>OV702290.1:163493337-173493337 GCA_916181665.1 Avena sativa
CGGCCTCCCCTCCCCCTCCTCTCCTTTAGTCCCACCCCGAGACTTTGAGGGAGGTAGTACCTCCCCTCCCCCTATATATAGTGGGGGTATTTGGCCAAATAAAATACACCAATAATCAATAAAGGTCTTCTCACTTTTGGGAGGACCTCTAATTGATATTTATCCCTCCCCCTCTGTGACGTGACCGTGGTCCCAAGTTTGGACTGCGCGAACGAGAGACTTCTTCACCGCGGAGCGCCGTCATGCTGCGAGATTCGGATCCGGGAGCTCTACTTCCACAACTGCTGCTGGATTGGGGAAGCGGGAGTCATCGTCAGGCACCAGACGTGTGTAACTCCCCGCGAGGTGTCACACTTGAGGCACTCAAGTCGTTGGAGCCAAGCGAGCGCAAGGACTTCATCACGACCTTGAGGTCGGCTTCGGCTCGTCTACATCAACCACGCTCTCTTGAGCGTTGACAACGCTTTTCAGTCTTCAAGGGTAAGTTTGCAAAAAGCCCCTCCCGTTACTGTATTACTAATAGATAGGTCCTGGCAGCTTCAGGGGTTCAGGGGCGTACGGTAAAATTTATTGTTTTTATACGCGGAACCCCTACACTATCAAGTTTACTAAGGATTGTAACAATCTACTACAATTCGCAGTTGTAAGTTGTTTGAGGATTGTTACAAACTGAGCATCTATCATAAATACTACATGCACATGAAAAACAGCGAAATTATAAGAGGTACAACACACGATCTTCTGCAACAGGGAGAACATCCATTGTATTACACGGGCACCATAGAACTTGCAAAATTCATAGACGTTCACTCAACAAAGTAAACACATAAAGAGTTGACCTGAAGAGAATATATCAGGAGCATACCCACACAATCCATCAATCTAATTGATAGCTATTGTAGTAATCGTAGTGGGTGGTACCATCCTCCCCATAAAGCGGCACCATCTGCAGCTGAGAATGCTCGACGATTCTGCAATACTCCGCCAGCAATCGATCGAGTTCGAATGGACGGTCATTGATCCATAATCCTCCTACTCATACCCATATACAACCCTTGGCTCCTCTTCCCACACAAGATCCTCAAAGTTGTAAGATCTTATCTCGGATAGGTCCGCATAGTATATGTTGCCAGTCTGCACTGTTGGTACCCTGGCGCTGTCGACGCAGACACACTGATTGCCAGCAACAAAGAGAGCACGACTTTCAATGCCTCTGACCGGTTGAAGGACACGGTTCTGGGTATCAACCCGGTAAACAACCGGCCTGCCGCCATAGACCGGTCCACTCACAACGAACAACAAATCCCTATCATACTCGACGAGGTAAAAATGATTCTCTGGGAACTGGCGGTCCGAAATAGGGCCTACAATGGTGGTATGCATCTCCAGGGTTCGTGCAGAGTGCTGCAGCTGGACATCTCCATGAGCAGCATCACACATAGTTGAGAGGACAGACCCGTATGTATCTACGACGAAAACATCACCGACGTAAGAAGTCATGCTCCAGAGTTCCACGAAGTCATACGGCGAGTACCACCCTTCACCAAAGATTGGGCGACTCCCTTCCTCCATGCCCTCATCCGCCCACCGAATGGTGGTGTTCAGATGGTTTGATGTAAACACCATCAACAACGGGAACATCGTCACAGTGATAGAAGCCACCTGCTCGGTCGGTATCTCTGCCCTCAGGCGCTTGATAGCGCCCGAGAAGGGGTTGTACAACCGAGTCTTGTATGGCTGCACCCTCTGTCCAAGTACAAGGAGGCCGCTGGTTGTGCTACCGACATAAAAGCACCTTCCAGAGAGAGAGAGAGAGAGAGAGAGAGAGAGAGAGAGAGAGAGAGAAGAGAAATAGAGATTCAGTCAAGGTAAACCATGGAGCAAAACCCTGGAAATTAGGGGACGAAGAAATAGAACTTGAAAAACAGATAGTATAGGATGTGAATGCAAAAAAAGGGTCGTATATATACAGATGAATATCAAGAAAGCAGTTGCGAATAACCCAGCTAATCTTCTTCTCAAGGTGGCGGCCAGTTCTCACATTCAACAACATGATGGCGGTGTCGTCTACCCGATACTCCTTCGACAACTGGTGCTCTAGAACAATCTAGTTGGATGGCATAAAGCACTCCTCCGTGAAGCTGCGCCAGGCGCTGCAGACTGCCCGGAAGGCGGCGTAGTAGTCAAAGTCGTCTGTCGAAAGGAAGATGTCACTTATCTTCTGGACGAGTCCCTCAGGGAGACCAACCCATGGCGAGTCCTCATGCTTCTTCTTGGCCATAGATGATGGCGTTCATGTGGTCTCGGTCCCGTCGACTGGCATAGGAAGCGGTTACAGAGACATATATTTAAACAAAGGCCTGAGAAAGCCAAGCGAAGCTAGTGGAAACAAGACGACGACATACACACAGCAATCGTAAGCACGTTTCATCAAACTGGCACGGGCACGCGCATGCGCACGCGCACTAATTATGGGACAACGGCTGTACACACCAGCGTACGACTCCTGGGAGCACGCAAATCTGTAGGTGCAGGATGATACTAGTAGTAGTATCATAACCTCATTGTATTTAACTATCCCAAAATCTAAGGAGAAAACATGCGCTCCCTGGTCCCTCAGCGCACACGCAAACGTAGAGCGTTTTCCATTTTTTGCATGACATTTTCCATTTTTCAATTTTGCTTTTTGGCTGTGCCGTTTGATGCTCACCATGTGGCCGGATGGGGTGTATGCTCCGTGGATCTAAAAACCTCATATTCGTTCAATAGCACGATCTTAATTATTGAGGTATATAAGTTTTTAGTCCCATAACTTGCACTGTGGGAGCGTTTTAGTCCCACATCTTGCAAAGTGAGTAACACTAGTCCCACAAGTTGTAACCCGGGAGCATTTTAGTCCAATTCAATCGAATTCCTATGATTTTGTCTGAATTCATCGTAACTCATTCTAGAACTAACATGTGGCATCATAATTTTCGCAAAATGACCCATATGTATTTTCTTCCTGCCAGTTGTGACCTTGGTACGACCTAACAGGCAGATCTGAATAAGAAAACAAATAAGAAAAACTATCAATGCATTGTAGGGTATCGAACTGATTACCTGTGCTACTGAAAAAACCATCCTTGCCACTACATCATGCACACGGAAGTGATTAACTGAAGAGCGCTCTGGCTGATGTGTTTTTTATTTTGGATATTCAAAATTACGTGTTCCGAAGATGTGAAAAAATCTAAAAAAAGATGCAAATTCTCAATTCAAAATAATTTGTATTTTGGGCTACAGTTACAACTCAAGTTTATTCCTTTTTATTTTTGCGAATAAGAAAAAACTCAAGTTTATTCTAGACACTTCAGCTAGCTACTAGGTTAACGACTATAGACCGTGCCAACATGCATATGACAAAATATTTTGGTACAGATGGACAAGATTATACTGGCAGTAGACATGAGCATTTTTGCGTTTGTGTGTGCTTTTTATTGTATAAATAATTACGTCCTTCCAAGTACTCCTCGTCTGGTATAATTACGTCCTCTCAAGTACTCCTCGTCTGATAGGAGTAACAACTAGCATCTACCAGCATAGTGGTTTGTGCCTCTGTGTCGTTGTACAAAAGTGTTAAGTTCGAATCCATTCTCATCTTAGAGATTTAACTATTTTATTTATATGTATACTAAGAGGTGGCCCACTTGAAAGTCCGCATAGGGGCATAAATGACACAGAAAAATATAGAGGGATCATTTAAAAAAATCAATGTTATTTATGGATAAGTCAAACTTACTGAAATTCGTAATGCACTCGAGATACAAGTTGTGGGACTAGTATTGCTCATTTTTCAATATGTCGGACTAAAATGCTCTCGCGGTGCAAGATGTGGGACTAAAGGTGTATATACCTCTTAATTATTTGTACAGTCTCAATTGCTAGGCCAGAGGACCAATTAATGCTCCTAATTTTTCTCAATTACTCCTCTAGTTGACCGAAAAATATGAACCACCATGTCTTGTAATTATCCTGGCCGATCATGTTGTCAAAATGGCAATGCATCCATTGTCTTGCATGTTTTCAATTAGATGTGGTGGCCACGTTCATTGGCTAGATTTTAGGATTACTACTACATGCAATAACTAGCGATAAAGTGAATATGTGAAGTTAATTCTCCGAACTAGTACTACTCCGGCCTAGTAATACCGATCACAGGGAGTACCTCAAGTGTGGTTATATAGATGATCAGTTGATGTGACTCTCGGCCATGAATTCCTGACCAGATAGCCATATGTTCTACCACCTTTTTGACTACTACTACTAGAAGTACATGGACACTAGCCAAATTCAAAATATCAATCGAGTGGCAAAATCACACACACCAACTTTGAAGCATTTCCCGCCTAACCGTTTCAAAAACTTTGAGCCAAAATCTCCCACCAGGGGAGTACCATTTTTATATTATTATTATTAGATGGACGCAAGCCAAATTCAAAATCTCAATCGAGCGGCAAAACCGCACACCGACTTTGAAGTATTTCCCGCCTCTCCGTTTCAAAAACTTTGAGGCAAAATCTCCCACCGAGGGGGGTAGCATTTTTGTATTATTATCAGATGAACGCTAGTCCAATTCAAAATCTCAATCGAGCGGTGATGACCCACAAGTATAGGTGGTGTATTGCAGTATTTTCGATAAGTAAGAGTGTCGAACCTAACGAGGAGCAGAAGGTGTGGACGAGTGGCTTGGAGCAGGAATTCTCTGTAAATACTTAGCAAATGGATTTTTAGGGTTTTTTGATAATGTAGATAAATAAAGTGCGAGTAAATAAAAGACAATAATAATAATTTCAGCAAGTGGCCCAATTCCTTCTTTTAGCAAAGGACAAGCCGGTTGTATTACTTAAGATGACCAAACGTTCTCGAGGATACATGGGGATATCGTCAAGTGCTTTCGTTTCATATAGTTGATTAATCTTCTTTAGTTTGATAAGTGTTGTGTGGGTGAACATGTGCTAATGTACTGACCTTCCTAGGACTAATACATACTTGTGATTAAACCCCTTGCAAGGATCCGCAAGTACAAGAAAGTAATTAAGATAAAAACCTAACCACAGCTTTAAACTGTGAGATCCTACACTCCCTTGTGCAAAGGTTTCCTAACGGGGGTTTAGGTTTTTGTCACTCCAGCAACCCCTACGATTAGTAGCCAAATACACAATGCATTCCCCTAGGCCCATAAATGTGAAGTGTCATGTAGTCGATGTTCACATGACACCACTAGAAGAATAACACCACAACTTAAATAACAAACTATTGAATCTTTCTCAACACAATTCCACTACTAACAACATGACTTATCCCATGTCAAGAACTAAACGAACTACTCACAAGACATCATATGGATCAAGATCAGAGATGAAATAATGATAAGTAACAATGTGAACATAACAATAATTCAATGGTTCCACTCAATAGCATCAACTACAACAAGTAATCAACACCAAGAAAGTTTACCCTAAGAACTATGAAAGATTCAACCCAATTGTTACATCGGTATGAAGTGGTGATGATGGTGCTGGTGGAGATGATGATGATCCCGATGAAGTCCAGCTTGATGGTGGTGTTGATGGCGACGATCTCCCCTCTCTAAGAAGGAATTTCCCTAGCAGATTTCTGCCTGTCAGAGAGCTCTTTCTCTCTCTGTAGTTTTCTGCCCCGCAGAGGCGGCGGAATCTTTCTGTGGTCCCTCCCCCAGGCTTAGGGTTTCGTGGGGATAATATACGCCAAAGGGGAGAGTCAGGAGTGGTCCAGGGTGGCCACACCACCTGATGGCGCGGCTAGGGGTGGCCCACGCCAGGGGGTGGTGTGGGACCCCTGTGGGCCAACTCCGCTCCCCCTTCTGGCATCCTTCGTCTTCTGGAAAAATAGGATTTTCTGTGTATTTTCCCTGATTTTCTAATCTTTGTGAATTTCGCCTCCAAACAACGCCTTTTCCATCAAAATCCAGACTTCAGCAGTCCATGCTCCAAAAGTCATCAACAATGCAAAAACAGATGAAATAACATAAGTATCATCTCTTAATATGAAATGTATCAATGAATAACAATATATTATGATATAGAATAGTGATGCAAAATGGATGTATCAACTCCCCCCAAGCTTAGACTTCGCTTGTCCCCAAGCAAAAACTGAGCTCAATAAACATGACCCCAGGTTTATGGAGTGAAGAGTCGATAAAAGAATACGGACAAGAAGCATCACATTCATCAATACGTAAATCATAATAGCAGACAACTCACCATTATATAACTTTTAACTTGCATAAGTAAAGGAAGCAGAATAAAGATACATAAACTAAATCATAATTGGTGATGGCAAACTTTGCTCTTGGTCAAAAGATAGCTAACAATTTGTAGGAGTTCAAACATAATGGGGTTTTCAATGATAGCTTTCAAAGTAATATTCACTAAGATAAGAGCAATGTGCAAAACAAGGAACATAAGAAACATGAATGAAGAAATCATCATATGAATGAATGAAACACAACAACTCAAAATACTTGCTGAGATGGAAAGGAATAGGTTTACTGACTCAACTAAAAAGTAAAAGATAGGCCCTTCGCAGAGGGAAGCAGTGATCTCAAGTTTCATAAAGAGCTTCCAAAAATTCTGGTACTTATTAGCTTTCAGCTCTCATTGCCCTATCATAAGCATCTTTAGGTGGTTAAGGTTAAAGTGAACAAACTATGGAGTATATGCTTGACAAAGTATAAGTTGGAAATCTCATGTCCCTTGAATACTGATGGCTCGGTGTTGATGTGGAGCTCGTTGGGGAACCCTAAGAGGAAGGTATGATGAGCACATCATCAAGTTTCCCTCAGTTATGAAACCAAGGTTTAATCGAACCAGCAGGAGTAAGGAACCACCCCAAAGGTGTTGCTAGCTGAGCCTTGGCAGGGCGCACTACCGGTGCTGGTAGCAACGTGGAGACCTGCACAACACAACCACAGAACTTTGCCCCAAACTTGCGATGAGGTTGTCAATCTCACCGGTTTTGCTGAAAACAAAGGATTAAACGTATCGAATGGAAGGAAGTAATAGTTTGCAGAAAGTAAACACAAAGCAGTAAATAGTTATGTAAAAGAAAGGACCGGGATCCATATTTCACTAGAGGTGGCTCTCCTTAAGATAGATAACATGTTGGGTGAACAAATTACAGCGGGGCAATTGACAAACATCGAGAAAGCAATACATGCATATACTAATCATCTTGACTCCTTTGGAACTTGATTGGGCATTACAACATTATACATAGACCGCCATCCAACTGCATCTATGACTAATAATCCACCTTCAGGTTATCATCTGAACCCCCTCTAGTATTAAGTTACAAGCAACAGATTATTGCTTTACGAATTGCGTGTAATGTAAACAATACGATTGTTCTATGAACAAAGGATTGTTGTTTTCTCCCTAGTAGCAACAGCACATCTAGTACCTTAGGTATTTCTGTCACTTCCCCATATTACCAGAGGCATGAACCCACTATCGAGCATAGATACTAACTCTTGGAGTTGCTAGCATCTACTTGGCCAAGATAGCTACTAACAACGGAAAGCATGCAAGATCACAAATAACAAAGACATGATAGAATCAATAATCAATCTGAAATAGCATCTCAATATCCATCGGATCCCCACAAACACAACATGCAGAATTACAAATAGATGATCTTGATCATGAACGAAGCTCACAAGATCTAAACATGAAAGCACAAAGGAGGAGAACCAGCCATCTAGCTACTACATGGACCCGTAGTCCAGAGATGAACTACTCACGCATCACACCGGAGGCTTGCATGATGATGAAGAAGACCTCCAGGGTGAATTCCCCTCTCCGGCAGGGTGCCAGGAAGAGCTTCAGATCCCTCCCGATCTAGGGATGGAGATGATGGCGGCTACAGACTCTTTCATGGATTTTTTTATAAGGTACTTAGGGTTTTGGTCCTGAGGGCAATATATAGGAGGAAGGAGAGGCTGAGGGGGTGCTGGGGTCAGCCAGACCACCCCCTGGCGCGGGCCAGGCCTGGCCGCGCGGCCAGGTGGTGTGGCCGGCCCCCAGCCCTTCTCCGTCTCGTATTCTGGCATCAGATGTGTGACATCCAAAAACTTCAATCCAAGGTTATTAAGATCCAAATCATCAAAATTAGGGTTAACAAAAACTTTTCCAATTAAAATTATTAAAGGATTCATATGTGTGTGCATTTAAATAGGAGTTGTTTTGAATTGCCATGATTAAGTGATCCATTGCTTGTAAAATGATTCTTAGGTGAAATAAACATCATCTAAATCATTCCCAAACAAATCCCAAAGAAAAACAAATCAAAATGAATAAAAGAAGAGAATGGTCATTTGTGCCATTTTAATCAACATGCCTACTTTGGCTATTTCTAGTACTCAATTTTTAACAGAAATAAATGTGGATCTTTGCACCCCTTGCTAGTACACATAATGATGTACCAAGGCCCACTTTGTGATCTGCCAAAAACTTTCAAACACTATTTTTAAATGGCATTTGAGATTTGCATCTAGTTCATATGGGAAGATCCCACTATTTCAGAAACCACTCAAATGAGCTTTATTTTCAAAACCCAAGCAACCACAGATGATCAAGCTTATGACTAACACACCCACCAAAAATCTTTTCAAAATTCAAAACTAAAATTCTTGCGGCCATTTTCACAAACACTTGGCAGGCAGGAATCAAACTTCATGGAGTAAATAGAGTTTGCTGAAAGTTTGCAATAGGACTTATAAACTTTAAATTGACATTCAAAACAATACGATACCAGTTCGTAAAGCAAATATCCAGAATTCTATAGTTATATTATCTCAACTAAAACTAAGCATAAGGTAGTGAACAAATGCCAATGACTACAACAAATTATGCAAATTCACTTTGATTTAGATTATGACAAATTTAGTTCGACTAATCCAAATTAGAAATGAACTCCCACTCAAAAACGACATCCCTCGTGCCTTTTTGGTGATTACATGAACCAAATCCACTACACCAAGTCCGATCATCACGTGAGTCGGTGTAGCTTCGAAGGCGAGCATCAATATGGGCATCATATCAACTATATGACTCATGCTTAACCTTTCAGTCTGTGTTCCGAGGCCATGTTTGTACATGCTAGGCTCGCCAAGTAAGAACCTTAGTACTCGCATGTGTAAAACTGTCTTACACCCGTTGTATGAAAGTGTAGAGTCGAGTACACCCGATCATCACGTGATGTCTCGAAACACGATCCATAGAACGGTGCATACTCAAGGAAGAACACATTTTTTCTTGATATCTAAAGGAGGGATCATCTTACAATGCTACCAAAAGCGCCAAACTAGCAGTATAAGATGCTAACATCTAATGTGTAAAGTAATATGATATGGTCCATGCATTTGATCTCTATCATTTGCATCATGGTATGATCTCTATCATTCCTTTGTGTGTAAGGCCAAGGTCTATGGAACTTACACGTTGAATGTGTTGTAAGAGTATCTATCATACATCTACTTACAACAATACCATATCAATACACTAGCCCAGCAACGATCTAAACTAGACGCCTCTAATTTATCAATTGCAAGTTTTACGTGGCTTAGGGCTTTCGAAGATAGAACCGTTCTCACCTACGAACATGAACCACAGCAAGGATAACCAAGTTATTAGCAACTCGTTGTAAATCAGATATTGACTGTAGTAGGAGAGACAGACACCCACCAGCCACTTATGCAAAACTAGTTGCATGTCAGTCGTGGAACCGGTCTCATGTACGATGACATGTAAGGTTGGTCCGGGCCGCTTCATCCCACTATGCCACCAATATCCAAAATACATAGAAGATGAAATAACATGATCATCATTGCCCACATATAAACATATGTGTACTACCCGTGCAAAGCACCTACGCATAGATCAGGCTCTGATACCACTGTTGGGTCCGTAGCATAGAAAACAAAAAAATTCCTACGATGAGAACTACACGCCAAGATCTATCTACTAGGTACAAAGCAACGGGTGGACATACATCCAACGAGCACTTACCCTCGAAGACAACGAGTTTTTTTAACGAGTAGGAACTCGTGGTTGATGTAGTCGTACACTTGCCGATCTCAAGATCGTGAGGAACTCCGAGCGCCGCAACTCAGCAGCGCATCCGTACTCGCACACACGTTCAACCACCGGACAACCTCCACCTCCTCGCTCCAGCGATCCAGCGGAAGCAGCAACTCCTTCCAGACAAAATGCCACCGGGAACATGTATCTCGCTAATCCGAGACCATGGGGGAATAATTCTAGAGGGGGAGAGAGATCTTTCACAAGGAGGTGTGCGGAAGAAGGAGGAAGAGGGTGGCCTTTTATAGGAGGAGGGGGGTACCCCCTCTCTCCATGGCCGGCGCATGGGGGGTGACCCCTCACCTCCCCCATTCATGTGGTGGTAACCCCTCCACATTAAAATGCCTCTTCACATTCCCCTTTAAAGTCCCTACTTTAAATGCATTAAAATTCTCCAAGTTTAATGCTCTCTCATTTAATAAAACTGTTTTATTAAATTTATTCAGAATTTTGTTAATTACTTTAATTAACAAACATTCACATATATCCCCTTGCAATATTTCAATATCACATGCAGAACCACTTTCTGCAATTTCACCCGAAACAATTTCCGGTTTCTATCGAAACAATTCCTGCGCTTTGCAATTCTTTCGTCTGAAACATATGTGCTCCAAAATGGTGTCCGGTAACTCTTAAGTGTGTCACCCTACGGTTCGCGAATAATGCAGACATAATTGAGACTCCTCTCAGATCAATAGTCAGAAGCGGGACCTGGAGATCCATACTGACTCCTGCATATTCAACGATGACTTATGTGATCGTGAGAACCTTTAACACTTGTAACTAAATCCCTTTGTCTCTTGATATAATACATGTCCGAGATTCGATCATCGGTATCCAAATACCTAGTTTGATCTCGTTACCGACATGCACTCTTTTCTCGTTCCCGTGATATAACATTCTAGTGATCACATCACTTGCTTGCAAGCTATCTCAATGTGATATCACCGAGAGGGCCCAGAGTATATCTATCCGTCATCAGGATTGACAAATTCCACTCTTGATCCATGAGCCTCAATATAACACCTTCGTAGTACTGAACCCATCTTTATAGTCACCCTGTTATGGTGTGACGTTTGATGTTATCAAGATACTCTTCAGGTGTTAGCAATTAACATGATCTCATGGTCTAAGGATAAAGATTACTTTGTATGATGTTATAGCAATATAAACATAATGACTTGATCGTAATGCTATACTTCGGATGAATGTTCATCACATCATTCCACCAATGGTGTGACCTTGTTATTAACAACATCCAATGTCCATGATCAGGAAACCTTGATCATCTTGTTAATCAACAAGCTAGTCTATAAGAGAGGCATAACTAGGAACCCTTTTTGTTTATTAAACACACATGTATTGATGTTTCTGATCAATACAATTTTAGCATGCAAAATAAACATCTATCATATATAAGGAATATATAATAACAACTTTATTATTGCCTCTCAGGGCATATTTCCTTCATAGAGTTAATCAAGGATTATGACCTTGACATTCACTATCACCCCGGCAAAGCCAATGTGGTAGCGGATGCTCTTAGCAGATTGTCGTGTAGGCTTAACACCATGATCAAGGAGAAGTAGCCAAGTTTGTACAAGGAGTTGGGGCAGTTCAGAACTGAATTAGTTAGCAAAGGATTCTTAGCTAGCATCGAACTTCAACCCACTTTGATTAGCCAAATCAAGGAAGCCCAGAAGGGAAATGAAAGTATCGATGGAATCAAACGTCGTATTGGTACAGGAAAGGTACCTAGATTCATTGAAGACGAAGAAGGTGTCGTGTGGTACAAAGGACGTATCTATGTGCCAGCAGATTCGGAGCTGAAGCAAGTTATCATGAAGGAAGCTCATGATACTGTTTATTCTATCCACCCCGGAGGAACGAAGATGTATCAAGACCTGAAAGAGCAATTTTGGTGGCACAAGATGAAGAGAGAAATCGGAAGCTACATCGCCAAGTTTGACATCTGTCAAAGAGTCAAAGCAGAGTATCAGAGACCCGCAGGACTATTGCAACCATTGCAGATTCCGAAATGGAAATGGGATTCCGTCGGAATGGACTTTATCACCGGTTTACCTACTTCCATTAGGGGAAATGACTCAATCTGGGTTATAGTTGATAGACTGTCCAAGGTAGCTCACTTTATACCTATCAAGACTACCTACCAGAGTGCGAAGCTAGCAGAGCTGTACATTGCTAGGATTGTTAGTCTTCATGGAACTCCCAAGGCCATAGTATCAGATCGAGGAACCTAGTTTACCTCGAGATTTTGGCAGAAATTTCAGGAAGGATTGGGAACCAAGTTGAATTTCAGCACCGCTTATCACCCGCAAACTGATGGACAGACTGAGAGAGTCAACTAGATCTTAGAGGATATGCTTAGAGCTTGTGTGTTGGAGTACGGATCAAAATGGGAAGACTGCCTGCCCTTCACAGAATTCTCATATAACAACAGTTATCAAGCTAGTTTGCAGATGGCACCATTTGAATTCCTATATGGAAGAAAGTGTCGTACCCCTTTGAATTGGTCGCAAGTAGGAGAGAGTCAGATCTTTGGACCCGACATTCTCCGAGAAGCCGAAGAGAAAGTTCACAAAGTCCGTGAGCACCTCAAGACCGCCCAATCTAGACAAAAGAGTTATGCTGACAAGAGAAGGAGAGACCTGACTTTCAATATCGGAGATTTTGTATATCTCAAGGTTTCGCCATTGAAAGGAACCCAACGCCTTAGTCTGAAAGGAAAGTTAGCCCCTAGATATATCGGGCCCTTCAAGATTCTGAATCATCGAGGAGAAGTATCATATCAACTGGAACTGCCTGAAGAGATGTCAGCCATCCACAATGTGTTCCATATCTCGTTACTTCGCAAATGCCTGGAAGTGCCAGAGAAGACTGAAGTGTTCAAGAACATCGATCACAGAGCTGTGGAGATCAACAATGACCTGCCATATCGTGAAGTGCACATCCGTATCTTGGAGGAAGCTTACAGAACCACCAGGACCAGGAGTATCAAGTTTCTCAAGATTCGATGGAGCAACCATACCGAAGAGGAAGCCACTTCGGAGCGAGAAGATTACATTAGGACAGAGTTCCCAGATCTCTTTAGTTCATAGTTTTCTTTGTAAAGCTCGGGACGAGATTTTGTTTAAGGGGGGAAGGTTTGTAACATCCCAAAACTTTAATCCAAGGTTGTGGCATCCCGTAAAACCACTACTAGAAAATCGCGTTGAATTTGTGCATTGCATCGTCATCATCATGTGTTGTTTGCCTAAAACTATTTCGCAAAGCCCGTTTCGTTTTCTAATACGCCCCGTCTTAATTCAAACACCAAAACCGGGTCCCCGGAATATTTTATTTTGGCCGCTATCGGTTTGCTTTCGGCCCGTTTAAAACAAATAAAAAGTTCAATTATTTTCAGTAGGTGCAGTCGAACGGGCCGAATGGACCCGAACGACCACCCCAGGATTTTAAATCGGTCCAACCAGTCCCACCCATAATCCTAACCTACCAAACTATCTACCCCAACCCGCTGGCCACATCACCCCAACCAATCCCGTTGCGCCACCTCGCCCTCTCCCTTCCCCCTAACCAATCTAACTCTGCCACTTGTCTCACCCCTCTCTCCCTTCCCCCCTCTCTCTCTCCTGCCACACACACCTAACAGCACACACGCGCGCGCAGCCACACAACACCACACACACAAACCTCATCCCACACACCAACCACCCTGCCCAGATCCCCATGCCCGACCCCACCCCTGGCCCCTGCCCCCCCGCACACGACGCGCACAGCACGCACGCACTCACGCGCAGCTCCGCCCTGGCCCTCTCCGGCGCAGCGCCGCTCGTCGCCGGCGCCGCTCCCGCCTCCGCCTCGCCGGCCCCGCGCCCCGCCAGAACCCGTCCCCGGCGCCTCCTCCGCCGGCTCTCCCCTTCGGCTCGACGCCGCCAGTACCGCCTCGCCCCCAGCGTCTCCGCCCCGCCGCCCGCGCCTCCAACGCCGGTCCGGCCCGAGCCCCGCCGTCCGACCCTGCCGCCGGTGCCGCGCCCTCCGCCTCGCCCGCGTCTGCGTCGCCCAAGCCCCGTGCTCGCCGGCCGCGAGTTCCCCGCCGACCCCGACCGCGCGTTCGCCTCGCCCGTGTCTGCCTCCCCGCCTCCGGTCCGCTCGTGCTCCGGCCGCCTCCCGCTCAGCCCCGTCCCCGCCCCGAGCCGCCTCCACCTCCTGGCCTCCACCGCCGCGAACCCCGGCCGCGCGCCGCGCGCCGTACCCTGGTTCCCCTGGCCGCTCTCCTCCGGCCGCGAGCAGCCCCGCGTCTGGACGTCGCCTCTCCGTCAAGCCCGTGCACCGACTGACGTCATGCTCCCGGCCAACTCCAAGACCCCGCTTGTGCGTGCCCGCGTCTATGCTGTTGCCATGAGATGTTTTCGGTTTGGCTGCTACGAGTCAGAGGGAGCCGACGCCAAGTTCGTCAACGTTGTTGATGTGCTCCTGTTCTAGAGTTGTCCTAGTTAAGCTCGTATGTGCTCTACCGCTTGTGTTGGAGCTGCTCGAGTCCAATCGGGAAATACTTCGACGGACAAGGCGGTCAATTTTGTCAAGACGCCATGGCACACCAAGATCTTCTCGGGACATCAAGTTCGCCATCACGGAGGACAAGCACGCCTTCATGGAACCGAAGACACGGAAACCGCAAGACCTCCTTCACGACCCGACAAGTTCTACCGCTCGGATCCGAGTACACCGAGACGCTGGACCCTCAAGTTCGCCTACCGAACCCCGGAACGCCAAGTGCTTCACCCCGAACCTCTCGGATCCGAGGACCGAAGATGACCAGAACGCCAAGACCGACCCGATACACGGGCCCGACAAGACCTTCGCGACGACAAGAACGGCACCGACCCGGGCGAGTCTGATGCCCCGACGCCAGACCAAGTGCTTCCTCCCGAACGCCAAGATCTACCCCGATCCGAAGACCTACCCCCGCTGTCCGAAAACGATCCGTCGAACCCTGGACCCTGAGACCGAACCCCGGACCCCGGAACCCCAAGTTCGTCGAGACCCTCTAATGTGTGAACCCCTCCCCGAAACCCTAATTTTATAATACAATTGTTGCATATCAAATCATTCATCTCGCATGCATATCATGTGGTTTGGGGGCCTTATGCCGATTCACCTAATAATTAAATATGGGGCCCATATGCGGGCAAATCTAGTCTCATATTGGCCTCATTTAAATTTGTGTAGCGAACCGGTGCTATCTTTTGCCATGTTAAAACAACATCTAAATTGCGGGGGTTTCTAAATAACTTGAACCATATATTTAATTGTCGGGACCCCGCTTAATATGGCCTCATCGCACCTTTGCCATGTCGTACATCATACATGCATCATGCCGATCTTCTGCCGTTGTATTAAATATTGCATCCGGTGTTTATTCTAGTGTTTTGCTTCTTCGCGGATAAGGCCGTTGAGTTGATGTGAGCTTCGCCCCGATCTTCTGTCGAACCTTCGGCAATGTTTTCCAGGCGAGCATCTCCCCCTTTCTACCTATCTTACTTTTATAGTATTTATTCCCTCCTGTTGATCTATTGCTATCTGTGTTGCGATGCTCTAGTTTTCGTACCCGTGACATCCCTCGCAGCCTTATATTGCCTTGGACACATCCTATTACCTGTTGTTTTTGGTAGATAGTTGGACTTGCGCGACGTAGTCGCTTGCTCAAGTGCTGTTGTGTGTCGTCATATGCCACAGTTGTTGATGTATTGCCGCATGTTGATGTTGGAGATGATCATGGCTTTACTTATCGTTCACTTTATTTCCTGTTTAACAACTAAAATTGAAATAAGCAGAGGCATCGGTGGGTGATAGATAATATTTGGTTTTTCGAACGCCCACTTGTGTCCCGTAGGACCCCGAGTACTTGATACCTGTTCCTTGATTTATCGCGCTATCCACATCCGGGAGGTATATGGGACCCCCCTTAGCCAGAGCTTGATTCCGTCTTATTTCTTGGGGCCACAAACTAGTTTGAGGTTTATTTACGATCCTGTACTTATGCCATGCTACTGCTTTATTTACGATTGTGCGAGGAGCACACTGTACTGTTTAGGAATTGTGACCCGTTTACGTGGTATCGACAGTCCCCGTTTGGGGATCTGCTGTCGTTTACCGCCGGCCCCACAAACCTTGGGTCCGTCTCGGAGCTAGCTTACTTCGTTGCGGGTGTACTACAAGGGGTGGCCCCCTGAAATATTTCTGAATCCTGTGATTGCTTTGTCGTGAAAGCCTCGTTGGGTTTTGATTTGGTTTTTCCGAGGTTGATCGAGTGTGTGTTGCTATTGGTGCACCCCGGCCGGGTAAAACTTTCTGAAAGCCGTGTCCGCGGTTATGGACGACTTGGAGCACAGTATCTCGACCATAGACAAGCATAACTAAAGTTTATTGCTATAAATTTGACTTATAATGACTAGTAATCAGCTTCACTATAATGGAATGGCTAATTAATACTGCCCACAATTGCTTGTTTGGAGTGTCGCTTGCGACCATTGTACCTGACTAGTAAGTATGACAACTACAACGGAAGGGCTGAATAAAAGTACCAACAACTGCTGGGTTTTGGGTTTATCTCATGCTAATTGTATCTGACTAGTAAGTGTTGCCACTATCACGGAATGGTTAACTAAAAGTGCCCACTGCCTACTTTATCAGGATGATTATCTAAACTGACTAGTAATTACTGCAACGATAACTGAATAAATAAAACTGCCAACTATGTGAGTTCCTCGGTTGACTTCCTCGATCGGTGTCGAGGGGGAAACGCCAGGATGGGTTTGATTGGTGGTAGTATCAGGTTGGTTCCGAATAGGTCTTTCTTACCCCTCTCTGATTGCCGCCAGTTGTATCGAGTCTCTATAGGTTGTTTAGTGCTTGCTGCCGCTGCCGCTTCAGTCCACCATACCTTTGTAGGCGAGGACCGCCGAATTCTAGTCTCGCCGTGTACTGGCCTCAGTACTGACGCTCCTTCTTTTTCCTTTGCCCTTTGTCGGCACCCCTTTTGTTTAAGCAGGTTTTGAGATCGACGTCGTTAGCAGGGTTACCCTTCCGGCTTGGCCTGGGCAGGGTTATGGACGCCATTGGTTATTCTTCAGGGCTCTTAGCCCCATTTGCATCTTGTCCGTAGTCGGACGCTCTATCAGTTTTAAGGTGATTTGGATCTTGTATATTATATCTGTATTCTTGACGCTTGGAATCGCTGTTATATATATCTGTTCTGTGGGTCCCATCGAGGACTGTTGTGTAATGTTATTACTTCGTTTTCCACCCGCACGAAAGTGCCTGGTGGGCACCTTTGAATCGTTTCTATGCGGGTTTGGCGAATTTTGCTCCAACTTGCATAGGTCCGATTCTGAGGGTGTTACAGAGTGGTATCAGAGCTCAGCAGTTGCGATACCCCACAAGTCCAGCCTGTAGGATAACCTAGCTAACGGCCGAAGTAGAGTGTCAAAACTATTTTTGAAAAACGGTTGGATAGTTCTGATTAGGTCTGATTTTACTCCTTACCCCTCTGCTGCTCTCCTCTTACCTCTGCGTGTTTTGAATCCGATCTCGTCCCTTTCTTCGAGCCCAGGAATTCTCGTGGTTGGGTTTCCGTCGTACCTTTAGGGTTTCGCTTCCTCCTTTGGTAACGGTGTTGCTACATCTGGTCTTCATGCTATCCGAGGAATCCTTCGTCTGGTGGACTTCTCTTGTTCCTTCTCGTGCCTTCCGGTGTTTTCCGCCGCGACGGCATCCTCTACGCCAGATCCGATGCAGAGTCTGCATCACTCCTTTGATCCGAACCTCGCTTGTCGAGATCTTCAGTCTGAATCCTGAGGGTTGGTTGCATAATCTGTCTATTCGTGAACATAGTAATGCTTTGAGTGCGGGATGGAGTCGCGACCATACCACTACTCTTATCATTCGCTTATGTATATTGAATGGTGGATCGATGTAATTTTACTCCTTCCATGGAAGTTAGAGGTGGCCTTACCTTTCACTTCGTCCGTTGTTTTCCGGAGTGCTCTCTCGACGATCAGGGGCAACGACCTTTGTTAGTGGTGTCGCGAAGATCTACACGAAGCGGGAAGACGCAGATCGCCGACCTTCCTTCCGGTACCATGAGGCGGATCTCGAGGGCGAGATCCCTTGTTAGTGGTGTCGAATTGTGGCATCCCGTAAAACCACTACTAGAAAATCGCGTTGAATTTGTGCATTGCATCGTCATCATCATGTGTTGTTTGCCTAAAACTATTTCGCAAAGCCCGTTTCGTTTTCTAATACGCTCCGTCTTAATTCAAACACCAAAACCGGGTCCCCGGAATATTTTATTTTGGCCGCTATCGGTTTGCTTTCGGCCCGTTTAAAACAAATAAAAAGTTCAATTATTTTCAGTAGGTGCAGTCGAAGGGCCGAATGGACCCGAACGACCACCCCAGGATTTTAAATCGGTCCAACCAGTCCCATCCATAATCCTAACCTACCAAACTATCTACCCCAACCCGCTGGCCACATCACCCCAACCAATCCCGTTGCGCCACCTCGCCCTCTCCCTTCCCCCTAACCAATCTAACTCTGCCACTTGTCTCACCCCTCTCTCCCTTCCCCCCTCTCTCTCTCCTGCCACACACACCTAACAGCACACACGCGCGCGCAGCCACACAACACCACACACACAAACCTCATCCCACACACCAACCACCCTGCCCAGATCCCCATGCCCGACCCCACCCCTGGCCCCTGCCCCCCCGCACACGACGCGCACAGCACGCACGCACTCACGCGCAGCTCCGCCCTGGCCCTCTCCGGCGCAGCGCCGCTCGTCGCCGGCGCCGCTCCCGCCTCCGCCTCGCCGGCCCCGCGCCCCGCCAGAACCCGTCCCCGGCGCCTCCTCCGCCGGCTCTCCCCTTCGGCTCGACGCCGCCAGTACCGCCTCGCCCCCAGCGTCTCCGCCCCGCCGCCCGCGCCTCCAACGCCGGTCCGGCCCGAGCCCCGCCGTCCGACCCTGCCGCCGGTGCCGCGCCCTCCGCCTCGCCCGCGTCTGCGTCGCCCAAGCCCCGTGCTCGCCGGCCGCGAGTTCCCCGCCGACCCCGACCGCGCGTTCGCCTCGCCCGTGTCTGCCTCCCCGCCTCCGGTCCGCTCGTGCTCCGGCCGCCTCCCGCTCAGCCCCGTCCCCGCCCCGAGCCGCCTCCACCTCCTGGCCTCCACCGCCGCGAACCCCGGCCGCGCGCCGCGCGCCGTACCCTGGTTCCCCTGGCCGCTCTCCTCCGGCCGCGAGCAGCCCCGCGTCTGGACGTCGCCTCTCCGTCAAGCCCGTGCACCGACTGACGTCATGCTCCCGGCCAACTCCAAGACCCCGCTTGTGCGTGCCCGCGTCTATGCTGTTGCCATGAGATGTTTTCGGTTTGGCTGCTACGAGTCAGAGGGAGCCGACGCCAAGTTCGTCAACGTTGTTGATGTGCTCCTGTTCTAGAGTTGTCCTAGTTAAGCTCGTATGTGCTCTACCGCTTGTGTTGGAGCTGCTCGAGTCCAATCGGGAAATACTTCGACGGACAAGGCGGTCAATTTTGTCAAGACGCCATGGCACACCAAGATCTTCTCGGGACATCAAGTTCGCCATCACGGAGGACAAGCACGCCTTCATGGAACCGAAGACACGGAAACCGCAAGACCTCCTTCACGACCCGACAAGTTCTACCGCTCGGATCCGAGTACACCGAGACGCTGGACCCTCAAGTTCGCCTACCGAACCCCGGAACGCCAAGTGCTTCACCCCGAACCTCTCGGATCCGAGGACCGAAGATGACCAGAACGCCAAGACCGACCCGATACACGGGCCCGACAAGACCTTCGCGACGACAAGAACGGCACCGACCCGGGCGAGTCTGATGCCCCGACGCCAGACCAAGTGCTTCCTCCCGAACGCCAAGATCTACCCCGATCCGAAGACCTACCCCCGCTGTCCGAAAACGATCCGTCGAACCCTGGACCCTGAGACCGAACCCCGGACCCCGGAACCCCAAGTTCGTCGAGACCCTCTAATGTGTGAACCCCTCCCCGAAACCCTAATTTTATAATACAATTGTTGCATATCAAATCATTCATCTCGCATGCATATCATGTGGTTTGGGGGCCTTATGCCGATTCACCTAATAATTAAATATGGGGCCCATATGCGGGCAAATCTAGTCTCATATTGGCCTCATTTAAATTTGTGTAGCGAACCGGTGCTATCTTTTGCCATGTTAAAACAACATCTAAATTGCGGGGGTTTCTAAATAACTTGAACCATATATTTAATTGTCGGGACCCCGCTTAATATGGCCTCATCGCACCTTTGCCATGTCGTACATCATACATGCATCATGCCGATCTTCTGCCGTTGTATTAAATATTGCATCCGGTGTTTATTCTAGTGTTTTGCTTCTTCGCGGATAAGGCCGTTGAGTTGATGTGAGCTTCGCCCCGATCTTCTGTCGAACCTTCGGCAATGTTTTCCAGGCGAGCATCTCCCCCTTTCTACCTATCTTACTTTTATAGTATTTATTCCCTCCTGTTGATCTATTGCTATCTGTGTTGCGATGCTCTAGTTTTCGTACCCGTGACATCCCTCGCAGCCTTATATTGCCTTGGACACATCCTATTACCTGTTGTTTTTGGTAGATAGTTGGACTTGCGCGACGTAGTCGCTTGCTCAAGTGCTGTTGTGTGTCGTCATATGCCACAGTTGTTGATGTATTGCCGCATGTTGATGTTGGAGATGATCATGGCTTTACTTATCGTTCACTTTATTTCCTGTTTAACAACTAAAATTGAAATAAGCAGAGGCATCGGTGGGTGATAGATAATATTTGGTTTTTCGAACGCCCACTTGTGTCCCGTAGGACCCCGAGTACTTGATACCTGTTCCTTGATTTATCGCGCTATCCACATCCGGGAGGTATATGGGACCCCCCTTAGCCAGAGCTTGATTCCGTCTTATTTCTTGGGGCCACAAACTAGTTTGAGGTTTATTTACGATCCTGTACTTATGCCATGCTACTGCTTTATTTACGATTGTGCGAGGAGCACACTGTACTGTTTAGGAATTGTGACCCGTTTACGTGGTATCGACAGTCCCCGTTTGGGGATCTGCTGTCGTTTACCGCCGGCCCCACAAACCTTGGGTCCGTCTCGGAGCTAGCTTACTTCGTTGCGGGTGTACTACAAGGGGTGGCCCCCTGAAATATTTCTGAATCCTGTGATTGCTTTGTCGTGAAAGCCTCGTTGGGTTTTGATTTGGTTTTTCCGAGGTTGATCGAGTGTGTGTTGCTATTGGTGCACCCCGGCCGGGTAAAACTTTCTGAAAGCCGTGTCCGCGGTTATGGACGACTTGGAGCACAGTATCTCGACCATAGACAAGCATAACTAAAGTTTATTGCTATAAATTTGACTTATAATGACTAGTAATCAGCTTCACTATAATGGAATGGCTAATTAATACTGCCCACAATTGCTTGTTTGGAGTGTCGCTTGCGACCATTGTACCTGACTAGTAAGTATGACAACTACAACGGAAGGGCTGAATAAAAGTACCAACAACTGCTGGGTTTTGGGTTTATCTCATGCTAATTGTATCTGACTAGTAAGTGTTGCCACTATCACGGAATGGTTAACTAAAAGTGCCCACTGCCTACTTTATCAGGATGATTATCTAAACTGACTAGTAATTACTGCAACGATAACTGAATAAATAAAACTGCCAACTATGTGAGTTCCTCGGTTGACTTCCTCGATCGGTGTCGAGGGGGAAACGCCAGGATGGGTTTGATTGGTGGTAGTATCAGGTTGGTTCCGAATAGGTCTTTCTTACCCCTCTCTGATTGCCGCCAGTTGTATCGAGTCTCTATAGGTTGTTTAGTGCTTGCTGCCGCTGCCGCTTCAGTCCACCATACCTTTGTAGGCGAGGACCGCCGAATTCTAGTCTCGCCGTGTACTGGCCTCAGTACTGACGCTCCTTCTTTTTCCTTTGCCCTTTGTCGGCACCCCTTTTGTTTAAGCAGGTTTTGAGATCGACGTCGTTAGCAGGGTTACCCTTCCGGCTTGGCCTGGGCAGGGTTATGGACGCCATTGGTTATTCTTCAGGGCTCTTAGCCCCATTTGCATCTTGTCCGTAGTCGGACGCTCTATCAGTTTTAAGGTGATTTGGATCTTGTATATTATATCTGTATTCTTGACGCTTGGAATCGCTGTTATATATATCTGTTCTGTGGGTCCCATCGAGGACTGTTGTGTAATGTTATTACTTCGTTTTCCACCCGCACGAAAGTGCCTGGTGGGCACCTTTGAATCGTTTCTATGCGGGTTTGGCGAATTTTGCTCCAACTTGCATAGGTCCGATTCTGAGGGTGTTACAAAGGTTATTAAGATCCAAATCATCAAAATTAGGGTTAACAAAAACTTTTCTAATTAAAATTATTAAAGCATTCATATGTGTGTGCATTTAAATAGGAGTTGTTTTGAATTGCCATGATTAAGTGATACATTGCTTGTAAAATGATTCTTAGGTGAAATAAACATCATCTAAATCATTCCCAAACAAATCCCAAAGAAAAAGAAATCAAAATGAATAAAAGAAGAGAATGGTCATTTGTGCCATTTTAATCAACATGCCTACTTTGGCTATTTCTAGTACTCAATTTTTAACAGAAATAAATGTGGATATTTGCACCCCTTGCTAGTACACATAATGATGTACCAAGGCCCACTTTGTGATCTGCCAAAAACTTTCAAACACTATTTTTAAATGGCATTTGAAATTTGAATCTAGTTCATATGGGAAGATCCCACTATTTCAAAAACCACTCAAATGAGCTTTATTTTCAAAACCCAAGCAACCACAGATGATCAAGCTTATGACTAACACACCCACCAAAAATCTTTTCAAAATACAAAACTAAAATTCTTGCGGCCATTTTCACAAATACTTGGCAGGCAGGAATCAAACTCTAAACATAGCTCACTGTTTTCAACAGGGTTTTGCCCCCATTTGATCTCCATTTACTCCCTTTGTCTCCAAATGATCTAACCAAAGCCTAAGCACCTCACCCCTTTGTCCCTAGCAGCAGTGCCATGCCACCCCGAGCACCATGTCGCCGGCCTAACTTGCCATCGCTGCAGCAGACCGCCCCTCTCTCTCTCGCCATGTCTATGAGCTAGCCCAGACCGCACCACCACCCTCTGTCCCCTCCCTAAGCACAGCCGAGCCATGGACCACCCGCAGCGTGCCGCGCCCAGAGTGTCTGCGCCATGCTGAGCATGCGCCAGAGCGCCGCGCCCGACACGCGTGCACACGCCGCCCCTCGACCGCAGCCCGTGCTCACCGCTTCGCCATGACCTAGGGAACCCCCCAGACATGCCTGTTCGCCGCCCTTTGCACCACAACCACCGCCTGCCGTGAAGACCGCCGCCTCTACTGCTCAGAGCGTGAGCACCGCCCGACCAAATGCCACCGCCCCTAAGCCCGCATTTAAGCACTAGAGCACCGCCAGGAGAGCAGCCACCATCCCCTACCTCGAGCCACGCTGCTAGCACGCTGTGCAGCCCTCGCCGGAGCCGCCCGCCCATCACTCTTGGTCGCCTCGTCGAGCTATAAATAGAGGCCACCCCAGCACAAACCACTCACACCATTCCACTCCCCTCACCTCACTGGTCCTTCCCCACCTCTAGCCGGAGCAGCGCGAGCACTCGCTCGTCGGAATTTGGCTGGAGGAGCCCGCAGCAGAGGAGGAGAAGGCGACGTTGATTTCGTCCACCCCCGGAGCTGCCTCGACCACCCCTGAGCTCGCCGTCGTCCACCAGTTTGTTTGCCCCCATCGCCGTCATCGCTGGAGCCCTGGTACGCCCCCTGAGCACCCCCACCGAGCTGCTAGGGTTTGTCCTCGCCGGCGACCTGTCCGTCGTCGACAATGAGCCCCAGCCGTTGATCCTAGTTCTAATCTAACGACCCACATCGCCATGTACCGCTTCGCGTGTTATGAGCCGCTGACCGGTGGACCCCCATGTCAGCTGTGCCCACGCTGTGGAGTGTCACTAGGCCGACCCGTTAGCTTTCCCGTGCGACCCATTTAATTCAAATTAGGATTTTTCTATTTTAGTTTGAACCTAGTTTTGTCCTTTAGTTTGAAAATCAATTCAGAGAGATCTACAAATCCAAATGGAGTGATTCCAATTTTGTTAGAAAGCTAATGAAAAGATCTATCCAAGCCCGTTGGATTTAATTCAGTTAGAGTTAGAGATATCTCCTAGTAAAAATAACAAGACAGAAGCGTTTGCACATTCAAACATTTTTATAAAATCAACCATGATAGCTTTTGAGTTGATTCCAACTCTCAAAAATCACATTTAACCATACCTATCTGAATATGTAATAATATTAAAGTTTACATGCAGTGAATTTGGACTAGTACCAAAATAATGCTATATAGGGATTTCTAGTCACTTTAAATCATTAAATAGTGAACTTAAACCAAAGTAATTATGAACCAACCCTTAAATCACATTCCCACATGTTAGAATATGTGGTGATGACATTTGTCCACATGATCCCATAATTTAAGTGGTGAATACTAAATCTTAGTTAATTTTTCAATGAGTAGAAATTACTTTTCTTAAATAAAAATAATGAAACTAGTTAATAAAACTTGTGATGCTTGTGATGATAATAGATCATAAAATGTGTGCCTTAGAGTGCTAATTAGACTAGTTAAGTATTGTTTGGTGATTGTGTACTCCGTATGTATTTATAGACGATAGTACCGACCAAGCTTTCGAGGAGGAGGAGTTCTATCAAGAGGAGGAAGAAAACTTTAACCACTGCACCAACCAAGGCAAGCCATCATGAACAATGCAAGCTAACACTTGCAAGTATAATGCTTAGCAAGCTAGAATTAAGCTAGATGATTGAGCAAAGATGCTTTAGGCATGCTTTGGTCATACCACTTTGACTATTACTACCCCAAGTATTATTTTCCAAGCTTTACCTCCTTTACTTTACCAAAGTCCCTTACTTGTTTTGAAGGTAGCATAAAGAGTATAAAACTTGACCTATCTAGATAACTTTAGATGTCATTCTGTGGCATGAGATTGACCCCATCTTTCCACCTTAGTGAACACTCTTAAATTAGTAGTTTAGAGTAGATAAAAACTTGAGTCACTTTAGATGGGAACACTTGGTGAAAATGAATTGTGAAAACCTTGGAATGATGAGTCATTCTATTGAGATGTTTTGACATGGGTTGAGAAACACAAATGGTTTATGATGATGAAAATGTTGAGGCATGAGATTTAACCCTTTTACAAAACTGATGGTTGGATTCGGATGCGATACCATTCCAAATTTACCGTACAACCACAATACCTGAATTGGGTAAGGCTTAGCCAGAAGTTTATATGCATTAGTATTAGTTCCCTCGTGGGAGAGGTTTGAGCTAAGGCTACCTCTCAATGTTTAGCACCTATGCAGTGCCCAAGATGACAGATGGTCATGGTTGAGAGGCCATGCTCATAGGAGAGGTGCTTATACTAGGTTGTGTAAAGGAAAGGTTATGTTTGATTATCTGCATACTAAGTATGATGATTTAGGGTTATCCCTGACAAATGTATCGAATCTTGTGGTGAAAGTGTACCACCTCTGCAGAGTGTCAAACTATTCGAATAGCCGCGTCTACGGTTATGGACAGTTGGAATGGCCATATTGTTTCGTTGTGAGATGTTTTCAAAATAACTTATGAAAGGAATGATGAATCTTGACTTGACCACAATAGGGTTGTGTTTATGACACTAGCTTCCCAACTTAAGTGATTCTAGAACTTTATTTTATCTTTCTTTGTTTTAGAACTCAACTTAGGTTTCAAATTTAACCTTATATTTAAACTTAGAGTTAGCACTTTAACTTAGAACTATACTACTTGTTAGTGGTAGTTTGTGATTACTTAAAGAGTACTCATGGCTTTTGTCCCTGGCTATTCTCATGGCCAGACTATGAAGGAGACTACCAAGGTGATGGCCAGCAGGACGGCTATGATAACTAGGACTATCTGCCTTCGTCAGCATTGCATGTGCCCCTGAAGATGGACCCCACCGCTACGCTTATCTTTTATTCCGTTGCTTGTTGTATTAAGACTGGATCATGAGATCCTTATTTGTGTAAGACCTTATGTATGGTTTGTAATGGATAATGTACTGTGATATCCAATCTGTTATGTCTCGCAAAAATGGTAATCCTGGCATTGCGATGTATGACATAACAGGCATCTGGGATTAAAAATTCGGGTGTTGACAAGATGTCTTCCGGAAAAATAGGCACTTTGGCTTTTGTCCCGTCCAATTCCAAGAATATTCATTTTCTGACTTTCCTGGAACCAAAAATAGCAGAAAACAGGCAACTGGCACTGTGACTCTTGTTAATAGGTTAGTCCAAGAAATCATATGAAAAGTACTCCAAAGTGTGGACAAAACACAAGAAAGTAGATAAAACCAAGCATGGATAATCAAAAATTATAGATACATTTGCAATATATCAACATCCCCAAGCTTAACTCCTGCTCGTCCTCAAGTAGGTAAGTGATAAATAGAAAGAATAATTTTTGAGGTGACATGCACCATCAAAGACTTGATCAAAGTATTTGTAAAACATTCAAAGTTGGGATCATAGTACTTCAATCATAACATGAAAGACAAAGTTCTAGCAATAAGATAAAGAAACTATGATGCAACATGAAAAGGCACAAACAAAAGATTCATGAATAACAATGCTTTGCAAGACGTTTGTTTGTTTCACATAAAGAAAACATAGCATAATAGTATTTAGCTTGTCCCTCATAGAGTAGCAAACATAAATGCACAGGACACCTTCAAAGTTCATAAGAGTGACTAGATACAAATAGTTTAAAACAAGCAATATCAAGTTATGCATCAATCAACTAGTCTTGGGACAATGCACATAGAACTAAGAATGGCCACTATGCTCTCAAAGTAGGTGCATAAAGGTAGAAGGTGGAGACTCAATATAGTGGTGGAAGAAATGCCTTCATAGAAGGAAGTAGGGATTCAAGTCTCATAAAGAGCTTCCAAAAATTATGGTACTTATAGCTTTCAGCTCTCATTGCCCCGATCATAAGCATCTTGAAGTGATTAAGGTTAAAGTGAACAAACTATGGTGTACATGCTTGATGAAGTATAAGTTAGAAATCTCAAGCCCCTTGAATACGAGGGTCGCTCCTCATGCTACTCAAGTTTAGTCACCGGTAAGTTCTTGTCATCGTAAGTACATGTGTATCATAGAGAACCGCCAACGGGGTACCCCTTGCCCGATGATACGGAAGAATCCCCATATCAAAATGACAAGGCAAGCAGACAATGAGCATCTCAGCAATCTTCTTACTTACCATGGGAATATGGTGCTTTTTTTATCTCTTTCCTCTTTTCATAATCTTTTTTTCTTTTTCTCTTTTTTCTCAATATAGGACTCTTTTTTATAAGAAGAATGCTTCATAGACAGCTCATTATGGTTACGCTGCAGGTTTCCACCATGTCAGCATGGATTAGACCAGCGGCCCAGGCATTTCTCTAACACATATACATCACTCCATGGACTTACAAGCTCCCCTTTCATTTCACACCGACGACATCCATATACAAAAGAGCATGATATCAACTAGGTACAAAGTACCCGTGCAATGTTGAAAGCGTTCCCCATGATAGCATGGTTCTGCTAATTCCCAACAAATAAGTGCAAGCATATACAACATAGACGACACAATGGTTCAAGTTTATTAAGGGCAAGAAAAGTAAAGTGTGCCATCAAGTTCGTGAGAGCTTTAATCACTAGTTTTCTCATAACAAGTTTAATTCGAAAGGTAAACAAAAACATGAATATACTTGGAATAGCATATGCTAGTATGTAGGTATGGTGGACTCTTTGGAATAACTTGGTTTAAGGAGTTGGATGCATGAGTGGAACTCATACTTGGTTGTGGAGGCTATCAAAAGACTGGGAGCGACAAACTAAGAGAGCAATAATGGCCATAATCATGGAGAGCGACAAAACATCATTGATCAAAGCATAAAGTGATACTACAAGTTGAAAACTAAAGGATCATAAAGGCTATGGTGACTTGAGATAGTCATAACATGGTGTGAGCATGCGCCAAGTCAACCCAAATAAAGCACCAAAGGCGAATACCACTATACTATGCTTTAGTATGCTAAAACAACGCATGATTCATCCAAGGCACATTAAGCAATCTCAATTGTTTATAACAAGTCATGCTACAGAAAAGAATACTAAGCATAAAGCCAAAACAATATCAAGCATGGCATGACAAATCATAGGCCATAGTCTAAAACAAGCTCTCTTTACCACATAAGCATGAACTTTCCTACTCTTTTCCAAACCAAACCAAACTATTTGAAAACCGATGTATGAAAGAGGGGGTCCAACCAATTTATTCAGCAAACTAAGCAAACAAAGCAAACGAAAAACCAAAATGAAAACGAAAAAGAAGACGCTCCAAGAACAACACAACTGTGCATGAAACAATAAAAATGAAGCGTTTGGAAGAAACCTAGGATTTTTATTGATGAAGAGGGGCATGCCTTGGGCATCCCCAAGCTTTGATGCTTGTACTTCTTGGATATTTATTGGGGTGACACGCGTGGCATCCCCAAGCTTGAGCTTTAGTCCATCCTTCATCTCATTACTCATTCCTTCCATACACCTGAAATTTTTCCTTCATACAAAACTCTCTTACTTTTATTCTTAACCTTGGAGAAAATATGATTGTTTGGTGGAGAAGAAAGGTGCATGGTCCCCTTTCCCACATCTATTATTTCTCCAAGGAGTTCTAATAGGGACCTTCCAAGTGTAATTTGTCCTTTTCCTGCACATTCAATAACAAGATAATCAGTAGAAATCATTTTCCCAAGGATCTTTGTAAACACTCCTTCAGCTATTCCAATAGGTAATATGGTAGCATTATTAGCAAGAGATATTTCTTTTCCTCCTTCAGTAAGCCCCCAAAGATTCAAAGATTCATAAATATCTTTGGGCATAAGGCAAAATTCAGACATGATATCACAGCGAGCTTGAAAAGTTTCAGTATTTATATCAATCTTTACTGTGGGGAGCCACTTTGATGGTTCAGAATTTATTGGAACATAATTATGATGATCCCTAAGCGTATTATAGCAATCTTTCAATCTGGAAGTGCTGGTCTCAAGAGTGTTTAATCTAGCAAATATGCTTGCAAAAGAAATATCAGTTTGGCTAGGCAAGTTGTAAGTAAGGATCAATTTTTTTATAGCATTAATAGCATCATCCTCATTACATTGGAGGAAATCTCCTCCCACAACAGCATCTAAAGCATATCTATAGCAAAGAGCAATTCCAAGGTAAAAGCTGTTAAGGAACAAGCTTTGAGTCATTTTAGGCTCAGTTTTTTCATGTAGATCAGAGATTCTAGACCAAGCTTCCTTGAAGCTCTCCTCAATTCCTTGTTTAAAAGTGAAAATCATTTCCTCGGGTGACATAGTGATTGGAGCAAGGCTAGACATAGTGGCAACTTAAAATAGAAACTAATTTTTTTTGTGTTTTCAAATAAGAAAGCAAACTAGTAAAACCAATTTTTGTGTGTTTTTTATAACAAAACAAGCAAACAAAGCAAAACAAAAATAACAAAGTAAAGAGATTGGTTATGAGGGACTCCCCTTGTGAAGATGTCCTTGACTCCCCGGCAACGGCGCTAGAAAAATGCTTGATGACTCGGTGTTGATGTGGAGCTCGTTGGGGAACCCCAAGAGGAAGGTATGATGAGCACAGCATAAAGTTTCCCTTAGTTATGAAACCAAGGTTTAATCGAACCAGTAGGAGCATTGAAACACCCCAAAGGTGTTGCTTGCTGAGCCTTGGCAGGGCGCACTACCGGTGCTAGTAGCAACGTGGAGACCTGCACAACACAACCACAGAACTTTGCCCCCAACGTGCGATGAGGTTGTCAATCTCACCGGTTTTTCTGAAAACAAAGGATTAAACGTATCGAATGGAAGGAAGTAATAGTTTGTAGAAAGGAAACACAAAGCAGTAAACAGTTTCTAGATTATATGTAAAAGAAAGGACTAGGATCCATAGTTCACTAGAGGTGGCTCTCCTTAAGATAGATAACATGCTGGGTGAACAAATTACAACGGGGCAATTGACAAACATCGAGAAAGCAATACATGCATATACTAATCATCTTGACTCCTTTGGAACTTTATTGGGCATTACAACATTATACATAGACCGCTATCCAACTACATCTATGACTAATAATCCACCTTCAGGTTATCATCTGAACCCCCTCTAGTATTAAGTTGCAAGCAACAGATTATTGCTTTACGAATTGCGTGTAAAGTAAACAATACGATTGTTCTATGAACAAAGGATTGTTGTTTTCTCCCTAGTAGCAACAGCACATCTAGTACCTTAGAGATTTCTGTCACTTCCCCAGATTACCAGAGGCATGAACCCACTATCGAGCAAAAATACTAACTCTTGGAGTTGCTACCATCTACTTGGCCAAGATAGCTACTAACAACGGAAAGCATGCAAGATCACAAATAACAAAGACATGATAGAATCAATAATCAATCTGAAATAGCATCTCAATATCCATCGGATCCCCGCAAACACAACATGCAGAATTACAAATAGATGATCTTGATCATGAACGGAGCTCACAAGATCTAGACATGAAAGCACAAAGGAGGAGAACCAGCCATCTAGCTACTACATGGACCCATAGTCCAAGGATGAACTACTCACGCATCACACCGGAGGCTTGCATGGTGATGAAGATGGCCTCCAGGGTGAATTCCCCTCTCTGGCAGGGTGCCGGGAAGAGCTTGAGATCCCTCCCGATCTAGGGATGGAGATGACAGCGGCTATAGACTCTTTCGTGGATTTTTGATCGGGTACTTAGGGTTTTCGTCCCAAGGGCATCTTATAGGCGGAAGGGGAGGCCGAGGGGGTGCCGGCGGTGGCCACACCACCCCTGGCGTGGGCCAGGCTGGGCCGCGCGACCAGGTGGTGTGGTGCCCCCCCTGGCCCCTCTCCGTCTCGTATTCTAGCATCTGATGACTTCCAGAAAAATAGGCACTTTGGCTTTTGTCCCGTCCAATTCCGAGAATATTCATTTTCTGACTTTCCTAGAACCAAAAACAACAGAAAACAGGCAGCTGGCACTGTGGCTCTTGTTAATAGGTTAGTCCAAGAAATCATATGAAAAGTACTCCAAAGTGTGGACAAAACACAAGAAAGTAGATAAAACCAAGCATGGAGCATCAAAAATTATAGATACATTTGCAATGTATCAAATACGAGGGCCGCTCCTCATGCTACTCAAATTTAGTTACCGGTAAGTTCTTGTCATAGTAAGTACATGTGTATCATAGAGAACCGCCAACGGGGTACCCCTTGCCCGATGATACGGAAGAATCCCCATATCAAAATGACAAGGCAAGCAGACAATGAGCGTCTCAGCATCTTCTTATTTACCATGGGAAAATGGTGCTTTTTTTCTCTCTTTCCTATTTTCTCATGTCTTTTTTTTCTTCTTTTCTCAATCTCTATCTCTTTTTTATAAGAATGCTGCTCATTATGGTTACGCTGCAGGTTTCCACCATGATTAGGCATGGATTAGACCAGCCGCCCAAGCGTTTCTCTAACACACATACATAACTCCATGGACTTACAAGCTCCCCTTTCATTTCACATCGACGATCCATAAACAAAAGAGCATGATATCAACTGAGTACAATGTACAAGTGCAATGTTGAAAGTGTTCCCCACGACAACATGGTTCTGCTAATTCCCAACGTATAAGTGGAAGCATATACAACTTAGATGACACAATGGTTCAAGTTTATTAGGTGCAAGAAAAGTAAAGTGTGCCATAAAGTTCGTGAGAGCTTTAATCACTAATTTTCACATAACAAGTTTAATTCGGAAGGTAGATAAAAACATGAATTTACTTGGAATAGCAATAATGCTAATAGTTAGGTATGGTGTACACACATGGCATAGGTTTTGGTTTAAGGATTGGATGCACGAGAAGCATTCCCTCTCAGTATAGGTTTTAGGCTAGCAAGGCTGGGTAGCAAGCATAAGAGTTGAAGGAAACAAACAAACATACAAGTGATAAAAACAAACCTACAATCTTCCTTGGAAGCACAAAAGATCTTAACTAAAGAATACTAAGCTTATGTAATCAAGGAAGAAAGATGATGAAATTATATTTCTTAAGAATACTTTTATCTTTTTCATTCAATTCTCATAATAGTGTTGCTACTGACCGAGCCATGTTTGCCAAAACCAACTAAATTAACTCAATGATCCCAAAGTCATACCAATACTCACAATAAGATCAATCATATAATAGTAATTGAAAACTAAAATAAGATATGCAAAAGAGTAAATGATAGAACTTCTCATTAATATTCCATAACGGCAACTCACACCAAGGGATACATAGATATCTAACTAGAGGGGGGGACACTTCCATAATGCAAACCATCCTACATGATAACTTCTCTATTCATGATATGAATCTACTAAAAAGGTAAAAAAGATAAAAGATAGTGATACGATACCACGACACTCCCCCAAGCTTGGAACAAACCAAGGGGATGCCAAAACCTGATGACAAATTACTCCTTCGGTGGTGGTGGTATTCTCTCGATGAGCTTTTCAATCAATTCCCTCAACTCCTCAATCTCGAAGGTGAGAGTAAGAATAAACTCCGAATTATGCTCGATGTGGTTCAGGATCATGTCGGGTTGTGAATCCCAGCTTGTACGATTCTTTCCCCACTCTTCCTCCTTGAAGTCTTCTTTTCCTGCATGGTTAGAATGAGGCATATCCCAATTGGAGGGTAGTTTCTCCTTGGGCATATTCTGGTATTGTTGCTCATGGATAAGGGTATGGAAGGGATTCTTGGTGCATGGAGAAGGTGATCATGAAGCCAAACAGTGACGCGGAGTCTTCCCTCTAGTGGAAATCCGTGCAGTCCTTTTAAACCTGGCAGGGTTTGCCACCACTCCAATGCTTGCAATGGTGGTGCTGGCGTGCGGATGCTGGTCTTCCTTTGCCTCCTCAACTTCACTATCGATCTCCTCCTCCTTCTCAGAGTCTTAGAGATCCTCTTCCGCAAGCCTTTTGCCCTTATCATTGGCGGAGACCATTGTGCTTCTAAACTTCAAGAATAGTTCCTGGCAGAAACAGATCGAAACGAAAACACGATGAGAACACGATATACGAACCTCGAGGGATCCGGGGGATTATATATTACAAATTTTTACAACAAAAGGAAAGTACTGGGAGAAAACGGGCCGAAGACAGGCTCCGGGGTGGCCACACCACCTGGCGGCGCGGCCAGGGGGGCCGCGCCATGGTGTGGTGTGAGCCATCCTGGCTCCGTTTTTGTCCCTCTTTCGCTTCGTTGCTTTCCTTGTTGGATAAACACTGCAAAAATATAACTGGACAGATTTTTCACGGAACTTTTCTGACCAGAACTGTTACCTATTCGAAAACGGACTCTGCAGGTCTCTGAACTTGGTGTTTAATAAATTCTTCTAGATTCCCCGCTTGAATAATGTCAATATCTTCATCTTTATACACATATTGTTTGAGTCAATTAACCGTTCACCATCTTATTACACCATTTTCTCCTATAACCTGGAAATTTCTTTCACACAAAACTTCATACAATTCTCATTAGCAACATTAGTGCATGCGAGGTACTAAACCTTTCAAGGTCAATTTCAACTGAAATCCATCAAAACATAAGCTACTATAGAAATTCCTTCCGAAAACCCAAAAAGAATTCAGAAAGGAAATCGATTTAAGAGGCAAATGCAAGAGTGGCAAAAATCTGTCAAAATAGACCAGCAGGTAAAGATCAATTTTTTTGAAAATCTTCTGTTGCTCAAATCAAAAAGTGCAAAACTAACGAAAGTTAAATAATAACCTGGGGCATGCATACAAAAAATTACAGATTAGTACGACGTTCTTGGATTTTTCATGATTTTTTATAGTGAAGCACAAAAATCTGTTTCGGGACAGCAACTTCCCCAAATCTTACTTCTCTCTCATTAGAGGTTGATCTTGACACAAAAACCAAACAAAAGGATAAGGAGAGGTTATTGCAGAAGCAATAACTTCTAAGACTCAAATAAACAAAAACAAACTGAAAGCAAAAATATATTGGGTTGTCTCCCAAAAAGCTCTTTCTTTATAGCCATTTAAGATGGGCATGATAATTTCAATGATGCTCACATAAGAATATGAATTGAAGTAAAAGATAGCATCAAGAAGCAAAAATACACATGATTAAGTCTAACCCACTTCCTATGCAAGGGAATTTTGTAAGAAAATAAATTGTTGAAACCAGAGGTTGCTAGCATAGGAAGGCAAACCAAGTGCAACATAAAGACTTTAAGCATAAAACGAGGAAACTTGATATTATTGAGATGCATAAGAACAGTCTTCCCTCTCTCATAATAACTTTCAATATCATGCATAAATTTAACGATATAACTATCACATGAACCAATGTAGCAATGATCACTTATCCAACAGAAAACACAGGGACACTAGCTCTCATAACACTACTTTGTGAAAAAATATTAGAAGTATCCTTGCAAAGGATAGTGTGTCCATCTTCTACATATTTAGTGACAAAGTCTTTCACATTTGCTATTACAGGTTCATCATCCACTTGTTCATCAGGTTTAACAGCTTTATTTGTACTTTCATTAACCATACTAGCTATCATAGAATGTTCCTTTATCTTAACTGGAAAAAGGCGTTTTCTCAATGTAAGGTTCAGGTAAAACATGATTAGCAGTATAAACTTCAGTATTTCTTGTAGGAACACAATTAGCAATACCTTTATATGGCTCATGATACTTATTCCATTTCTTTTTAGGAATTTTAATATAGGAAGCAAAAGCCTTAAAATAAGTTGCAATAGCTTGAGAGCCTAGACCATAAGCATTACTAATATTTACAAAGTCATCAGTTCCCATAAAAGATTTAATGCATTCATAATCATAATTTATACCTGACTTTCTTTGTTTATCATTCTCCCATGCTTCAGCATTGTCTTGAATACGGTCTAGAAGATCCTATTTAGCTTCTTCTTCCATGCGTGTAAATGATCCAGCACAAGAAGCATCCAATAGATCCTTATCATGAAGAGAAAGCCTTGCATAAAAGTTATTGATAATAATATAGTTGGGGAGCTCATGAATAGGATATTTGAGCATTAGTAACTTCAATCTCCCCCAAGCTTGAGTTGTACTCTCTCCATCAAGAGGCTAAAAGTTGTATATTTGATTCTGATCTTTATGAATCTCACTAGGGGGATAAAATTTTGAATAAAAGAGAGGTACTACTTCCTCCTATTCAAGAGCTTGACCATTATTCAGCAGCTTATACCATTCCTCAGCTCTTCCTTTCAGTGATAATGAGAATAACTTCTTCTTGACTTGATCGGTTGTAATACCTGCACACTTGAACAACCCGCATAATTCGTGTATAAAGAGCAAATGGTCACCGAGATGGACAGTTCCATCTCCAAAATAGTAGTTATCCATAACACGATCAATAATTCTTGTAGGTATCTTAAAAGTATCATTTTCAGCATGTGGTGGTTCATCTACTACCTTAGCAGTGGTAGTAGCATTATGAAATAAGAAACTAAGCGAATTATCCATATTGGAATAAAGTAACTAACAGAAATAAACAATACTCATAGTAGAAGTTTCCTTTACTAGTTCCACTCTCTAATAGCGCTTCACTCTCCGGCAACATTGCCAGAAAATAGTCTTGATGACCCACAAGTATAGGGGGTGTATCGCAGTATTTTCGATAAGTAAGAGTGTCGAACCCAACGAGGAGCAGAAGGTGTTGACGAGTGGCTTGGAGCAGGAATTCTCTGTAAATACTTAGCAAACGGATTTTTAGGGGGTTTTGATAATGCAGATAAATAAAGTGCGAGTAAATAAAAGACAATAATAATAATTGCAACAAGTGGCCCAATCCCTTCTTTTAGCAAAGGACAAGCCGGTTGTATTACTTATGATGACCAAACGTTCTCGAGGACACATGGGGATATCGTCAAGTGCTTTCGTTTCATATAGTTGATTAATCTTCTTTAGTTTGATAAGTGTTGTGTGGGTGAACCTATGCTAATGTACTTACCTTCCTAGGACTAATACATACTTGTGATTAAACCCCTTGCAAGCATCCGCAAGTACAAGAAAGTAATTAAGATAAATACCTAACCACAGCTTTAAACTCTGAGATCCTACACTCCCTTGTGCAAAGGTTTCCTAACGAGGGTTTAGGTTTCTGTCACTCCGGCAACCCCTACGATTAGTAGCCAAATACACAATGCATTCCCCTAGGCCCATAAAGGTGAAGTGTCATGTAGTCGACGTTCACATGACACCACTAGAAGAATAACACCACAACTTAAATAACAAACTATTGAATCTTTCTCAACACAATTCCACTACTAACAACATGACTTCTCCCATGTCCTCAAGAACTAAACGAAATACTCACAAGACATCATATGGATCAAGATCAGAGATGAAATAATGATAAGTAACAATATGAACATAACAATAATTCAATGGTTCCACTCAATAGCATCAACTACAACAAGTAATCAACACCCGGAAAGTTTCCCCTAAGAACTATGCAAGATTTAACCCAATTGTTACAAAGGTATGAAGTGGTGATGATGGTGTTGGTGGAGATGATGATGGAGATGATGATGATGATCCCGATGAAGTCCAGCTTGATGGTGGTGTTGATGGCGACAATCTCCCCTCTCCGGAAAGGAATTTCCTCGGCAGATTTCTACCTGCCGAAGAGCTCTTTCTCTCTCTGTAGTTTTTCGCCCCGTAGAGGCGGCGGAATCTTTCTGTGGTCTCTCCCCCAGGCTTAGTTTCGTGGGGATAATATATGCCAAAGGGGAGAGTTAGGATTGGGCCAGGATGGCCACACCACCTGGTGGTGCGGCTAGGGTGGCCCGCGACAGGGGTTGGTGTGGGCCCCCTATGGCCCAACTCCGCTCCCCCTTCTCGCATCCTTCGTCTTCTGGAAAAATAGGATTTTCCATGTATTTTCCCGGATTTTCTGCTCTTCACGAATTTCGCCTCCAAACAAAGCCTTTTCCATCAGAATCCAGACTTCAGCGGTCCATGCTCCAAAAGTCATCAACCATGCAAAAAACAGATGAAATAACATAAGTATCATCTCTTAATATGAAATATATCAATGGATAATAGTAAATTATGATATAGAATAGTGATGCAAAATGGACGTATCAAGCGCCAAAACCGCACACCGACTTTGAAGCATTTTCCGCCCCTCCGTTTCAAAAACTTTGAGACAAAATCTCCCACCGGGGGAGTACCATTTTTGTATTATTATCAGGTGGGCGCTAGTCAAATTCAAAATCTCAATCGAGCGGCTAAACCATACACTAACTTTGAAGCATTTCCCGCCCCTCAGTTTCAAAAACTTTGAGGAAAAATATCCCACCGTGGTAGTACCATTTTATATTATTATTAGATGGACAGTTGCCAAATTCAAAATCTCAATCAAGCGGCAAAATCATACACCGACCCTGAAGCATTTCGTGCCCCTCCGTTTCAAAAACTTTTGACTTCAAAATTCCCATTCTACCCATTGTTCTGATGCTCTATGGGCAAGCTAAAGTCGGTAGCTTGGGGGCACGATCGTAATTATGTTTATGTTCACCTCCTTAGTCCCGATTCGCCTAGATTTTCTCGCTGGTCCTTCCAAAAATCCTAGCCCCCTCTCTCCCACGCGCTCACCTCCATGACTACCACGCGCACCGGCCGGTGGCAATTCCATGGCGGTCGGAGCCGCTTGAGCTGCGGTCTCGTGCACCGCCACGGAGCCGCTTCACCGATGCTCACCCACCGGATCCGGTTCATCGGGTCTCTCTGCCACTGCACCGGAGCTGCAGTGTCGTTCACCATACCGATGGCATCATCGACCGCCCAAGCTCTGCTTCCCAGCCGCCAAAAGCTACCCAACCGTACCGGATCCGCTTCGCCTGTGTACACCGCACATGATCTAGTTCAAGGAGTTCCATGTCCACTGCTCTAGACCAGCTGCTCGGTCGTCATCGTTCACTGCACTGGATCTGCCTCAGCGATGCTCTCGTCCACCACGCTCAAGCCGGCATCAACCGCCCAAGATCTGCTTCCCTGACGCCAACAGCCACCGCAACCGTAGCAGCCTCGGTGACCTAGACATCACCTGCACGGTACCGAATATGCTTAGATGCCTCTCCGACCAAGGTTAATCAAATCTCCAACCCATTTTAGTTTTGTCAGCAGTATAGCAGGTTCAAGCATGTCGCAGTGAACTGCATTTTTGTAATCGTGCTAGGACATACAACTCACTAGGCACGCCTGTTCTTCATGCTAGTACATACAAGGTCATTAGACATGTTGGTTTGCATTCGCTTCTCTACAAATTTCAAGTCATGCACATGTCTGTTATTTTGTCATGCACATTTTCTTAGCTACTCCATACAGGAGTAATTTCCTGTTACCATGTAATTCTTGCAAAATCTGAAGTTAGTGGAAAATATTAGTATGGATTCCCTGCTCTACAGTTGCTGAATCTATCTAGTTTGTCATGAGATCAGTTCCTACTATTACTTCCTCCTTGGCATTGTTATGCTATCTTGTAGTAGCCGTTTAAACTCTTCGTACTAATTCGATTATAATTTTGTTGTTTCCATATGGTTCTTCAAAAGCTGCATCACTAACTATTTCCTTTTTCTTGCATAGAGCTCAAAATGGAATAATGAACATGTTGGTTTGCATAGCCTATTCTATAGGTTCACAGGGGATGCCATTACTTTCTTATCTGGTGTTGGTTCGTCCTGAGCAACAATATAACTATCCTCTACTACGTAGTTCACTCGTGTTTTGTATTCCTTCTCTAGAAGTTCGCTTATGATGCCATTATAATTTCTATCTGGTTGATTCTTAGCTATGACAGTAACTACATGCCATTGTGTAGCTCAAAGCAAATTCCGAGTCACCCAATGACTCTTTGCATTCCAGAAGATGCCACTACTTTCATATATATTTGCTGAAATGACCTCGCTAGTTTATATTTACTGAAAGTCTAAGAAACACTTTGTTTGATTGCTTATTTCATTCTAGGCACACTTGTCTAATGCTTGTTTGTCCTATTCTATAGGTTCACGAGCGATGCCATTATATCTCGCATCTGGTTCTAGTTCTGGTTCCTCCTAAGACACCACATAACTATCCTATACAATATATAGTTCATTCGTGGTTTGCATTCCTGCTCTACAAGTTCTCGTATGATGCGGTTATAATTTCTATCTGGCTCATTCTTCGTTATGATAGTAACTGCATGCCATTTTGTGGCTCAACGCAAATTCCGAGTGACCCAATGTCTCTTGCATATGGTATACAACTGCTTCCATATATATTTGTTGAAATGACCTGGCTAGTTTATATTTGCTAAAATTCTAAGCCACACACACATTTTTTGATTGCTCGTTTCACGGTAGGCACACTTGTTTAATGCGTGCTTGCTTGTCCTGTTTATTTGACGTGTTGGTCAATAATTGAACCATTGACCAGTTGTAAACTCCAGTTCATAGCTCATGTCATATCATTCAAATGAGTAGTTTTTCTTGTTTAATGTATTAACTTGTTATTACTTAGTTTCAGTTGCAATTATTGCTATCGCCACCAAAGAGGGGGCTGCAAGATCATGTATCCTCCAATGTAGTTGTCACACTCAAAGGAAGATGCAACTGATTGATTGAGAAAGCAAATTGAGGACTCCACCATCAACTTGATTGTCAACTGAAATGCCAATTTTCTTTCCCTTGAGTTGATAATATGTAATAATTTTAAGAAGTTTGCAGCTGATGTAATATCTAGATAACTCGCATAGGCCATGTAGGAATTTAGTTGACACCATCCACACATGGCGGTAGTCGTTATGGTAACTACACCAGACAGGTCGATTAGGGAATAGTACCGTGCTTTGTTGTTAGCCTGTCTTGTATTCGGCCGACGATGAATAGTAAAAAATGCCGCCTTATTATACACGTTTTATGATATTTGCATGGGCTTCAGAAAGGCCGAAACTGTAAAAGGCTGTAAACGTAATGGGCTGACCCACATGTGGTAACAAGCCGTAATAGTAACATGACATAACATTAGCAGGCTAGAATAGAAACATCCCATCACAGTAATAGGTAGGAAACTGTAAATTGGTAGAACAGTAACAGGCCAAAACAGTAGCGGGTCTCAACAGTAAAGGGCCACAATAGTAAAAGGCTAAAGCAGTTAAAGGCCAGAACAGTGACGAGCATGAACAGTAATGGCCCGAGAAATTTCCAAACGAGGGCAGTAACAGGCCGACAAATTTACCATGCTAGAACAGTAATAGGCTGCTTGTGGGCCTAAACAGTTAATGGTCGGAATAGTAAAAGGCCAAAATGTTAAAAGACTAGAAAAGTAACGGACCATCTCAAATAAGGGTCGTTAGTAGGTGGCCCACGATGGGCTGCGATAACAGTGATGGGCTGACCGCAAGCCTTAAGTGTACAGGAGCGACTTGGCGCAGGCTGCTAATGGGTCACACAGTGTTAGACCAACATGAGTCTTCTATAGGCAAAAACAGAATTGGGCCTAAAAGTTCGCGGGCTGCTGCTGGCTACATTGTTGGGCCTATTTCAAGCAGTGCAGGACAAAACAGTAACGGGCCATCTTCTTATTGGGCTCTCCTCATGGGCCAACCCAGTTAGTATTTAGCAGGCCTTGGCTGGGTCTGGCTTCTGCCATGTTTTCTATGACCATTAACGACGGTAACCGGTCGCTAACGGCAGCTGCCACGTGGCAGTTTGCATGACTTCAGCAGTCAACAAGGCTGGCGAACAGATCTATGACGGAACAAGTTTTTTTGGCTGAAGGGTGCGATCTGCCACGGTCGAAGAAAAAACTGTGGTTAATTCATTTGCAATGGGCTTTTACCACGAAGGCCATCCGTCGCGGAATACTTTTTGGCCATGAAAAACGGGCTTTCAACCATGAAAATCGTCCGTTGTAAAAGCCAACTTTTCTTGTAGTGGTATGAGATGATATTTGGTATGCATTTACCGTTGTGTTGAGACTTTATGGTTTGTCATATTTTGGAAATACATCTATGATATATGTAATGGTTTGATCTATGCTTAATTCCTTGTTTACCCATGTCATGAGATGTTTAACAACGCCAAGTGTAGGTAGATGGGAGAGATGCAAAAGCACAATTCATAAATCATTGCACTAGTGTTTAGAGTGTTTGCCATTAAAGAATATGATATATAGATGAGAGGTGGCCGAGTGACAAAAGGCATATGCGTCGAGTGATAGAAACGATGAAGCCAAACATCCTTTATCTATGGGTTAAAAATGAGAAGTATGACATGATGGAGTGATAACAACCACACGCTGACTTTAGGAGCGTGATATGGTAACACATATGGGTACTTCTTTCAGCTATATGTTTTAGGACATGTAGATGCCATAAAGCTATCATTAAAGAATGGCAGCTGTGTGTACTTTTATCATCTATAACATGATCATCATCATAGATGGAGAGAGAGGATTGAGTGAACTCAAGAATCCAGGTTCATTGTTCCTATAATAGAAAACTTTTGTCTTGTTCTCTTGCATTAAAAAGGATTGGGACACTTTTACATTCCTGTTTTGTTGCACTTTAATTTATTGTATTAAATCAACAACCATTGTTTCTTTAAATTGTTTGGTGCATAACAACTAGAATTATGACACACTAGTTGGAGAGAGTAAACATCTTTCCCTTCTTGCTCCTGCGGATTGATACCCTACTTTCACATTGAGATGTGCTACAGTGACCCTCTACTCTTGGGGATTATCCAGCCCTGTCTCCAGGATTTGGAGGCCCCGGTGCAGCTTACCAAACTGTGTACTAATTTTTATTCAAACTCGATAACTAGTAAAATAAAAAATCGTATGTTTGCTAATTATATAACTTTAGAATGTGCTATTCTGTCAATATTTAAAAATATATCAATATTCATTCTAAAAGAGTAAACTAGCACTAAGGTAGTAAATGAACCTCATGTTCTACCAAGATAGCATCATCCATCTAGTATTTTTTGAAATAAAATCTTCAATCATATCTTTATCCTCATGAATAAATTAACAAATTAATTTTAGTTTCAAACTTTAGAATTGAAAGAGAGGAAGCAAAGATCTTGGGAACATACTAGCCGCCATTAGTGTCAACTGAATCAATCGGGTTAATCTGCTCCACTGCTCCAAGTCCAAGTCCAATTCTGCAAGTCCCGCCCAATGTGCAATATCCAACCGTCCATGTCCAAGACCTCCTGATCGATCTTAATTGCTGGTGGTTTCTGAAACAGGCCAACAAGAAAGAGGATTAGAGAAGCCAGAACAGTCAATGGCTAGTAGGCAGTAGAGCACGCCGGTCGGCCGGTGCGAAGTAGGGAGAAGCCGAGATCAACCTGGGCAAGTGTCACGCGATGGCATGAGGCGTGACCCGCGTCTAGCTTTTCTGAGCGCCGCATGACTTGAGTCCAGCAGCTCGCGTCGATCGTGAATATAGGGCTACAGCCGCGCATCGCCGTATGAGAGCGGATATCGATCCCTGATTAGGAGCCCAACAAGGCAACGACTCGGCTCACGATCAGGAGACGTACTTGGAAGTTGGGATAGGACTCACAACTCAGCAAGAAAAACAGAAAAGAACTAACAGGCTGACTACTAGGCTGTTGGAAATCGGGGGCCCAAGGAATCCGGGGGCCCTATTCGGTCGATCGCTTCGAACGCCCTCATCGACGGGGCTGGGATTATCAAATACTTTTCTAGTACCATTGCTGGGGAGCATGGAGATAAAGTTTTTATTCTTGTCTACACTATACATTTGATTTACCTTCAGTTTTCTGTTAGATTGATTTTCAGTTTGTTTCATATCTTGCAATCATATAAGCTTGGGGAATTTTACTTCTTTAACTTGTTTGGTTGTGAGTTTTTCTCTAGTTTACTTTCAGTTTTGTATATTAGTTTAGTTTACTTCAGTTTTGCATTTATGCTTTCCCTAATATAAAAACCCATAAAATTTTGAAAGATTAAAAAACACAAAAAGTGGAGTCTCCTGGTACCAAATATATGACATGTCATTCCGTTTTTCATTAGACTTTCGTTTGCTGTGTTATACTGGAGGCACAAACCTTCCTTTCCTCCCTTATTTTTAAGAACAAAAATGAGAACACTTCAAAAGACAAAGATGAGAGCATTGGTGATTCAGTAAGTTAACTACTTTGTTCACACTTTCTATTTGCGTAAGAAAAGTGCATTACTTAGGTATGTTAAAAGCTTAAACCTTCTTATGGGCACTAATGCCTATAAAATAAGTTTCATAAAAAGCACTAATGTTTTGCTGGAGGAAGACAACAAAATCCTAAGCTTGGGGTGAAGTGGTTCGTGTGTAGAAAACAAAAAAAATCCTAACAACGAACACCATAGCCAAGATCTATCTATATAGATATATAGTAACGAGCGGGTGTAGCATCCCAATTGTCTAACAATGATAATGCTACATGGTTTAATAATATAATGGCTACTTCCTACATATAATTGTTGCATCATAATTATATCATGCTCATGTCATCATGCCACCTTGCATTTGAGCATCATATAAAACCTTTTTTTTGGGTCTTCTCCCATATGCATCATTAACTGTATTTGTCTCTTGATATTGTATTTGGTTATTGATATACTGTTTAATGCCCAAGTTGAGTTGGGGGCATGTATTTTATTCCAATTCCACCACCTCTCTTTGTCACCACCTTATAATTCCACCATCCCATTATCCATGAGCTTGTATTTCTTTTTCTTTTGATTTTACTCTAGCTCATGTGGTTTGGGGTGGATCTAATTCTATAAATTCTTTTGCTTGGCTTTTATTCCACTTCTTGGGGATGCGAAAGTATAATGCCATACCATTATATTGTTTTCACAAAATAGAACATGGCATTTAATATTTTGTATGGGCCATGCAACCACATCATCACCTTTAACCATTTGTTTTTCTTGGGTTTAGTGGTCCATTCTTTGTGGGATCATCTACATATCTCTCCACCATCTCCATATTCTCATCTACACCATTTTATTCTTTTCCATTCCTTATGCAAATGAGGCCTCTTCCCATAATTCTTTTCCTTCTCTTTTTCTTGATTACTTTTTCACCTCATCTTAGCCTAAATCCAAGCCCTCTCCTCACTCCATAGCTATCTCTGTTCTATTATCAAAATTTGCAAAAGCTTCCAAAAAGAGGTATTTCTTAGGTTTGTTTAAACCTGCAACAAAACAAAACAAATCAAAACAGTTTTTTTAAAATAAAAAGAGTTAAAGAGAGGAGAAGCTTACCTATCAGCCTGCAGCCCGGTGCAGCAGCCTCACCTGTTCGCGGCCCATCTCCCGGCCCACTTCCCCAGCCGGCCTCCCCAGCCCGTACCGCTTCAGCGCCGTCGCCTTCCCCTGTTCCTCTTCTCCCCCGTCTGACGCCGTTTCGCCCTCCTCTCTCCTCTGCTCTGACGGAGAGGAGCAGGTGGCCGTCTCCCCCGCCGTCATCCGCGTCAGCAGGCACGCCGAGCACGTGATCCGCCCCGCCCTTATCCTCTCGCGTTGTGCTGTGAACCCTAGTTGTCGTCCTCGTTCTCCCTTCCCCTTCTCCACCGAACCACGTCGCCGCCAGACCGAGCGCCGCGACGATGTTGCCGCCTCGCCGGTGACCGAGCACTCGCCGGGGAGCGTCGCCGTGGACCATGGAGTCAATCCTGCCGCTGGGAGACGCCAAGCACGCCCGGAGCCTCCCCCTCGTTAGAGAGCCGCCAGCACCACCGCTACGACCTCGCCGTCCCCTCCGCTCCGACCACCTCCTGCCTCGATTCCAGTGGGAATCGATCGAGGTGAGCTCCCCCCCGACCCTCTTCCGTTTTTCCTCCTCTGTGTGCCTAGCGCCGCCCGTTTGTGACCCCGCCAGCGAGCCGCCCCGCTGACGCGCAGACCCAGCCTGGCGCTCCCCCCTCTGTTCCCCGGCGTGCCCCGTCCAGCACAGCCCGCCGCCGCCGACCCTTCCTAAACGAGATCGGTAGTTGAAGCCTTCCTCTGTATTTTCCGTTTTGTCGGCCAGGTCCATCTCGCCGCGGTTGCGACGCCACCCTCACCGGAATATCTCGCCGTCGTCAGGTCGTGCCGCGATTCAGAGACGCCAGGTTCAGTCAGAGCTCGCGCGGCTGTTTTGCAAAAAGACCCCCCGCGCTTTGGTCGATCACGCCCAGGTCCCTAGCAGCCCTAGTGCCCCCACCTATCAGCCGCCCGACAATTGGCAGAAAAACCCCCAGCATCCCAGGCCCTCAACCCGCACTCCTTCCCCGCTGCGCGACGTGGTTCACCCGTGCCCCCTCGCTGTCACGTGGGACCTGCTTCACCATCGGGCCCGCATGTCAACGCCTGGGCTGGCTAAGCCGCGGTAGCAGAAGTTTGTTCTCGCGCGCGTGGCCCTAGTCCGCAGTGGCCCACCTGTCAGCGTCTGGGCTAGGTTTGCCTGAAGTGTAAAATGTGTTCCGTTTTTCTGTTTTAATTAAACTTTTTCAGTAAATGTTTAAATTCAAAATTCAAACCAGATTTTAAATAACTTTTCAAATATAATTCCAAATAATACATATAATATATGTTTTTGAATTAGAAAAATGTGAGAAATTCAAATATGCCATTCAAAATATCTTTTGGACAAATTAGATTTCCAAATTGAGTAAAATTACAATAAAATGCCCTTTTCCTTAATTAATTAATAACTTTTGTTTTATAACTCCAAATTTGACAAATAATATGTCTAAATCGATCAGCTCGACGAGACTTTTCTGTTTATGCTATCCATGACTTAAATTGCAGCATGCATCATATAAATATTAAGTGTACAGCAAGTGTTATGAGAGCAAACCGGGCTTAAAATCTAATTAAATGCTTTAATCTTGTATCCCACATCTCACCCATGCCATGCTACATTAATGCCATGCAATTTGTGCATCATTCATCATGGCATGATTGTTTGCTTGTCGCATTTTAATTCATATGCTTGTGCACTCTATTTATGTTGGCCCTTGTTTGTTTGGCTCTTCTTCGAATAGACGCTGAGCAGGGGATATATCAGGAATCACAGGAGTTCTACCCAGATCCACCTCTCGCTTCAACTGAGCTGCCAGGCAAGCACTACCACATGCTTGCATACATATAGTACCTATTGTCTCTCTCTTATTCTTGCATCATTGAGCCACGATTGCATTAAACTGAATCCCAAGTACTGCATAGCCTTTACTTTTAAACCCCACCGAAGCTTGTTCCTCCATCCCATGAGCCATTACTACAGGAATTGTTTGAACCATGCGGGTCGTAGAACAGCATGTGTAGGGTATGTGAGAGTCTGATGGATAACGAGGTACCTAAACAACTTAACCTGAGTAGTAATGGGATAACTAATGAAAGTGGCACCGGTGAGCAATATCTGCTATTTGGTTCTTCATGCTCACTCGTGTCCCGTAGGACCCCGAGTAGTTGATACCTGTTCCTTGACTATTCGCACTATCCACATCCGGGAGGCCTTATGGACCCCCCTGAGCCAGAGCTTGATTCATTCTTATTTCTTGGGGCCACAAAGTAGTTTGGGACTTTATTACTATCCTGTACTTATGCCATGCTTTACTGCTTTATTTAAGATTGTGAGAGGAGCACATGTACTGTTTTGGATGCGGAGTGTTTTCGCGGTATCGACAAGCCCAGTCACACTTTCGGGTTCCCAGTCGTTTACAGCCATTGACGCAAACCTTGGGTCCGTCTCGGAGCCGGCCAACTTCGTTGCGGATAGCTTAATGGGGTGGCCCCCTGAAACATTTCTGAATCCTATGATCGCTTTGTCGTGAATGCCTTGTTGGGTTTTGATTTGGTTTTTCCGAGGTTGATCGAGTGTGTGTTGCTATTTATGCACCCCTGCAGGGTAATGTTTCTAAAAGCCGTGTCCGCGGTTATGGACGACTTGGAGCACAGTCTCTCGATCATAGACAAGTATAACTAAAGTACCGCTTTTAATTTGACTAAGTACCTGACTAGTAAATAGTGCAATACTCATGGAATGGTTAATAAAACTGCCAACGGATGGGAGGGGTTGTTCGTCCGCTTCCTCGTTGGTAAGCGAGGAGAAGGATGGATCTGTTAATATTACTGTTATAACTATTGTTCTTAATTAACGGACATCCGTCTATCTTTGGTTAGACGGATGGTTAGCGAGTATCTATAGAATTGTTAGGTATTATCTTTTGCTGCAATTGCGTCACCCCAGGTTGTGTCCCCTTTAGAGGCATAAAGACTTGCTGAGTACCCCTAGGGTCTTACACGATAAATTGTTTGATTCAGATGAACATGTATACTCACAAGATGGATACTGGGTGGAGGAGACGGACGATGTTGGCAACGATCACTCGGTGTAGAGATTCCGGGAACGAGGATCCGTGAGATCTATGGGCGGGATGTGTTTATTTATGGGGCATCTTATGCCGATTTGCTTCTTATCCGTACTCGGATCTTGTTTTCCGCTTCCGCCTGATACTCTGATGTTTGATGTATGAGGAGATATCCTAAACTATTATATCTATCTAGGATATTTGGATCTTGCCGTATGGCGTTGCAATATTTCTATTTCTTTTAGATGGAATGGCTCTGAGGACTGTTGTATGTGGCTTGCATACATACTCATTTGTGTATGTAGTTGATCCCTTCGCCTGCCGATTACGCCGCTCGTTCTTGTCTCGATGTTTGGCAATAGTTATGACGGCCGAAAGGTCTACCTGTGAGTGGCATTTGGCCCCACCGTACTATTTTAACCATTTCCGCTCATCCAGGCTTGTAACTAAGAGCGTAATTCACCGAGGTAGTTACAGCGGGATACAATGATCGTACCTTTGAAGGCCGAAAACGGGATTACATTTCTGCACAAATGTTGGTGATGTAGCCAAAGTGTAGCCAACCTCAAGATCAAGATGGCTTCAACGTCCAACACCATAAGTGGCGGTGCCTCCAAAGTTCTACACATGTCCGGTATAACGATGTCTCACGGGCCCCGGTCCAGCAAGGTAGCGAAATAAGAAGATCAGTATCGTACCGAATCCAAGTGCACGACGACGTGCATATGGTGGAGAAGTCTCTGCCTCATAGCGCACGTTCAAAATAAGGGAACACACATGAGAGCGAGAGAGGGAGGGAGAGAGAATGACAAAGTCCAATTGGGATGAGAATTAGAGGAGGACTCCTCCCCTATATATAGGAGAAAACTGGGCACTCCCCACCCTCCAAGTCCCGAGGTGGGACTAAACCTTGGAGGAGGTGGGGAGGGAGCTAGACGGCGATGGGGGTGGGCCCCACACGCACTCCAAGCCCACAAGGGCCGGTCGGCTATGGGACCCCCCACACGCGGCGCCCCTTGGCCCTCTAGTTTCGGCGCCCCCTCTCCCCTCCGAGGATGGCCCATGTGGAGGTTTTGCCCATTTTTCTTTATTAAGTAATATTTTTTAATAATTAATTAAATTATATTAAATTAATAATCTAACAAAAACAAGTTTTATTATATTTTAGAGAATGCTCACCACATGTGGCATGTGGTTTTATTCTAGCAGTTGCTGGGCTTCTTGCCTAGCCTATGTGTCATTGTGTAGACATGGGGAACCATCACCAATTCAAACTTAGTGTCCCTCCTAGAGAGGCCGGGTCTGCCGCACCTCCAAGGACTAAAAGGCCATCGAAATCAGTGGGCGTAGGGCACACGGACCCTAGTCACCGAGGGATCTTTCTTAATTTTCTTTCCTTTCCTTTTGTGTTACGGAAATTCTTTAAGTGCCTGGCTCATATGCACTTGGAGGACAAATCAAAATGAGTGTTTGATATTTTGAGAAAGTCAGATAGAAAACTTACATGTTGTAGATGCAGGAATGTTCTGCTTTTGCTACAAAATGAAATATCCTACATAGTTCTAAATTTTGTTACTTACATGGAACTTGGATTTTCTGCCTTGAGAGACACATGGATTAAGAGTTAGTATTAATGTAGAACTATGGCACATGTACTTATTTGTGCTAACAGTTATTTGTGCTAACAGTTTTCTCACATGTACAATTGGTGAACCATTTACTTAAAATATAGGTCTAAATATAAAGTTGCTTACGAGTGGAGATTTTTGGCTCTCGAGCACCAGTGCTCCTACTATTTCAAAAAATCAAATATTTGTAAGCTCAAATTTTGAAAAAAAAAATCTGGATGTAGCCAATGATTTTTCTCACGAACATGTAAAATATTAATTTCAAATAATTTATATTTTGAGCTACACAAAAATAAAAAAATATGGATAATACATGCATTCTTCAAATCCCCAAACTTTATCAGATTTGCCCACAATACTCAGAATTTGGTGTTGCGAGTTTGCATGCTTGTGGGATACAACATTGACTATATCCAGAATTATTTTTAATTTTTTTCTGATATTTATAAATATAATTTTTAATTATTTTTAAAAATAAAGGAGCACTGATGCTCTGAGCCAAAGACACTTTCCTGTTGTTTACTTTTTTTAGCACGAAAGTTGTTTACTCAATTCTATGTGTCCGTAACATTTTCTGTCCTCATAATTTTGTTATTCTAGCTAGCGAGTGTTGGGTTTGTTGTCTAGGTTGTGTATGTGTAAGGACATTTACTCCCTCTGTTCTAAAATATAAGATGTTTTAGCTTTTGTGAAATGAATGCATGTAGACAGACGCTTTTTATTACGTATGTTCGGAGTCTAAAAGATAGATACATTCGTTTTACAAAAGCTAAAACATGTTATATTATGAAACAGAGGGAGTACAATGCAAGATGGTTAAAGGGGTGTTTATAGAAATAAACTAATTTTTCGTCTCAAATTTGTTGTCTTAGATTTGTCTAGATACGGATATATTGGATATGTCTAGATATATCCGTGTCTAGACAAAACTGACAACTAATTTGTGACAGAGGGAGTAGTTTTAAATTAAAATTTGATGCTTATTTGTACTATATACACATGCCTAACTAGTCAGCTCTCTGCTATACAAATAAGCATCGATGTTTAAGGAAAATGCTTGTACATGCCCTGATGGTGTATAGACTTCCGGACAAATCTGTCGTTACCTCATGGAGAGAGTGACAGGTACATAGTTCATACTTCTTCGATAATCCTTCCCTACACGGGAAATCAAATCATTAGGGATTCAAATCCAAGCCTGCGAGAATGGAATATCCAGGCATAAAAACGCAGAGATACCGAGAGAATATACACGGTTCCTTCAGGTTATACCTTGCCTCCAGGATTGAGCTTGCTTGTACGTGCAGCTGCCATTTCTTTCACAAGAGATCTGCTGAAACTGCTTCGTTAATTAAATTAGCAGTGATGTGTTATCCTCAAATACTTCAGCCTGGCCACGCCATTGGAGAGCTTTCATGCATGCGTATGCTTCGCCATATTGTCCCCCGCCAATCACCGCTTCCAGCTTTCAGGGCTTCTTTGATTCATATGATAGAAAAAGTATAGGAATAAAAAAAACAAAAAAACATAGGATTGAGATGTCATGCCAACTTGAATCCTATGGGAAGAGGAATCATGTTTGATGTAGCAAAGGATTTTTTCCATGAGGTCTGATCTAATGTTTCTTTTCTATAGGAATTGCACTACAAGATTCCTATAGGATTAATTCCTATAGGATGTGTTCCTATGAATACAATTATATAGGAAAAATTTCCATAGTATTCAAATCCTTCATAATTCCTATGCAATTCCTATGAATCAAACAAGCCCTCAGAGTAGCAGCGGCCAGCGGGCGGCAGCAGCATCCTCCGGCCATTTAGAATGACCAGAATGCCCTTGCCAAGAAAGAAATCTGAAACATAAATTTAGAAAACATTCTCGTTTGGTTGGCAAGGTTTGTCCAAGTCTAGTACTCGCTTTGTTTCAAAAACAACTGAAATTATAGGTTTCTTTTAAGTCAAACTACTGTAAACTTGACCAAGCATATAGAAGATATATTATTGTTTATAACACTAATTTAGATTTATTAGAATTATCATATAGTACAGTTTTATATAGATTTGTTGTTGTAGGTAGCGACACATATTTCTTTAAATCCTGTCAAACTTATTTAAGACAAACGTAGAACTTCAATTATTCTTGAACGGAGGGTCAGTGATAATCGAATTCAGCGATAAGCCACATTATTGTTGGTGCAATTTAAAGCCAATACACGCTTTGGGACTACTAATCATGTGTATCCTAGCTAGTAGCTAACCATGCCAGCTCCATGGTAGGGCCTCTATCTAATTAGCATCATGTGTAGCCATTAAGAGAAGATTGGGAATGATTGTGACATTATATTAAGATGGGTGTTAATGCATTTGGTACAGAATTGACAACACACAGCCATACTCGATAGATAATAACAGCTTCAGATTGCACCTACAGTTAGAGAACAAAAGGAAAGACAAATTTAGATAGTAGTACAACTAATATTCACCCAAAGCTGACACTATTACCAGACAAATTTTTCTGTAACTATAGGTAAAATTTTGAGCTGAGTTTTTTCAGATTTATAGGTATAATACATAGGCGTGTTAAAATCTTTTTTTACATTTATAAATATGATTTGTGCGAGTTGATCCTATGATCTCACCTAAAGTGCAATCCTATACAACTCTCCCCATTGTAATTCAACTCGTTTGTTAGAAAAAACATCTTGGTATATCGATTCAACAAAGAGAGTACAATAGATCGAACAAATTGAAATGAAACAAGCATGAAAAATAAAGAGTCTCGATAAAACTGAGGTAACATCAAGCTTCTTCGAAGTTTTTTTTCGAAAAGGGGATCACATCCCCGGCCTCTGCATCCTGGGATGCACACAACCTTTATTAAGGTCCAAAAAGTATCATCGTGGCATTACAAATCAAAAATCAGATTTTGTCGATACATGCACCAACCATCTGAAAGAAGCTTCTTCGAAGTAAACATCTCTAGCTCCATCACGCCATATCGGTATTTCCCCATGTCACTCTTGACGAAACATACAACTAGAGTTGCACAAGATGGACTAATATCCTAGGTTTTGCGGAGCTACGTGAGCCATCCATCCTAGTTCAACTCATCAATTAAGAGGAAACACATTCATGTGTCAAATATTATGAGCACATAAGGTGCATGTGAATTCTTGGTGGGCTCAATACAAACTTATAAGTATCTACATGAAATTATGATCTATTTGGCACAATTGAACCTAATAAACTAAAGCAGATGTAGAACCAAAGTATTCACCTCCTTCGAGGATTCAAAAAATTATTGTTAGTTTGGAAAAAGAGCCACGTGAAATATAAGAAAAATATGATATCCACATGTCCTCTTGGATCTTACATAACCGAGTGATGGAGGAATTTGAATCAAAGTGTATTTGGTGCTACATTATTCATAGTTTTACTTTTGAGAATCAATTTAGTCATTGATGGCTTGGCCTGAACCTGACTTCAGATTGATCAAAGCCTAGGCTTTGGCTCTATTTTTTTTTGCAAAATTCCACCGATCTATTAATAATCATCAACAGCAGTACAAAGTGTCCCAAAAGTAATAAAAGTATAAATAGATCACTGGACCACCTAACAACGACTACAAACACTGGCACGAGCCGAAGGCGAGCCGCCGTCCTCGCCCCTCCATCGTCGGAGCCGGGCAAAGCTTTTCGTAGTAGAACTTGTTGTAGTAGACAGACGAGAAGTTGTCGTGCTAAGGCCCCAAAGGACCAGCGCACCAGAGCAGCAACCATCTAAACAACGTAGCCGAGAACCTAGCTAAAAGCCCAAAATAGTTTGTACATAATGCTTTGCGATAGTGTTACCTGGACTCTAAGATAATTGCAATGCTATCTGAAGTTTAAGATAATGAAAATAAATTTTAAATTTAAAAGTATTTCTACATGTTTCTAGTCAGGCTCAAGCTTGACGCTTTTAGGTCACGCTTTTGCAAGCCTGGGCAAGACTAGGGTTTGAAGAGGTATAATTTGATTACATAGATCTCTATAATACTTGACGAATATGTCATTTGGATTGATATTTTTACAAAACAGAAAACCCATAAAAAATGAGAACTACAATCCTAAATCCTCGAAATGTTCATTCGAATCCAAGAAGTTCCTCCGGTGTAGAGTGGACCCTCTTTGAACAGGACGTGAATGGTGATGGAATTTTTTTTAAAAAATGTTGGTTTGATTTGTTACGAATAATCAAGCATCCTATGACCAAATGAAATAATTATGGGATAAATAATGTGTATTTAAGACACTTAGATTCTAACATTTTTCTCTCATTTCATTCTGAGCATAATGGTCTTATTTTCTTCTTCTCACTCTCTACATATCAAGTTTACACAAACATTTTTTTTAATCACAACACAGCCAACAGATTTCTGTTATCAACTTTATAAGGGTTTCTTGAGATTTTCCATGACTATCACAAATTAAAAAGAAAACGAGATGAGTACCATGCTCTTTTTTCTCATTTGCTTCCCAGAGTGTTGTTTAATTAGAGCATCTCCACTCGCGTTCCCAGGAAGACGTTTCCAGGGCCTATTTTTCGTTCGGATGGTGAAATTTCGCCCAGTCGCATTCCCAGGACGCCGGTTTCGTTCGGATTTGGCCCAAAATTGGTCCGGCATTCCCAGGCCGAACCCGAGGCGCCGGGAACGGTCTGGAAACGCCGGACGAAGCGAATTTGGCACGTGGACCTGCCCAGTCAGCGACTGAAGGACGATCGTCCTCATCCTTCCGCCTCGGCGACGCGCCAGCGCCGCCTCAGCTTCCCGCTTTTTTTTCCTTTTCCCGCCACGCCGCTACACCGCTCCCGCCTTCGCCGCCCGCGCTCGGCCTATAAAAGCACGGCTCTGTCGCCGCTTCACGGCACACGGCCATAGCACAAACCCACTCCACCACGAATTCCGGCGAAAAGGACCACTCGGCGAAGACGATGGCCGAAAGCGGCGCCTTCGGCCGGCGGACGCTCCAGCCCTGGGAGGCACGGATGCTCCGTGACGCCGGCTACATGGTGCCACCGTACATCCGCTGCCCGCACGGGTGGAAGCTCAGCGCCGGTGGCGTGCCTGTGCCGCCGGTCCCCGAAGGCGACGAATTGGTCGAAGCGATCCAGGCCGCCATAGCGGCGATGCCGGATCCCGAGCTCGCCGAAGACGCCGGCAACCTCGCGCATTGGGGACAGTTCTTCGCCCAACGCCGGCTCGCCGAACTCGCCGCCCACCAAGGACCTCCAGGCTCACCGCCGACGCGCACCAACGCGGCGGGCCGCCGCCGCTGGTGGAGTACGCCTGGCCGGATGTTCGACGCCGTTCTCGAGCACATCCACGCCGGCAACAACCCCCTACTCGGCCTTTTTTAGTTTTTTAGCCTAAAATGAAGCCGGAATTCGGGTGCCCACCCGAATTCGACGTAACATGTACGAATCAGTCATCTATTAGTGAAATCCGTCTATATTCGCCCAAATTTTCGCCGAGTTTTGTTAAATTTTGCCCAAACCTAGGAACTCGGATTGGAAACACGGGTGAGAAATCAGCCATTGCCAGGCCAAAACCTTTTTCCGTCCGGCGCTATTTAGGTCCGAATTTCGACCTGAAAACGGCCGACGGGTGGAGATGCTCTTAGTCTTATGCTCTTAGTCTTATTCCGTTGGTGAGAACACGTCCCGACGTGAAACCTAAAGTTTAAGCTTTCGGACCGAACTTATGACCCAAAGTCCTAGACTTCATCAACACGCAGCTGTTGGTGTTGTCGCGAGAAGAAGAAAAAAGTAGTCGTTGGTATGCTTGGACGAAAAGTAAAATAAACTATCGCGCGTACCGAGGTAGGGCCCGAGCTGAAGCAAAAAACCCAGGGGCAAAAGCGTCTTTCCCTCCACATCCCCCCTTGCCAATTTAGCCGTCCCCCCCGGCAGCCCGCAGCAAGCAACACCCTCCCTGTTTCCTCTCCAGCAGTCCCCGACGGCGATTCCATCCCTCCCTACAGCTCTCCTCTCCCGCGCGCGCGTGCGAGGAGCGCCGATGGGATCGCCGGGGGTGGCGACGGCGGCGGGCACGGCGGTGCTGGTCTACCTGGTCCTGTCGGGGCGGCTCTGCGGGGACAGCGCCGGCGCCGGGGCCGACGGGAGGGGCGCCATGGAAGACGAGATCATATCCTCCGCAGTCTCGGAGGCCGCGGCGGCGAGGGAGCGGGGTAAGGAGGAGGCGCGGGCGAGGCGGCGGGCGCGGCGCGCGAGGCGGGGACGGCGGGGGCCAGAGCGGGCCCCGCAAGGGTGGGGCGAGGCGGTGCTGGAGGCCGCCAGGACCGTGCGGTTCGCCTACGGGGAGACGCTCGGCAAGTGGTCCCTCGGGGAGCTCGCCTTCGGGATCAACTACTACATGCGGCAGCAGGTGCGCGCGCCGTGCTGATCATCAAAAGTACTAGTAGGAGCCCCCGTACGTACCGCTCCCGTCATGCGGAGAAGATAGTTTGGTGTCGTTGTGTTCTTGCGCGAGATTGTTTTTCTCTTCATTCTTTATTGATGGTAGTGTGGTGATGCGTACGGGGCAGGGGATTGGTTGCTTCCGTTGATTTGTCTTGCCAAGATTGTCGCTGTTTCGTCGGTCCCTTTTGGGTTTACAAGGCGAATCTTCCTTTTATTTTTTTATTAGAAGCTTTTCGAGCTGACGTCGGTGCTCATGCCTAGTTTACAAGATGATGACTCGGTATGCATAGGCTGTGAATGATTAAGTATAATTTAGTTGGCTGGTGCTATGAGAATCTATGAGTTATCTCTTATATATAAATAACTAGCTGATTAAGAATAATGTCTATTTATTTGTTTGCTTTGTACTTGTTTGTTGCGAAGCATCTAGGAAAGGAGTTAGCACTGAATAAGCTGATTCACTTTTGACTATTTTCCTTGCTGGGTAGTATTTTTTTTCTGTTTGCTTCTTTTTGTTCGCTGGACAATTTCAAGCGTGCAATGTCATTTTTTATTGCAATGGCCTTAGGCTGGTCATAGTGGTAGTATCATAGTACTTGTATCATGTATATGATACTATCTCCATAGTGCATGGTATCATATGGTAGTATCATATTAGTACTATATTTAATGATTTGTAGAATCTCAATACAAAATTATGTATAAGATTTATTTGCATGAGGATTTTCTAGTTTTATGTGCTATGATACGGTATCTACCTATGATACTCTAACCATCTCTTTCTTCATTAATTGTTGTGCCACATCAGATTTTTGCCAACATGGCATGCATGATACTAGCTATGATACTCCCACTAGGACCAGCCTTAGAGCATCACAAGCCGTTGGCGCCCCCCAATAGACAACGCCGGCCGTGTGGGGAGACCTTTTTTCTCCTTCTTCAATAGCGCCCGCCGAAAATCTTCACTTCTTCCCAGCTGAGAGAGAGGAGAGAAAAGAAAGATTCCTGCACGTGACACTGCATGCAGGCTGTGTTTTGGCCGGCGCCCCCAATAGCCCCCGTGGGCTGGGTGTGTACCTGGGTTACCGGCGCGTTAGGGGGAGGAGATGCTCTTCCCCTAACCCTCCCCTGGGCGGCGGCGGCGCTGCGCCGCCCCCGGGGTCTCCCCCGCCACCCCTCCTCGAGTCCCCTCCCACATCACCCTTCCCCTCCGCCGCCGCCGGAGGAGTCGCCGGCCAAAGGCTGCGCGGGGTGGCGGCGGTGGAGCGTCTGCTGGTTGCGGCCAGGGGTAGGAGGCGGCGCCCTCCTCTCCTCTGATCTGTGGTGTGGCGCATGGTGTTGGCGGCCTGAGATCGCAGGGGTGGTGGTCAATCTTGACCTCCTTTGCATCGGCGACGAAGGAGGCGGCGCCATCGCATCATCTGGGCACCAGGGCGGCGGCCTCGGGCATGGCTGCGGCAACTTTCTTCTCTGGAGGTGGTTGGCCACGTTGGGATCTAGTGTGGAGGATCTCGGGATCTCACACCGATCTCCGATGGTGGATTTCTAGCCGGCGTCGAGTATGGAGGGGACATGGCAGCCGGTGAAAACCGAGCCTTGACTCTGATCTTGGCGGACGATGGCGGCATCACTCGACGTCGCTACCTTGTTGGAGGTATCATCTTCGCTGGTGTCGTCACTTTACTCGAGCTGTTCCGGGGGAAACCCCAGATCTGGGTCTCCCGGATCGGATGATGGCGGCGCTTGGCGTCGGTTCCCCTCTTGAGGGCATCGTTTTTGGAACAGACGTCGGCTACAGGTCATGGCCACTCCTGCTGCTCCGGGGGAAACCCTAATCTGGTTATCCGGATCAGGCAATGGCGGCGCTTTGGTGTCGTATTCTCTCTTGGGAGCTTTGCTTGTGGTGCAGCGCTGGATGGCAGAGGCTGGTGGTGGAGCGGCTTCATCTTGCACGGAGGCTCTAGTGGAGATGTCAAGTCATGCCTAACCGCCAGGGCTACACTCAGTCATGCCTAGTGCGGTAGGTGCTACGGACGACAGATCTTCTGGAGGTCTCTAGCTGCGGCGGTTGGTGAGACTCGGCGGCATGGCGCCGAGAGGTCTCGGTGGCGATCGCACGTGCTTGTTGATGGAAGTGCGCAGGGCGGTGGTGCCATCTGGCGTCATGGCGGCGTCGATGGCAGGCCTTGCAAGGTTTTTGCATCGATCTCTCCTGAAGATGGGTTGGCGGAAGACGGCGGCAGCAGGAGATTCAGTGTGCACGAGGGTGTGCGCTTCGGATCAGCTGGACCGGTTTGTGCTCCTAACCCGCCGTGGGGCAGTTTTCGGGACCTCCGGTATGTTGATGATGTGTTGGTGTTGCGGTTAGAGTGTTCTGACATGGCCACCCCTTCATCAAGTTGTTTTTTGAGAGGTGGCTTCGATTGATCTTTGTATTCTCTTTGTAAGGTTTCGTTGAATAATAAATAAAGCAGGCTGTGTGCATCTTTTTGATGCAGAGGCCGGGGGTAATACCTCCATTTCGAAAAAAAAAGTTGGACTGCATGATTTTATATTGCACATAACAGAGTAACTACTATGATTGCTACTTTACTTCATTTAGGCTCCAGCAATTTAATGTGAAACGATTGTTAGGTTTGAAACTGAACAGGAAACTTCAGAGAAAGATGTTAGTTGCTTCTAGCTGCTCGAAATATTTTACACTCCAGAGGAAGCAGAAAAACAAGTTATTTGCTGGTTCCATCTTTTTTATCAGCTTCTATGTTGCTGAACTGCATACTTTTACTCATGCATATGACGTCATTTTAATGCATCAGGGTAATCTGCAGCATGAGTATGCTGAGAGTGATTCTGTACCACTGGGAGGGCCTGAGGCAAGGGAGGAGCTGGTTTCATTACTCAGATATATGAAGCTATGCATGTATTTCTCAAAGAAGCCATACAAAGTGTTTTTGGAGTTTGGTGGCTGTGATCAGAGCGATGTTCTTATTAAAAAATCAAAGGCGAGGGTGCGTAAGTACCAGTGTACCACCCAATGCTTCATTGTTTAAATTATGCCTCTGATTCTATTTACATACCCTAAAATATTGGAACCAATAATCTTGATATTCCCTTTAGTACAGATTATAAATCAGGACAACTTGGTTGATATTTCCTTATGTGCTATCGTGCAGTTTCTGAAGCCTGCTTTCACAGTTGTGCGTGATAGAAGTTCAAAATGCTTTCTCCTTTTTATTCGGGGGGCTATCAGTGTTAAGGAACGGTTGACGGCAGCTACTGGAGCAGACATTCCATTTCATCATGTTGTGGCTAAAGGTGGCCGTGTATCCAACCTAGTGTTGGGATATGCCCATTGTGGAATGGCTACGTCAGCTCGCTGGATTGCAGATCAGGCCACTCCTTGCCTCAGTAAAGCAGCCGAGCAATTCCCAGACTACAGGATTATGGTAATTCATTACTATTTTCTTACTCTACAGATGCCCTTTCTGTGTTATGCAGTACAGAAAATGAAGCATCATGTAATGCAAATGCACATGCTCTTGAAAGATGATTGTGATTAGAGCATATTCTTTATTCTCGGAAAACTTCCAGGCAGAAAAGAACAGTGATACACTGCCAAACGTTCTACGACAGATGGAGCTGCAACTTGTTGCAGCCAAATTTATTACAATTGATGTACTCATACAGCTAAGCCTGTCTTAAGGATTTCCTAAGATTCTCCGGTGCTGAGCAAGACAGGTAACGACTAAGCATGGCTCATACAAAGCACTTGGGTTAACAAAAGCTATGTCTACACAAGTAGACATTAGTGGAAACAACATTCAGAAATGTAAAATTTACCCCCAATAAGCATGATAATATGCTTTGGGCACCTACTAACTGTGAGATGAGCAGTGCCTTTCTGTCCAAACCGTTTCTGTTAAGCGGCCTTAGAACGATAAAATTAATTATTTCAAAATATCTGTGCTTTTAGTTTTATCAAACTGACAGTATATTGTATTTTGTTCTTTATGGATCTTCCATGCAGTCTGGCAGTTCCTGGTAATAGAGTTTATTCGAAGCACATGATGCTTGCTACTTGTACACTGCATATTAATCCTTTTTTAATTCTGTTTGTTAACTCACATCACACATTTTGTTGTTAATTTAGATCATTGGCCATTCAATGGGTGCTAGTATTGCTGCGTTGTTGACATGCATTCTACGTGAGGATGATAGGTTATCATCATCTACATGTATCGCATTTGGTCCAGGTATGCTTTCTAAGCCCAAGGACACAATATGTTTACTACTAAATACCGTACGTCAAGAAAAATCATTGTACTGAATATTCACGTTTAAAATTTTCCTCCACTGAAATACTGTATTGGCTTCTTACACAAACTTTTAACGACAAGTTTCTTGTGTTCAGATGTTGGCCTTTGTAGGCCTGTGACCTGTAATTCATTTTTAGAAACAATATATCTGGCATTAATCCTGTAGTTAAAACCAAATAGTGACAAAAGAACAACAATTTCACATGCGTGCTTAATGATGATGGCAATTAGGATAGCTTTGTTGATTAATATATCTGCGGACTACGAGTGGATATCCAAATAACTAACTCCTGATTGAAGTATAAGCATTTAGCATCTGTAAGAAACTCATTTTCTTGATGCTGAAAAATAATGATCTGCGTAATACAAATACTTCGTGTGAGATATTGACATATTCAATTGTTACTTCTCAGCTGCTTGCATGACATGGGACTTGGCTGAGTCGTGTAAAAACTTCATTACCACCATTGTCAATAGAAATGATGTAGTACCATCTCTTGGCAGAGCTTCGACTGCCAAACTCCGTACAGAGGTACCTCTCAGCCACCTAAATTCATGAGCTCGTATAAAAATCAGATTAATGTCGGAAACCATAAACGAACATCCCATAGTCGATATGCACTTCTTTATATCAAAGATAAATTCATTCCTGTAAAAACATTGCCTGTAAAAGATATCATATATTTACTGCTGCAGTTGATGGTCTCAGGTTATGGCATCATCTTGGGTGCCTGAACTCCGTGAACAGATTCAGCAGACTAGATTCTTAGGTTTCGTCAATCGCTCCGTGAGCTTCATGCGATCTCATGTACCCTTTGTGTCTGATCCAAGATCCAAGATTGTAGATGTTGATATGCTGCAGCCTCACACTTCGGAGGTATAATAAGTATACATTGAAAGCACTAGTTCTTGAAACAGATGGATGTCGTCGTTACTTACTGTCATACTGATTTTCCAGGCTGGGATTAAGCCTTCAAAAGATATCCATTGTGATGTGAAGAAACGCCCTTCCCTAGTTTGCTGGTCATGTGGTTCTGCGCAGAAGCTGGCTATTGACCCTGCAAAACATACTCAGGACATGACAAATCAAACTGATGCTGATGACAAAACTGAAAAAAGCGACGCTGAAGCAGCAGCTCAGATGCTACTCTCAGTTTCTCTTGGAGAGTTAAGCCTTCAAGGGTCAGCTGGTGAAGATACCAACAGAGAGGACAATAAATCACCCTTAATAAGAACTTGCGAAGGACAGGCCATGAAATGTGTAGAATCCTTGACTGGCAAGCAGCAGGAACTGTCATTGTCGAGCCCTTCCGAAGACACCCTCCAGCTATATCCACCAGGAAGAGTATTGCACATGGTTGCATTGCCAGCTGCAGAGCCAAACACAAGCGTGCAAGGTGGACAGGAGGAGGTTATCACTCTATACGAGACACCTCGACATCTCTACAGCAAGATACGCCTGGGGAGAGCCATGGTAGGGGAACATTACATGCCCAAGTACATCAAGACAATGGAGCTGTTGATTGAGAAGCTTTCGGGGGAGGACATCGTCAGCGACCAGCCGGACTTATTGTAGTGTTGACTGGTGTACAGAATAATTGCTGTACAGATCGTGGAAAAAGAAATTAGTGTTTCAGTTGGCTAGTGCCTTAGATCTGGCTTTTTTTTTACGGTTTGCCTGTACAATCTCCTATTGACACTATTCTCCTTTTCTGTTGTCATCATCTCTTTTGACAATCGTCACAGCATCAGCTCAAAGAGCAGAAGCTTGGTGATTATTTTAGTAATTCAGCAGATTTGTTGTTCTTAGCTGTGCATATTAATCTCCAGGTGAGATTGGCTAACCCATTATACTTGTATAAGATATACCAACTGTTTGTTAAGAAGGCATTGGATACTGAAGTTCTGAAGCTGTATCAGATCCTTAAATCGTGTGAATATGTACCAGATCTTGTTTCTGTTATCGATACTGTTCATCGTGTGTGCGATTTCGTGTGTACTTTATTTAGCTGGGTTGTGTGATCAGTGTACATTTATCATATGTACAGTTTGTTCGAACAGCAAGAGAAAATTGGCTCCCTGGAGCATGTGTTCTCGAATGAACAGTAACATCATTAAAATGTCAAAATAAAAACGAAACGAAAATGTTCATGCCTTATATGTTCTTGTACATTTTCATTTAAAATAGCACATTTGCGCCTTGCAAAAAAGAAAACAAATTTCAGAGTGCAAAACACTCAATTCCCTTGAATTTTTACAAGTACACAAGGGACTCAGAAAATTTCGTGCCTAACTTTTTGCCCATATTTTGACTTTTGGTAATTTGGCTTTTGCACCGGAGGGCATGTGCTCCCGGGTGCCACTTTGAACTTCTAATACTCTCTCAATTTTTTATCTTTTGTCCCTTGGGTTCTAGATGAAACGTCACCTATAAAAGTTAGAATTGTGTAACATTTCTCCCAATCTCTTAACTTTATGTTTGTTTTAGAAACTCTTAACTATATTTTTATCCCGCATTGACATGCTTTGGTCATTTTGGTGGTAATAATTCCCAGAAAAGTGGAGCGTTCAATTCTTGCTTGACCTCAAGTGATCATGTAGTTAGAACATCTCCACCAGAGGCACTATAAGTTGACGCTGTAAAACTCCGATGCAGCGCGCTGCGCCAGGTTAGAGGGTGCGGGGCAACCCTCCCCTCAAGATCCTCGCGCCCGCCGCCGCCGGGTAAAGATCTAGCGGCGTGGCGGCGGCGGCGGCGACCCTGGCCGCGATCTGGCATGGCGGCGGCGTCCACGCCCGCGCTGGTTCGGCGGTGGTGTCGTGGCTGGCGGCGGCTAGGGGTCCTTGGTCCAGATGGCTGCACGCGGCGGCGGAAATCCGTGCCTACGGGCCGAGATCTATTCCGTTCGTCGCCGACGCCGGCGCTCAGGATCTCCAGGCCATGCTCGCGGCACTAGGGCGCTTGGGGTTGCTGCCCCTGGCATGGTGGTGGTGACTTCCTTCTCCGTCGGAGTGGTTGGCCGGGCGATCTTGCCGCTTTGCGGCGGATCCTGCTAGTTTCCGGCGAGTAGCGTGGGGGCTGCTGGCTCGGTTTCAATAAAGGGGTGGTCCTCAGATCTATCTCGCACCAAGACGAAGATCTACTTGATGCGGATCTCCATTGATCTGGCCGGAGTGTCTGGTTCCGGAAGGCTCCGCCGGCGAACTCCCATGGGCGCATATGCCTGAAGCTTGCTGGATCGGAAGGAATTCGGTCATGTGCACCTGTGTTTTTTGCTGGCCGATTGGTTTCAGTGGGAGCACGGTGAAGCTCTGCTACCTGTTACCATCATGCGACATGTCTTTGACGATACACATGGTGAAGTCAGATGCGGAGAATGTCATGAAGGCAGAGACATGTGGACGAGCTATGGTGGTTTGAGTCTTTATGGCGATGAGGATCTGGCTTGGATATCTGTGACTCGCAGCAGTGTCTGTTAGAGGGGGTGACATCACAAGAGGAGTTAACAGTCTTACCTTGCAGGATGAAAACCCAAGGTCTGGCCTTCATTGGTTGTGCCTGGCAATGGCCTTGCAGAAGGTATTGCTTTGCAAGCGAGGACTTTCTCCAGGGTGAAAACCTAAGATCTTTGATCGGGCGATGACAACGCTTGTGCATTGTTTCCTTCTTGGAGGCGTCGCTTTTGGAGGGGTTGGCCTTCTGGTGTTGTTTTGGTGGTGGTAGTGTCGCTGCTATTAAGGATCAGATTCCTGCAGCGGGACTTTTCTTTTTTGTAATTCTTCTTCTTTTTTCTGGCTGTGTGCATCCGTATTGCCAATAGGGTATGCGTTGTTGCAGAGGCTGGGTGTAATTGGTATCCGTGTGATATTAATATATGCTCATTTCCAAAAAAAAGGTTAGAGCGTGCGGCACCTGCGCTCCCTCCGCCGGTGGCTCCATTTTGCAGCGCGCGCAGTTGAGCAAAACAAACACCCCCACCAGGCGCTGCAAAGTAGGGCGCGCGGCGCCGGCGCAACAATAATACCAAGTATCTACTATGTCAAGAAGATCAAAATAACTAAACAAATTCAACAACAAAATAGCTGTTCTCCAAATCTCAACCTATATAGCATAGTTCAAATCAATGACATAGTTCAAATGCAAAGGACAATTCCAACAAACAAGTTCATCACAAATGACCCTCAAACATACACAAACACATCACTTGTCAACTCCTTCATAGTCATTGTTATCTCCATTTTGTGATCCTTCTTCGGAGTCTTGGACGATGGTGTTGGTTTGAGCCGTTGAATCTCCATAGCCATCATTGGTAGACGGCCTTGGATCAACCAAGGAGGCCATGAATCCCCTGGCGGCGCTCCCATGCCACCCATTGGCGCACTCATCCCACCCATGCTTCCAAGTCCCATGCCTCCATAACGTCCAAATGCTCCCAGTGGTGCTCCCATACCTCCAAATAGTGTCGGCGGTGCTCATCCAATATGTCTCTCTAGTTTGGTATGTGCCAACCGACGGATCCATGTAAATGTTCAACCAAACCTTGCAAAGCAACCTATCCTCCTCCATAGTGCAATTCGCCGCCCTCCCTCTCGGCGGCTCAATCAAGCCTTCACCATCCTCATCCACTTCAAACTCCTCCTCTTCACCATTATTTTCATCCACATCCACATGTGCTTGTGAGAAAGATGAGCCAATGTTCATAGCATCTAAGAAGCTCTGATCATCGACACTAAATTGCACGGACACATGTCAATATCCTCCTCTACAATCATCTTTCTCAAAAAAAACAACAAAAAAGAGAAAAATTACCTTGTTACCATTTTCTTCGAGCATGTTACACATAGCAGTGGCTGCTGCGGACATCGTCGGCTGCGCCGATCGACGAGGAGGAGGCGGGGTGCTCCCTGGCGCCTAGGGGATCGGCAGCTGCTGGACGCGTCGGGCGGTGTCGTGGTGTACATCCAAGAAGGTGGAAGCAAACTAGGGTAGATCAAGAGGAAGAGAGGGGAGAGGAAATACCGAAAGAAGACATGGTCCCCTTGCCCAAACTTGGCAAGAAGAGATGGGAATCAAGGGAAAACTTGAAAAACTCCAAGATCTCCCAATGCGGTCGAAAACTTGAGAAACCCTTTGGTGGAGGGCCTTGCAATCACCGATCTATCAACGTGGGGAGTTTGAGGGGGAATGGTTGGGTGGCGAATGCAATGGGAGGGAGGAAGAGATTGGGGCGACGATAATGGAGGTGACGGGAACGGGGAGGAAGAAGGAGGAATGGCTAACCATCCACCCGGGCCTAGGAGATAAAATCTGAAAAGTTGTAAACCGGAGGCAAAACCGGCACCGCCGGACCTCACGCCGAACCGTTCGGCACCGCGTCGAACGAACCGGTGCCCCGCCGAACTGGCTGTCTGACTACCAATTCGGACGGGTTTTCAAACCGAGTGCCCACAGATGGTTCGGCGACAGGCCCGGCAGCGCCGGATTGACATCCGGAATCGCCTCGAAGGCTATAAACAGCCCCTCGTGATGAAAAAAAATTGGAAAACTTTTCGTGGAGAAGCATGTGACACGTATACAAGATGCAAAAAAAACACCAATTCTAGCTATACCCATTGGAGAGAGAACAAATAAAATGCAAATAGCAACAAAGGGTATAGGTGCGAAAGCAATAAGAACCAACTCTCATAAAGCACACAACAAATGTTTTGCGGGGGATTTTTTCCCCTATGTTTAAGCACACATGTCATGACGCCTCAAAGATAGATGTTTAAACCAATATCATGACACGAGATCAATTAATATCGCACACATAGGTATGCATCAAACCAAGACGTGGTAAGATGACTATCCCCATATGTGTTGCACGTCTAGGCTACATAGCAAGTTAAGAGGAAGAATATAGTGCAAGAAGTAAATCAATCCAAGTTTTTTGGATATATAATACCGAGTTCTCGCCTGAACATGACAAAACGGGTTCCATCCAAAGTGTAACAACCTCGGACTCTACGCTCTAAGTTCAAGCCTGGATGAAACAGAAGTGGTTAAAATAGTACAGCGGGAGCCCAGGGGTCGCCCACGTGTAGACCCGTCGGCCGTCCTAACCACTTCCAAGACATCGGGACAAGAGCGAGCGGCGTAGGCAAATTAAAGACGGTAATTTAGTTAAACTTGTCTATGATCGAGAAACTGTGCTCCAAGTCGTCCATAACCACGGACACGACTTTCAGAAAGATTTACCCTGCAGGGGTGCACAAATAGCAACACACACTCGATCAACCTCGGAAAAACCAACTCAAAACCCAACGAGGCATTCACAACAAAGCGATCACAGGATTCAAAAATATTTCGGGGGGCCACCCCATTAAGCTACCCGCAACGAAGTTGGCCGACTCCGAGACGGACCCAAGGTTTGCGTCAATGGCTGTAAAAGACTGGGAACCCGAAAATGTGACTGGCCTTGTCGATACCGCGAAAACACTCCGCATCCAAAACAGTACAGGTGCTCCACGCACAATCTTAAATAAAACAGTAAAACTACTTTGTGGCCCCAAGAAATAGAAAGGAATCAAGCTCTGGCTCAGGGGGTCCATAAGGCCTCCCGGATGTGGATAGTGCGAATAGTCAAGGAACAGGAATCAAGTACTCGGGGTCCTATGGGACACAAGTGAGCATGAAAAACCAAATAGCAGATATTGCCCACCGGTGCCGCTTTCATTAGTTATCTCATTACTACTCAGGTTAAGTTGTTTAGGTACCTCGTCATCCATCAGACACTCACATACCCTACACATGCTGTTCTACGACTCGCATGGCTCAAACAACTCCTGTAGTAATGGCTCATAGGATGGAGGAACAAGCTTCGGTGGGGTTTAAAAGTAAAGACTATGCAGTACTTGGGATTCAATTTAATCCAATCACGACTCCATGATGCAAGAATAAGATAGAGGCAATAGGTACTATATGTATGCAAGCATGTGGTAGTGCTTGCCTGGCAGCTCAGTTGAAGCGAGAGACAAATCTAGATAGTACTCCTCGGATTCCTGATATTTTCCCTGCTCGGCGTCTATTCAAAAAGAAGAACCAAACAAACAAGAGCCAACATAAATAAAGTGCACAAGCATATAATTAAAATGCGACAAGCAAACAAGTATGCCATGATGAATGATGCACAATTTACATGGCAATAGTGTAGCATGGCATGGGTGAGGTGCGGGGTACAAGAATAAAGCATTTTATTAAGTTTTAGTCATGTTTTGCTCCCATATAACTTGCTGTCCACTTAATATTTATATGATGCATGCTGCAATTCATAACATGGAATGCATAAACAGAACGGGCTCGTCGCACTGACCGATTTAGACATATTATTTGTCAAATTTGGAGTTGTAGATTTAAAGTTATTAATTAATTAAGAAAAGACATTTTTATTGCAATTTAATCATCTCGAAAAATTTAAATTAAGCAAACATTATTTTGGATGGCATATTTGGAATCCTCACATTTTTCTGATTCAAAAACATATATTATTTGCATTATCTGGAATTACCAATTAGAAGTTATTAAAACAGAATTTAAATTCATATTTAAACATTTCTGGAATTTGTTTTTATAAAACAGGAAAACGGCAGACACTTTTTACACACAGCAACAGCTAGCCACTGCAGCTGACATGTGGGCCCAAGCTGAGCTGGCGTGATTGCGCGCGGCAAAACCTTTTCTCACCGGCGCAGAAGCTAGCCGCAGCAACTGACAAGCAGACCCGACGCTCGAATGGGCCCGCGTGACAACGAGCGAGAGAGGGTCTGCCACGCGGCACAGCCGGGGGAGCACGGGTCGGTGGTTTAGGAAAATAAGGTGCCCTTTTGTAAAATCGCCACAGGGGCTGATAGGTGGGTCCAGAAGGAGCGCGGGTTGAGGGACAAAAAGGTTTGGGGGTTAACTGCAAAAGTGCACCGCGGTACTGTTTTTCTTCTACGCGCGTTTCTGACGAAACTGACGGACGGCACACTGCGCGGCGCGGCGGGAGTTCGATCTCGCGACCTCTCGCGCGCACAGGCAGCGGTGACCAAAGCGGCTAGGTGGGGTTGATGGTGAGAAGCGACAGTGCGGCCAGGTGAACCTGCTGCGGCGCGACGATGGAGGCAACGACACGCACCGAGAGTGTTCGACGGAAAAACCCTACGCGACCAGGAAGCAACAACGAGCGGGAGGATGTCTGGGGGATGCGGCGGCTCACCGCGGGGAGGTTGGAGGAGGTGGTTCGGTCTGCGACGCAGAGGATCGCCGGGGGAGCTAACGTTCTGCCGAGTTAGGGTTTCGGCGGCGTGACGATCTGCAGCAGGTACAACCCGTCTCCTCCTCGACTCCGTGCACAGGGGCGACGCCGGGGACCTCCTCGCCTTCCTCAACACCAACACGCCACGCCCGCCGCCTTGTTTCGAGGAGATGGAGGTGGAGGCCGACGGTGGCCGGCGATGGAGAAGTGGTGGCAGGTGAGGGAATGGGAGGCGCAGGGGCCTGGGGATGGGGCTGCGACACGGCAGAGAGACGGGAGGGGGTGGAGATAAGGACGAGGTGAGAGAGGGGGTGCCGTGGGGCTCGGGTGGAGAAAAGGTGGCTTCGGCCACCTTTTTCTTCTTCCCCCTCACGTGCTCGACGTGGGAAGGGGCCAGGGCAGGGTGGCTGCGGCTGGGTCTAGCAGAGGGGAAGGAGAGGCTCGGTTGTGGGGCCTCTTTGGCAGGGGGAGAGAGATAGAGAGAATAGGGGAGGCTCGTGTAGGGTTTGAGCTAGAGGGGAGGCTCGGCATGGGTAGGTTTAGGAGTGGGGTTAGGTTAGAAAGGGGGTAGGGGTGGTGGTCATGGTTGGGGATGAGCATGGGGTGGGTGGTGAGGTTAGGGTTTTCAACATGACCAAAAGCAAGATCAAAAGCATGGGTGAAAAGGAGATGGGGTGAGGTTGAGGATCTTGATGCACATGGCAAAGAAACTAAGACCAAGATGAGGAGGTTTGAGAGAGAAAAGGGGAGTTCACAAAAGAAAGGATCCACTCAAAAACAAAGGAAAACCAAAGGAGAACAAGATGGTGGTGATCTTGCATGGCCCATGCATGAATAGTAAATCCATGTTTAATTTTGTGAAAACAAAATAAAGGCTCATGGCATTTATTCCCATGCATCCCTAAAATATGGAGCTAAGGCCAAGCCAAAAGAATTTAAATGGATGTTCCATGTGGAGTAGATGGAGATGCTCAAATTTGAATATAATTTGGACATGCTAGTGTGTATGTCCCACTAGGTGCATAATATCCTCAAAAATATTCCAACATGAGCATTCATTCAAAATCAACCCATATGGAAGCTTGAAAAGGGGTACCACTCACATAGCATGCAAAGGTGGCCATGTGGCTCCACATATCAATAATGTGAAAACAACATGATGCATATATGCATGTGGAATTAGAAGTGGATCCATCTCAACCCACATCGGCTAGAGGTGAAACCAAATGAAATGCAAAGCTCACATATAGTTGGATGGTGGGATTATAGGGTGGTGACAAGAAAGGTGGTGGAGTTAATACAAGATATGCCCCCAACTCAACTTGGGCATCAAGCACTTATCAAGAACCAAATACAATATATCAAGAGGCAAATACAATTAATAATGCATATGAGATAAGAACCAAATGAAAAAGGGTTTTATATGATGCTCAAATGCAAGGTGGCATGATGACATGAGCATGATATAATGATGATGCAACAATTATATGTAGGAAGTAGCATTTTATTATTAGACCATGTAGCATTACAGATGTTAGACAGATGGGATGCTACAACTCTCCCCCACTAAATAGGAATCTCGCCCCGAGATTCTAGGAAGAAGAAGAAGACACGAAGAGGGTAGGATACTTGGCACGGAGCTTGTCCTCGCGTTCCCAAGTGGCTTCATCAACGGAATGGTGCGACCACTGCACCTTGCAGAACTTGATGGACTTGTTGCGAGTCCTTCTTTCTGCAACTTTTAGGATTTTTATGGGGTGTTCTTGATAAGACAGATATTCTTGGAGATTGATGAGTTCATGGTCCATGGTCCTACCGGGATCCTTGAAGCACTTCTTGAGTTGAGAGATATGGAAAACATCATGGACCTTGAGTTTTTCAGGGAGCTTAAGAGCATAAGCGACTTCTCCTCTTCTTCCACGAACTTTGAAAGGACCGATGTATCTAGGAGCCAGCTTTCCTTTGATACCAAACCGGTGTGTGCCTCTCATGGGAGTGACACGAAGGTAAACGAGATCACCAGGGACATACTCCATGTCCGTGTGCTTTCTGTCATAGTTGCTCTTCTGGCGACTTTGAGCAACCTTCAGGTTTTCGAGAATGATGTGAACCTTCTCCTCCGCTTGAGTTACAATGTCAGGGCCAAACAATGTTCTTTCACCTGCGCCCGACCAACCAATCGGAGTTCTGCATTTGCGGCCATAGAGAACCTCAAATGGTGCCATGTTTAGACTTTTCTGGAAGCTGTTGTTCTAAGAGAACTCAGCATAAGGAAGGCATTCTTCCCACTTCATGCTGAAAGAGATAACGCAAGCACGGAGCATATCTTCCAGAATCTGATTGATCCTTTCAACTTGTCCTTGCGACTGAGGATGGTAAGCTGTGCTGAAGTTCAACTTTGTTCCCAAAGCATTTTGGAAACTTCCCCAGAACTTGGAAGTGAAGATGCTTCCACGGTCTGAACTGATCTCAAGAGGAACCCCATACAGAGAGACAATTCTGTTGATATAGAGCTTCGCCAACTGAATTGCCGAAATTGTTTCCTTGACGGGAAAGAAGTGAGCCACTTTAGAAAGCCTGTCGATGACAACAAAGATTGCATTGTTGCCCTTCTGCGACCTTGGAAAACCCGTTATGAAGTCCATCTCTACTTTCTCCCATTTCCATTCCGGAGGCTTCAATGGCTGTAGAAGACCGGAAGGTTTCTGATGAACAGCTTTAACTCTGCGGTAGACATCACACTCCGAGACATACTTGGCACAATATCGTTTCAACCCAGGCCACCAATATTGTGTTTTCAAGTCCATGTACATCTTAGTGCTGCTAGGGTGGATAGAAAGAACAGAATCATGCGCCTCCTTAAGAACTTGCTCTCTCAAACCCGGGTCGTTCGGAACGAATATCCGGTGTTCAAAGAATAGAGCTCCTTGATCATCGACATGGAAGGACTCATACCTCGGCAGCTGAATGTTGGAGATGATGTTTTTGGCGTAAGCATCACCCCGCTGACTAGCACGAATCTTTTCTTCCAAGAGAGGGGTTGCCAGAAGATTCAGAAGATACCCTTGATCCACAATTTCAAGGTTGAGTTGGCGGAATTCCTCGCACAAGAGAGGCTGTTGTTCTTCCACCATGAGGTTGTTGACATAAGCTTTTCGGCTGAGAGCATCGGCCATCACATTAGCTTTGCCAGGAGTGTAGTTGATGGTCAGATCAAAATCATTAATTGCTTCAATCCACCTCCTCTGACGAAGGTTGAGATCAGGTTGTGTGAAGATATACTTCAGACTCTTGTGATCAGAAAAGATTTCACAATGGTTGCCAAGCAAGTAGTGCCTCCATATTTTCAAAGCAAAGACAACTGCTGCGAGTTCAAGGTCATGTGTAGGATAGTTGATCTCATGCGTCTTCAACTGTCGAGAGGCATAAGCAACAACTTGCTTTTCTTGCATAAGGACCGCACCCAATCGTTGCAAGGAGGCGTCACAGAATATCTGGAAAGGCTTTGATGTATTTGGAGGAATCAAGACTGGTGTGGAAGTGAGCTTCTCTTTGAGGGTTTCAAAGCTTGCTTGACATGCAGGAGACCAAAGGTATTTCTTGCCTTTCTTGAGGAGGTCGGTAAGAGGCTTCGCAATCTTCAAGAAATTCTGAACGAAGCGACGGCAGTAACTAGCCAAACCAAGGAAACTCCGGACTTCTTTGACATTTTTGGGTGGAAGCCAGTCAACAATTGTCCGAACAGTTTCTGGGTTGACGGCAATGCCCTTGGTAGAGATGACGTGACCCAGATAGGTGACTTCAGGCAGCCAGAACTCACACTTGGAGAACTTTGCATACAGGCGGTTCTCACGAAGCTTGTTTAGGACACACCGAAGGTGTTCTTCATGTTCTTCCTTTGACTTAGAATAGACTAGGATGTCATCCAGATAGACCACAACGAACTTATCAAGATACTCCATGAAAACTGAGTTCATAAGCCTCGAGAAGGTGGCAGGTGCGTTGGTGAGACCGAAAGACATGACCGTGTACTCATACAGGCCATAGCGGGTGGTGAAAGCTGTTTTGGGAACATCTTCCTTGCGGATCTTGATTTGATGATAACCACTTCTCAAGTCAAGTTTAGAGAATACCATAGCTCCAGCTAGCTGATCGAAGAGATCATTAATCCGCGGAAGGGGATATTTATTCTTGATGGTTTTTGCATTGAGAGCCCGATAGTCAACACAAAGTCTATCAGTCTTGTCTCGCTTCTTCACAAAGATGGTTGGGCTACCCCAAGAAGAAGTACTGTGCTGAATGAAACCCAACTTATCTTGTTCATCAAGCTGACGTTTGAGTTCAGCCAACTCAGCAGGACCCATTTTATAAGGCCGCTTGGAGATAGGAGCGGTACCAGGTTCAAGCTCAATCACAAACTCGACCTCTCGGTCAGAAGGCATACCCGGTAACTCTTCAGGAAAAACATCTGGGAACTCACAGACCACCGGAACACTCTGAGTAGCCTCCATAGCATCATTATTCAGAGCCGCCAAAGAGAAAAGCTGAATTGCAGGAGTCAGACTTGGGGAATAGACTATATGGCCTTCAGGAATTTTTAGAGAAACCGAACGTTCAGCACAATCAATCACAGCTGCATTTGCTGTTAACCAATCCATGCCCAAGATAACATCAATGTCAGAATTGCTCAAAATAATTAAGGAAGCCGGGAACGAAGAACCACCAATCTCAATTTGATTGCCATGGCTGATTTTAGAAGATGCCATTGTTGCTCTAGGAGAAAGGACCATTAACCGTTTAGGGAGAGGATCCATTGCTAACCCACTCTCATTTGCAAACTTGTGAGAAAAAAGAATGCGATGCACCAGAATCGAACAAAACTCGTGCAGGAACTAAGTTAACAGGAAGCATACCCATCACAACTCCAGGTGCATGCTCAGCTTGAGCGACGTTGACACAGTTGGCACGAGCAACAGTAGACCCAGGCTTGGTGTTGTTGTTGAGAGCCCGTGGTGGAGGTGCACGAACCATAGAAGAACTTGCTACAGGTCTTGGAGGTGGTGGAGGAAGAGCTTTGTTGTTCATGGGACAACTCCAGTGTTGATGCCCAGTGTTCCCACAAGTGTAGCAAGCACCAGGTGGACATAGAGCAGCGTAGCCGGGGAATCCGCCAGGCGCTCCAGGGTAGTTGTGGTTGTATACCCTAGGAGCCGCGGTGAAGGAGTTTGGTGGCCTTGCCGTGTAGCTTGAAGGTCTTTGTGGAGCCAGGAGCGGTGGTGCGGTATTAGGGACCCACACGTGGCGCTTAGAAGGAGCTGTCATAGCTTGCTGCGTCACGGTTGTGTTTCTTGGACTCCTCAAACACTTGCCTACTTGCTTCTTCCTGCAGAGCTGTATGTTGGAGTTCTAGAAAAGACCCTGGCCTTGCATGAGTGATTGCATATTTGATAAATGCATTGAGCCCTTGCCTGAACCTCTTTTGCTTCTTCTTGTCATCAGAGATCTCATCGCTACCATACCGAGAAAGATTCATGAAGTTCCTGATATAGGTATTGACATTGTCATTGCCCTGCTTGAGGTTGAGAAACACTTCCTTCATCCTTTCCATGACAATTTCTGATAGATATTGCTCTTTGAAAGCCCCAGTGAACTGCTCCCAAGTAGGCTAAAACCCAGAGTGGTTGGCCTTCAGGTAATTTTCCCACCACAGAGCTGCATCTCCCTTCAGAAGGTGAGTGGCACATTTGACCCATTCTTGCTCAGGAACATCAGCAGTCATCAGCAACCTTGACATCTCACGCAACCAATCATCAGCATCAAGTGGTTGATCAGACACCTCAAAGTGGCGCGGGTTGAACTTCAGAAAACTCTTGATGTCTCGTCGCTTGGGAGGTGGAGGTAGCGGATCAAACTCATTCCTCCTGACACTTTCTTCAAATCGCTGCTGGTTCTGCTGCATTGCTCCCAAGGCATTAGCAATACTTGCCAACACAGCCCCCAGTTCAGGTGGTATGTCCTCCTCAGAACGGCGTGGTGGTGCCATCCTGTGATTGATATAAAACTCAAGTCAGTACCATAATGGAGAATGATAATAATCCAAAATAGTACCAAAATGGAATTAACCAAGATTTAAAGGATACACATTACTAAGATGATATTAAAATATCAACAAAGTTCAAAGCACCTAGAAGATATTAAGCATATCGCACACGACTGAACAAGGAGTGTGGTACACAAAGCTATCAAAGAATTTTTTCCCGCAATTTTTGGCATTAAAATACCACTATATGCGCAAAAACACTTAACGAATCAAGATTAGTAACTCTACCAATTCAATATACAAGAGCGAATGATAAAAGTAGTGGTATGGTCGCGACTCCATCCCGCACTCAAATCATTACTCCGCACATGAATAAGTAAAACACATATCCCAACTTCCTTCTTTCTAAAGATGAACCTAAAGATTAGCAACTACGGAAACAACACCCCAAACAAGATAGCGTCGGATAACAAAGAGTAAGACATATCGCGTCGGTATACAACGAATCAGATAGATCGCGTCGGTTTACAAAAGCCTGTCGGTATGGAATGTACCAACAATTGATAACCAAAAGGCAGATAGCGATAACAAGTTGGATGCAACAGATAGATAAGGAATTCACACACACACACACACAACCTATGGTACTACGGAACCCAGAACACGTGAATCCTAGTTTGAATTTTAGAAGAGAATTGAAACGTTACACTTCCTTACCAGAAAAGGGTGGGTGGGTGGGTAAGAAGAAAAGTGGAAGCAGTCCTACTCTCACGTTTTGTTTTTCCCTAGTATACATAACTACCAAAAATATTTGCTAGACTGACAACGACCATTTGGCTGAGACCCTGAAGGGCGGGATGGCTCTGATACCAATTATAACTACCTCAGACCCTACGCTCTAAGTTCAAGCCTGGATGAAACGGAAGTGGTTAAAATAGTACAGCGGGGGCCCAAGGGCCGCCCACGTGTAGACCCGTCGGCCGTCCTAACCACTTCCAAGACATCGGGACAAGAGGAAGCGGCGTAGGCAACAGGCGAAGAGATCAAATACATACACAAGTGAGTATGTATGCAAGCTACCTTACAACAGTTCTCAGAGCCATTCCATCTAAAAGAAATAGAAATATTGCAACGCCATACTGCAAGATCCAAATATCCTAGATATAGATAATAGTTTAGGATAACTCCTCATACATCAAACATCAGAGTATCAGGCGGAAGAGGAAAACAAGATCCGAGTACGGATAAGAAGCAAATCGGCATAAGATGCCACATAAATAAACACATCCCGCCCACAGATCTCGCGGATCCCCATCCCCGGAATCTCTACACCGAGTGATCGTTGCCAACATCATCGGACTCCTCCACCCAGTATCCATCTTGCGAATACACCTGTTCATCTGAATCAAACAATTTATCGTGTGAGACCCTAGGGGTACTCAGCAAGTCTTTATGCCTCTAAGGGGACATATACCTAGGGTGACGCAATTGCAGCAAAAGATAATAACTAACAAGTCTATAAATACTCGCTAACCACCCGCCTAACCAAAGATAGACGGATGTCTGTTAATTAGTAACAACAGTTATAACAGTATAAAGTAACAGATCCATCCTCCTTCTCGCTTACCAACGAGAAAGCGGACGAACAACCCATCCGTTGGCAGTTTTATTAACCATTCCATGAGTATTGCACTATTTACTAGTCAGGTATTTAGTCAAATTAAAGACCGTACTTTAGTTAAACTTGTCTATGATCGAGAAACTGTGCTCCAAGTCATCCATAACCGCGGACACGGCTTTCAGAAAGATTTACCCTGCAGGGGTGCACAAATAGCAACACACACTTGATCAACCTCGGAAAAACCAACTCAAAACCCAACGAGGCATTCACCACAAAGCGATCACAGGATTCAGAAATATTTTAGGGGGCTACCCCATTAAGCTACCCACAACGAAGTTGGCCGACTCCGAGACGGACCCAAGGTTTGCGTCAATGGCTGTAAACGACTGGGAACCCAAAAATGTGACTAGGCTTGTCGATACCGTGAAAACACTCCACATCCAAAACAGTACAGGTGCTCCACGCACAATCTTAAATAAAACAGTAAAGCATGGCATAAGTACAGGATAGTAATAAAGCCCCAAACTACTTTGTGGCCCCAAGAAATAGAAAGGAATCAAGCTCTGGCTCAGGGGGGTCCATAAGGCCTCCTGGATGTGGATAGTGCGAATAGTCGAGGAACAGGAATCAAGTACTCGGGGTCCTACAGGACACAAGTGAGCATGAAAAACCAAATAGCAGATATTGCCCACCGGTGCCGCTTTCATTAGTTATCCCATTACTACTCAGGTTAAGTTGTTTAGGTACCTCGTTATCCATCAGACAGTCAGATACCCTACACATGCTGTTCTACGACTCGCATGTCTCAAACAACTCTTGTAGTAATGGCTCATAGGATGGAGGAACAAGCTTCAGTGGGGTTTAAAAGTAAAGGCTATGCAGTACTTGGGATTCAATTTAATGCAATCGCGACTCCATGATGCAAGAATAAGATAGAGGCAATAGGTACTATATGTATGCAAGCATGTGGTAGTGCTTGCCCGACAGCTCAGTTGAAGCGAGAGACGGATCTGGGTAGTACTCCTGAGATTCCTGATATTTTTCCTGCTCGGCGTCTATTCGAAAAGAGGAACCAAACAAACAAGGGCCAACATAAATAAAGTGCACAAGCATATAATTAAAATGCGACAAGAAAACAAGTATGCCATGATGAATGATGCACAATTTACATGGCAATAGTGTAGCATGGCATGGGTGAGGTGCGGGGTACAAGAATAAAGCATTTTATTAAGTTTTAGTCATGTTTTGCTCCTATATAACTTGCTGTCCACTTAATATTTATATGATGCATGCTGCAATTCATAACATGGAATGCATAAACAGAACGGGCTCGTCGCACTGACCGATTTAGACATATTATTTGTCAAATTTGGAGTTGTAGATTTAAAGTTATTAATTAATTAAGAAAAGGCATTTTTATTGCAATTTAATCATCTCGAAAAATTTAAATTAAGCAAACATTATTTTGGATGGCATATTTGGATTCCTCACATTTTTATGATTCAAAAACATATATTATTTGCATTATCTAGAATTACCAATTAGAAGTTATTAAAATAGAATTTAAATTCATATTTAAACATTTCTGGAATTTGTTTTTATAAAACAGGAAAACGGCAGACACTTTTTACACACAGCAACATCTAGCCACTGTAGCTGACATGTGGGCCCAAGTTGAGCTGGCGTGATTGCGCGCAGCAAAACCTTTTCTCACCGGCACAGAAGCTAGCCGCAGCAACTGACAAGCAGACCCGACGCTCGAATGGGCCCGCGTGACAGCGAGCGAGAGGGGGTCTGCCACGCGGCACAGCCGGGGGAGCGCGGGTCGGTGGTTTAGGAAAATTAGGTGCCCTTTTGTAAAATCGCCACAGAGGCTGATAGGTGGATCCGGAAGGAGCGCGGGTTGAGGGACAAAAAGGTTTGTGGGTTAACTGCAAAAGTGCACCGTGGTACTGTTTTTCTTCTACGCGCGTTTCTGACGAAACTGACGGACGGCGCACTGCGCGGCGCGGCGGGGGTTCGATCTCGCGACCTCTCGCGCGCGCAGGCAGCGGTGACCAAAGCGGCTAGGTGGGGTTGATGGTGAGAAGCGACAGCGCGGCCAGGTGAACCTGCTGCGGTGCGACGACGGAGGCAACGACACGCACCGAGAGTGTTCGACGGAAAAACCCTACGCGACCAGGAAGCAACGACGAGCGCGAGGATGTCTAGGGGATGCGGCGGCTCACAGCGAGGAGGTTGGAGGAGGTGGTTCGGTCTACGACGCAGAGGATCGCCGGGGGAGCTGACGTTTTGCCAAGTTAGGGTTTCAGCGGCGCGACGATCTGCAGCAGGTACAACCCGTCTCCTCCTCGACTCCGTGCACAGGGGCGACGCCGGGGACCTCCTCGCCTTCCTCGACACCAACACGCCACGCCCGCCGCCTTGTTTCGAGGAGATGGAGGTGGAGGCCGACGGTGGCCGGCGATGGAGAAGTGGTGGCAGGTGAGGGAATGGGAGGCGTAGGGGCCTGGGGATGGGGCTGCGACACGGCAGAGAGACGGGAGGGGGTGGAGATAAGGACGGGGTGAGAGAGGGGTGCCGTGGGGCTTGGGTAGATAAAAGGTGGCTTCAGCCACCTTTTTCTTCTTCTCCCTCACGTTCTCGACGTGGGAAGGGGCCAAGGCAGGGTGGCTGCGGCTGGGTCCAGCAGAGGGGAAGGAGAGGCTCGGTTGTGGGGCCTCTTTGGGAGGGAGAGAGAGAGATAAGAGGGGAGGCTCGGGTAGGGTTTGAGCTAGAGGGGAGGCTCGGCATGGGTAGGTTTAGGAGTGGGGTTAGTTTAGAAAGGGGGTAGGGGTGGTGGTCACGGTTGGGGATGAGCATGGAGTGGTGGTGAGGTTAGGGTTTTCAACATGACCAAAAGCAAGATCAAAAGCATGGGTGAAAAGGAGATGGGGTGAGGGTGAGGATCTTGATGCACATGGCAAGGAAACTAAGACGAAGATGAGGAGGTTTGAGAGAGAAAAGGGGAGTTCACAAAAGAAAGGATCCACTCAAAAACAAAGGAAAACCAAAGGAGAACAAGATGGTGGTGATCTTGCATGGCCCATGCATGAATAGTAAATGCCATGTTTAATTTTGTGAAAAAAAAATAAAGGCTCATGGAATTTATTCCCATGCATCCCTAAAATATGGAGCTAAGGCCAAGCCAAAAGAATTTAAATGGATGTTCCATGTGGAGTAGATGGAGATGCTCAAATTTGAATATAATTTGGACATGCTAGTGTGTATGTCCCACTAGGTGCATAATATCCTCAAAAATATTCCAACATGAGCATTCATTCAAAATCAACCCATATGGAAGCTTGAAAAGGGGTACCACTCACATAGCATGCAAAGGTGGCCATGTGGCTCCACATATCAATAATGTGAAAACAACATGATGCATATATGCATGTGGAATTAGAAGTGGATCCATCTCAACCCACATCGGCTAGAGGTGAAACCAAATGAAATGCAAAGCTCACATATAGTTGGATGGTGGGATTATAGGGTGGTGACAAGAAAGGTGGTGGAGTTAATACAAGATATGCCCCCAACTCAACTTGGGCATCAAGCACTTATCAAGAACCAAATACAATATATCAAGAGGCAAATACAATTAATAATGCATATGAGATAAGAACCAAATGAAAAAGGGTTTTATATGATGCTCAAATGCAAGGTGGCATGATGACATGAGCATGATATAATGATGATGCAACAATTATATGTAGGAAGTAGCATTTTATTATTAGACCATGTAGCATTACAGATGTTAGACAGATGGGATGCTACAACTCTCCCCCACTAAATAGGAATCTCGCCCCGAGATTCTAGGAAGAAGAAGAAGACACGAAGAGGGTAGGATACTTGGCACGGAGCTTGTCCTCGCGTTCCCAAGTGGCTTCATCAACGGAATGGTGCGACCACTGCACCTTGCAGAACTTGATGGACTTGTTGCGAGTCCTTCTTTCTGCAACTTTTAGGATTTTTATGGGGTGTTCTTGATAAGACAGATATTCTTGGAGATTGATGAGTTCATGGTCCATGGTCCTACCGGGATCCTTGAAGCACTTCTTGAGTTGAGAGATATGGAAAACATCATGGACCTTGAGTTTTTCAGGGAGCTTAAGAGCATAAGCGACTTCTCCTCTTCTTCCACGAACTTTGAAAGGACCGATGTATCTAGGAGCCAGCTTTCCTTTGATACCAAACCGGTGTGTGCCTCTCATGGGAGTGACACGAAGGTAAACGAGATCACCAGGGACATACTCCATGTCCGTGTGCTTTCTGTCATAGTTGCTCTTCTGGCGACTTTGAGCAACCTTCAGGTTTTCGAGAATGATGTGAACCTTCTCCTCCGCTTGAGTTACAATGTCAGGGCCAAACAATGTTCTTTCACCTGCGCCCGACCAACCAATCGGAGTTCTGCATTTGCGGCCATAGAGAACCTCAAATGGTGCCATGTTTAGACTTTTCTGGAAGCTGTTGTTCTAAGAGAACTCAGCATAAGGAAGGCATTCTTCCCACTTCATGCTGAAAGAGATAACGCAAGCACGGAGCATATCTTCTAGAATCTGATTGATCCTTTCAACTTGTCCTTGCGACCGAGGATGGTAAGCTGTGCTGAAGTTCAACTTTGTTCCCAAAGCATTTTGGAAACTTCCCCAGAACTTGGAAGTGAAGATGCTTCCACGGTCTGAACTGATCTCAAGAGGAACCCCATACAGAGAGACAATTCTGTTGATATAGAGCTTCGCCAACTGAATTGCCGAAATTGTTTCCTTGACGGGAAAGAAGTGAGCCACTTTAGAAAGCCTGTCGATGACAACAAAGATTGCATTGTTGCCCTTCTGCGACCTTGGAAAACCCGTTATGAAGTCCATCTCTACTTTCTCCCATTTCCATTCCGGAGGCTTCAATGGCTGTAGAAGACCGGAAGGTTTCTGATGAACAGCTTTAACTCTGCGGTAGACATCACACTCCGAGACATACTTGGCACAATATCGTTTCAACCCAGGCCACCAATATTGTGTTTTCAAGTCCATGTACATCTTAGTGCTGCTAGGGTGGATAGAAAGAACAGAATCATGCGCCTCCTTAAGAACTTGCTCTCTCAAACCCGGGTCGTTCGGAACGAATATCCGGTGTTCAAAGAATAGAGCTCCTTGATCATCGACATGGAAGGACTCATACCTCGGCAGCTGAATGTTGGAGATGATGTTTTTGGCGTAAGCATCACCCCGCTGACTAGCACGAATCTTTTCTTCCAAGAGAGGGGTTGCCAGAAGATTCAGAAGATACCCTTGATCCACAATTTCAAGGTTGAGTTGGCGGAATTCCTCGCACAAGAGAGGCTGTTGTTCTTCCACCATGAGGTTGTTGACATAAGCTTTTCGGCTGAGAGCATCGGCCATCACATTAGCTTTGCCAGGAGTGTAGTTGATGGTCAGATCAAAATCATTAATTGCTTCAATCCACCTCCTCTGACGAAGGTTGAGATCAGGTTGTGTGAAGATATACTTCAGACTCTTGTGATCAGAAAAGATTTCACAATGGTTGCCAAGCAAGTAGTGCCTCCATATTTTCAAAGCAAAGACAACTGCTGCGAGTTCAAGGTCATGTGTAGGATAGTTGATCTCATGCGTCTTCAACTGTCGAGAGGCATAAGCAACAACTTGCTTTTCTTGCATAAGGACCGCACCCAATCGTTGCAAGGAGGCGTCACAGAATATCTGGAAAGGCTTTGATGTATTTGGAGGAATCAAGACTGGTGTGGAAGTGAGCTTCTCTTTGAGGGTTTCAAAGCTTGCTTGACATGCAGGAGACCAAAGGTATTTCTTGCCTTTCTTGAGGAGGTCGGTAAGAGGCTTCGCAATCTTCAAGAAATTCTGAACGAAGCGACGGCAGTAACTAGCCAAACCAAGGAAACTCCGGACTTCTTTGACATTTTTGGGTGGAAGCCAGTCAACAATTGTCCGAACAGTTTCTGGGTTGACGGCAATGCCCTTGGTAGAGATGACGTGACCCAGATAGGTGACTTCAGGCAGCCAGAACTCACACTTGGAGAACTTTGCATACAGGCGGTTCTCACGAAGCTTGTTTAGGACACACCGAAGGTGTTCTTCATGTTCTTCCTTTGACTTAGAATAGACTAGGATGTCATCCAGATAGACCACAACGAACTTATCAAGATACTCCATGAAAACTGAGTTCATAAGCCTCGAGAAGGTGGCAGGTGCGTTGGTGAGACCGAAAGACATGACCGTGTACTCATACAGGCCATAGCGGGTGGTGAAAGCTGTTTTGGGAACATCTTCCTTGCGGATCTTGATTTGATGATAACCACTTCTCAAGTCAAGTTTAGAGAATACCATAGCTCCAGCTAGCTGATCGAAGAGATCATTAATCCGCGGAAGGGGATATTTATTCTTGATGGTTTTTGCATTGAGAGCCCGATAGTCAACACAAAGTCTATCAGTCTTGTCTCGCTTCTTCACAAAGATGGTTGGGCTACCCCAAGAAGAAGTACTGTGCTGAATGAAACCCAACTTATCTTGTTCATCAAGCTGACGTTTGAGTTCAGCCAACTCAGCAGGACCCATTTTATAAGGCCGCTTGGAGATAGGAGCGGTACCAGGTTCAAGCTCAATCACAAACTCGACCTCTCGGTCAGAAGGCATACCCGGTAACTCTTCAGGAAAAACATCTGGGAACTCACAGACCACCGGAACACTCTGAGTAGCCTCCATAGCATCATTATTCAGAGCCGCCAAAGAGAAAAGCTGAATTGCAGGAGTCAGACTTGGGGAATAGACTATATGGCCTTCAGGAATTTTTAGAGAAACCGAACGTTCAGCACAATCAATCACAGCTGCATTTGCTGTTAACCAATCCATGCCCAAGATAACATCAATGTCAGAATTTCTCAAAATAATTAAGGAAGCCGGGAACGAAGAACCACCAATCTCAATTTGATTGCCATGGCTGATTTTAGAAGATGCCATTGTTGCTCTAGGAGAAAGGACCATTAACCGTTTAGGGAGAGGATCCATTGCTAACCCACTCTCATTTGCAAACTTGTGAGAAAAAAGAATGCGATGCACCAGAATCGAACAAAACTCGTGCAGGAACTAAGTTAACAGGAAGCATACCCATCACAACTCCAGGTGCATGCTCAGCTTGAGCGACGTTGACATAGTTGGCACGAGCAACAGTAGACCCAGGCTTGGTGTTGTTGTTGAGAGACCGTGGTGGAGGTGCACGAACCATAGAAGAACTTGCTACAGGTCTTGGAGGTGGTGGAGGAAGAGCTTTGTTGTTCATGGGACAACTCCAGTGTTGATGCCCAGTGTTCCCACAAGTGTAGCAAGCACCAGGTGGACATAGAGCAGCGTAGCCGGGGAATCCGCCAGGCGCTCCAGGGTAGTTGTGGTTGTATACCCTAGGAGCCGCGGTGAAGGAGTTTGGTGGCCTTGCCGTGTAGCTTGAAGGTCTTTGTGGAGCCAGGAGCGGTGGTGCCGTATTAGGGACCCACACGTGGCGCTTAGAAGGAGCTGTCATAGCTTGCTGCGTCACGGTTGTGTTTCTTGGACTCCTCAAACACTTGCCTACTTGCTTCTTCCTGCAGAGCTGTATGTTGGAGTTCTAGAAAAGACCCTGGCCTTGCATGAGTGATTGCATATTTGATAAATGCATTGAGCCCTTGCCTGAACCTCTTTTGCTTCTTCTTGTCATCAGAGATCTCATCGCTACCATACCGAGAAAGATTCATGAAGTTCCTGATATAGGTATTGACATTGTCATTGCCCTGCTTGAGGTTGAGAAACACTTCCTTCATCCTTTCCATGACAATTTCTGATAGATATTGCTCTTTGAAAGCCCCAGTGAACTGCTCCCAAGTAGGCTAAAACCCAGAGTGGTTGGCCTTCAGGTAATTTTCCCACCACAGAGCTGCATCTCCCTTTAGAAGGTGAGTGGCACATTTGACCCATTCTTGCTCAGGAACATCAGCAGTCATCAGCAACCTTGACATCTCACGCAACCAATCATCAGCATCAAGTGGTTGATCAGACACCTCAAAGTGGCGCGGGTTGAACTTCAGAAAACTCTTGATGTCTCCTCGCTTGGGAGGTGGAGGTAGCGGATCAAACTCATTCCTCCTGACACTTTCTTCAAATCGCTGCTGGTTCTGCTGCATTGCTCCCAAGGCATTAGCAATACTTGCCAACACAGCCCCCAGTTCAGGTGGTATGTCCTCCTCAGAACGGCGTGGTGGTGCCATCCTGTGATTGATATAAAACTCAAGTCAGTACCATAATGGAGAATGATAATAATCCAAAATAGTACCAAAATGGAATTAACCAAGATTTAAAGGATACACATTACTAAGATGATATTAAAATATCAATAAAGTTCAAAGCACCTAGAAGATATTAAGCATATCGCACACGACTGAACAAGGAGTGTGGTACACAAAGCTATCAAAGAATTTTTTTCCGCAATTTTTGGCATTAAAATACCACTATATGCGCAAAAACACTTAACGAATCAAGATTAGTAACTCTACCAATTCAATATACAAGAGCGAATGATAAAAGTAGTGGTATGGTCGCGACTCCATCCCGCACTCAAATCATTACTCCGCACATGAATAAGTAAAACACATATCCCAACTTCCTTCTTTCTAAAGATGAACCTAAAGATTAGCAACTACGGAAACAACACCCCAAACAAGATAGCGTCGGATAACAAAGAGTAAGACATATCGCGTCGGTATACAACGAATCAGATAGATCGCGTCGGTTTACAAAAGCCTGTCGGTATGGAATGTACCAACAATTGATAACCAAAAGGCAGATAGCGATAAAAAGTTGGATGCAACAGATAGATAAGGAATTCACACACACACACACAACCTATGGTACTACGGAACCCAGAACACGTGAATCCTAGTTTGAATTTTAGAAGAGAATTGAAACGTTACACTTCCTTACCAGAAAAGGGTGGGTGGGTGGGTAAGAAGAAAAGTGGAAGCATTCCTACTCTCACGTTTTGTTTTTCCCTAGTATACATAACTACCAAAAATATTTGCTAGACTGACAACGACCATTTGGCTGAGACCCTGAAGGGCGGGATGGCTCTGATACCAATTATAACTACCTCAGACCCTACGCTCTAAGTTCAAGCCTGGATGAAACGGAAGTGGTTAAAATAGTACAGCGGGGGCCCAAGGGCCGCCCACGTGTAGACCCGTCGGCCGTCCTAACCACTTCCAAGACATCGGGACAAGAGCAAGCGGCGTAGGCAACAGGCGAAGAGATCAAATACATACACAAGTGAGTATGTATGCAAGCTACCTTACAACAGTTCTCAGAGCCATTCCATCTAAAAGAAATAGAAATATTGCAACGCCATACTGCAAGATCCAAATATCCTAGATATAGATAATAGTTTAGGATAACTCCTCATACATCAAACATCAGAGTATCAGGCGGAAGAGGAAAACAAGATCCGAGTACGGATAAGAAGCAAATCGGCATAAGATGCCACATAAATAAACACATCCCGCCCACAGATCTCGCGGATCCCCATCCCCGGAATCTCTACACCGAGTGATCGTTGCCAACATCATCGGACTCCTCCACCCAGTATCCATCTTGCGAATACACCTGTTCATCTGAATCAAACAATTTATCGTGTGAGACCCTAGGGGTACTCAGCAAGTCTTTATGCCTCTAAGGGGACATATACCTAGGGTGACGCAATTGCAGCAAAAGATAATAACTAACAAGTCTATAGATACTCGCTAACCACCCGCCTAACCAAAGATAGACGGATGTCTGTTAATTAGTAACAACAGTTATAACAGTATAAAGTAACAGATCCATCCTCCTTCTCGCTTACCAACGAGAAAGCGGACGAACAACCCATCCGTTGGCAGTTTTATTAACCATTCCATGAGTATTGCACTATTTACTAGTCAGGTATTTAGTCAAATTAAAGACCGTACTTTAGTTAAACTTGTCTATGATCGAGAAACTGTGCTCCAAGTCATCCATAACCGCGGACACGGCTTTCAGAAAGATTTACCCTGCAGGGGTGCACAAATAGCAACACACACTCGATCAACCTCGGAAAAACCAACTCAAAACCCAACGAGGCATTCACCACAAAGCGATCACAGGATTCAGAAATATTTTAGGGGGCTACCCCATTAAGCTACCCACAACAAAGTTGGCCGACTCCGAGACGGACCCAAGGTTTGCGTCAATGGCTGTAAACGACTGGGAACCCAAAAATGTGACTGGGCTTGTCGATACCGTAAAACACTCCACATCCAAAACAGTACAGGTGCTCCACGCACAATCTTAAATAAAACAGTAAAGCATGGCATAAGTACAGGATAGTAATAAAGCCCCAAACTACTTTGTGGCCCCAAGAAATAGAAAGGAATCAAGCTCTGGCTCAGGGGGGTCCATAAGGCCTCCTGGATGTGGATAGTGCGAATAGTCGAGGAACAGGAATCAAGTACTCGGGGTCCTACAGGACACAAGTGAGCATGAAAAACCAAATAGCAGATATTGCCCACCGGTGCCGCTTTCATTAGTTATCCCATTACTACTCAGGTTAAGTTGTTTAGGTACCTCTTTATCCATCAGACAGTCAGATACCCTACACATGTTGTTCTACGACTCGCATGTCTCAAACAACTCTTGTAGTAATGGCTCATAGGATGGAGGAACAAGCTTCAGTGGGGTTTAAAAGTAAAGGCTATGCAGTACTTGGGATTCAATTTAATGCAATCGCGACTCCATGATGCAAGAATAAGATAGAGGCAATAGGTACTATATGTATGCAAGCATGTGGTAGTGCTTGCCCGGCAGCTCAGTTGAAGCGAGAGACGGATCTGGGTAGTACTCCTGAGATTCCTGATATTTTTCCTGCTCGGCGTCTATTCGAAAAGAGGAACCAAACAAACAAGGGCCAACATAAATAAAGTGCACAAGCATATAATTAAAATGCGACAAGAAAACAAGTATGCCATGATGAATGATGCACAATTTACATGGCAATAGTGTAGCATGGCATGGGTGAGGTGCGGGGTACAAGAATAAAGCATTTTATTAAGTTTTAGTCATGTTTTGCTCCTATATAACTTGCTGTCCACTTAATATTTATATGATGCATGCTGCAATTCATAACATGGAATGCATAAACAGAACAGGCTCGTCGCACTGACCGATTTAGACATATTATTTGTCAAATTTGGAGTTGTAGATTTAAAGTTATTAATTAATTAAGAAAAGGCATTTTTATTGCAATTTAATCATCTCGAAAAATTTAAATTAAGCAAACATTATTTTGGATGGCATATTTGGATTCCTCACATTTTTATGATTCAAAAACATATATTATTTGCATTATCTAGAATTACCAATTAGAAGTTATTAAAATAGAATTTAAATTCATATTTAAACATTTCTGGAATTTGTTTTTATAAAACAGGAAAACGGCAGACACTTTTTACACACAGCAACATCTAGCCACTGTAGCTGACATGTGGGCCCAAGTTGAGCTGGCGTGATTGCGCGCAGCAAAACCTTTTCTCACCGGCACAGAAGCTAGCCGCAGCAACTGACAAGCAGACCCGACGCTCGAATGGGCCCGCGTGACAGCGAGTGAGAGGGGGTCTGCCACGCGGCACAGCCGGGGGAGCGCGGGTCGGTGGTTTAGGAAAATTAGGTGCCCTTTTGTAAAATCGCCACAGGGGCTGATAGGTGGATCCGGAAGGAGCGCGGGTTGAGGGACAAAAAGGTTTGTGGGTTAACTGCAAAAGTGCACCGTGGTACTGTTTTTCTTCTACGCGCGTTTCTGACGAAACTGACGGACGGCGCACTGCGCGGCGCGGCGGGGGTTCGATCTCGCGACCTCGCGCGCGCGCAGGCAGCGGTGACCAAAGCGGCTAGGTGGGGTTGATGGTGAGAAGCGACAGCGCGGCCAGGTGAACCTGCTGTGGTGCGACGACGGAGGCAACGACACGCACCGAGAGTGTTCGACGGAAAAACCCTATGCGACCAGGAAGCAACGACGAGCGGGAGGATGTCTAGGGGATGCGGCGGCTCACCGCGAGGAGGTTGGAGGAGGTGGTTCGGTCTGCGACGCAGAGGATCGCCGGGGGAGCTAACGTTTTGCCAAGTTAGGGTTTCAGCGGCGCGACGATCTGCAGCAGGTACAACCCGTCTCCTCCTCGACTCCGTGCACAGGGGCGACGCCGGGGACCTCCTCGCCTTCCTCGACACCAACACGCCATGCCCGCCGCCTTGTTTCGAGGAGATGGAGGTGGAGGCCGACGGTGGCCGGCGATGGAGAAGTGGTGGCAGGTGAGGGAATGGGAGGCGTAGGGGCCTGGGGATGGGGCTGCGACACGGCAGAGAGACGGGATGGGGTGGAGATAAGGACGGGGTGAGAGAGGGGTGCCGTGGGGCTCGAGTAGAGAAAAGGTGGCTTCAGCCACCTTTTTCTTCTTCTCCCTCACGTTCTCGACGTGGGAAGGGGCCAAGGCAGGGTGGCTGCGGCTGGGTCTAGCAGAGGGGAAGGAGAGGCTCGGTTGTGGGGCCTCTTTGGGAGGGAGAGAGAGATAAGAGGGGAGGCTCGGGTAGGGTTTGAGCTAGAGGGGAGGCTCGGCATGGGTAGGTTTAGGAGTGGGGTTAGGTTAGAAAGGGGGTAGGGGTGGTGGTCATGGTTGGGGATGAGCATGGGGTGGTGGTGAGGTTAGGGTTTTCAACATGACCAAAAGCAAGATCAAAAGCATGGGTGAAAAGGAGATGGGGTGAGGGTGAGGATCTTGATGCACATGGCAAGGAAACTAAGACGAAGATGAGGAGGTTTGAGAGAGAAAAGGGGAGTTCACAAAAGAAAGGATCCACTCAAAAACAAAGGAAAACCAAAGGAGAACAAGATGGTGGTGATCTTGCATGGCCCATGCATGAATAGTAAATGCCATGTTTAATTTTGTGAAAAAAAAATAAAGGCTCATGGAATTTATTCCCATGCATCCCTAAAATATGGAGCTAAGGCCAAGCCAAAAGAATTTAAATGGATGTTCCATGTGGAGTAGATGGAGATGCTCAAATTTGAATATAATTTGGACATTCTAGTGTGTATGTCCCACTAGGTGCATAATATCCTCAAAAATATTCCAACATGAGCATTCATTCAAAATCAACCCATATGGAAGCTTGAAAAGGGGTACCACTCACATAGCATGCAAAGGTGGCCATGTGGCTCCACATATCAATAATGTGAAAACAACATGATGCATATATTCATGTGGAATTAGAAGTGGATCCATCTCAACCCACATCGGCTAGAGGTGAAACCAAATGAAATGCAAAGCTCACATATAGTTGGATGGTGGGATTATAGGGTGGTGAAAAGAAAGGTGGTGGAGTTAATACAAGATATGCCCCCAACTCAACTTGGGCATCAAGCACTTATCAAGAACCAAATACAATATATCAAGAGGCAAATACAATTAATAATGCATATGAGATAAGAACCAAATGAAAAAGGGTTTTATATGATGCTCAAATGCAAGGTGGCATGATGACATGAGCATGATATAATGATGATGCAACAATTATATGTAGGAAGTAGCATTTTATTATTAGACCATGTAGCATTACAGATGTTAGACAGATGGGATGCTACACAAAGGTTTCATGAAAATATCCGCTAATTGGAACATTGTTCCCACATGAGTGAGATTGATGTCACCATTTGCGACATGGTCATGTAGGAAGTGGTGGAGGATATCAATCTGGACGGGGTTATTGGCGGTATTTATTGCACTTTCATTGTCATATAGAATAGGCACCGTACTAAGAGACATACCATAGTCTTTCAAGGTTTGCCTCATCCATAACAAGTGAGTGCAACAAGATACATGGAAATGTATTCGGCTTCGGCAGTGGATAGGGTAGTGGAGTTATGTTTCTTGGATGAACAACTCATCAACGAGCAGCCAAGGAATTGGCAAGCCCCAGAGGTCGACTTCTGGTCAACCTTATCACCGACCCAATCAGAATCCGAATATCCAACAAGTTCAAAAGTTGACCCCTTTGGGATTTGGATACCAAAGCCTGAGTGTAGGAGTGAGAACAAGATACCTAAAAATCCATTTGACCTCCATCAAATGACACTCCTTGGGAGCGGATTGAAAACGAGCACACATTCCAACACTTAACATAATATCTGGCCTAGAAGCACAAAGGTAGAGCAATGAGCCAATCATGGAGCGATATACCTTTTGATCCACGTCCTTCTGACCTCCTCCAAGACCAAGTTGCCCATTTAGTGGCATGGGTGTCTTCATGGGATTGGCATTGGTCATCTCAAACTTCGCGAGCATGTCCTTTATGTACTTCTCTTGTGAGATGAAGGTGCTTGAGCAAGCTGCTTCACAATGAATCCTTGAAAATACTTTAACTCCCCCATCATGGACATCCTAATTTCATAGTCATCAACTCGACAAAAGCTTTATTATGAGATTTGTTAGCTCCACCAAGGATAATAGTATCAACATAAATTTGAACAATAAATAAGCCACCCCCTTTAACCCGTTTGGTGAAAAGGGTGGAATCGACCTTACCCACACTAAACCCCGTCCATGATTAGAACCCTAAGGTGCTCATACCAAGAACGAGGAGCTTACTTTAGTCCATAGAGAACCTTATGGGGTAGATACACATGGTTGGGATAGCGTATGTTTTCAAAACCCGGGGGTTGAGCTACATATGAAACGTCTTTCAAGGGACAATTCAGTAAAGGAGATATGCCCTAGAGGCCAATAAATAAAGTGTTTTATTGCTATATCTCTAAAATGTTCATAATAGTTTTGTATCATGCTATAACTGTATTAAGCAGAAACATTAATACAAGTGGTATATAAATAACCAGGTCCCTAGTATCCTCTAGTACTAGTTTGTTGGGCAGACGATGATCGAGGTTTCCCGATCATGGACTTGACATAAAACAATCACCTGACAACAAGGTCACTTAATGAAGTGATGGACGCACCTGACCATAGAATTGCAGCGCGATCCAGTCACAATATTTAAAGTTGTGATATATAGCAAAGGATAGTAACTTAATCCTTCGACCGTGAAATCATGTTTAATTACTATCTCTCGCGGCTGGTTTGATCATATTAACCGTCATGACCATAACTGGGTGACCATAAAGGTGTGTTTTAGGTATTCTAGAGGAATGGTTGAGGCGTATGATCGATATTGGGATTTGCCTATCCGAATGACGGATATATACTCTGGGCCCACTCGGTGATATCACATCAATGAGCTTGCAAGCATGTGACTAGGTCATGGGGATGTGATACCACAGGAACGAGTAAACGTGTTTGTTGGTAACAAGATCGAACTTTATATGGATACATGAAATCAGGTCTAGGACAAACCAGGTATCATTGTGCAAAGGGAATAAGACTAGACATTTAGAAGGTTAAAGCGAACAACCATATTCGTGGAATGTGAAGGGATCTACATGTGTTTACAGATACTGTTGGTGATCAATGATCAAGAAGATGTCCCCTTCATACCAACATTCCTGAACCGTAAGGGTGTCACGCTTAAGGGTAATCGACGTTGCGGATTGATCTACTACCGATAGAGAAATAGGAAGAGAGAACCGGAAACGTTCTGGAGAGAAATCGAAGTGTTCGAAAACTGTTCAAAATGAGTTTTGAATAAATAGGAATTAAATAATATGTATTTAATATTTAGTTATGAATTAATATTAAATATAAATTATTAAACATAAAATAAGAAGGGAAAACCCCCCACATAGGCCTTCCCTAGGAGGGAAGAGGCCCAAGAGGGAGGAGCCTAGGGCCACAAAGGCCATGTGGCCAAGGGTGGGAGAGCTCTGATGTCTACGTACTTCTATTCTTGTAGACAGTTTTTGGGCCTCCAAGTGCAGAGGTTTGTAGAACAACAACAAGTTTCCCTTAAGTGGATCACCCAAGGTTTATCGAACTCAGGGAGGAAGTGGTCAAAGGTATTCCCTCTCAAGCAACCCTGCAATCAAGATACAAGAAGTCTCTTGTGTCCCCAACACACCCAATACACTTGTCAGGTGTATAGGTGCACTAGTTCGGCGAAGAGATAGTGAAATACAAGTGGTATGGATAATTATAAGTGGTAACAGTGATAGAAAATAGCTTGATGGCGTGTGGTTGACGTGGGAAAAGACAAGGCAAACTGAAATAAAGAAGGAAGCAAGCAAACATGTAACAGATCTAGTTGCAAACGGTGTTTCAGTGCTTAGAAACAAGGCCTAGGGATCATACTTTCACTAGTGAACACTCTCATATAAATATATTCTCTTTATGATACTACTCTTAACTACTCTCCGGTTGGACACTCTAATCAATGGTAGGGCTATAACAACACACCTCAAAGTAAGCCTTTCCCATCTAGAAAGCCCCACACTGTCACCTTGAGCACTAGATGGTTCAAACAAACACCACAATTTCATAAATACATCCAACTCCAAATATAACTCATAACAAGTATTTGTAATCTCTAGCCTAAGTGCCACCATGGTGTGCACGCTGTCACTTTCACACACATGGGGAGAGCAGAGATCTATTAAAGCACTTGAGTAGCAAGGTAGATCTACTTGATTACAAAGCTCATGATCACAATATGATCATGCATAGAGAGAGAGATGAACACATAGCTACCGGTAGAACCCTTAGCCTCGAGAGAGAACTACTCCCTCCTCATCATGGGAATCAGCAATAGTGATGGAGATGGCGGTGGAGATCGATGGATATGGCAGGGTGCCGGAACAGAGACTTTCTGTCCCCCGAATCTCCCCTTCGGTGGCGGTGGCGCTGCGGAACTTTTTGTGGATTTCTGATTGACGATTTAGGGTTTTTGCCTCGGGAGGAATATATAGGCGAAGGAGGCAAGGTCGGTGGCTAGCCAGGGGGCCCACACCATGCCCTAGCACGGCCTGGGGGTACCCGCTCCTAGGGGGGGGGGGGGGGGGTGGCCAGGCCCTGGCCCTCCTTCGTCTCGTATTCTAGCTCCATGAGTCTTCCGGTAAAATAGGAACTTTGGCTTTTGTCTCGTCCAATTCTGAGAATATTCATTTTCTGACTTTCCTAGAACCAAAAACAGCAGAAAACATGCAACTGGCACTGTGGCTCTTGTTAATAGGTTAGTCCAAGAAATCATATGAAAAGTACTCCAAAGTTGGAACAAAACAAAAGAAAGTAGATAAAACCAAGTATGGAACATCAAAAATTATAGATACATTTGCAATGTATCAAGCTCCCACCCCGCCAGCCCCTTGGTGGGCTGGGGCAGGTGGGTGGGGCCCATCCCCACCGCCAGCCGGCCCCTCCTCCACCTCTCCAAGTGTTTAGTCATAGCCCGGGACTTGGAGGGTGGGAGTGCCTCAGTTTTTCCTATATATAGGGGTGAGTTTCACCCCAATTCCTCAACTAGCAATTGGCATTAGCGTGTTCCCAAGTTAGGAACGTGCTACACGAGGTAGAGGTTTCTCCACCCAGCTCACATCGCCGTGCCACTGGAATCGGTCTAGATCTTCTTCTTCTGCTACCTTGTTGGACCAGGGCCCGGGAGATGTCGTTTACACCGTGCGCATGTAAAGCTCGACGAGGCATCACTACTAGTGGTGTTGGATGCTTGAATCCTTCTAGACCCTGAGGTCTGCGATGCTCGGCTTCATCAGCAACATTTGTGCGGGAACATAATCCCTATTTTTGGTATTCAAAGGTATGATCACCATATCCCACTCATTACTGTACTTCTACATATATAGATATTGGGTTGGTGTGTTCTCGTAGTAGGAATTTTTTGTTTTCTGCCACGGAACCCCTTCAGTGGTATCAGAGCTATCTATGTGTAGATGTACTAGTACGAGTAGAACACTGGTGGATTGTGTGGGCATTGATTTTCTAATTTCTACCCTCCCACGTGTACTTGCTACTATCGCGGTAATGTATGATGAAGCGGCCCGGACCAACATTATGCGAGACCGGTTCCACGACTAACATACGGCTTGTACCGTATAAGTGGCTGGCAGGTGTTTGTCTCTCCGACATTAGTTGATATGGAACTTACAAAGGATGAGCCTGAAAAGGGATTAAAAGTGGCAACTAGTTAATCCACATTGTGGTTGGATTTGTAGGTAAGAAGTGGTTCTTGTGTGAAAGCCAAATCACCCACGTAAAACTTGCAAACATAAATAGAAGCGTCTAACTTTGTTTTGCAGGAGGGCAAGTGATATGTGTGGTTTGGGTAAGTGTTTATGGGATAGGCAGCCGGGGGCAAGGTGGCATCGTGAACCTGGTGCAAATTTTGGCGCTCTCGATGGAGATCAAGACGCGGCAAACTATCAAATATCACACATACATAACTATTTTCATTAGATGTTAGTTGTTGTGTGATCTTGTTGTGCTGGTATTAGACTATGACAGAAGCATAATAAGATAACCCCTCTACTATAATTCCAATGTTCGTGTTCTCCCACAAGTGTGCACCACCAAGAAAGTCCATCGTTGTGGAGCAGACCATGGTGATCAGGTGCAAACACATCGATGTTCGCATACGATGGGTGCAAGCCATGTATGCACTGCAATACACTGTGGTTGGAGTTGGCGAGCCTAGCATGTACATACATGGCCTCAGAACACAGATGACCAAAAGGTCAAGCATGAGTCGCATGGAGATGTGATCGATATGGTGATATCTACCCTAGCAGCTGAATCAAAGGCCATGATGATCAGGGATGATGCGGTGTAAAGGGATCATGTAGTCACCAAACAAATGTTGAGGGATGTTCGTTTGAGTGGGAGTTCTGGTGTTTAGTATGACTAAATAAGAACCCATATTATGAACATTAAGGTTAACTACTTTACAAATACTATTATAGATGTCTTGCGCTACCTTCAACCTTGGCCCTTCCTTGAGAAAGAAAAGCTCCAAACTGACAGGACGAACTTCACTGTCTGGTCCCACAATTTACGGATTCTCCTCATATTCCAGAATATGTCCTACATACTTGAGGCCGCTATAGGTGACCAACCCACTGCTACTGCCTCTTAGGCTGATAAAATGTCTATCAACAGAAGGAAGATGATAACCCGTGTGTCTAGAGTAGCATGATCTACGCCATGGAGGTCGACCTGTAGAAGCGCTTTGAGAACAAGAGCGTCTTTGAGATCATCACCAATATCAAGGTCATCTTTGTGCCCTAGGCCTGGTCTGAGAGGTATGAGGTTTTGAACCTCTTTTTCTCGTCTAAGATGGAGGAGCACATCATCCTGAGCGAGCACGTGATCAAAATATCTGGCTATGTTCAATGCCTGAACGATCTTGATTGCAAAATCAATGACAAGCTGGTGATTGATAGGGTGTTGCAGTCTTTGCCCCTAGCTACAAGAGTTTTGTGCTGAACTACAATATGTAGGGTATGACCAAAACCATGTCTGAGTTATTCACCATGCTCAAGCACACTGAGATGAAAATCAAGAAGGAGCACACCGTCTTCATGGTCAACATGACTGTTGACTTCAAGAAGTCCGCTAAGATGGGAAAGGGAAAAGGGGCAAACCCAAGAAGGAAGACAAACCTATTGCCTCCTCCTCCAGGGAGCCCAAGACTAAGCTCAGCACCACGTGCTTCTACTACAAGGGTGAGGGTCACTGGAAGCCCAACTACTCCAAGTATATGGAGGATAAGAAGGTTGGCAAGATTGTTGCCAAAGAGAAAGGTATATATGATATACATGTTATTGATGTTTTCCTCACAAGTGCCAAAAGCAATGTTTGGGTATTTGATACCGGTTATGTTGCCCATATTTGTAACTCTCGGGAGGAGTTACAGAATAGCTGGCTCTTGGTGAAGGAGAAGGTGATGATGCGTGTCGACAACGACCACAAAGTGGATGTGATGGTTGTCTGCACTCTCCCTCTGCGTCTCCCTTCAGGATTAGTTTTAGTTTTGAATAAGTGTTACTATGTACCGGCCTTGAGCATGAATATTGTCAATGGGTCATGCTTGTTACAAGACCATTATTCATTTAAATCAGAAACAAATGGTTGTTCTATTTATATGAATAATGTGTTTTATGCTCATGCGTGACAGAGTAAAGGTTTATTCTTATTAAATCTTGAATGTGATGACACTCACATCCATAGCATAGATGCGAAGCCATGCAAGCATGATAGCGATAATTCCATGTACATGTGGCATTATCGTCTAGGTCACATTGGTGTAAAACGCATGAACCATCTCCATTCTGATGAACTTATAGAATATTGGATTTCGAATCCCTCGATAGATGCGAACCATGCCTCATGGGCAAAATGACCAGGATGTCGTTCAATATGCTATGATGGAACGGGCTGAAGACCTATTGGGAATCATATATTCTGATGTATGCAGACCAATGAGCATCTCCACATGCAATGGTTATCATTATTTTGTCACCTTCACTAACGATTTGAGTAGATATGGGTATATCTACTTAATGAAGCATAAGTTTGAAACCCTTGAAAAGTTCAAAGAATTTCATAGTGAAGTTGAGAATGAACTCGACAAGAAAATCAAGCACCTTCATAGTAATCGAGGGGTCGAGTATTTGAGTTACGAGTTTGGCACACATGTAAAGGATTGTGGTATTGTACCAAAACTTACGCCGGATAGAACACCACAACGTAATGGTGTATCTGAGCGACATAATGAGACCCTATTAGATAGCGTACAGTCTATGATGTCTCTTACCGACTTATCTGTATCTTTCTAGGGATATACACTTGAGACTTCTGTATTCATTTTAAATAGAGCACCATCCAAGTCCGTGAAGACAACGTCGTATGAGATATGGCATGTCACTAAGCCAAAGTTGTCTTTTCTGAAGGTTTGGGGATGTGAGGTTTATGTTAAGAAACTGCAGCCTGAGAAACTCAAACCGAAAGTGGAGAAATGCATCTTTGTAGGATATCAAAAGGATACTATTGAATATAGCTTTCCAACCAAGTTGAGGGCAAAACATTTGTCGCGAAGAATGGTACCTTCCTCAAGAAAGAGTTTCTCACAAAAGGTGTAAGTGGAAGAAGATAGAACTCGATGAAGTTATCGACCCTGATCTTCAAATACCAAGTGTCGCAACAGAAGCTGTTCTGGAGCCACCCTTATCAATTGAAGTGAGCAAATGATGATGATCATGAACTTCCAAAGGAGACAGCTATCAAACACAGCAGGTCAACAAGAAAATGAGTTACCCTTGAATGGTACAGTTATCTTGTGAACATGGTCATGATTGTGGAACATGATGAACCTGCAACCTACACAGAAGCAATGGAAGGCCCTAAACTCGGGAAATGGCGAATATCCATGGAATCCGAAATGAAGTCCATGTATGACAACCAGGTATGGACCTTGGTGGATATTCCCGACGGCCGAGAGGCCGTAGAGAATAAGTGGATCTTCAAGAAAAATACGGACGCTCACAGAAACATCATTGTCTACAAAGCTCGATTTGTCGCAAAAGGTTTCCGACAAATTCAAGGAACTGACTATGATGAGACATTCTCTCTGGTAGAGAAGTTGAAGTCTATTCGGATTCTACTAGCAGTTGCTGCGTATTTTGACTATGAAATATGGCAGATGGATGTGAAAACTGTCTTCCTAAATGGCAACATTAAGGAAAAGTTGTAGATGCAACTGGAGGGTTTTGTCAGCCCAGGGGATGTTGGTAAAGTACGCAAGCTTCAGAGGTCCATTTATGGACTGAAGCATGCATCTCGGAGCTGGAATCTTCAGTTTGATGAAGTCATCGAAGGTTTTGGATTTGTCCAAAACGAAAGAAGCCTGCATTAATAAGAAAGTGAATGAGAAGTCAGTGGCATTCCTAGTACTATATGTGGACGACATATTGTTGATAGGGAATGACGTGAATCTTCTAAATAGTGTGGAAGAGTATTTAAATAATAAATTCTCTATGAATGACATGGGTGAAGCTGTCTACATATTAGGCATCAAGATCTATATAGATAGATCAAAGTGTCTACTGACACTTGGTCAGAGCACTTACCTAAAAAAGATTCTGAAGCATTTCAGAATGGATCTATCAAAGAAAGGTTCTTTCCCGATCATAAAAGGTAACAAGTTGAGTGTGACTCAATGCCCAGAAATGAAACATGACAAGGAAGCAATGAAAGGCATTCCTTATTCCTTGGCCATTGGCTCCATCATGTATGCCATGTTGAGCACTAGACCAGATGTAGCCTTGGCTCTTAGCTTAACGAGCCATTTCCAAAGCAACCCTGGGTCAGTTCATTGGAATGCAGTTAAAAATATCCTCAAGTACTTGAGAAGAACTAAGGGTATGATTTTAGTATTTGCAGGACGTGAAGAAGAACTTGCTGTAACGAGTTATGTGGATGCAAGCTTCAACACTGATCCATATGACTCAAAGTCTCAAACAGGGTACGTGTTCGTGGTTAATGGTGGCACAGTGAGCTGGAGGAGCAGGAAGCAAAGCTCGGTGGCTCAATCTACAATGGAGTCGAAATGCATGGTTGTCGTAGAAGCAACCAATGAAGCTGTTTGGATAAGGAAGTTCATTATTGAACTTGGAGTTTTCCCAAGAGCGAAATACCATGCGTGCATCTACTACGACAACACGGGGACCACTGTGAATGTGAAGGACTAGAGGTTCCACTCCGCGGCCAAGCACAAAGACTGATATTACCATGTAATAAGAGAGTTTGTTGATAAAGGCAACATCAGAATTTTTAAAGTACATATTGATGTGAATGTAGCTGATCCATTCACTAAACCTCTTCCACAAGAAAAGCATGATCAACACCGAGATGCTATTGGTGTTATATTATTGCATGTTGTAAACTAGTGTAATTGTCCTCTAGTGCAAGTGGGAAACTGAAGGAGATATGCCCTAGAGGCCAATAAATAAAGTATTTTATTATTATATCTCTAAAATGTTCATAATAGTTTTGTATCATGCTATAACTATATTAAGCGGATACATTAATACAGGTGTGGTACATAAACAACCAGGTCTCTAGTATCCTCTAGTACTAGTTCGTTGGGTAGACGATGATCGAGGTTCACTACAAGAAAAGTTGGCTTTTACAACGGACGATTTTCGTGGTTGAAGGCCTGTTTTTCATGGCTAAAAAGTGTTCTACGACGGATGGCCATCGTGGTAAAAGCCCCGTCACAAAAGAATCTACCACGGTTTTTTCCTGACCGTGGCGGATCGCAACCTTCAACCACAAAAACTTGTTCCATCGTAGATCTGTTTGCTAACATCGTTGACTGCTGACGTCATGCAAACTGCCACGTGGTAGCCATTGTTAGCGGTCAGTTACCACTGTTAACGGCCATAGAAACCGTGGCAGAAGCCAGGCCTAGCCAATGCCTGCTAAATTCTAACTGGGCCGACCCATTAAGGGATCCCAATAAGAAGATGGCCCATTACTGTTTTTTCCTGTACTATTTGAAATAGGCCCAAAGTTGCAGCCGACAGTGGCCCGCGAACTTTCAGGCCCAATACTGTTTCGGCCTAAAGAAGGCCCATGATGGTCTAACACTCTGCGGCCCATTAGCAGCCTGCGCCAAGTCGCTCCTGTACATTTAAGGCATGCGGGCGGCCCATCACTGTTTATTGCAGCCCATCATGGGCGGCCTACTGACGGCCCTTGTCTGAGATGACCCGTTACTGATCAGGCCTGTTACTGTCCTGGCCTTTCACTGTTTCGGGCTTTACTTGTTCAGGCCCACAAGCGGCCCTTTACTGTTCTAGTCTAGTAAATGTGTCAGCCTATTACTACCCTAGCCTGGAAATTTCTTAAATGTGTCCTGGCCTTTCACTGTTTCTGGCTTGTCACTATTCTGGCCTTTCACTGTTGCGGCCCATTACTATTGCGGTCGGCTACTGTTTTGGCATATTACTGTTCTGGGATTTCATGGTTTCTTGCCTGTTACAGCGATGGGCTGTTTCTGTTACGGCATGCTACTGTTAAGGCCTATTATTGTTATGGCCTGTTATAGTTATGACCTGTTACTCTTACGGCCTGTTACTGTTACGTCCAGTTACAACTTGTAGGTCGGCCCATTACTTTTACGGCCTTTTATAGTTTCGGCATTTTCTAAATCCCATAACAATATCATAAAACGTTTATATAATTCGGCATTTTTTACTGTTCATCGTCGGCCGAATACACGACGGGCCAATAACAAAGCACGGTACTGTTGCCTAATCGACCTGCCTGGCGTAGTTACCATAACGACTAACGCATGGCGTCAACTAAATGCATACATGGCCTACGCGAGTTATCTAGATATTACATCAACTGAAAACTTCTTAAATTTATTACATATTATCAAATCAAGTGAAATAAAAATCGGCATTTCAGTTGACAATCAAGTTGATAGGAGAGTCCTCAATTGATCACCTGCATCTTTCTTTGAGTGTGGCAGCTACATTGGAGGAGACATGATCTTGCAGCCCCCTCTTTGGTGGCAATAGCAATAATTGCACCCTGAAACTAAGTAATAACAAGTTAATACATCAAACAAGACAAACTACTCATTTGACTGATATGACAGGAGCTATGATCTAGAGTTTACAACTGGTCAATGGTTCAATTATTGACCAACATGTCAAACAAATAGGACAAGAAAGCATGCATTAAACAAGTGTGCCTACCGTGAAATGAGCAATCAAAAAATGTGTGTGTGTGGCTTAGAATTTTAGCAAAAATAAACTAGCCAGGTCATTTCAAGAAAAATATATGGAAGCTTTTCTATACCCTAAAATGCAAGAGACGTCGGGTGACTCAGAATTTGCGCTGAGACATAAAATGGCATGCAGTTACTGTCATAGCGAAGAATGAACCAGATAGAAATTATAACCGCATCATACGAGAACTTGTAGAACATGAATGCAAACCACGAATGAACTCTATATTGTAAAGGATAGTTATGTCGTGACTTAGGACGAACCAGACCCAGAACCAGATGCAAGATATAATGGCGTCGCTCGTGAACCTGTAGAGCAGGACACACAAGCATTAGACAAGTGTGCCTAGAATGAAATGAGCAATCAAACAAAGTGTTTCTTAATATTTCAGCAAATATAAACAAGCGAGGTCATTTCAGCAAATAGATATGGAAGGAGTGGCATCTCCTGGAATGCATAGTCGTTGGGTGACTCAGAATTTGCGGTGAGCTACACAATGGCATGTAGTTGCTATCATAGCTAAGAATCAACCAGATAGAAATTATAATGGCATCATAAGAGAACGTATAGAGCAGGAATGCAAACCACGAGTGAACTACATAGTAGAGGACAGTTATGACGTTGTCAGGACGAACAAGCACCAGATAAGGAATTAATGGCATCCCTTGTGAACCTGTAGAATAGGCTATGCAAACCAACATGTTCATTGTTCCATTTTGAGCTATATGCAAGAAAAAGGAAATAGTTAGTGATGCAGATTTTGAAGAAGCAGATGGCAACAACAAAATTATAATCGAATTAGTACAAAGAGTTTAAACGACTACTATAGGATTGTAGAACGATGCCAAGGAGGAAATAATAGCAGGAACTGATCTCGGGATGAAACAAATATATTCAGCAACTGTAGAGCAAGGAATCCACACTAATATTTTTTGCTGACTTCAGATTTTGCAACAATTACACGGTAGCAGGCAATTACTGTTGTATGGAGTAGCTAAGAACATGTGTATGACAAAATAACAGACATGTCCATGACTTGAAATTTGTAGAGCAGCGCATGCAAACCAACATGTCTAATGACCTTGTATGTACTAGCACGAAGAACAGGCATGCCCACTAACTTGTATGTACGAGCACGATGACAAAAATACAGTTCACTGCGACATGCTCTGTGGGGTGATGGCTCAGTGTTGATGTAGAGCTCGTTGGGAACCCAAGAGGAAGGTATGATGAGCACAGCAGCAAGTTTCCTCAGTTATGAAACCAAGGTTTAATCGAACCAGTAGGAGCAAGGAAACACCCCAAAGGTGTTGCTAGCTGAGCCTGGGTAGGGCGCACTACCGGTGCTAGTAGCAACGTGGAGACCTGCACAACACAATCACAAAACTCTGTCCCCAACTTGTGATGAGGTTATCAATCTCACCGGTTTTGCTGAAAACAAAGGATTAAACGTATCGAATGGAAAGAAGTAATAGTTTGCAGAAAGTAAACACAAAGCAGTAAACAGTTTATAGATTATATGTAAATAAAAGGACCGGGATCCATAGTTCACTAGAGGTGGCTCTCCTTAGATAGATAACATGCTGGGTGAACAAATTACAGCGGGGCAATTGACAAACATCGAGAAAGCAATACATGCATATACTAATCATCTTGACTCCTTTGAGACTTGATTGGGCATTACAACATTATACATAGACCGCCATCCAACTGCATCTATGAGTAATAATCCACCTTCAGGTTATCATCCGACCCCCCTCCAATATTAAGTTGCAAGCAACAGATTATTGCTTTATGAATTGCGTGTAAAGTAAACAATACGGTTGTTCTATGAACAAAGGATTGTTGTTTTCTCCCTACTAGCAACAGCACATCTAGTACCTTAGAGATTTCTGTCACTTCCCCAGATTACCAGAGGCATGAAACCACTATCGAGCATAAATACTAACTCTTGGAGTTGCTAGCATCTACTTGGCCAAGCTAGCTACTAACAACGGAAAGCCTACAAGATCACAAATAACAAAGACATGATAGAATCAATAATCAATCTGAAATAGCATCTCAATATCCATCGGATCCCCTCAAACACAACATGAGGAATTACAAATAGATGATCTTGATCATGAACGGAGCTCACAAGATCTAGACATGAAAGCACAAAGGAGGAGAACCAACCATCTAGCTACTACATGGATCTGTAGTCCAAGGATGAACTACTCACGCATCACACCGAAGGCTTGCATGGTGATGAAGAAGGCCTCCAGGGTGAATTCCCCTCTCCGGCAGGGTGCCGGGAAGAGCTTCAAATCCCTCCCGATCTAGGGATGAAGATGACGGCGGCTACAGACTCTTTCGTGGATTTTTGATCGGGTACTTAGGGTTTTCGTCCCGAGGGCATCTTATAGGCGGAAGGGGAGGCCGAGGGGGTGCCGGAGGCGGCCACACCACCCCCTGGCGCGGGCCAGGCTAGGCCACGCGGCCAGGTGGTGTGGTGGCCCCCTGGCCCCTCTCCGTCCCGTATTCTGGCATCTGATGACTGCTGGAAAAATAGGCACTTTGGCTTTTGTCCCGTCCAATTCCGAGAATATTCATTTTCTGACTTTCCTAGAACCAAAAACAACAGAAAACAGGCAGGTGGCACTGTGGCTCTTGTTAATAGGTTAGTCCAGGAAATCATATCAAAATTACTCCAAAGTTGGAACAAAAGAAAAGAAAGTAGATAAAACCAAGCATGGAACATCAAAAATTATAGATACATTTGCAATGTATCAACATCCCCAAGCTTAACTCTTGCTTGTCCTCGAGTAGGTAAGTGATAAAAAGAAAGAATAATTTTTGAGGTGACATGCACCATCAAAGACTTGATCAAAGTATTTGTAAAACATTCAAAGCTAGGATCATAGTACTTCAATCATAACATGAAAGACAAAGTTCTAGCAATAAGACAAAGAAACTATGATGCAACATGAAAAAGCACAAACAAAAGATTCATGAATAACAATGCCTTACAAGACGCTTGTTTGTTTCACATAAAGAAAACATAGCATAATAGTATTCAGCTTGTCCCTCATAGAGTAGCAAATATAAATGCATAGGACACCTTCAGAGTTCATAAGAGTGACTAGATACAAATAGTTTAAAACAAGCAATATCAAGTTATGCATCAATCAACTAGTCTTGGGACAATGCACATAGAACTAAGAATAGCCACTATGCTCTCAAAGTACTTGCATAAAGGTACAAGGTGGAGATCAATATAATGGTGGAAGAAAGGCCTTCATAGAAGGAAGTAGGGATTTAAGTCTCATAAAGAGCTTCCAAAAATTATGGTACTTATAGCTTTCAGCTCTCATTGCCCCTATCATAAGCATGTTGAAGGTGATTAAGGTCAAAGTGACACAACTAAGAGGATATGCTTGACAAGTTATAAACCGAAATCTCATGCCCCTTACTTACGAAGACCGATGCTCATGCTACTCAACTTTAGTCACAAGTAAGATCTTGTTATCGTAAGTACATATGTATCATAAAGAACCGCCAACGGGTACCCCTTGCACATGATACAGGAGCTATCGCATAATCAAAATGACAAGGCAAGCAGACAATGAGCATCTCAGCGATCTTTTTATTTGCCATTTGCATAGGTTTTTATTGAGGATGCTTCATAGAGTGCTCATTATGGTGATGCTGCAAGTTTCCACCATGATTAAGCATGTCTTAGGCTAGCGGCCCAGGTGTTTCTCTAACACACATACAAACTCCACGATCTTACAAGTTCCCCTTTTATTTCACACCGCCGGGATCCCTAAGCAAAAGAGCATGATATCAACGGGGTACAAAGTACAAGTGTAATGTTGAAAGCGTTCCCCATGATACATGGTTCTGCTAATTTCAACTTATAAAGCGCAAGCATATACGCAAGAAAGAAGGACCCAATGGTTCAAGTTTATTAAGGGCAAGAAAAGTAAAGTGTGCCATCAAGTTTGTGAGAGCTTTAATCACTAATTTTCTCATAACAAGTTTAATTTGGAAGGTAAACAAAAGCATGAATATACTTGGAATAGCATAAGCTAGTAGGTAGGTATGGTGGACTCTTTGGAATAACTTGGTTTAGGGAGTTGGATGCATGAGTGGAGCTCATACTTGGTTGTGGAGGCTAGTAAAAGACTGGGAGCGACAATCTAAGAGAGCAATAATGTCCATAATCATGTAGAGTGACAAAACATCATTGATCAAAGCATAAAGTGATACTAAAAGTTGAAAAATAAAGTATCATAAAGGCTATGGTGACTTGAGATAGTCATAACATGGTGTGAGCATGTGCCAAGTCAACCCAAATAAAGCATCAAAGGAGAATACCACTATACTATGCTTAAATATGCTAAAACAACGCATGATTCATCCAAGGAACATTAAGCAATCTTAATTGTTTATAACAAGTCATGCTACAGCAAAGAATACTAAGCATAAATCCAAAACAATACCAAGCATGGCATGACAAAGCATAGGCCACAGTCAAAAACAAGCTCTTTTTACCACATAAGCATGAAGTTTCCTACTCTTTTGCAATCCAAACCAAACTATTTGCAAACCAATGTACGAAAGAGGGGGTCCAACCAATTTATTCAGAAACCTAAGCAAACAAAAAAAACAAAAACCAAAATGAAAATGCAAAGAAGACACTCCAAGAACAACACAACTGTGCATGAAACAATAAAAATGAAGCGTTTGGAAGAAACCTGGGATTTTTATTGATGAAGAAGGGGATGCCTTGGGCATCCCCAAGCTTTGACGCTTGTACTTCTTGGGTATTTCTTGGGGTGACATGTGTGTCATCCCCAAGCTTGAGCTTTAGTCCATCCTTCATCTCATTATTCATTCCTTCCATACACCTGAAAATTTTCCTTCATACAAAACTTCACACAATCTTTATTAGCAACATTAGTGCACTCAAGATAAAAAAGTCTTAAGGTTCAGTTATAACACCAAATAAACTTCCATTAGAACACTATATACTGTAGTACTTCCCTCAAAAATCTCAATTCCCCAAAAGAACTCAAAAAGGAACCAACAAGAAGCAAATGCAGAAAATGGCAGAAATCTGTCAAAACAGACCAGCAGGTAAAGACGAATTTTTTCGAAGATCTTCTGTTGCTCAAATCAAAAAGTGTTGAACTAAAGAAAGTTAGATAACAACCTGAGGCAGAATAATAAAAAGTCACGCCTCAAAAATACGTTCAGAGATTTTACACGAATTTTTACGGTGAAGCACATAAATCTGTTTCGGGGCAGCAACTTTCCCAATCATTACTTCTCTCTCATTAGAGGTTACTCTTGGCACAAAAAGCAAATAAAAAGGATAAGGAGCGGTTATTACTGAACTTCCAAGACTCGTCTAAAACTTTTGGGTTATCTCCCAATAAGTACTTTTCTTTAACGCCTTTAAGTTAGGCATAAGAAGCAAGAAAGAATCAAGTGTTCTCAAATGAAGAAGCATTAAGACTAATACCAGAAATATCTTCAACAAGACAAGGTATATCATCCAAATAAGTTCTAGAGAATCCTCTCTCAATGCTCTTAGGTTCAATATTTTCATCAAAAGGGTTTTCAGGAACAATCCAATCAAGATTCTTTTCTATGGCTTCATGTATTGCTGCTAGTTTAAAGGGTATTGGTATCTTAGGTTCCTCCCCATTAGGTTTGGTTTTGTTCATCTTTTCTTGTGTACCAACAACATCTACACATGAGCCTAGCATATTGAAACATTAAAAGTCTTTTCTAGCTTCCTTGGCAACATCATAGAACTCCTTAAACAAAGTTTCTAGAATAAAATCCCTCTTTTCAGGGTCCTCAATTTCTTTAAGCTTAAGAAACATTACTTGCATTAAGGGGTTGAGGTTAACAAACCTAGCTTCTAACATGTGAATTAAAGAAGCTGTAGAAATCTCATAGTTTGGAGCAAGTTCTGCAAGGGATCTATCCTCACTATCTTCATGCTTACTAACATGATTAAAGAATTCTTCAATATTATCTTTCCCAATTATAGAACCACTACCAATTGAAAGGTCTTTCAGGGTGAATTTGGGGATCAACATGGTGAGCTAAGGAAGAGGTAACAACTAAAGGAGACTTAATTTTTTTGTGTTTTTGATAAAGAAAGCAAACTAGAAAAACTATTTTTTTGTGTTTTTGACAACAAAACAAGCAAACAAAGCAAAAAGAAACTAAGCAAAACAAAAATAACAAAGTAAAGAGATTGGTTATGAGGGACTCCCCTTGTGAAGATGTCCTTGACTCCCCGGCAACGGCGCCAGAAAAATGCTTGATGGCTCAGTGTTGATGTAGAGCTCGTTGGGAACCCCAAGAGGAAGGTATGATGAGCACAGCAACAAGTTTACCTAAGTTATGAAACCAAGGTTTAATCGAACCAGTAGGAGCAAGGAAACACCCCAAAGGTGTTGCTAGCTGAGCCTTGGCAGGGCGCACTACCGGTGCTAGTAGCAACGTGGAGACCTGCACAACACAACCACATAACTCTGTCCCCAACTTGCGATGAGGTTGTCAATCTCACCAGTTTTGCTGAAAACAAAGGATTGAACGTATCGAATGGAAATAAGTAATAGTTTGCAGAAAGTAAACACAAAGCAATAAACATTTTATAGATTATATGTAAAAGAAAAGGACCGGGATCCATAGTTCACTAGAGGTGGCTCTCCTTAGATAGATAACATGCTGAGTGAACAAATTACAGCGGGGCAATTGACAAACATCGAGAAAGCAATACATGCATATACTAATAATCTTGACTCCTTTGAGACTTATTTGGGCATTACAACATTATACATAGACCGCCATCCAATTGCATCTATGACTAATAATCCACCTTCAGGTTATCATCCGAACCCCCTCCAGTATTAAGTTGCAAGCAACAGATTATTGCTTTACGAATTGCGTGTAAAGTAAACAATACGATTGTTCTATGAACAAAGGATTGTTGTTTTCTCCCTAGTAGCAATAGCACATCTAGTACCTTAGATATTTCTGTCACTTCCCCAAATTACCAGAGGCATGAACCCACTATCGAGCATAAATACTAACTCTTGGAGTTGCTAGCATCTACTTGGCCAAGATAGCTACTAACAACAGAAAGCATGCAAGATCACAAATAACAAAGACATGATAGAATCAATAATCAATCTGAAATAGCATCTCAATATCCATCGGATCCCCGCAAACACAACATGCAGAATTACAAATAGATGATCTTGATCATGAACGGAGCTCACAATATCTAGACATGAAAGCACAAAGTAGGAGAACCAGCCATCTAGCTACTACATGGACCCGTAGTCCAAGGATGAACTACTCACGCATCACACCGGAGGCTTGCATGGTGATGAAGAAGGCCTCCAGGGTGAATTCCCCTCTCTGGCAGGGTGCCGGGAAGAGCTTCAGATCCCTCCTGATCTAGGGATGGAGATGAGGGCAGCTAAAGACTCTTTCGTGGATTTTTGATCGGGTACATAGGGTTTTTGTCCCGAGGGCATCTTATAGGCGGAAGGGGAGGCCGAGGGGGTGCCGGAGGCGGCCACACCACCCACTGGCGCGGGCCAGGCTAGGTCGCGCGGCCAGGTGGTGTGGTGGACCCCTTGCCCCTCTCCATCTCGTACTCTGGCATCTGATGACTTCCGGAAGAATAGGCACTTTGGCTTTTGTCCCGTCCAATTCTGAGAATATTCATTTTCTGACTTTCCTGGAACCAAAAACAGCAGAAAATAGGCAGTTGGCACTATGGCTCTTGTTAATAGGTTAGTCCAAGAAATCATATGAAATGTACTCCAAAGTGTGGACAAAACACAAGAAAGTGAATAAAACCAAGCATGGAACATAAAAAATTATAGATACGTTTGCAATGTATCATGGGGCCCCCGGATTAATCCTTCGAGAATCCCTGTTATGCATACAACCACTATCCCAGGATCAGTTAGTCGTGGCACATAATCGACAAGTATCAAAGTAAACATCCAATACATAACAAATACATGCCATACCTTAGTTGCCATTATGGCTACATCGATCAACATCAGCAGAACTTCATTAAGCGTAGAGCCCGAGCCATGCCTTAACCTACATGCAACTGACTAGGAGAACGTCCTAGCTCGCTTAGCCGTCAACTTCATCCTCTTCTTGATATCTGACCATGTTAATAGCCAGGGACAATGCCAGTGAGTACTTTGAATGTACTCGCAAACCACCTTAAGAGAATAGTAATAACAAGAGGGTATGCAATATGGTTGTGGTAGTAGGAGGGCTCCAAGAGAGGTTCTTTTCTCAACTAGTTTCTCTTGTCGATATATCATCTACATATCTTTGTTGAAAACCTTTGTAAACATTTTGGAAACCTTTTTGAAAAGTTTTGGAAACACTAGGATTGGGGTACCCATTTGTTCCCGTCTTCAGGTCGTCCCACGACCAAACTCCTTTCTCCTCCTTCCGACCATCCCATGGTCAAAACCTTTCTCCTTTACGACCATCCCATGGTCAAAACATTTCCAAAGCCATTTCTTTTCCGAAAATCCTTTTTGAAAAGAAAGCCAACACCACTCTACAGAAGTTTTTCCAACCCGTCCATGACCGCGGGCATGGCTATTCGAATAGATTTACACTCTGCAGAGGTTGTACACTTTACCCACACCATCCGGGTACACTACCCTGATCTACACCGATCGTGGGTCGAGTAACCGATCAAGACTCTCCGGATGCCCACTCCAATATAAGTGCGTACCCTATGAGTGTTGTTCCCCTCAACACCGGGACGTCGGGTACCGAGGACCAATCAGAGCGCTTTTTCCACTGCACGAGTGTGCGCTTTCAATGAGGGGCTCATAGTAACGCGTGGAGGCTCACAGGCCCTTCGTTCCTTCTCCAGGTCGATGTCCCACATGGACCCTTATGTGAGAAGGCTCACCCTCCAGGGATTTTTATCCCCTGTAGTCGTTGGGAGGCAGCTCATACCAAAATAAACAAACATTAAATCCAGCCCTGTCCCATTCCAGAGTAATGTGGTTGCATGGGTTAAGTTGTTATAGCTAAACTACAAAGAACCGGGTGCGGTTTCGTAAAACTTTTACCTCCAGCTTTCCTTCAGCATTTTGTAAAATAAAACCTTTTTCTTTCTCAACATCTCTTGGGAGGTCCCACCTCACCAAGGTTTTATCATAAAACATTTTGTAAAACTTTTCCAGGGTCTTCCCATCCTATAGCTTTGCTTGGGCTAAAAACAGGTTCTCCAAAGGGTATGGTGTGTTACACCATCTACCATACTAGGGACAAGTAGGTGTCATCAAGGGGTTGTACTTAATAGTACAAAAGTGTAATAGTTCGGAGGAGCCAAACCACTACCATATATACATCAACATATAGTAAAACAGTGCAGTTTTTAATAAACAGGAGATAGAACATGCATAAGTAAAACAGTAGGACAAGGCTTATGAGCAAGAAGGTGGCTTGCCTGAGGATCAGCAATATGACATAATTGTCCCTGGACTTCTTCTTGGAATACCCAAATATACAAAAATAACCATCTTCTTCTGATCTCCGAGATAATCGCAACTATCATCGTCAGGAGCACACATGCAAGCAAGCAAGAGAACAATCAACACAAGGCATACAAGCAACAATACATACGTCAAACAATGAACAGTACAAGTTTACAAACCAGTAGGTTTTGAGTGGTTGGCTTCTACACAAGTGGAATTACTTGAAAAGCCTTAGTGGGTTTGCTTTGCTGATTTGGATGCCTAAACTACTTAATTATGGGGTTTAATTATAAGGTCCAAGTTCTGTAGGATACCTTTGGATAGAAATGATACCATCAGATAGGTAGTGATAATATGAAACCAAGAAAAGTGGTTTTACCAAATTATCAATTTCCATTGATTTATAATGAATTTTCTAGTGGGAGGAACTCTAGTTTTAGGAAATAATTCACCAGAAATATTCTGGATGTCCAAAAATTATTTCCTTGGGTGGTTAGGTAGGTCTTGATGTACTTTTTCACTGAGTGTTGGAATCAGGTCAAAATAATTACCAAAATGCCCTCAGGAAATTCCCAAATGCAGTTATGTGGGGTTTTTGTCTTTTTCACCAAATTAAATCTACAGGAGCTTTTGATTTGATTCGAAGGGCACATGGTAGGTATTTAGAATACCTTTCTGAAGAACTTGTAATCAACCTTTTTGCAAGTTGCAGAGCTACTGTGATGACTTATCTAGTGAAAACACTAGGGACAGAAATGTTTAATTCATTAAAATTCACCAGAATCCCAATAAATAGTGAGCTCCTAGGTTTAGATAGTTATTGGTGTACCACATCACTGGGATTTAGAAACAACCCCATATATGTTGTACGTTTACCTAGGGAATTTTCTAAAGTAAGATTCATGTGACTTTTATCATTTTTACTGATGTAAAACCATAGCTCACCATGACATGAGGTAAAATCTAACTGGTAGGTTTGGTAAAATACTTTTAGGGGAACTTTCTTTCATCCCATTTGGTTATGTATGGCTTACTAAGGAATTTATTTAGTGACAAGGTACATTTTAGTGGATTTATTTTCAGTAGCTTATAAAAAATTAATTTGGGAAAAGTACAAACTCTGAATGCTTCATAAAATATCTGGTAATAACTAGAAATTTGGATCTGGACAGAGAGGGGTGTTTTCCATTTTTATTTCGATTTAAACTAAATGCCCTTTGAACAGATCTGGAAATATTCATTAAAAGGGAAAAAAGGAACTAGGCTAGAATTCCACAGGAAAACGGGCCGCACAGGGTACAACCGTCCCAAATCGCACCCCAGCGCGCGGGAGGCCGCTACTCCGAAATCCCTGGGCGGGCCCACATGTCATTGACGCCAAGGCGCCAAAGCGGTAAGCGAGGTCGTGGGCCGTTCGATCTATTTGCGATCGACGGCCCTCGGTTCTTCTTCTTCCTCCCATTGGGTGAGATAGAAGGAACCCTAGGGGAGGGTCAGGAGGGTACATAGGTGCTCACCGGAGGGCCTGTGGGCGACCGGGGGGTGGTGTCGGAGGTGCGGCGGATGACGCCACGCTCGAGGATGGTCGACATCGTGGGGTTCGGCCACGGAGGAGATCGGCCCGGTGCTCGCTGTGGTGCTTCTTGGACGGCTACATGATGTTGGGGAGGCGAATAGTCGGTCGAGGAAAGCCAGGGGTACCACATGGTGGTCCTGTTTGGGGCTGGAGGTGCTTGGACTCGAGGGACTCGTCGGGGACGCTCACCTCGGGCCTGCGCCGGTGGAGGTGGCTCTGGTGTCCCTGCAGCAAGGAGAGGGCACAGGGAGGTTGCTCAGGTCCAGGGTATCCATAAAAAGGCTAGAGAGGGAGTTGGGAGGGGTCGGGGGCGATGGTGTACTTCACCTCTTGAGGAAGGCCAAGAGGAGAGCTTTCTCTTCCCTAGGGCGATGGGGAGCCTTGGGGCTGGATCTGGAGCTTGGAGATGGGTAGGTAGAGGGGAGAGGGGGCAAATGAGGGCGAGCGAGGCCCTGGGGTGGTCTCTGGTTGTTTATACTTAGTGGGGAGGGTGTATCATGGACAAAGTCCATGTGGGAGCTTGTGAGGAGGAGGTGGATAGGGATTGGCCATAGGGGCGATGGAGAGGGGAGTGGTGGGGCTTTGGGTCGAGCCCTGAGTGGAGAGGAGGGTGGGAGGCGTGCTGCAGCTACTGTGCAAGATTTTAAAAGATATGGCTTTGATTTGTTCTCTCTCTCTCACTTTCTCCAATAGCTAAAAGAAAAAATGGGTGCAATGCTACAGTAGCCTCGACCAGGGAGGAGTGCTAGTTGCTGTGGAGTAGTTTTTGACAAGTTTGAGAAGGTTTTGATTTAACTTTGGATCATGGTTTTGAATATCTCCATTTTGTCCAGATCATGAAGAACCTCATGATTTTTTATCTTGGAAAGCAGAGGTGAGGATGCTGGTAGGTGGATATGGTCCGGGTACATATTCATGAATTATTTGGGAATTATTTGATGAAGTTTGGTCCACTTTATATCACCTATTCAAATAGCGCAGAAATGGTTTTTAGGAATTTATTTGGTATTTTTGAATTGGACAGGTGGAGTTTTTGATGTGAGATGGTCTCAAATGTGAATACACACTTATGGAAATTTTCCCAAGATTTATTTTGGCTTAAAAGTATTTAAAACAATTATTTTGTCCTTTCTGCCATTTAAGAAAAAGGGCAAAAATAATTATTGAAACTCTTCAAAAATATTTATTTTGGAAGTGGGATGATAGGGTACGATATATAGGACTCAATTGTGCTTAAAGTTAGGGAAGTGTTTTGGCAGAAACCAAACTTTCCCTTGAGAAAGGAGTTTTGGAGATTTTGTCTATTAAGGAGATTAATTAGATTTGGAGCCATAATAATTATGGATAATAGTTGATAAATCTTGGTGATCAAGGTAGATGATGCAGACAAGGTGTAGCAAGAATTTGCAACCTTGGGAATTGGAAATCCAACTTGTAGTAGCTGGAAAACAAGTTGTGGATCTAGGGTGATGTTATTTTATACCACCAAAACATGGCTGCATCTTGGAGCTCAGAGGTCACCTTGATGCAAGGGATAGATGGATAGTTAGACAAAGTCATATAGATGATCATGGCAGAAGGAGTTTGGATTGGTTACAATGGAGGTGGTCTGGAAGTGATGGTAAACTTTGTTGAAAATAAGGCTGCCATACCCGATGAGTCATGATGCCTTATAAACCATGTGGGTTTAAGAAGCACAAATATCCACTTGGAACAAGTGAAGTATATGTAGATAGAACTATATGAGTAGAACACAACCATGCAAGGAGTTGGTCCATATAAGGTGGGATGGTAGTGTGAGCTTCTATCAAAGTTGGCATGTTGACTAGATTTGCAGGAATAGTTATTTTCTTGCCTACAAAACCATCAAGAACATGGGGGTTAGAAGATGTTCTAACCAGGGCAAGAGTGGGCCTTGGTAGTCCTTAGGATGTTTAACAAGGTGGTTCAGGTGCATTACCAAAAATGCATAAGGTTTGAGAAAGGCAGACATCCAAAAAGGTGAGATTGAAACCGTTTCCAGACTTAGTCAAATTTGGCAGTTTTGAGGATTTTGACTAGAGTATGAGAGGGGATGTTTTTGATGGGTTGCAAGGTACCCAAGAATAATCAAGGGGATGATGTTGAAGTGTAGATTGAGTAGGAAGGATCCTTGCTTGATACTAGTCTTCAAAGACTTGGAAGCTCCTAGGAGGGATCACTTCAGAAGGGGTCTGGTTAGAGGTTTTAGATGATCACCTAGTAGCAAGAGATCAGATCCAGATTTGTGTTCTTGCTTAGGGTGTGATGATTTGGAAACATCTTGATCCTAGTGATGAGCTCATAGAGTAGCTCCTACTATCTCCTAAGCAGACAAATCAAGCAGCAGATCAACGCAACTCATCTTACAAACCAAGCAAACCTACTATTAGGGTTACCATCAAGCCTAGCTCGAGGTAAGGATGGGTATTTTGAAAAGGTTGTGGTTTGGATAAGATGAGAGTCCTTGGTATCTCTACCAAGAGTATAATTCAAAAGCTTTAAAAAGAGGTTTTGGGAAACCTAGAGATAGGAATGGTTGAAGGTTCGGTCTATAAAACATAAGGAGATTATAATAGGTTGCTCTCCATAGTTTATGGAAATAGAAACTACTAAAATAGTTGGTTTGCAAAGGCTTCTTGGCTCAAGTTTTGAAATGCCAGAACATTTGAGAATATGGAAATTAAGCCAAGACAGTTTTGGTAAGTAGCTTTTGTCAACTGGTAAGGAGTATATCTTCTAATACACAATCATAATCATAAACATAGTCAAACAACACGCAACCACTTCATCACTAAACAAGAAAAAGTTTTTGTTCCCCCTGATTTTTGCATTTTGGACAACTAATCAGGGTTGCTGAAATTGGGATGTTACAGACCTTTCCCCCTTAAAAGAATCTCGTCCCGAGATTTAGGAGAGTAGAGTTAGGGGATTTTGAGTTGGGTTGATACTAGGTGTCTTACGAGTACTATCTTACAGACTCTGTGTTTGAAAGTGACTACTCTGTCGATGAAGTTGAGCTTCAGTCTTCCGGGAAGCACGGAGAGTTGAGCAGGTCCAGTCCTGATTGCGAGGGATGACCTTATATTCCTTCGGGGATCGATACCTTGAGGGCTTAGGCTAGGCAGGCTACCTCGATTCTGAACTTCATGGAGTACTCGTTTGAGGATTGAACCTATGGTTGGGAGTACCTCTCTCTAAGGATTCACAGCTCTTCCTTAGGGTCATAGCGTATCCTATTTAATGATTTTAGGTCGGGACTCCTGAGTTTGCTTCGGCGAAGGGTTACTCTATTTTTTTGGGGAAGACGCAGTCTTTCCCCCTTAGGATTAAACTGGGGGGGGGGGGGTAGATCGGAGATTTGACATAGTCCTTCCTTCTTGGAGTCGTGGGTTGATGTTTTGAAGACTGTCGTCACTCTTTCTCCTAGAGTTGGAATCTTCCGATGATGTCCGCGAATGTAGGTCCTACGGGGCCGATGTACTGCGATTATTCGTACTTAGCCAGTTGGAGCCGTTGGAGTCTCGCATCCTCTAAGCGATTGGGACTGAGGGGTTATCGATCCTGTGGTCCTTCCGGTGGGTCTTCAGCTGAAATGGCAGAGGGACTCGTAGGATCTTCAGTTAGTTTCTCCTGTGTTAACTCGCGAGTTGCTATTTGGTGAAAGGACGTCGGATCCTGAGATCTCTTCTGGTAGGCGGTCTTCTGGATTTGAGTGGAAAGACGCAGTCTTTCCACCTTAGAGCTTCACTAGGGTGCGTTAGGAGTGGTGCGAATCTTCTGTCTTGAAGCGCTGGCGTGATTGCTAAGGGAGGATGTATCTCCTTGGGTCTTGATATGAGGTCCTTGAGTGAAGTTCTATTGATTCAACCCCTTTCATGGGTGGCTTCCTAACGAAGTTTGATAGGTTTAGCTTAGGGCAAGTTAGTGGTTAACAACTCTCTTGCTAGTCTCCAGACAAGTTAGGGTAGCTAATGTCATAGAAAACGTCTTCACCTGAACTCTTTGCGTTGCTTTTGCTCGATGGTGGAGTAAACTTGGTGTCTTCATGCCTCCTTGTCTTCAAGGAACTGAAGTATTCTGGCCTTCTGGTGAGGAACTTCCCGTTGATTGGGCAGAGTGATCAATTACTAGTTAGTCTCTTGGGGTTGTAGGAAGTTCTAATGTACCAAAGGTTAGCAGAGTGAGGTTTTCACTTCTTGTCCTGGTTGACTTATCGGGTGGTTTCTTGTGGATATTGAGGATCCTTCGGTGATTGACTCCCAGCTTCAACGAGATTCTTGCTGTAGTAGACTGAGGAACAAGGAGTGTGGTGCTATTGACGAGTTTTGCAAGGTGAGTTTGACGAGGTATGTCGTCCTGGTGAGGTGAATTCTTCGAGTTGATTCTGACTTGACGATGTCGAACTCCTGGTTCTTGCGATGCTTTTCCTCTCATATACTCTCGAGGTTAGTCTGGGTCTCATTACCGACAGCTAACACAGGGGTTTCCTAAGTTACTAGGTGGGTTATCGCTCCTCAAAAAATGTTTTACTGAGGTCAAAGCAAATGAGAACATACAAACAAGGCGAACAGAGCAAGGGGATCGTAGTGTCCTCGGCAAACAATACACATCAAGCAACACAGGATGCACTTAGGCAAGCAGACACGGTCAACGCTAGGGAACAAGGAGTTAACTACTCGCGATGTAGGGGAATCCAGTTCTTAGGACTATTGACCCTAGATATCATCTTTATTCAAGACGGAGTCACTACCCTGTAGATGAAGCCTCCGTCGTATGTTGGACGCTTCTTTATAGTGCAACATCCGATGTCTTCTGATTGTGAGGATTCCGCTGGTAGAGAGATATTGTAGTCTCCTTGTGTTTGCTGGTAGTTGCTTGTCTTCATTTTGTTCTCATTGTCTTCACCGGGTTCTAGATCCTAGTTATTTAAAATTCGTAGGTTTGAAGTTTGGGCGAGAGTTAGAGGAAACCATTTTTGAAAGCATTTACTTAGAGTAAGAGAAGAAGTAGAAATTTTTGAAACTCATTGAGAAACTAGTTTTCGAAAGCCAGGGGTTTCAAAATAAGGTTCCTGTCTAGCGACCATGCTAACTAAGGTTCTCCTATAGTCAGGATGGCTCTGATGCCAAGTCTATGGGGCCCCCGTATTAATCCTCCGAGAATCCCTGTTATGCATACAACCACGATCCCATGATCAGTTAGTCGTGGCACATAACCGACAATTATCAAAGTAAACATCCAATACATAACGAATACATGTCATACCTTAGTTTCCATTATGGCTACATCGATCAACATCAGCAGAACTTCATTAAGCGTAGAGCCCGAGCCATGCCTTATCCTACAGGCAACTGACTGGGAGAACGTCCTAGCTCGCTTAGCCGTCAACTTCATCCTCTTCTTGATATCTGACCAAGTTAATAGCCAGGGACAATGCCAGTGAGTACTTTGAATATACTCGCAAACCACCTTAAGAGAATAGTAATAACAAGAGGGTATGTAATATGGCTGTGGTAGTAGGAGGGCTCCAAGAGAGGTTCTTTTCTCAACTAGTTTGTCTTGTAGATATAACATCTACATATATTTGTTGAAAACCTTTGTAAACATTTTGGAAACCTTTTTGAAAAGTTTTGGAAACACTAGGATTGGGGTACCCATTTGTTCTCATCTTCAGGTCGTCCCACGACCAAACTCCTTTTTCCTCCTTCCGACCATCCCATGGTCAAAACCTTTCTCCTTTACGACCATCCCATGGTCAAAACATTTCCAAAGCCATTTCTTTTCCGAAAATCCCTTTTGAAAATAAAGCCAGCACCGCTCTACAGAAGTTTGTCCAACCCGTCCATGACCGTGGACACGGCTATTCGAATAGATTTACACGCTGCAGAGGTTGTACACTTTACCCACACCATCCGGGTACACTACCTTGATCTACACCGATCGTGGTTCGACTAACCGATCAAGACTCTCCGGATGCCCACTCCAATATAAGTGCCTACACTATGAGTGTTGTTCCCCTCAGCACCAGGACGTCGGGTACCGAGGACCAACCGGAGCGCTTTTTCCACTACACGAGTGTGCGCTTTCAATGAGGGGCTCATAGTAACGCGTGGAGGCTCGCATGCCCTTCGTTCCTTCTCTAGGTCGATGTCCCACATGGACCCTTATGTGAGAAGGCCCACCCTCTAGGGATTTTTATCCCCTGTAGTCGTTGCGAGGCAGATCATACTAGAATAAACAAACATCAAATCTAGCTCTATCCCATTCCAGAGTAATGTGGTTGCACGGGTTAAGTTGTTATAGCTAAACTATAAAGAACCGGGTGCGTTTTCATAAAACTTTTTCCTCCATCTTTCCTTCAGCACTTTGTAAAACAAAACTTTTTTCTTTCTCAACATCTCTTGGGAGGTCCCACCTCACCAAGGTTTTATCATAAAACATTTGGTAAAACTTTTCCGGGGTCTTCCTATCCTATAGCTTTGCTTCGGCTAAAAACATGGTCTCCAATGGGTATGGTGTGTTACACCATCTACCATACTAGGGACAAGTAGGTGTCATCAAGGGGGTTGTACTTAATAGTACAAAAGTGTAATAGTTTGGAGGAGCCAAACCACTACCATATATACATCAACATATAGTAAAACAATGCAGTTTTTATTAAACAGGAGATAGAACATGCATAAGTAAAACAGTAGGACAAGGCTTATGAGCAAGAAGGTGGCTTGCCTGAGGATCAGCAATATGTCATAATTGTCCCTGGACTTCTTCTTGGAATACCCAAATATACAAAAATAACCATCTTCTTCTGATCTCCGAGATAATCGCAACTATCGTCATCAGGAGCACTGATGGCTCGGTGTTGATGTAGAGCTCATTGGGAACCCCAAGAGGAAGGTATGATGAGCACAGAAACAAGTTTCCCTCAGTTATGAAACCAAGGTTTAATCGAACCAGTAGGAGCAACGAAACACCCCAAAGGTGTTACTAGCTAAGCCTTGGCAGGGCGCACTACCGATGCTAGTAGCAACGTGGAGACCTGCACAACACAACCACAGAACTCTATCCCCAACTTGCGATGAGGTTGTCAATCTCACCGTGTTTTGCTGAAAACAAAGGATTAACTGTATCGAATGGAAGGAAGTAATAGTTTGCAGAAAGTAAACACAAAGCAGTAACAGTTTGTAGATTGTATGTAAAAAAAGGACCGAGATCCATAGTTCACTAGAGGTGGCTCTCGTTAAGATAGACAACATGATGGGTGAACAAATTATAGCGGGGAAATTGACAAACATCGAGAAAGCATACAAGCATATACTAATCATCTTGACTCCTTTGAGACTTGATTGGGCATTACAACATTATACATAGACCGCCATCCAACTGCATCTATGACTAATAATCCACCTTCAGTTTATCATCCGAACCCCCTCAAGTGCTAAGTTGCAAGCAACAGATTATTGCTTTACGAACTGCGTGTAAAGTAAACAATACGATTGTTCTATGAACAAAGGATAGTTGTTTTCTCCCTAGTAGCAACAGCACATCTAGTACCTTAGAGATTTCTGTCACTTCCCCAGATTACCAGAGGCATGAACCCACTATCGAGCATAAATACTAACTCTTGGAGTTGGTAGCATCTACTTGGACAAGATAGCTACTAACAACGGAAAGCATGCAAGATCACAAATAACAAAGACCTGATAGAATCAATAATCAATCTGAAATAGCATCTCAATATCCATCGGATCCCCGCAAACACAACATGTATGATTACAAATAGATGATCTTGATCATGAACGGAGCTCACAAGATCTAGACATGAAGCACAAAGGAGGAGAACCAGCCATCTAGCTACTACATGGACCCGTAGTCCAAGGATGAACTACCCACGCATCACACCGGAGGCTTGCATGGTGATGAAGAAGGCCTCCAGGGTGAATTCCCCTCTCCGGCAGGGTACCAGGAAGAGCTTCAGATCCCTCCCGATCTAGGGATGGAGATGACGGCGGCTACAGACTCTTTCGTGGATTTTTGATCGGGTACTTAGGGTTTTCGTCCCGAGGGCATCTTATAGGCGGAAGGGGAGGCCGAGGGGGTGCCAGAGGCGGCCAGACCACCCCCTGGCACGGGCCAGGCTAGGTCGTGCAGCCAGGTGGTGTGGTGGCCCGTTGACCCTCTCTGTCTCGTACTCTGGCATCTGATGACTTCCAAAAAAATAGGCACTTTAGCTTTTGTCCCGTCCAATTCCGAGAATATTCATTTTCTGACTTTCCTGGAACCAAAACCAGCAGAAAACAGGCAGCTGGCACTGTGGCTCTTGTTAATAGGTTATTCCAAGAAATCATATGAAAAGCACTCCAAAGTTGGAACAAAACACAAGAAAGTGGATAAAACCAAGCATGGAACATCAAAAATTATAGATACATTTGCAATGTATGAAGCACACATGCAAGCAAGCAAGAGCACAATCAACACAAGGAATACAAGCAACAATACATACAGCAAACAATGAACAGTACAAGTTTACAAACCAGTAGGTTTTGAGTGGTTGGCTTCTACACAAGTGGAATTACTTGAAAAGCCTTAGTGGGTTTGCTTTACTGATTTGGATGCCTAAACTACTTAATTACGGGGTTTAATTATAAGGTCCAAGTTCTGTAGGATAACTTTGTATAGAAATGATACCATCAGATAGGTAGTGATAATATGAAACCAACAAAAGTGGTTTTACCAAATTATCAATTTCCATTGATTTATAATGAATTTTCTAGTGGGAGGAACTCTAGTTTTAGGAAATAATTCACCAGAAATGTTCTGTATGTCCAAAAATTATTTCCTTGGGTGGTTAGGTAGGTATTGATGTACTTGTTCACTGAGAGTTGGAATCAGGTCAAAATAATTACCAGAATGTCCTCAGGAAATTCCCAAATGTAGTTTTGTGGGTTTTTTTGTCTTTTTCACCAAATTAAATCTACAGGATATTTTGATTTGATTCCAAGGGCAAATGGTAGGTATTTATAACACCTTTATGAAGAACTTGGAATCAACCTTTTTGGAGTTGCAGAGCTACTGTGATGATTTATCTAGTGAAAACACTAGGGATAGAAATGTTTAATTCATTAAAATTCATTAGAAGCCCAATAAATAGTGAGATCCCGGGTTTAGATAGTTATTGGTGTACCACATCACTAGGAGTTAGAAAAAACCCAATATATGTTGCAGGTTTACCTAGGGAATTTTCTAAAGTAAGATTCGGGTGGATTTTGTCATTTTTATTGATGTAAAACCATAGCTCACCTTGACATGAGGTAAAATATAACTGGTAGGTATGGTAAAATACTTTCAGGGGAACTTTGTTTCATCCCATTTGGTTATGTATGGCTTACTGAGGAATTTATTTAGTGACAAGGTACATTTTAGTGGATTTATTTTCAGTAGCTTATAAAAAAATAATTTGGGAAAAGTACAAATTCTGAATGCTTCATAAAACATCTGGTAATACCTAGAAATTTGGATCTGGACAGAGAGGGGTGTTTTACATTTTTATTTCGATTTAAACTAAATGTCCTTTTGAACAGTTCTGGAAATATTCATTAAAAGGGAAAAAAGGAACTGGGCCGGAATTCCACAGGAAAACGGGCTGCATAGGGTACAGTCGGCCCAAATCGCACCCCAGCGCACGGGAGGCCACTGCTCCAAAATCCCTGGGCGGGCCCGCATGTCATTGACGCCAGGGCGCCGAAGCGGTAAGCGAGGTCGTGGGCTATTCGAACTATTTGCGATCGACGGCCCTCAGTTCTTCTTCTTCCTCCTATCGGGTAAGATAGAAGGAACCCTAGGGGAGGGTCAGGAGGGTACAAAGGTGCTCATTGGAGGGACTGTGGGTGACCAGGGTTAGCGTCGGAGGTGCGGCGCACGATGCCGCGCTCGGGGATGGTCGGCATCGTGGGATTCGTCCAAGGGGGAGAGACGCGCGTCAAAGCAGGAGGAGATCGGCCTGGTGCTCGCTGTGGTGCTTCTTGGACAGCTGCATGATGCTGGGGAGGCGACTAGTCAGTCGAGGAAAGCCAGGGGTACCACAGGGTGGTCCTGTTTGGGGCTGGAGGTGCTGGGACTCGAGGGACTCGTCGAGGACGCTCACCTCGGGCCTGCTCCGGTTGAGGTGGCTTTGGTTTCCCTGCAGCAAGGAGAGGGCACGGGGAGGTTGCTCAGGTCCAGGGTATCCATAAAAAGGGTAGAGAGGGAGTTGGGAGGGGTCGGGGGCGACAGTGTACTTCACCTCTTGAGGAAGGCCGAGAGGAGAGCTTTCTCTTCCCTAGGGCGATGGGAGCCTTGGGGCTAGATCTGGAGCTTGGAGACGGGTAGGTAGAGCGGAGAGGGGGCAAATGAGGGCGAGAGAGGCCCTGGCGTGGTCTCTGGTTGTTTATACTTAGTGGGGAGGGTGTATCATGGACAAAGTCCATGTGGGAGCTTGTGAGGAGGAGGTTGCTGGGGTTTGGCCATAGGGGCGGTGGAGAGGGGAGTGGTGGGGCTTTGGGTCGAGCCCTGAGTGGAGAGGAGGGTGGGAGGCGTGCTGCAGCTACTGTGCAAGATTTTAAAAGATATGGCTTTGATTTGTTCTCTCTCTCTCACTTGCTCCAATAGCTAAAAGACAAAATGGGTGTAATGCTACAGTAGCCTCGACCAGGGAGGAGTGCTGGTTGCTGTGGAGTAGTTTTTGACAAGTTTGAGAAGGTTTTGATTTAACTTTGGATCATGGTTTTGAATATCTCCATTTTTGGCCAGATCATGAAGAACCTCATGATTTTTGATCTTGGGAAGCAGAGGTGAGGATGCTGGTAGGTGGATATGGTCCAGGTACATATTCATGAATTATTTGGGAATTATTTGATGAAGTTTGGTCCACTTTATATCACTTATTCAAATAGCACAGAAATGGTTTTTAGGAATTTATTTGGTATTTTTGAATTGGACATGTGGAGTATTTGATGTGAGATGGTCCCAAATGTGAATACACACTTATGGGAATTTTCCCAAGATTTATTTTGGCTTAAAAGTATTTAAAACAATTATTTTGTCCTTTCTGCCATTTAAGAAAAAGGGCAAAAAGAATTATTGAAACTCTTCAAAAATATTTATTTTTGAAGAAGGATGATAGGGTACAATATATAGGACTCAATTGTGTTTAAAGTTAGGGAAGTGTTTTGGCAGAAACCAAACTTTCCCTTGAGAAAGGAGTTTTGGAGATTTTGTCTATTAAGGAGATTAATTAGATTTGGAGCCATAATAATTATGCATAATAGTTGATAAATCTTGGTGATCAAGGTAGATGATGCATACAAGGTGTAGCAAGCATTTGTAACCTTGAGAATTGGAAATCCAACTTGTATTAGCTGGAAAACAAGGAGTTGTGGATCTAGGGTGATGTTATTTTTATACCACCAGAACATGGTTGCATCTTGGAGCTTAGAGCTTACCTTGATGCAAGGGATAGATGGATAGTTAGACAAAGTCATATAGATGATCATGGCAGAAGGAGTTTGGATTGGTTACAATGGAGGTGGTCTGGAAGTGATGGCAAACTTTGTTTAAAATAAGGCTGCCTACCCGATGAGTCATGATGCCTTATAAACCATGTGGGTTTAAGAAGCACAAAGATCCACTTGGAACAAGTGAAGTAGATATTGATAGAACTATATGAGTAGAACACAACCATGCAATGAGTTGGTTCATAGAAGGTGGTATGGTAGTGTGAGCTTCTATCAAAGTTGGCATGTTGACTAGATTTGCAGGAATAGTTATTTTCTTGCCTGCAAAACCATCAAGAACAAGGGGGTTAGAAGATGTTCTAACCAGGGGAAAGAGTGGGCCTTGGTAGTCCTTAGGATTGTTAACAAGATGGTTCAGGTACATTACCAAAAATGCATAAGGGTTGAGAAAGGCAGACATCCAAAAAGGTGAGGTTGAAACCGTTTCCAAACTTAGTCAAATTTGGTAGTTTTGAGGATTTTGACTAGAGTATGAGAGGGGATGTTTTTGATGGGTTGCAAGGTACCCAAGCATCATCAAGGGGATGATGTTGAGGTGTAGATTGAGTAGGAAGGATCCTTGCTTGATACTAGTCTTCAAAGACTTGGAAGCTCCTAGGAGGGATCACTTCAGAAGGGGTCTGGTTAGAGGTTTTAGATGATCACCTAGTAGATGGAGATCAGATCCAGATTTGTGTTCTTTCTTAGGGTGTGATGATTTGGAAACATCTTGATCCTAGTGATGAGCTCCTAGAGTTGCTCCTACTAACTCCTAAGTAGACAAATCAAGCATCAGATCAAGGCAACTCATCTTACAAACCAAGAAAACCTACTACTAGGGTTACCATCAAGCCTAGATCGAGGTAAAGATGGGTATTTTGAAAAGGTTGTGGTTTGGATAAGATGAGAGTCCTTGGTATCTCTACCAAGAGTAGAATTCAAAAGCTTTAAAAAGAGGTTTTGGGAAACCTAGAGATAAGAATGGTTGAAGGTTCGGTCTATAAAACATAAGGAGACTATAATAGGTTGCTCTCCATAGTTTATGGAAACAGAAACTACTAAAATAGTTGGTTTGCAAAGGCTTCTTGGCTCAGGTTTTGAAATGCCAGAACATTTGAGAATATGGAAATTAGGCCAAGGCAGTTTTGGTAAGTAGCTTTTGTCAACTAGTGTTGAGGTAAGGAGTATATCTTATAATACACAATCATAATCATAAACATAGTCAAACAACAGGCAAACACTTCATCACTAAACAAGAAAAAGTTTTTGTTCCCCCTGATTTTTGCATTCTGGACAACTAATCAGGGTTGCTGAAATTGGGATGTTACAGACCTTTCCCTCTTAAAAGAATCTCGTCCTTAGATTCAAGAGAGTAGAGTTAGGGGATTTTGAGTCGGGTTGATACTAGGTGTCTTACGAGTACTATCTTACGGACTCCATGTTTGAAAGTGAGGGTTGAGCTTCAGTCTTCCGGGAAGCACGGAGAGTTGAGAAGAGTCCAGTCCTGATTGCGAGGGATGACCTTATATTCCTCCGGGGCTCGATACCTTGAGGGCTTAGGCTAGGCAGGCTACCTCAATTCTGAACTTTACGGAGTACTCATTGGAGGATAGAACCTATGGTTGGGAGTACCTCTCTCTAAGGATTCACAGCTCTTCCTTAGGTTCGTAGCGTATCCTATTTAATGATTTTAGGTCGAGACTCCTGAGTTTGCTTCGGCGAAGGGTTACCCTATTTTATTGGGGAAGACGCAGTCTTTCCCCCTTAGGATTAAACTGGGGGTAGATCGGAGAGTTGACATAGTCCTTCCTTCTTGGAGTCGTGGGTTGATGTTTTGAATACTGTCGTCACTCTTTCTCCTAGAGTTGGAATCTTCCGATGATGTCCGCGAAGGTAGGTCCTACGGGGCTGATGTACTGTGATTATTCATACTTAGCCAGTTGGAGCCGTTGGACTCTCGCATCCTCTAAGCGATTGGGACTGAGGGGTTAGCGATCCTGTGGTCCTTCCGTGGGTCTTCAGCTGAAATGGCAGAGGGACTCGTAGGATCTTCAGTTAGTTTCTCCTATGTTAACTCGCGAGTTGCTATTTTGTGAAAGGACGTCGGATCCTGAGATCTCTTCTAAAGTCTCTTCTTGTAGGCGGTCTTCTGGATTTGAGTGGAAAGATGCAGTCTTTCCACCTTAGAGCTTCACTAGGGTGCGTTAGGAGTGGTGCGGATCTTCCGTCTTGAAGCGCTGGCGTGATTGCTAAGGGAGGATGTATCTCCTTGGGGCTTGATATGAGGTCCTTGAGTGAAGTTCTATTGATTCAACCCCTTTCATGGGTGGCTTCCTAACAAATTTTGATAGGTTTAGCTTAGGGCAAGTTAGTGGTTAACAACTCTCTTGCTAGTCTTTGGACAAGGTAGGGTAGCTAACGTCATAGAAAACGTCTTCACCTGAACTCTTTGCGTTGCTTTTGCTCGATGGTGGAGTAAACTCGGTGTCTTCATGCCTCCTTGTCTTCAAGGAACTGAAGTATTCTGGCCTTCTGGTGAGGAACTTCCCGTTGATTGGGCAGAGTGATTAATTACTAGTTAGTCTCTCGGGGTTGTAGGAAGTTCTAATGTATCAAAGGTTAGCGGAGTCAGGTTTTCACTTCTTGTCTTGGTTGACTTATCGGGTGGTTTCTTGTGGATATTGAGGAGCCTTCGGTGATTGACTCCAAGCTTCAACGGGATTCTTGCTGTAGTAGACTGAGGTACAAGGAGTGTGGTGCTATTGATGAGTTTTGCGAGGTGAGTTTGAAGAGGTATGTCGTCCTGCTGAGGTGAATTCTTCGAGTTGATTCTGACTTGACGATGTCGAACTCCTGGTTCTTGCGATGCTTTTCCTCTCATATACTCTCGAGGTTAGTCTGGGTCTCATTACCGACAACTAACACAGGGGTTTCCTGAGTTACTAGGTGGGTTATCGCTCCTCAAAAAACCGTTTTACTGAGGTCAAAGCAAACGAGAACATACAAACAAGGCGAACAGAGCGAGGGGATCGCAGTGTCCTCGGCAAACAATACACATCAAGCAACACAGGATGCACTTAGGCAAGAAAACACGGTCAACGTTAGGGAACAAGGATTTAACTACTCGCAATGTAGGGGAATCCTGTTCTTAGGACTATTGACCCTAGATATCGTCTTTATTCAAGTCGGCGTCACTACCCTGCAGATGAAGCCTCCGTCGTATGTTGGACGCTTCTTTATAGTGCAACATCCGATGTCTTCTGATTGTGAGGATTCCGCTGGTAGAGCGATATTGTAGTCTCCTTGTTTTTGCTGGTAGTTACTTGTCTTCATTTTGTTCTCATTGTCTTCAGTGGGTTCTAGATCCTAGTTATTTAAAATTCGTAGGTTTGAAGTTTGGGAGAGAGTTAGAGGAAACCATTTTCGAAAGCATTTACTTAGAGTAAGAGAAGAAGTAGAACTTTTTGAAACTCATTGAGAAACTAGTTTTCGAAAGCCGGGGGTTTCAAAATAAGGTTCCTGTCTAGCGACCATGCTAACTAAGGTTCTCCTACAATCAGGATGGCTCTGATACCAAGTCTGTGGGGCCCTCATATTAATCCTCCGAGAATCCCTGTTATGCATACAACCACGATCCCATGATCAGTTAATCGTGGCAGATAACCGACAAGTATCAAAGTAAACATCCAATACATAACGAATACATGTCATACCTTAGTTTCCATTATGGCTACATCGATCAACATCAGCGGAACTTCATTAAGCATAGAGGCCGAGCTATGCCTTAACCTACAGGCAACTGACTGGGAGAACGTCCTAGCTCGCTTAGCCGTCAACTTCATCCTCTTCTTGATGTCTGACCAAGTTAATAGCCAGGGACAATGCTAGCGAGTACTTTGAATATACTCGCAAACCACCTTAAGAGAATAGTAATAAAAAGAGGGTATGCAATATGGCTGTGGTAGTAGGAGGGCTCCAAGAGAGGTTCTTTTCTCAACTAGTTTCTCTTGTAGATATAGCATCTACATATCTTTGTTGAAAACCTTTGTAAACATTTTGGAAACCTTTTTGAAAAGTTTTGGAAACACTAGGATTGGGGTACCCATTTGTTCTCGTCTTCAGGTCGTCCCATGACCAAACTCCTTTCTCCTCCTTCCGACCATCCCATGGTCAAAACCTTTCTCCTTTACGACCATCCCATGGTCAAAATATTTCCAAAGCCATTTCTTTTCCGAAAATCCTCTTTGAAAATAAAGCCAGCACCGCTCTACAGAAGTTTGTCCAACCCGTCCATGACCATGGACATGGCTATTCGAATAGATTTACACTCTGCAGAGGTTGTACACTTTACCCACACCATCCAGGTACACTACCTTGATCTACACCGATCGTGGGTCGAGTAACCGATCAAGACTCTCCGGATGCCCACTCCAATATAAGTGCCTACCCTATGAGGGTTTTTCCCCTCAACACCGGGACGTTGGGTACCGAGGACCAACCGGAGCGCTTTTTCCACTACACGAGTGTGCGCTTTCAATGAGGGGCTCATAGTAACGCGTGGAGGCTCGCATGCCCTTTGTTCCCTCTCCAGGTCGATGTCCCACATGGACCCTTATGTGAGAAGGCCCACCCTCCAGGGATTTTTATCCCCTGTAGTCGTTGCGAGGCAGCTCATACCAGAATAAACAAACATCAAATCTAGCCCTGTCCAATTCCAGAGTAATGTGGTTGCACGGGTTAAGTTGTTATAGCTAAACTGTAAAGAACCGGGTGCGTTTTCGTAAAACTTTTTCCTCCAGCTTTCCTTCAGCATTTTGTAAAACAAAACCTTTTTATTTCTCAACATCTCTTGGGAGGTCCCACCTCACCACGGTTTTATGATAAAACATTTGGTAAAACTTTTCCGGGGTCTTCCCATCCTATAGCTTTGCTTCGGCTAAAAACAGGGTCTCCAAAGGGTATGGTGTGTTACACCATCTACCATACTAGGGACAAGTAGGTGTCATCAAGGGTGTTGTACTTAATAGTACAAAAGTGTAATAGTTCGGAGGAGCAAAAGCACTACCATATATACATCAACATATAGTAAAGCAATGCAGTTTTCAATAAACAGGAGATAGAACATGCATAAGTAAAACAGTAGGACAAGGCTTATGAGCAAGAAGGTGGCTTGCCTGAGGATCAGCAATACGACATAATTGTCCCTGGACTTCTTCTTGGAATACCCAAATATACAAAAATAACCATCTTCTTCTGATCTCCGAGATAATCGCAACTATCATCATCAGGAGCACACATGCAAGCAAGCAAGAGCACAATCAACACAAGGCATACAAGCAACAATACATACAGCAAACAATGAACATTACAAGTTTACAAACCAGTAGGTTTTGAGTGGTTGGCTTCTACACAAGTGGAATTACTTGAAAAGCCTTAGTGGGTTTGCTTTACTGATTTGGATGCCTAAACTACTTAATTACGGGGTTTAATTATAAGGTCCAATTTCTGTAGGATACCTTTGTATAGAAATGATACCATCAGATGGGTAGTGATAATACGAAACCAATTAAAGTGGTTTTACCAAATTATCAATTTCCATTGATTTATAATGAATTTTCTAGTGGGAGGAACTCTAGTTTTAGGAAATAATTCACTAGAAATGTTCTGTATGTCCAAATATTATTTCCTTGCATGGTTAGGTAGGTCTTGATGTACTTGTTCACTGAGAGTTGGAATCAGGTCAAAATAATTACCAGAATGCCCTCAGGGAATTCCCAAATGCAGTTCTGTGGGTTTTTTGTCCTTTTCACCAAATGAAATCTACATGAGCTTTTGATTTGATTCGAAGGGCACATGGTAGGTACTTAGAATTCCTTTCCAAAGAACTTGGAATCAACCTTTTTGGAGTTGCAGAGCTACTGTGATGATTTATCTAGTGAAAACACTAGGGACATAAATGTTTAATTCATTAAAATTCATCAGAAGCCCAGTAAATAGTGAGCTCCTGGGTTTAGATAGTTATTGGTGTACCACATCACTGGGAGTTAGAAACAACCCCATATATGTTATAGGTTTACCTAGGGAAGTTTATAAAGTAAGATTCAGGTGGATTTTGTCAATTTTTACTGATGTAAAACCATAGCTCACATTGACATGAGGTAAAATCTAACTGGTAGGTATGGTAAAATACTTTCAGGAGAACTTTCTTTCATCCCATTTGGTTATGTATGGCTTACTGAGGAATTTATTTAGTGACAAGGTACATTTTAGTGGATTTATTTTCAGTAGCTTATAAAAAATTATTTTGGGAAAAGTACAAACTCTGAATGCTTCATAAAACATCTGGTAATACCTAGAAATTTGGATCTGGACAGAGAGGGGTGTTTTCCATTTTTATTTCAATTTAAACTAAATGCCCTTTGAACAGATCTGGAAATATTCATTAAAAGGGAAAAAAGGAACTGGGCCGGAATTCCACAGGAAAACAGGTCGCAATAGGTACAGCCGGCCCAAATCGCACCCTAGCGCGCGGGAGGCCGCTGCTCCGAAATCCCTGGGCGGACCCGCATGTCATTGACGCTAGGGCGCCAAAGCGGTAAGCGAGGTCGTGGGCCGTTTGATCTATTTGCGATCGATATCCCTCGATTCTTCTTCTTCCTCTCGTCGGGTGAGATAGAAGGAACCCTAGGGGAGGGTCAGGAGGGTACAGAGGTGTTCACCAGAGGGGCTGTGGGCGACCGGGGGTGGTGTTGGAGGTGCGGCGCATGACGCCGCACTTGGGGATGGTCGGCATCGTGGGGTTCGAGCACGGGGGAGACACGCGCATCGGAGCTGGAGGAGATCGGCCCGGTGCTTGCTGTGGTGCTTCTTGGATGGCTGCATGATGCTGGGGAGGAGACTAGTCGGTCGAGGAAAGCCAGGGGTACCACGGGCTGGTCCTGTTTGGGGCTGGAGGTGCTTGGACTCGAGGGACTCGTCGGGGACGCTCACCTCGGTCCTGCGCCGGTGGAGGTGGCTCCGGTGTCCCTGTAGCAAGGAGAGGGCACGGGAGGTTGCTCAGGTCCAGGGTATCCATATAAAGGGTAGAGACAGAGTTGGGAGGGGTCGAGGGGCGACAGTGTACTTCACCTCTTGAGGAAAGCCGAGAGGAGAGCTTTCTCTTCCCTAGGGCGATAGGGAGCCTTGGGACTGGATCTGGAGCTTGGAGACGGGTAGGTAGAGGGGAGAGGGGCAAATGAGTGCAATAGAGGCCCTAGGGTGGTCTCTGGTTGTTTATACTGAGTGGGGATGGTGTATCATGGACAAAGTCCATGTGGGAGCTTGTGAGGAGGAGGTGGCTGGGGATTAGCCATAGGGGCGGTGGAGAGGGGAGTGGTGGGGCTTTGGGTCGAGCCCTGAGTGGAGAGGAGGATGGGAGGCGTGTTGCAGCTACTGCGCAAGATTTTAAAAGATATGGCTTTGATTTGTTCTCTCTCTCACTTGCTCTAATAGCTAAAAGACAAAAGGGGTGCAATGCTACAGTAGCCTCGACCAGGGAGGAGTGCTGGTTGCTGTGGAGTAGTTTTTGACAAGTTTGAGGAGGTTTTGATTTAACTTTGGATCATGGTTTTGAATATCTCCATTTTTGGCCATCTTGATGATCATGAAGAACCTCACGATTTTTGATCTTGGAAAGCAGAGGTGAGGATGCTAGTAGGTGGATATGGTCCAGGTACATATTCATGAATTATTTGGGAATTATTTGATGAAATTTGGTCCACTTTATATCACCTTTTCAAATAGCGCAGAAATGGTTTTTAGGAATTTATTTGGTATTTTTGAATTGGACAGGTGGAGTTTTTGATGTGAGATGGTCCCAAATGTGAATACACACTTAGGGGAATTTTCCCAAGATTTATTGTGGCTTAAAAGTATTTAAAACAATTATTTTATCCTTTTTGCCATTTAAGAAAAAGGGCAAAAAGAATTATTGAATTTATTTTTTAAGTGGGATGATAGGGTACGATATATAGGACTCAATTGTGCTTAAAGTTAGGGAAGTTTTTGGCAGAAACCAAACTTTCCCTTGAGAAAGGAGTTTTGGAGATTTTGTCTATTAAGGAGATTAATTAGATTTGGAGCCATAATAATTATGGATAATAGTTGATAAATCTTGGTGATCAAGGTAGATGATGCAGACAAGGTGTAGCAAGAATTTGCAACCTTGGGAATTGGAAATCCAACTTGTATTAGCTGGAAAACAAGGAGTTGTGGATCTAGGGTGATGTTATTTTATACCACCAGAACATGGTTGCATCTTGGAGCTTAGAGCTTACCTTGATGCAAGGGATAGATGGATAGTTAGACAAAGTCATATAGATGATCATGGCAGAAGGAGTTTGGATTGGTTACAATGGAGGTGGTCTGGAAGTGATGACAAACTTTGTTGAAAATAAGGCTGCCATACCCGATGAGTCATGATGCCTTATAAACCATGTGGGTTTAAGAAGCACAAAGATCCACTTGGAACAAGTGAAGTAGATGTTGATAGACCTATATGAGTAGAACATAACCATGCAAGGAGTTGGTCCATAGAAGGTGGGATGGTGGTGTGAGCTTCTATCAAAGTTGGCATGTTGACTAGATTTGCAGGAATAGTTATTTTCTTGCCTGCAAAACCATCAAGAACAAGGGGGTTATAAGATGTTCTAACCAGGGGAAAGAGTGGGCCTTGGTAGTCCTTAGGATGTTTAACAAGATGGTTCAGGTGCATTACCAAAAATGCATAAGGGTTGAGAAAGGCAGACATCCAAAAAGGTGAGGATTTTGACTAGAGTATGAGAGGGGATGTTTTTGATGGGTTGCAAGGTACCCAAGCATCATCAAGGGGATGATGTTGAAGTGTAGATTTAGTAGGAAGGATCCTTGCTTGAAACCTGTCTTCAAAGACTTGGAAGCTCCTAGGAGGGATCACTTCAGAAGGGGTCTGGTTAGAGGTTTTAGATGATCACCTAGTAGCTAGAGATCAAATCCATATTTGTGTTCTTGCTTAGGGTGTGATGATTTGGAAACATCTTGATCCTAGTGATGAGCTCCTAGAGTATCTCCTGCTATCTCCTAAGCAGACAAATCAAGCAGCAGATCAAGGCAACTCATCTTACAAACCAAGCAAACCTAGTACTAGGGTTACCATCAAGCCTATCTCGAGGTAAGGATGGGTATTTTGAAAAGGTTGTGGTTTGGATAAGATGAGAGTCCTTGGTATCTCTACCAAGAGTAGAATTCAAAAGCTTTAAAAAGAGGTTTTGGGAAACCTAGAGATAAGAATGGTTGAAGGTTCGGTCTATAAAACATAAGGAGATTATAATAGGTTGCTCTCCATAGTTTAGGGAAACAGAAACTACTAAAATAGTTGGTTTGCAAAGGCTTCTTGGCTCAGGTTTTGAAATGCCAAAACATTTGAGAATATGGAAATTAAGCCAAGACAGTTTTGGTAAGTAGCTTTTGTCAACTGGTGTTGAGGTAAGGAGTATATCTTCTAATACATAATCATAATCATAAACATAGTCAAACAACAGGCAAACACTTCATCACTAAACAAGAAAAAGTTTTTGTTCCCCCTGATTTTTGCATTCTGGACAAGTAATCAGGGTTGCTGAAATTGGGATGTTATAGGCTTGAACCTGCTATACTGCTGACAAAACAAAAATGGGTTGCAGATTTGTTTAACCTTGGTCGAATAGGCGTCTAAGCATCGTCGGTACTGTGCGGGTGACGTCCAGGTCACCGAGGGTGTCGTGGTTGCGGTGGCTGTTGGCGTCGAGGAAGCAGATCTTGGGCGGTCGATGCCAGCTTGAGCCCGGTGGACGAGAGCGTTGCTGAGGCAGATCCAGTGAAGTGAATGGCGACGACAGAGCAGCTGGTCTAGAGCAGTGGACATGGAACTCCCGAAACTAGATCACGTCCGGTGTACACTGGTGAAGCGGATTCGGTACGGTTGGGTAGCTTTCGGTGACCGAGAAACAGAGCTTGGGCGGTCGATGACGCCATCGGCATGGTGAATGACACTATAGCTCCGGTGCAATGGCAGAGAGACCCGGTGAACTAGACCGGTGGGTGAGCATCGGTGAAGCGGCTCTGTGGCGGGTGCATGAGACCGCCGCTCAAGCGGGTCCGGCCGCCGTGGAATTTCGCCGGCCAGTGCGTGTCATGGTCGTGGAGGTGAGGGCATGGGAGAGAGGGGCTAGGATTTTTGGAAGGACCAGCAGGAAAATTTGGGCCAATCCGGACTAAGGAGGTGAACAGAAATATAAATTATGATCGTGCCCCCAAGCTACCGACTTTAGCTTGCCCATAGGGCGTCAGAACAATGGGTACAATCGGAATTTTGAAGTCAAAAGTTTTTGAAACTGAGGGGCAGGAAATGCTTCAAGATTGGTGTGTGATTTTGCCGCTTGATTGAGATATTGAATTTGGCGACCGTCCGTCTAATAATAATATAAAAATGGTACTGCCCCGGTGGGATATTTTTCCTCAAAGTTTTTGAAACTGAGGGGCGGGAAATGCTTCAAAGTTAGTGTATGGTTTAGCCGCTCGATTGAGATTTTGATTTGACAAGCGCCCATCTGATAATAATACAAAAATGGTACAGCCCCGGTGGGAGATTTTGCCTCAAAGTTTTTGAAACGGAGGGGTGGGAAATGCTTCAAAGTAGGTGTGCGGTTTTGGCGCTCGATTGAGATTTTGAATTTGACAAGCGCTCATCTGATAATAATAATATAAAAATGGTACTCCCTAGGTGGGAGATTTTGGCTCAAAGTTTTTGAAACGGTTAGGCGGGAAATACTTCGAAGTCGGTGTGTGTGATTTTGCCGCTCGATTGAGATTTTGAATTTTGCTAGCGTCCATGTACTATTACTAGTAGTAGTAGTAGTAAAAAAGGTGGTAGAACGTATGGCTATATGGTCAAGAATTCATGGTCGAGAGTTACATCAACTGATCATCCTTATAACCACACTTGAGGTAGTCCCTGTGTTCGGTATTACAACTAGGCCGGAGTAGTACTAGTTCGGAGAATTAACTTCACCTACTCACTTTATAGCTAGTTATTGCATGCAGCATTAATCCTAAAATCCAGACAATGCTCGTGGCCACTACATCTAATTGAAAACATGCAAGCCAATGGATGCACTCCTGTTTTAACAACATGATCGGCCAGGAGCATTACACGACGTGGTGGTTCATACTTTAGGTCAACTAGAGGAGTAATTGAGCAAAACTAGGAGCATTAATTGGTCCTTTGGCCTAGCAATTGAGGATATAAAATAATTAAGAGGTACAGTATATACACCTTTAGTCCCACATCTTGCACCGCGAGAGCGCTTTAGTCCCACATATTGAAAAATGAGCAATACTAGTCCCTCAACTTATATCTCGAGAGCATTTTAGTCCAATTTAATGGAATTTCAGTGAATTTGACTTAATTTATCCACAAATTACGTTGATTTTTTAAAAATGACCCCTCTATATTTTTTAATGTCATTTGTGTCCCTATACGGACTGATAAGTGGGCCACCTGTTAGTAGACGTACAAATAAAATAGTTAAATCTCTAAGAGGAGAATGGATTCGAACTTAACACTTTTGTACAACTACACACACACACATCCACAAGCCACTATTCCAGTAGATGCCCACGACTGCTCATGTGAGACGAGGAGTACTTGAGAGAACGTAATTATGCCAGACGAGGAGTACTTGGGGGGAAGTAATTATTTATACAATAAAAAAGCACATACAAACGCAAAAATGCTCACGTCTATGTTGGCACGGTCTATAATATCAATTGTATATCTTTATCATTAACCTAGTAGCTAGCTGCAGTGTCTAGAATAAACTTAAGTTTTTTCTTATTCGCAAAAATGAAAAGGAATAAAGTTGAGTTGTTATTGTACCCCAGAACACATATTTTTGAATATCCAAAATAAAGAACACATCAGCCAGAGCGCTCTTCAGTTAATCACTTCTGTGTGCATGTTGTAGTGGCAAGGTTGATTTCTTCAGTAGCGCAGGTAATCAGTTTGATACCCTACAGTGCATTGGTAGTTTTTGTTATTTGTTTTCTTATTCAGATCCTCCTATCAAGTCGTACCAAGGTCACAACTGGCAGACAGAAAATACATAGGGGCCATTTTGGAAAAATTAGGATGCCACATGTCACTTCCAGAATTAGTTACGACGAATTCGGACAAAATCACAGAAATTTGATTGAATTGGACTAAAATGTTCCTGGTTACAAGTTGTGGGGCTAGTGTTGCTCACTTTGCAAGATGTGGGACTAAAACGCTCCCGCGGTGCAAGTTGTGGGACTAAAAACATATATACCTCAATAATTAACAACCGTGCTATTGAGAGAACATGAGGTTTTTAGCTCCACGGAGCATACACCCCATCCGGCCACATGGTGAGCATCCAAGGGCACAGCCAAAAAGCGAAATTGAAAAATGAAAAATGCCATGCAAAAAATAGAAAATGCCCTGTGTTTGCGTGTGCCTTGAGGACCAGGGAGCGCAGGTTTTCTTCTTAGATTTTGGGGTAATTAAATACAATGAGGTTATGATACTACTACTACTCCTACTAGTATCATCCTACACCTACACACTCGCATCCTTCCAGGAGTTGTACGCTGGTGTGCATGACCATTGTACCATAATTAGTGCGTGTGCGCATGCGCGTGCCCATGCCAGTTTGATGAAACGCGCTTGAGGTTGCCGTGTGGATGCCGTCGTCTCGTTTCCACACGATTCGCTTGGCTTTCCCAGGCCTTTGTTTAAATGTGTGTCTCTGGAACCGCTTCCTGTGCCAGTCGATGGGACCGAGACCACATGAATGCCATCATCTATGGCCGGCAAGAAGCAGGAGGACTCACCATGGGCTGGTTTCCCTAAGGGACTCGTCCATAAGATAGGTGACATCTTCCTTTCGATGGATGACTTCGACTACTACGCCGCCTTTCGGGTAGTCTGCAGCACCTGGCGCGGCTTCACGGAGGAGCTCTTTATGCCAACCAACTGGATTGTTCTAGAGCACCAGTTGTCGGAGGAGTATCGGGTAGAAGATGCCGCGATCACGTTGCTGCACGTGAGAACTGGCCGCCACCTTGAGAAGAAGATTAGCCGGGTTATTCGTAGGTGCGTTCTTTATATTCATCTGTATATATGCGATCCTTTTTTTTCATTCACATCCTATACTATCTGTTTTTCAAGTTCTGTTTCTTCGTCCGCTTGTTGCCTAGGGTTTTACTCCATGGTTTACCTTGATTGAATTTCAGTCTGTTTACCTTGATTGAATCTCTGTTTCTCCTCCCTCTATCTCTTGAAGGTACATTTATGTTGGTAGCACAACCGACGGCCTCCTTGTGCTTGGAAAGAGGGTGGAGCCATACAAGATCCATTTGTACAACCCCTTCTCGGGTGCTATCAAGCACCTCAGGGCGGAGATACCGACCGAGCAGGTGGCTTCTGTCGCTGTGACGATGTTCCTGTCGTTGATGGTGTTTACATCAAACAATCAGAACACCACCATTCAGTGGGCGGATGAGAGCATGGAGGAAGGGAGTCGCCCGGCCTTTGGTGAAGGGTGGTACTCGCCGTATGACTTTGTGGAACTCCAGAGCATGTCCTCTTACGCCGGTGATGTTTTTGTCGTAGACAGATACGGGTCTGTCCTCTCGACTATGTGTGATGCTACTCATGGAGATGTGAAGCTGCAGCGCTCCGCACAAACCCTGGAGATGCATCTCACCGTTGCAGGCCCTGTTCCAGGCTGCCAATTTCCAAAGAATCGTTTTTACCTCGTCGAGTCCAACGGGGAGTTACTGTTCGTTGTGAGTGGACCGGTCTGCGGCGGCATGTCGGTTGTTTACTTGGTTGATACCCAGAACCGTGTCCTTTAGCCGGTTAGAGGCATCGGAAGTCGTGCTCTCTTCGTTGCTGAGAATCGGTGCGTATGCATCGATAGCACCAGGGTACCCACGGTGCAGGCCGACAACATATACTATGCAGATCTATCTGAGATTAGATCTTACAACTTTGAGACTCTTGCATGGGAAGAGGAGCCAAGCGTTGTATATGGGTATGGAGTAGGAGGATTATGGAATGACCGTCCTTTCGAACTTGATCGATTGCTGGCGGAGTATTGCAGAATCGTCGAGCATTCTGAGCTGCAGATGGTGCTGCCATATGGTGAGGATGGTACCACCCACTACGATTACTACGATGGCTATCCATCAGATTGATGGATTGTGTGGGTCTGCTCCTGATGTATTCTCTTTAGGTCTGCTCTTTATGTGTTCACTTTGTTGAGCGAACGTCTATGAATTTTGCAAGTTCTATGGTGCCCGTATAATACAATGGACATTCTCCCTGTTTCGATAGATCGTGTGTTGTACCTCTTACAATTTTACTGTTTTTTCATGTGTGTGTAGTAATTCTAATAGATGCTTAGTTTGCAACAATCCTCAAACAACTTACAACTGCATATTATAGTAGATTATTACAATCCACAGTAAACTTGATAATAATAAAATGAAGAATAAAAGTTGCAGCAGAGTTTATACAACTAAAAAACACCATAACTCGTGTTACAGAAAAGGTCTCTATGGAGCTTGCATCCCGAGACATGTAACAACTGGCTTCCCATGAGAGCTGCAGATGAGGTTATTAAGTATGTTCTATGTTAAGGCTTGCCTGTTTTTCAATTCATATAAGTCTTTGCGTGCTATGGTGATTACTGAATCTGTTTTGTTGGCTTCTTGCTCAACAATATCACGGGCATCTTGGAGGGCATCCTCAAATAATCTTTCGGCTGAAAAACGAGGATCAGTCGAAGCGGTGTGCCATGTTGTCACTGCTGCTGTGTGAAACAAAATCTAAACTTGGATAAGCGGGTCTTTGTTCGGCATTCAGAGGGTCATTTGTAGTCTGAAACAAACACAAAACAAGTTATAACAGCATTACCATGCAATCACACCACCATGAATTTTAAATGTGTCAATGCGGTAATATATAAGGAAGCAATTAACAGTAGTGGCTCATACATCTATTTCTTCTTGAATAAGTGGACCAGTTGGCGCCATGGAGCGATGTGAGCATGTGCTGCTCTGTGAAATGACTGCTCTACTTGAAGATGGCTGAGACCAAGACAAAACAAGTTACTTAAACAACAGACTTGGGAAACAAAATACAAGTACATTTTGAATAACAATGCGAGCAATCAACCAAAGTACCTGATGCATACTGCTCAAACTAGAATGTGCAGAACATGAATAAAACGAATATTAAAACTAAGTCATTATGTTTCTCATATATAAACTAGCCAGGAACTACATAACAAAATCTGCCACTAATTTAATCATAGACAAAAAAGAGTAACTCAGCCAATAAAAACACATCAATTGTGAGCCTCGAATATGCTAGCCAGATAATTTCAGACAAACAATGAATCAAGCAATCATACATTGAATTATTCATGAATAGCCAGATAATTTCAATGCTTCAGCAGCCTAAGAACAACAAACTGAATCATCAAGTGCCTCGTATTAAAATAGCCAGTTCATTTAACTATGATACACAGTAGATACAAGAGTGAGATGAACTGCACAGAGTTCCTTATGATACATGTGTGGATCTTATCGCTAGTGTGCCCTTGTTCTTATTATCAGAAAACTCAGATGCAATACATCTGGCCTCTCCATATCTAGGAAATTGAACTAAGCACATGGAACAAAAGCAGACCATAGTGGGGCTAAAATATTTGACGCTAATTTTTGGCAAAAAAATATGAAAACAAGAAAGACAAATGGTAAATTTAAGCAACCAAAAAATGTGGCAATGACCAAACTTCGGGTGGAGGGCCTTACGGTAGGTGTTACATGAGATCTACGGCGGCTCGTGTGGACATGCGGAGTTTGTACTTCATTGTTGCTCCTCTGTATAAAGGTAAGGCCAACTGTAAATACAAACAGGTTCCAACATGATATACGTTGGCATGAAGTGAAACAAAAGTGATGGGGTCTTATGAGATTATAGGAGCCATTCACTCTATGATATTGTGTGCAAACTCAGACTGCTCCTTGCATAATAACAGCAAACAGTCTGAGCCGCAGGTTAAGAGGGATCAAATCAACAGTATATAATAGTCAAATAGTATGATGTGTGTAAACGTGTAGTATAGGATAGCAGGACAATAGCACGATGGAAATACTATAGTTCGTAAATTGGCGAATGAGAGAGATATTATATAATCATATCTCATGTGGACAGGTACAGCAGAGAATGTAAACAAATATGTTAAGTGACTAATAATTCACAAAGAAATAGTACAGTATATAAAAACGGTTCAATGCATAGAGTTTAAGCGTAACCACAACGGGTTAATTTAGTACTCCCTCCGTTTCAAAATATAAGATGTTTTAGCTTTGTGAAAAGAGTGCATCTAGACCTCTTTTAGTGTGTAGGTTCATCCAGGTTTGGAGTGAACCTACACACTAAAATGAGTCTGGATACACTTCTTTCACAAAGCTAAAGTATCTTATATTTTGAAACAGAGGGAGTACATAACAGGTGTATATCAAGTAAAGAACCTGTTAGTTAGGAAATTTAGCACGAATACAGTACATTGCCAACAAACAAATCGTGCAGGGAGATCTGGTTTTACCTCAGGCGAGGCGGCGTCTAGGCCTCCTCCGCATCCTCACGGGTCACGTCGAGGTCGCCGAAGGTTCTACGGTCGTAGTGGGTGTCAACGACGGGAAGCAGATCTTGGGCGGGCGAGGATACGAGCAGAACGCTGGACCACGGCGTCCATGGAGCAGATCCTAGGCGGTCGATGATGTGATCAGCGTGCCGAACAAGAGGGTTTGTTGAGCAGATCAGGTGTGTGGGTAAGCCGGCTAAAGTGCAGCGGGGATGTTCCGGCCGGTGACAACCTGGAGGAGAGAGAGGGGGAGGTCGTTGGCTTTAGGTACTTCTAGCACTATACTAGATAAATTACGAGTGAAGCTCCCCACCTACCGAATTTAATAGGGGTCGAATGGGAATTTCGAAGTATCTGAAATTTTGGGGCACGAACTATGTCCGGATGCGCGGTATCATTTTCAAATGGTGTTCAAAATTTTCATGATGCAAAGTCTTAGCTAGAAGTCGAACCACTCGTCAAAACTCTTTGTGGTATCTGATATATTAATTAACCGCTCGATGGGTACCTCCAAAAGCTTTTTTCATAAAACTTTCAAAGCAACCTACAATTTATTACCTGTAGTTCAAGTTTCACCTAATTTCATTAAATTCAAGAGCAATCTATCGCACTTAGTTGTAGGTCAAGATTGACCTAATTTCATTAAATTGTCAAGACGCAAAATCTTAGCAAGAAGATGAACCTATCGTTAGAACTCTCTTTTGGTTCCTGATAGTATATTAATTCCCCCCCCCCGCGCGCCCCCTCCAATCGGAACCTATAAAAGCTTTTCTGTAAAACTTTCAAAGCAACCTACATGGTTTACTTGTAGTAGTTCAAATTTTACCAATTATATTTTTTCCGCTTTTCCTATTATAATTTTATATAGTGATGATATGCCAAATGTCTATTATCCGAGTCTCACGTGCAAGGCACGTGCAATTTACCGGTACTTGTAGTTTCAAATTTGACCTAATTTCGATAAATCGATATAAAGTCATTCTAATGGGCATAGTTACCTGGAAAGTTTGAAAACTCATAAAACATGGGAATCGTTGGTACAACATGTTGGTCCAATATATATGTATGTAAACTTGGCTTGTGGCATTGAGATCCAATATTCTTCGGACTTTTCTTTAGGAAAAAGAACAACCTTCCTCGTTTTCTTCACTCAGAAAATGTAGAATTGAATGTTCTTTCTTGATAGTTGGAAACTCACACCGACGACACTGTTTACTACAAGAAGATGCACCGGTGATCTACCTATGAAAATACATTTAATTCAAGAGCAATCTATGGCATTTACTTGTAGCTAGGTCAAGTTTGACCTAATTTCATTAAATTACCAATATGCGAAGTCTTAACAAGAAGTCTTAGCAAAACCTACAATTTACTTGTAGTTTCAAATTTGACCTAATTCCGAGATATCAACATAAAGTTATTCAAATATGCGGGGTTAGATATAGGAAGCTTCAAAACCCACAGAACATGGGAATCGCAAGTAGAACATGTTGTTGATCCACTATATATATATGTCTGTTAACTTGGCTTGTGGCATCCACATCCAATATTCTTTGGACTTCTCTTTACGAAAAATAACAACTAGTAGCATCGCTCGTCTTCACTCAGAAAATGTAGAATTGAATGTTCTTTCCTGATAGTTGGAAACTCACACTGACAACATTGTTTACTACAGGAAGGTGCATCGATCTACCTCCAAAAATACATTTAATTCAAGAGAAATCTACCGCGCTTACTTGTAGCTCAAGTTTGACCTAATTTTGTTAAATTGTCAAGATGCAAAATCTTAGCAAGAAGTTGAACATATCGTCAAAACTCTCGGTGTTTTATGATATATTAATTGTGACCTCTCGATGGGTACCTCCAAAAGATTTTTCGTAAAACTTTCAAAGCAAACTACAATTTACTTGTAGTTTAAAATTTGACCTAATGTTGATAAATCGACATGAAGTCATTCGGTCAAATGGGCAGAGTTAGCCAGGAAGCTTGAAAACTCAGAAATAAAACATGGGAATAGTTGGTACAACATGTTGGTCCACTATATATGTCGGTAAGATTGGCTTCTACCATTCAGATTCAATATTATTCTTCAGACATTTCTTTACAGAAAAGAACAACCTCGCTCGTCATCACTCGAAAAATTGAGAATAATTGAATCTTCTTTCCTGATATAGTTCAAAAATCACACCATACCGATGGCACTGTTTACTACAAGAAAATGCAGCCATCTACCTCTCTAAAAGTCATATATTTCAACAACAATCTATCGCGCTTACTTGTAGCTCAAGTTTGACCCAATTTCGTTAAATAGTGTCATGCGATGCAAAATCTTAGCAAGAAAGTCAAAACAGTTGTCAAAACTCTTGGATTTTTCTCATATATTGATTGTGACACCCCTCCCGATCGGTATGGTACCTCCAAAAGCTTTTTCGTAAAACTTTCGGAGCAACCTATAATTTAGTTATAGTTCAAGTTTTACCTAATTTAGATAAATCGACATGTAGTCATTCAAGTGGGTGGAGTTAATTAGCTAGGGAGTTTGAAAACTCAAAAAACATATGGGAATCGTAAGTAAAACACGTTGGTCCACTTAATATGTCTAGAAGCTTGGCTTATGGCATTGAGATTGTAACATCCCAAAACTTAAATCCAAGCTATCAAGAACCAAATCATCAAAATTTAGGGTTAACAAAAACTTTTCCAAATTAATAATGAAAGCATTCATGTGTATGTGCATATAATCTAGGAATTGATTTGAATTGCCATGGTTATGTGATTCTTTGCTTGTAAAATGTTTCTTAGGTGAAATAAACATCATCTAAATCATTCCCAAACTTTGCCCAAAGAAAAACAACTCAAAATGAATAATTGAAGTGAATGGTCATTTTGGCCAAATTAACTATCATGCCTACTTTGGCTATTCCTAGTACTCAAAACTTAACAGAAACATTTGTGGATCTTTACACCCCTTGATAGTCCACATAATGAGGTACCAAGGCCCACTTTGTAATCTGCTAAAAACATTCAAATGGTAATTTTAAATAACAGTTTAAAATTGAATCTATTTCATATGGGAAGATCCCACTATTTCAAAAACCACTCAAACAAGCTCAATTTTCAAAACCCAAGCAACCACAGAGTCTCAAGCTTATGCCTAGCAAACCCACCAAAAATCTTTTCAAAATTCAAAAGCTTATTTCTTGCGGCCATTTAATCAAACACTTGACATGCAGGGTTAAACTCTAAATCCTAGCTCACTGTTTTGAACAGGGTTTTGCTCCCAAATGATCTCCATTTAATCCCCTTGTTCCCTCATGATCTAACCAGACCATTAGCACCTCACCCCCTTGTCCCTAGCCATAGTGCCGAGCCACCCCGAGCACCAACTCGCCGGCCGACCATGCACTCACCCTAGCTGACCACCTCCCCCTCTCTCGCCATGTCTAGGAGGTAGCCAGGACCTCACCGCCACCCTCTGTCCCTTCCCTGAGCCAAGCCCAGCAGTGCACCACTGAGCAATCCCCGCGCCTAGTGCCACCGCGCCATGCCGAACACGCGCCAGAGCGCCGCACCCGACACGCGTGCACAAGTCGCCGCTCGACCGCAACCCGCGCCCACCGCTCCGCCACGACCCAGAGAACACGATGGACACGCCCGTTCGCCGCCCAACGCACCACAGCCACCGCTCGCCGTGGACATTGCCGCTTCTGCCGCTCAGAGCGCCAGCTGCCCCCGACCGCATACCACCGCCCCTAAGCCAGCATTAAGGTCCTAGAGCACCCCCAGCCATTCGAAGCACACCACTCCACTCCCCTCACCTCACTGATCATCCCACACCACTAGCCGGATCAAGGGGAGCACCAGCTTGCCGGAATTGCACCGGAGCAGGCCACCTCTAGAGGAGAAGGGTGCCACTGATTGCGACCACCCCCGGAGCTGCCTCAACAATCCCTGAGCTCGCCGTCGACCACCAGTCCGTTTGCCCGCCTCGCCGACCTTTCTAGAGCCCTGGTATGCCCCCTATGCACCCCCACCGAGCCGCTAGGGTTCGAGCTCGCCAGCGACAGGTCAGTCGTCGACGACAAGCCACAATCGTTGATCCCCACTCTAATCCAACGTCCCACATCGCCCCGTACCGCTTCGCGTGTTAGGAGCCGTTGACCGGTGGACCCCCTGTCAGCTGAGCCCCGCGCTGCGAAGTGACACTGGGCCGGCCCGTTAGCGTTTCCCGTGCGACTCAGTTAGTTTGAATTAGGATTTTTCTATTTAGTTTAAACTTAGTTCTGTCTCTGAGTTTGAAAATCGATTCAGAGAGATTTACAAATCCAAATTGCATGAAACCAATTTTGCCTGAAAGGTACTGAACGGATCTATCCAAGCCCATTGGATTTAATTCAATTAGAGTTATAGATATCTCCTAGTAAATATAATAAAACAAAAGCATTTTTACCTTGCAACATTTTTCAAAATACAACCATGATAGCTTTTGAGATGATTCCAACTCTCAAAAATCCCATTTCACCATACCTATCTGAATATGTAGTAATATTAAGGTTTACATGCGGTGACTTTGGACTAGTACCAAAATAATGCTATATAGGCATTTCTAGTCACTTTAAATCATTAAATAATGAACTTAAACCAAAGTAATTATGATCCAACCCTTAAATCTCATTCCCACATGTTAGAATATGTGGTGATGACATGTGTCCACATGATCCCATATTTTAAGTGGTGAATATTAAATCTTAGTAAATTTCTCAATGAGTAGAAATTAATTTTCTAAATTAAAAAGAGTAAAACTATTAAATTAAACTTGTGATGCTTGTGATGATAATAGATCATCAAATATGTGTCTTAGAATGCTAATTAGACTAGTTAAGTATTGTTTGGTGATTGTGTACTCCGTATGTATTTATAGACGATAGTACCGACCAAGTCTACGAGGATGAGGAGTTCTACCAAGAAGAAGAAGAAGAAAACTTCAACCACTGCACCAACCATGGCAAGCCACCATTAACAGTGCAAGCTATTGTAGCCAGCTAGAATTAAGTTAGTTAACTTGATCCAAGATGCTATAGGCATGCTTGAGTCATATCACTTTGACTATTAGTTACCCCAAGTCTTATTTACAAGCTTCACTTCCTTTACTTTACCCAAAGTTCTCTACTTTTTGAAGGTAGCATAAAGAGTATAAAACTTGACCTATTTAGAACCCTTTAGATGTCATTCTATGGCATGAGATTGAACCCATCATTTCCACCTTAGTGAACACTCTTAACTTAGTAGTTTAGAGTAGATAAAAACTTGAGTCACTTTAGATGGGAGCACTTGGTGAAAATGAATTATGAAAACCTTGTAATGATGAGTCATTCTATTGAGATGTTTTGACATGTGTTGAGAAACACAAATGGTTTATGATGATGAAAATGTTGAGGTGAGCCTTAACCCTTTTATAAAACTGATGGTTGGATTCGAATGTGATACCATTCCAAATTTACCGTACAACCACACTACCTGAATTGGGTAAGGCTTAGCTGGAAATTTATATGCATTAGTATTAGTTCCCTCGTGGGAGAGGTTTGAGCTGAGGCTACCTCTCAATGTTGTCCACCTATGCAGTGCCCAGGATGACTGATGGTCATGGTTGGGAGGCCATGCTCATAGGAGAGGTGCTTATACTAGGGTGTGTAAAGGGAAGGTTATGTTTGATTATCTGCATACTAAGTATGATGATTTAGGGTTATCCCTGAGATGTATCGAATCTTGTGGTGAAAGTGTACTACCTCTGCAGAGTGTCAAACTATTCGAATAGCCGCGTCCACGGTTATGGACAGTTGGAATGGCCATACTGTTTCGTTGTCATATGTTTTTCAAAAAACTTATGAGGTGAATGATGAATCTTGACTTGACCACAACAGCGTTGTGTTTATGACATTAGCTTCCCAACTTAAGTGATTCTAGAACTTTATTTTATCTTTCTTTGCTTCAGAACTCAGCTTAGGTTTCAAACTTAACTTTATAGTTAAACTTAGATTTAGCACTTTAACCTAGAACTATATTACTTGTTAGAGGTAGTTTATGAGTACTTAAAGAGTACTCATGGCTTTTGTCCCTGGCTATTCTCATGGCCAGACTATGAAGGAGACAATCAAGATGATGGCCAGCAGGACGGCTATGATACCTAGGACTTTCTGCCTTTGTCAGCATTGCCTGTGCCCCTGAAGATGGACCCCACTGCTATGCTTATCTTTTATTTCCGCTGCTTATTGTATTAAGACTATATCATGAGATCCTTATTTGTGTAAGACCTTATGTATGGTTTGTAATGGATGATGTACTGTGATATCCAATCCGTTATGTCTCGCAAAAATGGTAATCCTGGGATTGCGAGGTATGGCATAACGGGCATCTATGATTAAAAATCCGGGTGTTGACAAGTTGGTATCAGAGCCATCCTGACCATAGGAGACCCTAGTTAGAATGGACGTCCAAACAAAAACTTAGTTTCAAAACCAAAGTGAGTATTTATGAAAAACTATCTCCTCTCTTATCCTTGTGAATTCATTCTTTCTCAAAAATTCATGTTCCTCAATTTTTTACATTACTACTTAAAATTTGACACACTTGATCACTTCACTAATTTCCTCATCCTTAATTCTTGCAGATGGAGACTCAGTTCAGCAAGTTTTACCAGCTGGGAAACAGAGGTCAGCTGATCTTCGAGAGGGATCTGGATTCACTGTCGGAGTTACTGGGACGCCCACATCCAGAGTTTCTTGGAGCTCAACTTCCAGGACCCCCAGGAGGAGACTTACAGTGGCTAGTCACCGCAGATCTTAGAGGAAGCATCGAAGCACCAACTTTTGGGAGAATTCAGTTCTCTGTGAGAGAGAACAACTGGCTAGATGGATTAGCCAGGGCAATGCACGAAGCTCTCGCACGTCTATGTGCCCTTAGCATCAACAAAATCCAAGGAACCCGTTTTGCTCAGTATGCAAGACGTGACTTCATGGGAATGCCGATGGAGATGCCAAGTCACCCAGAGTTGAGGCGTCAAGTGGAGAATCTTGACTTCTTGCTGCATGACAGACAGCATGAACTGGACAATGCTAGGGAGTTAGCCAACCAGAACCGTGCCATTGCTGACCAAAAGGCCCAGACTTTCGCACTGCTCGTCCAAGATGGCCAGTCTCTTTGTCGCTAGCGTGCAAAGAAGGATCGCACCATCGCTCGTCTTCACAAGAAGGTGGCCGACCTCGAGAAGACCGTCAAGGAGCAGGAAGCTCAGCCTGCCGCCAAGGAAGAAGATGAGGGTGAAGACATCTAGGGAGACATGGACTCTTACCTCATCAACGTTGATGACTTTCTAGAGGAGGATGCCGTAGACTTCTACACTGATGATGAGGACTCCGACTTCATCGACGATGAGTAGATGCACTAGAGCACTGTCGTAGCATGAGATGTGTCGGTCCCACTGTATCATAGCTTGCAGAATGGTTCTTCAAACCATCCGTGTTCCTTTGTTTGTTGTGGTGTGTGTTGTATCGTGTGTTTGTTTGCATGAATGAAATGGAGTTAGTTAAAAACCTGAGTCTAACTCAAAGTTTTAGAGTTTAAACCAAAACCATGAACCGTAGAACTTTCCCTCTTACCCCTATATCTATCTCAATCTTCAGATGACTCGTGGAAACCAAGGAGGGAGCAGCTCGTCACAAGACCCAATGCTACAGATCTTGCAGAATCTCATTGCAGACCGTGAAGCAAGCAGGGCAGAACATCAAGCCAACTTAGCAACATTGCAGCAGATCGCCCAGATGGCTCTCAACAACCAAGGGCATGGAAATTAGGATCACCATGGATCCAAACTCAAAAAATTTCAGAATACCAATCCCCCAATCTTCAACCAATCTGAAAACCCATTAGATGAGGATGACTGGTTACAGACGATGGAAAACAACCTCGAAGTTGCAGGAGTTGATGAAAACGAGAAAGTTCTCTTCGCCACCCACTATCTGGCGGGAGATGCAAGAGCTTGGTGGAATAGTATCCGCAATATGAACCATGGTCAAGTGATTACATGGGAAGACTTAAAAGTCAAGTTAAGCCGCACCCATGTACCGCAAGGTCTAGTCAACAGGATGAGAGATGAATTCCGCGAATTGAAGCAAGGAAGAATGACTGTGGTGGAGTACCATGACAGATTCCTGTCACTTGCCAGATATGCACCTGACGAGATCAACACAGAGGCAAAGAAGAAGGAGAGATTCTTGAACGGACTGCATGATGAGATGCAGACTGTCCTCGTCAACATCCGTTTTCAGGATCTTGAAGAGCTAGTCGACTCTGCCATTCAGATGGAAGGGAAGATTAATCAGGCAAACGACAACCGCAAAAGTCGTATGATGCAACAATCAGGATCCAGCAGTCACCAGAAGTACCGTCCCAACCCCTCACTAGGATATGCACCAAGGAACAACCGACCCCCAATGTCTCGCCCAAGCTACTCCAACCGTAGCGGAGGCAATGTGAAGTCCGGAGGAAACCATCACAACTCCGGCAATGCCAACAATTTCAACCGTGCACCTCCCAAGAGCAACAATAACAACAACACTGCACCCAGAACTGACAGCAATGTTGTGCCTGTCGCAGTCAAGGACAAGTCCTAGATCACCTGTTTTGAGCGTGGAGTGAAGGGTCACTACTCCAATGAGTGTCCCAAGAATACTGCCGCCAATGCCACTGTGAATGCCCCAGCTCAACAACAGCGTCGTGTTCAACCAGGAAGAAGGTTTGCCCCAGGGAACCCTCACAACCGCAACGGTCGTCTCTTCCACATGAACGCAGAAGAAGCCCAAGAAGCGCCAGATGTAGTGTTGGGTATGTTTTCTATCAACTCAGTTTTAGCAAGAGTATTGTTTGATTCGGGAGCATCGCATTCATTTTTCACCGAAGAATTTGCATGCACTAGTAAGATTCACCCAACCAACTTGAAGCATGTCATGATAGTTCAAATCCTCGGTTTAACAACTAAAGCTAGAAAAATTTGCAAAGCTGTGCCTATCAGAATACATGGGATAGATTTTTACGCCAACCTAATAGTACTTGGAACCAAAGGACTGGAAGTAGTACTAGGTATGGACTGGATGTCAAGGCATGAAGGACTGATAGACTGTGCTAAGAAAGCCATCACCATGACCAGTAGTTTTAGAGTAACAGTAGAGCATATCTCTGAAACATTACCCCGTCAATTCAAGTGCAACAAGAGTCTAGCCCTACCCACCATAGACCAAGTCAGAGTAGTCTGTGAATACCCCGACGTATTTCCAAATGAATTGCCAGGTATGCCCCCGGATAGGGATATTGAGTTCATTATTGAACTAATCCCCGGAACCGGACCCATAGCCCAGAGGCCCTATAGCATGAACCCCTCAGAGTTAGTTGAGTTGAAGAAGCAGTTAGATGTTGTCAACACCCGGATTTTTAATCTCAGATGTCCGTTATGCCATACCTTGCAATCCTAGGATTGCCATTTCTGCGAGACATAACGGATTGGATATCACAGTACATCATCCATTACAAACCATACATAAGGTTTTACACAAATAAGGATCTCATGATCCAGTCTTAATACAACAAGCAGTGGAAGTAAATGATAAGCGTAACGGTGGGGTCCATCTTCAGGGGCACAGACAATGCTGACGAAGGTAGATAGTCCTAGTTATCATAGGCGTCCTGCTGACCATCATCTTGACAATCTCCTTCATAGTCTGGCCATGATAATAGCCAGGGACAAAAGCCATGAGTACTCTTTAAGTACTCGCAAATTACTATTAACAGGTACTATAATTCTAGGTTAAAGTGCTGAATCTAATTTAACTATCAAGTTAAGTTTGAAACCTAAGCTGAATTCAGAAGCAAAGAAAGATAAAGTAAAGTTCTAGAGGCACTTAAGTTGGGAAGCTACTATCATCAACATAACCCTGTTGTGGTCAAGTCAAAGTTCATTATTCACTTTAAGGTATTTGGAAAACATCTGACAACGAAACAATATGGCCATTCCAACTGTCCATAACCGTGGACACGGCTATTCGAATAGTTTGACACTCTGTAGAGGTGGTACACTTTCACCACAAGATTCGATACATCTGTCAGGGATAACCCTGAATCATCATACTTAGTATGCAGATAATCAAACATAACCTTCCCTTTACACACCCTAGTACAAGCACCTCTCCTATGAGCATGGCCTCCCAACCATGACCATCAGTCATCTTGGGCACTGCATAGGTGGACAACATTGAGAGGTAGCCTCAGCTCAAACCTCTCTCATGAGGGAACTAATACTAATGCATATAAATTTCCATCTAAGCCTTACCCAATTCAGGTAGTATGGTTGTACGGTAAATTTGGAATGGTATTGCATCCGAATCCAACCATTAGTTTTATAAAAGGTTAAGGCTCATGCCTCATCACTTTCATCATCATAAACCAGTTGTGTCTCTCAACACATGTCAAAACATCTCAATAGAATGACTCATCATTCCAAGGTTTTCACAATGCATTTTCACCAAGAGTTCCCATCTAAAGTGACTCAAGCTTTTGATCTACTCTAAAATGTTAAGTTAAGAGTGTTCACTAAAGGGGGAAGATGGGATCAATCTCATGCCATAGAATGACATCTAAAGGTTTCTAAGTAGGGCAAGTTTTATACTTTTTATGCTACCTTCAAAATAAGTAAAGAACTTTGTATAACCTAAGAGAGGTAAAACTTGTAGGTAAGACTTGGGGTACTAATAGTTAAAAAGGGGTGTGATGAAAGCATGCCTAAAGCATCCTTGCTCATTCATCTAGCTTAATTCTAGCCTGCTAACAATATCTTGCCTTGGTTGGTGCAGTGGTTGAAGTTTTCTTCTTCTTCTTCTTCTTGGTAGAACTCCTCCTCCTCGAAAGCTTGGTCGGTACTAGCGTCTATAAATACATAGGGAGTAGACAATCACCAAACAATACTTAACTAGGCTAAGTAGCATTTTAAAACACACAATTGATGATCTATTATCATCACAAGCATCACAAGTTTAATTTCAAAAGTTTCATCCCTTTTATTTTAGAAAAGTAATTTCTACTCATTGAAATATTAACAAAAATTTAATATTCACCACCAAAATATGGGATCATGTGGACACATGTCCTCACCACATACTCTAACATGTGGGAATGAGATTTAAAGGTTGGATCAATATTACTTTGGTTTAAGTTCATTATTTAATGATTTAAAGTGACTAGAAATGCCTATATAGCATTATTTTGGTACTAGTCCAAAGTCACTGCATGTAAACCTTAATATTATTACATATTTAGATAGATATGATGAAATGTGATTTTTGAGAGTTGGAATCAACTCAAATCTAACTTGGTTGATTTTATAAAAATGTTGCAAGTTGCAAAAGCTTCTGTCTTCTGATTTTTGTTAGGAGAGATCTATAACTCTAATTGAATTAAATCCAACGGGCTTGGATAGATCATTTTAATACCTTTTAGAAAAAAATGGTTTCATGCAATTTGGATTTCTAAAACTCTCTGAAATGATTTTTGAAATAGTGGACAAAAACTAGATTTAACTAAAAAGAAAACTCCATATTTGAATCGATGGGCTAGCGCGGGAAAGGACTTGGGCCGGCCCAGTGGCGCTCCGCGGCGCGAGGCTCAGCTGACAGGGGGGTCCCGCATGTCAGTGGCACTTAAAACGCGAAACGGTACGCGCGTTGTGGGCCGTAGGATTAGAAGCGAGATCAACGGCTGAGGGTCGTCGTCGATGACGAATAGGTCGCCGGCAAGCTCGAATCCTAGCGGCTCGGTGGGGGTCTACTGGGGGCATACTAGGGCTCCAACGGGGTCAGCGAGGTGGGCAATCGACGTGGAAGACGACAGCGAGGCGAGGCGCGGTTGTGGTGGAGCTTGGGGTGGTCGAAATCAACGACGCCCTTCTCCTCCTGAGGCGGCTGCTCCGGCTCCAATTCCGGCGAGCTGCTGCTCCACTTGCGTCGTCTAGAGGTGGGTGAGGTTCAGAAAGGTGAGGGGAGTGGAGTGGTGTGGAGAGAAGAGGCTGGGAAGGGCTCCTTTTATAGGCCCGACGGTGAGACCGAGCGGGATGGGCAGTCGACGGTGCTGATATGGCTACGGCGAGGTAGAGGCATGGCTGGGGGTGGAGATCGATGGGCAGTCCCCTGGCGGTGCTCTAGGAATTGAATGCGGCCGTAGGGGCGGTGGCACGCGGTCTGGGTGAGGTGGCGCTCTGAGAGGCAGAGACGACAGTGTCCATGGTGAGCGGTGGCTGTGAGGCTTTGGGCGGCGAACGGGGATGTCTGGGGTGTTCTCCAGGTCGAGGCGGAGCGGAGGGCGCGTGCTGGTTCCAATGGGTGATCTGTGCGAGCGGGGACAGGGCGTGCTCTGGGGGCGGCGTCGGCATGTTTGACCGGCTCCGGGCGCGGCGGTTCCTGGCCGCTCTGCCCTCTGTCTCTGGCCTGGGGCTAGTTGGGCGGTGGAGGTGGACCACAAGCAACTTGCTAGACATGGTGAGGGAGGCTGGAGAGGGCGGCTGCTGCGAGTGCACGGTCGTCCGGCGAGAGAGGGCTCGGCATGGCAGTGCAGTGCAGCTAGGGGTAAGGGAAGAGGCTGGGGTTGGTCTGGTCAGGCTTGAGGGGGACAAAGATGATCAAAGCACATTGCAATTGCTAGACACAATCAACCCAAAACAATATTAGTTAGGCCAATATGATCTTGCCAGCAAGGTGTTTGATGAAATGGCCGCAAGAGAAAAAGTTTTTAATTTTGGTTTCAAAAACTTTGAGTGATCTCCACTAGTGATAGGTAGTCTCTGGTTGCAAGGGTTTTGAAAATGGAGCTCAAATAGATGGTTTTTGAAATAGGGTTGATCTATGCATATGCATTGGATTCAATTTTAAACTGCCATTTAAAATAGTTAACAGAATGTTTTTAGCAGATCAAAAGGTGGACCTTGGTACCTCATTATGTGTACTAGCAAGGGGTGCAAAGATCAAGAATTTTTTCTGTTAAGACTTGAGTACTAGGAATAGCCAAAGTAGGCATGAGAGTTAAATTTGCCAAAATGACCATTCCTTCTTTTTAATTCTTTTTTATTTGATTTTCTTGAGGAAAAGTTTGGGAATGATGTAGATGATGTTTAAATCACCTAAGAAACATTTTACAAGAATTGGATCAATCAATCATGGAAATTCAAACAACTCCTATTTTAAATGCATACACATATGAATGCTTTCATTTTAAATTTGGAAAAGTTTTTGTTAACCCTATTTCTGGATGATTTGATCTTGATAAGCTTGGATTAAAGTTTTGGGATGTTACAGATGCCATGTTAGCAACAGGCTTGATTCAACCAAGCGCATCGCCATGGAGATCACCAGTGTTATTCGTCGACAAGAAAGATGGAGGCAATCGTCTGTGTGCAGATTACAGAAAGTTGAATGACGTCACCATCAAGAACAAGTACCCCTTGGCAAAGATAGAGGATCTATTTGATCAACTGACTGGATCTGAATATGAGGCAAAGGAGATGGATAGATTTAATCAAGGATTATGACCTTGACATTCACTATCACCCCGGCAAAGCCAATGTGGTAGCGGATGCTCTTAGCAGATTGCCATGTAGGCTAAACACCATGATCAAGGAGAGTAGCCAAGTTTGTATGAGGAGTTGGAGCAGTTCAAAACTGAATTAGTTAGCAAAGGATTCTTAGATACCATTGAACTTCAACCCACTTTGATTAGCCAAATCAGGGAAGCCCAGAAGGGGAATGAAAGTATAGACAGAATCAAACATCGTATTGGTACAGGAAAGGTACCTGGATTCACTGAAGACGAAGAAGGAGTACTATGGTACAAAGGACGTATCTGTGTGCCAGCAGATTCGGAGCTAAAGCAAGTTATCATGAAGGAAGCTAATGATACTCTTTATTCTATCCACCTCGGAGGAACAAAGATGTATCAGGATTTGCAGGAACAATTTTGGTGGCACAAGATGAAGAGAGAAATCGGAAGGTACATCGCCAAGTGTGACACCTGTCAAAGAGTCAAAGCAGAGCACCAGAGACCCGCAGGACTGTTGCAACCATTGCAGATTCCTGAATGGAAATGGGATTCCGTCGGAATGGACTTTATCACCGGTTTACCTACTTCTAGTAGGGGAGATCGCTCAATCTGGGTCATAGTTGATAGACTGTCCAAGGTAGCCCACTTTATCCCTGTCAAGACTACCTACCAGAGTGTGAAACTAGCAGAACTGTGCATTGCTAGGATTGTTAGTTTGCATGGAACCCCCAAGACCATAGTATCAGATCGAGGAACCCAGTTTACCTCGAGATTTTGGCAGAAAGTTCAGGAAGGATTGGGAACCAAGTTGAACTTCAGCACCGTGTATCACCCGCAAACAGATTGACAGACTGAGAGAGTCAACCAGATCTTAGAGCATATGCTTAGAGCTTGTGTGTTGGAATATGGATCAAAATGGGAAGACTGTCTGCCTTTTGCAGAATTCTCATATAACAACAGTTATCAAGCTAGTTTGCAGATGGCACCCTTTGAATTCCTATACGGAAGGAAGTGTCGTACCCCTTTGTATTGGTCGCAAGTAGGAGAGAGTCAGATCTTTGGACCCGACATTCTCCAGGAAGCAGAAGAAAAGGTTCACAAAGTCCATGAGCACCTCAAGACCGCCCAATCTAGACAGAAGAGTTATGCTGACAAGAGAAGGAGAGACCTGACCTTCAATGTCGGAGATTTTGTATATCTCAAGGTTTCACCATTGAAAGGAACCCAACACATTAGTCTGAAAGGAAAGTTAGCCCCCAGATATATCGGGCCCTTCAAATTTCTGAACCGTCGAGGAGAAGTATCGTATCAACTAGAACTACCTGAAGAAATGTCAGCGATCCACAATGTGTTCCATATCTCATTACTTCGCAAATGCTTGGAAGTGCCCGAGAAGACTGAAGTTTTCAAGAACATCGATCATAGTGCTGTAGAGATCAACAATGACCTGACCTATCGGGAAGTGCCCATCCGTATCTTAGAAGAAGCCTACAGAACCACCATGACTCGGAGTATCAAGTTTCTCAAGATTCAGTGGAGCAACCATACCGAGGATGAAGCCACTTGGGAGCGTGAAGATTACATTAGGACGGAGTTCCCAGATCTCTTTAGTTCCTAGTTTTCTTTGTAAATCTTGGGACGAGATTTTGTTTAAGGGGGGAAGGTTTGTAACATCCCAAAACTTAAATCCAAGCTTATCAAGAACCAAATCATCAAAATTTAGGGTTAACAAAAACTTTTCTAAATTAAAAATGAAAGCATTCATGTGTATGTGCATATAATTTAGGAATTGATTTGAATTGCCATGGTTCTGTGATTCTTTGCTTGTAAAATGTTTCTTAGGTGAAATAAACATCATCTAAATCATTCCCAAACTTTTCCCAAAGAAAAACAACTCAAAATGAATAATTGAAGTGAATGGTCATTTTGGCCAAATTAACTATCATGCCTACTTTGGCTATTCCTAGTACTCAAAACTTAACAGAATCATTTGTGGATCTTTACACTCCTTGCTAGTCCACATAATGAGGTACCAAGGCCCACTTTGTAATCTGCTAAAAACATTCAAATGCTAATTTTAAATAACAGTTTAAAATTGAATCTATTTCATATGGGAAGATCCCACTATTTCAAAAACCACTCAAACAAGCTCAATTTTCAAAACCCAAGCAACCAAAGAGTCTCAAGCTTATGCCTAGCAAACCCACCAAAAATCTTTTCAAAATTCAAAAGTTTATTTCTTGCGGCCATTTAATCAAACACTTGACAAGCAGGGTTAAACTCTAAATCCTAGCTCACTGTTTTGAACAGGGTTTTCCCCCAAATGATCTCCATTTAATCCCCTTGTTCCCTCATGATCTAACCAGACCATTAGCACCTCACCCCCTTGTCCCTAGCCACAATGCCGAGCCACCCCGAGCACCAACTCGCCGGCCGACCATGCACTCACCCCAGCAGACCACCTCCCCCTCTCTCGCCATGTCTAGGAGGTAGCCAGGACCTCACCGCCACCCTCTGTCCCTTCCCCGAGCCAAGCCCAGCAGTGGACCACCGAGCAATCCCCGCGCCCAGTGCCACCGCGCCATGCCGAGCACACGCCAGAGCGCCGCACCCAGCACGCGTGCACAAGCCATCGCTCGACTGCAACCCGCGCCCACCGCTCCGCCATGACCCAGGGAACACGACAGACACGCCCGTTCGCCGCCCAACGCACCACAGCCACCGCTCGTCGTGGACATTGCCGCTTCTACCGCTCAGAGCGCCAGCTGCCCCTGACCGCATACCACCATCCCTAAGCCAGCATTAAGTTCCTAGAGAACCGCCAGGAGACCGCCCATCGATCCCCACCCTCAGCCATGCCGCTAGACGCCCATAGCCATGTCTCCACCGTCGCCTGCCCATCCCTCTCGGTCTCGCCGTCGAGCCTATAAAAGGAGGGCACCCCCAGCCATTCGAAGCACACCACTCCACTCCCCTCACCTCACTGATCATCCCACACCACTAGCCGGAGCAAGGGGAGCAGCAGCTCACCGGAATTGCACCGGAGCAGGCCGCCTCTGGAGGAGAAGGGTGCCACTGATTGCGACCACCCCCGGAGCTGCCTCGACCGTCCCTGAGCTCGCTGTTGACCACCAGTCAGTTTGCCCACCTCGCCGACCTTGCTGGAGCCCTGGTACGCCCCCTATGCACCCCCACCGAGCCTCTAGGGTTCGAGCTCGCCAGCGACAGGTCCGTCGTTGACGACAAGCCACAGCCATTGATCCCCACTCTAATCCAACGTCCCACATCGCCCCGTACCGCTTCGCGTATTAGGAGCCGCTGACCGGTGGACCCCCCCTGTCAGCTGAGCCCCGCGCTGCGGAGTGACACTGGGCCGGCCCATTAGTGTTTCCCGCGTGACCCAGTTAGTTTGAATTAGGATTTTTCTATTTAGTTTATACTTAGTTCTATCTCTGAGTTTGAAAATCAATTCGGAGAGATTTACAAATCCAAATTGCATGAAACCAATTTTGCCTGAAAGGTATTGAACTGATATATCCAAGCTCATTGGATTTAATTCAATTAGAGTTATAGATCTCTCCTAGCAAAAATAATAAAACAGAAGCATTTTTACCTTGCAACATTTTTCAAAATTCAACCATGATAGCTTTTGAGATGATTCCAACTCTCAAAAATCCCATTTCACCATACCTATCTAAATATGTAGTAGTATTAAGTTTTACATGCAGTGACTTTGGACTAGTACCAAAATAATGCTATATAGGCATTTCTAGTCACTTTAAATCATTAAATAATGAACTTAAACCAAAGTAATTATGATCCAACCCTTAAATCTCATTCCCACATGTTAGTCCACATGATCCCATATTTTAAGTGGTGAATATTAAATCTTAGTAAATTTCTCAATGAGTAGAAATTACTTTTCTAAATTAAAAAGAGTGAAACTATTAAATTAAACTTGTGATGCTTGTGATGATAATAGATCATCAAATATGTGTCTTAGAATGCTAATTAGACTAGTTAAGTATTGTTTGGTGATTGTGTACTCCGTATGTATTTATAGACGATAGTACCGACCAAGTCTACGAGGAGGAGGAGTTCTACCAAGAAGAAGAAGAAGAAAACTTCAACCACTGCACCAACCAAGGCAAGCCACCATTAACAGTGCAAGCTATTGTAGCCAGCTAGAATTAAGTTAGTTAACTTGATCCAAGATGCTATAGGCATGATTGAGTCATATCACTTTGACTATTAGTTACCCCAAGTCTTATTTACAAGCTTCACTTCCTTTACTTTACCCAAAGTTCTCTACTTTTTGAAGGTAGCATAAAGAGTATAAAACTTGACCTATTTAGAACCCTTTAGATGTCATTCTATGGCATGAGATTGAACCCATCATTTCCACCTTAGTGAACACTCTTAACTTAGTAGTTTAGAGTAGATAAAAACTTGAGTCACTTTAGATGGGAGCACTTGGTGAAAATGAATTATGAAAACCTTGGAATGATGAGTCATTCTATTGAGATGTTTTGACATGTGTTGAGAAACACAAATGGTTTATGATGATGAAAATGTTGAGGCATGAGCCTTAACCCTTTTATAAAACTGATGGTTGGATTCAGATGCGATACCATTCCAAATTTACCGTACAACCACACTACCTCAATTGGGTAAGGCTTAGCTAGAAATTTATATGCATTACTATTAGTTCCCTCATGGGAGAGGTTTGAGCTGAGGCTACCTCTCAATGTTGTCCACCTATGTAGTGCTCAAGATGACTGATGGTCATGGTTGGGAGGCCATGCTCATAGGAGAGGTGCTTATACTAGGGTGTGTAAAGGGAAGGTTATGTTTGATTATCTGCATACTAAGTATGATGATTCAGGGTTATCCCTGACAGATGTATCTAATCTTGTGGTGAAAGTGTACTACCTCTGCAGAGTGTCAAACTATTCGAATAGCTGCGTCCGCGGTTATGGACAGTTGGAATGGCCATACTGTTTCATGGTTAGATGTTTTTCAAACAACTTATGAAATGAATGATGAATCTTGACTTGACCACAACAGGGTTGTGTTTATGACATTAGCTTCCCAACTTAAGTGATTCTAGAACTTTATTGTATCTTTCTTTGCTTTAGAACTCAGCTTAGGTTTCAAACTTAACTTTATAGTTAAACTTAGATTTAGCACTTTAACCTAGAACTATATTACTTGTTAGAGGTAGTTTGCGAGTACTTAAAGAGTACTCATGGCTTTTGTCCCTGGCTATTCTCATGGCCAGACTATGAAGGAGACTATCAAGATGATGGCCAGCAGGATGGCTATGATAACTAGGACTATCTGCCTTCGTCAGCATTGCCTGTGCCCCTGAAGATGGACCCCACCACTACGCTTATCTTTTATTTCCGCTGCTTGTTGTATTAAGACTGGATCATGAGATCCTTATTTGTGTAAGACCTTATGTATATTTTGTAATGGATGATGTACTGTGATATCCAATCCGTTATGTCTCGCAAAAATGGTAATCCTGGGATTGCGAGGTATGGCATAACGGGCATTTGGGATTAAAAATCCGGGTGTTGACAGAGATCCATATTCTGCTTCGATCTTTCTTTATGGAAAAGAACCATCTCGTCATCACTCGGAAAACTGAGAATTTTATTTCCTGATAGTTGGAAACTCACACTGACGACATTGTTTACTACAAGAAGATGCACCCATCTACCTCTAAAAATACATTTAATTCAAGAGCAATCTATCGTGCTTACTTGTAGCTCAAGTTTGACCTAATTTCGTTAATCGACAAGAAGTCACTGAAGTGTGAGAACTTAGCTAGGAAGCTTGAAAAATCTAGTACTAAAAACTTGGGTATTACGTATATGGTCCAGTTTGTTTGATAATTGGGGCGGTTGCATTTTCTTTTAACCTTGGTAGGTCTCGTAGGAGTGAGGTGCTTGAGAGGTAAGACGGTTGGTAAAAGTACAAGTTACATCAAGGACCTCATAAAAATGAAAATTGCACGCAAGTCCACGCATTTAGCACAAGGACCCTGAAACTGAGAAATGAAGTGTGTGTTTTGAGGTTTGCGCATACTAGCGTTCATCGTTCTAAAGACTATCAGTAGAATCTTTGTAGATGCTAAGAATGGAAAAGAAGATCCAATGGTTAGCAACATTTGGATTTGTCGGTCTTGATCCAACGGTCAATGTTCGAAGTTATACGTACACAATACAGTGGTATGGTATGTATTGTAAGAGATAAGACAAGATAAAGATAAGATAAGAAGTACTATGAATGACCGATCTTTTGGATAACCTTCGCTCCCGATGTTTGGGAAGCAAGTGAAAATTTTGAAAACCGGAAAAGTTTGAATTTTTTTGCCGCCAAGGACCAAAGTGGTTTCCTTCCTATGTACTCCTCGTCCCTACTCCACACCCACACGCGGCTGCCGAACACGCCAGAGACACAGAGCCGCCATACCAAGGCACACATGCGCAGTGCCACGCTATGGACGAGGCGAGAGAGATCAGCCAGATCGGTGCGCGAGGGGAAAGGGGAGGAGAGATGGAGCATAGGGAAGGAGAGAGAAAACACATAATTTGTTTTGCGTGCATAGGTCCTGAAATTTACTACTAGTAGAGTGTACACTGTAAGGCCGCAGTAGTACCTCATGTCAGAAAACCATCATAACTTTGCTCTAATATGGAACCGCCTTCGACTTCTCTCCGCTGCTGCCCTCTTCCCCTGCCAATGTTTTATTCTCTCAGCATGTACAACATGTGGACAGAGGTGACCATATGTCTAAGCAAAGAAATATACTACTCCCGCATTGTGTAAAAAAGCACACCTTAATATGGCCTACTACCCGTTCAAAAAAGGCCTACTATGTGGTATCCGCTAAGGTTCACCTTATATATTGTGGAAAAAATAAAGTTATCTTTAAGCATAAGGTGCACCTCAAGCTTGTGGGTTGCCCATAGAGAATAGAAATATCATTTCCCCTCTCTCCCTATTTCATGTGATCGTTTTCAAAAGGTGTTCAAAATTTTCATGATGCAAAATCTTAGCTAGAAGTCGAACCACTTGTCAAAACTCTCCGTGGTTTCTGATATATTAGTTAACCGCTCGATGGGTACCTCCAAAAGCTTTTTTCATAAAACTTTCAAAGCAACCTACAATTTATTACATGTAGTTCAAGTTTGACCTAATTTCATTAAATTCAAGAGCAATCTATCGCACTTAGTTGTAGGTCATGTTTGACCTAATTTCATTAAATTCAAGAGCAATCTATCGCACTTAGTTGTAGGTCATGTTTGACCTAATTTCATTAAATTGTCAAGACGCAAAATCTTAGCAAGAAGATGAACCTGTTGTCAGAACTCTCTTTTGGTTCCTGATAGTATATTAATTGCCCCCTCCCCGCGCGCCCCCTCCGATGGGAACCTCTAAGAGATTTTATGTAAAACTTTCAAAGCAACCTACACGGTTTACTTGTAGTAGTTCAAATTTTACCTATTATATTTTTTCCGCTTTGCCTATTATAATTTTATATAGTGATGATATGCCAGATGTCTATTATCCGAGTCTCACGTGTAGGGCACGTGCAATTTACTAGTACTTGTAGTTTCAAATTTGACCTAATTTCGATAAATCAACATAAATTCATTCTAATGGGAAGAGTTAGCTGGGAAGTTTGAAAACTCATAAAATATGGGAATCATTGGTACAACAAGTTGGTCCAATATATATGTATGTAAACTTGGCTTGTGGCATTGAGATCCAATATTCTTCGGACTTTTCTTTTGGAAAAAGAACAACCTCGCTCGTATTCTTCACTCAGAAAATGTAGAATTGAATGTTCTTTCTTGATAGTTGGAAACTCACAGCGACGACACTGTTTACTACAAGAATATGCATCTACCTATGAAAAGACATTTAATTCAAGAGCAATCTATGGTGTTTACTTGTAGCTAGCTCAAGTTTGACCTAATTTCGTTAAGTTACCAATATGCAAAGTCTTAGCAAGAAGTTGAACCTATCGTCAAAACTCTCGCTGGTTTCTGGTATATTAATTTTGAACCCTTGATGGGTACGTCCAAAAGATTTTTCATAAATCTATCAAAGCAAAACCTACAATTTACTTGTAGTTTCAAATTTGATCTAATTCCGAGATATCGACATAAAGTTATTCAAATGTGTGGGGTTAGCTATAGGAAGCTTCAAAACCCATAAAATAGGGGAATCGCAAGTACAACATGTTGTTGATCCACTATATATATATAGTCGTGCTATTCGACACCCAGACCCACCCTCTATCTTTTAAAACGTATATAATTTTTATGTCACGTAAATTTTTTCTTGCCTCGGAAGTCAAGAAGAACATAAAAAAATTTAAACATGTCGTAAAAAAGTTGTTTATATGCTATATAAAAATACGACGTAAAATGCGTATTTTCTATGTTTTTTACAATAAAATGACTCATAAATTGTATTTTTATGTCGATATTTTTGCATTTTTGATAAATATGAACATAATTATTAGTATACAAAACATAAATTTCTAAAATGAGAACATAAAAATATGTGGGGTGCCAAATAACTATTCTGCATCCTGGGTGCTAAATAGGATTTCTATATATATATATATATATATATATATATATATATATATATATATATATATATATATATATATATGTCAACTTGGCTTGTGGCATCCACATCCAATATTCTTTGGAATTTTCTTTACGGAAAAGAACAACTAACCTCGTTCATCTTCACTCGGAAAACATAGAATTCAATGTTCTTTCCTGATAGTTGGACACTCACACCCACGACACTGCTTACTACTAGAAAATGCACCCATCTACCTCTAAAATGATATTTAATTTAAGAGCTATCTATAACGCTTACTTATAGCTCAAGTTTGACCTAATTAATTTTGTTAAATTGTCAAGATGCAAAATCTTAGCAGGAAGTTGAACCTATCATCAAAACTCTTGTTGTTTTCAGATATATTAATTGTGACCCCTCGATGGGTACCCCCAAATTAAAAGCTTTTTCGTAAAAGTTAAAAAGCAAAACCAACAATTTACTTGTAGTTTCAAATTTGATCTAATTTAGATAAATCAACATGAAGTCATCCGGTCAAATGTGCAGAGTTAGCTAGGAAGCTTGAAAACTCATAAATAAAACATGGGAATCGTTGGTACAACATGTTGGTCCACTATATATGTCGGTAAACTTGGCTTCTGGCATTTAGATCCAATATTATTCTTCGGACATTTCTTTACGGAAAAGAACAACCTCACTTGTCATCACTCGAAAAATTGAGAATAATTAAATTTTCTTTCCTGATATAGTTCAAAAATCACACCGTACCGACGGCACTGTTTGCTACAAGAAAATGCACCCGTCTACCTCTCTGAAAAGTCATATATTTCAACAACAATCTATCGCACTTACTTGTAGCTCAAGTTTGACCCAATTTCGTTAAATAGTGTCATGCGATGCAAAATCTTAGCAAGAAGTCAAACTAGTTGTCAAAACTCTCGGATTTTTCTCATATATTGATTGTGACACCCCTCCCGATTGGTACGATACCTCCAAAAGCTTTTTCATAAAACTTTCAGAGCAACCTACAATTTAGTTATAGTTCAAGTTTGACCTAATTTCAATAAATCGACATGTAGTCATTCAAGTGGGCGGAGTTAATTAGCTAGGGAGTTTGAAAACTCAAAAAACATATGGTAATTGTAAGTAAAACACGTTGGTCCACTTAATATGTCTAGAAGCTTGGCTTATGGCATTGAGATCCATATTCTGCTTCGAGCTTTCTTTACGGAAAAGAACCATCTCGTGATCACTCGGAAAAGTGAGAATTTTATTTCCTGATAGTTGGAAACTCACACTGACGATATTGTTTACTACAAGAAGATGCACCCATCTACCTCCGAAAATACATTTAATTCAAGAGCAATCTATCTCGCTTACTTGTAGCTCAAGTTTGACCTAATTTTGTTAATCGACAAGAAGTCGCTGAAGTGTGCGAAGTTAGCTAGGAAGCTTGAAAAAATCTAGTACTAAAAACTTGGGTATTATGTATAAGAAACTGTGGTCCAGTTTGTTTGATAATTGGGGCGGTTGCATTTTGTTTTAACCGTGGTAGGTCTCGTAGGAGCGAGGTTCTTTAGAGTTAAGATGGTCGGTGTAAGTACAAGTTACATCAAGGACCTCATAAAAATGAAAATTGCACCCAAGTCCATGCATTTAGCACAAGGACCCTGAAACTAAGCAATGAAGTGTGTATTTTGAGGTTTGCATATACTAGCATTCATTGTGCTAAAGACTATAAGTAGAATCTTTATAGATGCTAAGAATGGAAATGAAGATCCAACGGTTAGCAATGTTTGGATTTGCCGGTCTTGATCCAACGGTGAGTGTTCGAAGTTATCCGTACACTATATAGTGGTATGGTATGGTATTGTAAGAGATAAGACAAGATAAAGATAAGATAAGAAGTACTGCCAATGGCCGATCTTTTGAGTAACCTTCCCTCCCAATGTTTGGGAAGCAAGTGAAAATTTTGAAAGCCGGAAAAGTTTGAATTTTTTTGCCGCCAAGGACCCAAGTGGTTTCCTTCCTATGTACTCCTCCTACTCCACACAACGCGGCTACCGAACACGCCAGAGACACAGAGCCACCCTACCAAGGCACACGTGCGCAGCACCACGCTGTGGACGAGGGAGAGATCAGTCGGGCCGGTGCACGAGGGGAAAGGGTAGGAGAGAGGGAGGATGGATGGTGAGAGGCAGCGAATGAGAGAGAAAACACACAATTTGTTTTGCGTGCATAGGTCCTGAAATTTACTAGTACTAACATAGTGTAGTACACTGTAAGGCCGCAAGAGTACCTCGTGTCAGAAACCCATCATAACTTTGCTCTGACATGGAACCGCCTTCAACTTCTCTTCGCTCCTGCCCTCTTCCTCTGCCAACGTTTTATTCTCTCAGCATGTACAGCGTGTGGACAGAGGTGACCATATGTCTAAGCAAAGAAATATACTACTCCCGCATTGTGTAAAAAAGCACACCTTAATATGGCCTACTACCCATTCAAAAAAATGGCCTACTATGTGGCATCCGCTAAGGTTCACCTTATACATAGTGGAAAAAATAAAGTTATCTTTAAGCATAAGGTGCACCTCAAGCTTGTGGGTTGCCCATAGAGAATAGAAATATCATTTCCCCTCTCTCCCTATTTCATGTGATCATTTTCAAAAGGTGTTCAAAATTTTATTGATGCAAAATCTTAGATAGAAGTCGAACCACTCGTCAAAACTCTCTATGGTTTCTGATATATTAATTAACCGCTCGATGGGTACCTCCAAAAGATTTTTTTCATAAAACTTTCAAAGAAACATACAATTTATTACATGTAGTTCAAGTTTGACCTAATTTCATTAAATTCAAGAGCAATCTATCGCACTTAGTTGTAGCTCAAGTTTGACCTAATTTCATTAAACTGTCAAGACGCAAAGTCTTAGCAAGAAGATGAACCTGTCGTCAGAACTCTCTTTTGGCTCGATGGGTACCTCGTTCGTATTCACTCGGGAAACATAGAATTCAATGTTCTTTCCTGGTAGTTGGACACTCACACCCACGACACTACTTACTACTAGAAAATGCACCCATCTACCTCTGAAATGACATTTAATAAGAGATATCTATCGCGCTTACTTGTAGCTCAAGTTTGACCTAATTAATTCCATTAAATTGTCAAGATGAAAAATCTTAGCAAGAAGTTGAACCTATCGTCAAAACTCTCGTTGTTTTTAGATATATTAATTGTGAACCCTCGATGGGTACCTCCAAAAGATTTTTCTTAAAACTTTCAAAGCAACCTACAATTTACTTGTAGTTTCAAATTTGACCTAATTTTGATAAATCGACATATCGATCAAATGGGCAGAGTTAGCTAGGAAGTTTGAAAACGCATAAATAAAACATGGGAATCGTTGGTACAACATGTTGGTCCACTATATATGTCTGTAAACTTGGTGTGGCATTCACATCCAATATTCTCCGGACTTCTTACAAAAAAGAACAACCTCGCTCATCTTCACTTGTAAAATGTAGAATTGAATGTTCTTTCCTGATAGTTGGAAACTCACATTGACGACATTGTTTACTACAACAAGATACACCGATCTACCTCTGAAAATACATTTAATTTCAAGAGCAATCTATCGCTCTTAATTGCTTGTACATCAGGTTTGACCTAATTTCGTTAAATTGTCAAGATGCAAAATCTTAGCAAGAAGTTCATCCTATCGTCAAAACTCTCGGTGTTTTATGATATATTAATTGTGACCCGTCGATGGGTACCTCCAAAAGTTTTTTTGTAAAACTACCAAAGCAACCTATAATGTACTTGAAGTTTCAAATTTGACCTAATTTTTATAAATCGACATAAAGTCATTCGGTCAAATGGGCAAAGTTAGCTAGGAAGTTTGAAAACTCATAAAACATGGGAATCATTGGTACAACATGTTGGTCCTATATATAGGTCGGTAAACTTGGCTTCTATCACTCAGATCCAATATTCTTCGGACATTTCTTTATGGAAAAGAACAACCTCGCTCGCCATCACTCAAAAAATTGAGAATTGAATGTTCTTTCCTAATAGTTGGAAAATCACACCGATGACATTATTAACTATAGGAAAATACACCCATCTACCTCTAAAAAGTCAATATTTCAAGAGCAACCTATCGTGCTTACTTTGTAGTTCAAGTTTGACCCAATTTCGTTAAATAGTGTCATGATGCAAAATCTTAGCATAAAGTCAAACCAGTTGTCAAAACTCTCGGTTGTTTCTCATATATTGATTGTGAACCCCCGATGGGTACCTCCAAAAGCTTTTTCCTGTAACTTTCATAGCAACCTACAAAACTTGTAGTATATAGTTCAAATTTGACCTAATTTTGATTAATCGACATATAAAGTCATTCAAGTGGGCAGAGCGATAAGCTATAGGAAGTTTGAGAACTCATAAAACACGGGAAATCATAAGTACAATATGTTGGTCCACTATATATGTGTGAAAACTTGGCTTGTGGCATTTAGATCCTTATTCTTTGGACTTCCTTTATAGGAGAGAATAATCTCGATATCACTCGAAAAATTGAGAATGTTCTTTCCCGATAGTTGGAAATTCACACTGACAACATTGTTTACTACAAGAAGATGCACTCATCTATCCTAGAATAGACATTTAATTCAATAGAAATCTATCGCGCTTACTTGCTTGTAGCTCAAGTTTGACCGAATTTCGTTAAATAGTCAGGATGCAAAATCTTAGCAAAAAGTTGAAAATATCATCAAAACTCTCGGTGGTTTCTGACATATTGATTGTGACCCCTCAATGGGTGCCCCCCGAAAGCTTTTTCGTAGAACTTTCAAAGCAACCTACAATTTACTTGTAGTTTCAAATTTGACCTAATTTCGATAAATCGACATAAAGTCATTCAAATGGGCAGAGTTAGCTAGGAAGTCATTCAAATATCGACAAACATTTAATTCAAGAGCGATCTTTCGCGCTTACTTGTAGCTCAAGTTTGACCTAATTTTGTTAAACTATCAAGATGCAAAATCTTAGCATGAAGTTGAACGTGTCGTCAAAACTCTCGGTGGTTTATGATATATTAATTGTCCCCTGAATAGGTACCTCTAGAAAAGTTTTCATAATACTTTCAAAGCAACCTACAATTTACTTGTAGTTCAAATTTGACCTAAATTTGATAAATAATTGGCATAAAGTCATTCAAGTTGGTGGAGTTAGCTTGGAAGTTGGAAAGCTCATAAAACATGGGTATCGTCAGCACAACATGTTGGTCCACTCTTTATGTCTGAAAACTTGTCTTCTGGTATTCAAATCCATATTCTTCAGAGTTTCTTTACGTAAAAGAACAATCTCGCCATCACTCGAAAAATTGAGAATTAAATGTTCTTTCGTGGTAGTTGGAAACTAACACCGACGACATTGTTTACTACATCACCCATCCACCTCTAAAAATACATTTAATGCAATAGCAATCAATTGCCCTTATGTAGCAAATGTTTGACCTAATTTCGTTAAATCGGCAAAAAGTCACTAAAGTGTGCAATGTTAGCTGGGAAGCTTGAAACATACTATTTCTTAAAATTTTGGAATTATAAGAAACCATGTTCCACTTTGTCTGATAATCGGGGCAGCGTAATTATTTTTTAATTGTGGTAGGTCCCGTAGGAGTGAGGTGCTTTATTAGTTAACACGCGGTCGGTGGAAGTACAAGTTATATCAAGGACCTCATAAAAATGAAAATCACATCCAAGTCCATGTATTTAGCACAAGATCCCTGAAACTAAGCAATGAAGTATCCTTTGAGGTTTGCGTGTATGCTAGATATTGTAGAGCCAAAATTTGTTCTGAAACAATCTACATTCTAGCTTTTACTACTAGTACGTATAGTAAACAAGAATCCATAAAACAGAGTGGTCGTACTCTCTACTGGAGTAGTAACTTGGATTGGTTTTTCACATATCTAAGTACTACTACTAATTATAATTTCTCTAAAAAAAGTACCACTAATAAATGCAGTACTGGTTTGTCTGATTTGTTGTAAGATGTAGTATTACTACTATTACCATTTAAATTTGGTAAGACCAAAATAGTTAATTACAGGTTGGTGTCGAAGAAATGCATGCAGTCCTCGGTCTCTCCCCTGCAACACTGTACACCCTGCAGCAGGCCGCAGGCTTTTCGTCTCTCTCCAGGATTAGATCTTCTTGCCTCTCACTCACCTGGATCTTCTTGCCTTGGTCTCTCCCTATGTCTTTACAGTACAGCGTGACACCTGGTTTATTACTCACCTGTCAACTTTCTGCAGCCTTTTTGTTTTAACGAAGCATGTACAGCGTGTGGGACACTATCTAAGAAAAAAAGTGGCCAAGTGTAGCTGCCGCTGGTGCGCCCATGCCTAGCGTATTCATGTACAATTGTACCAGTACAATACGAAACTCAATCAGTATACTCTTCAGTATACCCACCCAACCTGGGTTTCTGGCCGGAGGGCACTATGTCGGCGAGCCGATCTTCCCTATATAACCAGTCCCACAAATTCGTGTACCATGTCGGCGGATTCGACCGTGAGCCGGCTGCTATGGACGCCGTCCAGTCTGAGGCGATGATTGAGTGCCCCTACGACGGCTGCTTTAGCTTGGTCGCCTTCGACAAGCTCGATGAGCACAAGATCACGTGCTCGCATGGCCCGTGCTCCTGCATTGATTCCGCCTATGATTTCATTGCCTCGTCGGCAGCGCTCCTTCCCCATATGAAGGAGGCTCATGGGGTCATAGTAACCAGGGCTATCTACGGCAGCGCCTTTTTTTGCCTCATCCCGACTCCACCACCAACAAGCACGAGGGGATTCACGCGCTCCCTCTACGGGGATGACGGTGCCGTGTTCGGCCTGACCATCAGCGCGCTCGGCCCGGCCGCCGTCGTGTCCTTGGTGTGCATCAGGCAGGACATGTGCTTGTGGCCGCGGTACACGGTGAAACTGTGTGCACCTGGCCCGCCGGGGTTGGCGGAATTGTCGATGGTCGAGAGCCTTAATATGGTAATCGAGCTGACGAGTAGCTCATCGCCGACCAACCCCCCGTCCGACAAGCTCAGGATGTACCTCGGGGTGCCGCCGCGGTTCCTGATGAAGGTTGGACAGTCCACCCATGTATCTTTCTGGATTTGCATCGACAGGAAAAAATGATCTTAAACTACGACTGATGATCAAGACTGTAATGATGTATTAGCAGATAAATAGTACTGCTAGTAGTACTATTTTAGTACTCCAGTTTACTAGTAGTAGTCGTATGTAGGTTCTATTTTGGTACTAGGAAGGATGTATTTTGGATATAAACTAGGTTTGTTGCTAATGTTATTATGGAGTATTTAGGGGTTTAAGACGACTTTTATGTAATTGTTCACTTCTACGACATGGACCAGAGATAAACACACTAATCGTTCTTATAGTGCTTCGATTTTAGTCATCTAACTCAGTGATTACGGAATTTTATGCCCAAACTTGTCAATTCGACTTGATTTAAGTCTTGAACCAAGATTGTCGTCGAAATTGCGCTGGTGTGGACGACGCATCGATGTGGGTCCAGCGTGCAGGATAGGTTGCCCTAGAATTTAGCCTAAATATCTAGAAAATAATATGGACATCTACGAGATCAACTCAATGTTATCAGAATCATCACGAACTATGTTTTCATATTATATGTGTTTGACATTATGTAAGTTAGTATGTTTGTACATATAGTTGGTCAAACTTTATAAATATTGACTCCGACAAAACATAGTATGCTTTCTAATTTGGAAATGAGGGAGCATCTAAGTACTAAAATGCGTCGAAATACATATGTATCTAGACAAAGCCAAGTCAGTAACTACTATGTTAGGATGGAGGGAATAAGTATTTATGAGTAATCTATTTTTCACAAAAAATTTACTGCTACGGCACGTGCCCATAACGAGAGCATAGACCAATGCATAATAATCACGCGACCATGCGATGGCGATCTACTCCGTACTGGATTATCCTACGTGCGGAGGCGCACTAGTGGAGCACACGCTCGTGCCGTTCCTAAGTACGTAGTAGTACTACTAGTATACACAAATAGGAGTACGAAAATAGATAGATCGTGTTGCTCATCGTACTATATTGGCACAACTTCTGCTTTTAGCGCTACAAGATGAATGTGGAACTCTCTGTGTCCTTTCAAAAAAACTCTCTGTGTAACATTAGTGTACTAGTACTTCTTGTACTCCCTAGTTTTTCGGACGCGCGGTAAAGTTTTTGTGAAGGATATTGTTCCTTAGGAAATAATCCTACGCTGTTTTGTTTGATTCCTAGGATTCCAATATGTAGGAATTATGTCCCGTTTAGAACGCAGGATAGGAAAAATATAGGAATAGGAAAAACACGGGAATTGAGATTCCTTAAAAGTATTCCTTTGCTTTCCCTGTGATTCAAACACATACTTGATCCAAATTCATGTAGTTTCCTCTTCTTATGTTTTGAGAATCTTGCAAATCAAACAAACCCTGAGAGATGGTCTTTCTTTTTTTGTTTGTCTTTGATCTTTTTTTTGTTTGAGCATAGGGTCATAGAGCTTCCTCAAAACACGAGGAGGGTGGAAATTGCACAAACCTCCAACAATTGGATTCGAAATTGCAGGGAACTCTAGATAATCAGGATAGTCTAGTTGCAAGAAACTACTGTACTATAAGTACTTTTGGGTACAAATGCTGCACATAGCACAAAATTATCGATTAGCCCTCTTAACATTATTTCTTACATACCCTGGGATCAACAGTTGGAGCTCTTCGCAACTACGGCTCTAATTGTTGGAGGTTTGTGCAACTAGCCTCAATTGGAGCCCCACCCCCCACTCGCCCACCTTCTGCAGTACTACTAGTAGTAGAGTAACACACCATCAGCCTTTGTCTTCTCCATCGCACCCCGGCTGCCAGCTCACGCCAACGATCTTCCCTCCCTCCCCCACCCCACCCCACCCCAAAGAAAGCCCCCAAAACACCATCCGGAGCCTCCTTCCATGGTGAGATCGAGCAAAGTTTGTAAAGATCCTGAGCAGTTTTAGAAGGTGTTCACCGAAGGCCCTCTTCAAGTACTCATCAACCATTGTGACGCCACCACCGCCGCGATCCTCATTGGTTCGTCCAAACATATTCTTTAATCAGCAAAAGAGAGCGGAACTACTCCTTCTTCTCATCCGTTTGGCCTCCCATGTGTTCTTCATTCTCACCCGACGGTGAGTCCGTGGGAATCCAAAGACTGCTTCGAAGTGGCGGGCAGCCCGTGCAAGCTGACGCTGCTGGACAGGTTCTCCTTCGATGCTATGATGCCAAATGGTTTTGATGAGCAGCGAGCATGCGGCAATGGAGATTGGATCGTCACAGTTGGGCCCGATTTCATGTGGGACCTTGTCAACATGTACACTCGTCGCAAGATTGTTATTCCGCAAGTGTCGGGGTTTAAACCGATCGAAGGTTCTGCACTTACATTTCAGGATGATGTTGATGAAGGTCGACATACAAAACTGCAGAAGATAGTCATTTGCCAAGTTCCGACAGCTGCTGGGGGATACAAAGATTTCTCTCTAGTCGGCATTTTTGAATTCAAGATTGGTGTCATCAACGGGAATGATAGTCATGGATGGTCAGTTTATGTGAACGAGTTCCAGGGCTACTTCAAATACTGCGATGCCATTATACAACACGATCGTTTGTTCACCGTGATCGAGAACGGCTGTGTTTATGCACGGAAGTCTCTAGAACTTGGTAAATTCTCCTCCCTACGTATTTTATTAGCTTTGTTCCTAAATCGATGCAAGCTATTTTTTCTGAACTTTCATTGGTTAGTAGGAATTCCATTAAAATTTTAGTTTCTTTGATTTGAAGGAATTCCCTAGGAATTTTAGAGGAATGCAATCTTTAGGAGGTTTACTTACATATAAGTAGTTTGTTTCATATAATTGAGTTCTGCTGATAGTATTGCTCCGTCTCCTAGTACATCCCATGGAAACTATGGTATCTACTACGTAGTAGTAAGTACTTATGTGAGACCCAGATATTATTCCTGAATAAATATAAGTTATTTTTTCTGAAGTTTCTTTGGTTAGTAGGAATTTCATAGGAATTTTAGCCTCTTTGATTCGTACGAATTCCCTAGGAATTTCAGAGGAATGCAATCCTTACTAAGTTTTCTTACATATAAGTAATTTGATTCATAGGATTGAGTTCTGCTGATAGTATTGCCTTGTCTCCTAGTACTAGTACATCCATGGAAAATATGGTATCTACTAGTAGTATTTATGTGAGACTCAGATACTAGACATATGACATATCATAACTATATAGAATTATAATACTAGGTAAAGCTCAAAAATTAGAAATTTGATCGACATCTATAAAGTATGGGCGCATATTTAGTCCTTGTATTTTCTATTATGTAGAAGTCGATGTTTATTAGGTACTAGTACATGTAAATTTTGTTAACATGGTCTTGAGAAATGAAGGAGAAGATTCTAAAATGATGGAGAAGTGTGCTTTCAGGATTGTGCACAGCGTTTATTATGCTAAAGTCTATCAATAGAATCTTCAAGTAGATGCTAGAATGGAAAAGAAGATCCAACTGCTGGCAATGTTGGGATTCGCAAATCCTGATCCAACAGTGAATATTCAAAGTTATTCATACACTACATAGTGGTCATATTATTATAAGATAAGATAAGATATTAAACCTCCTAGAAATAATCCTTGTTGGTTTTCCTTTGGTATATAAGACACCAAAATCCTGTAGGATCCAACCTTGCTTTTTTTCCCTATGAACTTTACATTCAAGATCCTATAGGATTATTTCCTATTTCATTTGATCCCATGAATCAAACCGTGTCTCTAGGAGAATTTCCATAGCATATCCCCATTTCGAAAAGAATTAGAATTTCCATAGCATCTCCCTAGGTTGGCATTTTTTTACGCAATCAAACATCTTAAGTATAATCAAGATTTTTGAAAATAGTACTGTATATCAACTTCTACAATGTCAGATTAATATCAATATTATTTCCATGTTACATTTCCTTTCCCTTTGAAGGTCCTATCCTTATCCTATCGCCACGCTGTGTGCTGTACCTGACACATGGGTTTGTTGAGGATGATGAGGAGAATGATCCTGGTAGGTGGTGGTTAGCAAGATCTGCCGGTGGTTCAAGACTTCTTCTGGTCTATACGTATGGTGTCTCAGGCAATGCAATTACTGATGATACTAGTGTTGTGCACTACGGTCGCACCGGTTGCACCTATCCTTCTGGGTTTGAGTGCATGGTGTTCTCGATAGACACAAGCCAGTTAACTGCAGCTAACCAATGGAAAAGGGTTACTGACCTTGGATCATATTCTATTTTCCTTGGCATGAACTATCCGATTATCATTGCAGTAGGCGATGCAAATGATCCGCCAGGACATCTGACGACAAGGAACTGTGTTTACACATCACACCAAGAAATTGGCTACGAGTACAGGCCACGTCCTGAAATTTGCCGCTTCAGTCTGAATGGTGACGCAGCTGTTGGTTTCCACATCAACACTCGCTGGACAAGGTCGGAGACTCCATTTTGGTTCATCCCAAGCTTCTCAAACGCCTTGTAGTGGAACGAGCCTGGTCAAGGATAGCTCATTTGGTCTCGGCCTTCTGTTGAACTCTTTCTTTTGGCGGTTTTTAGCTGATGTACGGGTACTCAGCATTTAGTTTCGCACCCGGTCTGGCTTGTAAAATACTCCGTATGACCAAAAACCCCTTTTATACACTTGGTAGTTTCTCTAGTATGTATATTTCACCAAGCTTGTAAAAGAACCTTATTAGGAGTACAATTGTACTCTACTACTAATATTCCGTACATAATTTCTTCCAGAATGTTGTATAATAGTAGTATTGTTAGTATTACTCCTTACAGGTCCGTAGTTTTGTTTCTTTTTCACTGCAGTTTGGGTCCTGTAAGGCTAAGTTAGACGTGGTGTAAGTACTTCGCTCAGAAACTGTATGCGGTGGAAGGAACACGTTGTTTCCAGGTTTACTAGGAAAAACATGTCGCGCATCATGGCATCACCAGTGATTTGACAAGGCAATACTGTATGACGGTGTGCTAATCTAGTTTTTTTCTTCTTCTGAACAAGTACTCCTTGTGTACCCTAGTAGTAGTAAAAAAAGTAGTAAAGGTTTACTAGTAGGAGTACCAGAGAACTCGATGAAGCTAGCTGGAGTACTACTGTCGGTAGCTACCGCAGAAGAGAGAGGGAGGGAGTTTTGCACACGCCGATGCACGTGGCAGCGCGTTCCTTCCGAGACAAGCTGGATTTAACTCCCTCACCGGCCTCCCCCCACGCACACGTAGCCTCTTTTACTCAGTCCCTTCTTCCCATCCACTACCGCCCCTTGGCCTCTCGCTCCATATTTTTTCCGATCAGCTCCTTGGCTCCGTCCTCTACAGGTGGCAGCGATATCAGCGCGGCAACCTTCTATAGGGCGGTGGAGCATCTGTCATCTCTATCCCGCGGCAGCAATGGCGGTTTGTGAAATACTAGAACACTCGTACCTATTCCCTCTGTTTCATAATATAAGATGTTTTAGCTTATGTCAAACGAGTGTATCTAGATTTACTCCGAACTTACATGATAGAGTTGATGATGCAGTTAAATTTTTATTGTCGATTGCACAACATTTTCATGTGTAGAGTAGTTCTTATCTCGGGTATGCATCCTTTTTTTGTAGACTAGGATTCCATAGAAGCTTGTTTCCTGGGCTAGATCCCATAACTAACAATAGTGGGGATCCGTTCAAAGTTGGTAGTTCGACAACGCAAACATTTGAACATTTGCATATATTTATCAATCAACATCATGTAATCAATATTACAACTTGCTGCAGAAGGAGATAGGGGAAGGAGCGAAAAAGAGGATTCTCGATGAAATAGGTTCCAATCTCGTGACTTCTGCTATCCCAGATGACAAGGTAAATCAATAGAATGACATATGTTCTTGTCGTTGCACGTAGATTCTTTCGCTGTAATCTCTGTTTATCTTGTAACCGCAGAAGCACAAAGTTAAAGAAGACTCTCAGTTTCCTAATGATGGAGTAGAAAATCGATGTCAGATCGCTACACGTAAGACGCCTCCTTGTTTACCTTCTGTGGAGACTGATGCAGTTGCAGCTGTAGCTGGTACTGATGAGACTGCACCTGCCATCATCGTGCCAGATGATGCAGGTGGTGGATTGGTTTTACCATCCGCGGAGACTTGTGCGGCTGGAGCTGGCAGTGAACAGCCTTCAGAGGACATTGTGGTGCTCGATAGTAAGCCTATTATGGAGACTCATGCTACCGGTGCTGGCACTGCTGTTGGTGCTGCTGATCCCTCTCCCGAAATTATCGTGCCACCTGAAGGAGGCGGTGATTTGGGTTTACAATCTGTAGAAACTGTTGCACCTGAAGGTGGTGAACTGTGATACGGAGCTTTGTTTCTTATGATTTGTATGTTTTTCTCTGGAACTAGTATTATGGAGATACCTTACGCATTTCTTACACTTTTGCCTGTTGAACTGTAGTGTGGAACTAGAACTACTCCTAGTATGTAATCATAATATTCGGATGCTTGAGTATTGTTGATGATAAACCAATGCTAGCCGAGTTGCATGAGAATTAGCCTCTGCCAGTTGTGGGCGTGGTTCCTGGCTCATCTCCTTTTCACAAGCACGGTGAAAAGATGGTTCTGTTCCTTTTCTTGCAATGTCATTATGCTTGTGTTGTTGATCTGACAATTTTATGCTGATTTTATCACCCAATCCGCATTTATGTCTCTACATACAAACATATTTGTTCACATGACTTGAATAGAAAACAGTATCTTCTTTGCATCGACTAACACAAGGAGACATGCAAATATTTATTTATTTTTGAAACAAGGCGAACGATATGCCATTTTCATTGATAGAGAGGGACATGCAATTCATAAATCATCACCTCCAGCATCTTGTTCTACAGAAGGCGTTATTACCAGATCCACAACCTTCTTTTCCTTGGGACGACAATGCCAAGTGCAGGATTTCGAATCTAAACGCAATCCAGTGCAGGTTCATCAGGATAACCTCCAGCTGCGTCAGTCTCCACAGAAGGTACATCAGCGCTATGGAGGACACCGTTGGAAATGCAAGCTGAAGCTTTTGTTATACTCCTATCAGGACCACATATAAGGGCCAGAAATTCAAGCTATGAAATCTAGCGTTACAAAATAGACAAGAGGTTACCCTATCTGAACAATTCATAGACAATTCACAGTGCAATTTGAGCGTCTTACATGATCCTTAGATCTTAGTCCATTCGGTCTTTTTATTGGTGGAACGAAATTTGCTGGTAATTTTATTTCTGCGAAGAACCTACAAAACACATCCAAGTCAGACATCTGAATATATCTAACTTTTCTACAGTCTTATATGTGAAGATATATTTGCATAACACTCACTTATTAAACTATCTACAGACATCTTCCTGCTCCTTGGAAAGGCGAAGTAGACGTTCTATAGGGTACATCCATATATACTGTACTGTACCTCTAAGTACTTCCTCGTCAGGTACATCAACAGCCAAATGCTCCATCGTATCAAAGAAGGATGGGGAATATATCAGGTCAAAAGCTTGCACAGGATCTCTACCAAGTCCTTTTTAAGTTGTTTTCAAACTCTTCTGTCCAGAGCTTTACTATAGATTTACCTAAAGAACGTACCTACCCAAATCTGCAAGCACCTTGTAAATCTAGGTGGTCACAAGCTTTAACTATTTCTAGGAGAGGTGGAGAACAAACCAAAGCCAAGAAGAATGTCCAGTGCTTCAATCTAGCAGGCGAAGCGTGGGGATCGCCCAGCTGACCGCCGACCGGTGCGTCTCGTGAAGAACGGCGCGGCCAATGGTGGTAGGCCGACACTGTTGATAGAAAGGCGTCGACAAGTTTTTTTAAGGCGTGGAGAAGTTTGCGGCCTGGTTCTAATCCGGTGTATCTCCCATAAGAACAGCGCAAAATTTGAAGAGACAGGGGCTGGCCGCTCGATTGAGGGCGGGCTTAGGAAAGTTTGGGGTCTCGGCGGAAAGTTTTGGCGCGCGCGAGGTGTTTTTTCACAATTTTCACAGAAATATGTGTGAATATTTTATCGGATTTGCCAGTTCTCAAGAGTCACCTCTCTCCCTATTGGATTTACCTTGCGATTGGTGCAACATGAGGGTTATACATTTGTTGCAATAGCTTGTAACTTGGAATTTAATGAGTTGCAACTACTAGGTTACAACTGACTATTAGCACAATTAGTAGGGTAACGTCAACTCCTTAACATAACAAGTTCTCATGCGCCTGGGATCTAGCCGCTCATATTTTATATATTTTTCCCCCTTGTTGATGGCTTTGTTTCGAATCCGGCTGAGCCCCAGCACGTACCTTTGTATTTTAACTATCGAGCCCAAAAAATTAGCCCATTCGGCCTCATTATAGCCCAAGACCTTCTAACTCAGCCATGTTTTGGGTCATTCGGCCACACAAATAGTCCAGTTAGATTGGGCAAGAGCCCATGAAAAATAGCCCATCAATCCCTGCTTGGCCCATTTTTCTTCAATTCGGCCTTTTTTGGGCACCGTTCACCCACCCCTAAAAAAACTCCACCTATCCATGTTTTTAAGTACTACGTACTACATTATTTATACTTAACATTTTTTAGTTGAGCTGCTAGCATTCACGCGTAACAGATGGACAAGCAATTTTTTAAGAAGAAAAATAAATAAGGTATATACGATATTAGTATACATTTTTTACATTTTATAAAAGGATAAAAAAATTCTTATGTAGTGGCAAGGCATGCAGTTTATCTGTAGCAATATTTTTGTACCGAGAGGCTGACATGGCTGACCCACCTGCCTGCAGCTAGCGCCCATCAACCTTACAAGAGATCATGTTTAACGAGCGCGTTTAAAAAGTACTTGTAAAACAGTCTCGACCGGAAAAAATAAGACCAAGATCGACATGTTTCTTGTCAAGAGATGCTGCCACGTGAGCCCCAACAGCAAGACCATACATGTCTGCCGCATGGAACAATGTTACCAAGGTCAAACCGGCGGACGCGACCAAAACAAATGTCCAACATACACACGTTTTCTCTACATAGGCGGCTGACATGTGGACCCAGCAGGAAGACATTATACGGGTGCTGTATCGAGCAACGTTGCCAAGTTTCAAACGGGGAGGCGCGAGAGAAGAAAAAAGTCTAGCATGCACACGTTTCTTGCACAGAGAAGGATGACATGTCGGGCCCACCAGCCTATATAAACGGCTGAAGCAGCGAGCAACGCTATCAAATTCAGAACACGAAGGCGCGACAGAGGGTAAAAATTCCATCATAAACACGTTTCTTCTAATGAGAGGATGACATGTGGGGCCCAACAGTGTGATTAAACGGTAGATGCATTGAATAGCGCTATCAAGTTCGGAACAAGGTAGCGCACGCGAAGGAAAAAAATCCATTATACACATGTTTCTTCTAATGAGAGGATGCCATGTGGGGCTCAGGAGGTTGGTTAAATGGTAGACGTCGAGCATCACTATCAACTCGGAACGGGGTAGCACCAGCGAAGGAAAAAAATTCTATCATACACACGTTTCTTCTAATAAGAGGATGACATGTGGGTCCCAGGAGGTTGATTAAACGGTAGATGCATGGAGCAGCGCTATCAACTTCAAAACAGGGTAGCGCGAGCGAAGGAAAAAATTCTATCATGCACACGATCCTTCTAATGAGAGGCTGACATGTGGGACCTAGTAGCCTGACTAAATGGCAGGCGCCTCGAGCAACGTTATCGAGCTCAAATTAGGGAGGCGCGACCGAAAAGTATGGTACGCTAGAGATACTGATGTCCGGGACCCACACGCCTCAAAAGACTTCGGCGAGTCAACATCGCGCGAGGAAACGAAAATCTTGCTTCTGCCACGCGCCAGCCGAGCATCCTCCACATTTTTAGCAGATCCGTCGTAGTAGAGGGTCGCGAAACCGGAAAAAAAAAGTTTTCCATCGGCCATAGCTGAGCCGAGAATTTCGTCGCGGAAGACGCGCCTTCTACGATGACCGTCGGGCCAATTCGTTGCGGAAGGAAACTTTTCTTGTAGTGATTTCCCGATCATGGACTTGACATAAAACAGTAACCTGACAATGAGGTCACTTAGTGAAGTGATGGACGCACCCAACTATAGAATTGCAATGTGATCCAGTCATAATGTTCAACATTGCGATATCTAGCAAAGCGTAGTAACTTAATCCTTCGACCATGAGATCATGTTTAATCACTATATCCCACGACTACTTTGATCACATCAACCGTCATGACCGTAACTGGGTGACCATAAAGGTGTGTTTCAGGTATTCCAGAGGAATGGTTTAGACGTATGATCGAGATCAAGATTTGCCTATCAGAGTGAGGGATATATACTCTGGGCCCACTTGGTGAGATCACATCAATGAGCTTGCAAGCATGTGACTAGGTCATGGGGATGTGATACCACAGGAACAAGTAAACATGTTTGTTGGTAACAATATAGAACTATATATGGATACATGAGATCAGGTCTTGCACACACCAGGTATCATTGCACAAAGGTAATAAGACTCAATGTTTAGAAGGTTCAAGCGAACAACCATATTCGTGGAATGTGAAGGGATCTACATGTCTTTCCAGATACCGCTGGTGATCAATGACTGGGGAGATATCCCCTTCATACCTAAACATTCCCGAACCATAAGGTGTCACGCTTAAGGTTAATCGACATTGCGGGTTGATCTACTACCGATAGAGAAATAGGAAGAGAGAACCGAAAATGTTCCGGAGAGAAACCGAAGTGTTCCAAAACTGTTCAAAAGGAGTTTTGAATAAATAGGAATTAAATAAATATATTTAATATTTAATTATGATTTAATATTAAATATAAAATGGAAAATGGAAAACCCCCCACATGGGCCTTCCCTAGGAGGGAAGAGGCCCAAGAGGGGGGATCCTAGGGCCATGCAGCCAAGGGTGGGAGCTGCTGGCCCCTTGGTGGGATTGGGCAGGCTGGTGGGGCCCATCCCCACCGCTAGACAGCCCCTTCTCCACCTCTCCAAGGGTTTAGTCCCATCCCAAGACTTGGAGGGTGGGAGTGCCTCAATTTTTCCTATATATTGGGGTGGGTTTCACCCCAATTTCTCATCCAACAATTGGCATTAGCCATTCTCTCTCCCTCCTCTCTCCCTCTTAGCGTGTTCCCAAGTTAGGAATGTTCTACATGAGGTAGAGGTTTCTCCATCTAGCGCACACCATCGCGCCACTGGAATCAGTCTGGATCTTCTTCTTCCGCTACCTTACTGGACCATGGCCCATGAGACATCGTTTATACCATACGTGAGTAAAGCTCGACGAGGCACCACCACTAGTTGTGCTGGATGTTCAAGCCTTCTAGACCTTGAGGTCTATGACGCTCAGCTTCACCGGCAATGTTTGTGTGGGAATGTAATCCTTCTTTTCGGTCTTCAAAGGTATGATCACCGTATCCCGCTCATTACTGTACTTCTACATAGATAGATCTTGGGTTGGTGTGTTCTCATAGTAGGAATTTTTTGTTTTCTACCATGGAACCCCTTCATTAAGAAATGCACTTTTCACATCCATTTTATAAAGCTTGAAGTTATGGAAAGATGCATATGCAAGCAAGATACGAATATCTTCAAGGCGAGCAATAGGCGCAAAGGTGTCCTCATAGTTGATACCTTATATTTGGACATACCCTTGCTCCACTAACCTTGCTTTGTTTCTTGTAACGGTTCCGTTCTCAACTTGCTTGTTCTTGAACACCCACTTGGTCCCAATGGCATTGATGCGATGATCTTTAGGCCTCTCCACAAGATACCAAACTTCATTGCGGGTGAAGCACTCGAGTTCTTCTTGCATGTCTATTACCCAATCCGGATCCTCTAAATCTTCATGGACCTTGAGTGGCCCAAAGTTACACACAGAGGAATGATGACCACAAAAGGTTGTGAGATGATTCTTTTTGTTGTGAGTCTTGATCCCTCTTGATATGCTTGCAAGGATATTATTGACTTGGATCCCACTTGCAATAGAGGCGGACTTGATCTTCCGGATTGTGCCTTCATGGTCAACAAATTCATCTTTTGTCGATCCTTGATCATTGACAACATCTTGACCTTGACCTTGCTTTTGAGGAACTTGTTTGTCTTCATGGTCTTGCTCAACGGGTTGAGGGCTTGGTTCTTGTTATTCGGTTTGAGAAAGTTGTTCGTTTTGTGGTGCACTTGATGGTTCAACTTGAGTAGAGCTAGGCTCTTTTTGAGCTAGGCTTGATCCTCCCCCATCAACTTCTTGATCATGGATATGAGATTCGGTGGGCAAGGTATGCCCAATTCCCATCAACTTGATGACCTGAGAAGAATCTCCATCACCTACATCACATGGAACAACTTGCCCCTCTTGGGAGCCATTATTCTCCAAAAGTCCATGTCACAAGATACATCAACACAACCATTGTTTTTTTGTAGTATCTATAGGTATGAGAAGTTCCTGCAGAACCAACAAAGATACCCTCTATAGTTCTAGATTCAAATTTACCAATCTTTTCTTCTTGTTCTTGATGAGGCACTTGCACCCAAATACGCGGAAGTAGTTGATGTTGGGCTTGTTCTTTGTGATAATCTCATATGGAGTCTTGTCAAAAGGATCTCGGAGGAAGAGCCAGTTCGAGTAGTGAACCTCGGTAGCAATGGCTTCTCCCCAAAAGTTGTGGGGAGACTTCAACTCACTCAACATTGTTCTTGCCATATTGATGATAGTCTGATTCTTCCTTTCAACAACTTGGGGGTATAGGGAGCCTAGAATTCATGCTTGATCCCCTCATCTTGAACAAACTCTTGCATGGTGTAGTTCTTCAATTCGGTGCCATTGTCGGTCCTAATGGTCTTGATATCCACTTCATGGGTACGTTGAGCTTGCTTGGCGAAGATCATGAAATACTTGTAGGTCTCATCCTTTGTCTTGTGGAGGAAGACCTAAGTGTACCTTGAATAGTCATCAACGATGACAAGACCATACTTCCTTCCACCAAGAGTATCATATGTTGATGGTCGAAAGAGATCCAAATGGAGAAGCTCCAAAGTTCTTGAGGTGGCCACCTTGGATATGAAAGAGATATGCCCTAGAGGAAAATAATAAAGCATATTATTTGATATATCTCTTATGTTCATAATATGTTTCATACTGTGCTATAACTGTATTAATACGAAACGTTAATACACGTGCGGTATGTAAACAAACAAAGTCTCTAGTTACCTCTAGCGAACTGGTTCATTGGTCATGAGTATGATCTAGGGTTTCGAGATCATGGGAATTTATGCCAATTGACAATGAGGTCATGTCATTAATTGAATGATGTGATAGATAAATAGCCCAACAAGTTATATCATAATGATATCTAGTTACAATGTTCACCATTAATGATAAACTAAGGAAACCTCACAACCTGATCCTTGGATTGTGAGATAATGCAAATCACCATTCTGGAGGGAGCTTAGATGGTATCAAGTATCATTCCGTGACTGGATGATCAAAAAGATTCCACTCAGGTTTCCCAAAGGGGCATGTAGAGGAGTACATATCAAGACTAGGATTTGCCCATCCATGTAACAGATAGATACATTTGTGGCCATCTTAGTGACGTTGCATTAACAAAGCTTGCAAGCATGTGACTGGGTCACAAAATGCAACGACACGGGAACGAGAAAACAAGTTCATCGGTAACGAGATCGAATGAAGGTATGGAGATACCATAGATCAAATCTCGGGTGAACTAGGTATCAAGTGGCAAAGGGAATGGGAAACAACATTTATGGTTCAAACGACATTATCATCATGGAATGCACAAGGGTCATTATGGGCATCCTGGTCCCGCTATTGATCATTGATGGAGATCATGTCTGTGCCATTCCTGAGCCGTGGGGAATTACACTTAAGGGTACGATGAGCTAGAGATTCTCTGTAAGTTGGAATCACCATATGAAAGAAAAAGAAAACCAAAAAAGTTCCATGAGAGAACCGAAATTTTTCTGGGAAAGTTCTGAAGTCGTTCGGAGGAAATCGAAAGGGAAGCTAAAGGTGTTTCGGGTCAAATTGTATTTTTAATACTCCCAATCTTCCTTAATATAAGGTGTATAGTTTTCTTACACGAATATTAACGCATAGGCTGGCAGGGCAAATTTCTTTGCTTTCAGACGTGAATACCCTAGGTGATTGACATGATATAGAGGGAGCATACAAAATCTGGGTATCTTCTCTCTCCTGATCGGATTAATTGCCACCTAAATAAGAGGAACAAATCCAAAAATTCTCTATACACCTTATATTATGGAATTTTCACAAAAAACTATACACCTTATATTAAGAAACGGAGGGAGTATGTATTTACATGTTAATTAAAGTAATTAATATTAAATATAATATTAAAATCTAATTTGAAAGGGAATTCCACTAATGGGCCAAACTTCCTAGGCAAAAAGGGCCCATGAGGGAAAACCGCAAGAGGGAAGGGCCAAGGGCCAAGGGCTAAAGGGGCTAAGGCCTAGCCGCCTCATGGGGCCCACCCGGCCAGCCTAGGGCTATGCGTGGGGTGGGGCCCACCCCTGGCTGGCCGACCCATGGTGCCCTAAGGGCCCATGGAGCCTCCCCCTCTCTCCCTTTGTTTAGTCCCACATGGGAAACCCAAACGGGAGGGCACACCTCCCTCTGCCTATATAAAGGGGTGCCCATGGGTGGGAATAGACACATAATTTGAGATGTTCTCTAAGGCATTTTCCTTACAGAATTCCTCCCTCGCTCTCTCTACATAGTTGTCTCCACGTGTTGGCACGGTCCCAAAAAAGGACTGTTCGCGCAAGAGACGGCGTACCTACAACACGATGAAGATGGAGCAAGGGATTACCTGCAAGGAGCATCGTGACCTTCAGGTTGGCTATGAGTTCGACTACTTCAACCACATTCCCCTCAGAATGTTAACCGCATACGTTCTACAGGGGTATGTATTCTATACGCTCTAGTCTACATAGATAGATCTTGGGCGTTAGGGAGTTCCAACGTAGATTTTTTTGTTTTCTGCTACAGAACCCTTCAGGATATTGATGGATGACTCTTCGTCTCTTCCCACGTTGCTTTCTAGAAATGCAATCACTACACACACAATCCTTCTGAAAAGAAACACTGGTTAGTCCAACAATATGCTCACCCTTTAGGAGTAGTTCAAGATTTCTCTTATTGACGTGGCCAAGGAGGCGATGCCAAAGCCATCCCTTGTCAACCTTGGCCATTGGACATGTGGAAAGAGATTGGCTCTCTTGCGAGAGATCAACCACGTAAAGGTCGTCTTCCACATATCCAACAAGGAACAAACTAAGATTATCACCCTTAAAGACTTTCACAAATATTTTAGAAATATAGGAATCATAACCGGCATCCATAAGATGTTTAATTGAAAGCAAGTTGTAGCCAAGGTTCTCGACAAGCATGATGGTCTCTATGGTCAAAGCCTTGGAGACCACCAACTTGCCGTAACATAGTACCTTTCCTTTAGAGTTGTCTCCAAAAGTGATGCTTGATGTTGAACTGACATCATGAATGAATTGGTCAAGCGCACTTCTACCTCCGGTCATATGATTGGTGCATCCACTATCAAACACCCACTTAGATCCACCAGAGGCATATCCCTACAAAATAAATTCTTTTATTTAGGAACCCATTGAGTAATGGGTCCCCTATCATTAGAAACAAGATCTTTTGGTACCAAAATTGAGTACCACATATAAGCATAACCATTGCGAGGGCCAACATATTTGGCATATACATCCCCTTTAGTGCCCTTACATAGCACATAGGATGGATTAGATTTTTTCAAAAATTGGTGATTGGGGTTGCCCCTTGTGTCACCCCCATTCACAACATTCTTATTTACTTGGTCAACCCCCCTGTGCCCTTCTTGCACAAAGTAGATCTTCTTAGGTGGGTTGGCCCAATTTTTGTTGTTCTTGGGGTCGAATCCCATACCTTTCCTTGGAGCTCTCACTGATTGATGAGCAAGAATCTCATCAAAAATCTTGCCCTTGGAGGTAGGTGTGAGACGCTCCTTCTCAAGTTGTTCCTGCAACTTTTTGTTTTCCTCAAGGAGGAGAGCTTGATCCAAGATAGAATTAGAGTCACACGTAATATTTTTGACAATTATTGGATCCTTCAATGTACCAAGAGCCTTCTCATAAGATGCTCGAAGTTGATCATGATTCTCCCCAAGCTTTATGAGCTCACACTTGACAATCAAATTAGCTTCCTCAAAACGCTCAAGGTCACGGGTGAGAGAAGCATGAGCAACCTCAAGTTCTTTCTTTGAAGCATCAAGCTCTTGGGACAAGGTAATGGCCCTATCAAGAGTATCTACATCTTTTGACTTATCAAGTTCAAAGATCTCAATCCGTTGTTTAAGAACTGAGGTGATGTTCTTTTCCTTGCTTAGATCTTGCTCTAGGAGATTGAATCTCCGTTTCTCATCATCAATATGAGATTCCAAGCTATCAATGGTATCATCACATGAGTTGATAAGGTCCATTAATTGCTTGATTCTAGCACGAGCATTGCTAGGAAGAGACTTCATGATTTTATACATTTCTTGTACATAGTTTTCATCAAATTCATCATTGTCACTATCATTGTTACTAACATGATTATCCAATATGCTAGAGAGAGATGGAGAGGAAGAGATTACCTTGGTTCTCTTTGCCATAAGGCAAGAGCCAACGACCTTGGGAGTAGGAGATTCATCGATGTAGTCCTTGGTATAGTCGTAGGTCAGTAGTGACCCTGGTTTGGTGTAAACCAAACTAGGCTCACCAAGTAGCTTCTCCTCATCCTCACACTCCATGTTGCAAGTGTCCTTGGAGCTTCTTGCCATATGCCACGTGTTGGCGACCTTGGGGGTAGTGGAGTCATTGGCGTAGTCCTTGGTGCAGTCATATGTGAATAGGGACCAGGTTCCGGCAAAAGCCAAACCATCCACACCCACAACCTTCTCTTCATCCTCACTCTCTGCAAGGATATGTACTCTTTTCCTAGAAAGCCTTTGCCACCATGCTTCTTGTCTCTCTTGTATCTTTTGTTGATGGGGTTTGCCTTCAATCTTGGCTTGGTGCCCTCTTCATATTTGGGCTTGTCAAGCCTCTTCTCATATGGGCACTTGTCGGCAAAGTGATCCGACTCATGACAATTGTAGCAGGTCCTCTTCTTCTCACTTGGTCTGGTTAAACTTCTCCTTCTTTAGAACTTCAAGTTCTTGGTGAAGAGTGCAAGTTGAGAAAGCATCTCATCAACTTCACCATTTGATCACTATCATTGTCTACTTCACTTGCAACCTCTTCTTGCACATGCTTGGCCTTCAATGCTAGGGTATTGGAGGAACCAATAGAATGGTTGATCTCCTTAATATTTTGTCCCTCATTTGCCAAGTTATCCATGGCAACAACATATGATACTAGATCACCAGGAGAGAAATGGCCTGCCGAATCTTGGACTTGCAAGTTCAAGGCAAGCTGTTTATCGGTGGTTGTGATCATGGAGATAATATTGGACTTGATGAGCTCATCTTTCAAGTTGAATCCATCATCATACTTGTCACAATCAAGACCACTAATCTTCTCATGGAGAGCAACAAGTCTTGTGTATGCTTCCATGATGGACTCACCATCATAGTTCATGAACATGTTCATCTCGGACTTGGCAGCTTCATACTTGGACTTCTAGATGAGAGACGTTCCCTCTTGGAGAACTAAAATCCTATCCCACAAAGCTCCTTAGTGGCGTGGATGTTGCTAACTTGATCATGGAGAGTGTGGTGGATGGCACTCCTTATCTTGTCACAAACCATCACATTTAGTTGATGGTCATAGTACTCTCCCGAGGTGAGGTTGTTGGGATCTTGTGGATCGAAGCCTTTGCAAACAATCTCCCAAAGCTCTACACTATAGCTGCAAAGATGAGATTCCATAGTAGCTTTCCAATGAGAGAAGTGAGTTCCATCATAATGGAGTGCGGAACCCAAACCATTAATATGAGGCATGATGTTCTTTTTCTTAGGATATATATACGAAAATTCATTAGGAGGCATTGAGACTTTCGTCGGGTCACTCCCATTAGAGGACTCGTTCATGGTCTCTTTACCAGTGCCCATCGGTCTCCCATGAGGTACTACCGAAAGTTCGGCAAGCATAGCCCCCTCGCTAATCCCTGTAAAACATCCTTCAAGGAAACTTATTCGAGCAAGGAGATCAGAATCTACCGTATCCTTTTCACACGAGCTTTTCACAAAGAGTTCATAGAGCTCCTTGACGGAATAAGTCTTATCCTACTCATCATCAGAGAAAACCATCTTTTCTCTTAGGCGGTGAATCCCTTAAAAGAGACCTAGGCTCTTATACCAATTGAAAGTGTAAGATGGTTAACATAGAGGGGGGTGAATAGGTTTCTACAACATTCCTTATAATCTTTTTCATGTTTTAGGCTTTGCGGAATGTAAGTGTGCCTAAACAAAAACTAGGTGAGGCAACCTAGATGATGATACAAGATACTTCAAGCACGAAGGCTATCACAAAGTAAACAACACATATAAGGGATCGGTTAAGGGATAATCGAAGCACGCGGAGACGAAGAAATAATCCTGTGTTCACTCCCTTTGGGAAGGAGGCTCCATCACCTTGGAGAGGTGTGAGGTACCACGAAGGATTCCCTAATGCCATGAAGGCTCACCTTATTCTCTGAGACTATCCCACAAACGAATAGCTCACTTACTCATTGACATGGGTATGATTACTCGAGTGCTTATGTTTTGTTACCCCTAGCTGTATAAAGGCTCACAGCCCATGAAGACATAGGATGAAGGACCAAGAAGCATCCGACAGAAGTATTAGTTAAATAAGGAAACAGGAACCGACATTGTGTTGGTGTTGTAATCACGAATATGTAACGTATCTGTATACAACCCCGAGACCCATCCTATTGTATATAGGCTAGGAGGAGCCTACGGAGAGGTACCGAAAAACTCCCAACCAATCTGTAATAGTATTGTCCATCGATAATCAGACGACTTTGACTCCCTTGTTTGTCTAACATCCGACGAAATCTCCAGGGTTCTCTTTCCTGCTAAACCCTAAAGTCCATATCCATGGGCATTGCCGAGGTTACCCCTCGTCAATTAGCGCCGTCTATGGGAATCCTGGACACTGGAGTCATGGATTCGGTGGACCTCTTTTCATCAAGCAGCAAACCAATGGAAGCGGCACCACGCCCGCCCACCCCTGTCTCGGTACCCACCGATTTCAATGGCGGATCCGATCTCATCATCGGAAGTTTCCACTTTCAGGTAAAGGAACCCGAAGAATTGCACCTCTTTGCTCCGATCTCATCGGGACCGTCGTTCGAAAAATATGCGCCTACGGCAATACCTGCATCATCGGTCGAATTATCCGCAGAAGCTACACTCCAGACACAGAAGGATGAAGAAAACACTAAAAACACAGCAAATCTAGGGGATCTTGACGATCTTTATGGCAATCTCTCCCTTGGATCAGACTCTCAGCTAGCTCCACCACATGGAACTAGCCCAGTAAACACAGAACCCAAAGAAAGTGGCGAAAGTATTGACTTTGGCATCAGGATGGCTGAAATCTACCCAGAATAGAAGCCGTTGGACTTCACTGATCGCCAAAACAGTATCTACCTCGGACCCAACTATGACGTCACTAGCTCATATATAACATGCCACCAAGTGTGTGTAATCATCGGGGAAACCTCAATGCAGCTCGACTCCAACGGTAACCCTATCCTTGATCCCCAATGGTAATTTGTCGGATAGCAATGCAGGAGATCATGCAAACGGAGGAGACCTGATGAACAACCGCATAATCCCGGGAGGAGAAGAACCACATAGAGGTGAGTGAAAAACTCTTTGGCTACCAGCCGAAGCATGACAAAGGGCAAGGGAAGAAATTTTGGGTGCGGTCCCAATGACTACCAAGGCCACACGCGAAGATCTACTAGCCTACCAATATTTTCTCCATCACAAGAAAAGGGATCTCCTAAGGATGCAGAGGCAACTCGACAAAAGGAAAAGGCTAGCTGATGAGTCCAGCCTATGATGAGCGCAACTAAGCTCTACCCGAGGTTCTGGAAGCGTAACCAGGGGAGCACCGCCAAGGAGAGGAACTTCACAGCTGCAGAATATCCCCGAAGCTGAAGGAAAAAAATTAACTCGAGATCTCGATTTGTTGTTTATGTGAGTAGATCCAACAGGACACATCAAAGCAAAAACAGCCCAAGCCGCAATTGTAGCAGCACAAACGTATCTGCTCATAACTCAACCCACACCCGATGATCCTTGTGCGGCTCTCCATAACTCCGCTCTAATGAACCTCGGCATGGTAGGAGCATCTCTTGCACAAGTAGAATAGGGAATCACACATCAACCCAACAGATGCCCACGCTGTCGCAGCAGCCCTCGGTAGGTGGGGCACACCCGACGATCTCGGTCACCACATCGGGTGCACTTCACAGGCTCCAAGCCATGAAAAAACGCAAGAAATGACCTCACACAACACATGAACGACGGATCATGGGGAGAGAGTTGTAGCCGAAGGTACTACAACGGTGACAGCGAGGGCGACTATGAGTTATGCGGAGCCAGCTGCTTTACCCAACGGGTTCGCAAGACCCCAGTACCCAAGGATTTTAAAATTCCTCTTACCTGCTAAAAGTACGATGGACTACAAGAACCCGAAGCTTGGTTGGCAGATTATCTAGCCACCGACAAGTTACAGGGTGCCTCCATGGCCACCGCAATGCAGAGCCTACGGCTGCACCTAACTGGCTCCGCACGGTCATGGCTCAGACAGCTACCACAAGATTCCATCAGCAGTTGGAACGACCTTGAAGATAAGTTCATCCGACATTTTCAATCCACATTCAAGCGACCCGCATCTCTGGAGCAATTGCAAGCGTGCAAACAGAAACCTGGAGAATCAATAAGAGCCTTCATCCAGCGATGGAATATCATCAAAAACTCAGATGAGACCATATCTGACGAAAGGGCAATTTACGCCTTTAACGATGGTGTAACATACCAATTTTAGCAACCCTGATTAGTTCTCCAGAATGCAAAAATCAGGGGGAACAAAAACTTTTTCTTGTTTAATGCTAAAGTGTTTGCTTGTTGTTTGGATATGCTTATGCATATGAATGTGTATTAGATGATATACTCCCTATCTTAACACCAGTTGACAAAGCTACTTTCCAAAATAGTCTTGGCTTAATTCCCATATTCTCAAATGTTCTAGCATTTCAAAACCTGAGCCAAGAAGCCTTTGCAAACCAACTATTTTAGTATCTTCTATTGATCAAAATATGGAGAGCTATATAATACTATCTCCTTATGTTTTCAAGATAGAACCTTCTAATACTCTTACCTCTAGATTTAACAAAACCTTTTTGTAAACTTTTGAATTCTACTCTTGGTAGAGATACTAAGGACCTTACCTTGTCCAAACTCCAACCTATTTCAAAATACCCATCCTTACCTCAAGCTAAGCTTGGTGGTAACCCTAGTAGTAGTTGATTTATTTGTAAGATGAGTTGCCTTGATCTGATGTTTGAATTATCTTCTTAGGAGATAGTATGAGCTACTCTAGGAGCTCATCACTAGGATAAAGATGTCTCCAAATCATCCCACCCTAAGAAAGACCACCATCTGGATCTGATCCCTAGCTACTCAGTAGTCATCTAAAAACCTTAACCAGATCATCTCTGAAGTGATCTAATTCTAGAAGCTTCCTAGTCAATGGAGACCAACATCAAGCATGGATCCTTTCTACTCAATCCACACTTCAACATCATCCACTTGATGATGCTTGGGTACCTTACAACCCATCAAAAACATCCCCTCTCATGTTCTAGTCAAAAACCCTAAAACTGCCAAATTTGGCTAAGTCTGGAATCTGTTTCAACATCACCATTTGGGTGTCTCCCTTTCTCAACCCTAGTGAATTTTTGAAAATGCATTTGAACCATATTGTTTACCATCCTAAGGACTACCAAGTCCCACTTTTCCCTTGGTTATATCAACCTCGAACCCACTAGTTCTTGATGGTTTTGCAGGCAAGAATATAACTTTTCCTGCAAATCTAGTCATCATGCCAACTTTGCTAGAAGCTCACACCACCATCCGAACCTCTATGGACCAACTCTTTGCATGGTTGTGTTCTACTCATATAGGTCTATCAATATCTACTTCACTTGTTCCAAGTGGACCTTTGTGCTGCTTAAACCCACAAGGTTTTAAAGGCTAGTTGATAATCTGCTTTGGCAGGCTTATTTTATTCAAAGTTTGAAAGCCTGTCTTAGTGAGCTCAAGCAGGATCAAGCTCAAACCTCTATACCATGTTAATGTACATCACGTGTTCTATCCATCCATCTACCCCATGCCCCAAGAGGAGATCTGAACTCCAAGATACAACCATGTTTTGATGGTATGAAATTAACATCACCATAGATCCTTAATCTAGGGTATTCCACCAAAATCAACTTGGATTCTCCAACCCCAAGGTTGCAAATGCTTGCTACACCTTGCCTACATCATCTACCTTGATCACCAAGATTTATCAAAAATTCTCCATAATTATTATGGCTCCAAATCTAATAAATCCCTTTATTAGTCAAAATCTCCAAAACTCCTTCCATAATGGAAAGTTTGGTTTTTGCCAAAACACTTCCTCAGATTTTGGCTCAATTGAGATCCATATATCAGACCCTATCTTCCCACTTCAAAAATAAATATTTTTGAAGAGCTTTATTATTTCTTTTTGCCCATTTTCTTAAATGGCAGAAACAAGAAATAATCCTTTAAAAATACTTTCCCACCTCAATAAATCCCAATAAAATTCCCCAATGTGTAATATGGTATTTGGGAGCATCTCACACCAAAAACCCACTTTGTCTAATGTAAAAATATCACATGATCTTCTATAAACTACTTCTGTACTTTTTGAATAAATGATTTTAAGTGGACTTCTATTCATCTGAAAATTCCCAAATAATTCTTGGGGGTGTATCTTGACCTCATCTACCTACCAGTATCATCTCCCTACCTTCTCTTATACAATTTATCCAACTTACTTCACAAGCACCTATTTACTCAATTTAGCAAACCTAGATAGTATTGAGTTAAATCAAGACCAAATCACCACCAATCTTGCAAGGCAATGCACCATAACACCCAACACTCATCTCTGGTCATGATCACTGTAGCAATTACTGTAGCAACTTGTCCCATGTGCTTGGAAGTAAGAAGGAGAGAGAGGGAGACAAGCATGTGAGGACAATTCATTGCAGCAGCTCTCCCTGCCTCTCCCAGCCCTGGTGCACGACTCCAGTACCCCACCACACCTCTCCACCGCCCACATTGCCCAATGGCAAGGCCATGGACCCCATGCACCAAGCTCCCCATGGACCAAGCTCCCCATGGACCTCCCCTTTCGGTTTAAAGGGCTGGAGACCAGCATAACTCTCCCTTCTGCTCTGAGACCACTCCTACCCTATCCCCTCACCCCTCTCGAGCTCCAGATCCAGATCCCGAGCTCCCCATAGCTATGGAGGAGAATAAGCTCCCCTCTCGGTTTCCCCCGGGTAGTGGAGTGCTTGATCGACTCCAACCCTCTGCCATCCCCTCATTCCCCCCCCCCCCAAACATCCTCTGAGCCACCCCAGATCCCCCTCTCCCTTCCCCTGGCTTTCCCTGCCCAGGAGCCCAAAGCTCACTCCCATGGAGCTGTGAGGAACAAGAAGGTTGTATAGGGGCTACACTACTCCTTTCCTCCCCATTTCTTCTTTGGCGTGAGTGTCCCGGCGGGCCTGAGCTAACACCACTCCGTCCACCAACATGCAGGCACCCCTGAGCATGCTCCGACGAGCTCCCGACAGATCAGCGCCAGCGAGAGGCGTGAACCGTTTCCCCGCGGCAGAACCCCTCGATGCCGACCATCCATGGAGTCACCGTCGCACGCCGCGCCTCCTCCACCACTCCTCGTCGCCGGACAAGCCCTCTGGTGAGCCTCCCCTTACCCCGCTCGAGCCCTCCTAGGGTTTTGCCCCGTTGCCCTGGGGACAGAGGAGGAAGACGACTCAGAGTCGTCGATCCCACTTCAGATCTACGGCGCAGGACGCCCCATACCCCTTCAGGCGCCAGCTCTCGCTGACGGGCGGGCCCCACGCCGGCGTTTGAACACCACGGCCTCCCGTGCGTGGCCTTAGCTGTTGGGCTGGCCCAGCGCAGTATTTCGGGTCTCGGTCAGATTCCGGCCCTGCGCTACCCCTTTTCTTTTTCTTTTAACAGATCTATTAAATTCCAGAAATTACCTGCTAGGATTAAATTCAAAATAAAAATGGAAAACCAGCTGTTTTGTCCAGATCTAATTTTTACCAAGTACCCAAGTGTTCTGTATAACATGCAGAACCAGCCCCTGGCCAAAAATAACCTTTATTATTTTCTAGCATTTAATATTCCTAGGAGTATAGTTTACACTAAATAAATTCCTCTAGGAGTGGTACATATCCTTTTGGAATGAAATCAAGTGCCACTGGTAGCATTTGGATGTACCCATCTCTGGACCTTGGTCTCATGCCAAGGTGAACAGTATTTTTCCCTTGGTAAAAATAACAAAATCCCTCCAATTCCGACTTTAGAAAATTCCCTTGACCAAATCATGAGTCCAATTGACCCAAATCAAATTATCCTAGATCTGGTGCTCTAGGGCCTATCCAAATCCAGGAGCTCATGATTTATTGAGCCTTGGATATTTTTCTGTGAATTAAACTATTATGTGCATGGTTTATTCACCCCTAAATTCACTACAGAAGCTATACAACTCCAAAAAGGTTGATTCAAATTTCTATAGAAAGGTATTTGAACTACCTACCATGTGTCCTTGTAATCAAATTAAAAGATAATGTAGATTAAATTAGGTGAAAAAGACAAAATGCCTACAGAACTGCCTTTGGGAATGTCCTGAGGGAATTCTAGTAATTTTATTGACCTGAATCCAACTCTCAGTGAACAAGTACATAAAACCCTACTGAACCATCCAAGGAAATAATTCTTGGAGCTCTAGAACTTTTCTGGTGAATTATTTCCTAAAACTAGAGTCTTATTCACTATAAAAATCACTATAAATTATTGGTAATTGATAAAATAGTGAAAACACTTTTGTTGGTTCAATTTTATCAATACCTATCTGTTGGTATCATGTTTTTACAATAGTATCATACAGAATATGTCTTGGTCCAAAACCCATCTCTTAGGTATTTCCTAGACTATAAATCCGAAGGGGGTTTCCTTTCATATTTCCAAGACAAAGCCAATCCTAGTAAATCCATTCTTCCTAAGACCTAATGATCTGTGAACTTGTATTGTTAATTGTTTGTTGTATGTATCGTCGGAACTTGGTTTGCTTGCATGTGTTGTCGGGACGACGATAGTGCGATGAAATCGGAGAGCAGAAGAAGTGGTATTTATTATGGATATTGGTATTCTGGGGTATCTAAAGAAGAATTCCAGGGACATTATGCCATATTTCTGATCTCAGGCAAGCCACCTTCTTGCTCATAAGCCTTGTCCTACTATTTTACTTATGCATGTTTTATCTTCTATTGATTTAAAATTGCATTGCTTTGCTATATGTTGATTGAATATATGGTCGTGGTTTGGCTCCTCCGAACTATTACTCTTTGGTACTACTAAGTACAACCCCCTTGGTGACACCTACTTGTCCCTAGTAGAATATATGGTGTATATCACCATAACCCTTTGGAGACCCCGATTTAGCCGAAGCAAAAGCTAGAGGATGGGAAGACCCCAGAAAAAGTTTTACCAAATGTTTGATGATAAAACCTTGGTGAGGTGGGACCTCCTAGGAGATGTTGAGAAAGAAAGAGGTTTTGTTTTACAAAATGTTGAAGGAAAGATGGAGGAAAAAGGTTTATGAAAACGCACCCGGTTCTTTGCAGTCTAGATATAACAACTTAACCCGTGCAACCACATTACTCTGGTATGGGACAGGGCTGGATTTGATGTTTGTCTATTCTGGTATAAGCTGCCTCGCAACAACTACAGGGGACCAAAAATCCCTGGAGGGTGGGCCTTCTCACGTAAGGGTCCATGCGGGACATCGACCTAGAGAAGGAACGAAGGGCCTGCGCGCCTCCACGCGTTACTATGAGCCCCTCATTGAAAGTACAACACCTGGGAGGTGCAAAATGCGCTCCGGTTGGTCCTAGGTACCCGACGTCCCGGTTTTGAGGGGAATAACACTCATAGGGTAGGCACTTGTATTAGAGTGGGCATCCGGAGAGTCTTGATCAGTTACTCGATGCACGATCAGTGAAGATCAGGGTAGTGTACCCGGATGGTGTGGGTAAAGTGTACAACCTCTGCAGAGTGTAAATCTATTCGAATGGCTGCGTCCACGGTTAAGGACGGGTTGGACAAACTTCTATAGAGCGGTGCTGGTTTTGTTTTCAAAAAGGATTTCAGAAAAGAAATGGCTTTTGGAAAATGTTTTGACCATGGGATGGTCGGGAAGGATCCCTGTTTTGACCATGGGATGGTCAGAAAGGGATGGAAGGAGTTTGGTCGTGGGACGACCGGGAGAAGGAAACAAATGGGTGACCCAGTCCTGATGTTTTCTAAAACATTTCAAAACGGTTTCCAAAATATTTCCAAAGGTATTCAACAAAGATATGTAGATGCTATATCTACAAGAGAAACTATTTGAGAAAAGAACCCCTCTTGGAGCCCTCCTACTACCATAGCCATAATGCATATCCTCTTGTTATTATTGTTATCTTAAGGTGGTTTGCGAGTACATTCAATGTACTCATCGGCATTGTCCCTGGCTATTAACTTGGTCAGATATGAAGAAGAAGGTGGTGTTGGCGACTATGCGAGCTAGGCCGTTCTCCCAGTCAATTGCCTGTAGTTTAAGGCATGGCTCAGGCTCTACGCTTGAAGAAGTTCTGCTGATGATTATTGAGGTAGCCATAAAGGCATTCATTTAAGTCTTGTAATTTGGTATATTCTCGGATGTTGAAATGATACTTGTCGGTTATGTGCCATGACTAACTGATCATGGGATCGTGGTTGTATACATAACAGGGATTCTCGGAGAATTAATCCGGGAGCCCCACAGATGGCCTCCGTTGTTGCCGAATTCATAGAAGAACTAGGACGGGTTAAGCCCAAAAAAATTCACAGATGATGGATATGGCAAATCGCTAGGCTGATGGAGAGGATGCAGTACACAATAAGCAAACACATTCACCTGAAGAAGATAGGGACAGACGCAATAGTGACAGAAGATGAAGGAACAATGATAGACACGGGGGACCAAGCTATGTTACAGCTAGTTTTTCGAGATAGGACAACCAAAGAAATAACGATTACAATGGCATGCACCGCAACAACAGGGACGACGTTAGAGGAAGCCAACCAACACAGCGATATCAGCTAAGAACTTGAGACCCACCAATGTTTGTAATGCAATTGCTGGAAGGACCCTCTAATATGCACTTTTACATCGACTCAAAGGGCAAAAGGCGATCCAACCATCTCATGAAGGACCGTTGAACATTTTTAAAGATGCCAGAGCTATGCAACGCAAAGACAACCAAAGCAGCAAGCCGAGGGTACACCACTACGCCTGGCACGTTAGCCATCAGTGCACCACCACCGTCGCCAGTACACCTACCAGCAGGGTGATGTCTGCAAGTGCACAGATCGTTTGCAGCTAGTTTCGAAGTATAGATATCGATCCCACAGGGATCCCAAAGGAAAGTGTTTATGATTGAAGTCTCTATCACACCCAAAGTTGTCACAGGTCTTCGAGTGAATTGACTGCAAGTGTTGAAATAAGAATGGGGTTTTGCTTAAATGGAGTGTAAAAACTAAAATGTAAACTTCAGAAATATAAAGCATAAAAGTAAAGAACGACTTGGTTGTTTCTTGTTTTCTACAGATGGCAAAAGAAGGCATGAGGAGATTCAGTTCATGGTGATAGTGACTGTGCCAGGTGAACGAATGATAAATGTAACAATTATAATCTTATAAGTATATGTGTAGGCGAGCAACCCATAATTATCCGGAACTCCTCTTGGTAGATTTCATCCCGACTTCAATAATCCTACTAGTTTGTTACCAAAACCATGGTCAGACACTAGACGATTAAGACCCTTCAGATCGCTTACAATTAAGCTCCTTGGATCGGACAAATGCAATAAGCACAATGGTTCCTCGTTATCCTCGAGTCTACTATTTTTCCATTGATATCACCGTTTCACTCGTGGGTCGCCAGTCTGCTAGGGAACACGATCATATGTATGTAGAACAAAGCATCATGTTGTATGGGCCCTTAATTGGACAACAAGCATTAGGCATCCCATAGATAGTCAAGCACACATAATATAGTAATTAGAATCAATCACAAACTAATGGAAAATATACGAAGGCACATCACATCTCACTAATCCCTTACATCTCCCACGCCTAAGGAACTTACTCACACATGAGAGAAGAACGGATCATCGATATAATTAAATAAAGGGAATTCGTCTTTATATTACCGTGGAGATCCATAATATGAATAGAAAAATATCCAACACAATTCAATATGGGAATAAACAATCTCAAACCCTAGTCTTTCAAGGTGAAGATCCCTCTCTCTCTCAAGTACAAGTAGTGGCTATGGGGGTGTATTGGCTAGGAGGTCGAAGATCGTGGAGTGAGATGAAGAACGTCTTCCCCTTCTTCTCCAGATCTCCTCTTTCTCCCTTCTGGATGTGATGACGACTGATGTGTTGTGTTTTCGTGTATGGCCTCTTCATGGAAGTTGTCCCTTTTGACAAGACAGAGGCGGCGGCAGCTATACGGCGAGAACTATATGGCCGGAAAAATATTCCCGTCATATAGTTGCTCGTTAAAGCCTCTGTATGCTCCCCTCGACTGCTTCCAAAGAGAGACTTGCTTGTTTTCACCTGAATATTGTGTTTCTCTAGTTAAAACCTTTTGTTGACATTCAGAACCTGAAACACACATTAAAAACCAAGTTTTCTTCACTACTGAAGTACTAGAGTTAGGTAAAGCTAGAAAACAATCAAATCTGGGAGAAAACCATGAATAAAAAACATCGAAAATGTGTCGAATCTCATAGCTATCAACTTGCCCAAGCTTAGATGTTGATCGACCTCGAGTGACAAGGAAGTAAGGAAGAATAGTAGAGATTCGAGACTAAAAATAGAAGAACTTACAAGTTCGAATTGGTGTCAAATTATTTTCTTCACAATCCTTGCAATCTTAAATATGATCATACAAGTATTCACAAGATTGCACTGAGTCCACTTCCCCGGCAACGGTGCCAGAAAATAGCTTGATATCTACAAGTGCACAAATCGTTTGTAGCTACTTTCAAAGTATAGATATCGATCCCACTGGGAGCCCAAAGGTAAGTGTTTATGATTGAAGTCTCTGTCACACCCGAAGTTGTTAGAGGTCTTCGAGTGAATTAACTGCAAGTGTTGAAATAAGAATGGGGTTTTGATTAAACAGAGTGTAAAAACTAAAATGTAAACTTCAGAAATATAAAGCATAAAAGAACAACTTGGTTGCTTCCAAAGAGAGACTTGCTTCTTTTTGCCTGAATATTGTGTTTCTCTAGTTAAAAGCTTCTGTTGATGTTCAGAACCTGAAACACACATTAAAAACCAAGTTTTCTTTGCTACCGAAGTATTAGCATTAGGTAAAGCTAGAAAACAATCAAATCCAGGAGAAAACCATCAATAAAAACCATCAAAAATGTGTTCAATCTCATAGCTATCAATTCCCCCAAGCTTAGATGTTGCTCGCCCTCGAGTGACAAGGAAATAAGGAAGAATAGTGGTGATTCAAGACTGAAAATAAAAGAACTTACAAGTTCAAATTGGTGTCAAATTATTTTCTTCACAATCCCTACAATCTTAAATATGATCATACAAGTATTCACAAGATTGCACTAAGTCCACTTCGTAACCACGTATATCTTGTTAGCAAATAAATCATATGCCCAAGCAAGTGTCAAAAGTTTAGCTAGGAAAGTGAGACAAATTATTCTGGTGTCTCTCTTTGTTGAGAGATGAAAACCTTTTTGCTCTTGTTTGTTTAATGAATTGAGAGTACTCAAGTTGGCACCAAAACATTCATTTTAAGAACAACTCATCTTGTCAACACCCGGATTTTTAATCCCAGATGCCTGTTATGTCATACATCGCAATCCCAGGATTACCATTTTTGCGAGACATAACAGATTGGATATCACAGTACATCATCCATTACAAACCATAATAAGGTCTTACATGAATAAAGGATCTCATGATCCAGTCTTAATACAACAAGCAGCGGAATAAATAATAAGCGTAGCGGTGGGGTCCATCTTCAGAGGCACAGGCAATGCTGACGATGGAAGATAGTCCTAGGTATCATAGCCGTCCTGCTGTCCTTCATATTGGTAGTCTCCTTCGTAGTCTGGCCATGAGAATAGCCAGGGACAAAAGCCAGGAGTACTCTTTAAGTACTCGCAAACTATCACTAACAAGTAAGATAGTACTAGTGGGAAAAGCTAACTCTAGGTTTATTTGTAAAGTTAAGTTTGAAACCTAAGCCGAGTTCAGAAACAAAGAAAGATAAAATAAAGTTCTAGAATCACTTAAGTTGGGAAGCTAGTGTCATAGTCATAACCCTGTTGTGGTCAAGTTAAGATTCATCATTCATTTCATAAGTCATTTTGAAAATATCTGACAACGAAACAGTATGGCCACTCCAACTGTCCATAACCACAGACGCGGCTATTCGAATAGTTTGACACTCTACAAAGGTGGTACACTTTCACCACAAGATTCGATACATCTGTCAGGGATAACCCTGAATCATCATACTTAGTATGCAGATAATCAAACATAACCTTTCCTTTACACACCCTAGTATAAGTACCTCTCCTATGAGCATGGCCTCCCAACCATGACCATCTGTCATCTTGGGCACTGCATAGGTGGACAACATTGAGAGATAGCCTCATCTCAAACCTCTCCCGCGAGGGAACTAATACTAATGCATATAAACTTCCGGCTAAGCCTTACCCAATTCAGGTATTGTGGTTGTATGGTAAATATTGGAATGGTATCGCATCCGAATCCAACCATCAGTTTTGTAAAAGGGTTAAGGCTCATGCCTCAACATTTTCATCATCATAAACCATTTGTGTTTCTCAACACATGTCAAAACATCTCAATAGAATGACTCATCATTCCAAGGTTTTCACAATTCATTTTCACCAAGTATTCCCATCTAAAGTGACTCAAGTTTTGATTTAGCTCTAAGCTACCAAGTTAAGAGTGTTCACTAAGGTGGGATGCTAATTCTCAATCTCATGCCATAGAATGACATCAAAGGTTATCTAGATAGGTCAAGTTTTATACTCTTTATGCTACCTTCAAAACAAGTAAGGTACTTTAATAAAGTAAAGAAGTAAAGGTTGGGAAATAAAACTTGGGGTAGGTAATAGTCAAAGTGGTATAACCAAAGCATGCCTAATGCCTTTGCTTAGGTTATCTAGATTGCAAGGGTTAGCTGGCAAGGATTCACTAGTATAGTGCTAGCTTGCCTTGGGTAGTGCAGTGGTTGAAGTTTTCTTCCTCCTCCTCTTAGTAGAACTCCTCCTCCTCGAAAGCTTGGTCGGTACTATCGTCTATAAATACATACGGAGTACACAATCACCAAACAATACTTAACTAGTTTACTTAGCACTCTAAGGCACACATTTGATGATCTATTATCATCACAAGCATCACAAGGTTTTATTAACTAGCTTCATTCTTTTTATTTAAGAAGTAATTTCTACTCATTGAAATCAACTAAGATTTAATATTCTCCAATTAAAATATGGGATCATGTGGAAACATGTCATCACCTCATATTCTAACATATGGGAATGTGATTTAAGGGTTGGATCATATTTTAATAAGTTTAAGTTTAGTATTTAATGATTTAAAGTGACTAGAAATGCCTATATAGCATTATTTTGGTACTAGTCCAAAGTCACTGCATGTAAACCTTAATATTATTACATATTCAAATAGGTATGGTTAAATGTGATTTTTGAGAGTTGGAATCAACTCAAAAGCTATTATGGTTGATTTTATAAAAATGTTTGAATGTGCAAAAGCTTCTGTCTTGTTATTTTTACTAGGAGAGTTCTCCAACTCTAAATGAATTAATTCCAACGGGCTTGGATAGATCTTTTCAGAGGCTTTCCAACAAAATTGTAATCATTAAATTTGGTTCAGTAAATCTTCCTGAATTGATTTTTGAACTAAGGGAAAGAATCTAGTTTTAGTTAAAAAGGAAAATCTACATTTCAATCTACGGGCTAAGGCGGGAAACGAAATGGGCTGGCCCAGTCTCACTCCACGGCGCAGAGAACATCTAACAGGGGGGTCCACATGTCATTGGCTCATTACACGCGAAGCGGTATGGGGCGACGTGGACTGTTGGATTAGAAAGAAGATCTATGGCTGGGGCTTCTCGTCGACGACGGACAGGTCGCCGGCGAGGTGTAACCCTAGCGGCTCGGTGGGGGTCTGGGGCAGCTTACCAGGGCTCCGGCGAGGGTCGGCGAGGCGGGAAAACGAACAAGTCGAGGACGGCGGTTCTCCTGGTACTAGCAGCATCCCGGGGGATGGCTTGGATCAACGCCGCCCTTCTCCTCCTTCCGCGGCAGACTTCGGCGAAATTCCGGCGCTGCGGATGGCGGCTTGCTCTGGTGGGGCTCTGGGAGTGTTCTGAGAGGGAGGGGATGAGAGTGGTGTGAGGAAATGGTGCTGGGGAGGCCTCTATTTATAGGCTCGGCAAAGCGGCAGAGGAGCATGGGCGGTGCTCGCCGGTGACGACGGTACAGCGAGCTACAGGTGTGGGCGGTGGACTAGGACGGTGGGCGGTTCCCTGGCGGTCGTCAGGGCGGTGCGCGTGTAGTGAAATGCGGTCGGGAGGGGTGAGTTGCGTGGGGCGCACGATGTCTCTGCCGACAGCGAGTTTCACGGCGGCCGGCGGTTACGGGTCACGGTCAGGGTAACAGGCATGTCCGTTAGCTTCCTAGGATGGTGGGGATCAAGCAGGTGGGCGGCGAGAGCGAGGCGGTGTCTGGCTGAGCGGGGACCGTGCGCGCTTTGCGGGCGGTGTTGGCATGGCAGACAGGCTCCGAGCGCGGCGGTTCCTGGCTGCTCCTTGCCCTGTCTACGGGCTGGGGCTGGCTTGGCGGTGGAGGTGGACCACAAGCGACGTGCTGGACATGGTAGGCAAGGCTGGCGGCTGCTGTGGCGCACTATCGCCGGTGAGGGTGCTCAAGGTGCTTGGCCTTAATGGCCATGACCATTTGGTCGTGTGCACAGGGCTTGGCCGGGCAAGGAAAGGGTAGGAGGTGCACTGGGGTGGCTTTGGTTGCAAAATGGGAGACCACATTGGTCCAAACACTGCTCAAAATAATGTTTGTGATTTTTCCAGATTTTTGCACATAAGGTGTTTGACAAAATGGCCAAAAGAATTCAAGTTTTGAATTTTGAGATGATTTTTGGTGGAGTTGTTTGTCACATGCTTAAACATCTGTGGTTGCTTGGGATTTGAAAATGGAGTTCATTTGAGTGGTTTTTGAATAAGTGTGATCTATACATATGAACTACATTCAAATTTCAAATGTCATTTAAATTTAGTGTTTGAAAGTTTTTGGGGTGAAACAAAGTGGGCCTTGGTACATCACTACTTGTACTAGCAAGGGGTGCAAAGAACAACAATTGTTTCTGTTAAGATTTGAGTTCTAGGAATAGCCAAAGTAGGCATGGTGATTAAAATGGCAAAAGTGACCATTTGTTTATTTTATTCATTTTGATTTGTTTTTCTTTGGGATTTATTTGGGAATGATCTAGATGATGTTTATTTCACCTTAGAATCATTTTACAATCAATGGATCACTCAAACATGGCAATTCAAAACAACTCCTATTTAAATGCACACACATATGAATGCTTAATCATTCTTAAATGGAAAAGTTTTTGTTAACCCTAATTTTGATGATTTGGATCTTAATTAACCCTGGATTAAGTTTTGGGATGTTACAAACCTTCCACCTTAAACAAAATCTCATCCCGAGATTTACGAAAGAAAACTAGGAACTAAAGAGATCTGGGAACTCTGTCCTAATGTAATCTTCTCGCTCCCAAGTGGCTTCCTCTTCGGTATGGTTGCTCCATTGAATCTTGAGAAACTTGATACTCCTGGTCCTGGTGGTTCTGTAGGCTTCCTCTAGGATACGAATGGGCACTTCACGATATGTCAGGTCTTTGTTGATATCAACAGCTCGGTGATCGATGTTTTTGAAAACTTCAGTCTTCTCCGGCACTTCTAGGCATTTGCGAAGTAACGAGATATGGAACACATGGTGGATGGCTGACATCTCCTCTGGTAGTTCCAGTTGATAAGATACTTCTCCTCGACGATTCAGAATCTTGAATGGTTCGATATATCTGGGGGCTAACTTTCCTTTCAGACTAAAGCACTGGGTTCCCTTCAATGGTGAAACCTTGAGATATACAAAATCTCCGACATTGAAAGTCAGGTCTCTCCTTCTCTTGTCAGCATAACTCTTCTGTCTGGATTGGGCGGTCTTGAGGTGCTCACGGACTTTGTGAACCTTCTCTTCGGCTTCTCGGAGAATGTCGGGTCCAAAGATCTGACTCTCTCCTACTTGCGACCAATTCAAAGGGGTGCGACACTTTCTTCCGTATAGGAACTCGAATGGGGCCATTTGCAAACTAGCTTGATAACTGTTGTTATATGAGAATTCTGCAAAAGGCAGGCAGTCTTCCCATTTTGATCAATACTCTAACACACAAGATCTTAACATATCTTCTAAGATTTGGTTGACTCTTTCAGTCTGTCCATCAGTTTGCGGGTGATAAGCAGTGCTGAAATCTAACTTGGTGCCTCATCCTTCCTGGACTTTCTGCCAAAATCTCGAGGTAAATTGGGTTCCTCGATCTGATACTATGGTCTTGGGGGTTCCATGTAGACTAACAATTCTAGCAATATACAGCTCTACTAGTTTTGAACTCTGGTAAGTTATCTTGAGAGGTATAAAGTGAGCTACCTTGGACAGTCTATCAACGATGACCCAGATTGAGTCATTTCCCCTACTCGAAGTAGGCAAACCGGTGATAAAGTCCATTCTGACGGAATCCCATTTCCATTCCGGAATCTGCAATGGTTGCAACAGTCCTGCGGGTCTCTGATGCTCTGCTTTGACTCTTTGACAGATGTCACACTTGGCTATGTAGCTTCCGATTTCTCTCTTCATCTTGTGCCACCAAAATTGCTCCTTCAAATCTTGATACATCTTCGTTCCTCCGGGGTGGATAGAATAAAGAGTATCATGAGCTTCCTCCATGATAACTTGCTTCAGCTCCGAATCTGTGGGCACACAGATACGGCCTTTGTACCACAGAACTCCTTCTTCATCTTCAGTGAATCCAGGTACCTTTCCTGTACCAATACGATGTTTTATTCCATAGATACTCTCATTTCCCTTCTAGGCCTCCTTGATTTGGCTAATCAAAGTGGGTTGAATTTCAATGCTAGCTAAAAATCCTTTGCTAACTAGCTCAGTTCTGAACTGCTCCAACTCCTCATACAAACTTGGTTGCTTCACCTTGGTCATGGTGTTTAGCCTACACGGCAATCTACTAAGAACATCCGCTACCACATAGGCTTTCCCGAGGTGATAGTGAATGTCAAGGTCATAATCCTTGATTAACTCTATCCATCTTCTTTGCCTCATATTCAGCTCCTTATGAGTGAAAATATACTTCAAGCTTTTGTGATCTGAGTAAATCTCACAATGATTACCCATAAGATAATGACGCCATGTCTTCAATGCCAAAACTACGGCTGCTAACTCCAGATAATGGGTCGGATAGTTCTGTTGGGTCCGCAGCATAGAAAACAAAAAAATTCCTATGATGAGAACTATACGCCAAGATCTATCTACTAGATACAGAGCAACGGGTGGACATACATCCATGGAGAACTTACCCTCGAAGAAAACGAGTTTTGTTAACGAGTAGGAACTCGTGGTTGATGTAGTCGTATGCTTGCCGATCTCAAGATCGTGTGGAAGTCCGAGCGCCGCAAATCAGCAGCGCATCCGTCCTCGCACACACGTTCAAGCCACCGGACAACCTCCACCTCCTCGCTCCAGCGAATCAGCGGAAGCAGCAACTCCTTCCAGACGCAAGGCCACCGGGAACATGTATCTCGCTAATCCGAGACCATGGGGAAATATCTAGAGGGGGAGAGAGATCCTTCACGAGGAGGTGTGGTTTGTGAGAGGGGAGAGGGGGATTTATATAGGAGGGAGGGAGACCCCTCCCCTCCCATAGCCGGCGCATGAGGGGGGGGGGACTCCTCCCCTCCTTAATTCATGTGGTGAACCTCCACTCACATAAACATGGCCTCCACCCAAAATCCCACTCACATGTATTTAATTTCCACCAAATTAAATGCAACTCTCAATTAATAAAACTTTTTTATTTATTTTATTAAGAATTTTGTTAATTACTTTAATTAACAAACATTCACATAAAACCCCTTGCAACATTTCAATATCACATGCAGAACCACTTTCTGCAATTTCACCCGAAACAATTCCGGTTTCTATCGAAATAATCCCTGTTTCTATCGAAACATTTCCTGCGCTTTGCAAACCTTTTGTCTGGAACATATGTGCTCCTAAATGGTGTCCGGCAACCCTTAAGTGTGTCACCTACGGTTCGCGAATAATGCAGACATGATTGAGACTCCTCTCAGATCAATAATCAGAAGCGGGACCTGGAGATCCATACTGACTCCTGCATATTCAATGATGACTTCTGTGATCGTGAGAACCTTTAACGTCGGCAATTTAATCCCTTTGTCTCATGATATAATACATGTCCGAGATTCGATCATCAGTATCCAAATACCTAGTTTGATCTCGTTACCGACATGCACTCTTTTCTCGTTCCCGTGATATAACATTCTAGTGATCACATCACTTGCTTGCAAGCTATCTTAATGTGATATCACCGAGAGGGCCCAGAGTATATCTATCCATCATCGGGATTGACAAATTCCACTCTTGATCCATGAGCCACAACATAACACCTTCATAGCACTGAACCCACCTTTATGGTCACCCTGTTATGGTGTGATGTTTGATGTTATCAAGATACTCTTCTGGTGTTAGCAATTAACATGATCTCATGGTCTAAGGACTAAGACTACTTTGTATGATGTTATAGCAATATAAACATAATGACTTGATCATAATGCTATACTTCGGATGAATGTTCATCACATCATTTCACAAATGTTGTGACCTTGTTATTAACAACATCCAATGTCCATGATCAGGAAACCTTGATCATCTTGTTAATCAACAAGCTAGTCTATAAGAGAGGCATAACTAGGAACCCTTTTGTTTATTAAACACACATGTATTGATGTTTCCTATCAATACAATTATAGCATGCAAAATAAACATCTATCATATACATGGAATACATAATAACAACTTTATTATTGCCTCTCAGGGCATATTTCCTTTAGTCTCCCATTTTCACTAGAGATAATAATCTAGTTTATATAGTGATAAATCTAACACCCATGGAGTTCTGGTGTTGATCATGTTTTGCCCTAGGGAGTACTTTAGTCAACGGATCTGCTACATTCAGGTCCATGTGCACTTTACAAATCTTTATATCTCCATCCTTGACATGCTCGCGGATGGAGTGAAACCGGCGCTTAATATGCTTGGAATTCTTGTGAGACCTTGGTTCCTTGGCGTTGGCTATGGCTCCATTATTGTCACAATAGATCACCATTGGGTCCAATGCACTAGGAACCACACCTAGTTCCGTTATGAACTCCTTCATCCAAACCGCTTCCTGCACCGCTTCTGAAGCAGCAACATATTCCGCCTCCGTCGTTGATCCAGCCACCACAGGTTGTTTGGAGCTCCTCCAACTAACTGCTGCTCCGTTCAAGAGAAATACGTAACCGGATTGAGACTTAGAGTCATCCGGATCAGTGTCAAAGCTAGCATCGACATAACACTTAGCGACTAGCTCTTCTTCACCTCCGTATACAAGAAACATATCCTTAGTTCATCTCAAGTACTTAAGGATATTTTTGACCGCTATCCAGTGTTCCGAACCTGGATCAGATTGGTACCTACTAGTCAAACTAATAGCATGTGCCACATCCGGTCTTGTACATAGCATGTCATACATTATAGAGCCTATGGCTGAGGCATAGGGGATCTTATCCATTATCTCTCTTTCTTCCGCCGTAGCCGGACTTCGAGTCTTACTCAATGTCTTGCCTTGCAACATAGGTAAGTACCCCTTCTTACTTCCGTCCATATTAAACTTCTTTAATATCTTATCAAGGTATGTACTATGCGATAGCCCAATTAGGTGTCTTGATCTATCTCTATAGATTTTAATGCCTAATATATATGAAGCTTCACCAAGGTCCTTCATCGAAAATTTGCTGTTTAGATAACTTTTAACATTGTTTAAAAGATCTATATCATTTCCAATCAATAATATGTCATCCACATATAATATCAGAAATGCCACATTGCTCCCACTCACTTTCTTGTAAATACAAGCCTCTCCATAAGTTTGGACAAATCCAAACTCTTTGATCACCTCATCAAAGCGGAGATTCCAACTCCGGGATGCTTGCTTCAGTCCATAGATGGATCGCTGAAGTTTGCACAACTTATCAGCATTCTTAGGATCGACAAAACCCTTAGGTTGTATCATGTACAACTCTTCTTCAATATTACCATTGAGGAACGCAGTTTTGACATCCATCTGCCATATTTCATAATCGAATATGCAGCAATTGCTAACATAATCCTAACCGACTTAAGCATTGCTACGGGAGACAATGTCTCATCGTAGTCAACTCCTTGAATTTGTCGACACCCCTTTGCGACAAGTCGAGCCTTATAGATGGTTACATTACCATCAGCATCAGTTTTTCTTTTGAAAATCCATTTATTCTCAACGGCCTTTTGATCGTGAGGTAAGTCCACCAAGGTCCAAACCTGGTTTTCGTACATGGATTCCATCTCGGATTTCATGGCTTCTATCCATTTGTTGGAATCAGGGCTCATCATCGCTTCTTCATACGTCGTAGGGTCATCTATTTCATCAATCATGAAATTCATAACAGGATTGCCATACAGTTCAGGAGCTACACATGTCCTGCTTGACCTGCGAGGTTCGGTAGTGTCCTCTTTCAGAGTTTCATGATCAATATCATTAGCTCTCTCTTCATTAGGTGAAGTCAACTCCGAAACAACTTCCGGTGCTGCGCTACTCACCATTTCATGAAGAGAAGGTTCAATAACCTCTTCGAGTTCTACCTTTCGACTACTCACACCTTTCACGAGAAACTCCTTCTCAAGAAAGGATCCATTCTTGGCAACAAAGACCTTTCCCTCGGATCTGTGATAGAAGGTATACCCAATCGTTTCCTTAGGGTATCCTATGAAGACGCATTTTTCCGCTTTGGGTTCGAGTTTATCCGGTTGAAGTTTCTTCACATAAACATCGCATCCCCAAACTTTAAGAAATGACAGCTTAGGTTTGTTTCCAAACCATAATTCATACGGTGTCTTTTCAACGGATTTAGATGGTGCCCTATTTAAAGTGAATGCAGCGGTTTCTAGTGCATAACCCCAAAATGACAGTGGCAAGTTAGTCAGAGACATCATAGATCGAACCATATCCAATAAAGTACGATTACGACGTTCTGACACACCATTACGTTGTGGTGTTCCGGCAGGCGTGAGTTGTGAAATTATTCCACAGTCTTTCATATGTGTGCTAAACTCGTAACTAAGATACTCTCCTCCACGGTCGGACCGCAGAAATTTGATCTTTCTGTTATGATGATTTTCCACTTCATTCTGAAATTCTTTGAACTTTTCAAAGGTTTTAGACTTATGTTTCATCAAATAGATATACCCGTATCTGCTCAAATCATCCGTGAAAGTAACAAAATAACGATATCCACCTCGCGCCGACACACTCATTGGTCCACACACATCAGTATGTATGATTTCCAATAAATCTATCGCCCGTTCCATTGAACCGGAAAACGGCGTTCTAGTCATCTTGCCCATAAGGCATGGTTCACATGTATCAAATGATTCAAAATCAAGTGATTCCAAAAGTCCATCAGAATGGAGTTTCTTCATGCGTTTAACGCCAATATGACCTAGACGGCAGTGCCACATATATGCAGATATATCATTATCAAGTTTAATCCTTTTAGCATCAACATTATGAATATGCGTAATACTACTATCGAGATCCAACAGAAATAAACCATTCAACACAGGTGCATGACCATAAAAGATATTATTCATATAAATCGAACAACCATTGTTTTCAGACATAAACGAATAAACACTTTGCATCAAACACGATCCAGATACAATGTTCATGCTCAGTGCAGGCACCAAATAAAAATTATTCAGGTTTATAACTAATCCCGACGGCATATGGAGAGGCAGCATTCCGACGGCGATCACATCAACTCTTGATCCATTGCCGACCCGCATCGTGACCTCATCCCTTGCTAGTTGTCGCTTGTTCCGCAGCCCCTGAACCGAGTTACATATATTAGCAACCGATCCCGTATCAAATACCCAGGTGCTACTGCGAGTACTAGTCAAGTACACATCAATAACATGTATATCACATATACCTTTGTTTCCCTTGCCAGCCTTCTTGTCTGCCAAATACTTGGGGCAGTTGCGCTTCCAATGGCCAGTCCCCTTGCAATAGTAGCACTCGGTGTCAGACTTAGGGCCAGCTCGGGGTTTCTTTTCAGGCGCGGCAACAGATTTGCCGCCCTTCTTTCCCTTCTGCTTGCCTTTCTTGTCCTTCTTGAAACCGGTGGTCTTATTGATCATCAACACTTGATGTTGTTTCCTAATCTCCACTTCTGCAGTCTTAAGCATTGACAGAAGCTCGGGAAGATACTTCTTCATGCCCTGCATATTATAGTTCATCACGAAGCTCTTGTAGCTAGGTGGCAGAGATTGGAGAACATGATGTATGCCTAAGTCAATGGGAATCGTTATTCCCAAGGACACAAGCTTATCGGCGTACCCATACATTTTGAGTACGTGCTCACTAACGGAGCTGTTCTCTTCCATCATGCAGCTAAAGAACTTTTCAGAAGCATTATAACTCTCTACGGCAGCATGGGTATCGAAAATCATTTTCAATTCTCCCATGGTATTAAAGGCATTGCCATTTTCGAAACGTTTTCGAAGTTCTGGCTCTAGCCCATACAGTATGCCGCAATGAACTAAGTTGTGGTCCTCCTGACGAGTTATATAGACGTTCTTTTCCTCGTCGGGGGCATTAGGAGCTGGTGGGGGGCCTAGCAGCGCCTCTAGCACATATTGCTTTTGTGCAAGCTTCTATTTCTCCATGAACACATTGAAATTAAAAGCAGGTGTGCCATCTACAACAGAATTTGTAAAATATATTTAGACTAAGTTTATGATAGATTGAGTTCAACTCATCCAAATTACTAATGAACTCCCACTCAAAAACGACATCCCTCGTGTCCTTTTGGTGATTACATGAACCAAATCCACTACACCAAGTCCGATCATCACGTGAGTCGGTGTAGCTTCAAAGGCGAGCATCTATATGGGCATCATATCAACTATATGACTCATGCTTAACCTTTCGGTCCGTGTTCCGAGGCCATGTCTGTACATGCTAGGCTCGTCAAGTAAGAACCTTAGTATTTGCGTGTGTAAAACTGTCTTACACCCGTTGTATGAAAGCGTAGAGTCGAGAACACCCGATCATCACGTGATGCCTCAAAACACGATCCACAAAATGGTGCATACTTAAGGAAGAACACATTTTATCTTGATATCTAAATGAGGGATCATCTTATAATGCTACGAAAAGCGCCAAACTAGCAATATAAGATGCTAACATCTAATGTGTGAAGTGAGGTGATATGGTCCATGCATTTGATCTCTATCATTTGCATCGTGGTATGATCTCTATCATTTCTTTGTGTGTAAGGCCAAGGTCTATGGAACTTACACGTTAAGTGAGTTGTAAGAGTATCTATCATACATCTACTTACAACAATACCATATCAAGGCACTAGCCTAGCAACGATCTAAACTAGACGCCTCTAATTTATCAATTGCAAGTTTTATGTGGCTTAGGGCTTTCGGAGATAGAACCGGTCTTACCTACGAACATGAACCACAACGAGGATAACCAAGTTATTAGCAACTCGTTGTAAATCAGATATTGACTATAGTAGGAGAGACAGACACCCGCTAGCCACTTATGCAAAACTAGTTGCATGTCAGTCGTGGAACCGGTCTCATGTACGATGACATGTAAGGTTGGTCCGGGCCGCTTCATTCCACTATGCCACCAATATCCAAAGTACATAGAAGATGCAATAACATGATCATCATCGCCCACATATAAACATATGTGTACTACCCGTGCAAAGCACCTACGCATAGATCAGGCTCTGATACCACTGTAGGGTCTGCAGCATAGAAAACAAAAAAATTCCTACGATGAGAACTATACGCCAAGATCTATCTACTAGATACAGAGCAACGGGTGGACATACATCCATGGAGAACTTAACCTCGAAGACAACGAGTTTTGTTAACGAGTAGGAACTCGTGGTTGATGTAGTCGTACGCTTGCCGATCTCAAGATCGTGTGGAAGTCCGAGCACCGCAAATCAGCAGCGCATCCGTCCTCGCACACACGTTCAAGCCACCGGACAACCTCCACCTCCTTGCTCCAGCGAATCAGCGGAAGCAGCAACTCCTTCCAGACACAAGGCCACCGGGAACATGTATCTCGCTAATCCGAGACCATGGGGAAATATCTAGAGGGGGAGAGAGATCCTTCACGAGGAGGTGTGGTTTGTGAGAGGGGAGAGGGGGGCTTTATATAGGAGGGAGGGAGACCCCTCCCCTCCCATAGCCGGCGCATGAGGGGGGGGGACTCCTCCCCTCCTTCATTCATGTGGTGAACCTCCACTCACATAAACATGGCCTCCACCCAAAATCCCACTCACATGTATTTAATTTCCACCAAATTAAATGCAACTCTCAATTAATAAAACTTTTTTATTTATTTTATTCAGAATTTTGTTAATTACTTTAATTAACAAACATTCACATAAAACCCCTTGCAACATTTCAATATCACATGCAGAACCACTTTCTGCAATTTCACCCGAAACAATTCCGGTTTCTATCGAAACAATTCCTGTTTCTATCGAAACATTTCCTGCGCTTTGCAAACCTTTTGTCTGGAACATATGTGCTCCTAAATGGTGTCCGGCAACCCTTAAGTGTGTCACCCTATGGTTCGCGAATAATGCAGACATGATTGAGACTCCTCTCAGATCAATAATCAGAAGCGGGACCTGGAGATCCATACTGACTCCTGCATATTCAATGATGACTTCTGTGATCGTGAGAACCTTTAACGTCGGCAATTTAATCCCTTTGTCTCATGATATAATACATGTCCGAGATTCGATCATCTGTATCCAAATACCTAGTTTGATCTCGTTACCGACATGCACTCTTTTCTCGTTCCCGTGATATAACATTCTAGTGATCACATCACTTGCTTGCAAGCTATCTTAATGTGATATCACCGAGAGGGCCCAGAGTATATCTATCTGTCATCGGGATTGACAAATTCCACTCTTGATCCATGAGCCACAACATAACACCTTCATAGCACTGAACCCACCTTTATGGTCACCCTGTTATGGTGTGATGTTTGATGTTATCAAGATACTCTTCCGGTGTTAGCAATTAACATGATCTCATGGTCTAAGGACTAAGACTACTTTGTATGATGTTGTAGCAATATAAACATAATGACTTGATCATAATGCTATACTTCGGATGAATGTTCATCACATCATTTCACAAATGTTGTGACCTTGTTATTAACAACATCCAATGTCCATGATCAGGAAACCTTGATCATCTTGTTAATCAACAAGCTAGTCTATAAGAGAGGCATAACTAGGAACCCTTTTGTTTATTAAACACACATGTATTGATGTTTCCTATCAATACAATTATAGCATGCAAAATAAACATCTATCATATACATGGAATACATAATAACAACTTTATTATTGCCTCTCAGGGCATATTTCCTTTAGTCTCCCATTTTCACTAGAGACAATAATCTAGTTTATATAGTGATAAATCTAACACCCATGGAGTTCTGGTGTTGATCATGTTTTGCCCTAGGGAGTACTTTAGTCAACGGATCTGCTACATTCAGGTCCATGTGCACTTTACAAATCTTTATATCTCCATCCTTGACATGCTCGCGGATGGAGTGAAACCGGCGCTTAATATGCTTGGAATTCTTGTGAGACCTTGGTTCCTTGGCGTTGGCTATGGCTCCATTATTGTCACAATAGATCACCATTGGGTCCAATGCACTAGGAACCACACCTAGTTCCGTTATGAACTCCTTCATCCAAACCGCTTCCTGCACCGCTTCTGAAGCAGCAACATATTCCGCCTCCGTCGTTGATCCAGCCACCACAGGTTGTTTGGAGCTCCTCCAACTAACTGCTGCTCCGTTCAAGAGAAATACGTATCCGGATTGAGACTTAGAGTCATCCGGATCAGTGTCAAAGCTAGCATCGACATAACACTTAGCGACTAGCTCTTCTTCACCTCCGTATACAAGAAACATATCCTTAGTTCATCTCAAGTACTTAAGGATATTTTTGACCGCTATCGAGTGTTCCGAACCTGGATCAGATTGGTACCTACTAGTCAAACTAATAGCATGTGCCACATCCGGTCTTGTACATAGCATGGCATACATTATAGAGCCTATGGCTGAGGCATAGGGGATCTTATCCATTATCTCGCTTTCTTCCGCCGTAGCCGGACTTTGAGTCTTACTCAATGTCTTGCCTTGTAACATAGGTAAGTACCCCTTCTTACTTCCGTCCATATTAAACTTCTTTAATATCTTATCAAGGTATGTACTCTGCGATAGCCCAATTAGGCGTCTTGATCTATCTCTATAGATTTTAATGCCTAATATATATGAAGCTTCACCAAGGTCCTTCATCGAAAATTTGTTGTTTAGATAACTTTTAACATTGTTTAAAGGATCTATATCATTTCCAATCAATAATATGTCATCCACATATAATATCAGAAATGCCACATTGCTCCCACTCACTTTCTTGTAAATACAAGCCTCTCCATAAGTTTGGACAAATCCAAACTCTTTGATCACCTCATCAAAGCGGAGATTCCAACTCCGGGATGCTTGCTTCAGTCCATAGATGGATCGCTAAAGTTTGCACACCTTATCAGCATCCTTAGGATCGACAAAACCCTTAGGTTGTATCATATACAACTCTTCTTCAATATTACCATTGAGGAATGCAGTTTTGACATCCATCTGCCATATTTCATAATCGAAATATGCAGCAATTGCTAACATAATCCTAACCGACTTAAGCATCGCTACGGGAGAGAATGTCTCATCGTAGTCAACTCCTTGAATTTGTCGAAACCCCTTTGTGACAAGTCGAGCCTTATAGACGGTTACATTACCATCAGCATCAGTTTTTCTTTTGAAAATCCATTTATTCTCAACGGCCTTTCGATCGTGAGGTAAGTCCACCAAGGTCCAAACCTGGTTTTCGTACATGGATTCCATCTCCGATTTCATGGCTTCTAGCCATTTGTTGGAATCAGGGCTCATCATCACTTCTTCATACGTTGTAGGGTCATCTATTTCATCAATCATGAAATTTATAACAGGATTGTCGTACAGTTCGGAGCTGCACATGTCCTGCTTGACCTGCGAGGTTTGGTAGTGTCCTCTTTCGGAGTTTCATGATCAATATCATTAGCTCTCTCTTCATTAGGTGAAGTCAACTCCGAAACAACTTCCGGTGCTGTGCTACTCGCCATTTCATGAAGAGAAGGTTCAATAACCTCTTCGAGTTCTACCTTCCGACTACTCACACCTTTCACGAGAAACTCCTTCTCAAGAAAGGATCCATTCTTGGCAACAAAGACCTTTCCCTCGGATCTGTGATAGAAGGTATACCCAATCGTTTCCTTAGGGTATCCTATGAAGACGCATTTTTCCGCTTTGGGTTCGAGTTTATCCGGTTGAAGTTTCTTCACATAAACATCGCATCCCCAAACTTTAAGAAATGACAGCTTAGGTTTGTTTCCAAACCATAATTCATACGGTGTCTTTTCAACGGATTTAGATGGTGCCCTATTTAAAGTGAATGTAGCGGTTTCCAGTGCATAACCCCAAAATGACAGTGGCAAGTCAGTCAGAGACATCATAGATCGAACCATATCCAACAAAGTACGATTACGTCATTCTGACACACCATTACGTTGTGGTGTTCCGGCAGGCGTGAGTTGTGAAACTATTCCACAGTCTTTCATATGTGTGCTAAACTCGTAACTAAGATACTCTCCTCCACGGTCGGACCATAGAAATTTGATCTTTCTGTTACGATGATTTTCCACTTCATTCTGAAATTCTTTGAACTTTTCAAAGGTTTTAGACTTATGTTTCATCGAATAGATATACCCGTATCTACTCAAATCATCCGTGAAAGTAACAAAATAACGATATCCACCTCGCGCCGACACACTCATTGGTCCACACACATCAGTATGTATGATTTCCAATAAATCTGTCGCCCGTTCCATTGAACCGGAAAACGGCGATCTAGTCATCTTGCCCATAAGGCATGGTTCACATGTATCAAATGATTCAAAATCAAGTGATTCCAAAATTCCATCAGAATGGAGTTTCTTCATGCGTTTAACGCCAATATGACCTAGACGGCAGTGCCACATATATGCAGATATATCATTATCAAGTTTAATCCTTTTAGCATCAACATTATGAATATGCGTAATACTACTATCGAGATCCAACAGAAATAAACCATTCAACACGGGTGCATGACCATAAAAGATATTATTCATATAAATCGAACAACCATTGTTTTCAGACTTAAATGAACAACCACTTTGCATCAAACACGATCCGGATACAATGTTCATGCTCAGTGCAGGCACCAAATAACAATTATTCAGGTTTATAACTAATCCCGACGGCATATGGAGAGGCAGCGTTCCGACGGCGATCACATCAACTCTTGATCCATTGCCGACCCGCATCGTGACCTCATCCCTTGCTAGTTGTCGCTTGTTCCGCAGCCCCTGAACCGAGTTACATATATTAGCAACCGATCCCGTATCAAATACCCAGGTGCTACTGCGAGTACTAGTCAAGTACACATCAATAACATGTATATCACATATACCTTTGTTTCCCTTGCCAGCCTTCTATAACTACCTCGGTGAATTACGCTCTTAGTTACAAGCCTGGATGACCGGAAATGGTTAAAATAGTACGGTGGGGCCAAATGCCACTCACAGGTAGACCTTTCGGCCGTCCTAACCATTTCCAAACATCAGGACAAGAACGAGCGGCGTAATCGGCAGGCGAAGGGATCAACTACATACACAAATGAGTATGTATGCAAGCCACCATACAACAGTCCTCAGAGCCATTCCATCTAAAAGAAATAGAAATATTGCAACGCCATACGGCAAGATCCAAATATCCTAGATACATATAATAGTTTAGGATATCTCCCCATACATCAAACATCAGAGTATCAGGCGGAAGCGGAAAACAAGATCTGAGTACGGATAAGAAGCAAATCGGCATAAGATGCCCCATAAAGAAACGCATCCCGCCCACAGATCTCACGGATCCCCGTTCCCGGAATCTCTACACCGAGTGATCGTTGCCCACATCGTTCGTCTCCTCCACCCAGTATCCATCTTGCGAGTTTACCTGTTCATCTGAATCAAACAATTTATCGTGTGAGACCCTAGGGGTACTCAGCAAGTCTTTATGCCTCTAAAGGGGACACAACCTGGGGTGACGCAATTTGCAGCAAAAGATAACACCTAACAATTCTATAGATACTCGCTAACCATCCGCCTAACCAAATATAGACGGATGTCCGTGAATTAATATCAACAGTTATAATAGTAATATTAACAGATCCATCCTCCTCCTCGCTTACCAACGAGGAAGCGGACGAACAGCCCCATCCGTTGGCAGTTTTATTATCCATTCCATGAGGGTTGCACTATTTACTAGTCAGGTACTTAGTCAAATTACAAGCGGTACTTTAGTTATACTTGTCTATGATCGAGAAACTGTGCTCCAAGTCGTCCATAACCGCGGACACAGCTCTCAGAAAGATTTACCCTGCAGGGGTGCACAAATAGCAACACACACTCGATCAACCTCGGAAAAACCAAATCAAAACCCAACGAGGCATTCACGACAAAGCGATCACAGGATTCAGAAATGTTTCAGGGGTCCACCCCATTAGGCTACCCGCAACGAAGTTGGCCGGCTCCGAGACGGACCCAAGGTTTGCGTCAATGGCTGTAAACGACTGGGAACCCGAAAGTGTGACTGGGCTTATCGATACCGCGAAAACACTCCGCATCCAAAACAGTACAGGTGCTCCTCGCACAATCTTAAATAAAGCAGTAAAGCATGGCATAGGTACAGGATAGTAATAAAGCCCCAAACTACTTTGTGGCCCCAAGAAATAAGAATGAATCAAGCTCTGGCTCAGGGGGGGTTCATAATCCTCCCGGATGTGGATAGTGCGAATAGTCAAGGAACAGGAATCAAGTACTCGGGGTCCTACGGGACACAAGTGAGCATGAAGAACCAAATAGCAGATATTGCTCACCGGTGCCACTGTCATTAGTTATCCCATTACTACTCAGGTTAAGTTGTTTAGGTACCTCGTTATCCATCAGACACTCACATACCCTACACATGCTGTTCTACGACCCGCATGGCTCAAACAACTCCTGTAGTAATGGCTCATGGGATGGAGGAACAAGCTTCGGTGGGGTTTAAATGTAAAGGCTATGCAGTACTTGGGATTCAGTTTAATGCAATCGCGACTCAATGATGCAAGAATAAGATAGAGGCAATGGGTACTATATGTATGCGAGTATGTGGTAGTGCTTGCCTGGCAGCTCACTTGAAGCGAGGGACGGATCTGGGTAGTGCTCCTGGGTTTCTTGATATATCCCCTGCTCAGCGTCTATTCGAAGAAGAACCAAACAAACAAGGGCCAACATAAATAGAGTGCACAAGCATATGAATTAAAATGCGACAAGCAAACAATCATGCCATGATGAATGATGCACAATTTGCATGGCAATAATGTAGCATGGCATGGGTGAGGTGTGGAGTACAACAATAAAGCATTTTATGGAGTTTTAGTCACATTTTATCCTCAAATAAGCTGCTGTATACTTTATATTTATATGATGCATGCTGCAATTCAGAACATGGAATGCATAAACAGAAAGGTCTCGTCGAGCTGATCATTTTAGACATATTATTTGTCAAATTCGGAGTTATAAAACAAAAGTTATTAATTAATTAAGGCAAAGGGCATTTTATTTGTAATTTTAATCAACTCGAAATTTTAAAGTGCTCAAACATTATTTTGAATAGCATATTTGAATTCCTCACATTTTTTTCTGATTTCAAAACATATATTACATGTTTAATTTGGAATTATATCTTAAAAGATATTTGAAAACAGATTTGAATTTGAATTTAAAACAAATTTGAAAAGTTTAAATTAAAATAGAAAAACAGAAACCTTTTGTCACTCACACAGATCTAGCCACAGACACAGACACCTGGGCCCGGGCTGACCTGGCGGGAAAACGACGCAGAGAGACCTTTTCTCACCGCGAGCTGAGCTAGCCCATGCGGCTGACAGGTGGGGCCGGTGGGGCTGAGGGTCCACGGCGTGCGCGGCCAGCCGGTAGGCGACACGTGGTGGATCCGAGGGACCGCGGGGCAAGGCTGTGGAAACCCTGGTACCTTTTCGTAAAAAGCCCGGGTGACCGACAGGTGGGGTCTCTAGGAGCACGGGTTGAGCCGGTAAAAGACGCAGGGGGGTTAAGTGCAAAAGGGTTCGTGGCCACTGTTTCTCTTCTTGTTCTCTGACGGACTGACGGCACGCACGGCACGGTGCAGCGGGATTTCGATCTCGCGACCTCGCGCGCGCGAGCGGCGGCGGCTACCGCTGGGGTGGCTTGGGGGTTGTGCTGGCTTGCGCACGCGCGGCTAGGTAGAGTGTGAGGCGACGCAGGGACGTGCAGAGGCTCGCGGCCACGGTGCACTGAGGTTGCTCGGCGAAACGTCTGGCGCATCTAGGGATACCCGGTGAGGCGGAGTATGTCCAGGAGGTAGAGGAGCTCACCGCGGTTTGGTTGGTGTGGTCAGATCGGGAGTGGCGCAGAGGATCGTCGACGAGGCTGGCGGCAGGAGTTCTAGGGTTTGGCGTCGGGTGGCGGCGGTACCGTTGGTTCTGGGGCTCCTCCTTCGCGTCGGCGTGTCCAGGGCGAAGCAGAGAGGTCCCCTCGATTTTCCAGGCCACCTCCACGACGTGATCACCGGCTGGAGCGACGGGGGCGACGCGGTGCTGGCGGCGAACGGCGGAAGGTCTCGGCGACGAAGAGGAAGAAGGGGGCGGCTCTGGGGCGGATCTGGGGACGCCAGGGAGTCGTGGGGAGGGAGGAAAAAGGAGGGAGAGGGAGGAGGCCAGTTGTGGCAAGGGGTAGATAAGGTGGCCTCGGTGCCACCTTTTTCCTCTCCTCCTCGGCACGTGCTCGGCCGGCTGGGCTGGCTGGGGCTGGTCCAGGGCGAGGCAGAGGCAGGCAGGTGGGCCAGGAAGAGGGGGAGGTAGGTCAGGTCCGGGTGGGACAAGCATGGTAGAGAGAAGAGAAAGAGAGAGAAGAGGGGAGGCTCGGTGAGCTAGGGTTGGCCAGGGGATAGGCTCGGGTTAGGGCTGGTTAGATGGGGTAGGAGGGTAGCTAGGTGGGGCCTGCATGGCATAGAGGAAGGGAGAGAGGCCGAGAGAGAGGGTCGGGTAGCTAGGGTTAGCTAGAGAGGGTGGCTCGGGTTAGCTAGGTGGAGGGCTTGGTTAGGGTTTAGGTTTAGGGAGGAGGTTAAGGATAGAGAGCCTAGGGGAGAGGTGGTGAGGTTGTTTAGGGTTTTACATCCTCACATGAGCAAGCAAGGAGGGGATGGTAAGGAGAGGTAGAGTAGGGTGTGATTGAGGTATAGGGTTTAACATGCCCAAAACTAGATCAAGCTAGAAAAGGTGTTGAGATGGAGATGGTGAGGTGATGAAAGAAAAAGGTGTGATCAACAAGAGATCAAGAACACATAGGATGATAACACCAGACAAGACCCACTTTAAACAAAGGCAAAACTCAAAGGAGTAGAGATGGTGGAGCTTTGCATGGCCCATGCATGGGCTTTAAATGCCATGTGTTATTATGTGAAAACAATAATAATATAACATGGCATGATTCCATGCATTCCCAAAAGGTGGAATAAAGACCAAGCAAAAGAAATTAGAATTGGATCCATCCAAACCCACATGAGCTATATTAAATATCAAAAGAAAAAGACTTACAAGCTCATGGGTTATTGGAATGGTGGAAGTATAAGGTGGTGACAAGGAAAGGTGATGGAGTTGAATAAATAATATGCCCCCAACTCAACTTGGGCATTTAAACAATATATCAATAACCAAATACAATATCAAGAGGCAAATACAATTAATGATGCATATGAGAGAAGAACCAAAAGAAAAAAGGGTTTTATATGATGCTCAAATGCAAGGTGGCATGATGACATGAGCATGATATCATTATGATGCAACAATTATATATAGGAAGTAGCCATTATCTTACTAGACCAAGTAGCATTACAATTGTTAGACAATTGGGATGCTACAACTCTCTCCCACTAAAAGGGAATCTCGCCCCGAGATTCTAGGAAGAAGAAGAAGACTCAAAGAGGGTAGGATACTTGGCACAGAGCTCATCTTCACGTTCCCAAGTGGCTTCATCCACGGAATGGTGCGACCACTGGACCTTGAAGAACTTGATGGACTTGTTGCGAGTCCTTCTTTCTGCGACTTCAAGGATTTTTGTGGGGTGTTCTTGATAAGACAGGTCTTCTTGGAGATTGATAAGCTCATGGTCCACGGTCCTGCCGGGATCCTTGAAGCACTTCTTGAGTTGAGAGATGTGGAAAACATCATGGACCTTGAGTTTTTCCGGGAGCTCAAGAGCATAAGCAACTTCTCCTCTTCTTCCATGAATTTTGAATGGACCGATGTATCTCGGAGCCAGCTTTCCTTTGATACCAAAACGGTGCGTGCCTCTCATGGAAGTGACACGAAGGTAAACGAGATCACTAGGGACATACTCCATGTCCGTGTGCTTTCTGTCATAATTGCTCTTCTGGCGACTTTGAGCAATCTTCAGATTTTCAAGAATGATGTGAACCTTCTCCTCCGCTTGAGTTACAATGTCGGGGCCAAGCAATATTCTTTCTCCTGCACCCGACCAACCAATCGGAGTTTTGCATTTGCGACCATAGAGAGCCTCAAATGGTGCCATCTTTAGACTTTTCTGGAAGCTATTGTTGTAAGAGAATTCAGCATAAGGAAGACATTCTTCCAACTTCATGCCGAAAGAGATGACGCAAGATCGGAGCATATCTTCCAGAATCTGATTGATCCTTTCAACTTGTCCTTGCGACTAAGGGTGGTAAGCTGTGCTGAAGTTCAATTTTGTTCCCAAAGCATTTTGGAAACTTCCCCAGAACTTGGAAGTGAAGATGCTTCCACGGTCTGAACTGATCTCAAGAGGAACCCCATACAGAGAGACAATTATGTTGATATAGAGCTCAGCCAACTGAATTGCAGAAATTGTTTCCTTGACGGGAAAGAAGTGAGCCACTTTAGAAAGCCTGTCAATGACAACAAAGATTGCATTGTTGCCCTTCTGCGACCTTGGAAAACCAGTGATGAAGTCCATCTCTACTTTCTCCCATTTCCATTCCGGGGGTTTCAATGGCTGTAGAAGACCGGAAGGTTTCTGATGGACAGCTTTAACTCTACGGCAGACATCACACTCTGAGACATACTTGGCACAATATCGTTTCAATCCCGGCCACCAATATTGTGTTTTCAAGTCCATGTACATCTTTGTGCTGCCAGGGTGGATAGAAAGAACAGAATCATGCGCCTCCTTGAGAACTTGCTCTCTCAAACCCGGGTAGTTCGGAACAAACATCCGGTGTTCAAAGAAAAGCGTGCCTTGGTCATCGACGTGGAAGGACTCATACTTCGGAAGCTGAAAGTTGGAGATGATCTTTTTGGTGTACGGATCACCAAGTTGAATGGAGCGAACCTTTTCTTCCAAGAGAGGGGTTGCCAGAAGGTTCAGAAGATACCCTTGATCCACAATTTCAAGGTTGAGCTGACGGAATTCCTCGCACAAGAGCGGCTGTTGTTCTTCCAACATGAGGTTGCTGACATAAGATTTGCGGCTGAGAGCATCGGCCATGACATTAGCTTTGCCCGGAGTGTAGTTGATGGTCAAATCGAAATCATTGATTGATTCAATCCACCTCCTTTGACGAAGGTTGAGATCAGGCTGTGTGAAGATATACTTCAGACTCTTGTGATCAGAAAAGATTTCACAACGGTTGCCAAGCAAGTAATGCCTCCATACTTTCAAAGCAAAGACAACTGCTGCGAGTTCGAGGTCATGTGTAGGATAGTTGATCTCATGCGTCTTCAACTGTCGAGAGGCATAAGCAACAACTTGTTTTTCTTGCATAAGGACCGCACCCAATCCTTGCAAGGATGCGTCACAGAATATCTGGAAAGGCTTGGATGTATCTGGAGGAACCAAGACTGGTGTGGAAGTGAGCTTCTCTTTGAGTGTTTTGAAGCTTGCTTGACATGCAGGAGTCCAAAGGTATTTCTTGCCTTTCTTGAGGAGATCGGTAAGAGGCTTCGCTATCTTCGAAAAGTTCTGAACGAAGCAACGGAAATAACTAGCCAAACCAAGGAAGCTCCGGACTTCTTTGACATTTACAGGGGGAAGCCAGTCAACAATTGTCTTTATAGTTTCCGGGTTGACGGCAATGCCCTTGGCAGAGATGACGTGACCAAGATAGGTGACTTGAGGCATCCAAAACTCACATTTGGAGAACTTTGCATACAGGCGGTTCTCACGAAGCTTGTTTAGGACACTCCGAAGGTGTTCTTCATGTTCTTCCTTTGACTTAGAATAGACTAGGATGTCATCCAGATAGACCACAACGAACTTATCAAGATACTCCATGAAAACCGAGTTCATAAGCCTCGAGAAGGTGGCAGGTGCATTGGTGAGACCGAAAGACATGACCGTGTACTCATACAGGCCATAGCGGGTGGTGAAAGCTGTTTTAGGAACATCTTCCTTGCGAATCTTGATTTGATGATAACCACTTCTCAAGTCAAGCTTAGAGAATACCACAGCTCTAGCTAGCTGATCGAAGAGATCATTAATCCGCGGAAGGGGATATTTATTCTTGATGGTTTTAGCATTGAGAGCCCGATAGTCAACACAAAGTCTATCAGTCTTGTCTCTCTTCTTCACAAAGATGGTTGGGCTAACCCAAGAAGAAGTACTGTGTTGAATGAAACCCAACTTCTCTTGTTCATCAAGCTGACGTTTGAGTTCAGCCAACTCAGCAGGACCCATTTTATAAGGCCGCTTGGAGATAGGAGCCGTTCCAGGTTCAAGCTCAATTACAAACTCAACCTCACGATCCGGAGGCATACCTAGCAACTCTTCAGGAAAGACATCTGGGAACTCACAGACTACCGGAACACTCTGAATAGCTTCCATAGCATCAGCATTCAGAGCCGCCAAAGAGAAAAGCTGAAAAGTAGGAGTCATACTTGGAGAATAGACTATATGGCCTTCAGGAATTTTCAGAGAAACCGAGCGTTCAGCACAATCAATCACAGCTGCATTTGTTGTCAACCAATCCATGCCCAAGATAACATCAATGTCAGAATTGCCCAGAATAATTAAGGACGCCGAGAACGAAGAGCCACCAATCTCAATTTGGTTGCCATGGCTGATTTTAGAAGCTGCCATTGTTGCTCCAGGAGAAAGGACCATTAACCTCTTAAGGAGAGGATCCATAGCTAACTCATTCTCATTTGCAAATTTGTGAGAAACAAAAGAATGCGATGCACCAGAATCAAACAAAACTCGTGCAGGGACTGAGTTAACGGAAAGCATACCCATCACAACTCCAGGTGCATGCTCAGCCTGAGCGGCATTGACACAGTTGGCACGAGCAACAGTAGACCCGGGCTTGGTGTTGATGTTGAGAGCCCGAGGTGGTGGTGCACGAACCATAGGAGAGCTTGCCGCAGGTCTTGGAGGTGGTGGAGGAAGAGCTTTGTTGTTCATTGGACAGTTCCATTGTTGATGCCCAGTGTTTCCACAAGTGTAACAAGCACCAGGTGGACGTGGAGCAACGTAGCCAGGGACTCCGCCAGGCGCTCCAGGGTAGTTGTGGTTGTAGCCCCTGGGAGCAGCAGTGAGGAAGTTTGGTGGCCTTGCCGCGTAGCTTGAAGGTCTTGGTGGAGCCGGGAGCGACGGTGGGGTGTTAGGAACCCAGACACGACGCTTAGAAGGAGTTGACATAGCTGAAGAGCTTGCTGCATCGCGGTTGTGTTTCTTTGACTCCTCAAACACTTGCCTACTTGCTTCTTCCTGCAGAGCTGTATGCTGAAGTTCCAGAAAAGACGCCGGCCTTGCATGTGTGATTGCATATTTAATCGATGCATTGAGCCCTTGTCTGAACCTCTTTTGCTTCTTCTTGTCATCAGAGATCTCATCGCCACCATAACGAGAAAGGTTCATGAAGTTTCTGATGTAGGTATTGACATTGTCATTGCCCTGCTTGAGGTTGAGAAACACTTCCTTCATCCTCTCCATGACAATTTCTGACAGATACTGCTCTTTGAAAGCTCCAGTGAACTGTTCCCAAGTAGGCTGAAAACCAGTGCAGTTTGCCTTGAGGTAATTCTCCCACCACAGAGCTGCATCTCCCTTCAGAAGGTGAGTGGCACATTTTACCCATTCTTGCTCAGGAACATCAACAGGCACCAGTAACCTTGACATCTCACGCAACCAATCATCAGCATCAAGTGGTTGATCGGACACAACAAATTGACGTGGGTTGAACTTCAGGAAGCTTTTGATGTCTCCTCGCTTGGGAGGTGGAGGTAGCGGAACAAACTCATTCCTCCTGACACTTTCTTCAAATCGCTGCTGGTTCTGCTGCATTGCGGCCAAGGCATTGGCGATGCTTGACAACGCGGCCCCCAGTTCCGGTTGTATGTCCTCCTCAGAACGGCGTGGTGGTGCCATCCTGTGATTGATATAAAACACAAGTCAGTACCATAATGAAGAATAATAATAATCCAAAATAGTACCAAGATGGAATTAACCAAGATTAAAGGATACAATTTACTAAGATGATATTAAAATATCAACAAAGTTCACATCACCTAGAAGATATTAAGCGTATCGCACACGACTGAAAAGGAGTGTGGAAGCACAGATGTATCAAAGAAAATTTTTTTCCGCATTTTCGGCATTAAAATACCAATAGATCCGCAAAATCACTTATCAGGTAGAGATTAGCAACTCCACATTCTGTGAAAGCATGCTGGAAGGAAGAACACCCTTAAGAAGATGGCACCGGTTAACAAGGAGTCAGATAGATCGCGCCGGTTTTCAAAAGCCTGTCAGTATGGAATGTACCAACAGTTGATAACCAAAGGCAGATTGTGATGACAAATTGGATGCAACAGATAGACAAGGAATTACACACACACACACACACTTTCTATGGTACTACGGAAACCCAGAACACGTGAATCCTAGTTTGAATTTTAAGAAGAGGATTGAAAACGTTACACTTCCTTACCAGAAAAGGATGGGTGGGTGGGTAAGAACAAAAGTGGAAGCAGTCCTACTCTCGCGTTTTGTTTTTCCCTAGTATACATAGCTACCAAAAATATTTGCTAGACTGACAACGACCATTTGGCTGAGACCCTGAAGGGCGGGATGGCTCTGATACCAATTGTAACTACCTTGGTGAATTACGCTCTTAGTTACAAGCCTGGATGACCGGAAATGGTTAAAATAGTACGGTGGGGCCAAATGCCACTCACAGGTAGACCTTTCGGCCGTCCTAACCATTTCCAAACATCGGGACAAGAACGAGCGGCGTAATCGGCAGGCGAAGGGATCAACTACATACACAAATGAGTATGTATGCAAGCCTCCATACAACAGTCCTCAGAGCCATTCCATCTAAAAGAAATAGAAATATTGCAACGCCATACGGCAAGATCCAAATATCCTAGATAGATATAATAGTTTAGGATATCAACCCATACATCAAACATCAGAGTATCAGGCGGAAGCGGAAAAAAAGATCCGAGTATGGATAAGAAGCAAATCGGCATAAGATGCCCCATAAAGAAACGCATCCCGCCCACAGATCTCACAGATCCCCGTTCCCGGAATCTCTACACCGAGTATCGTTGCCCACATCGTTCATCTCCTCCACCCAGTATCCATCTTGCGAGTTTACCTGTTCATCTGAATCAAACAATTTATCGTGTGAGACCCTAGGGGTACTCAGCAAGTCTTTATGCCTCTAAAGGGGACACAACCTGGGGTGACACAATTTGCAGCAAAAGATAACACCTAACAATTCTATAGATACTCGCTAACCATCCGCCTAACCAAAGATAGACGGATGTCCGTGAATTAATAACAATAGTTATAACAGTAATATTAACAGATCCATCCTCCTCCTCGCTTACCAATGAGGAAGCGAACGAACAGCCCCATCCGTTGGCAGTTTTATTATCCATTCCATGAGGGTTGCACTATTTACTAGTCAGGTACTTAGTCAAATTACAAGCGGTACTTTAGTTATACTTGTCTATGATCGAGAAACTGTGCTCCAACCCGTCCATAACCGCGGACACGGCTCTCAGAAAGATTTACCCTGCAGGGGTGCACAAATAGCAACACACACTCGATCAACCTCGGAAAAACCAAATCAAAACCCAATGAGGCATTCACAACAAAGCGATCACAGGATTCAGAAATGTTTCAGGGGGCCACCCCATTAGGCTACCCGCAACGAAGTTGGCCGGCTCCGAGATGGACCCAAGGTTTGCGTCAATGGCTGTAAACGACTGGGAACCCGAAAGTGTGATTGGGCTTGTCGATACCGCGAAAACACTCCGCATCCAAAACAGTACAGGTGCTCCTCGCACAATCTTAAATAAAGCAGTAAAGCATGGCATAGGTACAGGATAGTAATAAAGCCCCAAACTACTTTGTGGCCCCAAGAAATAAGAATGAATCAAGCTCTGGCTCAGGGGGGTTCATAAGCCTCCCGGATGTGGATAGTGCGAATAGTCAAGGAACAGGAATCAAGTACTCGGGGTCCTACGGGACACAAGTGAGCATGAAGAACCAAATAGCAGATATTGCTCACCGGTGCCACTGTCATTAGTTATCCCATTACTACTCAGGTTAAGTTGTTTAGGTACCTCGTTATCCATCAGACACTCACATACCCTACACATGTTGTTCTACGACCCGCATGGCTCAAACAACTCCTGTAGTAATGGCTCATGGGATGGAGGAACAAGCTTCAGTGGGGTTTAAATGTAAAGGCTATGCAGTACTTGGGATTCAGTTTAATGCAATCGCGACTCAATGATGCAAGAATAAGATAGAGGCAATAGGTACTATATGTATGCGAGCATGTGGTAGTGCTTGCCTGGCAGCTCAGTTGAAGCGAGGGACGGATCTGGGTAGTGCTCCTGGGTTTCTTGATATATCCCCTGCTCAGCGTCTATTCGAAGAAGAACCAAACAAACAAGGGCCAACATAAATAGAGTGCACAAGCATATGAATTAAAATGCAACAAGCAAACAATCATGCCATGATGAATGATGCACAATTTGCATGGCAATAATGTAGCATGGCATGGGTGAGGTGTGGAGTACAAGAATAAAGCATTTTATGGAGTTTTAGTCACATTTTATCCTCAAATAAGCTGCTGTATACTTTATATTTATATGATGCATGCTGCAATTCAGAACATGGAATGCATAAACAGAAAGGTCTCGTCGAGCTGATCATTTTAGACATATTATTTGTCAAATTCGGAGTTATAAAACAAAAGTTATTAATTAATTAAGGCAAAGGGCATTTTATTTGTAATTTTAATCAACTCGAAATTTTAAAGTGCTAAAACATTATTTTGAATCGCATATTTGAATTCCTCACATTTTTTTCTAATTTCAAAACATATATTACATGTTTAATTTGGAATTATATCTTAAAAGATATTTGAAAACAGATTTGAATTTGAATTTAAAACAAATTTGAAAAGTTTAAATTAAAACAGAAAAACAGAAACCTTTTGTCACTCACACAGATCTAGCCACAGACACAGACACCTGGGCCCGGGCTGACCTGGCGGGAAAACGACGCAGAGAGACCTTTTCTCACCGCGAGCTGAGCTAGCCCATGCGGCTGACAGGTGGGGCTGGTGGGGCTGAGGGTCCACGGCGCGCGCGGCTAGCCGGTAGGCGACACGTGGTGGATCCGAGGCACCGCGGGGAAAGGCTGTGGAAACCCCGGTACCTTTTCGTAAAAAGCTCGGGTGACCGACAGGTGGGGTCTCTAGGAGCACGGGTTGAGCCGGTAAAAGACGCAGGGGGGTTAAATGCAAAAGGGTTCGCGGCCACTGTTTCTCTTCTTGTTCTCTGACGGACTGACGGCACGCACGGCACGGCGCAGCGGGATTTCGATCTCGCGACCTCGCGCGCGCGAGCGGCGGTGGCTACCGCTGGGGTGGCTTGGGGGTTGTGCTAGCTTGCGCACGCGCGGCTAGGTAGAGTGTGAGGCGACGCAGGGACGTGCAGAGGCTCGCGGCCACGGCGCACTGAGGTTGCTTGGCGAAACATCTGGCGCAGCTAGGGCTACCCGGTGAGGCGGAGTATGTCCAGGAGGTAGAGGAGCTCACCGCGGTTTGGTTGGTGTGGTCAGATCGGGGAGTGGCGCAGAGGATCGTCGACGAGGCTGGCGACCGGAGTTCTAGGGTTTGGCGTCGGGTGGCAGCGGTACCGTTGGTTCTGGGGCTCCTCCTTCGCGTCGGCGTGTCCAGGGCGAAGCAGAGAGGTCCCCTCGGTTTTCCAGGCCACCTCCACGACGTGATCACCGGCTAGAGCGACGGGGGCGACGCGGTGCTGGCGGCGAACGACGGCAGGTCTCGGCGACAAAGAGGAAGAAGGGGGCAGCTCTGGGGCGGATCTGGGGACGCCAGGGAGTCGTGGGGAGGGAGGAAAAAGGAGGGAGAGGCAGGAGGCCAGCTGTGGCAAGGGGTAGATAAGGTGGCCTCGGTGCCACCTTTTTCCTCTCCTCCTTGGCACGTGCTCGGCCGGCTGGGCTGGCTGGGGCTGGTCCAGGGCGAGGCAGAGGCAGGCAGGTGGGCCAGGAAGAGGGGGAGGTAGGTCAGGTCCGGGTGGGACAAGCATGGTAGAGAGAAGAGAAAGAGAGAGAAGAGGGGAGGCTCGGTGAGCTAGGGTTGGCCAGGGGAGAGGCTCGGGTTAGGGCTGGTTAGATGGGGTAGGAGGGTAGCTAGGTGGGGCCTGCATGGCATAGAGGAAGGGAGAGAGGCCGAGAGAGAGGGTCGGGTAGCTAGGGTTAGCTAGAGAGGGTGGCTCGGGTTAGCTAGGTGGAGGGCTTGGTTAGGGTTTAGGTTTAGGGAGGAGTTTAAGGATAGAGAGCCTAGGGGAGAGGTGGTGAGGTTGTTTAGGGTTTTACATCCTCACATGAGCAAGCAAGGAGGGGATGGTAAGGATAGGTAGAGTAGGGTGTGATTGAGGTATAGGGTTTAACATGCCCAAAACTAGATCAAGCTAGAAAAGGTGTTGAGATGGAGATGGTGAGGTGATGAAAGAAAAAGGTGTGATCAACAAGAGATCAAGAACACATAGGATGATAACACCAGACAAGACCCACTTTAAACAAAGGCAAAACTCAAAGGAGTAGAGATGGTGGAGCTTTGCATGGCCCATGCATGGGCTTTAAATGCCATGTGTTATTATGTGAAAACAATAATAATATAACATGGCATGATTCCATGCATTCCCAAAAGGTGTAATAAAGACCAAGCAAAAGAAATTAGAATTGGATCCATCCAAACCCACATGAGCTAGATTAAATATCAAAAGAAAAAGACTTACAAGATCATGGGTTATTGGAATGGTGGAAGTATAAGGTGGTGACAAGGAAAGGTGATGGAGTTGAATAAAAGATATGCCCCCAACTCAACTTGGGTATTTAAACAATATATCAATAACCAAATACAATATCAAGAGGCAAATACAATTAATGATGCATATGAGAGAAGAACCAAAAGAAAAAGGGTTTTATATGATGCTCAAATGCAAGGTGGCATGATGACATGAGCATGATATCATTATGATGCAACAATTATATATAGGAAGTAGCCATTATCTTACTAGACCAAGTAGCATTACAATTGTTAGACAATTGGGATGCTACACCTTCTTGTCTGCCAAATACTTGGGGCAGTTGCGCTTCCAATGGCCAGTCCCCTTGCAATAGTAGCACTCGGTGTCAGACTTAGGGCCAGCTCGGGGTTTCTTTTCAGGCGCGGCAATAGATTTGCCGCCCTTCTTTCCCTTCTGCTTGCCTTTCTTGTCCTTCTTGAAACCGGTGGTCTTATTGATCATCAACACTTGATGTTCTTTCCTAATCTCCACTTCTGCAGTCTTAAGAATTGACAGAAGCTCGGGAAGAGACTTCTTCATGCCCTGCATATTATAGTTCATCACGAAGCTCTTGTAGCTAGGTGGCAGAGATTGGAGAACATGATGTATGCCTAAGTCAATGGGAATCGTTATTCCCAAGGACACAAGCTTATCGGCGTACCCATACATTTTGAGTACGTGCTCACTAACGGAGTTGTTCTCTTCCATCATGCAGCTAAAGAACTTTTCAGAAGCATTATAACTCTCTACGGCAGCATGGGTATCGAAAATCATTTTCAATTCTCCCATGGTATCAAAGGCATTGCCATTTTCGAAACGTTTTCGAAGTTCTGGCTCTAGCCCATACAGTATGCCGCAATGAACTAAGTTGTGGTCCTCCTGACGAGTTATATAGACGTTCTTTTCCTCGTCAGGGGCATCAGGAGCTGGTGGGGGGCCTAGCGGCGCCTCTAGCACATATTGCTTTTGTGCAGCAGTGAGGAGAATCCTCAAATTCATAGCCCAGTTGGTGAAGTTGCTACCATTCGCAGCAAGCTTCTCTTTCTCCATGACCACATTGAAATTAAAAGCAGGTGGTGCCATCTAGAACAGAATTTGTAAAATATATTTAGACTAAGTTTATGATAGATTGAGTTCAACTCATCCAAATTACTAATGAACTCCCACTCAAAAACAACATCCCTCGTGTCCTTTTGGTGATTACATGAACCAAATCCACTACACCAAGTCCGATCATCACGTGAGTCGGTGTAGCTTCAAAGGCGAGCATCTATATGGGCATCATATCAACTATATGACTCATTCTTAACCTTTCGGTCCGTGTTCCGAGGCCATGTTTGTACATGCTAGGCTCGTCAAGTAAGAACCTTAGTATTTGCGTGTGTAAAACTGTCTTACACCCGTTGTATGAAAGCGTAGAGTCGAGAACACCCGATCATCACGTGATGCCTCAAAACACGATCCACAAAACGGTGCATACTTAAGGAAGAACACATTTTATCTTGATATCTAAATGAGGGATCATCTTATAATGCTATGAAAAGCGCCAAACTAGCAATATAAGATGCTAACATCTAATGTGTGAAGTGAGGCGATATGGTCCATGCATTTGATCTCTATCATTTGCATCGTGCTATGATCTCTATCATTCCTTTCTGTGTAAGGCTAAGGTCTATGGAACTTACACGTTAAGTGAGTTGTAAGAGTATCTATCATACATCTACTTACAACAATACCATATCAAGGCACTAGCCTAGCAACGATCTAAACTAGATGCCTCTAATTTATCAATTGCAAGTTTTACGTGGCTTAGGGCTTTCGGAGATAGAACCGTCTTACCTACGAACATGAACCACAACGAGGATAACCAAGTTATTAGCAACTCGTTGTAAATTAGATATTGACTATAGTAGGAGAGATAGACACCCGCTAGCCACTTATGCAAAACTAGTTGCATGTCAGTCGTGGAACCGGTCTCATGTACGATGACATGTAAGGTTGGTCCGGGCCGCTTCATTCCACTATGCCACCAATATCCAAAGTACATAGAAGATGCAATAACATGATCATCATCGCCCACATATAAACATATGTGTACTACCCGTGCAAAGCACCTACGCATAGATCAGGCTCTGATACCACTGTAGGGTCCGCAGCATAGAAAACAAAAAAATTCCTACGATGAGAACTATATGCCAAGATCTATCTACTAGATACAGAGCAACGGGTGGACATACATCCATGGAGAACTTACCCTCGAAGACAACGAGTTTTGTTAACGAGTAGGAACTCATGATTGATGTAGTCGTACGCTTGCCGATCTCAAGATCGTGTGGAAGTCCGAGCGCCGCAAATCAGCAGCGCATCCGTCCTCGCACACACGTTCAAGCCACCGGACAACCTCCAGCTCCTCGCTCCAGCGAATCAGTGGAAGCAGCAACTCCTTCCAGACACAAGGCCACCGGGAACATGTATCTCGCTAATCCGAGACCATGGGGAAATATCTAGAGGGGGAGAGAGATCCTTCACGAGGAGGTGTGGTTTGTGAGAGGGGAGAGGGGGGCTTTATATAGGAGGGAGGGAGACCCCTCCCCTCCCATAGCCGGTGCATGAGGGGGGGGACTCCTCCCCTCCTTCATTCATGTGGTGAACCTCCACTCACATAAACATGGCCTCCACCCAAAATCCCACTCACATGTATTTAATTTCCACCAAATTAAATGCAACTCTCAATTAATAAAACTCTTTTATTTATTTTATTCAGAATTTTGTTAATTACTTTAATTAACAAACATTCACATAAAACCCCTTGCAACATTTCAATATCACATGCAGAACCACTTTCTGTAATTTCACCCGAAACAATTCCGGTTTCTATCGAAACAATTCCTGTTTCTATCGAAACATTTCCTGCGCTTTGCAAACCTTTTGTCTGGAACATATGTGCTCCTAAATGGTGTCCGGCAACCCTTAAGTGTGTCACCCTATGGTTCGCGAATAATGCAGACATGATTGAGACTCCTCTCAGATCAATAATCAGAAGCGGGACCTGGAGATCCATACTGACTCCTGCATATTCAACGATGACTTCTGTGATCGTGAGAACCTTTAACGTCAGCAATTTAATCCCTTTGTCTCATGATATAATACATGTCCGAGATTCAATCATCGGTATCCAAATACCTAGTTTGATCTCGTTACCGACATGCACTCTTTTCTCGTTCCCGTGATATAACATTCTAGTGATCACATCACTTGCTTGCAAGCTATCTTAATGTGATATCACCGAGAGGGCCCAGAGTATATCTATCTATCATCGGGATTGACAAATTCCACTCTTGATCCATGAGCCTCAACATAACACCTTCATAGCACTGAACCCACCTTTATGGTCACCCTGTTACGGTGTGACGTTTGATGTTATCAAGATACTCTTCCGGTGTTAGCAATTAACATGATCTCATGGTCTAAGGACTAAGACTACTTTGTATGATGTTATAGCAATATAAACATAATGACTTGATCGTAATGCTATACTTTGGATGAATGTTCATCACATCATTTCACAAATGCTGTGACCTTGTTATTAACAACATCCAATGTCCATGTTCAGGAAACCTTGATCATCTTGTTAATCAACAAGCTAGTCTATAAGAGAGGCATAACTAGGAACCCTTTTGTTTATTAAACACACATGTATTGATGTTTCCTATCAATACAATTATAGCATGCAAAATAAACATCTATCATATACAAGGAATACATAATAACAACTTTATTATTGCCTCTCAGGGCATATTTCCTTCAAGTTCTGCTCATGCTGCTTCAGTTGTCGAGACAGATAAGCGATGACCTTGCCTTCTTGCATCAATATACATACGAGACCGATCTTGGATGCATCACAATACACATCAAACGGCTTCTTAATATCTGGCATGATCAATATTGGGGCTGAAATCAATCTCTTCTTAAGCTCTTGGAAACTGGCTTCACATTTGTCGGTCCATTGGAACTTCTTGTCCTTCTTCAACAATTGGGTCATAGGTCTGGCGATGCTCAAGAATCCTTCTACGAACTTGCGGTAATATCCCGCTAATCCGATAAATGCACGGACTTGGGTTTGAGTGGTTGGGGCTTCCCATGCTTCGACATCTCTGATCTTGGCGGGATCAACAGAGACTCATCCGGCAGACACAATATGTCCTAGGAATCCTACTTCCTTCAGCCAAAACTCACACTTGCTGAACTTGGCATATAACCAATGTCTACGCACTTCTATTCTTGTTGATAGTTGTTGGGCCTCCAAGTGCAGAGGTTTGTAGAACAGCATCAAGTTTTCCCTTAAGTGGATCACCCAAGGTTTATCGAACTCAGGGAGGAAGTGGTCAAAGGTATCCCCTCTCAAGCAACCCTGCAATCAAGATACAAGAAGTCTCTTATGTCCCCAACACACCCAATACACTTGTCAGGTGTATAGGTGCACTAGTTCGGCGAAGAGGTAGTGAAATACAAGTGGTATAGATAATTATAAGTGGTAACGGTGCTAGAAAATAGCTTGATGGCGTGGAAGATTCTAAAGTAAAACTGAAATAAAGATAGAAACAAGCAAACATGTAATAGATCTAATAGCAAATGGTGTTTCAGTGCTTAGAAACAAGGCCTAGGGATCATACTTTCACTAGTGAACACTCTCATATAAATATATTATCTTCATGATACTACGCTGAACTACTCTCCGGTTGGACACTCTAATCGTTGGTAGGGCTATAACAGCACACCTCAAAGTAAGCCTGTCCCATCTAGAAAACCCCACACTGTCACCTTGAGCACTAGATGGTTCCAACAAACACTACAATTTCATAAAGACATCCAACTCCAAATATAACTCATAGCAAGTATTTGTAATCTCTAGCCTAAGTGCCACCATGGTGTGCACGCTGTCACTTTCACACACATGGGGAGAGCAGAGATCTATTAAAGCACTTGAGTAGCAAGGTAGATCTATTTGATTACAAAGCTCATGATCACAATATGATCATGCATAGAGAGAGAGATGAACACATAGCTGTCGGTAGAACCCTTAGCCTCGAGAGAGATCTACTCCCTCCTTATCATGGGAATCAGCAATGGTGATGGAGATGGTGGTGGAGATCGATGCAGATGGCTCCGAGGGCACTTCCCCGTCCCGGCAGGGTGCCGGAACAGAGACTTTCTGTCCCCCGAATCTCCCCTTCGGTGGCGGCGGCGCTGCGGAACTTTTTGTGGATTTCTGATTGACGATCTAGGGTTTTGGTATCGGGAGGCTCTTATAGGCGAAGGAGGCAAGGTCGGTGGCCGGCCAGGGGGGCCACACCATGCCCTGGCGCGACGTGGGGAGACCCGCGCCTAGGGGTGGTGTGGCCACCCTATGGACCCTCTCCGACTCTCCTTCTGGCTCCGTAAGTCTTCCGAGAAAATAGTAACTTTGGCTTTTGTCCCGTCCAATTCCGAGAATCTTCATTTTCTGACTTCCTAGAACCAAAAACAGTAGAAACAGGCAACTGGCACTGTGGCATCTTGTTAATAGGTTAGTCCAAGAAATCATATGAAAAGTACTTCAAAGTGTGGACAAAACATAAGAAAGTAGATAAAACCAAGCATGGAACATCAAAAATTATAGATACATTTGCAATGTATCAACATCCCCAAGCTTAACTCCTGCTCGTCCTCGAGTAGGTAAGTGATAAAAAGAAAGAATAATTTTTGAGGTGACATGCACCATCATAAACTTGATCAAAGTATTTGTAAAACATTCAAAGCTGGGATCATAGTACTTCAACATAGCATGAAAGACAAAGTTCTAGCAATAAGACAAAGAAACTATGTTGCAACATGAAAAGGCACAAACAAAAGATTCATGAATAACAATGCTTTGCAAGACGTTTGTTTGTTTCACATAAAGCAAACATAGCATAATGGCATTCAGCTTGTCCCTCATAGAGTAGCAAATATAAATGCATAGGACACCTTCAAAGTTCATAAGAGTGACTAGATACAAATAGTTTAAAACAAGCAATATCAAGGTATGCATCAATCAACTAGTTTTGGCACAATGCACATAGAACTAAGAATGGCCACTCTGCTCTCAAAGTAGGTGCATAAAGATAAAAGGTGGAGACTCAATATAATGGTGGAAGAAAGGCCTTCATAGAAGGAAGCAGAGATTCAAGTTTCATAAAGAGCTTCCAAAAATTATGGTACTTATAGCTTTCATCTCTCATTGCCCCTATCATAAGCATCCTTAAATGATTAAGGTTAAAGTGAACAAACTATGGTGTACATGCTTGACGAAGTATAAGTCAGAAATCTCATGTCCCTTGAATACGAGGGCCGCTCCTCATGCTACTCAAGTTTAGTCACAGGTAAGTTCTTGTCATCGTAAGTACATGTGTATCATAGAGAACCGCCAACGGGGTACCCCTTGCCCGATGATATGGAAGAATCCCCATATCAAAATGACAAGGCAAGCAGACAACAAGCATCTCAGCAATGTTCTTATTTACCATGGGAATATGGGGCTTTTTTCTCTCTTTCCTCTTTTCATAATCTCTTTTTTCCTTTTTCTCTTTTTTTTCTCAATATAGGACTCTTTTTTATAAGAAAAATGCTTCATAGACATCTCATTATGGTTACGCTACAGGTTTCCACCATGTCAGCATGGATTAGACCAGCGGCCCAGGCGTTTCTCTAACACATATGCATAACTCCATGGACTTACAAGCTCCCCTTTCATTTAACACCGACGACATCCATATACAAAAGAGCATGATATCAACTAGGTACAAGTACCAAGTGTAATGTTGAAAGCGTTCCCCATGAAAGCATGGTTCTGCTAATCCCCAACAAATAAGTGCAAGCATATACAACATAGACGACACAATGGTTCAAGTTTATTAAGGGCAAGAAAAGTAAAGTGTGCCATCAAGTTTGTGAGAGCTTTAATCACTAGTTTTCTCATAACAAGTTTAATTCGGAAGGTAGATAAAAACATGAATATACTTGGAATAGCATATTCTAATAGGTAGGTATGGTGGACTCTTTGGAATAACTTGGTTTTAGGAGTTGGATGCATGAGTGGAACTCATACTTGGTTACGGAGGCTAGCAAAAGACTGGGAGCGACCAACTAAGAGAGCAATAGTGTCCATAATCATGCAGAGCGACAAAACATCATTGATCAAAGCATAAAGTGATACTACAAGTTGAAAACTAAAGGATAATAAAGGCTATGGTGACTTGGGATAGCCATAACATGGTGTGAGCATGCGCCAAGTCAACCCAAATAAAGCATCAAAGGAGAATTCCACAATACTATGCTTTAATATGCTAAAACAACACATGATTCATCCAACACATATTAAGCAATCTCTATTGTTTATAACAAGTGATGCTACAGCAAAGAATACTAAGCATAAATCGAAAACAATATCAAGCATGGCATGACAAAGCATAGGACACAGTCAAAAACAAACTCTCTTTACCACTTAAGCATGAAATTTCCTACTCTTTTCCAAACCAAACCAAACTATTTGCAAACCAATGTATGAAAGAGGGGGTCCAACCAATTTATTCAGAAAACTAAGCAAACAAAAACCAAAACGAAAATGAAAAGACGCTCCAAGAACAACACAACTATGCATGAAACAATAAAAATGAAGTGTTTGGAAGAAACCTAGGATTTTTATTGATGAAGAAGGGGATGCCTTGGGCATCCCCAAGCTTTGACGCTTGTACTGCTTGGATATTTCTTGGGGTGACACGCGTGGCATCCCCAAGCTTGAGATTTAGTCCATTCTTCATCTCATTACTCATTCCTTCCATACACCTGAAATTTTTCCTTCATACAAAACTTCACACAATCTTTATTAGCAACATTATTGCACTCAAGATAATAAGTCTTTAGGTTCAGTTCCAACACCAATAAAACTTCCATTAGAATACTAGCTACTGTAGCACTTCACTCAAAAAGCTCAATTCCCCAAAAGAACTCAAAAAGGAACCAACAAGAAGCAAATGCAAATAATGGCAGAAATCTGTCAAAACAGAGCAGCAGGTAAAAACCATTTTTTTTCGAAGACCTTATGTTGCTCATATCAAAAAGTGTTGAACTAACGAAAGTTAGATAACAACCCGGGGCAGAAGCACAAAAATTCACGCCTCAAATAGACATTCAGGGAATTTACATGAATTTTTACGGTGAAGCACAGAAATCTGTTTCGGGACAGCAACTTTCCCAATCATTACTTCTCTCTCATTAGAGGTTACTCTTGGCGCAAAAAGCAAATAAAAAGGATAAGGAGCGGTTATTACTGAGGTAATAACTTCCAAGACTCATCTAAAACTTTTGGGTTATCTCCCAATAAGTACTTTTCTTTAACGCCTTTAAGTTAGGCATGATAGTTTGAGAAGATGCTCACATAAGAAATATGAATTGATGTAAAAGAGAGCATCAAGAAGAAATTCAAAACACACATTTAAGTCTAACCCACTTCCTATGCATAGGAATCTTGTAAAGAAACAAGTCATGAAAGCACAAAGCAACAAGCATAGGAAAGCAAAACAAGTGCAACTTCAAAATTTCAACATAAAGAGGGGAAACTTAATATTATTGAGATACATAAAACCATGTTTCCCTCTCTCATAATAACTTTCAGTAGCATCATGAATAAAATTAACAATATAAATATCACATGAAACATTCTTATCATGAGCCACATGCATATAATCATTATTACTCTCCACATAAGCATAGTTATTCTTATTAATTGTAGTGGGAGAAAATTCAACAAAATAGCTATCATTATTATTCTCATCACCATAATCATCAAATATAGGAGGAATATTGTAATCATAATTAATTTTCTCCTCAATAGTAGGTGGACTTAAAATATCATATTCATCATTGTAATCATCATATATTGGAGCTTTGGTATCATCATAAGCAATAGAATAGCTATCTTCCAAAGCTGGGGAACTAAAAAGATCATTTTCATAAAAACTAGCTTCCCCAAGCTTAGACTTTTCCATAGCATTAGCAATAGTGGTGTCCAAAGAATTCATACTAACAACATTGCTATTAGCATGCAAATAAAGTTCCATAGGTTTTTTAATTTTTTCTTCAAACACTTCATGTCCTAACTCAAGATAAATACTATAAAGCTCTATAATTTTGTTGTTGTTTTCCATTAAGCCTAACTAGTGAAAACAAGAAACAAAAAGACCAAATTGCAAAATGTAAAGGAAAAAACTTCGAGCACTCACACCGGAGGATGTGAGTACCTTTTACCTTACCTCCTCGGCAATGGCGCTAGAAAATAGGCGTTTTCCTGGGAGGTTCTTCTTCTTTAATCCTCCGGTGTGAATACCTTTTACCTTACCTCCTCGGCAACAGCTCCAGAAAATAGCTTGATGTCTACGCACTTCTATTCTTGTAGACAGTTGTTGGGCCTCCAAGTGGAGAGGTTTGTAGAGCAGCAGCAAGTTTTCCCTTAAGTGGATCACCCAAGGTTTATCGAACTCAGGGAGGAACTGGTCAAAGGTATCCCCTCTCAAGCAACCCTGCAATCAAGATACAAGAAGTCTCTTATGTCCCCAACACACCCAATACACTTGTCAGGTGTATAGGTGCACTAGTTCGGCGAAGAGATAGTGAAATACAAGTGGTATAGATAATTATAAGTGGTAACGGTGCTAGAAAATAGCTTGATGGCGTGGAAGATTCTAAAGTAAAACTGAAATAAAGATAGAAGCAAGCAAACATGTAATAGATCTAATAGCAAACGGTGTTTCAGTGCTTAGAAACAAGGACTAGGGATCATACTTTCACTAGTGAACACTCTCATATAAATATATTATCTTCATGATACTACGCTGAACTACTCTCCGGTTGGACACTCTAATCGTTCGTAGGGCTATAATAGCACACTTCAAAGTAAGCCTTTCCCATCTAGAAAACCCCACACTGTCACCTTGAGCACTAGATGGTTCCAACAAACACCACAATATCATAAAGACATCCAACTCCAAATATAACTCATAACAAGTATTTGTAATCTCTAGCCTAAGTGCCACCATGGTGTGCACGCTGTCACTTTCACACACATGGGGAGAGCAGAGATCTATTAAAGCACTTGAGTAGCAAGGTAGATCTACTTGATTACAAAGCTCATGATCACAATATGATCACGCATAGAGAGAGAGATGAACACATAGCTACCGGTAGAACCCTTAGCCTCGAGAGAGATCTACTCCCTCCTCATCATGGGAATCAGCAATGGTGATGGAGATGGTGGTGGAGATCAATGGAGATGGCTCCGGGGGCACTTCCTCGTCCCGGCAGGGTGCCGGAACAGAGACTTTCTGTCCCTCGAATCCCCCCTTTGGTGGCGGCGGTGCTGCGGAACTTTTCATGGATTTCTGATTGACGATCTAGGGTCTTGGTATCGGGAGGCTCTTATAGGCGAAGGAGGCAAGGTCGGTGGCTGGCCAGGGGGCTCACACCATGTCCTAGAACGGCCTAGGGGGACCCGCGCCTAGGGGTGGTGTGGCCACCCTGTGGCCCCTCTCTGACTCTCTTTCTAGCTCCGTGAGTCTTCCGGGAAAATAGTAACTTTGGCTTTTGTCCCGTCCAATTCCAAGAATATTCTTTTTCTCACTTCCTGGAACCAAAAACAGCAGAAAACAGGCAACTGGCACTGTGGCATCTTGTTAATAGGTTAGTCCAAGAAATCATATGAAAAGTACTCCTTAGTGTGGACAAAACATAAGAAAGTAGATAAAACCAAGCATAGAACATCAAAAATTATAGATACATTTGCAATGTATCAATAACTGATGCTCTCTCGGGGTTTCTAGGATGATTCTCAGATGTTGCTCATGCTCTTCTTCTGACTTGGAGTAGATAAGGATATCGTCGATAAACACAACGACAAACTTATCTAGAAATTCATAAAGATCTTATTCATGAGATTCATGAAATAAGCAGGGGAATTGGTTAATCCGAAAGACATAACCGTATACTCGTATAAACCATAGCGAGTAGTAAAGGTGGTCTTCGGAATATCTGTTGCATGAATCTTAAGTTGGTGATAACCAGTCTTAAGATCAATCTTTGAGAATACCTGGGCACCAGTCAATTGATCAAATAGATCTTCTATTTTTGCCAAAGGGTACTTGTTTCTGATGGTGACATCATTGAGCTTTCTGTAATCGGTGCATAGACGGTTGCCTCCATCTTTCTTGTCGATGAATAACACTGGTGATCTCCATGGCGATGCGCTTGGTTGAATCAAGCCTGTTGCTAACATGGCATCCAAGTGCTTCTTCAATTCCACTAACTCTGAGGGGTTCATGCTATAGGGTCTCTCGGCTATGGGTCCGGTTCCGGGGATTAATTCAATAATGAACTCAATATCCCTATATGGCGGCATACCTGGCAATTCATCTGGGAATACGTCGGGGTATTCACAGACTACTCTGACTTGGTCAATGGTGGGCAGGGCTAGACTCTTGTTGCACTTGAATTGACTGGGTAAGGTTTCAGATATATGCTCTACTGTTACTCCAGAGCTACTGGTCACGGTGATGGCCTTCTTAGAACAGTCTATCAGTCCTTTATGCCTTGACATCCAATCCATACCTAGTACTACTTCCAATCCTTTGGTTCCAAGTACTATTAGATTAGCATAAAAATCTATCCCATGTATTCTGATAGGCACAGCTTTGCAAATTTTTCTAGCTTTTGTAGTTGATCTAGGAATTTGAACTATCATGACATGCTTCAAGTTGGTTGGGTGGATCTTACTAGTGCATGCAAATTCTTCGGTGACAAATGAATGCGATGCTCCAGAATCAAACAACACTCTTGCTAAACCTGAGTTGACATAAAACATACCCAGCACTACATCTGGCGCTTCTTAGGCTTCTTCGGCGTTCATGTGGAAGAAACGACCGTTGCGGTTGTGAGGGTTCCCTGGGGCAAATCTTCTCCCTGGTTGAACACGACGCTGATGTTGAGATGGGGCATTCACATTGGCAGTGGCGGCAGTCTTCTTGGGGAACTCATTGGAATAGTGACCCTTCACTCCAAACTCGAAACAAGTGATTTGAGACTTGTATTTTGCTGCCACGGGCACAGCGTTGCTTCCAGTTCTGGGTGAAGTGTTGTTGTTGTTGCTCTTGGAAGGGGCACGGTTGAAATTGCTGTTGTTGCCGGGGTTGTTGTTGTTTCCTCCGCACTTGACATTGCCTCCGCTACGGTTGGGGTAGCTTGGGCGAGACATTGGGGGTCGGTTGTTCCTTGGTGCATATCCTGGTGAGGGGTTGGGACGATACTTTTGGTGACTGTTGGATCCAGTTTGCTGTATCATACGACGTTTGCGGTTGTCGTTTGCCTGGTTAATCTTCCCTTCCATCTGAATTGCAAAGTCGACTAGCTCTTCGAGATCTTGGAAAAGGATGTTGACGAGGGCAGTCTGCATCTCATCATGCAGTTCATTCAATAATCTCTCGTTATTCTTGGCCTCCGTGTTGATCTCATCAGGTGCATACCTGCCAAGCGACAGGAATCTGTCATGGTACTCCACCACAGTCATTCTGCCTTGCGTTAACTCTCTGAATTCATCCCTCATTCTGGTGACTAAGCCCTGCGACACGTGGGTGCGGCTGAACTTGATTTTGAAGGCTTCCCATGTCATGACTTGACCATGGTTCATCAGGCGGATGCTGTTCCACCATGCTCTTGCATCTCCTGCCAAGTAGTGGGTGGCAAAGAGAACTTTCTCGTTGTCATCAACTCTGGCTACTTCCAAATTGTTCTCCATCGTCTGCAACCAGTCATCTGCATCTAATGGGTTCTCCGAAGTGCTAAAGATTGGGGGATTGGTATTCTAGAAGTTTTTCAGCTTGGATCCTTGATGATCCTAATTTCCATGGTTCTGGTTGTTTAGAGCCATCTGGGCGATCTCTTGCAGTGTTGCTAGATTAGCTTGGCGCTCTGCCCTACTTGCTTCCCTGTCTACGATGTGATTCTGCAAGATCTGCAGCATTGGGTCTTACGATGAGCTGCTCCCTCCTTGGTTTCCACGAGTCATCTGAAGATTGAGGTATATAAAGGGGTAAGAGGGAAAGTTCTAAGGTTCATGGTTTTGATTTCAAGGCTAAAACTTTGAGTTTGACTCAGGTTTTGCAACTAACTTCTTTTCATTCATTCAAGCAAAGCACACGATACAAACACACACCACAACATCAAAGGAAAACAGATGGTTTTAAGAACCATTCTGCAAGCAACGATACAATGGGACCGATACTCCTCATGCTACGACAGTGCTCTAGTGCATCTACTCATCATCGATGAAGTCGGAGTTTTCATCATCGGTTTAGAAGTCCACAACATGCTCCTCCAGAAAGTCATCATCATTGCTGAGGTAAGAATCCATATCTCCCTGGATGTCTTCACCCTCCTCTTCTTCCTCCTTTGCTGCAAGCTGAGCTTCTTGCTCCTTGATGGTCTTCTCGAGGTCGGCCACCTTCTTGCAAAGACGAGCGATGGTGCGATCCTTCTTTTCGCGCTGGAGGCGAAGAGACTGATGGTCCTTGACAAGCAGTGAGAAAGTCTGGGCCTTTTGGGCGACAATGGCATGGTTGTGGTTGGCAAACTCCCTAGCATTGTCCAATTCCTTCTAGCGATCGTACAGCAGGAAGTCAAGGTTCTCCACTTGACGCTTCAACTCTGTGTGACCCGACATCTCCATTGGCATTCCCATGAAGTCACGCCTTGCATAGTGAGCAAAGCGGGTTCCTTGGATTTGGTTGATACTGAGGGCACATAGACGTGTGTGAGCTTCATGCATTGCCCTGGCTAATCCATCTAGCTAGTTGTTCTCCTTTACGGAGAACTAGATTCTCCCAGACGTTGGTGCTTCTCTGCTTCCTCGAAGATCAGCAGTGACTAGCCATTGTAAATATCCTCCTGGGGGTCCAGGAAGTTGAGCTCCAAGAAACTCCGGATGTGGGCGTCCCAATAACTCAGATAGTGAATCTAGAGCCCTCTCGAAGATCAGTTGGCCTCCGTTGCCCAACTGGTAGAACTTGCTGAACTGAGTCTCCATCTACAAGAATTAAGGATGAGGAAGTTAGTGAGGTGATCAAGTGTGTCAACTTTTCAGGTAGTAATGTAAGAATTTGGAGGAACATGAATTTTGGAGAAAGAATGAATTCCCAAGGGTAAGGGAGGAAATAGTTTTTCATAAATACTCACTTTGGTTTTGAAATTAAGTTTTTGTTCGGACGTCTATTCTAACTAGGGTCTCCTATGGTCAGGATGGCTCTGATACCAACTTGTCAACACCCGGATTTTTAATCCCAGATGCCTGTTATGTCATACATCGCAATCCCAGGATTACCATTTTTGCGAGACATAACAGATTGGATATCACAGTACATCATCCATTACAAACCATAATAAGGTCTTACACGAATAAAGGATCTCATGATCCAGTCTTAATACAACAAGCAGCGGAATAAATAATAAGCGTAGCGGTGGGGTCCATCTTCAGAGGCACAGGCAATGCTGACGATGGAAGATAGTCCTAGTTATCATAGCCGTCCTGCTGTCCTTCATATTGGTAGTCTCCTTCGTAGTCTGGCCATGAGAATAGCCAGGGACAAAAGCCATGAGTACTCTTTAAGTACTCGCAAACTATCACTAACAAGTATGATAGTACTAGTGGGAAAAGCTAACTCTAGGTTTATTTGTAAAGTTAAGTTTGAAACCTAAGCTGAGTTCAGAAACAAAGACAGATAAAATAAAGTTCTAGAATCACTTAAGTTGGGAAGCTAGTGTCATAGTCATAACCCTATTGTGGTCAAGTCAAGATTCATCATTCATTTCATAAGTCATTTTGAAAATATCTGACAACGAAACAGTATGGCCACTCCAACTGTCCATAACCACAGACGCGGCTATTTGAATAGTTTGACACTCTGCAGAGGTGGTACACTTTCACCACAATATTCGATACATCTATCAGGGATAACCCTGAATCATCATACTTAGTATGCAGATAATCAAACATAACCTTTCCTTTACACACCCTAGTATAAGTACCTCTCCTATGAGCATGGCCTCCCAACCACATCTTGGGCACTGCATAGGTGGACAACATTGAGAGGTAGCCTCATCTCAAACCTCTCCCGCGAGGGAACTAATACTAATGCATATAAACTTCCGGCTAAGCCTTACCCAATTCAGGTATTGTGGTTGTACGGTAAATATTGGAATGGTATCGCATCCGAATCCAACCATCAGTTTTGTAAAAGGGTTAAGGCTCATGCCTCAACATTTTCATCATCATAAACCATTTGTGTTTCTCAACACATGTCAAAACATCTCAATAGAATGACTCATCATTCCAAGGTTTTCACAATTCATTTTCACCAAGTATTCCCATCTAAAGTGACTCAAGTTTTGATTTAGCTCTAAGCTACCAAGTTAAGAGTGTTCACTAAGGTGGGATGCTAATTCTCAATCTCATGCCATAGAATGATATCAAAGGTTATCTAGATACGTCAAGTTTTATACTCTTTATGCTACCTTCAAAACAAGTAAGGTACTTTAATAAAGTAAAGAAGTAAAAGTTGGGAAATAAAACTTGGGGTAGGTAATAGTCAAAGTGGTATAACCAAAGCATGCCTAATGCCTTTGCGTAGGTTATCTAGATTGCAAGGGTTAGCTGGCAAGGGTTCACTAGTATAGTGCTAGCTTGCCTTGGGTAGTGCAGTGGTTGAAGTTTTCTTCCTCCTGCTCTTAGTAGAACTCCTCCTCCTCGAAAGCTTTGTCGGTACTATCGTCTATAAATACATACGGAGTACACAATCACCAAACAATACTTAACTAGTATACTGAGCACTCTAAGGCACATATTCGATGATCTATTATCATCACAAGCATCACAAGGTTTTATTAACTAGCTTCATTCTTTTTATTTAAGAAAAGTAATTTCTACTCATTGAAATCAACTAAGATTTAATATTCTCCAATTAAAATATGGGATCATGTGGACACATGTCATCACCTCATATTCTAACATATGGGAATGTGATTTAAGGGATGGATCATATTTTAATAAGTTTAAGTTTACTATTTAATGATTTAAAGGGACTAGAAATGCCTATATAGCATTATTTTGGTACTATTCCAAAGTCACTGCATGTAAACCTTAATATTATTACATATTCAGATAGGTATGGTTAAATGTGATTTTTGAGAGTTGGAATCAACTGAAAATCTATTATGGTTGATTTTATAAAAATGTTTGAATGTGCAAAAGCTTATGTCTTGTTATTTTTACTAGGAGAGATCTCTAACTCTAAATGAATTAATTCCAATGGGCTTGGTTAGATCTTTTCAGAGGCTTTCCAACAAAATTGGAATCACTAAATTTGGTTCAGTAAATCTTCCTGAATTGATTTTTGAACAAAGGGACAGAATCTAGTTTTAGTTAAAAAGGAAAAATCTACATTTGAATCTACGGGCTAAGGCAGGAAAGGAAATGGGCCGGACCAGTCTCACTCCGTAGCATAGAGAACAACTGACAGGGGGGTCCACATGTCATTGGCTCATTACACGCGAAGCGGTACGGGGCGACGTGGACCGTTGGATTAGAAAGAAGATCTACAGCTGGGGCTTGTCGTCGACGACGGACAGGTCGCCGGTGAGGTGTAACCCTAGCGGCTCGGTGGGGGTCTGGGGCGGCTTACCAGGGCTCCGGCGAGGGTCGGCGAGGCGGGCAAACGAACAAGTCGAGGACGGCAGTTCTCCTGGTACTAGCGTGGTCCCTGGGGATGGCTTGGATCAACGGCGCCCTTCTCCTCCTTCCGTGGAAGACTTCGGCGAAATTCCGGCGCTGCGGACCGCGGCTTGCTCCGGTGGGGCTCTGGGAGTGTTCTGAGAGGGAGGGGATGAGAGTGGTGTGAGGAAATGGTGCTGGGGAGGCCTCTATTTATAGGCTCGGCGAAGCGGCAGAGGAGCATGGGCGGTGCTCGCCGGTGACGACGGTACAACGAGCTAGAGGTGTGGGCGGTGGACTAGGACGGTGGGCGGTTCCCTGGTGGTCGTCAGGGCGGTGCGCGTGTAGTGAAATGCGGTCGGGAGGGGTGAGTGGCGCGGCGCGCATGATGTCTCTGCCGACGGCGAGTTTCACGGTGGCCGGCGGTTATGGGTCACGGTCAGGGAAACGGGCATGTCCGTTAGCTTCCTAGGACGGTGGGGATCGTGCAGGTGGGCGGCAAGAGCGAGGCAGGGTCTGGCTGAGCAGGGACCGTGCGCGCTCTGCGGGCAGCGTCGGCATGGCAGACAGGCTCCGGGCGCGGCAGTTCCTGGCTGCTCCTTGCTCTGTCCGCGGGCTGGGGCTGGCTTGGCGGTGGAGGTGGACCACAAGCGACGTGCTAGACATGGTGGGCGAGGCTGGCGGCTGCTGTGGCACGATGTCGCCAGTGAGGGTGCTCAAGGTGCTCGGCCTTAATGGCCATGACCATTTGGTCGTGTGCACAGGGCTTGGTCGGGCTAGGAAAGGGTAGGGGTGCGCTAGGGTGGCTTTGGTTGCAAAATGGGAGACCACATTGGTCCAAACACTGCTCATAATAGTGTTTGTGATTTTTCCAGATTTTTGCACACAAGGTGTTTGACAAAATGGCCGAAAGAATTCAAGTTTTGAATTTTGAGATGATTTTTGGTGGAGTTGTTTGTCACATGCTTAAACATCTGTGGTTGCTTGGGATTTGAAAATGGAGTTCATTTGAGTGGTTTTTTAATAAGTGTGATCTATACATATGAACTACATTCAAATTTCAAATGTCATTTAAATTTAGTGTTTGAAAGTTTTTGGGGTGAAACAAAGTGGGCCTTGGTACATCACTACTTGTACTAGCAAGGGGTGCAAAGAACCACAATTGTTTCTGTTAATATTTGAGTTCTAGGAATAGCCAAAGTAGGCATGGTGATTAAAATGGCAAAAGTGACCATTTGTTTATTTTATTCATTTTGATTTGTTTTTCTTTGGGATTTGTTTGGGAATGATCTAGATGATGTTTATTTCACCTTAGAATCATTTTACAATCAATGGATCACTCAAACATGTCAATTCAAAAAAACTCCTATTTAAATGCACACACATATGAATTCTTAATCATTCTTAAATGGAAAAGTTTTTGTTAACCCTAATTTTGATGATTTGGATCTTAATTAACCCTGGATTATGTTTTGGGCTGTTACACATCTATTCCCATGTCAAAATTTCAAGACTCTCAAAGCACCTTTTTCCTTTCTTTTGCCTTTCAAAAACTTCAGCTCTTTCATAGAGAAATCATGCCACTATTTTTAACATGTTAATTGGGACTATGTTGTGTAGTTGTGACCATGCCAATAAATAATCGTTGAGAAATAATGGGTCAAAGGAGTACTAAAAATTCACTTGGAATGTGAAACCATGAGGAGACTAAAAAAATTACCCGTGATAGCATTGCTGCTACAGACGTTTACATAACTCAATAGCCGAAATCAAGTGGTTTCCCACATTTAGACCATTCGTTGGCCAGCAGAGTTAATCGTTCCCCATGGAGCATGATAGTGTTGTAATGATACGCGTAAAGCAATATCTTACGGTAATTATTAGAAAAAGTAGTGGCATAATCTCTACTACTTCGAAGCATCCATTTTATCAAACAATTTCATTCAAAAGTACTATCGAGTTTATTTATATTAAGATCAAATGGGATGGAGTAGTTCTAAAATCAAATTATTTGGGCTAAACATGGACTCAAGTCATCTTTCGGATGCTTTTTCTTGTTGTAAAAATGTAGAAAGTATTTTTAACCAAGTTCATTGCTCATTGTTTCAAAGCTAAAAAGGAGACACTAGCAAAGGAATCGAATTTATAGGATAACGAGCTAAGCAGGGAGTGACTCCAGTGCAAGCGAGTAAATAATTGTACGATCAATTTAAGGTTGCAAAAAGGGTGATGAAAGGAATGTGATACCTCCTATTGCTTGCTTCGTTCTCGTATTTGAGTCGAACCCCCTCTGTATTTCTATATTGCCAAGTCACCTGAAATTGAACAATCTCTGAGAGAAACAAAGAAATGAACTTGCAAATAAAGTTACAACTAATTCTTTTTGTATTTTTAGTTTAGGAATGCAAACTAAAAATAAACATGCAAATTTGAAGAAATAAAATAAATCAAAAGAATAAAAAACATGAATGCAAAGTTTCGAGGTTTTCAAACCTCCCCAAAGCTTAGGCTATTGCCAGGCTCAGTTGTTGTCGTCATTCGGCGGCTGGTGCGGATACTGATGGCAGTAGTTGGGGAAGTGGGTCATGAAGTGACTTAAGTTGTGAGTCAAAGCACTCACATCTTCATTCACTCCTTGAAGAGTGTGGTCGATCTCCCCAACGCGCTGGTTGAGCTGCTAGAATTCCTGATAGGGGACGTAGTTGTACCCCTGCTCTGGCTGATTGGACCACGGGTCCCAAGCTCTCCCTTGATGTTGTTGTTGCTATCCCTCCCAAGCAGGGTCGTGTCCCTTCTCGTCCTCATGCTCCTGCTCATCCTCATCCTGCTACCCTCCTACTTCATCCTCCTCTTCATCAGGCTGAAGTTTGGCCATGATCTCCATCACTTGGTCCTTGGTGAGGATCCAAGTGTCCTTATCCACAATAGAGAAGGCTTGGGGACAGGGCAACAGAACCTTCTCACCCTGTGCATTATCAATATAACTAAATTGATAGGCTCGGAGCCTCCGGTTAGCTTGGTAAATACCAAGGAAGCCACAAGCAGTTAAATACTTGACGTCCATAAGCTTGGAACCGTCAACAGATTGCATAACGGGTAATGTAATATTTAATGCATGGGCAAGGTGGGTTACCAATCCACCAATACGAATATCACCTTTGGTCTTGTTGCTTTGGTGGAGAAAGTGCTGGATGAGTGGATCTACAGGATTGGGGCTTTGCGGCGTAGTGGGAAAGAGAGCCTTGGTGATCATTTCCATGTCCGCATCAGCCATTGAACCGGTATCACCTCTTCCCAATGGAGTGTTGGCGAGGAACAAGGCGTAGTAACGAATTGTTGGGTTCTGAATGGTGGACATCTTCTTCTAGTAGAAGTTGGTGCCACCATTGACAGAAATAGCCTCCCAAGTTTCTCCGCTCGTGACGCCATAGAGGTTAGTAACTGTTGGCTCCCCAACATGGGGGAAGCCAAAAGCATTGCAAAATTATTCAAGATTTATTTCATAGTGTTGTTGGTTCATGGAGAAGTTTACCGTGCACGCATTACCTTTCTCCCTATGGTCGTCGTAGAAGGAGGCAAGGAACTCATGGGTAAGCTCGGTGTAGGTGTCATGGCTTGTGAAGCCAAGTACTATCAGCCCCGCCTTGTTACACATGAGGTAGAAGTCTGCCTTTAACCCCGCCACGGTGAGAAAGCTGTGGTCGGCCCAAACCATGGCCAACTTGGGATTGCGCTCGGCTCGGGACCCCGAGCTCGAGCCCTCACCATGTTGGCGCTTGCGAAAGATGTTACCGATTTTGTTCATCGTGATGCACTGAAAAAATTCACCATAAAACCTTAGGCATATAGTTTCTACATGATATATGAACGATCCTACGCGTAAAAATTCAATCCTAATGTGAGGAATCAATAGGAAAAACAAAATAAGCTTGAATTCATCCACTAGATCAATGTGAGAGTTTGAACCATGAAAATCTGAAAATAAAGCATGGATAGGGAGAGAAACATACCGATCTATTGATTCCCCCACTCAAACGAATGAAATCCACGAAGAATCAAAAGTTCTAGGTGGATTTTGATAGGTTTGGAGAGAGAATATGAGAGAAATAATGAGGAGGAAGAAGAGACCTAGCCGCCCCGGTGTGATTTTGTGGTCGCACCAAACTATATGGCCAGAACTATATCGGCGAGATATGTTGTTCTGCACCAAACTATGAAGAAAATAGCTATACATACACAACTATACGGCCGGATCGCAATGATCCCGCCGTATAGTCGGTCATTAAACTGTCTGTACCCTCGAGATAAATTTCTAAAATAGGCATCGATATCTATACGACCGGAACTATACGGCCGGAATTTTTATTCCCGGTGTATAGTTGGTCGTTAAACTGTCAGTACCTTTGAGAAGATATTGTACGATGGCATCAATATCTATATGACCGGAACTATACGGCTAGAATTTTTATTCCCGCCATATAGTTGGTCGTTAAATTCTTTATGTCTTCGAAGAAAATTTGTTGATGGCAAAGACATCTATACGACTGGAACTATACGGCCAAAATTTGTATTCCCATCGCATAGTTGGTCGTTAAACCACCAGTAGTCATCAAAAAAATTCTATTTCTTCGAGAATACCTTATTATCCCAAAACTTAGCAAAATACCTTATTTTTTACAGAAAATTGACAGTAGAAACTGTCGACCAACATGAGCGTATGAAGAGCAGAATTTTAGTCTTTGTAGATAAAACTCAAACTTTTATTTTTATTCTTATTCTATACTCATTCAATTGATGGTTCTACTACTTTTTGATAGCTGCATCTTCACGGGCGTGCTTCCACAAAAATGTCTGTGAAAAAGTGGTATGAATGTGATGAACTTATTATTCTCTAGGTTATTTTATTGACGAGATGGGTTGACTCCCATTAAGCATTTTATTAAGAATGGTTGAGTAACTCAACCCCTTTTCTATTCTCGAATTCTTACCTTGGGTTGCCCCTTATCAAAGGCACTTACCACATGAACTCGTTTTTGCCGGTGGAATATATCTTTCTCCCGCTTCTAGCTTCTTTGGAAAATACCAGATGATTTCAGCATCATAAACATTGAAGATTATCTTTCCCTCAGCACAATCAACTGATGCCCCTACAGTACTAAGGAAAGGTCTTCCAAGTATTATGGATAATTTTTCATCTTCTGGCATCTCAAGAATAATAAAATCAGTGGGAATAACATGCTCATCTATTCTAAGTAGAACATCCTTAATCATACCAATGGGTTGTTTAGTGGACTTGTTAGACATCTGTAAAGTGATAGTAGTAGGAGAATACTCCCCTAATCATAACATTTTATAGAGGGAGTATGGCATTACACTAACTCATGCACCTAGATAACATAAGGCATTGTGAATATCAGTTTTGCCTATTGAGCATGAAATAGTTGGTATTACGGGATCTCTAGACTTAGACAACAGCTCCCATTAGCAGGACAACTAGTTACCATGGCAATAGTTTCAGTTATTTCTTTCTTTCTACTAAGAATATCATGGAGGAATTTAGAATAGGTAGGAACTTTGATTGCATCCGCAAATGGAATTTCCAGACGAAGGTCACTAAGTGCCTTTGTAAAAGAATTATAAATTACCTGATCTGGTGCTTTCTTTTTCCGATCTAGATAAGGAAGCCTTTTCTCACCTGACTTATTCTTGTCTTTTACCTTTTGCGGGGGTCGGGATCTTTTGTTGCTTTCTTTTGTTGTTGCTTATCGCTTCTCTTCTTTTCTACTACAACAACTTCATCTTCCTTGCTTATCTCTTTTTCTTCTCTTGGATCAACATCTCTACATCAGAGTCATAATGGTCATCCAGTGAATCATTTTGATCCTCCTTGGTTTGATCTTGTGTTTCTTGAGCAGTTTCATCTTGAGGATCCACCAATGTATCATCTTCTTGGCTTGCTTCGAGCAAGGCTTTTTCCTTTCACTCATTTTCAGCTTCATATTCTGGTGGTCCTAATGGTCCTATAACAACTGCACCTCTTCTTGTGACAACATTAGTAGAAACATGAATATCGTTATCATCTTGAAGGAAAATTTGATAACTAGATGCTATTTGTTCACACTGGGATTCAATCATACTAAGATACTTGTGAAATAATTTTATTTCTTGCCCAATCTCATCATAATTTTCCGTGAGTTCCGCCAAAATCTTTTTGTGTTTTTGAAAGTGCTTATGCAGGTTATTATGAGATTTTACTTGTCAATGTTTTAATGCTTGAAAAACTTTTATAGTTTCATCTTCTTCAATTAAAACTTGTAACAAATCTACTTTGTTTTCCTTAACAAGTTCAGAAGGTATACCTTTTTCTTTCATTGTTTTGCGTACTTCAGGCATAAGATCAGGAGTTATCTGGAGTATCCCTTTTTCTAGCTTAGTGCCAAAATCAGGATTATATAAAGAATCATTCTTAGCCCTAGTAGACATCAATTCCAAACATTCTTTAATAGTTAAAGTATTTATTGATACTCTTGCTAAGAAGTCAAGCAATTATCTACATTGAGTATTAAGACCGTGGTAAAATAAATGGCAAATAGTTGATTCAGAATAGCCATGATTGGGGATGCTATTGATCATTCCAAAGAATCTATCCCAGGCTTGTGGGTAGTTTTATCCCACGTTATGACTAAAGTTGCATATATTCTTTCTTAGTTCGGTTACCTTTTTAAAAGTATTAAACCTGTTTATGAATTTAACAATACAGTTTTCCCAACATTTAATCTGATGGTGAGGGAGAGAATATAACCAGTCTAGAGCCTTACCTTTAAGAGACCAATGAAATAATTTTAGACGAGAGAAGTCTCTTGGCAAACCTTTTGGTCCAAATGATGTTATCACATCGTCGGACTCTCTAAGATGTCTTCCTGGGTCTTCATCTTCCCTTCCACTGAAAGCTTTTTCATACAATTTTTTAATAATTCCACCATCAAATCGATATTCTCTAGCTCCAGGATTAGGGAATTCTATTGGTTGTTTAAGAAATTCAGAACTTGGAGCACTGTATTCTCTGAGAGTTTTCTCAGGTTTCATGGGAGTTGTCCTATAAATAGACATGATTTCCATAATATCACTCAGGTTTTCAACTTCAACTTTATTCGATCTTAAAAGTTTTTCAATAATTTCTTTGCGCCTTTGAGCAGGTACGTGCTCAATATAATCCGGTAGATAGGTCCTACCAGAGCGTGTAGACCCTTTGTCTCCTAGGGAGAACATTTTGTAGTAGCAACACCTGAAATGTCAAAAGACAAACACTTAGCGCTTAGCTCCCTGTCAACAGCGCTAGAAAATAGCTTGATGTCTGCAAGTGCACAGATCGTTTGTGGCTAGTTTCGAAGTATAGATATCGATCCCACAGGGAGCCCAAAGGGAAGTGTTTATGATTGAAGTCTCTATCACACCCGAAGTTGTCACAGGTCTTCGAGTGAATTGACTGCAAGTGTTGAAATAAGAATGGGGTTTTGCTTAAATAGAGTGTAAAAACTAAAATGTAAACTTCAGAAATATAAAGCATAAAAGTAAAGAATGACTTGGTTGTTTCTTGTTTTCTGTAGATGGCAAAAGAAGGCGCGAGGAGATTCAGTTCATGGTGATAGTGATTGTGCCAGGTGAACGAATGATAAATGTAACAATTATAATCTTATAAGTATATGTGTAGGAGAGCAACCCATAATTAGCCGGAACTCCTCTTGGTAGATTTCATCCCAACTTCAATAATCCTACTAGTCTGTTACCAAAACCATGGTCAGACACTAGACGATTAAGACCCTTCAAGTCGCTTAGCAATTAAGCTCCTTGGATCGGACTAATGCAACAAGCACAGTGGTTCCTTGTTATCCTCGAGTCTACTAGTTTTCCATTGATATCACCGTGTCACTCGATGGTCGCCAGTCTGCTAGCGAACACGATCATATCTATGTAGAACAAAGCATCATGTTGTATGGGCCCTTAATTGGACAACAAGCATTAGGCATCCCATAGATAGTCAAGCACACATAATATAGTAATTAGAATCAATCACAAACTAATGGAAAATATACGAAGGCACATCACATCTCACTAATCCCCTACATCTCCCATGCCTAAGGAACTTACTCACACATGAGAGAAGAACGGATCATCGATATAATTAAATAAAGGGAATTCGTCTTTATATTACCGTGGAGATCCACAATATGAATAGAAAAATATCCAACACAATTCAAGATGGGAAGAAACAATCTCAAATCCTAGTCTTGCAAGGTGAAGATCCCTCTCTCTCTCAAGTACAAGTAGTGGCTATGGGGGTGTATTGGCTAGGAGGTCGAAGATCGTGGAGTGAGATGAAGAACGTCTTCCCCTTCTCCGGATCTCCTCTTTCTCCCTTCTGGATGTGATGACGACTGATGTGTTGTGTTTTCGAGTGAATTGACTGCAAGTGATGAAATAAGAATGGGGTTTTGATTAAACAGAGTGTAAAAACTAAAATGTAAACTTCAGAAATATAAAGCATAAAAGTAAAGAACGACTTGGTTGTCTATTGTTTTTTGTAGATGGCAAAAGAAGGCGCGGGGAGATTCAGTTCATGGTGATAGTGACTGTGCCAGGTGAACGAATGATAAATGTAACAACTATATGTTTATAAGTATATGTGTAGGAGAGCAACCCATAATTAGCCGGAACTCCTCTTGGTAGATTTCATCCCAACTTCAATAATCCTACTAGTCTGTTACCAAAATCATGGTCAGACACTAGACGATTAAGACCCTTCAGGTCCCTTGGCCATTAAGCTCATCAGACTAATGTAATAAGCACAGTGGTTCCTCGTTATATAACACCCCAGTTTTAGATAATCTTATTTAGGGTTTGTTTTGTGCATTCATGAGCATCATCTTTTAATTGCATGCAAAATAAAGAAAATAAAACCCTAAACCCTAGCTATTTTCCCCCTCTATCAAACCAAGTCAAAATGTTTTGAATATTTTGAAAACCATCAAAACTCAAGGATCCCAAATCGATTAAAGGGGTCCCTAGAGTATTTTATATATTTTATAGAAGTCTTTGGTATTTTTTAAAAGTATTCAAAACAGTTTCAAATGAAAATACAAAGAGGAAAACAGAAAACAAAAAGGAAAAGGTTTTGGCAAATAAAAAATAAACCAGAGAGCTCCCAGGCCGGCCCAGACCCTCTCTCCCCGCTACCTACCGCACAGCACAGCCCGCAGCTGGCCCATGTGCAGCCCACCTGGCCCATCTTCCTGGCCTGACACCGTTTTGGTTTCTTTCTTTCTTCTTCTTCCTCAGCCAGAAGGACGACGACAAGCACCTACGAGTCCCATGCGCCACCGTCGATCTCAGTCGCGCTGTGATGCCCGCCGCCGACCGTCGAGCCGAGGATAAGGATGCCCGTGTCGTGCCCTATCTTCCCATCCCCATTTCCCTCTCTCTCTCTCTCCCTCTGTGTCGCTCGCGCGCAGAGGTACCCGAACCCTAGCTCCGGCCGTCGCAGAGAGCCACCAACTCTGGCCTCCCCTTAGCCATCTGAGACCACAACCACGACCGCGTCACTCGACTCGTTCGATTGCCCCACTCACGGGAGCTGGCATGCTCCTAGACGTCCCAATCGGACCCTCCGTTCCGAACTCCGCCCGCCCTCTCCACCATCGATTCCGACCGCCGTTCGCCTTGCCGACCATTCCTTCGCACTCATGGTGAGCCTCTCGTCCTCCTGGACCTCCCCTCTGCCTTCCTCATGCTCCGTAGCCGCCGCTCGCCGTCGTGCTATAAACATTGCCGCCGCTCGTCGTCGGGGAGCTCGCTTAGGCGACCTTTAACTAGTGGCGCCACTCTTTTTAGGTAGCTCGCGATGCCCTGGTTCGAACAAGACCAACCGTGCGTGCCGGCGTGGCCTGTGTCGTCGCTGGCGACCATCGTCTGACGCGCTCACCGGCGAGCAGACATGGCGCCGAGGTGGCTTTGATGTGCCACCCACGTGGCCATGACGTGGGCGCTGACCCATCCTAGCCAGCATGGCCTGTTGACCTAGCCATGGCCCCATTCATCAGTCATAGTGGGTTGCCCAAGCCTTGGTGAAAAACAACCCCCACCCTGCGCCTGAGGTCAGCAGAACCTCATGCTGGCGCAAAAAAGCTTTTTGATATTTCAGAAATTGCAGAAAAAGGATAAATACTAGAAAATCCATAACTAATTATTTATAAGTCAGAAAAATACAAATAATATATCAAAATGTTCATAAAAATGAGATCTTTACAATAGACTCAAAATCATGCATTGTTCAACAACTTAAATTGCAAGTTCAATTAGAATAACATTTGAACCCCCGTAGGTGATTCCGAAGTCTCCCCTGAATTAGGGTTTGCATCCTTTGGATCCCGCTTAAATTGCCAAGCATGCTTTACGGCTTCATGTCAATACTATTTAAACTTGTCATATCATCATCCTTGCTTGAGCATTGCATCGATGCCATGTGTTGATTGTTGTTCATCCTTTCTTTCCGGTGTTTGCTTCTTCCCGGTAGAATACGATATCGAGATCAAGGTCGAAGACCGAGATCAACACCATCAAAGATCGATGAACAATACTTGACAACCTATCATCAAGTCAAGTACAAAGCTTCTGAAGATCTAAATCGCTGTATCAACAAACAAGGCAAGCATATCCCCACCATTACACAATCCTACGATTTTGAAAGTATTTCATTCTTGCCATGTTGCATACGATTCTACTGTGGTCTTTTGTCGATAGATAGAGTATCCTATTTGTTGCATTACTCCCTTTGAGCTTATATTACCTGATCCACTGCCCCTAGCATAACTAGGTTTGTCTTGTGTGCACTGCTAGAGCTTTTATCTGTGTCTTTCTTAGCCATGCATAGCTGTCAGTGCTGGTTCATACAGAAGATGTACCAAATGCAGAGAATATAGTATGACAGGAGATCGAGGTATACTGATGAGGTAATATCAGTGGTAAAAGTTAAACATGCTAAGGCTTGTATGGGAGGCCACGGTGGGATGTGAGTTTTGTAGTCCCATGCTAGCCACTACTAGTAACCAAGTTCTTGCCTTTGGAACCAAGATGAGCGTACAGCCACACAGGGCTTGGGAACCCCTCCGCTGATTAACTTGCCTAGTAGATTCCGTGAGTCACATAGTTCGGGCATTCCATTCGACATGCATTCTGGATCTTCTCGAAGGCGGTGTAGGAGGTGCATTCATACAGGTAGGTAAGCATGGTCGAGGTTGGGGAGGCAGTTCCTCTGGGTAAACTAACCTCGCCCACATCTCTAGGGACCGGCTTCGGGATTTGACCCATTACGGCGGAACCATCCTTAGAGCGTGACTCATGGTCTCGGCGAAAGCAAGGAAAAGGTCGTGGCCAACCACCCTCTGGCGGCCTTCCAAGGAAGAGGGATAATGATCTAGCATTAAGAGTCGGTTGGCACGTGTGGGTAAAGTTGTGCACCCCTGCAGGGTTAAATATTTTTGAAAATCCGTGTTCACGGTTATGAACGCTTGGTGACCGAGATCTAAGATCATAGATAACATGAACCTAACGTAAAACTTGGCAGTTCAACGTGTGCTTAAGGATGCTTCCTCATGGGTACGAGGGGGTGATCCTAGTTGTTGCATGAGGATTACTTCGGTGGATATCAAGATGATGATCAATTCTTTGGAGATGTCGCTCTCTTATCCCCTTTTAAAATATTCTGATTAGACGAGCTTCTTCTCCCTCTTGTTTTACAAACAAAGATGGCTTTATGCAAAATAACCCCACCAGCCATAAGTCTTGCGGAGTACACCCTGTACTCACCCTTGCTTTGTTGATACTTTCAGAGTAAGTGTTCCCTTGAAGACAAGTTTGGTACGACATCGACACCGACGAGTAGCTTGGGGTTCCCGGCCGGCAACCTAGAATCTATGGGATGGGACGTCATCGTTATGCTTCAGGCCTCTTAGGCCATTTGTTAAGTTTGCTATAGTTAATAGCATAATTTGCCTTCCGTTGTTTGATGTTTGTGGTCAGTGACCTCTGCTTGTAATGTTTTGGTTCTTCGCTCAGTTATGAGCTTGCTGTAATAATTTTTGTGTCGCAGGGTTACCGTTGTGTTACCGATTTCTCATTGGATATCCTCGAGTTCTAGGTTAAGCTTATGTCAGACTAAGGTCTGGATTTGTTTAACCCTGATCCCGGGGGTGTCATAGGCTTTGGTATTAGAGCAGTACCGACCATAGGAAAACCTTGCTATTGGTCGATGTTGAGTCTAGTGCTTGTGAAAATTATTTCAAAGATGAAAAGTATTTGTGAAAACTCTAGTATGCTTCTTTTTCTCCTTATCCAGTTTCGCTCTAACTCTAGGTCATCTTATCTCGTGTTGACTTTGAAAAGTTTTGATATCTCTTCTAGTCTTTCAAAAGCTAGGTGCCTTTTGGGCAGGTCGTTTCTCAGCCATTTGACCTAGTGTTGAGTTCTCTAGAGTTGTGTGTGTTGTGTGTTTCTTGTTCCCTTTTGCTCTGCTTTGTTTGAGAGATTCCTTTCTATCATGATCTCTCTACCTTATGGGCCAATATTATATTGTATGGATCCATAGTGTTCTGTTCTTGGCTTCGAAGTTTCCTTTCTCCTTGTGTGCCTCCTTTTTGTTTGTTTGGGTACTTCAGAAGTCGTTCCTCCTCTTGGAAGCTACCTCGTGATTGCTATCTTGTAGCATACGCTGTATTACTCAAGTAGTAGTTAGTCTTTTCTCGGGTTTTAACCCTTGGACTTGAATCGAAGATCCTGGATTGTGCTGGATTCTGGTGTTGAGAATCTTGTACATGAAGCTGATCTTTAATCCAAGATCCATTTCATTGACCCCTATTGCTAATGTTAAAACATTACCTCAGGATGGCTAGTACTACAATTCTAGCCTTCAAGCTTGTGGTTATTGTCGCGATTGAATTGTGACAATTAAGGACTTCCCCTACCACTAGCTATGGTAGACGTTGTTTAATGGAACCAAATATATCATGATAAGAGTACTCCTCGAGAGTCTCACATCTATATTTGTGACTCTACCACACCCTCCCTTCTATGCATTGGTTTTCGGAAGATTGATAATCTGTCCAACCACATCTCGGGATTCTATCATGAGCATGTTCCTTTTCCCCTTGTTGTTTCCAACCTCTGTATCAATTGGTAGCCAAGTAGTAATTTGCATTGGTGTCTTCCGATGTAAGATACTCTTGTGGTTCATCATTACAAACCATTTCGGGATATGATCAGGAGAAACAAACTCCAGTGCCTTGTCATATCTAGGACCAGGTCAAAGTGTTGTAATCTGCAGCAAGAGGCATTTCTTAATTTTTGTCTGCTTTACCTTCGAGTATCACACTCTTATAAACTAAGAGGTCGTTGATGGCTCGGTGTTGATGTGGAACTTGTTGGGGAACCCCAAGAGGAAGGTATGGTGAGCACAGCAGCAAGTTTCCCTCAGTTATGAAACCAAGGTTTAATCAAACCAGTAGGAGCAAGGAAACACCCCAAAGGTGTTGCTAGCTGAGCCTTGGCAGGGCGCACTACCGGTGCTAGTAGCAACGTGGAGACCTGCACAACACAACCACAGAACTTTGCCCCCAACTTGCGATGAGGTTGTCAATCTCACCGGTTTTGCTGAAAACAAAGGATTAAACGAATCAAATGGAATGAAGTAATAGTTTGCAGAAAGTAAACACAAAGCAGTAAACAGTTTGTAGATTGTATGTAAAGAAAGGATCGGGATCCATAGTTCACTAGAGGTGGCTCTCCTTAAGATAGATAACATGCTGGGTGAACAAATTATAGCGGGGCAATTGACAAACATCGAGAAAGGAACACATGCATATACTAATCATCTTGACTCCTTTGGAACTTGATCGGGCATTACAACATTATACATAGACCGCCATCCAACTACATATATGACTAATAATCCACCTTCAGGTTATCATCCGAACCCCCTCCAGTATTAAGTTGCAAGCAACAGATTATTGCTTTAAGAATTGCGTGTAAAGTAAACAATACGATTGTTCTATGAACAAAGGATTGTTGTTTTCTCCCTAGTAGCAACAGCACATCTAGTACCTTAGAGATTTCTGTCACTTCCCCAGATTACAGGAGGCATGAACCCACTATCGAGCATAAATACTAACTCTTGGAGTTGCTAGCATCTACTTGGCCAAGATAGCTACTAACAACAGAAAGCATGCAAGATCACAAATAACAAACACATGATAGAATCAATAATCAATCTGAAATAGCATCTCAATATCCATCGGATCCCCGCAAACACAACATGCAGAATTACAAATAGATGATCTTGATCATGAACGGAGCTCACAAGATCTAGACATGAAAGCACAAAGGAGGAGAACCAGCCATCTAGCTACTACATGGACCCGTAGTCCAGAGATGAACTACTCACACATCACACCGGAGGCTTGCATGATGATGAAGAAATCCTACAGGGTGAATTCCCCTCTCCGGTAGGGTGCCGGGAAGTGCTTCAGATCCCTCCTGATCTAGGGATGGAGATGACGGCGGCTATAGACTCTTTCGTGGATTTCTGATCGGGTACTTAGGGTTTTGTTCCCAAGGCCAATATATAGGCGGAAGGAGAGGCCGAGGGGGTGCTAGGGTCAGCCAGACTACCCCCTGGCACGGGCCAGGCCTAGCCGCGTGGCCAGGTGGTGTGGCCGGCCCCCAGCCCTTCTCCGTCTCGTATTCTAGCATCAGATGTCTTCCGGGAAAATAGGCACTTTGGCTTTTCTCCCGTCCAATTCCGAGAATATTCATTTTCTGACTTTCCTGGAACCAAAAACAGTAGAAAACATGCAGCTGGCACTGTGGCTCTTGTTAAAAGTTTAGTCCAAGAAATCATATGAAAAGTACTCCAACGTGTGGACAAAACACAAGAAAATAGATAAAACCAAGCATGGAACATCAAAAATTATAGATACCTTTGCAATGTATCAACATCCCTAAGCTTAACTCCTGCTCGCCCCCGAGTAGGTAAGTGATAAAAAGAAAGAATAATTTTTGAGGTGACATGCACCATCAAAGACTTGATCAAAGTATTTGTAAAACATTCAAAGCTAGGATCATAATACTTCAATCATAACATGAAAGACAAAGTTCTAGCAATAAGACAAAGAAACTATGATGCAACATGAAAAGGCACAAACAAAAGATTCATGAATAACAATGCTTTGCAAGACGTTTGTTTGTTTCACATAAAGAAAACATAGCATAATAGCATTCAACTTGTCCCTTATAGCGTAGCAAATATAAATGCATAGGACACCTTCAAAGTTCATAAGAGTGACTAGATACAAATAGTTTAAAACAAGAAATATCAAGTTATGCATCAATCAACTTGTCTTGGGAAAATGCACATAGAACTAAGAATGGCCACTATGCTCTCACTGTAGGTGCATAAAGGTAGAAGGTGGAGACTCAATATAATTGTGGAAGAAAGGCCTTCAAAGAAAGAACTAGGGATTCAAGTCTCATAAAGAGCTTCCAAAACTTATGGTACTTATAGCTTTCAGCTCTCATTGCCCCTATCATAAGCATCTTGAAGTGATTAAGGTTAAAGTGAACAAACTATGGTGTACATGCTTGACGAAGTATAAGTCAGAAATCTCATGTCCCTTGAATACGAGAGCCGCTCCTCATGCTACTCAAGTTTAGTTACCGGTAAGTTCTTGTCATCGTAAGTACATGTGTATCATAGAGAACCGCCAACGGGGTACCCCTTGCCCGATGATACGGACGAATCCCCATATCAAAATGACAAGGCAAGCAGACAACGAGCATCTCAGCAATCTTCTTATTTACCATGGGAATATGGTGCTTTTTTATCTCTTTCCTCTTTTCATAATCTCTTTTTTCTTTTTCTCTTTTTTCTCAATATAGGACTCTTTTTTTTATAATAAGAATGCTTCATAGACAGCTCATTATGGTTACGCTGCAGGTTTCCACCATGTCAGCATGGATTAGACCAGCGGCCCAGGCGTTTCTCTAACACATATATGTAACTCCATGGAATTACAAGCTCCCCTTTCATTTCACACCGACGACATCCATATACAAAAGAGCATGATATCAACTAGGTACAAGTACCCGTGCAATGCTGAAAGTGTTCCCCATGACAGCATGGTTCTGCTAATTCCCAACAAATAAGTGCAAGCATATACAACATAGATGACACAATGGTTCAAGTTTATTAAGGGCAACAAAAGTAAAGTGTGCCATCAAGTTCGTGAGAGCTTTAATCACTAGTTTTCTCATAACAAGTTTAATTCGGAAGGTAAACAAAAGCATGAATATACTTGGAATAGCATATGCTAGTAGGTAGGTATGGTGGACTCTTTGGAATAACTTGGTTGAGGGAGTTGGATGCATGAGTGGAACTCATACTTGGTTGCGGAGGCTAGCAAAAGACTGGGAGCGACAAACTAAGAGAGCAATAATGGCCATAATCATGCAGAGCGACAAAACATCATTGATCAAAGCATAAAGTGATAATACAAGTTGAAAACTAAAGGATCATAAAGGCTATGGTGACTTGAGATAGTCATAACATGGTGTGAGCATGCGCCAAGTCAACCCAAATAAAGCATCAAAGGAGAATACCACAATACTATGCTTTAATTTGCTAAAACAACGCATGATTCATCCAAGGCATATTAAGCAATCTCAATTGTTTATAACAAGTCATGCTACAGCAAATAATACTAAGCATAAAGGCAAAACAATTTCAAGCATGGCATGACAAAGCATAGGCCATAGTCAAATACAAGCTCTCTTTACCACATAAGCATGAACTTTCCTACTCTTTTCCAAACCAAACCAAACTATTTGAAAACCAATGTATGAAAGAGGGGGTACAACCAATTTATTCAGCAAACTAAGAAAACCAAGCAAACGAAAAACCAAAACAAAAACAAAAAAGAAGACGCTCCAAGAACAACACAACTGTGCATGAAACAATAAAAATGAAGCGTTTGGAAGAAACCTGGGATTTTTATTGATGAAGAGGGGGATGCCTTGGGAATCCCCAAGATTTGAAGCTTGTACTTCTTGGATATTTCTTGGGGTGAAACGTGTGGCATCCCCAAGCTTGAGCTTTAGTCCATCCTTTATCTCATTACTCATTCCTTCCATACACCTGAAATTTTTCCTTCATACAAAACTTCACACAATCTTTATTAGCAACATTAGTGCACTCAAGATAATAGGTCTTAAGGTTCAGTTCTAACACCAAATAAACTTCAATTAGAACACTAGCTACTGAAGCACTTCCCTCAAAAATCTCAATTCCCCAAAAGAACTCACAAAGGAACCAACAAGAAGCAAATGCAGAAAATGGCAAAAATCTGTCAAAACAGACCAGCAAGTAAATACAAATTTTTTCGAAGACCTTCTGTTGCTCAAATCAAAAGGTGTTGAACTAACGAAAGTTATATAACAAGCTGGGTCAGAAGCACAAAAATTCACGCCGCAAAAATACGTTCAGAGATTTTACACGAATTTTTACGGTGAAGCACAGAAATCTGTTTTGGGTCAGCAACTTTCCCAATCATTACTTCTCTCTCATTAGAGGTTACTCTTGGAACAAAAAGCAAATAAAAAGGATAAGGAGTGGTTATTACGGAAGTAATAACTTACAAGACTCAAATAAAACTTTTGGGTTATCTCCCAATAAGTACTTTTCTTCAACGCCTTTAAGTTAGGCATGATAGTTTGAGAAGATGCTCACATGAAAAAATATGAATTGAAGTAAAAGAGAGCATCAAGAAGCAAATTCAAAACACATTTTAGTCTAACCCACTTCCTATGCATAGGAATCTTATACGCAAATAAACTCACAAAGAACAAAGTGTCAGGCATAGGAAGATAAAACAAAAGTAACTTCAAAACTTTCAGCACATAGAGAGGTGTTTCAATATCATGAAAACTTCTACAACCATATTTTCCTCTCTCATAATAATTTTCAGTAGCCTCATGAATAAACTCAACAATATAACTATCACATAAAGCATGATTTTCATGATCTACAAACACTAGAGCTTTATTATAAACATTTTCAAAAGAATCCTCAAGAACATAACATTCATCCTCCTTTAGTAAGCATGGGGGACAATCAAATATTGTAAGGGGTAAAGAGTTACTCTCATTAGAAGGTAGGAATGGGTAGATCCATTCTTCCTCCTCTTGATCATCACTCTCCTCCTCTTTTTCATCCAATGAGCTTCTAGTTTCAGCAATTTCTTCTTCCATAGGCTCCTGCAAGGCATTAGTCTCTTCCGCTGGTGGAGAGCATCTATTAAGATATTCAAGAATATAGCCATTTTCTTCCTTGTAATTATCAAAGAAAAATTGAAGTATATCATAAACCTCATATTTATAAGGTGCATCATCAGTATTTTCAAGCAAACTAGCAAGTTCAAATGCACCCTTCCAAGCAATAAATTCTTCAATTTGTTCAACATCATAAATGTCATAATTTCCTTTAACATAAGAAGATATGGTAACATTATCATTATACTCACATTGAAAAGGGAGGTGTTTATACCTCCTACAGCAACAAGATTTATCAACGCAATAAGTAACATTATAAGTAGAGCACACGTTTCTAGCAATGGTATTCAATTTATCAATTTGTTCCCATAAGAGTTTCCCTTTTGTGACAAGTGGTGTTCCTTATAATAATATTTTTGTTCTTCCGTGAACCCACCTTGCCAATTAGATTCAGTTTCAAAGAAACCAACCATTGATAGTAAGCATGATAAAGCAAGACAATAACAGACCAACAAAAATACCAACTACAGTAGGAACTAAATTTTTTGTGTTTTTGATAAAGAAACAAGCAAACAAAGCAAAAGAAACTAAGCAAAACAAAAATAACAAAGTAAAAGAGATTGGTTATGAGGGACTCCCCTTGTGAAGATGTCCTTGGCTCCCCGGCAACAGCGCCAGAAAAATGCTTGATGGCTCGGTGTTGATGTGGAGCTCGTTGGGGAACCCCAAGAGGAAGGTATGATGAGCATAGCAGCAAGTTTCCCTCAGTTATGAAACCAAGGTTTAATTGAACCAGTAGGAGCAAGGAAACACCCCAAAGGTGTTGCTAGCTGAGCCTTGGCAGGGCGCACTACTGGTGCTAGTAGCAATGTGGAGACCTGCACAACACAACCACAGAACTCTGCCCCCAACTTGCGATAAAGTTGTCAATCTCACCGGTTTTGCTAAAAACAAAGAATTAAACGTATCGAATGGAAGGAAGTAATAGTTTGCAGAAAGTAAACACAAAGCAGTAAACAGTTTGTAGATTATATGTAAAGAAAGGACCGGGATCCATAGTTCACTAGAGGTGGCTCTCCTTAAGATAGATAACATGCTGGGTGAACAAATTACAGCGGGGCGATTGACAAACATCGAGAAAGCAACACATGCATATACTAATCATCTTGACTCCTTTAGAACTTGATTGGGCATTACAACATTATACATAGACCGCCATCCAACTACATCTATGACTAATAATCCACCTTCAGGTTATCATCCGAACCCCCTCCAGTATTAAGTTGCAAGCAACAGATTATTGCTTTACGAATTGCATGTAAAGTAAACAATACGATTGTTCTATGAACAAAGGATTGTTGTTTTCTCCCTAGTAGCAACAGCACATCTAGTACCTTAGAGATTTCTATCACTTCCCCAGATTACCAGAGGTATGAACCCACTATCGAGCATAAATACTAACTCTTCGAGTTGCTAGCATCTACTTGGCCAAGATAGCTACTAACAATGGAAAGCATGCAAGATCACAAATAACAAAGACATGATAGAATCAATAATCAATCTGAAATAGCATCTCAATATCCATCAGATCCCCGCAAACACAACATGCAGAACTACAAATAGATGATCTTGATCATGAACGGAGCTCACAAGATCTAGACATGAAAGCACAAAGGAGGAGAACCAGCCATCTAGTTACTACATGGACCCGTAGTCCAGAGATGAACTACTCACGCATCACACCGGAGGCTTGCATGATGATGAAGAAGGCCTCGAGGGTGAATTCCCCTCTCCGGTAGGGTGCCGAGAAGAGCTTTAGATCCCTCCCGATCTAGGGATGGAGATGACGGTGGCTACAGACTCTTTCGTGGATTTTTGATCGGGTACTTAGGGTTTTGGTCCCGAGGGTAATATATAGGCGGAAGGAGAGGCCGAGGGGGTGCTGGGGTTGGCCATACCACCCCTTGGCACGGGCCAGGCCTAGCCGCGTGGCCATGTGGTGTGGCCGGCCCCCAGTCCTTCTCCGTCTCGTATTCTGGCATCAGATGTCTTTCGGAAAAATAGGCACTTTGGCTTTTGTGCTGTCCAATTCTGAGAATATTCATTTTCTGACTTTCCTGGAACCAAAAACAGCAGAAAACAGGCAGCTGGCACTGTGGCTCTTGTTAATAGGATAGTCCAAGAAATCATATGAAAAGTACTCCAAAGTGTGGACAAAACAGAAGAAAGTAGATAAAACCAAGCATGGAACATCAAAAATTATAGATACATTTGCAATGTATCGACATCCCCAAGCTTAACTCCTGCTCATCCTCGAGTAGGTAAGTGATAAAAAGAAAGAATAATTTTTGAGGTGACATGCACCATCAAAGACTTGATCAAAGTATTTGTAAAACATTCAAAGTTGGGATCATAGTACTTCAATCATAACATGAAAGACAAAGTTCTAGCAATAATACAAAGAAACTATGATGCAACATGAAAAGGCACAAACAAAAGATTCATGAATAACAATGCTTTGCAAGACGTTTGTTTGTTTCACATAAAGAAAACATAGCATAATAGCATTCAGCTTGTCCCTCATAGTGTAGCAAATATAAATGCATAGGACACCTTCAAAGTTAATAAGAGTGACTAGATACAAATAGTTTAAAACAAGCAATATCAAGTTATGCATCAATCAACTAGTCTTGGGACAATGCACATAGAACTAAGAATGGCCACTATGCTCTCAAAGTAAGTGCATAAAGGTAGAAGGTGGAGACTCAATATAATGGTGGAAGAAAGGCCTTCTTAGAAGGAAGCAGGGATTCAAGTCTCATAAAGAGCTTCCAAAAATTATGGTACTTATAGCTTTCAGCTCTCATTGCCCCTATCATAAGCATCTTGAAGTGATTAAGGTTAAAGTGAACAAACTATGGTGTACATGCTTGACGAAGTATAAGTTAGAAATCTCATGTCCCTTGTATACAAGGGCCGCTCCTCATGCTACTCAAGTTTAGTCACCGGTAAGTTCTTGTCATCGTAAGTACATGTGTATCATAGAGAACCGCCAACGGGGTACCCCTTGCCCGATGATACGGAAGAATCCCCATATCAAAATGACAAGGCATGCAGACAACGAGCATCTCAGCAATCTTCTTATTTACCATGGGAATATGGTGCTTTTTTCTCTCTTTCCACTTTTCATATCTCTTTTTTCTCTTTCTCTTTTTTCTCAATATAGGACTCTTTTTTATAAGAAGAATGCCTCATAGACAGCTCATTATGGTTACGCTGCAGGTTTCCACCATGTCAGCATGGATTAGACCAGCGGCCCAGGTGTTTCTCTAACACATATACATAAATCCATGGACTTACAAGCTCCCCTTTCATTTCACACCGACGACATCCATATACAAAAGAGCATGATATCAACTAGGTACAAGTACCAAGTGCAATGTTGAAAGCGTTCCCCATGAAAGCATGGTTCTGCTAATTCCCAACAAATAAGTGCAAGCATATACAACATAGATGACACAATGGTTCAAGTTTATTAAGGGCAAGAAAAGTAAAGTGTGGCATCAAGTTTGTGAGAGCTTTAATCACTAGTTTTCTCATAACAAGTTTAATTCGGAAGGTAAACAAAAGCATGAATATACTTGGAATAGCATAAGCTAGTAGGTAGGTATGGTGGAATCTTTGGAATAACTTGTTTTAGGGAGTTGGATGCATGAGTGGAACTCATACTTGGTTGTGGAGGCTAGCAAAAGACTAGGAGCGATAAACTAAGAGAGCAATAATGGCCATAATCATGCAGAGCGACAAAACATCATTGATCAAAGCATAAAGTGATACTACAAGTCGAAAACTAAAGGATCATAAAGGCTTATGGTGACTTGAGATAGTCATAACATGGTGTGAGCATGCGCCAAGTCAACCCAAATAAAGCATCAAAGGAGAATACCACTATACTATGCTTTAATATGCTAAAACAACGCATGATTCATCCAAGGCACATTAATCAATCTCAATTATTTATAACAAGTCATGCTACAGCAAAGAATACTAAGCATAAAGCCAAAACAATATCAAGCATGGCATGACAAAGCATAGGCCACAGTCAAAAACGAGCTCTTTTTACCACATAAGCATGAACTTTCCTACTCTTTTCCAAACCAAACCAAACTATTTGCAAACCAATGTATGAAAGAGGGGGTCCAACCAATTTATTCAGAAAACTGATAAAACCAAGCAAACGAAAAACCAAAACGAAAATGAAAAAGAAGACGCTCCAAGAACAACACAACTGTGCATGAAACAATAAAAATGAAGCGTTTGGAAGAAACTTGGAATTTTTATTGATGAAGAAGGGGATGCCTTGGGCATCCCCAAGCTTTGACGCTTGTACTTCTTGGATATTTCTTGGGGTGACACGCGTGGCATCCCCAAGCTTTAGATTTAGTCCATCCTTCATCTCATTACTCATGCCTTCCATACACCTGAAATTCTTCCTTCATACAAAACTTCACACAATCTTTTTTAGCAACATTAGTGCACTCAAGATAAATAAGTCTTAAGGTTCAGTTCTAATACCAAATAAACTTCCATTGGAACACTAGCTACTGTAGTACTTCCCTCAAAAATCTCAATTCCCCAAAAGAACTCAAAAAGGAACCAACAAGAAGCAAATGCAGAAAATGGCAGAAATCTGTCAAAACAGACCAGCAGGTAAAGACGAATTTTTTCGAAGACCTTCTGTTGCTCAAATCAAAAAGTGTTGATCTAAAGAAAGTTAGATAACAACCTGGGGCAGAAGCACAAAAATTCACGACTTAAAAAGACGTTCAGATATTTTACACGAATTTGTACGGTGAAGCACAGAAATCTGTTTCGGGATAGCAACTTTCCCAATCATTACTTCTCTCTCGTTAGAGGTTACCCTTGGCACAAAAAGCAACTAAAAAGGATAAGGAGCGGTTATTACTGAAGTAATAACTTCCAAGACTCATCTAAAACTTTTGGGTTATCTCCCAATAAGTATTTTTCTTTAACGCCTTTAAGTTAGGCATAAGAAGCAAGAAAAAGAATCAAGTGTTCTCAAATGAAGAAGCATTAAGACCAAATTTTGTTTTCATAGGAGAGGCAAAAGAAATATTCTCTCTCTTCTTAGGGAAGTGTTCTATACCTTTATTGAGTGGGAGTTGATATTTAATGGTGCCTTCTTTCATATCAATAATGGCACCAACAGTTCTAAGAAAAGGTCTTCCCAAAGTAATAGGACAAGAAGCACTGTATTCAACATCCAAAACATAGAAATCAACGGGGACATAGGCATTGTTAACCATAATAAAAACATCATTAAGACTCCCCATGAGTTTCTTTTTAGCATTATCATCAAGTGGGACATTCAAATAACAATCTTCAAGTGGAGGCAAATCAAGCATATCATAAATATTTCTTGGTATAATAGAACACTACTATCAAGATCACATAAATCTTTGAAATCAAAGTCATTCACTTTCATATTAATGACGGGTTCCCAACCATCTTCCTGTTTTATAGGAATAGAAGCTTTATGTTTCATCTTTTCTTCTTTAATCTTTATGAGAGCATCAGTAATGTGTTTTGTAAAGGCCATGTTCATAGCACTAGCATTAGGACTTTTAGCAAGCTTTTGTAGGAACTTAATAACTTCACAGATATTGCAACCATCAAGATCAAAATCAAATTTATCATCTAAAGTAGTAGAACTATTACTAGCCTCAACACTAGTGGTGGTAATAGTAGAAACGCTAATGTTTCTAGCAATTTCATCTTCACTTTCTAACTTAGCATGTAATTCAGCTAATAGTCTAACATTTTCATCAATTCTTACTTGTATAGCATTAGTAGCTGCACAGGGATTATCATTAGTTTCAGGTTTAGCAGCCATTTTATTAATCAACGAAGATTGAGCTTCAGACAAAGATGATATATTCCTTTCAGCATTAGAGAGTTTCAATTGTAAACTAGGAATTTCCCTATTTAGACTCTCAAGTTGATGGCTAATGTTCTTCAAAATGGTAGATTGTTCCTCCATAGTTTTAGTAAATAGTTTATTTTGCTCATATTGCATTTGCATGAAGTTTTTAGTGGCTCTTTCAACTTCTAAAATTCTTCCTTCATTAGGTAATCCAGGTTTACTATTATAACCATAAGTATTATTAGGAGCGTAGGGCCTATAATTGTTATTACCATAAGTATTGTTGCCAAAATTAGTATTCCTTATGAAGTTCACATCAACTTGCTCTTTTTGAGCAACCAAAGAGGCTAAAGGGACATTATTTGGATCAATATGGGCTTTCCCATTCACAAGCATAGACATAATAATATCAATCTTATCACTCAAGGAGGAGGTTTCCTCGACAGAATTTACCTTCCTACCTTGTGGAGCTCTCTCAGTATGCCATTCAGAATAATTAACCATCATATTGTCCAGAAGTTTTGTTGCAGCACCCAAAGTAATGGTCATAAAGGTACCTCTAGCAACAGAGTCCAATAGGTTCCTTGAAGAATAGTTCAATCCTGCATAAAAAGTTTGGATGATCATCCAAGCAGTCAGTCCATGAGTGGGACAATTCTTAACCAAAGATTTCATTCTTTCCCAAGCTTGAGCAACATGTTCATTATCAGATTGTTTAAACTTCATTATTTCACTTCTCATAGATATAATCTTAGCAGAAGGATAGTATTTTCCAATGAAAGCACATTTGCATTTAGTCCAAGAATCAATACTGTTCTTAGTTAAGGAATTCAACCATTCTTTAGCTTTTCCTCTCAAAGAGAAAGGAAACAATTTCAGCTTAATAATATCACCATCTATATCCCTATGCTTTTGCATCTCACAAAGTTCAACAAAGTTATTTAGATGGGCAACAGCATCTTCATTACCAGTACCAGAAAATTGTTCTCTCATAACAAGATTGAGTAAAGCAGGTTTTATCTCAAAGAAAGTATCTTCAGGCACAGGTGGAGCAATAGGTGTGCTCATAAAATCATTGTTGTTGGTGCTAGTGAAGTCACACAACTTAGTGTTTTCAAGAGTAGTCATTTTTTGTGTTTTTGAATAAGAAAGCAAACTTGTAGAACTATTTTTTTGTGTTTTTGATAAAGAAACAAGAAAACAAAACAAAAGTAAACTAAGCAAAAAAATAACAAAGTAAAGAGATTGGTTATGAGGGACTCCCCTTGTGAAGATGTCCTTGACTCCTCGGCAACGGCGCCAGAAAAATGCTCGATGGCTCATGATTGATGTAGAGCTCGTTGGGAACCCCAAGAGGAAGGTATGATGAGCACAGCAGCAAGTTTCCCTCAGTTATGAAACCAAGGTTTAATCGAACCAGTAGGAGCAAGGAAACACCCCAAAGGTGTTGCTAGCTGAGCCTTGGCAGGGCGCACTACCGGTGCTAGTAGAAACGTGGAGACCTGCACAACACAACCACAGAACTTTGTCCCCAACTTGCGATGAGGTTGTCAATCTCACCGGTTTTGCTGAAAACAAAGGATTAAACGTATCGAACAGAAGGAAGTAATAGTTTGCAGAAAGTAAACACAAAGCAGTAAACAGTTTATAGATTATATGTAAAAGAAAAGGACCGGGATCCATAGTTCACTAGAGGTGGCTCTCCTTAAGATAGATAACATGCTGGGTGAACAAATTACAGCGGGGCAATTGACAAACATCGAGAAAGCAATACATGCATATACTAATCATCTTGACTCCTTTGGAACTTGATTGGGCATTACAACATTATACACAGATCGCCATCCAACTGCATCTATGACTAATAATCCACCTTTAGGTTATCATCCGAACCCCCTCCAGTATTAAGTTGCAAGCAACAGATTATTGATTTACGAATTGCGTGTAAAGTAAACAATACGATTGTTCTATGAATAAAGGATTGTTGTTTTCTCCCTAGTAGCAACAGCACATCTAGTACCTTAGAGATTTCTGTCACTTCCCCAGATTACTAGAGGCATGAACCCACTATCGAGCATAAATACTAACTCTTGGAGTTGCTAGCATCTACTTGGCCAAGATACTTACTAACAACGGAAAGCATGCAAGATCACAAATAACAAAGACATGATAGAATCAATAATCAATATGAAATAGCATCTCAATATCCATCGGATCCCCGCAACACAACATGCAGAATTACAAATAGATGATATTGATCATGAACGGAGCTCACAACATCTAAACATGAAAGCACAAAGGAGGAGAACCAGCCATCTAGCTACTACATGGATCCGTAGTCCAAGGATGAACTACTCACGCATCACACCGGAGGCTTGCATGATGATGAAGAAGGCCTCCAGGGTGAATTCCCCTCTCCGGTAGGGTGCCGGGAAGAGCTTCAGATCCCTCCCGATCTAGGGATGGAGATGACAGTGGCTACAGACTCTTTCGTGGATTTTTGATCGGGTACTTAGGGTATTTGTCCCGAGGGCATCTTATAGGCGAAAGGAGAGGCCGAGGGGGTGCTGGGGTCAGCCAGACCACCCCCTGGCGCGGGCCAGGCCTGGCTGCGCGGCCATGTGGTGTGGCTGGCCCCTAGCCCTTCTCCGTATCATATTCTGGCATCTGATGACTTCCGAAAAAATAGGCAGTTTGGCTTTTGTCCCGTCCAATTCCGAGAATATTCATTTTCTGACTTTCCTGGAACCAAAAACAGCAGAAAACAGGCAGCTAACACTATGGCTCTTGTTAATAGGTTAGTCCAAGAAATCCTATGAAAAGTACTCCAAAGTGTGGACAAAACACAAGAAAGTGGATAAAACCAAGCATGGAACATCAAAAATTATAGATACATTTGCAATGTATCATGCCCTATCTTCCCATCCCCCATTTCCCTCTCTCTCCCTCTTTGTCGCTCGTGCGCAGAGGTACCTGAGCCCTAGCTCCGACCACCGCGGAGAGCCACCAACTCTGGCCTACCCTTAGCCATCTGAGACCACCACCACGACCGCCTCGCTCGACTCGTTCGATTGCCCCACTCACGAGAGCTGGCATGCTCCCAGACGTCCCAATCGGACCCTCCGTTCCGAGCTTCGCCCACCCTCTCCACCATCGATTCCGACCGCTATTCGCCTCGCCGACCGTTCCTTCGCACTCATGGTGAGCCTTTCGTCCTCCTGGACCTCCTCTCTTCCTTCCTCGTGCTCCGTAGCCGCCGCTCACCATCGTGTTGTGAACACCGCCGCCGCTCATCGTCGGGGAGCTTGCTCCGGTGACCTTTAACCAATGGCGGCGCTCTTTTTAGGTAGCCCGCGATGCCACGGTTCGAACAAGACCAACCGTGCGTGCCGGCGTGGCCTGTGTCATCGCCGGCGACCACCGTCTGACGCGCTCACCAGCGAACAGACGTGGCGCCGAGGTGGCGTTGATGTGGCATCCGCGTGGCCGTGACGTGGGCGTTGACCCATCCTGGCCAGCGTGGCCTGTTGACCTAGCCCTGACCCCACTCATCATTCATAGTGGGTAGCCCAAGCCTTGGTGAAAAACAACCCCCACCCTGCGTTGAGGTCAGCAGAACCTCATGCTAACGCATTAAAGCTTTTTGATATTTCAGAAATTGCAAAAAAAGGATAAATACTAGAAAATCCATAACTAATTATTTATAAGTCAGAAAAATACAAATAATATATCAAAATGTTCAGAAAAATGAGATATTTACAATAGACTCAAAATCATGCATTGTTCAACAACTTAAATTGAAAGTTCAATTAGAATAACATTTGAACCCCCACAGGTGATTCCAAAGTCTCCCCTGAATTAGGGTTTGCATCCTTCGGATCCCCCTTAAATTGCCAAGCATGCTTTAGGGCTTCATGTCAATACTATTTAAACTTGTCATATCATCATCCTTCCTTGAGAATTGCATTGATGCCATGTGTTGATTGTTGTTCCCCCTTTCTTTCCGGTGTTTGCTTCTTCTCGGTAGAATATGATATCGACATCGAGGTCGAAGACCAAGATCAACACCATCGAAGATCGATGAACAATACTTGACCAACTGTAATCAAGTCAAGTACAAGGCTTCTAAAGATCTAAATCTCGGTATCAACAAACAAGGCAAGCATAGCCCCACCATTATACAATCCTATGATTTTGGAAGTATTTCATTCTTGCCATGTAGCATACGATTCTACAATTTCTTTTGTCGATAGATAGAGTATCCTATTTGTTGCATTACTCCCATTGAGCTTATATTACCTGATCCACTGCCCCTAGCATAACTAGGTTTGGCTTGTGTGCACTGCTAGAGCTTTTATCTGTGTCTTGCTTAATCATGCATAGCTGTCAGTGCTGGTTCATCCAGAAGATGTACCAAATGCAGAGAATCTAGTATGATAGGAGATCAAGGTATACTGATGAGGTAAGATCAGTGGTAAAGGTTAAACATGCTAAGGCTTGTATGGGAGGCCACGGTGGGATGTGGTTTTTGTAGTCCCATGCTCGCCACTACTAGGAACCGAGTTCTTGCCTTTGGAACCAAGATGAGCGTACAACCACACGGGGCTTGGGAACCCCTCCGCTGATTAACTTGCCTAGTAGATTCCATGAGTCACATAGTTTGGGCGTTCCATTCGACATGCATTCTAGATCTTCTCGAAGGCAGTGTAGGAGGTGCATTCATACAGGTAGGTAAGCGTGGTCGAGGTTGGGGAGGCGGTTCCTCTGGGTAAACTAACCTCGCCCACATCTCTAGGGACTGGCTTCGGGATTTGACCCATTACAGCGGAACCATCCTTAGGGCATAACTCATGGTCTCGGTGAAAGCAAGGAAAAGGTCGTGGCCAACCACCCTCTGTCGGCCTTCCAAGGAAGAGGGCTAATGATCTGGCATTAAGAGTCGGTTGGCATGTGTGGGTAAAGTTGTACACCCCTGCAGGGTTAAATCTTTTTGAAAAGTCATGTTCACGGTTATGAACGCTTGGTTACCGAAATATAAGATCATAGAGAACATGAACCTAACAGAAAACTTGGCAATTCAATTTGTGCTTAAGGATGCTTCCTCATGGGTATGAGGGGGTGATCCTAGTTGTGAGATGAGGATTACTTTGGTGGATATCAAGATGATGATCAATTCTTTGGAGATGTCGCTCTCTTATCACCTTTTAAAATATTCTGATTAGACGAGCTTCTTCTCCCTCTTGTTTTACAAACAAAGATGGCTTTATGCAAAATAACCCCACCAGCCATAAGTCTTGCGGAGTACACCCTGTACTCACCCTTGCTTTGTTGATACTTTCAGAGTAAGTGTTCACTTGAAGACAAGTTTGGTACGACATCGACACCGACGAGTAGCTTGGGGTTCCCGAACGGAAACCTGGAATCTATGGGCTAGGACGTCATCATTATGCTTCAGGCCTCTTAGGCCATTTGTTAAGTTTGCTATACTTAATAGCATAATTTGCCTTCCGTTGTTTGATGTTTGTGGTCAGTGATGTCTGCTTGTAATGTTTTGGTTCTTCGCTCAGTTATGAGCTTGCTGTAATAATTTTTGTGTCGCAGGGTTATTGTTGTGTTACCGATTTCTCACTAGATATCCTCGAGTTCTAGGTTAAGCTTATGTCAGGCTAAGGTATGGATTTGTTTAACCCTGATCCCGGGGGTGTCACACGTTATCCTCGAGTCTACTAGTTTTCCATTGATATCCCCGTGTCACTCGGGGGGTCGCCGGTCTGCTAGCGAACAAGAATCAATCAGAAACTAACGGAAAATATATGAAGGCACATCACATCTCACCAATCCCCTACATCTCCCATGCCTAAAGAACTTACTCACACATGAGAGAAGAACGGATCATCAATATAATTAAATAAAGGGAATTCGTCTTTATATTACCATGGAGATCCACAATATAAATAGAAAAATATCCAACACAATTCAAGATGGGAAGAAACAATCTCAAACCCTAGTCTTGCAAGGTGACGATCCCTCTCTCTCTCTCAAGTACAAGTAGTGGCTATGGGGTGTATTGGCTAGGAGGTCAAAGATCGTGGAGCGAGATGAAGAACGTCTTCCCCTTCTTCTCCGGGTCTCCTCTTTCTCCCTTCTAGATGTGATGGCGGCTACTGTGTTATGTTTTCTCGTATGGCCTCTTCACGGAAGTTGTCCCTTTTTACAAGACAGAGGCAGCGACAGCAATACGGCAAGAACAATACGGCCAGAAAATATTCTTGTTGTATAGTTACTCGTTAAAGCCTCTGTATGCTCCCCTCGAGTGCTTCCAAAGAGAGACTTGCTTGTTTTTGCCAGAATATTGTGTTTCTCTAGTTAAAACCTTCTGTTGACGTTCAGAACCTGAAACACACATTAAAAAACAAGTTTTCTTTGCTACCAAAGTATTACCGTTAGGTAAAGCTAGAAAACGATCAAATCCGGGAGAAAACCATCAATAAAAACCATCAAAAATGTGTCGAATCTCATAGTTATCACAGGGCAGCCGCAAAATACAACAAATCAAGAAAATGAATACCCCAGGTCCAAGGGAGCAATGTCAATGATTCAGAAAGGGCGCCCATCCAATACGATCCAGAAGCTGGTTACAAGATAAGTCAACATGGTAGAGATGGCGCCACCAGCCACACCCGAATATCTCCACTGGTCAGAATAGGAAATCACATTCAGCAGAGCTAATCATCCACTTTGAGTACCACGACTGGGATACTCAGCCTTAATAGTAGAAGCACAAGTGGGTGGATTTGATATGAGTAAAGTCTTCATGGATGCAGGAAGCAGCACCAACCTGATTTACGCCAAGACACTAAGGGCTATGAATTGCTCTTTAACAAATCTAGCACTAGCAGAAACATTCTTCCACGGCATAGTACCAGGTAAGGACGAAATTCCTTTAGGTAAAATATATCTTCACGTTGTTTTTGGATCCAAGGAAAATTTCAGGCGAGAAAAGCTCGAGTTCGAAGTCATGGACTGGCCATCACAGTATCATGTGATCCTGGGTCACCCAGGTTTTGCACGATTCATGGAAGTACCATATTATGTGTACCTAGTTATGAAAATGTTAGCCCCAAAGGGGGTCATAACAGTAAAGGGCAGCTTCACACGCTCCAACAATTGCGATCGAGATTTCAACAAAATCTTTGAATCATTCGGGATGGTAACTAAGTTTGAGAAGCTAAAAATGTCGACAATTGCAGAATCTCTGGTGGTAGCACGTGTCAATCCCGATCAGGCTTTTGACACCGAGAAAGATACAAAGGAAGTCCAGATCCACCCTACCAACCCGAAAAAGATGACCTTTGTGGCTTCCAATCTTGGTCCCACATAGGAAAGCGCGCTCATCGAGTTCCTCCGTGAGCACTGGGAGAATTTCGCATGGTTACTTTATAACATGCTGGGAATACCTAGGGAACTCGCTAAGCACGCATTAAACTTGCCGCTTTGCAGAGCCAAAGCGAAAGGCCATTGGAAAGGAGATCCATCGCCTAACTGACGCTAAATTCATAAAGGAATTGAAGAAAGCAGAGTGGGTCACAAATCCAGTATGTGTCCCAAAGAAAAATACAAAAGAACTATGTATGTGCATCGACTTCACTGTGTTGAACAAGCACTGTCTAAAGGATCACTTCTCACTACCTCGAATCGATTAAATAATTGATGCAACCGCGAGATGCGAACGTCTTTCCTTTTTGGACGCATATTTGGGATACCATCAAATTCGGATGAAAGAGGAATATTAGGATAAAACAACGTTTATCATGCCCTATGGCGTATTCTGCTACACAATAATGCCCATTGGCCTCAAAAATGTCGGGGAAACATATCAACGGATAATGCAAAATTTCCTAGGAAGTCAAATTGGCACAAACGTACAAGTTTACATCGACAATGTCATGACCTCCGAGAAACGTTCGAGAATCTCGACAAGTTTTGCATCAAGCTCAACCCAACTAAGTGTTCCTTTGGAGTCCCTACGGGGCAACTCCTCAGATATCTCGTATCGGTAAGAGGAATAGAAGCCAATCCCGAGAAAATACAGGCAATCCTAATAATGAAAAACCAACGAATCTTCAAGGTGTATAGAAGTTGGCTAGGCGAGTCGCATCACTCAGTCATTTTATCGCCCGTCTAGGAGAAAAAGCACTACCATTCTATGCCCTTATGAGGAAATCAGATAAATTTGAGTGGTGGAAGCTCAGCGTGCCTTTTAAGATCTCAAGAAAACACTTTCGACATCTCCCGTCGTCGTGTCTCCACGAGAAAAAGAGCCACTACTTCTCTACATTGCCGCCACTAATCAGGTGGTCAGTACAGTTTTGGTCGTAGAGCGACCCAAAGAAGGGAAAACCCATGGTGTTCAGAGACTAGTTCATTTTCTAAGCGTGGTCCTCTCGCCATCCAAGCAAAGATACCTACACTATCAGAAACTAGCATATGGAGTATTCATGACAGCACGAAAATTGCGCCACTATTTTTCGGAACACCCGATCATAGTGGTCAATGAAGCACCTCTATCCAATATCCTCAACAATCCAGAAGCAACCAGACGCGTCTCTCTATGGGGCATTGAGCTATCTCCTCGAGATATCACGTAGGAGAAACACAAAGCAATCAAATCACAGGTTTTCCTGACTTCATTATTGAATGGAGAGAACTACAGTGCGTAGGCCCACCCAACCTTTCTAGTGCATGGACAATGTATTTCTATGGATCAAAAATAACAGAAGGAGCAGGGTCAAGAGTCATATTAGTGTCACCACAAGGCGATAAAATGTGATAATACTTCGGATGAGTTTCGCATACGTGTCCAATAATGAAGCTGAGTACGAGGCCTTGTTGCATGGTATGCGTATGGCTAAAGCTTGCGGTGCAACTCGCCTCAAAATATTCGGTGATTCCAATCTCGTGGCACAACAAGCAATGAACAAGTGCGACGCCGGCAGCGACAACTTGATTGGCTACTGCAATTTGTATAGCATTATGGAAGCCCAATTTGATGGGTGCGAAGTCTGATATGTTGCTAACGTATCCATAATTTTTGATGTTCCATGCTTGGTTTTATCTACTTTCTTATGTTTTGTTCCAACTTTGGAGTACTTTCTATACACTTTCTTGGACTAACCTATTAACAAGAGCCACAGTGCTAGCTGCCTGTTTTCTGCTATTTTTGGTTCCAGGAAAGTTAGAAAATGAATATTCTCGGAATTGGACAGGACAAAAGCCAAAGTTAGTTTTTCACCGAGGGACACCCGGAGCCAGAATAAGAGACGGAGAGGGGCCAGGGGCCGCCACACCACCTAGCCGTGCGGCCTAGCCTGGCCCGCGCCAGGGGGTGGTCTGGCCACCCTAGGCACCCCCTCGGCCTCCGCTTCCGCCTATAAGATGCCTCTGATATAGAAACCCTAAGTACCCGATCAAAGTTCCACGAAAGGGTCTGTAGCCGTTGTCATCTCCATCCCTAGATCGGGAGGGATCTGAAGCTCTTCCCGGCACCCTGCCGGAGAGGGGAATTCACCCTGGAGGCCTTCTTCATCACCATGCAAGCCTCCGGTGTGATGCGTGAGTAGTTCATCCTTGGACTATGGGTCCATGTAGTAGCTAGATGGCTAGTTCTCCTCCTTTGTGCTATCATGTTTAGATCTTGTGATCTCCATTCATGATCAAGATCATCTATTTGTAATTATACATGTTGTGTTTGCCGGGATCCGATGGATATTGAGATGCTATTTCAGATTGATTATTGATTTTATCATGTCTTTGTTATTTGTGATCTTGCATGCTTTTCATTGTTAGTAGCTATCTTGGCCAAGTAGATGCTAGCAACTCCAAGAGTTAGTATTTATGCTCGACATTGGGTTCATGCCTCTAGTAATCTGGAGAAGTGACAGAAATCTCTAAGGTACTAGATGTGCTGTTGCTACTAGGGAGAAAACAACAATCCTTTGTTCATAGAACAATCGTATTGTTTACTTTACATGCAATGCGTAATGCAATTATCCGTTGCTTGCAACTTAATACTGGAGGGGTTCGGATGATAACCTAAAGGTGGATTATTAGACATAGATGCAGTTGGATTACGGTCTATGTATAATGTTGTAATGCCCAATCAAGTCTCAAAGGAGTCAAGATGAGTAGTATATGTGTAACTACCTTGGTGAATTACGCTCTTAGTTACAAGCCTGGATGAGCGGAAATGGTTAAAATAGTACGGTGGGGCCAAATGCCACTCACAGGTAGACCTTTCGGCCGTCCTAACCATTTCCAAAACATCGGGACAAGAACGAGCGGCGTAATCGGCAGGCGAAGGGATCAACTACATACACAAATGAGTATGTATGCAAGCCACATACAACAGTCCTCAGAGCCATTCCATCTAAAAGAAATAGAAATATTGCAACGCCATACGGCAAGATCCAAATATCCTAGATAGATATAATAGTTTAGGATATCTCCTCATACATCAAACATCAGAGTATCAGGCGGAAGCGGAAAACAAGATCCGAGTACGGATAAGAAGCAAATCGGCATAAGATGCCCCATAAATAAACACATCCCGCCCACAGATCTCACGGATCCCCGTTCCCGGAATCTCTACACCGAGTGATCGTTGCCCACATCGTTCGTCTCCTCCACCCAGTATCCATCTTGCGAGTATACCTGTTCATCTGAATCAAACAATTTATCGTGTGAGACCCTAGGGGTACTCAGCAAGTCTTTATGCCTCAAAAGGGGACACAACCTGGGGTGACGCAATTGCAGCAAAAGATAATACCTAACAATTCTAGGGATACTCGCTAACCATCCGCCTAACCAAAGATAGACGGATGTCCGTGAATTAATAACAACAGAAACAGTAATATTAACAGATCCATCCTCCTCCTCGCTTACCAACGAGGAAGCGGACGAACAGCCCCCATCCGTTGGCAGTTTTATTATCCATTCCATGGGTGTTACACTATTTACTAGTCAGGTACTTAGTCAAATTAAAAGCGGTACTTTAGTTATACTTGTCTATGATCGAGAAACTGTGCTCCAAGTCGTCCATAACCGCGGACACGGCTTTCAGAAAGATTTACCCTGCAGGGGTGCACAAATAGCAACACACACTCGATCAACCTCGGAAAAACCAAATCAAAACCCAACGAGGCATTCACGACAAAGCGATCACAGGATTCAGAAATATTTTAGGGGGCCACCCCACTAAGCTACCCGCAACGAAGTTGGCCGGCTCCGAAACGGACCCAGGGTTTGTGTGGACGGTGGTAAACGACTGGGAACCCGAAAATGTGACTGGGCTTGTCGATACAGCGAAAACGTGTCACGGTCCTAAACAGTACAGGTGCTCCACGCACAATCTTAAATAAAGCAGTAAAGCATGGCATAAGTACAGGATAGTAATAAAGCCCCAAACTACTTTGTGGCCCCAAGAAATAAGAATGAATCAAGCTCTGGCTCAGGGGGGTTCATAAGGCCTCCCGGATGTGGATAGTGCGAATAGTCAAGGAACAGGAATCAAGTACTCGGGGTCCTACGGGACACAAGTGAGCATGAAGAACCAAATAGCAGATATTGCCCACCGGTGCCACTGTCATTAGTTATCCCATTACTACTCAGGTTAAGTTGTTTAGGTACCTCGTTATCCATCAGACACTCACATACCCTACACATGTTGTTCTACGACCCGCATGGCTCAAACAACTCCTGTAGTAATGGCTCATGGGATGGAGGGTCAAGCTTCGGTGGGGTTTAAATGTAAAGGCTATGCAGTACTTGGGATTCAGTTTAATGCAATCGCGACTCAATGATGCAAGAATAAGATAGAGGCAATAGGTACTATATGTATGCAAGAATGTGGTAGTGCTTGCCTGGCAGCTCGGTTGAAGCGAGGGATGGATCTGGGTAGTGCTCCTGGGTTTCTTGATATATCCCCTGCTCAGCGTCTATTCGAAGAAGAACCAAACAAACAAGGGCCAACGTAAATAGAGTGCGCAAGCATATGAATTAAAATGCGACAAGCAAACAATCATGCCATGATGAATGATGCACAATTTGCATGGCAACAATGTAGCATGGCATGGGTGAGGTGTGGAATACAAGAATAAAGCATTTTATGGAGTTTTAGTCACCTTTTATCCTCAAATAAGTTGCTGTAACCTTTATATTTATATGATGCATGCTGCAATTCAGAACATGGAATGCATAGATAGAACGGGCTCGTCGCGCTGATCGATTTAGACATATTATTTGTCAAATTTGGAGTTATAAAACCAAAGTTATTAATTAATTAAGAAAAGGGCATTTATTGTAATTTTAATCATCTCGAAATTTTAAAGTGCTCAAACATTATTTTTAATAGCATATTTGAATTCCTCACATTTTTCTGATTCAAAAACATATATCATATGTTGAATTTGGAATTATATTTCAAAAGTTATTTAAAAACAGATTTGAATTTAAATTTAAATCAATTTTGGAAAAGGTTTAATTAAAACAGACACAGGAAAAACTTTTCTTACTCAGCCCGTCCCATCCATAGCCACTGACGGGTGGGGGCAAACGGAATGGGGCCACGCGCGCAAAAAATCCTTTTTCTACCGCGGCTCTGGCTAGCCCACGCGGTTGACAAGCGGGCCCAGCGGCTCCAGCCCACATGCCAGGGTGGGGACTGCAGCGACTGACCGGTGGGGTACTAGGTGCGCGGGTTGCGAGAATTAAAAAGGTGGGGGGATTTTTGCAATATGACCACGACCCCGGTTTACTGTTTCTCTTCTTCTCGCATCTGGCGGCAGGTGCGTGCGCGGCGCGGAGCGGGGATTCGATCCCGGGTCGCGGGAGTGCATGCTAAGGGGGCTTACCAGTGTGGTGGTGCTAGGGGAGCTGACAGAAGGGCAGGCGCGGCCTAGATAAGCTTGCTGCGGCGCGGGATAGCTGCAGACGCCGTCGAGCTCTGGCGCGTGTGGGGTGTTCGACGAAACGCACGGCGGGGCTAGAGCGGTACGGCGAGGCGGAGCGTGTCAGGGAGAAGGAGGTGCTCACCACGGGCTCGGCGGTGGTGTTGGATCGGGCGGGGGCGTGGCGGATCGTCGACGACGCAGACGCTCCGGCGGCTAGGGTTTCGTCGGGCGGCGCCGGTCCTGGCGTTCCTGGGCTTCTCCTACTCGTCTGGGTGTACCGGGCAACGCAGGGGGATGTCCTCGATCTCCCAGGCCGCTTCCAAGACGAGCTTGACGGCCGGAACGACGAGGACGACGATGTGCTGGCGGCGGGCGGCGGCGGCTGCTGGTGGTTGGAGAGGTATGAGGGGAAGAAGGAGGCGGCTATGGGGCGGATCTGGGGACGCCAGAGAGCCGTGTGGAAGGAGGAAAAAGGAGGGAGAGGAAGGAGGCCAGCTGTGGCAGGGGTAGATAAGGTGGCCTCGGTGCCACCTTTTCCCTCTCCTCCTCGGCACGTGCTCGGCCGGCTGGGCTGGCTGGGGCTGGTCCAGGGCAAGGCAGTGAGGCTGCAGGGTGGGGCCGGCGTGAGGAAGAGAAGAGAGGGAGGGACTAGCTCGGGTTAGGTTAGATGGTGGCCTCTTGGGTTAGGTAGATGGGGTAGTCTTGGGTTAGGGTTTTGTTTAGGGCTAGAGAGAGGGGTGGCTGGGGTGTGGGCCAGGGAGAGAGAGGAGGTCAGGTGGCCCTCATGGTAGAGAGAGAGAAAGAGAGAGAGGGAGATGGTGTAACCACATGAGCATGAGCAAGCATGAAGGGTAGGAGATGGTCATGGGGATGGTCTTGTAAGTTCATGCATGGCACTACACAAGAGAGGTGGATGAGGTTTGATGGCACAAGGCAAGAAACAAAGCAAGGTAGAAAGGATTGAGAGAAAGGGAGAGATGAGAAGATGATCCACTCAAAAACAAATAAAACCAAAGGAGGACAAAAGATGATGATGGTTGCATGGCCCATGCAAGTATTTTATGCCATGTGTTAATCTTGTGAAAACAAAATAGAATCTCATGGCATTTATATATGTGCATCCTCAAAAGATGGAGTAAGGGCCAAGCTACGGATTTATAGAATTAGATCCACCCAACCCACATGAGCTAGAATAAATATCAAAAGAAAAAGACTTACAAGCTCATGGGTTATTGGAATGGTGGAAGTATAAGGTGGTGACAAGGAAAAGTGATGGAGTTGAATAAAAGATATGCCCCCAACTCAACTTGGGCATTTAAACAATATATCAATAACCAAATACAATATCAAGAGGCAAATACAATTTACAATGCATATGAGAGAAGAACCAAAACAAAAAGGGTTTTATATGATGCTCAAATGCAAGGTGGCATGATGACATGAGCATGATATAATTATGATGCAACAATTATATATAGGAAGTAGCCATTATATTACTAGACCAAGTAGCATTACAATTGTTAGACAATTGGGATGCTACAATATGCATATTGCTTTCTCGATGTTTGTCAATTGCCCTGCTGTAATTTGTTCACCCAACATGTCTTCTATCTTAAGGAGAGCCACCACTAGTGAACTATGGACCCCGGTCCTTTCTTTTACCATCAATCTACAATCAATTGTTTATTGTTTTCTGTTTTCTTTCTGTAAACTATTACTTTCTTCCATTCGATACGTTTAATCCTTTGTTTTCAGCAAAACCGGTGAGATTGACAACCTCATCGCAAGTTGGGGGCAAAGTTCTATGGTTGTGTTGTGCAGGTTTCCACGTTGCTGCTGGCACCGGTAGTGTACCCTTCCAAAGTCCACCTAGCAACACCTTTGAGGTGTTTCCTTGCTCCTACTGGATTGATAACCTTGGTTTCATAACTGAGGGAAAACTTGCTGTTGTGCTCATCATACCTTCCTCTTGGGGTTCCACAATGGGCTCGATATATTTTGGGCTAAGCAAAGTCTCGCACATAGGAAGAGCAAGCAATGAAGAGGGTGATAATTTGGCAAACATTGGATCCTTATGCTTACCAGTTCCACCTGGGGTTTTTTGGGAGGAAATAGCGTAGCGCTCTATCAAGGCCAAATGGGTTTCTAAGGTTGTAGCACCCAAAACGTGGAGAAAGATCAAGCCGCAGAAAGACTCGGGGGCTATGCCAGCACACAAAGATACAAAAGAAATCCTTGATGAAGAGCCAGAAGTCGATGAAATCATGATAGTAGAACCTACATGGATGCAACCGTATATAGCATACATGGTGAGGGGAGAACTCCCTAAGGACGCAATAGAAGCTCGACGAGTTACCCGACGATCAAAAGCCTTCAGGATCATCAAGGGAGAACTATATAAAAGAAGTATTTCGGGTGTTTTACAGCGATGCGCTACACCCGATGAAGGAAATACTCAAGGACATACATGAAGGAGTATTCGGACATCATGCCCGTAGCTGAGCAATCGCTACCAAAGCATTCGGAGCAGGATTCTATTTGCTCACAGCAGTACAAGATGCAAAAGACATAGTCAGAACGTGTGAAGCACGTTAGTGATTTGCAACAAAACCCGGTGCACCTGCTGCCGAACTAAACCCCATACCCCTCGCCTGGCCTTTCGCTCAGTGGAGAGTTGATATGGTGGGTAAACTTCACAAATCATCCCTAGGAGGGCACGTCTTTCTGCTCGTAGCAGTCGACAAATTCACTAAATGGATTGAAGCGATGCCTGTTACCAGCCAGGATGGAACTTCGGCTGTGAATTTCATCAAATCAATAGTATTCCGATTTGGCATACCAAATAGCATCATCATAGAGAATTTGACAAATTTAACCTCCAATGAGTTCAAACAATACTGCGAGGAAATGGGTATAAAAGTAAGTTATGCCTCGGTGGCTCACCCGCAAACTAATGGGCAAGTAGAAAAAGGCAATGGTCTAGTAACTGCTAGTCTCAAGAAAAGATTGCTAGCACCACTTGACAGAGCAAAAGGGGCATGTGTTGATGAGTTACCATACGTTTTATGGAGCTTGCGTACTACTCCAAATATTTTGACGCAAGAAACACCCTTCTTTCTATTCCACGGCATTGAAGTTGTCCTTCTAGTCGAAGTAACTCACAAGTCTCCATGGGTCGCTGAATACGATGAATAAGCATCCAGGGAAGCACTTGAAGATGATGTTGGTGAACTTGATGAAGCTCGTGACATTGCTTTGCAAAGAGTCACTGTATATCAGCAAAATCTGCACAACTACCACAGGCGACGATTGCTTTCTAGGTCTTTCGTTATAGGGAACCTAAATCTTCGCCTCAAGCAAGATGGTCATCATAAATTGGAGTCACCTTGGGAAGGGACTTACATCGTTACAGAAGTTATCTCCAGAGGAGCATATCAGCTTAAACACAAGAAGACAGGATCCAAATACTCCAATCAGTGGAACGTCACACAATTACAGCGATTTTATGCTTAGAATTTATGTTTTCTCGCAAATTAAATTACAATAAAGCCTATGGCCTAGCTTCTTAGCCAGAATATTATTCAATAAAGGTCAACGGCCAGGTGAAACCTGCCAAACCATGTCTCTCCGGCTTCAAATTATAAATAAAAGATAAGTTCTCCATACTCTGATTTCTTTATTGTTTTTTCTTTCCCATAAATTAGGGGGTTTTATTATAAAGACATTTAGAAAATTTACAAGCATTGCTCTGATGAAACTAACAAAAATTATGAGCCTATGTCCAGATACAGGCATCCAAACATAGCCTCAGGGGCCACTCCCATCAGGAGCGCTAGAGCGCACCCGATAGAAAATTATATTGTGCATATAAGTTCAAACAATTTTGACCCAGAGAAATATCAACAAAAGCATATGAGTTTTACTTCAGTGTATCCTCAAAAGGTTACTCCCATCGAGAGATTCTGTAAAACCATCCGACAAAACAAAAAGTTGATAAACTTCAGCAATCCAACAACAAAACAATACATGCGATAAAAATTATATAAAAATCTCGGATCATGCCTGACACGATAAAACTCCGAATGTCGTGTCCACAACATGAAGATAAGACCCCGGGATTCGTCCTGTGTGGCCTGGTAATCGCACAAGAATGCGCTCGGCCAGTAAAATATCCGTATCGATGATACGATGAAAATTCCTGACGAACGTGTTGGGTACCCGATATAATATGATTGGAATTCAGTATTCGATAAGACCCCAACGGCTCGAACTGAGTCACGCCAGTAAAAAATCTGAGTTCAAGCCTAGGGATTTGAATTTGATGTAGGTCTATAGTGTTTTTGCCTAGGAGCAATTAACTGATTTATGATCCGTCGGATGCATCAGGCTTGTTGTACCAGATCCTTACAAAGCTAGAAAAATAAAGATATTTCATAAATCTCAAATCAAAAATACTAAAAACACCTTTGAGACTCAACCCGAATCTATGATTTAGCTAGAGTCTCGGGGGCTACTGACATGGGTATGATTACTCGAGTGCTTATGTTTTGTTACCCTAGCTGTATAAAGGCTCACGGCCCATGAAGACCCAAGATGAAGGCCCAAGAAGCATCCAACGGAAGTATTAGTTAAATAAGGAAAGAGGAACCGACATTGTGTTGGTGTTGTAATCACGAATATGTAACCTATTGATCCCTTCCGAAAAATAGGCACTTTGGCTTTTGTCCCATCCAATTCCGAGAATATTCATTTTCTGACTTTCCTGGAACCAAAAACAGCAGAAAACAGGCAGCTGGCACTGTGGCTCTTGTTAATAGGTTAGTCCAAGAAATCATATGAAAAGTAATCCAAAGTTGGAACAAAACACAAGAAAGTGGATAAAACCAAGCATGGAACATCAAAAATTATAGATACATTTGCAATGTATCACCTATCCATATGCAGCCCCGAGACCTAGCCTATTATATATAGGCTGGGAGGATCCTACGGAGAGGTACCGAAAAACTCTCAAGCAATCTGTAATAGTATTGTCAATCAATAATCAGACGACTTCGACTCCCTTGTTTGTCTGACATCCGACGAAATCCCCAACATTCTCTTTTCTGCTAAACCCTAAAGTCTATAACCATGGGCATTGTCGAAGTTACCCATCGTCACTCGTGGTAGGCTTTAAGGTAGTCTCCAAACCCTCACAAACTTTCCATGGAGAAAATCACAAGCTAAATGCCTCCGGGTGACCCTAGACATCTAGGGTTTCCCACAAACCCAAGAGTAACAAACAAACTCGATGAAATCAAAGGGAATGAACTTTGGCTAGGTGAAAACATAGATCAGGACCTCCTCTTGCTTTCTACCAAAGGGATTTGACTTTGGGTGGGTATAATGGGAGATCCTCAAGCTTTGGTGACGAGGGTTGAACTCATCAATGCCCATTGTTATGGACTTGGGTTTTAGAGAAGGAGGGAGCGCTGGAGGCATCAATCAGCTAGCAAACAAGCACACAGGGACGCAAGGTTTACCCAGGTTCAGACCTTGTAGAGGTCCCTACTCCTACTTGTCTGCTCTTGGAATTATTGAGGGAGTCGAAAGTTACAGGGGTGCACAGATGCAATTTGGCAAGGTTGTGGAAACTAGGGTCGTGATTGTCCTCCTCTCCACCCCCTCCTAGCCTTTATATAGATAGGTTAGGTCTCAGGTAGCAATCCGAGTCGGTTACAAGTTAGGGTTTGCCTGTTTAAAGTTTCTATCTTAGGCTTTGCCTTGTGCCGCAAGCACTCAGAGTCTCCGTAGGTCACCAGAATCCTGGATTGGGCCCTGGTAACGCCGTGGGCTTCTATCAGTTCAGGCCATATATACCAAACTCGAGTACCTGTAAGGTATGCCCATGTCAGTAGCCCCCGAGTGTCCACGGGAATCGTAGATTCGAGTGGAGACTTTATAAAGTCTTTCGAGTGTGTATCTGAGCATATTTTCCGAGTGCTCTGTTTGTATCATAGGGATTGTTGATGTGCATGCCTGATTTATCCGATGTATCGGGATCAGTTAACTGCCTTAGGGAAAAACAATGCAATCTACTCAAACTCGAGTCCCCAGACTCGAATTCAGAAAAGTGCTAGTGTAATTCGACTCAGGCCGTGGATGTCTTACAGGAGTCGAATCCCAGTGTGTAAGTGTGAGCACTCGACGCGTCCGTCAAGGCTTATTCATCATACCTGCAGGTATGGATTTATTTCTGGTACAGCATAGCAGATGCGTTCTAGGCCTTATTCAGGTCTTATCTTCACGCTGTAAGCACGACATCCGAATTTTGTCATCACGGAGATGATTCGGGTGACCCAGGAGACGCAGTCCCTTTGCAGGGAAAATATGAGGCGGAGTCGCCATAGTATTCGAGTGTAGATGTTGCCAACACAGTGTAATGTATAAGAAAAAATCATAGGGTGTGCGGCCGGCGCTCCCTATGGGAGTAGCCCCCGAGTGCCTATTCGAGTCGTAGACTCGAGTGGGGACTATAAGTATTTTGCGACTGCTGACATATTTTTGCTTGTTTCAGTCGAATATGCTTCCAGCGCTCCCTATGGGAGTAACCCGAAGTCCACAATCGAATCATAGATTTGAGTGAAGGGTTTTCATGATGCTTGGATATCTTCACTAATTTCTTTGGGTCCGTGGCCAGCGCTCCTGTTAGGAGTATCTCCCGAGTGCTTGGTTGAGTCGAAGACTCGAGTAAGGACTAAAGTAGTCAAAATGTTCTTCTGTTGGAGTTGATGACGATGAGATGACCTTGGTTGCCCACGTGAGCGGCTTTGACAGGACGTGATGAGTGGTGGGTCCCACTTTCTGACTTGGAATTGACTAGGCGTGTGTAATCTTCTGTTTTAACTGTATCTCCTCGATTGTCGCGTGTAATGGGCAGAGTGGCGTGATGGTTCGTGGTTTACCCTGGCCACGCGTCAATGTCGATGTGTGCCACACGTCTGGTAGATTTTCTCCTGGTCGTTGGATAGCATGTGCGGGGAGGTTAAGTAGAGGCTCGCCATGCGGTAATTTCCCACATCTCTCTTCTTGCTTGCGCTCCTCCGCCATTGCTGCTCTTGCTACTCCATTGCTCGCATCTTCTCCGTGGCACTGGACCAACTCCGTACCTTCCCTAGTTACTTCCTGCACTCACATCGTCAGCGCAAGATGGGCAAGAAGGGAGGTTCCACCGCTGGATCTGCGGATGTTGCCGTTGTAGCCAAGAAGAAGGGCGCCACCACCGTAGGCACCAGCGCCGCCAGAGCTGGGAAGAAGAAGGGCGTGGGGACCCGCGTCACCAATGGGTCATGGCGCCCATCCGTCATCAAACCATCGGAGTTGTTCACCCAGCACCAGGACGGGGCGCTCTCTGCCGCGGAGGATGACTCGCGCGTTCCCGGCAACGATGTAATCCCTAGCCCTCCTGCAGGTTTTTGGGTGATGTTCCTTGCTTTCATCATTCTAGGTCTTTCTCTCCCCCTACTTCTATTCGTTAGGGGTCTTCTTTGCTTCTATGGGCTCTAGCTTCACCAGCTGACCCCAAATTCTATTCTCCACATCTCCTGCTACATCACTCTTTGCGAGTGCTAGCTCGGAATTGAGCCACACTTCGGCCTCTTCAAAAAGCTCTTCAATCTCAAACGTCAATCATCATCGGGTTCCGTAGTCTACGACATAGGAGGCTGTGGGATCCACATTGATTCCAACGTCACCTACTTCGCCATCAAGCTCATCGTGTCCGTCCAAGGATGGAGGGAGAAGTGGTTCTACATCCGTGACCCAAAAGATGATGGAGAGCACTACGGACTCGCACCCTTTGATCTGGTGGCGCCCTACAAGCGGAGGAGGTCGTGGAAGAATGTTGTGATGCCCACTGTAACACCCTCAAATCGGTCCTATGCAAGTTTAGCCCTTTCCGCCAAACCCGCATAGAAACTATTCAAGGATGCCCACCAGGCACTTTCGTGCGGGTGGAAAACGAAGTAATACCATTACACAACAGTCCTCGATGGGACCCACAGAACAGATATATATACAACACGACTCCAAGAGTCAAGATTACAGATATACAATACAAAGATCCAAATCACCTCGAAAACGATAGGGCGTCCGACTACGGGCAAGATGCAAATGGGGCTAAGAGCCCTGAAGAATAACCAATGGCGTCCATAACCCTGCCTAGGCCAAGCCGGAAGGGTAACCCTGCTAACAACGTCGATCTCAAACCTGCTAAAACAAAAGGGGTGCCGACAAAAGGGAAAAAGGAAAAGAGGAGCGTTAGTACTGAGGCCAGTACACGGCGAGGCTAGAATTCGGCGGCTCTCGCCTACATAGGTATGATGGACTGAAGCGGCAGCGCAGCAGCACTAAACAACCTATAGAGACTCCGTACAACTGGCGGCTATTAGAGAGGGATAAGAAAGACCTATTCAGATCCAACCTGAAGCTAACACCAAACAAACCCATCCTGGTATTTCCCCCTCGAGACCAAACGAGGAAGTCGGGACAAGGAACTCACACAGTTGGCAATTTTACTCATTCCGTTATAGTTGCAGCACTTACTAATCAGATATAGATAGCATGAGTCATCCTGAAGCATAAGTAGTGGGCAGTTTTAATTAACCATTCCGTGGTAGTTGGAACATTTATTAGTCAGATATAATTGTCCTGAGGAATCCCAAAACCCAATAGTTGTTGACACTTTTATCACATTCCGTTGGAGTTGCAATACTTACTAGGCAGGTATATCAGAACACGATACGACAAGATCCACCAGCTATTGGCAATTTTAATATCCATTCCGTTATACTTGAGCTGATTACTAGTCACATATTAAGTCAAATTTATAGCACTACTTTAGTTATGCTTGTCTATGATCGAGATACTGTGCTCCAAGTCGTCCATAACCGCGAACACGGCTTTCAGAAAGTTTTACCCTGCTGGGGTGCACAAATAGCAACACACACTCGATCAACCTCGGAAAAACCAACTCAAAACACAACGAGGCATTCACGACAAAGCGATCACAGGATTCATAAAATATTTCAGGGGGCCACCCCACTAAGCTACCCGCAATGAAGTTGGCCGGCTCCGGAATGGACCCAGGGTTTGCGACGACGGCTGTAAACGACTGGGAACCCGAAAGTGTGACTGGGCTTGTCGATACCGCAAAAACGTGGCGCGATCCAAAACACTACAGGTGCTCCATGCACAATCTTAAATAAAGCAGTAAAGCATGGCATAAGTATAGAATAGTAATAAAGCCCCAAACTACTTTGTGGCCCCAAGAAATAGAAATGAATCAAGCTCTAGCTCAGGGGGGTCCATAAGGCCTCCTGGATGTGGATAGTGCGAAAAATCAAGGAACAGGTATCAAGTACTCAGGGTCCTACGGGACACAAGTGAGCGTGGCAGAACCAAATAACATCTATTGCCCACCGATGCCTCTACATTAGTTATATCTAGCATTTTAATAGTTGTAATTAAAGACATGATCATCTCCACCAGTAAGCATCTCCACCAATAAGCATCTGCCAGCATTTCAACAACCGTGGTACTTGACAACACGAGATCGCACCTAAGCAAGCAACTACGACTCACAAGGCCAGCTATCTACCAAACACGGGTAATAGGAGGTGTCCAAGGCAATATAGAGGCTGCACGGGGTATAACTGGTGTTCAGAAACTAAAGCATCACGACACGGATAGCAATAGATCAACGGGAGGAAATAAAGACTGTAAATGCAAAAAAGGTAGAAGGGGGAGAGATGCTCGCCTGGGAAACACTGCTGAAGGTTCATATCCGGAGAACTTGACGATACTCGCATAAACTCATCGGCCTAATCCGCGAAGAAGCAAACACTAGAAGCAACACCGGATGCCATATTTAATACGACGGCAGAAGATCCGGCATGCTTTATGATATGATGCAGGTGCGATGCAATTAGGCAATATTAAGCGGAACCGGGGTCCCGATAATTAATTAAATGGTTCAAGTTATTTAGAACCCCCGCAATTTAAATGTTGTATTAACAAGGCGAATCATGGCATCGGTTCGCTAGGCAATTTAAATGGAGTCCGGGATAAGACAAAGGTATCCCGCATAAACACTCCATATTTAATCATGCGGTGAATCGGCATATTGCCCCCAAACCACTGAATATGTATGCGATCATGAATGATTTAATGCAGCAAGTTGGTATCATATATTATAAAAATAGGAGAATGGATCAGGGTCACACATTAGGGGGGTTTCGGATCCGAGGTCCGACGGGGATCGGTCTTCAGGGTCTCGGAACCGTGTAGGAGCTCTTTGTTCATCGGATCCGTGTCGGCGCACCCGGGGTCTTCGGGTCCGAGAAGGGGCCTTGTCGCATCCAGGACGAGGATGTTCGGGTACCGGCTTCGGTGGTCGATGACGGACATGAATCGACACCTGTGTCTTCGGGCAGAACTTGGCATGCACCCCTTCGGAGTCCTTGATGGAAGGTATTGTACTCGGGCACACAGGGACGGGGCGGAAGATCTTGGTGACGGTCTTTTTGGCTTCGAGAGGCTTGCTGCAGTCTTTACCGTGCCACAACACAAACGCACGGTATCAAGCACACACCAAACAAAAGAGAACAAAACACCACGCGAGGAAGGCCATGTTCTGTTCGGGCATTAACCTGAACACTTTGCGACTAGGAAACCAGGAAGGTGGCGACACTGACTCGGGCGGGCTCGAGTTGCAGGGGAATCAGAGGCGAGGTCGTGCGGGGCTTGAGGAGCAGTATGGCGCTGAGCTCAAAGACAGACAGGCGCGCGACGGCAAGGACCTGCGGCCGGTTGCAGACGGCCTCGCGGTAGGACTCAAGCACGTGATGCCGGGAGGCGGACGCCGTGGGCCAGAGCTTGCGCGCGGAGGACGGCCGGCGAAGCGGTGGAGGCGGCCAAGGTCGCGGCGGCGGACGGACTAGAGGCGGGGAACGGCGGCGCATCTGGCGGAGGGGCTCGAGGCACGGGGAGGCGTAGAGGGCCACGGCGGGCGCCGGAGCAAGGCGAGAAGGAGGAGGCCGCACGGGGGTCCAGGCGAGCAGGGTAGGTGGGGATTCGGGGGCCGCGTGACGGGCGGGGGTCGGTGGAGCGACGTGGGGCGCGGGGTATCGCACAGGTGGGGTGATGTGGGCCACGTGGGGAGAGGCGGGACTGGTGGGGAGTTGGCTCGGGCGCACGCGGGGGTTGGTAGCGTGCGCGTGTGTGCGTGCCAGGGTGGCGACCAGGGGAGATGGGGATCGACCCAGGGGCGGGAGTTTGGCGGCTGGGGAGGGAAAAAGAGGGAGGAGGGGTAGGGTGTGCCACACAGGGGGTTAGGTGGTGGCTAGTGATTGGTCGGGGTAAGGTGGAGGAAGGCTGGGTAGGATAGGATTGGGTAGAATTAGGACTAGATATTTTAGACTAGGGTTTGGAGGTGGCCGGCCGGGCTATCGGGCCTGGCAGGCTGCCTCCTAAAAATAAACAAATAATTTTATTTATTAAAAACAAGGCTTTTGCAAACCGTTTGTAGACAAAACGAAATATTCTGGACAAGCCCGGGTTTTACAGTTTGAATAAAAGACGGGGCGTTTAGAAAACAAAAATAGGTTTTCGTAAATAGTTTCAGACAAACAGATGCATGATGATGACGATGCTCAAATGCAATGTGGCATGATGACATGAGCATGCGGTCACGATGATGCAATGCACTAGTAGTGATTTTTGCAGGGCGCCACACCCACCGAAGTCGAAGAGACAGAGGCCCTCTATCAGCGTGTCTGCGACCTTGAAAAACGCATAGGCAAAGAAGTAGGTGGCATAGAGCTCATTCGCACTTGAATGCGTCGCCATGTGCAGCCTCTATAGGCCAGGGCGCACCCGATGTTCCGCTGGACTGACACTGGTGATGTCACCCGTATCTCTGCAGAGGGCATCTCTTCTAGCAAGGTGGACAGGAGGTTTCGACTGTTGACTAAGTACACCACCAAGGAGGATCTCCCGGGTGACTCAGTCGTGCCTCCATTCTGTGCCAGCAATCCTCCACCCGAGGTGGATTTTTCTTCGAAGTTTCTTGTTTTTTTGATTGATTGTAGGTGCTTTTGTATACTGATGCTTTTCATGTTGTTAGGACTAGGGTGTGGCCGCCAAATTGCCTCCTCGGCCTGAAGGAATTATTCCTCGAGAGGTGGATGAAGAGGACGAGTCGGGCTCCACCGTCCCTATGGAGGAAGAGGAGGAAGCCCCCGAGTCTAGCGATCACGGGACTCGCAAGCGCTCCCGTAGCAAGGATTCAGATGCCTCCTCACTGACGATGCCGGAGGGTCCTTCTGCTGCTGCAGAGGAACCAATCCCCGTCGTGCCTGTACGTGCCATGGCTCCTCCTGCTCGCAAGATGCTGAGGTTGCCGAAGGAGTCGTCGTAAGATTCCTTCGACCTTGATAAATTTGATGGGTAAGTTTTTATATTTGCGATTTCGTATTGTTTTCCTCGAAGTTTCTCATCTATTTTGGTACTAGTCATGTTTGCATTCAAATGGCGCCATCATCGTCCTCCGATGACTGCAAATTTGTTAAGAATCCGGAGTCGTAGACTCCAAGAACAAGGAGGTGGCAGTACAGTCTCCTTCTCCTCCAGTGTCGGCCCACTCTGGCACCAACCCTTCAAGTTCCCCCCACACTGGGGCACCAGATGGTTGCACGGACGCCCACTCAACAGGAACCTTCGGAGTCCCTGGAGGAGCATGTAAGTGTCGTTTGCCACTGGCAGTCGAATTTTGATTTCGTTCATTTTTGCCAATGCTGAAGCTTCTTTTCTTTTGGTGTAGCCTATCATGAAGGATGCCACTCGCCTCGCGGAGTAGATCCTTGCCTTGGGTCGATAGCATGCCATGCTAGACAACCGCCACTGTGCAGTCGAAGGTTTGTGCTAAACTTGTCCCTTCGCTCTGCTTGTGTAGAGATTTGTAAACTCAGATGTTGTCGTGCTCTGCCCTTTGTAGGTGAGCATAAGGAGCTTCTCCGCCATATTACTTCCCTCAAGAAGGGACTTCCTGTAGCAAAGGAGAAGCATGACGAGGCAGTCACAGCTTTGGAGGAGTCGCAAAAGTGCGAGGAAGAACTGTGTGCCTCTACTGCTGAGAGGGAGAAGTTGTTCGTGGAACAACTTTTCTCGATTGCGAAAGTCCTCTCAGGTATTACACTACTTCACTTGCATTTTCCCTATTTTTATTTTCATGTAACTATGCTGATACTTTGTGTTCTTCAGATGATGCCGGCGTAAGCTTCGATGCCCAGGCCTTGCGCCGTGCAGATGCCTTGGCTAGCGTCGTGGCCGTAGTCGAGGACTGCAGTGTCTCCCTCCAAGATACACTTGGGAAGGCCAAGGGCGTGCTGAGCCGCCTCCAAGAGGATATGATCCCCAAGGCCAGCTTAATCGACAACCTTGATGGCTTGGTGGAATCCTTCGCTAAAGGCGTCCCAATGGACTTCAAGAATTCGCAGTGGTCTGTCGGCGCCACCATGGAACTCATGATGGCGCAAGCTCATGGCGTGGAGCTGGACCCTAGCACGATCTCTAAGGCAATGCATGTCGACGCGGATGGCCAGCAGGTAGTATTTGCTCCCTTCGCCGGTAGTTGTAGTAAGTACAGGCACCAGCTCATTGGTACAGTCGCAAAATATTCTGCGGAGCTGCGGCAAGCGAAGGCGGCGAAGGCTGCGGCGTGTGGGGCTACCACTGGAAAATCTACGGCATCAGAGACTCCCACGGATTCGAGGAAGCCCCCAAAGTCGAAGTCGAAGAAGCAGATCGTGCCTTAGCTGCCATGTGTAATAGTTTAGCTTTCCTTTTGCTGAACCATGTTTTGTGGGAGTACCCATGTTGATACATTGTCGAATTTGAATGCACTCTACCCTTTTTATCGATGTATAATCGGTCTCTTATTTGCCTCTTGCTTGGTTGTAATAGGGTCCTTCGAGTGGTCCTTCGAGTGGTCCTCATGACTCTCCTCCCACTGATGAAACTGCTACGCAACCGCGCTCAAAGGTGGAGGAGCTGTTGCTGCTCTCACGACTGCGCGACCGTATAAAGCAGTTGGAGCGGGAGTTTCCCATTATCCGCGGTAACGCGGATGTGTGGAATTCGAAGGCTGAGAAGGCCACCGCTCGCGAGAAGTATCTCCTGGATGAAGTTGCACAGTTGAACGAGCAATTTAAATGTTAGCTCTCTATCTTCTTATCCTTTCTTTAGCCATTCGCGGCGATGCCTTGTCTTATACTTTGATCTTGCTTTTTGTAGTTGTTAGTGCTCGTCATCCACAGGATGAGAGGGACCGGGTTGCCATTCGAATAAATGACTTAACCTAGGAGCAGCTGCAAGCTAGTGGGTACTTCTGGGTGGACCACGATCGTGCAGTCGCATTGGCGACGTTCCAGGATCGTGTGTCGCGGGTGCTTCAGTGTTTGAAGAAGGCGCAGTCGTGCCTAAAGTATATTTATCAGACGATGTTTCCGCTGGACGTTGTGCCCTCAAGCCCACTGGCTCTTCTAGCGAAGTTCCAGGATATCAGCGCGGTCCGCGAGTGCGTGCGCCAACAGCTAGTCTCAGGTGCAAAGGTTGTGCTATCGCTGGTTCAGCTACATCGGCCAGATGTGGACATCGCGTCTGTTGCCGCTGGACCACCGCCGCTACCAGAAGGGATGACTTGGAATATGGTGCAGCACTATCAGGCGGTTGACCGGCCAGCGGAGGATATTGTCGACTTCTTCGAAGAGCAAACAAATATTCTCCTTTTGCGGCAGTAGTGTAAGATAGGCCTGCACATAGATGTATAAGTGTTGTAAAATTCATACAATTGTGCCGGGTGTGTTTGATACCCGTGAACATAGAGAGCTTGCTAGCTTGTATATATTTTTTCGAGTGTATGGTATTCTGCAGTTCCTTTTTGTTATCCTAACGTGTATTTATCTCAGCACCTTGCCAACCTGTCAGATGAGTTACAGCTGGGTTGCTGTTATCAAGGGTTTGATTGGTAGTGTGTTAGCTACTCCGCATACTGTGTTTGTTCGTAGAACGAAAGTGTAAAGGGTGGCGCAGCCCCCGAGTGATATAATTGCAAGTGAAACAGAAAAAGACACAAGGCTTGGGGCACTTAGCTTTATTTATTCGCAGAATAGCACGAGGTACAATAGGTGGCTAAGTATCCTGGCTGAATAGCCTTATTTGTAAAGTAAACAACGTCTAAGGGTAGAAACAGCGCAGCTGTGCGACGTTCTAGGGGTTGGAGTATGCGACTCTGCTCTCTAGGTCTTTAAGGCGATAGGCTCCACCTGGGATTACTTCGGTAATCACGTAAGGTCCTTCCCAAGGGGACTCGAATTTGAGGTGCCCTTGCTGCTTCAGTCATAGGACCAAGCCTCCTTCGACGAAGGATCTGGGGCATAGCCTTCTGCTGTGGTAGTTGCGGAGGTTCTGCTGGTAGATCGTGGATCTCTCCACTGCAATCTCACATGCCTCATCGAGGAGGACAACGGAGTCTTCGAGTGTGAGAGTTGATTCTTTCTCGCTGTATGCAACCACCCACAAGGCTTTGTAGCGCACTTCTGCGGGTAGTACCGCTTCGACACCGTGCACCATGAAGAACGGAGTGTAGCTTGTGGTGATATTTGGAGTGGTGTGTAGACTCCAAAGTACTGATTGTAGCTCGTCTGGCCAGCACCTGGTAGCTTGTTCGAGTGGCCGGAGGAGCCTTTTCTTTATACCGCCATAGACGAGGCCGTTGGCCTTTTCCACTTGATCATTGGTCTGAGGGTGGGCCATCGAGGCGTAGCTAATGTTTATTCCCAGGTTTTCGCAGAATTCCTAGAACTCTTTGGAGGTGAAGTTCGTCCCATTATCCGTGATGATGCTATGTGGCACCCCGAAGCGGAAGATAATGGGCTCGAAGAATTTGACAGCGCTGGCTCCCGATTGGTTTGTCACCGGCATGGCCTCAATCCACTTGGTGAATTTGTCGACCACGACTAGGAGGTAGACATACCCTCCTCGTGAGGATCTCTGGAGTTTGCCGACCATGTCGAGTCCCCATTGCACGAAAGGCCAAGCCATAGGTATTGGTCTGAGCTCCGCGCCAGGTGCGTGCGGTTTGTCCGCGAATTGCTGGCAGGCGTTGCAGCGCTGGACGATGTCCTTGGCATCGCGCATGGCTGTTGGCCAGTAGAATCCAGCTCGTAGAGCATTGGTGACGAGGGCACAACTACCGGCGTGGTGCTCGCAAGTGCCTTCATGTATGTCGAGGAGGATGACTCTTCCGTCCCTGTTGGAGACGAATCGCTGAAGGACTCTTGTGATGTTGTGCTTGTACAGTTTGCCGTTGATGAGGGTGAATGCCTTGGATCGTCACGTTATGTGACGCGCATCAGTCGGGTCATCTGGCAGCCTTTTGCTGAGCAGGTATGTAATGTATGGCTTTGTCCAGGATGGCTCGATCATCATGACCTCCATGGGGCCTTCGAGTCCTGTGTCAGGCTCCATGTTGTCGAGTGCCATGGTCTCGCTCGGTGGCATAGCCCCTGAGTCCTTTTGTCGTACTAGCTTTAGGCTCTGTAGCCTTTTGCTTGATGGAGCGCTCGCAGATGCGCTCTAGAAATACGCCGGGTGGCACTTGGGAGCAGGTGGAACCAATGTTGGCATGTATGTTCGCCTCCTTGTTTCTCTCACAGCCAACATGTCGCAGCTCGTAGCCATCAAAGTCCCCTTCGAGTGTGTCATAGAGGTCACGGTAGGCGATCATGTTATCGCTCAGAGCGTCACACTCATTCATTGTTTGGTTGACCACTAACTTGGAGTCGCCATAGATGACGAGTCGCTTGGCGCCACAGGCTTTTGCCATTCGCATCCCGTGGATCAAGGCTTAATATTCGGCTTCATTGTTGGAGACTGTGAACTGCATTCGCAGAGCGTACCTCATCTTTTCACCTTGGGGCGATGTCAGTATCACACCTGCACCAACTCCTTCCTTGCTCTTGGACCCGTCGAAGTGCATTGTCCATAGGTAGGACATGTAGAGCTTGTCGAGGAGCAGGTTTTCCATCTAATGTATGAGGAAGTCCGAGAGAACTTGTGATTTGATCGCGTCACACTTCTCGTATGTGATGTCTCGTGGAGACAGTTCTATGCCCCAGAGCGTGACTCATCCGGTGGCGTCGGGATTATTGAGTATGTGCCCGAGCGGGGCATCGTTCACCACTACGATTGGGTGCTCCTGGAAGTAGTGGCGCAGTCGCCTGATGGCCCAAAATATATCGAGCTTGTTGGGGAACCCCAAGAGGAAGGTATGATGAGCACAGCAGCAAGTTTTCCCTCAGTTATGAAACCAAGGTTATCAATCCAGTAGGAGCAAGGAAACACCCCAAAGGTCTTGCTAGTTGAACTTTGGCAGGGCGCACTACTGGTGCCAGCAGCAACATGGAGACCTGCACAACACAACCACAGAACTCTGCCCCCAACTTGCGATGAGGTTGTCAATCTCACCGGTTTTGCTGAAAACAAAGGATTAAACGTATCAAGTGGAAGAAAGTAATATTTTGCAGAAAGTAAACACAAAGCATTAAACAGTTGATTGTAGATTGATGGTAAAAGAAAGGACCGGGGTCCATAGTTCACTAGTGGTGGCTCTCCTTAAGATAGATGACATGTTGGGTGAACAAATTACAGCGGGGCAATTGACAAACATCGAGAAAGTAATATGCATATACTACTCATCTTGACTCCTTTGAGATTCGATTGTGCATTACAACGTTATACATAGACCGCCATCTAACTGCATCTATGACTAATAATCCACCTTCAGGTTATCATCCGAACCCCCTCCAGTATTAAGTTGCAAGCAACTATCGAGCATAAATAATAACTCTTGGAGTTGCTAGCATCTACTTGGCCAAGAGAGCTACTAACAACGGAAAGCATGCAAGATCACAAATAACAAAGACATGATAGAATCAATAATCAATCTAAAATAGCATCTCAATATCCATCGGATCCCCGCAAACACAACATGTAGAAATTACAAATAGATGATCTTGATCATGAAGGGAGCTCACAAGATCTAAACATGATAGCACAAAGGAGGAGAACCAGCCATCTAGCTACTACATGGACCCGTAGTCCAGAGATGAACTACTCACACATCACACTGGAGGCTTGCATGGTGATGAAGAAGGCCTCCAGGGTGAATTCCCCTCTCCGGCAGGGTGTCGGGAAGTGCTTCAGATCCATCTCGATCTAGGGATGGAAATGATGGCGGCTATAGACTCTTTCATGGAATTTTGATCGGGTCCTTAGGGTTTCTGTATCGGAGGCATCTTATAGGCGGAAGGAGAGGCCGAGGGGGTGCCTGGGGCGGCCAGACCACCTCCTGGCACGGGTCAGGCCTGGCCATGCGGCCAGGTGGTGTGGCCGGGCCCCAGCCCCTCTCCGTCTCGTATTCTGGCTCCTAGTGTCCCTTAGTGAAGAACTGACTTTGGCTTTTGTCCCGTCCAATTCCGAGAATATTCATTTTCTGACTTTCCTGGAACCAAAAACAGCAGAAAACAGGTAGCTGGCACTGTGGCTCTTGTTAATAGGTGAGTCCTAGAAAGTGTATAGAAAGTACTCCAAAGTGTGGACAAAACATAAGAAAGTAGATAAAACCAAGCATGGAACATCAAAAATTATGGATACATTAGCAACATCACCAAGCTTAACTCCTGCTCGTCCTCGAGTAGGTAAGTGGTAAAAAGAAAGAATAATTTTTGAGGTGACATGCACCATCATAAACTTGATCAAAGTATTTGTAAAACATTGATAGCTGGGATCATAGTACTTCAATCAAAACATGAAATACAAAGTTCTAGCAATCAGACAAAGCAACTAAGTTGCAACATGAAAAGGCATAAAAAAAGATTCATGAATAACAATGCTTTGCAAGACGTTTGTTTGTTTCACATCAAGAAAACATAACATAGTGGCATTCAGCTTGTCCCTCATAGAGTAGCAAACATAAATGCATAGGACACCTTCAAAGTTCATAAGAGTGACTAGATACAAATAGTTTAAAACAAGCAATATCAAAGCTATGCATCAATCAACAAGTCTTGGGACGATGCACATAGAACTAAGAATGGCCACTATGCTCTCAAAGTAGGTGCATAAAGATAGAAGGTGGAGACTCAACATAAAAGTAAAAGAAAGGCCTTCATAGAAGGAAGTAGGGATTCAAGTTTCATAAAGAGCTTCCAAAAATTATGGAACTTATTAGCTTTCAGCTCTCATTGCCCCTATCATAAGCATCTTGAAGTGATTAAGGTTAAAGTGAACAAACTATGGTATATATGCTTGACGAAGTATAAGTTGGAAATCTCATGTCCCTTGAATACGAGGGTCGCTCCTCATGCTACTCAAGTTTAGTTACCGGTAAGTTCTTGTCATAGTAAGTACATGTGTATCATAGAGAACCACCAACGGGGGACCCCTTGCCCGATGATACGGAAGAATCCCCATATCAAAATGACAAGGCAAGCAGACAATAAGCATCTCAGCAATCTTCTTATTTACCATGGGAATATGGTGCTTTTTTCTCTCTTTCCTCTTTTCTCATATTTTTTCTTTTTTTCTCTTTTTTCTCAATATCTAACTCTCTTTTTTTATAAGAAGAATGCTTCATAGACAGCTCATTATGGTTACGTTGCAGGTTTCCACCATGACAACATGGATTAGACCAACGGCCTAGGCGTTTCTCTAACACACATACATAACTCCATGGACTTACAACCTCCCCTTTCATTTCACACCGACAACATCCATAGACAAAAGAGCATGATATCAACTAGGTACAAAGTACAAGTGCAATGTTGAAAGCGTTCCCCATGACAACAAATAAGTGCAAGTATATACAACATAGACGACACAATGGTTCAAGTTTATTAAAGACAAGAAAAGTAAAGTGTGCCATCAAGTTCGTGAGAGCTTTAATCACTAGTTTTCTCATAACAAGTTTAATTCGGAAGGTAGATAAAAACATGAATATACTTGGAATAGCATAAGCTAGTAGGTAGGTATGGTGGACTCTTTGGAATAACTTGGTTTTAGGAGTTGTATGAATGAGTGGAACTCATACTTGGTTACGGAGGCTAGCAAAAGACTGGGAGTGACCAACTAAGAGAGCAATAATGGCCATAATCATGCAGAGCGACAAAACATCATTAATCAAAGCATAAATTTATACTACAAGTTGAAAACTAAAGGATCATTAAGGCTATGGTCACTTGGGATATTCATAACATGGTGTGATCATGCGCCAAGTCAACCCAAATAAAGCATCAAAGGAGAATACCACAATACTATGCTTTAATATGCTAAAACAATGCATGATTCTTCAAAGGCACATTAAGCAATCTCAATTGTTTATAACATGTCATGCTACAGCAAAGAATACTAAGCCTAAAGCCAAAACAATATCAAGCATGGCATGACAAAGCATAGGCCACAGTCAAATACAAGCTCTCTTTACCACTTAAGCATGAACTTTCCTACTCTTTTCCAATCCAAACCAAACTATTTGAAAACCAAAGTATGAAAGAGGGGGTCCAACCAATTTATTCAGCAAACTCATAAAACAAAGCAAACGAAAAACCAAAATGAAAACGATAAAGAAGACGCTCCAAGAACAACACAACTGTGCATGAAACAATAAAAATAAAGCGTTTGGAAGAAACCTAGGATTTTTATTGATGAAGAAGGGGATGCCTTGGGCATCCCCAAGCTTTGACGCTTGTACTTCTTGGATATTTCTTGGGGTGACACGTGTGGCATCCCCAAGCTTGAGCTTTTGTCCATCCTTCATCTCATTACTCATTCCTTCCATACACCTGAAATTTTTCCTTCATACAAAACTTCACACAATTTTTATTAGCAACATTAGTGCACTCAAGATAATAGGTATTTAGGTTCAGTTCCAACACCAATAAAACTTCCATTAAGACACAAGTTACTGTAGAACTTCCCTCAAAAAGCTCAATTCCCCAAAAGAACTCAAAAAGAAACCAACAAGAAGCAAATGCAAATAATGGCAGAAATCTGTCAAAACAGACCAGCAGGTAAAGACGAATTTTTTTGAAGACCTTCTGTTGCTCAAATTGAAAAGTGTTGAACTAACAAAAATTATATAACAACCTGGGGCATAAGCACAAAAATTCACGCCTCAAAAGGACGTACAAAGATTTTACACGGATTTTTACGGTGAAGCACAGAAATCTGTTTCGGGACAACAACTTTCCCAAACATTACTTCGCTCACATTAGAGGTTACTCTTGGCACAAAAAGCAAATAAAAAGGATAAGGAGCGGTTATTACTGAAGTAATAACTTCCAAGACTCGTCTAAAACTTTTGGGTTATCTCCCAATAATTACTTTTCTTTGATTATTTGATCGATCCATGGCAACGGGAAGTGATCCTTCGGGCAGTGCTTGTTCAAGGAGGTCAAGTCCACGCACATCCGCAGGATATCCGTGTCCTTTTTAGGCACAAGCACCGGATTTGCGAGCCAGGTGCTTTCCTTAATCTCGCGTATGAATTTTGCGTCAAGGAGTCTGTTGATTTCCATATCGACCGCTTTTGCTCTTGGTTCAGACAGTCGCCCTATTGTTTGCTTGACTGGCCTTGCGTTTGGATTCACGTTGAGTGAGTGCTCGGAGAATTCCCTAGGAACTCCTGGCATGTCCGCTAGACACCAGGCGAATATTTCCCAGCACTCACAGAGGAATTCGACGAGCACGAGTTCCTATGCGAGACTCAAGTTGTTGGCGATGAGGGCTGTCTTGGTCGGGTCCATTGGGTGCACCTGGACTTTCTTGGTGTGCACCGATGTGTCAAAGGATTGGTCGGGTGAGATTGGCTTGCTCAGGGGAGGCAGACTATTGTCTGTCGACTCCTTCAACCTCGCGAGTTCCTCTTGTATGCCGAAGTACTAGGAGATTCTGTTGAATTCCCTATCATAGCTACCAGACCTCTCGAAGCTTCCATTTATTGTGATGACGCCATTCGGGCCTGGCATCTTCATCTGTAGGTAGGCATAGTGTGGTATCGCTATGAATCTTGCGAACGCGACACGTACGAGGATGCAGTGGTACTATGAAGGCCAGTCGACAACTTCAAAGTCGATGCACTCTCGCCGAAAGTTTTGCGGTGTGCCGAAGATGATGTCAAGGTTGATCTTGCCCAGGGGGTACACGCCCTTCCCTGGAACGATGCCGTGGAACATTGTGTCTGAATCTTCCAGACATGTCAGAGGGATCCTCATTGCTCGCAAGGTACTCGCGAACATGAGGTTGACGCTGCTTCCGCCGTCCATGAAGACACGACTCATCTCAAAGCCTCCAATCTGTGCCTAGAGCACCAGGGGACAGTGGCCTGGGCGAGGTACTTGACACGGGTGATCGCTCTTGTCAAAGGTGATGCAAGACTCGCTGCCACTAAGGTACTCAGTGGTGGAGGGCGGAGAGTTCATCACCAGATTGACTTGGCGAGTGATCGATTTCTGCACACTCGATTTGAGGGACGACCCTTCTGGATCATTCCCATATTCCCTAGTGGTCAGGGGTATGGTTCGCCTCCATGATTCTAGACTGGTGCAGCTGCAGGTGGTACAGGACCTGGCGGTTGTGGAGGAGCTCCATGTGCCACATCGCCCGGGGCAGCTCCATAGCCTTGGTTAATCACGTCGTGATTCATCTGGGCCAGGCCTTTGTGGAGCTTGAGGAATTCACGGCAGTCCTTTAGGAGGTGGCTGGACTTTTTCGTGTCGTCGTGCTAGTTGATGTAGAAGTGCACATTGCATGGTCTGGACAGTTTGTCCTAGATGGATGTTGTGGGTGCCTCATCGCGAGTGTGGTGCTGCCGCACTTGCATGGTTTTCCTGCTGTCGTGGTATCCACCGCTTTGGTATCCGCTATTGCGGTTGTTGTCACGTTTGTCGGTGTAGCTAGCTGCAACCATGTCGACCTCTTCGCGGTCCTCGTAACCGCACATTCGACGTTTCCCTCGGAGGTCGTGTCTATGCCTAAGGTCGTCGTCATCGTCGGAGTAGGCACGATTTTTCACCGAGTCCTTTCCATCGGCCCACCTATTCGTGATCTCCATCAGGTGGCCGATTGTCTTGGGCTTCGAGTAGCCCAGCTCCTCCCTGAGCTCTCTGCGGCGCACACCGCCATTGAACGCGTCGATTGCGCGATCCTCGGAGATGTCTTCTTCAGAATTCTTGATGATGGACCATCTCTGGATGTATGAGCACAGCGACTCGCCAGACCTTTGGTGGCAGCCTTGTAACATCCCAATTTCAGCAACCTTGATTAGTTATTCAGAATGCAAAAATCAGGGGGAACAAAAAAAAATTCTTGTTTAATGCTGAAGTGTTTGCTTGCTGTTGGATATGCTTATGCATATGAATGTGTATTAGATGATATACTCCTTACCTTAACACTAGTTGACAAAAGGTACTTCTCAAAACAGTCTTGGCTTAAATTCCATATTCTCAAATGTTCTAGCATTTCAAAACCTAAGCCAAGATGCTTATGTAACCAAAACTATTTTAGTAGCTTCTCTTGACAAAACTATGGAGAGAGATATAATATAATCTCCTTATGTTGTATAGACAGAACCTTCAACTATTCTTATCTCTGGGTTTCCCAAAACCTCCTTTTTGTAAGCTTTTGAATTCTACTCTTGGTACTCATCTTATTCAAAATCCAACCTCTTCAAAATGCACCAACCTTACCACAAGCTAGGCTTTATGGTCACCCTAGTCTGGAAAACTATTTCCAACATCACCTTTTTGGATGTCTCCCTTTATCAACCCTTGTGCACTTTTGGTAATGCACTTGAACCATATTGTTAACCATCATAAGGCCTACCAAGGCCCACTCTTTACCTTGGTTAGATCATCCTCCAACCCACTTGTCCTTGATGGTTTTGCAGGCAAGAAAATAACTATTCCTGCAAATCTAGTCAACATGCCTACTTTGATAGAAGCTCACACCACCAGCAAACCTTCTATGGACCAACTCTTTGCATGGTTGTGTTCTACTCATTTAGGTCTGTCAATACCTACTTCACTTGTTCCAAGTGGATCTTTGTGCTTATTAAACCCACATGGTTTATAAGGCATCATGACTCATCTGGTATGGCAGCCTTATTTTCAACAACGTTTGCCATCACTTCCAGACCACCTCCAATGTAACCAATCCAAACTCCTTCTGCCATGGTCATCTACATTACTTGGTATAGCTGTCCACCTATCCCTTGCATCAAGGTGAGCTCTGAGACCCAAGATCCAACAAGGTTTTGGTGGTATAAAAATAACATCACCCTAGATCCACAACTCCTTGTTTTTCATCTAATTCAAGTTGGATTTCCAATTACCAAGGTTGCAAATGCTTGCTACACCTTTTCTACATCACCTACCATGATCATCAAGATTTATCAATAATTCCCCATAATTATTATGGCTCCAAATCTAAGAAATCTCTCCAATAGTCCAAATTTCCAAACCTCCTTTCCCAAAGGAAAGTTTGGTTTTTGCCAAAACACTTCCTCAACTCTAAGCACTATTGAGGCCCATATATCATACCCCATCTTCCCACTTCAAAAATAAATATTTATGAAGAGATTTATTATTTCTTTTGCCCATTTTCTTAAATGGCTGAAGTGGAATAATAATTGTTTTAAATACTTTTATCCTTCAATAAATCTTGGGAAAATTCTCCTAAGTGTGTATTCACATTTTAGACCATCACAAACCAAAAACCAACCTTGTCCAATGTAAAATTATCAAATGATCTTCTAGAAACTACTTCTGTACTTTTTGAATAAATGATTGCAAGAGGAATTAAAATCCTCTAAAAAATCCCAAATAATTCCTCAATATCTACCTTGACCTCATCTATCTACCAGTACCATTTTCCCACCTTGTCCTATGCAAAATTTTGAACTTCCTTCACAAGCACCTATTTACTCAATTTGGCAAACCTAGCTAGTATTGAGCTAAATCAATATAAAACCATCACCAAGGATTGCCAAGCACTCGTATCCAGCCACCATGACCCTCCTGGTCGTCACCACTGTAGCACTACAGTACCCCCATCACCCCTCCAGTTGTCCTTTACCCCTTGGAAGAGTAGAGAGAGGAGAGACAAGCCACTTGTGGCCAACCCATAGCAGCACTACCTCATCCCCTCTGTCCCTACCGACCAGATGACTCACCCCACCCCTCCACCGCCCAACTTGTCCAATCCCAAGCCAGCTCCACCCCTCCTCCATGTCCAAAATGGACATTTTCACCCTTGAGATCCCAACTCGGTTTAAATATGCCAGAGGCCACCCTAGCTCCCCACACTGGCTCATTTGCCACCTTTCCTCTCCACTCACCTCCCCTGTAAACCACTCCCTCTCCCTAGCTCTACCCTGCCCGTGAGAAGAAGAAGAAGGAGCATTGGCCTCCTCCCTCGTTTCGAGCATAGCTCCTCCACCCCCTTCTCCTATCCCTACATGTTGCATTCCCGAAACCTCCTCACTCCTCTACAGCTAACCTTGCCCTCCTTTTTGCTCTAGATGGCCCCTGGAGGCTTCACCGGCGAGCTCCTGAAGCATGCCGCTCAGGCATAGACGTGCGAGGTCCTTCCCGTAACCAAAGCACCCCGTGCCGCCCCTCTCCGGACTCGTCGGCGACCACCGCACCTCCCTGGACCCTCCCTGGCTCCTTCCCGTCCCGCTGGTAAGCTCCCCACACTGCCCCGCCGCCAGCTAGGGTTTCCAACCCCGCCGCCGCTACTGAGGAGGACGACGACCGCCGACCATCGGATCCCCTTAATATGGGTGGCCACGATGCCCCCATACCCCTTGGCCTCGATGCGCCGCTGACCGCTAGGCCCCTCCCAGTAGGATTCAAACTGTGCCCCCCACGCGTCAGAGTCGCCCGGGTGGGCCGCATTTCCCCTGGACGGCCCAGCTGCCTCCAGATCCTAGCCTAGCACTGCTCCCTCCCCTTTTCTTTTAACCATTTTCTGTAAATCCATATCTAGCTGTTTACTTTAAATGCAAATAAAAATGATAATACCTCCAAATGACCTGATACAAATTTGCTATGATACCTTAGGGTTTTGTCTATCTTGTTGTACCAAAAGTTTGGCCAAATACCACTCATATCTCCTCTGTAGGTTTATTTACCCAGAGGTACCATTTCTAGTAAATAAATTTCTAAGTGAGACACACATCTCCAATAGGGATGAAACTAGATTCCACTGATAGCATAACTATAGGCCTACCATCCAGACCTTGTCCCATGCCAAGGTGAACAACAGTTAATCCTTAGCAAAAATATCTCTAATCTGACTTTAGAAAATTCCCTAGACCAAACCATGAGTAGTTTTTACCTCATTATAACTCCCAGTGAGGTGGTACACCAATACCTACCAAAACCCAGGAGCTCACCATTTATTGGGCTTCTGATGAATTTTAATGAATTAAACATTTCTGTCCATAGTGTTATCACTAGATAAATCACTCCAGTAGCTCTGTAACTCCAAAAAGGTTGTTTCCAATTTGTACTGGAAGGTATTTGCAATACCTATCCATTGCCATTTGCTTCATATCAAAAGTCCCTATAGAATTAATCTGGTGAAAAAGACAAGTTGTGTACAGAACTGCCTTTGGGAATTTCCTGAGGGCATTCTTTTAATTATCTTGACATGATTCCAACTCTCGGTGAACCAGTACATCAAACCCCACTTAACCATACCACGAAATAATTTTTGGAGCTCCAGAACTTTTCTGGTGAATTACTTCCTATAACTAGAACTTTTATCACTAGAATATTCATAAGAAATTAAAGAAAAGTGATAAATTAGTGAAACCACTTTTGTTGGTTTTATTTTATCAACACCTACTTGTAGGTATAATTTTTATACAATGTTACCATACAGAATATGTCCTTGGTCCCAAAACCCCCTCTTAGGTAGTTCCTCGACAATAAACCCTAAGGGGTGTTCACCCCCTTCTCTAAGGCCATCTCAATCTTCTAAATCCAATCCTCTCCAAACCTGCTGAATCTTAAACTTGTATTATTCAATTGTTTGATGTATGTATTGGTGCTTGTATGCCTTGTGTTGATCGTGGCTTGGTTTGCTTGCATATGTTGTCGGGACGACGATAGTTGCGGTGAAATCGGAGAGCAGAAGAAGTGGTGTTTATACTTGGTATCGGTATTCTTGGTTATCTAAAGAAGAAGTCCAGGGACTTATTGCCATATTATTGATCTCAGGCAAGCCACCTTCTTGCTCATAAGCCTTGTCCTACTGTTTTACTTACGCATGTTTTATCTACTGTTTATTAAAACTGCATTGTTTTACTATATGTTGATGTATATATGGTAGTGGTTTGGCTCCTCCGAACTATTACACTTTTGTACTATTAAGTACAACCCCCTTGGTGACACCTACTTGTCCCTAGTAGAATAGATGGTGTAACACACCATACCCATTTGGAGACCCCGATTTAGTCGAAGGAAAGCTATTGGATGGGAAGACCCCGGAAAAGTTTTACCAAATGTTTTATGATAAAACCTTGGCGAGGTGGGACCTCCCAGGAGTTGTTGAGAAAGAAGAAGGTTTTGTTTTAAAAAATGCTGAAGGAAAGCTGGAGGAAAAAGGTTTACAAAAAGGCACCCGGTTCTTTGCAGTTAGCTATAACAACTTAACCCGTGCAACCACATTACTCTGGAATGGGACAGGGCTGGATTTGATGTTTGACTATTCTGGTATAAGCTGCCTCATAACTACTACAGGGGATTGCGATCCCTAGAGGGTGGGCCTTCTCTGGACAAACGGTCCATGTGGGACATTGACCGGGAGAAGGAACGAAGGGTTTGCGGACCTCCACGCGTTACTATGAGCCCCCCATTGAAAGCGCACACTCGATAAGTGGAAAAAGGCGCTCCGGTTGGTCCTCGGTACCCGACGTCCTGGTTTTGAGGGGAATAACACTCATAGGGTAGGCACTTATATTGGAGTGGGCATCCAGAGAGTCTTGATCGGTTACTCGACCCACGATCGGTGAAGATCAGGGTAGTGTACCCGGATGGTGTGGGTAAAGTGTACAACCTCTGTAGAGTGTAAATCTATTCGATAGCCATGTCCGCGGTTAAGGACGGGTTGGACAAATTTCTATAGAGCGGTGCTGGTTTTGTTTTCAAAAAGGATTTCGGAAAAGAAATGGCTTTGGAAATGTTTTGACCATGGGATGGTCGGAAAGGATTCATGTTTTGACCATGGGATGGTCAGAAAGGAATGAAAGGAGTTTGGTCATGGGATGACCGGAAGGAGGAACAAATGGGTGACCCAGTCCTAATGTTTTCCCAAAAATTTTCAAAAAGGTTTCCAAAATGCTTTACAAAAGTTTTCAACAAAGATATGTAGATGCTATATCTACAAGAGAACTATTTGAGAAAAGAACCTCTCTTGGAGCCCTCCTACTACCACAGCCATAATGCATATCCTCTTGTTATTATTGTTATTTTAAGGTGGTTTGCGAGTACATTCAAAGTACTCACTGGCATTGTCCTTGGCTATTAACTTGGTCAGATATCAAGAAGAGGTGAAGTGGGCGACTATGCGAGCTAGGACGTCTTCCCAGTCAGTTGCCTATAGGTTGAGGCATGATTGGGCTCTGCGCGTGACGATGTTCCGCTGCTGAAGATGGTATAGCCATAATGGCATTTATGTAAGTCTTGTATTTCGGTATATCTCGGATGTTGTAATGATGCTTGTCGGTTATGTGCCACGACTAACTGATCATGGGATCGTGGTTGTATGCATAACAGGGATTCTCGGAGGATTAATCTGGGGGCCCCACAGACTTGGTATCAGAGCCATCCTGACTGTAGGAGAGCCTTAGTTAGCATGGTCGCTAGACAGGAACCTTATTTTGAAAACCCCGGCTTTCAAAAACTAGTTTCACAATGAGTTTCACAAAGTTCTACTTCTTATCGTACTCTAAGTAAATGTTTTCGAAAATGATTTCCTCTAACTCTCGTCCAAACTTCAAACCTATGGATTTTAAATAACTAGGATCTAGAACCCGGTGATGACAATGAGAACAAGATGAAGACAAGCAACTACCAGCAAACACAAGGAGACTACAATATCGCTCTACCAGCGGAATCCTCAAAATAAGAAGACATCAGGTGCTGCACTATCAGGAAACGTCCAAGATATGACGAAGGCCTCATCTGCAAGATAGTGACTCCGACCTGAAGAAAGAAGATATCTAGGGTCGATAGTCCTAACAATAGGATTCCCCTACATCGCGAGTAGTTAACTCCTTGGTCCCTAGCATTGATCGTGTTTGCTTGCCTAAGTGCATCATATGTTGCTTGATGTGTGTTGTTTGCCGAGGACATTGCGATCCCCTCGCTCTATTCGCCTTGTTTGTATGTTCTGGTTTGCCTTGACCTCCTTAAAAATGTGACTCGAGGAGTGATAACCCACCTAGTAACTCAGGAAACCCTGTGTTAGTTGTCGGTAATGAGACCCAGACTAACCTCGAGAGTATATGAGAGGAAAAGCATCGCAAGAACCAGGAGTTCGACATCGTCAAGTCAGAATCAACTCGAAGGTTTCACCTCAGCAGGACGGCATACCTCGTCAAACTCACCTCGCAAGACTCATCAATAGCACCACACTCCCTTGTTCCTTAGTCTACTACAGCAAGAATCTCGTTGATGCCGGAAGCCAACCACCGAGGATCCCCATATCCACGAGAAACCACCCGATAAGTCAACCAAGATAAGAAGTGAAGACCTAACTACGTTGACCTTCGGTATATTAGACCTTCCAACTGCCTCAGGAGACTAACTAATTTAGTCAACCCTACCCAAACTAACGGAATGATCCTCCCTAAAAGGTCAGAACCACCCCTGAAGTCAGATGCTAGGGAAGCGTGAAGATAACGAGTCCACTCCGCCATCAAGCAGAAGCAACGCAAGAGATTCGAGTGAAGACCTCTTCTCCAACGCTGACTACATCAACCCTGACTAAAGACTAGCCAGGAGAGTCATAAACCGCTAGCCTGCCCTGAGCTAACTCCATAAGGCTTCATTAGGAAACCACCCTCGCCAAGGTTTTTAGAACAGGGCGTCCCTCGACAACCTCAGCTCAAGACTCCGGGAAGATACAGCCTTCCGCTAACCTCAAGTCAGCACTCCAAGACCGAAGATCCGCACCACTCCTAAAGCACCTTAGTGAAGCGCTAAGGCGGAAAGACTGCGCCTTTCCACTCAAATGCTAGAAGACTGTCTACCAGAAGATACTTCCGAAAGGATCCCCAGATTCGACGTCTTTTTGCCAAGTAACAAATCATGGTTCATCAGAGCAGAAACAAACTGAAGATGCTATGAAGCCCTTTGCTACTTTAGCTGAAGACCCACCGGAAGTGCCACAGGATCGCTAACCGCTCAAATTCCAATCACTTAGAGGATTTGAGACTCCAACAGGCTAAGTACGACTAATAGTAGTATATAAGCCCAGTAAGTCATAATTCCCGGAAGACTTCCGAAGGTCTCTACTCCAGAAGAAAGATGGACGACAATCCCCAAAGACCTCATTCAATGACTTCAAGAAGGGGGATTATGTCAACTCTCCGATATATCCTAGTTTAATCCTAAGGGGGAAAGACTGCGCCTTCCCACAAAAATAGGGTAAACCTTTGCTAAAGCAAACTCGGGAGTACCGACCATAAAATCTTTAATTAGGATATGCTATGTCCCTAAAGAAGAGCCATGGACCCTTAGAGAAAGGTACACCCAGCCGTAGATTCTATCCTCCGACGAGTACCCCGTGAAGTTCAGCATTGAGATAGTCTGCCCAGTCTAAGCCCTCGAGATATAGAGTCTGGAAGGAAAAGAAGGTCATCCCTCGCAATCAGAACTGGACTCTGCTCAACTCTCCGTGCGTCCCGGAATACTGAAGCTCAACTTCATCAACAGAGTAGCCACCTTCAAAGACGGAGTCCGTAAGATAGTACGTGCAAGACACCTAGTATCAACCCGACTCAAATCCACTAACCTTACTTCTCCGGAATCTCGGGACGAGATTCTTTTAAGGGGGAAATGTCTGTAACATCCCAATTTCAGCAACCCTGATTAGTTGTTCAGAATGCAAAAATCAGGGGGAACAAAAACTTTTTCTTGTTTAATGATGAAGTGTTTGCTTGATGTTGGATATGCTTATGCATATGAATGTGTATTAGATGATATACTCCTTACCTTAACACTAGTTGACAAAAGTTACTTCTCAAAATAGTCTTGGCTTAAATTCCATATTCTCAAATGTTCTGGCATTTCAAAACCTGAGCCAAGATGCTTATGTAACCAAAACTATTTTAGTAGCTTCTCTTGACAAAACTATGGAGAGATATATAATATAATCTCCTTATGTTGTATAGACAGAACCTTCAACTATTCTTATCTCTGGGTTTCCCAAAACCTCCTTTTAGTAAGCTTTTGAATTCTACTCTTGGTAGAGATACCAAGGACTCTCATCTTATTCAAAATACAACCTCTTCAAAATGCACCAACCTTACCACAAGCTAGGCTTGATGGTCACCCTAGTAGTAGTTGATTTGTTTGTAAGATGAGTTGCCTTGATCTGCTGTTTGACTTGATTGCTTAGAAGTAGTATGAGCTACTCTAGGAGATCATCCTCTAGGATCAAGACACTTCAAGATCCTCAAATCCTAAGAAAGAATACAAGATGGATCTGATCTCTAGCCACTAGGTGATCATCTAAAACCCTTAACTAGATCAATTCTGAAGTGATCCCTTCTAGAAGCTTCCAAGTCAATGAAGACCAGTAACAAGCATGGATCCCTTCTACTCAATCTACACTTCAACATCATCCAATTGATGATACTTGAGTACCTTGCAACTCATCAAAAACATCCCCTCTCATGCCCTAGTCAAAAACCCCAAATCTACCAAATTTGGCCAAGTCTGGAAAACTATTTCCAACATCACCTTTTTGGATGTCTCCCTTTATCAACCCTTGTGCACTTTTGGTAATGCACTTGAACCATATTCTTAACCATCCTAAGGCCTACCAAGGACCACTCTTTCCCTTGGTTAGATCATCCTCCAACCCACTTGTCCTTGATGGTTTTGCAGGCAAGAAAATAACTATTCATGCAAATCTAGTCAACATGCCTACTTTGATAGAAGCTCACACCACCATCCAACCTTCTATGGACCAAATCTTTGCATGGTTGTGTTCTACTCATTTAGTTCTGTCAATACCTACTTCACTTGTTCCAAGTGGATCTTTGTGCTTCTTAAACCCACATGGTTTATAAGGCATCATGACTCATCTGGTATGGCAGCCTTATTTTCAACAAAGTTTGCCATCACTTCCAGACCACCTCCAATGTAACCAATCCAAACTCCTTCTGCCATGGTCATATACATGACTTGGTCTAGCTGACCACCTATCCCTTGCATCAAGGTGAGCTCTGAGACCCAAGATCCAACAAGGTTTTGGTGGTATAAAAATAACATCACCCTAGATCCACAACTCCTTGTTTTTCATCTAATTCAAGTTGGATTTCCAATTACCAAGGTTGCAAATGCTTGCTACACCTTGTCTACATCACCTACCTTGATCATCAAGATTTATCAATAATTCCCCATAATTATTATGGCTCCAAATCTAAGAAATCTCTTCAATAGTCCAAATTTCCAAACCTCCTTTCCCAAAGGAAAGTTTGGTTTTTGCCAAAACACTTCCTCAACTCTAAGAACTATTGAGGCCCATATATCATACCCCATCTTCCCACTTCAAAAATAAATATTTATGAAGAGATTTATTATTTCTTTTTGCCCATTTTCTTAAATGGTTGAAGTGGAATAATAATTGTTTTAAATACTTTTATCCTTCAATAAATCTTGGGAAAAATCTCCTAAGTGTGTATTCACATTTGGAACCATCACAAACCAAAAACCAACCTTGTCCAATGTAAAATTATCAAATGATCTTCTAGAAACTACTTCTGTACTTTCTGAATAAATGATTGCAAGAGGAATTAAAATCCTCTGGAAAATCCCAAATAATTCCTTGATATCTACCTTGACCTCATCTATCTACCAGTACTATTTTCCCACCTTGTCCTATGCAAAATTTTGAACTTCCTTCACAAGCACCTATTTACTCAATTTGGCAAACCTAGCTAGTATTGAGCTAAATCAATATAAAACCATCACCAAGGATTTCCAAGCACTCGTATCCAGCCACCATGACCCTCCTGGTCGTCACCACTGTAGCACTACAGTACCCCCATCACCCCTCCACTTGTCATTTACCCCTTGGAAGAGTAGAGAGAGGAGAGACAAGCCATTTGTGGCCAACCCATAGCAGCACTACCTCATCCCCTATGTCCCTACCGACCAGATGACTCACCCCACCCCTCCACCGCCCTCCTTGACCAATCCCAAGCCAGCTCCACCCCTCCTCCATGTCCAAAATGGACATTTCCACTCTTGAGATCCCAACTCGGTTTAGCCAGAGGCCACCCCAGCTCCCCACACTGGCTCATTTGCCCCCTTTCCTCTCCACTCACCTCCCTTGTAAACCACTCCCTCTCCCTAGCTCTACCCTGCCCGTGAGAAGAACAAGAAGGAGCATTGGCCTCCTCCCTCGTTTCGAGCATAGCTCCTCCACCCCCCTTCTCCTATCCCTACATGTTGAATTCCCGGAACCTCCTCACTCCTCTACAGCTAACCTTCCCCTCCTTTTTGCTCAGGACGGCCCCTGGAAGCTTCACCGGCGAGCTCCCGAAGCATGCCGCTCGGGCACAGACGCGCGAGGTCCTTCCCGTAACCAAAGCACCCCGTGTCGCCCCTCTCTGGACTCGTCGGCGACCACCGCACCTCCCTGGACCCTCCCCGGTTCCTTCCCACCCCGTTGGTAAGCTCCCTATGTCGCCTTGCCGCTAGCTAGGGTTTCCAACCCCGCCGCCGCTGCTGAGGAGGATGACAACCGCCGACCGTTGGATCCCCTTAATATGGGTGGCCACGATGCCCCCATACCCCCTGGCCTCGCTGCGCCGCTGACCGCTAGGCCCCTCCCAGCAGGATTCAAACCGCGCCCACACGCGTCAGAGTCGCCCGGGTGGGCCGCATTTCCCCTGGACGGCCCAGCTGCCTCCAGATCCTAGCCCAGCACTACTCCCTCCCCTTTTCTTTTAACCATTTTCTGTAAATCCATATCTAGCTGTTTACTTTAAATGCAAATAAAAATGTTAACACCTCCAAATGACCTGATACAAATTTGCTAGGATACCTTAGGGTTTTGTCTATCTTGCTGTACCAAAAGTTTGGCCAAATACCACTCATATCTCCTCTGTAGGTTTGTTTACCCAGAGGTACCATTTAAAGTAAATAAATTTCTAAGTGAGACACACATCTCCAACAGGAATGAAACCAGGTTCCACTAATAGCATAACTATAGGCCTACCATCCAGACCTTGTCCCATGCCAAGGTGAACAACAGTTAATCCTTAGCAAAAACATCTCTAATCTGACTTTAGAAAATGCCCTAGACCAAACCATGAGTAGTTTTTACCTCATTCTAACTCCCAGTGAGGTGGTACACCAATACCTACCAAAACCCAGGAGCTCACCATTTATTGGGCTTCTGATGAATTTTAATGAATTAAAGATTTCTGTCCATAGTGTTATCACTAGATAAATCACTCCAGTAGCTCTGTAACTCCAAAAAGGTTGTTTCCAATTTGTACTGGAAGGTATTTGCAATACCTATCCATTGCCCTTTCCTTCATATCAAAAGTCCCTATATAATTAATCTGGTGAAAAAGACAAGTTGTGTACAGAACTTCCTTTGGGAATTTCCTGAGGGCATTTTGTTAATTATCTTGACATGATTCCAACTCTCAGTGAACCAGTACATCAAACCCTACTTAACCATCCCAGGAAATAATTTTTGGAGCTCCAGAACTTTTCTGGTGAATTACTTCCTATAACTAGAACTTTTATCACTAGAATATTCATAAGAAATTAAAGAAAAGTGATAAATTAGTGAAACCACTTTTGTTGGTTTTATTTTATCAACACCTACCTGTAGGTATAATTTTTATACAATGTTACCATACAGAATATGTCCTTGTTCCTAAAACCCCCTCTTAGGTAGTTCCTCGACAATAAACCCTAAGGGGTGTTCACCCCCTTCTCTAAGGCCATCTCAATCTTCTAAATCCAATCCTCTCCAAACCTGCTGAATCTTAAACTTGTATTATTCAATTGTTTGATGTATGTATTGGTGCTTGTATGCCTTGTGTTGATTGTGGCTTGGTTTGCTTGCATATGTTGTCGGGACGACGATAGTTGTGGTGAAATCGGAGAGCAGAAGAAGTGGTGTTTATACTTGGTATCGGTATTCTTGGTTATCTAAAGAAGAAGTCCAGGGACTTATTGCCATATTACTGATCTCAGGCAAGCCACCTTCTTGCTCATAAGCCTTGTCCTACTGTTTTACTTACGCATGTTTTATCTACTGTTTATTAAAATTGCATTGTTTTACTATATGTTGATGTATATATGGTAGTGGTTTGGGTCTTCCGAACTATTACACTTTTGTACTATTAAGTATAACCCCCTTGGTGACACCTACTTGTCCCTAGTAGAATATATGGTGTAACACACCATACCCCTTTGGAGACCTCGATTTAGCCGAAGCAAAGCTATAGGATGGGAAGACCCCGGAAAAGTTTTACCAATTGTTTTATGATAAAACCTTGGTGAGGTGGGACCTCCCAGAAGTTGTTGAGAAAGAAAAAGGTTTTGTTTTACAAAATGCTGAAGGAAAGCTGGAGGAAAAAAGTTTACAAAAACGCACCCGGTTCTTTGCAGTTAGCTATAACAACTTAACCCGTGCAACCACATTACTCTAGAATGGGACAGGGCTAGATTTGATGTTTGTCTATTCTGGTATAAGTTGCCTCGTAACTACTATAGGGGATTGTGATCCCTGGAGGGTGGGCCTTCTCTGGACGAACAGTCCATGTGGGACATCGACCGGGAGAAGGAACGAAGGGTTTGCGGACCTCCACGCATTACTATGAGCCCCTCATTGAAAGCGCACACTCGATAAGTGGAAAAAGGCGCTCCGGTTGGTCCTCGGAACCCGACGTCCGGGTTTTGAGGGGAATAACACGCATAGGGTAGGCACTTATATTGGAGTGGGCATCCGAAGAGTCTTGCTCGGTTACTCGACCCACTATCGGTGAAGATCAGGGTAGTGTACCCAGATGGTGTGGGTAAAGTGTACAACCTCTGCAGAGTGTAAATCTATTCGATAGCCGTGTCCGAGGTTAAGGACGGGTTGGACAAACTTCTGTAGAGCGGTGCTGGTTTTGTTTTCAAAAAGGATTTCGGAAAAGAAATGGCTTTGGAAATGTTTTGACCATGGGATGGTCGGAAAGGATTCCTGTTTTGACCATGGGATGGTCAGAAAGGAATGAAAGGAGTTTGGTCATGGGATGAGCGGAAGGAGGAACAAATGGGTGACCCAGTCCTAATGTTTTCCCAAAACTTTTCAAAAAGGTTTCCAAAATTCTTTACAAAAGTTTTCAACAAAGATATGTAGATGTTATATCTACAAGATAACTATTTGAGAAAAGAACCTCTCTTGGAGCCCTCCTACCACCACAGCCATAATGCATATCCTCTTGTTATTTAAGGTGGTTTGCGAGTACATTCAAAGTACTCACTGGCATTGTCCCTGGCTATTAACTTGGTCAGATATCAAGAAGAGGTGAAGTGGACGACTATGCGAGCTAGGACGTCTTCCTAGTCAGTTGCATGTAGGTTGAGGCATGATTGGGCTCTGTGCGTGACGATGTTCCGCTGCTAAAGATGGTATAGCATAATGGCATTTATATAAGTCTTGTATTTCGGTATATCTCGGATGTTGTAATGATGCTTGTCGGTTATGTGCCACGACTAACTGATCATGGGATCATGGTTGTATGCATAACAGGGATTCTCGGAGGATTAATCCGGGGGGGCCCACAAGCCTCTTAACTCTTCGATTGAAGCGAGCCTTTTGTAAGTGCCCTTGAAGTTTCGCACGAGGCTATAGACCAGCTCTTCCCAGCTGCAAATGGATCCGCGCGGGAGGTTATTAACCCACGCTCGAGCGGCACCTTGCAGCTGTAGCTGGAGGCATTGCATCGCCGTGCTTGAGCTTCCGCCATGCAGCCTGACGGAGGAGATGTGATCTTCCAGCCAGATTTTCGGGTCCTTGAGGCCGTCGAATTTCGGGTTCTCCAATGGGAGCTTGAACCCTTTAGGCATTCGCTTCCGCATGATGGCTCTGCTGAAGCATCTAGCGCCGCAGAGCTCTATTTCGTCATCCTCTGAATCAGTCAAATAAGCACACCTTGCGCGCATTTTGTCGACCTTGCACTGCGTGATGTCATCACGCGCGTCGTAGTTATGGTCCTACGGCGACATCAAGACAAGTCGTGGCTATCATCGCTGGATGAGGGAGAGGAGTAGCGTTTGGCCAGAGCCTTGCTCTTTTTTGGCTTTGGCGTTGGATCCTTGATGAGGGCAGCTTCGACTAACCCCAAGCCTGCAATCATAGATTGGTGCATGGCAGCTCACGGATCCCTAGCCGGAGGCTGGTTGTTGAGGAGGTACATGGTGGCTGCAGTCACCGCTGCCTGTGGTGTCTTCGGGAGCATGTTGCCCCGCCTATCCACCATCATGGATGAGAATTCGTGGACTCATGCGGCCTCTTCGCACTCCTTGTTGGTCAGGTGGGTCAGTCGAGAGCGCCTTTTGGCGGCCACATGGTCGTTGCCCTTGGAGGAGGATCCTCCCATGGAGGAGAGCTAAGCCCGCGCGGGCTCGATTCATCCACTGTTTTTCTGCGTGTGTCGAGTTGCATGATTACTTGTTGTTGGCACTTGTATTCCTCCTTGAGCAGCCAATGGTAACCCATTAGCATCTCTTGTGATGAGTTTAAGGGCAGGGGATTGCCCTGCAGAGCTTCTCGACAGCGAGCCCATTCATTGTCTTTGAGCTTGATCAGCACGCACTCTTCGGTGCGCTCATTCACCGTGAGGTGCGGGTATTCTGTCCCATTGTTGGTGGGCGTGCCATTGACGGGGCCACCATTCGCAACTAGGATGCTGCCGTTGGTCGGGCTAGTGCCGGCGTTTTCACGACTGGTGCTGGTGTCACATGCGTTGATGACGGTGCACATGTAGTGATTGGGGAAGCTATTGCTTCCACACCTTTCAGATCTAGAGCCATAGGCTCCGTCTTTAGTGGCTAGATCGCCCAGATCGGATCCGCAACTGCTATCGCTGATCGCGTTCCCGACTGTTGTCGGGGCGCTGAGTTTGCTCAGTGTGCCGATCGGTGGCGGAAACCACGATGCTAGAGCAATCGCGGGAACTGCGGGCTGATTAGGGAGGTAGAGTGTGCCCAGCTGACCAACTTGGAAGCGTAAGCTCCCAATCGCTAGGCCGATTCCCTCGCCCACGGACTCGAAAGTCGGGCGAGTGGCTGGCGTGTGGATGGTGAAGTCGGAGGCACCGAAGAGGAGGCGAGTCTTTGCTATTGCAGAGTTGTAGATTGCGGTTGACGGGGCCGAAGAAGCCGCAACATCAGCACTCCCAGTTCCCACAGACGGCACCAATTGACGAGGGTTGAACTCATCAATGCCCATTGTTATGGACTTGGGTTTTGGAGAAGGAGGGAGCATTGGAGGCATCAATCGACTGGGAAATAAGCACACATGGATGCAAGGTTTACCCAGGTTCAGGCCTCGTAGAGGTCCCTACTCCTACTTGTTTGCTCTTGGAATTATTGAGAGAGTCAAAAGTTACTGGGGTGCGCAGATGCAATCTGGCGAGGTTGTGGAAACTAGGGTCGTGATTGTCCTCCTCGCTGCCCCCTCCTAGCCTTTATATAGATAGGCTAGGTCTTAGGTAGCAAGTCGAGTCAGTTACAAGTTAGGGTTCACCCGTTTAAAATTTCTATCTTAGGCTTTGCCTTGTGTCGCAAGCAGTCGGAGTCTCCGTAGGTCACCCGAATCCTGGATTGGGCCCTAGTAATGTCGTGGACTTCTATCAGATCATGTCGTATATACCAAACTCGAGTACCTGTAAGGTATGCCCACGTCATTTGGTGTTTCAACAATGGAGAGAGAGAGCTCAAGGATATAATCTAAAATGGAATGCCTAACCTCTCAATGGAGAAGAAAGGGGTATATATAGTCCAAGGGAAAATGTAGCCATTTGAGGGAGTTGTGCTCACTTCGGCATCAAGTCCGGCGCCGTCGAATGAACCAGTGGCAAAGTCGGCAAGCTAGAGCCTGAGCCGAAACAATCTGGTGTCGCACCGGATGAACCAATGTCGCATCGAAGTAGTCATCGGACTACTGGTTCAGAGTTTGAGTGTTTAGTTCCACGGCCCACTAGCATTTCGGTGCCACATCCGGTGGTGCCGGATTGGCTACCGGTTTTGCAAAAACCTCAAACATGCACCTTTTCCTTTTGACTAAAATCTTTTATCTTGTGGGTGTGATGGCTATAAGGTAATAGGATGTGTTTATGACATAAGAACATCCGCAACAAGCTCATCGAGAACACCCCTATTAATAGTGCGGTGTTTCCTATAAGAATCAAATGAAAAGAGAGAGAAACAAAATGAAACCACCGGCTCTTGACTTGAGTAGCGAATGGGGGGTCTCACACCACATCTCACCATCACTTGTGGACTAAACCTATGTACACACTAGTAGGTAATAATTAGTCCACACTCTATCATCGGTGTAATCAATTAACCAAAATAATGGATAAGGGCATATTGCCCTTTCACCAGGAATCGTGTTTTTGGGCTGCAACGGTTGGATTTTGGGGGACCTATTTAAGGGCCTTCTTCCCCAATGTTTCTTATCTTATTGAGATTTTTTCCCTCCACTATTGATCCTCTTGAGCTTGCTTCCTCCCTCTTCCTCTCATGATTCTTGCATCTATTTGAAGGGAAAAGAGAGAGGATATCTAGATCTATAACTCCACCAATCCATATCTCCTCTAAGTGAGGGTAACATCTTGGGATCTAGATCTTGAAGACTTTTGTGGTTTTTATATTGTGTTCTTCCTCTCTTATTCCCCCAATAGTTCTCGTAGCTTTGGTGGAATTTGGGAGTGAAGGACTTGCCATTGCATTAGGTACATCGATTTGATTTCTCCTCAGAGGATTTGGTTGGTGAAATCAAGAAGCTTGTTACTCTTGGGTTCTTGGAACCCTAGACGGTTGAGTGGCCTTTGTGGTGAGTTCTTGGGGCCTCTAATTAAGTTCTAGAGCTCTCCTCAAGTTAGTGGCCTTGGTGGTGATTCTTGGGATCCTCCATTTAAGTTGTGGAGATTTCCCCAATCTTGTACGGGTTTGGTGACCGCCCTCAAGTGTCCCATAGTGGATCGGGTGCTTGCCATGGGGTGGGTACTCGGGAGAATAGGGTGAGGCCTTTTGTGGCATTGTTGGTGTTAGTACCGCCCACCCCTCCAACGGAGACATACTTCCCCTTAAAAGGAAGGAACTTCGGGATACATATTCGTCTCTGCATGCCTTGGTTATCTCTCTACCCAAGCCCTTTACTTATGCTACTTACATTGTGATAGCCTTCGTGCTTGAAGTATTATCTTGTTATTACCCTGTTTCTTGTATTTCTTAGCATAAGTTGTTGGTGCACATAGGTGAACCATTATATATATATATATATATATAGGTTTTGTGCTTGAAAAAGTAAACGCTAGTTTTATTCCACATTTGTTAAGCACATATCGTAAAAGTTTTAAACTACATATTCACTCCCTCTAGGCAGCATTTGTGTCCTTCCAATTGGTATCACAACAAGGTCTCTTGCTTTTAGGCTTCACCGCCTTGAGAGTAAAGATGTCGACTAGGGTATTAGTGAATGATTCCTTCTATATATTCAATGGCACAAATTATGGTGTTTGGAAATTTCGCATGCTTGATTATTTTTGAGGCATACACCTAAATATTGAGAGAATTCTAGATATGGGTTTCTCTCCTCCTATGGATCTTCAAAATCAATCTTTAGAGGAGAATATAAACTCTTATCTAGATGCTCAAGATACTAAAGTGATTTTACTTGTTGTGATCAATGTAGTTATTTCTTCAATCACGCCTTAGTAGTTCTCATGATATTTGGACTAAGCTTCAAGAAAAATATGATGTGTCTAAAATTATTGAGGATGATTGTTTTCCCTCCACCTCCGGACGTGATGAGTTCTCATCTTCTACCACTTCACCAACATGTGATTTGTCACAAGGTAATGATATTGTGAGTGGTGATAGAAATTGCAATATGGATAGTGAGCTTACTATTATTAATCCCTCATCTCTATCACATTGTAATATTCTATCTTTGGACCTTAACACTTATATCACTCAAAATTCCTTACATGCTTGTGTTGATAGTCCTTGCATATCATGTAGAAATGAATTATCTATACCTCATAACGATATGTTTGCCTTGTCTTATGGCCATGATTAAATTACTTCTATTTCCTCTAGTACTTGTGTTTCTAACCATGTATAGGAAACCAAAGACTCTATGGGACAAGATAAGGTACCGGTTATAGCTTCAAGTAAATTCTCATCATCACCTCCTTCCGGTTCTCACATATGACTTATGGCTAGGGGTACAAAGGTATCTCCTCCTTCGGATCCAATTGTATCTCATATTGTTGATGATGATGATTATCATCTTGTTGATTATGATGTCGCCTCTATTCAAGAGAAGGGAGAGATTGTCTTTCCTTTTCTTTATAAAAATAAAATTTCTTGCTCCTGAAGGGTTCCGTAGCAGAAAACAAAAAATTCCTACGTTGGAACTCCCTAATGCCAAGATCTATCTATGTAGTAATACAGTAACAACCGGAGCATATAGAATACATACCCTTGTAGACCGTACACGGTTAACGTTCTGAGGGGAACGTGGTTGAAGTAGTCGAACTCGCAGCCGACCTCAAGGTCGTGAAGCTCCTCGCAGGTCACCCCTTGCTCATTCTTCATCATGCAGCAGCTCTGGCTCACGACATCCAAGGTGCCTCAAGTGAAGACCCTCGTGGTTTCTTACACATACGGTGTACGATGATAACCTCCGACTCCTTGATCCCTGCCAGGAGTGCGAAAGTAGATCTCTGTCTTGGAATCCCTGCAGCGCAACAGCGTGCTGCAGGTGCGCCGTCTCTTGCGTGAACAGTTCTTTCTTGGGACCGTGCCAACGTGTGGAGACAACTATGTAGAAAGAGAGGGAGGAATTGTCTAAGGAAAATGCCTTAGAGAACATCTCAATTGTGTGTTTAATCCCAACCATGGGCACCCCTTTATATAGGGGGAGGGAGGTGTGCCCTCCCCTTTGGGTTTCCCAAGTGGGACTAATCAAGGGAAAGGGGGAGGCGCCATGGGCCTCATAGGCCAGCCGGCCAGGGGTGGGCCCCACCCCGCGCACAACCCTAGGCTACCGGGTGGGCCCCCTTGAGGCGGCTAGGCCTTGGCCCTTCCCTCCTTCGGTTTTCCCTCATGGGCCCTTTTTCCCTAGGAAGTTTGGCCCATTAGTGGAATACCCCTTCAAATTAGATTTGAATATTATATTTAATATTAATTACATTAATTAACATGTAAATACATATTACAAAATCTGATTTGACCCGAAACACCTTTCGATTCCCTTTCGATTTCCTCCGAACGACTTCGGAACTTTCCTGGAACGATTCTGGTTCTCTCACAGAACTTTTCCGTTTTCCTTTACTCTTTCATATGGTGATTCCAACTTACGGAGGATCTCTAGCTCATTGTACCCTTAAGTGTATTTCCCCACGGCTCGAGAATAGCACAGACATGATCTCCATCAATGATCAATAGCGGGACCAGGATGCCCATAATGACCCCTGTGCATTCCACGATGATAATGTCATTTGAACCATAAATGTCATTTCCCATTCCCTTTGCCACTTGCTACCTAGTTCACCTGATATTTGATCTACGGTATCTCCATACATTCATTCGATCTCGTTGCCGATGAACTTGTTTTCTCGTTCCCATATCGTTGCATTTCGTGACCCAGTCACACGCTTGCAAGCTTCGTTAATGCAACGTCACCGAGATGGCCACATATGTATCAATCCGTTACATGGATTGGCAAATCCTGGTCTTGATATGTACTCCTCTATGCACCCCTTTGAGAAACCTGAGTGGCACCTTTTCGATCACCCAGTCACGCTATGATACTTGATAACCATCTAAGCTCCCTCCAGAACGGTGATTTGCATTACCTCACAGTCAAAGGATCAGGTTGCGATATTTCCTTAGTTTATCATTAATGGTGAACTTTGTAACTAGATCGCATTAAGATACAACTTGTTGGGTTGTTTGTCTATCACATCATTCAACTAATGACATGACCTCATTGTCAGTTGGCATAAATGTCCATGATCTCGAAACCCTAGATCATCCTCATGACCAATGAACTAGTTCGCTAGAGGTAACTAGAGACTTGTTTGTTTACATACCACACATGTATTAACGTTTCGTAGTAATACAGTTATAGCACAGTATGAAATGTATTATGAACATAAGAGATACATCAAACAATATGCTTTATTATTTGCTTCTAGGGCATATCTCCTTCAGCTCCAACTTCATTGAAATTATGACTATTGCTATTAAGAGCAAAAAAACTTATTGAGGAGCAAGAGAACATCATTTTTCAAAAGAATAAACATGAGCATGAGTATGCAATCGATATTGCTTATCTAAAGAGCTCCCTTGAAGAAGAACGAACCACCAAGGAATCTCTTAAGGAGACTTTTGCTCTAGAATTATCTAGAGTAAAGGAAAACTATGATAGAGAGCTTGAGGTGGAAAAAAATTCAAAACCAAAAATGATAAACTTGTAGTTTCCCATGGTAAAATCGATAAGGATTTTAAGCACCTTGAAAATGGCACTCGGGTCATTAAGAGTGAGCTCATCAAACTCACTGAGTTGCATCAGCAACTTAAAGCTTCATATTTAAAAGAGCTTGCCAAGTTGCTCTCACCTCTTGCTATTAATTATGATGATTGTTCTACTAACTCTATTTCTTGTGGAGCATATATTTTGAAGGAGAATGTTGAGATAAAGTCTCAACTTGCTTTGCTAACTAGCAATGATACCTTCGATCCGGATTACGGATGTAGTATAGCTCTTTTTCCCTAGTAGACCTAGGTTTATCAAATCCTCGGGAAGCAGAAAGCGTGGTGAAGTTACTTTAACGGACCTTTGGGAGTTTTGGAATTCCTTTTGTGTTTTGCCGGACCAAGGGTTTGCTATCTTTTGTTGTTGTCGATGATGGAGAGAGAGCGTGTAGGGCTTTCGGTTTCACCTGTAGTTGTGCAAAACATCTGATGGGAATAAAAGATAATAATAAAGTATGCATGTAATTGTTAGAGCAAAATAAATTATATGTGGGCATTGCATCCATAATTGTTATTGCCTCCGCAACCGCTTATAGCAATAACCTACTAGTCTCATCCATAGAAGAAAGAGAACTAATGATATGCATAGTGACATCACTGTTAATCCCAAGTAAATCCCTCACATACAGCCGTACTACCCCTTCTGTCACTGGGGTTCCCAACCTGCAGATTAGTCATTACTCATACTCCCTATACCTGGCTCAATCCTCGGGGTCTTGGGTACCTGACAAGTCCTTGGATTGAGGCAAGAGAGGATACAATAATCATCATGTCATACAAACTAATACATGATCCCATCTATGATAAATAACATGCACAAAAGCTACATGAATAGGCCGAAGCTGGAGGATTACTCACACATAGAGATGAAATCAAAGATCATAAACATTGCAATGGGAATCATGAGATTGATAGAAAATAGTCTTACAATGTCGTCAATCGAAGATGAGATCTACTATTACAATTGGTGGAATATGGCTATGGTGGTGGAGAATGGTTTGGAGATTAGATCTAAGTCTATTCCTCTGGCGGCTCTTCGGTGTTGTGGATGTAGGGTTCTGGTGGTGAGGGGGCGAGGGAGAGCTCTTTTCTAGTTTCCCGAGGCCTCTTTATATAGGGGTCCCTTCACGGAAGTTGTTCAGTTTGACCTAGCGGTGGCAGCGGCAACTATACAACCGCAAATATACGGCCGGAATTTTATTCCCGCCGTATAGTTGGTAATTAAAGCATCTGTCTCCACTTCACGACTCCTATTTTTTGGGTTGTTGGAAATCTCGTATCTTTGACTTTAATGTAGTGATTCCCATCATCAAACGACATTATCTGCGTAGGGAAAAATAGTAAGAAAGATTGCATACCCCTTTGATCATTAGGCATTAGTGGCAGGGTTTAGAGAGATATTTCATCAAAAATATGAATAATATCCAGTTTAAATGTGGACGTGGATGGCTATATTTCAGAGCCATCAAGCAACTATGGGAAATTGGAAGAAATTCATGTTAATCTCTCAAACTCACGTGAGGATCTTCTAGTCTCCCATGGTAGGCTAAAGTTGGCTCATGAGGCTATTGTGTCTAAGGTAATATCTAGTAAGTCCCGTGTGGACATTTACTGTATCCACTCCAAATGTCATATTTCCATGTGCTAGTCCTAGTAATTCATCCACTCGTGTTATTTCTACATCTTGTGATGAATTACATTCCTTGCTTTTTGCTCTAACAATGAAGCATCTACTTCATCTAGTATTGTTGTTGATACTAACCATGTAGAGGAAATCAATGATCTCAAGGCTCAAGTAACTTCTTTGAAGAATGACTTGAAAATGAGTCATAAAGGGAAGGGCACACTAAACAACATCTTGAGTGTGCAAAAATCTCCCAATGACAAAAGTGGACTTGGATTCAAATCCAATATCAAGAACAAGTCCACAAGCAAGAAGAAAGTCCAAGAACTAATCAAGAATTCGGCCAACATTGTTTGTTTCAAATGCAAGGAAGAAGGGAATCATGTTAGATCTTGCCCATTGAAGAAGAGACCTCTTAGTAATAAGCAACAAGGGAAGAGGCCTCAAGTTCCATATCAAGGATAATATAGGCCACTCCCTAAGAATAATCAAGATACTCTTCCTCAAGTTGTCGCATCACCTAAGAAGAAACATAGCAAGAGAATAACTTGCTACATATGTCACGAGAAGGGGCACATTTCCTCCTCATGAACCATTGGTAACTCTTGATCCAAACCTATCATGATTAATCATGCATATTCTCTTTGTAAGGATGAGGTTGGCAATGTGTTTTCCAAATATGATGGTGCCCAAAGTGGTGTGATGAGTGCAAGTGCATAGATCAATTGTAGCTAGTTTCGAAGTAAAAGTTTAAGGGAATATGCTCGAGAGGCAATAATAAAGTTGTCATTATATTATTCCAAGTATATCATAGATGTTTATTTTGCATGCTATAATTGTATTAATTGGAAACATTAATACATGGGTGTTTAATAAACAAAATACAAAGTTCCTAGTAATGCCTCTCATATAAACTAGCTTGTTGATTAACAAGATGATCAAGGTTTCCTAATCATGGACATTGGATGTTGTTAATAATGAGGTCACAGCATTGGTGGAATGATGTGATGAACATTCATCCAAAGTATAGCAATACGATCAAAGTCATTGTGTTTAAATTTCTATAACATCATACGAATTAATTTTAGTCCTTAGACCATGAGATCATGTCAATCACTAATACTGGAAGAGTAACTTGATAACATCAAACGTCACACCGTAACAGAGTAACAATAAAGGTGGATTCATATACTCCGAAGGTTTTATGTAGAGGCTCATGGATCAAGAGTGGGATTTGTCCATCCTGATGATGGATAGATATACACTAGGCCCTCTCAGTGATATCACATTGAGGTAGCTTGCAAGCAAGTGATGAGATCACTAGAATGTTATATCATAGGAATGAGAAAAGAGTGCATGTTGGTAACGAGATCAAACTAGGTATGGGGATACCGATGATCAAATCTCGGACATGTAATATATCGCGAGACAAAGGGATTTAGTTACTAACGTTAAAGGTTCTCATGATCACATAAGTCATCGTTGAATGTGTAGGAGTCAGTATGGATCTCCAGGTCCTACTATTGATTATTGATCGGAGAAGGGTCTCGATCATGTCTGCATTATTCATGAACTGTAGGGTGACACACTTAAGGGATACCGACACCATTTTGAGCAAATATGTTTTAGAGAAAAGAATTACAAAGCGCTGGAATTATTTCAATAGACACCAGAATTGTTTCGGGTGAAATTGCTGAAATTGGTTCTACATGTGATATTGAAATGTTGCAAGGGGTTTTATGTGAATGTTTGTTAATTAAAGTAATTAACAAAATTCTGAATAAAATAAACAAAGAGTTTTATTAAAGGAGAGTTTGCATTAAATTTGGTGGAAATTTAATGGGGATGAGTGGAATTTTGAGTGGAGGCAAATTGATGTGAGTGGGAGATCCACCCACATGAATGTGGAAGAGGTGGGGCACCTACCTTGGTCGTCGGCCATGAAGAGGGGCTGCCCACCTCTCCCTATAAAAGCCCCCCACTCCCTCCTCTCATCTCACACCTCCTCATGAAGGATATCTCTCCTCCTCTATAATTATTTCTCCATGGTCTCGGATTAGGGAGATACATGTTCCCGGTGGCTTTTGTCTGAAAGGAGTTGCTGCTTCCGCTGCATTGCTAGAGCAAGGAGGCGGAGGTTGTTCGGTGGACCGTACATGTGTGCGATCAGGGATGCGCTGCTGATTTGTGGCGATGGACTTCCTCTCGATCTTGAGATCGACAAGCGTACGACTACATCATCCACGAGTTCAACCTCGTAACACTTTGTCAGTATTCAAGGGTATGTTCTCTATGGATGTATATCCACCCGTTGTTTGTATCTAGGTAGATAGATCTGGGTGCTTAGTAGTTACCATCCTAGGAAAACTTTTGTTTTCTATGCTGTGAACCCAATAGTGGTATCAGAGCCTGATCTATGCATAGATGCTTTGCACGGGTAGAACACATAAGAGTATGTGGGCGATGATGATCATGTTATTGCATCTTGTATTTTTTTTATTGCTGGCATAGTAGGATGAAGCGACCCGGACTAACTTTACATGTCCTCGCACATGAGACCTATTCCACGCTTGACATGCAATTAGTTTTGCAAAAGTGGCTAGCGGATGTCTATCTCTCCTACTATAGTCAATATCTGATTTACAATGAGTTGCTATTAATATGGTTATCATCATTGTGGTTCCATGTTCGTAGGTTTGAACGGTTCTATCTTCGAAAACCATAAGCCATGTAAAACTTGCAATTGATAAATTAGAAGCATCTAGTTTAGATTGTTGTTGGGCGAGTGTCATGATATGGTAATGTTATAATTTGAAGTATGGATGATATTCTTGGAAATTGTAGCATACCCAACGTGTAAGTTCCATAGACCTTGGCCTTACACATAAAGGAATGATAAAGATCATACCACAATGCACAAGATACTGATCAAGTGTAAAGACCATATCATTTCACTTTATGCATATGATGTTTGTTTGCATCTTATATTGCTTGTATGGTGCTTTAGTAGCATTATAAGATGATCCCTCATATAAATATCAAGAGAAAATATGTTCTTACTTAAGTATGCACCATTAAGAAAGTTCGTCATTTTGAGACATGATGTCTGCAAGTGCACAGATCATTTGTAGCTAGTTTCAAAGTATAGATATCGATCCCACAGGGAGCCCAAAGGTAAGTGATATGAGAAGTTTCTTTCACACCCAAAGTTGCACAGGTGTTCGAGTGAATTGACTACAAGCGTTGAAATGAGAATGTAGTTTTGGATTAAATTGGGTGTATTTAAATAAAACTAAAATATAAACTTCAGAAATATAAAGCATAAAAGTAAAGAACGATTCGGTTGTTTGTTGTTTTCTGCAGATGGCAAAAGAAGGCGCGGGGAGATTCAGTTCATGGTGATAGTGATTGTGCCAGGTGGACGAATGGGAAATGTAACAATTATAATCTTATAAGTATATATGTAGGCGAGCAACCCATAATTAGCCGGAACTCCTCTTGGTAGATTTCATCCCAACTTCAATAATCCTACTAGTCTGTTACCAAAACCATGGTCAGACACTAGACAATTAAGACCCTTCAGGTCGCTTAGCGATTAAGCTCCTTGGATCAGACTAATGCAATAAGCACGGTGGTTCCTCGTTATCCTCGAGTCTACTAGTTTTCCATTGATATCCTCGTGTCACTCGGGGGTCGCTGGTCCGCTAGCAAACAAGAGCCTATCTATGTAGAACAAAGCATCATGTTGTCTAGGACCTTAATTGGACAACAAGCTTTAGGCATCCCACATATAGTCAAGCACACATAATATAGTAATTAGAATCAATCACAAACTAATGGAAAATATATGGAGGCACATCACATCTCACCAATCCCCTACATCTCCCACACCCAAGGAACTTACTCACACATGAGAGAAGAACGGATCATCGATATAATTAAATAAAGGGATTTCTTCTTGATATTACTGTGGAGATCCACAATAAGAATGGAGAAGTAATCCAACATAATTCAAGATAGGAAGAAACAATCTCAAACCCTAGTATTGCAAGGTGAAGATCCCTCTCTCTCTCTCAAGTACAAGTAATGGCTATGGGGTGTATCGGCTAGGAGGTTGAAGATCATGGAGTGAGATGAAGAACGTCTTCCCCTTCTTCTCCGGATCTCTTCTTTCTCCCTTTTGAATGGGATGGCGGCTGTTGTGTTGTGTTTTTTGCGTACGGCCTCTTCACGGAAGTTGTCCCTTTTGACAAGACAGAGGCGGTGACAGCTATACGGCGGGAACTTTACGTCCGGAAAAATGTTCCCGCCATATAGTTGTTTATTAAAGCCTCTATATGCTCCCCTCGAGTGCTTTCAAAGAGAGACTTTCTTGTTTTCGCCTGAATATTGTGTTTCTCTAGTTAAAACCTTCTGTTGATGTTCAAAACCTGAAACACGTATTAAAAACCAAGTTTTCTTTGCTACCAAAGTATTAGCGTTAGGTAAAGCTAGAAAACGATCAAATCCGGGAGAAAACCATCAAAATGTGTCGAATCTCACAGCTATCAACTCCCCTAAGCTTAGATGTCGCTCCCCCTCGAGTGACAAGGAAATAAAGAAGAATAGCAGAGATTCGAAACTGAAATAAAAGAACTTACAAGTTTGAGTTGGTGTCAAATTCTTTTCTTCACAATCCCTACAATCTTAAACATGAGCATACAAGTATTCACAAGATTGCACTGAGTCCACTTCCTAACCATGTATATCTTGCTAGCAAATAAACCATATACCCAAGAAAGTGTAAAAATCTAGCTAGGAAAGTGAGACAAATTCTTTTGTTGTCTCTCTTTGTTGAGAGATGAAAACTTTTTGCTCTTGTTTTTCTTTAATCAATTAAGAGTACTCAAGTTGGCACCAAAACATTCAATTTAAGAACAACTCATCTATTCCCATGTCAAAATTTCAAGACTCTCAAAGCACCTTTTTCCTTTCTTTGTCTTTCAAAAACTTCAACTCTTTCATAGAGAAATCATGCCACTATTTGTAACATGTTAATTGGGACTATGTTGTGCACTCGTGACCATGCCAATAAATAATTGTTGAGAAATAATGGGTCAGAGGAGTACTACAACTTCACTTGGAACGTGAAACCATGAGGAGACTAAAATTTTACCCGTCATAGCATTGTTGCTACAGACGTTTACATAACTCAATAGCCGAAATCAAGTGGTTTCCCACATTTAGATTGTTCGTTGGCCAGCGGAGTTAATAATTCCCCATGGAGCACGACAGTGTTGTAATGACACGTGTAAAGCAATATCTTACGGTAATTATTAAAAAAGCAGTGGCATAATCTCTACTAATTTAGCATCCATTTTATCAAACAATTTCATTCAAGTGTACTATCGAGTCTCTTTGTATTGAGCTCAAATGGGATGGAGTAGTTCTAAAATCAAATTTTTTGGGCTAAACATGGACTCAAGTCATCTTTCGGATGCTTTTTCTTGTTGTAAAAATGTAGGAAGTATTTTTAACCAAGTTCATTGCTTATTGTTTCAAAGCTAAAAAGGAGACACTAGCAAAGGAATAGAATGTATAGGATAACAAGCTAAGCGGGGAATGAATCTAGTGCAAGCGAGTAAATAATTGTAGGATCAATTTAAGGTTGCAGAAAGGGTGATGAAAGGAATGTGATACCTCCCATTGCTTGCTTCGTTCTCGTATTTGAGTCGAACCCCCTCTGTATTTCCATATTGCCAAGTCACCTGAAATTGAGCAATCTCTGAAAGAAACAAAGAAACGAACTTGCAAATGAAGTTACAACTAAATTTTTTGTATTTTTGGTTTAGGAATGCAAACTGAAAATAAACATGCAAACTTGAAATAAAATAAATCAAAAGAAGAAATAAAACATGAATGCAAAGTTTGGAGGTTTTCAAACCTCCCCCAAGCGTAGGCTATTGCCAGGCTCAGTTGTTGCTGGTATTCGGTGGCTGGTGCGGATACTGCTGGTAGTAGTCGGGGAAGTGGGTCATGAAGTGACTGAAGTTGTGAGTCAAGGCACTCATATCTTCATTCACTCCTTGAAGAGTGTGGTCAATCTCCCCAACGAGATGGTTGAGTTGCTAGAATTCTTGATAGGGGACATAGTTGTACCCCTGCTGTGGCTGGTTGGTCCACGGGTCCCAAGCTCCCCCTTGCTACTGCTTCTGTCCCTCCCAAGCAGGGTTGTATCCCTGCTCATCCTCATGCTCCTGCTCATCCTCATCCTGCTACCCTCCTTCTTCATCTTCCTCTTGGTCAGGCTAGAGTTCAGCAATGATCTCCATCACTTGGTCCTTGGTGAGGATCCAAGTGTCCTTCTCTATGATCAAGAAGGCTTGGGGACAGGGCAACAGAACCTACTCACCCTGTGCATCACCAGGATAGCCAAACAGATATGCTCGGAGCCTCCGGTTAGCTTGGTAAACACCAAGGAAGACACAAGCAGTTAAATACTTGATGTCCTTAAGCTTGGAGTCGTCAACAGATTACGTAATAGGTAATGTAATATTTAATACATGGGCAAGGTGGGTTACCAATCCACCAATGCGAATATCACCTTTCGTCTTGTTGCTTTGGTGCCGAAAGTGCTGGATGAGTAGAGCTGTAGGATTGGGGCTTTGCGGTGCAGTGGGAAAGAGAGCCTTGGTGATCATTGCCTTGTCCGCATTAGCCATGGAACCTGTATCACCTCTTCCCAATAGTGTGTTGGCAAGGAACAAGGCGTAGTAGCGAATTGTTGGGTTCTAAATGGTGGACATCTTCTTCTGGTAGAAGTCCGTGCCACCATTAACAGAAATAGCCTTCCAAGTTTCTCCGCTTGTGACGCTTTACAGGTTAGTAACAATTGGCTCCCCAACATGAGGGAAACCGAAAGCATCAAAAAATTGTTCAAAAGTTTTTTCATAGTGTTGTCGATTCATGGTGAATCTTACCATGCACACATTACCTTTCTCCCTATGGTCATCGTAGAAGGAGGAAAGGAACTCATAGGTAAGCTCGGCGTAGGTGTCATGTCTTGCGTAGCCAAGTACTGTTAGCCCGACCTTGTTACACATGAGGTCAAAGTCCGCCTTCAACCCCTCCGCGATGAGAAAGCTATGGTTGGCCCAACGTGTGGGCATCACCCTCCTTGATGAAACCATGGACAACTTGGGGTTGCACTCGGCTCGAGACCCCGAGCCCTCACCACGTTGGTGCTTGCTCTTGCGAAAGATGTTACCGATTTTGTTCATCTTGATGCACTAAAAATTTCACCGTAAAACCTTAGGCATATAGTTTCTACATGATATATGAACGATCCTACATGGAAAAATTCAATCCTAACGTGAGAAATCAATAGGAAAAACAAAATAAGCTTGAGTTCATCCACTGGATCAATGTGAGAGTTTCAACCATGGAAATCTGAAAATAAAGCATGGATAGGGAGAGAAACATACTGATATGTTGATTCCCTCACTCAAATGAACGGAATCCGCAAAGAATCAAGAGTTCTAGGTGGGTTTTGAGAGGTTTGAGAGAATATGAGAGAAATAATGAGGAAGGAGAAGAACCTAGTCGCCCCGGCCCGATTTTGTGGTCACGTCGAACTATACGGCCGGAACTATACGGGCGGGATATGTTGTTCCGCCCGTATAGTTGCGGTGGCGCTGCCAACTAGGGTTTCTTTATGGAGAACACAGCTATATGGACACAACTATACGGCTGGATCACAATGATCCCATCATATAGTTGGTCGTTAAACCGTCTGTACCCTTCGAGATAAATTTTCTAAATAGGCATCGATATTTATATGACCGAAACTATACGGCCGGAATTTTTATTCCCGCCGTATAGTTGGTCGTTAAACCGTCAGTACCCTCGAGACAAATTTCTAAAACATGCATCGATATCTATATGACCGGAACTATACGGCTGGAATTTTGATTCCCACCGTATAGTTGGTCATTAAACTATCAGTACCTTTGAGAAGATATTGTATGACGGCATCGATATCTATATGACCGGAGCTATACGGCCGGAATTTTTGGAATATTAGTTTTGCCTATTGAGCATGAAATAGTTGGTATACCGGGATCTCTCGATTTAGACAACAGCTTCCCATTAGCAGGATAACTAGTTACCATGGCAACAGTTTCAGTTATTTCTTTCTTTCTACTAAAAATATCATGGAGGAATTTAGAATAGGTAGGAACTTTGATTGCATCCGCAAATGGAATTTCCAGACGAAGGTCACTAAGTGCTTTTGTAAAAGAATCATAAATTACCTGATCTGGTGCTTTCTTTTTTCGATCTGGATAAGGAAGCTTTTTCTCACCTTTATTATTCTTATCTTTTACCTTGTGTAGGGGGTCGGGCTCTTTTGTTGCTTTCTTTTGTTGTTGCTTATCGCTTTTCTTCTTTTCTACTACAACAACTTCATCTTCCTTGCTTATCTCTTTTTCTTCTCTTGAATCAACCATCTCCACATCAGAGTCATAATGGTCATCCTGAGCATCATCTTGGCCCTCCTTGGTTTGATCTTGTGTTTCTTGAGAAGTTTCATCTTGAGGATCGACTAGTGTATCATCTTCTTGGCTTGCTTCAAGCAAGGATTTTCCCTTTCGCTTTTTTTCAGCTTCATATTCTGGCGGTCCTAATGGTCCTGTAACAACTGCACCTCTTCTTGTGACAACATTAGTAGAAATAGGAATATCTTTATCATCTCGAAGAAAAATTTGATAACCAGATGCTATTTGTTCACAATGGGTTTCAATCATACTAAGATACTTGTGAAATAATTTTATTTGTTGGCCAATCTCATCATAATTTTTTGTGAGTTCTGCCAAAATATTTTTGTGTTTTTGAAAGTGCTTATGCAGGTTATTATGATATTTTGCTTGTCGATGTTTTAATTCTTGAAAAACTTTTCTAGTTTCATCTTCTTCAGTTAAAACTTGTAACAAGTCTACTTTGTTTTCCTTAACAAGTTCAGAAGGTATACCATTTTCCTTCATTGTTTTGCGTACTTCAGCCATAAGATCAGGAGTTATCCGGAGTATCCCTTTTTCCAGCTTAGTACCAAAATTAGGGTTATATAAAGAATCATTCTTGGCCCTAGTAGACATCAATTCCAAACATTCTTTAATAGTTAAAGTGTTTATCGATCCTCCTGCTGAGAAGTCAAGCAACTCTATACATTGAGTATTAAGACCGTGGTAAAATAAATGGCAAATAGTGGATTCAGAATAGCCATGATTAGGAATGATATTGATAATTCAAAGAATCTATCCCAGGCTTGTGGGTAGTTTTCTCCCACGTTCTGACTAAAGTTGCCTATATTATTTATCATTTCATTTACCTTTTTCAAAGTATTAAACCTATTTATGAATTTAAAAATGCAGTCTAGAGCTTTACCTTTAAGAGACCAACAAAATAATTTTAGACGAGAGAAATCTCTTGGCAAACCTTTTGGTCCAAGAGATGTTATCACATCGTCGAACTCTCTAAGATGTCTTCCTGGGTCTTCATCTTTCCTTCCACTAAAAGCTTTTTCCTCCAAAAATTTAACAATTCCACCATCAAATCGATATTCTCTAACTCTGGGATTAGGGAATTCTATTGGTTGTTTAAGAAATTCAGAACTTGGAGCACTGTATTCTTTGAGAATTTTCTCAGGTTTCATAGGAGTTCTCCTGTAAATAGACATGATTTCCATAATATCACTCAGGTTTTCAACTTCAACTTTATTCGATCCCTAAAGTTTTTCAATAATTTCTTCGCGCCTTTGAGTAGGCATGCGCTCAATATAATCCGGTAGATAGGTCCTACCAGATCGTGTAGACCGTTTGTCTCCTAGGGAGAACATTTTGTAGTAGCAACACCTAAAATGTCAAAAGACAAACACTTAGCGCTTAGCTCCCCAGCAACAGCGCCAGAAAATAACTTGACGTCTGCAAGTGCACCGATCATTTGTAGCTAGTTTCAAAGTATAGATATCGATCCCACTGGGAGCCCAAAGGTAAGTGTTTATGAGTGAAGTCTCTGTCACACCCAAAGTTGTCACAGGTCTTCGAGTGAATTAACTACAAGCGTTGAAATGAAATGGAGTTTTGGATTAAACTGGGTGTATTTAAATAAAACTAAAATATAAACTTCAGAAATATAAAGCATAAAAGTAAAGAACGATTTGGTTGTTTGTTGTTTTCTGCAGACGGCAAAAGAAGGCACGGGGAGATTCAGTTCATGGTGATAGTGACTGTGCCAGGTGGATGAATGATAAATGTAACAATTATAATCTTATAAGTATATGTGTAAGCGAGCAACCCATAATTAGCCAAAACTCCTCTTGGTAGATTTCATCCCAACTTCAATAATCCTACTAGTCTATTACCAAAACCATCGTCAGACACTAGACGATTAAGACCCTTCAGGTCGCTTAGTGATTAAGCTCCCTGGATCGGACTAATGCAATAAGCATGGTGGTTCCTCGTTATCCTCGAGTCTACTAGTTCTCCATTGATATCCCTGTGTCACTCGAGGGGTCGCGGGTCCGCTAGCGAACAAGATCCTATCTATGTAGAACAAAGCATCATGTTGTCTGGGGCCTTAATTGGACAACAAGCATTAGGCATCCCACAGATAGTCAAGCACACATAATATAGTAATTAGAATCAATCACAAACTAATGGAAAATATATGGAGGCACATCACATCTCACCAATCCCCTACATCTCCCATGACCAAGGAACTTACTCACACATGAGAGAAGAACAGATCATCGATATAATTAAATAAAGGGAGTTCTTCTTGATATTACCGTGGAGATCCACAATAAGAATTGAGAAGTAATCCAACACAATTCAAGATAGGAAGAAACAATCTCAAACCCTAGTATTGCAAGGTGAAGATCCCTCTCTCTCTCAAGTACAAGTAATGGCTATGGGGGTGCATTGGCTAGGAGGTCGAAGATCGTGGAGCAAGATGAAGAACGTCTTCCCCTTCTTCTTCGGATCTCTTCTTTCTCCCTTCTAGATGGGATGGCGACTGCTGTGTTGTGTTTTCGCGTACGGCCTCTTCATGGAAGTTGTCCCTTTTAACAAGACAGAGGCGGCGTCAGATATACGACAGGAACTATATGGCCGGAAAAATGTTCCTGTCGTATAGTTGCTCGTTAAAGCCTCTGTATGCTCCCCTCGAGTGCTTCCAAAGAGAGACTTGCTTGTTTTCACTTGAACATTGTGTTTCTCTAGTTAAAACCTTTTGTTGATGTTTAGAACCTGTAACACATATTAAAAACCAAGTTTTCTTTGCTACCGAAGTTATTAGCATTCGGTAAAGCTAGAAAACGATCAAATCTGGGAGAAAATCGTCAATAAAAACCATAAAAAATGTGTCAAATCTCACAGCTATCAAGACACCACCTGATGATCAGGTGTGATAGACTCTACGTTCACATACGGGTGGAAGACAGTTTTACACACGTGAATACTAAGGTTCTTACTTGGCGAGCCTAGCATGTACAGACATGGCCTCGGAACACGGACTGGAAGGTTAAGTATGAGTCATATGGTTGATATGATGCCCATATAGATGCTTGCCTTTGAAGCTACACCGACTCACGTGATGATCGGACTTGGTGTAGTGGATCTAGTTCATGTAATCACCAAAAAGACACAAGGGATGTTGTTTTTCAGTGGGAGTTCATTTGTAATTTGGATTAGTTGAACTCAATCTATCATAAACTTAGTCTAAATAAACTTTAAAATTTCGGTTGTAGATGGCACCACCTGCTTTTAATTTCAATGTGTTCATGGAGAAAGAGAAACTTGCAATGAATGGTAGCAACTTTACCAACAGGGCCTTGAACTTGAGGATTCTCCTCACTGCTGCACAAAAGCAATATGTACTAGAAGAGCCGCTAGCCCCCCACCAGATCTTGATGCCCCCGACGAGGAAAAGAATGTCTACTTGACTCATTAGGAGGACCACAATATGGTTCATTGCGGCATACTGTATGGGCTAGAGCCGGAGCTTCGAAAGCGTTTCGAGAATGGCAATGCCTTTGATACCATGGGTGAATTGAAAATGATTTTCGATACCCATGCTGCTGTAGAGAGTTATGATGCTTCTACAAAGTTCTTTTGCTGCATGATGGAGGAGAATAGCTCCGTTAGTGAGCATGTACTCAAAATGTATGGGTACGCTGATAAGCTTGTGTCCTTGGGAATAATGATTCCCATTGACTTAGGCATACATCATGTTATCCAATCTCTACCACCAAGCTACAAGAGCTTCGTGATGAAATATAACATGCAGGTCATGACGAAGTCTCTCCCCGAGCTTCTGTCAATGCTTAAGACTTCTGAAGAGGAGATCAAGAAAGAACCTCAAGTGTTGATGATCAATAAGACCACCAGTTTCAAGAAAGACAAGAAGGGTAAATAGAAGGGTAACTTCAAGAAGGGCGGAAAATCTGTTGCTGCGCCTGAGAAGAAGACCCGGGCTGGCCCTAAGTCTGACACCGAGTGCTATTATTGCAAGGGAACTGGCCACTAGAAGTGCAACTTCCCCAAGTATCTGGCACATAAGAAGGCCGGCAATATGAACAAAGGTATATCTGATATACATGTTATTGATGTGTACTTGACTAGTACTTGTAGTAGCTCCTAGGAATTTGATACTGGATCAATTGCTAATATATGTAACTCGACTCAAGGGCTGCGGAACAAGTGACAACTAGCAAGGGATGAGGTCACGATGCGTGTCGGCAATGGATCAAAAGTTGATGTGATCGTCATCGGAAAGCTATCTCTCCATCTACCATCAGGACTAGTTATAAATCTAAATAATTGTTATTTGGTGCTTGCGCTGAGCATGTGTTAGAAATATGCCCTACAGACAAATAGCAATAAGGATTATTATCATATTTCATAAAGTTTATGATTAAGTATTATATCATGCTATAACTATATTGAAAGGAAACGTCAATACACGTGTGATATATAAACAACCAGGGGTGACTGGTGAAACTCTAGTCACTGGTTCATTGGTCAACAGATGATCAAGGTTTCCTGATCATGTGGCATTTATGCTAGTTGGAAATGGAGTCAACTCATTCTGAGAATGAGATGATGAACCAATACCCAACCTAAACATCGTGACCCGATCATGTCACGAAGTTCAAGTTACGATGATTAGAATAGACCTCGTAGACTATTCCTTAGACCGTGAGAATATATCAATCACTGTCTCCCGAGAATGCTTAGATAGCATCAAACGTCACTTGGTAATACAGTGACAATAAAGGTGTGTTTAGGTCAGAGGAACCGTAGAGGCAATATATGTCAAGAGCGGAATTTGTCTATCCGCGTGATGGAAAGATACTCAAGGGCCCACTCGGAGAAGTTATATCCAATAGATGCGCAGCGTGTGATTTGATCACAGGGATATCCCATTTTGAAACGAGTCAAGTAGCATTGTTCGGTAATGAGATTGAACACGACATGGTTATGTCATTGATCAGATCTCGGGCAATGCAAGTATCGAGAGACAAAAGGAATAAGACACGACTGTCCCGGTTCAAACGACAAAAGATCTTCATGGAATGCACAGGGGTCACATGGCCATTCAGGTCCCTCTGTCGATATTGGTCTGGGAGTGTCCCGACCATGTCTGGAGTGTTGCCAAATCGTGGCGTATCACTATTAAGGGCTTGATGATGCTTAGAGAGTGTTTACAGGATCGATAGAATCACAGAAGAAGAGAAGAGAGAAAACCGGAAGGGTTTCAGTAAGTCTGGTGGATGTCCGAAGTGGAGGTGGAAGGTGTTCCATAGCCATAGAGATTGAATAATATGTGAATGTATGTTAAATATTGATTTAAACATTTATTCATAATTATTTAATAAAAGAGAAAAACAATTAAAAGGTCAAAAGGCTAAATGAGCCAAATCTTGGAGGGGAAAGAGCCCAAGCGGGGGCCGAACCCCTATTGGGCCAGCCCCCCACGTGGGGCCCATGGGGGGTTGGCCGGCGGCGCCTCCCCCCACCTCCTCCTTTAGTCCCTCCCCGGGACTTTGAGGAAGGTAGTACCTCCCCTCCCCCTATATATATAGTGGGGGTATTTGACCAGAAAATACACAACCAATATTCAATAAAGGTTTCCTCACTTTTGGGGAGACCTCCAATTGATATTCCCTCTCTCTCTCCCGTGACCGTGGTCCCAAGTTTGGACTGTGCGAACGAGAGGCATCTTCACCATGGAGTGCCGTCGCACTGCGGGATTCGAATCTAGGAGCTCTACTTCCACAACTGCTGCTGGATCGGGGAAGCGGGAGTCATCGCCAGGCACCTGATGCGTGTAACTCCCTACGAGGTGTCACACTTTAGGCACTCAAGTCGTTGGATCCGCAGGAGCACAAAGACTTCATCATGACCTTGAGGTCGGCTTCGGCTCGTCTACATCAACCACGCTCTTCTGAGTGTTGACAACGCTTTTTGGTCTTCAAGGGTAAGTTCATGAAAATCCCCTCCCGTTACTACATTACTAATAGATAGGTCCTGGCAGCATCAGGGGTTTAGGGCCGTAGGGTAAAATTTTATTGTTTTCATACATGAACCCCTACAGTGGTATCAAAGCTAGATCTATGCGTAGTATTGCTAGTACGGGTAGAACACACGAGATGTAACATGTGTGCATTGATATTTTAGTTGTTACCCTCCCACGTGTACTTGTGTATACCAAAATAATGCTTGATGAAGCACCCCCCCCAACCGACTTTATGCGTTCATTCACGAGACTGGTGCATGCTTGACATACGGCTTGTACCGTATAAAGTGGCTTTGAGGGGTGTATGTCTCTCTCGCATTAGTTGGTATGCCATTTGCAACGGAGGGCCCCAAAAGGGGTATAGTATAGACAACTACTTGATCAGTGTTGTGGTGAAAGTTCGTAGGTAAGAACGGTTTTTGTGCGAAAGTCCATTCAGCCACGTAAAATATGCAAAGATAAAGTAGAGGCGTCTAACTTTGTTTTACAGGGGCGTTGCTTTGTGACATGGTTGTGGAAAAGATAAAGTGATTACCTTGTGTTACGAAGTAGTAGTAGATAGTCACGAAGGTGACGGACTATCACTCCGGAAAGACACCGGTACCCTGGTGTCTACGGTGCCAGAACCCTGGCGTCGGAATCCGGTGACGCCGGATGGAGATCACGACGTGAAGGACCATATCACATCGCATTTACATTCAATGTCATTGTTTGTATATCTTATTGTGTGTTAGTATTAGATACTCGATGGTAGCCTAATAAGATGATCCCTGTTAAAATTACCAATTATTATGTTCCCTCTTAGTGTGCACCACCAAGAAAGTTCTTCGGTATGAGGTAGCGCCATGATGATCGGGTGTCAGACATATCTACGTTCACATACAGTGGGTGTAAGCCATGTGTAGCATCCCAATTGTCTAACAATGGTAATGCTACATGGTTTAATAAGATAATGGCTACTTCCTATATACAATTGTTGCATCATAATTATATCATGCTCATGTCATCATGCCACCTTGCATTTGAGCATCATATAAAACCCTTTTTCTTTTGGTTCTCTCTCATATGCATTATTAACTGTATTTGCCTCTTGATATTGTATTTGGTTATTGATATATTGTTTAATGCCCAAGTTGAGTTGGGGGCATATCTTTTATTCAACTCCATCACTTTTCTTTTCACCACCTTATAATTCCACCATCCCATTAAACCATGAGCTTGTAGTTCTTTCTTTTGAATTTATTCTTAGCTCATGTGAATGGGGTGGATCCAATTCTATACATTCTTTTGCTTGGCCTTTACTCCACTTTTGGGAATGCATATGAGCAATGCCATGTTATTATTTTGTTTTCACAAGAATTTATACAAGGCATTTATTATTTTTGCATGGGCCATGCAAGAGTACCACCACCTTTAGCCATTTGTTTCTCTCTTGGTTTAAATGGGTTTTTCCCTTTATGGGATCATCTCCATCCCTCATCACCATCTCTCTACCACTCCTTTTGCTTGATCTTGTTTGATCTTGCCAAAAATCCCTTAACCTCTCCTCTCTCTATCTCTATCTCCCTCTCTATCATGCTGGCCCCACCTGGCCCTCTTTCTCGCCCTGGCCCACTCCCCATCTAACCAGCTAACCACCCCAAACCCTAGCCTAACCGAGCTCACCCGAGCTACCCCCTCCCTTCTCTCTCTCCTCTCTACCGCCGTGCCAGCCCCACCCAGCTGCTACCCACGCCGTCCCCACCTGCAGCCCCTCTCCCTGCCCTGCCTGGCTACCCAGGTTGAGCCCCATCTCAACCACGTGGTCAGGGAGAAAGGGAAAAGAGCCGAGGCCACTTTTCCATCTACCCCGCTCTCACACGGCATCTCCTCCCTCTCCCTCGCTTTACCTCCGCCCCACAGCACCCCTGCCTCGTCCAGATCCAATCCCAGGCCCTGCCTCTCCTCCCCTTCGTCTTCATCGTCGCCAGAACCTGCCGTCGGTCACCGCCAGTATCGTGTCGCCCCCCTCATTTTAGCCGGCCAGCACGACATGGAGGTGGTCAAGAAGAACGAGGAGGCTCCCCTACTTCGCCTCGTACGTGCCGACGAGTACGAGAAGCCCCAGCACCGCCGAAGCCAGCGCCGCCCGACGCAAACCCTAACCGCTAGGACGCCAGCAACCTCGACGATCCGTCGCGTCTCCGGCCGTGTCACCACCACCGATCACCCCGCGGTGAGTCCCTCGTCCTCCCTAACACCATCCGCATCGCTGTCGCCGTCGAGCATCACCGATCTTTTCGCCGAGCGCCCTCAGTGCGCTGCCGCTCGCTGTGTCTGCATGTGCCCGCGCCGCCTAGAGCCTCACGTAGCCGCGCAGCTGCTCCCAGACAACAACCCCCTCCCTAGCCTAGCGGTAGCCGCCGCCGCCCGCGCACGCCATGTCCCTAGTTCGATTCCCCGCCTCGCCGCGCCGTGCTATCTGTCAGTTTCGTCAGACGAACGATGGAAGAAAAACAGTACCGCGCCCTTTTTGCACATACCCCCTGCGCTTTTGCCGGCTCAACCCGCGATCCATCTGGGCCCCACCTGTCAGCCGCCCTGGCAATCTTGCAGAGAAGCCCCCCAGCTCCTAGGCTCTCAACCCGCGCCTCAGCACACGCCCCACCTCCAGCCTCTGCGGGTTAGCCCACTAGCGCTTGGGCCCTAGCTCGTTGGCCCCGCCTGTCACCCGCATCAGCTAGCTGAGCCCGCGGTGAGAAAAGTCCGCGCGTTGTTTTTCTGCCCAGTCAGCAGCGGCCCACCTGTCTGTGACTGTGGCTAGTTTGGCCTGAGTGTAAAACGTTTTTCTGTTTTCTGTTTTTAAATAAATTTTCTAGGAATTGTTTTAATTCAAATTCAAATCAGATTCAAATAATTTTTAAAATACAAATCCAAATAATACATATGATATATGTTTTGAAATCAGAAAAATGTGAGGAATTCATATATGCCTTTCAAAATATTGTTTGAGCACTTTAAAATTTCGAGTTGATTAAAATTACTAATAAATACCCTTTTCCTTAATTAATTAATAACTTTTGTTTTATAACTCCAAATTTGACAAATAATATGTCTAAATCGATCAGCGCGACGAGACCTTTCTGTTTATGCATTCCATATTCTGAATTGCAGCATGCATCATATAAATATAAAGTATACAGCAACTTATTTGAGGATAAAAGGTGATTAAAACTCAATAAAATGCTTTATTCCTGTACTCCACACCTCACCCATGCCATGCTACATTATTGCCATGCAAATTGTGCATCATTCATCATGGCATGATTGTTTGCTTGTCTCATTATAATTCATATGCTTGTGCACTCTATTTATGTTGGCCCTTGTTTGTTTGGCTCTTCTTCGAATAGACGCTGAGCAGGGGATATATCAGGAATCACAGGAGTTCTATCCAGATCCACCTCTCGCTTCAACTGAGCTGCCAGGCAAGCACTACCACATGCTTGCATACATATAGTACCTATTGCCTCTATCTTATTCTTGCATCATTGAGTCGCGATTGCATTAAACTGAATCCCAAGTACTGCATAGCCTTTACTTTCAAACCCCACCGAAGCTTGTTCCTCCATCCCATGAGCCATTACTACAGGAGTTGTTTGAGCCATGCGGGTCGTAGAACAGCATGTGTAGGGTATGTGAGTGTCTGATGGATAATGAGGTACCTAAACAACTTAATCTGAGTAGTAATGGGATAACTAATAAAAGTGGCACCGGTGAGCAATATCTGCTATTTGGTTTTTCATGCTCACTTGTGTCCCGTAGGACCTGAGTACTTGATTCCTGTTCCTTGACTATTCGCACTATCCACATCCGGGAGGCCTTATGAACCCCCCTGAGCCAGAGCTTGATTCATTCTTATTTCTTCGGGCCACAAAGTAGTTTGGGGCTTTATTACTATATTGTACTTATGCCATGTTACTGCTTTATTTAAGATTGTGCGAGGAACACCTATACTGTTTAGGATTGTAGAGTGTTTTCGTGGTATCGACAAGCCCGGTCACACTTTCGGGTTCCTAGTCGTTTACAGCCATTGGCGCAAACCTTGGGTCCGTCTCAGAGCCGGCCAACTTCATTGCGGGTAGCTTAATGGGGTGGCCCCCTGAAACATTTCTGAATCCTGTGATCGCTTTGTCGTGAATGCCTCGTTGGGTTTTGATTTGGTTTTTCCGAGGTTGATCGAGCGTGTGTTGCTATTTGTGCACCCCTGCAGGGTAAATCTTTCTGAAAGCTGTGTCTGCGGTTATGGACGACTTGGAGCACAGTTTCTCGATCATAGACAAGTATAACTAAAGTACCGCTTTAATTTGACTAAGTACCTGACTAGTAAATAGTGCAACACTCATGGAATGGTTAATAAAACTGCCAACGGATGGGGGGTTGTTCGTCCGCTTCCTCGTTGGTAAGCGAGGAGGAGGATGGATCTGTTAATATTACTGTTATAACTGTTGTTGCTAATTAACGGACAGCCGTCTATCTTTGGTTAGGCGGATGGGTAGCGAGTATCTATAGAATTGTTAGGGATTATCTTTTGCTGCAATTGCATCACCCCAGGTTATGTCCCCTTTAGAGGCATAAAGACTTGCTGAGTACCCCTAGGGTCTCACACGATAAATTGTTTGATTCAGATGCACAGGTATACTCGCAAGATGGATACTAGGTGGAGGAGACGGACGATGTTGGCAACCATCACTCGGTCTAGAGATTCCGGGAACGGGGATCCGTGAGATCTGTGGGCGGGATGTGTTTATTTATGTGGCATCTTATGCCGATTTGCTTCTTATCCGTACTCAGATCTTGTTTTCCGCTTCCACCTGATACTCTAATGTTTGATGTATGAGGAGCTATCCTAAAATATTATCCCTATCTAGGATGTTTGGATCTTGCCGTATGGCGTTGCAATATTTCTATTTCTTTTAGATGGAATGGCTCTGAGGACTATTGTATGTGGCTTGCATACATACTCATTTGTGTATGTAGTTGATCCCTTCTCCTGCCGATTACGCCGCTCGTTCTTGTCCCGATGTTCTAGAAATGGTTAGGACGGCCGAAAGGTCTACCTGTGAGTGGCATTTGGCCCCACCGTACTATTTTAACCATTTCCGCTCATCCAGGCATGTAACTAAGAGCTTAATCATCCAGGCATGTAACTAAGAGCTTAATTCACCGAGGTAGTTACAATTGGTATCAGAGCCATCCCGCCCTTCAGGGTCTCAGCCAAAATGGTCGTTGTCAGTCTAGCAAATATTTTTGGTAGCTATGTATACTAGGGGAAAACAAAACGTGAGAGTAGGACTGCTTCCATTTTTCTTCTTACCCACCCACCCACCCTTTTATGGTAAGGAAGTGTAACGTTTTCAATCCTCTTCTAAAATTCAAACTAGGATTCACGTGTTCTCGGTTCTGTAGTACCATAGGTTGTCTGTCTGTGTGTGTGTGTGTTTAATTCCTTGTCTATCTGTTGCATCCAACATGTTATCACTATCTGCCTTTTGGTTATCAACTGTTGGTACATTCCATACCGACAAGCTTTTACAAACCGACGCGATCTATCTGATTTGTTGTATACCGACGCGATCTGTCTTACTCTTTCTTATCCGGTGTTATCTTGTTTGGGGTGTTCGTTTCCGTAGTTACTAATCTTTAGGTTAATATGAAGAAGGTGTTGGGATATGTGTTTTACTTATTCATGTGCGGAGTAATGATTTGAGTGCGGGATGGAGTTGCGACCATACCACTACTTTTCTCATTCGCTCTTGTATATTGAATTGGTAGAGTTACTAATCTTGATTCGTTAAGTGGTTTTGCGCATATAGTGGTATTTTAATGCGGAAAATTTTTCTTTGTTAGCTTGTGTACCACACTCCTTGTTCAGTCGTGTGCGTTACGCTTAATATCTTCTAGGTGCTATGAACTTTGTTGATATTTTAATATCATCTTAGTTAATTGTATCCTTTAATCTTGGTTAATTCCATTTTGGTACTATTTTGGATTATTATTATTCTCCATTATGGTACTGACTTGTGTTTTATATCAATCACAGGATGGCACCACCACGCCGTTCTGAGGAGGACATACAACCTGAACTGGGGGTTGCGTTGTCAAGCATCACCAATGCCTTGGCTGCAATGCAGCAAAACTAGCAGCGATTTGAAGAAAGTGTCAGGAGGAATGAGTTTGTTCCGCTACCTCCACCTCCCAAGCGAGGAGACATCAAAAGCTTCCTGAAGTTCAACCCACGCCAATTTGATGTGTCTGATCAACCACTTGATGTTGATGATTGGTTGCGTGAGATGTCAAGGTTACTGGTGACTGATGATGTTCCTGAGCAGGAATGTGTAAAATGTGCCACTCACGTTCTGAAGGGAGATGCAGCTCTATGGTGGGAGGATTACCTCAAGGCAAACTACACTGGTTTTCAGCCTACTTGGGAACAGTTCACTGGAGCTTTCAAAGAGCAATATCTGTCAGAAATTGTCATGGAGAGGATGAAGGAAGTGTTTCTCAACCTCAATCAGGGCAATGACAATGTCAATACCTACATTAGAAACTTCATGAACCTTTCTCGGTATGGTGACGATGAGGTCTCTGATGACAAGAAGAAGCAAAAGAGGTTTAGACAAGGGCTCAATGCATCGATTAAATATGCAATCACACATGCAAGGTCGGCGTCTTTTCTAGAACTCCAACATACAGCTCTGCAGGAAGAAGCAAGTAGGCAAGTGTTTGAGGAGTCAAAGAAACACAACCGTGATGCAGCAAGCTCTTCAGCTATGTCAACTCCTTCTAAGCGTCATGTCTGGGTTCCTAACACCCCACCGTCGCTCCCGGCTCCACCAAGACCTTCAAGCTACGCAGCAAGGCCACCAAACTTCCTCACTGCTGCTCCTAGGGGCTACAACCACAACTACCCTGGAGCGCCTGGCGGAGTCCCTGGCTACGTTGCTCCACGTCCACCTGGTGCTTGTTACACTTGTGGAAACACTCGGCATCAACACTGGAACTGTCCAATGAACAACAAAGCTCTTCCTCCACCACCTCCAAGACCTGCGGCAAGCTCTCCTTCTGTTCGTGCACCACCACCTCGGGCTCTCAACATCAACACTAAGCCCGGGTCTACTGTTGCTCGTGCCAACTGTGTCAACGCCGCTCAAGCTGAGCATGCACCTGGAGTTGTTATGGGTATGCTTCCTGTTAACTCAGTTCCTGCAAGAGTTTTGTTTGATTCTGGTGCATCGCATTCTTTTGTCTCTACAAGTTTTGCTGATGCGAATGGGTTCCCTATGGATCCTCTCCCTAAGCGGTTAATGGTCCTTTCTCCTGGAGCAACAATGGCAGCTTCTAAAATCAGCCATGGCAATCAAATTGAGATTGGTGGTTCTTCGTTCCCGGCTTCCTTGATTATTCTGGGAAATTCTAACATTGATGTTATCTTGGGCATGGATTGGTTGACAGCAAATGCAGTTGTGATTGATTGTGCTGAACGCTCGGTTTCTCTGAAAATTCCTGAAGGCCATATAGTCTATTCCCCAAGTCTGACTCCTGCTATTCAGCTTTTCTCTTTGGCGGCTCTGAATGATGACGCTATGGAAGCTATTCAGAGTGTTCCAGTGGTCTGTGAGTTCCCAGATGTCTTTCCTGAAGAGTTGCCAGGTATGCCTCCGGATCGTGAGGTTGAGTTTGTGATTGAGCTTGAACCTCGTACCGCTCCTATTTCTAAGCGGCCTTATAAAATGGGTCCTGCTGAGTTGGTTGAACTCAAACGTCAGCTTGATGAACAAGAGAAGTTGGGTTTCATTCAGCACAGTACTTCTTCTTGGGGTAGCCCAACCATCTTTGTGAAGAAGCAGGACAAGACTGATAGACTTTGTGTTGACTATCGGGATCTCAATGCTAAAACCATCAAGAATAAATATCCCCTTCCGCGGATTAATGATCTCTTCGATCAGCTAGCTGGAGCTGTGGTTTTCTCTAAGCTTGATTTGAGAAGTGGATATCATAAAATCAAGATTCGCAAGGAAGATGTTCCTAAAACAGCTTTCACCACCCGCTATGGCCTGTATGAGTACACGGTCATGTCTTTCGGTCTCACCAACGCACCTGCCACCTTCTCGAGGCTTATGAACTCGGTTTTCATGGAGTATCTTGATAAGTTCGTTGTGGTCTATCTGGATGACATTCTAGTCTATTCTAAGTCGAAGGAAGAACATGAAGAACACCTTTGGTGTGTCCTAAACAAGCTTCGTGAGAACCGCTTGTATGCAAAGTTCTCCAAATGTGAGTTTTGGCTGCCTCAAGTCACCTACCTTGGTCACGTCATCTCTGCCAAGGGCATTGCCGTCAACCCAGAAACTGTTAAGACAATTGTTGACTGGCTTCCACCTAAAAATGTCAAAGAAGTCCGGAGTTTCCTTGGTTTGCCTAGTTATTGCCGTTGCTCCGTGCAAAATTTCTTGAAGATTGCGAAGCCTCTTACCGATCTCCTCAAGAAAGGCAAGAAATACCTTTGGACTCCTGCATGTCAAGCAAGTTTTGAAACACTCAAAGAGAAGCTCACTTCCACACCAGTCTTGATTCCTCCAGATACATCAAAGCCTTTCTAGATATTCTGTGACGCCTCTTTGCAAGGATTGGGTGTGGTCCTTATGCAAGAAAAACAAGTTGTTGCTTATGCCTCTCGACAGTTGAAGACGCATGAGATCAACTATCCTATACATGACCTCGAACTCGCAGCAGTTGTCTTTGCTTTGAAAGTATGGAGGCACTACTTGCTTGGCAACTGTTGTGAAATCTTTTCTGATCACAAGAGTCTGAAGTATATCTTCACACAGCCTGATCTCAACCTTCGTCAGAGGAGGTGGATTGAAGCAATCAATGATTTCGATTTGACCATCAACTACACTCCGGGCAAAGCCAATGTTATGGCCGATGCTCTCAGCCGCAAAGCTTATGTCAGCAACCTCATGGTGGAAGAACAACAGCCTCTCTTGTGCAAGGAATTCCGCAAGCTCAACCTTGAAATTGTGGAACAAGGGTATCTTCTGAACCTTCTGGAAACCCCTCTCTTGGAAGAAAAGGTTCGCTCCATTCAACTTGGTGATCCTTACACTAAAAAGATCATCTCCAACATTCAGCTTCCGAAGTATGAGTCCTTCCATGTCGACGACCAAGGCTCTCTTTTCTTTGAACACCGGATGTTTGTTCCGAACTACCCGGGTTTGAGAGAGCAAGTTATCAAGGAGGCGCATGATTCTAATCTTTCGATCCACCCTGGCAGCACTAAGATGTACATGGACTTGAAAACACAATATTGGTGGCCTGGTTTGAAACGATATTGTGCCAAGTATGTCTCGGAGTGTGATGTCTGCCGCAGAGTTAAAGCTGTTCATCAGAAACCTTTCGGTCTTCTACAACCATTGAAGCCTCCGGAATGGAAATGGGAGAAAGTAGAGATGGACTTCATCACTGGTTTTCCTAGGTCGCAGAAGGGCAACAATGCAATCTTTGTTGTCATTGATAGGCTTTCCAAAGTGGCTCACTTCTTTCCCGTCAAGGAAACAATTTCTGCAATTCAGTTGGCTGAGCTCTATATCAACATAATTGTCTCTCTGTATGGGGTTCCTCTTGTGATCAGTTCAGACCGTGGGAGCATCTTCACTTCTAAGTTCTGGGGAAGTTTCCAAAATGCTTTGGGAACAAAATTGAACTTCAGCACAGCTTACCATCCTCAGTCACAAGGACAAGTTGAAAGGATCAATCAGATTCTGGAAGATATGCTCCGGGCTTGCGTCATCTCGTTCGGCATGAAGTGGGAAGAATGTCTTCCTTATGCTAAATTCTCCTACAACAACAGCTTCCAGAAAAGTCTAAACATGGCACCATTTGAGGCTCTCTATGGTCGAAAATGCAGAACTCCGATTGGTTGGTTGGGCACAGGAGAAAGAATATTGTTTGGCCCCGACATTGTAACTCAAGCAGAGGAGAAAGTTCACATCATTCTTGAAAATATAAAGATTGCTCAAAGTCGCCAGAAGAGCAATTACGATAGAAAGCACACGGACATGGAGTATGTCCCTGGTGATCTCGTTTACCTTCGTGTCACTCCCATGAGAGGCACGCACCGCTTTGGTATCAAAAGAAAGCTGGCTCCTAGATACATCGGTCCATTCAAAATCCGTGGAAGAAGAGGAGAAGTTGCTTATGCCCTTGAACTTCCTGAAAAACTCAAGGTCCATGATGTTTTCCACATCTCCCAACTCAAGAAGTGCTTCAAGGATCCTGGCAGGACCGTGGACCATGAGCTTATAAATCTCCAAGAAGACCTGTCTTATCAAGAACACCCCATAAAAATCCTTGAAGTCGCAGAAAGAAGGACTCGCAACAAGTCCATCAAGTTCTGCAAGGTGCAGTGGTCGCACCATTCCGTGGATGAAGCCACTTGGGAATGTTAAGATGAGCTCCGTGCCAAATATCCTACCCTCTTTGAGTCTCCTTCTTCTTCCTAGAATCTCGGGGCGAGATTCCTGTTTAGTGGGGGAGAGTTGTAGCATCCCAATTGTCTAACAATGGTAATGCTGCATGGTTTAATAAGATAATGGCTACTTCCTATATACAATTGTTGCATCATAATTATATCATGCTCATGTCATCATGCCACCTTGCATTTGAGCATCATATAAAACCCTTTTTTTTTGTTCTCTCTCATATGCATTATTAACTATATTTGCCTCTTGATATTGCATTTGGTTATTGATATATTGTTTAATGCCCAAGTTGAGTTGGGGGCATATCTTTTATTCAACTCTATCACTTTTCTTTTCACCACCTTATAATTCCACCATCCCATTAAACCATGAGCTTGTAGTTCTTTCTTTTGAATTTATTCTTAGCTCATGTGAATGGGGTGGATCCAATTCTATACATTCTTTTGCTTGGCCTTTACTCCACTTTTGGGAATGCATATGAGCAATGCCATGTTATTATTTTGTTTTCACAAGAATTTATACAAGGCATTTATTATTTTTGCATGGGCCATGCAAGAGTACCACCACCTTTAGCCATTTGTTTCTCTCTTGGTTTAAATGGGTTTTTCCCTTTATGGGATCATCTCCATCCCTCATCACCATCTCTCTCTACCACTCCTTTTGCTTGATCTTGTTTGATCTTGCCAAAAACCCTTAACCTCTCCTCTCTCTCTATCTCCCTCTCTATCATGCTGGCCCCACCTGGCCCTCTTTCTCGCCCTGGCCCACTCCCCATCTAACCAGCTAACCACCCCAAACCCTAGCCTAACCGAGCTCACCCGAGCTACCCCCTCCCTTCTCTCTCTCCTCTCTACCGCCGTGCCAGCCCCACCTAGTTGCTACCCATGCCGTCCCCACCTGCAGCCCCTCTCCCTGCCCTGCCTGGCTACCCAGGTCGAGCCCCAGCTCAACCACGTGGTCAGGGAGAAAGGGAAAAGAGCCGAGGACACTTTTCCATCTACCCCGCTCCCACACGGCATCTCCTCCCTCTCCCTCGCTTTACCTTCGCCCCACAGCTCCCCTGCCTCATCCAGATCCAATCCCAGGCCCTGCCTCTCCTCCCCTTCATCTTCATCGTCGCCAGAACCTGCCGCCGGTCACTGCCAGTACCGTGTCGCCCCCCTCGGTCTAGCCGGCCAGCACGACGTGGAGGTGGTCAAGAAGAACGAGGAGGCTCCCCTACTTCGCCTTGTACGCGCCGACGAGTACGAGAAGCCCCAGCACTGCCGGAGCCAGCGCCGCCCGACGCAAACCCTAACCGCCAGGACGCCAGCAACCTCGACGATCTGTCGCGTCTCCGGCCGTGTCACCACCACCGATCACCCTGCGGTGAGTCCCTCGTCCTCCCTGACACCATCCGCATCGCCGTCGTTGTCTAGCATCGCCGAGCGCCCTCAGTGCGTTGCCGCTCGCTGTGTCTGCACGTGCCCCCGCTGCCTAGAGCCCCACGTAGCCGCGCAGCTGCTCCCAAACAACAACCCCCTCCCTAGCCCAGCGGTAGCCGCCACCGCCCGCGCACGCCAGGTCCCCAGTTCGATTCCCCGCCTCGCTGCGCCGCGCTATCCGTCAGTTTCATCAGACGAACGATGGAAGAAAAACAGTACCGCGCCCTTTTTGCACATACCCCCTGTGCTTTTGCCGGCTCAACCCGCGATCCATCTGGGCCCCACCTGTCAGCCGCCTTGGCAATCTTGCAGAGAAGCCCCCCAGCTCCTAGGCTCTCAACCCGCGCCTCAACACACGCCCCACCTGCCAGCCTCTGCGGGTTAGCCCACTGGCACTTGGGCCCTAGCTCGCTGGCCCCGCCTGTCACCCGCAGCAGCTAGCTGAGCCCGCGGTGAGAAAAGTCTGCGAGTTGTTTTTCCGCCCAGTCAGCAGCGGCCCACCTGTCTGTGACTGTGGCTAGTTTGGCCTGAGTGTAAAACGTTTTTCTGTTTTCTGTTTTTAAATAAATTTTCTAGGAATTGTTTTAATTCAAATTCAAATCAGATTCAAATAATTTTTAAAATACAAATCCAAATAATACATATGATATATGTTTTGAAATCAGAAAAATGTGAGGAATTCATATATGCCTTTCAAAATATTGTTTGAGCACTTTAAAATTTCGAGTTGATTAAAATTACTAATAAATACCCTTTTCCTTAATTAATTAATAACTTTTGTTTTATAACTCCAAATTTGACAAATAATATGTCTAAATCGATCAGCGCGACGAGACCTTTCTGTTTATGCTATCCATGACTTAAATTGCAGCATGCATCATATAAATATTAAGTGTACAGCAAGTGTTATGAGAGCAAACCGGGCTTAAAATCTAATTAAATGCTTTAATCTTGTATCCCACATCTCACCCATGCCATGCTCAATTAATGCCATGCAATTTGTGCATCATTCATCATGGCATGATTGTTTGCTTGTCGCATTATAATTCATATGCTTGTGCACTCTATTTATGTTGGCCCTTGTTTGTTTGGTTCTTCTTCGAATAGACGCTGAGCAGGGGATATATCAGGAACCCCAGGAGCACTACCCAGATCCGTCTCTCGCTTCAACTGAGCTGCCAGACAAGCACTACCACATGCTTACATACATATAGTACCTATTGCCTCTATCTTATTCTTGCATCATTGAGTCGCGATTGCATTAAACTGAATCCCAAGTACTGCATAGCCTTTACTTTCAAACCCCACCGAAGCTTGTTCCTCCATCCCATGAGCCATTACTACAGGAGTTATTTGAGCCATGCGGGTCGTAGAACAGCATGTGTAGGGTATGTGAGTGTCTGATGGATAATGAGGTACCTAAACAACTTAATCTGAGTAGTAATGGGATAACTAATGAAAGTGGCACCGGTGAGCAATATCTGCTATTTGGTTTTTCATGCTCACTTGTGTCCCGTAGGACCCGAGTACTTGATTCCTGTTCCTTGACTATTCGCACTATCCACATCCGGGAGGCCTTATGAACCCCCTGAGCCAGAGCTTGATTCATTCTTATTTCTTGGGGCCACAAAGTAGTTTGGGGCTTTATTACTATATTGTACTTATGCCATGTTACTGCTTTATTTAAGATTGTGCAAGGTGCACCTGTACTGTTTAGGATTGCGGAGTGTTTTCGCGGTATCGACAAGCCCAGTCACACTTTCGGGTTCCCAGTCGTTTACAGCCATTGGCGCAAACCTTGGGTCTGTCTCGAAGCCGGCCAACTTTGTTGCGGGTAGCTTAATGGGGTGGCCCCCTGAAACATTTCTGAATCCTGTGATCGCTTTGTCGTGAATGCCTCGTTGGGTTTTGATTTGGTTTTTCCGAGGTTGATCGAGTGTGTGTTGCTATTTGTGCACACCTGCAGGGTAAATCTTTCTGAAAGCCGTGTCCGCGGTTATGGACGACTTGGAGCACAGCTTCTCGATCATAGACAAGTATAACTAAAGTACCGCTTTAATTTGACTAAGTACCTGACTAGTAAATAGTGCAACACTCATGGAATGGTTAATAAAACTGCTAACGGATGGGGGGTTGTTCGTCCGCTTCCTCGTTGGTAAGCGAGGAGGAGGATGGATCTGTTAATATTACTGTTATAACTATTGTTGCTAATTAACGGACAGCCGTCTATCTTTGGTTAGGCGGATGGGTAGCGAGTATCTATAGAATTGTTAGGGATTATCTTTTGCTGCAATTGCGTGACCCCAGGTTATGTCCCCTTTAGAGGCATAAAGACTTGCTGAGTACCCCTAGGGTCTCACACGATATATTGTTTGATTCAGATGCACAGGTATACTCGCAAGATGGATACTGGGTGGAGGAGACGGACGATGTTAGCAACGATCACTCGGTGTAGAGATTCCAGGAACGGGGATCCGTGAGATCTGTGGGCGGGATGTGTTTATTTATGTGGCATCTTATGCCGATTTGCTTCTTATCCGTACTCGGATCTTGTTTTCCGCTTCCGCCTGATACTCTGATGTTTGATGTATGAGGAGCTATCCTAAAATATTATCCCTATCTAGGATGTTTGGATCTTGCCGTATGACGTTGCAATATTTCTATTTCTTTTAGATGGAATGGCTCTGAGGACTGTTGTATGTGGCTTGCATACATACTCATTTGTGTATGTAGTTGATCCCTTCGCCTGCCAATTACGCCGCTCGTTCTTGTCCCGATGTTCTGGAAATGGTTAGGACGGCCGAAAGGTCTACCTGTGAGTGGCATTTGGCCCGACCGTACTATTTTAACCATTTCCGCTCATCCAGGCACGTAACTAAGAGCGTAATTCACCGAGGTAGTTACACCATGTTGCACAGCGAATACACTAAGGTTGAGTTGGCGAGCCTAGCATGTGTAGACATGGACTCGGAACACGGATGGTCAAAAGATCGAGCACGAGTCGCATGAATGATGTGACCGACGTTTAGGCGTCCACCCTAGCACCCACATTGATGGCCGTGACAATCGGGGGAGATGTGGGTAAAATGGTTCATGTTATCACTAGAACCCTTCAGGGGATAGGTGTTTCTTAGTGGAATTATTATTAACTCATTTAATTATAAACTTAGTCTAAATTCCTTTTTGCAATCATAAATGTAGAAAATGGTTCTCCCTGATGCTACCTTTCCTGTTGACGATTGGTTAGATGGAGAGAAGCTCAGGCTAGACAGATCAAACTTATCTATATGGGTTGCGCATCTCCACGTTCTGCTTAGCAAGAATAACGTGGTCGACTACATACTCAACGAGATGGATTTGGATCAGCCCATTGACCTAGAGACCCTAGAGCAGCGGGAAGACCGCTATTACCATCATGAGATGGCCTCCTTCATTTCAGTTACAATGTGTTTCAGAATGGTGGATGAGTTGTGGCCATTCATGGGTAATGTTGACCCTCGTACGTTAATGCTACAACTTAGGACACATTTCGTGGAACAAGCACGCATATGGGAGCATGAGCTGATGGGAGATTTCCTCTCCATTAAGATGGAGGAGAACTCTTCGCTTGACGATCACTTGGAGCGCATGCATGATGCGTACATGAGGCTAGCATACTTCCTGGACAGCTGGATGACGAGCTCTTTTGCAAATGGTGTTGTGCTGCGGTCGCTGCCACCAAGCTACCGAGCACATGTCAGGACTTGCATCATGAGAGGCGATGCGGAAACACAGTGTTTCCACAGGTTCATATCACATCTCAGGAATGTGAAGGTTGAACCCATTGCTAGAGAGGTCATCAATGACAAAGGTATATATTTGATATACAATTTTATAAATGTTATAATCTTGCAAACACATGTTGCAGTGTTAAGTATATTTGATACTTGTTCTGTTTTGCTGAAAACAGGTCCTTCTGCATGAGAGGTGCTTGCTAGAGAGGAGGTGACGTTGTGTGTTGATGGCGAGCATGATGATGATGGCCAACGACACTCTCCCTCAACATTTATCACTTAGTTTATGTTTTGGATAGTTATTGTAATCAAAAGATTGTGAACTTCTTTAGTGTGTCTCACACTTTGTGAGACGGTTATTTATATGAGTTTGTAATAAACAGTTGTTATACTTTTATGAATAATTTATGTTCACGTTCATATGTTGTTCGATTTTGTGTGAATTATCCTTGTTATGAAACTAATTGATAATACATGAACATTTGTAAAATATTGAAATGCCTTGAAATTACCCAACTTAATGATATATTCATTAATGAATGAAACCATTGTTTAAATTAAAATTTATATTGATAATATTTGAAAGACATTTGTATTCTTGTCACATATGAATCATGCCTAAGTTTAGCAAAATAACTTGAACACCATGTATTGCAAGAATACAGAGTGTTTGATGAATTGTTGAAAGCAAATAAATATTCGATGTATTGTGTTTTAACCAAAATGGTGATTATCATTATATGATTGTTTAAATTTTGTAAAGGAGTTTACCAAAGGAAAGATAAGTATGAAACTATTTGATATGATCAAAGTATTTCATCAACAAAGGGTATTAAAGATAAAAGAGAATCTAATTACTACGATTTGATCAATAGTAATCAAATTCAACTTTATAAGATTGGCATAAAGAAACTTGTGTAATGCACGCGTTTGAAATGTCAAAATGCAAAGCATCACAATATGATATTAGATATTAAAGTGGGTGAATAGATGTCGCCAAATAAATCATTGTAGTATAAATGTAGAGACCATTAGTTAGAGATAGTTAGCACTCAATTAGAACATATAGTGAACCATCTGGATTCGTGAGATCGGCTCCATATCTAGTATGGATCATCCTAAGAGTTTTGGGGTTATTTTATATAACTAAAACAATATCAAATAAGCCCTTGTAGAGTATTCATTGGTAATTATGAATACAATAGCCATAGCTAGAACCAAAAGGAAAGGAAAAATTGTATTGCGTGTATTTTTGGTGCATTCTTGAGAAAGTTCACATTAATGATATTTCTCAATTATGGAGCAAATGGAAGATAGTGAAAAACATGATGAGGATTCAAAACCCTGCATCAGAGTGTTGAGAAGTGCAATGAAAAGCGTTCCTGAACAATTCTCTTCACAAAAGGAAATAATCAATGATAATGATCATTGTGTTTTCCCCACTAGTGTTTTCACTACATAAAGTTGGATACAAAATGCAACCCATATCTTGTATGGAGACATTTGTGAATCATTTGTCATGATTACCGGAATATGACATACCTACGAACTACTAATGAAATAATGGTAAGCTAAAGATATGAGAAATCCCAAAGCAAAATTCACTTGAGATTAGAAAGCAATTCGTTGCTGAATCTTACAAGTAAAGGGGTTACTTGGATTTTCCCAAATGACTGCAAAGCCATAGTGGAAAAAGGGGATGAATGACAAAAGCACAATTTGTCAAGTATTGGACAAATTCAAATGAATTTGATTCAAGTGTGCTAAAAGTCTGGTGGATTTAAAAAACTGGTAAAGTACTAGTTTCTCATAGTAAATATCTTAGTTTGATATTTTATCAAAGGATTTTGAAGTCATTCAAAATAGTGAGTGGATATGCAATTTGCATGAAATTGAGTGGGAGCTATGAAAGTCTTCCTAAAACAATATGTGAATGACATATTTTTGAGTGGGAGCAAAATAAGTCTCAAATTCAAATATGTAGGAAGATAGTTTAAGTAAGAGTAGTGACTCATACCCAAACATGTTGGGAACATATTTGAGTGGGAGCTTAGAGGAATGATTCTTAAGTGTGTATAAGACACATTAAGAATAAAAGCGCAAGTACCGATAAATAATGATTTATAAGGAGTAGAAGTTGATAATAAGTATATTATGATATTATGTAGTATTCCTTAAAGGATTCTGAAAAGGGTTTTCGGAATAGAAGCTAGTTAAGGAACTGGTCCTTGATAACTCAAATTAGGAATAGAATTAAGTCTAACATTGATGGTTGAAAGAAAGAAAAGGATGATCATCATCCACTATGTTGAGACATAGGTTCTATCTTAGAAAACCATGATGATAATTTAACATAATATATGATCCAAGAAGGAACATTTGAAAAGTGATTAAGTTCAAATCACGGAACGTTGAGCTGAGTTTGTCCGCAGTATCTAATATAGAACTGTAGACATGTTTTCCAAATCCATAAAGGATGACATATCTTAAAGCATAAAGGGTTATGTTATAAGGGAATATGTTGGAAACTCCTATAATGCTGACTAAAGTCAAGTAGGAAGCGAGGTGAACAAAACATCAAAAGTTGCACAGGGTGCACTTGTGTTTCGATGATTACATTTATAATAATAGATAAGGGTACCATCTAAAGTGATGTATAATGTTATGGTGGGGCTAGTTCGCTTTTAACGTAGAATGATGTGTCCCAGGGCATAGTGCCCATGAGAAAGCCCTCGAGGTTGATCTAAAGTCACTATAGGCTCCTGGAATCCAGCCTCGTTCTGCTGCCAAAGCGATGATGCATACACAAAGATGTTATCATGTGATGATAAAGTATTAATGTCAATCAAGGTGACATTAGTAACTTTCAAAGGATTTGGGACTGTAAAGTACAGGCCCAAGACTCAATCTCTTCCATGAGCAAGCATATTCAGGGTACCAGGATATATGGTGTCGATGATTAAGAACAAATGCAGCTAGTTTATTTGTACTCTAGTGCAAGTGGGAGACTGTTAGAAATATGCCCTAGAGACAAATAATAATAAGGATTATTATCATATTTCATAAAGTTTATGATTAAGTTTTATATCATGCTATAACTATATTGAAAGGAAACATCAATACACGTGTGATATATAAACAACCAGGGGTTCCCGGTGAAACTCTAGTTACTGGTTCATTGGTCAACAGATGATCAAGGTTTCCTGATCATGTGTCATTTATGCCAGTTGGAAATGGAGTCAACTCATTCTGAGAATGAGATGATGAAACAATACCCAACCTAAACATCATGACTCGATAATATCATGAACTTCAAGTTACGATGATTAGAATAGACCTCGTAGACTATTCCTTAGACCGTGAGACTATATCAATCACTGTCTCCCAAGAATGCTTAGATAGCATCAAATGTCACTTGGTTGTACAGTGACAATAAAGGTCTGTTAAGGTATTCAGAGGAACCGTAGAGGCAATATATGTCAAGAGCGGGATTTTTCCATCCGCATGACGGAAAGATGCTCAAGGGCCCACTCGGAGAAGTTATATCCAATAGCTGCGCAGCGTGTGATTTGATCACAGGGATATCACTTTTCGAAACAAGTCAAGTAGCATTGTTCGGTAACGAGATTGAACATGACATGGTGATGTCATTGATCAGATCTCGGGCAGTGCAAGTATCGAGAGACAAAAGGAATAATATGCGACAATCCCGGTTCAAACGATAAAAGATCTTCATGGAATGCATAGGGATCACATGGCCATCCAGGTCCCTCTATCGATCATTGGTCTGGGAGTGTCCCGACCATGTCTGGAGTGTTCCCGAATCGTGGGGTATCACGCTTAAGGGCTTGATGATGCTTAGAGAGTGTTTAGAGGATCGGTAGAATCACAGAAGAAGAGAAGAGAGTAAAGCGGAAGGGTTTCAGTAAGTTCGGAGGATGTCTGGAGTGGAGGTGGAAGGTGTTCCATAGCCACGGAGATTGAATAATATGTGAATGAATGTTAAATATTGATTTAATCATTTATTCATAATTATTTAATAAAAGAGAAAATCAATTAAAAGGTCAAAAGGCTAAATGGGCCAAAGCCCAGAGGGGAAAGGGCCCAAGAGGGGGCCGAACCCCTAGGAGGGGCCAAGGGGGTGGTCGGTGGCCCTATTGGGCCAGCCCCCCAAGTGTCTCCCATGGGGGGTTGGCCGACGGCATCTCCCCCCACCTCCTCCTCTTTTAGCCCCACCCGGAGACTTTGAGGGAGGTAGTATCTCCCCTCCCCTATATATAGTGGGGGTATTTGACCAGAAAATACACAACCAATATTCAATAAAGGTTTCCTCACTTTTGGGAAGACCTCCAATTGATATTCTCTCTCTCTCTCCCATGACCGTGGTCCCAAGTTTGGACTACGCGAACGAGAGACATCTTCACCACGGAGCGTCGTCGCGCTGCGGGATTCGGATCCAGGAGCTCTACTTCCGCAATTGCTGCTGGATCGGGGAAGCGGGAGTTATCGTCGGATTGATGACAAGTACGCCATGAGGGGGTCCTCGAGGCATGCGTAAGAGAGGGGTGTGAGACGTATGGTGTTCCGGGATGGTGAGCACACAAGTTTACCCAGGTTCGAATCCACCGGCTTTGGACGGATCCTACTCCTGCTAGCAATCCAGTAATACGGCAGAGCCGGAATATGGGTTACAAGGGGTTCGCTTGTGCGAGTTGAGATTGTAGACTATTGGGTTCCCTAAAGGCTCTCCCTAGGATGGCTTATATAGATATCCGGCCTAGGGTTTACAGGAGAGATCTATCCGGCTAGGACTAAGAGTCGGTTACAGAGTACATCTTGAACTACAAGTAACACTATGGGCCTATGTCGGTAAGTCTTCTGGGCCTTCCCGTAGCCGGACTGAACTCCGTCTCTTCTCCCTGACTGGGCCGCCGTGAAGCAAAGCTCTAACCCGAAGTGGGCCACCCTGGTCAGTGAGCAACTATGAGGATACCCGGAAAGTATATCCCCAACAACAACCCCTGGAAGTCTCCAAGATCCAAAGTTGGATTCATCATCGTCTAGCTTGATCTTCGGCTTGTAGAATCTTGAAGGGTTCCTGAAACTTCAAAACAAAAGATACGATCCGGGTCTCAAAAACAAGTCGGACCTTTCAGTATGTTATTCGGATTTCCAGCTTGATATTCAAACTAAACCGGAACTTGGTCCCTGACGTCATCTGACACCAATCATGGTCAAGTCACGTCACTGACAGAAGTTTCCTGTCAGCACGACTGTTGGTGGGCCCGCCTTTCGTGGAACCGAGGCGCTGTTTCAATGCACGCGTGGAGATCGAGGCGGCGTAATCATCGCGTGGGGACTTCCCAGTTCTTTCCACGACGCGTGGCATGTGTACTGTGTCATTTGCACGAATCCTGGCGCGGTTCGGTGGTTATAAGGCGTGAGGATTCCTTTTCCTCATCTTCTTCACCTATTCTAGCGCCGTTTCCTTCTCCTCCACTTCTCCCACGCGCACAGAGCTTCCTTGCCCTCAAAAATTCCCAGCACCGCCCACCCAAGGTCACCGGTGCACCAAAAATGGCTTCCACTTCATCTTTCGGCGCAGCAGCAACGGCAGCGATGGCAGCGGCGGCGGAAAAGGAGAGCAATCGCGGGGTTTGGATCCCGTGCATCCTCGATGACGACAAGCTCCGCAGCATAGAATAAGAAGGTCTCCTCCATGCCAGCGATTGGCGGAGCGGCTTCGGCGAAGCCGTCCCCAACCCTCGCAACGGCGAGTGAGTGCACTTCGGCACTCACCTGGACAGAGGTTTCTCCTTTCCTCCCAGATTTATTTTCTGAGGTCATAGATCACTACGGTGTTCAACTTCACCATCTCCCCCTGAAATCCATCTTAGAGATGAGCGCCTATGCATCTTTGTGCGAGGGGTATCTCGGCATTAGGCCGAGTCTCACTCTCTTCCGGTACTATTTCCATGTCTGGAGAAACTCCATCACCGGTACGATTAGTCTTTCGGTAATCCTTACATTACCGGTACGATTAGTCTTTCGGTTAGGCATGAGCGTGTTTATCCTCGGATTTTAGCTAGTGAGTTGGTCAAACAGTGGTCGGCTACCTTTTTCTATCATAAGGATATTCCCGCTCCCGGCAAAGCCACTGCTTTGCTGGCTTTCGTCGATGGAGCCGCCACGCCTCGAGCGTCTTGGGACGAGGCTGCTCCAGCTCTCAGTGACGATCTGATTCTCGCCAAGAGACAGATCGAATACCTGATGAAGCACAAGGGCCTTAAAGGGTTTGACTTGGTCCAGTGCTGGGTGACACGCCGGATCCAGCCTCTCCAGCACCACGGCGACCGACTGATGCATTCCATCACGGCGTCGAAAAATGACTCCCTCCGCATCAGCCCCAAGGCCTTAAAGCCACAAGATTATATAAGCCAAATCAAATGGCTGATAAAGGAGCGGATCGAGAGAAAGATTTCGGATTTTTCCCTAGACATGCATACAGCGGAAGACCATGTAGTGCTGGTAAGCTTTAGCAATAAACCTTTTTTATGTGTTTCATCTTTAAGTTATTTCGCACCACTGAAATACTATCTTCATTTCAGCTTGCCGACCTCCCTGAGTCGGAATTAGCTCCTATCCAGGGATATCCTCCCGAGTTTTCTCAGGAGGAGGAATTGGTCGCACTGCCGGACGTTGTGCCCAGAAAGCGCAAAGCTCTGCCAGTGGCTATCGGCACAAAGGAAGTGCCAGTTGTGAAGAGGTAACTTTCCACACAACTTCCGCCTTTGTACTTTACTCATGATTTCTTCCGAGATATAATGTTCTTCATTCTATTACCTTCTCAGAGCTAAACAGCTCATCAAGGGCAAGGGGAAGGGAACTACTTCAAAGCCCCTGCGTCAGACGAAGCTAACCTTGGCTTATCTTGTTGTGGCTCCTCCGACTACTGCCCCTCAACCTTCTGCAGCGTCAGAGATTACTCCATCTCTGATCATTGCAGAAGATCCAGCTCCCTCAACAGGGCCAGCGATCCTTGAGTCGCAGACTGACGTCACCATGGGTGACTCAGGTTTTGATAAGGGTGAATCCTCTTCGGGTAATGATCCCTCGGCAGAAGTTTTCATCGATAACCTCCTGAGCAATCCGGGACTTGTCAAGTTTGGCTTATCTCGGAAATCTGCAGAGGAGATCCAATGGTTGGCCAAGGAATGCCTTGAACGCCGAACCATTTCTGCCGAAGAAGAAGCACAAGAAGCGGAAGACATCAAGTACTCCCAACTTCTCGAACAAGTCCACCTTCGTGATGAGGGGTTAAGAGCTGGTGTGCTTCCACCACCTCCGGTTATTCCACTCACCTTCGCCGAGAAGGTTACCACTGAGGTGAACATGTGCCTGAGCAAGCTCACACATGAACATCATGTAAGTTGGAATTCCAACTCACATTTTCCTTTGTTGTACTTTATATCATATCCTCTAGCCCCCAAGCATGAAGTTGGATAAACAATCCGGGTTTATGCTTCCTTAGGATGCCAAAGAATGAACTAGTGTAGCCCCCAAGGCTCATGCTGATATTAGCTACAATATTAGCCCGAGTCTTTAGTAGACTTCTCACTCTGGGTATTCTGACTTACAGAAAGTTAATTCATATAACTAGGAATTGTTGAAGAATATCTACAACAAGCGGAGAGAGATCAAAGCTCTCCAACTTGAAAATGCTGAATTAAAAGTTTCCAAGGATGAGACCGAAGGTAAACATTCTGAGACTCGAACCTTGTCTTTCATTTTCATAGTCGAATATTTTTGTTGAACTGTTGTTCTTTTGACTTACAGCACTGGTAAAGAAGTCTTGCGCTATGATCGAAGAGGCTGAGAATCTAAAGACCTTGGTGTTGGAAAACAAAGATATCCGCCGAGAGCTAGACCAGCTCAAGGAGGATCATGAGAAGCGCATTGCTCAAGTTCTCGAATACTCCTCCATGGTCACCGTGGAGCGTGATCACAAGATTGCACTCCACGAGAAGAAAATCTCGGATCTTACCAATGACTTGTTCAGAGAGAAGGACATGTCTGAGGCACTCCGGGCTAAACTCCAGAGCCTTCGTGAGGAGAAAACCAAAGTCGATGATGTCATCGTTGGTATTTTTCCATCTTTCTGACTTGTCTACATTCTTCGACTCTTTCGATGTCGGATTTATTTAACCGTTTTGCATTATATGCATAGGTCCTTTGAACTTGACGGACTCCGCCTCTACCGAGCCTCGTACCCACTGGCTTACCCAAGTCGGTGATTTGCTACATGACTTCCGCCAATCCCTTGGGGATATTGGCGAAGCTCTCAAGGTTCTGGATATGCATAGCATGTCCGACTTTCAGGTGCGAGACAAGGCAAAGGAGATGCCGCAGCTTGTCCAGGACTAGAACATGTCCTACGCGCGATCCGCAATGCAGAACGCTCTCACAATGGTCATGAGCCACCATGGAAGCATGGAAATCTGGCAAGTGACCAGAGGATATTCTACTATAGATGAAGACGGCCGGGAGCAGGATATCAAAGCCATCATGGACTCCTATGCCGGATATGGGTGCCACGTAGCTGACTTGACCAGCTACGACACTCCCTTCTTCACCCCCGTGAATACGCCTCCTCCGCCTCCTGAAGAAATAGCTAAGTCTCCGACGCTGATCAAACCATATCGGATTTGAACACCTTGGAACGTTATCAAGCCGAGGCCGATGTATCCAGCGAGCCGGCAGGTCCTACCTCTCCTCCTGCATCATAGATCATCAGAAAAAACAAATGTGTTATTCTGAAAACATTATGGGTATGTAAATATGTAGTATGATACTTTTGTAGGGGTTCGTAGCATGGAAAACAAAAATTTTCTATCGCATACAAACAAACAAGCCAAGATCTATCTACTAGATTGTAGCAACGAGTCGATGGAATAACTCACCCTCGAAGATTCCAAAGTGTTTAACGAGAGCAGATTCTCGTGGGTGATGTAGTCGTACTCTTTCCGATCTCAAGATCGCGTAGACGATCCTTCCGGCGCCGCGTTCCCGCAGCGCTCCCGCAGTCGGTCACACGTTCGGTACTCGACGAAGACCTTCCTCTCCCTTGTTCCAGCAGGCAGCGGAGGTTGTAGCACTCTCCTCGCGATTCCGGCAGCACAACGGCGTGGTACCGGAGGTAGAGGGGAGATCCCGCAGGGCTTCGCCTTAAGCCAGTGCGAGTATGGTGGAGCTTATGAGAGAGGCTATTAGTGGTCTAGTAATTAGACACACCAATTAGAAGGCTCTAAACCAATTAGAAGGCTCTAAACCGAATAGCTCTAAACCGGGGTCTAGATCTAGGGTTTAGTTTAGAGGATAGGAAAACTTGTGTGTCTAGGAGGGGAGGCCCTGCCCCTCCCTTTATAGGTGGGAGGGCCGGCGGCCAAGGGGAGGAGTCCCTCCCCAAGTAGGCCTTGGGAGGCGCGCCGGCCAAGGGGACTCCTCCCCCAAGTCGGTCTCCACCTCCTCCTCTTTTCCCACTTCCCAAAACTGCCGTTTGACTTTCAAACTAGCCGTTTGACTTTTCAATTTAGGATTTAAATAAATCCTTTATTTGGGACAGCAAGAACACTTAGTACATGATGTAATCATTCCAATATGTAATGACACACTCATGTACCCTTCCCCCTCCGGAGTGCCGGACATTCCGGGACCTTCTAGAATGTTCCCGATGAAAACACCGGAACCATTCCCCAACTCCGAAACGGAACTTTCCTTATATGAATCTTATTCTCCGGACCATTCCGGATCACCTCGTGATATCCCGGATCCCATCCGAGACTCCGAACAACATTCGGTCTCTTTCTCATAATACCATAACTACTCAAACAACGTCGAATCCTTAAGTGTGTCTCCCTACGGTTCGCGAATTATGCGGACATGATCGAGACACTTCTCCGAACAATAACCAATAGAGGAATCTGGAAATTCATATGGCTCCCACATATTTCTACGATTACTTTGCGATCGAATGAACCACTTACATACGATACCAATTTCCCTTTGTCTCACGATATGTTACTTATCCGAGGTTATGATCGTCGGTATCTCTGCATACCTAGTTCATCCTCGTTACTGATAAGTACTCTTTTCTCGTTCCCGTGATATGTGATCCCTTGTGACCAAGTCACATGCTTGCAAGCTAATTGGATGACATTTCACCGAGAGGGCCCAGAGAATATCTATCCGTCATGTGGATGGACAAATCCCACTCTTGATCCATGTGTTTCAACCAATACTTTCCGAACACTCAATGCCACCTTTATAGCCACCCTGTTACGGTGTGGTGTTTGATGACATCAAAGCATCCATCCAGCAAAGGTGATATGCATGATCTCATGGTCGAAGGAATTAGGTTACTATGTATCAGAAAGCATATAGCAATTGAACTATTGAAATGACTTGATCTTTATGCTACGCTTGTCTATAGGAGTATGTCCACCATATCATTCTCCTAACGATATGATCTTGTTGTTGATAACATCTCAATGTTCATGACAAAGAAACCACATCATCAATCAACCAACAAGCTAGTGAAGTATAGAGGCTATACTAGGGACTTCAAATTAAGTTTACAAATCACACAAGTATTAATGGTTTCCTTGTTAATACTATTATAGCATGAATGCAAACATTTATCATAAACACAAAGATATATAATAATAACTATATTTATTATTGCCTCTAGGGCATATCTCCAACAGTCTCCCACTTGCACTAGAGTCATCTAATCTAGATTACATGGTAATATACCGAACACCCATGGCAGTTTGGTGTTGGTCATGTTTTGCCCTCGGGAGAGGTTTAGTCAACGGATCCGCCACATTCAGATCTGTGTGTACTTTGCAAATCTTTATATCCCCATCCTGGATATGTTCTCGAATAGCGTGAAAACGCAGCTTGATATGCTTCAGCTTCTTGTGTGACCTTGGTTCTTGCGCATTGGCTATGGCGCCCATGTTATCACAGTAGATAGACATTGGGTCCAGCGCACTTGGAACCACACCCAGCTCTGTAATGAACTCTTTCATCCATATCGCTTCTTGTGAAGCCTCCGAAGCAGCCATGTATTCCGATTCAGTTGAAGATCTCGCCACAACGCTTTGCTTTGCACTCCTCCAGCTAACTGCTGCACCATTCAAAATAAATACGTATCCAGATTGTGATTTAGAATCATCCGGATCGGTGTTCCAACTAGCATCGGTGTAACCATTAACAACGAGCTGTTCATCACCTCCATAAGAAAGAACCATATCCTTAGTTCTTCTCAAGTACTTAAGGATGTTTTTGACCGCTGTCCAATGATCCACTCCTGGATCACTTTGATATCTGCTAGTTAAACTAACAGCATATGCAATGTCGGGTCTAGTACATAGCATGGCATACATTAGAGATCCTATGGCTGAGGCATAGGGAGTCTTACTCATTCTTTCTCTATCTTCTGCCGATGTCGGACTTTGAGTTTTACTCAAGGTCGTATTGGGCAACATGGGCAAGAACCCTTTCTTGCTATCTTCCATTCCAAACCTCTTTAGAACTTTGTCCAAATATGTACTTTGTGACAATGATATTTGGTATTTCGATCTATCTCTATAAATCTTTATGCCTAATATGTAAGCTGCTTCGCCAAGATCCTTCATTGAAAAACTATTATTCAAATACTCTTTGACACTATTAAGAAGGTCTACATCATTCCCAATCAACAATATGTCATCCACATATAGTATTAAGAATGCTACAGAGCTCCCACTCACTTTCTTGTAAATACAAGCTTCTCCATAAGTTTGTACAAAACCAAAACTTTTGATTACCTTATCAAAATGTTGATTCCAACTTCGGGATGCTTGCTTCAATCCATAGATGGACCGTTGAAGCTTGCATACCTTGTTAGCATCTTTAGGATCGACAAAACCTTTGGGTTGTATCATATACAACTCTTCATCAATGTCTCCATTGAGGAATGCTGTTTTGACATCCATCTGCCATATCTCATAATCATAATATGCAGCGATTGCTAACATAATCCTCACAGACTTTAGCTTCGCTACCGGTGAGAAAGTCTCATCGTAGTCAACTCCTTGAATTTGTCGAAACCCTTTTGCGACAAGTCGAGCTTTATAGACAGTAACATTACCATCAGCATCTGTTTTCTTCTTGAAAATCCATTTGTTCTCGACAGCCTTCCGGCCATCCGGTAAGTCCACCAAAGTCCATACTTGGTTTTCGTACATGGATCCAATCTCGGATTTCATGGCTTCTTGCCATTTATTGGAATCTGGGCTCATCATCGCTTCCTCATATGTCTCGGGGTCATCGGTGTTGTCCACCAACATGACATTCATAACGGAATCATACCAATCTGGAGTGGTACGAGTTCTCGTTGACCTCCGAGGCTCTGTAGTAACTTCAACCGAAGTTTCATGATCACTATCATTAGCTTCCTCTCTTATTGGTGCAGGCACCACAGGAACTTCTTCCGGTGCTGCGCTACTCGCAATTTCGAGAGAAGGTTCGACAACCTCGTCAAGTTCTACTTTCCTTCCAGTCACTTCTTTAGAGAGAAATTCCTTCTCTAGAAAGGATCCATTCTTGGCAACGAAGATTTTGCCTTCGGATCTATGATAGAAGGTATACCCAATAGTTTCCTTCGGGTATCCTATGAAGACGCATTTTTCCGCTTTGGGTTCAAGCTTGTCCGGCTGTAACTTCTTTACATAGGCTTCGCATCCCCAAACTTTAAGGAACGACAATTTAGGTTTCTTCCCAAACCATAATTCATACGGTGTCGTTTCAACGGATTTAGACGGTGCCCTATTTAAAGTGAATGCGGCTGTTTCTAATGCATAACCCCAAAATGATAGTGGTAAATCTGAAAGTGACATCATAGAACGAACCATATCTAAGAGAGTTCGATTACGACGTTCAGACACACCATTACGCTGTGGTGTTCCCGGCGGTGTCAATTGTGAAAGTATTCCGCATTTCTTCAAATGCTCGCCAAACTCGTAACTTAGATATTCACCTCCACGATCAGAACGTAGAAATTTAATCTTCTTGTTACGTTGATTCTCTACCTCACTTTGAAACTCCTTAAACTTCTCGAAAGTTTCGGACTTATGTTTCATGAAATAGATATACCCATATCTACTCAAATCATCCGTGAAGGTAAGAACATAACGATAACCACCGCGCGATGCTACACTCATTGGACCACATACATCGGTATGTATGATTTCCAATAAGTCCGTAGCTCGCTCCATCATACCAGAAAATGGAGTCTTAGTCATTTTACCCATCAGACATGCTTCGCATCTTTCAAGTGATTCAAAATCAAGTGATTCAAGAAGTCCATCGGAATGGAGTTTCTTCATACGCTTCACTCCAATGTGACCAAGACGACAGTGCCACATATAGGTCAAATTATCGCTTGATTTCAAACGTTTAGCCTCAATGTTATTAATATGTGTATTTCTACTATCGAGATTCAATATGAATAGACCATCTATCAAAGGTGCATGTGCATGAAACATGTTACTCATATAAATCGAACAACCATTATTCTCGGATTTAAACAAGTAACCGTCTCGCAATAAACAAGATCCTGATATAATGTTCATGCTTAACGCAGGCACCAAATAACAATTATTTAAGTATAAAACTAATCCCGATGGTAGATGAAGAGGTAGCGTGCCGACCGCGATCACATCAACCTTTGATCCGTTTCCTACGCGCATCGTCACCTCGTTCTTCGCTAGCTATCGTTTATTCTGCAGCTCCTGTTTCGAGTTACAAATATGAGCAACCGAACCAGTATCAAATACCCAGGCACTACTACGAATACTAGTGAGATACACATCAATAACATGTATATCAGATATACCTTTCTTCTTGATGTTGCCGTTCTTCAAATCTGCCAAGTACCTTGGGCAATTCCGCTTCCAGTGACCTTCTCCCTTGCAGTAAAAGCACTCAGTTTCAGGCTTAGGTCCAGCCTTGGTCTTCTTCGTCGGCGTGGTAACTTTCTTACCACCCTTCTTGAAGTGTCCCTTTTGCTTAGACTTGCCTTTCTTGAATTTGGTGGTCTTATTGACCATCAACACTTGGTGCTCTTTCTTGATCTCCACTTCTGCAGATTTCAACATAGCAAATAGTTCTGGCAACTCTTTGTTCATGTTCTGCATGTTGTAGTTCATCACAAAGTTCTTGTAACTTGGTGGTAGTGATTGGAGGATGCGGTAAACTCCCAAAGTATTAGGAATCACTATACCCAAACTTTGAAGTTTATTTGCGTGCCCAGACATCTTAAGCACATGCTCACTGACGGAGCTACCCTCTTCCATCTTGCAGTTAAAGAACTTTTCAGAAGCTTCATAACTTTCAATTGCCGCATGAGTCTCAAAGATTAATTTGAGATCCTCGACAATATCATATGGATCTGACTCTTCAAACCTTTTCTGAAGCTCCGATTCTAAACCATACAAGATAGCACACTGAACTATGGAGTACTGATTCTTCCGAGCGAGGTAAACATTCTTTACTTCATCGGTAGCATCAGCTGCAGGTGGGTCACCTAGCGGTGCATCCAGCACATAGGTCAAATTACCAGCTGTGAGGACAATCCTCAAATTGCGGAACCAATCCGCGAAGTTGCTTCCATTGTTTTTCAACTTTTCTTTCTCTAGGAACGCATTAAAATTGATGGTAGGGGCTGCCATTGATCTACAACATATTTGCAATAGTTTAGACTAAGTTTATGACAAATTGAGTTCAAATTAATTAATGAAATTAAACTAGGTGAACTCCCACTCAAAACAACATCCCTCACATTGTTTTAGTGATCACATGAACCAAATCCACTACACCAACACCAATCATCACGAGAGCTGATATAGTTTTAATGGCGAACAATCATCATGTTCATCATATCTACTATATGATTCATGCTTTGCCTTTCGGCGATCCGTGTTCCTGAGGCCATGTCTGTACATGCTAGGCTCGTCAAGATCAAACCTTAGCTACCGCATAAGCAAATCTGGCTTGCTTACGTTGTATTCACCCGCGGAATCAAAGACACCCGATCATCACGTGGTGCTTCGAAGCAGCAAGTTTTGGCAACGGTGCATACTAAGGGTGAACACTTTAGAACTTGAAATTTATGTGCATGAGGGATCATCTTATAATGCTACCGTCGTCTACTAAGCAATACAAGATGCATAAAGGATTAACATCACATGCAATTCATAATATGTGATATGATATGGCCTTTCTTCTTTGTGCTTCCGATCTCCATCTTCAAGCACGAATATGATCTCCATCATCACCGGCATAGCATCAAGGTCAATGACGCTTCTCCATGGTTGTCGTCCACCAGCTTCAACTATTACAACTATTTTGAATAGACACGCAGGTCTTAACAGAAATTAAAGACAACCATATGGCTCCTGCCGGTTGCCAACTTACAATAAGGAACATTGCATACATCAAATATAATCACAATCATGGCCATATCACATCACTGCACACCCCTGCAAAACAAAGTTAGACGCTTCTACTTTCTTTGCATATTTTACGTGGTTTGGGGCTTTCCATAAGTGTCGTTCTAACTTACGAACAATAACCACAACATTGATACTAGCATTGTTGATCACCCGTTGTAAATTGGATCTTTACTATGCTAGGAGAAACAGGCACCCGCAAAGCCACTTATGCAAAACGAGTTGCATGTCAAGCGTGGAGCAATTCTCATGAACGATGTCATGTAAGGTTAGCCCGGGCCGCTTCATCCCAACATACCGCAAGATGCAAAGTACACAAAAAGCAATCTACAATAAAAGCATCAATGCCCACAATGACCATTGTGTTCTACTCGTGCAACAGATCTACATATAGACACGGCTCTGATACCACTGTAGGGGTTCGTAGCATGGAAAACAAAAAATTTCTATCGCATACAAACAAACAAGCCAAGATCTATCTACTAGATTGTAGCAACGAGTCGATGGAATAACTCACCCTCGAAGATTCCAAAGTGTTTAACGAGAGCAGATTCTCGTGGGTGATGTAGTCGTACTCTTTCCGATCTCAAGATCGCGTAGACGATCCTTCCGGCGCCGCGTTCCCGCAGCGCTCCCGCAGTCGGTCACACGTTCGGTACTCGACGAAGACCTTCCTCTCCCTTGTTCCAGCAGGCAGCGGAGGTTGTAGCACTCTCCTCGCGATTCCGGCAGCACAACGGCGTGGTACCGGAGGTAGAGGGGAGATCCCGCAGGGCTTCGCCTTAAGCCAGTGCGAGTATGGTGGAGCTTATGAGAGAGGCTATTAGTGGTCTAGTAATTAGACACACCAATTAGAAGGCTCTAAACCAATTAGAAGGCTCTAAACCGAATAGCTCTAAACCGGGGTCTAGATCTAGGGTTTAGTTTAGAGGATAGGAAAACTTGTGTGTCTAGGAGGGGAGGCCCTGCCCCTCCCTTTATAGGTGGGAGGGCCGGCGGCCAAGGGGAGGAGTCCCTCCCCAAGTCGGCCTTGGGAGGCGCGCCGGCCAAGGGGACTCCTCCCCCAAGTCGGTCTCCACCTCCTCCTCTTTTCCCACTTCCCAAAACTGCCGTTTGACTTTCAAACTAGCCGTTTGACTTTTCAATTTAGGATTTAAATAAATCCTTTATTTGGGACAGCAAGAACACTTAGTACATGATGCAATCATTCCAATATGTAATGACACACTCATGTACCCTTCCCCCTCCGGAGTGCCGGACATTCCGGGACCTTCTAGAATGTTCCCGATGAAAACACCGGAACCATTCCCCAACTCCGAAACGGAACTTTCCTTATATGAATCTTATTCTCCGGACCATTCCGGATCACCTCGTGATATCCCGGATCCCATCCGAGACTCCGAACAACATTCGGTCTCTTTCTCATAATACCATAACTACTCAAACAACGTCGAATCCTTAAGTGTGTCTCCCTACGGTTCGCGAATTATGCGGACATGATCGAGACACTTCTCCGAACAATAACCAATAGAGGAATCTGGAAATTCATATGGCTCCCACATATTTCTACGATTACTTTGCGATCGAATGAACCACTTACATACGATACCAATTTCCCTTTGTCTCACGATATGTTACTTATCCGAGGTTATGATCGTCGGTATCTCTGCATACCTAGTTCATCCTCGTTACTGATAAGTACTCTTTTCTCGTTCCCGTGATATGTGATCCCTTGTGACCAAGTCACATGCTTGCAAGCTAATTGGATGACATTTCACCGAGAGGGCCCAGAGAATATCTATCCGTCATGTGGATGGACAAATCCCACTCTTGATCCATGTGTTTCAACCAATACTTTCCGAACACTCAATGCCACCTTTATAGCCACCCTGTTACGGTGTGGTGTTTGATGACATCAAAGCATCCATCCAGCAAAGGTGATATGCATGATCTCATGGTCGAAGGAATTAGGTTACTATGTATCAGAAAGCATATAGCAATTGAACTATTGAAATGACTTGATCTTTATGCTACGCTTGTCTATAGGAGTATGTCCACCATATCATTCTCCTAACGATATGATCTTGTTGTTGATAACATCTCAATGTTCATGACAAAGAAACCACATCATCAATCAACCAACAAGCTAGTGAAGTATAGAGGCTATACTAGGGACTTCAAATTAAGTTTACAAATCACACAAGTATTAATGGTTTCCTTGTTAATACTATTATAGCATGAATGCAAACATTTATCATAAACACAAAGATATATAATAATAACTATATTTATTATTGCCTCTAGGGCATATCTCCAACAACTTTTGCTAGTGCTAAGTTTTAATCTATCTAATCAGCACTTTTGACTTTGATATTTTGTGCCTGAAATTTTTGCATAAGCACTTGTAATTTTTGTCTGGACTTATCGTTTATCTGGCTTTCCGCCTCGTCCCTTTCGTGAGCCGGCTAAACTTTCAGCACGGAAACTTTGCCGAGCAACGGAGCTCAATTGCTAAACCAGTTTAAACTCGAAAACAAAGCCGGCTTTCAGTACCAACAATTCACTACTTGGAAAATACCTGCATCCGGCAATTAGACAAATAACCAAAGTATAGACTAGAAAATTTAGAGTTATACCCGAAGGTAGCATTTTTTTAGAATTGGAAATCTAAACCAGAACAAACATGAGCATAAAGTACTTTCAAGTATTCTGGGATTTTCGACTTTGACATGATCATTCGGAAATAAGATGGTAAAAACTTCTCAGAAAAACTTGAGGCAACCAAAACTTTTATTTCTCACAGAACATGTACACATATATGATTACAAAGAAGGATAAACTAAGAATAAAAGGGACGTAGCTGAGCAATATTCCATGGTCTATCTAACTCATCCGAATTTGTACTACCTCCAGCTCTCTTTCTCTTCTTAGTAGCAGGTCTTTCTTTGACTGGCCTCATATCAGTTAGGTAGTATGAACCATTGTTTAATACTCGACTAACTAAAAATGGCCCTTCCCATACTGGGGAAAGTTTGTGATTTCTTTGTTGCACAAGCCGGAGAATCAAATCGCCTTTATTGAAAGATCTGTTTCTAACTCTCTGGCTATGATAGTTGCGTACCTTCTGCTGATAGGCTGTTGATCTCATTTCAGCAACGACACGAACTTCTTCGACTAAGTCGAGATCATTTTGTCGAGAAATCTCGGCATCCTCTTCGATATACGCAGCCACTCTAGGATAAGTGTGAATCAAATCACTAGGAAGAACTGCTTCTGCGCCATAGACCAAGAAGAAAGGTGTGTATCCAGTTGACCTGTTCGGAGTTGTTCGTAAACTCCATATTACAAAAGGTAATTCTTCTGCCCAAGCCCCCGCAGCACGTCGTAGTGGTGCTTCGAGTCTCGGTTTTAGGCCTTGTAGGATTAAACCAGTTGCTCTTTCGACTTGTCCATTAGCCTGCGGATGTGTGACTGACGCAATGTCAAGCCAGATATTTTGGTCGTTGCAGAATTCGGCAAGTTCTCCCATAGAGAAATTACTCCCGTTGTCCGTGATAATACTATGCGGATAACCATACCGGATTATAACATCCTCGACAAATCTTTTGGCTGTTGCTCCATCACAACTAGTGACGGGTTTAGCCTCAATCCATTTGGTGAATTTATCCACCATCACTAAGAGGTGAGTAAATCCACTTGGAGCCCGTTTAAACGGTTCTACCATGTCAAGCCCCCAGACCGCGAAAGGCCATGTTATAGGTATTGTTCGCAGCTCATCAGCCGGAACATGAGCTTGTTTGGCATACTTTTGGCAGCCCTTGCACGTCTTGACCAGCCGTTCGGCATCTGCCTTGGCTGTAAGCCAGAAAAAACCGTGTCGGAAAGCTTTTGCCACTAAAGATTTGGCTGCAGCATGGTGATCACACTCGCCTTCGTGGATTTCTCTTAAGATTTCCACTCCTTCTTCCGGAGATACGCAGTGCTGAAAGACCCTAGACACACTCCGCTTATAGAGCTCACCACTAACTATAGTATAGGCTTTTGCTCGTCGGATGATCTACCGGCTCAGAACTTCGTCTTCGGGTAATTTTCCATCTACCAAATAGTCAAGGTAGGGTTGAGTCCAGCTGGGAATTACAGCCAGAACTGCTATCAAAGGTGAGTTGGATTTGGTCGGATATTCCTCATCCACTCCCTTTATTGAGAGAACTTTGAGGTGCTCTAAAAAAGCGCCATCCGGGACCCCTTTTCGTGTAGAGCCTATCCGAGATAATGCATCTGCTTCCTCATTTTCTGCTCGAGGGATGTGTTGAACCTCAAACCCTTCGAACGATTTAGATAGATCATCCACGACAACTTTATATGCTGCCATGTGCTTATTTGCATTACAAATATCTGACACTTGCTGAGCAACAAGATCCGAATCTCCGTAACACATCATCATCGGATGTCGATATCCTTAGCAATTCGGATTCCTTGCAACAGTGCTTCATACTCGGCAGCATTATTTGTCGCTGTGAAGTGGATCTGCAACACGTATAAAAGTTTATCTCCTTGGGGTGATTTGAGCACCACGCCAGCCCCCGAGCCCCCGCGAGCCTTAGACCCATCAAAATATAGGGTCCAATATTCCGACTCAGGAAGGGTCATATTCTCCTTTGTCTTTGTCCAATCAGCGACAAAGTCAGCAAGGATTTGGGATTTGATTATTGTCTGAGGTTTATACTCAATATCAAAGGCTGAAAGCTCTATGCCCCATTTGGCAACGCATCCTATGGCGTCACTATTGTTGATTATATCTCTCATGGGAGCTGTGCTCACCACGGTAATTGGATGTTCGTGAAAATAATGCCGTAGCTTACGAGATGCTAAAAACACACCATAAGCTAGCTTTTTATAGTGCGGATACCGCTGTTTCGATTCTGTTAAGACCTCGCTGAGAAAGTAAGTCGGACGCTGCACCAAGTGTTCCTGATTTTCCTCCGGTCTCTCCACTACCATGACGATACTGACGACTTTGTTTGTCGCAGCAAGATAGAGCAACATCGGTTCCTGTGGTTCCGGGGCTGCAAGGATGGGAGCATATGAGAGTACTGCTTTTAGGTCTTGCAGTGCAGGTTCAGCTTCATCGGTCCATACAAAATCCTTGGTCTTTTTTAGGAGTTTGTATAGTGGTGCGGCTCTTTCACCGAGCCGGCTTACAAACCGACTGACTGTGGCAATGCAACCAGTTAGTCTTTGTACGTCCTTCTAGCGAGTAGGCATGGAAATATTGAGTATAGCCTTGATTTTGTCACGGTTCACCTCTATGCCTCTTTGAGACACGATAAAACCTAACAATTTTCCGGCTGGGATTCCAAAGAAACATTTCTTCGGGTTAAGCATTATGTTGTATTTTCATAGATTGGCGAACGTTTCCTCCAAGTCGGAAATTAATGTTTCCTTCTTTTTGGACATCACCGCAATATCATCCACATATGCATGTACATTGCATCCGATTTGATCGTGGAGGCAATGCTACATTATGCGCTGGTACGTAGCTCCTGCGTTTTTCAGCCCAAAGGGCATCGTAATGAAACAGAAGGTTTCGAAGGGGGTTATGAATGAAGTTTTGACTTTGTCAGATTCCTTCATCCGGATTTGGTGATAACCAGAATATGCATCGAGAAAACAGAGGAGTTCCGAGCCTGCCGTAGAATCGATAACTTGATCAATCCTAGGCAGAGCAAATGGATCTTTGGGGCAAGCCTTGTTCAAGGAAGTATAATCAACACACATCCTTAAATCAGTGGTGTCCTTTTTAGGGACCATTACAGGATTGGCCGACCACTCAGTGTGGATGACCTCTTCTATGAATCCGGCTAACTCTAGCCATGCTAGTTCCTTAGCTATTGCCTTACGCTTTTCATCGCTAAAATGTCGTAGGGACTGTTTGACGGGTTTACATTTAAAGAGTGCTCGGCAAGTTCCCTAGGTACTCCGGTCATGTTAGATGGCTGCCATGCGAAGATATCTTGATTTGCTTGGAGGAACTTGACGAGCGCACCTTCCTATGCGCTATCTAAGCCTACGCCTATCTAGGTCACCTTGGAGGGGTCACCATCCTTCAATGGCGTCTTCTTCGTCTCTTCTGATGCTTTGAACTCCGAATTCGGCTTTTTCACCTTCTTCTTTGTTGCGGGCATCTCGGACGGATCTATGTTCTTCTTGATCTCCTGGTACTCTTAGGCGTGTAGCACAGCTTTAGCAAAGGCGGCATTTCCATCCTCGCACTCTCGCGCTTTCTTCGGGTCTCCCCTGATGGTGATCACGTCGTTGGGACCTAGAATTTTCATCATATAGTAAATGTAACACGGACGAGCCATAAAGGCCCAGTAAGCCAGACGTCCGAATATAGCGTGGTACGCGCTCTTGAACGAGACCACTTCGAAAGAAAGTGCCTCCGCCCGGTAGTACTTTGGAGTTCCAAAGGTAACGTCCAAAGTGATTTCTCCCAGAAAATGTGCTTGTCTTCCTGGGACAACCCCGTGAAAGATCACAGAGTTGTGGTTCAGCAGGGTCTCTGAGATCTTCATTCGGCGTAGCGTTTCGACATACAGAATATTGATGCTGCTACCACCGTCCATGAGAGTATTGGAGAAACCATAACCGTCAATACGTGGATTAATGATTAAGGCGTATTTTCCTCGCCTGTGTAACTTAGGCGGATGATCAGCACGGTCAAATGTGATTGCCACTTCCGACCAGTCCAAGAATTGAGGGACAGCCGGAACTGTTGCATTGAGCTCATGTAGTACTGCTTTCTTGACCTTTGCTGGTTGAGATCCGAGGAAGGTGATGTAAGTGTCTTTCTTGGTCGGAAAATTTTTGTTCCCTTCCGGGTTGGGATTTGAAGCGTCAGCTTCCTCCATGTCAGAATCTTCCTTGGTCTCTTTATCCTTTTCGGGATTCTTCTTTCCCTTCTTCCGCTTAGCCCTGTAGCCAGCGGTATCATCTCTCTTAATGTCGTCATTAAAACAACATTCGGCGTTTGTGTGGCACGAGCCCCCATTGGCGTCTAGGTGATGCACACATGGGTTATTAGCAATGTCGGCCCAAGAGTAGGTTTTGCCAGGTTGCTGGTCTCCTGTACCTTGAACTCTTGACGTCCCACGACCGCATCCGCGGCCATCGCCACGTCCTCCTCGTCCTCCAGACCTGAAAGTAGCAGTAACCACTGCCGTTTCCGCGTTGGGCTTTTCTTCCGAGGTATTCTTGCGCTTCTGAGATTATTGCTTTGGTTGTTTTGCCGACTGTGGCACAGCTAGGGCGTTCAGTAGTCCCTCTGCATCGTCATCAGCATCTGCATACTTGCTCGCTGTTTCTATCATCTCTCCCAAATCAGTGACTTTGTCACACTTCAAGCGATGACATAGTAAACCAATTTGGAGACCTGCAATGAAAGCTTCAATCGCAGTTTGGTCATTTACTCCCTCACAGGAGTTCTTGGTGTCGATCCATCGTCCGAGATAATCCCGGCAAGTTTCTCCGGCTTTCTGGGTGCAATGTTGTAGGTCTCCTACCATATAGGGCCTCCGGTATGTGCCTTCGAAATTCCGAAAGAACGCACTTTGCATGTCACACCAGTTGTGGATGGTGTTATCCGGAAGTTCACTGAGCCATGATCGTGCCGTCTTCCACAACATGAGTGGGAGATATCGGGTTGTGACCAGGCTATTTCCGCCTTTGGCAATACAACAAGCTTGGAAGAAATCCTGGAGCCAAGTATCTGGCCGAGCTATACCGTCGTAGGCTTGAATATGTCTGGAGATAGCAAATCCTTCCGGGAATTTTGTAGCTCTTATGCATGGTCCAAAGCATTTTGGTCCCACGTATATATCATCATTTTTGTAGCGCCGCGCCTCTATATTGGAGTTGATCATGTGCCTTCCATCATTTGGGGATAAAGATAGTCCCGAGTGACGGCTATGGCTGCGGTGCCTTGGAGCCGGACTTCGGCTTCTGCCACCACCTCCTCCACCACGACGCCCTCCTTGGCCTCCTTGGGAGCCGTTGTGATGGCTACTTGGTGGAGAGGGTGGAGCAGCTGGGTTATTTCTGGCTGATCGCCGGCCTCCATCCGGAGCGTCATTATTCCGGTTCCGTGGAGGATCTTCATTGTGACGAGCCCCCTGCCGGTTTGTCTCGGTACGGTGTCCGTCGTTCCCTCGCCCGTCAGGCGGACGGTTTGCGTGTCTAGGAGGTGGCATTCTTTGTCGGTCCTCCTCCCGACGTTTCTCTTTATCTTCTTCCCTGCGATCTTTTGACTCTCGCCGGGGAGGACTCTTCGGATTTAGTGCAGCAATCGCCTCTTGCTCTGCAACTGGGGTAACATTGCGCGAGTCGCGTGCAACTTTGTGGTGCTGTACTGAAGATTCGGTTCTGGAATAGTTGTCTTCCCGACGGTCGGAACGATGATGCTGTTCCGGAACATGTTGGGGTCTTACATCAGCCCAGGCCGGATCCGTGCGACATTTGTCAAAATGAGAGACCAGTTTTTGGCTTCCGGGCAGGGCGACCTTTTGCTGCTCCAGACCCTTGTTGAGTAGCTTAATGCCCAATCGGATCTGCTCTGGGCCTGGATTAGCATATAGGATTTCTTGAGCCGCAACGGTGTTCTGTACTGGTGTCGGATACACCCAATCCCTGTTGCTGTCATGCCGAGGCATCCCATGTTCTCCTCCAAAGAGGACTTTGTGAATTTGCGGGAACTGGTCATCATGAGTATGACGTTTCCTGGTCTTCTGATGTTGCCTGGAGTTGTACTTCTCCGCAGTTGCCATGCGTTTCTTTTCTTCCTCGAGATTTTTGGCTTCATCGAGGAGTACTTGGCGACACGCTTCTAGGGCATGGGCCCTTTCGTCTAGCTCTTCAGCAGTGAGTTCTGCAGCTGTAGGAATAGGTTTGGTTAACGCAGCATTGATGAGTTTACGTGCACCTTCAGTGATCACGTGTCCATCCACCGACTCTTCTTTGGGCTCGTCTGGTATAAGTGCTCCATCCGAGTCTTCCTCGTATTCCTCGGCAATCACCTCCTCTGCTAGAGGATCTTTTGTCGGGGTCTTGTTCTTCTTGTTCTTCTTCTTTACCTTCTTGGCAGCGCCGGTAGCAAAGACGGCATTGGGACCGTTTCCCGGAGTCAAACTTTGATCAGTACTTTCGGCCATTTGGTTCTCAGGATCATCTCCGAGATCCATATTGTCCTGTGCTTTGAGAGCTTTCTCCGGATCCTTCGTCCATGTCTTTTCCTTTTACAGCAGCTGTGGAGTTAACCTCCTCTTCATATTCCACGGAGAACTTCCGAAAATCTGCCGACGTCATCCGAGGATGCCGGTAATTCGATGCTTGTTACGATAGCCTCCAGCATAGAGTCGGTGTTATCTCCAGCATCGGCAGAGACGGATTCGGACCCCACATATCCGACAAAGTGCGACGCGCCCCTCCTGAGATAACTACGGTCTTCATAGTAGGCTTCGTCGAAACATTTGATGGTCTCGAGGATTGCATCTACGCCTGAGTTTTGCATCATCATGCGTCTTAGTGCGTATCTCAGGAAAGGTCTGTCTGTCCTAGCGTCATCAGAGCCAGAACCAACGTTGTTGTTATGCTCCTCCTCGATTTCGACTTCAGCGGGTGGGTCGATCTGGGATTCGGTCTCTCTAGGGAGATCCACTCTAGGTTCAACTTGGACCGCCAGATCTGCTTTAGGCTCGGATTTCTCCACTATCTCTGCAACTGGTGCGGGCTGGGTGGGATTAGGGTTTTCTGAGATCCGGAACTCTGCCGCTTCCGCGAACAAAGGGGACACCAAAATTTCTTCTGCCTCTATCATCACCGCTGGGGTGGGTGGGACAGGTTCAGCAAAGCCGATGTAAACATCGATCTCGCCAAAATACATGATGGTGTAGGTGGTCACGGCTTCCCTAGCCAGAATCCAAGTCTCGTCGAGAACGATGAGAGGGACGTCACTGGCGTAGAGGATGTGACCAATGGCGATAGTCTCGCCGATTCCGATTCTCGCAGATTCCACTCGGAACGCAGATCCGAAGCTCACTTGCCCCATGGTGGGCGCCAACTATCGTCGGATTGATGACAAGTACGCCATGAGGGGGTCCTCGAGGCGTGCGGAAGAGAGGGTGTGAGACGTACGGTGTTCTGGGATGGTGAGCACACAAATTTACCCAAGTTCGAATTCGCCAGCTTTGGACGGATCCTACTCCTGCTAGCAATCCAGTAATACGGTAGAGCCGGAATATGGGTTACAAGGGGTTCGCCTGTGCGAGTTGAGATTGTAGACTATTGGGTGCCCTAAAGGCTCTCCCTAGGACGACTTATATAGATATCCTGCCTAGGGTTTACAGGAGAGATCTATCCGGCTACGACAAAGAGTTGGTTACAGAGTACATTTTGAACTACAAGTAACACTATGGGCCTATGTCGGTAAGTCTTCTGGGCCTTCGCCTAGCCGGACTGAACTCCGTCTCTTCTCCCTGACTGGGCCGCCCGTGAAGGAAAGCTCTAACCCGAAGTGGGCCACCCTGGTCAGTGAGGAACTGTGAGGATACCCGGAAAGTATATCCCCAACAGGAGTCATCGCCAGGCACCGGATACATGTAACTCCCTGCGAGGTGTCACACTTGAGGCACTCAAGTCGTTGGAGCCGCAGGAGCGTAAGGACTTCATCACGACCTTGAGGTCGGCTTCGGCTCGTCTACATCAACCATGCTCTCCTGAGCATTGACAACGCTTTTCAGTCTTTAAGAGTAAGTTTGCGAAAAGCGCCTCCCATTACTGCATTACTAATAGATAGGTCCTGGCAGCATCACGGGTTCAGGGGCATAGGATAAAATTTTATTATTTTCATACGTGAACCCCTTCGTCATGAACATTGTATCCGGATTGTGTTTATTGCGAAGCAGTTATTCATTTAAATCTAAAAACAATGGTTGTTCGATTTATATGGATAATATCTTTTAGGTCATGTACCTATGATGAATGGTTTATTTCTATTGAATCTCGATAGTAGTGATACACATATTCAAAATGTTGATGCCAAAAGGATTAAACTTGACAATGATATATCTGCATATATGTGGCACTATCGTCTGGGTCATATTAGCGTAAAACGCATGAATAAGCTCCATTCTGATGGACCTTTGGAATCACTTGATTTTGAATCATTTGATACATGTGAGCCATGCCTTATGGGAAAGATGACTAGAACCCTGTTTTCTGGTACAATGGAACGGGTGACAGATTTATTGGAAATCATACATACTGATGTATGTGGTCCATTGAGTGTGTCGGCGCGAGGTGGATATCATTATTTTTTTACTTTCACAGATGATTTGACTAGATATGGATATATCTATTTAACAAAACACAAGTCTGGAACCTTTGAAAAGTTCAAGGAATTTCAGAGTGAAGTGGAAAATCATCGTAATAGAAAGATTAAATTTCCGCGATCTGACCGTGGAGGTGAGTGTCTAACTTACGAGTTTGGCACACACATGAGAGAGTGTGGAATAGTTTCACAACTCATGTCTGTCGGAACACCACAGCGTAATGGTGTATCGGAGCATCGTAATCATACCTTATTGGATATGGTTTGATCTATGATGTCTCTGACTAACTTGCCACTTTCATTTTAGGGTTATGCACTAGAAACCGCTGCATTCACTTTAAATCAGGCACCATCTAAATCCATTGAAAAGACACCATATGAATTGTGGTTTGGAAACAAACCTAAGTTGTCATTCTTAAAGTTTGGGATTATGATGTTTATGTGAAGAAACTTTAGCCTGATAAACTTGAACCCAAAGAGGAAAAATGCGTCTTCATAGGATACCCTAAAGAAACAATTGGGTATTCCTTCTATCACAGATCCAATGGCAAGGTTTTTGTTGCCAAGTTTGGATCCTTTCTAGAGAAGGAGTTTCTCGCAAATCTGAGTAGTCGGAAGGTAGAACTCGAAGAGGTTACTGAACCTTCTCTTCATGAAACGGCGAGTGGCGCAGTGCCGGAAATAGTTCCAGAGTTGAAATCACCAAATGAAGAAAGAACTAATGATAATGATCATGAAACTCCGAAAGAGGACACTACCAAACCTCGTAGGTCAAGCAGGACACGTGCAGATCCTAAAATGTATGGAAATCCTATCGATAATTTCATGGTAGATGGAATTGATGACCATGTGATGTATGAAGAGAGGATGATGAGCCTGGATTCCAACAAATGGCTAGAAGCCATGAAATCCGAGATGGGATCCATGTACAAAAACCAGGTTTGGACCTTGGTGGACTTACCTCACGACCGAAAGGCCGTTGAGAATAAATAGATTTTCAAGAAGAAAACTGATGCTGGTGGTAATGTGACCATCTATAAAGATCGACTTGTCGCAAAGGGGTTTCGAAAAATTCAAGGAGTTGACTACGATGAGACTTTATCTCCCATAGTGATGCTAAAGTCGGTTAGGATTATATTAGCAATTGTTGCATGTTTCGACTATGAAATATGGCAGATGGATGTCAAAACTACATTCCTCAATGGTAATATTGAAGAAGAGTTGCATATGATACAACCGAAGGGTATTTTGTCGATCCTAAGGATGCTGACAAGGTTTGCAAACTTCAACGATCCATATATGGACTGAAGCAAGCATCCCGGAGTTGGAATCTCCGCTTTGATGAGGTGATCAAGGAGTTTGGATTTGTCCAAACTTATGGATAGGCTTGTATTTACAACAAAGTGAGTGGGAGCAATGTGGAATTTCTAATATTATATGTGGATGACATATTATTGATTGGAAATGATATAGATCTTTTAAATAGTGTTAAAATTATCTAAACAGCAAATTTTCGATGAAGGACCTTGGTGAAGCATCATGCATATTAGGCATCAAGATATATAGAGATAGATCAAGATGCCTAATTGGGTTATCACAAAGTACATACCTTGATAAGATTTTAAAGAAGTTTAAAATGGACGGAAGTAAGAAGGGGTTCTTATCTATGTTGCAAGGAAAGACAATGAGTGAGACTCAAAGTCCGGCTACGGTAGAAGAAAGAGAGATAATGGATAAGATCCCCTATACCTCAGCCATAGGCCCATAATGTATGCCATGCTATGTACAAGACCGGATGTGGCACATGCTATTAGTTTGACTAGTAGGTACCAATCTGATCTAGGTTTGGAACAATGGATAGCGGTCAAGAATATCCTTAAGTACTTAAGAAGGACTAAGGATATGTTTCTCATGTACGGAGGTGAAGAAGAGTTGGTCGCTAAGTGTTATGTCGATGCTAGATTTTACACCGATCCGGATGACTCTAAGTCTTAATCCGAATACGTATTTCTCATGAATGGAGTAGCAGTTAGTTGGAGGAGCTCCAAACAACCTATGGTGGCGGGATCAACAACGGAGGCGGAATATGTTGCTGCTTTAGAAGCGACGCAGCAACCGGTTTGGATGAAGGAATTCATAACTGAACTAGGTGTGGTTCCTAGTGCGTTGGACCCTGTGGTGATCTATTATGACAACAATGGAGCCATAGCCAATGCAAAAGAACCAAGGTCTCACAAGAATTCTAAGCATATTAAGCGCCGGTTTCACTCCATCCGTGAGCATGTCAAGGATGGAGATATACAGATTTGTAAAGTACATACGGATCTGAATGTAGCAGATCTGTTCACTAAAGTTCTTCCTAAGGCAAAACATGATCAACACCATAACTCCATGGGTGTTAGATTTATCACTATGTAAACTAGATTATTGTCTCTAGTGCAAGTGGGAGACTGAAGGGGATATGCCCGAGAGGCAATAATTAAGTTGTTATTATATTATTCCAAGTATATGATAGATGTTTATTTTGCATGCTATAATTGTATTAATTGGAAACGTTAATACATGTGTGTTTAATAAACAAAATACAAAGTTCCTAATAATGCCTCTCATATAAACTAGCTTGTTGATTAACAAGATGATCAAGGCTTCCTGATCATGGATATTGGATGTTGTTAATAACGAGGTCACAACATTGGTGGAATAATGTGATGAACATTCATCCAAAGTATAGCAATACAATCAAAGTCATTGTGTTTAAATTTCTATAACATCATACAGAATAATTTTAGTCCTTAGACCATGAGATCATGCCAACCTCCACTAATACTGGAAGAGTAACTTGATAACATCAAATATCACAGCGTAACAGGGTGATAATAAAGGTGGGTTCAGATACTCCGAAGGTGTTATGTAGAGGCTCATGGATCAAGAGTGGGATTTTTCCATCCCTATGACGGATAGATATACTCTGGTCCTTCTCGGTGATATCAAATTGAGATAGCTTGTAAGCAAGTGATGAGATCGCTAGAATATTATATCACGGGAATGAGAAAAGAGTGCATGTCAGTAACGAGATCAAACTAGGTATGGGGATACCGATGATCGAATCTTGGACATATAATATATCGTGAGACAAGGGGATTTAGTTACTAACATTAAAGATTCTCACGATCACAGAAGTCATCGTTGAATGTGTAGGAGTCAGTACGGATCTCCAGGTCCCGCTGCTGATTATTGATCAGAGAAGGGTCTCGATCATGTCTGCATTATTCACAAATCGTAGGGTGACACACTTAAGGGATACCGACACCATTTTGAGAAAATATGTTTCAGAGAAAAGAATTACAAAGTGCTAGAATTATTTCAATAGACATCGGAATTGTTTCGGGTAAAATTGCTAAAATTGGTTCTGCATGTGATATTAAAATGTTGCAAGGGGTTTTATGTGAATGTTTGTTAATTAAAGTAACTAGTTGGATGCTCGTGCGTTGCTACGGAAAAAAAGACACATTAGTGTAATTAAAGATACTAAAATGCCCTAATAACTAATGAGAACTTTTTAATCATTTAAAGGCACTTGAATTGTCCTTAAACCTTTACCATGACGTTGTTATTTTACTTCATCCTGATGTATGTTTACACTTTGTGCTCTCTATCACCAGCAACCGCCATGTGCCTGTGGTGTCCTTCGCTCTATCCATATTGTCTGCCAATTTTGTTATTTTACTTCATCCTGATGTATGTTTACACTTTGTGCTCTCTATCACCAGCAACCGCCATGTGCCTGTGGTGTCCTTCGCTCTATCCATATTGTCTGCCAATTTTGACATACAATAGAGCTTCATCAATATTTCTCCAAAACACAGGTGAACAACTCCTGAATTCTAATCAGGGTTTTTTCTCATCGATCTTTTCATTAGGTTGCAATGGAAAACATTGTACTGCGCCTCCGTGGACCTAAAAATGGTCATATAGCTGTCAACAATTTGCAAACAATAACATGCATCATTGCAACTACAGATAGGCATGCCAATTGATGCCAATTGAGCCGCATCCATATCAGTTGCAAGTTTATTGAGGAAAAATAAATAAAGAAGAGCCAGAAATGAACATACTCTATTTTATCCCAAGGCCATACATTAGTTTATTCAAACACAAGCTCATTTGAGAGCCATACATGAGTTTTATTCAAATACAATCTCCATGACTACATATGTCTGTGGAAAATACTTGGCTGCTGGTAATTTAACAAAGGAGTGGTCAAATAACCCTCATGTAGGCATGTTTCACTTTGCCAACCTGAGATAGGTCACTTTAACATGTTAATCTCTGCACAACAAATATATTATGGGTATCTCAAAGTCTTGAACTAAGTATTGAACACACATATTAGCTCATTGTCCTCCATCCCCTTGCGTAGTTCATGCCATCCAAACCATGACAGATCAAACATCACCATGACCGTTTTCACACATTCCATTATCGTGTATAAAACCAAATAACACATAGCATCTAACCTAGTCGCCAAGGATAAGCAATAAAGATGCTTCAATGAGGAAACCCTAACAAGGAAATCAGTTTGTATTCCAGCAGACCAAAGTTTTGAAAATTGTACTTTGCAGCTGAAACAGCCACAAGAAAATGGGCAAAATAGTGTTTCCCTATTTTACCCTAACCAGTATGAATCTACAAACAAAAATTTCATCGAACTGTTAGTCAGTCCTCAAACTTGCATGATGTTACAACAGACAATGATACCCCAACAGCAGAATGAACTGGCGTTATTTCATCGAATGACTGCAATAGTCAATACATCGTGTGCATTTTCTAAGATGTTATAGATGTGATTTCTCCATAAAGACGTCAGGTTGTGTTCCAAGCCAAAGAAAATAAAAGAAAATGAATTAACATATGTAAGAGAAATTGCTCCAGTTTACTTGACATGTAGTCAACTAAATAAAAAATAATGTAACAACATAATTACTATAAAAATATGAACTCATGTTATCTAGTGTAGAAGTATATATATCAAGCAATCATGTTGAACCTGCGTATCAAAATAGGGATGCAAAGACAAAAAAATGTCAATATTATGTTCAAGAGGTATGGTTCAGAAAGGATCCCTAATAGCCACAAACGAAACAAATCAAGATGGGAACGAAGTGCAAGTACACATACCAGATTGGAATAAATCCCTACGTAATATCCAAGTGTGAGCAACCCTTAAAATATTCAGCTAGTCTATCCAGCGGTAGCTTGGTATACTGGAAGTCTGGACCTCCATGGGGCCGCAGTCGTCGAGCAAGTGCCACGGTCGTAGAGCAGGACGCCGTCAGCATCTCTGGCGAGGGTCGCTCTCCCATCCCCTAGGATCTAACATCGTCGCATGCCGGCAACAACGACATCAAGAGGCAAAGTATGTCCTGCTTCGGCTTGCCATGGTGTCTCTTCATGGCGCACCAGGAGAGACCGCCACACGTAGAAGGCCGAGCAGTGATCCCAAGTCCCAATAAATATGTGGGCTCATAGAGACCAACGCCGCGTCGGAGTTAGACCAGGTAGCAGAGGGATAACTCGTACTCATTAACAAAGGAGACGCTGTCGATGATGTCCATGTCGACGACCTTGACTTTGCAGTTGAAGAGGCGGAGGTTCCTTGCTCTAGCCCACGTGTCTTCCGCGGACTTGCCATAGTCCTACGCATCTACGAGGCGGCGGAGGGCCTCGTCGGTCACGGTGATGGCTAGGTCGGGTCGGAGGGACGATCAACGGCTGCTATCAGACCATCTAGGATAACCTAGCCCATCAGATCGTAGGCGTGGACGATCTTCCTTGGACGGCTACTTAATCTTCCTACGTCCGGCAGCGGTCATCGTCGTGTACAATCGTGAGCAAGCTGGACGGGAAATTTGATGTGATGTCGGCTACAAGTTGAGGAATACAACATCGCGTGGATGCATGATGATGTATCGATTCGATCCTAGATCCCCGCGCCTAAATGGCTAGCTATTATGGAGAAAATCTAGGATCGTTGTTATTTTCTGCATATGTATTAGTTAGTTTGTTATACGCCATAGTAAAGAAATGCTAAAAAGTAGGATGCGTAGGCGTGCACCACCAACTGAGGAAGTTGTGCGGTGGCATTTTGCATGTAAATAGTATGAAGTGTGACACCACCGCTTTGCTTTTAATAGTAAAGGTTAACAAAATTCTGAACAAAATAAATAAAAGAGTTTTATTAAATGAGAGTTTGCATTAAATTTGGTGGAAACTTAATAGGGATGAGTGGAATTTTGAATGGAGGCAGATTGATGTGAGTGGGAGCTCCACCCACATGAATGTGGAAGAGGTGGGGGCACCTCCCTTGGCCGCCGGCCATGGAGAGGGTCTGCCCCCCTCTCCCTATAAAAGCCCCCCACTCCCTCCTCTCATCTCACGCCTCCTCGTGAAGGACCTCTCTCTTCCTCTAGAATTATTTTTCTATGGTCTCAGATTAGCGGGATACATGTTCCTGGTAGCTTTTGTCTGAAAGGATTTGTTGCTTCCGCTGCATTGCTAGAGGGAGGAGGCGGAGGTTGTTCGGTGGACCAGACGTGTGTGCGATCACGGATGCGCTGCTGATTCGCGTCGCTAGACTTCCTCCCGATCTTGAGATCGGCAAGCGTATGACTACATCATCCACGAGTTCAACCTCGTAACACTTTGTCGGTCTTCAAGGGTATATTCTTTATGGATGTATATCCACCCGTTGTTTATATCTAGATAGATAGATCTTGGTGCTTAGTAGTTCCTATCGTAGGAATTTTTTGTTTTCTATGTTGCGACCCAACAAAAGTATCGAACCCACAGAGAGCTATTTGGTTGAGGTCTTTATGCCCCTCGTCACTTTCCACCAAAAGATACTTGTAAGGTGCCTTTGATCTCAAGTAAAAGGTGTTTGAAAGGTTTTTAATTGTGTGCAGAAAAGTAATTAAAACGAGTAAAAGAAGCAAGTAACAATGTTATGTGAAAATATGGTTGAACTCAATAGGACTAAAACGTTCTCAGGGATGTAGGATACACCACTAGCATGATAATATTATTATTAATTAAGATAACATACTTCTTGTATCATGATATGTGTGGAGAGAGCTCCATAATAAGATGTTAACTACAAGGCTCGTAGGAAGCCACTTTGTTAAGCCAAGAGTGAGGTCACCTCTAAATAACCACTGCGATGTCTGATAGAAATCACTCATACAAATACACCGCAATTAAGGGTTTCCCCGTGGATATCATAATTAGCTTAGGGAGTCCCTCTTTATCCTCCTTTGACCGTGTAGGTTACAAGCCGGTGCCAATTTGTCATTAAGCTATTTTGGGCATGCTCCTAAACACGTCCAAAAGATTTATCCCTCCCTTTAGTACTGAAGGCAAATGATATGTGGCTGACTACGCATACCATCTAAAGAGAGAGATCAAACACAAATCATAAATCTATCATAGATCTTCCCGTCATACGGACACAAGAATAGATCATCTTTATTACAAGTTCATAATAGTGTGAGGGTTTCTCCATCTCCCCAAGAACAAAGGAACTACTTACAATGAAAGCAATCAACGACATCATCATAATCAAATGGATAGATAAAAATACGGGGATAAATCTAGTGCAAACCACAATTGAATCTAGAATTACAATAAGATCTAATGAATGAGAGATGGGGGTGATGATGGTGATGAGGATGCAGCGGTTGATGATGAGGAGATGAAGCAATATCCTCCAATGATCCGTGAGGTAGCAAGGATTTTCCCTCCGCCAAGTTCCTTCTTTAGATGTGGTTTTTGCGGTTTCTAGTGGCTGTGAATATCGGATCTCTTTGTCGTCTTTGCCAGGAGAAAGTATTTGATGAAGCGGACGCGTTGCCGAGTGGTACGGGTGGATAGTACGGTCGGGCTCCGCCCGTACCACTGGTCGTTATCGCGACTGATGGTTTCCTCTCGCTTGGTAATCTCCCAGGAGCGAAGGTAAATTAATAAAATGACTTTTATCACTTTAAAATATCATATTATAACATAATATAACAGTTCCAATTAATATGTTCATAATAGACTTAGTAGTTTGGGATCTTGTGGAAACAAAGGCAAAAAGGTGCACGCAAGCGCAGTGAAATACCAAAATCCCTATTCTATTTATGCAAAACCAAAACGTAAATATGCTTCAATTTTGGACTCATCATGGTGTTAAGAAAAGAACCATTTGGGTTGTCAAGCCTATTGTGACTAATTTCTTAGGACCTAACTTGGCTGGGGACCAACAAGCCAAAACTTAATCAATAGGTGTAAATGGAGGGCATTGGAGACTTGGCTACATCATGGAGAATTTAGGGATCTTCATATATTATGTTTGTTCAAGCCAAGTAATTTTGATTATCACCTTTCTATCTCATATCTAATGTCCCTCCTTGTGGTAACATGCTCTTCACTCATTAAATTGAAAGTTGCTTGCCCCCCTGTGCATGTGTTGGTTTTGTACCATGCATGTTTTTGTATATGTTGTGCTTACCACTTACTTATATTGAGTTATCAAGTATATTTCTGTATGATTGGGTGGCACACCATGTACGTGTGTTTCTTATGTTGGAGACTCTCTTGAATCTACTTAGTATATTATTTGGCTCTTATGGGAGATTAATTACCTATCCTCTTTTGGGAGAGTGTCATTCTTGGTCATTCCACAATCCTAAAAATATGTGTACATGAGTAATACCACTTAGTATTGATATTGCAAGATTATGTAGTCTCTATGTGGTATGTCATCCTCATGAGAAATTCAAGTTCTGTAATGTTCATTAATTATCTCTATTTGAATCATTTTGCCTCTTATTGAGAATTTATGGTTTATCACATTATGTTGGACTCATATGCTTTGTGCATATTACAGTCCTAGAAAAATGTGAACAATTGAGGTAGTGCCACTTAGAATTGATATTGATAATTATCTAGCTCCTTTGTGGCACATTTTCTCAAACAAGTTCAAATTTGCTTGAATGCCTTTGTTGCTCATCTTTTGAATCTTGTTTATGAGAGTTTTTCTTAGTATGTGTTTCCCCATATTTAGACCTATATATCCTCCATGACAACCATTTTCTTCAAGTTATGCTAATCATTAATGATTGTGGAACTATTTGGGGCTATCAAGAATCTCTATCTAAGCATCGAGCTTAATTCTTATGTATTGCCAAATGCTTCATGTTGTGAATATGATCTGGATATACTTTCAAACTACCTCGGGAAATTTATCCCTACTTATTGTCTTTGGACAATTGGTACTCCATATATATGGTAGAATTTATTGATCATATTTATATTGGCTTTTGTTGTATGTGTTAACTCCCATGTCTTCTTTTCTTCTTTTAGACCACTTTATTTTATTGGTATTCTCTTGCATTTTATTTAATGTATGTAGTAGTGATGATCTCATTTTTGTGCATTTTTCATTCAAAAGAAATTTTTTGCATAATGCACTATTCGTGGAGGAGCTCTCTTATATTATTTAGAACACTCCTTTTATGCTTCTCGTCTCCATATCGTGTTTTATGTGCTTGGAAGTTCAATATTTTCATTTTGGTACCGTGCCATCATGAAAAGTGTGGAGAGTTTGGTTTGTTAGTTGGAACCTTGCTTTTTTTGAGAGTTAGTTTTGTCTCATTCCTTGTTTCTTGTTTTAACCTTTTAGAATGAGATAAATCCTTGAGCATTTGTGTTCTTATCTATCTTTTGCTCTTTGGCTTTTGCCCAGTTCATTTGTTGAACTTGTGATATTTCATGTTTTTATTTGGTCCTTTGATATAATTTGAACAACCTTTTGTCGTGTCACACTTTCGTGTGCATTCTTGGTTTACTTAGTGTATTGTTCAAAGTTGTATCTCCTTGTTGGTTCTTGAAAGTCTTGTGCATTCATATTTACTATATATATATTTTATGGCATGCTTGTCTTCCTTGATCCAATATATTGGGGAAACTCCACCAAATCCTAATTGGCTAAAATGTGCATGAAATTCAATTTCGTATTAATATGCACATGTTTATGTGGAGTCTCTCCTATGTATTGTAGTTGCTCTAACTATTTTGGACCCAATATGTTTGGGGACCATTGTGTATTTAATGTTGTGTTAGGTACATTGGAGATATATTGGATGATTGTCTCTACAATTAGGAAGAAGTGGTGTCTACATGACAATTGGAGGCAAGCTAGGATGACCAACGAATTCATACCCACTACATCCTTCCAGTTATATCTTAGTAACAAGTATCCATTACTCATGCATACATATCTTGTTTCCAACCTTTTGTAGGTCGCTTGTTGGCATGAATTTTTGTAATTGCAAATGTTGGTGTTCATGTCTTGGTTTTAACGAGATCTCCTTATTGTAAATGTGAGTAAGTTGAGATGAGTGCTTATAATGGGGGATATACAAAATCATGCTTATGATTCACCAACCCCAAATATGTCAATCTAGCAATTATATTGCTTATCTTTTCCTCAATTTCTCTCATGTGCAATAGTGAGAATTTTCAAAGTTGATTTTTCTCTATGATACTTATTGCCTTACTGAATACATTTCAACTATCTCCTTTTTCATTTGGTGATAGTTGTGATGTATTCGGTGTGTTGGTTTTTGAAGTACAATAAGATAAAATTATGCCCTTGGCCATGGAATCTAGCAAAAATCTTAAATGTATATTCTATGACTTCATTTTGCTTCTCAGGTGCTTTCTTATCTATCTACTTTGTGTGTACTGGATTCTTTGTGGGCATATGTCTTTGTGATGTTATCCACCTAGAAACTTATGCACATAAGAGAATATAAAGCTTTAGTTGATATTGTATTCCTTAGATACCACTTTTTCTTTCATTTTGATTCTTAGGTGGCTTCCAAATTTACTTTCCAATGAGTGCTTGTCTCTTTTGTTTGCATCCTCGAGTACTCATACTTGATCTCTCTTGCCTTGTCTTGTTAAATGAGTTCGAAAGAGTGAGGATTCCATGCTTTTGAATTTTGCTTTCAAATGCAATTATTATAATTTGTGTGTAATCTTTGGGGAGCTCCTATAATTCATTTAAGAATGCTCATTTGCTTTCTTGCTCACCTTTTGTGTTTTAAATGTTCATGGGGGAGTGAATGTTCATCACATCATTCCACCAATGTTGTGACCTCGTTATTAACATTTTGTGAGATATCTCACATATATGTACTTGATATTTTCTCCATTGGTGGTATCCAATATTTCCATTTTGTTGGATGCTACTTGTTTTTATCTTTCTAACAATATTGATTTCAACCTAATCGGAGTTTCCAAGGTTAGGTTATTACATATTCATTTTGGATGTTTTACCGGTTCGTCTCTTTTAGAGAGGTGAAAACTTCCATCTTGTGGTTTTCTTTCCGTGTTTGGACAATGATGTTTCTCTGCATGATCTTGTAGATATTGTTGTCCTCTTCGAAACGAGCCCACGATCATCGAAATCAGAGTCTGTATGTAAAAGTTATTGCCGTTTTCATACTGAGTGTCTAGTAGTACTGAAAATCTGTTAGTACCATGATTATCTGTTAGAAGTTCGTTTGGGCGATCCGGGAACCCCAAGGACTCCGTTACAATCGGGAAACGGAACATAAGTACCGGGATTACCTGGCAAGAGTGCGTTTGGGTGATCCGGGAACCCTAGAGACTCTGGTAGTACCGGGAAAAAGACCGGTAGTACTAGGGTTACCTCGCAAGAGTGTGTTTGGGCACCCGAGAACCCCAGGGTAAGTCCGGTAGTACCGGGAATCGTGTTTTAGGGCTACAATGGTTGGATTTGGGAGGACCTATTTAACAGGCCTTCTTTCCCAATGGTTCTTATCTTATTGAGCTCTTTTGTCCTTCCATTATTGATCCTCTTGAGCTTGCTTCCTCTCTCCTCCTCTGTAGCATCCCAATTGTTTAACAATGGTAATGCTACATGGTTTAATAATATAATGGCTACTTCCTACATATAATTGTTCCATCATAATTATATCATGCTCATGTCATCATGCCACCTTGCATTTGAGCATCATATAAAACCCTTTTTTTCTTTTGGGTCTTCTCCCATATGCATCATTAACTGTATTTGCCTCTTGATATTGTATTTGGTTATTGATATATTGTTTAATGCCCAAGTTGAGTTGGGGGCATGTATTTTATTATAATTCCACCACCTCTCTTTGTCACCACCTTATAATTCCACCATCCCATTATCCATGAGCTTGTATTTCTTTTTCTTTTGATTTTACTCTAGCTCATGTGGTTTGGGGTGGATCTAATTCTATAAATTCTTTTGCTTGGCTTTTATTCCACTTCTTGGGGATGCGAAAGTATAATGCCATACCATTATATTGTTTTCACAAAATAGAACATGGCATTTAATATTTTGCATGGGCCATGCAACCACATCATCACCTTTAACCATTTGTTTTTCTTGGGTTTAGTGGTCCATTCTTTGTGGGATCATCTACATATCTCTCCACCATCTCCATATTCTCATCTACACCATTTTATTCTTTTCCATTCCTTATGCAAATGAGGCCTCTTCCCATAATTCTTTTCCTTCTCTTTTTCTTGATTACTTTTTCACCTCATCTTAGCCTAAATCCAAGCCCTCTCCTCACTCCATAGCTATCTCTGTTCTATTATCAAAATTTGCAAAAGCTTCCAAAAAGAGGTATTTCTTAGGTTTGTTTAAACCTGCAACAAAACAAAACAAATCAAACTAGTTTTTTTTTTAAATAAAAAGAGTTAAAGAGAGGAGAAGCTTACCTATCAGCCTGCAGCCCGGTGCAGCAGCCTCACCTGTTCGCGGCCCATCTCCCAGCCCACTTCCCCAGCTGGCTTCCCCAGCCCGTACCGCTTCAGCACCGTCGCCTTCCCCTGTTCCTCTTCTCCCCCGTCTGATGCCGTTTCGCCCTCCTCTTTCCTCTGCTCTGACGGAGAGGAGCAGGTGGCCGTCTCCCCCACCGTCATCCGCGTCAGCAGGCACGCCGAGCACGTGATCCGCCCCGCCCTTATCCTCTCGCGCTGTGCTGCGAACCCTAGTTGCCGTCCTCGTTCTCCCTTCCCCTTCTCCACCGAACCACGTTGCCGCCAGACCGAGCGCCGCGACGACGTTGCCGCCTCGCCGATGACCGAGCACTCGCTGGGGAGCGTCGCCGTGGACCGTGGAGTCGATCCTGCCGCTGGGATACACCAAGCACGCCCGAAGCCCCCCCCTCGTCAGAGAGCCGCCAACACCACTGCTACGACCTCGCCGTCCCCTCCGCTCCGACCACCTCCTGCCTCGATTCCAGTGGGAATCGATCGAGGTGAGCTCCCCCCCCGACCCTCTTTCATTTTCCCCCTCTATGTGCCTAGCGCCGCCCGTTTGTGACCCCGCCGGCGAGCCGCTCCGCCGACGTGCAGACCCAGCCTGGCGCTCCCCCTCTGTTCCCCGGCGTGCCCCGTCCAGCATAGCCCGCCGCCGCCGACCCTTCCTAAACGAGATCGGTAGCCGAAGCCTTCCTCTGCATTTTCCGTTTTGTCGGCCAGGTCCATCTCGCCGCGGTTGCGACGCCACCCTCGCCAGAATACCTCGCCGTCGTCAGGTCGTGCCGCGATTCAGAGACGCCAGGTTCAGTCAGAGCTCGCCCAGCTGTTTTGCAAGAAGAACCCCCGCGCTTTGGTCGATCACGCCCAGGTCCCTAGCAGCCCCAGTGCCCCCACCTGTCAGCCGCCCGACAATTGGCAGAAAAACCCCCAGCATCCCAGGCCCTCAACCCGCACTCCTTCCCCGCTGCGCGGCGTGGTTCACCCGTGCCCCCTCGCTGTCACGTGGGACCTGCTTCACCATCGGGCCCGCATGTCAGCGCCTGGGCTGGCTAAGCCGCGGTAGCAGAAGTTTGTTCTCGCGCGCGTGGCCCCAGTCCGCAGTGGCCCACCCGTCAGCGTCTGGGCTAGGTTTGCCTGAAGTGTAAAATGTGTTTCGTTTTTCTGCTTTAATTAAACTTTTTCAGTAAATGTTTAAATTCAAAATTCAAACCAGATTTTAAATAACTTTTCAAATATAATTCCAAATAATACATATAATATATGTTTTTGAATCAGAAAAATGTGAGGAATTCAAATATGCCATTCAAAATATCTTTTGGGAAAATTAGATTTCCAAATTGAGTAAAATTACAATAAAATGCCCTTTTCCTTAATTAATTAATAACTTTTGTTTTATAACTCCAAATTTGACAAATAATATGTCTAAATCGATCATCTCGACGAGACCTTCTGTTTTTGCTATCCATGACTTAAATTGCAACATGCATCATATAAATATTAAGTGTATAGCAAGTGTTATGAGAGCAAACCGGGCTTAAAATCTAATTAAATGCTTTAATCTTGTATCCCACATCTCACCCATGCCATGCTACATTAATGCCATGCAATTTGTGTATCATTCATCATGACATGATTGTTTGCTTGTCGCATTTTAATTCATATGCTTGTGCACTCTATTTATGTTGGCCCTTGTTTGTTTGGCTCTTCTTCGAATAGACGCTGAGCAGGGGATATATCAGGAATCACAGGAGTTCTACCCAGATCCACCTCTCGCTTCAACTGAGCTGCCAGGCAAGCACTACCACATGCTTGCATACATATAGTACCTATTGCCTCTCTCTTATTCTTGCATCATTGAGCCGCGATTGCATTAAACTGAATCCCAAGTACTGCATAGCCTTTACTTTTAAACCCCACCGAAGCTTGTTCCTCCATCCCATGAGCCATTACTATAGGAATTGTTTGAGCCATACGGGTCGTAGAACAGCATGTGTAGGGTATGTGAGAGTCTGATGGATAATGAGGTACCTAAACAAATTAACCTGGATAGTAATGTGATAACTAATGAAAGTGGCACCGGTGAGCAATATCTGCTATTTGGTTCTTCATGCTCACTCGTGTCCCGTAGGACCCCGAGTACTTGATACCTGTTCCTTGACTATTCGCACTATCCACATCCGGGAGGCCTTATGGACCCCCCTGAGCCAGAGCTTGATTCATTCTTATTTCTTGGGGCCACAAAGTAGTCTGGGGCTTTATTACTATCCTGTACTTATGCCATGCTTTACTGCTTTATTTAAGATTGTGCGAGGAGCACCTGTACTGTTTTGGATGCGGAGTGTTTTTGCGGTATCGACAAACCCAGTCACACTTTCGGGTTCCCAGTCGTTTACAGCCATTGACGCAAACCTTGGGTCCGTCTTAGAGCCGGCCAACTTCGTTGCGGGTAGCTTAATGGGGTGGCCCCCTGAAACATTTCTGAATCCTGTGATCGCTTTGTCGTGAATGCCTCATTGGGTTTTGATTTGGTTTTTCCGAGGTTGATCGAGTGTGTGTTGCTATTTGTGCACCCCTGCAGGGTAAATCTTTCTGAAAGCCATGTCCGCGGTTATGGACGACTTGGAGCACAGTTTCTCGATCATAGACAAGTATAACTAAAGTACCACTTTTAATTTGACTAAGTACCTGACTAGTAAATAGTGCAATACTCATGGAATGGTTAATAAAACTGCCAACGGATGGGAGGGGTTGTTCGTCCGCTTCCTCGTTGGTAAGCGAGGAGGAGGATGGATCTGTTAATATTACTGTTATAACTGTTGTTATTAATTCACGGACATCCGTCTATCTTTGGTTAGGCGGATGGTTAGCGAGTATCCCTAGAATTGTTAGGTATTATCTTTTGCTGCAATTGCGTCACCCCAGGTTGTGTCCCCTTTTGAGGCATAAAGACTTGCTGAGTACCCCTAGGGTCTCACACGATAAATTGTTTGATTTAGATGAACAGGTATACTCGCAAGATGGATACTGGGTGGAGGAGACGAACGATGTGGGCAACGATCACTGGGTGTAGAGATTCCGGGAACGGGGATCCGTGAGATCTGTGGGCGGGATGTGTTTATTTATGGGGCATCTTATGCCGATTTGCTTCTTATCCATACTCGGATCTTGTTTTCCGCTTCCGCCTGATACTCTGATGTTTGATGTATGAGGAGATATCCTAAACTATTATATCTATCTAGGTTATTTGGATCTTGCCGTATGGCGTTGCAATATTTCTATTTCTTTTAGATGGAATGGCTCTGAGGACTGTTGTATGTGGCTTGCATACATACTCATTTGTGTATGTAGTTGATCCCTTCGCCTGCCGATTATGCCGCTCGTTCTTGTCCCGATGTTTGGCAATGGTTAGGACGGCCGAAAGGTCTACCTGTGAGTGGCATTTGGCCCTACCGTACTATTTTAACCATTTCCGCTCATCCAGGCTTGTAATTAAGAGCATAATTCACCGAGGTAGTTACAATTGGTATCAGAGCCATCCTGCCCTTCAGGATCTCAGCCAAATGGTCGTTGTCAGTTTAGCAAATATTTTGAGTAGTTATGTATACTAGGGAAAAACAAAAACGCGAGAGTAGGACTGCTTCCACTTTTCTTCTTACCACCCACCCACCCTTTTTCTGGTAAGGAAGTGTAACGTTTTCAATCCTCTTCTAAAAATTCAAACTAGGATTCACGTGTTCTGGGTTCCGTAGTACCATAGGTTGTGTGTGCGTGTGTGTGAACTCCTTGTCTATCTGTTGCATCCAACATGTTATCATTATCTGCCTTTTGGTTATCAACTGTTGGTACATTCCATACCGACAGGCTTTTGCAAACCGAGACGATCTATCTGATTCGTTGTATACCGACGTGATCTGTCTTACTCTTTGTTATCCGACGTTATCTTGTTTGGGGTGTTCGTTTCCGTAGTTACTAATCTTTAGGTTCATCTTAACATGAAGGTATTGGGATATGTGTTTTACTTATTCATGTGCGGAGTAATGATTTGAGTGCGGGATGGAGTCGCGACCATACCACTACTTTTCTCATTCGCTCTTGTATATTGAATTGGTAGAGTTACTAATCTTGATTCGTTAAGTGGTTTTGCGCATATAGTGGTATTTTAATGCCGAAATTTGCGGATTTTTTTCTTTGATAGTTTTGTGTACCACACTCCTTGTTCAGTCGTGTGCGATATGCTTAATATCTTCTAGGTGCTTTGAACTTTGTTGATATTTTAATATCATCTTAGTAAATTGTATCCTTTAATCTTGGTTAATTCCATTTTGGTACTATTTTGGATTATTATTATTCTCCATTATGGTACTAACTTGTGTTTTATATCAATCCCAGGATGGCACCACCACGCCGTTCTGAGGAGGACATACAACCTGAATTGGGGGCTGCGTTGGCAAGCATCGCCAATGCCTTGGCCGCAATGCAGCAGAACCAGCAGCGATTTGAAGAAAGTGTCAGGAGGAATGAGTTTGTTCCGCTACCTCCACCTCCCAAGCGAGGAGACATCAAAAGCTTCCTGAAGTTCAACCCACGCCAATTTGATGTTTCTGATCAACCACTTGATGCTGATGATTGGTTGCGTGAGATGTCAAGGTTACTGGCGACTGCTGATGTTCCTGAGCAAGAATGGGTAAAGTGTGCCACGCACCTTCTGAAGGGAGATGCAGCTCTGTGGTGGGAGAATTACCTCAAGGCAAACTACACTGGTTTTCAGCCTACTTGGGAACAGTTCACTGGAGCTTTCAAAGAGCAATATCTGTCAGAAATTGTCATGGAGAGGATGAAGGAAGTGTTTCTCAACCTCAAGCAGGGCAATGACAATGTCAATACCTACATCAGAAACTTCATGAACCTTTCTCGTTATGGTGGCGATGAGATCTCTGATGACAAGAAGAAGCAAAAGAGGTTCAGACAAGGGCTCAATGCATCGATTAAATATGCAATCACACATGCAAGGCCGGCGTCTTTTCTGGAACTCCAACATACAGCTCTGCAGAAAGAAGCAAGTAGGCAAGTGTTTGAGGAGTCAAAGAAACACAACCGTGATGCAGCAAGCTCTTCAGCTATGTCAACTCCTTCTAAGCGTCGTGTCTAGGTTCCTAACACCCCACCGTCGCTCCCGGCTCCACCAAGACCTTCAAGCTACACAGCAAGGCCACCAAACTTCCTCACTGCTGCTCCCAGGGGCTACAACCACAACTACCCTGGAGCGCCTGGCGGAGTCCCTGGCTACGTTGCTCCACGTCCACCTGGTGCTTGTTACACTTGTGAAAACACTGGGCATCAACAATGGAACTGTCCAATGAACAACAAAGCTCTTCCTCCACCACCTCCAAGATCTACGACAAGCTCTCCTATGGTTCGTGCACCACCACATCGGGCTCTCAACATCAACACCAAGCCCGGGTCTACTGTTGCTCGTGCCAACTGTGTCAACGCCGCTCAAGCTGAGCATGCACCTGGAGTTGTGATGGGTATGCTTTCCGTTAACTCAGTCCCTGCACGAGTTTTGTTTGATTCTGGTGCATCACATTCTTTTGTTTCTCACAAATTTGCAAATGAGAATGAGTTAGCTATGGATCCTCTCCTTAAGCGGTTAATGGTCCTTTCTCCTGGAGCAACAATGGCGGCTTCAAAAATCAGCCATGGCAATCAAATTGAGATTGGTGGTTATTCGTTCTCGACGTCCTTGATTATTCTGGGCAATTCTGACATTGATGTTATTCTGGGCATGGATTGGTTGACAGCAAATGCAGTTGTGATTGATTATGTTGAACGCTCGGTTTCTCTGAAAATTCCTGAAGGCCACATAGTCTATTCTCCAAGTCTGACTCCTGCTATTCAGCTTTTCTCTTTGGCGACTCTGAATGATGATGCTATGGTAGCTATTCAGAGTGTTCCGGTGGTCTGTGAGTTCCCAGATGTCTTTCCTGAAGAGTTGCCAGGTATGCCTCCGGATCGTGAGGTTGAGTTTGTGATTGAGCTTGAACCTGGAACAACTCCTATCTCCAAGCGGCCTTATAAATGGGTCCTGCTGAGTTGGCTGAACTCAAACGCCAGCTTGATGAACAAGAGAAGTTGGGTTTCATTCAGCACAATACTTCTTCTTGGGGTAGCCCAACCATCTTTGTGAAGAAGCGAGACAAGACTGATAGACTTTGTGTTGACTATCGGGCTCTCAATGCTAAAACCATCAAGAATAAATATCCCCTTCCGCGGATTAATGATCTCTTCGATCAGCTAGCTGGAGCTATGGTTTTCTCTAAGCTTGACTTGAGAAGTGGATATCATCAAATCAAGATTCGCAAGGAAGATGTCCCTAAAACAGCTTTCACCACCCGCTATGGCCTGTATGAGTACACGGTCATGTCTTTCGGTCTCACCAACGCACCTGTCACCTTCTCGAGGCTTATGAACTCGGTTTTCATGGAGTATCTTGATAAGTTTGTTGTGGTCTATCTGGATGACATCCTAGTCTATTCTAAGTCAAAGGAAGAACATGAAGAACACCTTCGGTGTGTCCTAAACAAACTTCATGAGAACCGCTTGTATGCAAAGTTCTCCAAATGTGAGTTTTGGCTCCCTCAAGTCACCTATCTTGGTCACGTCATCTCTGCCAAGGGCATTGCCGTCAACCCAGAAACTGTAAAGACAATTGTTGACTGGCTTCCTCCTGTAAATGTCAAGAAGTCCGTAGTTTCCTTGGTTTGGCTAGTTATTGTCGTCGCTTCGTGCAGAACTTCTCGAAGATTGCGAAGCCTCTTACCGATCTCCTCAAGAAAGGCAAGAAATATCGTTGGACTCCTGCATGTCAAGCAAGCTTTGAAACACTCAAAGAGAAGCTCACTTCCACACCAGTCTTGATTCCTCCAGATACATCAAAGCCTTTCCAGATATTCTGTGATGCCTCCTTGCAAGGATTAGGTGCGGTCCTTATGCAAGAAAAACAAGTTGTTGCTTATGCCTCTCGACAGTTGAAGACGCATGAGATCAACTATCCTACACATGACCTCGAACTCGCAGCAGTTGTCTTTGCTTTGAAAGTATGGAGGCATTACTTGCTTGGCAACCGTTGTGAAATCTTTTCTGATCACAAGAGTCTGAAGTATATCTTCACACAGCCTGATCTCAACCTTCGTCAGAGGAGGTGGATTGAAGCAATCAATGATTTCGATTTGACCATCAACTACACTCCGGGCAAAGCTAATGTCATGGTCAATGCTCTCAGCCGCAAAGCTTATGTCAGCAATCTCATGGTGGAAGAACAACAGCCTCTCTTGTGTGAGGAATTCCGTCAGCTCAACCTTGAAATTGTGGATCAAGGGTATCTTCTGAACCTTCTGGCAACCTCTCTCTTGGAAGAAAAGGTTCGCTCCATTCAACTTGGGGATCCTTACAATAAAAAGACCATCTCCAACATTCAGCTTTCGAAGTATGAGTCTTTCCATGTTGACGACCAAGGCACTCTTTTCTTTGAACACCGGATGTTTGTGCCGAACTATCCGGGTTTGAGAGAGCAAGTTCTCAAGGAGGCGCATGATTCTGTTCTTTCTATCCACCCTGGCAGCACAAAGATGTACATGGACTTGAAAACACAATATTGGTGGCCTGGATTGAAATGATATTGTGCCAAGTATGTCTCGGAGTGTGATGTCTGCCGCAGAGTTAAAGTTGTCCATCAGAAACCTTCCGGTCTTCTACAACCATTGAAACCCCCGGAATGGAAATGGGAGAAAGTAGAGATGGACTTCATCATTGGTTTTCCAAGGTCGCAGAAGGGCAACAATGCAATCTTTGTTGTCATTGACAGGCTTTCTAAAGTGGCTCACTTTTTTCCTGTCAAGGAAACAATTTCTGCAATTCAGTTGGCTGAGCTCTATACCAACAGAATTGTCTCTCTGTATAGAGTTCCTCTTGAGATCAGTTCAGACCGTGGAAGCATCTTCACTTCCAAGTTCTGGGGAAGTTTCCAAAATGCTTTGGGAACAAAATTGAACTTCAGCACCGCTTACCACCCTCAGTCGCAAGGACAAGTTGAAAGGATCAATCAGATTCTGGAAGATATGCTCCGTGCTTGCGTCATCTCTTTCGGCATGAAGTGGGAAGAATGTCTTCCTTATGCTGAATTCTCTTACAACAATAGCTTCCAGAAAAGTCTAAAGATGGCACCATTTGAGGCTCTCTATGGTCGCAAATGCAGAACTCCGATTGGTTGGTCGGGCGCAGGTGAAAGAATATTGTTTGGCCCTGACATTGTAACTCAAGCGGAGGAGAAGGTTCACATCATTCTTGAAAATCTGAAGATTGCTCAAAGTCACCAGAAGAGCAATTATGACAGAAAGCACATGGACATGGAGTATGTCCCGGGTGATCTTGTTTACCTTCGTGTCACTCCCATGAGAGGCACGCACCGCTTTGGTATCAAAGGAAAGCTGGCTCCTAGATACATCGGTCCATTCAAAATCCGTGGAAGAAGAGGAGAAGTTGCTTATGCTCTCGAACTTCCTGAAAAACTCAAGGTCCATGATGTTTTCCACATCTCTCAACTCAAGAAGTGCTTCAAGGATCCCGGCAGGACCGTGGACCATGAGCTTATCAATCTCCAAGAAGACCTGTCTTATCAAGAACACCCCACAAAAATCCTTGAAGTCGCAGAAAGAAGGACTCGCAACAAGTCCATCAAGTTCTGCAAGGTGCAGTGGTCGCACCATTCTGTTGATGAAGCCACTTGGGAACGTGAAGACGAGCTCCGTGCCAAGTATCCTACCCTCTTTGAGTCTTCTTCTTCCTAGAATCTCGGGGCGAGATTCCTGTTTAGTGGGGGAGAGTTGTAGCATCCCAATTGTCTAACAATGGTAATGCTACATGGTTTAATAATATAATGGCTACTTCCTACATATAATTGTTGCATCATAATTATATCATGCTCATGTCATCATGCCACCTTGCATTTGAGCATCATATAAAACCCTTTTTTTTCTTTTGGGTCTTCTCCCATATGCATCATTAACTGTATTTGCCTCTTGATATTGTATTTGGTTATTGATATATTGTTTAATGCCCAAGTTGAGTTGGGGGCATGTATTTTATTATAATTCCACCACCTCTCTTTGTCACCACCTTATAATTCCACCATCCCATTATCCATGAGCTTGTATTTCTTTTTCTTTTGATTTTACTCTAGCTCATGTGGTTTGGGGTGGATCTAATTCTATAAATTCTTTTGCTTGGCTTTTATTCCACTTCTTGGGGATGCGAAAGTATAATGCCATACCATTATATTGTTTTCACAAAATAGAACATGGCATTTAATATTTTACATGGGCCATGCAACCACATCATCACCTTTAACCATTTGTTTTTCTTGGGTTTAGTGGTCCATTCTTTGTAGGATCATCTACATATCTCTCCACCATCTCCATATTCTCATCTACACCATTTTATTCTTTTCCATTCCTTATGCAAATGAGGCCTCTTCCCATAATTCTTTTCCTTCTCTTTTTCTTGATTACTTTTTCACCTCATCTTAGCCTAAATCCAAGCCCTCTCCTCACTCCATAGCTATCTCTGTTCTATTATCAAAATTTGCAAAAGCTTCCAAAAAGAGGTATTTCTTAGGTTTGTTTAAACCTGCAACAAAACAAAACAAATCAAAACAGTTTTTTTTAAAATAAAAAGAGTTAAAGAGAGGAGAAGCTTACCTATCAGCCTGCAGCTCGGTGCAGCAGCCTCACCTGTTCGCGGCCCATCTCCCGGCCCACTTCCCCAGCCGGCCTCCCCAGCCCGTACCGCTTCAGCGCCGTCGCCTTCCCCTGTTCCTCTTCTCCCCCGTCTAACGCCGTTTCGCTCTCCTCTCTCCTCTGCTCTGACGGAGAGGAGCAGGTGGCCGTCTCCCCCGCCGTCATCCGCGTCAGCAGGCACGCCGAGCACGTGATCCGCCCCGCCCTTATCCTCTCGCGCTGTGCTGCGAACCCTAGCTGCCGTCCTCGTTCTCCCTTCCCCTTCTCCACCGAACCACGCCGCCGCCAGACCGAGCGCCGCGACGATGTTGCCGCCTCGCCGGTGACCGAGCACTCGTCGGGGTGCGTCGCCGTGGACCGTGGAGTCGATCCTGCCGCTGGGAGACGCCAAGCACGCCCGGAGCCTCCCCCTCGTCAGAGAGCCGCCAGCACCACCGCTACGACCTCGTCGTCCCCTCCGCTCCGACCACCTCCTGCCTCGATTCCGGTGGGAATCGATCGAGGTGAGATCCTCCCCCGACCCTCTTCCGTTTTTCCCCTTCTGCGTGCCTAGCGCCGCCCGTTTGTGACCCCGCCGGCGAGCCGCTCCGCCGACGTGCAGACCCAGCCTGGCGCTCCCCCTCTGTTCCCCGGCGTGCCCCGTCCAGCACAGCCCGCCGCCGCCGACCCTTCCTAAACGAGATCGGTAGCCGAAGGCTTCCTCTGCATTTTCCGTTTTGTCGGCCAGGTCCATCTCGCCGCGGTTGCGACGCCACCCTCGCCAGAATACCTCGCCGTCGTCAGGTCGTGCCGCGATTCAAAGACGCCAGGTTCAGTCAGAGCTCGCCCAGCTGTTTTGCAAGAAGAACCCCCGCGCTTTGGTCGATCACGCCCAGGTCCCTAGCAGCCCCAGTGCCCCCACCTGTCAGCCGCCCGACAATTGGCAGAAAAACCCCAGCATCCCAGGCCCTCAACCCGCACTCCTTCCCCGCTGCGCGACCTGGTTCACCCGTGCCCCCTCGCTGTCACGTGGGACCTGCTTCACCATCGGGCCCGCATGTCAGCGCCTGGGCTGGCTAAGCCGCGGTAGCAGAAGTTTGTTCTCGCGCGCGTGGCCCCAGTCCGCAGTGGCCCACCCGTCAGCGTCTGGGCTAGGTTTGCCTGAAGTGTAAAATGTGTTCCGTTTTTCTGTTTTAATTAAACTTTTTCAGTAAATGTTTAAATTCAAAATTCAAACCAGATTTTAAATAACTTTTCAAATATAATTCCAAATAATACATATAATATATGTTTTTGAATAAGAAAAATGTGAGGAATTCCAATATGCCATTCAAAATATCTTTTGGGCAAATTAGATTTCCAAAATTGAGTAAAATTACAATAAAATGCCCTTTTCCTTAATTAATTAATAACTTTTGTTTTATAACTCCAAATTCGACAAATAATATGTCTAAATCGATCAGCTCGACGAGACCTTTCTGTTTATGCTATCCATGACTTAAATTGCAGCATGCATCATATAAATATTAAGTGTACAGCAAGTGTTATGAGAGCAAACCAGGCTTAAAATCTAATTAAATGCTTTAATCTTGTATCCCACATCTCACCCATGCCATGCTACATTAATGCCATGTAATTTGTGCATCATTCATCATGGCATGATTGTTTGCTTGTCGCATTTTAATTCATATGCTTGTGCACTCTATTTATGTTGGCCCTTGTTTGTTTGGCTCTTCTTCGAATAGACGCTGAGCAGGGGATATATCAGGAATCACAGGAATTCTACCCAGATCCACCTCTCGCTTCAACTGAGCTGCCAGGCAAGCACTACCACATGCTTGTATACATATAGTACCTATTGCCTCTCTCTTATTCTTGCATCATTGAGCCGCGATTGCATTAAACTGAATCCCAAGTACTGCATAGCCTTTACTTTTAAACCCCACCGAAGCTTGTTCCTCCATCCCATGAGCCATTACTACAGGAATTGTTTGAGCCATACGGGTCGTAGAACAACATGTGTAGGGTATGTGAGAGTCTGAAGGATAACGAGGTATCTAAACAACTTAACCTGGATAGTAATGGGATAACTAATGAAAGTGGCACCGGTGAGCAATATCTGCTATTTGGTTCTTCATGCTCACTCGGGTCCCGTAGGACCCCGAGTACTTGATACCTGTTCCTTGACTATTCGTACTATCCACATCCGGGAGGCCTTATGGACCCTCCTGAGCCAGAGCTTGATTCATTCTTATTTCTTGGGGCCACAAAGTAGTTTAGGGCTTTATTACTATCCTGTACTTATGCCATGCTTTACTGCTTTATTTAAGATTGTGCGAGGAGCACCTGTACTGTTTTAGATGCGGAGTGTTTTCGCGGTATCGACAAGCCCAGTCACACTTTCGGGTTCCCAGTCGTTTATAGCCATTGACGCAAACCTTGGGTCCGTCTCGGAGCCGGCCAACTTCGTTGCGGGTAGCTTAATGGGGTGGCCCCCTGAAACATTTCTGAATCCTGTGATCGCTTTATCGTGAATGCCTTGTTGGGTTTTGATTTGGTTTTTCTGAGGTTGATCGAGTGTGTGTTGCTATTTGTGCACCCCTGCAGGGTAAATCTTTCTGAAAGCCGTGTCCGCGGTTATAGACGACTTGGAGCACAGTTTCTCGATCATAGACAAGTATAACTAAAGTACCGCTTTTAATTTGACTAAGTACCTGACTAGTAAATAGTGCAATACTCATGAAATGGTTAATAAAACTGCCAACAGATGGAAGGGGTTGTTCGTCCGCTTCCTCGTTGGTAAGCGAGGAGGAGGATGGATCTGTTAATATTACTGTTATAACTGTTGTTCTTAATTAACGGACATCCGTCTATCTTTGGTTAGACGGATGGTTAGCGAGTATCTATAGAATTATTAGGTATTATCTTTTGTTGCAATTGCGTCACCCCAGGTTGTGTCCCCTTTAGAGGCATAAAGACTTGCTGAGTACCCCTAGGGTCTCACATGATAAATTGTTTGATTCAGATGAACAGGTATACTCGCAAGATGGATACTGGGTGGAGGAGACGGACGATGTTGGCAACGATCACTCGGTGTAGAGATTCCGAGAACAGGGATCCGTGAGATCTGTGGGCGGGATGTGTTTATTTATGGGGCATCTTATGCCGATTTGCTTCTTATCCGTACTCGAATCTTGTTTTCCGCTTCCGCCTGATACTCTGATGTTTGATGTATGAGGAGATATCCTAAACTATTATATCTATCTAAGATATTTGGATCTTGCCGTATGGCGTTGCAATATTTCTATTTCTTTTAGACGGAATGGCTCTGAGGACTGTTGTATGTGGCTTGCATACATACTCATTTGTGTATGTAGTTGATCCATTCGCCTGCCGATTACGCCGCTCGTTCTTGTCCCGATGTTTGGCAATGGTTAGGACGGCCGAAAGGTCTACCTGTGAGTGGCATTTGGCCCCACCGTATTATTTTAACCATTTCCGCTCATCCAGGCTTGTAACTAAGAGCGTAATTCACCGAGGTAGTTACATCCTCTCATAATTCTTGCATCTATTTGAAGGAAAAAGAGAGAGGAGATCTAGATTTACAACTCTACCAATCCATCTCTGCTCTAAGTGAGGGGAACATCTTGGGATCTAGGTCTTGAAGACTTTTGTGGTTTTCCTATTGGTGACTGCCCTCAGGTGTCCCATAGTGGAACATCTTGGGAACATCTTGGGAGCCTCCAATTAATTTGTGGAGATTGCCCCTAATGTTGTACGTGTTTGGTGACTGCTCTCAAGTGTCTCATAGTGGATCGGGTGCTTGCCGTGCAGCGGGTGCTTATGAGAATATGGTGATGCCTTTTGCGGTGTTGGTGGTCTTAGTATCGCTCACCCCTCAATGAAGACTTACTTTCCTTCAAAAGAAAGGAACTTCCGGATACATATTCGTATCCACGTGCCTCGTTTATCTCTCTATCCGAGCCTTTTACTTATGCTCTTTACATTGTATAGCCTTCGTTCTTGAAGCATTATCTTGTTATTATCTTGTTGCTTGTCTTACTTAGCATAAGTTGTTGACGCACATAGGTGAACCATTGTATATATATGTTTTGTGTTTGACAAAGTAAATGCTAATTTTATTCTGCATTTGTTAAGTACATATCGTAAAAGTTCTAAAACGCCTATTCACCCCTCTAGGCGGTATTTGTGTCCTTTCAACAATACATTGTAGAGATAGACATATAGTATCATATAGTAATATCATATGCATGATACTATTACATGATACTCCTCACTATGGTTAGCCTAAGTTGTAGTACATGGTCTTAGTGTTGAAAATGGTAAGAAATCTTTCCGTTTGTTTTTAAAGAAAGGGAAATGAAGAGCTAAAATAGAAACAAAGAAGTAATTTTGCGAAAAAGAAATAGAAACGAAATATTCAAAATGGAAACGGAAAAGGAAACGGGGGAGTCGAAAATGAAAATGGTAAGGAAGTTTCAAATAAACAAATAGGAAACTTTCCGAAAATATGATCAGTTAGGCCCAAGTACGAAATAATATTTTACGTCAGTGATTTTTCTTGCTCTTGTTAAGCTGTAGAATATATGAAGGGTCTATATAATACATGCAACCGGCCCATGTGACATATTAATTAAGTGAGTGTCTTAACGTTTATGTGAACTTATGTGCTTGTCGAAATATTGAATTACGTGTGTTACTTTATGTCTAATTGCCGCTTTTAAAGTTGTGAGATATTCTTTGTCTGTTGCATGTTATTTTAGTGTATACATCATGATATTACACCACTATTATATTCTCACAACTGTCCGTTTTCATATCATTTCATATCGTATCCGTCCTGTATCTGTTCCATATTCGTTTCTGATGATTTCTAATTTCGTGTTTATTTTTGGAGTTTTTCATTTTATTTTTGATTCCGATGATACAAGAGAAAACGAAAACGATAATGTATGTTTCTGTCTGTTTTCGTTTCATTTTAAATCCTTGGTTCATCAAAAGGTGGTTAAGGCTTCAAACTAGTGTGAACAAAATAAATAATGCTTCTCATAAAAACGAAATAAATACTATCCCGGTCCTATAGAGTTTTATTTTATTTTAAAAGAAGGGTCTTTAAGCCGTGGAATTTTTCTCCAGGGTTCATATGTATTCTTTATTTGAATTTGATTTTTGTCAAAATTTGAAATACCAAAAAAAAATTTAAAAAATATGTGCATGTAGAACTTTAGTTTTAGGTGCGTGCAAATTCGTTTCACGAAAAATGAACATTTTGGATGACTTGTGCAAAAAAAGACAAAATTTGGTGCTAAACTAATGTGTTCTACGACGCAAAAATTTGTCTTTTTACACAGCACATAATATCGGTTTTCTGTGGAATGACTTGATGTCCACCTCAAACATAAAGCTACACATGATAATATTTTTTTTAAAATTTTCAACTTTTTGAAAAGTATTTTTTATACCGCGTGCATATGCACCGGGTGTAGAAAGGCTTTCTTGTTCAGTTTGACACAACGACGCAGTTGGCCCGCGACTCCGCCCCGTTAGCTAACCACTTGCCCGATTCGCACCCGACCTGCTTGGGCGCCTGCCTTCGTCTCCACCAAACTCAACTCCCCCCACCACTCCCCCTCCCCTCCACATCTCGCGACTCCCCCCGCCTCGTCCCTGTCTCCGGTGACCACTCCGGCGGCGGAGCGCTCGCCGCATGGAGCATTAGTACCACCGCAGAACCTATCTCATCTCCTCTGCGTCCGCCGCGGCCATGGCGAACTACCTGGCGCAGTTCCAGACCATCAAGTCCTCGTGCGACCGCGTCGTCATCGCCGGTATGCCACCTCCTCTCTAAACCCTACTCCTAACCCCTCGGATCTCTTCCGTACGACGAACCGTTCTCTGTGCGCGGGCTGCCGTGACTCGCAGTACAGCGCGATCTGCGCACTGCGACCTGCGTGATCTCGGGGCTACAAGCTCGGGTTGGGCCCGATCGGGCGGCCATTGGAGATGAAATGGGAATATTTCTCGAGACTAGAGATGAAGTGGTGGTCTCGGGCTTGCTGTGGGCATCTAGTATAGTGAGATTCATGGTGGTATGAGGGTCTCAAGGTTGTGTTTAGCTTCCTGCTGGTCGCATCTCGCATCTCAGCTAGTGTCAAGTAAAATTCATAGTGCTTAAGCTAATGAGGAATGACTAATGAGTGTTGGTATCCAGTTTCCAGTTTAGCCGCACAATCTTGTTTTGCATCGAAACCACATAATGCATCAGCATATCGGCACAAACCAGCTTCATATGGAAATTATCTCAAATTGCACGCACCTGTGTAATGTTAGTCAGGCATATATGCCCATTAGCATAGCCTGGAGGGGTACAATGAAAGTTGACTTACATAACCATTTTAATTCATCGCTGCAAATGCTGACAATATGTGAGTTCAAGTTAGTGTTATTTTTGTGTAAATTCTTTCTCATACAGCAAATAATCTTTTGCAACAGTTGAGGATGTGAGTGACTTATGGCTCAACGTCAAAGAAAGTTTTAAAGAACGGTTGCCAATCAAGAAAGCCTGTCTCAATAACAAGGCGAGGAACCCCGTTTTAGTGGAACACCTACCAGCTGAATTTATACAGACTACAGATTCAAGGCTGAGAAGTCGATATCCGCAAGAACAATACTTGTTTTGGTTCCGCGAACCATATGCTACTGTTGTTCTTGTTACTTGCGAGGTACATTTCTCCACATTCTGATATCATGTTGCATGCTGCTCTTTCTGATTCTCTTTTTGGATAATGTTGCTTCTCATATGTATAAAAATGTGCAGGATCTTGATGAGTTCAAGACCATTCTTAAACCTCGCCTCAAATTAATTGTGCAAAATGATGAGAGGGAATGGTTCATTGTATTTGTGTCGAAGGCCCATCCTAGCAATGATCAAGCAACTAAGATGGCAAAGAAAGTATATGCTAGGCTTGAGGCTGATTTCAACACTAAAAAGAGAGAAAGGTAACAATCACATCTTGGTGCTGAGTATTTATATGTATCTGCAGTAGAGTTGGTAACAATCACATCTGTGTGCTGAGTATTTATATGTATCTGCAGTAGACTTGGTAACAATCACATCTGTGTGCTGAGTATTTATATGTATCTGCTGTTTGAATGCAACATGCTGCCATCGGTTGTCATCTTGCACTGATTCTGTTTTTTCTTTTCGCGAGGATGCTTCCACTTTTGAATTCTCAACAAACTCTTTTTGGGTTTTTGGTTCATTGTTACTACAAACAAGCAAATATTAAAAATGTTTATTTATGATATAGATGCTGCAAATTTGATCTCCATGGACCTGATGCTGAGTTCTGGGATGATTTCGACTCGAAAATGGTGGATTGCATAAGAAACACATTGGATAGAAGGGTTCAATTTTACGAGGAGGAAAACCGTAGGTTAAGTGAGCAACGATTCACTCCAATATGGAACTTCTGTAACTTCTTTATTCTGAAGGTATCATGATGCAACCATTTATTCTGCATGCCAATCGTCATTACTTATTTCATTCTCGGCGGCACTGGGTTTTGTTTACCTTAATGTTTCTCGGACATTTTTTATCTTTATCTTTGTTTGGATTTCTTGAGCTTACACCTTTTATTTCTTCAGGAAAGTTTGGCCTTTATGTTTGAGGTGACTAATCTTCATGAAGATTCACTCCGTGAATATGATGAGCTTGAACTATGCTACTCTGAATCAGGTTTTCCTCGAACTTTGATCTGGCACCTATGCTGCACTGATTTTTCAGCTTTGCCTCTAATTGAATTTGCATAATCAAAAGATTTTGTTTTGCAATCGACTTCAAGAGTGATGCGTTTTTCAAGAACTTACAGTAGCTCAATAAGGTCTCCATGATTGCTTTGTAGGTTGTAGGGGTGCCAGTGGTAATGATGGTTGTTAGCCGCTGCTGGCAGTAGGTAGATAGGGCAAGAGAGATATAGGGGTAGGGAAGAGAGTTTGGGGAAGATGGATTTTCTTATTTGCTTGAGAAATGAAATGTACAATGCTGTATGGCCATAGCATTGCAAAAGATCTAGAACTCAGCAGACATCCAGACAAGAAATGTAAGGGCAGAGTGCAGTTGAAGAGATTAGGAGCGAATTCAGTTTAGAAGAGTTCAAGCAGTCCTTCTCCAACAAAAATTGTATTTTCCATTATGATTTTGCGCTGTAGTATTCTGCCGTGCTAGAGTCTCGCCTGCAGCATGGTAGCGCTATTCCTTGGTACATTTGAATCTGGTTGTGTCCGGCCAGCTGGTTCTTCTATGCCACTGATTCCTTGACCTTGTTGTTTTCCCCGATAAGTTTGACCCCGATATGAACCTATAACAGTCCATGTTTGTATAGGATTACATTAACTTCTGTTTTCGGAACTACAGCGCAGATTCCTCATTTGGACCATAAACTAGAAGTAACTTTACTCAAGGAGGTTTCTAACTTTGTATTAATATATAGAGGCACTGAGCGGATTAGTTGGATACAACAAATACCAAGTATGATCATAAATCATTGATATTACTCCTAACCAAGTAACCATAAATTTATAGGTTTATTTTTGTGCTAGCTAGCTTGTTCTTTCTGGAGGTGAGTTACTGGTTAGTATCCAACTATTTGGCATGTTTCTTCTTTCTTGTTTCAATACTATAATGGCGATGTCATCAACTACATTTATTTCTTGTGTTCTATGTTAAGAAAAGAAAACTGTTATATGCCGCCGTAAAGCTTACGCCGTGCACTTGATACATGTTTGGAATGATACATTTCATTTATATGTATTTATAAGAAATTTTGCTCATTGTTATCCATATCATTTTGTTCACATGAATGCAGTAAATCTCCCAGGGAAACCTCGAGAATTTGGAGGACTGGATGCTGGTGATGATCAGGCTGCGCTGCTAAATCCAGGATTCAAAGCACTGACCCAAATTGTTCAGGATGACGTGTTCAGGGAATTTGAGTTTAGGCAATACATATTTGCTTGCCAGGCCAAGGTATTCGCAATTGTGCATAATGGATTCTTCAGTTGTTGAAATGATTTATGCAATATTGTACTACTGCTAAGTGTTTTTGTAAGTATGGAAACACCTCCATTTATTGCTTTCTTTTATAGTGGAGAATTATATAACATGTACAATTAGGAGAAAAGTATGAAAGAACATTATTTATTTGTAATTTAGTATGGGCATGAAAGTAACACTTATTTAATTAGTTAATTAGGAAATGAGTATGCTCTTGTTATGCTTGAATGGATCGTGTTATATAAAACTACACTCCTTGTGTATTTATTTTTGTAATTTTATTTTATCTATTTTCTACTAATGACTTTGGGACAAGTGCCAATTATTATTTCCCTTATCATTCATTTCATTTCACCTTTTTCAGTTATTATTTAAACTGTCTCGCCCAGTTGAGGTTGCTGCAAGAGGACATGCTTTTGTTGTCAGCTTTTCCAAGACGCTAGCCTGGCATGAAGTATGTAACCGTGGTTTCACTATTTTCTTCCTCTGCAAGAGGACATGCTTTTGTATGAATTATTTATCATTTTTAGGAAGACTACCTTTGCAAAGTACCACTTGTTTATTTACCCTGAGTGCTCTTTTTCTTTTCTCTTCAGAATGCTCTGCCATTTTGTTTCCGTGAAGTATGGGTGATAACTGCATGTTTGGGTTTAATAAAGTCTACGAGTGCACAGTATGATGGTGGAGTTGTTGCTATTGACTCAGAGAAGGAGTTCTATCGTCTTCAGGGTGACCTTTATTCTCTCTGCCGTGTTAAGGCAAGTTTTAATACTCCTGGTATTCCATTATTGATTTGTCTGCAATAATTTGTATTTGTTTTCTGGGTTTACCATTTTTCCTTTGTGCAATTAAGGAACCTAAACCATAAACTTGTATTATCAGGTTACTTGTTTGGGGGCTTTAAAGAGTGTTCTCTTGTCATATGCAACATATTATAGGACCAATTCAGTACTGTTCGCACTCGTGGTACTTGTAGCAGTGGCGGAGCTAGCCCGTGAGTACAGCCTAGGAAAAATAAGAAGGCATGTGACCAACAGCCATTTGCCCATGAAAAATGCTAGTTCTTAATTCCACATCCACTCCTCCGATTTGAGTGGATGCTCCTGGGCAGAGCCTAGGTGCTTTTGATTTTGGCTTATAAGCCACAAAAGCACCTAGGTGCTTTTGATTTTGGCTTTTGGCTTTTGACTGGATATTGTTAGATGATGGTACTGAATGTCGTAGTTAAATGAATATCAATAGAATACTGTGGAAATTAATCATCTCCAGGAATTTTGTGCAAAATTTCAAAAGATGTATTGCACTCTTGGTACATACGGCACCATGCTGTGGTTTGTTTTAGACTGTTAATAATTTTAGGAGATTCCTAGAACTGTCTAGTTATTTTCTCACAATTGCTACAAGCCAACTTGAATCACCAGATCCTGTATGCAGTCAACGTGAACCATTTTCATTCCTTTAATTGGTGATCATATTGTGGTTTATTGAACTGTTGGGATTTCGGGCATATGAGTTGTCTAAAAGTAGTGCCTTTATTTTTGCACACTTGCTATTACTTTAAAATTAAACCATCTTTATGTGGTCATCATTATCTATTTACGGATGGGCAACCCTATTCCTAATGTTCCATAGACGATCTGAAGTTCAAATGGGTACTAGAGAATGCAATTGTTGTTTCGTGTTTTGGTGGTTTATTAACTACTTGCTGTAATCCTGTCCAACTGTGCCATCAACTTTTCGATTACATTTGCCTAATTTGTTCAAAACCTGCAAAACTCTGTGCTTATATATTATTATTGATGGATATGGCAGTTTATGAGGCTTGCTTACTTAATTGGTTACGGGGTTGAGATAGAAAAGAGTCCAGTCAACAGGTACAAGATCAGTGCCACTATTTATCTTTTGAATTCATCTTCCCATACAGTTTTGCTGACATGTTCAATGTATCTGCAGTGCATCTTTAAGCATGCTATCTTGGCCAAAACCAGCTACATGGCCCTCAATTCCACCTGATTCGTCGGCAGAGATAATGGCAAAAGAGAAGGCAAGCATTTTCAGCTTTGTGGCATGCCTTCCTATTAAGTTCATCTGCATTTTTTGGTTCTTTTGCATCAAAAGTCTACTTTGCTCATGTAGTCTAATTGGGCCATACCCATACGAACTGACATCAACATGTTTGAAATCAGTCACTAAATCGAGCTGCCCCTTCCTCCAACCCAGTATGCTCAAAAGGAAAATCTTGGCATGAAATGAAGCATGAGATATGGAAAATGGACAATGCTATTCCATGTTAGTGAACAGTACCATTTTTCAATTTTTTTAGTTGAAGGAATATCTGAACATGCAACATACGCGGAAACTTTCAGGTTCAACACAAGTATAAATTATGCATATGGTGGTGGTGTAGAATGAAAGAGAAAAAACAGGATACGCCAAATTTAGGAGATGCAGGCTTTCCCTCTGTCTTGGACAAAGGGAAATGCTTGCACTGTTCAGCTGCCTATTGCATTTTTAATGCAAGGTGTGGCTTGACATTGTGAAATGTTTCCCTTATGCAGACAATTCTTCAAGCAAAACCAAGAGAAAAGCTCTTTGACATTCAGAGGAAACCATTGCCATTAGAACCTTCTTTGCTTCTACGGGAGGCTAATAGGCGTAGAGCTTTTCTTTCAGTTGGAAATATCTCTGAATTGTACGAATCAGTTGATGGGTAAGGCGTTCGTTTCCCCATTTAATGATGTAATATTTGGACTCGAATTTCAACATAAACTTCGGATTGTCTTATTTATATATGTGTTTATATTTTTGTCTGGGCAGTTCAGGTTTAGATGCACATTCAAAACTTCCTCCCAACAAATCTGCTTCTAACTTGATGACAAGAACTATGTCCGGGCCAACAACCTCTGAGACTTCTCTACCAGTTGATAGACCCATGAGGTTGTCAGAAATTCATGTTGCAGCTGAGCATGCATTGAAGCAGACGGTATCTGATCCTAATTTTATGACATCACTCTCATCACCAGAAGAATTTGAGGTATTGTATCTATTCCACATCATGATAGATTATTTCTTACTGTCCTGTTATAAATTCAAGTTTCTTTATATTTGTTTTCGAAATACCTTAAATGTACTTTATCATGCTGCTAATTTTTCCTCAGTTTTCATTTTAATTAGTTCGTCAAAGTAATTTACTCTAGAGACACCAATTCAGTACCATGTTATTTACAGAATTGGGCTAAGCAATAGATAAAAAATAAACTGCAAGAGTAATTGTTTTTGTGTTACCAGAATAGATATATGGAGCTTACTAAAGGTGCAGCTGACAATTATCACCGCTCTTGGTGGAAAAGGCATGGAGTTGTGCTTGATGGAGAGATTGCAGCTATATTTTTTAAGCATGGAAATTACGATTTGGCTGCAAAATCCTATGAGAAAGTTTGTGCTCTCTATTCTGCAGAAGGCTGGGAAGAGCTATTGGCAGATGTTCTTCCTGATCTTGCAGAATGCCAGAAGATTCTTAATGACGAAGCTGGTTATCTGGCTTCCTGTGTAAAGTTACTTTCTCTAGAGAGTAGCTTGTTTTCGTCTAAAGAGCGGCAAGCTTTCCAGTCAGAGGTTGTCCGGCTTGCTCACAGTGAAATGAATCATCCCGTGCCCCTTGATGTTTCATCCCTAATTACATTCGCTGGAAATCCTGCTCCGCCACTAGAACTATGTGATGGAGATCCTGGTACACTGTCTGTAGCAGTTTGGAGTGGCTTCCCACATGACATCACACTTGAGTCTCTCAGTTTAAGGTTGTCAGCCTCCTCTAGTGCGGATGAAGGCCTTAAGGTACAGTTAGTTTGATGTTACGTTTTTCAACTGAATTTGCTTTTACATTACAGATTGCTTTCTTTCGATGTAGACTTGTTATTTATAATCTGATACCCTAGTATGTCTCCAGTTCAAATTCAGTTTCACCATTGTAAGACAACCATCAAAAACAACTTGGATAATTTCATAGGTTCTTTGTAATCACCTAATGGATTAATGCTGCCATGTCATGCAGGCAATAAAGAGTACAGACGCACGTGTTCTTGTGCCAGGTAGAAATTTTATCCCCTTCGACATTCCTCCTCAAAAACCTGGTTCCTACGTGTTGGGTGCTCTCACTGGACAGATTGGCAAGCTATCATTCAGATCACATGGATTTTCTCAAGATGGTCCAGTGGACACTGATGAATTCATGAGCTTTGAGAAGCCAACAAGACCTGTTTTGAAGGTAATGCATTAAAATAACTGGAGCATCATGACAAGTTAGCAGCCCTGGGTTTTTTTTTCCGGGAAAACGCGAAGGACCTTTGCGTTTCATTTCATTGGATATGTAGAGTTATTGTTTACAAACCTCCTAAGAGGCCAAACAAACAAGAAAAAAAGAGATTACAATTGGTGGACATCCCAGGTGGTTGGCAGGATGACGCAAAGGCCTTTGGCGCAAGCTCTAGCCCAAAGTTCGGCTTCGTCTTTGATCGTGCTCACCCACGCGAGTGTCGATGGCCTGACACCATTGAAGACGCAGTCATTGCGGTGTTTCCACGTCATCCACGGTACGAGCAGGGCGACAGAGGCAAGACCCTTGTGCATGGGTTTTGGCGTGGCATGTTTTGCCTAACGGCACCAGTCGTCCAGGGTGTTGCTGTCGTCGGGTGGGCGGCAAGGAATCCTGAGCCACGCTAGGACATCGTGCCACACCGGCTGTACGAAGGGGCATGCCAAGATCAGGTGGTGCATTGTCTCTGGCATCTGATCACAGAGCAAGCATCTTGGCTGATGCTGAAGCCCGTGGCGCGCGTGTCGCTCGGCAGTCCAACATCGGTCTTGGTCAGTGAGCCAATGGAAGAATTTGACTCACGGCGACGCCCACGTCTTCCATATGAGCTTCCAGGCCGTGGCAGCGTTGATGCCGTGGAAAATGGCTCGATAGCAAGATTGAGCCGTGTAAGTGCCGCTGGCAGTCCATCTCCGGACTAGGCGGTCGTTGTCGTCGGATAGCTGCGTGTTCGTCACCCGTTGCCAAAGCTGTAGGTATTGCCCGATCTCGTGGACTCCAATTGCGCCTTGGATGTCTCTGGCCCAGCTGTTGTTGGCAAGGCCTTGTGCAACCGTGCGCTGCTTACGCCGCCGCGTCGGGATGCACTCGTAGCCCTGGTGAACCATGTCAACTAACCATCAGACTGGTACCAATATTTTCAAAATTAAATAGGAGACCTGATAACAGCATATACCTTTCTTGTACTCAGGGACATACTGTAAGCTTTATTGGGCCTGTCTCACTTTTTTTGTGTGCGTTCATTGTAGGTGAGAAAACCAAGGGCTTTGGTTGATATTACTCCTGCTGTGTCCTCTGCATTACTTATGAATGAACTCCAGTGGATCGGGTTGATTGTCAAGCCTATAGACTATTCTTTGAGAGGTGGAATATTGCATATAGATGCTGGTGCTGAACTGAAAATCGAGGAGTCACAGATGATTGAGATAGAAAGTTACAGAAGTGAGGGAGAGCATTATTGTCCTACCGATGCTTCCAAGGCACTATCAAGCTCCACTGATACTGGAAGGGTCGAGAAGGTTCCTATCAAAAATGGGAAGATAAAACTGCCAGATTGGGCTAGTGACATGACTACTCTTGTTTGGTTTCCTGTCCGTGCTATCGACGATACAATTGCAAAGGGAACATCCCCAGGTTCGTATGAAATAGGTCATATGTTGGGTATGGTAGTGTGTTTCAGCCAGTTAGTTGACGTTTTTATTATTTCTATATTTGTTCAGCGTCCCCTCAGAAACATAGCATAGTAGATGGAATGAGAATGATTGCTCTCAAGCTTGAATTTGGAGCTTTCCATAATCAAGTATTTGAAAGGTATTAACCTCAAGTATTTGTGCTCTCACCTTGTTATGTAGATATGCCAACTAATTTTTTCCCATCGTAATTACTTTCCAGGACCATTGCAGTACATTTCACTAATCCATTCCATGTGAGCACGCGTGTGGTTGACAAGTGCAATGATGGAACCCTGCTTCTGCAGGTACAGCCCTCATGTTTACACAATTGTTATCTGATACCTTGTCATAAAATGGCGCATAAAACATGTTCTATATCTTGTATTGGACATCAGCAACACTGCTGGCAATATTCATAACATATCTGTGCAATTATATGTATTTATTGGTAATAAAATCTCTTGGATTCTTAAATGCCAATTTATGTTTTGTTTCATGTCCAGGTGATCTTACATTCTGAAGTAAAGGCTACTCTGCATGTAAAGGATGTATCGTTAGACCTACAAGCTGGATTTGAGCACTTAGGCAAGGATGGACGGCCGACTTCAAGTTTGTTCCCTCTGGTTATTGCTCCTTCTTCCAAAGCTGGAATCTTATTTGTAATACGTTTAAGTGGCACAAAAGGTAAGTCTTTTCTAGAAGTCTGCTTTCACCTTTAGCTGACCTTTGCAATGCATGATTGCTCACATCCGTTACTCTTTACTACAACTATAAGTCATATGCTTCATCATAACCAAAGTTATTGTCTGTCGTTGTATTTTGTATTAGACCAGAAAAACATGAAATGACCATCTAAAAGAGTACAATGTAGACTCCATTTCCGTACAAACTATAATTCTTAAACATGAATCATCCAGTTTATCTTTCACATTTTCAGACCTAGATGAGCTGGAAAAGGCAGACAGCATGTTGAATATTAAGTATGGGATATCGGGTGACAGGACTACCGGAGCACACTCTCCAGTTCCTGTTAAACCTGATGATTCTGAAGAGCTTCTTCTATTCAAGATTTCACTAAAACTGAAGCGCCCTGTTCTGGATCCATGCCTGGCAGTTGGATTCCTTCCATTCTCTACCGACTGCCTGAGGGTTGGTCAATTGGTCAACATGAAATGGAGGGTTGAAAGGCTGAAGGACCTGGAGGAGGCATCTCTGTCTGGTGTAAGTCTGCAGCAACATTCTTGTTCTTTCTTGCATCCTGTTTCGTGCTATCGATCAAAGATTTGACATCTTTTTTGCAACTAAAGTTTTACTTTATTTGGCAGGATGAAATACTTTATCAGGTCGATGCTAATCCACAGAACTGGATGGTTGCTGGGAGGAAATGCGGTCACATTTCATTCTCAGAAGCACAAGGTTAGCATGTAGACACATCTGTGGTTCAGTTTGCCTGCCATCCATCTTTGTTCAACCCCAATCAATATACAACCATCGGGTGCACCATTATAACAGTAAGCATTCGTTTCACCCACAGGATCAAGGATCGAGATTGCCGTTACATGTGTCCCTCTGGTGTCTGGGTATGTACACCCGCCGCAGCTAGGCCTGCCTGATGTAGGCGATGCGAACATCAGCTGCAATCCAGCAGGCCCCCACCTGGTGTGCGTCCTGCCTCCCAGCCTTAGCACCTCCTACTGCATACCGGCTTGATTCGTTATCTCATTACATTAGCTACCGTAGACCACCATTTTCCCCATACAAGGTGCTCTGTTTTTTGCCCAGATATTCTTTATATGTACAATGGTTAAATTCTCGGTGTATATTTCACTAGATGGAAATCTTCCTGTGATGTGTTGCTTTGTTGGGGGTAGTGGGAGTAATGCGTGTGTGGCTCTTGTTGGTTCCGCTGGCTCCCTTTGAATAACCTGGTGTTGTAAACATTTACCAATCCTCCGTTCCATAATTCTTGTCGACCATAATCATGGAACAGAGGGAGTACATAATTGAGTAGTCCCTTCTCCTGTCAGTTTTTTTTTCCAAGATTCTCTTTTGGGGTACCAGACGGTTTATTTTGGAGGACAAGCCTTTTTTTCCCAAGATTCTCTGTAACTTGCCTCCTAGCGAGGATGTAACCTAAACTCTGCCTATTCAACTTTCTCTAAAAAATAGACTGGTTTGTTTTGGACGACGAACCAAGGAGGCGGCGCATATCTCTGGAACAAGCTCTTAGTTTAAGCACTCATGTTTTAAGGAGTGGAGATTTTTTGGCTCCCGAGATCTAGTGCTCCTGTTATTTTAAAAATTCGAAAATTATGTTTGTGAGTTTTAAAAAGAACTGAAAACAAATCCGGATGTTACCAATAGTATATCTCACAAACGTGCAAATCAATTTTAGATACTTTGTATTCTAGGCTACATAAAAATGACAAAAGTGTGTATTTGTGTATACATATTTTCAAATCCCCAAATTTTATTGGATTTTGTCATTTTTGTCTAGCCCACATTCAAAGAATTTCGCATCGTGATTTTGCATGATTGTGTGATACAACATTGACTATGTCTATAATTGTTATAAGACTTTTTAGAAACTGGTAAATATCATTTTTGAAATTTTAAAATGATGAGAGCACTGGAGCTCCGAGCCAAAAGACACTCCTTTGATGTAAACCCCGGATTTCCGGCTGACGCTATGAGATCAAACGTTTTTGTAGTCTGAGAACTGATAAAGGCTGTTACAAATGTGCGGGTAAGTATGGCAAAGGGTAGCACATATGATGAACCCAAATGTTGCAAATGTGGGGGCAGCACATATGATTTGTGGGTAAGGATGGCAATGTGTAGGGTATGGGCAAAGGCGAGGCCAGCAAGCAGGCTTAAATAGGCTGAAGCCTGCCCTCCAAATTTGTAAAAAAATAAATTACTACTAATAATCCTGTGCTAGGAGGCGAGGCCCATTAGCTTAGTTTCCAGCCCCAGCCCAACTCACATACGCGCACAACACAAGCACGTAACGCAGCCAAATCTTCCACCTCCAGACTCACGCAAGAAGCAACGGAAAGAGAGAAACAGAGGCGGCCAGCCGGCCACCAAACCCTAGCGCTAGCGGCGTCCGGCTCCGGCGTCCAGCCTCCGGCCTCCCTATCCCTAGCGCCTCGACCTGCGCCGTCCGTGCTGCTGCCCGCCTGCCCCTGAAGAAGCGCCGTTGCCTGCGCGGCTGCGCCTCGACCAGCGCCTCGACCTGCGTCGTCCGCGCTGCTGCCCTCGAAGAAGCTGCCTCCGGCGAGAAATTTGGGCTAAGGAGCGCGCGGGCCGGGGCTAAGGAGCGCGCCGGCCTCCGGAGTCCGAAGAGAGGAGCTCCCGCCTAGCCGCCTCCGGCATCAGAAGTGGTATTTGTCATCGGCAATCGGTGGTATTTGTCCTCCAATCCTCATATCTATTGCAAATTTGTAATTATATACTAGTTTCGGTTAATTTATCTATGTGTAATATATTTCCAGATTTGTAAAAATGAAGAGAAAGCATGTGAGCATCCTTGGCTATTATACACCTAGTTCTGTTGGTAGCACTCAATCTGAACCTGAAATTGAAGTTGCACCTGAAATTGAAGCTCAAGTTGAACACGAAGAACCTCAACCTGAACCTAAACCTCAACCTGAACCTGGTCCCCAAATTTATGAGAGCAATGCCACCACATTTGATGAGAGCACAACCCAACCAAGTCAGCTTATTCAAGAATTTCATCCAAGTCAAATTGTTCATGATCCAGGACTTAGAATACCAATAGAAGATTATGCCCCCGAAATTAGAAGTGATGTGAGAAGAGCTTATTTGTTGAATGGGTGAAATAAGGCTGTAGGGCATAAATTTAAGAAGACACAAGATGGCACTATTTGGAGATCATTTCAGGCACACTGGTTGGATAAGTATGATTGGTTGGAATATAGTGTGGAAAAGGAGGCTGCTTTTTGCTTCTATTGCTATCTTTTCAAGAAACCATCACATGCTTGCAGATTGGGAAATGATGTGTTTACAAAAGATGGTTACACTCGTTGGAAAACAGGTCTGGATAATTTTAAAAAGCATGTTGGTGGTCTATCTAGTCGCCACAACATTGCTAGGGATGATTGTGATGATTTCAACAATCAACGAGCAAGTGTGGCTACCAAATTTCGTGTGTATAGCAAGGAGTCTGAGATGTTATATAAAATCCGTCTAACTGCATCATTAGATTGTGCAAGGTATCTCATAGCACAAGGGGAGGCTTTTCGTGGGCATGATGAATCCTCCACTTCCATCAACAAGGGCAATTTCTTGGAGTTATTGGACTGGTACAAGAACAAAAAGGATGATGTGAAGGAGGCATTTGATAAGGGGCAAGGAAATGCACACATGATTTGTTCGGACATCCAAAAGGACCTTGCTTCATGTTGCGCAATGGAGGTGACCAAGGTTATTAAGGATGCCATTGGAGATAAGAAGTTCTCAATTCTTATTGATGAGGCTAGAGATTGCTCAATAAAGGAGCAAATGGCAGTGATTGTGAGGTGATGCATACCATGTTTTGTCTTGTTTTATATAACTGTACTAATATTGTTTACTTGTTGTTTACTAATCTGGTTAATTTCTTGATGCATGTAGATTTGTAGATGATCATGGGTTGCTACAAGAGAGATTTCTTATGATTAAGCACATCACAGATTGTACATCTGCTGGAATTAAAGAAGCTTTCCTTGCTGTGTTGGATTATCATGATTTGCCAATTTGTAGGCTACGTGGACAGGGCTATGATGGGGCTTCTAATATGAGAGGGGAATTCAATGGTTTGCAAAAAATGGTTAGAGATGAAGCTCCATATGCATTCTATGTTCATTGCTTTGCTCATCAGTTGCAGTTGGTGGTTGTCACTGTTGCTCAATGTAGTCCTGCTATTGCTAATTTCTTCAACATTATTCCCTTGATAGTGACTCAAGTTGGTTCATCTTGCAAGAGAAAAGATGCATTACTTGCAAAACATCAGGATGAATTGTTAGAGTTGTTGGAGAATGGGATGATTTCAGCTGGAACCGGGATGCATCAAGAGTCTAGCATAACAAGACCAGGAGACACTCGGTGGGGCTCACACTTGAGAACCTTGCTTCGCATATTCACAATGTGGAAGGCTGTGGTGGGTGTTCTAGGAATTATAGTGATTGATGCTCGGGAACACACATGTCAAGGTGGGGCTTTTGGTTTGCTTATTAAGATGCAATGCTTTGAATTTGTGTTCATCATGTTGCTCTTAATAAACATGTTAAACACCACAAATCAGCTCTCACTAGCTTTGCAAAGGAAGAATCAAAATATTGTTGAAGCCATGCGTTTGGTCTTGGATGTGAAAGAAAGTTTGCAAGGGATGAGGGACAATGGGTTGGATTCTTTATTCAGCCAAGCCAAGAGCTTTTGTGAGACACATGAGATTGAAGTGCCAAATATGGATGATCATGTTGGAGCTTTGGGTCAAACTGTTCGCACCACCAAGAACACGACCACTCGACTCCACTATTACAAGGTTAGCATATTCAATGTTGCCATTGATGCAACTCTCGCTGAAATGAATCATCGATTCAATGAAGTTTCCACCGAGTTACTTAATTGTATGGCCTGTCTTAGTCGAGCAAACAACTTCTCAAAGTTTAATGTTGAGAAACTTATTCGGCTTGCTGAAATTTATGCTGAGGACTTCACAGAATCAGACAGATTGTTGCTAAGAATTGACCTCCCAAGATTTCTTATGAACATTAGGAGAAGTGAAGAATTTAATGGATGTCAAAATCTGTCCACACTTGCTCAGCTGATGGTTCAGACAACAAAACACACATATTTCCTATTGGTGTATCGTCTCATTGAGTTGGCTCTCATTCTTCCTGTGGCAACTGCATCAGTTGAACGCATATTTTCAGCAATGAAGATTATTAAAACAGATTTGCGCAATAAGGTATCTGATGAATGGCTAAATGATTTAATGGTGTGCTACTGTGAGAAAGAGATATTCAAAAGTATTCATGATGATCAGATCATTATACAGTTTCAGAAATTGAGGGATCGTAGAGGACATCTACCGCGCGAGTATGATGTGATTTCTTAGAGGTACATGTCTGTTTACTAGTTTTATTAGAGAGTTCACTTTGTCCTTTTTGTTGTATGCTTTTTTCGTGGTATTTTGTCTTAAATAATTTTATGTCTTATATATTGTCTTAATTTCTACGGAAGTAGGCGTTTATTAGTCGTTTGGTTAGTCCTCGTCAACTTTCAGCCTCGCCTGCAAATAATTCCTAGACTCGCTGTTGGGTATGGGTACGGTAGAGCAGTACTATAACCATACTTATGTAATTAATGAGTACAAAATTCTTCCATACCCGTATACATGAGTATGAAACTTTATCCATATCCATACCTGACGAGTACCCATATCCATTATATACTTGGCGGGTGGATTAAATAGTATACAAGTTATTCACAATTTTACTTTCATTGATAGCACATTTGGCAAAAAAAAACTATTATCTCGACTCAATGATAGATAGATAAGTACATGAATATTATCAAAATTTTGAAATCAAAATCTCATACTTGGTCCTTCCGGTACAAGATTGCTCGGTTGTCTAGGTTGAAGTTCCACAAATAAGGCCCACATATCAGTATAAATGAGTATGGTATGGGTATACTCATGAGTACGAGGCTATCCTTGGGCCTACCCATGATTTTTTTTTGCGAAGTTCTACCGATCTATTAGAAATCATTAACAATAGTACAAAGAGGTCCAAAAGTAATAAAAATTACAAATAGGTCATCAGACCACCTAGCGACGACTATAATCACTGCGCGAGCCGAAGCGCGCCGCCGTCCTTGCCCCTCCGTCACCGGAATCGGACAAAGCTTGTTGTATTAGAGCTTGTTGTAGTAGACAGACGGGAAGTCGTCGTGCTAAGGCCACAAAGGACTAGCGCAACAGAGCAGCAATCATCGCCAAAGATGACAACCGTAGATCGGCAGAGACTGACCTGAAATCATACCAACGAACACGAAAACGGACCGGATTCCAAAATATTCGTCGGACAAACGACTCCACGCGCTCGCTGGCGGTGCTAGATGCACCAGCAGAGCGAGGATAGAGCGAGAAGGATCTTATTCTGACTTCAGGACGTAGTCGTCACCTCAACCTTCTGAAGAAGACACTAAAAAGCAAGCTAAACAAAAAATAAAAACCTCCCGCCAGCAAGAGGCCATGATCCGCCACACCTCCAAGACCCTAGGACCACCGGAGGCGGAGCTGACCGACACGTAGCCGGCGAGGGGGCGAAACCTTAGATGGGTTTTAGCTAGTTCCTCACAATCGCCTCTCGTGGCGGCTAGGTACCGCTTGGTGACTTTGGTGGTACTTGAGATATCTTTATTGTGGGCCCTATCCATGACTTAAGTTTAGCGTATGAGTACTACTCATGCTATAAAAGTGTTTTACTCTACCCACATGGGTACAGTATGGATAAAATTGTCAGCATTATTTGTGGAAAAGATTGCCAATGGCGATATTATTCCCACAACCCTTTTTCTGAACCCACGCAATCTGTGAAGCTACATATTGGATTTACTTCTTTTACCGCGCTCTATTGCTGGGTAGTGAAGTCCGTTGAAGAAGCACTCATCTCTCTCCAGCGGCAGGACACACCACTACGGAGATAATGCTGATACGCACACACTAAAACGTAACATCGACCACGCGCAGCCGGACAAACAAACAACCTGTTCAAAATCGTGTTGATTCTCTGGTGAAAAAAGGCGGCGGTAGCAACATCCTGCCGAGCATCCAGATGTGAAGCCTTTTTGTGAAAGAATAATTAAAAAGAACTTTGTTATATTCAGACCGGTCTCCAGATTGCAAATTCTAGGTTGTTGCCGACGCTAGAAAGTGAGTTTAGTGCTAAACATAAAAGGCCAAAGTAGCTGATGTAGTGACGAGACCATCGAAAGTAGATTTCATGTTAATATGTTTCGATAATGATTTTTTATCCAAAAGTTATTCACCATAACTCGTAAGTTATTCAGACTTTAACATATAACTTACTCATCCTGTAAACACCTTGTAAAAACGTAAGAGCAACTCCAACAACTTACTTATATATGGGTAAGATAATAGAGGGTAAAAACCTACTTTTATGGGTAAGAGGGGAAAAAAATTAGCTCCAACAGTCTACCATAAGTGGCCTCAGTGATCACCCATATTTTGACATCTTCTACCCATATTGTTGGAAATATGCCCTAGAGACAAAATAATAATAAGGATTATTATCATATTTTATAAAGTTTATGATTAAGTTTTATACCATGCTATAACTGTATTGAAAGGAAACGTCAATACACGTGTAATATATAAATAACCAGGGGTTCCCGATGAAACTCTAATCACTGGTTCATTGGTCAACAGATGATCAAGGTTTTCTGATCATGTGGCATTTATGCGAGTTGAAAATAAAGTCAACTCATCCTGAGAATGAGATTATGAACCAATACCCAACCTAAACATCGTGACCCGATCATGTCACGAAGTTTAAGTTACGATGATTAGAATAGACCTCGTAGACTATTGCTTAGACCGTGAGACTATATCAATCACTATCTCCCGAGAATGCTTAGATAGCATCGAACGTCACTTGGTAATACAGTGACAATAAATGTATGTTCAGGTATTCGGAGGAACCGTAGAGGCAATATATGTCAAGAGCGGGATTTGTCCATCCACGTGACGGAAAGATACTCAAGGGCCCACTCGAAGAAGTTATATCCGATAGTTGTGCAGCGTGTGATTTGATCACAGGGATATCGCTTATCGAAACGAGTCAAGTAGCATTGTTCGGTAACGAGATTGAACACGACATGGTGACGTCATTGATTAGATCTCGGGCAATGCAAGTATCGAGAGACAAAAGGAATAAGACACGACTGTCTCGGTTCAAACGATGAAAGATCTTCGTGGAATGCACAAGGGTCACATGGCCATCTAGGTCCCTCTATCGATCATTGGTCTGGGAGTGTCCCGACCATTTCTGGAGTGTTCCCGAACCGTGGGGTATCACACTTAAGGGCTTGATGATGCTTAGAGAGTGTTTACATGATCAGTAGAATCACCGAAGAATAGAAAGAGAGAAAACCGGAAGGGTTTCGATAAGTTCGGAGGATATCCGGAGTAGAGGTGGAAGGTGTTCCATAGCCACAGAGATTGAATAATATGTGAATGAATGTTAAATATTGATTTAATCATTTATTCATAATTATTTAATAAAAGAGAAATCAATTTAGGGTCAAAAAGGCTTAATGGGCCAATTCCGGAGGGAGAAGGGCCCATGATGGGAGAATATCATTTTGCGGCCCGAAAGTTGGGGTGTCCAGGCAACACGGTACCCAAGTTCTCTGAAATCAGCTGGGATGACTACAGTTGGTGTGCCAAATAATCAGAGGGTCTTTTTCGGCACGAATTCAACTTTACGGTTCAATACAAAAATTCAGGCTAACGGCCGTTAAGTTGGGCCCCCCTATCAGTTCTCGCCGTTATGTCGCTCCTGTCGCTCCCGTCACTTAGGTGTCAATTAGGCTTGCAGCGTTGGCGCCTGCATCCATTACGCGTCTTCTTCTTCCCCGGAGCGGCAATCTGTGGGGCGTCACAGCCATGGCGCGGAGCTGGGACGTGGACGAACCTGCTTGGCCTAGCTCTCCTCCCTGTAGGTTTGTAGCGTTGGCGCCTGCATCCATTACGCGTCTTCTTCTCCGGAGCGGCAATCTATGGTCGCGTCCATGGCACAGAGCTGGGACGTGATGAAGCTGCTCGACCCCGCTCTCCTCCCCATCCCGAGTCGGAGCTCGCCCTCACCGTGGACGCACCCATGGCACGGTGCGGGGACGAGAATTGGTTCCTGGTGAGATCTATCACCTTGTCGACCATGCTCGGTTCTGTTTTCCTCCTCTAGAATCCGAGCTCGCCGTCGACGTGGTTCCACCCGCACCAATTCTGCCACCTCTGCCGAGGTCTCTGTGGTAGCTCAAGTTCTGGGGCTCTCCAAGTTCTGCCATGTTGGGCCTGTAAGTGTTGTTGTATGTTAAACTAGCAAATCTCTTTTGTTCAAATCTCTTGGGCTGTACCAACTTCATTGTGTTTAATTATGAAAGACAAAATATAAATGATTTCTCTCAATTTCTCGCATAGAAAATGCATAGCTAATTTCATATTCTCATAGGAACTGGCCCCACTTGTTGAACCGGCGGCACTACCATGATCTCCACGTAACCACGGTGAGTTCTTGAACCGAAAGTTACAGTTACCATGTTTCTGTTGCAGTCATTCCTCTTCCTCAGTCATTCCTCTGTAGTTTTTCCTGGGCGCTTCTTCTTCCTCTGTTCTGGAACCGTCGGTTCATCTTCTTCTTCCTCTCGCAGGCAGTTCCTTGCAGGCATTTCCTTTCACCCATTTTCTTGCAGGCATGGACGATGGGAAACACACAACAGAGACCCACTTGGTCCGTGCCCATGGCACCACGACTTTGATAGTGGTGTACACAAATGATGAAGCGACTGTGGAGACAACTCTCGCCAGGTTTGAGCAATTGCTTGAGAAAGAGAAGCACAAGTTTGTGGGGCTAGACTTGGAGTACACCCATGCAAATAAGAGAAAAAAATCCTCCACAAGAGATCGCTGTCGTGCAAATCGCCATACATGAGGAGGTCCTCGTTTACCACTTCTACAGGTATGTGAAATTTAAATTTGAGATCACCACTTCTGCATCCCTTGTTCCCTTACATTCCTAGAACCATCTAAGTGCAGGAGTAAACCAACTGAGATGCATTGTCTGGCTCTGGTCGAGTTCTTGTGTAGGAAAGGGATAACTTTCACTAGCGTGGATATCACAAATGACACAATTATGCTTTCTCGTGCGTTGATAAAAATCCCAGATGGGCACCACATCGACATCCAAAATTTGTACAAGATCAAACCATACCCAGCGAAGGATGGCATGGGTGATCTGGCAGTGGAAATCATCGATAAATCCTATGAAAAACTGAAGAAATTGAAGCGGCTCGATCATGACTACTGGGAGTGGAAGCCGATGAGCCAGGTGCGCCTCGAGTATGCAGCCAGAGACGCCTACATGGCGTACGAGTTGTACAGTAAGCTCATTACCATGAAATATGGGATGGTTAAGGAGGGGTTTTTCGTGAGAGAGCTATGCCCTGGTTGCAAGCTAGCCTAGGAGAAGAAGCGTGAGGAGGACAGAAAGCGGTTTCAGGACGAGCAGGGATCTTGGGACGATGGCGACATCAAGCGGTTGAAGGGGAAGCAAGTCAAGGACGACAACAAGTGGTGGTGATACATTATGTGTTTGAACTAGATTTTAGTTTCTAGTTTATTATGTGTTTGATACATTTAGTTACTTCAATACAAAATTTTGACCAATTTAACTTGTTGATGTATTTCTTGACAATTATAATATAATCGAGCACTAGAAATATTATGTAGTGTGCATGAGCATGATCAGTAGATATAATTGAACACTAGAAACTTTAAGGCACTCCATATAAAGGAGTAGATTAATATAGAAGGTTCACCAGAGACACCACGAATATATTGTCTTACATGCCACACACAGGTAATAATTAACTAGAACAAAATAAAAGCAGGGGTTGCAGTAGGAGGCCGGGACACGGAGACGCCTAGCAGGACAGGGGTTTATCAGCAGGAGGCAGCGACAACCTAGTCGATGGGATACAGGCTAGTCCTGACATACTCCTAGAGGAATTTGCCGTAGGCTACGTGCCGCGCCAAGGTAATCGGTCTATGGCTTCTGCCTCCGCCTCTGCCAACGCCCTCCGCGTGTTGGATCATGTTGTTGAGGTCCACGTTGATTGCTCTGCCATAGAATAGGCAAAACAGTCCCCCCTACAGTGGAAACGGATTAGCCCACACCGTAACCGCCTCAGCACGTAGCGGCTCTTGTTGTCCCTGGATACCTTGCCATCGTCCACTTCATCCTCATCCTCCTGATGATTTTTAAGAACATAACTTAGAACTCATACATATGATTGAATTGTTTTACAACTCAAGAATTGACAACATGTATATGTAAGATAATATATCCGTGGATATCAAAGATAAAGCATCTCAGCAATAGTTTGATCGATTCATATATCATTTCATCTCAACACAATGACAAATAATTACATCAGAGTGAATGTAGGATAAATCTAGGAGCCTCATAAGTTTCTTCAGGGATGGAGTCAGTGAACCAAGTAACAATTGCACAACCTGTAATGTTGTTGTACATCGCCCCAGGTTCACTAACTCATCCTTGAAAAAATCTGACACCAATGTGTCTGCCTCTCTTTTGGGACAAATTTGAATCATTGGCCACAATAAAAAATTGAAATGTAATCGTACAAAACATTATTCAGGGATATACATAGTCAGGTACAAAAACAAGCCTAAATATTGTAATTATAAATAAAAAACCAAACAATTAATCTTCAGGTACATGTTAAAAATACTTATGATCAAAACCATTCATATACATATGCATCATATCAATCATTAAAAGATCAGAAACAATTCAAGGATCATATATGTAGTTCCATATGAGAATAAATCTAGGGCCTCATAATTTGTTTCAGAGATGGAGTTGGTGAACCAAAGTACCAACAACACAACCTATATTGTTTGTGTGCATTGCTGCCTCAGGTTCACCAACCTATCCCTAAAACACGACATCGTCATATGTGTCTCCCCTTAAACTCTTTTGGGGAAAATTTCAATCATAGGCCTCGGTGACAAACTAAAATGTAATTCTTATACACTAAATGCATGGAATAGATAATTCGAATATCATAGTTCTATGAATATAGAATAAAGATTAAGGCCTCATAAGTTTCTACAGGGACGGCGTAAGTGAACCAAGTAACAATTGCACAGATTATATTGTTCTTGTATATCGCTCCAGGTTCACTAACTCGTCTCTAAAAAAATCTGATACCAATGTGTCTGCCCCTCTTTTGAGGCAAATTTGAATCATTGTCCACAATAAGAAATTGAAATGTAATCGTACAAAACATTATTCAGGGATATACATAGTTAGGTACAAAAACAAGCCTAAATATTGTAATTATAAATAAAAAACCAAACAATTAATCTTCAGGTACATGTTAAAAATACTTATGATCAAAACCATTCATATACATATTCATCATACCAATCATTAAAAGATCAGAAACAATTCAAGGATCATATATGTAGTTCCATATGAGAATAAATCAAGGGCCTTATAATTTGTTTCAGAGATGGAGTTGGAGAACCAAAGTACCAACAACACAATCTATATTATTTGTGTGCATTGCTGCCTCAGGTTCACCAACCCATCCCTAAAACACGACACCATCATACGTGTCTCCCCTTGAACTCTTTTGGGGCAAATTTCAATCATCGGCATCGGTGACAAACTAAAATGTAATTCTTATACACTATGAATGCATGGAATAGATAATTCGAATATCATAGTTCTATGAATGTAGAATAAAGATTGCGGCCTCATAAGTTTATTCAGGGATGGCGTGAGCGAATCAAGTAACAATTGCACAACTTATATTGATCTTGTACATGGTCCCAGGTTCGCTCACTCATCCCTGAAAAAATCTGACACCAATGTGTCTGCCTCTCTTTGGGGCAAATTTGAATCATTGGCCACAATAAAAAATTGAAATGTAATCGTACAAAACAATATTCAGGGATATCCATAGTCAGGTACAAAAACAAGCCTAAATATTGTAATTATAAATAAAAAACCAAACAATTAATCTTCAGGTACATGTTAAATATACTTATGATCAAAACCATTCATATACATATGCATCATACCAATCATTAAAAGATCAGAAACAATTCAAGGATTATATATGTAGTTCCATATGAGAATAAATAAAGGGCCTCATAATTTGTTTCAGAGATGGAGTTGGTGAACCAAAGTACCAACAACACAACCTATATTGTTTGTGTGCATTGCTGCCTCAGGTTCACCAACCCATCCCTAAAACACGACACCATCATACGTGTCTCCCCTTGAACTCTTTTGGGACAAATTTCAATCATCGGCCTCGGTGACAGACTAAAATGTAATTCTTATACACTATGAATGCATGGAATAGATAATTCAAATATCATAGTTCTATGAATGTAGAATAAAGATTGCAGCCTAATAAGTTTCTACAGAGATGGCGTAAGCGAACCAAGTAACAATTGCACAGCTTATATTGATCTTGTACATGGCCCTAGGTTCGCTCACTCATCCCTGAAAAAATCTGACACCAATGTGTCTGCCTCTCTTTGGGGCAAATTTAAATCATTGGCCACAATAAGAAATTGAAATGTAATTGTACAAAACAATATTCAGGGATATACAAATGCATCATACAACGCATTCATAGATCATAAATAATACAAAGATTATATATTTAGGTTCCATATGAGAGAAAAATTAGGGCCTCATTTTTTTCAGCGATGGAGTCAGAGAACCAAAATACCAACAACACAACCTATATTGTTTATGTGCATTGCTGCCTCAGGTTCACTAACCATCCCTAAGAAAACGACACCATCAGATGCCCACTATTTTGGTGCAAAATTGAATCATTGGGCTCAGTAAGGAATAGAAATGTAATGTTATAGGCCTGCTGTGTATCGAAATCAACACTCAACTAGCAAACTCAACTAGATGACAGATGATCAGATTGGGGTTTTGTGACTAGACAGATTGGGGTTTTGTGACTAGATGGCAGATGCATCAATCAACCGATCGAATCATATATATACTACCCTACTTCAAGAGCAAAATAATCTGTACATGATTGAGCAAATCCTATGTATGAACAGTGAAAATTGCGGCTACAACTAGAGAAGCTAGCAATGTAGTACCTCGGACTCCTCATCAGGGACCTCCTCCTCGAACTCATCATTCTCCATGATTGCGTCGAAGATTTCTTGTACGGCGATGGGGTCATTGATGTAGATCACAAGATTGCCTCCGCCTGCCGCCTGCCCCCCATCTAGATCTGCCCCTGGCACCACTACATTATCGGCCACCTGCTGCTCGGCGGCGATGGCTACTACCTGCTGCTCGGCAGTGATGGCTACCACCTGCTGCTCGCGGCGACGGCTACCACCTGCTGCTCGGCGGCGACGGCTACTGACTAGACGGATGAGCTCGCACCCTCGACGGCGTGACGACGAGCGGCATTCGTGCCCGGAGAAGACGCCTCCGCCTGCTTGGCGACGACCGAGCCATCTGCTGCTGCGCCTTCAACTGGCTTCACCTCCGGCTCGTCTCCACGTGTACGCTTCATGGCGCACCAAGGGAAGGAGGTAGTGCAAGCGAGGGAGGTTCGGCGCGCGCAGAAGGTGTAGATTGGGGTCTTGGGACTAGACAGACTGGGGGGAAATGACACGAGCTCATGGAAGAAGAAGGTCAGGGGGGTTATAAACACCAGACCATTCGTAGTCCTCGAGTGGACACGTGTGGTGGGCGGGGGGCTACCATGATCTCCACCCTTTTTTTCGGTTCCCTTTTTTGAACAGCCACGATCTCCACTTTAGAGCTGCATTAAAAACACGCTCATGGCAGACCTCGATTCCACTACATGCAAGTGACACGAGACTAATTTCTAGCAACGTTAGATCTACTCGAGGGGGGCCCTTGACTCATCGAAGTTACTAGCGGTAGGGCCCAGTTGGAAGTGAGATTGAGAGCGCTGTGTAAAAATGGGATATGTCTTATTAAAATCAACTGGCAATAAATTGCAGTGATCCGTCGACAACCGTGCACTCGACGACCCCGTTGCCCTGTGCATGTGTTGTAGTAGCAGTAGTAGGCTTTTCAGACTTGATTAAACTTGACATGACCACTCGATGACTTTTTCCATGGACGGCATCGTGTTCCTTCCTGTAGAAGTCTCGCTGAGGGAGACGTCTGTGCTGTCTCACGCTGTACTGTGAAGGGCACGACGTGTGCAATGATCATCGTTGGATCGCACATAATCAATGGTTGGTGCGCATGATCCGCGTGACAACTGTGACAACCGACCAGGAAGTAGCAGACAGGGTGAGCACATGTTTGGGCTTCTACGAAAGATAGAGAGAGGGGGGCAAAACTAAGTAGTACCACATAAAACCAAGGGCAAAACTGAGTAGTATAAAAATGGAAAGTGTCTTGTATAATGAAATAAGTCATCGCATGTCTGTTCCTCTAAACAAACCACATAAGGATCCACCAGTGTCATTGCATGTCTGTTCTTTTCATGAACCACACATAGTGTCATTGCATGTCTGTTCTTTTCATGAACCACACATAGTGTCATTGCATGTGTGTTCTTCTAAACAAACCACATAAGTCATTGCATGTTTGTTCTTTTCATGAACCACACCCGGTGTCATTGCATGTGTGTTCCTCTAGACAAACCACATAAGGATCCACCTGTGTCACTGCATGTCTGTTCTTTTCATGAACCACATAAGGATCCACCAGTGTCATTGCATGTGTGTTCCTCTAGACAAACCACATAAGGATCCACTAGTGTCATTGGATGTGTGTTCTTTTTATGAAGCACATCCAGTGTGATTGCATGTTTGTTCCTCTAAACAAACCACATAAGGACCCACCAGTGTCATTGCATGTCTGTTCTTTTCATGAACCACACCCAGTGTCATTGCATGTGTGTTCTTCTAAACAAAACACATAAGTCATTGCATGTTTGTTCTTTTCGTGAACCACACCCGGTGTCATTGCATGTGTGTTCCTCTAGACAAACCACATAAGGATCCACCAGTGTCACTGCATGTCTGTTCTTTTCATGAACCACATAAGGATCCACCAGTGTTATTGCATGTTTGTTCCTCTAGACAAACCACATATGGATCCACGAGTGTCATTGCATGTTTGTTCATTTCATGAATCACATCCAGTGTCATTGCATGTCAGTTCTTTTCACAAACCACATATGGATCCACCTAGTGTCATTGCATGTGTGTTCTTCTAAACAAACCACATAAGGATCCACCGGTGTCATTGGATGTGTGTTCTTCTCATGAACCACACATGGATCCACCAGTGTCCTTGCATGTCTGTTCTTTTCATGAACCACACCTAGAGTCATTGCATGTCTGTTACTTCCATAAACCACACATGGATCTACCGGTGTCATTGCATATCTATTCTTTTCATGAACCACACCCAGTGTCATTGCATGTCAGTTATTTTCATGAACCACATAAGGATCCACCAGTGTCATTGCATGTCTGTTCTTCTGACAAACCCCATATGGATCCACCTAGTGTGATTGCATGTTTGTTCTTTTCATGAACCACACCTAGTGTCATTGCATGTGTGTTTCTCTAGACAAACCACATAAGGATCCACCAGTGTCACTGCATGTCTGTTCTTTTCATGAACCACATAAGGATCCACCAGTGTCATTGGATGTGTGTTCTTCTCATGAACCACACATGGATCCATAAGTGTCATTGCATGTCTGTTCCCCTAAACAAACCACATAAGGATCCACCAGTGTCATTGCATGTGTGTTCTTTTCATGAACAACACCCAGTGTCATTGCATGTGTGTTCTTCTAAACAAACTACATAAGTCATTGCATGTTTGTTCTTTTCATGAACCACACCCGGTGTCATTGCATGTGTGTTCCTCTAGACATACCACATAAGGATCCAACGGTGTCACTGCATGTCTATTCTTTTCATGAACCACATAAGGATCCAACAGTGTCATTGGATGTGTGTTCTTCTCATGAACCACACATGGATCCACCGGTGTCATTGCATGTTTGTTCTTTTCATGAACCACAGCTAGAGTCATTGCATGTCTGTTACTTCCATAAACCACACATGGATCCACCGGTGTCATTGCACGTCTGTTCTTTTCATGAACCACACCTAGTGTCATTGCATGTGTGTTGCTCTAGACAAACCACATAAGGATCCACCAGTGTCACTGCATGTCTATTTTTTCATGAACCACATAAGGATCCACCAGTGTCATTGGATGTGTGTTCTTCTCATGAACCACACCTAGTGTCATTGCTTGTGTGTTCCTCTAGACAAACCACATAAGGATCCACCGGTGTCACTTCATGTCTGTTACTTCCATAAACCACATAAGGATCTACCGGTGTCATTGCATGTCAGTTCTTTTCATGAACCACACCCAGTGTCATTGCATGTCAGTTCTTTTCATGAACAACATAAGGATCCACCAGTGTCATTGCATGTTTGTTCTTCTCACAAACCACATAAGGATCCACTAGTGTCATTGCATGTCTGTTCTTTGCATGAACCACACCCAGTGTCATTGCATGTGTGTTCCTCTAGAAAAACCACATAAGTCATTCCATGTCTGTTCTTTTCATGAACCACATCCGGTGTCATTGCATGTGTGTTCCTCTAGACAAATCACATAAGTATCCACCGGTGTCACTACATGTCTGTTCTTTTCATGAACCACACCTAGTGTGATTGCATGTCCGTTCCTCTAAACAAACCACATAAGGATCCACCAGTGTCATTGCATGTCTGTTCTTTTCATGAACCACACCCAATGTCATTGCATGTGTGTTCTTCTAAACAAACCACATAAGTCATTGCATGTCTTGAACCACACTCGGTGTCATTTCATCTGTGTTCCTCTAGGTAAACCACATAAGGATCCACCGGTGTCACTGCATGTCTGTTCTTTTCATGAACCACATAAGGATCCACTAGTGTCATTGCATGTGTGTTCCTCTAGACAAACCACATACGGATCCACCAGTTTCATTGCATGTCTGTTCTTTTCATGAATCACAGCCAGTGTCATTGCATGTCTGTTCTTTTCACAAACCACATAAGGATCCACCTAGTGTCATTGCATGTGTGTTCTTCTAAACAAACCACATAAGGATCCACCGGTGTCACTGCATGTCTGTTCTTTTCATTAACCACACCTTGTGTCATTGCATGTGTGTTCCTCTAGACAAACCACATAAGGATCCACCGGTGTCACTGCATGTCTGTTTTTTTCATGAACCACACCCAGTGTGATTGCATGTCTGTTTCTCTAAACAAACCACATAAGGATCAACCAGTGTCATTGCATGTCTGTTCTTTTCATGGACCACACCCAATGTCATTGCATGTGTGTTCTTCTAAACAAACCACATAAGTCATTGCATGTCTGTTCTTTTTATGAACCACACCCGGTGTCATTGCATGTGTGTTCCTCTAGACAAACCACATAAGGATCCACCAGTGTCACTGCATGTCTGTTCTTTTCATTAACCACATAAGGATCCACCAGTGTCATTGCATGTGTGTTCCTCTAGACAAACCACATATGGATCCACCAGTGTCATTGCATGTCTGTTCTTTTCATGAATCACAGCCAGTGTCATTGCATGTCTGTTCTTTTCACAAACCACATAAGGATCCACCTAGTGTCATTGCATGTGTGTTCTTCTAAACAAACCACATAAAGATCCACTGGTGTCATTGGATGTGTGTTCTTCTCATGAACCACACATGGATCCACCAGTGTCATTGCATGTATGTTCTTTTCATGAACCACAGCTAGAGTCATTGCATGTCTGTTACTTCCATAAACCACACATGGATCCACCGGTGTCATGGCATGTCTGTTCTTTTCATGAACAACACCCAGTGTCATTGCATGTCAGTTCTTTTCATGAACCACACCCAGTGTCATTGCATGTTAGTTCTTTTCATGAACCACATAAGGATCCACCAGTGTCATTACATGTCTGTTCTTCTCACAAACCACATAAGGATCCACCAGTGTCATTGCATGTCTGTTATTTTCATGAACCACACCCAGTGTCATTGCATGTGTGTTCCTCTAGACAAACCACCTAAGGATCCACCGGTCTCACTGCATGTCTGTTCTTTTCATGAACCACATAAGGATCCACCTGTGTCATTGGATGTGTGTTCTTTTCCTGAACCACACCAGTGTCATTGCATGTCAGTTCTTTTCATGAACCACATAAGGATCCACCAGTGTCATTGCATGTCTATTCTTCTCACAAACAATATAAGGATCCACCAGTGTCATTGCATGTCTGTTCTTTTCATGAACCACACCCAGTTTCATTGCATGTGTGTTCCTCTAGACAAACCACATAAGGATCCACCAGTGTCACCGCTGTCTGTTCATTTCATGAACCACATAAGGATCCACCAGTGTCATTGGATGTGTGTTCTTCGCATGAACCACAGATGGATCCACCAGTGTCATTGCATGTCTGTTCCTCTAAACAAACCACATAAGGATCCACCAGTGTCATTCCATGTCTATTCTTTTCATGAACCACACCCAATGTCCTTACATGTGTGTTCTTCTAAACAAACCATATAAGTCCTTGCATGTCTGTTCTTTTCATGAACCACACCCGGTGTCATTGCATGTGTGTTCCTCTAGACAAACCACATAAGGATCCACCAGTGTCATTGGATGTCTGTTCTTTTCATGAACCACACCCAGTGTCATTGCATGTGTGTTCATCTAAACAAACCACATAAGTCATTGCATGTCTGTTCTTTTCATGAACCACACCCGGTGTCATTGCATTTGTGTTCCTCTAGACAAACCACATAAGGATTCACCAGTGTGACTGCATGTCTGTTCTTTTCATGAACCACATAAGGATCCACCAGTGTCATTGGATGTGTGTTCTTCTCATGAACCACACATGGATCCACCAGTGTCATTGCATGTTTGTTCTTTTTAATGAACCATAACTAGAGTCATTGCATGTCTGTTACTTCCATAAAGCACACATGGATCCACCGGTGTCATTGCATGTCTGTTCTTTTCATGAACCACACCTAGTGTCATTGCATGTGTGTTCCTCTAGAAAAACCACATAAGGATCCACCGGGGTCACTGCATGTCTGTTCTTTTCATGAACCACATAAGGATCCACTAGTGTCATTAGATGTGTGTTCTTCTCATGAACTACACCCAGTGTCATTGCATGTCAATTCTTCTCATGAACCACATAAGGATCCACCAGTGTCATTGCATGTCTGTTCTTCTCACAAACCACATAAGGATCCATCAGTGTCATTGCATGTCCGTTCTTTTCATGAACCACACCCAGTGTCATTGCATGTGTGTTCTTCTAAACAAACCACATAAGTCATTGCATGTCTGTTCTTTTCACAAACCACATAAGGATCCACCAGTGTCATTGCATGTCTATTCTTCTCATAAACCACATAAGGATCCACCCGTGTCATTGCATGTCTGTTCTTTTCATGAACCACACCTAGTGTCATTGCATGTGTGTTCCTCTAGACAAACAACATAAGGATCCACCAGTGTCACTACATGTCTGTTCTTTTCATGAACCACATAAGGATCCACCAGTGTCATTGGATGTGTGTTCTTCTCATGAACCACACATGGATCCACCAGTGTCATTGCATGTCTGTTCCTCTAAACAAACCACATAAGGATCCACCAGTGTCATTGCATGTGTGTTCTTTTCATGAACCACACCCAGTGTCATTGCATGTGTGTTCTTCTAAACAAACCACATAAGTCATTGCATGTCTGTTCTTTTCATGAACCACACCCGGTGTCATTGCATGTGTGTTCCTCTAGACAGACCACATAAGGATCCACCAGTGTCATTGGATGTCTGTTCTTTTCATGAACCACAACCAGTGTCATTCCATGTGTGTTCTTCTAAACAAACCACATAAGTCATTGCATGTCTGTTCTTTTCAAGAACCACACCGGAGTCATTGCATTTGTGTTCCTCTAGACAAACCACATAAGGATCCACCGGTGTCACTACATGTTTGTTCTTTTCATGAACCACATAAGGATCCACCAGTGTCATTGGACGTGTGTTCTTCTCATGAACCACACATGGATCCACCAGTGTCATTACATGTCTTTTCTTTTTAATGAACCACAACTAGAGTCATTGCGTGTCTGTTACTTCCGTAAACCACACATGAATCCATCGGTGTCATTACATGTCTAGTCTTTTCATGAACCACACCCAGTGTCATTGCATGTGTGTTCCTCTAGATAAACCACATAAGGATCCACCGGGGTCACTGCATGTCTGTTCTTTTCATGAACCACATAAGGATCCACCAGTGTCATTGGATGTGTGTTCTTCTCATGAACCACACCCAGTGTCATTGCATGTCAATTCTTTTCATGAGCCACATAAGGATCCACCTGTGTCATTGCATGTCTGTTCTTCTCACAAACCACATAAGGATCCACCAATGTCATTGCATGTCTGTTCTTTTCATGAACTACACCCAGTGTCATTGCATGTGTGTTCTTCTAAACAAACCACATAAGTCATTGCATGTCTCTTCTTTTCATGGACCACACCCGATGTCATTGCATTTGTGTTCCTCTAGACAAACCACATAAGGATCCACCGGTGTCACTGTATGTCTGTTCTTTTCATGAACCACACCTAGTGTGATTGCATGTCTGTTCCTCTAAACAAACCACATAAGGATCCACCAGTGTCATTGCATGTCTGTTCTTTTCATGAACCACACCCAATGTCATTGCATCTGTGTTCTTCTAAACAAACCACATAAGTCATTGCATGTCTGTTCTTTTCATCAACCACACCCGGTGTCATTGCATGTGTGTTCCTCTAGATAAACCATATAAGGATCCACCGGTGTCACTGCATGTCTGTTCTTTCATGAACCACATACGGATCCACCAGTATCATTGCATGTGTGTTCCTCTAGACAAACCACATATGGATCCACCAGTGTCATTGCATGTCTGTTCTTTTCATGAATCACAGCCAATGTCATTGCATGTCTGTTCTTTTCACAAACCACATAAGGATCCACCTAGTGTCATTGCATGTGTGTTCTTCTAAACAAACCACATAAGGATCCACCGGTGTCATTGAATGTGTGTTCTTCTCATGAACCACACATGGATCCACTAGTGTCATTGCAAGTCTATTCTTTTCATGAACCACATCTAGAGTCATTGCATGTCTGTTACTTCCATAAACCACACATGGATCCACCGGTGTCATTGCATGTCTGTTCTTTTCATGAACCACACCCAGTGTCATTGCATGTCAGTTCTTTTCATGAACCACACCCAGTGTCATTGCATGTCAGTTCTTTTCATGAACCACATAAGGATACACCAGTGTCATTGCATGTCTGTTCTTCTCACAAACCACATAAGGATCCACCAGTGTCTTTGCATGTCTGTTCATTTCATGAACCACACCTAGTGTCATTGCATGTGTGTTCCTCTAGACAAACCACATAAGGATCCACCGGTGTCACTGCATGTCTGTTCTTTTCATGAACCACATAAGGATCCACCAGTGTCATTCGATGTGTGTTCTTTTCATGAACCACACCCAGTGTCATTGCACGTCAGTTCTTTTCATGAACCACATAAGGATCCACTAGTGTCATTGCATGTCTGTTCTTCTCACAAACCACATAAGGATCCACTAGTGTCAGTGCATGTCTGTTCTTTTCATGAACCACACCAGTGTCATTGCATGTGTGTTCCTCTAGACAAACCACATAAGGATCCACCAGTGTCACTGCATGTCTGTTCTTTTCATGAACCACATAAGGATCCACCAGTGTCATTGGATGTGTGTTCTTATCATGAACCACACATGGATCCACTAGTGTCATTGCATGTCTGTTCCTCTAAACAAACCACATAAGGATCCACCAGTGTCATTGCATGTCTGTTCTTTTCATGAACCACACCCAGTGTCATTGCATGTGTGTTCTTCTAAACAAACCACATAAGTCATTGCATGTCTGCTCTTCTCATGAACCACACCCAGTGTCATTGCATGTGTGTTCCTCTAGACAAACCACATAAGGATCCACCAGTGTCATTGCATGTGTGTTCTTTTCATGAACCACACCCGGTGTCATTGCATGTGTGTTCCTCTAGACAAACCACATAAGGATCCACCGGTGTCACTGCATGTGTGTTCTTTTCATGAACCACACCCAGTGTAATTGCATGTATGTTCCTCTAAACAAACCACATAAGGATCCACCAGTGTCACTGCATGTCTGTTCTTTTTCATGAACCACACCCAATGTCATTGCATGTGTGTTCTTCTAAACAAACCACATAAGTCATTGCATGTATGTTCTTTTCATGAACCACACCTGGTGTCATTGCATGTGTGTTCCTCTAGACAAACCACATAAGGATCCACCGGTGTCACTGCATGTCTGTTCTTTTCATGAACCACATAAGGATCCACCAGAGTGATTGCATGTGTGTTCCTCTAGACAAACCACATATGGATCCACCAGTGTCATTGCATGTCTGTTCTTTTCATGAATCACAGCCAGTGTCATTGCATGTCTGTTCTTTTCACAAACCACATAAGGATCCACCTAGTGTCATTGCATGTGTGTTCTTCTAAACAAACCACATAAGGATCCACTAGTGTCATTGGATGTGTGTTCTTCTCATGAACCACACATGGATCCACCAGTGTCATTGCATGTCTGTTCTTTTCATGAGCCACAGCTAGTGTCATTGCATGTCTGTTACTTCCATAAACCACATATGGATCCACCGGTGTCATTGCATGTCTGTTCTTTTCATGAACGACACCCAGTGTCATTGTATGTCAATTTTTTTCATGAACCACACCCAGTGTCATTGCATGTCAGTTCTTTTCATGAACCACATAAGGATCTGTCGTGGTGGTGTCACGGCAGATGCCATGGATAGGCTAAAGGTGGGGCCAATATGCACTAGAGGAATCCAGGGAGGGATAGTGTGGTGATTCCACACACAAATGCTTTGTATTATCCAAGCTAGATGAGTTTACAAGTGCTCCTTGAGCTGTATTGGGGAGAGGAGGAAGAAGGAGCTCTCTTACTCTTACCACTACCTATCTCCCAGGAACCAACTACTCAAATGACAACCAACCCCCTTCTCCAGAGACCCTAGCTCTCCTTATAAAGGGGAGGCTAGGTCTCCAATTAGGGCATACATGGAGGCATATTCCGGGGAATATGCCTCTTCCCAAAATAGCAAACCGACCGGATCACTTTTCGCCATCGTAAGCCATGCAGAGGCTACATAAGCCTCTGCGGCGCCAGCGTCATCCGACACAGGGCGCGTCACCCATGTCGGCCACGCCTCGGTGGTCCTTCTCTCTGTCTGCTTCGCTAATGCTCCAGCGTATAGTGACCACCTTTTGACCAGCGAGATACCTTCCTTCTCTTGCAAGCCTGATATAACCCGGATCGTGCCTGGTTAATCCGGCCACGTGGGGTACCTGCATACAAGTTACATAAATCCTGCCGGCATACGACATACATCGGTCGGGACTCAGTTAGGTGGACACCCTCCGGTCCGGGTTACCCCGTAAGTCGGCCAGCCTTGAGGTGACCCGGCCAGCATTTGCTATGACCTTGCTGTACCTCGGCTAACTCGGCCTTTATACCCCGGCGTGACCCTACCCGGGGGTATCCCCCAACATTAGTCCCCGAAGCTGGTGCGGTCTAAGGCCACGGCAGGTTCAATTTATTGAGCCTTTTGCTCCTTTTTCCGAGTTACCTCATATTCCAGATTTCATGGGCTAACTTTCCCTTGGCACATTCCGAGTTTTCACTCGCTGGCCGGGTCACCGTTTAGTTATCCGGGTTTTCCTTCCTTCTCTCGTACGCTTCCCCACGTGGAGGGTAATCATTATCTTGCCTCATTTTAGGGGCCTGCGCCAGTTACTGCACTTAATGTCAGGTGTTACTGTTGCATATGTCACGTCACGTCTGTGTCCTCGTTAACTGTATCACCACGTCGCGTCGTGGGATCCCTTGCACCCTGTGGCCCTTCCTGTGGCTTGCTTGTGATTGGCTGACCAGGAAGATACACGGCCACACCGTGTGGCCTCGACGCGCAACGCGATCCCACTACCACCACTAGGGCGTGGTTAAATAGGGGAGGGGCGCGTCCCTTGGCCACTTTCCACTTCTCGCGCCCCTTCGCCTCTCTGCCCTTTCTTCTTCCTAGCGATAGTGCCGCTGCCGCCGCTGCCGCCGCATCTGCTTAGCAGCACCGCCGCTGCATCGTGCCTTTTCGCACCTGCATCGCTACCGCTCCCGCGCAGCTCCACCGCCACGGGTCCACGCCAGTCCAAGGTTCTGCCCCCACCTCCGATTGGGCCGGTGAGGATAGTGATTTAGACATGACTGAAGAGGAGCTCGCCGTCGCTGAAGTAGAGATGGAGGAGGGGCGGAAAACGCAGAGCGCGGTGCCTGGGCCGGTTCTTGGGTGTGCCAGGACGACCTGGACTGGCTCTACCGCACCCGCCACATCCCCGAGGGCATGATTGCCCGCCTCGCCTCCTAGGAGCTCGCTCCCTCACCCAATCCGGGTGAATTCGTCATGTTCCTCTCCCATTTTCAGCGCGGCTTCGGCCTTCCTGTCAGCGATTTCTTCCATGAGTTCCTCAACATCTATGAGCTTCAACCTCACCATCTCCCGGCAAACGCCATCACATCCCTTTCTTCCTTCGCCTCCACCATAGAAGGATATGTTGGTTTGTGGCTCACCAAAGAGCTTTGGATCCGGTTCTTCGGTCTACGAAGGAATGTGATTCCGAATAAACAGCTTGACCCGGAGGACAAACATCTGACTCAGTTTGGTGCTGCCTCTATTTGCCCCCGGAAACAATCCGTCTTTCCCCGGGTCATGGGCTTGATTCCTGCAAGGGCTGGGCCCGAACTTTCTTCTATGTCAGAAATGGCACAAATGAAGATTTGATCCGGCTGCGCCCCTATGCTCCGGGTCCTCCTAATCCGGATTTGTGGGACCGGGTTTCCAAGAAACCCACTGTCTTGGCGAATCAAGTCAACAAACGGTTTCAGGAGCTGAAGGATGCGGGGCTGCGCAACAAGGATGCGATGATCACTTTCGTCCGCAGCCGGATCTCCCCTCTCTAGAAGCGCACACACAAGCTTTGCCACATGAGCTGGCGCCTTGACCCCAACCGGACCTCTTCCTTTGAACTGAACAACACCGAGATATTCCGCCGGGTCAAGGCCCTTTTTACGACCGACAAAAACTTCTCCGCTGATTGGGAGTGGGGGATAGAACATTTCTGCTGGGACAGGCCTCCTCCTATGGTAAATCTCGTGATTCAATCTTTTTCTGAGTTACATCCTATGTCGGAGTATGTTGTTTATCTGATCCTTTTGTATTTCCTTCTTAGCTGTTTGTTCAGCAAACCCTCGAAGATGGCACCGAGCCTTCGCTCAAATGGGCGAAGGATCGACTTGTCTCGGACGAGGAGGAGCCGGATCAGGAGATGTTCCTACCATTCCCTGATGCAACCAAGCGACCCACTGGTAACTTCTCTTCCTTAAGAGATTGGCCTGATGATGAAGATGATTCCGACGTTGAGGTGATGGAAGCATTTGACGCTGTACCCCTTTCTTACGCCTTTCCGGATTTAGCTAACCTGGCTGGGCAAATCCACGAAGATCCTCCTCTTGCCACGGGTGAGCCAGTCCCAGCCGTGTCAAAGAAACGGGCGGCCGCATCCGCTGCTTCCTCTGGACCTTCTAAACCAACCAAGAGGAGGAAGAAGTCCGCAGATAAGACCGCCACCAAGCCTCCGGCAAAGGCCATAGTCTGGAGAGCTCAAAATCCCAAGGAGCCTTTGACTTCTAACGAGTAAGTCATTTCTTTCTTGGTCCAATTCTCTGCTTCGTGCTTTGCTATTCATATGCTTTTTCTTTGTTATAATTTATTATTCGTCGTTTGATTCGGCAGGGCTGCGGTGGAGGTTTCCCAGAGCGGATCCAGCATCGCTTCGCCTCTCCAGCATACTCCATCTCCCCCTCGTGGCGACGATACACACCCGCTGAGCCCCATTCAGGAGGGTTCAGCGGCTGCTCCAGGTTCTAGCCCACCTCGTCTAGAGGAGGGCAACCTTGGAGCAGGGGGAAGTGGCTCTGCCGAGGCAACGGATGCTCCCAGCTCCTCTTCGGCTCAGCCGCAATCTGCCACCTCCGAGATACCAACAGCACCCCCGCCAAGACCATCACTAGCACAAGCACTAGCGCCAGCACCAATAGCAGCACCATAAGTACCAGCAGCAACACCAACTCTTTCCGCCTCGTCCGAGTCTTCCAAGACTCGGCGAGAAAACATAGCTAGCACCAAGGCTGCGCCCAAGTCCAAGGCTGCAGCACAAACTTCAGCCTCTCAACAGCAGCCCAAGGCTAAGAAAAACTCTAACGCCGCCAGGGCAACATCAATCGAGGCCGGATAGCGCACGCTGCTGCCCAAGTTGAAAGGAGGGAGGCCCACGCCAAGGGTTTGATTGTGCCCCACATGCTTAATGGAGAGCGCTATCCTCCGGCCCTAATTGAGTTCGTCAATAACTGGAACAAGGCGGAGTTCATCAATAACGACGATCTCCCGGAGAAATTTTGGCCTGCCGAGTTTGCCGCACAAATGAACACAGCAACCAAGGCTATCAACCTTGCCGGCCGGATGATGGAGGTACACTACTTCGTCTTTTCTTTAACATGTACTAGTGCTTAGTGATATAACCATTAGTCCCCGAGCCTCCGGGGGAGTAACTTGTTACTCGGCCGGATGCTCCTTAGAGAATTAGCGTAGCTCCCTAGTAACTTCGGATATGCACACACCTAGAGTCGGGTTAAGTTCCACTTGGCCCGGATTTTGTACACTTCGAATATGCACACACCTAGAGCCGGGTTAAGTTCCACTTGGCCCGGATTTTGTACACTTCGAATATGCACACACCTAGAGCCGGGTTAAGTTCCACTTGGCCCGGATCTTGTACACTTCGAATATGCACATACCTAGAGCCGGGTTAAGTTCCACTTGGCCCGGATCTTGTACACTTCGAATATGCATATACCTAGAGCCGGGTAAAGTTCCACTTGGCCCGGATTTTGTACACTTCGAATATGCACATAATTAAGTCGACTTTGCTTTTCTCAGGTCACCACCAATCGTCGAAGTGCTGAGTTTCAGTGCCTTTTGGACACACACAAGGCGCTGCGCTCGAAACATTCTGCATTTCTTGCTGAGTTTGAAAAGAGGGGTAAGTTTTATCTTTGCCTTCTTCCTTATCCTTCCTTGCTTTTCCGCCGAACTAATCTGTTATTCGGATTTGTGCAGCCGAAGTGGATGCCGAAAACAAAATCATGAGAAAAAACTTAGCCGAGATAAAAGGTAATTCATTTTGATTCCTCAATTTCCGTGCCCTCTCTCCTTTCTCTTGAGCTCGGCAAATATTCATATCTCAGCTTTGCCGGGTCAACAAACTATTTTAGCATCCCTTGAAGATAGTGTGCCCGTGCCTGATATGATGCTGCATTTTCTCGAACAAGCAGGGCAACACCAGGCCGAACTTAAGAAGAAGGATGATGAGCTCGCCCAACTCCGAGCCAAAGACGATGAAATTGCCAAGCTCAAGGCCGAGATGAAAAAACTTAAGGAGCTCCATAAGGTTGAGATGGACAAGGCTGGCCAAGATTTCACCGAGGAGCAAGAATGCCTCAAGCTTCAACTTGCAAAAGATCAAGAGCTACCGAGGGAGGCCGACGTCAAGCTTGAATCGACAAATGCTGAACTTGAGATACTCCGAAGAGGCGTGCTGATTGCACCGTAGAGCTGACCTGGATCCACAGTCATATCTCTCGTAAGTTCTTTTCCTTCAGCCGACATGCATTTCTTGGGTCAACCTCTTTTACTCATATCACTTGTCTTGTTATCAGGCAAATTCCCAGAGGGTAATGCCATTGCGGCTACTGCCCTTGCCAAGTTCCGCCAGCAGAGGGGTACTCCAACTGGTCCTGGATTTGAAACCATTCCCTTTGACCTGGAGGACTTGCTGGTCAGAATATCCTCTCGCCTTGAGATTATAAAAAACTATGGTTCGGATATCCTAGACTCAGCCGTCCGGATCTTTCGCGCCCTTTGGCCTCAAGAGGATGTTCCGATGGGATCCACTGCCTTGATCAATATATTGATGGATTGCAAGACCCAGCTTGATCTCTGGAGGGAATCCGCCGCATGCGCTGGAGCTGAAACTGTTCTCCACTTTGTGCTCACATGGTATGAGAAAATAAATCTAGATCTTCTCGAGCGCTTGTGCACCGGATCAAGGTGGTCCAATGATCCGGATTGGATAGCTCGGCGCAAGTCTCGCGCCTATCACCTCATTCAGTATGCCCCCATCCATCAATGGAACGAGGGACCAAGTTTTCTCGGCGTTGTTGACGATGAATATATCGAAGATGGTTCGGATGAGGAGGAAGAGGACGAAGCCTTGGACGTCAAAGAAAATGAAGATGACGATGAAGTTGAGGCCGGAGTTCCACCTGCTGGCTCCGAGTTACATCCTCCTGCTGCTCCTTGAGCACCGAAAAACACTTTGAAATTTATCAGATCCCCGGTATGCCGGGTGCAGATGTATTAAGCATACTGATTATGTTTTGCTACCAAGTTATTTATGCCGGATTAGCTTGGGCGTAGTCCCCGAGTTTCATTTTCTTGTTCCTTCAATTTCATGGCTCGACTCGCGTCTACCTTGATTCGGTTTTGTGACTTACGAGTCCGAGTTTCAAAAATTGACTTAACAATACTTGGAAACTTTAGACTTAGCTCAAAGTAATCCAGAGTAGTAAACATAAATTAAACATAAGGTTAGTCCGAATAACAAATGTCGGCTCGATTAAGTTCTTTTCCTTAGTCGTTTTTCGTGTGCTACGCAATTCCAAACTTGTTCTCTTGCTTGCCATGAAGCCAAATCTTGTTGGACAGCAGCAAGTCAAAGAGTTGAGTTTTTGGTGCTCACACACTACTAATCCGGCTTAGGTTGAAGCAACTTACACCAGCCGACATATAAATAACAACTACAGAAGACAATAAATATCACTAAGGCAGTCCCCGAGTTACTGCTCGAGGTGCCAAGATTTCATTGATAAACTCATTGCCGGCATACACACCGACATATGAGAGACTCAAATACACACACTTCTTTGTTAAATGTAGAACAGACGGAGTAGAGCTACATTCCATGGACGCTTAGATTCCTCGCCGGACATGTCCGCCTTGTTCTTCTCCTGTGGTTTCGCATCGATGAGGTAATAAGAGTCATTGTGCAATGCTTTGCTCACAATGAACGGCCCTTCCCATGGGGGGGATAACTTATGCATGCCAGCAGTACGTTGTACCAGCCGGAGTACCAGATCACCTTCCTGGAAGACTCGGGGGTTTACCTTCCAGCTACGATAGCATCGGAGATTTTGCTGATATATGGCAGATCTGGACAATGCCAATTCTCTTGCTTCTTCCAGCAGATCAACATCATTTTGCCGGGCTTCTCGCACTTCGGCTTCTGTGTATTGGGTGACTCTAGGCGAATCATGCTCTGTGTCGGCTGGTAATACAGCTTCTGCCCCATATACCATGAAGAATGGTGTATAGCCTGTTGATCTATTCGGAGTTGTTCTTAAACTCCATAATACTACTGGTAGTTCTTCTATCCAGCACCCCGCTGATCTTTGCAGCGGCTCAATGAGCCGAGGTTTTATCCCGGATTACACTAATCCGTTGGATCTTTCCACTTGTCCGTTCGATGCTTGGTGGGCTACTGAGGCAACGTCCAGCCGGATCTTTTTAGCTTGGCAGAATCGCGCAAATGCTCCTTCAGCAAAATTGGTGCCGTTATCTGTTATGATACTGTGAGGATAGCCATATCTCAAGATGATATCTTTGAGGAATGTCACGGCTGTAGATCCATCACATTTTCTTATTGGCTTTACTTCAATCCAGTTTGTAAACTTGTCAACCATGACCAAGATATGGGTCATGTTCCCTCTCGCCGGCTTAAATGGGCCAACCATATCCAAACACCATACAGCAAATGACCAGGTAATTGGTATGGTCTTGAGAGCCGACATTGGCATGTGTGTCGTGGTAGCATACCTCTGACAACCGTTGCATTTTCTCACTAGATCTTCTACTTGTTCCAAGGCACTTGGCCAGTAGAACCCATGCCGGAAAGCTTTTGCCACTAATGCTCTGGATGAGGCGTGATGCCCACATTCCCCTTGATGTATATCTCAGAGGATGTCAAGCCCTTCTTCTGGGTCAACACACCGCTGCAGGACATTCGTGACACTCCTCTTGTATAACTCGGCATTGATAATCGTGTATGCCTTTGCACGCCTCTGAACTTGCCTTGAAAGCACCTCTTCATCGGGCAAGGATCCATCCTTCAGGAACTGGAATATGGGCAGTGCCCAAGCTGGTATGGCTTGCACTGGAAACACATCCTCATCCACTTCCATTCGATCTACCGACATAACCTCTGCCGGGTCAGGCTGCATAGTCCCCGAGTTCTGCGAAGCAGTCCCCGGGTTTGCCGAAGCAGTCCCCGGGTTTCCGGAGGCACTTCCCACATCAATGTTCATGGGCATAACTTCCGACTCCGGATTTTCTGGGATATAGATTGACTCAGATTCTGGGGGTGGCCTGATAGACGGCTTTCTGAGGTGCTCTAGTGCCACTCCCGGTTGTAACACCCCGTCCACTCCTGGGCCCGGGGGGTGTCACTCCTGGCAGCTTAATAGGATATCTAGACTGGCCCCATAGACCAACACTAGTCTTTTATGCGCACTTTGTCCTCACTCGTGCGCACCCGGTTACCCACTTCCCGGTCGGTCACCCATCCTAGAATTGCTCTAGGCCAAGCACGCTTAACCTTAGAGTTCTTTTCGAATGAGCTTCCGGAAAAGAAGTTGCAACTTGTTGATATGGGTATCCTATCAATCCTATTAAGCCATGTGCCTGGATCTCACATACACCCACCCTTTAGAAGATCGATGCCCTCATCGATCAAGCACACCCTAGGAACGTTCCCTCTTGGCACGCGTCTGTGCGTCTAGTGCCGGCACATGTGCCATGCCGTGTCCACTCCGGGCCACACGCGCCATGCTCCACATGTCCCGCCACTAACCCGCACACACCCGTGTTATCGCAAGGGTCGGCTCTGATACCACTTGTAACACCTCGTCCACTCCTGGGCCCGGGGGGTGTCACTCCTGGCAGCTTAATAGGATATCTAGACTGGCCCCATAGACCAACACTAGTCTTTTCTACGCACTTTGTCCTCACTCGTGCGCACCCGGTTACCCACTTCCCGGTCGGTCACCCATCCTAGAATTGCTCTAGGCCAAGCACGCTTAACCTTAGAGTTCTTTTCGAATGAGCTTCCGAAAAAGAAGTTGCAACTTGTTGATATGGGTATCCTATCAATCCTATTAAGCCATGTGCCTGGATCTCACACCGGTGGAATCGCTTGTCGGGTTGATCCGAGTTTTGACAGTACGTCGGCAGCCTCATTTTCTAGCCGGGGTACATGATGGAACTCGCGTCCCTCGAAGTATCCCGATATTTTCTGCACATGAAATCTGTACAGTGCCATGTTTTCATCCAAAGCATCCCATAGCCCCGAGACTTGCTGAACTACCAAATCCGAGTCGCCAAAGCACTGGATCCGACGTATTCCAATTTCTTTCGCCACTTTGAGCCCATGGACAAGTGCTTCATATTCTGCAACATTGTTTGATGCTGCAAAGTGGATCTGCAACACATACTTCAGCTGGTCCTTCTTGGGCAAGGTAAGCACAACTCTGGCGCCTAACCCGGTTTTTGTTTTTGATCCGTCAAAATGCATTCTCCAGTAGTTCGGATCTGGCAATAGTGGCTCATATTGCATCTTGGCCCAATCCACGAAAAAGTCGGCCACGGCCTAAGACTTGATCGCATCTCTCCTATCGAATTGTGGAGCATAAGGGGCTAGTTCAATTACCCATTTCGCGATCCGGCCGCTTGCATCCTTATTGCTCATTATCTCAGATATGGGGGCTTCACATATCACTTTCATGGGGTGTTCTTCAAAATAGTGCTTTCAGCTTCTTTGCTGCCATATATACACCATATGCCATTTTTTGATAGTGAGGATAGTTCTGCTTTGATGCTGATAATACCTCACTCAGGTAATAGACTAGCCTTTGCACCGACTTACCCTCTTCGTCGCGCTCTACCACTATTACTGCACTTACAACTCGGTTGGTTGCGGCTACATAGAGCAACATTGGCTCTTTTGATAGTGTAGAAGCTAACACTGGTGCAATGGCTAACATTTTCTTTAGCTGAATGAAGGCTTCGTTGGCCTGCGGCGTCCATACGAATTTGTCTGACTTTTTCATTAGTTGATAGAGAGGTAATGCCTTTTCTCCCAACCGACATATAAACCGACTTAAGGATGCCAGGCAACCAGTAAACTTCTGGACATCATTAAGACACTTCGGCAATTCCATTCGTTCTATGGCTCAGATTTTAGTTGGGTTAACTTCGATACCTCGGCTGGAGACAAGAAATCCGAGTAATTTTCTAGCCGGGACACCAAAGGTACATTTCTCTGGGTTAAGCTTCATCCGGAATCTCCTTAGGTTCGCGAACGTTTGCCTGATATTGTCAAGGAGCGTTTTGCTTTCCTTGGTTTTTATAACCACATCATCCACATATACTTGCACATTTCCACCAATTTGATCGTGCAAACATTTTGGCATACATCTTTGGTACGTTGCCCCTGCATTACGTAAACCAAAAGCCATGTTGCGATAGCAATAAGCCCCATACGGGGTGATAAAAGCAGTCTTTATTTGATCACTAGGGTTTAGAGGTATCTGGTGGAAACCATAATATGCATCTATGAATGACAACAGTTCACACCCAGCAGTTGAATCTATGACCTGATCTATCCTTGGTAGTGGGAACGGATCTTTTGGACACGCCTTATTCAGGTTCGTGTAATCGATGCACATACGCCAAACTACTGCCACATTCGGGTCATCTTTCTTCTTTTCCACAAGCACCGGATTAGATAGCCAATCCGGGTAAAGCACTTCCATGATAAACCCGGCTGCGAGGAGCCGAGCTATCTCATCCCCCAATGACTTTTCTCCTATCTTCGCGAAGCGGCGGAGAGGTTTCTTCACCGGCTTTGCTCCGAGTCTCACATTCAAAGAGTTCTCGGCCAACTCCCTCAGAACACCTTGAAAGTCCTGTGTGGACCAAGCAAAGATATCCCGATTCTCACGGAGGAAGTTGACGAGCTCACTTTCCTATTTGTCAGTTAACCCGACACCAATAATTACGGTGCACTCTGGGAACAGATCATCAACATGCACTTTCTTTGTATCCTTTGTTGCTTGAAATGAGACACTTCCATGCGGGTTACTCAGCGCCGACATATACTGCTGTGCGGATTGAGCCAATGCTGCTACTTCCTGGATCTTTCTCTTTTCTTGTGCGATCACGAGTGACTTGGCCAGGTTAGACCCGGCTGACACACACTCAATGGAACGTCGGAAATCTCCTTCTATGGTAATTACTCCATTTGGCCCGTGCAACTTTATCTTCAGGTAACTGATGTGACAACTTGCCATGAATTTGTTCAGGGCTGGCCTACCGAGTAACGCGTGATATGCGCTTTCTAAGTTCACAACCTCAAAGTCCAAATTCTCAGTTCGGCAGTTATCTCGCGTGCCGAATAATACGTCAACCTGGACCTTGCCAATGGGTTCACAGGAAATGCCTGGCACAATACCATGGAAAGTTGTTCTCGTGGCCTGGAGCATGTTCTCCGAGATACCCAACTTGCGCATGGTATCCACGTACATGATATTGATGCTGCTGCCATTGTCAATCAGTACTTTAGAAAATCTCACATTGATATTGGGCCCGATGAACGTTGGGTCCAGCACTAATGCATATGAACCAGGACTCGGCATAAGCTTGGGATGATCCTTGATACTCCAGGTAATTTCCTGATCCGACCAAGGCATATACCTCGTCACTGCCGGCATAACCGCATTCACTTCCATATGTCGGCGTTGCAAGCTTTTTCTATCAGTTTCCTCCGTGGTGAACATGCAATAACTCTGGTGATGCTCTCTGTATTCATTTCTCCCTCGTTTCTGGGGTATCTTTGATCTGGCTGATGCTGATTTTCCACCTGATGCACCGCATCCCTTCTCTCATGGTTTTCATACCTCGGCGGAGGTGGTGGCAACATTAACTGTTGCGTGCTTGCTCTGGAGAGCAATTGCTGCCGAGGTAACTCCTACCGAGGTTGATCGTTCCAAGGTGTCTGAGCATTCCCCGAACCACTTTGTTCAATTTTCCTCATCCACTCGCATTGCCGAGTTGTGTGACCGCCAGGTTACTCAGATTTGGCGTGTGAAATTTGCACGACTGATCTAGCATTGCCTCATACGTATACCTCGGCCGATCTTTCTTTTCTTGCCACTGTTTCTTCTGCTCTGGCGTCCAAGTTTTCTTGCCATCATTTCTCGGAGTCCACTATTGCCCTCCAGTTTTCTGACGCTGATTGCTCCCTGCTCCGGGTTGATCTTGATTTACAGCTGCAACTTGTTGCGAACTGTACCTGTAATCCGGTCTATCATCTCTTCTCTTACCCTGGTAATCATTTCGTCGTGATGATCCGGCTCCATCTCGCTGGTAATACTCCTCATTTGACTCGTTTGACATAAGTCGGGGTTGAGTTGGATCACCCAAAGCATACGAATCAGCAATCCGGATTGTCTCTGCCAGTGTAGTTGGCATATACCTTTGTAGCCTTTGCCACAACATGCTTGCATATCTACACCCTTGTGCAAACCAAGCTATTGCCTGTGACTCAATCACGCCCTCACACGAGTTTCTCACGGTGCACCAGCGGGTCAAGAACTCCCTGTCTGTTTCATTTGGTCTCTGTTTGCACATTGCTAAGGTCTGTGGCCTATTCGGCCTCTGATACGTGCTCGAGAAGTTACTGACAAACATTTCCTCAAAATCAATCCAACAGTTGATACTTCCGGGCGGTAAATTGTTTAACCATACCCTCGCTGGCCCCTCCAGCATCTGAGGCACGTATCTCACAGCCCATCTCAAGTTGCCTGTAGCAATTTTCACTGCCGTTGCGTAGTTGATCAACCAATCCTCCGGCTTGGTGCTACCGTCATATGTTTTCATGCCTCTGGGTAACTGGAAGTTAGGTACTGGAGGCTCTTTCATGATCCGAGGCCCAAAGCACGCTGGACCCGGAGGACCTTGCCCCTCAATTTGCTCCGACCTATAGAGCCGATCCAATTTTAACCTGGCATCGTCAGGCATCAAGTTCCTGCTTCCCAACCTTGACCCTATCACGTGATAGTCCGGCCTAGGGTATCCTGCGTTTACCATTTCCGAATCACCATCATTGTATCTATCTTGCTCTTGTGGAGTGCATCTCTGTTGCATACCTTGGCCGGCACTTCGCTCTTGTCGTGGTATATTCCGCTGCTGTGGTTGCCCTGCACCCGCCAAGTTGCGCTGTCCGGCATTACCGTTTACAGCGTTTCCCTGACCGGCATTGCCTTGGTCGCGGTTACCTCGGCCAGCTTCACCTCGGCTGACACTTCGTCGATCCTCATTTCCCTGCACTGCTTTTCCTTTCCCTGCTCTTGCCGGGTCATAGGGGACTATCTGTTTGTTTCTCCTCGCCGAAGTCACCACTTCCTCTCTTCTTGATCCACCATGAGGGGACGATGCAGCTCTAGTGGATTTCTCCGGGTTACCTACCGCCAAATAAACAACCTTGGAAGCCCCAGCCCTTGCCGGGTTAGCCCTGAGCAACTCCTCATTTTGTTTGTTAGTGGTCCGAACTAACTCATTGACCCTCTCCTGCTGTCTTTGCCGGGCTTCTCCTATCAAACCCTCTAACTCGGATGCAGCTGCATCCGCTGCTCTGAGGTTCTTTGCCGGGGTACTGTACTTCGGCAGCCCCACGGACAAAATGTTCTCTGATTCCTCAACTCTAGTATCACCCTCTTTGTTCATTTCACTGATGAGGTTTCTCCCCTTTACTTTTACAGCATCTACCTTATTTGCTTTTGCGTACTCGCGCAGTGTCATGTTCAACGACTGCTGAGCCGCGACTATCTTTTTCGCACCTTCTAGTATTTTCTGCCTAGTTTCTTCTAACTCGGCCTATGCCCGAGCCAGATGTACTGCAAGAGCTATGGGGCTCTCTAGGCTATCTATCGCTTGCTGCAACACGTTCTCTGGCCTCTCTAGTGGAGGACCCCTACTTTTCCTTGGTGCCTTGGGTGTTACCTCCGGATGTGGTGCCAGATCCTTGCTCGCGCCAGCGCTAGGCGCTGTCATCATCACTTTGGCGCGGTCAGGGGAGCGAGTGATGCGCGCCCGCGAACCGCGCTAAGGGGTGGCTCGCCTCCCTCGACGACGTGACGCGGGTGAACACACGACACATCGACTGCGACATAGATCTTGTGAGCGCCAAGCTTGATGAAGAGGCCGTTGCGTGGAAGAGGTCGTTTGCTGAAGCAGCCAGCATTGTCGCTGACGAAGTCCAGCGCTCCAAAGCGCTGAATGAGCCCAGAGACGATGCGCTCGCCATTGCCGATGAGGTTTCCCATCCGGATCTTCACTCCTGCTAGCGCCGCAAGCCCCATGGTGGGCGCCAACTGTCGTGGTGGTGTCATGGCAGATGCCATGGATAGGCTAAAGGTGGGGCCAATATGCACTAGATGAATCCAGGAGGGATAGTGTGGTGATTCCACACACAGATGCTTTGTATTCTCCAAGCTAGATGAGTTTACAAGTGCTCCTTGAGCTGTATTGGGGAGAGGAGGAAGAAGGAGCTCTCTTACTCTCACCACTACCTATCTCCTAGGAACCAACTACTCAAATGCCAACCAACCCCCTTTTCCAGAGACCCTAGCTCTCCTTATAAAGGGGAGGCTAGGTCTCCAATTAGGGCATACGTGGAGGCATATTCTTGGGAATATGGCTCTTCCCAAAATAGCAAACCGACCGGATCACTTTTTGCCATCGTAAGCCATGCAGAGGCTACGTAAGCCTCTGCAGCGCCAGCGTCATCCGACACAGGGCGTGTCACCCTTGTCGGCCACGCCTTGGTGGTCCTTCTCTCTGTCTACTTCACTCAGTCTCCAGCATACAGTGACCACCTTTTGACCAGCGAGATACCTTCCTTCTCTTGCAATCCTGATATAACCCGGATCGTGCCTGGTTAATCCGGCCACACGGGTACCTGCATACAAGTTACATAAATCCTGTCGGCATACAACATACGTCGACCGGGACTCAGTTAGGTGGACACCCTTCGGTCCGGGTTACCCCATAAGTCGGCCAGCCTTGAGGTGACTCGGCCAGCGTTTTCTTTGACCTTGCCGTACCTCGGCTAACTCGTCCTTTATACCCCGGCGTGACCCTACCCGCGGGTATCCCCCCAACAAGATCCACCAGTGTCATTGCATGTCTGTTCTTCTCACAAACCACATAAGGATCCACCAGTGTCATTGCATGTCTGTTCTTCTCACAAACCACATAAGGATCCACCAGTGTCATTGGATGTCTGTTCTTTTCATCAACCACACCCAGTGTCATTGCATGTGTGTTCCTCTAGACAAACCACATAAGGATCCACCAGTGTCACTGCATGTCTGTTCTTTTCATGAACCACATAAGGATCCACCAGTGTCATTGGATGTGTGTTCTTCTCATGAACCACACATGGATCCACAAGTTTCATTGCATGTTTGTTCCTCTAAACAAACCACATAAGGATCCACCAGTGTCATTGCATGTATGTTCTTCTCATGAACCACACCTAGTGTCATTGCATGTGTGTTCTTCTAAACAAACCACATAAGTCAATGCATGTTTGTTCTTCTCGTGAACCACACCCAGTGTCATTGCATGTGTGTTCCTCTAGACAGACCACATAAGGATCCACCAGTGTCATTACATGTCTATTCTTTTCATGAACCACACCCAGTGTCATTGCATATGTATTCTTCTAAACAAACCACATAAGTCATTGCATGTCTGTTCTTTTCATGAACCACACCCGGTGTCATTGCATGTGTGTTCCTCTAGACAAACCACATAAGGATCCACCGGTGTCACTACATGTCTGTTATTTTCATGAACCACATAAGGATCCACCAGTGTCATTGGATGTGTATTCTTCTCATGAACCACACATGGATCCACCGGTGTCATTGCATGTCTGTTCTTTTCATGAACCACAGCTAGAGTCATTGCATGTCTATTACTTCCATAAACCACACATGGATCCACCGGTGTCATTGCATGTCTGTTCTTTTCATGAACCACACCCAGTGTCATTGCATGTGCGTTCCTCTAGACAAACCACATAAGGATCCAACGGTGTCACTTCATGTCTGTTCTTTTCATGAACCAAATAAGGATCCACCAGTGTCATTGGATGTGTGTTCTTCTCATGAACCACACCCAGTGTCATTGCATGTGTGTTCCTCTAGACAAACCACATAAGGATCCACCGGTGTCATTGCATGTCTGTTCTTTTCATGAACCACACCCAGTGTCATTGCATGTGTGTTCTTCTAAACAAACCACATAAGTCATTGCATGTCCGTTCTTTTCATGAACCACACCCGGTGTCATTGCATGTGTATTCCTCTAGACAAACCACATAAGGATCCACCGGTGTCACTGCATGTCTGTTCTTTTCATGAACCACATTAGGATCCACCAGTGTCATTGGATGTGTGTTCTTCTCATGAACCACACATGGATCCACTGGTGTCAGTGCATGTCTGTTATTTTCATGAACCACAGCTAGATTTATTGCATGTCTGTTACTTCCATAAACCACACATGGATCCACCGGTGTCATTGCATGTCTGTTCTTTTCATGAACCACACCCTGTGTCATTGCATGTGTGTTCCTCTAGACAAACCACATAAGGATCCACCGGTGTCACTACATGTCTGTTCTTTTTATGAACCACATAAGGATCCACCAGTGTCACTGGATGTGTGTTGTTCTCATGAACTACACCAAGTGTCATTACATGTGTGTTCCTCTAGACAAACCACATAAGGATCCACCGGTGTCATTGCATGTCTGTCCTTTTCATGAACCACACCTAGTGTCATTACATGTGTGTTCTTCTAAACAAACCACATAAGTCATTGCATGTCTGTTCTTTTCATGAACCACACCCGGTGTCATTGCGTGTGTGTTCCTCTAGACAAACCACATAAGGATCCACCGGTGTCACTGCATGTCTGTTCTTTTCATGAACCACATAAGGATCCACTAGTGTCATTGGATGTGTGTTCTTCTCATGACCACACATGGATCCACCAGTGTCATTGCATGTCTGTTCTTTTCATGGACCACAGCTAGAGTCATTGCATGTTTGTTACTTCCATAAACCACACATGGATCCACCGGTGTTATTGCATGTCTGTTCTTTTCATGAACCACACCCAGTGTCATTGCATATGTGTTCCTCTAGACAAACCACATAAGGATCCACCGGTGTCACAGCATGTCTGTTCTTTTCATGAACCACATAAGGATCCACCAGTGTCATTTGATGTCTGTTCTTCTCATGAACCACACCAAGCGACGAGGAAGCCGGTGGCTCGGAGGACAGTGGCAGCGGAAGTGAAATTGTTGACTAGTGGTTGAATTAATGTAGGATGTGAAATCGCACCTTTGTTTAGAAGAATTTGTGGTTGAAGTAATGAAATGCCTCGATTTAGATCTCTCTCTCGATTAATTTGTGGAAGAATTTGTGATTTAGATCAATTTCTTCCTTGATTTAGATCTCTGTCCCAGATTGGGAACGTGACCGTGGACCAAAGACACCTTTTCTACTAGTGTATTCTAACATTGGTGGTTTGTTTAAACGTAATCTACGTGGATTGTGCCGCATGCAAATGGCACAACCACAATTTATAAAGTGGAAGCACGTACACCCGGTTACTGGAGATCTAGGAGCTTCACCAGATGCAAGGGATGCAGGAGCAGAGAGGCGGTGCGATAGACGGGCTCAAGATTAGGCTAGAAAGTGGTACCGATTTCCTCCTCATCTGGGCATTATCGGTGAGAACATTGCTGTTTATGTTGCCATGTCATTGTGCAGCATCTGAAATAAGTTGCTGCTTCGTGGAGTGTGGCAGCTTAAATAATTTATTTCTGTGCCACTTACATTCTGTCGTATTTGGAGACCTCCTGCCCCTCAGCAATCATGGAACCGGTGGATCCTTGTTTTCAGATAGCAGTGGCACAATCACAATTTCGGATTCAACTACTGACTTGGGCATTTCCAAACCCTAAGTCACGGTACATTTTACTCAGAGAATGTGGGTAGATTGTTTCACCCAGCAACGTGCCACACACAGAGCTCCAGAATTTAACAGAATTACATATATAGGTTCAAGTTCAACACATTACTATGCATCTTCATTGCCAGCAGCCTTCTTGCGCAGCCTGGGTGACAAGCCTTCATGTCCACTGGCTTCTTCATTTCCTGCCTTCTTCCTCTTCCTTGGTGCCAATTTTCTTAGCTTCACGTACTCTGCATCGCCGGGACAATGGGCACCAAAATCGTGTCCAGCATCATCTTTCCACTCGTTTTTAATTTCTTCGGGCAGCAAAATGACTAACCCGACAGTCATGTTTCTAACCTTGCGGCGCTTCCTGTCAAAGAAACAAGATTGTTGCATAACTGCCCAATATCTACAGAGTAAATAAAACAAAAGTTATAATTCAGCACAAACATGCGAACCCCAAGCGACCTTTTCTTACCAGGAGCTAATTGGGTTCGAGCAACCACCTTGTCCAAGAATAGAAGGGCGACTCCCAGTTGCAGCAGCTTCCACATCCAGTACATCACATTTCAGCTCAAACATGGCAGCCGAAGCATACCTTTTCATCCACCCAATTAGCTGACTGTCACACGTTATAGGAACCATGATGCCACGTTCATCCATGAAGTTAAACTTTGCAGTCTGCTTCGGCCATAATTCAACATGATTACGCAGAGCAGCAACCATACCAGATATAGTGCAGATCTGCGCAAGCGCTTCTTCCATCGTGAAACAATGGTGTCCATACCACTTGCCCTTAGAGTTGTACCTGTAGAGGACTACCGTAACCAGGTAAGGGGGGTCCGTGCAGATCCCACTTGACAGAAAACTGTGGACAAAATATGTTTGTTAGCGTTGGGCTAACAAACAATTTGAGGTTCAGTAGCCAGCTAGTAGTTATAATTAGTGCGAATAGCAAAGAGAAGGGTATCTCACCCGCTTGTAGCCAGAACTTCTTCTTCCTTGATAGTAGGATCTTCCATCCTCTGAACTGCTCGGCTCGTCGGGGGCGGAGGCGGGATAGAGCCTCGCAACGGCGGCTACGACATGCGCCATTGGAGCTCGGGATCAGCGACTGGGCGCAGCAACTGGGCCCCAGAAGTCAAATGTCCGAAGGGATTGTCCTGCCTGGAGGGTGGATCCCGACGCCGCCGGTGCTAGGGGAAATCTGGGAATGGATTTGTGAAATTGGTCAACACATCCAATCCACTTAGCTGCTCGATTTGCCTAAGAGGTTGCCACATTGGCGCTCGCGACATGGACATATGACCGACATGAGGGTCCCGCCCGTCTACTTCACGGGGCGGTTTAACGGAATGTTTGAATTTGGCAGGGGTGAGATGAGTTTGCCTCAAAATGGCCCCTCTCAGTAGTTGGCGGCCCAACTTTTCGAAACGCGGTAATTTCAGGCAACTTAGGTACCGCCATGCGCTGGCCTGCGAACTTTGGTACCGCAGACGAACAGGCCCCCATGAGGGAAAGGCAAGAGGAGAGAGGAGGCAAGGGGGTGGCCGGCTGGGCCTACCCCCCTCCCCCCACGCGAGGCCCATTAGGGCTAGCCAGAGGCGCCCCCTCTCCCCCTCCTTTAGTCCCACCCCGGAACTTTGAGGGAGGTAGTACCTCCCCTCCCCCTATATATAGTGGAGTATTTTGACCAGAAAATACACAACCAATATTCAATAAAGGTTTCCTCACTTTTGAGGAGACCTCCAATTGATCTCTCTCTCTCCCTCTCTCTCTCTCCCTCTCTCTCTCCCTCTCTCTCTCCCTCTCTCTCTCCCTCGCTCTCCCGTGACCATGGTCCCAAGTTCAGACTGCACGAATGAGAGACATCTTCACCGCGGAGCGCCATCGAGCCGCGGGATTCGGATCCAGGAGCTCTACTTCCACAACTGCTGCTGGATTAGGGAAGCGGGAGTCATCGCTAGGCACCGGACGTGTGTAACTCCCCGCGATGTGTCACACTTTAGGCACTCAAGTCATTGGAGCCACATGAGCGCAAGGACTTCATCACGACATTGAGGTCGGCTTCGGCTCGTCTACATCAACAATGCTCTCCTGAGTGTTGACAATGCTTTTCGGTCTTCAAGGGTAAGTTCATGAAAAGCTCCTCCTGTTACTGCATTACTAATAGATAGGTCCTAGCAGCATCAGGGGTTCCAGGGCGTAGGGTAAAATTTTATTGTTTTGATACGCGAACCCCTTCAGTGGTATCAGAGCTATATCTATGTGTAGTAATGCTTGTACGGGTAGAACACACGAGATGTAGAATGTGGGCGTTGATATTTTAGTTGTTACCCTCCCACGTGTACTTGTGTATACCGCAGTAATGCTTGATGAAGCGCCCCCCAACCGACTTTATGCGTTCATTCGCGAGACTGGTCCACGCTTGACATACGACTTGTACCTCTCTCTCTCCCTCTCTCTCTCCCTCTCTCTCCCGTGACCGTGGTCCCAAGTTTAGACTGTGCGAACGAGGGACATCTTCACCGCGGAGCACCGTCGCGCTGCGGGATTCGGATCCAAGAGCTCTAGTTCCACAACTGCTACTGGATTGGGGAAGCAGGAGTCATCGCTAGGCACCGGACGTGTGTAACTCCCCGCGAGGTGTCACACTTGAGGCACTCAAGTCATTGGAGCCACATGAGCGCAAGGACTTCATCATGACATTGAGGTCGGCTTCAGCTCGTCTACATCAACCACGCTCTCCTGAGCGTTGACAATGCTTTTCGGTCTTCAAGGGTAAGTTCATGAAAAGCCCCTCCTGTTACTGCATTACTAATAGATAGGTCCTGGCAGCATCAAGGGTTTAGGGGCATAGGGTAAAATTTTATTGTTTTCATACGCAAACCCCTTTAGTGGTATCAGAGCTAGATCTATGTGTAGTAATGCTTGTATCGGTAGAACACACGAGATGTAGCGTATGGGCGTTGATCTTTTAGTTGTTACCCTCCCACGTGTACTTGTGTATACCGCAGTAATGCTTGATGAAGCGGCCCCCAACCGACTTTATGCGTTCATTCGCGAGACTGGTCCATGCTTGACATACGACTTGTACCGTATAAAGTGGCTTTGGGGGGTGTCTCTCTCTCGCATTAGTTGGTATGCCATTTGCAGAGGAGGGCCCCGAAAGGGGGTATAGTATAGACAACTACTTGATCAGCGTTGTGGTGAAAGTTCGTAGGTAAGAACGGTTCTTGTGCGAAAGCCCAATTCAGCCACGTAAAACATGCAAAGATAAAGTAGAGGCGTCTAACTTTGTTTTGCAAGGGGTGTTGCTTTGTGATATGGTTGTGGCAAAGGTAAAGTGATTACCTTATGTTATGAAGTAGTAGTAGATAGTCACGGAGGTGAAGGACTACCAGGCCGGAAAGACACCGGTACCTTGGTGTCTACGGCGCCAGAATCCGGTGATACTGGATGGAGATCACGGCGTGAAGGATCATATCACATCGCATTTACATTCAATGTTATTGTTTGTATATCTTATTGTGTGCTAGTATTTGATACTTGACGGTAGCCTAATAAGATGATCCCTGTTAAAAATTACCAATGATTGTTTTCCCCTTAGTGTGCACCACCAAGAAAGTTCTTCGGTATGAGGCATGTCGTGATGATTGGGTGTCAGACATATCTACGTTCGCATATAGTGGGTGTAAGCCATGTTGCACAACAAATACACTAAGGTTGAGTTGGCGAGCCTAGCATGTACAAACATGGCCTCGGAACACGGATGGTCGAAAGATCGAGCACGAGTCGCATTAATGATGTGACCGACGTTTAGCGTCCACCCTAGAACCCACATTGATGGCCGTGATGATCGGGGGAGATGTGGGGAAAAGGGGCCATGTTATCACTAGAACCCTTCAGGGGATAGGTGTTTCTTAGTGGAGTTATTATTATTAACTCATTTAATTATAAACTTAGTCTAAATTCCTTTTTGCAATTATAAATGTAGAAAATGGTTCTCCCCGAGATGACCTTCCCTATTGACAATTGGTTAAAATGAGAAAAGCTCAAGTTAGATGGATCCAACTTTTCTATATGGGTCATGTGTCTGTATGATCACCTTAGCGAGAACAAAGTGGCCGACTACATAATCTGCGAGATGTACTTGGAGCCGCCCTATCTTCATGAGACCTAGGAGCAGCAGGATCACCGCTGCTGTTGTCGTGTGATGGCCACATTCATATCAGTAACAATGCGCCTCGGGATGGAAGATGGGCTATGGTCGATTGTGGGAAGTCTTAATTCCTGAACGGTTATGGCACATCTGAGATCACATTTCGTGGAACAAGTGCGCATATGGGAGTATGAGCTGATGGGAGATTTCCTCTATATAAAGATGGAGGAGAATTCCTCACTGGATGATCACTTGTTACACATATATGATGCATACATGAGTCTTGCATACTTCCTGGACAACATGTTCGCAAGCTCTTTTGCAATAGGCGTGTTTCTGCGGTTGCTGCCACCGAGCTACCAAGCACTTGCCAGGATTTGCATTATGAGAGGCGACACAGAAACACGGGATTTCCACGAGTTCATATCACATTTTAGGGATGTGATGGTTGAACCCATTTTCACTGAGGTCATCAATGAAGAAGGTATATATTTGATATACAATTTTATAAATGTTATAATCTTGCAAACACATGTTGAAGTGTTAAGTATATTTGATACTTGTTCTGTTTTGCTGAAAACAGGTCCTTCTGCATAGAGGTGCTTGCTGGAGAGGAGGTGACGTTGCGTGTTAATGGCGAGCATGATGATGATGGCCAACGACACTCTCCCTCGACATTTATCACTTAGTTTATATTTTTTGGATAGTTATTGTAATCAAAATATTGTGAACCTCTTTAGTGTGTCCCACACTTTTTGAGACGGTTATTCATATGAGCTTGTAACAAGCAATTGTTCCACTTTTATGAATAATTTCTATTTGTGTTCATATCTTGTTTGATTACATGTGAATTATCCTGGTTTGGAAACTAATTGATAATACATGAACATTTGTAAAATAATGAAATGCCTTAAAATTACCCAACTTAATGATATGTTCATGACTGAATGAAACCATTGTTTAAATTCAAAGTTATGTGATAATATGTGGAAGACATTCGATTTCTTGTCACATATAAATCATGCCTAAGTTCGGCCAAATAGCTTGAACGCTGTGTATTACATGAATACAAAGTGTTTGGTGAATTGTTGAAAGTAAATACATATTCGATGTATTGTGTTTTAACAAAAATGGCGATTATCATTATATGATTGTTTAAATGTGTAAAGAAGTTTACCAAAGGAAACATGAGTATGAAACTATTTGATATGATCAAAGTATTTCATCAACAAAGGGTATTAAAGATAAAAGAGAATCTAATTGCTATGATTTGATCAATAGCAATGGAATTTGACTTTATAAGAATGGCATAAAGAGAATTGTGGAATGCAATGCGTTTGAAATGTAAAAATGCAAAGTATCACAATATGATATTTGATATCAAAGTGGGTGAATAGATGGCGCCAAATAAATCGTTGTGTGTAGATGTAGAGACCATTAGTTAGAAATAGTTAGCACTCAATTAAGACATATAGTGAACCATATGGATTCGTGAGATTGGCTCCATATCTAGTATGGATCGTCGTAAAAGTTTTGGTGTTATTCGATATAACCAAAACAATAGCGAATAAGTCCTTGTAGAGTATTCATTGGAAATTATGAATACAATAGCCATAGCTAGAACCAAAAGATAAGCAAAACTAGTATTGCTTGGATTTTGGTGCATTCTCGAGAAAGTTCATATTCAGTGATATTTCTCGATTATGGAGCAAATGGAAGATAGTGAAAACATGATGAGGATTCAAAACCCCGCATCAGAGTGTTGAGAAGCGCAACGGAAAGCGTTCCTGAACGATTCTCTTCAGAAAGGAAAGAATCAATGATAGTGATCATTGTGTTTTCCCCACTAGTGTTTTCACTACATGAAGTATGATTCAAAATGCAGCCCATACCTTGTATGGAGACATTTGTGAATCATTTGTCATGATTACCGGAATATGACATACCTATGAACTACTAAGGAAATAATGGTAAGCTAAATATATGAGAAATCCCAAAGCAAAATTCACTTGAGATTAGAAAGCAACTCGTTGCTGAATCTTACAAGTAAAGGGGTTACTTGGATTTTCCCAAATCACTGCAAAGCCATGGTGGAAAAAGGGGGGTGAATGACAAAAGCACAATTTGTCAAGTATTGGATAAATTCAAATGAATTTGATTCAAGTGTGCTGAAAGTCTGGTGGATTTAAAACTAGTAAAGTACTAGTATCTCATAGTAAATCTCCAAGTTTGATATTTGATCAAAGGATTTTGAAGTCGTTCAAAATAGTGAGTGGATATGCAATTTGCATGAAATTGAGTGGGAGCTATGAAAGTATTCCTAAAACAATATGTGAATGATATATTTTTGAGTGGGAGCAATATAAGTCTCAAATTCAAATATGTAGGAACATAGTTTGAGTAAGAGTAGTGACTCATACCCAAACATGTTGGGAACATATTTTGAGTGGGATCTTAGAGGAATGATTCTTAAGTGTGTATACAACACATTAAGAATAAAAGCGCAAGTGCCGACAAATAATGATTTATAAGGAGTAGAAGTTGATAATAAGAATATTACGATATTATGTAGTATTCCTTAAAGGATTCTGAAAAGAGTTTTAGAATAAAAGTTAATTGAGGAACTGGTCCTTGATAACTCAAATTAGGAATAGAATTAAGTCTAACATCAATGGTTGAAAGAAAGAAAAGGATGATCATCATCCACTATGTTGAGACATAGGTTCTATCTTAGAAAATCATGATGATAACTCAACATAATATATGATCCAAGAAGAAACGTTTGAAAAGTGATTAAGTATAAATCACAGAACGTTGAGCTAAGTTTGTCCGCAGTGTCTAATGGAGAACTGTAGACATGTTTTCCAAATCCTTAAAGGATGACGTATCTTAAAGCATAAATGGTTATGTTATAAGGGAATATGTTGGAAACTCCTATAATACCGACTAAAGTCAAGTAGGAAGCGAGGTGAACCAAACATCGAAAGTTGCACAGGGTGCACTCGTGTTTCGATGATTACGTTTATAATAATAGATAAGGGTACCATCTAAACTCTAAAGTGATGTATAATGTTATGGTAGGTCTAGTTCATTTTTAATGTAGAATGATGTGTCTCAGGGCACAAGTGCCCATGAGAAATCCCTCGAGGTTGATCTAAAGTCACTGTAGGCTCCTGGAATCCGGCCTTGTTCTGCTGCCATAGCAATGATGCATACACAAAGATGTTATCATGTGATGATAAAGTATTAATGTCAATCAAGGTGACATTAGTAAGTTGCAAAGGATTTGGCACTGTAAAGTACATGCCCAAGACTCAACCTCTTCCATGAGCAAGAATGTTCAGGGTACCGGGATATATGATGCCAATGATTAAGAACAAATGCAGCTAGTTTATTTGTACTCTAGTGCAAGTGGGAGACTGTTGGAAATATGCCCTAGAGACAAATAATAATAAGGATTATTATCATATTTCATAAAATTTATAATTAAGTTTTATATCATTCTATAAATATATTGAAAGGAAACGTCAATACACGTGTGATATATAAACAACCAGGGGTTCCCGGTGAAACTCTAGTAACTAGTTCATTGGTCAACAGATGATCAAGGTTTCCTGATCATATGACATTTATGCCAGTTGGAAACAGAGTCAACTCATTCTGAGAATGAGATGATGAACCAATACTCAACCTAAACATCGCGACCCGATCATATCACGAAGTTCAAGTTATGATGATTAGAATAGACCTCGTAGACTATTCCTTAGACCGTGAGACTATATCAATCACTGTCTCCCGAGAATGCTTAGATAGCATCAAACTTCACTTGGTAATACAGTGACAATAAAGGTGTGTTCAGGTATTTGGAGGAACGGTATAGGAAATATATGTCAAGAGCGGGATTTGTCCATCCGCGTGACGGAAAGATACTCAAGGGCCCACTCGGAGCAGTTATATCCAATAGTTGCACAGCATGTGATTTGATCACAGGGATATCGCTTGTCGAAACGAGTCAAGTAGCATTGTTCGGTAACGAGATTGAACACGACATGGTGATGTCATTGATTAGATCTTGGGCAATACAAGTATCGAGAGACAAAAGGAATAAGACACGACTGTCCCGGTTCAAACGATGAAAGATCTTCGTGGAATGCACAGGGGTCACATGGCCATCCAGGTCCCTCTGTCGATCATTGGTCCAGGAGTGTCCCGACCATGCCTGGAGTGTTCCTGAACTGTGGGATATCACGCTTAAGGGCTTGATGATGCTTAGTGAGTGTTTACAGGATCAGTAAAATCATCGAAGAATAGAAAGAGAGAAAACCAGAAGGGTTTCGGTAAGTCCAGAGGATATCCAGAGTGGAGGTGGAAGGTGTTCCATAGCCATGGAGATTGAATAATATGTGAATGAATGTTAAATATTGATTTAATCATTTATTCATAATTATTTAATAAAAGAGAAATCAACTAAAGGTCAAAAAGTCTTAATGGGCCAATTCCGGAGGGAGAAGGGCCCATGAGGGAAAGGCAAGAGGAGAGAGGAGGCAAGGGGGTGGCTGGCTAGGCCTAACCCCACCCCGCATGGGGCCCACTAGGGCTGGCCGGCGGCGCCCCCCTCGCCCCTCCTTTTTAGTCCCACCCTAGGACTTTGAGGGAGGTAGTACCTCCCCCCGATATATAGTGGGGTATTTTGACTAGAATATACACAACCAATATTCAATAAAGGTTTCCTCACTTTTGGGGAGACCTCCAATTGATATTTCTCTCTCTCTCTCTCTCTCTCTCTCTCTCTCCCGTGACTTTGGTCCCAAGTTCGGACTGCGCGAACGAGAGACATCTTCACCGTGGAGCGCCGTCGCGTTGTGAGATTCGGATCCAAGAGCTCTACTTCTGCAATTGCTACTGGATCAGGGAAGCGGGAGTCATCGCTAGGCACCGGACACGTGTAACTCCCCGCGAGGTGTCACACTTGGGACACTCAAGTCGTTGGAGCCATAGGAGCGCAAGGACTTCATCACGACCTTGAGGTCGGCTTCGGCTCGTCTACATCAACCATGCTCTCCTGAGCATTGATAATGTTTTTCGGTCTTCAAGGGTAAGTTCCTGAAAAGCCTCTCCCGTTACTACATTACTAATAGATAGGTCCTGGCAGCATCAAGGGTTCAGGGGCGTAGGGTAAAATTTTATTGTTTTTATACTCGAACCCCTTCACATATATGGGTAGATGGACAAAAAATATGGGTAAGAGGCAACTCCTACCCATGTGTGCCATGTCAGCAAAAGGAAGCGGGAGGCCGCAACAACCATGCATGGAAGCTTGCCTACTCGACTCCGGCCCCGGCCATCTCTATCCCTGATGCCTCCGGTCACCGTGACCCTCTGGCGTGCCATCCCAAGCATGCCCCCGCATCCACGACGGTCGCCGCCTCTCCTCTCTGCTGAATCGAACCAGAACCTTGTTCGCCAACACGTTTCCCTTTCGCCACCACCGTGAGGTCCCGCAGCAGACCGCTGCCATCGATTCGGCCACGGCACCCCGCGTGCGCCCCCATCGTGAGGTCCAACATCAGATCGCTAGCATCGATTCGGATGTGCCTTGCACATTCGTGTGAGGTCCAGCATCCTGGATGAGCATGTCGTCGCTCCTGGCTCGGCCTTGCGCGTCCCGATGAGCATGCCGTTGCCCCTAGCTCGTCTCGACGGAGATGGACCAGTCGGATGTGGTGGGGAAGAAGAGGGGAAAGGGAAGAGGAACAAAAAAAGCACCCACTGACATGTGGGTTCTATGTACAATCTAGTTTTGGATAACCAGATTATGGATAAGCCGGAAAAGAAGAGCCTAGCCTAGCTACCCAAACCTTCTCTCTCCTTTTACTCAAAGGTTTTTTGTTTACCCATGTATGGGTAAGCTCTCGGAGTTGCTCAAGTAACTCATTCCTACAAAGTGCGGTGTGCATGCTCTTGTTCCATACAGAAGTTTCTCGCATGGTCTGTTTATAATGTGAGTAACTTACATGCTACAATATAGATAATTTATGTACTATGACATGAATAACTCACTTGTTAGAGATGGATAATTTTTGGTCCGAAAAAAGATGTGAAATCTGTTGATAAACTATACTGTAATCAGGTGGGTAACTCTATAAGCTACGGGTGAATAACTTTTATCTATATGGTAGGATACGTAAAATTGGTGATAATATCTATACTCTAAACACCTAGCTAGATAACTCTAAAAGTAATAGGTGGATAACTAATATACCTATAGAGTATAGTAACTACATCTATCGCGTGATGTAGCTATATGGTTGAAGTAGTTACCAAGTCTTTACGCTATAGTTAACCCATTGAGAAACTAAAAAATTATCCACCTAAATACACCTTTATTGCATGACGATATAAAATGTTGAGGTTAATTACATAACCCTAACCTCCACCAAGCCTAAGTTATATTGTACACACATAACAAAATTTCTATAAATTGATCCACTAGTCTAGTGACTCAGCTTCGTCGCCCGTCACCGGTCTCTCGGTGTTCGTGCTACTCAAGCTCGATATCGACAGCGACAAAGTCTTGATATCCTAACACATTACATATTTCAGAATGCTTTGAATGTAGTCATGTCCCATGCAAAAGTGTCTTGGTATGGTCAATTTATAGTGTGGGTAACTTACGTGTTACAACATGGATAACTTATATACTATGACATGGATAACTCACGTGTTATAGGTGCGAACTTTTGAGTCCAATTTTTTTTGTCGTAACATATCAACATGCGATCTAGTTTTGAAGATCTCGTCATGACTAGTCCAACTGCAAAAACAGATTCTAAATCGGATAAACATTTGGGATACAAAGCTTTTTAAATCGAATTTTACATTAAATATTGATGATGTCAACCGTTTTGTTTTCTAGTACATACATGCATGATAGTAGAGAATTAGGAAAGAGAGGAAAGCAAACACACCCCCTAGCGAGTTCCCGATAAAAAATAAGTTGAAGATAGAAGAGCCTAGATTCCAAATGAAGGAATGGAGATTCAAAAGAAAGTTTGATTCGATTTGAGTAGAAATGATAAAGTAAAAAAATTAGGGATATCGTGATGAACAATACCGGTATTGTGATTTATGAGTAATGTCTTTCGCGATTCTAATCTCTTAACGCGATATCATAGACAAATGGTTACGTGGAACCATACTTAATTGGGAGACTGGTGTTATTTCTTACTCACTCGGTATGTGTTTATTTGTCTTATTATAGAGCCATATTGGGATATCATAGCTATTAGAGTAAAATTCAGCCATAGTAATTGAATTTTCCAACCTCGCGCGATACGGTTACCCACCTTCGGAATACAAGATTTACGGTACTCGAATATAGTTGGCGTTCCATCTAGATAACCGAGACTCGGTAGTGCTACGTATTTGCCTACATGGCACTAGTTGACAGTCACAGTTATGCGTTTTTGCCAAAAAAGCGCCCCCACATAATCCTGCTTTTCTATCTAATGGCTAAAACTTGTTGACGTGGCGGAAGTCTCCTCCCAGAGTTGTGATCGACCTCTTACTGTGATAGGAGGCATGCGGCCTCAACGGTGTCATCAGAGTTGAGCATCAGGGTGGTGTATTGCGGCAGGGGTCTGGCAGGGCCCTCCCTAGCCCCTGCACCTCGACTGAAGTTGAGCATCTGAGGGCATCCCTTGACGAGGACGGAGATAAACGATGTTGTCATTTTTCAATTCCAGTGAACTCTGTTGTTTCCGACCGTCCACAAGTACCGCATCGATTCCGCATCGTCGAAGCTCGCCTATCAGTGGACTCCTTCGACAATGTCGAACACTGGAGCACCTCCGATGTCACTTCTCCCCATCTCTGTTATGGAGGAGATGTCTTCCATCCTCTACATGCTCGCCCCCTCCACGCCGTGAACAAGTAGGGTAACACCGTGAACCTTGGCATGGAGCGGAGCCGCACGACTGCGGCATAGGCAAAGTTCATAGCGGGTGGCGTACATGGCACGCAACAAGGAGCTTGTGGTTGGGTCCGTCAAGACGCGGCTCCAGCGACGGTATTGGAGACAAATACCCTTGCAGGAGATCATGGTATGAGGGTACCAGGTCCCTGGGCAGCGGCAGCGGGTCAACTCGACCTGTATGGATGGCAGGGGAGCTCGGCAAGGACGCGGTTTCAGCGGTGGTGGAAAGCTTAGATGAGACGACATGGTGGAGGCGGTGGCGGATTGCAACCTTATCCCTTTAGCATTTTTTTTTCAATTTAGCCCCGCTCTCTTTTATTATTCGAAAACAATTCCCCTGGATAGTTAGGAGGGTGACAGACGAGGTCAACATAGTGCCACGTAGAAAATACATAGTTCGAGGCATAGTGACCCAGATGGAATGCCAGCCATGACCTAGATGGAATGCTAGCCGTATTCAAGTATCGTTAGTCTCGTATTGTGAAAGTGGGTGACTGTATCACACGAGGGTGGCAAGTTTGGTTATTGTGGCTGAATTTTACTCTGCATGCCGATCCAAGTACCACCCAAACCAATCCCAACTGGTCATTATCTCGCCCGCCATGCCTAAGGGCATCCCGACGGTGCCCCACAAACAGACCGCCCGCACCCGTTCGTGTCCGAGCGGACATACGCCATGACCCAATGCCCACTCGCAAACGAAGCCATAGCCACAGATGAAATGGATCGTATGGACACCTAGAGGGGAGGGTGAATAGGTGCTACTTCAAATTCTAATGCTTTTTCAATTTTAGGCTTGACACAAAAGGTAAATTCTCTAGATATACTACTAAGTAGAATTTCCCTATATGCAAACCTAACTACTCGCGAGTAAAGACGATTAAGATAGTGGAACGAGAAAACCGTAGTGGAGCACGCGGAGACACATGATTTGTTTTACCGTAGTTCCTTCCTTGTTAAGGGAAGTACATCTGCGTTGGAGGGGTGGGAGGTACTAAGATCAACACTCCACAATAGGCCTCACCCTGTTCTCCGATGGATCTCGCCACCAAAGGCCTGTTCCACCTTTCCACTATAGGAACCTTCGAGGCGGGAATCGACGCCTTTACACAACTAGCAGGGCACAACTCCACAACCGAATTGGAGGCTCCTGTATTTACAACAAGCTTCCACAAGAACAATAGTTATCAATAACAAAACACAAGATCTAGATATCAACGAGAATACTAGATCAGGGATTCTCCAAGTGAATGGAGAGGAGTTGAAGCGCTTGATTCGTGGTGACGATGAATGATGTCTCCTCCTTCAATTCCCCCAAAGATCGAAGCCTTCGGGTGGTTGAAGTGGGAGATCTTGAGTGAGAGCTTTTGCAATAGGTCTGTTCTTTTTCGAATGAACCAAGGGTTGCTGGGGCTTTTATAACCCCTGTCCAAACGGAGCCGTTGGAGCCATTTGGGGCCAGATTATCTGGCCCAAGTGAGAGCCGGATTATCCGGCCTGGGGAATACTCCGCCCTAGACTCAGATTATCTAGGGAATAATCCACCCTTGAATAGAAGCTCACGCAGGGCGGTCCTTGGCATCTTCTCCTGGGGACCGGATTATCCGCCCCTAGAGGAGGGCCGGATTATCCGGCTGGGGGAAAAATCCGCCCCAGCGACGGATTGTCCGGGGGGAAATCCGCCCCAGACAGAAGCTCGCGCAGACGCTCCCTTGGGCAATTTCCCTGGGGCCAGATTATCCAGCCCTAGAGGAAGGCCGGATTATATGGTCCAGGGAGAAAATCCGCCCTAGCACCGGACTGTCCAGGGGGAAATCCGCCCCCAGATAGAAGCTCGCGCGCGGCCAACCCTGGTCAAGATGGTTAGGCCGGATTATCCAGCCCTTGATGGGGGCGGATAATCCGGCCCCCAAACACCCAAAATAGCCACAGTATTGTTATCTAACACACAAAACACAGGGAACCATGAGATGTTCTTTCAATCTCCCCTTTTTTGGTGTTAGATGACAATACTTGGATTTGCAAGATAGCTCACATGGCCAACAACAATAAACACATGAAAGAGACTCCCCCTTAATGTGTGCATACAAAAAGTTTGCATTTGAATACAAATGCACACAAATAGGTGCAAGTCTATTTCATAGAAATATAAACAAAGTAGTCATACCACCAAGAGAGAAAGGCATCCTCAAGATAGCAAGAATACCCAATGCGATAACCATTATAAACGCCTTCCTCGAGATAGATATCCAATATGGCCAGTATGATAGATGAATCCATAAGGATAATCCACAAGATCAATCCAGAGCCACATATAAACATAGTCTCATACAGAGAAAAACACAAATAGAAGTTCAACCCTAAATGGGCACAAGCGAGAAAAAGACTGAAAAGATAAAGTGCAAATTCTTGTGCCCAACCCATGCAAATCCACGAAGACCTAATAGAACTACTTCTCCCCCTTTGGCATCAAAACACCAAAAAGGAAGAAGAGTGATGCTAGCGCCCCAAGGGATCACTCGTAGTCATCATCGTCATCCTCGTCCCTGTCCTCGTCCTCGTCCTCAAGATCCTCGGTGTCATCCTCCTCGTCATCAGTGGTGGCCGCGAAAGGAAACAGGTGATGCTCAAGCTCTCCATAGTTAAGCCCAGAAGAAGAATTTCACCGAGCATATGGTGTGGGAGTAGTAGGAGTAGGGGGATCGCCTGATGCTCCGGACACATGGTGAAGAATGAGCTGCTGAGTGTGGGCCATCTCGTGGCGTTGCTTGTACGCCTCATACTGTCCCTTCCGAGTGTCCACCCCCATGCAAAGAATGTTCCGCTGGAACCAATTCAGTTGCTTGATCTCACGAGCAATAGGAGGCACTGGGGCCTACGAGCACTGGCACGAGCATCCCTCATGAGACCCTCAGGAGCAGAAGAGGGGTGTGAGGTCTTCCTAACCTTGGTGTAGATCTTGTTCGCCTTGTGCTCAACATCAATGTTAAACTCTTCAGTGGGAAGCAGGTGCTTGATCAGCATCATAATGTAGGATGCATATGGGATGGACAGCCTATTGAACATTGCATTAGTCAACTCATGGTAAATAAAGTCCATCACAGCCAGCTTGTAATTAACGGACTCATCCTCACTAGATGCAACATCATGAGAAAAGGCAAGAAGCTGAACCAGATGACCACGGATACTGTCATTGTTTCCTCCACTTGGGGTGATAGAATCATGGAAGAGACCCACCAAGCTAGCATATATTGGAGCAAGACAAGCAAAGGAGCCCACAATACCATTGTCAACGGTACAAGGAGAGAGAACAACATCTTTATTGGGCTTGATCTGTGTGATGATACGATGACCACTAGCACGATCCCTGTTGCGGAAGGAATATCCAAGTACCCCAGCAAAAACACGAAAATCAGCTTGCATAGGCCTGTCACGAATCATCCACTTCATGGTGCGGTGCTCGTCACCACAAATGACCAAGGTGGAGAAGAACTGCTTCACAATCTCAGAATCATAGGAGCATTGAAGAGCCATGAGATGGTGCAGCCCCATCCGCTCAGTCACATACATTGCATCAACAAGGTGAGGTTTTTCCATGGCCTCAACAATAATCATATGATGCATAGGCGAATCTTCTGCCGAGCATAAACATCTTCATAGATACCCTTTTGTTCAGCACACCAAAAGCGAGAGTCACCTAGCTCCGTATCTTGTGCTAATTCAGCAAAGAGATCATGAATGGAAGAGTAAGTAACAGCATCCATCTTCTTGTAGTCAATCTTGGGCTCTTTGCCCTTCCTCTTGGACACACCCTTCCTGGTCCTATCCCTCTTTGCCTATTCATCCATGCGTTCAGCCTCGTTCTTCCTTCTCCTCAGCTCAACCTCGTCCACTGTATGACCCTCACCATTGTCCCTGAAATAGAAGCCACGAGGACGACGCTTGTAGGTCTTGGGGACACTGGAACCACTTGTGAAATGAGAAAGATGGATAGCATGGGGATGAGCACACACACAAGTCCGAGAGAGAACATAGAAATTGTAGTCAAGCAGTCTATAGTACAAACATACAGCATGCACACAATCCATAGAAATCTGAACCAGTTTCAACTCTGTCAGGCCGGATTATCCGGCCTGGCCAGGGGCGGAAAATCTGGCCCTGGCAGAAAATTTCAGATCTGCCTAGATTGGATGCAAAAACTTAGATCGGGCCTAGGTACTGCAAGCCTACAATCTCTACTCGAAAAAACAACCTTCTAGACCATGTTACACCCAACAAGATACACATCAAGCCAAAGATGGGGAGAGAGGGAGTTACCCTCACACACTGGAGGAAGAACACGGAGGAGAAGGTACACGGAGGCGCGGAGAAGAAGATCCGGGGGCCCGGAGAATCCGGTGGCCGGGACGGCTCCGGGGAGGGTGGGGGCGGCAGGCGGTGTCTAGGGAGAGAGAGGAGGGTCGGGGAAAAGAACTGCTCGTTATGAGCCCTTTCCCCCAATGCCAACCTAAATAGACTGCAGCCGCCAGGGCTGGATTATCCAGCCTATACTTGGGCCGGATTATCCGGCCTGAATTTTGAATTTCTGTTACACATATATTCAGGCCCGTGCGTCCCCAAACAAAACCCTCACAAGTGTGACCAAGGGACTTGTGTGCAAGAGTAGATGGTTTTAGGGGTAGAGAGAGGCTTGGGATGAGATACCAAACTGAGATGGTACTACCCACTCAAGATTGCAAGAATCAAATCAACTAAAAGCCAAAATTGAGTGTGATTCCCATAAGAATATGAGATGAGCAAAAACAACCAAAATATCCACATAAATCCAACTATTCTCATGGAAGAGGGCGGTGGCCGAGTCCACCTTGTTGGAGTGCATGGTATGACACCGCGAAGATATATCTTGGGTTCATGACCAATACTCATCAATAAGCTCACATATCACAAAATGATATTAAGAGAGATGATTTAACTTGCTTTCGGAATTATGGGGGGAGGGTTAGCCCAATTAATTAGGACGACACTCCCCCTATATCCATGCCCATACCTAGACCAAATAAGAATGAGATGCAAGAGTGAGTGCATGGGTAGTCAAGACAAGCTCCTTGAATCAACGATATTTAGCTCATTCCTCAAGTAACAAAACCTTGCTTCATCAAGTGGCTTCGTGAAAATATCAGCAAGTTGGTTCTTCGTGCTCACAAAAGATAGATCAATATCGCCTCGAGCAACATGGTCTCGAATAAAATGATTCCGAATCTCAATATGCTTCGTCCTTGTGTGTTGTACCAGATTGTACACAATTTTGATTGCACTTTCATTATCGCATAAAAGAGGCACTTTGTCACAATTGACACCGTATTCCTTTAAATTTTGCCTCATCCATAATAATTGAGTACATGCACTAGCAGCAGCCATATATTCAGCTTCGGCGGTGGAGAGAGATATACAATTCTGCTTTTTAGAAGACCAACATACTAGAGACCTTCCCAAGAATTGACAAGCTCTAGAAGTTGATTTCCAATCATCCTTATCACCAGCCCAATCTGAATCAGTATAGCCACATAGAGAGAAATTGGAGCCCTTGGGATACCATAGACCAAAATTAGGGGAATGAACCAAATATCGGAAGATCCTCTTGACCACCACTAAGTGGCTTTCTTTAGGAGCTGCTTGATACCTTGCACACACACCTATACTCAACACAATATCGGGTCTAGATGCGTTGAGGTAAAGAAGAGAGCCGATCATGGACCAGTATACCTTTTGGTCCACATCTTTACCATGGAGATTAAGTTCAAGGTGACATTTTGTTTGCATTGGAGTGGTGACGCCATTAAGATCCATCATCTTGAATCTCTTGAGCATGTCTTGGATGTATTTTGCTTGATTTATGAAGGTTCCTTCTCTAAGTTGTTTGATCCCAAATCCAGGAAAGAACCGTAATTGCCCCATCATAGACATCTCAAACTTGTCAGTCATAAGCTTCGAAAATTCATCATTAAAAGCTTTATTAGTAGAGCCAAAGATAATGTCGTCTACATATAGTTGTCATAAGAAGAGCTACCCCTAACATTCTTAGTAAAAAGAGTGGGATCGATTTGCCCAACTTCGAATCCACGGTCGAGCAAAAGCTCTTTAAGGTGCTCATACCACGCACGTGGAGCTTGTTTAAGGCCATAGAGTGCCTTATTGAGTTTGTAGACATGGTTCGGGAAGTTAGGATCCTTAAATCCCGGGGGTTGCTTTACATATACCAACTCACGTAGAGGACCATTAAGAAAAGAACTCTTAACATCCATTTGCTGTAATTTGAAATTATTATGAGCAGCATAAGCAAGAAGGATACGGATGGACTCAAGATGACCCACTGGAGCATAAGTCTTGCCGAAGTCGATGCCCTCAACTTGGGAATAGCCTTGTGCCACGAGTCTTGCCTTGTTCCTCACAACAATGCCATTTTCATCTTGCTTATTTTTAAATATCCACTTTGTGCCGATAACATTGTGGCAATCCTTGGGCTTCTCTACTAATTTCCAAACCTTGTTGCGTTTAAAGTTATTCAACTCTTCATGCATAGCAACAACCCAGTCCGGATCTTCAAGAGCTTCAAACACCTTCTTGGGTTCCACCATTGAGATGTGAGCTCGATGCTCACCGGAACTTGCCAACTCCCTTTGACATGGGTATACCTTACATGTAGTCGAGTGTGGCATATACGGTCCAGATACGGTAGAAGCCCACGGCGTTGCCAAGGCCCAATAAGGAATTTGAGTGGCCCACGGACTCTCGATTGCTTGCAAGACAAGAAGAAGCTTAAGATAGAAAGTTCAAAGGGAAAACCCTAATCTGTAACCGACTCGACCTGCTACCTGAAACCTAGCCTATCTATATAAAGGCTAGGAGGGGCGGCGAGGAGGACAATCACAACCCTAGTTTCCATGACCCTCGCCAGATTGCATCTGCGTGCCCCTGTAATCTTCGATTCCTTCATTAATTCCAAGAGCAGACAAGCAGGAGTAGGGACCTCTACGAGGCCTGAACCTGGGTAAAACTTGCGTCCCTGTGTGCTTGTTTGCTAGTCGATTGATGCCTCCAGCGCCCCCTCCTTCTCCAAAACCCATGTCCATAACAATGGGCATTGATGATTTAAACCCTCATCACCCTTCTTGTGGATACCCTTCGTCAGAGATCACCTACAACTTTGTCAAGAGTGTGAACCCTTAATTCAAGGTTCCTATCTGCACGAGCTTTGCGACGAAGTTCAATTAACTTGTTGTCTCTTGGGCGAATAACTTCATCATCTGAGTCTTTGTTGGAATCATTGGCTTGGCCTTTATCTTCAGCTTGATTAGTAGGAATAGGAGATGATGAATCTTGCCCTTGATGTTAATCAACAACCGTAACAGGAGGCTGCTGCTCTTCAGGATTTTCAGGGCCGGATAATTCGGCCGAGGGTGGGTCTAGATAATCCGGCATGGGGGAACCTAAAGCACCTTCATAGTCTTGACTGGTTCTTTCTCGAATTCGAGAGAGGCCGGATAATCCGGGGTCAGCCGAAAATCCGGCCTGGGACTTGCAGCAGATTCTTCTACATGTTGATCATTTCTGCCAGTTGAGGAGGGTTGGCCGGGTAATCCGGTGTCCATCGGATAATCTGGCCTGGAGCTTTCTGGAACATTTTCTTGATGATCTTCAGCAGTTTGTGGGATTGGTGCAGAGGTTTCTCCAATGGTTGGAGCATGTTGTGCTTGTGTCGATGAGGGCTCTACATGAGTAGAGCATTGTCCTTCCCGATCCGCCACAAGGGGTTCCTCAATGGGGCGGAAAAATCCCACGCCCATTCTTCTTATGGCATCTTGGGGTATTTCAACATCTACATCACAAACATCAACTTGCCCCGCACGGGAGCCATCATTTTCCTCGAACACCACACTACAAGATTCTACAACAATTCCAGAGAGCTTATTGTAGACTCTATAAGTGTGGGATTCGACACCATAGCCAACAAAAATGCCTCGTAATGCCTTAGACTCAAATTTAGATAAACGAACTCCTTTAATGAGAAAGAAACACTTACAACCAAATACTCGGAAGTAGGAGATGTTTGGCTTGTTACCGGTAAGTATTTCATACGGAGTCTTGTCCAAAATTTTGCAGAGATAGAGCCGATTGGATGAATGGCATGCGGTAGAGATTGTTTCAGCCCAGAAGTTATATGGAGACTTAAATTCAGCTAGCATAGATCTGGACATATCCATTAAGGTTTGATTCTTCCTCTCGGCAACACCATTTTGTTGAGGGGTGTACGCAGCGGAATATTGATGTCTTATCCCCTCTTCACTTAGGAATTCATTTAAGGTGTAGTTCTTGAACTCGGAGCCGTTATCACTTATATTTCCAAAATAGGGACATTGTGTTGACGTTGAACCTCGTTGGCAAAATCGATGACCATTTGTTGAGTCCCGCTCTTCAACTTGAAGAAATAGACCCATGTGTATCTTGAGTAATCATCAACAATTACGAGGCAATATTTCTTCCCACCGAGACTTGCATGAGATGGAGGACCAAAGAGATCCACATGGAGGAGCTCCAAAATCCTCTTTGATGAAATAATGGTCTTCCTTCGATGGGGAGAGTCATGCATTTTCCCTTGAACACAAGCCCTGCAAACACGATCTTTGGCAAAGGAAACATTTTATTTTAGTCCAAGGATGTGGCCACCCTTGTGGAGACTTTGCAAAGTTCTCATATTGACGTGGGCTAGTCGGCAATGCCATAGCCATCCCGCGTCGGCCTTTCTGAAGAGACACATCAGGCCTATAGTGGTTTTCCCTGAAAAGTCCACCACATACAGGTCATTTTCGACATATCCAACGAAAGTGACCTTTAGAGACTTGCTCCACAAGAGTACCACCAAATCACCATCAATGAAAACTGCAAAGCCCATCTTACCAAGGGCACGGACATAAATTAAATTGTAACTGAGGGTCTCAACAAGCATGACATCCACGAGAGAGATATCGTGAGCAACCACAACTTTTCCAAGACCCAATACCTTAGATTTTGACTTGTCACCATAGGAGATGGTTATGTGATCATGGTTTGGCTGCATCTCCGAGATGATCTCCTTGCTTCCGGTCATATGACTAGTGCAACCGCTATAGAGTACCCATTTGGACCCACCGGAAGCATAGCCCTGCAAGAAAGTTACTTCTTGGTTTTAGGTACCCATTTTTCAATGGGTCCTCTCATGTTAATGACAAGGGTTTTGGGAACCCAAATAGACCAAGATATGTAACCATCAAAAGGACCTACATAGCTAGCATAGACATCACCATAATAATCACAAAATAATTCATAATTAGGATTATTAGCCCCTGCAAAACCATCATAGTTAGTCTTGTCATTAGAGGTGGTGTTGTCTTTGGTTGAGCAATTTTGCTCTTCTTCTTCTTATTCTTCTTATTCTTTGTCTTGGGAACATAACCAAGACCTTATTTCCCATTTTTTGTCCTTTGCTTGCTAAGCACCTCATCTAAGACTTCTTTACCTTTATGTTGAGATCCCTTTACAAGTTCCTCTTTTAGCCTTGCATTTTGTTCAACAATGTCTTCATGTCCACAAGATAGAGTGGAGGTGCTGGGCATATCATACTTGACCAATTGGGTTTGGAGCTGATCACGAGACTCATTTAGAGTAGAATGTTCACTCTCTAATGCCTTGTGAGCAATGTCAAGTTTCTCAAACTTCTCTAAGAGTCTAGCATCAGCAGCCCCAAATTCAATCTTTTCTTTCTTTACCTTAGCAAGAGCATTGCCACGTTCTTTTATGAGATGGGCAACAACCTCTTCATGGGACTCCCCAATTGACTCGAGTTTCTCCTCCAAGGATACTCGAGCTTCCTCTTCTTCTTCTAAGGAATTCTTCAAGGAGGCTATCTCCAAGGCGTCTTCTCTTTCAGTTCTACCCTTTTCTTCGAGAAGAGCTTCAGAATGAGCAAGTTGACTCATAAGAGCATCAAAGTGAAGTTTGTGCTCATCTTGCAAGTTAGTGAAAAAATTGTCCAAAGCAATAACTTCTTCTTTTATCTTAATACTAGTATGATCATCCATATCCATATTTATATTAGTCTTAGGAAATGAAGAAATAGAAGATGATGCCTCAGACCCTCTTGCCATAAGGCAAGTGACGTTGTTATTGATAACATTTTCATTTGGAGAGTCGAAGAGTGATGTGGGAGTAGAAGTGGTGGCTATAGTAGCCACCTCTCGAGCACTATCCTCATCCTCTTTGTCTTCACTTGTAGAGGAATATTATTCTTGTGCCACCAAGACAATCTTGGGTTGCTTATTGTAAGGACCATTCTTCTTGATAAATGGTTTCTTTCGAGGAGCCTTGGATTTTTCTTTGAGGATGAGCCTGCCTCCATTGTCTTCTCTACTTTGATAAGGACATTCAGCCACAAAGTGCAACCTATCTCCACAATTGTAGCATGTCCTCAGTTTTGGGCCATTCTCTCTTCTTCCACTTGACACATTCTTGCACTCGAGTTAAGACTTGGCCTTGGCTGGATCCTTCCAAAAATTCCTTGCATAGAAAGCCATGTACTCACCATGAGCATGCTTGACTTCCTCGGAACAGCCCATGGAGACACCCTCGTATCCTCTTTCATCCTCATCTTGTTCAACAACATTTGCCTTTAGAGCAACATTGATTCCTTTTGCATTCCAATAGCCTGGCACAGGCATCTTCAGCGTTCTTAGTTGCAACCTTGAATGACGCCATTTCTTGCATGACTTCATTTGAAGTCATTTCATGGTAGTTGTGTCTACCTTGCAAACTCTTCAAGTCCGTTGGCTCAAATGGCATTAGAGCACTCACATATTTCCTTTTTTATCCAAACATCATCAATATGAGTGGCCCATGCTCTCTAAGTGTTGTTGCAATGCCCTTGAGCCTTCTATACCTATCTTCATGGTCTTCACCATCCAACATGTAAAATCCTCCAGCTTCATTACTAAGGGCATCATACCTATTTCTTCTCATGATTTCATTTCCAATGAATAGGTCGGTGAGTGCATCCCAAGCATCTTTGGCGGTGTTGAAGTGCTCAATGTGGGGCATGTCCTTGAGACCCACTCCGAGCTAAATCATGTGGAGAGCCGTTGCATTCAGTTGACTATCCACAACTTCTCTCCTAGTCAAGTTGGTGGGGTCTCCAATATGAAGACCATCTTCGATAATCCTCCAAAGCTCAATAGGCGAACTGCATACATGAGATTTCATTAAGAATTGCCATTGATTAAATGAAGATGCAGTAAGCTTGGGTGGATCACCCCTATTGTTTATATGAGGATGAGGGATAGGTGGGTTGGGAGAATATAGATGAGGAACCTCACTATAGTCCTCCTTACCACTTCCCTTCTTGGAGGTGGAACCATTATGTTTTTCACCTACCACTTCATCTTCCTTAGATCCGGCGTGGGCCTTACCCTTAGATAGAGGAGTGGTGGCCTCAAAGGAAGATGGGGATGGGGTTGTAGATGATGTGAGGCAAGCAATCATTTGCTGCATCTCCTCCATCTTGGTCTCAAAGGATTTCAACAAGGTTGTTTCCAACGTCTTGAGATCATCCATTGTGACCTTGTCCACAGTCTCATTCCCATTTTCCATAGTACCCATACTTCTCTTAGGCGGTTAAGCCCAAATAAAGAGCCGGGGCTCTGATACCAATTGAAATGGATCGTATGGGCACCTAGAGGGGGGTGAATAGGTGCTACTTAAAATTTTAATGCTTTTTCAATTTTAGGGTTAATAGAAAAGGTAAATTCTCTAGATATACTACTAAGTAGAATTTCCCTATATGCAAACCTAACTACTAGCGAGTAAAGGCGATTAATATAGAGGAACAAGGAAACCATAGTGGAGCACGCGGAGACACAGGATTTGTTTTACCGCAGTTCCTTCCTTGTTAAGGGAAGTACATTTGCATTGGAGGGGTGGGCGGTACTAAGACCACCACGCCACAATAGGCCTCACCCTGTTCTCCGATGGATCTCGCCACCAAAGGCCTGATCCACCTTTCCACTATAGGAACCCTTCGAGGCGGGAACTGGGGCCTTTACACAACTAGCGGGGCACAACTCCACAACCGAATTGGAGGCTCCTGTATTGACAACAAGCTGCCACAAGAACAATAGTTATCAATAACAAAACACAAGATCTAGATATCAACGCAAATACTAGATCGGGGATTCTCCAAGTGAATGGAGAGGAGTTGAAGCGCTTGATTCGTGGTGACGATGAATGATGTCTCCTCCTTCAATTCCCCCAAAGATCAAAGCCTTCGGGTGGTTGAAGTGGGAGATATCGAGTGAGAGCTTTTGCATCAGGTCTGTTCTTTTTCGAATGAACCAAGAAGTCTAACAGGAGGGGTTGATGGGGCTTTTATACTTCCTGTCCAAACGGAGCCGTTGGAGCCATTTGGGGCCAGATTATCCGGCCCAAGTGAGGGCCGGATTATCCGGCCTGGGGAATACTCCGCCCCAAACTCAGATTATCTGGGGAATAATCCGCCCTCGAACAGAAGCTCACGCAAGACGGTCCTTGGCATCTTCTCCTGGGGACCGGATTATCCGCCCCTAGAGGAGGGCCGGATTATCCGGCTGGGGGGAAACCTGCCACAGCCACGGATTGTTCGGGGAAAATCCACCCCCAGACAGAAGCTCGCGCAGACGCTCCCTTGGGCAATTTCACTGGGGCCAGATTATCCGGCCCTAAAGGAAGGCCGGATTATCTGGTCCAGGGAGAAAATCCGCCCTAGCACCAGACTATCTGGGGGAAAATCTGCCCCCAGACAGAAGCTCGCGCGTGGCCAACCCTGGTCAAGATGGTCAGGCCGGATTATCCGGCCCTTGAAGGGGGCAGATAATCCGGCCCCCAAACACCCAAAAACCTTTCCTGCAATACTTAGCACACATTAGATACTCCACTGTATTGTTATCTAACACACAAAACATAGGGAACCATGAGATGTTCTTTCAACAGACCGATCTGTTTCGCCACATTCCTGGCCCAAAAATTGGGTCGGGTTTGTGGTGGTCGGACAACCCGGGCATCCGAGGGGTGTCTCCCTAGACTCTGTTGTCAGGGACACATTCTCCTCCTCTTGCCCATGTTGCTGCCTTGCGTCCCCGCAGCCACCAATACTAGCAACATATGGACAACACCATGGACAACGATGGTGGTGGATCCTCTTCCAGCAGCAAAACCTGGCGGATAGTGCCTGCCCGCTCCCCGCAACCTGTTCGGTGAAATGCCAGCCCCAAATCCGGATACCCAGGTGTGATTCTTATCCTTGGTCATGTCCTCTCTGTATCTTATGTAAAAAAACCTTTGCCAGTAGGAAACCCAACAAGGCGCAGAACATGGTACCCAACAAGACCAACATGGCACCTCAATCGATCTAGAACCTCTATTCGAGGACAAACTAGCACAACAAACTCTAATAATCGGTGGATGCACCGGCTTGTACCTGCATGGACAACTGTCTATTCTCGCTGATCCACAAACGGACCAAACCAGTCAAAAGGGTGTGCAAAATGCGAGCTGCCATTTGGGATGTCCTAAGAGCATCTCCACTCGGCTTCCCAGCACGCCGTTCCCATGGCGTATTTTTGGTCCGAACGCCGAAATTTGGCCCAGTCGCGTTCCTAGAACCCAGTTTCGTCCGGATTTGGCCCAAAATACGTTCGGGCTTCCCAGGCTGCTCCCGGGGCGACGGGAACGCGCTGGGAATGCCGGACGAAGCGAATTCGGCGGGAAAAGAGTCGTTCGCCGAGTGGCCCCACTCAGTCAGTGGTAGAAGCCGAGTCGTCCTCATCCTCCCGCATCGGGACGCCACCGAAGGACCGCCGGGCATTAACCACCGGTCTCGTCGGCCACACGTCACTGTAATGGCGCGCCACCATCGCCTCGGCTCCCACGATGGACCGGCGGGCATTAACTTCCCGCTGCTTCTCCTTTTCCCACCCACGCTGCTACACCCCTCCCGCCTTTGCCGCCCTCGCTCGACCTATAAAACACGGCCACACCGCCAGCTCGCAGCACACTTCCCCTCCACCCTGCACCACCCCGAACTCTGACGAAATAAACAAACAGCAAAGAGAAAGATGGCGGAGAGGTACCCAAGCAACCCCACAGCGATGAACGGCTTCGGCCAGCGGACGCTCCAGCCGTGGGAGGCACGGAGGCTCCACAACACCGGGTACATGGCACCGCCAGACTTCCGCTGCCCCCCAGGTGGAGGCACAGCGCCGACAGCATACCGGTGCCGCCGGTACTGGAGGACCACGAGCTGGTGGACGAGATCCAGGACGCCATCGCGGTGATGCCGGATCCGGAGCTCGCCGAGGATCCTGGCAACCTCGTGTACTGGGTTCACTTCTTCGAGGAGCTCTGCCTCGCTGAGCTGGCCGCGCACCCGGGTCCTCTAGCCAAGCCGCCGAAGCGCAATGATGGCTCAGTGTATGGCGCCAGAAAAGTGCTGGTGTGGTGTTGATGTAGAGCTCGTTGGGAACCCCAAGAGGAAGGTATGATGAGCACAGCAGCAAGTTTCCCTCAGTTATGAAACCAAGGTTTAATCGAACCAGAGCAAGGAAACACCCCAAAGGTGTTGCTAGCTGAGCCTTGGCAGGGCGCACTACCGGTGCTAGTAGCAACGTGGAGACCTGCACAACACAACCATAGAACTTTGTCCCCAACTTGCGATGAGGTTGTCAATCTCACCGTGTTTTGCTGAAAACAAAGGATTAAACGTATCAAATGGAAAGAAGTAAAAGTTTGCAGAATGTAAACACAAAGTAGTAAAAGTTTATAGATTGTATGTAAAGAAAAAGACAAGGACCGGGATCCATAGTTCACTAGAGGTGGCTCTCCTTAGATAGATAACATGCTGGGTGAACAAATTACAGTGGGGCAATTGACAAACATCGAGAAAGCAATACATGCATATACTAATCATCTTGACTCCTTTGAGACTTGATTGGGCATTACAACATTATACATAGACCGCCATCCAACTGCATCTATGACTAATAATCCACCTTCAGGTTATCATCTGAACCCCCTCCAGTATTAAGTTGCAAGCAACAGATTATTGCTTTACGAACTGCGTGTAAAGTAAACAATATGATTGTTCTATGAACAAAGGATTGTTGTTTTCTCCCTAGTAGCAACAACACATCTAGTACCTTAGAGATTTCTGTCACTTCCCCAGATTACCAGAGGCATGAACCCACGATCGAGCATAAATACAAACTCTTGGAGTTGCTACCATCTACTTGGCCAAGATAGCTACTAACAACGGAAAGCATGCAAGATCACAAATAACAAAGACATGATAGAATCAATAATCAATCTGAAATAGCATCTCAATATCCATCGGATCCCCGCAAACACAACATGAAGAATTACAAATAGATGATCTTGATCATGAACGGAGCTCACAAGATCTAAACATGAAAGCACAAAGGAGGAGAACCATCCATCTAGCTACTACATGGATCCGTAGTCCAAGGATGAACTACTCACGCATCACACCGGAGGCTTGCATGGTGATGAAAAAGGCCTCCAGGGTGAATTCCCCTCTCCGGCAGGGTGCCGGGAAGAGCTTCAGATCCCTCCCGATCTAGGGATGGAGATGACAGCGGCTACAGACTCTTTCGTCGATTTTTGATCGGGTCCTTAGGGTTTTCGTCCCGAGGGCAATATATAGGCGGAAGGGGAGGCCGAGGGGGTGCCTAGGGCCACCACACCACCCCCTGGTGCGGGCCAAGCCTGGCCGTGCGGCCAGGTGGTGTGGCTGGCCTCTGGCCCCTCTCCGTCTCGTATTCTGGCATCTAATGACTTCCGGAAAAATAGGCACTTTGGCTTTTGTCCCCAAGCTTTGACGCTTGTACTTCTTGTATATTTCTTGGGGTGACACGCGTGGCATCCCCAAGCTTGAGCTTTAGTCCATCCTTCATCTCATTACTCATTCCTTCCATACACCTGAAATTTTTCCTTCATACAGAACTTCACACAATCTTTATTAGCAACATTAGTGTATTCAAGATAAAAGGTCTTAAGGTTCAGTTCTAACACCAAATAAACTTCCATTAGAACACTAGCTACTGTAGCACTTCCCTAAAAAATCCCAATTCCCCAAAAGAACTCAAAAAGGAACCAACAAGAAGCAAATGCAGAAAATGGTAGAAATCTGTCAAAACAGACCAGAAGGTAAAGACGAATTTTTTCGAGGACCTTCTGTTGCTCAAATCAAAAGGTGTTGAACTAACGAAAGTTAGATAACAACCTGGGACAGAAGCATAAAACTTCACGCCTCAAAAATACGTTCATAGATTTTACACGAATTTTTACGGTGAAGCACAGAAATCTGTTTCGGGACAACAACTTTCCCAATCATTACTTCTCTCTCATTAGAGGTTACTCTTGGCACAAAAAGAAAATAAAAAGGATAAGGAGCGGTTATTACTGAAGTAATAACTCCCAGACTCATCTAAAACTTTTGGGTTATCTCCCAATAAGTACTTTTCTTTAACGCTTTTAAGTTAGGCATAAGAAGCAAGAAAGAATCAAGTGTTCTCAAATGAAGAAGCATTAAGACCAAATTTTGTTTTCATAGGAGAAGCAAAAGAAATCTTCTCTCTTCTTAGGGAAGTGTTCTATACCTTTCTTGAGTGGGAGTTGATATTTAATGGTGCCTTCTTTCATATCAATAATGGCACCAACAGTTCTAAGAAAAGGTCTTCCCAAAGTAATAGGACAAGAAGCATTGTATTCAACATCCAAAACATAGAAATCAATGGGGACATAGGCATTGTTAACCATAATAAGAACATCATTAAGACTCACCATGAGTTTCTTTTTAGCATTATCATCAAGTGGGACATTCAAATAACAATCTTCAAGTGGAGGCAAATCAAGCATATCATAAATCCTTCTAGGCATAATAGAAACACTACTATCAATATCACATAAAGCTTTGAAATCAAAGTCATTCACTTTCATATTAATGATGGGTTCCCAACCATCTTCTTGTTTTATAGGAATAGAAGCTTTATGTTTCATCTTTTCTTCTTTAATCTTTATGAGAACATCAGTAATGTGTTTTGTAAAGGCCATGTTTATAGCACTAGCATTAGGACTTTTAGCAAGCTTTTGTAGGAATTTAATAACTTCAGAGATATTGCAACCATCAAGATCAAAATCAAAATTATCATCTAAAGTAGTAGAACTATTACTAGCCTCAACACTAGTAGTGGTAATAGTAGAAACACTAATGTTTCTAGCAATTTCATCTTCTCTTTCCAACTTAGCATGTAATTCAGCTAATAGTCTAACATTTTCATCAATTCTTACTTGTATGGCATTAGTGGCTGCAAAGGGATTCTCATTAGTTTCAGGTTTAACAGCTATTTTATTCAAAGAAGATTGAGCTTCAGCCAAAGATACTATATTTCTTTTAGCATTAGACAGTTTTTCCTCAATAGTTTTATTGAAAGCAGTTTGTTTACTAATAAACTCTTTAAGCATAACTTCAAGTTCAGAGGGAGAACTCCTATTATTGTTGTAAGAATTTCCAAAAGCATTACCATTGTTGGGAGGATATGGCTTATAATTGTTGTTACCAAAATTACTCTTATAAGGATTATTGCCAAAATTATTATTTCTTATGAAGTTCACATCAACTTTCTCTTCTTGAGCAACCAAAGAAGCTAAAGGAACATTATTTGGATCAATATGGACTTTCCCATTAACAAGCATAGACATAATAATATCAATCTTATCACTCAAGGAGGAAGTTTCCTCAACAGAATTTACCTTCCTACCTTGTGGAGCTCTCTCAGTATGCCATTCAGAATAATTAACCATCATATTGTCCAGAAGTTTTGTTGCAGCACCCAAAGTGATGGTCATAAAGGTACCTCCAGTAGCAGAATCCAATAGGTTCCTTGAAGAATATTTCAATCCTGCATAAAAAGTTTGGATGATCATCCAAGCAGTCAGTCCATGAGTGGGACAATTCTTAACCAAATATTTCATTCTTTCCCAAGCTTGAGCAACATGCTCATTATCAGATTGTTTAAACTTCATTATTTCACTTCTCATAGATATAATCTTAGCAGGAGGATAGTATTTTCCAATGAAAGCATCTTTGCACTTAGTCCAAGAATCAATACTATTCCTAGTTAAGGAATTCAACCATTTTTAGTTTTTCCTCTCAAAGAGAAAGGAAACAATTTCAGCTTAATAATATCACCATCTACATCCCTATGCTTTTGCATCTCACAAAGTTCAACAAAGTTATTTAGATGGGAAGCAGCATCTTCATTCCCAATACCAGAAAATTGTTCTCTCATAACAAGATTGAGCAAAGCAGGTTTTATCTCAAAGAAAGTATCTTCAGGCACAGGTGGAGCAATAGGTGTGCTCATAAAATCATTGTTGTTGGTGCTACTGAAGTCACACAACTTAGTGTTTTCAAGAGTAGTCATTTTTGTGTGTTTTCAAATAAGAAAGCAAACTAGTAGAACTAATTTTTGTGTGTTTTTGATAAAAAAACAAGCAAACAAAGCAAAAAGAAACTAAGCAAAACAAAAATAACAAAGTAAAGAGATTGGTTATGAGGGACTCCCCTTGTGAAGATGTCCTTGACTCCCTAGCAACGGCGCCAGAAAAATGCTTGATGGCTCAGTGCATGGCGCCAGAAAAGTGCTGGTGCGGTGTTGATGTAGAGCTCGTTGGGAACCCCAAGAGGAAGGTATGATGAGCACAGCAGCAAGTTTCCCTCAGTTATGAAACCAAGGTTTAATCGAACCAGTAGGAGCAAGGAAACACCCCAAAGGTGTTGCTAGCTGAGCCTTGGCAGGGCGCACTACCGGTGCTAGTAGCAACGTGGAGACCTGCACAACACAACCACAAAACTTTGTCCCCAACTTGCGATGAGGTTATCAATCTCACCGTGTTTTGCTGAAAACAAAGGATTAAACATATCGAATGGAAAGAAGAAAAAGTTTGCAGAAAGTAAACACAAAGCAGTAAAAGTTTATAGATTGTATGTAAAGAAAAAGACAAGGACCGGGATCCATAGTTCACTAGAGGTGGCTCTCCTTAGATAGATAACATGCTGGGTGAACAAATTATAGCGGCAATTGACAAACCTCGAGAAAGCAATACATGCATATACTAATCATCTTGACTCCTTTGAGACTTGATTGGGCATTACAACATTATACATAGACCGCCATCCAACTGCATCTATGACTAATAATCCACCTTCAGGATATCATCCGAACCCCTTCCAGTATTAAGTTGCAAGCAATAGATTATTGCTTTACGAACTGCGTGTAAAGTAAACAATACGATTGTTCTATGAATAAAGGATTGTTGTTTTCTCCCTAGTAGCAACAACACATCTAGTACCTTAGAGATTTCTGTCACTTCCCCAGATTACCAGAGGCATGAACCCACTATCGAGCATAAATACTAACTCTTGGAGTTGCTAGCATCTACTTGGCCAAGATAGCTACTAACAACGGAAAGCATGCAAGATCACAAATAACAAAGACATGATAGAATCAATAATCAATCTGAAATAGCATCTCAATATCCATCGGATCCCCGCAAACACAACATGCAGAATTACAAATAGATGATCTTGATCATGAACGGAGCTCACAAGATCTAAACATGAAAGCACAAAGGAGGAGAACCAGCCATCTAGCTACTACATGGATCCGTAGTCCAAGGATGAACTACTCACGCATCACACCGGAGGCTTGCATGGTGATGAAAAAGGCCTCCAGGGTGAATTCCCCTCTCTGGCAGGGTGCCGGGAAGAGCTTCATATCCCTCCTGATCCAGGGATAGAGATGACGGCGGCTACAGACTCTTTCGTGGATTTTTGATCGGGTCCTTAGGGTTTTTGTCCCGAGGGCAATATATAGGCGGAAGGGGAGGTCGAGGGGGTGCCTGGGGCCACCACACCACCCCCTGGCGCGAGCCAAGCCTGGCCGCGCGGCCAGGTGGTGTGGCCGGCCTCTGGCCCCTCTCTGTCTCGTATTCTGGCATCTGATGACTTCTGGAAAATAGGCACTTTGGCTTTTGTCCCGTCCAATTGCGAGAATATTCATTTTCTTACTTTCCTGGAACTAAAAACAGCAGAAAACAGGCAGCTGGCACTGTGGCTCTTGTTAATAGGTTAGTCCAAGAAATATATGAAAAGTACTCCAAAGTGTGGACAAAATACAAGAAAGTGGATAAAACTAAGCATGAAACATCAAAAATTATAGATACATTTGCAATGTATCACGCAACAACTCGGCGAGCTGCCGCCGGTGGTTGAGTGCACCGGGGCGCATGCTCGAGGCTGTCCTCGAGCACATCCACGGCGGCAACAACCCTCGACTTGGGTTCCCACGCTCGCCGGTGCCGCCCCTCACCGCGGTCGCCAACCCCCGGCGAACTGGGGGCCCAGGAGGATGGCCAGCCTCTCCTCCTCCTCCGCACCGTGCTCCTCGGCATCAGCTCCTGCGCAGTCGCCATGCAGCAGTGGCGAGGTCTTCCGGCCTCCCAAGCACGAGGCCAACACACCGAGGACATCGCCGCCGAGGACACGCACGCGCGGCATCGTCATCGGCGAGCCCCGCACGGTGACCCCGCCGATCGGTCCCCTCCGCCAGCCGAAGGTCGAGCCTGCCGACTAGGGCGTTGCCGTCGACGAGGACTCCTTCGCCATGAAAATGGCGATCGAGCGTTCTCTCCGCGAGGCCACGCTGCCGTCACCGTCCATGGAGCCGAACATCCTCGCCTGGTCCAGGGCGAACTAGGAGGAGGAGGAGGCACTGCACATGCAGTGCCTGCAGGAGCAGGCCGAGCGTCGCGCCAGAGGGCACCGTTCTTCTGCCACGCCCAGTGCGCGCCCCGCTCCCGCCTACCTCGGTGCACCCCTTGTCGTCCTCGACAACGACAATGACGCTGGCCCTTCTCAGCCGTGGAGGTACGGCGACCCAGGCCAGGGCAGCTCGCACCCCCCGCAGACACTGGAAGACGACGGCACGGCGGATCTCGAGTACACCAACTTCTACCGCCACTTCGGCATGTGAGGCGGCGTCATCGGCATCGGCATCGGCATCGGCGGCCTTGTTTTTTTCTGTTTTAGTTATAGTTTATCCTAATTTGGCCAAAATTCGGGTATATGTCCGAATTTGGCCAACTATTGTACGAACTCGCCGTTGCTTCATTAAAATCACCTATATTCGTCCAAAATTAGCCGTGTTTGATCAAATTTAGGCCAAACATGGGGACTCGGCCTAGGAACACGAGTGGGAAAGAGGCCGTTCCCAGGCCGAAACTTACATCCGGCCAGCGCAAAATAGTGTCGGATTTCGGCCTGGGAACGGACAACAAGTTGATATGCTCTAAAGCAATGTCACTACCAGATTGGAATCGTACAAAATTTATCGTACATATAGCAGCGCCGATATCTAATCTCCCATTTAAAAAAAATCATACTATCTAATCTCCATGTGAGGATTTAGAGCTTGTGGTAATTCATAACAAGCTCTAGTTCATCAAAAACGGATTTCCCTATATACCTAATTGCGTTTTTGATCTCGGAGGTTTTTCTGGTTTCTCACCAAGATAGGTATCTCACATGATAATACATGAAATGCTCTCTTTTTGTTGGGTAGCTCTTGTCACCCCCTTTCCAACAAAATTGGTTTTGGGTTAATCGGAGTCCGGATGCAAATGTTATGATCATTAAAGTTTTGTTGTTTCTATCAGTTTTGCCTCTGACAGGTTTTCAGACCTGAGTCTCCAGCGTGCAGAATCAAGTCCACGCCGGACTGTCAGGTAGATTTCAGCCGGAATGTTCGGCTAGTGCCCGCCGGACTGTCCGGCCCTGAGGATTCATCAACTAGCTCGAACATTCTATGTGCCATATCGGACACCACCTAGACTCTGGCCGGACTATGGCCGGAAACTCTGCCAGACTGGAGTGTCCGGTGGATGTCACCCGGAGTGTCCGGCTGGGCGGGACTGTCCGGCTGCTTTTTGCCGGACTGTCCGGGGTAAGTGGCTCCCAACGGCTCTATTTCCAGGGGGCCTATATAAAAGCCCCTTCTTCTACCTTGAGAAGCTGCTCGTTCCAAAATTGAAGAACCCTAACCCTAGAGCCACCAAATCAACAAGAACTCCATCTACAACCATCCAAAGTCCTTGAGCTTTGGAGAATCGAAGGAGGAGGCCTTGATCTACTACATCACCAAGAGACATTTCCATTTCCCCCTCATTCACTTGAGGGCCCCTTGTTCTAGCGTTTCATGGGAAACCCTAGCTTTTGATTTGGTTCTTACAAGCTTGTCTTTGATTGTTGTGACAACTTGCTTGGATTCGGGAGCCTCCAATTAAGTTGTGGATGTGTGTCTCGAACTTGTTGTAAAGGTGTCGGCTACCACCTCAAAGGTTGTTGATATAGTGGAAGGGTGGATCGATCCCATTGGGGTGAGATTCATCGGAGAATAAGGGAGGCCTTTTGTGGCGTTGGTGGTTTGTTACCACCCCCTCTCCAAATGAGACGTACTCCATTGTTGGGAGGAACTCGGTAATACATCATCGTCTCTGCGTGCCTCGGTTATCTCTATACCCGAGCTCTTACTTATGCACTTTACTTTGTGATAGCCTTCGTGCTTGAAGTCTATATCTTGCTATCCCATAGTTGCTTGTCTTGCTTAGCATAAGTTGTTGGTGCACATAGGTGAACCCTAGCTGTACTAGGTTTTGTGCTTGACAAAGTAAACGCTAGTTTAATTCCGCCTTTGTTGAGTCCCTCTTGTAAAAGTTTTAAACCGCCTATTCACCCCCCCTCTAGGCGATATTTGTATCCTTTCACCAGGGCAGCGCGCGGCCATGCACACCTCCTTGTACAATGGGGAGGACGACAAGTTGGGTTGCTGCAGCAGCTGCGGACACTGGTCCCCGCAGCCTGCGCTAATCGATGGTCTCCACTACCCGCTGCAAACCGTGAAAGGGCATATGTTCCGCACGCGCCAAGAGACGACGACGACCCCGGAGCCGTGTACTACATGATTAGGCATGATAGTGACAAGTTTTATTTTTCGAACATGTAAAATCATCGCCGAATAGTAAATTCCATAACTTTAAGGGCGTACAAATGGGAGCCATCATCCCCAAATCGTGAACCAACCCGACGCCCCCATGCGGCCCAAAATCAGACCGCGTCGGACGCCATATTAGGGACGGGTGGAGATGCTCTAAATCAATCCACTCAACAAGCTGGGTGACATCTGATCTTTCACAGAATGCCCTAGACTAAATCAGATCATTCAAGTAAATCTAAACCGTCCGTTACATTACTTTGCAGCGTGGCATGATATGTATCTGTCAGTAACACAAATTAAACCCTAACTAAAACCCTGCCTCTCCCAAATCCACCGCCTCGGCATTCGTCGCCCCGAAACCCGCGGTTGTCCTCCCCCGATTCCCTGTTGTGATTCTACTGGACCTGAGTGCCCCTTGAATCAAAAATTACCAGTGTTTTTAGTCAAAGCATCATGCAAAACACATGAATTATTTTTTTGAGAAAAATAGATGATGGTTCATAATACATCCAAGGGTACGGTAAACCAAGCTATACATAGTTGTGGGAACTTCAGCCTTCTTTTGCAAGCTTATGAGCAACGCCATTCGTCGAGCGTCTCACCCCACCTAACCGTATGGTCATCAAACGATCGAAGTTCACCTTTGATCTCCTCAATCGGTGGCCTGGATACCAATATATCTTGTTCCATGTTCTAAAGCTTCCATACCACACCCAAGCTATCTGTTTCCAACACCACTTTAACTAGGCCAAGCTCCTTCGCCAGGGACACATCATGTTTGCTTGCACGGAGTTCAACACCATCTAGATCAGCGGTCCGAGAAAAAAATGGCATGCCGCCACGAGAAAGCTTCCATAGAGATCACCCGCGACCACGCCTCGATTCATCTGAGCTGCAACGCTCCATCAGCTTCGATCTTTATCCACCCCTCATGTGGTGTGAGCCAGTGCTCCACCGGTCCAGGGGATTTAGTTACCTAGATATTGTGCCATTCTTCAGTTGAATACTATGTTTTGTCTATGCCTCCAGATGTTATATCCTTTGTGAATACCTGGCATCATTCCTTAATATCCACAACTCATAGAGAGCCATCAACATTAGGTCTAGCTCTGATTCATGCACCTTGCCCAACCATTCTATAAAACAGTAGATCGCGCGGGGATTGAACATTATCATGAGGAAGTGCGACAGAGCTAGTGCTAGCGTTTGAGTCTCCCTTAGTCACGATAAGTCTTCATCTTGTGTTGCACGTTAAGTTGATCCTTGAACTCAGTTGGATGCACGTCTGGTTTTTGGTAATCTTCAGAGAGCCATTTTGCAGCCCTACAGGTCAGGTCAGTTGGGAGCTCCTGGGCATAGGCCTTTGAGTCTTGCACATTGAGGTTTTCATGTGTAGGTATCGTTGATTAGGATCATGTGTCGTACATGCCTAAATCCATCTATCACTAACACTTATTCATCCAGGTGGTGAGTGATAGCAGTGCTCGAGTGAAGGCCTTGCCCAAACGTGGTCTGAACCGATGACAATGAGAGGTCCTTGGTCATTGATCCCCTTGATGGAAACAACATCGAGGGTGGCGTCCATGGCTCGTTTGGTCGTATTCTTGTGTCTTGATTGGTTGTTATGTTGGGCATCAAGGTGTGCACTTCATCTACTCCCTCTGTCTCAAAATAAGTGACTTTGGTTTATCTAGATTCACATATATCTAGACATTTTTGTATATAGATACATGTGAATCTAGACAAATTCAAGTCATTTATTTTGGGACGGGAGGAGTACTTTCCATCGAGGTAGTGCCCATTGTCCCTAGTGTGTGAGGCGAGAAACATAATCGACAATGTAGTTGGATTGCGCTACAAGTATGACCAAGTATGTTTTGCGTATTCCATAAAGGATTGTTCTTTCCATAGAGCATGTGGTTGCTTACTTTCATATAAGAGCCATGATTGCTTCTCATGTATCTAGAGGTTGTGTGTAAGACCCCGTGCACTAGGCACCGGGGGTGTCACTCCCGGTAGCTTACTAGGATCTCTAAAATGACCCCACAGACCAACACTTGTCCTTTCTACGCACTTTGTCCTCACTCGTGCGCACCCGGAAATAACTTGCTTGTCGGTCACCCATCCTCAAAATTCTCCAGGCCAAACACGCTTAACCTGGAGGTTCTTTTTGGATGAGCTTCTGGAAAAGAAATTGTAACTTGTTGATATGGGTATCCTATCAATCATATTAAGCCATGCGCCAGGATCTCACATTGTGATTACCGTTGAGCCCCTTGGCATATTGAACTAAGTTTATATTCTCTTATTTTTTGCTATAATGTCCATTATCTTATAATTCAGCTGTAGATTTTGTTAAGTCTCAATCAATTAAGAAAATTGCACTTGTATTTTTTCTAGCAATATAATAGCAAGCACAAATATCCAATAAAGTTGCTAAATATCAACAAAACCATTATATTAAATTGCAAAATAATTAAATGAATTATGACTTATCAGGAGGATAGGCAATAAGAAATAGTCAATCATGTTTTACATAGAGGTGCATAGAGCCACTGACCCTAGAGGTGACGAATTTGGGTTTTTTGACCCACCATGTAGGGAGATTCAAGTTTGAGGACATCCACCACATGAGAGAGTGAGGTCGTTATGTATAAATAACCAGTTTGTCTCGGAGCCTATGTATATGATAGGATCAATGCATACTTGTCTTGCCCCCAAAAATTCAGGTATATTCTCATTTCTTATCATTTGGCCAACTGAAATAAAACGCTTTGTATCAACATAGTCACGGTGCATAAGCAATGAATTGACTTAGACACAGACGGACCCTTTAGTACTCTTAGATAAAAAGAAGTTTAGATATTCAATATATTATTATATCGGTTAGTTGTTCAGCGCTTTGTTATTAATTTGAAGGATAGGGCTAATAGAATTAACTTAATTCTCGGTGAAGTGACGTCATCAAGTCTCCGTTGCAACTTTAATACTATGTTGCAACTCATTACCAACACAAATTACGAAGCAAATGCAATGACCGAGGGTATTTTTCTCTGTTGCAACCCCCCACATATACAACTAAAAATGTTAGTTGCAACCCAACCTTCAACTCATAGGTACATGGATCTCAATGCCAATTCGACGATGTAATACTAAGTCCAAACTGGTGATATAGGGGACTTAATTGAGGACAAAGTTATTTCTCATCTAACTCTAATTTAAAACAACGGTTAATGTGAAAAGGAGACGGGTGCATGGAGGGATCCCCCTATCGATGTGAGCACGTGTGCAATTACGTGATGATTGATCGCAATAATGTTTGCGCCTAATCTTTAGTTTGTATGAGGCCACGTTGTGGTTTAGGGGGGTTCGGACGAGCAGCACGACGTGCTGTGGGCCACACCCATCTTCTCGCGTTCCTACCGGGTCGACTTTCACGTGTTTTTTGTGCTCTTGCCGACTGGCGCCGCGCGCGCGCGCGCTTCACACTTGTCAACCACGATATTCGATCCCCGCCACCTACTAGTAGTATATATATGAAACCAAACTCCAAACGAGCCATCAAAAAACAAAAACGCAAGATTTGATTCCAAGCCTGATCGCTCGTGCACAAGAAGCGAAGCAAGAAGCCTAATACAGGTTCACCGACCATCCATGGCAGCGGCGGCCGCGGCTACAGGTGCAACCAGCCGATTCGCGGCTGCTTGCGCCGCTGTCAGCCAGTACGTGAAGGAGGCAGCGGATCACAGGACTCAGCTTGAGCGGCCGGCCCAGGCCGTGCGCCCTCTCCCCCTCATGCCGGGAGCCGATGTCAGCGACGAGGCGGAGGATCCAGCGACCAGGGCGGCGGCGGCGCAGCTCACCATTTTCTACGGCGGGAGGGTACTGGTGCTCGAAGACTGCCCGGCTGACAAGGCGGCCGTCCTGTTGCGGCTCGCCGCTGCCTCTGCCTCCAAACCAGAGACGAAGCCGCAACTCGGTGCGTGCGTCGCCGCCGCGGACCTGCCGGTGGCGAGGAAGGCGTCACTGCAGCGGTTCATGGATAAGAGGAAAGGCCGGCTCGCCTCGCGCGCTCAGCCGTACCGCCGACCGGATGCCGCGCGTCATGATCATCTCGCGCTTGCGCTCTGAATATATATCTCTGTTTTTACTTTTTTGCCCACCTGAAAAAATATTACTAGGCATCTAGTCGTAGAGTGTGCCAATCCTTGCGATCATATCTCTAAGCTTGTACAGTAGTACGGGGGAAATCCATTGTAATGGCACAGGAAAGGATGAAAAAATATACCTGGTTCTGCTTAGTTCTGCAACATCGGGATTCAGAAATCGAGTCGCCAAAGAACAATAATAAATAAAGAAATAAAACTTTGTTAAATGACTACCAGCCGAAAGAAGAGAAAAAAAAGCAGAAGAGTCCTTGTTCAATGAAGCTTCTCCGGACTGCTTTCACGAAAGGGACTCTCAACAGAACCGATCCTGGTTGGCGCCGTAGGGGCACGTTGTTTCTTCTTTGGTGCTACACGCATGCCAGCCTAATCAATTCGAGTCAGACCATCTCCTTGCCGCCCCGCGATTTGCTGACGTAAAATGGGTCCTTTGGACCGTGGATAGACGCTCCTCCCCGCGGGGCGTCGGGGAGAAAATCCTAGCCCACCGCCTCCGGCTCCCCTCCCTTCCCCCTCCTCCCCTCGCCGCCGCCGGTGGGCGCGCCCGGGCGAAGCCCGTGCAGCGAAGGCGGCGGCGGGGTCCTTCCTCCTTCCCTCGCGTGGAGTCCAGGGCGGCACGGGGCGACCTTCCACAGCGTGGTCCGGACCTGTGGGGCCTCCGGTGGCGGGGACGCGCGTGTCCGGTCACGTCGGTGCTTGGGGAGGCGGTGGGGATGCGGGGCCAAGGGCCCCTCCTCGTGGCTGCTCCTAGAGCTTTTCTTGGGCCTAGCCATAGGGGGTGGTGAGGCGGTGGGAGGCGGCCATGGAGGGCGTCGGCTGGCGGCGAGGACGGAGGTGGTCCACCGGGTTGTCCGGCTGCAGGTGACGACCCAGGACGACGCACCGTCAAAGGGGCGCTAGCCCAATCTGGGCCTGACGCGGGCTCGATCTAGGTTAGTAGGGCTTCGGGCCGGGCTTTGGTCTGGCCCCTTTCCTGGTGTAGTGCAGCAGGAGCTGCCTGACCCGGGCCAGGCGGGCCTAGGTCGGGAGCTTCCCCTACAAGCCAGGTGGGCCTATAGGTTGCGGCTGCTGCCCTGCTTGACCCTCTGCCCAGCCCGTGCGGACTGGATCCAAGCTAGGTGGGCTTGGATTTGGTGCTGAAGTCCTCTCTCCGCTCAGGCGAGCCCGAGGTGGACAAATCCCGGCGTAATCCGGGGGGCTCTGGCATCTCCCTACTCACAGGTCATGTCTTGGTGGCCTGTGGTGGTGCTCCTCAGACCGGCGGCGGTCCGGTAAGCCCAGGTCACCACGGTGGCGATGGCGCTACTGCTTGGTGGCGGCGGATTCACTGGTAGACGGAAGAGTAGGGACTAGCGCTAGGGTTGGCAGTGACGGTGACACCCTTGCTGTAGTGTGGCGGCGGGGCTTCACGAGTCCTTTTGGGTTCGGTCGGGCCAGTGAGGGTCTAGTTTGCTCTTGCTTCTGTATCCAGTCGGCTATCGCCCTCCGGCGGTGGAGGTAGTTCCCTCCCGCGTGTTGCGGTACCGCCAACTCCCGCCGAAGTTTCTTCTTTTCTGTTGTACCAGCCTCACATAGTGGGTCACGGTGAGGCGGCGGAGGTGACTGCTAGACCGTGGTGGCGTGTACTGGTGGGCGGTGAGCTTGGTGGAGCAATTTGCAGCGTCCGGGAGTGTGGTTTTGTGAGGGGTCAGGAGAAATCCTTGTCGTCTAGACACCGACATGACGACGCCTGCGGGTGTCGCCATCCTTCCTGGAGGGCATCGGGTGTTCTCTTCCCCACATCCTGTAGCGTATCGGGGGAAATCCTAGAACCTGTCCGGGCAGCAGCGTCGCTGTCGTCGCTTTCCTTCTTGGAGGTGCTGCTTGGTACGCGATGCTTTGAAGCGCTAGAAGCGTGGTGGGAATTCTCCGGAGGGCGCAGCGGTTGTGGGTTATCCTCGTTTTGCTCGAGCCACTATCATCGGCTTGTTTTCTTTTCTTGTTCTTTTTCTTTTTCTCTGTGATTTTCTTTGGGTGTTGTGCTGTTTGACCTAGCAACAGTCTTAATTGTGGTTGCTATATTAATATAGATGGGTGTATGCCTATTTCGAGAAAAAGGGTCATTTGTAGGGTGCCGACGGAAATTTTACGCGTGGGGACGCCGGTTTCTAGTCACGACCCCTCTAGGCGGGCTTCCCACATGTGAAGCCAGTGGCGGCCGAAGTCGTTGGCCACCGCATTGTCGCCTAGGTAGTGCTCGGCCATGGCTTGCTTGCTCGATTATGGTTTGGTTGGGGTTTTGGGGAGGGGGGTGCTCGGGTGTGCTCACAGTGATGGTGGGCAAGGGGTATATAGGGTCGGGAAAAGGGCTGAAGGGGTGTGGAAGGCGCAGAAAGAAGGCGAGCATTGACATTGCCGCGTGGACACCGAAGCGACGCGACGCCTCGTCCTCCACTCGTTGAAAGGCTGACGGGCGGTGAGCATTAAGGCAGTGCGGGAGACGAGGAAGCGAGTGGCAACTGACGTTCTCTCGCTGCTAGGACGGGACCACCAAGATTCACACTGTTTTTCTTCCGCCTGCACTCCCACGAGCCCCTTAGCACGCTAGGGTTCGGCTTAGATTCACCAAATAAATTTTTATCCCAATCCGGTTAAAAACAGCCATCTCGAAAATGGGGAGGGGGGAGTTTTTGTCATCTAGTGATAAAACAGTCTCCTAGGACCTCTTGGGCTGGTTGCAGATGCCCTCACGCACCACACCACATCCTTGATTGACCACCAGTACCGGCTACCGCGAAACTACGCCCGGAAACTGGCTAGTGCTACTTTTATGTGCCACGCCGACGTGCATGTGAATTTCAGGCAAACGAGCTCCTCATGGTTTCCGTCAGAGAATGCTTTCCGAACGGACGCCACTCTGCCTGCCTCGCTTCGGCCGACGCGCAAACCTGTGCTGTGTGCCCGTGTCCCAACCGTGTTTTGTCATGCTTTTCTCACGATTTTTTAAAATAATACATTTTTTAAAATAACTTTAAGAAGTATTACACGAATTTAAAAATTTACAAATCTAACACATAGTCGGCCGGCCTAGACGATTGGTTTCAGCCAGTCTGGCCTGACCGAATGGGCCATAGCTTGACAACCAACATGCAGTTGGTCCCTGGCCGATTGCTCCATTCGGTCAGGTCCAGGCCAATTGATGCAATCTATCAGGCCTTGGCTAATCGACTTAGCCCTGACTAATCGACTTAGCCCTGGCCAATTCCTACAAAAAAAATACAACACACCACGTGATTAACCTAAACCTAGACAGTTGTAGCCCACCATTTTCTCCTGCCACTTGTTCTCGTATTTTTCTCCCACCACCGGTTCTCGCCGATTTCTCCCTTCACTGGTTCCCGCCTTTTTCTCCTGTCAAATCTTTTCAGTGCTTCTATAAAACATCGGCCACCAATATATTTTCATTCACCATTTTATCAGTTCATCCTCTTTCTCTCTCTCCTAGATTTCACCATGAGTGTTCCTTGTTTGAACCCTGACTACATGCCGAGAAAGATGAAAGATGCAAGGTTGCCACCGGGGGTGAGAGCGGAGAGATGTTGGTGCGGCCATCTTGCCAAGATGAAGGAGAGTGAGGATTTCTCTAACAAGATGGGCATGGAGTTTTTCATGTGTCCCAACTATGACCAGAGCCCACCCATCAAGCTAGTTCATCGCACACGAGGCCTCCGATATGTTCTGAAAGGATGATGAATATTCCTTTTTACATTATTTCTTTTTTTATTCATACCATTAATGTGGTTGCAGTCTCAACTATGACCAGAGCCCGTCCCGTCAAGCTAGTTCATTGCACATGAGGCCTCCGGTATGTTTTGAAAGGATGATGAATATGCCTTTTTTACGGTATTTCTTTTTTTTATACTATTAATGTGGTTGGAGTCTCCTCCCCATCTCTGCAAGCGGTACCATTGGATTGACACGGAGCAACCAGCCTGGACCCTGCAGGAGATTGCGGACATGAGCCGGCGTGCATGAGCTAGCTTTCACGCTGAGGAACATGCTGGAAGGATTGCCGTGCAGGAGAAGAAGGATCGAGAGAGAACTGAAAGAATTAAGAGTGGAACAAGCTCGAAACCGTGAGCTGAACAGGAAGAGGGAGAAAGAGGGCTGCATGGAAGAAGTGTGGCTCGGATAACTATCCCAAGTAGCCGCGTTCGGCATCTCCTCGGGTGAGTCTGTTGCGTGATACATAGACGTGTGGCATTCATGTAGCTATCCAAATAGTTGTTGAACTATTCCATGTCAAACTGGGCATCTGAGTACCACACTCGTGTTGTAGTGGTGTCCCACTCTGCGACGTACGCCCCAACCCTCCCCAACCCTATGGAGCCAACCAGTGATGGTCTTGCTACTTCCCTTCCTTGACAGCTTATAATTGGGTAGTGATTGTGGAAGTCAATAAATCATGTAAGATGGAAAAATTGTGTAAAATAAACGTATATGTGGACGCCGAAGGTATGACACTCTTTGCAAGACGAGGATCGGCCAACTAGCGAAGCCCAAACTGCCTCATTACTCTCTGTAGGCTCATCTCCTCTTTTGTTAGCCAATACGCCGTGTCTCTTGTGCAGAGAGTAGAAATCCTCATGTAGTCACCATCCCTACGGAAGCTAGCACCGATGGCTGCATCCGTGTAGGGCTCCCACATCATCGAACTCGCGAGCAACATGCCAAACTACTTGGACAATACGGGGTAGCAAGCCCTCACCTGACCGTAAGAAAAGCGTCTCTGCCAAAAAACATTGTCATTTCCAGGCATAGTGTACGTGAACTAATTAATAAAATTAAAACTTTGCACATACCTTGCGGCGTGTCCAAACTGTACTGAAAGTAGCTAAGTCGACGCGCAATGCGTCGAACAGTCCGGTCGGAGGGTCACCCAAATCAGGCGATGGGTAAGCCTTGTCAACCCAAACGTCCGGTCGGCCGATAGGAAACCGCTCCTAGGACCAAAGCTGCAACAGTAGTTGGCATCCAAGCAAGCCCGACTTAGGTGCTCTACACTGGCAACCGCTGCACATACCTCAATACATAGCCGCTAAGACCGCAGAACCCCAAGTCCTTTGTGTAATCATGTCGGTACTAGTTGCATTAGCAATCTCCGATGCAATACGGATGTAGTGAGCGGTGATAGTGGTGATATGGTTCTCGGTGAACATCACGTTTCGGAGAAGCCAAAGTATATATGCCTCCAAGCAATGAGTGATCTATGGCTCAGTCAATTGGGTCTCTAGATAGCCTAACCTTTAGATTTGCATTGATTAAAGATAGTTCAATAAGTAAAACCATATGATGATACAAGGCATTGTCTAACGGAATAAAAACAAGTTAGCAAACACACCTGAAATCCTAATAACCAGTCGAACTTGGGTCCGTGATCATCGTGCTGGAAGGGACTAGCTAAGGCACTAATACCCTAGAAATGTTGTGCCATATCGTGTTCCAAATTTTCCAGTGCCTGCAGCGGCACAATGGGCTGACCTGGCAAAGGAAGTTCCAACAAGTAGGACACATCCTAGAGAGTAGGAGCCATCTGTCTCCACCGAAAGTGAAAAGTGTGGGTCTTGGGCCTCCAAGCAGGTGAGCAACAACTGGTCATACAATAGGCGTGTAGAGTCTCCAGTAGAGTCTCCAGTGTACCCAACAAGATGAGCGAAAGGTACAAATCCGGCCCACTTCAACCTACGTATCCAAATAGAGTGACAAATCATTTAATGTGTCCCAAAAATACTTATGTAATCGTACCTAGAAACCCAAGTCAGGTGTATCCTTCAGTTTATATTAGAAGTGCGAGTGACCAAGGGTTGGAGGGAGTTAGGCTCATCCTCCAAAATTCTAGCACGATGCTTCTTTTCAATGTCTGCACTGAGCAACCCATATCTTCTCGCTATATATGCACATATTACAAATTAAAGCATAGTTCATCACATATTATAAATATTAACATAGTTTGTCAAATATTACAAATTAAAATATAGTTCATCACATATTAAAATAGTAACATAGTTCATCACATATTACAAATTAAAACATAGTTCGTCACATATTACAAATACAAACATAGTTCGTCACATACTAGAAATTGAAACATAGTTGTTCACAAATTACAAATACTGATGCAGCCCGTCCTACGGATGTCCCTACATCTACACCACCAAGTCCCCTAAGTGGACCAATAACCCGCGCCCGAGCCAAACTCCTAAAAGCTAAGATTAACTCGCTCCTCTCCTCGTGTCACTTAGATACATAATTGGATGGCTTGCTACTTCATGCAAATACCCTATGCATTATCATCTATGAATCCCCAACGCATCACCAAGCCCCCACGGATGAAGTACAAGGAGCAGGACAAGAAGAAGACGCTGCTGGGGCTAAAACACCGGAGTCTCCGGCCTGTAACCCCGGAGTCTCTGGACTGGACTCTGGACCGGTCTCCAGATCCTGGCCTGAACCGTTCAGTACACCACACTGGAGTCTACACCGGAGACAGACCGGAGTCTCCACCCCATGAAACCGGAGTCTCCGGTGTCCACGACGATAGGCATGTTAAGGCCTTTGGGCCTTCAGCCCATGTAACCCCAAGTCTGTCCAGATTTTCCCCCTTTATTCCTAAAGTAACCTTGAACTAGTGGTTGTCCTATAAATAGCCCCCACCTCTATTGTAAACCCTAGACTAGATATTGGAATTAGAAGACACCCTTGTGGATCTCTCTAGTTCTTATCTCATGCTCCTTTTCTAAAGGAGCACCAAATATCCCCCGCCTCATTGGAGTCTGCATCGTGCCTCCCTCGTTGTACAAGGCCTTGGCATCGAAGCCCTTTTCCAAGACATCAAGATCTCACCGAGACTCCCACTCGTCATGCCGGTTCGAGAGAGAGAGATCTTTGCCCGACGCTGATCCTAGGGATTGCGCCGGACTGGTGGTCGCCGGCGTGAGCTATTGGCTTGTTATCATGTCTTTGCGTGAGTGTGTTCATCAAGTTCTCCGTGCGTGAGTTCGTGGTGTTCATCCCCTTCCTATTTCCCTCGCACTTCCCCCTCAATTTCCACGGGAATTCATGAAAGATCAGGCACCCCTGAGGTTATCCCTCAACATATTGGTATCAAGAGCTTTGTTGCTCATGAATTTCCCCTCCAGTTTTTCTTCTATCCACCATAAATTCGAAAATCCCCAAAAAAGAGCCCCAAATTTGCCTTTGGATCGATCTCTGGATTTAGAGTGTTATTTGTGATTTTGATCTGACCAAATCTTGTCTTAGGTGTTGGTCCAGCTTTATCCTGCGTTTTCCCAGCCCAATTTGGCCAATTTTTCACGGATTTGAGGCCCCAAGGGGTGGATTTCCGCTCAAGAACACGAGAAAGTGGAGCAGAAACCCCGACACCGGAGTCTCTGGCCTACATACACCGGAGTCTCCGGCCCACACCAGAGTCTCTAGCCTCAGACCCCAGAGTCTCCAGCCTAGATGCCCAATTTTTGCTAGTTTTTGCCTCTTCTCCATTTTGGCTAATTTCCTTTGTTTGTTTGTGTTCCATGTGCGTGTCAGCAACTAACAACAAGCTTCTACATCAACTACATCCGCGCTCATTGATACCACGACACCCGAACAACATCCTGCACCACCGACCGCAAGTTCATCATCACCAACGAAGGTATAACTTGTGTCACCTTATTAACCCTATCTTCATTTGTGTGTACCTATCCCACGAGAGTGGCTCATCTTGTGTTTGCTTGAGCATTATGCATTTGTCCTTGGATAGTGAGAGTGAAAGAGAAATAGCAAGAGTGACTAGGTATCATCAAGGGAGAGCAAAAAAAGAAACAAAAGAAAAAGAGAAAAAGATACATAGAAAAAGAAAAATAGTCTCCCATAGCAAAAGAGAGTCTCAAGCTTGTAAGCAAGAGAGAAAAGAAGAGCGCCCGAGGCAAGTGCACGAATCCATTGCTCATTTTTATGTTTGCAAACGGATCATTGTCTCTCCTTGCATTGGCATGACAACCGAGCTTAGTCTTTGTTAGGACATTTTGTTGCTCATTTGCATAGTCGTGTCAATCCCAATAATCTCCACGTGTGTGTATATAGTCATAGGTTCCCGTCACCCTTTTGAGTTGTTGACCTTTACCTTTGACTTGAGTTTGTTGGATTTTACCCACTTTTGACTATCCCTTTTCTTTTGATTGGTTCTTTGGCATTCCACAACCCTAAACTTTCACCAAAAGCTTTTGAGAGTCTTAGTCCTTTCTTTAGTGTGAGGTTCCTTTGCGATTTCACTTTGCAAGATAATGGTTCTCTCTTGTGGCTTCTAGTTCAGTGCAATCCCCAAGGTGAGGTAAAAGGCTAACACCCACCATATTGCACTTCCATATACAATCCTTGTGTGTTTTGCATGATAGATAGGCATGGTGAGTCGAGCCAACCACCTTCCCAAGAAGAAGAACAAGGCCCGTACATGACGCGTGGAAGCCACTACATCATCCGACATGAGTTCCGTGAATGTTGCAATGCTCTCGAGTCGTGCCAAGATGAACAATTCGGCAAAACTCAAGCCGAATTCAAGAGCATCGACAACCGCTTCGATGGCCTACAACAACAAATGCATGAAATGCGGCAAGGCTTCTCCAACCTTCATCAAGAGATGAGGGCCATGCACATCAAATTCGCCAACCAAAACGAAGCACTACAAAGGTCGATGGCTGAGCTCGTGTGCAACACAAGACCGCGTTCACGCGCATCAAGCCCTTCAAGCCCATCGCTTCATCGTTATCCTCTTCGTCAAGACCCTCACGCAAGTGCTCCAAGACGCAATGACGCCCCCGTGGTTGAAGATGGAAGTTCTTCGCACTATGTACCTTCCCCACGACACGCCATAACGTCAAGCTATGATGGTGATTTCTCCTCAAGGCCCCAAGCAAGGCGAGAAGGACATTGTCATCATGCAAGGGCACTAGTGATCCAACAACCGCAACCACGAGTGGAACCACGAGTGCAACCTCAAGTACACTGACACCGTCCATGAGACATCCTTGACACAACAAGTGATGACTCCCACTTGGAGGAACAAGCTCGTCATCGACATGAAGCTCTCCAAGATCCTCCTCTTAGTCATCACAATCATGAACATCCATGCCAACACCATGGTCACCATGATGAGCCTCCTCAACAACATCAAGACATGGAGTGTTGCATGGTACATGTAGAGCATCACCAACCACATCAAGAGGCTCGAGACCATGACCGTCAACAAGAGGCCCATGTTCCTAACCCACGTCAACAACCGAGAAACAAGCCTCCTCCTCATCCACAACCGCGTCAAGAGGCTACACATCCTCAACACCCTCGTGAGGCCCAAGCGCCTCAACCTCGTCATCAACCGCGCCAAGAGCAAGAGAAAGCTCCTCAACAACGTTGCGAGAACTGAGTACCACCTCCCAAAATGAGGCTCCTCCACCGCAAGGTCACCAAGCTCATCGCAATGATTACATGGAAGACGAAGACTGTCACCATCATGGCAACCACCACCACCGTGACCGCAATGAGTAAGAAACCTTTGGAAAGCTCAAGTTCATGATGCCCAAGTTCACCGGTTCAAATGATCTTGAAGAATACCTCTCATGGGCACTCAAGGTCGACAAGATCTTCCGTATGCACAACTATAGTGATGAGAAGATGGTCGCCATGGCTTTTCTTGAGTTTGATGATTACACCAACCTTTGGTGGGAACAAGTTCAAGTCGCTCGTGACGCAAGAGAAGAGCCTCCAATCACAACTTGGCATGGCATGAAGGTTCATATGAGATCCCGCTTTGTTCATACGCACTACACGCATGACCTCTTCAACAAGCTACAATCGCTTAGTCAGGGAACAAAGACCGTGGAAGAGTACTTCAAGCAAATGGATCTCAACATGATCCACGCCAACATTGATGAGCACGAGGAGAAAACAATGGCACGTTTCCTCATTGGCTTGAACCATGCAATCAAGTGCATCATCGAGTTTCAAAAATACAACGACATGGTTAAGCTTGTGCACATTGCAACAAAAGCCAAGCATCAAGTACAAGAGGACATCAAATACAACAAGCCCAAGATGTACTTCACCTACAAGCAAGCTTCAACCGCTACATCAACAACCTTCAATGGAAGCTCCTCAAGTACCTCCAAGCCTTCCGTCAAGACCACACTTCCTCAAGGAAAACCGCCCCCCAGTGGCAAATATACAAAGGATGACCCGCCATTCAACGATGAATGCTACAAGTGTGGAGGCAAAGGACACAAGTCGGGCACTTGTGGAAACAAGAAAGTATTGTTCATCCATGACAATGGCGATGAGGAATACTTGAGTGAAGATGAATTCAATGCAAGAGTCAAAGAAGTAATGACAAGGAAACGTGTGGAAGATGACCAAGAACTCATCATGTGCGAATATGACGCAAGTCCATCGCTTGTCATCACAAGGATCTTGACTACTCAAGCCCAAGAACATGAAGATCAAAGATCCAACATCTTCCAAACCTGTATCGGCATCAATGGGAAATCTATCAAAGTGATCATTGATGGAGGGAGTTGCCACAACCTTGCTAGCACTGAGTTGTGTGAGAAGCTCAACCTCACCCTCCATCCTCACAAGCACACCTATCATGTCCAGTGGCTAAGTGACCAAGGGTCCGTGAAGATCAATCACACCATCTCGGTAACATTCTTAATTGGCCAATACAAAGACACGGTGGAGTGTGATGTAGTCCCAATGACGGTTTGCCACATGTTGCTTGGTCGACCATGGCAATTTGACAAAGGTGCTCCACATGATGGTCGCACAAATGTATACACCTTCAAGTGGCTTAACAAGACATGTGTTTTGCAACCAATGACTCCTAGCCGAATAGTTACAGACAATGCAAAGGCTTTAGCGAGGGTGCAAACCACAACACAAAATTATGAGAAGAGTGGTGAGCGGGAGAACCATCATATAGCAAGTGAGAGCCACAAGCCTATTTCGAGTGGAAAAACTAAGAGTGTTCTTCTTGCCACCAAAAGTGATATGAGAGATGTGGGGAATAACCCATCCATCTTGCACTACGTCCTCATTTGCAAGGGACTAGTGCAAGGAACTAATGACTTCAAATATTCCTCCCTCTTTGATGGCTATTTTGCAAGAATTTAAGTATGTGTTTCCTGAAGAGCTCCCTCATGGACTTCCTCCTCTTCGCGGAATCGAGCATTGTAGTGACCTCATACCCGGCACACCTCTTCCAAACCGCGTCGCCTACCACATGAACCTGGAGGATACAAAGGAGATAGAACGCCAAATCAACCAACTCATCTCCAAAGGTTTGATCAAAGTAAGCACTAGTCCAAGTGTGGTACCCGTGATTCTTGTTCCAAAAATAGACGATATGTTGCGGTTATACATGGACTGCCATCCAATCAATGCTATCACTATGCGTTATCGACATCCTATACCACGTCTCGATGACATGCTTGATGAGTTGTGTGGAGCCACTATTTTCTCAAAAATTAATCTCCGTAGTGGTTACCATCAAATACGTATGGCGGAAGGTGATGAGTGGAAAACCGCCTTCAAGACCAAACTTGGTCTCTATGAATGGTTGGTCATGCCTTTTGGCTTATCTAATGCCCCATCCACCTTCATGCTCCTTATGAATAGTATTTTGTGTTCTCTCATTAGAAAAAGTGTTGTTGTCTATTTCGATGATATACTTGTTTATAGCAAGTCACTTGAGGAACATGTTGCACGTGTCAAGGAGGTCTTGCAAATCCTTCGACATGAAAAGCTATATTCTAATCTTCCCAAGTGCACTTTGGCTAAAGACATGTTGATTTTCCTTGGTTTTGTTGTTTCTTCCAATGGCATTGAAGTCTATGTTTCTAAAGTCAAAGACATTCGAGATTGGCCCATCCCCACAAACAAGAGTGAACTTTGAAGTTTTCATGGGTTGGCCGGTTTCTATCGTTTCTTTGTGAAAGACTTCTCTACCATTGCTTGTCCTCTCAACGAGTTGACCAAAAAGAATGTCACCTTCGTGTGGGGCAAAGCACAACAAAAAGCTTTTGATGAGCTTAAAAAGAGGCTAACCGAAGAACCTCTTCTCACATTACCAGTGACATGGGCATACCTTATAGGTACTCGAGCTTGGCATATACGGTCCCGCATTGAATAAGCCCACGACGTTGCTAAGGCCTAGCTAAGATTCAGGTGACCCAAGAGACTTTGACTGCTTGCGGCACATGGCAAACTTAAGATAGAAGTTTAAAGGGAAAACCCTAACCTGTAACCAACTCATCCCGCTATCCTGAGACCTAGCCTATCTATATAAAGGCTAGGAGGGGCGGCGAGGAGGACAATCACAACCCTAGTTTCCACACCATCGCCAGATTGCATCTAGGCACCCCCTGTAACTTTCGACTCCTCGATAATTCCAAGAGCAGACAAGCAGGAGTAGGGTCCTCTATGAGGCCTGAACCTGGGTAAACCTTGCGTCCATGTGTGCTTGTTTGCTAGCCGATCGATGCCTCCAGCGCTCCCCACTTCCTCGAACCTAAGTCCATCTACGATGGGCATTGATGAGTTAACCCCTCATCAATTGGTGCCGTCTATGGGAAAAGGGAGTGATGATGTTGCGGCTTCCTCGACCCCATTAACCATGATCTACGACTCCGCAGCAGCCGAGATTCGCCTCCTCTTTGGTGCCTTCGACTTCACCGTCCACACGCCGGCCACTCGCCCGTATTTCGAGTCCGTGGGCGTTGGGATCGGCCTGGCGATCGGGAGCTTACACTTCCAAGTTGGTAGGGTAGGCACACTACGCCTCCCTGACCAGCCGAAGGTCCCCGTGATTGCTCCAGCATCGTGGTTTCCACCGCCGATCGGCACCCTGAGCAAACTCAACTCCTAGACAACAGTCGGGAATATGGATAGTGACAGCAGTCGCGAGTCCGATCTGGGCGATCTGGCCATAGAAGATGAAGCCTACCGCTCCGGATCTAAAGTTGTGGAAGCAACAGCTTCCGCAAACATTACATGTATGCCGTCGTCAACACAGGTGACAACGGCGGCAATCGGGACAACATCGGTACTGGTGGTGGTATCGCACTCATGAACGGTGGTCCCTCCAACGGAGCACCCACCAACAACGGGCTGGAAAGCCATCCGCACCTTACTATGAATGAACATACCCAAGAGCGCGTGTTGATCAATCTCAACGATGCTGAGTGGGACCGCTGCCGAGAAGCCCTACGGGGCAACCCCCTGCCACCAAACTCATTGCAAGACATGCTGATGGGTTATCACTAGCTGCTCAAGGAAGAATTCAAGTGCCAGCATCAAGTAATTGCCCATCTCGATGTGCTCAGGAAGGTGGCGGATGAGTCGAGCCTTCGACAAGCTCAGCTCTCTTCATTGGAGGATCCTCCTCCAAGGGTAACGATCATACAGCTGCCAAGAGACGTTCTCGACTGGCTCACCTCACCGATAAGGAGCAAGAAGAGGCCACGTGAGTCCTCGACTTCTCATCTATGATGGTGGATACGCGGGGCAATGTGCTCCCAAAAACACTGCAGGCATCGGTAACAGCAGCCACCATGTACCTCCTCAACAACCAACCGCCGACTAGGGACCCGCGAGCCGCCATGCACCGATCTATGATCGCGGACCTAGGACTAGTAGAAGCTGCCCTCATCAAGGATCCAGCATCAGAGCCAAAGAAAAACAAGGCCCTAGCCAAGCACTACTCTTCCCCCTCCTCCAGGAATGACAATGATGACTTGTCGCGACGACGCCGCTCACGGCTGCACGATTACGACTACGACGCGCGTGATGACATCACGCAGCACAAAGTCGACAAGATGCGCATGAGGTGTGCCTGTTCGATTGATACGGAGGATGATGGGACAGAACTCTGCGGCGCCAGCTGCTTCAGTAGAGCCATACGGCAAAAGCGAATGCCAAAAGGGTTCAAACTCCCATCGGAGAACCCGAAATTTGACGGCCTCCAGGACCCGAAGATCTGGCTGGAGGATCACATTTCCTCCGTCAGGCTACACAGCGGAACCATGAGCACGACAATGCAATGCCTCCAGCTATAGCTGCAAGGTTCCGCTCGTGCATGGCTCAACAACCTCCTGCACGAATCGATTCGTGGCTAGGAAGAACTGGTCTACAGCTTCGTGCGAAACTTCAAGGGCACTTACAAAAGGCTCGCATCAATCAAAGAATTAAGAGGCTGTTACCAGAAGACTAGCGAGTCACTGCGCTTGTACATCTAGAGATGGTCAATCATCAAAATCTTTGCAGAAGACATCTCCGAGGACCACGCAATCGACGCGTTCAACGGCAGCGTACACCACAGAGAACTCAGGGAGGAGCTGGGCCGCTCAAAGCCTAAAACAATTGACCACCTGATGGAGATTGCGAACAGGTGGGCTGATGGAGAGGATTCAGTGAAAAACCATGTCCACTCCGATGATGACGATGACCTTGACCGCAGACGTGATCACCGAGGGAAACATCGAATGCGCGGTTACGAGGACCACGAGGAGGTCGACATGGTCGTGGCTGGCTATGCCGACAAACGCAACGACAATGACCACAACAGCGGTTACTGCAGCGGTGGATACCGCATCGGTGGATACCGCGATAGTGGGAAAACCACGCAAGTGTGGCAACACCGCACTCGCGATGAGGCACCTAGAACATCCATCTAGGACAAATTGTATGGACCGTGCAACGTACACTTCTACATCGACAAGCACGCCGGCAAGAAAAATTCCAGCCACCTTCTAAAGGATTGTCGCGAATTCCTCAAGCTCCACGAAGGCCTAGCCCAGATGAATCGCGACGTGATAAACCAGGGCTACAGAGCTGCCCCGGGCGCTGTGGCTCATGGAGCACCTCCACCGGCACCCGGGCCACCACCACCTGCGGCTGCGCCAGTCCAAAACCACGGAGGTGAGCCATGCCCGCGAGCGCTGGGAAACATGGGATGATCCAAAAAGGATGCCCATCAAATCGGGTACAAAAATCAATCACTCGCCAAGTCAATCTGGCGATGAACTCTCCGCCCTCCACCACTGAGTACCTCAGTGGAAGCGAGTCCTGCATCACCTTCGACAAGCGTGATCATCCGTGCCAAGTACCTCGCCCAGGTCACTGCCCCCTGGTACTCGAGGCACAAATTGGAGGCTTCGAGATGAGTCGCGTCTTCATGGACGGAGGAAGCGGCATCAACCTCATGTTCACAAGTACCTTGCGCGCCATGCGAATTCCTCTGTCATGTCTGGAAACTTCGGACACAACATTCCATGGCATTGTCCCAAGGAAGGGTGTATACCCCCTAGGCAAGATCAGTCTGGACGTCATCTTTGGAACATCGGCAAACATCCGACGAGAGCGCATCGAATTCGAAGTTGTCGACTGGCCCTCGCAATACCACTCCATCCTCGGACGTGACGCGTTCGCAAGGTTCATGGCGGTACCACACTACGCCTACCTGCAAATGAAGATGCCAGGCCCAAACGGCATTATCATAGTTAACGGAAGCTTCGAGAGGTCCGACAGCTGTGACAGGGAATTTAATAGAATCTCCCAGTCTTTCGGCATGCAGGAGGAGCTGGCGAGGTTGAAGGAGTCGACATACAACAGTCTACCACCTTTGATCAAGACAAGCTCACCCGACCAATCCTTCAACACGTCGATCCACACCAAGGCAGTCCAGGTCCACCCAACGGACCCGACCAAGACGGCCCTCATCGCCAACAACTTGAGTTCCGCATAGGAACTCGTGCTTGTCGAATTCCTTCATGAGCGCTGGGAAATCTTCGCCCGGTGTCCAGCGTACATGCCAGGAGTTCCCAGGGAATTCGCCGAGCACTCACTCAATGTTAATCCTGAAGCAAGGCTAGTAAAACAGACAATACGTTGACTATCTAAACTAAGGGCAAAAGCGGTCGGTATGGAAGTCAATAGACTCCTCGACGCTAACTTCATACACGAGATCAAGGAAAGCACCTGGGTAGCAAACCCCGTGATTGTTCCTAAAAAGACACGGATATCCTGTGGATGTGCATGGACTTCACCTCCCTGAACAAGCATTGCCTGAAGGATCACTTCCCGCTGCCATGGATCGACCAGATAATCGACTCCACCGCAGGATGCGAGCACCTCTGCTTCCTTGATGCCTACTCAGGCTATCACTAGATTCAAATGAAGGAGGAGGACCAGGAGAAAACAGCGTTCATCACGCCCTTCAGTGTATTCTGCTACACAACGATGCCCTTCGGGCTGAAAAACGCAGGGGCCACCTACCAGCGATGTATGCAGGCCTACCTCAAGAGCCAGCTTGGCCGTAACATTCAAGTCTACGTTGACGACATCGTCGTCAAAACCAAGGAGGAAGCCTCGTTACTCGATGACCTCCATGAATTGTCAACACCCAGATTTTTAAGTCCAGATGCTTGTTATGTCGTACATCGCAATCCCAGGATTACCATTTTTGCGAGACATAACAGAAGTGGTACCACAGTACATCATCCATTACAAACCATATTAAAGGTCTTACAAATAAAGGATCTCATGATCCAGTCTTAATACAATCAAAGCAGCGAAAAGTAAACATAGTAGGCTCCTTCTTCATGATCACAGGCAATGCTGACGATGGGAGATGATCCTAGTTGTCATAGACCTCCTGCTGTCCATATTCCGGTTGATCCTCCTCATAGTCTGGCCATGGGAATAGCCAGGGACAAAGCCATGAGTACTCTTTAAGTACTCGCAAACTATCACTAGCATAAGTAAGATAAAACTAGTAGGAGTCATAAGCTCTAGGTTTGTTTACAAAAAGCCAAGTTTATTTCATAAGAAAGATAAGAGTAAAGACCTAATTTAGTTCTCTACATCACTTAAGTGGGAACTCATATTTCATGTCCACAACCCTGTTGTGGTCAAGTCAAAGTCATCCTTCAATCCACAAATCATTTTGAAAACATCTAACAACGGAACAGTATGGCCACTCCAACTGTCCATAACCGCGGATGCGGCTATTCGAATAGTTTGACACTCTGCAGAGGTGGTACACTTTCACCACAAAATTTGATACATATGTTAGGGATAACCCTGAATCATCATACTTGGTATGCGGATAATCAATCCTAACCTTTCAATTACACACCCTAGTATAGGAACCTCCCCTATGAGCTTGGCCTCCCAGCCATGGCCATCTGCCATCCTAGGCACTGCATAGGTGGACATTCATCACAAGGTAGCCTCATCTCAACCTCTTCCGCAAGGGAACCCATACTAAGACATATAAACTTCCGGTCAAGCCCTACCCAACTCAGGTATTGTGGTTGTACGGTAAAATTGGAATGGTATCGCATTCGAACCCAACCATCAATTTTTATTAAAGTCAAAGCTCATGCCTCAAACATTTTCATCAAACCATTGTGTATCATAACACATGTCAAAACATTTCAATAGAATGAATCATCATTCCAAGGTTTTCATAATTATTTTCACCAAGTATTCCCATCTAAAGTAATCAAGTTTTAACTTAGCACTAGCCACTAATGTTGAGGGTATCACTATGGGGTGCTAATCAAGTACAAGTATCCAATACTAAAGTTATAATCTGGATGGTATCCATCCTACTTTTCCACTAATCACAATTCATTAACTAAGTAAGAAACTATAGCAAAGGGAAAAGCAAAGCTTGGAGTAAATCTGGGAATTGGTAAAGTTGCATCTCAAAGGTTTGCATATGGTATCTGTACAAGTTAGCTTGCATAGCTAAACTTGCATGGATAGCTTGCATAGTGGGCTTGCCTTGAGCAGTGCAGTTGTTGAAGTTCTCTTCTTCTTCCTCGAAGTACTCCTCCTCGTCATAGCCCAGGTCGGTACTAGCATCTATAAATGCACACAAGGTACACAATCACCAAACAACACTTCACTACTTCTATTTAGCACACAAGGGCACACACTAGATGATCTAGTATCATCTCAATCATCATATGGAATATTAACATTTTTCTTATTCTTCTTATTTTAGAAAAGTAATTTCTACTCATTTAAAATCCTTAAGATTTAATATTCTCCAATTAAAATAGGGGATCATATTGACACATGTCCTCACCACCTACTTCAATACTTGGGAATGTGATTTAAAAGGGTTATCATATGTGACAAGATTTAATATTACTATTTAATAATATTTAAGTGGCTAGAAATACCTATATATAATTCTTTTAATACTAAACCATGTTTCATATCTGTAAAACTAAATATTTTGACATATTCATGTAGAGCATGGCAAATGTGATTTTTGAGAGTTGGAATCAACTCAAAAGCATGTATGGTTGATTTAATAAAAATGTTTGAAGTGTTAAAAGTCTTTGTCTTGTTATTTTTGGTATAGGTGATCTATAGTTTGAATTGGTTTGAATCCAACAGGAGTGACTAGATATTTTTAATACCTTTCCAGAAAAATTGGAATCATGCATTTTGGAGCAGTATATCTCCTTGAATTGAATTTTGAATATAGCTACTAAATAGGATTTTAACTAAATAGACAAAATTCCATTTGAACTGCTAGGCTCTATGCGGGAAAATAAATGGGCCGGCCCAACTTCACAGCGCTGGTGCAATGGGCTGCTGATAGAACGGTCCCACGCGTCAGCATCTCATCTAACCCAAAACGGTATCGATCAATGATGGCTCAAAATATATTCGAGCTCGTTGGGGAACCCCAAGAGGAAGGTATGATGAGCACAGCAGCAAGGTTTCCTTCAGTTATGAAACCAAGGTTATCGAACTAGTAGGAGCAAGGAAACACCTCCAAGGTGTTGTCTCCAACTTGGAATCCTGCACAACACAACCACAGAACTTTGCCCCCAACTTATAGTGAGGTTGTCAATCTCACCGGTTTTGCTGAAAACAAAGGATTAAACGTATTGTGTGGAAGATAGTAATAGTTTGCAGAAAGTAAACAGAAAATAGTAAATAGCTTGTAGACTGATGGTAAAGAATGGACTGGGGTCCATAGTTCACTAGTGGTGATTCTCCTTAAGATAGATAACATGTTGGGTGAACAAATTACAGCAGGGCAATTGACAAACATCGAGAAAGCATACATGTATATACTAATCATCTTGACTCCTATGAGATTTGATTGGGAATTACAACATTATACATAGACCGTAATCCAACTGCATCTATGACTAATAATCCACCTTCAGGTTATCATCCGAACCCCCTCCAGTATTAAGTTGCAAGCAACAGATAATTGCATTCAGCAAAGTGTGTAAAGTAAACAATATGATTGTTCTATAAACAAAGGATTGTTGTTTTCTCCCTAGTAGCAACAACACATCTAGTACCTTAGAGATTTCTGTCACTTCCCCAGATTACTAGAGGCATGAACCCACTATCGAGCATAAATACTCCCTCTTGGAGTTGCTAGCATCTACTCGGCCAAGATAGCTACTAACAACGGAGAGCATGCAAGATCACAAATAACAAAGACATGATAGAATCAATAATCAATCTGAAATAGCATCTCAATATCCATCGGATCCCCACAAACACAACATGTAGGATTACAAATAGATGATCTTGATCATGAACGGAGCTCACAAGATCTAAACATGGTAGCACAAAGCAGAATAACCAACCATCTAGCTACTACATGGACCCGTAGTCCAGGGATGAACTACTCACGCATCACAAAGGAGGCAAACATGGTGATGAAGAAGGCCTCCAGGGTGATCTCTCCCCTCCGGCAAGGTGCTGGGAAGAGCTTCAGATCCCTCTCGATCTAGGGATGGAGATGGCGGCGGCTACAGACTCTTTCGTGGAATTTTGATCGGGTACTTAGGGTTTCTGTATCGGAGGCTTCTTATAGGCGAAAGGGGAGGCCGAGGGGGTGTCCAAGGCAGCTGCACGACCCCTAGGCACGGGTCAGGCCTGGCCACGCGGCCAGGTGGTGTGGCCGCCCCTGGCCCCTCTCCGTCTCGTCTTCTGGCTCCGTGTTCCCCTCGGTGAAATATTGACTTTGGCTTTTGTCCTATCCAATTTCGAGAATATTCATTTTCTGGCTTTTCTAGAACCAAAAACAACAGAAAACAGGCAACTGGCACTCTGGCATCTTGTTAATAGGTTAGTTCGAGAAAATGTGTAAAAATACTCCAAAGTGTGGACAAAACATGAGAAAGTAGATATAAAACAAGCATGGAACATCAAAAATAATAGATACGTTTGCAACGTATCAATCAATACTAGCCCTATGATTAGAACAGGATCTACGGCTGAGGTTCGTCGTCTCCGTCGAACTGCTCCGGCGAGATACAAACCCTAACACGATGATGGGGTCGCTGGGGACTCACCGGGGCTCCACCTAGGGTCGGCGATGGGGGCGAACGGGTTGGTCATCGACAGTGAGTCGATTGGCGGTCACGGTGGCTCCTGGGGTGGCTCCAATTGATGGCTTCCTTCCTCGACTGCAGCGGCGGACTCCGGCCAAATTCTGGCGTCGTGGTTCTCTCCTTGCTCCGGGGAAGGGTCGGTGAGGTTCCTGGGTGAGTGGGGAGTGGAATGGTGTGCAGAATGAGGTCTGGGTGGCCTCTATTTATACCCAGCGTTGGAGCCAGGGCAGCATGGTCATCTTCTCCGGCGACGCTGCTACAGGTCGCGCTAAGCATGGCGGAGGGCATGGGTCGATGCGGGGGACTACGACGATCATCACGCGTGTGACAGCACGGCAAGGGGCGGTCTCAGTCGGTCGGGCAACGTCGGCGCTCTGTTTCGGTACGCAAGTGTTCATCACTCGGTACGGTGGTCACGGGGCGCGCAGCGGTGAACCATCATGGCTGGGAGGTCACTAGTGCCACGGCGACTGCGGGTACGAGCGGGGAGAGCGAGGCGCGGCGTGTGTGCATGAGGCGGCTACAGCGCTCCGTCGTGCTCTCGGCATGGCAGTGGCTTAAATGGGCACGGCGATTCCAGCGTCTCCACTCCTCGATGTTGGTCAAGGGGTGGACAGGGGGTGGTGGTGAGGTCACGGCTAGCAGCTAGGTGTCGTGGGAGAGGGCGGTGCGGCATGTAGCGACTGGTTCGTGGTCGACCGGCATGGCTGGCTCGGTACGGGCATGTCACTGGTGCAACGGCGGAGATGAGCTCCTCCACTGTATGGCCAAGTACTAGGAATAATCATGGGGGAGTAGTGGAGTAGAATTGAGGTACAAAAGATGATAAATTGATTGATCACAAATAGTAGATAGTTGGTAGTTGTACTGTGTCTGCCAGGTGTTCGACCAAATGGCCGCATGAAATTTGCTTTCAAATTTTTGAATGATATTTGGTGAGTGATCTGGTCATATGCTTGGTAGTCTATGGTTGTTGGGATTTTTCAAGTGGAAGTTGTTTGAGTGGTTTTTGAAAAGTGATGATCTAGGTATATGAACTTGATTCAATTTTGAATTGCCTCTTAAATAGATTTGAAAATAGTTTCTACCATTTTGTAAAGTTTGCTTGGATTCACTTTTACTTTGTCTAGCAAGGGGTGAAAAGAATTGGAATTGTTTCTGTTAGAAATATTTTACTAGAGACACCCAAAGTGGGCTAGTGGTTAACTTTTGCCAAAATGACCATATGCTCATATGATCCATATTTGACTTTCTTTTCATTTTATTTTGCTTGGAAATGATCTAGATGATGTGGTAATCATTTTTAAACTAATTCTTACCATTGGTAGCACTCAAACATGGAAATTTCAAGCATTCATGCATTAATACAAATCACTCCTACATTCCTATAGGTTTTTGGAATAAAAGTTTTTGTTAACCCAAAACTTGGGTGATTAGAAATTGATAAGCTTGTTTAATATTTTTGAGGTGTTACACGAATCCTTCGACAACCTCGACCACTACCAGATGAAGCTCAATCCGAACAAATGCACCTTCGGCGTACCATCTAGGAAATTGCTTGGGTACCTCATCTCCGTGAGGGGGATCGAGGTCAACCCGAAGAAAATAAAGGCCATACCGACCATGGAGAAGCCAAAGTATGTAAAAGGCGTCCAGCAGCTAGCTAGGCAAATCGCGGCGCTCAGTCGATTCATTAGTCGAATGGACGAAAAGGCGTTGCCCTTCTACCAACTCCTCCACAAGGCTAACAAATTCGAGTGGACAGACGAAGAACAAGAGGCATTCGAGGACCTCAAGCGTCTCTTGTCCACTTCGCCGGTGTTGGTGACACCTCAAGAAAAGGAGCCGCTGTTATTATACACCCCCGCCACCAACCAGGTGGTTAGCACTGTGCGTAGTGGAACGAGCCGAAGAAAATAAAGTCCACGGGGTGCAACGCCCAGTCTACTACCTCAGCGAGGTGCTCACACCAACAAAGCAGCGGTACCCGCATTATCAGAAGCTGGCGTATGGCGTCTTCATGACAGCTAGGTGACTGCGCCACTACTTCCAGGAGCACCCCGATCATTGTGGTAAATGACGCCCCGCTAGGGCACATCCTCAACAACCCAGATGCCACCGGACGGGTCGCGCTTTGGGGATAGAACTGTCTCCACGAGACATCACATACGAGAAGCGAGATGCAATCAAGTCGCAAGTACTCCCGGACTTCCTTGTACACTAGATGGAAAACTAGCTCCCAGACAAGCCAGACATGTCCTATCTATGGACAATGTACTTCGATGGATCCAAACATAAAGAAGGAGTTGGCGCAGGTGTCATATTGACATCGCCACAAGGCAATAAGATGAGATATGTTATGCGAATGCAGTTCACAGCCTCCAACAACGAAGCTGAATACGAAGCCTTACTCCACGGGATGCTGATGGCAAAAGCTTGTGGCGCAAAGCAACTCATCATCTACGGTGACTCCAAACTGGTGGTGAACCAAACCATAAACCAATGTGATGCTCTGAGCGACAACATGATCGCCTACCGCGACCTCTACGATGCACTCAAAGGGGACTTCGACGGCTGTGAACTATGGCACGTCGATCGCAAGAGCAACAAAGAAGCGGATATACTCACCAACATCGGCTCCAATTGTGCCCCAGTGCAACCTGTAGTATTTTTAGAGCGCATCTGCGAGCACTCCATCAAGCCAAATGCCCCAGAGCTTAAAGCCAGCATATCAAAAGACTCGGGGGCTACGCCACCCAATGAGCCAAAGGCACTCGAGGGTATGGATATAGATACGGGACTCGAAGGCCCCATGGAGGTCATGATGATCGAGCCATCCTAGACACAACCATACATCACGTACTTGCTTAGCAAAAGGTTGCCAAATGACCCAACAGATGCGCGTCATATAGCACGACGATCCAAAGCTTTTGCCCTCATCAATGGCAAACTGTACAAACGCAGCATCACAGGAGTTCTTCAACGGTGTGTCTCCAACAGGGACGGAAGAGCCATCCTCCTCGACATACACGAAGGTACTTGCGGCCACCACGCTGGTAGTCGCGCCCTTGTCGCCAAAGCTCTGCGATCTAGATTCTATTGGCCAATGGCAATGCGTGATGATAAGGACCCCGTCGAACAATGGAATAGCGAGGAGCGGCAATGGAGGCAGTGCGCGAGGAAGAAGATGAGTTGTGGGGAAATTGCCGCACATCAAACCCCTACTTAACCTCCTCGCAGATGCCATCCAACGGCCAGGAGGAAACCAGCCAGACGCATGGCACAAATCAATGTCGACGCGTGGCAGTGTAAACCATGAACCGTCACTCCACTCCTCCCATTACGCGCGAGAATCAAGGAGACACAGTTAAAACCAAAGATTGCGCATGCCTGGTCAAATCCAAGTCGGAAATGGGACCCACTTTTTTGTCACATCCCGTCAAAACTGCTCACACAGGCAACTGAGATCATCTCATCGTCAGCACTGACATCATTAACTCCAGCAGGAGCACTCTCTGACTACTCTAGTCCTTAATCGAGTCTTCGACTCGACCAAGCACTCGGGGGCTACTCCTAACAGGAGCGCTGGCCGTGCACCCGATGAACTATAACAGAACTCCAAGCATTATGATGATGTATTTTCTCTCAAAACTCGTAACTCAACTTCACGATTCGACTGAGGATTCAGGGTTACTCCCATAGGGATCACTGAAGACATATTCGACTGAAACAAGCAAAAGACGACAGCATTCGCAAAATACTTATAGTCCCCAAATAGGCACTCGGGGGCTACTCCCATAGGGAGCGCTGGTCGCGCACCCTATGATTTTTTCTTATGCATAACTTTGTGTTGACTATGTCCACACTTGAAAGCTTTGGCGACTCCGCCTCATACTTTCCCTACAAAGGGACTGCGTCTCCTGGGCCACCCGAATCATCTCTGTGATGACAAAATTTGGATGTCACGCTTGTAGCATGAAGATAAGACCTTAAGAAGGCCTAGCAACGCACCTGCTGCGCTCTACCAGACATAACCCGTGCCTGTAGGCACGATGAAATAAGCCTTGACGGACGTGTCGAGTGCTCACACTTATATACTAGGATTCGACTTTATAAGACCTCCGCGGCCTAAGTCGAATTACACCAGCACTTTTCCGAATTCGAGTCCGGGGACACAAGTTTGAGTAGATTGCGTTGTTTTACCCTAAGGCAGTTAACTGATCCCGAAACATCGGATGAATCAGGCACGTATATCGACAATCCCTATGATACAAATTAGAGCACTCGAATACATGTTGCCTATGCACTCGAAGGCTTCATAAAGTCTCCACTCGAATCTGCGATTCAACCGGACACTCAGGGGCTACTGACATGGGCATACCTTACAGGTACTCGAGCTTGGCATATACGGTCTAGCATTGAGGAAGCCCACGACGTTGCTAAGGCTCGGCTAAGATTCGGGTGACCCAGGAGACTTCAACTGCTTGTAGCACACGGCAAACTTAAGATAGAAGTTTAAAGGGAAAACCCTAACCTATAACTGACTCGGCCTGCTATCCCGAGACCTAGCCTATCTATATAAAGGCTAGGAGGGGGTGGAGAGGAGGACAATCACAACTCTAGTTTCCACACCATCGCCAGATTGCATCTACGCACCCTTGTAATTTTCGACTCTTGGATAATTCCAAGAGTAGACAAGCAGGAGTAGGGTCCTCTACGAGGCCAGAACCTAGGTAAACCTTGTGTCCCTGTGTGCTTGTTTGCTAGTCGATCGATGCCTCCAGCGCTCCCCACTTCCTCGACCTAAGTCCATCTGCGATGGGCATTGATGAGTTAACCCCTCATCAACCGGATTTCACAAAAACTTTCGAGATAGAGTGTGACGCTAGTGGTATTGGCACTGAGGAGTCCTTATGCAAAATGGACGTCATATTGCCTACCATAGCGAGAAACTTGATGGTGCATGCCTTAATTACCCGATTTATGACAAAGAGCAGGTTGCCTTAATACGTGTCCTTCAAGTTTGGTAACACTATCTTTGGGCTAAGGAATTTATCATACATTCCGACCATGAGTCATTGAAATATCTCAAAGGCCAAGCCAGCTTGAGTAAAAGACAAGCTAAGTGGGTTGAGTTCATGGAGTCTTTTCCTTACATTGTCAAGTATAAGAAGGGCAAAGGTAATGTAGTTGCAGATGCTTTGTCTCACAAGAATACAAGCCTTCTTACTCGACTCGAAGTAAATGTGTTGGGTCTTGATGAAATCAAAAATTTGTATGCTTCTGACACGTTCTTTGGACCAATTTTCACAAAGTGCTCCATTGATAAAGGAGTTTATGATTTCTATTTGCATAAGGACTTTCTCTTTAAACAAAACAGGCTTTGCATTCCGAAGTTGTCTCTCCAACTTTTGCTTCTCCAAGAATCACATGGTGGAGGCCTCATGGGTCACTTTGGCCAAGACAAGACATTGGGCATGATCTCCAGTCATTAATATTGGCCCAAGATGAAGCGCGGTGTGGAATGCTACGTTCAACAATGCACTACATGTCTTCAAGCTAAGTCTAATTCTAACCTATTTGGTCTTTATATGCCATTGCCTATACCTCATACAACTTGGTCCGACATTACCATGGACTTTGTGTTAGGATTGCCTAGGTCTAAGCATGGTCATGATTCTATATTTGTTGTTGTGGATCACTTTTCCAAAATGGCACACTTCATACCGTGCCATAAGACAGACGATGCTTCACATGTTGCCATTTTTTTCTTTAGGGAAATCGTCCATATTCACGGTGTGCCAAGAACAATCATCTCCGACCGCGACATCAAATTCATGAGCTACTTGTGGAAGACGTTAATGGCCAAGCTAGGCGTCAAGCTCCTCTTCTCATCCGCATCGCATCCGCAAACCGATGGTCAAACCAAGGTCATCAACCAAAGCCTCGGGACTCTCCTACGTGTGTTGATCAAGAAGAATCTTAAGGATTGGGAGGAATGCATTCCCCACGCCGAGTTCGCCTACAATAGAGCTAAGGACTCTACAACCAAGATGAGTCCATTCATGATCGTCTATGGCTTAGAGCCCCTCACCGTGCTCAACATCCTACCACTTCCTCTCCATGAGCGCACCAACATGGACATCGACAAGCGCACACAAGCTTTTAAGAACTTTCACAAAGAAACAATAGCTAGTATTGAGCAACAAGTCCTTCGCCAAGCATCAAGGTTGAACAAGGACAAGAAAGAGATGGTCTTCCAAGAAGGCGACCTTATATGGATACACTTGAGCAAGGAACGCTTCCCCAAGGAGCGCGACTGCAAGCTCAAACCAAGAGGAGATGGTACCTTCAAGGTCCTCAAGTGAATCAAAAACAACGCCTACATCATCAACATACCAACCTCGAGGTATCTCGTGAGCTCAACATTCAATGTCAAGGACCTTTCCCCCTACCATGGAGATGTTCAAGATGATAACCATGAAGAGTCGAGGATGAATCTTTCCCAATGGGGGAGCTGATGCAGCCCATCCTACGGACGTCCCTACATCTACACCACCAAGTCCCCCAAGTGGACCAATGACTCGCGCCCGAGAAAACTCCTACAAGCTAAGGTTAACTCGCTCCTCTCCTCGTGTGACTTCAATACATCCTTGTATGGATTGCTACTTCATGCAAATACCCTATGCATTATCAGCTATGAAGCCCCAATGCATCACCAAGCCCCCACGGATGAAGTACAAGGAGCAGGACGAGAAGAAGACGCTGCTGAGGTTGAACCACCAGAGTCTCCGGCCCTGAAGACCGGAGTCTCTGGCCTGCAACCCCGTAGTCTTCCGACTGGACTCCGGACCAGTCTCCGGACCCCGCCCTGAACCATTCAGTACACCACACCGGAGTCTACACCAAAGACAGACTGGAGTCTCCGGCCTATGAACCCGGAGTCTCCGTGTCCACGACAATAGGCATGTTAAGGCCTTTGGGCCTAAGTAACAACAAGTCCGTCCAGATTTTCCCCTTTTATTCCTAAAGTACCCTTGAACTAGTGGATGGCCTATAAATAGCCCCCACCTCTATTGTAAACCCTAAACTGGATATTGGAATTAGAAGACACCCTTGTGGATCTCTATAGTTCTTGTCTCATGCTCCTTTTCTATAGGAGCACCAAATATCCCCCGCCTTGTTGGACTTTGCATCGTGCCTCCCTCGTTGTACAAGGCCTTGGCATCGGAGCCCTTTGCCAAGACGTCAAGATCTCACCGAGACTCCCACTTGTTGTGCCGGTTTGAGAGAGAGGTCTTTGCCCGACGCTGATCATAGGGATTGCGTCATACCGGTCGCCGCCGGTGTGAGCTATTGGCTTGTATATTGTCTTTGCGTGCGTGTGTTCATCGAGTTCTTCGTGCGTGAGTTCGTGGTGTTCATCCCCTCCCTCTTTCCCTCGCACTTCCCCCTCGATTTCCACGAGAATTCATGAAATATCGGGAACCCCCGAGGTTAGCCCTCAACAAATACTAACATAGTTATTCACATATTACTAATTGAAACATAGTTGTTCACATATTACAAATACTAACATAGCTCTTCACATATTGCGTCATCGCCTAGTTTCGCCCATGTCCTCTACCTCTTCGACCTCAGGTGCCCCGTCCTCGCGCAAGTACTATGCCTGTACCGAAAGTGGGACAATGACTAACCCTATGGCCAAATAAATTGCATAAAAACAATATCGAGTTGGGCCACCAACTTCTTCTTCGTCCATATCTTCTGGATGCGCCTACACTGGCGTCTGCCTATTTGCATTAGAACAGGGTAGGGGATGTACTACCTTTCACCAGGGTTCACCGTGTTGAAATTTCCCACTACCTGAAATCTTGATATCTCACCGGTCTAGGTATTGACCACATATTCTTTCAGGTAGTAGGGAGACACGAACGATATTGTATCCATCCCCAGCTGCCCGCAAGCAGCAAGCACATGCGATCAAGGCAGGTGAAGCAACTTTGGTTTGTTGCACATGCACTCATAGGTTGGCCATTGCTCATTTCCAATATTCACCTCATGCATCCTTAGTTCATTACCACACCCAAAGTTATCGATGGGTAACCACACCTCAAACCTTCTTTCTTCATTACCTATGGCCACGATAGTGTGTGTCCGAGCTTTTTCCATCTTTTTATCCATGTAGTTCATAATATTTTCATAGAAACATGTGTTCGGATTGTTCAAGTTATGCAACTGAGCTTTTTGTTGTCTATCTATGAAATATTTAATCATGCCATACAGAATACCCTCAACAATGGTTGTAAGTGGCAGAGCCCTGTTACATCTGAGGACAAAGTTATATGACTCATCTAGGTTTGTAGTCATGACACCATACCTAGATCCATGTGTGTCATGTAGAAAAGACCACATATCCAAAGGGTTGTTCTCTATCCACTACTGGAAGTTTTTAATCTTTCTCCCGATCCTTCTCCTAGAACTAGGTGGATCAAATCCTAGCAAGTCATAAAGCCCTACAGGGTCTTCCTCCTTAGGCGTTGCTCTAGTAGCATCCTATGTAGCTACTGTTGCTTAATGTGCAGTTATAGCTATGGTTTGCGCCGCTTTCCTCGCCCTAACATGTTTCTGAGTGAAGTCATCAAGATGTGCATGTATGAAATCATACTTCCACTCCTGGTTCTGCTTGCAAAGTTTTTTGAATAGATTCAATCAAGTTCTTATTCCTAAACTTTGAGAAGAAATTAGCTCCCAAATGGCGCATGCACCAACGGCTCTGCATGTCGAGTCAGGGTGTTTGTTCTTCAGGACCTGGCTGTGTCAAACGCTTGACCGCATTGAGTATACATGCATGCCTATCGTGAATGATGCACACATTAGGCTTATCTTTCACAACTTATATCTTGAGCTTCCTGAAGAACCATGTCGAACTTTTAGTGTTTTCACCCTCCACAAAAGCAAAGTGAGTGGGATAATTTGATTGTTTCCGTCTTGACTAATGGCGGTAAAGATCTTACCCTTATACTTGCCAGTGAGAAAAGTGTCGTCTACACATATAACTGGTCGGCAATGAGTGAAAGCTTGGATGCATACAGGAAAAGAGAAGAACACTCGATGAACCACCTTCACGGATGGGTCCTCTGGTATCACATAGTATTGGATGTCGACAAAGGTGCATGGGTTCCTATCCTGCAGCGTCTGGAGTTGTCAGACTACAGAGTCGTACGAGTCTCTGAACGAACCAAACCTATCCTCAAGATTCATTTCCTTTGCCCTCCAAGCCTTGCCATAAGAAATGTTGTACTTAAACCTGGCCCTTACTTTATTCATTATAGACTTCACTTCCATCGCTTTGCACTCCACTATCTCTGTATAAAACAACTGAGCCAGAAGCATGGAGGAGAGGTTATGATGATCTCTAGGGATAGATGGAATCTGACATGTGTGCATCACTAAGTCACTCACCAACCAGTTTGTGTCCTACTTAGGGAGATATCCATGCACCCTAGTTGGACAATTTATATCCACACATTCCATTATCAAGTATTTTTTAGAGGACACCGTTGTACCGAAAACCCTCTATGTAGACAATGACCAAGAAATGATTGCATCTTGCAAATGTTTCTTGTCTAGATATCTGGCGCCCTGGGCAATTTTATTCTTGTGATATTCCCATGCAGAATCATGACCATCGTTAACGGTCATTCCATCCGAGATGTTTTGAGTCCATGATGCAGAAATCAGCATGTCCTCTCCATTGCCTTCTCCATCAGAATCATCAGAATCACCACTTTCACCATCCATATAATCCTCCTCTTCCATCAAGTCCTGCATGTGTCCACCTTCCTCGCCTGCATCTGCCTCTCCACTTTCGTATCCTCCACCTCCAGCCTGATTGCTCTGCCCTAGTTTGAAACCACCTCCTCCTCCTCCTATGTGACTGCTCTGCTCCAATTCATAACCACCACCTCCAGTATTGGACATACAGTACATCCTGTAACTGGTTTCAGCACTATGGCTAGGACCGTGTCCACCATCGCCTCCAGGCGGATCGATCTCCTTCAAGACGAGAAGCACTAGTGTGGCAGGGTGTAGGTGCATGTCCTCGCAACCTTTTAACCACTTAAACCAGTCTATGTTATGAACTACATGCCTTGAAATCTAGAAAATGTTCTTTCTTGACTTTGTCCACAATGCTTGGACACTAACGGTATATGTTTCAAGGTTATAGCCTAAACAACTTGTCAACCATTCCTTCAACTGACTAACACTCTATGTTTGAGGGGCAGTCAAATCCAACTCCGTATACTGAAACTCACTCAAATCTGCTCCATAATCATTTATTTAGATATTACCAGGACCGTAGTAAAACATGAAATTCACTATATTGGACATATCTGCTGACATAAAAAACATTCCAACTAATCAATTAATTATTGACAGTGCATATAACTATGTACAACTATCCACAAATATACTAAAAATGTACTAATAGCCTGCCAAATATTCCCACAAATCTACCTCCCAAATCTTCCCACTAATCCACCTGCCAAATATTCAAATGGTCGGAAATACTAACTAAACCACCAAACAAATTTTCTACTAATCCACCTGTCAAATATTCTAATAGCCTCCTAACCATAGCCGAGTAGCCGCATAACTTATACAATAACGGTGATTATCGAGGGATTCGAGTTTACCCTTGAAGCATGCAAAGCCACTCGGTACAGCAGCCTCGGTTCACCGGACAAGCAGCACGGTGCAGCTCATGGAGCCCCCAGCTCCAAGCTCCACCGCAGCAGCACCATTGCCATTGCTCCACCACAGCACCACCACCATTCCTCCAAATAACCACCACCAAATCGAGTCCTGAGCTAACCCATCAATAGATCGGGCTTCCCCTAACTCTATAATGGTTTTAGCATGAAAATTTCATGGGAAAACGGGGCCAAATCGGGACAAAATAGCTGCTGGAAACGAAGAATTCATGCATAGGAGAGAGAAAGAAGAAGCTGTCGACGCGAGGAAGAAAGAAGATGAGCGGGGCGGCCCATGCGGCGGTCGAGCTAGCGTCATCCATTCGGCCCGCTCCTGTCTGAATGGGAAATCGGCATGGGTGGGACCGAATGGGGCATTCAGCCAGCGCAGGCTCCACGGCCCCACGCGGCCACATGTAGTCGTTCAGCTCCTCGCTGAATGGAGCTGACTCGGCTTGGCCCATGCCGATTGGCCCATTCGGCCAAGTTAAAGCCGAGTATGTTCTAGATATGTAAATTTTCAAATTCGTGCAATACTTCTCAAAATCATTAAAAAAGTGTAGTATTTAAAAAATGCTGCTTTTCTCTGTGGTGTCCACGGAATTTTTGGGAAGGCTGAACTCTGGAAACATAGGCACAAAGAGACAAGAGTTGCTGTGGATTGATCAGCTTTGAGATGCAAATGGATTATATCTTAGTCAAGGGAAGGCATGCTTTTTCTTTTCTATAGATGATATAGAGTATTCATACTAGTTATTTTATAGCTTAAGCGTGAGAGTGACCCAACAAGCTGAGCCACCCCCCGCAAGGTGTGTTCTAGACCGTTAGATTTTTGATGAGGAACCATCTGGACCGTCCTCTGGGGCTAGTAAACTGGATTTAGTATACCACGAGTGAATCTCTCCGGACGTGCCGATTGGGACCTACCCTCATCCCTGGCCCACAAACCATCGACGGAGTACTTCCCACATATCGTAAAAAGTGACTTCATCGATTCCTTGGTCGTCGGATCTCATCCCAACCCGACCCATTGAAAGATCGTGAATATCGCCTAGAGGGGGTGAATAGGAAGATTAAAACTTCTACAAGATGGGCTTAACAATGGCGGAATAAAACTAGCGTTTTCTTTTGTCAAGCACAAAGCCTAGATATACTAAGGTTCACCTATGTGCACCAATAACTTATGCTAAGCAAGACAAACAACAATGTGATAGCAGGATAGATTACTTCAAGCATGAAGGCTATCACAATGTAAAGGGCATAAGTAAAGAGCTCGGGTATAGAGATAACCAAGACACGCTGGGACGACGATATTTTACCGACTTCCTCCCAACAAGGGAGTACGTCTTGTTGGAGGGGTGGGCGGTACTAAGACCACCAATGCCACAAGAGGCCTCATCATATTCTCCCGAGCACCCACCACGCGGAAAGCACCCGTTTCACTATGGGACACTTGAGGGTGGTCACTGAACCCGAACAAGATTGGGGCTATCTCCACAACTTAATTGGAGGCTCCCAATAATCCCCACCAAGGCCTCAATCTCGGGGAGAGCTTCACAACTTAATTGAAGGCCCCAAGAACACGCCACAAAGGCCACACAACCTTCTAGGATTCCAAGAACCCAAGAGGGACTAGCGTCTTGATTTCACCAAGCAAATCCTTCGAAGAGAACACAAACCGATGAACCTAATGCAAATGGCAAGAACACCACAAAGATGCCCCAATCCTTCACTCCCAAGTTCCGACAAGGCTACTAAAGCAATTGGGGAAACAAGATAGGAAGAACACAAAGGGGAACACAAAATCCCCCAAAGATCTAGATCCCAAATATTCACTCACAAAGATGATTTGGTTTGGTCAAATTGTAGATCTAGATCTCCTCTATCTTCCCCTCAAATATTGTCAAGAATCATTGGAGGGGGAGAGAAGGAATCAAGCTCAAAATAATTAGAACAAGAGGGCAAAAGCTAGAGAAAAATAGAGGAAGAAGCAGTAAAGAAAAAGAGAGAGGAGGAGCCATTTAAAGGGGCCCATCAATTCTTCCCGCTGGGGCAAAAGTAAACTGGACCGGTAGTAACGCCAGGCAAGCGATCGAAGCAGCAGGCGCAGGTCAACGCACAACACGCGGGAGCATCAGGGTATCGGGCGAGCGGGGCAAGCCAGCGAGCGAGGCAACGGCAAGGGGGGTCGGGCGGGAAGCGGCGCAAGCGAGCAAGGGCGCTGAGCGGGAGCGAGATGGGTGAGGCGGGAGCCAGGCACAGTGGCGGCAGGGCAGCAGCTGGTGGGCCGGCCCGGTAGTACTGGCCCGCCCGGGCGGTACTGCCGCATAGGGCCGGTACCATCGAATGGGGCTACCGGGCGGCATAGAGGAGATGGGCCGCGCGCAGGGGCGGGCGGTAGTGCTAGCCGGTACTACCGCTCGGCCCAAAAACTGTTTTCCCTTTTTTCTTTTTAATAAATAAGAGGCAAATTCAAACTGTGATAACTTGAGCTAGGGAACTCCGATTGACCCGAAACCAATTTTGTTGGAAAGAGGACAACAAGAGCTACCCAACAAGTGAGAATGTATCAAGTATTATAATGTGAGATACCTCAATCGGTGAGAATCCAGAAAACCTCCAAGATCAAAAATGCAACAAGGTATAAAAGGCAAATCCGTTTTTTGATGAACAAGAGCTTGTTATGAAGATTACCACAAGCTCTATATCCTCACATGGATACGGCCAACACACAACCAAGAAAGATGATATTAAGAATGGAAAGGTTTGAGCTCTCTCCTAAACATATGATCGAGCTACTCACTCGAGAGCCCCTCTTGATAGTAAGGTTATCTATCCTAAACTCGGTCTCTCAACTACCAACACGAGACCGGCCAAAGGGAAAACCTATCAAGAATACCTTTGCCTTGAGCATACTTTGACCTTGTCTTCATCGTTCCATAATCACCGAGGATGGCAAGCATCAAACAAGAGATCTTCTAGAGATGGCGCATACTGAGCTTGCACAATGTATCTTCTTCTTCATTTCATATACCTTGAAGCCAACACATGCTCCAAGCAATGCCAATAAAAAATTCCTATAAGTGAAACTTAATACACACATCAGTCTATAAAGATTGTCCTTAATTACTAAACCACACATGGGGGCCCACATGCACTTTCACTCGTCACTCCTCCTATCTTCTTCCTCTCCCATGCATCAAATCAGGCGAGCCGCCGCCACCTTGCTTCAATTCCCGCCGCCAGAGTTCAGTCCCCCGTCTACCCCACTGGTACATGTCCCGATCTCGGTAATTCCAGCGCCTCCAGCCCGCCATGGACGACGCCGTCCTGAACGAACCGGTCTATGGAACGGTGTTCAGTCAGGTTTGGCGCAAGCCACGTGGCGGCTCCACCCCATGTGGAGCGGTGGCTGTGGCTGTCGGCCGTTGCTGTTTGACCCCGTAGTCCTAGATTCAACAGTGATAGGGGACGAGATGGAGGCATGGAGCTCGGCTTGACCTGCTCGAGTGGCCTCCGGTCTTGCACTGATTCTAGGACTTTCTTGTTTGCTCAGCGCAGAGGTTCACTCCAACCGTTAATTATCTTGGTGGTGAGGAATTTTGTCCTTCTTGGATTGTTCGTGCGGTTGATTTTGTTATTTACTCTGATACTAATCTTTGTTGCCCCATTATTGGTCCTCCAGTTTGCTGCCCGCAGGTCCATTTTCATTGTTACTGTGCCCGTGTGCTAGCTACAGCGTGGGACCGACATGAGACCCATGCACATGGTGAACGTGTGGTCACTGCCACTATTATCACGGCTGGGAGCCGCACCCATCCTACCATGGAGCCCATTCGTTCATGCTTATGTGCCCTTCCGTGAATTTTGTTATGGTCCCTGTCATTGTGCCTCCATCTCACATGATTTATTTCTACGGTTATTTGATGGTTCTGATGTTGTGTCAATGTTCACAATTGCTTAGTGGGTACACCATCGATCTAAGCTTGATCGCAGATTCTCTTGCTGCTTTACATTAGGATATTTGCATACATTTATTCATCTATCGTGTTTGATTGACTATCTAGAACATAAAAAAATGAATATGTTCATGAAAGCACCTTTAACTCCTTTCTTTATACGGTTCTCTTGACCCTAATCTGTGGACATGCTGATCCTTTCGCAGGCGCAAATATTGGTGACTATACTTTGTCCCGACGTAAATGGATCATGAAGGGTTATTTTAAATTTTAGTTTGGTTTTAATTGAGGCCATTTACACAGTGTTTTTACAAAAAAAAAGTCTAGGGTTTGACTATGCTTTTAAGGATTTATTAATCGAGTTGTCTTTTGTCGACTGGGTACATCTTATTTTGTTTGTTTTATGATATATGGCACAAAGAAAAATAGGTTTACTTGATCATGCTGTGACTCGGTCGTATATCCACATGTGATAGGCATTTGGTTGTGTAGTTGTAGTGCTGGATAAGTAAAATGTTACTAATTAGCGAGTATGTTATTTGTGCCCCTTCTTAAGAATGCTATGTAGAATTATTAGCCTAAATGTTGTTTGCATGCTCTAGGAGGCAAGGGGAATTAAGTTGCCTCTAGAAATTACTCAGCTAGCTAAGCATTTCTCCTTCGGTAGCTTTTTCTCCTTTTATCTTCTTACTAGCAGCAGGCTCTGGATTTTGCATGTTTATGTTCATTTTGCTACTATGCATAAATTGAGTTTAGTGCCCTATTGTTAATTTTACATTGTTTTATGTAACACTTTCCAATTGGCCGTAGTTCCTAGTAATCAAATGGAAAGGAAGTTGCGAAACAAAAGCACATCATGCAGAAAAGATTGGTGTTATCTATGTAACTTTAAGGCTTTTGAGAAGGTGTGTCTATAGTTCTATAAGACCTGGTACACAAGTATAGAATGTTCATGGAGACAAGTACATGACCAACTAATTGTCTCATCTAATCTGCACAAATTTCCTCTATTAAATGGCTGCATCTTTCCTTTGGTAAGTACCATTGGCATGTTAGGCTTCGTCAATATTTTGTTATATGCTACCTACAGAAGAATGTATTCATTTTATTTTGTATGTCTCACCGAGTTAATATTTTGTTAATGTCTTATCCAAAATAATTAATATAGTGTTAGTAGTATTGGGCCAATCATGGTCATTCAAATTTATAGTAGTTAACACTTTTAGAAACTTGATTTTAAGCCGAGTATTTCCGCTGATCATCCTGATGTATCAAACAAAGATGCAATGAAGATTTTTGGCGCCTTAGATGTGACGCCTCCTCCATGATTCATCAGGGATGACAACCTCCTCTACAAACATGCCTTTCAATGCTCACATTTTATTCCTTTGGTTATGATTTATTTATTTAGCTATCAATTTTGTAGTATGACTAATTGCACGTACGAGGCTCGCAATTCAAGACCTCTACTATCGTGGTGTATAGGCTATAGTGTGCAGCACCTGCACACTCACTGTCCTCCCTCCACAAAGGAATAGGTAACACATGGTTTGTTTTTCTCACATATTTTTTTAGTTCCTTATCCTTCATTGAACATATTTGGGAGGACGGGTTGCCTTGGTGATGGCAGGGATCTGTTGACTCGATTCACTGATATAGGTTGCTAGTTCTAAGTTGTGGATGGCAGCTGTTCTGTGCGTTGTATTTTGGGTTGGCTATTTATATTATTGTTGGATTGCTTTATTTCATTAGCTACAGGCAGTTATTTAGGTCTATCTTCCTCTACTTCAGTTGAGTTAATGAACTAGAGAATAAGTCATTTTATTTCTTTAATATTTAGTCGTTGAATACAACATGAAGAGGTAGAAGCATAGGTAAAATAAAACTCCTGGTGGATCAAGATCCATCAAGGTTCAATTAAAAATAGATCATCAAGGTTAATTTGTGTTGTGTATTCTCAGCAACATCTTTAGGTAGTTACCATCAACCAATGTGTGCAATATCATGTATGAATCACATCATTCGTCTGTTGTTTGGAGGGTATGGCTTTGAACTGCTTGGATTAAGAGCTATAATCTGCAGCTTTAGAGATAGGGCCGCGGTCACAACATTGGCGGGTGTGAGCAGAGGTCAAGAAGAAGAAACAGTAAGAGAAGTTATGCCCTCCTCCAAAGCTGTTTTATCCACTAAAGTTCCCACCATTATGGGATTTTCTAATCTTTGGTGTGCCTATTATAACTCTTAGGTTCATGTCTGTTTACATATTGTTCCATAGCAGTGTGTAGGTTTGCTGCACATATTCTTTCCTTTTTATGTTCACATGATTTCTGGAGAAAGATTAATGCTTGCATGTCTTGCCGGGGGAGGCGAGGGGGTAAATGGGGACTCGCCGGCCTCCACTGTAACCTTGATAATTCATTCTTTGCAAAGGTAGCATCTTTTATTTTTCCTTACTGTTGCTTATAAGGTTGTATTGCCATGTGATTTTAGTTTAAATTTATATATTATCCATAGGCTCTTCCATTTTCAAATTTAATGAGCCACTTTTTTTTGGCTCCATCTTTCTGTATAGGTTATACTGACGCCTTGCAGCAGTTTGGCACGTCGTTTATCTACCATCCTTTAAAAATTAGAAGTGGAGAACTTTTAATTCTTGAGTTTGATATGCGTATGCAACCAGGATGTTGTTGGTTGCCTAAGCTAATTGAGGATTCTCATTTCTGATCCATTTTGCCAATTAGGGTCTTCATCATTCTATGAGTTATGGAAGGCGAGCTATAGATATTAAGGTTCCCAGAAAAAGTAGCCTAGGATTGGTCAGTGTAGTTGTAAGTACAAACTTTTTATATGTTTGATACTGTACTGGTGCCTGATTCACTCATCCCACATGTCTTCCTATCTCTCGGTTAGACACGTAGAAATGAAATGTTATTTTTGTTTGTGGCCTGCGTTAGAGATAAAGTTAGTGTATTTTTTTGCATTGTTCACATAATGACGATAGACACAATTGGTATTTGAGTAGTTCATGTTTCTATTTGTTTTGGCTTGTGTGGACAATATGCAAGTCTGTTGTAAGGAAGCATGTTTGCAACTGACGATTGTAGACTTGTTACCTTGCGGATTAGGGATTAAGAATCCCTGAACAAAATATCACTATTTTCCTCTACAAAATGGTGCATGCGCAAGTCTGTTGCATCGGCCACGTTGTGTCGGGACGTGATGCAGGCGGCGAGACGAAGCTCGTCTGTTCACCTAGTATATATGAACCCTAAGGTTTCAATCTGAATATATAGGCGTTCAACGACAATCAAGCGGTCAGATCACTCCCTTCTTGCACTTGGAGGAAATTGCATGTTCCGTCGGTTTTTCTTCCCTTTTTTGCACAAATCATCACTTATACGTCTTTTTTACACATTTTAACAGTTATTGGTCACTTTGTTGCAACTTTCACCAATTTATCGTCTAATCAACAATTTAGCCCGGTTGATTGCAAAACTAATAGGTGAGCTCCCAATATGAATGTTCTAATTTATGCACAATGCTTAAAATTCCGTAGAACAATTGTTAGGGCACCAAAATCTATGAAAAGTTTTGTGGATGCACTCTAAAATACAGTAGACTTGTTTTATAAGAAACATTGATATTTACATTTAGTTCTGTAAAATAAATATTCATGGCACTAAACACAGATGATGTGAAAATTAATTGTCTGCCTAAAATTATAAAATAATTAAGACACTTACGTACCTGTTACTCTATAAAAGGAAATTGGAGTACCAATCGGATCTAACCCTCCATTAAAAGGGTATATTAACATTGTCCGTGTCTTCCCGATCCGAGCGCACACCCCTCTTCGTCCTGATCGGAACACCATGTGTCCCCGTCACCGTCCTTTTTTTTAGATAACAGGCCAAAGGTCTAGCGATAAATAAATAGCGCTAAGAACGGCGAAAGTATAAGATGTTGAACCCAGCTTATAAGAGCGGACAACACACTCACGCACTAGATAGAACTACCAAGAGGGATGCAGCCGGCATCGTGTGCCGCAAGCACAGCCATTACAAAGACTACGCAGACTCAGAGTAGAAGCTAACAACTGTTGAAATTTGGTGTAGTATAGTGTTAGGATTTTGGCCCATAGACAATAGAAATTCTGAAAAACAAATTGGCCCATTATTTGTTGCAGCTCATGTGTGTTACAGTGGAGCTAAAGTTTAGTCCTGCATTTCTAGTTGAGAAGGAGTTCCACCACCTTATATAGGAGGTTGTTCTAGAGAGCGGCGTAATGGAGGCCGAGCTCCATGGAGCTCGGTAATTCAAACTTAACGCAAATTCAAATTTGAAGATTCAGAAAAATAGGAGAAAAATATCGGCATGTAGGTAATGTTATACACTAGTGCGTGCAAAAACATTGGGTAGAAATACATTGTATTTTGGTCTCAGGAAAAAAGTAAAAATTTCAGATCTGAGATGTGAATAGTACACATACGAAATTTGAAAATTTTGTCTTTTTTTCTGCGCCAAAAATACAGTGGCATTTTATTTGAAACTTTGCAGATGTGTAGTGCGGAACGTTGGCTACATACCGATATTTATTTCGTAAATTTTTAAAGCTTTTTTGAGAAGCCCAAAATCGGCCCGAATTGAATTGGAGGGAGATAAAGAGCGCACTGTCGCTCGTGCGCTGAGACGTGCATTCGGTTGTTCTAGCACTACTAAGTGAGTGAGATAGAAGCAGCTCTCGCGCACTCCTCCGACACCACGCCAAGTCTTGTCACGACTCGACTCGTCGCGCCGCAGGTTGCGGAAATCTCGCGGAGCCGAGATTTATTTTGCTATTCGAGAAATATAATTATCGTACGCATTAATTAGCTAGATCTTTTGGATCGTAGACTCTGTTGACTCGAACGTGGGTTGCGCCCCACGACCTATCCGACCGGCACTATATAAACTGAGACGCAGACCCTATGCGACTACAACTCATCACACGCACCCCCTTCCAGTACATTGCGTCATCATCTTCATCTTTCCCATCCTGGCTTGCAGCGTGCACCGCAGATCAGGATAGTAGGCCTCCGGAACCCCGTCTCTTGTGAACATGTATGAGTGAGGAGCGATCAGGTTTTTTGGAAGCGCTCAAACTCGACTACTTGCATCCACGACGTCGTCCAACAACAAGTTCCTGAGCAACAACGTCTTCCCGGACCTCTTTGACAACCTCAACATGGGCGACAATGGTGTTGCTACCGTTGCGGCCACTACCGCTACCACCATAGCTACTCAGAGTGCATTGTACGTGACCCTGAGCTTTTTATCTTTTAGATTTTGATAGAGTTTTTTGTTCTAGCGCATGGAGTAGATGTGATTAGTTTATCTTGTGTAGCTACAATTTATTCGTCTACTCTATTAGTCTCCATGATTTGTTTAATTGCTATTTGTACGATCATGCATTATCACTTATTTATTTATATTAAATCATATGAATTATTGTTTATATTTTTAACAATAACAACAGTGTCAGGTTGGAGCTCGCCCAAAGAGCGAGCCAACGAACACGCGTGCCTTCAAAGCAACACCACCGTCGTAGACCACATCACCAGAGGCCGACCACCACCAGGAACCGGCCCGCGCTGCCCACATCTAAGAAGCATCCTTGAGGTAGCACTCAACAAGGAACCGGGGTGTAGCACCCAAAGCAAGCTTTGGCGAAGATCGCCAAATGAAGAGGCAGCGCCAACTAAAGACACATCGCACCTCCGGCACACCACCAACGGAGGTCCACACGATGTGAGCTCCAAGGCGATGTCTTCAAGAAGAGCATGGCGCAAGAGCGCCGCCACCGTCTGATCCGAGGATCTAGGGTTTTCACCCGCAGCATGAATGGGGAAGCGAGAACCACAACGACCCCTTCAAGAAGGGGACGATGTCCGTGGACGCCAATCTAGGTGTAGGTTTCCCCTCGGTATGAACTCACCGGCACCCAATCATGGCGAGGGACGCCACTAAGACGACGACCCCGCCGTTGCCATGAAGCGTAACCCGCAAGCACCATGCCATCCTGGTGGCCATGGCCCTAGGCAGCACCAGAACCACGAGCTTGCCCACCAACCCACATGGTTCCTACCTTCCAGGGTCGCCGCCCCAGCGTCCCAATTCGACACTCAACGGGACAGGAGGAAAGACAGAGGTCACTGCCAAAGAACCCGGGACCGGCTTGGAGGCATCGAACCTACAGAGGGAGAGAGCATAACACGCAGAACAGCGCAACAACGGCAGATCTAGGGTGAGCGATGGGCTCGAGTGGGTCAAGGGGCCCTAGTCCAGCTCTAGATCTCGGAGCATCCACACGAATGACCCCCCATGGCCAGGCTTCATCAAATCTGCACGAGCCCCATCTGCCTGGATCCCCTCCCCTCCACTTCGGTGAACCGTCACCGTCCAAGCTTGCCGCAGCGGCCCCGCAACCTGGCCCACAGCTCGTGACGCTCATGACCTCCTAAAGGTTGTCGAGTGCTAGAGCTCGTGCTGCACATCACCACAGCCGCATCGGGACGCCGCCGATGCCACGCCCACGTAGAAAGCCCTGCAGCCACTGCACAGTTGTCGGGCGGCCGTGTCATTGCACCCTACTCTAGCGCCACTCCCCGCTAGCAAATGCAGCCCATGCCGTCACCACCGCCCGGAGGGAGAGGAGGCCCCGCCACCACCAACGACACGAGGGCTTCGCTTGGTGGCGCCCGTCGTCGTCCTAGCCGGAAGGAATTGTGGGAGAAAGAAGAGATTCAGTATATGATGGCAATATATGATTCTGGTAATACCCAAGTTGGCTATACACCTATATGAAACAATACCCATGCGGGATATATGTTGACACCAACTCTGTCGATACTGAAAAAACTGGAGAGCCTGCGCGCGACTCTACGAGTCCCACATAGCCTCGGGGGCTAATGTCGGGGGAATGACCCCGGGTACCCCCAGAGTTGGTGACTCAAGAGGATCAAGGAAAGGAATAAGACATAAGAAATAGAATAAAGAAAAGCTCTCCTAGACAGTTATAGGCTTCTTGGGCCGATATTGTCCTAAGTCGGCCTACACCTGGGGCACCACCCCCTCCTAGGCCGGCATACTACTTAACCCGGTCCATGTAGGCATACAACTTCCTGGATTGACATCACCACATATCGGCCTAGGCCGGTCACCACTTCCTCCCCTAGGCCGACATCCAGGCATCCAGGCTGACATACCTTGTTCGTCATCAGCATCTGCCGAGACACGTTCCCTCATTCGTCATCAACATCATCACCCACATCGCCACACTGCATTTCCTTCATGACGGCTCCACTGCATCGCCCTCATGTCAGCTCCACTCTGCCAACACCCTATGCCGGCATCTCCAACACTCTCCAATGACCCTCACCTCGACCACCTACCAACTACTGTATACCAACTCAAGAAGATAAGAATGATGACCAAGCCAAGTACGACAAGGACAAGACGAAGGACAGACGGAGATGTGCCATTCCCATCCCTAGGACATGGCTACAGTATAGAATATAGTACCACCATGATGTAGGAATAGTTGGACAAGACCCCACTAGCTACATCCAACAGTGAAAAGTGTACAATATGTAGTACCTTGTGGGCTCCATATGTCCCCTGGGCATTCCTTTATAAGGAGCATCAAGGAAAACGCTCACGGGGGTGCCCCATGGGGGAGCTCATTTCCTCACACGAGCACCTTCGTTCAGCTCTCTTCTTCCTCTAGCTAGCGCTCAGCTGACAGCTGATAGATGATACAGCTCAAGGAGCAGCATTGTAGCACTCACATGCAGCTCCATATATGGTCAAACATGCAGGAGTATGGGTGTTATCTTAATAGAAGAGCCCCGAACCTGGGTACATCGTTGTGTTAAGTGTGCGGTCTTTACTGCATCCTCCCTCCTCGGATCCTTCAGCGTCCATCGGCCCCAAACTTAAGCCTACCCTAGGCATCTACCGTGTTACCACCATGACAAATGCTTTATTGAATACTAAAAACTCCTCGAAACAGGCATTACGCCCCGCTTTATAAATAAAGCCACAACCATACAAAGTACGACTAAGTCACTGGCGCCTAGGCATAAAAAGGAGAAAAGAAAAGGATAGTCCGCTGGGGCCACAACACATCACGCCCGAGGAAGCAAAAATAAAAGGAAAACAGGAGCTGGTGGGGAGCTCGCTGTTGGAAGCCGCGGGGGCAGTAGCAGGAGACGTGAAGCACTGTGCTGACGCCCTCAGAGTCGGCAAGATGATGTCCACGCTCTCCGGTCCCTCTCCCTAGACAGCAGGTACCACTGCTGTAGGTAGGCCAGCAAAGAAAACACAGAGTCGGATGCACGGCAAGGAAAGATCCGCTCGATCACCATATTATTACGAATATTCATAGTGTCCATGTAATGGCCGCAAACACCAAACAGAAGAGGTGGCGCTTCCTTCCGATACAGTTTGCCTCCGTCTCTAGGAACTCGCTGAGGTCTTGGGCCTGCCAAGTAGGCCTCAGCGCTTCTCAGACAAAGTTCCACAGAAACTGAGGAGCAGGACATGTGAACATAATGTGGGCGCATGTCTATGGTGTCTCACATAGCGGGCATAGCCCATTGCTCGGACCATTGTGTTTCTACACCTATACCCCTAAAGGGAGACGATCCCGTAGCGGTTGCCACGAGAAATTACGCAAGCTCAAGGGTAGGGAGACTTCCAAAGGTGCGTCGGCCAAGGTAACTCAGGGCCCTGGAAGAGGGTCCTATAAGCCGAACTAACTAAGAAGGCTCCCGAGGGAGACTGGCCCATGTTCCTTATCCCTCTCCTCTAAGAGGGACAAGGGAAAGGAGCCCCGCAGCCTCAGGAAGTCAGCAGCCTCGACGTCATTGAAGGTCCTCCAAAACGAGATGTTCCAGTACTCCTTGAGCTGCCTCGGCCACTAAAATCGTGGGAGCTACGCAGATGGCGAATAGCACTAGAAATTCCTGGCAAAGGGGAATACCAAAAACTCCTCCGACATCATTGTCATAAACACAATTCTTTTATGAGTGCACGCAATGAAAGAATTGTCCAGAAATAGTTTTTCATTGTGTCATGTACTGGTTGTCTTCTTCACTAGTTCTCTCAAATATAGGTTGGCTCTTCTTGAGTACTCATGGGTGACCTCGCATGCCACTATGCCAGCTTTGTGTCACAGTAAATTTTCATATGATGTTCCGAGACAAACTACATTGTAATTCATATTTAGTGAAATCAAAACCCTAAACAATGATTACAATATAGCTATTATGTGTGGGCACATCAGTAAACCCTAACAACAAAATAAAGGCTCATGACACTCAGTCACCCTCAAGGTTGACCGCCGTGCCACCCTCTTATTTGCCCCTCCAAGCTCGCTCTCCAGGGAGAGCTCACTAGGAATCCGGTCTATGTGGTCGCCTCTATCGTCGCTGAGCCTCGAATCTACCACATGGATTCTCTAGGAGGACAGATCTAACACTGAAGTTGTTAATTTGGTCACAAGAGTACATATAGCTGCTAGGTGGCATGTTTTCTGTACACCGTATATTGTTTACTAGTCGGGCCCAGGATAATGGATCTACTAGGTCCGAAAAATCTGACCGCATCTCTAGCAGATCCATAAAAGCACCAAAACAGTAAAATAACATCTCGTATTTTGTGAAATAATGGAAGAACAAAGCATCAACTATATGCTCGCAATTGAGTTGGCAAGAGGAAACTGACACCAACCGCACCAGAGGGCTTATTTACCGAGTGGTGACGGTATATGTACAGCTTGTTAGGATTTAATTAATAGTTTAATTAAAGGGATAATCCTTTCTCTTGTAATTCTATATGTCGGTTGGTTTGTTAACCGACACAACTCTTCCTCACACCCCTTCGAACGGATATGACCCTTGTCGGTGTCCCTTCCCCTTGTATATAAGTTGTGAATCATCGATGGAATATATCAGTTGAATCATTTGCTTGTGATCTCTCTCGTTTACATCTTGATTTCCAATACGTTATCAGCACGCTTGCCACTAGGAAAATTTAACTTCCGACGAGAGAAGATGAACCGGGAGGAGACTAGAAGAAAATGCAAATCGGTAAAAAAAATGTCTGAGACTTCCTTGTCGCTGATTCCTCCATTGGCCATCGCTCCAAAGACTGAAGGTCAAGAACAAAGAAGAAATATGAGGCACTCAATTGGGAAGAAACTCCCGAATAAATGAACAAGGTGCACCTTTCCAATTATGTTCATACAACAAATTCTGTTAGGAATTACTCCCTCCATTCACAATTACCTCACATCCTGGGTTTAGTTAAAGTCAAAATTTCTAAACTTTGACCATATATTTAGGAAAAAATATCAACATTAACAATATAAAAACTATTGTATTAGAATTGTCATAAACAATATTTTCATATTATATGCATTTGGAATCATAGATGTTGATGTTTTTCCTTATATTGTTTATCAAACTTTGCAAAGTTTGACTTTGACTAAATCCAGAACACGAGGTAATTGAGAACGAAGAGAGTAGTACCTACGGAGACGCACGACTTGCATCATTGCGGTGTGACGCGCCGGCGTCAATGGCCTCCCGGTGCGGTGCTCCTCAATGAGGCGGCCCCACTAGAGGACGGACGACAGGCCCCCACACCCCCGTAGAGGTGGCGTTCGCGACCACTGGCGCGACTCCCCGCAGCTACTGGCCTGAGAGCAAGGGCAATAGTACAGCCAACTATTGGCTATAAGCCATGTCCATGTCATCTAGAATCAATCTAATAGCTAATATGTACAATAGTTAGAAATCAAAATATACAACTTTATTAATGTATGACCCACTTTTTACTCTCACATAGTGCCTAGGAGCACGTGTTGCAGCTGGCTCTTAACTAAGCACCCACTCCTCTTCTCTCTCCTTTTCTCTCTCATCCAACTAAGCATAAATATACTATTTTAAGTCTTATAGTCTGCTGACTATACTTTATTGTACTTGCTCTCACGCAGCGACGCGGCTCCCACGACGAGTTCACTTAAGGCGCTCCCATCGAGGAGCACGCCTGCATGCGGCCTCCTATTGGCGTGGCCGTCTGAGCCATGGAGGCGTTTGCCGGCCCGGCGCAATGCCCATGGCGTCGCCCAGAACGCATCCTTGCGGTGCGCCGGCATCCGCGATCGTGACCCTCCCGGTGAGGTGCTGCTCACCGCGGTGCCCGTGGAGAACGGTCGGTGCGCCTTCAACACCGCTGCGGTCGAGCTGTGCGGCAACGCACTCCAACGTGACCAACGGCGTCCTTCGTGGCTGTCGGATCCAAGCTCCTTCCAACCCCAGCCTGGTGTGGCGGTGATGCCAACGGCCAGTTTCCCATTTCCCAGCAACGTGGGCGTGCAGCCCACGACGCTGAGCAAAACCAATCGTGAGATTGGTAACCGCCCACAAAAAAATGATGGGAAATCTTATCCTTTCCCTATTTTGCATCTTGGTCTTGCGTTTGCAGCAATCAGCAAACCAATCTGGAATAGTAGTAGTCTAGGCCACGTGTATTCTGGGATTTCATGGACTGCTCCCGTTAACAATACTACTTGCTAATATTTCTCAGGTTAAGACCCTGTTATGCAGTATTTGAAATTTACATATACCATATATCTGTTGAGTATATTGTATTTCAGAATATAGATGTGATGTAATATATTTCCATATGTGCACATGTTGAGATTAATTACTTCCACTATTTGCAATTGAGATTTTTAGTTTCTTGCAAATAAACCAATTTATTGTCTTAGTTGAATCTTTTTGACTCCAAATTGATTTCTTCCAAATTGATGTATTGGGACCACAAAGTAGTGTATTGATCTACTGTTTTACAGATTATCAGCACTACTATTTAAAACCTATATTTTGTCATGTTTGGCATAATGATTGCTTAAAGTGTTATCCCATACATTTCGTTAAGTTATGACATATGGTACTAGAAACATGAGTATCTACTGATTTCATCAGAATATACTCTATAGTGCTGAGAGATAGACCCCGACATTTTCTTTTGGGGAGTATCTACATTGTATCAAAACTTAACAATTTGAAGTTCACACTAATGATTTCGAGCCCACTTCTTGAAGTCATCATTAATTTTGCAATGTTCATTACAACATAACCATGATGGTTTTTGATTTACTAAAGAGTAAATTAACAACCTCTGGTTTACCCATGTAGGTAACCGATGGGTAGAACAGGGTTCGGTGTACTCGACTTCAATGGCCACAACTACCCTACCTGGGCCATGGACATCAAGATCGCTCTTGCATCCCGTGGGTTAGTGCATGCAATCCAGACTCCGGAGGATCCCCTTCCGTCTGGAGTCATGCCGCTGAGAGATGAACAGAAATATGCTTCCTTATACATGATAAGGCACCATATTCGCCTAGATCTCAAGTCCGAGTATTTGGAGGAGGAATCCCCACTTACTTTGTTTTAGGCCCTCAAAATGAGGAATGAGCAGCAGAAGGCAGTTGTCCTGCCCGAAGCACTGCATGATTGGACTCACATTCGTCTCCAGGACTTCAAGTCCATTAGGGATTACAATCATGAGGTTCATAAGATCAGTTCCAAACTGTGTTTTTGTGGGAAGGAACCTACTGATGCGGAGAAGATAGAGAAAAATCTCTCTACTATGCTCCCATCTGAAAGGCTTCTCCAGTAGCAGTAACGTGCTGCCAACCTTTGCCTCGTCCATATCCTACTTCATGCTGAAGAACATGATGAGCTACTCGCTAAGAATGGCTCGCGGCGCACAGTTGTTTCCCAACCTTTGCTTGAAATTCATATGAACGTCGCGAACGGACATAGGTTTGATGGTGCTTTCAAAGGCATGCCATCGAACTTCAATGGTAAGCGAAAGCGCAACCGGAATAGGAAGCTTAGAAACTCAGACCGTGGGAAAGGCACCGCAAAGCCCAAGTTTGACAAAACTAAGCTTTGCGAGAAGTGTGGATGCTACACGCATCCTACTAACAAGTGCAAGACCCCATAGCACCTGCCTATTCTCTACCAGCAATTCTAGGCACGCAAAGCACCACGAGGGAAAGGTTTGAAGCTCACTTCAACCTCCATCCAGATGACACAAATGGAGCTGGTTGTTCGCAAGATGTTCCTCCTGGAACTAGCAACACCATGACTCTCCAGACGTCAGAGGACCCTAGGGCACAGAGAACGTGATGGTTGAGTCTCCACAACGGGCATGTTTGGAGACTTCGAATAGTTCCATTATCTCCTTAGTGATCAACTTAGTCATTTGTGTCCACTTGTTTTGTTGTAATAGAACATATATATTGTATATCATAATATGCAAAATAGCCAGCTACTCATGGGTAGTTGCGCATATATAGTTGGTCGTTGGATAACACACAAATAGATATAGAGAGCACACGGGATGAAAGGATAGGGTCATGCAAAAACTAATGGCATTACACCAAGAGAACATTCTGTCAACCAAAAGTCCACCCACCCCTAGTTATCTGCAAAACTCCATGGAAGCAAGTTTTAATGCTTATTTGTGTCTTTCTTATGGGTGAAAGTCCCATTGCATGCTATTTTGGTTATGGTGGTTGGTTTGTTACTTCTCATGCGTATATGACTTTTTCATTTGCATTTTATTTCTTCTAGTTTTTCGTTAGCCAAAATGTTGTTATATGCAAACCAAAAGACCACTCACCCTTAGTTATATGCAAAACTCCATGAAAGTAGGTTTTAGAGGCTTATTTGTGTGTCCCTTATGGGTGAAAGTCCTGTTGCATGCTATTTTGGTTAAGGTGGTTGGTTTGTTTCTTCTCATGCGTATAGGACTATTTCATTTGCACGTTATTTCTTACAGTTTTTTGTTAGCCAAAGTGTTGTTATATGCAAACCAAAAGACCACTCACCCCTAGTTATCTGCAAAACTCCATGGACATAGGTTTTAGATGCTTATTTGTGTCTCCCTTATGGGTGAGAATGATTGCTTGTACCTCATCAAAATCAAAGCTTATATCCAATGGTAGTAAGTTTGCATGCAGAAAAAAATACAGCCATCCACATTAGCAAGCAAAAAGGTAGCCATCCATATTAGCATGCAAAAATGTTACCATCCACTTTAGCATGCAAAAAGATGTCGCCATCCACATGAGCATGCAAAAAATCCAAGCGAAGGTATATCACATGCATGCATGCTTTGCAAACGGCGTGGAGGATGTGGCCAGCCGTTAGCCTACTATCGTGTTTAAAAAGTTGTCATCGCATGCGGGGAAGCATTTGATCTCTATATCCAACGGCCAGTTGCATATGCGTAGCTATACCTGTGAGTAGCAAATCCACGTTGATCATAATATATTGTATCAGTACTCTGATATAAATAAGATTGAATGTGTTCTATATATCTGAGAAAAGATTTCCATAATGAAAATTCTTCAACTCTCTATAGACTTCTACGAGAGTCAATCAGATAGATGAGGAACAAGTATTTTAAAAAGTACACTCTTTATGTTTGGATTGTATTATATGTACATCCAACCCATAGCACATGTTGCATACAAAGCAATTCCACTGGTCATAATTTGCTCGAGTTCAAATTTCCTAGGTCATTATACTTTGTGTGCACCTCATGCAACACGGGGAAGCTAATTTTGGGACTTCACACCTCAAAATAGAAGTTGAACCACTTCAGTTCCTCTGAACACATCCAGGGATACATTTCTAATCTTATCCAACCATTGTGTGGAGCTTTTTAGGTATTTTGATGGTTCTCATTGATGCATCTACACATTGCTCATATGTGTGTCTTTTGTGTCGACATGAAACCATGCATTTGCCATGATAACGAGGAAAGTAATTGAATTACAGGCCCATTATCCAGAAAGTCAAATTAGATAAATTCGCACGGAAAATATTGTTGAATTCTCCTCACGTGCCTTTGACGAATATTGCATGGCCATACGGATTGAAGTTTAGCACTCTATTCCATACATCCACACTCATAATGGTCATGTTGAATCCCTGAATAAGAGGATCAAACTCATTACTATTTCTACACTAGGTTTGAAGGAGTTTTAATAGCATATCCACACATTGTATGTTGCATCATTTTCTCCTTCTTTCCCCACCGAGTTCAAAGGATTTTTAGCAACTACTCTCCTCACATTTTCCCCACAGGATTTTGGAGGAGATAATTCAAAAGATGATCGAGAACAAATACAAGTACGGATTAGGAGTGTTATGATTAAATTAAAGGGATAATAATTCCTCTTTAGCATTGAAAGATGAGAACCTGGATTTCGGTTGTGTTGTTAACAGCACACCAGATTGACTGATGCTGCTACCTTTTTAAGTCCTTCCTCCATGTATTAAGTAACATAACTATCTCATTCAAATCGATTCCAGTCAACACTACGGTCACATCAAATCAGTTATGACTTGGACCCTCTTAGCTGGTGGATCCCTCGGGAAGCCATAGTAATCAGAATATTCTTAGGCGAGCAGTGGATTACATCGCCGCTATTTTTGACCATTTTATATTTTAGGATAGGACCGGTTGATCGAAGTTGAACATTCCATAGAACCCCACCCCCCTTCAGACGACTTCTCTGCGCTTGCCTAGCACTTTTCACCTCAGCCAGTCATAACTGAGACTGGATAATGTCCTCTCAAGGATATTCTTAGGCGTGCAGTGGATTACATCACCGCTATTTTTGACCATTTTATATTTTAGGATAGGACCGGTTGATCGAAGTTGAACATCCCCCATAGAACCCCCCTTCAGACGACTTCTCTGCGCTTGCCTAGCATTTTATATTTTAGCAACGTTAGATGAAAAGGAAGCGTCTCACAAGACTCTTAGATAGAAACCAAACAATGTTTAACATTAGATATGACCCGGTATTCTGTAGTAACAGGACATAATAACCTCTACGTAAACTTGTTTAGTAGGCCTGATATTGGAGAAAATGAAATGGATGCAGTCCACCGGGAGTAGGTTTTAGAGAAATCCTGGTTCCAACAAAAAAGTACAGCATACTTCTGAAACAGGTAAAATGATCAAATTCGGTTCAGAATTTAGGCATCATGTTCGCCAGTCAGAATTTAGGAATCATGTTCGCCAGTCAAACCGAAATTAATCTCGTTACACGAATGCAAATAATCTGAACCGAATTTAGGATACAAATAATACATCTACATAGAGAAAATAATGCAAGGATACAAATAATACTCCATCCAACCCAAATTAGTTGACTTAGTTTTGTATAGATTCATATGTCCACCAAATCAAGTCTACATACATTCAAATCTAGACAAATCAGATAGAGCTAATACATGATTCATTGGACATCATAGCATCCATCAACAAAATAATGTCATCCTCATCTCGCCCTGATAAAACCAAAAATCAAAATGAGAAATAAATTTCAAAGAACTGTTTTTAAGAAGGTAACAAGAACAGCAAGACAACAAAGTAGGATGCATCAGATCTCCAAGGTGAAAAGAGTGTGACATCACTGAAATGCCTCAGACGCAAATTACCCATAAACTCGTGTCTCCTCATCTGCATCAACAACCTATCAAAACTACTTGAGCAATTAAAGTGTACCAGAAGACAGGTAACACGACGCGGTTTAATAGAGCGCCGTGCTGTTTAATGCTGGCCGGTGTAAGGTGTTCCCGTTCATCTATGCTTCCCTCTACAGGATGGCCAAACTTTTAACATCGGCCATTCTTCCAGATGTGAAGCAACATTAACAAAGAAATCTCTGTAACAGCACTAGAAGCAAAAAAAAAGTAATTTTTGGGACGGATAAACGATCTAAATAAATGTTTCCTCAGTTCAGGTCTCCAAATTGCTTCCGCACCGCGCCATAAGATAGCGCATCAGAAGAACGAAAGTATTTAGTTTGATCATCATCGGACAACAACCAATATCAGATCTGGTACAATATAGAAAAGCAAAAGAGAGATTCATAACTGTCCAAATGCACCCTCAGAACGATTGCAAGAAGGTATCAACAGATTGATATTTTTTTCAGACAAGGCTGAAACTTAAATTGTGTCCAGTCATCGGGAACAGCAGGGACAAAACAAAATCAGAAAAAATAGCGAAAAAATAACAAAGGGTGTGAATCTGGGGAAGTGGCGGGCCAGATCCCTCTGGGTGATAATATAGATCTCATCAACGTATGAATCAGGCCACTACTTTAACATCACAGGTCATCACCGGGATACTTCAGCACCGAACTTAGATTTTGAAGAAGCGAAAACGATCTACAGAATAAAAATCAACATAAAACTGATGCTTTCTCCTCAGTTCAGGTCTCCAGTTCTTCCACATCGAGAATTTCAGAAGAACGAAAGTATAATATGGATCATCATCGGAGAACGAGCGGAGATCAGAAAACAAAAGCAAATCGAAACATAGCTGGAACAAACACGAACAGACTTCGATCGGGCTGAAGAGGGAAAGGATCTGGGCACTGGGAGAGGGGGAAAGAGAGGTACTCCCTCTGTTTGGGATTACAGGACCGGAGAGCTTTTTTGCATTGTTCAAAATTATTAGGCCGGAGCATTTAATTTTCTTAATGCTGGTGCAAGACTTAACTCCGCCAGGCTGTTTTTTCTCGTCACCGGTTCTCCTTGCATGCATAAAATCTTGGAAAAAGCTCCTTAGCCATGCAGGTGACCATTGCATGCAGTTTTGGGGTACAACCGTTGGCTGAAAAAAAGGAAACGGTAGACCCGAGATTTTATTATGGGCAAAGTAACTACGCATGTTTAAAAATTTGTGCAAACCTACTGCCAATAGAACTTTACGTTGGTATCAACAAAACGGCCCTCCGGCCTTATAATCCCGTACAGAGGGAGTACTGCTGTTGGCGGCTGGGATTGTTGCGTGGTTAGGAGAGAGGGTTTCTTTCATATTTATAGGCTCCCGGTTAGGGTTGGGACGGTTACCGTGCACCACAAATGTAATCTGCACCGTCCGATCTCGTTCTCGGCAGGACGGGGGACGGGGGAGGGGCGGGTAGGGCATATACAATGGTCGATAAAATTGTCTTATCTCATTCTTCCTCAGTTTTAAAATATAAGATGTTTTAGCTTTGTAAATTGAGTGTACGTAGATTTTTTTATGTGTAGGTTCATCTAGGTTTAGAAACGGAGGGAGTACATGCCATATCATTTGATATGACAACAAAATATGATATACAATGGGTTGTTTTTTAGTCTTATCTCTAGCACTAGATGTTCCTAAATATGTATTGTTGCTAAGAGATGATCTCTTAGCCAAGAAAGGCACATGTCTTTTTTTCGTTTCTCTTTCCTTCAACTCAGCAATCATCCTATGTGGCATTGCTAAGATAAGACCATTGTACGTGTCCTTAGAAAGTCAAACTAGAAAAAGTGCTCGTGCGTTGTACCGAAAATCTGTTTTGCCTCATGACACCTGTCTCTAACTCGACATTTTTCTTATCTTGGCAGAATATATTCACACCAGTTACGAAGTTAGGTCACCACTTAAAAATTATTTTCACTACCTATATTGACGTGACTTGTAGAAAAATATTCCAAAGAAATAAATTGACTATTATTTTATTTTGTGCATCATATCATGCATATTTTAATTTATCATGGAAACTCAGTTTAAATTGAGATAAATTTAATTTGTATCATGCCTATTATTTTATCACTCATCCAAATTCATCATGGAACCTCCTCTCCATTACATTGTGCCACCCATAGTTTAAATTGAGATAAATTTAATTTTTATCTTGTGATAAACTAGTATCAATGTAACACTTTACAATGAACTACTTTTAACTATTTATCACTTATACATGATATATTATCGTTAATGTGAAGGTGTGTGGTGAAATGACTACTTTCAAGGTGTATGATCAGTTTCCTCTGTTTTAATCTTATTCCTATGGTGTTAGAATTTGGAGTGATGTCAAGGCGTGGTCAGTTGTCTACTTTCCTGAGTTTCTTAGTGTCTTATCGCTATGGATCAGTTTCACACTGTAATATTCATGTGTGAAGCTAACTACTGCCTGCACTGTTACTTCAGGAAGCATGGGCTGGGTAGCGGCTCATTTATCTAGGATTATCTGATTCCACAAATAGATCATGGCTAGAAACTTCTTTGTTTGGAATTTCTCTGTGCAATTGAGTGGTGAAATGAAGTTGCAACACATGTCCTCTATTATATCTTTTTTGCTTTGCCAAAGTCATGCTAGGAATGTTTGCTTCAAATTAGATGCTTAGTTAATGCTTTAGTAAGTAGGTCTTCCCAACAAACTCTGAATGGAGATCAATTACAGTTGGAAATACCATTGATAGATATTATTTTTGACTCATAAGTTAGATGGTTCCGTTGCAGGCCAGTACTTAATGCTCAAGCTTTTTTTATAACAGTAGAGTGGTTACTTATACTGAGGTGTTTCGTAATGGTAAGGCTAAGACTGTAGACTTTCCTGTCACTTGCATATTTAGATAGTTCTGAAGTGGAGGCGCAATCGGTAGTCTGTACTGTAGTCTTTAATAAGGCTATCTTACTAAACAATGAGAGCTGCCGTACAATGGCTAATTAGACTGTTTATTACTAAATGATCCAGTCTGCATTCAGCGTTCCAAACTCGCCAACTCTTCCTAGTTTGTCTTGCATCTGGTGCATGTTGCATTGTATGGTATGCCCCTTTTTTGATTGGTTTGTTAAATGCTCTGGATATGGGCACAAGTCTGGGCAAGACAGTTCTAGATATGTTGGTGTAGCATGCAAGTAATGCCTAACTGAAATGGTTGTTCTGAACATAATGCCCTTTTGTGTTCCCTACCAAAATAGTACTCCTGCTAGCTGTGTTGGTGTAGCATGCAAGTAATGTTTTTTCACTGAAATATTATCTGTCACCGTTTCATAGAATTGCGAAGACGATGCAGGGAGGTGACGTCATTGTGGAGGCGACGAAGGTGCGGGCGCAAACCTGATGGTGCAATGCAGGAGGGTGAAGGTGCTGCTGAGCTACGAGCTTGACGTAAAGGAGGCCGAAGCTGCTACGATGGCCCTCGAAGTCGACGCCCAGGAAAGCGGGATGGCAAAGGCGAGGGCGGCGGCCGTTAGGTGCTTGAGGAAGGTGATGCGACAACCCTCGGGGTCGGCGTCCAGGAAAGTGGCGATGGAGAAGGAGAGGGCACTGTCCAAGAAGGCATCAAGGGCGGTGATGGCAAAGGCGAGGGGTGCCGTCCGTTAAGTGCTCCAGGAAGGTGGTGATGGCGAAGGCGAGAGCGAGGGAGTTGTCCAAGTAGGCGTCTAGGGCGACAGCAAGGGCGCCGTCCGTCAGGCGCTCCAGGACGGTGGCGAGGAAGGCGGCGAGGGCGCCGTCCAAGAAGGCGTCGACAGCGGCGGCAAGGGCGCCAGACGCTCCAGGACGGTGGCATGGGAGGCGGTGAGGGCGCCGTCCAAAAAGGCGTCGATGGCGGCGGCAAGGGCGCCGTCCGTCAGGCGCTCCAGGACGGTGGCGAGGGAGGCGGCGAGGGCGCCGTCCAAGAAGGCGTCGAGGGCGGCAGCAAGGGCGCCGTCCGTCAGGCGCTCCAGGACGGTGGCGAGGGAGGCGGCGAGGGCCTCGTCCAAGAAGGCATCAAGGGCGGCAGCAAAGGCGTCGTCCGTCAAGCGCTCTAAGGGCGCCGCGATTCGTGGATCCTCAGCCGCGTTGATCATGGTGGGTCCTCGGTTCCTTTTTTTCGTTTGTCAAGTGAAGAATCACGCGGGGCGGGGAGTACAGGTAGAGCACGGTCCGTCCAACCTATTTGCTAAGTGCACCCAAGAGAAATTGTAGGTTAATCTAATATGTTGGATTTAGTTTAGCGCGGTTGATCGTGTGACCGTAACATGTCCGTGCATGGTAGATGGGGTGTCCATAGGGAAGTTCTTGTTGGTGCTTTTATAAGTAGTGGAGATGACACCTTTTTATCTTACCATGTCAAACAAGGTTTGATTTTATCTCTCGAACATTCCATACTCTTATGGTTTATCGCGAAACACAAATACATGGAACAATTCCTCAAATATTAGGTGTTTTGCTAAACATGTAACTCAAATATCTTCCTTTATGATCGAATCATAAATTCTTTATTTTCTTATTACAATGATTTTCCACTTCATCTTGAAAGTCTTGAACAATTTTCAAATGTTTCATACTTCTTCCTTATTAAGTAAATATATATTCACTCAAATTTTTGGAGAAAGCATATGAAGTCGAAAGATCCACCGCACATGGCTACATATAATGGACTATATAAATCAACATGCACAATGTCCAATAAGTTAGTCATCCATTCCTCTTTGGCCTATGAACGGAGTTTCAGTTATCTCGAGGAAAGTCTCACAAGCGTTGATTGATCAAAATCAAAGACTCCAAAAATCCATCAACATGGTGTTTCTTCATGTTTTCTTTCCAATATAATTTATGGTGATGTCACTTTGTAAGTGATATTTAAATCATTTGTCTTGTGACATTTTAGCATTAGTTTTTATGGACGTGATTTCTCCAACTAGACTTGTAAAAGTTCATCCATCTTCTATGAAAGACGGTAATTATTTGAACAACCATTTTTCTCATAATACCGGAACAAAATAATAATTACTTAAACAAATCTTGAAGGCAATCTTTGATATCAACGAGAAACACAATAACACTTTATTTTTTCGATGAACATCGTCACATATTCTCTTGCTAGTTACTTAGGCCATTGTAGTTCATAAATTGCGTTGTTCTGTATGACATTTCACACCAACCAATTCGGTATCCAATACCTAAGAACCACATTGTTTAACAAGCAAAGAAAACAACCATAACATATATATCATCTATATACCTTACTTGGACATTTCCAGTCTTTTCTTTTCTGCCAATTTTTTTATAGATTCTCTTTTAGCATTTTCTTTTCCTTTTAAAAGAATATATCAATGTCAACAGTGGCACCATACATATGACACATAGTCCAAAGCATGTACAGTCAAATACTAATACCTTTGAATTTGCACTTTGAAGTTGATCACCATCATCAAATGTTTGGTGTTCTTTCAAAAAAACATTCTTTAGTAATCCTTATGGTGTAGTAAACATTTTACCTGCATCTTCTATTCATCCTTATCATGACAACTTTCATGATCAAGCTACTATAGCCTATAAGGACAAATCGTGAGTATAATGTCAGTTCCCAAAACCTTTTTGGGAGATTAGGACACCTAGCGTCTCCAACCTTTGTAAATTCTCATACAATATGAGAACATGTATTTTTCCAAATTATACTCTATCATATTCCAACCTAAATATTATTTTAGATATCACAATATCTTTCACACATGATGGTTTCTGAAACAATTTTTTCAGCTCCTAAATAACCTTAATACTAAAATAACTTTTGAATATCAAGAATCATGGAGGCAAACACGATACTTTAGATACTAACACTGGAATTGTTACTCTTGATTTAATACTATTTATTAAACTTCATGGAGTAAATAGAGTTTGCTGAAAGTTTGCAATAGGAATTCTACACTTTAAACTAACACTTAAAACAATACGATACCAGTTCGTAAAGTAAATATCCAAAATTCTATAGTTCTATTATCTCAATTAAAACTAAGCGCAAGGTAGTAAACGAATGCCAATGACTACAACAAATTATGCAAATTCACTTCGATTTTAGTTTATGATAAATTGAGTTCGACTAATACAAATTACAAATGAACTCCCACTCAAAACCAACATCCCTTGAGTTGTTTTGGTGATTACATGAACCAAATCCACTACACCAAGTCTGATCATCACGTGAGTCGGTGTAGCTTCAAAGGTGAGCATCTATATGGGAATCCTATCTACCATATGACTCATGCTTAACCTTTTGGTCCGTGTTCCGAGTCCATGTCTCTACATGCTAGGCTCGCCAAGTAAGAACCTTCGCGTGTGTAAAACTATCTTACACCCATTGTATGAAAGATAGAGTCAAATACACCTGATCATCACGTGATATCTCGAAACGACGAACTTTCTTAACGGTGCATACTTAAGGAAGAACACATTTTATATTGATATCTAAATGAGGGATCATCTTCTAATGCTACTAAAGCGCTAAACAAGCAATATAAGATGCAAACAAAACATTATATGCATAAAGTGAAATGATATGGTTCTTGCACTTGATCACTATCATGTGAATCATGGTATGATCTTTATCATTCCTTTATGTGTAAGGCTGAGGTCTATGGAACTTACACGTTAGGTGTGCTATAATTTCCAAGAGTATCACCTATACTTTAAATTATAACATTACCATATCATGACACTAGCCCAGCAATAATCTAAACTAGATGCTTCTAATTTATCAATTGCAAGTTTTACGTGGCTTAGGGCTTTCGAAGATAGAACCGGTCTTACCTACGAACATGGAACCACAACGATGATAATCAAATTATTAGCAATTCATTATAAATCAGATATTGACTATGTGCAAAACTAGTTGCATGTCAAGCGTGGAACATGTCTCATGTGCGAGGACATGTAAAGTTAGTCTGGACCGCTTCATCCCACTATGCCACCAATATCCGAAATACATATAAGATTCAATAACATGATCATCATCTCGCACATACTCTTATGTGTTCTACCCGTGCAAAGCATCTACACATAGATCAGGCTCTCATACCATTGTTGGGTTCGCAGCATAGAAAACAAAAAATTCCTACGATGTGAACAACTAAGCACCAAGATTTATCTACCTAGATACAATCAACATGTGTATATACATCCATAGAGAACATACCCCTGAAGAGCGACAGAGAGTTACGAGGTTGTACTCGTGGATGATGTAGTCGTACACTTGCTGATCTCAAGATCGTGATGAAGTCTAGCGAGTCCAGCAGGTCCAGCACCAGCAAGTCCAGCAGGTCCAGCACCAGCAAGTCCAGCACCGCAAAGCAGCGGTGCATTCGTGATCGCACATACGTCTGGTAACCTGACAACCTCTGAGTCCTCGCTCCTGCAAAGTAGCGGAAGCAGCAAATCCTTCCAGAAAAATCCACCAAGAACATGTATCTCGCTAATCTGAGACCATGGGAAATTGGTAGAGGGGGACGAGAACCTTTGTGAGGAGGTGCTGGAAGAGGAAAGGACCCATGGGGCTCCTTTTATAGTGGATGGGGCACAACCCCATGGCCATGGCTGGCTAGCCTTGGTGGGTGCCCCCACCTCTCGCTCATTCATGTGGGTGGAGCTTCCACTAAGCCCACTCACATAAATTTCAACTCCACTCACTTGCATTTAATGTCCACTAAATTAAATGTATTTTTATATTTAAATAAAACACTTTATTTATTTTATTCAGAATTTTGTTAATTACTTTAATTAACAAACATTCACATAAAACCCTTGCAACATTTCGATATCACATGCAGAATCAATTTTAGATATTTCACCCGAAACAATTCCAGTGCTTTCATAATATTTCTATGGTATCTTATTTGATCCAAATGGTGTCGCTATACCTTAAGTGTGTCACCCTACAGTTCATGAATAATGCAGACATGATTGAGACCTTCTCCGATCAATAATCAGTAGGAGGACCTAGAGATCCGTACTGACTCCCACATAATCAACGATGACTCTAGTTGAAAGAATATTGTTTTCTCCTTGTATTTTTGGTGTTGATGACAACTTCATTTGTGGTTTAACCGTGTGCCCAAGTTGTAGGTTTTATCTACGGACAGTTTAGTTGGTGGACTTCTCTTCAGAAGAAGCTTGAAGACGGTGGCTTTTATTTGCACTTTCTCTTATCTTTGTTATAGATTACCGTACTATCAAGAGGGGGTCTATCTTGGAAGGTTGTGGGAAATCACTATTTCATGCACAAACCATATCAGCACATCCATAGCCTTCCCAGTTTTTCCTGTGAGAGAGAGTTCCATGAGGAGTCCGAGTGTTTTCTGCCTTGACCGGTAGTACTAGCCAAACGCCGGTAGTACTGCCAAGGGGCATTTTAGGGCTGATTGGGCGGAACTTCAGACTAATGTCCTGGCCCTAATTCTGATAAACATGAAATCGGCTCAGGAATACTTCTATATCCAAATGCCTATTTGATGGAATTAGTATCGGAACTAGCGTCGGTAGTACCGGCCAGAACCTGCGCTAACCAGCCCCAGTCCCCTTAAGCGGTAGTACCGCTCCCGGCCCGGTAGTACCAGTCAACTCCCGGCGACTCGGTATTTCTGGTCCCAGTTCCGAACCAAGTTCCGGCAACTATGATTTCAGCTCAGATTGTTCTCTGCATCAAGATGATTATTTGCCAGTAGTTGGATCAGAACTAGGATCGGTAGTTCCGGTCAGTTTTTTTTGGGGGGGGGCGCTGAACAGTCAACCCGACCGTTCCGTGGGCACCTTCGGACCGTTGGGAGCCACTCGCCAGAACTACCAGCCTGCCACCGCTAGTACCGGTGGTGTCGAGGTGGGGAAGAATCTACCTGTTTGAAAGGGGCCTATTTAAGGCCCTCTTCTTCCTCCTCCCATCTCATCTCTTTGTTTTCTCTCTCCTCCATTAATACAAGAGCTTGACTTGCCTAGATCTCTCTCCCTACCCACTCAAACCTCTTGATCTTTTGAGGATTGGGAGAGGTGACCTAGATCTACACTTCCACCAAAGGAATCGTGATTTCCCCCACCCATCCTTAGTGGATCTTGTTACTCTTGGGTTCTTGAAACCCTAGACGGTGTAGGGCATCCTCGAAGCTGGGGCAATTGTTGTGAAGCTTCGTGGTGTCGTTGAGGGCCTCCAATTGAGTTGTGGAGTCTCCCCTCAACCTTGTTGTAAAGGTTTCGGTTGGCGCCTTCAAGGTCACCGGTTAGTGGATTGTGAGGCCACCTTCGTGGTGGTGCTCACCGGAGAAGAAGGTGAGTCCTTTGTGGCGCTCGGGTGACCTTGTGTGGCCCCGACACCTCTCCAACATAGACGTAGCTTCCTTGGAAGTGAACTATGGGAATTACATCTCCGTGTCCCCTCGCCGGTTTACTCGTTCCTCTCCTTTACTTCTTGCAATTACTGTCTTGTTTACTTGTTCTATCGTTTGCCATATAGGTTATTCATCTAGTTGCATCTCTAGTGAACTTTACATTGTTCAAAGCCTAAAATTGCAAGAAAAGATTAAAAATTGGTAGTCTCCTATTCACCCCTCGTCTAGTCGACCAAAGTTGGGCCTTTCAATTGGTATCAGAGCCTCGACTCTTACGTCGGGCTTAATCGCCTAAGAGACAATGGCTGACGAAGATGGGAGTGTGGGTGTAACCACCAAGAACTTGGCATCCATGGATGACCTCAATCAATTGGAGACATCCATGATGACCAAGTTTGAGGAAATTATGACCCTCTTGCAATCCCTTAAGCCTAGCTCCATGCAAGAAACCCCTCATGATGCATCTCTTGCCGCCGAAGCCCCTCCCGCTACCATGCAAGTGGTCGCCCCCGGGTGAATCCCGTGGATTCCCCAAAACACTTGGGATTAGGATTTGTGGCTCAAACCACCAAGCTACCAAGCGAGAGCATCGAGGGTCTAGGTGACTCCTCCTCCAAAGAGGGATACGAGGGAAATGACTACTCAGCGGTACCACCACCATTGAAGTACACTCTGGACCCACCTATTCCCATGCCGCATATCATACCTCAAGGAGGACCCCCCATGCTAGATACTTTTAACTTCACCAATTGGCAATATCTAATGCAATCTCACATTTCCAGCTCTTCTATTGAATTGATGAGGATTGTGGAAGAAGGTTTTTCCCCATATGATGCAAAGAAGTTGACCCGGGCCGAGGTCGTGGACAAGCAGCTCAATACCATGCTTTGGGCATGATCCAAAAGGCATTGACTCCCAAGGACTTTGCTCACATTCGCCAATTATCCACCACCAAAGAAGCTTGGGATCATCTCACCAAGTTGTATGTCGGGAATGCTAGCATTCAAAGCTCCAAGTTTGATGAAGTCAACAATGAGTCTGATGGCTTTGCAATGCAAGATGATGAGACACCCGAAGACATGTATCGTCGTCTCAAGGTTCTTTGTTGTACTATGAGGGACCTTGGTGCTACCTATGTTGATGGCAAGTTCATGAAGAGGAAGTTTGTTCAAGCCCTTCTTCCCTTTGAGGAGCAAAAACTCAACTCCATCAAGGGGAGAAGCAACTACCACATCATGTCCTCTCAAGATGTGTTGAGTGAAGTGATTGCCATGACTATTGCCAAGAAGAACACGGAGTCCGCTCGTGCTCGTGCTTATGGGTCTCAAAAGTTGAACCTAGCCTTAAAGGCTCAAATGGTGGAAGTTGATGAAGTTGAAGACTCTAGCGAGTGGTCTCAAGAGGACATCAAATATGCCTTCAATGAGCACTTGGCTCTTGCATCAAGGGCCTTTTGGAACAAACCGGGCATGAAGTCAAGGTCAAGGGACAACCCAAGATTCAACTCAACCATGAAGGCTCCAAAGGCAAGATCTTGCTACAATTGCAACGACAAGAGTCACTTCATAGCCCCATGCCCTTTCAAGAATAGAGAAGAAAATGGAGGCCGTCTTATTTGCAAGAGCAAGCCAAGAACTCCTCACTCATTGAACAATAACTTACACAACAAGAACTCTCCAAACAAGGAGAGGGCAATGGTGGTCCACAAAGAGTACTTCGCGGGCGTGGATGATGATGATGAGAGTGAAGGTCAAGGTGGAGACATTGTGGGAGTTGCCGCTATTGCTACTTCTTCTACTCCATGGGTATCTCTCTTCGACTCACCAAATAAGAACGTCACCAACCACAACCAAAAGTTTCTCATGGCCAAGGCCACCAAGGTAACACCCACTTCCAAGTCTCCTGTAAATGAACTTCCTTTGCATGATCTAGATGGTCTAGAGGTTAAGAAAGAGATAGTAAGCATCTGTGAATCCATGGAGCATCTAGATGATGATACTAGAAGGTTGTTTGAAACTCTTGTAAACCAACTTGACCATGCTAGGGAAATGCTAGATGAGAAGGAATAAGTTATTGACATGTTAGGTAAAAATGAGAGAGAGGCCGTCGATGAAATTGCCTCTCTATATCAATCCCTTCAAGATGAACATAACATGAGAATAACTCTTGAGGAAAGTGTGGCTAAACTTGTAGATGACCATAATGCCTTCATAACACAACTTGTTAAAGAACGAGATCATGCTCTTGCTTCACTGAATGTCCTTAAAAATGAAAAGGTTGAGTTTGGTGTTAGTCGTGAATGTCTTAAGGACTTTGAGAAACTCAAGGAGGAACATCATGCCTTGGAGAGTAAATTCTCAAGTCTCTTTGAGGCTCATGAGCGACTTCAAACTCAATTGAATAATGAATATTCAAAGTCTTCCGCTACGCCTATTGTAAATTTGCCTTGTTCTTATAACCCTTGTTGCAAGCATGTGAATCTTGTTGAGGAAAATAAGGTGTTGAAAGATCAACTTGCAAAAGGGAAAGTTGACAAAAAGAAGAAGAACAAGCAGAGGAACAAGAAAAAGAAGAAGAGCAAGAGCTTTGCTCAAGGATCCTGACATGCTTCTACCTTTGTGCAAACTGATAACTTTGCCAGGAAGAACAACCCTTCTTACATTTTTTTCAAATCTTTTGATGGTCATGTTTATGCAAAATACATTGGCACATCTTACACTCATGATTATCATTGGACTATTTGGGTACCTAAGACCCTTGTGACTAACAAAAGGGGACCCATTACAAAATGGTTTCCTAAAACCAAAGCTTGATTTTCTTGTAGGACTTTGCTTTCGGTGGTGCAAAATGGGTGCTTGATAGTGGAACTACAAGCATATGACTGGAAGCAAGTCTATCATGTTGGAGATTAGGCCTAATTTTGCCAATACTATGGTCTCCTGCGGCGATAAAACAAGCTCCCGGGTATTGGGTTTTGGTAAGGTGGTAGTAACCCCAGATGTATCCTTGGTTAATGTCATGCTTGTCAAAACCCTTGGTTACAATCTCCTTAACATGTAAGTTCCATAGACCTTGGCCTTACACACAAAGAAATGGTAGAGATCATACCACGATGCATATGATGGTGATCAAATGTATGGACCATATCATCCCACTTTACACATATGATGTTCGCATCTTATATTGCGAGTTTGGCGCTTTTAGTAGCATTATAAGATGACCCCTCATTTAGATATCAAGATAAAAATGTGGTCTTCCTTAAGTACACACCATTTATGTTTCGCTGCTTCAAGACATCATGTGATGATCGGGTGTACTTGAATCCACGATCATATTTCGGGTGTAAGACAATTTTACACACGCGAGTACTAAGGTTCTTACTTGGCGAGCCTAGAATGTACAAATATGGCCTCAGAACACGGACCGAAAGGTTAAGCATGAGTCATATAATTGATATGATGCCCATATTGATGCTCGCCTTTGAAACTACACCGACTCACGTGATGATCGAACTTGGTGTAGTGGATTTGGTTCATGTAATCACCAAAAAGACACGAGGGATGTTGTTTTTAAGTGGGAGTTCATTTGTAATTTGGATTAGTTGAACTCAATCTATCATAAACTTAGTCTAAACTTTACAAATTCTGTTGTAGATGGCACCACCTGCTTTTAATTTCAATGTGTTCATGGAGAAAGAGAAACTTGCAACGAATGGTAGCAACTTTACCGACTAGGCCATGAACTTGAGGATTCTCCTCAATGATGCACACAAGCCGTATGTGCTAGAAGCGCCGCTAGGCCCCCCACCAGCTCCTGATGCCCCTGACAAGGAAAAGAATGTTTATCTGACTCGCCAGGAGAACCACAAATTAGTTCATTGCGGCATACTATATGGGCTAGAGCCAGAACTTCAAAAGTGTTTCGAAAACGGCAATGCCTTTGATACCATGGGCGAATTGAAAATGATTTTCGATACCCATGCCGCCGTAGAGAGTTATAATGCTTCTGAAAAGTTCTTTAGCTGCATGATGGAAGAGAACAACTCCGTTAGCGAGCACATACTCAAAATGTCTGGGTACGCCGATAGGATTGTGTCCTTGGGAATAACGATTCCCATTGACTTAGGCATACATCATGTTCTCCAATCTCTCCCACCTAGCTACAAGAGCTTCATGATGAACTAAAATATGCAGGGCATGAAGAAGTCTCTCCCCGAGCTTCTGTCAATGCTTAAGACCGCAGAGGTGGAGATCAAGAAATAACATCAAGTGTTCATGATCAATAAGACCACCGGTTTCAAGAAAGGCAGGAAGGATAACCAAAAGGGAAAGAAGGGCGGCAGATCTGTGATAACCCACAAGTATAAGGGATCGTTTGTAGCATTTTCGATAAGTAAGAGTGTCGAACCCAACGAGGAGCTAAAGGTAGGATAAATGTTCTCTCAAGTTATATCAACCACTGATACAACTCTACGCACACTAAACATTTGCATTATCTAGGAAATAAAACTAGAGCAACAATACAAGTACTAGAGATAGCTTTGCATGATAATAAATAACAAGAAAGTAAAGCTAGTTACTGCAGCAATAAAATACACTAAACTAACAGAACCATGAGTGTGGAATAGTGGTGGTAATTGTGGTGGCTTTGTCCAAGTTTAAATAGCGAATAAATCAGGTTCATTATCTTCGATGCAGTTTTGTATGTGGGAGAGGCTAAATATAAATGCGCTTCACTACTTGGAATTACATGTACTATATGATTAGATTGTTAGCAAACATCCGTAAGTACTAACAATACATTAAGGTTTCCCCAACCATAGCCTTAAGTTTAATGGTCATTTTACTCCCATACGTGCAACATTCTGGTTCACGTCCTCAGGTTTCCGTCACTCCGGCAGAACTCCCCCCTCCTTTTACACATACTACAAACCCTATGATGTTTAATCTATGCGCGCACAAATATAATGGACACCAAAGGACTGTACTATATCAACATACAACTCTAATGAACCAAAGATGTTCAACCATTCAATCTAAGAACAAAGAAACTACACAAACATGACATAGATCATAGGATTATAACTTATACCATCAAACACCATGTTTACATAGGACGGTACAGAGGTGTGTGGGAGGATGAACCACTACATAGTAGGAGGATTAGGTGATGGAGATGGCGGTGAAGATGGTGAATAGGGCGGCGGCGGCACCGGCGGCGACGCGGGGGACTCCTTCCCCACCGCTGGTATCATGGGGGAGCACCGCCCCTTAGCCCCCTTCCTTCATGGCTTCTTGGGAGCCCTCCCCCATGGAGATGGAATCCATGGGGAGGTAAAAACGTGGCTTTGGTGGCTGCAAATTCATGGGTGGAGATGCCCTGGGCGAATTAGGTTTCCTCCCTTTATATAGCTTATAGGATTCCCGTCACCTCATCTTGGCTGCAGTAAATCGGGCCTAGCAGGCCCGTCTGGACTTGGAATTAGCTAAATTTTATGTCCAGAACGTTTGTCGCGAAATTTCCAACAACTTTGTAGTTGAAGAGTTTTTCGTTTGACGCCATCTTCGACCCGAAACGTGACCATCTTTAAAAAGAGTTATGAGACAGATTTCTGGAAAAATCCCAATTTGACTCCAACAAGATTTCCACTTGTATTCTTGGTAATTCCTACACATCAAAGTGTAGAACAAGAATATTGTGCACTTTTGCAACTATTAGCAGGTTAGTCCAAATAAATCATAAACTTTATACAAAAAGGAGTGTCAAAAGCATATTATTAGCATAAAACCATCAAAAATTATAGATACGTTATGGACGTATCAACATCCCCAAGCTTAGTTCCTGCTCATCCTCGAGTAGGTAGACGATAAAAATAATATAATTTTTGAGGTGGCATGCAGACAACACAATCTTGATCATCATTATTGTAAAAGCGTTGATAGTTGGGATCAAGGTACTCTAAACATGAACATGAAAGATAGAATTCTAACAATAAGACATAGCAACTATGTTGTAACATGAAAATGCACAAATAAAAGATTCATGAATAACAATGCTTTGCAAGACGTTTATTTGTTTCACATAAAGAAAACATAATGAGAATGGTATTCAGCTTGTCCCTCATAGTGTAGCAAAACATAAATGCATAGGACACCTTCAAAGTTCATAAGGGTGACTAGATACAAATAGTTTAAGAACAAGCAATATCAAAATTATGGATCAATCAACAAGTCTTGGGACAATGCACATTAGACTAAGAATGGCCACTATGCTCTCTTAATATGTGCATAAAGATAGAAAATGGAGACTCAACATAAAAGTAAAAGAAATGCCTTCATAGAAGGAAGCAGGGATTCAAGTCTCATAAAGAGCTTCCAAAGATTATGGTACGTATTAGCTTTCAGCTCTCATTGCCCCTATCATAATCATCTTGAAGTGATTAAGGTTAAAGTGAACAAACTATGGAGTATATGCTTGACAAAGTATAAGTTGGCAATCTCATGTCCCTTGAATACGAGGGTCGCTCCTCATGCTACTCAAGTTTAGTGACCGGTAAGTTCTTGTCATAGTAAGTATATGTGTATCATAGAGAACTGCCAACGGGGTACTGATGGCTCAATGCACGGCGCCCAGAAAAATGCTTGATGGCGGTGTTGATGTAGAGCTCGTTGGGAACCCCAAGAGGAAGGTATGATGAGCACAGCAACAAGTTTCCCTCAGTTATGAAACCAAGGTTTAATCGAACCAGTAGGAGCAAGGAAACACCCCAAAGGTGTTACTAGCTGAGCTTTGGCAGGGCACACTACCAGTGCTAGTAGCAACGTGGAGACCTGCACAACACAACCACAGAACTTTGTCCCCAACTTGCGATGAGGTTGTCAATCTCACCGTGTTTTGCGGGAAACAAAGGATTAAACGCATCGAATGGAAATAAGTAAAAGTTTGCAGAAAGTAAACACAAAGCAGTAAAAGATTGTAGATTGAATATAAAAGACAAGGACCGGGATCCATAGTTCACTAGAGGTGGCTCTCCTTAAGATAGATAACATGCTGGGTGAACAAATTACAACGGGGCAATTGACAAACACCGAGAAAGCAATACATGCATATACTAATCATCTTGACTCCTTTGAGACTTGATTGGGCATTACAATATTATACATAGACCGCCATCCAACTGCATCTATGACTAATAATCCACCTTCAGGTTATCATCCGAACCCCCTCCAGTATTATTTGCAAGCAACAGATTATTGCTTTACGAACTGCGTGTAAAGTAAACAATACGATTGTTCTATGAACAAAGGATTGTTGTTTTCTCCCTAGTAGCAACAGCACATCTAGTACCTTAGAGATTTCTGTCACTTCCCCAGATTACTAGAGGCATGAACCCACTATCGAGCATAAATACTAACTCTTGGAGTTGCTAGCATCTACTTGGCCAAGATAGCTACTAACAACGGAAAGCATGCAAGATCACAAATAACAAAGACATGATAGAATCAATAATCAATCTGAAATAGCATCTCAATATCCATCGGATCCCCACAAACACAACATGCAGAATTACAAATAGATGATCTTGATCATGAACGGAGCTCACAAGATCTAGACATGGAAGCACAAAGGAGGAGAACCAGCCATCTAGCTACTACATGGATCCGTAGTCCAAGGATGAACTACTCACGCATCACACCGGAGGCTTGCATGGTGATGAAGAAGGCCTCCAGGGTGAATTCCCCTCTCCGGCAGGGTGCCGGGAAGAGCTTCAGATCCCTCCCGATCTAGGGATGGAGATGACGGCGGCTACAGACTCTTTCGTGGATTTTTGATCGGATCCTTAGGGTTTTCGTCCCGAGGGCAATATATAGGCGGAAGGGGAGGCCGAGGGGGTGCCGGGAGCGGCCACACCACCCCCTGGCGCGGGCTAGGCCTGGCCGCGCGGCCAGGTGGTGTGGTGGCCCCCTGGCCCCTCTCCGTCTCGTATTCTAGCACTTGATGACATCCGGAAAAATAGGCACTTTGGCTTTTGTCCCGTCCAATTCCGAGAATATTCATTTTCTGACTTTCCTGGAACCAAAAAAAGCAGAAAACAGGCAGCTGGCACCGTGGCTCTTGTTAATAGGTTAGTCCAAGAAATCATATGAAAAGTACTCCAAATTTGGAACAAAACACAAGAAAGTGGATAAAACCAAGCATGGAACATCAAAAATTATAGATACATTTGCAATGTATCAACATCCCCAAGCTTAACTCCTGGTCGTCCTCGAGTAGGTAAGTGATAAAAAGAAAGAATAATTTTTGAGGTGACATGCACCATCAAAGACTTGATCAAAGTATTTGCAAAAAATTCAAAGCTGGGATCATATTACTTCAATCATAACATGAAAGACAAAGTTCTAGCAATAAGCAAAGAAACTATGATGAAACATGAAAAGGCACAAACAAAAGATTCATGAATAACAATGCTTTGCAAGATGTATGTTTGTTTCACATAAAGAAAACATAGCATAATGGCATCCAGCTTGTCCCTCATAGAGTAGCAAATATAAATGCATAGGACACCTTCAAAGTTCATAAGAGTGACTAGATACAATAGTTTAAAACAAGCAATATCAAGTTATGCATCAATCAACTAGTCTTGGGACAATGCACATAGAACTAAGAATGGCCACTATGCTCTCAAAGTAGGTGCATAAAGATAGAAGGTGGAGACTCAATATAATCGTGGAAGAAAGGCCTTTTTATAAAAGGAAGTAGGGATTCAAGTCTCATAAAGAGCTTCCAAAAATTATGGTACTTATAGCTTTCAGATCTCATTGCCCCTATCGTAAGCATCTTGAAGGTGATTAAGGTTAAAGTGAACAAACTATGGTGTACATGCTTGACGATGTATAAGTTAAAAATCTCATGTCCCTTGTATACGAGGGCCGCTTCTCATGCTACTCAAGTATAGTCACCGGTAAGTTCTTGTTATCGTAAGTATATGTGTATCATAGAGAACCGCCAACCGGGTACCCCTTGCCCGATGATACGGAAGAATCCTCATATGAAAATGACAAGGCAAGTAGACAACGAGCATCTCAGCATTCTTCCTATTTACCATGAGAATATGGTGCTTTTTTCTCTCTTTCCTCTTTTCATAGTCTCTTTTTTTTCTCAACATAGGACTCTTTTTTTATAAGAAGAGTGCTTCATAGACAGGTCATTATGGTTACGCTGCAGGTTTCCACCATGTTAGCATGGATTAGACCAGCGGCCCAGGCGTTTCTCTAACACATATACATAACTCCATGGACTTACAAGCTCCCCTTTCATTTCACACCGACAACATCCATATACAAAAGAGCATGATATCAACTAGGTACAAGTACCAAGTGCAATGTTGAAAGCGTTCCCTATGAAAGCATGGTTCTGCTAATTCCCAACAAATAAGTGCAAGCATATACAACATAGACGACACAATGGTTCAAGTTTATTAAGGGCAAGAAAAGTAAAGTGTGCCATCAAGTTCGTGAGAGCTTTAATCACTAGTTTTCTCATAACAAGTTTAATTTGGAAGGTAAACAAAAGCATGAATATACTTGGAATAGCATAAGATAGTAGGTAGATATGGTGGACTCTTTGGAATAACTTGGTTTAGGGAGTTGGATGCATGAGTGGAACTCATACTTTGTTGTGGAGGCTAGCAAAAGACTGGGAGCGACAAACTAAGAGAGCAATAATGGCCATAATCATACAGAGCGACAAAACATCATTGATCAAAGCATAAAGCGATACTACAAGTTGAAAACTAAAGGATCATAAAGGCTATGGTGACTTGATATAGTCATAACATAGTGTGAGCATGCGCCAAGTCAACCCAAATAAAGCATCAAAGGAGAATACCACTATACTATGCTTTAATATGCTAAAACAACGCATGATTCATCCAAGGCACATTAAGCAATCTCAATTGTTTATAACAAGTCATGCTACAACAAAGAATACTAAGCATAAATCCAAAACAATATCAAGCATGTCATGACAAAGCATAGGCCACAGTAAAAAACGAGCTCTTTTTACCACATAAGAATGAACTTTCCTACTCTTTCCCAAACCAAACCAAACTATTTGCAAACCAATGTATGAAAGAGGGGGTCCAACCAATTTATTAAGAAAACTAAGAAAACCAAGCAAACGAAAAACCAAAACGAAAACAAAAAATAAGACGCTCCAAGAACAACACAACTGTGCATGAAACAATAAAAATGAAGCGTTTGGAAGAAACCTGAGATTTTTATTGATGAAGAAGGGGATGCCTTGGGCATCCCCAAGCTTTGACGCTTGTTCTTCTTGGATATTTCTTGGGGTGACACGCGTGGCATCCCCAAGATTGAGATTTAGTCCATCCTTCATCTCATTACTCATTCCTTCCATACACCTGAAAATTTTCCTTCATACAAAACTTCACACAATCTTTATTAGCAACATTAGTGTACTCAAGATAAAACGTCTTAAGGTTCAGTTCTAACACCAAATAAACTTCCATTAGAACACTAGTTACTGTAGCACTTCCCTCAAAAAGCTCAATTCCCCAAAAGAACTCAAAAAGGAACCAACAAGAAGCAAATACAGAAAATGGCAGAAATCTGTCAAAACAGACCAGCAGGTAAAGACGAATTTTTTCAAAGACCTTCTGTTGCTCAAATCAAAACGTGTTGAACTAACGAAAGTTATATAACAACCTGGGGCAGAAGCACAAAAATGCACGCCACAAAAAGACGTTTAGAGATTTTACACGAATTTTTACGGTGAAGCACAGAAATCTGTTTCGGGACAACAACTTTCCCAATCATTACTTCTCTCTCATTAGAGGTTACTCTTGGCACAAAAAGCAAATAAAAAGGATAAGGAGCGGTTATTACGGAAGTAATAACTTCCAAGACTCATCTAAAACTTTTGGGTTATCTCCCAATAAGTACTTTTCTTTAACGCCTTTAAGTTAGGCATAAGAAGCAAAGAAAGAATCAAGTGTTCTCAAATGAAGAAGCATTAAGACCAAATTTTGTTTTCATAGGAGAAGCAAAAGAAATCTTTCCTCTCTTTTTAGGGAAGTGTTCTATACCTTTCTTGAGTGGGAGTTAATATTTAATGGTGCCTTCTTTCATATCAATGATGACACCAATGTAACACCCCGTCCACTCTTGGGCCCGGGGGGTGTCACTCCTGGCAGCTTAATAGGATATCTAGACTGGCCCCACAGACCAACACTAGTCTTTTCTGCGCATTTTGTCCTCACTCGTGAGCACCCGGTTACCCACTTTCCGGTCGGTCACCCATCCTAGAATTGCTCTAGGCCAAGCACGCTTAACCTTAGAGTTCTTTTCGAATGAGCTTCCAGAAAAGAAGTTGCAACTTGTTGATATGGGTATCCTATCAATCCTATTAAGCCATGTGCCTGGATCTCACATACACCCACCCTTTAGAAGATCGATGCCCTCATCGATCAAGCACACTCCAGGAACGTTCCCTCTTGGCATGCGTCTGTGCGTCCAGTGCCGGCACATGTGCCATGCCGTGTCCACTCCGGGCCACACGCGCCATGCTCCACATGTCCCGTACTGACCCGCACACACCCGTGTAATCGCAAGGGTCAGATCTGATACCACCTGTAACACCCCGTCCACTCCTGGGCCCGGGGGTGTCACTCCTGGCAGCTTAATAAGATATCTAGACTGGCCCCACAGACCAACACTAGTCTTTTCTGCGCACTTTGTCCTCACTCGTGCGCACCCGGTTACCCACTTCCCGGTCGGTCACCCATCCTAGAATTGCTCTAGGCCAAGCACGCTTAACCTTAGAGTTCTTTTCGAATGAGCTTCCGGAAAAGAAGTTGCAACTTGTTGATATGGGTATCCTATCAATCCTATTAAGCCATGTGCCTGGATCTCACAACCAACAGTTCTAAGAAAAGGTCTTCCCAAAGTAATAGGACAAGAAGCATTGTATTCAACATCCAAAACATAGAAATCAACGGGGACATAGGCATTATTAATCATAATAAGAACATCATTAAGACTCCCCATGAGTTTCTTTTTAGCATTATCATCAAGTGGGACATTCAAATAACAATCTTCAAGAGGAGGCAAAACAAGCATATCATAAATCCTTCTAGGCATAATAGAAACACTACTATCAAGATCACATAAAGCTTTGAAATCAAAGTCATTCACTTTCATATTAATGGTGGGTTCCCAACCATCTTCTTGTTTTATAGGAATAGAAGCTTTATGTTTCATCTTTTCTTCTTTAATCTTTATGAGAGCATCATTAATGTGTTTTGTAAAGGCCATGTTCATAACACTAGCATTAGGACTTTTAGCAAGCTTTTGTAGGAACTTAATAACTTCAGAGATATTGCAACCATCAAGATCAAAGTCATACTTATCACCTAGAGTAGTAGAACTATTACTAGCTTCAACACTAGTGGTGGTAATAGTAGAAACATTAATGTTTCTAGCAATTTCATCTTCTCTTTCCCACTTAGTATGTAATTCAGCTAATAGTCTAACATTTTCATCAATTCTTACTTGTATAGCATTAGTAGCTGCAAAGGGATTCTCATTAGTTTTAGGTTTAGCAGCCATTTTATTCAAAGAAGATTGAGCTTCAGCCAAAGATGCTATATTTCTTTCAGCATTAGAGAGTTTTTCCTCAATAGTTTTATTGAAAGCAGTTTGCTTACTAATAAAGTCTTTAAGCAAAACTTCAAGTTCAGAGGGAGCACTCTTATTATTGTTGTAAGAATTTCCATAAGCATTACCATTGTTGGGAGGATATGGCTTATAATTGTTGTTACCAAAATTGTTCCTATAAACATTATTACCATAAGCATTGTTGCCAAAGTTGTTATTTCTTATGAAGTTCACATCAACTTGCTCTTCTTGAGCTACCAAAGAAGCCAAAGGAACATTATTTGGATCAATATGGGCTTTCCCATTCACAAGCATAGACATAATAATATCAATTTTATCACTCAAGGAGGAGGTTTCCTCAACAGAATTTACCTTCTTACCTTGTGGAGCTCTCTCACTATGCCATTCAGAATAATTAACCATCATATTGTCCACAAGTTTTGTTACAACACCCAAAGTGATGGTCATAAAGGTACCTCCAGCAGCAGAATCCAATAGGTTCCTTGAAGAATAGTTCAATCCTGCATAAAAAGTTTGGATGATCATCCAAGCAGTCAGTCCATGAATGGGACAATTCTTTACCAAAGATTTCATTCTTTCCCAAGCTTGAGCAACATGCTCATTATCAAGTTGTTTAAACTTCATTATTGCACTTCTCATGGATATAATCTTAGCAGGAGGATAATACTTTCCAATGAAAGCATCTTTGCATTTAGTCCAAGAATCAATACTATTCCTAGTTAAGGAATTCAACCATTCTTTAGCTTTTCCTCTCAAAGAGAAAGGAAACAATTTAAGCTTAATAATATCACCATCTACATCCCTATGCTTTTGCATCTCACAAAGTTCAACAAAGTTATTTAGATGCGAAGCAGCATCTTCATTACCAATACCAGAAAATTGTTCTCTCATAACAAGATTGAGCAAAGCAGGTTTTATCTCAAAGAAAGTATTTTTAGCCACAGGTGGAGCAATAGGTGTGCTCATAAGATCATTGTTGTTGGTGCTAGTGAAGTCACACAACTTAGTGTTTTCAAGAGTAGTCTTTTTTTGGGTTTTCAAATAAGAAAGCAAACTAGTAAAACTATTTTTTTTTGTTTTTGATAAAGAAACAAGCAAACAAAGCAAAAATAAACTAAGCAAAACAAAAATAACAAAGTAAAGAGATTGGTTATGAGGGACTCCCCTTGTGAAGATGTCCTTGACTCCCCGGCAATAGCGCCAGAAAAATGCTGGATGGCTCAATGCACGCAACAAATTATTCCTTTATGAACTGCGTGTAAAGTAAACAATACGATTGTTGTTTTCTCCCTAGTAGCAACAACACATCTAGTACCTTAGAGATTTCTGTCACTTCCCCAGATTACCAGAGGCATGAACCCACTATCGAGCATAAATACTAACTCTTGGAGTTGCTAGCATCTACTTGGCCAAGATAGATACTAACAACGGAAAGCATGCAAGATCACAAATAACAAAGACATGATAGAATCAATAATTAATCTGAAATAGCATCTCAATATCCATCGGATCCCCGTAAACACAACATGCAGAATTACAAATAGATGATCTTGATCATGAACGGAGCTCACCAGATCTAGACATGAAAGCACAAAGGAGGAGAACCAGCCATCTAGCTACTACATGGATCCGTAGTCTAAGGATGAACTACTCACGCATCACACCGGAGGCTTGCATGGTGATGAAGAAGGCCTCCAGGGTGAATTCCCCTCTCCGGCAGGGTGCCGAGAAGAGCTTCAGATCCCTCCCGATCTAGGGATGGAGATGACGGCGGCTATAGACTCTTTCGTGGATTTTTGATCGGGTCCTTAGGGTTTTCGTCCCGAGGGCAATATATAGGAGGAAGGAGAGGCCGAGGGGGTGCTGGGAGTGGCCACACCACCCCCTGGCGTGGGCCAGGCCTGGTCGCGCGGCCAGGTGGTGTGGTGCCCCCCTGGCCCCTCTCTGTATCATATTCTGGCACTTGATGACATCCAGAAAAATAGGCACTTTGGCTTTTGTCCCGTCCAATTCCGAGAATATTCATTTTCTGACTTTCCTGGAACCAAAAACAGCAGAAAACAGGCAGCTGGCACTGTGGCTCTTGTTAATAGGTTAGTCCAAGAAATCATATGAAAAGTACTCCAAAGTTGGAACAAAACACAAGAAAGTGGATAAAACCAAGAATGGAACATCAAAAATTATAGATACATTTGCAATGTATCAGGTACCCCTTGCCCGATGATACGGAAGAATCCCCATATCAAAATGACAAGGTAAGCAGATAATAAGCATCTCAGCAATCTTCTTATTTACCATGGGAAAATGGTATTTTTCTCTCTTTCCTCTTTTCTCGTCTTTTTTTCTTTTTCTCAATCTCTATCTTTTTTTTATAAGAAGAATGCTTTATAGATTGCTCATTATGGTTATGCTGCAGGTTTCCACCATGATTAGGCATGGATTAACCAGCGAGCCAGGCGTTTCTCTAACACACATACATAACTCCATGGACTTACAAGCTACCCTTTTATTTCACACCGACGACATCCATAAACAAAAGAGCATGATATCAACTGGGTACAATGTACACGTGCAATGTTGAAAGCCTTCCCCATGACAGCATGATTCTGCTAATCCCCAACGTATAAGTGTAAGCATATACAACATAGATGACACAATGGTTCAAGTTTATTAGGGTCAAGAAAAGTAAAGTGTGCCATCAAGTTCGTGAGAGCTTTAATCACTAATTTTCTCATAACAAGTTTAATTCGGAAGGTAGATAAAAACATGAATATACTTGAAATGGTGTAACACACCATGCATAGGAATTTATGGTGGACTCTTTGGAATAACTTGGTTTTATTTGGGGTTGTATGCAGGAGTGGAACTCATACCTGGTATAGGTGGAGGCTAGCAAAAGACTGGGAGCAACCAACTAAGAGAGCAATAATGGCCATAATCATGCAAAGCAGCAAAACATTATTAATTGAAGCATAAAGTGATATTACAAGTCATAAACTAAATGATCATAGAGGCTAAGGTGACTTGTTCATAGTCTTAACATGGTGTAAGCATGCGCCAAGTCAACCCAAATAAAGCATCAAAGGATAATACCACAATATTATGCTTTTGAATGCTACAACAACGCATGATCCTTTAAAGGCACATTAAGCAATCTCAATTGTTTGGAACAAGTCATGCTACAGCAATAATCACTAAGCATAAAGTCAAAACAATATCAAACATGACATGATAAAGTCTAGGCCACAGTCTAAAGAAGCTCCTTTTGTACCACTTATAAGCATGAAGCTTCCTACTCTTTTCCAATCACCAATCAACTTATTTAAAACCACATATGAATGCATGGGTCCAACCAATTTTTTTAAGCAAACCAAACAAAAGAAAACTAAAAACAAAAACAAAGACGCTCCAAGAACAACACAATTATGCATGAAATAATAAAAATAAAGTGTTTGAAAGAAAACCTGAGATTTTTATTGATGAAGAAGGGGATGCCTTGGGCATCCCCAAGCTTTGACGCTTATACTTCTTGAATATTTCTCGGGGTGACACGGGTGGAATCCCCAAGCTTGACCTTTTGTCCATACTTCATCTCATCACATTGTTCTTCCCTACACTTGAAAATTTCCTTCAGAAAAAACTTCACACAATCTTCATTAGCAACATTAGTGTATTCAAGATAATAAGTCTTTGGGTTTAGTTTCAACACAAGTAAAACTTCCATTAAAACACAAGCTACTATAGAAATTACTTCTAAAATCTCAAGTGATTGGCGAGAACTCAAGGAGAAAGATATTTTAAGAGGCAAATGCAAATAACGGCAGAAATCTGTCAAAACGGACCGGTAGGTAAAAACCGATTTTTTAGAAGACCTTATGTTGCTCAAATTGAAAAGTGATAAACTAACGAAAGTTAGATAATAACCTGGGGAATAAGCACAAAAAATTACAGATTCATCTGACGTACAAGTATTTTTCACGATTTTTTATAGTGAAGCATAAAAATCTATTTCGGGACAACAACTTTCCAAAGTCTTACTTCTTTCTCATTAGAGGTTATTCTTGGCACAAAAACCACACAAAAAGGATAAGGATAGTTTATTAATGAAGCAATAACTTTCAAGAATCAACAAAATAAACACTTACTGAAAATAAAAAATAATTTGGATTATCTCCCAATAGTGCTTTTCTTTAACGCCTTTCAGCTAGGCATAGGAGCAAGATTCAAGTATTTTCGAATGAATAAGCATTAAGATTAATACCAGAAATATCTTTCTTTTCCAAGGCTTCATGCATTCCTACAAGTTTTTAACTGAAAAGCTTCCATGGGAAGATTTGTTTTGGTTTTATAGGCATGAACACAAGTGTTCAAGGTCGACCCCCACTTAACCATTACTCATCTTTCCAATCACTTTCATTTTTGAAAACGTTTTTAGGTAACAAGTACAACTAATTTTTTTGTAATTCACATTCCCTATCCATACTAAGATAGAGAACAACTTAAAACTGAAAGTAAAAACTACTTAGAGATAAAGCAAACAAGTGCACACAAGAATATTCACCCACACGCTATTGCTCCCCGGCAACGGCGCCAGAAAAGGTCTTGATAACCCACAAGTATAGGGGATCATGTGTAGCCTTTTTGATAAGTAAGAGTGTCGAACCCAATGAGGAGCTAAAGGTAGGATAAATGTTCTCTTAAGTTATATCAACCACTGATACAACTCTACGCACACTAAACGTTTGCATTATCTAGGAAATAAAACTAGAGCAACAATACGAGTACTAGAAATAGCTTTGCATGATAATAAATAACAAGAAAGTAAAGCTAGTTGTTGTAGCAATAAAATACACTAAACTAACAGAACCATGAGTGTGGAATAGTGATAGTAATTGTGGTGGCTTTGTCCAAGTTTAAAAAGCGAATAGATCGGGTTCATTGTCTTCGATGCAGTTTTCTATGTGGGAGAGGCTAAATATACATGCGCTTCACTACTTGGAATTATATGTACTATATGATTAGATTGTTAGCAAACATCCGTAAGTACTAACAATACATTAAGGTTTCCTCAACCATAGCCTTAAGTTTAATGATCCTCTTACTCCCATACGTGCAACGTTCTGGTTCACGTCCTCAGGTTTCTGTCACTCCGGCAGAACTCTCCCTTCCTTTTACACATACTACAAACCCTATGATGTTTAATCCATGCGCGCACAAATATAATGGACACCAAAGGATTGTACCATATCAACATACAACTCTAATGAACCAAAGATGCTCAACCATTCAATCTAAGAACAAAGAAACTACACAAACATGACATAGATCATAGGATTATAACTTATAGCATCAAACACCATGTTTACATAGGATGGTATAGAGGTGTGTGGGAGGATGAACCATTGTATACTAGGAGGATTAGGTGATGGAGATGGCGGTGAAGATGGTGAAGAGGGCAGTGGCGGCGCCGGCGGCGGCGCGGGGGACTCCTTCCCCGCCGCCAGTATCATGGGGGAGCACCGCCCCTTAGCCCCTTCCTTCATGGCTTCTTGGGATCCCTCACCCATGGAGATGGGATCCATGGGGGGCAAAAACGTGGCTTTGGGGGCTGCAAATTCGTGGGTGGAGATGCCCTGGGCTAATTAGGTTTCCTCCCTTTATATAGCTTCTCGGCTTCCCGTCACCCCATCTTGGGTTGCAGTAAATCGGACCTAGCGGCCCCGTCCAGACTTGGAATCAGCTAAATTTTATGTCCAGAATGTTTGTCGCAAAATTTCCAAGAACTCTGTAGTTGAAGAGTTTTCTGTTTGACGCTGTCTTCGACCCGAAACGTGACCATCTTCAAAATGAGTTCTGAGACAGATTTCTAGAAAAATCCCAATGTGGATCCAACAAGGTTTCCACTTGTATTCTTGGTAATTCCTACACATCCAAGTGTAAAACAAGAATATTGTGCACTTTTGCAACTATTAGTAGGTTAGTCCAAATAAATCATAAACTTTATACAAAAAGGAGTGTCAAAAGCATATTATTAGCATAAAACCATTAAAAATTATAGATACGTTATGGACGTATCAATCTGTTGCCGCACCTGAAATGAAATATCGAGCTGGCCCTAAGTCTGATACTGCGTGCTACTATTGCAAGGGGACTGGCCGTTGGAAGCGCAACTACCCCAAGTACTTGGCAGATAAGAAGTCCGGCAGGAAAAACAAAGGTATATATATGATATACATGTTATTGATGTGTAGTTGACTAGTACTCGGAGTAGCACCTGGATATTTGATACTGGATCGGTTGCTAATATATGTAACTCGAATCAGGGGCTGCGGAACAAGCGACCACTAGCAAGGGGTGAGGTCAAGATGCGTGTCGGCAATGGATCAAGAGTCAATGTGATCGCCATCGGAACGTTGCCGCTCCACCTACCATCGGGATTAGTTATAAACTTAAATAATTGTTATTTAGTGCTTGCACTGAGCATGAACATTATATCCTGATCTTGTTTAATGCGATGTGGTTATTCGTTTAAATCCGAAAACAATGGTTATTTGATTTATATGAATGATATCTTTTATGGTCATGCACCTGTGATGAATGGTTTATTTCTATTAGATTTCGATAATAGTGTTACACATATTCATAATGTTGATGCTAAAAGAATTAAACTTGATGACGATATATCTGCATATATGTGGCACTGCCATTTAGGTCATATTGGTGTTAAACGCATGAAGAAACTCCATTCTCATGGACTTTTGGAATCACTTGACTTTGAATCATTTGATACATGTGAGCCATGCCTTATGGACAAGATGACTAGAACACCGTTTTCCGGTTCAATGGAACGGGCGACAGATTTATTAGAAATCATACATACTGATGTATGCGGTCCAATGAGTGTGTCGGTGCGTGGTGGTTAACGTTATTTTGTTACTTTCATGGATGATTTGAGTAGATACGGGTATATATCTATTTGATGAAACACATCTAAAACCTTTGAAAAGTTCAAGGAATTTCAGAATGAAGTGGAAAATCATTGTAATAGAAAGATCAAATTTCTACGGTCTGACCGTGGAGGTGAGTATCTAAGTTATGAGTTTAGCACACATATGAAAGAGTGTGGAATAGTTTCACAACTCACACTTGCCGGAACACCACAACATAATGGTGTGTCGGAACATCGTAATCGTACTTTATTAGATATGGTTCGATCTATGATGTCTCTGACTGACTTGCCACTATCATTTTGGGGCTATGCACTAAAAACTGCTGCATTCACTCTATATCGACCACCATCTAAATCCGTTGAAAAAACACCATATGAATTGTGGTTTGGAAACAAACCTAAGTTGTCGTTTCTTAAAGTTTGGGGTTGCGATGTTTGTGTGAAGAAACTTCAACCGGATAAACTCGAACCCAAAGAGGAAATTTTTGTCTTCATAGGATACCCTAAGGAAACTATTTGGTATTCCTTCTATCACAGATCCAAAGGCAAGGTTTTCGTTGCCAAGAATGGATCCTTTCTAGAGAAAGAGTTTCTCGTGAAAGGTGTGTGTAGTCGGAAGGTAGAACTCGAAGAGGTCATTAAACCTTTTCTTCATGCAACGGCGAGTAGCGCAGCGCCAAAAATTGTTCCAGAGTTGACTTCACCGAATGAAGAGGGAACTAATGATAATGATCATGAAACTCCGAAAGAGGACACTACCAAACCTTGCAGGTCGAGCAGGACTCGTGCAGCCCCTGAACTGTACGGCAATCCTGTTATGAATTTCATGGTCAATGAAATAGATGACCCAACGATGTATGAAGAAGCGATGATGAGCCCAGATTCCAACAAATGGCTAGAAGCCATGAAATACGAGATGGAATCCATGTACGAAAACCAGGTTTGGACATTGGTGGACTTACCTCACGATCGAAAGGCCGTTGAAAATAAATGGATTTTCAAAAGGAAAACTGATGCTGATTGTAATGCAACCGTCTATAAACCTCGACTTTTCACAAACGTATTTCGATAAATTCAGGAGTTGACTACGATGAGACATTCTCTCCCGTAGCGATGCTAAAGTCGGTTAGGATTATGTTAGCAATTGCTGCTTATTTCGATTATGAGATATGGTAGATGGATGTCAAAACTTCATTCCTCAAGGGAAACATTGAATAAGAATTGTATATGATACAACCAAAGGGTTTTGTTAATCCTAAGGATGCTAACAAGGTGTGCAAGCTTCAGCGATCCATCTTTGGACTGAAGCAAGCATCACGGAGTTAGAATCTCCGCTTTGATGAAGTGATCAAAGAGTTTGGATTTATCCAAACTTATGAAGAGGCTTGTATTTACAAGAAAGTGAGTGGGAGCAATGTGGAATTTCTAATATTATATGTGGACGACATATTATTTATTGGAAATGATATAGATCTTTTAAATAGTGTTAAAAGTTATCTAAACAACAAATTTTCGATGAAGGGCCTAGGTGAAGCATCATACATATTAGGCATAAAGATCTATAGAGATAGATCAAGGCGCCTGATAGGGCTATCACAAAGTACATACCTTGATAAGATTTTAAAAAAGTTTAAAATGGACGGAAGTAAGAAGGGGTTCTTACCAATGGTGTGAGGCAAGACATTGAGTAAGACTCAGAGTCCGTCTATGGTGGAAGAAAGAGAGATAATGGATAAAATCCCCTATGCTTTAGCTACAGGCTCTATAATATACGCCATGCTATGTACAAGACCGGATGTGGCACATGTTATTAGTTTAACTAGTAGGTACCAATCTGATCCAGGTACGAAACACTGGATAATGGTCAAGAATATCCTTATGTACTTAAGAAGAACTAAGGATATGTTTCTTGTATACGGAGGTGAAGAAGAGTTGGTCGCCAAGTGTTATGTTGATGCTAGCTTTGACACCGATCCGGATGACTCTAAGTCTCAATCCGGATACGTATTTCTCTTGAATGGAGCAGCAATTAGTTGGAGGAGTTCTAAACAACCTGTGGTGGCTGGATCAACGACGGAGGCTGCTACAGAAGCGGCACAGGAAGCGGTTTGGATGAAGGAGTTCATAACCGAACTAGGTGTGGTTCCTAGTGCGTTGGACCCAATGGTTATCTATTGTGACAACAATGGAGCCATAGCCAACGCCAATGAACTAAGGTCTCATAATAATTCCAAGCATATTAAGCGCCGATTTCACTCCATCCAAGAGCATGTTGAGGATGGAGATATAAAGATTTGTAAAGTACACACGTATCTCAATGTTGCTGATCTGTTGACTAAAGTTCTCCCTAGGGAAAAACATGATCAACACCAGAACTCCATGGGTGTTAGATTTATCACTATGAAACTAGATTATTGCTCTAGTGCAAGTGGGAGACTGAAGGGAATATGCCCTGAGAGGCAATAATAAAGTTGTTATTATGTATATTCTAAGTATATGATAGATGTTTATTTTGCATGCTATAATTGTGTTAATACGGAAATGTTAATACATGTGTGTTTAATAACAAAATGGAAAGTTCCTAGTTATGCCACTCTTTAAACTAGCTCGTTGATTAACAAGATGATCAAAGTTTCCTGATCATGGACATTGGATGTCGTTAATAACGAGGTCAAAACATTGGGGAAATGGTGTAATGAACATTCATCCGAAGTATAGCATTACAATCAAAGTCATTGAGTTTATATTGCTATAACATCACACGAAGTAATCCTAGTCCTTAGACCATGAGATCATGTTAATCACTAACACCAGAGGAGTATCTTGATAACATCAAACGTCACACCGTAAAAGGGTGACTATAAAGATGGGTTCAGTGCTACGAAGGTGTTATGTAGAGGCTCATGGATCAAGAGTGGGATTTGTCCATCCCGATGACGTATAGATATATGCTGGGCCCTCTTGGTGATATCACATTGACAATAACTTGCAAGCAAGTGATGTGATCACTAGAATGTTATATCACGGGAACGAGAAAAGAGTGCATGTCGGTAACGATATCAAACTAGGTATTTGGATATCGATGATTGAATCCCAGACATGTAATATATCATGAGACAAAGGGATTAAGTTACTAGCACTAAAGGTTTCTCACGATCATAGAAGTCATCGTTGAATGTGCAGGAGTCAGAATGGATCTCTAGGTCCCGCTTCTGATTATTGATCTGAGAGGAGTCTCAATCGTGTTTGCATTATTCGCGAACCTTAGGGTGACACACTTAAGGGTTGCCAACCACCATTTGGAGCATATATGTTTCATATGAAAGAATTGCAAAGCGCTAGAATCATTTCGATGGAAACCGGAATTGTTTCAGGTGAGATTAGAGAAACTGGTTCTGCATGTGATATTGAAATGTTGCAAGGGGTTTTATGTGAATGTTTGTTAATTAAAGTAATTAATAAAATTATGAATAACATAAATAAAAGAGTTTTATTAAATGAGAGTTTCATTAAATTTGGTGGAAATTTAATGCATGTGAGTGGAATTTTGAGTGGAGGCTAAATTTATGTGAGTGGAGCTTCACCACATGAATGAGGGAAGAGGTGGGGGCACCTCCGCATGGCGCCGACCATGGGAGGGGGCTGCCCCCCTCTCCCTATAAAAGGCCCCCCCTCCTCCTAAAAAAGTACACCTCCTCGTGAAGGATCTCTCTCCCCCTCTAGATATATTCTCCATGGTCTCGGATTAGCGAGATACATGTTCCTAGTGGCTTTTCGTCTGGAAGGAGTTGCTACTTCCACTGATTCGCTGGAGCGAGGAGGTGGAGGTTGTTCGATGACCTAAAGGTTTGTGCGAGGATGGATGCGCTGCTGATTTGCGGTGCTAGGACTTCCACACGATCTTGAGATCGACAAGCGTTCGACTACATCATCCACGAGTTCCAACTCGTTAACAAAGCTTTGTTGTCTTCGAGGGTAAGTTCTCCATGGATGTATATCCACCCATTTCTTGTATCTAGTAGATAGATCTTGGCGTATGATGTCTACGCACTTCTATACTTGTAGACAGTTGTTGGGCCTCCAAGTGCAGTGGTTTGTAGAACAGCAGCAAGTTTTCCCTTAAGTGGAACACCCAAGGTTTATCGAACTCAGGGAGGAAGTGGTCAAAGGTATCCCCTCTCAAGCAACCCTGCAATCAAGATACAAGAAGTCTCTTGTGTCCCCAACACACCCAATACACTTGTCAGGTGTATAGGTGCACTAGTTCAGCGAAGAGATAGTGAAATACAAGTGGTATGGATAATTATAAGTGGTAACGGTGATAAAAAATAACTTGATGGCGTGGAAAAGACTAAAGTAAAACTGAAATAAAGATGGAAGCAAGCAAACATGTAACAGATCTAGTTGCAAATGGTGTTTCAATGCTTAGAAACAAGGCCTAGGGATCATACTTTCACTAGTGAACACTCTCATATAAATATATCATCTTCATGATACTACGCTGAACTACTCTCCGGTTGGACACTCTAATCAACGGTAGGGCTATAATAGCACACCTCAAAGTAAGCCTTTCCCATCTAGAAAACCCCACACTGTCACCTTGAGTACTAGATGAGCCCAAAAAACTGAAGGGAATATGCCCGAGAGGCAATAATAAAGTGGTTATTATCTTATTCCATGTTTATGATAAATGTTTATTTTACATGCTAGAATTGTATTGATCGAAAACATCAATACATGTGTGTTAATAAACAAAAAGGGTTCCTAGTTATGCCTCTCTTATAGACTAGCTTGTTGATTAATAACATGATCAAGGTTTCCTGATCATGGAGATTGGATGTTGTTAATAACAAGGTCACACCATTGGTGGAATGATGTGATGAACATTCATCCGAAGTATAGCATTACGATCAAATTCATTATGTTTATATTGCTATAACATCATATGAAGTAATCTTTATCCTTATACCATGAGATCATGTTAATTGCTAACACCGGAAGAGTATCTTGATAACATCAAACGTCACACCGTAACAGGGTGACTATAAAGGTGGGTTCAGTGCTACGAAGGTGTTATGTTGAGGCTCATGGATCAAGAGTGGGATTTGTCCATCCCGATGACGGATAGATATACTCTGGGCCCTCTCGGTGATATCACATTGAAATAGCTTGCAAGCAAGTGATGTGATCACTAGAATGTTATATCACGGGAACGAGAAAAGAGTGCATGTCGGTAACGAGATCAAACTAGGTATGGAGATACCGATGATCGAATCTTGGACATGTAATATATCGCGGGACAAAGAGATTTAGTTACTAGCGTTAAAGGTTCTCACGATCACAGAAGTCATCGGTTAATGTGTAGGAGTCAGTATGGATCTCCAGGTCCCGCTGCTGATTATTGATCAGAGAGGGGTCTCGATCATGTCTGCATTATTCGCGAACCATAGGGTGACACACTTAAGGGATACCGACACCATTTGGAGCAAATATGTTTCAGATAAAAATTTAAGAAAGCGCTAGAATTATTTCAATAGACACCGAAACTATTTCGGGTGAAATTGCTGAAATTGGTTCTGCATGTAATATTGCAATGTTGTAGGGGGTTTTATGTGAATGTTTGTTAATTAAAGTAATTAACAAAATTCTGAATAAAAATAATAAAAGAGTTTTATTAAATGAGAGAGCATTAAATTTGGAGAAATTTAATGCATTTAAAGTGGAGACTTTAAAAGAGAATGTGAAGGGGCATTTTAATGTGGAGGGGTTACCACCACATGAATGGAGGAGGTGAAGGGTCACCCCCTCCATGCGCCGGCCATGAAGGAGGGGCACCCCCCTCCTCCTATAAATGGTTACCCCCTCCTCACTTCTCACACACACCTCCTTGTGAAGGATCTCTCTCCCCCTCTAGTATTATTCCCCCATGGTCTCGGATTAGCGAGATACATGTTCCCGGTGGCTTTATCTAGAAAGGAGTTGCTGCTTCCGCTGCTTTGCTGGAGCAAGGGACGGAGGTTGTCGGGGTACCGGACGTGTGTGCGATCACGGATGCACCGCTGCTTTGCGGTGCTGGACTTGGTGGTGCTGGAGCTGGATCTGATGGACGTGCTGGAGCCGGACCTGCTGGACTTCATCACGATCTTGAGATCGGCAAGTGTATGACTACATCAACCACGAGTTCCTACTCGTTAACAAAGCTCGTTGTCTACGAGGGTAAGTTCTCGTTGGATGTATGTCCACCCGTTGCTTTGTACCTAGTAGATAGATCTTGGCGTGTAGTTCACACCGTAGGAAATTTTTTGTTTTCTATGCTGCGGACCGTACAGTGGTATCAGAGCCTGATCTATGCGTAGGTGCTTAGCACGGGTAGTACACATATGTTTATATGTGGGCGATGATGATCATGTTATTGCTTCTTTCATGTATTTTGGATATTGGTGACATAGTGGGATGAAGCGGCCCGGACCAACCTTACATGTCATCGCACATGAGACCGGTTCCACGACTGACATGCAACTTGTTTTGCATAAGTGGCTGGCGGGTGTCTGTCTCTCCTACTATAGTCAATATATGATTTACAATGAGTTGCTAATAACTTAGTTATCCTTGTTGTGGTTCATGTTCGTAGGTAAGAACGGTTCTATCTCCAAAAGCCCTAAGCCACGTAAAACTTGCAACTGATAAATTAGAGGCGTCTAGTTTAGATCATTGCTGGGCTAGTGTCTTGATATGGTATTGTTGTAAGTAGATGTATGATAGATACTCTTACAACACATTCAACGTGTAAATTCCATATACCTTGGCCTTACACACAAAGGAATGATAGAGATCATACCACGATGCAAATGATAGAGATCAAATGCATGGACCATATCATCTCACTTTACACATTAGATGTTAGCATCTTATACTGCTAGTTTGGCGCTTTCTGTAGCATTGTAAGATGATCCCTCATTTAAATATCAAGATAAAATGTGTTCTTCCTTAAGTATGCACCGTTCTATGGATCGTGTTTCGAGACATCACGTGATGATTGGATGTTCTCAACTCTACGCTTTCATGCAACGGGTGTAAGACAGTTTTACACACGCGAATACTAAGGTTCTTACTTGGCAAGCCTAGCATGTACAGACATGGCCACGGAACATGGACCGAAAGGTTAAGCATGAGTCATATAGTTGATGTGATGACCATATTGATGCTCGCCTTTGAAGCTACACCGACTCACGTGATGATCGGACTTGGTGTAGTGGATTTGGTTCATGTAATCGCCAAAAAGGCACGAGGGATGTCGTTTTTGAGTGGGAGTTCATTTCTAATTTGGATTAGTCGAACTCAATTTTTCATAAACTAAATCAAAGTGAATTTGCATAATTTGTTGTAGTCATTCGCATCTGTTCACTACCTTATGCTTAGTTTTTATTTGAGATAATAGAACTACAGAATTCTGGATATTTACTTTACAAACTGGTATCGTATTGTTTTGAATGTTAATTTAAAATTTATAAGTCCTATTGCAAACTTTTAGCAAACTCTATTTACTCCATGAAGTTTAATAAGTAGTATTAAATCAAGAGTAAGAATTCCAATGTTAGTATCTAAAGTATCATGTTTGCCTCCATGATTATTGATATTCAAAAAGTTGTTTTAATATCAAGACTATATTGGAGCTGAAAATTGTTTCAGAAACCATCATGTGTGAAAGATATTGTGATATCTGAAACAATGTTTTTGGTTGCATTATGATAGAGTATAATTTAGCAAAATACATGTTCTCATATTGTATGAAAAATTGTGAAGGATGGAGATGCTAGGCATCTGAATCTACCAAAAGGGTTTTGGGAACTGATATTATACTCGCGATTCTTCCTTATAGGCTATAGTAGCTTGATCATGAAAGTTGTCATGATAAGGATGAATAGAAGATGTAAGTAAAATGTTTACTACACTAATAGATTACTAAAGAATGGATTTTTGAAAGAACACCAAACATTTGATGATGGTGATCCACTTCAAAGTGCAAGTCCAAAGGTATTAGTATTTGACTATATACAAGCTTTGTACCATGTGTCATGTTGATGACACCACTATTGATGTTGATAGATTCTTTTAAAAGAAAAGGAATTGCTGAAAGAGAATCTATAAAATATTTGGCAGAAAATAAAAGGTTGGAGATGTCCAACTTAGGTATATAGAAGATATACATGTTATGGCTATATTCCTTGCTTGTTAAACAATGTGGTTCTTACGTATTGGATACTGGTATTGGATACCGAATTGGTTGGTATGAAGTGTCATACAGGACAACGCAATTCATGAACTACAATGGCCTAAGTAACTAGCAAGAGAATGAGTGATGATGTTCATCAAAAACAAATAAAGTGTTATTGTGTTTTTCGTTGTCATCAAACCATGCCTTCAAGATTTGTTTAAATAATTGTTATTTTGTTCTGGTATCATGAGAAAAATGGATGTTCAAATAATTACCATATTCCATAAAGGATGGATGAACTTTTACAAGTCTAGTTGGAGAAATCACATCCATAAAACTATTGCTAAAATGTCGCAAGACAAATGATTGAAAGATCACTTATGAAGTGACATCGCTGTTTAAATTATATTTGAAAGAAAACATGAAGAAACTCCATGTTGATGGATTTTGGAGCCTTTGATTTTGATCAATTGACGCATGTGAGACTTTCCTCGAGATAATTGAAACTCCGTCCATAGGCCAGAGAGGAACGGATGACTAGCTTATTGGAAATTGTGCATACTAATGTGCATAGTCCATTATGTGTAGCCATATGCGATGGATCTTTTTGCTTCATATGCTTTCTCCGAAAAATTGAGTGAATATATCTGTATATTTACTTAATATGAAACATTTGAAAATTGTTCAAAGACTTTCAAGATGAAGTGGAAAATCATTATAACAAGAAAATAAAGAGTTTATGATTCGATCATAAAGGAAGATATTTGAGTTACATGTTTAGCAAAACACCTAAGATTTGAGGAATTGTTCCATGAATTTGGATTTCCCGGTAAACCATAGGAGTATGGCATATTCGAGAGATGAAATCAAACCATGTTTGACATGGTAAGATCAAAGGTGTCATTTATAAAACTGCCATTATGTTTTAAAGATTGAAGTTTTAGAGACTACCGCTTTTACACTGAAAAGAGCACCATCGTGATCCGTTGAAATGACACCATATGAGTTATGGTTTGGGATAAAACCCGAATTGTCTTCTCTTAAATTTTGGTATGCTATGCATAAGTAAAATGTTTACAACCAAAGTTGGATAAGCACGTCTTTGTAGGTTATCCCAAAGAATTTGTTGGGAATTTCTCCATAACACCGAGGACAAAAGAGTTTGTTACTTGGAACGTCAAGTTTCTTGAGAAGGAACTTTTCGCGAAAAGTTAAGTGGGAGGACAATAGAACTTTGATAATGTTGTTGAACCTTAGCTATATGTGCTAAGTAGCGCAGCGCCGGAAAGTGTCCCGGTGGCGGCCACAATGCTCATGGCTCTCGTGATTACAAAAGGTGTGATCTCGGAGATTAGAGTTCCTATAGAACTGTGTGGGTAGATAAGAATCAAATAGTAAGATTTGATAAGCAAGTCGTTATTGTTTTGACAATGATGAATCGACTACATGCAAAGAAGCGATGATGGGCCGTGACTCCATAAAATGACTAGAAGTCATAGAATCTGTGATAGTATCCATACACGAGAAAACAAGTTTCTGAACTTGGAAGACCCTCCGGAAAGGCGTGAAGCCTATCAGTCATGTTTGGATCTATAAAGAAATAAGACATGGATGTTTAACATCTATGAAATAGTCGACATGTCGGAAAGAAGTTTACGACAATGTTCAAGGAGTTGACTATGACAAGATTTGATCTTTCATAGCGATATATAGTCTTGACGGATTAATGTAGCAACCACTACATATAATTTGGTATATGGTAGTTGAATAAACAAAACAAGGTTCTTCTAATAGAACGGTAACCTAGGACGTGTACATGACATGGTCCGAAGGGTTTTGTTAATTCAAAGGGTGCTAAAAGGGCATGTAAACTTCAATAGTTGAAGTAAGCATAGCAGAGTTGGAATCTTCACCATGATGAAACTGTTAAAAGAGTTTAAATTCATCGGAGATGATGAAGATGCTTGCATTTGCAAGATATTAAGTGGGAGCGCTGAGACATATTTCTAATACATTATGTAGAGGACATATTGTTGATTGGAAATGATGTATCTTATATTGACACAAGTTAAGAATTTCATTAAAATAAGATTTTTCGATGAAAGACTTGGGCAAACCCGGAATATTAGGCATCGATATCTATATGGATAGATTAAGGCGCTAATATGGTTGTGCCAGACATACATATATGATATATTGAAAGGGTTCAATATGGAAACAACAAGAAAGGTTCTTGCTGCATGGAAAGGATTGTATCAAAATTCAAGTGTTTCAACACTTGGTGAGTAAAATCACATGAAGATTTTGATCGATTATACCATGATATGTATATATATCCAGAATGTCCTATGCTCTAAATGTTATGAGCATATACCAGAATGATTCATAAGATGATCATTGGACAATAGTAAAGATATTCTTATGAGCTTTGGAAGAACTAAGAATATATAATGTATAAGTGACAAATAGTTAAAGGTAGTTCATTGTAAAGTGTTACATTGATACTAGTTTTGTCACAAGATACAAATTAATCTTAATTTAGACTATGGGTGGCACAACGTAATGGAAAGGATGTTCCATGATGGATTTGGATGAGTTCCAAAGTTGAGACATTGTGATGGATACTACAACAAAAGGCTAAGTATATGACTGCTATAGTAGTAGCAAAGGAGGGCATTTGTGTTAAGTAGTTTGTTATCAAACTAGGTGTGGTTCAAAGTGGGCTAATACTATGAAGATATATTGTGTGACAATAATACCAACATATTTTGAGCCGAACGAACTAAAGGTCTCACCAAAGGACCAAATCTATACAATGCCATCTCATTTGAGAATGAGTGATGCGTAGAGACGCAGAGACATGCAAATACACACGGACCTGAAACTGTCAGATCCAGAGATTATGTTAACCACTAGCAATAGCATATATGCAACACCAGAAAGCCATAGGTGTTCAATACGCAAAGTTTTTCAAACTAGATTATTGACTCTAGTGCAAGTGGGAGACTGAAGGGAATATGCCCGAGAGGCAATAATAAAGTGGTTATTATCTTATTCCATGTTTATGATAAATGTTTATTTTACATGCTAGAATTGTATTGATCGGAAACATCAATACATGTGTGTTTAATAAACAAAAAGGGTTCCTAGTTATGCCTCTCTTATAGACTAGCTTCTTGATTAACAAGATGATCAAGGTTTCCTGATCATGGAGATTGGATGTTGTTAATAACAAGGTCACACCATTGGTGGAATGGTGTGATGAACATTCATCCGAAGTATAGCATTACGATCAAAGTCATTATGTTTATATTGCTATAACATCATACGAAGTAATCTTTATCCTTAGACCATGAGATCATGTTAATTGCTAACACCGGAAGAGTATCTTGATAACATCAAACGTCACACCGTAACAGGGTGACTATAAAGGTGGGATCAGTGCTACGAAGGTGTTATGTTGAGGCTCATGGATCAAGAGTGGGATTTGTCCATCCCGATGACGGATAGATATACTCTGGGCCCTCTCGGTGATATCACATTGAAATAGCTTGCAAGCAAGAGATGTGATCACTAGAATGTTATATCACGGGAACGAGAAAAGAGTGCATGTCGGTAACGAGATCAAACTAGGTATGGAGATACCGATGATCGAATCTTGGACATGTAATATATCGCGGGACAAAGGGATTTAGTTACTAGCGTTAAAGGTTCTCACGATCACAGAAGTCATCGTTGAATGTGTAGGAGTCAGTATGGATCTCCAGATCCCGCTGCTGATTATAGATCAGAGAGGGGTCTTGATCATGTCTGCATTATTCGCGAACCATAGGGTGACACACTTAAGGGATACCGACACCATTTGGAGCAAATATGTTTCAGATAAAGATTTAAGAAAGCGCTAGAATTATTTCAATAGACACCAAAACTGTTTCGGGTGAAATTGCTGAAATTGGTTCTGCATGTAATATTGAAATGTTATAGGGGGTTTTATGTGAATGTTTGTTAATTAAAGTAATTAACAAAATTCTGAATAAAAATAATAAAAGAGTTTTATTAAATGAGAGAGCATTAAATTTGGAGAAATTTAATGCATTTAAAGTGGAGACTTTAAAAGAGAATGTGAAGGGGCATTTTAATGTGGAGGGGTTACCACCACATGAATGGAGGAGGTGAAGGGTCACCCCCTCCATGCGCCGGCCATGAAGGAGGGGCACCCCCTCCTCCTATAAATGGTTACCCCCTCCTCACTTCTCACACACACCTCCTTGTGAAGGATCTCTCTCCCCCTCTAGTATTATTCCCCCATGGTCTCGTATTAGCGAGATACATGTTCCCAGTGGCTTTATCTAGAAAGGAGTTGCTGCTTCCGCTGCTTTGCTGGAGCGAGGGACGGAGGTTGTCGGGGTACCAGACGTGTGTGCGATCACGGATGCACCTCTTCTTTGCGGTGCTGGACTTGGTGGTGCTGGAGCTGGATCTGATGGACGTGCTGGAGCCGGACCTGCTGGACTTCATCACGATCTTGAGATCGGCAAGTGTACGACTACATCAACCACGAGTTACTACTTGTTAACAAAGCTCGTTGTCTACGAGGGTAAGTTCTCGTTGGATGTATGTCCACCCGTTGCTTTGTACCTAGTAGATAGATCTTGGCGTGTAGTTCACACCGTAGGAAATTTTTTGTTTTATATGCTGCGGACCCTACACAAACACCACAATTTCATAAAGACATCCAACTCCAAATATAACTCATAACAAGTATTTGTAATCTCTAGCCTAAGTGCCACCATGGTGTGCACACTGTCAACTTCACACACATGGGGAGAGCAGAGATCTATTAAGCACTTGAGTAGCATGGTAGATCTATAGATTACAAGCTCATGATCTCTATAAGATCATGCATAGAGAGAGATGAACACATAGCTACCGGTAGAACCCTTAGCCTCGAGAGAGAACTACTCCCTCCTCATCATGGGAATCAGCAATGGTGATGGAGATGGTGGTGGAGATCGATGGAGATGGCTCCGGGGGCACTTCCTCGTCCTGGTAGGGTGCCGGAACAGAGACTTTCTGTCCCCCGAATCTCCTCTTCGGTGGCGGTGGCGCTGCGGAACCTTTCGTGGGTTTCTGATTGGGTACTTAGGGTTTTCGTCACGAGGGTAATATATAGGCGGAAGGAGAGGCCGAGGGGGTGCCGGGAGCGGCCACACCACCCCCTGGCGCGGGCCAGGCCTGGCCTCGCGGCCAGGTGGTGTGGTGGCCCCCTGGCCCCTCTCTGTCTCATATTCTGGCACTTGATGTCTTCCGGAAAAATAGGCACTTTGGCTTTTGTCCTGTCCAATTCCGAGAATATTCATTTTCTGACTTTCCTGGAACCAAAAACAGTAGAAAACAAGCAGCTGGCACTGTGGCTCTTGTTAATAGGTTAGTCCAAGAAATCATATGAAAAGTACTCCAAAGTTATAACAAAGCACAAGAAAGTGGATAAAACCAAGCATGGAACATCAAAAATTATAGATACATTTGCAATGTATCAACATCCCCACGCTTAACTCCTGCTCGTCCTCGAGTAGGTAAGTGATAAAAAGAAAGAATAATTTTTGAGGTGACATGCACCATCAAAGACTTGATCAAAGTAATTGTAAAACATTCAAAGCTGGGATCATAGTACTTCAATCATAACATGAAAGACAAAGTTCTAGTAATAAGACAAAGAACCTATGATTCAACATGAAAAGGCACAAACAAAAGTTTCACGAATAACAATGCTTTGCAAGACGTTTGTTTGTTTCACATAAAGAAACATAGCATAATAGTATTCAGCTTGTCCCTCATAGAGTAGCAAATATAAATGCATAGGACACCTTCAAAGTTCATAAGAGTGACTAGATACAAATAGTTTAAAACAAGCAATATCAAGTTATGCATCAATCAACTAGTCTTGGGACAATGCACATAGAACTAATAATGGCCACTATGCTCTCAAAGTAAGTGCATAAAGATAGAAGATGGAGACTCAATATAATGGTGGAAGAAAGGCCTTTTGTAAAAGGAAGTAGGGATTCAAGTCTCATAAAGAGCTTCCAAAAATTATGGTACTTATAGCTTTTAGCTCTCATTGCCCCTATCATAAGCATCTTGAAGGTGATTAAGGTTAAAGTGAACAAACTATGGTGTACATGCTTGACGAAGTATAAGTTAGAAATCTCATGTCCCTTGTATACGAGGGCCGCTCCTCATGCTACTCAAGTTTAGTCACCGGTAAGTTCTTGTCATCTAAGTGCATGTGTATCATAGAGAACCACCAACAGGGTACCCCTTGCCCGATGATACGGAAGAATCCCCATATCAAAATGACAAGGCAAGCAGACAACGAGCATCTCAACATTCTTCCTATTTACCATGGGAATATGGTGCTTTTTCCTCTCTTTCCTCTTTTCATAGTATCTCTTTTTTTCTCTTTTCTCTTTTTTCTCTCAACACAGGACTCTTTTTTTATAAGAAGAATGCTTCATAGACAGCTCATTATGGTTATGCTGCAGGTTTCCACCATGTCAGCATGGATTAGACCAGCGGCCCAAGCATTCCTCTAACACATATACATAACTCCATGGACTTACAAGCTCCCCTTTCATTTCACACCGACGACATCCATATACAAAAGAGCATGATATCAACTAGGTACAAGTACCAGGTGCAATGTTGAAAGCGTTCCCTATGAAAGCATGGTTCTGCTAATTCCCAACAAATAAGTGCAAGCATATACAACATAGACGACACAATGGTTCAAGTTTATTAAGGGCAAGAAAAGTAAAGTGTTCCATCAAGTTCGTGAGAGCGTTAATCACTAGTTTTCTCATAACAAGTTTAATTTGGAAGGTAAACAAAAGCATGAATATACTTGGAATAGCATAAGCTAGTAGGTAGGTATGGTGTACTCTTTGGAATAACTTGGTTTGGGGAGTTGGATGCATGAGTGGAACTCATACTTTGTTGTGGAGGCTAGCAAAATACTAGGAGCGACAAACTAAGAGAGCAATAATGGCCATAATCATGCAGAGCGACAAAACATCATTGATCAAATCATAAAGTGATACTACAAGTTGAAAACTAAAGGATCATAAAGGCTATGGTGACTTGAGATAGTCATAACATGGTGTGATCATGCGCCAAGTCAACCCAAATAAAGCATCAAAGGAGAATACCACTATACTATGCTTTAATATGCTAAAACAACGCATGATTCATCCAAGGCACATTAAGCAATCTCAATTGTTTATAACAAGTCATGCTACAACAAAGAATACTAAGTATAAAGCCAAAACAATATCAAGCATGGCATGACAAAGCATAGGCCACAGTAAAAAACAAGCTCTCTTTAACACTTAAGCATGAACTTTCCTACTCTTTTGCAAACCAAACCAAACTATTTGAAAACCAATGTATGAAAGAGGGGGTCCAACCAATTTATTCAGCAAACTAAGCAAACGAAAAACCAAAACAAAAACGAAAAAGAAGACGCTCCAAGAACAACACAACTGTGCATGAAACAATAAAAATAAAGCATTTGGAAGAAACCTGGGATTTTTATTGATGAAGAGGGGGATGCCTTGGGCATCCCCAAGCTTTGACGCTTGTACTTCTTGGATATTTCTTGGGGTGACACGCGTGGCATCCCCAAGCTAGAGCTTTAGTCCATCCTTCATCTCATTACTCATTCCTTCCATACACATGAAATTTTTCCTTCATACAAAACTTCACACAATCTTTATTAGCAACATTAGTGCACTCAAGATAATAAGTCTTTTAAGGTTCAGTTATAACACCAATAAACTTCCATTAGAACACTAGATACTGTAGCACTTCCCTCAAAAAGCTCAATTCCCCAAAAGAACTCAAAAAGGAACCAACAAGAAGCAAATGCAGAAAATGGCAGAAATCTGTCAAAACAGACCAGCAGGTAAAGACGAATTTTTTCGAAGACCTTATTTTACTCAAATCAAAAAGTTTTTAACTAACTAAAGTTAGATAACAATCTGGGTCAGAAGTACAAAAATTCACGCCTCAAAAATATGTACAGAGATTTTACACGAATTTTTACGGTGAGGCACATAAATCTGTTTCGGGACAGCAACTTTCCCAATCATTACTTCTCTCTCAATAGAGGTTACTCTTGGCACAAAAAGCAAATAAAAAGGATAAGGAGCGGTTATTACTAAAGTAATAACTTCCAAGACTCATCTAAAACTTTTGGGTTATCTCCCAATAAGTACTTTTCTTTAATGCCTTTAAGTTAGGCATGATAGTTTGAGAAGATGCTCACATAAGAAATATGAATTGAAGTAAAAGAGAGCATCAAGAAGCAAATTCAAAGCACATTTAAGTCTAACCCACTTCCTATGCAAAGGAATCTTGTAAAGAAATAAGTCATGAAAGCACAAAGCAACAAGCATAGGAAAGCAAAATAAGTGCAACTTCAAAAAAATTCAACATAAAGAGGGGAACTTAATATTGTTGAGATACATAAACTCATGTTTCCCTCTCTCATAATAACTTTAAGTAGCATCATGAATAAAATTAACAATATAACAATCACATAAAACATTATTATCATGAGCCACATGCATATAATAATTATTACTCTCCATATAAACATAGTCATTCTTATTAATTGTAGTGGGAGAAAATTCAACAAAATAGCTATCATTATTATTCTCATCACCATAATCATCAAATATAGGAGGCATATTGTAGTCATAATTAATTTTATCCTCAATAGTAGGTGTACTAAGAATATCATATTCATCATTCTAATCATCATATATTGGAGGTTTGGTATCATCATAAGCAATAGAATAGCTATCTTCCAAAGCTAGGGAACTAAAAAGATCATTTTCATAAAAACTAGCTTCCCCAAGCTTAGAATTTTCCATAGCATTAGCAATAATGGTATCCAAAGAATTAATAGTAACAACATTTCTATTAGCATGCAAATAAAGTACCATAGGTTTTTTAATTTTCTCCTCAAACACTTCATGTCCTAACTCAAGATAAATACTATAAAGCTCTCTATTTTTTTGTTATTTTCCATTAAGCCTAACTAGTGAAAACAAGAAACAAAAAGACAAAATTGCAGAATCTAAAGGAAATAACTTCGAGCACTCACACCGGAGGATGCGAGTACCTTTTACCTTACCTCCCCAACAACGGCGCCAGAAAATAGCTTGATGTCTACGCACTTCTATTCTTGTAGACAGTTGTTGGGCCTCCAAGTGCAGTGGTTTGTAGAACAGCAACAAGTTTTCCCTTAAGTGGATCACCCAAGGTTTATCGAACTCAGGGAGGAAGTGGTCAAAGGTATCCCCTCTCAAGCAGCCCTGCAATCAAGATACAAGAAGTCTCTTGTGTCCCCAACACACCCAATACACTTGTCAGGTGTATAGGTGCACTAGTTCGGCGAAGAGATAGTGAAATACAAGTGGTATGGATAATTATAAGTGGTAACGGTGATAGAAAATAACTTGATGGCGTGGAAAAGACTGAAGTAAAATTGAAATAAAGATGGAAGCAAGCAAACATGTAACAGATCTAGTTGCAAACGGTGTTTCAATGCTTAGAAACAAGGCCTAGGGATCATACTTTCACTAGTGAACACTCTCATATAAATATATCATCTTCATGATACTACGCTGAACTACTCTCCGGTTGGACACTCTAATCAACGGTAGGGCTATAACAGCACACCTCAAAGTAAGCCTTTACCATCTAGAAAACCCCACACTGTCATCTTGAGTACTAGATGAGTCCAACAAACACCACAATTTCATAAAGACATCCAACTCCAAATATAACTCATAACAAGTATTTGTAATCTCTAGCCTAAGTGCCACCATGGTGTGCACACTGTCAACTTCACACACATGGGGAGAGCAGAGATCTATTAAGCACTTGAGTAGCAAGGTAGATCTATAGATTACAAGATCATGATCTCAATAAGATCATGCATAGAGAGAGAGATGAACACATAGCTACCGGTAGAACCCTTAGCCTCGAGAGAGAACTACTCCCTCCTCATCATGGGAATCAGCAATGGTGATGGAGATGGTGGTGGAGATCGATGGAGATGGCTCCGGGGGCACTTCCCCGTCCCGGCAGGGTGCCGGAACAGAGACTTTCTGTCCCCCGAATCTCCTCTTCGGTGGCGGCGGTGCTGCGGAACTTTTCTTGGGTTTCTGATTGGGTACTTAGGGTTTTCGTCCTGAGGGCAATATATAGGCGGAAGGGGAGGTCGAGGGGGTGCTGGGAGCGGCCACACCACCCCCTGGCATGGGCCAGGCCTAGCCGCGCGTCCAGGTGGTGTGGTGGCCCCTGGCCCCTCTCCGTCTCGTATTCTGGCACTTGATGTCTTCCGGAAAAATAGGCACTTTTGATTTTGTCCCGTCCAATTCCGAGAATATTCATTTTCTGACTTTCCTGGAACCAAAAACAGCAGAAAACAGGCAGCTGGCACCGTGGCTCTTGTTAATAGGTTTGTCCAAGAAATCATATGAAAAGTACTCCAAAGTTGGAACAAAACACAAGAAAGTGGATAAAACCAAGCATGGAACATCAAAAGTTATAGATACATTTGCAATGTATCAGCGTATAGTTCCCATCATAGGATTTTTTTGTTTTCTATGTTGCGAACCCAACAATGGTATGAGAGCCTGATCTATGCGTAGGTGCTTTGCACGGGTAGTAAACATATGTTTATATGTAGGTGATGATGATCATGTTATTGCTTCTTTCATGTATTTTGGATATTGGTGCCCTAGTGGGATGAAGCGGCCCGGACCAACTTTACATGTCATCGCACAAGAGACCGGTTCCACGACTGACATGCAACTAGTTTTGCATAAGTGGTTGGCGGGTGTCTGTCTCTCCTACTATAGTCAATATCTGATTTACAACGAGTTGCTAATAACTTAGTTATCATCGTTCTGGTTCCAGGTTCGTAGGTAAGACTGGTTCTATCTCTAAAAGCCCTAAGCCACGTAAAACTTGCAATGGATAAATTAGAGGCGTCTAGTTTAGATTGTTGCTAGGCTAGTGTCATGATATGGTAATGTTGTAAGTTGATGTATGGTAGATACCCTTACAACACACTTAACATGTAAGTTCCATAGACCTTGGCCTTACACACAAAGGAATGATAGAGATCATACCACGATCCATATGATGGTGATCAAATGTATGGACCATATCATCCCACTTTACACATATGATGTTCGCATCTTATATTGCTAGTTTGGCGCTTTTAGTAGCATTATAAGATGATCCCTCATTTAGATATCAAGATAAAAATGTGTTCTTCCTTAAGTATGCACCGCTTATGTTTTGCCGCTTCAAGACATCACGTGATGATCAGGTGTACTTGAATCCACGATCATATTTCGGGTGTAAGACAGTTTTACACACGCGAGTACCAAGGTTCTTACTTGGCGAGCCTAGCATGTACAGACATGGCCTCGGAACACGAACCAAAAGGTTAAGCATGAGTCATATAATTGATATGATACCCATATTGATGCTTGCCTTTGAAACTACACCGACTCACGTGATGATCGGACTTAGTGTAGTGGATTTGGTTCATGTAATCACCAAAAAGACATGAGGGATGTTGTTTTTGAGTGGGAGTTAATTTGTAATTTGGATTAGTTGAACTAGATCCATCATAAACTTAGTCTAAACTTTACAAATTCTGTTGTAGATGGCACCACCTGCTTTTAATTTCAATGTGTTCATGGAGAAAGAGAAACTTGCAACAAATTGTAGCAACTGTACCGACTAGGCCATGAACTTGAGGATTCTCCTCAATGCTGCACACAAGCTGTATGTGCTAGAAGCGCTGCTAGGCCCCCCACTAGCTCCTAATCCCCCTGACGAGGAAAAGAATGTTTATCTGACTCGTCAGGAGAACCACAAATTATTTCATTGCGGCATACTGTATGGGCTAGAACCAGAATTTCAAAAGCATTTTGTAAACGGCAATGCCTTTGGTACCATGGGAGAATTCAAAATGATTTTCGATACCCATACTGCCGTAGAGAGTTATAATGCTTCTGAAAAGTTCTTTAGCTTCATGATGGAAGAGAACATCTCCGTTAGCGAGCACGTACTCAAAATGTCTGGGTACGCCGGTAGGCTTGTGTCCTTGGGAATAACGATTTCCATTGACTTAGGCATACATCGTGTTCTCCAATCTCTCCCACCTAGCTACAAGAGCTTTGTGATGAACTACAATATGCAGGGCATGAAGAAGTCTCTCCCCGAGCTTCTGTCAATGCTTAAGACTGCAGATGTGGAGATCAAGAAAGAACATCAAGTGTTGATGATCAATAAGACCACCAGTTTCAAGAAAGACAGGAAGGATAAGCAAAAGGGAAAGAAGGGCGGCAGCTCTATTGCTGCACCTGAAAAGAAATCCCGAGCTGGCCCTAAGTCTGATACCGAGTGCTACTATTGCAAGGGGACTGACCATTGGAAGCGCAACTGCCCCAAGTACTTGGCAGACAAGAAGGCTGGCAAGGCAAACAAAGGTATATATGACATACATGTTATTGATGTGTACTTGACTAGTACTCGTAGTAGCACCTGGGTATTTGATACTGGATTGGTTGCTAATATATGTAACTCGAATCAGGGGTTGCGGAAAAGCGACCACTAGCAAGGGGTGAGGTCAAGATGCGTGTCGACAATGGATCAAGAGTCGATGTGATCGCCGTCAGAACGCTGCCTCTCCACCTACCATCGGGATTAGTTATAAACTTAAATAATTGTTATTTAGTGCCTGCACTGAGCATGAACATTATATCCGGATCTTGTTTAATGCGATGTGGTTATTTGTTTAAATCTGAAAACAATGGTTGTTTGATTTATATGAATGATATCTTTTATGGTCATGCATCTGTGATGAATGGTTTATTTCTATTAGATCTCGATAATAGTGTTACACATATTCATAATGTTGATGCTAAAAGAATTAAACTTGATGACGATATATCTGCATATATGTGGCACTGCCGTTTAGGTCATATTGGTGTTAAACGCATGAAGAAACTCCATTCTGATGGACTTTTGGAATGACTTGACTTTGAATCATTTGATACATGTGAGCCATGCCTTCTGGGCAAGATGACTAGAATGTTATTTTCCGGTTCAATGGAACGGGTGATAGATTTATTGGAAATCATACATACTGATGTATGCAGTCCAATGAGTGTGTCGGTGTGATGGCTCAGTGTTGACGGCGCTAGAAAAATGCTGGTGCGGTGTTGATATAGAGCTCGTTGGGAACCCCAAGAGGAAGGTATGATGAGCACAACAACAAGTTTCCCTCAGTTATGAAACCAAGGTTTAATCGAACCTGCAGGAGAAAGGAAACACCCCAAAGGTGTTGCTAGCTGAGCCTTGGCAGGGCACACTACCGGTGCTAGTAGCAACGTGGAGACCTGCACAACACAACCACAGAACTTTGTCCCCAACTTGCAGTGAGGTTGTCAATCTCACCGTGTTTTGCTGAAAACAAAGGATTAAACGTATTGAATGGAAGGAAGTCATAGTTTGTAGAAAGTAAACACAAAGCAGTAAACAGTTTATAGATTGTATGTAAAGAAAAGGACCGGGATCCATAGTTCACTAGAGGTGGCTCTCCTTAAGATAGATAACATGTTGGGTGAACAAATTACAGCGGGGCAATTGACAAACATCGAGAAAGCAATACATGCATATACTAATCATCTTGACTCCTTTGAGACTTGATTGGGCATAACAACATTATACATAGACTGCCATCCAACTGCATCTATGACTAATAATCCACCTTCAGGTTATCATCTGAACCCCCTCCAGTATTAAGTTGCAAGCAACAGATTATTGCTTTACGAACTGCGTGTAAAGTAAACAATACGATTGTTCTATGAACAAAGGATTGTTGTTTTCTCCCTAGTAGCAACAACACATCTAGTACCTTAGAGATTTCTGTCACTTCCCCAGATTACTAGAGGCATGAACCCACTATCGAGCATAAAGACTAACTCTTGGAGTTGCTAGCATCTACTTGGCCAAGATAGCTACTAACAAGGGAAAGCATGCAAGATCACAAATAACAAAGACATGATAGAATCAATAATCAATCTGAAATAGCATCTCAATATCCATCGGATCCCCGCAAACACAACATGCAGAATTACAAATAGATGATCTTGATCATGAATGGAGCTCACAAGATCTAGACATGAAAGCACGAAGGAGGAGAACCAGCCATCTAGCTACTACATAGATCTGTAGTCCAAGGATGAACTACTCACGCATCACACCAGAGGCTTGCATGGTGATGAAGAAGGCCTCCAGGGTGAATTCCCCTCTCCGGCAGGGTGCCGGGAAGAGCTTCAGATCCCTCCCGATCTAGGGATGGAGATGACGGCGGCTACAGACTCTTTCGTGGATTTTTGATCGGGTACTTAGGGTATTCGTCCCGAGGACATCTTATAGGCGGAAGAGGAGGCCGAGGGGGTGCTGGAGGCGGCCAGACCACCCCCTGGCGCGGGCCAGGCTGGGCCGCACGGCCAGGTGGTGTGGTGGCCCCTGGCCCCTCTCCATCTCGTACTCTGGCATCTGATGACTTTCGGAAAAATAGGCACTTTGGCTTTTGTCTCATCCAATTCCATGAATATTCATTTTATGACTTTCCTGGAACCAAAAACAGCAGAAAACAGGCAGCTGGCACTGTGGCTCTTGTTAATAGGTTAGTCCAAGAAATCATATGAAAAGTACTCCAAAGTGTGGACAAAACACAAGAAAGTGGATAAAACCAAGCATGGAACATCAAAAATTATAGATACATTTGCAATGTATCAACATCCCCAAGCTTAACTCTTGCTCGTCCTCGAGTAGGTAAGTGATAAAAAGAAATAATAATTTTTGAGGTGACATGCACCATCAAAGACTTGATCAAAGTATTTGGAAAACATTCAAAGTTGGGATCATAGTACTTCAATCATAACATGAAAGACAAAGTTCTAGTAATAAGACAAAGAAACTATGATTCAACATGAAAAGGCATAAACAAAAGTTTCACGAATAACAATGCTTTGCAAGACGTTTGTTTGTTTCACATAAAGAAACATAGCATAATAGTATTCAGCTTGTCCCTCATAGAGTAGCAAATATAAATGCACAGGACACCTTCAAAGTTCATAAGAGTGACTAGATACAAATAGTTTAAAACAAGCAATATCAAGTTATGCATCAATCAACTAGTCTTGGGACAATGCACATAGAACTAAGAATGGCCACTATGCTCTCAAAGTAGGTGCATAAAGATAGAAGGTGGAGACTCAATATAATGGTGGAAGAAAGGCCTTCATAGAAGGAAGTAGGGATTCAAGTCTCATAAAGAGCTTCCAAAAATTATGGTACTTATAGCTTTCAGCTCTCATTGCCTCTATCATAAGCATCTTTAAGTGATTAAGGTTAAAGTGAACAAACTATGGTGTACATGCTTAACGAAGTATAAGTCAGAAATCTCATGTCCCTTGTATACGAGGGCCGCTCCTCATGCTACTCAAGTTTAGTCACCGGTAAGTTCTTGTCATCGTAAGTATATGTGTATCATAGAGAACCGCCGATGGGGTACCCCTTGCCCGATGATACGGAAGAATCCCCATATCAAAATGACAAGGCAAGAAGACAACGAGCATCTCATCAATCTTCTTATTTACCATGGGAACATGGTGCTTTTTTCTCTCTTTCCTCTTTTCATAATCTCTTTTTTTCCTTTTGCTCTTTTTTATCAATATAGGACTCTATTATTATAAGAAGAATGCTTCATAGACAGCTCATTATGGTTACGCTACAGGTTTCCACCATGTCAACATGGATTAGACCAGCGGACCAGGCATTTCTCTAACACATATACATAACTCCATGGACTTACAAGCTCCCCTTTCATTTCACACCGACGACATCCATATACAAAAGATCATGATATCAACTAGGTACAAGTACCAAGTGCAATGTTGAAAGCATTCCCCAAGAAAGCATGGTTCTGCTAATTCCCAACAAATAAGTGCAAGCATATACAACATAGATGACACAATGGTTCAAGTTTATTAAGGGCAAGAAAAGTAAAGTGTGCCATCAAGTTCGTGAGAGCTTTAATCACTAGTTTTTTCATAACAAGTTTAATTTGGAAGGTAAACAAAAGCATGAATATACTTGGAATAGCATAAGATAGTAGGTAGGTATGGTGGACTATTTGGAATAACTTGGTTTAGGGAGTTGGATGCATGTGTGGAACTTATACTTGGTTGTGGAGGGTAGCAAAAGACTGGGAGCGACAAACTAAGAGAGCAATAATGGCCATAATCATGAAGAGCGACAAAACATCATTGATCAAAGCATAAAGTGATACTACAAGTTGAAAACTAAAGGATCATAAAGGCTATGGTGACTTGAGATAGTCATAACATGGTGTGAGCATGCGCCAAGTCAACCCAAATAAAGCATCAAAGGAGAATACCACTATACTATGCTTTAATATGCTAAAACAACGCATGATTCATCCAAGGCACATTAAGGAATCTCAATTGTTTATAACAAGTCGTGCTAAAGAAAAGAATACTAAGCATAAATCCAAAATAATATCAAGCATGGAATGACAAAGCATAGGCCACAGTCAAAAACGAACTCTCTTTAACACTTAAGCATGAACTTTCCTACTCTTTTCCAAACCAAACCAAACTATTTGAAAACCGATGTATGAAAGAGGGGGTCCAACCAATTTATTCAGCAAACTAAGAAAACCAAGCAAACGAAAAACCAAAACAAAAACGAAAAATAAGACGCTCCAAGAACAACACAACTGTGCATGAAACAATAAAAATGAAGCGTTTGGAAGAAACCTGGGATTTTTATTGATGAAGAGGGGGATGCCTTGGGCATCCCCAAGCTTTGACGCTTGTAATTCTTGGATGTTTCTTGGGCTGATACGTGTGGCATCCCCAAGCTTGAGCTTTAGTCCATCCTTCATCTCATTACTCATTCCTTCCATACACCTGAAATTTTTCCTTCATACAAAACTTCACACAATCTTTATTAGCAACATTAGTGCACTCAAGATAAAAGGTCTTAAGGTTCCGTTCCAACACCAAATAAACTTCCATTAGAACACTTAGTTACTGTAGAACTTCCCTCAAAAAGGTCAATTCCCCAAAAGAACTCAAAAAGGAACCAACAAGAAGCAAATGCAGAAAATGGCATAAATCTATCAAAACATACCAGCAGGTAAAGACGAATTTTTTCGAAGATCTTATGTTACTCAAGTCAAAAAGTGTTGAACTAACGAAAGTTAGATAACAACGTGGGGCAGAAGCACAAAAATTCACGCCTCAAAAAGACATTCAGAGATTTTACACGAATTTTTACGGTGAAGCACATAAATCTGTTTTGGGACAACAACTTTCCCAATCATTACTTCTCTCTCATTAGAGGTTACTCTTGGCACAAAAATCAAATAAAAAGGATAAGGAGAGGTTATTACTTAAGTAATAACTTCCAAGACTCATCTAAAACTTTTGGGTTATCTCCCAATAAGTACTTTTCTTTAACGCCTTTAAGTTAGGCATGATAGTTTGAGAAGATGCTCACATAAAAAAATGAATTGAAGTAAAAGAAGCATCAAGAAGCAAATTCAAAACACATTTAAGTCTAACCCACTTCCTATGCATAGGAATATCATATGCAAATAAACTCACAAAGGAGAAAGTGACATGCATAAGAAGATAAAACGAGAATAACTTTAAAACTTTCAGCACATAGAGAGGTGTTTCAATACCATGAAAACTTCTACAACCATATTTTCCTCTCTCATAATAATTTTCAGTAGCCTCATGAATAAACTCAACAATATAACTATCAATCATGCTTTTCATGATCTACAAACACTAGAGCTTTATTATAAACATTTCCAAAAGAATCCTCAGGAACATGACATTCGTCCTCCTTTGGTAAGCATGGGGGACGATCAAATAATGTAAGGGGTAAAGAGTTACTCTCATTAGAAGGTAGGGATGGGTAGATCCATTCTTCCTCCTCTTGATCATCACTCTCCTCCTCTTTTTCATCCAATGAGCTTCCAATTTCAGCAATTTCTTCTTCCATAGGCTCCTGCAAGGCATTAGTCTCTTCCATTGGTGGAGAGCATCTATTAAGATATTCAAGAATATAGCCATTTTCTACCTTGTAATTATCAAAGCAAAATTTAAGTATATCATAAACCTCATATTTATAAGGTGAATCATCAGTATTTTCAAGCAAACTAGCAAGTTCAAATGCACCCTTCCAAGCAATAAATTCTTCAATTTGTTCCACATCATAAAAGTCATAATTCCCTTTAACATAAGAAGGTATGGTAGCATTATCATTATACTCACATTGAAAAGGGAGGTGTTTATACCTCCTACAACAACAAGATTATCAAAGCAATAAGTAACATTATAAGTAGAGCACACGTTTAGAGCAATGGTATACAATTTATCAATTTGTTCCCATAAGTGTTTCCCTTTTTGTGACAAGCGGTATTCCTTATAATAATATTTTTGTTCTTCCGTGAACCCACCTTGCCAATAAGATTTAGTTTCAAAGAAACCAACCATTGATAGAAAGCATGATAAATCAGGACAATAACAGACCAATTAAAATAACAACTAAAGTAGGAACTATTTCTTTTGTGTTTTTAATAAAGAAACAAGCAAACAAAGCAAAAAGAAACTAAGCAAAACAAAAATAACAAAGTAAAGAGATTGGTTATGAGGGACTCCCCTTGTGAAGATGTCCTTGACTCCCCGGCAACAACGCCAAAAAAATGCTTGATGGCTCAGTGTTGACGGCGCTAGAAAAATGCCGGTGCGGTGTTGATGTAGAGCTCGTTGGGAACCCTAAGAGGAAGGTATGATGATCACAACAACAAGTTTCCCTCAGTTATGAAACCAAGGTTTAATTGAACCAGTAGGATCAAGGAAACACCCCAAAGTTGTTGCTAGCTGAGCCTTGGCAGGGCGCACTACTGGTGCTAGTAGCAACGTGGAGACCTGCACAACACAACCACAGAACTTTGTCCCAAACTTGCGATGAGGTCATCAATCTCACCGTGTTTTGCTGAAAATAAAGGATTAAACGTATCGAATGGAAGGAAGTAATAGTTTGCAGAAAGTAAACACAAAGCAGTAAACAGTTTATAGATTGTATGTAAAGAAAAGGACCGGGATCCATAGTTCACTAGAGGTGTCTCTCCTTAAGATAGATAACATTCTGGGTGAACAAATTATAGCGGGGCAATTGACAAACATCAAGAAAGCAATACATGCATATACTAATCATCTTGACTACTTTGAGACTTGATTGGGCATTACAACATAATACATAGACCGCCATCCAACTGCATCTATGACTAATAATCCACCTTCAGGTAATCATCCGAACCCCTCCAGTATTAAGTTGCGAGCAACAAATTATTGCTTTACGAACTGCGTGTAAAGTAAACAATACGATTGTTCTATGAACAAAGGATTGTTGTTTTCTCCCTAGTAGCAACAACACATCTAGTACCTTAGAGATTTCTGTCACTTCCCCAGATTACCAGAGGCATGAACCCACTATCGAGCATAAATACTAACTCTTGGAGTTGCTAGCATCTACTTGGCCAACATACCTACTAACAACGGAAAGCATGCAAGATCACAAATAACAAAGACATGATAGAATCAATAATCAATCTGAAATAGGATCTCAATATCCATCGGATCCCTGCAAACACAACATGCAGAATTACAAATAGATGATCTTGATCATGAACGGAGCTCACAAGATCTAGACATGAAAGCACAAAGGAGGAGAACTAGCCATCTAGCTACTACATGGATCTGTAGTCCAAGAATGAATTACTCACGCATCATACCGGAGGCTTGCATGATGATGAAGAAGGCCTCCAGGGTGAATTCCCCTCTCTGGCAGGGTGCCGGGAAGTGCTTCAGATCCCTCCCGATCTAGGGATGGAGATGACGGTGGCTACAGACTCTTTCATGGATTTTTGATCGAGTACTTAGGGTTTTCGTCCCGAGGGCATCTTATAGGCGGAAGGGGAGGCCGAGGGGGTGCCGGAGGCGGCCAGACCACCCCCTGGCGCGGGCCAGGCTGGGCTGCGCAGCCAGGTGGTGTGGTGGCCCCCTGGCCCCTCTCCATCTCGTACTCTGGCATCTGATGACTTCCGGAAAAATGGGCACTTTGGCTTTTGTCTCGTCCAATTCCGAGAATATTCATTTTTTGACTTTCCTGGAACCAAAAACAGCAGAAAACAGGCAGCTGGCACTGTGGCTCTTGTTAATAGGTTATTCCAAGAAATCATATGAAAAGTACTCCAAAGTGTGGACAAAACACAAGAAAGTGGATAAAACCAAGCATGGAACATCAAAAATTATAGATACATTCACAATGTATCACGGCGCGTGGTGGTTATCGTTATTTTGTTACTTTCACGGATGATTTGAGTAGATATGGGTATATCTATTTGATGAAACACAAATATGAAACCTTTGAAAAGTTCAAGGAATTTCAGAATGAAGTGGAAAATCATCATAATAGAAATATCAAATTTCTACGGTCTAACCGTTGAGGTGAGTATCTAAGTTACGAGTTTAGCACACATATGAAAGAGTGTGGAATAGTTTCACAACTCACACCTGCCGGAACACCACAACGTAATAATACTTTATTAGATATGGTTCGATCTATGATGTCTCTGACTGACTTGCCACTGTCATTTTGGGGCTATGCACTGGAAACTGCTGCATTCACTCTAAATCGGGCACCATCTAAATCCGTTGAAAAGACACCGTATGAATTGTGGTTTGGAAACAAACCTAAGCTGTCGTTTCTTAAAGTTTGGGGTTGCTATATTTATGTGAAGAAACTTCAACCGGATAAACTCGAACCCAAAGCGGAAAAATGCGTCTTCATAGGATACCCTAAGGAAACTATTGGGTATTCCTTCTATCACAGATCCGAAGGCAAGGTTTTCATTCCCAAGAATGGATCCTTTTTAGAGAAAGGGTTTCTCATGAAAGGCGTGTGTAGTCGGAAGGTAGAACTCGAAGAGGTCATTGAACCTTTTCTTCATGCAACGGCGAATAACGTAGTGCCAGAAATTGTTCTAGAGTTGACTTCACCGAATGAAGAGGGAACTAATGATAATGATCATGAAACTCCGAAAGAGGACACTACCGAACCTCGCAGGTCGAGCAAGACACGTGCAACTCCTGAACTGTACGACAATCCGGTTATGAATTTCATGGTCAATGAAATAGATGACCCGGCAACATATGAAGAAGCGATGATGAGCCCAGATTCCAACAAATGGCTAGAAGCCATGAAATCCGAGATGGAATCCATGAACGAAAACCAGGTTTGGACATTGGTGGACTTACCTCATGACTGAAAGGCCGTTGAGAATAAATGGATTTTCAAAAGGAAAACTGATGCTGATGGTAATGCAAACATCTATAAAGCTCGACTTTTCACAAAGGGATTTCGACAAATTCAAGGGGTTGACTACGATGAGACATTCTCTCCCATAGCAATGCAAAAATCAGTTAGGACTATGTTAGCAATTGCTGCTTATTTCGATTATGAGATATGGAAGATGGATGTCAAAACTGCATTCCTCAACGAAAACATTGAAGAAGAATTGTATATGATACAACCAAAGGGTTTTGTTAATCCTAAGGATGCTAACAAGGTGTGCAAGCTTCAACGATCCATCTATGGACTGAAGCAACCATCACGGAGTTGGAATCTCCACTTTGATGAAGTGATCAAAGAGTTTGGATTTATCCAAACTTATGGAGAGGCTTGTATTTACAAGAAAGTGAGTGGGAGCAATGTGGTATTTCTAATATTATATGTGGACGACATATTATTGATTGGAAATGATATAGACCTTTTAAACAGTGTTAAAAGTTATCTAAACAACAAATTTTCGATGAAGGACCTAGGTGAAGCGTCATACATATTAATCATAAAGATCTATAGAGATAGATCAAGGCGCCTGATAGGGCTATCACAAAGTACATACCTTGATAAGATTTTAAAGAAGTTTAAAATGGACGGAAGTAAGAAGGGGTTCTTACCAATGTTGCAAGGCAAGACATTGAGTAAGACTCAAAGTACGGCTACGATAGAAGAAAGAGAGATAATGGATAAAATCCCCTATGCTTTAGCTATAGGCTCTATAATGTACGCCATGCTATGTACAAGACCGGATGTGGCACATGCTATTAGTTTAACTAGTAGGTACCAATCTGATCCAGGTACGGAACAATATCCTTAAGTACTTAAGAAGAACTAAGGATATGTTTCTTGTATACGGAGGTGAAGAAGAGCTGGTCGCCAAGTGTTATGTCGATGCTAGCTTTGACACCGATCCGGATGACTCTAAGTCTCAATCCGGATACGTATTTCTCTTGAACGGAGCAACTGTTAGTTGGAGGAGTTCCAAACAACATGTGGTGGCTGGATCAATGACGGAGGTAGAATATGTTGCTGCTGCAGAAGAGGCGCAGGAAGCGGTTTGCATGACGGAGTTCATAACCAAACTAGGTGAGGTTTCTAGTGCGTTGGACCCAATGGTTAACTATTATGACAACAATGGAGCCATAGCCAACGCCAAGAAACCAAGGTCTCACAAGAATTCCAAGCATATTAAGCGCCGATTTCACTCCATTCGAGAGCATGTTAAGGATGGAGATATAAAGATTTGTAAAGTACACACGGATCTCAATGTTGCTGATCCGTTGACTAAAGTTCCCCCTAGGGAAAAACATGATCAACACCAAAACTCCATGGGTGTTAGATTTATCACTATGTAACTAGATTATTGTGTCTAGTGCAAGTGGGAGACTAAAGGGAATATACCCTAAGAGGCAATAATAAAGTTGTTATTATGTATATTCCAAGTATATGATAGGTGTTAATATGGAAACGTTAATACATGTGTGTTTAATAAACAAATGGAAAGTTCCTAGTTATGCCTTTCTTTAAACTAGCTCATTGATTAACAAGATTATCAATGTTTCCTGATCATGGCCATTGGATGTCATTAATAACGAGGTCAAAACATTGGGGAAATGATGTGATGAACATTCATCCTAAGTATAGCATTATGATCAAAGTCATTGAGTTTATATTGCTATAACATCATACGAAGTAATCCTAGTCCTTAGACCATGAGATCATGTTAATCACTAACACCAGAGGAGTATCTTGATAACATCAAACGTCACACTGTAAAAGGGTGACTATAAAGATGGGTTCAATGTTACGAAGGTGTTATGTAGAGGCTCATGGATCAAGAGTGGGATTTGTCCATCCCGATGATGGATAGATATACTCTGGGCCCTCTCGGTGATATCACATTGAGAATAGCTTGCAAGCAAGTGATGTGATTACTATAATGTTATATCACGGGAACAAGAAAAGAGTGCATGTCAGTAGCAAGATCAAACTAGGTATTTGGATACCGATGATCGAATCTCGGACATGTAATATATCATGAGACAAAGGGATTAAGTTACTAGCATTAAAGGTTCTCACGATCATAGAAGTCATCGTTGAATGTGCAGGAGTCGGAATGGATCTCCAGGTCTCGCTTCTGATTTTTGATCTGAGAGGCATCTCAATCATGTCTGCATTATTCGTGAACCATAGGGTGACACAATTAAGGGTTTCCAAACACCATTTGGAGCATATATGTTTCGGACGAAAGAATTGCAAAGTGCTGGAATCATTTCGATGGAAACGAGAATTGTTTCAGGTGAGATTGCAGAAACTGGTTTTGCATGTGATATTGAAATGTTGCAAGAGGTTTTATGTGAATGTTTGTTAATTAAAGTAATTAACAAAATTCTGAATAAAATAAATAAAAAAGTTTTATTAAATGATGAGAGTTTCGTTAAATTTGGTGGAAATTTAATGCATGTGAGTGGAATTTTGAGTGGAGGCTAGATTTATGTGAGTGGAGCTTCACCACATGAATGAGGGAAGAGGTGGGGGCACCTCCCCATGGTGCCGGCCATGGGAGGGGGCTGCCCGCCTCTCCCTATAAAAGGCCCCCCTCTCCTCCTCACAAAGTACACCTCCTCGTGAAGGATCTCTATCCCCATCTAGATATATTCCCGATGGTCTCGGATTAGCGAGATACATGTTCCTGGTGGCTTTTCGTCTGGAAGGAGTTGCTGCTTCCGCTGATTCGCTGGAGCGAGGAGGTGAAGGTTGTTCGGTGGCCTAAAGGTGTGTGCGAGGATGGATGCGCTGCTGATTTGCGGCGTTAGGACTTCCACACGATCTTGAGATCGGCAAGCGTTCGACTACATCATCCACGAGTTCCAACTTGTTAACAAAGCTTTGTTGTCTTCGAGGGTAAGTTCTCCATGGATGTATATCCACCTGTTGCTTGTATCTAGTAGATAGATCTTGGCGTATAGTTCCCATCATAGGAAAGTTTTTTGTTTTCTATGCTGCAAACCCAACAGTGGTATCAGAGCCTGATCTATGCGTAGGTGCTTTGCATGGGTAGTACACATATGTTTATATGTGGCTGATGATGATCATGTTATTGATTCTTTAATGTATTCTGGATATTGGTGGCATAGTGGGATGAAGCGGCCCAGACCAACTTTACATGTCATCGCACATGAGACCGGTTCCACGACTGACATGCAACTAGTTTTGCATGTGGTTGGCGGGTGTCTGTATCTCCTACTATAGTCAATATCTGATTTACAACGAGTTGCTAATAACTTAGTTATCATCGTTGTGGTTCCATGTTCGTAGGTAAGACCGGTTCTATCTCTAAAAGCCCTAAGCCACGTAAAACTTGCAATGGATAAATTAGAGGCATCTTGTTTAGATTGTTTCTAGGCTAGTGTCATGATATGGTAATATTGTAAGTTGATGTATGGTAGATACCCTTACAACACACTTAACATGTAAGTTCCATAGACCTTGGCCTTACACACAAAGGAATGATAGAGATCATACCACGATGCATATGATGGTGATCAGATGTATGGACCATATCATCCCACTTTACACATATGATGTTCGCATCTTATATTGCTAGTTTGGTGCTTTTAGTAGCACTATAAGATGATCCCTCATTTAGATATCAAGATAAAAATGTGTTCTTCCTTAAGTATGCACTGTTTCTGTTTTGCCGCTTCAAGACATCACGTGATGATCGGGTGTACTTGAATCCACGATCGTATTTCGGGTGTAAGACAGTTTTACACACGCGAGTACTAAGGTTCTTACTTGGCGAGCCTAGCATGTACAAACATGGCCTCGGAACATGGACCGAAAGGTTAAGCATGAGTCATATAATTGATATGATACCCATATTGATGCTTGCCTTTGAAACTACACCGACTCACGTGATGATCGGACTTAGTGTAGTGGATTTGGTTCATGTAATCACCAAAAAGACACGAGGGATGTTGTTTTTGAGTGGGATTTCATTTGTAATTTGGATTAGTTGAACTCGATTTATCATAAACTTAGTCTAACTTTACAAATTCTGTTGTAGATGGAACCACCTACTTTTAATTTCAATCTGTTCATGGAGAAAGAGAAACTTGCAACGAATGGTAGCAACTTTACCGACTAGGCCATGAACTTGAGGATTCTCCTCAATGCTGCACAAAAGCTGTATGTGCTAGAAGCGCCGCTAGCCCCCCCGACTTCTGATGCCCCTGACGAGGAAAAGAATGTTTATCTGGAAGGAGTTGCTGCTTCCGCTGATTCGCTGGAGCGAGGAGGTGGAGGTTGTTCGGTGGCCTGAACATGTGTGCGATAATGGATGCGTTGCGGATTTGAGGCGCTAGGACTTCCACACGATCTTGAGATCGGCAAGTGTTGGACTACATCATCCACGAGTTCCAACTCATTAACAAAGCTTTGTTGTCTTCAAGGGTAAGTTCTCCATGGATGTATATCCACCCGTTGCTTGTATCTAGTAGATAGATCTTGGCGTATAGTTCCCATCGTATGAGTTTTTTTGTTTTCTATGCTGCGAACCCAAGACGAACGGTGCTTGGAGCTTCTTCACATGGATCTATTTGGGCCTCCTTCTCATGATAGCCTTGTAGGAAATAAGTATTGTTTGGTGATTATTGATGACTTCTCGAGATACACTTGGGTCTACTTCTTCAAGTTCAAGAGTGAGACTCAACAAACCATCATCGACTTTGCTAATCAAGTTCAACGGAAACACAATGCTACTATCCTCACCATTTGAAGTGACAATGACACCGAGTTCAAGAACTACACTTTGGATGAGTTTCTTAGTGATGATGGGATCAAGCATCAATATTCAACTCCTTACACCCCTCAACAAAATGGAGTTGCCAAAAGGAAGAATCGTACTTTGATGGATGCGGCCCAGGCCATGTTGGCGTAATTCAAGTCACCATATAACTTTTGGGCCGAAGCCATATCAACCGCTTGCCATGCAACCAATCGCCTCTATCTACGCAAGAAAAAGAACACGACTCCATATGAACTTCTCACTAGACGCAAGACAAATGTCAAGTACTTCCAGGTGTTTGGGTGTAGATGTTTCATTCTTAAGTAAGGTGTCCGCTTGTCAAAGTTTGAGTCTAGGGCTCAAGAACAAATCTTCATTGGGTACTCAAATCAATCCCATGCCTATAGAGTCTACAACAAAGAAATGGGAAGAGTTGAAGAATCTAGCAATGTCGAGTTTGATGAAGATCACGAGTCTCTTGTGAGGCAAGATGGTGTTCGTGATCCAAGTGATGAAATTCCTCCCCAAGCCATAAGAAGAATGGGTGTGGGAGTCTTCCACCCCATTGAGGATCCCCTTGTGGCCGAAGGAGAAGGACCAAGCTCCACTCAAGCGGAGCCTTCACTCTCACAAGACCATCTTGCACCACAAGGAGAGCTTATTGCTTCTCAAGGTTCTCCAAGCTCTTCTCAAGATCTTCATGTCCATGACTCTCCAAGCTCAAGTCTACCTCAAGTCGATCAAGCCCTACCTCACCAAGATAGTGAAGCCCCTCAAGTCAATGGCGATCAAGGTCGAGTTGAAGAAGGTCAAGCTAACAATGACCAAGGCCAAGCTAATGTCTCTCCACCATATGATGATGACTCTCCTACGGTTGATGTTGATGAATATAGTGATCAAGTTCATGCATATAGTCAAGGCGGGGACTCGAATCGTGGTGATGACTAAGTGGTTGCTCAAGAATCTCGTCTTGAGACCCAAGCCCGTCGTCAAGAATACCATCTCGCCAAGCTCATCAAAGATGTCCATATCCTTGATAATGTTTATGGAGATTTCAATAGGGGCTCTACTACTAGGAGACAACTAACCTCCTTTAGTTCTCATCATGCTTTTATTTCTCATGTTGATCCCCAAAAGGTCTTCGAAGCTCTTGAAGATGATGATTGGCTTGATGCTATGAATGAAGAACTCCACAACTTCAAGAGGAACAAGGTGTGGACACTTGTGAAGAGACCAAGAGATTGTCAAAATGTGATTGGGACCAAGTGGATCTTCAAGAGCAAGAGGGATGCCAATGGTATAGTCGTCCGCAACAAGGCAAGGTTAGTTTCCCAAGGATACCCTCAAGTTGAGGGAATTGACTATGGTGAAACTTATGCTCCCGTTGCTCGTCTAGAATCTATTTGCATGCTTCTTGCTTATGCTACCCATCATAATTGTAAATTGCAACAAATGGATGTCAAGAGTGCTTTTCTTAATGGTCCCTTAAAGGAATTGGTGTATGTCAAGCAACCTCCAGGCTTTGAGGATCCCCTCTTCTCGGACCATGTCTACAAACTCGATAAGGCATTATATGGTCTCAAACAAGCCCCACGTGCGTGGTATGAGTTCCTTAGAGAGATTTTGTTAGACTGTGGTTTTGAAGTAGGCCTCATTGATCCCACTCTTTTACTAAGAAAGTTGGAGGAAACTTGTTCATTTGCCAAATCTATGTTGATTATATTATTTTTGGGTCTACTAACAAATCTTTTAATGAGGATTTTGCTAAGCTCATGACCGACCGCTTTGAGATGTCTATGATGGGGGAGTTGGAATTCTTTCTTGGTTTTGAAGTCAAGCAATTGAGGAAGGGAACCTTCATCAACCAAGCTAAATATGTCCAAGATATGCTCAAGAAGTTCAACCTTGATCAATTAAATGGAGTCAAAACTCCCATGCCCACAAAGGTTAATCTTGATCTCGATCCCAAGGGTAAGGATGTGGATCAAAAGCTTTATCACTCGATGATTGGTTCTTTGCTCTATCTTTGTGCAGCTCGACCGGATATTATGTTGAGTGTGGGTATGTGTGCAAGATTCCAAGCCGCACCAAAGGAAAGCCACATGGTGGTGGTCAAGAGAATATTTCGATATTTGGTTCATACCCCTAACTTCGGGCTATGGTATCCCAAGGGAGCTAGCTTTGACCTCATTGGATACACGGATTCGGATTGGACAGGAGACAAAGTGGAAAGGAAGTCAACCTCTAGTGCTTGTCAATTTCTTGGAAGATCTTTGGTGTGTTGGTCCTCGAAGAAGCACAACTGTGTGTCTATGTCCACTGCCGAAGTCGAGTACATATCCGCCGCAAGTTGTTATGCTCAATTGCTATGGATGAAGAAAACCTTGAAGGATCTTGGACTTTATTTCAACAAGGTGCCCCTTCTTTGTGACAATGAGAGTGCCATTGCTATTGCTCACAACCCGATGCAACACAACAAGACCAAGCACATTGAGATTCGTCATCATTTCATTCAGGATCATGTTGCAAGAGGAGACATTTCATTAGAGTATGTTCCCACCAAGGCTAATCTTGCGGATGTTTTCACGAAGCCACTTGATGAAGCAAGGTTCCGGGAGTTGAGGCATGAACTAAATATCATAGATTCGAGCAATGTGGTTTGAGTATCTTCCACACCTACCCGGGTCTCAAACAATATCTTGTTTGGATGTACGCATGAATTTAGGGGGAGTGTAGTTCCTCATATGAACCAACACTCTCCCTATTATGCACATAGTAATGTATTCATCCTCTATGGTCTCTCAAGGAGACAACATGAGCTTAAATGATGAGTTTTGGTGATGAACCCAAGATATATCTTCGCAGTGTCAAGCCAAATATACTCATATATGATGGCCTAGGCCATCGACATTGTGTTTTTCTCCGTGTTTGTCTTTTGTGGTGTTTCATATTGTTTTCAATGTTTTTGGTGTTGTTTTTTGTTTTTGGATCTTATTTTGGCTCTTCACAGTTTGTACCATCTATCCCAAGCCTTCGCTCCTCCCCTTAACCCTCTCTTTCCTACACAAGGTCTTTTCCTAGCCAGTCCAAATCCGGATACTTTTTCTAGGTGTCACCGGTAGTTCCGGCCGTTCGTCGGTACTACCGCTCCGGGCCTAACTTCCCGGAAGTTATGTTCAGACTGGTACTACCGCTCCATCTTGAACTACCCGTGTCACCGGTAGTTCCGGCCCTTGGCCGGTACTACCGATCGAGCGAGGGTCCTTTAAGTTACGGCCCAGGGGGGCACGGGGTCTTCTTCCCCACTTGCCCCTGACCCCTACTTACAAACTCGCACCCCCAGGAAGCTCTCCACGGTGGTGCCACCGGTACCATTGATTCCGGCCGTCCCTCTTCAGATCTGCTCCGTGGGAATCTTCCCCACCTCGATCTCCCACCATGGACCCTAGTATTTGCTCCTCTCACCCTCCGTTCATGGAGATCTGGCCATTATTGTGCTTGAGTAGGACATGCCATGTCTAGGGCCCTTCTTTGGCTAGAACTGTTTTGGGAGATCTTGGTAGGGCTAGAATTCGTTGTTAGATCAGATTGCCCCAATACATTGACTAGATCAACCTTTGGTGCACTTATATCTGTTGTTCTGTGGATTTCCACCAAACTGCTCGGCTCGGGCCCTGACCGGTACTATCGATGAGGCTCGGTTGGTAATTCCGGTGGGGTCCTCTCTGCCGATACTACCAGTGGGGGCACGACCGGTACTTCCGGTGAGCTCCACTCCGCTGGTAGTTCCGGCTGCCAGGCGGAACTACCGCTGCACCAAATTTTGGCTTCTGCCTTTGTATTCCGACAATCTTTTCTAGTTTGTTTTTCCTTTGACCTTGTGCACTTATCCCCCCTTCCCTCCCTTCTATTCACTTTCTTTTCAGGGCATGGTGGTTCCCGGGGTAGATCCAAGCGGTCTCGTGCTCCCTCTCGTGGTCCTTTAGAAATTGATGAAGATGATCTCGAGGTCATGCGCCCTTCTAGTCAGATCGCTCGTCAGAAAGCTGCTGCTGAGCGCCGTGCTGCTGCCTCTAAAGGGAAGAGGCCTGTTATAGCTAGCCAAAAGAAGACCACCTCTAGGCCCGACATGAACAAGAAGAAGATCTCGTCTTGGCCTCAGGCTGCATATGAAGAGTTTCGCAAGATTGATCCGTATAGTGTTCCCCGTGATCGTCTGTCTCAGGACCCTTTCTTCCATACCAAGCGCCAAGAAGAAATCTATTCCGAGGTGTATTCTTCTAAGAAGAAGAATGTGGTTGCCCCCAGAAGCACATCAACGTGGCCAAGATGGAGAGCAACCCCGAGTACTTTGGTGAGGATCTTGACATGTGCAAGAGGTTTGGGCTCATCAAGATTATGGAACACCGTGAGAACTATGATGAGAGGGCCATTGCTCAGTTCTATTCCACCCTCTACATTGATCATGATGCCCAGGATAGAACTCAGAAGTGGATGACTCAAAACAAGTATCTGACTACCAAATGGTCTGAGTTTGCTGCTCTTCTTGCCTGTCCTATTCTGGAAGGCCCTCGCGCAAATGGATGGGACATTCATAGGGGGAAGACCTCCGAGCCTGATGTTCTGGAGCCCTTGTACATTGAGGGTTGGGGTGTCAATGGAAATGTTGCCTTTCTCTAGCCAACCTATGATATCATGCGCAAGGTCTATCAGAACACCATTTCTCCCAAGGCAGGTAACTTTGATTAGCTTCATGCCTTCCAGATTGATCTCATGTATCAGACATATCGCCATAGAAACTCTCATGAGCGCATAGATGTTATGGACTATCTATTTGAGGAGATTTGATCCGCACTGATTGAGAAGAGATCCTGTCCCTATGCTCCATACATCCAGACCCTTGTCAATGCTAAGTGGAAAGAGGCCACAGGTTCCCCTTATCCTCAGGATGCCTGCACTATTCATGAAGAGAAGACCTTTCGTGTGATGAAGCGTAAGAAACCTCGTTCTCAAGCTGAAAAGGAAGCTGCTGCTGAGAGGGATGCCAGGGAAGCTGCTGAGACTCCAGACCATGCTAGTGATGGGGACCGTGCTGAGGCCTCTCCTCCACCCCGTCTTGAGAGACAACCATCTTGGGAAAAGAAGCTGCTGAAGAAAGTAAAGAAGACCTTCTGTTTCCTTCAGGGTCATGAGTATCAGTCCTATGTTGCTCAGAGGCACAGTGCCAAGAGGGAGAAGGACATCATGAGGAAGCTTGACATTGAGGTATCTCCCGAGTCCAGCTCCATCACCGTTCCTAAGGATCAGTGGATCGATGCTCATTGTAGGTGGACTGACAGTGATGAGGAGCATGAAGTCACCGGACCGTTCCCTCCCGCTTGGAACAATGCCTCATGGGACCCCGAGCCTCCTCCTCCATATGTTGGTGGGTGGGGAACTTAGATTGTCTACTTTGTCCCTTTTTGGCGTCTTGATGCCAAAGGGTAGAAAGTGTTCCCTTAGGGTTACGGGATTTGCATGGGTTGTGTCACGAGCTTGCTCTTTCTTTGATCTTTCTATGCTCGTGCACACTTTTATTCCGTTATGTATGCTTGTGGACCTCCGTTATTTATCTGTCTATGGACCTCATTTATGTATGCTACTATGTTGGTAAGATTATGTGTTATGGTATCTATGTGATGTTCTTGTGGTATCTATGTGATGTTATTGATAATACACATCTAGGGGGAGCTTCTTATTTCTCTTATTGCCTAAGGTTTCTCCTTGTTGTTATCATTTATTCAAATCTTGTGAGGTTGACATCAAACACCAAAAAGGGGGAGATTGAAAGGATATTGTTTTCTCCTTGTATTTTTGGTGTTGATGACAACTTCATTTGTGGTTTAACCGTGTGCCCAAGTTGCAAGTTTTATCTATGGATGGTTTAGTTGGTGGACTTCTCTTCACAAGAAGCTTGAAGACGGTGGCTTTTATTTGCACTTTCTCTTATCTTTGTTATAGGATACCGTACTATCAGGGGGTCCACCTTGGAAGGTTGTGGGAAATCACTATTTCATGCACAGACCATATTAGCACATCCACAACCTTCCCAATTTTCCGGTGAGAGAGAGTTCCCTAAGGAGTTCGAGTGTTTTCTGCACTGACCGGTAGTACCGACCAGGCGCCGGTAGTACCGCCAAGGGGCATTTCAGAGCTGATCAGGCGGAACTTCTGACTAATGTTCCGGCCCTAATTCCGGTAAACATGAAATCGGCTCAGGAATACTTCTGTATCCAAATGCCTATTTGATGGAATTAGTATCAGAACTAGCATCGGTAGTACCGGACATAACCTGCGCTGACCAGCCCCAGTCCCCTTGAGCGGTAGTACCTCTCCCAACTCGGTAGTACCGGTCAGCTCCTGGCGACTCGGTATTTCTGGTCCCAGTTCTGAACTATGTTCCGGGAACTGATTTCAGCTTAGATTGTTCTTTGCATCAAGATGATTATTTGCCGGTAGTTGGATCAGAACTATGATCAGTAGTTCCGGTCAGTTCGTGGGGGGCGCTGAACAGTCAACCTGACCGTTCTGTGGGAACCTTCGGACCGTTGGGAGCCACTCGCTGGAACTACCGGCCTGCCACTAGTAGTACCGGTGGTGTCGGGGTGGGGCAGAATCTTCCCATTTGAAAGGGGCCTATTTAAGGCCCTCTTCTTCCTCCTCCCATCTCATCTCTTCGTTTTCTCTCTCCTCCATTAATACAAGAGCTTGACTTGCCTAGATCTCTCTCCCTACCCACTCAAACCTCTTGATATTTTGAGGATTGGGATAGGTGACCTAGATCTACACTTCCACCAAAAGAATCGTGATTTCCCCCACCCATCCTTAGTGGATCTTGTTACTCTTGGGTTCTTGGAACCCTAGACGGTGTAGGGCATCCTCGGAGCTGGGTTAATTGTTGTGAAGCTTTGTGGTGTCGTTGAGGGCCTCCAATTGAGTTGTGGAGTCTCCCCTCAACCTTGTTGTAAAGGTTTCTGTTGGCGCCTTCAAGGTCACCGATTAGTGGATTGTGAGGCCACCTTCGTGGTGGTGCTCACCGGAGAAGAAGGTGAGGCCTTTGTGGCGCTCGGGTGACCTTGTGTGGCCCCGACACCTCTCCAACATAGACGTAGCTTCCTTGGAAGTGAACTACGGGAATTACATCTCCGTGTCCCCTCACCGGTTTACTCGTTCCTCTCCTTTACTTATTGCAATTACTGTCTTGTTTACTTGTTGTTTCATTTGCCATATAGGTTATTCATCTAGTTGCATCTCTAGTGAACTTTACATTGTGCAAGCCTATAATTGCAAGAAAAGATTAAAAATTGGTAGTCTCCTATTCACCCCCTCTCTAGTCGACCAAAGTTGGGACTTTCACTAGTGACCGTGTGAACCTTTTAAAATCATAACTAAATCCCTTTGTCTCGCGATATATTACATGTTTGAGATTTGATCATCAGTATCTCCATACCTAGTTTGATCTCGTTACCGACATGCACTCTTTTCTCGTTCCTGTGATAGAATATTCTAGTGATCACATCTCTTGCTTGCAAGCTATCTCAATGAGTATATTTATCCGTCATCGGGATGGACAAATTCCACTCTTGATCCATGAGCCTCTACATAACACTTTTGGAGTATCTGAACCCACCTTTATTGTCACCCTGTTATGGTGTGACGTTTGATGTTATGAAGTTACTCTTCTAGTGTTATTGATTGACATGATCTCATGGTCTAAGGACTAGAATTACTTCGTATGATGTTATAGCAATTTAAACACAATGACTTTGATCGTATTTCTATACTTTGGATGAATGTTCATCACATCATTCCACCTATGTTGTGACCTCGTTATTAACAACATCCAATGTCCATGATTAGGAAACCTTGATCATTTTGTTAATCACCGAGCTAGTTTATATGAGAGGCACAACTAGGAACCCTTTATTTGTTTATTAAACACACATGTATTAACGTTTCCAATTAATACAATTATAGCATGCAAAATAAACATTTATCATAAACATGGAATAAGATAATAACAACTTTATTATTGCCTCTCGGGCATATTACTTCACTGTTAGGAGTAGGCCCCGAGTGTTTGATCGAGTCATAGACTCGAACAAAAACTAAAAGGAGTCGAATAAAAATTATGCTGCTGCCAAAGATAGTGCAAATGATGTCATTGGTAATGATTGGATGAGCTCAACTACCGGCGAGGTGCTGATGGGACGTGGTGATGGTGGGTCCTAGCGTCTGACCAGAATTTGACTAGGCATGCATAATTTTCGGGGTTTTAACTGTGCCTCCTCGATTTTCGCGCTGAGTGGGAAATGTGCAGCGACGTTCATTGTACGCGCTGCCACACGTCGTCGTTGATGTGCGCCACGTGTGGAGGTAGAGGAATTCTGGCCATTAGATGAGTTTTTACCCTCGCTTAAGTAGAGAGTTTAGGCAGTAACTTTCTCATACTATATCTTCCTCTTCCTCGTGCCGCTGCCATTGTTGCTCTCTTCTACTTTACTGCTCCACACTGCCTTGATGTGCTGGACGTCCTGAAAGCTTTTCCCAGCTACTTCCTCCGATCCCTCTGCCGCTGAAGAATGGGGAAGGAAAGGGGGACCATTGCTACCCACCACCGCCACCGCCGCCGTGACGAAGAAGAAGACTGCCACCGTGGCCACCGGTTTCGACACTGCCACTGTAGCCACGAACAAGAAGGGGGCCGAGACCCGCGTGACCAACGGGTCATGGTGGCGCACAACCCTGAAGGAGCATGAACTCCAGACTCATTGCCAGCCTGGTTTGCTTTCGGCCAACAAAGTCGATTGCCAGATCCCGGACCGGAGGTAATTCCCGATCCTCCTGCTGGGTTTCGGGTAATGTTTCTTGCATTTATCCTTCGGGGTCTCTCTCTTCCCCTCCGCAAGTTCGTGCAAGGGTTGCTATGTTTTTACGGGCTTCAACCCCACCAGCTGTCTCCCAATTCGATTCTGCACATTGCGTGCTTCATCACTCTATGCGAGTGCTGGCTCAGAATCGAGCCACACTTCGGGCTTTTCAAGCAGCTATTCAAGTTGAAGAGACAATCTGGGTCTGGCTCTGTGGTGTAAGAAAATTCAAGAATTGACATAGTAGTATAGAAAGGGAGAAAAAGAATCAAAAAAGAGAAAAATAAAAAGCAAAATAAAAATAGCAAGATACATAGTCTCCCAATACAAAAAGAGTCTCAAGCTTGTAAGCAAAGAGAGAGAAAGAGTGTGACCAAGGCAAGTGCACAAATCCGTTGCTTATCCTCTTTTGGTGAACGAGTTGTGGTCTCTCCTTGTGTTGGCATGACAACCGATCTTAGTCGTTGTTAGGACATTTTGTGCTCATTTTGATAGTCATGCTAACCACATCCGTCTCCACGTGTGTGTATCCTTGTGTTTTTGTAGATCGTATCCTTTTTTATTTAAATCTTTGGTTCTCTACCACCTTTAACAATAACCTTTTCTTTGGATCGTTTTGTTTGGTTTTCCACCACCCTAACCTTCCACCAAAAGCTTTTGAGAGTTTAGTTCTTTCTTTAGTGTGAAGTTTCTTTGCGATTTCACTTTACACGCTTATAGTTCTCATGTGTGGTTTCTAGTTCGGTGCAATCCCCAAGGTGGGCTAAAAGGCTGCCACCCACCATATATTACACTTCCATATACAATCCTTGTGTGTTTTGCATGATGGATAGGCACGGTGAGTCGAGCCAACCACCTTCCCAAGAAGAAGAACAAGGCCCGTACATGACGCGCGCAAGCCACTACATTATTCGCCACGAGTTCTGCGAACGTTGTGAGGCTTTTGAGACGCGACAAGATGAACAATTCGGCGAGATTCAAGCCAAGTTCAAGAACATCAACAAATTCGATGGCCTTGAAAGACAAATGCATGCAATGCAACACAACTTTGGCAATCAAAATGAAGCGCTCCAATGTTCAGTCGCTGAAACAAATGACAAGCTTCGACTCCTCATCGATGGAATGATAAGACCGTGTTCACGCGTATCAAGCTCTTCAAGCTCGTCCTATCACCGTTCTCCTCTTCGTCAAGATCCTCATCCAAGTGCTCCAAGACGCAATGACGCCCCCGTGGTTGAAGATGGAAGCTCTTCACACTATGTACCTTCCCCACGGCACGCCGCAACATCACGCTATGATGGTGATTTCTCTTCAAGGCCCCAAGCAAGGCGAGAAGGACACCGTCATCACGCAAGGGCACTAGTGATCCAACAAGAGCAACCACAAGTGGAACCTAAAGTACAACCTCAAGTCCACCACTATCGCCCGCGACACATACTTGACACAACAAGTGATGACTCCAACTTGGAGGAACAAGCTCATCACCGACATGAAGCTCTCCAATATCCCCCTCTTCGTCATTGTTGTCATGAATGTACACGCCGATACCATGGTCATCACGAGGTTCCTCCTCCACCACATCAAGACATGAAGCGTCAAATGGTTCATATTGAGCGATGCCCACCATGTCATGAGGCTCAAGACCATGATCTTCGTCGTGAGGCCCAAGTGCCTAACCCATAACACCAACCGAGGAACAATCCTCCTCTTCATCAACAACAACCTAAAGAGGCCCCACATCCTCATGAGCATCATGAGGCCCAAGTGCCTCCTCCTCATCAACAACAGCGCCAAGAGCAAGATCCTCCACAACGTCACAAGAATCAAGTTCCGCCACCTCCAAATGCGGCTCCTCAACTGCAAGTACATCAACAAGGTCACCAAGCTCGTCTCAATGATTGCATGGAAGATGAAGCATGCCAACATCATGGCAACAACCGCTACTGTGACTGCAATGATGAAGAAACTTTTGGCAAGCTCAAGTTCATGATGCCCAAGATCACCAGTTCAAATGATCCCGAAGAATACCTCTCATGGGCGCTCAAGGTCGACAAGATCTTCCGTATGCACAACTATAGCAATGAAGATGGTTGCCATGGCTTCGCTTGAGTTCAATGATTACGCAAACCTTTGGTGGGAACAAGTTCAAGTTGCTCGTGACGCAAGAGAAGAACCCCCAATCACAACTTGGCATGACATGAAGGCTCATATGAGATCCCGCTTTGTTCCTTCGCACTACACGCATGACCTCTTCAACAAGCTTCAATCGCTTAGTCAAGGGACAAAGGCCGTGGTAGAATATTTCAAGCAAATGGAACTCAACATGATTCGCGCCAACATTGAAGAGCGAGAGGAACAAACAATGGCATGTTTCCTCATCGGCTTGAACCATCCAATTAAGCGCATCGTCGAGTTTCAAAAATACAACGACATGGTTAAGCTTGTGCACATAGCAACAAAGGCCGAGCACCAAGTACAAGAGGACATCAAGTACAACAAGCCAAAGACGTACTTCACCTACAAGCAAGCTTCAACCGCTACATCAACAACTCTCAATGGAAGCTCCTCAAGTACCTCCAAGCCCACACTTCCTCAAGGAAAATTGCCCCCAAGTGGCAAGCTTACAAAGGATACCCCGCCATTCCACGGCGAATGCTACAAGTGTGGAGGCAAAGGACACATGTTGGACAATTATGGAAACAAGAAAGTATTGTTTATCCATGACAATGGCGACGAAGAGTACTTGAGTCAAGATGAATTTGATGCTAGAGTCAAAGAGGCAATGACAAGGCAACACGTGGAAGATGACCAAGAACTCCTCATGTGTGAACATGACGCAAGTCCATCGCTTGTCGTCACAAGGATCTTGACCACTCAAGCACAAGAGCATGAAGATCAATGATCAATATCTTCCAAACATGTGCCGACATGAATGGGAAATCTATCAAGGTGATCATCGATGGAGGGAGTTGCCACAACCTTGCAAGAACCGAGTTGTGTGAGAAGCTCACCCTCACCCTCCATCCTCACAAGCACCCCTACCATGTCCAATGGCTAAGTGACCAAGGGTCTATGAAGATCAATCATACCGCCTCGGTGACCTTCTCAATTGGCCCCTACAAAGACATGGTAGAGTGTGATGTAGTCCTAATGACAGTTTGCCATATGTTGCTTGATCGACCATGGCAATTCGACAAAGGTGCCCTACATGGTGGTCGCACAAATGTATACACCTTCAAATGTCTTAACAAGACATGTGTTTTGCAATGATGACTCCTAGCCAAATAATTGTGGATAATGCAAAGGCTTTAGTGAGGGTGCAAAACACAACACAAACTTGTGAGAAGAGTGGTGAGCGAGAGAACCACCATATAGCGAGTGAGAGCCACAAGCCTAACTCAAGTGGAAAAACTAAGAGTATTCTTCTTGCCACCAAAAGTGAGATGATAGATGTGAGGAATAACCCATCCATTTTGCACTACGTCCTCATTTGCAAGGGCCTAGCACAAGGAACTAATGACTTGACAAATATTCCTCCCTCTTTGATGATTGTTTTACAGGAATTCAAGGACGTGTTCCGCGAAGAGCTCAAACATGGACTACCTCCTCTTCACGGCATTGAACATCGCATTGACCTCATACCCGTTGCACCGCTACCAAACCGTGCTGCCTACCGCACAAACCTAGAGGAGACAAAGGAGATTGAACATCAAATCAACCAACTCATCTCCAAAGGTTTGATCCAAGTAAGCACTAGTCCAAGTGCGGTACCCATGATTCTTGTTCCAAAAACGGATGATATGTTGTGGTTATGCATGGACTGCCGTCCTATCAATTCTATCGATGTGCATTATCGACATCCCATACAATGTCTCGATGACATGCTTGATGAGTTGTGTGGAGCCACTATTTTCTTGAAAATTGATCTTCGTAGTGGTTACCACCAAATACGCATGGCGGAAGGTGATGAGTGGAAAACCGCCTCAAGACCAAACTTGGTTTCTATGAATGGTTGGTCATGCCTTTTGGCTTATCTCATGCCCCATCCACCTTTCATGCGCCTTATGAATCATATTTTGTGTTCTCTCATTGGAAAAGTGTTGTTGTCTATTTCGATGATATACTTGTTTATAGCAAGTCACTTGAGGAACATGTTACACATGTTAAGGAGGTCTTGCAAATCCTTCGACACGAAAAGCTTTATGCTAATCTTCCCAAGCGCACTTTTGCTAAATACAAGTTATTTTTCTTGGATTTGTCGTTTATTTGAAGGGCATTGAAGTTGATGTTTCCAAGGTAAAGGACATACGAGATTGGCCCATCCCAACAAATGTGAGTGAACTTCAAAGTTTTCATGGGTTGGCCAGTTTCAATCATTGCTTTGTGGAAGACTTTTCTACCATTGCTTGTCCTCTCAACGAGTTGACCAAAAAGAATGTCACCTTCGTGTGGGGCAAAGCACAACAAAAATCTTTTGATGAACTTAAAAAGAGGCTCACCGAAGCACCTCTTCCTGTGTTACCGGATTTCACAATTTTTTTTAGATAGAGTGTGACGCTAGTGGTATTGGCATTGGAGGAGTCCTCATGCAAAATGGGCGTCCTATTGCCTACCATAGCGAGAGACTTGATGGTGCTCGCCTTAAATATCCGATTTATGACAAAGAGCCTTTTGCTTTAGTACATGTCCTTCAAGTTTGGCAACACTACCTTTGGACTAAGGAATTTATCATACATTCCGACCATGATTCGTTGAAATATCTCAAAGGCCAAGACAACTTGAGCAAGAGTCACGCTAAGTGGGTTGAGTTTATGGAGACTTTTCCGTACATTGTCAAGTATAAGAAGGGCAAAGATAATGTAGTCGCGGATGCTTTGTATCGCAAACACACAATCTTACTCGACTGGAAGTAAATGTGTTGGGTCTTGATGACATTAAAACTTTGTATACTTACGACATGTTCTTTGGACCAATTTTCGCAAAGTGCTCCATTGACAAAGGAGTTGATGATTTCTATTTGCATAAGGGCTTTCTCTTTAAACAAAACAAGCTTTGCATCCCGAAGTTGTCTCTCCAACTTTTGCTTCTCCAAGAATCACATGGTGAAGGCCTCATGGGTCACTTTGGCCGTGACAATACATTGGACATGCTTTCCACTCATTACTATTAGCCCAAGATGAAGCGAGATGTGGAGAGCTATGTTCAATGATGCACGACATGCGTTCAAGCTAAGTCCAAGTCTAACCGCTTTGGTCTATATATGCCATTGCATATACCTCATGCACCTTGGTCTGACATTAGCATGTATTTTTTTTAGGATTGCCTAAGTCGAAGCATGATCATGATTCTATATTTTTCGTTGTGGATCTCTTTTCCAAAATGGCACACTTCATACCGTGCCATTAGACTGACGATGCTTCACATGTTACCAATTTATTTTCAAGAAAATTATCTATCTTCATGGTGTTCCAAGAACAATCGTCTCCGACCGCGATGTCAAATTCATGAGATACTTGTGGAAGACCCTCATTCCCAAGCTCGGTGTCAAGTTACTCTTCTCATTCGCGTCACACCCGCAAACCGATGGCCAAACCGAGGTAGTCAACCGAAGCCTCGGTACTCTCCTTCGAGTGTTGATCAAGAAGAACTTGAAGGATTGGGAGGAATGCATTCCCCATGCCGAGCTTGCCTATAACCGCTCCAAGCACTCTACAACAAATATGAGCCCATTCATGATTGTCTATGGCTTCGAGCCCCTCACCGCGCTCGACATCCTACCACTACCTCTCCATGAGCGCACCAACATGGACGTTGACAAGCGTGCCCAAGCTATGAACAATCTTCACGAAGAAACAAGATCCACAATCGAGCAAAAAGTGCAATGCCAAGCAACAAGGGTCAACAAAGACAAGAAAGAGTTGATCTTCGAAGAAGGTGACCTCGTGTGGATACACCTAAGCAAAGACCGCTTCCCCAAAGAACGCGACTCCAAGATCAAACCACGGGGAGATGCTCCCTTGAAGGTCCTCAAGAGAATCAACAACAACGCCTACATCATCGACATCCCAACGTCCAAGTACCTTGTAAGCAATACATTCAGCATCAAGGACCTTTCGCCTTTCCATGGAGATGTTCAAGATGATAACCATGAAGAGTCGAGGACGACTCTTTCCCATGGGGGAGCTGATGCAGCCCGTCCTATGGACCTCCCCACATCTACACCACCAAGTCCCCCAAGTGGACCGATGACTTGTGCATGAGCCAAGCTCCTTCAAGCTAAGGTGATTTTGCTCCTTGTCTCATGTGATTTCGATACATCATTGGATGGCTTGCTACTTCATGCCAGTACCTAAATCTGGGCGTAGTTTGGTTTCAAACTGCTCAAACTATCAAACCAACCCGAACCACACTGGAATAGCGGTTTTTTCTAGGTTAGTTGGTTTCTGGGTCCAAACTATGATGGAAAAAACGTCCACCGGTTTGAGACCAGCCCGGCCCAATTAAACCAACGAACCCGTCACATCAAGCTGCCTCTCCCGCATCACTAAGACAGAACAGAAGAAATCCCCCATCGGGATAGGCCGCTAGGGCACGACGGCTGCAGCAGCGGGGTAACGTCTAGGAGTGAGGGTGGCGGCGGCACTGAGGCTGAAGCTGAGGCGACCATGGAAGAACCTAGCGCCGAGGCTGGGGGTGCGGAGGAAGTGGAAGGAGCCGCCGGCGCCGGTCAGGGAGAAGGGACCAGTGCCTCATGGCGCGGCATCTGTGACGGCAAGGGTGAGGTAGCGACGCCGAGGAAGAATTTAACGGTGTCCTCTTCTCAGCCTCGGCGCAATCTTCGGAAAGAATTTCGCACGCCACAGGTTCGTTGATTTCGTTCCCCTGTTATGCAGGATTTTCTTGTTTGTCTGAATTGGAAAGGAAGGGTCTAGGTTGACCCATCAAGATTGCATACAAAATTCACTTGTCATTGTTAGTTTCATGTGAGAAAGAAAGAAACACATGTACAAGGAACGAGTAGGAAACAATAGAAGGATGAGATGATTAGTACTCCCTGAACATGTACCTCTTAATGGTAAAAAAACTAGGAACAACTGGTGGTGCCTGTAGTCCTCGATGCCGCCATGAGCAGCAGTGATGCATCTCAATTGTTTTGTGCCTTTGATTCCCACCAATTTGTATATTTGAGTGATAATAGAGGGATATCTCCGTTGGTTTTGTTGATATTGCTTTTTTCTGATATTTGCTAGACCTGTAGTTTCCTCTTCCAGGTTAGGGGATTTGGTTGATCATTTCTTGGGAATTGCTGCTGGGATCAACCCATAATGTTCGCAGAACAACTCTAGAAAACAACTTGCAACAATGGTCTGATTCAGAGTATCCGAGTCATACTAGGTTCAGATTATGGCCTTCGATTCCGAATAAATGTTGCTGTAGTGCCGTAGCTTCAGATATATGGGCGGGAAACAAAAAACACAAGGCAAAGAAAACTCATCCAACTTACGTGTAAAACTGTGATGGTTTTTTATAGGCTTGACAGCAAACTCGTCTGTTGGATATGTTTCTCTAATACGCAACGGCTCCCTAATTGGAGAAGTAAGTGAGGTTTCAGAAGACCTCAATATAGTGTATATTGTAGTCTTTTTTACTTGGAAGAAATGCCCACACCTAGTCCTATCTGGTGATAAAGCATATCACACGCATCGCTGTACTGCGGTTATTCTGTAATTTGGAGAAGTTAGCATTGCACTTGATAAATCACATCTAAACAAGCTAATGTTTTAACACCATGAAGCTGAAAAGTTAATTTAATGTGTGTAGCCTGTGCTATTTTTTCTGCAATGAAAAGCTAATGAATTTGCAGCCATGAAATGAAAGTGCATCTTGTCCCAGTAAACATACTTTGCATCTTTATATTGTTATAACCACAAGCATGCAGTATGGGCATAGTGCCATAATTCTCTTTTATTTTTTCTCTTTCTGAACAATGTACTTATTTCTAGTTGTTGTGATGCTGGGGAAAGCTACAAAATGGCAGAGTAAATATATGACCCATACGTCCGTTTCTATTTTTATGTATCAGAAAATCATTGAATGTCTAGTATGAACACAGTGCAATAACCAACGAACCCTCTTTCCCTTTTCAAGGCTACTGAATTGTATATTACAGTACTACCATTCGTTGTCAACTTTTCAATTGGCATGTGTCATTGTATATTACACTACTGCCATTGTGTGTCTAAAACTCAGATTTTTTTTTTAGGCCATAAAAACCGCTAAGCAAGTTGAGAACTCACAACTTGAACCCAATGAACCTCCAGAATTTCCGCCTATCTAGAATTCCCATGCCTATGAGTTATCAAGAATGGAAGCTGAAACAGAGTTAACCGCATCGTCACCGCAACCACCTTTATCTAGAGGGAGAGGTCACTCTTCTATGCCAGAAATGGGATTTCTAAAACCAGCCAAGGTGGGAATCGGAGCAAGCGATTATGGGGTACCCACAAATGATGAACATAGACCATCAAGGAATACTACTAAGAAGACATCTCCTGTCAAAGTTCAGAAGCCTGACAAAATAAAGAGAAGATCTTCAAGGATGACTTCCAATGTTTGGGAATATTTTACTCACTTAGAAACCGAGGATGGTCCTGTGGCAACCTGTGGTTTTTGTGGCCAGGTATATCAATATGACCGATCTTTTCATGGAACTGGCACACTGTGGAGTCATTTGCAATACCACTGTCCTAGTTGTCCGTTCACAGACCATGAGAAGAGAAGGAAATTGTCTTTACAAAATGATCATTGCTTCAGTAACGAAGATTGTCGTCGAGCCCTTGCTAAGATGATTATACTGGATGAATACCCTTTTAGTGCTGTAGAAGGTGAAGGCTTTAGAGCATATTCAAAAACTCTTCAACCACAGTTTGAACCTCCTTCTCGGTACATAGTTGCCAGGGATTGCATGAATCTGTACTTAGCAGAAAAGGCGAAGTTGAAAGATATTTTGAGGGATCAACGAGTCTGTTTGACAACGGATACCTAGACATCTATTCAAAACCAGAACTACATGAGTTTGACTATACACTGGATCAACAGTCGGTAGGAACTAGAAAGAAAAGTTCTGAACTTCTGCTTCATACCTGATCATGCCGGTGATACTCTTGGCAGAATGGTAGAAGAATGCCTTCTCGAGTGGGAAATTGGGCAAGTTTTTACCCTAACAGTTGATAATGCAACCTCAAATAATACTGTTGTCCAGTATCTGAAAACTGTCACCAAACATTGGCAATCAACAGTATCCAACGATGAATTCTTCCATGTGAGGTGTTGTTGCCACATTGTGAACTTAGTTGTGAAGAAGGGTTGGGAAGGTAGTAAAACCCATTAGTTGCAAGAATTAGAACTGCCTTGTTATTTGCGAAATCATCCCCGGGAAGGTTAAGGTAATTTAGGAAATGTGTGATGAAGGAGAAGATTGTAGAGAAGAGTCTCTTTTCACTAGATGTCGATACAAGATGGAATTCCACATATCTCATGCTCAATGATACAATTCTGTTTGAAAAATCTTTCAAAAGATTAGGTGATGAATGCAAATACTATACAACATACTTCTCTAAAGTTGGTGGTTCCCCACCGTGGAAGACTGGTTGGAAGCTCAGAAATTGATTTCAGCTTTTCTACAATGTGACGCTAAGATTCTCTGGACAACAATATGTCACATCAACTACCTTCTTTCGCGATTTCTTGCTCATGCATAACAATATAACCCAATTAATTCGTGGAAAAGAACAAGAAGCTGACCTGGCATCAATGGCAGAAAATATGAAGCAAAAGTTTGATAAGTATTGGGACAATAATGATGGGTTAAATCCATTGCTATTTATTGCTACTGTTCTTGATCCTCGGTACAAACTTAAATTTTTGGAATTTTGCTTTTCCAATATTTATGATCAAGATAAGGCCAAAAATTTCACAAAAAAGGTTGAAGATGGTTTGAGAAGGCTGTTTGAATGGTATGTTGAAGCTGAGTCATCCACAAGTAATAGTGAGGCTCCCCATGCACCCCTTGTAGTTGATCTAGAAGAATGTGCCGAGGATCCAAGAAAGTTATGGGCATCCAATTTTAAGGAACATTTGCAAGTCATAGAAAGTAAAGCGGCAAATACTGAGTTATCTAGATATTTGTCAGAATTGTGTGAGAAGGATACATATGAATTCAACATTCAGACTTGGTGGAGAAGGCAACGAAACAAATATCCAACATTATCCAAGGTAGCAAAGGATGTCTTAGCTATTCCAGTTTCAATGATTGCTTCTGAAGCTAGCTTTAGCACTGGTCGTAGAGTAATTAATCCGCAAAGGAGCTCATTGTCCCCAAAGATGGTTGAAGCACTAATTTGCGGACAGAGTTGGTTAAGGTCATCACCCAACAAAATTGACATACGACAAACAATTGCATATTTACACAAGTATGAAGAGCTTGCACAAGGTAAAAACAAGATCCTAGATCCTAGCTCTTAGTTCTTTTCTATTCTTGATGTGTAAGTTATACTGAATTTCCTGCTATTTGAATTCATTAGAGCTTGGAGGTTTGGAGTTTGGAGAAGCATGATGTCGGCAATAAAATCAGCATATCAGGTATGTGGTTTCCCTTTTACTGTTGTCTATATTCTTTCTTATATCACCGGTGGTTTCCAATATGAATTGTACAAGTTCTGATATAAGAACAACATATAACACTGCTCCTAGGAACAGTAGATTTATTGATCTTGTTATGCTTAGGTGAAGATTGCACTAGGATTCTTTGTGACTTTAGATGAAAAACATCTTTGCTCTTCATATTCAATATTAAGTTTTTTTAATAAACCAAATAATTTTTCTGCACAAGCTTATGGCTATGTTTTGTATACTGGAGGAGATCATGCACAAGCTGACATGTATATTGTAATTTTCATTAGTTATGCTATCTTGACTTGTGTACTGGGTTAACCTATCTTGACTTGTTGCACTTCTTCTGGACTTTTTTTATCAGTTGGATTGAAAGAATCACTGAAGTTCCAGTTTGAGAGATTTTGAAGACAAACAATGCAGCATGCATGGTCTATATGTAGTTGCTGACAACAATAATTTCTCTGAAATGGCTTGGTGGTAGCTGGATTATGTTCTGAATTCTATTTAGTGTTCATTACCAAGATCTGTTTTGTAATTAAGATGATTGTTAAAGAACCTTAGGAATATGATTTCAAGTTGTCAACTTCAAATAATACTGTTCTGTTTTTCTGCTAGACTGCATGTAGCGTACTTTAAGTCATTCACTGATTCCCTGATGTACATGACTACACGTTGAAACATGGAATCTGGTGTCAACGCGGGAACAACATGGAACCAACCCGCACCAGACTGTCATTGATATCAAATATCTAGATGGTTTAAACCGGACCAGCCCAATTAAACCTATGGCACCGGCCTGGGTTGAGGAAACTGCTGAAACTGTCTTAAACTGGGAGTGCCCAGGATTACCAATACCCTATGCATCCTCGGCTATGAACCCCATGAAGAAATGCCAAGATAAGGAGCCAAGTCATCGCAAGACGAAGGTCCAGACCAAACTGGAGCCAGGCTCGGCGGACCAGAATCCTCACCAGAATTCCCAGCGCACGAACCGGCGGACCGAAACCTGGACCGGAACAAACCAGCGCACGCCGAAGCGGACTTCTATAAGCCATTCCGGTGGCCGACCGGAACAACTGGCGCCGGAACGCCTCCAGTCTCAAGTCAACGTGGGTTTGATGCCCGGGAATATTCCTATTTCGTCTAGTTTTTACCCTTTTGTGCCCAAACTACCCCTATTTTAGTGGTTAACCTATATATAGCCCCCACACCCCATGTATTACTCAGACTTGGATAATTGAAATTAGAAGACACCCTTGTGGATCTCCCTAATTTCTAGTCTCATGCTCCTTGAGAAAAGAGCACCATTTATCCCCCACCTCGTTGGAGTTTGCATCGTGCCTCCCTCGTTGTACAAGGCCTTGGCATCGGAGCCCCTTGCCAAGACATCAAGATCTCACCAAGACCCCCCACTCGCTGTGTTGGTTCGAGAGAGAGATCTTCGCCCGACACCGATCCTAGGGATTGCGCCGGACCGGTAGCCGCCAGCATGAGCTATAGGTTTGTATCGTGTCTTCGTGTGTGCATGTGTTCATCATGTTCTTCATCTGTGAGTTCATGGATTTCATCCTCTCCCTCATCCCCACTCACTCCACCTCGATTTCCAAGGGATCCATGAAAGATCGGGCCATCCTCGAGGTTAGCCCTCAACACTTCACCATCTTATAAATATTATCCCTCAGAGCAGATGATTTGGCTTCAAACCTCATCCTCTCCTCCGCCTTCTTGTTGCCTTTCGGCTTACCAATGTTCCTCCCTTCGTCGTCACTAGCATCGCCCATTACCTTCATGGCCTCCCTCTTGGGTGCGGTTTGTTGATCCCTCAAATTCCATTTTGGCATATGCTCAAGCAACTTCCAACAATGATGGTGGTTGAACGACTTGTTCTTCGAGTCCTTCATTGCCTTATACCTTTCTTGGGAATTTTTCTCCTAAATTGCACAATTTAATCATCAATTTATTCATAATTTCACAATTGCTACATGAAAAGGGAAGAACAACTCACATAGTCATCAGGAGAGATGCCTCTTGGAGGATTGTTTCTCACTTGTGACATAGTTCCGGCCCAACGACTGCAAGTTAGTTTTATGACATCCCATTGCCCTTGCAGAGACTGATACGACCGAGTGACAATAAAGGCAACACGAGGCATCGGTTTGAAGAACTTATCTTTGATGTGCTGCTAGTATCGCTTGCCGGTTTGGCCCGTGCTGGTCACAACATCGATCAACACTTGGGACCATGCCTGGACCAAGCAAGTGTCCTCGATCTCGGTGTAGTTCACTGCCCTCTTCTTATTTGTCGTCGATGCTTGAGCTGCGTCGAACACCTCCTCCTCGATCTCTTCAAGTTCAGCCTCAGCTTCCTCTTCTTCGCCTTCATCATCGCCGAACTGAAGCTACGGGCCGGAGATGTCAACCACACTCTCGTTTAGCACATCGACGAATGATGTTGTGGCGTCGTGCGACGGAGGCTACTGCGGGGAGACAGACGATGGAGGCTGCTGCGGAGCGACGAGCGGCTGCTGAGTGGCGACGGGAGGAAGGCCCGCACGACGCACGGTCTTCTTCGTCCCGTGTGGCTTGGCCGGCCCTGCCGATGCTGCAACACCGACCTTCGAGGCGCCGGTGTTCCCCATCCTCTTGCCCTTCAAGACGGATCCAGCCAGAGGAGCTCCTACGCAAATAACAGTGGCGGGGCTAGGCTGTTGAGGCTCCGCGGCCTCAACAACGACGGGCGGGAGCTCACTGGGGTCCACGGCTTCGGGTTCAGTGAGTGCTAGTGGAGGAAAGCATGGGAGGGATGGAGGTCGAGGCGGCGGCAGCGTAGGCGGGAGAGGGGGAAGCGAAATGCCTGCCGTGTGAGAGTTGGGGTTCGATACAAGGCTTGCTCGGGTCGGCCTCCCGCACTGGGAGTTTAGGGTTCGGGAGACATATTTCTCCGTGGACTATAAAAAAGTTTTCAGGTTTCAGGTTTTTACAAGTTCCACTAGCGCGACAGATTTTTTCAAAAACTGTAAATTAGCGATTTATTTACAGTTTTCGCAAGTTTACAGGCTCCTTTAGAGATGCTCTAAGGTATTGTGTATCTTTTGATAATACAAAATGAAAAGAGGTGAGTATATGAACACCGACAAAGTACTCGGAAATCCAATTCGTCTCACATGATGCATCATGAATCCATTATTTATAAACATATTTCAAAATATCAAAAAAATATAAAAAATATTTTTATGTACATCTGGACATCCTATGCTCACACACAAGTTTTCAGGAAAAACTAATATATTTTTGTCCCATGCTAAAATGATAAATTTTGATGCTCCAATACGGCTATTCATGGATATTTTTGTCTTTTTGTGCATGTCAAGTTGTTTTTGTGTTTGCTAGTAATACCGCCAACTTACCAGTAGTTCTGCTTGTCCCTAAAAGACTTAATTCGATCACTAATAGACTTAATTCGCTCACTAATAAAGTGATGTCTGGACTGTGGCGCTAGGACCGCTATCTCGACGGTAGTACCACCAGCAGCATATTAATGCCGATACTAGCGGGCCAACTTCCGAACAACTTCCGTACAAAGGTGCCAACCTTCTGGTTGTGTTACAATCCTCAGCGGAAGTGACCCAGAAGTAGGTCAGAACTACTGTCGCTGGGGTCAGCAGAACTTTCAGGTCAGTTCCAGCCGAGTTCCATTACACCCTGCGAACCCTTCTGCAAGGTGCGCTCATGTAGCGAAAGTAACCCAATAGTGAGATGGTAGTACTGCTGTCTAGGCGCTGGCACTAGTAGAAGAACCTTAGAGGCACGTGATTACACCCCTCACAACAGACGCTTTTGAACCGACAACTGGTGGTGGTGGTAGTACCGCCGTGTGGCCGGAACTTCTGGGTCAGCGTGAAATCGAGCCCAACGGACATATATGAGTTTCCCCTTTATATGACCTCCTTCCTCCTCCCCACCTAACTCCTTGACACTCTCTCTTCTCCATTAATGTTGAGCTTCATTTCACTAGATCTCTTTCCCTACCTGACGAGGGGTAACCTCGGCAATGCCCATGGTGATGGACTTGGGGTTTCGCGAAAAAGAGAACGCTGGGGATTTCGTTGGATGTCAGGGAAACAATGGAATCAAAGTCGCCTGAATATTGAGTAATTGCACTAATACAAGTTTGTCTTCTAGATTTCGGTACCCTCGCTTCTCCCGTCCTATATATAATAGGTCGGGTCTCAAAGTTGTATGCGGATAGATTTCATACACGCGTAATTACAATACCAACACAATATCGGTTCATAGTCTCTTTCTTAATACAATCAAAACTTTTGTCGGTTGCTTACTTGGGCTGTCATTTGAAACCTTCATGGGCCATAAGCCTTCATTCAATCATAGGGTAGCGAATCATAAGTGAAAGAACATTTCATGTTTCCCTATGTTTTGCGTGTTAGATAACAATACTATGGAGACTTTTCATGTGTGCTAAGTGTGCAGGAAGTTTTGAGGGGGGCCGGATAATCCGCCCCTCCAAGGGCCGGATAATCCGGCCTACCTCATCTCTCAAGGAAGCCAAGGCGCGTCACTCTGTGTCCAGTCGGATTTTCTCCCGGAAAATCCGAACTGGGGCGGTTTTTCCTCTCCAGGCCGGATAATCCGGGTTTCACAAGGGCCGGATAATCCGGCCCCCAGTTTTCGAGCAAAAGGAGCCAAGGCGCGCCGCTCGGTATCCGGTCGGATTTTCTACCAGAAAATCCGAACTAGGGCGGTTTTTCTTCCCCAGGCCGGATAATCCGGCCTTCACATAGGGCCGGATAATTCGGCCCCCAGAAGTTGATCAAGGGCAAGCTCGACGCGACGCTCAGATAGGGGGCGGTTTTTCTGCCAGATATTCCGAGTCTGGGGCGGAGTTTCCCCAGACCAGATAATCCGGCCCTCACTTGGGCCGGATAATCCGGCCCCCAAAGTGTGCAACGACTGGTTTTGGAAGGGGGTATAAGTACCCCTTCTTCCCCAACGTCCAGAACTCTTGATTCATTCGAATTTGACCAGACCCTGTGCAAGAGCTCTAAATCTCGATCTCCCACTTCAACCACCATAAGGTCTTGATCTTTGGTGGAATTGAAGGAGGAGAAGTTCATCATCAACATCAAGAATCAAGCGCTCCAACTCCTCTCCATTCACTTGGAGAAATTCCTGATCTAGTATTCTCGTTAATACCTAGATCGTGTTATTGTATTTGACAACTTTGTTCTTGTGGCAGCTTGTTGTCACTTCGGGAGCCTCCAAGTTGTTGTGGAGTTGTTGCCCCGCTAGTTGTGTAAAGGTGCCGGTGCCTGCCTCAAAGGGTACCTATAGTGGAAGGTGGATCAGGCCTGTTGTGGCGAGATCCATCGGAGAACAGGGTGAGGCCTTTTGTGGCGTGGTGGTCTTAGTACCGCCCACCCCTCCAATGCAGACGTACTTCCCTTAACAAGGAAGGAACTGCGGTCAAACAAATCCCGTGTCTCCGCGTGCTTCACTTCGGTTCACTCGTTCCTCTTCCACTCGCTCCTTACTCGCTAGTAGATAGGTTTGCATATAGGGAAATTCCACACATTAGTTTATCTAGATAATTTACCTTTGTGCTAAGCCTAAAATTGAAAAAGAATTAAAAATTGGTGTAGCACCTATTCACCCCCCTCTAGGTGCCCATACGATCCATTTCAATTGGTATCAGAGCCCCGACTCTTAATTCGGGCATAACCGCCTAAGAGTAGTATGGGTACCAGGGATGATGGAAATGAGGCTGTGGATAAGGTCACAATGGATGATCTCAAGTCATTGGAAACAACCTTGTTGAAATCCTTTGAGGCCAAGATGGAGGAGATGAATCAAATGATTGCTCGCCTTACATCATCCATAGCCCCATCTCCATCCTCCTTTGAGGCTCCCTCACCATCATCTAAGGAAAAGGGTAACACCGGATCTAAGGATGATGATGTGGAAGGTGAAAAACTAAATGGTTCCACCTCCAAAAAGGGAAGTGGCAAGGAGGAATATAGTGAGGTTCGCCACATATATTCCCCCGACCCACCTATCCCTCATCCTCATATAAACAATAGGGGTGATCCACCCAAGCTCACTGCATCTTCTTTTAACCAATGGCAATTTCTAATGAAATCTCATGTTTGCAGCTCCTCTATTGAATTGTGGAGGATCATTGAAGAAGGTCTTCATGTTGGAGATCAAACCAATCTAACAAGAAGGGAAGTTGTGGATAGACAGTTGAATGCCACTGCTCTCCACATGATACAGCTGGGTGTGGGTCCCGAGGACATGCCACACATTGAACATCTCAACACGACTAAAGAGGCGTGGGATGCTCTTACGGACCTTTTTGTTGGAAATGAAAGCATGAGAAGAAACCGGTATGATGCCCTTAGTAACGAAGCTGAGGGATTCTACATGTTGGATGGTGAAAACCATGAGGACATGTATAGAAGACTCAAGGGCATCGCAACAACATTTCGGAAGCATGAGGCCACTCACATTGATGATGCATGGATAAAAAGGAAGTATGTGAGTGCCTTAATGCCTTTCGAACCGACGGATTTGAAGAGCTTGCAAGGTAGACACAACTATCATCAAATGACATCCAATGAAGTCATGCAAGAAATGGCGTCATTCAAAGTGGCGGCAAAGAATGTTGAAGATGCCCGTGCTCGGGCCATTGGAATGCAAAAGGGTGTCAATGTGGCTCTCAAAGCCAATGTTGTTGAGCAAGAGGATGATGAAGGAGCATTTGAGAGGATATCCATGGAATGCCCCGATGAGGTCAAACGTGCTCATGGTGATTACATGGCATTCTATGCAAGGAACTTTTGGAAGGACCCTGCCAAAGCCAAGTCTGAACTTGAGCGCAAGAACGAGTCAAATGGAAGAAGAGAAAGTGGCCCAAGATTGAGAACTTGCTTCAACTGTGGAGATAGACTGCACTTTATAGCCGAGTGTCCTTATGAAAATAGAGAAGACAATGGTGGCAGGCTCATTCTTAAAGAGAAATCCAAAGTTCCTAAGAAGAAGCCATTTGCTAAGAAGAATGGTCCTTTCAAGAAGCAACCCAAGATGGTCCTTGTAGCTCAAGAGGAATACTCCTCTGCAAGTGAAGATGAAGAGGATGATGATAGTTCCCGCGAAGTGGCTGCTATAGCCACCACATCGACTCCCTCCTCTCTCTTCGACTCGCCGAACGAGAACGCCATCAACAACAACGCCACTTGCCTAATGGCAAGAGGACCCGAGGTATCGACTTCTAACTCCTCATTTTCTAAGACTAACATAATTTTGGATATGGATGATCATGACAGTCTTGAAATGAAAGAAGAAGTTATTGCCTTGGATACTTTTTTCACTAACCTACAAGGTGAGCACAAACTCCATTTTGATACTCTTATGAGTCAACTTGCTCGAGCCAAAGATCTCCTTGAAGAAAAGGGCAGAATTGAAAGAGAAGATGCTTTGGAGATAGCCTCTTTGAAGAATGCCTTGGAAGAGGAAGAGGAAACTCGAGTTTCTTTGGAAGAAAGACTCGAATCCCTAGAGGAGTCACAAGAAGAAGCTGTAGCTCAGCTCATTAAAGAACGTGACCATGCCCTTGCCAAGGTAAAGAAACTAAAGAAAGAAAAGATTGATTTTGGGGATGTTCATGCTAGACTTTTGGAGAAGTTTGATGATCTTGAAAGTGCTCACAAGGCATTGAAGAGTGATCATTCTAGTCTAAATGAGTCTCATGACCAGCTCCAAACTCAATTGAAACGGTATAATGTACCAAGTACCTCATCTTCATCCTTTGGAAAAGAAGATCTTGCAAGGAGTTCTGAACACAAAGGTAAAGGGGTTATTGATGAGATACTGAGCAGGCAAAGGACAAACAACAGTAAAGAAGGTCTTGGTTACATACCCAAGATAAAGAGCAAGAAAAACAACAAGAAGAAGAAGAACAAGACTGCTCAATCGAAGACTAGCAACATTACCAATGACAAGACTAATTGTGATGGTTTTGCAGGGATCAACAATCCTAACTTCGAACTATATTGTGATTCTTATGGTGATGTTTATGCTAGTTATGTAGGGCCTTATGATTGTTACATTCCTTGGTCTATTTGGGTTCCCAAGACCCTTGTTACTAACATGAGAGGACCCATTGAAAAATGGGTACCTAAAACCAGGAAGTAATTTTCTTGCAGGGCTATGCTTCCGGTGGTTCTAAATGGGTACTCGATAGCGGTTGTACGAGTCATATGACCGAAAGCAAGGAGATCATCACGGAGATGCGGCCAAACCTTGATCACATTACCATCTCCTATGGTGACAAGTCAAAATCTGAGGTATTGGGTCTCGACAAAGTTGTGGTGGCTCACGATATCTCTCTCGTGGACGTCATGCTTGTTGAGACCCTCGGGTATAACTTACTTTCTGTTCATGCCCTTGGTAAGATGGGCTTTGCAGTTTACATTGATGCTGATTTGGTGGTACTCTTGTGGAGCAAGTCTCTAAAATTCGCTTTCGTGGGATATGTCGAAAACGACCTGTACGTGGTAGACTTTTCGAGGAAAACCACTACAGGTCCGATGTGTCTTTTCAGAAAGGCTGACGCGGGTTGGCTATGGCATCGCCGACTAGCCCACGTCAATATGAGAACTTTGCAAAGTCTCCACAAGGGTGGCCACATTCTTGGACTAAAAGAAAATGTCTCTTTTGCCAAAGATCGTGTTTGCAGGGCGTGTGTTGAAGGGAAAATGCATGATTCACCTCATCGAAGGAAAACCATTATCTCTTCAAAAAGGATCTTGGAGCTCCTTCATGTGGACCTCTTCGGACCTCCATCTCATGCAAGCCTCGGTGGGAAGAAGTATTGTCTAGTGATTGTTGATGATTACTCCAGATACACTTGGGTTTATTTCTTCAAGTTGAAGAGTGAAACTCAACAAACTGTCATCGACTTCGCCAACGAGGTTCAACGTCAACACAACGTCCCCATTCTGGCTATAAGGAGTGATAACGACTCGGAGTTCAAGAACTACACCTTAAATGAGTTCCTAAGTGAAGAGGGGATAAGACATCAATATTCCGCTGCGTACACCCCTCAACAAAATGGTGTAGCCGAGAGGAAGAATCGGACTCTAATGGACATGGCAAGATCAATGTTGGCCGAATTCAAATCTCCATATAACTTCTGGGCTGAAGCAATCTCTACTACTTGTCATTCATCCAACAGGTTATACCTCCGCAAGATTTTGGACAAGACTCTGTATGAAATACTTACCGGTAACAAACCAAACATCTCATACTTTCGGGTATTCGGGTGTAAGTGTTTCTTTCTTATTAAAGGAGTTCGTTTATCTAAGTTTGAATCTAAGGCTCTAGAAGGTATTTTTGTTGGTTATGGTGCCGAATCCCACACTTATAGAGTCTACAATAAGCTCTCCGGAACTGTTGTAGAATCTTGTAGTGTGGTGTTCGAGGAAAATGACGGTTCCCGTGCGGAGCAAGTTGGTGTTTGTGATGCAGATGTTGAAATACCCCAAGATGCCATAAGAAGAATGGGCGTGGGATTCTTCCGCCCCATTGAGGAACCCCTTGTGGCGGACCGGGAAGGACAATGCTCTACTCATATAGAGCCCTCATCTACACATACACAACATGCTCCAACCACGGGGGCAACTTCTACACCATCTCCATCAACTGCTGAAGGTCAAGATGCTCCAGAAAGCTCCAGGCCGGATTTTCTGGTGGATACCGGATTATCCGGCCACCCTGCTCCAGCTGTCCATGCAGCTCCTGGTGGTGAAGATATCAACACAAGCTCCAGGCCGGATTTTCCGGCTGACCTCGGATTATCCGGCTCCTTGCCAGGTCAAGCAAGTCCTAGGCTTCCTGATGATGCTGCTGCAAGTCCTCCCAGGCCGGATTATCTAGCCACTTCATCGGCCGGATTATCCGGCCCTGACTCTCTAGTTCTGCAGCCTCCTGTTATGGCTACGGACTCACCTCAAGGGCATGCATCTCCACCACCTGCTACTGATGTTCCAGCTACTGATCAAGGCGGAGAAAATGCCTCTAATGAAGACTCAAGCGATGAATCTCCTCCACCAAGAGACAACAAACTTATTGAACTTTGTCATAAGGCTCGGGATGATCGTAACCTTGAGTTGAGGGGTCACAATCTCGACAAGGTTGTTGGTGATCTTCGACGAAGGGTGTCTACTAGAAGAGAATTGGCCAGTTTTGGTGAGCATCAAGCTCATATCTCCATGGTGGAACCTAAGAAGGTCTTTGAAGCTCTTGAAGACCTAGACTGGGTTGTTGCTATGCATGAAGAATTAAATAATTTCGAGCGCAACAAAGTCTGGAAACTAGTGGAGAAACCCAAAGAGTGCCGCAATGTTATCGGCACCAAGTGGATTTTCAAGAACAAGCAGGATGAGAATGGCATTGTTGTGAGGAACAAGGCAAGACTTGTGGCACAAGGTTACTCACAAGTTGAGGGCATCGACTTCGGCGAGACTTATGCTCCTATGGCTCGCCTTGAGTCCATCCGTATCCTACTTGCTTATGCTGCTCATAACAATTTTAAATTGCAGCAAATGGACGTCAAGAGTGCCTTCCTTAACGGTCCTCTACATGAGTTGGTATACGTAAAGCAACCCCCAGGGTTTGAGGATCCTAACTTCCCGAACCATGTCTACAAACTCGATAAGGCACTCTATGGCCTTAAACAAGCCCCACATGCGTGGTATGAGCACCTTAAAGAGCTTTTGTTAGATCGTGGCTTCGAAGTTGGGCAAATCGATCCCACTCTTTTTACTAAGAAGGTTAAGGGGAGCTCTTCGTATGCCAACTATATGTAGACGATATCTTTTTTGGTTCTACTAACAAAGATTTTAACGATGAATTTTCAAAGCTTATGACTGACAGGTTTGAGATGTCTATGATGGGGGAATTACGGTTCTTTCTTGGATTCGAGATCAAGCAACTAAGAGAAGGAACCTTTATTAATCAAGCAAAGTACATCCAAGACATGCTCAAGATATTCAAGATGACGGATCTAAATGGTGTCGCTACTCCGATGCAAACAAAGTGTCATCTTGAACTCAACCCTCATGGTAAAGATGTGGACCAAAAGGTATACCGGGTCCATGATCGGCTCTCTTCTTTACCTCTGCGCATCTAGACCCGATATTGTGTTGAGTGTGGGAGTGTGTGCAAGGTATCAAGCAACTCCTAAAGAAAGCCACTTAGTGGCGGTCAAGAGGATCTTTCGATATTTAGTTCATTCCCCCAACTTTGGTCTCTGGTATCCCAAGGGCTCTAATTCTCTTTATGTGGTTATACTGACTCAGATTGGGCTGGTGATAAGGATGATCGGAAGTCAACTTCTGGAGCTTGTCAATTCTTGGGAAGATCTCTTGTATGTTGGTCCTCCAAAAAGCAGGATTGTATATCTCTCTCCACTACCGAAGCTGAATATGTTGCTGCGGCCAGCGCTTGTACTCAATTATTGTGGATGAGGCAAACTTTAAAGGTATACGGTGTCAATTGTGACAGAATGCCTCTTTTATATGATAATGAAAGTGCTATCAAAATTGCGTACAATCCAGTTCAGCACACAAGGACGAAGCATATTGAGATTCAGAATCATTTTATTCGTGACCATGTTGCTCGAGGCGATATTGATCTATCTTTTGTGAGCACGAAGAACCAACTGGCGGATATCTTTACAAAGCCACTTGATGAAGCAAGATTCTGCTATTTGAGGAATGAGCTAAATATCATTGATTCCGGGAGTTTGTCTTGATTACCCATGCACTCACTCATACGTCTCAATCCTTGTTTGGTCTAGGTGTGGGCATGGATATAGGGGGAGTGTGGTCCTAACTTATTGGGCTAACCCTCCCCCCATAATGCCAATAGCAAGTATATCATTTCTCTTGATATCATGTTGTGATATGTGACCTTATTGATGAGTATTGGTCGTGAAACCAAGATACATCTTTGCGGTGTCACACCGTACACTCCAACAAGGTGGCTTCGGCCACCGCCCTCTCCCTTGTGGAGAATTGGATCTTTTTGGATGTTATTTGCTCTCTCATGTTCTTATGGGAATCACACTCAATCTTGGCTTTTATTTGATTTGGATTTTGCAATTTTGAGTGTCTAGTACCATCTAAGTTTGGCATTCTCAATCCTAAGCCTTCCCTACCCCTAAGACATCTATTCTTGCACACAAGTCCCTTGTACACCTTGTGGGGGTGTTGTTTGGGGACGCGCGGGCCTGGTTCTGTGTATAACAGAATCCCAGATTTTAGGCTGGATAATCCGGCCCAAGTGTTGGCCGGATAATCTGGCCCTGGCGGATTCGATCTTAAAGGGCAAGGCTCGGGGGGAAGGGCTCATATCGAGCAGCACTTCTCCCCCAACCCTCTCCTTCTCCCCAGCCGCCGCCCCTCACCCTCCCCGGAGCCTCTCCGGCCACCGGATTTTCTAGGCCTTCCCGGATCTTCTTCTCCGCGCCTCCAGGTACCTTCTCCTCCGCGTTCTTCCTCCAATGAGTGAGGGTAACTCCCTCTCTCCCCATCTTTGGCTAGATGTGTATCTTGTTGGATGGAACATTGTCTAGAAGGATGTGTTTTCACATAGAACTCGTAGTCTTATAGTTTCTAGGCCCAATCTAGTTTTTTGCATGCATTCTTGGTGAAATCGAAAATTTCTGCCAGGGCCGGATTATCCGCCCCTGGCCAGGCCGGATAATCCGGCCTGACAGATTCAAGTCTGCTTCAGTTTCACTATGGTGTATGTATTGAGTATTTTTGACCTATGAATTTTTTGCCTACTTGTTCCATGCTCTCTCCTAGACTTGTGTGTATGCTTATCCCCTTGCTATCGCCCTTATTCTCCTCACAGGTGGTTCCGGTGTTCCCAAGACCTACAAGCGCCATCCTCGCGCCAAGTACTTTCGGGACGACGGTCAAGGTAACCTAGTGGACGAAGTTGAATTGCGGAGAAGGAAGAACGAAGAGAGGCGCATGGCTGAACAATCCAAGAGGACTATGAAGGGTGTGTCCAAGAGGAAGGGCAAGGAGCCCAAGATCAACTACAGGGCTCTGGATGCGGTCTCCTTCTCTGCCATACGTCACCGTGACTTGTTTGCTGAGCTGCCTCGTGATGATGAGCTGGGGGATACCCGTTTTTGGTGTGCAGAACAGAAAGGGATTTATGAAGACATATATGCCAGGCTGAACATTAGGCCTATGCACCCTCTGGTACTTGCTGATGCTTTGGAGAAGGCGCATCTTGTGGATGCGATGTATGTGGCTGAGAGGATGGGGCTGCACCATCTCATGTCCCTCCAGTGCTCCTTTGACTCTGAGGTGGTGAAGCAATTCTTCTCCACTCTGGTGATTTGTGGTGATGAGCGTCGCACTATGAAGTGGATGACTCATGACAGGCCCATGACTGCTGATTTTCACATGTTTGCTGAGGTTTTGGGGTACTCCTTCCGCAGCAGGGATAGAGCCAGTGGCCACCGCATCATCACTCAGTTGAAGCCCAACAAGGATGCTGCTCTCTCTCCGTGCACTGTGGACAATGGAATTGTTGGTACTGTGGCTGGTCCTGCTCCCATTTATGCTGCATTGGTGGGTCTCTTCCGTGACTCTATAACACCGAGTGGGGGCAACAATGACAGCATCCGTGGTCACCTTGTTCAGCTACTTCAATTTTCTCATGAGGTTGCCTCCTGCAAGGACGAGTCAGTGCAGTACAGGCTGGATGTCATGGACTTCATTTACCATGAGCTGTGTGATGCTATGTTCAACCGTATGTCCATTCCCTATGCGCCCTACATTATGTTGCTCATCCGCCACCTGCTTCCTGCCGAGGAGTTCCACATTGACTCGGTGCACAAGACCAAGAAGATTTACAACAAGGTTCGGAAGACTGCTCACCCCTCCTCTGCTCCTGAGGGTCTCATGAGGGATGCTCGTAGGCCCCCAGTGCCTCCCGTGGCCCGCGAGATCAAGCAGCTGAACTGGTTCTAGCGTCACATCCTCTGCATGGGCGTGGACACACGCAAGGATCAGTATGAGGCCTACAGGAAGCGCCATGAGTTGGCTCACTCCCAGCAGCTCATTCTCCACCACGTGTCTGGCGCTTCGGGTGCTCCTCCGGCTCCTACACCTCCCACTCCATATGCTCGGTGGAACTCTTCCTCCGGGCTGAACTATGGTGAGCTGGAGCGTCACTTGTTCCCCTCTGCGCCTGCTGCTGATGCTGATGATGAGGAAGGTGACACTGAGGAGCTTGAAGATGAGGATGAGGAAGAGCATGAGGACGAGGACGAGTACGAGGACTATGATGAGTGATCCCCTGGGGCGCTAGCATTGCTCTTCTCCCTTTTTGGTGTCTCGATGCCAAAGGGGGAGAAGTGGTTCTATTAGGTTGTCCGTGGATTTGCATGGGTTGGGCATAAGTACTTGCACTTTTTATTCGTTATTTCTTGCTTATGCCCATTTAGCATTGAACTTTTATATTCGTGGTTTGTGATTTGTGGTTGAGACTTTATGTGGTTGCCTGGATGATACCTATGGACTTCATATCATGGATTATGCTCATGGTTATATCTATTCATATCCTGTTGCTAGAGGTTTATCACGGAAGGCGCGCGCTCATAATGGTTATCCAATAATAATTGTGATTTATGTTAAGGATGCCTATTCTCTACTTCGGTGGTATGTGTTTTTGCCCGTTTGTCTATGGAATAGATTCACCTATTTGTGTGCATTTGTATTCCAATGCAAAACTCTTTTATGCACACATTGAGGGGGAGTCCCTTTCATAGTTATCTCTGTGTGTCTTGTGTCTTTCTCCTGCAAATCCTGGTATTGTCATCTAACACCAAAAAGGGGGAGATTGAAAGAACATTTCATGTTTCCCTATGTTTTGCGTGTTAGATAACAATACTATGGAGACTTTTCATGTGTGCTAAGTGTGCAGGAAGTTTTGAGGGGGGCCGGATAATCCGCCCCTCTAAGGGCCGGATAATCCGGCCTACCTCATCTCTCAAGGAAGCCAAGGCGCGTCACTCTGTGTCCAGTCGGATTTTCTCCCGGAAAATCCGAACTGGGGCGGTTTTTCCTCCCCAGGCCGGATAATCCGGGTTTCACAAGGGCCGGATAATCCGGCCCCCAGTTTTTGAGCAAAAGGAGCCAAGGCACGCCGCTCGGTATCCGGTCGGATTTTCTACCGGAAAATCCGAACTAGGGCGGTTTTTCTTCCCCAGGCCGGATAATCCGGCCTTCACATAGGGCCGGATAATCCGCCCCCCAGAAGTTGATCAAGGGCAAGCTCGGCGTGACGCTCAGATAGGGGGCGGTTTTTCTGCCGGATATTCCGAGTCTGGGGCGGAGTTTCCTCAGACCAGATAATCCGGCCCTCACTTGGGCCGGATAATCTGGCCCCCAAAGTGTGCAACGGCTGGTTTTTGGAAGGGGGTATAAGTACCCCTTCTTCCCCAACGTCCAGAACTCTTGATTCATTCGAATTTGACCAGACCCTATGCAAGAGCTCTAAATCTCGATCTCCCACTTCAACCACCATAAGGTCTTGATCTTTGGTGGAATTGAAGGAGGAGAAGTTCATCATCAACATCAAGAATCAAGCGCTCCAACTCCTCTCCATTCACTTGGAGAAATCCCTGATCTAGTATTCTCGTTAATACCTAGATCGTGTTATTGTATTTGACAACTTTGTTCTTGTGGCAGCTTGTTGTCACTTTGGGAGCCTCCAAGTTATTGTGGAGTTGTTGCCCCGCTAGTTGTGTAAAGGTGTCGGTGCCCGCCTCGAAGGGTACCTATAGTGGAAGGTGGATCAGGCCTGTTGTGGCGAGATCCATCGGAGAACAGGGTGAGGCCTTTTGTGGCGTGGTGGTCTTAGTACCGCCCACCCCTCCAACGCAGACGTACTTCCCTTAACAAGGAAGGAACTGCGGTCAAACAAATCCTGTGTCTCCGCGTGCTTCACTTCGGTTCACTCGTTCCTCTTCCACTCGCTCCTTACTCGCTAGTAGATAGGTTTGCATATAGGGAAATTCCACACATTAGTTTATCTAGAGAATTTACCTTTGTGCTAAGCCTAAAATTGAAAAAGAATTAAAAATTGGTGTAGCACCTATTCACCCCCCTCTAGGTGCCCATACGATCCATTTCAATAAGCACCCTAGTAATCATACCTATGTCACTGTCCAACCAAACCTCTTGATCTTATGAGGATTGGGAGAGCTGACCTAGATATACCCTTCCACCAAAGGGAAATTGACCCCCCCACCCATCCATTGTGGATCCTGTTACTCTTGGGTTCTTGGAACCCTAGATAGTGTAGGACTTCTTGCAGCTCGTGGCTTTGGTTGTAAAGCTTCTTCAAGTCGTTGTGGGCACTGTAGTTGAGTTGTTGTTAGAGATATACTTTTCGGGTATACTTACTATGACTCGCTTACTAGGGTGGCCCACTTCCGGGTTAGAGCTATGCTCCATGGGTGGCCCAGTCAGAGAGAAGATGGAAGCCCATCCGACTACAGGGAGGCCCAGGGGAATTACCGACTTAAGCTTGTAGGAATACTTGTAGTCCAAGATGTACTCTATACCGACTCTGTATCGTATCCGAATAGGACTCTCCTGTAAACCCTAGGCCAGATGACTATATAAGACGACCTAGGGACCAGCCTTTAGGGCACCCACTACCAACCAGAACTCGCACAAGAGAAACCTCTCTTGTAATCTCTTATACTTCCGGCTCTACCAATATACTGGATTGCTAGCAGGAGTAAGATCTGTCCACCATAGTCGGATCTGAACCTGGGTAAGCTTGTGTGCTCACCATCCCGGACAACCATACCCCCTCATGGCATACTTGTCATCAATCCGACAACAGTTGGCGCCCATTGTGGGGCAAGTGACCTTCGAATTTGCGTTCCAGGCGAAATCTATGCGTATCCGAATCGGTGAAATAATCACCGTCGATCGCGTCCTCTATGCTAGCAACGTCTCCCTCATCCTTCTCGATGAGACATGGATTTTAGTCAGGGAGGCTGTGACGAGCTACACCATCTTGTCAATCGGCAAGATCAACATCTACCTCGGTTTCACAGAACCTACCCAACCCACCCCAGCGGTGATGATAGAGGCGAAAGAAATCTCTAGATCTACTCTGTTCGTAGAGGCGGCAGAGTTTCGGATCTCAGAAAACCCTAATCCCACCCAACCCTCTCCTGAGCCAGAGATCATGGAGAAAGAAAAGGTTAGATCTAAAGGAAATCTCCCAAGGGAGATCAAATCTCAGGATGACTAAAGCTGCAACAACTCTGGATCCGGCTCTACTGAAGCTGGAGCAGAAAAATCACTTATGTGGCACATAGTGAGGCAGATGATGCTTGCTGACTCGTGTACTAACGAGCTCGTTGGGGAACCCCAAGAGGAAGGTATGATGAGCACAACAGTAAGTTTCCCTCAGTTATGAAACCAAGGTTATCAATCCAGTAGGAGCAAGGAAACACCCCAAAGGTGTAGCTAGCTGAACTTTGGCAGGGCGCACTACTGGTGCCAGCAACAACGTGGAGACCTGCACAACACAACCACAGAACTCTGTCCCCAACTTGCGATGAGGTTGTCAATCTCACCGGTTTTGCTGAAAACAAAGGATTAAACGTATCGAGTGGAATAAAGTAATAGTTTGTAGAAAGTAAACACAAAACAGTAAACAGTTGATTGTAGATTGATAGTAAAAGAAAGGACCGGGGTCCATAGTTCACTAGAGGTGGCTCTCCTTAAGATAGATGACATGTTGGGTGAACAAATTACAGCGAAGAAATTGACAAACATTGAGAAAGCATACAAGCATATACTACTCATCTTGACTCCTTTGAGATTCGATTGGGCATTACATCATTATACATAGACCGTAATCCAACTGCATCTATGACTAATAATCCACCTTCAGGTTATCATCCGAACCCCCTCCAGTATTAAGTTGCAAGCAACGGATAATTGCATTATGAATTGTGTGTAAAGTAAACAATACGATTGTTCTGTGAACAAAGGATTGTTGTTTTCTCCCTAGTAGCAACATCATATCTAGTACCTTAGAGATTTCTGTCACTTCCCCAGATTACTAGAGGCATGAACCCACTATCGAGCATAAATACTAACTCTTGGAGTTGCTAGCATCTACTTGGCCAAGATAGCTACTAACAACGTAAAGCATGCAAGATCACAAATAAAAAAGACATGATAGAATCAATATCAATCTGAAATAGCATCTCAATATCCATCGGATCCCCGCAAACACAACATGCAGAATTACAAATAGATGATCTTGATCATGAACGGAGCTTACAAGATCTAAACATGATAGCACAAAGGAGGAGAACCAGCCATCTAGCTACTACATGGACCCGTAGTCCAGAGATGAACTACTCACGCATCACACCGGAGGCTTGCATGATGATTAAGAAGGCCTCCAAGGTGAATTCCCCTCTCCGGCAAAGTGCCGGGAAGAGCTTCAGATCCCTCCCGATCTAGGGATGGAGATGACGGCGGCTACAAACTCTTTCGTGGAATTTTGATTGGGTACTTAGGGTTTCTGTATCGGAGGCAACTTATAGGCAGAAGGAGAGGTCGAGGGGGTGCCTGGGGCGGCCAGACCACCCCCTGGCGCGGGCCAGGCCTGGCCGCGCGACCAGGTGGTGTGGCCGGGCCCTAGCCCCTCTCTGTCTCATATTTTGGCTCCGGGTGTCCCTTGGTGAAAAACTGACTTTGGCTTTTGTCCCGTCCAATTCCGAGAATATTCATTTTCTGACTTTCCTGGAACCAAAAACAACAGAAAACAGGCAGTTGGCACTGTGGCTCTTGTTAATAGGTTAGTCCAAGAAATCATATGAAAAGTACTCCAAAGTGTGGACAAAACACACGAAAGTAGATAAAACCAAGCATGGAACATCAAAAATTATGGATACGTTAGCAACGTATCAACATCCCCAAGCTTAACTCCTGCTCGTCCTCAAGTAGGTAAGTGATAAAACGAAAGAATAATTTTTGAGGTGACATGCACCATCATAAACTTGATCAAAGTATTTGTAAAACATTCAAAGCTGGGATCATAGTACTTCAATCATAACATGAAAGACAAAGTTCTAGCAATAAGACAAAGAAACTATGATGCAACATGAAAAGGCACAAACAAAAGATTCATGAATAACAATGCTTTGCAAGACGTTTGTTTGTTTCACATATAGAAAACATAGCATAATAGTATTCAGCTTGTCCCTCATAGAGTAGCAATTATAAATGCATAGGACACCTTCAAAGTTCATAAGAGTGACTAGATACAAATAGTTTAAAACAAGCACTATCAAGTTATGCATCAATCAACTAGTCTTGGGACAATGCACATAGAACTAAGAATGTCCACTATGCTCTCAAAGTAGGTGCATAAAGATAGAAGGTGGAGACTCAACATAAAAGTAAAAGAAAGGCCTTCATAGAAGGACGTAGGGATTCAAGTCTCATAAAGAGCTTCAAAAAATTATGGTACTTGTTAGCTTTCAGCTCTCATTGCCCCTATCATAAGCATCTTGAAGTGATAAAGGTTAAAGTGAACAAACTATGGTGTATATGCTTGACGAAGTATAAGTTGGAAATCTCATGTCCCTTGAATACGAGGGCCGCTCCTCATGCTACTCAAGTTTAGTCACCAGTAAATTCTTGTCATCGTAAGTACATGTGTATCATAGAGAACCGCCAACGGGGTACCCCTTGCCCGATGATACGGAAGAATCCCCATATCAAAATGACAAGGCAAGCAGACAACGAGCATCTCAGCAATCTTCTTATTTACCATGGGAATATGGTGCTTTTTTCTCTCTTTCCTCTTTTCTCATATTTTTTTCTTTTTCTCTTTTTTCTCAATATCTAACTCTTTTTTTATAAGAAGAATGCTTCATAGATAGCTCATTATGGTTACGCTCAGGTTTCCACCATGACAGCATGGATTAGACCAGCGGACCAGGCGTTTCTCTAACACACATACATAACTCCATGAACTTACAAGCTCCCCTTTCATTTCACACCGACGACATCCATAGACAAAAGAGCATGATATCAACTAGGTACAAAGTACAAGTGCAATGTTGAAAGCGTTCCCCATGACAACATGGTTCTGCTAATCCTCAACAAATAAGTGCAAGCATATACAACATAGACGACACAATGGTTCAAGTTTATTAAGGGCAAGAAAAGTAAAGTGTGCCATCAAGTTCGTGAGAGCTTTAATCACTAGTTTTCTCATAACAAGTTTAATTCGAAAGGTAGATAAAAACATGAATATACTTGGAATAGCATATGCTAGTAGGTAGGTATGGTGGACTCTTTGGAATAAGTTGGTTTTAGGAGTTGGATGCATGAGTGGAACTCATACTTGGTTACGGAGGCTAGCAAAAGACTGCGAGCGATAAACTAAGAGAGCAATAATGGCCATAATCATGTAGAGCGACAAAACATCATTGATCAAAGCATAAAGTGATACTACAAGTTGAAAACTAAAGGATAATAAAGGCTATGGTGACTTGGGATAGTCATAACATGGTGTGAGTATGTGCCAAGTCAACCCAAATAAAGCATCAAAAGAGAATACCATAATACTATGCTTTAATATGCTAAAACAACGCATGATTTGTTCAAAGGCACATTAAGCAATCTCAATTGTTTATAACAAGTCATGCTACAACAAAGAATACTAAGCATAAAGCCAAAACAATATCAAGCATGGCATGACAAAGCATAGGCCACAGTAAAAAACAAGCTCTCTTTACCACTTAAGCATGAACTTTCCTACTCTTTTTCCAATCCAAACCAAACTATTTGAAAACCAATGTATGAAAGAGGGGGTCCAACCAATTTATTCAGCAAATTAAGCAAACAAAGCAAACAAAAAACCAAAATGAAAAAAAAACACGCTCCAAGAACAACACAACTGTGCATGAAACAATAAAAATGAAGTGTTTGGAAGAAACCTGGGATTTTTATTGATGAAGAGGGGGATGCGTTGGGCATCCCCAAGCTTTGACACTTGTACCTCTTGGATATTTCTTGGGGTGACACGCGTGGCATCCCCAAGCTTGAGCTTTAGTCCATCCTTCATCTCATTACTCATTCCTTCCATACACCTAAAAATTTTCCTTCATACAAAACTTCACACAATCTTTATTAGCAACATTAGTGCACTCAAGATAATAGGTCTTTAGGTTCAGTTCTAACACCAATAAAACTTCCATTAAAACACAAGCTACTGTAGCACTTCCCTCAAAAAGATCAATTCCCCAAAAGAACTCAAAAAGGAACCAACAAGAACCAAATGTAGAAAATGGCAGAAATCTGTCAAAACAGACCAGCAGGTAAAGACGATTTTTTTTGAAGAACTTATGTTGCTCAAATCGAAAAGAGTTCAACTAACAAAAGTTAGATAACAACCTGGGGCAGAAAAAAAAATTCATGCCTCAAAAGGACGTATAGAGATTTTACACGAATTTTTACGGTGAAGCACATAAATCTGTTCCGGGACAACAACTTTCCCAATCAATACTTCTCTCTCATTAGAGGTTAGTCTTGGCACAAAAAGCAAATAAAAAGGATAAGGAGCGGTTATCACAGAGGTAATAAATTCCAAGACTCATCTAAAACTTTTGGGTTATCTCCCAATAAGTACTTTTCTTTAACGCCTTTAAGTTAGGCATAAGAAGCAAGAAAAAGAATCAAGTGTTCTCAAATGAAGAAGCATTAAGAGCAAATTTTGTTTTCATAGGAGAGGCAAAAGAAATCTTCTCTCTCTTCTTAGGGAAGTGTTCTATAACTTTCTTGAGTGGGAGTTGATATTTAATGGTGCCTTCTTTCATATCAATAATGGCACCAACAGTTCTATGAAAAGGTCTTCCCAAAGTAATAGGACAAGAAGCATTGCATTCAACATCCAAAACATAGAAATCAACGGGGACATAGGCATTGTTAACCACAATAAGAACATCATTAATACTCCTCATGAGTTTCTTTTTAGCATTATCATCAAGTGGGACATTCAAATAACAATCTTCAAGTGGTGGCAAATCAAGCATATCATAAATCCTTCTAGGCAGAATAGAAACACTACTATCAAGATCACATAAAGCTTTGAAATCAAAATCATTCACTTTCATATTAATGATGGGTTCCCAACCATCTTCTTGTTTTATAGGAATAGAAGCTTTATGTTTCATCTTTTCTTCTTTAATCTTTATGAGAGCATCAGTAATGTGTTTTGTAAAGGCCATATTCATAGCACTAGCATTAGGAATTTTAGCAAGCTTTTGTAGGAACGTAATAACTTCAGAGATATTGCAACCATCAAGATCAAAATCATAATTATCATCTAAAGTAGTAGAGCTATTACTAGCCTCAACACTAGTGGTAGTGATAGTAGAAACACTAATGTTTCTAGCAATTTCATCTTCTCTTTCCCACTTAGCATGCAACTCAGCTAATAGTCTAACATTTTCATCAATTCTAACTTGTATGGCATTAGTGGCAGCAAAGGGATTATCAATAGTTTCAGGTTTAGCAGCCATTTTATTCAAAGAAGATTGAGCTTCAACGAGTGATGTTATATTTCTTTCAGCATTAGAGAGTTTTTCATCAATAGTTTTATTGAAAGCAGTTTGTTTACTAATAAAGTCCTTAAGCATAACTTCAAGTTCAGAGGGAGCACTCATGTTATTGTTGTAGGAATTTCCATAAGCATTACCATTGTTGGGAGGATATGGCTTACAATTGTTGTTACCAAAATTATTCCTGTAGGCATTCTTGCTAAAATTGTTATTTCTTATAAAGTTCACATCAACTTGCTCTTCTTGAGCAACCAAAGAGGCCAAGGGAACATTATTTGGATCAATATGGGCTTTCCCATTAACAAGCATAGACATAATAACATCAATCTTATCACTCAAGGAGGAGGTTTCCTCAACAGAATTTACCTTCTTACCTTGTGGAGCTCTTTCAGTATGCCATTCGGAGTAGTTAACCATCATATTATCCAGAAGCTTTGTTGTAGCACCCAAAGTAATGGTCATAAAGGTACCTCCTGTGGCAAAATCCAATAGATTTCTTGAAGAATAGTTCAATCCTGCATAAAAAGTTTGGATAATCATCCAAGCAGTCAGTCCATGAGTGGGACAATTCTTTACCAAAGATTTCATTCTTTCCCAAGCTTGAGCAACATGTTTATTATCAGATTGTTTAAACTTCATTATTTCACTTCTCATAGATATAATCTTAGCAGGAGGATAGTATTTTCCAATGAAAGCATCCTTGCACTTAGTCCAAGAATCAATACTATCCTGGTTAGGGAATTTAACCATTCTTTAGCTTTTCCTCTCAAAGAGAAAGGAAACAATTTAAGCTTAATAATATCTCCATCTATATCCCTATGCTTTTGCATCTCACAAAGTTCAACAAAGTTATTTAGATGAGCAGCAGCATCTTCATTACCAATACCAGAAAATTGTTCTCTCATAACAAGATTGAGTAAAGCAGGTTTTATTTCAAAGAAAGTAGCTTCAGGAACAGGTGGAGCAATAAGTGTGCTCATAAAATCATTGTTGTTGGTGCTAGCGAAGTCACACAACTTAGTGTTTTCAAGAGTAGTCATTTTTTTGTGTTTTTAATAAAGAAAGCAAACTTGTAAAACTATTTTGTGTATTTTTGATAAAGAAACAAGCAAAAAAGCAAAAGTAAACTAAGCAAAACAAAAACAACAAAGTAAAGAGATTGGTTATGAGGGACTCCCCTTGTGAAGATGTCCTTGACTCCTCGGCAACGACGCCAGAAAAATACTTCCTGACTCGTGTACTAACGAGCATGTTGGGGAACCCCAAGAGGAAGGTATGATGAGCACAACAGTAAGTTTCCCTAAGTTATGAAACCAAGGTTATCAATCCAGTAGGAGCAAAGAAACACCCCAAAGGTGTAGCTAGCTGAACTTTGGCAGGGCGCACTACCGGTGCCAACAGCAACGTGGAGACCTGCACGACACAACCACAGAACTCTGTCCCCAACTTGCGATGAGGTTATCAATCTCACCGGTTTTGCTGAAAACAAAGGATTAAACGTATCGAGTGGAAGAAAGTAATAGTTTGCAGGTAAACACAAAACAGTAAATAGTTGATTGTAGATTGATAGTAAAAGAAAGGACCGGGGTCCATAGTTCACTAGAGGTAGCTCTCCTTAAGATAGATGACATGTTGGGTGAACAAATTACAGCGGGGCAATTGACAAACATCGAGAAAGCATACAAGCATATACTACTCATCTTGACTCCTTTGAGATTCGACTGGGCATTACAACATTATACATAGACCGTAATCCAACTGCATCTATGACTAATAATCCACCTTCAGGTTATCATCTAAACCCCCTCTAGTATTAAGTTGCAAGCAACGGATAATTGCATTACGGATTGCGTGTAAAGTAAACAGTACGATTGTTCTATGAACAAAGGATTGTTGTTTTCTCCCTAGTAGCAATAACACATCTAGTACCTTAGAGATTTCTGTCACTTCCCCATATTACCAGAGGCATGAACCCACTATCGAGCATAAATACTAACTCTGGGAGTTGCTAGCATCTACTTGGCCAAGATAGCTACTAACAACGGAAAGCATGCAAGATCACAAATAACAAAGACATGATAGAATCAATAATCAATCTGAAATAGCATCTCAATATCCATCGGATCCCCGCAAACACAACATGCAGAATTACAAATAGATGATCTTGATCATTAACGGAGCTCACAAGATCTAAACATGATAGCACAAAGGAGGAGAACCAGCCATCTAGCTAATGCATGGACCCGTAGTCCAGAGATGAACTACTCACGCATCACATCAGAGGCTTGCATGATGATGAAGAAGGCCTCCAGGGTGAATTCCCCTCTCCGGCAGGGTGCCAGGAAGAGCTTCAGATCCGTCCCGATCTAGGGATGGAGATGATGGCGGCTACATACTCTTTCGTGGAATTTTGATCGGATACTTAGGGTTTTTGTATCGAAGGCAACTTATAAGCGGAAGGAGAGGCCAAGGGGGTGCCTGGGGCGGCCAGACCACCCCCTGGCGCGGGCCAGGCCTGGCTGCATGGCCAGGTGGTGTGGCCGGGCTCTAGCCCCTCTCCGTCTCGTATTCTGACTCTAGGTGTCCCTTAGTGAAAAACCGACTTTGGCTTTTGTCCCGTCCAATTTTGAGAATATTCATTTTCTGACTTTCCTGGAACGAAAAATAGCAGAAAACAGGTAGCTAGCACTGTGGCTCTTGTTAATAGGTTAGTCCAAGAAATCATATGAAAAGTACTCCAAAGTGTGGACAATACACACGAAAGTAGATAAAACCAAGCATGGAACATCAAAAATTATGGATATGTTAGCAACGTATCAATCCTGCACCCCAATGTCAACATGGACACTATTCTCAAGACCATCAATTTTTTTGAGGAAGTCAACACCGAAAGCCTCACCCACCTCAAAGCGCGTGGATCTCACTTTGTCGGCTATGTCGGCTATGTCGGCTCTGGATTCGGCTCCGCCAATGCTGGAGATGACAACGACTCGGTTTTGGACGCAATCGGAACAAACACCAACACACCGGCCTCTCTAGGAGAGTCCATGACGTCAGCAAATTTATGGGCGTACAAAGTAGAATTTGGAGAAGAAATCAACTCTAGTGCTATGCATGAAGGAGAAGGGTGACATCCGAGTCCGTACAACAGTATGGATGAGGATTATGACGAAGAACATCCCGACTCGCAAGATGACATGGATCTCGGAGAAAATCCTGGGGTCCTGGTGTGCTAAAGTACAGATGGAAGTTTATCCCTAGGAAATGGACCCAAAGATGTCTTTGCCACTGGTACCCAAAAGGCTATCAAGGAAAAGAAGAAGAAGAACAAGACTCCACGATCATATCTTCTCGAAGAAGATAAGTTCGATGAGGAAATCTAGATGGAGGATTCAGACACTACTCTGATCCCCCAGGAACCTAAAAAATCTTTGGTGGATGGACATGTGGTTACTCCTAATGCCCGTGAAATCTACGGATAAGCATTAACAACACCGATCCTAACTACTTTGGATCTTACGCTGGAGGAGCTAGAGGAAAGGGCTTAGGCCTTAGAAGCATACCACTTGCGACTCTTGGACGAACCATCTCACCTCGTCGAGAAAAAACAATGCATCAATAGCAACGTTGCAGGCACGGAATAGTTCAACTCCCTACAACACCAGAAGACCCGAAATGGCCTTGTACTGGCCAACAAAAATTTGGATGTCCACAAGACCCTCTTCAAGGGAAAAACACAGACATTGTCATAGGAGAGCCTCGACTTGATAGCAAGGGGAACCAGGTGTACAACACGCTGGTAGAAAGCACTATCGTGGCCCGAGAGATCCTAGCAAATAATCCAACTCTAGAACAGGTCCGACAGTGTGTAACGCTGCTCAATAAGGTCTTAGAGCAGCAGAAAGCTGCCACGTCCTTTAGCGGAAAGCTGGTCCCGAAATCCGATTAATGTCGCACCGATGTTGATTAGCAACACGAATCAAGACCCTGTCGAGAACTAGATCGGTGTCACCGTTCTGACCCTCGGGATTACACCTACTCAAGGACTGACTCTTCAGGACAGCGACACTGCACTGCGCATGTTTGGAGCAATGTCACTCAAGTTGCGACAAAAGAGGCTATAGCGGAACTAGTTTCACAGCAACCTTCCCGGTGGCAATCCACTGGGAAGAAGATGAAGCAGGACATCAAGAGTGAAATAAGCAATCCACTGGGAATAAGATAATTTCTTTACCTGGATCCTCCTAGTGTCTTCTTCTTCCTCGCGACGAGAGACACTTTGAGCTCCCGGCGAGGAAACCCTAATAGATAAATCCCATCTCCCCATGTTCCTTCCAATCTAACCCAATGGCAAGCAGCAACAGTGCTCCATCGACGATGGCGGCTCCCAAGGCTTCCAAAGAGCCATCAAGGGACATCCATGTCCCACCGATGGGGCTGGCGATCCCAGTCTTCGCCGTGGTGGAAACCACCGACGATGACCAAAAATAGGCGGCACTCAAAGCCACTGAGGAGGAGTTCCACTCCCACAGGGGATGGGCTCTGATCTAACCGCGGCACACTTGAATGAGCTCGTCGAATCCCAAGATGTAGATTATCAATTTTCTGAAAACTAATGCATGGAAAGGAGGTGTAGAAAAGTCACACGTATAGATGCGAGACTCATGAAGATCACTATTGTCATGATCTCTTTGGTTCCATCAAAGAAAATCTGCTATAGCTAGTGGCAAGGGAAGTCCTTACTTGTCGCAATTGGATTACAATAGCAACCACAAGCTTGAAGGATATACTTAAAGTTAGCCATCCTGAGGTAATGCTTGAACATTTACAACAAGGGTCAACGGAGCAGATCTTTACTTAAAGGCTAACTTAATGTACAAGATTCACATCACTAGAATCCATCATAATCCGGGACCTTCGATTCAAGTCCAAGGTTGAAAACCCGAGAAAGGAGTAACTACTAATTATGAGTGACAAGGAGGACACTATAAGGCAATAATCGTGGGGTAGCTTCCAAAAGAAGAAACGACTTCTGAAGTACCCAAACAATTAAAAAGGAGGTACACGAGGCGAAAGGAATCCTTGAGGCCTAGAATAGAAGAATGTGGAACCTACAATATAATATTGTGGGCCCATAAGATAGACAGATCATGATACAAAGGAATCTCTCAGCTAAAACGGAACAAGGGAGAACAAAGAACACACAACACACAACTCTATAGAACTCAATACTAGGTCAACGGTTTGAGAAACGACATGCCTAGAAGGCACCTAAGCTTTGAAGGACTAGAAGAGATATCACAACTTTTCAAAGTCAACACAAGATAAGATGATCCAAAGTTAGAGCGATACCAATATAAGGAATAAAAGAAGCATACTAGAGTTTTCACAAATCCTTTTCATATTTGAAATAGTTTTTATGAGCACTAGACTTAACATCGACCAATAGCAAGGTTTTCCCATAGTTGGTACTTCTTTGATACCAAAACCTTTGACACTCCTAGGATTAGGGTTAGACAAATCCTAGACCTTAGGGCGTGTTCGGCAATGGCCTGGCTTCCAGCTTCTGTAAAATTCTTCGTGGATCAGCACCGAATAGCCCAATTCCAGGAAGCTAGATCCGAGAAGCTGGTTAAAATTTACGCATAAAACATGGAGCACCTCTTCTGGAAATCCACGGGTCGGTAAAGGCGGAGCAGTTATAAATTACAAAAAAACTGCCACCGCCAGGTCAAAATGTAAAATGCACGGTTCCTGGTACTACCATGACAGGTTCTATTGCTGGGTACCACTACCAAAACAATCGACCCCGCATCTCTAGACTTGTGTCCTAGTTGTCGCCAGGTCCTGAGCCACCCACCGCCGCCCAGCTCTCCTCCATCAAGCTCACGGTCACCACCGCTTCCCAGTGCTCCGGCCACCTTCCTAGCTTGCCATGCGCTCCTCTGGCCACCATGACCCCTGCATGTCCGCTCGCACGCCGATCTCTGCCACCTCCCTCGTCAAGCAACACCGACATGTGAGTCCGTGCTCAAGCACTAGTGACCAGATCCCCCGCCAAGAGCTCTCAAGCGCGTTCCCCCACTGCCCTTCAACTCTTCTCTACCGCACCGTCCATCTACTGTAGCTGCAACATGGTGATGCTCTCACTTGTTCTTCGAATTGTTGTGCATTTGAAAATTGTGGTACTGCTAATTGAACCAATTATGTGTATTCTGCTACTGCTAATCGAATAAATTTCATGTGAATAGACAAACATGTACAGGAATAGTACAGAAAAAACGAAAAAAATTGATTGCAAAAAAGGGTAGGTGGACCAAGCCTTGTCCGCCCCAGCAAGCCAACCCAGCTTTAAATAGGCCACAGCCTAGCCGAGCGGGAGCAGAGTTATCGATCCCTGTCGAACATTGTCTACTGCAACTAGGATGCCGGCGAGTGGTCGAGAAGCAGGATCTGAGGATTTCTGTGAAGCTGGAGGACTGCCAAACATGCCCTTAGTCTGACATAAGACTAAACTAGAGCTCGAGAATATATAGTGAGAGAATCGCTAACACAACAGTGACCCTATGACACAAAAATTATTACAGCAAGCTCATAACTAAGCAGAGAGCCAAAATATTACAAGCAGAGGTCACTAACCAAAAACATCAAACAATGGAAGGTAAATTATGCTATTAAGTATAGCAAACTTAACAAATGGCCTAAGAGGCCTAAAGCATAACGACGACGTTCCGACCCATATATTCTAGACTGTCGGCCGGGAACCCCAAGCTACTTGTCTGTGTTGATGTTGTACCAAACTTGTCTTCAAGGAACAGTTACTCTGCTACAAAAGTATCAACCAAGCAAGGATGAGTACAAGGTGGACTCCACAAGACTTATGGCCGGTGGAGTTATTTTGCACAATGCTATCTTTTATTGTAAAATAATAGGGAGCAGAAGCTCGACTACTCAGATCAGTTTAAAAGGGGATAAGAGAGCGACATCTCCAACTATAATCTGAAGGAGATATGCCCTAGAGGAAAATATTAAAGTGTTTTATTTTATCCATATCTTGTATGTTCATAATACGTTTCATACCATGCTATAACTGTGTTAATACGAAACGTTAATACACGTGTGATATGTAAATAAATGATGTCTCTAGTTACCTCTAGCGAACTAGCTCATTGGTCATGAGGATGATCTAGGGTTTTAAGATCATGGGCATTTATACCAATTGACAATGAGGCCATGTCATTGGTTGAATGATGTGATAGACAAACATCCAACAGTTGTATCATAATGACATCTAGCTATACAGTTCACCATTAATGATAAACAAAGGAAACCTCACAACCTGATTCTTAAACTGTGAGATAATGCAAATCACCGTTCTAGAGGTAGCTTAGATGGTATCAAGTATCATACCGTGAATGGGTGATTAAAAAGGTGCCACTCAGGTTTCCCAAAGGGATGTATAGAGGAGTACATATCAAGACCAGGATTTGCCAATCCATATAACAGATAGATACATGTGGCCATCTCGGTGACGTTGCATTAACGAAGCTTGCAAGCATGTGATTTGGTCACGGAATGCAACGACATGAGAACGAGTAAACAAGTTCATATGTAACAAGCTCGAACGAAGGTATGGAGATACCGAAGATCAAGTCTCAGGTGAACTAGGTATCAAGTGGCAAATGGAATGGGAAACGATGTTAAAGGTTTGAGCGATAAGATTCGTGAAATGCACGGGGGGTATCATGGGCATCCAGGTCGTGATGATGATCATTGATATGAGAGAGGTCTCAATCATGTCTAGAGTGTTTTCAAACCGAAGGATGTCACGATTAAGGGTGGGTACGCATAGGGATAGATGCGACACCGTAGGAGAAATAGGGAGAGAGAAACTGGAATAGTTCTGGGTAAATACCCGATGTAGATCGGGTGGGTCCGGAAGGAGTTCCGGAGTAAAGGAATATAATATGTGTATTTTATATTAATTGGTTGAATTAATATTAAAATATATTTTTTATTTTATTTTTATATGCATCCCATTGCTAATGGGCCTCACCCGGAGGGGAGGCCCAAAGGGGCAAAGCGCCTAGGGAGGCGGGCCAGCCAGCCAAGGCTTGGTGGGCTGCCCACATGGGGCCCATCTAGGGCCGACGACTCCCCCTTAGTGTCCGACAGCTGTGGGATTTAGTCCCACACCGCCTGCCCCTTGGGTGGTTCACCACCCCTCCCACTATATATAGGGGGTCACCCCCTCCCCTTTAGAATCATCCCATTCTCTCTTCTCTCTCTCATTTTCTTTGAGGATTTCTTCTTAATTTTGGAGAGGACCTCGAGGGTTTTTGAGTTCTCCACTTTCACACTACCATTGTGTGATCTTCGGTCTGCCATCTTTCTCTTTCGCTGCTCGGCTGGATCGGAGTTCGAGAGACGTTGTCTACACCGAACATGTGCAGTACTTCGGAGGCACCACACTTGGGGTGCTTGGAGCTGCTCGTCTTCATCAACATATGCCTTCCCGCGTAAGGTGTTCCTCGGTCTTATAGGGTATGAATATTGTCTTCCTTTTTCGTTACTTATGTCTACATAGTATAGATCCTAGTATTAGTGCTCACGTAGTTAGAATTTTTTTGTTTTCTGCTCCGGAGCCCTACAGTGGTATCAGAGTGGTCTATGGGTAGGCATGTCGTACGGATAGAACACATAGCAATATGTGGGCATTGATTTTCTAGTTGTTACCCTCTTTTATGTTCTTGTTCATATCGCGACACTGTTTGATGAAGCGCCCCCCGACCGACCTTACGTGGTGATTCACGAGACTGGTCCATAGTTAAGTGGCTTTGGGGGGTGTATGTCTCTCTACAGTAGTTGATATGGCATCAACATTGGAGGGCCCTAAAAAGGGAAGGAAAAAGGCAATCATTGAATCCATGTTGTGGCTCCATGTTCGTAGGTGGGAAGGGGTTCTACTGCAAAAGCCCTAAAGCCGCGTAAAACTTTCAAAAGATAAAGTAGAAGCGTATAACTTTATTTTGTGAAGGGGCATGTGTTGTGACATGGCAATGACAAGTTTGAGAAACTTTTCATTGGAGCTCTCGATGGCGATCAAGATGTTGCAACCATGTCATGGCACCATACTTTAGAAGTATTCCTTTTTGCATCTTATTATGCTAGTTTGTTAGAATATACGACAGTAGCATAATAGGATAATCCCTCACATAATTCAAGTTATAGTATTCCCCTTATGTGTGCACCACCAAGAAAGTTCTCCATTATGAGGCAGACCGTGATGATCGGGTGTCAGACATATCTGCGTTCGCATACGGTGGGTGTAAGCCATTTTGCACTACAAATACACACAAGTTAGAATTGGCGAGCCTAGCATATGTAGACATGGTCTCAGAATACAAGAGACCGAAAGGTCGAGCATGAATCACATGAGATGTGATTAACATTGTGAGTGTCTACGTTTGAAATCGCTCTGCCGGCTGTGACGATCGGGGATGGAGTAGCGATTGGGGTCATGTGATCGCTAAATGAATAGAGGGATGTTCGTTTGAGTGGGAGTTCCTTTTGTTTTATTTTAGTAGCATAAATTAAAACTTGAACTCATTATTATGAAAATGGTCTAAACACTTTGCAAATCCATTATAGATGTCTCGCCCACCCACCTTCAACCTTAGCACGTTCCTAGAGAAGGACAAGCTGAAAACTGATGGAACCAACTTCATCGCATGGTTCCGCAATATGAGGATCCTCCTAGTCCCCTACAAGTTGACTTATGTCATCGAGGCTGAGCTTATAGCTAAGCCTACAGATTCTGCCTCCCAAGATGAAAAGAATGTCTAGCAGTCCAAGGCGGATGATTTCTCCCTCATCTAGAGTGGAATGCTCTATGCCATGGATCCAGAGCTTCAAAAGCGTTTTGAGAAGATGAATGCTTATGAGATCAATAAAGATCTCAAGGCTGTCTTTGCTCCATGGGCTCGGGTGGAGAGGTATGATGCTTCCGGGCTCTTCTTCTCTTCCAAGATGGAAGAGCACAACAATATTAGTGAGCATGTAGTAAAAATGTCTGGCTACGTTAAGCGCTTGAATGCCCTAGATTGCAAAATCCTGGAGGAGCTCACGATTGATAGGGTGTTGCACTCGCTGCCCCCTAGCTACAAGAGCTTTGTGATGAACTACAAAATGCAAGGAATGCCTAAGACCCTTGCTGAAGTGTTCGCCATGCTCAAACCTACTGAGGTCGATATCAAGAAGGAGCACACGGGTTGATGGTCAATAAGACCACCAACTTTAAGAAGCCGGGGCAGAAGGGCAAGGACAAGAAGCCTAAGAAGAACGACAAGTTTGTTGCCAATACTTCTAAGGTTGCCAACCCCGGTCCCAAGCCCGGCGTCGCATGCTACTACTACAAGGGGGTGGACACTAGAAGCGCAAGTGCCCTAAGTACCTTGAGGACAAGAAAGCTGGCAAGATAGCCGCCAAAGACAAAGGTATATTTGATATACATGTTATAGATGTGTTCCTTACTAGCGCCAGGAGTAACACCTGGGTATTTGATATCGATTCTGTTGCTCACATTTGTAACTCTTAGCAAGAGCTGCAGAGTAAGAGGCGACTAGGGAAGGACGAGGTGACGATGCGTGTCGGCAATGGCACGGAGGTCGATGTGGTGGTCGTCAGCACTTTACCTCTACATCTGCCATCAGGATTGATTTTGGTTTTGAATAAATGCTACTATGTACCCGCATTAAGTATGAATATTGTAAGTGGATCTTGCTTGTTGCAAGATCATTATTTGTTTAAATCTGGAACAAATGGTTGTTCTATTTATATGAATGATGTTTGCTATGTTCATGCGCCTGTGTGTAATGGTTTATTCTTACTGGATCTTGATTGCAATACTCACATCCATAATATTGTTGCTAAACGTAGTAAGCATAATGATGATAATTCCATGTTTATGTGGCATTGCTGTCGTGGTCACATTGGCGTAAAGCGCATGAAGAAGCTTCATTCAGATGGACTTCTTGAATCATTGGATTTTGAATCTCTTGATACATGCGAGCCTTGCCTCATGGGCAAGATGACTAGGACACCCTTCTTTGGCACAATGGAGAGGGTTGCAGACGTACTAGGAATCATACATACAAGTGTATGCAAACCAATGAGCGTCTCAACGCGCAATGGTTATCGTTATTTTGTTACCTTTACTAACAATTTGAGTAGATATGGATATATCTACTTGATGAAGCACAAATCTAAAACCTTTGAAAAGTTCAAGGAATTTCAGAAGGAAGTAGAGAATCAACTTAACAAGAGAATCAAGCATCTTCGATCCAATCAGGGAAGCGAGTATTTGAGTTATGAGTTTAACATGCACTTGAAGGACCATGGGACCATACCACAGCTTACGCCAGCCGGGACAACACAGCGTAACGGTGTGTCGGAACGGCGTAACCGTATTCTATTGGATAGTGCATGGTCCATGATGTCTTTGACTGATTTTTCCGTATCGTTTTGAGGATATGCGCTAGAAACTGCCACTTTTATTTTAAACCGAGCACCTTCCAAATCCGTGGAGACAACCCCATATGAGATATGGAATGGCAAGAAGCCAAAGTTGTCATTTCTAAAAGTTTGGGGATGTGAGGCTTACGTCAAGAAACTGCAGCCTGACAAACTCGAACCCAAGACGGAAAAATATATCTTTGTAGGATATCCAAGGGAAACCGTTGGGTATACCTTTTACAACCAGGCCGAAGGCAAAACGTTTGTCCCGAAGAACGACACCTTTCTTAAGAAAGAATTTCTCGCTAAAGGAGTTAGTGGAAGGAAAATTGAACTAGATGAGGTCGTTGATCCTTCTCTCCAAATAACGAGTAGCGCAACGGAAGCTGTTCTGAAACCGCCCTCCAACATGGAAGAAGAATCAAATGATGATGATAAAGACAACCACATCAAAACTCCTGCAATTCGCAAGTCTACAAGAATACGTACCACTCCTGATTGGTACAGTAGTCTTGTGATGACTGTCATTCTGAATGAACAAGAGGAACCTGCAAACTAGAAAGAAGCTATGGAAAGTGCTGATTCCGGGAAATGGCTAGAAGCCATGAAATCCAAAATAGGACCCATGTACAAAAACCAAGTTTGGACCTTGGTAGATCTTCCGGAAGGATGTAAGGCCGTGGAAAATAAATGGATCTTCAAGAAAAAGACATATGCGAATGGTAATGTCACCATTCACAAAGATCGACTTGTTGCAAAGGGTTTTTGACAAATTCAAGGGAGTTAACTATGATGAGACCTTTTCTCCCGTAGCGATGCTGAAATCTGTCTGGATTTTGCTAGCAATTGCTGCTCATTTCAACTATGAAATATGGCAGATGGATGTCAAAACCTTATTCCTCAATGGACACATTGATGAAGAGTTTTATATGATGCAACCATAAGGTTTTGTTGATCCTAAGGATGCTGGGAAGGTATGCAAACTTCAACGATCCATTTATGGACTGAAGCAAGCATCTCAGAGCTAGAACCAATGTTTTGATCAAGTGATCAAGAGTTTTGGATTTGTCCAAAATCAACAAGAGTTTTGTGTTTACAAGAAAGCGAGTGAGAGCTCAGTGGTTTTCCTAGTAGTATATGTGGATGACATATTACTTATGGGAAATAATGTGGAACTTATGGAAAGCGTGAAAGCATATTTGAGCAATCAATTTTCCATGAAGGATTTAGGTGAAGCTGCATACATATTAGGCATCAAAATCTATAGAGATAGATCGAGACGCCTGATTGCATTAAGTCAAAGTGCTTACCTTGAGAAGATTTTGAAGAGGTTCAAAATGGAAGATACCAAAAGGGGTTTGGTGCCTGTAACAAAAGGTAGCACACTGAGTTTGACTCAATGTCCGACAACTGATGTTGATAGAGAAAGGATGTCTTACATCCCCTATGCCTCAGCCACAGGATCTATCATGTATGCAATGCTAAGTACTCGACCTGATGTGGCATTGGATATTAGTTTGGCGAGCCGATACCAAAGTAATATTGGAATTGATCACTGGACAGCGGTGAAAAATATCCTAAGGTATCCCAAGAGAATAAAGGATATGGTCCTAGTCTATGGAGGCAATGATCAAGCTCTAAACGTAACTGGTTACGTGGATGCGAGCTGACACTCCGATCCTGATGACTCGAAGTCTCAGACAGGATTTGTGTTTCTGGTAAATGGTGGGGCGGTAAGCTGGAAGAGCAAGAAGAAACCAGTAGTAGCGCAATCTACAATGGAGTCGAATACATCGCTGATGCTGATGCGGCGAATGAAGCTGTTTGGCTAAGGAATTTCGTCATCAAACTAGGAGTTATTCCAAGTGTGTAAGACCCTGTGATGATCTATTGTGACAACACGGGCGCTATTGCAAATGCAAAGGAACCAAGAACTCATTCCACGGCCAAACGCATCAAGCTACGGTTTCACGTCATCCGATAGAACATTGACGAGGTGAAATCAAGATTTGCAAAGTGCACACGGATCTGAATGTGCAGATCCTATGACTAAAGGTATTCTACAAGCCAAGCATGAGCAACACCGGGATGCTATCGGTGTTAGGTTCTTGCCTGTTGTAAACTAGATTAATTTGTACTCTAGTGCAAGTGGGAGACTGAAGGAGATATGCCCTAGAGGCAAATATTAAAGTGTTTTATTTGATATATCTCTTGTATGTTCATAATATGTTTCATACAGTGCTATAATTGTGTTAATACGAAATGTTAATACATATGTGGTATGTAAACAAACCATGTCTCTAGTTACCTCTAGCGAACTAGCTCATAGGTCATGAGGATGATCAAGGGTTTCGAGATCATGAGCATTTATGCCAATTGACAATGAGGTTATGTCATTGGTTGAATGATGTGATAGACAAACATCCAACAATTGTATCATAATGAGATCTAGTTACATAGTTCACCATCAATGATAAACAAAGGAAACCTCGCAACCTGATCCTTAGACTATGAGATAACGCAAATCACTGTTCTAGAGGGAGCTTAAATGGTATCAAGTATCATACCATGAATGGGTGATCAAATATGTGTCACTCAGGTTTCCCAAAGGGATGTGTAGAGGAGTACATATCAAGACCAAGATTTGCCAATCCATGTAACAGATAGATACATGTGGCCATCTCGGTGATGTTGTATTAACGAAGCTTGCAAGCGTGTGACTTGGTCATGGAATGCAACGACATGGGAACGAGTAAACAAGTTCATTGGTTACGAGACCGAACGAAGGTATAGAGATACTGAAGATCAAGTCTCGGGTGAACTAGGTATCAAGTGGCAAAGGGAATGGGAAACGACGTTAAGGGTTCGAGCGATAAGATTCGTGAAATGCACGGGGGTCATCATGGGCATCCAGGTCCTGCTGATGATCATTGATATGAGAGAGGTCCCAATCATATCCGGAGTGTTTCCGAAACGAAGGATGTCACGCTTAAGGGTGATGACGCATAGGGATAGATGCGACACCGTAGGAGAAGTAGGGAGATAGAAACTGGAATAGTTTCGGGTAGATACCCGATGTAGATGGGGGGAGGGGTTCGGAAGGAGTTCTGGAGTGAAGAAATATAATATGTGTATTTTATATTAATTGGTTGAATTAATATTAAAAAAATATTTTATTTTATTTTTATAGGCAGACCATTGCTAATGGACCTCATCCGGAGGGGAGACCCAAAGGGGTAAGGCGCCTAGGGAGGAGGGCCAGCCGACCAAGGATTGGTGGGCTACCCACGTGGAGCCCACCTAGGGCCTGCAGCTCCCCCTTGGTGGCCGGCAGCTGTGGGATTTAGTCGCACACCGCCTGCCCCTTGGGTGGTGCCCCTCCCCTCCAACTATATATAGGGGGTCACCCCCTCCCCTTTGGAATCATCTCATGCTCTCTTCTCTTTCTCTCATTTCCTTTGAGGATTTCTCCATAATATTGGAGAGGACCTCGAGGGTTTTTGAGTTCTCCACTTTCACACTACCATCGTGTGATCTTCGGTCCGCCATCTTCCTCTTCCGCTGCTCGGCTAGATCAGAGCCCGGGAGACGCTGCCTACACCGAACGTGTGTAGTACTTCAGAGGCACCACACTTGGGGTGCTTGGAGCTGCTTGTCTTCATCAACATACGCCTTCCTGCGTAAGGCGTTCCTCGATCTTCAAGGGTATGAATATTGTCTTCCTTTTCCGTTACCTATGTCTACATAGTATAGATCCTGGTATTAGTGTTCGCGTAGTTAGAATTTTTTTTGTTTTCTACTCCAGAACCCTACATAATCATCATATTCTTTTGATATCCACCAAATCATCCCATCCCCATCTCTCAACTAGGATCACCCCCTCGTACCTTGAGGAAGCATACTGAAACACATGTTGATCTGCCAAGTTTTACGATTAGGCTAATGTTCTCTATTATCATCATGTTCATTCCCAAGTCATCCATAACCATGGACACGAATTTTCAAAAATATTAAACCCTACAGGGGTGTACAACTTTATCCACACGTACCAACCAACTCTTAATTAGTGCCAAATATTATTAGCACACTTCTGGTGGTGCCAACAGAGGGTGGTTAGACATGACCTTTACCTTCATTTCACCTATACCATGAGTCACGCCCTAAGGAGGATTCCACCATAACGGGTCAAATACCGAAGATGGTCCCTAGAGTTGTGGGGCGAGGTTAGTTTACCAGAGGATCCGCCTCAAGCAACCCCGACCATGTCCCTGTATGATGCACCTCCTCCTCCACCTTTCAGAACAACCGAAGTGCATATGCTAAATGGAACACCTGAACTATGTGACTCATGGAATCAACTAGGCAGTTTAGTGAGTCGAGGGGTTTCCTACACCCCATGTGGTTGTACGCTCGTCTTGGTTCCGAAGGCAAGAACTCGGGTCCTAGGGGTGGCAAGCATGGAACTACAAAAACCACATCCCGCTCTGGCCTACCATACAAGCCTTAGCTTATTTAACCTTTACCACTGATATCATCTCATCATCATATATCGTTATCCTGTCATACTAGATTCTTTGCATATCTGATATATCTCTGAATGGATCAGACTCGAACAGCTAAGCATGGCTAAGAAGGACACATGTAAAAGCTCTAGCAGTGCACACAAGCCAAACCTAGTTATGCTAGGAGTAGTGGATCAAGTAATATAGGCTTAAAAAGGAGTAATGAAACTGATATGATACTTTATCTATCAATAAAAGACCATATTAGAATCGTATACATCATGGCAGGAATTAAAATTCTTTGGAAGCATGGGATTGTATAATGGTGGGGCTATGCTTGCCTTTGCTCGTTGATAACCAATAAAAAGATCTCCAGAAACCTTGTAGTTGCTCAAGTATTGATCCTCGATATTTGATGGTGTTGATCTCTAGCTTTGATCTCGGACTCGTTTTCAAAATCTACGAGAAGAAGTAAAACACTAGAAAGAGAGGGAAACAATCAAGACATGGCATCAATGCAATGCTCAAGCAAGTATGATGATATTACAAGTAAAGAGTACTGAAATGAAACCCTAATACATGCTTGATCATTTTAAATAGGGTCCGAGGGGCCTAACCCCTAAAATAGGAAAACCTAGAAAGCACATGTGGGGGTGAACTTGTTCTTCTAATAAACTTGTTAGTTGACGTTGCTTAGCAATGCATGATTATGATGCTAAGATGTGGATCTTATTTTTATGATCATTCTGATATATTATACATATTTATCTAACTTATAGATTAAAACATATGATTTTTGAGTACTTAATCATTTTTTGAGATTCTATAAAACAATTTAAAAGAATTATTATGTCTTGCTAATGTTAGGCCAACATCAGCGTATGCATTTAAACTTTTTACACCCTAGCTAACCTAGCCAGTGAGGCTGACATAGGGGTCCTAGGGCCACATCAGCTGGCCACGCTGGCCAATCTTGGTCAGCGCCACATCACGCCATGTTGCACCACGTCGATGCCACGTGGGTGCCATGCGGGATCTCCTGGGAACTCGTCGGGTTGACACCGGGGACGTCGGGAGAGGGCTTGTAGGGTAGGCATGGATAGGATGATTCGACGCAGGGGAGCGTAGAGAACCATAGGAGGGCAACACCGCTCTTTTTCGATCATCAGAAGGTTGTCTATGATGGAGGCCAACTGAGGCACACGACGACGCACTGCGGCAGGGTGCTACAGAGTGATAGAGGGACTAGGAGGAGGTCTAGGAGGACGAGAAACTCACCCTGGTGCTGATGGTGGCCTCAGCGGGGCAGGAGGAGGTCAGGGTCGATGACATGGTCAACGATGGGCTTGGCCAGAGGCGAGGAAGGCGCGGATGGCCTGCTCGATTGCGGGCTCCCACCACCGATTCATTTGGGTAGGAGGTAGAGGACGGCAAGGTGAAGCTCAAGGCATGCTCTCCGAAGCTTAGGACGAAGGGGAACAGTAGGGCATCGGCGAGGTCCGAGCTAGAGTTTTGGGAACGCGCGCAAAAAAGCGAGGAAGAGGGGAAAGTAAGGCCTAGGGTTCATCCGATGACAGAGTCGAGTACTTGTAGACACTAGGGCAGCAGCGGGCATCGCGACGTGCAACACGCATCCCAGAGACGACGGACAGTGTCAGCAACGACACAGAGGAGCTTCCATCGATGGGGAAGATGATGAAAGGGAGGTTTAAGAGGTACGGGCTGCGAACAAGCTGCCAGCGGGCCGAGGTTGGGCCATGGGGCCCATGGCAAAGCAAGGGGAGGCGGGGAAGAGAATATGGGCTGGCCTAAGTGGTGTTCTGCCTCTATTTTTTAACAAAACCTTTTCTCTTTTTATTTTCTCCTATTCTATTTTGCAAAACAATTTGAGTTCTGTATTTGAAAAATTCAAATTACTAGGGTTTTGTAAATAAGTTGAAAATATTGCATGCGCCCTTGACACTATTTGGGATCCACACTTTTATAATTTTCAAAATATCAAAACCATTTGAATGTATTTCCGAGAGGGAGGGGAATTAGGGTTTAGCATTTTTGCTTTCTTGTTTGCATTTTATTTTAGCAAGATAAGATGATGCTGATGATATGCACAATCAAACCCTAATTATAGGATTAGTAATACTAGGGGTGTTACACCGACTGACGCCAGTCCCGGCCCTACCGACTTACCGCTGAATTGCACCTGTGTGCGCTCAACTTTGGGTTTGATGCCACGAAATATTCCCTTTATCTACTACTTCGCCCCAAGTACTATAACTATTTAGACCTGTCCTTAAGGTTTAGAGATAGATGGTAGACTAGAATCCCTAAGAGCAATTCCACATGCGCCCCTAACCCGGCCCCAACCGAGTTGGGGGGTGGAGGCAAAAAATTGGCCTACATCGGAGGCCCCCAACTGCTGCTGTTAGATTGAGCCACCCAACAATATGTCCGGCACCCCCTTGTCGGCCGACAACCATGGATTAGGCTAGGGCTGCCGGGACCAAGTGCTACACTGGAAAGGCCATGCCTCCCCCTTGCCAGCAACACAAACAGCCTGCCCGTGATGGCCCGCCTCCCGACGGCCGGAAAGGGAGCCATCACCACCGTTTCCCACTAGTTCTGCCTCTTTCCTTCCTGTTCTAGAATCGTTTCATGCTTGTTCTAGTCATTTCCTGCTGTTTCTAGTGGGTTCCTGCTGCAACTCACGAGCTTCCCATCAGAGCGACTGCTCTTTTATAAAAAAAGGGCCGAGCCTGTGGAGGAGCGGAGCACCACGAGACCTCCAAAACAAGCATGATTGGAAGTTGTCTTCCATAGTCCCTCATGCAACCCATGCGAGGGAGAGCCGGATGCGCCTGTGCATGCCCCCACCAATACCCACCACATCATCGATGATGACAACAACGACAAATACTTGTCCAACTTCAATGAGTCGAGGAAGAGGCGAATCGACCAGTGAGTGATACTGGACGATATCCAAGCGACACGTGGTCGGTCCAGCAACATGGGAGCTCCCAGAAGCCGGCACGGCCATACCAAGGGCCAATTAACCGGACCACCGACCAACGCTTCGGGTTCGACGCCCTCAATGCCGTCTTCCTGCCGCGTCACCTCCGGCGGCAAGAACTCGACAATGCTTACACAGAGTGCTGACATGCCGCTCGTGCCAACCCGGGCGACGTGGCCGTGCGTGTCCGCCTCGACCGAGCTCGGGGGGAGTTGGAGACGGAAAAGGCAATCTTCCACTCTCTTGAAGAGGAGTGGGGCCTCAATGAACGCCCGCTGTCGTCGAACCGTCCTGGCGAGGGTACCTCCAGGCGTCAAACCCCGTAGCCAGTTGTCTGTTTGTTCAATTTTTAGTCCTCCTATGTATTTTTTTTCCTAAATAATGAATGGAACTTGTTTGTAAAGTTGTTTGAGATGATTTTTGGGGGCGCTGGTGTGGGACGACCACCCCAAACCGCTGGCAGTTTGGGCGCCGCCCCCCAAAGTCACTGTCGACACGCTTGTCGACCATCCTTTGGGGGCGCTGGTGGAGATGCTATAAGATTGGATATGTCTAGATGTGCCTCATCTTCCTTTCCAAGGGAGCCTCTATCATCATAGACCTCTTTGGATTTTACCAAGATGGTGTCCAGGTTGTATCAGGCCTTCAGTTGTGTTGTCATGTTATCAAGGTTTCACTTGTGTTGTCATGAGTTAAAGTTGTCAAGGTTCTCATTGATGTGTTCTTACTCTCCGATTGGGATCAAGGGAATACTTAGTTCCACACAGGGTGGTATTGGGCTAGTGGCCACCCAGCTGAGCAATTGCCTTGTATTTGTGTTGTGTTCTTGCGTGTCTTCATCGTGTTCTTGTGTGGCGTGTGTTCATCTCCGCTTCCTACTTATTTCTCCCACGATTTCCCTCAAGAGACTGTGAAAGGTCGGGCTACCCCCGGGGTTTAACCCACAACAAGTAGGGAAATCAATGGGTTGCTCATTGTTGTGCACAACAAGCAAAAAGATCTTCTCGATATGAGCCCACCATTTCATGTAGGAACTCGACTCATAGCACAACCATCTTTCCTGTTATTGTTGCAGCGTGTTGTCTACAAATTTCAGGATTTGTAATCTGATCGTCTCTGTACAATGCGTTTGAGCTGAATGAAAAGTTGTTTTGGTGCTTCGCACCCTCACCCGTTTTAAAAAAAAATCCAACAAAATGGTTCCAATGGCTTCCACAGGCTGATGCAGTACAGCATTTCACTCTATATTAGGCACAAATAAAATTCATGCTCAGTGTGTGCCATGCTTTAAAATCCATGCTCACTTTTTTTGAATTTAGGCAACTTTATTATTGAATGATGACACGGTTATCTACAAGTACAGGGATCAGAAACTCTGGTGGTCCATCGAACCAAAACACCCTGGTACTATTTTTTTTTTAATGACAGCAGGAGAGCTGCTATATTCATTGCAATAGAGGACATTTTACAAGATTAGGTTAGGTGTAAAAAATCGCCTGCCTAAAAAAAGAAACTACAAGAAATCAGCCTGGTCAAACGGTGCCCCACCGTATTGATCGACTAGAGAGACGGGGGCGCCTGCTAATTTCCAAAGGGAGGCTTCTTCCCTGATTTTGTTAATAAGACTGAGCAGAGGCAATTCTTCTTTTTAAAAAATTCATCGATTGCGCTCTTTTCATAATTCCCAACATATTAGTTGCGTGGATGCAAAGACTCGCTTTTTTAGATCACTTGGCTTATTGCAGATCAAATTTGAGTACCATTGTTGGATGGTATACTCCTTGTTGACCCAGTTATTGGGTTGTAGGAAATTGAGCTGAAGGAGGTCGGCGCATGCAGCCCGGATCTTAGTGCTATACCCGCATTCAGTGAACAGATGGCTGGCTGTTTCGAGGTTCCGATGACAGAGAGGGCAGAAGTAGTCGTTTTCCCATTGTCGCAACAGTAGTTTGTCAGCAGTCAGAACCCGATCTAGCATTAGCATCCAAACGAAAAACTTACACCTTGCCGGCGCCCATCCTTTCCAGATAAGCAGCTTGAAATCTGTCTTTAAGGACCCAAGGAATTGTAGGTAATATGCTGATTTAGCAGAGTAGAAATCATCTTTGCCAAATCTCCATGCGATGCTGTCTGGTTCGCTTGAAAGTTCAACTTCATCAATCACCTCAGCTAGCGCAACTAGTTGTGCGAGGTGGTTGTCTGTCCAACGGGTACTAAGATCCTGTATCCATTTCCCATTAGCGAGGGCGTCCTGAACAGTTCTGTTTTTTCTAATGGAGATCTTGTATATATCTAGAGCGACCTCGCAAAGCGCTCGATCTCCCAGCCATCTGTCCGTCCAGAAGAAGGCCATTTGCTCGTTTCCAATTGTGATTTTGGTGGCTGCCGAGAAGAGCTGACGATCCGTTTGGTTGCACGGGAGTGGCATGTGAACCCAGGGCTTCTGAGGGCACTTCCACCGCTGCCAGAGCCAACGCAACCTTAGGGCCCTTCTGAAGGAGACAATGCAATGTACACCCAGCCCACCTAGGCTTTTTGGTCTGCAAACTTGTTTCCAGCTTACTCTGCATTTCCCTCCACTGCAGTTTGCTTCCCCAGCCCAGAGCCAAGCACGCCGCCGTCGATCGAATTCTTTGCGAACCCATGCTGGCATCTCGTTTATCGTCATTAAGTAGACTGCCAGAGAGGTCAGGACAGAGTTCAACATTTCCAATCGCTCAGCTTTGCTCATCAGTCTAGCCTTCCAGGTGGCAAGATACCTATCAACCTTATCAAGCAGGAACTGCCAGTCAGCCTTTGTAAGCTTTTTTATGGATAAAAGCATCCCCAAGTAGGTTTTTTATGGATAAAGGCATCCCCAAGTAGGTCAGCGGAAAGTGGGCAATTTGCACGCCCATTCTCAACATCATCTCCTCAATTGGTAGGCCGTCACATCTAATGGGGGTGACAGAGCTTTTTGTCAGGTTAGTTATCAGCCCAGTCGCTTGGCCGAAGGCTCTCAAAATATTGCAGATACCTAAGATATCATTCTCGAGTGGGTTGATGTAAAGGGCCACATCGTCTGCGTAAAGAGAGGCTCTAAAAGTGCTGAACTTTCCTTTTAGCGTGCTGAGGATCCCAACATCCGTGGCTAGCTCAAGCAGGTGATGAAGCGGTTCCATGGCAAGATCAAAAAGGAATGGTGAGAGGGAGTCTCCCTGTCTGAGGCCCCGACAGTGCTTAATTGTTCTACCAGGAACACCATTGATTAGAGGCTTGGAGGTTGCCGAACGGAATAACATGGCAATCCAGTCACGGAACCGAACTGGGAAACCACGAGCCTCTAGCATATCTAGAATGTAAGTCCAGGACACGGTGTCGAAGGCTTTGGCAATGTCGAGCTTTAGAAGAAGTGCTGGAGTTTTTGATTTGTGGAACTGCTTCGCTAGGTTTTGGACGTATAGGAAATTGTCCTGGATGTTTCTTCCAGCAATGAAGGCGCTTTGGCAAGGAGAGATCAGGCCATCAAGCTTTGGTTGTAATCTAATTGCTAAAATCTTAGAGACCAACTTGGCAAAGGCATGGATCAGACTGATGGGCCTGTAATGAGTTATCTGAGTGGGCTGCTCCAGTTTTGGCAATAGAAAGTAGAACGCTGTGTTCAGGTTTTTGAAGGATGGCTCGTTGATTGAGTGGAACTGATTCAAAGCTCTTATTAGATCATCCTTAATCACCTCCCATGAAACTTTGAAGAATCCTCCTGAGAACCCATCTAGGCCAAGCGCCTTGTCTGTCGCCGTAGCAAAAACAACATGCTTGATTTCCTCGAGGGTGAAGGGAGCATCAAGATCTGATAGGTCTGGAGATGGGAGCCCAAGCTCCGCCCAATTGAAACGTTTGTTACAGCTAATGCTCGTGCCCCAGACAGAAGTTAGATGGTTGTTTACCACTTGTTCTATCTCGTTAGGAGTTGTTGCAGTTCCAGAGTCCGAGTCCAAAGAATGAATTCGATTTTTCTGTTTGCATGGTGAAACAATTTGGTGTTTGCATCACCAAGTTTAAGCCACTTAACTCTAGCACGCTGCCTTGCTTTAATCTTGTTTATTACCGCGAGGCCAACTGAACGTGCCTTCAAGCTTGATCTCAATTCACGTTCCGCCACGGTTAGTTGTCTGTTCTCTTGGGCCGAGTCAAGTCTGAGGATGATTTCTTGGCCCACCAACATTTGTTTTCTGATATCTCCCACATAGTTTTTGGCCCAGGAGGACAGGTGCTTTGCTAGTCTATGCAGCTTGCAGTCTAGGATTGCAAAGGAGTTCGTCAGGTGGCATGGCTCGCTCCATGATTGCTCGACAACCTCTTTGTATCCTTGCAGAAGTGGCCAAAAGCTTTCAAAACGGAAGCGAGGAGGGGTGCGGATCACAAGCTCTTGCACCAAAAGCAGTGGACAGTGATCAGACATGGACAACGCCTGTGGAAGGAGTTTTGCAGCCGGGAAGGGATCATCCCACTCAGAGTTGCAAAAGGCCCGATCAAGACGAACTAGGGTAGGGTCCTCTTGTTTGTTGCTCCAAGTAAAACGCCGGCCGACCAGCATAATCTCCTTCAAGGAGCTCAAGTCGAGCGCGGCTTTGAATTTGGACATCCATCTCCTATTGACTCGGGGTTTGTTTTTGTCTGAGCATGCAGGATTAAGTTAAAATCACCAATGATCATCCAAGGCCCATTTATGCTTGTTTGAGTATTAATAATTTCATTAAGGAAACTTTATTTGCGCTCATCATCAGATGGCCCATAGACAGTAGTCAACGACCATGCTTGGTTCGAGCTCTGATCCCAGAAAGTGGCAGTGATGGAGAAGAGACCAACCACGATGTTAGAGATCTGCAAATCATCCTTCCAAAAGAGTAGGATACCACCTCTTGTGCCATCTGCAGGCAGTTCCGCATGGCCCGGTAGCGAGTGCCCCGCAATCTCTAGTCTATCAGCATCAGAGAGAGGTCCGACTTTGGATTCTTGGATGCAGAGAATTGAACAACCCGAGCTGACGGCGAGGTCCCGGACAACTGCTCGACGAGCTTTGTCATTTTGACCTCGCACATTCCAGATGAGAACTTTAAGGCATTGCGACATAAGGAACTAGTCGACGTTTTCTTGAACGGGCAGGAACAAACAGCCAGAGTGGCACTAAGCATGGTTGTAGTGGAGGTTTGGCATGCCGATGAGAGGTAGGGGCAAAGCCCTTCTCCACCAGATCTACACGAAGTAAGAAAGACGAGCGAAAACGGCTACAGAGATACTTCATGGGGGCGTCGCCCAGCCGGCTATAGGTAAAGGCGTGGCCATTACCCCACGAAACAGCTAAAACTGAGGATGTATTATCCATTGACACAGATCGACTCAAGGAGATCACTGGCGCCGCTTAAGACGCAGAGTGCGTCCCACGGAGCAGGTCTTGCATGTCCTCATCAGGCAGGACAAACTCGGGCTTGTTGGCAACATCAGCTAGCACTGCGAGGCCCCAAAGGCTGTTCTGGGAGAGAGGCTCCTGAAACATGCGCAGATACTGATCGAACACTGCATCAGAGAACTCGCCTTCATGTTGGATTAGTCCCAGCTGCTTGCATGCACTTGCTTGAACACGGCGTGAGGTCATGAGAGAAGAGTTTCTAGTTGCCGAACGCTCGCTTCTCCTCACTGCTGTGTCCATGCAAAAAAGCTTCCTAGGACCATGCTTCTTTTTCTTTGGCTTGGCATTGGTAGGGAACCCAAGGATGGATGGTGAGATCATCCCCAGGAACCTGTTCATGAGAGATGTCTTTGGGTCAACGTGCATAAGCTCCATTCTATCTACTACTTCATTCATTCCTTCCTCGGGGCAGAGATTGGCGCTTCTGAGCGCACGAAGTGCGTTTGACTTGAGGGTGATCTCAGCCAACGCAACGCCATCAAGCTCGTCGGAGGAGGACGCTGATGGGGAAGGAGCCGTCGGCGCCGGCGGTGTCGCGAAGATGTCCTGCAGCTGCCAGCCCGGAGAAGTGTCCCTAACACGCTCATGTGCCTCCTGAACCTCAAACAGGGTCTTCTCATGGACATGCTGAAACTGCTTCGTCTCCTGGAAGCCTGGCCCAAAGCAGGTTTCCTGGGCCTCCAGTCGTGGTCCAGGAGTCGGCTCATGCACCCAGATGCCGTTCCACTCCTCCATGGTATCGAGGCTTGGCACATGATCTGCAGATTGCTCACCGAAGCAGCTCGCCCACTGATCAACTGCCATCAGCTCCGCTGACTTGTGCAAGGGTGAACGCAAATGAGGGGGAGATGCAGCGAACTCCCCATCGAGCTCCATGGCTGGAACAATGTTTGCCAACCAACAATCCACGAAGCTAGACTGCAGATTCGCCCAGGGAATTGGCGGGGAAGGAGGTGCTGGAGTGCCATCGACGGTCTGCCCTTGGGCGTCCAAGGTAGGAGAGCATAGCCTGTACTGAACTGCACTGAGGAGGGCTGCTTGCTGCTCGAACTGCTGCGGAGGAGATGACTGTATCGGGGTTTCAGCGAGAAGCTGCATGTCCTGGTCCGAAGGCGGCGAAGGAGTGGCGCCCATGGCCAAGGAGCCTGCCGGAGTGCGCTCCTGGTCAGAAGGCACCGAGGGAGTGGTGCCCATGGCTAAGGAGCCTGCCGGAGTGCGCGATCGGCTTTGGCAGCTGCGTGACCTTGTGGGTTGCTTCTGTGCAGCATCTCCAGTCAGAGGCGTTTGCATCTGGGCTGGACCAAGAGAGGGCACCTGAGAGCCAACCCGCTCCACCGGTCTCGGGCTCCTGGAACGGTGCCGCGACGCCTCGCCACGATGACGCCGGCTAGGGGAACGGCTCGAGCGGCGCTCGTAGCGGTCTTGCCGCTGCCGGCTGTGGCCAGAATCTGAGCGTACCTGTCTTCAGTTTCATCCCCACCCCCATCACGCCGCCTGCTGTGTCTGTGGTCTCCTTGCTGCCCCTCACGGCCGCGGTCACGATCACGGTCTTCACGACGGCCATCCCGGTCGTCCTCTCGGTGGTTGGATGGCCCCAACCGGTCGCGAGCGGGGCGACGACGGCCACCAGCCTCCCCGTCCTTGACGCCAAAATCCCAGACGTGGCGCCGATCCTGCGGCCACAGGACACCGCGGCGACGCTGGCTGTCGGAGAGTGGAGTGTAGTCAATCGTCCTGTCCAGATGGATAAGGATCCTGAAGAGGGGGCCATCTCTCCCATCTTCAGCCGGAGTCCCCTCCGGCAAGGCCTTGCGCCTATCCGCCGGCCTGTTGAGGATGGAGTGGGGCTTGCAGCGCGGGATAAGGTCGGGGTCGAGGCACCACACCCAGGCGAAGAGGGCGGCAGTGTTGTCGCGGAGCACCGAGCGTCGCTCGATCGTGTCAAGCTCACACGTGCCGCCAAGAACTGATTTGATCGTGGGCACGTCGTCCCACGCGGAGAGGGGGAGCCTCTCAATGGCGATCCGATAGTAGAAGCGCCAAGTGTGAGGCCGCCCATGAGCCGTCGGGTTCCAGGTAGTGAGCGCCATGGTGTCGTGCTTCAGCGGCAGCGAGCCCAACTCCAGGGCCATGTCCCGCTGCCACGGATGCTCGAATTTGACGAGGAAGTCGTTGGGGAAGGAGGCAGAGACATGGATGTCTTCCCAAGCGAACCCGAGCCTCCCCTGGAGCACCTTGGCGATGGAGCGGGTGCTGATGTTGAGTCTTGGGTCAGACACCATGATCCCCAAGTGAGTGCGCCGCATCTCAGAGGCAGCTCTGTCCATCGCTGGAGTGCTGATCGAGAGGTTGTACACCTCATCAGGGCGATTGGAGGGATGCCCAGGCGACGAGCTCATGGCGGGGCGGTGCTTGGGCGGCGGCACCGGCGCGACTGTGGCGTTTGCCAGAAGGATGTCGGCCCGCGGTGGCGGAGGAGGAGTCGAGGACAACGAAGGCTGAGGGAGGAGAGGGACGCCGGCCGAAGGACGTGCTCTAGCACGGGCAGGGCAGCCGCGGGCAAGATGGCCTGGCTGCCGACAGAGGATGCAATGAATCTCCCCCTTGCAATCTCGAACCTTATGAAGGGCGGACAAGCAGCGGAAGCAGATTGTAACTACCTCGGTGAATTACGCTCCTAGTACAAGCCTAGATGATCAGAAATGGTTGAAATAGTACGGTGGGGCCCAAATGCCACTCACAGGTAGACCTTTCGGCCGTCCCAACCATTTCCAAACATCGGGACAAGAACGAGCGGCGTAATCGGCAGGCGAAGGGATCAACTACATACACAAATGAGTATGTATGCAAGCCACCATACAATAGTACATCAGAGCCATTCCATCTAAAAAGAAAGGAAATATAGCAACGCCATACGGCAAGATCCAAATATCCTAGATAGATATAATAGCTTAGGATATCTCCTCATACATCAATCAACAGAGTATCAAGCGGAAGCGGAAGACAAAATCCGAGTACGGATAAGAAGCAAATCGGCATAAGATGCCCCATAAATAAGCAGATCCCGCCCACAGATCTCACGGATCCCCGTTCTCGGAATCTCTACACCGAATGATCGTTGCCCACATCGTCCGTCTCTTCCACCCAGTATCCATCCTGTGAGTGTACCTGTTCATCTGAACCAATAATTTATCGTGTGAGACCCTAGGGGTACTCAGCAAGTCTTTATGCCTCTAAAGGGGACACAACCTGGGGTGACGCAATTGCAGCAGAAGATAAACCCTAGCAATTCTATAGATACTCGCTAACCATCCGCCTAACCAGAGATAGACGGATGTCCGTGAATTAATAACGACAGTTATCACAGTTATAATGGTAATATCCACAGATCCATCCTCCTCCTCGCTTACCGACGAGGAAGCGGACGAACAACCCCCCTACCCGTTGACAGTTTTATTATCCATTCCATGAGTGTTGCATTATTTACTAGTCAGGTACCTAGTCTAGCCAAATTAAAAGTGGTACTTTAGTTATGCTTGTCTATGATCGAGAAACTGTGCTCCAAGTCGTCCATAACCGCGGACACGGATTTCAGAAAGTTTTACCCTGCAGGGGTGCACAAATAGCAACACACACTCGATATGCCTCGGAAAAAACCAAATCAAAACCCAACGAGGCAGTCACGACAAAGCGATCACAGGATTCAGAAATATTTCAGGGGGCCACCCCATTAAGCTACCCGCGACGAAGCTGGCCGGCTACGAGACGAACTCAAGGTTTGGATGGACGGCTGTAAACGACTGGGAACCCGAAAGTGTGACTGGGCTTGTCGATACCGCGAAATCGTGTCCCTGCCCTAAACAGTACAGTGTGCAGTACCTCGCACAATTTAAATAAAGCAGTAAAGCATGGCATAAGTACAGAATAGTAATAAAACCTCAAACTAGTTTGTGGCCCCAAGAAATAAGAATGAATCAAGCTCTGGCTCAGGGGGGTTCATAAGCCTCCCGGATGTGGATAGCGCGAATATTCAAGGAACAGGAATCAAGTACTCGGGGTCCTACGGGACACAAGTGAGCCTGAAAAACCAAATAGCGAATATGGCTCACCGATGCCACTTTCATTAGTTATCCCATTACTACTCAGGTTAAGTTGTTTAGGTACCTCGTTATCCATCAGACACTCACATACCCTACACATGTTGTTCTACGACTCGCATGGCTCAAACAACTCCTGTAGTAATGGCTCATGGGATGGAGGAACAAGCTTCAGTGGGGTTTAAAAGTAAAGGCTATGCAATACTTGGGATTCAATTTAATGCAATCGCGACTCAATGATGCAAGAATAAGATAGAGGCAATAGGTACTATATGTATGCAAGCATGTGGTAGTGCTTGCCTGGCAGCTCAGTTGAAGTAAGGGATGGATCTGGGTAGTGCTCCTGGTTCTCTTGATATATCCCCTGCTCAGCGTCTATTCGAAGAAGAACCAAACAAACAAGGGCCAACATAAATAAAGTGCACAAGCATATGGAATAAGTGCATCAAGCAAACAATCATGCCATGATGAATGGTGCACAATTTGCATGGAAATAAGGTAGCATGGCATGGGTGAGGTGTGGAAAACAAGGAATAATCATTTTTATTGAGTTTTGGGCCCATTTTATACTCATATTAGTTGCTGTACCCATTATATTTATATGATGCATGCTTCAAATCAAAACATGGAACGCATAAACAGAAAGGTCTCGTCGAGCTAATCATTTTAGACATATTATTTGTTAAATTTGGAGTTGTAAAACAAAAGTTATTAATTAATTAAGTCAAAAGGGCAATTTATTGTAATTTTATTATACTTGGAAAATAAAGTGTTCAAAATATATTTTGGATGGAAGATTTGAATTCCTCACATTTTTCTGATTTGAAAACATATATTATTTGTATTATTTGGAATTATATTTTAAAAGTTATTTAAAAACAGAAAATAATTTGAATTTGAAAATAATTTGAAAAGATTTGAATTTAAAAACAGAAAACAGACAATACTTTTGTTACTCAGCTAGCAGCTAGCCACAGCCACTGACAGATGGGTCCGAGCTGACCTGGCGAAACACACACGCAGGAAACTTTTAACACCGCGAGCTGACCCAGCCCAAGCGAATGACAGGTGGGCCATCGACCACGCGGGTCCACGCGGCAGAGGTGAGCGGGCAAGGCACTGACAGGTGGGACTAGACTGGAGCGCGGGTTGATGGAACCAAAAGGCTGGGGGGTTTTCTGCAAAGGCGCACAACGGCTGGTAGGTGGGTCCTAAGGAGCGCGGGTTGAGGAAAACAAAACGGGAGGGGGTTTTCTGCAAAACGTCGCCGCGACACTGTTTTTCTTCCTCTCTCTCTGACGAAAAGACAGTGGCAGCGCGCGCGGCACGGGGCTTCGATCTCGTGACCTGGGGCTTGCACGCAGGGGCGGCTGCCGCTGCGGTGGGCTCGGGTTGATGTCAGGGGACTGCTACACGGCCGGATGGGGTTCTGCGCTTTGCGGGGACGAGCAGACGCACGCGCCCGCCGGTGCACCGAGGGTGCTCGACGGAGCGCACGTCGCGGCCAGGACACGACGGTGCAAACGAGGGTGTCTAGGAGGGCGGTGGGCTCACCGAGAGGTGGTCGGCGGAGTTGGATCGGGCCGGCGAGCAGGCGATCAGCGGGGAAGCAGACGCTCCGGCGATCTAGGGTTCCGTCGGGGCGGCGGTGGTTCTGGCGGTTCCGGTTCTTCTCCTTGTTGCCGGCGTGTACAGGACGACGCAGCAGAGCATCCTTGAGTCCCTCGACAACCTCCACGCCACGCTCGGTTGCTGGATCGAGGGTTCGGTGGTGGACAGACGGTGGCCGGCGTTGGGGGTAGACGGTGGCGGGGGAAGGCAGGGAGAGAGGGGACGGTCTGGGGTAGATCTGGGCGAGGCAGGAGGACCCGTGAGGGTGGAGATAAGCAGAGAGGGGAGGAGGTGCCGTGGGGAGGGAGTGGTTGGAGATAAAGGTGGCTTCGGCCACCTTTTTCCCTTCTTTCTCCTCACGTGCTCGGTCGGCAGGGCAGGGCAAGGGGCTGGCAGGTGGGGACGGCCAAGGCCAAGGGAGGCAGGGGCAGGCTCGGGCTAGGGGGCCACAAGGCAGGGAGAGAGCTAGAGGGGAGAGGGGGGTAGCCTCAGGTAGAGTTAGGGTTGGAGGTGGGAGGCTCGGGCTAGGGTTAGAGGGAGCCTCGGGCCAGGGCTTGTGTGGTGGAGGGGGGGTAGCTAGGTGGCATGGTGGGGCCAGCTAGGTGAGAGATAGAGGGAGGCCGAGAGAGGGAAGGTGTGGTAGGGGACTAGGGGGTATGGTTTAGGTTTAGCTTAGGGTTTAGAGAGAGAGGGGAAAGATGAGAGAGAGATGGGGGTGAGGTTTGTTGTTTTGTCAAGCTCAAGCAAGATCAAGCAAAGAGCAAGCAAGAACTAGACAAGGACAAGAGAGGGTGAGGTGGTTTAAGCATGATCAAATAAGATCAAGCTAAAAGAGAGAGATAGAGAGGGGGAGATGATCCACCCAAAACCAAAAGAACCAAAATACTAGAAATAGGTGGCACTTGCATGGCCCATGCAAAACATTTAATGCCATGTTGATTCTTGTGAAAACAATATTATTAAACATGGCATTGTTCATTTGCATTTCCAAAGGTGGAATAAAGCCAAGCAAAAGAAAAGAAAGGATGTCCCATGTGGAGTAGATGGAGATGACCATTTTGATATACAATGGGACCTGCTAGTGTGTATATGCCACTAGATGATTAATAGTCCCAAAAATATCCCAATATGAGTTTCATTCCTTATTAATCCATATGGAAGCTAGGGAAAAGGGGTCCACTCACAAGGCATGCAAAGGTGGCCATGTGGCTCTCATATATCAATAATGTGAAAACAACATGATGCCAAGATGAGAGCATGTGGCAAAGAATTGGATCCATCCCAACCCACATGAGCTAGAAGTAAAACCAGTAAATGCCAAGCTCATATTTAGTTGGATGGTGGAATTTTAAGGTGGTGAAAGAAAGGTGGTGGAGTTAATAAAAGATATGCCCCCAACTCAACTTGGGCATTAAACAATATATCAAGAACCAAATACAATATCAAGAGGCAAATACAATTAATGATGCATATGAGACAAGATCCAAAACACAAAGGGGTTTTATATGATGCTCAAATGCAAGGTGGCATGATGACATGAGCATGATATAATGATGATGCAACAATTATATATTTGAAGTAGCATTATATAGACTAGGCTAGTAGCATTGCAATTGTTAGACAATTAGGATGCTACATAGATCCCACTGAATCGGATGGACGGGGGAGCAAATCCCGGTCTTGAATTCCCCTACCGCTGACCAGATCGAAGCTCGCCAGAAGAGGAAAGCTTAACTTTGCGCCACCAAAATTTGGGGCACACATCTTGCCATCCATCCTCGCGATTTGGGGCAACGCGCTGGCGTAACTCCCTACTGAACCCCGTCGGGGCAACAATTATCGACCGCAGCCGAGGAGCCTCAGAACTGACCTCGACACGGCAGGGGAAAGGCAGGGCTTCCAGCGAGGCAAGAGATTGAGGACGATCTCCAGGCCTGAGCGGCGGCGGAGGTGGCGGTACTTCAGGGCACGCGGGCTCCAGAGCAGCAGCCGGCCTTGAATTCGACGCAGCTTGCTCCAGCGGGGCGGGCGACCGCTGGCCATTAGGCCTCGCACACCGGTCGAGGGCTGTCCCCGTAGCCCCGGAGAGCAGCTCAGGGGTGATAGACCCGAAGCGCAGGGCTGGGCCGGCTCCACAAGGCAGGGATGGGCTGGCCGCCGCCGGAAGCAGGGAGATGGCGGAGCAGGAGTTGGATGGGAAGGAGGTGGCCGCCCCGACATGGGGCAGTCGAGGCGTGAGGGGAGGCTCTCTCTCACTCATCCTCGATTCATTATTGCATGGCGAAAGAAGAGGGATCTAGATTACGACTATGAAGCTCGCAAAACGACTGGAGCAGAACTTTCTCAGGCTGGTCGAGGATGGCGAGATGCTACGGTGGTGGATGTGTAGTTTCCACACCCTGGTACTATGGCCCCCTTCTTTTCAGCTTCTTGGGCAGCTTCTCCCAGAAGCTATCCTCCACCAGCTTCTCTCGGAAGCTCATCATCAAAATTTGTTCAAAACTTCTTAACTAGTAGTTTCAACATCAATTCAAAAGTATAAACGATTTTAGCAGATGAGATTCTGGGAGAAGCTGGTCGAGGGTAGCTTCTGGGAGAAGCTGAAAAGAAGGGGGCCTACGAGTAGGACCATGGCGAGCAAGCACATGTGCGACCATATTAGCTTCTCGCAAATAATGTTGTGTCGTTGCCATCCTAGCTCCATCAGTAGTAGCCGGAAATCAACGATAATCACCGCACCCGATCCTCTATATTCTGAGGGATTTTTTACAGCATTAATCACCCCCATTGAATCTGACTCCACCACCAAGTGTTGAGACCCAAATTGCTGGGCTAATTGAAGGCCAGCAAAGAGTGCATTAGCTTCCATCTCCGCCACATCAGTTGCATAGTCATCAAAATCATAGCACGCGGTAATAAAATTTCCTCCCGAGTCCCTAATTGTTGCTCCAACAACACCTTTGCCTGAATCAGGGTCGAAAGCAGCATCGGCGTTTAGTTTGTACACACCAGTAGCAGGTCTAGCCCAGCCTCCCTTTTGGACTGTGTTACCATTACCTCTCAATTTAGAACAGTTGGCCACCATCCCTTTAATATTAATCACTGTTCTTTCCACTTAAGGTAGTAACATTTTCTTATCCTTTATTTGTCTCCTTGACCACCAAATATACCAACATGCAATAAGAACAGTCGGAATTATGTGATCTATCTCACATGTCACGCCTCCTGGTTTTTGTGAGCACACTAGCTCTTCTAGAACCATAGAACTGGACTGATCCATCCTCATTGTCGAGGAGACACACTCGATCACCCATGCCTAGTCCTCTCCACACCTCTTGTGCTCTAGGACATTTAAACAGCATGTGTCGCAGGCCCTCCGCATCCACCGAGCAAACCGGGCAGTTAACTGAAGATCCAATATGCCTATTGGCCAACATGCATAGACATGGAACGATCCCATGTAAGGCCCTCAAATTAAAGATCTGCACCTTTCTAGAAACATTGGAGCTCCATATTTTTGATGAAACTTGCTAGGATCTCTAGGGGTCGATCTAGGGAGTGAGAGAGAGAACCTTACCATCGGTCTTAGGCGTGGAGGATGAGCTCGCCATCGGGCTCGTCGGAGTGGTGGCGGCAGAGAGGGGGTGATTCCCGCCGCTACAGCGCAAGCCGATCGGTGGCTAGGGTTTAGGGTTTTCGGTGGGGTGAGTGGGCACGACGAACCTTGACCTTCGTGCCCCCGGCCCCCACCTCTATTTATTGCGCTGCGCGACGGGGGCCCACCAACGATTGCGACGTTGGGCGCCCCCGATCAGGGCGTGAGTCCAAAGTTTGTTCGGGCCGTTGGGCCCGAACGGGAGATCAACCTAACATTCTCCCCTTTGATCTCATCTTTCATTTAACTTATACTTTGGTACCTATTTCATCACAGATCAATATATAGAGCGTGTCTCGTCATAATGGTCAGTTACGCACCATCGATTCAACAGCCACTATACACCTCTCTATTTTGAAACAGATTCTTATACTAGGCCCTTAATATCCAGGTATCATAGGCTTTCCCTTAGACCCATGCCGGCTAAGTGTTCTCTGAACACACTGGGTGGTAAGCCTTTTGTGAGCGGATCCGCGAGCATCTCTTTTGTACTTATATGCTCTAAACTTATGGTATGATCCTGGATTCTTTCTTTCACAACATAAAACTTAATGTTAATGTGTTTGGCAGCAACACTTGACTTATTGTTGTGAGCATAGAATACTGCTGGCTCATTGTCGCAGTACATCTTGAGTGGTCTTTGAATGCTGTCTACCACTCTCAACCCGGGTATAAACTTCTTTAACCAGTTTGCCTGCCCCGTGGCCTCATAACATGCTACATATTCAGCTACCATCGTGGACGATGCCGTGATGGTTTGCTTGGAGCTTTTCCACGATATAGCTCCACCTGCGAGAGTAAACACATATCCTGACGTGGATTTTCTTTCATCTACATCTCCCGCATAGTCTGCATCTGAATACCCTTCTATCTCAAGAGAATCAGTTCTTCTATATGTTAGCATGAGGCCTTTTGTGCCTTTTGCATAACGCAATGCCTTCTTCACCATTTTCCAGTGGTCTATTCCTGGATTACTTTGGAATCTGCCAAGTACCCCGGTAACAAAAGCTAAGTCAGGGCGTGTACACACTTGAGCATACATCAAGCTTCCGACAGCAGAAGCATATGGAACCGCTTTCATTTGATCGATCTCATATTGGTTCCTGGGACACTGAAAGTTCCCAAATCTATCGCCCTTGACTATAGGAGCAGGCGTAGGATTACTCGCATGCATACTATATTTCTTCAGAATCTTCTCCAAGTATGCCTTCTGCGATAACCCTAAAATCCCCTTTTGTCTATCTCGGTGAATTTCAATTCCTAGAACGAATGAAGCTTCACCAAGATCTTTCATATCAAAGTTTGAGGACAAAAACTTCTTCGTCTCCAGTAGTAGACTAACATCACTACTAGCAAGTAGAATGTCATCCACATACAGGATAAGGAAAATGAATTTCCCATTCTTGAACTTTGCATATACGCAGTTGTCCTCCTCATTCTCATTAAACCCAAACTTCCATACTGTTTCATGGAACTTTAAGTACCATTGCCTGGAGGCCTGTTTTAGTCCATAAATGGACTTTCTCAGACGACATCCCATGCGCTCTTTTCCTTCCACAACAAAACCCTTGGGTTGTGCCATGTAGACATTTTCTTCCAAGTCTCCATTTAGGAATGCCGTCTTTACATCCATCTGATGCAATTCTAAATTGTAGTGTGCCACTAAAGCCATTATGATTCTAAAAGAATCCTTACTTGAGACTGGAGAAAATGTCTCATTGTAATCTATTCCTTCTCTTTGGGTGAAGCCCTTAGCAACAAGTCGTGCCTTATATCTTTCAATATTCCCTCTAGAGTCACATTTAGTTTTGTAGACCCATTTACAGCCTACCGTTTTGGCTCCTTTAGGAACTTCTTCTAAATCCCAGACTTTGTTGCTACTCATGGATCTCATCTCATCTTCCATGGCTTCAAGCCACTTCGATGAGTGAGGACTTTTAATGGCTTCTTCAAATGTGGTGGGATCACCCTCCATTTGAACTTCTTCACTGACATAGATCTCAAAATCATTAGGAATAGCTGGCTTTCTAGTTCTTTGAGACCTTCTAAGGGCCTCACCTTCTGGCACATTCTCGGTGTGGGGCTGTTGCGGCTCCCCCTCATTTGTGGTAACGGGGTCTTCATTTTCATTCATTGTTACCACAGGAGAACCAACAGCAGGTGTCACATCGACATTGTCATGTGTCGGTGCAGCAGCAGGTATCGAGAAAAATGGTTCCTGAATCATCGGAGTGGGTGCATGCACCCGCTTCTCCTCAAGGTTGATTTCTCGGGATACCGTGCTCCCCCTGATCATCTGATCCTCCAGAAACACAGCGTGTCTCGTTTCTACAAACTTAGTGTATCTGTCGGGACAGTAGAAACGATAGCCTTTGGACTTATCTGGATAGCCAATAAAATGGCAAGTCACTGTCTTGGGATCCAACTTCCCAAGGCTTGGGTTGAAGAGCTTTGCCTCAGCTAGGCAACCCCACACTCGCAAATAATTGAGTGAAGGTTCGCGACTAGTCCATAACTCATATGGTGTTTTAGACACCGATTTACTTGGAACTCGATTAAGTATGTGAATGGCGGTTTTTAACGCCTCCATCCACAAACCAATCGGTAAGGTGGAGTAACTTAACATACTTCTCACCATATCCATCAAGGTACGGTTTCTTCTTTCAGCTACTCCATTCTGCTGAGGCTCGCCCGGTGTTGAATACTGGGCGACTATACCATGTTCCTGTAGAAACCTTGCAAAAGGTCCCGGAACTTGGCCATATGGGGTATGCCGGCCGTAGTATTCGCCTCCACGGTCGGACCTTACTACTTTAATCTTTAAACTGTGTTGATTTTCCACTTCAGCCTTAAATATCTTGAATTTATCCAGTGCTTCTGAACGTTCTTTAATAGGATAAATGTAACCATAACGCGAATAGTCATCCGTGAATGTTATGAAAGAGTCATAGCCATCCACAGATGTCACAGGAAACGGACCGCATATATCCGTATGAATTATTTCTAGTACTCCTGTGCTTCTTTTGGCGCCTTTCTTAATGTTCTTTACAAACTTTCCTTTAATGCAATCGATGCATTGCTCTGAATTTGAAAATTCTAGAGGTGGAAGAATTGATTCTTTTACTAGGCGTTCTATTCTCCCCCTCGAAATATGGCCTAAACGACAGTGCCATAATTTCGATGAGACTTCATCAATTCTTTTCCTCTTACTCTTTCCATTCAGGGATGAGGAGGCATTCTTATTCTCAACGCTTATTTCATTCACATTCTCACAGAGTGATAATAAATAAAGCTTGTCTTGTCTGAAGGCAAGACCAACAATCTGATTATTCAATTTGATTTTACATTGACCGTCGCCAAAATGGCAAGCAAAACCACAGTCGTCTAAGCGCGACACACTTATCAAGTTTCGATGCAAAGAGGGTACATAAAGAACATCTACTAATAAAAGTACAAAGCCATTCGACAATTCTAAAGGAAGATCTCCAATGGCTTCGACTTCAGCTTGAACGCCGTTTGCTACTTTAATGCTTCTTTCTCCTCTTTGCAGGGTCCTTCTCATACGGAATCCCTGTAATGAATTAGCAACATGAACAGTCGCACCTGAGTCAATCCACCAAGTAGATTTTGCATAACATAAAAATAGTGATTCATCAACAAAAGTAATTAAATCATCACCTTTCTTGCACAGATGCTTTAGGAAGCTCACACAGTCACTCATGTAGTGGCCCTTCTCCTTGCACCACCTGCAGGTGTCCTTGTCCACTTCCTGTGCCTGATGAACTGGATCCTTTCCATGTGGCCTGGAAGAAGAGGGATGCCCCTGAGGTTTCCCTTGGGGCTTGGAACCCTGAAAGTTCCTCTTCTTGGTTGGGCTCAGGTAGTTCACGGAATCACCGGACTGCCCCTTCAGCCTCTCTTCCTCCTGGACACACATGGCCATCATCTTCTCGATGCCCCACGTTTCTGGCTGTGCATTGTAGTTCACAGCAAAAGCTTCAAACTGGTTTGGCAGCGAGGCAAAGATAAGATGAATGATAAACTCATCTGGGAGCTCCATTCCCATAGGCTTGAGCTTGGAGGACATGTTGCTCATTCGCAAGATGTGGTCCCTAACACCACCACCAGTGTATCTTGTGGTGACAAGCTTCTTGATGAGTGAGCTTGCATAGGCCTTGGAGGACCCAGTAAACTGACTCTCTACCCTTTTCAGGTATTCACTGGCTGTGGTGCACTCTGGGATTGCTCCCCTTATAGCTTCCATGATGGAGCTCTTAATGACCATTAGGCACTTCCTGTTGGAAGAGTCCCACTTTGCACGCTCAAGATCGTACTTCATTCTTATCGGAGCATGGTCACTGACCCTTTTCTTAAAGTCCTCTTCACTTTCTTTTTCGCCCCTGACGGGGTCGACAGGTTCTTTAGGACAGGCTTCAATCAGTGCCAAGTCTAGGTCAAGCAGAGCAAGCCCCATCTCTACCTTCTCTCGCCATGAGCCGTAGTTCCCTCCGTTGAGGGGCTCAATGGCCGAGATAAAACTCATAGGATTGCCTGAAAGCAAAACATTATTAAAACGAGTTAATTCAACGTTGGTCAAATTAAAACATGAAACTTCTCCATATTAACACTACATCACCGTTGGGCAGAAATATTACTAATATGGATAAAACTTACTTTCATAGTGAAAATTTTACTAACAACGTTGGTTGTCAAATAAAATAAGCACTATCAAAAAAAAAAAATCTTACTCCATTGCATTTAAGCAATTAATTCTTGCAGCGGAATAACATGAATAAAAAATAATGAACTTTACTTCTTCACAAAGTTTTTACTGTTACTTTAAATTTTTTCTACACAAAATTTCGTTGGAAAAATTGCTATAGAAAAAAAGGTTGAAAAAACTATTAAAAACAGTAAAAACAGCTTCTGAAAAAAAAACAGAAGGAAACTGTGCTGGAACATCTATTTTGGGCCTTTTCCTGAGGGCGGCCCAGCGCAGACCTACGCGGCCCACGGCTTGCCGCGCCGCTGCTCTATCTACCGCGCGCGCGCAAAGCAGCAGCAAAAACAGCGCCCTGCCCGCGGCCCAACTGTGGCCCATGGCCCAGTAGCGCGGCCCGCGTGGCCCAGCACCGCCCTAGGGAGCTGCGCGTGGCGCCATCCTGGCCGTCCATTGCCATCGAGCGGCCGCGCGTGAGTCTCGCGTGGTCAAAACCAGCGCCCCGGTCACCCCCGAGCTAACCCTAGCTCACTTGCCCCCTTTCTCACCCACTCCCTCTGTGCGACCCGCTCTCTGGCGGCGCAAGCGGCGAGGTGGCCGCGCCGTCCGGCGTCCCGCCGGCGACGAGCCCCTCCCCTTCTAATCTCTTCATCTCCTCTCTGTCCGGCTGCCGCACGCGCTACCGCGCCGCCGGAGGAACAAACCCTCGACGAGCGCTGGCGGGCCGGAGCGAGAAGAGAGTGGCGGCGCCGTTGCCGGTCCATTCGCCGGTCGCGCGTTCCCCTTGCGGTGAGCGCGCCGCCGTCGAACGGTCTGGCCGCGGTGCCCTTTGCCGGCGCACGGCGGCGGTCGATGGGTGCCTCCCCCCTTTTTGTTTGATTTCTTTCTGCTTTGATTTGGGAGGAACTAGGCGAAAAGACTAGGGGAACGCGGGATCTGGGGCTTTTCTTTGTTTCTTACTTCCCGAAAATATTTCGGTTGGTTCTTCTTCCTTAGTTCTTTCGATCTGAGATCGATCTGGATCCGGGGAGAAGGGATCTGGGGCTTGGGCTTGTAGTTTCTTTATCCCAGATGGGATCGAGTTCTTCTTCCCGACCTCGGCTTGCCGATGCGTCGGGATCGAGAGGAACGGCGCGGCCTCGCGGCGGCGCTTCTGTAAAAACCTAGCCCCCATGATTCTTTTCTTTCTTTTGGATTTGTTCTGCCTCGACTAGATCAACCGTCCTAGTATGCTCTGATACCAATGATGAAACTTGCTAGGATCTCTAGGGGTCGATCTAGGGAGTGAGAGAGAGAACCTTACCATCGGTCTTAGGCGTGGAGGATGAGCTCGCCATCGGGCTCGTCGGAGTGGTGGCGGCAGAGAGGGGGTGATTCCCGCCGCTACAGCGCAAGCCGATCGGTGGCTAGGGTTTAGGGTTTTCGGTGGGGTGAGTGGGCACGACGAACCTTGACCTTCGTGCCCCCGGCCCCCACCTCTATTTATTGCGCTGCGCGACGGGGGCCCACCAACGATTGCGACGTTGGGCGCCCCCGATCAGGGCGTGAGTCCAAAGTTTGTTCGGGCCGTTGGGCCCGAACGGGAGATCAACCTAACAATTTTCTTCCATACCTCATGGGATGCCAATCTGTCAGAAGTATCAGATCGCTGTGCCCTCCTCCTATATTCACATCTCCATTCAGTGTGGTACGCTGATCGTACAGAGAAACATCCCAAGTCATTCAAATGCCAAGCAATAAAATATGGTTTGCCATGGTTCCGGTTCGGTAGAGGGATTCAGAGTATCCTTTCTACATCCACAACTGTAGATTTTCTCTGATCAGCGCCTCATCCCATTCACCCGTAATTGGGTCAATCAATTCCTCCACACCCTTGTCAAGACACATTGCCCTCTCGAGGACATAACCTTTCTAGTAGGGCTAGAAGGTATCCAGTGATCAGACCATATATTAATAGTTGCACCGTTACCAGGTCTCCAAATGCAACCCCTCTTAAAAGTTTTTAGCCCTGCCATGATACTTTGCCAAGTAAAGGACACATCTTTTTTTGACAACCGCATTAATAAGATCCCCATCTGGATAAAATCCATGCTCACTTTGATGGACCAGAGCCGTAATGTTATTGGTGATAGACCTATCCGCCCGCCATCGGGTCCCGCCGAACTGGAGGGGGATAGCTGTTTTTCTTGTATAGTGTCAAATTCTCATCTTACACTTGCACTATCACAGTTACACAGGCTGACACTTCCAGGATAATTCATGCTTGCAAATAGTTTCTTTCGCTAAGATGTGACAACGACAGTGACACATTTACCGTGTACCATGTACATGCAATGCAATGCAAGTAGGCATATGTCCGAAGCACAACAAAGAGCCAGTGCGAATGTCTCATTGACGCCACCAGTCTGACGACTACCCAATGGCTCAGGCGTCGGACCAGGTGAGACAGCCTGACAGGCAGGGGCAGAGCTAGCATGGTGCACATGCACCAGGTCGATTTTTTTTTGGGAGCAGCGATTAGATCCCCAGCTAAGGGCGTGCACCAGGTTATGGGCGCAACGGTGCACCAGGTCTCGGTAAAACTGTCGTGCAGCCTTGTTTGGATGTGGGAGTGTGGGACACGTATGACATTTTTGGACAGGACACTAGAACAGGCCTATGGCCATGTTGGCATCAAGGCCCAGTACGAGCTAATTAACCTATTAGAGGTACGGAAAAACAACTGGCTAGAAGCAAATTGAGATCAGAGATCCGTCTTCCGGTCAACATATCCGCTCTCCATGACAACATATCCGCTCTCCACGACTCCACGGCGCGACTGAGCGATGAGGCAATCGCGGACGGCAGGTGCTGCATACCAGTCTCCATCGATATGACCATATATGAGGATCGCCGACGCCGAGGGGGTAACCGCCCAACCCAATCAGCCACCACACACTGATTTTAATCCCAGCTCACTGTACGAGCACCAAGGTGCCCTAATTCTTTGATCCGATTTTTTAAATCCTCATATACAAGCTTGTTGAATTGGAGAATTTAGTTTATTTAATCACTCTTTGTCAAATGCAGGTACATGGACATGTATTTTCTAAAAAGAATTAGAAAGGCTCTATCAGGAAGTAGGGATGATATAAACTGGAAGAGGAGATTCAATATGATCCAGTGGAAAAATAATATTATTATCCTGCTCTCCTAAAAGTATATCTTTTTTCCTTTTAAATTCATCTGCTTGTGTTGATTTGATTGGTGCCACAACTACGGTTTAGGTGGGCTTCTCGGTGATAAAGCTAGTGAATATGATTTTCCGAAATCTCCTCAAGTATAACATGCTGAGTGATAATATATGTTTCTTGGTGTCCTCCCCGGCCGCTGCCCCCGCCGCTGCGGGTGGTGGCAGCCACGCCATGGCCGGCGAAGACGGCGGGCGTAGGCAGTGGCGCGCCCTGAGACTGTCCCTTCGCGCAGAGGAGGGTCTCTCCTGGGCGGCGCAGGGAGGGGTTCGGCGGAGGCAGATCGGCCTCCTCGGCGGGAGGCGGTGTCGCGGGCCGCATCGGCGGCGGCGACGGAGCAGGTGGAGAGGCGAGGGGCGCGGCGCCTCTCTGCGGCGGCGCCTTGCGGGCTGGAAGGGTGTCGCGGCCTGGACCTCCCCCCGACGACGGCGGCCCTCCTCGCGCGCCGGCTGCTCATCGGCACCGATGGTCGGCCTGCTCGATCCGTTCTCCGGAAACCGGCCAGAGGTGTGGGGATCGCTGTGTCGGATCTAATAAAGGTGGTGGTCCTTTGGTTTCTTTCGCACGACGACGAAGGTCTGCTTATTGTCTGTCCTCGTTGATCTGGTCTGGAGCGGCGGGTTCCGGAAGGCTCCGCCGGCAAACTCTCATGGGCGTATTATGCCTAGAGATTGCTGGATCGAAAGGTATTCGGTCGTGCGCATCTTGTTTTTCTGGCCGTTTGGTTTCAGCGGGAGCGTTGCGAAGCTCTGTTGTTTGTTCCCACCAAGTGCCATCTTAGAGCCATGGTGAAGTCAGATGCGGAGAATGTCAGGAAAGCAGAAATATGAGGGTAGCGATGCTGATTCTAGTTCTTATGGTGACGGAGATCTGGCTGCGTGATCTGGGACTCGTTGTAGCGACTGCTGGTGCGGGAAGACAACACAGGGGGAGTTCTCATTCTTACCTTGCAGGGTGAAAATCCAAGGTCTGGCCTTAACTGGTTGTGCCTGGCAATATCTTTGTTGAAGGCATTGCTTTGTGAGCGAGGACTTTCTCCAGGGTGAAAACCTATGATCTTTTATCGAGCAACGACAGCGCTTGGGCACTGTTTCCTTCTTGAAGGCGTTGTTATTGGAGTGGAGGACTAGTGGTGTTGTTCTGATGGTGTCAGTGTCGTTGCTTTGAGGAGTAGTTCTCTGTAGCGGGACTTTTCTTTTTTGTAATTCTTTTTTTTTTCTGGGTTGTGTGCATCCGTAGAGCCGCTAGGGCATGCGTTGTTGCAAAGGCTGGGTGTAATTGGTATCCCTGTGATATTAATATATACTCTTTTCTAAAAAAGAAAGAAGAAGAAAGGAAATAAGTCACCAATGATCGAGTGATTGATCAATTCATGGAAATAAGAGATCGTGCATATTACAAGGTAACACTCTAACTTAAGGGTAATTATATTTTTTTCATTTTGTTTCCGTTGATAATTTGAAACCGCGTTGTTAAATTTGAAGGTTATGGAGAACTCGATTTCTTTTGCTAATATCGACTATCTTATGTGAGTGGAATCCTCATTATTTTTATAATTTCACTAAGAACCTGATTGTCATGATTTATTACCGTAGGTGTGTCCTTCATTTTGAATAATTTTGTATGCTAAGACTTGCCAAATGCAACACACTCTTAAATCTCTTGGTTACATATATCATGGTGTCGATGCTAGAGTTGTGCACCGTGGTAATTCTTCTCTAGCTTCGCCCTGCTGACAGGGGTCTCGCCGATCTTGGTGTCGAGCCTTGGTGCCTTCCACACACATTCGTCCACGACCTTGGCCTGCACCGTGCAACCACCATCTCGTTGTCGTCGTGGTACTTGCTGTCGCACTCCAATGGCGTGCCACCGTACTAGCCTTTCTGGAAGCCGTTCGCCGTCATCACCGTGGGGTGCCACCACCTGGCTTTCCATCGATGTGACTCCGGGCGAGGGCCCAGGTCACCTGCAGCGAAACAAGAATGACCAAATTCACCGCGGCCTTGCTAGTGTTCGCCATGGCGGATGAAGCTCCTGCTTAATTGTGTCTACAAGTTACAGCTTTGCACTTGGATTGCCTTGGGCTCTCAAGGTTGTTGGCTCACGGGAGTTTATTTAGCTGCCTAACTCGTGGCCGCCTTGTCTTGCCCACAGCTTCTTACCGTAGTAAGCACTCTTTTCGATGTGCTCGATGCACCATTTGTGTCCTTTTGAACATAATCGCATTGTACGGGCGATTCTTTTAAATTTTGCGCGGTCCAGAACATTCCAGCGGTAACAACTAACCATGTGTTCTTTATAAGAACTTCTATTAATATGTACTCCCTCCGTTCATAAATATAAGACGTTTTAGCTTTTTAAATCAAATATATCTAGACATCTTTTTAGTGCATAGGTTCTTAAAAGTTTAGAGTAAAACTATACACTAAAAAACGTCTAGATATATTTATTTCACAAATCTAAAATATCTTATATTTAGGGAGTACGTACTAATCTACCAGTTTAGTGTAACGAGGCATGCAAGCTATCCTTGCTGCTGGTTACTGCTGTCAATATAAACATCGGACTCTTCTCCAGCGGCTAATCCTGCTCAGCACACATGTCTAGTTCGAGCAAGAATCTGTTGCATTTTGCACCATCAGCACATACGCATTTCTTTGCCGATGTCAGCCATTTTTCTCATTAATAGTGCATCTGTCATTGTGTTCTATGTCTTCTCCAAGCATTTCTCCGCATCTATTGTTCTGTACAGATATATCAGTGCGTGGTGAAATGCTTGGAGAGACATGGAACACATGCCTACATAACAATAGAACATGGGCACCTGTTTAATTGGTTGCTCTCTGGGAATTTTTCTGATAACCTCTCTGATAGTGCCAGTCCTATTGATAGCCTTTGGGTTGAGAGTGACATGCCAACTTTTAAAGTCTTATTGCTTTCGGCTCCCGTCGTGCCAAACTATTTTCAAGGATACGTCCTTGGGTGGTGACGTATCTTTTTTATAGAAGGAAAGGCCAAGAGGCCCAAATACAACACGCGGTGGCACAAACACCACGAGCGCAACTCCACGCCGTCACAAGGATAGCACATACACCCTAGCTAACTACTCGCGACACCTCCACCTATCCACCTGTCCCAGGTAGTCGCGGAACAGCCCAGCCGATCTCCACCGGTCTGCCTCCACGGAGATCCTGCGGATGACCTCCATATGGGATGGGCTGGCCCCGTCGAAGACTATGTCATTCCTATGCCGCCAAAGCGTCCAGTAGACGAGAGAAATCCCAGTCCAAAGATCCCGCTCTTGACCTTTGCCGCCACGCCTATCCTGAATCCAAGTTACCAGCTTGGAGTCGTGGTCTGGTAGTCAATGGCTCTTGTTCCACCAGCTCAGGCAAGTTGCCCAAACCTCACGCGCGAGGACGCACCCCATCAGCAGGTGGTCAATGGTCTCTCCACATTGGTCACAGAAGGGACAGGTTGCCGGGTGTCGGAGGCCCTGTCGACTAAGCCTGTCGGCAGTCCAACACATGTTTCGGATGGCGAGCCAAAGAGCGACCTTACAGCTGGCAGGGGCACGGGAACGCCAGATCTGCAGAGCTCCCGCCATCGAGGTACGCCCCGCAAAAAGGGCCCGGTAACAGGAGCGTGCAGTGTAGCAGCTGCTTGGGTCTCAGCTCCACTTGAAGACATCTTGCGTACCCTCCATTAGGGTGATCTCCTCCAGCCGGTCCGCAACCTCCAGGAGTTCCCTAATGGCCGCTGCGCCTAGGTCAGGGGGCACATCATGGAGCCAACCTCCTGCCAGGCCATCGCGAACTCGGCGCGCGGAAACCGCACTAGTTGGGACCGCCGCGAAGAGGTTTGGAGCCAAATCCCGGATCCGTCCACATTGCATCCACTTGTCCGTCCAGAAGAAAGTGGAGGCCCCATCCCCCAGCACCGAGAAAGTTGCCGCTTCGAAGAGCTGCCTCGACAACTTTGGGACCCGGATGTCGAGGTCCTGCCATGGCTTGTTCAACTCAGTCCGCTTCATCCACAGCCATCTAGCCCTCAGCGCAATGTTGAGGAGGCGCAGATTGGGGATGCCGAGTCCCCCCAACTCCTTGGGCATACACACTCTGTCCCACGCCACCAGGCAGTGCCCACCATGTACATCTTTCTGACCTTTCCAGAGGAAGCCGCGGATGATCTTCTCAATGGCAATGATGATCTCGATGTGGAGGTCAAGGGACATCATTGCGTAAATTGGTATAGCTGACAGGGTCGTCCTTATCAACTCGAGACGCCCTCCTCTGTTGAGCATGGAGGCCTTCCATAGTGGCAGTTTGGCGGCCACCAGGTCGACAAGGGTTTGGAGCTGCGCCACTGAGGGTTTCCGTAGGGAGAGTGGGAGCCCCAGGTAACGCAGCGGAAACTGAGCAATGGGGCAGCGGAGCTCCTGGGGCACCAGGTTCCTGTCCACATCAGAGCACCTGATCAGGTTGGTCGAGCACTTGTCTAGGTTGGTCCGTAAACCAGACGCCCCCCCGAAATCCTCGATGATCCTGGAGATCACCTGGCAATCCACCAATGAAGGCCTCAGGAAGGTGACCACGTCATCCGCATAGATCGAGGTGCGGTGATGGAGCCCTGTCGTCGCAAGTCTGGTGAGGAGCCCATGCTCCTCGGCTTTGACAATCATAAGGTGGAAGACCTCCATCATCAGAATGAAAAGCTATGGGGAGAGCGGGTCTCCTTGCCGTAATCCACGCATGTTGGCTATCTTCGCCCCTGGGCAACCATTCGTCAAGATCCGCGTGGAGGCTGTGGAAAGGAGCGCGCAGATGCATGTGAGGAGACGCTCTCCGAATCCCATTTTCCGGAGGACCTCTAGCACGGAGGCCTAATCCACCGTGTCAAAGGCCTTGGTGATGTCCAGCTTGAGAAGCACGGCTGGCGTTTTGCTGGCGTGTAATTTGCGGGCTGTTCCTTAGACCATCATAAAGTTGTCATGCAGGCAACGTCCACGCACGAATGCACTCTGGTGGACCCCTACCATCTGTGGTAGGACTGGCGCCACGCGGGTCGCGATCACCTTGGCCACCCACTTGGCGATCCCATGGATGAGGCTGATTGGTCGAAAATCCCGCACCTCTTCTGCACCCAGCTTCTTGGGCAGCAACGTGACCAAAGCACCGTTAACTACCCCAAATCCACGGCAGTCCAGCCTAGAAAGCAAGCGGAAGGCGTCCATAACGTCACACTTGATGATCTCCCAGCAAGAGACAAAGAAGCGGTTGGAGAAGCCATCTGGCCCAGGACACTTATCCAACGGCATGCTTTTGATGGCGGCTAGGATTTCCTCTTCGGTGAAGACCCCGTCAATGTGCTGGAGGTCTGTCGACTGCAGGCCTAGGAAGTCAAGATCCAAGGAGAAGGGGCGGTCCTCTGCTACCCCGAGCAGCTTCTCAAAGAACGAGTCCACGGCTTCAGCCTTGTCCGCATGCTCAGAAACACGAACACCGTCCACTAGGAGATGACCAATGAAATTCTTCTGTCTACGATGACTAGCATGCGTATGGAAAAAACGCGTGCAGGCATCGCCCTCTCGAAGCCACAGGAACCACGATCGCTGTCGTGCCAGGGTCCTCTCCAAGGAGGCCAGCCCCAGGAGCTTCTTCTTGAGAAGGCACCTCAGTCCACGCTCTGCAGGGGAAAGCTGTCTGCTCTCCATGGCGACATCAAATCGAATGATCAGCTCAGTGGCCAGGAGGATCTGCATCTTGATGCTCCCGATGAATTTGGAGCTCCAGCGGGAGAGCTCTTTGGCCACAGCCCGAAGTTTCGTATCGAGCCTTTTGAAGGGGTTGGGATCCCAATGTTGCGTCGCCCACGCTCCCTGCACCACTTCCGTGAAGTCGTCCACTTTGGGACAGAAGGATTGGAATTGGAATCTATGCCCTTGTTGCAGGTCCGGGGCTAGGTTCAGCAACAGCGGGCAATGGTCCGAAGGCCCGGATGAAAGGGCCAAGAGGAAGGCGTCAGGATATCGCGCTTCCCAATCCACCGTGGTGAAGATGCTGTCTAGCTTCTCAAGCGTGGGTCGCGCCCGCTCATTGGACCAAGTATATTTGCGACCGTTGAGATAGAGTTCCTTTAGCTCGAGCACCGAAAGAGTCCGCCTGACCTTGGCCATCATGCGGCGATGCAGGACTCCCTGGTTCTTATCCTCCGGGTTGACAATGAGGTTGAAGTCTCCCGCCACCATCCACGGTCCGACATGCAGGTCTCGGATATCCTGTAACTCCTGGAGGAAGGCGCGTTTGTCTTCGTCGCCCTGGGGACCGTACACTCCAGTAAACCACCAAATGTGATCCACGCCCGTCGAGATGCGGGCCGTGATTGCATTGTTGGAGTAGTGGGGGTGGGTGACCGAGACTAGGCTGGACTGCCAAGCGAGCAAGATCCCACCCCGAGTCCCATCCGCTGGCAAAAAGAAAAACTGATCAAAGGAGGAACCGAGGCTCTCCCTCACCACACGGTCAGTAATGACCGCCATCTTGGTCTCCTGGATGCAGACCACCGCCGCTCTAGCAGGCGACAACACTCTCGAGACCGCTAGGCGACGAGCCGGGGAATTCAAACCACGCGCGTTCCAAATACCAATACCAAAGTCAGGTTCATCCATTATTACAACAACTGAGAGCAAAGAGGGGTGGATCTAGACAAACATCAATCAGATAAGGCACTCCACTGGTGCATCATCGCAAAGAGGTAAGGCATCAGGCATTCAGCCGAACAGGCGGAGGACCACGTCGATGTGCTGCTGGCGCAGGGGTCTCGCGAACAGGTCCAAGTACGCGTCAAGTGCTTCATCACCGACCACCTCGCCTTCCCTGGCGATCCCCAGCCTGGTGATGAGCGTGAGCTGCTGCTGGCGGATTGGGGTGCCGACAACAAAGCGCTCACGGATGCGTCCACTCCTTACCGGCCCTGTGTACTTCCCCTTGTTCCGACAGCGCTTGGCCACCGGCCTGCTCAGAACGGAGTTGATTGGCTTCTTGCAGGACTCACGAAAGGAAGCGGGGCTGCGGGCCACCGCCGGCGAGGCAACCGGAACCACGGCCTTAGGCCCACGCTGCTGCCTCGAGTCTGCATCAACTGAGGACAGGCAGATCAAGAAGGCGTCGAACATGTCCAGCACAGACATCGGGATTCCGCTTGGTTCAGATCAGGTGACCAACAAACACTAGAACCACCGCTGTCAGGTGAAGGGAGCAGCCCTGGTGAGGTCAGTTGGCAGTTCCCAGGGAATTGGGGGCCCACCCCTCTCCCTCGCACCTGGCTTGAAATTCGGGCACCTCCACGCGCGCAGGCTCCGACAAAGACGGAGAGCGATCCGTTCCTTCCATGCGGTGGGACCCGCCACGATCGCGGTAGGACCCGCCACGCGTTGCATGCCTGTCAAAGAAGCGTCCACCTTTCCATGCGGTGGGTCCACAACCGGGTCCACCATCTGGTCAAAAGGAGGCGCGCCGACGTGGGGTGAGGACCCCAGCGTCCCCCTTTCACTCGACGACCAGTCCACGCGGGCCACGTCATCCTCGCCGTTGTCTTCCACTTCGCAATCTTCCCCTTCCACGGCAGGCCAGGGCACCACCTCCAGGGGCACGCTAATGGCGACACGGCGGCTGCCGCCTTAACCAGAAGCGGAGCTACGCCGCTGTCAAGAACCGTCCCCACGCCCGTCGTGCGGCCTAGGGCGAGGCTCCCGCATGCCAGGCCTCTGGTTGGACCCGCCGCCGCGCCCATGCGGCCCCCGGCCCTAACCTCCCGAGCCGAAGCCGCCGCCACCATCGCCATCGCCGTCATCTCCCGGAGCTGGGTCAGGCGCCATGTCCTCCGCCCGCACCAACCGGATCCTGATGACATAGCGCAGCATGAGCTTCTCAAGAGGAACAAGGGCATCACCAGGGAGGACCAGACCCTCGTCCTCTTCCATCCTATCGTCCGGCTCCTCGATGAGGAGAGCTTTTTCCGGGGGGAGCTGATTGATGCTGTCGATCCACGCCACGACCTGGAAGCGCCCCAAGTCCTCCCGGCTGGCCGTCGCCGCGTCCAGGCGCTCCACCCAAGCAGCCGAGCCAAGGATTGCCGTCATCGTTGATCTGTTCCACGCATGCGCAGGAATGCCCGTCAATTCGATATGCGCCCGGTATCGCAACGGCCGACGCACGGCCTGTAGCTGCCGGTTCCATGGCGAGAAGCGAAGGGAGAAGTCACGGCCGTCGACCACACCGGCAGCCATCACATCGTCCCGAACACGCCTACTGCTGCAGACGAACAGGAAATCGGCCGGCCACGACCGATGGACGGAGAAGTTGTCCTCGGCACGTGGAACCTGCGCCGCCACAGCCGCGCCGGCCTCGATGAGGGAGACGTGGCTCCGGTGCCCGGAGACGAAGGCGACAAGCGCCCAGCGCAGCGCGTCCTCCGCCGCAGCAATCTCCGCCGAACGCGGCAGGATGACGGTTTCCATGGCCGGGCCAAGGGGGTGCCTCCCAACTGGACAACGAAGGGGGCTCGCGGGAGGGAGGACGGCCATCCCGCCCAGGCCCGTCGGGGCTGCGCCCACGCTCGCGACCAGCGCCGCCATCCCTGCGGCCTCCACGGGAGCCATGATCCCTAATGCCTGCATGCGCGCCGCGCACCCCCTGCTCGCCGCGCACCCGGGCCTCGCCGCGCTCCACGCGCTCGCCACGCGCCGCGCGATCTCCACGGCCACCACGCGGATCCTCAGCGCGCTGGCCGCGCTCCATCTGCGCACCCAGCACAAGCTCCTCTCGCACCTCGCCACGCGAGCCAAGCCCGCCCACTCCACCAGGCGCCTCCTCTCGCCGGACGAACCTGGAACCAACGAAGCTCGGCGGCGGGACGGGAGAGGAGGGACGGGAGCCAAGGCGCCTCCTTGCCGGGACACGATAGGCCCCCGCCCCCGGGGAGGGGGCCCCAGGCGAGGGCGCCGACAGAATGTGGCTGCCCAGACGGTCTTGGACACCTCCACGACGTCCCTCCAGCTCCGGGACGCGCCGCTGCCGCTCCCCCCAGCCGGGCCAGGCCCCCCAGCACCAGGCCGCTGCTGCTGCACAGGTCCACGCGGCCGAGGCCGCTGCCGCTCGCCACGCCGCTCCGGGCACTCGCGAGCACGGTGTCCCTCATGCTTGCAGCGAAGGCACACCGTCTCGAAGGTGCAATCCTTCGAGATGTGGCAGGTCCTCAAGCAGCTGAAGCAGCAACCGGCGTGATCCGGCGGCAGATCTTGCCTGATGGCCAGCGCTGGGAGCTCAGCCTCACCTCCGCGCCGCCTCTTCCGCCCACCGGCCTGCTGCCACGCGCTTGGCCCACCCCCGCGCGCCACGTCCGGAACAACCCGCCGAGGAGAGGCACGGGGGGCAGCGGACGGGGCCGGGGTTGGGGACACCACCGGGGAGGGAGAGCGCGCCGCCGGCGCCGGGAAAGGAGAGCCGCTGCGCAGGACCTCGCAGTACGAGCGGGGGTTGCTCACCGCGACCTCGTCCTCGTCATCGGAGTAGTCCGCCCACCGGCGAACCTGGGAGGAGGAAGGGGTGGAGATAGAGGAAGGGGTGGAGACGGAGAGGGTGGGGGAGAGGGGGGAGGAGGAGGCCATGGGGGAGCGGATCTAGGTGGCCGCCGGCGTCGGAGGGGCGGCCGGCGTGGGGCTGTGGACGCCGCCGCCAAAGTGGCAGGTGGCGGTGGGGCTCGGGTCTCCCGCTCTCTCCTGTGTTTAGTTCTGATCGTCGTGTCAAACTATAAAACTGGATAAACTACTTTCCATCGAAATGTACTTCGATGGGCTTGTGGATACCACCAATTAAATATAGAAGAAGACCAAGCATACATACCTCAGCTGGAGGAAATAGAATGATGCAGTTGGTCAAAGAATTTCCAAATCGTGCAAACAGCAGCCAGCAGATGGGTGAATTCTAGGGGAACTGGCAAGTGTGTAAGTGCAAATTCTCAGCGCTTTGCATATGAGGTGCTCGTGCATGAACTGAGGGTCACATGGCTGAGAAATAAGGGATACAAGATACAGCAGAAGGCAATGCAACAAACAATAACTACTTCCAAAACTCTTACATGTCTAGTCAACCAACGGGCCGACAGAATGATATTGTTAACTGAAATACAATTACTCCCTCCGACCCATATTAGTTGACTTGGATTCATCTATATACGAATGTATCTAGTCAAGTTATAACGATTCATCACAAAGCGATTATAGGAGTTAACCACTTAAAAGCCGATTTATATTATTAGTTGTGCATGCAATAAACAATAAAGCTTGGACAAAACTGATCCTCGAAATCAAGAGACTGTGCAGTAAAAATGGGAAAAGGAAAAATTTGCATTCTCAAAAATGAAGAGATTGTGCAGTAATAAAATGGAAAACAAGAAAATTGTTAAGAATGTTAACAATCCACAGGTCTTGCTGGTAAAATGGTAATATGTATATAAGGGGATTCATGGTAGAATCATAGAAGCATTTTAGAAAGCAAATATTAGTCAAAATTTAGTATGATCACTTTTCCAGAACTAGGGGTCCTTTTTGTCGCTCAATAAATAACAAACACAAAACAGTAGGCACAAATTGGTTAATGGGGGGTCTAGCAGCTAATGCAACATAGCAGCGTTGCATAGAAAGTACACAGCAGTTGAAAATCTATTCTCCCATAAAATTCATTAACTCAAGGTACCAACAGTTCCAAAGCACCAGAAGGCTTACATGGGAATAAGCAATACTCAAGATACAAGGAATGATCTTCCATTTTTAACACCAGCCAGATATTCTTTTGCATCAGCAAATTATATGATAATGATTAACTCATACCGACAAATGCCCATTCATTTCCTCATATGCAAATGACAAACAACTGCAGACTTAATTCAGTGAGAACCTTCATCAACATGTCCAATGCTCCCATGATCAGCAACCAAAGAAGGAGGCCAGGCCACAATAGAACATGGGCACATGTTTAATTGGTTGCCCTCTGGGAAATTTCTTGCTAAAATCCAATTTCTTTAACTATTAATAACCTCTCTTGCCAGATAGTGTTAGTCATATTGCTAGCCTTTGGGTTGAGAGGACATGCCCACTTTAAAGTCTTATTGCTAGCCTTTCGGCTCCCGTCGTGTCAAACTATAAAATTGGATAAAATACTTTCCATCGAAATATACTACGATGGGCTTGTGGAAAACACCAACTAAATACAGAGGAAGACCAAGCATACATACCTCAGTTGGAGGAAATAAAATGATGCAGTTGGTCAAAGAATTTCCAAATCATGCAAACAGCAGCAGATGGGTGAATTCTAGGGGAACTGGCAAGTGTGAAAGTGCAAATTCTCAGCGCTTTGCATATGAGGTGCTCGAGCGTGAATTGAGGGTCACATGGCTGAGAAATAAGGGATACATAGATAGAGCAGAAGGCAATGCAACAAACAATAACTGCTTCCAAAACTCTTACATGTCTAGTCAACCAAGGGACCAACGGAATGATATTGTTAACTGAAATACAATTATAACGATTAATTACTAAGTGATTATATGAGTTAACCACTTAAAAGCCGGTTCATATTATTAGTTGTGCATGCAACAAACAACAAAGCTTGGAGAAAATTGATCCTCAAAAATTAAAAAACGTTGCCAACAGGGGAATGATCCCTCCCTTGGTTAACATTGTTAGGTAGGTGAGACACCCGGTTTATTCATGTCTCAGCGGCGACTCGAAAGTCTGCCATTGCTGGGATTTGAACCCGGGCGGGCTGGCCTCCACACCCGGAGTATCAGCCACCAGGCCAGCGCCTGGTTCTCGATCCTCAAAAAATAAGAGGTGCAGTAAAAATGGGAAAAGGAAAATTCGCATTCTCAAAAATGAAGAGATTGTGCAGTAAAAAAATGGAAAACAAGAAAATTGCTATGAATGTTAACAATGCACTGGTCTTGCTGATAAAATGGTAATATGTATATAAGGGGATTCACGTTAGAATCATAGAAGCATGTTAGAAAGCAAATTTTAGTCAAAATTTATTATGATCACTTTTCCAGAACTAGCAGTCCTTCTTGTCGCTCAATAAATGACAAACACAAAACAGTAGGCACAAACTGGTTAATGGGGGCCTAGCAGCTAATGCAACATAGAAGCATTCCATAGAAAAAAACACAGCAGTTGAAAATCCATTCTCCCATAAAATTCATTAGCTCAAGCAGTGCACCAAAAGTTTCAAATCAACAGAAGGCTTACATGGGAATAAGCAGTACTCAAGATACAAGGAATGATCTTCCATTTTTCAATGTGAGCCATACATTCTTTTGCATCAGCAAATTATTTGATAATGATTAACTCATACCGAAAAATGTCCATTCATTTCCTCATATGCAATGACAAACAACTGCAGACTTAATTCAGTGAGAACCTTCAGCAACATGTCCAATGCTCCCATGATCAGAAGCCAAAGAAGGAGGCCAGGCCATTACATACGGATAGATACAGTCATCAAATTCCCCATCCAGCAGTAACTCAAGCATCAAGGTATCCAAGGAAAGGGAGAAGAACGAACGGCGCAGTGTACCAGCGGGGGTCATGAGGGTCATTGCCAAGTACACATATCCAGACCTAACTTGCACAATTTTGATAAAGCCATGCAAGTGCTGAGTGACCCGGTCAATTTCTGCACTGAGAGGGATTGTGTTCTGCGGCACCCATATCTCAGTTCCATCACTGTCCATACTACGGATCCAAACATTGAGGAATAATCCAAATTGATAGACAATGCAAAGGTCGCCATCCTTAGTCTCCCCAGCCTGGAAATTGAACCCATCCACCTCCACTTGCCCGGGTAGATCTACATCGGTGATATCCAAGGTGTCGGTGTTGATCCTAATCATGCGTCCTTCGCCATGGCAAGGCCAGTAAATGGAATCATTCACCAGTGAACCAACCTTGAACTTCAGGCTGTTGTCTCCACCGATGTCCACCCACGGCTGGATGACCCAATCCCTCGTCTCGGACGAGAAGATGGCGACACGAACCCCTGTACTGACCGCGCAGACACAGATCACCCGGAACAAGAAGGGGTTCTCATCGGAGGACTGTAGTTGGAAACCAATTAAACCGAAATCGCGGCGGCTCTCGGCCGCGATATCGCCGGGCAACGGGAGGATGTCGACGGCCCAGGTCATGGGGTTCAGCATAGCCAGGGACATATCATTTTTATCGAGCTTGTTCCATAGGAGGATGCAACCGTCGCGGCAGTCGGTGACGGTCCAACCCGAGAACGAATGTGGGAGGGGAGTGAGGAAGAAGTCGCCGCGGCGAAGGGCGGCGGTGACATCGGAATCGGAATTGGGATCAGGGAGGCGCAGGGGGACGAAGAAGGGGTTGGTGTTGCCTGTTACATCGAGGAAGAGGCCGATGAGGGGCGCGTGGTGGAGAGCGCGGAACATGCGGCGGAAGGGAGGGGAGGAACGGACGGCTCCGAGCCATGAGCGGCAGGTAAGCGCGGCGCGGACGAGGGCCGGGAGATCCGGCAGGCGGAGGAAGATCTCGCGAAGGTCATCATCGCTGAGGGAGGATATGGTGGTATCGGTGGATGTGGAGGTGTTGGTGGTGGTTGTCGTTGTTGAGATTGTGGTAGTGTTGCCGTTGGCAGCGGTGGTGACGGTGGTGGTGGTGCCGTTAGCGGCGGCGGAGACGGTGATGTTGGTTGTGTTCGTGGTGCCGTTGGCGCCGGTAGCCGTGGTAGTGGTCGTGGACATGATTGACGGAGGTTCCGGCGGCGCCGCCGCCTGCAGTTCACTGGCCATTGTTCGAGTGGTTGGCGCTGGACTGAGACAGCTTCCGGATATAAGAGCATCTCCACGACGTTTTCAAACGCAAATCCGGCACTATTTAGGCATGAGAACTAGTTTCCCACTCGGTTAGTATGTTTTCGTCCAAATTCAGTTCAGATTTGACTAGTTTTCGATATATTTTAGCATAATATAAATACAGAGCAATGTTTGGTATAGTTCTGCATGAAATTAACCATAGTTCGCCATTAAATTAAATATAGTTCGGCGAACAATGAAAATACAACATATTTCGTGTCTGAGCTACGGCGAAGGAGGGGCGGCGAAAAGGTGACCTACGCTGCGGGGGGAAGTTGCGTTGGCGGCGAACCTATCTACAGGCGCGACTTCGGCTTGAAACGGTGGAGCTTCGCCGGCGCAAGCATGGCGACAGGACAGCTGGGGATCCTTCGCCGCGGGAGAGGCGACTGGTGGTGGGAAATGGGGTGTCTCGCCGACAGGGTTGGTCCACCCTCGTTTTCGCTTCATCCTGCGTTTCCAGGGCGTTTCCGACGCCCCAGAATCGTCCTAGGAATCCCGGACGAAAGTTGGGCCAAATCCGGATGAAACGGGCGTCCTGAGAACGCGACTGGACGAAAAATCACCATCTGAACAAAAAAACGTCCTGGGAACAACATCCTGGGAACCTGAGTGGAGATGCTCTAAGAGCATTTCTAGCAGATACTGCATATCGGTCATATCGCAAAATTTTGGGCCCATATGCGGTATCCAGCCGAAAATTGGCTTTTGTAGATACCGCAAAACGGCCCGTACCGAATTTTTTTGTCGTTTCCCGCAAAATGGCCCGTCAGTCCCGCATATATTTGAGACGGGAGGGGTCGGATGCGGTAAACCACATCCCATTTTCTCCATTCTCCCCCGCGCAGAAATCCTCGCCGCACCGCCGCTCGCTCAGATTCCGGCCGAGTCCTTCGTCGGAAAACAAATCGTCACCACCCACCACCTCCCAGCCACCCCTCCGTGCCATTGCCGGCCAATCGTGGCGGAATTTGGCCGGAGGAGGCGGCCGTTCGCCGCGACGCGGAGGGAGCTCCGCCGCTCGAGCTTCCGCGCCTCCGTCGAGCGAGGAGGAGGTCCGCCGCTCCAAGCAGGCCCGCGCACGCTCTCATGTGACGTCCCTAGTGTGGGTCGGGTTCGGCTTCGCGCCCGCTGCGCACGATGCCGAGGCGGGTAGCTCCCGGGCCGCCATGAGCGTGGGCCTCCTCCTCTGCGCGTCGTCGCCGGTGGTTTGCGCGCCGCCTCCAGCTCCCTCCCCCGCACGGTGGGGCCATATCTCCGACGAGGACGCGGACTCCGGTTCGGAGGAGGACGACGAGGTCTATGAAGCGCAGTTCCATTCGCTCGGGACCCTCGTCTCAGACGTGTGGAACCGCGTGAAGCGACGTCGCGATGAGCGCGAGGCCGAGCTGCGCAAGCTCCGCCTCGTCTACCGCCGCTCCGCCCGCGAGCACTAGGCTCGGCTCGGGGTCTTCGTCCTCGACTACTCCGACGACAGCTCCAACTCCGATTTCGAGTAGGCGACGGACGACGACGCCATGGAATGTCCGGCGAGTAGGTACCGCCGGTGGCTAGATTGGATGTAGGGCGCGACATCCAATATTTTGATGTAAATATGGTGATCTTGGATTATCAAAACTCCCCCCTATGTATGAACTGGCGCCAACGTTTTATTTTTAAATATGCAGTTTATGTATCTGTTCCACCATGGAAATTTTCATACCGCAAACCAGGTTTGCAGTTTACTGCAAACCAGTTTGCAGTATCTGCTAGAGATGCTCTAACTTGAACAAGTTGAGAAGAGAGAGGGCTCGAATGGAAAGGGGGTTGGTGTAGGTGGGGGACTTGTTCGCTCTCTCCGCTCCTGCGAGCGGAGGGGCGAACCCTAGAAAATCGCCGCCGTTGTCCCCCTCCCCACACCTCCCCTCCTCCTCGCCGCCGTCGGAGGGCATCTCCGGGCGAAGCCTCGGGGGCGTCGATGACGGCGGGGACTCTCCTCTCTCGTTTGTCGGTGGCAACGCGAGATTGTTCATGATAATACATATTGTTCATGCTACAATTGTATGAAGTGGAAACATAATACATGTGTGGATTAATAAAAGATACAAATGTCCCTAGCGAGCCTCTTATGACTAGTTTGTTAGTCAAGAGATGATTATGGTTTCCTAGCCATGGACTTGGGAAGTCACTTGATAACGGGTCATATCATTAGGAGAATGATGTAATGGACAGACCCAATTTAGAGCATAGTATTTGATCGTATCACTTAGTTGTTTACTATCGCTTTATGAATGTAAGTGTTGTTTTCTTAGACCATGAGATAATATTACTCCCGGATACCGGAGGAATGCTTTGTGGACCTCAAACGTCATCTCGTAACAATGTGCTTATAAAGATGACTTTTATGTATCTCCAATGGTGTTTTATTGGGTTGCATGTATCAAGAGTGGGATTGTCACTCCACATGATGAAGAGATATCTTTGGTCCCTCTCGGTAAAGTAGCATCCTAAAGTTTGCAAACATATGACTAAGGAGTTGGTCACGGGTATCCTATATTATGGAACGAGTAAAGAGACTTGCCGGTAATGAGATTGAACTAGGTATTGGGATATCGACGACTGAATCTCGGGCAAGTAATATATTGCCAGACAAAGAAAATCGGATACCGGATTATTTGAATCCTCAACATTGTGGTTCAACCGATAAAAGAACTTCATTGAATGTATGGGAATCGATATGGACATCCCGGTCCCGCTATTGGTTGTTGGTCAGAGAGACATCTTGATCATGTCCATATGTTCTCGAACCCGTAGTGTCACACACTTAAGGTTTCGTGTCGCTAGGTTTTGTCGAGATAAATAAATGATGTTACCAAATATTAATTCGGCGTCTCGGATAAGATCCTAGATATTGTGAAAAATATTTTGAGAGAGTTTACGAAATTATTTCGGAAAGCAGACTAATGTTTATTAATTATTTAAATTGATAAATATTAGAAATAAATAAAACAGATGGGATTAATATTTATTAATTGATTGAATTGATAAATATTAATTCATATTTATTTAAAGGAAATTAATAAAGCAAAAGAAAAAAAAGAGGAAAAGGGCCACGTACATGGCATGTGCACATAGGCCTTTGGGCTCACACGTGACCGTACGTGCTCAGCACCGATCGATCGTGTGCGGCCATACCTGCCACGGCTGTGGCAGCCCTAGCCCTGGCTATTTAAAGCCAGATGCAACGCACGGGTCGCTGATAGAGATCAGCCGCCGTCTCTAGTCTTTCTTTTCCCGTTTTGCCTTCTATTTTGCCTATCTCTTGCCTCTGGCAATTAGGTAAAAGTCTATCCGCATAATTTATCCACCATATCTGTTGCACTGCCGCCGCGCTAGGATCTCAAGAAGCTCTTCTTCATCGCTCGCGCAATTGAGGAGGAGGAGATGACACGTAGTTGAACATGTGGATACCGCGGAGGTGCCGCCCGTTGCGATATGAGGATCTAGAAGGTCAAGATCTACAACGGTTTGAACCATCGCAAGTGTACGAGTATATCACCCATGATCTCTAGATCGTTAAACGCTTGTGTTCTTCGAGGTAAGTAGATTAGATCTATCTTCTCGTTACTTGCATCTAGTATATTAGATTTTGTTGGGTTTCCTCTTGTTTTTCCCTAGGATTTTTTTTTGTTTTTTATGCAACGAATCCCATCAAATGATACCACACGTGACTTCTCTCAGTATCATCTCCCCTTCACATGCAGGAATGTCAAGCTCAAGTTGCTCACATCCCTTCAGAACTTTATCCACCCCTACACGAGCATAGCCAACTGGAATTGGGCGACCATGTAAGAATGCTCCAGGTTCACAAGGTAAAGCAAAGCCGACCACCATCTTCATGGATATGTTCTTCGTTGACTGATGTAGCTCACAATATTTCTTCTCCGTGATATCATCCACGGGGTAGCGACGACCCATCGGTACATCATCAATCAGTGCATCATCCATCTGTTCATCATCAACCCAGACCCCCGTGGAAGCCCTGTTGCTTTTCCGCTGAGATGGGCCAGTAGTATTGAATGCATGATCTTGTTGCCCCTGAGATGCCCTTTTCTGGCTAAGTGGGTCCAGTTGCTCCTGCTGTCGCATTAATATGCTTTCCAATTCCTCATTCTTTCTTTCTATCTTCTGGAACCGGTCTGTCTCTTGTTTCTTGTTTCTCTGACAGCTTCTATAACTGTCATTCCACTCGGAAAACCCTTTCTTCCATGGAACAGAGGGGCGGTAGCCTCGTGTTCCTCCTATGTGTTCAGGATTCCCGAGGGCCTTATGCAACTTGTCGTTCTCTCAATCTCGAGATGGAACTTTCCCTCTCGAGCAGCATCAATTGATTTCACAAGTGCGTCGAAGGGTATTTGAATATTCTATCCATATATACACTCCCCTGTTTGTGGGTTCAACGATCCCCCATGCCCGTAAAATCACTGTTGGATCTCTCGAGCCAACCCACTATCGCTGGAGTGATCCCTTTAGCAATTAGGGCAGCCTCAGTTTGATCCGACTTTGTCACGACACTCTTGTAGTCACCTGTCCCCATAACATGGTGATATTTCTTTTTCGCAGTATTTTTCTTATTGATTTCCGACCTTTTCACAGCTTCAGACGATTCCTTATACTCCACAAACGCGTCCTAGTGATCTTTTATCTTCTCTAGTGTTTCCTCAAATGTTGGAGTTTTTTTCCTTGATATACTCAGTGTATAATCTTTTCTTGAAGGTCTGAAATTGTGTGGCCATCTTCTTAAGAGTCTACTCCTTGACTTTCGAGATCTGGCACTCTGTGAGATCTAGCAGTAGGTTTAAAAGTGACAAGAGTGTACCCCAAAGCAAATCTTTGGATCTTTGGTCGACATAACTAACTTTATCTGCCTTTGGCTTATTCCACTCTCGAGTGGTGGTCGGATGTTGTCCCTAACAATAACTCCGCATTGATTTACAAATAACTTTACATTCGCTTTGGGAGTAATCGTTTCATCATCTTCAGTGGCTTCATCGATCGTGAACCTCTGATGATCGGCCAACTTTTTGGTCGGGCCTCATTTTCTTCTAGAAGATTCTGTTGATCTTGAGGGCTAAAAGAAAAAATATTCGTTAATATAAGTAATGCATATAGTGATCACCAGAGCCTTAATATATACCTCGTCGGACTTTGTTAAGGATCCAACATTTTCTTTGCCATCAATGCTTTGGTTCATAGTTTGCCCTTCGTCTATTGTTCTAGCTCCATTCCCTCACTAGAGTCGTTTCGGAATTGTGAGTCGTCATCTTGATCTCCACCGCCAGCTATAAGGTTGTCCATAGCTTGATCTTCACCGCCGACTATAATTTCGTACATTATCTATTCCTTGTCTCTGTCGATACTGTCCATAGCTTAATTAATCCAGAAGAAAGATAAAACAATTTAGTTGCAAAGAATATACTTATTCATAAAAAAATAAAGTTACAACACATTGATAAAATAATTGCTAGTATATGTTGTGTAAGTAGGTGTAATGACATATTTGTGCGGTATATCACAATAAATCCTACCACCACTGAAAGGATTGTATGGGCACCTAGAGGGGGGTGGATAGGTGGTACTTCAAATTTTACTCTTTTTCAAATTAGGGTTTGACACAAAGGTAAATTCTCTAGATATGTAACTAAGGTGAATTTACCTATATGTCACACTAGCACAACTAACTAAGCAAGAACTAGATAAAGTAAGGTGCAGTAAAGGATAGAAGTAACCGAAGTGAAGCACACGGGGACACAAAGATTATTTCTAGCAGCTCCTTTCTTTTGAGGGGAAGTACGTCTGCGTTTGGAGAGGGGTGGTATCAAACCACCAATGCCACGAAAGGCCTCCCTTGTTCTCTGGTGAACCTCACCCCAAGGGGATTGATTCATGCTTCCACTAAATCGGCAACCTTCAAGGTGGTAGCTGGCACCCTTACAATAAGTTCGAGGCACACATCCACAACTTAATTGGAGGTTCCCGAATCTAAGCAAGTCGTCACACAATCAGAGACAAGCTTGTAAGAACCAAAACAAGGCCTAGGGTTTCCAATGAAACCCTAGAGCAAGGGGCCCTCAAGTTAATGAGGGGGAAATGAAGATCTCTCTTGGTGAAGCTGTAGATCGAGGCCTCCTCCTCCGATTCCCCAAAGATCAGCGACTTTGGATGGTTGGATGAAGAGATCTTAGAGTTTTGGTGGCTCTAATGGTGGTCCTTTGCTTTTCTAGAACGAGCAACTTGAGGTAGAATATGAGGTCCCCTATTTATAGACCTCACAACTGCAGACCATTTTCTTCTGTTGGGGACCTTCCACACCGGAGACTCCGGTCTACACCGGAAACTCCGGCCCATCTCCGGACCGGCATTCTAAATGACTTGGGCTTGGTATTGACGCTCACATCGGATACTTTGGTAGGAACTTTATGACTGCAAGTGCACCGATCGTTTGTAGCTAGTTTCGAAATAAAGATATCGATCCCACAGGTAGCAGGAGTCTGAAGTCTAATAATAATTCTTGAAATAAATATTGCGATAGAAATGCTAGATAAAGTTCTAAGTAACAAGATAAAATACGAGTATTGTATAAAAAGGTGTTTTTGGGTTTTAGGTATAAGAACAATAATAAAGTAAAGTAAACAACTGAGTACAGAAAGTAAGTATCGCGTATGTAAGAGATATTGGAACTGCAGTAGGGAAAAAGCGTTCTCAGGGAGTAGCGGATACACCACTAGTATTGTAAAGATTTAAGATAAAGATTATCATCATGAACATTCTCAACTATGTACGTGTGGGAGGAACTCCGTATTTGGACGAATAGGCAACAACCGTTGCTCACATCATCCTCATAACCACAACAGTCAGCAATCGACATCAATCGAATTACTGCACTATTAAGGGACGTAATCCCGTAGGACGTATCCCATGGCATGGATAGTGTTCCGTGAGTTTCCTCGGTTTCCCAAGTTGATATGTAAGGGGTGCCAACAGCTTTATAGTCACTGTAAGTGCCATCATGCCTCCGTCTATCAACAAGTAGTTCCCTCCATCAAGTCCCTATGAGAGGCAAATATTGAGAGGTCGACTTCTCTCAACATCAAGATGTGGAGAATCTAACACATGGTCACAACGATGAATATCATAATAGACTTTATCTTATTTCAATCTCATACTAGGGTTTCTCCATCTCCCCAAGAACTAATGATCTACTTAGACATGGAGGCAATCAACATCATAACAACAGTAATGGAAACAATCATAGATAAATAGTACTTGTATAAATCCACAACGAGTATAGGAATTACAACAAGATCTAGACAAGATGTATATAGGATGGATGGAGATGGTGGTGATGCAGCGGTGGATAATGAAGATCGATGCCTTAGCCTCCCGGATCTGCGTAGGGCGAAGATGGATCCCTTGTGGATGAGTTCTCCCTCCATATGCCTTCCGGAGGTGAGGATTCTGCGATTCTGGGTGTTCTGTATATCGTCTCCTCGAACCAATTGCATGGGGTGAAACTATTTGACGACGTGGAGGTGGCGCCAACTATACGGCCGGAGCTATACGAGCGGAAGAGTTGCTCCGGTCGTATAGTTGGTCGTTGGGCTCACCGCCTCCCTTGTTCGCTTATGGTTTTCTTCTGGTATTATTAATATTTCCCAAATAAGCGATTTACATTGTTTTTGACTCCTTTTCTCAATAGTATAACTGCTCCAATAATTGTATCCATTTGGATCCATCATCTGTCCTGATCCTGGTGAAAATAGACATAAAATATGCGCGCGAGCGCCGTAAAATACCAAGATCCTACATCTACAATGCAAAATAATAATGTAAAACATGATACAAATATGCACTCATGAACTTCCCCAAGCTTAGACACTTGCTCGTCCCGAGCAAGTTTTTAGCTTAATGGATGAGATCCTCATATTCATGGAGCTGAGTTGATAAAATAAATGAGGCAATTGCAGTATGTGTTTATCATGTACGATACATGGGAATAAGTTCATGAATTGTACCTTACTTGAACCATCTGAATAGTATTAGAAGGCTTCCACACCTTAGTTATCAACAATTCATAAAAGATGAATCTCAACATAATGTAAAATAATCTAGTTCAACCGAATGAGTTAATGAGGTAGTCCCAAGTGTTTTAGGATCAACGTATTCACTTGGGATTCAAAATCTCAAAAGTGTCTCTTTGTCATACTACAATATAATGGCATATGCCTACTTGCTCTTTGCACATTCGCTCTTTTTCTTCTTTCTTTTTCCTTTCTTTTGCATATATGCTCACACTTTTGTTTTAAGTGCTATGCAAGGGAGCTAGCCATATATTCCACCTTATGTAGGAATTCAAAGTTCAACGATCTCATTTATCAAATTCCAACTGTATATGAAGCATTCTTATGACTTGATATTCTACGACGACCTGTTCTCACTCTATTTGGATAGCACTTTCATTTTCCTTTGTTCAAGGTTTCTTTTCAACTTAATTGTATAGATAATTTTTCTTTTGTGAATCAAACCGTAGACTTATAGCATATTGACCAAATTATCTTTATGTGTTTCATTAATACCAATGGTGTGGAAGACTCCTATTTCTATCATCAAGTGCAAGTAAAATCATACTCAAGCCATTCATATATCAATAAAGCAAACACAAACTCAATATTGCTCCATATATAATAAGAAACTCGGAATCTCATAAAAGGGATCCACTATTCCTGGAGGGAATTCTAATGATGCAAACTTTATTTCTAGTTTGAACTAATGCAAAAATAATAATAATAATTTATAAGATAGATTACAAGGTCTTAAAGATCTTCCCAAGCTTGGAATCAAGCCAGGCGGGATCAAATAATCCCTTGCGATTATTTGATACCGTGATTGTTGTAGATCACTGTGGTGCCATGGCATGTAACACCGTGGTGCATAGCTTCTTGTTGATCTCCTCCAGAGTAGTTATGCGGTTGTAGCACCTGCGCAGATCAGATTGCAGAGTGTCCACTCTATCTGCGAGCTTGGTCACCAATGGAAGGAGGTCTTCCTTCTTCTCCATTTCATTGAGACGGTGACAGACTTCGATGCGGTTGAGTAGCTCCTGCTTCTGATATATCTCTAGTGCTCGCACGCGATCCTTGGTCCTAGGGGCAGCTTCTTCTTCCTCATCCATAATTGATGGATCGGGGAAGTGGAAACCGTACATCCACTCTTCTTGAGGCTTAACCTTCATACGAGCACCAATGGTTGGCTTCAAGAGTGGAACCTCCCCTTCCTTGCTAGCACCTGCACCAATATTAGATAATTCCTTACGCTTGTGTGGCCTTGGATCTGTGGTGATGAACTTGACCGTCTCCACAAGCCCTTTTCCATGTGGCTTGTGATCTTCTCTCTCTTGTTGATCTTTCTTCATCGCTGCCCAATTGATCTCTGATGGATCCTAGATGTCACGACGGATGTAGACGTCAACCACGTCATCATCAGAATCATTGTTGAAGTAGCTTGGCTCGACGTACTCCTTATACCTCGGGCTAAACCTCTCCACCCCCTCGTCATCGTCCTCCATGGATTGGCTGCTAGAGCGGTCCCTAGAAGGAGCAATGAGCCCCATGGGTTTCCCACGGCCTGGGGCGGGATAGCGCATTGCTAGATTGATTTCTGTAGATTATGATTAGAGAGAGAGACAATAGAAATATATACGAGGGGTCAGAGGTCAGTAAAACTCACAAAAAACACCAAATTGCCATCCAAGAAAAGAATCAAAATGAAACAGGGAAAGAAATCACGGATTTGGAAGTGTCCTTCCGTGTAACGACCAACTATACGGGCGCGACCCATATAGGTCCGGCCGTATAGTTGGTTCCGGGCAGATATTTCCAAATATCTCGAGTCCAGGTCGATTAAATCACGACTCAGAACTGACAATAATGTTTTTTTTAGATGAATATAAAACATAGATCGAATGAAAAGTGTCTGAGAGTTTAACGACCAACTATACGGCCGGAATTTTTGTTGGAGATATGCCCAAGAGGCAATAATAAAGTGGTTATTATTATATTTTTATATTTATGATAAATGTTTACATCCCATGCTATAATTGTATTAACCGGAAACATTAATACTTGTGTGTTTTGTAAACATAAAAGAGTCTCTAGTAAGCCTCTTGTTAAACTAGCTTGTTGATTAATGGATGATCATGGTTTCCTGATCATGGATATTGGATGTCGTTAATAACAAGATCATATCATTAGGAGAATGATATGATGGACACACACCCATCGTAAGCATAGCATAAGATCAAGTCATTAAATTCGTTTTGCTACAAGCTTTTCAAATGCATAGTAACCTAATCCTTCGACCATGAGGTTATGTTAATTACCATCACCGGATGTATACTTTGATGACATCAAACACCGCTTCGTAACTGGGTGGTTATAAAGGTGACATTGGGTATTCTGAAAGTATGTGTTGAAGCGCATGGACCAAGATTGGGATTTGTCCATCCATATGACGGATAGATATGCTCTGGGCCCTCTCGGTGGAGTGTCATCTAGTTAGCTTGCAAGCATGTGACTAGGTCACAACGGATGACATATCACGGAACGAGTAAAGAGTACTTATCAGTAACGAGGTAGAACAAGGTATGGAGATACCGACGATCAAACCTCGGATAAGTAGAATATCGCGTGACAAAGGGAATTGGTTTCGTATGTTAATGGTTCTATCGCTCACGAAGTCATCTTTGAGTATGTGGGAGCTGTTATGGATCTCCAGATCCCGCTAATGGTTATTGATCGGAGATGCGTCTCCATCATGTCTGCATGTTCACGAACCGTAGGGTGACACACTTAAGGTTCGAAGTTGTTTTAAGTAGATATGGAATGTGCGTTGGAGACTGAATGTTGTTCGGAGTCTCGGATTGGATCCAGGACATCACGAGGAGTTCCGGAATTGTCCGGGGAATAAGATTCATATATTGGGGATCATTTTCTAAGTTAAGAAATGTTCCAGAGTATTTGTATGGGGATTCTAGAAGGTTTCGGAATGTTCCGGAAGGTTCTGGAAGATTTCTTGGAGTTTACTTGAAAACCAAGAAAGGATCAAGGAATCCTTGTGGGGTAAGACAAGGATTCCTGGGGGAGTAGGACTCTCCCCCCACCTCCTTGATCCGCCGGCCAAGGGAGAGGGGAGTCCTACAAGGACTCCACCTCCCCATGGCGCCTCCCTCCTTTAAATAGAGGGGTGGAGGCACAAGCCCCCTTGCCCCTTCTATTCTCTAGATCTCAAGTTTCCTCTCTCCTCCTCCTTCCTTCTGCTCTGGCTTAGGCGAAGCCCTGCAGAATTCTCTACTCCACCACCACCACCACGTCGTCGTGCTGCTGGGATTCCGTGGAGAAGATCTACTACCTCCGCTGCTCGCTGGAACAGGGAGAGGAAGGTCTACTTCGACTCCGCACGTGTGACCGACTGCGGAAACGCTACCGGAACGCGGCGCCGGAAGGATCGTCCACACGATCTTGAGATCGGCAAGTGATCGACTACATCAACCACGAGATCCAATCTCGTAACGCTTTCGGATCTATGAGGGTTAGTACAGATCTATCTCGTTGCACATGTCTAATAGATTAGATCTTGGCTTTTATCTAGATTAGATCTGGGTTTTGTTCGTTCTTGCAGTAGAATTTTTTTGTTTTCCATGCTACGAACCCTTCAGTGGTATCAGAGCCGTGTCTATGCGTAGATCTGTTGCACGAGTAGAACACAATGGTTTTGTGGGTGTTGGTGCTCGTGCCGTCTTTTGCTTTGTGTACTTTGCATCTTGCGGTATGGTGGGGTGAAGCGGCTCGGGCTAACCTTACATGTCATCGCACATAAGACTTGCTCCACGCTTGACTGTAACTTGCTTTGCACAAGTGGCTTTGCGGGTGTCTGTCTCTCCCATCATAGTATAGATCAAATCTACACTTTGCACTTGATAGCACTTGTATCAACGTTGTGGTTCAAGTTTCGTAGGTAAGATCCGTTCTTATTCGAAAGCCCTAGACCACGTAAAACATGCAAAGAAAATTAGAGGCGTCTAACTTGTTTTTGCAGGGGTTTTGTGATGTGATATGGCCATCATGTGATTGTGATTATATTTGATGTATGTAATGATCCTTGTTGTAATATGGCAACCGGCAGGAGCCTAATGGTTGTCTTTAATTCTGTTAAGACCTGCGTGTCTATTCATCTTGTAATAGCTTTATTCCAAGTAGTTGTAATAGTTGCTAGTGATGATGGACAACCATGAAGCGGCGTCACTGACCTTGACACAATGCTGGTGATGATGGATATCATGTCCATGCTTTGGAGATGGAGATCAAAGGCATAAGAAGAAAGGGCCATATCATATCACACTAATTATAAATTGCTTGTGATGTTAATCCTTTATGTATCTTGTATTGCTTAGATCGCGACGGTAGCATTATAAGATGATCCCTCTCACTAAATATCAAGTAATAAAGTGTTCATCCTTAGTAGGCACCGTTGCTAAGACTCGTCGTTTCAAAGCATCTCGTGATGATCGGGTGTGATAGATTCTACGTGTGCATACGACGGGTGCAAGCTAGATTTGCACATGCGGATACTAAGGTTAACCTTGACGAGCCTAGCATGTACAGACATGGTCTCGGAACACGAAATACCGAAAGGTAAAGCATGAGTCATATGGATGATATGATGAACATGTTGATTGTTCGCCTTTAAAGCTACATCATCTCACGTGATGATCGGACTTGGTGTAGTGGATTTGGTTCGTGTTATCACTAAAACAACTCGAGGGATGTTGTTTTGAGTGGGAGTTTATTTGTAATTTGGATTAGTCAAACTCAATTTATCATAAACACAATCAAAGTGAATTTGCATAGTTTGTTGTAGTCATTGGCATCCGTTCACCATCTTACGCTTAGTTATAGTTGAGATAGTGGAACTATAGAAATTCTGGATATTTGCTTTATGAACTGGTATCGTATTGTTTTGAGTGTTAATCTAAAGTTTAAGAGTCCTATTGCAAACTTTCAGCAAACTCAGTTTACTCTGTGAAGTTTAATAAACAGTATTAAATCAAGAGTAACAATTCCAGTGTTAGTATCTAATGTATCATGTTTGCCTCCATGATTCTTGATACTCAAAAGATTGTTTTTAATATCAAGTTTATCTAAGAGCTGAAAGCAATGTTTCAGAAACCATCATATGTGAAAGGTATTGCGATATCTAAAACAATGTGTTGGTTACGACATGATAGAGTATATGTCCTCATATTTGATGAGAATTTGTGAAGGTTGGAGACGCTAGTCGTCCTAATCCTCCAAAAGGTTTTGGAAAAGAAACATCATACTCGCAATTCACCTTTATAAGCTATAGCAGCTTGATCATGAAAGTTGTCATGATAAGGATGAATAAAAGATGTAAGTAAGATGTTTACTACACTAAAAGATTACTAAAGAATGGAATTTTGAAAGAATGCCAAACATTTGATGAAGGTGATCCACTTCAAAGTGCAAGTTCAAAGGTATTAGTATTTGACTATACACACTTTGTACTATGTGTCATGTGAATGACACCACTATTGATGTTGATAGATTCTTTTAAAAGAAAAGGAATTGTTGAAAGAGAATCTATAAAATATTTGGTAGAAAAGAAAAGATTGGAGATATCCAACTTAGGTATATAGAAGATACATGTTATGGCTGTATTCCTTTGTTGTTAAACAATGTGGTTCTGCGGTATTGGATACCGAATTGGTTGGTATGAAGTGTCATACAGGACAACACAATTCATGAACTGCAATGGCCTAAGTAACTAGCAAGAGAATATGTGATGATGTTCATCGAAAACAAACAAAGGGTTGTTGTGTTGCTCGTTAACATCAAAGCTTACCTTCAAGATCTGTTTCAATAATTGTTATTTTGATCAGGTATTATGATGACAAAAGGTTGTTCAAATAATTACCGTATTCCATAATAGATGGATGATATACAAGTCTGGTTGGAGAAATAACGACCATAAAACTAATGCTAAAATGTCGCAAGACAAATGATTGAAAGATCACTTGTGAAGTGACATCACCGTTTAAATTATATTAGGGATACATGAAGAAACTTCATGTTGGTAGATTTTTGGAGTCTTTGATTTTGATCAAATGACGCTTGTGATACTTTCCTGGAGATAATTAAAACTCCATTCGTAGGCCAAAAGAGGAACGGACGACTAACTGATTGGAATTTGTACATATTGATGTATGTAGTCCATTATGTGTAGTCGTGGGCGATGGATTTCAACTTCATATGTTTTCTCCGAAGATTTGAGTGAGTATATGTATATACTTACTCAATAAGGAAGAAATATGAAACATTTGAAAATGTTCAAAGACTTTCAAGATGAAGTGGAAAATTATTGTAACAAGAAAATAAAATGTTTATGATTGGATCATAAAAAAAGATGTTTAAGTTACAAGTTTAGCAAAACACCTAAGATTTGAGGAATCGTTCCATGGATTTGCATTTCCCAAAACACCATAGGAGTATGGAGTGTTCAAGATATGTAATGAAACCTTGTTTGACATGGTAAGATCAAAGGTGTCATTTATAAAACTGCCATTATATTTTAAAGATTAAAGCTTTAGTGACTACCGCTTTTACACTGAAAAGAGCTCCATCGTGATCCGTTGAAATGACACCATATAAGTCATGGTTTGGGATAAAACCCAGGTTGTCATTTCTTAAATTTTTGGTATGCTAGGCATAAGTGAAATGTTTACAACCAAAGTCGGATGAGCATGTCTTTGTAGGTTATTTTGAATAATCATTGGATATTCCTCCATAACAACGAAGACAAAAGTGTTTGTCACTTAGAATGTCGAGTTTCTTGAGAAGGAATTTTTGGTGAAAAGTTAAGTGGGAGGACAATAGAATTTTGACAAGGTTGTTGAACCTTGGCTAATATGTGCTGAGTTGCGCAGCATCGGTAAGTGTCCCAGAGGCAGCAACAATGCTCATGGCTCACGTGCCTCAAAGGTTGTGGTCACGGAGATCTAAGTTACTATTGAACCAAGTAGGTCAGGTAAGTAATCAAATGCCAAGATTTGAGAGTTAAATCATTGTTGTTTGACAATGATGAACCGACTACATGCAAATAATCAATGATGGGCCCTGACTTTGTTAAGTGGCTTGAAGCCATAAAATCCATGATAATTCCATACACGAGAAATCAAGCTTTGAATTTGAAAGACCCTCTGGAAAGGTGCAAGACCTTACAGTCGTATATGGATCTATAAAGAAATAGACATGGATGTTTCACATCTATGAAATAGTCGACTTGTCGGAAAGAGTTTACGACAATTTTCAAGGAATTGACTATGATAAGATTTGATCTTTCATAGCGATATTTAGTCTGGACGGATTAATGTAGCAACCACTACATATATTTTGGTATATGGTAGTTGAATAAACAAAACAAGTTCTTCTAATAGAATGGTTACCTAGGACGTGTACATGACACGATCCAAAGGGTTTTGTTAATTCAAAGGATGCTAAAAGAGTATGCAAAACTTCAAATGGTTGAAGTGAGCATCGCGGAGTTGGAATCTTCACCGTGATGAAACCGTTAAAAGGTTTAATTTCATCAGAGACGATGAAGATGTTTGCATTTTGCAAGAAATTAAGTGGGAGCGCTAAGACATATTTCTAATACATTATGTGAAAGACATATTGTTGATTAGAAATGATGTATCTTTTATTGACACAGGTTAAGAATTTCATTTCGATGAAAGACTTAGGCATAACCCAAGAATTAGGCATCAATGTCTATATGGATAGATTGAGGCGCTAATATGGTTTTGCCAAATATACATAGATAAGATGTTGAATGAGTTCAATATGGAAACAACAAGAAAGGTTCTTGACGCACGGAAAGGACTGAATCAAGATTCAAGTGTGTTGACACGAGATTCAAGTGTTTGGACACTTGGTGAAATCACAAGAATATTTTGATCAATCATTCTTTGAGATGTACACATCCAGATATGTCCTATGCTCTAAATGTTATGAGCATATACCAGAATGACTCATAAGATGATCATTGGACAATAGTAGGGATATTCCTATGATCTTTGGAAGAACTAAGAATATATTATTTATATAGTGGTGACAAATAGTTCATCGTAAATTGTTACATTGATACTAGTTTTGTCACAAATTAAGTTTATCTCAATTTAAACTATGGGTGGCACAATGTAATGGAAAGGAGGTTCCATAACGGATTTGGTTGAGTACCAAAGTTAAAACATTGTGACAGATACTACAACAAAAGGCTAAGTATATGACTACTATTGTAGCAGCAAATGAGGGCATTTGCATCAAGTAGTTTGTTATCAAACTAGGTGTGGTTCATAGCGGGATAATACTATGAAGATACATTGTATGACAATTGTATCAACATGATTTAATCCCAAGGAACTAAAGGTCTCACCAAAGGACCAAATTTATACAATGCCATCTCATTGGAGAATGAGTAATGTGTAGAGACGCAAGGACATGCAAATACACACGGACCTGGAAGTGTCAGATCCGAAGATTATGTTTACCACTAGCAATAGTGTCTATACAACACCAGAAAGCCATAGGTGTTGAATGCACAAGTTTTTAACTAGATTATTGACTCTAGTGCAAGTGGGAGACTGTTGGAGATATGCCCAAGAGGCAATAATAAAGTGGTTATTATTATATCTTTATATTTATGATAAATGTTTACATCCCATGCTATAATTGTATTAACCGGAAACATTAATACTTGTGTGTTTTGTAAACATAAAAGAGTCCCTAGTAAGCCTCTTGTTTAACTAGCTTGTTAATTAATGGATGATCATGGTTTCCTGATCATGGATATTGGATGTCGTTAATAACAAGATCATATCATTAGGACAATGATGTGATGGACACACACCCATAGTAAGCATATCATAAGATCAAGTCATTAAGTTCGTTTTGCTACAAGCTTTTCAAATGCATAGTAACCTAATCCTTCGACCATGAGGTTATGTTAATCACCATCACCGGATGGATACTTTGATGACATCAAACACCGCTTCGTAACTGGGTGGTTATAAAGGTGACATTGGGTATTCTGAAAGTATGTGTTGAAGCGCATGGACCAAGATTGGGATTTGTCCATCCATATGACGGATAGATATGCTCTGGGCCCTCTCGGTGGAGTGTCATCTAGTTAGCTTGCAAGCATGTGACTAGGTCACAAGGGATGACATATCACAGAACGAGTAAAGAGTACTTATCAGTAACGAGGTAGAACAAGGTATGGAGATACCGACGATCAAACCTCGGATAAGTAGAATATCGCGTGACAAAGGGAATTGGTTTCGTATGTTAATGGTTCTATCGATCACGAAGTCATCGTTGAGTATGTGGGAGCTGTTATGGATCTCCAGATCCTGCTAATGGTTATTGATCGGAGATGCGTCTCCATCATGTCTGCATGTTCACGAACCGTAGGGTGACACACTTAAGGTTCGAAGTTGTTTTAAGTAGATATGGAATGTGCGTTGGAGACTGAATGTTGTTCGAAGTCTCGGATTGGATCCAGGACATCACGAGGAGATCCGGAATTGTCCGGGGAATAAGATTCATATATTGGGGATCATTTTCTAAGTTAGGAAATGTTCCAGAGTATTTGTATGGGGATTCTAGAAGGTTTCGGAATGTTCCGGAAGGTTCTGGAAGATTTCTTGGAGTTTACTTGAAAACCAAGAAAGTATCAAGGAATCCTTGTGGGGTAAGACAAGGATTTGTGGGGGAGTAGGACTCTCCCCCCACCTCCTTGATCCGCCGGCCAAGGGAGAGGGGAGTCCTACAAGGACTCCACCTCCCCATGGCGCCTCCCTCCTTTAAATAGAGGGGTGGAGGCACAAGCCCCCTTGCCCCTTCTATTCTCTAGATCTCAAGTTGCCTCTCTCCTCCTCCTTCCTTCTGCTCTAGCTTAGGCGAAGCCCTGCAGAATTCTCTACTCCACCACCACCACCACGCCGTCGTGCTGCTGGAATTCCGTGGAGAAGATCTACTACCTCCGCTGCTCGCTGGAACGGGGAGAGGAAGGTCTGCTTCGACTCCGCACGTGTGACCGACTGCGGAAGCGCTGACGGAACGCGGCGCTGGAAGGATCGTCCATACGATCTTGAGATCGGCAAGTGATCGACTACATCAACCACGAGATCCAATCTCGTAACGCTTTCGGATCTACGAGGGTTAGTACAGATCTATCTCGTTGCACATGTCTAATAGATTAGATCTTGGCTTTTATCTAGATTAGATCTGGGTTTTGTTCGTCCTTGCGGTAGAAATTTTTTGTTTTCCATGCTACGAACCCTTCAATTTTTGCTCCGGTCGTATAGTTGGGACCGTATAGATACAAACACCGAAAATCAAAAGTGTCTGAGAGTTTAACGACCAACTATACGGCTGGAATTTTTGCTCTGGTCGTATAGTTGCGACCTTATAGATACATACACCAAAAAGCAAAACTATCTGAGAGTTCAACGACCAACTATACAGCCGGAATTTTTGCTCCGATCGTATAGTTGCGAACGTATAGGCTCAGATATCGAAAACAATTTCACAAAGATGATACAGAGAGTTTAACGACCAACTATACGGCGGGAGCTCCCTCTCTGGTCGTAGAGCTCCGTCCGTATAGTTGGTAAAACCCCTCTAAAACTTCAGAAAAACACAAGGATTTCAAAGGTAGAATTTTTAGGAGTAAAATTTGTGAAAATAAATCACTTATTTGAGTAAGAACACTTACCTTGCACTTACCATTTGCTTAATTGGGGATGAAAAGTTCCTCCCATAACAAAGACTCCTTATCTTTTGGAGAAATTGACTTTAGTTCATTAGATAATTCCCGTAAACGAAAACCACCAGGACTAAAGTTCCTCTCAATAATATTGGTGTCTTCCTGGGAAAACATGGACACTGCATCTAACATTTTTATTTCTTTCGTCTGCATAATCTGCAACTCAAATTCTTGAAGTGAAAGAATCCAACGGATCAGCCTTCGCTTATGGTCTTTCCATTCAAGGAGTTCTTTTAAGCCATCACGATCCGTGTGAACTCTTAACTTTGCATCAACTATATAAGAACAAAATTTATCACAAGAGAAAAATAGAGCAAACCGTTCCTTTTCTTCCTTAGGGTAATTCTTTTGAGCACCATTGGGAGTTATACTAGCATGATGAATAATATTAGACTACGACCAATATGTTATCCTAGAGTTACTCCTACAACATCATCACTAGCTTCACATATTAAATCAAATGTTGTATCCCAAATAGGTGGTTTAATAATTGGAGCACGAGATAAAGCATTTTTGAGTTTATCAAAGGCTTCAAGACATTTATCATCAAAATTAAATATCATTCTCTTTTGCAAGAGGTTAGTCAAAGGTTTAGATATCTCAGAGAAATTTATAATGAACCTTCTGTAAAAACCCACATGACCAAGAAAACTTCTTATACCTTTAATATCCCTAGGTGGTGGCATTCTCTCTATTGCTTCAACCTTAGCTCTATCAACTTCAATTCCCTTACCTGATACCTTGTGTCCGAGGACTATACCTTCTTTGACTATAAAGTGGCACTTCTCCCAGTTTAAAACAAGATTAGTTTCTTCACAATGCTGCAAAACTCTCTTGAGATTATCCAAGCAACTAGTAAATGAAGTTCCATAGATAGAAATGTCATCCATAAATACTTCCATTATAAATTCTATATAATCCGCAAAAATAGCAGTCATACATCATTGAAAAGTAGCTAGAGCATTACATAGACCAAAAGGCATATGTTGGTAAGCATGTAAACCGTAAGGACTTATGAATTTGTTTTAATTTGGTCATCCGGATGAACACCTATTTGAGAGAAACCAGAGTATCCGTCTAAACAACAAAAATGAGTATGGTTTGCTAACATTTCTAAAGTTTGATCTATGAACGGTAATGGATAGTGATCTTTCCTAGTTTCTTTATTTAATTTCCTGAAGTCTATGCACATCATGTGCCCAACAATAGTTCTAGTAGGTATTAATTCATTGTTTTCATTAGGAACAACAGTAAAACCGCCCTTCTTAGGGACACAATGAACATGACTTACCTAATCACTCTCTTTAATAGGATAAATTAATACTTGCGTCTAGTAGGCATACAATTTCTTTTCTTACCACTTCTTTCATTTCAGGCTTTAATCTTCTATTAAATTCCGCAACTGGTTTAACATCTTCTTCCATGAATATTCGATGGACGGCTATCATGGGACTAATGCCCTTCAAGTCATCCATTGAGTACTCAAAGGCTTGGCGATGCTCCTTAAGTACCCTCATGAGTTCTTCTTCTTCTTCTTCTCCTGAAAGTTTAGCACTAATAATAACAGGGAATTTATTGGTATTATGTAAAACTTGTATTTAAGATTATCTGGTAGAGTCTTCAACTCTGGGGTGGTAATTCCTCGTCTCCTCTCTTTTCTGGCTCTTCAAAAGCCTCATCAGTTGGAGGTCCCAAAATGGGAAGTAAATCGAATTCATCTTCTAGTTCTTCTAGGGACTTGTCCTCCATAACTATTTCTTCATAATTTGGATCTTCATTTATTTCTTCTTCTTGATTACCAAAGAAAAGAGCCGCCATTTCCTCAATAGTTCTCTCTTCCTCTTCTTCTTGTATTTGTGGAGGTCTGTCTTTAAATTTGGAAAAATGGAATTTATTTTCCGTTCCCCCAAGCTTAAGTGACACAATCTCCTTCTTGAAATTAACATAGGCACCTATATCACCCAAAAAGTTTCTTCCAAATATAATAGGGCAAAGAGTGTCAGCTGGCATATCAACAACTACGAAATTGATAGGAAAGTTTTTGTTGCCAATTGTGACAGTTGCGTTGTCAACTACTCCCATTAGAATTCTAAGGTTTTTATTTGCTAACATAATTGTTATATCAGTATTTTCAATTGTAGCCGGTTCTATTTCGTCTTTTATTTCTAGGTAGAAATCATAATATATAACATTAACTTCGGTGCCAAGATCACATAAACGATAATGAGATGTTTCTTTAAATATGCAGGGAAGAATAGGCTTATCCACATCTTTTACCTTTGTTTTACCTTCAACCAATATGGAAGTCTCTACATCAAGTTCAACTATGTTATAGTGTCAGTACATAGCCATAATTGCCTCCTTGGTTACCTCTTCATATTTAGTTTCCTTCAGAAGTTCCACGACTTCTGGCATGCTTTCCTCTTCCCTCTTTTCTTGTACTGCTTTGACCTGTTCATATTCAAAAATATGCTTTTGTGCAGTGTTAGGGAAAGGCACTTCATATATTGGTTCTACATAGGACAGTGTTGCTTTATCTTCTATTTTATTTTCTGGTTCAGGTGGTGGATCACACTTGACTGGACCCTCCTTTGGAGATTTAATATGTTCTGTAAAAGCTTTAACAACTTTCAACACAAGATCTGAATCCAGATAAAGTTCTTTAGACAATTCTTTAACATGGTATTTTTTATTATAGTCATGAATACAATCATGCTCTATTTCTATGCCTCATTCACTCCCTAGACCAAAATTCCATGAAACTCTATGCTCACGAATTCTATTAAGTAAAGCCCAAGCTTTAGGTATAGGAAGATTCATAAAGGCTCCTTCCGCGAAAGAGTCTAGTTCAATTTTATTAGGTTCAATTAAACCGCCATAAAAGATATGTAACAAATACCATTCAGGCAAATCATGATGAGGACATAGTCTTAGTAAATATTTAAATCTAATATAAGCTCTTAACAGTCCTTCATTAGAACAATTCTTCTAGGTCATTATAAGACACCTGATTCCAAAATATTTTGATAATGGATAATATTTTGATAGAAATTCACAGGCTAGATTATCTCAAGTAGTAGTGGCTTCAGGGGGTAGAGATATATACCATGAGAGAGTTGTACTTGTCAAAGTTTGACTAAAAAGTTTAACCCTTACCTCATCAGCAGTATATCCCGTCAATAGAAAAGTGCCACATATATCTTTAAAACATGCAATATGCTCATATGGACCAGGATCTTCTTCATCTCCAGTAAATTGCTTCTTATATAGAATACTAAGTAGTAGATGATTTATTTCAAAACCCCTTGTCTTCTCATTGGAGTTGTCTCTTTTATAAATATCATAGGGCTTCCCAAAGTGGTTGAGTCGGTTAACACTAGTCATACGCTCAAACTCCATCATGTTAGTGGAAACCTGTAACTTAAAACAAAATTTAGCAAGACAAAAATAAATAAGCAAAAACTAAAAGACCTACAGCGGTTCGCTCCCCGACAACGGTGCCAGAAAATAGCTTGATGACTGCAAGTGCACAGATCGTTTATAGCTAGTTTCGAAATAAAGATATCGATCCCACAGGGAGCAGGAGTCTGAAGTCTAATAATTATTGAAATAAATATCGTGATAGAAATGCTAGATAAAGTTCTAAGTAACAGGATAAAATGTGAGTATTGTGTAAAAAGGTGTTTTTGGGTTCTAGGTATAAGAACAACAATAAAGTAAAGTAAACAACTGAGTACAGAAAGTAAGTATCGCGTATGTAAGAGAGATTGGAACTGCAGTAGGGAAAAAGTATTATCATGGAGTAGTGGATACACCACTAGTATTGTAAAGATTTAAGATAAAGATTATCATCATGAACATTCTCAACTATGTATGTGTGGGAGGAACTCCGTATTTGGACGAATAGACAAAAACCGTTGCTCATATCATCGTCATAACCACAACAGTCAGCAATAGACATCAATCGAATTACTGTGCTATTAAGGGATGTAATCCCGTAGGACGTATCCCATGGAATGGATAGTGTTCCGTGAGTTTCCTCGATTTCCCAAGTTGATACCTAAGGGGTGCCAACAACTTTATAGTCACTGTAAGTGCTAGCACGCCTCCGTCTACCAACAAGTAGTTCCCTCCATCAAGTCCCCATGAGAGACAAATATTGAGAGGTCGACTTCTCTCAACATCAAGATGTGGAGAATCTAACACATGGTCACATCGATGAATATCATAATAGACTTTATCTTATTTCAATATCATACTAGGGTTTCTCCATCTCCCGAAGAACTAATGATCTACTCAGACATGGAGGCAATCAACATCATAGCAGTGGTAATGGAAACAATCATAGATGAATAGTACTTGTATAAATCCACAATGAGTATAGGAATTATAACAAGATCTAGACAAGATGCAGATGGGATGGATGGAGATGTTGGTGATGCAGCGTTGGATGATGAAGATCGATGCCTTAGCCTCTCGGAACTACGCAGGGCGAAGATGGATACCTTGTAGATGAGTTCCCCCTCCAGATACCTTCCGGAGGTGAGGTTTATGCGATTTCTAGGTATTATATATGTCGTCTCCTCGAACCAATTGCACGGTGTGAAACTATTTGACGAGGCGAAGGCGGCGCCAACTATACGGCCGGAGCTATACGGGCGGAAGAGTTGCTCTGGTCGTATAGCTGGTCGTTGGGCTCTCTGCCTCCCTTGTTCGCTTCTGATTTTCTTCTAGTATTATTAGTATTTCCCAAATAAGCGATTTACGTTGTTTTTGACTCCTTTTCTCCACAGTACAACTGCTCCAATAATTATAACAATTGGATCCATTATCTGTCCTGATCCTGGTGGAAACAGACATAAAATGTGCGCACGAGCGCCGTAAAATACCAAGTTCCTACGTCTACAATGCAAAATAATAATGTAAAACATGATGCAAATATGCACTCATCAGAACTCCGGACCAGAGACACCGGAGACTCTGGTGTTTCCACACCGGAAACTCCGGTCCGTGATACCACACCGGAGATTCTGGCCCATCTCCGCTCCGTCTCCGGACCCCCACACAGAATGGTTTTGGGAAGTTTCTTGAGTCCACTCCGGGGACTTTCGGAGAAACTCCGGACCACACCGGAGATTCCGGTGTTTGCACACTGGAAACTCCGGTTTGGAATCTTTAGAAACTCAGTTTTGGCCCGGGAATTTCCCACACTATTATGACCTTTTCTCTTTTCAATAGATTGACCTGTAGACATTAACACACAGTAAAATGAACCTTATATTGTTAACAAACACCAAAATAGATTTGAACAATAAATGTCCCTTCAATCTCCCTCTTTTTTGTGCTCGATGACAACAAGTGGTTTTGCATGTGTTAGAGTATTAGGTATATACGGTTGTTATGGTAGTTTAGATAGAGTTAGGATATGTTTACGTACAGCCCTAACTTGACTCATACTCCAAGATAATCCTCTGTACGTATATATATACTCACCCATGAGGCTTAATAATATATCCATCATATTCCACCAAACTCATACTCTTTCATGGTATCAGCCTAAATCAATCTCAAACCCTAGCTTCCGTCGCGCTGCCCCCGGGGAGGTCGATCTCCATGATCTCTGCCAAGTGCTGCGCAACCCGTATGCAGGGTTCGTCCGTTGATCCGTGATCGGTTGCCCTGTAAGTCTATTTTTCTGATCTCTTGATCGGTTTTCTTTTTTGGTTTACCGATCTTAGATTGGATTGAGTCGCCCACCACCGTTGTCATTGCTGCGCCTCTACTCCGACCGTCGGCATCGAGGATCTACATCACGCCCGTGCGCCTGCCCCCTCCGCTGCTACGCCTGCCTCGACAGGCTATCGTGGCCTCACGGCAGGCTGCCGCGCACCACGGACGGCTGCTACGCCTTCCTCGGAAGGCTACCGCGGCCGCCCCCTCGGATCCTCTTCGTTGTCATCGTCCGAGACTTCACCGACAATGCCGCCATCGAATCCGATCTATGTGTCATCCACGCCATGGCGCATACGGTGCACCGTCGGTCTGATCAACCGATCTCGCGCCTGTCTATGCCAAGCACGTCCCCGAGCTCGTGCCTACCGCCGATCGAGCTACGGGCTGCTACTGTGTCGCCCCGTCGGGCCGCAGCGCCGCCGCCTTTGGTCCACACTACCGGCTTCCAACGCGCCTTCCTTGGCGTGTACGTCGTTGGTGGTCTCCTAGTCGGTGCACCAACCTACGCCCTGCAGCTATGCCGCCCCCTTAGGTTGTAGCATGGCTGAACACAGTCTACTTCGCCGTCCTCATGCATCGACGGCCTTGGCTTTCACCGCGCCATCTCCTACGGCGCGGATCGCCGTCGTCTTCACGTGGTCTTCGTCACGTCGTCGGGTCTTCCTTGCCTACTTCGAGCATCACCGCCGCACTTCACAAGGTAACCTGCAGGGCGCCCTCTCGCCGTTGTAGGCCCCGCCGACTACCCCATCGCCACTCTAGGCATCCAGCATGACTACCTAGGTCGCCGATGTTTTCGCCGCCTTCTACGTCTTAATCCACTACAACTTCGCCGCCAGCTTCATCGCCTCATCCCTGACTACACCACATGCTACTCTACTTCGACAACTGCGGATAGCATCGGCATCTCTCCCTTCACCACTCTGTGCGTCGCAACCGCTCTGGAGGCTTCCTCTGCTAGTCCTTCTGACATGGCGGCAAGTTCATGATGGTCCCTACCCCCGCATGCCTGGTACTGGCAACACTGGGATTGCCTTCGTCCCCGACGCGTTCCTGAGTCTGGAAAGCTCGGATCGGCGCCTCGTCTTCATCGGCTTTGACAACGTATTCTTCGACATCAACCCCTCTACGACTGCCTCGACTGCGTCACCGACGAGTTCTTCTTTGCATACTCGGTTCTGGCAAAAATGGAGTGTGCGTTTGTCCCCAACGTGTGCCTAGTTCTGGCAAAACTATGGCCGCACCTCATCCTCGACGACTCGGACTGCATTGGCTTCAGCATCGACACCCTCGATGATTGCCTCGACGCGTCTCCATCATCCTCCTCGCGCACTATGCGCATGCGGCTTCACATGCGGCTACCTCAACACCGGCATCCCCGACCACGACATCGACAATGGTGATCCCTCGCACGGCTACTTCGACCACGGCACCGCCCGACGCTATCGGCTCCCTCGACATCGGCACAAGGTCTACCACCTCACTTGAGCATCACCAGCTTCCTCTACAGTCCAAGCAACCACGACGTGATACCATCCACGATGTTCCCGCTACGACTGCGGGGGGATGTCATCCTACTGGATGCTACTTCGGTTTATCTCCAATCTGACCGTCCGCGATGTTCCAGTTTTTCACGACATTACCACTATAACTGCGGGGGGATGTTAGAGTATTAGGTATATACGATTGTTATGGTAGTTTAGATAGAGTTAGGATATGTTTACGTACAGTCCTAACTTGACTCGTACTCCAAGATAATCCTTTGTATGCCTATATATACTCGCCCATGAGGCTCAATAATATATCCATCATATTCCGCCAAACTCATACTCTTTTAGCATGGAATTTTTAATAAGACATAGCTATGCTCCCCCTGATGATGTGCAGCAAGATAATCAAGTAATACATGCAAGTCAGGTAATGGATAACTATTACAATAAGGGAACGAGCATAGACATGTCCACACACATAGATAGTTCACATAAACCAAATAAGTCTCAGAAGAACCAAATGAAAGCAAATGTTTGAATAAAGAGACGACCACATGCCCCAACCCATGCAAATACCGATGCTCCTAATGGACACCTTCTCCCCCTTTGGCATCGAAACACCGAAAAGGGAAAAGTCCAAGCTATCATCCGAATGAAGATCAGTCGGAGTTGGCCGGCAGCACAGTGGATCCCGGCGGAAAATAGCCTCCGGGCTGCGGTTTTGGAGGAGGAGGAGGCGGGTGTGAGAGTGGGAGTCGGGGGTGGAAGGTAGTGTCTATGTGACTCTCTCACCCCGGCTCCCTTAAGTCACAGGAAGAAACCGCCCTAGACCAGAGACTCTGGTCTGATATACTGGAGATTCCGGTCTGACCGGAGACTCTGGTGTTTACACACGAGAAACTCCGGTCCTCTTTGACCAAAACCAACCAGATTCAATTTTTTGGGTACATATATGGGATGGAATGTGTTTAGGTGAGATAGTAAGGCCTGTGTTTATATTCCAAACTATGAAGAATCAAAATAGGCAATGAAACCCAAATTAAATGATAAGTGAGACTCCAAATCGAACAGAACTAAGAACCAACCCTTCACAATAAAGGGGGCGGTGGCCGAGACCATCATGTAAGAGTGTGAGGCATGAAACCGCGAAGAATTATCCTTGGGTTCATAACTTCTACTCGTCAATGAAGCTCACATATCACAAAATGATATTAAGAGAATTGTTTTTCTTAATTTTTGCATTACCGCACTCCCCTATCTCCATGCCTACACCTAGACCACGTAATGTTCAAGTAATAGGTGCGTATGCAAGATGATCAAGTCAAACTTCTTGAATCTATGATATTTAGCTCATTTCTCAAGTAGAAGAACCTTGCTTCATCAAGTGGCTCCATGAATATATTTTCAAGTTGGTCTTTGATTGATACATAAGATAGCTCAATATCTCCTCGGGTAACATGATCTCTAATGAAATGATGACGGATCTCAATATGCTTTGTTCTTGTATGATCCACCGGATTGTAGGCAATCTTGATAGCACTTACATTGTCACATAAAAGAGGCACTTTGTCACAACGGACACCATATTCCTTTAAAGTTTGCCTCATCCATAACATTTGAGTGCAAGCACTAGCTGCAGCCACATACTCAGACTCGGCGGTGGAGAGAGATATACAGTTTTGCTTCTTAGAAGACCAACACATCAAGGACCTATTAAGGAATTGGCAAGTACCGGAGGTTGATTTTCTATCATCCTTGTCACCAACCCAATTTGAATCAGTGTATCCACAAAGATAGAATGTTGAGCCCCTAAGATACCATATACCATAGTTTGGGGTATGAACCAAATATCGAAAGATTCTTTTGACCTCCATCAAGTGGCTTTCTTTAGGAGTCGCTTGATATCTTGCACATACTCCTACACTTAACACAATATTGGGTCTAGATGCACATAGGTAAAGCAAAGAACCAATCATGAATCAGTATACCTTTTGATCAACATCTTTACCATTTGGGTTAAGCTAAAGATGGAGTCTTGGTTGCCATGGGAGTAGGAGCTCCATTTAGTTCCTTCATGTTGAACCTCTTGAGCATGTCTTGGGTATATTTGGCTTGATTGGAAAAGGTCCCTCCTCTTACTTTCTTGATCTCAAAACCAAGAAATACCCTCAACTCCCCCATCATAGACATCCTGAACCTGTGAGTCATAAGCTTCGAGAACTCGTCATTAAAAGATTTGTTAGATAAACCAAAGATAATATCATCAGCATATATTTGGCAAACAAAAAGCTCCCCATTAACCTTCTTAGTAAAAAGAGTGGGATCAATTTTCCCAACCTCAAATCCACAGTTTAACAACAAATCTCTAAGGTGCTCATTCCAAGTACGTGGAGCTTGTTTAAGTCCATAGAGCGCCTTATAAAGTTTGTAGACAAGGTTTGGGAAGTTGGGATCCTCGAAACCCGGGGGTTGCTTAACATAAACCAACTCATGCAATGGACCATTTAGAAAATCACTTTTCACATGCATTTGTTGTAATTTAAAATTATGATGTGCAGCATATGCAAGAAGGATACAGATGGACTCAAGGCGAGCCACGGGATCATAAGTCTCTCCATAATCAATGCCTTCAATTTGAGAGAACCCTTGTGCTACCAATCTTGCCTTGTTCCTCATAATAATACCATGTACATCTTGCTTGTTCTTGAATATGGATTTAGTGCCAATAACATTGCGGCACTCTTTGGGCTTTTCTACTAACTTCCATACTTTGTTTCTCTCGAAGTTGTTGAGCTCTTTGTGCATTTCTTCTAGCCAATTTGAATCTTCAAGAGCTTCCCATACCTTCTTTGGCTCCACCATGGATATATGCGCTTGGTGCTCACCAAAATGTTTCAATTGGGCTCGATTGGACATTCCACTCCTTAGATCACCAAGAACATTCTCGAGAGAGTGCTCTCTTCTTTCTAACATTCTGTCCACTCTAGCTTTGTGACGAGTTTCGATCTCCAAGTTGTTCCTTATGGGGATCTCTTCATCATTCTGGTCCTTGTCTTGACCATTAACTTGACCTTGATCAACAATGGGTTTAGCTTCATCAACATGAGGTACATGTTGATCTTGGTCATGATCAGACAAGCTACTTGAAAGGCTTTGAGGGGATCTTGCAACTGACTGAATAAATCTACCTTGAGCAATTGACTGCACGAGGCTGGATACTCCAGTCAGTGGAGAGAGTGGACAATTTAGCCTAGCGCATTCAGCCTGATCATCATGAAGAGGGTTCTCATCTTGTCTTTGGCTTGGGTCATCATTGCCCTTAATAATAGGAGCTTGTTGAAGTTGTGATGATGAGGGCTCCACTTGAGTAGAGCATAGTTCTTCTCAATCCGCCACAAGGGGTTCCTCAACAGGGTGGATGAATCATGCACCCATTCTTCTTATGGCATCTTGTGGTATTTCACCATCTACATTGCAAACATCAACATGCCCCGCTTCAGGGACATCATATTCTTTGAAAACCACACTAGAAGATTCTATGACAATTCCTGAGAGTTTATCATAGACTCTATAAGTGTGGGAATCGAGACCATAACCAACAAAAATACCCTCTAAAGCTTTGGAATCAAATTTGGACAAACGAACACCTTTTATGAGATAGAAACACTTACAACCAAATACCCGGGAGTATGAAATGTTGGGCTTGTTACCGGTAAGTATTTCATATGGCGTATTGTTCAACTCTTTGTGGAGGTAGAGCCGGTTTGATGCATGGCTTGTGGTGGAGATTGCCTCCACCCAGAAATTATATGGAGACTTGAATTCTGCCAACATGGACCTTGCCATATCCATTAATGTCCGGTTCTTCCTCTCAGCTACACCATTTTGTTGAGGGGTATATGCAGCGATATATTGATGTTTATCCCCTCATCACTAAGAAAACCATTTAATGTGTAGTTCTTGAACTCGGTGCCGTTGTCACTTCTTATTGTTAGCACGGGCACATTGTATTGACGTTGAAACATATTGTCAAAGTCGATGAAGTATTTTTGAGTCTCACTCTTAAACTTGAAGAAATATACCCATGAATATCTTGAGTAGTTATCAGCAATCACCAAGCAATATTTCTTCCCACCACGGCTAGCATGAGATGGAGGACCAAAGAGATCCACATGAAGGAGCTCCAAGATTCTCTTCGACTTTATAATGTTATTTGTATTGTGGGAAGAATCATGCATCTTTCCTTCAACACAAGCCTTGCAAACACGATCTTTGGCAAAACAAACATTGTCCTTTAGTCCCACAATATGGCCACCCTTGTGGAGGCTTTGCAAAGTTCTCATATTTACATGGTCTAGTCAGGGATGCCACAATGAACCCACGTCGGCCTTTCCAAATAAGCAAATCACACTTGTAGTGGTTTCCCCGGAAAGTCCACCACATACAAGTCATTTTCGACATACCCAACAAAAGCGACCTTTAGAGTCTTGCTCCACAAGAGGACCACAATATCATTATCAATAAAGATGGTGAAACCCATCTTGCCTAGGGCACGGACTAAAAATAAATTATAGCCAAGGGTCTTAACAAGCATGACGTCCACGAGAGTAACATCATGTGCAACCACAACTTTTCCAAGACCCATTACCTGAGATTTTGACTTATCGGTATATGTGACGGTTATATGATCTCGATTTGCCCTTATCTCCATCATAATTGCTTTGCTTCCGGTCATATGACTTATGCAACCACTATCAAGCACCCATTTTGACCCTCCGGAAGCACAGTTCTACAAAAAAAAATCAAGCTAGATTTTTAGGTACCCATTTTTCAATGGGTCCTCTTTTGTTAGTGATAAGGGTCTTTGGAACCCAAATAGACCAAGCAATATAACCATCAAATGGACCAACATATTGTGCATAAACATCACCATAAGAATTACGCATTAAGACATGGTGAGGGTTAGCACTTCCCGCAAAGTCATCTTGTGACATAGTTTTGCACTTTGCCCATGATGGTCTTATCTTTTGGTTGAGTGGGCTTGGCCTTCTTCTTCTTGTTGTTTTTGTTCTTCTTCTTGGATTTAGAATCATAGCCAAGACCCCTTTTCTCATTATTTGGCCTTTTATTACTTAAAAGGTCATCAAGAGACTTGTTACCTTTGGGGAAGGTTGCCTTTGCAAGCTCCCCCTTCAACCTAGCATTTTCTTCAAGGATGTTTGTACAACTAGGGGGAATGGAAATACTAGGTGAAGCAACATTAGTCAATTGATTTTTAAGTTGTTCACGAGACTTTGTGAGAGTCACGAGATCACTTTCCAAGGCCTTGTGAGCCTTGTTAAGCTTCTCATAATCCTAGGCAAGTTTGTCATGAAACAACGTCAAACTCAATCTTGTCCTTTTTAGCCTTTTTGTATTTAGCAATGGCATGATCACGTTCCTTAATGACTTTAGCAATACTTTGATCATTTGCCTCATCAAGGACTTCAAGTTTTTCTTCAAGAGACACCCTAGTCTCTTGTTCTTATTCAAGAGTATTAGTTAGAGCATCCATCTCAAGTAGATGCTCTCTCCCAAGCTTACATCTCTCATCAAGGAGCTCTTGTGTGTGAGCAAGTTGATTTAAGAGATTTACAAAATGCTTCTTGTGCTCCCCTTGCAAGTTAGTCATATAAGCATCGAAAGCAACTAATTCCTCCTTCACCTCAAGAGTTATTTCATCATTCAAATCATCATTGATACTAGGGGTGGAGAGAGGAGACGATGATACCTCCGATGCTCTTGCCATAAGGCAAGTGACGTTCTTGTTGGAGGTGTTCTCATTTGGGGAATCAAAGAGGGATAAGGTGGGTGTAGAGGTAGTGGCAATGGAAGCCACACCATTCATTGTTTCTTCTTCTTCCTCATCATCGGAAGAGAAATCTTCATGTGCTATCAATACAATGTCACCGGATTTCTTTTTGGTGGCATTCTTCTTGTAGAAAGGCTTCTTGAAAGGGGCCTTTGGATTTTTCTTCAATATGAGTACACCACCATTGTCTTCTCTCTTCTCATAAGGACATCCAGCAACAAAATGATAGCGGTCACCATAGTTGAAGCAAGTTCTCAATCTTGAAGCATTTTCTTTTCTACCACTTGGGTTGCTTCTTCGTTGCATCTCCATCTTGGCCTTGGCGAGATCTTTCCAGAAATTTCTTGCATAGAAAGCCATGTATTCACCATGAGCAACATTGGCATCTTCGGGGTGGCTCATAGAGAGTGCATCATCACTTCCTTCTTCTTCATCATATTCCACAACCTTGGCCTTAAAGGCAAGATTGACACCACTACTCATTCCAATGGTACGAGCACGGGCATCTTTGACATTCTTGGCAGCAACCTTGAAGGCAGCCATCTCTTGCATAACTTCATTTGAGGTCATGATATGGTAGTTGTGTCTTCCTTGGAGACTCTTCAAGTCAGTGGGCTCGAAGGGCATGAGTGCACTCACATACTTCCTCTTGATCCAGGCATCATCAATGTGAGAGGCACCAACATTTATGAAGGCCGTGGCTGTGGATTTAAGTCTTCGATACATGTTTTAATTATCCTCACCATCCTTCATAAAAAAACCTTCAGCTTCATTGCTCAAGGCATCATATCTATTTCTTCTCATGCTCTCATTTCCAACAAACAAGTCAATGAGAGCATCACAATCTTCCTTGGAGGTATTGTAGTGCTCAATGTGGGGAAAGTCCTTTGGTCCCACTCCAAGTTGAATCATGTGCAAGGCAGTGGCATTGAGTTGACTATTGACCAATTCTCTTCTTGTCAAGTTGATTGGATCCTTAATTTTGAGTCTTCCTTCAATAATGTTCCACAAGTCAATGCAAGAGTTGCGTACATGAGATTTCATTAAAACTTGCCATTGAGAAAAAGTATGTGCAACTAACTTAGGTGGGTCACCTCTATTATTTATATGGGGATGAGGGATCGGAGGGTCGGGAGAGTACCATCCAGGAACTGCATGGTGCTCTTCCTTCCCATCACCCTTTTTGGTGGTGGAGTTAGTGGAATTATGTTCATCCCCCACCACTTCACCTATTGGCTTAGCCGGAGCATTTTCCTTAGGGTTAGGAGGTGTTTCCTCTTGAGGGGGAGGTGGTGAGGCTGACTTTTCCTTAACAAGTAGCTCAACAAGTTGATGCAACTGTTGGATTTTGTTGCCCAGAGTAGAGCTCAAGCTTGTTTCTAATTTCTTGAGATCTACCATGGTCACCGAAGTGCTAGCCTCACCATCTTCCCCTTCCTCTGGGTTTCCCATAATCTCTTAGGTGGTTAAGCCCAAATAAATATCCGAGGCTCCGATACCAATTGAAAGGATCGTATGGGATCCTAGAGGGGGGTGTTAATAGGTGCTACTTCAAATTTTACTCTTTTTCAAATTAGGGTTTGACACAAAGGTAAATTCTATAGATATGCAACTAAGGTGAATTTACCTATATGTCACACTAACACGACTAACTAAGCAAGAACTAGATAAAGTAAGGTGCGGTAAAGGATAAAAGTAACCGAAGTGAAGCACATGGGGACACAAGGATTATTTCCCGTAGTTCCTTCCTTTTAAGGGGAAGTACGTCTGCGTTTGGAGAGGCAGTGGTATCAAACCACCAACGCCACGAAAGGCCTCCCTTGTTCTCCGATGAACCTCACCCCAAGGGGATTGATTCACGCTTCCACTATATCGGCAACCTTCAAGGTGGTAGCCGGCACCCTTACAACAAGTTCGAGGCACACATCCACAACTTAATTGGAGGCTCCCAAATCCAAGCAAGCTATCAAACAATCAAAGACAAGCTTGTAAGAACCAAAACAAGGCCTAGGGTTTCCAATGAAACCCTAGAGAAAGGAGCCCTCAAGTGAATGAGGGGGAAATGAAGATCTCTCTTGGTGAAGCTATAGATCGAGGCCTCCTCCTCCGATTCCCCAAAGATCAGCGACTTCGGATGGTTGGATGAAGAGATCTTGGAGTTTTGGTGGCTCTAATGGTGGTCCTTTGCTTTTCTGGAATGAGCAGCTTGAGGTAGAAGATGAGTCCCCTATTTATAGACCTCACAGCTGCAGACCATTTTCTGACCGTTGGGGACCTTCCACACCAGAGACTCCGGTCTACACCGAAAACTTCGGCCCATCTCCGGTCTATCTCTGGCTGGCATTATGAATGACTTGGGCTTGGTCTTGACGCTCACACCGGATACTTTGGTTGGAACTTCGGACCAGAGACACCGGAGACTCCGGTGTTTCCACACCGGAAACTCCGGTCCGTGATACCACACCGGAGATTCCGGGCCATCTCCAGTCTGTGTCTGGACCCCCACATAGAATGGTTTTGGGCAGTTTCTTGAGTCCACTCCGGGGACTTTCGGGGAAACTCCGGACCACACCGGAGACTCCGGTGTTTGCACACCGGTGACTCCTGTCTGGAATCTTTAGGAAAGCTCAGTTTTGGCCTGGGAATTTCCTACACTATTATGGCCTTTTCTATTTTCAATAGATTGAACTATAGACATTAACACACAGTAAAATGAACCTTATGTTGTTATAGAACACCAAAACAAATTATAACAATAAATGTCCTTTCAACCACCGTTACCCCATCCTTCAACCCTTCCCATATTTCTAGCTCCTCTCTCCCATAGGAGCACGGATCCTTGCGGGCTCGCGGCCGCATCCCTCATGGGGATCGATGGGTAGGAGAGATCATCGTCAAGTGTTGGGTGTGAAGTTATTGGTCGAAATTGGTGAAGGTGCTTCGTGCTCTAGATCCGTGGCGTGATGCGCCATGCTTCTCGTGGAGGTTCTGTTTTTCTCGGCATCGTCCGCCGTAGGTTTGGATACTCTCCTTTACCCGTTTTCTCTATATTTCTTAGCAGCCGACGATTCCGTGTTCGATCAATCGCTTAGGATGCAAAAGGAGTGGTTAGCGACTACTTCCGTATGTTCGGGTATTCGCAGCTGTCCGCCACTTGCCGCCAGGATTGTTAAGGGGAGTGTGCATATCGGGTCGCGACCCTGCTAGGCACATTTAAACGATGAAACGATGTCCAGTTCACTGAGTTCTTGATGCATATGCACCATATAGTGGGACAACATTTTTAGCCCAAGGAATCACTCTAAAAACCAAAGGAATCACTCTAAAGACATTTTTAGAATCAAAGTTATGCCCAGAATACCCTAATGGAAATCTTGTAATATTGGTCAATTTAAACTAATCAAGTTTGAAAACTAATAGTGGGAAAACATTCTACAAGTTACAAGGATTCCAGAAAGATATTATTTGCACCATTTGGGCTTATGGATACAAAGTTATGACACATCTAAGTCGTAGGGGATTTTCTGCAAAAATACCAACTACAAACGGGCGGGAGATTCTGTTTTCAAATAGCTGGCCACATAGAAGCATCCTACTAGACGATACCCCTTTGGTGAGAGGACAGAGGAGGGCTGTCAAATTTACATAAAACCAATGACAGAGATGGCATGGCTCGCGGCTCGGCTCACAATTCGACTAGCGGCTAAACTTGTGGCTGGGCTCAATCTTGGCCATCACTACGCGATCGGACGGTAACCCGGAAGGTTGGCGGGCTCACCTTACGGCTCGGTTCGCTGGAGATGGAGGGGATGGCGGGCGGTGCAGAGGTTGACGATGCTGGTCATTTTGATGGTCCCGGAGCTCCGGGGAGTAGAAGACGAGGAGAAGGGCGACGAGGGGAGGGAAAGGGTGACCACAACTAGGGTGCTTGCTTCCTCGAACAACACGGAGAGGCGGCTGGACCGGCGGTGGCCAGCGGCGCCTCCTCTCCTTGCGTGGAGGCGGCGGCGCGCCTCCTCCTCCTCCTTGCGCGCAGGCGGCGATGCCTCCTCCTCTCCTTGCGTGTGATCGAAGGCGTGAGTAGCAGCAACACCTGATCTCCTTGCACGCAGACGATGACGGCCTCCTTGTGCATGGATGGCGGCGGCGCTCATTGATCGATCTGCCGCCGACGATGATTCTGGAAAGAAAGGGGAGGAGAGGAGGAGGCGATGTGCTACATAATTACTCCAAAATTAAAACCCATAAATCCCAAACTAAATCCACAAATACTCATTTTGATCAATTATAGGTAAACTACATGTACACATATGCAAACTAAGAGGTTAATTTGATCTCAAATTTCATATAAATCAAATAAACTCCCACATAATTTCCTCCCGCAAATCTCTACTTCTAGAGCATAAAATGAGATAAACTAGAAATGAAAGATGAAAGGATGAAGTTGCCAATCTTTTAGAACTCTTGGATAGATGGGGCTCCACCAAATCTTAACAAATCGTGGCAAAAATGATGATGAACTCTCGAGCTCGGGCATGAATAGAGGAAAGCAATGGATATGGCTCGGGGAAAGGGATGACAGTTTATGTAGGGAGGACTTTAGTCCCGGTCGGTGTCTCTAATCAGAACTAAAGTTCTATTTTTAGTCCCTGTTGAAGACACCGACCAGGACTAAAGGGGCTCGCTCTGCCACAACCCCTTTAGTCCTGGTTGGTGTCTCCAATCAGGACTAAAGGTCCCGTTTGAATCGGGACTAATTTTAACTGTGTCCATGCGGCCATCCTAGCTGTTGGAACCAGGACTAATGTGAGCATTAGTCCCGGGTCCAAACATGACCGGGACTAAAGCTCTGGACGGAAGAATATTTTTCTACTAGTGTTTGTCAAGACGTTCTCTTGGCCTCCCTCTTCTCTAGGTAAAGATATCACCAGAATAACCCAGATCCTCTAATCCACAATCAGATAAGCAGTCCTAGAATGCCTTCACATATTTAAGGGCCCGAGGAGCACCCCTTCCTTCCCCCAGAATTAACCAAGGCATGTTATGTGCAACGTGCAACTCGCATATAATCTCCCAAAACTTGTACTTATTTTCCCAACTAGGTTTTCCATAGAACCCGCCAGCCTCCGCTCCTGGTTACCTTCCACCGCAACATCAATGACGTTTTTCTACTCTCTTTGACAGAATTTTGACCTCCTTTTTCCACATAAGGATCAATCCTCCACTACTACCATTGCTCACATGGAAATGCAACTTGTCAAACTTCAGTTTTCGCATCAATCTCTCTGCCTTAGCTTTATCTAGATGTGACTCAGAAAAGGTACATCTGGTTTATTTTTCCTCTGGACTTCTAGAAGCGCTAGAATTTCCCGGGATGTCCTTATCCCCTAGCAGTTCCAACCTAGAGAGATCATTGAATCCTGGAGGCCCTAGGCCGCCAATTCCATTATGTCGTTAGATTCATCATACACGTCACCACCCCTTCTCCTTATTTTTGGGTCTTGGAACTTCTGTGGATTAATAACAGGCTCTTTCCCCACGTTAACATTTGCAGCACTACTTGCATTCTGCAGCATCAACACCCGGTCCGCCACATTAGGTTGTGCATTATTTGCATTGGGAATACTAGTACCAAACCCATCATTCAAGCGCTTCCTCGGATCCCTTGGCAGCCTATCAAGATTGAAAGGGAAGACAACCTTCTCTCTCGATTGTCTCTCTTCCAACTAAGTTATAGAAATGTCTCGTGTTTTTTTAGTGTACACAGGGCCCAAGTCCATAATATGATGATTGGACCTTTGCTTTTAGCCCAACTATAAGAGCATCTCTAGCAGACTCCTTATCCATCCCGAAACCTTAAAATAATCGTCACTTTATAGTTTTGGTCGGAAAAAATCACCTGACCAGACACCTTAAAACACCTCGGCTTTAAATTTTTTAAGGGAGCCGATAAAAACACCCCCAAGCCCGTAGATACATGGGTTTCGCCTTCGAATCGACGCTGGCCCTTATCGCTAGAAACCCTTAGTGGGAGGGACATTTTAGCTTGTTCCCCTCCTTCCGCTGCCAACTACCGCCGCCGCCACCGTGCGTCACCGTCATTCTGGCCGCGCCATGCCGATTCCTCTCGCGCAGAAGTCCGTCGTCGCCTCCATTCCCAGCCTGTGTTCTGACCGAGGTTGCTGCGAGATGGAAATCTGGCTCGCGGTGGAGAAAGTAGTCGTGGATTAAATAAAGCTTCTTTACTCCATTGATTCCAAGAACAAGCTACCATACAATGAAGGCTTAAAGTAACCCTAATCCACTATGTTGCTTCTGCTATCTTCATCATCGACCTGGTTCTCCGCTTGGCCATCCTCCTCCTCCACGTCATCGTCTTCCTCCTCATCATCGGAATCGATCTTGACGATCCCAGCATCGTTCGCCCTCCTCAAAAACTCTTCGCGGTGTGCCGTCTCGATGAAGGTGTAGATTGTGCGGCCATAGACGACCCAGAACTGCTCTCTCCCTTTGTTGTTGCAGAGATCCGCGTGGACACACCACCCATGAACAACACACAGGGAAAGCTCTGCCTTTTCCCTCCTTCTTGAAACGCTTCGTCCGATACGTGCTCGTGGGCGAGTACCGGGCCAATGCCCTCTTTCGCTCCGGTAGCTGGGTGCTCCTCGATATGCATCGCCAATTCGTTGCCGCGCAAGAGAGGCGCCATGGGCACACCAACATAGCTGAGATCGAAGCCAGCCGAAAGCGTCGCACGCAGCGGTGCGAGGATATCGTAGTGGGTGAACATAATGGCCTCATAGAAGTTTAGGGTGGGCCTCTCCATGGCTGCGGGGAGGAGAGAGTGTGAGGGTGGGATGGACCGTCCCTAGACGGACATATATACACAGAGACAATAAACCGACGCTAGATTCAAAACGGAATATTCATTTTTACAGACTACAAATACATGGTCTTTTCCACCCCAGCCCTCGCGGAGGAAAAAACGCGTTTTTCTCAGCCCTTATACGCGTTTTAAGGGCCATGCGGATAAGGGGTCTGCTAGAGATTCTCTAAGTAGTAGTTCTCTCCCATGTTTCTAGAGAGTAAATTATATAAAACTACCATATTTTGGGCTAGATTTGCGAGTCGGTACCAACATTCGTAATTTTCTCAAAAAACTACCAAATCTGAGAAGAGCGTTGTGAGTCACACTAATTTTCATTTGATATCCTTTTAACGTGCTTCCCGATAGGTGGAACCCATCTGCACAGCTGATCAGTCAAAAAAGTCAAAGGATATACATATGTTAGATAGCTATAAAATCAGGATATTTTTGTAAATTTCTAATGCACATTAAAAACGAATACGTGGCACCCTCTCTAGGACCTCATTAGGTCGAGGGCACCGCCACGCGTGGTGCCTACACTGTCAATCCTACGATGACGCGACCTCCAACAGCCGGCGCACGACCAAAATCGATGAAGGTGTAGGCTCATCGGCTCGGTCTTGTCGAGGACGTAGATCCAGTGGTCTCCGAGCTCGATGGAGTCACGGTCGAGATGGGTCTTGGCTCCCTGGTGTAGTGGTATTCCTCCGGTAGTCTTCTTGTAACAGAGTAGTTCCACCGACGGAAATTTCTCGCTAGAGCAATTCCAGTGGCAGCCACCATGACGCTCGGAGGTTGTCGTTGGCAAGGATACGAGAGTACATCCTTGTCCCGATCCCGCCACCGTCCCCACAGTCTAGTTCTGGTCGACGGCGAGCCCGTCAGTGCAGCGGAGCAGCGTCGATGAATTCTTTCCCTAGGTCTCGCCATGGCCGTGCCCGTGGAGCTCGAAGGCGAGGCGGAGCTCCTAGAGCTCCAGGGAGACACACCGAAGTTGTCAGTGCTTCCAGCTCCGTCCCACCATGACGCGGTCCTACAGCACGATTCCGCCGTGCCCCCGCCCTCCCAGCGGTCGGCACCATCGAGGTCACCCTATCCCGTGGGTGACCTGCGTCTTGGTTGCCGACAAAGAAGCAACGGCAGATCCCTTCCAGCAACATGTCGCCGCCCTCAACCTGTTCGATGGATTGACCTGCCTCCCACCAACACGCACGGACACAGTATGGTCGCAATATTACTTTCCCAAGGACAGTGGCGTGTGCCAACGATTTGTAATCACCAATTTGAGTGTATGACTTCATGGAGACTGACGAGGTCGTCATGCAAGACATGATCAATGGCGATGGGCATGTGGGCAACGACAAAGAAACTCAAGAAGAGACTCAACAAGAGGACTAATCCATTGATGGAGAGCCATTGTTTGGGAACGATGACGTCTTCATGAGCGAGGGTCTCACACAAGCCGCAACTCTTGCCACAACACAAGATGACAAGAAGGTGAGATAAAGGACCATGAGCTATGCCACCCAAGATGACAAGTTGCTATATGATGCTTGGATGGAGATTTCCCAAGATCCACCAACCGGTGCTGAGCAAAAGGGAGGGGCATATTGGTGATGGGTGGGCAAGCACTTCCATGAGCGAAGGAAGCTCCCGCCCTTCAATTTCTTTAGTGATCGAAATGATGTCTCTCACCAGAAGAGATGGGGCTTCACATGTGGAGTGTAGCAAGTTTGAAAGTTCATACGAGACAGTGATGGCAGGGCCAATAAGCCGGCTTTCAACGGTTTACATGGTTAAACATATCCCTCTTTTTCCAATGCATCTTGCATATATGTGGGCATGTGTCATGAACTCTCGCCATATGTGTAGGTGTGTTAAGCTTTGGAACACTTCATACATATCCATGACAACAAGCCATTCACATTGAGCCATTGTTAGAAGGAGATCAAAGATTGCAAAAAATGGGAAACTAGTTATGTTCTCTACCACAAGACCGAGATCTTAGGAGTTGATCGCCAATAAGGAAGAAGCCAATTCCAAGAGGGAAGAGAGGTGGCGCAAAGATAAAGAGGCCGTCATCGTGAGCTTTGTTGATCTCCAAAAGAGATCTCTTGAGGTGGAGGAGACAAATGCCAAGTCTAGCCTCATGGAGGTCGAAGCCAAAGTCATGGCCGGAGAACAAGATCATCATGACCGACTTGGAGAGCATCGTTGACCCCGGACGAAGAGCTTGGATCAAGAAGAAGCAAAAGATGATCCTAGCCCGTGATGCTTGAAATAGCAATGGCATACATGAGTGTCATTGACATGGTTATACCCTACGGGTACCCAATGTTAGTATACCTGGTCCGCCAACGGAAGGCCCACTCGACGATCTGCCAAGGTCCAGGACGCCCAAAGACATTTCGGTTGCACGAAGCACATATGGACACGGACTCCAAAGCGCACAAGACAAGAAAACCTCAAGACTAGAGTTTGAATACAACTTGTAACCTACTCGTATTGGCACCCGAGACCTAGCCTCCCCATATATAAAGGCTAGGAGGGTCCAACGAGGAGGAGAGACGACGACGACTACACACACGACCTACAGACGCCATAACCCCCAATAGATAGATCTACGATCTCCACCTCCATGATAGATCTACAGATCTAGCCACAAAAACTCGACTCATACTTTCGCACACGTATCCACGCCAGATCGAATCTGCGCACCCTGTAACCTTCGGTTCCGCCGTAATCAAAGAGCAGACAAGCAGGAGTAGGGTTTTCCCTCCGGGGGCCTGAACCTGGGTAAATCTCGTGTCCCCTGGTTGCTTGTCTGTTAACCGTGTCACGATCTCCAGCATCCCCATCTTCTCCAAAACCCAAGTCCATAACAATGGGCATTGACGAGATTAAACCTCGTCAATTGGCGCCGTCTGTGGGAAGCAGATTAAACCTCGTCAATTGGCGCCGTCTGTGGGAAGCAGATTAAACCTCGTCAATTGGCGCCGTCTATGGGAAGCAGATTAAACCTCGTCAATTGGCGCCGTCTGTGGGAAGCAGATTAAACCTCGTCAATTGGCGCCGTCTGTGGGAAGCAGATTAAACCTCGTCAATTGGCGCCGTCTGTGGGAAACTTTGGTTTACCCACCATGATCTTCTACTTCGGGGGTCCTCTACGATCTTCGACTCCAACGACTCGGGGGCTCGGGGGCTCCATCGACATCGGCGACCCAATACGGCTTTCGGCTGCGATGACCCGATACATCCTTCGGATGCGGCGACCCGGTGCGGTCTTCGATTGCGACAATCTTCGGATGCGGAGCTCGCTGCCGCCATCGATCCCAGGAACCCGTCGCTGCTATGACCGTGGTCCGCCGCGTCGACTACGTCCGTCGCGTGACCCGCTACCGCATCAACTTCGTCCATGACAACTACCAATAAAGCTAAGTTTCCCTCTACTCAGAGCTGATTTCCTTTTTTAACTCGCACTCGAAACACTCGGGGGCTGCGCCCTCTTCGAGTAACCTAATGTGCCATCGGCTCCACGCACTCGAGCACCTCGAACGCGACAGCCCGAGTAGCTGATTCTGCCTGATCGTCGAATCCTTGAACTCCGAGTGCCTCGGCAAGGTACTGAGACTAAGGGTAATCAGGCTAACGAAAAGGCCTAGCATACAGTGCAAAAGTGTCGACTCGATCGGCACCAGAATCTTACTGTATAAGCCGACAGGCAAATATTCTTTACAAGATACAAGTACTTCACAATTATTTATGTTTTCTGCAGCTTACAAGGACATCGACCGCGTCGAGCTATTCTATTAGGTCCTCCAACAGGAGTCGACAAAAGAGCTGGCTACGCCATACAATCAAGACCCGAGTCGAGTCCCTCCTTGGATGGTTGCATCACTTGATGCTACGAAGACACGACATTGGTCGCTCACCCGACAGAAGCAACGGTGTTGACTTCATCCGCAACGTCGAGTCCTTTCGGCTAAACGCCGCACGACTCCGCCACGTCAACTCCGACTGCATCATCGATTCTTGGCTCCTTATGCATGAGACGCTGACTCGATGCACTTCTGGGTCAGTGATTTGTCTTCGCATGAGTCTCCACTCGAGTCTGCGACTCGACTAGACACTCGGGGGCTACTCCTATCAGGAGCGCTGTCGCGCACCCGATGTACTTCCGGGTCAGCGGTACGCCCGCGAGATTGTCCACTGCGTCTACAAGATACAAGACTCGAGTCTCTGCCCGAGTCTACGACTCCGCCAGACACTCGGAGGCTACTCCAAACTAGAGCGCTGGTCGCGCACACACAAGATCTTCGAGTCCTACGCCGAGTCTACGACTCCACTATGGACTCGGGGGCTACTCCCATAGGGAGGATTGATTCAAGCATCCGAAAAAAATTGTGTCCTACGGACCTGAAGCAAACAACGGCTGAATTAAAGTCTCTCCTCGAGTCTATGACTCGAACAGACACTCGGGGGCTACTCCCATAGGGAGCGCTGGTCGCGCACCCTATAGTCCATTGTGTTGACTACGTCCATGATGTCGACTCCTTTACAACAGTCGAACAAATTCAGCTGACCCGATGAACTTTCGGGTGAAGTGCTTCGCACTCGACACAACTTTCGACTCCGACATCCAAGTACAAGGTTCAAGACAATTAAGTCTCCACCCGAATCTACGTTTCGGATGGACACTCGGGGGCTACTGACATGGTTATACCCTACGGGTACCCAATGTTAGTATACCTGGTCCACCAACGGAAGGCCCACTCGACGATCTGCCAAGGTCCAGGACGTCCGAAGACATTTCGGCTGCACGAAGCACATATGGACACGGACTCCAAAGCGCACAAGACAAGAAAACCTCAAGACTAGAGTTTGAATACAACTTGTAACCTACTCGTATTGGCACCCGAGACCTAGTCTCCCCATATATAAAGGCTAGGAGGGTCCAACGAGGAGGAGAGACGACGACGACGACTACACACACGACCTACAGACGCCATAACCCCCAATAGATAGATCTACGATCTCCACCTCCATGATAGATCTACAGATCTAGCCACAAAAACTCGACTCATACTTTCGCACACGCATCCACGCCAGATCGAATCTGCGCACCCTGTAACCTTCGGTTCCGCCGTAATCAAAGAGCAGACAAGCAGGAGTAGGGTTTTCCCTCCGAGGGCCTGAACCTGGGTAAATCTCGTGTCCCCTGGTTGCTTGTCTGTTAACCGTGCCACGATCTCCAGCATCCCCATCTTCTCCAAAACTCAAGTCCATAACAATGGACATTGACGAGATTAAACCTCGTCAGTCATTGGGGGAAAACTTGTCATTTTTTGGACATGTTGTATGACAATTGCCACTTTTTGGACATCTTGGATTTGAACTCCAGTTTTCCATTTATTTAGTAGTCGTTTATTTGTGTATGCATACTTTGGTGAAATGCAAAATAAATTGGCCAACAGGTCGGCGCTAGCCAATAGCCATCTCAGATAGTTTGGAGATGCCCTTAGAGCAAGTTTAAAGAAAGTACAATAAGATCCAGTCAACGGACTATAAGATTTAAAATAGTATATTTATGCTTAGTTGGATAAAAGCGAAGAGGAGAGAGAAAAAGAGTGGTTAAGAGCCAGCTACAACACATGCTCATGGCAATATGTGAAAGTGTAAAGTGGACTATTCATTAATGAAATAGTAAACTTTTATCTCTACCTATTACACATGTTAGCTATTAGATTGACTCTAGATGATGTGGATATACCTTATAGCCAGCAGTTGGATCTACTATTTCCCTTGCTCTAATATTATAACCTACTGCTAGCTATAAGACACTACCATGTTATCTATAGCCAACAGTATAGCTAACATGTATAATAGCTAGTTACAAAAATATGCTACTTTATTAATATATGGTTCACCTTTCAAAATGTCTACGAACACGTGCAAGAGCTGACTCTTACATGAGCCTACTTCCTCTCTCTCATATTCTCTCTGTCAACTCAGCATAATTATAGTATTTTAAATCTTATAGTCACTTGACTCACCTTTTGCTCCTAGTAGCACTACTGTTTGCTATTGTAAAAATGGAGTGAAAGCTAGTAGTAGTATTGTTTCCTGTAATCGCCGCTAAGAAAAACAGGCGCACACTCTGTCACATGCAAATTGTATGGCTGTGCAATTAAATCTTTTTTGGGGTTTTGAGATGACTCATGGTATCCTGCGCATGGAGTAGGCTAAGGGCATCTCCATCGGTACGATCCAACCGATCCGCTGGTGTCTGGACGCATTCAAACAGACCTAAACGGATGCATGGGTCGGCCGCGCCCCTTCCAGCAAGGGGACACCTCCGGACCGAATCGTCCGGCCCGATTAATCCATGCACCAAAATTTGGTAATAGTTGCGTCGGGGCGAACAGTGGGCGTGTCCTCCCATTTCCTCCCGCGGGACCGAGGGCCTGCATGGCAGCGACCCAACGATATTCTTCCACTAGCCATCAATGAAGAGAGGTAGGCTGCGTCGCTGACGCTTCTTCCACTAGTAGGAAAAAGACTACTGGCGGCGTTCAGAAAAGTGGGTTAGTGGGTTTTAACCCACATGCCACCAATTTTACGCCACTGGTATCTCTTAGTGGCGGCGTTTGGACTGAACGGCTGTGGTATTTTTAACAGTTACGGCGTGTGAGGTTTTAAATACTACCGGTACAAATTTTGATAATTAAAAAAATGGCATCGACGCCGGCGAGCGTAGCCGGTGAGCTCCTCGCTGCGACACCGGCGAGGTCCTCTTCGCGGAGGCTGGCGAGCTCCTCGTTGCGAACGCCGGAGAGCTCCTCATCGTGGAGGCTGGAGAGCTCCTTGTCGTGGACATAGGGTCATGGACCTGCGGATAGAGGGAGACGCCGACGAGCTCCTCTTCACGAACATGGGGTCGTAGAACTGTGGGTGGAGGGGGACGCATGGCATTAGGTTACAGTTGGGCCATGCGGCCAGAGCGACGGGGAGACGCGGCGAAGCCGTCAGCCGACGCTTGATGTCGTTGAGGAAGAAGCAGGGACGGCGACGCACACACTTGGCTGGATACGGTGGTGCTCGCATGAGGAGGAGAAGTGGAGGCGCTATGCTCACGTGTAGAGGAGAGCGAGCGGGAGGACTTGTGGGCGTCCCGGCCAGTGCCCGCCGCTTGCTGCAGCTGCATGTGCTCGCTCGTAGGGAAATAAACGATAAGGAAGAGAGAGATTGGAGAAGAGAGAGTGATAGGATACGCCTAGTGGTTGGTTGGCTATTGAAAATTTTATCAAGTCATGAGATGCGCTTCTTCCTAGCACAAATTAACAACGCATCCTAATATTTGAACGCCAACATTAATAAAATACTAGTGACATTCCACTGTTACTGCATGTCGCTACTATTTTGTTTCATCGGACTACTCGATCCTATTTACCGGTGGCATTCATTTTGGTCTAAACGCCACCGGTAACTACATAATGGTGGCGTTACATTTTTACGGCACACCACTGATATTTCAAACGCCACTAGTATTATTTAGTGGCGTTCGATTATTTTATTATTTTGCACGCCACTAGTGGTGTGTGTGCTATAAGGGTTTTCCTACTAGTGCCCTCCTGTGCTGGCGGCGCCGTCTGATGCCTGATCTCCTACCACCACACATCAATGCCATCGCTCCGGCCTCGGCGCCATCATCCAATGTCATGCCTTTTTAACAGGCCACCCACGACCATCTTCTTCCACACCACACTCTCCTCCCTCCCATCCTTCACTACCAGTAGCAAGCCATGGCCGACGGCATTGGATCAAGGGAAGGGCGTCTAAGACGACCACCGGGCTCTGGCCGTGGCTATCGAGATAGGCGCGGAGGGCGCGACCAAAGCAGCATGCCTCCATAGTCTCCCTCACCACACGGTCCTAGCCGTGGCTATCTAGGACGAAGGCGTGGGGGACGCGGCCAAAGTAGCACGCCTCCACCGATCTCCCCACCATCGGCATCACCAACACCGTCGTCACCTAGGCTCGGGCCCATCGACATCAGCCTCGTCGGCTTCGAGTTCACAGTGACCATCCACTCGGGCATGAAGCAGGACAAGATGCTCCTTCCCCGCAAATTCGCATAGCTGGTCGACGATGTAGAGCCCCAGCAGGTCGTGCTGCGGGCTGCCGGTGGCAAAACCCGCGCCTGGCCTATTGAGGTGTCGCTCGATCACCTCAGTCAGATGTTACTTGCCAATGGATGGGAGGAGTTCGCCTGCGTGCACCAAATTAAAGTCGGCCACTTCGTCGTCTTCAAGTACGACGACAAAACCATGCTCATCATCAGCGTCTTCGCGACACCATGTGCCGTCTCCACTACCACTCCGAATCTGACTCCGACAAGTAGGCTGACCACTAGACTAGGTTGTGTACTCACCGTGTACCGTCTTTGGAATGACATTTGTAATGTGAGCATCAACCATTTGCAATGAAATTTTTTCATTCAAGTTTAGAAATGTTTTACAAGCAAATCCAACCTAGAACAACAACCTAACTATGCGCTGCTACGACACTAGCGGCAGCAGCCATGGCGAATCGACAAGACCCCATTCTTCTTGAAGAGAGCGGTAGATCGCAACCTGCATCTACAACTCCTCTTCAGCTTGGGCGAGGCGGGCACATGTGAGTGTCGTCAGGATTGGCCTGCACCGCTGCTAGGGCCCCATCGCACACGTCTTTGAGCGCTTGACGCCGTAGGTGCTCTGGTAGAAAGACGCGGCCCATTACCTCCAACATGAAAGGCTCGCTTGTGGTCCTGTTGCGGTCGAAGTGAGTGTGTCGTGGCCGCCAATCACTGTACAAACTAAATATCTATGGCTGCCCTGGAATCGGAGGCGGCAACATGTCGGGTGACTCCGGCGGGTCTGGCGGCCACGATGGCTCTTCTCTGCCGTGGTTGTGAACGCCAGTGTCGTGACGCCGACGGCCGGGCATGGTGGTTTCTAGGGGATTTCCGGCTGTATCTATCTTGGCTGGCCCTTCCCTTTTTATGGATACGCCTGGACGCGCCGAGAAACGCCCAGAACAGGCGGAAAGCGGTGGGAAAGAAAGGCGGGAATCGGCCAGGCAGCGGGAACACAGTGTAAATACACCGGCGCCTACACCAGTGGCCACAGTGATGGCCTGTTTGCCAAGCGCGGATAGACCCAAATCCCTCTGTGACCCGACCCATCCGGACAGAAATAGACGTTTTAGGTCGTCTGTTTGGGTCGGCCTGATGGAGATGCCCTAATTAGTACTAGTATTAATTGCTCTAATAAATTGTCTGAAATTTTCCAAGATGTAGAGTGGTAAAACCGAATGGAGGGAGTATACGAGAGAAAAATGAATCAAATTTCATATTGCAAATCCTTTAGAGCATCTCCACTAGCATTCCCACGAGGGCCTCCCAGACCTTTTTTTATTCAGATGGTGAAAATTCACCCAGCCACGTTCCCAGACACCCAGTTTTAGCTGGATTCGTCCCATTTTACATTCGGGGTCCCAGGCCGAACCTGGGGAGCCGGGAGTCGCATGGAAACATCGGATAAAGCGGAATCAGTGGGAAAGGAAAAAAATCCTTCACTAGACCCGCCCTATCAGCGTGTGAACCAAGTCGTCCTCATCCCGTCGCCTCGGCTCTCTCCATGGACCGTCGGACAATGGCCGCATGTCCTCGGCTAACACGCGTCGCCGTAATGGTGCGCCACCGCCCGCCCACCTTCCCACCGTTTCCACTTTTCCCGTCCACGTCGCTACACCCCTCCCGCCCTCGCAGCTCTTTGCTCTTCCGGCTATAAATTCCGGCTGTTCTCGCTGTGACCAGGCCGCACACTCTCTCCCCCATTGCCCCAACCCACAAAGCTTCGCCTTCTAGCGTTGAGAACAAGAACAATGACAGAGCGATACCTAGGCGACCTGACGGCGGCGAACGGCTTCGGCTGGCGGTCCCTGCAGCTATGACAGGCACGGCTTCTCCATGTCGGCTATGATGGTCCTAGTACTTCATCGACCAGTGGAACCAGCAGCTCGTCGCCTATGATAGCGCCGCCCGCTACCGGCGAGGAACAACTCGGCAGGACAGCGATGATGGTGGAGCGCGCCAGGCCGCACGTTCGCCGCCGTCCTAGAGCATATCAGCGCGGGGAACAACCCGCGCCTGGGCTATCCCCCGCGCTCCCTGCCGACGATGTCCCGGCGCCGTCTAGAGAGCAGCTGGATGCCGAGGAGGATGGCGAGCGGTTCGTCTGCCTCGTCATCGGCCTCGACGTCTCGCTCGTCCGGTTGCACCAGGGAGTACGCCAGTGCCACTCCAGCCAGTGAAGCGGGAGGCAGCGTCGCCATCGCGCTCGCCACCGCGCACGCATTCATGTGTCATCGTGATAAACGAACGTCGTCGCCGCTGAGTGGTCACCTTCGATTGTCAAGGCCGAGGCTACGCGCACCAAAGGAGGAATCGGTGGACAGGGTAGTGCCCATCGACGAGGACGCATTCCTCCTCAAGATGGCGATTAACGTGTCGCTCAACGACGTGCCGCCGATGAAGGCCACCGATGCCTGCGCCGGGTCCAGGGCGGGCTAGGTGCGGAAGGAGGCGGAGTAGATCCGGTGGCTGCACGAGAATGCCGAGCGCCAGGCCGCACGCGGCGTTCGTTCGCCGCCAGAGCGCCTACCAAGGCGCGCCACTCATCGTCCTGGACGACGATGGCAAAGACGAGGCCGGACCCTCATAGCAGCCGTGGCGCTGCGGCGACGCCGACCAGGGTAGCTCCTGGCCACCGCAGCCGCCGAGCGACAACGACGGCGATGGAACTCAGGACGCCGTCTACACGTCGTTCTACCGCCACTTTGGCATGTGAACAACGCTCTAGTCGGTATCGATGTCGGCATCAGCGTCGTGTATTAGTTATTTCGATGTTTTTTTGCCTACTTCAGTCAAAATTCGGGTATAAATCCGAATTTGACATAATATGTAAGAACTCGCCATGCAATCATCTGAATTCGTCTAGATTTCGTCGTGTTTGTTTAAATTTTGGTCAAAGTCAGGAACTTGGCCTGAAAATACTAGTGGGAAACTAGCCATTATCAGACCGAATGTTATATCCGTCCGAAATTAAATAGCGACAGAATTGGGTCCAGGAACACCGGACGAGTGGAGGTGGTCTTAGAGTGAGTATCCCAAAGAACATGTAGCGTTAAGCCTCTTGGTTCCATGTCGAAAGATGAATTTTAAATGGCACGGGAGCAACAGCTCGCTATCCCCCAACCATATGAAGTAGGGAATACAAACTTTTATCACCTGAATTTTGGGAAAGGATATTGTTCCCCCGGGGATCGTTCGATCTCCCGGGACGCTCTCGCTGCTGCGTGTCGGGTCCGCGCACAATCAACGCACAACACGCATCCGCGCGCCGTTGGATCCGGCCGACTAGAGCAGCTAGCAACCGCCGCCGCCAGACTAGGCCGCCGCCGCCGGATCCAGCCGACCAGAGCAGCCAGCAACCGCCACCGCCGGACTAGGTGAAAGGGAAATGGACATCGCCTAGGGGGGGGGGGTGAATAGGCGTTTTAAAATTATTACGGTTTAGGCTCTAATAAATGCGAAATAAAACTTAACGTTTAATTTATCAAGCCAAAACCTATATCCACTAGTTTCACTAAGTGCACCAACAACCTATGCTAAGCAAGACAAGCAACAAGGTGATAGCAAGATATAGTACTTCAAGCACGAAGGCTATCATAATGTAAATTGCATAAGTAAAGAGCTCGGTTGAGAGATAACCGATGAATACGGAGATGATGATTTGTTTCCCGAAGTTTACTTTCAAAGAAGCTACGTCTCCGTTGGAGAGGTGCGGGGACGCAATGTACTTCAAACGCCACAAATGGCTCACCTCGGGGTGTGGTGGCTCGATGCTCACCAAACGCCACACAAGGCCTCACCCCAAGATGCGAAGGCACGCAACCTACCGACGCCACAACAGGCTCACCCTATTCTCCCGTGAGCTCGCCACAAAGGCCTACTCACGTTCCACTATGGGACACTTGAGGGCGGTCACCGAACCCGTACAAGGCTTGGGGCAATCTCCACAACTCAATTGGAGGGCTCCCAAGAAACGCCACAAAGGCTACAAAGCCACAAAAGGCTACAAGACCACAAAAGGTCAACAATCCAACCACACAACCGTCTAGGGTTCCAAGAACCCAAGAGAGACAAGCCCAAGGGCTTGAACTCGCTGAATCTACAAGGAGAACTCAAACCTATGCACCAAATGCAAGAGGCAAGTCCTTCACTCTCAAATTCCACCAAAGCTACAAAAGCTATTGGGGGAATAAGGGAGGAAGAACACAAGAGGAGAACACAAAACTCTCCAAGATCTAGATCCCAAGGATTCCTTCACAAAGAAGGGATTTGGCTTGGTGGGGCTTGTAGATCTAGATCTCCTCTCTCAAATCCCTCAAAAAGATGCAAGAATTATAGGAGGGGAAAGGAGAGAGGGCAAGCTCTTCAAGGTCAACAATGGAGGAGAGAGAAGGCCAAAAACCAAGAAGAACAAGTTATAGGGCCGAAGGGGAAGGGGGGGCTCCTTTTAAAGGGCTCCCCGATCTGCCCGTTACCCACAGAATCGCGCACGGCCGGTAGTACCGGTGGGTGGCCGGTACTACCGGTGGCACTCAGCCAACGGTCCAAAAACAAGGTGCAAACGAACACAAAAACGAGGCCGGCCGGTACTATCGGTGAGTCACCGGTACTACCGCTTGGGCCGGTACTACCGCCCAAGATTCCGACCGAAGTTCCGACAAATACGCACACCAAGACAGAGAGGGTACTGAACCAAAATTGGAGTTGCCGGAAGTTGGGCCGGAATTAACATCGGTACTACCGGCGGCAAACTGCCCTAGTGGTACTACCGGTGGCCCGCCGGAACTACCGGCCAGGCAAAAACTCCAGAACCAGAAATGCCACAACTTTTGCATCCGAACTCCAAACGAGATGAAATCAATTTTGTTAGAAAGATAACGACGTGTAGAATCCAACAAGGTGTGAGATACCTCCCAAGGTGTGGATATCACCAAGGGAGAAAATACCATGAATATATATGTGAGATACCTCCCAAGGTGTGGAGCCGGAAAACCCGCAAGATCAAAAACGCAATAAGATATGCACGTAAAATCCGTTTTTGATGAACTAGAGCTTGTTATGAAGATAACCACAAGCTCTAGATCCTCACATGGACAAGAACCAAACAACAACCAAGAAAGATGATGCTATGTATGCAAAGGTTTGAGCTCTCTCCGAAAGATACGAATGAGTCACCCACTCGAGAGCCCCTCTTGATAGTACGGCTATATATCCTAAACCCGGTCTTCCAACACTACAAGAGACCGGTAAAATAGAAACCCTATCAACACCATACCTTTGCCTTGAGCATCCCACTTGAGCTTGATGTAGACGATCTTGTCACCTTCAAGATGGAACACCTTTCTTGATTGCACTTTCTTGCTCTTGCTTGATGAAGGCTTGAGACATGCTCTCCCATACTCCATGGGAAAGCCTCTTCTTCGAACTTGTCTTCCTCATTCCATGATTGCCGAGGATGACAAGAATAAAGCATGAGATCTTCTAGAGAGGATGCATCTTGAGCTTGCACAACAATTCTTGATGATGATGCCTTGAAGAAAGCCATGAGGAACTCCATTTTCTTCTTCTTCTTCAAGACATACTTGATCTTCTTCTTCTACTTAATTCCAATAGACACAAAGCCCTTGGACAGTGCTCCTTCTTTCATTCTTAAAACCAACACATGGTCCAAGCGATGCCAATGGACAAACCTATAAGTGGAATTCACTTTGCACATTAGTCCATAGGGATTGTCATTAATTACCAAAACCACACATGGGGCATACATGCCCTTTCACTAGGTCTCCGCCGCTGCCGCCAGACAAGGCAGCCCCCGCCGCCGCCAGACTAGGCCGCGCCGTCGGATCTGGCAAGCTGGAGCAGCCAGCAACCGCCGCCGCCGGACTAGGCCTCCGCCGCTGTCACCGGAGTAGGCAACCGACGTCGAACTAGGCTGCCCCCGCTGCCGCCAGACTAGGCCTCGCAGGAGCAGGTACCACCGTCTTTCCGCCATGGCCGGCCCTTCCGCACGTGCGCCGCTTGTGCTGCGTGTGCCGGCGTCGAGGATGACGTTGCCGCCTACCCGCCATGGCCTCGCTCCAGGGGAGTTGCTCAGCCGTGCGCTGGCGTTGCTACCCAAGGGCATCGGCATTGCTACCCAAGGGCACCGGCTCTGCTACGTACATACGTACGTCGTCGGGTTTGCTACATGGGTGTACGTACGTCGTCAGGTTTGCTACATGATCAACTGTGCTACGTGCGACCGACGGTGGTGCTGTTTTGCTACATGCGGCCGACGGTGGTGCTACAATAGTATAAATTTGCTACGAGATCTCCGGCGAGGTCTCCTGCGAAGTTGGATTTGCTACAATAGAATTTTTTGGCTACATACGTTTTATGGTTTTGCTAAATTTTTTGCTACATGGTCTCCTGCGAGGTATTCTGGCGGAGTCTCCGGCGAGTGCGATGCTGATTCTGCTACATTCATAATTTTTTTTGCTACATTAGCACAATGCTTTTGCTACAATAACGTAAACATTTTGCTATGAGGTCTCTGACTAGGTTTTTCTGGTGAGTCTCCGGCGATATTTTCTAGGGAAGTCCGTTTTTGCTACATTATTACTTTTTTTGCTACAAAGTCTTCGGCGAAGTCTAGTCTGTCTTTTTTTTTTCTGGACCGAACCATTTTCATGTAGCAAAAGCAAGAATAATTATAGCAAAAGCAGGATAAACGGGCAAAAAGTAGATCTGGCCGTTGATCTGAGCAGATCGGACGGCCGGGACCCGGGAATGGAAAGTTTCCATCCCAGGGGACGCGTGGCGCTGCCCCTAAATTTTTAGCGGTATATACACATAAACTACGGTTCAGGTTAGTAAGTTAGTTGCCTGCCCGAGTCAAGAAGCGGCTCTGAGAGAGTTGACTTACCCGAGCCGGCAACAATATCCTCGACCGCGAAGTGTTTGTGTTCTACTAGTAGATCGTAACCTAACTAAGTAGATCCGCGTGGAGTGGAGCCATTCGAGTCGGTGTCTAAGAGTGTGTTTGGGAGGGCTCCACGCCTCCACTCCACCTAAATTCACTCGACCCCTAAACTACACTCCACCAACAATCTCTAGAGCAGCAAAAAAGTGTTTAGCTCATAAGGTAGCTCCAGATTCAGATTAGAGAGATCTAATTGTGAAATGTCTAGGCTACCTCCTATTTTCTGTTCTCTTTCATTTTTACTTACCAATCTAGTACCAACCGGAGGCGCCAGAGATGGTGGTGGAGAGGAGGACAGGCCGTCGGGGAACAACGGTCGAGGGCAGAGGGGGCGCCGCCGGAGCTCTAGACGGGAGATCTGTCGCCGGACATGGCAACAGTGGCCAACCCTAGCCGCCTCTATTCCTGTGGGAGAAGGAGATTCGGGGCGCACGGGAGAAAATGAATCAGGGCTACGAGTTCAGCCTAACGTCTTGCGGTTAGTCCAGTGGCAACGGTGGATAAATTAACAACAACTATGGCCTTAAGTCAGTGTGCAAGGTGAAGTGAAGCAGGCGAAACACCTGTTTCTCTGCTCCACCAAAATGATCTGCGGGGCATCTCAGATCCACTTCACGTGTCTGGTGGCAGCCTCACTTGCTCGGTTGTTTGGGGGCAGCTTCACTTGCTCCACTTATGGATTGGTGAAATGAAGCTGTCCCAAACACACCCTAACTAGGGGTCTCCTGCTAACTCCAGGAGGACCAACACATCACTATCATTTGAAACGGCTCCGTCTCTGTTGCAAGCTGAAAGCTTCGGCTCTTCTTCTTGCGGCAAGGGTGGCCAATCAGCTTCAGCTTCATCATGTCATGTCTCTTGCAAGAGCAGTGACAGTGAGCACGACGTCCGGTCCTGGGTTCTTTGGGACATCAGGCAACATATTGCTCAAATTAAACAGGTTACACAGGAGCTGTAAGCTAATGTTTACCACATCCGCAGGGATCTAAATGGTGTAGCATAGAATTGAGCGCAACAGGATTTGGGATTATCTTTAGGAGTGAACAGCTCCCGTCCCTCGCGTCATCCCCTCGGGCGGCTCGGGGGAAACCACCGCCGCCAACGCCACTAGGCCCTCCATCTCCCCCTCTTCCACGCCGCCGCTGCCGCTGGCTTCTCCATGGTGGCGGCGACCCCCTGTCTCCGAAGGTGGATGGGGAGAGCAGCGGTGGATGCGGAGGTGAGATGGGGTGGTGCCCCGCGGCGAGGCCGGTGGCCGCTGCATTGAGGCTCGAGGTGGAGGTGGCTGAGGGGAGTTGGCCGAGCTAGCACTGCACGGCGGCGTTCCTCGGCCAGCGGTGGCCGCTCAGTCCCATCTGGGCTTCCAGGGCTGCTGCTTGGTGCCTGTTGCTGGGCGTGGAGCTGTGCTCCGATCGTCGCGGCGGTACTCTACGGGTGCTCTGGAGACAGAGCGGGAGGGGGCAGCGGTGGTGGTGGTGTGCTGTCGGGCTGTTTGGCTTGGCAGGGTAGCGTGGCGAGGACTCAGGTGCTATGCTTCAAGCTGCTGCTCAGTGTGCTAGTTGTGGCTCTATGCTGCATCGGCGTTCTCGGCCTGGTGGCGTAGAGTTTGCCTTGGCAGGGTGTGTTGGCCGGCAGGCCTCAGCGCGTTTGGTTGTGGCTTGTTGGCGGCCAATTTAGGGTGGAGGTTGTTGGGCACCTCCGAGAGAAATCTTTCCTCTAGTTATGGCCAGAGCTGGCGATGGTGACACCCACGGGTGTCGCGGACTTTCTTGGAAGCATCATCGTGTGTGGTTCTCACTCCTCCTCCTACGACCTTGACTCTGGGGGAAACTTCAGATCCGGATCGGGCGATGGAGGCGCTACTGCGTCTCTTTCCTTCTTAAGGGCATCATTTTGGAGTCACCTCGACCAGGGGTTCGGTGAAGGCGCTTGTGCCGGGCAACTATGCAAGGTCCAAGTGTGTAGTTTGGCAAAGAGGATGTGTCGAGCTGAGGTTGGATCGAGGCTGGGCTTCGGTAGTCGGTTCTTCCCGGCGTGTCCGATGGGTTCTTCTGCTTCACTGTGTTGTTGTGGAGTAACATTCTAGTGATCATATCACTTGCTTGCAAGCTATCTTAATGTGATATCACCGAGAGGGCAGATTATATCTATCCGTCATCGGGATTGACAAATTCCACTCTTGATCCATGAGCCTCAACATAACACCTTCGTAGCACTGAACCCATCTTTATAGTCACCCTGTTACGGTATGACGTTTGATGTTATCAAAATACTCTTCCGGTGTTAGCAATTAACATGATCTCATGGTCTAAGGATAAAGATTACTTCGTATGATGTTATAGCAATACAAACATAATGACTTGATCGTAAAGCTATACTTCGGATGAATGTTCATCACATCATTCCACCAATATTATGACCTCGTTATTCACAACATCCAATGTCCATGATCAGGAAACCTTGATCATCTTGTTAATCAACAAGCTAGTCTATAAGAGAGACATAACTAGGAACCCTTTTTGTTTATTAAACACACATGTATTGATGTTTCGATCAATACAATTCTAGCATGTAAAATAAACATTTATCATAAACATGGAATAAGATAATAACCACTTTATTATTGCCTCTCGGGCATATTCCCTTCAAATTTCAACTTCGAGGGATTGTACTGCGTGCTACAATGTGCTCGAATAAAAATTGGCGCCTCCAGTGCCTCTCTGCTCAAAAATAAATAAATAAATAAATAAATAAATACTACACTTTCAGTGGAACCGGTACAATATGTGTGCTCCGACTCCACAACAACACAGTGAAGCAGAAGAACCCATCGGACACGCCGGGAAGAACCAGCACACATGTTGGACCGAGCACACATGTTGGACATCGCCTCTATCTCTATGTGCCACTGCTCCAGCCGCCTTTCATTGACAGGTACATCCTAACTATGACGAATGGCATGATTTTCTTCGGTCATTGATGCCATTTTTTTCTCCGAGTCATCTCTAATTCGAGCAAGAGTCTGTTGCACTATCAGCACATTTTTCTTTGCCGTTGCTAGCATGTCCCATTGTGTTCTCTGTCTTCTCCAAGCATTTCTCGTGTACTGATTTAGTTCTTCGAATTTCTGAGTCCATCTGGGCAGTATTTATTTCCCTGGTATTACAGTGATTCCAGACTGTGTAAAGCCTGAATATGTCGACTCAGACATTCATAAAAATGCAAATTGTATGGGTTGTAACACTTGATCATTTTCTACAAATGATTTTACATGTTTTTCATAATTACTAATTATCATATGCGTGGAACGAATTATGATGTATATAGTGTATAGGTATATATACTGCATACAAAGACAATCAATGAAATTGGTATGTCATGTAAAATAATGCCATAAAAAAAAGAAAATACTACCCTATTTACGCATGCATGAAAAGTAGAATGAAGGAACACTAATAGGTCACTTTTTTTTAACAAAAGATAAAGTTAGTCCAAAAGCAATACTTTGTATATCCCGATTTTTGTTTTATGACAGATGGCAGCAGTGCGGTTCATATCTAAGGCCATGTTTGGACCGTAGGAATGCAAAAGACAGGAATAGGGAAAAAACAAAGGAATAGGGAAAGAATGCATATAGTATGTACTGACAGAGGAACGTAAAACACAAGAGAATATTACAATATCTGTTTGGAACGCGGGAAAGGAAGAAACACAAGAAGTTAGGTTTGTAGTGTTGAAATTCTTGCTAAAATCAAGTTACTTTTACTACTGATAAACACTCCTGCCTGAGACTGATCCACTGCAGGTGCAGTTGGGAGTAACATGTCAACTGTTAAGGTCTCATCACTGATTAAATACAGAGGAAGACCAATCATACACAACTCAGCTAGACGAAATAGAATGATGCAGTTGGTCAAAGATTTTCCAAATCATGCAAACAACAGCAGGGGATAAATTATAGAGAAGCTGGCTAGTGTGAGAGTGCAAACTCACAGCCCCTTTGCATATGAGGTGCTACCTTGCTAGAGCATGAATTGAGGGTTACATGGCTGAGAAATAAGGGATGCACAAATACAGCAGAAGAGAATAGAACAAATTACTTTAAAAACTGTTGCATGTCTAGTCAACCAAGGGACCGATGTCACATTGTGAACTGAAATACAATTGTAGCAAGACATTGTAAGCCATTATAATAGTTAGGTGGGAAACACCTAAAAAAGAGTTAAGCACTTAAAAGAGCATTTATTATTATTAGTCGTGCATGCAACAACAAAGCTTGAAAAAAAAAGATCCTCAAAAATAAAGATATTGTACAGTAAAAATGGGAAAAGGAAAATCTGCATCCTGAAAATGGAGATCACGCGGTAAAAAAAAAAAGGAAAACAAGGAAATCACTAGGAACACTGACAATTCACGGGTCATGCTAGCAAAAAGGTAATACGTATAAGGGGATTCATGTTAGAATCTAGATGCATGATAGGAAGCTCATCTTATTCAAAATTTATTATAATTACTTTTTCAGAACTAGCAGTCCTAGTTTGTCTCTGAATATATGACGAACAGAAACACAAACAGTAGGCACAAAATTGGTTAATGGGGGGGGGGGGGGGGGGGGGGGGGCTAGCAGCTAATGCAACATAGCAGCATTCCATAGAAAGTGCACAACAGTTGAAAATCCATTCTCCAGCATTACCAACCGCTTCAAAGCAACAGGCGGTTTATATGGGAATAAGCAGTACTTAAGAATTAAGATACAAGGAATGATCTTGTAGTTTTTAACGCCAGCCAGATATTCTTTTGCATCAACAAAGTATTTGATCATTGTTAAGGCATACAGACATATTTCCATTCATTTCCTCGTATGCAAATGACAAACAACTGAAGACTTGATTAGTGAGAACCTTCAGCATCATGTCCAATGCTCCCATCATCAGCAACCAAAGAAGGAGGCCAGGCCATTGCATACGGATGGATATAGCCATCATATCTGCCCTCATGCAGTAACTCAAGATTCAAGGTCTCCAAGGAAATGGAGAAGAACCAGCAGTGTTGTGTGCCAGCGAGGGTCATCCACGTCACAGACAAGTACACGGATCCAGACCTAACTTGCACAATTTTGATAAAGCCATGCAAGTGCCGAGTGATCCCGTGAGTTATCCGATTAATTTCTTTACTCAAAGAGAGTATGGTCTGCAGCACCCATATCCCAGTTCCATCACTATCCATACTACGGATCCAAATTTTGATGGACAATCCAAACTGATAGACAATGCAAAGCTCGCCATCCTTAGTCTCCCCAGCCTTGAAATTGCAGGCCTCCACCTTCACTTGCCCAGGTAGATCTACAACGCTGATATCCAATGTGTCGATGTTGATCCTAATCATGCGTCTTTCGCCGTGGCAAGGCCAGTAAACGGAACCATCCACCAGTGAACCAGCCTTGAACTTTAGGCTGTTGTTTCCACCGATATCCACCCACGGCTGGATGACCCAATCCCACGTCTCCGACGAGAAGATGGCAGCGCGAACCCTATTCTGATCCTTGCAGAAGCAGATCACACGGAACAACAAGGGTTTCTCATCGGAGCACTGCAGGTGGAAACCAATTAAAGAGAAACTGTGCCTGCTCCCAGCCTCGATACCGCCGGGCAACGGGAGGATGGCCACGGCCCAGGTTATGGGGTTCAGCGTAGCGAGGGACGGATTATCGATATCCGAGTTTTTCTTCCATAGGAGGATGCAACCATCGCGGCAGTCGCTGACACTCCAACCAGATAACGACTGTGGGAGGGAAGTGAGGAAGAAGTCGCCGCGGCGAGGACGGCGGTAGCAGCGGAATCGGAGAGGCGCAGCGGGACGAACAAGGGGTTGGTGGGGCCGGTTACGTGGAGGAAGAACCCTATGAGGGGTGCCGGGTGGAGAGCGCGGAACAGGCGGCGTAAGGCAGGGGAGGAGCGGACGGCGTCGAGCCATGAGCGGCAGGAGAACGCGGCGCGGATGAGGGCCGGGAGGTCCGGCAGGCGGAGGAAGATCTCGCGAAGGTCGTCATCACTAAGGGAGGATATGGGGGTAGCGGTGGAGGTGGTGATGGCGGCGGATGTGGTGGTGATGGTTGTGGTTGTGGTGGTGTTGCCGTCCGCGGAGACGGTAGTGTTGGTTGTGGTGGTCGAGCTGGTGCCGTCGGCGGCGGTAGTGGTGGTAGTGGCCGTGGTGGTCGTGGACAGATTCGACGGACGTTTTTGCGGTGGCGCCGCCATCAGTTCACGGGATAGCTTCTCGGTCCCTAACTCGAAAGGAAAATGATACCCCAAGGCAACTCCAACCATCCGGCAAACCGTACAGCCCTTTTGACCCTGTTGGTCAGTTTGCGGGGCGGGAGGAGAAGAGCCCGGCCCAGGTCCGTCCTGGCCGTGTCGCTGCCCCAACGGTGACTCGCATGGGTCTGACTTCTTGGCCATTTTTTCTTCTAACATGTTTAAAAATATCAGGATGCAAATACCCACTTAAAATTAAGAACCACTTGTCCAGTCTTATCCTCTATCTCGCAAAACCCAAAAGGAAGACATACGTAGTTCATACATAGAAGAAAATAAAGATAAAAGATCGAAGATTATACATCTCGATCAAGGATGAACTTTCTCTTCCTTTCGAATCAAGCTCAATTTACCGCCACTTGGGGTTGGCACATCAACATCGGTGACTACAGAGCTTCCTCCCTTTCCTCCTCACCACAATAGAGCTCCTTCCATTTCTCGCAATCTTTGAGCTTCGTCCAACAATTGGGCAATATGAAGGACTTTATTGTCTTGGACGGTCTTGAAATGTTCCAAAGCTTGGAACACCTACAAAATATATATGTTGATCGGGGGTTACAAATGTGCATTCATATATGAACAACAAAATAAAATAGGATGAATGAGTGTACCAACTCTTGGAATCCAACACCACTCATGGGTATCACCTTGACATGCTCATAGGAAGCACAAAACTTGGTGCATTGTTCGTTGATTGTTGCTCACCATTTCGTGAGAGAGTTTTCATTCCGATCACTCTCAAACGGCTTGTCATAGAAATTTCGATGCTCGTGGAGGTACTTCCATATCTGGTCCCAAAAGGTTGTTCCCTTTTGCTCGGCACCGGCCATTGCATCTTGGCCAATTTCTAGCCATGCATCACATAGCATCTCATCCTCGAGGACTGAGTAGGACGAGGTCCTCCTGCTACCGCCAACCCGAGCTTGTCGTGATAGTTTGTCCTCGAACAAGGGCTAGGTATCGATTGAAATACCTAGGGGTTGTGTATCTTGTTGGGTGTTTTGGGTTTCCTATAGGGACAAAAACACCGTTGTTTGACAAACTATAGGTGTAGGGACCGCATCATACAAGGGAGTAGAGTCATACCTGGACGGGAGTTGGGGTTGGCGTTTCATGGAACAGTGCGCAGGGAGGGGGCATGCTGCCGGTGGGAATGGTCCTTTGGGTTTTGCTGCTTGTCGAGGACCCGCTGCCGCCAACCGGTGTCATGTTGAGATCAATGGGCGGTGGCGCAGGGAAGGAATCGCCCATCTTCGGTGAGAGCTCCCACATGTTGAAGACCAGGGACGGGACTGCGCCGCCCGTGTCCATGTCAGGCACCAGTAGCTTGTTGGGTGACGACTGGGAACTCGCTGCCGCTGCGTATGCCACGACCTACTATTGCTGCTCTTTTATGAGCATAAGGGTGGCCGCTTGCGTGATGAGGGCCTCCACGTTGGCCTTCTCCTGAATGGCCGTGGAGACCTTGAGGGCATTGGCCCTTTCTTTGGCGAGGGCAATGATACCTTTGATCCGGATTACAGATGCAGTATAGTAGCTATTTCCCTAGTAGACCTAGGTTTGTCGAACCTTAGGAAGCAATTGATGTATGGAAATATGAGGAAATTCTACAAGACTTGCTTACTCGTTTTACCTTATGTTTACCGGAACTTTCTAGTTTACTTTGAATCGTTGATTGTTTCAATGGATAGAAATAGGCCAGGGTTAAAGATTCACCTGCATCTGCACATACATATGGAATAAAGATAATAATAAGCACATTCATGTGTGAAATGATCTAATATATATAGGATTATGGACAACACATCCATAAACACTCAAGCCCCTGCGAGCCATAGGCATAACAATAGTATTTTGATCTAACTGTTATACCATAAAGCACCGAGTTATAACAATTATTAAGTAAAATACAGGTCAAAGCCTTAAGAATGGTGATGTTGCTATTACTCCCAAGTGGATCCCTAAACGAAGACCGTACTCTCCTTGCTTTCACTAGGTTTCGCATGAAGTCATCGTTCACCACTCATCTCACCTCAAGCCTTTTATCAATCCCTAGGATCTTGGGTACCTACAAGTCCATGGATCAAGACAAGAGACAAAGAAACAAAGATACATATCTCCTATTCAATTACCACACAATATTCCCAGGTTTCACCTCAACCCACAACCCCTGAGGAATACTCACTCATAACAATAAGACCAAGGATAGAAAATATTGTGCAAAATATTTACATTAAAATCAAATATTCTTACAATGGTCGCCAAATCATAAGGAGATCTCAGGTAAAAGATGATGGCTATGGCTATGTAGTGGATGGACGATGGATAGGATGAACTATGGTGATGGTGAAGTGGTGGATCCCCTTCAGTGGCGTTGTTGATGCAATCTGAGAATGGTGGCCCTCTGCATGGTGGCTGGGGTATCGAAATATATAGGTGTCTTCACGAAGTTGTTGCATTTGACCTAGCGAAGACAGTGCTGCACAGTGCGGGTGAGGCTTGCCCGTACGGCTGGTCGTTAAACCTTATGTAGGCTCCTTTTCGATCCCAATTAGCATGGCTGAGTAGGCAACGTGATAATCTTCAATAAATGCTCCTAATTTTGTCTTAAAAGTATGATTTCCTGCACAACACAAATTAAGACCAAGAATTGCACATCTTTGCAATAATTTGTCACTAGTAGCAGGGTTAGAGATATTCTTGGTCAATTATTTGACTTAAATATGATTTAAACATGGAGAAAGATGACTATTTTCATAGCCATCAACTTCCCTAAAGCTCAAACCTTGATCTTCCTCGATCAAGAAACAAAAGACCATAAGGAACTCAATGTTTAAACTGAAATAACGAGAAGATGAATTCACTTATGGTTGGTAGTCATATGTATCCAACACCTCTTCCATTTGAAAGGCTCATAAAAATTATAGAAGTGCCGAGAGTACTATACGATCTTTGTTAACTCAAAACAATCACAACAAAGTTGATAGAAGTATAAACAACTAGAAGTGTAACAATCATTCCAATTCCTCTAGTTAACTCTCAGCTTGCTAAGGAAGACTAGGAGGTTTCATATTAGCAGAATTAAGTATGGGAGATCATTCCCAAAGTATCTTAATAATGAAGTGTATTATTTACACCCACATCAATAGATCAAGACTATTAAAACACTACTATTCTATTCATTGTATTTCAAGAAATTTCATGAAGTAGTAACAAGACCATGCCAAAGACTCTTTGTGTGAATATCTTTTAATTTCAAAGATAGTTTCCAACAAGGATCATTGGATGAACTTTTAGCAACATTTTGCACAACCCTCAAGAGTACCAATACTTTTGCCCATTACTATAACAGTTGACACCCATGTCATCAAGTCAATATCCGAAATCAGGGGTTGCACCATTGATCGTTCGTAGGCCATCGTAGTTGTTGGCATCCCAAAGGTGTGCATCAACAATTTGTAAATAAGCTTTAAGAAGTATCACACTTTGACTCACAACTTTCAGTTTTGGCATGCATCTCAATTACCACTAGACTTAATTTCAATCAAAAAACTCATTTCAAGAGTGCCAAGTCTATCAATATATCTATGGGGTTAAGTATCTTCAAAGGTAAACTCCTAAGACAATCATTCAACATACAAGTCATAAATTGGAGACTTTTTCTTATTGTACTTGTTTGGCAATATTATTTTCAAGGCAAGACTCAGTTAGCTACAAGAACTAGAGCAAAAGCTTCCACAACTAATTATCCATACAAATAAAAAGCTTTACTCTAACTATTTTGAATTACTCCCAATAGCATAGTATCTTAACAAATCAACTAACTAGTATAAACATTTCAAATTTCTAAAGTGGGAGACATAGAACATACCTCTCATGAGTGACTTCACGGTTCTCTTCCTTATGCGGATGTGTTCCTTCAAAACTCAAGTCAAATCACTCTCATAACAAAATTGAAGAAAAGAGGCAATAGGCAAATACACTTTCAAAAAAAGGACAAAAGGATTTTTTTTTGTATTTTTGAGGATGGGGATTAAAGAATAGAAAAGACTTGCGACTAACCAAGATACTAAGGAAAGAAAACAAAAAAACAAAAAAGGAAAACAAAAGTGAAAAGCAAACAAAAAAGCAAAGTGTTGGAACAAGCCCAACACGAGTGTTTCAAAGCTCTCATAGAGATAGAGTACAACCTCATTGTTACAAAATATAAAGACTTAGAGACACATCCCCAAGCTCAGTCTTTTGCAAGCCCTTTTGTTTCTCATTATGGTGATGATGGATAATCTCTCAAGTTCCATTGGCTGCTTTAATTGGTGAACTGGGTTGAGAGGTTCGCGGTGGCGTCTCGAAGGTTGATGGAGAGGTTGCTCATGTTTTGGATGTTTCCTTCGAGCGCGTATATATCTTCATGGGTGGTGTAGTAGTTTGGTGGCTGCTGCTCCTGTTCGGGACCTTATTCTTCTTCATCTTCTCCTTCTTCATCCACGGGTACTTCTTATCAGGGTAGTCCTGCTTCAACCTATGCGTCATAACGCAAACGTCCATTCTCGATAGAGAATAAACCATTAGGCAAAGGAGAAGGGATCAATTGATCAGCTCCAGGTATATCAAAGAAGTATCTACCATTTATTTTAGAAATCACACCACAAGCTTTGAGAGTAGCGAAACCAAGACGGCAAACACCTACCAATGGTTGGATATTATCTAAGTTGATGTGGAGTGCTCGAGCGAGAACGGTGACAACTCCTCCGCATATGGGACCACGGTTTTGAAGAGCTTGATGCTTAAGATAAAACATGAGAAGGGAGCCCAAATTTGGTGTCAAGTTATAGTTTGGACTAGTAGCTGTTGCAAGGATCATCATGTCCTCTTCATTGACTCTAGTAAACTCACCACGTGACTACAATGTGTTAGCAATAACATAGAACAAATAACGAGTAGAAGGACACTCAATTTGATTAACCTTGGGTGAGTATGACTTAACACTTGATCAATGGGCTCATTGTTTTGGGTTTGATAACAACACCACCAACATCCGCTCCACTAGTTTCATTTTGAGTCCTACACCCTTGGAATATTTTAACTCTATGAGAGTCCCTTCAACTGTTCATTAGGCGAAGGTGATATGATAAACTTACGGTCTATCTTCCTCGGAGCAATAGACCGGACACACCGTATGTGACCAGGTGCTAAGAAACTCAAGTATCAAGTGGCGATAAGTGGCAACATCCTGAAAAACAAAGTGAAGCAAACCAACATTGTTGCAAAGTAAATTAAAATCATGGCCAAGACCTAGTTGGTTAAGAATATAAGGACACACCATTTGGTGGACTTGATTTCTCGGCTCTTGAGATGGTTGAAACGGTTGAGGTGGTAATCCTCAGTGAACTTGATGCCAAGTGACTCGGGGGTAGCTCATCAATGGGCGGTGCAGCTTATTCTACAGCCATCGCACGTGTACGGCTCCTTGTGTTCATCTAAAAAAATTAAAGCTAATTAAAGATTTGATCCAATAAAAACATACCAAAAGCAATGCTCTACACTTTCTACAAAAGAATCTCATCTAAAAAAACTAGGCATGCCCATAATCAAGATTGGTTCAAGAACAAGACCTAAGTCTAGATTGATAATGGCAAAGGCTTGAGCATCATTTTGATGCAAATAGGTTGGGGATCGGTGGAGAAACATACCTATCGATTGTGCGCGAGGAATAGAAGAGAGAATGAGTAGAATTGAAGATCCAATAGAGGTGGTTTGGAGTTTGGAGGAAGAAGAAAGAGAAATAAGAGTTTAGGTTTAGGTTTACCTCCTACCAGGGGGTAATTATCGTGGCCGAATAGGTGGTATGGGAGGGCGGTACGGTCATAGCCCGCCCTTACCGGGTGTCGTTACCTTGGGGCAGCATAGACTCCAGGCGGTGCACTCGATACGGGCATGCGGTATGGTCACACACCCCCATACGATAGGTTGTTAAACGTTTAATACATTTCCTTATTTTCCGATGTTTTGCTCCGGGTACAGTATGGGCGCGTGGTACGGGCGGATCCAGTCGTACGGCAGGTCGTTAAAACCCCTGTTTCCTGAAACAAAAATCTGAAAATCCATCTTTGGTGTGAAAATGTGGTATGGGTGCATGGTACGGCCAGACCCAGTCGTAATGCTAGTCGTTAAAGCTTCTGAAAACATCAAAACTTAACAAATTTCAGTAGAAACTTTGTAGGCCTTTGCATATATTTTAACAAAAGAATGACAACAAAAATACTTCATAAAAATTTAGTACCTTCTTTGGCCAAGTGTTAGCAAATATGATAGAGTGAGGGTTAACTTGATTTCTTCTCCTCTCTTCAAAGGATATTCTTGAACACTCCTTATTAAAATCAAAAACAAACAAAACAAAACAAACACAAGTAGAACTTTATTTCACATGGGTTGCCTCCCATGAAGCACTTCTAGTTAAGGTTAATTAGCTTGACCGAGACGGTGATTATTTGGGTTTTGGAAGTGGAGCACCCACTCAAAAATAGTTAGCCACCATCATCATTAGGCTTGGCCTTTTTCTTCCTAGGGAAGTGAACTGCAATAGATTCTCTAGATGGTAGTCCTATTCTCATATTCCCTTCATGTAAATTAATCAAAGTTTTAATAGCTCTTAGGAACGGCCTACCATAATTATAGGTGTTATGGGATCTTCAGGCATGTCCACTATAACAAGATCAATAAGTGCAGGACACCCTTTAATTTCAATTACTATATTTTCTTTGATCCCTACAGCTTGTTTAGAAGTTGAATCAGCAAGATGGAGTATTATTTCAGTAGTTGCAAATGGCCCAAGGTTTAGTTTATCAAATAAAGTTTTAGAAATTGTTGAAACACTTGCACCAAGATCACAAACTGCAGCTATTCCATTAACTCCTATTTTAACTTTAATAGTAGGCTCAAAGATATCATCAAGCTTAGCCGGAAGTTTATCATCTAGCCTTTTATATTCCATCTAACCCACATACCTTTAATGCTACTTCTTTTATAAATTGTTGGTACATGACATCGTTACCTTGTTCAATACTGGGGGTTTTCACGGTGATCATCTTCAGAAGATCTTCCACGGTATAGTCCAGTGATGGCGCATTGCTATAGTCTAGCTCTTGGGGATTCTCATATTTATCTTCACCCCTCATCATCTTGAGGTCTTCCACCGGGTTTGGCTCGAGCTTTCCTACAAATCTTGCAAGTATGAGAGTTTCACTCTCGGCTATCTTTCCCAATTGTGCCTCCGCGGTCTTAGTTCTTTCCTTCAGAGTTTGCACATCATTTCTAATAGCAACAACCTAGTTAGATAATTTAGAAATAATATTGTCATGGTTCTCCGTTATTTAATAAGAACATTATTTTGATTAGTCTATGCTTGCATAAAGGTTCCAAAATAATTCTCAAAAGGGAGATTACCATGATTTGCTCCATTATGGTTATTGAAGTTATTATTATTTGGAGCACCTGCAGGATTAGAATATTGTTTTTGAAAGTTCGAGCCATAGTTTTGACTCTTCCAGGGAGGGTTATAAGGATTACGAGATATAAAATTGACTTAATTAGCATCGATAGTGATAGCATTTACTTGGGTATCTTCCTTTCCATTTACAATATTTAATAGCACATATACCTTTGAAGTAAGCTCTTCATTGTGCTCCTCGGTAATTGAATTCACCCTTTTTGAGGAGGTTCTTTCTACATGCCATTGGGCATGGTTGCTTTGTATATCATCAATAAGTTGTTTTGCAACATTCACTTGCTTCCTCATGAAGGTTCCTACTGCTGCGGTATCTAGCATAAACTTAGACATTGGGTTAAGAGCATTATAAAATAAATGTAGTATAAGTCATTCTTCCATCCCATGACTAGGAAAGTTCATGACTGCTTCCTTTATTCTCTCCAAAGTAAGCGCTAGTGACATGGTCATGACCCTTCGGGTGCCCACTATTGGTATATACGATGCGACCCAACGGAAGGCTCACTCGAAGATATGCCAAGATCCATGGATTCCATGACGATTCAACATATATGAAGCCTACAAGGACAATGAGTCCAAGCGCATAAGACAAGGAAAGTCCAAGACTAGAGTACATACAAACTCTAACATATAACCAACTCGTATGGTACCCGAGACCTAGCCTCCCCATATATAAAGGCTAGAAGGGGCCAACAAGGAGGAAACCGGATACCCCCATAATAGATCTAGACAATAGACATTAGATACACACACACCCCTCTCTCTCTCTCAGTGAGATCGCATCTAGTCGACTCAACGAGTTTGTACTCTCCATTGATAATACGAGCAGACAAGCAGGAAGTAGGGTTTCCTCTACAAGGGCCTAAACCTAGGTAAATCGCCTCCCCTGTTTGCCTATTAAGCCGGTGAAATCACTAGAACTCTCTATTCCCTGAAACCCGAAGTCCATAACAATGGGCATTGCCAAGGTCACCTCTCGTCAATCCATTGCATCATAAAACTAGAATTCAGTAATCGATAAGACCTCCATGACCCGAACTGAGTTGCGCCAGTATATACCAGGTTCTAGTTTGGGGACTTGAGCTTGAGAAGGTTCATGGTGTTTTTGCCCAAGATCAATTAACTAGTTCCCGATCCATCAGATGCACTAGACTCGTTATACAAAAATCCCCATGAAAAACTTCTTGAACTTACCGTTCGCCTACTCGATAGAAAAATTCCTCCTATGGAGTCGAAACAAAAGCAAAGGTACAAGAAGAATAACTTTGAGCCTATGATCGGATGCAAGCACCCAAACATAGCCTCGGGGGCTACTCCCATCGGGAGCGCTGGCCGCACACCTGATAGAAATAACAAGTCCTCCAACAGAGTCGAAAAATACCTACATCCACAAGAAAGAAGACCCATGTCAAGTAACTCCTCGGATGAAGATGATCTTTGAGTCTATGCTCTGGTACAACACCCGAACATAGCCTCGGGGGCTACTCCCATCGGGATATCTGATCGCGCACTCGATAGAAAAATCCTCCTGTGGAGTCGACATAAAAGAGAAAGTACACGAAGAATAACTTTGATCCTACGCTTGAATGCAAGGTTTTGAACGTAGCCTCGGGGGCTACTCCCAACGGGAGCACTGGACGCGCACCCGAAAGGAAAAGAAAAAATCCTCCAATGAATTCGATAGAAGAATAACTTTGAGCCTACCAAGCATAGCCTCAACGGTTACTCCCATCGGGAGTGCTGGTCGCACACCCGATGAAAATGTAGACATCACTTCAAGAACAAGATAACTTCATCCATTGCATCATCCAAACAAGATAGTCGATAAGTTCACAGATCCGAAGAAACCTTTGAGTTCACCTTCTATGCATATTAAAAAGGAATTGGAGACTCCACTTGAGTCATAGACTCGGAGGAGACAACAAGGGCTACTGACCTAGGCATGACCCTTAGGGAGCCCACTATTGGTATATATGGTGCGGCCCAATGAAAGGCTCACTCAAAGATATGCCAAGATCCATGAAGCCCATGACGATTCAATACATACGAAGACTACAAGGACACTGACTCCAAGCGCATAAGACAAGGAAAGTCCAAGACTGACTACATACAAACTCTAACTTGTAACCAACTCGTACTGGTATCGGAGACCTAGCCTCCCCATGTATAAAGGCTAGGAGGAGACAACAAGGAGGACACTGGATACCCCCACAATAGATCTATACAATAGACATCAGACACACACCCCTCTCTCTCTCAGCAAGATCGCATCTAGTCGACTCGACAAGTTTGTACTCTCCATTGATAATATGATGAGACAAGCAAGAAGTAGGGTTTCCTCTATGAGGGACTGAACATGGATAAATCGCCTCCCTTGTTTGCCAGTTAAGCCGAAAAAATCACCAAAGCTCTCTCTTCCCTGAAACCCTAAGTCCATAACAATGGGCATTGCAGAGGTCACCTCTCGTCAGCTACTGACTTGCAGTCTTCTTGTCTAAATCTTGTTATGTTGGACCTGAGTTGCATAGTCTTAGTTGGAGGAAAAAATTAGTAAAAAGATTAGTACATTACTCCCAAGATGTAATAGTGCATTTAGGCAAAGCTAGCAACCAGTCCTTAGCATTTCCTCTTAAAGAGAAAGGAAATAAACATAATTTGATCGCATTGGAGTCGACATATTTTATGCGCATCATGTCGCATATCTCAGTGAATGTTTCAGTGCAAACTCAAGTCATTAGCAGCTGATCCTCCAAATTGATTCTACTGAACTAAACTCGAGAGGTTAGGCTTAATTTCATAAGTTTCCGCTTCAATATCGGGCTGAGTAATAGGTGCACGAATAAAATCATCATTGGGAGTAGCATACTCACCAACCTTCTTTTGAGCCATGGCTCTTTTCTTTTTGGTATTTATGGAATAAAAGAAACAAATAAGTAAGTAAATATTTTTTTGGGTTTTCAATAGATAATAAAAAGTAAACTAATAATAAGAAATAAACAAAAAAAGTAAAACTAAAAACAAGGTTTCTAGTAACCTCACCAGGATAGCGAATGTCTTCCCTAACAACGTCACCAGAAAAAAGGTAGATACCTTCGATTCGAAATACAGATGCAGTATAGTACTTTTTTACCTAGTAGACCTAGGTTTATTGAACCTTGGGAAACAATTACTGTATGGAAATATGAGGAACTTCTACAAGACTTGCTTACTCATTTTACCTAAAAGGAATATTCCCGAGAGGCAATAATAAAGTGGTTATTATATTATTCCATGTTTATGATAAATGTTTATTTCTCATGCTATAATTGTGTTAACCGAAAACATTAATACATGTGTGTTTAATATGTTGGGTTCGCAGCATAGAAAACAAAAATTTTCCTACGATGAGAACTATATGCCAAGATCTATCTACTAGATACAGAGCAACAGGTGGATATACATCCATAGAGAACTTACCCTCGAAGACAACAAAGCTTTGTTAACGAGTTGGAACTCGTGGATGATGTAGTCGTACACTTGCCGATCTCATGATTGTGATGAAGTCCAGCAGGTCCGGCTCCAGCACGTCCATCCGATCTAGCTCCAGCAAGTCCAGCACCACCAAGTCTAGCACCGCAAAGCAGCGGTGCATCCGTGATCGCACACACGTCCGGTACCCCGACAACCTCCGTCCCTCGCTCCAGCAAAGCAGCGGAAGCAACAACTCCTTTCCAGATAAAGCCACCGGGAACATGTATCTCGCTAATCCGAGACCATGGGGGAATAATACTAGAGGGGGAGAGAGATCCTTCACGAGGAGGTGTGTGGAAGAAGGGGAGTGAGGGGGGCCTTTTATAGGAGGAAGGGGGGTACCCCTCCCCCATGGCCGGGGCCCATGGGAGGGTGACTCCTCACCTCCCCCATTCATGTGGTGGTAACCCCTCCACATTAAAATGCCCCTTCACAATCTCTTTTAAAGTCTCCACTTTAAATGCATTAAATTTCTCCAAATTTAATGCTCTCTCATTTAATAAAACTCTTTTATTATTTTTATTCAGAATTTTGTTAATTACTTTAATTAACAAACATTCACATAAAACCCCCTGCAACATTTTAATATTACATGCAGAACCAATTTCAGCAATTTCACCCGAAACAGTTTCGGTGTCCATTAAAATAATTCTAGCGCTTTCTTAAATCTTTATCTGAAACATATTTGCTCCAAATGGTGTCGGTATCCCTTAAGTGTGTCACCCTACGGTTCGCGAATAATGAAGACATGATCAAGACGCCTCTCAGATCAATAATCAGAAGCGGGACCTGGAGATCCATACTGACTCCTACACATTCAACGATGACTTCTGTGATCGTGAGAACCTTTAACGCTAATAACTAAATCCCTTTGTCTCGCGATATATTACATGTACGAGATTCGATCATTGGTATCTCCATACCTAGTTTGATCTCGTTACCGACATGCACTCTTTTCTCGTTCCCGTGATATAACATTGTAGTGATCACATCACTTGCTTGCAAGCTATCTTAATGTGATATCACCGAGAGGGCCCAGAGTATATCTATCCGTCATCGGGATGGACAAATCCCACTCTTGATCCATGAGCCTCAACATAACACCTTCGTAGCACTGAACCCACCTTTATAGTCACCCTGTTACAGTGTGACGTTTGATGTTATCAAGATACTCTTCCGATGTTAGCAATTAACATGATCTCATGGTCTAAGGACTAAGATTACTTCGTATGATGTTATAGCAATATAAACATAATTACTTTGATCGTAATGCTATACTTCGGATGAATGTTCATCACATCATTCCACCAATGTTGTGACCTCGTTATTAACAACATCCAATGTCCATGATCAGGAAACCTTGATCATCTTGTTAATCAACGAGCTAGTTTATATGAGAGGCATTACTAGGAACTTTGTATTTTGTTTATTAAACACACATCTATTAACGTTTCCGATCAATAAAATTATAGCATGCAAAATAAACATTTATCATAAACATGGAATAAGATAATAACCACTTTATTATTGCCTCTCGGGCATATTCCCTTCAGTCTCCCACTTGCACTAGAGTCAATAATCTAGTTTGAAAAACTTTGCGTATTGAACACCTATGGATTTCTGGTGTTGCATATACGCGATTGCTAGTGGTTAACATAATCTCCGGATCTGACAGTTTCAGGTCCGTGTGTATTTGCATGTCTTTGTGTCTCTACGCATCACTCATTCTCAAATGAGATGGCATTGTATAAATTTGGTCCTTTGGTGAGATCTTTAGTTTGTTCGGGTTAAAATATGTTGATATTATTGTCACACAATATATCTTCATAGTATTAGCCCACTTTGAACCACACCTAGTTTGATAACAAACTACTTAACACAAATGCCCTCCTTTGCTGCTACTATAGCAGTTATATACTTAGCCTTTTGTTGTAGTATCCGTCACAATGTCTCAACTTTGGAACTCATCCAAATCCATCATGGAACATCCTTTCCATTACATTGTGCCACCCATAGTCTAAATTGAGATAACTTCAATTTGTATCTTGTGACAAAACTAGTATCAATGTAACACTTTACAATGAACTACCTTTAACTATTTGTCACTTATACATGATATATTCTTAGTTCTTTCAAAGTTCATAAGAATATCTTTACTATTGTCCAATGATCATCTTATGAATCATTCTGGTATGTGCTCATAATATTTAGAGCATAGGACATTCTAGATATATACATATCACGGTATAATCGATTAAAATCTTCATGTGATTTTACTCACCAAGTGTTGAAACACTTGAATCTTGATACAATCCTTTCCATGCAGCAAGAACCTTTCTTGTTGTTTCCATATTGAACACTTTCAATATCTCATATATGTACGTTTGGCACAACCATATTAGTGCCTCAATCTATCCATATAGACATTGATGCCCAATATTCTGGTTTTTCCTAAGTCTTTTATCGAAATCTTATTTTAATGAAATTCTTAACTTGTGTCAATACAAGATAAATCATTTCCAATCAACAATATGTCCTATACATAATGTATTAGAAATATGTCTCAGAGCTCCCACTTAATTTCTTGCAAATGCAAGCATCTTCATCATATCCGATGAATTTAAACTCTTTTAACAGTTTCATCATGGTGAAGATTCCAACTCCGCTATGCTTACTTCAACTATTGAAATTTGCATGCCCTTTTAGCATCCTTTGAATTAACAAAACCCTTCGGACCATGTCATGTACACGTCCTAGGTAACCGTTCTATTAGAAGAACCTTGTTTTGTTTATTCAACTACCATATACAAAATTATATGTAGTGGTTGCTACATTAATCCGTCAAGACTATATATCGCTATGAAAGATCAAATATTGTCATAGTCAACTCCTTGAACATTGTCGTAAACTTCTTTCCGATATGTCGACTATTTCATAGATGTTAAACATCCATGTCTATTTCTTTATAGATCCAAACACGACCGATAGGCTTTACGCCTTTTTAGAGGGTCTTCCAAGTTCAGAAACTTGATTTCTCATGTCTGGATACTATCACGGATTCTATGACTTCTAGTTATTTTATGGTTTCTGGGCCCATCATCGCTTCTTTTCATGCAGTCGGTTCATCATTGTCAAAACAATAATGACTTGTTTATCAAATCTTACTATTTGATTCTTACCGACCCACACGGTTCAATAGGAACTCTAATCTCCGAGATCACACCCTCTGTAATCACGGGAGCCATGAGCAATGTGGCCGCCACCGGGACACTTTCCGGCGCTGCGCTACTTAGCACATATATCTAAGGTTCAACAACCTTATCAAAGTTCTATTGTCCTCCCACTTAACTTTTCACGAAAAATTCCTTCTCAAGAAACTTGACGTTCCAAGTAACAAACTCTTTTGTCCTCGGTGTTATGGAGAAATTCCCAACAAATTCTTTGGGATAACCTACAAAGACGTGCTTATCCGACTTTGGTTGTAAACATTTTACTTATGCATAGCATACCAAAATTTAAGAAAAGACAATTCGGGTTTTATCCCAAACCATAACTTATATGGTGTCATTTCAACGGATCATGATGGTGCTCTTTTCAGTGTAAAAGCGGTAGTCTCTAAAGCTTCAATCCTTAAAACATAATGGAAGTTTTATAAATGACACCCTTGATCTTACCATGTCAAACATGGTTTGATTTCATCTCTCGAATATGCCATACTCCTATGGTTTACCGAAAAACACAAATCATGGAACAATTCCTCAAATCCTAAGTGTTTTGCTAAACATGTAAGTCAAATATCTTCCTTGATGATCAAATCATAAACTCTTTTATTTTCTTGTTACAATGATATTTCACTTCATCTTGAAAGTCTTTGAACAATTTTCAAATGTTTCATACTTCTTCCTTATTAAGTAAATATATTGATATATTCACTCAAATTTCTGGAGAAACCATATAAAGCAAAAAGATCCATCGCATATGGCTACATATAATGGACTATATACATCAATATGTATAATATCCAATAAGTTAGTCATCCGTTCCTCTTTGGCCTATGGACGGAGTTTCAATTATCTCGAGGAAAGTTTCACAAGCGTCAATTGATCAAAATCAAACACTCCAAAAATCCATCAACACGGAGTTTCTTCATGTTTTCTTTCCAATATAATTTAAAACAGTGATGTCACTTCATAAGTGATCTTTTAATCATTTGTCTTGCGGCATTTTAGCAATAATGTTTATGGATGTGATTTCTCCCACTAGACTTGTAAAAGTTCATCCATCCTTTATGGAATACAGTAATTATTTGAACAACCATTGTTCTCATAATACCAAAACAAAATAACAAATATTAAAACAAATCTTGAAGGCTAGGTTTGGCGACAACGAAAAACACAATAATACTTTATTTGTTTTCGATGAACATCATCACTTATTCTCTTGCTAGTTACTTAGGCCATTGCAGTTCATGAATTGCGTTGTCCTGTATGACACTTCATACCAACCAATTCGGTATCCAATATCGATATCCAATACCTAATAACCACATTGTTTAACAAGCAAGGAATACAACCATAACATGTATATCTTCTATATACCTAAGTTGGACATATCCAACCTTTTCTTTTCTACCAAATATTTTATAGATTCTCTTTCAGCAATTCCTTTTCCTTTTAAAAGAATCTATCAACATCAATTGTGGTGTCATTCACATGACACATAGTACAAAGCATATATAGTCAAATACTAATACCTTTGGACTTGCACTTTGAAGTGAATCACCATCATCAAATGTTTGGTATTCTTTCAAAAATCCATTCTTTAGTAATCTATTAATGTAGTAAACATTTTACTTACATCTTCTATTCATCCTTATCATGACAACTTTCATGATCAAGCTACTATAGCCTATAAGGAAGAATGACGAGCATAATTTTAGTTCCCGAAACCTTTTGGGAGATTCGGATGTCTAGCATCTCCATCCTTCACAAATTCTCATACAATATGAGAACATGTATTTTGCTAAATTATACCCTATCATAATGCAACCAAAAACATTGTTTCAGATATCACAATATCTTTCACACATGATGGTTTCTGAAACAATTTTTAGCTCCTATATAATCTTGATATTAAAACAACTTTTGAATATCAATAATCATGGAGGCAAACATGATACTTTAGATACTAACATTGGAATTCTTACTCTTGATTTAATACTACTTATTAAACTTCATGGAGTAAATAGAGTTTGCTGAAACTTTGCAATAGGACTTATAAACTTTAAATTGACATTCAAAACAATACGATACCAGTTCGTAAAGTAAATATCTAGAATTATATAGTTCTATTATCTCAATTAAAACTAAGCATAAGGTAGTGAACAGACGCCAATGACTACAAAAAATATGCAAATTCACTTTGATTTAGTTTATGACAAATTGAGTTCGACTAATCCAAATTAGAAATGAACTCCCACCCAAGGCATCCCCCTCTTCATCAATAAAAATCCCAGGTTTCTTCCAAACGCTTCATTTTTATTGTTTCATGCACAGTTGTGTTGTTCTTGGAGCGTCTTCTTTTTCGTTTTTGTTTTGGTTTTTCATTTGCTTTGTTTGCTTAGTTTGCTGAATAAATTGGTTGGACCCCCTCTTTCATACATTGGTTTTCAAATAGTTTGGTTTGGTTTGGAAAAGAGTAGGAAAGCTCATGCTTAAGTGGTAAAGAGAGCTTGTTTTTGACTGTGGCCTATGCTTCGTCATGCCATGCTTGATATTGTTTTGGCTTTATGCTTAGTATTCTTTGCTGTAGCATGACTTGTTATAAACAATTGAGATTGCTTAATGTGCCTTGGATGAATCATGCGTTGTTTTAGCATACTAAAGCATAGTATAGTGGTATTCTCCTTTGATGCTTTATCTCGGTTGACTTGGCGCATGCTCACACCATGTTATGACTATCTCAAGTCACCATAGCCTTTATGATCCTTTAGTTTGCAACTTGTAGTATCACTTTATGCTTTGATCAATGATGTTTTGTCGCTCTGCATGATTATGGCTATTATTTCTCTCTTAGATTGTCGCCCCCAGTCTTTGGCTAGCCTCCACAACCAAGTATGAGTTCCACTCATGCATCCAACTCCTTAAACCAAGTTATTCCAAAGAGTCCACCATACCTACCTACTAGCATATGCTATTCCAAGTATATTCATGTTTTTGTTTACCTTCCAAATTAAACTTGTTATGAGAAAACTAGTGATTAAAGCTCTCACAAACTTGATGGCACACTTTACTTTTCTTGCCTTTAATAAACTTGAACCATTGGGTCCTTCTTTGTTGCCTATATGCTTGCACTTTATAAGTTGAAATTAGTAGAACCATGTATCATGGGGAACGCTTTCAACTTTGCACTTGTACTTTGTACCCCGTTGATATCATGTTCTTTTGCTTATGGATTCCGGCGGTATGAAATAAAAGTGGAACTTGTAAGATCATGAAGTTTGTATATGTGTTGGAGAAACGCCTGGGCCGCTAGCCTAAGCCATGCCTAATCATGGTGGAAACTTGCAGCATCACCATAATGAGCACTCTATGAAGCACCCTCAATAAAAACCTATGCAAATAGCAAATAAAAAGATCGCTGAGATGCTCATTGTCTGCTTGCCTTGTCATTTTGATTATGGGATAGCTCCTATATCATGTGTAAGGGGTACCCCGTTGGCGGTTCTTTATGATACATATGTACTTACAATGACAAGAGCTTACTTGTGACTAAAGTTGAGTAGCATGAGGTTCGGTCTTCGTAAGTAAGGGCCCTGAGATTTTGGTTTATAACTTGTCAAGCATATACTCTTAGTTGTGTCACTTTAACCTTAATCACTTCAAGATGCTTATGATAGGGGCAATGAGAGCTGAAATCTATAAGTACCATAATTTTTGGAAGCTCTTTATGAGACTTGAATCCCTACTACCTTCTATGAAGGCCTTTCTTCCACCATTATATTGAGTCTCCACCTTCTATCTTTATGCACCTACTTTGAGAGCATAGTGGCCATTCTTAGTTCTATGTGCATTGTCCCAAGACTAGTTGATTGATGCATAACTTGATAGTGCTTGTTTTAAACTATTTGTATCTAGTCACTCTTATGAACTTTGAAGGTGTCCTATGCATTTATAATTGCTACTCTATGAGGGACAAGCTGAATACTATTATGCTATGTTTTCTATATGTGAAACAAACAAACGTCTTGCAAAGCATTGTTATTCATGAATCTTTTGTTTGTGCCTTTTCATGTTGCATCATAGTTTCTTTGTCTTATTGCTAGAACTTTGTCTTTCATGTTATGATTGAAGTACTATGATCCTAGCTTTGAATGTTTTACAAATACTTTGATCAAGTTTATGATGGTGCATGTCACCTCAAAAATTATTCTTTCGTTTTATCACTTACCTACTCGAGGACGAGCAGGAGTTAAGCTTGGGGATGTTGATACATTGCAAATGTATCTATAATTTTTGATGTTCCATGCTTGGTTTTATCTACTTTCTTGTGTTTTGTCCACACTTTGGAGTACTTTTCATATGATTTCTTGGACTAACCTTTTAACAAGAGCCACAGTGCTAGCTGCCTGTTTTCTGCTGTTTTTGGTTCCAAGAAAGTCAGAAAATGAATATTCTCGGAATTGGACGGGACAAAAGCCAAAGTTGCTATTTTACCGGAAGACATCTGGAGCCAGAATACGAGACGGAGAGGGGCTGGGGCCCGGCCACACCACCTGGCGACGCGGCTAGGCCTGGCCCGCTCCATGGGGTGGTCTGGCCGACCCCAGCACCCCCTCGGCCTCTCCTTCCGCATATATATTTCCTCCAATACCAAAACCCTAAGGACCCGATCAAAAATCCACGAAAGAGTCTGTAGCCGCTGTCATCTCCATCCCTAGATCGGGAGGGATCTGAAGCTCTTCCCGGCACCCTGCCAAAGAGGGGAATTCACCCTGGAGGCCTTCTTCATCATCATGCAAGCCTCCGGTGTGATGCGTGAGTAGTTCATCTCTGGACTACGGGTCCATGTAGTAGCTTTATGGCTGGTTCTCCTCCTTTGTGCTTTCATGTCTAGATCTTGTGAGCTCCGTTCATGATCAAGATCATCTATTTGTAATCCATACATGTTGTGTTTGCGGGGATCCGATGGATATTGAGATGCTATTTCAGATTGATTATTGATTCCATCATGTCTTTGTTATTTGTGATCTTGCATGCTTTCCATTGTTAGTAGCTATGTTGGCCAAGTAGATGCTAGCAACTCCAAGAGTTAGTATTTGTGCTCGATAGTGGGTTCATGCCTCTAGTAATCTGGGGAAGTGACAGAAATCGCTAAGGTACTAGATGTGCTGTTGCTACTAGGGAGAAAACAACAATCCTTTGTTCATAGACCAATCGTATTGTTTACTTTACACGCAATTCGTAAAGCAATAATCTGTTTCTTGCAACTTAATACTGGAGGGGGTTCAGATGATAACCTGAAGGTGGATTATTAATCATAGATGTAGTTGGATGGCGGTCTATGTATAATGTTGTAATGCCCAATCAAATCTCAAAGGAGTCAAGATGATTAGTATATGCTTGTATGCTTTCTCGATGTTTGTCAATTGCCCCGCTGTAATTTGTTCATCCAGCATGTTATCTATCTTAAGGAGAGCCACCTCTAGTGAACTATGGACCCCGGTCCTTTCTTTTACATACAATCTACAAACTGTTTACTGCTTTGTGTTTACTTTCTGCAAACTATTACTTCCTTCCATTCGATACATTTAATCATTTGTTTTCAGCAAAACCGGTGAGATTGACAACCTCATCGCAAGTTGGGGGAAAAGTTCTGTGGTTGTGTTGTGCAGGTCTCCACGTTGCTGCTAGCACCGGTAGTGCGCCCTGCCAACGTTCAGCTAGCTACACCTTTGGGGTGTTTCCTTGCTCCTACTGGATTGATAACCTTGGTTTCTTACTGAGGGAAAACTTGCTGCTGTGCTCATCATTCCTTCCTCTTGGGGTTCCCCAACGAGCTCGATATATTTTGGGCCATCAGTTTACACTACTATAACGCCACTCAAAGTAACGCCAATCCTTAGACCATGAGATCACGTCAATTGCTGACTCAAGACGAGTACTTTAATTACATCAAAAGTCACTTCGTAACTAGGTGATTATAAAGGTGTCATTGGGTACATGGATAGTGTCAGTTGAGGCTCGTGGATTAAGAGTGGGATTTGTCCATCCAGATGATGGAGAGATATACTCAGGGCCCTCTCGGTGATATCACATTAACATAGCTTGCAAGCAAGTCATAATGATCACTAAGAATGTTATATCATGTTAACAAGAAAAGAGTACTTATCAATATCGGGATCGAACTAGGTATAGATGATACCAAATGATCCGATCTCGGACAAGTAAAATATCACGAGACAAAAGGAATTGGTTACTGCGAATAAAGGTTCACACGATCACTAGTTTATCATTTGAGCTGGTGGGAGTCATTATGGATATCTAGGTCCCGCTAATGATCATTGATTGGAGAGTGTCTCGATCATGTCCACTTAGCTCGCGAGCCCGTAGGGAGACACACTTAAGGGTAGTCGACACATTTGAGTGGATAGGGAACACCAGAGAAAATACTTGACAGCGCAGGAATTGTCTTGATAAAAACTACTAGAATAGTTTCAGTTTATTGGAATATTGCGAGGGGATCAAATGTTAATGTGTTCATTAAATGAAGTACACTCATTAAATGAAGTGTTCATTAAATTGAGTGGCATTAAAACAAGTGAATTAAAGTGCTTTAATGGAAAGACCTTTGATTTTTGAGTGGAAATTAAATGGAAGATGAGTGGAGCTAAATTGATGTGAGTGGAGTGTTGATGACTGCAAGTCCGCAGATCGTTTGTAGCTAGTTTCGAAATAAAGGTATCGATCCCATAGGGAGCAGGAGTTTGAATTCTAATAATTCTTTAAATAAATGCTAAAATAGAAAGGATAAATAAAGTTCTAAGTGACAAGATAAAATGCGAGTATTGCATAAAAAGGTGTTTTTGGGTTTTTGGTATAAGAGCAACAATAAGTAAAGTAAAACAACTGAAACAGAAAGTAAGTATCGCCTATGTAAGAGAGATTGGAACTGCAATAGGGAAAAAGCATTCTCAGGGAGTAGCGGATACACCACTAGCATTATAAAGAACTAAGGTAAAGATTATTATCATGAACATTCTCAATTGTGTATGTGTGGGAGGAACTCTGTATTTGGACTAATAGACGGCAACCACTGCTCACACCATCCACATAACCACAGTAGTCAGCAATCGACATTAATCGAATTACTGCGCTATTAAGGGACTTAATCTTGTAGCACGTATCCCATGGCATGGATAGTGTTCTGTGAGTTTCCTCGATTCCCAAGTTGATACGTAAGGAGTGTCAATAGCTTTATAGTCACTGTAAGTGCTAACACACCTCCTTCTACCAACAAGTAGTTCCCTCCATCAAGTCCCCATAAGAGGAAAATATTGAGAGGTCGACTTCTCCCAACATCAAGATGAATACAATCTAACACATGGTCACAATGATGAATATCATAATAAACTTTATCTAATTTCAATTTCATACTAGGGTTTCTCCATCTCCCCAAGAACTAAAGATCTACTCAGACATGGAGGCAATCAACATCATGGCAATAACAGTGAAATCTATCATAGATGAATATTACTTGTATAAATCCACAACGAGTATGGAAATTACAACAAGATCTACACAAGATGTAGATGGGATGGATGGAGATGGTGGTGATGCAGCAGTTGATGATGAAGATCGGTGCCTTAGCCTCCCAGATCTGCGCAGGGCGAAGATGGATCCCCGGTGGACGAGTTCCCCCTCCAGATGCCTTCCGGAGGTGAGGTTTCAGCGATTTCTGGTTGTTCTGTATGTCGTCTCTCTAATCCAGTTGCACGGGGTGAAACTATTTGTAACACCCTCAGAATCGGCCCTATGCAAGTTTCAGCGCTTCCCGCCAAACCCGCATAGAAACGATTCAAAGGTGCCCACCAGGCACTTGCGTGCGGGTGGAAAACGAAGTAATATCATTACACAATAGTCCTCGATGGAACCCACAAAACATATATATATATATACAACACGACTCCATGAGTCAAGAATACAAATATTCAGTACAAAGATCCAATCACCTTGAAAACGATAGGGCGTCCGACTACGGACAAGATGCAAATGGGGCTAAGAGCCCTGAAGAATAACCAATGGCATCCATAACCCTGCCCAGGCCAAGCCGGAAGGGTAACCCTGCTAACGACGTCGATCTCAAAACCTGCTTAAACAAAAGGGGTGCCGACAAAGGGCAAAGGAAAAGAGAGAGCGGTTAGTACTGAGGCCAGTACACGGCGAGGCTAGAATTCGGCGGTCCTCGCCTACATAGGTATGGTGGACTGAAGCGGCAACGCAGCATGCACTAAACAACCTAAAGAGACTCGATATAACTGTCGGCTATCAGAGAGGGATAAGAAAGACCTAGTCGAAACCATCCTGATACTACCACCGAGCATACCCATCCTGGTATTTCCCCCTCGAGACCAAACGAGGAAGTCAACCGAGGAACTCACACCGTTGGCAGTTTTATTTATTCAGTTATCGTTGCATCAATTACTAGTCAGGTATAGATAGTCATCCTGATATAAAAGCAGTGGGCACTTTTAGTTAACCATTCCGTTGTAGTTGCAACACTTACTAGTCAAATATACGATTAGCATGAGATAACCCAAACCCAACAGTTGTTGGTACTTTTATTTAGCCATTCCGTTGTAGTGGATCTGATTACTAGTCATATCGGATACAAGTCAATTTATAATAGTAAACTTTAGTTATAGTTGTCTATGATCGAGAACTATGCTCCAAGTCGTCCATAACCGCGGACACGGCTTTTCGAAAATATTGAACCCTGCAGGGGTGCACCAAAGTATCCACACGCACTTCGACCCTTTTTGCCAGATCAGTTAACATACACCCATCGGTATGTCGGCGGGGCCTAAGTCATGACGTTTCCCAGACCCAAAGCAAGTACATGGGGGCCACCCCACTAAGCTACCCGCAACGAAGTCGGCCGGTCTCCGAGACGGACTCAGGGTTTGTGTAGCCGGCTGTAAACGACTGGGAACCCGAAAGTGTGACTGGGCTTGTCGATACAGCGAAAACGGGTCACGGTCCTAAACAGTATAGGTGCAGTACATCGCACAATTTAAAATAAAGAGGTAAAGCATGGCATAAGTACATGATAGTAAATAAAACCTCAAACTAGTTGTGGCCCCCGGTACAATACTTTGAAATCAGGTACTAATCGATGGGGGTGCCCACACACCCCACCTGTGGTTAGCGCGCTCGATCTCGGAACAGGTGTCAAGAACTCGGGGTCCTACGGGACACCAGTGAGCGGTTGGAAACCAAATATTGTCTATCACCCACCGGTGCCTCTGCATTTGCCTATTTCAATTTTAGTTATTAAACAGTAATTAAAGTCTTGATCATCTCCAACATTAAACATGCAGCATTACTCCAACAACTGTGGTACTAGACGACACGCAACAGCACTTGAGCAAGCAACTACGACGCGCAAGTCCAACTATCTACCAAACAACAGGTAATAGGATGTGTCCATGGCAATACAAGGCTGCAGGGGATATCACGGGCACGAAAACTAGAGCATCGCAACACAGATAGCAATAGATCAACAGGAGAGAATAAATACTATAAAAGTAAGATAGGTAGAAAGGGGGAGGTGCTCGCCTGAAAACATTGCCGAAGGTTCACCGGGGATCGGGTCGATACTCGCATCAACTCATCGGCCTAATCCGTGAAGAAGCAAAGCACTAGAAGAAAACACCGAAAGCACTATTTAATACTACGGCAGAAGATCGGCATGGTGCATGTATGATGTATGACATGGCAAAGGTGCGATGCATTTAGGCCATATTAAGCGGAACCAGGGTCCCGACATTTAATTAGGTGGTTCATGTTATTTAGCTGCCCCGCAATTTAAATGTTGCCTTAACATGGCAAAAGATAGCACCGGTTCACTACACAATTTTATATGGGGCCAATATTAGACTAGCAAAGCCCGCATATGGACCCCATATTTAATTTAGGTGAATCGGCATAAGGCCCCCAAACCACACACATGTATGCGACATGAATGATTTAATGCAACAAGTTGATATGCAACAATATCAATATCATATATTATAAAAATAAGAGGGGTCTCGGATAGAGGTCACACATCGAATGGCGATCTTGGGGTTCTGAGGGTTCGGGGGATCGGTCCTCGGATCGGGGCATCAGAGATCTTGGTTAGGGTTCGGCGAATGGGCTCCGAGGGGTTCGGGGTCGGTCTCAGGGTCCGGATCTGGGGTTCGGTCACGGCGGGATCGGTCTCGGATAACGGAAGGAGAGCTTGGCGCATCCGAGAAGAAGAACTTGGTTGGCGTCGGGCACATCGGACTCGCCCTGGTCAGGGTCGATCTTGTCGTCGCGAAGATCTTGTCAGGTCGCATCTCGGGTCGGTCTTGGCGTCCGGGGGGAAGTACTTGTCGTTCCCATGACGATCTTGGCGTTCTTTCGGTTCGGGTAGCAGATCTCGGTGTTCCGTGACGAAGGTCTTGATGGTTCCGTCTTCGTTTGTCGATGTCGGACTTGGGTGGATCGGGTACCGGGGTGTTCGGACTCTGAAAACACGGCTTCGGATCCATGTTCGGTCTTCGGGGTCTCGGCGTCAATGATGAACTTGAATCAACTCACGTGTCCTCGGGAGGTGCTTGACAAAACATCGGCACAGAGACAACAACACATGAACAGAGGGGTACATCAAGGGCCACGGTGACTGATGCAACCTCCCTGTTCATCAACACTAGCACATCACAGAGGCCCTCTAGCAAGGAAAACAGATAGCCCCGGGAGAAACTCAAAAAGGCGACAAGGTCCTGCCAGCGACTTGGCGCATCCGGGAGGAGCTCGCTGGACGCGAGGTGGCCGGAAGGAGGCGACGCTCGGGGTCGGGGATGGGCGAGGCCGACGGTGGCGGTCCACGAGGAAGGGGTGGCGCTCGCGGGCCCGACGAGAAGGCCGGTGGAGGGCGTCGTGTTGTCGAGGCGGTGGCAGCGAAGGCGACCGGCGGCTGGCGGACACGGGAGGGGCCGGGCCGGCAGACGACGAAGAGGAAGGCGCACGACGGGCGCGGTGCGCGGCGTGGTGCTTGACGACCGGAGCAGAGGGGGTCGAGGGAGCGGCTCGGCCGGCGCCTGGAGCCAGAGGAGAAGGGGCCGTGGCGGCGAGGGCCCAGGCGGGTGCTTGCCGGAGAGGAGAGGGCAGCGCGGCTTCGTCGACGGTCGAGGCAGGGACTTGGGGACGCGAGCGTCTGAGGTCGAGGGCACGACGGAGGGAGCGGGTCGGCGGCGAGGGAGGAGGCGACCGGCGGAGCTCGCAGAGGAAGGCGGGGAGGCGGCTCGCCAGCGGGGAGGTGGATCCAGGCGGCAGGGGCGGCCGGGGTCGGCTCGGGCGACGCCGGGGACACGGGGAGAGGCGCACGGCAGGAGGGTCGCTTCCCTGGCGACAGCGGCGGTTGCGGGAGTGTTGGGCAGGTGGCGACGGGGTCACGGACGCGTCGGTGGGGGTGGGACCGGGGGAGAGAGAGAGGGGAGGGATCGCAGGGCGAGCGGGGGGGGGGGGGGGGGGGGGGGGGGGGTTGGGCAGGTGGCGGACCAGGAGTGACGCGGGGCGAGCGGGGGTTGGGCAGGGGAGGTGGGTCCCGGTGGCAGGCGCGGGTTATGGCCAGGGAGACGTGCGCGGGAGGTTGGTCGGGGCTGGCTGGGGTCGGGGTGGCCCACGCGAGCGGGAGCGGTAGGGTGGAGGGAGAGGGTGGGTGCGGGGACAGGTGGGCCAGGGGTGGGGCTGGCGTTGTCGGCAGGTGGCAGGGTGGAGGGGCAGGTGTGGTGGTTATGCGTGGGTGGGCCGGGGAGTGGTGGAGGAGGTGGCAGATGGGGGTTGGGTGAAGGAGTGGCCAGGGTGAGGTGGCGCAACGGGATAGGACGGGGTGATGTGGAGGGAGGCTGGGTAGGATAGGGTTGGGTAGATTTAGGATTAGATATTTTTGACTAGGTTTTTCTTTGGACCGGTTAGTCTGGTTTTTGTACTGGGGGTGGCCGACTGGGTCGGATCGGCCCGGTACGGCTGCCCCCCTAAAAAATAAAATAAATAATTTTAATATTTAAAACGGGGCTTTTGAAATCCATTGGTAGACGAAACAAAATAATCCGGAGACCCGGGTTTTACTTTGAAATAAAGACGGGGCGTTTCGAAAACAAAGATAGTCTTTCGAAAATAGTTTTAGACAAACAGATGCATGATGATGACCATGCTCAAATGCAATGTGGCATGATGGCATGAGCATGCGGTCATGATGATGCAATGCACAAAAACAACGCGATTTTCTAGTAGTGGTTTTGCGGGGCGCCACACTATTTGAGGAGGCGGTGGCAGTGCCAAATATACGGCGGGAACTATATGGCCGAAAATTTTATTCCTGCCGTATAGTTGGTCGTTAAACCGTCTGTATGCCTCGATCGCTTCGGGTTTTTTCTGGTATTATTGATATTTCCCAAATAAGCGATTTACGTTGTTTTTTACTCCTTTTCTCTCAAGTACAACCTCTCCAAGAATTATGTCCATTATATCCATCGTCTGTCCTGATCCTGGTGAAAATAGACATTAAATGTGCGCACGAACACCGTAAAATACCAAGATCCTATATCTACAATGCAAAATAATAATATAAAACATGATGCAAATATGCACTCATCAACTTCCCCAATCTTAGACTCTTGCTCGTCCCGAGCAAGTAGCTTTAATGGATGTGATCCTCATATTCATGAAGCTGAGTCGATAAAATAAATTAGGCAATTGCAGCATGTGTTTATCATATATGATACATAGGAATAAGTTCATGAATAGTACCTTACTCGAACCATCCGAATAATATTAGTAGGCTTCCACACCTTAGCATTTAACAGTTCACAAAAGATCACTCTCAATATGATGTAAAAGTATTCAGTTCAACCGAATGAGTTAGCGAGGTTGTCCCAAGTGTTTTAGGATTAACATATTCACTTGGGATTTAAAATCTCAAAATGTCTCTTTGTCATACTACAATATAGTGGTGTATGCCTATTTGCTCTTTGCACATTTGCTCTTTTTCTTCTTTTTTTCTTTTATATATATGCTCACACTTTTGTTTAAGTGTTGTGCAAAGGAGCTAGCCATACATTCCACTTCATGTAGGAATTCAAAGTTTAACGATCTCAGTTACCAAATTCCAATTGTATATGAAGCAATCTTTATAGCTTGAATGTTCTACCTCGTCTTGTTCTCACTCTAATTTGATAGCACTTTTAATTCTCCTTTGTTCAAGGTTTCTTTTTCAACTTAACTGATTAGATAATTTTTTCTTTCTTTGTAAATCAAACCATGTACTTACAACATATTGACCAAATTATCTTTGTATGTTCCATTAATACCAATGGTGTGGAAGAGTCCTATTTCTATCATCAAGTGCAAGTAAAATTATACTCAAGCCATTCATATATCCAATTGGAGAAACACAAACCCAATATTGCTCCATATATGATAATAAACTTGGAATTTCATAAAAGGGATCGACTATTCCTAAAGGGAATTCTAATGATGCAAACTTTATTTCTAGTTTGAACTAATGTAAAACTAAAATAGTAATGTAAAACTTATAAGATAGATTACAAGGTCTTAAAGATCTCCCCAAGCTTGGAATCAAGCCAGGCGGGATTAAATAATCCCTTGCGATTATTTGATACCGTGATTATTGTGGATCATTGTGGCGCCGTGGCATGTAACACCGCGGTGTGTAGCTTCTTGTTGGTATCCTCTAGAGTGGTGATGCGGCCATAGCACCTACTCAAATCAGATTGCAAAGTGTCCACTTTATCCGTGAGTTTAGTCACCAATCGGAGATAATCATCTTTATTCTCTATCTCCTTGAGACGGTGACGGACTTCAATGCGATGGAGTAGCTCCTGCTTCTGATATATCTCCAGTGCTCGCATGCGGTCCTTGATCCTGGGAGCAGCTTCTTCTTCCTCATCCATGATTGATGGACCAGGGAAGTGGAAACCGTTCCTCCACTCTTCTTGAGGCTTCACCCTCATACGAGCACCAATAGTAGGCTTCAAGAGTGGCACTGTCGCTCCATTCCTAGCACTTGCACCAATATTAGGTAATTCCTTATGCTTGTGCGGCTTGGGGTTCGTGGTGATGAACTTGACCGTATCCACACACCCTTTTCCATGTGGCTTGCGACCTTCTCTCTCTTCTTGAGCTCTCTTCATTGCCGCCTAGTTGATCTCTGGTGGATCATAGACATCACGACAGATGTAGATGTCGCTCACTTCATAAGAATCGTTGATGTTGAAACTTGGCTCGACGTACTCCTTGTACCCCGGGCTAAACCTCTCCACCTCCTTGTTGTCGTCCTCCATGGATGGGATGCTAGAGTGGTCCATGGAAGGAGCAATGAGACCCAGGGTTTTCCACAGCCTGGGACGGGATATCGCATTGCTAGATTGGTTCCTGAAGATTATGATTAGAGATAGAGACAATGGCAGTATATAAGGGGGGCAGAGGTCGGTAAAACTCGTGAGAAATACCAAATTCACGCCCAAGAAAAGAATCTTAACGGAATAGGAAAAGAAATCATAGATTTGGAGGAGTCCTGCCGCATAACGACCAACTATACGGGCGCAACCCGTATAGCTCCGGCCATATAGTTTGTTCTGGGAAGATATTTCCGAATATCTTGAGTCCAGGTCGGTTAAGGTATGACCCGGAACCGACAATACCGTTTTTTACTCGGAAAGATGAAAAAGTAAAAAAAATGTTTGAGAGTTTAACAACCAACTATATGGCTAGAATATTTTCTCTGATCGTATAGTTTCGACCGTATAGATCCAGACATCAAATTTTTTTTTGCAAAGAAGATACTAAGGGTTTAACGACCAACTATACAGTGGGAGATTTCTCTCCAGTCATATAATTGCGCCTGTATAGTTGGTAAAAACCTTCAGAAATTTCAAAAAAACACGAGGAATTGAAAGGCAAAAAAATTAGGAGTAAAATTTGTGAAAACAAATCACTTATTTGAGTAAGAACACTTACCTTGAACTTACTGTTTACTTATTCGGGGATGACAAGATCCTCCAACAACAAAGACTTCTTCTCTTTTGGAGGAATTAACCTTAGTTCATTTAATAATTCTCATAAACAAAAATCACCAGGACTAAAGTTCCTCTCAATAAGATTGGTGTTTTGCTGGGCAAATATGGACACTGCATCCAACATCTTTATTTCTTGCCTCTGCATAATCTGCAACTCTAATTCTTGAAGTAAAAGAATCCAACGGATCAGTCTTGGCTTATGGTTTTTCCTCTCAAGGAGTTCTTTTAAACCATCACGATTCGTATGAACTCTTACTTTTGCATCAACTATATAAGAACGAAATTTATCACAAGATAAAAATACAGCAAAAAGTTCCCTTTCTTCCTTAGGATAATTATTTTGAGCACTATTGAGAGTTCTACTAGCATGATGTATAATATTAAATCTGCGACCTATGTGTTGTCCCAGAGTTACTCCTACAACGTCATTACTAGCTTCACATATTAAGTCAAAAGTCATATCCTAGGTAGGTGATTTAATGATAGGAGCACGGGATAAAGAATTTTTAAGTTTATCAAAGGCTATGAGACATTTATCATCAAAATTAAATCTTACTCCCTTTTGTAGGAGGTTAGTCAAAGGTTTAGATATTCCAGCGAAATTTCTAATGAACCTTCTATAAAAACCAACATGACCAAGCCTTATACCTTTTATATCCCTAGGTTGTGGCATTCTCTCTATGGCCTCAACCTTAGCTCTATCCACTTCTATTCCCTTACCTGACACCTTATGTCCAAGTACTATACCTTCTTTGACCATAAAATGGCACTTCTCTCATTTTAGAAAAAAATTGGTTTCTTCGCAACGCTGCAAAACTCTTTTGAGATTATCCAAGCAACTAGTAAACGAAGTTCCATAGACAGAAAAGTCATCCATAAATACTTCCATTACCAGTTCTATAAAATCCGCAAAAATAACAATCATGCATCTTTGAAAAGTAGCTGGAGCATTACATAAACCAAAGGCATACGATGGTAAGCATGTAAACCATAAGGACCAATGAAAGTTGTTTTAAGTTGGTCATCAGGATGAACATCTATTTGGGAAAAACCAGAGTATCCGTCCAGGTAGCAAAAATGAGTGTGGTTTTCAAACCTTTCTAAAGTTTGATCTATGAACAGTAAAGGATAATGATCTTTCCTAGTTTCTTTATTCAATTTCCAGAAATCTATGCACATCCTATGTCCAACAATAGTTCTAGTAGGTATCAATTCATTGTTTTCATTAGGAACAACAATAAAACTGACCTTCTTAGGGACACAATAAACAGAACTTACCCATTCACTTTCTTTAACAGGATAGATTATACCTGCGTCCAATAGGCGTACTATTTCTTTTCTTACCACTTCCTTCATTTCGGGCTTCAGTCTTCTATTAAATTCCGCAACTGGTTTAGCACCTTCTTCCATGAATATTCGATGGACGGTTATCATGGGACTAATGCCCTTCAAATCATCCATTGAGTACCAAAAGGCCTTGCGATGCTCCTTAAGTATTTTCATGAGTTCTTCTTCTTCATCTCCTAAAAGTTTAGCACTAATAATAATAGGAAATTTATTTGTATCATCTAAAAATCTGTATTTAAGATTATCTGGTAGAGTCTTCAATTCTGGGGGTGGTAATTCCTCGTCCCCTCTCTTTTCTGGCTCTTTAAAAGCCTCATTAGTTGGAGGCCCTATAATGGGAAGTGGATCAATTTCATAGTCTAGTTCTTCTAGGGACTTATTCTCCATAACTATTTCTTCATAATTTAAGCCTTCATTTATTTCTTCTTTTTGATCACTAAAGAAGAGAGATGCCATTTCCTCAATAGTTTTCTCTTTCTCTTCTTATTGCATTAGAGGTTTGTCTTTAAATTTGGAAAAGTGGAATTCTCTTTCCGCTTCCCCGAGCTTAAGAGATGCAATCTCCTTTTTGAAGTCAACTTTGGCACCTACATCACTCAAAAAGTTTCTTCCAAATATAATTGGGCAAAGAATGTTAGCTGGCCTATCAACAACTACCAAATCGATAGGAAAGTTTTTGTTGCCAATTGTGACAGTTGCATCTTCAACTACTCCCATTGGAATTCTAAGAGTTTTATTGGCTAACATGATTGTCAAATCAGTATTTTCAATCGTTGCAGGTTCTATTTCTTCTTTTATTTCTAAATAAAAATCATAAGATATAACATTAACTTCGATGCCAAGATCGCATAAACCATAGTGCGAGGTTTCCTTAAATATGCAGGGAAGAATAGGCTTACCCACATCTTTTACCTTTGTTTTACCTTCAATCAACAAGGAAGTCTCTTTATCAAGTTCAACTATGTTACAATGTGCATACATAGCCATAATTGCTTCCTTAGTTACCTCTTTATCTTTAGTTTCTTCTAGATGTTCCACAACTTCTGGCATACTTTCCTCTTCCTTCTTCTCCTGTACTGCCTTGACCTGTTCATATTCAGAAATATGCTTTTGTGCAGTGTTAGGGAAAGGTATCTTATATATTGGTTCTAGGGAGGCCAGTGTTGCTTTAACTTCTTTCTTCTTTTCAGGTTCGGGTGGCGGATCATACTTGACCAAACCCTCTTTTGGAGCTTTGATGTGTTCTGTATAAGCTTTAACAACTTGCAACACACGATCTGAATCCAAATAAAGTTCCTTAGATAATTCTTTAACATGGCCCTTTTGATTATAGTCATGAATACAATCATAATCTATTTCTATGCCTCCTTCGCTTCCTAGACCAAAATTCCATGAAACTCTATGATTGCGAATTCTTTTAAGTAAATCCCAAGCTTTAGTTATAGGAAGATTCATAAAGGCTCCTTCCACGAAAGAGTCTAGTTTAATTTTATTAGGTTTGATTAAACCGCCATAAAAGATATGCAATAAATACCATTCAGGCAAATCATGATGAGGACATAGATTAAGTAAATCTTTAAATCTGATATAATCTCTTACTAGTCCTTCATTAGGATGGTTCCTCCAAGTCATTATAAGATGCCTGATTCCAAAAGATTTTGATAATGGATAATATTTTGCTAGAAACTCATAGGCTAAATTATCCCAAGTAGTAGCTTCTAGGTGTAGAGATCTATACAATGAGATAGCTGTAGTAGTCAAAGTCTGACTAAAAAGTTTAACCCTTACCTCATTAGCGGTATATCCCAGTAATTTAAAAGTGCCACATATATATTTGAAACATACGATATGCTCATATGGACCAGGATCTTCTTCATCCCTAGTAAATTGCTTCTTGTGCAGAATACCAAGTAATAGAGGATTTATTTCAAACCCCCTTGTCTTCTCGTTGGAGTTTTCTCTTTTATAAATATCACAGGGCTTCCGAAAGTGGCTGAGTGGGTTAGCACTAGTCATATGCTCAAACTCCATCATGTTGTTGGAAACCTGTAACTCAAAACAAAACTTAAAAAGACAAAAATAAATAAGAAAAAACTAAAAGACCTACAACGCTTAGCTCCCCGGCAACGGCGCCAGAAAATAGCTTGATGACTGCAAGTGCATAGTATGTAGCTAGTTTCGAAATAAAGATATCGATCCCACTGGGAGCAAGAGTCTAAAGTCTAATAATTCTTGAAATAAATACTACAATAGAAATGCTAAATAAAGTTCTAAGTGACAAGATAAAATGCGAGTATTGCGTAAAAAGGTGTTTTTGGGTTTTTGGTATAAGAGCAATGATGGCTCTGAAATATAGCCATCTACGTCCACATTTAAACTGGATATTAATCATACTTTTGATGAAATATCTCTCTAAACCCTGCCACTAATGCTAATATTTAGAAGGGTATGCAATCCTTTGTTCTTGTATTTTTCCTACGCAGATAATATCGTTTAAAGGAGGGAATCACTACATTAAAGTCAAAGATACAATATTTCCTTCGACTAGAAGAAACCAGGATCCGTCCAACGAAGAAAGATGCCGTAACGACCAACTATACGGACGGAGCAAAAATTCCGACCGTATAGTGATACGTTGCAAACGTATCTATAATTTTTGATGTTCCATGCTTGTTTTATATTTACTTTCTTATGTTTTGTCCACACTTTGGAGTATTTTTACACATTTTCTGGAACTAAACTATTAACAAGATGCCACAGTGCCAGTTGCCTGTTTTCTACTATTTTTGGTTTCAGAAAAGCTAGTAAGGAAATATTCTCGGAATTAGACCGGACAGAAGCCCAAGTCAATATTTCACCAGAAGGAACACGGAGTCTAGAGGGGAGACGAGGAGGGGAGCCAGGCTGGCCACACCTGGTGGTGGCGTGGCCAGCCCTAGCCGCGCCACCAGATGGTGTGGCCCCTGGCACTCCACCGACCTTGCCCCTTCGCCCATATATTGCCTCCGGGATGAAAACCCTAAGGACCCGATCAAAATTCCACGAAAGAGTCTGTAGCCACCGCCATCTCCATCCCTAGATTGGGAGGGATCTGAAGCTCTTCCCGGCACCCTGCCGGAGGGGAGAGATCACCCTGGAGGCATTCTTCATCACCATGACTGCCTCCGGTGTGATGCGTGAGTAGTTCATCCCTGGACTACGGGTCCATGTAGTAGCTAGATGGTTGGTTCTTCTCCTTTGTGCTACCATGTTTAGATCTTGTGAGCTCCGTTCATGATCAAGATCATCTATTTTTAATCATACATGTTGTGTTTGCGGGGATCCGATGGATATTGAGATGCTATTTCAGATTTATTATTGATTCTATCATGTCTATGTTATTTGTGATCTTGCATGATTTCCGTTGTTAGTAGCTATCTTGGCCGAGTAGATGCTAGCAACTCCAAGAGGGAGTATTTATGCTCGATAGTGGGTTCATGCCTCTAGTAATCCGGGGAAGTGACAGAAATCTCTAAGGTACTAGATGTGCTGTTGCTACTAGGGAGAAAACAACAATCCTTTGTTCATAGAACAATCGTATTGTTTACTTTACACACTTTGCTTAATTGAATTATCAATTGCTTGCAACTTAATACTGGAGGGGGTTCGAATGATAACCTGAAGGTGGATTATTAGTCATAGATACAGTTGGATTACGGTCTATGTATAATGTTGTAATGCCCAATCAAATCTCATAGGAGTCAAGATGATTAGTATATGCGTGTATGCTTTCTCGGTGTCTATCAATTGCCCCGCTATAATTTTTTCACCCAACATGTCTTCTATCTTAAGGAGAATCACCTCTAGTGAACTATGGACCCTGGTCCATTCTTTTACCATCAATCTACAATCTATTTACTATTTTCTGTTTACTTTCTGCAAGCAATTACTATCTTCCACACAATACGTTTAGTTCTTTGTTTTCAGCAAAACCGGTGAGATTGACAACCTCACTATAAGTTGGGGGCAAAGTTCTGTGGTTGTGTTGTACAGGATTCCAAGTTGGAAACAACACCTTGGAGGTGTTTCCTTGCTCCTACTGGTTCGATAACCTTGGTTTCATAACAGAGGGAAAACTTGATGTTGTGCTCATCATACCTTCCTCTTGGGGTTCCCCAACGAGCTCGAATATATTTTGAGCCATCATATAGCTTTGGTCGTATAGCTGGCACCGCCTCCATTAGGTGAAATAGAACAACTTTAGTGAAGGGACCCCTATATAAAGAAGCCTCAGGCGACGATAAAATGGAGAGACACCATGCCCCAGAAGCCATACCTCGCCAGAAAGCCGCCTCCAGATCTCCAAACCCTTCTCATTCTCCATAGCCATCTTCCACCACTTGTAATAGTAGATATCTTCTCTGATTGTTGACATTGTAAGAATATTGCTATCAATCTTATGATTTTCATTACAATGTTTGCGATTGTTGATCTCATCTCTATGTGTGAGTAATTATCCTTGGGCTAAGGGCTTCGGCCTAGACATGTAGCAATTGTGCATGTGATTTATCATAGATGGGATCGTGTATTAGTTTGTATGACATGATGATTATTGTATCCTCTCTTGCCTCAATCTAAGGAATTGTCAGGTACCCAAGACCCCGAGGGTTGAGCCAGGTATAGGGAGTATGAGTGATGACTGATCTGCAGGTTGGGAACCCTAGTTATAGAAGGGGTAGTACAGATGTATGTGAGGGATTTGCTTGGGATTAACGGTGACATCACTATGCATATCATTAGTTCTCTTTCTTCTATGGATGAGACTAGTAGGTTATTGCTATAAGCGGTTGCGGAGGCAATAGAAATTATGGATGCACTGCCCACATATAATTTATCTTGCTCTAACAAGTACACACATACTTTATTTCTATCTTTTATTTCCATCAGATGTTTTTGCACAGCTACAGGTGAAACCGAATGCCCTAGGCCCTCTCTCTCCATCATCGACAACAACAAAAAGACGCAAGCTACTAGTTCGGTGAAAACACAAAAGGAATTCTAAAACTCCCGAAGGTCCGTTAAAGTAACTTCACTACGCATTCACTTCCCGAGGATTCGGTAACCTAGGTCTACTAGGAAAAAGATCTATACTACATCCGTAATCCGGATCGAAGGTATCAACCCTTTTTCTAGCGCCGCTGCCAGGGAAGCAATAGCTACCCTGGTGAGGTGATTAGGAACCTTGCTAGTTTTAATTCTTGTTTTTAATATTGTTAGTTTGCTTTTAGTATTTATTTGATAAACCAAAAAAAATTTAGTCTTTTAATTCTTGTTTTTACTGTTATAATTCTTAATTTAAGAAAACCCAAAAACATAGGAAGTATGGCTGAAAAGAAGCTTGGGGAGTTTGCTACTCCCAATAATGATTATTTGCATACTCCTATTACTCACCCAACAATTGTTGCTGATGACTATAAAATTAAGACCCATTATTTAAGTTTGGTTCAACAAAATCAATTTGGAGGCTCTGCTATTGAAGACGCAGGTATGCACTGATGGCTTTGTGTATGGCGCCCAGAAAAGTGTTGGTGCGGTGTTGATGTAGAGCATGTTGGGAACCCCAAGAGGAAGGTATGATGAGCACAGCAGCAAGTTTCCCTCAGTATGAAACCAAGGTTTAATCGAACCAGTAGGAGCAAGGAAACACCCCAAAGGTGTTACTAGCTGAACTTTGGTAGGGCGCACTACCGGTGCTAGTAGCAACGTGGAGACCTGCACAACACAACCACAGAATTTTGTCCCCAACTTGTGATGAGGTTGTCAATCTCACCGTGTTTTGTGGAAAACAAAGGATTAAATGTATCGAATGGAAAGAAGTAATAGTTTGCAGAAAGTAAACACAAAGCAGTAAAAGTTTATAGATTGTACGTAAAGAAAAGACAAGGACCAGGATCCATAGTTCACTAGAGGTGGCTCTCCTTAAGATAGATAACATGCTGGGTGAACAAATTACAGCGGGGAAATTGATAAACATCGAGAAAGCAATACATGCATATACTAATCATCTTGACTCCTTTGAGACTTGATTGGGCATTACAACATTATACATAGACCGCCATCCAACTGCATCTATGACTAATAATCCACCTTCAGGTTATCATCCGAACCCCCTCCAGTATTAAGTTGCAAGCAACAGATTATTGCTTTATGAATTGCGTGTAAAGTAAACAATACGATTGTTCTATGAACAAAGGATTGTTGTTTTCTCCCTAGTAGCAACAGCACATCTAGTACCTTAGAGATTTCTGTCACTTCCCCAGATTACCAGAGGCATGAACCCACTATCGAGCATAAATACTAACACTTGGAGTTGCTAGCATCTACTTGGCCAAGATAGCTACTAACAACGGAAAGCATGCAAGATCTCAAATAACAAAGACATGATAGAATCAATAATCAATCTGAAATAGCATCTCAATATCCATCGGATCCCCACAAACACAACATGTATGGATTACAAATAGATGATCTTGATCATGAACGGAGCTCACAAGATCTAAACATGAAAGCACAAAGGATGAGAAACCAGCCATCTAGCTACTACATGGATCCGTAGTCCAAGGATGAACTACTCACGCATCACACCGGAGGCTTCCATGGTGATGACGAAGGCCTCCAGGGTGAATTCCCCTCTCTGGCAGGGTGCCGGGAAGAGCTTTAGATCCCTCCCGATCTAGGGATGGAGATGACGGCGACTACAGACTCTTTCGTGGATTTTTGATCGGGTACTTATGGTTTTCGTCCCGAGGGCAATATGTAGGCGGAAGGAGAGGCCAGGGGGTGCCGGGAGCCACCACACCACCCCCTGGCGCGGGCTAGGCCTGGCCACGCAGCCAGGTGGTGTGGCCGGCCCGTGGCCCCTCTCCGTCTCGTATTCTGGCACTTGATCCCTTCCGGAAAAATAGGCACTTTGGCTTTTGTCCCGTCCAATTCCGAGAATATTCATTTTCTGACTTTCCTGGAACCAAAAACAGCAGAAAAAAGGTAATAGGTTAGTCCAAGAAATCATATGAAAAGTACTCCAAAGTATGGACAAAACATAACAAAGTGGATAAAACTAAGAATGGAACATCAAAAATTATAGATACATTTGCAATGTATCATGCACTTAAATACTTTCACTGAAATATGTGATATGATGCATATAAAAGACATTGGCCCTGATGCGGTCAAATTACGTCTATTTCCTTTCTCTATAAGAGGAAGAGCTAAAGAATGGTTGCTATCTTTGGTTAAAAATACTATTACATCATGGGTGGGATGTACTTCTTTATTTATGACTAAAATTTTCCCACCTGCAAAGACTATGCAACTCCAATCTAATATTACTGGTTTTAGACAGGAAGAGCGTGAGCCACTAGCGCTTGCATGGGAGAGGATGAAAGAATTCCTAAGAAACTGTCCTAGTCATGGGATGGAAGATTGGTTAATCCTCCATTTATTTTACAATGATCTTAATCCTGTGTCTAAGTCTATGCTTGATACTGCAGCTGGAGGAACATTCATGGGTAAACATATTACCGAAGCAAAGCAGCTGCTAGACAATATGCAAGACAACCATGTTGAAAGATCAAACACGAAGAAAGTGAACTCCGTCTCACCACAAGAGAACGAAGATCTCAATGCTAAGTTGGATGAGCTCATACTAGCCGTAAAAGGTAAGGAAACTCATGTAAGAGCCACCCCTGAAACAAATATAGAAGAAATAAACTTCGTAGCTCGTAATGATTATAATCTTGCTTGGAAGAAGAGTTACAATCCTAATTTTCAGAAACATTATGCTAGTCCTACAAATAACTCTAAAAATAATATGGGAACTAGTAATGGTAGTCTCCACGAAACGCTTAAGTCTTTCATAGACTCGCAAAATGAACAAAATAATATTTTAGTCAAAATCAGAGAACCATGATGTTATGCTTGGTAAATTATCTAACCAAGCTGTTAGTTTGATAAATGATTTGCAGGCCCTTCAAGAAAAAACAAGGATCGTTGAGGCACGGATAGGTAAGATAACCGAGAGTCAGACTCTCATTCTAGCTAAATTTGGAGGAAAAGCTGAGCCCAACACTACAAGAAAAGTTGGCTTTTACAACGGACGATTTTCGTGGTTGAAGGCCCTTTTTCGTGGCTAAAAAGTCTTCTATGACGGATGGCCATCGTGGTAAAAGCCCTGTCACAAAAGAATCCACCATGGTTTTTTCCTGACCGTGGCGGATAGCAACCTTCAGCCACGAAAACTTGTTCCGTCGTAGATCTGTTTGCCAGTCGTGTTGACTGCTGACGTCATGCAAACTACCACATGGCAGCCGTCGTTAGCAGCCAGTTACCACTATTAATGGCCATATAAACCGTGGCAGAAGACAGGCCCAGCCAAGGCCTACTAAATTCTAACTAGGCCGGCCCATTAGGGGAGCCCAATAAGAAGATGGCCCATTACTGTTTTGTCCTGCACTGTTTAAAATGGGCCCAAAGTTGCAGCCGACAGCGAACTGCGAACTTTCAGGCCCAATACTGTTTCAGCCTAAAGAAGGCTCATGATGGTCCAACACTCTGTGGCCCATTAGCAGCCTGCGCCAAGTCGCTCCTATACATTTAAGGCTTGCGGGCGGCCCATCACTGTTTATCACAGCCCATCGTGGGCGGTCTACTGACGACCCTTTTCTAGGATGGCCCGTTACTATTCAGGCTTGTTACTGTCCTGGCCTTTCACTGTTCCGGGCTTTACCTGTTCAGGCCCACAAGCGGCCCTTTACTGTTCTAGTCTGGTAAATGTGTCGGCTTGTTACTGTCCTTGCCTGGAAATTTCCCGGGCCGTTACTGTTCTAGCTTGTCACTATTCTGGCCTTTCACTATTGCGGCCCTTTACTGTTGCGGCCTGCTACTGTTTTGGCCTGTTATTGTTCTGGGATTTCACGGTTTCTTGCCTGTTACTGTGATGGGATGTTTCTGTTAAGGCCTGTTACTATTAAGGTCTGTTACTATTATGACATGTTACTCTTACGGTCTGTTACCATTACGGCCTGTTACTATTATGTCCAGTTACAACTTGTAGGTCAGCCCATTATGTTTACGACCTTTTATAGTTTCGGCCTTTTCTGAAGCCCATGCCAATATCATAAAACATTTATATAATCCAACATTTTTAATGTTCATCGTCGACCGAATACACGACAGGCCAATAACAAAGCACGGTACTGTTTCCTAATCGTCCTGCCTGGCGTAGTTACCGTAATGACTACCGCATATGTGGACGACGTCAACTAAATGCATACATGGCCTACGCGAGTTATCTAGATATTACATCAGCTGCAAACTTCTTAAAATTATTACATATTATCAAATCAAGGGAAAGAAAAATCGACATTTTAGTTGACAATCAAGTTGATAGCAGAGTCTTCAATTGATCACCTACATCTTCCTTTGAGTGTGACAGCTACATTGGAGGAGACATGATCTTGCAGCCCCCTCTTTGGTGGCGATAGCAATAATTGCACCCTGAAACTAAGTAATAACAAGTTAATACATCAAAAAAGACAAACTACACAGTTGACTGATATGACAGGAGCTATGATCTGGAGTTTACAACTAGTCAATGGTTCAATTATTGACCAACACGTCAAACAAACAGGACAAACAAGCATGCATTAAACGAGCAATCAAAAAATGTGTGTGTGGCTTAGAATTTTAGCAAAAATAAACTAGCCAGGTTATTTCAACAAATATATATGGAAGCAGTTCTATACCCTAAAATGCAAGAGACGTCGAGTGACTCAGAATTTGCGCCGAGACACAAAATGGCATGCAGTTACTGTCATAGCGAAGAATGAACCAGATAGAAATTATAACCGCATCATACGAGAACTTGTAGACCAGGAATGCAAACCATGAATGAACTATGTATTGTAGAGGATAATTATGTCATGACTTAGGACGAACCAGACCTAGAACTAGATGCAAGATATAATGGCGTCGCTCGTGAACCTGTAGAGCAGGACAAATAAGCATTAGACAAGTGTGCCTAGAATGAAATGAGCAATCAAACAAAGTGTTTCTTAGAATTTCAGCAAATATAAACAAGCGAGGTCATTTCAGCAAATATATATGGAAGCAGTGACATCTCCTGGAATGCATAGTCGTTGGGTGACTCGGAATTTGCGGTGAGCTACAAAATGGCATGTAGTTACTATCATAGCTAAGAATCAACCAGATAGAAATTATAATGGCATCATAAGAGAATGTCTAGAGCAGGAATGCAAACCACGAGTGAACTACATAGTAGAGGACAGTTATGTCATTGATTAGGACGAACCAACACCAGATAAGGAAATAATGGGGTCGCTTGTGAACCTATAGAAGTGGCTATGCAAACCATCATGTTCATTGTTCCATTCTGGGCTCTATGCAAGAAAAAGAAAATAGTTAGTGTTGCAGCTTTTGAAGAACCAGATGGCAACAACAAAATTATAATCGAATTAGTATGAAGAGTCAAAATGGGTACTACCGGACATCATAACGATGCCAAGGAGGAAACAATAACAGGAACTTATCTCAGGACGAACCAGATAGATTCAGTAACTGTGGAGCAGGGAATCCAAACTAATATTTTCCACTGATTTTACATTTTGCAAGAATTACACGATAGCAGGCAATTACTATTGTTCGGAGTAGCTAAGAACGTGTGCATGACTTCAAAATTTGTAGAGCAGCGAATGCAAACCAACATGTCTATTGACCTACTCCGTAGTATCTAGCACGAAAAACAGGCGTGCGCTTTGATTGGGTGTACAGAATGATTAGAAAAATGCAGTTCACTGCGACAGGCTTGAACCTGCTATACTGCTGACAAAACAAAAAAAGAGTTAGTGATTTGGTTACCATGGTCGGATAGGCTTCTAATCATCATCCGTACCAGCGTGAGTGACATCCTTGTCACCTAGGGTGCTTCGGTTGCGCTGGCTGTTTGCATCAGGGAAGCAGATCTTGGGCGCTCAATGCCGGCTTGACCGCGGTGGACGAGGTTGAATCAGTGCACTGCATGACGGTTCATGTAAGGTACGGGTGGGGAGGATGCCGCCGACGTTGATGCAGATCTTGGGCAGTCGTTGACGGATTCGGCGCCTTGGAGGGGAAAGTGGGAAAAGGAAATCAGGTGCGGTGGACAACGACAGACTCGGTGACCAAGGTCGGGTGCGGTGGATGTCGATGAAGCAACAATGATGCTTTGGATGAGACCACATATGATGCAGCTCTGGTATACTGTTGGCTGAGGAGTGCATGGTGTCGAGTTTCGGCGGGCAAAGCCAGCCGCGGAGAAGTGCCGCAGGAGGTTCTGGGCGCGAGAAATTTCACAGTGTTTGAAATGGAGGGGCGCGAGGGAGTGGGGACCACGTGATTTTGGTATCGTTTGAAACAGAGGGGCGCTAGAAATTTCGCAGTGTTTGAAATGGAGGGGCGCGAGGGAGTGGGGACCACGTGATTTTGGCCGTCTAGCAATCTTGTCCGTCCATCCCAAATCAACGGGCCATAGGGGATACCTTCCCTTCGAAAGCTCTGGATCGGACGCCTATGCGAGCAATTGCTGGGTGTCCCAGAGTAGACTATAGGGCTAGATGTGTAGGTTACTATAGTAGCAGACCATTAATCGGGCTAGTTGGTGCGATGTCATTTTGGCGCTCCACGAGTTCAAACTTTTACTTATGGTGTTCAGGAGTGAATGCATGCTTCGCACGACTATTTTATTGCGTGCACTCCAATAACTTACCTTATTAAAGCATAATAATATCCTGCATAATTTAGAATTTTGGTGCAATACTTGGTCGACTTATTAGAACTAAACATCTCTCGGGTATTTTAGAAGTACTCCCAAACATGTTTCTAGCTTACCAAGATATCGTGTATTTTTTAATAGATGCAGTACTATGGAGTGTTTTGCATGACTATCGACATGCATAATTTTGGTTTTGCATTGTTCACATTTGACGTCTAGGCAGACAATGTACATATACCTCTCCATGAACAACGCTAAGTTTCATCTTCTTTCCCTACTTTCTAAATGTTACATTAAACTACCATCATTTCCAATGATGCATGAAACAACCAAAAAAGAGTTGTGACCTTTTTTTAATATCTAAAAATATTTTCATTGTTAATAATTATTTTTTACCATTTTATAGAGCATTCCATAAAATGAACAATGTTTTTACCATCAGGGGAAATGTTTCTATTACATGACAAAAATAATGTCTTTATCACCAAGAATATATAGCACAAGAAATGAATTCCAACACAATAACCATATGCAATGACCTGATGTGTATAGACCTTAGTGACCGTCTAATTTGTAATTAGAAGTGTCAAGGAGGGAGATGCTAGGTTCATTTGTGGTGGCTAGGTGCAAATTTTTAATTCAATAAATGTACTATATTCTTGTGGACACTCACAAAGATAATTGACCTCTTGTCTTAGGAGACATGTGATAAAACTATTACTAGTAGTTCGGAAATAAGTGACTTGGAATTTATCTAGATTCGTATGTATCACTAAAATACGTATATATAGTCGTGAATATGATCTATATACTCGATCTATGTACTTGTGAATCTAGACAAATCTAAGTTTCATATTGAGGGAATACGAAAATATTATAAATTTGCAATGTTGTCATGATAAATAATGATATTCGCTACACTCCATAAATGAAACCACTTCTTTTCTTCTGTCACAATTTTACATTTTTGTACTGAAGTATTTTTACTATAAAATAACGTACAAAATTAGTTATAGTACACGTTAGTGATTAAGTACTTCCGCTAATTTGTATTTGCATACAGAGGTAATACTACACACCCAATTAACATCATAAGTAATTTCTCTTTCTCTGTTTCTAGAGGAGTTTTCTAGGTTCTCAGTTTGAAGAATCATTTGTCAGGTACATAGAATTGAAGACTTTAAATTATACAGCGAGTGATTAGATGGATGGACGATTAGTGCATAGAGGCAGTCGAGCTGGTAAAATGCTCACATTTAATGGTAGATGTGAGCACAGTTGATTGAGTGGCAAACCTTTTTTTGTGCGGTCGAGGCCCCCGTACACTGAGGACCCTCGCTAATCAATGCAGCTCATACATAAGTGTATTTTTACGTAGTAGTAGTAGAAACGTCATCTAGGAAGACAGAGTTCAGCGTCTAGCAATCTTGACCGTCCAATCCGAAATCAATGGGTCAAAGCGGATACCTTCCCTACGAAGGCTCTGGTGGGAATGTCTATGCAAGGAATCGTTGGCTATCCGTGGGTAGACTATAGGGGTAGCTGTGCTTGTGACCCAAAGTACTCCAGAGTCCAGACAATAGCTGGGTGTCCCCGACGCTCATGGTGCATTTTCTTGTCTGGACACTAGATCCCGGATCTCTACACATCTGACAAAGTAGAAAGTATGACCAAATTTAAAGATTGCTCATTGATTATTTAATTATTTTTTATTTATCAGACATACTCTCCCTACAGCCTAATTTTTCTGAAAATGCCCTCCAACCTAATTAAAAAGGATGTCACATATTTGACTAAATTTGAATAAAATATGTACACTAAACAGTGACTACTATACGACAAGTATATCGGCACAAAAGCTCCACAAAGCGCATTCGAATGCTAAAGAGTGCAATATAATTATACGCAGACGGATAAGAAAAAAAGATCCATGCACCCAAAAGAAAGAAAAAGGAGGGCCACGTACGCAAGTCCTCCCCCTTCCTAGTTCCTACTCCAAGATTCGGCGATTGCAACACTGTGGCCGCCCTGCGGAGGTAGGGCCTCGACGACCTCTGCAATGGTCGCGACCTCGACGACCAACATGAGATGGCTTCTCTCTTCCTACCTAGCGGGGCATGACCTGGACGATCTCCACAATGGTAGCTGCTGGCTGCAGAGCACCGTGACTTCTTTCTTCAAATTTTCACACTCAGCGCGAAGCATGGAGGAGTCACGCTCGTAAGATCGTGCGAGCTTCATTTGAAAGGCCAAATCGGCTCGGAGGCGATCACACTATAGGTTGAGCTCGAAGTTTTTCTGAATAATGTTGATGTTATGGCTGTAGATTTCATCTACTTTGGCCAAGATTCTCGCCCTGACTTCCTACATGGAAATGTATCATCAGTAAGAGAGCATGGAGTGCATGCAGAGAAGAACAAAAAATGTCAATACATGTATACTGACTATAGTGCCTCTCTTCTTCGACCGAGAGCGGGCATGAGGGCATCGTACGCGTCAGAGATATCCGTCGTGCTATCGACCCATGGGGTGGAAAATTCGACGCTCGAGCCGCCTGTCCTGGAAGATGTACATAGACGGTTCAATAGTAGGAGCAGACAGCCTAGGAATCAACAGAAGTACAAACCTACCCGGACTCTTGGTCCCCATGATAGCCGCTCTTCGGATACATGCGCAAAGATGAGCCCTCGCCCCATGGCTGGTCTCCTTTCTCGGTCCGAGCCTGCAGGTCACCCTGCCGGTGGGATTTATCCACGGCTCTAACCACCGCCATCTTGCTATTCTTCCGATGAGATAGGATATTTTGTGACATCGCTGGATGAAGAAGTAGAGAAGAAAGGGAGGAGTAGTGGAAGAAAATGTTTTTGCGAAGGCGGAGCGGGGTAGTACTAGTAGGAGGAGAGAGGAGAGTGAATAGTGGAAGCAAAACATCAAGTACTGGGTCTCACTTGTTCAAAAAAAGTACTAGGTCTCGTCGCCGGCCTTCGAGCAATCTCGTTGGTCTATCAAGCGATCGAGCTTACTAGCTACAAATATTGTGCAGTGTGCTAAGGCTTGGGCATGAGCTAAGAAAATACTAACTTAGACGCGAGTCTAGCAAAATCAAAACTACTCCACCATTTAGGTCTCTTGCGTGGGTCCCATGTAGCAGCCTTTTTTCACTTTTTCTCCCAAACTACTAGTGCTCTGGCCAATGAAAATGCCTCAAAGTATTATGCCAAATATTTTAACCAACTAGCCTCTGGGTCTTGTCCAAGAATATTTTAATCAAAAATGCTCCACCGTTTAGGTCTCTTGCTCGTAGTAGTAGTACTCCCTCGCATCCATATTTACTCGTCACTGAATTGGACGTATCTAGCAATGAATCGGAAGGAGTAGTAGTAGTCACATTGAATATACTTAGGGCTTGATGCATAAGCATCATAAACGGTCGCCAAAAGATCGAACGACAAACTTAAAGATAACTTTGGGCTTCTTTGATAACATGATTTAAAAACATCGGAATTTGACTCGGTCATAGGTACAAAACAATGGATTGCAAAACAGAGGAAATAGCTTTCTTTGGATCACAGAATTTCAAAACACAGGATAACAGGGTCGGAGATACAAATCTGCTGGCTTAAAGTCATTTCAATGAAACACAGTAAACACGGAGGAAAATTGCCTCAATCCTACGCGAATGAGTGTAAAAATGTGAATGCTGAAATTCCTATGGGATTGGGGTGTAGAAATGCAATCTATATGAATTTTGGAGGTATGATTCCTTTCATCCAAGGGGCTTCCTTATGAAAAAAATACTATGGGTCGAATTCCTCCAAAATTCCTTTGAAAATCCTTCGATCCAAATTGGCACTTAAACAAGATGTGCGTGCTCACGACAGACGAACACCTTCCTGTAGGATGTGATGCGGTCGTAGATTTTCATCTTGAACCCGTCTGCGGTGACCTTGAACATAAGGCAGTCACCCTCCTTCAACCCATGGAAAGCATCAAAGGTAGCCCACTCTTTGTCCTGGACGATCTGGTCTTTGTTGTGGTTGGTATGGACAACCCACTCGCATTCCTTGCATGCTTGGACCACCACTAGTTGTGGCTAGGGGCATCCCTTCAATTAAGGCTTGAAGTAAGTCGGGATGATAAGCATATACAAGTCATGTTGGACTAACTGGATGTAGAAGCGCCTAGGATGATCAGCCGTGGCATGGTGTCCAACCGACCTAGGGCGTCTTCTCGCTTTGGCAGAACTAGCGACCGACCTGGCAGCACTTGCCCTTGCCAAGGCCTCCACTCTCATGCCCGGTAGCTTAAACTCCCTTGGTATGATGGGGAGAGCATCTTCATAGCCACCTGGAGCTCGAGCAGTCCGGTCAAGAATGCAGTCTAAGTTCGGCATTACAACTGGGTCATCCTATATGAAAATTACCATTGCATCAGTCCTTTGGAATTACCAAAACAACACAATGCATTGTATAAATTGACTAAAGATCACGATGAGTCATTGAACCATCAAAATTACCTAAACAGCACAAGGTATCAGGTAAATTAAATTGCCTACACAGCACAATGCATCATCAGAATGACCTAACCCGATGGGTCCTCAAAATTATCTGAACAACTACTAGTAGAAGGCATAACATTTAATTAGATTAATTAAACAGCACAATGCATATCCCTCGCAAAAAAAATAGCACAATGCATAATCTGAATGGCTAAAACAGCACAATGCATTATCTGGATAGACAAAACAGCATATATGCAGTGCATCATCAAAAATACCAAAACAGCAAAAGGTATTATGTAATCAAATTTAATAAACAGTGTTTGCACAATCATAATTACCTAAACTGATGGGTCATTGAAATAATCTGAACAGATAGAAGGCATATCATTTAATCCTAAATAGCAGAACGCAGATCAAAATGGACGAAACAACACAGTGAGGAGACATGACACAATGCATCATACCAAAAAAGCACAGCGCGGCATGGAAAATTCCTAAACAGCACAATGCATCATCTAAGTACCAAAACAGAACCCTGCATCATCATCATCAAGAATATTCCATAACTAAGTAGAACATCACAAAGGACAAATATAGATACATTCAAATCTAGGCAAAGTCAAGTCAGTTATTTCTGGACGGAGGGAGTATAAAGAACAGCACAAAAGACAATTATCAAGAATATAACATACAACTAAGCAGTTCAACAAAGGACCTGCAGTACACATTGCAAAAATCTGACTAGATGCACTTCGGATTTGGGTTAAAGCCCCAATTCTCTAGATCTAACCTCGTTGCAGTTGGGGGCGCAGACTTGCACATGGGTCGATGGGTTGAGAAGATGAACAAGGCGCCACTGACGAAGAACTAGCCACATACACCGAAGAAGCACAGACAATCGATGATGAAGGGGGCGCCACCGATAGGGGTTTCACCGCGTACACTTTGAAATTTATCACATTGGGAATGAGAGTCCAACCTGCAGACGAAAAGGATGCGTCTGCCGCCGCACGAGCATTCGTTCCCAACACACGCGGCGCCGGAGGCTTGTAGGATCGCTCGGCGGGCGACGAGGGCTTTGGCACGACCGGCCAAAACCCTAAGGGCGACGGACGCCTCACCTTGGGCACGACCCGCACACACACGAAAGGCGAAGGACGCTTCAGAGAGGGTGCTGAGGCCATCGGAATCGAACAAGCCACTTGCAGCTCCGAAGCAGAGCTTGATGAGGACCCCAGCTCAACCACAGACAAAGGTTTTGGCATTAGTTTCATCGAGGCAATGGCTGGGTTAACGACTGAAAGTCGTGATGTGAGTGCGGGAATGTGATAGCGAGAGAGGGAATGGTGGGGGAGGAGTTATTAGAGAATGGGAGTGGGTAACCCTCTATCAGCTTTAGTAGTACTGTACTACAAAAAAAACTACATTTCACATATCATCTTGACGAACTAGTTCATTTCTTTGAACCGACTAAAATAGTGGGTACCCTTTGGTTTCAAACTTCCATCTGGTACCTGTTTTGCTAGTAGTAAGTATAGTACAATACTTTGTATTACCCTCCATACCAAAATATAAGATGCCTGAGGATTAGTCAAAAGTCAACATTTTTTAAGTTTGACCATGATTATACACAAAAATATAAAATTTACAATACTAAATTAATATCAATAGATTCACCATAAAGTACATTTTCTTAATATGTCCATTCAATATTGTAGATGTAGTTATTTTTTATAAATATTTGGTCAAAGTTAGCAAGATTTGACTTTTGACCAATCCTTAGACGCCTTATATTTTGGGACGGAGGAAGTAGTATAAAACATTTCTTTAGATAGAGGAAATTGCACGATCCACCATCTTTTCATCGCACTTTTGCACACAACACTTGGTGGACGTCATTTTTGCACATTTTAACAATTTTTTTAGCGTAATATGTACAAATTTGGCCAGTTAGTCCTGTAATGACCGATTTAACCTCATTGGTAGCAAGACTGACAAGTGGTCCCCGAATGCCATTGCTCCCATTCACACACAAAGATTTGAATGATGCTAAAAACTAGACACTAAAAATATTTATCGCCCGCAATACTTTTTGGATGCATGTAGTTGGTATGTAAGAGACTTATTGCATATGAAACGTCAATGTTTACACAAAGGTAGCAACATAACAGTCCGTCACACATTGAATTTGTGAAGGCTTTATTTGGTTGTAATAAACTTGTTTTTGAACATAACTTGTTTGTACATAAGATTTGACGTTTCATTCACATATCCAAATGTACATCAAAGAGTTTTTTTAAAGTGTAGGACTAACGATATATGTCTATTTATTACACCTCACACAAAAAACACCCCGATTAATCATAAACTTTAAGCAGACTATTATTTTCTCGGGATTTATTTTCCTGAGAGCAAGCACGGTGAATATGCCTCAGAATGCCATAAGCCTAGTTTTCAGACAGAGTTTATACATGTTTCACTTACGATTACGAACTTTTTTGAGTTCTCAAGGTTTTGTAGTGAACTTCACATTATTAAACTAATTTAAGCTGATTTATCAATGTTAGATAAAATTTGAACTATGAGTAAGTAGTAGATTGCTCTTAAAGTTATACAAGTATCTTTTGAAGGTACCCACACCCAGAGTGTCAATATATCGGAAACCAATGAATTTGTTGGATTCAACTTCTTGCTAAGCATTTGCATGTACACAATTTATCTTTTTTTTGAAAACAATAAAAAACATTGCACGGTGACCTCTGACTTGTCGTGCTTGCTGTGAAAAATGATTATTACCAAGTGAGTTCACATATAAAAACAATGTAATTGAAAATATGGCCTGCCATGTATGAACATATCCTTAGGCTTCAGGCCGAAAGACAAGCTAAATGGCCTTATATATGTACAACATACTTTATGGTAATCTTCCCATATTTGGTAGATGAGTGCATCTTGGAATGGTGAACAATAATGCTACCAGTACTAGGAGTTTCCAAAATTTAGGAATAAAAAATTATTTTCAAATTTGAACTACAAGTAAACATGATAGAATGCTCTTAAAAAGTTACAAACATCCTTTGAGTCGTTATGGCACCGAGGCGGTCAATACTTCAAAAACCAATGAGAGTTCTGTAGGAATATTAAAATTCTTGCTACGAAGATGCATGTGGACAATGTTATCCTCACTAGCTATGAACAAAAATAATGAAAACCTAAGAAATGAAGCCTTCTTCATGGCGTCCTCTTGTGTGTACTGCTATTTGCACTGAAAAATAATTAATAACCGTGAGTCATCATAAATTACAAAAAATAGTTACACAATATATGTGGCCCACGGTGTATGAACACTCTTGGGTTTCAAGCCAAACGACAAGGGTAAGAACCATATGCACATCATATTGTATTGTAATGTTCCCATATTTGGTAGATGTGTGCATCTTGGCAAGGTGAAAAATAGTGGAAACCACAGATTCCAACTTATAGGAACAATGAAACTGAAAGCGACAAGGTCAATTAAATAGTGGCAACCATATGCCTTTTTGGCAGTGCCCCCCACCTCTAAAAGAACTCTGCCTACCCATATTTTTAAGAAACTAATCCATTATGTGGCTTTTTATAGATCGAGGTTCTAGTAGCACTGCTCTTTTATTTTAAGAGAGATAACATGGAAACACAACAATATTTTTTAGAAGACTGATACATAAGTTGTAGTACTAATACATGTTTAATGATTCAATTTCTATTAGTATCTTTGGTATTGTGGCAAAACACTCAATTTATGTCTATTTGATTTGATTTGAAGGTGTTTAGTTCGAATCCACTGTGTGTACATATTTATATATATCTTGGGTATTTTTTAGAAAGGGTTTACTTTTTAATATCGGATTGCAGAGAGGCTGACATCGCGGACCCACCAGCCTACAGCATCCCTCGAGTTTAATGGTCAGGTTTGAAAAAAAGTTAAATACTTGTACAGAGAGGCTGTCATCAGGGACCCACTGGCCACAACATACCAGAGAGGGTCACATGGGAGCCTCAGCAGCAAGACCATACACGGCTGCCACATCGAGCAACGTTGCCAAGGTCAAAACAACGGACGCGACCGAAAAAAGTCCATCATACGCAGGTTTGATATAAAGAGAGGCCGACATGTGGGACCCAATAGCGCGGCCTTATACAGGTTCTGCCTCGAGCGACGTTGCCAAGTTCGAAACAGGGAGGCGTGAGCGAGAAAAAAGTCTAGCATGCACACCTTTCTTCTAATGAGAGGCTCACATGGGGGACTCAGCAGCCTGGAAAAATGGCTGATGCATCGAGCAACGCTATCAAGTTCGAAACACGGAGGCGTAACCAAGAGCAAAAATTCCATCATACACACGTTTCTTCTTATGAGTGTATGACATGTGGGGGTGGGGCCCTGCATCATGATTAAACGGTAGATGCAGCGAGCAATGCTATCAAGTTCGGAACACGGAGGCGCGATCGAGGGAAAAAATTCTATCATACACACGTTTATTCTAATGAGAGGATGACATGTGGGGTCCAGGAGTTTGATTAAACGGTTGATGCAGCGAGCAAAGCTATCAAGTTCGGAACACGAAGGCGTGACAGAGGGTAAAAAATCCATCATACAGACATTTCTTCTAGTGAGAGTATGACATGTGGGGCTCAGGAGGTTGGTTAAATGGTAGATCCATCGAGAAGCGCTATTAACTCGGAATGGGGTAATGATGGCTCAATGCACGGCGCCCAGAAAAATTCTTGATGGCGGTGTTGATGTAGAGCTCGTTGGGAACCCTAAGAGGAAGGTATGATGAGCACAACAGCAAGTTTCTCTCAGTTATGAAACCAAGGTTTAATCGAACCAGTAGGAGCAAGGAAACACCCCAAAGGTGTTACTAGCTGAGCTTTGGCAGGGTGCACTACCGGTGCTAGTAGCAACGTGGAGACCTGCACAACACAACCACAGAACTTTGTCCCTAACTTGCGATGAGGTTGTCAATCTCACCGTGTTTTGCGGAAAACAAAGGATTAAACGTATCGAATGGAAAGAAGTAAAAGTTTGCAGAAAGTAAACACAAAGCAGTAAAAGATTGTAGATTGTATGTAAAGAAAAAGGACCGGGATCCATAGTTCACTAGAGGTGGATCTCCTTAGATAGATAACATGCTGGGTGAACAAACTACAGTGGGGCAATTAACAAACACCGAGAAAGCAATACATGCATATACTAATCATCTTGACTCCTTTGAGACTTGATTGGGCATTACAACATAATACATAGACCGCCATCCAACTGCATCTATGACTAATAATCCACCTTCAGGTTATCATCCGAACCCCCTCTAGTATTAAGTTGCAAGCAACAGATTATTGCTTTACGAACTACGTGTAAAGTAAACAATACGATTGTTCTATGAACAAAGGATTGTTGTTTTCTCCCTAGTAGCAACAACACATCTAGTACCTTAGAGATTTCTGTCACTTCCCCAGATTACCAGAGGCATGAACCCACTATCGAGCATAAATACTAACTCTTGGAGTTGCTAGCATCTACTTGGCCAAGATAGCTACTAACAACGGAAAGAATGCAAGATCTCAAATAACAAAGACATGATAGAATCAATAATCAATCTGAAATAGCATCTCAATATCCATCGGATCCCCGCAAACACAACATGTATGGATTACAAATAGATGATCTTGATCATGAACGGAGCTCACAAGATCTAAACATGAAAGCACAAAGGAGGAGAAACCAGCCATCTAGCTACTACATGGATCCATAGTCCAAGGATGAACTACTCACACATCACACCAGAGGCTTGCATGGTGATGAAGAAGGCCTCCAGGGTGAATTCCCCTCTCCGGCAGGGTGCCGGGAAGAGCTTCGGATCCCTCCCGATCTAGGGATGGAGATGACAGCAGCTACAGACTCCTTCGTGGATTTTTGATCGGGTACTTAGGGTTTTCGTCCCGAGGGCAATATATAGGCGGAAGGGGAGGCCGAGGGGGTGCCGGGAGCCACCACACCACCCCCTGGCGTGGGCCAGGCCTGGCCACGCGGCCAGGTGGTGTGGCCGGCCCCTAGCCTCTCTCCGTCTCGTATTATGGCACTTGATCCCTTCCAGAAAAATAGGCACTTTGGCTTTTGTCCCGTCCAATTTCGAGAATATTCATTTTCTGAATTTCCTGGAACCAAAAACAGCAGAAAACAGGCAACTGGCACTGTGGCTCTTGTTAATAGGTTAGTCCAAGAAATCATATGAAAAGTACTCCAAAGTTGGAACAAAACACAAGAAAGAGGATAAAACCAAGCATGGAACATCAAAAATTATAGATACATTTGCAATGTATCAACATCCCCAAGCATAACTCCTGCTCGTCCTCGAGTAGGTAAGTGATAAAAAGAAATAATTTTTGAGGTGACATGCACCATTAAAGACTTGATCAAAGTATTTGCAAAACACTCAAAGCTGGGATCATAGTACTTCAATCATAACATGAAAGACAAAGTGCTAGCAATAAGCAAAGAAACTATGATGCAACATGAAAAGACACAAACAAAAGAATCATGAATAACATGCTTTGCAAGACGTTTGTTTGTTTCACATAAAGAAAACATAGCATAATAGTATTCAGCTTGTCCCTCAATAGAGTAGCAAATATAAATGCATAGGACACCTTCAAAGTTCATATGAGTGACTAGATACAATAGTAAAAAACAAGCAATATCAAGTTATGCATCAATCAACTAGTCTTGGGACAATGCACATAGAACTAAGAATGGCCACTATGCTCTCAAAGTAGGTGCATAAAGATAGAAGGTGGAGACTCAATATAATGGTGGAAGAAAGGACTTTTGTAAAAGGAAATAGGGATTCAAGTCTCATAAAGAGCTTCCAAAAATTATGGTACTTATAGCTTTCAGCTCTCATTGCCCCTATCATAAGCATCTTGAAGTGATTAAGGTTAAAGTGACACAACTAAGAGGATATGCTTGACAAGTTATAAACCGAAATCTCATGCCCCTTACTTACAAAGACCGATCCTCATGCTACTCAACTTCAGTCACGAGTAAGCTCTTGTCATTGTACATACATGTGTATCATTAATAACCGCCAACGGGGTACCCCTTGCACACGATACGGGAGCTTTTCCATAATAAAAATGACAAGGCAAGCAGACAATGACCATCTCAGTGATCTTTTTATTTGCTATTTGCATAGGTTTTTATTGAGGATGCTTCATAGAGTGCTCATTATGGTGATGTTGCAAGTTTCCACCATGATTAGGCATGGCTTAGGCTAGCGACCCAGGCGTTTCTCTAACACACATATTGACGAGGGTTTAACTCATCAATGCCCATTGTTATGGACTTGGGTTTTGGAGAAGGAGGGAGCTCTAGAGACATCTATCGGCTAGCAAACAAGCACACAAGGGACAAAGATTTACCCAGGTTCAGGCCACGTAGAGGTCCCTACTCCTGCTTGTCTGCTCGTGGAATTATCGAAGGAACCGAAGGTTACAATGGTGCATAGATGCGATCTGGCAAGGGTGGTGGAAACTAGGGTTGTGTGTGTGTCCTCCTCGCTGCCCCCTCCCAGCCTTTATATAGATAGGCTAGGTCCTGGGTAGCAGGTCGAGTCGGTTACAATTTAGGGTTTTCCCTTTGAACTTTCTATCTTTAGCTTTCTCTTGTTCTTCAAGCAATCGAGAGTTTGCAGGTTACTCGAATCCTTCGTTTGGGCCTTGGTGACACCGTGGGCCTGTACGTATTTAGACCGTATATACCAAGATCGAGTACCTGTAGGGTGTACCCATGTCAGTAGCCCCCGAGTGTCCAGTGGAATCGCAGATTCGACTGGGGACTTTTTGAAGTCTTTCGAGTGCATGAACGAGTATATATTTCGACTGCTTTTAATTGTGTCATTGGGATTGTTGATATACGTGCCTGATATAACTGAAGTATCGGTATCAGTTAACCACCTTAGGGTGAAACAACGCAATCTACTCGAACTCGAGTCCCCGGACTCGAATCCGGAAAAGTGCTGGTGTAATTCGACTCAAGCCGCGGAGGTCTTACAGGAGTCGAATTCTAGTTATATGGGTGTGAGCACTCGACGTGTCCATCAAGGCATATTCATCGTACCTGTAGGCACGGATATGTTTCTGGTAGTGCGCAGCTAATGCGTTGCCAGGCCTTGTTCAGGTCTTACCTTCACGCTGTAAGCGCGGCATCCGGATTTTATCATCGCGGAGACGATTCGGGTGACTCAGGAGACGCAATCTCTTTGTAGGGAAAAATTATGAGGCGGTGTCGCCATGAGTTTCGAGTGTGGATGTTATCGACACACAGTTTTTGCATAAATAATCATAGGGTGCGCGACCAGTGCTCCCTATAGGAGTAGCCCCCGAGTGCCTGGTTGAGTCGAAGACTCAGGCAGGGACTAAAGAATCATTTTGCGACTGCTGTCGTCTTTTGCTTGCTTGTTTCAGTCGAATTTTTTTCCAGCGCTCCCTATGGGAGTAACCCATGTCCATACTGGAATCGTGTTTGGAGTGGTTTGGGTTTGCTTCTGATTGTCCATATTCCTGAAAAAAGAAAAAAAAATCTTAGGGTGCGCGGCCAGCGCTCCCTATGGGAGTAGCCCTCGAGTGCTTGGTGGAGTCGAAGACTCCAGCAAGGACTAAAGTAGTCGAAGTTTTCCGTTGCGTAGCTTTGATGACGTTAGTGCTGACGCTTGTATGACCTCAGTTGCCCGCGTGAGCGAGTTTGATGGGACGTGACGAGCAGTGGGTCCTACTATCTGACTTTGATTTGACTGGGCATGCATAATCTTTATTTTAACTGCGTCTCCTCGATTTCCGTGCGTAATGGGAGTAGTGGAGGGACGGTTCGCGCTTTCCCTTCTCCATGTGTCCAACGCGATGTGTGCCACGCGTTCAGTAGGGTTTTTCTGAGCCGTTGGATTGCATCTTCCAGGGGTTAAGTAGCAGCGATGCGACGGTAATTTTCCCATCTGTTCTCATTCATCCTTGCTGCCATCGCCATTGCTGCTGCTCCTCTGCTTTTCTCTGCGCCCGTTTCCTCCATGATGCTGGACCAGCTCCGCTCGTTTCCGAGCTACTTTCTTCGCTCGCGTCACCGTCGTGCAATGGGGAAGAAGAAGGGAGGCGCTGCTGCTGATTCCGCGGCCATAGTTGCCGCGACGAAGAAGAAGGGTGGCTCCACTACTGCGAGCACCAGCAGCGCCGCCGGTGGGAAGAAGAAAGTCGCGGGAACCCACGTCAGGAATGGTGCGTGGCGCCCTTCCATCATCAAGGCGTCCGATCTCTGTCTTATTCGCCAAGGCGGAGTATTGTCTACCGCAGTCGCAGACGTGCGCGTCCCCAGCGGTGAGACCATTCCTGCTCCACCCGCTGGTTTTCGAGTGATGTTTCTAGCATTCATCATTCGCGGTCTCTCCTTGCCTCTTCACCCCTTCTTTAGGGGTCTTCTTTGTTTTTATGGGCTCTAGCTCCATCAGCTGTCCCCAAATTCGATCCTCCATATTTCTTGCTTCATCATGCTCTGCGAGTGCTGGCTCGGAATCGAGCCACACTTCGGCCTTTTCAAGCGCATCTTCAAATTGAAGCGCCAGTCTATGTCTGGCTCTTTAGTTTATGATGTAGGTGGTTGCGGAATCCACGTCAACCCATCCGCCACCTACTTCGACATCAAGCTCACGGCGTCCGTCCAAGGGTGGAGGGACAAATGGTTCTATATCCGTGATCAGAAGGCCAATGGTGAGAACTTTGGAATCGTGCCATTTGATCCCGCGACGCCGTGCAGGAGGATGCGCTCCTAGAAGAACGTAGTCATGCCTGGCAAGCTCGCGGAGACAGACGTGCTGTATCAGCGCGTCTGCGACCTCGAGAGTCGCATAGGCAAAGAGGAGGGAGGCTGCGCTCTCATCCGTACTTGGCTGCGCCATCGTGTCCAGCCCCTGCAAGCCAGAGTCCATCCCATGTTTCAGTGGGCTGGCACTGATGATGCCACTCGCGTGTCTGCCAATGGCATGTCCGCGAGTGAGGTGGACAAGAGGGTTCGACTGGTCACCAAGTACACCATTAAGGATGTGCTTCCTAGTGAGCCAGTTGTTCCTCCCTTTGATGCTTCGAACCCTCCTCTGAGGTATAGTTGTGCTACGCAGTAGCTGATTTTGTCGATTGCTTTTCTATTGTTTACTTGCTTTTTGCTGAATTTCGTTGTCTGTATGCAGGATTGGGCGGTGTCGCCTTGCATGCCTCCTCTTCCTAAGGGGATTATTCCTCGCGAAGCCTTGGAAGAGGATGAGTCTAAGTCGACCGTCCCTTCTGATGTGGAGGAGGAATCCCCCGAGTCCGATAGTCCGAACACTCGCAAGCGTTCGCGCAGCAAGGATTCCGACGCGTCATCTCCTTCGACTCTGGAAGGTACGGGCGTTGGCGCAGAGTCGCCAATTCCTGCTGTTCCCGTGAGCGTTGTGGCACCATCTTCTCGCAAGAAGATGCGATTGCCCAAGGAGTCTTCGTCAAAGTCGAAGGAGGCTACATTTGATTTTGACAAGTTTGACTTGTAAGTTTGCTAGCTTACTTGTCCTTTTCTGTTTTGCCCTTGTTGGCCTGTCTCTGGGTTTGCCATTTTGTTGATATGGTTTTTATCTTGCAGTCAAGAGGCGTCGTCATCTTCTGGCGACGTCCAATTTTTGAAGGAGTCAGGAGTCGTGACCTCGAAGGCCAAGGAAAAGGTCAAGCACGCTCCTTCCCCTCCAGTGGCGGCCCACTCCGGGCACAACTCTTCCAGTTCTCCTCATGCAGGGGAGCATCGATTGGTTGCCCGGATGACGGTACAACAGACATCTTCGGAGTCACTAGAGGACCATGTAAGTGTAACTTTTCTCCTTTGTAGTGTTGCAGTCGATGTTTCTTATTGCTTCTGATGATTCTTTGTTGTGCGACAGCTCCTTGTGAAGGAAGCCGCGCACTTGGCCGAACAAGTGATGGCGATGGGCCGCCAGCATGCAATGCTAGAGACGCGTCACCGCGTGGTTGAAAGTGAGTGTTCTACACTTATTCTTCTTTGTCCTCTCCTTTTGATATAGTCGACTGATAATCAACTTTTGTTTATCGAGTAGCTAAACATAATGCCTTATTGTGTAACGCCGCCACCTTGGAGAAGACACTTGCCATCGCTGTGAAGGGTCGCGACGAGGCAATCGCAGCGCGTGACGAGGCGCGGAAGCGTGAAGAGGATCTGCATGCCTCCTTCACGGCTAGAGAAAAGTTGTTCAAAGAACAACTATTCTCAATCGCTAAGGCTCTCTCAGGTACTTTTTCTTGTGGATATTGTTATCCTTCTCTGCTTCTAATGTTTTCGCCGATGGTGTTGATGTTTTTGTCCATGTGTGGGTTTATGTACAGATGCTGGCGATTTGAGCCTCGACCTGCAGGCCCTTCGTCGTGATGACGCTTTGGTGGGTGCACTGTCGGCAGTCGAGGACCATAGCACCGCCGTCCAGGATACACTTTCCAAGGCCAAGGGCTCCCTCAGCCGTCTTCGGGAGGAGTTGATGCCTAAGGCGGAGCTGATCGATAATATGGACGAGCTGGTGGAGTCACTCACCGGGGGTGTGCCCTCCAGCTACAAGAACTCACTCCGTGCGACTGGCGCGTCCATGTCGCTTGCCATGGTGCAGGCTCACGGAGTCGAGATCGATCCTGCCACGGTGTCGAAGGCGATGCGTGTTGGCGCAGACGGTCAGCAAGTAGTCTTCGCTCCTGTCGTGACTGCCTGTGGAAAATATGGGCATCCTTTGATAAATACTGTTGCGAAGTACTCTGAGGAGCTCCAACGTGCCAAGAAGGCGGCGAAAGCTTCGGCGTCAGGGTCCGGGGGAAAGTCAGTGGCGTCTGACACTGCTATGGACTTGATGAAGCCTCCGAAGCCGTCGAAGTCGAAGAAGCCAGCTGGTCCTTAGATAGTTTTGTAATAGTTAGTTTATATTGTGTCCTTTTGTTTTAAAGACATGCCTGCTGGCGAGTGTATCTGCTGATACTTTTGCTAGTCTTGAATGCATCTGATCCTTTTGTCTTTGTGTTGATTTGGTCATCTTATTTGCTTCTGTCTTGACTTGTGGTAGGGTACATCGAGTGATCCTTTGAGGGAAACTCAGGATTCGCTGATCCTTGATGATACCGTGGCGCCGCCGCGCTCCAGGGTAGATGAGCTGTCCTTGCTTTCAAGACTGCGTGACCGCGTGAAGTAATTGGAGCGTGAGTTGCCCGTGCTCCGCGGTAACACGGATGTGTGGAAGTCAAAGGCGGAGAAAGCTGCCGCCCAAGAGCAATATTTGCTTGGCGAGGTGATGCAGTTAGGCGACCAATTCAAGTGTTAGTTTGCCTATTCTCATCTTTTCCTTGCAGTCACTCGCAGTTGGTACATTGTACTCATGGTGCTGTTGCTGCTTCGTGTAGTTATCAGCGCGCGTCATCCGCAGGAGGAGAAGGATAGGATTGCCATTCGCCTGCATGATCTTACCCAGGAGCAACTTCAAGAGAGTGGATACTTCTGGGTAGATCATGATCGTGCGACTGCGCTGGCGACCCTACAGGATCGTGCGTCGCGAGTGCTACTTTTTCTGTGGAAGTCGCAGTCATGCTTGAGGAACATTTATCGGGCGATGTTCCCGTTGGATGATACTCCATCAAGCTTGCTGGCCCTGCTTGCCAAGTTTGAAGATCTGTCCGCGGTTCGCGAATGCGTGAGGCAATAGTTGGTGGCTGGTGCCAAGGCTGCCCTATCAATGGTGCGACTGCACAGGCCTGACGTAGATGTTGCGGCGATTGTGTCTGGGCTGCCTGCCCCACCAGCAGGTTTTACTTGGAATATGGTGCCGCATTACCAGGTGGTGGATCGCCCAGCAGAAAAGATCGTCGACTTCTTTGAAGAACAAACCAACGTTCTCCTACTGCAGTAGTAGCCTAGTTTGCATCCTGCACATAAGTGTACTTGTGTTGTAAAGTTCGTATAGGTCTTGTAAATAATTTATTGTCGAATGTGCATAAAGAGCTTTGTTAGCATGGAGTGCGTTGCACTATGCGAGTCCTTTTCGTTAGCCTGGCTATGTTTTATCTCAGTCCCTTGTCAACCTGTCAGGTGTGTTGCAGCTGGATTGAGGTTGTGTTTAAGGGTTTCGATTTATGTACCAGCTACTCAGGATATCGCGTTTTGGTTCGAAGAACATATGTGTATAGGGTGGCGCAGCCCCCGAGTAGGTAAATTGAAAAAGTAAAGGAGAACACATGGTTTTGGGGCACTTAGCTTTTATTTATTTGAAGAATAGTGCGAGGTACAATGTGTGGCTAAGTAGCCTTGGCTGAGTAGCCTTATTTGTAATGAAAAGTAAAAACGACTAAGGGTAGAAGAGTCGCAGTTGTGCGACGTTCCAGGGGTTGGAGTATGCGACTCCTGTCTCTAAATATTGAAGGCGATAGGCGCCACCTGGGATTACTACTGTAATCACGTATGGTCCTTCCCAGGGGGACTCGAGCTTGAGATGCCCCTGCTGCTTCAATCGCAGGACCAGATCACCTTCGACGAAGGATCTAGGGCGAAGCCTCCTGCTGTGGTAGTTGCGCAGGTTCTGCTGGTAGATCGTGGATCTTTCCGCGGCGATTTCCCTTGCCTCGTCAAGGAGGTCGACGGAGTCTTCGAGTGCAAGGGATGACTCTTGCTTGCTGTAAGCAACCACGCGTGGTGCCTTGTACCGTACCTCGGCGGGTAGCACTGCTTCAGCTCCGTGCACCATAAAGAATGGCGTGTAGCCCGCGGTGCTATTTGGAGTTGTACGTAGGCTCTAGAGTACGGATTGCAGCTCGTCTGGCCAGCAACCCGCGGCTTGTTCGAGTGGCCGGAGGAGTCGCTTCTTGATGCCGCTACAGACGAGCCCGTTTGCTTTTTCCACCTGACCGTTGGTCTGTGGATGTGCTACTAAGGTGTAGCTGATGTTGATCCCCAAGTTCTCGCAGAATTCTTGGAACTCCTTGGATGTGAAGTTCGTCCCGTTGTCGGTGATGATGCTGTGCGGCACCCCGAAGCGGTAGACGATGGACTCGAAGAATTTGACTGCGCTGTGTCCTGATTGGTTGGTCACTGGCATGGCCTCAATCCACTTGGTAAATTTGTCGACTGCAACCAAGAGGTAGACGTAGCCTCCTTGCGAGGACCGTGCAAGTTTGCCGACCATGTCGAGCCCCCATTGTGCGAAGGGCCAGGCCAATGGGATTGGCCGTAGCTCTGCGCCTGGTGCATGTGGCTTGTCCACGAATCGCTGGCAAGCGTTGCATTTTTGGACTATGTCCTTGGCATCACGCATGGCTGTAGGCCAGTAAAATCCAGCTCGTAGAGCTTTGGCAACGAGGGCGCGACTGCCGACATGGTGCCCGCAGGTCCCTTCATGAATTTCTAGGAGAACTGCTTTTCCATCGGCGATGGAGACGCATCGTTGGAGTACTCTTGTGATACTGCGTTTATATAGTTCGCCATTGATAACAGTGAATGCCTTGGATCGATGTGCGATGTGCCGTGCATCTGTCGGATCGTCTGGTAGCCTCTTGCTGAGGAGGTACGTGATGTATGGCTGCGTCCAGGATTTCTCGATCATCATGACGCTCGTTGGTCCCTTGAGTCCTGTGTCCAGCTCCAAGTCATCGAGTGCCCTTGGCTCATTGGGTGGCGTAGCCCCCGAGTCCATTGCTGCGCTTGTTTTCTTCTCTGCGGCCTTTGGCTTGATGGAGTGTTCGCAGATGCACTCGAGAAATACCCCGGGTGGTATGGGGGCGCAGGTAGAGCCTATGTTGGCGAGTGCGTCCGCCTCCTCGTTGCTTTCGCGACCTACGTGTCGCAGCTCGCAACCGTCGAAGTCTCCTTCGAGTGTGTCGTAGAGGTCGCGGTACGCGATCATGTTATCATTCAGTGCGTCGCACTCATGCATTGTTTGGTTGACGACCAACTTGGAGTCGCCGTATATGATGAGCCTCTTGGTGCCGCAGGCTTTTGCCATCCTCACCCCGTGCAACAGGGCCTCGTATTTAGCTTCGTTGTTTGAGGCTGTGAACTGCATTCGCAGGATATATTTCAGCTTATCCCCTTGAGGTGATGTCAGTATGACACCTGCGCCTGCTCTGTCTTTCCGCTTGGACCCATCGAAGTGCATTGTCCAGAGGTAGGACATATCTAGCTTGTCCGGGAGCTGGTTTTCCATCCAGTGCACTAGGAAGTCCGGGAGAACTTGCGACTTGATTGCGTCGCACTTTTCGTACGTGGTGTCTCATGGAGACAATTTTATTCCCCAAAGCGCGACTCGTCCCGTGGCGTCGGGGTTATTGAGGATGTGTCCCAAGGGGGCGTCGTTGACCACCATGATTGGGTGTTCCTGGAAGTAGTGGCGCAATCGCTGGGCGGTCATGAAGACGCCGTACGCCAGCTTCTGGTAGTGCGGGTACCGCTGTTTTGTTGGCGTAAGGACCTCGCTAAGGTAGTATACTAGGCGTTGTACACCGTGGACCTTGTTTTCCTCCGCTCGCTCGACGACGAGCACTGTGCTGACCACCTGGTTGGTGGTGGAGATATACAGCAACAGTGGCTCCCTTTCTCGTGGGGTCACCAGTACTGGCGAAGTGGATAGCAGGCGCTTGAGGTCTTCGAATGCTTCTTGCGCTTCGGTGGTCCACTCGAATTTTTCAGTTTTGCGGAGGAGCTGGTAGAAGGGCAGCGCCTTTTCGCCCATTCGACTGATGAATCGACTGAGGGCCGCGATTCGTCCAGCCAGCTGCTGGACGCCCCTTATGTTTTTCGGCTTCTCCATGGCCAGTATGGCTCTTATCTTCTTCGGGTTCGCCTTGATTCCTCTCACGGAGATGAGGTACCCGAGCAGCTGCCCAGATGGTACGCCGAAGGCGCATTTGTCCGGATTGAGCTTGATCCGGTACCGGTCGAGGTTGGCGAAGGTTTCGTGCAAATCGTTAATTAGAGGGGCTTCCTCCTTGGTCTTGATTACTATGTCGTCAACATAGACTTGAATGTTACGACCCAGTTGTTCCTTGAGGCAAGCCTGCATGCATCGCTGGTAGGTGGCTCCCGCGTTCTTTAGCCCGAAGGGCATTGTGTTGTAGCAGAACACACCAAAGGGCGTTGTAAATGATGTTTTCTCTTGATCTTTCTCCTTCATTCGAATTTGATTATAGCCTGAGTAGGCGTCGAGGAAGCAGAGGCGCTCGCATCCCACGGTGGAATCGATGATCTGGTCGATCCGCGGCAACGGGAAGTGATCCTTTGGGCAGTGCTTGTTCAGAGAGGTGAAGTCCATGCACATCCGCAGGATATCCGTGTCCTTTTTCGATACCAGCACCGTGTTGGCGAGCCAAGTGCTTTCCTTGATCTCGCGTATGAACTTGGCCTCGAGGAGTCTATTGATCTCCATTCCGACTGTCTGCGCTCTTGGCTCAGACAATCGCTGAATTGTTTGTTTGACTGGCCGTGCGTCCTGGTTGACGTTGAGTGCGTGCTCGGCGAATTCCCTGGGAACTCCTGGCATGTCCGTAGAACACCAGGCGAAAATTTCCCAGTGCTCACGGAGGAATTCGACGAGCGCGAGTTCCTATGCGGGACTCAAGTTGTTGGCAATGAGGGCCGTCTTGGCGGGATCCGATGGGTGGACCCGCACTTTCTTTGTGTGCATAGATGAGTCAAAGGAGAGATTAGGTGAGCTTGGCCTGCTTAAGGGAGGTAGACTGTTGTCTGTCGTCTCCTTCAGTCTTGCGAGTTCCTCCTGCATGCTGAAGGACTGGGAGATTCTGTTGAATTCCCCGTCGCATCTATCAGATCGCTCAAAGCTCCCGTTGATTGTGATGACGCCATTGGGTCCTGGAATTTTCATCTGCAGGTAGGCATAGTGGGGTACTGCCATGAACCTAGCGAACACGACGCGCCCGAGGATGCAGTGGTACTGTGAGGGCCAGTCGACGACCTCAAAGTCGATGCGCTCGCACCGGAAGTTCTTCGGCGTACGGAAGATGACGTTGAGGTTGATTTTGCCTAGGGGTATACGCCTTTCCCTGGGACGATGCCGTGGAACGTTGTGTCCGATGCCTCCAGGCAGGTTAGAGGGATTCTCATTGCTCGCAAGGTACTCACGAATATGAGGTTGATGCCGCTTCCGCCATCCATGAAGACGCGGCTCATGTCAAAACCTCCGATTTGCGCCTCGAGTACGAGGGGGAAATGGCCTAGACGGGGTACCTGAGGCGGATGGTCGTGTTTGTCGAAGGTGATGCATGACTCGCTTCCACTGAGGTACTCAGTGGTGGATGGTGGCGAGTGTGTGGCCAAGTTGACTTGGCGAGTGATGGCCTTCTGCACCCTATTGGAGGGGCGTCCCTTTTGGATCATCATGGTGCCCATGTCCCATGGGTACGGCTCGCCTCCATAGTGTTGGTCCGGTGCAGCTGCATTCGGGGGTGGCCCAGGTGGAGGTGGCGGAGCGCCATGTGCCACGGCGCTTGGAGCGGCTCCGTAGCCTCTTTCGACTGCATTGTAGTTCATTCGAACCAGTCCCTCATGTAGCTTGAGGAATTCGTGGCAATCCTTGAGGAGGTGGCTGGACTTCTTCTTGCCGTCATGCTTGTCGATGTAGAAGTGCACCGTACATGGCCCGGACAGTTTATCCTCAATGGAACTTGCGGGTGCCTCGTCGCGAGTGCGGCATTGCCACACTTGCGTCGTTTTCCTGGAGTCGCGGTATCCGCCGCTACGGTATCTGCTGTTGCAGTTGTCGTCGCGTCTTTCGGCGTAGCCAGCCGCGACCATATTGACGTCGTCGCGGTTGTCATAAATGTGCATGTGACGCTTGCCTCGGCGGTCCCGTCTGCGCTCGAGCTCCGCCTCCTTGTCGGAGTGAACGTGATTCTTCATTGAGTCTTCTCCATCGGCCCACCGATTCGCGATCTCCATCAGGTGGTCGATGGTCTTGGGCTTTGAGCGGCCCAGCTCCTCTCTGAGTTCTAAACGGCGGACACCACCGCTGAATGCGTCAATCGGGCGATCCTCCGAGATGTTTTCTGTGGAGTTCTTGATGATGGACCACCTTTGGATGTAGGAGCGCAGCGATTCGCTAGATCTTTGCTGGCAGCATCTCAGCTCTTCGATTGATGCGGGCCGCTTGTATGTGCCCTTAAAGTTGCGCACGAAGCTGTAAACCAGCTCGTCCCAACTGCGAATGGATCTGCGTGGGAGGTTGTTGAGCCATGCTCGGGCGGCGCCCTGCAGGTGTAGCTACAAGCATTGCATGGCCGTGCTTCGACTGCCTCCATGGAGTCTGACGGAGGAGATGTGGTCCTCCAGCCAGATCTTTGGGTCCTGTAGGCCGTCAAACTTCGGGTTCTCCGACGGGAGTTTAAACCCTTTAGGCATTCGCTTCTGCCTAATGGATCTACTAAAGCATCTGGCACCGCAGAGCTCCACGTCCTCCTCTTCTGAGTCAGTCGACCGAGCACGTCGTGATCTTGATTTGTCGATCTTGCGCTGCGTGATGTCATCACGTGCGTCGTAGTCGTGGTCGTGTCGTCGTGAGCGGCAGCGTCGAGACAAGTCATGACTGTCATCGCTGGATGAGGGCGAGGAGTAGCGCTTTGCTAGCACTTTTCCCTTCTTTGGTTCTGGTGTCGACTCCTTGTCGAGGGCGGCCTCGATTAATCCCAAGCCCGCGATCATAGATCGGTGCATGGCGGCTTGGGGGTCTCCAGCTGGTGGTTGGTTGTTCAGGAGGTACATGGTGGCCGCTGTCACCGCAGCCTGTGGCGTCTTGGGGACCATGTTGCCCCTGGTGTCAACTGTCATAGAGCCAAAGTCGAGGACCTTTGCGGCCTCTATGCGTTCCTGCTCGGTGAGATGGGCCATCCAAGACTGCCTCTTCTTGGGGAGGTGCTCGTTGCCCTTTGAGGAGGATCCTCCATAGGAGGAGAGTCCAGCAGGACGAAGGCTCGACTCATCTGCCGCCTTTTTGCACGCCCCGAGTTGCGCGATTGTTTGTACTTGGCGCTTGAATTCTTCCTTCAGGAGCCAGTGATAGCCCATCAGCAGCTCCTGCGGGGATCCGAAGGGTAGAGGGGTGCCTCGCAGGGCCTCGCGGCAGCGAGCCCATTCTTGCTCGTTGAGCTTGATTACGACGCGTTCGCTGGTTTGCTCATTTACTATGGTTGGAGGTTTGACTGCCCCTCCGTTGTCAACGGGGACGCGATTGCCACCGTTGTCGCCATTGCCGCCATTGCCACCGTTAGGCGGGTCATTTCCGTTGCCGCGATTGCCGCCGTTGTCGCGGTTGGCAGAGGTGTCGCCTGCGTTGATGACGGCGCACATGAAGTGATTTGGGAAGCTGCTGCTTCCACAACTCTCAGATCCGGAACCGTAGGTTCCATCTTCAGTGGCCAGATCGCTCAGATCGAAGTCGCGATTGCTGTCGCTAACCGTGTTCTCGACTGTTGTCGGGGCGTTGAGCTCGCTGAGGGTGCCGATCGATGGAGGAACCATGATGCTGGGGCAATCGCCGGTGTTGTCGGCTGATCAGGCATGCGAAGCGTGCCCATCTGACCAACTTGGAAGCGAAAGCTCCCGATCGCCAGGCTGATTCCGTCGCCCACGGACTCGAAGGCCGGGCGAGTGGCTGGCGTGTGGACGGTGAAGTCGAACGCGCCGAAGAGCTGGCGAATCTCCGCTGTTGCGGAGTTGTAGATCGCGGTTGATGGGGCCGAAGAAGCCGCAACATCAGCACTCCCTAATCCCACAGACAGCGCCAATTGACGAGCGTTTAACTCATCAATGCCCATTGTTATGGACTTGGGTTTTGGAGAAGGAGGGAGCATTGGAGACTTCTATCGGCTAGAAAATAAGCACACAAGGGACAAAGATTTACCCAGGTTCAGGCCTCGTAGAGGTCCCTACTCCTGCTTGTCTGCTCGTGGAATTATCGAAGGAACCGAAGGTTAGAATGGTCCGCAGATGCGATCTGGCGAGGGTGGTGGAAACTAGGGTTGTGTGTGTGTCCTCCTCGCTGCCGCCTCCCAGCCTTTATATAGATAGGCTAGGTCCCGGGTAGCAGGTCGAGTCGGTTACAATTTAGGGTTTTCCCATTGAACTTTCTATCTTTAGCTTTCTCTTATTCTTCAAGCAATCGAGAGTCCGCAGGTTACTCGAATCCTTCGTTTGGGCCTTGGCGACACCGTGGACATGTACATATTTAGACCGTATATACCAAGCTCGAGTACCTGTAGGGTATACCCATGTCACATACAAACTCCATGATCTTACAAGTTCCACCTTTATTTCACACCGCCGGGATCCGTAAGCAAAAGAACATGATATCAACGGGGTACAAAGTACAAGTGCAATGTTGAAAGCGTTCCCCATGGTACATGGTTCTGCTAATTTCAACTTATAAAGCGCAAGCATATACGCAACAAAGAAGGACCCAATGGTTCAAGTTTATTAGAGGCAAAAAGTAAAGTGTGCCATCAAGTTCGTGAGAGCTTTAATCACTAGTTTTCTCATAACAAGTGGAAGGTAAACAAAAGCATGAATATACTTGGAATATCATAAGCTAGTAGGTAGGTATGGTGGACTCTTTGGAATAACTTGGTTTAAGGAGTTGGATGCATGAGTGGAACTCATACTTGGTTGTGGAGGCTAACAAAAGACTGGGGGCGACAATCTAAGAGAGCAATAATGGCCATAATCATGCAGAACTTGAGACAGTCATAACATGGTGTGAGCATGTTGTTGGAGATATGCCCTAGAGGCAATAATAAATATAGTTATTATTATATCTTTGTGTTTATGATAAATGTTTGCATTCATGCTATAATAGTATTAACAAGGAAACCATTAATACTTGTGTGATTTGTAAACTTAATTTGAAGTCCCTAGTATAGCCTCTATACTTCACTAGCTTGTTGGTTGATTGATGATGTGGTTTCTTTGTCATGAACATTGAGATGTTATCAACAACAAGATCATATCGTTAGGAGAATGATATGGTGGACATACTCCTATAGACAAGCGTAGCATAAAGATCAAGTCATTCAATAGTTCAATTGCTATATGCTTTCTGATACATAGTAACCTAATTCCTTCGACCATGAGATCATGCATATCACCTTTGCTGGATGGATGCTTTGATGTCATCAAACACCACACCGTAACAGGGTGGCTATAAAGGTGGCATTGAGTGTTCGGAAAGTATTGGTTGAAACACATGGATCAAGAGTGGGATTTGTCCATCCACATGACGGATAGATATTCTCTGGGCCCTCTCGGTGAAATGTCATCCAATTAGCTTGCAAGCATGTGACTTGGTCACAAGGGATCACATATCACGGGAACGAGAAAATAGTACTTATCAGTAACGAGGATGAACTAGGTATGCAGAGATACCGACGATCATAACCTCGGATAAGTAACATATCGTGAGACAAAGGGAAATTGGTATCGTATGTAAGTGGTTCATTCGATCGCAAAGTAATCGTAGAAATATGTGGGAGCCATATGAATTTCCAGATTCCTCTATTGGTTATTGTTCGGAGAAGTGTCTCGATCATGTCCGCATAATTCACGAACCGTAGGGAGACACACTTAAGGATTCGACGTTGTTTGAGTAGTTATGGTATTATGAGAAAGAGACCGAATGTTGTTCGGAGTCTCGGATGGGATCCGGGATATCACGAGGTGATCCGGAATGGTCCGGAGAATAAGATTCATATAAGGAAAGTTCCGTTTCGGAGTTGGGGAATGGTTCCGGTGTTTTCATCGGGAACATTCTAGAAGGTCCCGGAATGTCCGGCACTCCGGAGGGGGAAGGGTACATGAGTGTGTCATTACATATTGGAATGATTGCATCATGTACTAAGTATTCTTGCTGTCCCAAATAAAGGATTTATTTAAATCCTAAATTGAAAAGTCAAACGGCTAGTTTGAAAGTCAAACGGCAATTTTGGGAAGTGGGAAGAGAGGAGGATTGGTGGAGGCCGAATTGGAGGAGGGTTCCTCCCTTGGCCGGCGCCCCACCAAGCCGACTTGGGGAGGGACTCTCCTCCCCTTGGCCGGCCAGCCCTCCCACCTATATAAGGAGGGGCAAGGCTCCCCTCCTAGACACACAAGTTTTCCTATCCTCTAAACTAAACCCTAGATCTAGACCCCGGTTTAGAGCTATTCGGTTTAGAGCCTTCTAATTGGTTTAGAGCCTTCTAATTGGTGTGTCTAATTACTAGACCACTAATAGCCTCTCTCATAAGCTCCACCATACTCGCACCGGCTTAAGGCGAAGCCCTGCGGGATTTCCCCTCTACCTCCGGTACCACGCCGTTGTGCTGCCGGAATCGCGAGGAGAGTGCTACAACCTCCGCTGCCTGCTGGAACAAGGGAGAGGAAGGTCTTCGTCGAGTACCGAACGTGTGACCGACTGCGGGAGCGCTGCGGGAATGCGGCGCCGGAAGGATCGTCTACGCGATCTTGAGATCGGAAAGAGTACGACTACATCATCCACGAGAATCTGCTCTCGTTAAACACTTTGGAATCTTCGAGGGTGAGTTATTCCATCGACTCGTTGCTGCAATCTAGTAGATAGATCTTGGCTTGTTTGTTTGTATGCGATAGAAAATTTTTGTTTTCCATGCTACGAACCCCTACACATGTGCCAAGTCAACCCAAATAAAGCATCAAAGGAGAATACCACTATACTATGCTTTAATATGCTAAAACAACGCATGATTCATCCAAGGCACATTAAGCAATCTCAATTGTTTATAACAAGTCATGCTACAGCAAAGAATACTAATCATAAAGCCAAAACAATATCAAGCATGGCATGACAAAGCATAGCCACAGTCAAGAACGAGCTCTTTTTACCACATAAGCATGAACTTTCCTACTCTTTTCCAAACCAAACCAAACTATTTGCAAACCAATGTATGAAAGAGGGGGTCCAACCAACTTATTCAGAAAACTAAGCAAACCAAGCAAACTAAAAATCAAAACAAAAACGAAAAAGAAGACGCTCCAAGAAAAACACAACTGTGCATGAAACAATAAAAATGAAGCGTTTGGAAGAAACCTGGAATTTTTATTGATAAAGAAGGGGATGCCTTGGGAATCCCCAAGCTTTGATGCTTGTACTTCTTGGATATTTCTTGGGATGACACGCGTGGCATCCCCAAGCTTGAGCTTTAGTCCATCCTTCATCTCATTACTCATTCCTTCCATACACCTGAAATTTTCCTTCATACAAAACTTCACACAATCTCATTAGCAACATTAGTGCACTTAAGATAAATAAGTCTCAAGGTTCAGTTATAACACCAAATAAACTTCCATTAGAACACTAGCTACTGTATCACTTCCCTAAAAAAGCTCAATTCCCCAAAAGAACTCAAGAAGGAACCAACAAGAAGCAAATGCAGAAAATGGCAGAAATCTGTTAAAACAGACCAGCAGGTAAAGACGATTTTTTTCGAAGACCTTATGTTGCTCAAATCAAAAAGTGTTGATCTAACGAAAGTTAGATAACAACCTGGGTCAGAAGCACAAAAAATTACAGCTCCATCTGACATATAGATCTCTCTCAGGATTTTTTACGGTGAAACACAAAAATCTATTTCGGGACAGCAACTTTCCCAATCATTACTTCACTCTCATTAGAGGTTACTGTTGGCACAAAAAACAAATAAAAAGGATAAGGAGAGGTTATTACAGAGGTAATAACTTCCAAGACTCATCTAAAACTCTTGGTTTATATCCCAACAAGTACTTTTCTTTAACGTCTTTAAGTTAGGCACAAGAAGCAAAGAAAGAATCAAGTGTTCTCAAATGAAGAAGCATTAAAACCAACTTTCTTGCCCTTACCTCTCTTACTTTTATTATTAGCCTTGGGGAAAATGTGATTGTTTGGTGGAGAAGAAAGGTGCATGGTCCCCTTTGCCACATCTATTATTGCTCCAAGAAGTTCTAATAGCGACCTTCCAAGTATAATTTGTCCTTTTCCTGCACATTCAATAACAAGATAATCAGTAGAAATCATTTTCCCATGGATCTTTGTAAACACTCCTTCAGCTATTCCAATAGGAAATAAGGTAGCATTATTAGCAAGAGATATTTCTTTTCCTCCTTCAGTAAGCCCCCAAAGATTCAAAGATTCATAAATATCTTTGGGCATAAGACAAAATTCAGACATGATATCGCAGCGGGCTTGAAAAGTTTCAGTGTTTATCTCAATCTTTATTGTAGGGAGCCACTTTGATGGTTCAGTTATTGGAACATAATTGTGATGCTCCCTAAGCGTATTATAGCAATTTTCTAAGCTAGTAGTGCTAGCCTCAAGAGTGTTCAACCTAGCAAATATTTTTGCGAAAGAAATATCAGTTTGGCTAGGCATGTTATAAGTGAGGTTCAATTTCTTTATAGCATTAATAGCATCATCCTCATTACATTGGAGGAAATCTCCTCCCACAATAGCATCTAAAGCATATCTATAGCAAAGAGCAATCCCAAGGTAAAAACTGCTAAGGAACAAGCCTTGAGTCATTTTAGGCTCAGTTTTTCCATGTAGATCAGAGATTCTAGACCAAGCTTCCTTAAAACTTTCCTCAATTCCTTGTTTAAAAGTGAAAATCATTTCCTCGGGTGACATAGTGATTGGAGCAAGGCTAGACATAGTGGCAACTCAAGACAAGAACTAATTTTTTTGTGTTTTTGAAATAAGAAAGCAAACTAGTAAAACTATTTTTGTTTTGTTTTTGAATAACAAAACAAGCAAACAAAGAAAAAAGAAAGCTGAGAAAAACAAAAAAAACAAAGTAAAGAGATTGGTTATGAGGGACTCCCCTTGTGAAGATGTCCTTGACTCCTCGGCAACGGCGCCAGAAAAATGCTTGATGGCTCAATGCACGGTGCCCAGAAAAATGCTTGATGGCGGTGTTGATGTAGAGCTCGTTCGGAACCCCAAGAGGAAGGTATGATGAGCACAGCAGCAAGTTTCCCTCAATTATGAAACCAAGGTTTAATCGAACCAGTAGGAGCAAGGAAACACCCCAAAGGTGTTACTAGCTGAGCTTTGGCAGGGCGCACTACCGGTGCTAGTAGCAACATGGAGACCTGCACAACACAACCACAGAACTTTGTCCCCAACTTGCGATGAGGTTATCAATCTCACCGTGTTTTGCGGAAAACAAAGGATTAAACGTATCGAATGGAAAGAAGTAAAAGTTTGCAGAAAGTAAACACAAAGCAGTAAAAGATTGTAGATTGTATGTAAAGAAAAAGGACCGGGATCCATAGTTCACTAGAGGTGGATCTCCTTAGATAGATAACATGCTGGGTGAACAAATTACAGCGGGGCAATTGACAAACACCAAGAAAGCAATACATGCATATACTAATCATCTTGAATCCTTTGAGACTTGATTGGGCATTACAACATAATACATAGACCACCATCCAACTGCATCTATGACTAATAATCCACCTTCAGGTTATCATCCGAACCCCCTCCAGTATTAAGTTGCAAGCAACAGATTATTGCTTTATGAACTGCGTGTAAAGTAAACAATACGATTGTTCTATGAACAAAGGATTGTTGTTTTCTCCCTAGTAGCAACAGCACGTCTAGTACCTTAGAGATTTCTGTCACTTCCCCAGATTACCAGAGGCATGAACCCACTATCGAGCATAAATACTAACTCTTGGAGTTGCTAGCATCTACTTGGCCAAGATAGCTACTAACAATGGAAAGCATGCAACATCTCAAATAACAAAGACATGATAGAATCAATAATCAATCTGAAATAGCATCTCAATATCCATCGGATCCCCGCAAACACAACATGTATGGATTACAAATAGATGATCTTGATCATGAACGGAGCTCACAAGATCTAAACATGAAAGCACAAAGGAGGAGAAACCAGACATCTAGCTACTACATGGATCCGTAGTCCAAGGATGAACTACTCACGCATCACACCGGAGGCTTGCATGGTGATGAAGAAGGCCTCCAGGGTGAATTCCCCTCTCTGGCAGGGTGCTGGGAAGAGCTTCAGATCCCTCCCGATCTAGGGATGGAGATGACGACGGCTACAGACTCTTTCGTGGATTTTTGATCGGGTACTTAGGGTTTTCGTCCCGAGGGAAATATATAGGCGGAAGGAGAGGCCGAGAGGGTGTCGGGAGCCACCACACCACCCCCTGGCACGGGCCAGGTGGTGTGGCCGGCCCCTGGCCCCTCTCCGTCTCGTATTCTGGCACTTGATCCCTTCCGGAAAAATAGGCACTTTGGCTTTTGTCTCGTCCAATTCGAGAATATTCATTTTCTGACTTTCCTGGAACCAAAAACAGCAGAAAACAGGCAGCTGGCACTGTGGCTCTTGTTAATAGGTTAGTCCAAGAAATCATATGAAAAGTACTCCAAAGTTGGAACAAAACACAAGAAAGTGGATAAAACCAAGCATGGAACATCAAAAATTATAGATACATTTGCAATGTATCAGGTAGCGCGAGCCAAGGAAAAAATCCATCATACACACATTTCTTCTAATGAGAGGATGACATGTGGGCCTCAGGAGGTTGGTTAAACGGTAGATGCGTCGAGCAGCGCTATTAACTCAGAATGGGGTAGCGCCATCGAAGGAAAAAATTCCATCATACACACGTTTCTTCTAATGAGAGGATGACATGTGGGGCCTAGCATCGTGATTAAATGGTAGATGCATCGAACATCGCTATCAACTTCGGAATAGGGTAGCACGAGTGAATGAAAAAAATTCCATCATGCACAAGATCCTTCTAATGGGAAGCTGACATGTGGGACCTAGCATCCTGACTAAACGGTAGATGCATCGAGCAACATTTTTGAGTTCAAATCAGGGAGGCACGACCGAAAAGTATGGTCCGCTAGAGACACTGACGTCCGAGACCCACATGCCTCAAAATACTTCAGCGAGTCAACATCGTGCGAGGAAACGAAAATCTTTCTTCTGCCATGCGCCAGCCGAGCATCCTCCATGTTTTTAGTAGATCCGCCATAGTAGAGGGCCGTGAAACCCGAAAAAAATGTTTTCCATTGGCCACAGCCAAGCCGAGAATTTCGTCACGGAAGACGCGCCTTCTACGACGACCATCAGGCCAATTCGTTGCGGAAGGAAACTTTTCTTGTAGTGACACATGCAATGACACTGGCTATGGTTTGTGAAAAGAACACACATGCAATCACACTGGTGGATCCATATGTTGTTTGTGGAAAGAATAGACATGCAATGACTCTGGCTATGGTCTGTGAGAAGAACTCACATCAAGTGACACTGGTGGATCCATATGCGGTTTGTGGAAAGAACACACATGCAATGACACTGGCTGTGGTTTGTGAAAAGAACACACATGCAATCACACTGGTGGATCCATAAGTTGTTTGTGGAAAGAATAGACATGCAATGGCTCTGGCTGTGGTCTGTGAGAACAACTCACATCAAGTGACACTGGTGGATCCATATGCGGTTTGTGGAAAGAACACACATGCAATGACACTGGCTGTGGTTTGTGAAAAGAACACACATGCAATCACACTGGTGGATCCATATGTTGTTTGTGGAAAGAACAAACATGCAATGGCTCTAGATGTGGTTTGTGAAAAGAACATACATGCAATGACTCAGATGGATCCATATGTGGTTTGTGAAAAGAACACACATGCAATGAACTGGGTGTGCTTCATGAAAAGAACACACATCCAGTGACTCTGGTGGATCCTTATGTTGTTTGTGGAAAGAACAGACATGTAATGGCTCTAGCTATGGTTAATGAGAAGAACATAGATGCAATGACACTGGTGGATCCATATGTGGTCTGTGAAAAGAACACACATGCAATGAATTGGGTGTGGTTCATGAAAAGAACACACATCCAATGACACTAGTGGATCCTTATGTGGTATGTGAGAAGAACACACATGCAATGACACTGGTGGATGCATATGTGGTTTGTGGAAAGAACACACATACAATGACTCTGGCTGTGGTCTGTGAAAAGAACACACATGCAATCACACTGGTCGATCCATATGTTGTTTGTGGAAAGAACAGACATGCAATGACTCTAGCTGTGGTTAATGAAAAGAACACACATGCAATCACACTAGTGGATCCATATGTTGTTTGTAGAAAGAATAGACATGCAATGACACTGGCTGTGGTTCATGAAAAGAACACACATGCAATGACACTGGTGGATCCATATGTTGTTTGCGGAAAGAACAGACATGCAATGACTCTGGCTTTGGTCTGTGAGAAGAACACACATGCAATGACACTGGTGGATACATATGTTGTTTGTGGAAAGAACAGACATGCAATGGCTCCAGCTATGGTTTGTGAAAAGAACACACATCCAGTGACTCTAATGGATCCATATGTTGTTTGTGGAAAGATCAGACATGCAATGGACGGGGTGTGGTTCATGAAAATAACACACATGCAATGACACTGGTGGATCCATATGTTGTTTGTGGAAAGAACACACATGCAATGCACTGCCTGTGGTTTGTGAAAAGAACACACATGCAATCACACTGGTGGATCCATATGTTGTTTGCGGAAAGAACAGACATGCAATGGCTCTGGCTGTTGTCTATGAGAAGAACTCACATCAAGTGCACTGGTGGATCCATATGCAGTTTGTGTAAAGAACACACATGCAATGACACTGGCTGTAGTTTGTGAAAAGAACACACATGCAATCACACTGGTGGATCCATATGTTTTTTGTGGAAAGAATAGACATGCAATGGCTCTGTCTATGGTTTGTGAGAATAACACACTTCAAGTGACACTTGTGGATCCATATGTTGTTTGTGAAAAGAACACAATTGCAATGACTTGGGTGTGGTTCATGAAAAGAACACACATCTAGTGACACTGGTGGATCCATATGTTGTTTGTGGAAAGAACGGACTTGGAATGGCTCTAGCTGTGGTTAATGAAAAGAACACACAGGCAATGACACTGGTGGATCCATATGTGGTTTATGAAAAGAACACACATGCAATGGACTGGGTGTGGTTCATGAAAGGACACACATCCAATGACACTGGTGGATCCTTATGTGGTATGTGAGAAGAACACACATGCAATGACAATGGTGGATCCATATGTGGTTTGTGGAAAGAACAGACATGCAATGACTCTGGCTGTGGTTTGTGAGAAGAACTCACATGAAGTGACACTGGTGGATCCATATGTGGTTTGTGAGAAGAACACAAATGCAATGACTCTGGCTGTTGTTTGTGAAAAGAACACACATGCAATCACACTGGTGGATCCATATGTTGTTTGTGGAAAGAACAAACATGCAATGGCTCTAGCCGTGGTTAATGAGAAGAACACACATCCAGTGACTCTGATGGATACATATGTTGTTTTTGGAAAGAACAAACATGCAATGACACTGGTTGTGGTTTGTGAAAAGAACACACATGCAATGACACTTGTGGATCCATATGTTGTTTGTGGAAAGAACAGACATGCAATGACTCTGGCTATGGTCTGTGAGAAGAACACACATGCAATGACACTGGTGGACCCATATGTGGTTTTTGGAAAGAACACACATGCAATGACACTCGCTGTGGTTTCTGAAAAGAACACATATGCAATCACACTGGTGGATCCATATGTTTTTTGTGGAAAGAACAGACATGCAATGGCTCTAGCTGTGGTTAATGAAAAGAACACACATGCAATGAACTAGGTGGATCCATATGTGGTTTGTGGAAAGAACAAACATGCAATGACTCTGGCTGTGGTTTGTGAAAAGAACACACATCAAGTGACACTAGTGGATCCATATGTGGTTTGTGGAAAGAACACACATGCAATGACACTGGCTGTGGTTTGTCAAAAGAACACACATGCAATCACACTGGTGGATCCATATGTTGTTTGTGGAAAGAACAGACATGCAATTACTCTAGCTGTGGTTAATGAAAAGAACACACAAGCAATGACACTGATGGATACATATGTTGTTTGTGGAAAGAACAGACAAGCAATGGCTCTAGCTATGGTTAATGAAAAGAACACACATCCAGTGACTCTGATGGATCCATATGTTGTTTGTGGAAAGAACAGACATGCAATGAACTGGGTGTGGTTCATGAAAAGAGCACACATGCAATAACACTGGTGGATCCATATGTGGTTTGTGGAAAGAACACACATGCAATGGCTCTGGCTGTGGTTTGTGAAAAGAACACACATGCAATGACACTGGTGGATCCATATGTGGTCTGTGAAAAGAACACACATGCAATGGACTGGGTGTGGTTCATGAAAAGGACACACATCCAGTGACACTGGTGGATCCATGTGCGGTTTGTGGAAAGAACACACATGCAATGACACTGGTGGATCCATATGTGGTTTGTGGAAAGAACAGACATGCAATGACTCTGGCTGTGGTTTGTGAGAAGAACACACATGCAATGACACTTGTGGATCCATATGTGGTTTGTGGAAAGAACAGATATGCAATGACTATGGGTGTGGTTTGTGAGTAGAACACAGATCAAGTGACACTGGTGGATCCATATGTGGTTTGTGTAAAGAACACACATGCAATGACACTGGCTGTGGTTTGTTAAAAGAACACACATGCAATCTCACTAGTGGATCCATATGTTGTTTGGAAAGAACAGACATGCAATGACTCTAGCTTTGGTTAATGAAAAGAACACACATCTAGTGACACTGGTGGATACATATGTTGTTTGTGGAAAGAACAGACATGCAATGGCTCTTTCTATGGTTAATGAAAATAACACACATGCAATGAACTTGATGGATCCATATGTGGTTTGTCCAAAGAACAGACATGCAATGACACTGGCTGATCCACATGTGGTTTATGAGAAGAACACACATCCAATGAACTCTAGTGGATCTATCTTGGCATAATTTGATGTATGCCATGATGTATTTCATTGTACAAGACACTCACCTTCGATTTTTATACTACTCAGTTTTTCCCTTGGTTTTTTGATACTACTTAGTTTTGCCCTCTCTCTCTCTCTTTCGTAGAAGCCCAAACCTGTTCTCACTCTATCTGCTACACCCTGATTGGTTTTCACAATTGTCACGCGGATTGTGCGCACCAACCGTTGATCATATGTGATCCAACAATGATCGTTGCACACGTCATGCCCTTCACAGTACAACGTGAGATAGCACAGACGTCTCCCTCAGCGAGACTTCTACAAGAAGGAACACGGTGCCGTCCATGGAAAAAGTCGTCGAGTGGCCATGTCATGTTTAATCTAGTCTGCAAAGGCTACTACTGCTACTACAGGTTGATTTTATTAAGACATATCCCATTTTTACGCAGTGCTCTCAATCTCACTTCCAACTGGGCCCTACCGCAAGTAACTTCTATGAGTCAAGGGTCCCCCTTGAGTAGATCTAATGTTGCTAGAAATTGGTTCCGCGCCACTTGCATGCAGTGGAATCGAGGTCTGTCATGAGCGTGTTTTCAATGCAGCTCTAAAGTGGAGATCGTGGCTGTTTTAAAAAAAGGGAACCAAAAAAATAGTTGGAGATCGTGGAAGCCCCACCACCCCCCGCCCACCACACGTGTCCACTAGAGGACTACGAACGGTCTAGTGTTTATAAACCCGCTCGGCCTTCTGCTTCCATGTGCTCGTGTCATTTCCCCCCAATCTGTCTAGTCCCAAAACCCCAATCTGCACCTACCGTGCACGCCGAAGCTCCTTCGCTTGCACTACCTCCTTCCCTAGGTGCGCCATGAAGCGTACACGTGGAGACGAGCCAAAGGTGAAGCCAGTTGAAGGCGCAGCAGCAGATGGCTCGATTGTCACCAAGCAGGCGGAGGCGTCTTCTCTGGGCATGAACGCTGCTTGTCGCCGCGCCGTTGAGGGTTCGAGCTCATCCGTCCAGCCAGTAGCCATCGCCACCGAGCAGCAGGTGGCCGACAACATCATGGCCGACAATGTCGTGGTGCCAGCGGCAGATCTGGATGGGAGCAGGCGGCAGGCGGAAGCAATTCGGTGCTCTACATCAACGACCCCATCACCGTCGAAGAAATCTTCGATGCAATCATGGAGAATGACGAGTTCGAGGAGGAGGTCCCTGATGAGGAGTCCGAGGTACTACATTGCTAGATTCTCTAGTCACAGCCGCAGATTCCACTGTTCATACATAGGATTTGCTCAATCGTGTATAGATTCTTTTGCTCTTGAAGTAGGGTAGTATATATATGGTTCGAACAGGAGATTGATGCATCTGCCATCTAGTCACAAAACCCCAATCCGTCTAGTCACAAAACCCCAATCTGCTCATCTGCCATCAAGTTGAGTTTGCTAGTTGAGTGTTGATTTCGATACACAACATTCCTATAACATTACATTTCTATTCCTTACTGATCCCAATGATTCAATTTTGCCCCAAAATAGTGCAAGGGCATCTGATAGTGTCGTTTTATTAGGGATGGTTAGTGAACCTGAGGCAGCAATGTACATAAACAATATAGGTTGTGTTGTTGGTATTTTGGTTCTCCAACTCCATCTCTGAAAAAATGAGGCCCTTAATTTATTCTCATATGGAACCTATATATATAATCTTTGTATTGTTTCTGATCTATGAATGCGTCGTATGATGCATATGTATATCCCTGAATATTGTTTTGTACGATTACATTTCAATTTCTTATTGTGGCCAATGATTCAAATTTGCCCCAAAAGAGAGGCATACACATTGGTGTCAGATTTTTTCAGGGATGAGTTAGCGAACCTGGGGCCATGTACAAGATCAATATAAGTTGTGCAATTGTTACTTGGTTCGCTTACGCCATCCCTAAAAAAACTTATGAGGCCGTAATCTTTATTCTACATTCATAGAACTATGATATTTGAATTATCTATTCCATGCATTCATAGTGTATAAGAATTACATTTCAGTTTGTCACCGAGACCGATGGTTGAAATTTGCCCCAAAAGAGTTCAAGGGGAGACACGTATGCTGGTGTCGTGTTTTAGGGATGAGTTGGTGAACCTGAGGCAGCAATGCACAGAAACAATATAGGTTGTGTTGTTGGTACTTTGGTTCACCAACCCCATCTCTGAAAAAATTATGAAGCCCTTGATTTAATCTCATATGGAACTACATATATGATCCTTGAATTGTTTCTGATCTTTGAATGATTCGTATGATGCATATGTATATGAATGGTTTTGATCATAAGTATTTTTAACATGTACCTGAAGATTAATTGTTTGGTTTTTTATTTATAATTACAATATTTAGGCTTGTTTTTGTACCTGACTATATATATCCCTGAATATTGTTTAGTACGATTACATTTCAATTTCTTACTGTGGCCAATGATTCAAATTTGCCCCCAAAGAGAGGCAGACACATTGGTGTTAGATTTTTTTAGGGATGAGTTAGCGAACCTGGGGCGATGTACAAGAACATTATAGGTTGTGCAATTGTTACTTGGTTCGCCCACTCCATCCCTGAACAAACTTATGAGGCCCCTAGATTTATTCTACATACACTCTGATGCAATTAATTATCATTGTGTTGAGATGAAATGATATATGAACTGATCAAACTATTGTTGAGATGCTTTCTCTTTGATATCGAGGGATATATTGTCTTACATATACATCTTGTCAATTCTTGAGTTGTAATACAATTCAATCATATGTATGAGTTCTAAGTTATGTTCTTAAAAATCAATAGGAGGATGATGATAAAGTGGACGATATCAAGGTATCTAGGAACAACAAGAGCCACTACGTGCTGAGGCGGTTATGGTGTGGGCTAATCCGTTTCTACCGTAGGGGGAGACTGTTTTGCCCATTCTGTGGCAGAGCAATCAACGTGGACCTCGACAGTATGATCCAGCATGCGGTGGACGTTGGCAAAGGCGGAGGCAGAAAGCATAGGCAGATTACCTTGGCGCGGCATGCAGCCTTCAGCAAATTCCTCCGGGAGTATGTCAGGACTGTCCTGTATCCCATCGACTAGGCTGTCCATGTCTCCTGCTGATATGCCCCTGCCCTTCTAGGTGTCTCCGTGTCCCGGCCTCCTACTGCTGCCCCTACTTTTATTTTGTTTTAGTTAATTATTATTACCTATGTGTGGCATGTAAGACAATATATCCGTGTGGTGTCTCTGGTGAACCTTCTATATATATATATATATATATTAATCTACTCTTTATATGGCGTGCCTTAAAATTTCTAGTCTTCAATTATATTACAGATCATGCTCATGTGCACTACAAAATATTTCTAGTGCTTGATTATATTATAATTGTCAAGTAATACATCAACAAGTTAAATTGGTCGATTTTTTTATTGAAGTAACTAAATGATCTCACATCGGCGATGGACGTTGGCAAAAGCCGAAGGCATCAGCCGAAGACCTTGGAGCGGCACACAGTCTTCAGCAAATTCGGGTCCAACAACGGGTTGTCGCTGCCCAGCTCTGAATTTGCTTACAGTTCCAACATGGCAAAACTTGAGCTACCACAGTGACCTCAACAGAGGTGGCAGAATTGGTGCGAGTGCAACCACGGCGACGGCGAGCTCAAATTCTGGAGGAGGAAAACAGGACCGAGCATGGTCGACATGGTGATAGATATCACCGAGAACCAATTCTCGTCCCCGCACCATGCCATGGGTGCGTCCATGGTGAGGGCGAGCTCCGACTCGGGATGGGGAGGAGAGCGGGGCCGAGCAGGTTCATCACGTTCCAGCTTCGCGATGCGTAATTGATGCAGGCGCCAACGCTGCAAGCCTACAGGGAGGAGAGCGGGGCCGAGCAGGTTCGTCGTCCCAGCTCCGCGTCATGGCCACGACGCCCCACAGATTGCCGCTCTAGGGAAGAAGAAGACGCGTAATGGATGTAGGCACCAGCGCTGCAAGCCTAATTGATGCCTAAGCGATGGGAGCGACATAACAGCGAGAACTAACAGGGGTCCCAACTTGATGGCCGTTAGCCTGATATTTTGTATTGAAACGTAAAGTTGAATTCGTGCCAAAAAATACCCTCTAAGTATTTGGCATGCCAACTGTAGTCATTGCAGCTGATTACAGGCAACTTGGGTACCGCGTTGCCTGAGCACCCCAACTTTCGGGCCGCAAAATGATATTCTCCTCGTAGGGGGTCCACACACATATGGTGTTTGACGACAACTCCCGGACCCTGATCTAGCAGAGGTTGTGGAAGTAGATCTCCTGGACCTAGAATCCCTGTAGCGCAACGCCACTCCGCGGTGAAGAACACTCTCGTTCATGCAGCCCTTAAAGTGGGGCCACACTCACAAGAGAGAGAGAGGAGGGGACTTGGAGGGGGAAGCCTCAAAGCTTGGGATTAATTGGTGTGTTTAAATTCCTCCCTATGCCCTCCTTTATATAGGGGAAGGGTAGTCCACCTTGGCCGCCGGCCAAGGCCCTCTTGGGCCCCACGTGGGGACCAAGGGCCCATGCGGCCACTCCCTCCATTCTCCCCTTTGGGTTCCCTCCCTCTTGGGCCTTCTTCCCTTAGGGAATTGGCCCATTAGGCATGGGATTCCGATTAAATCATATTTAAATCATTAAATAAATGTATAAGTCAACAATTAACATATATTTACATATTATTTAATTCCCGTTGCACTGGAACTCCTTCCGGATAACTCCGTACACCAGCTGGACTTTCTCGGAACCCTTCCGGTTTTCCCTTCTATTTTCTTCGGTGACTCCTATGATACCAAAACAATCTCCAAGCGTTGTCAAACCCTTAAGGGTGTTACCCTAATGGTTCGGGAACACTCCAGACATGGTCGAGACCCCTCTTGGACCAATGATCATCAGCGGGACCTGGATGCCCATAAATAGAGTCCTATTCCCTTTTTTACTTTGATACTTTACTTGTCCAAGACCTGATCAAAAACATTGTCATGTCATGTTCAATCTCGTTACTGACAAGTACAACTTTACTCGTTCTGAGCTATGCCATCTCCATCACCTAGTCACACGCTGCAACTTTATGGATGTGACGTGTCCGAGTGGGCCCAGAGTATCTCTCCATCACGTTGAAGAACAAATCCCGCTCTTGACACATACGCCTCTACATGCCCTTCTGGATTCTTGAAGACACCTTTATGATCACTGTTTCACTAAGTGACGTTTGATGCAAACAAGGCACTCTCGGGTGATAGTGATTAAATATGGTCTCACGATCTAAGGAATTGGTTACTATGTTTCCCAATCATTGTAACGGTGAACTTCGTGACTTGATCGTGTTATAATTCATGTGTTGGGTATGTCTATCACTTTTATTCAACTAATGAAGTGATCCCATTGTCAATTGACATAAATGTCCATGATCGGGAACCATCGATCATCGATTGACCAATAAACTAGTGTCTAGAGGATCACTATGGACTCTGGTGGTTTAGATATCACACGTGTATTGACGTTCCTATCAATACAATTGTAGCATGATATAAAACCTTTTATGAACTTAATGAAATATGTCAATAATCTATATTATTATTTGCCTCTAGGACATATTTCCAATAGTCTCCCACTTACACTAGAGTACAAATAAACTATTTGCATTTGAACGAATCATTACATCATAACACTTTTGGTGTTCTGATCATGCTTGCTCATGGAAGAGGTTTTGTCTATGGACTGTACTATATAGATCCTTATGTCTTTGCGGATTATTAATGTCACCTAACTTGACATTTCCTTTTATCATCACATGATAACCTTGCAGTATAAATATTTATGCTTTGGCGACAAAGTGTTTTGTTGTTCCTTCTGTCATGACATTCGATTAATCAATCAAAATATGATGTTTTCATTGTCATGAGCATTAGGAACACACTCTATGGGAAGATGGACTTCCCCACACGTAACATTGCATATTTTACCTTTGAAGTAACCATATACTTCTTATGTCAATGTAAATCTTATCGACAGTGCAATAAATGCCACTTAGATTCTAACCATGCTTCTCTTATTCTAAGGCACTCAATGTTGTGATAATTCCAATCATCTAGGTTGGGTGGAACTTCCTAGCGTAACCCTTTTACGATCAAGTTCACCATACTTTACATATCAGATGTATACCTTTAGTTCTATCTAGACACTAAAGACTATACTTAACTGTTGTTCAGTGATTCACTCAGAGATCCCTTCGGAACCTATTCTTTTGATTAAGAACTTGGGTCATATTATGTTGAGTATACAACATGGTTTTATAATATGGAACCAATGACTGAGGCATAGTAGATGTTACACATCTTTTCCTACTTTTAACCATTATTGTACCGAGACTATCTCAATGCTTCACCTAGTTAGACAAGTAAGAACATCCTTCTTAACTTGTTCCATTCTGAACTTTGTCAGAATCCATTCTAGGAAAACATTCTGACTTAATGCTATTAAACATATCAATCTATCTTGATAGACTTCATTGTTCAATATTCGTTCAAATTCATCTATTTAATATTCTCTAATAATTACTAATAGTTGAAGAATATGAAGAAGACTCAGATGGAGCTCTGATCCCAGATGAGCCTAAATATTCTCCATTCGACGGACACGTGGTCACCCATGGCCCCCGTAAACTCCTTGGAGAAGCAATTACCACCCCCATCCCGACAACCGCAGGAATCACACCTGCGGACTTGGAAGACATGACCCAAGCCCTAGAAGTGCACCGTCAAGCACTCCTCGAGGAAACAACAAACATCCTTGAGGAAAAGAAGCGCATCGCAGCTACAGGGCAGCCTAGCATCCGACAGCATTAGAAGACCCGGAACGACCCTATATTGGCCAATAAAAATCCGAATGTCCACAAAACACTTTTCAAAGGAGAAGCAGATGTAGGGAGGCCTCGAATCCATAGCAAGGGCAACCGGGTGTATACCACACCGGTGGAAAATGCTGCCATAGCTCAAGATCTCTTGGCAAACAATCCAGGTCTAGACCAGGTCCGGCTAAGTGTGAAACTACTCACCAAGGGCCTAGAGAAGCAAAAGGTCGCAACATCCAGTAGCGGAAAACTGGTCTCCAAGTCAGACCAATGTCACACGGATACGGGTCGACATGAAGAAGTAAGGCCCTAACACGAGCAAGAGCAGCGTGATACATTGCAAATGTATCTATAATTTTTGATGTTCCATGCTTGGTTTTATCCACTTTCTTGTAATTTGTTTCAACTTTGGAGTACTTTTCATATGATTTCTTGGACTAACCTATTAACAAGAGCCACAGTGCCAGCTACCTGTTTTCTGCTGTTTTTGGTTCCAGGAAAGTCAGAAAATGAATATTCTCGGAATTGGACGGGACAAAAGCCAAAGTGCCTATTTTTTCGGAAGGGATCAAGTGCCAGAATACAAGACGGAGAGGGGCCAGGGGCCGGACACACCACCTGGCCGCACGGCTAGGCCTGGCCCACGCCAGGGGGTGGTGTTGTGGCTCCCGGCACCCCCTCGGCCTCTCCTTCCGCCTAGATATTACCCTCGGGACGAAAACCCTAAGTACCCGATCAAAAATCCACGAAAGAGTCTGTAGCCGCCGTCATCTCCATCCCTAGATCGGGAGGGATCTTAAGCTCTTCCCGGCACCCTGCCAAAGAGGGGAATTCACCCTAGAGGCCTTCTTCATCACCATGCAAGCCTCCGGTGTGATGCGTGAGTAGTTCATCCTTGGACTACGGATCCATGTAGTAGCTAGATGGCTGGTTTCTCCTCCTTTGTGCTTTCATGTTTAGATCTTGTGAGCTCCGTTCATGATCAAGATCATCTTTTTGCAATCCATACATGTTGTGTTTGCAAGGATCTGATGGATATGGAGATGCTATTTCAGATTGATTATTGATTCTGTCATGTCTTTGTTATTTGAGATCTTGCATGCTTTCTGTTGTTAGTAGCTATCTTGGCCAAGTAGATGCTAGCAACTCCAAGAGTTAGTATTTATGCTCGATAGTGGGTTCATGCCTCCAAAGTGACAGAAATCTCTAAGGTACTAGATGTGCCGTTGCTACTAGGGAGAAAACAACAATCCTTTGTTCATAGAACAATCGTATTGTTTACTTTACACGCAGTTCGTAAAGCAATAATCTGTTGCTTGCAACTTAATACTGGAGGGGGTTCGGATGATAACGTGAAGGTGGATTATTAGTCATAGATGCAGTTGGATGGCGGTCTATGTATTATGTTGTAATGCCCAATCAAGTCTCAAAGGAGTCAAGATTATTAGTATATGCATGTATTGCTTTCTCGGTGTTTGTCAATTGCCCCACTGTAATTTATTCATCCAGCATGTTATCTATCTAAGGAGAGCCACCTCTAGTGAACTATGGATCCCGGTCCTTTTTCTTTACATACAATCTACAACTGTTTTCTGCTTTGTGTTTACTTTCTGCAAACTTTTACTTCTTTCCATTCGATACGTTTAATCCTTTGTTTTCCGCAAAACACGGTGAGATTGACAACCTCATCGCAAGTTGGGAACAAAGTTCTGTGGTTGTGTTGTGCAGGTCTCCACGTTGCTACTAGCACCGGTAGTGCGCCCTGCCAAAGCTCAGCTAGTAACACCTTTGGGGTGTTTCCTTGCTCCTACTGGTTCGATTAAACCTTCGTTTCATAACTGAGGGAAACTTGCTGCTGTGCTCATCATACCTTCCTCTTGGGGTTCCCAACGAGCTCTACATCAACACCGCCATCAAGCATTTTTCTGGGAGCCGTGCATTGAGCCATCAAGCATTTTTCTGGCGCCGTTGTCGGGGAGTCAAGGACATCTTCACAAGGGGAGTCCCTCATAACCAATCTCTTTACTTTGTTGTTTTTGTTTTGCTTAGCTTTATTTTTGCTTTGTTTGCTTGTTTTGTTATTCGAAAACAAAAAAAATTAGTTTTACTAGTTTGCTTTCTTATTTGAAAACCCAAAAAAATGACTACTCTTAAAAACACTAAGTTGTGTGACTTCACTAGCATGAACAACAATGATTTTATGAGCACACCTATTGCTCCACCTGTGGCTGAAAATACTTTCTTTGAGATAAAACCTGCTTTGCTCAATCTTGTTATGAGAGAACAATTTTCTGGTATTGGTAATGAAGATGCTGCTTCCCATCTAAATAACTTTGTTGAACTTTGTGAGATGCAAAAGCATAGGGATATAGATGGTGATATTATTAAACTGAAATTGTTTCCTTCTCTTTGAGAGGAAAAGCTAAAGAATGGTTGAATTCCTTAACTAGGAATAGTATTGATTCTTGGACTAAGTGCAAAGATGCTTTTATTGGAAAATACTATCCTCCTCCTAAGATTATATCCATGAGAAGTGAAATAATGAAGTTTAAACAACTTGATAATGAGCATGTTGCTCAAGCTTGGGAAAGAATGAAATCTTTGGTAAAGAATTGTCCCACTCATGGACTGACGGCTTGGATGATCATCCAAACTTTTTATGCAGGATTGAACTATTCTTCAAGGAACCTATTGGATTCTACTGCTAGAGGTACCTTTATGACCATCACTTTGGGTGCTGCAACAAAACTTCTAGACAATATGATGGTTAATTATTCTGAATGGCATACTGAGAGAGCTCCACAAGGTAAGAAGGTAAATTCTATTGAGGAAACCTCCTCCTTGAGTGATAAGATTGATATTATTATGTCTATGCTTGTTAATGGGAAAGCCCATATTGATCCAAATAATGTTCCTTTAGCCTCTTTGGTTGCTCAAGAAGAGCAAGTTGATGTGAACTTCATAAGAAATAACAATTTTGGCAACAATGCTTATGGTAATAATGCTTATAGGAACAATTTTGGTAACAACAATTATAAGCCATATCCTCCCAATAATGGTAATGCTTATGGAAATTCTTACAACAATAATAAGATTGGTCCCTCTGAACTTGAAGTTATGCTTAAAGAGTTTATTAGCAAAGAAACTGCTTTCAACAAAACTATTAAGGAAAAACTCTCTAATGCTGAAAGAAATATAGCATCTTTGGCTGAAGCTCAATCTTCTTTGAATAAAATGGCTGCTAAACCTGAAACTAATCAGAATCCCTTTGCAGCTACTAATGCTATACAAGTAAGAATTGATGAAAATGTTAGACTATTAGCTGAATTACATGCTAAGTGGGAAAGAGAAGATGAAATTGCTAGAAACATTAGTGTTTCTTCTATTACCACCACTAGTGTTGAGGCTAGCAATAGTTCTACTACTTTAGATGATAAATTTGATTTTGATCTTGATGGTTGCAACATCTCTAAAGTTATTAAGTTCCTACAAAAGCTTGCTAAAAGTCCTAATGCTAGTGCTATGAACATGGCCTTTACAAAACACATTACTGATGCTCTCATAAAGATTAAAGAAGAAAAGATGAAACATAAAGCTTCTATTGCTATAAAACAAGAAGATGGTTGGGAACCCATCATTAATATGAAAGTGAATGACTTTGATTTCAAAGCTTTGTGTGATCTTGGTAGTAGTGTTTCTATTATGCCTAGAAGGATTTATGATATGCTTGATTTGCCTCCTCTTGAAGATTGTTATTTGAATGTCCCACTTGATGATAATGCTAAAAAGAAACTCATGGGGAGTATTAATGATGTTCTTATTATGGTTAACGATTCCTATGTCCCCGTTGATTTCTATGTTTTGGATGTTGAATACAATGCTTCTTGTCCTATTACTTTGGGAAGACCTTTTCTTAGAACTGTTGGTGCCATCATTGATATGAAAGAAGGCACCATTAAATATAAACTCCCACTCAAGAAAGGTATAGAACACTTCCCTAAAAATATAGAAAAGATTTCTTTTGCTTCTCCTATGAAAACAAAATTTGGTCTTAATGCTTCTTCATTTGAGAACACTTGATTCTTTCTTTGCTTCTTGTGCCTAACTTAAAGGCGTTAATGAAAAGTACTTGTTGGGAGATAACCCAAGAGTTTTAGATGAGTCTTGGAATTTATTACTTCAGTAATAACCTCTCCTTATCCTTTTTATTTGCTTTTTGTGCCAAGAGTAACCTCTAATGAGAGTGAAGTAATGATTGGGAAAGTTGCTGTCCCGAAACAGAGTTTTGTGCTTTACCGTAAAAATTCCTGAGAGAGCTCTGTATGTCGGATTGAGCTGTAATTCTTTGTGATTCTGCCCCAGGTTGTTATCTAACTTTCGTTAGTTCAACACTTTTTGATTTGAGCAACAGAAGGTCTTCGAAAAAATTCGTCTTTACCTGCTGGTCTGTTTTGACAGATTTCTGTCATTTTCTGCATTTGCTTCTTGTTGGTTCCTTCTTGAGTTCTTTTGGGGAATTGAGATTTTTGTAGGGAAGTGCTACAGTAGCTAGTGTTCTAATGGAAGTTTATTTGGTGTTAGAACTGAACCTTGAGACTTATTTGTCTTAAGTGCACTAATGTTGCTAATGAGATTGTGTGAAGTTTTGTATGAAGGATAATTTTCAGGTGTATGGAAGGAATGAGTAATGAGATGAAGGATGTACTAAAGCTCAAGCTTGGGGATGCCACGCGTGTCACCCCAAGAAATATCCAAGAAGTACAAACTTCAAAGCTTGGGGATGCCCAAGGCATCCCCTTCTTCATCAATAAAAAATCCAGGTTTCTTCCAAACGCTTCATTTTTATTGTTTCATGCACAGTTGTGTTTTTCTTGGAGCGTCTTCTTTTTCATTTTTGTTTTGGTTTTTAGTTTGCTTTGTTTGCTTAGTTTTCTGAATAAGTTGGTTGGACCCCCTCTTTCATACATTGGTTTGCAAATAGTTTGGTTTGGTTTGGAAAAGAGTAGGAAAGTTCATGCTTATGTGGTAAAAAGAGCTCGTTCTTGACTGTGGCTATGCTTTGTCATGCCATGCTTGATATTGTTTTGGCTTTATGATTAGTATTCTTTTCTGTAGCATGACTTGTTATAAACAATTGAGATTGCTTAATGTGCCTTGGATGAATCATGCGTTGTTTTAGCATATTAAAGCATAGTATAGTGGTATTCTCCTTTGATGCTTTATTTGGGTTGACTTGGCACATGCTCACACCATGTTATGACTGTCTCAAGTCACCATAGCATTTATTATCCTTTAGTTTTCAACTTGTAGTATCACTTTATGCTTTGATCAATGATGTTTTGTCGCTCTGCATGATTATGGCCATTATTGCTCTCTTAGTTTGTCGCTCCCAGTCTTTTGCTGGCCTCCACAACAAGGTATGAGTTCCACTCATGCATCCAACTCCCTAAACCAAGTTATTCCAAAGAGTCCACCATACCAAACTACTAGCTTATGCTATTCCAAGTATATTCATGCTTTTGTTTACCTTCCACTTATTATGAGAAAACTAGTGATTAAAGCTCTCACGAACTTGATGGCACATTTTACCTTTTGCCTCTAATAAACTTGAACCATTGGGTCCTTCTTTGTTGCGTATATGCTTGCACTTTATAAGTTGAAATTAGCAGAACCATGTACCATGGGGAACGCTTTCAACATTTCACTTGTACTTTGTACCCCGTTGATATCATGTTCTTTTGCTTACGGATCCCGGCGGTGTGAAATAAAAGTGGAACTTGTAAGATCATGGAGTTTGTATGTGTGTTAGAGAAACGCCTGGGCCGCTAGCCTAAGCCATGCCTAATCATGGTGGAAACTTGTAGCATCACCATAATGAGCACTCTATGAAGCATCATTAATAAAACCTATGCAAATAGCAAATAAAAAGATCGCTGAGATGCTCATTGTCTGCTTGCCTTGTCATTTTGATTATGGGAAAGCTCCCGTATCATGTGCAAGGGGTACCCTGTTGGTGGTTCTTAATGATACACATGTACTTACAATGACAAGAGCTTACTCGTGACTGAAGTTGAGTAGCATGAGGATCGGTCTTCGTAAGTAAGGGGCATGAGATTTTGGTTTATAACTTGTCAAGCATATCCTCTTAGTTGTGTCACTTTAACCTTAATCACTTCAAGATGCTTATGATAGGGGCAATGAGAGTTGAAAGCTATAAGTACCATAATTTTTGGAAGCTCTTTATGAGACTTGAGTCCCTACTTCCTTTTACAAAGGCCTTTCTTCCACCATTATATTGAGTCTCCACCTTCTACCTTTATGCACCTACTTTGAGAGCATAGTGGCCATTCTTAGTTCTATGTGCATTGTCCCAAGACTAGTTGATTGATGCATAACTTGTTATTGCTTGTTTGAAACTATTGTATCTAGTCACTCTTATGAACTGTGAAGGTGTCCTATGCATTTATATTTGCTACTCTATTGAGGGACAAGCTGAATACTATTATGCTATGTTTTCTTTATGTGAAACAAACAAATGTCTTGCAAAGCATGTTATTCATGATTCTTTTGTTTGTGCCTTTCTCATGTTGCATCATAGTTTCTTTGCTTATTGCTAGAACTTTGTCTTTCATGTTATGATTGAAGTACTATGATCCCAGCTTTGAGTATTTTGCAAATACTTTGATCAAGTCTTTGATGGTGTATGTCACCTCAAAAATTATTTCTTTTTATCACTTACCTACTTGAGGACGAGCAGGAGTTAAGCTTGGGGATGTTGATACATTGCAAATGTATCTATAATTTTTGATGTTCCATGCTTGGTTTTATCCACTTTCTTGTGTTTTGTTTCAACTTTGGAGTACTTTTCTTATGATTTCTTGGACTAACCTATTAACAAGAGCCACAGTGCCAGCTGCCTGTTTTCTGCTGTTTTTGGTTCCAGGAAAGTCAGAAAATTAATATTCTCGGAATTGGACGGGACAAAAGCCAAAGTGCCTATTTTTCCGGAAGGGATCAAGTGCCAGAATACGAGACGGAGAGGGGCCAGGGGACGGCCACACCACCTGGCCGCGCGGCCTAGCCTGGCCCGCGCCAAGGGGTGGTGTGGTGGCTCCCGGCACCCCCTCGGCCTCTCCTTCCGCCTATATACTGCCCTCAGGACGAAAACCCTAAGTACCCGATCAAAAATCCACGAAAGAGTCTATAGCCGCCGTCATCTCCATCCCTAGATCGGGAGGGATCTGAAGCTCTTCCTGGCACCCTGCCGGAGAGGGGAATTCACCCTAGAGGCCTTCTTCATCGCCATGCAAGCCTCCGGTGTGATGCGTGAGTAGTTCATCCTTGGACTATGGATCCATGTAGTAGCTAGATGGCTGGTTTCTCCTCCTTTGTGCTTTCATGTTTAGATCTTGTGAGCTCCGTTCATGATCAAGATCATCTTTTTGTAATCCATACATGTTGTGTTTGCGGGGATCCGATGGATATTGAGATGCTATTTGAGATTGATTATTGATTCTATCATGTCTTTGTTATTTGAGATCTTGCATGATTTCCGTTGTTAGTAGCTATCTTGGCCAAGTAGATGCTAGCAACTCCAAGAGTTAGTATTTATGCTCGATAGTGGGTTCATGCCTCTGGTAATCTGGGGAAGTGACAGAAATCTCTAAGGTACTAGATGTGTTGTTGCTAATAGGGAGAAAACAACAATCCTTTGTTCATAGAACAATCGTATTGTTTACTTTACATGCAGTTCGTAAAGCAATAATCTGTTGCTTGCAACTTAATACTGGAGGGGGTTCGGATGATAACCTGAAGGTGGATTATTAGTCATAGATGCAGTTGGATGGCGGTCTATGTATTATGTTGTAATGCCCAATCAAGTCTCAAAGGTGTCAAGATGATTAGTATATGCATGTATTGCTTTCTCGGTGTTTGTTAATTGCCCCGCTGTAATTTGTTCACCCAGCATGTTATCTATCTAAGGAGAGCCACCTCTAGTGAACTATGGATCCCGGTCCTTTTTCTTTACATACAATCTACAACTGTTTTCTGCTTTGTGTTTACTTTCTGCAAACTTTTACTTATTTCCATTCGATACGTTTAATCCTTTGTTTTCCGCAAAACACGGTGAGATTGACAACCTCATTGCAAGTTGGGGACAAAATTCCGTGGTTGTGTTGTGCAGGTCTCCACGTTACTACTAGCACCGGTAGTGCGCCCTGCCAAAGCTCAGCTAGTAACACCTTTGGGGTGTTTCCTTGCTCCTACTGGTTCGATTAAACCTTGGTTTCATAACTGAGGGAAACTTGCTGCTGTGCTCATCATACCTTCCTCTTGGGGTTCCCAATGAGGTCTACATCAACACCACCATCAAGCATTTTTCTGGGCGCCGTGCATTGAGCCATCACAGCGCTACCATTTCGACCCTCGAGAAGATAACTACTCAAGTACCGGATCTTTAGGACAACATCACAGACCCGCACGAAGCTGGAGTAACGTTGCCCCAGCAGCAGAGCGAGACGCTGTTGCGGCAACGGTCTGATCTCCCTGGTGACAATCGAACAATCGCAGGGAAGGTGAAGAAGCTCAACGTCGGGAGCAGGACCGACAAAGAATGCCCCCTCCTAGACACACTAGCCGTCTGACTAAGCAACATCATAATGACAGCAATGACGGACGAAGGAACTATGGACATCGCACTAGAACTAGCCTGCATGGCAGCCGTCATCATGAAACCCCAGCTGGGGGTTAACAATCCACCACCACCTTCTCTGCCAAGCAGCCACCGCAGCGGCCCTCATGGAGGGATCCAGGGGATGTCGTGGCGGAGGTGGTTGCAGAAGGAGTAGGAGTTTGGCTCATGGGCATCATAGCCGTAGTGAACAATGAAGACAGCGTGCCCTATCACCAAGTGATGCTAGTCACAGGATCAATTCAAACATTGAGGTCGGCGCTACGAGTCGGACAATATATATGTGGTTCTAAAATGCTTCGGACCGTGCGTACGACAAACAAACTTTCTGAAAGGCTTTGCCATCTCAAGGCACATCTAACCCTACGACGGTGTGGCTCAGCTAGACACCTGGCTCCAGGACTTCTTCCAGGCCTGTTGCATCGCGAAAGGAGGAAACAACTTGGTTACGACCCGGTATCTCCCCCTTATGTTGAGGAAGACGGCTCGATCATGGCTCAATGGACTCTCGTAAAACACCATCCACAACTGGTATGATATGCAAAGTGCCTTCTTTTGGAACTTCGAGGGAACATATAGGCGGCCCTGCACGGTCGGAGATCTACAGCGGTGCACTCAGAAACCCGGAGAAATTGCTGGGACTACCTCGGACGATCGATCGACACAAAAAACTCCTGCGAGGGAGTAAACAACCAAACTGCGATCGAAGCATTCATTGCGGGACTCCCAATTGTTTTACTACGTCATCGCTTGAAGTGTGACAAGGTGACTGATTTGGGAGAGATGATAGAGATGGCAAGCAAATATAGAGACATTGACGATGATGCGGAAGGACTGCTCAACATGCTGGATGTTCCACAGTCTGTAAAACAACCAAAGCAGCAAGCCGCAAAATGCAAGAACACCTCGGATGAAAAGCCCAATCTAGAAACCGCAGCAGTCAACGCAACTATTTAGTCTAGAGGACGAGGAGGCCGCGGAGGCGGCCGGAGACGAGGTCGTGGAACTTCAAGAGTCCAAGGTAGAGGAGACCAGCAACCTGGCAAAACCTATTCCTGGGCCAACATCGCCAACAATTCGTGTGTGCATCACCCAGACGGCAACGGGGGCTGGTCCCACACCAATGTTGAATGTTGTTTCAACAATGACATCAAGAAAGAAGAATACGCTGGCTATAGGGCCAAGCGACGAAAAGGAAAGAAGAATTCCGACAAAGATAAGAGACCAAGGAAGATTTCGACATGGAGGAGGCAGAAGCTTCAAATCTCAAGTCGGATGGAAAGAAGACATTTCCAACCAAGAAAGACACTTATGTCACCTTCCTTGGGTCTCAACTGGCTAAGGTCAAGAAGGTAGTGATGCACGAGCTCAACGCAACTGTTCTGGCTTTCCCTCAGTTTTTGGATTGGTCAGAAGTTACAATCACCTTTGACCGAGGTGATCATCCGCCTCAGCTTCACAGGCAAGGAAAATATGCTCTAGTCGTCAATCCACTTATTGACGGCTATGGATTCTCCAAGACCCTCATGGATGATGGTAGCATCATCAACATTATCTACGTCGAAACATACACCGGATGACGATATCGGAGACATAGTTGAATCATAGCTCTGTGATTTTTCATGGAGTTATCCCTAGAAGACAGGCAAATTCTCTAGGAGAGATCACTTTGGATGTTACCTTCGGAACTTCAAAGAACTACCGGACAGAAGCACTTTCCTTCGAAGTGGTCCCGTTCAAGAGAGCATACCATGCTATGTTTGGGCGTCCGGCTTACTGGGCTTTTATGGCTCACCCTTATTATATTTACAATATGATGAAAATTCTAGGTCCCAATGGCATGATTACGATCCGGGGAGACCCAAAGAAGGCATGAGAATGCGAGGACAGAAATGATGCCTTTGCTAAAGCCGTACTTCATGCCCAGGAGTACCAGGAGACCAAGAAGAGCATCGACCCGTCCGAGATGCCTGCAACGAAGAAGGAGGTGACCAAGCTGACTCCGGAGTTCAAGGCATCGGAAGAGATGAAGACGACGCTGTTGAAGGATGATGACCCCTCCAAGGTGATCCAGATAGGTGTAGGTTTGGACAATGCATAGGAAAGCGCGCTCGTCGAGTTCCTCAAAGCCAATAAAGATATATTTGCATGGAGGCCATCTGACATGACTGGAGTACCTAGGGAACTTGCCGAGCATAGTCTAAATGTATACCCAAACACTAAACCCAGCAAACAGTCATTACGATGTTTCGGCGATGAAAAGCAAAAAGCAATAGCTAAGGAACTAGCCCGACTCAAGTTAGCCGGATTCATAGAAGAGGTCATCCATACTGATTGGTCAGCCAACCTTGTAATGGTCCCTAAAAAGGACACCACTGATTTAAGGATGTATGTTGATTATACTGCCTTGAACAAGGCTTGTCCCAAAGATCCGTTCGCTTTGCCTAGAATTGATCAAGTGATTGATTCGACAGTAGGCTCGGAACTCCTATGTTTTCTCGACGCATATTTCGGATAACACCAAATTCGGATGAAGGAGTCAGACAAAATAAAGACTTCATGCATCACACCTTTCAGAACCTTCTGCTACATTACGATGCCTTTTGGGCTCGAGAACGCAGGATCTACATACCAGCGCACTATGCAGCATTGGCTCCACAATCAAATCGGACGCAATGTACATGCATACATCGACATCATAGCTGTGATGTCCAAAAAGAAGGAAACACTAATTTCCAACTTGGAGGAAACATTCAGCAATCTACGAAAATACAACATAATGCTCAATCCGAAGAAGTGTTTCTTTGGAATCCCAACCAGAAAATTGTTAGGTTTCATTGTGTCTCAAAGAGGCATAGAGGTGAACCGTGACAAAATAAAGGCTATACTTAACATTTCCAGGCCAACTCGCCTGAAGGATGTACAATGACTAACTGGATGCATTGCTGCAGTCAGTCGGTTTGTAATCCAGCTCGGTGAAAGAGCCGCACCACTATACAAGCTCTTGAAAAAGACCAAAAAATTCATCTGGATTGATGAAGCTGAAGTTGGCTACAGGATTTGAAATTCGTACTCTCATACGCTCCTATTCTTGCAGCACCGGAGCCACAAGAGCTGATGTTGCTATACTTAGCTATGACAAACAAAGTCGTCAGTGTCATAATGGTGGTGGAATGGCCGAAAGAAAAACAGGAACACCTAGTGCAGCGTCTGACTTACTATCTTAGCGAGGTCTTGACTGAATCAAAACAAAGGTATCCTCATTACCAAAAGTTAGCGTATGGTGTGTTCTTCGCCTCTAGAAAGCTACGACACTATTTTCATGAGCACAAGATTACCGTGGTGACCATAGCTCCCACGAGAGACATAATCAACAACAGTGATACCATAGGATGCATCGCTAAGTGGGGAATAGAGCTAGCAGCTTTTGATATTGAGTACAAACCACGTACAAAAATCAAGTCCAAGATTCTTGTTGACTTTGTCACTGATTGGACAGAGACAGTAGAAAATACAGGCCTCCCAGAGACAGAAGTTTGGAACTTACACTTTGACGGGTGTAAAGCGCTCAGGGGCTGGCGTGGTACTCAAGTCACCCCAAGGTGATAAACTGTTCTATTATTGTAGATCCACTTCACAGCGACAAACAATATTGCCGATTATGAAGCCTTGCTATATGGAATTCGAATCACAAAAGACATCGGCATTCACCGACTAATGTGTTATGGAGACTTGGATTTAGTTGCCCAGCAAGTATTCGATATCTGCAATGCCAACAAATAGATGGTAGCTTATAGAGCCATCATGGATGAACTATCTAAATTGTTCGAAGGGTTTGAAGTCCAACACATTCCCCGGAAAGAAAATGAGGAAGCGGATGCTCTATCAAGAATAGGCTCTACACGGAAACAGGTCCCAGATGGTGCTTTCTTGAAGCAATTAAAAGTTCCCTCTATCACAAGAGTAGATGAGGAGTATCTGACTAAATCTGACTCACCACTCATAGCAGTTTTGGCTATAATTCCCAGCTGGACTAAACCCTACCTTGATTTCTTAGTAGAGAGAAAATTACCCGAAGACGAAGTTCTGACCCGGTAGATCGTCCCACAAGCAAAAGCCTACACAGTAGTGGGAGGTGAGCTCTATAAGTGGAGCACATCTAGGGTCTTCCAGCATTGTGTTTCTCTGGAAGAAGGCATGGAAATCCTAAGGGAAATTCACGAAGGCAAATGCGGACATCACGCTGCAGCCAAATCTTTAGTGGCAAAGGCTTTTAGACACGGTTTTTTCTGGCTTACAGCTAAGGCAAATGCCGAATGGCTGGTCAAGGCGTGCAAAGGTTGCCACAAATACGCCAAACAAGCCCATGTTCCAGCTGGTCAGCTACGAACAATTCCGATTACATGACCCTTTGCGGTCTGGGGCTTGACATGGTAGGACCATTTCGGCGGGCTCAAAGTGGATACACTCACCTTCTTGTAATGGTGGATATATTCACAAAATATATTGAGCCAAAACCCGTCACAAGTTGTGATGGAGCAACAGCCAAAAATTTCGTCGAGGATGTGATCATCTGATTCGGGTATCCGCACAGTATCATTACAGACAATGGGAGTAACTTTTCCATGGGAGAACTAGTCAAATTCCGCAATGAACAAGGGATCCGGCTTGATATCGCATCAGTCGCACATCTGCAAGCTAATGGACAAATCGAAATGGCAGATGGTTTAATTCTTCAAGGCCTACGACCAAGACTCGAAGCACCACTACATCGTGCTGTGGGGGATTGGGTGGACGAACTACCGTCTATAATATGGAGTTTATGAACAAATCCTAATAGCTCAACCGGATATACATGTTTTTTTCTTGGTCCACGGTGCAGAAGCCGTTCTTCCGAGTGATCTTATTCACACCTCTCCCCGAGTCGCTGCGAATGTCGAAGAGGACACCGAAGTTGCTCGACAAGACGACCTCGACATGCTCGAGGAAGTTCGCGTCATTGCTGAACAGAGATCCATAGTCTATCAGCAAAAGTTACGCATATATCAAAGTCAGAGAGTCAGGAATCGGTCTTTTAGGAAGGGCAATCTGGTTCTTCGGCTTGTGCAAAAAAGAGAGCACAAACTTGCCCCTATATGGGAAGGGCCCTTCTTGGTTAGTTGAGTATTACACAATGGTTCTTAGTACCTAACTAATATGAGGCCATAAAAAGAGAGACCTGCTACTACGAAGAGAAAGAGAGCTGGAGGCACTACAAAGCCGGATGAGATAGACCTCCTTGGAATATTGCTCAGCTACGTCCCTTTTATTCTTAAAATTTCTTTCTTTGTAATCATATGTGTGTACATGTTCAAAGTGAAATAAAGTATTGGTCTCATCAATGTTTTTACTGAGATATTTTTATGTACCATCTTATTTCTGAATGATCATGTCACAGTCAAAAATCCTAGAATACTTGAAAGTACTTTATGCTCATGCTTGTTCTAGTTAGATTTCCAATTCTAAAAATTCTACCTTGAGGTATAAGTCTAAAAAAATTCTAGTTTATACTTGGTTTTTTGTCTGATTGCTAGACGCGGGTATTTTCCGAGTAGTGAATTGTTGGTACTGGAAGCCGGCTTTGATTTCGGGTTTAAACTAGTTTTAAAAAGTTTTCATGTTGAAGGTTTGCCAGCTCATGAAAGGAATGAGGCGGAAAGCCAGATAAACGATAAGTATAGACAAAACAAACAAGTGCTTACGTAATTTTTTGAGCACATCAAATAAAATCCAAAAGTGCTAAATGGAGTAAAGCATAAATTCTTACAAACTTAGCACTAGCAAAATAATATACTACTTATTACAATTAGACTATTTCAGAATAACACATTGTTTTTCTAGCACATTCTATGATGCAGGTGAAGAGGCAGGATTTACTGGCTTGCTCGACACATCACCCGTATCACCCCGATATATGTCTAAGACAAGTAAGTTAGACTCGGTTTGCTCATTGTCTTTGGAAACCTCGACAAATGCTTCCTTTTGGGGTGGTGGCATTTCAACGGGCATGAGGAACGACTCTTCATATTGGTCAACTCAGCCACATGCGAAGCATATCCGACGCAGGAATCCCAGATTTCCTTGATGTTCTGCTCATTGCCATCTTCATCGACAGCCGAATAACCCCTAGTAACTTGCCATATCTCCATGCTTCCATGGTGACTCATTACCATTGTCAGGGCATTCTGTGCCGCTGTACGTGCATAGGAAATATTCCAATCCTTGACGAGCTGGGGCATATCCTTTTCCTTGTCTCATAGCTCAAAGGCTAATATTGAGTCTAAGCCAGAGAGCCAAACAGATTCACTGATCTCCTCTAGTGAATGGCAGAAATCGTGGATCAGGTCCCCAACGGCCACAAGCCGGCTGGTACGAGGCTCGGATGAAGAGGAATCTAGCATGTTGAGAGGACCTATAAGAAATAAAAGCAAGGTCAATGTATACATCCGAGATTCACAATTCGGAAACACGAGGATTTAGGGATAGAAAATTTACCAAAGATAGTGTCATCTACTTTGGCTTTCTCCTCTCGAAGGCTCTAGAGTTCATTCCAGAGAGCTTCGATGGTGTCCTTCTCCCTATCCAAGGCATCTTGTAAGTCCGAGATTGTTTGGTCCTTCTTGGCTATTTTGAGACCACACTCTTCGGTAGCCATGTTGCTGGATTCAAGAACGCTGTTGATGTTGCGCTCATGGTCTACTTTGAGTTTCTCCAGCTCAGCATGCAAGTTGGCATTTTTATTTTCCAGGACCTTATAATCTTCGGCTTGTTCAATCATTTTGTAGGACTACTTCACAAGGTCTAGCAAAGCAAGACATAAAATCCAGATAAATATTAGGCTACAAGATCAATAACAAACTATACAAAGGAGGTCTGAAATAATTATCTTCAGCCTCATCCTTGGAAATTTTCATTTGAGCATTTTCAAGCCGGAGAGCTCTGATCTCTCTTCGCTTGTTGCAAATATTCTTTAGTAATTCTTGGTTATAAGCATTAACTTTCTGTAAGTCATAATGGTAACCAGAATCAAAAGTCTACTAAGACTCAGGCTAATATTTTAACTAAGTTAAATATCAGCACGAGCCTTGGGGGCTATATTGGTTCATTCTTTGGCATCCTATAAAAGCATAAAATCGGATTTCCTATCCAACTTCATGCTTGGGGGTTAGAGGATATGATATAAAATACAATAAAAGAAGAGTCAGATTATGACTTACATAATGTTCATGTATTAATTTATTGAGGCTCATGTGCACCTCAGTCGAAACCTTCTCGGGAAGAGTTAGAGGAATTATTGGTGATGGTGGAGCCACACCAGCCTTCAACTTCTCATCGTGGAGACAAACTTGGTCAAGAATGTCAACGAGTTTAATGTCTTCAGCTTCTTGTGCCTCTTCCTCCGTTTTCTTCTGCGCTTTTCTGAGTAAGGCCAAGTTTGGCAAAACCCAGATTTTACATAAGCTTATATGCAAAGGTCTCGGCTGAGGGATCATTACCCTTTGAGGGTTCACCCTTATCAAGTTCCGAGCCACCCATGGTGACGTCAGTCTATGAACCTAGGTTTGCTGGCTCTGATGTGTGAGCCAAAACATCATCAATGCATGGAGAAGAAGTATCCTCTGGCACTGATGATGGCCTTGTGGTAGGAGTCGGAGGCAGGACAGCAGGAGAGCCCACAGTCAATTTTTGCTGGGGCAGAGTCTTCCTCGGTTTTCCTTGCCCCATACCCTTGGCAAGTGTTTTGGCCCTGGAGGTAACAGAATAAGATCGTTGCAATTCAGGGAGGAAATACAAGTTAATATTTAAAACCTTGTAAAGAATCTTACCCCTTTAAACGGGCACCTTTTGGGTGCCCAAGACAACTGTCGGAGCTTTGCGCTTCTGGGTAAGCATGTCCGACAATGGAACAAGTTCTTCATCCTCCTGAGGAGCCAGTTTCTCAGGTGGATATCCCTCGAGAGGAGCAAGCTCCAACTCAGAAAGGTTAGCAAGCTGAAAGAGACATTATCTCAGTATTACGAAATTATGACAAAGTACAGATAAGCACATAATCAAAGTAACACCTGGAAAACTTACTAGTGTCAAAGGATCATCAGTAGTGTACATGTCTAGAGAGAGATCTGGAATCTTCCTCTCAACTCGCTCTTTAATCAACCATTTAATCCGGTACTCATATTCTTGTCCGAGATTGGGTGTGAGATGATCCTGAGGCTATCCATCTTGCTCTTGGTGATCGTGTGCATAAGACGGTCACCATGGTGCTGGAGGGGCTAAATCCGGCATGCCAGCTAGCAGTGGATCAAGTCGGATCCTGTTAGACCCTTGTGCTTCATCAGGTACTCGATCCATCTCTTGGCAAGAATTAGATCATCAGGAAGAGCTAGAGCTTCTGCATCCCAGGACTCTTGGGGCGTGGCAGCGCCGTCAATGAAAGACGACAAAGCAGTTTCTTTGACAGGAGCTGGTTTATCCTTATGGTAAAAGAACACGGATGGCCACTTCTTCATAGACTCACTAGCCTTAATCTTGGGGTAGACTCGGTCTCTCCTAAGAGTCGGGCTAAGAGTTCTGGTAATGTAAGGATTATCGGAAGTGATGGAATTTCTCCGGGTACCGAAGTAGTACCAGAATAAGATGAGACTCAGTTTTATTCCGAGATAACCCTCACACAGAGAAGCGTAAGCGCTAAGTACTAGGATCGTGTTTGGGGGAAAGTTGTGGAGTTGAACTCCGTAATAATCTATAACCTCGGAGAAGAACTCTGAGGGGGGAAAGCTCAAACCTCTGTCGAGGTGAGTACCAAAGTGCACCCTCTCGTCGGCGTGAGGGGTGGGGATGATCTTGTTGAAGCTGCTCCGTCAGTCGCTGGCGCGAAGGAGACCCTCCTTCTCAACAAAGCACAGTTTCTCGTTGTCAAGGATGCATGAGATCCTCACTCCATGAAAGTTCTCTTTCTCCGCCGCTGCAGAGGTTGCCGCCGTGGTCGCCGTTGTACCAGAAGAGGCAGTGTTAGCCATTTTGGGGCAATCGGGACCATGGATGGGCGGCGCTGTGGATTTGGAGGAGGAACGGAGGAGCTTGCGTGCAGTGGCGCTGGTAAGGAAGAATAGGGAGATCTGAACCCCTTATAACCCTCTCCTACGCCAAGATTTGTGTGAACTGAACAGTAAACTTGCCACGCGTCATGGAAGGAGCTAGGTAACCTCCTCACGAGGATTACGCCTCCTTGATCTCCACGCATGCATTAAAATGGTGCCTCGGTTCCGTGATAAGCAGACCCACCAATGGTTACACTGTCAAGAATGTTTGTCAGTGACATGACTTGACTGATGTCAGGTTACGTCAGAGGCCAAGTTCCAGCTTGATTTGAATTTCAAGTTGGAAAACTGAATAATGTACTCACGGGTCCGACTCGATTTGAGACTCGGATCCTAGTTTTCTTTTGAGTTTTAGGAACCCTTCAAGATTCTGTGAAGCTGAAGATGGATCAAGCTACACGAAGGAATCTGACTATGGATCTTGGAGGCTTCCGGGGGCTATTATTGGGGATATATTTTCCGATTATACCAACTGTGACTCGCTGACTAGGGTGGCCAACTTCAGGTTAGAGCTTTGCTCCACGGGTGGCCCACTCAGGGAGAGAAGACGAAGGTCCATCCGGCTATGGAAAGGCCTAGAAGACTTACCGACTTAGGCATGTTAAGTTACTTGTAGTCCAAGATGTACTCTGTAACCGACTCTTAGTCGTAGCCGGATAGGTCTCTCCTATAAACCCCAGGTCATATATCTATATAAGCCATCCTAGGGACCAGCCTTTAGGGCAACCCAATATTCTACAATCTCAACTCGCACATGCGAAACCCATGTAACCCATATTCCGGCTCTGTCGTATTACTGGATTGACAGCAGGAGTAGGATCCGTCCAAAGCCAGCCGATTCAAACCTGGGTAAAGCTTGTGTGCTCACCGTCCCGGAATACTGTCGCCTCACACCCCCTTTCTCCACACGCCTCGAGGACCCCCTCTTGGCGTACATGTCTTCAATCCGATGAGACTTATACCAACAATACCATTCACAATATGTCAATCACATAAGAGAATGTTTCATCAAGCTCCCACTCAAATATGCCAGTTACATATAAGAGTATTGAACTCTCTTAGCTCCCACTCAGTTTATTGTAAATGTAGGTTTTCTCAATATTTTGGGCACAATCCCGAAATCCTTTGATCATTCATCAAATTAAGAATTCCATCTACAAGATTCCATTTGTCCGACTTAAGCATTGCTACACATTGTAGTCAACCATTTGAATTTGTTCGAGACATATCTCGACACAAATCAAGCTTTATATCTTACTTCATTTCTTCCTTGAGATTCACCCAGATAGTCTATGAACTTGGGCATGGTGGAACGAATACTTTCGACCTTGCCCCATGATCACTTACTCTAGTAGTCCCTTTGGGAACATCAAGTAACATCTTTACTTTGATAAGATCAAGTAACATTTTACTTTACGATCTTAAATGTAACTTAATGTATATGATTGCATGACCCTAAGTCATCTCTCGTACTTGGGTTCACCATCACTTCTTTGTAGTTCGTAGGCATGCCATTGTTCCATTAAGATGACGAGTGAATCAAGAATTCAAGTCTGCAATGAGGCGGAACTTACTCATGAATCCTACTTTATTTTAGTAAAATATCTCACTGAAACTTTTGATCATTTTCATTAGTTTATCCTCTATGTGTAGAGTTTTGTTTTGGAATCAATTCCGTTGCACTACTCTAACATTTTGAGGCAAGGTTCTCAACCTTATTTAGCTTTCACCTTTATCCATCAACTTTTTTATTGAGAAACTCTTCTCCATAAATCACCACTTTGAGAAATACTAATTTATCTCTTTGGTTGTAGTTGTGGAATACGTATTCTTAGTTTCCTAGGAATACACTACAAACTTTTACTCATTCCAATTCTGAATTATCCAATAACTCTAGAATTTCTGGAAACCACATTGTGCCATACACTTATGGTGTTGTTTCCATGAATCCTTGATGATTCTTTATACAATAAGTAAGTTCTTGCTATTCTAATTTATATTATCTAAATACTAACGCTAACAGGATAAGAGATTGCTTTAGACCATATGGTATCTAATACGGTATGATTACAATTATTTATACATGTCAACACATTGACATTTTCTTAACACCGTAATTTGTGGAACACTTTTCACAAGTCTTGTATGCCTGAATCACAACTCAAATACTTGTCGTTTTGATCAAATCATAAAGACTCGTATTCTTCTTAATTCAATATTCTTCTTCACTCTGAAATTCTTTGTTCATAACAAATAGTTTTAAACTTGTGTCTCATTCAGCGAATACATTTATTTGCTTAGATTCACAATGAAGTTGTAAAAAATAATGATATCCACCATTTGTTGAACAATACAACATATCATGATGTATGATATACTATTATTCAACACACACTCTGTCTTATCAGAACGTGGAGTTTTAGTCATTTTGCCTAACAGGGGCATGGTTTGTATGTGTCAAAAGATCAAGTATCTTTAAGACCTTGCTTTCATCACTTATGAAACCTTTCATATGTACCATTATGACTTAACACAATAGTCTCATCCAAAATGATGTCATTATTAAGTTTGAATATCTTTTGGTATTTTCACAATCTTATAAACATTTAAATTTCTATCATCAAGATCAAAATATGAATAACCCATTCATAATCAAAACCGTGAACATAAAATATATTACTCATAGGAATAAAACAACTGATTTGTCTCAAATTCATATGAATAACTGTCTTACAAATGCAAGACACACACTAATGTAGTTCACTCTCATTGATTATAAATTTATTCAAATATTCTAATACAAACAATAACTTCATAAGTAAAGCATCGTTGGCATCTTTGTTTGCCATCAACATGCATTATCACGCCCACTCCTCCAATCACTTCTCAAGCAATGGGTCCTATTTTCACAAAATAGTACAAAAGTATCAAATACATTGTAAACTGCTATAAATGTTTGAAATTAAACATTTATAACTTTGTATATCAAATATACACCTTTCCTTTTGATGACAGCTCCTAGAGCAGGCACTACATTCCGTGTTCTCATATGAGCCATGAACTCAAGGAAGGGAAACTGTTTCCCTTCCGCGAGGTAGTCCAAGACGACATCTTTGTAGTTGTGGGGTAGCGAACGCAACACCACATCTATCGCAAATTTGGCGCTCACCCAGTAGTCCATGATGTCCACAAGGCGGTCATGAATCCTTTCCATGATATCCAAGTGGTCTTCGAGGCTAGTCTTTTCCCTCATCTTGCATGAGAGTAATTCACCCATGTACCCAAACTCCATGATTCTAACTTGAGATGGAAAGTGCATCTTACGTCCTTCGGTCAGGCTGAAGGCCTCAATCTCATGGAACTGTTCTCCCAGAGCAAGCTCCATGACATGAACCATAGTGTATTTGACTGTCATGAAGGCATCACATCGGGCACGATAATCATGATCATCGGGAAATCCAGTGAAGCCCACGAGAAAATATCCTAGCGGTTCTCGCAGCACATAGAACAGATCCTAGAAGATGAGGAGGTTCCTCAGGCGTTGGTACCAGTCTATGAAGTTGGACTCATCTACTTTGAGTTTCTCACTCTTCATCAATCCCTCGAAACTAAACAGAGACTTGGGTCTTGACATGATTGATGGCCCAAAATATATCGAGCTCGTTGGGGAACCCCAAGAGGAAGGTATGATGAGCATAGTAGCAAGTTTTCCCTCAGTTATGAAACCAAGGTTATCGAACCAGTAGGAGCAAGGAAACACCTACAAGGTGTTGTTTCCAACTTGGAATCCTGCACAACACAACCACAGAACTTTGCCCCCAACTTACAGTGAGGTTATCAATCTTACCGGTTTTGCTGAAAATAAAGGATTAAACATATTGTGTGGAAGATAGTAATTGCTTTGTAGAAAGTAAACAGAAAATAGTAAATAGTAGATTGTAGATTAATAGTAAAAGAAAGGACTGCGGTTCATAGTTCACTAGTGGTGATTCTCCTTAAGATAGATGACATGTTGGGTGAACAAATTACAGCGAGGCAATTGACAAACATTGAGAAAGCATACAAGCATATACTAATCATCTTGACTCCTATGATATTTGATTGGGCATTACAACATTATACATAGACCGTAATCCAACTGCATATATGACTAATAATCCACCTTCATGTTATCATCCGAACCCCCTCTAGTATTAATTTGCAAGCAACAGATAATTGCATTAAGCATTGCGCGTAAAGTAAACAATATGATTGTTCCATGAACAAAGGATTGTTGTTTTCTCCCTAGTAGCAACATCACATCTAGTACCTTAGAGATTTCTATCACTTCCCCAGATTCCTAGAGGCATGAACCCACTATCGAGCATAAATACTACCTCTTGGAGTTGCTAGCATCTACTCGGCCAAGATAGCTACTAACAACGGAGAGCATGCAAGATCACAAATAACGAAGACATGATAGAATCAATAATCAATCTGAAATAACATCTCAATATCCATCGGATCCCCACAAACACAACATGTATGATTACAAATAGATGATCTTGATCATGAACGGAGCTCACAAGATCTAAACATGGTAGCACAAAGGAGAAGAACCAACCATCTAGCTACTACATGGACCCGTAGTCCAGGGATGAACTACTCACAAATCACACAGGAGGCAGTCATGGTGATGAAAGAAGGCCTCTAGGGTGAATTCTCCCCTCTGACAGGGTGCCGGGAAGAGCTTCAGATCCCTCTTGATCTAGGGATGGAGATAGTGGCGGCTACAGACTCTTTTGTGCAATTTTGATTGGGTACTTCGGGTTTCTGTATTGGAGGCAATATATAGGTGAAAGGGGAGACCGAGGGGGTGCCCTAGGTGGCCGCACCACCCCCTGGCGCGGGTCAGGCCTGGCCGCGCGGCCAGGTGGTGTGGCCGGCCTCTGGCCCCTCTCCGTCTCATCTCCTGGCTCCGTGTCCCCCTCGGTGAAATATTGACTTTGGCTTTTGTCCCGTCCAATTCTGAGAATATTCATTTTCTGACTTTCTTGGAATAAAAAATAGCAGAGAAAAGGCAGCTCTCTTTTTGGCATCTTGTTAATAGCTTAGTACAAGAAAGTGTATAAAAATACTCCAAAGTGTGGAAGAAACATAAGAAAGTAGATATAAAACAAGCATGGAACATCAAAAATTATAGATACTTTGGCAACGTATCAACATCCCCAAGATTAACTCGTGCTCGTCCTCGAGTAGGTAAGTGATAAAAAGAAATAATAATTTTTTAGGTGACATGCACCATCTTAAACTTGATCAAAGTATTTGTAGAACATTCATAGCTGGGATCATAGTACTTTAACATATCATGAAAGATATAGTTCTAACAATAAGACATAGCAACTATGTTGTAACATGAAAAGGTACAAACAAAAGATTCATGAATAACAATGCTTTGCAAGATGTTTGTTTATTTCACATAAAGAAAGCATAATGAGAATGGTATTCAGCTTGTCCCTCATAGTGTAGCAAAACATAAATGCATAGGACACCATCAAAGTTCATAAGGGTGACTAGATACAAATAGTTTAAGAACAAGCAATATCAAAGTTATGCATCAATCAACAAGTCTTGGGACAATGAACATTAAACTAAGAATGGCCACTATGCTCTCTCAATAGGTGCATAAAGATAGAAGATGGAGATTCAACATAAAAGTAAAAGAAAGGCCTTCATAGAAGGAAGCAGGGATTCAAGTCTCATAAAGAGCTTCCAAAAAATTATGGTACTTATTAGCTTTCAGCTCTCATTGCCCCTATCATAAGCATCTTTAGGTGATTAAGGTTAAAGTGACACAACTAAGAGGATATGCTTGACAAGTTATAAGTTGAAATCTCATCCCCTTGCTTACGAGTACCAAACCTCATGCTACTCAACTTCAGTCACAAGTAAGCTCTTGCCATTGTAAGTACATATGTATCATAGAGAACCTCCAACGGGGTACCCCTTGCACATGATACAGGAGCTATCCCATAATCAAAATGACAAGGCAAGCAGACAATGAGCATCTCAGCGATCTTTTTATTTGCTATTTTCATAGGTTTTTATTGAGGATGCTTCATAGAAGGCTTATTACGGTTATGCTGCAAGTTTTCACCATGATTAGGCATGGCTTAGGCTAGCGGCCCAAGCGTTTCTCTAACACACATACAAACTCCATGATCTTACAAGTTCCCCTTTTATTTCACACTGCCGGGATCCATAAGCAAAAGAATCATGATATCAATGGAATAATAAGTGCAATGTTGAAAGTGTTCCCCATGATACATGGTTCTGCTAACTTTAACTTATAAAGCGCAAGCATATACGCAATAAAGATGGACATAATGGTTCATTCTTATTAAGTGCAAGAAAGTAAAGTGTGCCATCAAGTTCTTGAGAGTTTCAATCACTAATTTTCACATAACAAGTTTAATTCGAAAGGTAGATAAAAACATGAATATACTTGGAATAGCAAATGCTAATAGGTAGGTCTGGTGGAATCTTTGGAATAACTTGGTTTTATTTGGAGTTGGATGCATGAGTGGAACTCATACTTGGTTATGGAGGCTAGCAAAAGACTGGGAGCGACCAACTAAGAAAGCAATAATGGCCATAATCATGCAAAGCGACAAAACATAATTAACTAAAGCATAAAGTGATATTACAAGTCAAAAACTAAAGGATCATAGAGGCTATGGTGACTTGGGATAGTCTTAACATGGTGTGAGCATGCGCCAAGTAAACCCAAATAAAGCATCAAAGGAGAATACCACAATACTATGCTTTAATATGCTAAAACAACGCATGATTCTTTCAAGGCACATTAAGAAATCTCAATTGTTTATAACATGTCATGATACAGCCAAAATCACTAAGCATAAAGCCAAAACAATATCAAGCATGACATGACAAAGCATAGGCCACAGTCAAAAACAAGCTCTTTTTTACCACTTAAGCATGAACTTTCCTACTCTTTTCCAATCCAAACCAATCTTATTTGAAAACTAATGTATGAATGAGGGGGTCCAACCAATTTATTCAAGCAAACTAATAAAACCAAGCAAACGAAAACGAAAACGAAGATGCTCCAAGAACAACACAACTGTGCATGAAACAATAAAAATGAAGTGTTTGGAAGAAACCTGAGATTTTTACTAATGACGAAGGGGATGCCTTCGGCATCCCCAAGCTTTGACGCCTGTACTTCTTGGATATTTCTTGGGGTGACATGGGTGGCATCCCCAAGCTTAAGCTTTAGTCCATTCTTCATCTCATTACATCATTATTTCCCTACACCTGAAATTTTTCCTTCATACAAAACTTCACACAATCTTCATTAGCAACATTAGTGTACTCAAGATAATAAGTCTTTGGTTCAGTTCTAACACAAGTAAAAATTTCATTAAAACACAAGATACTTTAGCACTTCCTTTAAAAAAGTTCAATTCCCCGAAAAGAACCCAAAAAGGAATCAATAAGAAACAAATGCAAATAATGGCAGAAATCTGTCAAAATAGACCAGCAGGTGAAAACCATTTTTTTCGAAGACCTTATGTTGCTCAAATAGAAAAGTGTTGAACTAACTAAAGTTGGATAACAACATGGGTCAGAAGAAAAAAAATTACAGCTCAAACCGACGTACAGAGATTTTACATGAATTTTTACAGCGAAGCACAAACATCTGTTTCGGGACAGCAACTTTCCCAAGCATTACTTCTCTCTCATTAGAGATTACTCTTGGCACACAAAGCAAATAAAAAGGATAAGGAGAGGTTATTACTGAAGCAATAACTTCCAAGACTCAACTAAAACTTTTGAGTTATCTCCCAATAAGTACTTTTCTTTAACGCCTTTAAGTTAGGCATAAGAAGCAAGAAAAAAAATCAAGTATTCTCAAATGAAGAAGCATTAGAACCAAATTTTGTTTTAATAGGAGAGGCAAAAGGAATGTTCTCTCTCTTCTTAGGGAAGTGTTCTATACTTTTCTTGAGTGGGAGTTGATATTTAATGGTGCCTTCTTTCATATCAATAATGACACCAACAGTTCTAAGAAAAGGTCTTCCCAAAATAACAGGACAAGAAGCATTGCATTCAACATCCAAAACATAGAAATCAATGGGGACATAGGAATTGTTAACCATAATAAGAACATCATTAATACTCCCCATGAGTTTCTTTTTAGCATTATCATCACGTAGGACATTTAAATAACAATCTTCCAATGGTGGCAAATCAAGCATTTCATAAATCTTTCTAGGCATAATAGAAACACTACTATCAAGATCACATAAAGCTTTGAGATCAAAATAATTTACTTTCATATTAATGATGGGTTCCCAACCATCTTCTAATTTCATAGGATTAGAAGATTTATGTTTCATCTTTTCTTATTTACTTTTTATGAGAGCATCAGTAATGTGTTTTGTAAAGGCCATATTCATAGCACTAGCATTAGGACTTTTAGCAAGCTTTTGTAGGAACATAATAACTTCAGAGATGTTGCAACCATCAAGATCAAAATCATAATTATCATCTAAAGTAGTAGAGCTATTGTTTCCCATATTCCGAAGAATTTCAGTATTTTTATTAGAAAAAGTTCCATGGGGTTTACTAGCTTCAACATTAGTGGTAGTGATAGTAGAAATACTAATATTTCTAGCAAATTCATCTTCTCTTTCCCACTTAGCATGCAATTCAGCTAATAGTCTAACGTTTTTATCAATTCTAACTTGTATGGAATTAGTAGAAGCAAAGGGATTTTCAATAGTTTCAGATTTAGCAACCATTTTATTCAAAGGATATTGTTCTTCAGACAATGATGCTATATTTCTTTTAGCATTAGATAGTTTCTCCCCAATAGTTTTATTGAAATCAGTTTGTTTACTAATAAAATCTTTAAGCATGACTTCAAGTTTAGAGGGTGCACTCCTATTATTGTTGTAGGAATTTCCATAAGCATTACCATTATTGGGAGGATATGTCCTATAATTATTTTTACCAAAATTATTCCTGTAGGCATTGTTGCTAAAATTATTATTTCTTATAAAGTTCACATCAACTTGCTCTTCTTGAGTAACCAAATAAGCTAAAGGAACATGATTTGGATCAATATGAGCTTTCCCATTAATAAGCATAGACATAATAACATCAATTTTATCACTCAAGGAAGAGGTCTCTTCAACAGAATTTACCTTCTTACCTTGTGGAGCTCTCTCAGTGTGCCATTCAGAATAGTTAACCATCATATTATCCAGAAGCTTTGTTGCAGCACCCAAAGTAATGGTCATAAAGGTACCTCCAGCAGCAGAATCCAGTAGATTTCTTGAAGAATAATTCAGTCGTGCATAAAAGGTTTGGATAATCATCCAAGAAGTCAGTCCATGAGTGGGACAATTCTTTACCAAAGATTTCATTCTTTCCCAAGCTTGAGCAACATGTTCATTATCAGATTGTTTAAATTTCATTATTTCACTTCTCATAGATATAATCTTAGCAGGAGGATAGTATTTTCCAATGAAATAATCTTTGCATTTAGTCCAAGAATCAATACTATTTCTAGTTAGGGATTGCAACCATCTATATCCCTATGTTTTTGCATCTCACAAACTTCAACAAAGTTATTTAGATGAGCAGTAGAATCTTCAGTACCAATTCCAGAAAATTGTTCTCTCATAACAAGATTGAGTAAAGCAGGTTTAATTTCAAAGAAAGTAGCTTTAGGGACAGGTGGAGCAATAGGTGTGCACATCAAATCATTGTTGTTGGTGCTAGTGAAGTCACACAAGTTAGTGTTTTCAAGAGTAGTCATTTTTTGTGTTTTTAATATAGAAAGCAAACTAGTACAACTAATTTTTTGTGTGTTTTTGATAAAGCAAACAAAGCAGAAATAAACTAAGCAAAACAAAAATAACAAAGTAAAAAAGATTGGTTATGTGGGACTCCCCTTGTGAAGATGTCCTTGACTCCCCGGCAACGGCGCCAAAAAAATAGCTTGATGGCCCAAAATATATCGAGCTCATTGGGGAACCCCAAGAGGAAGGTATGATGATCACATCAACAAGTTTTCCCTCAGTTATGAAACCAAGGTTATCGAACCAGTAGGAGCAAGGAAACACCAACAAGCTGTTGTTTCCAACTTGGAATCCTGCACAACACAACCACAGAACTTTTCCCCAACTTACAGTGAGGTTGTCAATCTTACTGGTTTTGCTGAAAACAAAGGATTAAACATATTGTGTGGAAGATAGTAATTGCTTTGTAGAAAGTAAACAGAAAACAGTAAATAGTAGATTGATAGTAAAATAAAGGACCGGGGTCCATAGTTCACTAGTGGTGATTCTCCTTAAGATAGATGACATGTTGGGTGAACAAATTATAGTGGGGAAATTGACAAACATCGAGAAAGCATACAAGCATATACTAATCATCTTGACTCCTATGAGATTTTATTGGGCATTACAACATTATACATAGACTGTAATCCAACTGCATCTATGACTAATAATCCGACTTCAGGTTATCATCTGAACCCCCTCCAGTATTAAGTTCCAAGCAATAGATAATTGCATTAAGCATTGCGTGTAAAGTAAACAATACGATTGTTCCATGAACAAAGGATTGATGTTTTCTCCCTAGTAGCAACAACACATCTAGTACCTTAGAGATTTCTATCACTTCCCCAGATTCCTAGAGGCATGAACCCACTATCGAGCATAAATACTCCCTCTTGGAGTTGCTAGCATCTACTCGGCCAAGATAGGTACTAACAACAGAGAGAATGCAAGATCACAAATAACAAAGACATGATAGAATCAATAATCAATCTGAAATAGGATCTCAATATCCATCGGATCCCCGCAAACACAACATGTATGATTACAAATAGATGATCTTGATCTTGAACGGAGCTCACATGATCTAAACATGGTAGCACAAAGGACAAGAACCAACCATCTAGCTACTACATGGACCCGTAGTCTAGGGATGAACTACTCACAAATCACACCGGAGGCGGTCATGGTGATGAAGAAGGCCTCTAGGGTGAATTCTCCCCTCCGGTAGGGTGCCGGGAAGCGCTTCAGATCCCTCCCGATCTAGGGATGGAGATGGCGGCGGCTACAGACTCTTTCGTGGAATTTTGATCGGGTACTTAGGGTTTCTGTATTGGAGGCAATATATAGGCGAAAGGGGAGACCGAGGGGGTGCCCTAGGCGGCCGCACCACCCCTGGCATGGGCCAGGCCTGGCCACATGGCCAGGTGGTGTGGCCGGCCTCTGGCCCCTCTCCGTCTCATCTTCTGGCTCCGTGCCCCCCTCGGTGAAATATTGACTTTGGCTCTTGTCCCATCCAATTCCGAGAATATTCATTTTCTGACTTTCCTGGAACCAAAAACAGCAGAAAATAGGCAGCTAGCACTGTGGCATCTTGTTAATAGGTTAGTCCAAGAAAGTGTATAAAAATACTCCAAAGTGTGGAAAAAACATAAGAAACTAGATATAAAACAAGCATGGAACATCAAAAATTATAGATACGTTTGCAACGTATCTATGATCTACAAAAGCTTCGCAAATACATTTAGACTAAGTTCATAATATTAGTTAAAATTATAATCACATTATATTAGATGATCTCCCACTAAATAGACATCCCTAAAGATGTTTTAGTGATTGCACGATCCCTATTCACTATGTCACGCCCGATCATCACAGCTAGAAACATAGTTGCAAGGGTAGACATTCTCCAATGTCAATCACATCATTCATGTGACTAATGCTCATATTTCGATCATCCGTGTTCCGAGGCCATGTATGTACATGCTTGGATCACCAATTCAACCTTATGTGTATTTGATGTGCAACATGTCTTACACCCACCGTATGCAAAACGCATATATGTTTGACACCCGATCGTCAAGGCGTGCCTCATAATGGAGAACTTTCTTGGTGGTGCACACTAAGGGAGAACACAATATTGGTTTTATATTAAGGGATCATCCTATTAATGCTACCATCGAGTACATAATACTAGCACAAACAATATGCACACAATTAAACATCAAATGTAAATAAGTGTTACATGACATGGTCGTAGATTGCCGCGCCATGATCTCCATCGTGCGCTCTGTTGTGTGGTGCCAAGCCCATGATGTCACCATCCTATTACTACAACTTAGCAATAGTAAAGTAAACTACTTTTACCTTTACTTTGACCATATCACATCATGAGCCCCTGCAAAATAAAGTTAGACACCTCTAATTTATCTTTTGTATGTTTTACGTGGCTGCTAGGGCTTTCACACAAGAACCGTTTCTTACCTATGAACTTAATGTTGATTAAATAATTGTCGCTATTACACCCCTTTTGGGTCCCTCCATTGTAAATGTTTTACTGATGCGTCCAAAATTGAGGCATGTTTACCTTTTGTTTTTGCATAAATAGAGTAGGGATTTTTGTATTTCACTGTGCCTACACGTGCTATTTCGTTCTTGTTTCAACAGGATCCCAAATCATAGAGTCATATATGAACATATCAATTAGAGCTATCATATTGTGTAATTATATGATATTTCTAAGTGATAAAAGTCATTTTATGAATTTACCTTCGCACCTGGAAGAATAACAAACAAGGAAGAGACATCAGCATCGATAACGACCACTGGTACGGGCGAAGCCCGCCCATACCAGGCGCCATTGCAACCGCCTCGTCAAATAGTTTCTCCTGGCGAAGATGATAGGGAGATCCAACATTCACAGCCACCAAAAACTACGAAACACCACATTCGAGAGGGATCTGAAGGAGGAACTCGGCTGCAGTAAAATCCCGGCTGCTTCACGGATCATTGGAGGACAACGCAGCATCCCCTTCATCATCAACCGTTGCATCTTCATCACCACCATTACTCCATCTTTCATCAACCGCTGGCCACTGACCTCTCCCCTTCGCCTATATATTCCTCCTGATACAGAAATCCTAAATCGTCAAGCCACCACCATCTCTATCACCGTTGTTGATTCCCATGATGAGGAGGGAGTAGTTCTCTCTCGAGGCTAAGGGCTCTAATGGTATCTATGTGTTCATCTCTCTCTCTGTATGCATGATATTATTGAGATCATGAGCTTGTAATCTATAGATCTACCTTGCTACTCAAGTGCTTTAATAGATCTCTGCTCTCCCCATGTGTGTGAAGTTGACAGTGTGCACACCATGGTGGCACTTAGGCTAGAGATTACAAATACTTGTTATGAGTTATATTTGGAGTTGGATGTCTTTATGAAATTGTGGTGTTTGTTTGAACCATCTAGTGCTCAAGGTGACAGTGTGGGGTTATCTAGATGGGGAAAGCAAACTTTGAGGAGTACTGTTATAGCCCTACCATGGATTAGAGTGTCTAACCGGAGAGTAGTTCAGCGTAGTATCATAAAGAAGAATATATTTATATGAGAGTGTTCACTAGTGAAAGTATGATCCCTAGGCCTTGTTTCTAAGCACTGAAACACCGTTTGCTATTAGATATATTACATGTTTGCTTGCTTCTATCTTTATTTTAGTTTGCCTTTAGTCTCTTCCACGCCATCAAAGTATTTTCTAGCACCGTTATCTTATATCTATACCACTTGTATTTCACTATCGCTTCGCCGAACTAGTGCACCTATACACCTGACAAGTGTATTGGGTGTGTTGGGGACACAAGAGACTTCTTGTATCTTGATTGCAGGGTTGCTTGAGAGGGGATACCTTTGACCACTTCCTCCCTGAGTTCGATAAACCTTGGGTGATCCACTTAAGGGAAAACTTGCTGTTGTTCTACAAACCTCTACACTTGGAGGCCCAACAACTGTCTACAAGAATAGAAGTGCGTAGACATCAAGCTATTTGCTGGCGCCGTTGCCGGGGACTGAAGAAGAAGAAGCTTCCACGTGAACCACACGCCAACAAGTATTTTCTGGCACCGTTGCCGGGGAGGTAAGGTAAAAGGTACTCACATCCACCGGTGTGAGTGCTCGAAGTTATTTCTTTTAGAATCTGCAATTTTGTCTTTTTGTTTCTTGTTTTCACTAGTTAGGCTTAATGGAAAACAACAAAAAAAATTAGAGAGCTTTATAGTATTTATCTTGAGTTAGGACATGAAGTGTTTGAAGAGAAAATTAAAAAACCTATGGAACTTTATTTGCTTGCTAATAGCAATATTTTTAGTATGAATTCTTTAGACACCATTATTGCTAATGCTATGGAAATGTCTAAGCTTGGGGAAGCTAGTTTTTATGAAAATGATCTTTTTAGTTCCCCAACTTTGGAAGATAGCTATTCTATTGCTTATGATGATACCAAACCTCCAATATATGATGATTACAATGATGAATATGATATTTTCAATCCACCTACTATTGAGGAGAAAATTAATGATTACAATATGACTCATATATTTGATGATTATGGTGATGAGAATAATAATGATAGCTATTTTGTTGAGTTTTCTCCCACTATGATTAATAAGAATGACTATTCTTATAGGGAGAGTAATAATTGTTTTATGCATGTGGCTCATGATAAGAATGTTTTATGTGATAGTTATATTGTTAATTGTATTCATGATGCTACTAAAAGTTATTATGAGAGAGGGAAACATGGCTTTATGTATCTTAACAATATTCAGTTTCTCCTCTTTATGTTGAAATTTTTGAAGTTGCACTTGTTTTTATTTCCTATGCTTGTTGCTCTGTGCTTTCATGACTTTTTTCTTTACAAGATTCCTATGCATAGGAAGTGGGTTAGACTTAAATGTGCTTTGAATTTGCTTCTTGATTCTCTCTTTTACTTCAATTCATATTCCTTATGTGAGCATCTTTTCAAACTATCATGCCTAACTTAAAGGCATTAAAGAAAAGTACTTATTGGGAGATAACCCAAAAGTTTTAGATGAGTCTTGGAAGTTATTTCTTTAGTAATGACCTCTTCTTATCCTTTTTATGTGCTTTTTGTGCCAAGAGTAACCTCTAATGAGAGAGAAGTAATGCTTGGGAAAGTTGTTGTCCCGAAACAGAATTTTGTGCTTCACCGTAACAATTCGTGTAAAATCTTGTACGTCATTTTGAGGCGTGAATTTTTGTGCTTCTGCCCCAGGTTTTTATCTAACTTTCTTTAGTTCAACACCTTTCGATTTGACCAACAGAAGGTCTTCGAACAAATTGGTTTTTACCTGCTGGTCTGTTTTGATAGATTTCTGCCATTATTTGCATTTTCCTCTTAATCGCTTTCTCTTTGAGTTCTCTTTGATCATTTGAACTTTTTAAAGGAAGTGTTACAGTAGCTTTTGTTTTAATGGAAGTTTTATTGGTGTTGAAACTGAACCCGAAGATTTATTACCTTGAATACACTAATGTTGCTAATAAAGATTGTGTGAAGTTTTGTATGAAGGAAAAAATTCAGGTGTATGGAGAGAATGATGTAATGAGATTAAGAATGGAATAAAGCTCAAGCTTGGGGATGCCACCCGTGTCACCCCAAGAAATATCCAATAAGTACAAGCGTCAAAGCTTGGGGATGCCCAAGGCATCCCCTTCTTCATCAATAAAAATCTCAGGTTTCTTTCAAACACTTCATTTTTATTGTTTCATGCACAATTGTGTTGTTCTTGGAGCGTCTTCGCTTTTTTATTTTGGTTTTATGTTTGCTTGGTTTTCTTAGTTTGCTGAATAAATTGGTTGGACCCCCTCTTTCATACATTGGTTTTCAAATAGTTTGGTTTGGATTGGTAAAGAGTAGGAAAGTTCATGCTTCAGTGGTAAAGAGAGCTTGTTTTTGACTATGGCCTATGTTTTGTCATGCCATGCTTGATATTGTTTTGGCTTTATTCTTAGTATGCTTTGCTGTAGCATGACTTTTTATAAACAATTGAGATTGCTTAATGTGCCCTGGAAGGATCATGCGTTGTTTTAGCATATTAAAGCATAGTATTGTGGTATTCTCCTTTGATGCTTTATTTGGGTTGACTTGGCACATGCTCACACCATGTTATGACTATCCCAAGTCACCATAGCCTTTATGATCCTTTAGTTTTCAACATGTAGTACCACTTTATGCTTTGATCAATGATGTTTTGTCGCTCTGCATGATTATGGCCATTATTGCTCTCTTAGTTAGTCGTTCCCAGTCTTTTGCTAGCCTCCACAACCAAGTATGAGTTACACTCATGCATCCAACTCCCTAAACCAAGTTATTCCAATGAGTCCACCATATCTACCTACTAGCATATGCTATTTCAAGTATATTCATGTTTTTGTTTACCTTCCAAATTAAACTTGTTATGAGAAAACTAGTGATTAAAGGTCTCACGAACTTGATGGCACACTTTACTTTTCTTGCCCTTAATAAACTTGAACCATTGTGTCGTCTGTGTTGTATATGCTTGCACTTATTTGTTGGGGATTAGCAGAACCATGCTGTCATGGGGAACACTTTCAACATTGCACTGGTACTTTGTACCTAGTTGATATCATGTTCTTTTGTCTATGGATGTCATCGGTGTGAAATGAAAGGGGAGCTTGTAAGTCCCTGGAGTTATGTATATGTGTTAGAGAAATGCCTGGGCCACTGATCTAATCCATGCTGACATGGTGGAAACCTGCAGCGTAACCATAATGAGTTGTCTATGAAGCATTCTTCTTATAAAAAAAGAGTCAGATATTGAGAAAAAAAATAGAAAAAAAATAAAAGATATGAGAAAAGAGGAAAGAGAAAAAAAGCACCATATTCCCATGGTAAATAAGAAGATTGTTGAGATGCTCGTTGTCTGCTTTACTTGTCATTTTGATATGGGGATTCTTCCGTATCATCGGGCAAGGGGTACCCCATTGGCGGTTCTCTATGATACACATGTACTTACTATGACAAGAACTTACCGGTAACTAAACTTGAGTAGAATGAGGAGCGGCCCTCGTATTCAAGGGACATGAGATTTCCAACTTATACTTTGTCAAGCATATACTCCATAGTTTGTTCACTTTAACCTTAATCACTTCAAGATGCTTATGATAGGGGCAATGAGAGCTGAAAGCTATTAAGTACCATAATTTTTGGAAGCTCTTTATGAAACTTGAATCCCTACTTCCTTCTATGAAGGCCTTTCTTCCACTTTTATATTGAGTCTCCACCTTCTACCTTTATGCACCTACTTTGAGAGCATAGTGGCCATTCTTAGTTCTATGTGCATTGTCCGGACTTGTTGATTGATGCATAACTTTGATATTGCTTGTTCTTAAACTATTTGTATCTAGTCACTCTTATGAACTTTGAAGGTGTCCTATGCATTTATGTTTGCTACTCTATGAGGGACAAGCTAAATACCACTATGCTATGTTTTCTTTATGTGAAACAAACAAACGTCTTGCAAAGCATTGTTATTCATGAATCTTTTGTTTGCACATTTTCTTGTTACAACATAGTTGCTATGTCTTATTGTTAGAACTATATCTTTCATGCTATGTTGAAGTACTATGATCCCAGCTATCAATGTTTTACAAATACTTTGATCAAGTTTATGATGGTGGATGTCACCCCAAAAATTATTCTTTCTTTTTATCACTTACCTACTCGAGGATGAGCAGGAGTTAAGCTTGGGGATGTTGATACGTTGCAAACATATCGATAATTTTTTATGTTCCATGCTTGGTTTTATCTACTTTCTTATGTTTTGTCCACACTTTGGAGTACTTTTCATATGATTTCTTGGACTAACCTATTAACAAGAGCCACAGTGCCAGTTGCCTGTTTTCTGCTGTTTTTGGTTCCACAAAGTCAGAAAATGAATATTCTCGGAATTGGACCGGACAAAATCCAAGGTCGTTATTTTCCCGGAAGATTCACGGAGCCAGAATGAGAGACGAAGGGGGGCCACAGGGTGTCCAAACCATCCCTAGGCGCGGGTCCCCTAGGCCGTGCCAGGGCATGGCGTGGGCCCCCTGGCTGGCCACTGACCTCTCCCCTTCGCCTATATATTCCTCCCGATACACAAACCCTAAATCGTCAAGCCACCACCATCTCTATCACCGTTGTTGATTCCCATGATGAGGAGGGAGTAGTTCTCTCTCGAGGCTAAGGGCTCTACCGGTAGCTATGTGTTCATCTCTCTCTATGCATGATCTTATTGAGATCATGAGCTTGTAATCTATAGATCTACCTTGCTACTCAAGTGCTTTAATAGATCTCTGCTCTCCCCATGTGTGTGAAGTTGACAGTGTGCACACCATGGTGGCACTTAGGCTAGAGATTACAAATACTTGTTATGAGTTATATTTGGAGTTGGATGTCTTTATGAAATTGTGGTGTTTGTTTGAACCATCTAGTGCTCAAGGTGACAGTGTGGGGTTATCTAGATGGGGAAAGCAAACTTTGAGGAGTGTTGTTATAGCCCTACCATGGATTAGAGTGTCCAACCAGAGAGTAGTTCAGCGTAGTATCATAAGGAAGAATATATTTATATGAGAGTGTTCACTAGTGAAAGTATGATCCCTAGGCCTTGTTTCTAAGAACTGAAACACCGTTTGCTATTAGATCTATTACATGTTTGCTTGCTTCTATCTTTATTTCAGTTTGCCTTTAGTCTCTTCCACGCCATCAAAGTATTTTCTAGCACCGTTATCTTATATCTATACCACTTGTATTTCACTATCTCTTCGCTGAACTAGTGCACCTATACACCTGACAAGAGTATTGGGTGTGTTGGGGACACAAGAGACTTCTTGTATCTTGATTGCAGGGTTGCTTGAGAGGGGATACCTTTGACCACTTCCTCCCTGAGTTCGATAAACCTTGGGTGATCCACTTAAGGGAAAAACTTGTTGTTGTTCTACAAACCTCTGCACTTGGAGGCCCAACAACTGTCTACAAGAATAGAAGTGCGTAGACATCAACTCCCTAAGCTAATTATGATATATCCACGGGGAAATCCTTAATTTCAGTGGTCTGTATGGGTGATTGCTCTTAGGCATTGCAGTGGTTATTTAGAGGTGACCTCACACTTGGCTCAACAAAGTGGCTTCCTACGAGCCTTGTCGTGAACATCTTATTATGGGGCTCTCTCCACACATATCATGACATAATAAGTATGTTATCTTGATTACATATAGTAATAGTACTATGCTAGTGGTGTATCCTACATCCCCGAGAACGTTTTAGCCCTATTGAGTTCAACCACGCTTTAATACGATCTTGTTACATGTTTTTTGTTTTACTTGTTTTAATTACTTTTCTACAAACAACCATAAACCATTCAAACACCCTTTAATTGATATAAAAGATAACTTACAAGTACTCTTTGGTAGATAGTAACGAGGGGCATAAAGACCCTTACCAATTGCTCTCTGTGGGTTCGATATCTTTACTTAGAAACTAGATACAATTGGTCTGTGCACTTGCAGTCATCAAGCTATTTTCTAGCGCCATTGCCGGGGAGCTAAGCACTTTTGGTCTTTGTTCTTAGTTACTTATTTTACTCATTGTTCTACTAAAGTTGTTTACTAGTTTTAGGTAAACACCATGGCTGCACTCGGACTAATCAATCAGACCGATGCTACTAAATACCTTGGGAAATTCAATAGAGGATTAGTTAAATAATTCCCGAGTGGGAGCGAACCAGAGTACAAGGTTAACCCTTATTTTATCGCTATTATTAAATAAAAAACTTTTGCAGGAGATGATCCCGATGAGGATCCTTATAATCATTTAATGCACTTTACCGAGCTACATTGTACTCTAAAATTAAGTGGTTATTCTGATGATGAATTGAAACTTAAATTGTTTAGCCAATCTCTAACCAACACTGCTTAGGCTTGGTATAGAATTTTCCCTGCAGAGAAAATTGATACCTAGGAAAAGCTTAAAATAGAATTTGTGTCTCGATTGTTTCCCAAGGTAAACACCACTGAGGTAAGAAGGGCAATTACAAACTTCAGGAACCGCCCAGGTGAAGGATTGATAAGAGCCTACAAAAGGTATAAGTCTCTACTTCACAAATGTCCCCATCATGATTTACCAGAATGGTATGTACTGCATATTTTTTATGGAGGACTTAATAAAGAAATTAAACATCAGCTTGACCCGAATTTAGGAGGTTCTTTCATGGAGTTAACTATAATAAAAGCTTGGGAACTTTTAGAACAAATTTGCCGTAATAGAGAAACATGGGGATTTGATTTAGGAGGCGAAGGAGGTATAGAAATTGAATATGATTGTCTCAATGCTTATAAAGACTCCGGTAAGGTAAAATAAACTGCTAATGAACTACAACTTGATGATGATATTGTCTTGCAAATCCTTCAGCCTTTCACAGAACAAATTGAATCTCCAAAGAAGGATTGGGTTCATTATACCCTGCCACCTGAGCTAGTTGTTGAATAAGATCCAAAAATTATGGCCCCTATCGAGCTAATAAGGGAAGTGCCCTTGTATGTTTAACCCATTCCTTTTCCAAGGATGGTAAGAAGACACATGATGGCTCAACAACTTGAGGATCAACACAAAGAGGAAGAATTATTTCTCAAGGAGCTGGAAGACGAAACACTAATAAGGAAAATTGAGGAAGAACGTGAACAAGAGGCCTAGGCATCAATAAAAGAAGATATTTTGACCATGTTTGCACATTGCAATGTGATTGAGCTAGATTCTGAAGCCTCACAATTTGTTGAAGGAAAGGTAAAAGCTAAAGAAGTGGGTAAACCTATCCTTCCATGCACTTTCAGAGGAACTTCCTATTAGGGTCTTTGTGATATCGGTACAGCTGTTAATGTTATTCCTTTTAACTTTTATTTAAAAATTCAAAATGAATTAGCCCCAGCTGAATTGGAAGATACGGATATGACTATAATGCTTGCAGATAAAACTCTAAGAGTCCCTATGGGAATTATTAGACATACCAATATGTATTGGACCCCACAAATATCCTATTGATTTTGTGCTTATTGATATGCCCACTGACGTTTATTGTCCCATCATCTTTGGAAGAACTTTTCGAAATACCGTAGGAGCAAACATAAACTGCAAGAAGCAAACTGTGTCTCTCAAGTTTGGTGAAGAGAAAATGGATTTCCATTTCTCCAAATTTAACCATAAACCGGCTATTGAAGAATTAGATGATGATGAGTACGAACGTGAGGAAGAAGGTTATATCATCAACTTAGCCTCAATAATTATCGAGACTCCATATGATCATCTAGCAAGAATTTTAGTCAACAATAATAACATTCTTGAAGACATAGAAAAAATTGAAATAGATAACTATATTGACTCCACACCGGAGGTGGACATCGAGATTAATCAAAAGTATGAAGAACCTATAAGGAAAGGAGATGAGGCTCTTCCTCCTCCAACTCTTAAAGCTCTACCAAAGGAACAAAAATATAGGCTTCTTGATGAGACAAATAATTTCCCTGTTATTGTAAGTGCTAACCTCGCAGAAAAAGAGGAGGAAAATTTAATGAAAGTTCTCCGTATGCATCGAAATGCTCTTGGGTATTCGATGAGTGACTTGAAGGGGACTGGTCCTTCGATATCCACCCATAGAATATTCATGGAAGAAGGAGCTCAGTCGGTGGTGTACTTTCAGCGACGTCTTAAACCTCACATGAAAGAGGAGGTAAGAAAATAAATAATATGTTTGTTGGATGCAAGCGTCATATTTCATGTGGAGGAGAGTGAATGGGTGAGTCCCGTTCATTTTGTTCCAAAGAAAGGTGGGTTCATAGTTGTAGAAAATGAACATAATGAAATGGTACCAACTAGAACTGTTGTCGGCCACATGATGTGCATTGACTATAGAAAACTTAATAAGGAAACTAGGAAGGATCATTACCGTTTTAGACCAAACATTAGAAAGGCTTGCCGTGGATTCTCTTTTTTGCTACCTAGACGGTTATTCCAGTTTTTCCCAAATTGCTGTACACCCTGATGATCAACTGGAAAATACTTTCATTTGTCCTTATGGCCTCTATGTCGATCGTCATATGCCTTTTGGTCTTTGCAATGCTCCTGCCACTTTTCAAAGATGCATGACTGTTATTTTTGCCGATTATGTTGAAAGTATTATGGAGGTATTCATGGACGATTTCTCTGTTTATGGAACCTCCTTTAATCATTGTCTCCATAATCTTCATAAAGTTTTGTAGAGATGCGAAGACACTAACTTAGTCTTGAACTGGGAGAAATGTCATTTCATGGTCCAAGAAGGCATAGTACTCGGTCACAAAGTCTCAGGTAAGGGCATAGAAGTCGATAAGGCAAAGATTGAAGCAATAGAAAGATTGCCCCCTCCTCGAGATATAAAAGGTATAAGAAGCTTTTTAGGTCATGTACAGTTTTATAGAAGATTCGTTAAGAATTTTTTGAAAACTGCTAGACCATTAACTAACCTTCTTCATAAGGATGTTCGTTTCAATTTTTATGAAAAATGTCTTACTTCTTTCAACATATTAAAACAAGCCCTTCTTGAAGCACTAGTTATTAAACCACCTAATTGGAAGAAACCTTTTGAGCTATTTTGTGAAGCTAGCCATGGAGCGGTAGGAGCAATTCTTTGTCAGTATGATGGTGATGATCTTAATATCATTCATCATGCTAGTCGCACCTTAAACGGGGCCCAAAAGAACTATCCTATGGGTGAAAAAGAATTCTTTGTTGTAGTCTTCTCATGTGATGAATTTAGATCTTATATCATGGACTCCAAAGTTAGAGTACATATTGATCATGTTGACTGAAAGAAATCCTGGAAAGAACTGATGTTAAGCCAAGGATGATCCATTGGACTCTACTTCTGCAAGAATTTGATTTACAGATCTTACGAAGGAAAGAAGAGGTGGAGGAAGAATTTGCAGATACTCAAGGAGTTCTTCATCCTAAAGAGGTATTATCCATGTGTATACCTATGGGAACCCCACAACCAAAAAGGAAGTTCCCTATTTCCCCTTACAATGGTTTTGGCGATTGTTTGCGACCTGTTTTATTCGAAGAGAGGAAGAAAGGGAATTCAAATGAGACCATATTCCCTCAATGAACATGACTTATGAAATTGTAAACACACCTTTGTTCTGGATGATTTTCTGGTATTTCGTTTTGCATATTTGAATTCATTTCATTTTTCCGAGTCCATTGCTGGTCTTACGAGATCGGTACGAGTGGATGGTACCTCTGGATTCGCCCGTACCAATGGTCGTTAAGCCCACTAATGCCTTGAGGATTTTCTCACGGAAGCGGTACAACCGCGTGGTACGGGCGCACTCCCCCATACCGCCGGTCGTTATCGGTTTGGTGACTTCTTCTTCTATTCTCGTTTGCACTTTTATGTCAAAAAAATTAAGAGAAGTTACGAAGTCGGTACGGACAAGTATTACGGGCGGAACCCACCCATACCACTTAGTCGGTTGCCCTTCTACCGACTTCGTCCCATGTTGTTTTTGGGAACGGCACAGTACGGGCGCACCATACAGGCGTCGTTCATATCGAATTGGTCGCTACGACCCAAATTTTCTTCTTTTGCACTTATTTGTTAGGATTCTTTTCTTGGGCGACCATTTTCCTCTTAATACGAATTTTACCTTGCCTCTAACCCTTTATAAGTCTCCCAGAAGTGTTCTATCTTTTCCTTGATAATACAAATATTCTCCATGATCTACTTCTTCCTCATAAACTATTTAGAGACCATGACCTCTACATGGAGCGCCCTTCAAGAGAAGGAAGATTTCTATGGATCGTCTTCAAGGATTACGGAGGAAGACAAAGTTGATGTACCAGAAGAGAAGAAGCTAGAAGATGAGGATGGATTCAAGTCGATGGAAACAATAAAAGAAGGGTGCAAGGTGTTTAGCCTGGGCATTGGAAGAGAAAGCGACTTTGATGAAGTTCAACTTGATTTAGAAGGAGATGGGGAGTTTTTCTTGAAAAAAGTGAAGAGACAAGGGGAGGTGATTCAAGCCTCCCTAGACAAGCTCGATCATCGCATCAAGAAGATTGAGGTAAAATCTCCAGGATCTTCCAAACATATTGAACTACTGCGCCGCTACCTGGACCAAATGAACTTGAAGATAATGAAGGGGTTAGAGGTGAATTTCAACATCAGCCTCAGATCCATCAACGCTCAGAAGCAAATAATAGAGATGTACAAGGCTCTTGTTGAGCAATTTGAGAAAGTCAATGAGCAACGCCGGATCCAAATCTTAATCTCGGAGACATCAAATAAGATGCTCCATGCAAGTCTTCGCGATTCTGGAGCCTCTACACCATGAAGCACGCTACGGTATTAAATAATCGCAAGCGATTATTTGATCCACCCGGCTTGACTCCAAGCTTGGGGGGATCTGTGAGAACCTTGTAATCTATCTTATAGTTTGAGCATGTTTACTTTTCTGCACGCATGATTAGGTTTAAATTCCTGAATTTGCATTAGCTACATCAACTTCGAGTTCCCTTTGTTTAAGAGAAGAATTATATCCGTTGAGTTATGAGACTTTATGATAATTGGAGCTGTGTTTGATTCATGATTATTATATTAGATGATTGAACTAGGTTGAGTGTTATGATACTTGTACAGCTATCACAATTTTATGGACTTCCACACTGATGACCCACAAGTATATCATAGCTCTCTCTAGACTCAGGTGAACTGACAGGTGTAGTAGTGTCTTCATTAGGAGTTTCACTATTTCCAGCTATAGTTCTAGCATTCGTAGCATCTAGGAAAGTACCTAATGAACCACTCTTATCAAGCACAATAGAAGCAGCACCATAAGTATCAAAAGTTTTAGATTCAGCAGTAGTAGTAGTGTGTATAGCATGTGTATGTGGTGGTGTAAGGAACTTACTCATAACAGATGGTGAATCAAGAGCAACAGAGGTGTTCAGAACCGTACCTCTTCTTGTAGTGGATGGTAAAATAGGGACCTTGACATCACGAGACTTACCCATGATGGATAGATGGCAGCAAACAATAGTGATTCCAAGTGAACTTGATATATAGAGCTATGCTCCCCGGCAATGGCGCCAGAAAATAGTCTTGATGACCCACAAGTATAGGGGGTGTATCGCAGTATTTTCGAGGGAAGTGAAACCCAATTTATTGATTCGACACAAAGGGAGCCAAAGAATACTTATAAGTCTTAACAACTGAGTTGTTAATTCAGCTGCACCTAGAAACAATCTTGCTCATAGCAGTTTATTAGTAGCAACAGTTTTGTAATAGCAATAGCAAAGTAATAGCAGTAGTAAAAGTAAAGACAGTAGTAACAATTGCAGTAAACAGTAGGATTAAAGCGCGGTAGGCATAGGGATGGATGGACGGGCATTGCATGGACAAGACAATTCATATGGCAATCAAGACATAGGGCATTTGCAGATATATAAGATAACGCATCCAAGTACTAGATAATCATAGGCATGTGTTCAATATATAGTCATACGTGCTCGCAATGAGAACTTGCACAACATCTTTTGTCCTGCCAGCCCGTTTGCAGAGGGGCCTCAAGGGAACTACTGGAAATTAAGGTGCTCCTTTTAATAGAGCACTAGAGCAAAGCATTAACACTCCGTGAACACATGTGATCCTCACATCAAAGCCATTCCCTCCGGTTATCCCGATTGCTGTCACTTCAGGGCCTTTGGTTCCGGACAACAATATGTGTATACAACTTGCAGGTAAGACCATGAACAATACTATCATAATGAATCAATAACATGTTCAGATCTGAAATCATGGCACTCAGGCCCTAGTGACAAGCATTAAGCATAACAAGTTGCAAAAAAGTCAAAAAGCACTAATAATAGATACTAGGCACCATGCCCTAACAATCTGATGCCATTACATGAACGATCTCATCCAATCCCTACCATCCCCATAGCCTACAACGGGGGATTACTCACTCATAGATGGGAGAAACATGGATGGTCGATGGAGAAGCGATGGTCATGATGATGGCGATGATCTCCTTCAATTCCCCATCCCGGCAGGGTGCCAGAATGGAGTTTCTGGTTCTGAATCACGGAATCTAGTGGTGGCGGTGCAGAGGAACTCTTTCTGGAAAAACGTCGAACCCCCCTTGGTAGGTCAAGAGGCAACTTATAGGCGAAGAGGGAGGCCGAGGGGGTAACCGAGGCGGCCACACCACCCCCAGGCGCGGCCTAGCCTGGCCCGCGCGGCCAGGTGGTGTGGGCCCCTCATGGCCCTCCTCCGTCTCGTCTTCTGGCTCCGTGAGTCTTCTGGTGAAAAAGGATTTTTGGCATATTTTCCGGGATTTTTCCTGATAGTTAATTTTCTGCACAAAAACTAGACACCAAGGTAATACTGCTGAAAACAGCGTCAGTCCATGTTAGTTGTATCCAAATCACACAAGTTTAGAGGAAAAACAATAGGAAAAGTTTTTGGGAAAGTACATACATTTTGGACGTATGAACTCCCCCAAGCTTAGTTTATTGCTTGTCCTCAAGCAATTTTGTTGAAAACTAAGTGCGATAAAAGAAACTTCCACAAACTCATTTGCTTCATAAGATGTATGTATTCTCAGCATATGATCAAGTACTTGGTCAATTCATAATAAGGAGTATGCAAATAAGGTTACTCAAAAGTCATTGCAAGCTATGAAGAGATTATAACTCAAAAATAGTAACTAGCATGAAACATAAACATAAGCAACATTGCAATGCTCATAAAAAGGTATGATAGAGTGGTATCTCACTTGGCTTTGATCGTAGAGCAAACATAAATGCCAAGGCACCTCTGAAGTTCAAGTGAAGACTAGAAGTAAAGATATCAAAGATAAATGCATCAAAGTCATGACATAATTAATCAAGTTTTGAGACAAACACATTACACTAAGAATGACAACTATGCTCTCAAGAAAGTGCTCATAGAATAAGTGGTGACTCAACAAGGAAGTGAAAAGGTTTTGAACAGTTTGAAAGACTTCCAAATGCTGAAAGTATGGTACTCATTAGCTTTGAGATCTCATTGCCCCTATCATAAGCATCTTTAAATGGTTAAGGTTAAAGTGACACAACTAAGAGGATATGCTTGACAAGTTATAAGTTGAAATCTCATGCCCCTTGCTTACGAGTACCGAACCTCATGCTACTCAACTTCAGTCACAAGTAAGCTCTTGTCATTGTAAGTACATATGTATCATAGAGAACTGCCAACGGACTACCCCTTGCACATGATACAGGAGCTATCCCATAATCAAAATGACAAGGGAAGCAGACAATGAGCATCTCAGCGATCTTTTTATTTGCTATTTGCATAGGTTTTTATTGAGGATGCTTCATAGAATGCTCATTATGATTATGCTGCATGTTTCCACCATGATTAGGCATGGCTTAGGCTAGTGGCCCAGGTGTTTCTCTAACACACATACAAACTCCATGATCTTACAAGTTCTCCTTTTATTTCACATCACCGGGATCCACAAGCAAAAGAATCATGATATCAACAAGGTACAAAGTACCAGTGCAATGTTGAAAGCGTTCCCCATGATACATGGTTCTGCTAACTTCAACTTATAAAGCGCAAGCATATACGCAATAGATATGGACACAATGTTTCAAGATTATTAAGTGTAAGAAAGTAAAGTATGCCATCAAGTTCGTGAGAGCTTTACTAACTAATTTTCTCATAACAAGCAAACATTTTATTTGGAAGAAAACAAGGCATATTGAATATGCATGAAATAGCAAATGATGCAAATAGGTAGGTATGGTGGACACTTTTGGCAATATTGGTTTTGGGGAATTGGAAACACGAGTAGAACTCATACTCAGTGCAAGTGAAGGCTAGCAATAGTAAGGGAGCGACAAACAAGAGAGCAATAACTGTCATAATCATGCTTGCAACAAAACAAGACTTAATAATGGCATGAAAGTGATTCAAGACCCCTGAGGCAAAATAATTCATCGAGGCTTAACTGATTATTGTTTCTATCAACACCCAGATTTTTAATCCCAGATGCCCGTTATGCCATACCTCGCAATCCCAGGATTACCATTTTTGCGAGACATAACGGATTGGATATCACAGTACATCATCCATTACAAACCATACATAAGGTCTCACACAAATAAGGATCTCATGATCCAGTCTTAATACAACAAGCAGCGGAAATAAAACATAAGCGTAGCGGTGGGGTCCATCTTCAGGGGCACAGGCAATGCTGACGAAGGCAGATAGTCCTATTTATCATAGCCGTCATCTTGATAGTCTCCTTCATAGTCTGGCCATCATCTTGATAGTCTCCTTCATAGTCTGGCCATGAGAATAGCCAGGGACAAAAGCCATGAGTACTCTTTAAGTACTCGCAAACTACCACTAACAAGTATTATAGTGCTAAGTTAAAGTGCTAAATCTAAGTTTAACTATAAAGTTAAGTTTGAAACCTAATCTGAGTTCAAAAGCAAAGAAAGATAAAATAAAGTTCTAGAATCACTTAAGTTGGGAAGTTATTATCATAAACACAACCCTGTTGTGGTCAAGTCAAGATTCATCATTCATTTCATAAGTTGTTTTGAAAACATCTGACAATGAAACAGTATGGCCATTCCAGTTGTCCATAACCGCGGACGCGGCTACTCGAATAGTTTGACACTCTGCAGAGGTGGTACACTTTCACCGCAAGATTCGATACATCTGTTAGGGATAACCCTGAATCATCATACTTAGTATGCAGATAATGAAACATAACCTTTCCTTTACACACCCTAGTATAAGCACCTCTCCTATGAGAATGGCCTCCCAACCATGACCATCAGTCATCTTGGGCACTGCATAGGTGGACAACATTGAGAGGTAGCCTCATCTCAAACCTCTCCCGCGAGGGAACTAATACTAATGCATATAAATTTCTAGCTAAGCCTTACCCAATTCAGGTAGTGTGGTTGTACGGTAAATTTGGAATGGTATCGCATCTGAATCCAACCATCAGTTTTATAAAAGGGCTAAGGCTCATGCCTCAACATTTTCATCATCATAAACCATTTGTGTTGCTCAACACATGTCAAAACATTTCAATAGAATGACTCATCATTCCAAGGTTTTCATAATTCATTTTCAACAAGTGTTCCCATCTAAAGTGACTCAAGTTTTTATCTACTCTAAACTACTAAGTTAAGAGTGTTCACTAAGGTGGAAAGATGATGGGTTCAATCTCATGCCATAGAATGACATCTAAAGGGTTCTAAATAGGTCAAGTTTTATACTTTTTATGCTACCTTCAAAACAAGTAAGGGACTTTGTGTAAAATAAAGGAAGTAAAGCTTGTAAGGTAATACTTGGGGTAGTAATAGTCAAGGTGGTGTGACCAAAGCATTCCCAAGGCATCTTTGCTCATTCATCTAGCTTAATTCTAGCTTGCTAACATTAGCTTGCAAGAGCTAGCTTGCATTGTTAATGGTGGCTTGCCTTGGTTGGTGTAGTGGTTGAAGTTTTCTTCTTCTTCTTCTTCTTGGTAGCACTCCTCCTCCTCGTAAGCTTGGTCGGTATTATCTTCTATAAATACATACGGAGTACACAATCACCAAACAATACTTAACTAGTCTAATTAGTACTCTAAGGCACACAATTGATGATCTATTATCATCACAAGCATCACAAGTTTTATTCACTAGTTTCCTTTTTTATTTTAGAAAAGTAATTTCTACTCATTGAAAAATTAACTAAGATTTAATATTCACCACTTAAAATATGGGATCATGTGGACACATGTCATCACCACATATTCTAACATGTGGGAATGTAATTTAAAGGTTGGATCATAATTACTTTGGTTTAAGTTCATTATTTAATGATTTAAAGTGACTAGAAATGCCTATATAGCATTATTTTGGTACTAGTCCAAAGTCACTGCATGTAAACCTTAATATTATTACATATTTAGATAGATATGATGAAATGTGATTTTTGAGAGTTGGAATCAACTCAAAACCTATCTTAGTTGATTTTATAAAAATGTTTCAATATGCTAATGCTTCTGTTTTGTTATTTTCACTAGGAGAGATCTATAACTCTAATTGAATTAAATCCAACGGGCTTGGATAGATTATTTCAATACCTTTCAGGCAAAATTGGTTTCATGCAATTTGGATTTGTCAAACTCCCAGAATTGATTTTTAAATTAGTGGACAGAAACTAGATTAACTCTAAATAGAAAAAACTAAATTTGAATTTCTAACTCGCGCGGGAACTAACTGGGCCGGCCCAGCTACACACAGTGCGCGCAACAGGCTGCCTGACATGTGGGCTCCACCAGTCAGTGGCACAAAAACACCAAAACGGTATCTAGCATCCTGGGCCACACGATCTAAAGGGGATCTAACGGTGGAGAGTCATCATCGACGACGGATTACTCCGGCGAGAGTATGACCTAGACGCTGCGGTGGGGGTTGATTGGAGGCATACCAGGGCTCCAGTAAGGTCGGTGAGGCGGGCAAACAGGCTGGTAGACGACGGCGAGGCGAGGCGCGGTTGCGGTGGAGCTTGGGGTGCCCTAAATCGCAGGCGCCCTTCTCCTCCTGCTACGGCGGCTTTGGCTCCAATTCCGGTGTGATGGCGCCTGTCTGCCAGCGGGCGAAGGAGAGCGCGGGACGGGCTGAGGCGAGCCGTCCATGGTTGACCTGGCGCATGGCGTTGGGCGGCTTGGTACTGGAGCAGCTAGGGGAGAGGGAGAGAGAGCTAGGGTCGGGGTTTTAGCTGGGGGGACAAGGGGACCAAGTTAGGCCCAAATGGTGACCAAATTCACTGCTCACTATAGTGTTTTGGAATTTTCAAGATTTGTGTCTGCCACCTGTTTGATGAAATGGCCGCAAGAAGTAAAATTTTGAATTTTGGTTTCAAAATTTTTGAGTGTTCTCCACTAGTACTAGGTAGTCTCTGGTTGCAAGGGTTTTGAAGCTCAATTGGATGGTTTTTGAAATAGGGTGATCTAGGCATATGCATTGAATTCAATTTTCACATGCCATTTAAAATAAGTATTTGAATATTTTTAGCAGATCAAAAAGTGGGCCTTGGTACCTCATTATGTGTACTAGCAAGGGGTGTAAAGATCTAGAATTATTTCTGTTGAGAAATGAGTGCTAGGAACACTCAAAGTAGTGTAGTGGATTAAAATGACCATTCCTCCTTTTTAATTGTTTTTTATTTGATTTTCTTTGGGATTGGCTTGGGAAAGGTTTAGATGATGTTTAAATCACCTAAGAAACATTTTACAACCAAAGAATCATAGAACCATGGCAATTCAACTCAGTTCCTAAATTAAATGCTCATACACATGAATGCTTTCATTTTTAATTTGGAAAAGTTTTTGTTAACCCTAATTTTGATGATTTCGATCTTGATAAGCTTGGATTAAAGTTTTGGGATGTTACAAACCTTCCCCCCTTAAACAAAATCTCGTCCCGAGATTTACAAGGAAAACTAGGTACTAAAAAGATCTGGGAACTCTGTCCTAATGTAATCTTCACGCTCCCAAGTGGCTTCCTCATCGGTATGGTTGCTCCACTGAATCTTGAGAAACTTGATGCTCCTGGTTCTGGTGGTTCTGTAGGCTTCTTCTAAGATACAGATGGGCACTTCCCGATAGGTCAGGTCATTGTTGATCTCCACATCTCTGTGATCGATGTTCTTGAAAACTTCAGTCTTCTCGGGCACTTCTAGGCATTTGCGAAGTAACGAGATATGGAACACATTGTGGATGGCTGACATCTCTTCAGGCAGTTCTAGTTGATACGATACTTCCCCTCGACGGTTTAGGAATTTGAAGGGTCCGATATATCTGGGGGCTAACTTTCCTTTCAGACTAAAGCGTTGAGTTCCCTTCAATGGTGAAACTTTGAGATATACAAAATCTCCGACATTGAAAGTTAGGTCTCTCCTTCTCTTGTCAGCATAACTCTTCTGTCTGGACTGGGCAGTCTTGAGGTGTTCACGGACTTTGTATACCTTCTCTTCGGCTTCTCAGAGAATGTCGGGTCCAAAAATCTGACTCTCTCCTACTTGCGACCAATTCAAAGGGGTACGACACTTCCTTCCGTATAGGAACTCAAATGGTGCCATTTGCAAACTAGCTTGATAACTGTTGTTATATGAGAATTCTGTGAAAGGAAGGCAGTCTTCCCATTTTGATCCATATTCCAACACACAAGCTCTAAGCATATCCTCTAAGATTTGGTTGACTCTCTCAGTCTGTCCATCTGTTTGCGGGTGATACGCGGTGCTGAAATTCAACTTGGTTCCCAATCCTTCATGAACTTTCTGCCAAAATCTCGAGGTAAACTGGGTTCCTCGATCTGATACTATGGTCTTGGGGGTTCCATGTAGACTAACAATCCTAGCAATGTGCAGTTCTGCTAGTTTCGCACTCTGGTAGGTAGTCTTGACAGGTATGAAGTGGGCTACCTTGGACAGTCTATCAACTATGACCCAGATTGAGTCATTTCCCCTACTAGAAGTAGGTAAACCGGTGATAAAGTCCATTCCGACGGAATCCCATTTCCATTCCGGAATCTGCAATGGTTGCAACAATCATATAGGTCTCTGAAGCTCTGCTTTGACTCTTTGACAGATGTCACATTTGGCAATGTAGCTTCTGATTTCTCTCTTCATCTTGTGCCACCAAAATTGCTCTTTCAAATCCTGATACATCTTTGTTCCTCCAGGGTGGATAGAATAAAGAGTATCATGAGGTTCCTTCATGATAACTTGCTTCAGCTCCGAATCTGCTGGCACACAGATACGTCCTTTGTACCACAGTACTCCTTCTTCGTCTTCGGTGAATCCAGGTACCATTCCTGTACCAATACTATGTTTGATTCCGTCGATACTTTCATTCCCCTTCTGGGCTTCCTTGATTTGGCTAATCAAAGTGGGTTGAAGTTCAATGATAGCTAAGAATCCTTTGCTAACCAATTCAGTCCTGAACTGCTCGAACTCTTCATACAAACTTGGCTGCTTCTCCTTGATCATGGTGTTTAGCCTACACGGCAATCTGCTAAGAGCAACCACTACCACATTGGCTTTGCCGGGGTGATAGTGAATGTCAAGGTCATAATCCTTGATTAACTCTATCCATCTCCTTTCCCTCATATTCAGCTCCTTCTGAGTGAAAATATACTTTAAACTCTTGTGATCTGAGTAAATCTCACGGCGATTACCCATCAAATAATGACACCATGTCTTTAATGCCAGCACTACGGCTGCTAATTCAAGATCATGGGTCGGATAGTTCTGCTCATGTTGCTTCAGTTGTCGAGACAGATACGCGATGACTTTGCCTTCTTATATCAATACACATCCGAGACCAATCTTGGATGCATCACAATATACATCAAACGGCTTCTTGATGTCTGGCATGATCAATATTGGGGCTGATATCAATCTCTTCTTCAGCTCCTGAAAACTGGCTTCACACTTGTCAGACCATTCAAACTTCTTGTCCTTCTTCAACAATTGGGTCATGGGTCGGGCGATTCTCGAGAATCCTTCTACGAACTTGCGGTAGTATCCCGCTAATCCAAGAAATGCACGGACTTGGGTTTGAGTGGTTGGGGCTTCCCATTCTTCGACATCTTTGATCTTTGATCTTGGCGGGATCAACAGAGACTCCTCCGGCAGACACAATATGTCCTAGGAATCCTACTTCTTTCAGCCAAAACTCACACTTGCTGAATTGGCATATAACCGTTGCTCTCTCAGGGTTTCTAGGATGATTCTCAGATGTTTCTCATGCTCTTCTTCTGACTTGGAGTAGATAAGGATGTCGTCGATAAATACAACTACAAACTTATCTAGGAAATTCATAAAGATCTTATTCATGAGATTCATGAAATAAGCAGGGGCATTGGTTAATCCAAAAGACATAACCGTATACTCGCATAAACCATAGCGAGTAGTAAAGGCGGTCTTCGGAATATCCGTTGCACGAATCTTAAGTTGGTGATAACCAGTCCTAAGATCAATCTTTGAGAATACCTGGGCTCCAGTCAACTGGTCAAATAGATCCTCTATCTTTGGCAAGGGGTACTTGTTCTTGATGGTGACGTCATTCAACTTTCTGTAATCTATACACAGACGGTTGCCTCCATCTTTCTTGTCGATGAATAACACTGGTGATCTCCATGGCGATGCGCTTGGCTGAATCAAGCCTATTGCTAACATGGCATCTAACTGCTTCTTCAACTCAACTAACTCTGAGGGGTTCATGCTATAGGGTCTCTGGGCTATGGGTCCGGTTTCGGGGATTAGTTCGATAATGAACTCAATATCCCTATCCGGGGGCATACCTGGCAATTCATCGGGGAATACGTCGGGGTATTCACAGACTACTCTGACTTGGTCTATGGTGGGTAGGGATAGACTCTTGTTGCACTTGAATTGGCGAGGTAAGGTTTCAGATATATGCTCTATTGTGACTCCAGAACTACTGGTCATGGTGATGGCTTTCTTAGCACAGTCTATCAGTCCTTTATGCCTTGACATCCAGTCCATACCTAGTACTACTTCCAATCCTTTGGTTCCAAGTACTATTAGGTTGGCATAAAAATCTATCCCATGTATTCTGATAGGTACAACTTTGCAGATTTTTCTAGCTTTTGTAGTTGAACCGGAGATTTGAACTATCATGACATGCTTCAAGTTGGTTGGGTGAATCTTACCAGTGCATGCAAATTCTTCGGTGACAAATGAATGCGATGCTCAGAATCAAACAATACTCTTGCTAAAACTGAGTTGACAGAAAACATACCCAGCACTACACCTGGCGCTTCTTGGGCTTCTTCTGCGTTCATGTGGAAGAGACGACCGTTGCTGTTGTGAGGGTTCCCTGGGGAAAACCTTCTTCCTGGTTGAACACGACGCTGCTGCTGAGCTGGGGCATTCATAGTGGTATTGGCTTCAGTCTTTTTGGGACACTCATTGGAGTAGTGACCCTTCACTCCACACTCGAAACAAGTGATCTGGGACTTGTCCTTTGCCGCGACAGGCACAACATTGCTACCAGTTCTGGGTGCAGTGTTATTGTTGTTGTTGTTGTTGCTCTTGGGAGGTGCACGGTTGAAATTGTTGGCGTTGTCGGAGTTATGATGGTTTTCTCCGGACTTCACATTGCCTCCGCTACGGTTGGGGTAGCTTGGGCGAGACATTGGGGTTCGATTGTTCCTTGGTGCATATCCTGGTGAGGGGTTGGGACGGTACTTCTGGTGACTACTGGATCCTGATTGTTGCATCATACGACGTTTGTGGTTGTCGTTTGCCTGATTAATCTTCCCTCCCATCTGAATGGCAGAGTCGACTAGCTCTTCGAGATCCTAAAAACGGATGTTGACGAGGACACATGCAGTCCGTTCAAGAATCTCTCCTTCTTCTTGGCCTCCATGTTGATTTCATCCGGTGCATATCTGGCAAGTGACAGAAATCTGTCATGGTATTCTACCACAGTCATTCTTCCTTGCTTCAATTCGTGGAATTCATCTCTCATCCTGTTGACTAGACCTTACGGCACGTGGGTGCGGCTGAACTTGACTTTGAATGCTTCCCATGTCATCACTTGACCATGGTTCATATTGCGGATGCTATTCCACCAAGCTCTTGCATCTCCCGCCAGATAGTGGGTGGTGAAGAGAACTTTCTCGTTTTCATCAACTCCTACAACTTCGAGGTTGTTTTCCATCGTCTGCAACCAGTCATCTGCATCTAATGGGTTTTCAGATTGGTTGAAGATTGGGGGATTGGTATTTTGAAATTTTTTGAGTTTGGATCCATGGTGATCCTGATTTCCATGCCCTTGGTTGTTGAGAGCCATCTGGGCGATCTGCTGTAGTGTTGCTAAGTTGGCTTGACGTTCCGTCCTGCTTGCTTCACGGTCGGCGATGAGATTCTGCAAGATCTGCAGCATTGGGTCCTGCGACGAGCTGCTCCCTCCTTGGTTTCTACGAGTCATCTGAAGATTGAGGTAGATAAAGGGGTAAGAGGGAAATTATAAGGTTCATGGTTTTGGTTTCAAAGCTTAAAACTTTGAGTTAGACTCAGGTTTTTTAACTAACTCCATTTCATTCATGCAGACAAACACACGATACAACACACACCACAACAAACAAAGGAAAACAGATGGTTTGAAGAACCATTCTGCAAGCTACGATACAGTGGGACCGATACATCTCATGCTATGACAGTGCTCTAGTGCATCTACTCATCGTCGATGAAGTCGGAGTCCTCATCATCAGTGTAGAAGTCCACGGCATCTTCCTCCAGAAAGTCATCTTCATTGCTGAGGTAAGAATCCATGTCTCCCTGGATGTCTTCACCCTCATCTTCTTCTTCCTTGCGGAAAGCTGAGCTTCCTGTTCCTTGACGGTCTTCTCGAGGTCGGCCACCTTCTTGCAAAGACGGGCGATGGTGCGATCCTTATTGGCACACTGGCGGCAAAGAGACTGGCGATCCTAGACGAGCAGTGCGAAAGTCTGGGCCTTCTGGTCGGCAGTGGAACGGTTCTGGTTGGCTAACTCCCTGGCATTGTCCAGTTCCTGCTATCTGTCATGCAGCAAGAAGTCAAGATTCTCCACTTGACGCCTCAACTCTGGGTGACTTGGCATCTCCATCGGCATTCCCATGAAGTCACATCTTGCATAGTGAGCAAAACGGGTTCCTTGGATTTTGTTGACGCTGAGGGCACATAGACGTGCGAGAGCTTCATGCATTGCTCTGGCTAATCCATCTAGCCAGTTGTTCTCTCTCATGGAGAACTAAATTCTTCCAGAAGTTGGTGCTTCAATGCTTCCTCTAAGATCCGCTGTGACTAGCCACTGTAGGTCTCCTCCTGTGGGTCCTGGAAGTTGACCTCCAAGAAACTCCGGATGTGGGCGTCCCAAGAACTCTGAGAGTGAATCCAGATCCCTCTCGAAGATCAGCTGACCTCCGTTTCCCAACTGGTAAACTTGCTGAACTGAGTCTCCATCTACAAGAATTAAAGATGAGGAAATTAGTGAAGTGATCAAGTGTGTCAAATTTTAAGTAGGTACTGTAAGAATTTGAGGAACATGAATTTTTGAGAAAGCAAGAATGTCAACACCCGGATTTTTAATCCTAGATGCCCGTTATGCCATACCTCGCAATCCCAGGATTACCATTTTTGCGAGACATAACAGATTGGATATCACAGTACATCATCCATTACAAACCATACATAAGGTCTTACACAAATAAGGATCTCATGATCCAGTCTTAATACAACAAGCAGCGGAATTAAAAGATAAGTGTAGCGGTGGGGTCCATCATCAGGGGCACAGGCAATGCTGACGAAGGCAGATAGTCCTAGTTATCGTAGCCGTCCTGCTGACCATCATCTTGATAATCTACTTCATAGTCTGGCCATGAGAATAGCCAGGGACAAAAGCCATGAGTACTAAGTACTCGCAAACTACCACTAACAAGTATTATAATTCTAAGTTAAAGTGCTAGATCTAAGTTTAACTATAAAGTTAAGTTTGAAACCTAAGTTGAGTTCAGAAGCAAAGAAAGATAAGGTAAAGCTCTAGAATCACTTAAGTTGGGAAGCTAGTATCATAAACACAACCCTGTTGTGGTCAAGTCAAGATTCATCATTCATTTCAAGTTATTTGGAAAACATCTGACAACGAAACAGTATGGCCATCCCAACTGTCCATAACCGTGGACACGGCTATTCGAATAGTTTGACACTCTACAGAGGTGGTACACTTTCACCACAAGATTCGATACATCTGTCAGGGATAACCCTGAATCATCATACTTAGTATGCAGATAATCAAACATAACCATCCCTTTACACACCCTAGTATAAGCACCTCTCCTATGAGCATGGCCTCCCAACCATGACCATCAGTCATCTTGGGCACTGCATAGGTGGACATCATGAGAGGTAGCTGCAGCTCAAACCTCTCCCGCGAGGGAACTAATACTAATGCATATAAATTTCTAGCTAAGCCTTACCCAATTCAGGTATTGTGGTTGTACGGTAAATTTGGAATGGTATCGCATCTGAATCCAACCATCTGTTTTAATAAAGGGTTAAGGCTCATGCCTCAACATTTTCATCATCATCAACCATTTGTGTTTCTCAACACATGTCAAAACATCTCAATAGAATGACTCATCATTCCAAGGTTTTCATAATTCATTTTCACCAAGTATTCCCATCTAAAGTGACTCAAGTTTTGATCTACTCTAAACTACTGAGTTAAGAGTGTTGTGGAAGGATGGGTTCAATCTCATGCCATAGAAGGACATCTAAAGGTTTCTAAGTAGGTCAAGTTTTATACTTTTTATGCTACCTTCAAAACAAGTAAAGAACTTTGTGTACTAAGGGGAGTAAAACTTGTAAGTAAGACTTGGGGTACTAATAGTCAAAAGGGTGTGATCAAAGCATGCTTAAGGTATCTTTGCTAAACCATCTAGTTTAATCCTAACTTGCTAAGCATTATACTTGCAAGTGTTAGCTTGCATTGCTAATGGTGGCTTGCAAGTACAACTTGCAAGGGTTAATCTTGGATAGTGCTAGCTTGCCTTGGTTGGTGCAGTGGTTGAAGTTTTCTTCTTCTTCGTCTTGATAGCACTCCTCCTCTTCGTAGACTTGGTCGGTACTATCGTCTATAAAAATACATACGGAGTACAGAATCACCAAACAATACTTATCTAGGCTAGATAGCATTCTAAGACACACGACTGATGATCTATTATCATCACACACATCACAAGTTTAATTCAATAGTTTCTTTCTTTTTATTTTAGAAAAGTAATTTCTACTCATTGAAAAATTAACTAAGATTTAATATTCACCACTTAAAATATGGGATCATGTTGACACATGTCATCACCACATACTCTAATATGTGGGAATGATATTTAAAGGTTGGATCATAATCACTTTGGTTTAAGTTCATTATTTCATGATTTAAGGTGACTAGAAATGCCTATATAGCATTATTTTGGTACTAGTCCAAAGTCACTGCATGTAAACCTTAATATTATTTCATATTTAGATAGATATGATGAAATGTGATTTTTGAGAGTTGGAATCAACTCAAAAGCTAACTTGTTTGATTTTATAAAAATGTTGCAAGTTACAAAAGCTTCTGTTTTGTTATTTTTTTTAGGGGAGATCTATAAGTCTAATTAAATTAAATCCAATGGGCTTGGGTAGATCATCTCCATACCTTTTAGACAAAATTGGTTTCATGCAATTTGGATTTGTAAAACTCCCAGAACTGAATTTTAAACTAGTGGACAGAAACTAGATTTAACTAAAAAGAAAAATCCAGATTTGAACGGTTGGGCTAGCGCGGGAAAGAACTTGGGCCAGCCCAGTGGCGCTCCGCGGTGCGGGGCTCAGCTGACAGGGGGGTCCCGCTTGTCAGTGGGTCTTAACACGCAAAACGGTACGCGCGCTGTGGGCCGTAGGATTAGAAGGGGGATCTACGGCTGAGGGTCGTCGTCGATGACGAACAGGTCGTCGGCGAGCTCGAACCCTAGAGGCTCGGTGGGGGTCTGCTGGGGACGTACCAGGGCTCCAGCGGGGTAGGCGAGGCGGGTAAACGAACTGGAAGACGACGGCGAGGCGAGGCGCGACTGCGGTGGAGCTTGGGGTGGTAGCAATCAGCGGCGCCCTTCTCCTCCTGTTGCGGCTGCTCCGGCTCCAATTCCGGCGAGGCAGAGCTCGCTTGGTTCCGGCGAGAGGGGTGAAAGGATCAATGAGAGGTGGGGAGTGAGTGAGTGTGGAGAAATGGTGCGGGGGAGGCCAGTTTATATAGGCCCGACGGTGAGACCGAAGGGTATGGGCAGGCGACTCCGGCGACATGGCTACGGGCAGCTAGCGGCATGGCGGAGGATGGCGATCGACAGGTGGTCTCCTGGCGGTGCTCTAGGAAGTGAATGCGGGTGTAGGGGCAGTGGTATGCGGTCTGGGCGAGCTGGCGCTCTGAGCGGCAGAAGCGGCAATGTCCACGGCAAGCGGTGGCTGTGGTGCTTTGGGCGGCGAACGGGGGTGTCTTGGGTGTTCCCTGGGTCGTGGCGGAGCGGTGGGCGCGGGCTGCGGTCGAGCAGCGGCTCATGCGAGGACAGAGTGGGCTCTGCGGGCGGCGTCGGCATGGTTGACCAGCTCCGGGCACGGCGGTTCCTGGCCGCTCTGCTCTCTGTCTCTGGCCTGGGGCTGGTTGGACGGTGGAGGTGGACCACTGGCAACTTGCTAGACATGGTGAGAGAGGCTGGAGAGGGCTGCTGCTACGAGTGCACGGTCGGCCGGCGAGGAGTGGCTCGGCATGGCAATGCAGTGCAGCTAGGAGGTAGGGGATGTGCTAGTGTGGGTCTGGTCGGGCATGAGAGGGACAAAGATGATCAAAGCACTTCAAATTTGTTAGACAATATCAGCCCAAAACAGTAATAGTTAGGCCACAATGATCTTGCCAGCAAGGTGTTTGACAAAATGGCCGAAAGAGAAAAAGTTTTGAATTTTGGTTTCAAAATTTTTGAGTGATATCCACTAGTGCTAGGTAGTCTCTGGTTTCAAGGGTTTTGAAAGTGGATCTCAAATAGATGGTTTTTGAAATAGGGGTGATCTATGCATATGCATTAGATTCAATTTTCAAAAGCCATTTAAAATAAGTAAAAGAATGTTTTTAGCATATCAAAAGGTGGGCCTTGGTACCACATTATGTGTACTAGCAAGGGGTACAAAGATCAAGAATTGTTTCTGTTAAGAAATGAGTGCTAGGAACACTCAAAGTAGTGTAGTGGATTAAAATGGCCAAAATGACCATTCCTCCTTTTTAATTCTTTTTGATTTTATTTTCTTTAGGAAAAGTTTGGGAATGATGTAGATGATGTTTAAATCACCTAAGAAACATTTTACAAGCATTGGATCACTTAAACAAGGCACTTCAAATCAACTGCTATTTTAAATGCACACACATATGAATGCTTTCATTTTAAATTTGGAAAAGTTTTTGTTAACCCTATTTTTGGATCATTTGATCTTGATAAGCTTGGATTGAAGTTTTGGGATGTTACAAACCTTCCCCCCTTAAACAAAATCTCGTCCCGAGATTTACAAAGAAAACTAGGAACAAAAGAGATCTGGGAACTCTATCCTAATGTAATCTTCTCGCTCCCAAGTAGCTTCCTCCTCTGTATGGTTGCTCCAATGAATCTTGAGAAACTTGATACTCCTGGTCCTGGTGGTTCTGTAGGCTTCTTCTAAGATACGGATGGGTACTTCCTGATAGGTCAGGTCATTGTTGATTTCCACATCTCTGTGATCGATGTTCTTGAAAACTTCCGTCTTCTCGGGCACTTCCAAGCATTTGCGGAGTAATGAGATATGGAACACATTGTGGATGGCTGACATCTCTTCAGGCAGTTCTAGCTGATACGATACTTCTCCTCGGTGGTTCAGAATATTGAAAGGTCTGATATATCTTGGGGCTAATTTTCCCTTCAGACTAAAGCGTTGACTTCCCTTTAATGGTGAAACTTTGAGGTATACAAAATCTCTGACATTGAAAGTCAGGCCTCTTCTTCTCTTGTCAGCATAACTCTTCTGTCTGGATTGGGCGGTCTTGAGATGATCACGGACTTTGTGAACTTTCTCTTCTGCTTCTCGGAGAATGTCGGGTCCAAAGATCTGACTCTCTCCTACTTGCGACCAATTCAAAGGGGTACGACACTTTCTTCCATATAGGAATTCAAATGGTGCCATCTGCAAACTAGCTTGATAATTGTTGTTATATGAGAATTCTGTGAAAGGCAGGCAGTCTTCCCATTTTGATCCGTATTCCAACACACAAGCTCTAAGCATATCCTATAGGATCTGGTTGACTCTCTCAGCCTGTCCATCTGTTTGCGGGTGATAAGCGGTACTGAAGTTCAACTTGGTTCCTAAACCTTCCTGAACTTTCTGCCAAAATCTTGAAGTAAACTGGGTTCCTCGATCTAACACGATGGTCTTGGGGGTTCCATGCAGACTAACAATCCTAGCAATGTACAGCTCTGATAGCTTTGCACTCTGGTAGGTAGTCTTGATAGGTATAAAATGGGATACCTTGGACAGTCTATCAACTATGACCCAGATTGAGTCATTTCCTTACTAGAATAGGCAAACCGGTGATAAAGTCCATTCTGACGGAATCCCATTTCCATTCCGGAATCTGCAATGGTTGCAACAGTCCTGCAGGTCTCTGATGCTCTACTTTGACTCTTTGACAGATGTCACATTTGGCGATGTAGCTTCCGATTTCTCTCTTCATCTTGTGCCACCAAAATTGCTCTTTCAAATCCTGATACATCTTTGTTCCTCCGGGGTGGATAGAACAAAGAGTATTATGAGCTTACTTCATGATAACTTCCTTCAGCTCCGAATCTGCTGGCACACAGATACGTCCTTTGTACCACAGTACTCCTTCTTCGTCTTTGGTGAATCCAGGTACCTTTCCTGTACCAATACGACGTTCGATTCCGTCGATACTTTCATTTGCCTTCTGGGCTTCCTTGATTTGGCTAATCAATGTGGGTTGAAGTTCAATGCTAGCTAGGAATCCTTTGCTAACTAATTCAGTCCTGAACAGCTCCAACTCCTCATACAAACTTGGTTGCTTCTCATTGATCATGGTGTTCAGCCTACACAGCAATCTGCTAAGGGCATCCGCTATCACATTGGCTTTGTCGGGGTGATAGTGAATGTCAAGGTCATAATCCTTGATTAATTCTATCCATCTTCTTTGCCTCATATTTAGCTCCTTCTGAGTGAAGATATACTTCAAGCTCTTGTGATCCGAGTAAATCTCACGGCGATTACCCATCAAATAATGACGCCATGTCTTCAATGCTTGAACCACAGCTGCTAGCTCAAGATCATGGGTCGGATAGTTCTGCTCATGCTGCTTCAGTTGTCGAGACAGATACGCGATAACTTTGCCTTCTTGCATCAATACACATCCTAGACCAATCTTGGATGCGTCACAATACACATCAAACGGCTTCTTGATGTTTGGCATGACCAATATTGGGGCTGATATCAATCTCTTCTTCAGCTCTTGGAAACTGGTTTCACACTTGTCTGTCCATTCAAACATCTTGTCCTTCTTCAACAATTGGGTCATTGGTCGGGCTATGCTCGAGAATCCTTCTACGAACTTGCGATAATATCCCGCTAATCCGAGAAATGCACGGACTTAGGTTTGAGTGGTTGGGGCTTCCCATTCTTTGACATCTTTGATCTTGGCGGGATCAACAGAGACTCCTCCGGCAGACACAATATGTCCTAGGAATCCTACTTCTTTCAGCCAGAACTCACACTTGCTGAACTTGGCATATAACTGATGCTCTCTCAGGGTTTCTAGGATAACTCTCAGATGTTGCTCATGCTCTTCTTCTGACTTGGAGTAGATAAGGATGTCGTCGATAAACACAACTACAAACTTATCTAGGAAATTCATAAAGATCTTATTCATGAGATTCATGAAATAAGCAGGGGCATTGGTTAATCCAAAAGACATAACCGTATACTCGTATAAACCATAGCGAGTAGTAAAGGCGGTCTTCGGAATATCCGTTGCACGAATCTTAAGTTGGTGATAACCAGTCCTAAGATCAATCTTTGAGAATACCTGAGCTCCGGTCAACTGATCAAATAGATCCTCTATCTTTGGCAAAGGGTACTTGTTCTTGATGGTGACATCATTCAACTTTCTGTAATCTGGCACAGACGGTTGCCTCCATCTTTCTTATCGACGAATAACACCGGTGATCTCCATGGCGATGCGCTTGGTTGAATCAAGCCTTTCTCTAACATGGCATCCAACTGCTTCTCCAGTTCCACTAACTCTAAGGGGTTCATGCTATAGGGTCTCTAGGCTATTGGTCCGGTTCCGGGGATTAGTTCGATAATGAACTCAATATACCTATCCGGGGGCATACCTGGCAATTCATCTGGGAATACGTCGGGGTATTCACAGACTACTCTGACTTGGTCTATGGTGGGCAGGGCTACACTCTTGTTGCACTTGAATTGACGGGGTAAGGTTTCAGAGATATGCTCTACTGTGACTCCGGAACTACTGGTCATGGTGATGGCTTTCTTAGCACAGTCTATCAGTCCTTTATGCCTTGACATCCAGTCCATACCTAGTACTACTTCAAATCCTTTGGTTCCAAGTACAATTAGGTTGGCATAAAAATCTATTCCATGTATTCTAATAGGCACAACTTTGCAAATTTTTCTAGCTTTTGTAGTTGAACCGGGGATTTGAACTATCATGACATGCTTCAGGTTGGTTGGGTGAATCTTACTAGTGCATGCAAATTCTTCGGTGACAAATGAATGCGATGCTCCAGAATCAAACAATACTCTTGCTAAAACTGAGTTGACGGAAAACATACCCAGCACTACATCTGGCGCTTCCTAGGCTTCTTCTGCGTTCATGTGGAAGAGACGACCGTTGCGGTTGTGAGGGTTCCCTGGGGCAAATCTCCTTCCTGGTTGAACACGACGCTGCTGCTTAGCTGGGGCATTCACATTGGCATTGGTTGCTGTCTTCTTGGGACACTCATTGGAGTAGTGACCCTTCATTCCACACTCAAAACAAGTGATCTGGGACTTGTCCTTGACTGCGACAGGCACAGCATTGCTGCCAGTTCTGGGTGCAGTGTTGTTGTTGTTGTTGCTCTTGGGAGGTGCACGGTTGAAATTGTTGGCATTACCTGAGTTGTGATTGTTTCCTCCGGACTTCACATTGCCTCCGCTACGGTTAGGGTAGCTTGAGCGAGACGTTGGGGGTCGGTTGTTCCTTGGTGCATATCCTGGTGAAGGGTTGGGACAGTACTTCTCGTGACTGTTGGATCCAGACTGCTGCATCATATGACGCTTGCGGTTGTCGTTTTCCTGGTTAATCTTCCCTTCCATCTGAATAGCAGAGTCGACTAGTTCTTCGAGATCTTGGAAGCGGATATTGACAAGGACAGTCTGCATCTCATCATGCATTCCGTTCAAGAATCTCTCCTTCTTCTTGGCCTCCGTGTTGATCTCATCAGGTGCATATCTGGCAAGTGACAGGAATCTGTCACGGTACTCCACCACAGTCATTCTTCCTTGCTTCAAGTCGCGGAATTCATCTCTCATCCTGTTGACTAGACCTTGCGGCACGTGGGTGCGGCTGAACTTGACTTTGAATGCTTCCCATGTCATCACTTGACCATGGTTCATATTGCGGATGTTATTCCACCAAGCTCTTGCATCTCCTGCCAGATAGTGGGTGGTGAAGAGAACTTTCTCATTTTCATCAACCCTGGCAACTTCTAAGTTGTTTTCCATGGTCTGTAACCAGTCATCAGCATCTAATGGGTTCTCAGATTGGTTGAAGATTGGGGGATTGGTGTTCTGAAAGTTTTTGAGTTTGGATCCCTGGTGATCCTGATTTCCACGTCCTTGGTTGTTGAGAGCCATCTGGGCGATCTGCTGCAATGTTGCTAAGTTGGCTTGGCGCTCGGCCCTGCTTGCTTCACGGTCTGCGATGAGATTCTGCAAGATCTGCAGCATTGGGTCTTACGACGAGCTGCTCCCTCCTTGGTTTCCACGAGTCATCTGAAGATTGATATAGATATAGGGGTAAGAGGGAAATTCTAAGGTTCATGGTTTTGGGTTTTCAAAGCTAAAACTTTGAGTTAGACTCAGGTTTTTCAACTAACTTCTTTTTCATTCATGCAAGCAAGCACACGATACAACACACACCACAACAATCAAAGGGAAAACAGATGGTTTGATGAACCATTCTATAAGCTACGATACAATGAGATGATACATCTCATGCTACGACAGTGCTCTAGTGCATCTACTCATCGTCGATGAAGCCGGAGTCTTCATCATCAGTGTAGAAGTCCATGGCATCCTCCTCCAGAAAGTCATCATCGTTGGTGAGGTAAGAATCCATGTCTCCCTGGATGTCTTCACCCTCATCTTCTTCTTCCTTTGCTGCAAGCTGAGCTTCCTGCTCCTTGATGGTCTTCTCGAGGTCGGCCACCTTCTTGTGAAGACGGGCGATGGTGCGATCCTTCTTGGCATGCTGGCGGCAAAGAGACTGGTGGTCTTGGACAGGCAGTGCGAAAGTCTGGGCCTTCTGGTCGGCAATGGCACGGTTCTAGTTGGCTAACTCTCTGGCATTGTCCAGTTTCTACTATCTGTCATGCAGCAAGAAGTCCAGATTCTCCACTTTACGCCTCAACTCTGGGTGACTTGGCATATCCATCGGCATTCCCATGAAGTCACGTCTTGCATAGTGAGCAAAACGAGTTCCTTGGATCTTGTTGACGTTGAGGGCACATAGACGTGCGAGAGCTTCATGCATTGCCCTGGCTACTCCATCTAGACAGTTGTTCTCTCTCACGGAGAACTGAATTCTCCCAGAAGTTGGTGCTTCGATGCTTCCTCTAAGATCTGCGGTGACAAGCCACTGTAGGTATCCTCCTAGGGGTCCTGGAAGTTGAGCTCCAAGAAACTCCGGATGTGGGTGTCCCAGTAACTCTGACAGTGAATCCAGATCCCTCTCGAAGATTAGCTGACCTCCATTTCCCAACTGGTAAAACTTCCTGAACTGAGTCTCCATCTACAAGAATTAAGGATGAGGAAGTTAGTGAAGTGATCAAGTGTGTCAAGTTTTAAGTCGTAATGTAAGAATTTTGAGGAACATGAATTTTTGAGAAAGAATGAGTTCACAAGGGTAAGAGAGGAAATAGTTTATTCATAAATACTCACTTTGGTTTTGAAGCTAAGTTTTTGGTTTGGACGTCCATTCTAACTAGGGTCTCCTATGGTTAGGATGGCTCTGATAGTAACTTGTCAACACCCGGATTTTTAATCCTAGATGCCCGTTATGCCATACCTCGCAATCCCAGGATTACCATTTTTGCGAGACATAACAGATTGGATATCACAGTACATCATCCATTACAAACCATACATAAGGTCTTACACAAATAAGGATCTCATGATCCAGTCTTAATACAACAAGCAGCGGAAATAAAAGATAAGCGTAGCGGTGGGGTCCATCATCAGGGGCACAGGCAATGCTGACGAAGGCAGATAGTCCTAGTTATCGTAGCCGTCCTGCTGACCATCATCTTGATAATCTACTTCATAGTCTGGCCATGAGAATAGCCAGGGACAAAAGCCATGAGTACTCTTTAAGTACTCGCAAACTACCACTAACAAGTATTATAATTCTAAGTTAAAGTGCTAGATCTAAGTTTAACTATAAAGTTAAGTTTGAAACCTAAGCTGAGTTCAGAAGCAAAGAAAGACAAGGTAAAGCTCTAGAATCACTTAAGTTGGGAAGCTAGTATCATAAACACAACCCTGTTGTGGTTAAGTCAAGATTCATCATTCATTTCAAGTTATTTGGAAAACATCTGACAAGGAAACAGTATGGCCATCCCAACTGTCCATAACCGCGGACGTGGCTATTCGAATAGTTTAACACTCTGCAGAGGTGGTACACTTTCACCACAAGATTCGATACATCTATCAGGGATAACCCTGAATCATCATACTTAGTATGCAGATAATCAAACATAACCATCCCTTTACACACCCTAGTATAAGCACCTCTCCTATGAGCATGGCCTCCCAACCATGACCATCAGTCATCTTGGGCACTGCATAGGTGGACATCATGAGAGGTAGCCGCAGCTCAAACCTCTCCCGCGAAGGAACTAATACTAATGCATATAAATTTCCAGCTAAGCCTTACCCAATTCAGGTATTGTGGTTGTATGGTAAATTTGGAATGGTATCGCATCCGAATCCAACCATCAGTTTTAATAAAGGGTTAAGGCGCATGCCTCAACATTTTCATCATCATCAACCATTTGTGTTTCTCAACACATGTCAAAACATCTCAATAGAATGACTCATCATTCCAAGGTTTTCATAATTCATTTTCACCAAGTATTCCCATCTAAAGTGACTCAAATTTTGATCTACTCTAAACTACTAAGTTAAGAGTGTTCACTAAGGTGGAAGGATGGGTTCAATCTCATGTTATAGAAGGACATCTAAAGGTTTCTAAGTAGGTCAAGTTTTATACTTTTTATGCTACCTTCAAAACAAGTAAAGAACTTTGTGTACTAAGGGGAGTAAAACTTGTAAGTAAGACTTGGGGTACTAATAGTCAAAAGGGTGTGATCAAAGCATGCTTAAGGCATCTTTGCTAAACCATCTAGTTTAATCCTAACTTGCTAAGCATTATACTTGCAAGTGTTAGCTTGCATTGCTAATCGTGGCTTGCAAGTACAACTTGCAAGGGTTAATATTGGATAGTGCTAGCTTTCCTTGGTTGGTGCAGTGGTTGAAGTTTTCTTCTTATTCGTCTTGATAGCACTCCTCCTCTTCGTAGACTTGGTCAGTACTATCGTCTATAAAAATACATATGGAGTACACAATCACCAAACAATACTTAACTAGGCTAGATAGCATTCTAAGACACACAATTTATGATCTATTATCATCACAAGCATCACAAGTTTAATTCAATAGTTTCTTTCTTTTTATTTTAGAAAAGTAATTTCTACTCATTGAAAAATTAACTAATATTTAATATTCACCACTTAAAATATGGGATCATGTTGACACATGTCATCACCACATACTCTAATATGTGGGAATGAGATTTAAAGGTTGGATCATAATCACTTTGGTTTAAGTTCATTATTTAATGATTTAAAGTGACTAGAAATGCCTATATAGCATTATTTTGGTACTAGTCCAAAGTCACTTCATGTAAACCTTAATATTATTTCATATTTAGATAGATATGATGAAATGTGATTTTTGAGAGTTGGAATCAACTCAAAAGCTAACTTGGTTGATTTTATAAAAATGTTGCAAGTTGCAAAAGCTTCTGTTTTGTTATTTTTATTAGGAGAGATCTATAACTTTAATTGAATTAAATCCAACGGGCTTGGGTAGATCATCTCCATACCTTTCAGACAAAATTGGTTTCATGCAATTTGGATTTGTAAAACTCCTAGAATTAAATTTTAAACTAGTGGACAGAAACTAGATTTAACTAAAAAGAAAAATCTATATTTGAACGGTTGGGCTAGCGCGGGAAAGAACTTGGGCGGGCCCAGTGGCGCTCTGCGGCGCGGAGCTCAGCTGACAGGGGGTCCCGCTTGTTAGTGGGTCTAAACACGCGAAACGGTACGCGCGCTGTGGGCCGTAGGATTAGAAGGGGGATCTACGGCTGAGGGTCGTCGTCGACGACGAACAGGTCGCCGGCGAGCTCGAACCCTAGCGGCTCGGTGGGGGTCTGCTGGGGACGTACCAGGGCTCTAGCGGGGTAGGCGAGGCGGGAAAACGAACTGGAAGACGACGACGAGGCGAGGTGCGGCTGTGGCGGAGTTTGGGGTGGTCGCAATCAGCGGCGCCCTTCTCCTCCTGCTGCGGCTGCTCCGGCTCCAATTCCGGCGAGGCAGAGCTCGCTTGGTTCCGGCGAGAGGGGTGAAAGGATCGGTGAGAGGTGGGGAGTGAGTGAGTGTGGAGAAATGGTGCGGGGGAGGCCAGTTTATATAGGCCCGACGGTGAGACCGAAGGGTATGGGCAGGCGACTCCGGTGACACGGCTACGGGCGGCTAGCGGCATGGCAGAAGATGGCGATCGACAGGTGGTCTCCTGGCGGTGCTCTAGGAAGTGAATGCGGGCGTAGGGGCGGTGGTATGTGGTCTAGGCGAGCTGGTGCTCTGAGCGGCAGAAGCGGCAATGTCCACGACGAGCGGTGGCTGTGGTTCTTTGGGCGGCGAACGGGGGGTGTCTTGGGTGTTCCCTGGGTCGTGGCAGAGCGGTGAGCGCGGGCTGCAGTTGAGCGGCGGCTTGTGCACGTGGGGATAGAGCAGGCTCTGCGGGCGGTGTCGGCATGGTCGACCAGCTCCGGGCGCGGCGGTTCCTGGCCGCTCTGCTCTCTGTCTCTGGCCTGGGGCTATTTGGACAATGGAGGTGGACCACTAGCAACTTGCTAGACATGGTGAGAGAGGCTGGAGAGGGCTGCTGCTGCGAGTGCACGGTCGGCCGGCGAGGAGTGGCTCGGCATGGCAATGCAGTGCAACTAGGAGGTAGGGGATGTGCTGGTGTGGGTCTGGTTGGGCTTGAGGGGGACAAAGATGATCAAAGCACTTCAAATTTGTTAGACAATATCAGCCCAAAACAGTAATAGTTAGGCCACAATGATCTTGCCAGCAAGGTGTTTGACAAAATGGCCGAAAGAGAAAAAGTTTTGAATTTTGGTTTCAAAATTTTTGAGTGATCTCCACTAGTTCTAGGTAGTCTCTGGTTGCAAGGGTTTTGAAAGTGGAGCTCAAAAAGATGGTTTTTGAAATAGGGGTGATCTATGCATATGCATTAGATTCAATTTTCAAAAGCCATTTAAAATAAGTAAAAGAATGTTTTTAGCAGATCAAAAGGTGGGCCTTGGTACCACATTATGTGTACTAGCAAGGGGTACAAAGATCAAGAATTGTTTCTGTTAAGAAATGAGGGCTAGGAACACTCAAAGTAGTGTAATGGATTAAAATGGCCAAAATGACCATTCCTCCTTTTTAATTCTTTTTGATTTGATTTTCTTTAGGAAAAGTTTGGGAATGATGTAGATGATGTTTAAATCACCTAAGAAACATTTTACAAGCATTGGATCACTTAAACAAGGCACTTCAAATCAACTCCTATTTTAAATGCACACACATATGAATGCTTTCATTTTAAATTTGGAAAAGTTTTTGTTAACCCTATTTTTGGATGATTTGATCTTGATAAGCTTGTATTGAAGTTTTGGGATGTTACAAAGAATTCCCAAGGATAAGAGAGGAGATAGTTTTTCGTAAATACTAACTTTGGTTTTGAAACTAAGTTTTTGTTCGGACGTCCATTCTAACTAGGGTCTCCTATGGTCAGGATGGCTCTGAAACCAACTTGTCAACACCCGGATTTTTAATCCCAAATGCCCATTATGCCATACCTCACAATCCCAGGATTACCATTTTTGCGAGACGTAACGGATTGGATATCACAATACATCATCCATTACAAACCATACATAAGGTCTTACACAAATAAGGATCTCATGATCCAGTCTTAATACAACAAGCAGCAGAAATAAAAGATAAGCGTAGAGGTGGGGTCCATCTTCAGGGGCACAGGCAATGCTGACGAAGGCAGATAGTCCTATTTATCATAGTCTTCCTGCTGGCCATCATCTTGATAGTCTCCTTCATAGTCTGGCCATGAGAATAGCCAGGGACAAAAGCCATGAGTACTCTTTAAGTACTCGCAAACTACCACTAACAATTAGTATAGTCCTAAGTTAAAGTGCTAAATCTAAGTTTAACTATAAAGTTAAGTTTGAAACCTAATCTGAGTTCAGAAGCAAAGAAAGATAAAATAAAGTTCTAGAATCACTTAAGTTGGGAAGCTATTATCATAAACACAACCCTGTTGTGGTCAAGTCAAGATTCATCATTCATTTCATAAGTTGTTTTGAAAACATCTGACAACAAAACAGTATGGCCATTCCAACTGTCCATAACCGCGGATGCGGCTATTCGAATAGTTTGACACTCTGCAGAGCTGGTACACTTTCACCACAAGATTCGATACATCTGTCCGGGATAACCCTGAATCATCACACTTAGTATGCAGATAATCAAACATAGCCTTTCCTTTACACACCCTAGTATAAGCACCTCTCCTATAGCATGGCCTCCCAACCATGACCATCAGTCATCTTGGGCACTGCATAGGTGGACAACATTGAGAGGTAGCCTCAGCTCAAACCTCTCCCGCGAGGGAACTAATACTAATGCATATAAATTTCCAGCTAAGCCTTACCCAATTCAGGTAGTGTGGTTGTACGGTAAATTTGGAATGGTATCGCATCTGAATCCAACCATCAGTTTTATAAAAGGGCTAAGGCTCATGCCTCAACATTTTCATCATCATAAACCATTTGTGTTGCTCAACACATGTCAAATCATTTCAATAGAATGACTCATCATTCCAAGGTTTTCATAATTCATTTTCAACAAGTGTTCCCATCTAAAGTGACTCAAGTTTTTATCTACTCTAACTACTAAGTTAAGAGTGTTCACTAAGGTGGAAAGATGATGGGTTCAATCTCATGACATAGAATGACATCTAAAGGGTTCTAAATAGGTCAAGTTTTATACTTTTTGTGCTACCTTCAAAACAAGTAAGGGACTTTGTGTAAATTAAAGGAAGTAAAGCTTGTAAGGTAATACTTGGGGTAGTAATAGTCAAGGTGGTGTGACTAAAGCATGCCCAAGGCATCTTTGCTCATTCTTCTAGCTTAATTAACATTATCTTGCAAGATCTAGCTTGCATTGTTAATGGTGGATTGCCTTGGTTGGTGTAGTGGTTGAAGTTTTCTTCTTCTTCTTGGTAGCACTCCTCCTCATCGTAAGCTTGGTCGGTGCTATCTTCTATAAATACATACGGAGTACACAATCACCAAACAATACTTAACTAGTCTAATTAGTACTCTAAGGCACACAATTGATGATCTATTATCATCACAAGCATCACAAGTTTTATTCACTAGTTTCCTTTTTTTATTTTAGAAAAGTAATTTCTACTCATTGAACAATTAACTAAGATTTAATATTCACCACTTAAAATATGGGATCATGTGGACACATGTCATCACCACATATTCTAACATGTGGGAATGTAATTTAAAGGTTGGATCATAATTACTTTGGTTTAAGTTCATTATTTAATGATTTAAAGTGACTAGAAATGCCTATATAGCATTATTTTGGTACTAGTCCAAAGTAACTGCATGTAAACCTTAATATTATTACATATTTAGATATATATGATGAAATGTGATTTTTGAGAGTTGGAATCAACTCAAAACCTATCTTAGTTGATTTTATAAAAATGTTGCAATATGCTAATGCTTCTGTTTTGTTATTTTCACTAGGAGAGATCTATAACTCTAATTGAATTAAATCCAACGGGCTTGGATAGATTATTTCAATACCTTTCAGGCAAAATTGGTTTCATGCAATTTGGATTTGTCAAACTCCTAGAATTGATTTTTAAACTAGTGGACAGAAACTAGATTAACTCTAAATAGAAAAAACTAAATTTGAATTTCTAACTCGTGCGGGAACTAACTGGGCCGGCCCATCTACGCACAGTGCACGCAACGTGCTACCTGACATGCAGGCTCCACCAGTCAGTAGCACAAAAACACCGAAACGGTATCTAGCATCCTGGGCCACACGATCTAAAGGGGATCTAACGGTGGAGAGTCATCGTTGACGACGGATTACTCCAGCGAGAGTCTGACCTAGACGCGGCGGTGGGGGTCGATTGGAGGCGTACCAGGGCTCCAGCAAGGTCGGTGAGGCGGGCAAACGGGCTGGTAGATGACGGCAAGGCGAGGCGCGGTTGCGGAGGAGCTTGGGGTTCCCTAAATTGCAGGCGCCCTTGTCCTTTTGTTGCGACGGCTTTGGCTCCAATTCCGGCGAGACAGAGCTCGAGCGGCGTCGGTGAGGTTCAGTGAGAGGTGGGGAGTGAGTGAGTGTGGAGAAAAGAGGCTGGGGTGGCCGCTTTATATAGGGCCGACGAGAGGGCAGAGCAGGCGCCGGTGAGATCATCGGTGACGACGGTGCGAGGCTTGCTCGGCATGGGCGAGGGCGGCGATGGATTCTCTATCCCCCGGCGGTCCTCTGGGCTTAAAGGCGTGGCAAGGCGAGGTCTCTACTGGTCGGGGGCGTGCGGTGAACTGAGCGCGGGCGGCGGTGTTCGACGCGGTTCCTCCGGACTGCTGGTCGCGAGGCGGCGAACGAGGATGTCTGGGCGGTTGCTGGGCCTGCTACGGGTGCTGCCACGCAAGGCTAGGGCTAGGCGAGGCAGGTGCTGCTCTGGCGGTCGCGGCGCTCCGGGGTGATCGGCATGGCGGACAGAGGCATGGGCGCGAGCAAATGCGGCTGGTCCTCCGCTCCATTTTGGTCGGGGGCTGGTCGAGGCGGTGCGGTGTGATGGCGCCTGTCTGCCAGCGGGCGAAGGAGAGCACGGGACGGGCTAAGGCGAGCCGTCCATGGTCAACCTGGCGCATGGTGTCGGGCGGCTTGGTACTGGAGCAGCTAGGGGAGAGGGAGAGAGATCTAGGGCCGGGGTTTTAGCTGGGGGGGACAAGGGGACCAAGTTAGGCCCCAATGGTGACCAAATTCACTGCTCACTATAGTGTTTTGGAATTTGCAAGATTTGTGTCTGCCACCTGTTTGATGAAATGGCCGCAAGAAGTAAAATTTTGAATTTTGGTTTCAAACTTTTTGAGTGTTCTCCACTGGTACTAGGTAGTCTCTGGTTGCAAGGGTTTTGAAAGTGGAGCTCAATTGGATGGTTTTTGAAATAGGGTGATCTAGGCATATGCATTGAATTCAATTTTCACATGCCATTTAAAATAAGTATTTGAATATTTTTAGCAGATCAAAAAGTGGGCCTTGTACCTCATTATGTGTACTAGCAAGGGGTGTAAAGATCTAGAATTATTTCTGTTGAGAAATGAGTGCTAGGAACACTCAAAGTAGTGTAGTGGATTAAAATGACCAAAATGACCATTCCTCCTTTTTAATTGTTTTTTATTTGATTTTCTTTGGGATTGGCATGGGAAAGGTTTACATGATGTTTAAATCACCTAAGAAACATTTTACAACCAAAGAATCACAGAACCATGGCAATTCAACTCAATTCCTAAATTAAATGCTCATACACATGAATGCTTTCATTTTTAATTTGGAAAAGTTTTTGTTAACCCTAATTTTGATGATTTGGATCTTGGTAAGCTTGGATTAAAGTTTTGGGATGTTACAGTTTCAGTCATATGCATGCGTGAGCATGTGCCAAGTCAATTCAAGTGAAACAATCAGAGGGAGGTACCACAGTGTCATACCAAGTTATGAATAGGGCAATGCAAGCAAACATTCATACGACATGCTACAAACTATTAGCAAGATGGAGCTAATCATAGGAAAGCAAGAACTACTAAGCATCCATAAATAACATACACCCTATATGAACGGACTAAGCATGCCCACAATGATGAGTATATGTAAAAAAATGAAAACAAATAGAGTTCATTACTACCCTCTTACCACACCTCAAGTTGTCATTAATCCTCATTATTGCCCTTCACTTGTGTGGCTTGAATAATACCGTGAAACCAAATTCCACTGAGGACTGGTGAACCCTGCAACAAACTTCACAAAACCAAAGAAGAACAACAAATATTTTTGGTGTTTTCGATTTTTAAAAGCAAGAACCAAAAGGAAGAACAAGCAAAGCAAAATCTTTTTGGGTTTTTCGAATAATTAAGACAAAGCCAAAAGGAAGAAGCAAACTGATGGCCCAAAATATATCGAGCTCGTTGGGGAACCCCAAGAGGAAGGTATGATGAGCACAATAGCAAGTTTTCCCTCGGTATGAAACCAAGGTTATCAATCCAGTAGGAGCAAGGAAACACCCCAAAGGTGTAGCTAGCTGAACATTGGCAGGGTGCACTACCGGTGCCAGCATCAATGTGGAGACCTGCACAACACAACCACAAAACTCTATCCCCAACTTGCGATGAGGTTGTCAATATCACCGATTTTGCTGAAAACAAAGGATTAAACGTATCGAATGGAAGGAAGTAATAGTTTGCAGAAAGTAAACACAAAGCAGTAAACAGTTTATAGATTGTATGTAAAAGAAATGATCAGGATCCATAGTTCACTAAAGGTGGCTCTCCTTAAGATAGATAACATGCTGGGTGAACAAATTACAGCGGGGCAACACAAACATCGAGAAAGCAATACATGCATATACTAATCATCTTGACTCCTTTGGAACTTGATTGGGCATTACAACATTATACATAGACCGCCATCTAACTACATCTATGACTAATAATGCACCTTCAGGTTATCATCTGAACCCCCTCCAGTATTAAGTTGCAAGCAACAGATTATTGCTTTGTGAATTGCGTGTAATGTAAACAATACGATTGTTCTATGAACAAAGGATTGTTGTTTTCTCCCTAGTAGCAACAGCACATCTAGTACCTTAGAGATTTCTGTCACTTCCCTAGATTACCAGAGGCATGAACCCACTATCGAGCATAAATACTAACTCTTGGAGTTGCTCGCATCTATTTGGCCAAGATAGCTGCTAACAATGGAAAGCATGCAAGATCACAAATAACAAAGACATGATAGAATCAATAATCAATCTGAAATAGCATCTCAATATCCATCGGATCCCTGCAAACACAACATGCAGAATTACAAATAGATGATCTTGATCATGAACGGAGCTCACAAGATCTAGACATGAAAGTACAAAGGAGGAGAACCAGCCATCTAGCTACTACATGGATCCGTAGTCCAGAGATGAACTACTCACGCATCACACCGGAGGCTTGCATGATGATGAAGAAGGCCTCCAGGGTGAATTCCCCTCTCCGGCAGGGTGCCGGGAAGAGCTTCAGATCCCTCCCGATCTAGGGATGGAGATGACGGTGGCTATAGACTCTTTCGTGGATTTTTGATCAGGTACTTAGGGTTTGATCGGGTATATAGGCGGAAGGAGAGGCTGAGGGGGTGCTGGGGTCGGCCAGACCACCCCCTGGTGCGGGCCAGGCCGCGCGGCCAGATGGCGTGGCCGGCCCCCAGCCCTTCTCCGTCTCGTATTCTAGCGTCTGATGACTTCCGAAAAAATAGCCACTTTTGCTTTTGTCCCGTCCAATTCCGAGAATATTCATTTTCTGACTTTCCTGGAACCAAAAACAGCAGAAAACAGGCAACTGGCACTATGTCTCTTGTTAATAGGTTAGTCCAAGAAATCATATGAAAAGTACTCCAAAGTGTGGACAAAACACAAGAAAGTGGATAAAACCAAGCATGGAACATCAAAAATTATAGACACATTTGCAATGTATCAACATCCCCAAGCTTAACTCCTGCTCGTCCTTGAGTAGGTAAGTGATAAAAAGAAAGAATAATTTTTGAGGTGACATGCACCATCAAAGACTTGATCAAAGTATTTGTAAAACATTCAAAGCTGGGATCATAGTACTTCAATCATAACATGAAAGACAAAGTTCTAGCAATAAGACAAAGAAACTATGATGCAACATGAAAAGGTACAAACAAAATATTCATGAATAACAATGCTCTGCAAGACGTTTGTTTGTTTCACATAAATAAAACATAGCATAATAGTATTCAGCTTGTCCCTCATAGAGTAGCAAATATAAATGCATAGGACACCTTCAAAGTTCATAAGAGTGACTAGATACAAATAGTTTAAAACAAGCAATATCAAGGTATGCATCAATCAACTAGTCTTGAGACAATGCACATAGAACTAAGAATGGCCAATATGCTCTCAAAGTAGGTGCATAAAGGTAGAAGGTGGAGACTCAACATAAAAGTAAAAGAAGGGCCTTCATAGAAGGAAGTAGGGATTCAAGTATCATAAAGAGCTTCCAAAAATTATGGTACTTATAGGTTCCAGCTCTCATTGCCCCTATCATAAGCATCTTGAAGTGATTAAGGTTAAAGTGAACAAACTATGGTGTACATGCTTGACGAAGTATAAGTTAGAAATCTCATGTCCCTTGGATACGAGGGCCGCTCCTCATGCTACTCAAGTTTAGTCACCGGTAAGTTCTTGTCATTGTAAGTACATGTGTATCATAGAGAACCGCCAACGGGGTACCCCTTGCCCGATGATACGGAAGAATCCCCATATCAAAATGACAAGGCAAGCAGACAACAAGCATCTCAGCAATCTTCTTATTTACCATGGGAATATGGTGCTTTTTTCTCTCTTTCCTCTTTTCATATCTCTTTTTTTTCTCTTTCTCTTTTCTCTCAATATAGGACTCTTTTTTTATAAGAAGAATGCTTCATAGACAGCTCATTATGGTTATGCTGCAGGTTCCACCATGTCAGTATGGATTATACCTGCGGCCTAGGCGTTTCTCTAACACCTATACATAACTCCATGGACTTACAAGCTCCCCTTTTATTTCACACCGACGACATCCATATACAAAAGAGCATGATATCAACTAGGTACAAGTACCATGTGCAATGTTGAAAGTGTTCCCCATGACAGCATGGTTCTTCTAATTCCCAACAAATAAGTGTAAGCATATACAACATAGACGACAAAATGGTTCAAGTTTATTAAGGGCAAGAAAAGTAAAGTGTGCCATCAAGTTCGTGAGAGCTTTAATCACTAGTTTTCTCATAACAAGTTTAATTTGGAAGGTAAACAAAAGCATGAATATACTTGGAATATCATAAGCTAGTAGGTAGGTATGGTGGACTCTTTGGAATAACTTGGTTTTGGGAGTTGGATGCATGAGTGGAACTCATACTTGGTTGTGGAGGCTAGCAAAAGACTGGGAGCGACAAACTAGGAAAGCAATAATGGCCATAATCATGCAGAGCAACAAAACATCATTGATCAAAGCATAAAGTGATACTACAAGTTGAAAACTAAAGGATCATAAAGGCTATGGTGACTTGATATAGTCATAACATGGTGTGAGCATGCGCCAAGTCAACCCAAATAAAGCATCAAAGGAGAATACCACTATACTATGCTTTAATATGCTAAAACAACGCATGATTCATCCAAGGCACATTAAGCAATCTCAATTGTTTATAACAATTCATGCTACAGCAAATAATACTAAGCATAAATCCAAAACAATATCAAGCATGGCATGACAAAGCATAGGCCACAGTCAAAAACAAGCTCTCTTTACCACTTAAGCATGAACTTTCCTACTCTTTTCCAAACCAAACCAAACTATTTGAAAACCAATGTATGAAAGAGGGGGTCCAACTAATTTATTCAGAAAACTAAGCAAACAAAAGCAAACGAAAACCAAAACCAAAACGAAAAAGAAGACGCTCCAAGAACAACACAACTGTGCATGAAACAATAAAAATGGAGCGTTTGGAAGAAACCTGGGATTTTTATTGATGAAGAGGGGGATGCCTTGGGCATCCCCAAGCTTTGACGCTTGTACTTCTTGGGGTGACACACGTGGCATCCCCAAGATTGAGCTTTAGTCCATCCTTCATCTCATTACTCATTCCTTCCATACACCTGAAATTTTTCCTTCATACAAAACTTCACACAATCTTTATTAGCAACATTAGTGTACTCAAGATAATAAGTCTTAAGGTTCAGTTACAACACCAAATAAACTTACATTAGAACACTAGCTACTGTAGCACTTCCCTCAAAAAGCTCAATTCCCCAAAAGAATTCAAAAAGGAACCAACAAGAAGCAAATGCAGAAAATGGCAGAAATCTGTCAAAACAGACCAGCAGGTAAAGACGAATTTTTTTGAAGATCTTATGTTGCTCAAATCAAAAAGTGTTGAACTAAGGAAAGTTATATAACAACCTGGGGCAGAAACAGAAAAATTCACGCCTCAAAAAGACGTTCAGAGATTTTACAAGGATTTTTACGGTGAAGCACATAAATCTGTTTCGGGACAGCAACTTTCCCAATCATTACTTCTCTCTCATTAGAGGTTACTCTTGGCACAAAAAGCAAATAAAAAGGATAAGGAGTGGTTATTACTTAAGTAATAACTTCAAGACTCATCTAAAACTTTTGGGTTATCTCCCAATAAGTACTTTCTTTAACGCCTTTAAGTTAGGCATAAGAAGCAAGAAAAAGAATCAAGTGTTCTCAAATGAAGAAGCATTAAGACCAAATTTTGTTTTCATAGGAGAAGCAAAAGAATACTTCTCTCTCTTCTTAGGGAAGTGTTCTATACCTTTCTTGAGTGGTAGTTGATATTTAATGGTGCCTTCTTTCATATCAATAATGGCACCAACAGTTCTAAGAAAAAGTCTTCCCAAAGTAATAGGACAAGAAGCATTGCATTCAACATCCAAAACATAGAAATCAACAGGGACATAGGCATTGTTAACCATAATAAGAACATCATTAATACTCCCCATGATTTTCTTTTTAGCATTATCATCAAGTGGGACATTCAAATAACAATCTTCAAGTGGAGGCAAATCAAGCATAACATAAATACTTCTAGGCATAATAGAAACACTACTATCAAGATCACATAAAGCTTTGTAATCAAAGTCATTCACTTTCATATTAATGATGGGTTCCCAACCAACTTCTTGTTTTATAGAAATAGAAGCTTTATGTTTCATCTTTTCTTCTTTAATCTTTATGAGAGCACTAGTAATGTGTTTTGTAAAGGCCATGTTCATAGCACTAGCATTAGGACTTTTAGCAAGCTTTTGTAGGAACTTAATAACTTCAGAGATATTGCAACCATCAAGATCAAAATCAAATTTATCATCTAAAGTAGTAGAACTATTACTAGCCTCAACACTAGTGGTGGTGATAGTAGAAACACTAATGTTTCTAGCAATTTCATATTCTCTTTCCCACTTAGCATGCAATTCAGCTAATAGTCTAACATTTTTATCAATTCTTACTTGTATAGCATTAGTAGCTGCAAAGGGATTATCATTAGTTTCAGGTTTGGCAGCCATTTTATTGATCAAAGAGGATTGAGCTTCAAACAAAGATGATATATTTCTTTCAGCATTAGAGAGTTTTAATTGTAAACTAGGAATTTCCCTATTTAGACTCTCAAGTTGATGGCTAATGTTCTTCAAAATGGTAGATTATTCCTCCATAGTTTTAGTGAATAGTTTATTTTGCTCATATTGCATTTGCATGAAGTTTTTAGTGGCTCTTTCAACTTCTCAAATTCTTCCTTCACTAGGTGACGAGGGTTTAACTCATCAATTCCCATTGTTATGGACTTGGGTTTTGGAGAAGGAGGGAGCACTGGAGACATCTATCGGCTAGCAAACAAGCACACAGGGGACTCGAAGATTTACCCAGGTTCAGGCCTCGTAGAGGTCCCTACTCCTGCTTGTCTGCTCGTGGAATTATCAAAGGAATCGAAGATTACAATGGTGCGCAGATGCAATCTGGCAAGGGTTGTGGAAACTAGGGTTGCGTGTGTCCTCCTCGCCGCCCCCTCCTAGCCTTTATATAGATAGGCTAGGTCTCGGGTAGCAGGTCGAGTCGGTTACATGTTAGGGTTTTCCCCTTTGAACTTTCTATCTTTAGCTTCTTCTTGTTCTTCAAGCAATCGAGAGTCCGTAGGTTACTCGAGTTCTTCATTTGGGCCTTGGCGACAGCGTGTGCCTCTACGTATTCAGGTCATATATACCAAGCTCGAGTACCTATAGGGTATACCCATGTCAGTAGCCCCCGAGTGTCCAGTGGAATCGCAGATTCGACTGGAGACTTTATGAAGCCTTTCGAGTGCATGACTGAGTATGTTTTTCGACTGCTTTGTTTATGTCATAGGGATTGTTGATGTGTGTGCTTGATTTAACCGATGTATCGGTATCATTTAACTACCTTAGGGTAAAACAACGCCATCTACTCAAACTCGAGTCCTCGGACTCGAATCCGGAAAAGTGATGGTGTAATTCGACTCAGCCGCAGAGGTCTTACAGGAGTCGAATTCCAGTACATGGGTGTGAGCACTCAACGCGTCTGTCAAGGCATGTTCATCATACCTGTAGGCACGGATATATTTCTGGTAGTGCGCAGCTAATGCGTTGTCAGGCCTTATTCAGGTCTTATCTTAACGTTGTAAGCGCGGCATCCGAATTTTATCATCGCGGAGACGATTCGGGTGACCCAGGAGACGTAGTCTCTTTGTAGGGAAAAATTATGAGGCGGTGTCGCCATAAACTTTGAGTGTGGATGTTATCAACACATAGTACTTTTGTACAAAATAATCATAGGATGCGCGACCAGCGCTCCCTATGGGAGTAGCCCCTGAGTGCCTGGTTGAGTCGAAGACTCAAGCAGGGACTAAAGAACTTTTGCGACTGCTGTCGTCTTTTGTTTGCTTGTTTTAGTCGAATTTGCTTCCGGCGCTCCCTATGGGAGTAACCCATGTCCATAGTCGAACCGTGTTTTAAGTGATTGGGTTTTGCTTTGATTGTTCATGTTCCTGTAAAAGAAGAAGAAAAAATCGTAGGGTGCGCGACCAGCGCTCCCTATGGGAGTAGCCCCCGAGTGCTTGGTGGAGTCAAAGACTCGAGCGAGGACAAAAGTAGTCGAAGTCTTCTGCAACGTAGTTTTTGATGACATCGGTGCTGATGATTTCATGACCTCAGTTGCCCGCGTGAGCGAGTTTGACGGGACGTGACGAGCGGTGGGTCCCACTCCCTGACTCTGATTTGACCGGGCGTGCGTAATCTTTATTTTAACTGCGCCTCCTCGATTTCCGCGCATAATGGGAGTAGTGGGGGGACGGTTCGCATTTCAGCTCCTCCACGTGTCGAGCACGATGAACACCACGCGTCTGGTAGGGTTTTTCTGAGCCGCTGCATTGCATATTTCAGGGGTTAAGCATTGACATTGCGATGGTAAAATTCACATCTACTTCCATTCATCCTTTGCCTTCATCGCCATTGCTGCTGCTCCTCTGCTTTCTCTGCGCTCTTTTCCCTCCACGGTGCTGGACCAGCTCCGCACATTTCCTAGCTACTTCCTCCGGTCGCATCACCGCCGCATAATGGGGAAGAAGAAAGGAGGTGATGCGGCCGATTCCGCTGTTGCCGCTACTGTGATGAAGAAGAAGGGCGGCGCTGCCGCTGCAGGCACCAGCACCGCTGCCGGTAGGAAGAAGAAGGGCATGGGCACCCGCGTCACGAATGACGCGTGGCGTCCATCTGTGATCAAGTCCTCGGATCTTCGTCTTCTTCGCCAAGACGGAGTGTTGTCCACCGCAGTCGCCGACGCGCGCGTCCCTGGCAACGAGGTAATCCCCTCTCCTCCTGCCGGTTTTCAAGTGATGTTCCTAGCGTTCATCATTTGCGGCCTCTCGTTGCCCCTTCATCCTTTCTTAAGGGGCCTTCTTTGTTTTACGGGCTCCAGCTCCATCAGCTGTCCCCTAATTCCATCCTCCACGTAGCTTGCTACATCACCCTTTGCGAGTGTTGGCTCGAATCGAGCCGCATTTCGGCCTCTTCAAGCGCCTCTTCAAGTTGAAGCGTCAATCAGCGTCTGGCTCCGTAGTCTATGATGTAGGCGGCTGCGGAATCCACATCGATCCATCCGCCACATACGTCGACATCAAGCTGGCGATGTCCGTCCAAGGGTGGAGGGACAAGTGGTTCTATGTCCACGACGAGAAGGCTGATGGAGAACACTTCGGACGCGCACCCTTCGACTCTGCGACGCCGTGCTAGAGGAGGCGCTCCTGGAAGAATGTGGTCATGCCCGGCGAGTCCGCGGAGACAGATGTGCTGTACGAGCGCGTCTGCGACCTCGAGAGTCGCATAGGCAAAGAGGAGGGAGGCTGCGCCCTCATTCGCACGTGGCTGCGCCGTTGCGTCCAGCCCCTACAGGCCAGAGTCCACCCCATGTTTCAATGGGCTGGCGCTGACGATGTTACTCGCGTGTCTACCGATGGCATGTCCGCGAGTGAGGTAGATAAAAGGGTTCGACTGGTCACCAAGTACGCCGTCAAGCATCGGCGAGTGAGGAGTTGGTAGAAGGGCAGTGCCTTTTCACCCATTCGACTGATAAATCGACTGAGGGCCGCGATTCGCCCAGCCAGTTGATGGACGCCCCTTATGTTTTTCGGCTTCTCCATGGCTAGTATGGCTTTTATTTTCTTCGGGTTTGCCTCGATTCCTCTCGTGGAGATGAGATACCCGAGTAGTTGCCCAGATGGTACGCCGAAGGCGCATTTGTCCAGATTGAGCTTGATCCGGTAGCGGTCGAGGTTGGTGAAGGTTTCACGTAAATCGTCGATTAGGGAGGCTTCCTCAGTTTTGATTACTATGTCGTCGACATAGACTTGAATGTTGCGACCAAGTTGATCCTTGAGGCAAGCCTGCATGCACCGTTGGTAGGTGGCTCCTGCGTTTTTTAGCCCGAAGGGCATTGTGTTGTAGCAGAACACACCGAAGGGCATTGTAAACGTTGTTTTTTCTTGATCTTCCTCCTTCATTCGAATCTGATTATAGCCTGAGCAGGCGTCGAGGAAGCATAGGTGCGCACATCCCGTGGTGGAGTCGATGATCTGGTCGATTCGCGGTAACGGAAAGTGATCCTTTGGATAGTGCTTATTCGGAGAGGTGAAGTCCACGCACATCCGCAGGATATCCGTGTCCTTTTTTGGTGCTAGCACCGTGTTGGCGAGCCAAGTGCTTTCCTTGATCTCTCGTATGAACTTGGCATCGAGGAGTCTGTTGATCTCCATTCCGACTGCCTTTGCTCGTGGCTCAGATAATCGCTGGATTGTTTGCTTGACTGGCCTTGCGTCTGGGTTGACGTTGAGTGTGTGCTCGGAGAATTCCCTGGGAACTCCTGGCATGTCCGCTGGACACCAGGTGAAGATTTCCCAGTGCTCACGGAGGAATTCGACGAGCACGAGTTCCTATGCGGGACTCGAGTTGTTGGCGATGAGGGCCGTCTTGGCGGGATCCGATGGGTGGACCTGCACTTTCTTTGTGTGCACCGATGAGTCGAAAGATAGATCGGGCGAGCTTGGCCGGCTTAGGGGAGGCAGACTGTTGTCTGTCGACTCCTTTAGTCTCGCGAGTTCTTCCTGCATGCCGAAGGACTGGGAAATTCTGTTGAATTCCCTGTCACAACTATCGGATCTCTCGAAGCTCCCGTTGACTGTGATGACGCCATTGGGATCTGACATTTTCATCTGTAGGTAGGCGTAGTGTGGCACTGCCATGAACCTAGCGAACGCGACACGTCCGAGGATGTAGTGGTACTGTGAGGGCCAGTCGACGACCTCAAAGTCGATGCGCTCGCGCCAAAAGTTTTTCAGCGTGCCGAAGATGACGTCGAGGTTTATTTTTCCCAGGGGATACACACCTTTTCTTGGGATGATGCCGTGGAATGTTGTGTCCGAGGCTTCTAGGAAAGTCAGAGGGATCCTCATTGCTTGCAAGGTACTTGCGAATATAAGTTTGATGCCACTTCCGCTGTCCATGAAGACGCGGCTCATGTCGAAACCTCCGATTTGAGCCTCGAGTACGAGGGGACAATGGCCTGGACGACATACTTGAGGTGGATGATTGTGTTTGTCAAAGGTGATGCAGGACTCGCTTCCACTGAGGTACTCAGTGGTGGATGGTGGCGAGTTTGTGGCCAAGTTGACTTGGCGAGTGATGGCCTTCTGCACCCTGTTAGAGGGGCATCCTTTTTGGATCATCATCGTACCCATGGCTTGTGGGTATGGTTCGCCTCCCTGGTGCTGGTCCGGTGCAGCTGCGTTTGGGGGTAGTCCAGGTGGTGGTGGCGGAGCGCCATGTGCCACGGCGCCTGGAGCGGCTCCATAGCCTCTTTCGACTGTGTTGTGATTCATGCGAACCAATCCCTCATGTAGTTTGAGGAACTCGCGGCAGTCCTTGAGGAGGTGGCTGGACTTCTTCTTTCCATCATGCTTGTCGATGTAGAAGTGCACCGTACATGGCCCAGACAGTTTGTCTTCAATGGATGTCATGGGTGCCTCATCATGATTGTGGTGTTGCCACACTTGCGTGGTTTTCCCAGAGTCGCGGTACCCACCGCTGCGGTACCCGCTGTTGCGGTTATCGTCGCGTCTGTCAGCGTAGCCAGCTGCGACCATGTTGACGTCGTCGCGGTCATCGTAGATGCGCATGCGGCGTTTGCCTCGGCGGTCACGTCTGCGCTCGAGTTCTGCCTCCTCGTCGGAGTGAACGTGATTCTTCAACAAATCTTCTCCATTGGCCCACCGATTCGTGATTTCCATCAGGTGGTCGATGGTCTTGGGCTTTGAGCGGCCCAGTGATACATTGCAAATGTATCTACAATTTTTGATGTTCCATGCATGGTTTTATCCACTTTCTTGTGTTTTGTTCCAACTTTGGAGTACTTTTCATATGATTTCTTGGACTAAGCTATTAACAAGAGCCACAGTGCTAACTGTCTGTTTTCTGCTGTTTTTGGTTCTAGGAAAGTCAGAAAATGAATATTCTCGGAATTGGACGGGACAAAAGCCAAAGTGCCTATTTTTCCGGAGAGAGGCCAGAGGCCAGCCACACCACTTGGCCATGTGGCCAGGCTTGGCCCACGCTAGGGGGTGGTGTGGTGGCCCCTGGCACCCCCTCGGTCTCCCCTTCCGCCTATAAGATGCCCTCGGGACGAAAACCCTAAGGGCCCGATCAAAAATCCACGAAAGAGTCTGTAGCCGCTGTCATCTCCATCCCTAGATCAGGTGGGATCTGAAGCTCTTCCCGGCACCCTGTCGGAGAGGGGAATTCACCCTGGAGGCCTTCTTCATCACCATGCAAGCCTCCTGTGTGATGCGTGAGTAGTTCATCCTTGGACTACGGATCCATGTAGTAGCTAGATGGCTGGTTCTCCTCCTTTGTGCTTTCATGTCTAGATCTTGTGAGCTCCGTTCATGATCAAGATCATCTATTTGTAATTCTGCATGTTGTGTTTGCGGGGATCCGATGGATATTGAGATGCTATTTCAGATTGATTATTGATTCTATCATGTCTTTGTTATTTGTGATCTTGCATGCTTTCTGTTGTTAGTAGCTATCTTGGCCAAGTAGATGCTAGCAACTCTAAGAGTTAGTGTTTATGCTCGATAGTGGGATCATGCCTCTGGTAATCTGGGGAAGTGACAGAAATCTCTAAGGTACTAGATGTGTTGTTGCTACTAGGGAGAAAACAACAATCCTTTGTTCATAGAACAATCGTATTGTTTACTTTACACGCAATTTGTAAAGCAATAATCTGTTGCTTGCAACTTAATACTGGAGGGGGTTCGGATGATAACCTGAAGGTGGATTATTAGTCATAGATGCAGTTGGATGGCGGTCTATGTATAATGTTGTAATGCCCAATCAAGTCTCAAAGGAGTCAAGATGATTAGTATATGCATGTATTGCTTTCTCGATGTTTGTCAATTGCCCCGCTGTAATTTGTTCACCCAGCATGTTATCTATCTTAAGGAGAGCCACCTCTAGTGAACTATGGATCCCGGTCCTTTTCTTTACATACAATCTAAATCTTTTACTGTTTTGTGTTTACTTTCTGCAAACTTTTACTTATTTCCATTCGATACATTTAATCCTTTGTTTTCCGCAAAACACGGTGAGATTGACAACCTCATCGCAAGTTGGGGACAAAGTTATGTGGTTGTGTTGTGCAGGTCTCCACGTTGCTACTAGCACCGGTAGTGCGCCCTGCCAAGGCTCAGCTAGCAACACCTTTGGGGTGTTTCCTTGCTCCTATTGGTTCGATTAAACCTTGGTTCCATAACTGAAGGAAACTTGCTGTTGTGCTCATCATATGTTCCTCTTGGGGTTCCCAACGAGCTCTACATCAACACCGCACCAGCACTTTTCTAGGCGCCGTGCACTGAGCCATCAAGCATTTTTCTAGCGCCGTTGCCGGGGAACGAAGAAAAAGAAGCTCCCACGTCAACTAGACGCCATCAAAGATTTTTCTAGCGCCATTGCCAGGGAGTCAAGGACATCTTCGCAAGGGGAGTCCCTTATAACCAATCTCTTTACTTTGTTATTTTGGTTTTGCTTAGTTTCTTTTTTCTTTGTTTGCTTGTTTCTTTGTCAAAAACACAAAAAAATTAGTTTTACAAGTTTGCTTTCTTATTTGAAAACCCAAAAAAATGACTACTCTTGAAAACACTAAGTTGTGTGACTTCACTAGCACCAACAAAAATGATTTTATGAGCACACCTATTGCTCCACCTGTGCCTAAAGATACCTTCTTTGAGATAAAACCTGCTTTACTCAATCTTGTTATGAGAGAACAATTTTCTGGTATTGGTAATGAAGATGCTGCTACCCATCTAAATAAATTTTTTGAACTTTGTGAGATGCAAAAGCATACGGATGTAGATGCTGATATTATTAAGTTGAAATTGTTTCCTTTCTCTTTGAGAGGAAAAGCTAAAGAATGGTTGAATTCCTTAACTAGGAATAGTATTGATTCTTGGACTAAGTGCAAAAATGCTTTCATTGGAAAATACTATCCTCCTGCTAAGATTATATCTATGAGACGTGAAATAATGAAGTTTAAACAACTTGATAATGAACATGTTGCTCAAGCTTGGGAAAGAATGAAATCTTTGGTAAAGAATTGTCCCACTCATGGACTGACTGCTTGGATGATCATCCAAACTTTTTATGCAGGATTGAACTATTCTTCAAGGAACCTATTGGATTCTGCTGCTGGAGGTACCTTTATGACCATCACTTTGGGTGCTGCAACAAAAGTTCTGGACAATATGATGGTTAATTATTCTGAATGGCATACTGAGAGAGCTCCACAAGGTAGGAAGGTAAATTCTGTTGAGGAAACCTCCTCCTTGAGTGATAAGATTTATATTATTATGTCTATGGTTGTGAATGGGAAAGCCCATATTGATCCAAATAATGTTCCTTTAGCCTCTTTGGTTGCTCAAGAAGAGCAAGTTGATGTGAACTTCATAAGAAATAATAATTTTGGCAACAATGCTTATGGTAGTAACAATTATAGGCCTTACCCTCCTAATAATACTTATGGTTATAATGGCAAGCCTAGATTACCTAGTGAAGGAAGAATTTTAGAAGTTGAAAGAGCCACTAAGAACTTCATGCACATGCAATATGAGAAAAATCAACTATTTACTAAAACTATGGAGGAACAATCTACCATTTTGAAGAACATTAGCCATCAACTTGAGAGTCTAAATAGGGAAATTCCTAGTTTACAATTGAAACTTTATAATGCTGAAAGGAATATATCATCTTTGTCTGAAGCTCAATCTTCATTGATTAATAAAATGGCTGCTAAACCTGAAACTAATGATAATCCCTTTGCAGCTACTAATGCCATACAAGTAAGAATTGATGAAAATGTTAGACTATTAGCTGAATTACATGCTAAGTGGGAAAGAGAAGATGAAATTGCTAGAAACATTAGTGTTTCTACTATCGCCACCACTAGTGTTGAGGCTAGTAATAGCTCTACTACTTTAGATGATAAATTTAATTTTAATCTTGATGGTTGCAATATCTCTGAAGTTATTAAATTCCTACAAAAGCTTGCTAAAAGTCCTAATGCTAGTGCTATGAACATGGCCTTTACAAAACACATTACTGATGCTCTCATAAATATTAAAGAAGAAAAGATGAAACATAAAGCTTCTATTCCTATAAAACAAGAAGATGGTTGGGAACCCATCATTATATGAAAGTGAATGACTTTGATTTCAATGCTTTATGTGATCTTGATAGTAGTGTTTCTATTATGCCTAGAAGGATTTATGATATGCTTGATTTGCCTCCACTTGAAGATTGTTATTTGAATATCCCACTTGATGATAATGCTAAAAAAAACTCATGGGGAGTCTTAATGATGTTCTTATTATGGTTAACAATGCCTATGTCCCCGTTGATTTCTATGTTTTGGATGTTGAATACAATGCTTCTTGTCCTATTACTTTGGCAAGACCTTTTCTTATAACTGTTGGTGCCATCATTGATATGAAAGAAGGCACCATTAAATATCAACTCCCACTCAAGAAAGGTATAGAACACTTCCCTAAGAAGAGAGAGAAGATTTCTCTTGCTTCTCCTATGAAAAACAATATGGTCTTAATGCTTGATATATTGCAAATGTATCTATAATGTTTGATGTTCCATGCTTGGTTTTATCCACTTTCTTGTGTTTTGTTCCAACTTTGGAGTACTTTTCATATGATTTCTTGGACTAACCTATTAACAACAGCCACAGTGCCAGATACCTATTTTCTGCTGTTTTTGGTTCCAAGAAAGTCAGAAAATGAATATTCTTGGAATTGGACGGGACAAAAGCCAAAGTGCCTATTTTTCCGGAAGGGATCAAGTGCCAGAATACGAGACGGAGAGGGGCCAGGGGACGGCCACACCACCTGGCCGCGCGGCCAGGCCTGGCCCGCGCCATGGGGTGGTGTGGTGGCTCCTGGCACCCCCTCAGCCTCTCCTTCCGCCTATATATTGCCCTTGGGACGAAAACCCTAAGTACCCGATCAAAAATCCATGAAAGAGTCTGTAGCCGCCGTCATCTCCATCCCTAGATCGGGAGGGATCTGAAGCTCTTCCCGGCACCCTGCCGGAGAGGGGAATTCACCCTGGAGGCCTTCTTCATCACCATGCAAGCCTCCGGTGTGATTCATGAGTAGTTCATCCTTGGACTACGGATCCATGTAGTAGCTAGATGGCTGTTTTCTCCTCCTTTGTGCTTTCATGTTTAGATCTTGTGAGCTCCGTTCATGATCAAGATCATCTTTTTGTAATCCATACATGTTGTGTTTGCGGGGATCCGATGGATATTGAGATGTTATTTCAGATTGATTATTTATTCTATCATGTCTTTGTTATTTGTGATCTTGCATGCTTTCCCTTGTTAGTATCTATCTTGGCCAAGTAGATGCTAGCAACTCCAAGAGTTAGTATTTATGCTCGATAGTGGGTTCATGCCTCTGGTAATCTGGGGAAGTGACAGAAATCTCTAAGGTACTAGATGTGTTGTTGCTACTAGGGAGAAAACAACAATCCTTTGTTCATAGAACAATCGTATTGTTTACTTTACACGCAGTTCGTAAAGCAATAATCTGTTGCTTGCAACTTAATACTGGAGGGGGTTCGGATGATTACCTGAAGGTGGATTATTAGTCATAGATGCAGTTGGATGGCGGTCTATGTATTATGTTGTAATACCCAATCAAGTCTCAAAGGAGTCAAGATGATTAGTATATGCATGTATTGCTTTCTCGGTGTTTGTCAATTTCCTCGTTGTAATTTGTTCACCCAGCATGTTATCTATCTAAGGAGAGCCACCTCTAGTGAACTATGGATCCCGGTCCTTGTCTTGTATATACAATCTTTAATCTTTTACTGCTTTGTGTTTACTTTCTGCAAACTTTTACTTCTTTCCATTCGATATGTTTAATCCTTTGTTTTCCGCAAAACACGGTGAGATTGACAACCTCATCGCAAGTTGGGGACAAAGTTCTATGGTTGTGTTGTGCAGGTCTCCATGTTGCTACTAGCACCGGTAGTGCGCCCTGCCAAAGCTCAGCTAGTAACACCTTTGGGGTGTTTCCTTGCTCCTACTGGTTCGATTAAACCTTGGTTTCATAACTGAGGGAAACTCGCTACTGTGCTCATCATACCTTCCTATTGGGGTTCCCAACGATCTCTACATCAACACCGCCATAAAGCATTTTTCTGGGCGTCGTGCATTGAGCCATCAAGAATTTTTCTGGCACCGTTGCCGGGGAGTCAAGGACATCTTCACAAGGGGAGTCCCTCATAACCAATCTCTTTACTTTGTTGTTATTGTTTTGCTTAGCTTTCTTTTTTCTTTGTTTGCTTGTTTTGTTATTCAAAAACAAAAAAAAATAGTTTTACTAGTTTGATTTCTTATTTCAAAAACACAAAAAAAATTAGTTCCTATCTTGAGTTGCCACTATGTCTAGCCTTGCTCCAATCACTATGTCACCCGAGGAAATGATTTTCACTTTTAAACAAGGAATTGAGGAAAGTTTTAAGGAAGCTTGGTCTAGAATCTCTGATCAACATGAAAAAACTTAGCCTAAAATGACTCAAGGCTTGTTCCTTAGCATTTTTTACCTTGGGATTGCTCTTTTATATGGATATGCTTTAGATGCTATTGTGGGAGGAGATTTCCTCCAATGTAATGAGGATGATGCTATTAATGCTATAAAGAAATTGATCCTCACTTACAACATGCCTAGCCAAACTGATATTTCTTTCGCAAAATTTTTTGCTAGGTTGAACACTCTTGAGGCTAGCACTACTAGCTTAGAAAATTGCTATAATACGCTTAGGGAGCATCACAATTATGTTCCAATAACTGAACCATCAAAGTGGATCCCTACAGTAAAGATTGAGATAAACACTGAAACTTTTCAAGCCCGCTGCGATATCATGTCTGAATTTTGTCTTATGCCCAAAGATATTTATGAATCTTTGAATCTTTGGGGGCTTACTGAAGGAGGAAAAGAAATATCTCTTGCTAATAATGCTACCTTATTTCCTATTGGAATAGTTGAAGGAGTGTTTACAAAGATCTTTCGGAAAATGATTTCTACTGATTATCTTGTTATTGAACGTGCAGGAAAAGGACAAATTACACTTGGAAGGTCCCTATTAGAACTCCTTGGAGCAATAATAGATGTGGGAAAGGGGACCATGCACCTTTCTTCTCCACCAAACAATCACATTTTCCCCAAGGCTAAGAATAAAAGTAAAAGAGGTAAGGGCAAGAAAGTTGGTTTTAATGCTTCTTCATTTGAGAACACTTGATTCTTTCTTTGCTTCTTATGCCTAACTTAAAGGCGTTAAAGAAAAGTACTTGTTGGAAGATAACCCAAGAGTTTTAGATGAGTCTTGGAAGTTATTACTTCAGTAATAACCTCTCCTTATCCTTTTTATTTTCTTTTTGTGCCAAGAGTAACCTCTAATGAGAGTGAAGTAATGATTGGGAAAGTTGCTGCCCCGAAACAGATTTTTGTGCTTCACCGTAAAAATTCCTGAGAGAGCTCTGGATGTCGGATTGAGCTGTACTTTTTTGTGCTTCTGACCCAGGTTGTTATCTAACTTTCTTTAGTTCAACACTTTTTGATTTGAGCAACAGAAGATCTTATAAAAAATTCGTCTTTACCTGCTGGTCTGTTTTGACAAATTTCTGCCATTTTCTGCATTTGCTTCTTGTTGGTTCCTTCTTGAGTTCTTTTGGGGAATTGAGCTTTTTGAGGGAAGTTCTACAGTCGCTAGTGTTCTAATGGAAGTTTATTTGGTGTTAGAACTGAACCTTGAGACTTATTTATCTTAAGTGCACTAATGTTGCTAATGAGATTGTGTGAAGTTTTGTATGAAGGAAAAATTTTAGGTGTATGGAAGGAATGAGTAATGAGATGAAGGATGGACTAAAGCTCAAGCTTGGGGATGCCACGCGTGTCACCCCAAGAAATATCCAAGAAGTACAAGCGTCAAAGCTTGGGGATGCCCAAGGCATCCCCTTCTTCATCAATAAAAATTCCAGGTTTCTTCCAAACGCTTCATTTTTATTGTTTCATGCACAGTTGTGTTTTTCTTGGAGCGTCTTCTTTTTCGTTTTTGTTTTGGTTCTTAGTTTGCTTGGTTTGCTTAGTTTTCTGAATAAGTTGGTTGGAACCCCTCTTTCATACATTGGTTTGCAAATACTTTGGTTTGGTTTGGAAAAGAGTAGGAAAGTTCATGCTTATGTGGTAAAAAGAGCTCGTTCTTGACTGTGGTTATGCTTTGTCATGCCATGCTTGATATTGTTTTGGCTTTATTCTTAGTATTCATAGAACAATCGTATTGTTTACTTTACACGCAATTCGTAAAGCAATAATATGTTGCTTGCAACTTAATACTGGAGGGGGTTCGGATGATAAATTGAAGGTGGATTATTAGTCATAGATGCAGTTGGATGGCGGTCTATGTATTATGTTGTAATGCCCAATCAAGTCTCAAAGGAGTCAAGATGATTAGTATATGCATGTATTGCTTTCTCGGTGTTTGTCAATTGCCCCGCTGTAATTTGTTCACCCAGCATGTTATCTATCTAAGGAGAGCCACCTCTAGTGAACTATGGATCCCGGTCCTTGTCTTTTACATACAATCTACAATCTTTTACTGCTTTGTGTTTACTTTCTGCAAACTTTTACTTCTTTCCATTCGATACGTTTAATCCTTTGTTTTCTGTAAAACATGGTGAGATTGATAACCTCATCTCAAGTTGGGGACAAAGTTCTGTGGTTGTGTTGTGCAGGTCTCCACGTTGCTACTAGCACCGGTAGTGCGCCCTGCCAAAGCTCAGCTAGTAACACCTTTGGGGTGTTTCCTTACTCCTACTGGTTCGATTAAACCTTGGTTTCATAACTGAGGGAAACTTGCTGCTGTCCTCATCATACCTTCCTCTTGGGGTTCCCAACGAGCTCTACATCAACACCGCCATCAAGCATTTTTCTGGGCGCCATGCATTGAGCCATCAATGCTTCTTCATTTGAGAACACTTGATTCTTTTTCTTGCTTCTTATGCCTAACTTAAAGGCGTTAAAGAAAAGTACTTATTGGGAGATAACCCAAGAGTTTTAGATGAGTCTTGGAAGTTATTACTTCAGTAATAACCTCTCCTTATACTTTTTATTTGCTTTTTATGCCAAGAGTAACCTCTAATGAGAGAGAAGTAATGATTGGGAAAGTTGCTGTCCCGAAACAGATTTATGTGCTTCACCGTAAAAATTCGTGTAAAATCTCTGAACGTCTTTTTGAGGCATGAATTTTTGTCCTTCTGCCCCCGGTTGATATCTAACTTTTGTTAATTCAACACTTTTTGATTTGAGCAACAGAAGGTCTTTGAAAAAAAATCATCTTTCCCTGCTGGTCTGTTTTGACAGATTTCTGCCATTTTCTGCATTTGCTTCTTGTTGGTTCCTTTTTGACTTATTTTGGGGAATTGAGCTTTTTGAGGGAAGTGCTACAGTAGCTAGTGTTCTAATGGAAGTTTATTTGGTGTTAGAACTGATCCTTGAGACTTATTTATATTGAGTGTACTAATGTTGCTCATAAAGATTGTGTGAAGTTTTGTATGAAGGAAAAATTTCAGGTGTCTGGAAGGAATGAGTAATGATATGAAGGATGGACTAAAGCTCAAGCTTGGGGATGCCACGTGTGTCACCCCAAGAAATATCCAAGAAGTACAAGCGTCAAAGCTTGGGGATGCCCAAGGCATCCCCTTCTTCATCAATAAAACTTCCACGTTTCTTCCAAATGCTTCATTTTTATTGTTTCATGCACAGTTGTGTTGTTCTTGGAGTGTCTTCTTTTTCGTTTTCGTTTTGGTTTTTAGTTTTCTTGGTTTTCTTAGTTTTCTGAATAAGTTGGTTGGACCCCCTCTTTCATACATTGGTTTGCAAATAGTTTGGTTTGGCTTGGAAAAGAGTAGGAAAGTTCATACTTATGTGGTAAAAAGAGCTTGTTTTTTACGGTGGCCTATGCTTTGTCATGCCATGCTTGATATTGTTTTGACTTTATGCTTAGTATTCTTTGTTGTAGCATGACTTGTTATAAACAATTGAGATTGCTTAACGTGCCTTGGATGAATCATGCGTTGTTTTAGCATATTAAAGCATAGTATAGTGGTATTCTCCTTTGATGCTTTATTTGGGTTGACTTGGCGCATCCTCACACCATGTTATGACTATCACAAGTCACCATAAGCCTTTATGATCCTTTAGTTTTCAATTTGTAGTTTCACTTTATGCTTTGATCAATGATGTTTTGTCGCTCTACATGATTATGGACATTACTGCTCTCTTAGTTTGTCGCTCCCAAACTTTTGCTAGCCTCCACAACAAAGTATGAGTTCCACTCATGCACCCAACTCCCTAAACCAAGTTATTCGAAAGAGTCCACCATACCTACCTACTAGCTTATGCTATTCCAAGTATATTCATGCTTTTGTTTACCTTCCAATTAAACTTGTTATGAGAAAACTAGTGATTAAAGCTCTCACGAACTTGATGGCATACTTTACCTTTTTGCATCTAATAAACTTGAACCATTGGGTCCTTATTTGTTGCGTATATGCTTGCGCTTTATAAGTTGAAATTAGCAGAACCATGTTTCATGGGGAACGCTTTCAACATTGCACTTGTACTTTGTACCCAGTTGATATCATGTTCTTTTGCTTATGGATCTTGGCGGTGTGAAATAAAAGTGGAACTTGTAAGATCATGGAGTTCGTATGTGTGTTAGAGAAACGCCTGGGCCGCTAGCCTAAGCCATGCCTAATCATGGTGGAAACTTGCAGCATCACCATAATGAGCACTCTATGAAGCATCCTCAATAAAAACATATGCAAATAGCAAATAAAAAGATCGCTGAGATGCTCATTGTCTGCTTGCCTTGTCATTTTGATTATGGAAAAGCTCCCGTATCATGTGCAAGGGGTACCCCGTTGGCCGTTCTTTATGATACATATGTACTTACAATGACAAGAGCTTACTTGTGACTAAACTTGAGTAGCATGAGGTTCGGTCTTCGTAAGTAAGGGGCATGAGATTTCGGTTTATAACTTGTCAAGAATATCCTCTTAGTTGTGTCACTTTAACCTTAATCACCTTAAAGATGCTTATGATAGGGGCAATGAGAGCTGAAAGCTATAAGTACCATAATTTTTGGAAGCTCTTTATGAAACTTGAATCTCTACTTCCTTTTATAAAGGCCTTTCTTCCACCATTATATTGAGTCTCCACCTTCTACCTTTATGCACCTACTTTGAGAGCATAGTGGCCATTCTTAGTTCTATGTGCATTGTCCCAAGACTAGTTGATTGATGCATAACTTGATATTGCTTGTTTTAAACTATTTGTATCTAGTCACTCTTATGAACTTTGAAGGTGTCCTATGCATTTATATTTGCTACTCTATGAGGGACAAGCTGAATGCTATTATGCTATGTTTTGTTTATGTGAAACAAACAAATGTCTTGCAAAGCATTATTATTCATGAATCTTTTGTTTGTGCCTTTTCATGTTGCATCATAGATTCTTTGTCTTATTGCTAGAACTTTGTCTTTCGTGTAATGATTGAAGTACTATGATCCTAGCTTTGAATGTTTTACAAGTACTTTGATCAAGTCTTTGATGGTGCATGTCACCTCAAAAATTATTCTTTCTTTTTATCACTTACCTACTCGAGGACGAGCAGGAGTTAAGCTTGGGTATGTTGATACATTGCAAATGTATCTATAATTTTTGATGTTCCATGCTTGGTTTTATCCACTTTATTGTGTTTTGTTCCAACTTTGGAGTACTTTTCATATGATTTCTTGGACTAACCTATTAACAAGAGCCACAGTGCCAGCTGCCAGTTTTCTGCTGTTTTTGGTTCCAGGAAAGTCAGAAAATGAATATTCTTGGAATTGGACGGGACAAAAGGCAAAGTGCCTATTTTTTCAGAAGTCATCAAATGCCAGAATACGAGACGGAGAGGGTCCAGAGGCCGGCCACACCACCTGGCCGCGTGGCCAGGCTTGGCTCGCGCCAGGGGGTGGTGTGGTGGCCCCTGGCACCCCCTCGGTCTCCCCTTCCGCCTATAAGATGCCCTCGGGACAAAAACCCTAAGGGCCCGATCAAAAATCCACGAAAGAGTCTGTAGCCGCTGTCATCTCCATCCCTAGATCAGGAGGGATCTGAAGCTCTTCCCGGCACCCTGCCGGAGCGGGGAATTCACCCTGGAGGCCTTCTTCATCACCATGCAAGCCTCCTGTGTGATGCGTGAGTAGTTCATCCTTGGACTACGGATCCATGTAGCAGCTAGATGGCTGGTTTCTCCTCCTTTGTGCTTTCATGTTTAGATCTTGTGAGCTCCGTTCATGATCAAGATCATCTTTTTGTAATCCATACATGTTGTGTTTGCGGGGATCCGATGGATATTGAGATGTTATTTCAGATTGATTATTGATTCTATCATGTCTTTGTTTTTGTTGATCTTGTATGCTTTCTGTTGTTAGTAGCTATCTTGGCCAAGTAGATGCTAACAACTCCAAGAGTTAGTATTTATGCTCGATAGTGGGTTCATGCCTCTGGTAATCTGGGGAAGTGACAGAAATCTCTAAGGCACTAGATGTGTTGTTGCTACTAGGGAGAAAACTACAATCCTTTATTCATAGACCAATCGTATTGTTTACTTTACACGCAATTCGTAAAGCAATAATATGTTGCTTGCAACTTAATACTGGAGGGGGTTCTGATGATAACCTGAAGGTGGATTATTAGTCATAGATGCAGTTGGATGGCGGTCTATGTATAATGTTGTAATGCCCAATCAAGTCTCAGAGGAGTCAAGATGATTAGTATATGCATGTATTGCTTTCTCTATGTTTGTCAATTGCCCCGCTGTAATTTGTTCACCCAGCATGTTATCTATCTTAAGGAGAGCCACCTCTAGTGAACTCTGGATCTCGGTCCTTTTCTTGACACACAATCTACAATCTTTTACTGTTTTGTGTTTACTTTCTACAAACTTTTACTTCTTTCCATTCGATACGTTTAATCCTTTGTTTTCCATAAAACACGGTGAGATTGACAACCTCATCGCAAGTTGGGGACAAAGTTCTGTGGTTGTGTTGTGCAGGTCTCCATGTTGCTACTAGCACTGGTAGTGCGCCCTGCCAAGGCTCAGCTAGCAACACCTTTGTGGTGTTTCCTTGCTCCTACTGGTTCGATTAAACCTTGGTTTCATAACTGAGGGAAACTTGCTGCTGTGCTCATCATACCTTCCTCTTGGGGTTCCCAACGAGCCCTACATCAACACCGCACCAGCACTTTTCTAGGCGTCGTGCACTGAGCCATCACCCAGCTCCTCCCTAAGCTCTATGCGGCGGACGCCGCCATTGAATGCGTCAGTCGCGCGATCCTCCGAGATGTTCTCTGTGGAGTTCTTGATGATGGACCACCTTTGGATGTAGGAGCGTAGCGATTCGCCCGATCTTTGCTGGCAGCATCTCAGCTCTTCGATTGATGCAGGCCGCTTGTAAGTGCCCTTGAAGTTGCGCACGAAGCTGTAAACCAGATCATCCCAACTGCGAATGGATCCGCGTGGGAGGTTGTTGAGCCATGCTCGGGCGGCGCCTTGCAGCTGTAGCTGTAAGCATTGCATGGTTGTGCTTCGACTGCCGCTATGGAGCCTGACGGAGGAGATGTGGTCTTCCAGCCAAATCTTTGGGTCATGTAGGCCGTCAAACTTCGGGTTCTCTGATGGGAGTTTAAACCCCTTGGGCATTCGCTTTTGCCTGATGGCCTTGCTGAAGCATCTAGAGCCAGAGAGCTCCACATCCTCGTCTTCTGAATCAGTCGACCGAGCACGTCGCACCCTTGATTTGTCGATCTTGCGCTGCGTGAGGTCGTCGCGTGCATCATAGTCGTGGTTGTGTCGCCGTGAGCGGCGGCGTCGAGACAGGTCGTGACTGTCATTGCTAGATGAGGGCGAGGAGTAGCGCTTTGCTAGCGCTTTGCCTTTTTTCGGCTCTGGTGTTGGCTCCTTGTCGAGGGCGGCCTCGATTAGTCCCAAGCCCGCGATCGTAGATCGGTGCATGGTGGCTCGGGGATCTCCAGCTGGCAGCTGGTTGTTGAGGAGGTACATGGTGGCTGCTGTCACCATGGCCTGCGGCGTCTTGGGGACCACGTTGCCCCATGTATCGACTGTCATAGAGCTGAAGTCGAGGACCTTTGCAGCCTCTATGCGTTCCTGCTCGGTGAGATGGGCCATCCGAGATCGCCTCTTGTTTGCGAGGTACTCGTTGCCCTTTTAGGAGGATCCTCCGTGGGAGGAGAGCCCAGCACGTCGAAGGCTTGACTCGTCTGCCGCCTTTTTGCGCGCCTCGAGTTGCGCGATTGTTTGCACTTGGCGCTTGAATTCTTCCTTCAGAAGCCAATGGTATCCCATTAGCAGTTCTTGTAGAGATCCGAAGGGTAGAGGGTTGCCTCGTAAGGCATCGCGGCAGCAAGCCCACTCTTGTTCGTTGAGCTTGATCATGACGCGTTCGCCGGTTTGCTCGTTTATTATGGTTGGAGGTTCGACTGCCCCTCCGTTGTTAACGGGGGTGCCGTTGCCACCATTAGGCGGGTCAGTTTTGTTGCCACGGTTTCCCGTGTTGTCACGATTGGCGGAGGTGTCGCCCGCGTTGATGACGGCACACATGAAGTGGTTGGGGAAGCTACTGCTCCCGCAACTTTCAGATCCGGAACCATAGGTTCCATCTTCAGTTGCCAGATCGCTCAGATCGGAGTCGCGACTGCTGTCGCTGACCGTGTTCTCGACTGTTGTCGGGGCGTTGAGCATGCTGAGGGTGCCGATAGATGGAGGGAACCACGATGCTAGAGCAATCGATGGTACCGTAGGATAGTCAGGCATGCGAAGCGTGCCCATCTGACCGACTTGGAAGCGGAAGCTCCCGATTGCCAGGCTGATTCTGTCGCCCACGGACTCGAAAGCCGGGCGAGTGGCTGGCGTGTGGACGGTGAAGTCGAACGCGCCGAAGAGCTGGCGAATCTCCGCTGTTGCGGAGTTGTAGATCGTGGTTGATGGGGCCGAAGAAGCCGCAACATCAGCACTCCCACTTCCCACAGACGGCGCCAATTAACGAGGGTTTAACTCATCAATGCCCATTGTTATGGACTTGGGTTTTGGAGAAGGAGGGAGCGCTAGAGACATCTATCGGCTAGCAAACAAGCACACAGGGGACTCGAAGATTTACCCAGGTTCAGGCCTCGTAGAGGTCCCTACTCCTGCTTGTCTGCTCGTGGAATTATCAAAGGAATCGAAGATTACAATGGTGCGCAGATGCAATTTGGCGAGGGTTGTGGAAACTAGGGTTGCGTGTGTCCTCATCGCCGCCCCCTCCTAGCCTTTATATAGATAGGCTAGGTCTCGGGTAGCAGGTCGAGTCGGTTACATGTTAGGGTTTTCCCCTTTGAACTTTCTATCTTTAGCTTCTTCTTGTTCTTCAAGCAATTGAGAGTCCGTAGGTTACTCAAGTTCTTCATTTGGGCCTTGTCGATAGTGTGGGCCTCTACGTATTCAGGCCGTATATACCAAGCTCGAGTACCTATAGGGTATACCCATGTCACTAGGTAATCCAAGTTTACCATTATAGCCATAAGTATTATTAGGAGGGTAGGGCCTATAATTGTTATTACCATAAGCATTGTTGCCAAAATTGTTATTTCTTATGAAGTTCACATGAACTTGCTCTCTTGAGCAACCAAAGAGGCTAAAGGGACATTATTTGGATCAATATGGGCTTTCCCATTAACAAGCATACACATAATAATATCAATCTTATCACTCAAGGAGGAGGTTTCCTCAACATAATTTACCTTCCTACCTTGTGGAGCTCTCTCAGTGTGCCATTCAGAATAATTAACCATCATATTGTCCAGAAGTTTTGTTGCAGCACCCAAAGTGATGGTCATAAAGGTACCTCCAGCAGCATAATCCAATAGGTTCCTTGAAGAATAGTTCAATCCTGCATAAAAAGTTTGGATGATCATCCAAGCAGTCAGTCCATGAGTGGGACAATTCTTTACCAAAGATTTCATTCTTTCCCAAGCTTGAGCAACATGTTCATTATCAGATTGTTTAAACTTCATTATTTCACTTCTCATAGAGAGAATCTTAGCAGGAGGATAGTATTTTCCAATAAAACCATCTTTGCATTTAGTCCAAGAATCAATACTATTCCTAGTTAAGGAATTCAACGATTCTTTAGCTTTTCCTCTCAAAGATAAAGGAAACAATTTAAGCTTAATAATATCACCATCTATATCCCTATGCTTTTGCATCTCACAAAGTTCAACAAAGTTATTTAGATGGGCAGCAGCATCTTCATTACCAATACTAGAAAATTGTTCTGTCATAACAAGATTGAGCAAAGCAGGTTTTATCTCAAAGAAAGTATCTTCAGGCACAGGCGGAGAAATAGGTGTGATCATAAAATCATTGTTGTTGGTGCTAGTGAAGTCACACAACTTAGTATTTTCAAGAGTAGTCATTTTTTTGGGTTTTCAAATAAGAAAGCAAACTAGTAAAACTAATTTTTTTGTGTTTTGGATAAAGAAACAAGCAAACAAAACAAAAAGAAACTAAGCAAAAAAAATAACAAAGTAAAGAGATTGATTATGAGGGACTCCCCTTGTGAAGATGTCCTTGACTCCCCGGCAACGGCGCCAAAAAATATGCTTGATGGCCCAAAATATATTGAGCTCGTTGGGGAACCCCAAGAGGAAGGTATGATGAGCACAGCAGCAAGTTTTCCCTCAGTACGAAACCAAGGTTATCAATCCAGTAGGAGCAAGGAAACACCCCAAAGGTGTAGCTAGTTGAACGTTGGCAGGGCGCACTACCGGTGCCAGCAGCAACGTGGAGACCTGCACAACACAACCACAAAACTCTGTCCCCAACTTGCGATGAGGTTGTCAATCTCACCGGTTTTGCTGAAAACAAAGGATTAAACGTATCGAATGGAAGGAAGTAATAGTTTGCAGAAAGTAAACACAAAGCAGTAAACAGTTTATAGATTGTATGTAAAAGAAAGGACGGGATCCATAGTTCACTAGAGGTGGCTCTCCTTAAGATAGATAACATGCTGGGTGAACAAATTACAGCGGGGCAATTGACAAACATCGAGAAAGCAATACATGCATATACTAATCATCTTGACTCCTTTGGAACTTGATTGGGCATTACAACATTATACATAGACCACCATCCAACTGCATCTATGACTAATAATCCACCTTCAGGTTATCATCTGAACCCCCTCCAGTATTAAGTTGCAAGCAACAGATTATTGCTTTACGAATTGTGTGTAATGTAAACAATACGATTGTTCTATGAACAAAGGATTGTTGTTTTCTCCCTAGTAGCAATAGCACATATAGTACCTTAGAGATTTCTGTCACTTCCCCAGATTACCAGAGGCATGAACCCACTATCGAGCATAAATACAAACTCTTGGAGTTGCTAGCATCTACTTGGCCAAGATAGCTACTAACAACGGAAAGCATGCAAGATCACAAATAACAAAGACATGATAGAATCAATAATCAATCTGAAATAGCATCTCAATATCCATTGGATCCCCGCAAACACAAAATGCAGAATTACAAATAGATGATCTTGATCATGAACGGAGCTCACAAGATCTAGACATGAAAGCACAAAGGAGGAGAACCAGCCATCTAAATACTACATGGATCCGTAGTCCAGATATGAACTACTCACGCATCACACCGGAGGCTTGCATGATGATGAAGAAGGCCTCCACGGTGAATTCCCCTCTCTGGAAGCGTGCCGGGAAGAGCTTCAGATCCCTCCCGATCTAGGGATGGAGATGACGGCGGCTATAGACTCTTTCGTGATTTTTGATCGGGTACTTAGGGTTTTCGTCCCGAGGGCAATATATAGGCGGAAGGAGAGGCTGAGGGGGTGCTGGGGTTGGCCAAACCACCCCCTGGCGCGGGCCAGGCCCGGCCGTGCGGCCAGGTGGTGTGGCCGGCCCCCAGCCCTTCTCCGTCTCGTATTCTGGCATCTGATGACTTCCGGAAAAATAGGCACTTTGGCTTTTGTCCCGTCCAATTCTGAGAATATTCATTTTCTGACTTTCCTAGAACCAAAAACAGCAGAAAATAGGCAACTGGCACTATGGCTCTTGTTAATAGGTTAGTCCAAGAAATCATATGAAAAGTACTCCAAAGTGTGGAAAAAACACAAGAAAGTGGATAAAACCAAGCATGGAACATCAAAAATTATAGATACATTTGCAATGTCTCACAAACCAAGGCAAAAAGAAAAAGAAGCAAACAAAGAGAAACGAAGAAAATATTTTTGGTCTTTTTGTGTTTTAGTAAGCAAAAGTAGAGAAAGAACGAAAACTAAAAAGAGAACGAAGCATGGATATACAAAGTACCGACTAAACATGATATGTAGATGAGTGTGATGTCGGTGTACCTCCCCCCAAGCTTAGGCTTTTGGCCTAAGTGGGTATCAATCCCAAGCTGGCCAAGAGGGAGCGCCTCCGTAGTATGGCGAGGAGGTGCCCTCGTCCTGATATGAGCTCGAGGATGCCCCACCGTAGTGCGCAGAGTAGTCGTAAGAAGGCACATCCTCCTGGTGCTGCCTATGGAAACCAAGCAAGCGGAGCTGCTCATCCACCTCCTCCTTAGAACGCGATCATGGCCTCCTGTAAATACTGAACAAAGTGGATTGTGGCAAAGGAATTTCCCTCTTGTCTCCGTTAGTAAAAAACATCATGTATACTAAACTGTCCGTATCAGAGTCAGCAGTGACGAAGTGATGTGTTTTCATGGCAGCAAGATCAAGCCTTTGTGGTGCCAATACAGTGTCATTAGGATCCACAGAAAGTTCTAATGCAACAACCATACATGAGGCAATAATGCCCCCATAAATAGGTCCCCTCGCAGCTAGGCGGCGAGCAATGAGAGAGCCAAGATTGTACTTGGTATCATTATTAAGTGCAGCAGCGAGGAAGGCTAAATGATAATTAGAGATATTACTAGTGTTCTCCCTACCAAGAATGCTAGTGGCAAGATAATAAGCAAAATATCTAAGAGCTGGGAGTTGAATATTGCTTATCTTCCCGCGCTAAGCTACGCGGTCATCATCATTTGTAACACTTCGATAGAGCTCCAGCAAATCAGCGGGTCGACCTTGGATCTTCTTCACTGTTCCCGTCATGCCTATACCTATAATGCTGCAAAATCTTTCCAATGACATGGTAATAGGCTGATTATAAATTCTGAATGAAACAGATGACTGATAAGGGGTGTTAGTGAAAACGAAACTCTCAACAAAAGTTTTGGTGAGCACGGCATATTGCTCACTCTCATCCTGCATGTAAGTGGTCAAACCGACCCTCTAAACCAGTAGTAAGAAATCATCGAGGATCCCTGCAGCTTGCAAAAAGGTAAAACAAGGGAAAGTAGATGGGTGAGCATCTCCCTCATCTCCTTCATTGCTAAAGCGTGGTGCAATAAGATCATTGTATGAAGGCCTAAACTGAGATGCCGATCTTGAGGGCCTTTACCTTCTAGGTGTGTCCCTCTCAAATATTTCTCCAAATGTGTGGTTGTTCATCTTTGATATTCTGAAATTTAAACATCCATTATACAAGTGATTGCAAAGTGAATACATAATGAAGGGAACTACTCATAGGGACTTGTAAGAGGCCTAAACATGCATAAAAACAATATCTCTAAGCATTGAACAAGCTTACAAGCTCTCATAACCTATCACCTATAGCAGCAAAATACTCAACATATAAACCACTAAACACAAATCTACTTGGACAAGCGAAGGAGTCATATTCCGGAGAACAAATGTTCCAAATTTCAGCAGCAAAGATGGGCTGAGCAAGGAGATCGAAAAATCATGGAGAAGAACAGCAAGAACGTGATTTCGAGCAATGAACTGGTGTTTTCTCGGGAGAGAGAAAGCAGAGGGAAGTGAGAGAGTGAGTGGAGGGCCAGGGTGGCCCACACCATGGCTAGGCGTGCCCCTGGGCTGGCCGCGCCACCAGGTGGTGTGCCTTCCAGGTGGGGCCCCCTAGTACTCTCTAGGCACTTCTCTGCCCCTTTTTTCACGTAAAAATTTAATATGAATTTTATGAAATTTTTCGAGACACTTTATTTTTGAGCAATTTCAGGTATCGATGAATGATTTTCTGACAGAAAGTTGTTTTTGGAATGATGCAATGACAAAACAAAGCTAAAACTTCAGAAGTTCTAAGACACTCTAATATGCAAGAAACTAGCAATAGAAAAGTAAACTAAATGAAAGCAAAAACAAAAAAAGAGGATAAAATAAAAGTAAGCAAAGATAATCATGGTGAAAACATTGTTTTGTTCATTAAAATCCCTTTGCTAACAAGGTTGATTAGGTCTTGTTACAAAAACAATTTTATATGAAACAAAACTTTGTATTCCACTAATGATTATGTTACCTCAACCTTGATAGCAATGGTCCCAATCATAATAGTTTCATATTTTTCTCGTGGTATGGGACAATATATTTCTCCAACTTGAATGCCCTCAACATGTTCAATTGAGTATAAACCATAATTTCTATCAATCTTCTTGGGGAAATAGACAGTATGTTCCTTGTCATTAACATTAAAAGTCACCTTTCCTTGATTACAATTAATAACAGCTCCTGCAGTATTAAGAAAAGGTCTCCCAAGAATAATAGACATATTGTCATCTTCAGGCATTTCAAGCATAGCAAAATCAGTTAATATCAAGAAATTATGAGCCACTTGAACAGGTACGTCCTCACATATACCAATAGGAATAGTAGTAGATTTATCAGCCATTTGCAAAGATATATCAGTTGGTATTAGTTTTTCCAATTGAAGTCTCTTATAGAGAGAAAAAGGCATAACAATAACTCCTTCTCCCAAATCACACAAAGCAGTTCTAACATAACTATTTTTAATGGAGCACGGAATAGTTGGAATCCCTGGGTCTCCAAGTTTCTTTGGAACCTTACCATTAAAGGAATAATTAGCAAGCAAAGTAGAAATTTCTTCATTAGGGATCTTCCTTTTATTCGAAACAATATCCTTCATATACTTTGAATAAGGAGGCAATTTAATAGCATCAGTCAAAGGAATTTGCAAGAATAAAGGTTTCATCCACTCACAAAACTTGATATAGTGTTCATCTTCCTTTGACTTGTGTTTCTTATCAGGGAAAGGCATAGGTTTTTGGACCCAAGGCTCTCTTTCACTACCATGTTTCTTAGCAACAAAATCTTCTTTAGTGTATTTAGTATTCTTAGTGTGCCTTTCAGGTTCTTCTTCAACTTTTTCTTTATCAGGAGCATCATTTTCTTCATTACCACTTTTAGTTTCAGCATCAGAGATAGATATACTATTAGGATCTTTAGCAGGTTCAGAAGGTTCTACAATAGTTTTATGTTTCTTTTTTCTTTTCTTAGGAGTAGTACCACTATTTTCAGCTTGTTGAGAATCCTGCTCAATTCTTTTAGGATGCCCCTCAGGATATAGAGGATCCTGGGTAGCAGCACCACTTCTAGTTCTAATTTCATAAGCATGTTTTTCTTTAGCAGCATTAACTAGCAAGTCTTTTTGTACCTTAGTAAGCTGATCAATTTTAGTTTGAACCATTTGAAAATGTTTAACAAGCATTTTAACATCGTTAGAGGTTCTTTCCACATATCTTTTAACTCAATAATAGCTCTAGAGTTTTCCATTAAATGATTTTGCACCCTTTTATTAAAATTATCTTGCTTAACAATAAAAACATCAAATTCTTCTAAGCATTGATCAGGAGGTTTAGAGTAAGGAATATCACCTTCATCAAAATGTTGGAGAGAGTGTACCTCAATAGTGGATGAGTAGGGGATTGGCTTACATAGTTCTTCTATAGGAGGTAAATTCTTGACATCTGCAGCTTTAATTCCCTTCTCCTTAAGACATTTCTTGGCTTCCTTCATCACTTCATCATTTATTTCAATAACTCCCCTCTTCTTTGATGTTGGTATAGGCGCAGGAATAGTTGGTTCAGGTATAGTTGTCTCAGGTATAGCTGGTTTAGGAGGAGTCTAGTCTTCACTCTTGCTTATTTTAGCCATTAATTCCTCAGCTTCCTTGGGAGTCCTATTCCTGAAAACACAATCAGCACAACTATCTAGGTATGTCCTAGATTCTTCAGTTAGTCCATTATAAAATATGTCAAGAATCTCATTCTTAGTTAATGGACATCCAGCCTGTGCATGAATCAAAGCACAAAACCTTGCCTATGATTCGGGCAATATCTCTTTCTCTCCCTGTTTAAAATCAAAAAGTTCCTGCAAAATAGCATGTCTAGCACTTGGTGGAAAATATTTCTGAAGGAAGGTACTAATCAAGCAATCAGGGCTATCAATAGATCCAGGAGGTAAATTATTAAACCAAGTTTTAGCTTCTCCTTTTAGTGAAAAAGGGAAAAATTTAGCAACAAAGTAGGTGCGCATCTTAATATCATCAGAAAATAAGACACTCATGGTAGAAAGCTCAATCATATGTGCTACCGCACTTTCATTCTTGGTCCCACAAAAAGGTTCTTTCTCAACAATAGTTATGTAAGATAAATCAACAGAAAATCATAATCCTTATCTTTAATGCTTATGGGAGATGCAACAAACTTAGCATTAGGAGACAATTTGGGTTTTATAGTACGCCTCTCAAGGAGACTCTTAATAGCACTCCTATCATGGGTGTTTTGACATTCTTTAATAAATTCATCGGTCATCTCTATATAACCGTCTTCAATATCATAGCTCTCTCTAGACTCAAGTGAACTGACAGGTGTAGTAGTGTCTTCATTAGGAGTTTCAGTATTTCCAGCTATAGTTCTAGCAATTGTAGCATCTAGGAAAGGACCTAATGAACCACTCTTATCAAGCACAACAGAAGCAACATCATAAGTATCAGAAGTTTTAGATTCAGCAGTAGTAGAAGTGTGTGTAGCATGTGTATGTGGTGGTGTAAGGAACTTACTCATAACAGATGGTGAATCGAGAGCAACAGAGGTGTTCAGAACCGTACCTCTTCTTGTAGTGGATGGTAAAATAGGGACCTTGCCATCACGAGACTTACCCATGATGGATGGATGGCAGCGAACAATAGTGATTCCAAGTGAACTTGATAAATAGAGCTATGCTCCCCGGCAACGGCGCCAGAAAATAGTCTTGATGACCCACAAGTATAGGGGGTGTATCGCAGTATTTTCGAGGGAAGTGAAACCCAAAATTTATTGATTCGACACAAAGGGAGCCAAAGAATACTTATAAGTCTTAACAACTGAGTTGTCAATTCAGCTGCACCTGAAAACAATCTTGCTCACAGCAGTTTATCAGTAGCAACAGTTTTGTAAGAGCAATAGCAAAGTAATAGCAGTAGTAAAAGTAAAGATAGTAGTAACAATTGCAGTAAACAGTAGGATTAAAGCGCGGTAGGCATAGGGATGGATGGACGGGCGTTGCATGGACAAGACAATTCATATGGCAATCAAGACATAGGACATTTACAGATAAATAAGATAAAGCATCCAAGTACTAGATAATCATAGGCATGTGTTCCATATATAGTCATACGTGCTCGCAATGAGAACTTGCACAACATCTTTTGTCCTGCCAGCCCATTTGCAGAGGGGCCTCAGGGGAACTACTGGCAATTAAGGTGCTCGTTTTAATAGAGCACCGGAGCAAAGCATTAACACTCCGCGAACACATGTGATCCTCACATCAAAGCCATTCCCTCCGGTTATCCCGATTGCTGTCACTTCGGGGCCTTTGGTTCCGGACAACAATATGTGTATACAACTTGCAGGTAAGACCATGAACAATACTATCATAATGAATCAATAACATGTTCAGATCTGAAATCATGGCACTCGGGCCCTAGTGACAAGCATTAAGCATAACAAGTTGCAACAAAGTCAAAAAAAAGCACTAATAATAGATACTAGGCACCATGCCCTAACAATCTGATGTCATTACATGAACGATCTCATCCAATCCCTACCATCCCCATAGCCTACAGCGGGGGATTACTCACTCATAGATGGGGGAAACATGGATGGTTGATGGAGAAGCGATGGTGATGATGATGGCGATGATCTCCTCCAATTCCCCGTCCCGGCAGGGTGCCAGAATGGAGTTTCTGGTTCCGAATCGCGGAATCTGGTGGTGGCGTTGCAGCGGAACTCTTTCTAAAAAAACGTCGACCCCCCCCCCCCCCCTTGTTTTTAGGTTAAGAGGCAACTTATAGGTGAAGAGGGAGGCCGAGGGGGTGACCAAGGCCTGGCCTGGCCCGTGTGGCCAGGTGGTGTGGGCCCCTCGTGGCCCTCCTCCGTCTCGTCTTCTAGCTCCATGAGTCTTCTGGTGAAAAAGGATTTTTGGCATATTTTCCGGGATTTTTCCTGATAGTTGATTTTCTGCACAAAAACTAGACACCAAGGTAAATCTGCTGAAAACACCGTCAGTCCGTGTTAGTTGTATCCAAATCACATAAGTTTAGAGAAAAAACAATAGCAAAAGTGTTTGGGAAAGTAGATACGTTTTGGACGTATCACACACCTATAGAAGTATTGATTAAGTTATGAGAAGAAGAATTCTGGTAGCATATTATGATTAAGATTTTTCGAAAGCCATTGAAGTAGTGAGCATGATCAAATAGCTTGCTAAAAAGGAAAAAAAAGGGAGCAAGAAAAAATATAGGTACACAAGTATCAAGAGAGAAAAAGAAAGCAGCTACCAAAAAAATCAAACTTATATAAAAAAGAGAAAGAAGAAAAGAGAAAATGATCATGAATCTTCACTATTAAACTTAGTGCTACACATCTCTAAACTCCGTGATTATATGATACGTTGAATCACTAGTAGCTTCTTAAAATTTCATTGATACTAGAAAAAGGTGTGGAACTCCAAGTTTTGAACCAATCGGCCTCGTCCACTTCATTCCGTAAACAGTTCCCGTAACAACTCATCCGTAGGTCTAGCATTTTCGATATTTTCTGCATGTAACAAGCTAAGACTTATAGATTATATTATTTCTCTTTGGCTGAAGAGATCACGTTGATTACTTAAGCAATAAACTGTTAACATTGGAATTGTATTGCAGTAGAGAAAGGTAGTCAGTTATGGTGAATTCCATTGTATATATTATACAAATAACATACTATCAACTTTATTAACTTGGGTATATTGAGTCAAAATTACATTTGCTAACTTAAACTATACTTATGTTTCAAATAATCTATTGAAAACTCGTACCAAAATTATTTTCCAATCGTGCTTGTTGAGGTATAAGTCCACACTTCAACTGAAGAGATCCCGTTGATTGATAAAAAATAAACGGTTAGCATTGGAATTACATTGCAGTAGAGAAAGATAGTCGATTATGTGAATTCCATTGTATATATTATACAAATAACATACTATGAACTATGTTAACTTGGGTACATTGAGTCAAAATTAGAACAACATTTTCTAACTTAAACTATACTTATGTTTCAAATAAGCTATTAAAAACTCGTACCAAAATTATTTTCCAATCGTGCTTGTTGAGGTATAAGTCCACATTTCTCACCGACTTACCTTTTGGCTGAACCATCCAGTGCATACAACTATTGAAGGAGAGTGTTATTTCTTCATCCCACCTCTCCAAATTCCATCTTCTTACATAAAGGAATCCCATATCCTTGTGGTAGACCCTGCCCGCTAACGCAACCTGATTTGCCGATTGCCTCTAAGAGCGAGGGCATGGATGGGATCATTGTTCCGGTGTTGCGGATCACACCTGAGCTCCATGAGTTGAGTGAGGAATTTGCTGTGGTGCTGGCGGTGGGCGGGGCGCCCTCACCACTGCAGTCGCCCGCCTCTGTGGGCAATGGAAGAGTGTTGGCACACAACTTTGTCGAAGATTTTTCCTGCAAAGGAACTAGGGTCCAACGATCCCTTGGTTCGTGAGGGGGCTGAACACGCGCTTCCGAAGGAACTTAGCAACGGCGATGGCATCAGAGCAAGCACATGACAGAGAGATGACACCATTTTTTTACCCAGGTTCGGGACCCTCGTGAGGAGGTAAAGCCCCTACTCCTGCTTTGTTGTATTGCTCGCGTGCTTCTCGAGGGTACAGTGTGTTGGGAATATGCCGTAGAGGCAATCATGTATGATGTTATTCCCAATGTATTCATAAAGTTATTGTCCGTGTATGAACTACTGATATGTATCATTGAATATGTGATTCAATTGTGGAACTATATATTCATGTTGTTTATACTAGATATCCTTGGTCGTTGAGGTCGTGCTGGACACACAACTTAGACTAATGTGAAAGTCGACTGATTACTCGGTTCCACTTGTCATGGGCATGGAGATGCCATTCCGACTTACACGAACTCGGCTAAAGAGTTTAGCGAGTTGGACTGACCAACAGTCAAAATGCAATGAACAAGTCATCATTTGTATGTCTCAATCAATGTAATCCTTAGATCTAAGGTTATTGCATAATCAATGTCTCAAATGTTGTTCCATCACTAGGCAGTTATAAAGGCAGAGTTCCGGTCGACTGAGAATCAAGTTGTGTGATATAAATAACCAAGATGGGATTTTTCCCCTCCAATTGGAGAGATATTCTCTGGACCCTCTCAGAAGATATGGTTTAGAAAGCATGGCCATGCGCGACTCAGTTAAGTGTTAACCGAAGCGATCGGCTAAGAGTTAGTCGGATGAATCACTTATCTTGGTCGAGAAAGAGAGTCGAACTATTTAAGGGATGACGATAATTCGCCTATAGTTCGACAAGGCATATCGTGAGGCAAAAGGGACTTGGACAAAAGTCACATTGAGAAAGGTTTGTCTTCTGACTTTACAGTGCTTGGGAGCTGGCATGTCTTGCTATAGGCTTCTACCAGCTATCAACTCGGAGTGGTGACTCGTGTCCTGTCCAGGTGTACGTGAACCTACCGGATCGCACACTTAAGGGAAAGGAGCCCATAAGAATTTGATCCATGTGGAGATTGGGGTACAGCCTAAATGGGCCTCAAGTGTTGAGCCCATCTAGGAGTGTATATAAGTGGAGTGAAAGGGATAGTCCCTAACCTAGCCGTCACTTTCTTCACTCCTATTTTGGATTAGACAGGATCTAGCAGTCCTCTGCCTAGAGCTCCTCCTTGTACGTGTGGATACCGGTAGAGGCATTGCACGTGCGGCACTAGAGATGAAGGAGTTCGTGGGATCTGGACATGCTGTACGTTGGTTCGTTCGGCACGGCATCAACTAGCGTGCTTCATCAACAATACACACATGCCCGTCTAGTGGTAAATCTCATGGCCTCTCACCTGAGCTAGACCTTGGGAGCACCGCATAAGGGGAAAATTTGTTTATCTCTATGTGGCCCAACAGTGGTATCAGAATGTTAGCTTCTGATTTTAGGCTCGAGTTCATGCATTTGTGGTATGCGGTTGGCATTAGATTGGATCTAATTGCAGTTTTGGTGGTCGGTCTATGAGATAGATCGGTTTTGTACAAGGTTGATTGGATCAACTGTACTTGGGAAATTGGATGATCTGATTTCCGTGATCTACTGCTGAGGTTATGGAACGACATACCCCTACCGGTCAGCTTCCGCCATCGGGGTAGACTACGACATGTAAATCCGGATGCGGTGATTGAAGATCAAAGAGTTTGGTCGAATCGGAGTACGGATCAGATTTGGGTAAAATTGTTTTATCCAATGAAGAAATCCATATTTAGAATATAGATGAGATTAGCGGGACCGCTAGCTTCGCCCTATCTTAGCGCCTTTGATGTCGTTGCGAGTTTCACAACACCGGTAGATATCATATCTATGAATAACTTGTTTTTGTAGGATGATGTTGTGAATGGTATGGCTTATGTGCACGTGATGTGTGTAAACCATACGTGATCTGCGTATCACGGTTTTTGTCAGCTGGCTGGAGCCTATGTGCTGTCATTTTATTGTATAACAACCTGCGTGTCGAATTCTCTATGTAATTTACTTTACTAGCTAGTGTAGCTGTTTGGAGAACCCAGATGGTTTGCAAGTCGATGTACAAGTCGGCTACATGGAGTAAGGCGGCACGTGACAAGAGTTGGAACGAGTCGGATTACAAGCTTTCTGGAGATGGAGATCGCCATGAAGACAGTCATACCGTTTCACATTATAATTGCTTTATTTTGTGTTAATATTATGTCTCAGTTTTACCTCTATTAGATAGTTGGTAGAAAGTAATCCCTCAAAGAAGGTCTAGTAGGTTTCCCTACCAGTGCTACACCATCACAAGTCGGACATTTTTGGTAGTGGGCTCATAAAATTGAGGTGCTATCAATTCTTTTCGACTAGGTGGGTTCGCGTCGGACTCTTACATCGGAAGCAATCGGTAATCTAGACGGGTCTATCACAAGGGTTGTGGGACTCGGGGAAAAGTCGGACGGGAGCCGGGGCATGTGATGCCACCCGTCCAGCAGGAGTCGTATGAGATGCGATTGACAAGGAGTGTTCTACCTAGATCACTTGACGGCTAGCGGTGATGCTAGAGCTCACTAGTCGTCTTGCTCATTTAGGATCCTGAATCACTAAGTAACCATCGGAGGGGTGTTGGTTCTAGTGGGATCATAAGTATTAAAATGTTTAATATGCTTGCTCTTTTACGGATACATGTCTTAAGTGTTTTGCATTTTTTCTGTTGTAGATCAATGACACCTAGCAGTCTCCTTCAGATTTCTAGTTTTTCTTTAAGAACCATCTTAGAGAAAGATAAGCTAAATGGGACTAACTTCACCAACTGGTATCATAATCTGAGAATTGTTCTCAAGCAAGAAAAGAGGGACCATGTCCTAGATAACCCACTTCTAGATGAGCCGAATGATAATGCGACTATCGCAGCCACCAATGCCTACCGTAGGACTTGTGATGAGTCTACGGAGATTAGTTGTCTTATGCTTGCTCACATGGAACCGGACTTGCAGTAGCAGTTCGAGAATGTTGAGGCCTATGATATGTTCGAAAGCCTCAAAAGTATGTTCTAGGCTCAGGAAAAGACTAAGAGGTATCACGTCTCTCAGGCTTTGTTGAGCTGCAAGCTTAAGGATGGCGATCCGATGAGTCTGCATGTGATCAAGATGGTTGGTTACGTGTAGTCTCTGGGAAGGCTTGGCTACCCCATTAGCGAAGATTTCTCTACGGACATAATTCTGAACTTCTTCCTAGTGTGTATGGTCAGTTCATATCGAGCTACCACATGCATGGTATGGATAAGAAGCTCACTAAATCACATGGGATGCTCAAGCAGGATGAGGCGGATCTCAAGAAAGGCGCCAGTCAAGTGTTGATGGTGCATAATAAGGCTAAGTTCAAGAAGAGTTCTTGGACTAAGAAGCAGAAGGAAAAGTCGGGAGGTAAGGCTGAGGACCCGGTCCAAAGCGCTTCCTCAAGGACTAAGCCATCTCCTGCAGCCAGATCCACTTGCTTCTATTGCAAGGCGGATGGCCACTAGAAGAGGAATTGCAGCAAGTATCTGGCTGACAAAGCCAAGAGTGGAGGTGTGACTTTCGGCTCAGGTACGCTTGTTTGCAATGTTATAGACATTTATCTTGCTGATGCACATGGTAGTTCTTGGGTATATGATACCAGATCAGTTATTCACATCTGCAACTCGTTGGAGGGACAGGTAAGAACTAGGAGCGTGGTGAGAGGTGAGGTTGACATTCGAGTCGGCAACAAAGCGAGAGTCGTTGCGTTGGAAGTCAGCACGATGCAACTTTATTTACCTTCTGGATTCTTAATAGAGCTGAATAATTGTTATTATGTTCCAGTGCTTAGTCGAAACATTATTTCTGCCTCATGTTTGATGAGACAAGGCTATGAGTCGAATATTAAGAATAATGGTTGTTCTTTGTATTTGAATGATATGTTTCACGGCTTTGCACCCGTCCAGGACAGGTTATTTATTTTGAATTTTGATGGTGAATCTATCTATAATATAAATGTGAAAAGGTTGAAGCCAAATGATCTGAATATGACTTACTTTTGGCACTGTCGTATTGGTCATATAAGTTGGAAACGCATGAATAAGCTCCATGATGATGGACTCCTAACTTCATTCGACTTGGAGTCGTTCGAGACATGCGAATCCTGCCTACTCGGCAAGATGACCAAGACACATTTTGCAAAGAGTTGTGAAAGGGTGTCCGACTTATTGGGACTAGTACATAGTGATGTATGTGGCCCGATGAGCATGACAACCATAGGTGGTTATGAGTACTTAATTACCTTCACTAATGATTTGAGTATGTATGGATATATCTACTTGATGAAACATAAGTTAGAAGCCTTTGAAAAGTTCAAGGAATTCTAAAATGAGGTACAGAATCAACATGGCAAGAAAATAAAGTTTCTTCGGTCGGACCGAGGAGGCGAGTACATGAGCCATGAGTTTGATGACCATCTAAAGAGTTGTGGAATAGTTCCCTAGCTCACTCCTCTGGGAACGTCATAGAGAAACAGTGTGTTGGAAAGGAGGAATCAGACCTTGTTGGACATGGTACGATCAATGATGAGTCAGAAAGATCCATCTTTATCATTTTGGGGTTATTGTCTAGAAACTACATCGTTCACACTAAATAGAGTACCATCAAAGTTGGTAGAGAAGACACCGCATGAGATGTGGACTGGCAAGAAGCCAAGTTTGTCTTTTCTTAAGATTTGGGGTTGTGAAGCTTTTGTCAAGCGACTTCAGTTGGAAAAGCTTACAACCAAGTCAGATAAGTGTATTTTTGTGGGGTATCCGAGGGAAACCTTGGGTTACTACTTCTACAACCGAGAAGGGGGCAAAGTGTTTGTCGCTCAGAATGGTGTCTTCCTTGAGAAAGAGTTTCTCAGTCGGGAAGTCAATGGGAGTACGGTGCAGCTCGAAGAAGTTCGAGAGGAACCGGTCAGTAGCGATTTGGTGAAAGCCTTGGAGGTTGAGCCGGTCGTGGTAGCTGAGCCGACAGCTGCACCTACAGTACGAAGATCGGCAAGATTGCGAAGTGTTCGTGATGTATTATTACTGTTAGACAGTGATGAGCCGGCAACTTATTCATAAGTGATGGTAGGTTCTGATTCGGAGTCATGGCTTGGAGCCATGAGATCTGAGTTAAAGTCCATGAATAAAAATCAAGTTTGGAACTTGATTGATCTAGCAGACGGTGCAAGACCCGTCGATTGCAAATGGGTCTTTAAGAAGAAAAGTGATATTGATGGAAATATTTCGGTCTATAAATGTAACATCCTAGCATTTAGAACTAAACGAAGGGTAGATTTAGGATTTTGTGCATCTACATGCATGCATCTGAAAACTGGGGAAATTTTTCACCAAACTAAAAGACTAGAGTAATCAGAGTTCTCTCACTCCGATGAATTAGGTTTAGGTCAGAGTGAGGTGAATTTTGACATGACCTCTAGTGTTTTTATGATTTATGAGGGAAGAAGTTTGAGTTGTGAATACTAATAAACAATATATATAACTAAGAGGAAATAAATAATAAAAATAAATTTCAAATGAATAAAGAATATTTTATATTACAAGTAATAAATAAAATAAATTGAATACAAATAAGAAAGTAGTATTCTTTAATTTTAATCCGTATAAATATGGGATTAAGGAATTGTTTATAATAATCCAAATACAAGTAAAAACAAATTGGAATACAAGAAAAGATTAATCTTATTAATTGAAACAAGTATTACAATATTCTTTTACAGTAAAAGAATAAAGGTAAATAGTAATGAAATATAATTAAGCAATGTAACAAATAAATAGAATAAATGAAAAGGTTTACGTTATTACAATAATAATGAATTACATGGTATTTACAAATAACCAAACAGAAAAGAATTTTACAAGAGGAATACTAAAAAAAATCCTAAACTAAATCTTCAATAGCTTCAATTCTTCTTGTTCTTCATTCCTGTTAATAGAAGCAAAAGGAAACAAAGTAAGCAAAACTGAAATAAAAGAAATTGTTAGAGTTAGTTGTGCTCTCAGACTAGCAAAGAGATGCATCTACTAATGTCATCACCGAGCAGTAATTAAGGGCCAAATAAGGTAGTATTTGTTCAAATCAGACATGTGCCTCAGTTCAACATCCCTGGCCTTGGGGCAAGTTTCACCATTTCTAATAAAATGAATAGTCCAAACATCTGAAAATATCTGATAAGTCGATCTCATCCATAAGGGAGGCAGACCAACTATGGAACTTGAACCCTGGTGGGTTCCACATGAAAGCACGCGGGCAGCACACACTACACATGCATATGTTGTGCTGTCCACACCACAAGGAGAGGCACTAAAGGATATAGATAGAGAGAGTCTAGCCATAACACAACAAGGAGGCAGATATCACCACTCCATCTATTACCAGAAACACAAGCACAACAAGTGTTCATGCTAGTTCATCCACCAAGGCTTTCGCTCCAGCAAGAGCTGATCAATATCAAGCTTGGAAGCAGACAGCATCTCAAGGAGGAAGAGGCCAAGCCAGGAGGAGAATGTCAAGCTAGGTAGAAGGCCAGGAGAGCAAGGAGGAGCAGGACAAGCACGAGATCTAGCAATAGAATAGAATCACCACGAGATCACCTGTACCAGCAATACGACTATTTGTCCACTCTGCTTAACAGGTTAATCTTCAAGATATATTTTAAGCATCTGCACATATCAATTTTTGCCCAAGACAGTTAATAAGAGGTAGAGAGAGCTCTCAGAATGCATAGGTGCTATGCAAATCATCATAGTGACTGAAGGAACTAGTAGTATCTATTCTCATTTTATATTGGGGCCTCAGCCTATGCATCATTGGCAGGGACATAGAAACAGATCATGTTGATTAGATCCACTGCTGTGCACTCACCTCAAGGGGGCACCACAGCAGTAGATCTAATGACAGCAGAAGCCACTAAGTTATTTAACACAACAAACCAAAAGGCCAAACCTTAGTATATGTTCTCATCAAATCATCCTTGTCTCAGCTTGAGCATCTCTGACAACCACATCATTTTCTTGACTAGTTAACCCAACAGCACATCTTATTCACTGTGACCTACTACTGTGTACACTCCAAGGAGGCATCACAGTAGCAGGATTCCAACAACTGAAGCCACCAAAATAATCTAGCAGAAGTAACTCGGGTCTTCAAGCTATTAGAAGTTATTCTAAGTCATTTCTCTAGTTAAAATAACTAGAGATCATTTAAGCTCTTACTTTTGTCATCATGGACAGGTAAAATTCATCCAGGCTTGTACCTGAAAATAAGAATTCAGTTAACCTAGGGCAACATCACATACACATTTACTTGATGAAATCTGGGTGTGCACATTTTAATTACACACAACATATTTTGATGTAGAGGATCTATTCATACCTATAACTAAAGCTATAGCTACAGCTACAACTAGAGCCTAATTAGGAAAAACCAAAACTCAGTCCACACATTTAATTATATCAGGAAAATCATCAAGATCATCCAATAACTTGAACAGGAAATAAAACATATCAAGTAATATGTGTAGGAGCTAATTATATTCTGCATCTTGCGTATACAAGGCAATACTGGTTATATACATTATACATCACAAGTACACATGTTTGAGATATGTAATGTAGATGCATAATACCAAAATTTGAATAGAGACCAGATATGGTACATGAGCATCAGGGATTGCTCGACCAAGAAAAGTATCTATTTCATCCCATAAAATACTACATGTGTATATGTTAATTTGCAAAAATGAAATTATATCACTTTGTCCTAATTGTACAAATAACCAGCTAATCTTAATTGTATCAAGCTAGCAACGCCACAATACAAATCCTAGAGAACAAATTACTACAGCCACTCTTAGGAACAAGTAGCATCAAACTTTGGCTCACTAGCTGAACTACCAACACCACAATAATAGTTTAGGATTTAGGAGTCTGACTATTGAAGATAAATAAATTATCTCAATCATAGGAGTAGCACATGACCAGGAACACTACCTGACCACAAGTGATTCCTAGAACCATCAGATACACTACCAGACACTAATCCAATTAGTACCGTAGATCAATTTCAAGAATTCTAGAACCTAAACCTGTGTTCTACACCTAAACGAGTGCATCGGCTCGAAGGCCGATCACAAAATAAAGTACCTGAACTGGAGGCGATGGCGTCGTCGTAGTCGATGTCAGGGTTGCAGCCCAAGCTGCCGTCTCTCCGGCGTTGGATTTGAAGTAGGAGACATAGAGGAGCAGCAGAAGGCCACGGCCACCCAGGCGGCAGCAACAGGACATGGCCGATGCAGGGGTCCAGGAGGGAGTCGTTGGCGGAAAGCTCTGGAGCTCGAGGAGGCGACGCAGAGGTCGTAGACATCGACAAGAGGGTCGTGATCATCGTCTAGGAGCATCCGGCAGGGCGGAGGCAATGGTGGCGCACCAGCGACCATGGCGAACTGCACGGCTAGGGTTAGCCGTGGGGGCGCGGACGGGAGCAGAGCAGCGTCGAGGCAGAAGGGATAGATGGAGGAGCGCAATCTGGAGCCTCATCGGCAGGCGGCGGTGTCGCAGTTGGCCGGCGACCGGCCGGAGCGGCGCTGGCGGCGGCGACACCACAAGCGACCAGAGGGGATTGAGAGGATGAGGTCGTGCGTGTCTGTGCGCATGTTCGTGTCCCACTGTCCCTGAGTGAGACTGGGTTAGTTTCGATCAAAACCTAAGTGCGTACGTGTGTATTACCTCGGTTTTGGGATTATTAGTCCAAAAGAACAAGTTGTAAATATCAAGACACTCAATAACTCTCTTTAATTAATCTATGTATGTACCAATAGTTTTACATATATGAGAGAAGTGAGAGAAAAAGAAGAACATGCATTGGACGAGAGACTAATAAATGAGATAACCCTTATAATCTTAAACAATATAAAAGAACTCTTCGGACCTATAGTGCCGAACAAAGGTAGTATATTAGTGTAGGTTTGGTTCAGGTCGACCCCAACGAGTGTGTGTATATGGTCTGGTCTTTTTTTTTTTTTTTGGCAAAGTATATGGTCTAGTCGGGGTGCGTATATATCTTATGCGATCGTGTGTGCACTTTGACTAGGCCCAAACCCATTAGAAATGTGTGTTAATCAGTCTAATTAAATCTAAGCCAATTAGCTAGGCTATTAGTATACGTGAGACTTAATAATCTCATAAATCAACTTAAGATATCTAGCATACTCCAATTAGTATAAGTACATGTACCATTTTCACACATTAAATCAAAATAACAACAACATTTAAACTAGTGCCAATATTTGATTATTAGACTATAAAAATATTGAATAATCAAATACCAGTCATATTTATAATCTAACTTTTCATAATGCTATAAACTATAATCATGACAATTAAATGTTTATACTTCAATAAAGCAAATCCACAAATTAAGTTAAGTCTTAAACTTTTTAATCCAACCCTTATTACTCTAAAAAAATAGAAGCAAACATAAAACTATTAGATTGAGTTATAAAATTGTGTGAAATATAAAAGTGATATAAAATTCTTGGGAAAGCTAAATAAAACATAAAATGTTTCCTACTAATTATTAAGACTTGTAGTGAATATTTCACTTAACTTGAGTTTGCTTGTTACTCTTAGTTAACCTCGGACAATTCTTCCTATAATAGAAGTGCTTATTCAAGATCCTTAGAACTATGCAACTACCTATAAATAACCTTAGGAACCTCTACACATTGTCCAACCAAGTACAAGATATAACTTAAAATACTTTTCCACTTATAAACTCTATGATATAAACCTCAATGTCTTAAAACCAATGAGGTGTATATGTCCATAACTCAACTCTAAAAGAAATCGCTGAAACTCAAACCAATACTCAAACATTGGGGTTCACTTTGGGGATTTTACAACATGCATCTCATTACTTATGCATAACAGCATATTGCTTCTTTAAACATTCTTCTTACCGGGCAATGTTGGTATTTTGTAGAACCCGAGGTCCAGGGTCAAGTCGTAACACTCGACTACAATACTTCGCTATATCAAGGCAAGTTCACACTTCCTCATGTCTTTTGATTATTTTCTATCAAGTATTTGCAAACTTTTGTGTCATCACCTGCATTTCAAAATGGTCAGAAAACATGATTTTCATGATTAATATGAACTAATGATTACTGGTCCAGGGTGATCAGTTAATCTATTTAAGGCCGACAATGGAAACCACATTGTACGGGAATATATCATCTAGGACTTAACAACCAATGTCGCCAGTGATTCTTGCGCCGTAAATTACGCGTTAACCATAAGATCTACAATGGCTATGGGGAAGTCAGCTGGATCTTCTCCCTCTCATATGCCAATGGACGACCGGGTCGTGGCTATAATTCTCGAAAAGGATTGACAGTAGGGTGGGATCCCTCAACATCCCACGACATCTGGTGTCTATGAGGGTTGTGTGTTTCAGGCCGTAACTGGAAACAAGATTTATCCTGGGTCTGGCGTGCAATCCAACTGCTATATAGGGCTCGAGGATAGGGACAGTGGTTGGCTTGGGTTCTTATACTGGACCTCATACCAAAGGAAGTGTGAATGGGAAGGTATGTCCAAATGTGCAACATGGATAAGAATCTCTTATGGGTAAAGCAACGCACCTCTACTGGATGTATAAAAGTGTGACATGTTATTCTCTATTCCGAGAAGGAGCTACGAACGCTGTAGAAAAGGAACTCCATGAAGTTCTAATCAACATGTGAAGGATGACGAACATAGTTTTTCAGAATAAAAGCAACCTTTGAAGAAATGTTTATGAACACCTGCATAACCTATGACCTTTTGTCTGTGGTTGTAGCTAGTGCATCAAACAATCCTTTTAAGTGAACTTGCTGAGTACGCTTGTACTCAACTGTACCTTCTTAACCCTTGCTAGATTCTGAAGACATTGATGACCAAGAAGATGAAACACTATATTTAGCTGAAGACCAAACATAATTCCGTTACGAGGAGCCAGAGCTATCCGGAAGCGTCAAAGGAAACAACTACGAAAACATCTATAGAATGGAGGTCGAGGATTCTGAAGCATAGATATGTCAGATATAGTTAAATAGGTCTAGTAGTATAGATCTCCAACCTCTATCTAGTAATCTCGTATTATAGTAAGGTTTAGTTTGCTTCTTTACCTTCTTCTCAAGTTATTATACTATAGCTTTGAGTCATCGAGATTCCTCTATGGACCTAGGAGGATCTCAAAGTCGTCATGTAATTTCTAGTTGTAATAATAATAATGTATGCTTGTGGACCTGCTTTGCTTCTGTTGTACCACTCTGAGGATGTAATATTTGCGGAATGGTGTTCTGTTAGTGTATGTCCACGACTATAGTATACTACAACATGCAGTGGTATGCTAGGTCACCGCAATAAAGCACGGCTTGTCGCGAAGGGGTTTTGAAAGGTTCAAGGAGTTAACTACGATGAGACTTTCTCACCCGTAGAAATGCTTAAGTCAGTTCGGATCATGTTAGCTATAGCAGCCTATTTCGACTATGAGATATGGCAGATGGATGTCAAGACGGCTTTCCTCAATGGAAATTTAACCGAGGACGTGTATATGATACATCCCAAGGGTTTTGTCGATCCGACTTAAGCTGACAAGGTATGCAAGCTTTGGAAATCCATTTATGGGTTGAAGCAAGCATCTCGGAGTTGGAACATTCACGTTGATGAGGTAGTCAAATCATTTGGCTTCATCAAGAGTGATCACGATTCTTGTTCATACAAGAAGTTTAGTGGGAGCAAAGTAAACTTTTTGATCTTATATGTGGATGACATATTACTGATTGGAAATGATGTCCAGATGTTGCAAGAAACCAAGGAATCATTGGAAAAGAGCTTTTCGATGAAAGACTTGAGTGAGGCGACTTGCATACTAGGAATATGGATCTATAGAGATAGATCAAGGAGGCTCATTGGATTGAGTCAGAGTACATATTTGGACAAAGTGTTGAAGAAGTTCAACATGGAATCGTCTAAGAAGGGGTTCTTACCAATGTCCCATGGCGTAAAACTTAGCAAGACTTGGTGTCCTTCGACAATTGATGAGTGAAGTCAGATGAGTGCGATTGCGTATGCTTTTGAAGTCGGATCCATCATGTACACTATGATTTGTACTAGGACGGATGTTTCCTATGCTCTAAGTGTTGTGATCAGATACCAGGCTAGCCCTAGAGAGATCCACTAGGCAGCGACTAAAAATATCCTTAAGTACTTGAGAAGGACTAAGGATATGTTCCTGGTTTATGGAGGTGAGGATTAACTCAGTGTAAGGGGTTACATGGATGTGAGTTATCTCACTAACTCGGATGATTCTCATTCGCAATCCGGCTATGTGTTTGTGATAAACGGAGGGGCTGTGAGCTAAAAGAGTTCCAAGCAAGAGATGGAGTCTACATCTACGACAGAGGTTGAGTATATTGATGCCTCGAAGGCAGCAAAGGAAGCCGTTTGGATGAGGAATTTCCTCATGGATCTTGGTATGGTTTAGGGCTCGTCCAATCCGTTAGACGTGTATTGCGACAACTATGGTGCTATTGCACAAGCCAAGGAACCTAGACAACACCAGAATAACAAACATATACTCATGCGGTACCACCTGATTCGCCAGTTCGTGGATCAATATGATATCAAGTTATGCAAGGTACACATGGATGCAAATATTGTGGATGCGTTGACAAAGCCGTTACCACGGCCGAAGCATGAGGCGCACCTGAGAGCTATGGGCATTAGATGCCTAGACATGTGATGTCGGATGATTGACTCTAGTGCAAGTGGGAGACTATTGGAAATATGCCCTAGAGGCAATCATGTATGATGTTATTCCCAATGTATTCATAAAGTTATTGTCCATGTATGAACTACTGATACGTATCATTGAATATGTGATTCGATTGTGGAACTATATCTTCATGTTGGTCATACTAGTTGTCCTTGGTCATTGAGGTTGTGCTGGACACACAACTTAGACTAATGTGAAAGTCGGCTGATGACTCAGTTCCACTTGTCATGGGCATGGAGATGACATTTCGACTTACACGGACTCGGCTAAAGAGTTTAGCGAGTTGGACTGACCCACGGTTGAGATGCAATGAACAAGTCGTCATTTCTATGTCTATCAATGTAATCATTATACCTGAGGTTATTGCACAATCCGAGTTGAGGATCACCGACTTAGGTTCTATCAAACGTTGTTCCCTCACTAGGCAGTTATAAAGGCAGAGTTCGGGTCGACTGAGAATCAAGCTGCGTGATGTAAATAACCAAGATCGGATTTTTCCCCTCCAATTGGAGAGATATTCTCTGGGCCCTCTCGGAAGATATGATTCGGAAAGCATGGTCATGCGCGACTCGGTTAAGTGTTAACCGAATCGATCAACTAAGAGTTAGTCGGATGAATCACTTATCTCGGATCGAGAAAGAGAGACGAATAATTTAAGGGATGACGATTATTCGCCTATAGTTCGACAAGGCATATCGTGAGGCAAAAGGGACTTGGACGAAAGTCACATTGAGAAAGGTTTGTCTTCTGACTTTACGGCGCTTGGGATCTGGCATGTCTTGCTAGAGTCCGCTACTAGCTATCGACTCGTAGTGGTGACTCGTGTCATGTCCAGGTGTGCATGAACCTACAGGGTCACACACTTAAGGGAAAGGAGCCCATATGGATTCGATCCATGTGGAGATTGGGGTATAGCCTAAATGGGCCTCAAGTGTTGAGCCTAGCTAGGAGTGTATATAAGTGGAGTGAAAGGGATAGTCCCTAACCTAGCCGTCACTTTCTCCACTCTTATTTCGGGCTAGACAGGATCTAGTAGTCCTCTGCCTAGAGTCCTCCCTATACGTGTGGATACCGGTAGAGGCGTTGCACATGCGGCACTAGAGACGAAGAAGTTCCTGGGATCTGGACGTGTTGTACGTGGGTTCGTTCGGCATGGCATCAACTGGCGTGCTTCATCAATAATCTACACATGCGCGTCTAGTGGTAAATCTCATGGCCTCTCACCTGAGCTAGATCTTGGGAGCACCACATAAGGTGATTTTTTTATCTCCACGTGGCCCAAGACAGTGGAGGATGAAAGTCTAGGGTTTTAGATAAAGGATCCCTGTCGTCCAAGGTAGGACAAGGGCTCCTTATATAGGGCGGCGACAGGCCTCTTCCACTGGTCCATGGGTGGTAAGGGTTGATACATTGCAAATGTATCTATAATTTTTGATGCTCCATGCTTGGTTTTATCTACTTTCTTGTGTTTTGTCCACACTTTGGAGTACTTTTCATATAATTTCTTGGACTAACCTATTAACAAGAGCCACACTGCCAGCTGCCTATTTTCTGCTGTTTTTGGTTCCAGGAAAGTCAGAAAATGAATATTCTCGGAATTGGACGGGACAAAAGCCAAAAATCCTATTTCACCAGAAGACTCCCAGAGCCAGAATATGAGACGGAGTGGGGCTAGGGCCCAGCCACACCACCTGGTCGCGTGGCTGGGCCTGGCCGCGCCAGGGGGTGGTCTGGCCACCCCAGACACCCCCTCGGTCTCCCTCTTCGCCTATAAGAAGCCTTCTGACCTAAAACTCCAAGGGGTTCGACATTTTTCCAGAAGGAGTTCCGCTCCGCTGCCACCACTAGATTCCATGAAACAGCACCAGAAACTCTGTTCTGGCACCCTACCGGGACGGGGAATTGGAGGAGATCATCGCCATCATCATCACCATCGCTTCTCCATCGACCATCCATGTTTCCCCCATCTATGAGTGAGTAATTTCCCGCTGTAGGCTATGGGGATGGTAGGGATTGGATGAGATAGTTCATGTAATGGCATCAGATTGTTAGGGCATGGTGCCTAGTATCTTTTATTAGTGCTTTATGACTTTGTTGCAACTTGTTATGCTTAATGCTTATCACTAGGGCCCGAGTGCCATGATTTCAGATCTGAACATGTTATTGATTCATTATGATAGTATTGTTTTTGGTCTTATCTGCAAATTGTATACACACGTTGTTGTCCGGAACTAATGGCCCCGAAGTGACAGAAATCAGGATAACCGGAGGGAATGGCTTTGATGTGAGGATCACATGTGTTCACGAAGTGTTAATGCTTTGCTCCGGTGCTCTATTAAAAGGAGCACCTTAATTGCCAGTAGTTCTCTGCAAACGGGCTGGCAGGACAAAAGATGTTGTGCAAGTTCTCATTGCGAGCACGTATGACTATATATGGAACACATGCCTAGGATTATCTAGTACTTGGATGCTTTATCTTATTTATATGGAATTGCCCTATGTTCTGATTGCTATGTGAATTGTCTTGTCCATGCAACGCCCATCCATCCATCCCTATGCCTACCACACTCAAATCCTACTGTTTACTGCTATTGTTACTACTGTCTTTACTTTACTATTGCTGCTACTTTACTATTCCTACTACAAAACTGTTGCTACTGATAAACTGCTGTGAGCAAGATTGTTTCTAGGTGCAGCTGAATTGACAACTCAGTTGTTAAGTCTTATAAATATTCTTTGGCTCCCCTTGTGTCGAATCAATAAATTGGGTTTCACTTCCCTCGAAAATAATGCGATACACCCCTATACTTGTGGGTCATCAAGGTTCACCACAGTGTCGTTTCCCCTAGGTTCTGGTTTACAAGGCAGCTTTTTGATGGACCAAGTCTTGGAAGCCAGGCGCCCCTCCATCCGCCAATAAAGCGGTCTTCTTTTACGCTGTTTGTCTTGGCTCAGCGCTGCCCGCTGCCTCTCTTGCACCAAAGTACTGCAAACTTGTCATGCTCTTGCTGGAGCTGCACACCCGCCAGTCAGAGCCCTGTCGCTCTCACTTTTGACCGGGACCCGGTCTCAGGGACTGCAGGGTGGGAGCATCCAATGACGCCGTGTGCTTGTAGTTTTCCCCACATGGGTGGCGTGTGCTTCTCGTGGTTCCATCCTCCGGAAGCCATTAGGAGGGTCGGGCACGACGCACCTTTCGAGGAGAGCGACACTTCCCTCGCGAGGTGTACCCGGGACCGGCCATGCTAGCCAAACATAGACGGATCGGGGGTAGCCCTTGTACCAGCTATCCGACAGTAGCCCCCGGTCGTTCAGGCTGAGCGCCATGCATGTGTTGTAGAGGGTCCGAGCGGCCATCTCAACGTCTGGCGCCGTGCGGGGCGTGTGTCGCTCTAGGTTCCCAAGGCACCTTCTTGGAAGGTGCGTGCCTGACTAGAACCAACTTCGGCCTATAAGGAGGGGGCAGCCTCCCCCGAGCTGAGATCTATTCTTCTCCGCTTTCCCCCTCGTGCTTGCTTCCCTTGGCAAACTGCCCTCGCCTTCCGCGCATGATGTCTTGCCATGGAGCTCCGGTAGCAGCGAAGGGGAAATGTCCACCACCGAGCCCCCCTCGACAGGAAGAGGAGGGAGAGGAGATGGGGGAGGTGCTACTGCCCTTCATAATCCGGACTGACGCCAGTCTTGACCAGTGTCGCTCACAGCTCGCCTCTGATCGAAACGAGTGGGGGAAGACCCAGGTGTGGCTTGGATTGGTGGATCCAGTGGGCCTCTCCGGCCCCGTGCACCCGTTTTTCCATCACACCGTCATTGCAGGGTTGATTCTGTCGTTCTCCCTGTTTTTCATGGTGGTTTTGGAGCACTACCAGATCTGCGCTCTCCACCTACACCCCAACTCTATCACCAGCCTTGCCATCTTCGCCTGCTGGTGTGAGATGTTAGTGGGGTGAAGCCTTCTGTGGCGCTGCTATGCCAGATGTATGCCCTTCACATCACCTCTACCAAGCGCATAGCTGGATGTGCCTCCTTCGTGAAGGAAGGGCCATTTGGACCCCAAATGGGTTGGACGAAGCGCGTGGAGGACTTCTAGAACCGATGGCTCTTGATGGATGTGCTAAAGGACATCCCTCGCCTTCTTCCTCCCACCGCACTAGCCGAGAAGGTCAACGGCTGATGGTCCATGGTGAACCTAGAGGGGGACAAGGTGGATGCCCCAGTCGCTCGTGCTGAGCAACTCAACTCCTCCGGTCTGATGGGACCCCTCGTCGCCTTGGAGTTCCTTTGCCTCAGGATTGCTTCGCTGCAGAAGCACAGCAAAGACTTGTGGGACTTTTTCCCGGGAGATCATCTAGCCCTAGGGGACAGTGTCACCGATGACCCTGTCGTGGCGGGCTTTATCCACGAGCTTCTGCACACCTCCGCCGCCCTCGAGATTTCTGAGGGAGTCCTGCCCCTCTACGTCAACCCCCGCACGGTGGAGACCCAGGCCTCGCTTCCCCAGTTCGACAAGTGGGGGATTATCCCTCCTGGTAACACGGGTGAGCGCCCGAACCCTCTTGGCACAGTTCGTTAGGATTGCCAGCTAACCCTAGAACAAGAGCAGCTCGCGGGAGCTCAGAAGGAGGTGGAATCCATGTGGGAGCGCGCCCGTGTCGACGCGGAGGGCATGCTCCGAGATGCTTCCGCGCGCGTGATGGCTCCGATTTTTGCCATCTTCCACTGCATTTAAACGTTGTTTTTGGTCAAGCAATTTCCAAAGAAACTCTCAACTATTGCCACTAATGACTAATAATTGCAAATATATGCAAATCCCTTCTTTTATGTTGTGCAGGAAATCACGACTTTTAAAGCAAAATAAGGAGTCATAATGAAGGATTTTGAGGAAGTACACACGACCAAGTAATTGGAGAAGCATTCCAGGGTGTCCGCAAGCTTAACGACCACTGGTACGCACGCGGTCTGCCCGTACCTCCCGCCCGTACTAGGTGGTGATGGCTTCATCTCGCCAAACCCTACAACTTTCGTGAAGACGCCTGTAATACCCCAGCATTTAGGGATACAGGAAAGAGTTTATTTATTTGCATTCATGCATCTGGAAATTTGGGGTAAAATTTCCACCGAACAAAACACTGGGGAGATCAGAGTTTCTTTCACTTCTTTGAGTTAGGATTTAGCTCTTAGGAGTGTTTGCTATAAATTTTGACATGATCTCTAGGAATTATAATGAATTTGGGTGAATAATTTGAATTCATATTTAAAATGTAAATCATTTAAAAAGAATTTGAAAGTTAGAAGTAATTAGTGTTTATTTCATCTCCAAAAGGATTTAGTTATTATTGTTTGAATATTTAACCATTATAAAACAATAAAGGAAATTGAGAACAATACAAAATGTATAACTCAAATAGTTATCTCTTAATTCTTTCCTTTATTCAATAAGTAATAAATAAATACAAGAATTGCTCAAGAAATAATAAATTACATTAGATAAACAATAGTAATAAAAGAAATAAAAGCTTTATTGAATAATATATAGATATTACATTGTTCTTACAAAAAGGAAAAAGAAAAGATTACAAATGAAAATAAAAGGCTAATCCTAAACTAAACCCTATACTAAATCTTCCTAATCTTCATCACTTGGCCTTGTACCTGCAAACAAAGACAGGAAATGAAATAAACAGAGAGGGGGTTAGTGTTAGTTGTGCTCTCAGATTAAATAGTGAGTTGCACTGTTAAAATGTCATCACTGAGCATTTGTTTAGGGACTATTTCACCAATGTGAGTATCTGTTCTTATCCAGTGAAAGGTTTCAGGTTGTGCATCATAAACCAAAGGGGAAAAGCAAATCCACTTTGCAAAATGTAGATAATAGCAAAACTAGAGAAAATACCATCTCAAGCTAAGCTCATTCACGGGCATAAGTTCCAAGAGTGGGAACTTGCACCATGTGGGGCCCAGCTATAAGAAATCTACTCATATACAAGTGATATTTTGTCCATCTTAGCACTGCATCATTGACACTAGATAAGGGCAAGTTTCACCAAAGAGAGATAAAAAGATAAAAGGGGTAGAACATCAGAAAATATCAAACTTTTACTTGATCTCATCCATCCAGGTGATGCATGCACACAAGTATCATAGTCATCAACATGCATTGGTGTGTTGTCAACACGACAGCCATCACAAGAAGTGCAAAAGAAAGCGCCCAGTTGTAGCACAGCTACTAGAACACATTTGGCTACTCACTTCACAGCAACAGTCACAGTTTTATCGCAAGCACATCTTATAAATCACCTCAGATCTTGCTAGATATCCACAAGATCAACCAGCAAATAACCATAGAAAACCATACAGGATGATCACCTGAAAGAGGAGATGGTGTAGGAGGATAGCAAGATCAAGCAAGAGCAACAAGGAAGAATTACCCAAGCTCACAAGACCAAGTTCTTCATCAACAAGAACAGAACCTGAACCAAGAAGTATAGCAAGCTTTACAGTAGCATCACCAACACCATTCAATTAGTGAGTCATCTAAACAAGCTTTCATCTATTAGTTTTCAACAAATAAAGTTTGTTCGATAAGAAGAACCTCAAAGGAACACCCTAGTGAGGTGAACAACTCATCATAGCATTTTGTAAATAAACAACAAGCTTAGAACCTATGTTCTTGCATAGAAGGGTCTCAGACCAGCATCACTGACCCTATGATCTAGTTTTAACTAGATAAATATAAATCACAACTGCTAGGCTACATCGCACATCCCTAGAGGGTAGCACCTATGTACCTAGCAAACTCATTTTTGCTTGTTTACAAGTTCAATCACAACATCTTAAGTATACCATCTCAAGCACAGATAATCATTTTGCTAAAAGATTTAGGAATCATACATATTCACTTTTTTTTAGAAAAGACAGCAAGGGTCAACACTACTGATCACTAAGCCACAAGTACTATATATAGGAAGTAGCCAACAGATCAAGAAAGCAAATTTAAGATACACCAGGTAATCTAAATCACTTCCCTAGATTTATATTACTAGGAATCATATTTCATTGAACTTCTCTGTCAAGGATGACAGATAGTTCTTGATCAAACACATCACTGATTGCACCACTCTAGTAGTCAGTTGCCACTTTAGTAAAGCATCAGGTGTTACCAATGGCAACACATCCAGCCTAATGAAAGCATATCATACTAAATGGGAGCAGGTTATTGTGTACACTCCAAGGAGGCCTCACATAGAAGGACCATATTAGCACAAGCCACCATTTACTTTAACTAACCAGCCACTAGTTTATCCGCAAGCAAATACACCTGAAAGACAAACTATTTTCCTATAAACAAATAGGAATCATTTCTTTATAAATCATCTCCATATTCATCACAGAGAAGAGACTAAGCATTATTAACCATGGATCTACACAACATCAGGATTGAATCCTGAGTAAAGTTATTAATCACAAAGGTTCTTCACAGTCCAGTATTAGAATAGATAACCAGCAACATAATTACGACAGTGAAGCATTGTAGCTCAAAGCCAATAGGAACATACCCATCAAAAGCCATAACCATTGCCTTAACATTAAACCCAACTAGGCAATCCTAGAACTATTATCAGACAGTGAACATAAGACCAGGAGCATGAGCAACAGAGTATAGAAACATATCATCCGTAGGTCATCAATAAGGAGATTGCACCGAAAACTAAACCAAGAGGCTCTGCTCATTATCACTATAGGGGATGAACCCTAGAAATTAGGGATGAACCCTAATGGGGAATACAGGGTAGCAATCACATGGCATGGAATAGAGAGAAGCATAGAGCTAGAGGGGTAAGAGAGGTGAACTTACTCGAGGTCCTTGCTAATATATTAAAGAGGAAGAAGAGAGGAAGACCGACAACGGTGAAGTGCACGGCGGTACGGGGAGCACCCTAGAGGGGGTACTGCAACCCACGCCAAGCCGCGATGGTGGCATCCGTGGGAGGAAGGCAACACCGCAGGCCCAAAGCAACGATGGGGTAGCACCAAAATGTCAGGACCACGGTGGAGCCCAAACCCTAGCCATCAGGGTGGGGTTGGCGCGGCCAACAGAGGGCACGGGAGGCAGATCAAGTTAGGCAGAGAGGCATGATGTCAGCGTCCACGTCGTATAACACCGCGATGGTGGTCGAGGCGGCCTGGAGCGGCCAGAATCAAGCGCAACGACGGTGGTGGCATCAGACCGTCTCAAGGAGGAGAGCGTCGCGAGAGAGAGGAGAGAGGAGGAAGAGAGTGAGGGGTACTGGGCCAGGTGCCAGCCCAATACGACCCTAGTGGGGTTTGACCAGCCCAAGTGGGTCGGGTCAGGCTAGGCCAGCCTAGTGAGCTAGGCCCATGTTTTGAAAGAGGACTTATTAAAAAATATCTAATTACAAATATACCCCTGGAACTAACTAAGCTCTAGAAAAATATAGGAAAATCCTAAAAATATATATAAGATATAAAAAGACCAAAAAAATAATATCTACCTAAGAAAAATATAATCTTACTAGTTTAAGTTAAATAAAATACAAATAAATATTAAGGACACCAAAACTCTAATTAAAAGTTAATAAAATAATGAGAATTTCAAAAAATGAATAAAAAACATCTTTGCATACAAAAAATAAATCCAATATTTTATAAAATACTAGCTATATTTTTTACAAACAAAACTTAAAACTAATATCTAAGAACATTTAATCCTCTATGGATATTTATAAAAATAAGAACACTTTTTAAAAATAAATAAAAACCATTTTTAAGAACTTGAATAATTATATCTTACTAGAAAAATACTAAATATATTATTCCAAAGGTGTTTAAGATTTTAAAGTAACAAATCGTTATCTATTTTATAAAATACATATTTTTTAAATTCTTTAAAAGTGTTTCTTAAGTAAGAAATAATCACAATTCTATATGAAACCTTAAGCCCTTTATATCTAAATACTAATTCCAAAACCATAACTTGGATCTATAGTGAAATCTAAATGTACATTATTAATACTTCTTTAGAGTCTTAAATCAATTACAACCAATAACTTCAAATTAACCTTTAGCATCATTCACTTATATTGGTGGTGAATGATCTGGTACCTCAAGCCTTACCAAAGATGACCTTAAAGTTTAAAAGGAGTTCAACAAACCCTATAATGAGATCACTATATCTCCTAATTATCATTAACTCTATAATCTCCTTACCATCAATTTGATGAGCTTAGATTCATAAAGTTATACCCAATACCTATATAGAGTTGTCTTTGATCTTATCGAAGAAGTTCTTAACCCGACCACGATATAAAAATACCACATTCTAATCCAAGTTATCTTTTATAGTTAACTTTGGTCTGTGATTTAATCAACCAAAAGCACACTAACTTAAAGATCGATGAAGCGATCCAAATAGGCATCAATTGTAATCTAAGAACACCACACATTACTTAACAAGATATAATAAGTAATATCTTCAAAATTTATTCTTTTTGCCACTTCAAAAGAAACACTATGCTATTTCTTTTAAGTCATAACAACTCACTTGTAATGTTGGGGAATTACTTGGGATTTTACAACATGCATCTCATTACTTATGCATAACAGCATATTGCTTCTTTAAACATTGTCCTTACTGGGAAATGATGGTATTTTGTAGAACCCAAGGTCTAGGGTCATGTCGAGGCATTCGACTATAATACTTTGCTATATCAAGGCAAGTTCACACTTGCTCATGTCCTTTGATTATTTTCTATCAAGTATTTGCAAACTGTTGTGTCAACACCTGCATTTCAAAAAGGTCAGAAAACACTATTTTCATGATTAAATATGAACTAATGGTTACTGGTCCAGGGTGATCAGTTAATCTATTTAAGACTCGCAATGGAAACCACATTATACGGGAATATATCATCTAGGACTTAACAACCAATGTTGCTAGTGATTCTAGCACCGTATATCACGCGTTAACCATGATATTTGGAATGGGACGGAGAAGTCAGCTGGATCTTCTTCCTTTTGCATGGACGGATGACCATTTCATGGGCTGGAGTACCTTTCGAGGCTCAGCATGGGATGGGACCCCTTAGCTCCCCGCAATTTTGGTGTCTAGACTATTTGTGAGTCACTGCCTAGGGTACAGTTGGACCTTTAGGGAGCTTACTAGGGGCACAACCGTATCATAGAGTCTTCAGGTGCCTACCAGAGTTATAGTTGGTCCAAAAAGGGGCTTAACAGAGGTGGGGCATGTCCTGGGGGGTCGTGTCTTCATGCGGGGTCGCGGAGAAGGGCAACGATTGGCTTGGATCTTAGGTTGGGCCTCAAACCAAGGAAGTTTGAACAGGGATATACTCTCGGCTGTGCAACAAAGTTTAAGGCCTCATGGGTAAAGTAATGCACCTCTGCAGAGTGTAAGAACTGTGACATGTTACTCCCTGTTCCGGGAAGGAGCTGGGAACACTGCAGGAAAGGAACTCCACGAAAGTTCTGGTCAACCTGTGAAGACTGGCAGACATAGTTTTTCAGAATAAAAGCAACCTTTGAAGAAATGTTTACGAAAACCTGCATAACCTACGACCTTGTGGTCTGTGGTTGTAGTTAGTGCATCAAATACTCTTTTTTAGTGAAGTTGCTGAGTACGCTCGTACTCAACCGTACCTTCTTAACCCTTGCTAGATTTGGGAGCACTCAATGGCGAACTTAGGAGGTGAACTACTTGAAGGACTGAAGACTTCCAACGGATATCAACGGAGTCAACATCTACATCTGAAGTCATAGAACTCAAGCTGAAGCGTAGAATATAAATAATCTTAGAAACCAGAACCTACTTCTGTAGAGCATTGCTATAATAGCAATCGCAAGCCATAGTTATATAGTAGTAGTATTTCTAGAATCGACCTCGAGTTTCTATTTCTAGTTCTCTTTTGTAAATTATAATCCTCTTCATATCGAGGAAGTTCTTTGGATCTTTTGTAATATGTTATATGTAATATAAAGTCATGTTGTGGACCTGTGATGTTTCTGTTGTGCCATTCTGAGGGATGTAATACTAGTGAATGGTGTTCATTGGTGTTATGTCAATGACTATAGTGTACTACATCATGCAGTGGTATGCTGGGTCATCGCAGCTGGTATCAGAGCAAACGCTTTGACCTTAGGTTGGAAACCTATTAAATGGGTAGAACCTATAGGAAGGGTGTTAGCAACAATAAAGAATTCTCTAGAAATATGATGAGTATTCAACTGAGAATCACATTTTCATGTTTCTAGTGCGACAATTCTTTATTATGATACAATTAGGATAATAATAGTGAGTTATCACTCAGTAGAATTAGTTATAATATCTTATCTACAGTAAGGAATAGCATTTTTTGGCATCCAAGCTAGAATGTCCAAGTGCTTAATAGGATTTTAGATGACTATTTAGGAGATAATTCCATCCGCAGAGGTGAGATATATGGCAGTAGTGTATTAAATTGCTGTAGTAGACGTAATAACCATGACTAGGAGTAGAAGTTCAACAAGTTGGAAGGTAGTATTCATGCTACTATACCTTATGATTCTCTAAGTTCGGAGCTTGTGTTGGATCATATTGCTCTTGTGCAGATTGAACTCACTTTAGCTATCGAATATATGTATCATTACAGGTACGTACTCGATCTAGTTTATAACACTTAGACAGTTCTAGTCCAAGAGTTGGATATTGTCCTTGAGGATTTCACTGATCCTGTAAAGGCGTTCGACCCAAGAATGAAGTTGATAGAGAAGATAGGTACCCTAAAACAGTCTTTTCCGAAGGGGGTATACAAAGAAACTGAGCTTGGTGAACCTTAGTCAGAAACCTATGCCTAGTACTAGTATGAACCTCAGACACATGAAGATCTAGGAATCAAATATTTAGTTGAGCATGAAGCCAGGGGAATGCCAAGTTTGACATTCCATAAGAGGGTGGTTACATAACTTAATATGGCCGTGTAAACACTCAGATGGAAGATATGTTCTACTTTAGAAGGGATTGAGACTAGGCAGAATGCTTCTGCAGTGAATTGCACATCTTCTAGTCATTTTTCAATGGCTAATCTCAATCTATGTACTTCTGATTCATAGTACGCACCCTAAGGACGTTCTTATGTTCTGGAAGGCAATCGCAGGACTTCACGTCATCATACACAGAATTCCAAGAAGTACTAAGAAGAAGGTGAAAAGTAAGACGAAGTAGTAACCATTGTTACTGGGAGCTATGAAAACGGATGTATACCCGGAAGTGAGTATTGTAGTACATAGAGGATAACTATAATAAGTGAGAGTATGCTCACATGCATTAGTAAGAGCTCATAGTATGCTAGTATCATAATAGCAAACATAAGATAGAGTTGAGAGAATAGTTTGTTTATACTATTTTATAATAACCATGTGTAATACATGGTATATATTTGGTTTTTATTTGGGTTTGGTTCATGATTTATTTTGTGACTAGGTCCGTGCATGAAGTTTGAACTTGATGGGCATATGCATGGTGTTACATTAAGTTTGTACTTGATGTGTAGGTCTAAAGGGGGAAATGAGTTCACGTGAGGGAGAGATGAGTTATCATTGTGATGAAGAAGAGATGAAGGCTCGTAACAAGGTGGGTACAACACAAACAGAGGCTATCAACGCAAATCCAAGGGAAGGATCAATTCCAATGCCACATTCGACCATCAATGAGGGATTTGTCCAGTACATGAAGGGCGTGGAGGAAGGTAGGAGGATTGAAATGATGAGGCAGAATCAGTTCTATCAGGATATACTGAAGAACATGCAGAATAAGCCATTTGAGGAAACCCATTCAAGTCTTAAATTCATGGAATTTTTACAAACCAAACCTTGGAGTTTTTCCATGATAGAAGAACCTATGGAGGCAGAGAACTGGTTAATGGACACATCTCGTAAGCTCAAGAGCGTGGGATGTAGAGATGAGGAGAAAGTGAGATATGAAACCTATCTATTCACTGGAACAGCAGCCACGTGGTGGGAAAAGTCAAAGTGTGTAGCACTAGTCGGAGGTATTAGTACCTGGGCGGAGTTCAAGAAGAAATTCCGTGAAGAAGTTGTTCATGGAAATAGTGGGCGGGAGAAGGATAAGGAAGCTTTAGAGAACAAGAATCTTCCAGTTCTGAAGCATGTACGGGAATTCAATCATCTATCCCGGTACATTATTGAGGAAGTAAATAAGGAGGCAGAACATCAAAAGAAGTTCATGAAAGGACTACAAGCAGTCATGAGGATGCAACTCAGGATTGTTCGTGCTAAAGAGTTCTAGGAGTTATTGGATAGTGCACATATGTCAGTGGATGATGAGATTGCTGTATCCGAAGGAAAGAGGAAGAAAGTTTAGAAACAGACCACAACAGGTCAGGTCCAAGGTCACATGACGGAGAATTGTCCGGATCCACATATAATGGACAACACAAAGAAAATATGTCATAACTGTGGAACGAGGGGCCATGTTTTTAAGGAATGCCCAAATCCAAAGATAGTATGCCACAAGTGTGGGGGACGGGACATATCAGACCCCATTGTCCCAATCGACCACGGGGTTGTGAACCAACAACACAAGGCGGAAAGAAGAAAAGAACGATATGTGGAAATTGTGGAATTTTGGGACATATCAAGAGGGGCTGTAAAAGATCCAAGGTCGTTTGTTATACTTTTGGACAAGAGGGGCACATGAGACATATTTGCCCTCACAAGCAAGTAATCAATGATGGAGCAACATCCTCGGGGAATAGGAAGTATGAGGCTATGACTCAAATCAATCCTGATGACCAAAACAACCTAGCAAGTGGTAAGTCACCATAGTGTCTTTAGTATGAATTAGTTTATGCATACATCTTGTGGGATGAAGAGTTTACACGGGTATCCACAAATGCGTGGGTATAACATATGTCTCTTCATAAGACCATTAGGAAAACCTAAGGGGGAGAGTAAAGAACAGGTTAGACATCCAGATTCGATAGTTACCGTAGTTTCATTAGAAACATCAAGATCTTTTCAAGAATATAACTTTAGTGTTGAAGGTGTATTTAGACCGCAGCTGGTCTCAACTGATAAAACCTATCTTGAGACCAATAGAAGTTCCAATTAGGGATATAATGATCAAATACCTCAATTATGGAAAAGTAGGGTAGTTTTGAATGGATGGACTAAATGAGTTCAGTTTGTTCCTAAAAAAAGGACATTAAAAGGGACTACTGCAATCCATCGAAATTTAAGAATCCTAAAACTTTACCATTAGTAAACCTTCATACTATCATGATACCTATGAATTAGTTCAATGAATTCAGCAAGTAGCTTTCCCAATACACTATGAAGGAATATAAAGTTTAGATAAGTCAGAGATCTCGAGTGGGTAATCTTAAAGAGGCATGGTGGAATCTGAAGATCACTAAAAGAGACCAATGGATGGACAAGGATTGCCAAACTTCAAAGGAGAAGATTCAGAAGGAAAGATTTCCTTATTTCATTAAGAGTGATATCCGTACCTTCGGGGATGAAGTTTATTTTAAGGGGGAGAGACTGTAATGCCCCAACATTTAGGGCTATAGGAAAGATTTTATGCATTTGCATTCATGCATCTGAAAATTTGGGGTAAAATTTTCATCGAACAAAACCCTGGAGAGATTAGAGTTTCTTTCACTTCTTTGAGTTAGATTTAGCTCTTAGGAGTGTTTGCTATAAATTTTGACATGATCTCTAGGAATTATAATGAATTTGGGTGAATAATTTGAATTCATATTTAAAATTTGAATCATTAAAAAAGAATTTGAAAGTTAGAAGTAATTAGTGTTTATTTGATCTCCAAAAGGATTTAGTTATTATTGTTTGAATATTTAACCATTATAAAACAATAAAGGAAATTGAGAACAATACAAAATGTATAACTCAAATAGTTATATCTTAATTCTTTCCTTTATTCAATAAGTAATAAATAAATACAATAATTACTCAAGAAATAAGAAATTACATTAGATAAACAACATTAATAAAAGAAATAAAAGCTTTATTGAATAATATATAGATATTACATTGTTCTTACAAAAAGGAAAAATAAAGAAAAGATTACAAATGAAAATAAAAGGCTAATCCTAAACTAAACCCTATACTAAATCTTCTTAATCTTCATCACTTGGTCTTGTACCTACAAACAAAGAAAGGAAATGAAATAAACAGAGAGGGGGTTAGTGTTAGTTGTGCTCTCAGACTAAATAGTGAGTTGCACTGTTAAAAGGTCATCACTAAGCATTTGTTTAGGGACTATTTCACCAATGTGAGTATCTGTTCTTATCCAGTGAAAGGTTCCAGGCTATGCATCATAAACCAAAGAGGCAAATCAAATCCACTTTGCAAAATGTAGATAATAGCAAAGCTAGAGAAAATACTAGCTCAAGCTAAGCTCATTCACGGGCACAAGTTCCAAGAGTGGGAGCTTGCACCCATGTGGGCCCCAGCTGTAAGCAATCTACTCATATACAGGTGATATGTTGTCCATCTTAGCACTCCATCATTGACACTAGATAAGGGAAAGTTTCACCAAAGAGAGATAAAAAGGTAAAAGGGGTAGAACATCAGAAAATATCAAGCTTTTACTTGATCTCATCCATCCAGGTGATGCATGCACACAAGCAGCATAATCATCAACATGCATTGGTGTGTTGCCAACCCGACAGCCATCATAAGAAGTGCAAAAGAAAGTGCTCAGTTGTAGTACAACTACTAGCATACATTTGGCTACTCACTTCACAGCCACAGTCACAGTTTTATCTCAAGCACACCTTATAAATGACCTCAGATCTTGCTAGATATCCATAAGATCAACCAACAAATAACCACAGAAATCCATCAACCATACAAGATGATCACCTGAAGGAGGAGATGGTGTAGGAGGATGGCAAGATCAAGCAAGAGCAAGAAGGAAGAAATACCCAAGCTCACAAGGCCAAGTTCTTCATCAACAAGAATAGAACCTGAACCAAGAAGTACAACAAGCTTTACAGTAACATCCCCAACATCATTCAGTTGGTGAGTCAGCTAAATAAGCTTTCATCTATTAGTTTTCAACAAATAAAGTTTGTTGGGTAAGAATATCCTCAGAGGAACACCCTAGTGAGGTGAACAACTCATCATAGGATTTTGTAAATAAACAACAAGCTTAGAACCTATGTTCTTGCATAGAAGGGTCTCAGACCTGCATCACTAACCCTATGATCTAGTTTTAACTAGATAAATATAAATCACAACTGCTAGGCTACAGGGCACATCCCTAGAGGGTAACACCTATGTACCTAGCAGACTCATTTTTGCTTGAGTACAAGTTCAAGCACAAGATCTTAAGTATACCATCTCAAGCACAGATAATCATCTTCCTAAAAGATTTAGGAATCATACATATTCACTTTTTTTAGAAAAGACAGCAAGGGTCAACACTACTGATCACTAAGCCACAAGTACTATATATAGGAAGTAGCCAACAGATCAAGAAAGCAAATTTAAGATACACCAGGTAATCTAAATCACTTCCCTAGATTTATATTACTAGGAATCATATTTCATTCAAGTTCTCTGTCAAGGATGACAGATAGTTCTTGATCAAACAAATCACTGATTGCACCACTCTAGTAGTGAGTTGCCACTTTAGTAAAGCATCAGGTGTTACCATTGGCAACACAGCCAGCCTAATGACAGCAGATCATACTAAATGGGAGCAGGCTATTTTATACACTCCAAGGGGGCCTCACAATAGAAGGGCCATATTAGCAGAAGCCGCCATTTACTTTAACTAAACCAGCCACTAGTTTATCTGCAAGAAAATACACCTGAAAGCCAAACCATTTTCCTATAAACAAACAGGAATCATTTCTTTATAAATCATCTCCATATTCATCACAGAGAAGAGATTAAGCATTATTAACCATGTCTCTACACAACATCAGGATTGAATCCTGAGTAAAGTTATTGATCACAAAGGTTCTTCACAGACTAGTATCACAATAGATAACCAGCAACATAATTACAGCAGTGAAGCATTCTAGCTCAAAGCTAATAGGAACATACGCATCAAAAGCCATAACCATTGCCTTAACATTAAACCCAACTAGGCAATCCTAGAACTGTTGTCGGACAGTGAAGATAGTACCAAGAGCATGAGCAATAGAGTATAGTAACATATCATCAGTAGGTCATCAATAAGGAGATTGCACCGAAAACTAAACCAAGAGGCTCTGCTCATTATCACTACAGGGGATGAACCCTAGAAATTAGGAATGAACCCTAATAGGGAATACAGGGTAGCAATCACATGGCATGGAATAGAGAGAAGTAGAGAGCTAGAGGGGTAAGAGAGGTGAACTTTCTTGAGGTCCTCGCTAATATATTGAAGAGGAAGAAGACGGAAAGGCCAGCGACAGTGAAGTGCACGGCGGCACGGGGAGCACCCCAGAGGGGGCACTGCAACCCGTGCCAAGCCGCGACGGTGGCGGCCATGGGAGGAAGGCAACACCGTAGGCCCAAAGCGGCGACATGGTAGCACCGGAACATCGGGACCGTGGCGGAGCCCAAACCCTAGCCATCAGGGTAGGGTCGGCGTGACCAACAGAGGGCGCGAGAAGCAGATCGAGTTGGACAGAGAGGCGCGACTTCATCATCCACATCGTATAGCACCGCGGTGGTGGTCAAGGCGGCCTAGAGTGGCCAGAATCGTGCACAACGATAGCGGCATCGGACCGTCTCAAGGAGGAGAGCGTCGCGAGAGAGAGGAGAGAGGAGGAAGAGTGTCAGGGGTACTGGGCCGGGTGCTAGCCCAATATGACCCCAGTGGGGTTTGACCAGCCCAAGTGGGTCGGGTCGGGCCAGGCCAGCCCAGTGGGCTAGGCCCATGTTTTGAAAGAGGAATTACTAAAAATATCTAATTACAAATATACCCCTAGAACTAACTAAGCTCTAGAAAAATATAGGAAAATCCTAAAAATATATATAATATATCAAAAAGACCACAAAAATAATATCTACCTAAGAAAAATATAACCTTATGAGTTTAAGTTAAATAAAATACAAATAAATATTAAGTACACTAAAACTCTAATTAAAAGTTAATAAAATAATGAGAATTTAAAAAAATGAATAAAAATCATCTTTGCATACAAAATTAAATCCACTATTTTATAAAAATACTAGCTAGATTTTTTACAAACAAAAGTTGAAACTAATATCTAAGAACATTTAATACTTTATGGATATTTATAAAATAATAACACTTCTTAAAAATAAATAAAAACCATTTTTAAGAACTTGAATAATTATATCTTACTAGAAAAATATTAAATATATTATTCAAAAGGTGTTTGAGATTTTAAAGTAATAAATCCTTATCTATTTTTAAAATACATATTTTTTGTAAATTCTTTAAAAGCATTTCTTCAGTAAGAAATAATCACAATTCTATATGAAACCTTAAGCCCTTTATATCTAAATACTAATTCCAAAACCATAACTTGGATCTATAATGAAATCTAAATGTACATTATTAATACTCCTTTAGAGTCTTAAATCAATTACAACCAATAACTTCAAATTAACCTTTAACATCATTCACTTATATTGGTGGTGAATGATCTGATACCTCAAGACTTACCAAATATTACCTTAAAGTTTAAAAGGAGTTCAACAAACCCTATAATGAGATCGCTATATCTCCTAATTATCTTTAACTCTATAATCTCCTTAGCATCAATTTAATGAGCTTAGATTCATAAAGTTATACCCAATACCTATACAGATTTGTCTTCGATCTTATCAAAGAAGTTCTTAACCCAACCATGATATAAAAATACCACATTCCAATCCAAGTTATCTTTTATAGTTAACTTTGCTCTGTGATTTAATCAACCAAAAGCACACTAACTTAAAGATCGATGAAGCAATCCAAATAGGTATCAATTGTAATCAAAATTTATTCTTTTTGCCACTTCAAAAGAAACACTATGCTATTTCTTTTAAGTCATAACAACTCACTTGTAATGTTGGGGAATTACTTGGGATTTTACAACATGCATCTCATTACTTATGCATAACAACATATTCCTTCTTTAAACATTGTCCTTACTGGGCAATGATGGTATTTTGTAGAACCCAAGGTCCAGGGTCATGTCGAGGCATTCGACTATAATACTTTGCTATATCAAGGCAAGTTCACACTTGCTCATGTCCTTTGATTATTTTCTATCAAGTATTTTCTCTCATGGGTAAAGAAACACACCTCTGCAGAGTGTAAGAACTGTGACATGTTACTCCCTGTTCCGGGAAGGAGCTGCGAACGCTGCATGAAAGGAACTCCATGAAAGTTCTAGTTAACCTGTGAAGACTGACGGACTTAGTTTTTCAGTATAAAAGCAACCTTTGAAGAAATGTTTACGAAAACCAGCATAACTTATGACCTTTTGGTCAGTGGCTGTAGTTAGTGCATCAAACACTCCTTTTTAGTGAACTTGCTCAGTACGCTCGTACTCAACTGTACCGTCTTAACCCTTGCTAGATTCGGGAGCACTCAATGGCGAACTTAGGAGGTGAACTACTTGAAGGACTGGAGACTTCCAACGGAGATCAACGGAGTCAACGTCTACATCTGAAGTCACAGAACTCAAGATGAAGCGTAGAATATAAATAATCTTAGAAACCAGAACCTACTTCTGTAGAGCATTGCTATAGTAGCAATCGCAAGCCATAGTTATATAGTAGCAGTATTTCTAGAATCGACCTCGAGTTGCTATTTCTAGTTCTCTTTTGTAAATTATAATCCTCGTCATATCGAGGAAGTTCTTTGGATCGTCTGTAATATGTTATATGTAATATAAAGTCATGTTGTGGACCCGCGTGATGTTTCTGTTGTGCCATTCTGAGGGATGTATTACTGGTGAATGGTGTTCATTGGTGTTATGTCAACGACTATAGTGTACTACATCATGCAGTGGTATGCTGGTCACCGCAACACCTATATATTTCGAGGCTCCAGCCGCCGGCAAGAGAGCCACCATTTTCAGATTACATCACAACAACACCAAAGGAGATCCACACCATTGTTCATCCATTATTCATAACTTCCCCCATCCATCCATCCACTAGCCATAGCCATTGCTTTATACTTTAGATCTCCTTGTGATTTGGTGACCATTGTAAGAATATTTGATTTCAATCTAAGTATTTGCATGATGTTTTCTATCTCCGATCTATTTGTTATGAGTGAGTAGTCCTCACGGGATACGGGTTTGGGAGAAACCTCGCAGTAATTATGTGCATCTAGATCATGGGAGAATTGTATTTTGTTTGGGATTGTGATTTGTATCTTTTGTTTCTTCGTCTCTTGTCTCAATCTGTGGACTTGTAGGTACCCAAGATCCCATAGATTGATAAAGGCTTGAGGTGAGATACTTGGCTAGCAGCGATCTCATAGGAACCTCAGTGATAGAAAGGGTATTATGGTCTTTTCTTAGCGCCCCATTCGGGATCAACAACAACATCACCACTTAAAGCTTTAATCTATGTTTTTCACTTAATAATCGTTTGTAACCCGTGGCTTCGGTGTACTCTCGGTTGGATTAAAAGTCTATTGCTATGCCCGATGCATCACGGGGGCTCTAGAATATTAGGATGTGTTGCCCACAAGAGATTATCTTGATACAAATATTATACATGACTATGCTTATTATTATCTTTTATCCCATTTTATGTGCAGCTGCAGGTGGATCTTCAACCCTGGCCTATCTCCATCCATTGATTCAAACCCGTTATAAAGTAAACTAGATTGGTCCGGTCAACTAAGGTAAAATGAACAAATAAAGTCTTGCAGATGTGTCCTTTTTTATAACCTTTTAGTAGTGCTTTCTGAGGTTTGATTAAACCTAGGTTTTCTAGTGAAAAAGCTATTATACTACATCCGTGAATCCGGATCAAAGGTATCAACCCTTTTTCTGGCATCGTTGCTAGGGAAGCAATTTCGCTATCCTGTTGAGGTCATTAGAGACCTTGTTTTTAGTTTTATTATTAGTTGTAGTTTAATTCTTTTCATTATTTTACTTTTTGTTACCTATTTGAAAACCCCCAAAAAATAGTTACTTGTTATTCGTTTTCATTACTTAAAAATTACCAAAAAGATAAGAGCCATGGCTCAAAAGAGATTAGGGGAGTATGATACTCTTGCTGATGATTTTATTCATGCACCCATCACTCAGCCCGTAGTTGATACGGAAACATATGAGATAAAACCTAGCCTTTTAAGTTTGGTTAAAAAATTAATTTGGGGGTTTATCCGCTGAAGATTCGGGATTACGCTTAAATACCTTTACTGAAATTTGTGACATGATGTGTATTAAGGATGTGGATCCAAATCCTGTTAAGCTAAGATTGTTTCATTTATCTCTTAGAGGAAAGGCCAAGGATTGGTTGCAAGCTCTACCAAAGGGCACTATTAAATCTTGGGAGGAATGTACTAATTTGTTTATGACTAAAATTTTCCCCTAGCTAAGACTATGCAGCTAAGATCCAACATTACAAGCTTTAGACAAGAAGACCGTGAGCCACTAGCGCTTGTGTGGGAAAGGATGAAAGAAGCCGTAATGAACTGTCCTAATCATGGGATGGAAGAGTGGCTTATATTACATTTATTTTATAATGGTCTTAACCCAATGTCTAAGTCTATGCTAGATACCGCAGCGGGAGGAACAATCATGGGAAAGCATGTGAGTGTTGCAAAGAAGTTACTTGATGATATGCAAAATAACCATGCCCAATGGCATGTGGAAAGAACCTCGAAGAGAGTAACTTCATTTACCGAGGTAAACAATGAGGAGCTTACATCTAAGGTAGATGAGTTGCTTAGCTTAGTAAAGGGTAAGGAAGATACCCAAGTTAATGTTGTCACTACAAATGTTAATGATGTTAATTTTATAGCTCACACTCCTTTTAATCATGCATGGAAAAATAATTATGCTTCTAATATTCAAAAATATCATGTTAATCCTGCAGGAGCTCCTTATAATAATTATGATAATACTAATGGAGAAAATCATGGCAATCTCCTATTTGAGCAAACTATTAGAACATGTATACAAGCTCAAACCAAGCAAAATAACATGCTTATTAAGATTACGGAGAACCATGAAAGTAGTATAGGAAGATTATCTAACTAGGCAATTACAATTAGAAATGATGTGCAGGCTCTACAGGAAAGAACAAAGACCATAGAGGCTCAACTAGGCAAGGTAGCCGAGAGCCAAGCTCTCATACTAGAAAAGTTTACTGGAAAACCTGAGGCAAATCCGATAGAAGTGTCAACACCCGGATATTTAATCCCAGATGCCTGTTATGCCATACATCGCAATCCTAGGATTACCATTTTTGCGAGACATAACAGATTGGGTAGCATAGTACATCATCCATTACAAACCATAATAAGGTCTTACACAAATAAAGGATCTCATGATCCAGTCTTAATACAAACAAGCAGTGGAATAATAAGCGTAGTAGTGGGATCCATCTTCAGTGTCACAGGCAATGCTGATGATGGGAGATGATCCTAGTTGTCGTAGCCGTCCTGCTGTCCATCTTCCTGATAGTCCTCCTCATAGTCTGGCCACGGGAATATCCAGGGACAAAGCCATGAGTACTCTTTAAGTACTCACAAACTATCACTAACAAGTAAGGAGTTCTAGTAGGAATCCTAAGCTCTAAGTTTATTTGCAAAAGGCCAGATTTATCTAAACTGAATTCAGAAGTAAAGAAAACTAAGTAAAAGTTCTAAATCACTTTAAGTGGGAAACCTAGTTTTCATATTCACAACCCTGTTGTGGTCAAGTCAAAATCATAGTTCACTTCACAAGTCATTTTGAAAACATCTAACGACTGAACAGTATGGCCACTCCAACTGTCCATGACCGCGGACGCAGCTATTCGAATAGTTTGACACTCTACAGAGGTGGTACACTTTCACCACAAAATTCGATACATCCATTAGGGATAACCCTGAATCATCATACTTAGTATGCGGATAATCAATCATAACCTTTCAATTACACACTCTAGTATAGGCACCTCCCCTATGAGCTTGGCCTCCCAGCCATGGCCATCTGCCATCCTAGGCACTGCATAGGTGGACATCATCAAGAGGTAGCCTAAGCTCAAACCTCTTCCGTGAGGGAACCCATACTAATGCATATAAACTTCCGGCTAAGCCTTACCCAATTCAGGTATTGTGGTTGTACAGTAAAATTGGAATGGTATCGCATCCGAACCCAACCATCAGTTTTTATAAAGGGCTAAGGCTCATGCCTCAACATTTTCATCACCAAATCCATTTGTGTTTCTCAACACATGTCAAAACATTTTAGTAGAATGACTCATCATTCCAAGGTTTTCATAATCATTTTCACCAAGTATTCCCATCTAAAGTGATCAAAGTTTTATGCTTAGCACTAGCCACTAAGTTAAGAGTTATCACTAATGAGGGATGCTAATCTCAATCTCTTGCCATAGAATGACATCTAGTATAGGCCTAGTTTTATACTCTTTATGTTATCTATACTACCTTCCAGATCCTCACCAAGCATTAACTAAAAGTAAAGAACTTTGGAAAAGTAATAAGAATAAAGCTTGCAAGTAAAACTTGGGATTGGTATAATCAAAGGTATATAAACAAAGCATGCCTAATGCATCTTGCTTAGGTTAAAGCTTGCATAGATCTAGCTTGCACAGTTAAGAAACTTGCAAGTGTTAGCTTGCCATGATTGGTGTAGTGATTGAAGTTTTCCTCCTCTTCTTTGGGGTAGAACTCCTCCTCCTCGTATCCTTGGTCGGTACTATCGTCTATAAATGAATACAGGGTACACAATCACCAAACAATACTTAACTACTTATATTTAGCAAACTAATGCTCGCACTTGATGATCTAGAATCATCACAATCATCACATGAAATAATGAACTAGTTTTATTTAGTTTATTTGAGAAAAGTAATTTCTACTCATTGAAATTAATTAAGATTTAATATTCTCCAATTAAAATATGGGATCATGTGGACACATGTCATCACCACATATTCTAATACATGGGAATGTGATTTAAAGGGTTGATCACCTTTTATAAAGTTTAAGATTACTATTTAAATGATTTAAAGTGACTAGAAATGCCCATATAGCATTATTTTGGTACTAGTCCAAAGTCACTGCATGCAAACCTATATATTTTTACATATTCAGATAGATATTATCAAGTGTGATTTTTGAGAGTTGGAATCAACTCAAAAGCTATTATGGTTGATTTTTGAAAAATGTTTGAAGTTGCAAAAGTCTCTGTCTTATTATTTTTGCTATAGAATATCTCTAACTCCAAATGATTTAAATCCAATGGTCTTGGATAGATATTTTAATTACCTTTCTAGCAAAATTTGAATAATGCAATTTGGTTAAGTGAAACTCTCTGAATTGATTTTTGAATATGTGGACAGAATAGGATTTCAACGAAAAAGGAAAATCATTATTTGAATTTCTAGGCCTGAGCAGGAAAGCTAAACGGGCCGGCCCAGCTGCACTGCACAGCGCAGCAGGCTGCTGACAGGCAGGGTCCACTAGTCAGCGACTGTTCTAACGTAAAATAGTATCGGCGAGTCTAGACCGTGCGATCAAATTCTAATCTAACGACTGAGCATCATCATCGACGACGAACAGCTCCGGCGAGAAATTAACCTAGTGTGGCGGTGGGGGTCTCATGGGGCTCACCTGGGCTCCAGCTAGGGTCGGCGACGGGGGCAATCGACGAGGTAGACGACGGTGAGGCGAGACACGGTCACGGCAGGGCTTAGGGTGGTCGGAATCAACGACGCCCTTCTCCTCCAGCAGTGGCGGACTCCAGTGAAATTACGGCGTGGTGGTGCTCGCCTTGCTCCGGGGAGAAGTGTGGGAGTGTCTGTGAGGAGTGGGGAGTAGAGTGGTGTGGAAATGGAGGCGGGGGTGGCCTCCTTTTATAGCACGGTGAGGGGACCGAGCGGTGCGGCATGAGCTCGACAGTGGCATCGCTACAGGCGGCTATTGTCGTGGCGGAGGTAGGTGGACGGTGCGGTGTTCCCTAGAGATTCTTACGGGCATAATGGCGAGGCGTGGGGCGGCATGGTTCGGTCGGGAGCATGTGGTGTTCTGAGCGGGAGCAGAGGTGTTTGTGGTGGCGTGCGTCAGCTGCGGGTCGTGCAGCGGCGAACCGGGGTGTCTGCTGGGGTGAGGTGATCATGGCGAGGCTGCGCGTGCGCGGTGAGGTCAAGGCGCGAGCTGGGCAAGCTGGTGGGGCACGGCGCTCTGGCGCACTCTGGACATGGCGCAGAGAGGCGGGGCGCGGCGTAGCTAGGGTGGTCCAGGGCTTGGCTTCAACCGTGGGGTGGACCGGGGGTGGCGGTGGACTGTGGCGCACCTCCTGGACATCCTGGATGGGCGCGGGGTGGTCTGCTACGATATGGCTGTGGTTGGCCTACGACGACCACAATCGTGCGGCACTCCACTGTGCAAACGGTGAAAGGGGAGCTGGTCTGGGGCTGGGTTAGACTTAGGGGAGACAGGGGAGTAAAGAGGGGACCAAATGGTCGAGGCTTACTATGCACAACAGTGAAGTTAGGCAGAAGCTTAATTAGTGCAGCTCAGGTGTTTGTGTAAATGGCCGCATGAACTTTACTTTGGAATTTTTAATTCAAATTTTTTGAGTGGTTTGATCTTAAGCTTGAGTAACTAGGTTTGCTGGGAGAGGTGAAGGGGAATTGATTTGATAGGTTTTTGAAAAAGTGGGATCTTAACATATGAACTAGATTCAATCTTCGACTCTCCATTTAATTGCTTTGGAAAAAGTTTTTGTAAGTTTGTGAAGTGGGCCTTGATACACTCTTACTTGATCTAGCAAGGGGTGAAAATAAATAGAATAGTTTCTGTTAGAAATTTTCTTCTAGGAATACTCAAAGTGGCCTAGTGGTTAACTTTTGTCACAATGACCATTTGCTTTATTTATTCTTATCTGATTTCTTTTTCTTTTGATTTTGTTTGTAAATGGTCTAGATGATGTAGCATTCATCCTTAAACCATTTCACATCATTTAGAACAATCAAGCTTGGCATATACACTCAATTCTATACTAGTGCAAACACACATGCATTCATATTCATTTTCTTAATAAAAAGTTTTTGTTAACCCTAAATTGGGTGATTAGCACTTGATAAACTTGATTATAAGTTTTGGGGTGTTACAAAACTTCCCTCCTTAAACAAAATCTCATCCCGAGATTTAAGAAAAACTAGGAACTAAAGAGATCTGGAAACTCAGTCCTAATATAATCTTCTCGCTCCCAAGTAGCTTCTTCTTCGGTATGGTTGCTCCATTGGATCTTGAGAAACTTGATACTCCGTGTCCTGGTGGTTCTGAGGGCTTCTTCCAAAATACGAATGGGCACTTCACGATACGTCATATCCTTGTTGATATCAATGGCTCGGCGATCGATGTTCTTGAAAACTTCAGCCTTCTCCGGAACTTCTAAGCATTTGCGAAGTAACGAGATATGGAACACATTATGGATGGCTGACATCTCTTCTGGCAGTTCCAGTTGATAAGAGACTTCTCCTCGGCAATTCAGAATCTTGAAAGGTCCAATATATCTGGGGCCTAACTTTCCTTTTAGCTGAAAACGTTGCATTCCTTTCAACGGCATAACTTTGAGATACACGAACTCTCCGACATTGAAAGTCGGGTCTCTACGTCTCTTGTCAGCATAACTCTTCTGTCTGGATTGGGCGGTCTTGAGGTGCTCACGGACTTTGTGAACCTTCTCTTCGACTTCTCATAGGATGTCAGGTCCGAAAATCTGACTCTCTCCTACTTGCGACCAATTCAAGGGGGTACGACACTTCCTTCCATACAGAAATTCAAATGGGGCCATTTGCAAACTGGCTTGATAACTGTTGTTGTATGAGAATTCTGTGAAACACAGACAATCTTCCCATTTTGATCCATATTCTAGAACACAAGCTCTCAACATGTCTTCTAAGATTTGGTTGACTCTTTCAGTCTGTCCATCGGTTTGCGGGTGATAAGCTGTGCTGAAATTCAACTTGGTTCCTAATCCTTCTTGGACTTTCTGCCAAAATCTTGAGGTAAACTAGGTTCCTCGATCCGACACTATGGTCTTGGGGGTTCCATGCAAACTAACGATTCTAGCAATGTACAACTCTGCTAGCTTCGAACTCTGGTAAGTTGTCCTGACAGGTATAAAATGGGCTACCTTGGACAGTCTATCAACTATGACCCAAATAGAGTCATTTCCCCTACTAGAAGTAGGCAAACCGGTGATAAAGTCCATTCCGACGGAATCAAATTTCCATTCCGGAATCTGCAATGGATGCAATAGCCCTGCGGGTCTCTGATGTTCTGCTTTGACTCTCTGACATATATCACACTTGGCTATGTAGCTTCCGATTTTTCTCTTCATCTTGTGCCACCAAAATTGCTCCTTCAAATCTTGATACATTTTCATTCCTCCGGGGTGGATAGAATAAAGAGTATCATGAGCTTCCTGCATGATAACTTGCTTCAACTCCGAATCCACTAGCACATAGATACGTCTGTTGTACCACAAAACTCCTTCTTCATCTTCGGTGAATCCAGGTACCTTTCCTGTACCAATACGATGTTTGATTCCGTTGATACTTGCATTTCCCTTCTGGGCCTCCTTGATCTGACTGATCAAAGTGGGTTGAAGTTCAATGCTAGCTAAAAATCCTTTGCTAACTAGCTCCGTTCTAAACTGCTCCAACTCCTCATGCAAACTTGGTTGGGCTTCTTTGATCATGGTGTTTAATCTACACGACAATCTGCTAAGAGCATCCGCTACCACATTGGCTTTGCCGGGGTGATAGTGAATGTCATGGTCATAATCCTTGATTAACTCTATCCATCTCCTTTGCCTCATATTCATCTCCTTCTAAGTGAAAGTATACTTCAAGCTCTTGTGATCCGAATAAATCTCATAGCGGTTACCCATAAGGTAATGACGCCATGTCTTCAATGCTAAAACTATGGTTGCTAGTTCAAGATCATGGGTAGGGTAGTTTTGCTCATGCTGCTTCAGTTGTCGGGACAAAGATGCTATGACTTTGCCTTCTTACATCAACACACATCTGAGACCAATCTTGGATGCATCACAATACACATCAAAAGGCTTCTTGATATCTGGCATAATCAATATTGGGGCTGAAATCAATCTCTTCTTGAGCTCTTGAAAACTTTCTTCACATTTGTCAGTCCATTTGAACTTCTTATCTTTCTTCAACAGTTGGGTCATTGGTCTTGCGATGCTCGAAAATCCTTCAACGAACTTGTGGTAGTATCTCTCTAATCCGAGAAATGCACGGACTTGGGTTTGAGTGGTTGGGGATTTCCATTCTTCAACATCTTTGATCTTGGTGGGATCGACAGCGACTCCTCCTGCCGACACAATATGTCTGAGGAATCCTACTTCTTTCAACCAGAACTCACATTTGCTAAACTTGGCATACAACTGATGCCCTCTAAGGGTTTCAAGGATGGTTCTCATATGTAGCTCATGGTCTTCTTCTGACTTGGAATAGATTAGAATATCGTCGATAAAAACAACGACAAACTTATCTAGAAAGTTCATAAAAATCCTATTCATGAGATTCATGAAATAAGCGGGGGCATTGGTTAAACCAAAAGACATGACCGTATACTCATACAATCCATATCTGGTGGTAAAGGCGGTCTTTGGAATATCCGTTGCACGAATCTTGAGTTGATGATAACCAGTTCTAAGATCAATCTTAGAAAACACTCTGGCACTAGTCAACTGATCAAACAGATCCTCAGTCTTGGGTAGTGGGTACTTGTTCTTGATGGTGACATCATTCAGCTTCCGGTAATCCGTGCACAAACGGTTACCTCCATCTTTCTTATCCACAAACAGAACATGCGATCTCCATGGCGATGCGCTTGGTTGAATCAAACCTTTCTCCAGCATAGCATCAAGTTGCTTCTTCAGCTCCACTAGTTCAGAGGGGTTCATACTATAAGGTGTCTGAGCTATGGGTCTGGTTCCGGGAATTAGTTCAATAATGAACTCGATATCCCGATCTGGGGGAATACCGGGCAATTCATCTGGGAATACGTCGGGGTATTCACAGACTACTCGGACTTGGTCTATGGTTGGTTGGGCTAGACTCTTGTTGCATTTGAATTGACGGGGCAAGGTCTCAGATACATGCTCTACTGATACTCCAGAGCTACTGGTCATGGTTATGGATTTCTTGGCACAGTCGATCAATCCTTTATGTTTTGACATCCAATCCATTCCAAGTACTACTTCCAAACCTTTGGTTCCAAGTACTATTAGATTAGCATATAAATCTATTCCATGGATTCTGATAGGTACAGCCTTGCAAATTTTTCTAGCTTTGGTGGTTGAACCAGGTATTTGAACTATCATAACATGCTTCAATTTTGTTGGTTGAATCTTACTAGTGCATGCAAATTCTTATGCAACAAACGAGTGCGATGCTCCAGAATCAAACAACACTCTTGCAGGTACTAAGTTAATAGAAAACATACCTAGTGATGGCCCAAAATATATCGAGCTCGTTGGGGAACCCCAAGAGGAAGGTATGATGAGCACAGCAGCAAGTTTTCCCTCAGTAAGAAACCAAGGTTTAATCGAACCAGTAGGAGCAAGGAAACACCCCAAAAATGTAGCTAGCTGAACGTTGGCAGGGCGCAAAACTGGTGCCAGCAGCAACGTGGAGACCTGCACAACACAACCACAGAACTTTGCCCCCAACTTGCGATGAGGTTGTCAATCTCACCGGTTTTGCTGAAAACAAAGGATTAAACGTATCGAATGGAAGGAAGTAATAGTTTGCAGAAAGTAAACACAAAGCAGTAAACAATTTGCAGATTGTATGTAAAAGAAAGGACCGGGGTCCATAGTTCACTAGAGGTGTCTCTCCTTAAGATAGATAACATGTTGGGTGAACAAATTACAGCGGGGCAATTGACAAACATCGAGAAAGCATATACTAATCATCTTGACTCCTTTGGAACTTGATTGGGCATTACAACATTATACATAGACCACCATCCAACTGCATCTATGACTAATAATCCACCTTCAGGTTATCATCCGAACCCCCTCCAGTGTTAAGTTGCAAGCAACAGATTATTGCTTTACGAATTGCGTGTAATGTAAACAATACGATTGTTCTATGAACAAAGGATTGTTGTTTTCTCCCTAGTATCAACAGCACATCTAGTACCTTAGAGATTTCTGTCACTCCCCAGATTACCAGAGGCATGAACCCACTATTGAGCATAAATACTAACTCTTGGAGTTGCTAGCATCTAATTGCCCAAGATAGCTACTAACAACGGAAAGCATGCAAGATCACAAATAGCAAAGACATGATAGAATAAATAATCAATCTGAAATAGCATCTCAATATCCATCGGATCCCCGCAAACACAACATGCAGAATTACAAATAGATGATCTTGATCATGAACGGAGCTCACAAGATCTAAACATGAAAGCACAAAGGAGGAGAACCAGCCATCTAGCTACTACATGGACCCGTAGTCCAGAGATGAACTACTCACGCATCACACCGGAGGCTTGCATGATGATGAAGAAGGCCTCCGGGGTGAATTCCCCTCTCCGGAAGGGTGCCGAGAAGAGCTTCAGATCCCTCCTGATCAAGGGATGGAGATGACGGCAGCTACAGACTCTTTCGTAGATTTTTGATAGGGTACTTAGGGTTTTGGTCCCGAGGGCAATATATAGGCAGAAGGAGAGGCCGAGGGGGTGTTAGGGTCGGCCAGACCACCCCCTAGCATAGGCCAGGCCTGGCCACACGGCCAGGTGGTGTGGTCGGCCCCTAGCCCTTCTCCGTCTCGTATTCTGGCTTCAGATGTCTTCTGGAAAAATAGGCACTTTGGCTTTTCTCCCATCCAATTCCGAGAATATTCATTTTCTGACTTTCTTGGAACCAAAAACAGCAGAAAACAAGTAGTTGGCACTGTGGCCCTTGTTAATAGGTTAGTCCAAGAAATCATATGAAAAGTACTCCAAAGTGTGGACAAAACACAAGAAAGTATATAAAACCAAGCATGGAACATCAAAAATTATAGATACATTTGCAATGTATCAACATCCCCAAGCTTAACTCCTGCTCGTCCTCGAGTAGGTAAGTGATAAAAAGAAAGAATAATTTTTGAGGTGACATGCACCATCAAAGACTTGATCAAAGTATTTGTAAAATATTCAAAGCTGGGATCATAGTACTTCAATCATAACATGAAAGACAAAGTTCTAGCAATAAGACAAAGAAACTATGATGCAACATGAAAAGGCACAAACAAAAGATTCATGAATAACAATGCTTTGCAAGACGTTTGTTTGTTTCACATAAAGAAAACATAGCATACTAGTATTCAGCTTGTCCCTCATAGAGTAGCAAATATAAATGCATAGTAAACCTTCAAAGTTCATAAGAGTGACTAGATACAAATAGTTTAGAACAAGCAATATCAAGTTATGCATCAATCAACTAGTCTTGGGACAATGCACATAGAACTAAGAATGGACACTATGCTCCCAAAGTAGGTGCATAAAGGTAGAAGGTGGAGACTCAATATATGTGGAAGAAAGGCCTTCATAGAAGTAAGCAAATATTCAAGTGTCATAAAGAGCTTCCAAAAATTATGGTACTTATAGCTTTCAGCTCTCATTGCTCCTATCATAAGTATCTTGAAGGTGATTAAGGTTAAAGTGACACAACTAAGAGGATATGCTTGACAAGTTATAAACCAAAACCTCATACCCCTTACTTACAAAGACCGAACGTCATGCTACTCAACTTTAGTCACGAGTAAGCTCTTATCATTGTAAGTACATATGTATCATAAAGAACCGCCAACAGGGTACCCCTTGCACATGATACAAGAGCTATCCCATAATCAAAATGACAAGGCAAGCAGACAATGAGCATCTCAGCGATCTTTTTATTTGCTATTTGCATAGGATTTTATTGAGGATGCTTCATAGAGTGCTCATTATGGTGATGCTATAAGTTTCCACCATGATTAAGCATGGCTTAGGCTAGGGGCCCAGGCGTTTCTCTAACACACATACAAACTCCATGATCTTACAAGTTCTACTTTTATTTCACACTGTCGGGATCCATAAGCAAAAGAACATGATATCAACGGGATACAAAGTAGAAGTGCAATGTTGAAAGAGTTCCCCAAGATACATGGTTCTACTAACTTCAACTTATAAAGCGCAAGCATATACGCAACAAAGAAGGACCCAATGGTTCAAGTTTATTAGATGCAAAAAGGTAAAGTGTGCCATCAAGTTCGTGAGAGCTTTAATCACTAGTTTTCACATAATAATTTGGAAGATAAACAAAAGCATGAATATACTTGGAATAGCATATGCTAATAGGTAGGTATGGTGGACTCTTTGGAATAACTTGGTTTAGGGAGTTGGATGCATGAGTGGAACTCATACTTGGTTGTGGAGGCTAGCAAAAGACTGGGAGCGACAAAATAAGAGAGCAATAATGGCCATAATCATGCAGACCGACAAAACATCATTGATCAAAGCATAAAGTGATACTACAAGTTGAAAACTAAAGGATCATAAAGGCTATGGTGACTTGAGATAGTCATAACATGGTGTGAGCATGTGCCAAGTCAACCCAAATAAAGCATCAAAGGAGAATACCACTATACTTATGCTTTAATATGCTAAAACAACACATGATTCATCCAAGGCACATTAAGCAATGTCAATTGTTTATAACAAGTCATGCTACAGCAAAGAATACTGAGCATAAAGCCAAAACAATATCAAGCATGGCATGACAAAGCATAGGCCACAGTCAAAAACAAGCTCTTTTTACCACTTAAGCATGAACTTTCCTACTCTTTTCCAAACCAAACCAAACTATTTGAAAACCAATGTATGAAAGAGGGGGTCCAACCAATTTATTCAGAAAACTAAGAAAACCAAGCAAACAAAAAACCAAAACAAAAACAAAAAAGAAGACGCTCCAAGAACAACACAACTATGCATGAAACAATAAAAATAAAGCGTTTGGAAGAAACGTGGAAGTTTTATTGATGAAGAAGGGGATGCCTTGAGCATCCCCAAGCTTTGACGCTTGTACTTCTTGGATATTTCTTGGGGTGACACACGTGGCATCCCCAAGCTTGAGCTTTAGTCCATCCTTCATCTCATTACTCATTCCTTCCATACACCTGAAATTTTTCCTTCATACAAAACTTCACACAATCTTTATTAGCAACATTAGTGCACTCAAGATAATAGGTCTTAAGGTTCAGTTCTAACACCAATAAACTTCCATTAGAACAATATCTACTGAAACACTTCCCTCAAAAAGCTCAATTCCCCAAAAGAACTCAAAAAGGAACCAACAAGAAGCAAATGCAGAAAATGGCAGAAATCTGTCAAAACAGACCAGCAGGTAAAGACGAATTTTTTCGAAGACCTTCTGTTGCTCAAATCAAAAAGTGTTGAACTAACGAAAGTTAGATAACAACCTGGGGCAGAAGCACAAAAATTGACGCCTCAAAGTAACGTTCAGATATTTTACACGAATGTTTACGGTGAAGCACAGAAATCTGTTTCGGGACAGCAACTTTCCCAATCATTACTTCTCTCTCATTAGAGGTTACTCTTGGCACAAAAAGCAAATAAAAAGGATAAGGAGCGGTTATTACTGAAGTAATAACTTCCAAGACTCATCTAAAACTTTTGGATTATCTCCCAATAAGTACTTTTCTTTAACGCCTTTAAGTTAGGCATAAGAAGCAAAAAGAAGAATCAAGTGTTCTCAAATGAAGAAGCATTAAGATTAATACCAGAAATATCTTCAACAAGGCAAGGTATATCATCCAAATAAGTTCTAGAGGATCCTCTCTCAATGCTCTTAGGTTCACTATTTTCATCAAAAGGGTTTTCAGGAACAATCCAATCAAGATTCTTTTCTATGGCTTCATGTATTGCTACCAGTTTAAAGGGTATTGGTATCTTAGTTTCCTCCCCATTAGGTTCAGTTTTGTTCATCTTTTCTCGTGTACCAACAACATCTACACATGAGCCTAGCATATTGAAATGTTCAAAGACTTTTCTAGCTTCCTTGGCAACATCATAGAATTCCTTAAGCAAAGTTTCAAGAATAAAATCTCTCTTCTCAGAGTCATCAATTTCTTTAAGTTTAAGAAACATTATTTGCATTAAGGGGTTAAGGTTAACAAAACCTAGCTTCCAACATGTGAACTAAAGAAGCTGCAGCAATCTCATAGTTTAGAGCAAGTTCTGCAAGGGATCTATCCTCACTATCCTCATGTTTACTAACATGATTAAAGAATTATTCAATATTATCTTTTCCAATTATTGAACCACTACCTATTGAAGGGTCTTTCAGGGTGAATTTAGGGATCAACATGGTGAGCTAAGGAAGAGGTGACAACTAAAGGAGACTTAATTTTTTGTGTGTTTTTGATAAAGAAAGCAAACTAGTAAAACTATTTTTTTGTGTTTTAGATAAAGAAAAAAGCAAGCAAAACAAAAAGAAACTAAGCAAAACAAAAATAACAAAGTAAAGAGATTGGTTATGAGGGACTCCCCTTGTGAAGATGTCCTTGACTCCCCGGCAACGGCGCCAGAAAAATAGCTTGATGGCCCAAAATATATCGAGCTCGTTGGGGAACCCCAAGAGGAAGGTATGATGAGCATAGCATCAAGTTTTCCCTTAGTAAGAAACCAAGGTTTAATCGAACCAGTAGGAGCAAGGAAACACCCCAAAGGTGTAGCTAGATGAACGTTGGCAGGGCGCACTACAGGTGCCAGCAGCAACGTGGATACCTGCACAACACAACCATAGAACTTTGCCCCCAACTTGCGATGAGGTTGTCAATCTCACCGGTTTTGCTGAAAACAAAGGATTAAACGTATCGAATGGAAGGAAGTAATATTTTGCAGAAAGTAAACACAAAGCAGTAAACAGTTTGTAGATTGTATGTAAAAGAAAGGACCGGGGTCCATAGTTCACTAGAGGTGGCTATCCTTAAGATAGATAACATGTTGGTTGAACAAATAACAGCGGGGCAATTGACAAACATCGAGAAAGCATACAAGCGTATACTAATCATCTTGACTCCTTTGGAACTTGATTGGACATTACAACATTATACATAGACCGCCATCCAACTCCATCTATGACTAATAATCCACCTTCAGGTTATCATCTGAACCCCCTCCAGGATTAAGTTGCAAGCAACAGATTATTGCTTTACGAATTGCGTGTAATGTAAACAATACGATTGTTCTATGAACAAAGGATTGTTGTTTTCTCCCTAGTAGCAACAGCACATCTAGTACCTTAGAGATTTCTGTCACTTCCCCAGATTACCAGAGGCATGAACCCACTATCGATCATAAATACTAACTCTTGGAGTTGCTAGTATCTACTTGGCCAAGATAGCTACTAACAATGGAAAGCATGCAAGATCACAAATAACAAAGACATGATAGAATCAATAATCAATCTGAAATAGCATCTCAATATCCATCGGATCCCCACAAACACAACATGCAAAATTACAAATAGATGATCTTGATCATGAACGGAGCTCACAAGATCTAAACATGAAAGCACAAAGGAGGAGAACCAGCCATCTAGCTACTACATGGACCCGTAGTCCAGAGATGAACTACTCACGCATCACACCGGAGGCTTGCATGATGATGAAGAAGGCCTCCAGGGTGAATTCCCCTCTCCAGCAGGGTGCCGGGGAGGCTTCAGATCCCTCCCGATCTAGGGATGGAGATGACGGCGGCTACAGACTCTTTCGTGGATTTTTGATCACGTACTTAGGGTTTTGGTACCGAGGGTAATATATAGGCGGAAGGAGAGGCCGAGGGGGTGCTGGGGTCGGCCAGACCACCCCCTGGCGCGGGTCAGTCCTGGCCGCGTGGCCAGGTGGTGTGGCCAGCCCCCAGCCCTTCTCCATCTCGTATTCTGGCTTCAGATGTCTTCCGGAAAAATAGGCACTTTGGCTTTTGTCTCATCCAATTCCGAGAATATTCATTTTCTGACTTTCCTGGAACCAAAAACAGCAGAAAACAGGCAGCTGGTACTGTGGCTCTTGTTAATAGGTTAGTCCAAGAAATCATATGAAAAGTACTCCAAAGTGTGGACAAAACACAAGAAAGTAGATGAAACCAAGCATGGAACATCAAAAATTATAGATACATTTGCTATGTATCACCCAGCACGACATCTGGAGCTTCCTGAGCTTCCTCAACATTCATGTGAAATAGATGGCCGTTGCGGTTGAGCGAATTCCCTGGGGCAAATCTTCTTCCAGGCTGAACACGCCCCTGTTGCTGAGCTGGGGCATTCACATTGGTGGTGGCTGCAAGCTTCTTGGGACACTCGTTGGAGTAGTGACCCTTGACTCAACATTCAAAGCAAGTAATCTGGGACTTGTCTTTGGCTGCAACATGCACGACATTGCTTCCAGTCCTTGGGGCATTATTGTTGTTGTTGTTGTTGTTGTTTTTGTTGTTGTTGGACTTGGGCGATGCACGGTTGAAGTTGTTGGAGTTGCCGGGGTTGTTGTTGTGGTTTCCTCCAGACTTCAAGTTTCCTTCGCTATGATTGGGGTAGCTTGGACGAGACATCAGGGGTCTATTGTTTCTTGGGGCATATCCTACGGATGGGTTGGGGCGATACTTCTGGGTATTGTGGGACCTAGTCTGGTGCATCATTCTGTGCTTGCGGTTGTCATTGGCTTGGTTGATCTTCCCTTCCATCTGTATGGCAGAGTCTACTAGCTCTTCTAGATCTTCAAAATGGATGTTGACTAACACAGTCTGCATCTCATCATGCAATCCATTCAGGAATCTTTCCTTCTTCTTGGCTTTAGTGTTGATCTTATCAGGGGCATATCTAGCTAGGGACAGAAATTTGTCATGGTACTCAACTACCGTCATCCTTCCTTGCTTCAGTTCTCTGAACTCATCTCTCATTCTGGTGACTAAACCTTGTGGCACATGGGTGCGGCTGAACTTGATCTTGAAAGCTTCCCAAGTCATTATCTGACCGTGGTTCATAGTACGGGTGCTATTCCACCAGGCTCTTACATCTCCTACCAGATAGTGGGTGGCGAACAGTACCTTCTCGTTGGTGTCAACTCCTGCGACCTCCAGATTATTCTCCATGGTTTGCAGCCAGTCATCAGCATCTAAGGGGTCCTCAGATTTATTGAAGATAGGGGTATTGGTATTCTGAAAGTTCTTAAGCTTGGATCCATGGTGATCCTGATTTCCATGGCCTTGATTATTGTGGGCCATCTGAGCTATCTATTAAAGGGTGGTTAGGTTGGCTTGGCGCTTGGCTCTACTAGCATTTGCAGAATCTGTAGCATCGGGTCCTGCGATGAGCTGCTTCCTCTGGGGTTTCCACGAGTCATCTGAAGATTGAGATAGATAATGAGGTAAGGGGTAAAGTTCTAAGGTTCATGGTTTTGTTTAAAAAGCTTTAAACTTTGAGTTCGACTCAGGTTTTGCAAACTAACTCCTTCTCATTCCTTCATTCATTCAAGCACATAATACAAACACACACCACAACACAATGGAAAACAGATGGTTTTAAGAACCATTCTATGAACTAAGATACAGTGAGACCGATACAACTCATTCCTACGGTCGTGATCAAGTGCATCTACTCATCATCAATGAATTCAGAATCATCATCATCGGTGTAGAAATCCATGGCATCATCCTCCAGGTAGTCGTTGTCATCACTGAGGTACAAGTGAAGATCTCCCTGGATGTCTTCACCTTCTCCCTCTTCCTTTGCTTCAAGCTGGACTTCTTACTCATGGATGGTCTTCTCGGGGTCGGCCACCTTCTTGCAAAGATGAGCGATGGTGCGATCCTTCTTCTCGCGTTGACGACGAAGTGATTGGCGATCCTTGACTAGCATGGCGAGAGTCTGGTCCTTCTTGGCGGAAATGGCAAGGTTGTGGTTGGTGTAGGCTCGAGCATTGTCCAATTCCTTCTGCCTATCATATAGCAGGAAGTCAAGATTCTCCACTTGGCGCTTCAACTCCGGGTGACTTGGCATCTCCAATGGCATTCCCATAGAATCACGCCTTGCGAAGTGCGCAAAGCGGGTTCCCTGTATCAAGTTGATGTTTTGCGCACACAGACGGGCAAGAGCTTCATGCATAGCCCTGGCTAATCCATCTAGCCAGTTGTTCTCTCTCATGGTGAACTGAATCTTCTCAGAAAGGGGTGCTTCCATCTTGCCTCTGAGATCTGCAACTATCAGCCATTGTAGATCTCCTCCTTGGTAATCCTTGAGTTATGCCCCGAAGAATTCTGGGTGCGGGCGCTCAAGATACTCAGATAGTGCATCAAGATCCCTCTCAAAGATCAGCTGGCCTCCATTGCGTAATTGGTAGAACTTGCAATATTGGACTTCCATCTATAAGAATTTAGGATGAGTAAGTTAGTGAGATGATCAAGTGTGTCAAATTTAATGTAGTAAGGTAAGAGTTTTTGAGGAGCATGATTTTTTTGAAAGAATCAAGGATAAGAGTGGGAATAGGTTTTCATAAATACTCACTTCTTTTGTTTTGCAACTAAGTTTTTGTTCGGACGTCCATTCTAACTAGGGTCTCCTATGGTCAGGATGGCTCTGATACCAACTTGTCAACACCCAGATTTTTAATCCCAGATGCTTGTTATGCCATACATCACAATCCTAGGATTACCATTTTTGTGAGACATAACAGATTGGATATCACAGTACATCATCCATTACAAACCATAATAAGGTCTTACACAAATAAAGGATCTCATGATCCAGTTTTAATACAAACAAGCAGCAGAATAATAAGCGTAGTAGTGGGCTCCATCTTCAGTGTCACAGGCAATGCTGACGATGGGAGATGATCCTAGTTGTCGTAACCATCTTGTTGTCCATCTTCCTGATAGTCCTCCTCATAGTCTGGCCACGGGAATAGCCAGGGACAAAGCCATGAGTACTCTTTAAGTACTCGCAAACTATCACTAACAAGTAAGGTAGTTCTAGTAGGAATCCTAAGCTCTAAGTGTATTTGCAAAAAGCCAGGTTTATCTAAACTAAGTTTAGAAGTAAAGAAAACTAAGTAAAAGTTCTAAATCACTTTAAGTGGGGAACCTAGTTTTCATATTCACAACCCTGTTGTGGTCAAGTCAAAATCATAGTTCACTTCACAAGTCATTTTAAAAACATCTGATGATGGAACAGTATGGCCACTCCAACTGTCCATGACCACGGACGCGGCTATTCGAATAGTTTGACACTTTGCAGAGGTGGAACACTTTCACCAAAAAATTCAATACATTCGTCAGGGATAACCCTGAATCATCATACTTAGTATACAGATAATCAATCATAACCTTTCAATTACACACTCTAGTATAGGCACCTCCCCTATGATCTTGGCCTCCCAGCCATGGCCATCTGCCATCCTGGGCACTGCATAGGTGGACATCATCAAGAGGTAGCCTCAGCTCAAACCTCTTCCACGAGGGAACCCATACTAATGCATATAAACTTTCGGCTAAGCCTTACCCAATGCAGGTATTGTGGTTGTACGGTAAAATTGGAATGGTATCGCATCCGAACCCAACCATCAATTTTTATAAAGGGCTAAGGGTCATGCCTCAACATTTTCATCACCAAATCTATTTGTGTTTCTCCATGCATGTCAAAACATTTCAGTAGAATGACTCATCATTCCAAGGTTTTCATAATCATTTTCACCAAGTATTCCCATCTAAAGTTATCAAGTTTTATGCTTAGCACTAGCCACTAAGTTAAGAGTGTTCACTAATGAGGGATGCTAATCTCAATCTCATGCCATAGAATGACATCTAGTATAGGCCTAGTTTTATACTCTTTATGCTATCTATACTACTTTCTAAATCCTCACCAAGCATTAACTAAAATTAAAGAACTTTGGTAAAGTAAAAAGAATAAAGCTTGCAAGTAAAACTTGGGATTGGTATAATCAAAGGTATATAACCAAAGCATGCCTAATGCATATTGCTTAGGTTAAAGCTTGCATAGATCTAGCTTGCATAGTTAAGAAACTTGCAAGTGTTAGCTTGCCTTGATTGGTGTAGTGATTGAAGTTTTCCTCCTATTCTTCGGTGTAGAACTCCTCCTCGTATCCTTGGTCGGTACTATCGTCTATAGATGAATACAGGGTACACAATCACCGAACAATACTTAACTACTTCTATTTAGCAAACTAAGGCTCACACTTCATGATCTAGCATCATCCAATCATCACATGAAATAATGAACTAGTTTTATTTAGTTTATTTGAGAAAAGTAATTTCTACTCATTGAAATTAATTAAGATTTAATATTCTCCAATTAAAATATGGGATCATGTGGACACATGTCATCACCACATATTCTAATACATGGGAATGTGATTTAAAGGGTTGGTCACCTTTTATAAAGTTTAAGATTACTATTTAAATGATTTAAAGTGACTAGAAATGCCTATATAGCATTATTTTGGTACTAGTCCAAAGTCATTGCATGCAAACCTAGATATTTTTACATATTTGGATAGATATTATCAAGTGTGATTTTTAAGAGTTGGAATTAACTCAAAGGCTATTATGGTTGATTTTTGAAAAATGTTTGAAGTTGCAAAAGTCTCTGTCTTATTATTTTTGCTATAGAATATCTCTAACTCCAAATGATTTAAATCCAACGGGCTTGCATAGATATTTTAATTACCTTCTAGCAAAATTTGAATCATGCAATTTTGTTTAGTGAAACTCTTTGAATTTATTTTTGAATATGTGTATAGAATAGGATTTCAACAAAAAAGGAAAATCATTATTTGAATTTCCAGTCCTGAGCGGGAAAGCTAAACGGGCCGGCCTAGCTACACTATATAGCGCAGCGGGCTGCTGATAGGCGGGGTCCACTAGTCAGTGACTATTCTAATGCGAAACGGTATTGGCGAGTCTAGACCGTGCGATCAAATTCTAATCTAACGGCCGAGCGTCATCGTCGACGACGAACAGCTCCGGCGAGAAATTAACCTAGCACGGCGGTGGGGGTCTCGCGAGGCTCACCTAGGCTCCATCTAGGGTCGGCGATGGGGGCAATCGACGAGGTAGACGACGGCGAGGCGAGGCGCGGTCACGGCAGGGCTTGGGGTAGTCGGAATCAATGGCGCCCTTCTCCTCTAGCAGCGGTGAACTCCGGTGAAATTCTGGCACGGTGGTGCTCGCCTTGCTCCGGGGAGAAGTGTGGGAGTGTCTATGAGGAGTGGGGAGTGGATTGGTGTGGAAAATGGAGGCGGGGGTGGCCTCCTTTTATAGCGCGGCGAGGGGACCGAGCGGTGCGGCGTGAGCTCGATGGTGGCGTCGCTACAGGCGGATATTGTCGTGGCGGAGGTAGGTGGACGGTGCGGTGTTCCCTGGTGGTTCTTAAGGGCATAATGGCGAGCCGTGGGGCGGTGTGGTTCGGTCGGGATCGTGCGGTGTTCTGAGATGGAGCAGAGGTGTTTGTGGCGGCGTGCGGCAGCTGCGGGTCGCGGGGCGGCGAACGGGGGTGTCTGCTGGGGTGAGGTGATCATGGTGAGGCTGCGCGTGCACGGTGAGGTCAAGGCGCGAGTTGGGGAGCTGGTCGGGCACGGCACTCTGGCACACTCTGGACATGGCGCAGAGAGGCGGGGCGTGGCGTAGCTAGGGTGGTCCAGGGCTTGGCTTTGACCGTGGGGTGGACAGGGGGTGGTGGTGGACTGTGGCGCACCTCCTGGACATCCTGGATGGGCGCGGGGCGGTCTGCTGCGATCTGGCCGTGGTCGGCCGGCGATGAACATAATCGGGCGACGCTCCACTGTGCAAGTAGTGAAGGGGAGCTGGTCTGGGGCTCGGTTAGACTTAGGGGAGACAGGGGAGTAAAGAGGGGACCAAACGGTCGAGGATTACTGTGCACAACAGTGAAGTTAGGCAGAAGCTTAATTAGTGCAGCTCGGGTGTTTGTGTAAATGGCATGAACTTTACTTTGGAATTTTTAATTCATAATTTTTGAGTGGTTTGATCTTAAGCTTGAGTAACTAGGTTTGCTGGGAGAGGTCAAGAGGAATTGATTTGATAGGATTTTTAAAAAGTGGGATCTTAACATATGAACTTGATTCAATCTTCAACTGTCCATTTAATTGCTTTGGAAAAAGTTTTTGTAAGTTTGTAAAGTGGTTCTTGATAAACTTTTACTTGGTCTAGCAAGGGGTGAAAAGAAATAGAATAGTTTCGGTTAGAAATTTTCTTCTAGGAACACTCAAAGTGGCCTAGTGGTTAACTTTTGTCACAATGACCATTTGCTTTATTTATTCTTATTTGATTTCTTTTTCTTTTGATTTTGTTTGGAAATGGTCTAGATGATGTAGCATTCATCCTTAAACCATTTCACATCATTTAGAACAATCAAGCATGGCATCGGCGGTGTCAGTAGGAGGTCGAGCCGGGTCAGCCGACCCACCTCACATCGAGCGAGAAAAACATCAGGACCTGCCCCGTACGCGTCGAATCGGTAAGGAGAAAAAATTGTCCCGTAACTCCTGCCCCGCTGCACCTGAATCCAACCCATCCCAATCCTCAATTCCCCTCCCGACGCCCCCTCACTGACAGGAGCCGCTCCTCTCCTGCCGCCACGCCCCGCCGTCGGCACCCCGTACAGCCCCGTGTAGCGGTGTAGACCCGCCCCCCGTGTTCCCACCTCCACCACATGCTTCGCGCGGTGCTACCCTGCCCTGCCCCTGGTTTCCATCTGCGACTCTGCGTCACCGCCTTGGTCTCCGTATGTGGTCTCCTCACTGCCTCCCTCCCTCCCCAACTCTGAGATGCGTTGGACGCCAAGGAGGAGGCAGCCTAGATAGAAGAAGAAGAGGCAGCTGTTGTGGCTGAAGAAGAAGAGGCAGGAGCGTGTCACAATAGGGCACACCAACAGGTTGAATTTTCCCCTTTAATTTTAGTTTTTAGTTTTCAATTTTAATATCTATTTATCTAGTAATTTGTAGTAGTAGACTGTAAATTTCTCCTTTGATTAGATTTTCCATGCGTGTTCTGGTAGGTTTGTAGCTTAGCCTGTTAGTTTAAATTTCCTGAACTGCTACTCCGTTTGGAGTCTGGACCTTCTATTCTAGCACTTTGGCTTCTTCAATGATCTGGGAGGGTGCCTCCTGTTTTCATGGTCATACTGATTCCTGGTTGAAAATGTGCATGCTAATTAGTACTGTTTTGATGAGAAGGTTAGGGTGTGTTAGTACTCCAAATTACGTGTTGTCATGAGATCTTTAGTCCATCGGTTAACCATGTTGTTCATGTCGAGACGCTATGACGTGGAAGTTTGGTGCAATCCGGCCATAGCACCATCTAGAGCACCAAATTATCTTGAAATATTTATGTCCTGGTAATGATCCTGCATTCACTTATGAACCGGTTTTCTGAAATGGACTTCATCACGAGCCATTGGTTTCCAATATGACATAATATCAAAGATTGTCATGTGTAGGCAACAGTGAGATTGCTCACACTTCATTTTCATTTTAATGTTGTAGGCAAATATTTCTAAAATCTTTGATTTAGTAAATGTCGTCGCCGATCCTAGAGTTCGGAGACTAATTCATGAAATCTTTGATGTAGAAAATGTAGCACTATTTTGTATGTAGTTTTCTTGTTCTTTGGTGAGTTTGTAGTTGTACTTGATGAACACACTTGCTTTTCTACCGAATTTTTTAAGAGCTTATTTGTTCGACCCGGCTCAGTTAAATTCCTGGCTCCGCAACTACACCACCTGCCTCGTGCGGTGCTGCCCTGCCCCGCCCCTGGTTTCTGTCTGCAACTTTGCGGCACCGCCCTGGTCTCCGTATGTGGCCTCCTCATTGCCTCCCTCCCTCCCAACTCTAAGATGCGTTGGACGCCAAGGAGGAGGCAGCCTAGATAGAAGAAGAAGAGGCAGTTGTTGTGGTTGAAGAAGAAGAGGCAGGAGCGTGTCATAATAGGGCACACCAACAGGTTGAATTTTCTCCTTTAATTTTAGTTTTTAGTTTTCAATTTTAATGTCTATTTATCTAGTAATTTGTAGCAGCAGACTGTAAATTTCCCCTTTGATTAGATTTTCCATGCGTTTCCTGGTAGGTTTGTAGCTTGGCCTGTTTGTTTAAATTTCCTGAACTGCTACTCTGTTTGGAGTCTGGACCTTCTATTCTGGCACTTTGGCTTCTTCAATGAGCTGGGAGGGCGCCTCCTATTTTCATGGTCATACTGATTCTTGGTTGAAAATATGCATGCTAATTAGTATTGTTTTGATGAGAAGGTTAGGGTGTGTTAGTACTCCAAATTACTTGTTGTCATGAGATCTTTAGTCCATCAGTTAACCATGTTGTTCATGTCGAGACTGCTACAACATGGAAGTTTGGTGCAATCCGGCCATAGCACCATCTAGAGCACCAAATTATCTTGAAATATTTATGTCCTGGTAATGATCCTGCATTCACTTATGAACCGGTTTTCTGAAATGGACTTCATCACTAGCCATTGGTTTCCAATATGACATGTTACCAAAGATTGTCATGTGTAGGCAACCGTAAGATTGCTTACACTTCATTTTCATTTTAATGTTGTAGGCAAATATTTCTAAAATCTTTGATTTAGTAAATGTCGTTGCAGATCCTGGAGTTCGGAGACTAATTCATGAAATCTTTGATGTAGAAAATGTAGCACTATTTTGTATGTAGTTTTCTTGTTCTTTGATGAGTTTGTAATTGTACTTGATGAACATACTTGCTTTTCTGCCGAATTTTTTTAGACCTTATTTGTTCGACCCGGCTCAGTTAAATTCCTGGCTCCGCAACTGCACCACCTGCCTCGCGCGGTGTTGCCCTGCCCCACCCCTGGTTTCCGTCTGCGACTCTACGGCACCGCCCTGGTCTTCGTATGTGTTCTCCTCACTGCCTCCCTCCCTCCCCAACTCTAAGATGCGTTGGACGCCAAGGAGGAGGCAGCCTAGATAGAATAAGAAGAGGCAACTGTTGTGGCTGAAGAAGAAGAGGCAGGAGCGTGTCACAATATGGCACACCAACAGGTTGACTTTTCCTCTTTAATTTTAGTTTTTAGTTTTCAATTTTAATGTCTATTTATCTAGTAATTTGTAGCAGTAGACTGTAAATTTCCCCTTTGATTAGATTTTCCATGCGTGCCCTGGTAGGTTTGTAGCTTGGCCTGTTAGTTTAAATTTCCTGAACTGCTACTCCGTTTGGAGTCTGGACCTTCTATTCTGGCACTTTGGCTTCTTCAATGAGCTGGGAGGGCGCCTCCTGTTTTCATGGTCATACAGATTCCTGGTTGAAAATGTGCATGCTAATTAGTACTGTTTTGATGAGAAGGTTAGGGTGTGTTAGTACTCCAAATTACTTGTTGTCATGAGATCTTTAGTCCATTGGTTAACCATGTTGTTCATGTCAAGACTGCTACAACGTGGAAGTTTGGTGCAATCTGGCCATAGCACCATCTAGAGCACCAAATTATATTGAAATATTTATGTCCTCGTAATGATCCTGCATTCACTTATGAACCGGTTTTCTGAAATGGACTTCATCACTAGCCATTGGTTTCCAATATGACATGATACCAAATATTGTCATGTGTAGGCAACAGTGAGATTGCTCAAACTTCATTTTCATTTTAATGTCGTAGGCAAATATTTCTAAAATCTTTGATTTAGTAAATGTCGTTGCTGATCCTGGAGTTCGGAGACTAATTCATGAAATCTTTGATCCAGAAAATGTAGCACTATTTTGTATGTAGTTTTCTTGTTCTTTGGTGAGTTTGTAGTTGTACTTGATGAACACACTTGCTTTTCTGCCGATTTTTTTTAGAGCTTATTTGTTCGACCTGGCTCAATTAAATTCCTGGCTCCACCACTGAAGCATGGCATATACACTCAAGTCTATACTAATGCAAACACACATGCATTCATATTCATTTTCTTAATAAAAAGTTTTTGTTAACCGTAAATTGAGTGATTAGCACTTGATAAACTTGATTATAAGTTTTGGGGTGTTACAAGAAGACCTCAAAATGATGAGGGTGGTAACCAATGATGAAAAGCCTGAAGAGCTAGATTATAGCAGTGCGCCAACACCGGAATATACCGTGAAAGATCTATTGAAGATGATCACTTTTAAGAATCCATGTATAGAACAAGGTAATGATGCTATGTACCAACAATTTATACAAAAAGTAGCATCTAAGGTTCATGATTTAGAGATAGAGTATAAAATACTAGCTGATAAGCTTCCAGCTAAGCTAGATGATATATTTGAGTTCACTATTAAAATTAGATTGGGAGTTAATGAGATATCTGCACTTTGTGATCTTGGTGCAAGCGTCTCAACGATTTCCAAAAGCCTATTCGATAAGTTAAACTTGGGGCCATTTGTTACAACTGAACTGAGACTCCATCTATCCGATTCAACTTATAAACAAGCTGTTGGGATAAAAGAAAATGTAGTTGTTGAAATTAAAGGTAGTCCCGCTCTTATTGATCTTGTTATTATTGACATGCGTCAAGATCCATAGCACCTATAATTCTAGGTAGGCCATTCTTAAGAACTATTAAAGCTTTGATTAATTTATATGAAGGGAATGTAAGAATAGGGCTACCATCTAGAGATCCTTTTGTGTCCACTTCCCTAGGAAAAATAAGGCCAAGCCTAACGATGATGATGGTGTAATTACTTTAAAAGCAAACTACTTTGGAGTGGGTGTTCCACTTCACAAACCTAAGTAATTGCCATCGAGATCAAGCTAATTGACCTTAACTAGAAGTGCTTCATAGGAGGCAACCCATGTGAAATAAAATTTCTCTTTATATTTCCTGTTGTATTTTTATTGTATTAGTTTTGTTTTTGTTTTTGTTTTCGTTTTTAATAAAGAGTGTTAAAGAAGACCTATCGAGAGAGGAGAATAAATAAGGTAATCCTCTATAATTTTATTTTACTAACACATGGCCTAAGAAGTATTGCTGGATCATTACTTAGTATTTTTGTTGTTATCTAACCCTTTGATAAGATGTGCAAAGACGCACGGAGCTACTAATCAAATTCCTTGAGTTTTGTAGTTCACAGTGTGTTCATAATGACCACTGGTACAGCTAGAGTGGACCATACCATGCGCCCGTACCACCTCAAGGCAAAGGAAGATAAAAAAATTATATTTGCCGAAAGGAACAGTGTCGATAACGACCATTGGTACAGTTGGACGCGCCCGTACCGTGCTCCTGTACCGTAGCCCCGAGCAAATATCAGATTTTACGCAGAAGTCACCGTAGCGTTAACGACGAACAGTACGGGCGCGCGCGACTGTACTGTGCGCCCGTACCGAGTGCACCGCCTGGGAGAAGTCGTCGCCCCCAAGGTAAGTCACCCGATACGGGCGGGCTCTGGCTGTACCGCTCGCCTGTACCACGTACGCGGGCCATAAGCACCCCGAGAAGGTAACCTAAAAATCTCCAAATTAAATTTTCTCTTTCTTATTCCTCCAAACTTCAAACCACCTTCATTGGATCTTCAAATTTACTCAATCTTTCTTCGATTCTTTGCACTCACTTGATCTAATGTATGATTATCCTCCGATCCCCAACTTATTTGTGCAAAAGTTTTACTTAATCATTCATCATTGTCAATCTAGATTTAGATCTTGTTCTTGATTCAATATTGATACTAAGTATGCTTAGCATTGTTTTTTGAGGAGTTTCTTTTGTAGTTAGTGTAGAGAATCACTTATACTATGTATCTACTAGACCAAAAAATTATTAGCAATCTTTATTTACGTTGTCTTGTTTTTATTTATTAGATAAACATGAGGGGTCGTACACGTGAGATGGCTGCGGAATCTTCCGTACCACCCGTTGATACGTTAACCCCCGAGTCACTTGGCATCGAGTTCACCGAGGAGTTCCATCTAACTCATTTCGATCGTCCCAAGATTCGAGAGATCAAGTCCACCAAGTGGGTGTCTCCTTATATCCTGAACCAACTTGGCATTCGTGCTAATTTCGATTTACTTTGCAACAATGTTGGTTTGTACAATTTTGTCTTTCAGGATGTTGTGACATATCACCACTTGATGCTTGAGTTCTTCAGCACCTTGACACACACGGTGGATCCTTATGGTTGTTCCGAGGAACAAAGTCCTGGAGTTGATCGAATTAAATTCCGCCTTATGAACTATGAGTATACTTTGACACTCAGCCAATAGACTCAATGCTTAGGGTTTTCCAACAACAGCACCAATGTACGCACAACTATCTTTGTTTTAGATCCTTCCCCCTTTAGATTATTTAAATTTGATGAGAATTCGTGGAAACACACCTAAGGGGAACCAAATTGATCATCCTGCTATTCGATATTTATTCTATGTGATTGCTAACATACTATAGGCACGTGGTGAGTTTACTAGAGTTAATGAGGAGGACATGTTAATCCTCGCAAAAATTACACTTATACATTATAACTTAACGCTAAATTTGGGCGCTCTACTTGTGTTTTACCTTAAGTATCAGGCTCTTCAATCTCGAGGACCCATATGTGGAGTAGGAATTATGACTGTTCTTGCACGCGCACTTCGCATCAACCTAGGTAACATCAAACCGTTGACTGGAGGTAACCATCTCGGTCTTTCTAATCTAAGAGCATGTGGTATGATTTCTAAAAATCATGGTAGATATTTCTTTAATATACCTGGAGCAGATCACTTGATCCCAGCTCCTTTGCCTAACGATTTATTCTCTATAGAGGATGGACGTTTGCGTTTTGACGTGCAGGTTAAAGCTAATCTACCTCAACAAGAAATACCCGTGGGAGGAGGAGAAGTAGAATAAGGAGGACCCGAACAAGATGCATAGCCACCAAACTACTACACCACCTATGAAGATATTTATGCACTCGAAGGAAATATTCAAAATATGAACAACCTCTCCATCAACCTTCGAGATGCCACTGCAAGCCTCGCCACCCAGTTCCATGATTGGAGCAGCCAATGGAACATGGGAGATTATCCACCGCCACCATAATGAGCAACAAAAGGGCTTGCAAAAGCCTGAGCTTAGGGATGTGTTCCCCCGGCAAATTTATTTGTGTAATAACGAGGTTGTACTCCAGCTCCTTGGGAGCTTTGAAACACTCGTGTTAGCTTGTTCCAACACTTTTCTTTTTTCCTTTGCTTTTTAATTTGTTTTCGTTTCAGTTTATTTGTTTTTCTTTTTTAAACCCTTGCTTGGTCGCAAGTTCTTTTCAATTCTTTAATCCCTATCCTCAAAAATACAAAAAAGATTTTTCTGTTTATCCTTTTTTTTGTAAACGTGGATTCATACCTTGTCTCTTTGCTTTAATATCATTTTGAGAGTAATCGTGTTTGAGTTTTGAAGGAACACATCCCTATAAGGAAGAGGATCATGAAGTTACTTATGAGAGGTATGTCCTATGTCTCCCACTTATGAAGTTTGAATTGTTTATCTTAGTTGGTTGATTTGCTAAGATGCCATGCTAGTGGAAAGTAATTTATTATGGTTAGAGTAAGGATTTTATTGGTATGATGATTAGTTGTTGAAGATCTTGCTCTAGTTCTTTTAGTTAACCGAGTCTTGCCTTGGAAATAAAATGCCAAACAAGTACAATAAGAAAAAATCTAAAATTTATGACTTGTTTGATGAATGATTGTCTTGAGAGTATACCCTTGATGATACTTAACCCCATAGATATTTTGATAGTCTCGACAACACTCATGAAAGGAGTTGTTTGATTGAAATAAAGTCTAGTGGTAATTGTGCCAAAGCTAACCTTGTGGATCAAACCGCGGTACTAGCTCAAAAAAAGAGAAAGAGAAAAAAGTGAGACAACTTTGTTCTATGTCTCTAATGCACACCTTTGGGATGCCAACAACTCTGCTAGCTTTTGAACGATCTATGGTATAACCCCGAATTTCGGCTATGAGTTGATGACATGAGTGGCATCCATGTCAATAATATGGGCAAAAGTATTGGTACTCTCAAAGGTTGTGCAAACACTTGCAAAAACAAACAAACAACAATCCTTGAAAAACAAAAGAAAGAAAAAAGATATCTATGAGGATCCACATAACAAGTCCTTGGCATGGTCTCATTACTACTTTACAAACTTTTCTTGAAAGACAGTGATTGGATTAGAAGTTTTTTCGATAGACTTGATTTATTGATGTGGGTGTAAATAAGACACTTCATTGTTATACTACTTGGGACATGAAACTCTCTTACTCAATTATGCTATTTAAACGTCCTAGTGTTCCTTGGCAAGCTGAGAGTTAATTAGAGGAATTGGATTGGTTGATACACTTCTAGTTACTTATACTTATATTAAACTTTACTTTGATTATCTTGACTTACGGAAGCTTGTATAGTATTCTTACCATCTCTCTAACTTTGATAAGCTTCGCAAATGAATGAAGTGTTGAGCACATACGACTACCAACTGTAACTGAACTCTTATTCTCGTTGTTTCAAGTTTAAACGCTGAATTCCTTATAGTTCTTTTGGTTCTTCTTGCTCGAGGACGATCAAGGTTTGACCTTTGGGAAAGTTGATGGCTCCGATTTTTGCCATCTTCCAATGCGTTTAAATGTTGTTTTTGGTTAAGCAATTGCCAAAAAAAACTCTCAGTTGTTGCCACTAATGCCTAATAATTGCAAAGATATGCAAATCCGTTCTTTGATTTATGTTGTGCAAGAAATCACGGCTTTTAAAGCAAATAAGGAGTCATAATGAAGGATTTTGAGGAAGTACACACGGCCAAGTAATTGGAGAAGCATTCCAGGGCATCTAAAAGCTTAACAACCACTAGTACGGGTGTGGTCTGCCCGTACCACCTGCCCGTACTAGGTGGCGACGACTTCGTCCCGTCAAACCCTATAACTTTCGTGAAGACGCCTATATATTTCGAGGCTCCAGCCACCGGCGAAAGAGCCGCCATTCTCAGATTGCATCACAACACCGCCAAAGGAGATCCACACCATTGTTCATCCATTGTTCATCACTTCCCCATCCATCCATCCACTAGCCATAGACATTGCTTTGCACTTTAGATCTCCATGTGATTTGGCAACCATTGTAAGAATATTTGATTTCAATCTAAGTATTTGCATGATGTTTTCTATCTCTGATCTATTTGTTATGAGTGAGTAGTCCTCACGGGCTGCGGGTTGGGGAGAAACCTCACAACAATTATGTGCATCTAGATCATGGGAGAATTGTATTTTGTTTGAGATTGTGATTTGTATCTTTTGTTTCTTTGTGTCTTGTCTCGATCTGTGGACTTGTAGGTACCCAAGATCCCATAGATTGATAATGGCTTCAGGTGAGATACTTGGCTAGCAGCAATCTCATAGGAACCTCAGTGATAGAAAGGGTAGTACGATCTTCGCTTAGCGCCCCATTCGGGATCAACAACAACATCACCACTTAAATCTTTGATCTGTGTTTTGCACTTAATAATTGTTTGTAACCCGTGGCTTCGGTATACTCTCGGTTGGATTAGAATTCTATTCTATTTCCCGCTGCATCACGGGGGCTCTAGAATATTAGGATATGTTGACCACAAGAGATTATCTCGATACAAACATTATACATGACTATGCTTATTATTATTTATTATCCCATTTGATGTGCAGCTGCAGGTGGATCTTCAACCCTGGCCTATCTCCATCCATTGATTCAAACCTGTTATAAAGTAAACCAGATTGGTTTGGTCAACTAAGGTAAAACAAACAAACAAAGTCTTGTAGACGTGTCCTTTTTTATTACCTTTTAGAAGTGCTTTCCGAGGTTTGATTAAACCTAGGTCTTCTAGGGAAAAAGCTACTATACTACATCCATGAATCCGCATCGAAGGTATCAACACACGACAAAGGTCATCATCGACGTTGAGGCCGAGGCTTCCTGGCTCGGGGATGCCTTATCTTCTCGCGAGAAGGATGTTTCCGCCCAGGAGTCGGCAGTGGCCCAGCGCTAGAAAGAGCTCGAGGCTCCGTCCCAGGAGACTAAGGCCAAGATGTCGGAGGCCCAGGAGTCCCTTGCTCGGGAGCGGGAGGAGAACTCCTAGCTCTATGATGCCCTTGCGATGGAGGAGGATCTCCGGACGGGTTTGCTTCAGGAGGCCGAGGGGCTCCGTGGCAAAATCAAGGACCTGAAAGAGTCCCTCGCTACTACCGCCCGGGTTAGGGAGGAGCGCCAGCGGGTTGCTCGCGAGGCGTTGGAGGCCCATCGTAAGTCTTTCCACTCCCTTGTTGGGCAGGGCGTCGCATTCCTCCCTCTCATGGGGGTAGAAGGTTTCGTCGCGCTGGAGTTTCAAGCTAGTCGCGATGTCGAGGTGTCCCTAGAGCTTGTGCGCAGGGTTCTGAGCCCTTTAAGCATGGCCACGCGGATCCTGAACAGCTTCATTTCCTTGAAGTGTGAGGCGAGGCTGACTGCGGTGGGGAAGTCCCTCTTCACCAACTTCTTGCAGCTATGGCCCAACCTCGACTTCTCCCAGGCCGTGCGATAGTCGTCCGCTGTGCCGGCCCATGAGGCAAGGGTCGGCCCACTCGTCGATCTGCTGGTCGAGACATTTCCACGCAAGGTGGGCGATGAGGGGGAGGCCAAAGCCGATGCCTCGGGCGACTCCACCATGGCAGAGGAAGAAGAAAGTCTCCACCAGGTAAGCACCGAGGGTGTTGCTCGAGTAGCCTAATTCTTGTCCATGTAACGCTCGCGAAGCACTTTAGAACTTTGTCGTCTCTTTCCTAAGACTTGTAAGTGTACCTTCCCCTCAATCAGGGCCTTAACTGTCTGATGTCGCTTTTTCTGGCCTCTAGGGGACGGCGTGCAAACCCGTAGGTTCCTCGTGGAGGGGGACTAGGGCCTTTGCATCCTGTAGGGGCCTCTTGAGGAGTTTTCCTTCATGTCGCCTCGCTTCCCCCCTTGTGAGAGGATCTCACGGCTCGTGTATCTCCTGTAGGACCCTCGAGAAGGCTGTCGTGGGCTCTACATGTTGGATTTCGTCCCGTAAGTCCCCCTACGAGGAGACTGTAGGACACGTACTGACATGGGTATACCCTACAGGTACTCGAGCTTGGTATATACGGTCCAAGTACGTATAGACCCACGGTGTCGCCAAGGCCCAGATAGAAGGACTCGAGTAACCTGCGGACTCTCGATTGCTTGAAGATCAAGAAAAAGCTAAAGATAGAAAGTTTGAAGGGGAAAACCCTAACTTGTAACCGACTCGACCTGCTACTCGAGACCTAGCCTATCTGGGCTAGGAGGAGGCGGCGAAGAGGACACACGCAACCCTAGCTTCCACAAACCCTCGCCAGATTGCATCTGCGCATTGTTGTAACTTTTGACTCCCTCAATAATTCCACGAGCAGACAAGCAGGAGTAGGGACCTCTACGAGGCTTGAACCTGGGTAAATCCTTTGTCCCCTATGTGCTTGTTTGCTAGCCGATAGATGTCTCCAGCGCTCCCTCCTTCTCCAAAACCCAAGTCCATAACAATGGGCATTGATGAGTTAAACCCTCGTCAATTGGTGTCGTCTGTGGGAAAAGGGAGTGTTGATGTTGCGGCTTCTTCGGCCCCATCAACTGCGATCTACAACTCCGCAACAGCGGAGATTCGCCAGCTCTTCGGCGCCTTCGACTTCACCGTCCACAGACCGGCCACTCGCTCGGCCTTCGAATCCGTGGGCGACAGAGTCAGCTTGGCGATTGGGAGCTTCCGCTTCCAAGTTGGACAGATGGGCACGCTTCGCATGCCTGATCAGCCGACAACACCGGTGATTGCCCTGGCATTATGGTTCCCTCCATCGATCGGCACCCTCAGCGAGCTCAATGCTCCGGTGGCAGTTGGGAACATGGTCAGCGACAGCAGTCGTGACTCTAATCTAAGCGATCTGGCCACTGAAGATGGAACCTACGGTTCCGGATCTGAAAGTTGTGGAAGCAATAGCTTCCCTAATCACTTCATGTGCGCCGTCATCAACGCGGGCGACACCTTCGCCAACCGCGGTAACGGTGGCAACACCGGCAACGGCACCGATCCACCCAATCACGGCAACGGTGGTAACGCCGGCAACGGCACTGACCCACCCAACGCTGGCAACGGTGGCAACGGAGGAGCAGTCGAACCTCCTAGCATGATCAATGAGCAAACCGGCGAACGCGTCATGATCAGGCTCAACGAGCAAGAGTGGGATCGCTGCCGCGAAGCCCTACGAGGTGCACCTCTACCCTTCGGGTCCCCGCAGGAACTGCTGATGGGCTACCACTGGCTCCTAAAAGAGGAATTCAAGCGCTAAAAACAAGCAATCGCGCAACTTGAGGCGCGTAAAAAGGAGGCGGACGAGTCGAGCCTTCGTCGCGCTGGGCTCTCCTCCTACGGAGGATCCTCCTCAAGAGGCAATGAGCACCTCGGTAAGAAGAGGCAATCGCGGATGGCTCACCTCACCGAACAAGAGCACATAGATGCCGCGAAAGGCCTCGACTTCGGCTCTATGACAGTCGACACGAGAGGCAACGTGGTTCCCAGGACACCGCAGGCCGCGGTGACAGCAACCACCATGTACCTTCTCAATAACCAGCCACCAGCTGGAGATCCCCGAACGGCCATGCACCGATCTACGATCGCGGGCCTGGGGCTAATCGAGGCCGCTCTCGACAAGGAACCAGTACCAGACCCAAAAAAGAGCAAAGCACTAGCAAAGCGCTACTCCTCGCCCTCGTCTAGCGATGACAGTCACGACCTGTCTCGTCGCCGCCGCTCACGGCGACACGATCGCGACTACGATGCACGCGACGAACTCACGCAGCGCAAGATCGACAACTCAAGGGCACGACGTGCTCGGTCGACTGACTCGGAAGAAGAAGATGGGGAGCTCTGCGGCGCCAGATGCTTCAGCAGATCCATTAGGCAAAAGCGAATGCCTAAAGGGTTTAAACTCCCATCGGAGAACCCAAAATTTGACGGTCTGCAGGACCCCAAGATCTGGCTGGAGGACCACATATCCTCCGTCAGGCTACATGGAGGTAGTCGAAGTACTGCGATGCAATGCTTGCAGCTACAGCTGTAGGGCGCCGCCCGGGCATGGCTCAATAACCTTCCATGCGGATCCATTCGCAGCTGGGATGAGCTGGTCTACAGCTTCGTGCGCAACTTTAAGGGCACGTACAAACGGCCCGCCTCAATCGAAGAACTGAGATGCTGCCAGCAAAGATCTGGCGAAACGCTGCGCTCTTACATCCAAAGGTGGTCCATCATCAAGAACTCCGCAAAAAACATCTCGGAAGACTGCGTGATTGACACATTCAATGGTGGTGTCTGCCGCATGGAACTCAGGGAGGATCTAGGCCGCTCAAAGCCCCAGACCATCAACCACCTGATGGAGATTGCGAATCGGTGGGCAGATGGATAAGATTCGGTGAAGAATCGCGTTCACTCTAACGAGGAGGCAGAACTCGAATGAAGACGCGACCGCTGGAGTAAGCGTCGCATGCGCGTCTATGACGATCGCGATGACGTCAACATGGTCGTAGCTGGCTACGCTGATAGACGCGACGATAACCGCAACAGCGGATACCGCGACTCCGGGAAAACCACGCAAGTGTGGCAACGCCGCACTCGCGATGAAGCACTCGCGACCTCCATCGAGGACAAACTGTCCGGGCCATGCACGGTACACTTCTACATCGACAAGTATGATGGCAAGAGAAAGTCCAGCCACCTTCTCAAGGACTGCCGCGAGTTCCTCAAGCTACACGAGGGATTGGTTCGGATGAACCGCAATGCAGTCGAAAGAGGCTACAGAGCTGCTCCAGGCGCCGTGGCACATGGCGCACCACCACCACCACCTGGGCCACCCCCGAACGGAGCTGCACCAGACCAGCACCATGGAGGCGAACCGTACCCACGGGCCATGGGTACCATGATGATCCAAAAGGGGCGCCCCTCCAATAGGGTGCAGAAGGCCATCACTTGCCAAGTCAACTTGGCCATGCACTCGCCACCATCCACCACTGAGTACCTCAGTGGCAGTGAGTCGTGCATTACCTTCGACAAACGCGACCACCCGCCTTAAGTACCTCGCCCAGGTCATTGCCCCCTCGTACTCGAGGCGCAAATTGGAGGCTTCGACATGAGTTGCGTCTTCATGGATGGCGGAAGCGGCATCAACCTCATATTCGCGAGTACCTTTCGAGCAATGAGGATCCCTCTAACCTGCTTGGAGGCATCGGACACAACGTTCCACGGCATCGTCCTAGGGAAAGGCGTATACCCCCTGGGCAAAATCAACCTCAACGTCATATTCGGCACGCCAAGGAACTTCCGGCGCGAGCGCATCGACTTTGAGGTCGTCCATTGGCCCTCACAATACCACTGCATCCTCGGACGCGTCGCTTTCGCTAGGTTCATGGCGGTACCCCACTACGCCTACCTGCAGATGAAAATGCCAGGTCCCAACGGCGTCATCACGATCAATGGGAGCTTCGAGCGATCTGACAGTTGCGACAGGGAATTCAAAAGAATCTCCCAGTCCTTCGGCATGCAGGAGGAGCTCGCGCGATTGAAGGAAACGACAGACAACAGTCTGCCTCCCCTGAGTAGGCCAAGCTCACATGACCTCTCCTTCGACTCATCTGTGCACACAAAGAAGGTGCAGGTCCATCCATCAGATCCCGCTAAAACGGCCCTCGTCGCCAACAACTTGAGTCCCGCATAGGAACTCGTGCTCGTTGAATTCCTCCGCGAGCACTGGGAAATTTTTGCCTGGTGTCCTGCGGACATGCCAAGAGTTCCTAGGGAATTCGCCGAGCACGCACTCAATGTCAACCCCGATGCAAGGCTAGTCAAGCAAACAATCAGACGACTGTCTGAGCCACGAGCGCAGGCAGTCGGAATGGAGATCAACAGACTCCTCGATGCCAAATTCATACGCGAAATCAAGGAAAGCACTTGGCTCGCCAATACGGTGCTGGTACCAAAAAAGGACACGGATATCCTACGGATGTGCGTCGACTTCACTTCTTTAAACAAGCACTGCCCAAAAGATCACTTCCTGCTACCACGGATCGATCAAATCATCGACTCCACTGCTGGATGCGAGCGCCTCTGCTTCCTCGATGCCTACTCAGGCTATAACCAAATTCGAATGAAGGAGGAAGACCATGAGAAGACCGCGTTTACAACACCCTTCGGTGTGTTCTGCTACAACACAATGCCCTTCGGGCTAAAAAACGCGGGAGCCACATACCAGTGGTGCATGCAGGCTTGCCTCAAGGAACAACTGGGTCGCAACATCCAAGTCTATGTCGACGACATAGTAATCAAAACCAAGGAAGAAGCCTCTCTAATCGACGACATGCGCGAAACCTTCGCCAATCTTGATCGTTACCGGATAAAGCTCAATCCGGACAAATGCGCCTTCGACGTACCATCTGGGCAGCTGCTCGGGTATCTCATCTCCGCGAGAGGGATTGAGGCAAACCCAAAAAAGATAAAGGCCATACTGGCCATGGAGAAGCCAATAACATAAGAGGCGTCCAGCAACTAGCCGGACGAATCGCGACCCTCAGTCGATTTATCAGTCGAATGGGAGAAAAGGCGTTGCCCTTCTATCAGCTCCTCCGCAAAACTGACAAATTCGAGTGGACCAATGAAGCGCAAGAAGCATTCGAAGATCTCAAGCGCCTGCTATCCACCTCGCCAGTATTGGTGACTCCACAAGAAAGGGAACCACTACTGCTATACATCTCCGCTACCAACCAAGTGGTTAGCACAGTGCTCGTCGTCGAGCGGGCCGAGGAAAACAAGGTCCACGGCGTACAACGCCCGGTATACTACCTCAGCGAGGTCCTCACGCCAACAAAACAGCGGTACCCGCACTACCAGAAGCTGGCGTACGGCGTCTTCATGACCACCCGGCGACTGCGCCATTACTTCCAGGAACACCCAATCATGGTAGTCAACGACGCCCCATTGGGACATATCCTCAATAACCCCGACGCCACGGGGCGAGTAGCGCTTTGGGGAATCGAACTGTCTCCACGAGACATCACATACGAAAAGCGTGACGCAATCAAGTCGCAAGTTCTCCCTGACTTCCTCGTGCATTGAAACCAACTCCCGGACAAGCCAGATATGTCCTACCTCTGGACAATGCACTTCGATGGGTCCAAGCGGAAAGATGGAGCAGGAGCAGGTGTCATACTGACATCACCTCAAGGGGACAAGCTGAAATACATCCTGCGAATGCGGTTCACAGCCTCAAACAACGAGGCTGAATACGAGGCCCTGTTGCACGGGATGAGGATGGCAAAAGCCCGCGGTGCAAAGAGGCTCATCATATACGGCGACTCCAAGCCGGTCGTCAACCAAAAAATGCACGAGTGCGACGCACTGAACGACAACATGATCGCATACCACGACCTCTACGACACACTCGAAGGAGACTTCGATGGTTGCGAGTTGCGACACATAGGTCGCGACAGCAACGAGGAGGCGGACACACTCGCCAACATAGGCTCCACCTGCGCCCCCATACCACCTGGGGTATTTCTCGAGCGCATATACGAACGCTCCATCAAGCCAAAGGCCGCAGAGAAGAAAACAAGCGCAGCAACTGACTCGGGGGCTACGCCACCCAATGAGCCAATGGCACTCAATGACTTGGAGCTAGACACAGGACTCGAGGGACCAATGAGCGTCATGATGATCGAACAATCCTGGACGCAGCTGTACATTACGTACCTCCTCAGCAAGCGCCTACCGGACGACCTGACAGACGCACGGCACATCGCACGACGCTCCAAGGCATTCGCCGTTATCAACGACGAGCTGTATAAACGCAGCATCACAGGTGTGTTACAACGATGCGTCTCCCTAGCCGATGGAAGAGCAGTCCTCCTCGACATCCATGAAGGGACCTGCGGGCACCACGCCGGCAGTCGCGTCCTCGTTGCCAAAGCTCTACGAGCTGGATTTTACTGGTCCACGGCCATGCGCAATGCCAAGGACATAGTCCAAAAGTGCAACGCTTGTCAGCGATTCGCGGACAAGCCACACGCACCAAGCGCAGAACTACGGCCCATTCCATTGGCCTAGCCCTTCGCACAATGGGGGCTTCACATGGTGGGCAAGCTCCCAAGGTCCTCGCAAGGAGGCTACGTCTACCTCTTGGTCGCAGTCGACAAGTTCACCAAGTGGATTGAGGCCATGCCAGTGACCAAGCAATCAGGGCACAGCGCGGTCAAGTTCTTCGAATCCATTGTCTACCGCTTCGGCGTGCCGCACAACATCATCACTGACAATGGGACGAACTTCACATCCAAGGAGTTCCAAGAATTCTGCGGAAACCTGGGGATCAACATCAGTTACGCCTCAGTCGCGCATCCACAGACCAACGGTCAGGTGGAAAAAGCAAACGGGCTCGTCTACAGCGGCATCAAGAAGCGACTCCTTCGACCACTCAAGCAAGCCGCGGGCTGCTGGCCAGATGAGCTCCAATCCGTACTCTGGAGTCTACGAACAACTCCAAACAGCACCACGGGCTACACGCCATTCTTTATGGTGCACGGAGCAGAAGCAGTACTACCCGCCGAAGTGCGATACAAGGCGCCGCACGTAGTCGCTTACAGCAAACAAGAATCATCTCTTGCACTCGAAGACTCCGTCGACCTCCTCGACGAGGCAAGAGAAATCGCCACAGAAAGATCCATGATCTACCAGCAGAACCTGCGCAACTACCACAGCAGAAGGCTTCGCCCCAGATCCTTCGTCGAAGGTGACCTGGTCCTGCGACTGAAGCAGTAGGGTCATCTCAAGCTCGAGTTCCCCTGGGAAGGACCGTATGTGATTACAGAAGTAATCCCAGGTGGCGCCTATCGCCTTCAAGATTTAGAGACAGGAGTCGCATACTCCAACCCTTGAAACGTCGCACAACTGCGACGCTTCTACCCCTAGTTGTTTTACTTTTTACATCGCAAATAAGGCTACTCAGCCAAGGCTACTTAGCCACACATTGTACCTCATACTTCCCTTCAAATAAATAAAAGCTAAGTGTCCCAAAACTCTGTGTTTTTCTTTCACTTTTGTTAATTTTATACTCGGGGCCTACGCCACCCTACCTACATCTGTTCTTCGAACCAATAAACGCGATATCCTGAGTAGCTGACACATCAATCAAACCCCTTAATGCAAACTCAACCCAGCTGCAACGCGCCTGGCAGGTTGACAAAGGGATGGCCAGGCTAACGAAAAGGAATCGCATAGTACAACGCACTTGACGCTGACAAAGCTGTTTGTACACATTCAACAATAAATTATCTACAAATATATATGAACTTTACAACACAAGTACACTTATGTGCAGGATACAAATCTAGCTACTACTGCAACAGAAGAACATTGGTTTGTTCCTCGAAGAAGTCGACAATCTCCTCTGCTGGACAGTCCACCACCTGATAGTGTGGCACCATATTCCAAGCAGATCCGGCTGGCGGCGCTGGCGGCCCGAAAGCAATGGTGGCGACATCCACGTCAGGCCTGTGCAATCGCACCATCAAGAGGGCAGCCTTGGCACCAGCCACCAACTGCTGCCTCACGCACTCGCGAACCGTGGACATATCTTGAAATTTGGCCAGGAGAGCCAGCAGGCTTGATGGAGTGTCATCCAACGGGAACATCACCCGATAGATGTTCTTCAAACACGACTGCGACTTCTTCAGGAAGAGCAGCACTCATGAAGCGTGATCCCGCAGGGTCGCCAATGCAGTCGCACGATCATGATCTACCCAGAAGTATCCACTCTCTTGAAGTTGCTCCTGGGTGAGATCATGAAGGCGTATGGCAATCCTATCCTTCTCCTCCTGCGGATGGCATGCGCTAACAACTACACAAAGCAGCACCAACAGCATGAGTACAACGTACCATTGCGGCTAACTACAAAGGAAAAGATGAGGACAAGCAAACTAACACTTAAGCTGGTCGCCCAGCCGCGTCACCTCGCCAAGCAGATATTGCTCGCGGGCGGCGGATTTTTTTGCCTTCGACTTCCACACGTCTGCATTACCACGGATCAGGGGCAACTCATGCTCTAGCTGCTTCACGCGATCATGAAGTCGCGACAGCAAGGATAGCTCCTCTACCCTGGAGCGCGGTGGTGCCACTGTCTCATCAAGAGATGGTGAATCCTGGTTTCCCCCCACAGGACCACTCGATGTGCCCTACCACAAGTCAAGACAAAAGCAAATAAGGCGACCAAATCAACACAAAGGCAAGGGGAACAGACGCATTCAAGATAAGCATAAGTGTTTACAAACACACTCGCCAGCAGGCATGTTTTCCAATCAAAAGGCCAATTCATCAACTATTACAAAAATTAACTATGGGGCAACTGGCTTCTTCGACTTCGACGGCTTCGGGGGCTTCATCAAGTCCGTGGCAGTATCAGACGCCACAGACTTTCCGCCAGCTCCTGAGGCCGAAGCCTTCGCGATCTTCTTAGCATGCTGGAGCTCCTCCGAATACTTGGCAACAATATTTATCAAGGAATGGACATATTTGGCACAGGCAGTCGCAAAGGGAGCGAATACTACCTGCTGACCATCCGCGCCAATAGGCATCGTCTTCGACACCGCAGAAGGATCTATTTCGACTCCGTGGGCTTGCACCATGGCAAGCGACATGGTCGCACCAGCCGCGCGGAGGGAGTTCTTGTACATGGCAGGCACACCCCGGCGAGCGACTCCACCAGCTCTTCCACGTTGTCGACCAGCTCCGCCTTCGGCATCAACTCCTCCCGGAGGCGACTAAGGGTAACCTTGGCCTTGGACAACGTATTTTGGACAGCGACGCTACGATCCTCGACCGCAGACACCGCACCCGCCAGAGCGTCATCACGACAAAGGGCTTGCAGATCAAAACTCAAGTCGCCAGCATCTACACCGAACATACACACATGGATCAAACTTCTGGTGCCACCGGCAAAAACTCTAGATGCAGAGAAGAACATCAATAAAATATCTACCAGTAAAGGTACCTGAGAGGGCCTTGGCGACTGAGAACAGTTACTCTTCGAACAACTTCTCCCTGGCTACAAAGGAGGCACGCAGATCCTCTTCACGCTTCTGGGCATCATCACGAGCCGCGATTGCCTCATCGTGCCCCTTCGCAGCTGCGGCTAATGTCTTCTCCAACGTGGCGACGTTGCGCAGTAAAGCGTTATGCTCAGCTACATGGTAGTCAATAATTGGCTATCAGTCGATCATACCAAAATAGAGAGAAGACGAAAAGAATAAGTGTAGAGCACTCACCTTTGACCACGCGGTGACGCGTCTCCAGCATTGCATGCTGGCGACCCATCGCCATCACCTGCTCTGCCACCTGCGCGGCTTCCTTTACAAGGAGCTGTCACACAAAACAAGGAGTCAGAAGAGGGCAGCAGAAGGCGTTGATTACCACATTAAAAAAGAAGGAAAGATATACTTACATGGTCCTCTAGTGACTCCAAAGAAGTTTGTTGAACCGTCATCCGAGCAACCACTCGATGCTCCCCTACGTGAGGAGAGCTCGAAGAATTGTGCCCGGAGTGGGCCGCCGCTGGAGGAGAAGGGGCGCGCTCGACCTCTACCTTGGCCCTTGAAGTCGCGACTCCCGATTCTTTCAAAAACTCGACGTCGCCAGAAGATGACGACGCCTCTTGACTACAAGACCAAGTCCACATTGAGAAAAGGGAAAACTCCAGGGCAAAACCAACAAGAAGAAAACAGAAAAGAATGAATGACCCAACAAACTTACCAGTTAAAGTTTTCAAGATCAAACGTGGCAGTCGCCGACTCCGACGAAGACTCCTTGGGCAATCGCATCTTCTTGCAAGAAGACGGTGCCACAGCCCTCACAGGAACGGCTGGAATTGGTGACTCCACGCCAACAGCCGCGCCTCCTGGAGTCGAAGGAGTCGACGCGTCGGAGTCCTTGCTACGCGAACGCTTGCGAGTATCCGGGCTCTCGGACTCGGGGGTTTCCTCTTCCACATCAGAAGGGACAATCAACTCAGACTCGTCCTCTTCCAAAGCTTCACGAGGAATAATCCCCTCAGGGAGAGGAGGCATACAAGGCGACACCGCCCAATCCTGCATACAAACAGTGAAGATCAGCAAACATAACAGGTAAGCAACAGAAAACGCAATCGCAAAAATAAGCTACTACGTAGCACAACTGTACCTCAGGAGGAAGATTCGAAGCATCGAAAGGAGGAACGACTGGCTTGTTCGGAAGCACATCCTTGAAGGTGTACTTCGTGACCAGTCGCACCCTCTTATCTACCTCACTCGCGGACATGCCATCAGCAGACACGCGAGTGGCATCATCAGTGCCACCCCATTGAAACATGGGATGGACTCTGGCCTGGAGAGGCTGGACGTGACGACGCAGCCAAGTCCTAACAAGGGCGCAACCTCCCTCTTCTGCGCCTATGCGACTCTCGAGGTCGCAGACGCGTTGATATAACACGTCTGTCTCCGCGAGTTCGACAGGCATGACCATGTTCTTCCAAGAACGCATCTTCTTGCAGGGAGTCGCGGGATCGAAAGGCGCGAGTCCAAAATGCTCGTCCTTGGCCTTCTGGTCGCGAACATAGAACCATTTGTCCCTCCATCCCTGGACGGACTTGGCAAGCTTGATGTCGAAGTAGGTGGCGGATGGGTCGACATGGATACCGCAACCACCTACGTCATAAACTAAAGAGCCAGAGGCGGACTGGCGCTTCAATTTAAACAAGCGCTTGAAAAGCCCAAAGTGCGGCTTGATTCCAAGCCAGCACTCGCAAAGAGTAATGAAACAGGTGATGTGGAGAATCGAGTTTGGGGACAGCTGATGGAGCTGGAGCCCGTAGAAACAAAGGAGACCCCTAAGAAAGGGGTGGAGAGGCAAAGAAAGGCCGCGAATGACGAATGCAAGAAACATCACTCGAAAACCAGCGGAAGGCATAGGAATGGTCTCACCGCTGGGGACGCGTGAATCGGCGACTGCTGCAGAAATAACTCCGTCTTGCGAAGAAGACAGAGATCCGATGCCTTGATGATAGAAGGACGCCATGCACCATTGGTCACGCGGGTGCCCGCGACCTTCTTCCCGCCGGCGGCGGCGCTGGTGCCCGCAGCAGCGGAGCCACCCTTCTTCTTCGTCGCGGCAACGATGGCCACGGAATCAGCGGCAGCACCTCCTTTCTTCTTTCCCATTGTGCGGCGGCGATGAGAGCGCAAAAAGTAACTTGGAAACGAACGGAGGTGGTCCAGCACTGTGGAGGAGACGAGCGCAGGAAAGCAGAAGAACAGCAGCAATGGCAATGGTAGCAAGGACGAAAAAGTGCAGATGAAAAATTACCACCACAGCGCCGCTATTTAACCCCTGGAAGATGCAATCCAACGGTTGACAAAAACCCTATTAGACACGTGGCGTGCATCGCGTTGGACACGTGGAGAAGAAGAAGCGCGAACCGTCCCCCCACTTCTACCATTACGCGCGGAAATCGAGGAGGCGCAGTTAAAAATAAGATTACGCACGCCCAGTCAAATCAAAGTCAGAAAGTAGGACCCACCGCTCGGCACGTCCCATCAAAATCGCTCACGCGGGCAACTGAGGTCATACAAACGTCAGCACTGACGTCACCAAGGCTACGCAGTGGAAAACTTCAACTATTTTTAGTCCTTGCTAGAGTCTTCGACTCCACCAAGCACTCGGGGACTACTCCCATAGGGAGCGCTAGTCGTGCACCCTACGACTTTTTCTTTTCTTGTTACAGGCACGAAGACAATCACAAAGGCAAACCTAACCACTCGAAACACAATTCGATTATGGACATGGGTTACTCCCATAGGGAGGGCCGCAAACAAATTCAACTGAAACAAGCACGCAAAAGACGACAGCAGTCGCGAAAATATTTAGTCCCTGCTTGAGTCATCGACTGAAACAAATAAGCAAAAAGACGACAGCAGTCGCAAAAGTTCTTTAGTCCCTGCCTGAGTCTTCGACTCAACCAGGCACTCGGGGGCTACTACCATAGGGAGCGCTGGTCGCACCCTATGATTATTTGCACAAAAACTATGTGTTGATAACATCCGCACTCACAACCTTTGGCGACACCGCCTCACTAATTTTCCCTACAAAGATACTACATCTCCTGGGACGCACGAATCGTCTCCGCGATGATAAAATTCGGATGCCACGCTTACGGCGTGAAGGTAAGACCTGAATAAGGCCTGGCAACGCATTTAACTGCGCACTACCAGAAATGTATCCGTGCCTACAGGCATGATGAACATGCCTTGATGGACGCGTCGAGTGCTCACACCCATATAACTGGAATTCGACTCCTGTAAGACCTCCGCGGAATGAGTCGAATTACACCAGCACTTTTCCGGATTCGAGTCCGGAGACTCGAATTTGAGTAGATTGCGTTGTTTCGCCCTAAGGTGGTTAACTGATACCGATACTTCGGTTATATCAGGCACGTATATCAACAATCCCTATGACATAAAAGCAGTCGAAAATGTACTCATTCAGGCACTCGAAGACTTCAAAAAAGTCCCTAGTCGAATCTGCGATTCCACTGGACACTCGGGGGCTACTGACATGGGTATACCCTACAGGTACTCGAGCTTGGTATATACGGTCCAAGTACGTATAGGCCCACGGTGTCGCCAAGGCCCAGATAGAAGGACTCGAGTAACCTGCGGACTCTCGATTACTTGAAGATCAAGAAAAAGCTAAGGATAGAAAGTTTAAAGGGGAAAACCCTAACTTGTAACCGACTCGACCTGCTACCCAAGACCTAGCCTATCTATATAAGGGCTAGGAGGGGGCGGCGAGGAGGACACACGCAACCCTAGCTTCCACAAACCCTCGCCAGATTGCATCTGCGCACCGTTGTAACTTTCGACTCCCTCAATAATTCCACGAGCAGACAAGCAGGAGTAGGGACCTCTACGAGGCCTGAACCTGGGTAAATCCTTTGTCCCCTGTGTTCTTGTTTTCTAGCCGATAGATGTCTCCAGCGCTCCCTCCTTCTCCAAAACCCAAGTCCATAACAATGGGCATTGATTAGTTAAACCCTCGTCACGTACTTTACCCATGCAGACCCTTGTAGAGGCGACCGTAGGTTCCGCACGCCGCTTGAGGGATTGTCTCAAGGGTCTCCCTGCTTGTCCCCTGTCAAGGAGGTCGTGGGGCTTATACATGTCCCATAGGTCCCTCAAGGAGGAGGTCGTAGGCTCTGTACGTCCGGTCCCACCCCGTAAGTCCCTCGAGGAGGTGACTATAGGGCGTGTACTTTCCCTGTATAGTCCCTCAGAGAGGTAACTATAGGTTCCGCATGCCGCTTGAGGGGTAGTCTCAAGGGTCGCCCCGCTTGTCCCCTGCCGGGGAGGTCACGGGGCTTGACCCTGTCCTATAGGTCCCTCAAGGAGGAGGTTGTAGTCTCTATATGTTCGGTTCTGCCCCGTAAGTCCCTCGAGGAGGTGACCGCAGGGCGTGTACTTTCCCTATATAGTCCCTCGAAGAGGTAACTGTAGGTTCCGCATGGTGTATGCTTTCCCTTTGCGTGCAGCGTGAGGATTATCAAGCACCGGGAACCGTGGGTGAGGTGACTTATCGCCGGAGCCAGTCCACAAGTTCAGATCTCGACACTTTAGGCCCCAGCGTTGACCGAGGGTGGCAATGGTGGTAGGCTGTCATCCCTGCAGAGGTCAAGGAAGAAAGGGGTTTCACCCGTTGGTTTGGTTGTAGTGGTGCGTATAGACCACAACACCCCTAGGAGGGCGTCCAGCCACCTTCGCCTGCACTCTTTGAGCTTGCGGCAGAAACTCTTCGCCTTGAGCCCCTTTAGGACCTCCGTGTTTGCTCATTCCACTTGTCCGTTACTGCGGGGGTGGGCGACTAATGCGTAGAAGATCTTGGTGCCAATGTCCTCACAGTAGGATCAGAACAGTATGCTGGTGAACTCGCTGCCGTTGTCGGTGATGATGCGGTTGGGTACACCGAAGCGGCATACCAGGCCTTGGATGAACTTTACCGTTGACCATGCCGGGATGGTTCTGACCGGTTCTACCTCGGCCCACTTGGTGAATTTGTCAATGGCGACATAGAGGTATCGGTAGCCCCCGGGCGCCCACGGGAAGGGTCCCAAGATGTCCAGCCCCCGGACCGTGAAGGACCATGAGAGTGGAATGGTTTGCAGCTGTTGAGCCAGCTGGTGTATTTTCTTGGTGTGGAACTAGCAGGCCTCACATGACTTCACCAGCTCTGTGGCGTCATCAAGTGTGGTGGGACAATACAAGCCGCTACGAAAGGCCTTCCCCGCAAGAGTACATGCCGAGGCATGGTGGCTGCATTCCCCGGCATGGATGTCGGTAAGTAGCTCATGCCCCTTGTCGTTGGAGATGCATCGGAGGGAAACGTCGTTGGGGAGGCAGCAGTAGATGTCCCCATCCACGATGCAGTACTTCTTCGCCCGGCGGACCAGACTTTCTGCCATGTCCTTACTGTCCGGGAGGATGCCATCCTAGAGATAGCTCTTGAGCTCAGTAATCCAACCCGACTCCTGGGTTTTGGCTGCCAGAACAAGCCTACTTCCCGAGGGTTGTCCGTAGTCGGGGCCGCCTTACGAGGGCGGGGCGGGAGCTTCTTTAGGTGGGTCGTTTCCTTTCTAGGGGGGTAATCGAGGGTTTGAACAACCTTTCCTCAAAGACCCCTGGCTGCTAGGACTCCCGTATGGGCACGGGCTTAGCGATTTCATTCACCTCGTGGTTATCTCCGCGAGGGATGTGGAGTAGGTCCATGCCCAGAAAATACTTCTCCAGCCTTCGCACTTCCTCCAGGTACGCCGCCATGTGCTCGTCCTTGGGATGGTAGCTTTTGTTGGAGAAGTTGACCAGGAGCAGGGAATCTCCCTGGACCGTGATGCGCTTGATGCCGAGGGCGATGGATGCCTTCAGGCCAGCGATCAAACCATCATATCCGGCGATGTTGTTGGAGCGCTTGTCTCCATCCTTGAAGCGCAGTTGTACGGTGTAGGAGAGTTTGTCGCCTTTGGAAGATGTGAGCACGGTGGCCGCCTTGGTGCCGTCTCTGTTGAAAGCCCCGTCGAAGTTCATAGTCAAGCGCCATGGGGCCAGCTTCCTGGGGAGCTAGGTTATCTCCTTCCGGGGCTCGCTTCCCCCAAGGTCAGTCCACTCTGCCACGAACTCTGCCATGGCCCTCACGCAGATGGTGGGCATGGTGTCGAACGTCGGCTCGAAGTATTGCAGCTCGATGGCCCACTCGGCAACACGGCCTGTGGCATTGGGGTTGCGGAGGATCGCCTCCAGATGGAACTTGGTGACCACCCTGATGGGGTGACCCAGGAAGTAGTTGCGGAGCTTGCGCGATGCCATGAGGAATGCGTAGAGGAACTTCTGCTGTATAGGGTACCTTTCCCGAGCATCCATAAGCACTATGCTGACGAAGTAGACCGGCCGCTGCACGAGCTCAATGGTTTTGGCCATGGCTTGGTCGACGGTCCCGTCATCGGCTCTCTTCCAGGTGTCGCTGCCTTCCGGCATAGCCATCGAGCCCTCGAGAGGGTCCACAACTCGTGCCTTCTGCTTCTTTTCCACTACCTCTTCACGCTCGGCAACCAGGACAACACTCACTGTTTGCGATATGGCTGCCAGGTATAGTAGTAGTGGCTCACACTCCCTAGGGGCCACCATGATCGGAGGACTCGTGAGATACCTCTTAAGGGCTTTGAATGCCTCGTTGACCTCCAGAGTCCACTAGAACTTGCCGGTGTGCTTCATTATCTTGAAGAAAGGTAGAGCCTTTTCGCCGAGCTTGGATATGAACCTTCCCAAGGCCGCCGCGCATCCGGCCAAATGCTGCATCTCCTTGAGCCGCGTTAGTGGGCGCATCTCCTTGATGGCCCGGACCTTGTCGGGGTTGGACTCGATTCCCGGTGTGACACCAGGAAAGCGAGGAGCTTGCCCGATGGGACCCTGAACACGCACTTGGTGGGGTTGAGCTTGACGTTCACCCGATGCAAGTTGGTGAAGGTTTCCGTCAGGTCCGACACCAAGGTATCTCTTTCGCGAGTCTTGACCATGATGTCATCGACGTAGGCCTCCGCCTTTCTTCCCATCTGTCTGCCCAGCGCGATGCGCATGAGCCTCTGGAAGGTGAAGACGACATTCTTGAGGCCGAACGACATGCAGGTGTAGTAGTACATGATGTCTACGCACGCTTCTATTCTTGTAGACAGTGTTGGGCCTCCAAGTGCAGAGGTTTGTAGAACAGCAACAAGATTCCCTTAAGTGGATCACCCAAGGTTTATCGAACTCAGGGAGGAAGTGGTCAAAGGTATCCCTCTCAAGCAACCTTGCAATCAAGATACAAGAAGTCTCTTGTGTCCCCAACACACCCAATACACTTGTCAGGTGTATAGGTGCACTAGTTCGGCGAAGAGATAGTGAAATACAAGTAATATGGATGATTATAAGTGGTAATTGCAATCTGAAATAAGAGTGGTAGCAAGCAAATATGTAAGATGACTGATTGTAAACGGTGTTTCAATGCTTAGAACAAGGCCTAGGGATCATACTTTCACTAGCGGACACTCTCATATAAATATCTTCTCTTCATTATGCTACCTTGAACTACTCTCCGGTTGGACGATGCAGGGCTATAACAGCACATCTTAAAGTTCGCATTCCCCATCTAGATAACCCCTCACTATCACCTTGAGCGCTAGATGGTTCCAACAAACACCACAATCTCATAGAGACATCCAATTGAAATTATACCCATGATAAGTATTTATGTAACCTTAGCCAAAGTGCCACACGGTGTGCACACTGTCAACTTCACACACGTGGGGATAAGCAGAGATTAATTAAAGCACTTGAGTAGCAGAATAGATCTATTACAAAGCTCATGATCTCAATAAGATCACGCATAGAGAGAGATGAACACATAGCTACCGGTAGAGCCCTTAGTCTCGAGAGAGAACTACTCCCTCCTCATCATGGGAGTCAGCAACGACGATGGAGATGGCAATGGAATTGATGGAGATTGATCTGGGGGCACTTCCCCATCCCGGCAGGGTGCCGAAACAGAGACTTCTATCCCCCGAATCTCCTCTTCAGTGGTGGCGGTGCTGCGGAACTTTTCATGGAATTATGATCTCGTACTTAGGATTTTCATCCCGGGGGGAATATAAAGGCGAAGAGGCGATGCCAGAGGTGGGCCAGGGTGGCCACACCACCTGGTGGCGTGGCCAAGGGTGACCCGCGCCACCCTAGGGTGTGCCTGCCCCCTAGATCCCCCTCGTCTCCCCTTTAGACTCCGTGTCATGTCGGGAAAAATAGGAACTTCAGCTTTTGTTTCGTCCAATTCTGAGATATTTCTTTTCTGGCCTTTCTGAAACCAAAAACAGCAGAAAACATGCAACTGGCACTGTGGCATCTTGTTAATAGGTTAGTTCTAGAAAATGTATAAAAATACCTCAAAGTATGAACAAAACATAAGAAAGTAGAAACTAAACAAGCATGGAACATCAAAAATTATAGATATGTTTACGACGTATCAACATCCCCAAGCTTAACTTTTGCTCGTCCTCGAGTAGGTAAGTGATAAAAAAGAATAATTTTTTAGGTGACATGCACCATCACAATCTTGATCAAGGTATTTATAGAACATTGATAACTGGGATCATAGTACTCTAACATAGACATGACAGATATAGTTCTAACAATAAAACATAGCAACTATGTTGTAACATAAAAAGGTACAAACAAAAGATTCATGAATAACAATGCTTTGAAAGACGTTTGTTTGTTTCACATATAGAAAACATAATGAGAATGGTATTCAGCTTGTCCCTCATGGTGTAGCAAAACATAAATGCATAGGACACCTTTAAAGTTCATAAGGGTGACTAGATACAAATAGTTTAAGAACAAGAAATATCAAAGTTATGAATCAATCAACAAGTTTTGGGACAATGCACATTAAACTAAGAATTACCACTATACTCTCTCAATAGGTGCATAAAGATAGAATATGGAGACTCAACATAAAAGTAAAAGAAAGGCCCTTCATAGAAGGAAGCATGGATTCAAGTCTCATAAAGAGCTTCCAAAAAATGTGGTACTTATTAGCTTTCAGCTCTCATTGCCCCTATCATAAGCATCTTTAAGTGATTAAGGTTAAAGTGAACAAATATGAGGATATGCTTGACAAGTTATAAGTTGCAAATCTCATGCCCCTTGCTTATGAGTACCGAACCTCATGCTACTCAACTTTAGTCACGAGAAAGTTCTTGTCGTTGTAAGTACATGTGTATCATAGAGAACCACCAATGGGGTACCCCTTGCCCCATGATACAGGAGCTTTCACATATCAAAATGACAACGCAACAGACAATGAGCATCTCAGTGATCTTTTTATTTCCTATTTGCATAGGTTTTTTATTGAGGATGCTTCACAGATTGCTCACTATGGTTATGCTGCAAGTCTCCACCATGATTAGGCATGGCTTAGGCTAGATGCCCAGGCGTTTCTCTAACACATATACAAACTCCATGAGCTTACAAGCTCCCCTTTTATTTCACACCACCGGGATCCATAAGCAAAAGAACATGATATCAGCTAAGTAAAGTGCAATGTTGAAAGCGTTCCCCATGATAACATGGTTCTACTAATTCACAACTTACAAAGTGCAAGCATATACGCAACATAGATGGGAACAATGGTTCAAGTTTATTAAGTGCAATAAAGTAAAGTGTGCCATCAAGTTTGTGAGAGCTTTAATCACTAATTTTCACATAACAAGTTTAATTCGGAAGGTAGATAAAAACATGAATATACTTGGAATAGCAATAATGCTAATAGGTAGGTATGGTGGACTCTTTGGAATAACTTGGTTTTATTTGGAGTTGTATGCATGAGTGGAACTCATACTTGGTACATGTGGAGGCTAGCAAAAGACTAGGAGCGACCAACTAAGAGAGCAATAATGGCCATAATCATGCAAAACGATAAAACGTTATTAATTAAAGCATAAAGTGATATTACAAGTCGAAAACTAAATGATCATAGAGGCTATGGTGACTTGGTATAGTCTTAACATGGTGTGAGCATGTGCCAAGTCAACCCAAATAAAGCATCAAAGGAGAATATCATAATATTATGCTTTTATATGCTAAAACAATGCATGATTCTTTCAAGGCACATTAAGCAATCTCAATTGTTTGTAACAAGTCATGCTACAGCAATAATCACTAAGCATAAAGTCATAGCAATATCAAACATGACATGATAAAGTCTAGGCCACAGTCAAAACAAGCTCCTTTTTGTACCACTCATAAGCATGAACTTTCCTACTCTTTTCCAATCCAAATCAACTTATTTGAAACTATGTATGAATGCGGGGGTCCAACCAATTTATTTAAGCAAACTAAGCAAAATAAAACTAAAAAGAAAAACAAAGACGCTCCAAGAACAACTCAATCGTGCATGAAATAATAAAAATGAAGTGTTTGGAAGAAACCTGAGATTTTTATTGATGAAGAAGGGGATGCCTTGGGCATCCCCAAGCTTTGACGCTTGTACTTCTTGAATATTTCTTGGGGTGACACGGGTGGCATCCCCAAGCTTGAGCTTTTGTCCATACTTCATCTTATCACATTGTTCTTCCCAACACTTTAAAATTTTCTTCATACAAAACTTCACACAATCTTCATTAGCAACATTAGTGCACTTAAGATAATAAGTCTTTAGGTTCAGTTTCAACACAAGTAAAACTTCCATTAAAACACAACCTACTGTAGCAATTCCTTTTAAAAGTTCAAATGATCAAGGAGAACTCAAAGGGAAAGAGATTAAGAGGCAAATGCAAATAATGGCAGAAATCTGTCAAAACAGACCAGCAGGTAAAAACCGATATTTCTGAAGACCTTCTGTTGCTCAAATATAAAAGTGTTAAACTAAAGAAGGTTAGATAACAACCTGGGCAGAAGCAAAAAAAATTACAGCTCAATCCGACGTACAGATATTTTTCACGAATTTTTACAACGAAGCACAAAAATCTATTTCGGGACAGCAACTTTCCCAAGCATTATTTCTCTCTTATTAGAGGTTATTCTTGGCACAAAAACCACAAAAAAAGGATAAGGAGAGGTTACAAAACTCAACAAAACAAAAATAAACTGAAAGTAAAAATAAAATGGGTTGTCTCCCAAAAGCTCTTTCTTTATAGCCATTAAGATAGGCATGATAATTTCGATGATGCTCACATAAGAAATATGAGTTGAAGTAAAAGAGAGCATCAATAAGAAAATATGGAACAAATTTAAGTCTAACCCACTTCCTATGAAAAATAATCTTATAAAGAAACAAATCATGAAAGCACAAAGCAACAAGCATAGGAAAACAAAACAAGTGCAACTTCAAAATATTCAACATAAAGAGGGGAAACTTAATATTGTTGAGACACATAAAACCATGTTTCCCTCTCTCATAATAACTTTCAGTAGCATCATTAATAAAATTAACAATATGACTATCACATAAAACATTCTTATCATGAGCCACATGCATGTAATCATTATTACTTTCCACATAAGCGTAGTTATTCTTATTAATTGTAGTGGGAGCAAATTTAACAAAATAGCTATCATTATTATTCTCATCACCATAATCATCAAATATAGGAGGCATATTGTAATCATAATTAATTTTCTCCTCAATAGTAGGTGGACTGAAAATATCATATTCATCATTGTAATCATCATATATTGGAGGTATAGTATCATCAAAGTAAATTTTCTCATCCGTGCTTGGGGGACTAAAAAGATCATTTTCATAAAAACTAGCTTCTCCAAGCTTATACTTTTCCATAGAATTAGTAACAAAGGTGTTCAAAAAATTCATACTAATAACATTGCTATTATCATGCAAAGGAAGTTCCATGGGTTTTTTAATTTTCTTTTCAAACCATTTATATTCTACCTTAGAAAAAATACTAAAAAGCTCTCTAATTTTGTTGTTGTTTTCCATTAAGCCTAACTAGTGAAAATAAAAACAAGAAACAAAAAGATATAATTGTAGAATCTAAAGGAAATAACTTCGAGCACTCACACACCAGCAACAGTGTTAAAAGATAGCTTAGTAGCCAGAGGATGTGAGTACCTTTTACCTTACATCCCCGGCAACGGTGCTAGAAAATAGCTTGATATCTACGCACGCTTCTATTCTTGTGGACAGTGTTGGGCCTCCAAGTGCAGAGGTTTGTAGAACAGCAGCAAGTTTCCCTTAAGTGGATCCCAAGGTTTATCGAACTCAGGGAGGAAGTGTTCAAAGGTATCCCTCTCAAGCAACCCTGCAATCAAGATACAAGAAGTCTCTTGTGTCTCCAACACACCCAATACACTTGTCAGGTGTATAGGTGCACTAGTTTGGCGAAGAGATAGTGAAATACAAGTAATATGGATGATTATAAGTGGTAATTGCAATCTGAAATAAGAGTGGTAGCAAGCAAATATGTAACATGACTGATGGTAAACGGTGTTTCAATGCTTAGAAATAAGGCCTAGGGATCATACTTTCACTAGTGGACACTCTCATATAAATATCTTCTCTTCATTATGCTACCCTGAACTACTCTCCGGTTGGACGATGTAGGGCTATAACAGCACACCTTAAAGTTCACATTCCCCATCTAGATAACCCCTCACTATAAACTTGAGCGCTAGATGGTTCCAACAAACACCACAATCTCATAGAGACATCCAACTCAAATTATACTCATGATAAGTATTTATGTAACTTTAGCCAAAGTGCCACAGGGTGTGCACATTGTCAACTTCACACACGTGGGGATAAGCAGAGATTAATTAAAGCACTTGAGTAGCAGAATAGTTCTATTACAAAGCTCATGATCTTAATAAGATCACGCATAGAGAGAGAGATGGACACATAGCTACCGGTAGAGCCCTTAGCCTCGAGAGAGAACTACTCCCTCCTCATCATGAGAGTCAGCAACGGCGATGGAGATGGCGGTGAAATCGATGGAGATGGCTCCGGGGGCACTTCCCCGTCCCGGCAGGGTGCCGGAACAGAGACTTCTGTCCCCCTAATCTCCTCTTCGGTGGCGGCGATGCTGCGGAACTTTTCGTGGAATTCTGATCTCGTACTTAGGGTTTTCGTCTCGGGGGGAATATATAGGCGAAGAGGCGATGCCAGATGTGGGCCAGGGTGGCCACACCACCTGGTGGCGCGGCCAGGGGTGACCCACGCCACCCTAGGGTGTGCCTTCCCCCTGGCTCCCCTCTGTATCCACTTTGGACTCCATGTCGTGTTGGGAAAATAGGAACTTCAGCTTTTGTTTCGTCCAATTCCGAGAATATTTCTTTTCTGGCTTTTCTGAAACCAAAAACAGCAGAAAACAGGCAACTGGCACTGCGGCATTTTGTTAATAGGTTAGTTCCAGAAAATGTATAAAAATATCTCAAAGTATGAACAAAACATAAGAAAGTAGATACTAAACAAGCATGGAACATCAAAAATTATAGATACGTTTACGACGTATCAGTACACACCGCACGGGGTGATGAAGGCAGTCTTCTCCTCGTCCTCCTTGGCCATCTTAATCTGATGGTACCCCGAGAAGGCGTTCAGGAAGCACAGCAGGTCGCAGCCCGCCGTGAAGTCGACGAGCTGGTCTATCCGTGGGAGCGGGAAGAGATCCTTAGGGAATGCCTTGTTGAGGTCAATGAAGTCGACACAGAGCCTCCCACCCCTGGTGGCCTTGGGAACCACCACGGGGTTTGCGTGCCAGTCGACATGTAGGACCTCCTTGATGAGGTGCGCCTTGACCAGCTTCTCCATCTTGGCGACGATGAACTACTGCTTCTCTGTCGACTGCTTCCGTGGCTTTTGCTTTACCGGGCGCTCCATAGGGAACACCGTCAGATGATGCTTGATCACCTCTCGAGGCACACCTGTCATGTCTGACGAGGTCCAGGCGAACATGTTTGTGTTGGCTCGTAGGAAGGTGATGAGGGCCTCTTCCCTTTCGGCTAAGAGGCCAGCGCCTATGGTGATCGTAGCCCCCGGCACTGCCGGGTTGAGGGGGACCTTCTTGGTCCTGGCCCTCTCCTGGGAGAATGTTGACTTCTTCTTGCCAGCGACCCCGGCGGTGCACACGATGTCCTATTTGGGAGACGCCGTCGGCTTAGTACCTCCTTCCCCGGGGGACGGGAGAACCTGTGGGGAACCGCCATCGTCGAGGCCAGTCGTGGACTCCCGGTGCACCGGTGCCGCCCCCTTACAGGTCTGCCTAAGGGAGCGCATGGCTTCGACCTCATCGCAGCGCACCGTGATGGTGGTGTCGGCTCCGCCTGGCATCTTGACCAGGTTGTAGGCATTGTGTGTGACCGCCATGAACTTAGCCAGAGCCGGGTAGCCTAGGATGGCGTTGTAGGGAAGGGAGATCTGGGTGACATCGAAGTCGATGAGCTCCTGCGGTAGTTGGCACTCGTCCCGAAGGTGGCGGGGAGCTGAATCCGGCCGAGGGGCACGGTGGTGCCCACCGTGGCCCCCACGAACGGTGGGACGGGGAGGAGGCGCACGCAGGCACCTATAGCTGCCTAAACACCTCTTCCAAGAGTACATTCAGGCCCGCCCCACCATCAATAAGGGTATTGGACACCGCGACCCCGTCGATGGTGGGGGTGCAAACCATGGGCACGACACCCACCAGGCGGGTAGAGCCAGGGTGATCCGAGGCGCCGAAGGAGACCGGCTGCTGCAACCACCGGAGAGGAGCGGCGGTAGCGCTAGGCCTTGGCGCTGCCAGCCCCCGGGTGAACTGCTTGAGGTGTCGTTCGGAGGCGAGAGCCTGGAGGCCGCCCAAAATGCAGGCGATGATCCCGGCGGGCCCTCTAGATGAGGATCCCTTCAGGCTGGCCTCCATGTAGGGATCTGTCGCCATGGCGCCGACCACCCGGAGGTCCTGGGAAACGCGCCTCAGCCCCTACCTAGCGCGCCAAATGTCGAAGATTCGTCCCGCGAAGGAACTAGGGTCCAACGATCCCTTGGTTTGTGAGGGGGATGAACACGCGCTTTCGAAGGAACTTAGTGACGGCGATGGCGACAAAGCAAGCACATGACAGAGAGATGACACCGGGTTTTTTTACCCAGGTTTGGGACCCTCATAGTAGGTAAATCCCCTACTCCTACTTTGTTGTATTACTCGCGTGATTCACGAGGGTATAATGGAGGATGAAAGTTTTGGGTTTTAGATCTCAAGGATCCCTGCCCTCCAAGGTAGGAGAAGGGCTCCTTATATAGGGCGGCGACGGGCCTCTTCCCCCGGTCCATGGGTGGGAAGGGTCACCACAATGCCGTTTCCCCGAGGTTCTAGTTTACAAGGCAGCTTTTTGATGGATCGAGTCTTGGAAGCCAGGCGCCCCTCCATCCGCTGGTAAAGTGCTCTTCTTTTATGCCGTTTGTCTTGGCTCAGTGTTTCCCGCTGCCTCTCTTGCACCAAATTACCCCATACCTGTCCTACTCTTGCTGGAACTGCACACTCGCCGGTCAGAGCCCTGTCGGTCTTACTTTTGACCAGGACCCAGTCTCGTGGACCGCGGGGCGGGGGCATCCAATGACGTCGTTGTTCTTGTTGTTTCCCCCATAGGGGTGGCGTGTGCTTCTCGCGGTTCCATCCTCCGGAAGCCTTCAGGAGGGTCGGGCGCGACGCACCTCGCGAGGAGAGCGGCACTTCCCTCGCGAGGTGTACCCGGGCCTGACCGCGCTAGCCAGATGTAGACGGATCGGGGGTACCCCTGTACCAGCTATCCGACAAACTCTGAGGATCTTTTTGCTAAAGAGCTTTTTGACTTGATTGCCAGTTTAGAGGCGGCTAGCCCTGGATATGGCAAGGATATTTCTTGTGTCCTGGCGGGAAGGCTTCAGAAGACTTAATTAGGAAGGTGGAGAAGTCTCTCAGAAAGGTATCTCAGGAGCAAAACAAGGAAGAGGGGCATAGCACATAAATCTTTGGAAGCTGCTTGATTGATGGAAACTTTTGGGTCATCTGTGTCGTAGTCTTGTTTGCGGCGTGGTGCTCTGGTGTCATTGGTTCGTGGTTGTAGTAGGTTGTGAGTGCTTGTTGGTTTGAAAGTTGCATGTTTAAGTGTTGTTTTCGTGTGGTTTTGTTGTAACGGTTTTCACCTGGTTTGCCGATAATTAAGTGGGCAATTCTCTTCTTAATTAATAGATTGGGGCAAAGCTTTTGCCCTCCTTTAAAAAATCCTTTTTAATTGCAAGTGGAAAATGAAAACTACCATGGTCAATTTCTATTTAGAAAGGAAAGAAGTAAAATCACAACATTTGAAAACATGTGTAAAAAGGAATAATTTTATAGCAGCGCATATGTATTTAGATAATACTATACGATATTACTCCCTCCGTTTTAAAATATAAAATATTTTAGCTTTGTGAAAGGAGTGTATCTAGACTCCTAAAAGAAGAACCTACACACTAAAAGAAGACTAGATATACTCTTTCCACAAAGGTAAAGCATCTTATATTTTAAAACAAAGGGAGTAGAACCTATTTTCGGTCCATGTGTAGACCCGATGGACCAAACTTGATCGACTAGCACTCGTGGACCTAGCTGGTAACTCCTAGAGAGAGGTTCCATCATGGGTGGTGGAACTAGGGGGACCAGACAACGTGCAGCGAGGTGAGGGTTTAATTAGTACTTCCTCTATTTTAAAATATAAAATGTTTTAGCTTTGTGAAGCTAATGTATCTAAACTTTTTTATAGTGTAAGTTTAAAAAGGTTGGGAGTGAACCTACGCACTAAAAGTGGTTAGATACATTCACTTTACAAAATTAAAACATCTTATATTTTAAAACAGAAAGAGTAGATATTAGCTTGATGGGCCCTTTTATATGAAAACTAGATTTAGGGATGCGCCTTGGCGCACGACCCGTAGAATTCAAACTAAATTTTATTCTATACAATATCACAAATTGCCAGCCGAAAATGGCAGTTTTAATTATAATTTTTGTTTAATACACAAACTTGAAAAGGTTAAATTGTATATAGGTTTACACCTAAACACACGACCCCGTAAAATTAGAACCAAATTACATTTCATTACCAGCCCGAAAAAATGGGAGTATATATCTAAGTATTGAAAGAAGTTCAAGTAAAACACTTTTAAGTATAACTTCTGTTTAATACACAATCTTGAAAAAATTAAATTGTATATATAGGTTTATACCTACAGTTTTTACCAACAGCACATGCCTTGGATTCAGAACCAAGTATCTGATTGTTACCAACAACACATGCATTAGATTCGTGTATCTTAAGAAATAGGCTTTTCAAAGCTTATTCAAGAACATCTCTTTGCAAATATAGACACGTTTTGGTACAACCTGAGAAAAATAATCAGCATGAATGGTGAAGTAACCAATTATCAATTTACTGTAATCTAAGAAAAAGATTGTTGCAGGCTTACTTACCTCTTTTCAGAAGAGATTTAAAGTAGTGATGTACATATACCAAGTTAAAGGCTGCCATTGAATGAATGGTCCATGATTGATAAATTCACTACAATGATTTGGTTTCTCCACCACTCATCCAATTCAAGAGAAGCTTATTCTTAAAATTTTAGTTAAATATAGAAGCACGACTGTAACATACACAGTGTTTTCGAAAGCAATATATATTGTCTTAACACTGATAGCACATAGTATGATCAAGGTGATTACTTTACAGGGATCCCTAATTTACATTACCAAAAAGAACAAAAGAGAGTGCTAGAGGGCTAAACCCCGGGATTGACAATGTCAAAAAAAAAAAAAAAAACGGGATTGACTGAACAATAAAAGTAAGTTGCCTGCTCCTAAGGAACCAGCTAATACTTGGCACAAAACTATCATCGACAGTCAAACTGAGCTTGCACTTTTTTTGATTTATAGGAATTTTCTGATGTTCTTCAAATCCTTTCTCAAATGTCGTCCTGCATGGCCCAAATCAACACCTACCCCTTCAAAAGGATGTATTGTTTCATTTATAGATTCAGTTGCATCGCCTTGGCCCAAAGAACGGTTATTGCACATGATGTTGTAGATTCTGTTAGAAAATCCAACAATACTTGAGGCTGCAAGATACAAATCGTTGTGCAAATTCTTTTATCTTTTGCACTGTTTCTATTTCTTGTAAAGATTTTCTTTGACTTCTACACACTTCAGTTCACTTTAGTGTAGGTCTTCCATCTCCATGTTCTCCCATGTTTTCACGATCCTGATGGCCTCCCTAGCAGCTGATTCTTCTGCTGTCTCAGAATCAGCAGCTTCAACATCACCAATTTTGACAGGGCGAAGTAAGTTCCCAGGCATAATAAAACGTGACAGTAGCAGAAACTCGACCATGGTCATCTATATGAAAATCATACCTTTCCTTTGGAAGGGAAAGTTCTTCTAGCATAAGATCTAACATCATCTTGCAAGGGATCTTTATCACTCATGGAGCTAGACAGTATAACTGGTCATGTTGAAGACAATGAATTATAAATTTCACTATGTTTGTTGGAATCTATGTTGGTAAACTAACACTAATATGGTCTTATGTACCCCATGTATCTACAAATTGACGAAACAAACATATTAGGACACATAAAGTCGAAATAATAAGTGTGGTTTGTCGCTAACACGGTCAATTTCTGAACAATAAAATTAATGACACCATATAAAGAGTAGAATTATAAGGAGAAGAGCACAGAGAGCTGATGAACAGAATTAAGTTGGTCTAGCAGATTATAAGGTGTTGTCATGAATGTGCAATGCAGCAACAGAGAAATAAGTGTATATAGAGCCAAACTTACCTGGGGAGGCAGCTCTTGTCATTGATCAAGCACGCTGGACCTGATGACTCCTAGTTGCGTAATCCTTTATTAGACATAATTACTGAACTGGCCTGCTAGTTTCTTAACCCCATACATGTCTTGAGTGTAGAGGAGCATTGGTAAATTTTAAGAAGATCTAACGGAATATTAGCTATTTTGTTGCGCTCAATTCTCTCAGAGGGACATCGCTGGTGAAGTCCCCGAGGGGCGAGAAGTCAATGGTCAAAGGGGAATGGGTAACAATCTATGGTACAGTCCAGGATAGATCAAGATATTTCCAAGCCAAAGAAACATGGGTTGTTTACAGAAGAAAGAATAACAATAATTGGACCTGATAGATAACTTCTCTTGTTAAGAATTTCAGCTAGCTTCAAAATAAAAGACCACTATGTTGTTCCAAAGGGAAATAAAGAAATGGACAACCAAATAAAGTTTTCCATCATCTAATGACACAAACAGATCATACCCAAAAATTCTAACCATCAGCAGAGAAATGTGACTGATAATCTATGGACACAGATATCATCAAAATAAAAAATTACCAAGATTTTGAAAAATGTAGTAAGAAGTAACACATAAGGGCATGTACATGCACAGAACATACATGAGATACATGGCTAGCTTCACATCAGATAACTTTCTGGGACAGTGAACATAGCAACATCAGATAACCTTCTGGGACAGTGAACACAAAAAACATCAGACCGTGAAGATAACCTTCTGGGACAATGGTTTGAGATATATGCCTATGCTTCCGATGAACATCAGCAATTAACTTATTTTTTAAGTTTATCCTCGTAATAAACCAAGTCATAATTAGAAAACCATACTAAATGAAACTTCAATCATGTGCATAATAACTAATATTACTTGATTCCTAACATAAAAATGTTACACACGAGAATAAGATCTATTGTCACTATTACTTACATCAATGATAGAATAGGAGGTGGATGACCCATTATCTCGAAGAAACAAACCTCGACTTTGTTTCTTCAATTAAAAATAGAACATGCACAATCCAGAACTAAATAGCAGGATCTCGAAGAAGGGGAACTTTGGAGAAAATTTAAAGAACATGTCCAGAAGGGTAACTATAGTTTCTAACATGTAACCCACAACATGAGTGGCCAAATAATTTTCATACGCAAACATTTAAATATTCATCGGTTGAGAGGAATAACCTGAAATGTGGATCTGTAGTCTACTGGTTCTATCATATGCATTTATCATTCCTCTACTGAAGGGGGGCATATCTCAAAAAATAAAGGATTGTACATCTATCAAAAGGAAATCTTCTAATTAATGCTAAGAAGGTTTATAAAAGTATTTCTCTGCTCTCCCTCATCAACATGAAATTACTTGATTTTTCTCATATTTTAATATTTTTCTTAGTGTACAAATCAGCTGGCGAAACTGGTTCTATAATAAGATGTTTTCTGTATTAATATTTTCATACCTCACAAAAAAGTATACTTATCTAACAGCCCCATAGCAAGAATAAGACAATGTTTTTTTATGTTGGTAATAAACAAAAATATTATTATGTAAACATTACCATGACACTTTTAAGACGCAAACATGCCAAACATAATTACTTCCGAACCAGGTCATCTGTAGACACATTTGTACTGCACATAATTGACCACGAACTTTGCAAGTTACAAAATCCAGTAAAAAGTGACACAATTATTTGATTGCAAGTTACATAACTGACCACAAACTCTGCAAGTATTGTACAATCAGATAGGCTAAAACCCCATCTAATATGACAAAATGCATAGATTGCATACCCTCACCCGAAATGGACTTTAGTGAAATGAAGCCCAGCATATGCCATTATAAACTGATGAGAAATATAGATGGGAAGGGACAACTCGACTAACATGAGAAATAGAAACCATCAGCTGCATATGTAGCTGCAAATACTCATGAAATTTGCTTCATACCTTTAGAAAGAAACGCAGCAAAATTTCTTACCTCAATGTGGATTAAGTATTGGCCATCTAAAGTCTGAAGCAGATAATTAGATAATTATCTGTGCATACAAAAGGGAAAAATATCAGGTCACACAGTCCATAGTGGAAAATCGCATATGGTTCTAAATAAAGAAAAGCAAAGTCTCTACCACTTTTAAAATAACATATTTAAGATCTTATAGCATTCTGAGTAGTTATCACCAAAAGAGAGCACCATGGCTAGCGCCACACTACCTTCAATTTAGCATGACCTCCAATGGATCCCACCACCCCGCACGTCGTTGAACTCTGGCCAAAAGGACAACAACATCAAGAACTTCTGGAACACACACATCAACCGTAAGCTCCTCAACTGCAACATGGACCCCGCATATGTTATCACCAAGAAGGAGCTATGTAATGTTTTTTAATTACATATTAAACTTAGTTAGTTTTCATTTTCATCTACGGAAATGCACTCACTTATTTAGCCACATGTCTTGCATCTTGTGCAAGCAGAGCTTGTCTCTCCACTTTCACATGCCCTTCTTTATTTCTGACATTGTAAGAATTCAGCTTGAACGTAGAGATGAGCAAACCAAAAAAATGATCTGTTAGTTCCTAATTATATATATTTAATAGTGTATAGGTAATAATTGGTGGCGGTGTTAACTTTGACACTTATCATCTATCCCGCCTAGGTAGAATGATCAGAGGCTGCTGCACTGGGAGCTATATGGTCATTATAACATAAGTGCAGTTGATGGGTGGACTGAAGATGACACTGAACTTATCGATCATGTTATATTAATAAGGTACCATCAATTTCATGTTCCCAACAATTCTATGATGCTGCAGAATGCCTGTTAATTTTGCATGCTTTGTTCAGTAGTGCTCATTGTAGATCCTATGTGTCCCTTCGTATAATTAGATTTGACAGTGACTATTTTATTATTTTATTTTTTATGATCAGAAATCCTGCGAACTAATATTTCCAGGAGAGCAGTTTGTGAAATTCAATGGAATTTTCAGAAAACATATACGCATATGTGCAATAAATCGTAGAAGCATATCTGAATTAGAGTGGGTTGTAATAGAGGTTAGAGGTCTTGAGCCCATACCTTCCGAAGGACGACGGTGGACTGTAAACCATGTAATAAAACTATTAGTGAGTACTCATAATTACTCACTTCAGGAAGCAGTACAGTGTATATACTTTAAAATCGTTATAATCACTTAATTTTTGGGTGAAGCTAGAAACGAAGCGCTCCTTCCCAAGGCTAGTGAAAGATCATTAATCTGAAGTACAAACTGGAATTCCAGAAGAACCTTGTACGATATGCCATAGTATATCCATATCAATAGGAGAAAGGATGCACATATTCACTACAGGGTTGTAATTTGTTTTTATCCTAGACATCGCAACCAATATCCAACATAATTAGATAGAGAGAATATCTTATACAGTAATTTTTGGCAACAAAGAACCCAAGATAGTCTTTTTTAGAATTAATCATACTGAAAAGAAGACCATAGCCTGAAATATCATTAGAAGTGTAATTTGGGAAAAGCTACCAGAGACGATAACTGAATGTATTAGTCTTCAGACATTCTAGATTCGGATAAAAAAGCAAGAGGTTCCAGCAAAAATAGAAGATAAATCAACAGTGCCACTTTACTATAACAACCATTCTTCTGGTAGCACTTACATCCAATCCAAACTGAGCTCCAAATTGTTAGGAAGAATTGAACAGGGAAGGCTACATCATATTTGAAGGATTGGAAGTTTCATATCTTGGCATCTTGTAGACGCAAGACAAAGAGGATGACACAACCTGCTAGTTGCAAGAAACAAAAAATAAACCCCATGAAGGTGGAAACATATATACAATTCTCAATCCTTTGTTTTTCATGAGTAAACACGAATTAGCATTAATATTTATTTTGCACAACTTGCTTTAGAGTAATTCAAGCCAAACAAAAAAAAAGTCCATCTGAAATGTTAAATCACAAGGTAAACAACCTAAAAAATAACGGGAAATCTACTTGTAGACCGGTCGCTAGGTGGCCAAAGCCGGCGGGCACACGTTCAACGTCGGATCGGGACAGGGATCATCGTGTGGTTCCGCACGTAATTGGACTCATCTCCACACTCCTCACTCCTGTCGTACCCAATCCGCCGCCCTCCTCGCTATCGCGAGTGCACCCAATAAACGTGTCGGCGGCGATGCCGGACCCCTCGTTCCTCCTGCCGGTGGCGCCCCTGGTTCATCGCACTGGCGCAACCCCTGATTTCTCCCGCCGTCGCCAACCCCGTTTCCTCCTACTCCAACTGGTTAAGGATCGTGGATAAGCCGGAGCTCATGAAGACTAGACCGGGCAGAGGGAGGAATTGCGGCACCATGGGATTCAAGCCATAGGGTACAAGCGAATATGGTTGAGCTCCATTGGAGCGGTTGCAACCGCGACTCAGTTACCTCTCCCTTCAGGGTCATCTTCATCCGAGCTGAGCGGTGGCGGCCGGCAAGACAGCAAGTGGCATCTGGCGGTGATGCTCTTCCTGTGCATCTCACATTAAATCTCCCCTGGTTTGTAGTCCAAGTTCTCTGCCTCTCTCCACCTCCCTTAACGATCCGTCCGGCCGGCCTGCCTGATTCCAGTGAAGCAAGATTTTTTAGAGCAGCTCGAGACAGCAGATTTTGTGTGCTATGTACTGTACTCTGTGAACTGAATTGATGCTATACCTTGTAGTTTTTCCTTTGCAATTTTTAGCTAGCTGCAGGATGTTGCTTTTGTTGGAAAAGCTGCAATGTTGTCTCGTGCACTGCGTGGTGCATGCGCTTGCCGCTCCTGTTGCAAAGTATTTTAGCTGCTTTGGTGGTAATGACAAGATCTGAAGTCCAATTATGTTTAGATTCAGATTTAGTACTTTGCACCAAAGATTCAACTTTAGTTGGTGTTCATGTCTACAATTACATCTCGCATACTCCCAATGCCATTGCAAATACAATTTTGCAATAAGTGGGAACTGGACTAAAATCTCTGTGCTTCGACAAAATAAAATGAAAAGAAAAGGCAGATGGGAAACCCACAAGTCTGGAAAGGATGAAACCTATATTCACTCCTCCATTACTACTTGACTACGAAATCAAGAGATACCAAAAGGAAAGAGTGAACCACATAGTCTCTCACTAGAACGAACAAGCACCCTCTCTTGCCTCGAAGTCTCCCTCCCCTTCTCCATCCCTTTGAGAGTCGGTCGACATGATGTCCTTCTCGCCAGAGAATTTTGCCGAAGATGGACTAGGGGAGGCGCTAGAGATAGGGTTGTAAATAGTAGGTTGAATAAAGGTAGGGTTTCTATGTTTCGGTGCCATGCTGGACTTCGACTCTATGTCGGGAGGCCGACACATGATCCCTCCTACCGCATCTGGTGCCGACTTGCGGCCCTCCTTCGTACAAGGTACTACTTCTCAGTGTAGTTACCCCGACCTCTATCTAATAGTCATCAACCTAGTTTTCAATGTAGTTACCCAGGTGCTTAAGGTATATTTATCACCACAAAATCGATGTAGTTAGTCCGCCCACTTGAAAATATTATGAACCTAGTATTGATGAAGTTATCGACCTAGTACTTATATACTTACCTAGGTGTTCTCGGTGTAGTTATCAACTAATTAAATATGGAGTTATCCAAGTTTTTAGGATAGAGTTACCCAGATGTTTATGGTATAACTATCATCTCAAGGTAATCATTAACTACCCATTACCGAGGTGTTTACGATATACCTTTCATCATTAAATCTATGTACTTACCCCAACCTCAAGATAATACTTTCTAGATAATAGTTATTCACCCATTACTTATGAAGTTAACAATGTATTCAGATTACAGTTATCCACGAAGTCAATGTGCTTACCCTACACTCTAGATGATAGTTACAAATCCAATATTAATAGAGTTGCCCATATATTGAAGGTATACTTATCAATGTAGCTAGTAGTTATAGAGTTACCTGGGTGTTTAGGTTATAGCTATCAACTGATTACATATGGAGTAATTCTCTCTAGGTAATATTTTATCCACCCATTATCTATGGAGTTATCCATTTGTTTGAGGTATGGTTAGAAACACAGTACTTATGGAGTTACCCAGGTGTTTCGGTTATAGTTACCAACCAACTACATATAGAGTTATCGAGGTGTTCATGTTAGAGGTACTCGTGTATTTTACATTGTAGCTAGCATCACGAAAGCGATGTAGTTACCATACTCTCTAGGTAATAGTTATCCACCCATTACTTATGAAGTTACCCATCCGTTTTGGTAGAGTTATCATCACCAAATCGACATTGTTACTCCGCCCTATACTAATAGTTATCCACCGATTACTTATAGAGTTATCCAACTGTTCAGAGTATAATTATCACCACCCTCTAGTTAATAGTTAAAACCTAGTACCTATAGAGTCACCCATATGTTTTGCGGTGTGGTTGTCGCCATGAAATCAATATGCTGACCACCCTAATAGTTGTAAGGTTGCACGGTGTTTTATATATAATTACCCTTATCGCGATTTATCCATATGTTTAAGGTATAGTTATCACCACAAAAATTGATGTAATTACCTTGACCTCTACCTAATAGTTATCCACCCAACTCTGATAGAGTTACCTAGATATTTAAGGTATAGTTATCACCATGGAATCGATATAGATACATTGCTATCTTACTAAGAGGTATAATCAAATACCGATAAAGTTATCCAAGTATTTAGGGTATAATTACTCGTCCAGTACTTCTAGAGTTAACTCGATACTCAAGGCATAGTTACCAACCAATTACATATGAAGTTATCGAGGTGTTCAGGAATTATCCACTCATTACTTAAAGGAGTTACCCAGGTGTTTTATGGTATAGCTATCATCACCAAATACATGTAGTTATACCATGCTCTGTAGTACTTATCCACCCATTTCTTATGAAGTTACCCATGTTTTGAAGGTATAGTTACCAATCCAATACTTACAGGGTTATCTATGTGTTTAGTGTATATTACCAATCGATTACATGTAGAGTTATCCAGGTGTTCATGGTATAGTTATCCATCCATTACTTATGGAGTTATCCAGGTGTTTTTTTTTTTGAGAAGAGTTATCCAGGTGTTGATGGTATAGTTACCCATCCATTTCTTATGGAGTTACCAAGGTGTTAACGACATAAGCATCCTCACCAAATCGATGTAGTTATCCACCCATCATCTAAGGAGTTACCATGTGTTCGATATATTTCCAACTCACTACTTACAGAGTTACCTAGGTATTCAGGATATAGTTTATAAGTCGATCACATATAGAGGTATTCAAGTGTTCCTGGTAGTGTTACCCACCCATTAATTATGGAGTTACCATGTGTTTACGGTATACATATCATCACCATCGATGTATTTATACAATGCTCCCTCGGTAATACTTATCAACCTTGTACCTATGGAGTTATCCATGTGCTCAAGGTATAGTTACCAATTTGATACTTATAGTTACCATGTTATTCATGGTATAGTTATAAACCAATTACATGTGAAGTTGGCTACTCAGGTGTTTACGGTATAGTTATCATCACCAAATCGATATAGTTACCTTGGTCTATGTAATAGTTTCCACCTATTTACTTATGGTGTTACATTGCCCTCCAGCTAATAGTTATCAAATTATTCCTAATGAAGTTATCTAAGTGTTTAAGGTATAGTTAACAACCCAGTACTTGTAGGGTTAACATATCTTCAGGGTATAGTTATCAACCCAATACTGATAGAGTTATCCAGGCGTTTAGAGTATAGTTACCAACTAATTACACCTGGAGTTATCCAGATGTTGGTGATAGATTTACCCAGATCTTTGTGGTATAGCTATCATCACCAAATTGATACAGTTATCATTCTATATAGGTAATTGTCATCCACTCAATACTTATGAACTTATCTAGAATTCTACGAGCAAATATATTCTCAGACCGGTCGCTGGTTGTCCAAACCTGGCGGGAAGTGTGAACGCGCGCTGTCAGACAGCTTAGGATCAAACCGAAAATTTAAAATGTCTTGTAGACCAAACTGTTTGTCCGATTTAGGATCTGTTTTTGCCGTTGGGCTGGTCGTGATGAGATTTCCAAAACTAGATCTCATGTTGATATGTTTCGATGAAAAAAATTAGACCAAAAAGTTACCTACCCCTAACACGTGAGTTATTCATGCCATAATACGTAAGTTATCCACCCTGTAACAAATAATTTACCCACTAATAACGTGTTGGATAGAGGCAATCTCGCATACGTGTTGAGCAAATTTAATTGGAACGTGGTAGCCTAGGTACACGATGCGACTCAGTACCCTAACACTCTTCGAGGCTGCATCACCCGTACGTCGTGGTAGCGACGACGAGCGATGAAGCCGAGCCACTAGACTACTAGTTGCATATTTCGTTTTTTCACTACGACTTAGTGTGGTGGGTGGTAGGATATAATAACCCATTTACTATATCGTATGCAAAAAAAGTTTAGATTTAATTTCTTAAAAAACTTATGCTTGATGTTTGACGCGGCGAGGGGCGATGAAACCGAGTCACTAGAATAACTTTTATAATCAATATGTGGGTACATTTTTATAGTGGTGGATAACTTACATGTTATTTGGTGGGTAACTTACATGCTGAAGTCTAGATAACTCTCGTATTACTGGTGGATAACTTTTGGGCAAATAAAGTCGTGTTATCCACTCCTAACACGTGGCTTATCCATGTCATAGTACTTAAGTTATCCATCCTGATATATATAAGTTACCCACCATATAAACAGGTTGGGTGGAGATCTGCATCTAGAGAGCAGCTGGCTTTATTGAGGGAGATACCGTAGATATCGGCTGACCCGCCTCCCACCATGGGAGCTCTACAAGGAAGAGCAACACAACCAGGAGTCGCCAGATGCGCCCCGCAAGATCCGACGAGGTACTCCAAAACAAGGCATAAAGCCAAGACGCCACATAGGAAAAATCTAACCTAATCCTAGATCTAAGAGAGGAACTAAGTACAGAAGGGGGAGGGAAAGACCGGCGTCCTACTCCATCTCTGCACCAACCAGCGCATGCGTCGATGGTGAGAGGGACCGGAACGAGGCCTGTGGCCGACTGTAAAGGAGAATGGAAGGGGCTCTCGTTGGGGAAGGGCTAGGGATAACTTATTTACGATAGCCTAGGGATAACTTATTTACGATAGCCTAGATAACCTTCGTGTTAACGGTGGGTAATTTTTGGGTTCAATTTTTTTTTGTCAAAACATATCAATATTGGATCTTGTTTAAAAGATCTCGTCGCGACTAGACCAACGGTGAAAACGAATTTGAAATTGGATAAGCGATTTGACCTATAAAATATTTTAAAGTTTAGATTTTCTAGTTTAATTTCAATAACATCAGCATGTTTGTCGTCTTGTGTTTAGCGATTGATCTATCCAAATTAAGAGATTTTGCATGCTTGGAAGGAAGGCAAATTAAGAGATTTTGCATGCTTGGAAGGAAGTAATGCTACAACGCTGGCTGACTGGCTCATCCATACTATGGAAGGAAGGAATCTCGTCTCGGAGTGTTTAGCTTGCCACTTAATCAGGAGGAAATCACACGATGCAGCGACGCAAATTTTAGAACGGTCGATGTGTAGTCGAGTCCAAAAATAATGCCAGTCTGGATAAACAATATTCAGACACAAAAATTAAGAGAATCAGTCCATTTGAAATGTTTGATGGTTGAATGAAGTAATTGATCCATATACTCTAGGAAATACAAACACCATATTTAGGCAAATAATACGTATATATATGAGCATGACTCAATCAAACTAACCTTTGAATCACCACTGTAGGACCTAGAACACACTATGGCACGGCCAAGTGACAACATAACAAAACTCGGGAAGAAAAATCATAGCTGGAGTATTAACATGTTGTACTCATTCATGGATGCATCCCATATAACAAACTGAAGATTGAGTCTATTACCTTTTTGTAAACATAGTGGTACAAAGTGAGATGCAACGTTGGAGGAGCTATGAAAGCGGGATCCCCTTGCAGCCTATCTGACGCTGCATGCTTCCAATAGGTCTAGATCGGCACCTGCCCAGGCCCACCTCAGCAGGGACGCCATATTCTTGAAGGAGTCGTCATTCTTCACGAGACAATCCACGAACTTCACAGGAAAAAGCTTAATGGTGTCCTTCTAAAAATTGATTTTGAAATAGCCTATGATAAAGTTAAATGGTCCTTCTTACAACAGTCGCTGCGTATGAAGGGCTTTGATCCAAAATGGTGTGGCTGGATCAAAGATTTTGTTGAAGGGGGTAGTATGGGCATTAAGGTGAATGATGATATTAGCCATTATTTTCAAACTAGGAAAGGTCTAAGGCAAGGAGATCCGTTATCACCAATGCTCTTTAATATTATTGGCAATATGCTCGCAATTATGATTGCTAGAGCCAAAGAGGATGGTCAAATTGGTGGCCTCATCCCTGATCTGGTTGAGGATGGGGTATCCATCCTTCAATATGAGGATGACACTATTCTCTTCATGGAACACGATTTAGACAAGGCGGTTAACATGAAACTCATCTTGTGTATTTTTGAACAATTGTCTGGGTTAAAGATAAATTTTCACAAGAGCGAGATCTTTTGTTTTGGGAAAGCAAAAGAGGATGAGCACTTATATAAACAGATCATGGGCTGTGAATCGGGATCTCTTCCTTTCCGTTATCTTGGGATTCCAATTCATTATAGAAAGCTAACAAATGCGGAGTGGAATGCGGTAGAAAATCGTTTCGCTGGTAAATTGGGATGCTAGCAGGGTAAGTTATTATATTATGGGGATAGACTTGTCCTAATAAACTCGGTATTGTCGAGCTTACCGATTTTTATGCTTTCCTTTCTTGAATTGCCTATTGGGGTAAGAAAGCATTTTGATTTCTATAGGTTTCGGTTTTTCTGGCAGTGCGATGAAAATAAAAAGAAATACCGCCTTTCAAAATGGAATATACTCTGTCGTCCTAAGGACCGGGGGGGTCTCGGCATCAAAGTCCTTGAAATCAAAAATAGATGTCTTCTCAGTAAATGGTTATTTAAATTGTTGCATGAAGAGGGTGTTTGGCAGGAACTTCTAAAAAATAAATACTTACATTCAAAAACTCTTTCACAAGTAAAAGCCAAGCCTTCCGATTCTCAATTCTGGAAGGGGCTTATGGGAGTCAAAAGTGATTTCTTCCAACGTGGTCATTTTGTGGTACACAATGGCACCACGGTCCGATTCCGGGAAGATAGATAGCTAGGTGATAGGACACTGGCTGAGCGTTATCCTAACCTTTACAACATCGTCCAAAGGAAAAATGTTCTTATGGCAGATGTTATTTCTCAAACTCCTCTTAATATTGCCTTTAGAAGAAACTTGACAGGGATTAAATGGAATGAGTGGATACAACTTTGTGAGCGCCTAATGAACGTAAGACTATCAAATGAGTCCGATAAATTCAAATGAAATCTTACGGAATCGGGAGTCTTTACTGTTAAGTCTATGTACCTTGATTTTATAAATGGACACACTAGGTACCTCAAATCCTATCTTTGAAAGATTAAAATCCCTCTAAAGATTAAAATTTTCACGTGGTTCCTTAGTAATAAAGTGTTGTTAACTAAGGACAACCTAGCAAAACGAAATTGGAAGGGTTGTCAGAAATGTTGTTTTTTGATTCCAGGGAGTCAATTGAACACCTATTTCTTGCATGTCCGTTTGCTCAAATTGTTTGCCGCATGATATATTTTACCTATAACATTCCACCTCCATCCAATATTACCAATATGTTTGGGAATTGGCTAAATGGTGTTGAAAAGACCGACAAAAACAAAATTCATATTGGTGTATCCACAATATGTTGGTCGATTTGGAATTGTCGAAATGATATTATTTTTAACCGTTCGAAGGATTCTAACTTTTTGCAGGTTATTCGCTTGGCGGTTCACTGGATTCAGCTGTGGTCCTGCCTCCTCCCGTCGGATTAACGGGACTCTATGGCTACTGGATGCAATCGTCTCCTGACGGTCGCTCAGGACTTCTACACCCAGGCTGGCTGACAGCGTTTTAGGAGGCTTGATGTTTAGTCTCTATCTTTGCTTGTCTAGTGTCTTTGCTGGAGACTCGATGTTTAGTCTCTTCCTGATTTGTATCTTTAGATGGTTGATTCATATCTCAACCTTATGTGATCCATGATTGTATCATACTGAATTTTCTGAACTATTGAAAAAAATCGGGTTGTGTGCATCGATCGATGCAGAGGCCGGGGCTTTGCTCCCCATTTCGGAAAAAAAAAGCTCAGCAGCCGCAGGGATGGAGAGGAGTTTCAGCATGTCGTTCTTGGTCATGGTCAATGTGCCAACCACAAATTAAGATAGTTGTACTCCTTGTTTCCGAGCCACTACATGAAGAAGTGAATCAAAACAAACACAGACAGCACTCGCAGAGCCCGTCGGACTTTGCAGACTAATATTCAGTTTCATCGTTGCATTTTAAGGGATAAGTCAATACGGGTTAGAATAAAACTTTACTATTCTTACGCCAGCGTGCCCTCATGTTCCTCCTTACAGTAGTAAGCACATGTTTAATCGCCAGTGCCTCTCCTCGGCTTGTGAGCTCCAGGATCTGTTGAGTGAATCTTTATGAAGTTCACAATATCAACTATAAATCTTAGAAATTATTCGAGAAACATAGAGTCAAAACATGAGCTATAAGTTGATTTAAAAAATAATAACATTCAAAATCTGAATATGTACAGAGTTGAGAGAACATGGACTTTAAATTCGAGAATTATTATCTGTCTCAAACAACCTAGCACAAATATATTTTCCCATGAATGATTCATCTATTTAGCAGAAAATAGCTTGCATAGGCAATCCACATAGTCGAGAGAGGTAATATATTGCATATGTAAATCGCATGATCGAGAGAGACAATATGCTGTACATGGAAGTCTCATATTCTAGCTAAATTGGAGAAAGTGAAATCTATTGAGTAGAATGAATATTACATAGATCAATCTTATCCTATAGCTCACTTGGCTTTTCATCTAACAACTTGTAGGCATCGGCATAGTGGAAGAGAGAGATGGGGAAAGCTGTACGTATACTTAAGCACCTCACTCTTGGCATGGTTCTCCCAAGTGGTCACGGGGGTACCTGCTTGAAGAAAGGACATGGCCAATCTGTGCAAAACCAACATCCTTACATCTCCCTTCCTAACCAATCATACAATAAATTCACCGAATCTGTTCATCAGGTAGAAGAGTGTCCAGAGAGAGATGAACCTACTTTGGAAGAGAGATGGAGTAGGGAGGGTCGCTGCAATGCTGGCTTGTGCGCTCCACTGCGCTCAAGACAACGGCAAGATCCCACGACCTTGAGCAATCTTTTGGTGGCCTCCTTCTGCACCTATGCGCAAAAAACATGGAGGTGGAGGATGCGGAGCTCGGCCAGCAGTTGTGCACGGCGGAGGCGCAAGCTGCAGATGGAGCGGGGTAGAGAAGTAGCGGTGGCAGCGTAAGGAGGAGGCAGAGGAGCGGGAGCGGAGCCGGCGACGAGACGAGCGAGGAGGAGAACGGTGCGGGGAAGGGACGGGTTGGCGGCTAGGGTTTCAGTGGCCTAGCGGTTTTCATATCATCACACACTGAAAAGAAATTAACTGTTGGGATTAGCTAGGGTGCACGATCAAAGGAGGAGGCAGAGGAGTGGGAGCGGAGCCGGCGGCGAGACGAGCGAGGAGGAGAACGGTGCGGGTTGGCGGCTAGGCAGTGGCCTGGCGGTTTTCATATCATCACACACTGAAAAGAGATTAACTGCTGGGATTAGCTAGGGTGCACGATCAACGGCCGGTAAAATCCGATTTATGTGGTGCCTCTTAGGACCCCACCGTTTATAGGTTAGATTATCTCGGTCGAGCCCTCTTTTAGTTCAATCCTGCCTCGTCACTGTCTATCATCACTAGCTTTTAGACCTGACTTTTACCATTTCACACGGTCATTTCTTAGTTCATCAATGGACCTTCAAATACAAACATGCGGCTTCCTCCATGGACTAAGAGATAATTATCTATGGAGATGTACAGAGAAACATTGACTTAGTTTCAAAAGGTGTATTTGGACTTGAAGGTGACAAAGTGACCGAACCTTCCTGGAGGCGTTGCTCTCTGATTGAAGCTGTCACTTTTCGAGTAGCAATCTAGTTATAGCTAATGGTGGGTTTCTTTGTGTTTGAGATTGAGTGCAACTAGACGGATATGCGAACTTCGTCTCGTCGTCTTGCACAATATTATTGTATTAGACGGACATGCGAGTTTCACCTCGTCGCATGCACAACGTTATTGCAGAGCGTGTCTAGAGCGATGCATTTGGTGGCGGTTTGCACTGTGTTGATGCATGTGGTTATTTGGATTAGCTATGCTGAGCGAGTTATAATGAGATTCTAAAGAAAGTAGCAGGTCTTGTTCTTGATATATTAGACCCATTAACATTTGCAGAAGTCAGTAGCCATTTATATAATTACAATCACGATCTATAAAGTGATTATATTATGACGAATTGAATAATACTAAAAAGTTGGAACCTTATGCACCAACATATCACATTGATCGTCCATGAGTGGGAGGAGACAATTCATCCCCTACAACCGCACACACTCCAGCCTAAAATAGGTCAGAGGTGTAAGGATGAAGAGCATTATACATTATAAGAAGGCATTATGTGTCTGTTAGATATATATTGTCACAAGAAAACCAAGGTTCATGTAGACTATGTTGGGACCGGGAATACAAATTACTCCGATAAAAATCATGGTGCACATTTATATAGAATATCACATAAGAGAGATACTATCCAGTTCCGTTTTCATCATAAACATACATAGGAAAATAATAGAATCGGTTAGTGCCATACATGCGTGGCTCTATTTGGCATCACATGTACTTTCACCAGGATATAGATCAGAACGCAAACTCAAAGTACAAATCTCAAAATGCAAATTCAATAACTTCTACACTATAGGTTCTTCAACACATATTCATACACACCACGATACCATAGAAAATTAGAAGTTAATGCACACCACAATTCCGCAGAAAAATTCAATTATGGAATAAATACCTCTTGATATCCTTGTCCTGGAAAATGCAAGTCGACTTGAAATGGTGGGAAGGCATATCAATCCATCTGCATAAAGAGACAATTCATGAATGTGTCATTAGTACAGAAAGCTAAAACATATATCCGTACGATCTAAGTATACTTCCTTACAAATCTGTAAGAGTTGATCGACTAAGATGAGTTGCACAAGAAGTAGGGGGAAGGCATCAAATCGGCTAACCTGATGAGATTGCTCGTTGAACCCCTCCAGGTCAAAGTATGGCATGTCCTTCCCAACCAAACGCCACCGCCGCAGCTCCTCCTGCCTACCTGCTCAAGGCCATATCTCCTTCATACTCAACAAGGAATTGAATGGGATGGAGAGAGATATCACAACACAACATGACAACATACAACCTCACCTCATAGAACACGATGTCCTGAAGATCGAATGCCGGGGAGACCGGGCACCAGGTGCCCTCGCGTTCCTCTTCCAGGCAGCATGTGAGGGGTGACATTTTAGATCTCGCCTACGAGTGATGGAGGTGGGGATCCGGCGCGGGCTCTATGGGCCACGACGGCCATAGTTCCATGGGAGGGAGGACGGAGCAGACGGGAAGCGGGGATCGATCGGGTTCCTGGAGATTCCTAATAGATCTCATATTATCGTTAGCCTCCATCCCTAACTATGATTTCTTTTCCATCGAATTGGCTTTGCCATTTCTTGATCAAAGAGAAAATGGCTCCCGCTTCTTCTTAAAGAAAACATGGATGTTGAGAGAGAGGACATTAAATAAACACGGCACACCCACCTTGCGTGGAGCAGCAGCACACACCGCCCGCCAGTTGCCCGCCACGCACAAAGCTAGTCCTCACCAACCCACAAAACACGGAGCGGCATAGGCCTACATGCAGCGGTAGCATGCCCGGCAAGTGGCCTCAAATCAGCCGCGGACTGGAGGAGGTATCCCTTTGGAGAAGGGAAGGCGAGGAGAACGCGCCATGGGAAATGAAAGGGTGCATTGGAAGAACCGGAGGCGCCACCTGCAAGCTCCGGGCGACGCCTTTCTGCGGGGGTGAGCAACCAAGAAGCGGAGACCAGCGAGGGCAAGTACTAAGTGGCGGAGCTTGACTGTGGGGGAGGAGCTGCTCGAGAAAAGGGTCTGGTAGGGAAGGAGGGGAACTGGAGCGGAGTCCCGACCGTCGGTAGGATGTCGGAGGCGAGGAAGAGCAGACACGGAGGCGCCATCTCAATCCCATACAGCTTCTGCTTCACCCATGCTAGGGTTTCACGCAAGGGGCCGCGCTGGGTCCGGAGGGGAAGGAGATGATGGGAAAGAGGTTATCGTGAGTGGAAGGGTGGAGGGAGCAGAGGTGAGAGGGAGAGCTCGGGAGCGGAAGGGGAGGCACACATTGCTGGGGGAGACGGAGGAGGGGCTGGGATGGACGGGAGCTCGGGTGGAGGGGAACAAGATCGAGATAGGGGTGTGGGCGGGGACGGGAGGGACTAGGTCATAATACTTTGGTCAACATATTAAACTGCATGGTTGAGATGACTGAAAGTGAAGATCAGACGGTCACAAACGCGCGCGCGGGCAGATGGCCTCAAATGGCTCGCTTTTGCTCACGCTTAAGCTATAGTATAATTGTTACTTCCTTCGTTCCAATGATTAATTATAAATTTAGTCCAAAGTCAGTGGGTTCTAGGTTTGACTAATGTTTGAAACAAGAATATATGTGAGAAAGATAGACTAGGAGAATTGACCACACCTGGACCTTTCCATTGCATGTGTATTTATACAAGAATTACAATCCTAATCATAAATGGGAGATCATAATAATAAAAACTCTCCACGATTCAGAGGATCAGGAAGTTATGTCACATAATGTGACATGTCTCTGGCAATCATGTCACATAATGTGACATATCTCTAACACTCCACCGCAGTCACAATGGGAGTACGAACGTTGAGACTAGATAAAAAATCCAGAAACAACGGTGATGGAAGACCCTTCATCAAGATGTCGGCGAACTTTCGAGATGAAGGAACATGCAACACGCGAACCTGACCCATGGCAACACGATCGCAAACAAAGTGAAGATCGATCTTGATGTTCTTGGTGCACTGGTGCTGGAAGGGGTTCGTTGACATGTAGACGACGCTAACATTGTCACAGAACACAACTGTATCTAGAGGAGATGATCGATGAAGCTCGTGGAGGAGTTGGCGAATCCAACTAGCCTCGACAACGGCGTTAGCCACATCACGGTACTCAGCCTCAGCGCTAGAACGAGAGACTGTGTTGCCTCTTCGAAGACCATGAGACAAGGTTGTCACCGAGGTAGACGCAAAATCCCGACGTGGAATGTCGAGTGTCGAAGCAGCCTGCCCAGTCGGTGTAGGTGTAGGTGACCATGGAATCCGGTGAAGATGGATGAAGCTGGAGTCCATGAGACATCATGCCCTTGACGTAGCGCAAGATGCGCTTAATGGCCGCCAAGTGCTGCTCGTGCAGATCGTGCATGTGAAGACACACATGCTGAATGGGATGTGTCCCAAAGAAAAATACAAAACAACTATGGATGTGCATGAATTTCACTGTGTTGAATAAGAACTGTCCAAAGGATTACTTCCCACTTCCACAAATCGATCAGATAATCGATGCAACCGCGAGGTGCGAATGTCTTTCCTTTTTAGACGCATATTCAGGATACCATCAAATTCGGATGAAGGAGGAAGATCAGGATAAAACAACATTTATCACGCCTTATGGCGTATTCTACTACACAACAATGCCCTTTGGCCTCAAAAAATCTAGGGCAACATATCAACGGATGATGCAGAATTGCCTAGAAAGTCAAATTGGCATAAACGTACAAGTTTACATCGATGATGTCATAGTCACAACAAATAAAGGGTCCTCTCTTGTCAGTGACCTTCAAGAGACATTCGAGAACCTCTACGAGTTTTGCATCAAACTCAACCCGACGAAGTGTTCCTTTGGAGTCCCCGTAGGGCAACTAATATGAGATATCCGAGGAATTGCCCTACAGGGACTCCAAAGGAACACTTCGTCGGTTTAGTTTGATGCAAACCTCATCGAGGTTCTCGAATGTCTCTTGAAGTTCATTGACAAGAGACGACCCTTGCTTTGTTGTGACTATGACATCATCGATGTAAACTTGTATGTTTGTGCCAATTTGACTTCCTAGGCAATTCTGCATCATCCGTTGATATGTTGCACTAGAATTTTTTAGGCCAAAGGGCATTATTGTGTATCAGAATACGCCATAGGGCGTGATAAATGTTGTTTTATCCTGATCTTCCTCCTTCATCCGAATTTGATGGTATCCTGAATATGCGTCTAAAAAGGAAAGACGTTCGCACCTCGCGGTTGCATCGATTATCTGATCGATTCGTGGTAGTGGGAAGTAATCCTTTGGACAGTTCTTATTCAACACAGTGAAATTGATGCACATCCATAGTTCTTTTATCAGGGCGTGTGAAGGTGAGGTATTGGAGAGCCTCGAAGAGACTCCGGTACTCAGTCAGGTCAGCCACAGGAGGGTCGGCGGAGGCGGATAGCTTTAGCAACGTGTCGACCGGTGTCGTGGAGGACTTGCAGGAAGTCATGCCGGTGTTGTCCAGAATCTCCGCCGTGTACTTGGCCTGCGAGAGGTGCATGCCGGACGAGTCGCGATTGACCACGATGTCGAGGAAGTAGTGAAGGCTTCCCATGTCCGTCATGGCGAACTCGGGGCGGAGGGAGGCGGTGATCCGGTCGAGAAGCCGAGTTGAGGATGCGGTGAGGACGATGTCATCGACGTACGACAAGAGGAAAGTTGTACCCTCCGCATACCGAAGAACGAAAAGTGACGTGTCAGAGCGTGAGAACGTGAAGCCAATCGAGGTGATGAAGGTCGTGAAGTGCTGGTACCATGTGCGAGGAGCCTACTTGAGACCGTATAGAGAATGGTTCAGTCGACAGACGTGCTTGGGGCGAGTAGAGTCGATGAAGCCGATGGGTTGGCGACTGTAGACGACCTTGGCGAGCTTGCCATGGAGGAAGGTGTTCTTGACGTCGAGCTGGCGAGTCTACCATTTAAGGGAGAGTGCAATGGAGAGGATGACGCGGATCGTGGCCAGTTTGACAACCTGACTGAACGTCTTGTCAAAGTCAACGCCTTGCTCCTGAGAAAAACCGTGAAGCACCCAACGTGTTTTGTAGCGGTCGAGAGAGCCATCAGGCTTCACCTTATGGCGAATGGCCCACTTGTCAGAGACGATGTTGGCATTCTAGGGAGGAGGCACGAGACCCTAAGTGTTGTTGCTGAGGAGAGCGCGATACTCCTCGGTCATATCCTCGAGCCAGTTGGGATCCTTGAGCACCGCACGTGCGGAGGAGGGAACCAGTGAGTACCTATTGACAGAAGCATGCAGGTTAAGCCGCTCACAGGGAGGGACATGTATGCCGGAGGTGTTGCGCGTGCGATGCACGGGCGAGGGAGGGGCGCCGGCGAGGGCGGATCCATAGGGGTGTGTAGGGCAACAAGAGGAATGACAATAGAAGGTGTTGGGTCCGCAGCATAGAAAACAAAAAAAATCCTGCGATAAGAACTATACGCCAAGATCTATCTACTAGATACAGAGCAACGGGTGGACATACATCCATGGAGAACTTACCCTCGAAGACAACGAGTTTTGTTAACAAGTAGGAACTCGTGGTTGATGTAGTCGTATGCTTGCCGATCTCAAGATCGTATGGAAGTCCGAGCGCCGCAAATCAGCAGCGCATCCGTCCTCGCACACACGTTCAAGCCACCGGACAACCTCCACCTCCTCGCTCCAGCGAATCAGCGAAAGCAGCAACTCCTTCTAGACGCAAGGCCACCGGGAACATGTATCTCGCTAATCCGAGACCATGGGGGAATATCTAGAGGGGGAGAGAGATCCTTCACGAGGAGGTATGGTTTGTGAGAGGGGAGAGGGGGGCTTTATATAGGAGGGAGGGAGACCCCTCCCCTCCCATAGCCGGCGCATGAGGGGGGGGACTCCTCCCCTCCTTCATTCATGTGGTGAACCTCCACTCACATAAACATGGCCTCCACCCAAAATCCCACTCACATGTATTTAATTTCCACCGATTTAAATGCAACTCTCAATTAATAAAACTCTTTTATTTATTTTTTTCAGAATTTTGTTAATCACTTTAATTAACAAACATTCACATAAAACCCCTTGCAACATTTCAATATCACATGCAGAACCACTTTCTGCAATTTCACCCGAAACAATTCCGGTTTCTATCGAAACAATTCCTGTTTCTATCGAAACATTTCCTGCGCTTTGCAAACCTTTTGTCTGGAACATATGTGCTCCTAAATGGTTTCCGGCAACCCTTAAGTGTGTCACCCTACGGTTCGCGAATAATGCAGACATGATTGAGACTCCTCTCAGATCAATAATCAGAAGCGGGACCTGGAGATCCATACTAACTCCTGCATATTCAACGATGACTTCTGTGATTGTGAGAACCTTTAACGTCAGCAATTTAATCCCTTTGTCTCATGATATAATACATGTCCGAGATTCGATCATCGGTATCCAAATACCTAGTTTGATCTCGTTACCGACATGCACTCTTTTCTCGTTCCCGTGATATAACATTCTAGTGATCACATCACTTGCTTACAAGCTATCTTAATGTGATATCACCGAGAGGGCCCAGAGTATATCTATACGTCATCGGGATTGACAAATTTCACTTTTGATCCATGAGCCTCAACATAACACCTTCATAGCACTGAACCCACCTTTATGGTCACCCTGTTACCTTGGTTCCTTGGCATTGGCTATGGCTCCATTATTGTCACAATAGATCACCATTGGGTCCAACGCACTAGGAACCACACCTAGTTCCGTTATGAACTCCTTCATCCAAAGCGCTTCCTGCGCCGCTTCTGAAGCAGCAACATATTCCGCCTCCGTCGTTGATCCAGCCACCACATGTTGTTTGGAGCTCCTCCAACTAACTGTTGCTCCGTTCAAGAGAAATACATATCCGGATTGAGACTTAGAGTCATCCGGATCAGTGTCAAAGCTAGCATCGACATAACACTTAGCGACTAGCTCTTCTTCACCTCCGTATACAAGAAACATATCCTTAGTTCTTCTCAAGTACTTAAGGATATTTTTGACCGCTATCCAGTGTTCCGAACCTGGATCAGATTGGTACCTACTAGTCAAACTAATAGCATGTGCCACATCCGATCTTGTACATAGCATGGCATACATTATAGAGCCTATGGCTGAGGCATAGGGGATCTTATCCATTATCTCTCTTTCTTCCACCGTAGCCGGACTTTGAGTCTTACTCAATGTCTTGCCTTGCAACATAGGTAAGTACCCCTTCTTACTTCCGTCCATATTAAACTTCTTTAATATCTTATCAAGGTATGTACTCTGCGATAGCCCAATTAGGCGTCTTGATCTATCTCTATAGATTTTAATGCCTAATATATATGAAGCTTCACCAAGGTCCTTCATCGAAAATTTGTTGTTTAGATAACTTTTAACACTGTTTAAAAGATCTATATTATTTCCAATCAATAATATGTCATCCACATATAATATCAGAAATGCCACATTGCTCCCACTCACTTTCTTGTAAATACAAGCCTCTCCATAAGTTTGGACAAATCCAAACTCTTTGATCACCTCATCAAAGCGGAGATTCCAACTCCGGGATGCTTGCTTCAGTCCATAGATGGATCGCTGAAGTTTGCACACCTTATCAGCATCCTTAGGATCGACAAAACCCTTAGGTTGTATCATATACAACTCTTCTTCAATATTACCATTGAGGAACGCAATTTTGACATCCATCTGCCATATTTCATAATCGAAATATGCAGCAATTGCTAAATAATCCTAACCGACTTAAGCATCGCTACGGGAGAGAATGTCTCATCGTAGTCAACTCCTTGAATTTGTCGAAACCCCTTTGCGACAAGTCGAGCCTTATAGATGGTTACATTACCATCAGCATCGGTTTTTCTTTTGAAAATCCATTTATTCTCAACGGCCTTTCGATCGTGAGGTAAGTCCACCAAGGTCCAAACCTGGTTTTTGTACATGGATTCCATCTCATATTTCATGGCTTTCTAGCCATTTGTTGGAATCAGGGCTCATCATCGCTTCTTCATATGTCGCAGGGTTGTCTATTTCATCAATCATGAAATTCATAACAGGATTGCCGTACAGTTCAGGAGCTGCACGTGTCCTGCTTGACCTGCGAGGTTCGGTAGTGTCCTCTTTCGGAGCTTCATGATCAATATCATTAGCTCTATCTTCATTAGGTGAAGTCAACTCCGAAACAAATTCCGGTGCTACGCTACTCGTCATTTCATGAAAAGAAGGTTCAATAACCTCTTCGAGTTCTACCTTTCGACTACTCACACCTTTCGCGAGAAACTCCTTCTCAAGAAAGGATCCATTCTTGGCAACAAAGACCTTTCCCTCGGATCTGTGATAGAAGGTATACCCAATCGTTTCCTTAGGGTATCCTATGAAGACGCATGTTTCCGCTTTGGGTTCGAGTTTATCCGGTTGAAGTTTCTTCACATAAACATCGCATCCCCAAACTTTAAGAAATGACAGCTTAGGTTTGTTTCCAAACCATAATTCATACGGTGTCTTTTCAACGGATTTAGATGGTGCCCTATTTAAAGTGAATGCAGCGGTTTCCAGTGCATAACCCCAAAATGACAGTGGCAAGTCAGTCAGAGACATCATAGATCGAACCATATCCAATAAAGTACGATTACGATGTTCTGACACACCATTACGTTGTGGTGTTCCGGCAGGCGTGAGTTGTGAAACTATTCCACAGTCTTTCATATGTGTGCTAAACTCGTAACTAAGATACTTTCCTCCACGGTCGGACCGCAGAAATTTGATCTTTCTGTTACGGTGATTTTCCACTTCATTCTGAAATTCTTTGAACTTTTCAAAGGTTTTAGACTTATGTTTCATCAAATAGATATACCCGTATCTACTCAAATCATCCGTGAAAGTAACAAAATAACGATATCCACCTCGCGCCGACACACTCATTGGTCCACACACATCAGTATGTATGATTTCCAATAAATTTGTCGCCCGTTCCATTGAACCAAAAAACGGCGTTCTAGTCATCTTGCCCATAAGGCATGGCTCACATGTGTCAAATGATTCAAAATCAAGTGATTCCAAAAGTCCATCAGAATGGAGTTTCTTCATGCGTTTAACGCCAATATGACCTAGACGGCAGTGCCACATATATGCAGATATATCATTATCAAGTTTAATCCTTTTAGCATCAACATTATGAATATGCGTAATACTACTATCGAGATCCAACAGAAATAAACCATTCAACACAGGTGCATGACCATAAAAGATATTATTCATATAAATCGAACAACCATTGTTTTCAGACTTAAACGAATAACCACTTTGCATCAAACACGATCCGGGTACAATGTTCATGCTCAGTGCAGTCACCAAATAACAATTATTCAGGTTTATAACTAATCCCGACGGCATATGGAGAGGCAGCGTTCCGACGGCGATCACATCAACTCTTGATCCATTGCCGACCCGCATCGTGACCTCATCCCTTGCTAGTTGTCGCTTGTTCCGCAGCCCCTGAACCGAGTTACATATATTAGCAACCGATCCCGTATCAAATACCCAGGTGCTACTGTGAGTACTAGTCAAGTACACATCAATAACATGTATATCACATATACCTTTGTTTGCCTTGCCGGCCTTCTTGTCTGCCAAATACTTGGGACAGTTGCGCTTCCAATGGCCAATCCCCTTGCAATAGTAGCACTAGGTGTCAGACTTAGGGCCAGCTCGAGGTTTCTTTTCAGGCGCGGCAACAGTTTTGCCGCCCTTCTTTCCCTTCTGCTTGCCTTTCTTGTCCTTCTTGAAACCGGTGGTCTTATTGATCATCAACACTTGATGTTATTTCCTAATCTCCACTTCTGCAGTCTTAAGCATTGACAGAAGCTCGGGAAGAGACTTCTTCATGCCCTGCATATTATAGTTCATCACGAAGCTCTTGTAGCTAGGTGGCAGAGATTGGAGAACACGATATATACCTAAGTCAATGGGAATCGTTATTCCCAAGGACACAAGCTTATCGGCGTACCTAGACATTTTGAGTACATGCTCACTAACGGAGCTATTCTCTTCCATCATGTAGCTAAAGAACTTTTCAGATGCATTATAACTCTCTACGGTAGCATGGGTATCGAAAATCATTTTCAATTCTCCCATGGTATCAAAGGCATTGCCATTTTCGAAGTTTTGGATCTAGCCCATACAGTATGCCACAATGAACTAAGTTGTGGTCCTCCTGGCGAGTTATATAGACGTTCTTTTCCTTGTCAGGGGCATCAGGAGCTGGTGGGGGGCCTAGCGGCGCCTCTAGCACATATTGCTTTTGTGCAGCAGTGAGGAGAATCCTCAAATTCATAGCCCAGTTGGTGAAGTTGCTACCATTCGCAGCAAGCTTCTCTTTCTCCATGAACACATTGAAATTAAAAGCAGGTGGTGCCATCTACAACAGAATTTGTAAAATATATTTAGACTAAGTTTATGATAGATTGAGTTCAACTAATCCAAATTACTAATGAACTCCCACTCAAAAACGACATCCCTCGTGTCCTTTTGGTGATTACATGAACCAAATCCACTACACCAAGTCCGATCATCACGTGAGTCGGTGTAGCTTCAAAGGCGAGCATCTATATGGGCATCATATCAACTATATGACTCATGCTTAACCTTTCGGTTCGTGTTCTGAGTCCATGTCTGTACATGCTAGGCTCGTCAAGTAAGAACCTTAGTATTCGCGTGTGTAAAACTGTCTTACACCCGTTGTATGAAAGCGTAGAGTCGAGAACACCCGATCATCACGTGATGCCTTAAAACACGATCCACAAAACGGTGCATACTTAAGGAAGAACACATTTTATCTTGATATCTAAATGAGGGATCATCTTATAATGCTACCAAAAGCGCCAAACTAGCAATATAAGATGCTAACATCTAATGTGTGAAGTGAGGTGATATGGTCCATGCATTTGATCTCTATCATTTGCATCGTGGTATGATCTCTATCATTCCTTTGTGTGTAAGACCAAGGTATATAGAACTTACACGTTAAGTGAGTTGTAAGAGTATCTATCATACATCTACTTACAACAATACCATATCAAGACACTAGCCCAGCAACGATCTAAACTAGACGCCTCTAATTTATCAATTGCAAGTTTTACATGGCTTAGGGCTTTCGGAGATAGAACCGGTCTTACCTACGAACCTGAACCACAACGAGGATAACCAAGTTATTAGCAACTCGTTGTAAATCAGATATTGACTATAGTAGGAGAGACAGACACCCGCCAGCCACTTATGCAAAACCAGTTGCATGTCAGTCGTGGAACCGGTCTCATGTACGATGACATGTAAGGTTGGTCCGGGCCGCTTCATCCCACTATGCCACCAATATCCAAAATACATAGAAGATGCAATAACATGATCATCATCGCCCACATATCAACCATATGTGTACTACCCGTGCTAAGCACCTACGCATAGATCAGGCTCTGATACCACTGTTGGGTCTGCAGCATAGAAAACAAATTTTTTCCTACGATGAGAACTATACGCCAAGATCTATCTACTAGATACAGAGCAACGGGTGGACATACATCCATGGAGAACTTACCCTCGAAGACAACGAGTTTTGTTAACGAGTAGGAACTCGTGGTTGATGTAGTCGTACGCTTGCCGATCTCAAGATCGTGTGGAAGTCCGAGCGCCGCAAATCAGCAGCGCATCCGTCCTCGCACACACGTTCAAGCCACCGGACAACCTCCACCTCCTCGCTCCAGCGAATCAGCGGAAGCAGCAACTCCTTCCAGACGCAAGGCCACCGGGAACATGTATCTCGCTAATCCGAGACCATGGGGGAATATCTAGAGGGGGAGAGAAATCCTTCACGAGGAGGTGTGGTTTGTGAGAGGGGAGAGGGGGGCTTTATATAGGAGGGAGGGAGACCCCTCCCCTCCCATAGCCGGCGCAGAGGGGGGGGGGACTCCTCCCCTCCTTCATCCATGTGGTGAACCTCCACTCACATAAACATGGCCTCCACCCAAAATCCCACTCACATGTATTTAATTTTCACCAAATTAAATGCAACTCTCAATTAATAAAACTCTTTTATTTATTTTTTTCAGAATTTTGTTAATTACTTTAATTAACAAACATTCACATAAAACCCCTTGCAACATTTCAATATCACATGCAGAACCACTTTCTGCAATTTCACCCGAAACAATTCCGGTTTCTATCGAAACAATTCCTGTTTCTATCGAAACATTTCCTGCGCTTTGCAAACCTTTTGTCTGGAACATATGTGCTCCCAAATGGTGTCCGGCAACCCTTAAGTGTGTCACCCTATGGTTCGCGAATAATACAGACATGATTGAGACTCCTCTGAGATCAATAATCAGAAGCGGGACCTGGAGATCCATACTGACTCCTGCATATTCAACGATGACTTCTGTGATCGTGAGAACCTTTAACGTCAGCAATTTAATCCTTTTGTCTCATGATATAATACATGTCCGAGATTCGATCATCGGTATCCAAATACCTAGTTTGATCTTGTTACCGACATGCACTCTTTTCTCGTTCCCGTGATATAACATTCTAGTGATCACATCACTTGCTTGCAAGCTATCTTAATGTGATATCACCGAGAGGGCCCAGAGTATATCTATCCGTCATCGGGATTGACAAATTCCACTCTTGATCCATGAGCCTCAACATAACACCTTCATAGCACTGAACCCACCTTTATGGTCACCCTGTTACGGTGTGACATTTGATGTTATCAAGATACTCTTCCGGTGTTAGCAATTAACATGATCTCATGGTCTAAGGATTAAGACTACTTTGTATGATGTTATAGCAATATAAACATAATGACTTGATCGTAATGCTATACTTCGGATGAATGTTCATCACATCATTTCACAAATGATGTGACCTTATTATTAACAACATCCAATGTCCATGATCAGGAAACCTTGATCATCTTGTTAATCAACAAGCTAGTCTATAAGAGAGGCATAACTAGGAACCCTTTTTGTTTATTAAACACACATGTATTGATGTTTCCTATCAATACAATTATAGCATGCAAAATAAACATCTATCATATACAAGGAATACATAATAACAACTTTATTATTGCCTCTCAGGGTATATTTCCTTCAGAAGGAACGTCATCAAGAAACTCGTAAGTGGCAGCAAAGGGAGGCTGTGGCGAGGCAAAGGGAAAAGTAGACTCGTCAAAAACAACATGGGGAGAAATGAGGATGCGCTGAGTGGCAAGGTACCTGCAGCGATAACCCTTATGATGAGGTGAATAACCAAGAAAAACACAAGCACTATACCGGGGCACGAGTTTGTGAGACATAGTGGATGCGGTGTTAGGGTAGCAAAGACAACCAAAAACACGAAGAGACGAGTAGTCGGGGGGTGTGATGAAGAGCTAAGTATGGGGAGGGCGCGCTAATGGTTTTGGTGGGGAGGCAATTAAGGACGTGAGTGGCGTGATGAAGAGCTTCGACCCAAAAACAAGGCGGTAAACTAGCATGAAATAAGAGAGAACGCACGATATCATTAACTGTACGTATAATACGCTCATATTTACCGTTTTGTTGGGGGTGTATGGGAACGCGAAGCGAATGTGTGTCGTGTGCGGCAGCGAGGGAGTGGAGTTTGGCATTGTCGAACTCACGACCGTTGTCACACTATATGGACGCAAGTGACAAATTAAACTGTGTATGAACGAACAAGCTAAAAGAGGCAAGCGCAGCGTACGCATCGGATTTTAGGCGAAGAGGGGTGGTCCACAAAAAATGAGTAAAATCATCAAGAATGACTAAGAAATATTTAAAGCCAAAAATACTCAAGACCGGAGATGTCCAAAGATCGCAGTGAATTAACTCAAAAGGACGAGTGGTTCTAGTTGTGGAAGAAAAAGGCAAACATAAATGGCGTCCAAGTTGACTTGCATGCCAAAGAGTACTATGAGAGACTTGTTTATTAGAAGACAAAGAAATATGTTACGAAAGACGATGATAGATGTCGTGACCGAGGTGACCTAGGCGACGATGCCAAATATCGTGAGGGGTGGTGGTTGTGGTGAGAGCACGGGGCGCTAGGTGCTGGAAAGAATAAAGCTCCCCGTACTATTGTATCGAAGAAGCTCACGCCGGGAAAGAAGGTCCTTCATAGAAAAACCAAAAGGGTCAAAATCTATGGGGCAATTATTATCAGTAGTGAACTGATGGACGGAGAAAAGATTTTTAATAATACGAGGTGTACGAGAACATTGTGAAGATGAAGAGGACGGTTAGATAAAAAATAAGGAAGAGAGGCATGATCGGAGGAGACATGAACGGAGGAGCCGTCTCCAACGGTGAAATGACTGTAAACATGGTGTGGAGAAAGAGAGTGAAGGATACCGACGTCCTTGGAGAGGTGAGAGGTGGCACCGCTGTAGAAGACCCACTCTGTGGGGGGAGGGGTGAGGGAGCCCATGTTTGCACCGATGCCGGCGGCGCAGCATAGAAGGTGGTACTGTACGCGGCAACACCTTGTGGGGCGTTGTATGTGACCGCACCATAGGGGGACACGTGTGACCGACGTGGGTACGAGCCGCGTTGGGGACGACGTAGCCGGCATGGGGAAGAGCCGCATAGGGGCGGCACCAGAAGGAGCGTCGTACGAATAGGTGACATACGGGGCCGGCGTGGCCGGTGTGGGTAGGAGCCGCGTTGGGGGCGGCGTAGCCGGCGTGGGGAAGAGCCGCGTAGGGGGTGGCGCCAGGAGAAACGATGTATGAAGACGCGTCGTAGGGGGCGTGGCCGGCTTGAGTAGGAGCCGCGTTGGGGGCGACGTAGTTGGCGTGGGGAAGAGCCGCGTAGGGCGGCTCCAGGAGGAGCGTCGTATGAAGACGCGTCGTAGGGGTGGCGTGGCTGGCGTGAGAAAGAGCAGTGTAGAGGACGGCGCCAGGCGGAGCACCGCACGAAGACGCGGTGTAGGGGGCAACGTGGTTGAAGAAGAAGGACGACTGCATAGGAAGAGTAGCCATGGTAGGGACGAGAGGAGAGGGAGGGGTTGGGCGGTGACGGCCGGCTGGGATTGGAGAGAGGCCGACGGTGGCTATGGTGGAGAGCGGACGGAAGTCGTGTAGGATTATTTAGGCTGATACCATGTGAGAAAGATGGACTAGGAGAATTGATCACACCTGGGCATTTTCATTGCATGTGTATTTATACAAGAATTACAATCTAATCATAAATGAGAGATCACAATAGTAAAGACTCTCCATGATTCGGAGGATCCCGAAGTTATGTCACATAATGTGACAATATCTCTGGCAATCATGTTACATAATGTGGCATATCTCTAACAATATAAACAATTTCAATACCAAACCAATATTAATTGATTTAACATAAAATATATTTTTATATAAATTATTTTATATCATAGATGTTGATATTTTTTCAATAGGTATGGTCAAACTTAGTAAATTTTGACTTTTGACTAAATATAAGAGCCTTGCTCATTGGAAGCTTATAAATTTAGTCTAAAGTCAGCGGGTTCTAAGTTTGACTAATGTTTTGGATAAAATTATAAATAATTACAATACCAAACCAATGCTAATAGATTTACCATAAAATATATTTTTATATGTGTTTTTTATCGTAGATGTTGATATTTTGTAATAGGTTTGGTCAAACTTAGTAAGATTTGATTTTTGACTAAATTTAAAAGCATTGCTCATTGAAATAGAGGTACTAGTATTAACTTGATATTAATATGTTCTATTTACCAAAAAAAATACAAAGTGACGTAGTACTGGTCTGCCGTGTCTTTTATCTCTTGCTTCGATTCTAAGCGAGTCCAAGAGAAAGAAAAACCTCGTATCGTATGCACCGGTGCACCACCATTGCAATGCTTTGCCGTGCACGTACGTCACGCATCCCTTTGCTAGTCTACCTTCCACCAGTTTCTCCGTGCCGCATCGCCTCTGGACCAGCAGAACGGGTAACCGCAGCCGCTCCCACCATCTGGCCAGGAAGAACCGGGCCCCCCGCTTCTCCTTGTTCACTTCGCCGGCCGGCGCGGAGAGAAACGAGCCCTTCGTCCTGCTGGGCCGGACGACGGAGAGCTCAAGCTTCCAGGTCAGTACTTCAACTGCCTCAAGCTCTCCTACCTCCTGCTTGCTTCCAAGATTTTCCTAAAAATGAGCCTTTTCTTTTGCTGGGAAAAAACACAGGTAGAAAACTAGTGAATTCCCCTGCTCGAAATCAGATTTTAAGTCCGTGGATCTGAATCGTAAGGTGAGGAAGCATCAGTGCAACAGATTTTGCTTGCATGGTCTGGTTGCTGACTGTGTGACCGCCGCCGAATTTCCGTTTTGATATGTCCGTTCTTTTTCCAAACTATTGCCTTGGAATCGAAGTACTCTTCTGTGACTAGAGACATATCATGTCAACTGTTCATCTGAACCATACGCAAATATCTCGATCAAGATATGGTGCTACTCTGCACGGCTGACTCACCATTATAACTATGTGCATTTCCATGCTTCAAAGTTCAAACTTCACCTGCCTGCGAGTGCAAGGTCAGGCAAAATGTTTATAAGCCTACCAACCTACCTTTTGTGCCAAACCTGCTAGTACATGCTTTTTTTTTTTGCGGGTATGCTAGTACATGCTTTGTGCTTGTGAAAAAAGAAGAGAAAGGTATTGCCATGTTAGGTATGTTAGCATAGCATAGCATCCATCAAACTTTCACTATTTTCTTCTATTCCAACTTCACCTTCTCTTCTTGTTTGAACCAGCTACCTGCCATCTCCCACATGCCCATCATCACTTGTAGAAATCTGTGCTTCAAGTTCAGTACAAGAGGATGAGATTCAGGCGCATCGGATTTTGCTTCCATTGTATGGTTGCTGATTGAGCGAGCGCTGAAAGTTCTCCCAAAGCGTTCGTGCCGAATTTCCAGTGTTGATATAACTGTTTTTTTCCCTCAAAATGTTGGCAGGTTTGATGTTCTTTTTTCATTTCAATGATACCCCCTGTTCCGAAAGGCTAGCTAAAGCTCTAGTTCTACTACCGACCACTACCATTTTAGTCAGGGATTTTTCCTCATATTTGGTATCAACTTCTGATCTTGCTTCAGTGTCAGCCGCCTGTCCAGGCAACCCACACACTGAGCAGTGACCACATTGACAACAAAAGTAAGATTACGAAAATGAATTGTTCATGCCTCCCAACCCGGTCATGCCGCTCCCTTATGTACCAAACTAATTCACCTTTTTCCTCTAGGTTGTTAAGGGGAATGTCGATAAGTTTCGTTTCAAGAACTTCCCTACGTATGTTCCAGAGACGTTCCAACTAGACTGCATGCTTTGGTCAGTGTTGTTTCAGCCAGGGTAGAAGACTTCTTTTTTGTGGGTTGACGACCTTGGTGCTCCATTACTCACAACTGAATCTCACAACCTTCGAACTGCAGTCTACTATGACCACAGCGATTCCAACGCCATGGAATCAGTCTACTCTACTATGACCATTGACCAGAGAAATTCCGTCGCCTTGGAATCGAAGTACTCTGCTCTGATTAGAGCCGTATCAGTTGAACTGTTCATCTGAACTATCCGCAAAATCTCAATCCAGATACGGCTCTAGCTCTACTCCGCACCGTTGCCTCGACATAATTATGTGCTTTTGTCATGCTTCAAAGTACAAACTTCACCTGCCTCTGCAAGTGCAAGGTCAGGCAAATGTTTATTAGCCTACCAACCCACCTTTTGTGCCAAACTTGCTACATGCTTTGTGCTTGTGAAAAAAGAAGAGGAAGATACTGTCATGTTAGGTATGTTAGCATAGCATCCATCAAACTTCTCCATTTTCTTCTAGTCTAACTTCACCTCCTCTTCTTGTATGAACCAGCTACCTGCCATCCCCACATGTTCATCACTTGTAGAAATCTGTGCTTCTTATTTCAGTAGAAGGGGATGAGGCTAGTGATTCTAAATGGCCTGAGATTCAGGCACCTCAAGCTTGCGACCCTCTCCGTCGTCGTGGTGTTTCTTCTATGGAAATGGGAGAAGGGGTCACTGTACAGTCCCGATCTCCTCCTACCAGAGCCATTGGCCTTGAGTGAGTTATCCAGGTTCTCTCAAATTATAAGCTCGAGAACTGACATTCTTTTAAGTTCCTCTATGTGGCTCACCTTTTGGGGATGTTTTTTCCTAAAAAATTCTGTAGCTAACTCGATGTTTGTAGATCGGAGTATCTCCATGGACGAAGGTTCCTCTACTGCCGATCCATTGGTGCGACCAGTCGCCAAAGTAGGAAACCAAGTTACTGCTGCACCTCCACCACTGACCATAATTCTTAACTCTGAAGATGTCACTAATAGCACAACAACATCACCTCCTCAGAAGGAAGGTAATTCACCATCTCATACCTAATATTTTGCTAGGCTGTTAAAAATTTATAAGGTTTCAAGAATGTATGTTCTCAAGATTTCTGCTAATACGTCTTGCTTGATCTGTCTTGCAGAATGTGACTACAGGAATGGAGGATGGGTTCCTGATGATAACAGGCCATTATATTCTGGTCTCAGATGTAAAAGATGGCTCTCTGAGAGCTGGAACTGCAGATTGACACAGCGCAAAGATTTTTCTTATGAGAAATTTAGATGGCAGCCTAAAGGCTGTGAGATGCCATTGTTTCAAGCTGCCCAATTCTTGAGAAGGTACATGTTGCTATGCTGCTCCTACATTCTTTTGCTGGGGATTTCTTTCAGGTCATGCGGTCATACTAATTTGGACATGTTTCAGAATGCAGGATAAAACAATTGCTTATGTGGGAGACTCTTTAGGGAGACAGATGTTCCAATCGATGATGTGCATGGTTGCAGCATCTGGGAAAGATCATTCAGATGTGGAAGATGTTGGCTCCGAGTACGGATTAGCCCTCAGACGTCGTGCAAAACGACCAGATGGCTGGGCGTACCGATTCCGAAGCACGAACACAACCATCCTGTACTACTGGTCAGCAACACTCTGTGATCTGGAGCCTCTCAGGCCATCTAATCCAGCAGCAGGTTATTCTATGCACCTTGATCGCCCGCCTTTGTTTCTCAGGAAGAACCTCCACAGGTTCCATGTCCTAGTTCTAAACACGGGACATCATTGGAACAGGGGTAAGCTGAAGGCGAACAAGTGGGAAATGTATGCCTCAGGAGCACCAAATAGCAACCGAAAGATCACTGTTATTTGGAAGGCGAAGAACTTCACCATACATAGTGTTATGAAGTGGCTGGATGCCCAGCTTCCTAGCTACCCGCACCTGAAGGTCTTCTACAGGTCACTGTCACCAAGGCATTTCTTCAATGGGGAGTGGAACACCGGAGGCACTTGTGACAACACAGATCCTTTGTCCAAGGGAAACACGGTCTTTCAGAACCGTTCTGAAGATGTCGAAGCCGAGGGAGCAGTCAAAGGAACCAGGATCAAGCTCTTGGATATCACCGCACTTTCCCGTCTAAGGGATGAAGGGCATATATCAAGGTACAGTATCAGAGGTACACCGGGGGTCCAAGACTGCCTGCATTGGTGCCTTCCTGGTGTTCCAGACACTTGGAATGAGATCCTGGCAGCTCAACTGTAGGCATTCATGGTCAGCTGAGGAAGTCTTCTTTTTTCATCATGTAACACCATGTATGACAGTACAGCTCAAGAACATTCTTTTTAATACTCCCTCCGACCTATATTAGTTGACTTAGATTCATCTAAAAACGAATGTATCTAGTCAAGTTTTAGTACTAGATACATCCGAATCTAGACAAATTTGAGTCAACTAATATGGGTCTGAGGGAGTATGAAATTACATCCGGTGGTACAGTTCAAGAACATTCTTTTCATTTAAGATTACAATCCGGTGATACAGTTCAAGGACATTCTTTTCATGTTAAAATTACATCTGGTGGTACAGTTCAAGAACATTCTTTTCATGTTAAATTACATCCAGTGGTACAGTTCAAGAACATTCTTTTCATGTTAAATTACATCTGGTGGTACAGTTCAAAAACATTGCTTTTTAATCATGTAATAGTGTTAACACTTTGTATAGCAGTACAGTTCAGGAACATTCTTTTCAAGAGCAAACTATAAAAGATTCACATGTTTAACAAACAAACAAACAAGATGATAATACATCAAGTGTGTTGAGCTTAGTTGAAGTATCGCAAGCCATACAAATGGCTTACAGGAACGAAGTACAAACTGGTATCGGTCAAATGCACATTGTTGTAAGATGGTATTTAAGAACACCAACACCCCAAGCTCAAAAATAGTAAGACCGGTGACACCTATGATCTTTTGTCCAACCACTAGCTAAAAACCGATGAAAAACATTGATGGTTATGTCATAACTTAAAATAAACATAGAAAGCTTCTTAGTATCATCAAACACACACATGGCTAAGAGTAGCATCAAGAAAAATTCCAACTCGTCCAGCCAGCATAACCACCACTTTCGACAAATTGTCAGTCGTAACTGGCATTCAGAAACTTCAACAGTTCATTGCGCTTGTTCTCAGCTGCTTTATCTTCCTTAGATTTCTCAAGCTTCATCATTATCTACAAACCAGTCAAATAGTTCAATTTCAAGTCCACTTAGGTTGGAATAATTTTGATTCCAGCAGGTACAACATCTAATTGTTGTGTAAGTATAATTATAACTCAAAATGTGGGCAGAAAATGACAGAGATATTGTTCTGACCTTTTTACCAGAGATAACACTCCTTTTACCACTTTCCTCCTTCTCGCGACCAAGGAACTAGTAGACATAATAAATGGCATTTGAAAACTATTAAGAGAACAAACAAAACAAAGAAACGCAAAGAGAAAGATTTATACCTTGGAAAGTTGCACAGGGCCGCTAGAACGTTCACTCTCTTTCTTCTGTATAAAGCTCCCACATTGAAGAGAACAAAACATACCAATCAAGAAAACCAGCAAGCCAATCCACCATGTGTCACCCGTTCACGAATCCCAGCTCCAATGTCAAAGAGCCAACCCAGAAACAGGTAGCAAGAAATATAAGGACCTCATATGTGGAAATAAAAAGTACTAGACATATTTCTGCTCCTAAGCCAGGACATGAAAATGAAGATTTCCATTCATATATAGTTATATAGAGTGTGTCAGCGATCCATCTAATCTAACCAACAGTTGATGATTCCTTGGTAACGATTATTACAAGTGAATTTTTGGCCAGGATAAAAGGCAGATGTTTTTCAAGTACGTAGAAAAATTACCTCTCTATGTTTACTCTTGTCTCGTTTATGATGCCTATCCTTGCTTCGCTCCCTTTCCCTTGACTGCCAGAATGAGTATACAGTGAGTTAGTGAGAGCCCAAGTAAATACTGGGGGCATATGCTGAAAAAAACAATAATAAGACATCAAACATGCTTGAATTGCTGGAGCAATACCTTCCTTGATCTACTGCTCTTCTTACGCTTATGTGATCGGCCAGATGCCTCGCGGTCACTGTCATAAGAGCTTGCGCTACTGCAAAAAGAATCAGATACTTCAATACACCAGTGGTGGGACCGACCTGAAAAAAACTATATAATTTTGCTAGCGGAAGAAATTAGTCATGTATGTAGTCTAAAACACGAAGACAGATCCGTATCTCATTCATAAAGCTCTGACAGAGGATTAATGACCAGAAGTTAAAAGAATATATTTGCTCATCCAACAACCTTACTCAATATTCCCTCCGTCTAGAAATATAAGATGTTTTAGCTCTGTGAAATGAATGTATCTAGACGACTTTTGTGTATAGATTCGGAGTGAACCTATACACTAAAAGACATCTAGATACATTTGTTTCACAAAGCTAAAATGTCTTATATTTCTAAACGGAGGGAGTACTTGAAACCTGTATTAACTACAATCTGCATCTCCTCGAAACCTGGCCTTTTTTCCAGCTAATACACTAGACCATCATAGGCCATGACCAAAACCTCCACTAGGACCAAGGGATGCCAGGTCATATACACCAAGACAGTAAATAAGCATTAAATATATTCCAGTATATAAATCTTTGATCACTGCAATTTGGAAAATGCTTATCCAATGCTTCTTCAGAACCACTCAATTCAGATTCACCTAAACTTGGCCTGGGTACAAGGGGGAAGACCCAATTCACTAGAACCCAAAGAGATACCAACAAAACAGGAGTCCCCAACTTAAAGTTGCTCTGCCCTGATGAATGCTGATCAGTTTTAGTATGTGCTTCAATCAAGTTCGCATCAGTAATGTGGTTTTTCCTACTTAAAATGCTATCTAGAACCTAAGGTTGAAGGATTTTCCAGGTTCCGAAAACTTGACATCATAATAGCTCAAATCACAGAGTACAAAGCAGAGAAGAAATTTTGATTGTCAGTCAGACGACTCCCAGCTCAGATAGAGGATTAATGACAGAAAATTAAAAGAATATATTTGCTCATTCAACAACTTTACCCACTACTCAAAACCATATTAACTACAATCTGCTTCTCCTCAAAACCTGGCTTTCTCCAGCTAATACACAAAACTATCATAGGCGATGACTAAAAACTCCACTAGAACCGAGGGATGCCAGGTCATATACGCGAAGTAACTAAATAAGAATTAAATATATCCAGTACTTAAATCTTTGATCACTGTAATCTGGAAAATGCTATCCCGTGATTCTTGAAAGAAGTCCACATAGCCCCCCTAACTATCGGGTTTGGGATGCTAACCACCCCTAACTATTAACTGGGTCACTTAACCCCTCAACTATCCAAAACCGGATAGATTACCCCCTCAGGCCCTTATGGCTGTTTTGACAGCGGTTTAGGCCACGCTGGACCCTGGTTTAGGATAGGATGGACAATTGTTAGCCACAGCTAGGACGGAAAGGTTCAGTCTCGCCTGCAGCTCCGCGCCCCCACCTGCTCTCCTCGCGCCGCCTCGCTGCTTGCTCCGGCACCGCCTCTCGCCTGCACGCCCAGTCCCTGGAGCCACTTTGCGTTTTAGATTACTACTCCCTCTGTTTTAAAATATAAGATGTTTTATCTTTATGAAACAAATGTATCTAGACCCCTTTAGTGTGTAGATTCACTCTGAACCTACATACTAAAGGGGGTCTAGATACATTTGTTTCACAAAGCTAAAACATCTTATATTTTGAAACGGAGGGGGTAGCTGTATTCTCGCTATTCTCTCTTTGCTCTTGGGATTTTGGTTTGGGGAAGAGTCGAGGCGGCCGGAGCAGAGCAGAGGGATGGCTGCGGCAAAGAAGGGGACGGCAACACCATTGGGCACCGTGTTCTAGCCGGAAGACACAAGGAGACCTGTGTCCCAGGCCGTCGCCGACCGCCGCGCCAAGCTTCCACGCGTCCAGGGCTTCTTCGCTGACAACGCCGCCCTCATCTCCCTTGTCCAGCGGCTCCCAGACGAGCTCTCCCACGAAATCATGGTCCCTACCCACTCCTATTTCAGCTTATCTCACGTTTTAGCAACATAGTTACTTGCCTCGAGCTAACTTGGTGATTTGATGCTCTGGTTTCCTAGCAGTTTGATCCACACGAATCAACTCCTGGTGTATGGCATTCTACAGATTTTTAAGTGACTAGGGTCACGGCAAAAACCAGGGTCAGCGTGGCCTAAACCGCTGTCAAAACAGCCATAAGGGCCTGAGGGGGGTAATCTGCCTGGTTTTGGATAGTTGAGGGGGTTGAGTGACCCAGTTAATAGTTAGGGGTGGTTAGCGTCCCAAACCCAATAGTTAGGGGGGTTATGTGGACTTCTTTCGTGATTCTTCAGAACAAACAAATCAGATTCAACCTAACTTGTTCCTGGATGCAAGGGGGAAGACCCCAATTCCCTATGACCCAACGATACCAACAAAACAAGAGTCCCTCACATTCACTCTCCCTTGAACGAACACAAGTATGCTTCCGACAAGCTCTGCAAAGTTCAGAAATGTGGCTTTTCCTGTTTAAAATGATATCTAGAGCATAAGGTTGAACAACTATTTAGGTGCCCAAAGCTTGATGTCATAATAGCTCAAATGGCATTGTAAATAGCATCGTCGAATAAATTTCAATCGCCCATGACCAGACGACCCACAGCTCCCCTTCTTAAGAGTATATTTCACTGACCAAAACTAAATGCCAAAGTGGACGCTCACTCCCAATAGTCAGCATGCCCAACTCGTATCTAAGAAGCCCAAGTCTCACGAAAGATAACCGAAAGAACAAAACATCGCTTGTTAAGAGCTATATCTGGGTTCATATCACAACCATTCTCCTCACCCTATCAGCTTACATGGTTACATCCTTTTCATCAGCACTATAAAACAATGTTCCCGTCAATAGCAATCTGGAGTGAAACACTAATTCCGTTTATCAGTTTTCCACACATACTACTGCCCTCACTGGTTCTTATTCCCCAGCCTAGATATCGTGTCTCGGTGCATGCAACATACCAACAATTCGAATTCTAGAAAGAAGCTCAAAATCATTACCCCCTTGATTCCAATTGGATGCAACATACCAACAGATCACGAGGTCGTTCATCCTAACCCTAGCAAAGGGAACCTATACACAACGATAGGCCACGGAGGGGTAGGCTCACCTATAGCTGTCGTCGTCCGAACGGGACTTCCGCCGCTCCCGGCGGTGTCGCTTGTGGCGGGACTTGCGGTCCTTGCGCACCTTGAGCGCGGAGGAGGTGGGTGCGGCATCCTTGCCGCGGCTGTGGCGGCGGCGGACACGGCGGTCGCTCTCCGAGGACGAGGAGGAGGATCCGGTGGAATCCGTGCTGTCGGAGTAGGAGGAGGAGGAGCTGGCGGACGGCGCCATGGCTCGCGGGTCGCGGCGGCGGCGGGGGCGGGGGCGGGGGCGAGGGGGGTCGTTGACGAATCTCACGCGAGGATACACGTTCTCGCGAACTCAAGAAAAAGAAAGGGAAAATAGGATGCGTGGAGCCGCTCGATTGTCTCGGTCGGGCTCAGACACGGGCCTGGAGACCTGGCTCATGTGGCTCGGACCGGGTCGGTCACGTGAAGCGCGCGTGCACGGTCATGTTAAGCGTCTCTAACAAGGAGTGTAAACTCGCGAACAGTGAAAGACGGATACAGTTTACGGTAAGCGGCTTTGCAGATCACGAAACAGCAGAACGATGCTCGCAAATTTGACTCGTCATTCTGCGCCGGCCACAGTTTTAAAACAGTAAACCGAGAATTTAAACATTTTAGCATATTACATAAATCATATGCAAATTGATTCATAGAAATAGAAATGATAGCAAATAGTTTAACAAATTATTACACAAATCATCCGCATCAAATCATATCAAATCAAACTATTACACAAATAGTTGGATCAAATGAATGTTTTACACAAATGGTTGATCAAATGAATGTTTTGGTACACACAAAAATGAAACAACAAATGAAACATCACTGGCGGCCATGCCGTGGTGATCGATTAGATCTTTTTAGAGTTGACTAGGACACATGCCCGTGCGTTGCAACGGGAGAAAACATGTGTTATGGAGACATTCAAACCACTATGTTCATATTTTTTATCTGCCTTCATGTTCTTAAGAAAAGTCTGTATTGACAATAGCAAGACAAAGTAGATTACTACCACCAGAGATAAGAAGTTTGTTGCAAAGGATGACCTTACAATTGCATTTGAAGGGGCATTTGGGCCAGCAGACAAAACATAGACCAGACTCACAATGGAACAAGAAATATACCAACAATTTTCCATTGATAAATCAACAATATTCCATTAATAATACTGTGTAAGAGTTGAGGATGGAACGGGGCATTTGGGCTAACAGACAAAGACATAGACCAGACTCACAATGGAACAATAAATATACCAACAATTTTCCATTGATAAATCAAAAATATTCCATTAATAAATTTGTGTAAGAGTTGAGGATGGAACGATACAATTAGGTAAACCATAACCATATATATGTAGAAGTGATAAAATAGAAATGTTGTGACACAAGGCTTCTTCTAGCCTCACATTGCTTTTAAAACCATTATGAATCTTAGGCTTTGCAGAATCTAGCCTGACCCTGCAGAAGGTTGTGCATGGAGCCCTGATTTCTTATCATACTCGTGGGACTGGATTGCTTGTTGAACATACCACGGACTTTGGATGCAAATATGAACTTGGTTTTTGTTGTTTGTCTCATCGATGGCTCTTTCAACAGGGCAAGTAAGTTCTGGTTATTCCACATCTGTATGGTTTGAGGGCCTCTTGCAATTAATTTCCCTCTTGTTTCTAAGGCATGCAACATTGTTATGCCCCAAGCCTGTCAAAATAATCTTAATTATCATATAATCTATGAAATGCAATAAGAAAAGGAAAAATAAATAATTCAAGTAGCTATACCCACTTTTGTATTCATCCATTTCGTCAAAGAACTTCACGCTGCAAAGGAGACCAGGCAAAATAATAATGGATACTAATTAGACAGATGTTCAACACTAAAACCATTCAAAAAGCAGGAGTGAATATATTAATACCTCAAAGTGTCGAATTGCAGTAGTCACAAGAGCATTCGTCTAATATGCAAAGAATGCTCCTTTATCCGAATGTGGAGAAGGAAGGCTATCATGTATATAAAAGTTCTAGGAAGACAGAATGACCTTCCATTTGCCCCTAATAGAAAATATGTTCCCAAAACCCAAGGCAATTGTATATCATGCATGAAACTATACAAATGCTAGTACAACTTTGTGCAAGAGGAAGTTAACTATGCTCAGGACAATGAACACCTAAACACCCCATATTTCTGCAAGACACTGCCAGAGGACCACTTCCAACATAGAAAGCCTGTGAAAATGCTCCAAAACTTCATGCCTGGAGGCATAAGGTCGTCGGTTCCCAACTTCCACATGTATAAAACACCCCTGGTGTGCAGTTATAGCCACGTGTATTTGGTATCCTTACCGATGAGCCACTTGTTTCGATTTTTTCTACAATTCATACCAGTGAGCATTCAATAGAAGATTATGTACATCTAAGCCATGAGATTAGTGGGAAATAGGCCCGAAAGCAAGGATTGTCATGAGCATTCCAGAGGGTCCATATCACAGTTGCAAGATCAACAACAAAGAATTGACTCTTATATTAAGATGTTGACGCTAACTATCATACATGAGGTAAGTTATTTAATGGCCTACCAAAACGTTTTATAATTTGGAACAGAGATAGTATTTTGCAACCGGGAAAGAGAAAAATAGACTATCAATTGTCTTACCATGACAACTTAGATCATATTTGTTCTCTCTTTGCCCCCTCCATGCACTATCTCGTGTAGAAAAACCAGTCAATTATGAGGACAACAGGCACCAGTAAGCACACCCTCGGAGCAAAAAAACTAAGTGCATATTTAATGCAAGCATGGCATCTGTAACCTGTGTACCATATGATACTCTTTAGTCTACTTAATTAGAACTTGCCAACAATTAACTTGCAGTACACATAAATAAATACAGACATTAAAAAATTAACATATTTTAGACACGTAAGGGTCACTTATGAAGCTATACCTTGACGGGCAGAAACTTCCGTAAACATTGAGCCTTCTTACTGATACAGTACTGGATAATGCCGATCTGAGACATTTAGCCTGTTAAAAATAAGTAATGGAAACTTGAGGGTTTTCACACATAATATCTTGAGAGGATGGACGTTGAATTTGCTTCAATTCATTATATAAAATATCAGTTTAGCAAGAAAATATATGAATGCATAGCGCACTATTGAAGTGCAGCTTTTTATGAAACAGTATATTTGATACAAACAAGTGCAAGTTGAAACATGCCATGTTCTTTATCTCCAAGACAAACATCCATAAAGAAGTCCGTACCACTAAAAACGAAATGATATATAAGTTATTTTTTTAATATAATAGAGTGGATGCACCAAGGTTAGAGAGATGCAATTAAAAAATTTACTCATTAATCAAGCATTTCTAATGGTTTTGAGTGACGTTTATCCAGAGATAAGCCAATGTAACATTGCTCCAGCCTGTTGTCTGCCCGCTTCAACGGCATTGTGTGCCTCTGTCCTCTCTAGCATACCGTGGGAGATTGAATACTAAGGACAATATGACACTGATAAAATGGTGCAGCGATGCTAGCTGCAACTCTGGAATCAATCCATCACACTGTCTCGCGATAGATCTGATAAATTTTATCTAAGGCTCCAGGAGGTGGCTGCACACTTCAACACGATTTTGGAATTAGTAAAAAGTTCAAGCTAAGCTTTGCGGCCTGTTTGGTAAGCCTATGGAGGACAATAACAAAGTTTTTAACAATCAAATATCAACGGGCGGGCTTTCATTGGAGGGGTGCCAACTGAGCTAAAACTGTAGTTACTTCATATCTCCTAAGCTGCATACAAAGCTTCTACTCTAGCTAATGTTTTTCCTCCCCCAAGATAAAACCTGGCTGCAACTCTATATTGATGCAACTCTGGCTTTGGTTTCGCTTGAAGCCATAAGAGATACAGAATCATCTACGATCAATCAATTGAAACAATATATGTAAAACTAACAGATGAGTTAAGATGAGAGGGGAGGCGGCCTGAATCAACAACGATTGGAAGGAGGAATGTGTATAGGACGTTGATGCAGAGGTGGTGCCTTGAGGTCGGTCGTGATGCCGAGGTTGGCAGAGGAGAAATAGAGCAGTTGGGATTACCTGATGGCAAAGACGACCTCACTTCCACCTCCGCTGCCCGCCAACTCTTGTCTGCAGCAGCTCTCGGTCGTCATCAACCTACACCAGCACAACTCTAGGTCTCAGTACAACATTTATCGGCGTGAGGAAAATTGATGTTTTAATTACAGCTTTGGAAACTACACTCGTGCAATTATGTTTCTACTTGAATTGATTTTGGTTACCTTCTTTTTATTTGAATTTTCGTGGCTGCATTCAGAAGTCTTGCAAAATTTCCAAGCTCTCGTGTAACAAAGAAGACACCGTATGGTCCATCAGTCAACTATTTGTTGGAGCCCTGCGCCAACCAATCTTGCAATCTGAAAATTGAGCCTATCACTTCAGTGCATGAAAAAGATGTTTCAAATGAATTGAAATTCTCGTGATCACTGATTTGTGCAAAAATAGAATTACAAGAGCATTCCATCAATGTCATAACTAAAGATTACTACGCGATGGGTTGTTAGAATTTGGTACCTTCCAATAAAATAAAAGGAGGGAACAAATATATGACCTGGAATCTATGTCGACAATCCCTAATATTATATACGGTACTGCTCAAGAATTTGAAAATGCAATTGCGTGGAGCCATTTCTTGTTTCCTCTCAATTTGCATAAACGGAAGCGGTGCACAGCTTAAGTGCTATTCTAATTGCTTCTTTGATCAATTCATGAGTTCAGTTGTAGCACGGGGCATAAGACCACCAGGCCCAAAAAATTGATGTTCACATTCAGATAAGCAATAGCTCCTAAAGCAATCATATCTAATTCTATTATGCCCATTTTGTAGACCCTATCTGGGATATATTGGAATTTCTATATTTAGCGCTTAAACTTGCGAATAAGTAAGCATTTGAGAGGACGAGAGCAAGAACATACCAGCACACACTCTTCTACGTCCCAACTGCAAACGATATTATTTACCTTCACCTCCTCCCTTCTTTTTCATCTTGCATAACCTCTCTGCAACCTATAACCAAAAGCAGTATTATGAAATTCAGTTCAAGTATGGCTTTCCAATGTTTTCAATATTGAGGCCTGGACTTCTCCAACAAATAAGCACCGGTCTATTGAACAAAGACCGGTACTACACCATGATGTATTGGTGAGACGTCCAAATCTATTTAGTAATTGGATATTGAACCACAAAAAAGCTTGCTAATTCGGATGTCTATACCTCCTGAACAAGCCCGGGTTGCGGACGCTGGACTCTGTAGTGTACCCCGCGTTCACATCGGCCACATGCAGTCTCCGGATTTGAACATCCTCCGTTCTTGCTGGCGAGGGAGGAACAAGATGGACGACATGGCAGCGACAACGGTTCTGCACTCGGAGGCATCCCAATGGAGGCCAAACATCCAAAAATCCTCTAAAATCTTCTTTATATCAGTCCCTGTATTAAACAAAATATATTACTGTAGATAAATTCATAAAAAAGGGGAAAAGGATTGTATAAACGTATCAGAACGTATGGAACCGTCGTCATTATCCAGACTCTCTTGCAGCCGGATGGGTTAGGGAAACCAGGCACGTACCAATTTAGGATTACGATAGAGGCTACCCACCTCTACCACGATGCTGATGTGATGGCCGTCACCGCTTTGAGAAGTCGCCCACCGTGCCACCGGTCAACATATACTTCATGTTGTCGGTGTGTAAGTCGGGGTGGCGCGCTGTGAGACCGGGCCGCGGAGCGCAAACCACGCGTGCGAGATCCAAGTCGCTGGATCTGACACCACGACATGCACCAGGAAGAGAGCGGGGGTTGCATCGAGGGAGCCATGTCCGGTGAAGCTCGATGTGGCTCACATCTCTTCTACGGCCATCCTTCCTGACCCCGCGGCTTGGAGACGAGAGAGCTCTAGGATTCAGCGGTGGATTTCGTTCATGGGAGCAGGCTGTGTGGGAGAGAGGATAAGGATGCCGGGCTGGGGTTGATTTGCTCTTTTTGGGAGGGCTAAACGCAAAAGACTGAGCGGAGACGGGGAAGTTGGACAAAAGGAGCGACGTAGTGCGAGAGGCAGAAAACGGAACCTCAATATTCTTTTTAGATAGTAGAGATTATGGGTGCCCTCGTGTTCAATTTTGTTGTACGAGGCAAGAAATGCTTGAAAATGGTCTGAGTTCCTTTCTGGCCTCACTCGGCTCCCAATATTGTCATAGAAGAACTCTAAGTCTAACCCTCTCTCATCCTCGGTGATCATGTTATGAAGAATGACACAACATGTCATGATGTTTCTGAGAGACTTAATGTCCCAGAAACGAGCAGGGCCTGGCACAAAAGCAAACCTAGCTTGCAAAACACCAAAAGCTCTTTCAATATCCTTTCGGGCAGTCTCTTAAGCCTTGACATCTTATTTTCTTGTTTTAGGGGCATCAATGGTTTTCACCAAAGGTGTCCAATCTGAATATATGCCATCGACTAGATAGTACCCCATGGTGTAGTCATTGTTCATGACTTTGTAATTGCAAGCTGGTGCATCTCCACGGGCAAGTCTTATAAATAAATGGGATCGATGTAAGATATTGATGTCATTGAGTGATTCCGGCAATCAAAAAACAATGTCAAATCCACAGGTCTTGAGATGCCAGGGCTTTAAAAACAATTGTTGGGTCGCGGTTTTTACCACAATATTGGCCTTGCCATGCTTTTGGCCAATTCTTCTACGTCCAGTGCATACAATCCACATTGTCAAGCATGCCGGGCCAACCCCTCTCAAGGTTCATATCCATCAACCTTTTGGCATCTTAGTTGTTTGGAGCTCGAAGATACTCATCACCGAATAGCCAGATCACAACCTTTGTAACCTTCAAACAGATTCAATGGTGGTATTTTCACCAATACGAAGATACTCATCGCAATAATGTGCAGGCATGCCATACGCAAGCACACGAATAGTTTCGGAGATTCTTTGGTACGCGCTAAACCCTAGCACCCCGGCGTCGTCTCTACGGCGCTGAAAGTATGTGTAGCTGCCTTCGCAAGCCTCTATGATTTTCACAAACAACTCTTGCCACATTCGGAACCGCCTACGAAAGAGATGCGGGGGGTAGGTCGATACCTCGACGAAGTAGTCTTGCATCAGTGAATGGTGGCCTTGCCAGCGGTTGTGCGGGAGACAAATCCGGCCAAGAACCAATCTACGGCGCCGATTCAACATCCTCATCCGATCCTCGACCTCCTTGGCGGCGAGGATGACGGCTAGATGCTTGGTGTCGTCGTCGTGGAGTAGCTCATCGAGGTCCGAATCATCATCGTCGGAGGAGTTCTCGAAATACATCTCCTCGCTCTCCGTCAACGACGAACTCATCTGAATCAAGCAAATACGGCTGTCGAAATCTTTGAAAATTTAGCTGCGGCGGGGGAGATCGAAGAAGCTCATACCTTGGCGGCGGCGGGCAATTCGGTCGGCTCACGAGGCGGCAGAGCTCCCGGCTACAGAACTGGCTCCGGGAACGGTGGATCTGTCGGATCCGGTTCAGCGCGTCGGCAAATCGGGCTGCAAAGGATGGGCTCTACGGCGGGGAACGGCGGCGGCGACGGGCGGGAGGAGGAGAGGGGAACAGAAATATCAGCGCGCCAACACCCGCGAGTGGATATGGTTTCACGCTCGGTTCGGCCCCTCGCTCTGCGTATGTACCGGCCCTGTGGCAACAGTTCACCGTCCCCCTCAAAAATAAGTAAGGGTCGTCACCTTATATGGAGTTCACTGGAGTAACCAACTTTTGCGCAAATGGTAAACGGGACGGTGATTTTACAATTTCAGGTTGTTTACGGTCTTTGTTAGAGATGCTCTTAGGCTGAAACGTGCGCCAACACTCCTGCTCCCGCAGTCCAGCACAATACGCATGACGGGATAAGCACCATCACTAGCTAGTGCATACCCCACATTTCTTTTTCTTAATGATTCAAACCTAGAAGGATTTTCTTTACACAAGAAACCTTAAAAGATGATGTTTAGTTATATTTGAACCTTCAACTATGAATATTTCTCGTCATATTGTGAATTTTGTAAAACCATTTAAAATCGAACCCTAGCTCACTTTTGTGTAGAATAGTTTTGCAATTTGGAGACATTGGTAGATGAGAAAATGCAAGAGTTTGTTGTTTCATGAAGAATTTGACTTTTCATGTTGTCTACGAAACGGATAAGAAATAAATAGATTTTTTTTTGTCTTTTTAACAACGTTTTGTATTTTATAGGTTTCCAATCTTTTTTTTTTTAGAAAATCCTAAACATCTATGTGTTCGTGAAACTCCCCCAGCCACGCCCCCAGGAGCCCGAAATTCGCCGGTTGGGCCCAAAATCCATCCGACAAATTCAAACCGAACTCAGCGCCCGGGGTTCACCGGATGGAGCGAAAAGCCAAGCGGGCCCGAGTTGCCGGCAAGAGAAGCCGATTTCCCCTCTTTTCTTCCCTTTCCCTCCTACCCCCAATCCGACGGTGAACTCCCACCAACTCCCGCCATGTCTCCACTTCCCTTCATTTCCCCTACCTTCTCCCCCCGCCACCTCCCCTAGACCTGCCCGCCATGCCGCCGAAGAAATTCAACGGCCCAAGACCCGCCGACGCCGTCGACGCCGCCATCAAGCCAAAGAAGTCGAGAAAGCCGATGAAACCCAAGGAAAATCCTGAAGGAATGAGCAAGGCCGGTTGGGTGAAGCTTGTGAAACGGAGGAAGGTGGAAAACGACAGTCGTAGGGAGAGGGAAAATAAACTCAAGGCAAAGCAGGAGGCCCTAGCGCGAATGGAGGAGGATTCTCAGGCGCAGGCGTCGGTGTACCACGGTGGCATGTATCCGTTGCATCACGGCAGCCAGTTCTTCCTCGGCGGGTTTGGGGCAGCTAGTCGAGCATCTCCCCGGCACACTACACACCGTCCCCGTAGGTCATGTTCCAGGAAGCAGGCTCCCACGCCACGCCGCGCACAAAGTTCTCACCACTGGAGTACAACGGTGACCAGCTAGACGGCTTCAACCCCAACATTGTCTTCCCTGGGATGTCGCCAGCGCTTCGTCACAGGCCTCTCCACCAGTTCGGTGCCAATTTCGCTAGCGGTGGCATCCTGTTCGATGGAATGCCAAGCGACTCTATCATACACGATATGACCACGTCCGGTTCGACCGCCGCCGCTTCGGCTCCAGGGTACTTCACCCAGGAGGAAGCCCGCACAAACACCAAGAGTGGCCTTAATAAGTAGGATTTCGGCATCGACGAAGACGAAGATGAAGAGGAAGCAGAAGCTGACGAAGAAGAGGAAGAGGAGGCCGAGGACAGCCTAGAGGAGGTTTTGGTGAGCTACAAGGGAAGGAAGAAAAAGAATAAGAAGAAGAAGAAGAAGAAGAAGAAGAAGGGCGTGTCAGCGATGCCAGGCAAAGCCCACATCAAGTTGGCGGTGAAGGAGGGCGAGTGCCTCGCCAAAGCATGGAAGATCGTCTCCATCGACCCGATCACCGGCACAAACCAAAATTCTGACACATATTAGAAGAGGATCAAGTTGATGGGGTTCGTTGCATAGAAAACAAAAAAATCCTACTATTGCAACCACCAAGATCATATCTAGGAGATGCATGTAACGGTTTTAGATGGATTCACCCTCGAAGACCGTAACATGGGATAACATTCCCGCAAACAAACATGGATGGTGTAGAATGTACTCGACCGTCCTCAAGGACACGCAGAAGATCAACACCACAAGTGGCAACACCTCCGTAATCGGTCACATGTATGATGTGCTGATGAATCCCGATCCCTCACTCTAGCCGAGCAGCAGAAGTAGCGGGTCCCCAAGAACTCCAACAACGCTACGCCATGGTAGAGATGGCGGAAGGGAAGATCCCGAGCAGGGCTTAGCCTAAGCACCTTTTCTAGTGGCAATGGACAAGGCTAGCAAGAGTGAGAAGATGCCAACCAAAGGGCATATGAGAGAATGGGTAAGTGAGAGTGTGTGAGAGGAGGAGGTATCCACCTCCTTTTATAGGGGGAGGGTGGAAATCCCCTCCCATGGCCGGCGGCCAAGAGGGTGCCCCCTCCCCTCCTCTCATTCATGTGGGTGGACTCTCCACTCACATAATTTCAAATTCCACTTTCTCCCATTTATTGTCCACTCAAAAACCAAAGGTCTTTCCATTAAAGCACTTTAATTCTCTTGTTTTAATGCAACTCAATTTAATGAACACTTAATTTAATGAGTACTTCATTTAATGAACACATTAACATTTTGATCCCTTGCTTTGTTTCGGTTCTCCGAAACTATTTCGGCGGATTCGACAGAACAAATTCCTGCGATGTCCATTATCTTCTCATGTGTTTCCTATCCGCTCAATTGCGTCGAATAGCCTTAAGTGTGTATCCCTACGGGTTCAAGAACTATGTAGACATGATTGAGACTTCCTCCGATCAATAATCATTAGCGGGATCTGGAGATCCATAATGAATCCCACTAGTTCCACAAAAATCCAATGATCGCCTGAACCTTTTTCGCCGTAATCAAATTTCTTTTGTCTCGTGATATATTACTTGTCCGAGATTCAATCACTCAATATCATCCATGTGTTGTTTAATCTTGTTCCCGACAAGAAACCTTTTTCTTGTTCCAGTGATATAACATTCTAGTGATCAAATCACTTGCTTGCAAGCTATGTCAATGTGATATCACCGAGAGGGACCTGAGTATATCTCTCTGTCATCTGGATGGAAAAATCCCATTCTTGATCCACGAGCATCAACTAACACTTTCCAAGTACCCGACGACACCTTTATAATCACCTAGTTACGAAATGACGTTTTATGAAATCAAAGTACCTTTCCGGTGAAAGTGATTGACGTGATCTCATTGTCTAAGGATATTGAGTTACTACGAATGCGATAACAATATAAACTTGAGGGCATGATCGTATTGTTACATCTACTTCGGGTGGGTGACCGTTCATCATATCATTCTCCAATGATATGACCATGTTATTAACAACATCTAATGTTCATGATCAGGAAACCTATGATCATCAGTTAATCAACAAGCTATTATTAAGAGACGCTTTACTAGGAACCTTTTCTGTTTATAAATCACACATGTATTAATGTTTCCTATTAACACAATTATAGCATGGAAAATAAACATCTGTTATAAACCTAGAATAGAATAATAACCACTTTATTATTGCCTCTCAGACATATTCCTTTCATTCTCCCACTCGCACTAGAGTCAATAATCTAGTTTACATAGTCATGAATCTAACACCCATAGAGTTCTGGTGCTGATCATGTTTTTCCTTTGAGAGAGCTTTAGTCAACGGGCCTGCCACATTTAGATCCGTGTCTACTTTGCAAATCTTTACATCGCCATCCTGAACATGTTTCCGGATGGAGTTAAACTAGCGCTTTATATGCTTGGAATTCTTGTGAGACCTTGGTTCCCTAGCATTTGCTATGGCACCATTGTTGTCACAATAGATTACCATTGGATTCAAAGCACTTGGAACCACACCCAATTCAGAAATGAACTCCTTCATCCAAACTACTTCTGCCACTGCTTCTAGAGCAGAGATATATTCTTCCTCCATTGTAGATCTCGCTATCATTGGTTGATTGGAGCTCCTCCAACTCACCGCTACACCATTCATTAAAAACACATATCAGGATTGTGCTTATAGTCATCCGGATCGGTGTCAAAGTTAGCATTGACGTAACACCTTGCGACGAGCTCTTCTTCACTGCCATATACGAGAAACATGTCTTTAGTTCTTCTTAATTACTTAAAGACATCCTTTACTGCCTTCAAGTGTTCAAAACCTAGATCAGATTGGTACCTGCTAGTCAAACTAACAGCATGTGCCACATCTGGTCTTGTACATAACATAGCATACATAAGAGAACCTATGGCAGAGGAATAGGGGACACGGTCCATCAATTCTCTATTTGTTGTTGTAGCCGGTCTTCGAGTCTTACTCAAAACAGTGCATTGCAACATAGGTAAGAACCCTTTCTTACTTTCGTCCATTCTGAACTTCTTCAAAATCTTGTCAAGGTATGTACTTTGTGACAATCCTATTAAGCGTCTTGATCTATCTCTATAGATCTTGATCCCTAATATGTACGCGGCTTCACCAAGATCTTTCATCAAAACTTACTATTTAAGGACTCATTTATGCTTTTCGAAAGTTCTATATCATTTCCAATCAACAATATATCATCCACCTATAATATTAGAAATGTTATAGATCTCCCACTCACTTTCTTGTAATTACAAGCTTCTCCGATGGTTTGGACAAACTCAAACCTTTGATTACTTCATCCAATCAGAGATTCTAACCTCGGGATGCTTGCTTTAGTCCATAAATGGATCGCTGAAGTTTTTATACCTTGTTAGCATCCTTAGGATCGACAAAACCTTTAGGTTGCATCATATACATTTCTTCCTCAATGTTTCCATTAAGGAACCCTGTCTTGACATCCATCTGCCAGATTTCATAATCGAAAAATGCAGCAATTGCTAACATAATCCTAACAGACTTTAGCATCGCTACTAGTGACAAAGTCTCATCCTAGTCAATTCCTTGAATTTGTCAGAACCCCTTCGCGACAGGTCGTGCTTTATAGACGGTCACATTACCGTCAGCGTCCGTTTTCCTTTTGAAAATCCATTTATTCTCAATGGCCTTTCGGTCGTGAGGTAAGTCCACCAAAGTCCAAACTTGATTTTTGTACATGGATTCCATCTCGGATTACATGGCTTCAAGACATTTGTTGGAATCCGAGCTCATCATCGCTTCATCATACGTCACATGGTCATCGCTTCCATCTACCATGAAATTTAGGACTGGATTACCGTACAGTTCAGGAGCTGCACGTATCCTGCCCGACCTACGAGGTTCGATAGCACTCTCTACCGGAGTTTCATGAGGAGGGGGAGGTACCTCATCATCATTTCCTTCGTCCATTGGCGGAGTCAACACTAGAACCGATTCTGGCATTGCGCTACTCGCCACTTCAGGAAGAGAAGGTTCAATGACCTTGTTGAGTTCTACCTCCTACTAGTCACATATTTCGAGAGAGACTCTTTTTCTAGAAATTATACATTCTTGGCAACAAAAACCTTGCATTCGGATCGGTGATAGAAGGTGTACCCAATTGTTTCTTTTGGTATCCTATGAAGACGCATTTTTTCGCTTTGGGTTCGAGCTTATCAGGCTGAAGTTTCTTTACATAAGCATCGTAGCCCCAAACTGTTAGAAATGACAGCTTAAGTTTGTTTCCAAACCATAATTCATACGGTGTCGTTTCAACAGATTTTGATGGTGCCCTATTTAAAGTGAATGCAGCTATCTCTAATGCATGATCCCAAAATGACAGTGGCAAATCGGTAAGGGACATCATAGATCGTACCATATCTAATAAAGTCTTATTATGACGTTCGTATACACCATTACGTTGTGGTGTTCCGGTGGGAGTGAGTTGTGAAACTATTCTACATTGTCTCATGTGCATGCCAAACTCGTAACTAAGATACTGTCCTCCATGATCGAATCATAGTAACTTGATCTTTCCGTTATGATGATTTTCTACTTCACTTTGAAATTCTTTGAACTTTTCAAATGTTTCAGACTTGTGTTTCATTAGGTAAATATACCCATATCTACTTAAATCATCCGTGAAGATTACAAAATAACAATATCCGCCACATGCAGACACACTCATTGGACCACATACACCGATATGTATTATTTCCATTAAGTCGATCGCTCATTCTATTGTTCCATAGAATGGAGTTTTAGTCATCTTACCTATGAGGCATGGCTCACATGTCTCAAATGATTCATAATCAAGTGATTCTAGTAGTCCATCAGAATGGAGCTTCTTCATGCGTTTAACACCAATATGACCTAAACGGCAATGCCACATATATGCAGCAATATCATCATTCAACTTGATTCTTTTGGCATTCACGTTATGAATATGTGTATCACTAATATCAAGATTCAAAACAAATAAACCATTCAACATAGGTGCATGGCCATAAAAGATATTATTCATATGAAAGGAACAACCATTGTTCTCGGATACAAATGAATAACCATCTTGCATTAAACATGATCCACACATGATGTTCATGCTCAACATAGGCACATAATAATAATTATTTAGGTTTATTGTCAATCCTGATGGTAGATGAAGTGGCATCGTCCCGACGACGATCACATCAACCTTCGATCCATTGCCTACGCGCATCGTCACTTCATCCTTTGCTAGTGGTCAACTATTCCTTAGCCCCTGTTTTGAGTTACATATATTAGTAACCGAACCGGTATCAAATACCCATGTACTACTTTGACTACTAGTTAGGTACACATCAATAACATGTATACCACATATACCTTTGTTCACTTTCTCGGCCTTCTTATCTGCCAAGTACTTCGGGCAATTCCACTTCTAGTGACCAGCCCCCTTGTAGTAATAGCAGTCAGTATCGGGCTTAGGGCCTCCCTTGATCTTCTTCTCAGGTGCAACAACAGATTTGATGTCCTTATTGAATTTACCTTTAGTCTTGCCTTTCTTGTTGCCTCTTTTCTTGAAACTGGTGTTTTTATTGACCATCAACACTTGATGTTCCTTTTTTATGTCTACCTCGGCAGTCTTAAGCATAGCTGCGAGTTCAGTGAGCGAATTGTTCGCACCATTCATATTGTAATTAATTACAAACCCTTTGTAACTTGGTGGGAGAGATTGCAGAACCCTGTCCGCTGTGAGATCAGCTAGAATCTCACATCCCAGTGTCTCAAGACGTTGAGTGTATCCCGCCGTCTTAATGACATGCTCGTTCACATAGTTGTGCTCCTCCATCTTAGCACTAAAGAACTTATTGGAGATCTCATATCTCTCAGCATGGATTTGGTCCCCGAACATAGTTTTGAGTTCCTCCACCATGACATCAGCATCAGTAACTTCAAAGCGCTTCTAGAGTTCAGGCTCCAACGACTGAAGGATCGCACACCACACAAGAGTGTAGTCATCAAATTTCACGGCATACGTGACGCGCTCTTCTTGAGTCGCCCTAGCTGCAAGGGTGTCACCTAACGGACCGTCTAGCACATAGGACTTCTTCATGCCCGTGAGGATAATCCTCATGTTGCGGTGCCAGTTGGTGAAGTTAGACCCATTGTCTAGTAGTTTTTATTTCTCAAGGAATGCATTAAAATTGAATGGAGGGGTGCCATGATCTATAACGTATTTGCAAAGACTATTTAGACTAGGTTTAAAAACAGATAGAGTTCAAGAAATTACTTATAAGAACTCCCACTCAAAATGACATCCCTCTAGTCATTTTAGTGATTACACGAACCAAATTCACTACACCATGACCGATCATCATGAGTGGTGGTGAGCATCGTATGGGCATCATATCATCCATATGACTCGTGCTTTACCTTTCGATTCATGTTCTGAGGCCATGTATGTACATGCTAGGCTATTCAAGTAAGAACCTTTGTACTCGCGTGTGTAAAACTGTCTTACACCCGTTGTATGCGAACGTAGAATCTATCACACCTGATCATCACGTGGTGTTTCGAGACGACGAACTTTCTTAACGGTACATACTAAGGAAGAACATAATATTATCTTGATATTTTGTGGGAGGGATCATGTTATAATGCTACCAAGGCAATCAAATACTACCGAGGTGATCAAATCAACGGAAAATAAGATGCATCAAAGGATAAACATCACATGCATATATAATATGATATGATATGGTCCTTCTCGCATTCGATCTCCATGTTGTGCGTCTTGGTATGATCTCCATCATTCTAGTGGCGTGCCACCAAGGTCCCTGGCTCCACCACCATGGTTGTTCTCCACTAATCTAATTACATGGATTTCCATTTTCTAGCACACAGGCCATAAAATAAAATAACAACCATATGGCTCCTACCAGTTGTTTTACAATAAAACACATTACATACAACAATCTTTGTATCATAGACCATATCAGATTACATGCCCTGCAAAAACAAGTTAGATGCCTTTAATTTATTTTTGCATATTTTACGTGGCTTTGGGCTTTCTAGGAGAGAACCGCTCTACCTATGAATTTCATCCACAACGTTGACAATCAAGTTATTTGCAAACCATTGTAAATTAAATCATGATTAAATTGGGAGAGACAGACACCCGCTGAGCCACTTATGCAATATGAGTTGCATGTCAAGCGTGGGACATGTCACATGTGCGAGTACATGTAAAGTTAGTTCGGGCCGCTTCATCCCAACATGCCACCATGATCAAAATTTATGCGAGTATGAAACAACAAGGCTATCAACACCCACATCTCTATGTGTTCTAATAACCGTACAAAGCATCTACGCATAGACATAGCTCTAATACTACTGATGGGGTTTGTTGCATAGAAAACAAAAAATTTCCTACGGTTGCAAACACCAAGATCATATCTAGGAGACACATGTAATGGTTTCAGATGGACTCACCCTCGAAGACCGTAACACGAGATAACTGAAGGGTTTCGCAGCATAATAAATCAAAATTTTCTACGGAAGCGAACAGAGGGAAAGCCAAGATCTAATCTAGGAGATGCAAACAACGAGAGAGATTGGATTAGATCTTCATACCCTTGAAGATTCGCACAGCGGAACGTTCGTCGGAACGTGGGTGATGTAGTCGTACTCGCTTCTCCTCCTTGCGATCCGATCCGATCTAGCACCACAAGTGGCGGTGCCTCCGTGAGATGCACACGTGCGGCACCTCGACGTCTCCTCCTTCCTCGGACCAGTAAGTAGGATGGAGACATAGATTGGATCTACAACACGACGGCGTGGTGTATATGGTGGAGAATTTCTGCAGCAGGGCTTCGCCTACAAACAGTCGGGAGGGAGAGAGGAAGGCAGCAGGGCTACTAGGGCTTGGAGGGAGGTGTGTGTGGGGGGAAGGGGGCGCACCAGCCCTCTATATATAGAGGGGGGTGCGGCCAGCCCTTGCCCATCCTCCAAGCCTATCTCTAGTTTAAACGATTTAAACTCTCCCTTCTAGAAACCCTATCTTATCTCTAGTTTAAACGATTTAAACTTATCTAGGATCGGCTGGGCCCTATGGGGCCTTGTGCCCCTGGCCCAATGCGGCCAGGACACTCCCTCATAGGCCCATGCCCCCTCCCGGAAGGTGGGGCCACGTTGGTCCCCTTCCGGAAGGTTCTAGAAGCTTCCGGTACAATACCGATTAACCCGGAACTATTCCGAACTCCAAAAACTGCACTGCCTTATATGAATCTTATTCTCCGGACCATTCCGGAACCTCTCGTGATATCCCGGATCCCATCCGAGACTCTGAACAAAAATTCATAAACCAATTATCCAATCTATCCTAGCGTCGAGACACGTTAAGTGTGTGACCCTGCGGGTTCGAGAATATGCAGACATGATCTTCTATCAATAATCAACAGCGGGGTCTGGGCACCCATATTGAATCCCACACATTCATCGATGATCATATCGGATGAACCACGATGCCAGGATTCAATCAATCCCATATATATATTCCCTTCGTCTCGCGATATTTTACTTGCCCGAGATTCGATCGTCGGTATCGTCATACCTAGTTCAATCTCGTTCACAGCAAGTACTTTACTCGTTCCGTAATCCGATATCACTTTGTGATTAACTCCTTAACCACATGCTTGCAAGCGGTGTTGATATCGATTACCGAGTGGGCCCGAAGCATATCTCTCCGACTTGGGAGGGACAAATCCCATCTCGATACATACAACCCAACAGATACTTTCCGATCACCTGAGAGACACCTTTATGATCACCCTCTCATAGGATGACGTTTGATGACCTCAAAGCTTTCTTCCGATACCAGGGAGTTGTATTATCTCCTGGTCTAAGGAATACAATATTTGACATGAGAAAAGCTTCGCAAAGACGAACACGATGAAACGATCTAATAGCTTTGCTTAGTTTGGGTCTGTCCACCATATCATTCTCCCAATGATATGATCTCATTATCAATTGACAACTCATGTCTATGGTTAGGAAACCTTAACCATCATTGATCAATGAGCTAGTCCATAGAGGCGTACTAGGGACACGGTGTTGTTCACAAACCACACAAGTATTAAAGTTTCCGCTTAATACAATTCTAGCATGGAATATAAACTTTATCATGAACAAGAATTATAATAATAACATATTTATTATTGCCTCTAGGGCATAATTCCAACAGTCTCCCACTTGCACTAGAGTCAATAATCTAGTTTACATTTGGCAACAATCTCACACCCATGGCACTGAGGTGCTGATCATGTTTTACACGTGGAAGAGGTCTAGTCAATGGATCTGCGACATTCAGATCTGTATGTACTTTGCTGATCTTCAGATCTCCATCTGCTATATAATCTAGGATTATATGAAACTTGCGGTTGATATGCTTGGTCTTTGGATGATATCTTGGTTCCTTAGCGAGTGCTAGGGCGCCAGTGTTGTCACACAATATCTCTAGTGGGTCCAATGCACTTGGAACCACGCCAAGCTATGTGATGAAGTTCCTGATCCAAACTCCTTCACTTGACGCTTCTACAACAGCCATGTATTCCGCTTCTACTGTAGATCCCGCGATCACGCTTTGCTTGCAGCTTCTCCAGCTCACAGCTCCTCCATTCAAAATATACACGTATCATGTCTGAGATTTACAATCATCCTTGTCGGTGTTGAAACTAGCATCGACGTAACCTTTTACGATGAGCTGTTCATCACCCCCATAGACTAAGAACATTTCTTTAGTCCTATTTAGGTACCTTAGGATGTTCTTCACGGCTGTCCAGTGTTCCACTCCTGGATCACTTTGATATCTGCTCGTCAAACTAAGAGCATTGGACACATCCGGTCTAGTACACAGCATGGCATACATGATGGAACCTATGGCCGAGGCATAAGACACTTTGCTCATAGCTTCCCTATCATTTACCGTAGCTGGACACTAAGCCTTGCTCAATATCTTCCCTGACAACATAGGCACTGAACCTTTCAATGCCTTATCCATTCTGAACCTTTTCAGAACTTTGTCTAGGTATGTACTCTGGCTTAAAGCTATCAGGCGTCTTTGTCTATCTCTATAGATCTTGATGCCCAATATATAAGCAGCTTCACCTAGGTCTTTCATTGAAAAACACTTGTTCAAATAACTCTTCACATCGTTAAGCATGTTGATGTCATTTCCAATAATCAATATGTCATCCACATATAGTACCAGAAACGTCACCGAGCTCCCACTCACTTTCTTGTAGATGCAAGCTTCGTAGCAATTTGGAACAAATCCAAAGCTCTTGATCACTTGATCAGAACAAAGGTTCCAACTCCGAGATGCTTGCTTCAGTCCATAAATGGAACGCTGAAGTTTGCATACTTTATCAGCATCCTTAGGATCGACAAAACCTTCGGGTTGCATCATATACAACTCTTCATCAATGTTGCCATTGAGGAACGCAGTCTTGACATCCATCTGCCATATTTCATAATCATGAAACGCAGCAATTGCTAATAAAATCCGAATAGACTTAAACATCGCTACGGGAGAGAAAGTCTCATCGTAGTCAACACCTTGAACTTGTCGAAAACCTTTCGCGACAAGCCGTGCTTTATAGACGGTAACATTACCATCCGCGTCTGTTTTCTTCTTGAAGATCCATTTGCACTCAACGGCCTTTCGGTCGCTAGGAGGGTCCACCAAAGTCCATACTTGGTTTTCTCTCATGGATCCCAATTCGGATTTCATGGCTTCTAGCCATTTCTCAGAATCTGGGCTCATCATCGCTTCCTCATAGTTCGTAGGTTCACTGTCTTCTACTAACAAGACTGTCAAGACAGGGTTGCCGTACCACTCAGGAGGGGCACGCGACCTTGTCGACCTGCGACGTTCAGTAGCAGCATCGTCCAAAGCTTCATGATCCTTGTCATTAGCTTCCTCTATTGTTGGCGCAGGCGGCACTGGAACAATTTCAGGTGCTGCGCTACTCTCCAATTCAAGAGAAGGTTCAACAACCTCGTCTAGCTCTACTTTCCTCCCACTCACTTCTTTCGAGAGAAACTCCTTCTCAAGAAAGGAACCGTTCTTTGCGACAAACACTTTGCCTTCGGTTCTGTGATAGAAGGTATACCCAATAGTTTCCTTAGGGTATCCTATGAAGACGCATTTCTCCGCTTTGGGTTCGAGCTTGTCCGGCATCAACTTCTTGACGTAAGCTTCGCATCCCCAAACTTTAAGAAACGACAACTTAGGTTTAGCACCAAACCACAGTTCATACGGTGTCGTCTCAACGGATTTAGATGGAGCCCTATTTAAAGTGAATGCAACGGTTTCTAATGCATAACCCCAAAACGATAACGGCAAATCAGTAAGAGACATCATCGATCGGACCATATCTAATAGGGTTCGATTCCGGCGTTTAGACACACCATTGCGATGTGGTGTTCCGGGTGGCGTGAGTTGTGAAACGATTCCACTTGCCTTGAGATGCGTGAGAAAATCATAACTCAAATATTCGCCCCCACGATCGGATCGTAGAAACTTAATCTTTCTGTTACGATGGTTCTCCACTTCATTCTGAAATTCTTTGAACTTTTCAAACGTTTCAGATTTATGTTTCATTAAATAGATATACCCATATCTACTTAAGTCATTGGTAAAAGTGAGAAAATAGCGATATCCACCGCGCGTCGAAACACTCATCGGTCCGCATACATCGGTATGTATGATTTCCAACAAGTCCGTTGCTCGCTCCATCATACCGGAGAACGGGGTTTTGATCATCTTGCCCATGAGGCATGGTTCGCATGTGTCAGATGATTCAAAATCAAGAGACTCCAAAAGTCCATCAGAATGGAGTTTCTTCATGCGCTTTACACCAATATGACCTAGACGACAGTGCCACAAATAAGTAGTATTATCACTATCTACTTTGTATCTCTTAGCCTCAATGTTATGGATGTGTGTTTCATCCCTTTCGAGATTTAGAAGAAATAAACCATTTACAAGGGGTGCATGACCATAAAAGATGTTACTCATATAAATAGAACAACCATTATTCTCCGATTTAAATGAATAACCGTCTTGCAATAAACACGATCCAGAAATAATGTTCATGCTCAACGCAGGCACATAATAACATTTATTAAGGTTTAAAACTAATCCCGAAGGTAAAACTAAGGAGAGCGTGCCGACGGCCATCACATCAACTCTTGATCCGTTGCCAACGCGCATCGTCACCTCATCCCTCGCAAGCCGTCGTCTATTCCGTAGCTCCTGTTTCGAGTTACAAATATTAGCAACTGAACCAGTATCAAATACCCAGGCACTACAACGAGGGCTAGTAAGGAAAACATCAATAACATGTATATCAAATATACCTTTGATGGTGCCAGCCTTCTTGTCTGCTAAGTACTTCGGACAGTTGCGCTTCCAGTGACCCTTGTCCTTGCAATAGAAGCACTCAGTTTCCGGCTTGGGACCAGACTTGAGCTTCTTCTCAGCAGGGGCATTGCGCTTGCCGCCGCCCTTCTTGAAGGGCTTCTTTGCACCTTTACCTTTCTTAAAGGAGGGATTGTTGACCATCAACACATGATTATCCTTCTTGATGTCCACCTCCGCAGCCTTCAGCTTTGCGAAGAGCTCGATGATCGTATCAGTGGAACCAATCTGATTATGAGTCACTACAAAACTTTTGTAGCTGGGAGGGAGTGATTGCAGAACCCTGTCAATCTTGAGCTCCTCTGGAATCTTGCAGTCCAGTTGCTCAAGGCGTTGAGTGTAGCCCGACATCTTAATGACGTGCTCACTAACGGAACTCCCTTCCTCCATCTTGCAGTTAAAGAACTTCTCGGAGATCTCATATCTCTCAGAACGGGCCTGAGTCTGAAACATGGTTTTCAGCTCCTCGAGAATCTCAAAGGGCCCGGGATAGTTTTCAAAACGATTTTGAAGTTCCGGTTCCATAGCAAACAACATGGTGCTCTTAATCACACCATAATCATCTTTGCGCGACTGATAGACAGCTTTCTCATCAGCCGGCGCAGTTGCAGCAGGGGGTCACCTAACGCTTTCCCAAGGACATAGTCCTTTTGTCCGCCAGACAGAATGATTCTTAGATTGCGGAACCAGTTGGTGAAGTTAGACCCATTGTTTCTAAGCTTTTCTTTCTCAGCAAAAACGTTGAAGTTGAAGTCGGACTTGGCCATGTGATCTACAGTATTTGCAAGTACAATTTATACTATGTTCATGATAAATAGTTCAACTTAATCAAATTACTAGATGAACTCCCACTAAATTCAACATCCCTCAAGTTGTTTAGTGAACACGATCCAAATTCACCACACCTAATCCGATCTTCACGAGAAGAGATGTGGTTTCAATGGTGGACAACGAAGTGTCGATCATATATTCATATGACTCATGCTTAACCTTTCGGTTCTTGTGTTCCGAGGCCATGTCTGTACATGCTAGGCTCGTCAAGCTAGACCCAAGTATTTCCGCGTGTGCAAAACTTGCTTGCACCCGTTGTATGTGAGCGTAGAGTCTATAGCACCCGATCATCACGTGATGCTTGGACACGACGAACTTTCGCAATGGTGCATACTTGGAGAGAACACAGTTTTTATCTTGATCTTTAAGTGAGGAATCATCTTATAATGCTACCGTCGCGATCTAAGCATAATAAGATACATAAAAGGATAAACATCACATGCATATAACTTTATGTGACATGGTATAGCCAATCTTCGTGCAATGATCTCCATCTTGTGCGTTCCGGCATGATCTCCATCACTCCACCATGATTGCCTCCACCACGAATAGAAACTACAACTATTGCTAACTACTTAGCGATAAAGTAAAGCTATTACATGGCGTATAAGAAGTTGACTCGCAGGTCATACACAATTATAAAGACAACCATATGGCTCCTGCCGGTTGTGTACTCATCGACATGCAAGTCGTGAAACATTACAAAACATGATCATCGCATAAAATATACACATCACATCTTGGGCCATACCATATCACAGAAAACACTCCCTGCAAAAACAAGTTAGACGCCTCTACTTTGTTGTTGCATGTTTTACGTGGCTTATGGGAGTAGATGCTAAGAACGATTCTTACCTACGGAAAGCCACAACGGTGATATTATGGTTGCCAAACTCCGGTGTTAATCCCATGACAACTATAGTGAGAGAAACTGACATCCACCAGCCGCATGTGTGGTACAAGCCACACGTCAAGTGCGGAGCCGGTCTCGCGAACGACGTCGCGTAAGGTTGGCCTGGACCGCTTCAATCTCACTATCCCGCGTCATAAGAAGAACATAAACAAGAGGCTTGCAACAGAAAACATCAACGCCCGCAACAACCATGTTGCGTTCTACTCGTGAATTACATCTACGCATAAACCTGGCTCTGATACCACTGAAGGGTTTCACAGCATAGTAAATCAAAATTTTCTACGGAAGCGAACAGAGGGAAAGCCAAGATCTAATCTAGGAGATGCAAACAACAAGAGAGATTGGATTAGATCTTCATACCCTTGAAGATTCGCACAGCGGAACGTTCGTCGGAACGTGGGTGATGTAGTCGTACTCGCTTCTCCTCCTTGCGATCCGATCCGATCTAGCACCACAAGTGGCGGTGCCTCCGTGAGATGCACACGTGCGGCACCTCGAAGTCTCCTCCTTCCTCGGACCAGTAATTAGGGTGGAGAGATAGATTGGATCTACAACACGACGGCGTGGTGTATATGGTGGAGAATTTCTGCAGCAGGGCTTCGCCTACAAACAGTCGGGAGGGAGAGAGGAAGGCAGCAGGGCTACTAGGGCTTGGAGGGAGGTGTGTGTGGGGGGAAGGGGGCGCACCAGCCCTCTATATATAGAGGGGGGGTGCGGCCAGCCCTTGCCCATCCTCCAAGCCTATCTCTAGTTTAAACGATTTAAACTCTTCCTTCTAGAAACCCTATCTTATCTCTAGTTTAAACGATTTAAACTTATCTAGGATCGGCTGGGACCTATGGGGCCTTGTGCCCCTGGCCCAATGCGGCCAGGACACTCCCTCATAGGCCCATGCCCCCTCCCGGAAGGTGGGGCCACGTTGGTCCCCTTCCGGAAGGTTCTAGAAGCTTCCGGTACAATACCGATTAACCCGGAACTATTCCGAACTCCAAAAACTGCACTGCCTTATATGAATCTTATTCTCCGGACCATTCCGGAACCTCTCGTGATATCCCGGATCCCATCCGATACTCCGAACAAAAATTCATAAACCAATTATCCAATCTATCCTAGCGTCGAGACACGTTAAGTGTGTGACCCTGCGGGTTCGAGAATATGCAGACATGATCTTCTATCAATAATCAACAGCGGGGTCTGGGCACCCATATTGACTCCCACACATTCATCGATGATCATATCGGATGAACCACGATGCCAGGATTCAATCAATCCCATATATATATTCCCTTCGTCTCGCGATATTTTACTTGCCCGAGATTCGATCGTCGGTATCGTCATACCTAGTTCAATCTCGTTCATAGCAAGTACTTTACTCGTTCCGTAATCCGATATCACTTTGTGATTAACTCCTTAACCACATGCTTGCAAGCGGTGTTGATATCGATTACCGAGTGGGCCCGAAGCATATCTCTCCGACTTGGGAGGGACAAATCCCATCTCGATACATACAACCCAACAGATACTTTCCGATCACCTGAGAGACACCTTTATGATCACCCTCTCATAGGATGACGTTTGATGACCTCAAAGCTTTCTTCCGATACCAGGGAGTTGTATTATCTCATGGTCTAAGGAATACAATATTTGACATGAGAAAAGCTTCGCAAAGACGAACACGATGAAACGATCTAATAGCTTTGCTTAGTTTGGGTCTGTCCACCATATCATTCTCCCAATGATATGATCTCATTATCAATTGACAACTCATGTCTATGGTTAGGAAACCTTAACCATCATTGATCAATGAGCTAGTCCATAGAGGCGTACTAGAGACACGGTGTTGTTCACAAACCACACAAGTATTAAAGTTTCCGCTTAATACAATTCTAGCATGGAATATAAACTTTATCATGAACAAGAATTATAATAATAACATCTTTATTATTGCCTCTAGGGCATAATTCTAACAATAACATTCCCGCAAACAAACATGGATGGTGTAGAATGTACTCGACCGTCCTCAAGGACGTGTAGACGATTAGCACCACAAGAGGCAGCGCCTCCGTAATCGGTCACACATACGGTGTGCCGACGACTCCCGATCCCTCGCTCTAGCCGGGCAGCGGAAGTAGCAGATTCCCGAAAAATCCAACAACACTATGCCATGGTATAGATGGTGGAGGGGAAGATCTCGAGCAGGGCTTCGCCAGCACCTTTTCTAGTAGCAATGGACAAGGCTAGCAAGAGGGAGAATATATCAACCAAAGGGCATATGAGAGAATGGGCAAGTGAGAGTGTGTGAGAGGAGGAGGTCTCCACCTCCTTGTAGGGGTTCGTGCATGAAAACAATATTTTTTCCCTACGCCCAAAACCCTAGTTGCTAGGACCTATCTGTTAGTAATGCAGTAACAGGAGGGGCTTTTCGCAAACTTATCCTTGAAGACCAAAAAGCATTGTCAAAGCTCAGGAGAGCGTGGTTGATGTAGACGAACCGAAGCCGACATCAAGGTTGTGTTGAAGTCCCAGCAGCTCCTGCGGCTCCAACGACTCCTAATGCCCCAAGTGTTGCACCTCGCAGGGAGTGACACACATCCAGTGCCTGGCGATGACTCCCGCTTCCCCGATCCAGCATTAGTTGCGGAAGTAGAGCTCCTGGATCTGAATCCCGCAGCGCGACGACGCTCCGCAGTGAAGAAGCCTCCTGCTCGCACGATCCGGACTTGGGACCACGTCACGGGAGAGAGAGATAGAAAATCAATTTGATGTCTCACCAAAATAGAGGAAACCTTTTATTGATTATTTTTGTATTTATTTTGTAAAAATACCTCTCTTTATATAGGGGAACATCTTTGTGTATGCATCATAGTTATGATAGCAGAATGAGGTCGGTTTCCAAGAGCCTACAGTGACTTTAGATCAGCCACTTCGAGCTTTCTCATGGGCACTGTGACCTGGGACACACCTTCTGTGTAAAGACGAACTAGTCCTGCCATAATAGTATGCATCACTTTAGATGGTACCCTTATCTATTCTATATCTATACCTAATAATAAAGGACGGATTATTTCTTCCGGTCCAACACTTTTTTTGGACCCTTCTACCCTCTAACCAAAACACTTATAAGGGCATGTACAATGCGGTGACATCAGCCTTTCCTTATGCTTGCCATGTTGGATTTTTGCCTAGTTGGAGGAGAGAGAAACAAGAAATAGAAGGTTGTCTTCCCTTAGCTAAGGGATGATCTCTTAGAAATAAGAGAAGACTATTTTCTCCATTGTACCATATGGTTTCCCTTAGCCAACCAATTTCTTACTAAAAATAGTTAATTCTCATTAATTGCTAGAGACATCAATAAGAGATAATGCATTGTACAAGTTATATCTTGTGTCTTCTCTAAATAATGTGGAGAGCTAAGAGAAGGAATGCCTTCTCTAGTATTGTACATGCCCTAGCCGCTAATGCCACCGGTAAGATAAAAAAGAAAACCGATCTGGCTAATGCCACCGGTAAGATAAAAATAAAACCGATCTGTGGCTTCCTATGTCGTGATCGCGAGAGCAAGTCGTCCTCCATATGCACGGCTCCGTCGTCGGACTCTTCAGTTCCCGCCGGGATGCTAAGCCGTACCCGTACCAGATCTCTTCGGCATCGACGACACACAATTTCGGGCAAGGCCGATGAGGGCTCCGGTGGAGGGGAACATCAGGTCAATTTGATGGGACAGGATCTTGCAGGCCGGATGCGGAGACGAAGCCGAGATTAGCTCGCCCGTGTTGCTGCCTGACTTGGGAACAGATCCTGCTGTGCACGGCGGCCATGGCACCGCGAAGGCCCGTGACCTCGCCCGCCTGTTCGAGGACTGAGCGACATCACAAGTTCACAACCGACCGGTTCGAGGTCACAACGCGGATCGTTATTGGCCGCATGTTCAAAGCGATGGAGGTGTCTGTGCGTGCAGGGTGCTGATGGACCGGCGCAGATGCTGGTGATGTTATCGCGTCCGGCTGTCCGGGAACTTGGGGTTCCTCCCGTGTTTTGGACGAGGAATTGCTTAGCACAAGCTACCGAGCACTACAAGCAAGCAGTGATGGGGATGCAAGAGATTACGATGGGGTGAGCTGGATGGCTAGGTCCCTGATGCAAGACGACCGCGACATACCTACGGCGGCGCAATCGCCGCGGTACATGCCCACCTCATAGTCACGGGCCCTCGTGCACAAATCGCTGACCAACAAACAAAAGAGGAGGAGATGACCAGGTTCGCTTCTACAGTACAAAAAAATTGAGATGTGTTAGTAGGCCTGTAGTGTGATAATTGGATTGTGCTCATCCCCTCTCCGGTGGCCGGAACGGAGTGGATTGGATGATCTTCCCGCTGGTGGGAGTCCTTCTAGAATCAACCCCTGGGCTGATCTGCACATCAGGGAAGGGATCATGCCCTTGCATCTTTTTTTTCTTTTTTTGCTCAATTCGTTAGTGCCTTGGGAGGTGCATGTTAATCTGCTACTGGGCTGTTCCTGCCATTATCTCTTGATCAAACTTCAGCCACTGCCTCCAAGAAAAAGGAGATATCCATGAGTATTGAGTTGTGCGCAGTTGGGAAGCCAGGCCAGTAAGGTTGATACTCTGATTTCAACTATGATCGAACACATCAATTAAGTATCAGCGGCAGCTCCTTTCAGTCTATTGACCAAAATCTTATTAAATTGAACCATTTGAATATTCGTCTAATATTGCACATTATGATGATTGTATAGCATCCTGCCCATGATTAATTTGCAACCATGCTTTTCCATGAACAAAGGCTGATATTACTTTGTTCTTGGTGTCCGTGTGCACAAGCATTGACTAGGGTAAGCTGAAGCTGCAATTTCTGCATTGTTCTAACTGAAGACTAAATGTATTCAAGCAATCCTCGTAAGGTAAATAGTATTTCTTTCTTGGAAGGGATCCCCTCTTTAACTGCAAGCATTAATATGTCTCATGTGGCAAAAGTTTGGATGAATGCAATTGGTTGATTAAGTTAAAGGGAAATGTTTGCTCACAAAAAAACTAAAACAATGTAGATGTTTATATTCCTAATTTCTACTATTTAACTACAACATGTACCCTGGTTAGTAATGCCCGAATGATTGACAAATGTTGTCATATTGTCCAATTCTCCGTACAAGTTTCAGTACATGAATTGTTTTGTAGTTATGTTGCTAAGAGATGAAATATATTAATATATATTCTGGCATGCTTAATACACAAAAAATGGATTTACTCATAGTATATATTGTGACAGAACTATGAGATATATTTGATGGAAATGGCTCACCCAGCCTATAGTTAGTCTTATACATATCTGGCTGAAACTTGGAGAGCCTCTGTATATAGTTGGCGGCTCATTCTTTATCATTTATTTTTGACTCAGTTATTTCATTCAAGGAGAACTGCATTTTCAATTGCCAAAGGTGGCTACAATTTTTTATCATTGTTTCCGCATTTCTGATCATTAAGTTTGCGAGTAAATCGGTTGTGAATCAAATAAATAAAACAATTTATATGGATAGTGTGTGTGTGATACAAAATGAAATTATCTACTTCTCTCCAGGTCTTCTACTTGTGAACATGATGATTTAAGGATTACTACTGTTTAATAAAAGGATTTAATTATTCTCGGCAGGATTTAATAGTGAGAATTCTGCACTCATTTGTTGTTTTGTTCGCAATGTTTAAACTCATAGGTTTTAACTGGATTCACTGACACTGCGATAGACTGACTACAAGAGTGGAAACAATCTTGAAGTGTCATATTGGTTAATTATGATGCTCTTCTATAGGGAATGCTTGCCTTTGGAAGGATCAGCTCCGCTGATGGTACGTATTAAGCATTTTACTACTACTTTGTAACTGCTATCTTTCTCCACTCTGTTGTATGTATACCAGTTAAGATTTGGTTTTGATGTTCTCGGTATTTTCATTGAAGACAAGTTTGTAGTGTTGTCTTGATGACTTCCAAGAGGATTATGAAGTTAATACTCATGCCCAGGCGGATCCGGCATTTGAACTGATAAAGAGAACTTTCAAAATGAAAGAAATTTGCGAAGATCTAGAAAACAATTACTACCGTATTTCTATGTTGTCCATGGCGGTGTTAAAGAAAAATAAGGTAAGTATTTTTAAGATGGAATATGTATCATTTTCATTAGCAAGTGTAATGTGCGGGATTAGGCTATGCGTATATGTCTTCTCTGTAACAGTTTATGCTACTAGCATTATATTATGTATGTGGTTAGCTGCTCGAGCACTATATATTTTGGTGGATATAATCTATTACTTCCTGATTCTTTTGGATTTTAGAGACTTCCTAATTCTTTTGTCAATACAAATGAAAGAATGGTTATCAAAAGTTGGTGTCGTTTTTGAGAGGATTGTAACATGGCATGGCGTTGTTTTCCGGAACATACTAGATTTTTGGCTTGCTTGTTTCACGTGTTAATTATACATGTTAGCGTGGCAGTAATAAGGTCGGTATAGGTAAATTTAGGTGTGAAATTTTCTTCGGCCCTTTAACAAAAACTGATTTTGATTAGTGAAATTATCCAGGGTCTGGAAATTATTCAATAAAAATGCATGTCTTTTGCTACATAATTTTCCTCTCCCGTGCAACGCACGGGCAATAAATGACGAATTGTTTCTTCCGGTCCAACACTTTTCTGAACCGCCTCCCACCAGATCCATAGCAGTTGGTGTGACAAGTGCAAATCCAAGTTCAGGAGAATGACATAGGATTTGGCAGCTAAGAGGTTTGACTATTGGTCTTTTTCATTAGGATAAACACAAATATTGTACTAGGATTTTTTTTAAGCTTCTAGACTTCTCACGTGTATCCTAACTTACTCTAGACTTGGGAAAATAAGGATACGATATGCACTTAGACCGAAACATTCATATACACCCTCTATCTCAAAATATATGTTAAAAGTTTGCCTAAATTTAGATGAATCTATATATACTAAATAGTGTCTAGATTCATCTAAATTTTAATAAATTTACGACATCTATTTTGAGACGGAGGGAGAAAGTAGATCGAGTGTTTTCACTGTGGCGTGTCAACATGCGAGTGATACACGAGATCGGGCCATGCCAAAATGTTAGACCCTAGCAAAAGATTTTTTTTGACATTAATATACTCCCTTCATCTACAAATAGGTGACTTAGTTTTGTTTATATATGTATGTATCTAGACAACAAAATGAGTCTAGATACATGCGTATCTAACCAAAGTTAAATCAGTTATTTGGGGACGGATGAAATATGAGACAGTTACACATGGAACATCTCGTAAGAGCACCATTTCTACATGACGAGCCGATAAGTTAAAGAAGATTAACTATTTTTACGATAGCACGAACAATGCTAATTTTGTGTCTCCATAAAGAAGTTCAGTCCTACGAAGAAGACTGATTTCGGGTAGGAAAAACTTCACCAATAAGTTTTAATAAAGATTAACCCGTAGCAATACACGGACTTGTTTTTAATATATAGGTGTAGTTTTATTTTTTCTTCCCGGTGCAACGCACGGGCATTTGTGTTAGTACCTAATACCTAATACCTATACCTATATCTAATAATAATAAAGGACGGATTGTTTCTTCCGGTCTAACACTTTTTTTTGGACCTTTTTACCCTCCCACCAAACCCTATATTACAACCCAGCGACACCGGTAAGTTGGAAAAAACTGTTCCGTATATTCGTATGCTGATTCGGCGTCGCCTCCTCCTCGTGGGTTGTCGCTGGAGACCCCATGCACCTCAGCCCAGCCAAGATTAGCTGAGCAAACTGATCACGACCAGAAATTAGAGGCTGGGCCCGGTGAACCAACGGCAAATGAGGACCTTATTGTTTCGACCGTGGAACCGATGGCAGCGGCATCTACATCATTGCTTGGTACGACTGTTTAGTACCACCTTGTTCCCTTACAATCAGTTCGACCGATTTATATACGTACGCGAGCTCAGCAAAGTATTAACGGGCCTAATCAGAATTTGACAAGCAGCAACGAGCACGGTTGATTGGTTGGATGATGGCTGGACGATGCGAGCACGACGGGGGAACACGGGCGGGCCTCCTGCAGGTACTATTGGTTGCCGGCGATGATGCAGCAGGGGCGACAGAGGAGGACCTCTCCTCCTGGCGGCGCGGGACCCATGCGGAGAGACTCGAGACCCGGTCAAATGATAGGAAGGGCGGCACAGGACCCATGGCAGCCAAATGAGGGGAAGGGCGGCAATGGAGATCGATGGAGGACATGGCGGCCATTGGTTGATGTCCTCAGGCACGCCCAACTGCACACGTGGTCGGTCGAGGTGGAGCGCTGCTAGCCGAAGGTCGAGTAGAGGCGGGGGGAGCAGGGCCTGGGAACCAGAGAAGAAGGGTCCAGATGCGTGCCGCCGGTCCGGGCCTCTGTCTTGGTGCCGGCCGGCCTCCGCAACGTCAGGCTTACTTGCGCCGCTTCCGATTCCCGCCGCCCCGCTGCTCCTCTGCGGTCTTGGGCCAAGGTTTGTGGAAATAAATTGCAAGCTAATTAAATGGGTGGGATCTTGTGGGCTCTTCCTGCTTCGCAAAAAAGATCAACGAGGTTGGCTACTCTGCGCAACAGTTTATTGTACGGTAGCATTTTCATTGGTTGTGCAACTTGCATGTTAGGAGACCTAATAATAGAAAAAGAGATATACGCTCATCCAGGAAAGAAAACGAGGAGGAGGGTTGACGTGGGGAGAGAAAAAGTCTCAACAAACTCACAATTTAGGGCACATTATAAAACTTGCCAAACCACAGAAAAAGATACTCCTTCTGTCCATAAATAACTGACTTGATTTTGTCTAGATACGTATGTACCTAGACATATTTTCGTGTATAGATACATTTATTATCTAGATAAACTCAAGCCAGTTATTTGCGGATGGAGGGAGTATATGTCATGCACGAAAGAAAATGAGGAGGTTTATGCGGGGAGAGAAAAAGTCTCAACAAATTGAAGACCTGATTTTAAATTTATTTTATTTTTTCATAAAATCTATCACTTTTCGACCGTTGCAATGCACGGGTATTGTGCTACTTCCTTCGCTCGGCCGTGATACAGCAGGCCCAAACGTGTCGGCCCAACTCCATCTTCTGAGTTTGTAGCGTCATGGGCCGATCCAAGTCCAAGCCGGGTGAACCAACGGCAATCGGGAATCTTGCAGATGTATGTGCGTGCGTTGCCTGGTATTCAGCTGGTACGAGTCAGGTTTAGTACCACCCCGCTCCCTTAAGCTCTGCCCCACCAGTTTATATACATTTGCATAGCAACAAAGACATCTCTCTCAAAAGAAAAGAAAGTTTCAAGAAGATATGGTTGCCTAATTAAATCGTGTAATGTGGTGTGGGCTATATAATTAAACGCCTCAAAGGAGGAATTGTGTGGGATTGTCAGCTAAGAATATATTGAGATTAATTAAACGACGAATGGGATTGCCAGCTGTAATTGAAACAAAATCGTGGGCATGATTTTAAAAGAGACCAGCCTGACATGAAGTGCTGTGTTGGTTTCTGGCGGTGCAGGTTCACGGTTCAAAATGTCAACAAATTAGAAAAAAAAGATAATATCTTTGCGCCTCGTACAATTGTAGTCGAAGTAGGGCATGGATAGATTTTATTCCCGGTGCAGCGCACAGGCTTTTGTGCTAGTATTATAAATGTAATCATCGAAATACTAGTGCACTATGTACAACTTTTGATGTTTTATCACCTCGTTTCTACTTGACTTTTGTCGGTATTATCAATACAGGAGTTTCCAATCTTCTAAGGTTGACACATTCCCTTATAACATAACCGTTTATGATTTTAAGATATGTCATCCTTTATGGATTTGGTAACATGTCTACAGCTCTTAATCAGACACTATAGACAAACTTAGCTCAACGTTCCGTGGTTTGTACTTAATCACTTTTCAAACGTTCCTTCTGGGATCATATATTATGTTAACTTGTCATCATGGTTTTTCAAGACAGAACCTATGTCTCAACATAGTGGATGATGATTATCTTTTCTTTATTTCTTTCAACCATTGATGTTTAACTTAATGCTATTCCTAATTTGAGTGACCAAGGACCAATCCTTAATCAATTTCTATTTTGAAAGTATTTTTAGAATCCCTTTTAGGAATACAACATAATATCGTAATATACTTATTTATCATCTTCTAATCCCTATAAATCATTATCTATCGGTACTTGTACTTTTATTCTTAATGTGTCGTACACACACTTAAAAATCAATCTCGAAGATCCCACTCAAAATATGTTCCCAACATATTCGAGTCCGAGACTTATATTGCTCCCACATAAAATATGTTTCCGACATATCTGAGTCCGAGACTTATATTGCTCCCACTCAAAAATATGTCATTCACATATTGTTTTAGGAAGACTTTCGCAACTCCCACTTAATTTCATGCAAATTGCATATCCACTCATTATTTTGAACAACTTCAAAATCTTTGATCAATTATCAAACTGTTAGTTTTATTACGAGATGCTAGTACCTTACTAGTATCAAATTTAGTAAACTTTCAGCACTTCTGAATCAAATTCATTTGAATTTGTCCAATACATTATTCATGACAAATCATGCTTTTGGCATTCACCTTTTCCATCATGACTTTGCAGTCGTTTGGAAAATTCAAGTAACCCATTACTTGTAAGATTCAACAATGAATTGTTTTCTAATCTTAAGTGAATTTTGCCTCTAGGATTTCTCATAATTTCAGTTCACCATTATTACCTTCGTAGTTCGTAGGTATGTCATATTCTGGTAATGTGACAAGTTATTCATAAATGTCTCCATACAAGATGTGGGGTACATTTTGAATCCCACTATGTAGTGAAAACACTAGTGGAGAAAACACAATGATCATTATCATTGATTCTTTCCTTTATGAAGAGAATCATTTAGGAACGATTTCCGTTGCGCTTATCAACACTCTGGTGCAGGGTTTTGAATCCTCATCGTGTTTTTCACTATCTTCCATAAGCTTCATATTCAAGAACATAAACTTTCTCGAAAATGCACCAAAATTTAAGAAATACTAGTTTTGCCTTTCTTTTGGTTCTAGCCATGGATTTCGTATTCATTGCTCTACAAGGAATTATTCGCTATTGTTTTGGTTATATCGAATAACTCCAAAACTTCCATGACGATCCATACAAGATATGGTGCCGATCTCACGAATTCAGATGGTTCACTTTATATTCTAATTGAGTGTTTACTATTTCTAATTAATGGTCTTTACATCTACACTATAACGATTTATTCGGCGCGATCTATTCACCCACTTGATAATTAATATCATATTGTGATGCTTTGCACTTCGACGTTTTAAACACATTGCATTTCACAATTTCTTTATGCCAATCTTATAATGTCGAATTTCATTACTATTGAGTAAATCATAGTAATTAAATTCTCTTTTATCTTTAATACCCTTGGATGATGAAATACTTTGATCATATCAAATAGTTTCATACTCTTGTTTCTTTTGGTAAATATCTTTAGAAAATTCAAACAATCATATAATGATAATCACCATTTTGTTGAAATACGATACATCAAATATGCATTCTCTTTCAACAATTCATCAAACACTTTGTATTATTGCAATACATGATGTTTAATTTATCTTGCCAAACTTGGTCATGATTCATATGTGACAATAAATCAAATGTCTTTCATGTATTATCAACATAACTTTGAATTTTAAACAACGGTTTCATTCAAAATGAATATATCATTAAGTTGGATATTTTCAAGGCATTTTATTTAATATTTTACAAATGTTCATGGATTATCAATTAGTTTCATAATCAGGATAATTCACACATAATCGAACAAGATATGAACACAAATAGAAATCATTCATAAAAGTGGAACAACTGTTTGTTACAAACTCATATGAATAACCGTCACACAAAGTATAAGACACACTAAAGAATCTCACAATCTATCGATTACATTAATCATCCAAAAAGATAAACTAAGTGATAAATGTCGAGGGAGAGTGTCGTTGGCCATCATCATCATGCTCGCCATCAACACACAACGTCACCTCCTCTCTAGCAAGCAACTCTCATACAGAAGGACCTATTTTCACCAAAACAGAATAAGTATCAAATAATTTAACACTACAATATATGCTTGCAAGATTATAATATTTATAGAACTATATATCAAATATATACCTTTATCATCGATGACCTCTCCAGCAATAGGTTCAACCTTCACATTCTTGAAATGTGATATGAACTCGTGGAAATCCTGTGTTTCTGCATCACCTCTCATGATGCAATTCTCGGCATGTGCATGGTAGCTTGGTGGCAGCGACCGCAGCAACATGCCTATTGCAAAACAGCTCGCGAGCAAGTTGTCCAGGAAGAATGCAAGCCTCATGTAGTCATCATGTATGTGCACTAGGTGGTCGTTAAGCGAAGAGTTCTCCTCCATCTTTATGGAGAGGAAATCTCCCATCAGCTCATGCTCCCATATGTGCACTTGTTCCACGAAAGGTGATATGAGTTGTGCCATAACCATTCGAGGGTTAATGCTACCCACAATCGCCCACGGATCATCAACCATTCCGAAGCGCATCGTCGCTGATATGAAGATGGACATCACATGACGGCAGTAGCGGTAATCCCGCTGCTCTGGGGTCTCATAGAAAAAGGGCTGCTCCAAATCCATCTCGTAGAGTATGTAGTCGATCACTTCATTCTCGCTAAGGAGAACATGGAGACGCGCAAACCACATAGAAAAGTTTGATCCGTCTAGTTTGAGCTTTTCTCCTTCTAACTAATTGTTAATAGGGAATGTAACATTGGGGAGAACCATTTTCTACATTTATAATTGCAAGAGGAATTTAGACTAAGTTTATAATTATATGAGTTAAAATTAAATACTCCACTAAAATCTCCTATCCCCAGAAGGGTTTTAGTGATTACATGATCCCTATTCACTACACCGCCCCCGATCATCACGGCCGACGACATAGTTGCAAAGGTGGACGCCTAAACGTCGATCACATTATTCATGCGACTCGTGCTCGATCTTTCGACCATTTGTGTTCCGAGGCCATGTCTACACATGCTAGGCTCGCCAACTCAACCTTAGCGTATTCGTTGTGCAGCATGGCTTACACCCACTGTATGCGAATGTATATATGTCTGACACCCGATCGTCACGGTCTGCCTCATACCGAAGAACTTTCTTGGTGGTGCACACTAAGGGAGAACACTTATATTGGTATTTTAATTAGGGATCATCTTATTAGGCTACCTTCGGGTATCTAATACTAGCACACAATAAGCCACACAAACAATGAACATTGAATGTAAGAGTGATGTGATATGGTTCTTCTTGCTGTGATCTCCATCTCGTGCCTATGGATTCCGGTGCCAGGGTTCTGGTGTCGTACGCACCAGGGTACTGTTGCCTTCCGTCGTGGTAGTCCATCATCTCCATGACCATCTACTACTACTTAGAAACTTAAGTAAACTACTTTACCTTTGCCACAACCATATCACATCACAACGCCCCCTTGGAAAACAAAGTTAGACGCCTCTACTTTATCTTTGCATGTTTTACGTGGCTAATAGGGCTTCTGTAGAAGAACCGTTCTTACCTACAAACTTTCACCACAACGCTGATCGAGTAGTTGTCTCTACTACACCCTTTTAGGGCCCTCCGTTGCAAATGGCATACCAACTAATGCAAGAGAGACAAACACCCCCCAAAGCCACTTTATACTGTACAAGCCATATGTCAAGCATGGACCAGTCTCACGAATGAACACATAAAGTCGGTTGGGGGATGCTTCATCAAGCATTACTACGGCATACACAAGTACACGTGGGAGGGTAACAACTAAAATATTAACGCCCACATGCTACATCTCGTGTGTTCTACCTGTACTAGCAATACTACGCATATATCTAGCTCTGGTACCACTGTAGGGTTCGCGGATGAAAACTGAAGGGAATATGCCCGAGAGGCAATAATAAAGTGGTTATTATATTATTCCATGTTTATGATAAATGTTTATTTTGCATGCTATGATTGTATTAATTGGAAACGTTAATACATGTGTGTTTAATAAACAAAATAAAGAGTTCCTAGTTATGCCTCTCATATAAACTAGCTCATTGATTAACAAGATGACCAAGGTTTCCTAATCATAGACATTGAATGTTATTAATAATGAGGTCACAATATTGGTGGAATGATGTGATGAACATTCATCCAAATTATAGTAATATGATCAAAGTCATTTGTTTAAATTGCTATAACATCATACGAAGTAATTCTAGTCCTTAGACCATGAGATCATGTCAATCACTAACACTAGAAGAGTAACTTGATAACATCAAACATCACACCGTAACAGGGTGATAATAAAGGTGGGTTCAGATACTCCAAACGTGTTATGTAGAGGCTCATGGATCAAGAGTGGGATTTGTCCATCCTGATGACGGATAGATATACTCTGGGCCCTCTCGATGATATCACATTCAGACAGCTTGCAAGCAAGTGATGTGATCACTAGAATGTTATATCACGTGAACGACAAAATAGTGCATGTCGGTAACGAGAACAAACTAGGTATGGAGATACCGATGATCGAATCTCGGACATGTAATATATCATGATACAAAGGTATTTGTTTACAAACATTAAAGGTTCACACGATCACTAGAGTCATCGTTGAATATGTGGGAGTCGGTACGGATCTCTAGGCCCCCTTGATGATTATTGATCAGAGAGGGGTCTCGATCATGTCCACATTATTCGCGAACCATAGGGTGACACACTTAAGGGATACCGACACCATTTGGGGGGCAAATAAGATACCATAGAAAGATTATGGAAGCACTGGAATTGTTTCGATGGACACCGGAATTTTTGGGTGAAATTGGTTCTGCATGTGATATCGAAATGTTGCAAGGGTTTTATGTGAATGTTTTTTAATTAAAGTAATAAACAAAATTCTGAATAAAATAAATAAAGTTGTTTTCTTTAAAGAGAAGAATGCATTTAATTTAGTGGACATTAAATGCAAGTGAGTGGAGTTGAAATTTATGTGAGTGGGCTTAGTGGAAGCTCCACCCACATGAATGAGGGAGAGGTGGGGGCACCCACCATGGCCGGCCATCCATGGCCATGGGGGTGCGCCCCATCCTCTATAAAAGGATCCCCATGGCTCCTTTCCTCTTGCAATACCTCCTCGTGAAGGATCTCTCTCCCCCTCTAGAAATTATTCCCCATGGTCTCGGATTAGCGAGATACATGTTCCCGGTGGCTTTATCTGGAAAGGAGTTGCTGCTTCTGCTGCATCACTGGAGCGAGGATGCACAGGTTGTCGGGGTACCTGACGTGTGTGTGATCACGGATGCACCACTGCTTTGCGGTGCTGGACTTGCTGGTGCTGGACTTCATCATGATCTTTAGATCAGCAAGTGTACGACTACATCATCCACGAGTTCAACCTCATTAACAATGCTTTGTCGCTCTTAAAGGGTATGTTCTCTATGGATGTATATCCACCCGTTGATTGTATCTAGGTAAATAGATCTTGGTTCTTAGTTATTCACATCATAGGATTTTTTGTTTTCTATGTTGCGAACCCAACAGTGGTATTAGAGCCTAATCTATGCATAGATGCTTTGCACGGGTAGAACACATATGAGTATGTGGGCATTGATGATCATGTTATTGCATCTTCTATGTATTTTGGATATTGGTGGCATAGTGGGATGAAGCGACCCGAACTAAATTTACATGTCCTCGCACATGAGACTAGTTTTGCATAAGTGGCTAGCAGGTGTCTGTCTCTCCTACTATAGTCAATATCTGATTTACAAAGAGTTGCTGATAATTTGGTTATCATCATTGTGGTTCCATGTTCATAGATAAGACCGGTTCTATCTCTGAAAGCCCTAAGCCACGTAAAACTTGTAATTGATAAATTAGAAGCGCCTAGTTTAGATTGTTGCTGGGCTAGTGTCATGATATGGTAATGTTATAATTTGAAGTATAGTTGATACTCTTGGAAATTGTGGCATACCTAATGTGTAAGTTTCATAGACATTGGCCTTACACATAAAAGAATGATAAAGATGCACATGATAGTGATCAAGTGCAAGAACCATATCATTTAACTTTATGCATATGATGTTTTGTTTGTATCTTATATTGCTTGTTTGGCGCTTTAGTAGCATTATAAGACGATCCCTCATTTAGATATCAAGATAAAATGTGTTCTTCCTTAAGTACGCACCGTTAAGAAAGTTCGTTGTTTTGAGACATCACGTGATGATCGGGTGTACTTGACTCTACGCTTTCATACAACAAGTGTAAGACGGTTTTACACACGTGAGTACTAAGGTTCTTACTTGGCGATCCTAGCATGTACAGACATGGCCTTAAAACATGGACCAAAAGGTTAAGCATGAGTCATATGGTTGATATGATGCCCATATAGATGCTCGCCTTTGAAACTAGACCAACTCACGTGATGATCGGACTTGGTGTAGTGGATTTGGTTCATGTAATCACCAAAACAACTCGAGGGATGTTGGTTTTGAGTGGGAGTTCTTTTGTAATTTGGATTATTCGAACTCAATTTATCATAAACTAAAATCGAAGTGAATTTGCATAATTTGTTGTAGTCATTGGCATCCGTTTACTACCTTGCGCTTAGTTTTAATTGAGATAGTAGAACTATAGAATTCTGGATATTTACTTTATAAACTAGTATCGTATTGTTTTGAGTGTCAATCTAAATTTTAAAAGTCCTATTGCAAACTTTCAGCAAACTCCATCTACTCCATGAAGTTGAATAAGTAGTATTAAACCAAGAGTAATAATTCCAGTGTTAGTATCTAAAGTATCATGTTTGCCTCCATGATTCTTGATATTCAAAAGTTGTTTTAATATCAACATTATCTAGGAGCTGGAATAATTGTTTCAAAAACCATCATGTGTGGAAGATATTGTGATATCTGAAACAATGTTTATGGTTGCAATATGATAGAGTATAATTTAGCAAAATACATATTCTCATATTGTATGAGAATTTGCAAAGGTTGGAGATGCTAGGCGTCCTAATCTCCCAAAAAGGTTTTGGGAACTGGCATTATACTCATGATTCGCCCTTATAAGGTATAGTAGCTTGATCATGAAAGTTGTCATGATGAGGATGAATAGAAGATGTAGGTAAAATGTTTACTAGACTATTTTTTTGCTAAAGAATGGAATTTTGAAAGAACGGCAAACATTTGATGATGGTGATCCACTTCAAAGTGCAAGTACAAAGGTATTAGTATTTGACTATACACGCTTTGGACTATGTGTCATATGTATGGCGCCGCTGTTGATGTTGATAGATTCTTTTAAAAGCAAAAGGAAATGCTGAAAGAGAATCTATAAAATATTTGGCAGAAAAGAAAAGGCTGGAAATGTCTAGCTAAGGTATATAGTGTTGGGTCCGCAGCATAGAAAACAAAAAATTTCCTACGATGAGAACTATACGCCAAGATCTATCTACTAGATACAGAGCAATGGGTGGACATACATCCATGGAGAACTTACCCTCGAAGACAACGAGTTTTGTTAACGAGTAGGAACTCGTGGTTGATGTAGTCGTACGCTTGCCGATCTCAAGATCGTGTGGAAGTCCGAGCACCGCAAATCAGCAGCTCATCCGTCCTCGCACACACGTTCAAGCCACCGAACAACCTCCACCTCCTCGCTCCAGCGAATCAGCGGAAGCAGCAACTCCTTCCAGACGCAAGGCCACCGGTAACATGTATCTCACTAATCCGAGACCATGGGGGAATATCTAGAGGGGGAGAGAGATCCTTCACGAGGAGGTGTGGTTTGTGAGAGGGGAGAGGGGGGCTTTATATAGGAGGGAGGGAGACCCCTCCCCTCCCATAGCCGGCGCATGAGGGGGGGGGACTCCTCCCCTCCTTCATTCATGTGGTGAACCTCCACTCACATAAACATGGCCTCCACCCAAAATCCCACTCACATGTATTTAATTTCCACCAAATTAAATGCAACTCTCAATTAATAAAACTCTTTTATTTATTTTATTCAGAATTTTGTTAATTACTTTAATTAACAAACATTCACATAAAACCCCTTGCAACATTTCAATATCACATGCAGAACCACTTTCTGCAATTTCACCCGAAACAATTCCGGTTTCTATCGAAACAATTCCTGTTTCTATCGAAACATTTCCTGCGCTTTGCAAACCTTTTGTCTAGAACATATGTGCTCCTAAATGGTGTCCAACAACCCTTAAGTGTGTCACCCTACGGTTCGCGAATAATGTAGACATGATTGAGACTCCTCTCAGATTAATAATCAGAAGCGGGACCTGGAGATCCATACTGACTCCTGCATATTCAACGATGACTTCTATGATCGTGAGAACCTTTAACATCAGCAATTTAATCCCTTTGTCTCATGATATAATACATGTCCGAGATTCGATCATCGGTATCCAAATACCTAGTTTGATCTCGTTACCGACATGCACTCTTTTCTCGTTCCCGTGATATAACATTCTAGTGATCACATCACTTGCTTGCAAGCTATCTTAATGTGATATCACCGAGAGGGCCCAGAGTATATCTATCCGTCATCGGGATTGAAAAATTCCACTCTTGATCCATGAGCCTCAACATAACACCTTCATAGTACTGAACCCACCTTTATGGTCACCCTGTTATAGTGTAACGTTTGATGTTATCAAGATACTCTTCCGGTGTTAGCAATTAACATGATCTCATGGTCTAAGGACTAAGACTACTTTGTATGATGTTATAGCAATATAAACATAATGACTTGATCGTAATGCTATACTTCGGATGAATGTTCATCACATCATTTCACAAATGCTGTGACCTTGTTATTAACAACATCCAATGTCCATGATCAGGAAACCTTGATAATCTTGTTAATCAACAAGCTAGTCTATAAGAGAGGCATAACTAGGAACCCTTTTTGTTTATTAAACACACATGTATTGATGTTTCCTATCAATACAATTATAGCATGCAAAATAAACATCTATCATATATAAGGAATACATAATAACAACTTTATTATTGCCTCTCAGGGCATATTTCCTTCAGTCTCCCACTTGTACTAGAGACAATAATCTAGTTTATATAGTGATAAATCTAACACCCATGGAGTTCTGGTGTTGATCATGTTTTCCCTAGGGAGTACTTTAGTCAACGGATCTGCTACATTCAGGTCCGTGTGCACTTTACAAATCTTTATATCTCCATCCTTGACATGCTCGCGGATGGAGTGAAACCGGCGCTTAATATGCTTGGAATTCTTGTGAGACCTTGGTTCCTTGGCATTGGCTATGGCTCCATTATTGTCACAATAGATCACCATTGGGTCCAACGCACTAGGAACCACACCTAGTTCCGTTATGAACTCCTTCATCCAAACCACTTCTGAAGCAGCAACATATTCCGCCTCCGTTGTTGATCCAGCCACCACAGGTTGTTTGGAGCTCCTCCAACTAACTGCTGCTCCGTTCAAGAGAAATACATATCCGGATTGAGACTTAGAGTCATCCGGACCAATGTCAAAGCTAGCATCGACATAACACTTACTGACTAGCTCTTCTTCACCTTCGTATACAAGAAACATATCCTTAGTTCTTCTCAAGTACTTAAGGATATTTTTGACCGCTATCCAGTGTTCCGAACCTGGATCAGATTGGTACCTACTAGTCAAACTAATAGAATGTGCCACATCCGGTCTTGTACATAGCATGGCATACATTATAGAGCCTATGGCTGAGGCATAGGGGATCTTATCCATTATCTCTCTTTCTTCCGCCGTAGCCGGACTTTGAGTCTTACTCAATGTCTTGCCTTGCAACATAGGTAAGTACCCCTTCTTACTTCCGTCCATATTAAACTTCTTTAATATCTTATCAAGGTATGTACTCTGCGATAGCCCAATTAGGCGTCTTGATCTATCTCTATAGATTTTAATGCCTAATATATATGAAGCTTCACCAAGGTCCTTCATCGAAAATTTGCTGTTTAGATAACTTTTAACACTGTTTAAAAGATCTATATCATTTCCAATCAATAATATGTCATCCACATATAACATCAGAAATGCCACATTGCTCCCACTCACTTTCTTGTAAATACAAGCCTATCCATAAATTTGGACAAATCCAAACTCTTTGATCACCTCATCAAAGCGGAGATTCCAACTCCGGGATGCTTGTTTCAGTCCATAGATGGATCGCTGAAGTTTGCACACCTTATCAGCATCCTTTGGATCGACAAAACCCTTAGGTTGTATCATATACAACTCTTCTTCAATATTACCATTGAGGAACGCAATTTTGACATCCATCTGCCATATTTCATAATCGAAATATGCAGCAATTGCTAACATAATCCTAACCGACTTAAGCATCGCTACGGGAAAGAATGTCTCGTCGTAGTCAACTCCTTGAATTTGTCGAAACCCCTTTGCGACAAGTCGAGCCATATAGATGGTTACATTACCATCAGCATCAGTTTTTCTTTTGAAAATCCATTTATTCTCAACGGCCTTTCGATCGTGAGGTAAGTCCACCAAGGTCCAAACCTGGTTTTTGTACATGGATTCCATCTCATATTTCATGGCTTTCTAGCCATTTGTTGGAATCAGGGCTCATCATCGCTTCTTCTTACGTCGCAGGGTCGTCTATTTCATCAATCATGAAATTCATAACAGGATTGCCGTACAGTTCAGGAGCTGCATGTGTCCTGCTTGACCTGCGAGGTTCGGTAGTGTCCTCTTTAGGAGTTTCATGATCAATATCATTAGCTCTCTCTTCATTAGGTGAAGTCAACTCCGAAACAACTTCCGGTGCTGTGCTACTCGTCATTTCATGAAGAGAAGGTTCAATAACCTCTTCGAGTTCTACCTTCCGACTACTCACACCTTTCGCGAGAAACTCCTTCTCAAGAAAGGATCCATTCTTGGCAACAAATACCTTTCCCTCGGATCTGTGATAGAAGGTATACCCAATCGTTTCCTTAGGGTATCCTATGAAGACGCATGTTTCCGCTTTGGGTTCGAGTTTATCCGGTTGAAGTTTCTTCACATAAACATCGCATCCCCAAACTTTAAGAAATGACAGCTTAGGTTTGTTTCCAAACCATAATTCATACGGTGTCTTTTCAACGGATTTAGATGGTGCCCTATTTAAAGTGAATGCAGCGGTTTCCAGTGCATAACCCCAAAATGACAGTTGCAAGTCAGTCAGAGACATCATAGATCGAACCATATCCAATAAAGTACGATTACGACGTTATGACACACCATTACGTTGTGGTGTTCCGGCAGGCGTGAGTTGTGAAACTATTCCACAGTCTTTCATATGTGTGCTAAACTTGTAACTAAGATACTCTCCTCCACGATCGGACCGCAGAAATTTGATCTTTCCGTTACGATGATTTTCCACTTCATTCTGAAATTCTTTGAACTTTTCAAAGGTTTCAGACTTATGTTTCATCAAATAGATATACCCGTATCTACTTAAATCATCCGTGAAAGTAACAAAATAACGATATCCACCTCGCGCCGACACACTCATTGGTCCACACACATCAGTATGTATGATTTCCAATAAATCTGTCGCCCGTTCCAATTAATCGGAAAACGACGTTCTAGTCATCTTGCCCATAAGGCATGGTTCACATGTATCAAATGATTCAAAATCAAGTGATTCCAAAAGTCCATCAGAATGGAGTTTCTTCATGCGTTTAACGCCAATATGACCTAGACGGCAGTGCCACATATATGCAGATATATCATTATCAAGTTTAATCCTTTTAGCATCAACATTATGAATATGCGTAATACTACTATCGAGATCCAACAGAAATAAACCATTCAACACAGGTGCATGACCATAAAAGATATTATTCATATAAATCGAACAACCATTGTTTTCAGACTTAAACGAATAACCACTTTGCATCAAACACGATCTGGATACAATGTTCATGCTCAGTGCAGGCACCAAATAACAATTATTCAGGTTTATAAGTAATCCCGACGGCATATGGAGAGGCAGCGTTCCAACGGCGATCACATCAACTCTTGATCCATTGTCGACCCGCATTGTGACCTCATCCCTTGCTAGTTGTCGCTTGTTCCGTAGCCCCTGAACCGAGTTACATATATTAGCAACCGATCCCGTATCAAATACCCAGGTGCTACTGTGAGTACTAGTCAAGTACACATCAATAACATGTATATCACATATACCTTTGTTTGCCTTGCCGGCCTTCTTGTTCGCCAAATACTTGGGGCAGTTGCGCTTCCAATGGCCAGTCCCCTTGCAATAGTAGCGCTCGGTGTCAGACTTAGGGCCAGCTCGGGGTTTCTTTTCAGGCGCGGCAACAGTTTTGCCGCCCTTCTTTCCCTTCTGCTTGCCTTTCTTGTCCTTCTTGAAACCGGTGGTCTTATTGATCATCAACACTTGATGTTCTTTCCTAATCTCTACTTCTGCAGTCTTAAGCATTGATAGAAGCTCGGGAAGAGACTTCTTCATGCCCTGCATATTATAGTTCATCACGAAGCTCTTGTAGCTAGGTGGCAGAGATTGGAGAACACGATGTATGCCTAAGTCAATGGGAATCGTTATTCCCAAGGACACAAGCTTATCAACGTACCCAGACATTTTGAGTACATGCTCACTAACGGAGCTGTTCTCTTCCATCATGCAGCTAAAGAACTTTTCAGAAGCATTATAACTCTCTACGGCAGCATGGGTATCGAAAATCATTTTCAATTCTCCCATGGTATCAATGGCATTGCCATTTTCGAAATGTTTTCGAAGTTCTGGCTCTATCCCATACAGTATGCCGAAATGAACTAAGTTGTGGTCCTCCTGATGAGTTATATAGACGTTCTTTTCCTCGTCAGGGGCATCAGGAGCTGGTGGAGGGCCTAGCGGCGCCTCTAGCACATATTGCTTTTGTGCAGCAGTGAGGAGAATCCTCAAATTCATAGCCCAGTTGGTGAAGTTGCTACCATTCGCAGCAAGCTTCTCTTTCTCCATGAACACATTGAAATTAAAAGCAGGTGGTGCCATCTACAACAGAATTTGTAAAATATATTTAGACTAAGTTTATGATAGATTGAGTTCAACCAATCCAAATTACTAATGAAACTCCCACTCAAAAACGACATCCCTCGTGTCCTTTTGGTGATTACATGAACCAAATCCACTACACCAAGTCCGATCATCACGTGAGTCGGTGTAGCTTCAAAGGCGAGCATCTATATGGGCATCATATCAACTATATGACTCATGCTTAACCTTTCGGTCCGTTTTCCGAGGCCATGTCTGTACATGCTAGGCTCGTCAAGTAAGAACCTTAGTATTCACGTGTGTAAAACTGCCTTACACTCGTTGTATGAAAGAGTAGAGTCGAGAACATCCGATCATCACGTGATGCCTCAAAACACGATCCACAAAACGGTGCATACTTAAGAAAGAACACATTTTATCTTGATATCTAAATGAGGGATCATCCTATAATGCTACCAAAAGCGCCAAACTATCAATATAAGATGCTAACATCTAATGTGTGAAGTGAGGTGATATGGTCCATGCATTTGATCTCTATCATTTGCATCGTGGTATGATCTCTATCATTCCTTTGTGTGTAAGGCCAAGGTCTATGGAACTTACACTTTAAGTGAGTTGTAAGAGTATCTATCATACATCTACTTACAACAATACCATATCAAGACACTAGCCCAACAACGATCTAAACTAGACGTCTCTAATTTATCAATTGCAAGTTTTACCTGGCTTAGGGCTTTCGGAGATAGAACCGGTCTTACCTACGAACATGAACCACAACGAGGATAACCAAGTTATTAGCAACTCGTTGTAAATCAGATATTGACTATAGTAGGAGAGACAGACACCCGCCAGCCACTTATGCAAAACAAGTTGCATGTCAGTCGTGGAACCGGTCTCATGTACGATGACATGTAAGGTTGGTCTGGGCCGCTTCATCCCACTATGCCACCAATATCCAAAATACATAGAAGATGCAATAACATGATCATGATCGCCCACATATCAACCATATGTGTACTACCCGTGCTAAGCACCTACGCATAGATCAGACTCTGATACCACTGTTGGGTCTGAAGCATAGAAAACAAAAAAATTCCTACGATGAGAACTATACGCCAAGATCTATCTACTAGATACAGAGCAACGGGTGGACATACATCCATGGAGAACTTACCCTCGAAGACAACGAGTTTTGTTAACGAGTAGGAACTCGTGGTTGATGTATTCGTACGCTTGCCGATCTCAAGATCGTGTGGAAGTCCGAGCGCCGCAAATCAGCAGCGCATCCGTCCTCGCACACACGTTCAAGCCACCGGACAACCTCCACCTCCTTGATCCAGTGAATCAGCGGAAGCAGCAACTCCTTCCAGACGCAAGGCCATCGGGAACATGTATCTCGCTAATCCGAGACCATGGGGGAATATCTAGAGGGGGAGAGAGATCCTTCACGAGGAGGTGTGGTTTGTGAGAGGGGAGAGGGGGGCTTTATATAGGAGGAAGGGAGACCCCTCCCCTCCCATAGCCATCGCATGAGGGGGGGACTCCTCCCCTCCTTCATTCATGTGGTGAACCTCCACTCACATAAACATGGCCTCCACCCAAAATCCCACTCACATGTATTTAATTTCCACCAAATTAAATGCAACTCTTAATTAATAAAACTCTTTTATTTATTTTATTCAGAATTTTGTTAATTACTTTAATTAACAAACATTCACATAAAACCCCTTGCAACATTTCAATATCACATGCAGAACCACTTTCTGCAATTTCACCCGAAACAATTCCGGTTTCTATCGAAACAATTCCTGCGCTTTGCAAACCTTTTGTCTGGAACATATGTGCTCCTAAATGGTGTCTGGCAACCCTTAAGTGTGTCACCCTACAGTTCACGAATAATGCAGACATGATTGAGACTCCTCTCAGATCAATAATCAGAAGCGGGACCTGGAGATCCATACTGACTCCTGCATATTCAACGATGACTTCTGTGATCGTGAGAACCTTTAACGTCAGCAATTTAATCCCTTTGTCTCATGATATAATACATGTCCGAGATTCGATCATCGGTATCCAAATACCTAGTTTGATCTCGTTACCGACATGCACTCTTTTCTCGTTCCCGTGATATAACATTCTAGTGATCACATCACTTGCTTGCAATCTATCTTAATGTGATATCACCGAGAGGGCCTAGAGTATATCTATCCGTCATTGGGATTGACAAATTCCACTCTTGATCCATGAGCCTCAACATAACACCTTCATAGTACTGAACCCACCTTTATGGTCACCCTGTTACGGTGTGACGTTTGATGTTATCAAGATACTCTTCCGGTGTTAGCAATTAACATGATCTCATGGTCTAAGGACTAAGACTACTTTGTATGATGTTATAGCAATATAAACATAATGACTTGATCGTAATGCTATACTTCGGATGAATGTTCATCACATCATTTCACAAATGCTGTGACCTTGTTATTAACAACATCCAATATCCATGATCAGGAAACCTTGATCATCTTGTTAATCAACAAGATAGTCTATAAGAGAGGCATAACTAGGAACCCTTTTTGTTTATTAAACACACATGTATTGATGTTTCCTATCAATACAATTATAGCATGCAAAATAAACATCTATCATATACATGGAATACATAATAACAACTTTATTATTGCCTCTCAGGGCATATTTCCTTCATATAGATGATATACATGTTATGGTTGTATTCTTTGCTTGTTAAAAAATGTGGTTCTTAGGTAATGGATACCGAATTGGTTGGTGTGAAATGTCATACAGAACAACTCAATTCATGAACTACAATGGCCTAAGTAACTAGGAAGACAATATGTGATGATGTTCATCGAAAACAAATAAAGTGTTATTGTGTTTCTTGTTGACATCAAAGCTTGCCTTCAATATTTGTTTAAATAATTGTTATTTTATTCCGGTATTATGAGAATAATGGTTGTTCAAATAATTACTGTATTCCATAGAAGATGGATGAACTTTTACAAGTCTAGTTGGAGAAATCACGTCTATAAAAACTAATGCTAAAATATCGCAAGACAAATGATTGAAATATCACTTATGAAGTGGCATCGCCATTTAAATTATATTGGAAAGAAAACATGAAGAAACTCCATGTTGATGGATTTTTGGAGTCTTTGATTTTGATCAATTGACGCTTGTGAGACTTTCCTTGAGATAATTGAAACTCCATTCATAGGCCAAAGAGGAACGAATGACTAACTTATTGGACATTGTACATGTTGATGTATATGGTACATTATATGTAGCCATGTGCGGTGGATCTTTTGACTTCATATGCTTTCTCTAAAAATTTGAGTGAATATATCTGTATATTTACTTAATGAGGAAGAAGTATGAAACATTTGAAAATTGTTCAAAGACTTTCAAGATGAAGTGGAAAATCATTGAATGAGAAAATAAAGAATTTATGATTCGATCATAAAAGAAGATATTTGAGTTACATGTTTAGCAAAACACCTAAGATTTGAGGAATTGTTCCATGTATTTGTGTTTCCCGATAAACCATAGGAGTATGGTGTGTTCGAGAAATGAAATCAAACCTTGTTTGACATGGTAAGATCAAAGGTGTCATTTATAAAACTGCCACTATGTTTTAGAGATTAAAGCTTTATAGACTACCGCTTTTACATCGAAAAGAGCACCATCGTGATCCGTTGAAATGACACCATATGGGTTATGGTTCGAGATAAAACCCGAGTTGTCTTTTCTTAAATTTTGGTATGCTAGGCATAAGTAAAATGTTTACAACCAAAGTTGGATAAGCACATCTTTGTAGGTTATCCCAAAGAATTTGCTGGGTATTCCTCCATAACACTGAGGACAAAAGAGTTTTCGCTTGGAACATGAAGTTTCTTGAGAAGGAATTTTTTGCGAAAAGTTAAGTGGGGAGACAATAGAACTTTGATAAGTTTATTGAACCTTAGCTCTATGTGCTAAGTAGCACAGCACTGGAAAGTGTCTTGGCGGCAGCCACAATGCTCATGGCTCCCATGATTACAAAGGTTGTGATCTTGGAGATTAGAGTTCCTATTTGAACCGTATGCGTCGGGTAACAATCAAATAGTAAGATTTGATAAACAAGTGATTATTGTTTTGACAATGATGAACCGACTGCATGCAAAGAATCGATGATGGTCCCTAACTCCATAAAATGGCTAGAATTTATAAAATCCGTGATAGTATCCATACACGATAAATCAAGTTTCTGAACTTGGAAGACCCTCCAGAAAGGCATGAAGCCTATCGGTCGTATTTGGATCTATAAAGAAATAAACATGGATGTTTGACATCTATGAAATAGTCAACATGTCGGAAAGGAGTTTAGGACAATGTTCAACGAGTTGATTATGACAAGATTTGATCTTTCGTAGCGATATTTAGTCTTGATGGATTAATATAGCAACCACTACATATATTTTGTTATATGGTAGTTGAGCAAACAAAACAATGTTCTTCTAATAGAATGGTTACCTAGGACGTGTACATGACATGGTCCGAAGGGTTTTGTTAATTCAAAGGATGCTAAAAGGGCATGCAAACATCAATGGTTGAAATAAGCATAAGGAAATTGGAATCTTCACCATGATGAAACTGCTATAATGTTTAATTTCATCGGAGACGATGAAGATGCTTGCATTTGCAAGAAATTAAGTGGGATCACTGAGACAAATTTCCAATACATTATGTAGAGGACATGTTGCTGATTGGAAATAATGTATCTGTTATTGGCACGGATTAAAAATTTCATTAAAAATGGATTTCGATGAAAGACTTGGGCAAAATTGGAATATTTGGCATCAAGGTCTATATGGATAGATTGAGGCGCTAATATGGTTATGCCATACATATATATATGATATATTGAAAGGGTTCAATATGGAAATGATAAGAAAGGTTCTTGCCTCATGGGAAGGGTTGAATCAAGATTCAAGTGTATTGACACTTGATAAATGAAACGAGATTCAAGTGTTTTGACACTTGGTGAGTGAAATCACATGAATATTTTGATCAAATATACCGTGATATGTATATATCCAGATATGTCCTATGCTCTAAATGTTAAGTGCATATACCAGAATGATTCATAAGGTGATCATTGGTAATAGTAAGGATATTCTTATGATCTTTGAAAGAACTAAGAATATATTTACGTAGAGGTGAAAAATAGTTACAAATAGTTTATTGTAAAGTGTTACATTGATACTAGTTTGTCACAAGATACAAATTAAATATCTCAATTTAAACTATGGGTGGCACAATCTAATGGAAAGGAGGTTCCATAATGGATTTGGGTGAGTTATGATGAGCCACAAGTATAGGGGGTGTATCGCAGTATTTTCGAGGGAAGTGAAACCCAATTTATTGATTCGATACAAGGGGAGCCAAAGAATATTTATAAGCCTTAACAACTGAGTTGTCAATTCAGCTGCACCTGGAAACAATCTTGCTCAGAGAAGTTTATCAGTAGCAACAGTTTTGTAGTAGCAATATCAAAGTAATAACAGTAGTAAAAGTAAAGACAGTAGTAACAATTGTAGTAAACCGTAGAATTAAAGCGCGATAGGCATAGGGATGGATGGACGGGCATTGCATGGATAAGACAATTCACGTAGCAATCAAGATATAGGGCATTTGCGGATAAATAAGGTAAAACATCCAAGTATTAAATAATCATAGGCATGTGTTTCATATATAGTCATACGTGCTCGCAATGAGAACTTACACAACATCTTTTCTCCTGCTAGCCCATTTGCAGCGGGGTCTCAAGGGAACTACTGGCAATTAAGGTGCAGAGCAAAGCATTAACACTCCATGAACACATGTGATCCTCACATCAAAGCCATCCCCTCCGGTTATCCCGATTATTTTCACTTCGAGGCCTTTGGTTCCGGACAATAATATGTGTATACAACTTGTAGGTAAGATCATCTATCTATCTATCTACTAATTTACGTTGTGGTATGTTCGTCGCTCTGGAAAATCCGTCTGCCGTTAAATTACGGTTTTGCCCCTAACTGTTCAAAGAAAATACAAGATCTGCCACCGCCGAGTGAAGAATTGAACGGCCTGTTCGGTGTCCGATCCCTCCGCCCTGTTCGGTACCGATCTCGGCTCTGTGTCGTTCCCCTTCCTCCGCCTCCGCTACTGTGCCACCCTCCTCCCCATCGATCTCCGGCCACCGGAGCCGCATCCCTCCTCTCGCTGCTCAGCCTTGCCAGTGCCGATATCCCCCTGGTATAGCTCTGCCCCCTTTGTCCTTATCCCTCTGGTCGCTGCTTGCCCTCCCCCGCATCTCCCTCACGCCCTCGTCTCCATCCCCGGCACCCTCCTCTCACCGGCGGTGGTGGGTTGCGGGGAACGAAAACTATCAGGCGAGGCGACTAGATGGGCGCTGGTAGTCGAGCTCGAGGACAGGGTGAAGTCGGGCGGCACTAGAGCTTGGGCGGAGCAGGAACGACACGGCCCCGCTAAGTCAAACCTAACTGTTTGTTCCCGTGGATAAGGAAAACATCCCCAAATCAGCCATCCCGAGCTCTCCGCCGCCCCCGCCGGTGGCCTCCCTCCCATCCTCTACAACACCGCCGTCCTCTCCCCCTCCCCCTTCACCCCCACGTTCGAGAGGCATCTCTAGCATTTCCCTTTCTTGGCTGGGAGAGAAAGACCGAGGGGAGGAGTAGAGGGGAGAGGCCTTTCGGTCTATTCCTTTCCATCATAGTGTTCCGCCGCTGCCGAGGGTCGGGGTCGCGGAGCAGAGCCACGGCGCCGAGGTGATGGAGGCTGGAACCTTTGAGGAGAGGTCGTCGGGGTGAGGCCGACATGGCGGAGAACTATGCAAGATGTCGCCAAACGACGTCCTAAAGCTCTCGCCTGACGACCTCCTCCCCAGCAGCATGTGCCCATACTCGGACTTGACAACCGCATCCAGCCCTAGCTCATCCTCAGTGATCCACCAGATTGATTGGATTCTGGGTGTAGCTGCCTTAATCCCACCTGATTTGATTGGATTTATTCCATTATGTGTGCTACTCGCTGAAGCTTGGAGGAAGCGGACATCACGGGTACACATAGTCTCATCTCTTACTCTTAATTTTAATTTCACTGAATGAGCACACGCATCTTCTATTTTTATAATCTTTCTGGTCGCATGCTCACATTTATTTGTCACCCTGAAATATCCCCTGAATAATTTGTCACATTGGAATTTGCTCTCCAACGTCATGTCCTCTCTTAAATCTGAACAGATGAATTTTTGCTTTACTGTCTAAACTATGGTCGACCATCTCCAGGTCAAAAGATGAAGGGACGCATGATTCTGAGCCAGACAGGCCCTCCTATCTGTATGTTTACGTCTTCCTTAAAATTCTTATATTCTTACAGTTGATCAAGTGGGCTTTCGGATCAGAGATCACACGATTTGTAAGCTATTCTCCTTGGCACTGTCTTTGATGTGGCTATTCTGATTGGCTTTGCTAGCAACGTTTCTTGCTTTCCCGGCTGTGTGCTTGGAATGAGTTGGTATTGATTAGCTTATTTCTGGGTTTGGTTCTTACAGAAGTGCAGGTATTATGACTGATGCTGATCTTCATAGACAATAGGATGCAGTTGGTACACAATCGACATCAATACGAATCCCGCATATAATTTCAAGACTTAAGGTTCTGCTGCAATACAAATTGTAAATTTTCTATAGTGAACTGAAACATGCTCACAATCCATCAAGAAACTGGAATTGTTTATCTGCAAATGCATGTCCAATAGCTGGGCTTAAGTCTAGGTAGCTCGATATGGTGAAAAGTTCTTGCTAAATCTAGATAGAACAATGGTTTAACTTGATGTCTTTCCCAGACACCCTGACGAAATCGACCGTTGTCTGCTGCAAGGGCCCGCCTCGGACTCCTCGTCGTGGATTTGGTATCTCCAGTGAGCCACATTCAATTCGATGCATGAATGGCAGTCAGTGTTCCATTACTTTTCGTCGATTCATGTAGCATGGACTTACGCTGTACTCTTGGATTGGTGCCTCTATTGTTGATTTTGTCTTGAAGACAGTTTCTGAAATCATTTCATCTATGAAACCCTGAAGTTTTTCGACTGCCATGCCTAGCCACATGTTTGTTGACAGATCTACAGGCTTCTTGTTTTTCACTGCTTACTATTTTAATTATTTCTAGCATATTATGTGGTATATTGTAGGTGAGAGCTTTATTTCAAGTGATGGAGTACGTAGTATTTTCTAGAGCAGCCGATTGCATTGTATGCTTGAATCTGTCAGTCGACAGAAGACGCGTTTGACATATTCACGTGGCTACATATAAGCATACTTGATATGCAGCTGAATATTCGATGTGTGTAGAGGTATATATTGTATACTGAAAACCTTAGGGGAAACAGTATGCTTAAAATTGTAGACTTTGGATGGCCGTTCTTCATTTCTGTATATGTTTCACGAGCCGTTAATGAGTAAGTCATAATAGCTTTTCATTTATGCTACCGAAAGAAATGTATTGCATCTCCCGTGTGGTTACCCAACCCAGAAACCCAACCCGGAAAATCTACACGAGACGTCACCTACCGTTAGGGTTTTCATGGTTGATAGTCAGACTTTTAGATTCCCGAAACTCCTATAAAATATTGTTGCGTCTAGATTTGTGTTGTGTATAACATCTACGAAAATCCTCGAGAATCGGCTCTCCTACCTAGCGTCAGTGATTTGTTATCTAGGCTACCGAGCAGTGAGCTGCTAAGCACCAGGCACTAGACCTCCTGATTTGTCATTTTAAATATGTATGCTTCTTTTGACTTGACCTTTCATGGATGATCTTTGCACATGTGTGATTGTTCTCAGGTTTTGATCCGGAGGCTCCTGCCAGGGTCACCAGGATGTTGTTCTTTACGGTCAACGCAACTGAATCATATGATGTACTTTCTACCACATCCGCATAGATTCTCTTAAACAATTGGTCTTGGATATTGGGTTAGCTGATCAGTACAAATGTAAAGAAAAAATAGGTTTTTTTGCATGAAGATAATAGAAATTATTATTGTACGTCAAGCTATAGCAAAAAAACATTCTAGATACTAAACACGCCTGCTATCTTTTTTTCTTTGCGAAATGATCATGCTATCTTTATAGCCCTATGAAGATTTAAGTCGGTGTCTTTTACCACCAACTGAGATGATCGTGGATAGTGGTGTGATATGAGACATTAGTTTAATGAACAATGCATTTATACAGTATTACACTAATATATATATTTATTTCTCAGACCGTAGCAACGCACGGGCATTCTGCTAGTAAACAATACTATCATCATAAATCAATAACATGTTCAGATCTAAAATCATGGCACCCGGGTCCTAGTGACAAGCATTAAGCATAACAAGTTGCAACAAAGTCAAAAAGCACTAATAATAGATACTAGGCACCATACCCTAACAATCTGATGCCATTACATGAACGATCTCATCAAATCCCTACCATCCCGATAGCCTATAGCGGGGGATTACTCACTCATGGATGGGGGAATCATGGATGGTTGATGGAAAAGCGATGGTGATGATGGTGGCGATGATCTCCTCCAATTCCCCGTCCTGACAGGGTGCCAGAACAGAGTTTCTGGTTTTGATTCGCAGAATCTGGTGGTGGCAGCATAGCGGAAGTCTCTCTAGAAAAACGTCGACCCCCCTTGGTTTTTAGGTCAAGAGGCATCTTATAGGAGAAGAGGGAGGCCGAGGGGGTGACCGAGGAGGCCACACCACCCCCAGGCACGGCCTGGGCTAGCCCGCGCGGCCAGGTGGTGTGGGCCCCTCGTGGCCCTCCTCCGTCTCGTCTTCTCGCTCCGTGAATCTTCTAGTGAAATAGGATTTTTGGCATATTTTCCGGGATTTTTCCTGGTAGTTGATTTTCTGCACAAAAACTAGACACCAAGGTAATTCTGCTGAAAACAACGTCAGTCCGTGTTAGTTGTATCCAAATCACACAAGTTTAGAGGAGAAACAATAGCAAAAGTGTTCGGGAAAGTAGATACGTTTTGGACGTATCAACTCCCCCAAACTTAGCTTATTGCTTGTCCTCAAGCAATTCAGTTGAAAACTGAGTGCAATAAAAAAGCTTTCACGAACACATTTGCTTCATAAGATGTATATATTCTCAGCATATGATCAAATACTTAGTCAATTCATAATAAAGAGTATGCAAATAAGTTTACTTAATGGTCATTGCAAACTATGAAGAGATTCCAACTCAAAAATAATAAGAAGCTTGAAACATAAGTGACATTGCAATGCTCATAAAAAGGTATGATAGGGTGGTGACATGGGTATACCCTACAGGTACTCGAGCTTGGTATATACGGCCTGAATACGGCGGAAGCCCACGGTGTCGCCAAGGCCCAAATAGAGAACTCGAGTAACCTACGGACTCTCGATTACTTGAGGAATAAGAAGAAGCTAAAGATAGAAAGTTCAAAGGGGAAAACCCTAATCTGTAACCGACTCGACCTGCTACCAGGGACCTAGTCTATCTATATAAAGGCTAGGAGGGGGCGGTGAGGAGGACACACGCAACCCTAGTTTCCACAACCCTCGCCAGATTGCATCTGCGCACCATTGTAATCTTCGATTTCTCTGTTAATTCCACGAGTAGACAAGCAGGAGTAGGGACCTCTATGAGGCCTGAACCTAGGTAAATCTTCAAGTCCCCTGTGTGCTTGTTTGCTAGCCGATTGATGCTTCCAGCGCTCCCTCCTTCTTCAAAACCCAAGTCCATAACAATGGGCATTGATGAGTTAAACCCTCGTCAATTGGCGCCGTCTGTGGGAATTGGGAGTGCTGATGTTGCGGCTTCTTCAGCCCCATCAACTGCGATCTACAACTCCGCAACAGCGGAGATTCGCCAGCTCTTCAGCGCGTTCGACTTCACCGTCCACACGCCGGACACTCGCCCGGCTTTCGAGTCTGTGGGCGATGGGATCAACTTGGCGATCGGGAGCTTCCGCTTCCAAGTTGGTCAGATGGGCACGCTTCGCATGCCTGACCAGTCGATGACACCATCGATTGCTCCAACATCGTGGTTCCCTCCACCGATCAGAACCCTCAGTGAGCTCAATACCTTGACAACAATCGAGAATACGGTCAGCGATAGCAGTCGCGAATCCGATCTGGGCGATCTGGCAACTGAAGATGGAGCCTATGGTTCCGGATCTGAAAGTTGTGGGAGCAGCAGCTTCCCCAACCACTTCATGTGCGCCGTCATCAACACGGGCGATTCCTCCGCCAATCGCGATAACACGGGCAACAGTGGCCATGGAGCTGACCCGCCAAATGGCGGCATACCCAATGGTGGACCACCCAATGGCGGACCACCCAACAACGGCCCTACCAACGGTGCCTCCATCAATAATGGAGGGGCAGCCGAACCCCCCACCATGGTGAACGAGCAAACCGGCAAACACGTTGTGATCAGGCTCAACGATCTTGAGTGGGCCCGCTGCCGAGAAGCCCTACGAGGCCACCCTTTGCCTTTCGGCTCCCCACAAGAACTACTGATGGGCTACCATTGGCTCCTGAAAGAGGAATACAAACGCCAACTACAAACAATCGCGCAACTCGAGGCGTGTAAAAAGGCGGCAGACGAATCGAGCCTCCGACGGGCTGGGCTCTCCTCCCACGGAGGATCCTCCTCCAAGTGCAACGAGTATGTCACTAACAAGAGGCGATCTCGACTGGCCCACCTCACCAAGCAAGAGTGTGTAGAAGCCGCAAAGGTCCTCGACTTCGGCTCCATGACGGTGGATACGCGTGGCAACGTGCTTCCAAAAACGCCGCAAGCCGTGGTAACGGTGGCCACCATGTACCTCCTCAACAACCAGCCGCCAGCTGGAGACCCTCGAGCTGCCATGCACCGATCTACGATCGTAGGCTTGGGGTTAATCGAAGCTGCTCTCGACAAAGAGCCCATACCGGAGCCAAAGAAAGGCAAGGCTCTGGCAAAACGCTATTCCTCGCCCTCATCCAGCGACGACAGTCACGACCTATCTTGACGCTGCCGCTCACGACGACCCGACCACGACTACGACGTGCATGATGACATCACGTAGCGCAAAATCGACAAATCAAGGGCGCGACGTGCCCGATCGACTGACTCAGAAGACGAAGATGTGGAGCTCTGTGGCCCTAGATGCTTCAGCAGGGCCATCAGGCAAAAGCGAATGCCCAAGGGGTTTAAGCTCCCATCAGAGAACCCAAAGTTTGACGGTCTGCATGATCCAAAAATCTGGTTAGAGGACCATATCTCCTCCGTCAGGCTCCATGGCAGGAGTCGAAGCACGGCCATGCAATGCCTGCAACTACAGCTAGAGGGCGCCGCCCGTGCATGGATCAACAACCTCCCACGCGGATCCATTTGTAGTTGGGAAGAGCTGGTTTACAGCTTTGTGCGCAACTTCAAGGGCACCTACAAAAGCCCCGCGTCAATCGAAGAGTTGAGGTGCTGCCGGCAAAGGTCGGGCGAATCACTACGCTCATACATCCAGAGGTGGTCCGTCATCAAGAACTCCACAGAAAATATCTCGGAAGACCGCACAATCGACACGTTAACGGTGGCATTCACCGCATAGAGCTTAGGGAGGAGCTAGGCCGCTCGAAGCCCAAAACCATCGACCACCTGATGGAAATTGCGAATCGGTGGGCTGATGGAGAAGATTCGGTGAAGAATCGCGTTCACTCCGATGAGGAAGCAGAACTCGAATGCAGACGCGACCACTGAAGCAAACATCAAATGCGCATCTACGATGACCGCGACGACGTCAATATGGTCGCAGCCGGCTATGCCGACAGACGCGATGACAACCGCAACAGCGGCTACCGTAGTGGTGGATACTGCGACTCCGGGAAAACCACGCAAGTATGGCAGCGCCGCACTCGCGATGAGGCGCCCGCCACATCCATTGAAGACAAGCTGTCCGGGCCATGCACCGTGCACTTCTACATCGACAAGCATGATGGCAAAAAGAAATCCAGCCACCTCCTCAAAGACTGCCGCGAGTTCCTCAAACTCCATGAGGGCCTGGCTCGGATGAATCGCGACGCAGTCAACAGGGGCTACGGAGCCGCCCCAGGTGCTGTGGCACATGGAGCTCCTCCACCACCACCCGGACCACCGCCAAACGCAGCTGCACCTAACCAGCATCACGGAGGCGAGCCGTACCCGCGGGCCATGGGCACCATGATGATCCAAAAGGGTCGCCCCTCCAATCGGGTGCAAAAGGCCATCACTCGCCAAGTCAATCTGGCGACAAACTCGCCACCATCTACCACTGAGTATCTCAGTGGAAGCGACTCCTGCATCACCTTCAACAAGCGCGACCATCCGCGCCAAGTACCTCGTCCAGGCCACTGTCCCCTCGTACTCGAGGCACAAATTGGAGGTTTCAACATGAGTCGCGTCTTCATGGACGGCGGAAGCGGCATCAACCTTATGTTCGCGAGTACCTTGCGAGCAATGAGGATCCCTCTAACCTGCCTAGAGGCCTCGGACACAACATTCCACGGCATCGTCCCAGGAAAGGGCATATACCCCCTCGGCAAAATCAACCTCGACGTCATCTTTGGCACACCGAAAAACTTTCGACGCGAGCGCATCGACTTTGAAGTCGTCGACTGGCCCTCACAGTACCACTGCATCCTCGGACGTGTCGCGTTCGCTAGGTTCATGCCAGTGCCACACTACGCCTATCTACAGATGAAAATGCCAGGTCCTAATGGCGTCATCATAATCAACGGGAGCTTCAAGAGGTCAAACAATTGCGATAGGGAGTTCAACAGAATTTCCCAGTCCTTCGGCATGCAGGAAGAACTCGCGAGACTAAAGGAGTCGACAGACAACAGTCTGCCTCCCCTGAGCAGGCCAAGTTCACCCGGCCTATCCTTCGACTCATCGGTGCACACGAAGAAAGTTCAGGTCCATCCACCAGATCCCGCCAAGATGACCCTCATCGCCAACAACTTGAGTTCCGCATAGGAACTCACGCTCGTTGAATTCCTCCGTGAGCACTGGGAAATCTTCGCCTGGTGTCCAGCGGACATGCCAGGAGTTCCCAGGGAATTGCCGAGCACGCACTCAATGTCAACCTAGACGCAAGGCCAGTTAAACAAACAATTCGGCGACTGTCTGAACCAAGAGCAAAGGCAGTCGGAATGGAGATCAACAGACTCCTCGACGCCAAATTCATACGCGAGATCAAAGAAAGCACTTGGCTCGCTAACACGGTGCTAGTACCAAAAAAGGACACAGATATCCTGCGGATGTGCGTGGACTTCACCTCTCTGAATAAGCACTGCCCAAAGGACCACTTTCCGCTACCACGAATCGACCAGATCATCGACTCCACTGCGGGACTCTGCTTCCTCGACGCCTACTCAGGCTACAATCAGATTCGAATGAAGGAGGAGGATCAAGAGAAAACGGCGTTTACAACGCCTTTCGGTGTGTTCTGCTATAACACAATGCCCTTCAGGCTAAAAAACGCAGGAGCCACCTACCAGCGGTGCATGCATGCTTTCCTAAAGAACCAACTTGGTCGCAACATCCAAGTCTACGTTGACGACATAGTAATCAAGACCAAAGAGGAAGCCTCACTAATTGATGATTTGCGCGAAACCTTCGCCAACCTCGACCGCTACCGGATCAAGCTCAATCCAGACAAGTGCGCCTTCGGCGTACCATCTGGGCAACTATTTGGGTATCTTATCTCCGCGAGAGGGATCGAGGTGAACCCAAAGAAAATAAAAGCCATACTGGCCATGGAGAAGCCGAAGAACATAAGAGGTGTCCAGCAGCTGGCCGGACGAATTGCGGCGCTCAGTCGATTCATCAGTCGAATGGGCGAAAAGGCACTGCCCTTCTACCAACTTCTTTGCAAAGTCGACAAGTTCGAGTGGACCAACGAGGCACACGAAGCATTCGAAGGCCTCAAGCGCCTACTATCCACCTCGCTAGTACTGGTGACCTCACGCGAAAGGGAACCACTGCTGCTATACATCTCCGCCACCAACCAGGTGGTCAGCACGGTGCTCGTGGTAGAACGGGCCGAGGAAAACAAAGACAGCGCCCAGTCTACTACCTCAGCGAGGTACTCACGCCAACAAAGCAGCGGTACCCGCACTACCAGAAGTTGGCATACGGCGTCTTCATGACAGCCCGACGACTGCGCCACTACTTCCAGGAACACCCAATCGTGGTAGTCAACGACACCCCGCTCGGGCATATCCTCAACAATCCCGATGCCATCGGATGAGTCGCGCTTTGGGGGATCAAACTGTCTCCACAAGACATTACATATGAAAAACGCGACGCAATCAAGTCGCAAGTTCTCCCTGACTTCCTCGTGCACTGGATGGAGAACCAGCTCCCTGAAAAACCAGATATGTCCTACCTATGGACAATGCACTTCGACGGATCCAAGCGAAAGGATGGGGCCGGTGCAGGTGTCGTACTGACATCGCCCTAGGGAGACAAGCTGAAATATATCCTGCGAATGCAGTTCACCGCCTCCAACAAGGAAGCTGAATACGAAGCCCTGCTACACGGGATGAGGATGGCACAAGCCTGCGGCACCAAGAGGCTCATAATATACGGCGACTCCAAGCTGGTCGTCAACCAGACAATGCATGAGTGCGACGCACTGAATGACAACATGATCGCCTACCGCGACCTCTACGACACACTCGAAGGGGACTTCGACGGTTGCGAGCTGTGGCACATAGGCCGCGAAAGCAATGAAGAGGCGGACACACTCGCCAACATAGGCTCTACCTACGCCCCCATACCACTTGGGGTATTTCTCGAGCGCATCTGCAAACGCTCCATCAAGCCAAAGGCCGCAGAGAAGAAAACAAGCACAGCAACAGACTCGGGGGCTGCGCCGCCCAATGAGCCAATGGCACTCGATGACCTAGAGCTTGACACAGGACTCGAAGGACCGACGAGCGTCATGATGATCGAGCCATCTTGGACTCAACCGTACATCACGTACCTCCTTAGCAAAAGGCTACCGGATGACCTGACTGACGCACGGCACATTGTGCGGTGATCTAAAGCATTCGCTATTATCAACGGCGAACTGTACAAACACAGCATCACAGGAGTACTCCAACGATGCGTCTCCAATGCCGATGGAAGAACTGTTCTACTCGACATCCATGAAGGGACTTGTGGGCACCACGCTGGCAGTCGAGCCCTCATCGCCAAAGCTCTACGAGCTGGATTCTACTAGCCTACGGCCATGCGTGACGCTAAGGACATCATCCAAAAATGCAACGCTTGCCAGCGATTCGTGGACAAGCCACACGCACCTAGCGCGGAACTCTGGCCAATTCCATTGGCCTGGCCTTTCACGCAATGGGGACTCGACATGGTCGGCAAGCTCCCAAAGTCCTCACGAGGAGGCTACATCTACCTCCTGGTCGCAGTCGACAAATTCACCAAGTGGATAGAGGCCATGCCAGTGACTAACCAGTCAGGATACAACATAGTCAAGTTCTTCGAGTCCATCGTCTATTGCTTCGGAGTACCACACAACATCATCACGGACAATGGGACAAACTTCACATCCAAGGAGTTCCTAGAATTCTGCGAGAATCTGGGAATCAACGTAAGCTATGCCTCTGTAGCACATCCACAGACCAACGGTCAGGTCGAAAAGGCCAACGGGCTCGTCTGCGGCGGCATCAAAAAGTGACTCATCAGGCCACTCGAACAAGCCGCAGGATGCTAGCCAGACGAGCTGTAATCGTTACTCTGGAGCCTACGCACAACCCCAAACAGTGCAACGAGGTACACCCCGTTCTTCATGGTGTACGGTGCTGAAGCGGTGCTACCCGCAGAGGTACGATACAAAGCACCACGAGTGGTCGCTTACAGCAAGCAGGAATCAACTCTTGCACTCGAAGACTCCGTCAACCTCCTTGATGAGGCACGGGAAATCGCCGCGGAAAGATCAACGATCTACCAGCAGAACCTGCGCAACTACCACAGTAGAAGGCTACGCCCCAGGTCCTTCGTCGAAGGAGACCTGGTCCTGCGACTGAAACAACAAGGGCATCTCAAGCTCGAGTCCCCCTAGGAGGGACCGTACGTGATTACAGAAGTAATCCCAAGTGGCGCCTATCACCTTAAAGATTTCGAGATAGGAGTCGCGTACTCCAACCCCTGGAACATCGCGCAGCTGCGGTGCTTCTACCCTTAGTCGTCTTTTATTTCTTACATTGCAAATAAGGCTATTCAGCTAAGGCTACTTAGCCACACATTGTACATCGTACTATCCTGCGAATAAATAAAGCTAAGTGCCCCAAAACTCTGTGTTTCCTTTTATTTTTGCAAATTATCCACTCGGGGGCTGCGCCACCCTATACACATCTGTTCTATGAACTAACGCGATATCCTGAGTAGCTGACACACCAATCGAAACCCTTGACAAACACCAACCCAGTTGCAACGCACCTGACAGGTTGTCAAGGGGTTGAGATAAACACAAGTCAGGCTAACGAAAAGGAATCGCATAGTGCAACGCACTCGCAAAACATACACGCTAACAAGCTCTTTATATACATCAATGTTAATCAATTATACACATCATATATATGAACTTTACAACACTAGTGCAACTATGTGCAGGATACAAACTAAACTACTGTTGCAGCAAAGGAACGTTGGTTTGCTCCTCGAAGAAGTCGACGATTTCCTCCGCTGGACGATCCACTGCCTGGTAGTGAGGAACCATGTTCCAAGTCAAACCTACTGGCAGTGCTGGCGGTCCGGCCACAATTGCTGCAACATCCACATCAGGCATGTGCAGTCGCACCAGCGACAGAGCAGCCTTGGCACCAGCCACTAACTGTTGCTGTACACACTCGCAGACTGCACTCAAATCTTGAAATTTGGCAAGAAGGGCCAGCAGGCTCGATGGAACGATGTCCAGCGGGAACATCTTCTGGTAAATATTTTTCAAGCACGACTGCGACTTCTTCAAGAAGTGAAGCACTCGCGACGCACGATCCTGCAGGGTCGCCAGTGCGATTGCGCGATCATGATCCACCCAGAAGTATCCACTCGCCTGAAGCTACTCTTGGGTTAGGTCATTCATACGGATGGCAATCCTATCCTTCTCATCCTGCGGATGGCGTGCACTGACAACTATAGAAAGCAAAAGAAAAATAACAAGACAACAAACTACTGCGAGTGACTACAAGGAAAAGATAAGGAAGAAGAGAGCGAACACTTAAACTGGTCGCCTAGCTGCGCCACCTCCCCTAGCAGATATTGCTCTCGGGCGACGGCCTTCTTCGCCCTCGACTTCCATCCATCCGCGTTACCACGGAGCACAGGAAGTTCATGCTCCAACTGCTTCGCACAGTCATGGAGTCGCGAGAGCAGAGACAACTCATCAATCCTTGAGCGCGACTGCGCCAAAGTATCATCAGGGGGTGGCGTATTCCGAGGTTCACTCAAAAGACCACTCGATGTGCCCTATCACAAGTCAAGCAAGAGACAATAAGAAGACTATGGCGATGCATAGACAAAAGACTCAAGTGCATTCAAGCATAATAAAGTATTAGCAGATACACTCGCCAAAAGGCATGTTCTAGACAAAAGAAATAAGCTATTTAACTATTACAGACACGACTACTGAGGAACAACTGGCTTCTTCGACTTGGACTTCGGTTTTGGGGGCCTCATCGAGTCTGTGGCAGTATCAGAAGCCACAGACTTTCCGCCTGCCTCTGACGTCGCAGCCTTTGCCGCCTTCTTGGCTCGCTGCAGCTCTTCAGAGTACTTCGCAACTGTATTGATCAGCTGCAGCCCGTACTTGCCACAAGCAGTTGCAAAAGGACCAAAGACTACTTGTTGGCCATCCGCGCTGACAGGCATCGCCTTGGAGACTGTTGTGTTGGGTCCGCAGCATAGAAAACAAAAAAATTCCTACGGTGAGAACTACACGCCAAGATCTATCTACTAGGTACAAAGCAACGGGTGGACATACATCCAATGAGAACTTACCCTCATAGACAACGAGCTTTGTTAACGAGTAGGAACTCGTGGTTGATGTAGTCGTACACTTGCCGATCTCAAGATCGTGATGAAGTCCAGCAGGTCCGGCTCCAGCACGTCCATCAGATCCAGCTCCAGCACCACCAAGTCCAGCACCGCAAAGCAGTGGTGCATCCGTGATCGCACACACGTCCGGTACCCCGACAACCTCCGTCCCTCGCTCCAGCAAAGCAGCGGAAGCAGCAACTCCTTTCCAGATAAAGCCACCGGGAACATGTATCTCGCTAATCCGAGACCATGGGGGAATAATACTAGAGGGGGAGAGAGATCCTTCACAAGGAGGTGTGTGTGAGAAGTGAGGAGGGGGTGGCCTTTTATAGGAGGAGGGGGGTGCCCCTCCTTCATGGCCGGCGCATGGAGGGGGTGACCCTTCACCTCCTCCATTCATGTGGTGGTAACCCCTCCACATTAAAATGCCCCTTCACATTCTCTTTTAAAGTCTCCACTTTAAATGCATTAAATTTCTCCAAATTTAATGCTCTCTCATTTAATAAAACTCTTTTATTATTTTTATTCAGAATTTTGTTAATTACTTTAATTAACAAACATTCACATAAAACCCCCTGCAACATTTCAATATTACATGCAGAACCAATTTCAGCAATTTCACCCGAAACAGTTTCGGTGTCTATTGAAATAATTTCAGCGCTTTCTTAAATCTTTATCTGAAACATATTTGCTCCAAATGGTGTCGGTATCCCTTAAGTGTGTCACCCTACGGTTCACGAATAATGCAGACATGATCGAGACCCCTCTCAGATCAATAATCAGAAGCGGGACCTGGAGATCCATACTGACTCCTACACATTCAACGATGACTTTTGTGATCGTGAGAACCTTTAACGCTAGTAACTAAATCCCTTTGTCTCGCGATATATTACATGTCCAAGATTCGATCATCGGTATCTCCATACCTAGTTTGATCTCGTTACCGACATGCACTCTTTTCTCGTTCCCGTGATATAACATTCTAGTGATCACATCACTTGCTTGCAAGCTATCTTAATGTGATATCACCGAGAGGGCCCAGAGTATATCTATCCGTCATCGGGATGGACCAATCCCACTCTTGATCGATGAGCCTCAACATAACACCTTTGTAGCACTGAACCCACCTTTATAGTCACCCTGTTACGGTGTGACGTTTGATGTTATCAAGATACTCTTCCGGTGTTAGCAATTAACATGATCTCATGGTCTAAGGACTAAGATTACTTCGTATGATGTTATAGCAATAAAAACATAATGACTTTGATCGTAATGCTATACTTCGGATGAATGTTCATCACATCATTCAACTAATGTTGTGACCTTGTTATTAACAACATCCAATGTCCATGATCAGGAGGAGGATGGCTTCTCTCCTTCTCTCCTTCCTATCTCCACGGCGGTGGTTTGCTCCGATGATCCTTGTGGGTTGATCGGGAGCTGGAGGGCCATAATCCGTGAGGTGGCTGGGGCTCTGATCAGCCCTTGCCGACGGGGCCAGATCTCGAGAGAGAGCTCGGGACAGGTGTCGTTGCGGGATGCTTCGGGACAGGTCCTGGCGAGTTGGTGTTCGGTGGCGGGATTTTCGTACGGGACGCGTCTAGTACACGAAAAATGGCACGTTCTCGTGGCTCCGCCGATGGTGGTGGGGGTAGTTCTTCGCGGTGTCGCCGGTGCGTCGCCCTACGTGCGTACGTGCCGGGTGATACGGCTCGGTGGTTGTGGGAAAGCAGTGTGCACTGACGGTGGGGCTTCGCTGGAGGAGGGCCACCTGCCAGGGGAGGTGCGGAGTACTAGTACGACGGAGCACGATCCACGGTCAGTTTCGCCTCCACTTCGTGTTTTCTCAAACCCTAGATCGGGAGCCGTTTCCCCTCTCGCCATTTCTAGTTCTCGCGGTGTGTGTGGTGTGGTGTTCGTCCGGGAGCCGCCTAGTCTTCAACCATCGTCGCAACGGGTTGCTGTTCCGGTGAAGTGGAGCGGAGTTGTTTCGGGGGATTGTAGATCGTTTGCTCAGGTGGTGGTTGCGGAGTCTGATATGGATCGGAGATTTCGCGGTGGGCGTGGTTCTCCTTTTCGTCCTCCAGTCCGATCTGGTCCCTATGCGAGCAGATTCGGATCTGGGTATGGACAAGGCCGTTTTCCTGTTGATCGCAGAGGTTTGGAGGGAGATCATAGGGAGAGTGGGTGGATCCGTGAACAGGAGTGGCGCCGCGAGGAGCAGGATGCTCGGCGTCGTGATGCGAGGCATAGAGATGAGTTGAGGCAGGCGGAGATTGAGGCCAGGATGGAGGATCAACACAGGGAAGCTTTGGCGCGGGAGCGGGCACTGTCGGAGGCTCGCCGTCGCGAAGTGGAACAGGTTCGTAATCGGGGCCGGTGGAGCCATCGCCCGGAGATGCAGCAAGGCTCAGGATCTGATGCTACTGCGTCGTCTTTCCCAGGGAGATCAGGTAACTCTGACTCGAATCCTAGAAGGGGGGAGCCGGTTTTTGCACGAACAGTTGAGCAAGTTAATGTGCCTCGGGTTGTGATGAACACTTCTGTGCCTATAACTCGGTCTGCTTCTGGATTAAACACCTCGGCATCTACTTCTGTTAATGTGCCTGTTGGGGGGAATCGTCCTGTGAATATGTCCCCAATCTTGTCAGTTACTCAGTCGGATGCTGTGGATACTACTCTCGTGGGGTCCTCTGTACCACCACCAGTAGTGAGTATGCCGAGGGATGGTGCTGTGGCTGGAGGGTCTGGGGATGTGCAGTTGCTTGATGTGATTGAGGAAGAGGTTGTGTGTGATAATTGTGGGAAGGATCATAGCATTTTGGTCTGTCAAGAGAGGAAACCATGGGAGTATGTTCCTCTTTTCTTTGGCAGTACTGATTTTGAGCAGGGCTTTCATTCTATTCCTGTGGTGGAGTCAAATGTTCAGTCTATGGAGCAGTTGTATTATGCTCATATAAGTGTGGTTAGGGGTGATGTCACTGGCAAGGATCTGGAGAAGGAGTTCCAAATATGGGCTGATGCTATGGGATCTGGATGGAGGTTTAATGCCAGGTCTATTAATGATGTGGAATTTTTGATGAGGTTCCCTTCTGCCAGATCTATTGATGATTTCCATTTTGGGAAGGTCTTCATGAAAACAATTCCTGATGCTGTGATTCAGTTGTCTAAGTGGAATGGGGATTTGCAACCTGTTGACTGGTTGGAAGAAGCCTGGTTTAGAATTGTTGGTATCCCTATGAAGTACAGGGAGAAATCAACTGTCTTCTATGTTGCTTCTTTAGTGGGTAAACCTGTGGCCCTGGACAGGAATAGTTTGAGGAACTTGGCTTATGTGAGAGTTAAAATTGCTTGTTTGGATGTCTCTTTGGTTCCTAATACCAGAAGGGGGGAGATGCAGGGTGGGATTTATGAATTTAAATACACCAGGGAGATTTTTGTTCCAGATGCTGTTTCCACTTTGCCTTCTGTTATGGGGATTGATGGGCAGGATGGTGATGATGGGGTGAATAGGGAGAATGAGGGTGAAGGTGTATATAGGAGACCTAATGATGATAGTGGGCAAAGAATTGTCCCTGGTGCAGGTAGATATGGAGGTGCTGGGGGTCGTCAACATGGTGGGAATGGTGCTGGTGAAGCTGGGTTGGACAAAGGAAAACAGGCTGTGGTGGAGCAGGAGGATTCTGGGGGAGTCTCTTTTGGGACTAAAATGGCTAACATATGGGCTAGCTCTGGAGGTGATGGTCGTTCAAGGGGAATTGTGATTAGAGAGAATGTTGCAGGTGGTTCTGGTGGTGGTGGTGGGACTGGTAATCAAACTAGAACAGCTGTTGTGGGGGTGCAGGTTGATACCCAGGAAAATGTGGCTGATGGGGATGGGATGGGCAGTGCTCACATGGATGTGGAACAAGACCCATCCTGTAATGTGGCTAAAGAGGTCAGTACTAAGGTTGCTGCTGGTCCACAGAGGTTTGATGACTTTATCAGGGGTCTGTTAAAGGATAAGAGTAGTGATAAGCATTATGAATTCATGAAGCAGTATGGTCATTTATTGGAGGAGGAGGATGAGCAAGAGGAAGGTGCACATGCAAGAAATGACAGTGTTTCTACTGATACTTCATTTGGTTCCTCTTCTGATAGTGGAAAAAAGGAACTGTTGGGGGATCTGGGTTGGAGGGTGCTCAGGACATGGAAGTTGTCAATCAAGATCAGGAAGTAGTGGCTGGTGGCTTGTCTCAACCTGATGGCTCTACCCAGGAAAGTGTGGAATCTCAATCTGATCAAGTGGTTGATGTGGAAGAACAACAGGGTGTTAGAAGGAGCTCGAGGGTGGTTGATCTAGGTGGTGCTAGAAACATGGCTGAAGGGCATTTGGCTCAGCAAAAATCTAGAGATCTTTCAGGTACAAATCTAACTTTGCATAATTCTTTTGCTGTTCTGGATGATGATATTATTATGCATAGAGCGTTGGAAATGGGGATAGATGCTTCTTCTATATCTTTGGAACATATTAACTCTTTGAAAGAATTAGAGATTGCTAGACATAGTTTACAGGATAGGAGGCAGGTAGTGAATGAATGTGCTCCTGATCTGAATGAGAAGGTTTTGTTTCTGGATTGGAAGGATGTTAGTATTGATGAGGAAGATTTCACTCCTGTGGTTTCCAGGAAACAAAAGAAAAAGTTGAGAATTGGTTCTGTTATGAGGGAGAGAAAGTTAAAGGCTGCTGCTGTGAAGGTTCACAATTATCACCCTATGAGTGGTATTGTGACTGGAACAAGAGAGAGAAAATATGTATTATGATAGGTGCTATTTTGAATATTAGGGGTGTGGGGAAGAAAGGTGCAGGTGCTTATCTGAATAGTCTGTTGAGACAGGAGAGGGTGGATTTTATTGGTTTACAGGAAACTATTAAGAAAGACTATTCTGAGGCTTTTTTCAGGAGGATTGATCCTATGAATCAATTCTCCTGGAGTTGGTTGCCATCTGTTGGAAAGTCTGGAGGCATTTTGGGGGGCCTACGTTCCTCTAAATTGACTCAGAGTGGTGTGTCTATGGGCAAGTTTCATGTTAAGTTGAAGGTGTTTGATGTTTTGAAACAGATTCAGTGGCATCTGGTGATTGTGTATGGGGCTGCACAAGAGGAGAATAAAGAGGAGTTTTTGGTTGAGTTAGCTGAGGTTTGTCAGGATCAAACTATTCCTCTGTTGGTGGGTGGCGATTTTAATGTGATCAGATGTGTTTCTGAAAAGAATAAAGGTCATATTTTGAACAAGTGGGGACACATGTTTAATTCGATTATCAATGCTTATGGGTTAAGAGAGATCATCATGTCTGGTGGGCAGTTTACTTGGTCCAACAACCAGAAAATTCCGACTTTGGAGAAACTAGATAGAATCTTAGTTTGTAAAGAATGGGAGAAGCTGTTTCCTCTTACTACAGTACACAAGTTGTCCAAAGAGGTTTCTGATCATAGTCCTTTGATCCTGGATACTATGGAAGGGCATGAATCAGGGGGTAGAGAATTCAGATTTGAGAAAAGCTGGTTACAGTGTGATGGCTTTTTGACCAGGGTGGAAAAAGTTTGGAAAAAAGTGTGAATGGCAAGAACAGTCTTGATAGGTTGCAGAAAAAACTTAAAAATGTCAGAAATGATTTGAAAGGTTGGGGTGTCCATTTAAGGGGGGAGGAAAAGAAAAGGAAGAAGAGGTTGGTGGAGGAGTTGCAGGAACTCGAAAACATTGAGGAATTGATTTTGCTTACTGCTGAACAACTTAAAAGAAAAGCAGTTATTCAGAAAGAGTTGCTTGAGGTGTATGAAAATGAGGAGAGATTTTGGCAGCAAAGGTCGAGGGATAATTGGTTGCTTAGAGGTGATAATAATACTGAATATTTTCATAGGATTGCTAATGGGGTGAGGAGAAAGAAAATGATTTTTTCAATGAAAGATGGGGAGAATGAGATTCAGGGGACCTGTGATCTCCTGAAACATGCCACTAGTTATTATAAAACTTTGTTTGGGTCTGCTGGTGGGCTTTCTATTAGGCTTGCAGATGACAATTGGCAGGACTGGGAGAAACTTAATGATGAAGATAGAGAGAAAATGGGAGTGCCCTTTACTGAGAAAGAGGTTAAAGAGGTTATTGATCAGATGGAGAAAAATAAGGCTGCTGGTCCTGATGGGATTCCTATTGAATTCTATCAACATTGTTGGGTAGTTATTAAAACAGATGTTATGGCTGTGTTTGATGATTTCTTTGCTCATAAGATTGATTTGAGGAGCATTAACTATGGTGTGATTACTCTGCTGCCAAAAGGTGATGATGCTGATAGGATTCAGAAGTATAGGCCTATTTGTCTGCTCCAGGTGTTGTTTAAGATTTTTACCAAAACTCTGACAGTTAGAACTGAGCCTGTGATGGGGAAACTAATTGATACTTGTCAGACTACTTTTATTAAAGGGAGGTTTATTGCAGATGGGGTGACTTTATTACATGAGATTTTGAAAGTATCGAAAAGTCAGAAGCAACAGGGTGTGGTTCTGAAAATTGACTTTGAAAAAGCCTATGACAAGGTTAACTGGGACTTTCTGTTCTATTATTGTAAGCAGAAAGGTTTTAGTGATGATTGGATGACTTGGTTAAAAAGTGCTGTGACTCAGGGTACTCTCAGTGTTAAGGTCAATGGGGAAACTGGTCCTTACTTTGGCAGTTTTAAGGGGGTTAGGCAAGGGGATCCCTTCTCTCCTTTTTTGTTCAATTTGGCAGGGGAATGTTTGGCTAAGATGGTGTTTAATGCTCAGGCTGGTGGGTTGTTTACAGGTTTGGTTGATAAATTGTTTGATAAAGGGATTGCCATTTTGCAATATGCTGATGATACCATTCTGTTTATTAAGGATGATCCTGAGGGGGCTAGAAACTTGAAATTATTGTTATATTTGTTTGAATCCATGTCTGGTCTCAAGATTAACTTTGAGAAGAGTGAGGTGCTGATGGTGTTAGAGGATGAGGAGAAACTGTCCAATTATGCTGAGATGTTTAATTGTCGAAAGGGTAGCTGGCCTATTAAGTATTTGGGTTTGCCGGTTTGTAGTAGGAGATGTACAGTGGCTGAAATGGGCTTTATTGGTGATAGGTTGAAGAAAAAGTTAGATGGTTGGATGGGGGGAGCTTTGTCCCTGGGAGGGAGGCATGTTAAAATCACTGCTTGTGTATCCAGTGTGGCTGTTTATCCTATGACTATGTTTCTCCTACATAGGTCAAATGTGGAAGAAATTGAGAAACAGACTAGAGCCTTCTTTTGGTATGGGAAAGTGGGGAAGAAGAAATATCATCTGGTTAAATGGAAGTATGTGTGTAGGCCCAGGAAAAAAGGTGGACTGGGGATTAAAAATATTAGGCTTTTTAACATTTGTTTGTTATGTAAGTGGTGGTGGCGCCTCGAAGCTGAGGAGGGTCCCTGGCAAGTTTTTGTGAGAAAAAAATATTTGAAGAAAGGTGGGATTAGTAATGTGAAACACAGGCAGAGTGATTCTCCATGTTGGCAGGATTTGATCAAGATTAGGGACTTCTATTTGGCTGGTAGGAGAATGAAGATTGGTAATGGGGAATTGACTGATTTCTGGCACGATGCTTGGTGTTTGGACTCACCCCTGAAAGATAGGTTCCCTGATTTATTTGATATTTGTCAGAACCAAAGAATCACAGTGGCAGACATGGCGAAAAAAGGCTGGAGTCTCTCCTTTAGGAGATGGTTGGATACTGATAGGTTGAATCATCAGGAGCAGATGAGAAAGTTGTTGTCTGGGGTGAGTTTGAATCAGGAAAAGGACAGGCCAATGTGGATGTGGAGTAAATCTGGCAAGTTTTTTGTTAAGTCAATGTATACACGTCTGTCGAATGTGGGGATTGATAGAAGTTTTAAACATCTGTGGAAGGCAAAAATTCCCTTGAAGATTAAGATTTGGTTGTGGCTTATCTGGCATAATGCTATTCTCACCAAAGACAACATGAGAAGAAAAAATTGGGTTGGTGATTTTACTTGTAGGTTTTGTAGGAAGGATGAGAGCATTGGGCATTTGTTTTTTTCGTGTGTGGCTGCTAAGTATGTTTGGGGGGTGGTTGCCAGAGCTGTTGGTGTTGCGAATAGACCTGGTTCTTTTTCCCAGTATTTTTGGTGGGCTTCTCAGTTTGTGGGGGTTAGTAGGAATGTGCAGATTACGGTGGTGGCGGCTATATGCTGGGCTATGTGGAAGCTTAGGAATAGAGCTTGCTTTGAAAAAAATCTCATTAACTCACCTGTTGATTTGGTCATATATGCCTGTGTGTTCATTCGTTATTGGGCAGGGTTGCATGGGGAGGACGACCGGGCGGTGTTGCAAGATGGAGCAGATGCTCTTCAACAGAATGCGTTGGCTGATGCGGCGGCTATGGATGTGGCCCCTGTTCCTTTCCTGGGACTGCCTGCAATTCCTGGAGATCGTGGTCATGAAGCTCCGGAATTGGAAAGGGGGAGGGAGAAAAGAAGGAAAACTAGAAGATAAAAAGGGACTGGCTACATGAAGATGGTGTTGGCTTTCAGTTCTTTAGTTCCTTGGTGATGTTTTGTTTTGGACGGTTTCCCACTAGCCTGAGGGCGGTGGTCTTGCGTCTCCAGCCTCCTTCTTGATTTCTGTCTAGTTTGTTTAGTGTGTAAGTTGAACTCTTGCTTTCCCGTTTTGACCCCCTAGGTGGGTCAGTACTATGCCGTTATATGTGGTTGTTGTTCCGTTATCTGATGATAATGGAACCCGATCCCTCTTCCTGGGGGATTGTATGGAAAAAAAATGTCCATGATCAGGAAACCTTGATCATCTTGTTAATCAACAAGCTAGTCTATAAGAGAGGCATAACTAGGAACCCTTTTTGTCTATTAAACACACATGTATTGATGTTTCCGATCAATACAATTATAGCATGCAAAATAAACATTTATCATAAACATGGAATAAGATAATAACCACTTTATTATTGCCTCTCGGGCATATTCCCTTCAGTCCCCCACTTGCACTAGAGTCAATAATCTAGTTTGAAAAACTTTGTGTATTGAACACCTATGGCTTTCTGGTGTTGCATATACGCGATTGCTAGTGGTTAACATAATCTCCGGATCTGACAGTTTCAGGTCCGTGTGTATTTGCATGTCTTTGCGTCTCTACGCATCACTCATTCTCAAATGAGATGGCATTGTATAAATTTGGTCCTTTGGTGAAACCTTTAGTTCGTTCGGGTTAAAATATGTTGATATTATTGTCACACAATATATCTTCATAGTATTAGCCCACTTTGAACCACACCTAGTTTGATAACAAACTACTTAACACAAATGCCCTCCTTTGCTGCTACTATAGCAGTTATATACTTAGCCTTTTTGTTGTAGTATCCATCACAATGTCTCAACTTTGGAACTCATCCAAATCCATCATGGAACATCCTTTCCATTACATTGTGCCACCCATAGTCTAAATTGAGATAAATTTAATTTGTATCTTGTGACAAAACTAGTATCAATGTAACACTTTACAATGAACTACCTTTAATTATTTGTCACTTATACATGATATATTCTTAGTTCTTCCAAAGCTCATAAGAATATCTTTACTATCGTCCAATGATCATCTTATGAATCATTCTGGTATGTGCTCATAACATTTAGAGCATAGGACATTCTGGATATATAGATATCATGGTATAATCGATCAAAATCTTCATGTGATTTTACTCACCAAGTGTTGAAACACTTGAATTTTGATACAATCCTTTCCATGCAGCAAGAACCTTTCTTGTTGTTTCCATATTGAACCCTTTCAATATCTCATATATGTATGTCTGGCACAACCATATTAGCGCCTCAATCTATCCATATAGATATTGATGCCAAATATTCCAGGTTTGCCCAAGTCTTTCATCGAAATCTCATTTTAATGAAATTCTTAACTTGTGTCAATATAAGATACATCGTTTCCAATCAACAATATGTCCTCTACATAATGTATTAGAAATATGTCTCAGCGCTCCCACTTAATTTCTTGCAAATGCAAGCATCTTCATCATCTCCGATGAATTTAAACTCTTTTAACAATTTCATCATGGTGAAGATTCCAACTCTGCTATGCTTAGTTCAACTATTGAAGTTTGCATGCCCTTTTAGCATCCTTTGAATTAACAAAACCCTTCGAACCGTGTCATGTACACGTCCTAGGTAACCATTCTATTAGAAGAACCTTGTTTTGTTTATTCAACTACCATATACCAAATTATATGTAGTGGTTGCTACATTAATCCGTCAAGACTAAATATTGCTATGAAAGATCAAAACTTGTCATAGTCAACTCCTTGAACATTGCCGTAAACTTATTTCCGACATGTCGACTATTTCATAGATGTTAAACATCCATGTCTATTTCTTTATAGATCCAAACACGACGGACTGGCTTCACGCCTTTCCAGAGGGTCTTCCAAGTTCAGAAACTTGATTTCTCGTGTATGGATACTATCACGGATTCTTTGACTTCTAGTCATTTTATGGAGTCAGGGCCCATCATAGCTTCTTTGCATGTAGTGGGTTCATCATTGTCAAAACAATAACGACTTGCTGATCAAATCACACTATTTGATTCTTACCGACCCACACGGTTCAATAGGAACTCTAATCTCCGAGATCACAACCTTTGTAATCACGGGAGCCATGAGCATTGTGGTTGCCACCGGGACACTTTCCGGCTCTACACTACTTAGCACATATAGCTAAGGTTCAACAACCTTATCCAAGTTCTATTGTCCTCCCACTTAACTTTTCACGAAAAATTCCTTCTCCAGAAACTTGACGTTCCAAGTAACAAACTCTTTTGTCCTCGGTGTTATGGAGAAATTCCCAACAAATTCTTTGGGATAACCTATAAAGACGTTCTTATCCGACTTTGGTTGTAAACATTTTACTTATGCATAGCATACCAAAATTTAAGAAAAGACAATTCGGGTTTTATCCCAAACCATAACTTATATGGTGTCATTTCAACGGATCACGATGGTGCTCTTTTCAGTGTAAAAGTAGTAGTCTCTAAAGCTTTAATCCTTAAAACATAATGGCAGTTTTATAAATGACACCTTTGATCTTACCTTGTCAAACATGGTTTGATTTCATCTCTCGAATATACAATACTCCTGTGGTTTATCGGGAAATACAATTTCATGGAACAATTCCTGAAATCTTAGGTGTTTTGCTAAACCTGTAACTCAAATATCTTCCTTTATGATCAAATCATAAACTCTTTATTTTCTTGTTACAATGATTTTCCACTTCATCTTAAAAGTCTTTGAACAATTTTCAAATGTTTCATACTTCTTCTTTATTAAGTAAATATATAAATATATTCACTCAAATTTCTGGAGAAAGCATATGAAGCAAAAAGATCCATCGCATATGGCTACACATAATGGACTATGCACATTAGCATGCACAATTTCCAAAAAGCCAGTCATCCGTTCCTATTTGGCCTATGAACGGAGTTTCAATTATCTCGAGAAAAGTCTCACAAGCGTCAATTGATCAAAATCAAAGACTCCAAAAATTCCATTAACATGGAGTTTCTTCATGTTTTCTTTCCAATATAATTTAAACAGCGATGTCACTTCATAAGTGATCTTTCAATCAGTTGTCTTGCGAAATTTTAGCAATAGTGTTTATGGATGTGATTTCTCCCACCAGACTTGTAAAAGTTCATCCATCCTTTATGGAATACGGTAATTATTTGAACAACCATTGTTCTCATAATACCAGAACAAAATAACAATTATTAAAACAAATCTTGCAGGCTAGGTTTGACGACAACGAAAAACACAATAACACTTTATTTGTTTTCGATGAACATCATCACTTATTCTCTTGCTAGTTACTTAGGCCATTGTAGTTCATGAATTGCATTGTCCTGTATGACACTTCATACCAACCAATTCGGTATCCAATACCGGTATCCAATTCCTCAGAACCACATTGTTTAACAAGCAAGGAATACAACCATAACATGTATATCTTCTATACACCTAAGTTGGACATCTCCAACCTTTTATTTTCTGCCAAATATTTTATAGATTCTCTTTCAGCAATTCCTTTTCTTTTAAAAGAATCTATCAACATCAATTGTGGTGTCATTCACATGACACATAGTACAAAGCGTATATAGTCAAATACTAATACCTTTGGACTTGCACTTTGAAGTGAATCACCATCATCAAATGTTTGGTGTTCTTTCAAAAATCCATTCTTTAGTGATCTTTTAGTGTAGTAAACATTTTACTTACATCTTCTATTCATCCTTATCATGACAACTTTCATGATCAAGCTACTATAGCCTATAAGGAAGAATGACGAGTATAATTTTAGTTTCCCGAAACCTTTTGGGAGATTCGGATGCCTAGCATCTCCATCCTTCACAAATTCTCATACAATATGAGAACATGTATTTTGCTAAATTACACTCTATCATAATGCAACCAAAAACTTTGTTTTAGATATCACAATATCTTTCACACATGATGGTTTCTGAAACAATTCTTTCAGCTCCAATATAATCTTGATATTAAAACAACTTTTGAATATCAATAATCATGGAGGCAAACATGATACTTTAGATACTAACATTGGAATTCTTACTCTTGATTTAATACTACTTATTAAACTTCATGGAGTAAATAGAGTTTGCTGAAAGTTTGCAATAGGACTTATAAACTTTAAATTGACATTCAAAACAATACGATACCAGTTCGTAAAGTAAATATCCAGAATTCTATAGTTCTATTATCTCAATTAAAACTAAGCATAAGGTAGTGAACAGACGCTAATGACTACAACAAATTATGCAAATCCACTTCGATTTAGTTTATGACAAATTTAGTTCGACTAATCCAAATTAGAAATGAACTCCCACTCAAAAACGACATCCCTTGTGCCTTTTTGGTGATTACATGAACCAAATCCACTACACCAAGTCCGATCATCACGTGAGTCGGTGTAGCTTCAAAGGCGAGCATCAATATGGGCATCATATCAACTATATGACTCATGCTTAACCTTTCGGTCCGTGTTCCGAGGCCATGTCTGTACATGCTAGGCTCGCCAAGTAAGAACCTTAGTACTCGCGTGTGTAAAACTGTCTTACACCCGTTTATATGAAAGTGTAGAGTCGAGTAAACCCGATCATCACGTGATGTCTCGAAACACGATCCATAGAACGATGCATACTCAAGGAAGAACACATTTTATCTTGATATCTAAATGAGGGATCATCTTACAATGCTACCAAAAGCGCCAAACTAGCAGTATAAGATGCTAACATCTAATGTGTAAAGTGAGATGATATGGTATATGCATTTGATCTCTATCATTTGCATCGTGGTATGATCTCTATCATTCCTTTGTGTGTAAGGCCAAGGTCTATGGAACTTACACGTTGAATGTGTTGTAAGAGTATCTATCATACATCTACTTACAACAATACCATATCAATACACTATCCCAGCAACGATCTAAACTAGACGCCTCTAATTTATCAATTACAAGTTTTACGTGGCTTAGGGCTTTCGGAGATAGAACCGTTCTCACCTACGAACGTGAACCACAACGAGGATAACCAAGTTATTAGCAACTCGTTGTAAATCAGATATTGACTATAGTAGGAGAGACAGACACCCGCCAGCCACTTATGCAAAACTAGTTGCATGTCAGTCATGGAACCGGTCTCATGTATGATGACATGTAAGGTTGGTCCGGGCCGCTTCATCCCACTATGCCACCAATATCCAAAATACATGAAATAAGCAATAACATGATCATCATTGCCCACATATAAACATATGTGTACTACCCGTGCAAAGCACCTACGCATAGATCAGGCTCTGATACCACTGTTGGGTCTGCAACATAGAAAACAAAAATTTTCCTACGATGAGAACTACACGCCAAGATCTATCTACTAGGTACAAAGCAACGGGTGGACATACATCCATCGAGAACTTACCCTCGAAGACAACGAGTTTTGTTAACGAGTAGGAACTCGTGGTTGATGTAGTCGTACACTTGCCGATCTCAAGATCGTGAGGAAGTTCGAGCAGGTCCGGCTCCAGCACGTCCTTCAGATCCAGCTCCAGCACCACCAAGTCCAGCACCGCAAAGCAGTGGTGCATCCGTGATCGCACACACGTCCGGTACCCCGACAACCTCCGTCCCTCGCTCCAGCAAAGCAGCAGAAGTAGCAACTCCTTTCCAGATAAAGCCACCGGGAACATGTATCTCGCTAATCCGAGACCATGGGGGAATAATACTAGAGGGGGAGAGAGATCCTTCACGAGGAGATGTGAGTGAGAAGTGAGGAGAGGGGGGACTTTTATAGGAGGAGGGAAGGGTACCCCTCCCATGGCCGACGCCCCATGGAGGTGACCCTTCACCTCCCCCATTCATGTGGTGGTAACCCCCTCCACATAAATTTGCCTCTTCACATTCTCCATTAAAGTCTCCACTTTAAATGCATTAAATTTCTCCAAATTTAATGCTCTCTCATTTAATAAAACTCTTTTATTAGTTTTATTCAGAATTTTGTTAATTACTTTAATTAACAAACATTCACATAAAACCCCCTACAACATTTCAATATTAAATGCAGAACCAATTTCAGCAATTTCACCCGAAACAGTTTCGGTGTTTATTGAAATAATTCCAGCGCTTTCTTAAATCTTTATCTGAAACATATTTGCTCGACTGGCGCTTCAGCTTGAAGAGAAGTTTGAAGAGACCGAAGTGCAGCTCGATGCCGAGCCAACACTCGCAAAGAGTAATGTAGCAAGCTACATGGAGGATGGAGTTGGGGGACAGCTGATGCAGCTGGAGCCCATAGAAATAGAGAAGGCCCCTAAAGAAAGGATGCAGGGGCAGCGAGAGACCGCGGATGATGAACGCTAGGAACATCACTCGAAAACCGGCAGGAGGAGAAGGGATTACCTCACCACCGGGGACACGCGCGTCAGCGACTGCGGAAGATAGAAATCCATCTTGGCGTAGGAGACAGAGCTTAGAAGACTTGATCATGGACGCGCGCCACGCGCCATTGGTGATGCGAGTGCCCGCGCCCTTCTTATTTCCGGCGACGACGGTGCTGGTGCCCGCAGCGGTGGAGCCGCCCTTCTTCTCGGCAGCAACAGTGGCGACGGCGGAATCAGCCGCAACACCTCCTTTCTTCTTCCCCATCTTACGGTGGCGGTGTGACCGGAGGAAGTAACTGGGGAATACGCGGAGCTGGTCCAGCACCGCGAGAAAGATGAACACAAAGGAGCAGAGGAGCAGCAGCAATGGCGGCGGAGGCAAAGGCAGAGAAAAGAGCAGATGGGAAAATTATCGTCGCAGCACTGCTACTTAACCCCCCCCCTGGAAGATGCAATCCAACGGCTAGGAAAAACCCTATCAGACGCGTGGCGTTCATCGTGATCGACACGTGGAGGACCCGAAGCGTGAACCGTCCCCCACTACCCCCATTACACGCAGAAATCGAGGAGGCACAGTTAAAACAAAGATTACGCACGCCCGGTCAAGTCAGAGTCAGAAAATGGGACCCACCGCTCGTCACGTCCCGTCAAACCTGCTCACGTGGGCAACTGAGGTCATCACATCGTCAACACTGATGTCATCCAAAATTGAGCAGCAGAAGACTTCGATTACTTTAGTCCTTGCTCGAGTCTTCGACTCCACCAAGCACTCGGGGGCTACTCCCATAGGGAGCGCTGGTCGCGCACCCTACGATTTTTTCTTTTTTCTCTTCTGCAGGAATATGGACACTCAAAGCATACCCAACCACTCGAATCCACGATTCGATTATGGACATGGGTTACTCCCATAGGGAGCGCTGACAATAAATTCGACTGAAACAAGCAAACAAAAGACAACAGCAGTCGCAAAAGTTCTTTAGTCCCTGCTTGAGTCTTCGACTCAACCAGGCACTCGGGGGCTACTCCCATAGGGAGCGCTGGTCGTGCACCCTATGATTATTTGTACATCGTACTATGTGTCGATAACATCCACACTCGAAGCTTATGGCGACACCGCCTCATAATTCTTCCATACAAAAGAGATTGCGTCTCTTGGGTCACCCAAATCATCTCCGCGATGATAAAATTGGGATGCCGCGCTTACAGCGTGAAGATAAGACCTGAATAAGGCCTGACAACGCATTCACTGCACACTACCAGAAATATATCCGTGCCTACAGGTACGATGAACACGCCTTGACGGACGCGTCGAGTTCTCACACCCATATACTGGAATTCGACTCCTGTAAGACCTCCGCGACTTGAGTGGAATTACACCAGCACTTTTTCGGATTCGAGTCCGGGGACTCGAGTTTGAGTAGATTGCGTTGTTTTACCCTAAGGTAGTTAACTGATACCGATACATCGGTTAAATCAGGCACGCACATCAACAATCCCTATGACACAAACAGAGCAGTCGAAAATATACTCATTCATGCACTCGAAAGGCTTCATAAAGTCCCTAGTCGAATCTGCGATTCCACTAGACACTCGGGGGCTACTGACATGGGTATACCCTACAGGTACTCGAGCTTGGTATATACGGCCTGAATACGGCGGAAGCCCACGGTGTCGCCAAGGCCCAAATATAGAACTCGAGTAACCTACGAACTATCGATTGCTTGAGTAACAAGAAGAAGCTAAAGATAGAAAGTTCAAAGGGGAAAACCCTAATCTGTAACCGACTCGACCTGCTACCCGAGACCTAGCCTATCTATATAAAGGCTAGGAGGGGGCAGCGAGGAGGACACATGCAACCCTAGTTTCCACAACCCTCGCCAGATTGCATCTACGCACCATTGTAATCTTCGATTTCTCTGTTAATTCCACAAGCAGACAAGCAGGAGTAGGGACCTCTACGAGGCCTGAACCTGGGTAAATCTTCGAGTCCCCTGTGTGCTTGTTTGCTAGCCGATGCTTCCAGCGCTCCCTCCTTCTCCAAAACCCAAGTCCATAACAATGGGCATTGATGAGTTAAACCCTCGTCAGGTGGTAGCTCGCTTGCCTTTTATTGTAGAGCAAACATAAATGCCAAGGCACCTCTGAAGTTCAAGTGAAGACTAGAAGTAAAGATATCAAAGATACAAGCATCAAAGTCATGACACAATTAATCCAAATTTTGAGACAAGCATATTACACTAAGAATGACAACTACGCTCTCAAGAAAGTGCCCGTAGAATAAGTGGTGATTCAACAAGGAAGTGAAAAGGTTTTGAAAAGTTTGAAAGGCTTCCAAATGCTGAAAGTATGGTACTCATTAGCTTTGAGCTCTCATTGCCCCTATCATAAGCATCTTTAAATGGTTAAGGTGAAAGTGAGGTCCAATACGAGTTATATGCTTGACAGACCATAAACTGGAAATCTCATGTCCCTTGAGTACGAGGGCCGCTTGTCATGCTACTCAACTTTAGTTACCGGTAAGTTCTTGTCATAGTAAATACATGCGTATCATAGAGAACTGTCAACGGGGTATGCCTTGCCCGATGATAAAGAAGAATCCCCATATCAAAATGACAAGGCAAGCCGACAATGAGCATCTTAGAAGTCTTCTTATTTACCATGGGAAAATGGTGATTTTTTCTCTCTTTCCTCTTTTCTCATCCTTTTTTCCTTTCTCTCAATAACTATCTCTCTCTCTTTTTATAAGAAGAATGCTTCATAGATTGCTCATTATGGTTACACTGCAAGTTTCCACCATGATTAGGCATGGATTAGACCAGCTGCCCAGGCGTTTCTCTAACACACATACATAACTCCATGGACTTACAAGCTCCCCTTTTATTTCACACGGACGGCATCCGTAAACAAAAGAGCATGATATCAACTGGGTATATATTTACAGGTGTTGAAAGCGTTCCCCGTGATAGCACAGTTCTGCTAATCCCCAGCCTATAATTTGCAAGCATATAACTTTCATGGACAGTCACAATTGTTCAGGTTTATTAAGTGCAAGAAATAAAGTGTGCCATCAAGTTCGTGAGAGATTTACTAACTAACTTTCTCATAACAAGCAAACATTTTATTTGGAAGAAAACAAGGCATACTGAATATGCACGGAATAGCAAATGATGCTAATAGGTAGGTATGGTGGACACTTTTGGCAATATTGGTTTTGGGGAGTTGGAAACACGAGTAGAGCTCATACTCAGTGCAAGTGAGGGCTAACAATAGAAAGGGAGCGACAAACGAGAGAGCAATAACTGTCATAATCATGCGTGCAACAAAACATGACTAATTATGGCATGAAAGTGATTCAAGAACCCTGAGGCAAAATAATTCATCGAGGCTTAGCTGATTGTTTCAGTCTTATTCATGCGTGAGCATGTGCCAAGTCAATTCAAGTGAAACATTCATAGGAGGATACCACAGTGTCATACCAAGTTATGAATAGAACAATGCAAGCAAACATTCATATGACATGCTATAAACCATTAGCAAGCTGGAGCTAATCATAAGAAAGCAAGAACTACTAAGCATCCATAAATAACATACACCTTATATGAATAGACTAAGCATGCCCACTATGATGAGTATATGTACAAAAATGAAAACAAATAGAGTTCATTACCAGCCTCTTACCACACCTCAAGTTGTCATTAATCTTCATTATTTCCCTTCACTTATGTGGCTTGAATAATAACATGAAACCAAACTCCAGTGAGGACTTCTGAACCCTGCAACAAAATTCACAAAACCAAAGAAGAACAAAAAATATTTTTGGTGTTTTTATTTTTTAAAGGCAAGAACAAAAAGGAAGATCAAGCAAAGCGAAATCCTTTTGGGTTTTTCGAATAATTAAGACAAAGCTCAAACAAAGAGGCAAACCAAGGCAAAAATATAAAGAAGCAAGCAAAGAGAAATAATGAAAATATTTTTGGTATTTTTGTGTTTTGGAAAGCAGAAATAAAGCAAGAATGAAGACTAAAAAGAAAAACGAAACATGGATATACAAAGTACCGATTGAACATGATATGTAGATGAGTGTGATGTTGGTGTACCTCCCCCCCAAGCTTAGGCTTTTGGCCTAAGTGGGTATCAACCCCAATGCAGGTAGGAACTCCAAGCCAGCGGGTCATCATAAGAATGATCGTAGTTAGGCCCTTGTGTAGAATAAGAAGCTCCCCAATCATAGGTAGGCTGCTGGTACAAAGACTCCCCCTTATTCGAGGGCTGGACCGAATCATCTGTAGCCTCCCTTCCTGACGAGGGTTTAACTCATCAATGCCCATTGTTATGGACTTGGGTTTTGGAGAAGGAGGGATGATGGTAAACGTGCCTGGTGCACTCGATGGATCAGGACCAGTTAATTACTCTAGGGCAAAAACAACGTCACCTACTCACACTCGAGTCCCCGAACTCGAATTCAGAAATTTCTAGCATAATTCGACTCATGCCGCGGAGGTCTTATAGAGTTCAAATCCCAGTGTATAAGTGTGAGCACTCGACGCGTCCGTCAAGGCATATTCATCGTACCTGCAGGCATGAATATATCTCTGGTAATGCGTAGCAGATGCGTTGCGAGGCCTTATTCAGGTCTTATCTTCATGCTATAAGCGCGGCATCCGAATTTTGTCATCACGGAGATGATTCGGGTGGCCCAGGAGACCCAGTCTCTTTGTAGGGAAAATATGAGGCGGAGTCGCCATAGCATTCGAGTGTGGATGTTATCGACACACAGTACGATGTACAAGGAAAAATAATCATAGGATGCGTGACCAGCGCTCCCTATGGGAGTAGCCCCTGAGTGCCTATTCGAGTCGTAGACTCGAGTGGGGACTAAAAACATTTTGCAACTGCTGTCGTCTTTTCTTGCTTGTTTCAGTCGAATATGTCTTCAGCGCTACCTATGGGAGTAACCTGAAGTCCACAATCGAATCGTAGATTCGAGTGAAGGGTTTTCATGATGCTTGGATATCTTCACAAATTTCTTCGGGTGCGCGGACAACGCTCCCTATGGGAGTAACCCCTGAGTCCTTAGTCGAATCGTGGATTCGAGTGAGGATTCAGAGCGTGTCACTCGAGGATCTTGTATATGTGCAACCAGCGCTCCAGTTTGGAGTAGCCCCCGAGTGTCTGGCGGAGTCGTAGACTCGGGAAGAGACTCGAGTATTGTATCTTGTAGATGTAGTCGACAATCACGTGAGGAGAAACCACTGACCCGGAAGTGCATCGAGTCAGCGTCTCACGCATAAGGAGCCAAGATTCGATGATGTAGTCAAAGTCATGCGGCGATTAGCCGGGTGAGTCGATGATGTAGATGGAGTCGACACAGTCATTTCTGTCAGGTGCGCGACCAACGTCGCATGTGTGTAGCATCAAGCGATGCAACCATCCGAGGAGGTACTCGACTCGGGTCTTGAGTGTATATCGTAGCCAGTTGTTTTGTCGACTCCTGTTGGAGGACCCGATAGAATAGCTCGACGAAGTCGACATCCTTGTAAGCTGCATAAAACATAAAGAATTGTAAAGTACTTGTATCTTGTAAAGAATAGTTTCATGTTGGTTTGTAAAGTAAGATTCTGGTGCCAATCAAGTCGACACTTTTGCACTGCATGCTAGGCCTTTTCGTTAGCCTGATTACCCTTAGTCTCAGTACCTTGCCGAGGTACTCGGAGTTCAAGGATTCGACGATCAGGCAGAATCAGCTACTCAGGCTATCGCGTATGAGGTGCTCGAGTGCATGGAGTCGATGGCACATTAGATTACTCGAAGAGGGCGCATCCCCCGAGTATTTCGAGTGCGAGTTCAAAAGAATCAGCTCTGAGTAGAGGAAATTTAGCTTTATTGGTGGTTGTTGTAGACGGAAACGATGCAATCGCGGACGTAGTCGACGCGATAGCGGGTCGCGTGATGGAGTCGAAGACACAACAGGTCGGCGAAATCAAAGACCATAGTGCATCGCCGCAGCCAAAGACCGCAACAAGTTGCATGATGGAGTCGCTCAGTAGGTCGGCGGAGTCAAAGACCGCAGCGAGTCACCGTACCCAAAGGCGGTAACGGGCCTTGTGGCAGAGTTGGCAGAGCCCCCGAGTGTAGATTCGATGTAGTCGATGTAGTCGAAGCGACATCTAAGAGCCGATGCGATGGACCGGGGTCGACACGGCAGCAGGTCACCAAAACCGATGATGGCAGCGGTTTGCCACAACCGAAGATTGTGGCGGGTCGCTGGAGCAACAAGCCCTCGAGTCGCCGAAGCAGAAGGCCTCAACGGTCGTGGGTTCGATTCAACCTGCGAGTCGTGGGAGTCGATGCAGCCTGCGGGTCGCCGAGCTTGGAGCGATGGCGGGTCACGATCGAGTGTCATGCGGCGGATATGTAGTTGACATGGCGGTAGGTCACGCGGTGGACGTAGTCGACGCGGCGGACCGGAGTCGCGTGGTGATGAAGAGTTTTTGCATCCGAAGATCTCATCGCATCACAGCAGTTAAAGACCGCTGCGGGTCGTGCGGCGAAGTCGGTGGAGCCCCCATGTGTAGACTCAACATAGCAGGCGGAATTGACGGAGCAGCGGATCACCGTCGGACGAGAGTTGACACGACGAACGGGTAGCCAACCGCGTGTCCGGATGCTCATGTCGGCCGTTCCTTGGATTGTTGATGTGAGATCACATGAAGTTGCAGCACTCGAATTTCCAGTCTTCAATCCTGTCCTTTTCTTTTCCGCGTGTGGTAGGACGTAGTCCCATTGACCCAATACCGCATGTGGTACGTAACACTGCCATTGATGTTTTTTCCTTGCTTTAAACCAATACCCCCGTGCCAAAAAATCTGACGGAGATGATGCTACATCGTGACCGCCTTGGCTTGATGCGTGCTACGCATGTGGAGCACTTTGAGTCTTCTATGTTTCTATGCCATCGAGTACTTTTTGCTTCTTTTGACATGCGATTGCATGTGTGTCAAATTTGCTCTTTAAATCCGATCCGGTCTGCTCCAACCAAACACGGACGCATGCGTCCGTATTGCTGCTACACGTTGTTGAATTGCTGATTCATGCAGCCTCGCGTAGCTAGAGTCGATTGCGATCTAGTGTTCCAGTTATGATTAACTCAGCCTTTTACATGGTGGCATAGAAAACAACGCCACCGTGTACGCAGACTGTGCCGAGTCATGAAAGTTTGGTCGGTGATGATGCCGTGTCGTTGTTGACGATCTTGTCGACCTGAAAGCGTAGGCTCCCAATAGTCATGCCGATTCTGTTGCCAACGGACTCGAAGTCCGGGCGAGTCGCCGATGCGTGGATGATGAAGTCGAGGGCGCCGGAGAGCTGGCGAATCTCCATTGTTGCGGAGTTGTAGATCACGGTTGATGGGGCCAAAGAAGCCGCAACATCAGCACTCCCAATTCCCACAGACGGCGCCAATTGACGAGGGTTTAACTCATCAATGCCCATTGTTATGGACTTGGGTTTTGGAGAAGGAGGGAGCGCTGGAGACATCTATTGGCTAGCAAACAAGCACACAGGGGACTCAAAGATTTACCCAGGTTTAGGCCTCGTAGAGGTCCCTACTCCTGCTTGTCTGCTCGTGGAATTATCGAAGGAATCGAAGATTACAATGGTGCGCAGATGCAATCTGGTGAGGGTTGTGGAAACTAGGGTTGCGTATGTCTAGATCTATTGTGGTGTAGCGTGTCCTCCTCGTTGGACCCTCCTAGCCTTTATATATGGGGAGGCTAGGTCTCAGGTACCAATACAAGTTGGTTACAAGATAGATTAGAACTCTAGTCTTGAGCTTTCCTTGTCTTGTGTGTTTGGGAGTCTGTGTCCATATAGGCTTCATACCGCTCGAACTGTCATAGGCGTCATGGACATTGGCAATTCGTCGAGTGGGCCTTCCTCGAGCCGCACCAGGTATTCTATAGTCGAGTGCCTATTGGGCATACCCATGTCACTTCCAATATCCTGCTCTTGCTAGGAGAGCTCCCCCAGATATGTATCGAGCTCTTCGTCGGCGAGTGACCATCCTTCCCTGGTATCAAGGTTAAACAAAACAGGCGCAGGCAAAAGAACAACACGCTCGGACTTACCCCTTCTCCAACTAGCCTTGAGGAAGGTTATTTCATAAGATAAATCACTCAAATTATCCCAAGAAGAAACAAATTTATGTTGTATCATGGAATTAAGGTCAAGCCTCTCTATGGGAAACTGTAGGTCTAGATGATGAGGCACTACACCATGCAAAGCTATTAAACGAGAAGCGATGAGGCCTCCACAAATTCCACCTTTCTCGCGGTTAGCAGCAAGACGAAAAGCTATCAAGGCACCCAAATTATAAGTCCTATCTTGTTTTAAGGCAGCTGAGATGAAGGCTAGATCATATGAGGATAATTTATTAGCAGTTTTCCTAGCGAGAACACACTTGGCAATAAAGTAGGCAAAGTATCGAATAGACAGGAGATGAATATTACGAATTTTACCACTCTCCTTTGAGAAGCTGCTCCCTTGGCAAATTTCCGCGTACAAGTCCATGAGTGGTTTAGATCGCTCTCTAATCCTTCCACACGAACCCCACTGTGGTACTTTAATAGCTTCACAAAAGTCATCAAAAGGGAGATCAATAGCTACAATGCAAATTTTGTAGTGGACCATGGGGTTAGGCAAGGAGTAACTAAACCGGAAATCCTGCACCACAGACATGCTTAGTTTCACATATTGGGTAGGTTCGTCTCCCACAAAATGCTCCAATCCTGCATTAGTAATCAAAGTATGGAAATCCTGAGAAATCCCTACAGCCCTCATGAATTCGGGGCATGGATAGGCAGAGGGAAAGACTTCCTCCTCACGGCGAACCTTCATAACTGCAGGAACCCTTAATTCATGTTGGTTGAGTTGGTGTTCATTTATCTTCTTTTCTGAAATTTTTAGACAACTATCATCATACAAGTGATTGCAAAGTGAATACATAATGAAAGGAACTACTAATAGGGACTTGTAAGAGGCCTAAACATGCATCAAAATAAATTCTCTAAGCATTGAACAAGCTTAAAAGGTCACATAACCTGTCACCTACAGTAGTAAAATACTCAAGATATAATCCACTAAACACAAATCTACTTGGACAAGCGAAGGAGTCACATTCCGGAGAACAAATGCTCCAAATTTTAGCAGCAAAGATGGGTTGAGCAAAGAGATCGAAAAATCATGAGCAAGAACAGCAAGAATGCGAGTTTGAGCAAAGAACTAGTGTTTTCTTGGGAGAGAGAAAGAAGTAGCAGGTGAGAGAGTAAGTGGAGGGCCAGGAGTGGCCCACACCATGGCCAGGCGCGCCCCTGGTGTGGTTGTGCCACCAGGTGGTGTGCCTGCCTGGTGGGCCCCCCTGGGTCACTCTAGGTACTTCTCTGGCCCTTTTTTCACGTAACAAATTAATATGAATTTTCTAGAATTTTTGAGACACTTTATTTTTTAGCAATTTCCAGATATTGATGAATAAATTCTGGCATAAAGATGTTTTTAGAATGATGCAAATTCAAAATAAAACTAAAACTTCAGAAGTTCTAAGACACTCTAATATGCAAGCAACTAGCAAAAGAAAAGTAAACTAAGTGGAAGCAAAAATTAAAATGGATAAGATAAAAGCAAGAGAAGATAATCATGGTGAAAACATTGTTTTGTTCATTAAAATCCATTTGTTAACAAGGTTGATCAGGTCTTGTTACCAAAACTATTTTATATGAAACAAAACTTTGTATTCCACTAAATGATTATGTTACCTCAACCTTGATAGAAATGGTCCCAATCATAATAGTTTCATATTTTTCTCTTGGTATGGGACAATATACTTCTCCAACTTGGATGTCCTCAGTATTTTCAATTGAATTTAAGCCATAATTACTATCAATCTTCTTGGGGAAATAGACAGTATGCTCCTTGTCATTAACACTAAAAGTCACCTTTCCTTGATTGCAATTAATAATAGCTCCTGCAGTGTTAAGAAAAGGTCTCCCAAGAATAATAGATATATTATCATCTTCAGGCATTTCAAGCACAACGAAGTCGGTTAATATCAAGCAATTATGAGCCACTTGAACAGGTACGTCCTCACATATACCAACAGGAATAGTAGTAGATTTATCATCCATTTGCAAAGATATATCAGTTGGTATTAATTTTTCCAATTGAAGTCTCTTATAGAGGGAAAAAGGCATAACACTAACTCCTGCTCCCAAATCACACAAAGTAGTACTAACATAGCTATTTTTAATCGAACATGGAATAGTTGGAACCCCTGGGTCTCCAAGCTTCTTTGGAACTTTACCATTAAAGGAATAATTAGCAAGCAAAGTAGAAATTTCCTCATTAGGGATCTTCCTTTTATTAGAGACAATATACTTCATATACTTTGAATAAGGAGGTAATTTAATAGCATCAATCAAAGGAATTTGCAAAAATAAAGGCTTCATCCATTCACAAAACTTATTATAGTGTTCGTCTTCTTTTGACTTGTGTTTCTTATCAGGGAAAGGCATAGGGTTTTGGACCCAAGGCTCCCTTTCACTACTATGTTTCTTAGCAACAAAATCTTCCTTAGTATATTTAGTATTCTTAGTGTGTCTTTCAGGTTCTTCTTCAACTTTTTCTTTATCAGGAGCATCATTTTCCTCATTACCAGTTTTAGTTTCAGCATCAGAGACAGATATACTATTAGGATCTTTAGCAGGTTCAGAAGACTCTACAACCGTTTTATTTTTGTTTTTTCCTTTTCTTAGGAGAAGTACTCCTATTTTCGATTTGTTGGTAATCTTGCTCAATTCTTTTAGGATGCCCCTCGGGATATAGAGGATCCTGAGTGCCAGCACCACTTCTAGTTCTAATCTCATAAGCATGTTTTTCTTTAGAAGCATTAACTAGCAAATCTTTTTGTACTTTAATAAGCTAGTCAATTTGAGTTTGAACCATTTGGAAATGTTTAACAAGCATTTTAACATCATTAGAGGTTCTTTCCACAATATCCCTTAACTCAATAATAGCTCTAGAGTTTTCCATTAGATGATTCTGCACTCTTTTATTAAAATTATCTTGCTTAACAATAAAAATATCAAATTCTTCCAAGCATTGATCAGGAGGTTTAGAATAAGGAATATCACCTTCATAAAAATGCTGGAGAGAGTGTACATCAATAGTAGATGAGTGGGAGATTGGCTTACATAATTCTTCTATAGGAGGTAGATTCTTCACTTCTTTAGCTTTAATACCCTTCTCCTTAAGACATTTCTTAGCTTCCTTCATCACTTCATCATTTAGTTCAATAACTCCCCACTTCTTTGGTTTTGGTGTTGGCTCAGGCACAGTTAATTCGGGTGTAGTTGTCTCAGGTGTAGTTGGATCAGGTGAAGTCTAGTCATCATAATTCTTGCTTATTTTAGCCATTAATTCCTCAGCTTCTTTGGGAGTTCTATTCCTGAAAACACAATCAGCACAACTATCCAAGTATGTCCTAGATTCTTCAGTTAGTACATTACAATATATATCAAGGAGCTCATTTTTAGGTAATGAACATCCAGCCTGTGCATGAAACAAAGCACAAAACCTTGCCCATGATTCAGACAATTTCTCTTTTTCTCCCTGTTTAAAATCAAAAAGTTCCTGCAAAATGGCATGTCTAGCACTAGGAGGGAAATATTTCTGAAGGAAGGTACTAATCAAGCAATCAGGGCTATCAATAGATCTAGGAGGTAAATTATTAAACCAAGCCTTAGCTTCTCCTTTCAGTGAAAAAGGGAAAATTTTAGCAACAAAGTAGGTGCACATCTTAATATCATCAGAAAACAGGCCACTCATGGTAGAAAGCTCAGTCATATGTGCTACAACACTTTCATTCTTAGTCCCACAAAAAGGTTCTTTCTCAACAATAGTTATGTAAGATAAATCAAGAGAGAAATCATAATCCTTATCTTTAATGTTTATGGTAGATGTAGCAAACTTATCATTAGGAGATAATTTGGATTTTATAGTATGCCTCTCAAGGAGACTTTTAATAGCACTCCTACCATGAGTGTTTTGACATTCTTTAATAAATTCATCATTCTATTCTACATATCCGTCTTCAATATCATAACTCTCTATAGACTCAGGTGAACTGACAGGTGTAGTAGTATCTTCATTAGGAGTTTCAGTATTTCCAGCTATAGATCTAGCAATCGTAGTATCTAGGAAAGGACCTAATGAACCACTCTTATCAAGCATAGTAGAAGTAGCATCATAAGTATCAGAAGTTTCAGATTCAGCAGTAGTAGCAGTATGTGTAGCATGTGTATGTGGTGGTGTAAGGAGCTTACTCATCACATATGGTGAATCAAGAGCAATAGAGGTGTTCAGAATCATACCTCTCATTGTAGTGGATGGTAATATAGGAACCTTTCCATCACGAGACTTAGCCATGATGAATGGAGGGCAGCGAACAATAGTGATCCCAAGTGAACTTGATAAATAAAGCTATGCTCCTCGGCAACGACGCCAGGAAATAGTCTTGATGGCCCACAAGTATGGGGGTGTATCGCAGTATTTTCGAGGGAAGTGAAACCCAATTTATTGATTCGACACAAGGGGAGCCAAAGAATATTTATAAACCTTAACAACTGAGTTGTCAATTCAGCTGCACCTGTAAACAATCTTGCTCACAAAAGTTCATCAGTAGCAACAGTTTTGTAGTAGCAATTAGTAGTAGTAAAAGTAAAGACAGTAGTAACAATTGCAGTAAACAGTAGGATTAAAGCACGGTAAGCATAGGGATGGATGGACGCGATAGTTGATTTTCTGCACAAAAACTAGACACCAAGGTAATTCTGCTGAAAACAACGCCAGTCCGTGTTAGTTGTATCCAAATCACACAAGTTTAGAGGAGAAACAATAGCAAAAAGTGTTCAAGAAAGTAGATACGTTTTGGACGTATCAAGTTCCAAAGTTGATACATTGTGAAGGATTCTACAACAAAAGGCTAAGTATATGACTGCTGTAGTAGCAGCAAAGGAGGGAATTTGGTTATGTAGTTTGTTATACAACTAGGTGTGGTTCACAGTGGGATAATACTATGAAGATATATTGTGCGATAATTATATCAACATGTTTTAACCCAAAGGAACTAAAGGTCTCATGAAAGGACTAAATTTATACAATGCCATCTCACTAGAGAATGAGTGATGCATAGAGACGCAAAAGACATGCAAATACACACGGACCTGAAAGTGTCAGATCTGGAGATTATGTTAACCACTAGCAAACGCATATATGCAACACCAGAAAGACATAGGTGTTAAATATGCAGGTTTTTCAAACTAGATTATTGACTCTAGTGCAAGTGGGAGACTGAAGGGAATATTCCCTAGAGGCAATAATAAAGTGGTTATTATCTTATTCCATATTTATGATAAATGTTTATTTTGCATGCTATAATTGTATTAATTGAAAACATTATTACATGTGTGTTGAACAAACAAAATAAAGAGCTCCTAGTTATGCCTCTCATATAAACTAGCTCGTTGATTAACAAGATGATCAAGGTTTCCTGATCATGGACATTGGATGTTGTTAATAACGAGGTCACAACATTGGTGGAATGATGTGATGAACATTCATCCAAAGTATAGCAATATTAACAAAGTCATTGTGTTTAAATTTCTATAACATCATATAAAGTAATTCTAGTCCTTAGACCCATGAGATCACGTCAATCACTAACACTAGAAGAGTAAGTTGATAACATTAAACGTCACACCGTAACAGGGTGATAATAAAGGTGGGTTCAGATTCTCCGAAGGTGTTATCTAGAGGCTCATGGATCAAGAGTGGAATTTGTCCATCCTGATGACGGATAGATATACTCTCGGCCCTCTCGGTGATATCACATTGAGATAGCTTGCATGCAAGTGATGTGATCACTAGAATGTTATATCACGGGAACGAGAAAAGAGTGCATGTCGGTAACAAGATCAAACTAGGTATGGAGATACCGATGATCGAATCTCGGACATGTAATATATCACGAGATAAAGGGATTTAGTTACAAATGTTAAATGTTCACACGACCACGTCATCTTTGAATATGTGGGAGTCGGTACTGTTGGAAATATGCCCTAGAGACAAATAGTAATAAGGACTATTATCATATTTCATAAAGTTTATGATTAAGTTTTATATCATGCTATAATTGTATTTAGTGGAAACATCAATACACGTGTGATATATAAACAACCAGGGGTTCCCAGTTAAATTATAGTCACTAGTTCATTGGTCAAAAGATGATCAAGTTTCCTGATCATGTGGCATTTATGCCAGTTGGAAATGTAGTCAACTCATTCCGAGAATGAGATGATGAACCAATACCAAACCTAAACATCGTGACCCGATCATGTCACGAAGTTCAAGTTATGATGATTAGAATTGGATCCTCGTAGACTATTCCTTAGACCGTGAGGCCATATCAATCACTGTCTCTCGAGAGTGCTTAGATAGCATCAAGCGTCACTTGGTAATACAGTGATTATAAAGGTGTGTTCAGGTACTCGGAGGAACCGTAGAGGCAATATATGTCAAGAGCGGGATTTGTCCATCCACGTGACAGAAATATACTTAAGGGCCCACTCAAGAGAAGTTATATCCAATAGCTGCGTAGCGTGTGATTTGATCACATGGATATCACTTGTCGGAACGAGTCACGTAGCATTTTTTAGTAACGAGATTGAACACGACATGGTGATGTCATTGATCAGATCTCGAGCAATGCAAGTACCAAGAGACAAAGGGAATAAGACACGACCGTCCTGGTTCAAACAACGAAAGATCTCCGTGGAACGCACAGGGGTCACATGGACATCCAGGTCCCTCTGTCGATCATTGGTCCGGGAGTGTCCCGGCCATGTCTAGAGTGTTCCTGAATCATAGGGTATCATGCTTAAGGGTTTGATGATGCTTAGAGAGTTTTTATAGGATCGGAAGAATCATCAAAGAATAGTAGAGAGAAAATCGGAAGGGTTTCGGTAATTCTGGAGGATGTTTGGAGTGGAGGTGGAAGGTGTTCCATAGCCACGGAGATTGAATAATACGTGAATGAATGTTAAATATTGATTGAATCATTTATTCATAACTATTTAATAAAAGAGAAAATCAATTCAAAGGTTAATGGGCCAATTCCGGAGGAAAGAGGGCCCATTAGGGAAAGGCAAGAGGGAGAAGGGCCAAAGGGGGTGGCCGGCGCCCTAGTGGGCCAGCCCCCCCGTGTGGGGCCCATGGGGTAGCCGGTGGCACCACCCCCTTCCCCTCTCCTCTCCTTTAGTCCCACCCCGGGACTTTGAGGGAGGTAGTACCTCCCCTCCCCCTATATATAGTGGGGGTATTTGGCTAGATAAATACACACAATATTCAATAAAGGTTTCCTCACTTTTGGGGAGACCTCCAATTTATATTCTCTCTCTCTATCTCTCGTGACCATGGTCCCAAGTTAGGACTTCACGAATGGAGACATCTTCACCGCGGAGCACCGTCGCGTTGCGGGATTCGGATCCAGGAGCTCTACTTCCGCAACTGCTATTGGATCGAGGAAGCGGGAGTCATCGTCAGGCACCGAACGTGTGTAACTCCCCGTGAGGTGTCACACATGAGGAACTCAAGTCGTTGGAGCCGTCGGAGCGTAAGGACTTCATCACGACCTTGAGGTCGGCTTCGGCTCGTCTACATCAACTACGCTCTCCTGAGCGTTGTGATACGTTGTAAACGTATCTATAATTTTTGATGCTCCATGCTTGTTTTATATCTACTTTCTTATGTTTTGTCCACACTTTGGAATACTTTTACACATTTTCTGGAACTAACCCATTAACAAGATGCCACAGTGCCAGTTGCCTGTTTTCTGCTGTTTTTGGTTTCAGAAAAGCTGAAAAAGAAATACTCTCGAAATTGGACCGGACAAAAGCCAAAGTCAATATTTTACCAAAAGTCACGGAGCCAGAAGACGAGACGGAGAGGGGCCATGAGGTGGCCACACCACCTGGTGGCCCGGGCCAGCCCAAGCCGCGCCAGGGGGTGGTGTGGGCCCCTCGGGTGCCCACCGACCTTGCCCTTCCGCCTATAAAAGTCTGCCGGGACGAAAACCCTAAGAACAAGATCAGAATTCCACGAAAAGTTCCGCAGCGCCACCGTCATCGAAGAGGAGATTCGAGGGACAAAAGTCTCTATTCTGGCACCCTACCGGGACGAGGAAGTGCCCCCGGATCCATCTCCATCTACTCCACCGCCATCTCCATCATCGTTGCTGACTCCCATGATAAGGAGGGAGTAGTTCTCTCTCGAGGCTAAGGGCTCTAATGGTAGCTATGTGTTCATCTCTCTATATATGCATGATCTTATTGAGATCATGAGCTTTGTAATCTATAGATCTATTCTTCTACTCAAGTGCTTTAATGAATCTCTGCTTATCCCCATGTGTGTGAAGTTGACAGTGTGCACACCGTGTGGCACTTTGGCTAAGATTACATAAATACTTGTCATGAGTATAATTTGAGTTGGATGTCTCTATGAGATTGTGGTGTTTGTTGGAACCATCTAGCGCTCAAGGTGATAATGAGGGGTTATCTAGATGGGGAATGCGAACTTTAAGGTGTGCTGTTATAGCCCTACATCGTCCAACCGGAGAGTAGTTCAGGGTAGCATCATGAAGAGAAGATATTTATATGAGAGTGTCCACTAGTGAAAGTATGATCCCTAGGCCTTGTTTCTAAGCATTGAAAGACCGTTTACAATCAGTTCTGTTACATGTTTGCCTGCTGCCACTCTTATTTCAGATTGCAATTACCACTTATAATTATCCATATTACTTGTATTTCACTATCTCTTTGCTGAACTAGTGCACATATACACCTAACAAGTGTATTGGGTGTGTTGGGGACACAAGAGACTTCTTGTATCTTGATTGCAGGGTTGCTTGAGAGGGATACCTTTGACCACTTCCTCCCCGAGTTCGATAAACCTTGGGTGATCCACTTAAGGAAAACTTGCTGCTGTTCTACAAACCTCTGCACTTGGAGGCCCAACACTGTCTACAAGAATAGAAGCGTGTGTAGACATCAAGCTATTTTCTGGAGCCATTGCCGGGGAGGTGAGGTAAAAGGTACTCACATCCTCTGGCTACTAAGCTATCTTCTAGTACTGTTGCTGGTGTGTGAGTGCTCAAAGTTATTTCCTTTAGATTCTGCAATTATATCTTTTTGTTTCTTGTTTTTATTTTCACTAGTTAGGCTTAATGGAAAACAACAACAAAATTAGAGAGCTTTATAGTATTTATCTTGAGTGAGGACATGAAGTGTTTGAAGAGAAAATTAAAAAACCTATGGAACTTTATTTGCATGCTAATATCAATGCTATTAGTATGAATTCCTTGAACACCATTATTGCTAATGCTATGGAAAAGTCTAAGCTTGGAGAAGCTAGTTTTTATGAGCATGATATTTTTAGTCCCCCAAGCACAGAGGAGAAAGTTTACTTTGATGATACTATACCTCCAATATATGATGATTACAATGATGAGTATGATATTTTCAGTCCACCTACTATTGAGGAGAAAATTAATTATGATTACAACATGCCTCCTATATTTGATGATTATGGTGATGAGAATAATAATTATAGCTATTTTGTTGAATTTGCTCCCACTATGATTAATAAGAATGACTATGTTTATGTGGAGAGTATTAATTCTTTTATGCATGTGGCTCATGATAAGAATGTTTTATGTGATAGTTATATTGTTAATTTTATTCATGATGCTACTGAAAGTTATTATGAGAGAGGGAAACATGGTTTTATGTATCTCAACAATATTAAGTTTCCCCTCTTTATGTTGAAAGTTTTGAAATTGCACTTGTTTTGCTTTCCTATGCTTGTTGCTTTGTGCTTTCATGACTTGTTTATTTACAAGATTATTTTTCATACAAAGTGGGTTAGACTTAAATTTATTCCATATTTGCTTCTTGATGCTCTCTTTTACTTCAATTCATATTTCTTATGTGAGCATCATTGAAATTATCATGCCTATCTTAATGGCTATAAAGAAAGTGCTTTTGGGATACAACCCATTATATTTTTACTTTCAGTTTATTTTTGTTTTGTTGAGTCTTGGAAGTTATTGCCTCTGTAATAACCTCTCCTTATCCTTTTTGTTTGGTTTTTGTGCCAAGAATAACCTCTAATGAGAGACAAGTAAGACTTGGGAAAGTTGCTGTCCCGAAACAGATTTTTGTGCTTAACTATAAATAATCGTGAAAACCCCTTGTACATCGGATTGAGCTGTAATTATTTGTGATTCTGTCCCAGGTTGTTATCTAACTTTCGTTAGTTTAACACTTTTCGATTTGAGCAACAAAAGGTCTTCAAAAAAATTGGTTTTGACCTGCTGGTCTGTTTTGACAGATTTCTACCATTATTTGCATTTGCTTCTTAATCTCTTTCTTTTTGAGTTCTCTTTGATCACTTGAGATTTTAGAAGGAATTGCTACAGTAGATTATGTTTTAATGGAAGTTTTACTTGTGTTGAAACTAAACCCAAAGACTTATTATCTTGAGTACACTAATGTTGCTAATGAAGATTGTGTGAAGTTTTGTATGAAGGAAATTTTCAAGTGTAGGGAAGAATAATGTGATGAGATGAAGTATGGACTAAAGCTCAAGATTGGGGATGCCACCTATGTCACCCCAAGGAAATATTCAAGAAGTACAAGCGTCAAAGCTTGGGGATGCCCAAGGCATCCCCTTCTTCATTAATAAAAATCTCAGGTTTTCTTCCAAACACTTCATTTTTATTGTTTCATGCACAAATTGTGTTGTTCTTGGAGCATCTTCGTCTTTGTTTTTAGTTTTCTTTTGCTTTCTTTGACGCAATAAGTTTGTTGGATCCCAACACACTTCTTTTGGAGAGAGACACACCCCGTTATTCATTTCCTAGAACACTCTAGTTTTCACTCTTATTGTTCTGCGAGTGTTCTCCTTTGCTAGCACTGTGTTTAGCTTTAGTTTTCGATTGGTGTTGGAAAAGAGTAGGAAGTTTCATGCTTATAAGTGGTACAAAAGGAGCTTGTTTATGAAGGGAATATGCCCGAGAGGCAATAATAAAGTGGTTATTATCTTATTCCATGTTTATGATAAATGTTTATTTTACATGCTAGAATTGTATTGATCGGAAACATCAATACATGTGTGTTTAATAAACAAAAAGGGTTCCTAGTTATGCCTCTCTTATAGACTAGCTTGTTGATTAACAAGATGATCAAGGTTTCCTGATCATGGACATTGGATGTTGTTAATAACAAGGTCACACCATTGGTGGAATGATGTGATGAACATTCATCCGAAGTATAGCATTACGATCAAAGTCATTATGTTTATATTGCTATAACATCATACGAATTAATCTTTATCCTTAGACCATGAGATCATGTTAATTGCTAACACCGGAAGAGTATCTTGATAACATCAAATGTCACACCGTAACAGGGTGACTATAAAGATGGGTTCAGTGCTACGAAGGTGTTATGTTGAGGCTCATGGATCAAGAGTGGAATTTGTCAATCCCGATGACGAATAGATATACTCTGGGCCCTCTCGGTGATATCACATTGAAATAGCTTGCAAGCAAGTGATGTGATCACTAGAATGTTATATCACGGGAACGAGAAAAGAGTGCATGTCGGTAACGAGATCAAACTAGGTATGGAGATACCGATGATCGAATCTCGGACATGTAATATATCGCGGGACAAAGGGATTTAGTTACTAGCATTAAAGGTTCTCACGATCACAGAAGTCATCGTTGAATGTGTAGGAGTCAGTATGGATCTCCAGGTCCCGCTGCTGATTATTGATCGGAGAGGGGTCTCGATCATGTCTGCATTATTTGCGAACCGTAGGGTGACACACTTAAGGGATACCGACACCATTTGGAGCAAATATGTTTCAGATAAAGATTTAAGAAAGCGCTGAAATTATTTCAATAGACACCAAAACTGTTTCGGGTGAAATTGCTGAAATTGGTTCTGCATGTAATATTGAAATGTTGCAGGGGGTTTTATGTGAATGTTTGTTAATTAAAGTAATTAACAAAATTCTGAATAAAAATAATAAAAGAGTTTTATTAAATGAGAGAGCATTAAATTTGGAGAAATTTAATGCATTTAAAGTGGAGACTTTAAAAGAGAACGTGAAGGGGCATTTTAATGTGGAGGGGTTACCACCACATGAATGGAGGAGGTGAAGGGTCACCCCCTCCATGCGCCGGCCATGAAGGAGGGGCACCCCCTCCTCCTATAAAAGGACACCCCTCCTCACTTCCCACACACACCTCCTTGTGAAGGATCTCTCTCCCCCTCTAGTATTATTCCCCCATGGTCTCGGATTAGCGAGATACATGTTCCCGGTGGCTTTATCTAGAAAGGAGTTGCTGCTTCTGCTGCTTTGCTGGAGCGAGGGACGGAGGTTGTCAGGGTACCGGACGTGTGTGCGATCACGGATGCACCGCTGCTTTGCGGTGCTGGACTTGGTGCTGCTGGAGCTGGATCTGATGGACGTGCTGGAGCTGGACCTGCTGGACTTCCTCACGATCTTGAGATCGGCAAGTGTATGACTACATCAACCACGAGTTCCTACTCGTTAACAAAGCTCGTTGTCTACGAGGGTAAGTTCTCGTTGGATGTATGTCCACCCATTTCTTTGTACCTAGTAGATAGATCTTGGCGTGTAGTTCACACCATAGGAATTTTTTTGTTTTCTATGCTGCGGACCCAACAGTGGTATCAGAGCCTGATCTATGCGTAGGTGCTTAGCACGGGTAGTACACATATGTTGATATGTGGGAAATGATGATCATATTATTGCATCTTCTATGTATTTTGGATATTGGTGGCATAGTGGGATGAAGCGGCCCGGACCAACCTTACATGTCATCGTACATGAGACCGGTTCCACGACTGACATGCAACTTGTTTTGCATAAGTGGCTGGCGGGTGTCTTTCTCTCCTACTATAGTCAATATCTAATTTACAACGAGTTGCTAATAACTTAGTTATCCTCGTTGTGGTTCATGTTCGTAGGTATGAACGGTTCTATCTCCGAAAGCCGTAAGCCACGTAAAACTTGCAATTGATAAATTAGAGGCGTCTAGTTTAGATTGTTGCTGGGCTAGTGTATTGATATGGTATTGTTGTAAGTAGATGTATGATAGATACTCTTACAACACACTCAACATGTAAGTTCCATAGACCTTGGCCTTACACACAAAGGAATGATAGAGATCATACCACGATGCAAATGATAGAGATCAAATGCATGGACCATATCATCTCACTTTACACATTAGATATTAGCATCTTATACTGCTAGTTTGGCACTTTCTGTAGCATTGTAAGATGATCCCTCATTTAGATATCAAGATAAAAATGTGTTCTTCCTTAAGTATGCACCGTTTTGTGGATCATGTTTCGAGACATCACGTGATGATCAGGTGTACTCGACTCTACGCTTTCATACAAACGGGTGTAAGACAGTTTTACACACGCGAGTACTAAGGTTCTTACTTGGCGAGCCTAGCATGTACAGACATGGCCTCGGAACACGGACCGAAAGGTTAAGCATGAGTCATATAGTTGATATGATGCCCATATAGATGCTCACCTTTGAAGCTACATCAACTCACGTGATGATCGGACTTGGTGTAGTGGATTTGGTTCATGTAATCACCAAAAAGACACGAGGGATGTCGTTTTTGAGTGGGAGTTCATTTCTAATTTGGATTAGTCGAACCAAATTTGTCATAAATTAAATCAAAGTGAATTTGCATAGTTTGTTGTAGTCATTGGCATTCGTTTTCTACCTTAGGCTTAGTTTTTATTTGAGATAATAGAACTATAGAATTCTGGATATTTACTTTACGAACTAGCGTATTGTTTTGAATGTCAATTTAAAGTTTATAATTCCTATTGCAAACTTTCAGCAAACTCTATTTACTCCATGAAGTTTAATAAGTAGTATTAAATCAAGAGTAAGAATTCCAATGTTAGTATCTAAAGTATCATGTTTGCCTCCATGATTATTGATATTCAAAAGTTGTTTTAATATCAAGATTATATTGGAGCGGAAAATTGTTTCAGAAACCATCATGTGTGAAAGATATTGTGATATCTAAAACAATGTTTTTGGTTGCATTATGATAGAGTATAATTTAGCAAAATACATGTTCTCATATTGTATGAGAATTTGTGAAGGATGGAGATGCCAGGCATCCGAATCTACCAAAAAGGTTTTGGGAACTGATATTATACTCGCGATTCTTCCTTATAGGCTATAGTAGCTTGATCATGAAAGTTGTCATGATAAGGATGAATAGAAGATGTAAGTAAAATGTTTACTACACTAATAGATTACTAAAGAATGGATTTTTGAAAGAACACCAAACATTTGATGATGGTGATCCACTTCAAAGTGCAAGTCCAAAGGTATTAGTATTTGACTATATATGCTTTGTACCATGTGTCATGTTGATGACACCACTATTGATGTTGATAGATTCTTTTAAAAGAAAAGGAATTGCTGAAAGAGAATCTATAAAATATTTGGCAGAAAATAAAAGGTTGGAGATGTCCAACTTAGGTATATAGAAGATATACATGTTATGGCTATATTCCTTGCTTGTTAAACAATGTGGTTTTGAGGAATTGGATACCGGTATTGGATACCGAATTGGTTGGTATGAAGTGTTATACAGGACAATGCAATTCATTAACTACAATGGCCTAACTAACTACCAAGAGAATGAGTGATGATGTTCATCGAAAACAAATAAAGTGTTATTGTGTTTTTCGTTGTCATCAAACCAAGCCTTCAAGATTTGTTTAAATAATTGTTATTTTGTTCCGATATTACGAGAACAATGGTTGTTCAAATAAATTACCATATTCCATAAAGGATGGATGAACTTTTACAAGTCTAGTGGGAGAAATCACATCCATAAACATTATTGCTGAAATGTCGCAAGACAAATGATTAAAGATCACTTATGAAGTGACATCGCTGTTTTAAATTATATTGGAAATAAAACATGAAGAAACCCCATGTTGATGGATTTTTGGAGTCTTTTGATTTTGATCAATTGACTCATGTGAGACTTTCCTCGAGATAATTGAAACTCCGTCCATAGGCCAGAGAGGAACGGATGACTAGCTTATTGGAAATTGTGCATGCTAATGTGCATAGTCCATTGTGTGTAGCCATATGCGATGGATCTTTTTGCTTCATATGCTTTCTTCAAAAAATTGAGTGAATATATCTGTATATTTACTTAATAAGGAAGAAGTATGAAACATTAGAAAGTTGTTCAAAGACTTTCAAGATGAAGTGGAAAATCATTGTAACAAGAAAATAAAAGAGTTTATGATTTGATCATAAAGGAAGATATTTGAGTTACAGGTTTAGCAAAACACCTAAGATTTGAGGAATTGTTCCATGATTTGTGTTTTCCCGATAAACCATAGGAGTATGGCATATTCGAGAGATGAAATCAAACCATGTTTGACATGGTAAGATCAAAGGTGTCATTTATAAAACTGCCATTATGTTTTTAAGGATTGAAGCTTTAGAGACTACCGCTTTTACACTGAAAAGAGCACCATCGTGATCCATTGAAATGACACCATATGAGTTATGGTTTGGGATAAAACCCGAATTGTCTTTTCTTAAATTTTGGTATGCTATGCATAAGTAAAATGTTTACAACCAAAGTCGGATAAGCATGTCTTTGTAGGTTATCCCAAAGAATTTGTTGGGAATTTCTCCATAACACCAAGGACAAAAGAGTTTGTCGCTTGGAACGTCAAGTTTCTTGAGAAGGAACTTTTCGTGAAAAGTTAAGTGGGAGGACAATAGAACTTTGATAAGGTTGTTGAATCTTAGCTATATGTGCTAAGTAGCACAGCGCCGGAAAGTGTCCTGGTGGCGGCCACAATTCTCATGGCTCTCGTGATTACAAAAGGTGTGATCTCGGAGATTAGAGTTCCTATAGAACCGTGTGGGTTGGTAAGAATCAAATAGTAAGATTTGATAAGCAAGTCCTTATTGTTTTGACAATGATGAACTGACTACATGCAAAGTAGCGATGATGGGCCCTGACTCCATAAAATGACTAGAAGTCATAGAATCCGTGATAGTATCCATACACGAGAAAACAAGTTTCTGAACTTGGATGACCCTCCGGAAAGGCGTGAAGCCTATCGGTCGTGTTTGGATCTATAAAGAAATAAGACAAGGATGTTTAACATCTATGAAATAGTCGACATGTCGGAAAGAAGTTTACGACAATGTTCAAGGAGTTGACTATGACAAGATTTGATCTTTCATAGCGATATATAGTCTTGACGGATTAATGTAGCAACCACTACATATAATTTGGTGTATGGTAGTTGAATAAACAAAACAAGGTTCTTCTAATAGAACGGTAACCTAGGACATGTACATGACATGGTCCGAAGGGTTTTGTTAATTCAAAGGGTGCTAAAAGGGCGTGTAAACTTCAATAGTTGAAGTAAGCATAGCGGAGTTGGAATCTTCACCATGATGAAACTGTTAAAAGAGTTTAAATTCATTGGAGATGATGAAGATGCTTGCATTTGCAAGAAATTAAGTGGGAGCGCTGAGACATATTTCTAATACATTATGTACAGGACATATTGTTGATTGGAAATGATGTATCTTGAATTGACACAAGTTAAAAATTTCATTAAAATAAGATTTCGATGAAAGACTTGGGCAAACCCGGAATATTAGGCATCAATATCTATATGGATAGATTAAGGTGCTAATATGGTTGTGCTAGACATACATATATGAGATATTGAAAGGTTTCAATATGGAAACAACAAGAAAGGTTCTTGCTGCATGGAAAGGATTGTATCAAAATTCAAGTGTTTCAACACTTGGTGAGTAAAATCACATGAAGATTTTGATCGATTATACCATGATATGTATATATCCAGAATGTCCTATGCTCTAAATGTTATGAGCATATACCAGAATGATTCATAAGATGATCATTGGACAATATTAAAGATATTCTTACGAGCTTTGGAAGAACTAGGAATATATAATGTATAAGTGACAAATAGTTAAAGGTAGTTCATTGTAAAGTGTTACATTGATACTAGTTTTGTCACAAGATACAAATTAAATTTATCTCAATTTAGACTATGGGTGGCACAATGTAATGGAAAGGATGTTCCATGATGGATTTGGATGAGTTCCAAAGTTGAGACATTGTGACGGATACTACAACAAAAGGCTAAGTATATGACTGCTATAGTAGCAGCAAATGAGGGCATTTGTGTTAAGTAGTTTGTTATCAAACTAGGTGTGGTTCAAAGTGGGCTAATACTATGAAGATATATTGTGTGACAATAATATCAACATATTTTAACCCGAACAAACTAAAGGTTTCACCAAAGGACCAAATCTATACAATGCCATCTCATTTGAGAATGAGTGATGCGTAGAAACACAGAGACATGCAAATACACACAGACCTGAAACTGTCAGATCCAGAGATTATGTTAACCACTAGCAATAGCGTATATGCAACACCAGAAAGCCATAGGTGTTCAATAGACAAAGTTTTTCAAACTAGATTATTGACTCTAGTGCAAGTGGGAGACTGAAGGGAATATGCCCGAGAGGCAATAATAAAGTGGTTATTATCTTATTCCATGTTTATGATAAATGTTTATTTTACATGCTCGAATTGTATTGATCGGAAACATCAATACATGTGTGTTTAATAAACAAAAAGGGTTCCTAGTTATGCCTCTCTTATAGACTAGCTTGTTGATTAACAAGATGATCAAGGTTTCCTGATCATGGACATTGGATGTTGTTAATAACAAGGTCACACAATTGGTGGAATGATGTGATGAACATTCATCCGAAGTATAGCATTACGATCAAAGTCATTATGTTTATATTGCTATAACATCATACGAAGTAATATTTATCCTTAGACCATGAGATCATGTTAATTGCTAACACCGGAAGAGTATCTTGATAACATCAAACGTCATACCGTAACAGGGTGACTATAAAGATGGGTTCAGTGCTACGAAGGTGTTATGTTGAGGCTCATGGATCAAGAGTGGAATTTGTCAATCCTGATGACGGATATATATACTCTGGGCCCTCTCGGTGATATCACATTGAAATAGCTTGCAAGCAAGTGATGTGATCACTAGAATGTTATATCACGGGAACGAGAAAAGAGTGCATGTCGGTAACGAGATCAAACTAGGTATGGAGATACCGATGATCGAATCTCGGACATGTAATATATCACGGGACAAAGGGATTTAGTTACTAGCGTTAAAGGTTCTCACGACCACAGAAGTCATCGTTGAATGTGTAGGAGTCAGTATGGATCTCCAGGTCCCGCTGCTGATTATTCATCGGAGAAGGGTCTCGATCATGTCTGCATTATTCGCGAACCGTAGGGTGACACACTTAAGGGATACCGACACCATTTGGAGCAAATATGTTTCAGATAAAGATTTAAGAAAGCGCTGTAATTATTTCAATAGACACCGAAACTGTTTCGGGTGAAATTGCTGAAATTGGTTCTACATGTAATATTGAAATGTTGCAGGGGGTTTTATGTGAATGTTTGTTAATTAAAGTAATTAACAAAATTCTGAATAAAAATAATAAAAGAGTTTTATTAAATGAGAGAGCATTAAATTTGGAGAAATTTAATGCATTTAAAGTGGAGACTTTAAAAGAGAATGTGAAAGGGCATTTTAATGTGGAGGGGTTACCACCACATGAATGGAGGAGGTGAAGGGTCACCCCCTCCATGCGCCGGCCATGAAGGAGGGGCACCCCCTCCTCCTATAAAAGGCCACCCCCTCCTCACTTCTCACACACACCTCCTTGTGAAGGATCTCTCTCCCCCTCTAGTATTATTCCCCCATGGTATCGGATTAGCGAGATACATGTTCCTGGTGGCTTTATCTGGAAAGGAGTTGCTGCTTCCGCTGCTTTGCCGGAGCGAGGGATGGAGGTTGTCGGGGTACCGGACGTGTGTGCGATCACGGATGCACCTCTGCTTTGCGGTGCTGGACTTGGTGCTGCTGGAGCTGGATCTGATGGACGTGCTGGAGCCGGACCTGCTGGACTTCCTCACGATCTTGAGATCAGCAAGTGTATGACTACATCAACCACGAGTTCCTACTCGTTAACAAAGCTCGTTGTCTACGAGGGTAAGTTCTCGTTGAATGTATGTCCACCCGTTGCTTTGTACCTAGTAGATAGATCTTGGCGTGTAGTTCACACCGTAGGAAATTTTTTTGTTTTCTATGCTGCGGACCCAACAGTTTAGACTGTGGCCCGGACTTTATCATGTCATGTTTGATATTGCTTTGACTTTATGCTTAGTGATTATTGTTGTAGCATGACTTGTTTCAAACAATTGAGATTGCTTAATGTGCCTTGAAAGAATCATGCGTTGTTTTAGCATATAAAAGCATAATATTGTGGTATTGTCCTTTGATGCTTTATTTGGGTTGACTTGGCGCATGCTCACACCATGTTAAGACTATACCAAGTCACCATAGCCTCTATGATCATTTAGTTTTCGACTTGTAATATCGCTTTATGCTTTAATTAATAATGTTTTGTCGCTTTGCATGATTATGGCCATTATTTCTCTCTTAGTTGGTCGCTCCCAGTCTTTTTCTAGCCTCCATACCAAGTATGAGTTCCACTCATGCATCCAACTCCAAATAAAACCAAGTTGCTCCAAAGAGTCCACCATACCTACCTATTAGCATTTGCTATTCCAAGTATATTCATGTTTTTATCTACCTTCCGAATTAAACTTGTTATGTGAAAAATAGTGATTAAAGCTCTCACGAACTTGATGGCACACTTTAGTTTTCTTGCACTTAATAAACTTGAACCATTGTGCCCATCTATGTTGCGTATATGCTTGCGCTTTGTAAGTTGTGAATTAGCAGAACCATGTTACCATGGGGAACGCTTTCAATATTGCACATTATTTAGTTGATATCATGATTCTTTTGCTTATGGATCCCGGCAGTGTGAAATAAAAGGGGAGCTTGTAAGCTCATGGAGTTTGTATATGTGTTAGAGAAATGCCTGGACAACTAGCCTAAGTCATGCCTAATCATGGTGGAAACTTGCAGCATAACCATAGTGAGCAATCTGTGAAGCATCCTCAATAGAAACATATGCAAATAGCAAATAAAAAGATCGCTGAGATGCTCATTGTCTGCTTGCCTTGTCATTTTGATATGGGAAAGCTTCCGTATCATCGGGCAAGGGGTACCCCGTTGGGGGTTCTCTATGATACACATGTACTTACAATGACAAGAACTTACTCGTGACTAAAGTTGAGTAGCATGAGGTTCGATACTCGTAAGCGAGGGGCATGAGATTTTCAACTTATAACTTGTCAAGCATATCCTCATATTTGTTCACTTTAACCTTAACCACCTAAAATTCTTATGATAGGGGCAATGAGAGCTGAAAGCTAATAAGTACCATAATTTTTGGAAGCTCTTTATGAGACTTGAATCCCTGCTTCCTTCTATGAAGGGCCTTTCTTTTACTTTTATGTTGAGTCTCCATCTTCTATCTTTATGCACCTATTGAGAGAGCATAGTGGTCATTCTTAGTTTAATGTGCATTGTCCCAAAACTTGTTGATTAATTCATAACTTTGATATTGCGTGTTCTTAAACTATTTGTATCTAGTCACCCTTATGAACTTTGAAGGTATCCTATGCATTTATGTTTTGCTACACTATGAGGGACAAGCTGATACCATTCTCATTATGTTTTCTATATTTGAAACAAACAAACATCTTTCAAAGCATTGTTATTCATCAATCTTTTGTTTGTACCTCTTCATGTTATAACATAGTTGTTATGTCTTATTGTTAGAACTATATCTTTCATGTCTATGTTAGAGTACTATGATACCAGCTATCAATGTTTTACAAATACCTTGATCAAGATTGTGATGGTGCATTCCACCTCAAAACTTATTCTTTTTTATCACTTACCTACTCGAGGACGAGTAGGAGTTAAGCTTGGGGATGTTGATACGTTGTAAACGTATCTATAATTTTTGATGTTCCATGCTTGTTTTATATCTACTTTCTTATATTTTGTCCATGCTTTGGAATACTTTTACACATTTTCTGGAACTAACCTATTAACAAGATGCCACAGTGCTAGTTGCCTGTTTTCTGATGTTTTTGGTTTCAGAAAAGCTGAAAAACAAATATTCTCGGAATTGGACCGGACAAAAGCCAAAGTCAAATTTTTTACCAGAGGACTCACGGAGCTAGAAGACGAGACAGAGAGGGCCCACGAGGTGGCCACACCACCTGGTGGCGCGGGCCAGCCCAGGCCGCGCCAGGGGTGGTGTGGGCCCCTCAGACGCCCACCGACCTTGCCCTTCCGCCTATAAAAGCCTCTCTGGGCGAAAACCCTAAGAACAAGATCAGAATTCCACGGAAAGTTCCACATCACCGCCGCCACCGAAGAGGAGATTCAGGGGACATAAGTCTCTGTTCCGGCACCCTGCCGGGACGGGGAAGTGCCCCCGGATCCATCTCCATCTACTCCACCGCCATCTCCATCGCCGTTGCTGACTCCCATGATGATGATGGAGTAGTTCTCTCTCGAGGCTAAGGGCTCTACCGGTATCTCTGTGTTCATCTCTCTCTCTCTCTCTATGCATGATCTTATTGAGATCATGAGCTTTGTAATCTATAGATATATTCTGCAACTCAAGTGCTTTAATGAATCTCTGCTTATTCCCACGTGTGTGAAGTTGACAGTGTGCACACCATGTGGCACTTTGGCTAAGATTACATAAATACTTGTCATGAGTATAATTTGAGTTGGATGTCTCTATGAGATTGTGGTGTTTGTTGGAACCATCTAGCGCTCAAGGTGATAATGAGGGGTTATCTAGATGGGGAATGCGAACTTTAAGGTGTGCTGTTATAGCCCTACATCGTCCAACCGGAGAGTAGTTCAGGGTAGCATCATGAAGAGAAGATATTTATATGAGAGTGTCCACTAGTGAAAGTATGATCCTAGGCCTTGTTTCTAAGCATTGAAACACCGATTACAATCAGTTCTGTTACATGTTTGCTTGCTTCCACTCTTATTTCAGATTGCAATTACCACTTATAATCATCCATATTACTTGTATTTCACTATCTTTTCACTGAACTAGTGCACCTATACACCTTACAAGTGTATTTGGTGTGTTGGGGACACAGGAGACTTCTTGTATCTTAATTGCAGGGTTGCTTGAGAGGGATACCTTTGACCACTTCCTCCCTGAGTTCGATAAACCTTGGGTGATCCTCTTAAGGGAAACTTGCTGCTGTTCTACAAACCTCTGCACTTGGAGGCCCAACACTTCTACAAGAATAGAAGCGTGTGTAGACATCACGTTGACAACACTTTTCGGTCTTCAAGGGTAAGTTCATGAAAATCCCCTCCCTTTACTGCATTACTAATAGATAGGTCCTGGCAACATCAAGGGTTTAGGGGCGTAGGGTAATTTTTTTATTGTTTTCATACGCGGAACCCCTACAGTGGTATCAGAGCTAGATCTATGAGTAGTAATGCTAGTACGGGTAGAACACACGAGATGTAGTGTGTGGGCGTTGATCTTTTAGTTGTTACCCTCCCACGTGTACTTGTGTATATTGTAGTAATGCTTGATGAAACGGCCCAACCGACTTTACGTGTTCATTCACGAGATTAGTCCACGCTTGACATACGGCTTGTATCGTATAAAGTGGCTTTGGGGGGTGTCTGTATCTCTCGCATTAGTTGGTATGCCATTTGCAATGGAGGGCCCCGAAAGGGGTGTAGTATAGACAACTACTTGATCAGCATTGTGGTGACAGTTCGTAGGTAAGAACGGTTCTTGTGCGAAAGCCCATTCAGCCACGTAAAACATGTAAAGATAAAGTAGAGGCGTCTAACTTTGTTTTGCAGGGGGTGTTTCTTTGTGATATGGTTGTGGCAAAGGTAAAGTGATTACCTTATGTTACATAGTAGTAGATAGTCACGAAGGTGACGGACTACCACGCCGGAAAGACACCGGCACCCTAGTGTCTATGGCGCCGGAACCCTGGCGCCGGAATCCGGTGACGACGGATGGAGATCACGACGTGATGGACCATATCACATCGCATTTACATTCAATGTTATTGTTTGTATATCTTATTGTGTGCTAGTATTAGATACTCGACGATATCCTAATAAGATGATCCCCGTTAAAATTACCAATGATTGTGTTCCCCCTTAGTGTGCACCACCAAGAAAGTTCTTCGGTATGAGGCATGCCGTGATGATCGGGTGTCAGACATATCTACGTTCGCATACAGTGGGTGCAAGCCATGTTGCACAGCGAATACACTAAGGTTGAGTTGGCGAGCCTAGCTCGGAATGCGGATTTTCGAAAGATCGAGCACGAGTCGCATGAATGATGTGACCGACGTTTAGCGTCCACCCTAGAACCCACATTGATGGCCGTGATGATAGGGGGAGATGTGGGGAAAAGGGGTCGTGTTATCACTAGAACCCTTCAGGGGATATGTGTTTCTGAGTGGAGTTATTATTAACTCATTTAATTATAAACTTAGTCTAAATTCCTTTTGCAATTATAAATGTAGAAAAGGTTCTCCTCGATGCAACCTTTCCTGTTGACGATTGGTTGGTTAGAAGGAGAGAAGCTCAGGTTAGACGGATCAAACTTCTCTATATGGGTTACGCGTCTCCACGTTCTCCTTAGTGAGAATAATATGGTCGACTACATACTCAACAAGATCGATTTGGATCAGCCTAGTGATATAGAGACCCTAGAGCAGCGGGAAGACCACTATTACCGTCGGGAGATGACCTCCTTCATTTTAGTTACAATGCGTTTTGGAATGGTGGATGAGCTGTGGCCTGTTGTGGGTAATGTAGACCCTTGTACGGTAATGCTACAACTTAGGACACATTTCGTGGAACAAGCACGCATATGGGAGCATGAGCTGATGGGAGACTTCCTCTCCATTAAGATGGAGGAGAACTCATCACTTGACGACCACTTGGAGCGCATGCATGATGCGTACATGAGGCCTACATACTTCCTGGATAGCTGGATGATGGGCTCTTTTGCAAATGGCGTTGTTCTGTGGTCGCTGCCACCAAGCTACCAAGCACAAGTCAGGACTTGCATTATGAGAGCCGATGTGGAAACACAGGATTTCCACATGTTCATATCACATCTTAGGAATGTGATGGTTGAACCCGTTGTCGCTGAGGTCATCAATGACAAAGGTATATATTTGATATACAATTTTATAAATGTTATAATCTTGCAAACATATTTGTACTGTTAAGTATATTTGATACTTGTTCTATTTTACTGAAAACAGGTCCTTCTGCATAGAGGTGCTTGCTGGAGAGGAGGTGACGTTGTGTGTTGATGGCGAGCATGATGATGATGGCCAACGACACTCTCCCTCAACATTTATCACTTAGTTTATGTTTTAGGATGATTATTGTAATCAAAAGCTTGTGAACTTCTTTAGTGTGTCTCACATTTTGTGAGACGGTTATTCATATTAGTTTGTAACAAACAGTTGTTTTACTTTGATGAATGATTTCTATTTGTGTTCATATCTTGTTCGATTACGTGTGAATTATCCTTGTTTTTTAAACTAATTGATAACATGTGAACATTTGTAAAATATTGAAATGCCTTAAAAATACCCAACTTAATGATATGTTCATTAATGAATGAAACCATTGTTTGAATTCAAAGTTATGTGATAATATGTGAAAGTCATTCAATTTCTTGTCACATATAAATCATGCCTAAGTTCGGCAAAATAACTTGAACACCGTGTATTACTTGAATACAAAGTGTTTTAATGAATTGTTAAAAGTAAATACATATTCGATGTATTATGTTTTAACAAAATGGTAATTATCATTATATGATTGTTTAAATGTGTAAAGAAGTTTACCAAAAGAAACATGAGTATGAAACTATTTGATATGATCAAATTGTTTCATCAAACAAAGGGTATTAAAGATAAAAGAGAATCTAATTACTACGATTTGATCAATAGTAATGAAATTCGACTTTATAAGAATGGCATAAAAAATTGTGGAATGCAAAGCATCACAATGTGATATTAGATATCAAAATGGGTGAATAGATGGCGCCAAATAAATCGTTATAGTGTAGATGTAGAGACCATTAGTTAGAAATAGTTAGCACTAAATTAGAATATATAGTGAACCATCTGGATTCGTGAGATCGGCGCCATATTTAGTATGGATCGTCATGAAAGTTTTGGGGTTATTCGACATAACCAAAACAATAGCGAATAAGTCCTTGTAGAGTATTCATTGGAAACTTTGAATACGAAATCCATAGCTGAAACCAAAAGGAAAGCAAAACTAGTATTGCTTGGATTTTGGTGCATTCTTGAGAAAGTTTGCATTCAGTGATATTTCTCGATTATGGAGCAAATGGAAGATAGTGAAAAACATGATGAAGATTCAAATCCCTGCATCAGAGTGTTGAGAAGCACAATAGAAAACATTCCTGAATGATTCTCTTCACAAAAGGAAAGAATCAATGATAATGATCATTGTGTTTTCCCCACTAGTGTTTTCACTAAATAAAGTAGGATTCAAAATGCATCCCATATCTTGTATGGAGACATTTGTGAATCATTTGTCATGATTACCAGAATATGACATACCTACGAACTACTAAGGAAATAATGGTAAACTAAAATTATGAGAAATCCCAATGCAAAATTCCCTTGAGATTAGAAAGCAATTCGTTGCTGAATCTCACAAGTTAAAGGGGATACTTGGAATTTTCCCAAATGACTGCAAAGTCATAGTAGAAAAGGGGGTAAATGACAAAAGCACAATTTGTCAAGTATTGGACGAATTCAAATGAATTTGATTCACGTGTGCTAAATGTCTAGTGGATTTAAAACTAGTAAAAGTACTAGTATCTCATAGTAAATCTCCAAGTTTGATATTTGATCAAAGGATTTTGAAGTTGTTCAAAATAGTGAGTTGATATGCAATTTGCATGAAATTGAGTGGGAGCTATAAATTTTTTCCTAAAACAATATGTGAATGACATATTTTTGAGTGGGAGCAATATAAGTCTCAAATTCAAATATGTAGGAACATAGTTTGAGTAAGAGTAGTGACTCATACCCAAATATGTTAGGAACATATTTTGAGTGGGAGATTATAGAGTGATTCTTAAGTGTGTTAAGAATAAAAGCGCAAGTACTGATAAATAATGATTTATAAGGGGTAGAAGTTGATAATAAGTGTATTGTGATATTATGTAGTATTCCTTGAGGGATTCTGAAAAGGGATTCAGAATAGAAGTTAATTAAGGAACTGGTCCTTAATAACTCAAGTTAGGAATAGTATTAAGTTTAACATCAATGGTTGAAAGAAAAGGATGATCATCATCCACTATGTTGAGACATAGGTTTTATCTTAGAAAACCATGATGGTAACTTAACATGATATATGATCCAATAAGTAATGTTTAAAAGTGATTAAGTTTGAATCACGAAATGTTGAGCTAAGATTGTCCGCAGTGTCTAATAGAGAACTGTAGACATGTTTTCCAAATCCATAAAGGATGACATATCTTAAAGCATAAAGGGTTATGTTATAAGGGTATATATTGGAAACTCCTGTAAATACCGATTAAAGTCACGTAGGAAGCGAGGTGAACAAAACATCGAAAGTTGCATAGAGTGCACTCGTGTTTTGATGCATACATTTATAATAATAGATAAGGGTACCATCTAAAGTGTTGTATAATGTTATGGCGGGGCTAGTTCGCTTTTAACATAGAATGATGTGTCCTAGGGCACAGTGCCCATGAGAAAGCCCTCGAGGTTGATCTAAAGTCACTGTAGGCTCTTGGAATTAGGCCTCGTTTCTGTTGCCATAGCGACGATGCATACACACAGATGTTATCATGTGATGATAAAGTATTAATGTTAATCAATATGACATTAGTAAGTTGCAAAGGATTTAGGACTGTAAAGTACATGCCTAAGACTCAACCTCTTCCATGAGCAAGCATGTTTAGGGTACCGGATATATGGTGCCAACGATTAAGAACAAATGCAGCTAGTTTATTTGTACTCTAGTGAAAATGGGAGACTATTGGAAATATGCCCTAGAGACAAATAGTAATAAGGACTATTATCATATTTCATAAAGTTTATGATTAAGTTTTATATCATGCTATAACTCTATTGAGTGGAAACATCAATACACGTGTGATATATAAACAACCAGGGGTTCCCAGTGAAACTCTAGTCAATGATTCATTGGTCAACAGATGATCAAGTTTCCTGATCATGTGGCATTTATGCCAGTTGGAAATGGAGTCAACTCATTTTGAGAATGAGATGATGAAACAATACCCAACCTAAACATCATGACCCGATCATGTCATGAAGTTCAAGTTATGATGATTAGAAATGGATCCTCGTAGACTATTCCTTAGACCGTGAGGCTATATCAATCACTGTCTCTAGAGAGTGCTTAGATAGCATCAAGCGTCACATGGTAATACAGTGATTATAAAGGTGTGTTTAGGTACTCGGAGGAACCTTAGAGGCAATATATGTCAAGAGAGGGATTTGTCCATCCACGTGACAGAAAGATACTTAAGGGCCCACTCAAGAGAAGTTATATCCAATAGCTGCGCAGCATGTGATTTGATCATAGGGATATCACTTGTCGGAACGAGTCAAGTAGCATTGTTCAGTAACAAGATTGATCACGACATGGTGATGCCATTGATTAGATCTCGGGCAATGCAAGTATTGAGAGACAAAGGGAATAAGACACGACCGTCTCGGTTCAGACGACGAAAGATCTTCGTGGAACGCACATGGGTCACATGGCCATCTAGGTCCCTCTGTTGATCATTGGTCCGGGAGTGTCCCGGCCATGTCTGGAGTGTTCCCGAATCGTAGGGTATCATGCTTAAGGGTTTGATGATGCTTAGAGAGTGTTTATAGGATCAGAAGAATCACCGAAGAATAGTAGAGAGAAAACCGGAAGGGTTTCGGTAATTCTGGAGGATGTTCGGAGTGGAGGTGGAAGGTGTTCCATAGCTACGGAGATTGAATAATATGTGAATGAATGTTAAATATTGATTTAATCATTTATTCATAATTATTTAATAAAATAGAAAATCAATTCAAAGGTCAATGGGCCAATTCCGGAGGGAAGAGGGTCCATTAGGGAAAGGCAAGAGGGAGAAGGGCCAAAGGGGGTGGCCGACGCCCTAGTGGGCCAGCCCCCCGTGTGGGGCCCATGGGGTAGACGGCGGCGCCACCCCTCCCCCTCTCCTCTCCTTTAGTCCCACCCCGGGACTTTGAGGGAGGTAGTACCTCCCCTCCCCCTATATATAGTGGTGGTATTTGGCCAGATAAATACACACAATATTCAATAAAGGTTTCCTCACTTTTGGGGAGACCTACAATTGATACTCTCTCTCTCTCTCTCTCTCTCTCTCTCTCTCTCTCTCTCTCTCTCTCGTGACCGTAGTCCCAAGTTCGGACTGCACGAACGAGAGACATCTTCACTACGGAGCGCTGTCGCGCTATGGGATTCGGATCCAGAAGCTCTACTTCCGCAACTGCTGCTGGATCGGGGAAGCGGGAGTCATCGTCAGGTACCGGACGTGTGTAAATCCCCGCGAGGTGTCACACTTGAGGCACCCAAGTCGTTGGAGCCACAGGAGCGCAATGACTTCATCACGACCTTGAGGTTAGCTTCAACTCGTCTACATCAACCACGCTCTCTTGAGCGTTGACAACGCTTTTCGGTCTTCAAGGGTAAGTTCGCGAAAAGCCCCTCCCGTTATTGCATTACTAATAGATAGGTCCTGGTAACATCAGGGGTTCAAGGGTGATGACCCACAAGTATAGGGGGTGTATCGCAGTATTTTCGATAAGTAAGAGTGTTGAACCCAACGAGGAGAAGAAGGTGCTGGCTAGTGGTATGGATCAGGAATTCTCTGCAAATACTTAGCAAACAGATTTTTGGGGTTTTTTGATAAAGCAAGTAAACAAAGTACGAGTAAATAAAAGACAGTAGGAATAAATGCAGCAAGTGGCCCAATCCTTTATGCAGCAAAGGACAAGTCGGTTGTATTACTTAAGATGACCAAACGTTCTCGAGGACACATGGGAAGACTGTCAAGTTCTTTCGCTTCATATAGTCGATTAATCTTCTCTAGCTTGCTAAGTGTTGTGTGGGTGAACCTTTGCTAATGTACCGCCCCATCCAAGACTAATACATACGTGTGATTATACCCCTTGCAAACATCCGTAAGTACAAGAAAGTAATTAAGGTAGAAACCTAACAACCACTTTAAACTCTAAGACCCTTACATCCCTTGTGCAATGGTTTCCTAACAGGGGTTCAGGTTTCTGTCACTCTAGCAACCCCTACGATTAGTAGCCATATACACAATGCATTCCCCTAGGCCCATATAGGTGAAGTGTCATGTAGTCTACGTTCACATGGCACCACTAGAAGAAGTACACCACAACTTAAATATCAAACTATTGAATCTTTCTCAACACAACTCCACTACTAACAACATGACTTCTCCCATGTCCTCAAGAACAAAACGAACTACTCATAAGACATCATATGGATCATGATCAGAGATGGAATAATGATGTATAACAATCGGAACATAAACAATAATTCAATGGTTTACTCAATAGCATCAACTACAAAGAGTAATCAACACCGAGAAAGTTTCCCCTATGAACTATGCAAGATTCAACGCAATTGTTACAACAATATGGAGATGGTGATGAGGGCCCTGATGATGATGATGGTGGTGATGATGATGATCCCAATGAAGTCTAGCTTGATGGTGGTGTTGATGGCGACGATCTCCCCTCTCCGGGAAGGAATTCCCCTAGCAGAAATCTGTCTGCCGGAGAGATCTTTCTCTCTCGGTGTTTTCCGCCCCGCAGAGGCGGCGAAATCTTTCTGTGGTCGCTCCCCGAGTCTTAGGGTTTTAGGAGGATGATATACGCTAGAGGAGAGAGGCTGGAGCGGGCCAGGGTGGCCACACCACCTCCAGGCGCGGCCTAGGGCTGCCCGCGCCAGGGGGTGGGTGGGCCCCCTATGGCCCATCTCCACCCCGTCTTCTGGCATCCTTAGTCTTCTGGAAAAATAGGATTTTCCGTATATTTTCCCAGATTTTCTGATCTTCGCGAATTTTGCCTCCAAACAACACCTTTTCCATCAGAATCCTGACTACAGCAGTCCATGCTCCAAAAGTCATCAATCATGCAAAAACAGATGAAATAACATAAGTATCACCTCTCAATACGAAATATATCAATGAATAATAGTGAATTAAGACATAGAATAGTGATGCAAAATGGACGTGTCAACTCCCCCCAACCTTAGACTTCGCTTGTCCCCAAGCGAAACTGAGCTCAATAAACATGGCCTCAAGTTTATGGAGTGAAGAGTCAATAAAAGAATACAGACAAGAAGCATCACATTCATCAAATACATAGATCATAATAGAGGACAACTCACTATTATATAACTTAACTTGCAATAAGTAAAGGAAACACAATAAATATACATAAAGTGAATCATAATTGGTAATGGCAAACTTAGCTCTTGGTCGAAGAATAGTTGATAATTTGCTGGAGTTCACAAATAACTGGTTTTCAATGATAGCTTTCAAAGTAGTAAACATCAAGATAAGAGCAATGTGCAAAACAAGGAACATAAGAAACATGATTGAATAAATCAACATATGAATGAATGAAACACAACAACTCAAAATACTTGCTGAGATAGAAGGGGGGTAGGTTTACTGACTCAACTAAAAAGTAAAAGAAAGGCCCTTCGCAGAGGGAAGCAGGATTGCAAGTCTCATAAAGAGCTCCCAAAAATTATGATACTTACTAGCTTTCAGCTCTCATTGCCCCTATCATAGGCATATTTAGGTGATTAAGGTTAAAGTGACACAACTAAGAGGATATGCTTGACAAGTTATAAGTTGAAATCTCATGCCCCTTACTTATGAGTACCGATCCGCATGCTACTCAACTTCAGTCATGAGCAAGCTCTTGTCATTGTAAATACATGCGTATCATTGAGAACCGTCAACGGGGTACCCTTGCACATGACACAGGAGCTATCCCATAATCAAAATGACAAGGCAAGCAGACAATGAGCATCTCAGCGATCTTTTTATTTGCTATTTGCATAGGTTTTTATTGAGGATGCTTCATAGAATTCTCACTATAGTTATGCTGCAAGTTTCCACCATGATTAGGCATGTCTTAGGATAGCGGCCCAGGCGTTTCTCTAACACACATATAAACTCCATGATCTTACAAGTTCCACTTTTATTTCACACTGCCGGGATCCATAAGCAAAAGAACATGATATCAACTAGGTACAAGTACCAATGAAGTGTTGAAAGTGGTCCCCATGATGCATGGTTCTGCTAACTTCAACTCATAAAGCGCAAGCATATACGCAACAAAGAAGGACCCAATGGTTCAAGTTTATTAAATGCAAGAAAGTAAAGTGTGACATCAAGTTTGTGAGAGCTTTAATCACTAATTTTCACATAACAAGTTTAATTTGGGAGGTAGATAAAACAAGAATTTACTTGGAATAGCAATAATGCTAATGGGTAGGTATGGTGGACACAGATGGCAAAGGTTTGGTTTAAGGAAGTGGATGCACGAGAAGAATTCCCTCTCAGTACAGGTTTTTGGCTAGCAAGGCTGGGTAGCAATTACAAGAGTTGAAGGAAACAAACAAACATACAAGTGATAAAGACAAACATGCAATCTTCCTTGGAAGCACAAAGGATCTTAACTAGAGAATACTAGACTTATGAGCAAATCAAGAAAGAAAGATGATGAAATAATTTTTCTTTAGAGTACTTTTATCTTTTTCATTCAAAACTCAAAAATAGTGTGCTACTGATCGAGCCAGGTTTGCCAAAACCAACAAAATTAACTCAATGATCCCAAAGTGATACCAATACTAACAACAAGATCAATCATATAACCCCGAATTGAAAACTAATATAAGCTATGCAAAAGAGTAAATGATAGAACTTCTCATTAATACTCCAGAACGACAACTCACACCAAGGGATACATATCTAATGAGAGAGGGGACACTTCCATAATGCAAACCATACTACATAATAACTCCTCTATTCATGATACGACTCTACTAATAAGGTAAACAGATAGAAGATAGTGATGTGATACCGTGGCACTCCCCCAAGCTTGGAACAAACCAAGGGGATGCCAAACCTGATGACGAATTACTCCTTTGGTGGTGGTGGTATCCTCTCAATGAGCTTCTTGACCAATTTCCCCAAGTCCTCAATCTCGAAAGTGAGATTACGAATCAGCTGTGAGTTTTGCTCAATGCGACTCATGATCATGTCATGTTGATATTCCAGGTCTTGCTATTCTTTCCCCACTCTTCCTCCTTGAAGTCTTCTTTTCCTGCATGGCTAGAATGAGGCAAATCCCAATTGGAGGGTAATTTCCCTTTGGGCATATTCTGGTATTGATGCTCATGGATAAGGGTATGGAAAGGATTCTTGGTGTGTGTGGAGGAAGTGACCGTGGAGCCAAACTGTGACAAGGAGCTTTTCCCCCAGTCTGCATCCGCGCAGTCCTTCTAACCCTGGCAGGTTCCGTCACCACTCCAATGCTTGCAATGGTAGTGCCGGTGAGCAGATGTTGGCCTTTCTCCTCTTCATCTCCACTTTTGATCTCCTTCTCCTTCCCGGGGTCTTGGAGGTCTTCCTACATAGGCTCCTTCCCTTTATCCTTGGCGGACACCATTGTGCTTCTAAACATCCAAAGAGTATGTCCTGGCAGAAAAATATTGAAACAAAAACACAATGAAAACATGATATACGAACCTCGGAAGATCCGGGGGGATATATATTACGAAGTTTCATATCAAAAGGAAGGTACTGGGAGAAAACGAGTCAGAGGCGGAGTCTGAGGTGGCCTCACCACCTGGTGGCGCGGCCAGGGGTGGGCCCGCGCCACAGGGTGGTGTGGGCCACCCTGGCTCCGTTTCCATCCCTTTTTTGCTTCGTAACTTTCCATATTGACTAAAAACTGCAAAAATATAGTTGGATTGTATTTTCGCGGAACTTTTCTTACCAGAACTATTACCTATTTCAAAACAGACTCTGCAGGTCTCTGAATTTGGTATCTAGTAGATTCTTCCGGAGTCACCACTTGAATAACATCAATATATTCATCTTCATACAATTATTACTTGAGTCATAAAACCTTTCTCTTCCTTATTACACCAATATCTCCACTTCCTGGAAATTTCTTTCACACAATTCTCATTAGCAATATTAGTATAAGTGAAGTGACAAAACCTTTTGAGCTCAATTTCAACTAAAAACCAACAAAACATAAGATACTGTAGCAACTCCTTCCGAAAACCCAAAAAGAATTCAAAAAGGAAATCGAATAAAGAAGCAAATGCAAGAGTGGCAAAATCTGTCAAAACAGACCAGCAGGTAAAGATCAATTTTTTTCGAAAATCTTTTGTTGCTCAAATGAAAAAGTGCAAAACTAATGAAAGTTAAATAACAACCTGGGGCAGAAGCACAAAAAATTACAGCTCAATCCGAGATACAGAGATCTCTCACGAATTTTTACGGTGAAGCACAAAAATCTGTTTCGGGACAGCAACTTCCCCAAATATTACTTCTCTCTCATTATAGGTTGATCTTGACACAAAAACCAAACAAAACGGATAAGGAGAAGTTATTACCAATAACTTCCGAGACTAAAAAAAAAACTGAAAGCAAAAACAAATTGGGTTGTCTCCCAAAAAGCTCTTTCTTTATAGCCATTAAGATGGGCATGATAATTTTGGAGATGCTCACTCAGGAATATGAATTGAAGTGAAAGAGAGCATTAAGAAGCAAAAATACACACATTGAAGTCTAACCCACTTCCTATGCAAGGGAATTTTGTACACAAACAAGTTGTTGAAACCAGAGACTACTTGCATAAGAAGGCAAAAGAAGTGCAACATAAAAACTTTCAGCATAAAACGAGGAAACTTGATATTATTGAGATACATAAGAACACTTTTCCCTCTCTCATAGTAACTTTCAGTATCATGCATAAACTTAACAATATAGCTATCACAAGGCCCATCGTAGCAACAATCACTTATTCTAACAGAAAACACAGGAATACTAGCTCTCATAACACTACTTTGTGAAACAAAATTAGAGGTATCCTTACAAAGGATAGTGTGTCCCTCTTCTTCATATTTAGTAACAAAGTCTTTCACATTTGCTATTATAGGTTCATCAACCATTTGTTTATCAGTTTCAACAACTTTACTTGTACTTTCATTAACCATACTAGCTATCATAGAATGTTCCTTCATCTTAATTGGGAAAGGCATTTTCTCAATGTAATGTTTAGGTAAAACATGATTAGCAGTATAAACTTCAGTATTTCTTGCAGGAACACTCTTAGCAATATCTTTATGAGATTCATGATACTTATTCCACTTATTTTTAGGCACTTCAATATAGGAAGCAAAAGCCTTAAAATAAGAAGCAATAGCTTGAGAGTCTAAAACATAAGCATTTTTAATATTTTGAAAGTCATCGGTTCCCATAAAAGATTCAATGCATTCATAATCATAATTTATACCTGACTTTCTACCTTTGTCATTCTCCCATGCTTCAGCATTGTCTTGAATACAGTCCAGAAGATCCCATTTAGCTTCTTCTTCCATGCGAGTGAATGATCCAGCACAAGAAGCATCCAACAAATCCTTGTCATGTAGAGGGAGCCTTGCATAGAAGTTATTGATAATAATATTGTTGGGGAGCTCATGAATGGGACATTTGAGCATTAATAACTTCAATATCCCCCAAGCTTGAGCTATACTCTCTCCATCAAGAGGCCAAAAGTTGTATATTTGATTCCGATCTTTATGAATCTCACTAGGAGGATAAAACTTTGAATAAAAGAGAGGCACTATTTCCTCCCATTCCAGAGCTTGACCATTCTTCAGCAGCTTATACCATTCCTCAGCTCTTCCTTTCAGCGATAATGAGAATAACTTCTTATTAACTTGATCTGTAGTAATACCTGCACACTTGAACAACCCGCATAATTCGTGTATAAAAAGCAAATGATCACCGGGATGGACAGTTCCATCCCCAACATAGTAGTTATCCATAACACGATCAATAATTCTTGTAGGTATTTTGAAAACATCATTGTCAGCAGGTGGTGGCTTATCTGCTACCTTAGCAGTGGTAGTAGCATTACCAAATAAGAAACGCAGCGAATTATCCATAACGAAAATAAAACAACTAACAGAAGTAAACAATACTCACAGTAGAGGTTTCCTTTACCAGTTCCACTCTCCAATAGCGCTTCACTCCCTGGCAAAGGCGCCAGAAAATAGTCTTGATGACCCAAAAGTATAGGGAATGTATCGCAGTATTTTCGATAAGTAAGAGTGTCAAACCCAACGAGGAGCAGAAGGTGCTGGCTAGTGGTATGGATCAGGAATTCTCTGCAAATACTTAGCAAACGGATTTTTGTTTTTTTTTGATAAAGCAAGTAAACAAAGTACGAGTAAATAAAGGCCAGTAGGAATAAATGCAGCAAGTGGCCCAATCCTTTATGCAGCAAAGGACAAGTCGGTTGTATTACTTAAGATGACCAAATGTTCTCGAGGACACATGGGAAGACTGTCGAGTGCTTTCACTTCATATAGTCGATTATTCTTCTCTAGATTGCTAAGTGTTGTGTGGGTGAAACTGTGCTAATGTACCGCCCCATCCAAGACTAATACATACTTGTGATTATACCCCTTGCAAACATCCGTAAGTACAAGAAAGTAATTAAGGTATAAACCTAACCACAACTTTAAACTCTAAGACCCTTACATCCCTTGTGCAATGGTTTCCTAACGGGGGTTCAGGTTTATGTCACTCCGGCAACCCCTACGATTAGTAGCCATATACACAATGCATTCCCCTAGGCCCATATAGGTGAAGTGTCATGTAGTCGACGTTCACATGACACCACTAGAAGAAGTACACCACAACTTAAATATCAAACTATTGAATCTTTCTCAACACAACTCCACTACTAACAACATGACTTCTCCCATGTCCTCAAGAACAAAACGAACTACTCACAAGACATCATATGGATCATGATCAGAGATGGAATAATGATGTATAACAATCTGAACATAAACAATAATTCAATGGTTTACTCAATAGCATCAACTACAAAGAGTAATCAACACCAGAAAAGTTTCCCCTATGAACTATGCAAGATTCAACGCAATTGTTACAGCAATATGGAGATGGTGATGAGGGTGCTGATGGTGATGATGGTGGTGATGATTATGATGATGATCCCGATGAAGTCTAGCTTGATGGTGGTGTTGATGGCGACGATCTCCCCTCTTCGGGAAGGAATTCCCCCAGCAGAAATCTGTCTGCCGGAGAGATCTTTATCTCTCGGTGTTTTCCGCCCCGCAGAGGCGACGAAATCTTTCTGTGGTCGCTCCCCGAGTCTTAGGGTTTCAGGAGGATGATATACGCTAGAGGAGAGAGGCTGGAGTGGGCCAGGGTGGCCACACCACCTCCAGGCGCGGCCTAGGGCTGCCCGCGCCAGGGGGTGGTGTGGGCCCCCTGTGGCCCATCTCCACTCCATCTTCTGGCATCCTTAGTCTTCTGGAAAAATAGGATTTTCCGTATATTTTCCCGGATTTTCTGATCTTCGCGAATTTTGCCTCCAAACAACACCTTTTCTATCAGAATCCTGACTGCAGCGGTCCATGCTCCAAAAGTCACCAATCATGCAAAAACAGATGAAATAACATAAGTATCACCTCTCAATACGAAATATAACAATGAATAATAGTGAATTAATACATAGAATAGTGATGCAAAATGGACATATCAAGGGGCGTAGGGTAATTTTTTTATTGTTTTCATACGCGGAACCCCTACGTGTACGAATCTCCAGGTCCCGCTGATGATTATTGATCGGAGAGGGGTCTCGATCATTCCCACATTATTCACGAACCATAGGGTGACACACTTAAGGGATACCGACACCATTTGGATCAAATAAGATACCAGAGAAAGATTATGAAAGCGCTAGAATTGTTTCGATGGACACCAGAATTTTTCGAGTGAAATTGGTTCTGCATGTCATATTGAAATGTTGAAAGGGGTTTTATGTGAATGTTTGTTAATAAAAGTAATTAACAAAATTCTGAATAAAATAAATAAAAGTGTTTTATTTAAAGAGAAAAATGCATTTAATTTAGTGGATATTAAATGCAAGTGAGTGAAGTTGAAATTTATGTGAGTGGGCTTAGTGGAAGCTCCACCCACATGAATCAGGGAAAGGTGGGAGCACCCACCATGGCCGGCCAACCATGGCCATGGGGCTGTGCCCCACCCCCTATAAAAGGAGCCCCATGGCTCCTCTCCTCTTGCAACACCTCCTCGTGAAGGATCTCTCTCCCTCTCTTGAAATTATTCTCCATGGCCTCGGATTAGCGAGATACATGTTCCCGATGGCTTTATCTGGAACGAAGTTGTTGCTTCCACTGCATCGTTGGAGCGAGGACGCGGAGGTTGTTGGGGTACTAGGCATGTGTGCGATCACAGATGCACCGCTGCTTTGCGGTGATGGACTTGCTGGACTTCATCGCGATCTTGAGGTCGGCAAGTATACAACTACATCATACATGAGTTCAACCTCGTTAATAATGCTTTTTATCTCTTCAAGGTTATGTATTCTATGGATGTATATCCACCCATTGATCGTACCTAGGTAGATAGATCTTGGTGCTTAGTTGTTCACATCGTAGGATTTTTTTTGTTTTCTATGCCGTGAACCCAACAAAAACAATATTTTTTCCCTACGCCCAAAACCCTAGTTGCCAGGACCTATCTATTAGTAATGCAGTAACGGGAGGGGATTTTCGCAAACTTACCCTTGAAGAACGAAAAGCGTTGTCAATGCTCGGGAGAGTGTGGTTGATGTAGACAAACCGAAGCCAACCTCAAGGTCATGTTGAAGTCCTGGCAGCTCCTGCGACTCCGACGACTCCTAGTGCCCCAAGTGTTGCACCTCACAGGGAGTTACACACATCCGGTGCTTGGCGATGACTCCCGCTTCCCTGATCCAGTAGCAGTTGCGGAAGTAGAGCTCCTGGATCCGAATCTCGCAGCGCGATGGCGCTCCGCGGTGGAGAAGCCTCCTGCTCGCGCGATCTAGACTTGGGACCATGGTCACGGGAGAGAGAGAAAGAGAAAATCAATTGGAGGTCTCCTCAAAATAGAGGAAACCTTTTATTGGTTATTGTTGTATTTATTTTGTCAAAATACCTCTCTTTATATAGGGATCCCCCATAGCCAACTAGCTTAGCCATGTGGGACTAAACAAGGGAGAGGGGATAGGGGGAGGTGTGGACGGCGCCGGCTAGGGCCCAAGTGGGACCCACGCGCGGTGCCTTGGCCCAGCCGGTCACCCCTTCCTCCTTTCTCCCTCCGGTCTTTCCCTTATGGGCCCTTTTCCTTCCGGATTTGGCCCAATTAGGTATTTGACCCTTTTTAATTCTTTTTCTTTTATTGAATAAATATAATGGAATGATTAAATCAATATTAAACATTCACTTACATATTATTCAATCCCCATTGATGTGGAACTCATTCTCTCTCATTCCGGACATCCTCCAGACTTATCGAAACCCTTCCGGTTTTCTCTCTTTTCTTTTCTTTAGTGATTCTACCGATCCTTAAAACACTCTCTGAGCATCATCAAGCCCTTAAACATGATACCCCATGGTTCGGAAACACTCCAGACATGGCCGGGACCCTCCCGCACCAATGATCAATAGAGGGACCTGGATGGCCATGTGACCCCTATGCATTCCACGAAGTCTTTCGTCATTTGAACCATGAACGTCATGTCATATTCCTTTTGTCTCTCTATACTTGAATTGTCTGAGATTTGATCAATGACATCACCATGTCGTGTTCAATCTCGTTACCGACAAATGCTACTTGACTCGTTCCGACAAGTGATATCCCCGTGATCAAATCACACGCTGCGCAGCTATTGGATAAAACTTCTCTGAGTGAGCCCTCGGGTATCTTTCCGTCACACGGATAGACAAATCCCGCTCTTGACGCATATTGCCTCAACTGTTCCTCCGAATACCTGAACACACCTTTATGATCACCGTTTAACCGAGTGATGTTTGATGTTATGAAAGTACCCTCGGGTGACAGTGATTGATATGCCCTCAGGGTCTAAGAAATAGTACACTAGGTATATTCTAATCATCATAACTTAAACTTCATGACATGATTGGGTCATGATGCTTAGGTTGGGTATAGTTCATCATCTCATTCTCATAATGATGTGGCTCCATTTCCAACTGGCATAAATGCCACATGATCAGGAAACCTTGATCATCTGTCGACCAATGAACCAGTGACTAGAGTTTCATAGGGAACTGTTGGTTGCTTATATATCACACGTGTATTAACGTTTATATTCAATACAGTTATAGCATGATATAAAACTTAATCATAAACTTTATGAAATATAATAATAATCCTTATTACTATTTGTCTCTATGGCATATTTCCAACACTCCTTTTATAGGGGGAGGGGCAAGCCCCTGCCATGGCCGACGTCCAAATAGGATGCCCCCTCCCCTCCTCTCATTCATGTGGGTGGACTCTCCACTCACATAATTTCAAATTCCACTTTCTCCCATTTATTTTTCACTCAAAAACCAAAAGTCTTTCTATTAAAGCACTTTAATTCTCTTGTTTTAATGCAAATAAATTTAATGAACACTTCATTTAATAAACACATTAACATGTTGATCGCTCGCTTTGTTTCAATACCCCGAAACTATTTCGATAGATTCGATAGAACAAATTCCTGCGATGTCCATTATCTTCTCATGTGTTTCCTATTTGCTCAATTGCGTCGACTAACCTTAAGTGTGTCTCCCTACAGGTTCGAGAACTAGCTAGACATGATTGAGAGTTTCTCCGATAAATAATCATTAGCGGGATCTGGAGATCCATAATGACTCCCACTAGTTCTACGAAAATCCAATGATCGTCTGAACCTTTTTCCCCATAATCAAATTAATTTTGTGTCGTGATATATTACTTGTCCGAGATTCGATCACTCGGTACCATCCATGCCTTGTTTAATCTCGTTCCCGACAAGTACTTTTTTTCTCGTTCCTATGATATACTCCCTCCGTTCAGAAATAACTGACTTAGATTTATCTAGATTCAAATGTATCTAGACATGTTTTAGTGTGTAGATACATTTAAACCTAGACAAATCCAAGTCAGTTATTTCTAGACGGAGGGAGTAACATTCTTGTGATCAAATCACTTGCTTGCAAGCTATGTCAATGTGATATCACCGAGAGGGCCCTGAGTATATCTCTCCGTCATCTGGATGGACAAATCTCATTCTTGATCACGAGTCTTAACTAACACTTTCCAAGTACCCGACGACACCTTTATAATCACCATGTAATCAAAGTACCTTTCCGGTGAAAGTGATTGACGTGATCTCATGGTCTAAGGACATTGAATTACTATGAATGTGATAACAATATAAACTTGACGATATGATCATATTGTTACATCTACTTCAGGTGACTATTCATCATATGATTCTCCAATGATATGACCCTGTTATTAACAACATCTAATGTTCATGATCAGGAAACCTGTGATCATCAGTTAATCAATAAGCTAGTATTAAGAGAGGCTTTACTAGGAACCTTTTCAGTTTATAAATCACATATCTATTAATGTTTCCTATTAACACAATTATAGCATGAAAAATAAACATCTGTTATAAACCTGGAATAACATAATAACCACTTTATTATTGCCTCTCGGGCATATTCCTTTCACAAGTTTGCGTTTGATGAATACAAATTTTGTGATTATTAATTCAATAAGATTCACACGGAGCATAGTGAGAAGACCATGGCCACCCATTGGGGACTCATTTAACAAGCCTGCATCAAATGGCATGGGGTACAAGAGGAGATCGAGAATCACCCGGAGAGTGGCGCCGACTTCGAACGAAAGGTAAACTCTCCGCTTGTCGCCTACTTTCGTCCAAGATTTCCACCACCTATGCCCAACCTCGGCGCTCTGTTTGCAAATGAACCGCGCCTTCGGCCTCTACCTCGACAAAAACAATGGCCAGGACCTCAAGTTCCTCCACGTCAACACGAAAATCTCGGGGTCCCCGAAGTGGAGAGATGTGCGCACGTCTCTCACCAAAGTAAAGGATGTCGTTTACAAGCCAGATGATCCGGCGCCGCCAGTGTCCGAAGGTCGGCCTGAGCTTGGCCAAAAGAAGGCCAAGGAGCTCAAGGCCAAGGGACTAGCTAGCGAAAAGCTCCAAGCTTCGATCAAGAAGTGCATGGCAGATGCCAAGAACCATGCCACGCAGCAGGATGAGAAGTTCGACGAGAGGTGGAGGGTGATGTTGCAGAACCAAGGCGTCAAGATCGACCTCCTCAAGACCAACATCGTGGCGAAGAAGAGGAACACTGATCGGGTGTTCTTGATGGGGGCGAACATGGCGGTGATGGACGACCACGTCAAGGCATGGTACATGGCCGAGCGCAACGCCATCATGAGTGGCCTACAGGATCCGTCCACTACAACGCCAATGCCGATGCCGAGCTCTGCCCCAGCCTCCTCTGCTGCATCCCAGCCAAGATCCACGCTTGAGACATCGCCGAGTCCTGCCTCCGCGATCGAGGAGCCTACCGTCTGATCCCCCGCTTCTATATGTAGTTTGATTGCCGATCTCTGTTTTGTGCTGTCGGACTGTGCCTGTTTTGTGTCGCCGAACTCTTGGACTTGATTGTGTTTTGCTAGCGGGAAGAACAAATTCAAAGAAAGTTGCCATTTTCTAATCTCTAGTGGGCGGTCCTTGGGGGTGGCTGGGAGTTGGCGCCCCCAGGCCAAAAGTTCACCCAATCCGGCCAAAAAACACCTGATTTTGTCCCGGGGTCTCCAACGAGTGGAGATGCTCTTATTCACCCTGTCGGTAAATAGGAAATTTAGATTTGTCTAGATTCGTATTTATCTAGACGCGTTTAGTGGATAGATAGATGCGGATTTCAATAAATCCAAGTCATTTATTTCCGGACGGAGGTTGTACTTTTTTTAGAGCAACCTCGTATTCCATGAATCGAATAATAAGTTACAGTAAGAAACACACATGGAAACTAAAAGATAGACCGGGATAAAATGATTATCATGAATTTGCAAATAAAATCCTAAGAGATCGAGAAATACAAAACTATTTCTAGGGTTTCGTGCAACCACCGAAGCCATCGGCCGCCGCCCAACTCTGAGACAAACACCGGGAGAGAATTCGAGCCTCCACTATTGCAAGATCCAAAAAAGCACCATCGCCAACGAGTCTTTATGAGTGGATGAACAAAACGGTTCCTAGGGCTTTGTGCACGCTCTATATCCAACTCATCGTGTTCTGCAAAACACACGCACGCGAGGCAGCGATGACGGAAAAACTTCCTTCGATCTCCATCAACTAAAACACTGGTCCCCTCTTCCTCCGTTTGTCGCTTCGGCGGCAGGAGGGAGGGGGATCTCGTTTCCTCTATTTTGGTTTAGTAGTTAGGGTTTGGATCCGTCTACTAAGGTGCGTCGTTGGGGTGGTGGGAGCGACGTCCGGGATAATAAATCTACCTCAACTCTACTCTCACACCGGCGGTGGCCTTCACGGCGACGCCTCGGAGTTGATGGCAATGTGTGCTGGTCGGTCCTTCAGATCCTCAGCTTGGTATTCTCGTCGTTCTTCAGATCTGACGAGATCTGTTTCTCGGTCTGTCACTGACATTCGTTGTTATCTGCGACGATGCTGATGGCCGGGACTAGGTGGTTTCTCTGGACAAGGATGGTGGCCCGGAGGTGGTGGGTTTGTCGTTCTTCCCTGACTTTATCGATAGAGGCAGCGAATCTTTGGTCCAAAACAACACGGGGACGTTCCCGGTCGACATGCAACAACGATATGTGTCTCGCTGCGTGCAACAAGCTTGTTCATCGACGGAGGTACTACTTAATGTTGGTATTTAGCAAACTATTTCAGCCAGATCTTCTTGTTGCATTAGATTGGAAAAAATTGGCCAATGTTTTACTACATTTTGCAAAAGGTGCTCTTAGAAGTTACCAAGTATTTGCTTTCTCTTATTTTCCCAAAGAATTTAATAGTAAAAAAATTAATCTTTTTGTTATCGTTGGAATCTTTAGTCATGCGGAAGGAGTTTATTTTGTGACAGAACCTCGTCAGTGTGCAGGGTGTTCCTGCATTTCATATAGATAGAGAACACAAAATTTAAATCGACATGATTTTCATCGCTTCATCGAGGGGATTCAAATTAGAACTTGCAAACAGTCAAAATACCCTCGTCCAATGTAAAGACTCGGCACAGAATCTCAAGGTTTTAAGACAATTCGACATGCTACTGGTTCCCACATCAGGCTACTACCCAGTGGCTAACTAAAATGCCATAGTAGCATCAAGCTTATTCTTCGTTCTGTACGTCCAACTCCCGTGGGGTTTCTCATCAGGCCTGCACTTACCAAGGAACGAATTGCACTTGTCTTTTCTTTGCTGTGAAAGCTAAGAGCGAACTGCATCGCGCATAGCAAACATACCACAAGTCCATCTGAAGATGATCATGTCGCTCGCAAAGTGGAATACAAGCGCACCATGAGGTTTATTCCAACAGTCACTGCGAAGATCATGGCAAGAATGGCCATTGATGTAGCTCTGCGATTCATGGTAACCATGGTTGCACCTTGTTCTGCTCCCCCTTTGCTCAGCTCACCCTTGCCTCGATTTTGTCCAAGCTTCATCCCGGTCTCGTTCTGCCCTGGGTTCGCGGGTCGCTTCTTCTGTACTGGCTTGAGCAAACTTGGTAATGAAGAACATGCCGGTGAGTTGACTGGTGCGACCGGCTCTTGTGCCAGCGGTTTCTGCTCCTCGTGCTTAGATACATCATGCAGTGTGGCTGTTTCGGTAATGTTATCTGTCTTCAATTCCTCTGAGATTAGCGATTGATGTGCCACCATCTGTATTGTTGGAATGATCTGTGTTGATGTGGTCTCTTCATCAGAGACAACGCTGTGCCCATTATGTTCTTCGTGGGCGATCTCCTGGCTGCTGTTGGTAAGAGTTCTTTCATCAGAGTTCTCCACATCCTGAGTGGCCTAAACATGACAATTCAGAAGAAACATGCAGAATGAATGAGGCTCGTACAACCAGAATACATCATGGATCATGGATGATCACACAAAGAAGTTGTGAGCAGATGTGAATGAGAGCAACAAGAAACCAATACATTTGGCGTGATCTCACTCTCGATGCCACTCTTGCTTGAATTCTGGTCATCATTCTTTATATCTCCATGGCCCTGATCCCAAAATTTAGTTAATTTGCAGAAGTGAAAATCAAAGACAATAGAGGTTTCTAGTTATCACAGTTGTACATAGGAGATAAATCTGACCATATCATCGATGCTCTGGGTACATTCCCTGCTCGAGCTTGGATCAAATTTATCTGCAGACTCACTGTCCTGAAAACCCAAATAAATAGTATTACACATAGAAGTAAGGCATGAGGTACATAAATTTGATGTAATACATGCATGATGTATCTTGATTTATGTAAATTTCTGCGGAGATATACACAGAGAGACAAACCAATTCATCAGCAACGATCTCATCCACCTTCGCCTGAATCTCATGAAGTTCCTCTGTTTTCTTCCCATCCTGAAACCATAGTTCAGACAAATTGTCACACATATGAGGTCTCATGTCACTTGAACAACAAACCTACTTAGTTGCATAAACTCAAATAGAAAAAAAACAGCAACATTGCAGGCAGAAAATACGGAGACTAACCAATCCATTGGCTTCAACCTCTGTATCCTCCCTGCTCAAATTCTCATCAGGTTTGTTGAACTTGCTCTGGATCAAAAAAAAAAGTCAACCAAATCGTGAGTCAAAATCATCTAACTTTCGCCTGAAAAGGAAAGGTATCATGAAAACAACTTGTATTTAACGAAGGCCATGGGCTCTCACCTGCTCGTTCTCCACAACTCCACCGTCCAGAACCTCCTCCTCCTCCTTGCTGCAAAATCCACCAAAAATAAAACCCAGTTTTATAGTCTCCCACGCCCAACAAACAGCACGAATCAAACAGAGATAAGTGGGAAATCTTTCCGTACCCGCGGTGGTGGTTCTTGGAGTTCTTGCGTTCGCCATGGCGCCGCCACGCAAAAACGGCGGCACCGACGATCGCGCCGCCGACGAGGAGCAGCGCCCCGACGCCGTGCGGCGTCCGCACCCGCGCGCACACGCGGGCCCTCATCGCGCCGTCGCTCCCCCTCGCCGCTTCTTCTCGATCGCCTCTCGTGCTGCCCGCCGAGCTGGTAGGGCTGCCAACCTCCATGGCAGCGACGGCGGCAATTAAAAGCGCACCGGGCTCCAACAATAATTATCCGCTGGGAATTAAAGTTGGGGGGGTGGGATGGGATGGGACGACTCCGGCGCTTCCTTCTCGTGTTCTTGCGCGCGTACGTTCTAGAGGGAGACGAGAAGGCTGGGAGGTTTTAGGTGCGACACGACCGAAGCTATGCCCGGTTAAGTCGCACGGCGACCAGGACTCTCGGATCATGAAAGGAAAGTCCCTTTCCATCGACTGGCCGAAAGAAGCCTACTAACCCTCAAATAAGAATTCTTTGTCTTCATCATGGAGTATAAAAAATAATTCTTTGACTTTTTTTTGACATGACAATCTTTATTATCTTTTTTTGAAACATTCCGAACACTTTATTTATCAGAGATCAGAGTTATGTCAGCTAGAAGAAGCGGTCGGATAGAGGCGGGTGGGTCATCTAGCCACACACGCCCTGGAGATCCCCTAGCTAGCCCTGCTAACTGATGAGCCACAAAGTTGGCCTCACGATATGAGTGTTCGAAAACGATCTTTGGAAATTCAGTCGAGAAATGATAGCAATCATCGAAGATAGCAATATCTGCTCCTAACCATCCTCCTTCATTCATTGCATTGATAGCGTCCAGGCAGTCCGATGAAAGTGTGACTCGATTGCAGCCCATGGACTGGGCTAGCAGAAGTCCCTCTTTAATCGCTTTGGCTCCAGCTGAAACAACATCCAACACCGAATCAAGCCTCGAGTTTGCAACCGCAATGAATGCAGCTTTGCTATCTCTTATAACCACCCCGGTTGAACCTTTCAGCATATCCTCATCAAAAGATACATCAACATTCACTTTCACAAAATCTTGCATAGGGCGTGTCCAGCCGTTGCGTTTTATGCAGGCTTTGGGTGAGTTCAAAGCATAAACGTTCCTCGATCTCCCTAGACAGTGAGCTTGCCCCATGTAATTTATCAAAGTGCGTAACTTGTCGTCGAGAGCACCAAAGATGCCAGCAAGTGACAGCAACCATCTCAAGTATCGCAAAGGCGGATATGCTCGACTGGTCCTCCCCGCACAGTAGGAACTCCAACACGGCTTGACCCATGCGATCCATATCGCATGCTCTTTCAATCAGCGGATGCAGCCCGAGCTCCTCCCAAACTGAACTCGCATGTGGGCACATGAAATAGCAAGTGCTTCACGTCCTCAGCCCCTTGCTTACACCGAGGACATTGGGCGCTAGCAGAGATGTGTCTTCTGGCCAGTTCCACTTGACATGGCACAATTTCTTGCATTACTTGCCAAATAACAAAATTTACTTTGCTTGGAACATGTAATGCCCAGATCTTCTCCCACATTGGGTGGTTCGACACCGGCCCATCCTTTATTATCTTGGTATACAATATGTTCAGAAATTCGTTTTTGGCTTTGGGGTCCAAATGATCCCGATTTCTAGACCAATCCGTGTGTTCAACATTTATCAGTGGATCGTATACGAGTATTTATTTTTGGAACAGCCAGCTAGAGAACTGTCTTTTTTATTAAAAGGGAGAAACCACGAACACTGTACATGAAGGCATTTTTATATTAACGTGGAAAAATGCCAAAAACCACCATGAAACAAAATACAAAAGGAAAAACTAATCCGGTTTTGCTGGGATAGCAGGCACGAAGGTGCCAAAAGCTTTCCCTTTGTTGGATGTCGTCTCGAGCGATAGAGGCTACCTCAATATAGGTTAGGTGTTGTCACGTGAAAATTCTATGGTTTCTTTCCTTCCAAGCGTTCCAGAGAATAAAGCAGACGGCCACTGAGACGCCGTTGGTTGTCCTTGGTCTTCCCCTCAATCATGTCATCCCACCATTCGGTGATGGAGGCGAAGGATTGTCCTTGGTTACCCATAACCTCGTTGTCCCAAGTTCGTGTGGTGGTCCAAACCACCATCGTGAAGGGGCGGTCTTTGCATAGATGGGCGGCAGATTCTGGGGCAGAGCCACAGAGCGGGCAAGTCGGGTCGTGGGGCCATCCCCTGACGGCGAGCATGTCCGCAGTGAGGAGTTTGCCATGAAGGGCGAGCCAGGAAAAGAGTTTGCATTTCGGCTTGACATAAACGGAATTTCTAGGCCTTGAACTTCAAGAAGCATCCGCGGAATTGCGCGTGATAGGCTGAGCTAGCGTTGTAGATGCCATTAGCAGTGAGCGCCCATATGATGGATTCATGTTGTAGCAGGGTCAGCGTAGTGTCATGGACGAGGTCCCATAGTTGTAGATATTGAGCCAGCTGAATGGGAGTGTTGAGGCGAGCGGTAGAGCGGATCCAATTGCTATTGTTGAATTCTTTTGCAATAGTCATATTCTTCCTAGTGGCAATCTTGTAAAGGTCAAGGGCCCACTGCCGGATAGGGCCCTGGTTGCTCCAGTTGTCATGCCAAAAAGAGGCCTTTTCATCGTTTCCTAATGTGATCTTCGTGGATGCTCTGAAAAGCGCCATACTAGTCGAGTTGCAAGGGAGTTTAGATCCCGTCCAGCTGCACTTCGGGTCGGTCCATTGTAGCCAAGGCCATCGAAGTCCCAGAGCTCTCCCTGTATGCTCAAGGTCAGGCATGCCAAGGCCTCCCAAGTCCTTCGGTCTATAGACCGTCTTCCAGTTGACAAGAGCCCTACCCTTTGTCGCGTGCTCCCCTTCGTTGCCTGCCTAGACGAAGTTTCAGACGATCTTTATAATCTTCTTGCGCGCCCACTTAGAGAGCAGGATGGCAATAGCGTGGTATGTTGCGGTGGCCATGACGAAGGTTTTTGCAAGGGTTATTCTTCCCGGCCGCGCGATGTTTTTGCCATACCATCCCGGAAGTTTCCTAGCAATTTTGTCGAAAAGGGGTTGAAGGTCCACTTTGCGGAGGCGACGGATGTGCAGTGGGAGACCCAAGTACTTTCCAGGAAAGGTGGCAAGCTTGGACGAAAAATAAGACATCAACTCCTCAATGTTGATTTGCCCGTAGTGTACCAGGAAGACCTCCATCTTTGCCATGTTGGTGACGAGGCCACTAGCCCTACCAAAACACTTGAGAATCTTAGAGATGGCGTCAAGATCCTCTTTCACTGGGTTGACAAAGATTCTAGCGTCATCAGCATAGAGGGAGATTCTGCAAGTTGTCGATCTGGAGCGGATGGGGCTGAGGATCCTACTTAAGGTAGCTTTGGCCAGGATGCGCTGAAGCGGGTCAATAGCGAGGATGAACAACATGGGGGATAATGGGTCGCCTTGTCTGAGGCCGCGAGCGTGCTAGAAGGCCTTGCCAGTATTGCCGTTGAGGAGAATTCTCGAAGATGTGGAGGCTAGGGATAGGCAGACCCAGTTGCGCCAGCTTGGCCCAAAACCTAAGGCAATCATCACCTCGATGAGGTAAGCCCATCCCACCGAGTCGAAAGCTTTGGAAATGTCCAATTTCATAAAAATGCTCGGGGTCTTCAGGGAGTGAAGCTCTCTAATGAGGTTTTGCACGTGCAATAAGTTGTCGTGGATGCTTCTCTTCTTAACGAATGCGCTTTGACATTTAGAGACGATGTCCGAAAGTGTAGGGAATAGACAGTTGGCGAGAAGCTTGGAGAAAATCTTAGACAGGCTATGGATCAGGCTAATAGGCCTGTAGTCACCCACGGATGCGGCGTCCGATTGCTTCGGGATCAGAATGATGTTGGAGGAGTTCACAAGATTGACATAATTTGCCCAGAGTTTGGACAAGTGGGAGATGGCTTTGATGACGTTGTTTTTGATAATATCCTAGCACGATTTGAAGAAAGCTCCAATGAAGCCGTCAGGGCCCGTGGCTTTCACCGATGGTAGAGAGAAGACCGCCTCCTTTATCTCCTCGTCGTCAAAAGGGGCGTTGAGGTCATTAAAGTCATGCGGGGTGTAGCCAAGGCCGTCCCGGCTGAGGCAAATCTGCCTAGGCGCTTTGGTCCCAAGCAGGTAATTGAAGTGTTTCAGAAGCACCTCCTCTTTGTCCTTGGTCATGCTAGATGTGCCCCCACCCATGGCGAGGGATTGGATGTAGAGCTTCCTTCTACACCCATTCTCCCTAGCGTGAAAAAGCTTCGTGTTTGCGTCTCCCAGACGGATCCAAGTAAGTCTCGATCTCTGCCGAAGCTTTATTTTCTGGATAGCGATATGACCGATGTATGAAGCTTTTAGTCATCTCCGCGGCTCTCTTTTGTCGTCCGGCAGGGCCCTTGTTTCCTCCGCAAGGTCGAACCTCCAGATGATCTCTTTTGCCATAGCAATCTATTTGTGAAGGACACCCTTGCATTGGCGTTGCCATTTCTTGAGAACCTCGACTTTGCAGGACAACTTGATGTGGATTATGCGGACGGGGTCTAAGGCCTGCATGACCTTGTTCCAAGCCTTGGTGACGGTTTCCTTCAAGCCCTCCATGGGCAACCAATACTCTTCGAATTTGAATGAAGACTTTCTGGTCTTGGCCACGCTCAGTAGAGGGGCATGGTCCGAGCAACCCGAAGTGATGGCCTGGAGTTGTGTGTCTGGGAAAAGCATATCACACTCGCCCCCGAAAGTGGGCACGAGCAGTGCGTTCATGTATTGCTTTCATCACTCTCGCTGAAAAAAGGAACTAACAGGCAATAACCCCGTTTAGCTCATTAACTTAGACAAAGCAAACATCCTATACAGCCGTACCTGCATGGCTATATCCTGCGTTCACATTCGAATTTATTAGCATACATCTTGAACCTACGACGTGATTCCACCTAAGTCCGTAACTCTGTGTCCGTAAAAATTAGTCCGTAGGTGTAGCGTTACTAACTATGAAACCTGTCGATCTGAACCTGCTCTCAGCCAACATCGAGGTCCGGCGGTTGTCCATTGATTGGTCGATGCCCACGTATGCACTTCCGGTCGGACGAGACAAAATGGGTATCGCAAATTTTGTTCGGTAGGGCCTCGGAACAAACAACCAAGCGTTGAAGTTTGGACAACAGCGCGGCAGTTCGTGTTGCCACTCGTGAGTCGTGACTAGACCGGTCCGGGAGAGTATGGGCTGGTCTTGTATTCTTGTTGGAGTTAGAGCCAAAAAGTCGTTTGGATTCGGAGATTGTTTTAAATTTGAGTTTTAGAAATATTTGATCCTCTCCCGAATTCTAGTGATTTCGTTTTTATGTCTCAGCCAAAGTACCCATTTTTTTTGTCAAAACTCATCAAAAATATAAAATAGAAACTTCTAAAATTTATTTGAATAAAGTCTACTAATGAAATGTCTGCAATTTTTCGACCGAAAGGTAATAATTCCCATGAATACCGAATAACTCAAATTCAACGATATTTAATAGTGATTTCGGGCGGGAAATACTTTACTCCCTCCGACCCATATTACTTGACTCAAATTTGTCTAAATTCGGATATATCTAGCACTAAAACATGTCTAGATATATTCGAATCTAGACAAATCCAAGTCAACTAATATGGGTCGGAGGGAATACAATGTTTGTATACATTGTCCTTTATATAGATTTAAGTTGGTGAACGATTAGATTCTACGCTCTCAACTACCACGTGTGTCCTCATTCTCATCATCTATCTTTTCGGCTAATATTTCCCACGGGAGCACAAGCTTCCTCGCCATTCCCCGTCCAAACACCCCCTTCTCTTAATGGGAATGTTCATTCTTCTCGTCTTCTAACGATAGGACTCGGTTACCGTTTAACCATTGGTTTGGTTAACCGAACCCAAAAAAAGGCCAATGGGTCTTTGGTTGAACCTCTAAAATACAAAAGATTAATTAGGTTCGAACCTATTTTACCTTCGGTTACCCTGAGTTTCCTCGACTCGCGAGCACTGCCTCCGGCCTCCGCTTTCCACCCCGCTAACGAGGCGACAGCCGGCCACTTGCCCGCCTCCCCGCGTCCATCCCTTCTCCCAGGATCCAGCGGCAAGAGGACTAGCCGGAAGAATCCCTAGGGGTAAGGGCATCTCCAACGGGCCGACCGAAACGGTCCATTTCTGTCCGTTTGGGTCGGGCCGCGGTCACTTTTGGGTCAGGGTCCGGCCTGTCCGGACAGCCCCGCCCAGTGGTGCGACCCCTTTGTCCGCGCCTGGAAAGGGCCTGTCACCTACGCCGGTGCCGGTGTATTTCCAGTGCGTTCTCGCCGCCCCACCGCCTGCCGGCTTTCTTTCCTGTCGATTGCCGCCTCTTCCCGCCTCTTCCCGCCTCTTTTGGGCATTTTCCGTCACGTCTATACGCGTCCATAAAAAGGTAGCCCAGCCGAGGTAGCCGCGTCCATAAAACCTACCTCCACATACCTCCATGCCCGGCCGTCCTCGTCGCTGCTCTGGCAACCCCGACAACCGCCCAGAAATCCCGTCGGACCCGCCGGAGGCACCTGACATGTTGCCGCGTCTGATTCCGGGGCGGCCGCAGATATACAGGCTGACGTTCAACCACCGGCGGAGCACCCACTACAACTACAATAGGACCACCGACGAGCCTTTCTCATTTGAGGTGATGAACCGCGTCTTTCTGCCAGAGCACCGGTGGCGTGTTGCGCTCGCGGACGTGCGCGACGAGCTCCAGGGAGCGGTGTAGGCCAATCCTGATGACACGTACCTGTGTGCCCGCCTCGCCCAAGTGGAAGAGGAGTTGCAGACACAGGAGGCAATCTACCGCTCTCTCAATGAGGAATGGGGGCTCACCGACCCGGCGGCGCTGCCGCCAACATCGCCTTAGGTGGTGCATAGTTAGAATGTTGTCCAAGGCTTGTATACATTTGAAAAAGAACTTGCCATCGCAAATGGCCGACTTGTCGGCGTTTTCATTCCAAACACGATACATGACGAGTACACATTCTAGTATAATATAGCTGTTGGGTTCACAACATAGAAAATAAAAAATTACCAACGATGGGAACTACTAAGCACCAAGATCTATCTACCTAGATACAAGCAACATGTGGATATATATCGATAGAGATCATACCCTTGAAGACCGATAAAGTGTAACGAGATTGGACTGATGATGTAGTCGATCGCTTGCCGATCTCAAGATCGAGAGAAAGTCCTAGCGCCGCAAATCAGCAGCGCATCCGTGCTCGCACACACGTTCGGTCCACCGAACAACCTCCGCATCCTCGCTCCAGCGATGTAGCAGAAGCAGCAACTCCTTTCAGACGAAAAGACAGCAGAAACATGTATCTCGCTTGTATCTCGCTAATCCGAGACCACGGAGAAATAATTCTAGAGGGGGAGAGAGATCCTTCACGAGAAGGTGTACTTTGTGAGAAGGAGAGGGGGCCTTTTATAGGGAGAGGGGGGCAACCCCTCTCCATGGCCGGCGACCAAGGGGAGGTACCCCACCTCTTCTATATTCATGTGGTGGAGCTCCCACTCACATAAATTTGACTCCACCAAAAATTCCACCCACATGCATTAATTTCCCACCAAAATTAATGCAACTCCCATTTAATAAAAATCTTTTATTTATTTTGTTCAGAATTTTTTTAATTAACAAAAATTCACATAAAACCCCCCTGCAATATTTCAATATCACATGCAGAATCAATTTCAGCAATTTCATCCGAAAAATATTCAGTGTCCATTGAAAAAATTCCAGCGCTTTGTAAATCTTTTCTCTAGAACACATTTGCTCCAAGTGGTGTCGGTATCCTTTAAGTGTGTCACCCTACGGTTCGCGAATAATGCAGACATGATCGAGACCCTTCTCTGATCAATAATAAGTAGCGGGACATGGAGATCCATACTGACTCCCACACATTCAACGATGACTTCTGTGATCGCGAGAAACTTTAACCCTAGTAACTAAATCCCTTTGTCTCGCGATATATTACATGCCTGAGATTCGATCATAGGTATCTCAATACCTAGTTTGATCTCGTTACCGACATGAACTCTTTTCTTGTTTCCGTGATATAACATTCTAGTGATCACATCACTTGCTTGCAAGATATCTCAATGTGATATCACCAAGAGGGCCCAAAGTATATCTATCCATCATCGGGATGGACAAATCCCACTCTTGATCCATGAGCCTCTACATAACACCTTCGGAGTATCTGAACCCACCTTTATAGTCACCCTGTTACGGTATGACGTTTGATGTTATCAAGTCACCCTTCTATTATTAGTGATTGACACGATCTCATGGTCTAAGGACTAGGATTACCTCGTATGATGTTATAGCAATTTAAACACAATGACTTTGATCGTAATGCTATACTTCAGATGAATGTTCATCATATTATTCCACCAATGTTGTGATCTCGTTATTAACAACATTCAATGTCCATGATCAGGAAACCTTGATCATCTTGTTAATCAACGAGCTAGTTTATAAGAGAGGCATAAATAGGAACCCTTTATTTGTTTATTAAACACACATGTATTAACATTTCCAATTAATATAATTATAGCATGTAAAATAAACATTTATCATATACTTGGAATATGATAATAACAACTTTATTATTGCCTCTCAGGGCATATTCCCTTCAGTCTCCCACTTGCACTAGAGATAATAATCTAGTTTACATAGTGATAAATCTAACACCCATGGAGTTCTGGTTTTGATCATGTTTTTCCCTGTGGAGAACTTTAGTCAATGGATCTTCTACATTTAGACCCGTATGTACTTTACAAATCTTTAGATCTTCATCCTTGACATGCTCGCGGATGGAGTGAAACCAGCGCTTAATATGCTTGGAATTCTTGTGAGACCTTCATTCCTTGGCGTTGGCTATGGCTCCATTGTTGTCACAATAGATCACCATTGGGTCCAACGCACTAGGAACCACACCTAGTTCAGTTATGAACTCTTTCATCCAAACCGCTTCCTACGCCGCTTCTGAAGCAGCAACATATTACGCCTCTGTTGTTGATCCCGCTAATGGCTCTGAAATATAGCCATCTACGTCCACATTTAAACTGGATATTATTCATAGTTTTGATGAAATATCTCTCTAAACCATGCCACTAATGCCTAATATTCAGAAGGGTATGCAATCCTTTCTTTTATATTTTTCCTGTGCAGATAATGTCGTTAGAAGATGGGAATCACTACATTAAAGTCAAAGATATGAGATTTCCAACAACCAGAAGAAACTAGGAGTCGTAAAGCGGAGGCAAACGCTTTAACGACCAACTATACGACCAGAGCAAAAATTCTGGCCGTATAGCTCCGGTCATATAGTTGGCGCCGCCACCGTTAGGTCAAACAGAACAACTTTCGTGAAGGGACCCCTATATAAAAAAGCCTCGGGCGACGAGAAAACAAGCCAGACCCTCGCCAAAAGTCTCTACCACAGATCTCCAGCCGCCTCTAGATCTCAAAACCCTTCTCCATCTCCATAGCCATATTCCACCACTTGTAATAGTAGATCTCTTCTTTGATTGGTGACATTGTAAGACTATTGCTATCAATCTTATGATTTTCATTACAATGTTTGTGATTGTTGATCTCATCTCTATGTGTGAGTAATTCTCCATGAGTTAAGGGCTTCGGCCTAGCCATGTAGCAATTGTGCATGTTATTTATCATAGATGGGATCGTGTATTAGTTTGTATGACTTGATGATTATTGTATCTTCTCTTGCCTTAATCCAAGGACTTGTTAGGTACCCAAGACCCCGAGGGTTGATCCAGGTATAGGGAGTATGAGTAATGATTGATCTGTAGGTTGGAAACCCCAGTGACAGAAGGGGTAGTACGGCTGTATGTGAGGGATTTACTTGGGATTAACGGTGACATCACTATGAATATCATTAGTTCTGTTTCTTCTATGGATGAGACTAGTAGGTTATTGCTATAAGTGGTTGCGGAGGCAATAGCAATTATGGACGCACTGCCCACATATAATTTATCTTGCTCTAACAAGTACATGCATACTTTATTTCTATCTTTTATTCCCATCAGATGTTTTGCACAGCTACACGTGAAACCAAACGCCCTAGGCCCTCTCTCTCCATCATCGACAACAACAAAAAGACGCAAGCTATTGGTCCGGTAAAAAAACAAAAGAAATTCTAAAACTCTCGAAGGTCCGTTAAAGTAACTTCACTACGCATTCGCTTCCCGAGGATTCGATAACCTAGGTCTACTAGGGGAAAAGAAGCTACACTACATCCGTAATCCGGATCGAAGGTATCAACCCTTTTTTCTGACGCCGTTGCCGGGGAAGCAATAGCTACCCTAGTGCAGTTATTAGGAACCTTTCTAGTTTTTATTCTTGTTTTTAATTTTGTTAGTTTGCTTTCAGTCTTTATTTGATAAACCAAAAACATTAGTTAGTCTTTAAATTCTTGCTTTTACTATTATAATTCTTTGTTTAAGAAAACCCAAAAACATAGGAAATATGACTGAAAAGAAGCTTGGGGAGTTTGCTACTCCCAACAATGATTATTTGCATACTCCTATTACTCAGCCAGCAATTGCAGCTGATGACTATGAAATTAAGCCCCATTATATAAGTTTGGTTCAACAGAATCAATTTGGAGACTCTGCTATTGAAGAGGCAGGTATGCACTTAAATACTTTCACTAAAATATGTGATATGATGCTTATAAAAGACGTTGACCCTAATTTGGTCAAATTACATATATTTCCTTTCTCTCTAAGAGGGAGAGCAAAAGAATGGTTGCTATCTTTGCCTAGAAATACTATTACATCATGGGTGGGATGTAATTCTTTATTTATGACTAAATTTTTCCCACCTGCAAAGACTATGCAACTCCGGTCTAATATTACTGGCTTTAGACAGGAAGAGCATGAGCCACTAGCGCTTGCATGGGAGAGGATGAAAGAATGCTTAAGAAACTGTCCTAGTCATGGGATGGAAGATTGGTTAATCCTCCATTTATTTTATAATGCTCGTAATCCTGTATCTAAGTCTATGCTTGATACTGTAGCTGGAGGAACATTCATGGGTAAACATATTACTGAAGCAAAGCAGCTGTTCGATAATATGCAATACAACCATGCTCAATGGCATGTTGAAATATCAAACACGAAGAAGGTGAACTCGATCTCACCCCAAGAAAATGAAGAACTCAATACTAAGTTGGATGAGCTCATATTAGCCGTATAAGGTAAGGAAACCTAGGTAAGAGCCACTCCTGAAACAAATATTGAAGAAATAGATTTTATAGCTCGTAATGATTATAACCCTGCTTGGAAGAAGAGTTACAATCCTAACTTTCAGAAACATTATTCTAGTCCTGCAGGTAATTCTAATAATAATATGGGAACTAGTAATGGCAGTCTCCAAGAAACACTTAAGTCTTTTATAGACTCACAAAATGAACAAAACAATATTCTTGTTAAAATAACGGAGAACCATGATGCCATGCTTGGTAAATTATCTAACCAAGCTGTTAGTTTGAGAAATGATTTGCAGGCCCTCCAAGAAAGAACGAGGATTGTTGAGGCACAACTAGGTAAGATAATCGAGAGTCAAACTCTCATTCTAGCTAAATTTGCAGGTAAAGCAGAGCCCAATCCTATTGAAGAACTCAAAATGATGAGGATCCAAAGAGAGGAGCCTGAAGAACTTGATTATAGTAATGCCCCTTCACCAAGCTACACCATCGAAGACCTCGTAAAGAGTATCAACGTCAAAATTCCGGTAAGTGAAGGTAATGATGAAGCCATGTATCAACACTTTGTTGATCAAGTAGCAATTAAGGTACGTGAGCTTGAAGAGGAATACAAGAAAATCACTGAAAAGTTACCTGTTAAAATAGATGACATATTTGAGCCTACTATTAAGATAAAGATTGGGACTAACGAGATAGCTGCACTTTGTGATCTAGGTGCAAGCGTCTCAACAATTCCAAAGAGTCTTTTTAACAAGTTAAATCTTGGCTCCTTTAAAATCACTGAATTAAAGTTGCATCTAGCAGATTCTACCTACAAACAAGCTATAGGAATTAAGGAGAACACTTTAGTTGACATTAAAGGCTGTCCTGCTCTATGTGACTTCATTATTGTTGACATGCCTGAAGATACTATTGCTCCTATAATACTTGGCCGTCCTTTCTTGAGAACTATAAATGCTTTAATTAACCTCCATGAAGGGAACGTGAAGTTGCAATTGCCTTTATGGGATCCTTTTGTTATCCATTTCCCCAAGAAAAAGAAAGCCAAACATGACGAGAAGGAGGTCATCACTTTGAAGGCCAATTACTTTGGAGTGGGTGTTCCACTCATCTGGCCCAAGTGAGTATCGTCAAGGTCAAGCTATTGACCATAAAAGAGCGCTCCATGGGAGGCAACCCATGCTGAATAAAGGTTTGAGTTAATTTTTTAGTTCTTAGTTTAAGTTTATGATTAATAAAGAGTGCTAGAAAACTCCATTTAAGGAGAAGAAGTTCGGTAGTACTTAAAATTCTGCTACATACATGCTGTTGTTGGTCGACAATATTTACTGTCAATATTCTGTCATAAACAAGATATATCACTAAGTTACAGGCAAAGAAGTAATTCTCGAAGAAACAGATTTTTTTGATGCACACAGAGAGTTTAACGACCAACTATTCGGCGGGAATAAAAATTCCGGCCGTATAGTTCCGGCCGTATAGATATCTTTGCCATCGACAATTTTTCTTTAACATGTACTAAGAGTTTAACGACCAACTATATGACGGGAATAAAAATTCTGGCCGTATAATTCCGGTCGTATAGATATCGGTGCCTCCGTATGAATTCTTTTCTACAGTATTGAGAGTTTAACGACCAACTATACGACGGGAATAAAAATTCCGGCCGTATAGTTCCGGTCGTATAGATATCGATGCCTTTGTATGTTTTCTTTCGCAGGGATAGACAGTTTAACGACCAACTATACGGCGGGAACATTTTGTTCCGGCCATATAGTTGCGTCTGTATAGTTGTGCCGCTAGGAGGAAGCCCTAATTTTTGACAGAAGGCCAACTATACGACGAGAACACAATGTTCCGGCCGTATAGTTGCGTCCAACCACAAAATCACACGGGAAGGTACCTCCAACTCCAAAACTTCAATCCTTTTTCTCTCTTCTACCTCCAAACTCTCTCAAAACCTCAAGAGATCTTCATCTCCACTCAATTTCGTTCGATTTCCTCACACACGAGTGATCTACGGTATGTTTCTCCTCCGATCCTCCAATTACTTTTTACAAATTCATCTCCGATCTATTGTCATTATCAATCTAGGGTGAGACCTACTATGAACCAATTGCCATGATTTTCTTGCCTATATTATTATTTCGAGGAGATTCTTTAGTGTGCTATGATGAGGAATATATTGTACTTACTGTTGTTGGATCAAAAAGTTTTATTTTGTCTTTCTTCAATGTTTTAGATGATGAACACAAGGAGCCAAACTCGTGCTTGTGCCACCGCTAGCGCTTCTCGGGCAGCCGCTCAGGAACACATGGGGATCAAGTTCAAGGATGAGTTACAACGTGATCGCTTCAACAGGATCAAGAACCGCGAAGTGAAGGCTACCAAGTGGGCTTGCCTATTATATTGAACCAACTCGGTATTTCTGATGAATTTAATTTACTTTGCAATAGAGCTGGCCTACAAAACTTTGTGTACAATGATGTACCTACTTATCGCCGCTTAACCAATGAATTTTTAAGTTCGTTGCAAAGCACCGTTAAACAATGGCAAGGAGATGACACTATTTCTTTCCGACTGATGAACAATAACTACACTTTAACATTAGATGAATGGTGCACATGTTTTAATTTTCCAAACAATGATGTTCATGCATTACGCGCATCTTTTACTGGCTTAAGTCCTTCCCCTGAACAATACTATAATGGAATGAGTTTCACTACTAGAGTGAACAAGGGGAAGAATATTCAACATCCTGCAATTTGCTATTTGTTCTATGTTATTGCTAACACCTTGTAGGCACGTAATGAGTTCACAAGACTCAAAGAGGAGGACATCCTAGTCCTTGCAAAGGCTGCTTACATCAACTGCAACCAGTCACTCAACTTGGGTGCCATCCTTGTGTGCTACCTGGAGCACCAAGCCTCCCAAAGCCAAGGGCTAATCACAGGAGGAGGCATCATCACCGTGCTTGCCACTGCCCTAGACATCAACCTAGGTGAGTTGCCACCCGTACTAGGTGATACACGTGTTGGTTTCTCCACTTTGAGGGCCTGTGGAATGCTCACTAGGAGAGGTGGTGTTTATTATCTGCATATTGCTGGAGCTAGGCGTCTCTACCCGTTCCTTTGCCTAGTGGTCTTTTCTCTATCGAGGAAGGACGTTTGCTATATGACTTGCAGGTTGAGCAACACCAACTCGAGGAGGAGATTCTGGAGGAGGATGAGGACCAAGAGGAGGAGCAAGAAGTTCCTTACCAAGAGGAGCAGCCACAAACCTGGTTCTCCACATACCAAGATTTCCAAGGACTTGGAGGGACTGTGGAGAGGATGCATAGCCTCTCTTTGAACCTCCGAGAATCAACTAGTAACCTCTCAACTCAATTTGCAAACTGGAATAACGGCTTTTTCCCGCCACCACAATGATTTGAAGGGCTTACAAAAGCCTAAGCTTGGGGAAGTTTCCTCATGTATCTTTAATTAGCGTTCATTTGCTTTTATTTATTTTGAGATTGCGTTTTTATTTGAGTTTATAAGCACTCATGTTGGTTTCCCCAACACTTTATTTTCTAGTTCTTTCTATTTGTTTTCGAGATTTTCTAGCTGAGCTTTGCTGCCGATTTTCTATTCTTTAAATTCCCTCTCTTAAAAATCACAAAAATATTTCTCCCTTTTTTCCTTATTTTCCCTCTTTCTTTTCTTTCCGCCTCGAGGTCTTCATATGTTTGCAGGAGAGTGATCGACTTTGAGTTTCCAATAAGCAAATAAAAAAGGAAGAGAGAAGTGGAACCAAACATGAGAGGTATGCCTTATGACTCCCCACTTTTGAAGTTTGAGAAACCCATGCTAGTTAGTAGTAAATGTTAAGATATTATATTGGTGGAGTGAGCTTTGTATCATAGTAAGATTTTTCGTTTGCATGATTATTTAATTGGGTACATTTTTGTTCTAGCTCTCGTAATTAACCAAGTCTTGCCTAAAATTGCAAAACAATTGTAATAAGAAAAAGTCTCACAATTGAAGGCTTGGGTGTTGTAGTGCTTAGTCTTGAAGGTTTATTTCTAGAGACACTCAACACCACTGAAAATGTTGATTGACTTGATAGGTCTCTTTGAAAGGATTTGTTCGATTGAATTAATGTTTAGCGGTTTTTATGAGCATGCCAAAGTTTGACTTGTTAATCATAAGAATGATATAGCTTTATGCGTGTCAAACTTCATGGGATGCCAACAACTCCGCTGGCCTACGAACGATCTTCATGGAGGAAACTCCTAGATTTCGGCTATGAGTTGATTAAACACTTGTAGCAGCAATGCTATAGTGGGTAAGATTCTTGGCACTCCCGGGTAGCTGTAATCATGATGGAATCACTCCTTTGGCTATTAGGAGTAATCATTATGCAAAAGGAACAAAAACCTTAGTGATGCCACGAGTGTCCATCACAGGCCGATAAACTAATAAAAATCTTTGACATGCCCTCAATTACTTAAAAACTGAAATTCTTGAAGGACAATGAATAGAAAAGTAGTGCTTGAAAAGTCTTGATTTATTGATGTGGGAGAATTGAGATACTCTAGTGTATATGCTTTCATGACAACTCTCACACTCTTAATTTACATGATTATACTTTATTATTCAAAGGCAAGCCTATGAGTTGATTACATGACATGGAATAAAGTTTACTCCTTTTGAATCATCCATGCTAACAATAAATTTGCTACACTATAAGGATGCATGAAACCCATATGATATTCTTTCCATTACTCTATCTATGCTAAAGTTTTTCAGATTTATGAAATGGAGGAAACATGATTCTACCAATCATGAGTAAGATCACCATCTCGTTATTTCAGTTTAAATGCCGAGTTCTTCTTTTATTTTGGTTTTCCTGCTCGGGGACGATCAAGTTTAAGCTTGGGGAGGTTGATGGCTCTGAAATATAGCCATCTACGTCCATATTTAAACTGTATAGTATTCATAGTTTTGATGAAATATGTCTCTAAACCCCGCCACTAATGCCTAATATTTAGAGGGGTATGCAATCCTTTCTTATATATTTTTCCTGCGCAGATAATGTCGTTAGAAGATGGGAATCACTATATTAAAGTCAAAGATACGAGATTTCCAACAACCAAAAGAAACCAGGAGTCGTAAAGCGGAGGCAGACGCTTTAACGACAAACTATACGACCGGAGCAAAAATTCCGGCCACATAGCTCCGGTCGTATAGTTGGCGCCGCCACTGTTAGGTCAAACAGAACAACTTTTGTGAAGGGACCCCTATATAAAGAAGCCTCGAGCAACGATAAAACAAGACAGACCCTCGCCAAAAGTCTCTGCCACAGATCTCCAGCCGCCTCCAGATCTCAAAACCCTTCTCCTTCTCCATAGCCATATTCCACCACTTGTAATAATAGATCTCTTCTTTGATTGGCGACATTGTAAGACTATTGCTATAAATCTTATGATTTTCATTACAATGTTTGTGATTGTTGATCTCATCTCTATGTGTGAGTAATTCTCCTTGAGCTAAGGGCTTCGGCCTAGCCATGTAGCAATTGTGCATGTTATTTATCATAGATGGGATCATGTATTAGTTTGTATGACTTGATGATTATTATATCTTCTCTTGCCTTAATCCAAGGACTTGTCAGGTACCCAAGACCCCGAGGGTTGATCCAGGTATAGGGAGTATGAGTAATGACTGATCTATAGGTTGGGATCCCCAGTGACATAAGGGGTAGTACGGCTGTATGTGAAGGATTTACTTGGGATTAACAGTGAAATCACTATGCATATCATTAGTTCTCTTTCTTCTATGGATGAGACTACTAGGTTATTGCTATAAGCGGTTGTGGAGGCAATAGCAATTATGGATGCACTTCCCACATATAATTTATCTTGCTCTAACAAGTACATGCATATTTTATTTCTATCTTTTATTCCCATCAGATGTTTTGCACAGCTACAGGTGAACCCGAATGCCCTAGGCCCTCTCTCTCCATCATAGACAACAACAAAAAGACGCAAGCTATTGGTCCGGTAAAAATACAAGAGGAATTCTAAAACTCTTGAAGGTCCATTAAAGTAACTTTACTACGCATTCGCTTCCCGAGGATTCGATAACCTAGGTCTACTAGGGGAAAAGAAGCCACACTACATCCGTAATCCGTATCGAAGGTATCACCCACCACCACAGGTTGTTTGGAGCTCCTCCAACTAACTACTGCTCCGTTCAAGAGAATGCAACATAGGTAAGAACCCCGTCTCACTTCCGTCCATTTTAAACTTCTTTAAAATCTTATCAAGGTATGTACTTTTTGATGCCCAATTAGGCACCTTGATCTATCTCTATAGATATTAATGCGTAATATATATGATGCTTCACCAAGATCCTTCATCGAAAATTTGTTGTTTAGATAACATTTAACACTGTTTAAAAGATCTACATCATTTCCAATCAATAATATATCATCCACATATAATATCAGAAATGCCACATTGCTCCCACTCACTTTCTTATAAATACAAGCCTCTCCATAAGTTTGGAAAAATCCAAACTCTTTGATCACCTCATCAAAGAGGAGATTCCAACTCCGGGATGCTTGCTTCAGTCCATAGATGGATCGCTGAAGCTTGCATACCTTGTCAGCATCCTTAGGATCGACAAAACCCTTTGGTTGAATCATATACAACTCTTCTTCAATATTACCATTGAGGAACGCAGTTTTGACATCCATCTACCATATCTCATAATCGGAATATGCAGCAATTGCTAACATAATCCTAACTGACTTTAGCATGGCTACGGGAGAGAATGTCTCGTCATAGTCAACTCCTTGAATTTTTAGAAACCCATTTGCGAAAAGTCGAGCTTTATAGATGGTCACATTACCATCATCATCAATTTTCTTCTTGAAAATCCATTTTTTCTCAACAGCCTTTCGGTCGTGAGGTAAGTCCACCAAGGTCCAAACCTGGTTTTCGTACATGGATTCCATCTCAGATTTCATGGCTTCTAGCCATTTGTTGGATTTCGGGCTCATCATCGCTTCTTTTATGTCCTAGGGTCATCAATTCCATCTACCATGAAATCCATGACAGGATTTCTGTACAAACCTAGCCATCGGGCCGTGCTTGGGGCGGGCCAGCCTGTGCACGCCAAATCGGCCCAGCAAGATCCCGGCTTGGCACGTGACAGACGAGCCCGTGCTGGCCCGTGGCCCAGCTGGGGCCGTGCCCGTGCCACATCCTAGAGCACGCGTGCAGGCCCGACACGACCCATTTAGCCCCTGAACCGCGAGCACAGTGAGTATTAGGTGCAAAAAATAGCTTCCGCCAGGATTTGAACCCACAACCTGAGTGCTGACCCTCTCTTAACCATCAGGCTACCAAATGTTTTATGCTAAAATAGGAGATCAGTGGTTATTAAGGACGTTTTCAAAGCCTATAAGAGGGGGAATAGACCATTACTAAATGGGCTGGCATGCCAAACGGGCCAGCGTGCTAGCCCGGCAGAGCTCGGGGCCATGCCCGGGCCTGGACTACCCGCGAGCCTCATGGGCCAATCCGTGCCAGGCCGGGATAGGCACGTGAAGCCCAGGCCGGGCCTATGCCGAGCTGGCCTGGCCTGTTGGCCAGGTTTGTTTCCACACAGTTCAGGAGCTGCATGTGTCCCTTGACCTACGAGGTTCGGTAGTATCCTCTTTTGGAGTTTCATGATCTTTATCCTTAGTTCCTTCTTCATTCGGTGAAGTCAACTTTGGAACAATTTCCGGTGCTGCGCCACTCGCCGTTTCATGAAGAGAAGGTTCAATAACCTCTCCGAGTTCTACCTTCCGACTACTCACACCTTTCACGAGAAACTCTTGAAGGGAATATGCCCTGAGAGGCAATAATATAGTTGTTATTATATGTATTCCAAGTATATGATAGATGTTTATTTTACATGCTATAAATTGTATTAATACGGAAACCTTAATACATGTGTGTTTAATAAACAAATAGAAAGTTCCTAGTTATGCCTTTCTATAAACTAGCTTGTTGATTAACAAGATGATCAAGGTTTCCTAATCATGGAATTTGGATGTTGTTAATAACGAGGTCACAACATTGGTGAATGATGTGATGAACATTCATCCGAAGTATAGCATCACGACCAAAGTCATTATGTTTATATTGCTATAGCATCATACAAAGTAATCTTTATCTTAGACCATGAGATCATGTTAATTGCTAACACCGGAAGAATACTTTGATAACATCAAACGTCACACCGTAACAGGGTGACTATAAAGATGGGTTCGGGTATTCCAAACATGTTATGTTGAGGCTCATGGATCAAGAGTGGAATTTGTCAATCCCGATGACGGATAGATATACTCTGGGACCTCTCGGTGATATCACATTAAGATAGCGTGCAAGCAAGTGATGTGATCACTAGAATGTTATATCATAGGAACGAGAAAAGAGTGGATGTCGGTAATGAGATCAGACTAAGTATTGAGATAGTGATGATCGAATATCAGACATGTAATATATCTCAAGACAAAGGGATTTATTTACTATCATTAAAGGTTCTCTCGATCACAGAAGTCGTCGTTGAATGTGTGGGAGTTAGTATGGATCTCTAGGTCTCGCTTTTGATTATTGATCTGAGAGGGGTCTCGATCATGTCTGCATTATTCGAGAACCATAGGGTGACACACTTAAGGGTTTCCAAACACCATTTGGAGCAAATATGTTCTATACAAAAGAATTGTAAAGCACTAGAATTATTTCAATAGACACCGAAATTGTTTCAGGTGAAATTGCTAAAATTGGTTCGGCATGTGATATTGAAATGTTGCAGGGGGTTTTATGTGAATGTTTGTTAATTAAAGTAATTAACAAAATTCTGAATAAAATTAATAAAAGAGTTTTATTAAATGAGAGAGCATTAAATTTGGAGTAATCCAATGCATTTAAAGTGGAGACTTTAATAGAGAATGTGTAGGGCAAATTTATGTGGAGGGGTTTACCACCACATGAATGGGGGAGGTGAGGGGTCACCCCCCATGGGGCAGCGGCCATGGGGAGGGTACCCCTCCTCCTATAAAAGCCCCCCTCTCACTCCTTCTTCCTCACACCTCCTCGTGAAGGATCTCTCTCCTCTCTAGAATTATTCCCCTATGGTCTCGGATTAGCGAGATACATGTTCCCGGTGGAATTTTGTCCAGAAGGAGTTGCTACTTACGCTGCATCGCTAGAGAGAGGAGGTGGAGGTTGTTCGGTAGCCTAAACATGTGTGCGAGGACGGATGTGCTGCTGACTTGCGGTGCTAGGACTTCCACACGATCTTGAGATCGGCAAGCGTTCGACTACATCATCCACGAGTTCCATCTCGTTAACAAAGCTTTGTTATTCTTCGAGGGTATGTTCTCTATGGATGTATATCCACCCATTGCTTGTATCTAGTATATAGATCATGGCGTATAATAGTTCCCATCATAGGATTTTTTTTGTTTTCTATGCTGCGAACACAACAGTGGTATCAGAGCCTGATCTATGCGTAGATGCTTTGCATGGGTAGTACACATACGAGTATGTGGGCGATGATGATTAATTTATTGCTTCTTTCATGTATTTTGGATATTGGTGGCATAGTAGGATGAAGCGGCCCGGACTAACTTTACATGTCCTCGCACGTGAGACCTGTTCCACGCTTGACATGCAACTAGTTTTGCATAAGTGGCTAGAGGGTGCCTGTCTCTCCTACTATAGTCAATATATGATTTACAACGAGTTGCTATAATTTGATTATCATCGTTGTGGTTCCATGTTTGTAGGTAAGAATGGTTCTATCTTTGAAATCCCTAAGCCACGTAAAATTTGCAATTGATAAATTAGAAGCATCTAGTTTAGATCATTGTTGGGCTGGTGTCATGATATGGTAATGTTGTAAGTTGATGTATAGTTGATACTCTTGCAACACACCTAACATGTAAGTTCCATAGACCTTGGCCTTACACACAAAGGAATGATAAATATCATACCACGATGCACATGATAGTGATCAAGTGTAAGAACCATATCATTTCACTTTACACATTTGATGTTTGCATCTTATATTGCTTGTTTGGCGCTTTAGTAGCATTATAAGATGATCCCTCATTTAAATATCAAGATAAAAATTGTGCTTTCCTTAAGTATGCACCGTTCTAAGAATCGTGTTTCGAGACATCACGTGATGATCGGGTGTACTCAACTCTGCGCTTTCATACCACGGGTGTAAGACAATTTTACACATGCGAGTACTAAGGTTCTTACTTGGCTAGCCTAGCATGTACAAACATGGCCTCGAAACACAGACTGAAAGTTTAAGCATGAGTCATATAGTTGATATGATGCCCATATAGATGCTCGCCTTTGAATCTACACTGACTCACGTGATGATCGGACTTGGTGTAGTGGATTTGGTTCATGTAATCACCAAAAATACATAAGGGGTGTTGTTTTTGAGTGGGAGTTCATTCATAATTTAATTAGTTGAACTCGATCTATCATAAACTTAGTCTAAACTTTAAAAATTCTGTTGTAGATGGCACCACCTGCTTTTAATTTCAATGTGCTCATGGAGAAAGAGAAACTTGCGGCAAATGGTAGAAACTTTACCAACTGGGCCATGAATTTGAGGATTCTCCTCACTTCTGCACAAAAGCAGTATGTGCTAGAAGAGCCGCTAGTCCCCCCACTAGCCCCTGATGCCCCTAATGTGGAAAAGAACATCTATTTGACTCGTCAGGAGGACCAACTTAGTTCATTGCGGCATACTGTATGGGCTAGAGCCGGAACTTTGAAATCTTTTTGAAAAAAGCAATGCCTTTGATACCATGGGTGAATTGAAAATGATTTTCGATACCGATGCTGCTGTAGAGAGTTATAATGCTTCAAAAAAGTTCTTTAGCTACATGATGGAAGAGAACGACTACGTTAGTGAGCACGTACTCAAAATGTCTGGGTACACCAATAAGATTGTGTCTTTGGGAATAACGATTCCCATTGACTTCGGCATACATCATGTTCTCCAATCTCTGCCACCTAGCTACAAGAGCTTCATGATGAACTATAACATGCAGGGCATGAAGAAGTCTTTCCTCGAGCTTCTGTCAATGCTTAAGACTACAGAAGTGGAGATCAGGAAAGAGCATCAAGTGTTGATGATCAATAAGACCACCGAATTTCAAGAAAGACAAGAAGGGTAAACAAAAGGGAAAGAAGGGCGGGAAATCTGTTGTTGCGCCTGAAAAGAAATCTCGAGTTGGCCCTAAGTCTGATATCGAGTGCTATTATTGCAAGGGGACTGGTCATTGGAAGCGCAACTGGCCCAAGTATTTGACGGACAAGATGGCCAGCAAGGCAAACAAAGGTATATGTGATATACATGTTATTGATGTGTACTTGACTAGTATGATGGGTTCGTAGCATGGAAAACAAATATTTTCTACCGCAAGAACGAACAAAACCTAGATCTAATCTAGATAAAAGCCAAGATCTAATCTATTAGATCTGTGCAACGAGATAGATCTGTACTAACCCTCATAGATCCGAAAGCGTTACGAGATTGGATCTCGGGGTTGATGTAGTCGATCACTTGCCGATCTCAAGATCGTGTGGACGATCCTTTCGGCGCCGCGTTCCGGCAGCGCTTCCGCAGTCGGTCACACGTGCGGAGTCGAAGCAGACCTTCCTCTCCCCGTTCCAGCGAGCAGCGGAGGTAGTAGATCTTCTCCACGGAATCCCAGCAGCACGACGGTGTGGTGGTGGTGGTGGAGGAGAGAATTCTGCAGGGCTTCGCCTAAGCCGAAGCAGAGCGAAGGAAGAGGAGAGAGGCGGCGGCTAGAGCTTGTTATGGGAGAGTTCTAGGGGGTGGCGCCCCCTCCCCTCTATTTAAAGGAGGGAGGCGCCATGGGAGGGGGAGTCCTAGTAGGACTCCCCTCCCTCCTTGGCCGACGGATTGGGAAGGGGGGGAGGAGTCCTCCTCCCCCACGAATCCGTGTCTAGCCCCACAAGGTTTCCTTGACCCTTTCTTGGTTTTCAAGAAAACTCTAATAACTCTTCTAGAACCTTCCAGAACATTCCGAAACCTTCTAGAATCTCCATACAAACACTCCGGAACATTTCCTAACTTAGTAAATGATCCCCAATATATGAATCTTATTCTCCGGACAATTCCGGATCTCTTCGTGATGTCCCGGATCCAATCCGAGACTCCGAACAACATTCGGTCTCCAACGCACATTCCATATCTACTTAAAACAACTTCGAACCTTAAGTGTGTCACCCTACGGTTCGTGAATATGCAGACATGATGAAGACACCTCTCTGATCAATAACCATCAGCGGGATCTGGAGATCCATAATGGCTCCCACATATTCAACGATGACTTCGTGATCGATAGAACCATTAACATACGAAACCAATTCCCTTTGTCACGCGATATTCTACTTATCTGAGGTTTGATCGTCGGTATCTCCATACCTAGTTCTACCTCGTTACTGATAAGTACTCTTTACTCATTCCGTGATATGTCATCCCTTGTGACCTAGTCACATGCTTGCAAGCTAACTAGATGACATTCCACCGAGAGGGCCCAGAGCATATCTATCCGTCATATGGATGGACAAATCCCAATCTTGGTCCATGCGCTTCAACACATACTTTTAGAATACCCAATGACACCTTTATAACCACCCAGTTACGAAGCGGCGTTTGATGTCACCAAAGTACCCATCCGGTGATGGTGATTAACATAACCTCATGGTCGAAGGATTAGGTTACTATGCATTTGAAAGCTTGTAGCAAAACGAACTTAATGACTTGATCTTATGCTATGCTTACTATGGGTGTGTGTCCATCACATCATTCTCCTAATGATATGATCTTGTCATCAATGACATCCAATGTCCATGATCAGGAAACCATGATCATCCATTAATCAACAAGCTAGCTTAACAAGAGGCTTACTAGGACTCTTTTATGTTTACAAAACACACAAGTATTAATGTTTCTGGTTAATACAAATATAGCATGGGATGTAAACATTTATCATAAACATAAAGATATAATAATAACCACTTTATTATTGCCTCTTGGGCATATCTCCAATAATCTCCCACTTGCACTAGGGTCAATAATCTAGTTAAAATTTGTGCATTCAACACCTATGGCTTTCTGGTGTTGTATAGACACTATTGCTAGTGGTAAACATAATCTTCGGATCTGACACTTCTAGGTCCGTGTGTATTTGCATGTCCTTGCGTCTCTACGCATTACTCATTCTCCAATGAGATGGCATTGTATAAATTTGGTCCTTTGGTGAGACCTTTAGTTCCTTGGGATTAAATCATGTTGATACAATTGTCGTACAATGTATCTTCATAGTATTATCCCGCTATGAACCACACCTAGTTTGATAACAAACTACTTGATGCAAATACCCTCATTTGCTGCTACAATAGCAGTCATATACTTAGCCTTTTGTTGTAGTATCTGTCATAATGTTTTAACTTTGGTACTCAACCAAATCCGTTATGGAACTTCCTTTCCATTACATTGTGCCACCCATAGTTTAAATTGAGATAAACTTAATTTGTGACAAAACTAGTATCAATGTAACAATTTACAATGAACTATTTGTCACCACTATATAAATAATATATTCTTAGTTCTTCCAAAGATCATAGGAATATCCCTACTATTGTCCAATGATCATCTTATGAGTCATTCGGGTATATGCTCATAACATTTAGAGCATAGGACATATCTAGATGTGTACATCTCAAAGAATGATTGATCAAAATATTCTTGTGATTTCACTAAGTGTCAAAACACTTGAATCTCGTGTCAACATACTTGAATCTTGATTCAGTCCTTTCTGTGCGTCAAGAACCTTTCTTGTTGTTTCCATATTAAAGTCATTCAACATCTTATCTATGTACATTTGGCAAAACCATATTAGCGCCTCAATCTATCCATATAGACATTGATGCCTAATTCTTGGGTTATGGCTAAGTCTTTCATCGAAATGAAATTCTTAACCTGTGTCAATAAAAGATACATCATTTCTAATCAACAATATGTCTTTCACATAATGTATTAGAAATATGTCTTAGCGCTCCCACTTAATTTCTTGCAAAATGCAAACATCTTCATCGTCTCTGATGAAATTAAACCTTTTAACGGTTTCATCACGGTGAAGATTCCAACTCCGCGATGCTCACTTCAACCATTGAAGTTTTGCATACTCTTTTAGCATCCTTTGAATTAACAAAACCCTTTGGATCGTGTCATGGACACATCCTAGGTAACCATTCTATTAGAAGAACTTGTTTTGTTTGTTCAACTACCATATACCAAAATATATGTAGTGGTTGCTACATTAATCCGTGCAGACTAAATATCGCTATTAAAGATCAAATCTTATCATAGTCAATTCCTTGAACATTGTCATAAACTCTTTCCGACATGTCGACTATTTCATAGATGTGAAACATCCATGTCTATTTCTTTATAGATCCATATACGAACGTAAGGTCTTGCACCTTTCCAGAGGGTCTTTCAAATTCAAAGCTTGATTTCTCGTGTATGGAATTATCACGGATTTTATGGCTTCAAGCCACTTAACGAAGTCAGGGCCCATCATTGATTATTTGCATGTAGTCGGTTCATCATTGTCAAACAACAATGATTTAACTCTCAAATCTTGGCATTTGATTACTTACCCGACCTACTTGGTTTAATAGGAACTTAGATCTCCGTGACCACAACCTTTGAGGCACATGAGCCATGAGCATTGTTGCTGCCTCTGGGACACTTACCGACGCTGCGCAACTCAGCACATATTAGCCAAGGTTCAACGACCTTGTCAAAGTTCTATTGTCCTCCCACTTAACTTTTCACCAAAAATTCCTTCTCAAGAAACTTGACTTTCTAAGCGACAAACACTTTTGTCTTCGGTGTTATGGAGGAATACCCAATGGTTATTCGAAATATCCTACAAAGACATGCTTATCCGACTTTGGTTTTAAACATTTTACTTATGCCTAGCATACCAAAAATTTAAGAAAGGACAACCTGGGTTTTATCCCAAACCATGACTTATATGGTGTCATTTCAACGGATCACAATGGAGCTCTTTTCAGTGTAAAAACGGTAGTCACTAAAGCTTTAATCTTTAAAATATAATGGCAGTTTTATAAATGACACCTTTGATCTTATCATGTCAAACAAAGTTTCATTACATATCTTGAACACTCCATACTCCTATGGTGTTTGGGAAATGCAAATCCATGGAACGATTCCTCAAATCTTAGGTGTTTTGCTAAACTTGTAACTCAAACATCTTTCTTTATGATCCAATCATAAACTCTTTTATTTTCTTGTTACAATAATTTTCCACTTCATCTTGAAAGTCTTTGAACATTTTCAAATGTTTCATACTTCTTCCTTATTGAGTAAGTATATACATATACTCACTCAAATCTTCGGAGAAAGCATATGAAGTTGAAATCCATCGCCCACGACTACACATAATGGGCTATATACATCAATATGTACAAATTCCAATCAGTTAGTCGTCCGTTCCTCTTTTGGCCTACGAACGGAGTTTTAATTATCTCCAGGAAAGTATCACAAGCGTCATTTGATCAAAATCAAAGACTCCAAAAATCCATCAACATGGAGTTTCTTCATGTATCCCTAATATAATTTAAACCGTGATGTCACTTCGCAAGTGATCTTTCAATCATTTGTCTTGCGACATTTTACCATTAGTTTTATGGTCGTTATTTCTCCAACCAGACTTGTATATCATCCATCTATTATGGAATATGGTAATTATTTGAACAACCTTTTGTCGTCATAATACCTGATCAAAAATAATAATTATTGAAACAAATCTTGAAGGCAAGCTTTGATGTTAACGAGCAACACAACAACCCTTTGTTTTTTTCGATGAACATCATCACATATTCTCTTGCTAGTTACTTAGGCCATTGCAGTTCATGAATTGTGTTGTCCTGTATGACACTTCATACCAACCAATTCGGTATCCAATACCGTAGAACCACATTGTTTAACAACCAAGGAATACATCCATAACATGTATCTTCTATATACCTAAGTTGGATATCTCCAATCTTTTCTTTTCTGCCAAATATTTTATAGATTCTCTTTTAACAATTCCTTTTCTTTTAAAAGAATCTATCAACATCAATAGTGGTGTCATTCACATGACACATAGTACAAAGTGTGTATAGTAAAATACTAATACCTTTGGACTTGCACTTTGAAGTGGATCACCTTCATCAAATGTTTGGCATTCTTTCAAAATTCCATTCTTTAGTAATCTTTTAGTGTAGTAAACTTTTTACTTACATCTTATATTCATCCTTATCATGACAACTTTCATGATCAAGCTGCTATAGCTTATAAAGGTGAATTGCGAGTATAATGTTTCTTTTCCAAAACCTTTTGGAGGATTAGGACGACTAGCGTCTCCAACCTTCACAAATTCTCATCAAATATGAGGACGTATACTCTATCATGTTGTAACCAACACATTGTTTTAGATATCGCAATACCTTTCACATATGATGGTTTCTGAAACATTGCTTTCAGCTCTCAGATAAACTTGATATTAAAAACAATCTTTTGAGTATCAAGAATCATGGAGGCAAACATGATACATTAGATACTAACACTGGAATTGTTACTCTTGATTTAATACTGTTTATTAAACTTCACAGAGTAAACGGAGTTTGCTGAAAGTTTGCAATATGACTTTTAAACTTTAGATTGACACTCAAAACAATACGATACCAGTTCATAAAGAAAATATCCAGAATTTTTATAGTTCCACTATCTCAACTATAACTAAGCGTAAGGTGGTGAACGGATGTCAATGACTACAACAAACTATGCAAATTCACTTTGATTGTGTTTATGATAAATTGAGTTTGACTAATCCAAATTACAAATAAACTCCCACTCAAAACAACATCCCTCGAGTTGTTTTAGTGATTACACGAACCAAATCCACTACACCAAGTCCGATCATCACATGAGATGGTGTAGCTTTAAAGGCGAACAATCAAAATGTTCATCATATCATCCATATGACTCATGCTTTACCTTTCGGTATTCCGTGTTCCGAGACCATGTCTGTACATGCTAGGCTCGTCAAGATTAACCTTAGTTTCTGCATGTGCAAATCTGGCTTGCACCCGTTGTATGCACACGTAGAATCTATCACACCCGATCATCACGAGATGCTTCGAAACGACGAGTCTTAGCAACGGTGCCAACTAAGGATGAACACTTTATTACTTGATATTTAGTGAGAGGGATCATCTTATAATGCTACCGTCGCGATCAAAGCAATACAAGATGCATAAAGGATTAACATCACATGCAATTCATAATTAGTGTGATATGATATGGCCCTTTCTTCTTATGCCTTTGATCTCCATCTCCAAAGCACGGACATGATCTCCATCATCACCAGCATTGCGTCAAGGTCAATGGCACCGCTTCATGGTTGTCCATCATCACTAGCAACTATTACAACTACTTGGAATAAAGCTATTACAACATGAATAGACCTGCAGGTCTTAACAGAATTAAAGACAACCATTAGGCTCCTGTCGGTTGCCATATTACAATAAAGATCATTGCATACATCAAATATAATCACAATCACATGATAGCCATATCACATCACAAAAACCCTGCAAAAACAAGTTAGACGCCTCTAATTTTCTTTGCATGTTTTACGTGGTTTGGGGCTTTTGAATAAGAACGGATCTTACCTACGAAACTGAACCACAACGTTGATACAAGTGCTATCAAGTGCAAAGTGTAGATTGGATCTATACTATGGTGGGAGAGACAGACACCCGCAAAGCCACTTGTGCAAAGCAAGTTACACGTCAAGCGTGGAGCAAGTCTCATGTGCGATGACATGTAAGGTTATCCCGAGCCGCTTCATCCCACCACACCGCAAGATGCAAAGTACACAAAGCAAAAGACGGCATGAGCACCAACACCCACAAAACCATTGTGTTCTACTCGTGCAACAGATCTACGCATAGACACGGCTCTGATACCACTGATGGGTTCGTAGCATGGAAAACAAAAAAATTCGACCGCAAGAACGAACAAAACCCAGATCTAATCTAGATAAAAGCCAAGATCTAATCTATTAGATCTGTGCAACGAGATAGATCTATACTAACCCTTGTAGATCCGAAAGCGTTACGAGATTGGATCTCGGGGTTGATGTAGTCGATCACTTGCCGATCTCAAGATCGTGTGTATGATCCTTCTGGCGCCACGTTCCGGCAGCGCTTCCGCAGTCGGTCACACGTGCGGAGTCGAAGCAGACCTTCCTCTCCCCGTTCCAGCGAGCAGCGGAGGTAGTAGATCTTCTCCACGGAATCCCAGCATCACGACGGTGTGGTGGTGGTGGTGGAGGAGAGAATTCTGCAGGGATTCGCCTAAGCCGGAGCAGAGCGAAGGAAGAGGAGAGAGGCGGCGGCTAGAGCTTGTTATGGGAGAGTTCTAGGGGGTGGCGCCCCTCCCCTCTATTTAAAGGAGGGAGGCGCCATGGGAGGGGGAGTCCTAGTAGGACTCCCCTCCCTCCTTGGCCGGCAGATTGGGAAGGGGGGGGGAGGAGTCCTCCTCCCCCACGAATCCGTGTCTAGCCCCCACAAGGTTTCCTTGACCCTTTCTTGGTTTTCAAGCAAACTCCAAGAACTCTTCTAGAACCTTCCAGAACATTCCGAAACCTTCTAGAATCTCCATACAAACACTCCGAAACATTTCCTAACTTAGAAAATGATCCCCAATATATGAATCTTATTATCCGGACAATTCTGGATCTCCTCGTGATGTCCCGAATCCAATCCGAGACTCCGAACAACATTCGGTCTCCAACGCACATTCCATATCTACTTAAAACAACTTCGAACCTTAAGTGTGTCACCCTACGGTTCGTGAATATGCAGACATGATGAAGACACCTTTCTGATCAATAACCATCAGCGGGATCTGGAGATCCATAATGGCTCCCACATATTCAACAATGACTTCGTGATCGATAGAACCATTAACATACGAAACCAATTCCCTTTGTCACGCGATATTCTACTTATCCGAGGTTTGATCGTCGGTATCTCCATACCTAGTTCTACCTCGTTACTGATAAGTACTCTTTACTCGTTCCGTGATATGTCATCCCTTGTGACCTAGTCACATGCTTGCAAGCTAACTAGATGACATTCCACCGAGAGGGCCCAGAGCATATCTATCCGTCATATGGATGGACAAATCCCAATCTTGGTCCATGCGCTTCAACACATACTTTTAGAATACCCAATGACACCTTTATAACCACCCAGTTACGAAGCGGCATTTGATGTCATCAAAGTACCCATCCGGCGATGGTGATTAACATAACCTCATGGTCGAAGGATTAGGTTACTATGCATTTGAAAGCTTGTAGCAAAATGAACTTAATGACTTGATCTTATGCTATGCTTACTATGGGTGTGTGTACATCACATCATTCTCCTAATGATATGATCTTGTCAGCAATGACATCCAGTGTCCATGATCAGGAAACCATGATCATCCATTAATCAACAAGCTAGTTTAACAAGAGGTTTACTAGGGACTCTTTTATGTTTACAAAACACACAAGTATTAATGTTTCCGGTTAATACAATTATAGCATGGGATGTAAACATTTATCATAAACATAAAGATATAATAATAACCACTTTATTATTGCCTCTTGGGCATATCTCCAACATAGTACTCGCAGTAGCACCTGGGTATTTGATACTATATCGGCTGCTAATATATGTAACTCGAATCAGGGGCTGTGGAACATGCGACCACTAGCAAGGGGTGAGGTCAAGATGCGTGTCGACAATGGATCAAGAGTTGATAAGATTGTCATCGGAACGCCGCCTCTCCACCTACCATTGGGATTAGTGATAAATCTAAATAATTGTTATTTGGTGCCTGCACTAAGCATGAACATTGTATCTGGATGGTGTTTGATGCGAAGTGGTTATTCATTTAAGTCCAAAAATAATGGTTGTTCGATTTATATGAATAATATATTTTATGGTCATGCACCTAAGATGAATGGTTTATTTCTGTTGGATCTCGATAATAGTGTTACGCATATTCATAATGTTGATGCTAAAAGGATTAAACTTGATGATGATATATCTGCATATATGTGGCACTGCCGTCTAGGTCATATTGGCATTAAACGCATGAAGAAACTCCATTCTGATAGACTTTTGGAATCACTTGATTTTGAATCATTTGATACATGTGAGCCATGCCTTATAGGAAAGATGACTAGAACGCCATTTTCTGTTTCAATAGAACGGGTGACAGATTTATTGTATATCATACATACAGATGTATGTGGTCCATTGAGTGTGTCGGCACGAGGTGGATATTGTTATTTTGTTATTTTCATGGACAATTTGAGTAGATACGGGTATATCTATTTGATGAAACACAAGTCTGAAACCTTTGAAAAGTTCAAGGAATTTCAGAATGAAGTGGAAAATCATCATAATAGAAAGATTAAATTTCTGTGGTCTGACCATGGAGGTGAATATCTTAGTTACAAGTTTAGCACAGACATGAGAGATTGTGGAATAGTTTCACAACTCACACCTGCCAGAACATCACAATGTAATGGTGTGTCTGAACATTGCAATCGTACTTTATTGGATACGGTTCGATCTATGATGTCTCTAACTGACTTGCCACTGTCGTTTTGGGGTTATGCACTGGAAACCGTTGCATTGACTTTAAATCGGGCACCATGTAAATCCATTGAAATGACACCGTATGAATTATGGTTTAGAAACAAACCTAAGCTGTCATTTTTAAAGTTTGGGGTTGCGATGTTTATGTGAAGAAACTTCAACCTGATAAACTCGAACCCAAAGCGGAAAAATGTGTCTTCGTAGGATACCCTAAAGAAACAATTGGGTATTCCTTCTATCACAGATCTGAGGGCAAGGTTTTCGTTGCCAAGAATGGATCGTTTTTAGAGAAAGAGTTTCTCACGAAAGGCATGTGTAGTCGGAAGGTAGAACTCAAAGAGGTTATTGAACCTTCTCTTCATGAAACGGCAAGTGGCGCAGCACCGAAAAATGTTCCGGAGTTGACTTCACCGAATGAAGAGGGAACTAATGATAATGATCATGAAACTCCGAAAGAGTACACTACCAAACCTCGCAGGTCAAGCAGGACACATGCATCTCCTGAACTGTACGGAAATCCTATTATGAATTTCATGGTTGATTAAATAGATGACCCTGCGACGTATGAACAAGCGATGATGAGCCTGGATTCCAACAAATGGCTAGAAGCCATGAAATCCGAGATGAAATCCATGTACAAAACCAAGTTTGGACCTTGGTGGACTTACCTCATGACCGAATGGCCATTGTGAATAAATGGATTTTCAAAATAAAAACTGATGTTGATGGTAATGTTACCATATATAAAGCTCGGCTTGTCGCAAAGGGGTTTCGACAAATTTAAGGAGTTGACTACGATGAGACATTCTCTCCCGTAGCGATGCTAAAGTCGGTTAGGATTATGTTAGCAATTTCTGCATATTTCGATTATGAAATATGGAAGATAGATGTTAAAACTGCGTTCCTCAATGGTAATATTGAAGAAGAGTTGTATATGATACATCCTAAGGGTTTTGTTGATCCTAAGGATGCTAATAAGGTATGCAAGCTTCCGTGATCCATCTATGGACTAAAGCAAGCATCCCGAAGTTGGAATCTCCGCTTTGATGAGGTGATCAAAGAGTTTGGATTTGTATAAACTTATGGAGAGGCTTGTATTTACAAGAAAGTGAGTGGGAGCAATGTGGAATTTCTAATATTATATTTGGATGACATATTATTGATTGGAAATGATGTAGATCTTTTAAACAGTGTTAAAAGTTATCTAAATAGCAAATTTTCGATGAAGGACCTTGGTGAAGCATCATATATATTAGGCATTAAGATCTATAGAGATAGATCAAGGCGCCTAATTGGGCTATCGCAAAGTACATACCTTTATAACATATTAAAGAAGTTTAATATGGACGGAAGTAAGGAGGGGTTCTTACCTATGTTGCAAGGCAAGACATTGAGTAAGACTCAAAGTCCGGCTACGACGGAAGAAATAGAGATAATGGATAAGATCCCCTATGCTTCAGCCATATGCTCTATAATGCATGCCATGCTATGTACAAGACTGGATGTGGCACATGCTATTAGTTTGACTAGTAGGTACCAATCCGATCCAGGTTCGGAACACTGGATAGCGGTCAAGAATATCCTTAAGTACTTATGAAGAACTAAGGATATGTATCTTGTATACAGGGGTGACGAAGAGCTGGTCGCTAAGTGTTATGTCGACGCTAGCTTTGACACCGATCCAGATGACTCTAAGTCTCAATCCGGATACGTATTTCTCTTGAACGGAGCAGCAGTTAGTTGGAGGAGTTCCAAACAACCTGTGGTAGCTAGATCAACGACGAAGGTGGAACATGTTACTGCTTCAGAAGCGGCACATGAAGCGGTTTGGATGAAGGAGTTCATAACGGAACTAGGTGTGGTTCCTAGTGCGTTGGACCCAATGGTGATCTATTGTGACAACAATGGAGCCATAGGCAATGCCAAGGAACCAAGGTCTCACAAGAATTCCAAGCATATTAAGCGCCAGTTTCACTCCATCCGTGAGCATGTCAAGGATGGAGATATAAAGATTTGTAAAGTACACACGAACCTAAATGTAGAAGATCTGTTGACTAAACTTCTCCCTAGGGAAAAACATGATCAATTCCAGAACTCCATGGGTATTAGATTTATCACTATATAAACTAGATTATTATCTCTAGTGCAAGTGGGAGACTGAAGGGAATATGCCGTGAGAGGCTATAATAAAGTTGTTAGTACATTTATTCCAAGTATATGATAGATGTTTATTTTACATGCTATAATTGTATTAATACGGAAACCTTAATACATGTGTGTTTAATAAAAAATAGAAAGTTCCTAGTTATGCCTCTCTATAAACTAGCTCGTTGATTAACAAGATGTTCAAGGTTTCCTAATCATGGACAATGGATGTTGTTAATAACAAGGTCACAACATCGGTGAATGATGTGATGAACATTCATACGAACTATAGCATTACGATCAAAGTCATTAAGTTTATATTGCTATAGCATCATACGAAGTAATCTTTATCCTTAGACCATGATATCATGTTAATTGCTAACACCGGAAGAATACTTTGATAACATCAAACGTCACACCATAACGGGGTGACTATAAATATGGGTTCGGGTATTCCGAAGGTGTTATGTTGAGGCTCATGGATCAAGAGTGGAGTTTGTCAATCCTGATGACGGATAGATATACTCTGGGCCCTCTCGATGATATCGCATTAAGATAGCCTGCAAGCAAGTGATGTGATCACTAGAATGTTATATCACGAGAATAAGAAAAGAGTGCATGTCGGTAACGAGATCAAACTAAGTATTGAGATACCGATGATCGAATCTCGGACATGTAATATATCGCAAGACAAAGGGATTTAGTTACTATCGTTAAAGGTTCTCTCAATCATAGATGTCATCGTTGAATGTGTGGGAGTCAGTATGGATCTCCAGGTCCCGCTTCTGATTATTGATCTGAGAGGGGTCTCGTTCATGTCTGCATTAATCGCGAACCGTAGGGTGACACACTTAAGGGTTGCCAAACTATTAGAGATATTCCCAAGAGGCAATAATAAAATGTTTATTATTATATCTTTGTGTTTATGATGAATGTTTACATCCCATGCTATAATTGTATTATTAGGAAACACTATTACTTGTGTGTTTTGTAAACATAAAAGAGTCCCTAGTAAGCCTCTTGTTAAGACTAGCTTGTTGATTAATAGATGATCATGGTTTCCTAATCATAGACATTAGATGTTATTGATAATAAGATCATATCATTAGGAGAATGATTCGATGGACACACACCCATAGTAAGCATAGCATAAGATCAAGTCATTAAGTTTGTTTTGCTATAAGCTTTCAAATTCATAGTAACCTAATCCTTTGACCATGAGATTGTGTTAATCACCATCACCGGATGAGTGCTTTGATGACATCAAATGCTGCTTCGTAATTGGGTGGTTATAAAGGTGGCATTAGGTATTCTGAAAGTATGTGTTGAAATGCATGGATCAAGACTGGGATTTGTCCATCCATATGATGGATAGATCTGCTCTGGGCCCTCTCGGTGGAATGTCATCTAATTAGCTTGCAATCATGTGACTAGGTCACAAGGGATGACATATCACAGAACGAGTAAAGAGTACTTATCGGTAACAAGGTTGAACAAGGTATGGAGATACCTATGATCAAACCTCGGATAAGTAGAGTATCATGTGACAAAGGGAATTGGTTTCGTATGTTAATGGTTCTATCGATCACGAAGTCATCATTGAGTATGTGGGAGCCATTATGGATATCCAGATCCCGCTGATGGTTATTGATCGGAGAGGTGTCTCGATCATGTCTACATATTCACGAACCATAGGGTGACACAATTAAGGTTCGGTGTTGTTTAGATAGATATGGAATATGCGTTGGAGACCGAATGTTGTTCGAAGTCTCTGATTGGATCCAGGACATCACGAGGAGATCCGAAATTGTCCGGAGAATATGATTTATATAATGGAGACCATTTTTTGGGTTTCAGAAATGTTCCGGAGTATTCATATGGAGGTTCTAGAAGGTTTCGGAGTGTTCCGAAAAGTTCCAAAAGGATCCACAGAGTTTGCTTGTAAACCAAGAAAGAAAAAGGGGAGACTTGGGGGGGGGGGAAGGAAACTCCACCTTCCTTGGTGCGCCGGCCCTAGAGGGCCAAGGGAGCCAGCCCTAGGACGCACCCCTCTATATAAAGAGGGGTGGGGGCACCTCCCCCTTGCACCCTTCCACCCCAAGCCCTGGCCGCCTCTCTCCTCCACCATCCTCCTGCTCCGGCTTGGGCGAAGCCCTACAGAAATCCTTCTCCACCACCACCACCACCACGCTGTCGTGTTGCTGGGATTCCGTGGAGATCTACTACCTCCATTGCTTGCTAGAACATGGAGAGGAAGGTATACATAGGCTCCGCACATGTGACCGTCTGCGGAAGCGCTACCAGAATGCAGCAGTAGAAGGATCGTCTACTCGATCTTGAGATCAACAAGTGATCATCTACATCAACCACGAGATCCGATCTCGAACAAGGCTTTGGATCTACAAGGGTTAGTATAGATCTATCTCGTTGCACTTATCTCATATATTAGATCTTGGCTTTTCCATAGATTAGATCTTGGTTTTGTTCGTTCTTGCGGTAGAATTTTTTGTTTTCCCTGCTACGAACCCATTAGTGGTATCAGAGCCATGTCTATGCGTAGATCTGTTGCACGAGTAGAACACAGTGTTTATTGTGGGTGTTGATGCTTCTGTTGTTGTTGTCTTCACGTGTACTTTGCATCTTGCGGGATGGTGGGATGAAGCGACTCGGGCTAACCTTACATGTCCTTGTACATCAGACTTGCTCCACGCTTGACGTGCAACTTGCATTGCACAAGTGGCTTTGCGGGTGTCTGTCTCTCCCACCATAGTTAAGATTCAATTTACAATTAGCATCTAACAACACTTGTATCAGTGTTGTGGTTCTTGTTCGTAGGTAAGATCGGTTCTTATACGAAAGCCCCAAACCACGTAAAACATGCAAAGAAAATTAGAGGCGTCTAACTTGTTTTTGCAGGGGCATGTGATGTTATATGGCCATGATGTGATTGTGAATATATCTGATGTATGCAATGATCCTTATTGTAATATGGTAACCGGTAGGAGCCTAATGGTTGTCTTTAAATTCTGTTAAGACTTGCGTGTCTATTCATCATGTAATAGCTTTATTGCAAGTAGTTGTTATAGTTGCTATTAGTGATGGACAACCATGAAGCGGCACCACTGAACTTGATGCTATGCTGGTGATGATGGAGATCATGTCCGTGCTTTGGAGATGGAGATCAAAGGCACAAGAAGAAAGGCCATATCATGTCACATATTATGAATTGCATGTGATGTTAATCCTTTTTGCATCTTGTATTGCTTAGATCACGACGGTAGCATTATAAGATGATCCCTCTCACTAAATATCAAGTATAAAGTGTTCGTCCTTAGTAGGCACCATTGCTAAGACTCGTCGTTTCGAAGCATCTCGTGATGATCGGGTGTTATAGATTCTACGTGTGCATACAACGGGTGTAAGCCAGATTTGCACATGCGGATACTAAGATTAATCTTGACGAGCCTAGCATGTACAGATATGGTCTCAGAACAGGGAATACCGAAAGGTAAAGCATGCGTCATATGAATGATATGATGAACATGTTGATTGTTCGCCTTCGAAGCTACATATTCTCTCGTGAAGATCGGACTTGGTGTAGTGGATTTGGTTCGTGTAATCACTAAGGCAATGTGAGGGATGTTGTTTTCAGTGGGAGTTCACCTAGTTAATTTAAGAATTAAATTTGAACTCAATTTGTCATAAACTTAGTCTAAACTCTTTGCAAATATGTTGTAGATCATGGCGACCCCCTGCATCAACTTTAATGCGTTCCTAGAGAAAGAAAAGCTGAAAAACAATGGAAGCAACTTCACGGACTGGTTCTGCGGATTGAGGATTGTCCTCAGCGCTGGTCAGTTGACCTATGTGCTCGATGCACCGCTAGGTGACCCACCTGCAGAAGATGCCTCCGATGATGTTAAGAATGTTTTTGTCACTCGGAAAAATCACTACTCCATAGTTCAGTGTGCCATCCTGTACGGTTTAGAATCAGAGCTTCAGAAGCGCTTTGAGCACCGCGAACCTTTTGAGATTATCAATGAGCTCAAGCTGATATCTGAGACTCATGCGACCATGGAGAGCTATGAGGCCTCCGAGAAGTTCTTTAACTATAAAATGGAAGAGGGCAACTCCGTTAGCGAGCACTGCTCAAAATGTCTAGGCACACGAACAGGCTCCAAGAATTGGGAATAACGATTCCTAATGCATTGGGGATTCATCGTGTCCTCCAATCACTGCCACCTAGTTACAAGAACTTTGTGATGAACTACAATATGCATTGCATGAACAGGACGTTGCCTAAACTCTTCTCCATGCTGAAAACTGCTGAAGTGGAGATTAACAAGGAGCACCAAGTGTTGATGGTTAATAAGACCACCAATTTCAAGAAATAGGTGATGACCCACAAGTATAGGGGGTGTATCGCAGTATTTTCGATAAGAGTGTCGAACCCAACGAGGAGAAGAAGATGTTGGCGAATGGCTTGGAGCAGGAATTCTCTATAAATACTTAGCAAACGGATTTTTAGGGGTTTTTGATAATGCAGGTAAATAAAGTACGAGTAAATAAAATACAACAAGAATAAATGCAGCAAGTGGCCCAATCCTTTCTTTAGCAAAGGACAAGCCGGTTGTATTACTTAAGATGACCAAATGTTCTCGAGGACACATGGGAATATCGTCAAGTGCTTTCACTTCATATAGTTGATTAATCTTCTTTAGTTTGCTAAGTGTTGTGTGGGTGAACCTGTGCTAATGTACCAACCTTCCTAGGACTAATACATACTTGTGATTATACCCCTTGCAAGCATCCGCAAGTACAAGAAGGTAATTAAGGTAGAAACCTAACCACATCTTTAAACTCTAAGACCCTAACATCCCTTGTGCAAAGGTTTCCTAATGGGGGTTTAGGTTTCTGTCACTCCGGCAGCCCCTACGATTAGTAGCCAAATACATAATGCATTCCCCTATGCCCATATAGGTGAAGTATCATGTAGTCGACATTCACATGACACCACTAGAAGAAATACACCACAACTTAAATATCAAAGCATTGAATCTTTCTCAACACAATTCCACTACTAACAACATGACTTCTCCCATGTCCTCAAGAACTAAATAAACTACTCACAAGACATCATATGGATCATAATCAGAGATGAAATAATGATGTGTAACAATCTGAACATAAATGATAATTCAATGGTTCACTCAATAGCATCAACTACAAGGAGTAATCAATGCCGGGAAAGTTTCCCCTAAGAACTATGCAAGATTCAACCCAATTGTTAGAGCGGTATGAAGTGGTGATGATGGTGATGGTGGAGATGATGATGGTGATGACGATGATGATGATCCCGATGAAGTCCATCTTGATGGTGGTGTTGATGGCGACGATCTCCCCTCTTCGGGAAGGAATTCCCCTGCCAGAATTCTGTCTACCGGAGAGATCTTTCTCTCTTGGTGTTTTCCGCCCCGCAAAGGCGGCGGAATCTTTCTGTGGTTGCTCCCTGAGTCTTAGGGTTCCGGGAGGATAATATATGCCAGAGGGGAGAGCCTGGAGTGGGCCAGGGTGGCCACACCACCTGCTGGCGCGGCCTAGGGCTGCTCGCGCCAGGGGGTGGTGTGGGCTCCCTGTGGCCCATCTCCACTTCCCCTTCTGGCAATCTTCGTATTTTGTAAAAATAGAATTTCCCTTGTATTTCCCGGATTTTCTGATCTTCGTGAATTTCGCCTCCAAACAGCACCTTTTCCATCAGAATCCTGACTGCAGCGGTCCATGCTCCAAAAAGTCATCAACCATGCAAAAACAGATGAAATAACATAAGTATCATCTCTTAATATGAAATATATCAATGAATAACAGTAAATTATGATATAGAATAGTGATGCAAAATGGACGTATCAACTCCCCCCAAGCGTAGACTTCGCTTGTCCCCAAGCGAAAACTGAGCTCAATAAACATGACCTCAGGTTTATGGAGTGAAGAGTCGATAAAAGAATACGGACAAGAAGCATCACATTCATCAATACATAGATCATAATAGAAGACAACTCACTATTATATAACTTAACTTGCAATAAGTAAAGGAAACACAATAAATATGCATAAAGTAAATCATAATTGGTAATGGCAAACTTAGCTCTTGGAAGGTAGATAAAAACATGAATTTACTTGGAATAGCAATAGTGCTAGTAGGTAGGTATGGTGGACACAAATGGCATAGGTTTTTGGTTTAAGGATTGGATGCACGAGAAGTATTCCCTCTTAGTACAGGTTTTTGGCTAGCAAGGCTGGGTAGCAAGCATAAGAGTTGAAGGAAACAAACAAATATACAAGTGATAAAAAACATGCAATCTTCCTTGGAAGCACAAAACATCTTAACTAGAGAATACTAAACTTATGAGCAAATCAAGAAAGAAAGATGATGAAATTATATTTCTTTAAGTGTATTTTTGTCTTTTTCATTCAACTCTTCAAAAATTGCATTGCTACTGACCGGGCCAGGTTTGCCAAAACCAACTAAATTAACTCAATGATCCCAAAGTGATACCAATACTAACGACAAGATCAATCATATAACCATGAATTGAAAACTAAAATAAGACATGCAAAAGAGTAAATGATAGAACTTCTCATTAGTATTCCATAACGGCAACTCACTCCAAGGGATACATAGATATCTAACGAGAGGGGGTACACTTCCATAATGCAAACCATCCTACATGATAACTTCTCTATTCATGATATGACTCTACTAAAAAGGTAAAAAGATAGAAGATAGTGATATGATACCGCGGCACTCCCCCAAGCTTGGAACAAACCAAGGGGATGCCAAAACTTGATGATGAATTACTCCTTCGGTGGTGGTGGTATTCTCTCGATGAGCCTTTTGATTAGTTTCCCCAAGTCCTCAATCTCGAAGCTGAGAGTACGAATCAACTCCGAGTTTTGCTCAATGTGGCTCATGATCATGTCGGGTTGCGAATTCCAACTCTTGCGATTCTTTCCCACTCTTCCTCCTTGAAGTCTTCTTTTCTTGCATGGTTAGAACGAGGCATATCCCAATTGGAGGGTAGTTTATCCTTGGGCATATTTTGGAACTGATGCTCATGGATAAGGGTATGGAAGGGATTCTTGGTGCGTGGAGGAAGTGACCGTGGAGCCAAACAGTGACGCGGAGGCTTCCCTCCAGTCGACATCCGTGCAGTACTTTTGATCTTGGAAGGGTTCACCACCACTCCAATGCTTGCAATGGTAGTGCCGGTGTGCGGATGCTGGCTTTTCTTTGACTCCTCTTCATCTTCACTCTTGATCTCCTTCTCCTAGCCAGGGTCTTGAAGATCTTCCTCCATAGGCTCCTTTCCCTTATCTTTGGCGGAGACCATTGTGCTTCTAAACTTTAAGAATAGTTCCTGGCAGAAACATCTCGAAACAAAAACACGACAAGAACACGATATACGAACCTCGGAAGATCCGGGGGATTATATATTACGAAGTTTTACAACAAAAGGAAGGTACAGGGAGAAAACGGGTCGAAGGCGGAGTTCGAGGTGGCCACACCACCTGTTGGCGCGGCCAGGGGGCCGCGCTAGGGGGTGGTGTGAGCCACCCTGGCTCCGTTTCCGTCCCTCTTTCGCTTTGTAGCTTTCCTTGTTGGATAAAAACTGCAAAAATATAACTAGACAGAATTTTCGTGGAACTTTTCTTACCAGAACTGTTACCTATTCGAAAACGGACTCTGCAGGTTTCTGAATTTGGCATTTAGTAGATTCTTCCGGAGTCACCACTTGAATAACATCAATATCTTCATATTCATACACATATTGCTTGAGTCATGAAACCTTTCACTATCTTATTACACCATTTTCTCCAATAACCTAGAAATTTCTTTCACACAAAACTTCACACAATACTCATTAGCAACATTATTATAAGTGAGGTAATAAACCTTTTAAGTTCAGTTTCAACTAAAATCCATGAAAACATAAGCTACTGTAGCAATTCCTTCTGAAAACCCAAAAAGAATTCAAAAAGGAAATCGATTTAAGAGGCAAATGCAAGAGTGGCAAAAATCTGTCAAAACAGACCATCAAGTAAAGATCAATTTTTTCGAAAATCTTCTGTTGATAAAATCAAAAAGTTCAAAACTAACGAAAGTTAAATAACACCCTGGGGCAGAAGCATAAAAAATTACAGCTCAATCCTACATACAGAGATCTCTCACGAATGTTCACAGTGAAGAACAAAAATCTGTTTTGGGACAGCAACTTCCCCAAATCTTACTTCTCTCTCATTAGATGTTGATCTTGACACAAAAAGCAAACAAAAAGGATAAGGAGAGGTTATTACCGGAGTAATAACTTCCAAGACTCAAAGAAACAAAAACAAACTGAAAACACAAATAAATTGGGTTGTCTCCCAAAAAGCTCTTTCTTTATAGCCATTAAGATGGGCAGGATAATTTCAATGAAACTCACATAAGAATATGAATTGAAGTAAACAAGAGCATCAAGAAGCAAAAATACACATGATTAAATCTAACCCACTACCTATGCAAGGAAATTTTGTAAACAAACAAGTTGTTGAAACTAGAGGCTACAAGCATAGGAAGGCAAAACAAGTGCAACATAAAGACTTTAAGCATAAAACGAGGAAACTTGATATTATTGAGATGCATAAGAACAGTCTTCCCTCTCTCATAATAACTTTCAGTATCATGCATAAATTTAATGATATAGCTATCACAAGAACCATTGTAGCAATGCTCACTTATCCTAACAGAAAACACAGGGACACTAGCTCCCATAACACTACTTTGTGAAACAATATTAGAGGTATCCTTACAAAGGATAGTGTGTCCCTCTTCTACATATTTAGTGACAAAGTATTTCACATTTGCTATTATAGGTTCATCATTTTGTTCATCAGGTTCAACAGCTTTACTTGTACTTTCATTAACCATACTAGCTATCATATAGTGTTCCTTTACTTTAACTGGGAAAGGTATTTTCTCAATGTAAGGTTCAGGTAAAGCACGGTTAGCAGTATAAACTTCGGTATTTCTTGCAGGAACACACTTAGCAACATCTTTATATGGTTCATGATACTTATTCCACTTCTTTTTAGGAACTTCAATATAGGAAGCAAAAGCCTTAAAATAAGTTGCAATAGCTTGAGATTCTAGACCTTACACAAGAGAAATTTTTGCTCAAGATGCCACACCAAATATACCTGTCTCTGTTGATGTGGGAGGTGGGGATATTCCAACTGCTCCAGTCTGACAAGATGTCAATAGTAATAGGCCTGTGCTGACCCTAGTTACTGCTGGGGGGAATGAGACAGGGGTTGGTGTAGAACAGAGTACACAAAATGAAAGTGTCAGAAATGATTGTCCCAGGCTAACCCTCCACAGTGTGCTGCCTGGGAGAAAGGGAAAGGGCCCAGGGTTGAAGGTGAAAGCTCTGGAAATACAGATGACATGTCTTTTGGTGCTCGAGTGGCCCAAATTTGGCCAAGTGGAGGATCTGGTGGTGGAATTTCAATTAGGGAGCCAGTTGTGAATAATGCTGACAATATAAATGAGGGAAATGTGACTGATACAGGCAATACCAGGCATCAGAGTGCAGTTGTTGACCAGAGTCAGGAACAAATGATGGGTGAGGTGCATATGGAGGTGGCTCAGGCTCTGGCCCCACAGGAAATTGGGGCTGTGGCGAATCCAGATGACCCAAATGGTGGTGGACATACCTTCTAGGAGTTTGTGCAAGATCTGCTCTAGAATAAAAGAAGTGGTAAACGTTATGAGTACAAAAGACAATATGGTCATTTACTAGAGCAGATTGAAGAAGAGCAAGGGGGTGCTAGAGATGAAAGTGACGGGGGAGATGGGGAATATGGTAGTGCAAACAACTCCTCTGCTGAGAGTGGTGCTGATGAGGAGAGCAATCCTCCTGTAGAACATCCCATGGTTGGAGTTGAGGCTCCTATTCAAAGTCAAGAGCAAGTGGTTCTTCAGGTTGGATCTTCTCAACCAGAGAATTTGTCCCAGGAGAGCTAGGGTTCATAGTAGGAATAGGTTGCTACTCAAGAGGATACAGTGCATCAGATTCCTCAAGCCAGGGTAAGTGAAAGACTATCTCATCTAGGAGGGGGCCCTAATATGAATGAAAGAACCATGAGGCAAAATACACCAAGAGACCTGTCAGGTACTAATCTAATTTTTTATAACTCTTTTGTTGCCCTGGATGATGATGATATTATACATAGGGATTTGGAAATGGGTGTAGATTCTTCCTCTTTATCTTTTGAGTTTATTAGCTCCTTGAAAGACCTAGAAATTGCCATGCATAATTTAGCTGGGAAGAAAATTGAGAGAACACAGGAAATGGTAGAACAGGAAACACAGGTTGAGTTTCTGGGATGGAAGAGTGATCATGAAGGAGAAGAGGAATTTACTCTAGTGATATCCAGGAAAAAAAGAGGAAAAAGAAGGTGGTTGGTTCTGGTGGAGGCAGTCAATGTAAGTTAAAAGCTGCTGCTGTGAAGGTTAGCAACTACCAACCTATGAGTGGAGTTGTAACTGGAACAAGAGAAAGAAAAAAATGTTATGATAGGTGGTATTCTAAACTATAGAGGGGTTGGCAAGAAAGGAATGAGTTCATATTTGGTAAACTTGATGCAACAGGAGCATTTGGAATTTATAGGGCTGCAGGAAACTATGAAGAAAGATTTTTCTGCTGAGTTTTTTAGGAAAATTGATCCTATGAATCAATTTTCCTGGAGTTGGTTGCCATCTATTGGAAAATCTGGGGGTATTCTAGGGGGCCTAAGATCCTCCAGATTGGATAATTGTGGATCATCTGTGGGAAGATTTCATGTCAAGATGAAAGTATATGATGTAAAATTACAAATATATTGGCATTTAGTGGTAGTCTATAGTGCAACACAGGAAGAACACAAGGAAGCTTTTCTGATAGAATTGGCTGACATTTGCAGGGATCAATCTCTTCCTTTGTTACTGGGAGGGGACTTTAATATCATGAGATTTTCTTCTAAGAAGAACAGGAATCATGTCCTAGGCACATGGAGCCATGTTTTCAATAACATCATTAATACATATGGTTTAAGAGAAATACAGATGTTAGGGGGGCAATTCACCTGGTCCAACAATCAGAAAATTCCCATCTTGGAGAAACTGGACAGGATTCTCATTTGCAAACAATGGGAAACTATCTTTCCTTTAGTTACTGTACATAAGATAACTAGAGAAGTCTCTGATCATAGTCCTTTGATTGTTGACACTATGGTGGGACAAAATGTAGGTAAGAAAGATTTCAGATTTGAAAAAAGTTGGTTGACAAACCCTGAGCTTATACAGAGAATTGAAAAAGGTTGGAATAAGCCTGTTAGATGCAGAAACGGTCTGGATAGAATACAGAAGAAATTGAAGAATGTGAGAAATGATCTTAAAGGTTGGGGTACTCATATCAGGGGGCAGGAGAAGAAAATGAGAAAGCAGTTAACTGATGAGTTGCAGGAACTAGAAGGCATTGATGAGCTAATTTTGCTGAATAAGACACAACAAATTCGTAAAGCTCAGATTCAGTAGCAGCACTTTGAAATATATGAGAAAGAAGAACAATATTGGCAACAGAGATCCAGAGATTCATGGCTGCTTAAAGGAGATAGTAACACTGGATATTTTCATAGGTTGGCTAATGGTGTCAAAAGGAAGAAAATGATTTACTCTTTGCAAAGTGGAAATGGTGATATCAAAGGGATCTATGATCTCTTGACTCATGCCACTGCTTTTTACAAAACCTTGTTTGGCCCTGCTGAAGGTTTTGCCATCAGGTTGTCTGATGATAATTAGGAGAATTGGGAAAAGCTGAATGACTATGATAGAGAAGAAATGAGCAGATCTTTCACAGAGGAGGAGATTAGGGAGGTTGTGAATCAGATGGAAAAGAACAAAGCTGCTGGCCCTGATGGGATGCCAGTAGAGTTCTATCAACTTTGCTGGCATGTTATCAGGGGTGATATTATGGAAGGTTTTGAGGATTTCCATTCACATAAAATTGATCTGAGCAGTATCAACTATGGCACAATTACTTTGATACCAAAAAGTGAGGATGCTGATGTAATACAAAAATTTAGACCTATTTGTCTACTGCAAGTGATCTTCAAAATCTTTACAAAATCCCTCACTATCAGGTCTGAACCTGTGATGAATAAGTTGATAGATACCTGTCAGATAGCTTTCATCAAAGGGAGATATATTTCAAATGGGGTCACTCTTTTGCATGAGATCTTGAAAGAATCCAGAGTTCAGAAACAACAGGGGGTAGTGCTGAAGTTGGACTTTGAGAAGGCATATGACAAAGTCATTTGGGAGTTTTTGTTTCACTGCTGTAAACAAAAGGTCTTCAGTGAAGATTGGTTGATTTGGCTAAAAAGTGTTGTTACAATGGGGACCTTGAATGTAAAGGTGAATGGTAAAATGGGTCCTTATTTTGGGAGTCATAAAGGGGTCAGACATGGGGATCCTTTCTCTCCTTTCTTATTCAATATGGCTGGAGACTGTTTGGCTAAAATGGTGTTGAATGCCTAGGCAGGTGGCCTCATAACTAGTTTGGCAGACAATTTGTTTGCTAAAGGCATTGCTATTTTACAATATGCTGATGACACTATTCTGTTCATCAAGTATGATGTGGAGGGAGCTAGAAATTTGAAATTGCTTCTGTATCTCTTTGAAGCTATGTCGGGTTTGAAAATTAATTTTGAAAAAACTGAGGTGCTATTGATCTTAGAAGATGATGAGAAGCAAGGGATGTATGCAGACCTATTTAATTGTCAAACTGGTGAATGGCCAATCAATTACCTAGGCCTACCTGTCTGTAGTAGAAAATGTTTTGTGGATGAATTAAAGTTCATTGGAGAGAGGCTATGCAGGAATATGGATGGTTGGATGTGAGGTGCTTTATCTGTTGGAGGGAGATATGTGAAAATCACTGCTTGTATGTCAAGTATAGCAGTCTACCCTATGTCTATGTTTCTTCTACACAAAACAAATGTGGAGGAAATAGAGAAACCCACCAGAGCTTTCTTCTGGTATGGGAAATCAGGCAGGAAAAAGTATCAAATGGTGAAGTGGAAATATATTTGCAGACCTAAATAAAAAGGTGGTTTGGGTATAAGAAATGTAAGGATTTTTAATATCAGTCTGCTATGTAAGTGGCGGTGGAGACTGGAGGCTGAGGAAGGACCTTGGCAGATTTTTGTGAGAAGGAAATATCTAGGCAGTGGGGGAATCTATTCTATGAGACATAAACAATCTAACTCTGCTTGTTGGTCTGACCTGTTGAAGGTAAGAGACATTTACCTGGCAGGGAGAAGGGTGATTGTTGGAAATGGCACGAGGACACATTTTTGGGGTGATTCTTGGTGTATAGATGCTCCTTTGAAAATCATTTTCCCTGAACTGTTTGATATTTGCTGTGATCAGAATGTGTCAGTTGCTGTCATGGCTGCAAGAAATTGGCACTGCTCTTTTAGAAGGGTGCTGGGTGGTGACTAACAAGAAAAGTATAACAGGCTACAGATGATGGTGAGGGGAGTTTCCTTGTCATCTGGGGTGGATAGACCCAGGTGGTCATGGAATAAGAGTGGCACCTTCACTGTTAAATCAATGTATAGTCATATTTCCAACAGAGGTGTGGATAGGAGTTTTAAACATCTGTGGAAAGCTAAAATCCCTTTGAAAATCAAGATATGGCTATGGCTAATCTGGCATAATGCCATACCCACAAAGGCAATATGAAAAAAGGAAAGTGGACTAGAGATACAAGATGCAGGTTTTGTGATCAGGAGGAATCTATTGATCACCTATTCTTTACCTGTGGGGCTACAAAATATGTATGGGGGGTAATTACAAAGTCAGTAGGTGCTGTGGACAGGCCTGGGGTCCTTTTCACAGTACTTATGGTGGATTTCGAGACATCTTTCTGTTAGTCATAATATTCAAATTACGGCTTTAGCTTCTATCTGTTGGGCCATTTGGAAGCTCAGAAATAGAGCCTGTTTTGAACAAAAATTGATTAACTCCCCTATTGATTTGATCATGTTTGCTTGTGTCTTTATAAAATACTGAGCATGTCTTCACAATGAAGATGAGAGGGAGGCACTAAGGAGTGGTGCTGAAGTTTTGCAAAGGAATGCTTTGTATGATGCTGAGGCCATGGACACAGCCCCAGTTCCACTGCTGGGCTTACCTTCTACTAGTAGGAAACGTGCAAGATCCCCAGAAGATGCCAATAAGGAGGAATGATGTTGTTTTCCAAAGATGCAAAAACAACAAAAGTTCCCTGGGATGCCTGTCTGAGATGTTATTCATGAGGTTGCTTTGAAGTGTCTTTTGTGGGGGGATATGGTCTATCTGATATCTCCTGCTCTTTTGTTGTCTAGATGTAAAACACTAGCGCTATGCGGTGGCTCTTGCGTCTCTCTATCCATCTCTCCTGATCTTTGCTATCTTTTGGCATAGATCTGTCTGTATATAGTCCTAAGCTCCAGGAGCTTAAAAACCTGATTTCTTTTTGTATGGTGGACGTGTGGGTGTTTGTTCCGTTATCTGTTGATAGTGGAACCCGATCCCTATGTCATGGGGATTGTATGGGAAAAAAACTTGAGAGTCTAGACCATAAGCATTTTTAATATTTTGAAAGTCATCAGTTCCCATAAAAGATTCAATGCATTCATAATCATAATTTATACCTGACTTTCTTCCTTTGTTATTCTCCCATGCTTCAGCATTGTCTTGAATACGGTCTAGAAGATCCCATTTAGCTTCTTCTTCCATGTGAGGGAATGATCCAGCACAAGAGGCATCCAATAAATCCTTATCATGAAGAGAAAGCCTTGCATAAAAGTTATTGATAATAATATTGTTGGGGAGCTCATGAATAGGATATTTGAGCATTAGTAACTTCAATCTCCCCCAAGCTTGAGCTGTACTCTCTCAATCAAGAGGCCAAAAGTTGTATATTTGATTCCGATCTTTATGAATCTCACTAGGAGGATAAAATTTTGAATAAAAGAGAGGCACTATTTCCTCCCATTCAAGAGCTTGACCATTCTTCAGCAGCTTATACCATTCCTCAGCTCTTCCTTTTAGTGATAATGAGAATAATTTCTTCTTGACTTGATCTGTTGTAATATCTGCACACTTGAACAACCCGCATAATTCGTGTATAAAGAGCAAATGATCACCGGGATGGACAGTTCCATCTCCAACATAATAGTTATCCATAACACGATCAATAATTCTTGTAGGTATTTTAAAAGTATCATTCTCAGCAGGTGGTGGTTCATCTACTACCTTAGCAGTGGTAGTAGCATTACCGTCACATGCCAAATTCTAGATTTGGTACTGCGTACTTGCATGGCATTGCATCATGTTCATCTTTGAGAAAATTCAGTTTTAAAGCTTTTTGCCAAAACCCCTCTTCTTTGCTAGTTCCTCCTATTTGCAAGCCTACTAGGGTTTTTACCTAGAATCTGCTTGGTTGACACTATATAGTCATTCCAGATGCTTAGTTGTATAGAGTTTTCAATTACAAACCTGTAGAAACTTGTTTCGCTCAATTCGGAGCTGTAGATCAAAAGTTATACTGGTTTTAGTGTGGACTGAATTTCAGATTCAGGTATTTTCAGAAAAACAGACAGTTCAAAGTTGCAACAGAGCAGAAAAGATTAAACAGAAAAAAAAGGAAAAACCGCAGCCCAGCCAGGCAGCCGCCCGAGGACCACCCGGGGCCCAGCTCACGCCAGCGACCGCGACCAAACCAGCTGGCCCACCAGCGGCCCAGCACCCTCCCCGCGTGGCCTCTTTCCCTCTCCCCTTTCTTCCTTTTCTTTTTCTTTTCCCTGACCGTGGGCCCCGCCAGCCAGCCGCACGAACGGCACGTGCTCGGCCTGGACTTCGCCGTCGCCATCCGTTGCAGGGACGAACTGCCGCCGGTTTTCTCGCCCATTTTTCTCGGGGCTTTGGTGTCGAATCCCACATTTTTGCCCAGCCCCTTAAAGCCGCCGCCACGCCGATTCTTTTCCCCTCCTCACCCCTAGCTCGCAAGCCGCCGAACCCGCCGGATTTCTCGCCAGAGTCCGCGAGCTGCCGCCACTCTGTCGGCCGTTCGCCGCCGCCCGAGGTCGCCATCGGCCGCGCCGACCCCGCACCTGCCGCGCACCACCCCATGCCGTAGACCACTCCGCCGCCCGCCGTCGTTGCCGGAGTGCCCCTCGCCATCGCTGCCGACCCGCCGTCGCCGTCGCCAGGTGATCCCCCGCCGCAGTCGCTCCCGGCCGCTCGATCGCGCGCGGACGGCCTGCATCGGCCGTTGACTGGCCGGTCAACCGCTGACCGGTCAAAGGTCCGGTCAGCGCCGCGTCAACTGGACCCCACCCGTCAGCGGGAATATTCCCAGGAATATTCCCCTCAGGTTTTCTAGAAATTTATAAAAAGGCAGAGATTTTGTGTAATTTGAAAATTTATAGGAAAAGATCTACTTGGGCAAAAATTGCAAATAAGGTATCTTTGGATTCACAAATTGTGTAGAATTTTATTCTGCAATAATATCCCAGGTTTACCGTATGTATTTTCCTGAGGTTATAAAAAGGCTTAAAGTGGTATTAAATTCGTAGAAAAAGATCTGTAAATATTTTTGGAGTAAGTCCTTTTGGTATAGGCTCTAGTTTGAGCTATCTGTCCAGTAGTATTTTTGTCACACTTGAACAACACTATTTACAACAATAGTTCAATGTTTTGACTAAAAGCCTTTTAACTAGTCCTTTTTATGCTTAAATTGTTTTCCTTTCATTAAAAGTTTTCCCATGCATCATTCAGTAGTAGCATTGATCAGAGAACATAACTAAACTACTGAAGCTTTATTAAAGTGCCATGCATGCATTGTGTTGCATTTGTTGATCTCTATGTGTGGATTGTTTATTTGGTTGAATTGCTTTCGTGTAGATCGTGAGGATTGTAACCCGTGTGACTGTCCGGACTGTGCTTTTGACTCCGGCAACTACCAAGTCAAGTGGAGCTTCATAAAAGTCCTATTTACTTTCTATATGCAATGTAGCTTGTTTTGTTTTACAAGTTTTATCTATTGCTATGCTATATCCTATTATGTCGTAGCCTATCTCATTAGGTGAGCCACCATAAGTAGTTGTGCTTAGTTGTGCTTATGTAGACGAGGGTAGGATACACCATGACAAAGATTGTTTTGAAAGAACGTGTTTGGAAAGTTTGAAAACAACTTAATTAATGAACTCTCTGGGTGGATTGGTAATTGCTTGGTTCATGAATGTCGGGCCCATGTCTATGCTTTACCCGAGTAGCTCACTTGTGGATGGCCACCCAGGTTTCTGAGAAATGATTAGTGTCTCGATTTGGTGGCTTACGTGTACAACCATATGCCAGTGAGTTATGGGTGGCTGGATGGACTTAGTAGGTCGTGGCGACCCGAGCTCTTCGTATCCAGAGATGTAGTAAATGTGATAGGTTGGTACGGTGCGTGGATGGGCTTGGGGAGCTACTTCCCGAATTGTCTCTTCTTGGGCTTCTCCCTATCATGACTCAATATGCGTGTCGTGGTACGAGCGGGTCGACCAAGTCATATGGGTAAAGTGTGCAACCCCTGCAGGGCGTAAAACTAAGTGCTTAGCCGTGTCCCCGGTAATGGGCGATTGAGTTGCTAAATTATGGGTGCTATGACATGTTCTCATTCATTCCAACTTGCAATTGCTAAAACTTATGGTTGAAACTTAATTGGGTTGTTTGATGAAGATTAAATGCTTTACAAATGATTTATAATTGGTAGGATAAAGTATTTCGCTGCTGCAATTAAGCCTGAACCCCACAAGCCAGATATGCATATAGCTATTTAGTCTTGTTGTTCTCTCATTGTTCCACTTGCTAGTGCATTCCAAGTGTTGACCCTTCGGTGCTGTTACGTTTCATGTTGCAGGTTACTCTTCCGGTTACTCTGAGTAGTAGTGTTGGTTGTGACCCTCCACTCAACATTTTGTTTGCCCATGGCGTCTAATGGAGACTGGAGATACTTTATTTATGCTATCTCTTTGCTACTTGTTTACTTGTGCAAATGTTATGCTTTGCAAACTTTGTAATAAATGCAATATTCTGGATCATACCGTTGTAATAATGATGCACTATTAATTCTTTGATGTTTATCGATGCTATGTATGCTAATGAACCGATCCAGGGATTGGCGTGATACATAGAGGTGCAATCCTTCCGGGTTGTACCGTTTCAGATGGTATCAGAGCAGTGTGTTGACTGTAGGATCGTGACATAGGATTGGAATAGGAAGCCTTATATTTACTTAAGTCTATTTTAAATTCTATCTTTATTTTTATGCCTTTCATTCTAGTAAATTCTTTTCCTTTGTTGTTCTCACTCTTTCCTATTTACAATTGATAGATGGGAGATGCCACCAGAGTGGAGTATGTTGAGCTCCAATCACCAAGACCCTTCGCAAGACAGTTGGTGGAGCTTTGCCAGACACTGGGCATGTTAATGCCGATGTTCAAAGGGAGGAGGATGAACACCTATGTGCCTGGAGATCGCGTATGGGAGATCACCGCTATTGTTCTTGCAGATCCCACCGTGCCTGGTATTGAGAACCTGAACCGCACCAAGAAGTACCTTACCTGGGAGCAAGGAGTGGAGTCGGCCATGCATGAGACACTGTCACGCCTGTGCCATCTCCACCGACACCGACTGCTAGCACGTTCACCTTTCCTTGCATTTGGAAGTCGGAATGAGGATGGGAACATGATGGTTACCACAGGTAATCGGAACAACATGCCACTCCATGAGAAGCACATAGAATACATGGAGATTAAAGCTTGGGAGAGAGAAGAGAAGTTGACGCAGCAAAAGGAGGAGTTGGATTATTTTCAGGGCACTGTGCATTTGCAAGGGTATGAGATGGAAACCTTGCACACTGCTGTGAATACAATGGAGCAAGCCCTCATTGGTAGAGATGCCACGATTGCAGCGCTGAACCAAACTATTGTGGAAAGGAATCAAGTGGTGGCTGAGCGTGATCAAACCATAGTGGATATGGCTGCCCAGATTGCTGCCCTTCAAGCACATCAGAATCCTCCACCAAATAATGGTAATGGTGATGATGGGAATGATGATGATGATGCGGATAGTGGTGATGGAGGTAACAATGGTGGTGGAGGTAACAATGATGATGATGGAGGCAGTGACGATGGAGGAAGCGATGACGATGATGGAGGAGATGCAGCATGCGCTTTTGTTGAAGAAAGCGAGGAGGAGGACCCCGAAGAGGTGGAGTTCGAGGACTCAAGTGAAGAATACTCTGGAGAGGTGTACACGCCACCACCGTGGCATGCACGAGGATTGAAGCGTCAGCGCATGGACTCCAGAACCTATTGCAACCTGTTCATCAAATAGCTAGAGATGGTTCTCCAAAACTAGTCTTCGTTAGGGATATTCGTTAGTCTTAGACATCGATCAATGTAAACTTCTGCACTATTAGCTTATTATGTTTAGAATGCTCAGTTAAGTACCTTGAAGTTCTAGGAATTTTCGTGAGATTTATTAAATGATTTTGGACAAGTTTGGGTAAAATTCGTGTTTTTACTGCTGCAGTTTTCTACTGAGACTACTGTACTGTATGATTTTTCATTTTTTACTGGTAACTGCGAAAAATCTGAGAAATTTGGATCTTGTGCGTAATTATCTGTAGTATCTGCACAAAAATCAGCAAAAATTCCAGACGCTTTTAAGTCGGGCAAAAAAAATTCGTGAACAGGACAAAACTGTTCTGCCAGATTTCTGGTTTTGCTTATTTTTGATGTTTTGCTTTGCCAAATGTTGTTACCAGCGTTACTAAATTATTTTTGTAGTTATATACTGTTAAGGAAAACCTGGAACAATGTTTGTGTGTGTGATTGCTCATGTGGTGATTGCTTGTGGTTGTTGTGGATGAACTGTTGTTGCATTGAGCATGTTGCATGGGTAGAAATAGTTCCTTAGTTGCTTTCTTTCTAATCTAACCTATGCTGAACCACAGATGGCTCCTCGCTGAGTACCTGATGAGATAGCTCAGCTCATGGCCGCTCAGGCACAGTTGACCCAAGTGATAGCGTAGTTCATGGCAACTCAGAACAACAATAACAACAACAACAACAACAACAACGGGAACAATCAGCCGCAGGGGGATGCTCTCACTAGGTTCCTGAGGCTGAGGCCAGCTAAGTTCTCCTCTGCACCTGAGCCCATGGTTGCTCTCGACTGGCTCCATTCTGTGAACAAGGACTTGGTGACCGTTGGTTGCACTAATGCTGAAAAGGTGAGGTTTGCTGCTTACTTGCTGGAAGGATCAGCTGCTTCCTGGTGGGATGCCTTTCAAATCACCCACCCGCTGGACACAGTTACCTGGGCCATGTTTGAGGAAGGGTTCAGGACGAACCACGTATCTACCGGGACCATGAGTCTAAAGAGGAAGGAATTCCACAACCTGAGCCAGACCAACCGCACTGTGGCGGATTACATAGAAGAATTCAACAATCTCTCTCGCTATGCCCCCGAGGATGTGGACACTGATGCCAAGAGGATGGAGAGGTTCCTAGATGGTATCAGTGATGAGCTTTCACTTCAGCTATCTGTGGTTTATTGCCTGACATTTCAGGAACTGATGGACAAGGCCAGAATTCTGGAAGGGAAACAGCAGCAGGTGGAAAGACGTAAGAGGAAGAGCAGCCATCACTCCTCGGGATCACACCACCATGCTCGCACCTCTTATGATGGACACTTTGGATACTCTAAGCATGGTGGAGATGACCGTAACCACCGTGGAAGTAATGGACATCGCCACGATGGTCACAGGAGTGACAATCACCACCGTGGAGGAAATAGTCACCACCATAATGGCCACCACCACAATGTCCACAAGAGCTACAACAGCAACTCTGGGAGGAACAATGGACACAACCGCTCTGGCAGGAGGGATCTTAGTGAAGTGGAATGCTTCAAGTGCAAGAAGATGGGGCACTATGCTGATAATTGCCCAGAGAAGAGGATTGAAGCAGGAAGCAAGCCTAATGCAAACCAGAAGGCAACAGTCAACCATGTTAACGTTGAGGAGATTCAGAATGAACCAGAGCTAGTGGTTGGTAAGTTTCCAATCAATACCCACATTGCATTTGTTCTTTTCGATACTGGTGCATTGCATACATTCATATCAAGGGCATTTGTGGATAATTATAAGCTACCTACCGAGGCTCTTAGAGGATCAATTAGAGTAAGTTCCCCTGGGGGAGAGATGATAGCTAGTGCAGCATGTCGAGGGTTGACACTAGAAATTGGTGCTTATGCATTTCCTGCACACCCGGTTATACTAGAATCCCAAGGTCTAGATGTCATATTGGGCATGGATTGGATGTCGGAACATCAGGGTCAGATAGATTGTGCTCAACGAGCAATTTCACTCACCACACCAAAGGGAGTAATGATCAGATATAAGTCGCCTGCCAGTATTGGAGTGTCCGAGTTGAATTCTCTTAAGGGGGTTAGCCTAGAAGATGTGGCCATAGTAAAGGAGTATCCCGATGTGTTTCCAAATAAGCTACCAGGGATGCCACCTGACAGGGACATGGAGTTTCTTATTGACTTGATGCCGGGAACATGACCGATATCCAAGAGGCCGTATAAGATGGATGTGGAGGAACTAAAGGAGTTAAAGAAGCAGCTTAGAGAGCAATTGGACAAGGGATTTATTCAGCCCAGTTCATCGTCTTGGGGCGCGCCTGTTCTATTCATGGAGAAGAAGGACAGTAGTAAGAGATTGGTGGTTGACTATCGCTCACTTAATGAAGTGACCATCAAGAATAAATACCCATTGCCCAATATAAATGATTTGTTTGATCAGTTGGAAGGAGCAAAGGTGTTTTCCAAGATTGATTTAAGATCGAGATATTTCCAATTGAAGATCCGTGAGGAAGACGTACCAAAGACCGCTTTCACCACTAGGTATGGGTTATATGAGTATACAGTTATGTCTTTTGGACTAACAAATGCTCCGACATATTTTATGACCATGATGAACAAGGTATTCATGGAGTACTTGGATAAGTTCGTGGTGGTGTTCATTGACGACATATTGATATATTCCAAGGATGATGCTAAACATGAGAAAAACCTGCGACTAATTATGGAAAAGCTGAGGGAGCATAAATTATATGCCAAGTTTAGTAAATGTGAATTCTGGTTAAACACTGTTGGGTTTCTTGGACACGTGGTGTCAGGTGAAGGAGTCACAGTTGATCCAAGCAAGGTGGTGTCAGTTACAGAATGGGAGTCACCCAAGAATGTGGGAGATATTAGGAGTTTCTTGGGACTTGCTAGATACTACAGGAGGTTCATAGAGAACTTCTCCAAGATTGCAAAGCCAATGACTGAATTATTGAAGGAGAAGAAGTTTGAATGGACCAAGGAGTGCGAAGCTAGTTTCCAGGAACTGAAGCAACGCCTGGTGACCGCACCTATCTTGTGTTTGCCGGATATTCAGAAGGATTTCCAAGTGTATTGTGATGCTTCCCGTCAAGGGCTGGGTAGTGTACTGATGCAGGATGGAAGAGTGGTATCTTATGCCTCACGCCAACTTAAACACCACGAGAGGAATTACCCCACGCATGACTTAGAATTAGCATCAGTTGTGCATGCGCTCAAGGTATGGAGGCACTATCTGATGGGTAAGCATTGCGACGTGTTTACAGATCATAAGAGCCTGAAATACATATTCACTCAAAAGGATCTGAATATGAGGCAGAGAAGATGGTTGGAGCTCATAAAGGATTATGACATGAGTTTGCACTATCACCCAGGAAAGGCCAATGTTGTAGCGGATGCACTAAGTCGCAAGGTTTATGCTAATGACCTGATAGTGGGGGAGTTACCCAAGGATTTGTGTGAACAGCTCAAGGACCTTAGGTTGGAAGTAGTATCCGAGGGATATTTGACAACAATGGAAGTCAAGCCAACGCTTCTAGATGAGATTAGAGAGGCTCAAAAGAAGGATAGTGACCTGGAGGAAATAAGGGGAAACATACCCAAAGGTAAAGCTGAAGGGTTTCGCGAGGATGATCAAGGAACACTATGGTACAAGGATCGCTTATGTGTGCCCAACGATCTGGAAATTAGGAAGTTGATATTTCAAGAAGCTCATAATTCGCCATACTCTATACATCTAGGTAACACGAAGATATACATGGATTTGAAGGAAAGGTTTTGGTGGGTTAACATGAAGCGAGAGATTGCAGAGTATATTGCCTTATGTGATGTCTATAGTAGAGTGAAGGCCGAACACCAAAAGCCAACAGGATTGCTACAACCATTGTCGATACCTGAATGGAAATGGGATAGAGTTGGAACGGACTTTATCACAGGATTGCCCAGAACCAAGTCTGGATATGATTCTATTTGGGTAGTGGTAGATCATTTAACCAAGGTAGCTCACTTTATACCCATGAAGACCACTTATACTAGTGCTAAGTTAGCCAAGATCTACATGAACAGAATTGTGTGCCTGCATGGAGTTCCTAAGAGCATTGTGTCAGATAGAGGCACCCAATTCACCTCTCACTTTTGGCGCCAGCTACATGAGTCATTGGGAACGAGATTGGAGTTTAGCATAGCTTTCCATCCCCAGACGGATGGTCAGACCGAGAGGGTGAATCAGATTTTGGAGGATATGTTGAGAGCCTGTGCCTTGGCTCATGGCGCTAGTTGGGATGAAAATTTACCTTATGCTGAATTTTCCTACAACAACAGCTACCAATCCAGCATCAAGACATCACCATTCGATGTACTATATGGTAACAGGTGCAGAACACCATTTTTATGGGATGGTGTAGATGAACATCAACTGTTTGGACCGGATTTGATCAAGGATGCTGAAGAGAAGGTTAGTCTGATTTGGGACAGGTTGAAGGTGGCACAATCGAGACAGAAGAGCTATGCTTATTCTAAGCGCAAGGAAGTGGCGTATGAGATTGGAGATCGAGCATACCTTAGAGTTTCGCCACTACGTGGAATTAAGAGGTTTGGAATTAAGGGTAAGCTGGCACCTCGGTTTATAGGACCATACCGGATCCTAGCACACAAGGGAGAGGTTGCATATCAGTTGGAGTTGCCAGAAGCTCTGTCCGCTGTCCATGATGTGTTCCATGTGTCCTAGCTAAAGAAATGCCACCTGGAAATGGTAGATACGCCGTTGAGGGATACCGTGCCATTAGATGAGGTTCAGCTAGAGAGTGACCTGACTTATGAGGATAAGCCGGTCAAGATTTTGGAGACAGCAGTGAGGTTTACCCGCAGCAAGACGATCAGGTTTTGCAAGGTGCAATGGAGCCACCACACCGAAGAGGAAGCCACCTGGGAGCGAGAGGATGATCTCCGAGAGGACCACCTGCACCTATTTGCTAGCCATGTCGAATCTCGAGGACGAGATTCATCTTAAGGGGGTTAGTCTTGTCACATCCCAAATTCTAGATTTGGTACTGCATACTTGCATGGCATTGCATCATGTTCATCTTTGAGAAAATTCAGTTTTTAAAGCTTTTTGCCACAACCCCTCTTCTTTGCTAGTCCCTCCTATTTGCAAGCCTACTAGGGTTTTTACCTAGAATCTTCTTGGTTGACACTATAAAGTCATTCTAGATGCTTAGTTGTATAGAGTTTTCAATTACGAACCTGTAGAAACTTGTTTCGCTCAATTCGGAGCTGTAGATCAAAAGTTATACTGGTTTTAGTGTGGACTGAATTTCAGATTCAGGTATTTTCAGAAAAACAGACAGTTCCGAGTTGCAGCAGAGCAGAAAAAGATTAAAGAGAAAAGAAGAAAAATAAAAGGAAAAACCGCAGCCCAGCCGGGCAGCCGCCAGAGGCCCACCCGGGGCCCAGCTCGCGCCAGCGACCGCGGCCGAACCAGCTGGCCCGCCAGCAGCCCAACACCCCCCGCGCGGCCTCTTTCCCTCTCCCCTTTCTTCCTTTTCTTTTTCTTTTGTTTTTTTCTTTTCCCTGACCGCGGGCCTCGCCTGCTAGCCGCACGAACGGTGCGTGCTTGTCCTGGACTTTGCCGTCGCCGTCCTTTGCAGGGACGAACTGCCGCCGGTTTTCTCGCCCGTTTTCCTCGGGGATTCGGTGTCGAATCCCACATTTTTGCCCAGCCCCTTAAAGCCGCCGCCACGCAAATTCTTTTCCCCTCCTCACCCCTAGCCCGCGAGCCGCTGAACTCGCCGGATTTCTCTCCGGAGTCCGCGAGCCGCCGCCACTCCGTCCGCTGTTCGCCACCGCCCGAGGTCGCCGTCAGCCGCGCCGACCCCACCCCTGCACCCGCCGCGCACTGCCCCACGCCGTAGACCACTCCGCCGCCCGCCGTCGTCGCCGGAGCGTCGCCCGCTATCGCCGCCGACCCGCCGCCGCCGTCGCCAGGTGAGCCCCCGCCGCAGTCGCTCCCGGCCGCTCGATCACGCGCGGACGGCCTGGATCGTCCGTTGACTGGCCGGTCAACCGCTGACCGGTCAAAGGTCCAGTCAGCGCCATGTCATCCGGACCCCATCCGTCAGCGGGAATATTCCCCTCAGATTTTCCAAAAATTTATAAAAAGGCAGAGATTTTGTATAACTTTAAAAATTCATAGGAAAAGATCTACTTGGCCAAAAATTGCAAATAAAGTATCATTGGATTCACAAAATTGTGTAGAATTGTATTATGCAATAATATCCCAGGTTTACTGTATGTATTTTCCTGAGGTTATAAAAATGCTTAAAGTGGTATTAAATTCGCAGAAAAAGATCTGTAAATCTTTTTGGAGTAAGTCCTATTGGTCTAGGCTCTAGTTTGAGCTATGTGTCTAGTAGTATTTTTGTCACACTTGAATAACACTGTTTACAACAATAGTTTAATGTTTTGACTAAAAGCCTTTTAACTAGTCCTTTTTATGCTTAAATTATTTTCCTTTGCATTAAAAGTTTTCCCAGGCATCATTCAGTAGTAGCATTGATCAGAGAATGTAACTAAACTACTGAAGCTTTATTAAAGTGCCATGCATGCATTGTGTTGCATTTGTTGATCTCTATGTGTGGATTGTTTATTTGGTTGAATTGCTTTTATGTAGATTGTGAGGATTGTAACCCGTGTGACTGTCCGGACTGTGCTTTTGACTCTGGCAACTACCAAGGCAAGTGGAGCTTCATAAAAGTCCTATTTACTTTCTATATGCATTGTAGCTTGTTTTGTTTTACAAGTTTTATCTATTTCTATGCTATATCCTATTATGTCGTAGCCTATCTCGTTAGGTGAGCCACCGTAAGTAGTTGTGCTTAGTTGTGCTTATGTAGACGAGGGTGGGATACACCATGACAAAGATTGTTTTGAAAGAACGTGTTTGGAAAGTTTGAAAACAACTTAATTAATGAACTCTCTGGGTGGATTGGTAATTGCATGGTTCGTGAATGCCGGGCCCATGTCTATGGTTTACCCGACTAGCTCACTTGTGGATGGCCACCCAGTTTTCTGTGAAATGATTAGTGTCTCGATTTGGTGGCTTACGTGTACAACCATATGCCAGTGAGTTATGGGTGGCTGGATGGACTTAGTAGGTCGTGGCGACCCGAGCTCTTCGTATCCAGATATGTAGTGAATGTGATAGGTTGGTACGGTGCGTGTATGGGCTTGGGGAGCTACTTCCCGAATTGTCTCTTCTTGGGCTTCTCCCTATCATGACTCAATATGCGTGTCGTGGTACGAGCGGGTCGACCAAGTCATATGGGTAAAGTGTGCAACCCCTGCAGGGCGTAAAACTAAGTGCTTAGCCGTGTCCCCGGTAATGGACGATTGAGTTGCTAAATTGTGGGTGCTATGACATGTTCTCATTCATTCCAACTTGCAATTGCTAAAACTTGTGGTTGAAACTTAATTGGGTTGTTTGATGAAGATTAAATTCTTTACAAATGATTTACAAATGGTAGGATAAAGTATTTTGCTGCTGCAATTAAGCCTGAACCCCACAATCCAGATATGCATATAGCTATTTAGTCTTGTTGTTCTCTCATTGTTCCACTTGCTAGTGCATTCCAAGTGCTGACCCTTCGGGGCTGTTACGTTTCATGTTGCAGGTTACTCTTCTAGTTACTCTTAGTAGTAGTGTTGGTTGCGACCCTCCACTCAACATTTTGTTCGCCTGTGGTGTCTAATGGATACTGGAGCTACTTTATTTATGCTATCTCTTTGCTACTTGTTTACTTGTGCAAGCGTTATGCTTTGCAAACTTTGTAATAAATGCAATATTCTGGATCATACCGGTGTAATAATGATGCACTGTTAATTCTTTGATGTCTATCGATGCTATGTATGCCAATGAACCGATCTAGGGATTGGCGTGATACATAGAGGTGCAATCCTTCCGGGTTGTACCGTTTCAATTACGAAATAAGAAACTCAGTGAATTATCCATATTGAAATAAAGCAACTAACAAAAGTAAACAATACTCACAGTAGAAGTTTCCTTTACCAGTTCCACTCTCCAATAGCACTTCACTCCCCGGCAACGGCGCTAGAAAATAGTCTTGATGACCAACAAGTATAGGGGGTGTATCTCAGTATTTTCGATAAGTAAGAGTGTCGAACCCAACGAGGAGCAGAAGGTGTTGGCGAATGGCTTGGAGCAGGAATTCTCTATAAATACTTAGCAAACAGATTTTTAGGGGTTTTTGATAATGCAGGTAAATAAAGTACGAGTAAATAAAAGACAATAAGAATAAATGAAGCAAGTGGCCCAATCCTTTCTTTAGCAAAGGAAAAGCCGGTTGTATTACTTAAGATGACCAAACGTTCTCGAGGACACATGGGAATATCGTCAAGTTCTTTCGCTTCATACAATTGATTAATCTTCTTTAGTTTGCTAAGTGTTGTGTGGGTGAACATGTGCTAATGTACCGACCTTCCTAGGACTAATACATACTTGTGATTGTACCCGTTGCAAGCATCCGCAAGTACAAGAAAGTAATTAAGGTAGAAACCTAACCACAACTTTAAACTCTAAGACCCTGACATCCCTTATGCAAAGGTTTCCTAACGGGGGTTCAGGTTTCTGTCACTCTGGCAACCCCTACGATTAGTAGAAAAATACACAATGCATTCCCCTAGGCCCATATAGGTGAAGTATCATGTAGTCGATGTTCACATGACACCACTAGAAGATATACACCACAACTTAAATATCAAACCATTGAATCTTTCTCAACACAATTCCACTACTAACAACATGACTTCTCCCATGTCCTCAAGAACTAAACGAACTACTCACAAGACATCATATGGATCATGATCAGAGATGAAATAATGATGTGTAACAATCTGAACATAAACGATAATTCAATGGTTGACTCAATAGCATCAACTACAAGGAGTAATCAACACCGGTAAAGTTTCCCCTAAGAACTATGCAAGATTCAACCCAATTGTTACAGCGGTATGAAGTGGTGATGATGGTGCTGGTGGAGATGATGATGGTGATGACGATGATGATGATCCCGATGAAGTCTAGCTTGATGGTGGTGTTGATGGCAATGATCTTCCCTCTCCGGGAAGGAATTCCCCTGGCAGAATTCTATCTGCCGAAGAGATCTTTCTCTCTCGGTGTTTTCCACCCCGTAGAGGCGGCATAATCTTACTATGGTTGCTCCTTGAGTCTTAGGGTTTCGGGAGGATAATATACGCCAGAGGGGAGAGCCTGGAGTGGGACAGGGCAGCCACACCACCTGCTGGCGTGGCCTAGGGCTGCCCGCGCCAGGGGGTGGTGTGGGCCCCCTTGGCCCATCTCCACTTCCCCTTCTGGAAAAATAGAATTTCCATGTATTTTCCCGGATTTTCTGATCTTCGCGAATTTCGCCTCCAAACAACACCTTTTCCATCAGAATCCTGACTGCAGCGGTTCATGCTCCAAAAAGTCATCAACCACGCAAAAGTAGATGAAATAACATAAGTATCATCTCTTAATATGAAATATATCAATGCATAACAGTAAATTATGATATAGAATAGTGATGCAAAATGGACGTATCAACAGGGCAAGCCTAAGAACAAGAGAAACTTCAAGAAGGACGACAAGAAAGCCGCCGCACCTGCTAAGAAGCCCAAGGCTGGTCCTAAGCCTGATACCGAGTGCTTCTACTGCAAGGGTGAAGGTCACTAGAAGCACAACTGCCCCAAGTACCTGGCAGATCTGAAGAACGGCAACATCAAGAAGAAAGGTATATTTGATATACATGTTATTGATGTGTATCTTACTAGTAATCGTAGTAGTTCCTGGGTATTTGATACTGGTTCAGTTACTCATATTTGTAACTCGAAATAGGAGCTGCGGAATAAACGAAGACTGGCGAGAGACAAGGTGACGATGCGCATTGGAAATGGCTCCAAGGTTGATGTCATCACCGTCGGCATACTCCCTCTTCATCTACCTTCGTGATTAGTTTTGAACTTGAATAATTGTTATTTGGTGCGTGCGTTAAGCATGAACATTATTTCTAGATCTTGTTTATTGCGAGACGGTTACTCGCTTAAGTCTGAGAATAATGGTTGTTCGATTTATATGAGTAATATTTATTATGGTAATGCACCTAAGATGAATGGTTTATTATTACTGAATCTCGATAGTAGTGATACACATGTTCACAACATAGATGCTAAACGAATAAAAATGAATGATAATTCTACATATATGTGGCACTGTCGTCTTGGTCACATTGGAGTGAAGCACATGAAGAAACTCCATTCCGATGGATTTCTTGAATCACTTGATTTCGAATCACTTGAAAGATGCGAAGCATGTCTAATGGGAAAAATGAATAAGACTCCATTCTCTGGGATAATGGAGCGAGCTACGGACTTATTGGAAATATAACATACCGGTGTGTGCGACCCAATGAGCGCAGCATCGTGCGGTGGATATCGTTATGTTCTTACTTTCACGAATGACTTGAGTAGATATGGGTATGTCTACTTTATGAAACATAAGTCCAAAACTGTCGAGAAGTTTAAGGAATTTCAAAGTGAAATAGAAAATCATCATAACAAGAAGATTAAGTTTCTGCATTCTGACCGCGGAGGTGAATATCTAAGTTACGAGTTTGGCATGCATTTAAAGAAACGCGGAATACTTTCGCAGTTGACACCGCCGGGAACACCACAGCGTAATGGTGTGTCCGAATGTCGTAATCGAACTCTCTTAGATATGGTTCGGTCTATGATATCTCTTACAGATTTACCATTATCGTTTTGGGGTTATGCATTAGAGACAACCGCATTCACTTTAAATAGGGCACCATCTAAATCCGTTGAAACGACACCGTATGAATTATGGTTTGGCAAGAAACCTAAGTTGTCATTCCTTAAAGTTTGGAGCTGCGAAGCATATGTAAAGAAGTTACAACCCGACAAGCTTGAACCCAAAGCGGAAAAATGCGTCTTCATAGGATACCCTAAAGAAACAATTGGGTATACCTTCTATCATAGATCTGAAGGCAAAGTTTTTATTGCTAAGAATGCATCCTTTCTTGAGAAGGAGTTTCTCTTGAAAGAAGTGACTGGAAGGAAAGTAGAACTCGACGAGGTTGTTGAACCTTCTCTTGGATTTGAGAGCAGCACAGCACCGGAAGATGTTTTTGTGCCGCCTGCACCAATAAGAGAGGAAGCTAATGATGATGATCATGAAACTTCGAACAAAGTTGCTACTGAACCTCACAGGTCGACGAGGGTTCGTGCCACTCCTGATTGGTATGACCCTGCGTTGAATGTCATGTTGGTGGACAACATAGACGACCCTGTGATGTATGAGCAAGCTATGATGATCCTAGATTCTGACAAATGGCAAGAAGCCATCCGAAATGGGATCCATGTACGAAAACCACGTATGGATGTTGGTGGACTTACCGGATGGCCGCAAGGCTATCGAGAACAAATGGATCTTTAAAAGAAAAACAGATGTCACTTGTCCAGGACAAAAATGCACTTGTCCAGGACAAAGATATCGCATTTCGGTCGACCGTTGCCTCCTTTGTCCACACCTCCTCCCTCTGTACCTTTGAAAGGTCCATGAAAGGAAAGAAGACCGCTTTCCCTTGCTTCGCACCTCGTCATAGCCCTGAAAAGCTCACTCGTGATGGTAATGTTACTGTCTATAAAGCTCGACTTGTTGTGAAAGGTTCCGACAGATTCAAGGAGTTGACTACAATGAGACTTTCTCACCGGCAGCGAAGCTAAAGTCTATGAGGATTTTGTTAGCAATCGCTGCATATTTCGATTATGAGATTTGGCAGATGGATGTCAAAACAGTGTTCCTTAATGGTGACATTGAGGGAGAGTTGTATATGGTACAACCTAAAGGTTTTGTCGATCCTAAAGATGCGGATAAGGTATGCAAACTTTAGCGCTCCATTTATGGACTGAAGCAAGCATCCCGGAGTTGGAATCAATGTTTTGATAAGGTGATCAAAAACTTTGGATTTATACAAACTTATGGAGAAGCTTGTATATACAAGAAAGTGAGTGGGAGATCTATGGCATTCTTAATACTATATGTGGATGACGTATTGTTGATTGGGAATGATATAGAACTCCTTGAAAGTGTCAAGGCCTAAGAACAATAGTTTTTCAATGAAGGATCTTGGCGAAGCGGCATACATTTTAGGCATCAAGATTTATAGAGATAGATCAAGACGCTTAATAGCGCTTTCACAAAGTACGTACCTGGACAAGGTTCTAAAGAGATTTAGAATGGAAGAAAGCAAGAAAGGGTTCTTGCCCATGTTGCCAGGTAAGACCTTGAGTAAGACTCAAAGTCCAGCTACGGCAGAAGATCGAGAGAAGATGAGTAAAATCCCCTATGCCTCAGCCATAGGCTCTATCTTGTATGCCATGCTGTGTACAAGACCAGATATAGCACATGCTGTTAGTTTGACTAGCAGATATCAAAGTGATCCTAGAATAGAACACTATACAGCGTTCAAAAATATCCTCAAGTACCTGAAAAGGACTAAGGATATGGTTCTTTCTTATGGAGGTGATGAACAACTTGTTGTAAATAGTTACACCGATGCTAGTTGGAACACCGATCTGGATGACTTGAAGTCACAGTCTGGATACGTATTTATTTTGAATGGTGCTGCAGTGAGCTGGAGGAGTGCCAAGCAAAGCATTGTGGCGAAATCTTCAACTGAATCAGAATACATAGCTGCTTCGGAGGCTGCACAAGAAGCGATATGGATGAAGGAGTTCATTACTGAGCTTGGTGCGGTTCCTAGTGCGTTGGACCCGATGGCCATCTATTGTGACAACACGGGTGCCATAGCCAATGCACAGGAGCCAAGGTCACACAGCAAGCTGAAGCACATCAAGCTACATTTCCATGCTATTCACGATTATGTCCAAGATGGCAACATAAAGATTTGCAAAGTACACACTGATCTGAATGTGGAAGATCCGTTGACTAAACCTCTCCCTAGAGCAAAACATGACCAACACTAGAACGCAATGGGTGTTAGGTACATTACAATGTAATCTAGATTATTGACTCTCGTTCAAGTGGGATACTGTTGGAGATATGCCCAAGAGGCAATAATAAAATGGTTATAATTATATCTTTGTGTTTATGATGAATGTTTACATCCCATGCTATAATTGTATTATTAGGAAACACTAATACTTGTGTGTTTTGTAAACATAAAAGAGTCCCTAGTAAGCCTCTTGTTAAGACTAGCTTGTTGATTAATAGATGATCATGGTTTCCTGATCATAGACATTGGATGTTATTGATAACAAGATCATATCATTAGGAGAATGATGTGATGGACACACACCCATAGTAAGCATAGCATAAGATCAAGTCATTAAGTTTGTTTTGCTATAAGCTTTCAAATGCATAGTAACCCAATCCTTCGACCATGATATTGTGTTAATAACCATCACCGGATGAGTGCTTTGATGACATAACACGCTACTTTGTAACTGGGTGGTTATAAAGGTGGCATTAGGTATTTTGAAAGTATGTGTTGAAGCGCATGGATCAAGACTGGGATTTGTCCATCCATATGACAGATAGATATGCTCTGGGCCCTCTCGGTGGAATGTCATCTAATTAGGTTGCAAGCATGTGACTAGGTCACAAGGGATGACATATCATGGAACGAGTAAAGAGTACTTATCAGTAACGAGGTTGAACAAGGTATGGAGATACCGATGATCGAACCTCGGATAAGTAGAGTATCGTGTGACAAAGGGAATTGGTTTTGTATGTTAATGGTTCTATCGGTCACGAAGTCATTGTTGAGTATGTGGGAGCCATTATGGATCTCCAGATCCCACTGATGGTTATTGATCGAAGAGGTGTCTCGATCATGTCTACATATTCGCGAACCGTAGGGTGACACACTTAAAGTTGAATGTTGTTTAGGTGGATATGGAATATGCGTTGGAGACTGAATGTTGTTCAGAGTCTCGGATTGGATCCGGGACATCACGAGGAGATCCGGAATTGTCTAGAGAATATGATTCATATAATGGAGATCATTTTCTAGGTTTTGGAAATGTTCTAGAGTATTCATATGGAGGTTCTAGAAGGTTTCAGAGTGTTCCAAAAAGTTCTAGAAGGTTCCATAGAGTTTGCTTGAAAACCAAGAAAGAAAAGGGGAGACTTGGGGGGGGGGAGGAAACTCCCCCCTCCCTTGGCGCGCCGTACCTAGAGGGCCAAGGGGGCCAGCCCTAGGCTGCACCCCCTCTATATAAAGAGGGGTGGGGGCGCCTCCCCCTTGCACCCTTCCACCCCAAACCCTGTCCGCCTCTCTCCTCCACCATCCTCCTGCTCCGGCTTAGGCGAAGCCCTGTAGAAATCTTTCTCCACCACCACGCCGTCGTGCTACTGGGATTCCCTGGAGATCTACTACCTCCGCTGCTTGATGGAATGGGGAGAGAAAGGTCTACATCGACTCCACACATGTGACCGTCTGTGGAAGCGTTGCCGGAACGCAGCGCCAGAAGGATCGTCTATTCGATCTTGAGATCGGCAAGTGATCGTCTACATCAACCACGAGATCCGATCTTGAACAAGGCTTTGGATATACAAGGTTTAGTATAGATCTATCTTGTTGCACTTATCTCATAGATTAGATCTTGGCTTTTCCATAGATTAGATCTTGGTTTTGTTCGTTCTTGCAGTAGAATTTTTTTGTTTTCCCTGCTACGAACCCATCACAAACAACATTTGGCGCAAATATGTTCTAGACAAAGAATTGCAAAGCACTGGAATTATTTCAATAGACACCGAAATTGTTTCAGGTGAAATTGCTGAAATTGGTTCTACATGTGATATTGAAATGTTGTAGGGGGTTTTATGTGAATGTTTGTTAATTAAAGTAATTAACAAAATTCTGAGTAAAATTAATAAAAGAGTTTTATTAAATGAGAGAGCATTAAATTTGGAGAAATTCAATGCCTTTAAAGTGGAGACTTTAATAGAGAATGTGAAGGGGCAAATTTATGTGGAGGGGGTTACCACCACATGAATGGGCGAGGTGAGGGTTCACCACCCATGGGGTGCCAGCCATGGGGATGGGTACCCCCTCCTCCTATAAAAGGCCACCTCTCACTCGTTCTTCCTCACACCTCCTCGTGAAAGATCTCTCTCCCCCTATAGAATTATTCCCCCATGGTCTCAGATTGGCGAGATACATCTTCCTGGTGGCATTTCGTCTGGAAGGAGTTGCTGCTTCCACTGCATCGCTAGAGCGAGGAGGTGGAGGTTGTTCGGTGGCCTGAACGTGTGTGCAAGGATGGATGCGCTGCTGATTTGCGGCGCTACGACTTCCACACAATCTTGGGACCGGCAAGCGTTCGACTACATCATCCACGAGTTCCATCTTGTTAACAAAGCTTTGTTGTTCTTCGAGGGTATGTTCTCTATGGATGTATATCCACCCGTTGCTTGTATCTAGTAGATAGATCTTGGTGTATAATAGTTCCCATCATAGGAATTTTTTTGTTTTCTATGCTGCAAACCCAACAACTCTTTCTCTAGAAAGGATCCATTCTTGGCAACGAAAACCTTGCCCTCGGATCTGTGATAGAAGGAATACCCAATTGTTTCTTTAGGGTATCCTATGAAGACGGATTTTTCCACTTTGGGTTCGAGTTTATCAGACTGAAGTTTCTTCACATAAACAGCACATCCCCAAACTTTAAGAAATGATAGCTTATGTATGTTTCCAAACCACAATTCATACGGTGTCTTTTCAACAGATTTAGATGGTGCCTGATTTAAAGTGAATGCAACGATTTCTAGTGCATAACCCCAAAATGACAGTGGCAAGTCTGTCAGAGACATCATAGATCGAACCATATCCAATAAAGTACGATTATGACACTCTGACACACCATTACGCTATGGTGTTCCGGAAGGTGTGAGTTGTGAAACTATTCCACACTCTCTCATATGTGTGCTAAACTCGTAACTTAGATACTCACCCCCACAATCGGACCGTAGAAATTTGATCTTTCTACTATGATGATTTTCCACTTCACTCTGAAATTCCTTTAACTTTTCAAAGGTTTCAGACTTGTGTTTCATCAAGTAGATATATCCATATCTACTCAAATCATCCGTGAAAGTAACAAAATAACGATATCCACCTCGTGCCGACACACTCATTGGACCACATACATCAATATGTATGATTTCCAACAAATCTGTCACCCGCTCCATTGTACCGGAAAACGGGGTTCTAGTCATCTTGCCCATAAGGCATGGCTCACATGTATCAAATGATTCAAAATCAAGTGATTCCAAGAGTCCATCAGAATGGAGGTTCTTTATGTGTTTTACGCCAATATGACCTAGACGGCAGTGCCACATATATGCAGATATATCATTATCAAGTTTAATCCTTTTAGCATCAACATTATGAATATGTGTATCACTACTATCTAGATTTAACATAAATAAACCATTCATCACAAGTGCATGACCATAAAAGATATTATCCATATAAATCGAACAACCATTGTTTTCGGATTTAAACAAACCACTTCGCAATAAACACGATCCGAATACAATGTTCATACTTAGTGTAGGCACCAATTAACAATTATTTAGATTTATAACTAATCCCGATGGCATATGGAGAGGCAGCATTCCAATGGCGATCACATCAACTCTTGATCCATTGCCGACATGCATCGTGACCTCATCACTTTCCAGCTATCGCTTGTTCCGCAGCCCCTGATTCAAGTACATATATTAGCAACCGATCTAGTATCAAATACCTAGGTGTTACTGCGAGTACTAGTCAAGTACACATAAATAACATGTATATCACATATACCTTTGTTTGCCTTGCCGGCCTTCTTGTCCGGCAAATACTTGGGCCAGTTGCGCTTGCAATGACCAGTCCCCTTGCAATAATAGCACTCGGTATTAGACTTAGGGCCAACTCGGGATTTGTTTTCAGGCGCAGCAACAAATTTCTCGCCTTTCTTTCTGTTTTGTTTACCCTTCTTGTCTTTATTGAAACCAGTGGTCTTATTGATCATCAACACTTGATTCTCTTTCCTGATCTCCACTTCTGCAGTCTTAAGCATTGACAGAAGCTCGAGGAGAGACCTCTTAATGCCCTACATCTTATAGTTCATCACGAAGCTCTTATAGCTAGGTGGCAGAGATTGGAGAACACGATGTATGCCAAAGTCAATGGGAATGGTTATTCCCAAGGACACAATCTTATCGGCGTACCTAGACATTTTGAGTACGTGCTCACTAATAGAGTTGTTCTCTTCCATCATGCAGCTAAAGAACTTTTTAGAAGCGTCATAACTCTCTACAACATCATGGGTATCGAAAATCATTTTCAATTCACCCATGGTATCAAAGGCATTGCCATTTTCAAAACGCTTTCGAAGTTCTGGCTCTAGCCCATACAATATGCCGCAATGAACTAAGTTGTGGTCCTCCTAACGTGTCAAATAGACATTCTTTTTTTCGTCAGGGGCATCAGGAGCTGGTGGGGGGCCTAGTAGTGCTTCTAGCACGTATTGCTTTTGTGCAATAGTGAGGAGAATCCTCATATTCAGGGCCCAGTTGGTAAAGTTTCTACCATTCGTCGCAAGTTTCTTTTTCTCCATGAACACATTGAAATTAAAAGCTGGTGGTGCCATCTACAACAAAATTTGTAAAGTTTATTTAGACTAAGTTTATGATAGATCGAGTTCAACTAATCGAAATTACGAATGAAGTCCCACTCAAAAACAACATCCCTCGTATCTTTTTGGTGATTACATGAACCAAATCCACTACACCAAGTCCGATCATCACGTGATTTAGTGTAGCTTCAAAGGAGAGCATCTATATGGGCATCATATCAACTATATGACTCATGCTTAACCTTTCAGTCCATGTTTCGAGGCCATGTCTTTACATGCTAGGCTTGCCAAGTAAGAACCTTAGTACTCACGTGTGCAAAACTGTCTTACACCCGTTGTATGAAAGCGTAGAGTCAAAAACACCTGATCATCTCGTGATTTCTTGAAATGACGGGCTTCCTTAATGGTGCATACTTAAGGAAGAACACATTTTATCTTGATATCTGATGTCTACGCACTTCTATTCTTGTAGACAATTGTTGGGCCTCCAAGTGCAGAGGTTTGTAGAATAGCAGCAAGTTTTCCCTTAAGTGGATCATCCAAGGTTTATCAAACTCAGAGAGGAAGTGGTCAAAGGTATCCCCTTTCAAGCAACCCTGCAATCAAGATACAATAAGTCTCTTATGTCCCCAACACACCCAATACACTTGTCAGGTGTATAGGTGCACTAGTTCAGCGAAAAGATCGTGAAATACAAGTGGTATAGATAATTATAAGTGGTAACGGTGATAGAAACTAGCTTGATGGCGTGGAAAAGACTAAAGTAAAACTGAAATAAAGATAGAAACAAGCAAACATGTAATAGATCTAGTTGCAAATGGTGTTTCAATGCTTTAGAAACAAGGCCTAGGGATCATACTTTCACTAGTGAACACTCTCATATAAATATATTCTTCTTTATGATACAACGCTGAACTACTCTCCGGTTGGACACTCTAATCCATGGTAGGGCTATAACAGCACACCTCAAAGTAAGCCTTTCCCATCTAGATAACCCCACACTATCACCTTGAGCACTAGATGGTTCCAACAAACACCACAATTTCATAAAGACATCTAACTCCAAATATAACTCATAACAAGTAATTGTAATCTCTAGCCTAAGTGCCACCATGGTGTGCGCGCTGTCACTTTCACACACATGGGGAGAGCAGAGATCTATTAAAGCACTTGAGTAGCAAGGTAGATCTACTTGATTACAAAGCTCATGATCACAATATGATCTTGCATAGAGGGAGAGATGAACACGTAGCTACTGGTAGAACCCTTAGCCTCGAGAGAGAACTATTCCCTCCTCATCATGGGAATCAGCAACGGCGATGGAGATGGTGGTGGAGATCAATGGAGATGGCTCCCGGGGCACTTCCTGTTGGAGATATGCCCAAGAGGCAATAATAAAAGTGGTTATTATTATATCTTTGTGTTTATGATGAATGTTTACATCCCATGCTATAATTGTATTATAAGGAAACACTGATACATGTGTGTTTTGTAAACATAAAAGAGTCCCTAGTAAGCCTCTTGTGGAACTAGCTTGTTGATTAAATGATGATCATGGTTTCCTAATCATGGACATTGGATGTCATTAATAACAAGGTTATATCATTAGGAGAATGATGTGATGGACACACACCCATAGTAAGCGTAGCATAAGATCAAGTCATTAAGTTCGTATTGCTATAAGCTTTCAAATGCATAGTAACCTAATCCTTCGACCATGAGGTTATGTTAATCACCATCACCGGATGGGTACTTTGATGACATCAAACACCGCTTCGTAACTGGGTGGTTATAAAGGTGTCATTGGGTATTCTGAAAGTATGTGTTGAAGCGCATGGACCAAGATTGGGATTTGTCCATCCATATGACGGATATATATGCTCTGGGCCCTCTCGGTGGAATGTCATCTAGTTTGCTTGCAAGCATGTGACTAGGTCACAAGGGGTGACATAACATGGAACGAGTAAAGAGTACTTATCAGTAACGAGGTAGAACTAGGTATGGAGATACCGACGATCAAACCTCGAATAAGTAGAATATCGCGTGACAAAGGGAATTGGTTTCATATGTTAATGGTTCTATCGATCACGAAGTCATCGTTGAGTATGTGGGAGCCGTTATGGATCTCCAGATCCCGCTGATGGTTATTGATCGGAGAGGTGTCTCCATCATGTCTGCATATTCACAAACCGTAGGGTGACACACTTAAGGTTCGAAGTTGTTTTTAAGTAGATATGGAATATGCGTTGGAGACCGAATGTTGTTCGGAGTCTCGGATTGGATCCGGGACATCACGAGGAGATCCGGAATTGTCCGGAGAATAAGATTCATATGTTGGGGATCATTTTCTAAGTTAGGAAATGTTCCGGAGTGTTTGTATGGAGATTCTAGAAGGTTTCAGAATGTTCTGGAAGGTTCTAGGAGATTTCTTGGAGTTTGCTTGAAAACCAAGAAAGGATCAAGGAGTCCTTGTGGGGTAAGACAAGGAGTCGTGGGGGAGAAGGACTCCTCCCCCCTCCCAATCCGCCGGCCAAGGAGGGAGGGGAGTCCTACTAGGACTCCCCATCCCATGGCGCCTCCCTCCTTTAAATAGAGGGGTGGACGCGCCACCCCCTTGCACCCTCCACTTCAAGCCCTAGCCGCCGCCTCTCTCCTCCTCCTGCCCTCTGCTCAGGCTTAGGCGAAGCCCTGCAGAATTCTCTACTCCACCACCACCACCACACCGTCGTGCTGCTGGGATTCCGTGGAGAAGATCTACTACCTCTGCTGCTCGCTGGAACGGGGAGAGGAAGGTCTGCTTCGACTCCTCACGTGTGACCGACTGCGGAAGCGCTGACGGAACGTGGCGCCGGAAGGATCGTCCACACGATCTTGAGATCGGCAAGTGATCGACTACATCAACCCCGAGATCTAATCTCGTAACGCTTTCGGATCTACGAGGGTTAGTACAGATCTATCTCGTTGCACATGTCTAATAGATTAGATCTTGGCTTTTATCTAGATTAGATCTGGGTTTTGTTCGTTCTTGCGGTAGAATTTTTTTGTTTTCCATGCTACGAACCCATCAGTGGTATCAGAGCCGTATCTATGCGTAGATCTGTTGCATGAGTAGGACACAATGGTTTTGTGGGCGTTGGTGCTCGTGCCGTCTTTTGCTTTGTGTACTTTGCATCTTGCGGTATGGTGGGATGAAGCAGCTCGGGCTAACCTTACATGTCATCGCACATGAGACTTGATCCACGCTTGACGTTTAACTTGCTTTGCACAAGTGGCTTTGCGGGTGTCTGTCTCTCCCATCATAGTATAGATCCAATCTACACTTTGCACTCGATAACACTTGTATCAACGTTGTGGTTCAGTTTCGTAGGTAAGATCCGTTCTTATTCGAAAGCCCCAAACCACGTAAAACATGCAAAGAAAATTAGAGGCGTCTAACTTGTTTTTGCAGGGGTTTTGTGATGTGATATGGCCATCATGTGATTGTGATTATATTTGATGTATGCAATGATCTTTGTTGTAATATGGCAACCGGCAGGAGCCTAATGGTTGTCTTTAATTCTGTTAAGACCTGCGTGTCTATTCATCTTGTAATAGCTTTGTTCCAAGTAGTTGTAATAGTTGTTGGTGATGATGGACAACCATGAAGCAGCGCCACTGACCTTGACGCAATGCTGGTGATGATGGAGATCATGTCCGTGCTTTGTAGATGGAGATCAAAGGCATAAGAAGAAAGGGCCATATCATATCACACTAATTATGAATTGCCTGTGATGTTAATCCTTTATGCATCTTGTATTGCTTAGATCGTGACGGTAGCATTATAAGATGATCCCTCTCACTAAATTTCAAGTAATAAAGTGTTCGTCCTTAGTTGGCACCGTTGCTAAGACTCGTCGTCTCGAAGCATCTCGTGATGATCGGGTGTGATAGATTCTACGTGTGCATACAACGGGTGCAAGCCAGATTTGCACATGCGGAAACTAAGGTTAATCTTGACGAGCCTAGCATGTACAGACATGGTCTCGGAACACGGAATACCGAAAGGTAGAGCACGAGTCATATAAGTGATATTGTGAACATGAAGATTGTTCGCCGATGAAACTACATCCTCTCTCGTGAAGATCGGACTTGGTGTAGTGGACTTGGTTCGTGTAATCACTAAGACAATGTGAGGAATGTTGTTTGGAGTGGGAGTTCACCTAGTTAATTTAAGAATTAAAGTAGAACTCAATTTATCATAAACTTAGTCTAAACTACTTGCAAATTTGTTATAGATTATGGCGAATCTCTCCATCAATTTCAATGCGTTCCTAGAGAAAGAAAAGCTTAAGAACAATGGAAGCAACTTCACGGACTGGATCCGTGGTCTGAAGATTGTCCTCAGGGCTGGTCAGATGACCTATGTGCTCAAAGCATCGCTAGGTGACCCACCTGCAGATGATGCCACCGATGACGTAAAGAATGTTTACGCCACTCGGAAAAATCATTACTCCACAGTTCAGTGTGCCATCCTGTACGGTTTAGAAACGGAGCTCCAGAAGCGTTTTCAGCACCACGACCCGTTCGAGATCATTAAGGAGCTCAAGCTCATTTTTGAGACTCACACGGTCGTGGAGAGCTATGAGGCCTCCGAAAAGTTCTTTACCTGTAAGATGGAAGAGGGAAGCTCCGTTAGCGAGCATGTGCTCACCATGTCTGGGCATGCAAACAAGCTCCAAGAGTTGGGGATAACGATTCCTAATGAGTTAGGGATTCACCGTGTCCTCCAATCACTGCCACCGAGTTATAAGAACTTTGTGATGAACTACAATATGCACTGCATGAACAAGACGTTGCCTGAACTATCGTCCATGCTGAAAACTGCTGAAGTGGAGATCAAGAAGGAGCACCAAGTGTTGATGGTCAATAAGACCACCAATTTCAAGAAACAGGGCAAGCCTAAGAAAAAGGGCAACTTCAAGAAGGACGGCAAGAAAGCTGCCGCACCTGCTAAGAAGCCCAAGGCTGGTCCTAAGCCTGAAACTGAATGCTTCTACTGCAAGGGTGCTGGTCACTGGAAGCGTAACTGCCCCAAGTACCTGGCGGATCTGAAGAACGGCAACATCAAGAAGAAAGGTATATTCGATATACATGTTATTGATGTGTATCTTACTAGTAGTCGTAGTAGTGCCTGGGTATTTGATACTGGTTCGGTTGCTCATATTTGTAACTCGAAACAGGAGCTGCGGAATAAACGAAGACTGGCAAGAGACGAGGTGACGATGCGCGTTGGCAATGGCTCCAAGGTTGATGTGATCGCCGTCAGCACGCTCCCTCTACATCTACCTTCGGGATTAGTTTTAAATTTAAAGAATTGTTATTTGGTGCCTGCGTTAAGCATGAACATTATATCTGGATCTTGTTTATTGCGAGACGGTTACTCTTTTAAGTCTGAGAATAAAGGTTGTTCGATTTATATGAGTAATATCTTTTATGGTAATGCACCTGAGATGAATGGTTTATTCTTATTGAATCTCGATAGTAGTGATACACATGTTCACAACATAGATGCTAAACGAATAAAATTGAATGATAATTCTACATACATGTGGCACTGTCGTCTTGGTCACATTGGAGTGAAGCGTATGAAGAAACTCCATTCTGATGGACTTCTTGAATCACTTGAAAGATGCGAAGCATGTCTGATGGGAAAAATGACTAAGACTCCATTCTCTGGAATAATGGAGCGAGCTACAGACTTATTGGAAATAATACATACCGATGTGTGCGGTCCAATGAGTGTAGCGTCGCGTAGTGGATATCGTTATGTTCTCACTTTCACGGATGACTTAAGTAGATATGGGTATGTCTACTTTATGAAACATAAGTCCGAAACTTTCGAGAAGTTTAAGGAATTTCAAAGTGAAGTGGAAAATCATCGTAACAAGAAGATTAAGTTTCTGCGTTCTGACCGCGGAGGTGAATATCTGAGTTATGAGTTTGGCATGCATTTAAAGAAATGTGGAATACTTTCGTAGTTGACACCGCCGGGAACACCACAGCGTAATGGTGTGTCCGAACATCGTAATCGAACTCTCTTAGATATGGTTCGGTCTATGATGTCTCTTACAGATTTACCACTATCGTTTTGGGGCTATGCATTAGAGACAGCCGCATTCACTTTAAATAGGGCACCATCTAAATCCGTTGAAACGACACCGACGAATTGTGGTTTGGTAAGAAACCTAAGTTGTCGTTCCTTAAAGTTTGGGGTTGCGAAGCGTATGTAAAGAAGTTACAACCTGATAAGCTTGAACCCAAAGCGGAGAAATGCGTCTTCATAGGATACCCTAAAGAAACAGTTGGGTATACCTTCTATCATAGATCCGAAGGCAAAGTTTTTGTTGCCAAGAATGGATCCTTTCTTGAGAAGGAGTTTCTCTCGAAAGAAGTGACTGGAAGGAAAGTAGAACTCGACGAGGTTATTGAACCTTCTCTCGGAGTTGAGAGTAGCGCAGCACCGGAAGATGTTTTTGTGCCGCCTGCACCAACTGGAGAGGAAGCGAATGATGCTGATCATGAAACTTCGAACGAAGTTACTGCTGAACCTCGCAGGTCAACGAGGGTTCATACCACTCCTGATTGGTATGACGCTGCCTTGAACATCATGTTGGTGGACAACACTGATGACCCTGCGACGTATGAAGAAGCTATGGTGAGCCCAGATTCTGACAAATGGCTAGAAGCCATGAAATCCGAAATGGGATCCATGTACGAAAACCAAGTATGGACTTTGGTGGACTTACCGAATGGCCGTAAGGCTGTCGAGAACAAATGGATTTTCAAAAGAAAAACAGATGCTGATGGTAATGTTACCGTCTATAAAGCTCGACTTGTCGTGAAAGGGTTTCGACAAATTCAAGGAGTTGACTACGATGAGACTTTCTCACCAGTAGCGAAGCTAAAGTCTGTGAGGATTTTGTTAGCAATCGCTGCATATTTCGAATATGAAATTTGGCAGATGGATGTCAAAACGGTGTTCCTTAATGGTGACATTGAGGAAGAGTTGTATATGGTACAACCCAAGGGTTTTGTCGATCCTAGTGATGCTAACAAGGTATGCAAACTTCAGCGCTCCATTTATGGACTGAAGCAAACATCCCGGAGTTGGAATCAACATTTTAATAAAGTAATCAAAAACTTTGGATTTATACAAACTTATGGAGAAGCTTGTATTTACAAGAAAGTGAGTGGGAGATCTGTAGCATTCCTAGTACTATATGTAGATGACATATTGTTGATTGGGAATGCTATAGAACTTCTTAATAGCGTCAAAACCTATTTGAATAATAGTTTTTCAATGAAGGATCTTGGCGAAGTGGCATATATTCTAGGCATCAAGATTTATAGAGATAGATCAAGACACCTAATAGCGCTTTCACAAAGTACATACTTAGACAAAGTTCTAAAGAAGTTTAGAATGGAAGAGAGCAAGAAAGGGTTCGTGCCCATGTTGTCAGGTAAGACCTTGAGTAAGACTCAAAGTCCGGCTACGGCAGAAGATAGAGAAAAGATGAATAATATTCCCTATGCCTCGGCCATAGGTTCTATCATGTATGCCATGCTGTGTACAAGACCGGATATTGCACATGCTGTTAGTTTGACTAGCAGATATCAAAGTGATCCTGGAATGGAACACTGGACAGCGGTCAAGAATATCCTAAAGTACCCGAATAGGACTAAGGATATGGTTCTTTCTTATGGAGGTGATGAACAACTTGTTGTAAACGGTTACACTGATGCTAGTTGGAACACCGATCTAGATGACTCGAAGTCACAGTCTGGATACGTATTTATTTTGAATGGTACTACAGTGAGCTGGAGGAGTGCCAAGCAAAGCGTTGTGGCGAAATCTTCAACTGAATCGGAATACATAGCTGCTTCAGAGGCTGCACAAGAAGCCATATGGATGAAGGAGTTCATTACTGAACTTGGCGTGGTTCCCAGTGTGTTGGACCCGATGGCCATCTACTGTGAGAACATAGGTGCCATAGCTAATGCACAGGAGTCAAGATCACATAGCAAGCTGAAGCACATCAAGCTACGTTTCCATGCTATTCGCGAGTATGTCCGAGATGGTGACATAAAGATTTGCAAAGTACACACTGATCTGAATGTGGCAGATCCGTTGACTAAACCTCTCCCTAGAGCAAAGCATGACCAACACCAGAACGCCATGGGTGTTAGGTATATTACCATGTAATCTAGATTATTGACTCTAGTGCAAGTGGGAGACTGTTGGAGATATGCCCAAGAGGCAATAATAAAAGTGGTTATTATTATATCTTTGTGTTTATGATGAATGTTTACATCCCATGCTATAATTGTATTATAAGGAAACACTGATACATGTGTGTTTTGTAAACATAAAAGAGTCCCTAGTAAGCCTCTTGTGGAACTAGCTTGTTGATTAAATGATGATCATGGTTTCCTAATCATGGACATTGGATGTCATTAATAACAAGGTTATATCATTAGGAGAATGATGTGATGCACACACACCCATAGTAAGCGTAGCATAAGATCAAGTCATTAAGTTCGTATTGTTATAAGCTTTCAAATTCATAGTAACCTAATCCTTCGACCATGAGGTTATGTTAATCACCATCACCGGATGGGTACTTTGATGACATCAAACACCGCTTCATAACTGGGTGGTTATAAAGGTGTCATTGGGTATTCTAAAAGTATGTGTTGAAGCGCATGGACCAAGATTGGGATTTGTCCATCCATATGACGAATAGATATGCTCTGGGCCCTCTCGGTGGAATGTCATCTAGTGAGCTTGCAAGCATGTGACTAGGTCACAAGGGATGACATAACATGGAACGAGTAAAGAGTACTTATCAGTAACGAGGTAGAACTAGGTATGGAGATACCGATGATCAAACCTCGGATCAGTAGAATATCACGTGACAAAGGGAATTGTTTTCGTATGTTAATGGTCCTATCGATCACGAAGTCATCGTTGAGTATGTGGGAGCCGTTATGGATCTCCAGATCCCGCTGATGGTTATTAATCGGAGAGGTGTCTCCATCATGTCTGCATATTCACGAACCGTAGGGTGACACACTTAAGGTTCGAAGTTGTTTTTAAGTAGATATGGAATATGCGTTGGAGACCGAATGTTGTTCGGAGTCTCGGATTGGATCCGGGACATCACGAGGAGATCCGGAATTGTCCGGAGAATAAGATTCATATATTGGGGATCATTTTCTAAGTTAGGAAATGTTCTGGAGTGTTTGTATGGAGATTCTAGAAGGTTTCAGAGTGTTCTAGAAGGTTCTAGGAGATTTCTTGGAGTTTGCTTGAAAACCAAGAAAGGATCAAGGAGTCCTTGTGGGGTAAGATAAGGAGTCGTGGGGGGGGGAGGACTCCTCCCCCCTCCCAATCCGCCGGCCAAGGAGGAAGGGGAGTCCTACTAGGACTCCCCCTCCCATGGCGCCTCCCTCCTTTAAATAGAGGGGTGGGCGCGCCACCCCCTTGCACCCTCCACTTCAAGCCCTAGCCGCCGCCTCTCTCCTCCTCCTTCCCTCTGCTCAAGCTTAGGCGAAACCCTGCAGAATTCTCTACTCCACCACCACCACCACACCGTCGTGCTGCTGGGATTCCGTGGAGAAGATCTACTACCTCCGCTACTCGCTGGAATGGGGAGAGGAAGGTCTGCTTCGACTCCGCACGTGTGATCGACTGCGGAAGCGCGGCCGAAACGCGGTGCCGGAAGGATCGTCCACACGATCTTGAGATCGGCAAGTGATCGACTACATCAACCCCGAGATCTAATCTCGTAACGCTTTCGGATCTACGAGGGTTAGTACAGATCTATCTCGTTGCACATGTCTAATAGATTAGATCTTGGCTTTTATCGAGATTAGATCTGGGTTTTGTTAGTTCTTGCAGTAGAAATTTTTTGTTTTCCATGCTACGAACCCATCACTTCCCTGTCCCGGCAGGGTGCCGGAACAAAGACTTTCTGTCCCCCGAATGTCCCCTTCGGTGGCGGCGGCACTACGGAACTTTTCATGGCTGGAGGCTTGACTATTTAGGGTTTCTGCATCAGAGGGATCTTATAGGCGAAGGGGCGAGGTCGGTGGCCGGCCAGGGGGCCCACACCATGCCCTGGCACGGCCTGGGGGGACCCGCGCCTGGAGGGGTGTGGCCAGGCCCTGGCCCTCCCCCTTCTCGTATTCTGGCTCCGTGAGTCTTCCGGTAAAATAGGAACTTTGGATTTTGTCCCGTCCAATTCCGAGAATATTCATTTTCTCAGTTTCCTGGAACCAAAAACAACAGAAAACAGGCAACTGGCACTGTGTCTCTTGTTAATAGGTTAGTCCAAGAAATCATATGAAAAGTACTCCAAAGTGTGGACAAAACACAAGAAAGTAGATAAAACCAAGCATGGAACATCAAAAATTATAGATATATTTGCAATGTATCAACATCCCCAAGCTTAACTCCTGCTTGTCCTCGAGTAGGTAAGTGATAAAAAGAAAGAATAATTTTTGAGGTGACATGCACCATCATAAACTTGATGAAAGTATTTGTAAAACATGGATAGCTGGGATCATAGTACTTCAACACAGCATGAAGGATAAAGTTCTAGCAATAAGACATAGCAACTATGTTGCAACATGAAAAGGCACAAACAAAAGATGCATGAATAACAATGCTTTGCAATACGTTTGTTTGTTTCACATAAAGAAAACATAGCATAATGGCATTCAGCTTGTCCCTCATAGAGTAGCAAATATAAATGCATAAGACACCTTCAAAGTTTATAAGGGTGACTAGATACAATTAGTTTAAGAACAAGCAATATCAAAGTTATGCATCAATCAACTAGTCTTGGGACAATGCACATAGAACTAAGAATGGCCACTATGCTCTCAAACTAGGTGCATAAAGATAGAAGGTGGAGACTCAATATAATGGTGGAAGAAAGGCCTTCATAGAAGGAAGCAGAGATTCAAGTTTCATAAAGAGCTTCCAAAATTATTTTACTTATAGCTTTCAGCTCTCATTGCCCCTATCATAAGCATCTTGAAGGTGATTAAGGTTAAAGTGACACAACTAAGAGGATATGCTTGACAAGTTATAAGCCGAAATCTCATTCCCCTTACTTACGAAGACTGAACCTCATGCTACTCAACTTTAGTCACAAGTAAGATCTTGTCATTGTAAGTACATGTGTATCATAAAGAACCGCCAACGGGGTACCCCTCGCACATGATACAGGAGCTATCCCATAATCAAAATGACAAGGCAAGCAGACAATGAGCATCTCAGCGATCTTTTTATTTGCTATTTGCATAGGTTTTTATTGAGGATGCTTCATAGAGTGCTCATTATGGTGATGCTGCAAGTTTCCACCATGATTAGGCATGGCTTAGGCTAGCAGCCCAGGCGTTTCTCTAACACACATACAAACTCCATGATCTTACAAGTTCCACTTTTATTTCACACCGCCGGGATCCATAAGCAAAAGAACATGATATCAACGGGGTACAAAGTACAAGTGCAATGTCGAAAGCGTTCCCCATGATACATGGTTCTGCTAATTTCAACTTATAAAGCGCAATCATATACGCAACAAAGAAGGATCCAATGGTTCAAGTTTATTAAATGCAAGAAAGTAAAGTGTGCCATCAAGTTCGTGAGAGCTTTAATCATTAATTTTCACATAACAAGATTAATTCAAAAGGTAGATAAAAACATGAATAAACTTGGAATAGCATATGCTAGTAGGTACGTATGGTGGACTCTTTGGAATAGCTTGGTTTAAGGAGTTGGATGCATGAGCAGAACTCATACTTGGTTGTGGAGGCTAGCAAAAGACTGGGAGCGACAAACTAAGAGAGCAATAATGGCCATAATCATGTAGAGCAACAAAACATCATTGATCAAAGCATAAAGTGATACTACAAGTTGAAAACTAAAGGATCATAAAGGCTATGGTGACTTGAGATAGTCATAACATGGTGTGAGCTGATGACCCACAAGTATAGGGGGTGTATCGCAGTATTTTCGAGGGAAGTGAAACCCAATTTATTGATTCGACACAAGGGGAGCCAAAGAATATTTATAAGCCTTAACAACCGAGTTGTCAATTCAGCTGCACCTGGAAACAATCTTGCTCATAGCAGTTTATCAGTAGCAACAGTTTTGTAGTAGGAATAGTAAAGTAACAGCAGTAGTAAAGTAAAGACAGCAGTAACTATAGCAGTAAACAGTAGGATTCAAGTGCGGTAGGCATAGGGATGGATGGACAGGCGTTGCATGGACAAGACAATTCGCATAGCAATCAGAACATAGGGCAATTAAAGATAAATAAGATAAAGCATCCAAGTACTAGATAATCCTAGACATGTGTCCCATATATAGTCATACATACTCGCAATGAGAACTTGCACAACATCTTTTGTCTTGCTAGCCCGTTTGCAGCGGGGCCTCAAGGGAACTACTGGCAATTAAGGTGCTCCTTTTAATAGAGCACCGGAGCAAAGCATTAACACTCCATGAACACATGTGATCCTCACATCAAAGACATTCCCTCCGGTTATCCCGATTTCTATCACTTTGGGGCCATTGGTTTCGGACAACAACGTGTGTATACAACTTGCAGATAAGACCAAAAACAATACTATCATAATGAATCAATAACATGTTCAGATCTGAAATCATGGCACTCGGGCCCTAGTGACAAGCATTAAGCACAACAAGTTGCAACAAAGTCATAAAGCACTAATAAAAGATACTAGGCACCATGCCCTAACAATCTGATGCCATTACATGAACGATCTCATCCAATCCCTGCCATCCCCATAGCCTACAGCGGGGGATTACTCACTCATAGATGGGGAAACATGTATGGTCGATGGAGGAGCGATGGTGATGATGATGGCAATGATCTCCTCCAATTCCCCGTCCCGGCATGGTGCCAGAACGGAGTTTCTGATGCTGTTTCGTGGAATCTGGTGGTGGCGGTGGAGCAGAACTCCTTCTAGAAAAACGTCGAACCCTCCTGAGTTTTTAGGTCAGAAGGCAACTTATAGGCGAAGAGGGAGACCGAGGGGGAGTCTAGGGCGGCCAGAACACCCCTGGCGTGGCCAGGCCCAGCCCGCACGGCAGGTGGTGTGGCTGGGCCCCAGCCCCACTCCATCTCATATTCTGGCTCCGGGAATCTTCTGGTGAAATAGGATTTTTGGCTTTTGTCCCGTCCAATTCCGAGAATATTCATTTTATGACTTTCCTGGAACCAAAAACACAAAAAATAGGCAGCTGGCACTGTGGCTCTTGTTAATAGGTTAGTCCAAGAAATCATATGAAAAGTACTCCAAAGTGTGGACAAAACACAAGAAAGTAGATAAAACCAAGCATGGAACATCAAAAATTATAGATACATTTGCAATGTATCAACATCCCCAAGCTTAACTCCTGCTCTTCCTCGAGTAGGTAAGTGATAAAAAGAAAGAATAATTTTTGAGGTGACATGCACCATCAAAGACTTGATCAAAGTATTTGTAAAACATTCAAAGTTGGGATCATAGTACTTCAATCATAACATGAAAGACAAGGTTCTAGCAATAAGACAAAGAAACTATGATGCAACATGAAAAGGCACAAACAAAAGATTCATGAATAACAATGCTTTGCAAGACGTTTGTTTGTTTGAGTGGCATTCAGCTTGTCCCTCATAGAGTACCAAATATAAATGCAAAGGACACCTTCAAAGTTTATAAGAGTGACTAGATACAAATAGTTTAAAACAAGCAATATCAAGGTATGCATCAATCAACAAGTCTTGGGACAATGCACATAGAACTAAGAATGGCCACTATGCTCTCAAAGTAAGTGCATAAAGATAGAAGGTGGAGACTCAATATAATGGTGGAAGAAAGGCCTTCATAGAAGGAAGTAGGGATTCAAGTCTCATAAAGAGGTTCCAAAAATTATGGTACTTATAGCTTTCAGCTCTCATTGCCCCTATCATAAGCATCTTGAAGTGATTAAGGTTAAAGTGAACAAACTATGGTGTACATGCTTGACGAAGTATAAGTTAGGAATCTCATGTTCCTTGAATACGAGGGCCGCTCCTCATGCTACTCAATTTTAGTCACCGGTAAGTCCTTGTCATCGTAAGTACATGTGTATCATAGAGAACCGCCAACAGGGTACCCCTTGCCTGATGATACGGAAGAATCCCCATATCAAAATGACAAGGCAAGCAGACAACGAGCATCTCAGCAATCTTCTTATTTACCAAGGGAATATGGTGCTTTTTTCTCTCTTTCCTCTTTTCATAAATCTCTTTTTTTCTTTTTCTCAATAGCTATCTCTCTTTTTTTATAAGAAGAATGCTTCATAGACAGCTCATTATGGTTACGCTGCAGGTTTCCACCATGTCAACATGGATTAGACCAGCGGCCCAGGCGTCTCTCTAACACATATACATAACTCCATGGACTTACAAGCTCCCCATTCATTTCACACCGACGACATCCATATACAAAAGAGCATGATATCAACTAGGTACAAGTACCAAGCACAATGTTGAAAGCGTTCCCCATGACAGCATGGTTCTGCTAATTCCCAACAAATAAGTGCAAGCATATACAACATAGACGACACAATGGTTCAAGTTTATTAAGGGCAACAAAAGTAAAGTGTGCCATCAAGTTCGTGAGAGCTTTAATCACTAGTTTTCTCATAACAAGTTTAATTTGGAAGGTAAACAAAAGCATGAATATACTTGGAATAGCATATGCTAATAGGTAGGTATGGTGGACTCTTTGGAATAACTTGGTTTAAGGAGTTGGATGCATGAGTGGAACTCATACTTGGTTGTGGAGGCTAGCAAAAGACTGGGAGCGACAAACTAAGAGAGCAATAATGGCCATAATCATGTAGAGCGACAAAACATCATTGAGCAAAGCATAAAGTGATACTACAAGTTGAAAACTAAAGGATTACAAAGGCTATGGTGACTTGAGATAGTCATAACATGGTGTGAACATGCGCCAAGTCAACCCAAATAAAGCATCAAAGGATAATACCACTATACCATGCTTTAATATGCTAAAACAACACATGATTCATCCAAGGCACATTAAGCAATCTCAATTGTTTATAAAAAGTCATGCTACAGAAAAGAATACTAAGCATGAAGCCAAAACAATATCAAGCATGGCATGACAAAGCATAGGCCACAGTCAAAAACAAGCCTTTTTTACCACATAAGCATGAACTTTCCTACTCTTTTTCAAACCAAACCAAACCAAACTATTTGAAAACCAATGTATGAAATAGGGGGTACAACCAATTTATTCAGAAAACTAAGCAAACAAAAGCAAACGAAAACCAAAACAAAAACAAAAAATAAGACGCTCCAAGAACAACACAATTATGCATGAAACAATAAAAATGAAGCGTTTGGAAGAAACCTGGGATTTTTATTGATGAAGAAGGGGATGCCTTGGGCATCCCCAAGCTTTGACGCTTGTAATTCTTGGATATTTCTTGGGGTGACACGCATGGCATCCCCAAGCTTGAGTTGTAGTCCATCCTTCATCTCATTACTCATTCCTTCCATACACCTGAATTGTTTCTTTCATACAAAACTTCACACAATCTTTATTATCAACATTAGTGCACTCAAGATAATAGGTCTTAAGGTTCAGTTCTAACACCAAATAAACTTCCATTAGAACACTAGATACTGAAGCACTTCCCTCAAAAAGCTCAATTCCCCAAAGGAACTCAAAAAGGAATCAACAAGAAGCAAATGCAGAAAATGGCAGAAATCTGTCAAAACAGACCAGCAGGTAAATACGAATTTTTTCTAAGACCTTCTGTTGCTCCAATCAAAAAGTGTTGAACTAACGAAAGTTATATAACAACCTGGGGAAGAAGCACAAAAATTCACGCCTCAAAATGACGTTCATAGATTTTACACAAATTTTTACGGTGAAGCACAGAAATCTGTTTCGGGACAGCAACTTTCCCAACCATTACTTTTCTCTCATTAGTGGTTACTCTTGGCACAAAAAGAAAATAAAAAGGATAAGGAGTGGTTATTACTGAATTAATAACTTCCAAGACTCATATAAAACTTTTGGGTTATCTCCCAATAAGTACTTTTCTTTAACGCCTTTAAGTTAGGCATAAGCAAAAACTAAAATGGATAGAATAGAAGTAAGCGGAGATAATCATGGTGAAAACATTGTTTTGTTCAATGAAATACGTTTGTTAACAAGGTTGATCAGGTCTTGTTACCAAAACAATTTCATATGAGACAAAACTTTGTATTCCACTAGTGATTATGTTACCTCAATTTTGATAGCAATGGTCCCAATCATAATAGTTTAAAATTTTTCTCTCGGTATGGGACAATATATTTCTCCAACTTGAATGCCCTCAACATGTTCAATTGAATTCAAACCATAAGTCCTTTCCATCTTCTTGGGGAAATAGACAGTATGTTCCTTGTCATTAACATTGAAAGTCACCTTTCCTTGATTACAATTAATAACAGCTCTTGCAGTATTAAGAAAAGGTCTTCGAGAATAATGGACATATTATCATCTTCAGGCATTTCAAGCACAACAAAATCAGTTAAGATCACGCAATTATGAGCCACTTGAACAGGTACATCCTCACATATACCAACAGGAATAGTGGTAGATTTATCAGCCATTTTGCAAAGATATATCAGTTGGTATTAATTTTTCTAGTTGAAGCCTCTTATAGATAGAGAAAGGCATAACACTACTCCAGCTCCCAAATCACACAAAACAGTTCTAACATAACTGTTCTTAATAGAGCAAGGGATAGTTGGAATCCCTGGATCTCCAAGTTTCTTAGGAACCTTACCATTGAAGGAATAATTAGCAAGTAAAGTAGAAATTTCTTCATTAGGGATCTTCCTTTTATTCGAGACAATATCCTTGATATACTTTGAGTAAGGAGGCAATTTAATAGCATCAGTCAAAGGAATTTGCAAGAATAAAGGTTTCATCCACTCATAAAACTTATTATAGTGTTCATCTTCCTTTGACTTGTGTTCCTTATCAGGGAAAGGCATAGGTTTTTGGACCCAAGGTTCTCTTTCACTACCATGTTTCTTAGCAATAAAATCTTCTTTGGTGTATTTAGTATTCTTAGTGTGGTTTTCAGGTTCTTCCTCAACTTTCTCTTCATTAGGAGCTTCATTTTCTTCATTACCACTTTCAGTTTCAGCATCAGAGATAGATATACTATTAGGATCTAAAGCAGGTTTAGAGGGTTCTACAACAGTTTTATGTTTCTTTTTCCTTTTCTTACGAGTAGAACCACTATTTTTAGCTTGTTGAGAATCCTGCTCAATTCTTTTGGGATGCCCCTCAGGATATAGAGGATCCTGGGTAGCAGCTCGACTTCTAGTTCTAATTTCATAAGCATGTTTTTCTTTAGCAGCATTACCTAACAAGTCCTTTTGCACTTTAACAAGTTGATCTATTTGAGTTTTAACCATTTGAAAGTGTTTAACAATCATTTTAACATCATTAGAGGTTCTTTCCACAATATCCTTCAACTCAACAATAGCTCTAGTGTTTTCCATTAGATGATTTTGCACCCTTTTATTAAAATTATCTTGCTTAACAATAAAGATATCGAATTCTTCCAAGCATTGATCAGGAGGTTTAGAGTAAGGGATATCACCTTCATCAAAGTGTTGGAGAGAGTGTACCTCAATAGTGGATGAATAGGGGATAGGCTTACATAATTCTTCTATAGGAGGTAAATTCTTGACATTTGCAGCTTTAATTCCCTTCTCCTTAAGACATTTCTTAACTTCCTTCATTACTTCATCATTCAATTCAATAACTCCCCTCTTCTTTGATGTTGGAATAGGCACCGGAATAGTAGGTTCAGGTACAATTACTTCAGGTATAGCTTGTTGAGGAGGAGTCCAATCTTCATAGTTCTTACTTATTTTAGCCATTAATTCCTCAGCTTCCTTAGGAGTCCTATTCCTGAAAGCACAATCAGCACAACTATCTAGGTATGTCCTAGATTCTTCGGTTAGTCCATTATAAAATATATCAAGAAGCTCATTCTTAGGTAATGGACTTCTAGCTTGTGCATGAATCAAAGCACAAAACCTTGCCCAAGATTCGGGCAATACCTCTTTTTCTCCCTGTTTAAAATCAAAAAGTTCCTGCAAAATAGCATGTCTAGCACTAGGAGGAAAATATTTCTGCATGAAAGTACTAAACAAGCAATTAGGGCTATCAATAGATCTAGGAGGTAAATTACTAAACCAAGTTTTAGCTTCTCCTTTCAGTGAAAAGGGGAAAATCTTAGCAACAAAGTAAGTACACATCTTAATATCATCAGAAAACAAGCCACTCATGGTAGAAAGTTCATTCATATGTGCTACCGCACTTTCATTCTTAGTCTCACAAAAAGGTTCTTTCTCAACAATAGCTATGTAAGATAGATCGAGAGAGAAATCATAATCTTTACCTATAATGTTTATGGGAGAAGCAGCAAACTTAGAAATAGGAGACAATTTGGGTCTAATAGTACACCTCTCAAGGAGACTCTTAGCAGCGCTCCTATCATGGGTGTTTTTACATTCTTTAATAAATTCATCGGTCATCTCAACATAACCATCTTCAATATCATAACTCTCACTAGACTCAGGTGAACTAACAGGTGTGGTAGTGTCTTCATTAGGAGTTTCGCTATTTCCAGCTATAGTTCTAGCAATCGTAGCATCTAGGAAAGGACCTAATGAACCACTCTTATCAAGCATAGTAGAAGCAGCATCATAAGCATCAGAATTTTCAGATTCAGCAGTACTAACAGTGTGTGTAGCACGTGTATGTGGTGGTGTAACGAGCTTACTTATAACAGATGGTGAATCAAGAGCAGCAGAGGTGTTCAGAACCATACCTCTTCTTGTAGTGGATTGTAAAATAGGAAACTTGCCATCACGGGACTTACCCATGATGGATGGATAGCAGCGAACAATAGAGAATCCAAATGAGCTTGATAAATAAAGCTATGCTCCCCGGCAACGGCGCCAAAAAATAGTCTTGATGACCCACAAGTATAGGGGGTGTATCGCAGTATTTTCAAGGGAAGTGAAACCCAATTTATTGATTCGACACAAGGAGAGCCAAAGAATATCTATAAGCCTTCACAACTGAGTTGTCAATTCAGCTGCACCTAGAAACAATCTTGCTCACAGCAGTTTATCAGTAGCAACAGTTTTGTAGTAGGAATAGTAAAGTAACAGCAGTAGTAAAGTAAAGACAGCACTAACTATAGCAGCAAACAGTAGGATTCGAGTGTGGTAGGCATAGGGATGGATGGACGAGCATTGCATGGACAAGACAATTCACATAGCAATCAGAACATAGGGCAATTGCAGATAAATAAGATAAAGCATCCAAGTACTAGATAATCCTAGACATGTGTCCCATATATAGTCATACATGCTCGCAATGAGAACTTGCACAACATATTTTTTCCTGCCAGCCCATTTGCAGCGGGGCCTCAAGGGAACTACTGGCAATTAAGGTGCTCCTTTTAATAGAGCACCGGAGCAAAGCATTAACACTCCGTGAACACAGGTGATCCTCACATCAAAGCCATTCCCTCCGGTTATCCCGATTTCTGTCACTTCGGGGCCATTGGTTCCGGACAACAACGTGTGTATACAACTTGCAGATAATACTAAAAACAATACTATCATAATGAATCAATAACATCTTCAGATCTGAAATCATGGCACTCGGTCCCTAGTGACAAGCATTAAGCACAACAAGTTGCAACAAAGTCATAAAGCACTAATAAAAGATACTAGGCACCATGCCCTAACAATCTGATGCCATTACATGAACGATCTCATCCAATCCCTACCATCCCCATAGCTTATAGCCGGGGATTACTCACTCATAGATGGGGCAAACATGGATGGTCGATAGAGGAGCGATGGTGATGATGATTGCGATGATCTCCGCCAATTCCCCGTCCCGGGAGGGTGCCAGAACGGAGTTTCTGGTGCTGTTTCGTGGAATCTGGTGGTGGCGGCGGAGCGGAACTCCTTCTAGAAAAACGTCGACCCCCCCTGAGTTTTTAGGTCAGAAGGAAACTTATAGGCGAAGAGGGAGACCGAGGGGGAGTCTGGGGCGGCCAGACCACCCCCTAGCGCGGCCAGGCCCAGCCCGAGTGGCCAGGTGGTGTGGGTGGGCCCCAGCCCCACTCCGTCACATATTTTGGCTCCGGGAGTCTTCTGGTGAAATAGGATTTTTGGCTTTTGTCCCGTCCAATTCCGAGAATATTCATTTTCTGACTTTCCTGGAACCAAAAACACAAAAAACAGGCAGCTAGCACTGTGGCTCTTGTTAATAGGTTAGTCCAAGAAGTCATATGAAAAGTACTCCAAAGTGTGGACAAAATACAAGAAAGTAGATAAAACCAAGCATGGAACATCAAAAATTATAGATACATTTGCAAAATATCATGAGCATGCGCCAAGTCAACCCAAATAAAGCATCAAAGGAGAATACCATTATACTATGCTTTAATATGCTAAAACAACGCATCATTCTTTCAAGGCACATTAAGAAATCTCAATGGTTTATAACAAGTCATGCTATAACAAAGAATACTAAGCCTAAATCCAAAACAATATCAAGCATGGCATGACAAAGCATGGGCCATAGTCAAAAACAAGCTCTCTTTACCACTTAAGCATGAACTTTCCTACTCTTTTCCAATCCAAAGCAAACTATTTGAAAACCAATGCATGAAAGAGGGGGTCCAACCAATTTATTCAACAAACTAAGCAAACAAAGCAAACGAAAAACCAAAACGAAAAAGAAGACACTCCAAGAACAACACAACTCTGCATGAAACAATAAAAATGAAGCGTTTGGAAGAAACCTGGGATTTTTATTGATCAAGAAGGGGATGCCTTGGGCATCCCCAAGATTTGACGCTTGTACTTCTTGGATATTTCTTGGGGTGACACGCGTGGCATCCCCAAGCTTGAGCTTTAGTCCATCCTTCATCTCATTACTCATTCCTTCCATACACCTGAAATTTTTCCTTCATACAAAACTTCACACAATCTTTATTAGCAACATTAGTGCACTCAAGATAATAAGTCTTTAGGTTCAGTTGTAACACCAATAAAACTTCCATTAAAACACTAGCTACTATAGCACTTCCCTCAAAAAGCTCACTTCCCCAAAAGAACTCAAAAAGGAACCAACAAGAAGCAAATGCAAATAATGGCAGAAATCTGTCAAAACAGACCAGCATGTAAAGACAATTTTTTTAGGAGATCTTCTGTTGCTCAAATCGAAAAGCGTTGAACTAACGAAAGTTAGATAACAACCGGGGGCAGAAGCACAAAAAATCAAGCCTCAAAAGGACGTACAGAGATTTTACACGAATTTTTACGGTGAAGCACAGAAATCTGGTTCAGGACAGCAACTTTCCCAATCATTACTTCTCTCTCATTAGAGGTTACTCTTGGCACAAAAAGCAAATAAAAAGGATAAGGAGTGGTTATTACTGAAGTAATAACTTCCAAGACTCATCTAAAACTTTTGGGTTATCTCCCAATAAGTACTTTTCTTTAACGCCTTTAAGTTAGGCATGATAGTTTGAGAAGATGCTCACATAAGAAATATGAATTGAAGTAAAAGAGAGCATCAAGAAGCATATTCAAAGCACATTTAAGTCTAAACTACTTACTATGCATAGGAATCTTGTAAATAAACAAGTCATGAAAGCACAAAGAAACAATCATAGGAAAGCAAAACAAGTACAACTTCAAAATTTTCAACATAAAGAGGGGAAACTTAATATTATTGAGATACATAAGACCATGTTTCCCTCTCTCATAATAACTTTCACTAGCAACATGAATAAAATTAACAATATAACTATCACATAAAACATTCTTATCATGAGCCACATGCATAAAAGAATTAATGCTCTCCACATAAACATAGTCATTCTTATTAATTGTAGTGGGAGCAAATTCAACAAAATAGCTATCATTATTATTCTCATCACCATAATCATCAAATGTAAGAGGCATATTGTAGTCATAATTAATTTCCTCCTCAATACTAGGTGGACTGAAAATATCATATTCATCATTGTAATCATCATATATTGGAGGTTTGGTATCATCATAAGCAATAGAATAGCTATCTTCCAAAGCTGGGGAACTAAAAAGATCATTTTCATAAAAGACTTTTCCATAGCATTAGCAATAATGGTGTCCAAAGAATTCATACTAACAACATTGCTATTAGCATGCAAATAAAGTTCCATAGGTTTTTTAATTTTCTCTTCAAACACTTCATGTCCTAACTCAAGATAAATACTATAAAGCTCTCTAATTTTGTTGTTGTTTTCCATTAAGCCTAACTAGTGAAAACAAGAAACAAAAGACAAAATTGCAGAATCTAAAGGAAATAACTTCGAGCACTCACACCGGAGGATGTGAGTACCTTTTACCTTACCTCCCTGGCCAGAAAATAGCTTGATGTCTACGCACTTCTATTCTTGTAGACAGTTGTTGGGCCTCCAAGTGCAGAGGTTTGTAGAACAGCAGCAAGTTTTCCCTTAAGTGGATCACGCAAGGTTTATCGAACTCAGGGAGGAAGTGGTCAAAGGTATCCCCTCTCAAGCAACCCTGCAATCAAGATACAAGAAGTCTCTTGTGTCCCCAACACACCCAATACACTTGTCAGGTGTATAGGTGCACTAGTTCGGTGAAGAGATAGTGAAATACAAGTGGTATAGATAATTATAAGTGGTAACGGTGATAGAAAATAGCTTGATGGCGTGGAAAAGACTAAAGTAAAACTGAAATAAAGATAGAAGCAAGCAAACATGTAATAGATCTAGTTGCAAATGGTGTTTCAATGCTTTAGAAACAAGGCCTAGGGATCATACTTTCACTAGTGAACACTCTCATATAAATATATTCTTCTTTATGATACAACGCTGAACTACTCTCCGGTTGGACACTCTAATCCATGGTAGGGCTATAACAGCACACCTCAAAGTAAGCCTTTCCCATCTAGATAACCCCACACTGTCACCTTGAGCACTAGATGGTTCCAACAAACACCACAATTTCATAAAGACATCTAACTCCAAATATAACTCATAACAAGTAATTGTAATCTCTAGCCTAAGTGCCACCATGGTGTGCGAGCTATCACTTTCACACACATGGGGAGAGCAGAGATCTATTAAAGCACTTGAGTAGCAAGGTAGATCTACTTGATTACAAAGCTCATGATCACAATATGATCATGCATAGAGAGAGAGATGAACACGTAGCTACTGGTAGAACCCTTATCCTCGAGAGAGAACTACTCCCGCCTCATCATGGGAATCAGCAACGGCGATGGAGATGGTGGTGGAGATCGATGGAGATGGCTCCGGGGGCACTTCCCCGTCCCGACAGAGTGCCTGAACAGAGACTTTCTGTCCGTCGAATCTCCCCTTTGGTGGCGGCGGTGCTGTGGAACTTTCCGTGGCTGGAGACTTGACTATTTAGGGTTTCTGCATCAGAGGGATCTTATAGGCGAAAGGGCAAGGTCGGTGGCCAGTCAGGGGCCCACACCATTCCCTGGTGCGGCCTGGGGGGACCCGCGCCTGGGAGGGGTGTGTGGCCAGGCCCTAACCCTCCTCCGTCTCGTATGCTGGCTCCGTGAGTCTTCCGGTAAAATAGGAACTTTGGCTTTTGTCCCGTACAATTCCGAGAATATTCATTTTCTAACTTTCCTGGAACCAAAAATAGCAGAAAACATGCAACTGGCTCTGTGGCTCTTGTTAATTGGTTAGTCCAAGAAATCATATGAAAAGTACTCCAAAGTGTGGACAAAACACAAGAAAGTAGATAAAACCAAGCATGGAACATCAAAAATTATAGATACATTTGCAATGTATCAATATCTAAATGAGGGATCATCTTATAATGCTAATAAAATGCTAAACAAGCAATATAAGATGCAAACATCATATGCATAAAGTGAAATGATATGGTTCTTGCACTTGATCACTATTATGTGCATCGTGGTATGATTTTTATCATTCCTTTGTGTGTAAGGCCAAGGTCTATGGAACTTACACGTTAGGTATGCTATAATTTCCAAGAGTATCAACTATACTTCAAATTATAACATTACCATATCATGACACTAGCCTAGCAACAATCTAAACTAGACTCTTCTAATTTATCAATTGCAAGTTTTACGTGGCTTAGGGCTTTCGAAGATAGAACCGGTCTTACCTACGAACATGGAACCAAAACGATGATAACCAAATTATTAGCAACTCGTTGTAAATCAGATATTGACTATAGTAGGAGAGACAGACACCCGCTGGCCACTTATGCAAAACTAGTTGCATGTCAAGCGTGGAACAGGTCTCATGTGCGAGGACATGTAAAGTTAGTACGGGACGCTTCATCCCACTATGCCACCAATATCCAAAATACATATAAGATGCAATAACATGATTATCATCGCCCATATGCTCTTATGTGTACTGCCCGTGCAAAGCATCTACGCATAGATCATGCTCTAATACCACTATTGGGTTCGCAACATAGAAAACAAAACAAATTCTACAATGGGAACTACTAAGCACCAAGATCTATTTACCTAGATACAACCAACGGGTGGATATACATCCATAGAGATCATACTATTGAAGACCGACAAAGTGTAATGAGATTGGACTCGTGGATGATATAGTCGATCGCTTGCCAATCTCAAGAACGAGAGGAAGTCATAGCGCCGCAAATCAGTAGTGCATCCATGCTCGCACACATGTCCGGTCCATCGAACAACCTCCACCTCCTCGCTCTAGCGATGCAGCGGAAGTAGCAACTCCTTCCAGACGAAAAGCCACCGGGAACATGTATCTCGCTAATCCGAGACCATGGGGGAATAATTCTAGAGGGGGAGGGAGATCCTTCATGAGGAGGTGTACTTTGTGAGGAGGAGAGGGGGGGGGGGGATTTTATAGGGAGAGGGGAAGCCCTTCTCCATGATCGACAGCCAAGGGGAGGTGCCCCACGTCTTCCACATTCATGTGGTGGAGCTCCCACTCACATAAATTTGACTCCACCAAAAATTCCACTCACATGCATTAATTTTCCACCAAAATTAATGCAACTCTCATTTAATAAAAATATTTTATTTTTTTGTTCAGAATTTTGTTAATTACTCTAATTAACAAACATTCACATAAAACCCCCTGCAATATTTCAATATCACATGCATAACCAATTTCAGCAATTTCACCTGAAACAATTTCGGTGTCCATTGAAATAATTCCAGCGCTTTGTAAATCTTTTCTCTGGAACACATTTGCTCCAAATGGTGTCAGTATCCCTTAAGTGTGTCACCCTACGGTTCGTGAATAATGCAGACATGATCGAGACCCTTCTCTGATCAATAATCAGTAGCGGGACCTGGAGATCCATACTGAGCCCCACACATTCAACGATGACTTCTATGATCATGAGAACCTTTAACGCTAGTAACTAAATTCCTTTGTCTTGTGATATATTACATGTCCGATATTCGATCATTGGTATCTCAATACCTAGTTTGATCTTGTTACTGACATGCACTCTTTTCTTGTTCCCGTGATATAACATCCGAGTGATCACATCACTTGCTTGCAAACTATCTCAATCTGATATCACCAAGAGGGCCCAGATTATATCTATCCGTCATCGGGGTGGAAAAATCCCACTCTTGATCCATGAGCCTCTACATAACACCTTCGGAGTATCTGAACCCACCTTTATAGTTACCTTTTTATGGTGTGACGTTTGATGTTACAAGTCAATCTTCTAGTGTTAGTGATTGACATGATCTCGTGGTATAAGGACTAGGATTACTTCATATGATGTTATAGCAATTTAAACACAATGAATTTGATTGTAACGTTGTACTTTGGATGAATGTTCATCACATCATTCCACCAATGATGTGATCTTGTTATTAACAACATCCAATGTCCATGATCAGGAAACCTTGATCATCTTGTTAATCATTGAGCTAGTTTATAAGAGAGGCATAACTAGGAACCCTTTATTTATTTATTTATTTATTAAACACACATGTATTAACGTTTCCAATCATAACAATTATAACATGTAAAATAAACATCTATCATATACTTGGAATACGATAATAACAACTTTATTATTGCCCCTCAGGGCATATTCCCTTCAATAGCCTACTCGTTGGAGTCAGAGTCTTGGTCAGATTCAGGGTGGTAGAAGTGGCAGCACATGGTGTTGTTGAAGATGCTGATGCCCAGCCTTCCTTCACTGTCGTACTTGAAGACGACGATGTTGCCCACTTAGATCTCGTGCGTATGAGCGAACTCCTGCCAGCTGTTGGCGAGGAACATCCGGCCAAGGTGGTATAATACCACATCCACCGGGTACATGTTATGCGCACAGAATGAACAACGGTGGCGTTGTGTCACTGACCAACGGCGCGAACTGATGGCCCAAAATATATCGAGCTCGTTGGGGAACCCCAAGAGGAAGGTATGATAAGCACAGCAGCAAGTTTTCCCTTAGTTATGAAACCAAGGTTATCGAACCAGTAGGAGCAAGGAAACACCTCCAAGGTGTTGCTAGCTGGGCTTTGGCAGGGCGCACAACCGGTGCTAGCAGTAACGTGGAAACCTGCACAACACAACCATAGAACTTTGCCCCCCAACTTACAGTGAGGTTGTCAATCTCACCGGTTTTGCTGAAAACAAAGGATTAAACATATTGTGTGGAAGAAAGTAAAAGCTTGCAGAAAGTAAACATAAAGTAGTAAACAGTTGTAGATTGATGATAAAAGAAAGGACCGAGGTCCATAGTTCACTAGTGGTGGTTCTCCTTAAGATAGATGACATGTTGGGTGAACAAATTACCGTGGGGCAATTGACAAACATCGAGAAAGCATACATGCATATACTACCCATCTTGACTCCTTTGAGATTTGATTGGGCATTATAACATTATACATAGACCGTAATCCAACTGCATCTATGACTAATAATCCACCTTCAGGTTATGATCTGAACCCCCTCTAGTATTAAGTTGCAAGCAACAGATAATTGCATTACACATTGCATGTAAAGTAAACAGTACGATTGTTCTATGAACAAAGGATTGCTGTTTTGTCCCTAGTAGCAACAACACATCTAGTACCTTAGAGATTTCTGTCACTTCCCCAGATTACTAGAGGCATGAAACCACTATCGAGCATAAATACTAACTCTTGGAGTTGCTAGCATCTACTTGGCCAAGATAGCTACTAACAACGGAAAGCATGCAAGATCACAAATAACAAAGACATGGTAGAATCAATAATCAATCTGAAATAGCATCTCAATATCCATCGGATTCCCGCAAACACAACATGTGGGATTACAAATAGATGATCTTGATCATGAACGAAGCTCACAAGATATAAACATGGTAGCACAAAGGAGAACAACCAACCATCTAGCTACTACATGGACCCGTAGTCCAAGGATGAACTACTCACGCATCACACCGGAGGCTTGCATTGTGATGAAGAAGGCCTCCAGGGTGAATTCTCCCCTCCGGCAAGGTGCCGGGAAGAGCTTTAGATCCCTCCCGATCTAGGGATGGAGATGACGGCAGCTACAGACTCTTTCATGGAATTTTGATCGGGTACTTAGGGTTTTTGTATCGGAGGCGATATATAGTCGAAAGGAGGGGGCCGAGGGGGTGCCCTAGGTGGCCAGACCACCCCCTGGCACGGGCCAGGCCTGGCCGCATGGCCAGGTGGTGTGGCTGGCCCCTGGCCCCTCTCCGTCTCGTATTCTGGCTCCGTGTCCCCCTCGGTGAAAAACTGACTTTGGCTTTTGTCCCGTCCAATTCCGAGAATATTCATTTTCTGACTTTCCTGGAACCAAAAACAGCAAAAAACAGGCAGCTGACACTGTGGCATCTTGTTAATAGGTTAGTCCAAGAAAGTGTATAAAAAGTACTCCAAAGTGTGGACAAAACATAAGAAAGTAGATAAAACCAAGCATGGAACATCAAAAATTATGGATACGCTAGCAACGTATCAACATCCCCAAGCTTAACTCCTGCTCATCCTCGAGTAGGTAAGTGATAAAAAGAAAGAATAACTTTTGAGGTGACATGCACCATCATAAACTTGATCAAAGTATTTGTAAAACATTGATTGCTGGGATCATAGTACTTCAACATAGCAACTATGTTGCAACATGAAATGGCACAAACAAAAGATTCATGAATAACAATTCTTTGGAAGATGTTTGTTTGTTTCACATAAGGAAAACATAGCATAGTAGCATTCAGCTTGTCCCTCATATAGTACCAAACATAAATGCATAGGACACCTTAAAAGTTCATAAGAGTGACTAGATACAAATAGTTTAAGAACAAGAAATATCAAAATTATGCATCAATCAACAAGTCTTGGGACAATTTACATAGAACTAAGAATGGCCACTATGCTCTCAAAATAGGTGCATAAAGATAGAAGGTGGAGACTCAACATAAAAGTAAAAGAAAGGCCTTCATAGAAGGAAGTAGGGATTCAAGTTTCATAAAGAGCTTCCAAAAATTATGGTACTTATTAGCTTTCAGCTCTCATTGCCCCTATCATAAGCATCTTGAAGTGATTAAGGTTAAAGTGAACAAACTATGGAGTATATGCTTGACAAAGTATAAGTTGGAAATCTCATGTCCCTTGAATACGAGGGCCGCTCCTCATGCTACTCAAGTTTAGTTACCGGTAAGTTCTTATCATAGTAAGTACATGTGTATCATAGAGAACCGCCAACGGGGTACCCCTTGCCCGATGATACAGAAGAATCCCCATATCAAAATGACAAGGCAAGCAAACAACGAGCATCTCAACAATCTTCTTATTTACCATGGGAAAATGGTGCTTTATTCTCTCTTTCCTCTTTTCTCATATCTTTTTTTTTCTTTTTCTGTTTTTCTCAAAATCTGACTCTTTTTTATAATAAGAATTCTTCATAGATAGCTCATTATGGTTACGCTGTAGGTTTCCACCATGACGGCATGGATTAGACCGGCGGCCCAGGCGTTTCTCTAAGACACATACATAACTCCATGGACTTCCAAGCTCCCCTTTCATTTCACACCGACGACATCCATAGACAAAATAGCATGATATCAACTAGGTACAAAGTACAAGTGCAATGTTGAAAGCGTTCCCCATGACAACATGGTTCTGCTAATCCCCAACATATAAGTGCAAGCATATACAACATAGACGACACAATGGTTCAAGTTTATTAAGGGCAAGAAAAGTAGAGTGTGCCATCAAGTTCGTGAGAGCTTTAATCACTAGTTTTCTCATAACAAGTTTAATTCGGAAGGTAGATAAAAACATGAATATACTTGGAATAACAAATGCTAATAGGTAGGTATGGTGGACTCTTTGGAATAACTTGGTTTTAGGAGTTGGATGCATGAGTGGAACTCATACTTGGTTATGGAGGCTGACAAAAGACTGGGAGCGACCAACTAAGAGAGCAATAATGGCCATAATCATGCAGAGCGACAAAACATCATTAATCAAAGCATAAAGTGATATTACAAGTCGAAAACTAAAGGATCATAAAGGCTATGGTGACTTGGGATAGTCATAACATGGTGTGAGCATGTGCCAAGTTAACCCAAATAAAGCATCAAAGGAGAATACCACAATACTATGTTTTAATATGCTAAAACAACGCATGATTCTTCTAAGGCACATTAAGCAATATCAATTGTTTATACCATGTCATTCTACAGCAAAGATCACTAGCATAAAGCCAAAACAATATCAAGCATGGCATGACAAAGCATAGGCCACAGTCAAAAACAAGCTCTCTTTACCACTTAAGAATGAACTTTTCCTACTCTCTTCCAATCCAAACCAAACTATTTGAAAACCAATGCATGAAAGAGGGGGTCCAACCAATTTATTCAGCAAACTAAGAAAACCTAGCAAACTAAAACCAAAAACAAAAAACAAAAAAGAAGACGCTCCAAGAACAACACAACTGTGCATGAAACAATAAAAATGAAGTGTTTGGAAGAAACCTGGGATTTTTTATTGATGAAGAAGGGGATGTGATACATCCATTTTACATCACTATTCTATGTCATAATTCACTGTTATTCATTGATATATTTCGTATTGAGAGGTGATACTTATGTGATTTCATCTATTTTTGCATGGTTGATGACTTTTGGAGCATGGACCACTGCAGTCAGGATTCTGATGGAAAAGGTGTTGTTTGGAGGAAAATTTCACGAAGATCAGAAAATCCGGGAAAATATACGGAAAATCCTATTTTTCTAGAAGACGAAGGAAGCCAAAAGGGGGTCTGGAGATGGGCCACAGGGGGCCCACACCACCCCCTGGCACGGGCCACCCTAGGTCGCGCCACTAGGTGGTGTGGCCGCCCTGGTTCACCCCTGGCGCTCCCCTCTGGCGTATATTATCCTCCTGAAACCCTAAGACTCGGAGAGCGACCACAGAAGGATTCCGCCGCCTCTGCGGGGCGAAAAACACCGAGAGAGAAAGATCTCTCCGATAGACAGATTTCTGCCGGGGGAATTCCTTCCCGGAGAGGGGAGATCGTCGCCATCAACACCACCATCAAGCTGGACTTCATCGGGATCATCATCATCATCATCACCACCATCATCACCATCAGCACCCTGATCACCATCTCCATATTGCTGTAACAATTGCGTTGAATCATGCATAGTTCATACGGGAAACTTTTCCGGTGTTGATTACTCTTTGTAGTTGATGCTATTGAGTGAACCATTGAATTATTGTTTATGTTCAGATTGTTATACATCATTATTCAATCTCTGATCATGATCCATATGATGTCTTGTGAGTAGTTCGTTTTGTTCTTGAGGACATGGGAGAAGTCATGTTGTTAGTAGTGGAATTGTGTTGAGAAAGATTCAATAGTTTGATATTTAAGTTGTGGTGTACTTCTTCTAGTGGTGTCATGTGAACGTCGACTACATGACACTTCACCTATATGGGCCTAGAGGAATGCGTTGTGTATTTGGCTACTAATCGTAGGGGTTGCCGGAGTGACAGAAACCTGAATCCCTGTTAGGAAACCATTGCATAAGGGACGTATGGGTCTTAGAGTTTAAAGCTATGGTTAGGTTTCTACCTTAATTACTTTCTTTACTTACGGATGTTTGCAAGGGGTATAATCACAAGTATGTATTAGTCCTAGGAAGGTCGGTACATTAGCACAGGTTCACCCACACAACACTTATCAAGCTAAAGAAGATTAATCAACTATATGAAGCGAAAGCACTTGACAGTCTTCCCATGTGTCCTCGAGAACGTTTGGTCATCTTAAGTAATACAATCGTCTTGTCCTTTGCTGCATAAAGGATTGGGCCACTTGGTGCATTTATTCCTACCGTCTTTTATTTACTCGTACTTCATTTACTTGCTTTATCAAAAACCCCTAAAAATCCGTTTGCTAAGTATTTGCAGAGAATTCCTAATCCATACCACTAGCCAGCACCTTCTACTCCTCGTTGGGTTCGACACTCTTACTTATCGAAAATACTGCGATACACCCTCTATACTTGTGGGTCATCAAGACTATTTTCTGGTGCCGTTGCCGGGGAGTGAAGCGCTATTGGTGACTGGAACTGGTAAAGGAAACTTCTACTGTGAGTATTGTTTACTTCTATTAGTTGCTTTATTTTTGTTATGGATAATTCGCCGAGTTTCTTATTTGGTAATGCTACTACCACTGCTAAGGTAGTAGATGAACCACCACCTGCTGAGAATGATGCTTTTAAAATACCTACAAGAATTATTGATCGTGTTATGGATAACTATTATGTTGGGGATGGAACTGTCCATCCTGGTAATCATTTGCTCTTTATACATGAATTATGCGGGTTGTTCAAGTGTGCAGGTATTACTACAGATCAAGTTAAGAAAAAGTTATTCTCAGTGTCACTGAAAGGAAGAGCTGAGGAATGGTATAAGATGCTGAAGAATGGCCAAGCTCTGGATTGGGAGGAAATAGTGCCTCTCTTTTATTCAAAGTTTTATCCTCCTAGTGAGATTCATAAAGATCGGAATCAAATATACAAATTTTGGCCTCTTGATGGAGAGAGTACAACTCAAGCTTGGGGGAGATTGAAGTTACTAATGCTCAAATGTCCCATTCATGAGCTCCCCAACAATATTAACAAGGAATTGAAGAGAGTTTCAAAGAAGCTTGGTCTAGATTCTCTGATCTACATGAAAAAACTGAACCTAAAATGACTCAAAGCTTGTTCCTTAGCAGTTTTTACCTTGGAATTGCTCTTTGATATAGATATGCTTTGGATGCTGTAGTGGGAGGAGATTTCCTCCAATGCAATGAGGATGATGCTGTTAATGCCATAAATAAGTTGGTCTTTACTTACAACTTGCCTAGCAAATCTGATTCTGCCTTCATAAACATATTTGCTAGATTGAATACTCTTGAGACCAGCACTGCCAGCTTAAAAGATTGCTATAATACACTTAGAGAGCATCATGACTATGTTCCAATAAATTCTGAACCCTCAAAATGGCTCCCTACAGTAAAGATTGTTATAGATAATGAAACTTTTCATGCTCGCTGTGATATCATGTCTGAATTTTGTCTTATACCCAAAGATATCTATGAACCTTTGAATCTTTGGGGGCTTTCTGAAGGAGGAGAAGAAATATTTCTTGCTAATAATGCCACAATATTACCCATTGGAATAGCTGAACGAGTGTTTATAAAGGTCCTAGGGAAAATGGTTTCTACTGATTATCTTGTTATTGAATGTGTAGGAAAAGGACAAATCACACTTGGAAGATCCCTATTGAAACTCCTTGGAGAAATAATAGATGTGGAAAAGGGCACCATGCACTTTGCTTCTCCACCAAACAATCATATGTTCCCCAAGGTTAAGAATAAAAGTAAGAGAGGTAAGGGCAAGAAATTTGGTTTTAATGCTTCTTCATTTGACAACACTTGATCCTTTTTCTTGCTTCTTATGCCTAACTTAAAGGCGATAAATAAAAGTACTTATTGGGAGATAACCCCAAAATTTTAGATGAGTCTTGGAAGTTATTACTTCAGTAATAACCGCTCCTTATCCTTTTTATTTGCTTTTTGTGCCAAGAGTAACCTCTAATGAGAGAGAAGTAATGATTGGGAAAGTTGTTGTCCCGAAACAGATTTCTGTGCTTCACCGTAAAAATTCGTGTAAAATATTTGTACGTCCTTTTGAGGCGTGAAGTTTTGTGCTTCTGCCCCAGGTTGTTATATAACTTTTGTTAGTTCAACACTTTTCGATTTGAGCAACAGAAGGTCTTCGAAAAAATTTGTCTTTACCTGCTGGTCTATTTTGACAGATTTCTGCCCTTATTTGCATTTTGCTTCTTGTTGGTTCCTTTTTGAGTTCTTTTGGGGAATTGAGATTTTTGAGGCAAGTGCTACAGTACCTTGTGTTTTAATGGAAGTTTTATTGTTGTTGGAACTGAACCTAAAGACTTATTATCTTGAGTGCACTAATGTTGCTAATAAGACTGTGTGAAGTTTTGTATGAAGGAAAAATTTCAGGTGTATGGAAGAAATGAGTAATGAGATGAAGAATGGACTGAAGATCAAGATTGGGGATGCCACGCGTGTCACCTCAAGAAATATCCAAAAAGTACAAGCGTCAAAGCTTGGGGATGCCCAAGGCATCCCCTTCTTCATCAATAAAAATCCCAGGTTTCTTCCAAACACTTCATTTTTATTGTTTCATGCACACTTGTGTTGTTCTTGGAGCGTCTTCATTTTATGTTTTTGGTTTTTCGTTTGCTTGGTTTTCTTAGTTTGCTGAATAAATTGGTTGGACCCCCTCTTTCATACATTGGTTTTCAAATAGTTTGGTTTGGATTAGAAAATAGTAGGAAAGTTCATGCTTTAAGTGGTAAAGGGAGCTTGTTTTTGACTGTGGCCTATGCTTTGTCATACCATGCTTGATATTGTTTTGGCTTTATGCTTAGTATTCTTTGTTGTAACATGACTTGTTATAAACAATTGATATTGCTTATTGTGCCTTTGAATAATCATGCGTTGTTTTAGCATATTAAAGCATAGTATTGTGGTATTCTCCTCTGATGTTTTATTTGGGTTGACTTGGCACATGCTCACACCATGTTATGACTATCCCAAGTCACCATAAGCCTTTATGATCCTTTAGTTTTCAACTTGTAGTATCACTTTATGCTTTGATTAGTGATGTTTTGTCGCTCTGCATGATTATGGCCATTATTGCTCTCTTAGTTGGTCGCTCCCAGTCTTTTGCTAGCCTCCATAACCAAGTATGAGTTCCACTCATGCATCCAACTCCTAAAACCAAGTTATTCCAAAGAGTCCACCATACCTACCTATTAGCTTTTGCTATTCCAAGTATATTCATGTTTTTATCTACCTTCCGAATTAAACTTGTTATGAGAAAACTAGTGATTAAATGTAACATCCCAAAACTTCAATCCAAGGTTATTAAGATCCAAATCATCAAAATTAGGGTTGACAAAAAACTTTTTCAATTGAAATTATCAAAGCATACATATGTGTGTGCATTTAAAAATAGGAGTTGTTTGAATTTCCATGTTTAAGTGATCCATTGCTTGTAAAATGATTCTTAGGTGAAATAAACATCATCTAGATCATCCCCAAACAAATCCCAAAGAAAAAAAATCAAAATAAATAAAAGAAGCAAATGGTCATTTGTGCCATTTTAATCAGCATGCCTACTTTGGCTATTCCTAGTACTCAAAACCTAACAGAAACAATTATGGATCTTTGCACCCCTTGATAGTACACATAATGTTGTACCAAGGACCACTTTGTGATCTGCCAAAAACATTCAAACACTATATTTAAATGGCATTTGAAAATTGAATCTATTTCATATGGGAAGATCCCACTATTTCAAAAACCACTCAAATGAGCTCAAATTTCAAAACCCAAGCACCCATAGAGTCTCAAGCTTATGCCTAGCACACCCACCAAAAATCTTTCCAAATTTCCAAACTACGTTTCTTGCGGCCATTTCATCAAACACATGGCATACATGAATTACACCTAATATCTAGCTTACTATTCTGAACAGGGTTTTGCACCCAATTCTCCTCAAAACACCCCCTCTGTCTCCAAATGATCTAACCATGCCATTATCACCCCTCCCCTATCCCCTAGTGGCCATGCCATGCCATGCCATGCTGGCCGACCGACCATGCCACCACCACATCAGACCATCTCGCCCCTGTCACCATGTCTACGAGCTAGCTCACACCTCACTGCCACTCTCTGTCCCCTCCCCGAGCCGAGCCAGACCGTGGACCACCGCCAAAGCGCCGCGCAGTGCCTGTCTACGCCATGCTGAGCACGCGCCAGAGCGCCGTGCCTGACACGTGTGCACAAATCGCATCTCGACCGCAGCCCGCGTCCACCGCTTCGCCACGACCTAGGGAGCACGCCGGACATGCCCGTTCGCCGCCCAACGCACCATAGCCACCGCTCGTCATGGACACCACCGTCTCTGCCGCTCAGAGCGCCAGCACCGCCCGACCGCATACCACCGCCCCTAGTCCCGCATTGATCACGTAGAGCACCGCCAGGAGACCAGCGACCGCCCCCTACCTCGAGCCACGCCGCAAGCATGTTGTGCAGCCCTCGCCGGAGCCGCTCGCCCATCCCTCTCAGTCGCATCATCGTCCTATAAATAGAGACCACCCCCAACCCCATTCGGCATACCACTCACCTCCCCTCACCTCACTGACCGTTCCCCACCTCTAGCCGGAGCAAGGCGAGCAGCCGTTGGCCGGAATTGCACTGGAGCAGGCCTCCTCTGGAGGAGAAGGGCGCCGCTGATTGCGACCACCCCCGGAGCTGCCTCGACCGTCCCTGAGCTCGCCATCGACCACCAGTCCATTTTCCCGCATCGCCGTCGTTGCTAGAGCCCTGGTACGCCCCCTGAGCACCCCCACTAAGCTGTTAGGGTTAGAGTTCGTCGGCGACAGGTCGGTCGTTGATGACGATCCCCAGCCGTTGATCCCCGTTCTAATCCAACGACCCACATCGCCCCGTACCGCTTCACGCGTTATGAGCCGCTGACCAGTGGACCCCCTGTCAGCTGAGCCCCACGCCGTGGAGTGTCACTGGGCCGGACCGTTAGCGTTCCCGCACAATCCAGTTAGTTTGAATTAGGATTTTTCTATTTTAGTTAAACCTAGTTCTGTCCCTTAGTTTAAAATTCAATTTAGAGAGATTTACAAATCCAAATGGAGTAATTCCAATTGTGTTAGAAAGCTACTGAAAAGATCTACTCAAGCCCGTTGGATTTAATTCAATTAGAGTTAGAGATCTCTCCTAGTAAAAATAACAAGACAGAAGCATTTGCACCTTGCAACATTTTTATAAAATCAACCATGATAGCTTTTGAGTTGATTCCAACTCTAAAAAATCACATTTAACCATACCTATCTGAATATGTAATAATATTAATATTTACATGCAGGGACTTTGGACTAGTACCAAAATAATACTATATAGGCATTTCTAGTCACTTTAAATCATTAAATAATGAACTTAAACCAAAGTAATTATGAACCAACCCTTAAATTACATTCCCACATGTTAAGATATGTGGTGATGACATGTGTCCACATGATCCCATATTTTAAGTGGTGAATATTAAATCTTAGTTAATTTTCAATGAGTAGAAATTACTTTTCTTAAATAAAAAGAATGAAACTAGTTAATAAAACTGGTGATGCTTGTGATGATAATAGATCATCAAATGTATGCCTTAGAGTGATATTTAGACTAGTTAAGTATTGTTTGGTGATTGTGTATACCGTATGTATTTATAGAACATAGTACCGACCAAGCTTTCGAGGAGGAGGATTTCTACCAAGAGGAGGAAGACAACTTCAACCACTTCACCAACCAAGGCAAACTACTATTAGCAAGCTAGGATTAAACTGGATGGTTTAGCAAAGATGCTCTAGGCATGCTTTGGTTAAACTACTTTGACTATTCTTTACCCCAAGTACTGATTTCAAGCTTTACATCCTTTACTTTACCCAAAGTCCTTTACTTGTTTTGAAGGTAACATAAAGAGTATAAAACTTGACCTATTTAGATAACTTTAGATGTCATTCTATGGCATGAGATTGATCTCACCTTCCCACCTTAGTGAACACTCTTAACTTAGTAGTTTAGACTAGATAAAAACTTGAGTCACTTTAGATGGGAACACTTGGTGAAAATGAATTATGAAAACCTTGGAATGATGAGTCATTCTATTGGGATGTTTTGACATGTGTTGAGAAACACAAATGGTTTATGATGATGAAAATGTTGAGGCATGAGCCTTAGCCCTTTTATAAAACTGATGGTTGGATTCGGATGCAATACCATTCCAAATTTACCGTACAACCACAATACCTGAATTGGGTAAGGCTTAGCTGGAAGTTTATATGCATTAGTATTAGTTCCCTCGAGGGAGAGGTTTGAGCTGAGGCTACCTCTCAATGTTGTCCACCTATGCAGTGCCCAAGATGACAGATGGTCATGGTTGGGAGGCCATGCTCATAGGAGAGGTGCTTATACTAGGGTGTGTAAAGGAAAGGTTATGTTTGATTATCTGCATACTAAGTATGATGATTCAGGGTTATCCCTGACAGATGTATCGAATCTTGTGGTGAAAGTGTACCACCTCTGCAGAGTGTCAAACTATTCGAATAGCCGCGTCCGCGGTTATGGACAGTTGGAATGGCCATACTGTTTTGTTGTCAGATGTTTTCAAAATAACTTATGAAAGGAATGATGAATCTTGACTTGACCACAACAGGGTTGCGTTTATGACAATAGCTTCCCAACTTAAGTGATTCTAGAAATTTATTTTATCTTTCTTTGCTTCAGAACTCAGCTTAGGTTTCAAACTTAACTTTATAGTTAAACTTAGAGATAGCACTTTAACTTAGAACTATACTACTTGTTAGTGGTAGTTTGCGAGTACTTAAAGAGTACTCATGGATTTTGTCCCTGGCCATTCTCATGGCCAGACTATGAAGGAGACTACCAAGATGATGGCCAGCAGGACGGCTATGATAACTAGGACTATCTGCCTTCGTCAGCATTGCCTGTGCCCCTGAAGATGGACCCCACCGCTACACTTATCTTTTATTTCTGCTGCTTGTTGTATTAAGACTGGATCATGAGATCCTTATCTGTGTAAGACCTTATGTATGGTTTATAAGGGATGATGTACTGTGATATCCAATCCGTTATGTCTCACAAAAATGGTAATCCTGGGATTGCGAGGTATGGCATAACGGGCATCTAGGATTAAAAATCCGGGTGTTGACAAGTTGGTATCAGAGCCATCCTGACCATAGGAGACCCTAGTTAGAATGGACGTCCAAACAAAAATTTAATTTCCAAACCAAAGTGAGTATTTATGGAAAAAACTATTTTCTCTCTTATCCTTGGGAATTCATTCTTTCTCAAAAATTCATGTTCCTCAAAATTCTTGCATTACTACTTAAAACTTGACACACTTGATCACTTCACTAATTTTCCTCATCCTAAATTCTTGTAGATGGAGACTCAGTTCAGCAAGTTCTACCAGTTGGGAAATGGAGGTCAACTGATCTTTGAGAAGGATCTGGATTCACTGTCGGAGTTACTAGGACGCCCACATCTAGAGTTTCTTGGAGCTCAACTTCCAGGACCCCCAGGAGGAGTTTTACAGTGGCTAGTCACTGCTGATCTTAGAGGAAGCATCAAAGCACCAACATCTGGGAGAATCCAGTTCTCCGTGAGATAGAACAACTGGCTAGATGGATTAGCCAGGGCAATGCATGAAGCTCTCGCACGTCTATGTGCCCTCAGTGTCAACCAACTCCAGGGAACCCGTTTTGCTCACTATGCAAGACGTGACTTCAAGGGAATGCCGATGGAGATGCCAAGTCACCCAGAGTTGAGGCGTCAAGTGGAAAATCTTGACTTCTTACTACACGACAGACAACAGGAACTGGACAATGCCAGGGAGTTAGCCAACCAGAACCGTCCCATTGCCGACCAGAAGGCCCAGACTTTTGCATTGCTCGTCCAAGATCGCCAATCTCTTCGCCGCCAGCATGCAAAGAAGGATCGCACCATCGCCCGTCTTCACAAGAAGGTGGCCGACCTCGAGAAGACCGTCAAGGAGCAAGAAGCTCAGCTTGCCGCAAAGGAAGAAGAAGAGGAGGGTGAAGACATCCAGGGAGACATGGATTCTTACCTCAGCAATGATGATGACTTTCTGGAGGAAGATGCTGTGGACTTCTACACTGACGATGAGGACTCCGACTTCATCGATGATGAGTAGATGCACTAGAACACTGTCGTAGCATGAGATGTATCAGTCCCACTATATCGTAGCTTGTAGAATGGTTCTTCAAACCATCTGTTTTCCTTTGATTGTTGTGGTGTGTGTTGTATCGTGTGCTTGTTTGCATGAATGAAATGAAGTTAGTTGCAAAACCTGAGTCAAACTCAAGGTTTTAGCTTGAAACCAAAACCATGAACCTTAGAACTTTCCCTCTTACCCCTTTATCTACCTCAATCTTCAGATGACTCGTGGAAACCAAGGAGGGAGAAGCTCGTCGCAAGACCCAATGCTGCAGATCTTGCAGAATCTCATCACAGACAGAGAAGCAAGCAGGGAAGAACGCCAAGCCAACTTAGCAACATTGCAGCAGATCGCCCAGATGGCTCTCAACAACCAGAATCATGGAAACCAAGATCACCATGGGTCCAAACTCAAAAATTCTAAAATACCAATCCACCAATCTTCAACCAGGCTGAAAACCCACTAGATGCAGATGACTGGCTGCAGACAATGGAAAACAACTTAGAAGTTGCAGGAGTTGATGACAATGAGAAAGTTCTCTTCGCCACCCACTATCTGGTGGGAGATGCAAGAGCTTGGTGGACTAGTATACGCAATATGAACCATGGTCAAGTGATGACATGGGAAGCTTTCAAAACAAAGTTCAGCCGCACCCACGTGCCGCAAGGTCTAGTCACCAGACTGAGAGATGAGTTTCGCGACTTGAAGCAAGGCAGAATGACTGTGGTGGAATACCGTGACAGATTCCTGTCGCTTGCAAGATATGCCCCTGATGAGATCAACACAGAGGTGAAGAAGAAGGAGAGATTCCTAAATGGACTGCATGATGAGATGCTGACTGTCCTCGTCAACATCCGTTTCGAGGATCTCGAAGAGCTAGTCGACTCTGCTATCCAGATGGAAGGGAAGATTAATCAGGCAAACGACAACCGCAAACGTCATATGATGCAGCAATCTGGATCCAACTGTCATCAGAAGTACCGTCCCAACCCCTCACCAGGATATGCACCAAGGAACAACCGACCGCCAATGTCTCGCCCAAGATACCCCAACCGTAGCGGAGGAAATGCGAAGTCCGGAGGAAACAATCACAACTCCGGCAATGCCAACAATTTCAACCGTGCCCCTTCCAAGAACAACAACAACACTGCAACTAGAACTGGCAGCATTGTTGTGCCTGTCGCAGCAAAGGACAAGTCCTGGATCACTTGTTTCGAGTGTGGAGTGAAGGGTCACTACTCCAATGAGTGTCCCAAGAAGACTGTAGCCACTGCCAATGTGAATGCCCTAGCTCAACATCAGCGTCGTGTTCAACCAGGGAGAAGATTTGCCCCAGGGAACCCTCACAACCGCAACGGTCGTCTCTTCCACATGAATGCTGGAGAAGCCCAGGAAGCGCCAGATGTAGTGCTGGGTATGTTTTCTGTCAACTCAGTTTTAGCAAGAGTATTGTTTGATTCGGGAGCATCGCATTCATTTGTCACCGAAGAATTTGCATGCACTAGTAAGATTCACCCAACCAACCTGAAGCATGTCGTGATAGTTCAAATCCCCGGATCAACTACAAAAGCTACAAAAATTTGCAAAGCTGTACCTATCAGGATACATGGGATAGATTTTTATGCCAACCTTATAGTACTTGGAACCAAAGGATTGGAAGTAGTACTAGGTATGGACTGGATGTTAAGGCATAAAGGACTGATAGACTGTGCTAAGAAAGCCATCACCATGACCAGTAGTTCTGGAATAACAGTAGAGCATATATCTGAAACCTTACCTCGCCAATTCAAGTGCAACAAGAGTCTAGCCCTACCCACAATAAACCAAGTAAGAGTAGTCTGTGAATACCCCGACGTATTCCCAGATGAATTGCCAGGTATGCCCCAGGATAGGGATATTGAGTTCATTATTGAGCTAATCCCCGGAACCGGACCCATAGCCCAGAGACCCTATAGCATGAACCCCTCAGAGTTAGTGGAACTGAAGAAGCAGTTAGATGCCATGTTACAACAGGCTTGATTCAGCCAAGCGCTTCACCATGGAGATCACCAGTGTTATTCATCGACAAGAAAGATGGAGGCAACTGTCTGTGTACAGATTACAGAAAGTTGAATGACGTCACCATCAAGAATAAGTACCCCTTGCCAAAGATAGAGGATCTATTTGATCAGTTGACTGGAGCCCAGGTATTCTCAAAGATTGATCTTAGGACTGGTTATCACCAACTTAAGATTTGTGCAACGGATATTCCGAAGACCGCCTTTACTACTCGTTATGGTTTATACGAGTATACGGTTATGTCTTTTGGATTAACCAATGCCCCTGCTTATTTCATGAATCTCATGAATAAGATCTTTATGAATTTCCTAGATAAGTTTGTAGTTGTGTTTATCGACGACATCCTTATCTACTCCAAGTCAGAAGAAGAGCACGAGCAACATCTGAGAATCATCCTAGAAACCCTGAGAGAACATCGGTTGTATGCCAAGTTCAGCAAGTGTGAGTTTTGGTTGAAAGAAGTAGGATTCCTAAGACATATTGTGTCTGCCGGAGGAGTCTCTGTTGATCCTGCCAAGATCAAAGATGTCGAAGCATGGGAAGCCCCAACCACTCAAACCCAAGTCCGTGCATTTCTCGGATTAGCGGGATACTACCGCAAGTTCGTCGAAGGATTCTCGAGCATCGCCAGACCCATGACCCAATTGTTGAAGAAGGACAAGAAGTTTGAATGGACTGACAAGTGTGAAGCCAGTTTCTAGGAGCTGAAGAAGAGATTGATATCAACCCCAATATTGATCATGCTAGACATCAAGAAGCCGTTTGATGTATATTGTGATGCATCCAAGATTGGTCTTGGATGTGTATTGATGCAAGAAGGCAAAGTTATCGCGTATCTGTCTCGACAACTGAAGCAGCATGAGTAGAACTATCCGACCCATGATCTTGAATTAGCAGCCGTAGTTTTGGCATTGAAGACATGGCGTCATTATCTGATGGGTAATCGCTGTGAGATTTACTCGGATCACAAGAGCTTGAAGTATATTTTCACTCAGAAGGAGCTGAATATGAGGCAAAGGAGATGGATAGAGTTAATCAAGGATTATGACCTTGACATTCACTATCACCCCGGCAAAGCCAATGTGGTAGTGGATGCTCTTAGCAGATTGCCATGCAGGTTAACACCATGATCAAGGAGAAGCAGCCAAGTTTGTATGAAGAGTTGGAGCAGTTCAGAACGTAATTAGTTAGCAAAGGATTCTTAGCTAGCATTGAACTTCAACCCACATTAATTAGCCAAATCAAGGAAGCCTAGAAGGGAAATGAAAGTATCGACGGAATCAAACATCGTATTAGTACAGGAAAGGTACCTGGATTCACTGAAGACGAAGAAGGAGTTTTGTGGTACAAAGGACGTATCTGTGTGCCAGCAGATTTGGAGCTAAAGCAAGTTATCATGAAGGAAGCTCATGATACCCTTTATTCTATCCACCCCGGAGGAACGAAGATGTATCAAGATTTGAAAGAGCAATTTTGGTGGCACAAGATGAAGAGAGAAATGGGAAGCTACATCGCCAAGTGCGACATCTGTCAAAGAGTCAAAGCAGAGCACCAGAGACCTGCAGGACTGTTGCAACCCTTGCAGATTCCAGAATGGAAATGGGATTCTGTCGGAATGGACTTGATCACCGGTTTGCTTACTTCTAGTAGGGGAAATGACTCAATCTGGGTCATAGTTGATAAACTGTCCAAGGTAGCCCACTTCATACCTATCAAGACTACCTACCAGAGTGCGAAGCTAGCAGAGCTGTACATTGCTAGGATTGTTAGTCTGTATGGAACCCCCAAGACCATAATATCAGATCGAGGGACCTAGTTTACCTCGAGATTTTGGCAGAAAGTGCAGGAAGGATTAGGCACCAAGTTGAACTTCAGCACCACGTATCACCCGCAAACAGATGGACAGACTGAGAGAGTCAACCAAATCCTAGAATATATGTTAAGAGCTTGTGTGTTGGAATACAGATCAATGGGAAGACTGCCTTCCTTTCGCAGAGTTCTCATATAACAATAGTTATCAAGCTAGCTTGCAAATGGCACCATTTGAGTTCCTATACGGAAGAAAGTGTCGTACCCCTTTGAATTGGTCACAAGTAGGAGAGAGTCAGATCTTTGGACCCGACATTCTCTGAGAAGCCGAAGAGAAAGTTCGCAAAGTCCGTGAGCACCTCAAGACCGCCCAATCCAGACAGAAGAGTTATGCTCACAAGAGAAGGAGAGACCTGACTTTCAATATCGGAGATTTTGTATATCTCAAGGTTTCACCGTTGAAAGGAACCCAACGCTTTAGTCTGAAAGGAAAGTTAGCCCCCAGATATATCGAGCCCATCAAGATTTTGAACCGCCGAGGAGAAGTATCGTATCAATTGGAACTGCCCGAAGAGATGTCAGCCATCCACAATGTGTTCCATATCTCGTTACTTCACAAATGCCTGGAAGTGCTAGAGAAGACGAAAGTTTTCAAGAACATCGATCACAGAGCTGTAGAGATCAATAATGACCTGACATATCGTGAAGTGCCCATCCGTATCTTAGAAGAAGCTTACAGAACCACCAGGACCAGAAGTATCAAATTTCTCAAGATTCAATGGAGCAACCATACCAAAGAAGAAGCCACTTGGGAGCGAGAAGATTACATTAGGACAGAGTTCCCAGATCTCTTTAGTTCCTAGTTTTCTTTGTAAATCTCAGGATGAGATTTTGTTTAAGGGGAGGAAGTTTTGTAACATCCCAAAACTTCAATCCAAGGTTATTAAGATCCAAATCATCAAAATTAGGATTAACAAAAAACTTTTTCAATTGAAATTATCAAATCATTCATATGTGTGTGCATTTAAAAATAGGAGTTGTTTGAATTGCCATGTTTAAGTGATCCATTGCTTGTAAAATGATTATTAGGTGAAATAAACATCATCTAGATCATCCCTAAACAAATCCGAAAGAAAAACAAATCAAAATGAATAAAAGAAGCAAATGGTCATTTGTGCCATTTTAATCAGCATGCCTACTTTGGCTATTCCTAGTACTCAAAACCTAACAAAAACAATTATGGATCTTTGCACCCCTTGATAGTACACATAATGTTGTACCAAGGCCCACTTTGTGATCAGCCAAAAACATTCAAACACTATATTTAAATGGCATTTGAAAATTGAATCTATTTCATATGGGAAGATCCCACTATTTCAAAAACCACTCAAATGAGCTCAAATTTCAAAACCCAAGCACCCATAGAGTCTCAAGCTTATGCCTAGCACGCCCACCAAAAATATTTTTAAATTTCCAAACTAAGTTTCTTGCGGCCATTTCATCAAACACATGGCATGCATGAATTACACCTAATATCTAGCTTACTATTCTGAACAGGGTTTTGCACCCAATTCTCCTCAAAGCAGTCCCTCTGTCTCCAAATGATCTAACCATGCAATTATCACCCCCTCCCCTATCCCCTAGTGGCCATGCCATGCCATGCCGAGCACATGCTGGTCGGCCGACCATGCCACCAACGTAGCAGACCATCTCGCCCCCTCTCACCATGTCTACGAGCTAGCTCACACCTCACCGCCACTATCTGTCCCCTCCCCGAGCCGAGCCAGACCGTGGACCATCGCCACAGCGCCACACCCTGCCTGTCTGTGCAAGCCGAGCACGCGCCAAAGCGCCGCGCTGACACGCGTGCACAAATCGCCCCTCGACCGCAGCCCGCGTCCACCGCTTCGCCACGACCCAGTGAGCATGCCGGGCATGCCCGTTCGCCGCCCAACGCACCACAGCCACCGCTCGCCGTGGACACCACCGTCTCTGCCGCTTAGAGCGCCAGCATCGCCCGACCGCATACCACCACCTCTAGTCCCGCATTGATCACGTAGAGCACCGCCAGGAGACCAGCGACCGCCCCTACCATGAGCCACGCCGCTAGCATGCTGTGCAGCCCTCGCCGGAGCCGCTCGCCCATCCCTCTCAGTCGCGTTGTCGTCCTATAAATAGAGGCCACCCCCAGCCCCATTCGGCAAACCACTCACCTCCCCTCCCCTCACTGACCGTTCCCCACCTCTAGCCGGAGCAAGGCGAGCAGCCGTTTGCCGGAATTGCACCGGAGCAGGCTGCCTCTGGAGGAGAAGGGCGCCGTTGATTGCGACCACCCCCGGAGCTGCCTCGACCGTCCCTGAGCTCGCCATCGACCACCAGTCCGTTTGCCCGCCTTGCCGTCGTTGCTGGAGCCCTGGTAAGCCCCCTGAGCACCCCCACTGAGCCGTTAGGGTTGGAGTTCACCGGCAACAGGTCCGTCGTTGATGATGATCCCCAGCCGTTGATCCCCGTTCTAATCCAACGACCCACATCGCCCCGTACCGCTTCGCGCGTTATGAGTCGCTGACCGGTGGACCCCCCTGTCAGCTGAGCCTCACGCCGCAGAGTGTCACTAGGCCGGACCGTTAGCGTTCCCGCGCAACCCAGTTAGTTTGAATTAGGATTTTTCTATTTTAGTTAAACCTAGTTCTGTCCCTTAGTTTAAAATTCAATTTAGAGAGATTTACAAATCCAAATGGAGTAATTCCAATTGTGTTAGAAAGCTACTGAAAAGATCTACCCAAGCCTGTTGGATTTAATTCAATTAGAGTTAGAGATCTCTCCTAGTAAAAATAACAAGACAGAAGCATTTGCACCTTGCAACATTTTTATAAAATCAACCATGATAGCTTTTGAGTTGATTCCAACTCTCAAAAATCACATTTAACCATACCTATCTGAATAGGTAATAATATTAAGGTTTACATGCAGTGACTTTGGACTAGTACCAAAATAATGCTATATAGGCATTTCTAGTCACTTTAAATCATTAAATAATGAACTTAAACCAAAGTAATTATGAGCCAACCCTTAAATTACATTCCCACATGTTAAGATATGTGGTGATGACATGTGTCGACATGATCCCATATTTTAAGTGGTGAATATTAAATCTTAGTTAATTTTCAATGAGTAGAAATTACTTTTCTTAAATAAAAAGAATGAAACTAGTTAATAAAACTTGTGATGCTTGTGATTTTAATAGATCATCAAATGTATGCCTTAGAGTGCTATTTAGACTAGTTAAGTATTGTTTGGTGATTGTGTATACCGTATGTATTTATAGAAGATAGTACCGACCAAGCTTTCGAGGAGGAGGATTTCTACCAAGAGGAGGAAGACAACTTCAACCACTGCACCAACCAAGGCAAGCTACTATTAGCAAGCTAGGATTAAACTGGATGGTTTAGCAAAGATGCTCTAGGCATGCTTTGGTTAAACTACTTTGACTATTCTTTACCCCAAGTACCAATTTCAAGCTTTACATCCTTTACTTTACCCAAAGTCCTTTACTTGTTTTGAAGGTAACATAAAGAGTATAAAACTTGACCTATTTAGATAACTTTAGATGTCATTCTATGGCATGATATTGATCTCACCTTCCCACCTTAGTGAACACTCTTAACTTAGTAGTTTAGAGTAGATAAAAACTTGAGTCACTTTAGATGGGAACACTTGGTGAAAATGAATTATGAAAACCTTGGAATGATGAGTCATTCTATTGAGATGTTTTGACATGTGTTGAGAAACACAAATGGTTTATGATGATGTAAATGTTGAGGCATGAGCCTTAGCCCTTTTATAAAACAGATGGTTGGATTCGGATGCGATACCATTCCAAATTTACCGTACAACCACAATACCTGAATTGGGTAAGGCTTAGCCGGAAGTTTATATGCATTAGTATGAGTTCCCTCGTGGGAGAGGTTTTAGCTAAGGCTACCTCTCAATGTTGTCCACCTATGCATTGCCCAAGATGACAGATGGTCATGGTTGGGAGGCCATGCTCAAAGGAGAGGTGCTTATACTAGGGTGTGTAAAGGAAAGGTTATGTTTGATTATCTACATACTAAGTATGATGATTCAGGGTTATCCCTGACAGATGTATCGAAACTTGTGGTGAAAGTGTACCACCTATGCAGAGTGTTAAACTATTCGAATAGCCGCGTCCACCGTTATGGACAGTTGGAATGGCCATACTGTTTCGTTGTCAGATGTTTTCAAAATAACTTATGAAAGGAATGATGAATCTTGACTTGACCACAACAGGGTCGTGTTTATGACAATAGCTTCCCAACTTAAGTGATTCTAGAAATTTATTTTATCTTTCTTTGCTTTAGAACTCAGCTTAGGTTTCAAACTTAACTTTATAGTTAAACTTAGAGATAGCACTTTAACTTAGAACTATACTACTTGTTAGTGGTAGTTTGCGAGTACTTAAAGAGTACTCATGGCTTTTGTCCCTGGCTATTCTCATGGCCAGACTATGAAGGAGACTACCAAGATGATGGCCAACAGGACGGCTATGATAACTAGGACTATCTGCCTTCGTCAGCATTGCATGTGCCCCGGAAGATGGACCCCACCGCTACACTTATCTTTTATTTCTGCTGCTTGTTATATTAAGACTGGATCATGAGATCCTTATTTGTGTAAGACCTTATGTATGGTTTGATAGGGATGTGTACTGTGATATCGAATCCGTTATGTGTCGCAAAAATGGTAATCCTGGGATTGCGAGGTATGGCATAACATGCATCTGGGATTAAAAATCCGGGTGTTGACATTAAAGCTCTCACGAACTTGATGGCACACTTTATTTTATTGCATTTAATAAACTTGAACCATTGCGTCCATCTTTGTTGCGTATATGCTTGCGCTTTATAAGTTGAAGTTAGCAGAACCATGTATCATGGGGAACGCTTTCAACATTGCACTTGTACCTTGTACCCCGTTGATATCATGTTCTTTTGCTTATGGATCCCGACGGTGTGAAATAAAAGGGGAACTTGTAAGATCATGGAGTTTGTATTTGTGTTAGAGAAACGCCTGGGTCGCTAGCCTAATCCATGCCTAATCATGGTGGAAACTTGCAGCATAACCATAATGAGCGCTCTATAAAGCATCCTCAATAAAAACCTATGCAAATAGCAAATAAAAAGATTGATGAGATGCTCATTGTCTGCTTGCCTTGTCATTTTGATTATGGGATAGCTCCTGTATCATGTGCAAGGGGTACCCTGTTGGCAGTTCTCTATGATACATATGTACTTACAACGACAAGAGCTTACTTGTGACTAAAGTTGAGTAGCATGAGGTTCGGTCTTCATAAGTAAGGGGCATGAGATTTCAGCTTATAACTAGTCAAGCATATCCTCTTAGTTGTGTCACTTTAACCTTAATCACCTTCAATATGCTTATGATAGGGGCAATGAGAGCTGAAATCTAATAGGTACCATAATATTTGGAAGCTCTTTATGAAACTTGAATCCCTACTTCCTTCTATGAAGGCCTTTCTTTTACTTTCATGTTGAGTCTCCACCTTCTATCTTTATGCACCTACTTTGAGAGCATAGTGGCCATTCTTAGTTATATGTGCATTGTCCCAAGACTTGTTGGTTGATGCATAGCTTCAATATTGCTTGTTTTAAACTATTTGTATCTAGTCACTCTTATGAACTTTGAAGGTGTCCTATGCATTTATGTTTGCTACTCTATGAAGGACAAGCTGAATGCCACTATGCTATGTTTTCTTTGTGTGAAACAAACAAACGTCTTGCAAAGCATTGTTATTCATGAATCTTTTGTCTGTGCCTTTTTATGTTGCAACATAGTTGCCTTGTCTTATTGTTAGAACTTTGTCTTTCATGCTATGATTGAAGTACTATGATCCCAGCTATCAATGTTTACAAATACTTTGATCAAGTTCATGATGGTGCATGTCACCTCAAAAATTATTCTGTCTTTTTATCACTTACCTACTCGAGGACGAGCAGGAGTTAAGCTTGGGGATGTTGATACGTTGCTAACGTATCCATAATTTTTTATGTTCCATGCTTGGTTTTTATCTACTTTCTTATGTTTTGTTCCAACTTTGGAGTACTTTCTATGCACTTTCTTGGACTAACCTATTAACAAGAGCCATAGTGCCAGCTGCCTGTTTACTGCTGTTTTTGGTTCCAAGAAAGTCAGAAAATGAATATTCTCGGAATTGGACGGGACAAAAGCCAAAGTCAGTTTTTTACCGAGGGACACCCGGAGCCAGAATACGAGACAGAGAGGGGCTAGGGGGACACCACACCACCTGGCCGTGCGGCCCAGCCTGGCCCGCGCCAGGGGGTGGTCTGGCCGCCTCCGGCACCCCCTCGGCCTCTCCTTTCACCTATAAGATGCCTCTGATATATAAACCCTAAGTACTCGATCAAAATTCAACGAAAGAGTCTGTAGCCACCGTCATCTCCATCCCTAGATCGGGAGGGATCTAAAGCTCTTCCCGGCACCCTGCCGGAGAGGGGAATTCACCCTGGAGGCCTTCTTCATCATCATGCAAGCCTCCAGTGTGATGCGTGAGTAGTTCATCCTTGGACTACGGGTCCATGTAGTAGCTAGATGGCTGGTTCTTCTCCTTTTTGCTATCATGTTTAGATCTTGTGAGCTCCGTTCATGATGAACATCATCTATTTGTAATTCTTACATGTTGTGTTTCCGGGGATCTGATGGATATTGAGATGCTATTTTAGATTGATTATTGATTCTATCATGTCTTTGTTATTTGTGATCTTGCATGCTTTCTGTTGTTAGTAGCTATCTTGGCCAAGTAGATGCTAGCAACTCCAAGAGTTAGTATTTATGCTCGATAGTGGGTTCATGCCTCTAGTAATCTGGGGAAGTGATAGAAATCTCTAAGGTACTAGATGTGTTGTTGCTACTAGGGAGAAAACAACAATCCTTTGTTCATAGAACAATCGTATTGTTTACTTTACACGCAATGCGTAATGCAATTATCTGTTGCTTGCAACTTAATTCTGGAGGGGGTTCGGATGATAACCTGAAGGTGGATTATTAGTCATAGATGCAGTTGGATTATGGTCTATGTATAATGTTGTAATTCCTAATCAAATCTCGAAGGAGTCAAGATGAGTAGTATGTGCATGATTGCTTTCTCGATGTTTGTCAATTGCCCCGCCATAATTTGTTCACCCAACATGTCATCTATCTTAAGAAGAGCCACCACTAGTGAACTATGGACCTCGGTCCTTTCTTTTACCATCAATTTACAATCAATTGTTTACTGTTTTCTGTTTACTTTCTGCAAACTATTACTTTCTTCCACACACTACGTTTAATCCTTTGTTTTCAGCAAAACCTGTGAGATTGACAACCTCACTGTAAGTTGGGGGAAGAGTTCTATGGTTGTGTTGTGCAGGTCTCCATGTTGTTTCAGCACCGGTAGTGCGCCCTGCCAAAGTTCAGCTAGCAACACCTTTGGGGTGTTTCCTTGCTCCTACTGGTTTGATTAGACCTTGGTTTCATAACTATGGGAAACTTGCTGCTGTGCTCATCATACCTTCGTCTTGGGGTTCCCCAACGAGCTCGAGTTATCTTGGGCCATCAATGTGGAGTATCCGAGGCTGGACATAACCCTACCTAGAATTCTAGCTATGATTCCCAACTGGACAAAACCCTACCTGGAATTCCTGTTAGATGGAAAATTACCTGAAGACGAAGTTCTGAGCCGATAGATCGTCCGATGAGAAAAATCCTACAAAGTGGTGGGTGGTTAGCTCTATAACCAGAGTGTGTCTAGGGTCTTTCAGCGCTGTGTTTCTCTGGAAGAAGGAGTGGAAATCCTAAGAGAAATCCACGAAGGCGAATGCAGACATCACGCCGTAGCCAAATCTCTAGTGACAAAAGCTTTTCGACACGGATTTTTCTGGCTCACAACTAAGAAAGATGTTGAACGGCTGGTCAAGACATGCAAAGGTTTCCAAAAAATACTCCAAACAAGCCCATGTTCTGGCTAATTAGCTGCGAACAATTCCGATTACATGACCTTTTGCGGTCTGGGAGCTTGACATGGTAGGACCATTTAAACGGGATCCAAGTGGATTTACTCACCTCTTAGTGATGGTGGATAAATTTACAAAATGGATTGAGGCTAAACCCATCACAAGTTGTGATGGAGCAACAACCAAAAGATTCATCGAGGACGTTATAATCCGATTTGGATATCCGCACAGTATTATTACAGACAATGGTAGTAACTTTTCCATGGGAGAACTTGCCAAATTTTGCAATGGTCAAGGGATCCGACTCGATATTGCATCAGTTGCGCATCCACAAGACAATGGACAAGTCGAAAGGGAAAATGGTTTAATTCTTGAAGGCCTCCATCCTAGACTCGAAGCACCACTTCACTGTGCTGCGGGGGCTTGGGTGGAAGAAGTGCCATCTGTTTTATGGATCTTAAGAACTACTCCTAACAAGTCAACCGGATATACACCTTTTTTCTTAGTCTACGGCACAGAGGAAGTCCTTCCAAGTGATCTTGTACATACTTCTCCCCGAGTTGCTGCGTATATCGAAGAGGATGCTAAAGTTGCTCGACAATATGACCTAGATATACTTGAGGAAGTTCACATCATTGCTGAGCAGATATCTACAGCCTATCAGCAGAATCTACACAGATATCATAGTCAGAGAGTCAAACATCGTTCTTTCAAGAAGGGCGATCTAGTTCTCTGACAGGTGCAAAAAAGAAAGCACAAACTTTCCACAATCTGGGAAGGGCCCTTTATGGTTAGTCGAGTATTGCACAATGGTTCTTACTACCTAACTAACATGAGGCCAAAAAAAGAAAGACCCACTACTAAGAAGAGAAAGAGAGCTGGAGGTAGTACAGATCCAGATGAATTAGACTATCCATGGAATATTGCTTACCTACGTCCCTTTTATTCTTGAAGTTTCTTTCTTTGTAATCATATCAATGTACATGTTCATAGTGAAATATAGTATTGGTCTCCTTAATGTTTTTTCTGAGATGTTTTTAAGTACCATCTTATTTCCGAATGATCATGTCATAGTCGAAAATCCTAGAATACTTGAATGTATTTTGTGCTCACGTTTGTTCTGGTTAGATTTCCGATTCTAAAAAATGCTACCTTTAGGTATAAGTCTAAAATTTTAGTTTATACTTGGGTTTTTTGTCTGATTGCTAGATGTGGGAATTTTCCGAGTAGTGAAATGTTGGTACTGAAAGCCTGCTTTGATTCCGGGTTTAAACTGGTTTGGCAATTGAGCTCCGTTGCTCGATAAAGTTTCCGTGCTGAAGGTTTGCCGGCTCATGAAAGGGATGAGGCGGAAAGCAGATAAATGATAAGTATAGATAAAACAGTGCTTAAGTATTTTTCAAGCACAAAAACATCAAAACCAAAAGTGCAAAGAAGTAAAGCATAAGTTCTTACAAGCTAGCATAGGAAAATAATATTCTAGCTATTACATCAAATTGTTTTTCAGAATAACACATTGTTTTCTGGCAAACTCGATGATGCAGGTGAAGAGGAAAGATCTGCCGGATCGCTAGAGGCATCACCTACATCACCCCGATATCTTTTCGAGTTGAGTACATCAGACTCAGTCTGTTCATCAACTTCGAAAGCTTTGACAACTTCTTCTTTGGGGGGAGGTGGCACTTCAACGGGATTGAAGAACAGATTCTCGTAGATGGTCAGATCAGCCACACGACAACTGTATCAGACACAAGCATCTGAGATTTCTCTGATATTCTGCTCCTTGTCGTCTTCATTGATAGTCGAATAACCCGTTGTAACTTGCCATATCTCTATGCTTCCATGGTGGCTCATTACCATTGTCAGGGCATTCTATGCCATCGTGCATGCATATGACATGTTCCAATCCTTAACAAGCTTGGGCATATCCTTTGCCTTGACTCGTACTTCAAATGCAGACATCTTGTTGAGGTCGGAGATCTTGACGGTTTCACCGATTTCCTCCAAAGATTGGCGGAAATCATGGGTCAGGTCTCCGACAGCAACAAGATGGCTGGTACGAGACTCGGAGGAAGAGGCATCAAGAATGTTGAGAGGACCTGAAAATAAGTCAACAATATATTCAAGTAAACAAAGTTGGAAAAACAACAAACTCAGATACAGCAAACTTACCGAAGATAGAACCATCTACTTTGGTCTTCTCCTCCCGAAGACTTCAGAGTTTATTCCGAAGGGCTTCAGTGGTATCTTTTTTCCTATCCAGTTCATCGTTCAAGTCCGAGATAACCTTGTCTTGTTTTGCTATTTTGTGGTCACGCTCTTCAGTAGCCATGTTGATGCTGCACTCATGGTCTACCTTGAGTTTGTTCAGCTCAGCATGTAAATCAGCATTTTTATCTTCCAAGACTTTGAAATCTTCGACTTGTTCAATAAGCTTGCAGGACTCCTTCACAAGATCTAGAGCAACAAGAAAGAAACTCGAATTAGTATTCGTCCACAATTCAAATAGACTATGAAAATGAAAGTCGGATATGCTTACCTTCTACTTCATCTTTTGCAACTTTAAGTTGCGCATTTTCAAGTTGGAGAGCTCTGATCTCTCTCCACTTGTTGCAGATATTCTTCAAAAGTTCTTGGTTATAGTCATTAACTTTTTGTAAGTCAGAATGGTAACCAGAGTCAGAAGTCTACTAAGACTCGGGCTGCTATTTTAACTAACTTAAATATCAGCACAAGCCTTGGGGGGGGGGGGGCTATACTAGTTCATTCTTTGGCATCCTATAAAAGCATAAATCTAGATTCCTATCCAACTTCATGCTTGGGGGCTAGAGGGTATGATATAAAATATAATAAAAGAGTCGAAATACGACTTGCATGATGTTCATATGTCAGTTATTGAGGCTCATGTTAACCTCAGCAGAAACCTTCTCGACAAGGGTTAAAGGAATTGTTGGTGGTGGCGGAGCCACACCAGCCTTTATCTTCTCGTCGCGAAGACGAACTTGATCAAGAAGATCCGCAAGTTTGACATCTTCAGCTTCTTGAGCCTCCTCTTCAACTATTATATTTTGGGTCTCCAAACAGTGGAGAGATAGCTTCCATATTTCTTCTGTGCTCTTTCGAGTAAGGCCAAGTTTGGCAATACCCGGATTCTGCAGAAGATTCTTGGCAAAGGTCTCAACTGAGGAATCATTAACCTTTGAGGGTTCACCCTTATCAACTTCCGAGTCACTTATGGTGACATTGGTTTGCGAACCAAGGTTTGCTGGCTCTGCAGGTTGAGCCAGAACATCTTCAGCATAGGGAGATGAAGTATCGTCCGGTGTTGATGATGGTTGATACTTCGTAAACATATATATAATTTTTGATGTTCCATGCTTTTTTAGTATCTAATTTCTTATGTTTTGTTCATACTTTGAGGTATTTTTATACATTTTCTGGAAATAACCTATTAACAAGATGCCACAGTGCCAGTTGCCTGTTTTCTACTGTTTTTGGTTTCAGAAAAACTAGTAAGGAAATATTCTCGGAATTGGACCGGACAAAAGCCCAAGTCAATATTTTACTCGAGGCAACACGGAGTCCGAAGGGGAGATGAAGTGGTGCACTAGGGAGGCCACACCTAGTGGTTGCGCGGCTTGGGGGGTGCCACTAGGAGGTGTGGGCCCCTGGTGCTCCACCGAACTTGCCCTTCTGCCTATAAAATCCTCCCGGGACGAAAACCCTAAGGACCCGATCAAAATTCCACGAAAGAGTCTGTAGCCGCTGTCATCTCTATCCCTAGACCGGGAGGGATCTGAAGCTCTTCCCAGCACCCTGCCAGAGGGGAGAGATCACCCTAGAGGCCTTCTTCATCACCATGACTGGCTCCGGTGTGATGCGTGAGTAGTTCATCCCTGTACTACGGGTCCATGTAGTAGCTAGATGGCTAGTTCTCCTCCTTTGTGCTATAATGTTTAGATCTTGTGAGCTCCGTTCATGGTCAAGATCATCTATTTGTAATCTTACATGTTGTCTTTGTAGGGATCCGATGGATATTGAGATGCTATTTCGGATTGATTATTGATTCTATCATGTCTATGTTATTTGTGATCTTGCATGCTTTCCGTTGTTAGTAGCTATCTTGGCCAAGTAGATGCTAGCAACTCCAAGAGTTAGTATTTATGCTTGATAGTGGGTTCATGCCTCTAGTAATCTGGAGAAGTGACAGAAATCTCTAAGGTACTAGATATGTTGTTGCTACTAGGGAGAAAAAAATCAATCCTTTGCCCATGGGACAATCGTATTGTTTATTTTACACACTTTGCTTAATGCAATTATCTGTTGCTTGCAACTTAATACTAGAGGGGGTTCGGATGATAACCTAAAGGTGGATTATTAGTCATAGATGCAGTTGGATTACGGTCTATGTATAATGTTGTAATGCCCAATCAAATCTCAAAGGAGTCAAGATGAGTAGTATATGCATATTTCTTTCTCGATGTTTATCAATTGCCCCGCTGTAATTTGTTCACCCAGCATGTCATATATCTTAAGGAGAGCCACCACTAGTGAACTATGGACCCCGGTCCTTTCTTTTACCATCAATCTACAACTGTTTACTGCTTTCTGTTTACTTTCTGCAAACTATTACTTTCTTCCACACAATACATTTAATCCTTTGTTTTCAGCAAAACCGGTGAGATTGACAACCTCACTATAAGTTAGGGGCAAAGTTCTATGGTTGTGTTGTGCAGGTTTCCACGTTGATGCTAGCACCGGTAGTGTGCGCTGCCAAAGACTAGCTAGCAACACCTTGGAGGTGTTTCCTTGCTCCTACTAGATTGATAACCTTGGTTTCATAACTGAGGGAAAACTTACTGCTGTGCTCATCATACCTTCCTCTTGGGGTTCCCCAACGAGCTCGATATTTTGGGCCATCAAGGACTTTTTCTGGTATCGTTGCCAGGGAGTCAAGGACATCTTCACAAGGCGAGTCTCTCATAACCAATCTCTTTACTTTGTTTTATTTGTTTTGCTTAGTTTATTTCTGCTTTGTTTGCTTGTTTCTTTATCAAAAACACACAAAAATTAGTTTTACTACTTTGCTTTCTTTATTAAAAACACAAAAAAATGACTACTCTTGAAAACACTAAGTTGTGTGACTTCACTAGCACCAACAACAATGATTTCATGTGCACACCTATTGCTCCACCTGTTCCTGAAGCTACTTTCTTTGAAATTAAAACTGCTTTACTCAATCTTGTTATGAGAGAACAATTTTCTGGTATTGGTAATGAAGATGCTGCTGCTCATCTAAATAACTTTGTTGAACTTTGTGAGATGCAAAATCATAGGGATATAGATGGGGATATTATTAAGCTTAAATTGTTTCCTTTCTCTTTGAGAGGAAAAGCTAAAGAATGGTTGAATTCCCTAACTAGGAATAGTATTGATTCTTGGACTAAATGCAAAGATGCTTTCATTGGAAAATACTATCCTCCTGCTAAGATTATATCTATAAGAAGTGAAATAATGAAGTTCAAACAATCTGATAACGAACATGTTGCTCAAGCTTGGGAAAGAATGAAATCTTTGGTAAAGAATTGTCCCACTCATGGACTTACTACTTGGATGATTATCCAAACTTTTTACGCAGGATTGAACTATTCTTCAAGAAATCTATTGGATTCTGCTGCTGGAGGTACCTTTATGACCATTACATTGGGTGCTGCAACAAAGCTTCTGGATAATATGATGGTCAACTATTCTGAATGGCATACTGAGAGAGCTCCACAAGGTAAGAAGGTAAATTCTGTTGAAGAGACCTCTTCCTTGAGTGATAAATTTGATAATATTATGTCTATGCTTGTTAATGGGAAGGCTCATATTGATCCAAATCATGTTCCCTTAGCCTCTTTGGTTGCTCAAGAAGAGCAAGTTGATGTGAACTTTATAAGAAATAACAATTTTAGCAATAATGCCTACAGGAATAATTTTGGTAACAACAATTATAGGCCATATCCTCCCAACAATGGTAATGCTTATGGAAATTCCTACAACAACAATAAGAGTGCTCCCTCTGAACTTGAAGTTATGCTTAAAGACTTTATTAGTAAACAAACTTATTTCAATAAAACTATTGAGGAAAAACTCTCTAATGCTGAAAGAAATATAGCATCATAGGCTGAAGATCAATCTTCTTTGAATAAAATGGCTGCTAAACCTGAAACTATTGATAATCCCTTTGCTGCTACTAATGCCATACAAGTTAGAATTGATGAAAATGTTAGACAATTAGCTGAATTGCATGCTAAGTGGGAAAGAGAAGATGAAATTGCTAGAAACATTAGTGTTTCTACTATCACTACCATTAGTGATGAGGCTAGTAATAGGTCTACTACTTTAGATGATAATTATGATTTTGATCTTGATGGTTGAAACATCTCTGAAGTTATTAAGTTCCTACAAAATCTTGCTAAAAGTCCTAATGCTAGTGCTATGAATATGGCCTTTACAAAACACATTACTGATGCTCTCATAAAAATTAAAGAAGAAAAGATGAAACACAAAGCTTCTATTCCTATAAAACAACAAGATGGTTGTGAACCCATCATTAATATGAAAGTGAATGATTTTGATTTCAAAGCTTTATTGATCTTGATAGTAGTGTTTCTATTATGCCTAGAAGGATTTATGATATGCTTGATTTGCCATAATTGGAAGATTGTTATTTGAATGTACCACTTGATGATAATGCTAAAAAGAAACTCATGGGGAGTATTAATGATGTTCTTATTATGGTTAACAATGCCTATGTCCCCGTTGATTTCTATGTTTTGGATGTTGAATACAATGCTTCTTGTCATATTACTTTGGGAAGACCTTTTCTTAGAACTGTTGGTCCCATTATTGATATGAAATAAGGCACCATTAAATATCAACTCCCACTCAAGAAAGGTATAGAACACTTCCCTAAGAAGAGAGAGAAGATTTCTTTTTCCTCTCCTATGAAAACAAAATTTGCTCTTAATGCTTCTTCATTTGAGAACACTTGATTCTTTTTCTTGCTTCTTATACCTAACTTAAAGGCGTTAAAGAAAACTACTTATTGGGAGATAACCCAAAAGTTTTAGATGAGTCTTGGAAGTTATTACCTCTGTAATAATCGCTCCTTATCCTTTTTATTTGCTTTTTGTGCCAAGAGTAACCTCTAATGAGAGAGAAGTAATGATTGGGAAAGTTGTTGTCCCGAAACAGATTTCTGTGCTTCACCGGAATAATTCATGTAAAATCTCTGTAAGTCGTTTTGAGGCTTGAATTTTTATGCTTCTTCCCCAGATTGTTATCTAACTTTCGTTAGTTCAACACTTTTTTATTTGAGCAACAGAAGGTCTTCGAAAAAATTGGTTTTTACCTGATGGTCTGTTTTGACAGATTTCTGCCATTATTTGCGTTTGCTTCTTGTTGGTTCCTTTTTGAGTTCTTTTGGGGAATTGTGTTTTAATGGAAGTTTTATTGGTGTTGAAACTGAACCTAAAGACTTATTAACTTGAGTGCACTAATGTTGCTAATAAAGATTGCGTGAAGTTTTGTATGAAGGAAAATTTTTAGGTGTATGGAGAGAATGATGTAATGAGATGAAGAATGGACTAAAGTTGAAGCTTGGGGATGCCACCCCGTGTCACCCCAAGGCATCCCCTTCTTCATCAATAAAAATCCCAGGTTTCTTCCAAACACTTTATTTTTATTGTTTCATGCACAGTTGTGTTGTTCTTGGAGTGTCTTCTTTTTCGTTTTCGTTTTTGGTTTTTGTTTGCTTGGTTTTCTTAGTTTTCTAAATAAATTGGTTGGACCACCTCTTTCATGCATTGGTTTTCAAATAGTTTGGTTTGGATTGGAAAATAGTAGAAAAGTTCATGCTTAAGTGGTAAAAGGAGCTTGTTTTTGACTGTGGCCCATGCTTTGTCATGCCATGCTTGATATTGTTTTGGATTTATGCTTAGTGATCTTTGATATAGCATGACATGTTATAAACAATTGAGATTGCTTAATGTGCCTTGGAAGAATCATGCGTTGTTTTAGCATATTAAAGTATAGTATTGTGGTATTCTCCTTTAATGCTTTATTTGGGTTGACTTGGCGCATGCTCACACCATGATATGACTATCCCAAGTCACCATAGCCTTTATGATCCTTTAGTTTTCGACTTGTAATATCACTTTATGCTTTGATTAATGATGTTTTGTCGCTCTGCATGATTATGGCCATTATTGCTCTCTTAGTTGGTCGCTCCCAGCCTTTTGCTAGCCTCCTTAACCAAGTATGAGTTCCACTCATGCATCCAACTCCTAAAACCCAGTTATTCCAAAGAGTCCACCATACCTACCTATTAGAAATTGCTATTCCAAGTACATTCATGTTTTTATCTACCTTCCGAATTAAACTTGTTATGAGAAAACTAGTGATTAAAGCTCTCACGAACTTGATGGCACACTTTATTTTTCTTGCCCTTAATAAGCTTGAACCATTGTGTCGTCTATGTTGTATATTCTTGCACTTATATGTTGGGGATTAGCAGAACCATGCTGTCATGGGGAACGCTTTCAACATTGCACTTGTACTTTGTACCTAGTTGATATGATGCTCTTTTGTCTATCGATGTCGTCGGTGTGAAATGAAAGGGGAGCTTGTAAGTCCATGGAGTTATGTATGTGTGTTAGAGAAACACCTGGGCCGCCGGTCTAATCCATGCCGTCATGGTGGAAACCTGCAGGGTAACCATAATGAGTTGTCTATGAAGCATTTTTCTTATAAAGAAAGAGTCAGATATGGAGAAAAAAAGAAAAAAAGAGATATGTGAAAAGAGGAAAGAGAGAAAAAAGCACCATTTTCCCATGGTAAATAAGAAGATTGCTGAGATGCTCGTTGTCTGCTTGCCTTGTCATTTTGATATGGGTATTCTTCCGTATCATCGGGCAAGGGGTACCCCATTGGCGGTTCTCTATGATACACATGTACTTACTATGACAAGAACTTACCGGTAACTAAACTTGAGTAGCATGAGGAGCGGCCCTCGTATTCAAGGGACATGAGATTTCCAACTTATACTTTGTCAAGCATATACTCCATAGTTTGTTCACTTTAACCTTAATCACTTCAAGATGCCTCTGATAGGGGCAATGAGAGCTGAAAGCTAATAAGTACCATAACTTTTGGAAGCTCTTTATGAAACTTGAATCCCTACTTCCTTATATGAAGGCCTTTCTTTTACTTTTATGTTGACTCTCCACCTTCTATCTTTATGCACCTACTTTGTTCTATGTGCATTGTCCCAAGACTTGTTGATTGATGCATAATTTTGATATTCCTTGTTCTTAAACTATTTGTATCTAGTCACTCTTGTGAACTTTGAAGGTGTCTTATGCATTTATGTTCGCTACTCTATGAGGGACAATATGAATGCCACTATGCTATGTTTTTTTATGTGAAAGAAACAAACGTCTTGCAAAGCATTGCTATTCATGAATCTTTTGTTTATGCCTTTTTATGTTGCAACATAGTTGCTATGTCTTATTGTTAGAAATTTATCTTTCATGCTATGTTGAAGTATTATGATCCCAGCTATCAATGTTTTACAAATACTTTGATCAAGTTTATGATGATGCATGTCACCTCAAAAATTATTCTTTCTTTTTATCACTTACCTACTCAAGGACGAGCAGGAGTTAAGCTTGGGGATGTTGATACGTTGCTAACGTATCCATAATTTTTGATGTTCCATGCTTGGTTTTATCTACTTTCTTATGTTTTGTCCACACTTTGGAGTACTTTCTATACACTTTCTTGGACTAACCTATTAACAAGAGCCACAGTGCCAGATGCCTGTTTTCTGCTGTTTTTGGTTCTAGGAAAGTTAGAAAATGAATATTCTCGGAATTGGACGGGACAAAAGCCAAAGTCAGTTTTTCACCGAGGGGGACACGGATCCAGAATACAAAACGGAGAGGATCCAGGGGCTGCCACACCACCTGGCCACGCGGACAGGCCTGTCCCACGCCAGGGGGTGGTCTGGCCGCCTCGGGAACCCCCTCGGCCTCCCCTTTCGCCTATAAGATGCCTCCAACACAGAAACCCTAAGTACCCGATAAAAATTCCACGAAAGAGTCTATAGCCGCTGTCATCTCCATCCCTAGATCGGGAGGGATCTAAAGCTCTTCCCGGCACCCTGCCGGAGGGGAGAATTCACCCTGGAGGCCTTCTTCATCACCATGCAATCCTCAAGTGTGATGTGTGAGTAGTTCATGTAGGGGTTCCGCGTATGAAAACAATAAAATTTTATCCTACGCCCCTGAACCCCTGAAGCTGCCATGACCTATCTATTAGTAATACAGTAATAGGAGGGGCTTTTCGCGAACTTACCCTTGAAGACCAAAAAGCATTGTCAACACTTAGGAGAGCGTGGTTATGTAGACGAGCCGAAGCTGACCTCAAGGTCGTGATGAAGTCCTTGCGCTCCTTTGGCTCCAATGACTTGAGTGCCTCAAGTGCGACACCTCGCGGGGAGTTACACACGTCCGGTGCCTGATGATGACTCCCACTTCCCCGATCCAGCAACAGTTGCGGAAGTAGAGCTCCTGGATCCGAATCTCGCAGCGCGATGGCGCTCCGCGGTGAAGATGTATCTCGTTCGTGCAGTCCAGACTTGGGACCACAGTCACGAGAGAGAGAGAGGGGGAGAGAGAAAATATCAATTAGAGGTCCTCCCAAAAGTGAGGAAGACCTTTATTGATTATTGGTGTATTTTATTTGGCCAAATACCCCCACTATGTATAGGGGGAGGGGTGGTACTACCTCCCTCAAAGTCCCGGGGTGGGACTAAAGGAGAGGAAGGGGGAGGGGTGGCACCGCCAGCCACCCCCATGGGCCCCACGCGGGGGGCTGGCCTACTAGGGCGGCGACCACCCCCTTGGCCCCTTCTCCCTCTCTCCTTTCCCTAATGGGCCCTCTCCCCTCCGGGAATTGGCCGATTAAGCCTTTGACCATTTAAATTGATTTTTATCTTTATTAAATAATTATGAATAAATGATTAAATCAATATTTAACATTCATTCACATATTATTCAACCTCCGTGGTTATGGAACACTTCCACCTCCACTCCGGACATCCTCCGGACTTACTGAAACCCTTCTGGTTTTCTCTCTACTATTCTTCGGTGATTCTACCGATCCTATAAACACTCTCTAAGCATCATCAAGCCCTTAAGCATGATACCCCACGGTTTGGGAACACTCCAGACATGGTCGGGACACTCCCGCACCAATGATCGACAGAGGGACCTGGATAGCCATGTGACCCCTGTGCATTCCACGAAGATCTTTCGTCGTTTGAACCGGGACAACCATGTCTTATTCCCTTTGTCTCTCGGTACTTGCATTGCCCGAGATCTGATCAATGACATCACCATGTCGTGTTCAATCTCGTTACTGAACAACGCTACTTGACTCATTCCAACAAGTGATATCCCCGTGATCAAATCACTCGCTGCACAACTATTGGATATAACCTCTCCGAGTACCTGAACAGACCTTTATAACCACTATATTACCAAGTGGTGCTTGATGCTATCTAAACACTCTCAGGAGACAGTGATTGATATAGCCTCACGGTCTAAGGAATAGTCTACGAGGATCCATTTCTAATCATCATAAATTGAACTTCGTGACATGATCGGGTCACGATGTTTAGGTTGGGTATTGGTTCATCATCTCATTCTTGGAATGATATGACTCCATTTCCAACTGGCATAAATGCCACATAATCAGGAAACATGATCATCTGTTGACCAATGAACTAGTGACTAGAGTTTCACTGGGAACCTTTGGTTGTTTGTATATCACACGTGTATTGATGTTTCCACTCAATACAATTATAGCATGATATAAAACTTAATGATAAACTATATGAAATATGATAATAGTACTTATAACTATTTGTCTCTAGGGCATATTTCCAACAGTTCATCCCTAGACTACGGGTCCATGTAGTGGCTAGATGGCTGGTTCTCCTTCTTTGTGCTATCATGTTTAGATCTTGTGAGCTCCGTTCATAGAACAATCGTATTGTTTACTTTACACGCAATGCGTAATGTAATTATCTATTGCTTGCAACTTAATACCGGAGGGGGTTCGGATGATAACCCGAAGGTGGATTATTAGTCATAGATGCAGTTGGATTACGGTCTATGTATAATGTTGTAATGCCCAATCAAATCTCAAAGGAGTCAAGATGAGTAGTATATGCATATTTCTTTCTCGATGTTTGTCAATTGCCCCGTTGTAATTTGTTCACCCAGCATGTCATCTATCTTAAGGAGAGCCACCACTAGTGAACTATGGACCCCGGTCCTTTTTTACATTAATCTACAACTGTTTACTGCTTTCTGTTTACTTTCTGCAAACTATTACTTTCTTCCACACAATACGTTTAATCATTTGTTTTCAGCAAAACCGGTGAGATTGACAACCTCATTGTAAGTTGGGGGCAAAGTTCTATGGTTGTGTTGTGCAGGTTTCCACGTTGCTGCTAGCACCGGTAGTGCGTCCTGCCAAAGACTAGCTAGCAACACCTTGGAGGTGTTTCCTTGCTCCTACTAGATTGATAACCTTGGTTTCATAACTTAGGGAAAACTTACTGCTATGCTCATCATACCTTCCTCTTGGGGTTCCCCAATGAGCTCGATATTTTGGGCCATCAAGGACCCGCGGTGCTGCCATGCACCGATCTACGATCGCAGGCCTGGGCTTAGTCGAAGCTGCCCTCATCAAGGAGCCAACACCGGAGCCGAAGAAAAATAAATCTCTATCCAAGCACTACTCTTCACCCTCCTCCAGCGATGACAACCACGACCTATCACGACGACGCTTCTCACGGTGGCACGACTACGACTACGATGCGCGTGATGACATCACGCAGCGCAAGGTCGACAAGATGCCCGCGAGGCGTGCATGTTCGACTGACTCAGAAGACGACGTGATAGAGCTTTGTGTCGCCAGCTGCTTCAGCAGAGCCATTCGCTAGAAGCGAATGCCAAAGGGGTTCAAACTCCCATCGGAGAACCTGAAATTCGACGTCCTGTAGGACCCGAAGATCTGGCTGGAGGATCACATCTCCTCCATCAGGCTCCACGGCGGCACCACGAGCACGGCAATGCAATGCCTCCAGCTACAACTGCAAGGCGCTGCTCGTGCATGGCTTAACAACCTCCCGCGCAGGTCAATTCACAACTGGGAAGAGCTAGTCTATAGCTTCGTACGAAATTTCAGGGGCACTTACAAAAGGCCCGTATCAATCGAAGATTTGAGAGGCTGCTACCAGAAGACTAGCGAGTCGCTGCGCTCGTACATCCAGAGATGGTCCATCATCAAGAATTCTGCAGAAGACATCTCTGAGGATCGCGTAATCGACGCGTTCAATAGCGGCGGGCGTTGTAGAGAGCTCAGGGAGGAGCTGTGCCGCTTGAAGCCCAAGACAATCGACCACCTGATGGAGATCGCGAATACGTGGGCCGATGGGGAGGACTCGGTAAAAAGTTGTGTCCACTCTGATGATGACGACGAGCTCGGCCGCAGACATGATCGGCGAGGAAAATGTCAAATGCACAGTTATGAAGACCGTGAGGAGGTCGGCATGGTCGTGGCTGGCTACACCAACAAATGCGACGACAACCACAACATCGGATATAGCAGTGGTGGATACCGCGACAGCGGGAAAACCACGCAAGTGTGGCAGCGTCGCACTCGCGATGAGGCACCTAGAACATCTATCTAAGACAAACTGTCTGAACCGTGCAACATACACTTCTACATCGACAAGCACGACAGCAAGAAAAAGTCCAGCCACCTTCTCAAAGACTGCCACAAGTTCCTCAAGTTCCACGAAGGCCTGGCCTAGATGAATCGCAATGCGATAAACCAGGGCTATGGAGCTGCCCCGGGCGCTATGGCTCATGGAGTACCTCCACCACCACCTGTGGTTGCGCTAGTCCAGAACCATGGAGGCGAGCTATACCCTCGACCACTAGGGAACATGGGGATGATCCAAAAAGGACGCCCCTCAAATCGAGTGCAAAAAGCAATCACTCGCCAAGTCAATCTGGCGACGAAATCTCTGCCCTCCACCACTGACTATCTCAGTGGAAGCGAGTCTTGTATCACCTTCGACAAGCGCGATCATCCGTGCCAAGTACCTCGCCAGGCCACTGTCCCTTGGTGCTCGAGGCACAGATTGCAGGCTTCGTGTCGTGGTGGTGGCACGGCAGATGCCATGGATAGGCTAAAGGTGGGGACTAAATGCACTAGGGGAATCCAGGGAGGGATAATGTGGTGATTCCACACACAGTAGCTTTGTATTTGTATCACTTTCACAGATTACAAGTGCTCCTTGAGCTGTATTGGAGAGAGGAGGAAGAAGGAACTCTCTTACTCTCACCACTAGCTAGCCCTCAATAACTTGCTAGAAGAACATAAACCTCTAAAGACCAACCCCTTCTACAGAGTTGCTAGCCCTCCTTATATAGGGGTGGCTAGGTCTCCAATTAGGGCATACGTGGAGGCATATTCTAGGGAATATGCCTCTTCCCAAAATAGTAAGCCGACCGGGTCACTTTCCCCCGCGTCATCCATGCAGTGGCTACGTGAGCCTCTGCGGCGCCTGCGTCATCCGACATAGGCATCGTCACCTTTGTCGACCACGCCTCGGTGGTCCTTCCTCTGTCCGCTTCGCTCACTCTCTGCGTACAATGGTCACCTTTGACCAGCGAGATACCTTCCTTCTCCTACAAGCTTGATATAACCCGGATCATACCTAGTTGATCCGGCCACACCTGTTCCTGCAAACAAGTTAGATTCATCTCTCCGACTTACGATATAAGTTGGCTGAGACCCAGTTAGGTGGGCATCCCCTGGTCTGGGTTACTCTGTGATTCGGCCTACCTTGACGTGACTCGGCCAGCATTCGCTTTGACCTTGCCGTACCTCGGCTAATTCGGCCTTTATACCCCGGCGTGACCCTACCCGGGGGTATCCCCCCAACATTAGTCCCCGAAGCTGGTGCAGTCTTAGCTGCCTTAGCCGCTAAGGCCACAGCAGGTTCAATTTTATCAAGCCTCTGGTTTTCTTTCCGAGTTATCTCATAGTCCGGATTTTCCAGGTTTACTTTCCCTTGGCACATTCCAAGTTTTTACTTGCTGGCCGGGTTATCTCATACCCATCCGGGTCATACTTCCTTCTCATGTACGCTTCCTCATGTGGAGGCTAATCATCACGTTTGCCTCATTTTAAGGGCCAGCAACATTAACCGCCGCAGTAATTGTCAAAAGTTGCTATTGCCCACGTCGCATCGTGCCTGCCTCCTCGTTAACTGCACCATAACATCACGTCATGGGATCCGCTGAGCCCTGTGGTCCTTCGTGTGGCTCACTATTGATTGGTTGATCCGGGTTGTACACGGCCACACCGTGTGGCCCTCCCGCACAACGTGATCCCACTACCCCCTCAAGGGAGTGGTTAAATAGGGGAGGGGTGCGCCCCCTGGGGTCTTTCCCCACTTCCGCACCCCTCTGCCTCTACTTCTTCCTCTTCTTCTCCAGTGACAGTGCCGCCGCCACCGCACCTGAGCAGCTGCATCGCTGCTCCACTGCTCCCACACGTACCAGCACCGCCGCCACCTCTACGCATCTTCTTCGCCACGGGTTGTTGCCAGTCCAAGCCAGTGCCCCCCGCCGCCGCTAGCACCAGCGGGGATAGCGATCTTGAGATGACTGAGGAGGAGCTCGCCGTCGCAGAGCAAGAGATGGAGGAAGATGCGGCGAACGCCGACCGCGGTGCGTGGGCAGGCTCCTGGTTTGCCAGGATGACCTGGATTGGCTTTATCGCACCAGGCGCATCCCGGAGGGAGTCACTGCAAGCCTCGCTGCCTCCGAGCTTGCCCCCTCTCCCAATCCGGGTGAGTACATGGTATTTCTATCCCACCTCCAGCGGGGGTTTGGTCTGCCAGTTAGTGATTTTTTTCATGACTGGCTCAATACGTATGAGCTCCAGCCGCACCACCTTCCGGCGAATGCCATCATGTCTCTCTCCGCTTTTGCCTCCACCATCGAAGGTTACGCTGGACTATGGCCCACGAAGGAGCTCTGGATCCGGTTCTTTGGCCTCCGTCGGAATGTGATTCCGAACATTCAGCTTGACCCGGAGGACAAGCAGCTTACGCAGTTCGGCGCTGCGTCAATCTCTCTCCGGAAGCAGTCCATCTTCCCCCGAGTCACGGGGCTTGACTCTTGCAAGGAATGGGCCCGGACTTTCTTCTATGTCCGGAACAACACAACTGAGAATCTGATCCGGCTGCACCCTTACGCTCCGGGTCCTCCTAACCTGGATTTGTGGGACAAGGTCCCCAAGAAACCCACCGTCCTAGCAAACCATGTTAACAAGAGGTTCCAAGAGTTGAAGGATCTTGGGTTGCGCAATGAGGATGCCATGATTACATTTGCTTGCGACCGGATCTCCCCCCTCCAGAAACGCACGCACAAAGTCTGTCATATGAGCTGGGGTCGTGACCCCAACAGGACCTCCTCTTTTGAGTTGAGCAACAGCGAGATCTTTCGCCGGGTCAAGTCCCTCTTCACCACTAAGAAAGACTTTTCTTCTGAGTGGACGTGGGAAATTGAACACTATTGCCGAGATAGGCTTCCCCCCGCGGTAAGTTTCGTGCCGCAAACTGTCTCCGAATCATATGCCGGTCTTTGTTGTATGTTTAACCCTGTTGTCTTTTCTTTCCCTTAGCAATTCCTTGAGCAAACTATTGAGGATGGCACCGAGCCTTCTCTCAAATGGGCGGCTGACCGAGATACCTCAGACAAGGAAGAACCGGATCAGGAGATGTTCCTGCCGATGGCCGACGCGACCAAGCGACCCACCGGTAAACTCTCTTCCATTAGAGATTGGCCTGACGATGAAGATGACTCGGATGTTGAGGTGATGGAAGCATTTGACGCTATCCCACTTTCTTATGCTTTTCCGGATCAGCTAACCCCGGTGGGCAGATCCATGAAGATCCTCCCCTTGCCGTGGGTGAGCCTGTCCCGGTCGCGCCGAAGAAGAAAAGGGGAGCTGCCTCTGCATCCTCCTCCGAGCCTTCTCAGCCAGCCAAGTGGCGAAAGAAGTCCGCGGACAAAGCCGCCACCAAGGCCACCACTAAGGCTGTGGCCCGGAGAGCTCGCAAGTCGAAGGAGCCTCTGACTTCAGATGAGTAAGTCGTTTCTCCCTTTGCTATTCACTTGTTCTTCTTTTGTTATAGTTTCTCATCACACATTATTTGATTCGGCAGGGCCACGGTGGACGTCCCACAGAGTGGATTTGGCATTGCCTCACCGCTCTGACATAGCCCTTCTCCCCCTCGTGGCGACGATTCACGCCCGTTGAGCCCCATTCCGGAGGGTTCAGCGGCTGCTCCGGGTTCCAGCCCACCTCGTCAAGAGGAGGGTAACCTCGGAGCGGGGGAGACTGGCTCTACCGAGGCAGCAACCACCACTTCGGCTCCGCCGCAACCAGCTACCACCAAGGTTCCCTCAGCACCTCCGCCGAAGCAGAAAACAGCACCAGCACCAGCACCAACTCTAGCCCCAGTAGCAACAATAAAAGCAACAGCAGCAGCATCAAGCCCCTCCGCCTCGTCCGAGTCTTCCAAGGCTCGGCGAGAAGATACCAGCAGCACCAAGGCTAGCGCCAAGGTGGCTCCCAAGGGCAAATCCGCTGCAACAACTTCCACTTCTCAGCAGCAACCTAAGGGCAAAAAGGCTCCTGACGCCACCAGGGCAGCGTCCATCGAGGCTAGACAGCGCACACTCGCGTCCATGCTTTCGAAGAAGACTCCACCTCCGAAGGACGCCCCTGCCGAGCCAGCTGATGCGCAACTTGTTTTGCACACCAGCCCTGCTCTTGCGCAGGTTGAGAGGAGGGAAGCACATGCTAAGGGTTTAGTGGCGCCCCACATGCTCAGCGGCGAACGATACCTTCCGACCTTGATCGAGTTTGTAAATAACTGGAACAAGGCGGAGTTCGTCCACAACGACGATCTCCCGGAGAAGTTCGGTCCTGCGGAATTTGCTGCGCAGATGAACACTGCTGCCAAGGCAATTAACCTTGCGGGTCGGATGATGGAGGTATGTTTCTTCGTCTTTTGCTTAACATGTTGTAGATATTAGTGATATAACCATTAGTCCCCGAGCCTCCGGGGGAGTAACTTGTTACTCGGCCGGATGCTCTTTAGAAAACTAACGTAGCTCCTTGATAACTTCGAATATGCACACACCTAGAGCCGGGTTAAGTTCCACTTGGCCCGGATCTTGTACACTTCGAATATGCACACACCTAGAGCCGGGTTAAGTTCCACTTGGCCCGGATTTTGTACACTTTGAATATGCACACACCTAGAGCGGGGTTAAGTTCCACTTGGCCTGGATTTTGTACACTTCCGATATGCACACACCTAGAGCCGGGTTAAGTTCCACTAGGCCCGGATTTTGTACACTTCGAATATGCACACACCTAGAGCCGGGTTAAGTTCCACTTGGCCCGGATTTTGTACACTTCGAATATGCACACACCTAGAGCCGGGTTAAGTTCCACTTGGCCCAGATTTTGTACACTTCGAATATGCACACACCTAGAGCTGAGTTAAGTTCCACTTGGCTCGGATTTTGTACACTTCGAATATGCACACACCTAGAGCCAGGTTAAGTTCCACTTGGCCTAGATTCTGTACACTTCGAATATGCACAAGACTAAGCTATCTTTTTGTATTCTTTTCAGGTGACCACCAACCGCCGGAGCGCTGAATTTCAGCGTCTCCTAGACACTCATAAGATGCTGCGCGCAAAACATAATACACTTCTCGCTGAATACGAGAAAAGGGGTAACTTTTCTCCCTTGGCATTTTTCCTTTTTCTTCATCCTTTTCTGCCGAACTAATCCATCATTTGGATTTCATAGCTGAGGTAGAAGCTGAGAACACCATCATGAGGAAAAACCTGGACCAGATCAAGGGTAAGTCGTTTTGGCTCAACTTTGCTATGCTCTCTATCTCCTTTGCTCCGTGGCTCGGCAAACATTCATACCTCAGCTTTGCCGGGTCAACAAACTATTTCAGCATCTCTTGAAGATAGTCTGCCCGTGCCTGATATGATGCTGCATTTTCTCGAACAAGCAGGGCAGCATCAGGCCGAGCTCAAAAAGAAAGATGAGCTTGCCCTCCTCCGAGCCAAAGATGATGAGATTGCCAAGCTCAAGGCAGATATGAAGAAGCTGAAACCACAGCATCAAACCGAACTTCAAAAAGCTGGCCAAGACTTCACGGAAGAGCGCGAGCGCCTCAACCTCCAGATTGCCAAGGACCAAGAATTGCTTAAGGAGGCCGACTCTAAACTTGAGTCGGCGAACGCTGAGCTTGTTCAACTCCAGGAGAGTCGTGACAAGTGCACCAAGGAGCTAACCCGGATCCACAACCATATTGCTGGTAAGTTCTTTTCCTTCAACACACACTGAACTTTCCGGGTTTGCTTCCTTTACTTACTCCGCCTGTCTTATTTTTTCAGGCAAATTCCCAGAGAGCGATGTCATCGCATCGAAAGCTGTTGCCAAGTTCCGCCAGAAGAGGGGTACCCCAATTGTCCCTAGCGCTGGAGAAATTCCATATGACATGGAGGACTTGCTGGTCAGCTTGTCCTATCGTGTCGAACTTGTGAAGAACTATGGCAAGGACGTCTTGGACGTAGTAATCCGGATCTTCATCGCCTTTTGGCCTGAAGAAGATACTCTGGAGAATATGTCCATTCTTTTTGGCAGGCTTATGGAATGCGAGACTCTGCTCAATCTCTGGAGAGAACCTGCTGGGCGCGCCGGAGCTGAGATCGTTCTCCACTACGTGCTTACGTGGTATGAGAAGATTGACCTCAATCTCCTTGCGCGCATGCGCACTGGATTGAAGTGGTCTACTGACCCGGATTGGGTAGCTCGGCGCAAGGCTTGCGCTCATAGCTTCATCCAATACGCCTCCATTCATCAATGGAACGAGGGACCGAGCTTCCTAGATGCTGCCGATGATGAAAATGTTGAAAATGTTGAAGATGAGTCGGATGAGGACGAAGAGGACGAAGCCTCAGACGTCGAAGAAGACGCAGATGATTCTGAAGTTGAAGCCGAGGCTGCCCCTGCTGGCGCCGAATTACCTCCTCCTGCTGCTCCTTGATAAACACTTTAAATTTCATCACATCCCCGGTATGCCGGGTGGAATTGTATCAAGCACACAAGTGATATTTTGCTACTAAGTTTTTATGTCGGATTAACTTGGGCGTTGTCCCCGAGTTTCGTTTTCTTGTTCGTCTAGTCTTCTGGCTCGGCTCGTGTCTACCTTGATTCGGTTTTATGAGTTACGAGTCCGAGCTTCAAAAATTGTCTTAACAATACTTGGAAACTTTAGGCTTAGCTCAAAATAATTCAGCATAATAAACCGAAAGTAAACATAAGGTTAGTCCAAAAAACAAATGTCGGCTCGATTAAGTTCTTTTCCTTAGTCGTTTTTCATGTGCTACGCAATAACAAACTTGTTCTCTTGCTTTCCATGAAGCCAAATCTTGTTGGACAGCAGCAAGTCGAAGAGTTGGGTTCTTGGTGCTCACACACTACTAATCTGGCTTAAGTAGAAAAACTTACGCCAGCCGACATATAAATAATAAATACAGAAGACAACAATCATTATTAAGGCAGTCCCCGAGTTACTGCTCGAGGTGCCAACATTTCATTGATAAGCTCATTGGCGGCATACATATCGACATATGAGAGACTCGGATACATACACTTCTCTGCTAAGTGTAGAAAGGACGAAGTAGAGCTACATTCCATGGACGCTTAGATTCCTCGCCGGACCTGTCCGCCTTGTTCTTTTCCTGTGGTTTTGCATCGATAAAATAATAAGAATCATTGTGCAATGCTTTGCTCACAATGAATGTCCCTTCCCATGGGAGGGATAACTTATGCATGCTAGCAGTACGTTGTACCAACCGGAGTACCAGATCACCTTCCCGGAAGACTCGGGGGTTTACTTTCCAGCTATGATAGTGTCGAAGATTTTGCTGATATATGGCGGATCTGGACAATGCCAATTCTCTCGCTTCTTCCAGCAGATCAACATCATTTTGCCGGGCTTCTTGCACTTCGGCTTCTGTGTATTGGGTGACCCTAGGCGAGTCATGCTCTATGTCGGCTGGTAACACAGCTTCTGCCCCATATACCAGAAAGAATGGCGTATAGCCTATTGATTGATTCGGAGTTGTTCTTAAACTCCACAGTACCGCTGGTAGTTCTTCTATCCAGCACCCCAATGATCTTTGCAGCGGCTCAATGAGCTGGGGTTTTATCCCGGATAATACTAATCCATTGGATCTTTCCACTTGTCCATCTATGCGGGGTGGGCTACCGAGGCAACGTCCAGCCAGATCTTCTTATCTCGGCAGAATCATGCAAATGCTCCTTCAGCAAAATTTGTGCCATTATCAGTTATGATACTGTGAGGATAACCGTATCTCAAGATGATGTCTTTGAGAAATGTCACGGCCATAGCTCCATCACACTTTCTTATTGGCTTTACTTCAATCCGCTTTGTAAACTTATCCACCATGACCAAAATGTGAGTCATACTTCCCCTTGCTGGTTTGAACGGGCCAACCATGTCCAAACACCATACGACAAATGGCCAGGTGATTGGTATGGTCTTGAGTTCCGACATTGGCATATGTGTCTTGGTAGCATACCTCTGAAAACCATTGCATTTTCTTACCAAATCCTCTGCTTGTTCTAAGGCACTTGGCCAGTAGAATCCATGCCGGAAAGCTTTTGCTACCAAGGCTCTGGACGAGGCATGATGCCCACATTCCCCTTGATGTATATCTCGGAGGATGTCAAGCCCTTCTTCCGGGTCAACACATCGCTGGAGGACATTAGTCACACTCCTTTTGTATAGCTTGGAATTGATGATCGTATATGCCTTTGCTCTCCTTTGAGTTTGCCTGGATAGCACCTCCTTAGCGGGTAAAGTTCCATCTTTCAGGAATTGAAATATAGTTAGTGCCCAAGCTGGTATTGCTCATACAGGGAACACATCCTCATCAATTTCCATATGATCCACCGGCATAACCTCAACCGGATCATGCTAAGCAGTCCCCGGGTCTTGCGAAGCAGTCCCTGGGTTCACTGAGGCAGTCCCCGGGTTTCGTGCACCATCTCCCATGTCAATGTCCATGGGTGCAGCTCCAGACTCCGGATCCTCCGGGACGTAGATTGAGTCGGTTTTTGGGGACAGTCTAATAGATGGTTTTCTGAGGTGTTCTAATGTTACACCTGGTGGAATTGCTTGTCGGGTTGATCCGAGCTTCGACAATACATCGGCAGCCTCATTTTCCACCCAGGGTACATGGAGAAATTCGCATCCCTAAAAGTAACCAGATATCTTCTGCACATGGAATCTGTATAGTGCCATGTTTGGATCAAGAGCATCCCACAGCCCCGACACTTGCTGAACTACTAAATCCGAGTCGCCAAAGCATTGGATCCGACGTATCCCAATTTCTTTTGCCACTTTGAGGCCATGCACAAGTGCTTCATATTCGGCGACATTGTTTGACGCTGCAAAATGGATCTATAGCACATACTTCAACTGGTCATTCTTTGGCGAGGTAAGCACAACTCCGGCGCCTAACCTGGTTTTTGTTTTTGACCCGTCAAAGTGCATTCTCCAATAATTCGGATCTGGTAGCGGTGGTTCATATTGCACCTCGGCCCAGTCCACAAAAAAGTCGGCCACGGCCTGAGACTTGATTGCTTCTCTTCTGTCATATTGTGGCGCATAAGGAGCTAGCTCAATTGCCCATTTCCCAATTCTGCCACTTGCATCCTTGTTACTCATTATCTTGGATATGGGAGCTTCACATATTACTTTGATTGGGTGCTCCTCAAAATAATGCTTTAGCTTCTTTGCCGACATGTACACACCATACGCCACTTTCTGATAGTGCGGATAATTTTGCTTTGAGGCTGATAATACCTCGCTCAGATAGTACACTGTCCTTTGCACTGACTTACCCTCTTTGTCGCGCTCTACCACAATTATTTCACTTACAACTCGGTTGGTTGCGGCTATATGGAGCAACATTGGCTCCTTTGATAGTGGAGAGGCTAACACTGGTGCAGTGGCTACATTTTCTTTAATTGGATAAGGGCTTCATTGGCCTGCGGCGTCCAAATGAACTTGTCTGACTTTTTCATGAGTTGATAGAGAGGCAGTGCTTTTCTCCCAATCGACATACAAACCGACTTAACGATGCCAGGCAACCAGTGAACTTCTGGACATCTTTAACACACTTCGGCAGTTCCATTCGCTCTATGGCCCGGATTTTAGTTGGATTGACTTCGATACCTCGACTGGAGACAAGGAATCCGAGTAATTTTCTAGCTGGGACACCGAAGGTACATTTTTCCGGGTTAAGCTTCATCCGGAACCTCCTTAGGTTCACGAATGTCTGCCTGATATCGTCAAGGAGCGTTTTGCTTTCCTTTGTCTTGATAACCACATCATTCACATATACTTGTACATTTTGACCAATTTGGTCGTGTAAACATTTCTGCATACATCTTTGGTACGTTGCCCCTGCATTACGTAAACCAAATGGCATGTGCGATAGCAATAAGCCCCATACGGGGTGATAAATGCAGTTTTTATTTGATCATCCGGATTCAGGGGTATTTGGTGGAAACCAGAATATGCATCAATGAATGACAACAGTTCACACCCAGCAGTTGAATCTATGACCTGATCTATCCTTGGCAGTGGAAATGGATCTTTTGGACACGCCTTATTCAGGTTCGTGTAATCGATACACATACGCCAAACCACTACCACATTCGGATCATCCTTCTTCTTCTCCACCGGCACCGGATTAGACAGCCAATCCGAGTAAAGAACTTCCAGCTATGGTAATCACTCTGTTTGGCTCGGGTAGCTTCATCTTCAGATAACTGATGTGGCAGCTTGCCATGAATTTGTTCAGTGCTGGTCTTCCGAGTAACGTGTGATACGCACTTTCTAAGTTCACAACTTCAAACTCCAAATTCTTAGTTCGGCAATTATCTCTCGTGCCGAACAATACGTCAACCCGGACCTTGCCTATGGGCTCACAAGAAATGCCTGGCACAATGCCATGGAAAGTTGTCCTTGTAGCTTGGAGCATGTTCCTCGAGATACCCAACTTGCGCATTGTATCCGCATACATGATGTTAATGCTACTGCCATTGTCAATTAGTACCTTTGAGAATCTCACATTGATGTTAGGCCTAATGAATGTCGGATCGAGCACTAGCGCATATGAACCAGGACTTGGCATAAGCTTGGGATGATCTTTGATGCTCCAGGTAATTTCCTGGTCCGACCAAGGCATGTACCTCGTCACCGCTGGCATTACCGCATTCACCTCCATGTGTCGGTGCTGCAAGCTCTTTCTATTTGTTTCTTCTATGGTGAACACACAGTAACTCCGATGATGCTCTCTGTACTCATTCCTCCCCTCATTTCTGGGGTACCTCTGATCCGGCTGATGCTGGTCTTCCACTTGATGCACTGCATCCCTTCTTTCATGGTTGTCATACCTCGGTGGAGGGGAGGCAACATTAGCTGTTGTGTGTTCGCTTCGGAGAGCAACTGCTGCCGGGGTAACTCCTGCCGAGGTTGATCATTCCGAGGTGCCTGAGCATTCCCCGAACCACCTTGTTCTATCTTACGCATCCACTCACACTGCCTTGTTGTATGACCCGCTGGGTTACTTGGATTTGGCGTGTGAAATTTACACGGCTGATCCAGCATTGACTCGTAAGTATACCTTAGACGGTCCATCTTTTCTTGCCACTGTTTTTTCTGCTCTGGCGTCCAAGTTTTCTTGCCATCGTTCCTTGGTGTCCATTGTTGCGCTCTAGTTTTCTGACGTTGATTGCCCCCTGCTCCGGGTTGATCTTGATTTACAGCAGCAACTTGTTGCAAGCTGTACCGGTAATCCGGTCTGTCATCTCTTCTTTTACCCTGGTAGTCATTCCTCCGGGATGACCCGGCTCCATCTCTCTGGTAGATCTCCTCATTTGACTCATTTGACACGAGCCTGGGTTGAGTCGGATCACCCAAAGCATACAAATCAGCTATCCGGATTGTCTCTGCCAGCGTGGTTGGCATATCCCTTTGCAATCTTTGCCACAACATGCTTGCATATCTGCAGCCTTGCGTGAACCATGCTATGGCCTGTGACTCAATCACACCTTCACATGAGTTTCGCACGGTACACCACCGGGTTAAGAATTCCCGGTCCGTTTCATTCGGTCTCTTCTTACACATTGCTAGGGTCTGTGGCCTATTCGTCCTCTGATACATACTTGAGAAATTGCTGATAAACATTTCCTCAAAACCAATCCAGCAGTTAATACTTCCGGGCTTCAAATTGTTTAGCCATACCCTCGCTGGCCCCTCCAACATCTGGGGTACGTATCTCACAGCCCATCTCAAGTTGCATGTAGCAATTTTTACAGCTGTAGCATAGTTAATCGACCAATCCTCCGGCTTTGTGCTGCCATCGTATGTCTTAGTGCCTCTAGGTAGCTGGAAGTTAGGTACCGGAGGTTCCTTCATAATCCAGGGCCCAAAACACGCAGGACCCGGGGGACCTTGACATTCAATCTGCTCCGACCTATACAGCCAATCTAGTTTTAATCTGGCATCGTCAGGCATCAAATCCCTGCTTCCCAATCTTGACCCTATCACATGATAGTCCGGCCTTGGGTATCCTGCGTTTACCATTTCCGAATCACCATCATTATATCGGTCTTGCTCTCACGGAGCACCTCTCTGTTGCATACCTCGGCCGGCACTTTGCTCTTGCCCTTGTATATTCCGCTGCTGCGGTTGTCCTGCTCCTGCCGAGTTACGCTGTCCGGCATTGCCATTTACAACATTTCCTTGACCGGCATTGCCTTGGTCGTGGTTACCTCGGCCGGCTTCACCTGGGCTCACACTTTGTCGATCCTCATTTCTCTGCACTTCTTTTCCTTTCCCTGCCCTTGTCGGGTCATATGGGACTATTTGTTTGTTTCTCCTGGCCGAGGTTACTACCTCTTCTCTCCTAGGACCACCATGAGGAGACGATGCAGCTCCAGCGGATTTCTCCGGGTTACCCACCGCCGAATGAACAATCTGGGAGGCCCTAGCTCTCTCCGGGTTAGCCCTGAGCAATTCCTCATTTTACCTGTTCGCGATCCGAACCAACTCATTGACCCTATCTTGCTGTCTCTGATGGGCTTCACCCGTTAGACCCTCTAACTCGGACGCAGCTGCATCTGCTGCTCTGAGGTTTTTTGCCAGGGTACTATACTTCGGCATCCCCACGGATAAACAGTTCTCTGACTCCTCAATCCTAGTATCACCCTCTTTGTTCATTTCACTCATGAGATTTCTCCCCTTCACTTTTACAGCATCTACTTTATTTTCCTTTGCACACTCACGCAGTGTCATGTTCAACGACTGCTGAGCCGCGACTATCTTTTTCGCACCCTCTAGAATTTTTTGCCTAGTTTCCTCTAGCTCGGCCTGTGTCTGAGCTTGATCTACCACTGCTGCTACTGGGTTCGCCAAGCTATCCATCGCTTGCTGCAACACATTCTCCGGCCTCTCTAGTGGAGGACCTCTACTTTTCCTTGGTGCCTTAGGCGTTACCTCCGGATCTGGTGCCGGATCCTTGCTTGCGCTAGCGCCAGGCGCAGTCATCATCACCTCAGCACGGTCCGGGGAGCGAGTGATACGTGCCCCGCGAACCACGCTAAGAGGTGGCTCGCCTCCTTCAGCGACGTGCCACGAAAGAACACACGACACATCAACAACAACGTAGACCTTGTGCGCGCTGAGCTTGACGAAGAGGCCGTTGCATGGAAAAGGGCGCTTGCCGAAGAAGCCAGTGTTGTCGCTGACAAAGTCCAGCGCTCCAAAGCGCTGAACGAGCCCGGAGACGATGCGTTCGCCGGTGCCGATGAGGTTTCTCGTCCGGATCTTCACCCGTGCTAGCGCCGCTAGCCCCACGGTGGGCGCCAACTGTCGTGGTGGTGGCACGGCAGATGCCATGGATAGGCTAAAGGTGGGGAATAAATGCACTAGGGGAATCCAGTGAGGGATAGTGTGGTGATTCCACATACAGTAGCTTTGTATTTGTATCACTTTCACAGATTACAAGTGCTCCTTGAGCTGTATTGGAGAGAGGAGGAAGAAGGAACTCTCTTACTCTCACCACTAGCTAGCCCTCAATAACTTGCTAGAAGAACATAAACCTCTAAAGACCAACCCCTTCTACAGAGTCCCTAGCCCTCCTTATATAGGGGTGGCTATGTCTCCAATTAGGGCATACGTGGAGGCATATTCTAGGGAATATGCCTCTTCCCAAAATAGTAAGCCGACCGGGTCACTTTTCCCCCGCGTCATCCATGCAGTGGCTACATGAGCCTCTGCGGCACTTGCGTCATCCGACATAGGCATCATCACCTTTGTCGGCCACGCCTCGGTGGTCCTGCCTCTGTCCGTGTCAAGGGGATGATCCCTAGGTACCCCAACCGGATAAGAACCAAGCAGTCGGATCGCGTCCGGCTGACCAAGCACAACCGGACAGGGCAAGACAGGCCGGCTACCGTGTGGTAGCCGGATCAGCAAGAAGTAGCCGGCTACGGCGACGTAGCCGGACCCAATCAGTGAGACAGGACGACTAGCAAGAGCAAAAGCCCGAGGCATCCCACACGAAAAACAGGGAGGAGACGCGACAGACCGGGCGTTCCGGTCTTGCAACTAGCTCGAACCAATCCGGCTACTAAGCCGTTAGTACCGTGCGCAATGTACTGTCATCTCCCTTCGATTCCGGCTGCAGACCGCAACCCGGCTGCCCGGCAAGGACGCAGTGAAAACAGCAGAGCACACGGGAAAGCGACCAAGTGTCTGGAGAGGCACAGGCCAGTTTTCGAAAAAACAAGCAGTTTTCCGGCTACAATTTGACAGACTAACCTATTAACCTATGAGGATGTATGTGTATGTATATGTATATTCTTGACCGACTACTTCGAGTCGGAATTCAGGAAAAGGGCAGAAGATTCGAAGTCCTTGCCTTCATCAAGCACTCCGAATCTCAGGGGCTACACCCACTGGGTGCGCTCGCGTGCCCCTAGTGGAATCTTGTAGTTCCTGACCGGTTAAGGGCATTTAGCCGGCCGTTCGGAGCCCAGGTGAGGGCAAGGGCAGGAGCAAGAGAAGACAAGGAAGATTTGAAGCACCTGGCTACGCCAGCTACTCCGAATCTCGGGGGCTACACCTAGTGGGTGTGCTCGCGCGCCCCCACTGGAATGTTATTTCCCCCGACTGAAGGCATTCAGCCGGCGAAAGCAGCCGACTAGGACGAGTCTAGTTAGAAGACTTGGGAAAAATAAGGAAGATTCGAAGCACCTGGCTACGCCAGCTACTCCGAATCTCGGAGGCTACACTCAGTGGGTGCACTAGCGCACCCCCACTGGAGGTGTATTTCCTCCGGCTAAAGGTGTGTAGCCAGACGAAGTCAGCCGGACGAAGTTAGCCGGCAAAATATTGAAAGAAAATTCAAGACGCACAAGTTAAAGGAAACTCAAGAGTTCAATATTAACAAACAAAAAGGAGGCGAAGCCCCCATAGGTTACCCGACATCAGAGATAGCCGGTACAGACAGACAAGTTTCACACATAACAAAAGCAACACAAATACACCCGGCATCCCGGGGCGGTGACTAAGTGGCAGGGCCCTTGCCGTAAGGAGCACCTTGACCAGCAGAAGCTTCGGGCGGAGGAGGAGGCGCAGAGCTCGATCCGGTTCCGGCGCCCGCAGGCGGCAGCATCGGGCCTTCCGCATCAGGAGTACCGACGGACTCCGAGTCGGTGAGCACCTCGTCGGGGTCCATGTAGTCGGCAATCTTGATGGCAGACCCGCGGAGCTCCGAATGGGCTTGGCGGATGGCGGCGAGGTCGGCGCCGGCACGGAAGCCTCCGTCAATCTTCTCGACACGAGCGTCCTTGTACCAGGAGAGCATGAGGGCCAGAGCCATCTCCGCTCCGGCTCGCGCCGCCAGGTCCACAGCCGGCACCTCCCCCACCTTCGCAGCCAGCTGAGCCATCGTCTCCGGAACCGGAGCCTCCGGCCACACGAAGGAGAAGATGTCCCGCGCCGCTTGGGGAAGCTTGGAAGCCTCTTTGCCAAGCAGGACGACGAGCTCCTGAGCCGTCGGCTGAGCTCCCGGCCAGTTCTCCTGCAGCCGGTTGTAGGCCAGCAGGTCTATGCCAGGATAAAAAGCTGTCAGAAAAAAGAGTCAGATCCGGCTACCGGATCCAGAAAGAAAAGAAGGCGAAAAAAGGGAACTTACCCTTAGCCGTATGGCCGACCTGCATCAGCTCCTCCACCAGAGCCTTCTCCTTTGTCGCCAGTCGTTTAATCTCCTTCTCTTGGTCCTTGTTCTGGGCCTCGAGAAGGTTGAACGCTTCGGTCCGGCTGGCGAGCGAGGCGTCGCGCTCCTTGATGGTGGCTTCCAGACCGTCTACCCTCGCGTGCCAGTCCTTATTCTGCAACCGCAGAGTGGTGTTGGACTTGCTCAGCCGGTCGTTTGCTTTCTTCAAGCGATCGATCCCGTGCTGAGCTCACACGAGGATGGCTGCAACAAAACCGGCTATCAGTAAAAAAAGAGAGGCGGATTAAGCTAACTTACTCTGGGAAGTCCCATTGGCAGCGGCAAGCTTCTGCTCCAGGGACCGGTTCCCGCCGGTTGTGGCCTCCAGCAGTCGGATCTCCTTCACCGCCAGCTCGAGCGTGGCGACTAGGTCCGTCAGCGAGGCGGCGGAGGAAGCGTCGTCGTCCACAGTATTGATGGCCAAGGACTCCTTCGCTGCGGCCACCGCCGTTCACCACTCCTCCCTAGGATCCTCGTCAGAGTCTGACAACCACGAGCTCCTTGCCGGCAGCGCCCCCCTCCCGCGCGCGTGCGGAAGATCCATCCGGCTGCGAGGACTCCGCCTCCGGCTGAGGACCCCCCGATCTGGCCGGGGCAGCCAGTTCAGCTCGAGGGGAAGACAGAGGAGGCAATTTGGAAGAAGGGGGACGCTGGCTGATGCAGTCGGAGCATGGGGCGGCGACCAGGTTGGAGCTCGAGCCGGGCTCGCGGCTCCAAAAGAAACCAACGTGCTAAGAAGAAGGAGGAGAAGGCAAAGGCAAATAAACCAAAGTCAGGAAGGAAGAAAAAAGAAGCACACGGAAAACGCCGAAAGAAAAGGGGGAGAAGGGACGTACCCCGGCACAACTAGGGGCGACCCCTTCTTCCGGCCAAGGCGGCTCGGCGGCAGGGTGCTGGACCAGCTCCTCTTGGGAGCCGGCTCCTCCGTCACGGGCCGGCGGGAGCTGGAACGGCTAGAGCAGCTCCTGCCTACCTCGCCGTCCGTCGCGGAGCGCGTCGCCGGATCGATGGTCGGCGCGGCCTCCTCCTCCTCATGAACCTCCGCGTGGGGGTCGGCAGCCGGCTCGTCATTCCGGCTGGGAAAGGCATCGCCATCCCCGTCCGACTCCTCGCCGGACCGCCGAGCGCGCGGCTCGGGCAAGTCAGGCATGAACTCCTCAAGGGGAGCCTCACCCTCCTCACGAAGGATACAAGCAAAGATCTGCCGAATACAAGAAGTCAGCCGGACAGAACAAGAAAAACGCAAGAAGAACAAATGAAGTTTTCAGCTATAAGAACTTACCCGGGGCCCGCAGTTCTCCCGGCTGTAGGGCGCCAGACTGAACTTCCAGTTCTCCGGCAGCCGCTCCTTGGTGATCGTCCACACCCACTCCTTCAAGTTGTGGTAGCGGGGATCACGGCGCGACAGCCGGGTCGGGTCCAGCCGGCCGGAGTAGTAGCACATCTTGTGCGCCCACTGCTGCATCGGCATCATCAGCCGGGACATCCAGCTGAGGGTGATGTCGAGGATGGTTAGCCGGCAGGTGATGAGGGAGCGCATGCGCTGCAGCATTGCGTCCGTCTCTGCCTTGTCACCATGGATCTTCAGCTCCCAGTTCTGCCGGCTGGACTCGACATCCTGGAAAGCCGGAAGATTGATCCGGTCGACGTTGGTGACGTTCTTGACGTAGAAGTATGACTGCTGCCACAGCCGTACCGTGTCCTGAAGCAAGAACTTGGGGTAGCCGGATTGGGAGCGGGAGTAGGTGGAGGCGCCGCCGCAGACGACTAGTGGCCCCTTCGTGTACTGCACCTCGGCCGGACTCGGAAGAGCCGGCAGAAGAGCCCGAGATCCGGCTGGATCCCAAGGTAGCTCTCGCAGAACACCATGAAATGCGCCAACGTTCCGATTGCGTTGGCGCCGAGGCGGTGGAGGCGGAGGTCGAAGAAGGCAAGGAAGGTCAAGAAGAACGGGTGCACCGGCAAGGCAAATCCGCATGCCAGATGGGAGAGGAAGATGACGCGCTCCCCCTACGCCGGGTGCGGCGACACCTCGCCCGCCGGCGCCAACCACACCGCCACCTCCTCCGACGGCGGGAGAACGCGGGTGGCGTGGTACTTCGCGATGTGTGGTCCTCCGTGACGGAGGAGCCGCACCAAGCTCCACGGTCGACGGCCATCTCCAGCTGACAGTGGGGAGTGACGGTGGCCCATAGCGACGACAACGACGAGCGGGTGGCGCAGCGGGCTACGGCGCAGAAGGCAAGGGTGTAGAAGTAGGAGCACGCGAGGGAAGAGGAAACTGCAGTGGGGGAGCGAAGGAAAGGAACTGCCTCCCCCGCGGCATCCCTTTAAAGGGCCGGAAGAGCAACCGTCAACGGGGCCACGTGGCGCGCATCCGGACGGCCCTCACCCTAACCGCTGCCCAGATCCCGTGTGCCGAAGAAGGATGCGCAGAAGATCCCGGAGCAGGAACCGAAGCGCCGGACAGTGGCTTCCCGAGGCGACGTGCGACAGGACGTTACACTGCCCGCCGCAGGGCAATGATGGCGCGTGCGCGCGTGGCCGGCGTCAGTGCTGACGTTACGAGTAGCGCATATTTCAAAAGCAGGAGGGAGCGCGCGCACATTTCGCCTAAGGGCGGAATCCACACACGCTCAGGGGCTAGTGTCAGGGGGATGATCCCCAGGTACCCCAACCGGACAAGAACCAAGCAGTCAGATCGCGTCCGGCTGACCAAGCACAGCCGGACAGGGCAAGACAGGCCGGCTACCGTGCGGTAGCCGGATCAGCAAGAAGTAGCCGGCTACGGTGACGTAGCCGGACCCAATCAGTGAGTCAGGACGACGTGCGTATCAGTGCACGGTACGCCCTGTACGATGACAAGACTGGCAACCACCCGGCCATACCGAAGACTTTGCGGAGATGACGCAGGAACAGTGGCCCGATGCTGACGACAGGCTCGCACCGCATCCACTGTGCCTACGACAGCCATACCGCTCATACTCTGATGATACATACGGTGCCGGACACTGTAGATGACCAGCCGGCTGGGACCCGCATGTGGGGCCCGCCAGTCGGATTGGCTAGTGAGACCGTTGCCTCTCTGCCTATATAAGGGGAGGCAAGGCCTCAGTAGAAAGGGTTGGTCTCATTGCATTTAAAGCAGTAGCTAGAGAACACAGCTCAATGAGCACTTGTAGTTCGTGTATCCCTAATAGTCAGACTCGGCAGGAGTAGGGGCTTTACCTCATCACGAGGGCCTCGAACCTGGGTACTTCTTGCGTCCAGCTACGCTCGCTTGTATCCAATCTCGGATGCCGTCGATAGCTTCCCTTCTAGTCCCCACACCTCTATCTAACCTCCTTAGGTACTGACGTTCCCAATACAACGACAGTCTGCTTAGCTCACGCTTTGACAGTGGTCACCTTTGACCAGCGAGATACCTTCCTTCTCCTACAAGCTTGATATAACCCGGATCGTACCTAGTTGATCCGGCCACACCTGTTCCTGCATACAAGTTAGGTTCATCTCTCCGACTTACGATATAAGTTGGCTGAGACCCAATTAGGTGGGCATCCCCTGGTCCGGGTTACTCCGTGATTCGGCCTGCCTTGAGGTGACTCGACCAGCATTCGCTTTGACCTTGCCGTACCTCGGCTAATTCGGCCTTTATACCCCGGCGTGACCCTACCCGGGGGTATCCCCCCAACACTTCGAGATGAGTTGCATCTTCATGGATGGTGGAAGCGACATTAATCTCATGTTTGCAAGTACCTTGCGCGCAATGCGGATCCCTCTGACATGTTTGGAAGTTTCAGACACGACCTTCCACGGAATCGTCCTAGGGAAAGGCGTATACCCGTTGGGTAAAATCAGCCTCGACATCATCTTCGGCATGCCATTAAACTTTCGGCGAGAGCGCATTGAATTCGAAGTAGTCGACTGGCCCTCACAATACCACTGTATCCTCGGACGTGTCGTGTTTGCGAGGTTCATGGTGGTGCCACACTACGCCTACTTGCAGATGAAGATGTCGGGCCCAAACGACATTATCACCATCAACGGAAGCTTCGAGAGATCCGACAGCTATGATAGGGAATTCAACAGAATCTCCCAGTCTTTCGGCATGCAAGAGGAGCTGGCGCGGTTGAAGGAGTCGACAGACAATAGTCCGCCTCCCCCGAGCAAGACAAGCTCACCCGACCAATCCTTCGACATGTCGGTACACACCAAGAAATTCCAGGTCCATCCAACGGACCCAACCAAAATGACCCTCATCGCCAACAACTCGAGTCCTGCATAGGAACTCGCGCTTGTCGAATTCCTCCGTGAGTGCTGGGAAATCATCGCCTGGTGTCTAGCGGACATGCCAGGAGTTCCTAGGTAATTCGTCGAGCACTCACTCAACGTTAATCCTGAAGCAAGGCTAGTCAAACAAACAATACGACGACTGTCTGAACCAAGGGCAAAAGTGGTCAGTATGGAAGTCAACAGACTCCTCGACGCTAACTTCATACGCGAGATCAAGGAAAGCACCTGGGTAGCAAACCCCATGCGTGTTCCTAAAAAAGACATAGATATCCTATAGATGTGCGTGGACTTCACCTCCCTAAACAAGCATTGCCCGAAGGACCACTTCCCGTTGCCTCGGATCGATTAGATAATCGACTCCACCACAGGATGCGAGCGTCTTTGTTTCCTTGATGCCTACTCAGGCTATCATAAGATTCGAATGAAGGAGGAGGACTAGGAGAAAACGGCGTTGATCACGCCCTTCAGTGTCTTCTGCTACATGATGATGCCCTTCGGGCTGAAAAATGCAGGAGCCACCTACCAGCGGTGTATGCAGGCCTGCCTCAAGAGCCAGCTTGGTCGCAACATCCAAGTCTACGCTGACGACATCATTGTCAAAACCAAGGAGGAAGCCTTGTTACTCTACAATCTCCACGAGACCTTCGATAACCTCGACCGCTACCGGATCAAGCTGAATCCGGAAAAATGCGCCTTCGGCGTACCATCTAGGCAACTGCTCGGGTACCTCATCTCCATGAGAGGGATCGAGGCCAATTCGAAGAAAATAAAAGCCATACTGGCTATGGAAAAGCCGAAGAACGTAAAAGGCGTCCAACAGCTAGCTGGGCGAATCATGGCGCTCAGTCGATTCATCAGTCGGATGGGCAAAAAGGCACTGCCTTTCTACCAGCTTCTCCACAAGGCTGGCAAATTCGAGTGGACAAACGAAGCATAAGAAGCATTCGAAGACCTCAAGCATCTACTGTCCACCTCGCCGGTGTTGGGTGACACCTCGCAAAAAAGATCCGCTACTACTATACATCTCCGCCACCAACCAGGTGGTTAGCACTGTGCTCGTGGTGGAACAAGCTAAAGAAAACAAAGTCCATGGGATACAATGCCCAGTTTACTACCTCAGTGAGGTGCTCACACCAACAAAGCAGCGGTACCCGCACTATCAGAAGCTAGCATACGACATCTTCATGACAGCCAGGCGACTACGCCATTACTTCTAGGAGCATCCAGTAATCGTGGTAAACGATGCCCCGCTAGGGCACATACTCAATAACCCCGACGCCACTAGACGAGTCGTGCTCTGGGAATCGAACTGTCTCCATGAGACATTACTTATGAGAAGCAAGACGCGATCAAGTCGCAAGTTCTCCCAGACTTCCTTGTGCACTAGATGGAAAACCAGCTCCCCGACAGGCCTGATATGTCCTATCTATGGACAATGCACTTCGATGGGTCCAAGCGCAAGGAGGGAGCTGGCGCAGGTGACATCCTAACATCTCCACAAGGTGACAAGATGAGATATGTTCTGCCAATGCAGTTCACTTCCTCCAACAATGAAGCTGAATACGAAGCCTTACTCCACGGGATGCATATGGCAAAACATGTGGCGCAAAGAGGCTCATCATCTATGGCGACTCCAAGCTGGTGGTCAATCAAACATTGAATGAGTGCGATGCTCTAAGCGACAACATGTTCGCCTACCACGACCTCTATGATGCACTCGAGGGAGACTTCGACGGCTACGAGCTGCGGCACGTTGGCCGTGAGAGTAACGAGGAGGCAGACACACTCACCAACATCGGCTCCACTTGTTCCCTAGTGCCACCCGGAGTATTCTTAGAGCGCATCTACGAGCGCTCCATTAAGCCTAAGGCTCTAGAGCATAAAACCAGCATGTCAAAGGACTCGGGGGCTACACCACCCAACGAGCAAATGGCACTCGATGACACGGAGCCAGACACAAGACTCGAGGGCCCAATGGAGGTCATGATGATCGAGCCATCCTAGACGCAACCATATTTCACATACTTGCTCAACAAAAGGTTGCCAGATGACCCGACTGATGCATGTCATATAGCGCGACGATCCAAGGCATTCGCCCTTATTAATGGCGAATTGTACAAGCACAGCATCATAGGAGTCCTTCAACGGTGCGTCTCCAACAGAGACGGAAGAGCCATCATCCTCGAGATACATGAAGGCACTTGCGGCCACCATGCCGACAGTCGCGCTCTCGTCGCCAAAGCTCTGTGAGCGGGATTCTACTGGCCAACGGCAATGCGCGATGCCAAGGATATCATCCAGCGTTGCAACGCCTGCCAGCGATTCGTGGACAAGCCGCATGCACCTGGCACAGAACTCATACCAATACCTGTGGCTTGGCCCTTCGCACAATGGGGACTCGACATGGCTGGCAAGCTCCAGAAATCCTCATGAGGAGGATACGTCTACCTCCTAGTCACGGTCGACAAATTCACCAAGTGGATTGAGGCCATTCCAGTAACAAACCAATCAGGAGCCAGCGCTGTCAAATTCTTCGAGTCCATCGTCTTTCACTTCGGGGTGCCACATAGCATCATCACGGATAATGGGACGAACTTCACATCCAAGGAGTTCCAGGATTTCTGCGAAAACCTGGGAATCGACATTAGCTAAGCCTCGGTGGCACATCCCCAGACCAACGGTCAAGTCGAAAAGGTCAATGGCCTCGTCTGCGGTGGGATCAAGAAAAGGCTCCTCTGGCCACTCGAAAAACTGACGGGTGCTGGCCAGATGAGCTGCAGTCAGTACTATGAAGCCTGCACACAACTCCAAACAGCGCTATAGGCTACACTCCATTCTTCATGGTACAAGGCGTCGAGGCGGTACTACCCGTAGAGGTGTGCTACAAGGCCCCATGGGTAGTAGCATATAGCGAGGCAGAATCAACCCTCACACTCGAAGACTCTGTCGACCTCCTCGATGAGGCACGTGAGATTGCAGCGGAGAGATCCACGATCTACCAGCAGAACCTCCACAATTATGATAGCAGAAGGCTACGCCCTAGATCCTTCGTCGAAGGAGACCTGGTCCTGCGACTGAAGCAGCAAGGGCACCTCAAATTCGAGTCCCCTTGTGAAGGACCTTACGTGATTACCGAAGTAATCCCAGGTGGCGCCTACTGCCTTAAAGACGTAGAAAGTGGAGTAGCATACTCCAACCCCTGGAACGTCGCACAACTGCGTCGTTTCTACCCCTAGATGTTTTTTAGTTTAAAAATAAGGCTATTCAGCCAGGCTACTTAGCCACACATTGTACCTCGTGATATTCTACGAATAAATAAAGCTAAGTGCCCCAAACTTTGTGTCTCTATTCTTTCTTGCAATTACATTGCTCGGGGGCTACACCACCCTTTTCACTTCGTTACGCGGATAACACAGTATCCCGAGTAGCTGACGCACTATCAATCGAACCCATGGCAAAATCAACCCAGCTGCAACGCACCTGACAGGTTGACAAGGTGTTGAGATGAATATACGTCAGGCCAATGAAAAGGAACTATAGAGTACAAAAACACTCGAAAAATATACAAGCTAGCAAGCTCTTTTCATATCAACGGGTATAAAAAACACACCCGATGCAATTCTATGAACTTTACAACACCTATGCATTTCATGTGCATGACCATATTATCCTACTACTGCAAAAGGAGAACATTGGTCTGCTCCTCAAAGAAATCGACAATATCTTCGGCTGGCCGATCAACCGCCTGGTAATGTGGCACCATGTTTCATGTCATCCCTTCTGGCGGAGGCGGTGGACCACCAGCAACAGCTGTGATATCCACATCTAGCCGATTCAGGCGAACAAGTGCTAACAACTACAAGAAGCAGAGCATAAGGACAACGTGTCGCCGTAAATGGCTAAAGAAAAGGACAAGAAGTTGGAAAACTAACACTTAAAATGCTCCTTCAACTGAGCAACTTCATCTAAGAGGTACTTCTCGCGCGTGTCGGCCTTCTCAGCCTTTGACTTCCACACGTCCGCGTTACCACGGATCATGGGCAACTCTCACTCCAACTTCTTTATGCGATCACACAGTTGCGCCAGTAGCGACAACTCCTCCACCTTTGAATGTGGTTGCGCCACAATTTCATCGGTAGGAGGAGAGTCAGGAGGACAACTTGAAGTACCATATTACAGCCAAAGCAAGAGCCATATAAGACCAACCATCCATCAATAAAAGAGAGGAGTGCACTCAAATTCAACAAGTCTCAAATGGGGCACCCCCACAGAATACAGTTCAACAAGGAAAGCTAAAACTATTACAAAAGGCAGATGGGAAATGCTCTGTGACTTTGTTTTCAACTTCGGGGGCTTCCTCGAATCCATAGAAGTCTCTGATGCCACAGACTTCCCAGCTACAGCCCTAGACGCCACAGCTTTTGCACTCTTCAGTCGCTGCATCTCCGCCGAATAAGTGGCAATTGTTTCAATGAGCCGAGGCCCATACTTACTGCAACTAGTGGCGAAGGGAGCAAATACTACCTGCTGACCATCCACAGTGACCGGCATCGCCAAGGAGATCTCGCTGGGATCCAGTTCCACGCCGTGGGATTGCACCATCGCGAGTCCCATGGTTGCTCCAACTGCCTGCTGCGAGTTCTTGAAGTCCATTGGCACGCCTTCTGCGAAGGATTCCACCAAGCCATCAAAATTCTCGATTAGCTTGGCCTTGGGAAGCATCTCCTCTCGAAGAAAACCCAACACGCTCTTGGCCTTCTCCAGTGTATCCTTCACAGAGACGTTGCGGTCTTCAACTACAGTCACGGTGCCGGTCAAGGCGTCTGCACGAGTCAAAGCTTGGGCGTCAAAGTCCACGCCGGTGGAATCCGCAGAATACGCATATGAGGACAATAATATGAAGGCAAAGTACATGACAAATACAAGCGAGATAGTGTCATACCTGAGAGCGCTTTCGCGACTGAGAACAGCTGTTCTACGAACACCTTTTCCCTCTCAGCACTGGAGGAATGTAAATCTTCCTCGCGCTTTTGCGACTCCTTAAGAGCTTTGACTGCCTCATCGTGTTTCTTCTCCGCTGCGGCAAGTCCCTTCTCGAGGGACGTGACGCAACGAAGAAGCTCGTTATGCTCACGTACAAGAGACAGAAATGGCAAAACCTAAGTTCACCAACCTCTAAACAAGATTAGTGGAAAGAAAAGTATAAATCTAACCTTGGAAGGCACGGTGGCTGGTTTCCAGCAAAGCATGATGTCGACCCAAGGAAATGATCTGATCAGCGAGGCGAGTAGAATCCTTCACAATAGGCTATAAGATGATGGGAAGCAGTGTGAGCATTAAACACAAAACTCGAGTGCCAATGGCACGAAGAAAACTTACGTGTTCCTCTAGGGACTCTGAAGATTCCTTCCAAATCGACATCTGGGCAACAACTTGATGCTCCCCAGCATGGGGAGAGCTCGAAGAATTGGCACCAGAGTGGGCCACCACTGGAGGAGAAGGAGATGGTACCGCCACCTCCCTGTCTTTGGAGTCCATGAATCTAGACTCCTTAACAAATTGGCAATCATCGGAAGATGATGATGTTGTTTGACTGCCAAAGCATCCAACACTACTTCAGAAGACCATATTTTGGAAAGACAAGACGAGCTCGCAAGAATATGAGTACATACCCATCAAAATTTTCGAGGTCAAAGGAATCACCAGACGAATCCTTCAGCAACCTCAGCTTCTTCCGTAAAGGAGGAGCCATGGCGCGCATAGGCACGACAGGAATTGGCTCCTCTACAATAGCACGAGGATCCTCTAGCATCGACGGTGATGAGGCATCCGAGTCCTCGCTGCAGGAGCGCTTGCGAGTGCCCTCGGACTCGGGGGCTTCATGTTCCTCCTCCACGGGGACGGTAGAGCCCGACTCATCCTCTTCTTCGGCCTCGCGAGGAATTATTCCCTCGAGCTGAGGAGGCAAGTTGGCGGCCACTTGCCAGTCCTGAAACCAGAACCAAGCATCAGCACAAGTTACAATGATCAAGCAATCGAAAAATAAGAATAGCTTTTAAAAGGAAATCCACCTCAGGCGGAGGATGGCTTGCAGAGAAGGGAGGCACGACTGAGTCACTCAGGAGATCCTCCTTGGTGGTGTACTTGGCCGAAACCTCCTGTCTACTTTGCCAGAAGAGATGCCCTCTGCAGAGATGTGAGTGACATCACCAATACCAATCTAGTGGCACATCGGATGCACCCTAGCCTGTAGAGGTTGTACGCAGCGATGCAACCAAGTGTGAATGAGATCAGTGCCGCCTACTTCTTTGCCTATGCGGTGTTCGAGGTCACAGACACGCTGATACAAAGTCTCTATTTCCTCGACTTCGCCGGGCATCACAACATTCTTCCACGCCCTTCTCCTCTTGCAAGCCGCCACCGGATCAAAGGGCACGAGTCCGTAGTGCTCTCCATCGGCCTTCTGGTCGTGGATGTAGAACCACTTCTCCCTCCACCCTTGGACAGATGCAGTGAGCTTGATGGAGAAATAGGTGACATTGGAGTCCACGTGGATCCCGCGGCCTCCTGTATCGTAGACTATTGAACCCGACCCCGACTGACGTTTGAGCTTGAAGAGTTTTTTGAAAAGGCCAAAGTGTGGCTCGATTTCGAGCCAGCACTCGCAAAGAGTAATGAAGCAGGCGATGTGGAGGATAGAGTTTGGGGTCAGCTGGTGCAGCTGGAGCCCATAGAAACAAAGTAAACCCATAATCACACAGATGAAGAGGGAGAGAAAGACCGTGAATGAGGAACGCGAGGAAGATCACTCGAAACCCCGCAGGAGGACTGGGGATTACCTCATCACCGGGAACACGGGAGTCATCCTCCGCGGCAGAGAGCGTTCCATCCTAGCGCTGGGTGAAAAGATCTGAGGGCTTGATGATGGATGGGAGCCACGACCCATTGGTGACGCGGGTCCCCGCGCCCTTTTTCTTTCCAGCTCCAACGGCAGCACTGGTGCCCGTGGTGGCGACACCTTTCTTCTTGGCCTCTATAGTGGTAGACGCAGATCCAGTGGCAGAGGATCCCTTCTTCTTGCCCATCTTGCGCTGACGGTGCAAGCGCATGAAGTAGCTAGGGAAGGTGCGAAGTTGGTCCAGCGCCGCAAAGAAGGTGAGAGCAATGGAGCAGAAATGGAGGCTATGCACGAGAAGGAAGAAGAGATGTGGAGAAATTACTGCATTGGGGATCTCTACTTAACCTCATCAACGACGCCATCCGACGGCTAGAAGAAAATCAACTAGACGCGTGCCACAAATCGGTGTCGACACGTGGCAAGGGTAAACCACGAACCATCGCTCCACTCCGCCCATTACGCGCAAGAATCGAGGAGACACAGTTAAAACAGAGATTATGCACGCCTGGTCAAATCCAAGTTAGAAAGTAGGACCCACTACTCGTCACGTCCCATCAAAACTGCTCACGCGGGTAAGTAAGGTCATCTCATCGTCAGTACTGACATCATTAACTCCAGCAGGAGCACCTTTTGACTACTTTAGTCCTCACTCGAGTCTTCGACTCGACCAAGCACTCGAGGGCTACTCCTAACAGGAGCGCTGGCCGCGCACCCGAGGAAATTTCTAAGACATTCAGACATTATGACAACATTTTTTCCTCTCAAGAACCCTTCACTCAAATCAACGATTCAATTGTAGACTCCGGGTTACTCCCATAGGGAGCGCTGAAAGCACATTCGACTAAAACAGGCAAAAGACGACAGCAGTAGCAAAGTACTTATAGTCCCCACTCGAGTCTACGACTCGAATAGGCACTCATTTTTCTTACACATAACTGCGTGTTGATTGCGTCCACACTCGAAAGCATTTGCAACTCCGCTTCATAACTTCCCTGCAAAGAGATTACGTCTCCTGGGCCACCCAAATCATCTCCGCGATGATAAAATTCGGATGCCACGTTTACAACGTGAAGATAAGACCTGACTAAGGCCTGGCAACGCATCTACTACGCTCTACCAGATATGAACCGTGCCTGCAGGCACGATGAAATAAGCCTTGACAGACGCGTCGAGTACTCACACTTATACACTAGAATTCTCCTCTATAAGACCTCTGCGGCCTGAGTCGAATTATGCTAGCACCTTTTCAAATTCGAGTTCGGGGACTCGAGTTTGAGTAGGTTACGTTGTTTTTCCCTAAGGCAGTTAACTGATACCGATACATCAGATGAATCAGGTACATATATCAATAATCCCTATGATATCAATCAAAGCACTAGAAAAATATATGCTCGGATGTGCACTCGAAAGACTTCATTAGTCTCCGCTCGAATCTGCGATTCAACCGGACACTCGGGGGCTACTGACGTGGGCATACCTTACAGGTACTCGAGTTTAGCATATACTTTCCAATCTAGAAGAAGCCCACGACATTACCAAGGCCCAATTAAGGATTCGGGTGACCGAAGGAGACTCCGACTACTTGCGACACACGACAAGATAAAAGATAGAAAGTTTAAAGGGAAAACCCTAACTTGTAACCGACTCAACCTGCTATCCCGAGACCTAGCCTATCTATATAAAGGCTAGGAGGGGGTGGCGAGGAGAACAATCACAATCCTAGTTTTCCACAACATCGCCAGATTGCATCTGCGCACCCCCTGTAACTTTCAACTGCCTCGATAATTCCAAGAGGAGACAAGTAGGAGTAGGGTCCTCTACGAGGCCTGAACCTGGGTAAACCTTGCGTACCTGTGTGCTTGTTTTCTAGCCGATTGATGCCTCCAACGCTCCCTTCTTCTCCAAAACCCAAGTCCATAACAATGGGCATTAATGAATTTAACCCTCGTCACTCGGTCTCTCCTAAGGGTCAGGCTCAGTGTCCCGGTAATGTAAGAATTACCAGCAGTGATCGAATTTTTTGGGTACCGAAGTAGTACCGGAATAAAGTGAGGCTTAGTTTTATTCCGAGACAACCCTCATAAAGGGATGCATGGGCACTAAGATCTATAATCGTATTGGGGGAAGATTGTGGAGTTAAACTCCATAGTAATCAATAACCTCGGAGAAGAACTTCGAGGGAGGAAAACTCAAACCTTGGTCCAGATGGGTTCTGAAGTGGACCCTCTCGTCGGTGTGAGGGGTGGCGATGATTTCGTTGAAGCCACTCCACCATTCTCCGGCATAGAGAAGGCCTTCCATCTTGACACTATGCAATTCTCATTATCAAGAACACAGGGGATCCAGACCCCACAGAAGTTTTCCTTCTCCGTCGCTACCATCGCCATCGTCGCCGCCGTGCCGGGAGAAGATGCGTCAGCCATCTGGTTGGAGAGGGTGACCTTGTGACATAGGTACGGTTACTCGGGTGCTTATAATTTGCTACCCTGGATGCATAAAGGCTCATGACCCATGAAGATCCAATACGATGGCCCAAGAAAGCAACCTATAAAAGCCTTAGTCATATTAGGAAAGGAAACATGAATCGACGTTGTGTTGGTATTGTAATTGTACATATGTATCCTATCCGTATATGGCTTTGAGACCCGGCCTATTATATAGGACAGGAGAATTCTATGAGGAGGTACCAAAAACCCCCAAGCAATCTGTAATAGTGTTGTTCATCAAGTAATCAGGCGACTTTGATTCTCTTGTTTGCCTGACATCCGACGAAACCCCCAGCATTCTCTTTTTCGCAAAACCCCAAGTCCATCACCATGGACATTGCCGAGGTTACCCCTTGTCAATTGGCACCGTATGTGGGAAACCTGAACACTGGAGTCATAGATTCAGAGGACCCCTTTTCTTCAAGCAACAATCCAATGGAAGTGGCACCACGCCCGCTGATGAGTCCAAAATTGAAGTATATTTACCTTTTATTTTTGCATAAATAGAGTAGGGATTTTTGTATTTCACTGCGTCTACGCGCGCTATTTTGTTCTTGTTTCAACAGGATCCCAAATCATGGAGTCATATAGGAACATATCAATTAGAGTTGTCATATTGTGTAATTATATGATATTTCTAAGTGATAAAAGTCATTTTATGAATTTACCTTCACACCTGTAAGAATACTAAACAAGGAGGAGGCATCAGTACCAATAAAGACCATGAGTACAAGCGGATCCCACCCGTACCGTCCACCCGTACCAGGTGCCATCGTGACCGCCTCGTCAAGTACTTCTCCCCAGCAAAGACAAGAGGGAGATCTGACATTCACAGCCACCAGAAACCACGAAACACCACATCCGAGAGGGATCTGAAGGAGGAACTGCCTGGGGTAAAATCCTAGCTGATTCACGGATCATTGGAGGAGCATCATCCCCTTCATCATCAACCACTGCATCTCCATCACCACCATTACTCCCATATTTCATCTATTAGATCTCTTTGTAATTCCAAATCCAATTGTGGTTTGCATTAGATCTACCTTCGTACTTTAATCCATTCATTTGATTATGATGATGTTGTTGATTGCTTCCATGAGTGAGTAGTTCCTTTGTTCTTGGGGAGATGGAGAAACCCTATCACCATTATGAACTTGTAATAAAGATGATATATTCTTGTGCCCGTACTTGCTTGTCTATGATATAATTATGATTTGTGTTTGATCTCTCTCTTTAGATGGTATGTGTAGTCGGCCGCATATCATTTGCCTTCAGGACTAAAGGGAGGGAGAAATCCTTTGTACGTGTCTTGGAAGCATACTCGGAATGCCCTGTAACGGATTGGCGCCAACTCGTAACCTACATGGTCAAAGGGGGATTAAAGAGGGACTCCCTAAGATAATTACAATATCCACATAGAAACCCTTAATTGCGGTGGTTTGTATGGGTGACTGCTCGCAGACATCGCAGTGGTTATTTAGAGGTGACCTCACTCTTGGCTCAACAAAGTGGCTTCCTACAAGCCTTGTAGGGAACATCTTATTATGGGGCTCTATCCACACATATCATGACACGAGAAGTATGTTATCTCGATTACATATAACAATAATACTATGCTAGTGGTGTATCCTACATCCCCGAGAACATTTTATCCCTATGGAGTTCAACCACGCTTTCATACAATCTTGTTACTTGTTTTCTTTTACTTGTTTTAATTACTTTTCTGCAAACAACATAAACCTTTCAAACACCCTTTACTTGAGATCAAAGACATCTTATAAGTATTCTTTGGTGGATAGTAACGAGGGGCATAAAGACCTTTACCAATAGCTCTCTGTGGGTTCGATATCTTTACTTCGAAACTAGCTACAATTGGTTTGTGCACTTGCAGTCATCAAGCTATTTTCTAGCACTGTTGCCAGGGAGCTAACACTTTTGGCCTTTGTTCTTTGTTACTTATTTTACTCATAGTTTTACTAAAGTTGTTTACTAGTTTCAGATGATCACCATGACTGCACTCGAACTGATTAATCAACTCGATGATAATAAATACCTCGGGAAGTTCAATAGAGGACTAGTTAAAGAATTTCCAAGTGGGAGCGAACCAGAATATGAGGTCAACCCTCAATTTATCGCTAGTATTAAAGAAAAAACTTTTGCAGGAGATGGTCCCGATGAGGATCCTTACAATCATTTAATGCATTTCATTGAGCTATGTTGGACTCTTAAATTGAGAGGCTATTCTGATGATGAATTGAAACTTAAACTGTTTAGCTAATCTCTAACCAACACTGCTTTGGCTTGGTATAGAATTTTCCATGTAGAGAAAATTGATACCTAGGAAAAACTTAAAGGAGAATTTGTGTCTCGATTCTTTCCCAAGGTAAAAACTGCTAAAGTAAGTAGGGAAATTACAAACTTCAAGAACCGCCCTGGTGAAGGTTTGGTAAGAGCCTACAAAAGGTACAAGTCTCTACTTCATAAATGTCCCCATCATGATTTACCTGAATGGTATGTTTTGCATATTTTCTATGGAGGACTTAATCAAGAAATTAAACATGAGCTTGACACGAATTTAGGAGGTTCTTTCATGGAGTAAACTATAATTAAAGGTTGGGAACTTTTAGAATGAATTCGCCATAATAGAGAAACATAGGGATTTGATTTAGGTGGCGAAGGGGGTATAGAAATTGAATATGATTGTCTTAATGCTTATAACGACTCCGGTAAGGTAAAATAAACTGCTAATGAACTGCAACTTGATGATGATATTATCTTGCAAATCCTTCGTCTTTTACAGAACATATTGAAGCTCCAAAGAAAGACTGGCTTCATTATACTTCGCCACCCAAGCTAGTTGTAGAAGAAGATCCAATAATCATGGCCCCTGTCGAGCCATTAAGGGAGGCACCCCCATATGTTGAACCCTTTCCTTTTCCAAGGAAGGTGAGAAAACATATGATGGCTCAGCAACTAGAGGATCAACGCAAAGAGGAAGAATTATTTCTCAAGGAGCTGGAAGAGGAAACACAAATAAGGAAAACTAAAGAAGAGCGTGTACAAGAGGCAGAGGCATCAATTAAGGAAGACATTTTAACCATGTTTGCACATTGCAACGTGATTGAGCTAGATATCGAAGCTTCAAAATTTGTTGAAGGAAAGGTAAAAGCTATAGAAATGGGTAAGCCTATCCTCCCGTGCACTTTTGGAGGAACTTCCTATTATGGCCTTTTTGATATTGGTACAGCTGTTAATGTTATCCCTTCTAATTTTTATTTAAAAATTCAAAATGAATTACCTCCAGTTGAATTGGAAGATACGGATATGACTATAATTCTTGCAGATAAAACTCTCAGAGTACCTATGGGAATAATTAGGAATGTACCAATCTGCATTGGACTTATAAATATCCCATTGGTTTTGTGCTTATTGATATGCCCATTGATGTTTATTGTCCCATCATTTTTGGATGAACTTCTCTAAATACCACAGGAGTAAACATAGACTGCAAGAACAAAGCTATGTCTCTCAAGTTTGGTGAAGAGAAAATGGATTTTCATTTCTATAAATTTGAACGTAAGCCGGCTATTGAAGAATTAGATGATGATGAGTATGAACGTGAGGAAGAAGGTAATATCGTAAATTTAGCTTCAATAGTCATCAAGACTCCTAATGATGATCTAGCAAGAAGTTTAGTCAACAATAATAATATTCTTCAAGACATAGAAAAAGCTGAAATAGATGACTATCTCGACTCCACACCTAAGGTGGACATTGAGATTAATCAAAAATATGAAGAACCTACAAGGAAAGGAGACGAGGCTCTACCTCCTCCGGTTCTTAAAACTCTACCAAAGGAACTAAAATATAGGTTTCTTGATGAGACAAATAAATTTCCTATTATTGTAAGTGCTAACCTCGCAGAGAAAGAGGAGGAGAACTTGATGAAGGTTCTCTGCATGCATCGAAATGCTCTTGGGTATTCGATGAGTGACTTGAAGGGGATTAGTCCCTCGATAGCTACCCATAGAATATTCATGGAAGAAGGAGCTCAGCCAGTCACGGACTTTCAACGACGTCTTAAACCTCACATGAAAGAGGAGGTAAGAAAAGAAATAATACGTTTTTGGATGCAGGCGTCATCTTTCATGTGGAGGAGAGTGAATGGATAAGTCCTATTCATTGTGTTCCAAATAAAGGTGGGTTTACGGTTGTAGAAAATGAACATAACCAAATGGTATCTACTAGAACTGTTGTTGGACACATGGTGTGCATTGACTATAGGAAACTAAATAAAGAAACTCGGAAGGACCATTACCCTTTACCGTCTATAGATCAAACTTAGAAAGGCTTGCTATGGATTCTCATTTTTTTACTTAGACGGTTATTCTGGTTTTTCCCGAATTGCTATACACCCTGATGATCAACTTAAAACTACTTTTATTTGTCCCTATGGCCTTTACACTTATCATCGTATGCCTTTTGGTCTTTGCAATGCTCCTGTCACGTTTCAAAGATGCATGACTGCTATTTTTGCCGATTATGTTGAAAGTATTATGGAAGTGTTCATGGACGATTTCTCTGTTTATGGAAATTCCTTTAATCATTGTCTCCATAATCTTCATATATTTTTGCAGAGATCTGAAGACACTAACTTGGTCTTGAACTGGGAGAAGTGTCATTTTATGGTTCAAGAAGGCATAGTACTCAGTCACAAAGTCTCACGAAAGGGCATAGAAGTCGATAAGGCAAAGATTCAAGCAATAGAAAGGTTACCCCCTCCTCGAGACATAAAAGGTATAAGAAGCTTCTTAGGTCATGTAGGGTATTATAGAAGATTTGTTAAGAATATTTTGAAAACTGCTAGACCATTAACTAACCTTCTTCAAAAGGATGTTCGTTTTAATTTTGATGACTTCTTTCAACATATTAAAGCAAGCCCTTCTTGAAGCTCCCATTATAAAACCACCTAATTGGAAGAAACCTTTTGAGTTGTTTTGCGAAGCTAGTCATGAAGCTGTAGGAGCAATTCTTTGTCAGTATGATGGTAATGACCTTAATATCATGCATCATGCTAGTCACACCTTAAACGGGGCCCAAAAGAACTATCCTATGGCAGAAAAAGAATTCTTGATGGTAGTTTTCTCCTGTGATAAATTTAGATCTTGTATCATGGACACCAAAGTGAGAGTACACACTGATCGTGTTGGCTTAAAGAAAATCCTAGAAAGGACCGATGTTAAGCCAAGAATGATCCGTTGGACTCTGATTTTGCAAGAATTTGATTTACAGATCCTACAAAGGAACGAAGAGATGAACGAAATGTTCATGGACACTCAAGAAGTTGCTCATCCTAAGGAGGTGTCTGATACATTGCAAATGTATCTATAATTTTTGATGTTCCATGCTTGTTTTTATCCACTTTCTTGTGTTTTGTCCACACTTTGGAGTACATTTCATATGATTTCTTGGACTAACCTATTAACAAGAGCCACAGTGCCAGCTGCCTGTTTTCTGCTGTTTTTGGTTCTAGGAAAGTCAGAAAATGAATATTTTCGGAATTGGACGGGACAAAAGCCAAAGTGCCTATTTTTTCGAAAGTCATCAAATGCCAGAATACGAGACGGAGAAGGGCTGGGGGCCGACCACACCACCTGGCCACGCAGCCAGGCCTAGCCCATGCCAGGGGGTGGTTTGGCCGACCCTAGCACCCCCTCGGCCTCTCCTTCCGCCTATAAGATGCCCCCAGGACGAAAACCCTAAGGACCCGATTAAAAATCCACGAAAGAGTCTGTAGCCGCCGTCATCTCCATCCCTAGATCGGGAGGGATCTTAAGCTCTTCCCGGCACCCTGTCGGAGAGGGGAATTCACCCTAGAGGCCTTCTTCATCACCATGCAAGCCTCTGGTGTGATGCGTGAGTAGTTCATCCTTGGACTACGGATCCATGTAGTAGCTAGATGGCTGGTTCTCCTCCTTTGTGCTTTCATGTTTAGATCTTCTGAGCCCCGTTCATGATCAAGATCATCTATTTGTAATTCTGCATGTTGTGTTTGCAGGGATCCGATGGATATTGAGATGCTATTTTAGATTGATTATTGATTCTATCATGTCTTTGTTATTTGTGATCTTGCATGCTTTCCGTTGTTAGTAGCTATCTTGTCCAAGTAGATGCTAGCAACTCCAAGAGTTAGTATTTATGCTCGATAGTGGGTTCATGCCTCTAGTAATCTGGGGAAGTGACAGAAATCTCTAAGGTACTAGATGTGCTGTTGCTACTAGGGAGAAAACAACAATCCTTTGTTCACATAACAATCGTATTGATTACTTTACACACAATTCATCCAGCAATAATCTGTTGCTTGCAACTTAATGTTGGGTCCACAGCATAGAAAACAAAAAATTTCCTACGATGAGAACTATACGCCAAGATCTATCTACTAGATACAGAGCAACAGGTGGAGATACATCCATGGAGAACTTACCCTCGAAGACAATGAGTTTTGTTAACGAGTAGGAACTCGTGGTTCATGAAGTCGTATGCTTGCCGATCTCAAGATCGTGTGGAAGTCCGAGCGCCGCAAATCAGCAGCACATCCGTCCTCGCACACATGTTCAAGCCACCGGACAACCTTCACCTCCTCACTCCAGCGAATCAGCGGAAGCAGCAACTCCTTCCAGACGCAAGGCCACCGGGAACATGTATCTCGCTAATCCGAGACCATGGGGGAATATCTAGAGGGGGAGAGAGATCCTTCACAAGGAGGTGTGGTTTGTGAGAGGGGAGAGGGGGGCTTTATATAGGAGGGAGGGAGACCCCTCCCCTCCCATAGACGGCGCATGAGGGGGGGACTCCTCCCCTCCTTCATTCATGTGGTGAACCTCCACTCACATAAACATGGCCTCCACCCAAAATCCCACTCACATGTATTTAATTTCCACCAAATTAAATGCAACTCTCAATTAATAAAACTCTTTTATTTATTTTATTCAGAATTTTGTTAATTACTATAATTAACAAACATTCACATAAAACCCCTTGCAACATTTCAATATCACATGCAGAACCACTTTCTGCAATTTCACCCGAAACAATTCCGGTTTCTATCAAAACAATTCCTGCGCTTTGCAAACCTTTTGTCTGGAACATATGTGCTCCTAAATGGTGTCCGGCAACCCTTAAGTGTCTCACCCTACGGTTCGCGAATAATGCAGACATGATTGAGACTCCTCTCAGATCAATAATCAGAAGCAGGATCAGGAGATCTATACTGACTCCTGCATATTCAACGATGACTTCTGTGATCGCGAGAACCTTTAACGTCAGCAATTTAATCCCTTTGTCTCATGATATAATACATGTCCGAGATTCGATCATCGGTATCCAAATACCTATTTTGATCTCGTTACCGACATGCACTCTTTTCTCGTTCCCGTGATATAACATTCTAGTGATCACATCACTTGCTTGCAAGCTATATTAATGTGATATCACCGAGAGGGCCCAGAGTATATCTATCCGTCATCGGGATTGACAAATTCCACTCTTGATCCATGAGCCTCAACATAACACCTTCATAGCACTGAACCCACCTTTATGGTCACCCTGTTACGGTGTGATGTTTGATGTTATCAAGATACTCTTCTGGTGTTAGCAATTAACATGATCTCATGGTCTAAGGACTAAGACTACTTTGTATGATGTTATAGCAATATAAACATAATGACTTGATCGTAATTCTATACTTCGGATGAATGTTCATCACATCATTTCACAAATGTTGTGACCTTGTTATTAACAACATCCAATGTCCATGATCAGGAAACCTTGATCATCTTGTTAATCAACAAGCTAGTCTATAAGAGAGGCATAACTAGGAACCATTTTTGTTTATTAAACACACATGTATTGATGTTTCCTATCAATACAATTATAACATGCAAAATAAACATCTATCATATACAAGGAATACATAATAACAATTTTATTATTGCCTCTCAGGGCATATTTCCTTCAGTCTCCCACTTGCACTAGAGACAATAATCTAGTTTATACAGTGATAAATCTAACACCCATGGAGTTCTGGTGTTGATCATGTTTTTCCCAAGGGAGTACTTTAGTCAACGGCTCTGCTACATTCAGGTCTGTGTGCACTTTATAAATCTTTATATCTCCATCCTTGACATGCTCGCGGATGGAGTGAAACCGGCGCTTAATATGCTTGGAATTCTTGTGAGACCTTGGTTCCTTGGCGTTGGCTATGGCTCCATTATTGTCACAATAGATCACCATTGGGTCCAACGCACTAGGAACCACACCTAGTTCCGTTATGAACTCCTTCATCCAAACCGCTTCCTGCGCCGCTTCTGAAGCAGCAACATATTCTGCCTCCGTCGTTGATCCAGCCACCACAGGTTGTTTGGAGCTCCTCCAACTAACTGCTGCTCCGTTCAAGAGAAATACGTATCCGGATTGAGACTTAGAGTCATCCGGATCAGTGTCAAAGCTAGCATCGACATAACACTTAGCGACTAGCTCTTCTTCACCTTCGTATACAAGAAACATATCCTTAGTTCTTCTCAAGTACTTAAGGATATTTTTGACCGCTATCCAGTGTTCCGAACCTGGATCAGATTGGTACCTACTAGTCAAACTAATAGCATGTGCCACATCCGGTCTTGTACATAGCATGGCATACATTATAGAGCCTATGGCTGAGGCATAGGGGATCTTATCCATTATCTCTCTTTCTTCCACCGTAGCCAGACTTTGAGTCTTACTCAATGTCTTGCCTTGCAACATAGGTAAGTACCCCTTCTTACTTCCGTCCATATTAAACTTCTTTAATATCTTATCAAGGTATGTACTCTGCGATAGCCCAATTAGGTGTCTTGATCTATCTCTATAGATTTTAATGCCTAATATATACAAAGCTTCACCAAGGTCCTTCATCGAAAATTTGCTGTTTAGATAACTTTTAACACTGTTTAAAAGATCTATATCATTTCCAATCAATAATATGTCATCCACATATAATATCAGAAATGCCACATTAATCCCACTCACTTTCTTCTAAATACAAGCCTCTCCATAAGTTTGGAAAAATCCAAACTCTTTGATCACCTCATCAAAGTGGAGATTCCAACTCCGGGATGCTTGCTTCAGTCCATAGATGGATCGCTGAAGTTTGCACACCTTATCAGCATCCTTAGGATCGACAAAACCCTTAGGTTGTATCATATACAACTCTTCTTCAATATTACAATTGAGGAACGCATTTTTGACATCCATCTGCCATATTTCATAATCGAAATATGCAGCAATTGCTAACATAATCCTAACCGACTTAAGCATCGCTATGAGAGAGAATGTCTCATCGTAGTCAACTCCTTGAATTTGTCGAAACCCCTTTGCGACAAGTCGAGCCTTATAGATGGTTACATTACCATCAGCATCAGTTTTTCTTTTGAAAATCCATTTATTCTCAACGGCCTTTCGATCGTGAGGTAAGTCCACCAAGGTCCAAACCTGGTTTTCATACATGGATTCCATCTCGGATTTCATGGCTTCTAGCCATTTGTTGGAATCAGGGCTCATCATCACCTCTTCATACGTCGCAGGGTCATCTATTTCATCAATCATGAAATTCATAACAGGATTGCCATACAGTTCAGGAGCTGTACGTGTCCTGCTTGACCTGCGAGGTTCGGTAGTGTCCTCTTTCGGAGTTTCATGATCAATATCATTAGCTCTCTCTTCATTAGGTGAAGTCAACTCCAAAACAACTTACGGTGCTACGCTACTCGCCATTTCATGAAGAGAAGGTTCAATAACCTCTTTGAGTTCTACCTTTCGACTACTCACACCTTTCGCGAGAAACTCCTTCTCAAGAAAGGACCCATTCTTGGCAATAAAGACCTTTCCCTCAGATCTGTGATAGAAGGTATACCCAATCGTTTCCTTAGGGTATCCTATGAAGACGCATTTTTCCGCTTTGGGTTCGAGTTTATCCGGTTGAAGTTTCTTCACATAAACATCCCATCCCCAAACTTTAAGAAATGACAGCTTAGGTTTGTTTCCAAACCATAATTCATACAGTGTCTTTTCAACGGATTTAGATGGTGCCCTATTTAAAGTGAATGCAGCGGTTTCCAGTGCATAACCCCAAAATGATAGTGGCAAGTCAGTCAGAGACATCATAGATCGAACCATATCCAATAAAGTACGATTACGACGTTCTGACACACCATTACGTTGTGGTGTTCCGGCAGGCGTGAGTTGTGAAACTATTCCACAGTCTTTCATATGTGTGCTAAACTCATAACTAAGATACTCTCCTCCACGGTCGGACCGTAGAAATTTGATCTTTCTATTATGTTGATTTTCCACTTCATTCTGAAATTCTTTGAACTTTTCAAAGGTTTCAGACTTATGTTTCATCAAATAGATATACCCGTATCTACTCAAATCATCCGTGAAAGTAACAAAATAACGATATCCACCTCGCGCCGACACACTCATTGGTCCACACACATCAGTATGTATGATTTCCAATAAATCTGTCACCCGTTCCATTGAACCGGAAAACGGTGTTCTAGTCATCTTGCCCATAAGGCATGGTTCACATGTATCAAATGATTCAAAATCAAGTGATTCCAAAAGTCCATCAGAATGGAGTTTCTTCATGCGTTTAACGCCAATATGACCTAGACGGCAGTGCCACATATATGCAGATATATCATTATCAAGTTTAATCCTTTTAGCATCAACATTATGAATATGCGTAATACTACTATCGAGATCCAACAGAAATAAACCATTCAACACAGGTGCATGACCATAAAAGATATTATTCATATAAATCGAACAACCATTGTTTTTAGACTTAAACGAATAACCACTTTGCATCAAACACGATCCGGATACAATGTTCATGCTCAGTGTAGGCACCAAATAACAATTATTCAGGTTTATAACTAATCCCGACGACATATGGAGAGGCAGCATTCCGACGGCGATCACATCAACTCTTGATCCATTGCCGACCCGCATCGTGACCTCATCCCTTGCTAGTTGTCGCTTGTTCCGCAGCCCCTGAACCGAGTTACATATATTAGCAACCGATCCCGTATCAAATACCCAGGTGCTACTGCGAGTACTAGTCAAGTACACATCAATAACATGTATATCACATATACCTTTGTTTGCCTTGCCGGCCTTCTTGTCTGCCAAATACTTGGGGCAGTTGTGCTTCCAATGGCCAGTCCCCTTGCAATAGTAGCACTCGGTGTCAGACTTAGGGCCAGCTCAGGGTTTCTTTTCAGGCGCGGTAACAGATTTGCCGCCCTTCTTTCCCTTCTGCTTGCCTTTCTTGTCCTTCTTGAAACCGGTGGTCTTATTGATCATCAACACTTGATGTTCTTTCCTAATCTCCACTTCTGCAGTCTTAAGCATTGACAGAAGCTCGGGAAGAGACTTCTTCATTCCCTGCATATTATAGTTCATCACGAAGCTCTTGTAGCTAGGTGGCAGAGATTGGAGAACACGATGTATGCCTAAGTCAATGGGAATCGTTATTCCCAAGGACACAAGCTTATCGGCGTACCCAGACATTTTGAGTACGTGCTCACTAACGGAGTTGTTCTCTTCCATCATGCAGCTAAAGAACTTTTCAGAAGCATTATAACTCTCTACGGCAGCATGGGTATCAAAAATCATTTTCAATTCTCCCATGGTATCAAAGGCATTGCCATTTTTGAAACATTTTCGAAGTTCTGGCTCTAGACCATACAGTATGCCGCAATAAACTAAGTTGTGGTCCCTGACGAGTTATATAGACGTTCTTTTCCTTGTCAGGGGCATGAGGAGCTGGTGGGGGGCCTAGCAGCGCCTCTAGCACATATTGCTTTTGTGCAGCAGTGAGGAGAATCCTCAAATTCATAGCCCAGTTGATGAAGTTGCTACCATTCGCAGCAAGCTTCTCTTTCTCCATGAACACATTGAAATTAAAAGCAGGTGGTGCCATCTACAACAGAATTTGTAAAATATATTTAGACTAAGTTTATGATAGATTGAGTTCAACTAATCCAAATTACTAATGAACTCCCACTCAAAAACGACATCCCTCGTGTCCTTTTGGTGATTACATGAACCAAATCCACTACACCAAGTCCAATCATCACGTGAGTCGGTGTAGCTTCAAAGGCGAGCATCTATATGGGCATCATATCAACTATATGACTCATGCTTAACCTTTCGGTCCGTGTTCCGAGGCCATGTCTGTACATGCTAGGCTCGTCAAGTAAGAACCTTAGTATTCACGTGTGTAAAACTGTCTTACACCCGTTGTATGAAAGCGTAGAGTCGAGAACACCCGATCATCACGTGATGCCTCAAAACACGATTCACAAAACGGTGCGTACTTAAGGAAGAACACATTTTATCTTGATATCTAAATGAGGGATCATCTTATAATGCTACCAAAAGCGCCAAACTAGCAATATAAGATGCTAACATCTAATATGTGAAGTGAGGTGATATGGTTCATGCATTTGATCTCTATCATTTGCATCGTGGTATGATCTCTATCATTCCTTTGTGTGTAAGGCCAAGGTCTATGGAACTTACACATTAAGTGAGTTGTAAGAGTATCTATCATACATCTACTTACAATAATACCATATCAAGACACTAGCCTAGCAACGATCTAAACTAGATGCCTCTAATTTATCAATTGCAAGTTTTACGTGGCTTAGGTCTTTCGGAGATAGAACCGGTCTTACCTACGAACATGAACCACAATGAGGATAACCAAGTTATTAGCAACTCGTTGTAAATCAGATATTGACTATAGTTGGAGAGACAGACACCTGCCAGCCACTTATGCAAAACAAGTTGCATGTTAGTCGTGGAACCGGTCTCATGTACGATGACATGTAAGGTTGGTCCGGGCCGCTTCATCCCACTATGCCACCAATATCCAAAATACATAGAAGATGCAATAACATGATCATCATCGCCCACATATCAACCATATGTGTACTACCCGTGCTAAGCACCTACGCATAGATCAGGCTCTGATACCACTGTTGGGTCCGCAGCATAGAAAACAAAAAATTTCCTACGATGAGAACTATACGCCAGGATCTATCTACTAGATACAGAGCAACGGGTGGACATACATCCATGGAGAACTTACCCTCGAAGACAATGAGTTTTGTTAACGAGTAGGAACTCGTGGTTGATGTAGTCGTATGCTTGCCGATCTCAAGATCGTGTGGAAGTCCGAGCGCCGCAAATCAGCAGCGCATCCGTCCTCGCACACACGTTCAAGCCACCGGACAACCTCCACCTCCTCGCTCCAGCGAATCAGCGGAAGCAGCAACTCCTTCTAGACGCAAGGCCACCGGGAACATGTATCTCGCTAATCCGAGACCATGGGGGAATATCTAGAGGGGGAGAGAGATCCTTCACGAGGAGGTGTGGTTTGTGAGAGGGGAGAGGGGGGCTTTATATAGGAGGGAGGGAGACCCCTCCCCTCCCATAGCCGGCGCATGAGGGGGGGGGACTCCTCCCCTCCTTCATTCATGTGGTGAACCTCCACTCACATAAACATGGCCTCTACCCAAAATCCCACTCACATGTATTTAATTTCCACCAAATTAAATGCAACTCTCAATTAATAAAACTCTTTTATTTATTTTATTCAGAATTTTGTTAATTACTTTAATTAACAAACATTCACATAAAATCCCTTGCAACATTTCAATATCACATGCAGAACCACTTTCTGCAATTTCACCCGAAACAATTCCGGTTTCTATCAAAACAATTCCTGTTTCTATCGAAACATTTCCTGCGCTTTGCAAACCTTTTGTCTGGAACATATGTGCTCCTAAATGGTGTCTGGCAACCCTTAAGTGTGTCACCCTACGGTTTGCGAATAATGCAGACATGATTGAGACTCCTCTCAGATCAATAATCAGAAGCGGGACCTGGAGATCCATACTGACTCCTGCATATTCAACGATGACTTCTGTGATCGTGAGAACCTTTAACGTCAGCAATTTAATCCCTTTGTCTCATGATATAATACATGTCCGAGATTCGATCATCGGTATCCAAATACCTAGTTTGATTTCGTTACCGACATGCACTCTTTTCTCGTTCCCGTGATATAACATTCTAGTGATCACATCACTTGCTTGCAAGCTAGCTTAATGTGATATCACCGAGAGGGCCCAGAGTATATCTATCCGTCATCGGGATTGAAAAATTCTACTCTTGATCCATGAGCCTCAACATAACACCTTCATAGCACTGAACCCACCTTTATGGTCACCCTGTTACGGTGTGACGTTTGATGTTATCAAGATACTCTTCCAGTGTTAGAAATTAACATGATCTCATGGTCTAAGGACTAAGACTACTTTGTATGATGTTATAGCAATATAAACATAATGACTTGATCGTAATGCTATACTTCGGATGAATGTTCATCACATCATTTCACAAATGCTGTGACCTTGTTATTAACAACATCCAATGTCCATGATCAGGAAACCTTGATCATCTTGTTAATTAACAAGCTAGTCTATAAGAGAGGCATAACTAGGAACCCTTTTTGTTTATTAAACACACATGTATTGATGTTTCCTATCAATACAATTATAGCATGCAAAATAAACATCTATCATATACAAGGAATACATAATAACAATATTATTGCCTCTCAGGGCATATTTCCTTCACTTAATACTGGAGGGGATTCGGATGATAACCTGAAGGTGGATTATTAGTCATAGATGCAGTTGGATGGCGGTCTATGTATAATGTTGTAATGCCCAATAAAGTTCCAAAGGAGTCAAGATGATTAGTATATGCATCTATTGCTTTCTCGATGTTTGTCAATTGCCTTGTTGTAATTTGTTCACCCAGCATGTTATCTATCTTAAGGAGAGCCACCTCTAGTGAACTATGGATCCTGGTCCTTTCTTTACATACAATCTACAAATTGTTTACTGCTTTGTGTTTACTTTCTGCAAACTATTTCTTCCTTCCATTCGATACGTTTAATTCTTTGTTTTCAGCAAAACCGGTGAGATTGACAACCTCATCGCAAGTTGGGGGCAAAGTTTTGTGGTTGTGTTGTGCAGTTCTCCACGTTGCTACTAGCACTGGTAGTGTGCCCTGCCAAGGCTCAGCTAGTAACACCTTTGGGGTGTTTACTTGCTCCTACTGGTTCGATTAAACCTTGGTTTCATAACTGAGGGAAACTTGCTGTTGTGCTCATCATACCTTCCTCTTGGGGTTCCCCAATGAGCTTGTTAATACACGAGCCATCAAGCATATTTTTTGGCGCTGTTGCCGGGGATTCAAGGATATCTTCACAAGGGGAGTCTCTCATAACCAATCTCTTTACTTTGTTATTTTTGTTTTGCTTAGTTTCTTTTTGCCTTGTTTGCTTGTTTCTTTATCAAAAACACAATAAAATTAGTTCTACTAGTTTGCTTTCTTATTCAAAAACAAAAAAATGACTATTCTTGAAAACATTAAGTTGTGTGACTTCACTAGCACCAACAACAATGATTTTATGAGCACACCTATTGCTCCACCTGTGCCTAAAGATACTTTCTTTGAGATAAAACCTGCTTTACTCAATCTTGTTATGAGAGAGAAATTTTCTGGTATTGGTAATGAAGATGCTGCTGCCCATCTAAATAACTTTGTTGAACTTTGTGAGATGCAAAAGCATAGGGATATAGATGGTGATATTATTAAGCTGAAATTGTTTCCTTTCTCTTTGAGAGGAAAAGCTAAAGAATGGTTGAATTCCTTAACTAGGAATAGTATTGATTCTTGGACTAAGTGCAAATATGCTTTCATTGGAAAATACTATCCTCCTGCTAAGATTATATCTATGAGAATTGAAATAATGATGTTTAAACAATCTGATAATGAGCATGTTGCTCAAGCTTGGGAAAGAATGAAATCTTTGGTAAAGAATTGTCCCACTCATGCACTGACTGCTTGGATGATCATCCAAACTTTTATGCAGGATTGAACTATTCTTCAAGGAACCTATTGGACTCTGCTGCTGGAGGTACCTTTATGACCATCACCTTGGGTGCTGCAACAAAACTTCTAGACAATATGATGGTTAATTATTCCGAATGGCATACTAAGAGAGCTCCACAAGGTAGGAAGGTAAATTTTGTTGAGGAAACTTCCTCCTTGAGTGATAAGATTGAAATTATTATGTCTATGCTTGTTAATGGGAAAGCCCATATTGATCCAAATAATGTTCCTTTAGCCTCTTTGGTTGCTCAATAAGAGCAAGTTGATGTGAACTTCATAAGGAATAATAATTTTGGCAACAATGCTTATAGGAATAATTTTGGTAACAACAATTGTAAGCCATATCCTCCCAACAATGGTAATGCTTATGGAAATTCCTACAACAATAATAGGAGTGCTCCATCTGAACTTGAAGTTATGCTTAAAGACTTTATTAGTAAGCAAACTTCTTTCAATAAAACTATTGAGGAAAACTCTCTAATGCTGAAAAAAATATAGCATCTTTGGCTGAAGCTCAATCTTCTTTGAATAAAATGGATGCTAAACCTGAAACTAATGATAATCCCTTTGCAGCTACTAATGCTATACAAGTAAGAATTTATGAAAATGTTAGACTATTAGCTGAATTACATGCTAAGTGGGAAAGAGAAGATGAAATTGCTAGAAACATTAGTGTTTCTACTATCACCACCACTAGTGTTGAGGCTAGTAACAGTTCTACTACTTTAGATGATAAATTAGATTTTGATCTTGATGGTTGCAATATCTCGGAAGTTATTAAGTTCCTACTATGCCTAGTGCTATGAACATGGCCTTTACAAAACACATTACTGATGCTCTCATAAAGATTAAAGAAGAAAAGATGAAACATAAAGCTTCTATTCCTATAAAACAAGAAGATGGTTGGGAACCCATCATTAATATGAAAGTGAATGACTTTGATTTCAAAGCTTTATGTGATCTTGATAGTAGTGTTTCTATTATGCCTAGAAGGATTTATGATATGCTTGATTTACCTCTACTTGAAGATTGTTATTTGAATGTCCCACTTGACGATAATGCTAAAAAGAAACTCATAGGGAGTCTTAATGATGTTTTTATTATGGTTAACAATGCCTATGTCCCCGTTGATTTCTATGTTTTGGATGTTGAACGCAATGCTTCTTGTCCTATTACTTTGGGAAGACCTTTTCTTAGAACTGTTGGTGCCATTATTGATATGAAAGAAGGCACCATTAAATATCAACTCCCACTCAAGAAAGGTATAGAACACTTCCCTAAGAAGAGAGAGAAGATTTCTTTTGCTTCTCCTATGAAAACAAAATTTGGTCTTAATGCTTCTTCATTTGAGAACACTTGATTCTTTCTTGCTTCTTATACCTAACTTAAAGGCGTTAAAGAAAAGTACTTATTGGGAGATAACCCAAAAGTTTTAGATGAGCCTTGGAAGTTATTACTTCAGTAATAACCACTCCATATCCTTTTTATTTGCTTTTTGTGCCAAGAGTAACCTCTAATGAGAGAGAAGTAATGATTGGGAAAGTTGCTGTCCTGAAACAGATTTTTGTTCTTCACCGTAAAAATTCCTGTAAAATCTCTGAACGTATTTTTGAGGCGTGAAGTTTTGTGTTTCTGCCCCAGGTTGTTATCTAACTTTCGTTAGTTTAACTCTATTTTATTGGAGAAACAGAAGGTCTTCGAAAAAATTCGTCTTTACCTGCTGGTCTGTTTTGACAGATTTCTGCCATTTTCTACATTTGCTTCTTGTTGGTTCCTTTTTGAGTTCTTTTGGGGAATTGAGCTTTTTGAGGGAAGTGCTACAGTAGCTAGTGTTCTAATGGAAGTTTATTTGGTGTTAGAAATGAACCTTAAGACTTGTTTATCTTGAGTGCACTAATGTTGCTACTAAAGATTATGTGAAGTTTTGTATGAAGGAAAAATTTCAGGTATATGGAAGGAATGAGTAATGAGATGAAGGATGGACTAAAGCTCAAGCTTGGGGATGCCACGCATGTCACCCCAAGAAATATCCAAGAAGTACAAGCGTAAAAGCTCGGAGATGCCCAAGGCATCCCCTTCTTCATCAATAAAAATCCCAGGTTTCTTCCAAACGCTTCATTTTTATTGTTTCATGCACAGTTGTGTTGTTCTTGGAGCGTCTTCTTTTTCATTTTTGTTTTGGTTTTCGTTTTCTTGGTTTTATTAGTTTGATGAATAAATTGGTTGGACCCCCTCTTTCATACATTGGTTTGCAAATAGTTTGGTTTGGATTGGAAAAGAGTAGGAAAGTTCATGCTTATGTGGTAAAAAGAGCTTGTTTTTGACTGTGGCCTATGCTCTGTCATGCCATGCTTGGTATTGTTTTGGATTTATGCTTAGTATTCTTTGCTATAGAATGACTTTTTATAAACAATTGAGATTGCTTAATGTGCCTTGGATGAATCATGCGTTGTTTTAGCATATTAAAGCATAGTATAGTGGTATTCTCCTTTGATGCTTTATTTGGGTTGACTTGGCGCATGCTCACACCATGTTATGACTATCTCCAGTCACCAAAAGCCTTTGTGATCCTTTAGTTTTCAACTTATAGTATCACTTTATCCTTTGATCAATGATGTTTTGTCGCTCTGCATGATTATGGCCATTATTGCTCTCTTAGTTTGTCGCTCTCAGTCTTTTGCTAGCCTCCACAACCAAGTATGAGTTCCACTCATGCATCCAACTCCCTAAACCAAGTTATTCCAAAGAGTCCACCATACCTACCTACTAGCTTATGCTATTCCAAGTATATTCATGCTTTTGTTTACCTTCCGAATTAAACTTATTATGAGAAAACTAGTGATTAAAGCTCTCACGAACTTGATGGCACACTTTACTTTTCTTGCCCTTAATAAACTTGAACCATTGTGTCGTCTATGTTGTATATGCTTGCACTTATTTGTTGGGGATTAGCAGAACCATGCTTTCATGGGGAACACTTTCAACATTGCACTTGGTACATGTAACTAGTTGATATCATGCTCTTTTGTATATGGATGTCGTCGGTGTGAAATGAAAGGGGAGCTTGTAAGTCCATGGAGTTATGTATATGTGTTAGAGAAACGCCTGGGCCGTTGGTCTAATCCATGCGGACATGGTGGAAACCTACAGCGTAACCATAATGAGCTGTCTATGAAGCATTCTTCTTATAAAAAATGAGTCCTATATTGAGAAAAAAGAGAAAGAGAAAAACAAAAAAAAGATATGAAAAGAGGAAAGAGAGAAAAAAGCACCATATTCCCATGGTAAATAAGAATATTGCTGAGATGCTCGTTTTCTGCTTGCCTTATCATTTTGATATGGGGATTCTTCTGTATCATCGGGAAAGGGGTACCCCGTTGGCGGTTCTCTATGATACACATGTACCTACGATGACAAGAACTTACCGGTGACTAAACTTGAGTAGCATGAGGAGTGGCCCTTGTATACAAGGGACATGAGATTTCTAACGTATACTTCGTCAAGCATGTGCACCATAGTTTGTTCACTTTAACCTTAATCATTTCAAGATGCTTATGATAGGGGCAATGAGAGCTGAAAGCTATAAGTACCATAATTTTTGGAAGCTCTTTATGAGACTTGAATCCCTACTAACTTTTATAAAGGCCTTTCTTCCACCATTATATTGAGTCTCCACCATCTATCTGTAACATCCCTAAATTCAAATTTCAAAGCTCATTCATATCATCCATGCATCCATCATCATCTAGGGTTTTTCTCAAAATCATTTTAGAAATAGGAGCATTTTTGGCTCATTATTTTATGTATGAAAACCCTAGCCTTTGTGCTACTTGTTGTTGAAGAAAGTACTTTTATTGTTGAGAATCCAAACACAAGTGATTTCAAAACTTTGAGCAAAGTATCAAAGCAAAATATGAATTAAAACAAATTATATGCCTATTTCATAAAGGCATAGTTTTAATTTATTTTCAAAAGACCCAAGTGTTCTGAAGTGTTCAGATGTGTTTGACCCTTATTTAAGAACAAGATTTATTGTACAAAAGTCCTGTAAAGCTTTGGTTTCAAACAGATTTGAATTTGGGTTTAAAAACCATTTCTAGAAATTCAATCAGAAAAAGAAAAAGAATTAAGAGGAAAAAAAAATAGCCAAACCAGCCAATCTGGCCGACCCAGCCCAACACGGCCCAGCTAGCCCAGCTCCCTAATCCCGCGAATCGTTTTATTTCACCCACTCTTGCACCCACCAGCTCACTGACCGAAGGGACCCACTCTCCCTCTCCTCGCTCGCTGACATCCGCGGCCCACTCGAGCGTCGTCATCTCCAGCCCCACGACCTGTTCGTCCCCAAATCAGCGCGGCCGTTTTCTATTTTAAATTCGCAGCTTCAATTCGTATCAATGCTCGAGTAATTCTCGCTCACGACCTGGCTACTTAAACCCCCTCTGCCCCCTCTCCCTTCTCCCTCAAACCCCGAACCCAGAGCGCCACCAGGCTGCGTGCATTGCTCCATGTAGCCCCGCCGTCTCCGACGAGCTGCAGCCACGATTCCGGCCACCTCCGACCACCCCTCTGCCTCTGCTTCACACGAACAGATTCCACTTGACCTCACGCATCACCCAGTACCCCTGGTTCGCCCGCGCGTGACCCAGAACGTCGGCTACGCAAACGTCTGACCGCCACCGCCTCCAGCCTCAACTCCGGCGAGCTCTAGTGGTAAGTCCAGACCACCCCGAACCTTGTCATTCACGCACGCGTTTACCCCGTGACCATCTGCATCTGACCACACCTCCTGTTTGCATCCTAGTGATCTACAACGTCGCCTTCGACCTCGAACGGAACCACCTGTCGCCAGACTCAACTCCGACGAGGAATCAACATCGTGACAGCACGCCCCTCCGCAAACCGCCGCTACCTTGAGCTTCAGCAGCTTCTCTCGAGCCTGGTATGACCCTTCTTCCTCTCGCGGACGACCGGGAACACTAGTGCCGCTGTAGACCGAGCGCTCCGCAGCTCGCTGACGCCGCGCGCCGCCAGGACATGGTTGTTTGAACGAGCACCGTTAGATCCAGATCCGAGCGCTAGGATAGATTCATTTAACTGCGAAGCGGTACGCGATCTGGAACGTGCGATCTGTTTAGATCCTGCGGCTGCCAAGCGCGATCCAACCGAAGCGGTACGCGCCAGTGAGGTTGCGACGCGTGGCTGGGATGAATTCAAAAACAGAAATTCGAATCAGATTTATATCCAAACTTCAAACTGCTATAACTTTTGAATGCCACGTTAGAATTTTGCAAACTTTATACCGTTGGATTCAGTGAATCAAGGCCTTTCTATTTATGCAAAGTGTTTAACAAATAGTAACCATTAGAATGACTTTATTTGTAGAAACATGTCTAAGGCTATTTTGAGTATGGATTTAGTTTAGTAATTTGTTTAAGTACCAAATAAGTTTGTCTTGGCTATTTTTGTGTCTTGTTAAGTTTCTGTAAACATGCACATGCTTGGTAGAGTTTTCAAAATCACCACTTAGTAAATTCTTGCATGCATGCATTCATATTATTTTTGATTGTATTTAAATTGTGTGTAATTGTGTGCTACAATTTTGTGTGTAGATTTTGCTAGTGATTGTGACTGTGAAGAGTGCTACTCTCCCCATTACCAAGGCAAGTGATATTTTCATGAACATTCCATTCCTATATTTTATACTAGCATTAGATATTTTGCTAAGACATGCATGCTACTTTTGTCAAATGATATGATGGGAAATCCTATGTAGTTTAGAATGGTAGAGTTGCTAGGAAATTTTCCCTAAAGATAAGTTGCCATGCCATGCTTAGCCTAGCTAATAGAAAACAAGGGTGGATTATATATTCATGCTATGGAAAATTTCTAAGTCTGATGACTTGTGTTTTGATTAATAAAACAACTAAGTTAATGAATCACCTGGGTGGAATGGGACTTGCTGGGTGGTTTTTGGTTGAGTGGTTCACAAGGCCCATTTTTATGGTTTACCTTAGTGTATCTCACTTGTGGATGGCCACCCAGGAACAAAGAGATTTGAGATGTCAAATGTTGAGAAGCTTCAAGTGCAACCACTTGGCAATATGGGCTCTGCCATGATCATATAGGTTGCTAGAACTTAGTCTCTTGGACAGTTGGTGGTAGAGGGATTGATAGGTTGGAGCGCGTCCATTTGACTAAGGAAAGGCTTCTAAAAGATCTTGTCTTGGGAAACCAAGTCTTGTGGGGAAAGTGCACCACCACTGCAGAGTGTAAAACCTAAGTACTTAGCCATGTCCCTGGTAAAGGACAATTTGAGCATCAAGACATGGAAGCTTCAAGAATCTCATCACTCCAACTTCTAAATAAAACTTGTGGGTGAACAAGGGTGAAGGACCCCAATGTCTATTGGAGGTTCCTTGGGAAGTTTTGACAAAGAAAAACTTAATGTTTTCTACTAATAGGAAAAACCTATTTTGAGCAAAGCAAGCCAAGCTACACTTAGCCAAAATGCATATAGTATTATAGTCCACTTTAAATAAACTAAGGTATCACTTGCCAATACTATTCCAAAGTATTGACCCTCTGTGGCTGTAACTTGTAATGTTGCAGGTTACTCCGATGATGAATAGGAGTCATGAGTCTACACTCAACATGCTTGCCTGTGGCACATGAAGATGAAGACTTATGTTTATTTACTTATTCCATAAACTCTTGTATTAGGCCTTTGGCCCTGAGTTGTAAAAGACTATGTTTTATCTCTGGAATGAATGTAATAAACGACCTTTGTATCTGTGTACTTCATCTTAAACTGTGGATGCTAGCATTGATCCAGGGACTAGCATTGCAATCACAGGTATCCTTTCCTTTATAAAGGAGGGGTCTAACAGATGGTATCAGAGCACTGTGTTGCCTGTAGGATTATGACCCTAGGATTGGAAACCACTAAGGAAAATTTTAACTACTTCTACACTTGTCTATTCTTCTCGTAAACTTTTCTAATCTTCTCATTCTCATCTCTATTTGTAGATGAACTCCATCAACGAAGCCGTGAAGAGAGGACCACTCATGACCATGACCTTGGAGTGTGAGACTGAGTTTCCCAAGATTCTCAAGGACCTCATGGCGGCAATGGAAGCACATGGTGCAGCTGTGTACAAGGGCTTTCCAGTGATGGAGGAAGGAGTGGAGTATTGGTGGGTGCAACTTCACTTGTACAAAAACAAGGAAGACAACCACAAAGAAAGAGGCTTCTGCATGTACACCAACACTGTGATGCACACCACATTCTTTGAGTCAGCCAGAGAAGCAGCTTGGAAGACTATCAAAGAACTCAGTGCTAGAGTCAAGTGCAAGATACTCAACCTCCAAAAAGACTTAGAGAAAGAGAAGGAACATACCCAAGAGTTGGAAGTCACCAACCAAACCTTAAGGGGAGATATTATAGACTTAGTGATGGAAGCATGTGAACAAGATAGGCTGATTGCCTCTAGGAACATTGGGTTAGCCACCAGATCTAGTGAGATAGGTTTGTAAACGCACTTCGTTAGTTGGACCACCACCTATCGCCTTATTTTCCAAATGATACCTTAAATAAGTTTGAACCTTGGTTGATGTAATGGATTCATGTATGCATGACTTGTGTGATTTTGTGTTCCAAGGATATGTATGAGTGTTTGTCTTGTTTTAACTTGTGTTGTTCTAACTTTTTCAATCTTATAAATAGATGCCTATCACCGTCAGCACTGTTGAGGAGTTCCAGGTTACCCGTTTTGGTCCTCGTATCGTAGAGCTTACTACCTTGCTCGATCTCCCTCTTCCCACTATTACGGTGCACCCACTCACCAAGTTTGAGAGGAAGGACCTCTGGGGCTTCAAGGTGAACCAGCCAGGACGCCAGACAGAGCCTACTACGGAGGCCATCATCTTCAAGCTTATGCACGATGACAGGGAGAGAGGCATGGAGGTTGTCATGCAGGACCTGATAGGACGACTGTTAGGTCGTCACTCCCGACAGGTTAGAGGCACTCACTTCCACACCTTCGGAAGGCGTGATGATGACGGAGAGTCCATCGACTTTGAGGACGACTCGAGGGCCGCAGCAGAGCCGATACGCCTGTACCTCCAGGACTTAGAGACTCTTATTAGGCACGTGGATACTGACAGGACCAACGTCATGCTTAGCAATGACGAGCTCCAGGTGCAGCTTCGCGAGAAGGACAAGCTCTTCGCGCAGTAGGACGAGGTAGTCAAGGAGATGAAGGCGAAGTTCGAGACCCAAGACCATAAGTTCAAGAGTCAGGAGAAACGTGTCCAGGATAGGAACAAGAAGATTCGGGACATGACCGAGGAACTGAAGTCCAAGGATTTCGAGTTAGAGCAGCAGCAGACAGTGATTGAGAGACTTCGTTCCCAGAAGAGGACTCTCAAGGCCAAGATGGACTCCTTGACCACTACTATCGAGGAGAACAAGACCGCAATGGAGAACGCAGGTCTTATCTTTGTCGAGGAGGAGATTGACGCTGACGAGTAGACTTGACTACTCAGTTATCTCTATTTACCGTACTCATTATTTGTGAACTTATTATTGGACCATCCGACATGTGGATGGCTTGCCACTTGTGTGTTTTTACTTTGAGACTTTTGTTATCTGGTTGTTGAACTTTGATCCTTGGGTTGCATGCTATGTGTTTGCTTATGTGATGTATTGTGCATGAATCATGTAAGGGTATCTCATTCTTGCCTCTATTTGAACAAACCACAGATGCCTCCCCGTCGCGCAAACCCCAACCCCAACAACATTACCCCGGAAATGCAACAGATGATGAATGCGCAGACACAGCTTATGCAAATGATGACGACATTCATCCAAAACCAGAACAACAACAAGCCCAATAACAACAACAACCCCAATAATAATAATAACAACAACAACTACAACAACAACCCTCCGGGTTTTGATATGCTCACCATATTTCTGCGTCTGAGGCCAGCTAAGTTTTCGGGAACGACTGATCCCATGGTGGCCAATGATTGGCTACGTTCTGTGAACAAAGACTTAGTGACCGTGGGCTGCACGGATGCTGAAAAAGTCAGGTTCGCAGCACATCTGTTGGAAGGACCAGCCGCCGCATGGTGGGACAACTTCCAGATCACCACCCCTATCGATGAGGTGACTTGGGCTATCTTTGAAGATGGCTTTCGCACTACTCATATATCACCAGGAATGATGAGCCTGAAAAAGAAGGAATTTCACAACCTGAAGCAGCGCCACCACAGCGTGGCTGAATATATAGAAGAGTTCAACAATCTGGCGCGCTATGCCCCGGATGAGGTTGACACAGATGCCAAAAGAAAGGAAAAGTTTCTGGAAGGCTTGAATGATGAGCTGAATCTGCAGCTGTCTGTGGCATATGTTCCAACTTATCAGTCGCTGTGTGACAAGGCTGTTATTGTGGAGAATAAAATGAAGCAAGTCGAGAGTAGAAAGAGGAAACACTACGACAAGCACAGCTCGGGATCGTCTCATAAACGATCTCACTATGATGATAGTGTCATCTCAGGATCCCACAAGCATGGGAAATTTAACAAGCACCACAACCACAACCGTCATGACAACAAGCATCATCGCAGTCATGAAAATGATAAGTACAAGAATCACAAGAGTGGACATAAGAGCCACCACGGTGGAAGTGGAAGTGGAAACCAGCCTAAAAGGGACATCAGTCAGGTTGAATGCTTCAAATGCAAGAAGCTGGGGCATTATGCTAATGAGTGCCCTGAAAAGAAAGTTGAAGGACCTAACAAGCCCAATCCTTTTCAGAAAGGACAGGTTAACCACATCAATGTGGAAGATGTCTATGAAGAGCCTGATGCTGTTGCTGGTAAGTTCAGACTCAATTCCATTACAGCATTTGTACTCTTTGACACTGGTGCATCTCATTCATTCATATCAAAAGCATTTGTTGATACAAACGGGTTTGCATCTGAAAACATTGGGTGTCCGATAAAAGTTAGCTCTCCGGGAGGAGATATGATAGTGAGTCTTGGATGTCGGGATCTAGTCATAGAGGTCGGAAAACATAAGTTTCTAGTGAACCTAATAATCCTAAATTCCCAAGGATTAGATGTGATTTTGGGAATGGATTGGATGGCTAAGTATGAGGGAGTACTAGATTGTGCCAATCGTACAGTTACACTCACAACCCCTGAAGGTAAGAGGATAAAATTCAAATCCAACTTTGAATCTAAAGGAAGCAAGCTGAATTCTCTTAAGGGGGTTAGCATGGACACTGTGCCAATTGTGTGTGAATATCCGGATGTGTTTCCGGAAGAGTTACCGGGAATGCCACCAGATAGAGATGTAGAGTTTATAATAGATTTGGTACCAGGTTCTGGACCAAGAGCAAAGAGGCATTATAAAATGTCAGTTGACGAACTTAAGGAACTCAAGAAACAGCTTGGAGAACAATTACAGAAAGGATTCATCCAGCCAAGTTCTTCATCTTGGGGAGCTCCAGTTTTGTTCGTAGAGAAGAAAGATAGAAGCCAAAGGTTATGCATAGATTACCGTTCTCTCAACGAGGTAACCATCAAGAACAAATATCCTTTGCCAAGAATCAATGACTTGTTTGATCAGCTAGAAGGAGCATGTGTGTTCTCGAAGATTGATCTTTGGTCAGGCTATTTTCAACTCAAGATAAGAGAGCAAGACATACCTAAAACAGCATTCACCACAAGGTATGGATTGTATGAGTACACTGTGATGCCTTTTGGTTTAACCAATGCTCCAGCCTACTTCATGAATATGATGAACAAAGTGTTCATGGAATTCCTCGACAAGTTTGTTGTCGTTTTCATTGATGACATCTTAGTCTACTCCAAGAGCAAGGAAGAGCATGAAAGACATTTACGCTTGATACTTGAGAAACTGAGGGAACATAAGCTTTATGCCAAATTCAGCAAGTGTGAGTTTTGGTTAGAGGAAGTTGGATTTCTTGGTCACGTTATGACAAAGGATGGTGTAGCAGTTGATCCTGCTAAAGTTTCAGCTGTGACAGAATGGGAATCTCCTAAGAACGTAAAAGAGGTTCGTAGTTTCCTTGGTTTAGCAGGTTACTACAGAAGATTCATTGAATTTTTTTCAAAGGTTGCTAAACCAATGACATAGTTGTTAAAGAAATATAAGAAATTTGCTTGGTCTGAAGGTTGTGAACTCAGCTTTCAAGAATTAAAGAAGAGACTTGTGTCAGCACCAGTTCTGTGCCTACCAGATTTGGAAAAAGATTTCCAAGTATATTGTGATGCTTCGCATCAAGGATTAGGTGCCGTACTTATGCAAGGCGTAAAAGTTGTGGCTTATGCCTCGAGACAACTCAAAACTCATGAAGTAAATTATCCTACTCATGATTTAGAGTTAGCTGCTGTTGTCCATGAACTCAAAACATGGAGACACTACCTTTTGGGAAAGCGTTGTGAAGTATTCACGGATCACAAGAGTCTAAAATATATCTTCACCCAGAAGGAAATCAATATGAGACAAAGGAGATGGCTAGAACTTATCAAGGATTACGACTTGAGTTTGCAATACCATCCTGGTAAAGCAAATGTAGTAGCAGATGCTCTAAGTCGTAAGATGTTTGTAAATGGCCTTACCAAAGGTGAATTGCCAGATGACTTGTGTAAGCAATTCACGGAACTCAGATTGGAGATTGTGCCAGAAGGACATCTCACGTCTTTGGATGTTCAACCCACTCTGTTGGATAAGATTAAAGAAGCCCAAAAGACGGATAAAGAAATCGATGAGATTAAGGAAAGGATTAGCCAAGGGAAAGCTAAAAGTTTCCACATAGACGAACAAGGTACTTTATGGCACGGGAAACGTATTTGTGTTCCACAAGATCCGGAATTGCGGAAACTGATTCTACAAGAAGCCCATAACTCTTCGTATTCTATTCACCCGGGAAACACCAAAATGTACATGGATATGAAAGAAAGATTTTGGTGGAACAATCTCAAAAGGGACATCGCTGAACACATTGCTTTGTGTGATGTGTGTAGTAGAGTGAAAGTGGAGCATCAGAAACCAGCAGGTTTGCTTCAACCACTGCCTATTCCTGAATGGAAGTGGGAAAATATTGGTATGGATTTCATAACCGGATTACCAAGGACCAGGTCAGGGTATGATTCCATATGGGTAGTAGTGGATCGCCTAACTAAAGTGGCTCATTTTATACCCGTAAAGACAACTTATACCAGTGCCAAGTTAGCCAAAATCTACATGAGCAGAATTGTATGCCTTCACGGTGTGCCTAAGAGTATTGTGTCTGATAGAGGAACTCAGTTCACTTCTCACTTTTGGAGACAACTTCATGAATCTTTGGGAACGAGGTTGGAATTCAGCACGGCTTTTCATCCTCAAACGGATGGACAAACGGAAAGGACTAACCAAATTCTTGAAGACATGCTGAGGGCATGTGCCCTAGACTATGGAGCAAGTTGGGATGAAAGTCTGCCTTACGCAGAGTTCTCTTACATAACAGTTATCAATCTAGTATTGGGATGGCACCATTTGAGTTTCTCTACAGAAGGAAGTGTACCACCCCATTGCTATGGAATGGTGTGGGAGAAAGAAGTTTGTTTGGACCAGATCTTATCAAAGACGCCGAAGAAAAGGTCAAATTGGTTAAGGACAGGTTGAAGATAGCATGGTCCCGATAGAAAAGCTACGCGGATTCTAAGCGTAGAGAAGTCACCTACGAAGTTGGGGATAGAGCTTATCTTAGAGTATCACCACTTCGTGGAGTGAAAAGATTTGGAGTCAAAGGAAAGTTGGCACCAAGATATGTTGGGCCATTCAACATTCTAAGTCGCAAGGGAGAAGTTGCATATGAAATCGAACTGCCAGCATCTTTATTAGCAGTCCATAATGTGTTTCATGTGAGTCAGCTTAAGAAATGCCACCCAGAAATGGAAGAATCTTCTTTGAAGGATACCATACCTTTGGAAGAAGTTCAACTAGAAAGTGATCTCACCTATGAAGAAAAGCCTGTCAAGATTCTTGAGACCGCAGAAAGAGTCACGAGGACAAAAACTATCAAGTTTTGCAAAGTGCAATGGAATCATCATTCCGAAGAAGAAGCAACATGGGAAAGAGAAGATGATCTTCGGAAAGACCACCCTCACCTATTTGCTATCCAATCCGAATCTCGAGGGCGAGATTCACCTTAAGGGGGTTAGATTTGTAACATCCCTAAATTCAAATTTCAAAGCTCATTCATATCATCCATGCATCCATCATCATCTAGGGTTTTTCTCAAAATCATTTTAGAAATAGGAGCATTTTTGGCTCATTATTTTATGTATGAAAACCCTAGCCTTTGTTCTACTTGTTGTTGAAGAAAGTACTTTTATTGTTGAGAATCCAAACACAAGTGATTTCAAAACTTTGAGCAAAGTATCAAAGCAAAATATGAATTAAAACAAATTATATGCCTATTTCATAAAGGCATAGTTTTAATTTATTTTCAAAAGACCCAAGTGTTCTGAAGTGTTCAGATTTGTTTGACCCTTATTTAAGAACAAGATTTATTGTACAAAAGTCCTGTAAAGCTTTGGTTTCAAACAGATTTGAATTTGGGTTTAAAAACCATTTCTAGAAATTCAATCAGAAAAAGAAAAAGAATTAAGAGGAAAAAAAATAGCCAAACCAGCCAATCTGGCCGACCCAGCCCAACACGGCCCAGCTAGCCCAGCTCCCTAATCCCGCGAATCGTTTTCTTTCACCCACTCTCGCACCCACCAGCTCACTGACCGAAGGGACCCACTCTCCCTCTCCTCGCTCGCTGACATCCGCGGCCCACTCGAGCGTCGTCATCTCCACCCCCACGACCTGTTCGTCCCCAAATCAGCGCGGCCGTTTTCTGTTTTAAATTCGCAGCTTCAATTCGTATCAATGCTCGAGTAATTCTCGCTCACGACCTGGCTACTTAAACCCCCTCTGCCCCCTCTCCCTTCTCCCTCAAACCCCGAACCTAGAGCGCCACCAGGCTGCGTGCATTGCTCCCTGTAGCCCCGCCGTCTCCGACGGGCTGCAGCCACGATTCCGGCCACCTCCAACCACCCCTCTGCCTCTGCTTCACACGAACAGATTCCACTTGACCTCACGCATCACCCAGTACCCCTGGTTCGCCCGCGCGTGACCCAGAACGTCGGCTACGCAAATGTCTGACCGCCACCGCCTCCAGCTTCAACTCCGGCGAGCTCTAGTGGTAAGTCCAGACCACCCCGAACCTTGTCATTCACGCACGCGTTTACCCCGTGACCATCTGCATCTGACCACACCTCCTGTTTGCATCCTAGTGATCTACAACGTCGCCTTCGACCTCGAACGGAACCACCTGTCGCCAGACTCAACTCCGACGAGGAATCAACATCGTGACAGCACGCCCCTCCGCAAACCGACGCTACCTTGAGCTTCAGCAGCTTCTCGCGAGCCTGGTATGACCCTTCTCCCTCTCGCGGATGACCGGGAACACTAGCGCCGCCGTAGACCGAGCGCTCCGCCGCTCGCTGACGCCGCGCACCGCCAGCACATGGTTGTTTGAACGAGCACCGTTAGATCCAGATCCGAGCGATAGGATAAATTCATTTAACTGCGAAGCGGTACGCGATCTGGAACGTGCGATCTGTTTAGATCCTGCGGCTGCCAAGCGCGATCCAACCGAAGCGGTACGCGCCAGTGAGGTTGCGACGCGTGGCTGGGATGAATTCAAAAACAGAAATTCGAATCAGATTTATATCCAAACTTCAAACTGCTATAATTTTTGAATGCCACGTTAGAATTTTGCAAACTTTATACCGTTGGATTCAGTGAATCAAGGCCTTTCTGTTTATGCAAAGTGTTTAACAAATAGTAACCATTAGAATGACTTTATTTGTAGAAACATGTCTAAGGCTATTTTGAGTATGGATTTAGTTTAGTAATTTGTTTAAGTACCAAATAAGTTTGTCTTGGCTATTTTTGTGTCTTGTTAAGTTTCTGTAAACATGCACATGCTTGGTAGAGTTTTCAAAATCACCACTTAGTAAATTATTGCATGCATGCATTCATATTATTTTTGATTGTATTTAAATTGTGTGTAATTGTGTGCTATAATTTTTGTGTGTAGATTTTGCTAGTGATTGTGACTGTGAAGAGTGCTACTCTCCCCATTACCAAGGCAAGTGATATTTTCATGAACATTCCATTCCTATATTTTATACTAGCATTAGATATTTTGCTAAGACATGCATGCTACTTTTGTCAAATGATATGATGGGAAATCCTATGTAGTTTAGAATGGTAGAGTTGCTAGGAAATTTTCCCTAAAGATAAGTTGCCATGCCATGCTTAGCCTAGCTAATAGAAAACAAGGGTGGATTATATATTCATGCTATGGAAAATTTCTAAGTCTGATGACTTGTGTTTTGATTAATAAAACAACTAAGTTAATGAATCACCTAGGTGGAATGGGACTTGCTTGGTGGTTTTTGGTTGAGTGGTTCACAAGGCCCATTTTTATGGTTTACCTTAGTGTATCTCACTTGTGGATGGCCACCCAGGAACAAAGAGATTTGAGATGTCAAATGTTGAGAAGCTTCAAGTGCAACCACTTGGCAATATGGGCTCTGCCATGATCATATAGGTTGCTAGAACTTAGTCTCTTGGACAGTTGGTGGTAGAGGGATTGATAGGTTGGAGCACGTCCATTTGACTAAGGAAAGGCTTCTGAAAGATCTTGTCTTGGGAAACCAATTCTTGTGGGGAAAGTGCACCACCTCTGCAGAGTGTAAAACCTAAGTACTTAGTCATGTCCCTGGTAAAGGACAATTTGAGCATCAAGACATGGAAGCTTCAAGAATCTCATCACTCCAACTTCTAAATAAAACTTGTGGGTGAACAAGGGTGAAGGACCCCAATGTCTATTGGAGGTTCCTTGGAAGTTTTGACAAAGAAAAACTTAATGTTTTCTACTAATAGGAAAAACTTATTTTGAGCAAAGCAAGCCAAGCTACACTTAGCCAAAATGCATATAGTATTATAGTCCACTTTAAATAAACTAAGGTATCACTTGCCAATACTATTCCAAAGTATTGACCCTCTGTGGCTATAACTTGTAATGTTGCAGGTTACTCCGATGATGAATAGGAGTCATCAGTCTACACTCAACATGCTTGCCTGTGGCACATGAAGATGAAGACTTATGTTTATTTACTTATTCCATAAACTCTTGTATTAGGCCTTTGGCCCTGAGTTGTAAAAGACTATGTTTTATCTCTGGAATGAATGTAATAAACGACCTTTGTATCTGTGTACTTCATCTTAAACTGTGGATGCTAGCATTGATCCAGGGACTAGCATTGCAATCACAGGGATCCTTTCCTTTATAAAGGAGGGGTCTAACAGATGGTATCAGAGCACTGTGTTGCCTGTAGGATTATGACCCTAGGATTGGAAACCACTAAGGAAAATTTTAACTACTTCTACACTTGTCTATTCTTCTCGTAAACTTTTCTAATCTTCTCATTCTCATATCTATTTGTAGATGAACTCCATCAACGAAGCCGTGAAGAGAGGACCACTCATGACCATGACCTTGGAGTGTGAGACTGAGTTTCCCAAGATTCTCAAGGACCTCATGGAGGCAATGGAAGCACATGGTGCAGCTGTGTACAAGGGCTTTCCAGTGATGGAGGAAGGAGTGGAGTATTGGTGGGTGCAACTTCACTTGTACAAAAACAAGGAAGACAACCACAAAGAAAGAGGCTTCTGCATGTACACCAACACTGTGATGCACACCACATTCTTTGAGTCAGCCAGAGAAGCAGCTTGGAAGACTATCAAAGAACTCAGTGCTAGAGTCAACTGCAAGATACTCAACCTCCAAAAAGACTTAGAGAAAGAGAAGGAACATACCCAAGAGTTGGAAGTCACCAACCAAACCTTAAGGGGAGATATTATAGACTTAGTGATGGAAGCATGTGAACAAGATAGGCTGATTGCCTCTAGGAACATTGGGTTAGCCACCAGATCTAGTGAGATAGGTTTGTAAACGCACTTCGTTAGTTGGACCACCACCTATCACCTTATTTTCCAAATGATACCTTAAATAAGTTTGAACCTTGGTTGATGTAATGGATTCATGTATGCATGACTTGTGTGATTTTGTGTTCCAAGGATATGTATGAGTGTTTGTCTTGTTTTAACTTGTGTTGTTCTAACTTTTTCAATCTTATAAATAGATGCCTATCACCGTCAGCACTGTTGAGGAGTTCCAAGTTACCCGTTTTGGTCCTCGTATCGTAGATCTTACTACCTTGCTCGATCTCCCTCTTCCCACTATTACGGTGCACCCACTCACCAAGTTTGAGAGGAAGGACCTCTGGGGCTTCAAGGTGAACCAGCCAGGACGCCAGACAGAGCCTACTACGGAGGCCATCATCTTCGAGCTTATGTAATGGATTCATGTATGCATGACTTGTGTGATTTTGTGTTCCAAGGATATGTATGAGTGTTTGTCTTGTTTTAACTTGTGTTGTTCTAACTTTTTCAATCTTATAAATAGATGCCTATCACCGTCAGCACTGTTGAGGAGTTCTAGGTTACCCGTTTTGGTCCTCGTATCGTAGAGCTTACTACCTTGCTCGATCTCCCTCTTCCCACTATTACGGTGCACCCACTCACCAAGTTTGAGAGGAAGGACCTCTGGGGCTTCAAGGTGAACCAGCCAGGACGCCAGACAGAGCCTACTACGGAGGCCATCATATTCAAGCTTATGCACGATGACAGGGAGAGAGGCATGGAGGTTGTCATGCAGGACCTGATAGGACGACTGTTAGGTCGTCACTCCCGACAGGTTAGAGGCACTCACTTCCACACCTTCGGAAGGCGTGATGATGACGGAGAGTCCATCGACTTTGAGGACGACTCGAGGGCCGCAGCAGAGCCGATACGCCTGTACCTCCAGGACTTAGAGACTCTTATTAGGCACGTGGATACTGACAGGACCAACGTCATGCTTAGCAATGACGAGCTCCAGGTGCAGCTTCGCGAGAAGGACAAGCTCTTTGCGCAGCAGGACGAGGTAGTCAAGGAGATGAAGGCGAAGTTCGAGACCCAAGACCATAAGTTCAAGAGTCAGGAGAAACGTGTCCAGGATAGGAACAAGAAGATTCGGGACATGACCGAGGAACTGAAGTCCAAGGATTTCGAGTTACTCTTATGAACTTTGAAGGTGTCCTATGCATTCATATTTTCTACTCTAGGAGGGACAAGCTGAATGCTATTATGCTACGTTTTCTTTATGTGAAACAAACAAACGTCTTGCAAAGCATTGTTATTCATGAATCTTTTGTTTGTGCCTTTTCATGTTGCATCATAGTTTATTTGTCTTATTGCTAGATCTTTGTCTTTCATGTTATGATTGACGTACTATGATCCCAGCTTTGAATCTTTTACAAATACTTTGATCAAGTCTTTGATGGTGCATGTCACCTCAAAAATTATTCTTTCTTTTTATCCTTACCTACTCGAGGGCGAGCAGGAGTTAAGCTTGGGGATGTTGATACATTGCAAATGTATCTATAATTTTTGATGTTCCATGCTTCATTTTATCCACTTTCTTGTCTTTTGTCCACACTTTGGAGTACTTTTCATATGATTTCTTGGACTAACCTATTAACAAGAGCCACAGTGCTAGCTGCCTGTTTTCTGCTATTTTTTGTTCCAGGAAAGTCAGAAAATGAATATTCTCGGAATTGGACGGGAAAAAAGCCAAAGTGCCTATTTTTACGGAAGTCATCAGATGCCAGAATACGAGACGGAGAAGGGCTGGGGGCCGGCCACACCACCTGGCCGCGCGGCCAGGCCTGGCCTGCTCCAGGGGGTGGTTTGGCTGACCCCAGCACCCCCTCGGCCTCTCCTTCCGCCTATAAGATGCCCTCGGGATGAAAACCCTAAGGACCCGATCAAAAATCCACCTAAGAGTCTGTAGCTGCCGTCATCTCCATCCCTAGATCGGGAGGGATCTGAAGATCTTCCCGGCACCCTGCCGGAGAGGGGAATTCACCCTGAAGGCCTTCTTCATCACCATGCAAGCCTCTGGTGTGATGCGTGAGTAGTTCATCCTTGGACTACGGATCCATGTATTAGCTAGATGGCTGGTTCTCCTCCTTTGTGCTTTCATGTTTAGATCTTGTGAGCTCTGTACATGATCAAGATCATCTATTTGTAATTCTGCATGTTGTGTTTGCGGGGATCCGATGGATATTGAGATGCTATTTTAGATTGATTATTGATTCTATCATGTCTTTGTTATTTGTGATTTTGCATGCTTTCCGTTGTTAGTAGCTATCTTGGCCAAGTAGATGCTAGCAACTCCAAGAGTTAGTATTTATGCTCGATAGTGGGTTCATGCCTCTGGTAATCTGGGGAAGTGACAGAAATCTCTAAGGTACTAGATGTGTTGTTGCTACTAGGGATAAAACAAGAATCCTTTGTTCATAGAACAATCGTATTGTTTACTTTACACGCAATTCGTAAAGCAATAATCTGTTGCTTGCAACTTAATACTGGAGGGTGATCGGATGATAACCTGAAGGTGGATTATTAGTCATAGATGCAGTTGGATGGCGGTCTATGTATAATTTTGTAATGCCCAATCAAGTTCCAAAGGAGTCAAGATGATTAGTATATGCATGTATTGCTTTCTCGATGTTTGTCAATTGCCTCGCTGTAATTTGTTCACCCAGCATGTTATCTATCTTAAGGAGAGCCACCTCTAGTGAACTATGGATCCCGGTCCTTTCTTTACATACAATCTACAAACTGCTTACTGCTTTGTGTTTACTTTCTGTAAACTATTTCTTCCTTCCATTCGATACGTTTAACCCTTTGTTTTCTGCAAAACCGGTGAGATTGGCAACCTCATCGCAAGTTGGGGGCAAAGTTTTGTGGTTGTGTTGTGCAGGTCTCCACGTTGCTACTAGCACTGGTAGTGCACCCTGCCAAGGCTCACCTAGCAACACCTTTGGGGTGTTTCCTTGCTCCTACTAGTTCGATTAAACCTTGGTTTCACAACTGAGGGAAACTTGCTGCTGTGCTCATCATACCTTCCTCTTGGGGTTCCCAACGAGCTTGTTAATACACGAGCCATTAGTGTCATCCATGTACATACCTATGGGAACCACACTACCAAAAAAGAAGTTCTCTATTTCTTGTTGCAAAGGTTTTGGCAATTTTCTATGACCTATTTTATTCAAAGAGAGGAAGAAAAGAAACTCAAATGAGTCCATATTCCCTCGATGATCATGGCTTATGAAATCCTAAACACATCTTTGTTCTGGATGATTGTCTGCTATTTCTTTTTGCATATTTGATTTCCTCTTGTTTTTCTGAGTTCATTGTCGGTCTTACGAGATCGGTTCATGCGGGAGTTTTCGCATAATCAGTACGACCGCGCCGTACGGGCGCAGCCCCCGTACAGCTGGTTGTTATCTATTATGTGACCGCCTTCCGCTTTTCATTTATTCTTGTGTTCAAAAATGATGGTGAAATCGAACTTCCACAAAGTTGGTACGGACGAGTAGTACGAGCAGGACCCGCCCATACCGCTTAGTCGGTCTATTAATTACCGACTTCGGCCCGTGTTTTTGGAAACGACCGGTACGGGCGTGCCGTATGGGCGTGCGCTCGTACCAACTGGTCGTTATGACCCAAATTTCCTTGTTTTGCAGCTATTTGTTTCCATATTCGTTAGGGTTATTTTCTTGGGCGACCCTTTTCCTCTCAGTATGAATATTACCCTACCTCTAACCCTTTATAAGTATCTTTAGAGATCCACCACTCTCTTATATTAACATATCTAATCTACTTGATGCGCTACCCGATTCACGGCCAAGGAATGCCTCTAAACCTCATGCATCATTCGTGGGATAGTTTCCAGACCTCCTCCATAGAAGCTGATGATCGTGAAGCTCAAGGCCTAAGCCCAAAGAACAAGCAGTGCACTTATGATTCTGATGATGGTTCTGAAGACGAGGAGTTCCAGATCTTCATGGAGCAATCAAAGAGGGGATGGAAGCAACCGGACTACTTGGCGATGGTGAAGCCTGAAGATGAGGAAGAAGCCAAGAAACCTCATGGGAAGGGGTGCATGGAGTCGCTCAAGCTCATCTCCGTGAACTACTCTTCACCAAAGCATAAGAAGTCTAACCGCTCCAATGCAGGAACTTATCAAGAGACTATGGCTCATACGCCAACAGCAAAGAAGATCACCATGAATGCGTGCATGAGCGTGAAGCCACAAGAAGATTGGGGGTTCAACCTTCTGGATGTGCTAGTTGGTGCGCACATCCCGGAAAATGAACACCGTCTTCACAGGATAGAGAAGTACTAGAAAGAAGAGCTCATCCACAGGGAGATCATGCGCAAGCACCTTTTGATCTTGAAGGCAAGAAGGAACTCAATGACATGATGAGAAAAGTTGCTGATGGTATGTTCCTCTTGCATTCGGATCTACAGAAGTGTCTTCAACGCATATCTGCTCTGGAAGATACGAACAAGAAGCATCTTGTGGCACTTTCCAACAAGACTCCTTCACCATGATGCACGCTACGGTATCGAATAATATCAAAGGATTATTTGATCCACCTGGCTTGATGCCAAGCTTGGGGGATCTATGAGAACCTTGTAATCTATCTTACAGTTTTCCATGTTTACTTTTCTGCATGCATGGTTAGGTTTAAAATTCTGAATTTGCTTTAGTTGCATTAACTTCGAGTTCCCTTTGTTCAAGAGAAGATTTATATTTGTTGATTTATGAGACTTTATGATAATTGAAGTTGTGTTTGGTTCATGATTATTATATTACATGATTGAACTAGGTTGAGAGTTATGATACTTGTACAACTGTCATAATTTTAGGGACTTCCACAGCGACAAAAGTATTGATTAAGTTATGAGAAGAAGAATTCTGGTAGCATATTATAATTAAGAGTTTTTAAAAGCCATTTAAGTAGTGAGCATGATCAAATAGCTGTGCTGAAAAGAAGAAGCTAAAAGGGAGAAAGTAAACACATAGACGTACAAGTATCAAAAGAAAAGAAGAAAGAAACTATCAAAATAATCAAACATAGAAAAAGAGAGAGGGAGAAAGAAAATGATCATGAATCTTCATTACTAAACTTAGTGCTCTATATCTGATATGTTGAATCACTAGCAGCTTCTTATAATTTCATTAATACTGAAAAGGTGTAGAAGCCTCTAAGTTATGTAATGTGTAAGGGTATGGTAATACCTCCGACGTGTCTTTACATCTAATGTTGTATTCCTGCTTCAATTCCTACCTCATTTATTGTAACGACTTGTGTCTCATGAACATTATGATCTTGTCCATAAGCTACCATCATGATTGGGGACAAGCAAGATCCTAGCTTGGGGGAGCTGATGAGTCCAAAATTGAACCATATTTACCTTTTGTTATTGCGTAAATAGAGTAGGGATTTTTCTATTTCACTGCGTCTATCCACGCTATTTTGTTCTTGTTTTAACAGGATCCCAAATCATAGAGTCATATATGAACATATCAATTAGAGCTATCATATTGTGTAATTATATGATATTTCTACGTGATAAGAGTCATTTTATGAATTTACCTTCGCACCTGGAAGAATACTAAACAAGGAGGGGGCATCAGTACCGATAACGACCACTGGTACGGGCGGATCCCGCCCGTACCAGGTGCCATCACGACCGCCTCGTCAATTACTTCTTCGTGGCAAAGACGAGAGGGAGATCTGACATTCACAGCCATTAGAAACCACGAAACACCACATCCGAGAGGGATCTGAAGGAGGAACTGGCCTGGGGTAAAATCCTAGCTGATTCACGGATCATTGGAGGACAACGCATCATCCCCTTCATCATCAACCGCTGCATCTCCATCACCACCATTACTCCCATCTTTCATCTATTAGATATCTTTGTAATTCCAGAATTGTGGTTTGCATTAGATCTACCTTCATACTTTTATCCATTCATTTTATGATGATGATGTTGTTGATTGCTTCCATGAGTGAGTAATTCCTTTGTTCTTGGGGAGATGTAGAAACCCTAGAACCATTATGAACTTGTAATAAAGATGATCTATTCTTGTGTCTGTATGACTTGCTTGTCTATGATATATTTATCCAGCCACATATCATTTGCCTTCAGGACTAAAGGGAGGGAGAAATCCTTTGTACGTGTCTTGGAAGCATACTCGGAATGCCCTGTAACGGATTGGCGCCAACTCGTAACCTACATGGTCAAAGGGGGATTAAAGAGGGACTCCCTAAGATAATTACAATATCCACATGGAAACCCTTAATTGCGGTGGTCTGTATGGGTGACTGCTCGCAGACATCGCAGTGGTTATTTAGAGGTGACCTCACTCTTGGCTCAACAAAGTGGCTTCCTACAAGCCTTGTAGGGAACATCTTATTATGGGGCTCTATCCACACATATCATGACACGAGAAGTATGTTATCTCGATTACATATAACAATAATACTATGCTAGTGGTGTATCCTACATCCCCGAGAACATTTTATCCCTATGGAGTTCAACCACGCTTTCATACAATCTTGTTACTTGTTTTCTTTTACTTGTTTTAATTACTTTTCTGCAAACAACATAAACCTTTCAAACACCCTTTACTTGAGATCAAAGACATCTTATAAGTATTCTTTGGTAGATAGAAACGAGGGGCATATAGACCTTTACCAATAGATCTTTGTGGGTTTGATATCTTTACTTCGAAACTAGCTACAATTGGTTTGTGCACTTGCAGACATCAAGAATCAATAAGAGCCTTCATTCAGCGATGGAACATTATCAAGACCTCAGCCAAAGCCATAAAGGGCCATTGATGCCTTCAATGACGGCCTCCGCCGCCGAGATTTCATAGAAGAGATAGGATGGGTCAAACCCAAAACAATCTCACAGCTAATGGACATAGCAAATTGCTGGGCTGATGGAGAGGACACGCTACATAACAAACGGACACGTTCACCTGAAGAAGACAGGGATAAGCGCAGCAATGACAGAAGACGGAGGAACAATGATGGACATGCGGGACCAAGTTATGTTGTAGCTAGTTTCTTGGGAGAGGGGAATCACAGGAATGACGATTACAACAGCGGGCACCGCAATAGCAAAGAAGACGTTGGAGGAAGCCAATCAATGCAGCGGTATCAACCAAGAGCTCGAGACCCACCCATGTTCGCAATGCAAATGCCAAAAGGACCTTGTAATATGCACTTTTACGTCAACTCAACGGGCAAAATACGATCAAATCATCTCATGAAAGACTGCCAAACATTCTTGAACATGCAAGAGTTGTGCAACGCAAAGGCAACTGAAGCAGCAAACTGTGTTTTCGCCACTACGCCTGGCGCGTTAGCCATCGGCGTGTCACAACCGTTGGTACACCAGCCAGCAGGACAACCGAAAAACACAACAGATCAAGGTGCTCAATACTCTAGGTCAAAGGGAGCAATGCCAATGAAAAACACAACAGATCAAGGTCAATACCCTAGGTCAAAGGGCGCCCATCCAACAGGATCTAGAAGCTAATTACAAGACAAGTCAACATGGCCGATATGGCTCCACCAGCCACACCAGAGTATCTTCACTGGTCAGAACATGAAATCACCTTCTAACATGGGTATACCCTGCCGGTACTCGAGTTTAGTATATACGGTCCAGATATGGTGGAAGCCCACAGCGTTGCCATGGCCCAATGAAGAACTCGAGTAACCTATGGACTCTCGATTGCTTGCGGAACAAGAAGAAGCTAAAGATAGAAAGTTTAAAGGGCAAACCCTAATCTGTAACCGACTCGACCTGCTACCAGAGACCTGGCCTATCTATATAAAGGCCAGGAGGGGGCGGCAAGGAGAACACACGCAACCCTAGTTTCCACAACCCTCGCCAGATTGCATCTGCGCACTATTATAATCTTCGATTCCTCTGTTAATTCCACGAGCAGACTAGCAAGAGTAGGGACCTCTACGAGGCCTGAACCTAGGTAAACCTTGCATCCCTGTGTGCTTGTTTGCTAGCCGATTGATGCTTCCAGTGCTCCCTCCTTCTCCAAAACCCAAGTCCATAACAATGGGCATTGATGAGTTAAACCCTCGTCAATTGGCGTCGTCTGTGGGAATTGGGAGTGCTGATGTTGCGGCTTCTTTGGCCCCATCAACTGTGATCTACAAATCCACAACAGTGGAGATTCGCCAGCTCTTCGGCACGTTCAACTTCACCGTCCACACGCCAGCCACTCGCCCGGCTTTCGAGTCCATGGGCGATGGAATTAGCCTGGCAATCAGGAGCTTCCGCTTCCAAGTTGGTCAGATGGGCACGCTTCGCATGCCTGACCAGCCGACAACACCATCGATTGCTCCAGCATCGTGGTTCCCTCCACCGATCGGCACCCTCAGTGAGCTCAATGCGTCGACAACAGTCGAGAATACGGCTAGCGACAATAGTCGCGAATCCGATCTAGGCGATCTAGCAACTAAAGCTGGAGCCTACGGTTCCAGATCTGAAAGTTGTGGGAGCAACAGCTTCCCCAACCACTTCATGTGCGCCGTCATCAACACGGGCGACTCCTCCGCAAATCGCGACAACACGGGCAACGGTGGCAATGGAACCGACCCGCCAAACAGTGGCATACCTAATGGCGGACCACCCAACGACGGCCCCACTAACGGCGCCCCCGTTAACAACGGAGGGGCAGTCGAACCTCCAACTATGGTGAATGAGCAGACTGGTGAGTGTGTCGTGATCAGGCTCAACGATCTCAAGTGGGCCCGCTGCCGAGAAGCCCTACGAGGTAACCCTCTACCCTTCGTCTCCCCGGAAGAACTGCTGATGGGCTACCATTGGCTCCTGAAGGAGGAATACAAACGCCAATTGCACACACTCGCGCAACTCGAAGCACATAAAAAGGCGGCAGATGAGTCGAGCCTTTGGCGAGCTGGGCTCTCCTCCCACGGAGGATCCTCCTCCAAGTGCAACGAGTACATCGCTAACAAGAGGCGATCTCGACTGGCCCACCTCACCGAACAAGAGCGTGCAGAAGCCGCAAAGGTCCTCGACTTCGGCTCCATGGCGCCCGATCAACTGACTTAGAAGAGGAAGATGTGGAGCTCTGTGGCGCTAGATGCTTCAGCAGGGCCATCAGGCAAAAGCGAATGCCCAAGGGGTTCAAGCTCCCATCAGAGAACCCAAAGTTTGACGGCCTGCAGGACCCAAAAATCTGGCTGACCACATCTCCTCTGTCAGACTCCATGGTGGGAGTCGAAGCACAGCCATGCAAGGCCTGCATCTACAGCTGCAGGGCGCCGCCAGAGCTTGGCTCAATAACCTCCCACGCGGATCCATTCGCAGTTGGGATGAACTGGTCTACAGCTTTGTGCGTAACTTCAAGGGCACCTACAAAAGGCCCGCATCAATCAAAGAGCTGAGATGCTACCAGCAAAGGTCGGGTGAATCTCTATGCTCATACATCTAGAGGTGGTCCATCATCAAGAACTCCACGGAAAATATCTCGGAGGACCAGGCAATTGACGCATTCAACGGCGGCGTTCGTCGCATAGAGCTTAGGGAGGAGCTGGGCTGCTCGAAGCCCAAAACCATTGACCACCTGATGGAAATCGTGAATCGGTGGGCAGATGGAGAAGATTCAGTGAAAAATCACGTTCACTCTGACGATGAAGCAGAACTCGAGCGCAGACGCGATCGCCGAAGCAAACCTCGAATGCGCATCTACGATGGCCACGACGACGTCAACATGGTCGCAGCCGGCTACGCCGACAGACGCGACGACAATCACAACAGCGGCTACCATAGCGGTGGACAACGCGACTCGGGGAAAACCATGCATGTATGGCAGCGCCGCACTCGCGATGAGGCACCCGCAACATCCATTGAGGATAAGCTGTCCGGGCCATGCACCATGCACTTCTACATCGACAAGCATGACGGCAAATAGAAATCCAGCCACCTCCTCAAGGACTGCCGCGAGTTCCTCAAACTTCATGAGGGTCTGGCTCGGATGAATCGCGACGCGATCAACAGGGGCTACGAGGCCACCCCAGGCGTTGTGGCACATGGAACTCCTCCACCACCACTCGGACCACCGCCAACCGCAGCTTCACCTGACCAGCATCACGGAGGCGAGCCATACCCATGGGCCATGGGCACCATGATGATCCAAAAGGGCCGCCCCTCCAATCGGGTGCAAAAGGCCATCACTCGCCAAGTCAATTTGGCGACAAACTCACCACCATCCACCACTGAGTACCTCAGTGAAAGCGACTCCCGCATCACCTTCAACAAGCGCGACCATCCGCGCCAAGTACCTCATCCAGGCCATTGTCCCCTCGTACTCGAGGCACAAATTGGAGGCTTCGACATGAGTCGCGTCTTCCTGGACGATGGAAGCGGCATTAACCTCATGTTCGCAAGTACCTTGCGAGCAATGAGGATCCCTCTGACCTGCCTAGAGGCCTCGGACACAACATTCCACGACATCGTCCCAGGAAAGGGCGTATACCTCCTTGGAAAAATCAACCTCGACGTCATCTTCGGCACGCCGAAAATGTTTCGACGCGAACGCATCGACTTTGAAGTCATCGACTGGCCCTCACAGTACCACTGCATCGTCGGCCGTGTCGCGTTCGCCAGGTTCATGGCAGTGCCACACTATGCCTATCTGCAGATGAAAATGCCAGGCCCCAACAGCGTCATCATAATCAACGGGAGCTTCGAGAGGTCCGACAGTTGTGACAGGGAATTCAACAGAATTTCCCAGTCCTTCGGCATGCAGGAAGAACTCGCAAGATTGAAGGAGTCGACAGACAACAGTCTGCCTCCCCTGAGCCGGCCAAGTTCACCCGACCTATCCTTCGACTCGTCGGTGCACACGAAGAAAGTTCAGGTCCACCCATCGGACCCCGCCAAGACGGCCCTCATCGCCAACAACTTGAGTCCTGCATAGGAACTCACGCTCGTCGAATCCCTCCGTAGCTCATGCACAGGCCAACGGTTAGGCCGAAAAGGCCAACGGGCTTGTCTGCGGTGGAATCAAGAAGCGACTCCTTAGGACACTCGAACAAGCCGCAGGATGCTGGCCAGACGAGCTGCAATCGGTACTTAGGAGCCTACGCACAACTCCAAACAGTGCCACGGGGTACACCCCGTTCTTCATGGTGCACGGTGCTGAAGCGGTGCTACCCGCAGAGGTACGATACAAAGCACCACGAGTGGTCGCTTACAGCAAGCAAGAATCAACTCTTGCACTCGAAGACTCCGTCGGCCTCCTTCATGAGGCACGGGAAATTTCCGTGGAAAGATCAACGATCTACCAGCAGAACCTGCACAACTACCACAGCAGAAGGCTACACCCTAGGTCCTTCGTCGAAGGAGACCTGGTCCTGCGACTGAAACAACAAGGGCATCTCAAGCTCGAGTCCCTCTGGGAGGGACCGTTCATGATTACAGAAGTAATCCCAGGTGGCGCCTATCGCCTTAAAGATTTCGAGACAGGAGTCGCGTACTCCAACCCCTGGAACGTCGCGCAGCTGTGGCGCTTCTACCCTTAGTCGTCTTTTATTTTTTACATTGCAAATAAGGCTATTCAGCCAAGGCTACTTAGCCACACATTGTACCTCGTACTATCCTACGAATAAATAAAGCTAAGTGCCCCAAACTCTGCGTTCTTTTATTTTATTTTTTGCAATTTATCCACTCGAGGGCTGCGCCACCCTATACACATATGTTCTATGAACCAACGCGATATCCTGAGTAGCTGACGCACTAATCGAACCCTTGACAAACACCAACCCAGTTGCAACGCACCTGATAGGTTGGCAAGGTGCTGATATAAACACAAGTCAGGCTAACGAAAAGGAATCGCATAGTGCAACGCACTCACAAAACATACGAGCTAACAAGCGCTTTATATACATCAATGTCAATCAATTATACACAACATATATATATATGAAATTTACAACACTGGTGCAACTATGTGCAGGATACAAACTAAAGTACTGTTGCAACAGAAGAATGTTTGTCTGCTCCTCGAAGAAGTCGACAATTTCCTTCGCTGGGCGATCCACCACCTGGTAGTGAGGAACCATGTTCCAAGTCGAACCTGCTGGCGACGCTGGCGGTCCAATAGCAATCGCTGCAACATCCACATCAGGCATGTGCAGTCGCACCAGCGACAGAGAAGCCTTGGCACCAGCCACTAACTGTTGCCGTACACACTCGCGGACTGCACTCAAGTCTTGAAATTTTGCAAGAAGGGCCAGCAGGCTCGATGAAACGACATCCAGCGAAAACATCGTCTGATAGATATTCCTTAAGCACGATTGCGATTTCTTCCGGAAATGAAGCACTCGTGAGGCACGATCCTGCAGGGTCGCCAGTGCGATTGCGCGATCATGATCCACCCAAAAATACCCACTTGCCTGAAGCTGCTCTTGGGTCAGGTCATTCATGCGAACGGCATCCTTCTCATCTTGCGGATGGCGTGCACTAACAACTATACCAAGCAAAGGCAAAAGTATGAAGACAACGAACTACCGCGAGTGGCTACGAGAAAAGATAAGGAAGCAGAAAGCTAACACTTGAATTGGTCGCCCAGTTGTCTCACCTCTCCCAGCAGATATTGCTCTCGGGCAGTGGCCTTCTCTGCCCTCGACTTCCATACATCTGCGTTACCACGGAGCGCGAGCAGTTCGCGCTCCAACTGCTTCACGCGGTCACGGAGTCGCAAGAGCAAAGACAGCTCATCCACCCTTGAGCGCGACTGCGCTAAGGTATCATCAGTGGATGGCATATTCTGAGGTGCACTCGAAGGACCACTCGATGTGCCCTATCACAAGTCAAGCAAGAGATAATAAGAAGACCAAGAAATCATGGGCAAACACTCAAAGTGCATTCAAGCATAACAAAATGTCAACAGATACACCCGCCAACGGCATGTTCAAGACAAAAGGGGTCAAGCTATTAACTATTACAAATATGACTACTGAGGAGCAACCGGCTTCTTCGACTTAGACTTCGGTTTCGGGGGCCTCATCGAGTCTGTGGCAGTATCAAACGCCACAGACTTCCCGCCAGCCCCTGACGCCGTAGCCTTCGCCGCCTTCTTGGCTTGCTGCAGCTCCTCAGAGTACTTCGCGACTGTGTTGATTAGCTGCGGCCCGTACTTGCCATAGGCAGTTGCAAAAGGAGCAAAAACTACCTGTTGGCCATCCGCGCTGACAGGCATTGCCTTGGAGACCGCAGCAGGATCAATTTTGACTCCATGGGCTTGAACCATCACGAGTGACATAGAAGCGCCATCCGCACGAAGTGAGTTCTTGAAGCTTGTAGGAATGTCTCCAGCAAGGGACTCCACCAGATCATCTACATTTTCAATTAAATCAGCTTTGGGCGCCAGCTCCTCACGGAGGCGACTGAGTATGCCCTTGGCCTTGATCAGCGTCCCCTAGATGGAAGCGCTGCGATCTTCGACTGCCGCGATGGCACCTGCACAAGAGCACAGTGTTGGCACAAAAAGTCAGCACAATAACAAATTCGAAAGAAGGGACACGACGGAAATCCATATGAAGGAATACCTGAAAGGGCCTTGGCAATCGAGAAGAGTTGTTCTTCGAACAACTTCTCCCTAGCCATGATGGAGGCGTGCAAATCCTCTTTGCGTTTCCACGATTCGTCAAGCGCTGCGACTGCCTCATCATGACCCTTCACCGCTGCGGTGAGCGTCTTTTCGAGGGAAGCGGCATCGTGAAGTAGTGCGTTATGCTCGGCTGCGAAACAAATAAAGACAGCCCGTCAGTCGAGTATATCACAAGGATGAAGAAGAAGAAGCAAAAAACACTCACTTTCAACCACGTGATGGCGATTGTCCAGCATTGCATGCTGGCGACCCATTGCAAGTACCTGCTCCGCCAGGCGAGCAGCTTCCTTCACAATAAGCTACGACGGGAGAAACAACAAAGGATCAGCAGATGGTATGGATGAAAAATTCGACTACAAAAAACAGAAAAAGCAACATTACACATACGTGATCCTCTAGTGACTCCAAAGTCGATTGACGCGCAGTCGTCCGGACAACCATCTGATGCTCCACATCGTGTGGAGAACTTGATGAATTGTGCCCAGAGTGGGCCGCCAATGGAGGAGAAGGACTCCGCTCAGCCACTTTCTTGGCCTTGGAGGCCATGACTCCAGATTCTTTCAAAAATTGGATGTCACCAGAAGACGACGACGCTAGTTGACTGCAGCACAAAACCAAACTCAGGACAATGCAACTCAAAAAAAATAAAAATAAAGAACCAAGAGAAGAATTGTGTACTTACCAATCAAACTTGTCAAAATCGAAGGTTTGGCCCTCTGAATCCGACGATGACTCCTTCGGCAGCCGCATCTTCTTGCGGGAGGATGGCGCCACAGCACTCACGGGAACGGCAGGTATCGGCGACTCCGCACCAATAGCTGGGCCTTCTGGAGTCGAAGGAGATGACGCATTCGAATCCTCGCCGCGCGAATGCTTGCGAGTGTCCGGACCACCGGACTCGGGGGCTTCCTCCTCCTCTTCAAATGGGACGGTCGACTCCGACTCATCCTCCTCATCTACTTCGTGAGGAATAACCCCCTCAGGAAGAGGGGGCATACTAGGAGACACCTTCCAATCCTGCATATAGACAACAAGTCAAGGAAAAAGAAGCACTCAACAAACAAAGCTACTTCGTAGCACAACTGTACCTCAGGAGGAGGATTAGCAGCATCGAATGGAGGTACGACTGGTTCACTAGGGAGCACATCCCTGGCGGTGTACTTGGTGAGCAGTTGCACCCTCTTATCTACTTCACTCGCGGAAATGCCATCGGCAGATATGCGAGTGACATTGTCCGCGCCAGCCCACTAGAACATATGGTGGATTCTGGCCTGCAGGGGCTAGAGACGGCGCAACCATGTGCGAATGAGGGCGCAGCCTCCCTCTTCTTTACCCATGCGACTCTCAAGGTTGCAAACACGCTCATACAGCAAATCTGTCTCCTCAGACTCGCCAGGCATCACCACGTTCTTCCAGGAGCGCCTCCTCCTGCACGGTGCCGCGGGATCAAAAGGTGTGAGTCCGAAGTGGTCTCCGTCGGCCTTCTGGTCGCTAATGTAGAACCACTTGTCCCTCCACCCTTAGACGGACGTGTCAAAATACGTGACGGAGGAGTCGACGTGGATACCGCAGCCTCCTACATCATAGACTACGGAGCCAGACGCCGATTGGCGCTTCAGCTTGAAGAGACGCTTGAAGAGACCAAAGTGCGGCTCGATTCCGAGCCAGCACTCCCAAAGCGTAATGTAGCAGGCAATATGGAGGATAGAATTGGGGGACAGCTGATGGAGCTGGAGCCCATAGAAACAAAAGGAGGCCCCTGGAGAAAGGATGCAGGGGCAAAGAAAGACCACGGATGATGAACGCTAGGAAAATCACCTGGAAACCAGCCCGAGGACAAGGAGTTACCTCACCACCTGGGACTCGCGAGTCACCGGCCGCGCAAGAAAGAACTCCATCTTGGTGCAGGAGACGGAGCTCAAATGACTTGATGATGGACGCACGCCACGTGCCATTGGTGATGCGAGTGCCCGCGCCCTTCTTCTTCCATACGACGACGGCGCTAGTGCCTACAGCGGCGGAGCCGCCCTTCTCCTTGGCAGCAGCAATTGCGGTGGCAGATTCAGCCGCGACACCTCCTTTCTTCTTCCCTATCTTGCGGTGATGATGCAACCGGAGTAAGTAACAAGGGAATACATGGAGCTGGTCCAGTGCCACGAAGAAGATGAACTCTAGGGATCAGAGGAGCAGCAGCAATGGCGACGAAGGCAAAGGCAAAGGCAAAGAAAAGAGCAGATGGGAAAAATTACCGCCGCAGCACTGCTAGTTAACCCCCTGGAAGATGTAATCCAACAGCCAGCAGAAACCCTATGAGACGCGTGGCACCCATCGTGATCGACATGTGGAGGACCTGAAGCACGAATCGTCCCCCACTACTCCCATTACGCGTGGAAATCGAGGAGACGCAGTTAAAACAAAGATTACGCACGCCTGGTCAAGTCAGGGTCAGAAAATGGGACTCACCGCTCGTCACGTCCCGTCAAACCGGCTCACGCGGGCAAATGAGATCATCACATCGTCAGCACCGATGTCATCAAAAATTGAGCAGCAGAAGAGTTCGACTACTTTAGTCCTTGCTTGAGTCTTCGACTCCACCAAGCACTCGGGGGCTACTCCCATAGGGAGCGCTGGTCGTGCACCCTACGATTTTTCTTTCTCTCTTCTGCAGGTATATGGACATTCAAAGCATACCCAATCACTCGAATCCGCGATTCGACTATGGACATGGGTTACTCCCATAGGGAGCACTGGAAATAAAATCGACTGAAACAAGCAAACAAAAGACGACAGCAGTCGCAAAAATTCTTTAGTCCCTGCCTGATTCTTCGACTCAACCAGGCACTCGGGGGCTACTCCCATAGGGAGTGCTGGTCGCGCACCCTATGACTATTTGTACATCGTACTGTGTGTCGATAACATCCACACTCGAAGTTTATGGTGACACCGCCTCATAATTTTTTCCCTACAAAGAGACTGTATCTCCTGGGTCACCTGAATCATCTCCGCGATGACAAATTTCGGATCCCACGCTTGCAGCGTGAAGATAAGACCTGAATAAGGCCTGGAAACGCATTTCCTGCGCACTACTAGAAATATATCCATGCCTACAGGTACGATGAACATGCCTTGACGGACGCGTCGAGTGCTCACACCCATATACTGGAATTCGACTCCTATAAGACCTCCATGACTTGAGTCGAATTACACCAGCACTTTTCCGAATTCGAGTCCGGGGACTCGAGTTCGAGTAGATTGCGTTGTTTTACCCTAAGGTAGTTAACTGATACCGATATGATGGGTTCGTAGCATGGAAAACAAAAAAATTCTACCGCAAGAACGAACAAAACCCAGATCTAATCTAGATAAAAGCCAAGATCTAATCTATTAGACAAGTGCAACGAGATAGATCTGTACTAACCCTTGTAGTTTCCAAAGCCTTGTTCGAGATCGGATCTCGTGGTTGATGTAGTCGATCACAGGCCGATCTCAAGATCGAGTAGATGATCCTTCCGGCGCCGCGTTCCGGTAGCGCTTCCGCAGACGGTCACACGTGCGGAGTCGAAGTAGACCTTCCTCTCCCCGTTCCAGCGAGCAGCGGAGGTAGTAGATCTTCTCCACGCAATCCCAGCAGCACGACGGCGTGGTGGTGGTGGTGGTGGAGTAGAGAATTCTGCAGGGCTTCGCCTAAGCTGGAGCAGATGGAAGGAGGAAGAAAGAGGCGGCTAGGGTTTGGAGTGGGAGGGGGCCAGGAGGGGTGGCGCCTCCACCCCTCTATATATAGAGGGAGGGGTGTGGCCTAGGGTTCCCACCCCTAGGCCCACCCCTTAGGGCCGGCGCACTAGGGAGCTTCGGGGGAGAGTCCTTCCCCCCCAAGTTTCCCCTTTAAACTCCCCTTGTCTTATCTTATCTTATCTCGGTTTTCAAATAAACTCCAAGATATCTTCTAGAACCTTCCGGAACATTCTGAAACCTTCTAGAATCCCCATACAAACACTCTGGAACATTTCCTAACGTAGAAAATGATCCCCATTATATGAATCTTATTCTCCGGACAATTCCAGATCTCCTCGTGATGTCTTGGATCCAATCCGAGACTCCGAACAACATTCGGTCTCCAACGCACATTCAATATCTACTTAAAACAACTTCGAACCTTAAGTGTGTCACCCTACGGTTCGTGAATAAGTGGACATGATGAAGACACCTCTCCAATCAATAACCATCAGCGGGATCTGGAGATCCATAACGGCTCCCACATACTCAACGATGACTTCGTGATCGATAGAACCATTAACATACGAAACCAATTCCCTTTGTCATGCGATACTCTACTTATCCGAGGTTTGATCGTCGGTATCTCCATACCTAGTTCTACCTTGTTACTGATAAGCACTCTTTACTCGTTCCGTGTCATGCCATCCCTTGTGACCTAGTCACATGCTTGCAAGCTAACTAGATGACATTCCACCGAGAGGGCCCAGAGCATATCTATCCGTCATACGGATGGACAAATCCCAATCTTGGTCCATGCGCTTCAACACATACTTTCAGAATACCCACTGACACCTTTATAACCACCCAGTTACGAAGTGGTGTTTGATGTCATCAAAGTACCCATCCGGTGATGGTGATTAACACAACCTCATGGTCGAAGGATTAGATTACTATGTATTTGAAAGCTTGTAGCAATATGAACTTAATGACTTGATCTTATGATATGCTTACTATGGGTGTGTGTGTCCATTACATCATTCTCCTAATGATATAACCTTGTTATTAATGACATCCAATGTCCATGATCAGGAAACCATGACCATCAATTAATCAACAAGCTAGTTTAACAAGAGGCTTACTAGGGACTCTTTTATGTTTACAAAACACACATGTATTAGTGTTTCCTTATAATACAATTATAGCATGGGATGCAAACATTTATCATAAACACAAAGATATAATAATAACCACTTTTATTATTGCCTCTTGGGCATATCTCCAACAGTCTCCCACTTGCACTAGAGTCAATAATCTAGATTACATGGTAATATACCTAACACCCATGGCGTTCTGTTGTTGGTCATGCTTTGCTCTAGGGAGAGGTTTAGTCAACGGATCTGCCACATTCAGATTAGTGTGTACTTTGCAAATCTTTATGTCACCATCTCGGACATACTCGCGAATAGCATGGAAACGTAGCTTGATGTGCTTCAGCTTTCTATGTGACCTTGGCTCCTGTGCATTAGCTATGGCACCTGTGTTGTCACAATAGATGGCCATCGGGTCCAACGCACTAGGAACCACGCCAAGTTCAGTAATGAACTCCTTCATCCATATGGCTTCTTGTGCAGCCTCCGAAGCAGCTATGTATTCCGATTCAGTTGAAGATTTCGCCACAACACTTTGCTTGGCACTCCTCCAGCTCACTGCAGCACCATTCAAAATAAATACATATCCAGACTATGACTTCGAGTCATCTGGATCGGTGTTCCAACTAGCATCAGTGTAACTGTTTACAACAAGCTGTTCATCACCTCCATAAGAAAGAACCATATCCTTAGGCCTATTCAGGTACTTAAGGATATTCTTGACCGCTGTCCAGTGCTCCATTCTAGGATCACTTTGATATCTGCTAGTCAAACTAACAGCATGTGCTATATCCGGTCTTGTACACAACATGGCATACATGATAGAACCTATGGCTGAGGCATAGGGAACATTATTCATCTTCTCTCTATCTTCTGCCGTAGCTGTACTTTGAGTCTTACTCAAGGTCTTACCTGACAACATGGGCACGAACCCTTTCCTGCTCTCTTCTATTCTAAACTTCTTTAGAACTTTGTCCAAGTATGTACTTTGTGAAAGCGCTAGTAGGCGTCTTGATCTATCTCTATAAATCTTGATGCCTAGAATATATGCCGCTTCGCCAAGATCCTTCATTGAAAAACTATTATTCAAATAGGCTTTGACGCTATTAAGAAGTTCTATATCATTCCCAATCAACAATATGTCATCTACATATAGTACTAGGAATGCTACAGAGCTCCCACTCACTTTCTTGTAAATACAAGCTTCTCTATAAGTTTGTATAAATCCAAAGTTTTTGATTACTTTATCAAAACGTTGATTCCAACTCCGGGATGCTTGCTTCAGTCCATAAATGGAGCGCTGAAGTTTGCATACCTTGTCAGTTTCACTAGGATCGACAAAACCCTTGGGTTGTACCATGTACAACTCTTCCTCAATGTCACCATTAAGGAACGCCGTTTTGACATCCATCTGCCATATCTCATAATCGAAATATGCAGCAATTGCTAACAAAATACTCACAGACTTTAGCTTCACTACTGGTGAGAAAGTCTCATCATAGTCAACACCTTGAATTTGTCGGAACCCTTTCGCGACAAGTCGAGCTTTATAGATAGTAACATTACCATCAGCATCTGTTTTTCTTTTGAAAATCCATTTGTTCTCGACAGCCTTACGGCCATCCGGTAAGTCCACCAAAGTCCATACTTGGTTTTCGTACATGGATCCCATTTCGGATTTCATGGCTTCTAGCCATTTGTCGGAATCTGGGCTCACCATAGCTTCTTCATACGTCACAGGGTCATCAGTGTTGTCCACCAACATGACGTTCAAGGCAGAGTCATACCACTCAGGAGTGGTACGAACCCTCGTTGACATGTGAGGTTCAGCAGTAACTTCGTTCGAAGTTTCATGATCACCATCATTAGCCTCCTCTCCAGTTGGTGCAGACGGCACAAAAACATCTTCCGGTGCTGCGCTAATCTCAACCCCGAGAGAAGGTTCAATAACCTCGTCGAGTTCTACTTTCCTTCCAGTCACTTCTTTCGAGAGAAACTCCTTCTCAAGAAAGGATCCATTCTTGGCAACAAAAACTTTGCCTTCGGATCTCTGATAGAAGGTATACCCAATTGTTTCTTTAGGGTATCCTATGAAGACGCATTTCTTCGCTTTGGGTTCTAGCTTATCAGGTTGTAACTTATTTACATACGCTTCGCAACCCCAAACTTTAAGGAACAACAACTTAGGTTTCTTTCCAAACCACAATTCATACGGTGTCGTTTCAACGGATTTAGATGGTGCCCTATTTAAAGTGAATGCGGCTGTCTCTAATGCATAGCCCCAAAAAGATAGCGGTAAATCTGTAAGAGACATCATAGACCGAACCATATCTAAGAGAGTTCGATTACGACGTTCGCACACACCATTACGCTGTGGTGTTCCCGGCGGTGTCAACTGCGAAAGTATTCCACATTTCTTTAAATGCATGCCAAACTCATAACTTAGATATTCACCTCCGCGGTCAGAACGCAGAAACTTAATCTTCTTGTTACGCTGATTTTCCACTTCACTTTGAAATTCCTTAAACTTCTCAAAAGTTTCAGACTTATGTTTCATAAAGTAGACATACCCATATCTACTTAAGTCATCTGTGAAAGTGAGAACATAACGATATCCACAACGCGATGCTACACTCATTGGACCACACACATCGGTATGTATTATTTCCAATAAGTCTGTAGCTCGCTCCATTATTCCAGAGAATGGAGTCTTAGTCATTTTTCCCATTAGACATGCTTCGCATCTTTCAAGTGATTCAAGAAGTCCATCAGAATGGAGTTTCTTCATACGCTTCACTCCAATGTGACCAAGACGACAGTGCCACATGTATGTAGAATTATCATTCAATTTTGTTCGTTTAGCATCTATGTTGTGAACATGTGTATCACTACTATCGAGATTCAGTAAGAATAAACCATTCATCTCAGGTGCATTACCATAAAGGATATTACTCATATAAATTGAACAACCTTTATTCTAGGATTTAAAAGAGTAACCGTCTCACAATAAACAAGATCCAGATATAATGTTCATGCTTAACGCAGGCACCAAATAACAATTATTTAAATTTAAAACTAATCCCGAAGGTAGATGTAGAGGGAGCGCGCCGACGGCGATCACATCAACCTTGGAGCCATTTACAACGCGCATCGTCACCTCGTCTCTTGCCAGTCTTCATTTATTCCGCAGCTCCTGTTTCGAGTTACAAATATGAGCAACCGAACCAGTATCAAATACCCAGGCACTACTACGATTACTAGTAAGATACACATCAATAACATGTATATCGAATATACCTTTCTTATTGATGTTGCCGTTCTTCAGATCTGCCAGGTACGTGGGGCAGTTACGCTTCCAATGACCAGCACCCTTGCAGTAGAAGCATTCAGTTTCAAGCTTAGGACCAGCCTTGGGCTTCTTTAGCAGGTGCGGCAACTTTCTTGCCGTCCTTCTTGAAGTTGCCCTTGTTCTTAGGCTTGCCCTGTGTCTTGAAATTGGTGGTCTTATTGACCATCAACACTTGGTGCTCCTTCTTGATCTCCACTTCAGCAGTTTTCAGCATGGACGATAGTTCAGGCAACGTCTTGTTCATGCAGTGCATATTGTAGTTCATCACAAAGTTCTTATAACTCGGTGGCAGTGATTGGAGGACACGGTGAATCCCTAACTCATTAGGAATCGTTATCCCCAACTCTTGGAGCTTGTTTGCGTGCCCAGACATGGTGAGCAAGTGCTCGCTAACGGAGCTTCCCTCTTCCATCTTGCAGGTAAAGAACTTTTCGGAGGCCTCATAGCTCTCCACGGCCGCATGAGTCTCAAAAATGAGCTTGAGCTCCTTAATGATCTCGAACGGGTCGTGGTGCTCAAAGCGCTTCTGAAGCTCCGTTTCTAGACCGTACAGGATGGCACACTGAACTGTGGAGTAATGATTTTTCCCAGTGGCGTAAACATTTTTTACGTCATCGGTGGCATCTTCTGCAGGTGGGTCACCTAGCGGTGCATCGAGCACATAGGTCATCTAACCAACCCTGAGGACAATCTTCAGACCATGGAGCCAGTCCGTGAAGTTTCTTCCATTGTTCTTAAGTTTTTCTTTCTCTAGGAACACATTGAAATTGATGGAGAGGTTCGCCATAATCTACAACAAATTTGCAAGTAGTTTAGACTAAGTTTATGATAAATTGAGTTCAACTTTAATTCTTAAATTAACTAGGTGAACTCCCACTCAAAACAACATCCCTCACATTGTCTTAGTGATTACACGAACCAAGTCCACTACACCAAGTCCGATCTTCACGAGAGAAGATGTAGTTTCATCGGCGAACAATCTTCATGTTCATCATATCATTCATATGACTCGTGCTCTACCTTTCGGTATTCCGTGTCCCGAGACCATGTCTGTACATGCTAGGCTCATCAAGATTAACCTTAGTTTCCGCATGTGCAAATCTGGCTTGCACCCGTTGTATGCACACGTAGAATCTATCACACCCGATCATCACGAGATGCTTCGAAACGACGAGTCTTAGCAACGGTGCCAACTAAGGACTAACACTTTTATTACTTGATATTTAGTGAGAGGGATCATCTTATAATGCTACCGTCGCGATCTAAGCAATACAAGATGCATAAAGGATTAACATCACAGGCAATTCATAATTAATGTGACATGATATGGCCCTTTCTTCTTGCACCTTTGATCTCCATCTCCAAAGCACGAACATGATCTCCATCATCACCAGCATTGCGTCAAGGTCAGTGGCGCCGCTTCATGGTTGTCCATCATCACAAGCAACTATTACAACTACTTGGAATAAAGCTATTACAAGATGAATAGACACGCAGGTCTTAACAGAATTAAAGACAACCATTAGGCTCCTGCCGGTTGCCATATTACAACAAGGATCATTGCATACATCAAATATAATCACAATCACATGATGGCCATATCACATCACAAAAACCCCTGCAAAAACAAGTTAGACGCCTCTAATTTTCTTTGCAAGTTTTACGTGGTTTGGGGCTTTCGAATAAGAACGGATCGTACCTACGAAACTGAACCACAATGTTGATACAAATGCTATCAAGTGCAAAGTGTAGATTTGATCTATACTATGATGGGAGAGACAGACACCCGCAAAGCCACTTGTGCAAAGCAAGTTGCACGTCAAGCGTGGAGCAAGTCTCATGTGCGATGACATGTAATGTTAGCCCGAGCCGCTTCATCCCACCATACCACAAGATGCAAAGTACACACAGCAAAAGACAGCACGAGCACCAACGCCCACAACACCATTGTGTTCTACTCGTGCAACAGATCTACGCATAGACAAGGCTCTGATACCACTGATGGGTTCGTAGCATGGAAAACAAAATTTTTTTACCGCAAGAACGAACAAAACCCAGATCTAATCTAGATAAAAGCCAAGATCTAATCTATTAGACAAGTGCAACGAGATAGATCTGTACTAACCCTTGTAGTTTCCAAAGCCTTGTTCGATATCGGATCTCGTGGTTGATGTAGTCGATCACTTGCCGATCTCAAGATCGAGTAGATGATCCTTCCGGTGCCGCGTTCCGGCAGCGCTTCCGCAGACGGTCACACGTGTGGAGTCGAAGTAGACCTTCCTCTCCCCGTTCCAGCGAGCAGCGGAGGTAGTAGATCTTCTCCACGCAATCCCAGCAGCACGACAGCGAGGTGGTGGTGGTGGAGTAGAGAATTCTGCAGGGCTTCGCCTAAGCCGGAGCAGATGGAAGGAGGAAGAAAGAGGCGGCTAGGGTTTGGAGTGGGAGGGGGCCAGGAGGGGTGGTTCCTCCACCCCTCTATATATAGAGGGAGGGGTGTGGCCTAGGGTTCCCACCCCTAGGCCCACCCCTTAGGGCCGGCGCACTAGGGAGCTTGGGGGGAGAGTCCTTCCCCCCCCCAAGTTTCCCCTTTAAACTCCCCTTATCTTATCTTATCTCGGTTTTCAAATAAACTCCAAGATATCTTCTAGAACCTTCCGGAACATTCCGAAACCTTCTAGAATCCCCATACAAACACTCTGGAACATTTCCTAACTTAGAAAATGATCCCCATTATATGAATCTTATTCTCCGGACAATTCCGGATCTCCTCGTGATGTCTCGGATCCAATCCAAGACTCCGAACAACATTCGGTCTCCAACGCACATTCAATATCTACTTAAAACAACTTTGAACCTTAAGTGTGTCACCCTACGGTTCGTGAATAAGTGGACATGATGAAGACACCTCTCCGATCAATAACCATCAGCGGGATCTGGAGATCCATAACGGCTCCCACATACTCAACGATGACTTCGTGATCGATAGAACCATTAACATACGAAACCAATTCCCTTTGTCACACGATACTCTACTTATCCGAGGTTTGATCGTCGGTATCTCCATACCTAGTTCTACCTTGTTACTGATAAGCACTCTTTACTCGTTCCGTGTCATGCCATCCCTTGTGACCTAGTCACATGCTTGCAAGCTAACTAGATGACATTCCACCGAGAGGGCCCAGAGAATATCTATCCGTCATACGGATGGACAAATCCCAATCTTGGTCCATGCGCTTCAACACATACTTTCAGAATACCCAATGACACCTTTATAACCACCCAGTTACGAAGTGGTGTTTGATGTCATCAAAGTACCCATCCGGTGATGGTGATTAACACAACCTCATGGTCGAAGGATTAGATTACTATGTATTTGAAAGCTTGTAGCAATATGAACTTAATGACTTGATCTTATGATATGCTTACTATGGGTGTGTGTGTCCATTACATCATTCTCCTAATGATATAACCTTGTTATTAATGACATCCAATGTCCATGATCAGGAAACCATGACCATCAATTAATCAACAAGCTAGTTTAACAAGAGGCTTACTAGGGACTCTTTTATGTTTACAAAACACACATGTATTAGTGTTTCCTTATAATACAATTATAGCATGGGATGCAAACATTTATCATAAACACAAAGATATAATAATAACCACTTTTATTATTGCCTCTTGGGCATATATCCAACACGATACATCGGTTAAATCAGGCACGCACATCAACAATCCCTATGACACAAACAGAGCACTCGAAAATACTCAGTCATGCACTCGAAAGGCTTCATAAAGTCCCCAGTCGAATCTACGATTCTGCTGGACACTCGGGGGCTACTGACATGGGTATACCCTACCGGTACTCGAGTTTAGTATATACGGTCCAGATATGGTGGAAGCCCACGGCGTTGCCACGGCCCAATGAAGAACTCGAGTAACCTATGGACTCTCGATTGCTTGCGGAACAAGAAGAACCTAAAGATAGAAAGTTTAAAGGGCAAACCCTAATCTGTAACCGACTTGACCTACTACTTGAGACCTGTCCTATCTATATAAAGGCCAAGAGGGGGTGGCGAGGAGAACACACGCAACCCTAGTTTCCACAACCCCTGCCAGATTGCATCTGCGCACCATTGTAATCTTCGATTCCTCTGTTAATTCCACAAGCAGACAAGCAGGAGTAGGGACCTCTACGAGGCCTGAACCTGGGTAAACCTTGCGTCCCTGTGTGCTTGTTTTCTAGCCGATTGATGCTTCCAGCACTCCCTCCTTCTCCAAAACCCAAGTCCATAACAATGGGCATTGATGAGTTAAACCCTCGTCACCTTCAGTAGAGCTGGTCACCCACTTCGAGTACCATGACCGGGCCATTCAGCCTTGATAGTTGAAGCACAAGTAGGAGGGTTCAACATGAGCAAAGTTTTCATGGATGCAGGAAGTAGCATAAATTTGATCTACACCATAACACTGAGAGCAATGAACTACCCTTTGACAAATCTAGCACCAACAGGAAAATCCTTCCACGGCATAGTACCAGGTAAAGCCGAAATTCCCTTAGGTAAATTTTTTCTTGACATTGTTTTTGGATCCAAAGAAAATTTCAGGCGAGAAAAGCTCGAGTTCGAAGTAATGGACTGGCCATCACAATATCATGCGATCCTGGGATGCCCGGCTTTTGCATGATTCATGGCAGTCCTGCATTATGCGTATCTAGTTATGAAAATGCCATCACTGAAGGGAATCATAACAGTAAAGGGAAACTTCACACGATCCGACAACTGTGATCGGGAGTTCAACAAAATATCTGAATCTTTTGGGATGGCAACCGAGTTTGAGCAACTAAAAACGTCAGCAACCGCAGAACCTCTAGCAATAGCGCGTGTTAATCCCGATCGAGATTTTGACACCACAAAAGATACAAAGGAAGTGCAGATCCACCCTACCGACCCGAATAAGATGACATTTGTGGCCTCCAATCTTGGTCCTGCATAGGAAAGTGTGCTCATCGAGTTCCTTCGTGAGCACTGGGAGATCTTCGCATGGCTACCTTCTGACATGCCAGGAATTCCCAAGGAATTCGCTGAGCATGCATTAAACTTGGATCCAAAGGCAAAGCCAGTAAAATAGTCGCTTAATCGCTTTGCAGAGCCGAAACATAAGGCCATTGGAAAGGAGCTCCATCGCCTCACTGACGCCAAATTCATTGAGGAGTTAAAGAAAGCAGAGTGGGTCGCAAACCTAGTATGTGTCCCAAAGAAAAATACAAAAGAGTTGTGGATGTGCAATTACTTCACCGCACTAAACAAACATTGTCCAAAGGATCACTTCCCACTGCCACATATTGATCAAATAATCAATGTAACTGCAGGGTGCAAACATCTTTCCTTCATCGGCGCGTATTCAGGATACCACCAAATTCGGATGAAGGATGAAGATCAGGAGAAAACAACATTTATCACGCCCTATGGTGTATTCTGCTAGATAACGATGCCCTTTGGCCTAAAAAACGCTAGGGCAACATATCAACGGATGATGCAGAATTGCCTAGGAAATCAAATCGATACAAATGTACAAGTATATATTGATGATGTTATAGTTACAACAAAGCAAGGGTCTTCACTTATCAAAGATCTCCAAGAAACATATGAGAACCTTGACAAATTTTGCATCAAACTCAACCCGACAAAATGCTCCTTTGGAGTACTAGCAGGAAAACTCCTCGGATACCTCGTATCAGCAAGAGGAATTGAAGCTAACCCCAAGAAAATACATGCGATTCTAACAAAGAAAAAGCCAACAAATCTTCAGGGCATGCAATAGCTGGCTGGACGAGTCGCAGCACTCAGCCGTTTTATTGCTCGGTTAGGAGAAAAAGCAGTACCATTCTACACCCTCATGAGGAAATCAGATAAATTCGAGTGGACAGAAGAAGCTCAGAGTGCCTTTGAAGATATCAAAAGGAAACTTTCGACATCACCTGTCGTCAAGTCTCCGTGCGAGAAAGAGTCATTACTTCTCTACATCGCTGCCACGAATCAAGTGGTCAGCACGGTTCTAGTCGTGGAACGACCCGAGGAAGGGAAAACCCATGGTGTTCAGAGGCCAGTTTATTTCTTGAGCGAGGTCCTCTCGCCATCCAAACAAAGGTACCCGCATTATCAGAAACTAGCATATAGAGTGTTTATGACAGCACGGAAGTTACGATATTATTTTTCGGAACACCCAATCATAGTGGTCAACGAAGCACCTTTGTCCAATATCCTCAATAATCCATAGGCAACTAGACGTGTCTCTCTATGGGGCATTGAGCTTTCCCCTCGAGATATCACGTATGAGAAGCGTAAAGCAATTAAATCACAAATTCTACCTGATTTTATTACTGAATGAACTGAATTACAATGCATGGGCCCACCGGACCTCTCTAGTGCATGGAAAATGTACTTTGATGGATCGAAAAGAATGGAAGGAGAAGGGGCAGGCGTCATACTAGTATCACCACAAGGCAATAAAATGTGATATATACTTCAGATGAGCTTTGCAAATGCATCCAATAATGAAGTTGAGTACAAGGCTTTGTTGCACGATATGAGTATGGCTAAAGCTTGCGGTGCAACTCGCCACAAAATATTTGGTGACTCCAATCTTGTAGCACAGCAAACAATGAACAAGTGTGATGCTATCAGTGATAACATGATTGCCTACCATGATCTGTATAGAATTATGGAGGATCAATTCAACGTATGCGAGGTATCGCACATAGGAATAGCAAGCAATGAAGAAGCCGCCAATCTAGCAAACATCGATTCCTTATGCCTCCTAGTGCCACCCAGATTTTTTGGGAGGAGATTACTACGTGTTCTATCAAGGCCAAGAGAGTTTCTGAGGTCATAACGCCAAAGGAAGGAAAAAAGATTAATCCGCGAAGGGACTCGGGGGCTCCACCAGCTAGCACAAATATAGAGGAAGTCATCGAAGAAGAACCGGGAGTTGATGAGGGCATGATAATAGAACCTACATGGATGCAGCCATACATAGCATATATGACTTGAGGAGAGCCACCTGAAGATGTAATAGAAGCTTAGCGAATCACTCGAAGATCAAAAGCCTTCAGAATCATCAAAGGAGAGTTGTATAAAAGAAGTATTTCGGGTGTGCTACATCGATGTGTCACGCCTGATGAAGGAAAAATTATACTCAAATATATACAGGAAGGAGTATGCAGCCATCACGCTAGAAGTCAAGCAATCATAGACAAAACATTTTGGGGAGGATTCTATTGGTTCACAATAGTACAAGACGCAAAGGATATAGTCCAAACATGCGAGGCATGTCAGAGATTCACCACAAAGCCTGGTGCGCCCGCTGCTAAGTTAAACCCCATACCTCTCGCTTGGCCTTTCGCTCAGTGGGGACTCGATATGGTGGGTAAACTTCACAAATCATCTCAAGGAGGACACTTCTTTCTTCTAGTAGTAGTCGACAAATTTACTAAATGGATTGAAGCAATGCCTATTACTAGTCAGGATGGAACTTCGGCTGTGAATTTTATAAATCCATAGTATTCCGGTTTGGTGTGTCAAACAACATCATCACGGATAATGGAACTAATTTTACTTCCAATGAGTTCAAGTAATATGGTGAGGAGATGGGTATCAAAGTAAGAGACGCCTCCGTATCCCACCCGCAAACCGATGGTCAAGTGGAGAAAGCCAATGGCCTATTAACAGCTGGCCTCAAAAAGAGATTACTAGCACCACTCGACAAGGCCAAAGGAGCATGGGTTGATGAGTTACCATCCGTTTTGTGGAGTTTGCGTACTACTCCAAATAGCTCGACACAAGAAACTCCCTTCTTTCTGGTCCACGGCGTGGAAGCCGTCCTTCTAGCCGAAGTATCACATGAATCTCCATGAGTAGCTGCATATGACGAAGAGGCATCAAGAGAAGCACTTGAAGACGATGTTGATGCACTTGATGAAGCCCGAGACACCTCCCTACAAAGAGCTATTATATATCAGCAAAACTTGCACAACTACCACAGTCGATGGCTGCGTCCTTGGTCCTTCATTGTAGGGGACCTAGTTCTTCACCTCAAACAAGATGGTCACCATAAATTGGAGTCGCCTTGGGAAGGACCTTACAATTTACATAAGTTATTCCTGGAGGAGCATATAGGCTACAAGACAAGAATACAAGAGTCCAATACTCCAATCCGTGGAACGTCGCTTTTACCCTTAAGAATTTATATTTTTATCGCAAATAGTAATTACAATAAGGCCTATGGCCCGGCTTCTTAGCCAGAATATTTCGGCCAACGGCTAGGCGACAATCCGCCAAATAATGTATCATCAGCCTTGGCATATGAATAAAAGATAAGTTCTCCGTACTCTGAGTCTTTAATATATATCCTTTTTGCCATCAAAACTAGGATCTCAATTTCTATATAAACATTCTTCTGATAAAACTACCAACAATTATGAGCCTATGTCCAGATATAGGCATCCGAACATAGCCTCAGGGGCTACTCCCATCGGGAGCGCTGACGCACACCCGATACAAAGTTATGCATACAAACCTAAACCTCTGAGTTTTACTTTAAGGTATCCTCAAAAGATTACTCCCATCGAGAGATTTTATAAATTATTAAAAAGAATTCTGATAAAATTCAGAAATTCCAGCAGCTAAACACGGCAGCCGACAAAAATCAATGCTAAAAATCCTAGATCGCACCCAACATAATAAAAATATGAATGTCGTGTCCAAGACATGAAGGTAAGACCCCGGGATTCATCCTGTGTGGCCTGATAATCGCACAAGAATATACTCTGCTAGTAAAATATCCGTATCAACGATACGATGAAAAATCCTGACGGACACGTTGTGTACCCGATAAATTTAGAACTAGAATTCAGTATTCGGTAAGACCTCAGCAGCTTGAACTGAATTACACCAGTAATAATTCCGAGTTCAGGCCTAGGGACTTGAATTTGATGTAGGTCAACATTGTTTTTGCCTAGGAGCAATTAACTGATTCCCGATCCGTCGGAAGCATCAGGCTTGTTGTACCAAATCCCTACAAAAAACTAAAATTAGATAGAAAGAATGCAAAGGAAGGACAACACTAAAAATATCTTTGAGACTCAACCAGAATCCACGGTTCAGGTAGAGTCTCTGGGGCTACTGACATAGGTACGACTACTCGGGTGCTTATAATTTGCTACCATGGCTGCATAAAGGCTCATGTCCCATGAAGATCCAAGACGATGGCCTAAGAAAGCAACCGATAAAAGCCTTAGTCATATTAGGAAAGGAAACATGAACCGACATTGTGTTGGTATTGTAATTGTACATATGTAACCTATCCGTATATGGCTTTGAGACCCGACCTATTATATATAGGATGGGAGAAGCCTATGAGGAGGTACCAAAAAAAACCCAAGTAATTTGTAATAGTGTTGTTCATCAAGTAATCAAGCGACTTCAATTCTCTTGTTTTCCTAACATCTAACGAAATCCCAACGTTTTGTTTTCCGCAAAACTCCAAGACCATCACCATGGACATTGCCGAGGTTACCCCTCGTCACCTTGGGTGGGCGATGCTGTGGGATTAGGGAAGGAAAGGAGGCAAGGGTGCTGTGTTGTTTAGAGGAAGAAAAGGGCAAAAGCGCTAGTGAGAGGAGAATGAGAGAATATCAACCCCTTATGAACCAAGCATGCGCCAAGATTCGTGTGAACATAATAGTAGTTTGTGCCACGCGTCATGGAAGGAACTGGGCAACTTCCTCAAGAATATTGCACCTCCTCGATCTCCATGTGTGCATTAAATGACACCTTGGTTTTGCGCGAAGCGGACCCACCAACGGTCACACTAACAGGCATGTCTGTCAGTGACAAGACTAGACCTTGACTGATCTCAGGCTACGTCAGAGACCGATTTCTGGCTCAGTTTGAAATCGAGCGGGGGAAAACCATAAAGGAATATTCACAGGTCCGGCTGACTTTTTGAGAGTCAAATCCTACTTTTTATTTTGGATTTTCAGGAACCCTTCAAGAGTCTACAGCCGAAGAAAGATCAAGTGAGATGATGAAATCTGACTTTGGATCTTGGAGGCTTCTAGGGCTACTGTTGGGGATATACTTTCCGGGTATACCCATTGTGACTCGCTGACCACGGTGGCCTACTTCGGGTTAGAGCTTTGCCCAGTCAGAGAGAGAAGATGGAAGCCTGCCAAGTGGGAAGGCCCAGAAGACTTACCGGCTTAGGCCTGTATAGTTACTTGTAGTCCAAGATGTACTCTGTAACCAACTCTGTACCGTAGCCAGATAGGTCTCTCTTGTAACCCTAGGCCAGATATCTATATAAGCCGTCTTAGGGGCTAGCCTTTAGGGAACCCACAACTTACAACCTCAACTAGCACAGACGAAACCTCTCAAGTAATCTGTACTTCTGGATCTGCCGTATTACTGGATTTCTAGCATGAGAAGGATCCGTCCACTGCTGGCAGATTCGAACCTGGGTAAAGTTTGTGTGCTCACCGTCCTAGAACACCATCTTATCACACCCCATCTGTTGGGCCACGTAGAGATAAACAAAACTTTTTCTCTGCACGATGATCCCAAGATCTAGCTGAGGTAGTAGGCCACGAGAATTACCACTAGACGCGCAGTTGAGGAATTGATGAAGCACATCGCTTGATGCAGGCAGTCCTCATGATCCATTCCGATCCACGATCATCGAAGTGTTGAACATACAACACCTCCGCCAGTATCCACATGTACGAGGAGGAGCACCAGCGGTGGACTGCTAGGTCCAGTACGGCGGCTGGAATGAACTGGAGCTAGGGTTTCCAACACATGGAATGACCTAACCGTGTGCTCTAAGAACCTGCGCCCCAGCTTATATAGGGAGTGAAAGTGGGATCCACTCACTTGTGGCCCATTCACTAAAAGGCCTATATTAGTCACTACGAGCCCAACTCACTAACTCAGTCCATTTCCTATTTGGGTCCAACCCAAACTTGCTCTCGCTCTTAAGTGTGTGACCTGACAGGCTCATGGTGACTCAGACATGATCTGAGTCTCACTCGTGACCGATCAGTCGGTAGCGGCTCCTACCAGAACGTGCCGGCTCCCAAGTACCAAAGAGTCATGACGACATACCTTCCAATGCGACTTTTGTCCAAGTCCCTTTTGCCTCACGATATGCCTTGTCGAACTATAGGCGAATAGTCGTCATCCCTTAAATAGTTCGACTCTCTTTCTCGATCCGAGATAAATGATTCATCCGACTAACTCTTAGTCGATTGCCTCGGTTAACTCAGGGAGGAAGTGGTCAAAGGTATCCCCTCTCAAGCAACCCTGCAATCAAGATACAAGAAGTCTCTTGTGTCCCCAACACACTCAATACACTTGTCAGGTGTATAGGTGCACTAGTTTGGCGAAGAGATAGTTAAATACAAGTGGTATAGATAATTATAAGTGGTAACGGTGATAGAAAATAGCTTGATGGCGTGGAAAAGACTAAAGTAAAATTGAAATAAAGATAGAACCAAGCAAACATGTAATAGATCTAATAGCAAACCGTGTTTCAGTGCTTAGAAACAAGGCCTAGGGATCATACTTTCACTAGTGAACACTCTCATATAAATATATTCTTCTTTATGATACTACGTTGAACTACTCTCCGGTTGGACACTCTAATCCATGGTAGGGCTATAACAGCACACCTCAAAGTAAGCCTTTCCCATCTAGATAACCCCACACTGTCACCTTGAGCACTAGATGGTTCAAACAAACACCAGAATTTCATAAAGACATCCAACTCCAAATATAACTCATAACAAGTATTTCTAATCTCTAGCCTAAGTGCCACCATGGTGTGCACACTGTCAACTTCACACACATGGGGAGAGCAGAGATCTATTAAAGCACTTGAGTAGCAAGGTAGATCTATAGATTATAAGCTCATGATCTCAATAAGATCATGCATAGAGAGAGAGATGAACACATAGCTACCGGTAGACCCCTTAGCCTTGAGAGAGAACTACTCCCTCCTCATCATGGGAATCAGCAACAACGATGGAGATGGTGGTGGAGATCGATGGAGATGGCTCCGGGGGCACTTCTCCGTCTCGGCAAGGTGCCGGAACAGAGACTTTCTGTCCCCCGAATCTCCCCTTTGGTGGCGGCGGCGCTGTGGAACTTTTCATGGCTAGAGGCTTGATGATTTAGGGTTTTTTCATCGGGAGGCATCTTATAGGCGAAGAGGCAAGGTCGGTGGGCAGCCAGGAGGCCCACACCATGCCCTAGCGCAGCCTGGGGGGACCCGCGCCTAGGGGTGGTTTGGCCACCCTGTGGCCCCCTTCGTCTCTCCTTCTGGCTTCATGAATCTTTCGGGAAAATAACGACTTTGGCTTTTGTCCGGTCCAATTCCGAGAATATTCATTTTCTGACTTTCTAGAACCAAGAACAGCAGAAAACAGACAACTGGCACTGTGGCTCTTGTTAATAGGTTAGTCCAAGAAATCATATGAAAAGTACTCCAAAGTATGGACAAAACATAAGAAAGTAGATAAAATCAAGCATGGAACATCAAAATTATGGATACGTTAGCAACGTATCACTCCCCTGTAGCTCAATAGATATATCATGAGGCAAAGAGAATTAGACAAAAGTCAAATTGGAAAGGTTCGTCTTCTGAATTTATAGTGCTTAGGAGTTGGCACATCTTGCCAGAGGCTGCTACCAGCCATCGAATCTAAGTGCTGACTCATGTCGTGTCCAGGTGACACACTTAAGGGAAAGGATCCCATGTGGATTAGATCAATGTAGAGATTGGGGTACAACCTAGATGAGCCTCAAGCGTTGATACCAACTAGGAGTGTATATAAGTGGAGTGATAAGGGATAGTTCCCTGACCTAGCCGTCACTTTCTCCACTCCCATTTCAGGCTAGACAGGATCTAGTTATCCTCTTCCCGGAGCTCCCCGCACGTGTGGATACCGGTAGAGGCGTTACACGTATGATGCTGAAGGCGAAGGAGTTCGTGGTGGATCCAAAGGAGTTCGTGGCGGATCCGAAGGTGATGTTCGTGGGACCGTACTACACTACATCAACTGACACGCTTCATCAATAATCGGCACCTGCGCGTCTAGTGGTAAATCTTGTGGCTATCACCTGAGCTAGATCTTAGGAGTGCTGCATAGGGGAAAACGTTTTGTTTATCTCTGCGTTGACCAATAACGCTGACCTCTGTGCCACCCCGGACTCCACCGTCCTCCGCGGTGGCGCTGACCATGGTCGCACTCAACTTATGTGCCACGCCGGACCGCACCCTCCTCCGTGGTGGCGTTGACCTCGGCCGCGCTCACCTCCTACGCCACGCCGGACCGCACTGTCCTTCGTGGCAGAGTTGTCCCCGACAGCATATTCGTATGTCCCCAATCCCTTGAACTGTCATTGTTTATATTGAGGCAGTGGGATTTGTTAGTATATCATTATTTTATGGTTCGTTGTGCCTTGGGATCTAAGAATTATCATTACTATGTAGTAAGCAATGATGTCAAACTGTCTTAAACTTTCTTAATTTCCATAGTAAAAAACAACAATGTTGAACAATAGTAACAAAGTTCCAAGGTTTCAACAACATGTGCCCTTTACCATGCGAGATAAACTTGCTCTCAATATACAACTCTATCAATACAAGACACATATAACTGTGAAAATGTACACTCTTCGATATAGGTTTGGCAATGAAGTTAACATGACCAATATTCTTTCACTTGGTGTTTTAGGTTCTAATATTCTATAACTAGAGAAGTACTCCCGTCAATATAGGTTTGGAAATTAAGTGGACATGATCAGCTCAAGAAGGAAGAATCTGAAGCAAATTGTTAGAAGTTATAGGCCAGAAATTTCTTACTATGTTTGCACCCTCAAGAAAACCACAAACTGCAAAAAAAATATGGTAATTCTATTCCATGTGTAGTACTGTAATTATCTTGAACTCCAACCATGCCTAGTACTATAACAATTTAAATTGTTCATGTCTTCCCTATTTAGTGCTTCTCATCTAGTTTCGCTAGGAAGTATATTATTTCTTACATATCTTGAAAAACCGTTCAAGCCAAGTCGCGCGATAATGAAACTACTGTCAGTTTCAGATCAAACTGAAAAGAATATGTTTGCCAACAAAATCTCAAGGAAGGTGATGCTTGTGCCTTCTAGTTTGCAGTCAAAGCGGGTTCTCTAATCGTGACGGTGCATCTTTTGTAGTAGTTTGAGCTTGATGGAATTAGTTGCATCTTTTGTGAGCTGTGAACTTGTTGGATTGAGATGTAATGTATGTATATAATGATGCCGATGTTAACTTAGCTGAAGTTGCATTCTATGTGTTATGAGTTTTTTGTTATGTTGTTTGTTGGGTTGAGATGTAATATAGATTTTAGATATTTAATGGGGACCGAATTATAAAATTTCCATATAGCATGCGCTGACAGAGACATTACAAGGCATTGCCGTTATTCCATAGTCTCACAGCTGCCACGGCATGTACGTAGTGTCACCCTACCTGGGTCGTGGCGTAAATGCATTGCTGCCGTGGAAGCACTAGCTCGGCAGATCACATTGTGCCACGCCAAAAAATCTGCCGCTGTTGCATAATCCCCGATGTAGTTATCCCTAAAAGCTTTTTTTACTGCGCTAGCATGAGTGTGGCGACTAAGGCTATGCCTCGTCGTCTATAAGTGCTAGCGCCTGAGCTCCGTGTTGTAGTGTGGTTTGTAAAAAAGTAAATTGCAAGCACAAGTATGCACACAACACTTAAACAATATTTCAGGGTCCAATCTATCACAAACTATGAGGGGGATGGAGTCGGTCTCGAGATGGAGATGGTGTTGATGGTGGTGTTGGTGAAGATGGTGATGGAGAGACTCCGCCTACACCAAGGAGGAGTTGGTGATGATGATGACTTTGATTTCCCCTCTCTGGTGGCCTCAGAGTAGTTGGATCTGCCCTCTCTTAGAGTAGGAGAGGAATTTCGCCTCCATTGCTGCCTCTGTAAATCATAGAAAAAATATGAATTAGGTTTTTTGTCGATACAGATGTATTCACAAAAAGGAGGGATCAAGACGATGCTCAACAGCCAAATAGGCCCAGGTGGCGTGGTCTAGGACGTGGGTCTCGTGGTGCTCTGGTGGCCAGGGTATTGGTTCTGATGAAAAACTTCCGTGTTATTTTTCCTGAATTAATTGAAGTCCAAAAGGTCGTGAAACATCAAAATACAAAAATGAGGTTTCCTAACTTCTAGAAATTAAATACCCAAATAAGGAACTTTATAGAAAAGTCCCATAAATCATCTAAGAAAGTACATATAATGATATATCAATGCAAATAACAATATAAACTAGTCCTATATGTTGCTATTACAATGATACAGGCAACACTCGTCAAAACTACCCTAGATGTAATGGTGATTCATGCATTAATGTCATTGGACGTTCCGATCAAGACATTGGACGATCTTAGGAAAATCTTCATAGCCTTCGTGTGGAAAGGAAGGAAAGATACTCAGGCGGGCCACTTTCTTCTGGCATGGGACAAAGCCGCCTCTCCAAAAGAGTATGCTGGCCTTGGCAACCCCAATCTGAAACTCTAGAATCTTAAACTACGATGTTGTTGGCCTTGGCTGCAAAGAATCAAGTTGGAGAAACCATGGGCAGAGCTGAACACACATGTGATGGCAACAAACGGAGCCACTTTTCGTTGGGACTTTAAGTGTAGAGTGTTGTAGCAAGCTTTTTTTTCCCACAAGGGTGACTCGAGGGTTTATAGCGAACTCTCGGGAAATTGCATGGATATTTGTCTTCTCCTCTTCAAGTAATCTGTAAAGTAAAATAATTTGTCTTGTGTCCCCAACTCCACCAAGTGGTTGTCAAGCACAAGGTTTCGTATTAGTATTATGTAAAATATAAAACAAAGTAAATAAAGTAAAGAAATACAAACTAGATGATATGGAAGATAGTAGAGTTGTTTTTTGGGTTTTTATGGGTGATTGCAAGTAGAGAAAGTATTTTGTATTTTCGAAATAATAAATTGCAGAAAATATAAATGATAGTAGATGCAAAGGAAAGGTGTTTCTTATGATAAAAACCGGACGGGGTTCATGGGTTCACTTGTATACTCTATTTTTAGGTTGTAGTGATCATAAAACAATTCATCAATGATAAAGATTCATAGAAATTCTATAAGTGCTTGAAAAAAGGAATTAATATGGGCATCACATTCTAATATTGAGATGGAATACATCTCTCTCTCTCTCTCTTATACTCCTCAAAAAAGGGAAATCTCCATGCAATCTTGATTTAAGAACAAATCAGAGTATAGCTTTAAGCAATATTATATGATGTTTGAAATACAAACATGCTACCTTGATCTAACAAGGTCATCACACTATCATGTGATAACTATAGCACATGGTTTCACTTTATCCCTAGTGAGGCAGAAAAATAAAGGTAAAAACCAAAGTAGATCTTGAATATTATGTGTCACAATTCAATCCCCACTACTCCATCTTACACACTTCTCCCCATAAGTTCTTGCATACAAGTTGGACCAAAACAAGCAATGAAGAACGGGGTACATGATATGCATCTATTAAAACATCTTACACAAAATAGATTCCAATCTCAAATATCAAATCATAGAACAAAGATCCACCACATAGGCAGGGACGGAGCTGCAGCCGATGCTACCAGCGCTATAGCACTGGTTCATCTGACTTGCCAAAGGGAATAATTTAGATTATAGGCGTAATATGCGAAGGCCTGGGGTAGCACCAGTACCAGCACTGTCTACGCTCGTTCATGTGTCACGTTTGCTCATTTCGCTTAGGCTATGAGCTGCACATTTCTGACCTCCTCCAACAGGAGTGAAGGCCAGCTTCAGAATTTAGCACCCCTCGTCCTTCCCTTCTGGCTCCGCCGCTGCACATAGGAATTACAAATATGACCATAATCATGTTGGACAGCTCATATGGTACTAGATCTATGAAGAACAAGAGAGAAATAAATCAAGCTACTACCACAAACCCATAGCCCGGAGGTGGACTACTCCCTCTTCATCATGATGATGAAGCTGGAGATGTTGGAGAGGGTGGAGATCTCCCGAGAGATGGCTCCAGCAGAGTTTCCCCCTCCAATCTTTGCCGAACCTGACTCTATTTGGTGGTGCTTTCGTCTCTGGTGGCTTTTGGTGTCTCTCCTCCGGGGACACCCTAGGGGTTCCTTATATAGGGATTTTTTAGGTCAAGAGAACTCTGTGGGAAAAAAGAATCAAGGCGATCGGACGGTCGAGGAGCAAACTGTAACACCCTCGAACCGACCCTATGCAGACTTTAGCGGTTCCCGCCAAACCTGCATAGAAACAATACAAAGATGCCCACCAGGCACTTGCGTGCGTGTGGAAAACAAAGTAATACCATTACACAATAGTTCACGATGGAACCCATAGAAACATATATATACAACAACGACTCAACGAGTCAAGAATACAGATATCCAATACAAAGATCCAAATCACCTTGGAAATGATACAACAACCAAGTACGGATAAGAAGAAAATTGAGCTAAGAGCCCTGAAGAATAACCAATGGCGTCCATAACCCTGCCTAGGCCAAGCCGGAAGGGTAACCCTGCTGACGACGTCAATCTCAAACCTGCTAAAAAAAGGGGTGCCGATCAAGGGCAAAGGGAAAAGGGAGCAGTCAGTACTAAGGCCAGTACACGAAGAGTCTAGAATTTGGCGGCTCTCGCCTACATAGGTATGGTGGACTGAAGCGGCAGCGAAGCATGCACTAAACAACCTATAGAGACTCGATATAACTGTCGGCTATCAGAGAGGGATAAGAAAGACCTATTCAGAACCAACCTGTTACTAACACCAAACATACCATCCTGATATTTCCCCCTCGTGGCCAAACGAGGAAGTCATGCCGAGGAAACTCACACAGTTGGCAGTTTTATTCATTCATTCCATGGTGGTTGTCCAACTTACTAGTCATATCATATCCACATCAAATTACTAGTCATATCATATCCACATATAGTTATAGTTATCTATGATTGATATCTCCAAATTTCATCACTTTTAACTATTGATTTTCCTCTTGTTTACTACCGAATTTCACTAAAGATTATCCCTTTCTACTAATGTTAACATCACAATTAGCGAATCCTTGGTTTCTTGTGATAGTTTTCAGGTAATGAACATTTATTGAAGATCTAATAGCATGTATGGGCTAACTGCATCCTAAAGAAGTAAATCCCCAATTGGAGCCCCTTTCATTGGAGGCGTTCAGTACGCATAACGACCATCGGTACGGTCGGGATGCACATGTACCGCCTGCCCATACTACACGTTGACGGCTCCCTTATATCAATACAAGCAACTTTCATGAAGAGGGGGAGACGAGAAGAATTACCGAACAGAAGATACAGCCGCTGCAAGACATCTAGAGGGGGTAGATCAGATCTGGAAGAGGAGAAGAACCTCACCTCATTCCTCGATGATCTCCAACCTCTAAACCGCACACTCCACCATTATTCCCACCATTACTTAGAGAGAGAGAGAAAGATTGGCACTTGTAAAATTAGGGTTCAATACTTTGATCTACCTTCAGTTTGTACTTGATTTGATATTTAATCGCTATTGTGGTTTGCTACAATAACTTTGAGATGATTTTTATTTGCAGTACAATTATGCCTTTGATTTGTCTTCCTCTCATGTCTGAGTAAATCCCCATAGGCGTGGGAGATGTAGGGGATTGGTGAGATGTGTTGTGCCTCCTTTAAATCCATCTATTTGTGATCGTTGTAGTGTTTATTTAATAGCGTGAATGATTATCTATGTTTGCCTAATGCTTGCTATCTAATTTAAGGGCCCAGGTAACATGATCCAAAGATCTCATAGGTATGAACTTGTATGCTAGTAATTCGGCGACCCCCGAGTGACACGACCGACATCAATGAAGAGATAGTACTACTCGAGGACAACAACGAACCATCAAGATTAAAGCCTTGATCCGGTCGCAAGACCTTATTGAATGTGATTACCATGGTCGTGGTAACAGGCAGATGGATCATTGGGACTAATAAGAATTGGCCATGAGGAATTCTAGTCGGTATAAATAAGAAATATCACTATCACTTATTCCACTCTATCCATTTGCCACCTTCACTATCATCATGAACTGTTTCTGTCCGCACCTAACTTATCATTTGCAGGACCTTTACACACTTTTCATATCTTTACGTTTATGCAATTTACTTATTTCCTAAGCAAGTTTCCTCTATCTTTTACTCACCATTTCCACCATCAACGTTTGCAGCCAATTCACACAAGACCTGTTGTTGTTGGGTTCGCAACATAGAAAACAAAAAATTTCCTATGATGGGAACTATTATACGCCAAGATCTATCTACTAGATACAAGCAACGGGTGGATATACATCTATAGAGAACATACCCTCGAAGAACAACAAATATGTGTTAATGAGATGGAACTCGTGCATGTTGTAGTCGAACGCTTGCCGATCTCAAGATCGTGTTGAAGTCCTAACGCCGCAAATCAGCAACGCATCTGTCCTCACACACACGTTCAGGCCACCCAACAACATCCACCTCCTCGCTCCAGCGATGCAGCGGAAGCAGCAACTCCTTCTAGACAAAATACCACTGGGAACATGTATCTCACTAATCCGAGACCATGGGGGAATAATTCTAAAGGGGGAGAGAGATCCTTCACGAGGAGGTGTGAGTGTGAAGGAGTGAGAGGGAGCCTTTTATAGGAGGAGGAGGGGTGCCCCTCCCCATGGCCGGCGCCCCATGGGGGGTGCCCCTTCACCTCCCTCATTCATGTGGTGGTAACCCCCTCCACATAAATTTACCCCTTCACATTCTCTTTTAAAGTCTCCACTTTAAATGCATTGAATTTCTCCAAATTTAATGCTCTCTCATTTAATAAAACTCTTCTATTAATTTTATTCAGAATTTTGTTAATTACTTTAATTAACAAACATTCACATAAAACCCCCTGCAACATTTGAATATCACATGCAGAACCAATTTCAGCAATTTCACCCAAAACAATTTCGGTGTCTAATGAAATAATTCCAGCGCTTTGCAATTCTTTCGTCTAAAACATATTTACTCCAAATGGTGTTTGGAAACCCTTAAGTGTGTCACCCTACGGTTCGTGAATAATGCAGAAATGATCGAGACCCCTCTCAGATCAATAATGAGGAGCGGGACCTAGAGATCCATACTAACTCCTACACATTCAACAATGACTTCCGTGATCGAGATAACCGATAGTAACTAAATACCTTTGTCTTGAAATATATTACATGTGTGAGATTCGATCATCAGTATCTCAAAACTTAGTTTGATCTTGTTACCGACATGCACTCTTTTCTCGTTCTCGTGATATAACATCCTAGTGATCACATCACTTGCTTGCAAGCTATCTTAATGTGATATCACCGAGAGGGCCTAGATTATATCTATCCATCATCGGGATTGACAAATTCCACTCTTGATCCATGAGCCTCAACATAACACCTTCGGAATACCCGAACCCATCTTTATAGTCACCCTGTTATAGTGTGACGTTTGATGTTATCAAAGTATTCTTCTGGTGTTAGCAATTAACATGATCTCATGGTCTAAGGATAAAGATTACTTCGTATGATGCTATAGAAATATAAACATAATGACCTTGATCGTAATGCTATGCTTCGGATGAATGTTCATCACATCATTCACCAATGTTGTGACCTCGTTATTAACAATATCCAATGTCCATGATCAGGAAACCTTGATCATCTTGTTAATCAACGAGCTAGTTTATAGAGAGGCATAACTAGGAACTTTCTATTTGTTTATTAAACACACATGTATTAAGATTTCCGTATTAATACAATTATAGCATGTAAAACAAACATCTATCATATACTTGGAATACATATAATAACAACTTGATTATTTCCTCTGAGGACATATTCCCTTCAGTTATCGTGGTATTGACCACGGCAGATGCTATGGGGTTAGCTTACATAGAGGAGACAAGGCGACGTAGGAGAATCCGGGAGCGGGATTGGCACACGATGTACCCAGGTTCACGTCCCCTCGGTGCAGGATTGCTACGTCCTGCTATCAATCCAGTATATGTTCATAGATTAGTTTACAATGGAGTCACCGGAGGTGGTGGGAGATACTAGATCTAATATGACGTGGGAGAGTACCCCCAAAGGGGTGCCCTTGGTGACTTTATATATGTAGCCAGTTAGGGTTTACAAGTGCACTAATGGGCTTTGTATTGGAGTCACCGCATTGGGCCTCCAGTCGGCGAGTCATCTGGGTCTGATATGCGCCAGTCGCTGGGTTTGGTGAGTCGATCTTCCATGGGCGACTCCGCTTCGTGGGTATACCCGGATTCGTATTCCCCCATCAGTAGTTGATGGCTCAATGTTGATGTAGAGCTCGTTGGGAACCCCAAGAGGAAGGTATGATGAGCACAGCAGCAAGTTTCCCTCAGTTATGAAACCAAGGTTTAATCGAACTAGTAGGAGCAAGGAAACACCCCAAAGGTGTTGCTAGCTGAGCCTTGGCAGGGCGCACTACCGGTGCTAGTAGCAACATGGAGACCTGCACAACAAAACCACAGAACTCTGTCCCCAACTTGCGATGAGGTTGTCAATCTCATCGTGTTTTGCTGAAAACAAAGGATTAAACGTATCGAATGGAAAGAAGTAATAGTTTGCAGAAAGTAAACACAAAGAAGTAAACAGTTTGTAGATTGTATGTAAAAGAAAAGGTCTGGGATCCATAGTTCACTAGAGGTGGCTCTCCTTAAGATAGATAACATGCTGGGTGAACAAATTACAGTGGGGCAATTGACAAACATCGAGAAAGCAATACATGCATATACTAATCACTTGAATCCTTTGAGACTTGATTGGGCATTACAACATTATCATAGACTGCCATCCAACTGCATCTATAACTAATAATCCACCTTCAGGTTATCATCCGAACCCCCTCCAGTATTAAGTTGCAAGCAACAGATTATTGCTTTACGAATTGCGTGTAAAGTAAACAATACGATTGTTCTATGAATAAAGGATTGTTGTTTTCTCCCTAGTAGCAATAGCACATCTAGTACCTTAGAGATTTCTATCACTTCCGCAGATTACCAAAGGCATGAACCCACTATCGAGCATAAATACTAACTCTTGGAGTTGCTAGCATCTACTTGGCCAAGATAGCTACTAACAACGGAAAGCATGCAAGATCACAAATAACAAAGACATGATAGAATCAATAATCAATCTGAAATAGCATCTCAATATCCATCGGATCCCCGCAAACACAACATGTAGAATTACAAATAGATGATCTTGATCATGAACGGAGCTCACAAGATCTAGACATGAAAGCACAAAGGAGGAGAACCAGCCATCTAGCTACTACATGGATCCGTAGTCCAAGGATGAACTACTCACGCATCACACCGGAGGCTTGCATGATGATGAAGAAGGCTTCCAGGGTGAATTCCCCTCTCCGGCAGGGTGCCGGGAAGAGCTTCAGATCCCGCCCGATCTAGGGATGGAGATGATGGCGGCTATAGACTCTTTCGTGGATTTTTTGATCGGGTACCTAGGGTTTCGTCCCGAGGGCATCTTATAGGCAGAAGGGGAGGCCGAGGGGGTGCCGGAGGCGGCCAGACCACCCCCTGGCGCGGGCCAGGCTGGGTCACGTGGCCAGGTGGTGTGGTGGCCCCCTGGCCCCTCTCTGTCTCATACTCTGGCATCTGATGACTTCCGGAAAATAGGCACTTTGGCTTTTGTCCCGTCCAATTCCGAGAATATTCATTTTCTGACTTTCCTGGAACCAAAACAGCAGAAAACAGGCAGCTGGCACTATGGCTCTTGTTAATAGGTTAGTCCAAGAAATCATATGAAAAGTACTCCAAAGTGTGGACAAAACACAAGAAAGTGGATAAAACCAAGCATGGAACATCAAAAATTATAGATACATTTGCAATGTATCAGTAGTCCCCGAGCGCGTCAGGGACTTGGCGATGACTTCAAGCCATCGAATCGGCGCAGTTGATTCTAGGGTGGAGTCGATGGTGAGTCGTTGGTGAGCTCCTGAAACAGAGAAATAGCTCATGAAATAGTTCATTCGCCAAGGCGAGTCGACGCGCCTGACGAGTCTCCGTTGGACGGAGTCGCCCCTTGGAGTAGTTTGACCGGTGCCTTGTTATCTTGCTGTTGTAGAGGCCGATGAATAGCAAATGTGGAGGCCGCCAAGTCGTTGATGATGAAGTCGCCGAGTCAGCACAGGAGACTCCACGATAGGTGATCCCGTGACAGGCGAGTCTGCGAGGGAGAGTACGCGATGGATAGTCCCCGAGCGTGGCGAGTACGCGATAGGCGAGACGAGTCCCCGTGTGTGAAGACTCCACGAGGGCGGCGACCGCGAGCACGAAGACTCCACGAGGGCGGCGAGTCCCCGAGCGCGAAGACTCCATGAGGGCGGAGAGTCCCCGAGCATGAAGACCCCGTGAGGGTGGCGAGTGCCCGAGCGCGAAGACCACGCGAGGGCGGCGAGTCCCCGAGCGGAAAGACCCCACGAGGACGGCGAGTCCCTGAGCGTGAAGACTCCACGAGGGCGGCGAGTCTCTGTATACACCACAGCAATCATATGGGCACAATGACTCAAGAGCAATGTCATACTCGAGGGAAAATGTTGTTGTCGAGCCCTGAGCCAAACAACTGAACACTTGACGAGTTGTCCGCCGATTGGAGTTGATTTTCCTTATGCTTTGCTCAGCAATATGCCTAGGAGTAGTCCCCGAGGCTCAAGTTGTCTTGTAGAGGCGACTTGAGGCTCTTTAGAGATTCGTACTATAAAAATAGTAGTGGTTGTTCCCGAGCATGGCGGGTAGCGAGTCCCCGAGCATGACGAGTCCGCAAGGGTGAGTCCGTGAGGGGAGAGTCCCGAGCGTGGCGATTCGGCGTTGGGCGTGTCCGTGAGGGGAGCGTGGAAATTCCGTGTTGAGCGAGTCCGCGAGGGGAGAGTCCCCAAGCGTGGCGAGTCGCTCATCCAAGGTTGGTAGGGATTGGTTGCGCTGTTTTTGTTAGCGAGTCTCTCCACTTGGCCCGAGGGGTGCAGTCGCATGGTGACTCCAAAGATGGCTCTCGGCTGGGCGTTATTTTTGGACAATCCGAAGCTCGGTTTGCGAGTCCTCATCCGTAGTACTTGGCCGTGTGAGTCGAACTATCTAAGGTTGTGGAGGACATGGTGCTATTTGTGTAGCACTGCCATTTGTCTTGGCCCGGAAGGCCAGTCGAGCAAGGCGACTCCAATGATGGCTCTTGGTTAGCATTTTTCATGGACGATCCAAACCTCGGTTTGCGAGTCCTCGTCCACACTACTTGCCCATTGCGAGTCACTCTTTCAAAGGTTGAAAAAGGAGAACAGATTTTTCCTGGAGAGAAGACACACCAAGTGGTGAGTCCATGCATCGTGGCATGCGACCCTCTCTGGCGACTCATACGATGAGGGCCCTTAGAAGGCGCGGTGTACTCATTCGATGTAGCATAAGTATAGGCGCGCTTTGGCGGAGTCGATGCGGCGGATACAGAGTCAACGCGGTGGACAGAGGTCGCACTATGGCGAAGTCGAAATGGCGAACATGGTGTCGACGTGGCGGACAGAGGTTGCACTATGGCAAAGTCGACGCGGCGGACACGGGGTCGACGCGGTGGACGTGGGTCGTGCTATGGCAAAGTCGACGCGGCTGACACGGGGTCGACGCGGCGGACGTGGGTCGCGCTATGGCAAAGTCGACGTGGCGAACACGGGGTCGACACGGCGAACGGAAGTCGTTCTATGGCAAAGTCGACGTGGCAGACACATGGTCAACGCGGCGGATGGGGGTCGTGTTATGGCGAAGTCGACGCGGCGGACACATGGTCGACGCGGCGAATGGAGGTCGCGCTATGGCGAAGTCAACGCGGCAGACACATGGTCGACGCAGCAGACGGAGGTCGCGCTATGGCGGAGTCGACGCGGCGGACGGAGGTCGTGCTATGGCGAAATCGACACGGTGGACACGGAGTCGACGCAACAGACGAAGGTCACTCTATGGCGAAGTCGTGTGGCGTTTAGCCGATAGTATGGAGAGTCCACGACAAGCGAGTTGTCAAGCGTGGCGAGCCCATGATGGACAAGTCTGCGCCGGGCGAGTCCCTGCGCGTCGAGAATCCATGGCGGGCGAGTGCGGACGCGGAGTCGATGTGATGGTGAGTCCGCGAGGGGAAAGTCCCCGAGCGTGGTGAGTGCCTGAGCGCGGAGAGTCCCCGAGGACTACGAGTCCGCGGAAGGCGAGGCGAGTCCCCGAGTGCGGAGAGTTCGCGAGGGCGGCAAATCCGCGAGTGTGGCGACTCCACGGCGGGCGAGTCCGCGCGGCTGAAACAGGGTCGACGCAGTGGACGAAGTCGACACAATGGCAAGCCAGGTCGTGGACGGAGTCGCGCAGCAGACATGGAGTCCACACGGCGAGCGTATAATCATGGTCGCCGGATGGGAGTCAACGCGACGGACAGGAGTCAACGTGGCAGACTCAGTCAGACTTTTTGCCGGATGGGACATCTCCATGTTTTCTGTGTTAGTCTATAATGATTGAAAATCTGCATTGTAAAAGTAGTACAAACTGGAAAAATATTTATAGATTGAGACTTACGGATTGAAACAAATAATTAGAAAATAGCACCTGATAGAGTCTAATTCTTGATGCCGCACTGTATGTTTTGTTTCCTGTTGCTAAAACAGAGCAACCTCTATTGATGTGAGTACGGTTGGTTGTGCTGGCGTGTAGTTAAAATCGGATGTAACTACGGCCGTAGGCTCAGTGCAATTGCTGGCCAGCAGAACGATTGTTCTGTTATCTGATCCTGCGTTCATGACAAATCCTCCAAACGATCCGTTAGATGCATGCATGGTTGGGACTAAATAAAATAATCAAGAGTTTATCAGAACAATCAATGAAAGAACCGGATCAAATAGAGTAATCAAAAAAGCATGAACCGATCTTGTCCCAAAGTTACATATACGCGGGTGACTGCACCGCTATGGGTGCATCGCGCGGCAGCCCGACTTAACCAGTTGGCATCGCATAGCAGATCTTAGCCGGCACGCGAGATGCGATCTGGCTGTCGATGACGGTGAGAGATCCCGTCCAGATCATCATCTCCAATCACCGCTTGCCTTCCGGTAGACGTCAACTGTCATGGTATTGACCAGGGAAGATGTTACGGGGTAGCTTACGTAGAAGAGGCAAGACGATGTAGGAGAATTCAGGAGCGAGATTGGCACACGATATACCCAGGTTTATGTCCTCTCGGTGGAGGATCGCTACGTCCTGCTATCAATCCAGTATACGTTCATAGATTGGTTTACAATAGAGTCGCCGGAGACGGTGGGAGAGACTAGATCTAATATGACGTGGGAGAGCCCCCAAAAGGGTATCCTTGATGGCTTTATATATGCAGCCAGTTAGAGTTTACCAGTGCACTAATGGGTTTTGTATTGGAGTCGCCGCCTTGGGCCTCCAGTTGGCGAGCCATCTGGGTCCGATATGCACTAGTCGCTGTGTTTGGCGAGTCGATCCGCCATGGACGACTCCGCTTCGTGGGTATACCCCAATTGGTATTCCCCCATCACCGTGACACCTTGGGTGCGACAGAAACACCGCATAAAAACACTTTTCTAGACTTTTTATTGGGATCGATATAAAAACTCAAATTAATACTTTCACGAAAATATTCTTTGATAAACCTGTGCACTTGCAGGCCATCAAGATATTTTCTTGCGTTGTTGCCAGGGAGCTAAGCGCTAAGTGTTGTTTCTTGACAACAACAATGGTTGACACCATTCATGATCTCCGTTAAAGACAGAGGTACCACTGGATCAGGAAAAACTTATTTACCTCCATATATTAATCGTGTTCCGATCGAGAGACATCTAGAATTTATTGAAAGATTTACTAATTTACGTACTGTAGACGGGAACAACTTGATTCCACTAATGGCAGATTTGACTATTACCCGAGGGGCCGAACCTGAGCTACCTTTGGGAGAATATGGGAATCCATCTAGGCACTTAAGGAAAATACCTATACTTTTTTCTAAACTTGAAGGCCAGGAATTCGAAATATATCCTGAGCTAATTTATATGATGAAAGAAATTGCTTTTGCGGGAAAAGAAGAGGTAGACCCTAGTGACCACTTGACAAGGGTCTATGACCTTTGCGCTACTCTTAAACTAGCAAGTCTGCCAATAGAGTTTGTATTCCTTAAACTCTTTTGCTGGTCTCTCAAAGATAATGCTCTTGCTTGGTTATAATCATTACCCAATCATACTATAAAAAGCTGGGAAGATTGCATCCAAGAATTCATGCATAAATACTGTTCATTCACTAAAATCATGCAAATCAAACGTAATATAACAAACTTTCTTCAAACAGTTGGAGAAAACTTTTATCAAGCATGGAATAGATTTTATTAATGATTATGAAAGTCCCAAATCACGATTTTCACGAGGACTTAGTTATTCAATATTTTTATAATGGGGTTAATGACGAGACAAAAGAAGTGATTGATCTATCTACAAGAGGAGCCATATGAAACTTAACACTGCCAGAATGTGTAAAGTTTTTCGAGGTAAGATCCTTTAATGATAAACAATACAATACAATTGTAGATGTTGAACCACGAAAAAGTATGATTCACATATCATCAGATCTTATACCCGAGGTCAAAAATTCCATGCAAGAAAAAGGTATAGCCTCAAAACTTGTGAAAGAGAATAAAGTTGACATTCTTCAAACTTATGCTATAAATCTTGTAATGCAGAAGTTTAAATGTCAACAGAATCAATTCTGTGGGAAAAAATATAAACGTCTTATGGCACAACAAAAGAATATAAGAGATCTAACAGAAGCCTTTGATGACTTGGATCAAGCCACAAAACATTTAGATAGATATATAAGTATGGTTAAAACTCAGTGTGAGCAAATAAATGAAACCCAAACTTTGATTTTGAACCACGGAAATTTCAATAGTATTTCTACTAACATTGTTACTAGACATGGTACAGAAACTCAGGAACCACAAGGACCACCTTGGTATCAAGAAGAACAAGCTTGAAAAGCAAGAGAGACTCAGGAGATGAGTCAAGAAGAAGAGGATTTAGTTAATCCCAGGATGACATTGATTATGAGGCCTAGAAAAGGGAGAATGAAGCTTCCAAAATCAGAGAAGAAGGGGAAGCAAGGGACAAGCATAAACCATATGACTCGGACTCTAAGAAAATCGATTCAAGGGAAGATGCTGATCTCAGAAAGGAACAAGAAGAGCAAGTTATCATCCTGCGTGAAGAACACGCCGATAAGAAAAAATCAGCCGCAAGGAAAACCAAAAAGAATGTTGAACCCGTGGCAAAGGTAAAAGAGAAGGTAATACCTACTAAAAAGAAAATTCCTTACCCTAACCGAGTTCAATACGAACCAGATGAAGCTATTTATGACTCTTTTGCTAAGGCACTAGGAAGCTTGCATTTAGAACTTCCTTTAACTGATGCTATTCAAGTTCCTACTTATAAAAAGTTTATGCGAGATTTCCTTAATAGAAAGAAGAAGGTAACTAAGACTGTAGCAGCAATGACAAGCTTTGGCGATATGCTGCCTTCTAAGCTTGGGGACCCAGGGATACCAACCATCTCCTATGCAATAGGGAAAAGTAATATATTCAATGATCTTTGTGACTTAGGAGCAGGTGTTAGTGTTATGCCTTATTCCCTATTTAAGAAATTGAATGTTGGAGACTTCTCTCATACATCAATCACTTTACAAATGGCGGATAAAACAACTAAACAACATGTCGGTATGATCGAAGATGTTCTACTTAGAATAGATCAACATGTTATACCCACTGATTTTATTATTCTTGATGTTCCTGAGGATGACAAACTTTCTATCATCCTTGGAAGACCTTTTCTTAGCATAGCTGAAGCTAATGTAGATTGCTCTAGCGGTAAGATTGTCTTCAATATATATCAGATTGTTTGATACTTCTCAAAGAAATAGGAACACAATGGAAAATATGTTCCTCCGCTTAAGCGTGTTCAGGCAGCAAAAATAGAAGATAAAGAGCATCTTGAGGCAAACGCTAATGACATGGAGTTTGGCTGATCAAAACTCTAGAATAAAATATTTAATGGGAGTTAACCCATTCTCAATAAATTAAGTTTAAGTTTTTATTATGTTACTACTTTATTATTTGCATGTTCTAATAAATTTATTTCGAGTCTTGAGTTCATTCAAATAATTTACTTTAGCAAATTTAAGAAGCAATGGAAAAATGAAGAAAATAAAAAGGTTTAGATCAGATAACGAGCAGTGGTATGGCCGGGGTACAATTGTACCGTGCGCTCGTACTGAGTCTCGATGATTTCAGCAAAGGGAACAGTGTCGGTAACGAGAGGTGGTATGGTCCTAGTACGCCTGTACCGTGCGCCCGTACCAAATCTAGACAAAGTCGACCAAGGTTCCCATATGGATAATAAGCAACGGTATGGTCGGGTTGCACCCGTACCGCTTGATCTTGAACCCTAACTTTGATCCAACGGTGACGACCACCGGTACGAGCAGGCTATGCCCGTACCGCCCGTCGTACCAACTACGTCGCTAGGTAAAGGCCGACAACGACTGGCTCCCAGCCAACCCCCTTCTTCTTCCTCTTTCTTCCTTGTTCTTTCTCTCTCCACCTCAAACCCTAGCCTCCTAGAACCTTTGATTCTTCATTGATTTCGTGTTTTTGAGTTGGCGAATCTTCATATCACTAAGTTTCTCACCTTATACATACTCTATTTTCTAAAATACATGGTTTAATTCATCACATTGGCTATTTACATGAGTTCATCATATTTTGAGATTATTGTTGATTTCTGACGTTAGGATTTGTAACTTCTACCTATAATCATTTGTTCATGTGATAGAAACTTGATGCCTGTATTTTTCTTTAAAAAATTTGCATCACAATGCATAACATTCGAAGGATTTTCCGCTCGGGCATGGGCTCGGGTACGGCGGGAGCCTCGGGCTCCGCCAAGCAACCAGGTTCGAAGAAGAGGTGCTCGGAGGTGGATAACTTGAGGGATGACATGAGCCAAGACTATGAGAGGGTGAGCAACCGCAAGGTTTTGCCCACTAAGTGGATAAATCGCAAGTTCCTCTCCCGCCAAGGTCTTTTGGAGGACTTCGAGCAGATGATTGTGCATGCTGGCATGGTCAACTTCTCCTACCTCTCCGTCGACACCTACAATATCGCAACATACGAGTTCCTGTCATCGTTCCATGATGATCTCGAGGCCCAAGAGCGTAATTGCACTATAATTTTTGTCCTCAATGTGCAGCTCCACAACCTCTCCTTCTATCAATTTTATGATAGTTTCGGATTCTCCCATGAGGGGGAACTCGATATTGATGACAATGTACACATGGAGGCAATCCATTCTTGGGAGCAAATTTCTGTCCACAGGAACACTGATTATTTGCGCAAAAAAAGCGCCACCATCCAGAATCCTATTATCCGTTATTTTCATACCTTCCTTGTTAATTATGTTTTTGAGAAAGGTGATGTCGGGGCAATGGCAGGCCCCGAAATAAGTGTAATTCATATGGCCTTGCATCCAGAGATGGAGCACAAGGTAAACTTGAGTGATTTTCTCATCCAGTACTTTTGTTGCCAAAGGTTCGCTTCCACGGGGGCATTCATTGTGGTGGGTTGATCACACAGATCGCCTACGCAAAAGAATTTGTCCTACCACAGGAAAGAGTTGTGGCTAGTAGTAATACCCTGTATGATATTCATATGGCTAGCACCAAGTTCATGGGGGTCTATAGACCCGAACGTTCCCTTCGTGCTTACCAGCTTTATTTTGATCCTAACGGTGATCTCCACCAAGTTTTGCTTCCTTTTGTCCAAACTTTTGGTTTTCTAGGTAAACAGAGTTGGGTCCTCAATGATGAGGAGTTCCAGCAGGCACTAATCCTCTCAAGAATGACTGTGATGCAAGGAGGCCACCCCAACTGGGAGAACACAGCAGTTGGCCAACAACAGCAAGACAACGCGAAGAAGTTTGGCATGGTGCGGGCTGGGATGACTACGATCAACAATACCATCACCAACAGCCTCTCCACCAACACCAACAGCAAGGTATGCCTCAACCATAGCCGGGATTTGACTATGTCCCGAGGGGCGAGTTTGACCAGGTGGTGCATCGCATTGCTAACATAGAACATACGTTGTATGATGTGAACGCCAACATAGTCAACCTTACCCAAGACTTCACATCTTTCATGACCGACTTTCCAAACCGCTACCCAAACTTGCCATACCAGCAGCCGCCACCTGACAGTGGCGACGCTTGATTCCAGCTAGGCAAAAAGCCTAAGCTTGGGGAGGTTAAACTCCTCCAACCTTTTTGCATTCATATTTTTCTTTCTTCTTTTATTTTTTTGTTTCGATGCATGTTTACTTTCAGTTTTGCATTTGATAAAAAAGCCCAAAATATTAGACTAGCTTTTAATTTTATTTGTACAAATTTCTCTCGACTCTTGTTGATTTTTCTACAGGATGCTCACTTCTAGTGATTGAGCTATGGAGACGAACGCAAATAGTTGGCTAAAGTAGGAGATGGGCAAGCAAGAGGAGGTACCACATTCCTATTTTCCTTATTTCTATAAAGCTTGTTCATGAACATTTTATGTCCATTCGGTTGCACTTGAGTTCGACTCCACGCTTAATTCGTTATCTTTTAGGACTTGAGCTCAAAGGTTTTTGTCTATCGACAACTTTGGTGCCATGTTTTTGTCTTAAGGGATTAATATTAGTAGTAATCAACCCCACATACTGATCGTTGACTTGATGATACCTCCTGAAAAAGAATTGTTTGATAGAATGAACTTTTCATAGTGGGAGAGGGAGATGCTAAAACCTGTGTTGACCTGCTGTAAAAAAAAGAGAAGAAAGAAATAAAGTTCTTTGTTTCAAATACACACCTTTGTGATGCCAACAACTCCGCTAACTTCTACGATCTATGGTATAACCCCGGATTTCGGTTATGAGTTGATGACATGAGTGGCATACGTGTCGTTATATGGGCAAAATTATTGGTATTCTCAAAAGGTCATGTAAGCGTTTACAAAAGAAATATTCGTTGATCCTTGAGAAATGAAAAAAAATTATCATCAAAATATGAGCTGAAAAACTTTCAATACTTTTGATTTTTGACATCACATCACCACCTAAATTGAACAATTAGAGTTCTTGAAAGACAAGGAAAAGAAGAGGTGTTTTATAGCCGCAATTATTGAAGTGGGTGTTAATGAAAAAGCTCTAAGTTTATCCTTCTTTTGTGCACCCTTAATTTTGACTCAAGCGACCTTGCTCAAAACATTTTCACTCACATAATAAGAGAGGCACTGAAAGAAATTGATTTGAAAAGCCTTGCCAAATTTTTAACAATCTCATTTGAGTTATAAGAACTATTAGCTAGCGAGTTACTTACGTTTAGGAATTGAGCTTAAGTGCAACTGTTTAGATATATCATGCTCGTGTTCAAGGTTGCAGGATTTGAGACGGTGGAATATGATACAACCTCGAATTTGTAAGTTCTCATCTTGATTCAATTCTTCGCTATTACTCATTATGGCTTTGTCACTCGAGGGCGAGTAACCACTAAACTTGGGGATGTTGATAGCTCCAAATTTCATCACTTTTAACTATTGATTTTCCTCTTGTTTATTGCCGAATTTCACTGAAGATTATCCCTTTCTACTAATGTTAACATCTCAATTAGCGAATCCTTGGTTTATTGTGATAGTTTTCAGGTAATGAACATTTATTGAAGATCTAATAGCATTTATGGGCTAATTGCATCCAAAGAAGTAAATCCCCAATTGGAGCCCATTTCACTACAAGCGTTCAGTAAGCATAACTACCATCGGTACGGTCGGGATGCGCCCATACCGCCCGGCCGTACTACACACCGATGGCTCCCTTATATCAATACAAGCAACTTTCATGAAGGGGGGATACGACAAGAACTATAGAACAGAAGATATAGCCTCCGGAAGCCATCCAGAGGGGGTAGATCAGATCTGGGAGAGGAGAAGGACTTCACCTTGTTCCTCGATAATGTCCAACCTCTAAACCACACACTCCACCATTATTCCTATCATTACTTAGGGAGAGAGAGAGAGAGAGAGAAAGATTGGCACTTGTAAGATTAGGGTTCGATACTTTTATCTACCTTCGGATTGTACTTGATTTGATCTTTAATTGCTATTGTGGTTTGCTACAATAACTTTGAGATGATTTTTATTTGCAATACAATTATGCCTTTGATTTGTCTTCCTCTCATGTCTGAGTAAATCCCCATATGCGTGGGAGATGTAGGGGATTGGTGAGATGTGTTGTGCCTCCTTTAAATCCATCCATTTGTGATCGTTGTAGTGTTTGTTTAATAGTGAGAATGATTATCTATGTTTGCCTAATGCTTGTTATCTAATTTAAGGGCCTAGGTAACATGACCCAAAGATCTCATAGGTATGAACTTGTATGGTAGTAATTCGGTGACCCCCGAGTGACACGATCAATATCAATGAAGAGATAGTACTACTCAAGGACAACAAGGAACCATCAAGATTAAAGCCTTGATCCAGTCGCAAGACCTTAATTAATTTGCTAACCATGGCCGTGGTAACAGGAAGATGGATCATTGGGACTAGGAAGAATTGGCCATGAGGACTCCTAGTTGGTATACATGTTGCTTTCCTACTCACTTATAAATAAGAAAATCACTATCACTTATTCCACTCTATCCATTTGGCACCTTAACTATCATCATGAACTGTTTCTCTCCGCGCCTAACTTCTCATCTGTAGGACCTTTACACACTTTTCATATCTTTACTTTTATGCAATTAACTTATTTCCTAAGCAAGTTTCCTCTATCTTTTACTCACCATTTCCACCATCAACTTTTGCAGTCAATTCACTGAAGACCTATGACACCTTGGGTGCAACAGGAACACTGCATAAAAACACTTTCCTAGGCTCCTTATTAGGATCAATATAAAAACTAGAATTAATACTTCCACGAAAACATTTTCTGACAAACCTGTGCACTTGTAGGCCATCAATGATCGAGAAACTATGGTCCAAGTCGTCCATAACCGCGGACACGACATTTCGAAAAGATTTAACCCTACAGGGGTGCACCAAAGTATCCACACGCACTTCAACCCTTGTTGTTAGATCCGATATGAGCAAGATCATGAACATACACCCAACGGTATGCGACGGGGCTTCGGACACGATGTTTCCGGGACCCAAAGCAAGTACATTGGGGACACCCCACTAAACTACCCACAACAAAGTCGGCCGTCTCTGATACGGACCTAGGGTTTGTGACAATGGTTGTAAATGATTGGGAAACCGAAAGTGTGACTGGGCTTGTCGATACCGTGAAAACATTCCACATTGGTTCCTAAATAGTACAGGCGCTCCACGCGCAATAGTAAATAAAGGAGTAAAGCATGACGTAAGTACATGATAGTAATAACGCCCCAAACTAGTTTGTGGCCCCAAACACGGTACCTTGAAATCAGGTAGTAAGCCGATGGGGTGCCCACACACCCACCCGTGGTTAACACGCTCGATCTCGGAACATGTGTCAAGAACTCAGGTCCTAGGTGGACACAAGTGGGCGGTTAAAAACCAAATATTGACTATTAACCACCGGTGCCTGTGCATTATATCTATTTCCAACATTTTAGTTAACAAGTTAAAATGAAAGCGATGATCATCTCCAGCATTAAACATGTGCCAACCTCCCAATAACGGTGGAATGACAATGACGCAAAGCAGCATCTGAGCAAGCAACTACGACTCGCAGGGCTGACTATCTATCAAACAAAAGGTAATAGGATGTGTCCAAGGCAATATAGAGGTTGCAAGGAGTATAAATGATGCACATAAACTAGAGCATCGCAACACGGATAACAATAGATCATCAGGAGGAAGTAAAGACTATAAACGCAAAATAGGTAGAAAGAGGGAGAAGGTTCATCCGAAGATCGGGGCGACACTCGCATCAGCTCATCGGCCTAATCTATGAAGAAGCAAAGCACTAAAAGAAACACCAGATGCACTATTTAATACTACGACAGAAGATCCGACATGATCATGATATGATGCATGACATGGCAATGCGGTGCAACTAGGTAATATTAAGCGGAATCGGGGTTCCAATAATTAATTAGAAGGTTCATGTTGTTTAGCTACCCCGCAATTTAAATGTTGTCTTAACAAGACAAAACATGACATCGGTTCCCTACACAAATTTAAATGGAGCCAATATAATACTACAATATCCTGCACATGGTCTCCACATTTAATTACTAGATGAATCGACATAATGCCCCCAAACCAAGAAATATGTAGGCAAATATGAATAATTTATATGCAACAAGTATATAGTTAATTTATAAAAATAGGGCTCGAATAGAGGTCACACGTTTGGGGTGCGGATCTTTGCTTCCGTGGTTTGGACGGGGTTCAGCGAGATCATCTTCGAGGGGGTTCAGATTCAGGGGTTCTTTAGGGTCCGTGACTCGGTGTTCCCTGATGACGAGCTTCGGTTCGGGCTCAGGGATCCACGATAGAGATCTTGGGGTCTCCGGCTTTGATTGTCGGCGAAGATCTTATCAACAGGTACAGGATGGCGGTACCATCCGTCACACATGAAGAAGAAAGGCATCTTAGCGCGAGTGCACTACAGACATCGGCACAAAACATGATATGCCAGGAGAAAACAACAATAGGCGAGCACGGACAGAAGTAGAGGACCGTTGTGACCATGTCGCGCTGGACGGAGGTGAGAGCGATGAGGGTTGGTGGCTCGGCTGGGACGCGGGGAGAGGCGTCGGGTATCGGCAGTAGCACTACGGTGCTTGGGCCGAGGGTCACACAGCTGCGCGGTTCTGGGGTGGCGGCGGCGCGACACGGCCATGAGACAAAAGCGGTGGCTCGGCAATGTGGCTTGGCCGACGTGGGGCACGCTCGCCCTAGGAACCGAGGCGGCTGACGCAGGATGCTTGTGGAGGAACGCTGACATTGGGAGCGAGCAGCGTCGGCGCCCCGGGCTCGAGCGAAGCATGATACAGAAGGGATGACGCGTTGGAGGAGGGGCCGCGCTCGAGGCGGTGGAGCCTGGCGGCGGCCGGCGGTCGCAGGGCAAGGTGAGGAGGGAGGAGCGGTTGGCAGCACGCAGAGGCAGAGAGCGGCGGCGGCTGTGCGGGGTTGGGTCGAGCGAGCATGGTCGATGGGGAGAGGAGCATGTGGGGAAGACGTGGTGGGGCCATGCGAGACGTGCGAGACATTAGGGGTAGGTGGCAGCATTGCTTGCTCGCAGGGTGGGTGCGTCGCGTGGTGGGCCCGCGTGCGGGGAGCAGGTTGCGAGCCGAGCGATTTTTTTTAAATCATACACTTTTTTAATTAATTTCACAACTGTCGCGCGAATTTAAGATTTTACAGATGTAGGTATTTGTCGGCGACGGCGTCGCCGAATACAACGAATCGGTCAGGGCCTGGCCGAGTGAGCTCTCGGCTGACATGGCAGTGTCAGCCAGCTGCAATCGGTGAGGGCGTGACCGATTAGCCCAGTCGGTCAGGGCCTAGCCGAATGGGGCTGGGCCAATCGGCCAGGGCCTAGCCGAGTGCACCTCTCGGTCAGAGGCAGACCGAATGGCCCAATCGGTGTGGCCCTCACCGATTGGACTAATCGGCCAGGCCCTGGCCAAATCCTGCATGATCAATGCAGAACCAACACATGCTTAATCACTGCAAGCAGCGCTAAACGTCTAGATTAGTTTTCGGTTCCCGCCAGCCGATTCCCGCCACTATTTCCCGCCAACCTATTCCTGCCATGATTTCCCGCCAGCCGATTCCAGCCACGTTTTCCCGCCAATTCTTCCTATTGCCTCTATAAATTCAGGCACCGAGATATTCTCTCTTCACCCAGTTCAGATGTTCCTTCTCTTTCTCTCGCATTTCTTCTCCTCTACATCATGAGTGTGCCTTGTTCGGATCTAGAGTATAGGCCTAGGAAGATGAAAGATGCTAGTTGCCACAAGGGGTGACACACGAGCGTTGTTGGTGCGGCCATCTCGCCAAGGTTAAGGAGTCGATCGATTTCTCCACCTACATGGGCATGAAGTTTTTCATGTGTCCCAACTACGACGCAAGCCCACCCCGACAAGCAAGTTTTAATTAGTTCATGTACTATATAACTAGAAATGACTTGTGTTCTTTGGCAGAGACGCTTTTCTCATGCTCAGGTGAGGGGTTGCTACCCCGCTTTCTCTGAGAAGTTTGACGTGCTGCTCGCGAGCTCGGTGATGTGGGAGCTCTACACAGATGAAGCCGTTGGTGCTAGATTCCGCAAGGATGGGGATGACGTGGGAGCCGTCACACTGATTTCTACTCTCTGTACCAGAGACGCGGCGTATTGGCTTACAAAATCGAAGATCATCTTCGACATGCAGGTAGAGAAGATGAGCCTACAGAGAGTAATGAGGCAGTTCGGCCTTCGCCAGTTGGCCGACCCTCGTCCTACTGAGAGTGCCGTACCTTCGGTCGTACACATGTAAGTTTATTGACTTATCTGGTTTATTGACTTATAGCAATCACTCACAAATTGTAGGTTGTCAAGGAAGGGAAGCAAAGGTTGATATTAACCATGCTCTGGGAACATACCGGAGGCCTCTCGTACGACGAACTTGCTTGTCGGGGCGGGCTTGCATCGTAGTTGGGACACATGAAAAACTTCATGCCCATGCAGGTGGAGAAATCGATCAACTCCTTAACCTTGGCGAGATGGCCGCACCAACAACGCTCGTTTGCCACCCCTTGTGGCAACCTAGCATCTTTCATCTTCCTTGGCCTATACTCTAGATTCGAACAAGGCACACTCATGATGTAGATGAGAAGAAATGCAAGAGAAAGAGAAGGAACAGTTGAACTGGGTGAAGAGATAACAGCTCGGTGCCTGAATTTATAGAGGCAATGGGAAGAATTGGCAGGAAAAACGGCGGGAAAACGTGACGGGAATCGGCTGGCGAGAAATCATGGCGGGAATAGGTTGGCGGGAAATAGTAGCGGGAATCGGCTGGCGGGAACCGAAAACTAATCTAGACATTTAGTGCTGCTTGCAGTGATTAAGCATGTGTTGGTTCTGCATTGATCATGTAGGATTTGGCCAGGGCCTGGCCGATTAGTCCAATCGGTGAGCGCCACGCCGATTGGGCCATTCGGCCTGCCTCTGACCGAGAGGTGCACTCGGCTAGGCCCTGGTCGATTGGTCGAGCCCCATTCGGCTAGGCCCTGACCGATTGGGCTAATCGGTCACGCCCTCACCGATTGCAGCTGGATGACACTACCATGTCAGCCGAGAGCTCACTTGGCCAGGCCCTGACCGATTCGTTGCATTCGGCGACGTCGTCGCCGACAAATACCTACATCTGTAAAATCTTAAATTTGCGCAACAGTTCTGAAATTAATTTAAAAAGTGTATTATTTAAAAAAAATCGTGCAAGCCGATCGAGAGAGAGGGCAGGGTCACGGGGTCGGGGCATGAATCCGTCGAGGTAGGAGTTGCCATGCGGGGCTGTGGTCTGGCATGTGGTGCGACGTGCAGTAGGTGGTTCGGTCGCTGCACGCTGCGGGTTGGTTCGGTGTGGGTTGGCTAGGTCTAGGGTTTGGACATAGTTTAGGGTTTAGCCGCGTGGTAGACTGCTGCGAGCTAGGTCCTTTGGGCCTGGCCGGTGGCGGCCTCCTCGGTCAAAAAATAATTTTTATTTCTTTTTTGTTTGTTTTAAATAGCCTTTTATAAATAGTTTGTAGACAAAACAAATTATCCGGGAGGACCGGTTTTACATTTGAAATAAAGAGGGAGGCAAATAGAAAACAAGGATAGGCTTTTTAGAAAATAGTTTTAGGCAAATATATGCATAACATCATGATGATGCTCAAATGAAATGTGGCATGACGACATGAGCATGGTATCATGGAGATGCACAAAATAAAAGAACAACACGTGATTTTCTAGTAGTGATTTTACCGGGGTGCTAGACAAAGGAGCATGGGTGGTGCGCCCACCAGGCCTGGGCATGCCACCTGGGCTCGTTTGGCCCTCCTGGTGAGATTCCAGTGCTCCAGATGCTTTTCGTGGATAAATATTGGCATCCCAAAAGTGCAGGTCCATTTGACATCGTATAGGTCCTGAAATATCAAAAACATTGAAAACAGCGTTTTTCTGCCCTGCAGGGTTATAACCAAAATAAAGGGGATCATTTTTAAATCCCCCAAAATCAATATAAAACATGGATATAACATTATATATGATGCAAATATGTAGAAAAACATGTTAACAAACTACAAAGTTCATGTATGCATTTTACATGCACCAACATCCCCAAGATTAACCTATGCTCGTCCTCGAGCATGAAGGTGATAAAACTAAACATGGACTTTGGAGTTTATTACCTTTGCTTCCTCCATTATCATGTAGAGTTCATAGGCTCAATTCCTTTCAATGAAACATAATATGCAAGTATATTATCAAGTTGTATCTTTTACACATATATAAATATGCTAAACAATAAGTGATGGTGTGATAAAACAAATGATGAACAAAATAAACCTTCAAGCACACTTTGATGAACCTATAGAATAAGAGACTCTTTTCATGATTGGCATTGGTGTTTTCATGCCTTTATTTTGGGCTACTTCTTAGTTTCATGCCCTTGACTGGAAGACTCACTTCTTAGTTTTATGTCTTCCCTTGAGATGTTTTGCATCTCGTACCGAAAGTAAGCATTGAATACATATGTTAATCCTCCATAAAGAATATAAAATAGAATTTTGAGCTATGTATTTCATGTCAACAATACTAATAAGGATGGGATTCCAAGTAGCTTTTTAATTTCACTTTGTTTTAAAGATTCATATGGTTTATGTGCTAAACATCTTACAAGTTGATTATTTCATGCACCTAGCCTATGACCTTGCACTCCTCATGCTACTCAACTTAGGCCTGTCATTGTATACTCATCTTGGTCTATGAAACCGCATCACTGAAGTACCTCTTGCCTCTGTGTAGCTATATGCCCCCTTTTTTAGCATTTATTTATTTTCTTATTTGTTCATTTATTCAACATAAAAGATAATATAATTCCTTTGTTGTGTTCAAGGTGGGAGGGGGGCAGTATATCTACTCTAGAAGACATGAAAAACAGACATATGAATCATATCACCAAGGATCATCATGCTGTAAGTTTCCACCATGTCATGCATGGATTTGGCTAGCGGTTTAGGAGCGTTTTTCTACCAACATGCCTACTCCAGTGTGCACACTTCATTGCACATCATTGCAATCCATAAGTAGTATTTAAACATGCTTGATATTCAACATTTAACATTGAAAGCTTTGTGCCATGCTAGTCATGGTTTAGCTAAGAACCACTAATAAGATGTTAAGCACAAAAATTTCCATAGTGGTATCACCCCAAACCTTACTTTATTATGAGCTTTAAAATACATGAAAAAGAGTGTTTTAAGAGTTTTTGGAGGATTAATATACATACTATACTTGAAAGTACCTTTTTCCACAAGTAGGTGGGTATGCCTAGTCTAGTTTTAAGGGGTTTGGAACAAGTCTTAGCTTGTGTATAAAAGGCTTAGCAAAAAGAGATCTAAAGAGTGTGCCATCTAGTTTATAATGTCAACATTTATTTTCTCACCTTATTTCTTAATTTTGAACATGAATATTCATAAGCAAAGGATACAAATTAATAGACATAAAACAGATCATGCTTCATATAAAACACTTGAGCTTAAGAACTAGACACAACACGAAATTCAACTTTTGTTTTTATCTCCCCTTTTTCATGGTATTATTTTTCAGTTTTGATATCATTAAGGTAGAGTTTCTTTTCATTACCTAATCATAAGCATTTATAATAATGGCACTGATGGTCTTTCTAAAGCAAAACAAAAAATAAAATGACAAGACAGACGCTCCAAGTTTGTACGATAGTTCTATGTTGCTCCAAAAACCAAGTTTAGAGGTTTGCAAACCAAGAGTTGAGTTGGTACAGTGGGGTGCCTTGGGCATCCCCAAGATTATGGTTTTCACCATCCTTGGTTTGCTCTTGGTGTTGTGTTTCTCTGTTCCCTGTCAAAAAATTTAACATAAAACTGTTTCTCCCATCTCTTTTCTGAGAGGTGACATTAGTGGCACAAGAATATAATAATTGCTGCTTATATATCAAAGACAAAATTATTTATAAATATTACATCAAGAGTATAATGTTCCTACATATCCCTAGCATATAATATGACTCATATAAATCATTTTAAGACACTTGAGAATGGTTAAAACAAAACATGGCTGAATCTGTCCAGATTTTCAGTAACAGCAAAACAAAATTTATTCGTCCACGTAGACATGTCAGGAATTTTATACAATATTTGTTAATACAAAGGACGAAAAGTTGTAAATGCTTTATGAATCTAAGCGCAATCGGAGTTACATAAAAAATCAAAAAATGCATACACTAAAAACTGTTCTGCAGAAATTTGCTACTCCATATGTTTAGCAACTTTCAAAACATATAAAATGGGTTCCACTTGGTACTTTATTAAAAATTACAGAAAGAAAACCAAAACAAAACTCTCTTGCTATAGCAAGAGTTCAAAACAAAAATCCAAAAGAAAAATAACCAGGTTGCCTCCAGCAAAGCACTTTCTTTATAGCCATATAGCTAGGCTTTACTTACTTGATTTAGGTGGTGTGGAACTCATGGGATAGCTTGTGCTTATTAGCAACCTCCTTCTTACTTGGAAAGTGTTCCATTCACTTCTTGTGAGGAAATTGAAACTTCACATTTCCTTCTTTTGTAACAATGACTGCACCTGTGGTTCTCAAGAAAGGTCTACCAAGTATTATAGGACTTGAGGTATTACTCCCCACATCCATAAAAATAAAATCAACAGGCACAAATGTCATATGTAGTTCAACTATAATATCTTGAACTTTTCCTAGAGCATGTTTAGTTGAATCATCGGCAAGTAAAAGATCTATAGAGCATTTTTTCATAGGTTTCAAATCATATAGCTCTTTAGATAAAACTAAGACACTAGATCCTAAATCTAGAATAGGATGATGTGTCTCTTTTCCAATAGTGATTAATACCTTAGGTTTCCATACATCCCCAATCTTAGGTGGTATCATAGCTTCTCTATTGTATCTTTCAATCTTTTCTTTTATAACATAATTTTCTAGGTAAGAACCAAATCCTGCTTGATGACCATTAAAGGATGGATCATTAGAATTTTTCGCCACAAGTTAATGAGTTCATGCAAGCTACATTTATCAAGATAAAGTAGAGGTTCTTTTATTTCACTTAACATTTTAACTTCCTCTACTTGTTTATCATTTGTTATCATTAGTGTTTCATTTTCCTCCATCATATTAAGAGTTACCCATGATTTATCTGTCACTTCTTGCACATATTTGATTGTTTCCTCATGGTTCTTTTGAGCTTGAATAAGATTTTTGAATGACGTGACTTCTTGTGTTAGGAGATCTACCCAAACAAAGCACCTTGTCTTTCAAACTTATCTATAAATTCCTTGTTAAGTTCCTTTGAGTGGCTATAAAGGATCTCATGGTGCTTTCTAAATCATTAGGAGCATTAGTACCACTAGCATATTTATTAGGAACAAAAGGTAGCCTACCATAAGAGTTATTATAGTTGTTGCCGTTCCCATTACTACAAAGTTTCTTATGTAGTTGACATCTACACTTTCATTGTTATTTGTTACTAATTCTTGTAGAGGAATATTATCGGTAGTTTGCTTAGATATGTAGGCAAATATGGCATCAAGTTTACTTCCTGTGGAGTCGATTTCTTCAATGGAGTTAACTTTCTTAGATGGGCTTGGTGCTCTTTCAGTATGCCATTGACTATGGTTGTGCAGCATGCTTTCTAGGATAGTTTTAGCTTCAGACACATTTTTACTCCTAAATGCACCCCCCACGGTAGCAGAATCTAGAATGCTTCTTGACATAATATTTAGGCCATTATAAAAAGGATACAATATGGTCCATTCATTTACTCCACGTGATCTTGCCCAAAGATCAAAGCATGTTTTTAACTCTCTCCCAAATTGTTGCTACATGCTCATTATTATTTTTTCTAAATGATAGAATACTATTTCTGTTTTGTAGGATCTTAACCGGTGGGTAGTATTTCTTAATGAAAGCTTCTTTTAGGTCATCCCAAGAGTTTATGCTAGCAGTAGGAAGCGGCAATAACCATTCTTTAGATCTACCTCTTAGTGAAAATGAGAATAGTTTAAGTTTGAAAACGTCATTTTCCACATTTTTAAACTTTTGCATATCACAAATTTGACAAAAGTCATGCAAATGCATAGAGGCATCCTCACTAGCACTCCCCTCAAATTATTCTCTAGTTATAAGATTTAAAATACCAGGACTTACTTCCAAACTTTCGACAGTAATTTCAGGAGTGGTAATGGGTCTAGCCATGAATTGATCATTAGGGGTGTTTTGGTAGTCACAAAGTTTTGTTCGTCTTTCTCCCATGTTTGCAAATAAAAAGGGTAATACTAATTTTTATGTGTTTTTGTGTTTTAAGGAAAAACTTAAAAAGACTAAAAACAAGAAAAAATAAAATACTTTAAAAATCTAAAAGGAGAAGAAAAAGCTCACAGTGGTGTAAACTCCCCAAGCTTGGGTTGTTGCACAAGTTGATGAAGATGACGGTGCCAGAAAATAATCTAGCAACCACCGTGGGACTTTCACCACACTGCAACCACTGTGATATGTCTCCACCAATTCCCTGACAGCGGCTCTAGAAAATAGTCTTGATGGCAACAAATGCAGCCACTTTTCGTTGGGACTCCAAGTCTACAGTGTTGTAGCAAGCTTCTTTTCCCCATAAGGGTGACTCGAGGGTTTATATCAAACTCTCGGGGAATTGCATGGATATTTGTCTTCTCCTCTTCAAGCAATCTGTAAAGTAAAATAATTTGTCTTGTGTCCCCAACTCCACCAAATGGTTGTAAAGCACAAGGTTTCATATTAGTATTATGTAAAATATAAAACAAAGTAAATAAAGTAAAGGAATACAAACTAGATGATATTGAAGATAATAGAGTTGTTTTGGGGTTTTTATGGGTGATTGCAAGTAGAGAAAGTATTCTGTATTTTCGAAATAATAAATTGCAGAAAATATAAATGATAGTAGATGCAAAGTAAATGTGTTTCTTACAATAAAAATCGGACCGGGGTTCATGGGTTCACTTGTCTACCCACTTTTTAGATTGTAGTGATCATAAAACAATTCATCAATGATAAAGATTCATGGAAATTCTATAAGTGCTTGATAAAAGGAATTAATATGGGCATCACATTCTAATATTGAGATGGAATACATCTCTCTCTTATACTCCTCAAGAAAGGGAAATCTCCATGCAATCTTGATTTAGGAATAAATCAGAGTATAGCTTTAAGCAATATTATATGATGTTTGAAATACAAATATGCTACCTTGATCTAACAAGGTTATCACACTGTCATGTGATAATTATATCACATGATTTCACTTTATCCCTAGTGAGGTAGCAAAAGAAAGGTAAAAACCAAAGTAGATCTTGAATATTATGTGTCACAATTCAATCTCCACCCCCATGCTACTCCATCTAACACACACTTCTCCTCATACAAGTTCTTGCATACAAGTTAGATCAAAACAAGCGATGAATAACGGGGTGCATGATATGTATCTATTAAAACATCTTACACAAAATAGATTCCAATCTCAAATATCAAATTATAGAACAAAGATCCACCACATAAGAATTACAAATATGACCATAATCATGTTGGGCTGCTCATATGGTACTAGATCTATGAAGAACAGGAGAGATATAGATCAAGCTACTGCCACAAACCCATAGCCCGGAGGTGGACTACTCTCTCTTCATCATGATGATGAAGCTAGATATGTTGGAGAGGGTGGAGATCTCCCCGGAGATGGTTTCGACGGAGTTTCCCCCTCCAATCTTCGTCGGATCTGACTCTGTTTGGTGGTGTTTTTGTCTCTTGTGGCTTTTGGTGTCTCTCCTCTGAGGATTCCACGGGGGTCCTTATATAGGATTTTTTAGGTCAAGAGAACTATGTGGGGGAAAGAATCAAGGCGATCGGATGGTCGAGGAGAAAATGAGCATGGGTGGCGCGCCCACCAGGCCTGGGCGCGCCAGCTAGGCTCGTTTGTCCCTCCTGGCCCTCCTGGTGAGATTCCAGTGCTCCAAACGCTTCTCGTCGATAAATATTTGCATTCCCAAAAGTGCAGGTCCATTTGACTCTGTATAGGTCCTGAAACATCAAAAACATTGAAAACAGGTTTTTTTTGCCCTGCGGGGTTATAACCAAAATAAAGAGGATCATTGATAAATCCCCCAAAAATCAATATAAAACATGGATACAACATTATATATGATGCAAATATGTGGGAAAACATATTAACAAACTATAAAATTCATTTATGCATTTTACATGCATCAACATGTCCCTTGGCAAGCTAGGGTAATCTACCATGGGGTGACTACCATCCGCTTAGGCAACATACTGCAGGCGCTCTTTTAGATGTAGGGTTGGCTCGATGGCTCGTTCATCAAGGAGTTAGCCCCGAATCTGCATGCAAGATCCTGAAGAAAATCGCCAAATCAAAGACGGTTAAGGAAGCGTTGTAGGGACATGGCGAGCCAAACCTGTACGAAGAGGCCTTGCGTGAGTTCATAAACAGGTGGGCGAGGATGCTGGTCATCCAGCTAGACAGCGCGAGAGGAGATGGGCTCAGGTGGGCGTGGGAGCCGGATGGCAAGTTCTCAGCCAAGTTAGCCTACCGGTCTTTCATTGAGGGATCAGTTCGAGAATCAATCAATGATCCAATTTAGAAATCCCATGCTCCCTACAACTACAATTTCATGGCATGACTGATGTCGCGAAACCGGTGCTAAACAGTGGATTGGCTGCGGCGACGTAGATTGCGGCATCCATTGGCATGTCTGTTCTATGATAAATCATAGGAAACTCTACATCACCTACTCCTAGGTTGCATGGTAGCCAGGGAGGTGTGGACTGCGGGGTTGTGGGTTGGCGGCAGTCTGATTGGTCCCGAACTGAACACGACCTAGTCATCTGGTGGATAGGGAGAGCGATGAGAAAGAAAGATAGACGACGACCTTGATCCTCGTCTTCTAGTGCATCCGGTGACATCGTAATGATGTTGTATTCAACAAGTTAGGCCAACACTGATGACGATTATATAGGGGATCAACGCAGAGGCTCGGCAATGGAGTGTAGCAGGTTTGCTTGTAGGGGATAGGTTCAATTTTATCACTTTGTTGCCCGAGAGGTCGGTACCAGGAGATTAGGCTTTGGTTCGGGGAGGAGTTACCTCTGTTACCAACAATCATGTGTTGAACTATGATCCAAATTCAATTAAGGAGGCTAACTTCTTACGAAGCGGAGCGAGGCCTGTCGCCGGAGGCTTGGGCCGAAGGCTTGGTACGGATCATTAAAGACCTAGGTTTTCACCGTTATATATACCTCTTATAAGCCGCCAGCTGGGATAAGTTGCATCTGTGAAAATCTCTCGCGTTGTGTAAACACACTCCGTTATAGTGAAGTTTTATTGGCTGACGTCCGTGGTTTTTTTCTCTCTTTATTGGAGAGGTTTTCCACATTAAATCTGTATCCTCTTGCTACGATTTCCTTGTCGTTCTTTATTATTTGCTTGTCACGATTCTAACATCTTAGTCACGATGTTAGCGTTATAAAATGATCGATGGGCAAGCTAATACACCTACTTCCTACGATCCAAATTAATGTTCTCTAATTTATTTAGGTTCGGATATATCTAGTTAATATTTTCTAATTTGTTTAGTTTCAAATATATCTAGTTATGTTTTAGGCTAGACATCCGAATTTAGACAAATCTGAATATTAATTTAGATCGGAGGAAGGACCAAGGTGTATTCTAGGAAAGAAAAATAACAAAGTTGTCACGGTACTAATCTCAGGCCTCTCCGTCAAACGTGCTAACGACATAGTGTATTTGTTCTAGAAAAATCATATAAATTTAGATAAATTTGGGAATCATGTATTTTGACCGATGAAGTAGCATAATCGGTATCGAAGTTTTGTTTGGAGTTCACCCCACATTGTCAGGTACCTCGCTCCGTTTTAAAATATAAGATGTTTTACCTTTGTGAAAGGAGTGTATCTACACACCTTTTAGTGTAGTTTCATCTAGATTTAAAGTAAACCTATACACTAAAAGGGGTCTAGATATACTCCTTTCACACACTAAAAGATGTCTAGATACACTCCTTTCACAAAGTTAAAACATCTTATATTTTAAAACGGAAGAAGTATGTAATACTATTAATTATAGACTTAAGCCTGGTGAAAACGAAGCGTTCCGGGGCCATGTGAGAGTATATCTCCATGCCTTGCGGACCCAAGAAGAAAATGATCAAACATGGAGTATGTTTCTATGCCTTGTGGACCAAAGAGGAAAAAGATCAAACATGGGGCAGCTCAAAGAAAATGAGGAATTAACCAAGGACTGTTCGGGGAAAAAACCAACGAAAGAACATATCTAATGGACGCACAAAAATCTGTCGGCTGTAAAAAAACACTATTATTGAGCGTGATAGGACAAAATTCATGTTCTAGCAGACACCTAAAATAGGTCACGCACAAAACAATTGAGGGCACGCACACAAAATCCTAATCTTGCGCTGCAAATTTGGTCTGCCGGGCCGTGCTGCCCAACCGCCAAACTAAAACTTCTGCGCTCCTGTATCCCGCCTCGACCGCCGCTGGAGAAATCCCAACCAGGGACGGCTATTTCACCACTCCCCCAAACCCCCTTCGACTCCTCCCCATGCCCACTGATGGAGTAGTTTTGCTGCCGCTTGCAACACCCCCCCCCCCGGCCACCGCACCCAACCCTAACACCAGCATTGTCTACGGGTAGATGCTTGTGCCACCACGGCCGGCGAATGGACATGCCGTCATTCGCCGCCTACCTTAAACCAAGGAATATCATGCCCAATCGGCCGACATCTGCGGAGACGCCTAGATAGAAGAAGGGAAAATCGGTGTGGGTCCGCACGACAAACCTTCGACAAGGGCATGTAGCCGGCCAATTCCAACCACCGCAACCACCACGATAGGCACCCCAACCGCTAGCAAATTCAGAAGAGGTAGCATCTTCTGTTGCGCTCAACATGTTTGACCCAACGAAGACAAGGCCCGTAATAGCTTTTTTGTTGTTTTGAAGAATAGAAATGATAAAATTATGCTATGCTTTTAAACTATGCTATGGATTTGAACTATGCTGTGATGATCAAGTCATGATCTTGAATTTATATTTGTGTGTTGGGAATTTCATTTATATGTTCATCATTTTTGTTTGATCTTGGCAAGTTGAGATGTGTTTGATCTTGGCAAGCGGTAGCCAATCGTGGCTTATTTTAATGTGTTTGGAAAACTACTGCCTACAGTGCATTGCATTTTACTGCGCCTCGGAATGGTGCAGCCTGCCGAGGAGTAAATGACGCAAAACTACCACATTTGCAGCAGTCTCTACACTAAACTATCATAATTGCGCGAGTTGACACATAAAAACCGTTTTTAGGGCAAGGTTGTGACATGTAGCACTGATCGTGCAGTTTTACATGCTTAAACCGTTTTCTGATAGGTCGGGCCCACTGTCAGGTCCATGTGGCACGATAAGAGGAGACACCTGTTAGTTTTGGGCCTTTTTGTAAATGTCTAGGTAAACCGTTTTGAGATCCAATTTTCTCTTATTTTTTCCTATTCTTTTTTTTCTACTATGTCATTTTGTTTCTTTCCCCTCTGAGCTGCCGTCGACCGCTCTAGTGCCCACATGCCCGCGCCGCCCGCCGTCCGGGCACTCCTAGCCCGTGCATGGAACGAGGTGGCCCGCGCCCACATCGCTATCTACCCGCGCAGGAGATGGATGCGCGCCACGATTCCACGCCTATGGCTCGGCCATCTGCTCGATCAGCGGAGCTCCTCTCCTCCTTGCGACGGGCTCGGCCTGCTGCTCATGGGCGAGGCGTCGAACGCGGCAGACGGCGGCGGCGCTCACCGGCGAGCTGCGGGCTTCACGTGCCGGGCGGCGAGCGTGCTAGCCGGCGGCCTGCTGGCTTCACGCGTGGGGACGCGAACGCGGCAGCGACCTGTAGGCTTCACACGCGGCTGCCGGCGAGCGCGGCGGTGAGTTGTGGGCTTCACGCACGGCAGCGACCTGCGGGCTTCACGGTAGGGCGGTGAACGCGGCGGCCGGCGAGAGCGATACAACGGCGACATGTGGGCTTCACGTGCGGTAGCGACCTGCAGGATTCACGACAAGATGGCGAACATGGCGGCAGATGAGCGCGGCGACTACCTAGGGGCTTCACACACGGAGGCTGGCGAGCGTGGCGTCGACCTGCGCTGACGAGCTGCAGGCTCCACGGCGGGGCGACAGCAGCCGGCGAACACGGCGACCGGCGAGCTGCAGCTGCTCACGTGCGGCGGCGACCTGCAGGCTTCACGGCGGCGCGGCAGCAACCGGCGAACGCGGCGGCCAGCGAGCCGCGGCTTCTCACACGCGGAGGGCCCGTGCCCCACTGGCCCACACACGGTGGTCGCGCATGTCAAACTCGTCCACGGAGAGGCGAGCGCACGGGTGGCGTGCTGACCGACGAGAGCGGCTGCCAGCAGGTGGGCGGCGAGCTGGGCGGAGAGCAGTTCCTACAGCTGGGCAACGAGCTGGGCGGCGAGCACGCGGCAGCTAGTGGCTGCATGCATCTGGGCGGCGAGCGCGTGGCTGCATGCATTTGGCGACGAGCGCGCAGGCTAGCCGGCCAGCGGCAGTTCTGATTTTTCTTTTTTTTCTTTAGATGGCTAAAGTTTTTTTCGAGAAGAGGGATCCGGAAATTTGTAAAAAGACCCATAACTAATTGATATATCAATTTGACATTTTTCCTTATGCCACATGGACCTGGCAGTGGACCCGGCCGAGATAAAATCGCACAATCAGTGCTACATGTCACAACCCTGCCCCAAAAATGATATTTATGTGTCAACTCGCGTAATTATGGTAGTTTAGTGTAAACACTGGCGCAAATGTGGTAGTTTTAGGTCATTTACTCCCTCCACCAAATCGACGCCCGCCTCCCATGCCCGCTCGACCGTGTCTTCATGGCCGCCTGCTGCAAGTCGTGGCACACACCGCCCGTCGGGCCACCCCCGCGTTCCCTCCCCTGCCTCCTCCTCCCGCTCGCTCGAGGGCCGTCCGTCGCCTGCATCCTGGGCGGCGGCGCCATGCACGGCCTCAACCTTCCGAAGGACATGCGCCGCGCCCGTTTCTTTGGCTCGTACAAAGGCATGTGGGCGTTCCTGGCGCTCCGCCGCAGAGAAGGGCACGTGCTTCTCAACCTCCGCACCGGCGAGCGCATCCCGCTGCCGGACATCGAGTTCGGGAAAATCACGAGGATGCGCCGCGCGGTTTACGGCGACAACGGAGCCGTCGTGGGGGTCAGATGGGTGGGGTTCGGGGGCCCTCGCCGCCCTGTCATGATGCTCGCCGTGACCCTCTCACACGCGCCGGTGGTCGACGACGGGGAGTGCGTCGCCGGCGCCATCCTCAACGTGCTCGGACCCGAAGGCTGTGTCCATCACTGGCGCTACGTTTGCTTCTGGCGCCTGTTAGCAAATAAACCGTGACCGGTGTGTTCGGCACGTGCGTATGTGTTTGGTGGCGCGTGAGTCTGTTCTCGCGTTGGTGCTCACCGTGTAGGTCTAGGTGCATGAGTCCGTGCTTGTGTTCGAGTTAGTCGGTCAGCAGCTTAGGCGTACGTAGCGTAGAGGAGCTGTGCGTAGGAGAGGCCGTTGGGATCAGTTGGAGTTGGCCGCGTCGTGCGTGTCCATGTGCTGTGCCTGGGTATAAAACCCCCTAGTGTTCGTCCATGTAAGGTGTGATTTGTGTCCAGAAAATACAGAGAGAAAAGCTCGGCTGTTTGGGCAGCGCGAGGCCAAAATCACTTTGTCTCCATTGCTATTCTTGTGTGAGCTCGAGGTAGAAGAAGGGGCTGTGAGTGCAGCCCCGACAGCGCCTGGGCTCGCGGATGGCCATCGAGGCAGATGAGGTCGTCAGCGCCTCTGTTGGGTGGTCGCCGCAGGACATCGCCTACTTCGACGGCCGCTTCTTCATGCTGACCAAGGGCGAGCACCTACGGACCTATGCCGTGCTTAACGAACCTGATCCGATGTGGCAGGGAGTGGATAAGCTTCACGCTAAGTTTTGCGACCTCTACTACACCGGCGGAGGCAACAACCCAAGTGAAGCGGTACCTCGCGCCGGATATCTCGTCGAGTTCCGCGGTGAGCTCCTCATGGTGGTCAAGGAGTGGATGCCCGACGATGGTGCAGCCTCCTGCATCCGGCTCTTCAAGCTTACCCCGGCCGTCGTCCCACTCTACGATGATCCAACCTTCTCTCTCGCTTGGACGGCGGTAGAAAGCCTCGACGGCCGGCTGCTCGTCGTCGGCCCCGGCTGCTCGAGGGCATCGAGCGCGCCGACTTCCCATCCGGATGCATCGAGAAGGGCGTATACTTTCTCGACGACCTCACCTACTACAACTGCACCTACTTCGCGCCGTACTTCCCCAAGTAGAGTAACCCTCACGAGTTTGCCTGCGTCGACAATGGCAGGTGCCGCCTGCTGCTGGCTCGCCCCGAGCAGTGCTTCCCCATCAAGCCATGGGAAGGCTCCTTCTCCACTTACTCGCCGCCGATCTGGCTCCTACCTTAATAACCTGCTTCATGGACGACACGGCACAAGATTAAACGCTCTCTACATCGTCTACAATTTAACCAGCTCACAAGTCAAAAGTGCATACATTAGCTGTTAATTGTTTGCCATAGAACTAATCTAGTTGTGTAATATTCTGAAATTGCTCCCATTTTATTTTGTTTCAAGTAGGTGTTTCAAGTTAATTGATACAGCTTTTCCCATATCATACTAGATGTCTGGACATCATGGTGCCCTATACATACATACATACATACATACACACACACACACATATATATATATATATATATATATATATATATATATATATATATATATATATATATATATATATATATATATATATATATATACACGACGCGGATTTCCTGCCCGTAGTGACTACGGTGCATACCCTCCAGACCATCGGATTGTGGTGCATGTGCTCCCTTTGATTCATCTGCATGTTTATGGTGGCAAACGGAGTTAACTGCTCCGTTTATAGACCTATACCGCCAACCGCATAACTTGATGGATATGATGATGCATGCAGCCGTCGGCCTTGTACCCTTGATACGATGGATGGATGCTCCATGCAGCCGATACCTGTGAGCAAACTGACTCTGGTCTCGCTTATGCACTACATGCATGGGTCATGGAGCATTTAATACCGTCCCCTGAGAGATTATCTATAGCAGATGGAATTTACAAGCTCTTATGGACAGCGGATACTATGCATGCGAGTTGTACTGCAATTTATAGAAATTCAAGACTCACAAGTGATAGGATGAACTAGTAGCCGAAAAAATTATCATATTAATGTAGCGCATGGATACAAAAAAATTCTTATTTCTCCGATTATTCACGTATGTCCAGGAATAAAAAACAAAACTTATCTTGATAATAAGGAGAAACTCCACCGTGATGCATGCATGTGTGTTTGTTATCGTGCTACACGCATGTGTTTTGCCGTCAACATGCATCCGTACTACACGCGTATGTTTTGCGGCCAACATGCATCCGTGCTTCACACATGTGTTTTGTCCCTCATATGCATCCGTGCTACTCATGTGTGTTTTGCTACCAACATGCATCCGTGATTCACACATGTGTTTTGCCCCTCACATGCATCCGTGCTACACATGTGTGTTTTGCCGCCAACATGCATCCATGCTTCACACATGTATTTTTCCAGTCACATGCATCCGTGCTACACGTGTGTTTTGCCGCCAACATGCATCCGTGCTTTACACATGTGTTTTGCCGCTCACATACATCTAAACTTCAACTCATGCTAACACGTATGTGTTTTGCCGCTCAAGAGAATCCGTGCCACCGTGGTTGCATGGATATGATTTTTCATGCCGCTGCCCATGCTAACACGTATGTGTTTTGCCACTCAAGAGAATCTGTGCCACCGTGGTTGCGTGGATATAATTTTTCATGCCGCTGCCCATGCTAACACCGTGTGCTCCCTTTTTCAAGTTGCTGTTTGCTCTCTCTAACACCGTGTGCTCTCTTTATCAGATCGGACGGCGGCCAGGGTGTGCACTATTTCCCAATATATATATATAGGAACCCTATTCAGCATCCAGGGTGCAGACTAGTTATTTTGCATCCCACATATTTTTATGTTCTCATATATAGAAATTTATGTTTTGTATACTAATAATTATGTTCATGTTCATTAAAAACGTAAAAAAACCGACATAAAAATACGATTTATGAATCATTATAGTTAAAAAAACATAGAAAAAACGTATTTTATGTCGTATTTTTATACGGCATGTAAACTAATTTTTTATGATATGTCTAAATTTTTTTATGTTTTTCTCAACTTTCGAGATCAGAGAAAATTTACGTGACGTGAAAATAATATACGGTTTGAAAGATAGAGGGTGGGTGTCTGGGGGTCAAATAGCGCCACTCAGAATAGTTATTTTGCACCCCATATATTTTTATGTTCTCACGTATAGAAATTTATGTTTTATATACTAATAATTATGTTTATGTTCATCGGAAACGTAAAAAAACCGACATAAAAATATGATTTATGAGTCATTATAGTGTAAAAACATAGAAAATACATATTTTATGTCGTATTTTTATACGGTAAACGATTTTTTAAGACATATCTAAATTTTCTTATGTTGTTCTCGACTTTTGAGGTAAGAGAAAATTTACGTGACGTAAATTTTTTATATGGTTTGTAATATAGAGGGTGAGTGAAGAATAACTATTCTACACCCTGGGTGTCAAATAGCGCCACTCTCTCTCTATATATATATGAGAAATAGTGGGCTGCCCATGGTGGCTACAACGCATATGTTGTCTACCGTTTGATTAGATAAAGAGAGCAGACGGCGTTAGGCAACGTTTTCTTTCGAGAGCACATGCATACGGCCTCGGAGTCACAAAAACCACCAAACACACCCATGTTTCACGGTGTATGGCCCTACAGTGCATGACATGCATCCATCATAGGTAGCCGTGCAAAACACATTCGTATTTCACGGTATCAAACCGTTGTCCATCAGTAACCATATGCTAAGCATAGTTTTGTTGATTGTGCATGGCTGCGGATAGGTGTGGCGGAGCACTTATATCCCGCTGCAGAAACCACATGCATACATCCATGTTAGTTAAATATGCATTCTTCTGTGGTGGAGGCAGCAACTAGCCGTTTTTTCCGTTGGGTATTATTCCGACCGTTGCATGTACTAGCCATTGTAGGAATGTTATGCATGTCCATTCTTTGACTTGGCTTCTTCTACGAAAATGCTACAAGCACACCAAGGAGGACAGAAGACAGTTATAGCTGACAAAGTAGAGAAATGGTGTATGAGACAGGTCGTAGATTCTCGCTTTTCAGCTTCCGCCATGTCGTAGATTCTTGCTTTTTAAAGCTGCAGGGTCTAAACAAGGACGTTGATTAGATGAGTTCGTGCGCGAAATGGTGTATGAGACAGGTCTGCCCGCGCGAGCAGTTTTTAATGGTAGCAGCTATGAATGATTGCATGCACCGTATCCGTATGAGAACAATTGTTTAGCACGGGCGGTGGTTTGAAAAATCACATCCATGCACCACGGTAGCGGGAATTCACTTGAGCGGTAAAACACATATGTTAAACAGCGGCTGAAGTTTGGGAGTGACAAACACACACGTGATTCACGGGTGCGGAAGCAAACACATACTGATTCTTGTGATAGTGATATTTTCAAACGGGTGTGGTGGAGGTGTAGACCGCCTAGGGAATGAGACCTCCGTGTCCATGAGAAAACATTGCAATATATATGTGTGTGTATGCCAACATTACACACGGGCACGGTGGCCATCTATGTTGTGTATTAGTTCACCGCAAACCGGATAGTCGTATAGATCGTACGAGTGTCCATTAAAATTTGTGCCCACCTCCGTACAGAGACAACAAAAAACTTACTTTTGTACATCAGTTTGTTGGCCGCAGGGTGCTGCATGCATGGTATCCGCTATCCATACACGTTTGTAATTGCCGTCGGCTCTATCTGAACTCTCACGTTGACGGGTGTTGCATGCACCTTGACCCATGCGTATAGTCTCCAAGTGAGAACAGTGTCAGTTTGCTCATGGTGCACGGCATGAGGTGTAGGGACTAAACACGGCTGGGTGGCTGCATGCTGAATTCTGCCAATAACTCAAGATACTGGAGGTGTAGAATTAGAAAAGGGGGAGTTAACACCGTTAGCCTCTCATCCACATGCATATGCATTAAGAGAGCATATACAACCACAATCCGACGGTGTAGAGAGTGTGCACCGTAGCCACCACGGACAGGAAATCCACGTTGTGTGAAAGGATATACCTAGTCTAAATATTATCTAAATGCATCCAAATTTAGACAAACCTTTGATATTTATTTTGAGAGAGAGAGAGTACTTTCAATATTGTAGTGCTCTCGTCGCACCATGGATAGAATGGATCATTAGCTAATGGCTAGAAAGCCTCACATAGGAAAATAATCACGGCACGTAGCCATTAGACAGCATAGCAAAAAATGTGCATGACCCGCGCGCCGGGACAGGTTGGTCACATCCTTTCACACAGCTCAGCTCGCATAGAATTAGGATGGCCGCAGTCGTCTATATTAGTAATGCTTAAACACGCACTTTGGCTAAGTTGGATCGGTACTTAACTGCTATAATAGCTCACCTCGGAAATTAGACCATCGTATCCGTTAGAAAACATAACAAGCGGTGTGCATGACAAAATGACTGCCGCGTACGGTGGCTGGCTTACGGTTGCATGCACGCGTAGGTGGCGTATGTGGTACAGCTCACTTCACCGAACACCGGGTAGAAACAACAATAAACATTCTCAAAAGCAGAACTCCCTTGGGTCACGGTTGTGTCCGGTAAATCTGTGCCGGTACCCGTAGGAAAACATCAAATCTCCATCTTTTGCAACATAGTTAAAGTTCATGTATAGCTCTGCCGTTTGTTCCATGACGCCGTCTGCTCTCTTAATCTGATCCGACGGTAGTTAGCCTATGCACCACGGCCACCATGGACAGCCTACTATTTTGCACATATATATATATATATATATATATATATATATATATATATATATATATATATATATATATATATATATATATATATATATATATATATATATCAACACGGATTTTCTGCCAATGGTGGCCACAGCGCATACCATGCACACCGTACGATTTGGGGTTTATATGCTCCCTTGAGGCAATGATGCCAGTTCTGTTTTGCTGTGCAATTAACGGAGTTGTCTCGTCCGTAGCCAGGAAGAAGGTGTTGTCACCTTGCGTTGCATGGCCGTGGACGGTGAACAACCTGCACATGCTGGTACTTTTGCATGTCTTCACATCGCCACGGTGTGAGTAAACATGGATGGAATATGGCCGTGGACGGTGGACAACCTGCACATGCTGGTACTTTTGCATGTCTTCACATGGCCATGGTGCATGCGCCCGAGAGTAAACATGGATGGAATATGCACTGCACGGTCTCGCACGGCTCGCGGGTAGTAGATATTTGGACATAAATAACCTGTGTAAACAATTAGAAACAACTCGCCTCGTTTTAAATTTGAGCACTAGCAGCAACTTTCCTAAAAAAATCAAGCTTGTGTAGTTTGCAATTTAGCCATGAATTCCTTCTGAGTTTTTAAGTGCCTAGAGGAAACACGATCAATCGTTCTGAGCCACAGATAGAAGAGTAGCATGCATGTAGGTAATAAGATTCATGATGCTATCAAGTATTATGTTCAAGAAAAAAAAAACCCAACCCTTGGCGTGCGAAAGCAACAACACAATGCATGCGAAAGCAACAACACAATGCATACAAGTAGTTTACCGTTGGACAAGGGCATGCATGTGTATTGGAAAAATTAAGACTCTCCATCCGGCAGTATGCATGTGTTATCGAGACTCCATCCGTTCGACATGCATGTGTGTTGAAATATTGAGACTCTCCATCCGTGTGGCATGCATGTGTTTTCGTCGTGCTCTCGAAAAAAATTGAGTTAGAGCATTTGTCCAGTGTTGCCGTTTGTTCTATTGACGCGGATTTGCTGTCCGTGGTGGTAACGGTGCATACCCTGTAGTCCGTCCGATAGTGTGGAATATAATCCTTGATGCATGGATGCCGATCACGTCCGTCTTCGCCAGTAACGGAGTTGCGTCGCCCGTCCGACAGGAGACTGCAAGCACCACGATCCGTACACGGTGGACAATCATCATTCCTCTTTATTTTGCCGATCGTCTAATAGCTCACGGTGGCATGCACCGCCATCCGCGAGGGAACATGGAAAAACTGGCGCGAGCTGGTCTCATGCGGCGCGCGGGCGATGGTAAGGTAGTATCCAATGCTAGTCAACCGCACTAGACCTCAATAATAACTCCACGACCCAGATCCAAGCGTGTCAGGGCTCTACCCCCAACGAGCGTATTCTCTCCCCCACATACCCATATCAGGATTGAAGTTGACCATTCTCCCGTGTTTGTTTGTGGTTCTGTTTGCCTGCTCGTGGATGGCAGTACAGTAGGGTCGTAAGTTCATATTCATTAGATGTTTGTACGTCAAATATCTTGGAGAAAATTCTAGTCTATGGATACAATAAAGTACTCCCTCCGTCTACGATCCGTCTAGATACATTTTTATATAGACAAAGTGAAGTGGGTTATTTTAGGATGAGGAGAGTATTACATATCATGCGAGATTAAGTTTGCCATGAGCACTCATCACATGCATGCTTAAAACAAGGTTGCTAATGGGAAACGAAAAGAGTATCGACCGTGCAATCATGCATGTATGTTGCCGCTTTGAATATATCACTGCATGCAGCCGCGTCCGTGTGTGTTCGCCACCAAACTTCAACCAATGTTGGACATATGTGTTTTGTCGCTCATTAAATCCATGTTGCATTGGTGCATGTCTGTGAATTTGAAAGCCGTCGTCCATGCTAAATGACCGTGCTGCATGCATGTCTACCACTGGTCATGATATGCACCGTGTGCTCTCCACTAACACCGTGTGCTCCCTTTATCAGATATATATATATATAGGACATAATCATACTACACCCGGGTGTAGTATGAATATATATGCATCTACACACCGAACGCATCTAGATATATATTTATCTAGACAAATCTGCACGAACTAGTTTGGAGCAGAGGTAGTAACTCCGTTCCAAAATATAAGATGTTTTAGTAGCTAAATAGGATACCAAAATATTTTACATTTTGGAATGGAGGCAATAGTAATTAACTCGTTGTTGTCTCGAATTCTTTGTGTGTACTGATTATCATATCGGATTATGCCAACACTAAGATTTTTTTCTACTTCAAACTACATCGGATTTGCTAGTTCTTAGGCGTCTGAGGACCTCTTACGTCTCAGTCACTTTTCTTAATATTGATTTACCTCGTGATTCGTGTAATATGAGAGTTACAAATGAGTTGTAACTAGGTTATAATTGAGAATTTAATGAGTTGCAATTAGGTTGCAACTGAGAACTAGTGCAAATTTTATAAATTACAACTATATTGCAACTGAAAATTAACATAAATAGTTGGATGACGTTAGCCGACATAGAAATAAGAAGTTGTTAGACGCATGAGATCTTGACGCTCTAATACTACATTATATACATATAACCATCATTTGGAGTTAATGCATTTATTTATATTTTAGAAACATTTTTCATCGGTATCCGGCGGTGCCCCAGTTTTATGCTCTATCCTACTCATTATTAGATTTTCTTGGTTGTTACCCCAAGTAAAAGCTCTACCATACAGACTAATCTCTACTAAAGCCTAGATATTAATCCAGGCATTGAATCTATCTGCCCATCTCAGATCTATGTTGCCATTACTTTTAGAGTTAAATACAACAGTAGTCCTTGTACTTGTCTAGGTGGCTCGATTTAGTCTTGGTACTCGAAATTTGCACAATTTGACCCGTGTACTGGGCAATTGGACTTGATTTAGCCCAAATGCATGTTTGATGTTGAATTTGAGCTGATATAGACTACATGTGGACGCGGGTCCCACTTGCAGAAGAGCAGCTGATATGAAAACTTGTAGAAACCCCTCCCGTATATTTGTGCTCCAAGATATTTGCACGTAGCCCCGCCCCATCTAATCCATAAGCCAACGCCCTATACCATTACAATGCCCTTCAGTTACAGACTGTTTTGTTCGAGAGTGAGGAAAAAAAGAGTCAACTGAGAGGGTAGAACATGTAGTGGCTATTCGTGGAGGGGAGATAACATCGACGCCACACCGCAGCCGCGAAAATGCACATTCTAGATGTGGGAGGGGTTCCTGCAAGTTTTCAGGCCAGCTACTCCCATGCAAGTGGGATCCGCGTCCACGTGCGTCTACATCAGCTCAAATTCAACAGCAAATATGCTTTTGGACTAAATCGAGTCCAGTTGACAAGTACACCGGTTAAATTGTGCAAATTACGAGTATCGAGATTAAATCGAGCCACACAGACAAGTATATGGACTACTACCGTATTTAACTCTTACTTTTATCTAGTTAGGATCTCACAAGATTAAAATCCCCCTAATGATGGCAGGGCCCTCCCAGTGCAGGAAAAAATTCATGGAGCTCAGAGATGAACTCCCGTTTCCCTTCCTCATAGGGAGAACCATAAACAGTAGTAATTATAACAACCACCTCAGTGAGCTTGTTTTTGACAACAACACTAACTGAAAACTTACAAACTTCCTAAGAAATGATCTCAAAGGGATCAACATTAACACCTACTAGGATACCTCCAGTTGAGCCATTGGCTAGTAGGAGATTCCAACAGAAGTTCCTATTACCTGAGATAGACTTTAAAAAGGAGTGAGAGAAACTCTCTTTTTTGTCTCTTGAAAACCAACATAATCAATATTGAGTGGGATCAAGTTATCTTCTATATACTTCTGTCTATCAGGGGCAGTAATACCCCATCCATTCTAGAAACTAACTTTCAATTAAACTTTTTCATGGCGTGCTTGCCCCTTCTCCTAACTAGTTCAGCCCATCCAAGCTCTCCCATGTCATCCACTGCCACAACTGTATTAGACTAGCTAGTCACTGCTATCTACATCTAAGCCAGAAAACTTAACCCCTAGAGTTTCATACATACTAACTAACTCATCTACTTACAGGACATTAAAAGGGTTTATTTTCATTATACCTGTCATTTCTTATGAGTTTTGCAGGCAGGCATCGAATTCTTCTTGTTTTTGAGCTCTTTAGCCATCTCCATCACATTCTTAGACCTATCAATTCTATTACTTTTCCTGGTAGGCACCCCTGGGCCCCACAACTTCTGATTTTTTGAGCCACTCTATCATGTCTCGGCATATTTTGCTTGTAGCAGGCCACCAAAAGAGGGAAGAATGTCTTCAAGGAGAGTAGTGGCTTGTGACTGAATACCTAGACCATCAACCACTTCTACTTCTTGTATATCCCTCCAAAAGTTGGCAACCTTAGCAGTACTTTTATCACCCTCGGACACAAGAGTTTCATCCCAAACATACATTACCTCTACCCCAATATCACCTTTCTCTAATAGAAGTTGGTAGATTTCACTACTAGGACTAGTTTTCTCATCATCCATCTGTCTGTTTCTAGTGACATTGTTGCCTAGTTCAGAGTTCCTAACAGAGCTTTCACTAACATTGGTGGTGGATCAATTACCGCCTAATTTCCCTGTATCCATCCCATTAGGGTTACCATTCCCACTGCCATTAGCACTTGCACCTCTTCCACCATTTGGTCTAGAGTTTGTTAGGCTACCAGAGCCTGTGATAGTGCTTGTGTTTTCATGCTCCACTAAGAAGCACATCTGGAAAAAGTTTCCCTTTGAAGTTGAACAGCCTCCTTGAAAGGGTAGATGTGTCGTCTGGAGGAGGTGAATAGGCAATTTTAAAACTATTATGGTTTTGGCTTGATAGAATGCGGAATTAAACTAACATTTATTTTACAAGCACAAAAACTAAATACACTAGGCTCAACTAAGTGCGCCAGCAACAAGTTAAGCACTAAGAAAGATAGAACAAGATATATATACCACAAGTGATAAGCAAGATATAAGTACTTCAAGATTGATGGCTATCACAAGTAAAGTAAGCTCGAGTATAGAGATAACCGAGGCACGTGGAGACGAAGATGTACTCATGTGTTCCCTTACAAGTAAGGTACACCATGTTGGAGAGGTACGGGATTCCACGATGGATTTCCCAATGCCATGAAGGCTCACCTTCTTCTCTGAGTCTATCCCATGATCGAATATGCCCTTTCCTTATGGCTAGATTTTCCTCCACTTTGGAGATGGAAAGCTCCATAATCACTTCACAGGCTTCACGAAGGAGAAGCCCGAGTCTCTTCACAATCTTCCATGAAGAGGACACCATGACACCAACCGCCAAGCCAACTAGGAGGTCACCCTCCAAGAGAAACAACCTCACGGTCTCACACTCAAACAAATCGTAATGGATAGGTCAACACTTATGCAAGAATGCAAAGCAAGAACACCAAGGGTTCTCAAATCCTTCACTCCTAAATTCCACCAAAGAAACAAGTGATAGGGAGGAATTAGAGAGGAAGAACAATGGTGGAAATCAACCAATGAATCCAAGATCTAGATCTAATGGGTTCCCCTCACTTAGAGGAGGAATTGACTAGTGGGGGTTGTAGATCTATATCTCCTCTTCCAAAGCCCTCAAAAAGATGCGAGAATCATATGAGGGAAGGGAGAGGAAGCAACTCAAAGGGGTCAACAATGGTGGTCAATTTCATGCTCAAGAACCCTAGAAAAACCGTTGGGGAAGAAGCCCCTTTTATACACAAGGCAAAACGGATTGTTGGGGGACAAAAACTGAGCAGTCTAGGCAAACCCGACGGTAAGTCCAGTGGCGCCGAACTATGCATCGGACAAACCGGTGCCAGGCCCGGGGTGCTGGTCTTCCTGCCGAACGAACCAGTGCCACACTAGATTGAATCGTCGCCCCGCCAAACGAGCGCATAATATAGCGCTTCGGCGTAAACCGGTGTAAACTAGCAGCCCATGGACTTGTCAGCAGTAGAACCGGTGGCGCCGGTTTGCCCGCTGGTGTTCGAGATAGAAAACATCAAAGACTAAAACGGTGATAACTTTTGCGTCTGAACTCCGATTTTAGCAAACTTGGGATTTTTGAAAATCCAAGAACAAGATATATCTAATAGCAAACTTGGGAATTAAAAGTAAGGAGCAAGAGGCAGAACACCAAATAAGGATAGGTATGAAACCTATCTAACAGAAGAACCGATAAAACCTCCAAAGTAAAAAATGCAATAGAAGATGCACACAAATTCTGTTTTCGATGAACTTAGGCTTGTTGGAGAGCTAGAGAAAAGATCAAGAACCCCATGCATAGAAATACCAAGAAGCAACAAGAATACGGAGATTCCAAATAGAAGTAAGGAGCAAGAGGCAGAAGACCAAATAAGGATATGTATGAAACCTCCCTAACAGAAGAACCGATAAAATCTCCAAACTAATAAATGCAATAGAAGATGCACACAAATTCTGTTTTCGATGAACTTAGGCATGTTGGAGAGCTAGCAACAAGATCAAGAACCCCATGCATAGAAACACCAAGAAGCAACAAGAATAGGGCGATTCCAAGTATGCAAAGGATTGAGCTTCCTAAGATGATGTGATCAAGTTACCCAACCGAAAGCTCCTCTTGGTAGTGTAACTATCTATCCTATAACCCAGTCTCCCAACAAACACCTTGAGACCGGTAAAAGAAAAACCTAGTAAGGCCATACCTCTGCCTTGCGCATCCCACTTGATATCGATGATAACTCTTCAAGCTCCATCCAATCTAGAATGCTTCACTTGATGATTGTTGCTTCGTGGAGACTCATAATTTGCTCCCCATACACCACTACGGTATAGTTTCATTAAGGCACATATTCACATGTCTATTATCACCAATATGGATAGCAAGCTTCAACCGTATGATCTTCTTGAGATGCTTATAGTGACCTTGCACTTCTCAACCTTGATTACGATCACCACTTGATGTCATCCTCTCATGGGCTATATGAAATCTTCACTGTTGATGCATGTCCATGGAAAGATACCTAGCCCATATAGAAATCGCAAAGAAACTTATATAATGGGTTAGTTAATGAAGCATAATTGACAATTCTTACAATACCATGATACGTTGCAAACGTATCCATAATTTTGATGTTCCATGCTTGGTTTTATCTACTTTCTTGTGTTTTGTCCACACTTTGGAGTACTTTCTATAAACTTTCTTGGACTAACCTATTAACAAGAGCCACAGTGCCAGCTGCCTATTTTCTGCTGTTTTTGGTTCCAGGAAAGTCAGAAAATGAATATTCTCGGAATTGGACAGGACAAAAACCAAAGTCAGTTTTTCACCGAGGGACACACGGAGCCAGAATACGAGACGGAGAGGGGCCAGAGGGCGGCCACACCACCTGGCCGCACGGCCAGGCCTGGCCCGCACCAGGGGGTGGTGTGGCTAGCCTAGGCACCCCTCGACCTCTCCTTTCGCCTATAAGATGCATCCGATACAGAAACCCTAAGTACCCGATCAAAATTCCACGAAAGAGTCTGTAGCCGCCGTCATCTCCATCCCTAGATCGGGAGGGATCTGAAGCTCTTCCCGGCACCCTGCCGGAGAGGGGAATTCACCCTGGAGGCCTTCTTCATCACCATGCAAGCCTCCAGTGTGATGCGTGAGTAGTTCATCTCTGGACTACGGGTCCATGTAGTAGCTAGATGGCTGGTTCTCCTCCTTTGCACTATAATTGACATGGGTATACCCTACAGGTACTCGAGCTTGGTATATACGGTACAAATACATACAGGCCCACGGTGTCGCCAAGGCCCGGATGGAGGGACTCGAGTAATCTACGGACTCTCGATTGCTTGAAAAACAAGAAGAAGCTAAAGATAGAAAGATTAAAGGGAAAACCCTAACTTGTAACCGACTCGACCTGCTACCCGAGACCTAGCCTATCTATATAAAGGCTAGGAGGGGGCGGCGAGAAGGACACACGCAACCCTAGTTTCCACAACCTTCGCCAGATTACATCTGCGCACCATTGTAACTCTCGACTCCCTCAATAATTCCACGAGCAGACAAGTAGGAGTAGGGACCTCTACGAGGCCTGAACCTGGGTAAATCCTTTGTCCCTTGTGTGCTTGTTTGCTAGCCGATAGATGTCTCCAGTGCTCCCTCCTTCTCGAAAACCCAAGTCCATAACAATGGGCATTGACGAGTTAAACCCTCGTCAATTGGCGTCGTCTGTGGGACCTGGGAGTGCTGATGTTGCGGCTTCTTCGGCCCCATAAACTGCGATCTACAACTCCGCAACAGTGGAGATTCATCAGCTCTTCGGCGCGTTTGACTTCACCGTCCACACGCCGGCCACCCGCCCGGCCTTCGAGTCTGTGGTGGCGGAATCAGCCTGGCAATTGGGAGCTTCCGCTTCCAAGTCAATCACATGGGCACGCTTCGCATGCCTGATTAGCCGACAACACTGGCGATTGCCCTGGCATCATGGTTCCCTCCATCGATCGGCACCCTTAGCGAGTTCAACGCTCCGGTGGCAGTCGAGAACACGGTCAGCGACAGCAGTCGCGACTCCGATCTAAGCGATCTGGCCACTGAAGATGGAACCTACGGTTCCAGATCTGAAAGTTGTGGAAGCAACAGCTTCCCCAATCACTTCATGTGCACCGTCATCAACACAGGCGACACTGCCGCCAATCGCGGCAATGGTGGTAACATTGGCAACGGCACCGATCCACCCAATCGCGGCAACGGTGGTAACACCAGCAACAGCACCGATCCACCCAACACTAGCAACGGTGGCAACGGTGGCAACAGCGGTAATGGTGGCAACGGAGGAGCAGTCGAACCTCCTAGCATGATCAACGAGTAAATCGGCGAACGCGTCGTGATCAGGCTCAACGAGCAAGAGTGGGATCGCTGCCGCGAAGCCCTACGGGGTGCACCTCTACCCTTCGGGTCCCCGCAGGAACTGCTGATGGGCTACCACTGGCTCCTAAAAGAGGAATTCAAGCGCCAAAAACAAGCAATCGTGCAACTCGAGGCGCGTAAAAAGGCAGCAGACGAATCGAGCCTTCGTCATGCTGGGCTCTCCTCCTACAGAGGATCCTCCTCAAGAGGCAACGAGCACCTCGCCAAGAAGAGGCAGTCGCGGATGGCTCACCTCACCGAACAAGAGCGCATAGAAGCCGCGAAAGTCCTCAACTTCGGCTCTATGACAGTTGACACGAGAGGCAACATGGTTCCTAGGATGCCACAGGCTGCGGTAACAGCAGCCACCATGTACCTCCTCAATAACCAGCCGCCTGCTGGAGATCCCCGAACCACCATGCACTGATCTACGATCGCGGGTTTGGGATTAATCGAGGCCGCCCTCGACAAGGATCCGGTACCAGACCCAAAAAGGGAAAAGCGCTAGCAAAGCGCTACTCCTCGCCCTCGTCTAGCGATGATAGTCACGACCTGTCTCGACGCCGCCGCTCACGGCGACACGATCGCGACTACGATGCGCACGACGGCCTCATGGAGCACAAGATCGACAAGTCAAGGGCACGATGTGCTCGGTCGACTGACTCGGAAGAGGAAGATGGGGAGCTCTGCGGCGCCAGATGCTTCAGCAGAGCTATTAGGCAGAAGCGAATGCCTAAAGGGTTTAAACTCCCATCGGAAAACCCGAAATTCGACAGTCTGCAGGACCCCAAGATCTGGCTGGAGGACCACATCTCCTCCGTCAGGCTACAAGGAGGCAGTCGAAGTACTGCCATGCAATGCTTGCAGCTACAGCTGCAGGGCGCCGCCCGAGCATGGCTCAATAACCTCCCACGCGGATCCATTCGCAGCTGGGATGAGCTGGTCTACAGCTTCGTGCGCAAGTTTAAAGGCACGAATAAACGGCCCGCCTCAATCGAAGAATTGAGATGCTGCCAGCAAAGATCCGGCGAATCACTGCGCTCCTACATCCAAAGGTGGTCCATCATCAAGAACTCCACGGAGAACATCTCGGAATACCACGCGATTGATGCATTCAACGGTGGTGTCCGCCGCATGGAACTCATGGAGGAGCTAGGCCGCTCAAAGCCCCAGACCATCGACCACCTGATGGAGATCACAAATCGGTGGGCCGATGGAGAAGATTCGGTGAAGAATCGCGTTCACTCCGACGAGGAGGCAGAACTCGAACGCAGACGCGACCGCCGAGGGAAACGTTGCATGCGCATCTACGACGATCGCGACGACGTCAACATGGTCGCAGCCGACTACGCCGATAGACACGACGATAACCGCAATAGCGGATACCGCAGCGACAGATACCGCAACTCTGGGAAAACCACGCAAGTGTGGCAACGCCGCACTCGCGATGAGGCACCCGCGACCTCCATCGAGGATAAACTGTCCGGGCCATGCACGGTACACTTCTACATCGACAAGCATGATGGCAAGAGAAAGTCTAGCCACCTCCTCAAAGACTGCCATGAGTTCCTCAAGCTACATTGGATGAACCGCAATGTAGTCGAAAGAGGCTACGGAGCCGCTCCAGGCGCCGTGGCACATGGCGCACCACCACCACCACCTGGGCCACCCCTGAACGGAGTTGCACCGGACCAACACCACGGAGGCGAACCGTACCCACGAGCCATGGGTACCATGATGATCCAAAAGGGGCGCCCCTCCAACAGGGTGCAGAAGGCCATCACTCGCCAAGTCAACCTGGCCACGCACTCGCCACCATCCAGCACTGAGTACCTCAGTGGCAGCGAGTCATGCATTACCTTCGACAAACACGACCACCCGCCTCAAGTACCTCGCCTAGGTCACTGCCCCCTCGTACTCGAGGCGCAAATTGGAGGCTTCAACATGAGTCGCGTCTTCATGGATGGCGGAAGCGGCATCAACCTCATATTTGCGAGTACCTTGCGAGCAATGAGGATCCCTCTAACCTGTTTGGAGGCATTGGACACAACGTTCCACGGCATCGTCCCAGGGAAAGGCGTATACCCCCTAGGCAAAATCAACCTCGACGTCATCTTTGGCACGCCGAAGAACTTCCGACGCGAGTGCATCGACTTGAGGTCGTCGAATGGCCCTCACAATACCATTGCATCCTTGGGCGCGTCGCATTCGCCAGGTTCATGGCAGTACCCCACTACGCCTACCTGCAGATGAAAATGCCAGGTCCCAACAGCGTCATAACGATCAACGGGAACTTTGAGCGATCTGACGCTTGCGACAGGGAATTCAACAGAATCTCCCAGTCCTTCGGCATGCAGGAGGAACTCGCAAGGCTGAAAGAGACGACAGACAACAGTCTGCCTCCCTTGAGTATGCCAAGCTTACCTGATCTCTCCTTCGACTCATCCGTGCACACAAAGAAGGTGCAGGTCCATCCATCGGATCCCGCCAAGACGACCCTCATCGCCAACAACTTGAGTCCCGCATAGGAACTCGCGCTCGTCGAATTCCTCCGTGAGCACTGGGAAATTATTTCCTGGTGTCCTGCGGACATGCCAGGAGTTCCCAGGGAATTCTCCGAGCACGCACTCAACATCAACCCCGACTCAAGGCCAGTCAAGCAAACAATCAGGCGATTGTCTGAGCCACGAGCGCAGGCAGTCGGAGTGGAGATCAATAGACTCCTCGAGGCCAAGTTCATACGCGAGATCAAGGAAAGCACTTGGCTCGCCAATACGGTGCTGGTACCAAAAAAGGACACAGACATCCTACGGATGTGTGTGGACTTCACTTCTTTAAACAAGCACTGCCCAAAAGATCACTTCCCGCTGCCACGGATCGACCAGATCATCGACTCCACCGCGGGATGCGAGTGCCTCTGCTTCCTCGACGCCTACTCAGGCTATAATCAAATTCGAATGAAGGAGGAAGATCAGGAGAAAACAGCGTTTACAATGCCCTTTGGTGTGTTCTGCTACAACACAATGCCCTTCGGGCTAAAAAACGCGGGAGCCACCTACCAGCGATGCATGCAGGCTTGCCTCAAGGAGCAACTAGGTCGCAACATCCAAGTCTATGTCGACGACATAGTAATCAAGACCAAGGAGGAAGCCTCTCTAATCGACGACTTACGCGAAACCTTCGCCAACCTCGATCGCTACCGGATCAAGCTCAATCTAGACAAATGCGCCTTCGGCGTACCATCTGGGCAGCTACTCGGATATCTCATCTCCGCGAGGGGTATCGAGGCGAACCCAAAGAAGATAAAAGCCATACTAGCCATGGAGAAGCTGAAGAACATAAGAGGCATCCAGCAACTGGACGGACGAATCGCGGCCCTCAGTCGACAGTTGAATGGATGAAAAGGCACTGCCCTTCTACCAGCTCCTCCGCAAAGCCGAAAAATTCGAGTGGACCAATGAAGCGCAAGAAGCATTCGAAGATCTCAAGTGCCTTCTATCCACCTCGCCAGTACTGGTGACTCCACAAGAAAGGAAACCACTGTTGCTGTACATCTCTGCCACCAACCAGGTGGTCAGCACAGTGCTCGTCGTCGAGCGAGCTGAGGAAAACAAAGTCCACGGCATACAACGCCCGGTATACTACCTCATCGAGGTCCTCACGCCAACAAAACAGTGGTACCCGCACTACCAGAAGCTGGCACACGGCGTCTTTATGACCGCCCGACGACTGCGCCACTACTTCCAGGAACACCCAATCGTGATAGTCAACGACGCCCCGTTGGAGCATATCCTCAATAGAGCTGTCTCCATGAGACATCACAGACGAAAAATGCGACGCCATCAAGTCGCAAGTGCTCCCTGACTTTCTTGTGCACTTGATGAAGAACCAGCTCCCGGACAAGCCAGATATGTCCTACCTCTGGACAATGCACTTCAATGGGTCCAAACGGAAAGACGGGGCAGGCGCAGGTGTCATATTGACATCACCTCAAGGGGACAAGCTGAAATATATCCTGCGAATGCAGTTCACAGCCTCAAACCACGAGGCTGAATACGAGGCCCCGTTGCATGGGATGAGGATGGCAAAAGCCTGTGGCGCCAAAAGGCTCATCATATATGGCGACTCCAAGTTGGTCGTCAACCAAACAATGCACGAGTGTGACGCACTGAACGACAACATGATCGCGTACCGCGACCTCTACGATACACTCGAAGGCGACTTCGACGGTTGCGAATTGCGACACATAGGTCACGAAAGCAATGAGGAGGCGGACACACTCGCCAACATAGGCTCTACCTGCACCCCCATACCACCTGGGGTATTTCTCGAGCGCATATGCGAACGCTCTATCAAGCCAAAGGCCGCAGAGAAGAAAACAAGCGCAGCAACGGACTCGGGGGCTATGCCACCCAATGAGCCAATGGCACTCGATGACTTGGAGCTGGACACAGGACTTGAGGGACCAATGAGCGTCATGATGATCGAGCAATCTTGGACGCAGCCATACATTACATACCTCCTCAGCAAGAGACTACCGGACGATCCGACAGATGCACGACACATCGCGCGGCGCTCCAAGGCATTCGCCGTTCTCAACGGCGAACTGTATAAACGCAGCATCACAGGAGTGCTACAACGATGCGTCTCCATGGCTGACGAAAGAGCAATACTCCTCGACATCCATGAAGGGACCTGCGGGCACCACGCAGGCAGTCGCGCCCTCGTCGCCAAAGCTCTACGAGCTGGATTTTACTGGCCTACGGCCATGCGCGACGCCAAGGACATAGTCCAAAAATGCAATGCTTGCCAGCGATTCGCGGACAAGCCACACGCATCAGGCGCAGAGCTACGGCCTATTCCATTAGCCTGGCCCTTCGCACAATGGGGGCTCGATATGGTTGGCAAGCTGCCAAGATCCTCGCGTGGAGGCTACGTCTACCTCTTGGTGCCAGTCGACAAATTCACCAAGTGGATCGATGCCATGCCAATGACCAACCAATCAGGGCACAACACAGTCAAGTTCTTCGAGTCCATCGTCTATCGCTTCGGCGTGCCGCATAGCATCATTACCGACAATGGGACGAACTTCACATCCAAGGAGTTCCAAGAATTCTACGAGAACCTGGGGATCAACATCAGCTACGCCTCCGTAGTGCATCCACAGACCAACGGTTAGGTGGAAAAAGCAAACGGGCTCGTCTGCAGCGGCATCAAGAAGCGACTCCTATGACCACTCGAACAAGCGGCGGGTTGCTGGCCAGATGAGCTGCAATCTGTACTCTGGAGTCTACGTACAACTCCAAACAGCGCCACGGGCTACACGACATTTTTCATGGTGCACAGAGCAGAAGCAGTACTACCCGCCGAGGTACGGTACAAGGCGCCGCGCGTGGTCACCTACAGCAAACAAGAGTCATGCCTTGCACTCGAAGACTCCGTCGACCTCCTCGACGAAGCAAGATAAATCGCCGCAGAAAGATCTACGATCTACCACCAGAACCTGCACAACTACCACAGTAGAAGGCTTCACCCCAGATCCTTTGTCGAAGGTGACCTGGTCCTACGACTAAAGCAGCAGGGACATCTCAAGCTCGAGTCCCCCTGGGAAGGACCGTACGTGATTACAGAAGTAATCCCAGGTGGTGCCTATCACCTTCAAGATTTAGAGACAGGAGTCGCATACTCCAACCCTTGGAACATCGCACAACTGCGATGTTTCTACCCTTAGTCGTTTTCTTTACTTTTACATCGCAAATAAGGCTACTCAGCCAAGGCTACTTAGCCACACATTGTACATCGTACTATTCTTCGAATAAATAAAAGCTAAGTGCCCCGAAACTCTGTGTTCTCCTTTACTTTGTCAATTTTCATACTCGGGGGCTGCGCCACCCTATACACATATGTTCTTCGAACCAAAACGCGACATCCCGAGTAGCTGGCACATCAATCGAACCCCTTAACACAAACTCAACCCAGCTGCAACGCACCTGACAGGTTGACAAGGGAACGAGATAAAAGGATGGCCAGGCTAACGAAAAGGACTCGCATAATGCAACGCACCTCACGCTCACAAAGCTCCTTATGCACATTCGACAATAAATTATCTACAACATCTATACGAACTTTACAACACAAGTACACTTATGTGCAGGATATATATTTGGCTACCCTTGCAACAGAAGAACATTGGTTTGTTCCTCGAAGAAGTCGACGATCTCCTCGGCTGGGCGGTCCACCGCCTGATAGTGCGGCACCATATTCCAGGAAGATCCTACGGGTGGCGCCGGCGGCCCAGAGGCAATGGCGGCAATATCCACGTTAGGCATGTGCAAACGCACCATCGAGAGGGCAGCCTTGGCACCAGCCACCAACTTCTGCCTCACGCACTCGCGAACCAGGGACAGATCTTGAAATTTGGCAAGAAGATCCAGCAGTCTTGACGGAGCGTCGTCCAGCGGGAACATAGCCCAATAAATGCTTTTCAAGCACGACTGCGACTTCTTCAGGAAGAGCAGCACTCGCGGTGCGCGATCCTGCAGGGTCGCCAACGCAGTCGCATGATCATGATCTACCCAGAAGTATCCACTCGCTTGAAGTTGTTCCTGGGTGAGATCATGAAGGTGAATGGCAATTCTATCCCTCTCCTCCTGCGGATGGCGCGCACTAACAACTACATGAAGCAGCATCAATAGCATGAGTACAACGTACCTCTGCAAGTGACTGCAAAGGAAAAGATGAGGGAAAAGCAAACTAACACTTAAATTGGTCGCCCAACTGCGTCACCTCCCCAAGCAAATACTGCTCGCGGGCGGCGGCTTTTTCAGCCTTCGACTTCCACACGTCCGCGCTACCACGGATCACGGGCAACTCACGCTCTAGCTGCTTAACACAATCACGGAGTCACGAAAGCAAGGACAACTCCTCTACCCTAGAGCACGGCGGTGCCACTGTATCTTCAAGAGATGGCGAGTCCTGGGTTCCCCCCACAGGATCACTTGATGTACCCTACCACAAAGTCAAGACAGAGGCAAATAAGGCGACCAACTTAACACAAAGGCACAAGTAAAAGATGCATTCAAAATCAGCATAAAGTATTCACAAACACACTCACCAGCAGGCATGTTCTCAGACCAAAAGGACAATTCATTAACTATTACAAAAAGCTAACTACGGAGCAGCTGGCTTCTTCGACTTCGACGGCTTCGGGGGCTTCATCAAGTCCTTGGTAGTATCAGACGCCACTGACTTTCCGCCGGCCCCTGAGGCCGAAGCTTTCACCACCTTCTTCACACATTGGAGCTCCTCCGAATACTTGGCAACGGTATTTATCAAGGAATGGCCATATTTGGCACAGGCAGTCGCGAAAGGAGCAAAGACTACCTGCTGACCGTCCACGCCAATAGGCATCGCCTTCGACATCGCAGAGGGATCTATCTCGACTCTGTGGGCTTGCACCATGGCGAGTGACATGGTCGCGCCAGCCGCGCGGAGGGAATTCTTGTAGGTGGTAGGCACACCCCCGGCGAGTGACTCCACCAGCTCGTCCACATTATCGACCAGCACCGCCTTCGGCATCAACTCCTCCCGGAGGAGACTAAGGGTGACCTTGGCCTTGGAAAATGTACTTTGGACAGCGGCGCTACGGTCCTCGACTGCAGACACCGCGCCTGCCAGAGCGTCATCGCGACGAAGGGCCTGCGGGTCAAAGCTCAAATCTCCAGCATCTGCACAGAAAACCCACACATGGATGAAATCTCTAGCGCCACTGGCAAAACTCCAGATGAAGAGGAGGACGCCAATAAAATATCTATCAGCAAAGGTACCTAAGAGGGCCTTGGCGACTGAGAACAGTTGCTCTTCGAACAACTTTTCCCTAGCCGCAAAGGAGGCACGCAAATCCTCTTCGCGCTTCCGTGCATCATCACGAGCCGCGATTGCCTCGTCGCGCCCCTTCACAGCCGCGGCTAATGTCTTTTCCAAGGTAGGGACATTGCGCAGTAAAGCGTTATGCTCAGCTACATGGCAACCAAAAGTTGACTATCATTCGACTATAAAGAAGGAGGAGACGAAAAAGAATAAGTGTAGAACACCCACTTTCGACCACGCGGTGACGCGTTTCTAGCATTGCATGCTGGCGACCAATCGCCATCACTTGCTCCACCACTTGCGCGGCTGCCTTTATAAGGAGATGTCGCACAAACAAGGAATCAGCGAGAGCAACAGAGAGCGTCGACTGCCATACTAAAAGAAGGAAAGATATACTTACATGGTCCTCCAGCGACTCCGAAGAAGTTTGCTAAACGGTCATCCGAGCAACCATTCAATGTTCCCCTACGTGAGGAGAGCTCGAAGAATTGTGCCCGGAGTGGGACGTCGCCGGAGGGGAAGGAGCGCGCTTGACCTCTACCTTGGCCCTTGAGGTCGCGACTCCCAATTCTTTCAAAAACTCGACGTCGCCAGAAGATGACGATGCCTCTTGACTACAAGATCAAATCCACATTGAGAAATGGCAAACTCCAGGGCAAAGTCAACAAGAAGAAAACATAAAAGAATGAATGATCTAGCAAACTTACCAGTCAAACTTGTCGAGATCAAACGTGGCCGCCGCTGACTCCGACGAAGACTCCTTGGGCAATCGCATCTTCGTGCGAGAAGATGGTGCCACAGCCCTCACAGGAACAGCTGGAATTGGCGACTCCGCGCCAACAGCCGTGCCTCCTGGAGTCGAAGGAGTCGACGCGTCGGAGTCCTCGCTGCGCGAATGCTTACGAGTATCCGGGCTCTCGGACTCAGGGGCTTCCTCTTCCACATCAGAAGGGACAGTCGACTCAGACTCGTCCTCTTCCAAAGCTTCGCGAGGAATAATCCCCTCAGGGAGAGGAGGCATAAAAGGCGACACCGCCCAATCCTGCATACAAAGAGAACAAGTAAGCAAATAGAAAAGCAACCGTGAAGATAAGCTACTGCGTAGCACAACTATACCTCAGGAGGAGGATTCGAAGCATCAAAAGGAGGAACAACTGGTTCACTTGGAAGCACATCCTTGACAGTGCACTTCGTGACCAGTCGAATCCTCTTATCCACCTCACTCGCGGACATGCCATCGGCAGACACGCGAGTGGCATCATCAGCGCCACTCCATTGAAACATGGGATGGACTCTAGCTTGGAGAGGCTGGACGCGACGGCGTAGCCAAGTTCTGATAAGAGCGCAGCCTCCCTCTTCTACGCCTATGCGACTTTCGAGGTCGCAGACACGCTGATACAGCACGTCCGTCTCCGCGAGTTCGCCAGGCATAACTACGTTCTTCCAAGAACGCATCTTCTTGCAGGGAGTCGCCGGGTCGAAGGGCGCGAGTCCAAAGTGCTCATCTTTGGCCTTCTGATCGCGAACATAGAACCATTTGTCCCTCCATCCCTGGACGGACTTGGTAAGCTTGATGTCGAAGTAGGTGGCGGATGGGTCGACGTGGATTCCGCAACGACCTACGTCATAAACTAAAGAGCCAGATGCGGACTGACGCTTCAATTTAAACAAACGCTTGAAAAGTCCAAAGTGTGGCTCGACTCCGAGCTAGCACTCGCAAAGGGTGATGAAGCAGGTGATGTGGAGAATCGAATTTGGGGACAGTTGATGGAGCTGGAGCCCGTAGAAGCAAAGAAGACCCCTAAAAAAGGGGTGGAGAGGCAAGGAGAGACCGCGAATGACAAATGCAAGAAACATCACTCGAAAACCAGCGGGAGGAGCAGGAATGGTCTCACAGCTGGGGACGCGCGCATCGGCGACTGCCGCAGAAATAACTCCATCCTGGCGAAGAAGACGGAGATCCGACGCCTTGATGATGGAAGGGCACCATGCACCATTTGTCACGCGGGTGACCACGATCTTTTTCTTCCTGCCGGCGGCAGTGCTGGTGCCCGCAGCAGCGGAGCCACCCTTCTTCTTCGTCGCGGCAACGGTGGCCGCGGAATCAGCGGTCGCACCTCCTTTCTTTTTTCCCATTGCGCGGCGGCGATGAGAGCGCAGAAAGTAGCTTGGAAACGAACGGAGGTGGTCCAGCGCTGTGGAGGAGACGAGCGCAGGAAAGCAGAAGAACAACAGCAATGGCAATGGTAGCGAGGACGAAAGAGTGCAGATGGAAAATTACCGCCGCAGCGCCGCTACTTAACCCCTGGGAGATGCAATCCAATGGCTGACAAAAACCCTATTGGACGCGTGGCACGCGTCACATTGGACACGTGGAGAAGAGGAAGCGCGAACCGTCCCCCCACTTCTACCATTATGCGTGGAAATCGAGGAGGTGCAGTTAAAAATAAGATTACGCACGCCCAGTCAAATCAAAGTCAGAAAGTGGGACCCACCGCTCGTCGCGTCCTGTCAAACTCGCTCACGCGGGCAACTGAGGTCATACAAGCGTCAGCACTAACATCATCAAGGCTACGCAATGGAAAACTTTGACTATTTTTAGTCCTTGCTAGAGTCTTCGACTCCACCAAGCACTCGGGGGCTACTCCCATAGGGAGCGCTGGCCGCGCACCCTACGACTTTTTTTTTCTTTCTTGTTGCAGGAATGTGGACAATCACAAAGCAAACCCAACCACTCAAAACACAGTTCGATTACGGACATGGGTTACTCCCATAGGGAGCGCCGGAAACAAATTTGATTGAAACAAGCAAACAAAAGACGACAGCAGTCGCAAAAGTGTTTTAGTCCCTGCCTGAGTCTTCGACTGAATAAGCAAGCGAAAGACGACAGTAGTCGCAAAAGTTCTTTAGCCCCTGCCTGAGTCTTCGACTCAACCAGGCACTCGGGGGCTACTCCCATAGGGAGCGCTGGTCGTGCGCCCTATGATTATTTGCACAAAAACTATGTGTTGATAACATCCGCACTCGCAACCCTTGGCGACACCGCCTCACAAATTTTCCCTACAATGAGACTACGTCTCCTGGGACGCCCGAATCGTCTCCACGATGATAAAATTCGGATGCCGCGCTTACAACGTGAAGGTAAGACCTGAATAAGGCCTAGCAACACATTTAACTGCGCACTACCAGAAATGTATCCGTGCCTACAGGCACGATGAACATGCCTTGACGGACGCGTCGAGTGCTCACACCCATATAACTGGAATTCGACTCCTGTAAGACCTCCGTGGCCTGAGTCGAATTACACCAGCACTTTTCCGGATTCGAGTCCGGGGACTCGAATTTGAGTAGATTGCGTTGTTTCACCCTAGGATGGTTAACTGATACCGATACTTTGGTTATATCAGGCACGTATATCAACAATCCCTATGACACAAATAAAAGCAATCGAAATATACTCATTTAGGCACTCGAAGACTTCAAAAAGTCCCCAGTCGAATCTGCGATTCCACTGGACACTCGAGGGCTACTAACATGGGTATACCCTACAGGTACTCGAGCTTGGTATATACGTTCCAAATACATACAGGCCCACGGTGTCGCCAAGGCCCGGATGGAGGGACTCGAGTAATCTACGGACTCTCGATAGCTTGAAGAACAAGAAGAAGCTAAAGATAGAAAGATTAAAGGGAAAACCCTAACTTGTAACCGACTCGACCTGCTACCCGAGACCTAGCCTATATATATAAAGGCTAGGAGGGGGCGGCGAGAAGGACACACGCAACCCTAGTTTCCACAACCTTCGCCAGATTACATCTGTGCACCATTGTAACTTTTGACTCCCTCAATAATTCCACGAGCAGACAAGCAGGAGTAGGGACCTCTACGAGGCCTAAACTTGGGTAAATCCTTTGTCCCATGTGTGCTTGTTTGCTAGCCGATAGATGTCTCCAGCGCTCCCTCCTTCTCCAAAACCCAAGTCTATAACAATGGGCATTGACGAGTTTAACCCTCGTCAATCATGTTTAGATATTGTGAGCTCCGTTCATGATCAAGATCATCTATTTGTAATTCCTACATTTGTGTTTGCGGGGATCCGATGGATATTGAGATGCTATTCCAGATTGATTATTGATTCTATCATGTCTTTGTTATTTGTGATCTTGCATGCTTTCCGTTGTTAGTAGCTATCTTGGCCAAGTAGATGCTAGCAACTCCAGGAGTTAGTATTTATGCTCGATAGTGGGTTCATGCCTCTAGTAATCTGGGGAAGTGAGAGAAATCTCTAAGGTACTAGATGTGTTGTTGCTACTAGGGAGAAAACAACAATCCTTTGTTCATAGAACAATCGTATTGTTTACTTTACATGCAATGCGTAATGCAATTATCCATTGCTTGCAACTTAATACTGGAGGGGGTTCGGATGATAACCTGATGCAGTTGGATTACAGTCTATGTATAATGTTGTAATGCCCAATCAAGTCTCAAAGGAGTCAAGGTGAGTACTATATGCATGATTGCTTTCTCGATGTTTGTCAATTGCCCCGCTGTAATTTGTCCACCCAACATGTCATCTATCTTAAGGAGAGCCACCACTAGTGAACTATGGACCCCGGTCCTTTCTTTTACTATCAATCTACAATCAACAGTTTACTGCTTTCTGTTTACTTTCTGCAAACTATTACTTTCTTCCACTCGATACGTTTAATCCTTTATTTTCAGCAAAACCGGTGAGATTGACAAGTTCATCGCAAGTTGGGGGCAAAGTTCTGTGGTTGTGTTGTGCAGGTCTCCATGTTGCTGCTGGCACCGGTAGTGCGCCCTGCCAAAGTTTAGCTAGCAACACCTTGGAGGTGTTTCCTTGCTCCTACTGGATTGATAACCTTGGTTTCATAACTAAGGGAAAACTTGCTGCTGTGCTCATCATACCTTCCTCTTGGGGTTCCCCAATGAGCTCGAGATACCTTGGGCCAAGCAAATTTTCTCTGGCGCCGTTGCCGGGGAGTCAAGGACATCTTCACAATGGGGAGTCCCTCATAACCAATCTCTTTACTTTGTTATTTCTGTTTTGCTTAGTTTACTTTTTCTTTGTTTGCTTGTTTCTTTATCAAAAACACAAAGAAATAGTTTTACTAGTTTGCTTTGTTTATTAAAAACACAAAAAATGACTACTCTGGAAAACACTAAATTGTGTGACTTCACTAAACCAACAACAATGATTTTATGAGCACACATATTGCTCCACCTGTTCCTGAAGCTACTTTCTTTGAAGTAAAACCTGCTTTACTCAATCTTGTTATGAGAGAATAATTTTCTGGTATTGGTAATGGAGATGTGGCTGCTCATCTAAATAACTTTGTTGAACTTTGTGAGATGCAAAAGCATAGGGATATAGATGAAGATATCATTAAGCTAAAGAATGGTTTAATTCCTTGACTAGGAATAGTATTGATTCTTGGACTAAATGCAAGGATGCTTTCATTGGAAAATACTATCCTCCTGCTAAGATTATATCTATGAGAAGTGAAATAATGAAGTTTAAACAATCTAATAGTGAACATGTTTCTCAAGCTTAGGAAAGAATGAAATCTTTGGTAAAGAATTGTCCCACTCATGGACTGACTGCTTGGATGATTATCCAAACTTTTTATGCAGGATTGAACTATTCTTCAAGGAATCTATTGGATTCTGCTGCTGGAGGTACCTTTATGACCATTACTTTGGGTGCTGCAACAAAGCTTCTGGATAATATGATGGTTAACTACTCAGAATGGCATACTGAAAGAGCTCCAAAAGGTAAGAAGGTAAATTCCGTTGAAGAAACCTCCTCCTTGAGTGATAAAATTGATGTTATTATGTCTATGCTTGTCAATGGAAAAGCCCATATTGATCCTAATAATGTTCCTTTATCCTCTTTGGTTGCTCAAGAAGAGCAAGTTGATGTGAATTTTATAAAAAATAATAATTTTGGCAATAATGCTTATGGTAACAACAATTATAGGCCTTATCCTCCCAACAATGGTAAAGTTTATGGAAATTCCTACAACAATAATAGGAGTGCACCCTCTGAACTTGAAGTTATGCTTAAAGATTTTATTAGTAAACAAACTGCTTTCAATAAAACTATTGAGGAGAAACTCTCTAATGCTGAAAGAAATATAGCATCATTGGCTGAAGCTCAATCTTCTTTGAATAAAATGGCTGCTAAACCTGAAACTAATGAGAATCCATTTGCAGCTACTAATGCCATACAAGTTAGAATTGATGAAAATGTTAGAATATTAGCTGAATTGCATGCTAAGTGGGAAAGAGAAGATGAAATTGCTAGAAACAATAGTGTTTCTACTATCACTACCACTAGTGTTGAGGCTAGTAATAGCTCTACTACTTTAGATGATAATTATGATTTTGATCTTGATGGTTGCAACATCTCTGAAGTTATTAAGTTCCTACAAAAGCTTGCTAAAAGTCCTAATGCTAGTGCTATGAATATGGCCTTTACAAAACACATTACTGATGCTCTCATAAAGATTAAAGAAGAAAAGATGAAACATAAAGCTTCTATTCCTATAAAACAAGAAGATGGTTGGGAACCCATCATTAATATGAAAGTGAATGATTTTGATTTCAAAGCTTTATGTGATCTTGATAGTAGTGTTTCTATTATGCCTAGAAGGATTTATGATATGCTTGACTTGCCACCATTGGAAGATTGCTATGTGAATGTCCCACTTGATGATAATGCTAAAAAGAAACTCATGGGGAGTATTAATGATGTTCTTATTATGGTTCACAATGCCTATGTCCTCATTGATTTCTTTGTTTTGGATGTTGAATGCAATGTTTCTTGTCCTATTACTTTGGAAAGACCTTTTCTTAGAACTGTTTGTGCCATTATTGATATGAAAGAAGGCACCATTAAATATCAACTCCAACTCAAGAAATGTATATAACACTTCCCTAAGAAGAGATATAATATTTGTTTTGCCTCTCCTATGAAAACAAAAATTGCTCTTAATGCTTCTTCATTTGAGAACACATGATCCTTTTTCTTGCTTCTTATGCCTAACTTAAAGGCGTTAAAGAAAAGTACTTATTGGGAGATAACCCAAAAGTTTAGATGAGTCTTGGAAGTTATTACTTCTGTAATAACCGCTCCTTATCCTTTTTATTTGATTTTTGTGCCAAGAGTAACCTCTAATGAGAGAGAAGTAATGATTAGGAAAGTTGTTGTCCCGAAACAGATTTATGTGCTTCACCGTAAAAATTCGTGTAAAATCTCCGTACGTCCTTTTGAGGCGTGAATATTTGTGCTTCTGTCTCAGGTTGTTATCTAACTTTCGTTAGTTCAACACTTTTCGATTTGAGAAACATAAGGTCTTCAAAAAAATTCGTATTCACCTGCTGGTCTGTTTTGACAGATTTCTGCCATTATTTGCATTTGCTTCTTGTTGGTTCCTTTTTGAGTTATTTTGGGGAATTGAGCTTTTTGAGGTAAGTGCTACAGTAGCTTGTGTTTTAATGGAAGTTTTATTGATGTTGGAACTGAACCTAAAGACTTATTATCTTGAGTGCACTAATGTTGCTAATAAAGATTGTGTGAAGTTTTGTATGAAGAAAAATTTCAGGTGTATGGAAGGAATGAGTAATGAGATGAAGGATGGACTAAAGCTCAAGCTTGGAGATGCCATGCGTGTCACCCCAAGAAATATCCAAGAAGTAGAAGCGTCAAAGCTTGGGGATGCCCAAGGCATCCCCTTCTTCATCAATAAAAATTCCAGGTTTCTTCCAAACACTTCATTTTTATTGTTTCATGCACAGTTGTGTTGTTCTTGGAGCGTCTTCTTTTTCTTTTTTGTTTTGGTTTTTCATTTGCTTGGTTTGCTTAGTTTTCTGAATAAATTGGTTGGACCCCCTTTTTCATACATTGGTTTTCAAATAGTTTGGTTTGGATTGGAAAAGAGTAGGAAAGTTCATGCTTAAGTGGTAAAGAGAGCTTGCTTTTGACTGTGGCCTATGCTTTGTCATGCCATGCTTGATATTGTTTTGGCTTTATGCTTAGTATTCTTTGTTGTAGCATGATATGTTATAAACAATTGAGATTGCTTAATGTGCCTTGGAAGAATCATGCGTTGTTTTAGCATATTAAAGCATAGTATTGTGATATTCTCCTTTGATGCTTTATTTGGGTTGACTTGGCGCATGCTCACACCATGTTATGACTATCCCAAGTCAGCATAGACTTTATGATCCTTTAGTTTTAAACTTGTAGTATCACTTTATGCTTTGATTAATGATGTTTTGTCCCTCTGCATGATTATGGCCATTGTTGCTCTCTTAGTTGGTTGCTCCCAGTCTTTTGCTAGCCTCCATAACCAAGTATGAGTTCCACTCATGCATCCAACTCCTAAAACCAAGTTATTCCAAAGAGTCCACCATACCTACCTATTAGCATATGCTATTCCAAGTATATTCATGTTTTTATCTACCTTCTGAATTAAACTTGTTATGAGAAAAGTAGTGATTAAAGCTCTCACGAACTTGATGGCACACTTTACTTTTCTTGCCCTTAATAAACTTGAACCATTGTGTCGTCTATGTTGTATATGCTTGCACTTATATGTTGGGGATTAGTAGAACCATGCTGTCATGGGGACCGCTTTCAACATTGCACTTGTACTTTGTACCTAGTTGATATCATGCTCTTTTGTCTATGGATGTTGTCGGTGTGAAATGAAAGGAGGGCTTGTAAGTCCATGGAGTTATGTATGTGTGTTAGAGAAACGCCTGGGCCGCTGGTTTAATCCATGCTGTCATGGTGGAAACCTGCAGCGTAACCATAAGGAGGTGTCTATGAAGCATTCTTCTTATAAAAAAGAGTCAGATATTGAGAAAAAAGAGAAAAAGAAAAAAGAGATATGAGAAAAGAGGAAAGAGAGAAAAAGGCACCATTTTCCCATGGTAAATAAGAAGATTGCTGAGATGCTTGTTGTCTGCTTGCCTTGTCATTTTGATATGGGGATTCTTCCGTATCATCGGGCAAGGGGTACCCCGTTGGCGGTTCTCTATGATACACATGTACTTACTATGACAAGAACTTCCCGGTAACTAAATTTGAGTAGCATGAGGAGCGGCCCTCGTATTCAAGGGACACGAGATTTCCAACTTATACTTCGTTAAGCATATACACCATAGTTTGTTCACTTCAACCTTAATCACTTTAAGATGCTTATGATAGGGGCAATGAGAGCTGAAAGCTAAAAGTACCATAATTTTTGGAAGCTCTTTATGAGACTTGAATCCCTACTTCCTTCTATGAAGGCCTTTCTTTTACTTTTATGTTGAGTCTCCACCTTCTATCTTTATGCACCTACTTTGAGAGCATAGTGGCCACTCTTAGTTCTATGTGCATTGTCCCAAGACTTATTGATTGGTGCATAGCTTTGATATTGCTTGTTTTAAACTATTTGTATCTAGTCACTCTTATGAACTTTGAAGGTGTCCTATGCATTTATGTTTGCTACTCTATGAGGGACAAGTTGAATGCCACTATGCTATGTTTTCTTTATGTGAAACAAACAAACGTCTTGCAAAGCATTGTTATTCATGAATCTTTTGTTTATGCCTTTTCATGTTGCAACATAGTTTCTTTGTCTTATTGTTAGAACTTTGTCTTTCATGTTATGATTGAAGTACTATGATCCCAGCTTTGAATGTTTTACAAATACTTTGATCAAGTTTATGATGGTGCATGTCACCTCAAAAATTATTCTTTCTTTTTATCACTTACCTACTCGAGGACGAGCAGGACTTAAGCTTGGGGATGTTGATACGTTGCAAACGTATCCATAATTTTTGATGTTCCATGCTTGGTTTTATCTATGTTCTTGTGTTTTGTCCACACTTTGGAGTACTTTCGATACACTTTCTAGGACTAACCTATTAACAAGAGCCATAGTGCCAGCTGCCTGTTTTCTGCTCTTTTTGGTTCCAGGAAAGTCAGAAAATGAATATTCTCGGAATTGGACGGGGCAAAAGCCAAAGTAAGTTTTTCACTGAGGGACACACGGAGCCAGAATACGAGACGGAGAGGGGCCAGAGGGCGGCCACACCACCTAGCCATGCAGCTAGGCCTGGCCCGCGCTAGGGGTGGTGTGGCCAGCCCAGGCACCCCCTCGGCCTCTCCTTTCGCCTATAAGATGCCTCCAATACAGAAACCCTAAGTACCCAATCAAAATTCCACTAAAGAGTCTGTAGCCGCCGTCATCTCCATCCCTAGATCGGGAGGGATCTGAAGCTCTTCCCGGCACCCTGTCGGAGAGGGGAATTCACCCTAGAGGCCTTCTTCATCACCATGCAAGCCTCCGGTGTGATGCGTGTGTAGTTCATCTCTGGACCACGGGTCCATGTAGTAGCTAGATGGCTGGTTCTCCTCCTTTGTGTTATCATGTTTAGATCTTGTGAGCTCCGTTCATGATCAAGATCATCTATTTGTAATTCCTACATGTTGTGTTTGCGGGGATCCGATGGATATTGAGATGCTATTTCAGATTGATTATTAATTCTATCATGTCTTTGTTATTTGTGATCTTGCATGCTTTCTGTTGTTAGTAGCTATCTTGGCCAAGTAGATGCTAGCAACTCCAAGAGTTAATATTTATGCTCGATAGTGGGTTCATGCCTCTAGTAATCTGGGTAAGTGACAGAAATCTCTAAGGTACTAGATGTGTTGTTGCTACTAGGGAGAAAACAACAATCCTTTGTTCATAGAACAATCATATTGTTTACTTTACACGCAATGCGTAATGCAATTATCCGTTGCTTGCAACTTAATACTGGAGGGGGTTCGGATGATAACCTGAAGGTGGATTATTAGTCATAGATGCAGTTGGATTACGGTCTATGTATAATGTTGTAATGCCCAATCAAGTCTCAAAGGAGTCAAGATGAGTAGTATATGCATGATTGCTTTTCGATGTTTGTCAATTGCCCGCTGTAATTTGTCCACCCAACATGTCATCTATCTGAAGGATACCACCACTAGTGAACTATGGACCCCGGTCCTTTCTTTTTACTATCAACCTACAATCAACTGTTTACTGCATTCTGTTTACTTTCTGCAAACTATTACTTTCTTCCACTCGATACCTTTAATCCTTTGTTTTCAGCAAAACCGGTGAGATTGACAACCTCATCGCAAGTTGGGGGCAAAGTTCTATGGTTGTGTTGTGCAGGTCTCCACGTTCCTACTGGCACCGGTAGTGCGCCTTGCCAAAGTTCAGCTAGTAACACCTTGGAGGTATTTCCTTGCTCCTACTGGATTGATAATCTTGGTTTCATAACTGAGGGAAAACTTGTTGCTGTGCTCATCATACCTTCCTCTTAGGGTTTTCCCCAACGAGCTCGAGATATATTGGGCCAAGCATACCACAAGATCCATGTGGTACATTCTTTATTCTTCATGTGTTGACAATTTGAATTCAATCTTCACTCTTTATATTGGTCAACAAACTATCTTCTCATGCTCTATATCAATATCTTGAGGTACATAAATAACTCTTCAATTGATTGCGTGCTCTAAATCTTAGTCAACCATAGCTCAACTCATGAGGCTATCATGACATTGACTTAGAGCCATATCTTGAATTCTTCTCTTGATCAAACTATCAAGATCTTGATCATATCATATTATTATATTCAACTCAATGACCTTGATGCCAATACTCAAGGTATATCTTTACATTCGTGGCATCCATGCTCGAATCCAACACATGGACTACAAACATGACCTTTGGACTATTCCTACAATAAAAACTCAATGAAAACATTAGACCGTAGGGATTGTCATTAATTACCAAAACCACACAAATAGAGAATTACCATTACACTCCTAGAGGGGATTTTATTAGGATCCCTATAATCTATCTTGACTCTAACCACTTCAGCACAGTTCCTGAACACACTCTTCCAATCCACAAACCTCAGAAGCCCGCTATTCCGAAGGAGGTTCAATTCCATAGAACAACTTAATTTCATATCAAATCCATGCAGTCATGCTTATCATTGATAATACATATGCCACAAAAGCCTAGTATGTCGACAGCAGACCCTTTAAAAATGCAGCGCTTATATCATGGATAAAGTCCGGCCAAAACATGTTTGTAAGGGGCAAGCATGTTGCCACCGTATTTTTGTCATTTTGTTTGCAAGGTCTACACCCTTAAATTCGTTATTTGCACGGTTTTGATGAAAATCATAAATTGGCAAATAGAGACAATACACAATCTTTTAAAACAACCGAATGAATAGTTTGCCAAAATTTAGGTCAAATAAGGAACAATATGCACGCCGTGCAAGATCAAGCATCACCGTCCTCACCATGATCGTGTGATACATCACCATTGCCACCAACAATTTCTAGCAGGGATCAAGCAATCATACATGTCGGGCGTGTCATCGACCTCTTCGTGGCTGCCACGGTGGCATCGGCCGATTTGACTGTCATAGGCCCCCCTAAACTATGCGGTTGCCTTGTCGCTTTCGTTTCATGCCTCTGGAAGTTGAAGTTGTCTCAACTTACAGAGCGTGTGTGTCGCTGATGTTGGGGAACATGCTACGCAAAAAAAATATAGTGCATAATGAGGATCATATGCAAGGAGAGAGACAATGGATCATACCTCAAAGATTGAATTAGCGGAAGTTTTTCAATGACGAGGTTGGCGAGGACGACCGTCGATCCCCACAACAAGCCTTAGCAAGTCACGAGGAGATGTATTATCCCACGGACCTCTCCATGAAGATGCACCGATGAGAACGTTGTTGTCGAAATAGTCGGTGCATCGATTCCTATAGCTAGTCGATTAGCCGCGATAATATTTCTCCTTGTGAAGATCCTCATGATGAGGTGCTCCAAATATAGCACCTCCACCGGTATCCACACGTACAAGATCAGCGGAACCCCGTCGAGCTGTGATCAAGCACATGCTCGAAGCGGGAACGTGTTGATAAAGATCCGGCAGCGCTTTCGTATTCTGACTAGATTAGATCTAGATGGAGGTAGAACTCGGGTAACGCACCAACATTGTAGTAGAATAAGAATCTAGGGCCCTCCCATCCTATGGTTTAGATTACCACCATGTAGGAGATGGAGTGAGAGAGAGGTGGCCACAGCAGCGCAGCGGTAGGAAGCAAGGCGCGGGGGGGGGGGGGGGGGGGTGGTGGCATGCGTTGCTAGGGTTTCAGGTGAAGGCGGTGCTTTGGCTTGGGGAGAGGGTAATCCACGACTTGTGTGCCTATTGGGGTGCCCCTGGGTCTCCTTTTTAGGTCTCTAAGACGATTTGATCGTCCAAGACTAAAGAGTCCATTTTGGAAGCATATTTATCTTGTGTTTTTGCATAAGTAGAGTAGAATTTTGGTATTTTACTGCGCTCGTGCGCACCTTTTTCCCTTGTTCCAACAGGATCCCGAATTATTGTCATTTGTGAATATATCAATTAGGACTATCATGTATGCAATAATATGACATTTCTAAGTGATAAATGTCATTTAAATGGTTTTCCACGCACCTAGGAGAAGAGAGGGTGCAAAGGAAGCTACTGAAGGTTTAACGACCAGCGGTATGGGCAAAGCCCACCCACCGTCCACCTCTCACCACGCGAAGATGGATTTAAGATCTGACATTGAAAGAAACCTCTAGCTTCGAAATGCCACACTAGGAAGGGATCTGGAGGAGGAACTTGGAGAACGGCGAATCATTGGTATTTCACGGATCATCGGAGGACATCACATCATCCCCTTCATTGTCAACCGCTGCATCTCCATCAACACTATCATCCCCCTCTCTCATCCATTAGATATTGTTGTAATTCCAATATAATTGTGGTTTGCACTACATTTACCTCTGCACTTTCAATCCATCCATATGAATATGATGATGTTGTTGATTGCTTCCATGTGTGAGTATCTCCCTTTGTTCTTGGGGAGATGGAGAAACCCTAGCATTATTATGAAATGGAATAAACATGATCTATAACTTTGGTCCATGATCCATTGATCTATGATATTATGTTAGATCTCTCTCTTTAGATGGTATGTGAAGTCGACCACATAGCATTTTCCTTCATGGCTAAATAGAGGGAGATACCCTTGGGACGTGTATGGGAGTATGTCCAATGTTACTTTGTGACTACAAGCATTGGCTTATAACCTACACGGTCCAAGGGAGAATAAGAGAGATTCACTAAGCTTATTATGATATCCATGGGGAAACCCTTAATTGTGGTGGTATGTAGAAGTGGTTTGCTCGCAGACATCGCAGTGATTATTTAGAGATGACCTAAATATTTGACTCGCAAAAGTGGCTGCTCACGAGACTTGTAATGAACATCTTATTATGGAGCTCTCTCCACACATGTCATGAAGAAATAAACAAATTATCCTAATTATGAATAATTGACATATGCTAGTGGTGTATCCTACATCCCCGAGAAAATTTTAGCGTTATTGAGTTCCAACACCGTTTCCTAATGCTCTTGTTACTTGTTTACTTTACTCGCTTTTATTACTTTCTTGCACACAAGCATACAACCTTTCAAACACCCTTTATGATATCAAAGGCAGCTTACAAGTATCCTTGAGTAGATAGTGACGAGGGGTATACAGACCTTAACCAAATATCTCTCTATGGGTTCGATACTCTTATGTCGAAACTAGCTACAGTCGATCTATGCTCTTGCAGACATCAAGCTATTTTCTGTGACATTTTTGGGGAGCTAAGCGCTTTTGGTCTTTGTACTTAGTTGCTAATTCTACTAATTGTTTTACTAAAGTTATTTACTAGTTTCAGGTGAACACCATGACTGCACTCGGGCTGATGAATCAGCTTGATGCAACTAAATACCTCGAGAAGTTTAATAGAGGATTCGTTAAGGAATTCCTGAGTGGGAGTGAACCAAAATATGAGGTTAACCCTTGTTTTATCGCTATTATTCAGCAGAAAATGTTTGCAGGACATGATCCATATGAGGATCCTTATGCTCACCTAATGCATTTTATCGAGTTATGGTGGACACTTATATTGAGAGGCTATTCTGATAATGTATTAAAACTTAATTTATTTACCCGATCTCTAACCAACACTACTTTAGCCTGGTATAGAATTTGCCCTGCAGAAAAAATTGATACTTGGGAAAATCTTAAAGGAGAATTTGTATTTTGATTGTTTCCCATAGTAAAGACATCTAAAGCAAGAAGGGTGATCACTAATTTCAAGAACCACCAAGGAGAAGGTTTGGTAAGAGCCTTCAAAAGGTATAAATCTATTCTTAATAGATGCCCCCATCATGATTTACCTCAATGGTATGTTTTACATATTTTCTATGGAGGGACTTAATCAATAAATACAACATGAACTTGACACAAATTCCGGAGGTTCCTCTATGGACCTAACTATAACTAAAGATTGGGAAATTTTAGAATTAATTTGTCGCAATACAGAAACTTGGGGATTTGATTTAGTTGGCGAAGGAGGAATAGAAATTGAATATGATTGTCTCAATGCTTACAAGGAATCTGGTAAGGTTAAGGAAATTGCTAATGAACTTCAATTAGATGATGATATTATTTTCCAAATCCTTCAGTATTTTACAGAAAACATTGAACATCCAAATAAAGATTGGCTTCAATATATTCCGCCACCCAAGAAAGTTGAAGATGTGGCGATGGAAATTGTGGGCCCCTATAGAGCCATTAAATAAAATAGCACCATATGCTGAACCCCTTCCTTACCCAAGGATGGGAAAAAAACATATGGTAGCACAAAAAGTTGAAGAATAGCTAGAAGAGGAGAGAATAGCACTCAAGAAGCTAGAGGAAGAGGTGAAAATAGAGGAAATTATTCAAGAAGGCATGCAGGAGATGGGTGAGACAACTAAAGAAGATATATTGACCATGTTTGTGCATTGCAATGTAACTGAGCTAGACACTAAAGCTTCTTAATTTGTTGAAGGAACGTAAAAGCTAAAAATGTTGGTAAACCTATTCTGGCTTGCACCTTTGGTGAATCTTCTTATTATGGCCTCTGCGATACTGGAACAGCTGTTAATGTAATCCCTTATAGGTTTTACTTAAAGATTCAATATGAACTCAAACCAGCTGAATTAGAAGATACTGATATGACAATCATGCTACCGGATAAGACACTTAGAATTGCTATGGGATAATTAGAGATGTTCCAATTTGTATTGGACCTTACAAGTACCCTATTGATTTTTTTACTTGTTAATATGCCTACTAACCCTTATTGTACAATTATTTTTGGATGAACCTTTCTGAACACTGCAGGAGCAAATATTGATTGCAAGAAGGAGACAGTATCTCTCAAGTTTGGCGAGGAAAAAATGAATTTCTATTTCTCTAAATTTCAACATAGGCCAACTTTTGAGGAGTTTGAAGAATATGAGCAAGAGCAAGAAGAGGAAGGTAACATTACTAGTCTTACTGTTGTGTTTTATGAGACTCCCAATGATAAGTTAGAAAGATGCTTAGTTGAAAAATGAAAATCTTCCTGAAGATATAGATAAAGTGGAAATTGATGAATATGTTAATTCAACCCTATAGTTGATCCTGAAATGAATCAAATTTATGAGACACCCATAAGAAAAGGTGATGAGGAGCTTGCTGATGTCTGCAAGAGCACAAATAATTTGTAGCTAGTTTCGAAGTTCAGATATCGATCCCACAGGGAGCCCAAAGGTAATTGTTTATTGATGAAGTCTCTGTCACACCCGAAGTTGTCACAGGTCTTCGAGTGAATTGACAGCAAGTGTTGAAATAGGAATGTGATTTTGATTAAATGCAATAGATTTAAATAGAACTAAAATGTAAACTTCAGAAATATAATGCGTACAAGTAAAGAACGACTTTGCTTGTTTGTTATTTCCTGTAGATGGCGAAAGAAGGCATGGGGAGATTCAGTTCATGGTGATAGTGAATGTGCCAGGTGGACGAGTGGTAAATGTAACAATTATAATCTTATAGATATATGTGTAGGCGAGCAACCCATAATTAACCGGAACTCCTCTTGGTAGATTTCATCCCAACTTCAATAATCCTACTAGCCTGCTACCAAAACCATGGTCAGACACTAGACAATTAAGACCCTTCAGGTCGCTTAGCGATTAAGCTCCTTGGATCGGACTAATGCAATAAGCATAGTGGTTACTTGTTATCCTCAAGTCAACTAGCTTTCCATTGATATCCTCGTGTCACCCGAGGGTCGCCGGTCCACTAGCGTACAAGATCTTATCTATGTAGAATAAGGTATCATGTTGTTTGGGCCCTTAATTGGACAATAAGCATTAAGCATCTCACAGATAGTCAAGCACACATAATATAGTAATTATAATCAATCACAAACTAATGGAAAATATATGATGGCACATCACATCTCACCAATCCCCTACATCTCCCACGCCCAAGGGAATTACTCACACATGAGAGAAGAATGGATCATCAATATAATCAAATAAAGGGAATTCATCTTGGTATTACTGTGGAGATCCACAATAAGAATAGAAAAATATCCAACACAATTCAAGATGGGAAGAAAAAATCTCAAACCGTAGTCTTGCAAGGTGGAGATCCCTCTCTCTCAAGTACAAGTAGTGGTTATGGGGGTGTATTGGCTAGGAGGTCGAAGATCGTGGAGCGAGATGAAGAACGTCTTCTCCGGATCTCTTCTTTCTCCCTTCTAGATGGTGTGACGGCTGCGGTGTTGTGTTTTCGCCCTCCGTCCCTTCATGGAAGTTGTTCCTTTTGACAAGACAGAGGTAGCGACAACTATACAGCGGGAACTATACGGCCGAAAAAATATTCCCACCGTATAGTTGCTCGTTAAAGCATCTGTGAGCTCCCCTCACATGCTTCCAAAGTGGGACTTGCTTGTTTTCTCCAGAATATTGTATTTCTCTAGTTAAATCCTCCTGTTGATGTTCAGAACCTGAAACACACATTAAAAACCAAGTTTTCTTTGCTACCGAAGTATTAGCGTTAGGTAAAACCAGAAAACGATCAAATCCAGGAGAAAACTATCAATAAAAGCCATAAAAAATGTATCGAATCTCACAGCTATCAACTCCCCCAAGCTTAGATGTTGCTCGCCCTCGAGTGACAAGGAAATAAGGAAGAATGGTAGGGATTGGAGACTAAAAATAAAGGAACTCACAAGTTTGAATTGGTGTCAAATTCTTTTCTTCACAATTCCTGCAATCTTAAATATGATCATACAAGTATTCACAAGATTGCATTGAGTCCACTTCCTAACCACATATATCTTGTTAGCAAATAAATCATATGCCCAAGCAAGTATCGAAATTTTAGCTAGGAAGGTGAGATAAATTCTTTTGGTGCCTCTCTTTGTTGAGAGATAAAAACTTTTTGTTCTTGTTCATTTAACCAATTAAGAGTACTCAAGTTGGCATCAAAACATTTAATTTAAGAACAACTCATCTACTCTCATGTCAAAATTTCAAGACTCTCAAAGCACCTTTTTCGTTCTCTTGTCTTTCAAAAACTTCAGCTCTTTCATAGAGAAATCATGCCACTATTTTTAACATGTTAATTGGGGTTGTGTTGTGCACTTGTGGCCATGCCAATAAATAATGTTGAGAAATAATGGGCCAGAGCAGTAATACAACTTCACTTGGAACGTGAAACCATGAGGAGACTAAAATTTTTACACGTCATAGCATTGCTTCTACAGATGTTTACATAACTCAATAGCCGAAATCAAGTGGTTTCCCACACTTAGATCATTCGTTGGCCAGCGGAGTTAATAGTTCCCCATGGAGCACGAAGGAGTTGTAATGACACGCGTAAAGCAATATCTTATGGTAATTATTAGAAAAAGTAGTGGCATAGTTTCTCTTGTCGTAAAAATGTAGGAAGTATTTTAACCAAGTTCATTTCTCATTGTTTCAAAGCTAAAAAGGAGACATTAGCAAATGAATAGAATTTTTAGGATAATAAGCTAAGTGGGGAGTGGCTCCAGTGCAAGCAAGTAAATAATTGTAGGATCAATTTAAGGTTGCAAAGAGTGTGATGAAAGGAATGTGATACCTTATCTCGCTTGCTTTGTTCTTGTATTCGAGTTGAACCTATCCTATATTTCCATATTGCCAAATCACCTAAAATTAAGCAATATCCGAGAGAAACAAAGAAACAAACTTGCAAATAAAATTACCACTAATTTTTTGTATTTTTGGTTTAGGAATGCAAAACTGAAAATAAACATGCAAAATTTGAAGTAATAAAATAAATCAAAAGAAGAAAATAAAAATATGAATGCAGAGTTTGGAGGTTTTCAAACCTCCCCCAAGTTTAGGCTATTGCCAGGCTCAGTTGTTGCCGTCATTTGGTGGCTGGTGCGGATACTTCTAGTAGAAGTCAGGGAAGTGGGTCATGAAGTGACTGAAGTTGTGAGTAAAAGTGTTTACATCTTCATTCACATCCTGAAGAGTGTGGTCGATCTCCCCAACGCGCTGGTTGAGCTGCTGGAACTCCTGATAGGGGACGTAGTCGTACCCCTGCTATGGCTGGTTGGGCCACGGTTCCCAAGCTGCTGCTTCTGCTGCCCTTCCCCAGCAGGGTTGTGTCCCTGCTCTCCCTCCTGCTCCTGCTCCTACTCCTGCTCCTGCTCATCCTACTGCCCTTCATGTTCCTCTCCCTCGGGCTTGTGCTTGGCCAAGATCTCCGTCACTTGGTCCTTGGTGAGGATCCAAGTGTCCTTCTCCACAATCGAGAAGGCTTGGGGACATGGTAACTGAACCTTCTCAACCTGTGTATCATCAATATAACTGAATTGATATGCTTGGAGCCTCTGGTTAGCATGTTAAACACCAAGGAAGCCACAAGCAGTCAAATATTTGTCGTCCATAAGTTTGGAGCCGTCAACAGGTTCCATAACCGGTAGTGCAATGTTCAATGCATAGGAAAGGTGGGTTACCAATCCACCAATGTGAATATCACCTTTGGTCTTGTTGCTTTGGTGGCGAAAGTGCTAGATGAGTAGAGCTGCAGGACTGGGGCTTTGTGTTGCATTGGGGAAGAGAGCCTTGGTGATCATTGCCATGTCCGCATTGGCCATGGAACCAGTATCACCCCTTCCCAACATTGTGTTGGCGAGGAACAAAGCAAAGTAGCGAATGGTTGGGTTCTGAATGGTGGACATCTTCTTCTGATAAATATGACTGCCACCATTAACATAAATAACCTCCCACGTCTCTCCACTTGTGATGCTATAGAGGTTAGTAATATTGGGCTCCCCAGTATGAGGGAAGCTAAAATCATTGCAAAATTGCTCGAAATTTACTTCATAGTGTGTCCGGTTCATGGTGAAGCTTATCGTGCACATGTTACCTTTCTCCCTGTGGTCGTCGTAGAAGGAGGCAAAGAACTCATGGGTGAGCTCGGCGTAGGTGTCGTGGCTTGCAAAGCCAAGTACCGCCAACCCCGACCTGTTGCACATGAGGTCGAAGTCCGTCTTCAACCCTGCCGTGGTGATAAAGTTGTGGTCAGCCCAACCCGTGGGCATCACCCTCCTAGATGAGACAATGTCCATATTGGAGTTGCGTGGGGCTCAGCCCCCCGAGCTTGATCCCTCTCCCCGTTAGCGCTTGCTCGAACGAAATAGGCTACCGATTTTTTTAATCATGATGCACTAAAAGATTTCACCATAAAACCTTAGGCATATAGTTTCTATATGATATATGAACGATTCTACGTGGAAAAATTCAATCCTGACGTGAGAAATTAATAGGAAAAACTAAATAACCTTGAGTTCATCCACTAGATCAATGTGAGAGTTTCAACCATGGAAATATAAAAATAAAGCATGGATAGGGAGAGAAACATACCGATATGTTGATTCCCCCACTCAAAGTGCGGTTTTGTGGTCGCACCGAACTATATGGCCGAAACTATACGGGCGGGTGATGGTGCTACGCCCGTATAGTTACGGCGGTGCCGCCAACTAGGGTTTCTTTATGCAGAAAAACAACTATACGGCCACAACTATACGACAGGATCACAATGATCCTGCCGTATAGTTGGTCGTTAAACCGTTTGCCTCTCGAGATAAATTTCTAAAACTGGCATCGATATCTAGACGGCCAAAACTATATGGCCAGAATTTTTATTCCCGCCGTATAGTTGGTCATTAAATTCCTAGTACTTTTGGAATAAAATTCTACGAAGGCATCGATATCTATACGGCCGGAACTATACGTCGAGAATTTTTATTCCCGCCGTATAGTTGGTCGTTAAACTCCCAGTATTTTTGGAATAAAATTCTACAAAGGCATCGATATCTATACGGCCGGAACTATACGGCCAGAATTTTTATTCCCGCCGTATAGTTGGTCGTTAAACTCTCAGTACCTTTTAGAAACTTTTGTACGGAGGCATCGATATCTATACGGCCAGAACTATATGACCAGAATTTTTATTCCCGCTGTATAGTTGGTCGTTAAACTCTATGTGCCTTCGAAGAAAATTTGTTGATGGCAAAGATAACTATACGACCAGAACTATACGGCCATAATTTTTATTCCCGCCGTATAGTTGGTCGTTAAACCATTAGTAGTCATCAAAAAATTTCTATTTCTTCGAGGATACCTTCTTATCCCATAACTTAGTGAAATACCTAGTTTTTAATAGAAAATTGATAGTCAAAAATGTCTACCAACATTAGCATATTAAAAGCAAAATTTTAGCTTCTGTAAATAGAAAATTCAAACTTTTATTCTTATTATTATTCTCTACTCATTCAATCGACATTTCTACTACTTTTTGACAGCTGCATCTTCACGGGCACGCTTCCGCAAGAATGTCTGTGAAAAAGTGGTGGGAATACAATGAAATTTTTATTCTCTAATCTACTAAATTGACGAAAATGAGTTGACTCCCATTAAGCATTTATTAAGAATGGTTGAATAACTCAACCTCTTCTCTCTTCTCGAATTCTTTCCTTTGGTTGCCCCTTATCAATGGCACTTACGACATGAACTCGTTTTTCTGATGGAACATATCTTTCTCCTGCTTCTAGCTTCTTTGGAAAATACCGGATGATTTCAGCATCATAAACATTAAAGATTATCTTCCCTTCTGCACAATCTACTGATGCCCCTGCAGTACTGAGGAAGGGTCTTCCAAGTATTATAGCTAATCTTTCATCTTCTGGCATTTCAAGAATAATAAAATCAGTGGGAATAACATGCTCATTTATCCTAAGTAAGACATCCTCAATCATACCAACAGGTTGATTAGTGGACTTGTCAGCCATCTATAAAGTCATAGTAGTAGGAGAATACTCCCCTAATCCCAACCCTTTTATATAGGGAGTATGGCATTAAACTAACTCCTGCTCCTAGATCACATAAGGCATTATGAATATCTGTTTTACCTACTGAGCATGAAATAGTTGGTATTCCAGGATCTCCAGACTTAGAAAACAGCTTCCCGTTAGCAGGATATCTAGTTACCATGGCAACAGTTTAGTTATTTCTTTCTTTCTACTAAGAATATCACGAAGGAATTTACCATAATTAGGAACTTTGATTGCATCTACAAATGGGATTTCTAGACGAAGTTCACTAAGTGCCTTTGTAAAAGAATTATAAATTACCTCATCCGGTGCTTTCTTTTTCCGATCTGGATAAGGAAGCTTTTTCTCACCTGACTTACTCTTGTCTTTTACCTTTTTCAGGGGGTCAAGCTCTTTCGTTGCTTTCTTTTGTTGTTGCTTATTGCTTTTCTTATTTTCTAATACAACAACTTCATCTTCCTTGTTTGTTTATCTTCTCTTGGATCGACTGTCTCTGCATCAGAGTCATAATGATCATCTTATGCATCATTTGGGTCCTCCTTGGTTCGATCTTGTGTTTCAGTCTCATCTTGAGGATCCACCAATGTATCATCTTCTTGGCTTGCTTCAAGCAAGGCTTTTTCCTTTCGTTCTTTTTCAGCTTCGTATTCCGGTGGTCCTAAGGGTCCTGTAACAACTGCACCCCTTCTTGTGACAACATTAGTAGAAAAAGAAATATCTTTATCATCACGAAGAAAATTTTGATAACCAGATGCTATTTGTTCACACTGGGTTTCAATCATACTAAGGTACTTATGAAATAGTTTTATTTCTTGGCCAATCTCATCATAATTTTCGGTGAGTTTCGCCAAAATCTTTTTGTGTTTTTGGAAATGCTTATGCAAGTTATTATGAGATTTTACTTGTCGATGTTTTAATTCTTGAAAAACTTTTCTAGTTTCGTCTTCTTCAGTTAAGACTTGTAACAAATCCTCTTTGTTTTCCTTAGCAAGCTCAGAAGGCATACTTTTTCTTTCATAGTTTTGCGTACCTCAGGCATAAGATCAGAAGTTATCCGAAGTATCCATTTTTCCGGTTTAGTGCCAAAATTAGGATTATATAAAGAATCATTCTTAGCCCTAGTAGACATTAATTCCAAACATTCTTTAATAGTTAAAGTATTTATTGATCCTCCTGCTGAGAAGTCAAGCAATTTTCTACATTGAGTATTGAGACCATGGTAAAATAAATGGCAGATTGTTAGTTCAGAATAGCCATGATTAGGAATACTATTGATCATTCCAAAGAATCTTTCCCAGGCTTGTGGGTAGTTTTCTCCCATGTTCTGACTAAAGTTTCCTATGTTCTTTCTTAGTTCAGTTACCTTTTTAAAAGGATTGAACCTATTGATGAATTTTACAATGCAGCTTTCCCTTTAAGAGAGCATCGAAATAGTTTAAGACGAGAAAAGTCTCTCGGCAGACCTTTTGGTCCAAGAGATGTTATTACATCATCAAACTCTCTTATATGTCTTCCTGTGTCTTCACTTCCCTTCCACTGAAAGATTTCTCCTGCAAAATTTTAATAATTCCACCATCAAATCGATATTATCTAACTCCAGGATTAGGGAACTCTATTGGTTGTTTAAGAAATTCTGAACTTGGAGCACTGTATTCCCTGAGAGTTTTCTCAGGTTTCATAGGAGTTGTCCTGTAAATAGACATGAATTCCATAATATCACTCAGGTTTTCAACTTCAACTTTATTTGATCTTAAAAGTTTTTCAATAATTTCTTCGCACCTCTGAGCAGGCATGCGCTTAATATAATTCGGCAGGTAGGTCCTACCAGAGCGTGTAGACCCTTTGTCTCCTAAGGAAAACATTTTATAGTAGCAACACCTGAAATGTCAAAAGACAAACACTTAGCGCTTAGCTCCCTGACAACGGCACCAGAAAATAGCTTGATGTCTGCAAGAGAACATATCGTTTGTAGCTAGTTTCGAAGATCAGATATTGATCCCACAGATAGTGTTTATTGATGAAGTCTCGGTCACACCTGAAGTTGTCACAGGTCTTCGAGTGAATTGACTGCAAGTGTTGAAATAGGAATGGGATTTTGATTAAATGCAATAGATTTAAATAGAACTAAAATGTAAACTTCAGAAATATAATGCATAAAAGTAAAGGACGACTTTGCTTGTCTGTTGTTTCCTATAGATGGCGAAAGAAGGTGCGGGGAGATTGAGTTCATGGTGATAGAGAATGTTCCAGGTGGATGAGTGGTAAATGTAACAATTATAATCTTATAGATATATGTGTAGATGAGCAACCCATAATTAGCCGTAATTCCTCTTGGTAGATTTCATCCCAACTTCAATAATCCTACTAGCCTGCTACCAAAACCATGGTCATACACTAGATGATTAAGACCCTTCAGGTTGCTTAGCGATTAAGCTCCTTGGATCGGACTAATGCAATAAGCACAGTGGTTACTCGTTATCCTCGAGTCAACTAGCTTTCCATTGATATCCCTGTGTCACCCGGGGGTCGCTGGTCCACTAGTGTACAAGATCTTATCTATGTAGAATAAGATATGATGTTGTCTGGGCCCTTAATTGGACAACAAGCATTAAACATCCCATAGATAGTCAAGAACACATAATATAGTAATTACAATCAGTCACAAACTAATGGAAAATATTTGACGGAACATCACATCTCACCAATCCCCTACATCTCCCACGCCCAAGGGAATTACTCACGCATGAGAGAAGAACGGATCATCAATATAATCAAATAAAGGGAATTTGTCTTGGTATTACTGTAGAGATCCACAATAAGAATGAAGAATAGAAAAATATCCAACACAATTCAAGATGGGAAGAAACAATCTCAAACCCTAGTCTTGCAAGGTGGAGATCCATCTCTCTCTCCCAAGTACAAGTAGTGGCTATGGGGGTGTATTGGCTAGGAGGTCGAAGATCGTGGAGTGAGATAAAGAACGTCTTCTCCGAATCTCCTATTTCTCCCTTCTAGATGGTGTGGCGGCTACTGTGTTGTGCTTTTGCCCTCCGTCCCTTATGGAAGTTGTCCCTTTTGACAAGACGGAGGCGGCGACAACTATACGGCGGGAACTATATGGCCAGAAAAATATTCCCACTGTATAGTTGCTCGTTAAAGCTTCTGTGAGCTCCCCTCACGTGCTTCCAAAGTGGGACTTGCTTGTTTTCTCCAGAATATTGTATTTCTCTAGTTAAATCCTCCTGTTGACGTTCAGAACCTGAAACACACATTAAAACCCAAGTTTTCTTCACTACCGAAGTATTAGCGTTGGATAAAACGAGAAAACGATCAAATCCGGGAGAAAACCAGCAATAAAAGCCATAAAAATGTGTCGAATCTCACAACTATCAAAGGGAAGAGGAACATTTAATGATAGTCTTAAGAATGCACCAAAAGTATCTTGGTTATTCAATGGATGACTTGAAAGGGATTAGTCCCTTGATAACCACCCATAGAATATTTATGGAAGAGGGAGCCCAGACGGTTGCAAACTTTCAAAGACGACTGAAACCTCATATGAAAGAAAATGTGAGAAAGGAGGTAATCCGCCTTCTAGATGCAGGTACAACCTTGCATGTGGAGGAAGTGACTAGGTAAGTAATGTTCATTGTGTTCCAAAGAAAGGTGGGTTCACTATAGTCCCAAATGAACATAATTAGTTAGTCCCTACTCGAACTATCATTGGTCATAGGATGTGCGTTAATTATAGAAAACTTAATAAGGAAACTTGAAGGGATCACTACCCTTTGACATTTATAGATCAAACCTTAGAGATACTTGCTATGGACTCTCATTTTTGTTACTTAGATGGATACTCAGGTTTCTCTCAAATAGTCTTCCATCCAGAAAACCAAATAAAAACAAAATTCACATGTCCCTTTAGTTTATATGCTTATCATCATATGTCTTTTAGCCTTTGTAATTCTCCTGCCACCTTTCAAAGGTGTATGAATGCTATATTTGGTGATTATGTTGAATATATTATGCAAGTACTCATGGACGACTTCTAGGTCTATGGTACTTTGTTTAACGATTGCCTCCATAATCTCCATAAGGTTTTGCAGAGATGCAAAGATACTAACCTGGTCTTGAATTGGGAGAAGTGTCTCTTCATGGTTCAAGAAGGTACAGTACTTGGTCATAAGATCTCAGGTAAATGCATAAAAGTTGATAAAGCAAAAATAGATGCAATAGAAAGGCTTCTTCCTCCTCGAGATGTAAAAGGTATAAGAATTTTCTTAGGTCATGCAAGATTTTATAGAAGGTTTATTAAGGAATTCTCTAAAGTTGCAAGACCATTAACTAACCTTTAACAAAAGGGTGCTACTTTTAATTTTGATGAAACTGTCTTACTACTTTCATCATATTAAAACAAGCCCTTCTTAATGCTCCTATCATTAAACCACCAAATTAGAAAAAAAGCCTTTTGATTTGTTTTGTGAAGCTAGCCATGAAGCAGTGGGAGATGTTCTTTGTAAGCATCATGGTGATGAACTTAATATTATTCATAACGCTATTCGTACCTTGAATGGTGCTCAAAATAATTACCCCATGGCATAAAAAGAACTCTTTGCTGTTTTATTCTCTTGTGATAAATTTAGATATTATATAATTGACTCAAAAGTAAGAATGCATACTGATCGTAATGGCTTAAAGGAAATTCTTGAAAGAACTGACATTAAGACAAGAATGATCCACTGGACTTTACTTTTGCAAGAGTTTGACTTGCAGATCTTGCAAACAAGAGAAAAACATGTTGACACACCGATGGACAATGAAGAAATGAGACCACAAGAAGGGGTGTCGTCAATATGCATACCTCCAGGAACTATCCGTCCCAAAAGAAAATTATCTGTTTCTCTTTGTAATGGTTTTAGCCATTTCTTGCGACAAACCATATTCAAAGGGAAGAAGAAGATAATCCAAAAGCTGAAGGGAGGAAAAGCATAAAAGCAAACTTCATTATCACCGGTTAAGTGAGGTAATCCCAACCTTGTTTTTATGCTGTTTTGCTGTTTCCTTTGGTATTTTTGAACTCCTTGCATTTTTCTAAGATTACTGCTAGTTTTTGAACCTGGTATGGGCGGACGGTATGGCCGCATCCACCCATACCGGTGGTCATTAAGCCTGTAGTACCTTTTCTCATTTTTCTGTTTGTTTGTATGGAATGGTATGACTGGACCATACGATTAGCTCCCACCGTACGGCAGGTCGTTAAACCCTCTGTAACCTTTGTTTGGTTTTTGGTTTAACTTAAAAAAAATTTACCATTGTAAGAAGGGTCGGTGACTGCCAGTCCGGGCAGACCATACGGACTAGTCAAGCCTGTACCGATTACTTGGAAAGATTTGTACCGACTTTGATTGGTATGAATCTTGGAAGTATATCGGGTACGGGCGTACGGTGCAGGCACTGCCCGTACCATTTGTCATTACTGCCTCAAAATCTTCCTTTTTCTCTTATTTCTTTCATATTTTGTTGGGATTCTTTTCTTGGCTGCCACTCTTACTTCTAGTACGAGTTTCTCCGGCTACTAACCCTTCTTAAGCCTTCCATCAAAGGTCTTTATCCCTCTTATATCAACATATCCAATCTCCTTGATGTGCTACCCAGTTCCAGGCAAAGGCAAACCTTTAGGCGCCTCATGGCTCCTTCATGGGATAGTTTTCAGACTTCTTCTATTGAAGCCGATGACAGTGAAGCGCAAGACCTTAGCCTAAAGAACAAAGGGGTCTCCTACGACTCCGATGATGAGGAGTTTGAAACCTTCATGGAGCAAAGGACTAGAGTTGTAGGCAACCAGACTACCTCGCTATGGTAAGGCCTCATTATGAATAGGAATCAAGGAAGCCACATGGGAAGTGATGCACGAAGTCTCTTAAGTTCATCGCCACCAACTTCTCTTTGCCCAAGTGTAAGAAAGTTAACCAGGTTGATGTGGGAACTTATCAGGAAACCACAACACACACGTCCACAACAGAGAACATCACAGTGAATGCCCGCATGAGTGTGAAGCCACATGATGATTTGGGTCTCAACCTCATCAATGTGCCTGTTGCCTTGCAACTCTTGGAGATTGAGCGGCGCCTTCACAAGATAGAGAAGTATTAGAAAGAATAGCTTCTCCATCGTGAAGTCGTGCAAAAACGTCTCTTAGATTTGTAGGGAAAGAAGTAACTGAATAAGACGCTTGGTAAGATCGTAGATGCAATGTACTCCATGCTCTATGATCTGCAGAAGTTCCTTCACAGAATATCTATTCGAGAGGAAACAAACAAGAAGCTTCGTGTGGCTGTCTCCAACGCCATGCCTCCAACTTAAAGCACATCACAGTATCAAATAATCACGAGGGATTATTTGATCCCACCGGCTTGATTTCAAGCTTGCGGAGATCTATAACACCTTGTAAATCTATATTCCATTTTTAGCATGTTTACCTGCTTGCACGTATGATAGGTTTTTAATTTCAGAATTTGCATTAGTTGAATTATTAGCTTCCTTGGTTTAAGGAAGGAATTATATCCAATGTGTTTTGAGACTTTATGATATTTGAAGTGATTTTGGTTTATGATTGTTGTATTAGATGTATGACTTGGATGAGTGCCATGATACTTGTACCACTGTTATAATTTTAGGGTCTTCCACACCAATAAAGTATTGATAAGTTATGAGAAGAAAATTTTGATATGTTATAATCATTGGTTTAAACCAATAAAAGAGCCATAAAGAGTATTAACATGATTTGATGCTATTGGTGAAACAAAAATAAAAAGTGATGCTATCAAAGAATCATAAGAAAATAAATTGCGCAAGTTGACAAGAGGTACTCAAGCAATGATCATGAACTATTTACTACTCAGGCAAGTTCTCATCTAATTGAACTTGATGATTTTATAATATGCCTAATCTTCGAACTTCTTATAAACTATTGATATAAAAGGTGTCAAAGCCTCTAAGTCATGTGATGTGTGAGAGTGTGATATCACTCATGATGTAGTTCAATACTACTTGCGTCCTAAGGATTAAGGACTATAATTTTTTGAAAAAATCAAACTATGTAAAGTTTGACCAAGTTTTTAGAAAAATAATATTTACATTATGAAATATATACCCTTGAATACATCATGAAACATATTTTCACATGGTATCTACATAAAATCATAGTTCTTGATAGTTTTTTCAAAAAGTTTGGTCAAATTTTCCGTAGCTTGACTTTTCGAAAAAATTATAGGCCTTAAGCCTTGGGACAGAGGGAGTATCTGATATTATAATTATGCTCCAATTTCCTCATTTATTGTAGCGGCTCGTGCCTCATGAACATGATAACCTTGTCCATAAGCCACCATCTTTCTCGGGGATGAGCGAGAGTGTAACATCCCAAAACTTTAATCCAAGGTTATTAAGATCCAAATCATTAAAATTAGGGTTAACAAAAACTTTTCTAATTAAAAATATTAAAGCATTCATATGTGTGTGCATGTAAATTAGGAGTTGATTTGAATTGCCATGATTAAGTGATACATTGCTTGTAAAATGATCTTTAGGTGAAATAAACATCATCTAAATCATTCCCAAACTTTTCCCAAAAAAACAACTCAAAATGAATAATTGAAGTGAATGGTCATTTTGGCCAGATTAACTATCATGCCTACTTTGGCTATTCCTAGTACTCAAAACCTAACAGAAACATTTGTGGATCTTTACACCCCTTGCTAATACACATAATGAGGTACCAAGGCCCACCTTGTGATCTGCTAAAAACAATCAAATACTAATTTTAAATGATAGTTTAAAATTGAATCTATTTCATATGGGAAGATCCCACTATTTCAAAAACCACTCAAACAAGTTCAATTTTCAAAACCCTTGCAACCAGAGCCTACCTAGTACTAGTGGAGATCACTCAAAAATTTTGAACCCAAAATTCAAAAGTAAAGTTCATGCGGCCATTTCATCAAACACTTGGCAGGCAGAATTCAAACAAAACAAATTTCACTATTTTAAATAGTGTTCTGGCCAAACTTGTCTCCCATTTGACCCACATTTGCTCCCATTGTCCCCTCTTGATCAAACAGGACCTAACTAACCCATCCCCTACCCCCTAGTGACCTTGCCATGCCATGCCGAGCCCCACCTCGCCAGCCAACTTGGTCGCCGCCGCAGCAGACCGTCCTACTCTCTCTCGCCATGTCTAGGAGATAGCCCGCACCTCACCGCCGCCCACTGTCCCCTCCCAGAGCCAGGCCCAGCCGTGGACCACCCAGAAAACACCGCGCCCAGTGCCACCGCGCCATGCCGAGCACGCGCCAGAGCGCCGCACCCGGCACACGTGCACAAGCCACCACTTGACCGCAGCCTGCGCCCACCGCGTCACCACGACCCAGGGAGCACGCCAGACACCCCCATTCGCCATCCAATGCCTCACAGCCACCGCTCACCGTCTCTGCCGCTCAGAGCGCCAGCTCCGCCCGACCAAACGCCACCGCCCCTAAACCCGCATTAAATTCCTAGAGCACCGCTAGGAGACCGTGCGTCGATCTCCACCCTCAGCCATGCCTCTAGTAGCCCGTAGCCATGTCGCCACCGTTGCCTGCCCATCCCTCTCGGTCTCACTGTCGAGCCTATAAAAGGAGAGCACCCCCAGCAATTTGCAGCACACCACTCCACTCCCCTCACCTCACTGATCGTCCCACACCTCTAGCCGGAGCACGGGGAGCAGCAACTCGTCGGAATTGTACCGGAGCAGGCCGCCTCTGGAGGAGAAGGGTGCCGCTGATTGCGACCACCCCCGGAGATGCCTCGACCGTCCCTGAGCTCGCAGTCGACCACCAGTCTGTTTGCCCGCCTCGCCGTTGTCGCTGGAGCCCTGGTACGCCCCCTATGCACCCCCACTGAGCTGCTAGGGTTAGAGCTCGCCGGCGACAGGTCCGTCGTCGACGACGATCCATAGCCGTTGATCCCCACTCTAATCCAACATCCCACGTTGCCCTGTACCGCTTCGCGCGTTATGAGCCGCTGACTGGTGGACCCCCCTGTTAGCTGAGCCCCGCACTGCACAGTGACACTGGGCCGGCCCGTTAGCATTTCCCGCGCGACCCAGTTAGTTTGAATGAGGATTTTTCTTTTTAGTTTAAACTTAGTTCTGTCCCTTAATTCAAAATTCAATTCAGAGAGATTTACAAATCCAAATGAAGTGATTCTAATTTTGTTAGAAAGCTACTGAAAAGATCTATCCAAGCCCGTGGGATTTAATTCATTTAGAGTTATAGATCTCTCCTAGTAAAAATAATAAAACGGAAGCATTTGTACCTTGCAACATTTTTATAAAATCAACCAAGTTAGCTTTTGAGTTGATTCCAACTCTCAAAAATCACATTTCATCATACCTATCTGAAGATGCAATAATATTAGGATTTACATGCAGTGACTTTGGACTAGTACCAAAATAATGCTATATAGGCATTTCTAGTCACTTTAAATCATTAAATAATGAACTTAAACCAAAATAGTTATGACCCAACCCTTAAATCACATTCCCACATGTTAGAATATGTGGTGATGACATGTGTCCACATGATCCCATATTTTAAGTGGTGAATATTAAATCTTAGTTAATTTTTCAATGAGTAGAAATTACTTTTCTAAAATAAAAGGAATGAAACTATTGAAATCAACTTGTGATGATAATAGATCATCAAATGTGTGTCTTAGAGTACTAATTAGACTAGTTAAGTATTGTTTGGTGATTGTGTACTCCGTATGTATTTATAGAAGATAGTACCGACCAAGCTTACGAGGAGGAGGAGTTCTACCAAGAAGAAGAAGAAGAAGAAGAAAACTTCAACCATTGCACCAACCAAGGCAAGCTAGCACTATCCAAGTTAACCCTTGCAAGTGTACTTGCAAGCCACCATTAACAATGCAAGCTAACATTTGCAAGCTATTATTAGCAAGCTAACCCTTGCAAAACTTACTTTAGCAAGCCTCCATTAACCATGCAAGCTAATCCTTGCAATCTAGATAACCCAAGCAAAGATGCTTTAGGCATGCTTTGATCCTACCACTTTGACTACTAGTTACCACAAGTCTTACTTTCAAGCTTTACTTCCTTTACTTTACACAAAGCCCCTTACTTGTTTTGAATGTAGCATAAAGAGTATAAAACTTGACCTATTTAGATAAGCTTTAGATGTCATTCTATGGCATGAGATTGAAACCATCATCTTTCCACCTTAGTGAACACTCTTAACTTAGTAGTTTAGAGTAGATCAAAACTTGAGTCACTTTAGATGGGAACAATTGGTAAAAATGAATTATGAAAACCTTGGAATGATGAGTCATTCTATTGAGATGTTTTGACATGTGTTGAGAAACAAAAATGGTTTATGATGATGAAAATGTTGAGGCATGAGCCTTAGCCCTTTTATAAAACTGATGGTTGGATTCGAATGCGATACCATTCCAAATTTAACATACAACCACACTACCTGAATTGGGTAAGGCTTAGCCGGAAATTTATATGCATTAGTATTAGTTCCCTCGCGGGAGAGGTTTGAGCTGAGGCTACCTCTCAATGTTGTCCACCTATGCAGTGCCCAAGATGACTGATGGTCATGGTTGGGAGGCCATGCTCATAGGAGAGGTGCTTATACTAGGGTGTGTAAAAGGAAAGGTTATGTTTGATTATATGCATACTAAGTATGATGATTCAGGGTTATCCATGACAGATGTATCAAATCTTGTGGTGAAAGTGTACCACCTCTGCAGAGTGTCAAACTATTCGAATAGCCGCGTCCGCGGTTATGGACAGTTGGAATGGCCATACTGTTTCGTTGTCAGATGTTTTCAAAATAACTTATGAATGAATGATGAATCTTGACTTGACCACAACAGGGTTGTGTTTATGATAGTAGCTTCCCAACTTAAGTGATTCTAGAAATTTATTTTATCTTTCTTTGCTTCTGAACTCAGCTTAGATTTCAAAGTTAACCTTATAGTTAAACTTAGATTTAGCACTTTAACTTAGAATTATACTACTTGTTAGTGGTAGTTTGCGAGTACTTAAAGAGTACTCATGGCTTTTGTCCCTGGCTATTCTCATGGCCAGACTATGAAGGAGACTACCAAGATGATGTCCAGCAGGATGGCTATGATAAATAGGACTATCTGCCTTCGTCGGCATTGCCTGTGCCCTTGAAGATGGAACCCACCGCTACGCTTTATATTTATTCCGCTGCTTGTTGTATTAAGACTGGATCATGAGATCCTTATTTGTGTAAGACCTTATGTATGGTTTGTAATGGATGGTGTACTATGATATCCAATCTGTTATGTCTCGCAAAAATGGTAATCCTGGGATTGTGAGGTATGGCATAACGGGCATCTGGGATTAAAAATCCGGGTGTTGATAGAGAGTCTAGCTTGGGGAAGTTAATGAGTCCATTTTTGAAGCATATTTATCTTGTGTTTTTGTATAAGTAGAGTAGGATTTTGGTATTACTGCACTCGCGCGCACATTTTGCCCTTGTTTCAATAGGATCCCGAATTATTAAGTCTTTTGTGAATATATCAATTAGGATTGTCATGTTATGCAATAATATGATATTTTTAAGTGATAAATGTCATTTAAATGATTTTCCACACACCTGGGAGAAGAGAGGATGAGCAGAGAAGCTACTGAAGGTTTAACGACCAGCGGTACGGGCGAAGCCTGCCCGTACCTTCTGTCTGTACCACCTTCCAAGATGTTCACCTCGTCAAATACTCTCACCATGCAACGACGGATCTAGAGATCCGACATTCATAGAAACCTCCAACATTGAAACACCACACCAGGAAGGGATCTGGAGGAGGAAATTGGAGAAGGGTGAATCCTTGCTACTTCACGGATCATCATAGGACATCACATCATGCATTCATCATCAATCGCTACATCTCCATCAACACTATCATCCCCTCTCTCATGCATTAGATCTTGTTGTAATTCCAATACAATTGTGGTTTGCACTAGATTTACCTTTGCACTTTTAATCCATCTATATGAATATGATGATGTTGTTGATTTCTTCCATGTGTGAGTAGTTTACTTTGTTCTTCGGGATACCTTGTATTCCTAAGGAGCACCTGCCATTTGGTAACGAATCCATCCGCCCGGATTAGAGTCGCCGAAACGGGGAAAATCCATGTGTGGCCCTTTTGTGATTGCTTTAAGAAATTGTGCTCTTTGCTCTTGTTCAAATGTCCCATAGAATCCTTCCGATCCGCTCCGCACTCCAGGAGGTTGGAAGTAGTGGAAAGCAGGAGTTTGTGGTGTTCGACGTGTTACCGAAGGAGTTATTCCCACATCGCTCTGATTTGGATGGCCAAAGCCTAGAGAGGCTGAGCGTGTATGATGTCCAATGTTAATCTGAGTAAGATGTTCCCCTTCAGGTAGCTCATATTGGTTTGATACATCCAATTATTTTGATGTGCACTTCTGCACTTCTTCATGATTCCTGTTTTGATGAACAGGTTGTTGTTGTTGCACTTGCTTTTATTTGAGTGGATCTTGTTGTTATGGTTGTTGAGGAATTGAACGCTATGTTAGAGTAACCGACTCATCGATTTGATGAACAACATAAGTAGATGGGTGAGGGGGTTGCAGAGTTCTCAGCACATCTGCCAACTGCAGGTTCAGATCCAAGACCGATGTATGCACACTTCCCAACATGGTGGTGAAGGTCTCTTTCTTTGAATTTATATACAATAGATCGTGTTTGATGCTTGCCAATTAACCATGCACCTCAACTGTTGTGTGACTTTTTACCTGAACGTCATCTTTCAGTGAGAGGATTTCCGCTACTTCCTCTTTCTCAAGGCTTGCCTTAGCTTTTGACATCTCCACCAAGTATGGAAAATTCAAGAGTGGATTTTACTCCAACACGAAGGTTGGAAACTAGGCCTGAATTCATTCCTCTGTCGTCACCCAAAAATCACCACCGATGGTACGTAGATCTGTGCCTTAGCCAGAATTTTACCACCACAGGAATAGCCTGTAGCAACCACTTTGGACCGCCGATCTGTACCCAAATTGAGCCACCACTGCCAAGCCGCCGTCATTAACTACGTCGGGAGAGAGACATCACCGCCACCAATGTTGTTGTCAACCACGCCCCACCGCCGTGAGATGGGAGAATGAGATGAGATTTTATGGGAGAGCCCAACCACCTTGACTCGCCAAATCGAATCGCCTTCAAGGAACAAACTAGAATCTGATACCAATTGTCATGTCCAGACTACGATCTAAGGGGATAAACTATAATGGAAGTGATAAATCACAAAGGAAAGGAATCAATCACAAGGAATATCGATGGGAATTTTGGGTTCCAGCTATATTATCATATGAGTATCGAGAGTATAGGTTCTAGATCTCAAGTCCAATCATTCAATAAGCATAACATACAAACCAAATGAGCTATTGTTATATAGCCAGCGAGCTAAACAATAAATGATAAAATGGTAATAACCACCTACAACATGGTAATGGTAATTATGTTGCAGACATTTTTCGTCGTTGGATGCCCTCGGTTGATCATGACAATTTCTTTACTGAACTTGGTAGACAGTACCCACCTAACACCCTACTCTCCGAACCCGTGCTGTCGCTGCCTCTTCTCCCGTTAGCGGGAGGCGCCTAGCTGAGGAGGAGGTGAACCGGAGGAGGGAGATCGACATAGTGGTGGGTACATGTGTAGAAGAGATATGTTGGGGTGCTAGGGTTTTGGGGGTGGTGGCTGGCGAAGGATGGTGGAGGGATGCGGTGGTTCAGGTTTGCCCCTTATTTCACTATTGTCTCTCTCCTGGGCCTCCGTGGGACGGCGTTAGTTATAGGTTTGTGAACTAAGAGTGGTGGAGGAGATCATTAGCGCTTGAGATTAGCTGGGACTCTACCTATATAATGCACTTGTAACAATACCAGTACTTAGTACTGCGCTATTTAAACGGATTACGTCTACCATTTTCTATTTTGGTACACCTATTTTCGTTTTACAGTATTAGTAACTTGGTACTAATCATGTAGTTATTCAGGTCACGAAAATAAAATCTTGAGCGTGCAAAGGAACATGAAGTAGCTGGGAATTCACGTGCTTCCAACTGTCCATGTAAAAAAACAAATTCATTGTAATGTTGCCAACTGGTTACCATCTACTTAAAGTAGTTTCTACCAGAATGAGAACATTTTCTTAATTAGAGTTCTATATATTGTTTTAAAGCATGCATTATGTAATGCATGTACTCAAGTGAGAAAAGGTGGATTATGTTGCCGCGCCTAGTGAAGCATATGCAGAAATGACATTTTTATGTTATACAAACTTGTTGATTCTTTAATTACCTAGGATTGGGGCAGACTACGACGACATCGCTCACCAATGGCTTGGCCACATCTTCTTAGCGAAGGTCGTGCTCGACAACTTCCTGCATGATGGCAACCTCCTCCTTGTTGTGAGTGGCACTGGTGGGATTCCTGCTCATTCATTTCCCTCTGGTTTGTTTCTTTTCCTCTCTTTGATTTTCAGTGTTCTCTTTGGAGTTTGTTGGTTGATTTAGGTTCTCCTTTTTTGACACTTTTTGGTTTTAGTTATACATATATATATTACTACTGGGATTTGGGTGTACGTGAGCTAGCTAATTAATCAGAATTGTTATACCTGTAGATGGTCCTGGTATTCTACTAAACTATAGAAGATGGAGAATATGCAAATACAACAATGATACCTTTGCTTTGGATTTATGCATGTAGTATAGTAACTTTTTCTTAGTAGACCTATGTTTATCGAATCCTTGGGAAACAATGCTAAAAGGAAAATAATAAGGCATATCTACAGGACTTGTTTCTTTGTTTTACCTTCGTTCACTGGACCTTTCTAGTTTACTTTATAATGTGGGTTGTGTCAATGGATGGAGATAGGCCAGGGTTAAAGATTCACCTACAGCTGCACATCATATGGGATAAAGATAGTAATATGTATATCCATGTTAATGATTTAATATAGATAAAAATTGTGGGCAGCACATCTCGAGATACTAGAGCCCCTGCGAGTCACAGGCATATCAATAGCCTTATGATCCAACCGTTTGACCCGCGAAGCACCAGGCTACAAACTAAGTGAAAATACTGATCAAAGCCTTAAGAAGTGATGATGTTGTTGTTCCTCAATGGATTGCTAAGCGAAGACCATGCTCCCCTTTCTGTCACTGGGTTTCCTATGAGATCGCCGCTAACCAAGTATCTCACCTCGAGCCTTTATCAATCTCTGGGATCTTGGGTACCTACAAGTCCATAGATCGAGACAAGAGACAAAGAAACAAAGATATACATCTCTATTCAATCAGCAGACAGTACTCCCATAGATTAGATGCACATAATTGCTGCGAGGTTTCACCCCAACCCGCAGTTTGTGAGGACTACTCACTCATAACAATAAGATCAAGATAGAAAACATTGAGCAAAATACTTAGATTGTAATCAAATATTTTTTACAATGGCCACTGAATGACAAGGAGATCTCAAGTACAAGATAATGACTATGGATATGGAGAGGATGAACTATAGTGGTGGATCTCCTTTTGTGGTGTTGTGATGCAATCTAAGAATGACGACCCTCTGCGCGGCGGTTGGGACATCGAAATATATAGGTGTCTTCATGAAAGTTGTATGGTTTGATGATGAGTGCATATTTGCATCATATTTTATATTATAATTTTGCATTGTAGTTGTAGGATCTTGGTATTTTACGGTGTTCGCACGCATGTTTTATGTCTGTTTTTTACCAGGGTCGGGACACATGATGGATACAATGGACACAATTCTTGGAGAAGTTGTACTGGGGAGAAAAGGAGTCAAAAACAACGTAAATCGCTTATTTGGGAAATATCAATAATACTAGAAGAAAACCCGATGTGATCAAGGCATACAAATGGTTTAACGACCAACTATATGGCGGGATTAAAATTTTCGGCCGTATAATTCCCGTCGTATAGTTGGCGCCGCCACCACCTCCTCAAATAGTTTCACCCCGTGCAACTGGATCAGAGAGATGACATATAGAACAACCAGAAATCACCGAAACCTCACCTCCGGAAGGCATCTGGAGGGGGAACTCGTCCACCGGGGATCCATCTTCGCAGATCCAGTAGGCTAAGGCATCGATCTTCATCATCAACCGCTGCATCAGCACCATCTCCATCCATCCCATCTACATCTTGTCTAGATCTTGTTGTAATTTTCGTACTCGTTGTGGATTTATACAAGTACTATTCATCAATGATAGATTTCATTGTTATTGCCATGATGTTGATTGCCTCCATGTCTGAGTAGATCATTAGTTTTGGGGATATGGAGAAACCCTAGTATGAGATTGAAATAAGATAAAGTTTATTATGATATTCATCGCTATGACCATGTGTTAGATTGTCTTCATCTTGATGTTAGGAGAAGTTGACCTCTCAATAGTTGCCTCTTATGGGGACTTGATGGAGGGAACTACTTGTTGGTAGACGGAGGTGTGTTAGCACTTACAGTGACTATAAAGTTGTTGGCACTTCTTACATACCAACTTGGGAACCGAGGAAACTCACGAAACACTATCTATGCCATGGGATACGTCCTACGGGATTAAGTCCCTTAATAGCGCAGTAATTCGATTGATGTCGATTTCTGACTACTGTGGTTATGAGGATGATGTGAGAAGTGGTTGCTGCCTATTTGTCCAAATACGGAGTTCCTCCCACACATACACAGTTGAGAATGTTCATGATAGTAATCTTTACCTTAGTTCTTTATAATGCTAGAGGTGTATCCGCTACTCCCTAAGAACACCTTTTTCCCTATTGTAGTTCCAATCCCTCTTACATACGTGATACGTACTTTCTCTGTTCAGTTGTTTTACTTTACTTATTGTTGCTCTTATACCAAAAACCCAAAAACACCTTTTTACGCAATACTCGCATTTTTATCTTGTCACTTAGAACTTTATTTAGCATTTCTATTGTAGTATTTATTTCAAGAGTTATTAGAATTCAGACTCCTGCTCCCTGTGGGATCGATATCTTTATTTCAAAACTAGCTACAAATGATCTGTGCACTTGCAGTCATCAAGCTTTTTTCTGGCGCCGTTGCCGGGGAGCTAAGCATTGTAGGTATTTTAGTTTTTGCTTATTTATTTTTGTCTTGCTAAGTTTTGTTTTGAGTTACAGGTTTCCACCAACATGATGGAGTTTGAGCATATGACTAGTGTTAACCCACTCAGCCACTTTGGGAAGCCCTATGATATTTATAAAAGAGACAACTCCAACAAGAAGACAAGGGGGTTTGAAATAAATCCTTTATTACTTGGTATTCTACACAAGAAGCAAGATACTGGGGATGAAGAAGATCCCGATCCATATGATCATATTGCATGTTTCAAAGATATATGTCTTACTTTCCAATTACCTGGATATACCACTAATGAGGTATGGCTTAATCTTTTTAGTCAGACTTTGACTAGTATAGCTCTCTCATGCTATAGATCTATAACCCCAGAAGCCACTACTACTTGGGATAACTGTGAGTTTCTAGCAAAATATTATCCATTGTCAAAATCTTTTGGAATCAGACATCTTATAATGACTTGGAAAAATCGTTTTAATGAAGGACTAGTAAGAGCTTATATCAGATCTAAAGATTTATTACGTCTATGTCCACATCATGATTTGCCTGAATGGTATTTATTGCATATCTTTTATGGTAGTTTAATTGAATCTAATAAAATTAAACTAGACTCTTTCGCGGAAGGAGCCTTTATGAATCTTCCTATACCTAAATCTTGGGTTTTACTTAATAGAATTCATGATCACAGAGTTTCATGGAACTTTGGTCTAGGAAGTGAAGGAGGCGTAAAAATAGAACATGATTGTATTCATGACTATAATAAAAAAAGGTCATGTTAAAGAATTATCTAAGAACTTTACTTGGATTCAGATCTTGTGTTGCAAGTTGTTAAAGCTTTTACAGAACATATTAAAGCTCCAAAAGAGGGACCGGTCAAGTATGATCCACCACCCGAACCTGAGAAGAAAAGAGAAGATAAAGCAGCACTAGCCTCCTTAGAACCAATAAATGAAATGCCCTTTCCTAACACTGCACGAAAGAGAAGATAAAGCAACACTAGCCTCCTTAGAACCAATAAATCAGGCGTCTTATAATGACTTGGAGGAACCGTCCTAACGAAGGACTAGTAAGAGTTTATATCAGATTTAGAGATTTACTTAATCTATGTCCTCATCATGATTTGCCTGAATGGTATTTATTGCATATCTTTTATGGCGGTTTAATTGAACCTAATAAAATTGAACTAGACTCTTTCGCAGAAGGAGCCTTTATGAATCTTCCTATAACTAAAGATTGGGCTTTACTTAATAGAATTCGTGATCATAGAGTTTCATGGAATTTTGGTCTAAGAAGCGAAGGAGGCATAGAAATAGATTATGATTGTATTCGTGACTATAATAAAAAAGGGTCATGTTAAAGAATTGTCTAAGGAACTTTATTTGGATTCAGATCTTGTGTTGCAAGTTGTTAAAGATTTTACAGAACACATCAAAGCTCCAAAAGAGGGTTTGGTCAAGTATGATCCACCACCCGAACCTGAGAAGAAAAGAGAAGTTAAAGCAACACTGGCCTCCCTAGTACCAATATATGAGATATCTTTCCCTAACACTGCACAAAAGCATATTTTTAAATATGAACAGGTCAAAGCAGTACAGGAGAAGAAGGAAGAGGAAAGTATGCCAGAAGTTGTGGAACATCTGGAAGAAACCAAAGATGAAGTGGTGACCAAGGAAGAAATTATGGCTATGTATGCACATTGTAACATAGTTGAACTTGATAAAGAGACTTCCGTATTGGTTGAAGTTAAAACAAAGGTAAAAGATGTGGGTAAGCCTATTCCTCCCTGCATATTTAAGGAATCCTCACATTATGGTTTATGCGATCTTGGCACCGAAGTTAATGTTATATCTTATGATTTCTATTTAGAAATAAAAGAAGAGATAAAACCGGCTAAAATTGAAAATACTAATTTGACAATCATGTTAGCCAATAAAACTCTTAGAATTCCAATGGGAGTAGTTGAAGATGCAACTGTCACAATTGGCAACAAAAACTTTCCTATCGATTTTGTAGTTGTTGATATGCTAGCTGACACTCTTTGCCCAATTATATTTGGAAGAAACTTTTTGAGTGATGTAGGTGCCAAAGTTGATTTCAAAAAGGATAGTGTGTCTCTTAAGCTTGGGGAAGCGGAAAAAGAATTCCACTTTTCCAAATTTAAAGACATGCCTCCACAAATACAAGAAGAAGAGAAAGAGAAAACTATTGAGGAAATAACAGCTCTCTTCTTTAGTGATCAAAAAGAAGAAATAAATGAAGACTTAAATTATGAAGAAATAGTTATGGAGGACAAGTCCCTAGAAGAACTAGAAGATGAATTCGATTCACTTCCTATTATAGGGCCTCCAACTAATGAGGCTTTTGAAGAGCCAGAAAAGAGAGGGGATGAGGAATTACCATCCCCAGAATTGAACACTCTACCAGATAATCTTAAATACAGATTTTTAGATGATACAAATAAATTTCCTATTATTATTAGTGCTAAACTTTCAGGAGATGAAGAAGAAGAACTCGTGAAAATACTTAAGGAGCATCGCAAGGCCTTTGGGTACTCAATGGATGATTTGAAGGGCATTAGTCCCATGATAACCGTCCATCGAATATTGATGGATGAAGGTGCTAAACCATTTGCGGAATTTAATAGAAGATTGAAGCCCGAAATGAATGAAGTGGTAACAAAATAAATAGTACGCCTATTGGACGAAGGTATAATCTATCCTGTTAAAGAAAGGGAATGGGTAAGTCTTGTTCATTGTGTCCCTAAGAAGGGCGGTTTTACTGTTGTTCCTAAAGAAAACAATGAATTGATACCTACTAGAACTATTGTTGGACATAGGATGTGCATAGATTTCAGGAATTGAATAAAGAAACTAGGAAAGATCACTATCCTTTACCGTTCATAGATCAAACTTTAGAAAGGTTAGCAAACCACACTCATTTTTGCTACTTGGACGGATATTCTAGTTTTTCTCAAATAGCTGTTCATCCTGATGACCAACTTAAAACAACTTTCGTTAGTCCTTATGGTTTACATGCTTACCATCGTATGCATTTTGGTTTATGTAATGTTCTAGCTACTTTTCAAAGATGCATGACTGCTATTTTTGCGGATTTTATAGAAATGATAATGGAAGTATTTATGGATGACTTTTCTCCCTATGGAACCCCGTTTACTAGTTGCTTGATAATCTCAAAAGAGTTTTGTAGCATTGCGAAGAAAGCAATCTTGTTCTAAACTAGGAGAAGTGTCATTTTATGGTCAAAGAAAGGATAGTCCTGGGACATAAGGTATCAAGTAAGGGAATTGAAGTGGATAGAGCTAAGTTTGAGGCCATAGAGAGAATGCCACAACCTAGGGATATAAAAGGTATAAGAAGTTTCCTTGGTCATGTGGGTTTTTATAGAAGGTTTATTAGAAATTTCTCTGGAATATTTAAACCTTTGACTAACCTTCTACAAAAGGGAGTAAGATTTAACTTTGATGATAAATGTCTTATAGCCTTTGATAAACTTAAAAATGCTTTATCCCGTGCTCCTATCATTGAACCACCTATCTGGGATATGACTATTGACTTAATATGTGAAGCTAGTGATGATGGTGTAGGAGTAACTCTGGGACAACATATAGGTCATAGATTTAATATTATACATCATGCTAGTAGAACTCTTCAGGGTGCTGAAAAGAATTATCCTAAGGAAGAAAGGGAACTTTTTGCTGTATTTTTCTCTTGCGATAAATTTCATTCTTATATAGTTGATGCAAAAAGTAAGAGTTCATACGGATCGTGATGGTTTAAAAGAACTTGAGAGGAAAACCATCAGCCAAGACTGATCCATTGGATCCTTTTACTTCAAGAATTTGAGTTGCAGATTATGCAGAGGAAAGAAATAAAGATGTTGGATGCAGTGTCCATATTTGCCCAGCAAGACACGAATCTTATTGAGAGGAACTTTAGTCCTAGTGATTTTCGTTTATGAGAATTATTAAATGAACTAAGGCCAATTCCTCCAAAAGAGAAGAAGTCTTTGTTGTTGGAGAAGCTTGTCATCACCGAATAAGTAAACAGTAAGTTCAAGGTAAGTGTTCTTACTCAAATAAGTGATTTGTTTTCACAAATTTTACTCCTAAATTTTTTGCCTTTGAATTTGTTGTGTTTTTTGAAGGTTTTTACCAACTATACGGTCACAACTATACGATCGAAGAAAAATCTCCGGCCATATAGTTGGTCGTTAAACCTTATGTATCCTCTTTGCGAATTTTTCTCGATCTATACGGTCGCAACTATACGATCGGAGAAATATTTCCGACCGTATAGTTGGTCGTTAAACTCTCAGTCATTTCGATTTTTGATGTCTGGATCTATATGGTCGCAACTATACGGCCGGAGAAAATCATCCTGCCATATAGTTTGTCGTTAAACTCTCAGACATTCTTCGTTTCCTTTTCGTTTTTGATATGAAAAAACTGTTTTGTCAATTCCAAGTCGGTAAATTAACCGACCTGGACTCGAGATATTTGGAAATATCTTCCCGGAACCAACTATACGGCCTTATCTACACGGGTCGCGCCCGTATAGTTGGTCGTTACGCGGCAGGACTCCTCCAAATCCGCGATTTCTTTTCGTATTCCGTTAAGATTCTTTTCTTGAGCGTGAATTTGGTGTTTCTCGCGAGTTTTACCAACCTCTGACCCCCCCCTTATATACTGCCATTGTCTCTCTCTCTCTATCATAATCTACATGAACCAATCTACCTCTTATTCATACGTGAGGACACGTAAACCAAGGGACAGAAGCCAAGGAGAGAAGTTCCTATGGATATCGGGAGCAATAGCGAGCAAGGCAAGGAGATCAAGATCGTCCCTATGGAGTTCCTTGACACCGAAAATGAACGTCGGAAGAGGGACTTGAAAGCCCTCAAGCGGAAGATTAAAAAGATGGAGAAGGAGACGCCAGGGACCCCCAAGCATCTTCGATTGCTGCGACTTTATCTTGATAAACTTGATGAAGATATTAAGCATACAACCGAATTAGGTTTTTCTATGAGTCTTAACGCGATCCAAACCCTTCAAGACAACAATGAGCTCATTAAAGAACAAGTGACATTTCTGGAGAGGAATAATCTTTTCTACAAGCCGCATGTTAAAAAATTAGAGGCTGTCAATCAATCCCTCCACCTCAGGCTGGCCCATGAAGAGAAGATACCGCGTGCCATGGCACCACAGTGATCTACAATAATCACGGTATCAAATAATCGCAGGGGATTATTTGATCCCGCCTAGCTTGATTCCAAGCTTGGGGAGATCTTTAAGACCTTGTAATCTATCTTATAAGTTTTACATTACTATTTTAGTTTTGCATTAGCTCAAACTAGAAATAAAGTTTGCATCATTAGAATTCCCTTCAGGAATAGTCGATCCCTTTTATAAAATTCCGAATTTATTATCATATATGGAGCAATATTGAGTTTGTGTTTGTCCTATTGGATATATGGATTGTTTGAGTATAATTTTACTTGCACTTGATGATAGCAATAGGGGTCTTCCACACCATTGGTATTAATGGAACATATAAAGATAATTTTGTCAATATGTTGTAAGCACATGGTTTGATTTACAAAGAAAGAAAAATTATCTAATCAGTTAAGCTGGAAAAAAACCTTGAACAAAGGAAAATTAAAAGTGCTATCAAAATAGAGTGAGAACAAGTCGAGGTAAAATCTTCAAGTCATAAAGATGCTTCATATACAATTGGAATTTGGTAATTGAGATCATTAAACTTTGGATTTCTACATGAAGTTGAATGTATTTCTAGCTTCTTTGCACAACGCTTAAACAAAAGTGTGAGCATATATATATATATATAAAGGGGGAAGAAGAAGAAAAAGAGTGAATGTGCAAAGAGAAAATAGGCATACACAACTGTATTGTGGTATGACAAAGAAGCGTTTTGAGATTGTGAATCCCAAGTGAATATGTTAATCCTAAAACACTTGGGACTACCTCGCTAACTCATTCGGTCGAACCGAATACTTTTACATGATGTTAAGATTCATATTTTCTGAACTGTTGATCACTAAGGTGTGGAAGCCTTCTAATATTATTCGGATGGTTCGAGTAAGGTACTATTCATGAACTTATTCCTATGTATCATATATGATAAACACATAATGCATCTGCCTCATTTATTTTATCGACTCAACTTCATGAATATGAGGATCACATCCATTAAGATAACTTGCTCGGGACGAGCAAGAGTCTAAGCTTGGGGAAGTTGATGAGTGCATATTTGCATCATATCTTTACTATTAAAAGGCATATGGTATTGATGGTTCCGTACGTCTTTTTTATTTAGACGAGTTTACCCTCCAAACAATCGTGATATTCCCCACGGATACCACTGGTAAGAAAAACGAACGGTTCAACAAAAAATAAAACACTCGCGGGGTTGGGATACCTCGCGCGAGCGTACCCAGGTCATCCTCCAACGGAATCTCCACCGCCACCCACACCCTGTCGATCTCCGGCAGCTAGGGCCTCCACCCAAATGCGGAAGGCATCGCCATATTCTTCGTCGTGCTTCTAGGAGACGCATGGCAGTGGATCTGTAGGAGGCCGAGCTTGGGTTGGTCGGGTCGTCGCTGCGAGGTGGAGGCGCGGAGCAGAGCAACGGAGGATGACCGCGAGGGGCTTGGCATATCCTTCAGGTCGAAGAAGGGGCGGGCGATACCGGTCGTGGCCGGCGTGGAGCAATTGGCATCGACGGGGAGAAGGCAGTAGCAAGGAGATTAGATAGTGGGAGATTAAATTTTCCTCCTCTGTAATCGAATCCTATGGTTGGGAACACGAACCAGACCAGATTCGATCGAATCTGCAGGGTCAGGAGAGGGGATGGAGGGGGAAAGCGGACATCGGAGCCGGCACGGGTTCTGGAGGAGCAGGCTGCACGGCATCAACGCGGCTCGGAGCCAGACGCCGACTGCTATGGCAAGAGGAGGTGGAGGAGAAGAGGATTCATTGCCTCGCAGAGTGTGAAAGCGCTGCCACCAGAGGTTTCATCATCGCGGTGAGGTTCATCACCGGCATCTGACAGATCATTGTTGTGAAAATTGAGGCTATCAAAACTAGGGCGGCAACAAGGCTGACCAGCCCGGAGGCGACCAGGCATAAGGCGCAAGCACGGAGGTCTGAAGTGCTAGCTCGTGAGCCATCGATCGACTACATTGACCACCTAGGAATATAGAGAGATCGAGAGTGGTGTGCAAGGTTAGTTCGGCGTTGTGTACTTGGTGTGTTTGATTAATTGTCAGTGGTACTTCTAATGAAGTATGCAGCTGGTGTAGACCCGGCATAATCGTTGATGATGATAATACACTAAACTCTAGCCCACGGTTTTCTTATGTGTTTACCTCTTGCAGGCTTGCAGCACCACCTTAGTTCTATGTCAGGCAATCTGGTTTGAGTCTTTTGAGGTATGTTCTGCACTATGTGTTTTCTTCTTGAAGAAACTTCAAGACCGGAGGTATGTTCTGCACTATATGTTTTCTTCCTGAAGAAACTTCAAGACCGCTGTAATTACTGAAGTTTACAAGCACATAATTTCAGGAGTGCTAAAAATTAGGAATGACTATAATCCTGCTACATGGATGTTGGAGGTCACAAGTACTCCTCGATATAGGCTTTACGCCCGCCATATTAATAGGTCAAATTCTTGTCGAAATTATTTATGTAAAGGATGTACTCCCTCCATTTCAAAATATAAGATGTTTTAGTTTTATGAAATGGGTGTATCTAGGCCCTTAGTGTGTAGATTCACGTAGGTTTGGAGTGAACATACACACTAAAAAGATCTAGATACACTCCTTTTAAAAAGCTAAAATATCTTATATTTTGAAATGGAGGGAGTACCTTTTAATCCAACACCTGATTCATTGTCACCCTTCCCCCACTCGTACCTGTTTGTATTGCATTTCGGGCTGAGAAAAGAAATCGTCGAGATCCTGAGCAAACCGAACACTGAATCGAAACTGCTTATTACTTTCTTTAGAAAGTATGCTCGGCCACTCTGTGCTTCGTTTCTCGCTGAATTGTGGAAGGAAAATCTATCATACTGGAGGTTTCTACACTGTCATAATTCCTTGATGTTTGGGACGATTTGCTGGAAATTTGACTAGAAGGTACGCCGTGATGTACTCAATGCCACGGATGCCATTTATGCAGCAGTTGTTTTCATAGGAATTAGTAATGCCACTTCCGTTCAATCTGTGATTTTTGTTGAAATATTTTATATCATAAAGAGGGTACAATTGCCACTATGAGCCATGACTCGGGGCTTCCTCAGCGCCCGCTGACCCTGAGGTAGCATCTCCAACCACAAAAGAGCTGATTTCCAGCAACTGCGCTAGAAGTGAGCGAGATGCGGAATTTTAGGAGCGTGAGAATTGAGGGTATCCATAGCAACGCACGTGCATTCAGCTAGTTTTATATTATAATTTTGCATTGTAGTTGTAGGATCTTGGTATTTTATGGTGTTCGCGCGCATATTTTATGTCTATTTTCACCAGGATCAGGACAGATGATGGATACAATGGACACAATTCTTGGAGCAGTTGTACTGGGGAGAAAAGGAGTCAAAAACAACGTAAATCCCTTATTTGGGAAATATCAATAATACCAGAAGAAAACCCAAAGCGATCAAGGCATACATACGGTTTAACGACCAACTATACGGCGGGAATAAAATTTCCGGCCGTATAGTTCCAGCCGTATAGTTGGCGCCGCCACCGCCTCCTCAAATAGTTTCACCCTGTGTAATTGGATCAAAGAGACGACATACAGAACAACCAGAAATCGCCGAAACCTCACCTCCAGAAGGCATATGGAGGGAGAACTCGTCCACTGGGGATCCATCTTCACCCTGCGTAGATCCGGGAGGCTAAGACATCGATCTTCATCATCAACCGTTGCATCACCACCATCTCCATCCATCCCATCTACATCCTGTCTAGATCTTGTTGTAATTTCCATACTCGTTGTGGATTTATGCAAGTACTATTCATCTATGATAGATTCCATTGTTATTGCCATGATGTTGATTGCCTCCATGTCTAAGTAGATCATTAGTTCTTGGGGAGATGGAGAAACCCTAGTATGAGATTGAAATAAGATAAAGTTTATTATGATATTCATCGTTGTGACCATGTGTTAGATTGTCTTCATCTTGATGTTGGGAGAAGTCGACGTCTCAATACTTGCCTCTTATGGGGACTTGATGGAGAGAACTACTTGTTGGTAGACGGAGGTGTGTTAGCACTTACAGTGACTATAAAGTTGTTGGCACTCCTTACGTATCAACTTGGGAACTGAGGAAACTCATGGAACACTATCCATGCCATAGGATACGTCCTATGGGATTAAGTCCCTTAATAGCGTAGTAATTCGAATGATGTCGATTGCTGACTGTTGTGGTTATGAGGATGATGTAAGCAGTGGTTATTGCCTATTTTTTCCAAATACGGAGTTCCTTCCACACATACATAGTTGAGAATGTTCATGATAATAATCTTTACCTTAGTTCTTTATAATGCTAGAGGTGTATCCGCTACTCCCTGAGAACACTTTTTTCCCTATTGCAGTTCCAATCCCTCTTACATACGCGATACTTACTTTCTGTGTTTAGTTGTTTTACTTTACTTATTGTTGCTGTTATACCGAAAACCCAAAAACACCTTTTTACGCAATACTCACATTTTATCTTGTCACTTAGAACTTTATTTAGCATTTCTACTGTAGTATTTATTTCAAGAGTTATTAGACTTCAGACTCCTGCTCCCTGTGGGATCGATATCTTTATTTCAAAACTAGCTACAAACGATATGTGCACTTGTAGTCATCATTTTACGAGACAAAGCTAAAGCCACCTGGTATGGGCAAACGATACGGGCAGACGGTACGGGCAGAGCTTTCCTATACTAGTGGTCGCTAAGCTCTCTAGAGCCTGGCTTTCGACCCATGATTGCTTGATTGTGTGGACTTTCTCAAAATATTCATTTATAACTCCTGATTTTGCCTTAAAAGCATGATATCTTGCACAACACAATTCAAAACAATGGATTGCACATCTTTGCAATAATTATTCATTAATAGAAATGCTAGAGAGATTCTTGGTCAATTACTTGACTAAAATGAAGTTTAAACGTGGAGAAAGATGGCTATTTTCACAGCCTTCAACTTCCCCAAAGCTCAAACCTTGGTCGTCCTCGAGCAAGAAAACAAAAAAACCATAAAGAACTCTGCCTTTAAACTGAAACAACGAGAGTATGAATTCACTTACGGTCGATAGTCATATGCACCTAGCACTTCTTCCATTTGAGGAGGTCATCAAAGTTAGAGAGATGCTAAGAATACTATACAAGCTTCGATAACTCAAAACAACCAAAGTAGCTTTTAATATAAATATGAATAACTAGAAGTGTAATAATTAATCCAATTCCCCTAGTTAACTCTAAGCCCAACAAGGAACACAAGGATGTTTTATAATAGCAAAATTAAGTAAGAGGATCATGTCCTAAGTAGCATAATATTGAAGTGTCTTATTGACACCCACATCAATAAATCAAGACTATCAAAACATTACTGTGCCAATCATTGTCTTTCAAGAAAATTCATAGAGTAGTAACGAGACCATGTCAAAGACAGTTTAGTGTCGATCTTTATTTTTTTCAAGGATCATCGAGTGATTCTTTTAACAAATGGTTTGCACAGCCTTCAAGAGTACCAATACCTTTTCCCATTACGGTGACAAGTGCCACACATGTCATCAACTCATAGCCGAAATCAGGGGTTGTACCATTGATCGTTCGTAGGCTAGCGGAGTTGTTGGCATCCAAAGGTGTGCATCAAAACATATAGACTTTTTAAATAGTATCGCAGTTTGATCCACAAGGTTAGATTTGGAATGAACCACAATTACCACTAGACTTCATTTCAATCAAACAACTCCTTTCAAGAGTGCCATCAAGTCTATCAAAACATCTATGAGGTTAAGTATATTCAAAGGTATACTCTCAAGACAATCATTTATCAAACAAGTCATAAAGTTGAGACCTTTTCTTGTTGTACTTGTTTGGCAATATTATTTCCAAGGAAAGACTTGGTTAGCTACAAGAACTAGAGAAAAAGCTTCCACAACTAATTACTCATGCAAATAAAAAGCTTTACTCTAATTATTTTGAATTACTCCCACTAGCATGGCATTTTAACAAATCAGCTAACTAAAATAAAAAAATCAAACTTCTAAAGTGGGAGACATAGGGCGTACCTCTCATGAGTGACTTCATAGGTCCCTTCCTTATGGGGATGTGTTCCTTCAAAACTCAAGTTAAAACTACTCTCATAATAATACTAAAGTAAAGAGGCAAGAGGAAATCCACTTTTGCAAAAAAAAGGATAAAAGGAAAAATGTTTTTGTATTTTTGAGGATGGGGATTAAAGAATAGAAAAGAACTTGCGACCAAGCAAGGAACTAAGAAAAGAAAAACAAAAGAAAAATGAAAGCAAAAGAAAAACGAAGTATTAGAACAAACCAACACGAGTGTTTTAAAGATCACATGGAGCTTTAGTACAACCTCATTATTACACAAAATAAAAATGTCGAGGGACACATCCCCAAGCTCAAGATTTCGCAAGCCCTTTTGTTGCTCATTGTGGTGGTGGTGGATAATCTCCCAAGTTCCATTGGCTGCTCCAATTAGTGAATTAGATTGAGAGGTTGGTGGTAGCATCTCGAAGGTTGATGGAGAGGTTTCTCATGTTATGGATGCTTCCTTCGAGGGCATAAATATCATCATAGGTGGTGTAATAGTTTGGTGGTTGCACATCTTGTTCGGGTCCTTCTTGTTCTACTTATTCATCTTATCCTCCTTCTCCCTCAGGTTCTTCTTGTTGGGGTAGACTTGCTTCAACTAGTGCGTCATAACGCAAACGTCCCTCCTCGATAGAGAATAGACCACTAGGAAATGGAGCTGGGATCAAGTGATTTGCTCCAGGAATTTCAAGAAAGTATCTACCATTGGTTTTAGAAATGATACCACAAGATCTCTGAGTAGAGAAACCAAGGCGACGGTCTCCTACCAATAGTTGGATATTACCTAGGTTGACGTGAAGCTCATGTGCAAGGACGGTGATAACTCCTCCTTCCCATATGGGTTCACGAGGTTAGTGGTTAACTCCTAACAATAGAAGGGGCGCACAAATTTGGCGTCAAGTTATAGTTAGGAATAGCAGTTGTAGTGAGGATTATTATATCGTCCTCATTGACTCTAGTAAACTCACTACATGCCTGCAAGGTGTTTTAAAAAACATAAAACAAATAACAAATAGCAGGGTGATCAAGCTAGTTTCCCTTGGGAATGTTCCCATGGATTCTCATTCTATTAAAAATAACACAAGGGTGATGGATTAAGGACAAAAGTGGTGGAGTGTATGTCAGTGGTGTTGTTGGCAAACCCAAAATAATGATCCCATTGGTCGAGTGTCAAGGTATACTCATAGTTCATAAGACGGAAGTTGATGCGATCAACTCTTGGCATATGCTCCTCGAAGCAGTAGTGTGAACTCACCATATGTGTCAAGGTACTAAGGAACTCAAGTGTCAAGCGGCGATATGTGGTAGTGTCCTAAAAAACAAAGTCATGCAAACCAACATTATGACAAAGGAAATTGAAATCATAGCAAATTCCTAGTTGGTTGAGGATATAAGGACACACCCACTTGGTGGACTTGATCTCTTGCTTGAGACGGTTGAAATGAGTGAGCTGAAACTCCTCGTTAAACTCGATACCAAATTACTAGGGGTTAGCGTATCAATGAGTGGTAGGGCTTGTTCTGCAACCACTCCATGTGTACGGTTCCTCGTGTTCATCTAAGACGAAAATAAAAATAAAGCTAATTAAAATTTTGATCCAATAGAAACATAGCATAAGTGATCCTCTACACTTTTTACAAAAGAAAATCCTCTAAAGACAAAAATAAGCATGCTCATATCAATATTAGCTCAAGAATAAGACCTAAGTCTAGATTGATAATGGTGAAATATTGAGCAAGATTTTGATGCAAATAACTTGGGGATTAGAGGAGAAACATACCTTAGATCGATTGGGTGCGAGGAATCAAAGAAATAATGGCCATAATTGGATATCCAATGCATGTAGTTTGGAGTTTGGATGAAGAATAAAGAGAATTTGTGATTTAAAATTTAGTTTTTACCTCTCTGTAGGGTTATTGATGTGACCGCGAGATTGGTACGGGCGGGTGATACGGCCGGAGCCCGCCCGTACCAAGTGCACAACCTTGGGGTCGAAGGACCCTTCCGACGACACACTCGGTATGGGCACGGGGTACGGTCGCCCTCACCCGTACGAGTGGTTGTTAGTTGGTCAATATGTTTTGCTCCGGGGTACGGTACGGGCATGGTACGGTCAGCTCTGGTTGCACCAGTGGTCGTTAAGGTCTCTGTGTCCATTAGCAAAAATCAACGTTTTCATTTTCCTTCGCCGCGATCTGGTACGGCGCGTGGTATCGCCAGGTCTGGTCGTACCAGTGCTCGTTAAGGCTACAGTAAGCTTCAAAACTTAAAGAATTAAGTTAGTAGCTTCGCGTGTCTTCTCACATCTTAGCAACAACAAAAATGATAGCAAACAAACTTCATAAACAATAATTCTTTTTAGCCATGTGTTAGAAAATATAGTAGATCGAGGATTACATTTCTTTCTTCTCCTCTCTTCAAAGGATCATTCTCAAACACTCTTTATTAAAAACAAAAACTAAACAAAACAAAAACAAAACTAACACTAGATTAAAAAAATATTTCACATGGGTTTCCTCCCATGAAGCGCTTCTAGTTAAGATCAATTAGCTTGACCGAAGATGGTGATTATTTAGGCTTTGCAAGTGGTACACCCACTCCAAAGTAATTAGATTTTAAAGTTATTATACCATGATCATCATTAGGCTTGGCCTTCTTCTTCCTTGGGAAGTGGACTACAATAGGGTCTCTAGAAGGAAGTCCTATTCTCACATTCCCTTCATGTAAATTAATTAAAGCTTTAATAGTTCTAAGGATGGCCTACCTAGAATTATAGGTGCTATGGGATCTTCATGCATGTCCACTATAACAAGATCAATAAGAGCAGTACATCCTATAGTTTCAACAACTATATTTTGTTTTATCCCAACAACTTGTTTATAGGTTGAATCAACAACATGGAGTCTCATTTCAGTAGTTGTGAATGGCCCTAGGTTTAGCTTATCAAATAGGCTTTTGGAAATTGTTGAGACTCTTGCTCCAAGATCACAAAGAGTAGCTATCTCATTAACCCCAATCTTAATTTTAACAGTGGGCTCAAAAGTATCATCTAGCTTAGCAGGAAGCTTATCAGCTAGTTTCTTATACTCCATTTCTAGTTCAAGAACTTCAGATGCTACATCTTTTATAAATTGTTGGTATGTAGCACCGTTACCTTTATCAATACCATGATTCTTCACGGTGATCATTTTTAACAAATCTTCCACGGTATAGTCCGGTGATGGCGCATAGCTATAGTCCAGCTCTTCAGGCATCTCATCTTTATTTTCTGCCCTCATCATCTTGAGGTCCTCAACCGGGTTTGGCTCGTGCTTTCCAGCGAATTTTGCAAGTATGAGAGCTTGGCTCTTAGCTATTTTTCCCAATTGTGCCTCCATGGTTGGTTCTTTCTTGTAGAGCATGCACATCATTTCTAATTGCAATGGAATGGTTAGATAATTTTCCAATACTAGTATCATGGTTCTCCGTAATTTTAATAAACATATTATTTTGCTAGGTTTGAGCTTGCATGAAAGTTCTTACAGTATGTTCAAAAGAGAGATTATCATGATTTGGTCCATTATGATTATCATTATTATTATAGTTGTAGGGAGCACTTGCATGATTAGAATATTGTTTTTGAAAATTTGAGACAAAGTTTTAACTCTTCCAAACATGATTATAAGGATTGTGAGCTGTAAAATTAACATCATTAGCATCAGTGGTAATAGCATTTATTTGGGTAGTTTCCTTACACTTCACAATATTAAGTAATTCATCTACCTTTGCAATAAGCTCTTCATTGTGTTCCTAGGTTATAGAATTCACCCTTTTTGAGGATATGTCCACATTCCATTAGGCATGGTTATCTTTCATCTCATCAAGTAATTTATTTGCAACACTCACTTGCTTTCCCATGATAGTTCCTCCTGCAATAGTATCTAGCATAGACTTAGACATTGGGTTAAGGCCATTATAAAACAAATGAAATATAAGCCATTCTTCCATCCCATGACTAGGACAGTTCATTACGGCTTCTTTCATCCTTTCCCAAGCAAGCGCTAGCGGCTCGCGGTCTTCTTGTCTAAAGCTTGTAATATTGGACCTTAGCTGCATAGTCTTAGCTACTGGGAAAACTATCATAAAAAGATTAGTACATTCCTCCCAAGATCTAATAGAGCCTTTAGGTAAAGCTAGCAACCAGTCCTTATCCTTTCCTCTTAGAGAGAAAGGGAATAAACGTAATTTAACTGCATTTGGGTTAACATCTTTTATGCGCATCATGTCACAAATTTGAGAAAGAAAGTGTTTAGGTGCAAACCTGAGTCCTCGGCAGATGAGCTTCCAAATTGGTTTTGCTAGACCAAACTTAAAAGTTTAGGCTTAATTTCATAAGTTTCCACATTAACAGCGGGCTGAGTAATAGGTGCACGGATAAATTCAGCAGTGGGAGTAGCATACTCCCCAAGATTTTTTGAGCCATGGCTCTTTTCTTTTTGGTTGTTTTGAATAAGAGAAACAAATAAACAAGTAAATAATTTTTTGGATTTTAAATAGATAACAAAAAGTACACTAATAACAAGAAATAAACTACAAACAAAAATAAAAATAAAAACAAGGTATCTAGTGATCTCACTAGGATTGCTAATTGCTTCCCCGAAAACGGTGCCAGAAAAGGGTTGATACCTTTGATCTAGATTTACGGATGCAGTATAGTACTTTTTCCCTAGTAAACCTATGTTTAATCGAATCCTTGGAAAATAATGCTAAAATGAAAATAATAAGGCATGTATACAAGACTTGTTTCTTCGTTTTACCTTCGTTCACCGGACCTTTCTAGTTTACTTTATAATGTGGGTCGTGTCAATTGGTGGAGATATGCCAGGGTTGAAGATTCACCTGCAGCTGCACATCATATGGGATAAATATAGTAATACGCATATTCATGTTAATGATTTAATATAGATAAAAGTTGTGGGCAGCACATTGATACGTTGCTAACGTATCCATAATTTTTGATGTTCCATGCTTGGTTTTATCTACTTTCTTGTGTTTTGTTCCAACTTTGGAGTACTTTCTATACACTTTCTTGGACTAACCTATTAACAAGTACCACAGTGCCAGTTGCCTGTTTTCTGTTGTTTTTGGTTCCAGGCACGTCAGAAAATCAATATTCTCGGAATTGGACCGGACAAAAGCCAAAGTCAATATTTTACGAAAGACTCACGGAGCCAGAAGACGAGACGGAGAGGGGCCACAGGGTGGCCACACCATATGGTGGCGCGGGCTAGCCCTGGCCGCACCACCAGGTGGTGTGGGCCCCTGTCCGCCACCGACCTTGCCTCATCGCCTATAAGATGCCTCCCGATGCAAAAACCCTAAATAGTCAAGCCTCCAGCCACGAAAAGTTCCACAGCACCGCCGCCACTGAAGGGGAGATTCAGGGGACAGAAAGTCTCTGTTCCGGCACCCTGCCGGGACGGGGAAGTGCCCCAGAGCCATATCCATCGATCTCCACCACCATATCCATCACCATTGCTGATTCCCATGATGAGGAGGGAGTAGTTCTCTCTCAAGGCTAAGGGTTCTACCGGTAGCTATGTGTTTATCTCTCTCTCTCTCTATGCATGATCTTATTGAGATCATGAGCTTGTAATCTATAGATCTACCTTGCTACTCAAGTGCTTTAATAGATCTCCGCTCTCCCCATGTGTGTGAAAGTGACAGCATGCACACCATGGTGGCACTTAGGCTAGAGATTACAAATACTTGTTATGAGTTATATTTGGAGTTGGATGTTTCTATGAAATTGTGGTGTTTGTTGGAACCATCTAGAGCTCAAGGTGACAGTGTGGGGTTATCTAGATGGGGAAAGCGAACTTTGAGGAGTGCTGTTATAGCCCTACCATGGATTAGAGTGTCCAACAGGAGAGTAGTTCAGAGTAGTATCATGAAGAGAAGATATTTATATGAGAGTGTTCACTAGCAAAAGTATGATCCCTAGGCCTTGTTTCTTAGCATTGAAACACCGTTTGCAACTAGATCTGTTACATGTTTGCTTGCTTCCATCTTTATTTCAGTTTGCTTTAGTCTCTTCCACGCCATCAAGTTATCTTCTATCACCGTTACCACTTATAATTATCTATACCACTTGTATTTTACTATCTCTTTGCCGAACTAGTGCACCTATACACATGACAAGTGTATTGGGTGTGTTGGGGACACAAGAGACTTCTTGTATCTTGATTACAGGGTTGCTTGAGAGGTAATACTTTTGACCACTTCCTCCCTAAGTTCGACAAACCTTGGGTGATACACTTAAGGGAAAACTTGCTGCTATTCTACAAACCTCTGCACTTGGAGGCCCAACAACTGTCTACAAGAATAGAAGTGCATAGACATCACACATCCCGAGATACTAGAGCCCGTGTGAGTCACAAGCATAGCAATAGTCTTTTGATCCAACCATTTGCACCGCGAAGCACTAGGCTACAAACTAAGTGAAAACCCAGATCAAAGCCTTAAGAAGTTATATTGTTGTTGTTCCCCAATGGATTACTAAGTGAAGACCATACTCCCCTTTCTGTCACTGGGTTTCCTATGAGATCAACGCTAACCATGTATCTCACCTCGAGCCTTTATCAATCTCTAGGATCTTGGGTACCTACAAGTCCATAGATCGAGACAAGAGACAAAGAAACAAAGATACACATCTCTATTCAATCAATACATAGTAATCCCATAGATTAGATGCACATAATTGCTGCGAGGTTTCACCCCATCCTGCAGCCTATGAGGACTACTCACTCATAACAATAAGATCAAAGATAGAAAACATTGTGCAAAATACTTAGATTGAAATCAAATATTCTTACAATGGTCGCTGAATCACAAGGAGACCCCAAGTACAAGCTAATGGCTATGTCTATGGAGAGGATGTATGGTGGAGAGGATGAACTATGGTGGTGGATGTCCTTTTGTGGTGTTGTGATGCAATCTAAGGATGGTGGCCCTCTACGCGGCAGCTGGGACCTCGAAATATATAGGCATCTTCATGAAAGTTGTAGGCTTTGACGAGACGAAGCTAATGCCACCTAGTATGGGTGGACGGTACGGGTGGAGATTGCCCGTACCTGTGGTCGTTAAGCTCTCTGGAACCTGGGTTTGACCTAGGATTGCTTGGCCTTGTGGACTTCCTCAAAATATTCATTTATGACTCCTAATTTCGCCTTAAAAGCATGTTTTCCTGCACAACACAATGCAAAACAATTAATTGCACATCTTTGCAAATATTAGTCATTAGTAGCAAGGCTAGAGAGATTCTTGGTTAACTAATTGACTAAAACCAAAATTTAAACACAGAGAAAGATGGCTATTTTCACAGCTATCAAGCAACAACCAAGCCTTTTATCTAAGGGATTTCTATTTTCGTGCCCCTGGTTCGTTAGTTGTATTTAGTCTTCCCCAGTCGCTTAGTTTTTCCTCACTTTTCCCCTCCCTCCATTCTAAAACCCTCACATGCGCTCGGACGGGGGGATGTCGTCAGGTCAAAGGCTTGACTGTTACATGCTGACAGGTGGGACCACGTTGGGGCGGGTCTGATGACCCACAAGTATAGGGGGTATATCGCGGTATTTTGGAGGGAAGTGAAACCCAATTTATTGATTCGACACAAGGGCAGCCAAAGAATATTTATAAGCCTTAACAACTGAGTTATCAATTCAGCTGCACCTGGAAACAATCTCGCTCACAACAGTTTATCAGTAGCAATAGTTTTGTAGTAGGAATAGCAAAGTAGCAGCAGCAGTAAAGTAAAGACAGTACTAACAATAGCAGTAAACAGTGGGATTCAAGTGCGGTAGGCATAGGGATGGATGGACGGGTGTTGCATGGATAAGACAATTCACATAGCAATCAGAACATAGGGCAATTACAGATAAATAAGATAAAGCATCCAAGTACTAGATAATCCTAGGCATGTGTTCCATATATAGTCATACGTGCTCGCAATGAGAACTTGCACAACATCTTTTGTCTTGCCAGCCCATTTGCAGCGGGGCCTCAAGGGAACTACTGGCAATTAAGGTGCTCCTTTTAATAGAGCACCGGAGCAAAGCATTAACACTCCGTGAACACATGTGATCCCCACATCAAAGCCATTCCCTCCGGTTATCCCGATTTCTGTCACTTCGGGGCCATTGGTTCCGGACAACATGTGTATACAACTTGCAGGTAAGACCATAAACAATACTATCATAATGAATCAATAACATGTTCAGATCTGAAATCATGGCACTCGGGCCCTAGTGACAAGCATTAAGCATAACAAGTCGCAACCAAGTCATAAAGCGCTAATAAAAGATACTAGGCACCATGCCCTAACAATCTGATGCCATTACATGAACGATCTCATCCAATCCCTACCATCCCCATAGCCTACAGCGGGGGATTACTCACTCATAGATGGGGGAAACATGGATGGTCGATGGAGAAGCGATGGTGATGATGATGGCGATGATCTCCTCCAATTCCCCGTCCCGGCAGGGTGCCAGAACGGAGTTTCTGGTGCTGTTTCGTGGAATCTAGTGGTGGCGGCAGAGCGGAACTCCTTCTAGAAAAACGTTGAACCCCCTTGACTTTTGAGGTCAGAAGGCATCTTATAGGCGAAGAAGGAGATCGAGGGGGTGTCTGGGGCGGCCAGACCACCCCCTGGCACTGCCAGGCCTGGCCCGCGTGGCCAGGTGGTGTGGCCCGGGCCCAGCCCCCCGCCGTCTCGTATTCTGGTTCCGGGAGTCTTCTGGTGAAATATGATTTTTGGCATATTTTCCGAGATTTTTCGTGATAGTTGATTTTCTGCACAAAAACTAAACACCAAGGAAATTCTACTAAAAACAACATCAGTCCGTATTAGTTGCATCCAAATCACACAAAATTAGAGGAGAAACAATAGCAAAAGTGTTCGGGGAAGTAGATACATTTTGGACGTATCAACTCCCCCCAAGCTTAGCTTATTGCTTGTCCTCAAGCAATTCAGTTGAAAACTGAGTGGGATAAAAGAACTTTCACAAACAAATTTGCTTCATATGATGCATATATTCTCAGCATGTGATCAACTACTTAGACAATTCATAATAAGGAGTATGCAACTAAGTTTACTTAATAGGCATTGCAAGCTATGAAGAGATTCCAACTCAAAATTAATAAGTAGCATGAAACATAAACATAAGCAACATTACAATGCTCATAACAAGGTATGCTAGAGTGGTATCTCGCTTTCCTTTGATTATGAATGCCAAGGCACCTCTGATGTTCAGGTGAAGACTAGAAGTAAAGATATCAAAGATACAAGCATCAAAGTCATAACACAAATAATCAAGTTTTGAGACAAGCACATTACACTAAGAATGACAAATATGCTCTCAAGAAGGTGCTCATAGAATAAGTGGAGACTCAACAAGGAAATGAAAAGGTTTTGAATAGTTTGAAAGGCTTCCAAATGCTGAAAGTATGGTACTCATTAGCTTTGAGCTCTCATTGCCCCTATCATAAGCATCTTTAATATGGTTAAGGTGAAAGTGAGGTCCAATCTGAGTTATATGCTTGATAGACTATAAACTGGAAATCCCATGTCCCATGAGTACGAGGGCCGCTCCTCATGCTACTCAACTTTAGTTATCGGTAAGTTCTTGTCATCGTAAATACGTGCGTATCATAGATAACCACCAATGGGGTACCCTTTGCCCGATGATACGGAAGAATCCCAATATCAAAATAACAAGGCAAGCAGACAATGAGTATCTCAGCAATCTTCTTATTTACCATGGGAAAATGGTGCCTTTTCTCTCTTTCCTCTTTTCTCAAATCTCTTTTTTTCTCAATAGCTATCTCTCTCTTTTTTTATAAGAAGAATGCTTCATAGATACTTATTATGGTTATGTTGCAGGTTTCCACCATGACAGTATGGATTAGACCGGTGGCCCAGGCGTTTCTCTAACACACATACATAACTCCATGCACTTACAAGCTACCCTTTTATTTCACATCGACGACATCCGCAAACAAAAGAGCATGGTATCAACTAGGTATATATTTACAGGTGTTGAAAGCGTTCCCCGGGACAGCATGGTTCTGCTAATCCCCAGCCTATAATTTGCAAGCATATAACTTTCATGGACAGTCACAATGGTTTAGGTTTATTAGGTGCGGGAAATAAAGTGTGCCATCAAGTTCGTGAGAGCTTTACCAAATAACTTTCTCATAACAAGCAAACATTTTATTCGGAAGAAAACAAGGCATATTGAATATGCACGGAAATAGCAAATGATGCTAATAGGTAGGTGTGGTGGACACTTTTGGCAATATTTGGGTTTAGGGTGTTGGGGTTCGCAGCATAGAAAACAAAAAATTTCCTACGATGGGAACTATACGCCAAGATCTATCTAATAGATACAAGCAACGGGTGGATATACATCCATAGAGAACTTACCTTCGAAGACAACAAAGCTTTGTTAACGATATGGCACTCGTGGATGATGTAGTCGTACACTTGCCCATCTCAAGATCGTGATGAAGTCCAGCAGGTCCGGCTCCAGCACGTCCATCAGATCTAGATCCAGCAAGTCCAACACCACCAAGTCCACCACCGCAAAGCAGTGGTGCATCCGTGATCGCACACATGTCCAGTACCCCGACAACCTCCGTCCCTCACTCCAGCAAAGCAGCGGAAGCAGCAACTCCTTTCCAGATAAAGCCACCAGGAACATGTATCTCGCTAATCCGAGACCATGGGGAATAACTAGAGGGGGAGAGAGATCCTTCACGAGGAGGTGTGTGTTGTGAGGAGGAGAGGGGGGCCTTTTATAGGGAAGAGGGGAGGCACCCAAGTGCCATGGCATGGCAGCCATGGTGGTGCCCCCACCTCTTCCACATTCATGTGGGTGGAGCTCCCACTCCCATAAAAAGCCTCCACTCAAAATTCCACTCACACATGCATTAAGTTTCCACCAAATTTAATGCAAGCTCTCATTAAATAAAACTATTTTATTTATTTTATTCAGAATTTTGTTAATTACATTAATTAACAAACATTCACATAAAACCCCCTACAACATTTCAATATCACATGCAGAACCAATTTCAGCAATTTCACCCAAAACAGTTTTGGTGTCTATTGAAATAATTCTAGCGCTTTCTTAAATCTTTATCTGAAACATATTTGCTCCAAATGGTGTCGGTATCCCTTAAGTGTGTCACCCTACGGTTCGTGAATAATGCAGACATGATCGAGACCCCTCTTTGATCAATAATCAGTAGCGAGACCTGGAGATCCGTACTGACTCCCACATATTCAACGATGACTCTTGTGATCGTGTGAACCTTTAACATCGTAACTAAATCCCTTTGTCTCGCGATATATTACATGTCCGAGATTCGATCATCGGCATCCAAATACCTAGTTTTATCTCGTTACTGACATGCACTCTTTTCTCGTTCCCGTGATATAACATTCTAGTGATCACATCACTTGCTTGCAAGCTATTTCAATGTGATATCACCGAGAGGGCCCAGAGTATATCTATCCGTCATCGGGATGGACAAATACCACTCTTGATCCATGAGCCTCAACATAACACCTTCGTAGCACTGAACCCACCTTTATAGTCACCCTGTTATGGTGTGACGTTTGATGTTATCAAGATACTCTTCTGCTGTTAGCAATTAACATGATCTCATGGTCTAAGGACTAAGATTACTTTGTATGATGTTATAGCAATATAAACATAATGACTCTGATTGTAATTCTATACTTAGGATGAATATTCATCACATCATTTCATAAATGCTGCAACCTCGTTATTAACAACATCCAATGTCCATAATCAGGAAACCTTGATCATATTGTTAATCAACGAGCTAGTCTATAAGAGAGGCATAACTAGGAACCTTTTATTTGTTTATTAAACACACATGTATTGATGTTTCCAATCAATACAATTATAGCATGCAAAATAAACATTTATCATAAACATGGAATAAGATAATAACCACTTTATTATTGCCTCTCAGACATATTCCCTTTAGTCTCCCACTTGCACTAGAGTCAATAATCTAGTTTGAAAAACTTTGCGTATTGAAAACCTATGGCTTTCTGGTGTTGCATATATGCGATTGCTAGTGGTTAACATAATCTTCGGATCTGATAGTTTCAGGTCCGTGTGTATTTGCATGTCTTTGCGTCTCTACGCATCACTCATTCTCAAATGAGATGACATTGTCTAAATTTGGTCCTTTGGTGAGACCTTTAGTTCGTTCGGGTTAAAATATGTTGATATTATTGTCATACAATATATCTTCATAATATTAGCCCACTTCGAACCACACCTAGTTTGATAACAAACTACTTAAGACAAATGCCCTCCTTTGCCGCTACTATGGCAGTCATATACTTAGCCTTTTGTTGTAGTATCTGTCACAATGCCTCAACTTTGGAACTCATCCAAATCCATCATGGAACATCCTTTCCATTACATTGTGCCACCCATAGTCTAAATTGAGATAAATTTAATTTGTATCTTGTGACAAAACTAGTATCAATGTAACAATTTATAATGAACTACCTTTAACTATTTGTCACTTATACATGATATATTCTTAGTTCTTCCAAAGCTCATAAGAATATATTTACTATCGTCCAATGATCATCTTATGAATCATTCTGGTATGTGCTCATAACATTTAGAGCATAGGACATATCAGGATATATACATATCACGGTATAATTGATCAAAATCTTCATGTGATTTTACTCACCAAGTGTTGAAACACTTGAATCTTGATACAATCTTTTCCATGCAGCAAGAACCTTTCTTGTTGTTTCCATATTGAACCCTTTCAATATCTCATATATGTACGTCTGGCATAACCATATTAGCGCCTCAATCTATCCATATAGACATTGATGCCAAATATTCTGGTTTTGCCCAAGTCTTTCATCGAAATCCTATTTTAATGAAATTCTTAACTTGTGTCAATAAAAGATACATCATTTCCAATCAACAATATATACTCTACATAATGTATTGGAAAATTTTCTCAGCGCTCCCACTTAATTTCTTGCAAATGCAAGCATATTCATCGTCTCCGGTGAAATTAAACTACTTTAACATTTTCATCATGGTGAAGATTCCAACTCCGCTATGCTCACTTCAACTATTGAAGTTTGCATGCCCTTTTAACACCCTTTGAATTAACAAAACCCTTCGGACTGTGTCATGTACACGTCCAAGGTAACCATTCTATTAGAAGAACCTTGTTTTGTTTATTCAACTACCATATACCAAATTATATGTAGTGGTTGCTACATTAATCTATCAAGACTAAATATCACTATGGAAGATCAAATCTTGTTATAGTCAACTCCTTGAACATTACCGTAAACTTCTTTCTGACATGTCAACTATTTCATAGATGTTAAACATCCATGTCTATTTCTTTATAGATCCAAACACGACCGATAGGCTTCACGCCTTTCTGGAGGGTCTTCCAAGTTCAGAAACTTGATTTCTCGTGTATGGATACTATCACGGATTCTATGACTTCTAGTCATTTTATGGAGTCAGGGCCCATCATCGCTTCTTTGCATGCAGTCGGTTCATCATTGTCAAAACAATAATGACTTCTGTTTCAAATCTTACTATTTGATTCTTACTGACCCACATGGTTCAATAGGAACTCTAATCTCCAAGATCACACCCTTTGTAATCAGGGGAGCCATGAGCATTGTGGCTGCCACCAGGACACTTTCCGGCGCTGCGCTACTTAGCACATATAGCTAAGGTTTAACAACCTTATCAAAGTTCTATTGTCTTCCCACTTAACTTTTCATGGAAAATTCCTTCTCAAGAAACTTGACGTTCCAAGCGACAAACTCTTCTGTCCTTGGTGTTATGGAGGAATTCCCAACAAATTCTTTGGGATAACATACAAAGACGTGCTTATCCGACTTTGGTTGTAAACATTTTACTTATGCATAGCATACCAAAATTTAAGAAAAGACAATTCGGATTTTATCCCAAACCATAACTCATATGGTGTCATTTCAACGGATCACGATGGTGCTCTTTTCAGTGTAAAAGCGGTAGTCTCTAAAGCTTTAATCCTTAAAACATAATGGCAGTTTTATAAATGACACCTTTGATTTTACCATGTCAAACAAGGTTTGATTTGATCTCTCAAACATACCATACTCCTATGGTGTATCCGGAAATGCAAATTCGTGGAATAATTCCTAAAATCTTTGGTGTTTTGCTAAACCTGTAACTCAAATATCTTCCTTTATGATCAAATCATAAACTATTTTATTTTCTTGTTACAATGATTTTTCACTTCATCTTGAAAGTCTTTGAACATTTTTCAAATGTTTCATACTTCTTCCTTATTAAGTAAATATATAGATATATTCACTTAAATTTCTGGAGAAAGCATATGAAGCAAAAAGATCCATCGCATATGGCTACACATAATGGACTATATACATCAACATGCATAATATCCAATAAGTTAATCATCCGTTCCTCTTTGGCCTATGGACGGAGTTTCAATTATCTCGAGGAAAGTTTCACAAGCGTCAATTGATAAAAATCAAAAGGATCCAAAAATCCATCAACATGGAGTTTCTTCATGTTTACTTTCCAATATAATTCAAACAGCGATGTCACTTCATAAGTGATCTTCCAATCATTTGTCTTACAACATTTTAGCAATAATGTTTATGGATGTGATTTCTCCAACTAGACTTGTAAAAGTTCATCCATCCATTATGGAATACGGTAATTATTTGAACAACCATTGTTCTCGTAATACCAGAACAAAATAATAATTATTAAAACAAATCTTGAAGGCTAGGTTTGACGACAACGAAAACACAATAACACTTTATTTGTTTTTGATGAACATCATCACTTATTCTCTTGCCAGTTACTTAGGTCGTTGCAGTTCATGAATTGTGTTGTTCTGTATGACACTTCACACCAACCAATTCGGTATTCAATACCTAAGAACCACATTGTTTAACAAGCAAGGAATACAGCCATAACATATATATCTTCTATATACCTAAGTTGGACATCTCCAACCTTTTCTTTTCTGCCAAATATTTTATAGATTCTCTTTCAACAATTCCTTTTCTTTTAAAAGAATCTATCAACATCAATAGTGGTGTCATTCACATGACACATAGTACAAAGTGTATATAGTCAAATACTAATACCTTTGGACTTGCACTTTGAAGTGGATCACCATCATCAAATGTTTGGTGTTCTTTCCAAAAATCCATTCTTTAGTAATCCATTAGTGTAGTAAACATTTTACTTACATCTTCTATTCATCCTTATCATGACAACTTTCATGATCAAGCTACTATAGCCTATAAGGAAGAATCACGAGTATAATGTTAGTTCCAAAACCTTTTTGGGAGATCAAGATGCCTAGCATCTCCATCCTTCACCAATTCTCATACAATATGAGAACATGTATTTTGCTAAATTATACTCTATCATAATGCAACCAAAAAAAATGTTTCAGATATCACAATATCTTCCACACGTGATGGTTTCTGAAACAATTTTTCAGCTCCTAGATAATCCTGATATTAAAACAACTTTTGAATATCAATAATCATGGAGGCAAACATGATACTTTAGATACTAACATTGGAATTATTACTCTTGATTTAATACTACTTATTAAACTTCATGGAGTAAATAGAGTTTGCTGAAAGTTTGCAATATGACTTCTAAACTTTAAATTGACATTCAAAACAATACGATACCAGTTCGTAAAGTAAATATCCAGAATTCTATAGTTTTATTATCTCAATTAAAACTAAGCATAAGGTAGTGAACAGATGCCAATGACTACAACAAATTATGCAAATTCACTTCGATTTAGTTTATGACAAATTGAGTTCGACTAATCCAAATTAGAAATGAACTCCCACTCAAAAACGACATCCCTCGTGCCTTTTTGGTGATTACATGAACCAAATCCACTACACCAAGTCCGATCATCACGTGAGTCGGTGTAGCTTCAAAGGCGAGCATCAATATGGGCATCACATCAACTACATGACTCATGCTTAACCTTTCGGTCCGTGTTCCGAGGCCATGTATGTACATGCTAGGCTCGCCAAGTAAGAACCTTAGTATTCGCGTGTGTAAAACTGTCTTACACCCGTTGTATGAAAGCGTAGAGTCAAGTACACCCGATCATCACGTGATGTCTTGAAACATGATTCATAGAACGGTGCAACTTAAGGAAGAACACATTTTATCTTTATATTTAAATGAGGGATCATCTTACAATGCTACTAAAAGCACCAAACTAGCAATATAAGATTCAAACATCTAATGTGTAAAGTGGGATGATATGGTCCATGCATTTGATCTCTATCATATGCATCATGGTATGATCTCTATCATTCCTTTGTGTGTAAGGCCAAGGTCTATGGAACTTACACGTTAGGTGTGTTGTAAGAGTATCTATCTACTTACAACATTACCATATCATGACACTAGCCCGGCAACAATCTAAACTAGACGCCTCTAATTTATCCATTGCAAGTTTTACGTGGCTTAGGGCTTTCGGAGATAGAACCGGTCTTACCTACGAACATGGAACCACAATGAGGATAACCAAGTTATTAGCACCTCGTTGTAAATCAGATATTGACTATAGTAGGAGAGACAGACACCCGCCGGCCACTTATGCAAAACTAGTTGCATGTCAGTCGTGGAACCGGTCTCATGTGCGATGACATCTAAGATTGGTCCGGGCCGCTTCATCCCACTATGCCACCAATATCCAAAATACATGAAATAAGCAATAACATGATCATCATCGCCCACATATAAACATATGTGTACTACTCGTGCAACGCACCTATGCATAGATCAGGATCTGATACCACTGTTGGGGTTCGCAAAATAGAAAACAAAAAAATTCCTACGATGGGAACTATACGCCAAGATCTATCTACTAGATACAAGCAATGGGTGGATATACATACATAGAGAACTTACCCTCAAAGATAACAAAGCTTTGTTAACGAGATGGAACTCGTGGATGATGTAGTTGTACACTTGCCGATCTCAAGATCGTGATGAAGTCTAGCAGGTCCGGCTCCAGCACGTCCATCAGATCTAGCTCTAGCAAGTCCAGCACCACCAAGTCCAGCACCGCAAAGCAGCGGTGCATCCGTGATCGCACACACGTCCAGTACCCCGACAACCTCTGTCCCTCGCTCCAACAAAGCAGTGGAAGCAGCAACTCCTTTCCAGATAAAGCCACCGGGAACATGTATCTCGCTAATCCGAGACCATGGGGAATAACAAGAGGGGGAGATAGATCCTTCACGAGGAGTTGTGTGTTGTGAGGAGGAGAGGGGGGGCTTTTATAGGGAAGAGGGGAGGCACCCAAGGGCCATGGCATGGCAGCCATGGTGGTGCCCCCACCTCTTCCACATTCATATGGGTGGAGCTCCCACTCCCATAAAAAGCCTCCACTCAAAATTCCACTCACACATGCATTAAATTTCCACCAAATTTAATGCAAGCTCTCATTAAATAAAACTATTTTATTTATTTTATTCAGAATTTTGTTAATTACATTAATTAACAAACATTCACATAAAACCCCCTGCAACATTTCAATATCACATGCAGAACCAATTTCAGCAATTTCACCCGAAACAGTTTCGGTGTCTATTGAAATAATTCCAGCGCTTTCTTAAATATTTATCTGAAACATATTTGCTCCAAATGGTGTCGGTATCCCTTAAGTGTGTCACCCTACGGTTCGTGAATAATGTAGACATGATCGAGACCCCTCTTCGATCAATAATCAGTAGCGGGACCTGGAGATCCGTACTGACTCCCACATATTCAACGATGACTCTTGTGATCGTGTGAACCTTTAACGTCGTAACTAAATCCCTTTGTCTCGCGATATATTACATGTCCGAGATTCGATCATCGGCATCCAAATACCTAGTTTGATCTTGTTACTGACATGCACTCTTTTCTCGTTCCCGTGATATAACATTCTAGTGATCACATCACTTGCTTGCAAGCTATTTCAATGTGATATCACCGAGAGGGGCCAGAGTATATCTATCCGTCATCGGGATGGACAAATCCCACTCTTGATCCATGAGCCTCAACATAACACCTTCGTTGCACTGAACCGACCTTTATAGTCACCCTGTTACGGTGTGATGTTTGATGTTATCAAGATACTCTTCTGGTGTTAGCAATTAACATGATCTCATGGTCTAAGGACTAAGATTACTTCGTATGATGTTATAGCAATATAAACATAATGACTCTGATCATAATGCTATACTTCGGATGAATGTTCATCACATCATTTCATAAATGCTGCGACCTTGTTATTAACAACATACAATGTCCATGATCAGGAAACCTTGATCATCTTGTTAATCAACGAGCTAGTCTATAAGAGAGGCATAACCAGGAACCTTTTATTTGTTTATTAAACACACATGTATTGACGTTTCCAATCAATACAATTATAGCATGCAAAATAAACATTTATCATAAACATGGAATAAGATAATAACAACTTTATTATTGCCTCTCGGGCATATTCCCTTCATAGGGAATTGGAAACACGAGTAAAACATACTCAGTGTAAGTGAAGGCTACCAATAGTAAGGGAGCGACAAACGAGAGAGCAATAGCTGTCATAATCATGCTTGCAACAAAACAGGACTAATCATGGCATGAAAGTGATTCAAGACCCTCAAGGCAAAATAATTCATCGAGGCTTAACTAATTATTTCAGTCATATGCATGCATGAGCATGTGCCAAGTCAATTCAAATGAAACATTCAGAGGAGGATACCATGGTGTCATACCAAGTTATGAATAGAGTAATGCAAGCAAACATGCATAAGACATGCTACAAACTATTAGCAAGATGGAACTAATCATATGAAAGCAAGAACTACTAAGCATCCATAAATAACATACACCCTACACGAACAGACTAAGCATGCCCACAATGATGAGTATATGTACAAAAATGAAAACAAATAGAGTTCGTTACCAGCCTCTTACCACACCTCAAGTTGTCATTAATCCTCATTATTGCCCTTCACTTGTGTGGCTTGAATAATAATATGAAACCAAATCCCACTAAGGACTGCTGAACCCTGCAACAAACTCACAAAACCAAAGAAGAACAACAAATATTTTTGGTGTTTTTGAGTTTTAAAACAAGAACCAAAATGGAAGAAGAAGCAAAGCAAAATCTTTTTGGGTTTTTTGAATAGTTCAAACAAAGCAAAAAGGGAAAAACAAACCAAGGCAAAAACAAGAAGGAGCAAACAAAGAGAAACAACAGAAATATTTTTGGTCTTTTTTGTGTTTTAGAAAGCAAAAGCAAAGAAAGAACAAAAACTAAAAGGAGAACGAAACATGAATATACAAAGTACCGACGAAACATGATAAGGAGATGAGTGCGATGTCAGCGTACCTCCCCCCAAGCTGGCCAGGATGAAGTGTCCCCGTGGTATGACGAGGAGGTACCCTCATCCTGGTGAGAACTTGAGTATGTCCCTCCGTAGTGCGCAGAGTAATCGTAGGAGGGCACATCCTCCTGGTGCTAGCCGTGGAAGCCCAGCAAGCGGAGCTGCTCGTCCACCTCCTCCTTGGAGCGCGACCACAGTCTCCTGTGAACACTAAACAAAGTAGATTGCGGCAAAGGGATCTCCCGTTCATCCCCGTCAGTAAACAACATCCTATATATTAAACTGTCCAACACAGAATCAGCAGTGACAAATTGATGTGTTTTCATAGCAGCAAGGTCAAGCCTTTGTGGTGCGAATATAGTATCATTTGGATCCACAGAACATACGTGAAGCGATTATGCCCCCATAGATAGGCCCCTAGCAGCTAGGCGGCGAGCAATAAGCGAGCCAAGGTTGTACCGAGTATCATTGTTAAGCGCAGCAGCAAGGAAGGCTAAATGATAGTTGGAGATATTACTCGTATTTTCCCTACCAAGAACGCTAGTAGCAAGATAATATGCAAAGTATCTAAGAGCAGGGAGTTGGATGTTTCTTATCTTTCTGCGCTGAGCCACGCGGTCATCATCATTGGTCACCCCTCGGTAAAGCTCCAGCAAATCAGCGGGTCACCCTTGAATCTTCTTCATGGTCCCTGTCATACTCACACCTACAATACTGCAAAATCTTTCCAATGGCATGGTAAAGGGAAGATTATAAATTTTGAAAGAGACAGTCGACTGATAGGGTGTGTTAGTAAACACAAAACTCTCAACAAAAGTCTTGGTGAGCATAGCGTATTGCTCACTCTCATCTTGCATGTATGATGTCAAACCAACCCTCTGAATCAGTAGCAAGAAATCATCAAGAATCCCTACAGCTTGTAAGAAAGTAAAACAAGGAAAAGTGGACGGGTGAGCATCCCCATCATCTCCTTCATTACCAATGCGAGGTGCAATGAGTTCTTCGTTGTATGATGGCCTGAACTGAGAGGCTGATCTTGAGGGCCTTGACCTCCTAGGTGCATCCCTCTCAAATATCTCTCCAAAAGTATGGTTGTTCATGCTTGATATTCTGAAATTTAAACATCTATTAAACAAGTGATTGCAAAGTGAATATAATGAAGAGCACTACTCATAGGGACTTGTAAAAGGCCTAAACATGCATCAAAACTATATCTCTAAGCATCAAACAAGCTTACAAGATCTCATAACCTGTCACCTACAGCAGCAAAATACTCAAGATATAAACCACTAAACACAAATATACTTGGACAAGCGGAGGAGTCACATACCGGAGAACAAATGCTCCAAATTTCAGCAGCAAAGATGGGCTGAGCAAGGAGATTGAAAAATCGAGGGCGAGCACAGCAAGAACACGATTTTGAGCAATGAACTGGTGTCTACTCGGGAGAGAGAAGAAAGTGGCAAGTGAGAGAGTGAGTGGAGGGCCAGGGTGGCCCACACCATAGGCTGGGGCGCCCCAGGGCTGGCCGCGCCACCAGGTGGTGTGCCTGCCTGGTGGGCCCCCTGGTACCTTCCAGGCACTCCTCTGCCCCTTTTTTCACGTAAAAATTTAATATGAATTTTCTGGAATTTTTCCAGACACTATTTTTGGGCAATTTTCAGGTATAAATGAATGATTTTCTGACAGAAAGATTTTTCTGGAATGATGCAATGACAAAACAAGGCTAGAACTACAGAAGTTCTAAGACACTCTATCATGCAAGCAACTAACAACAGAAAAGAAAACTAAACAAAAACAAAACTAAAATGGATAGAATAGAAGTAAGCGGATATAATCATGGTGAAAACATTGTTTTGCTCAATGAAATCCTTTTGTTAACAAGGTTGATCAGGTTTTTTTACCAAAACAATTTTATATGAAAAAAACTTTGTATTCCACTAATGATTATGTTACCTCAACTTTGATAGCAATGGTCCCAATCATAATAGTTTCAATTTTTTCTCTGGGTATGGGACAATATATTTCCCCAACTTGAATGCCCTCAACATGTTCAATTGAATTCAAACCATAAGTCCTATCAATCTTCTTGGGGAAATAGATAGTATGTTCCTTGTCATTAACATTAAAAGTCACCTTTCCTTGATTACAATTAATAACAGCTCCTGCAGTATTAAGAAAAGGTCTCCCAAGAATAATAGACATATTATCATCTTCAGGCATTTCAAGCACAACAAAATCAGTTAATATCAAGCAATTATGAGCCACTTGAACAGGTACATCCTCACATATACCAACAGGAATAGTGGTAGATTTATCAGCCATTTACAAAGATATATCAGTTGGTATTAATTTTTCTAGTTGAAGTCTCTTATAGAAAGAGAAAGGCATAACACTAACTCCAGCTCCCAAATCACACAAAGTAGTTCTAACATAACTATTCTTAATAGAGCAAGGGATAGTTGGAATCCCTGGGTCTCCAAGTTTCTTTGGAACCTTACCATTAAAGGAATAATTAGCAAGCAAAGTAGAAATTTCTTCATTAGGGATCTTCCTTTTATTCGAGACAATATCCTTCATATACTTTGAGTAAGGAGGCAGTTTAATAGCATCAGTCAAAGCAATTTCCAGGAATAAAGGTTTCATCCACTCACAAAACTTATTATAGTGTTCATCTTCCTTTGACTTGTGTTTCTTATCAGGGAAAGGCATAGGTTTTTGGACCCAAGGCTCTCTTTCACTACCATGTTTCTTAGCAACAAAATCTTCTTTAGTGTATTTAGTATTCTTAGTGTGCTTTTCAGGTTCTTCTTCAACTTTTTCTACATTAGGAACATCATTTTCTTCATTACCACTGTCGGTTTTAGCATCAGAGACATATATACTATTAGGATCTATAGGAATTTCAGAGGGTTCTACAATAGTTTTATGCTTCTTTTTTCTTTTCTTATGAGTAGTACCACTATTTTCAGCTTGTTGAGAATCCTGCTCAATTCTTTTGGGATGCCCCTCAGGATATAGAGGATCCTGGGTAGCAGCACCACTTCTAGTTCTAATTTCATAAGCATGTTTTTCTTTAGCAGCGTTAATTAGCAAGTCTTTTTGCACTTTAATGAGTTGATCTATTTGATTTTGAACCATTTGAAAGTGTTTGATAATCATTTTAACATCATTAGAGGTTCTTTCCACAATATCTTTCAACTCAACAATAGCTCTAGTGTTTTCCATTAGATGATTTTGCAACCTTTTATTAAAATTATCCTACTTAACAATAAAGATATCGAATTCTTCTAAGCATTGATCAGGAGGTTTAGAGTAAGGGATCTCACCTTCATCAAAGTGTTGGAGAGAGTGTACCTCAATAGTGGATGAGTGGGGAATCGGCTTACATAATTCTTCTATAGGAGGTAAATTCTTGACATCTGCAGCTTTAATTCCCTTCTCCTTAAGACATTTCTTAGCTTCCTTCATCACTTCATCACTCAATTCAATAACTCCCCTCTTCTTAGATAATGGTATAGGCGCCGGTATAGCTGGTTCAGGTATAATTACTTCAGGTGTAGCTAGTTCAGGAGGAGTCCAATCTTCATAATTCTTGCTTATTTTAGCCATTAATTCCTCAGCTTCTTTGGGAGTCCTATTCCTGAAAACACAATCAGCACAACTATCTAGGTATGTCCTAGATTCTTCAGTTAGTCCATTATAAAATATATCAAGAAGCTCATTCTTAGGTAATGGACTTCCAGCCTGTGCATGAATCAAAGCACAAAACCTTGCCCATGATTCAGGCAATATCTCTTTCTCTCCCTGTTTAAAATCAAAAAGTTCCTGCAAAATAGCATGTCTAGCACTAGGAGGAAAATATTTCTGCAGGAAAGTACTAATCAAGCAATCAGGGCTATCAATAGATCCAGGAGGTAAATTACTAAACCAAGTTTTAGCTTCTCCTTTCAATGAAAAGGGGAAAATCTTAGCAACAAAGTAAGTAATCATAATCTTTATCTTTAATGTTTATGGGAGAAGCAGCAAACATAGCAATAGGAGACAATTTGGGTCTAATAGTACGCCTCTCAAGGAGACTCTTAGCAGCGCTCCTATCATGGGTGTTTTTACATTCTTTAATAAATTCATCGGTCATCTCAACATAACCATCTTCAATATCATAACTCTCACTAGACTCAGGTGAACTAACAGGTGTAGTAGTGTCTTCATTAGGAGTTTCAGTATTTCCAGCTATAGTTCTAGCAATCGTAGCATCTAGGAAAGGACCTATTGAACCACTTTTATCAATTACAGTAAAAGCAGCATCATAAGTATCAGAAGTTTCAGACTCAGCAGTAGTAGAAGTGTGTGTAGCATGTGTATGTGGTGGTGTAACGAGCTTACTCATAACAGATGGTGAATCAAGAGCAACAGAGGTGTTCAGAACCGTACCTCTATTTGTAGTGGATGGTAAAATAGGAACCTTTCCATCACGAGACTTACCCATGATGGATGTATAATAGCGAACAATAGAGAATCCAACTGAACTTGATAAATAAAGCTATGCTCCCCGGCAACAGCACCAGAAAATAGTCTTGATAACCCACAAGTATAGGGGGTGTATCGCAGTATTTTCGAGGGAACTAAAACCCAATTTATTGATTCGACACAAGGGGAGCCAAAAAATATTTATAAGACTTAACAACTGAGTTGTCAATTCAGCTGCACCTGGAAACAATCTTGCTCACAGCAGTTTATCAGTAGAAACAGTTTTGTACTAGGAATAGTAAAGTAACAGCAGTAGTAAAGTAAAGACAATAGTAACAATAGCAGTAAACAGTAGGATTCGAGTGTGGTAGGCATAGGGATGGATGGACGGGCGTTGCATGGACAAGACAATTCACATAGCAATCAGAACATAGGGCAATTGCAGATAAATAAGGTAAAGCATCCAAGTACTAGATAATCCTAGGCATGTGTCCCATATATAGTCATACGTGCTCGTAGTGAGAACTTGCACAACATCTTTTGTCCTGCTAGCCCGTTTACAGCGGGGCCTCAGGGGAACTACTAGCAATTAAGGTGATCCTTTTAATAGAGCACCGGAGCAAAGCATTAACACTCCATGAACACATGTGATCCTCACATCAAAGCCATTCCCTCCGGTTATCCCGATTTCTGTCACTTCGGGGCCATTGGTTCCGGACAACAACGTGTGTATACAACTTGCAGATAAGACCATAAACAATACTATCATAATGAATCAATAACATGTTCAGATCTGAAATCATGGCACTCGGGCCCTAGTGACAAGCATTAAGCATAACAAGTCGCAACAAAGTCATAAAGCACTAATAGAAGATACTAGGCACCATGCCCTAGCAATCTGATGCCATTACATGAACGATCTCATCCAATCCCTACCATCCCCATAGCCTACAGCGAGGGATTACTCACTCATAGATGGGGGAAACATGGATGGTCGATGGAGAAGCGATGGTGATGATGACGGCAATGATCTCCTCCAATTCCCTGTCCCGGTAGGGTGCCAGAACGGAGTTTCTGGTGCTGTTTCGTAGAATCTGGTGGTGGCGGTGGAGCGGAACTCCTTCTGGAAAAACATCGACCCCCCCTGAGTTTTTAGGTCAGAAGGCATCTTATAGGCGAAGAGGGAGACCGAGGGGGTGTCTGGGGCGGCCAGACCACCCCTGGCGCGGCCAGGCTTGGCCCGCAGGGCCAGGTGGTGTGGCCTGGGCCCAGCCCCCTCCGTCTCGTATTCTGGCTCCAGGAGTCTTTTGGTGAAATAGGATTTTTGGCATATTTTCTGGGATTTTTCCTGATAGTTGATTTTCTGCACAAAAACTAAACACCAAGGCAATTCTGCTGAAAACAGCGTCAGTCCGTGTTAGTTGCATCCAAATCACACAAGTTTAGAGGAGAAACAATAGCAAAAGTGTTCGGGAAAGTAGATACGTTTTGGACGTATCAGAGTCCTGCATTGAGTGTTACGTTATGTCGCCTTGACCGTTACATATTGATGGGTGGGGCCAGGATACCGGCAGACCAGCCATCTGTCTCTCGCTGACTTGTGGGCCCCGTATTTCCTTATTTTGTGGCCGGTGCAGGAAATGACAAATGGGGTCGTTCTATGGGACCGTCGAAGCAAATGAATGATGGCGCTGCTATGTGGAGCCGTTCTGTGGGACCATCATAGACAATGACCGGTGGGGCCGTCATGTGGGGATGGGGGATTTGCATATTTGCCACGTTTTACTTTGCAACTTGCATATTTTCTATTTTGTGTGTCACTCACATGTGGTGGTCATGTGGCAAATATGAAAATTTAAAGAAAAAGTTTGGCAGATATGCAAAATTGGCAAATATGAAATAATCGACAGGTGGGGTCGTGTATGACATGTCGGCTCTATCTCTCTCATCCGCTCCCAGCCCCCAGCCCCGAGCAGCTCCTATCCCACCGGCGGACAGAGCAGCCATCGTCAGCATGTCGGCGCATCGCCAGATCTATCCTACGGTGGTATCGGACAGACTGTCATGCTGCACCTCAACCACATCTCCAGCACTTGTTTTGTCCAAATGCATTGTATGTTGAGGCGGTAGCAACCGCAAGCAGGTCTGCCGCCCACGACGACCGGGATTTGGTTCCGCTGCCATAGCTCGACGAATAGTCGCATCAATTTCTAGTAGTGCTTGCTAAGACCTCCGTTGTTGCTCTGCCCACCCTAATCGATTCGGTTCCCGTAATTTCCTCAATATTTCAGGTCCAAATTAGTCCTTAATGTCTGGTCATAGCGGGTACACTGGTGAGGGTGGGGAATCGATTATGTCGTGGCCACATTCTCCTTCTCCTACCACATCGGAAGTGCATGTAGCTCCTTATCTTTGTACTACCGTTGAATTCGAAGTGCTGACATGGCCTGTCGAATTGATTCCAATTTGGTTTGTTTCGGGATTGTTATAGTGTGCTATGCAGGCCGATGATCCATGGTACATTGCATACCAAGATGAATCAACTCAGTGGTCTAGCCATAGGATGGATTTGGAGGAGATGGTTGCCAAGTTAGGTGATGAATTGGCCCGTAAAAACCTGTTGATATTCGAGCTAAAGCATACTGTCGAGGAAAAATTTAGAGCTTATTCAAAAAGAGAAGTTAACACCTGAGGTTGATCTTGCCGTATCTGACCAAGTCGTAGAAAATATAAAACATGAACTTCAAGTGAAGAGGGGGAGAATAGTAGATTCATGTGGGCAGTTTTAGTAGTTGTCATCCGCGTCCTAGGAGTTACAGTATGCGGTTGTGGTGAAGGGTGGCACGTGTAATGATTAGTTGAATAGATAGCAAATTTAGAGAGTAGAATTGTTATTCAATAGATGGTTGTGAGTTCTTGCTAATTTAGTCACTTTGCGGTCCCAAAGTTGTCGAGAGAATGCATTGCGGTACCCGAGTTGCTTGCAATTGGATCTAGCGGTCCCAAAGTTGTCGAGATAATGCATTGAGGGGCCCGAGTTGATTGCCATTGGATCTAGCTGCCCATAGTTGGCGTGCCAAATGCCTAGAGGGTCAAGTTGGGGCCTATCAGTTTTGACTATTCTATCGCTGCCATCGTGGCTGCCATGTAGAGTTGCAGCGTTGGCGGAAGCATCCATTCCCTGTTCCATATTTGTGGCTGAGATTGTCAATCCAAGTTAGTTGACTCAAATTCCTCAAGATACAACCGAATCTATACAAATCTAAATCAACTAATTTTGGTCGGAGGGAGTACTACTTATGAATAACCTTTAGAGCATACCCACCGTCCTCACTGCTCAAATACATATCAATTTTGATTCAAATCATACATATTTTGATCAATTTTATATAAGCCCACCGGAGATTGTCAAAGCAAGTACTACTACTTATGAATCAGCTTTAGAGCATATCCACCGGTCTCACGGCTCAAATACATGTCAAATTTATTCAAATCATACATATATTTTAAGTCATGGAATTTTGGTACTCTGCATTTATGTTTGCTACTCTATGAAGGACAAGCTGAATGCCACTATGCTATGTTTTCTTTATGTGAAACAAACAAACGTCTTGCAAAGCATTGTTATTCATGAATCTTTTGTTTGTGCCTTTTCATGTTGCAACATAGTTGCTTTGTCTTATTGTTAGAACTTTGTCTTTCATGCTATGATTGAAGTACTATGATCCCAGCTATCAATGTTTACAAATACTTTGATCAAGTTCATGATGGTGCATGTCACCTAAAAAATTATTCTTTCTTTTTATCACTTACCTACTCGAGGACGAGCAGGAGTTAAGCTTGGGGATGTAGATACGTTGCTAACGTATCCATAATTTTTGATGTTCCATGCTTGGTTTTTATCTACTTTCTTATGTTTTGTTCCAACTTTGGAGTACTTTCTATGCACTTTTTTGGACTAACCTATTAACAAGAGCCATAGTGCCAGCTGCCTGTTTTCTGCTGTTTTTGGTTCCAGGAAAGTCAGAAAATGAATATTCTCAAAATTGGACGGGACAAAAGCCAAAGTCAGTTTTTCATCGAGGGACACCCGGAGCCAGAATACGAGACGGAGAGGGGCCAGGGGGCCGCCACACCACCTGGACGTGCGACCCAGCCTGGCCCGTGCCAGGGGGTGGTCTGGCCACCTCCGGCACCCCCTCGGCCTCCCCTTTCGCCTATAAGATGCCTACTATACAGAAACCCTAAGTACCCGATCAAAATTCCACGAAAGAGTCTGTAGTCGCCGTCATCTCCATCCCTAGATCGGGAGTGATCTGAAGCTCTTCCTGGCACCCTGCCGGAGAGGGGAATTCACCCTGGAGGCCTTCTTCATCACCATGCAAGCCTCCGGTGTGATGCGTGAGTAGTTCATCCTTGGACTACGGGTCCATGTAGTAGCTAGATGGCTGGTTCTCCTCCATTGTGCTATCATGTTTAGATTTTGTGAGCTCTGTTCATGATCAAGATCATCTATTTGTAATTCATACATGTTGTGTTTGCGGGGATCTGATGGATATTGAGATGCTATTTCAGATTGATTATTGATTCTATCATGTCTTTGTTATTTGTGATCTTGCATGCATTATGTTGTTAGTAGCTATCTTGGCCAAGTAGATACTAGCAACTCCAAGAGTTAGTATTTATGCTCGATAGTGGGTTCATGCCTCTAGTAATCTAGGGAAGTGACAGAAATCTCTAAGGTACTAGATGTGCTGTTGATACTAGAAAGAAAACAACAATCTTTGTTCGTAGAACAATTGTATTGTTTACTTTACACGCAATGCGTAATGCAATTATCTATTGCTTGCAACTTAATACTGGAGGGGGTTCGGATGATAACCTGAAGGTGGATTAGTAGTCATAGATGCAGTTGGATTACGGTCTATGTATAATGTTGTAATGCCCAATCAAATCTCGAAGGAGTCAAGATGAGTAGTATATGCATGATTGCTTTCTCGATGTTTGTCAATTGCCCCGCTGTAATTTGTTCACCCAATGTGTCATCTATCTTAAGGAGAGCCACCGCTAGTGAACTATGGACCCCCGGTCCTTTCTTTTACCATCAATTTACAATCAACTATTTACTGTTTTCTGTTTACTTTCTGCAAACTATTACTTGCTTCCACACAATACGGTTAATCCTTTGTTTTCAGCAAAACTGGTGAGATTGACAACCTCACTGTAAGTTGGGGGCAGAGTTCTGTGGTTGTGTTGTGCAGGTCTCCATGTTGCTACTGGCACCGGTAGTGCGCCCTGCCAAAGTTCAGCTAGCAACACCTTTTGGGTGTTTCCTTGCTCCTACTAGTTCGATTAAACCTTGGTTTCATAACTGAGGGAAACTTGCTGGTGTGCTCATCATACCTTCCTCTTGGGGTTCCCCAACGAGCTCGAGATATCTTGGGCCAACAGCCATCACCATCGAAGTGCACCTCGACGTGCCAGCCACGACCACGGCCTGCCTCCCACAGCTTCAGTTCACGAGGGCTTGATCTGCGCCATCGCAGTGATGTTGCAGATGATGGCTTCAATCGTCTTCGCATCGATGACCACTGTCGGCACCATAGCCGTAGATGTTGCAGATGATGGCTTCCATCGGTGTGTTTCATCAGCAACGGATCTGAGGATGTGAACAGAAGTGAGACAGACAGAGACATAAATTTCATACGGTTAGATCCTCACCGCCGCAAGCCGTTCCAACCCCCACTCATAGATCCGTGCCGCTGCACGCCGTTATGACCGCCACGCTTAGGTCCGCGCCTCCACACGACGTTCGGACTGTCACGCTTAGATCCGTGCCGCTGCACACCGTTCGGACTATCGCGCCGCCATATGTCGATTGGAGGGGAGGAAGATGCGGCTGGTATACGTGCGACAGGGAAAGGGAGGGAGAGACATCCAGCCCGTCGGGCTCTCCTCTTTGTAGCGCAACATGAGAGAGATACCTCCAGCCCGTCGGAACATGATGTATCCAACGGTGGTTGGCCAAGTTCTGTCTGACATACATCTCTACCAATCAGAGCGCAGCCAAACTGACCGCTAGTTGATGCGGCTGGTATATGTGCGTTAGGGAAAGGGAGGGAGAGCCAGCTTGTCGGCTCTCCTCGTTGTACAAGGTTAGGTGCGCCCATCGGGAGAGAGAGATCTCCAGCCCGTCGGATCATGATGTATCCAATGGTGGTTGGCCAAGATCCATGTGACATACATCTCGACCAATCAGAGTGCTAGCCAAACTAAGACATGAGAGAGGGGAAAAGTGAGGAAAACTTTAGTGGTAGGGGAAAACTGAGGAAAACTTTAGCGGCAGGGGAAACTGAGGAAAATTTCAGCGGGAGGGGAAAACTGAGTAGAGCTAAGGAAAACAAGGGCGCTCAGATAAAAAATGACTAAGCGAAATTCAAGCTTTTGGCATAACAAATGGAAAATGTGTTATTTGAACAAAATAATCCATCTTGGCCGACATTATATTGTTTGTAACTCAAAGATACACAAGTGTGCCGAATTTGGCCTCATTTAGACAAAGTATGTTTTGGGATGGGTTATCTTGGAGGTTGACTGAGTAGAAAGCCATGCATCTTCATAGCTAGTAGCTCATTCCAAGAAGGATTTAAGAAGTGGTTTAGGGGAGAAGTCCATTTCTCTTTATTCCTTTTCCTTTATTATTCATGCTAGGTTGTAGGTAACATAACAAGACTCCATGCGAAGGTTGCACTATGTTTTGACTTCTTTTTTGAATTAAACTAACCCTAAAACCATTTATTTGAATTTAATCACTTAGAAAAAGAAAAATGTGGCTGATTACAAGTAAATCCAAAATTTCCAATTTCATATGGTAAATCAATCCAGGATACAGAAGTGTGCCAAATTTTGGATCAATTGGTCAACATTTGCTATGGTTTAAGACATGAACTAGCTAAACCCCATGTGTTGACCACATGTCGAGGGCAAAATTGAGCAGTGCTAAGCAACTAGGTGGATGACAATAGAAACTTGCAATAACACATACATTATGGGGTTATCCAACATACAAACTTGGGAGCGTCACAAACATTGATAGTAGTTCAAATTCAATACAAACATTGATAGTAGTTCAAATTCATCATACAAATTCAAATTCATTTTTTCTTGCTCCTAGTGTTTTTTGCTAGAAAATTCTCGGAGTTCACCACCTTGCCCCGGGTGATCCTGACTGGACTATTCTCGGAGTCCACCATCAGCTTCTTCCGTTTGTTATTTTTCTCTACATCAAATGAATCAAGTGCTTCAGTCTGTCATACAATTAGTTCAACCACGTTTCGATCCATTGGTTCATACGGTTCAAAATGCATTGGCATCATTTCTTCAATATCCTCTTGTGTAATTCCTTTACTTTTGAACTCTGCTTCCAATGAATAAATTGCTTCAATCTCCCATGCATTTGGTGCAATATCCCCTTCATTTGGTTCAATCTCCTCTCGATCCATTGGTTCAATATCAATCTCCCTTGCATTTGGTTCAATCTCCTCTCGGTCCATTGGTTCAATCTCCCCTGCATCTGGTTAAATCTCCCCTACATTTGGTTCAATCTCCCCTACATTTGGTTCAATGTCCTCTCGATCCATTGGTTCAATCTGAAATGTATCCATTGCTTCATTCTCCTCTCGTTCAGATACTTCATTCTCATCTTCATTTGTTGCTCCCGCCTGATCATCTATTCCATAAGCTGGGTCCACTTCATTTTTACAAAGCCTAGCAATGTGCCCTAGGATCCCACAATGTTTGCACTTACGTCGTCGAGGTGGTGCACCACCCTCTGCACTAGCTCTCATCCTATTATTCCTTGGCCTACATGCTGGTCTAGTAAAAACTAGAGGGTATAGCTTGAAGCCTGGATTCACTTCCATCCATTGGTGTTTTCCCAACAAGGCTGGAACATTCTGAGCATATGCTGCCCTAAATTTGGCAACGGAGAAATACTCCAACACGTACTGATCAACTTCACCCTCTTCACCTCCTAGAACACCCATGAAAAACAATGCATGCATGCAGGGTTTCCCACGGAGCTGCCATTGCCTGCAATGGCATGTCCTGTCAGCCAAACTTACTGGATACCTCAATTGCCTATCTTTACTGTTAGTGTATGTTACCTCAGCCTCCATTCCTTTTCTAATGCATTTTATCTTCAATTTTTTTGCCCTAGCATGCAAAGCCTTAATAAAAGATGGGAGGATGAGATGGCCAGCATATACTATTGATGCAATTATTTGATGCAAACCAATCTTTATCATGATCATCTTCCTAATCTTATCAAATATTTGCCACAACATAAGCCCTTTCAATGACTTGACATTTGCATTGAAACTCTCTGCAAGATTACTTGTCACATAGTCTACCTTGCAAATTTCATTGAATTGGCTTCTTGACCACACCATTCCATGATGTCCATCCAAGTACTCCTTCATCGCAGGTTTTTGTTTATACAACACTTCCAAATGATACAGATGCTTCCTCAAACTGCATGTGTATGAAGCTGGCCATAGGTTGTCAGTATAAACTTTACCCTTGAATTTCTTTGTAAAATTTTGCACTAAGTGTCGCATACATTCCCCATGCTCCACTCTGGGGAATATTGCTTCTACATCTTTCTCCAAACCTTTGCAAGTGTCCGTGTGGATAGTAAGTCCTGGTGGATGATGTTGGGTTTGCAGCATAGAAAACAAAAAAATTCCTATGATGGGAACTATTATACGCCAAGATCTATCTACTAGATACAAGCAACTAGTGGATATACATCCATAGAGAACATACCCTCGAAGAACAACAAAGCTTTGTTAACGAGATGGAACTCATGGATGATGTAGTCGAATGCTTGCTGGTCTCAAGATCGTGTGGAAGTCCTAGCGCCGCAGATCAGCAGCACATCCGTCCTCGCACACACGTTCATGCAACCGAACAACCTCCACCTCCTTGCTCCAACGATGCAGCGGAAGAAATAGCTTCTTCCATACGAAATGCCACCGGGAACATGTGTCTCGCTAATCCGAGACCATGGGGGAATAATTCTAGAGGGGGATAGAGATCCTTCACGAGGAGGTTGAGGAAGAAGGAGTGAGAGGGAGGCCTTTTATAGGAGGAGGGGTACCCCTCCCCATGGCCGGCGCCCCATGGGGGTGACCCCTCACCTCCCCTGTTCATGTGGTGGTAACCCCCTCCACATAAATTTGCCCCTTCACATTCTCTTTTAAAGTTTCCACTTTAAATGCATTGAATTTCTCCAAATTTAATGCTCTCTCATTTAATAAAACTCTTTTATTAATTTTATTCAGAATTTTGTTAATTACTTTAATTAACAAACATTCACATAAACCCCCCTGTAACATTTCAATATCACATGCAGAACCAATTTTAGCAATTTCACCCAAAACAATTTTGGTGTCTATTGAAATAATTCCAGCACTTTGCAATTCTTTCGTCTAGAACATATTTGCTCCAAATGGTGTTTGGAAACCCTTAAGTGTGTCACCCTACGGTTCGCGAATAATGCAGACATGATCGATACCCCTCTCAGATCAATAATCAGAAGCGGGACCTAGAGATCCATACTGACTCCCACACATTCAACGATGACTTCTGTGATTGAGAGAAACCTTTAATGATAGTAACTAAATCCCTTTGTCTTGCGATATATTACATGTCCGAGATTCGATCATCAGTATCTCAATACTTAGTTTGATCTCGTTACCGACATGCACTATTTTCTCATTCCCGTGATATAACATCCTAGTGATCACATCACTAGCTTGCAAGCTATCTTAATGTGATATCACTTAGAGGGCCCAGAGTATATCTATCCATCATCAGGATTGACAAATTCCACTCTTGATCCATGAGCCTCAACATAACACCTTCGGAATACCCGAACCCATCTTTATAGTCACCCTATTATAGTGTGACATTTGATGTTATCAAAGTATTCTTCCGGTGCTAGCAATTAACATGATCTTATGGTCTAAGGATAAAGATTACTTTGTATGATGCTATAGCAATATAAACATAATGACTTTGATCGTAATGCTATACTTCGGATGAATGTTCATCACTTCATTCACCAATGTTGTAACCTCGTTATTAACAACATCCAATGTCCATGATCAGGAAACCTTGATCATCTTGTTAATCAACGAACTAGTTTATAGAGAGGCATAACTAGGAACTTTCTATTTGTTTATTAAACACACATGTATTAAGGTTTCTGTATTAATACAATTATAGCATGTGAAATAAACATCTATCATATACTTGGAATACATATAATAACAACTTTATTATTGCCTCTCAAGGCATATTACCTTCAGTCTCCCACTTGCACTAGAGACAATAATCTAGTTTACATAGTGATAAATCTAACACCCATGGAGTTATGGTGTTGATCATGTTTTTCCCTAGGGAGAACTTTAGTCAACGGATCTGCTACATTTAGGTCCATGTGTACTTTACAAATCTTTATATCTCCATCCTTGACATGCTCGCGGATGGAGTGAAATCGACGCTTAATATGCTTGGAATTCTTGTGAGACATTGGTTCCTTTGCGTTGGCTATGGCTCCATTGTTGTCACAATAGATCACCATTGGGTCCAACACACTAGGAACCACACCTAGTTCCGTTATGAACTCCTTCATCCAAACCGTTTTCTGTGCCGCTTCTAAAGCAGCAACATATTCCACCTCCATCGTTGATCCAGCTACCACAGGTTGTTTGGAACTCCTCCAACTAATTGTTGCTTCGTTCAAGAGAAATACGTATTCGTATTGGGACTTAGAGTCATCCGGATTAGTGTCAAAGCTAGCGTGGACATAACACTTAGCGACTAGCTCTTCTTCACCCCCGTATACAAGAAACATATCCTTACTTCTTCTTAAGTACTTAAGGATATTTTTGACCGTTATCCAGTGTTCTGAACCGGGATCAGATTGGTACCTACTAGTCAAACTAATACCATGTGCCACATCTGATCTTGTACATAGCATGGCATACATTATAGAGCCTATGGCTAGGGATGAAAGTGGAGCGGAAAGTTTCTGACTTTTTCGCGAAAAAACAAAAACGGAATGAAAATACGAAAATGGAAACAGAATTTTGCAAAATAGAAATGGAATTGGAATTGTTTGGGTGGAAATGAAAACAAAAACCGAACAACATTTTCCGGCAGAACGGACACGAAAATGGAATTTCTGTTTCCATCTAATATGGAATTTCTGTTTTAGGGTTAATGTGCATGGACAAATCTAATAGACCCATTACATGACCTTGTGAAACTAAACTTGCAAAGCTACTGGTCCTAGAACCGACGACCATGTAATCCCTTCACGCATTCGAGTAGGCTTCCATGATTTGATCTTTTCATTAGTCTCTTATAAACCTAGCACTGTGCTATAATCAGGGAACAACTTTGTTGGTTTTCTTGAACGCTTGAGTTTTATTGCATGATTTCATAGTTCTCTTGGTTCTGGGTAAAATCTGCATTGTTCCGTGTCTACACCGTATTCGGTCCATATCTGTTTCCGATAACATCTGCTTCTGTTTTTGTTTCCGGGATTTCTGTATTCGTTTTCGCTTCCGCAAAACAAATATGAAAATAAATGTGGCACCACTCAGTTCCGTCCATTTTCGCTCCATTTTCATCCCTACCTCACTACTAAGAAAACAGCTATAGGTAATACGCACATCCGTGACGCACGTGCTAGTGGTGCCCCACGGCTAAAATAGGCGTGGTGCACTGCATAGAGGTGCCCTATGGATAACTACAGTAATCGTGGCGCACAAGTGCGTGGTGCGCCACGGATGTGTGTGGGCCAGGGCACTATCGGCCGTATACCACATAGCCGTAGCGCACCTATGGCTAGTGCGCTTTGAGTGTGACCGGCAGTTTTGGCGCACTTGGGGACCATGTGCTACAGGAAAAATCGGGCCACACTGCTGTGCAACTGGGAAAACAAGTCAGTGGCGCACGGGTGGTATGTGCGCCACGGTTGTTCTTTATGCATGTGGCGCACCACGCCACGTGCGCCACGGATGTGCGTGCTGCCTGCTACATTTTGGCAGATAACTTTTTGCACATTGCCTAGATCCACCATCTCCCACTTCACTTTCCCCTCCTTCTTCCTCTTTGGATCTCGCTCCCCTCCTCCTTACCACCTCAATTTCTCCACTCTTTCACCATTTGTAGCTTGTAAAACTTACCTTGGATGCTACATACATAATAGAGGAAGGCTCTCCTTCCGGCCACCATCTCTCGGTCTCTCACCTCTCCTTCGAGATCTTCTCGCGGTCTCTCGTCTCGGTAAGTTGTGTATGTAAGAGGGATGTATTTATGTGTATGGATGATATGGTCACATATCTATGGAGAGGATCGATGCTCTCATGTGTTTGGAGAACATGCATGCATGCTCTCTCATATATTGGCATTGTTTTGCCAAAATGTTGATTTATTTCCATTTTGGCAAGACTTTGGCATTTTGCAAAGGTCCGAATTTAAGGATAGGTCATGCCGAAATTTTCCATCGACCATTGCATGCATGCATTGGTTCTGTGGTTGTAATAAACTTCTAATTCTACCATGTACACCGGGCAAGAAACCATGGTCCGCATAATGAGCGAAGGCATTGTGGCTAGATTTTTGAAATGCGCGACGGCCTACATGATACGAAATAACATGACGGAGATAAGATGTCCGTGCAGAAGATGCAAACTCAATTGGTTGATCGACCCAGATTTCGGAAATCTGCATGCGCACCTGCTCCGCCATGGTTTCATGGATGGCTACACTCGGTGGATAAGTGATGACGAAGACGATAAGGCCGTAAATGGGGCGGCAGAAAATGAGGAAGGCGGGCAACATGATCATGATCACGGCAAGGACGGGCGAGATGAAGAAGAGTCTCCTGGAGATGGTGAAGGTGCGGAAGCAGACCAGGATGATGATGATCTAGATGCCGGAGCAGACGATGGAACAACGTCAGGCTGGGTGCGGGACCCTTATGTTCAAGAACTGCTTCTCAAGCAGACGAGTAACGCCAGGGCTGCCGCTAGAGAGAAAACTAAGCTTGCGCAACTTGAGAAAGACACGGTTACTCCATTGTATGAAGGATGCAAGCCCGGTGATACCCGGTTGAATGTAACGCTCAAGGCTATGGAGATGAAGGGAAAACATAAATGGACCGACGCAAGCTTCGACGATATGATGGCATTCTGGCACGATCGTCTCCCGAAGGGGAACATGTGTCCAACTAGTATCGAGGATGCCAAGAAAATCGTGTGTCCTCCTGATCTACCGCACATTAGATACCATGTCTGCATCAACGATTGCATCATTTATTGGGGCGAGGACGCGGAGAAAACCACATGCCCAGTGTGCGGCGTTAGTCGATACAAGAAAGGGAAGAAAGCTCCTCGAAAAGTGGTATGGTACTTTCCTATCACTCCTCGTCTGCAGCGCTATTTCGCAGACCCTAAGGAAGCAAATCTCATGCGCTGGCATGCGGAAAGAAAGAAGCCAGGAGATGACGATGAACCTAAAAAGGACGAGCTGCTGACGCACCCTTCAGATGGTAGCCAGTGGAAAGCATTAGACCTCGAATTCCCAGAATTCGGTGGAGATTCGAGGAACATCAGGCTAGGTGCAAGCACCAATGGACTTAATCCATTCGGTAGCCAGAGCAGCACGCACAGCACTTGGCCCATGTTTGTATGGATATACAATCTCCCTCCCTGGTTGTGCATGAAAAAGAAGTACATACAAATGAGTATGCTAATTCAAGGGCCAAAACAACCTAGTACCGACATCAATCTATATCTCGGGCTGTTGAAAGAGGAGCTAGCCATGTTATGGGAATCCGGAGCCAATACGTATGACGCTGTCGCACAAGATTATTTCACTATGAGAGTCGCGTTGGTCACTATGGTACAAGACTATCCAAGTTGCGGATATTTCTCGGGGCAGGTTATCCAAGGATTCTGCGCATGCATTAGGTGCATGGATAACACGACCTATCTCCAACTAGAGAAAGATCTAGGGTCTTCGAAAACCGTGTTCATGGGGCACCGAAGGTGGCTTGGAAAGAATGATGCATGGAGAAAACATGGAGATCTGTTCAATGGAAAATCCGAGACCCGAGGAATCCCAGAGCGGAGGAGCAGCGAAAAAGTGGATGAATTGCTGAAAAACTGAAAAGGGTGTCCTAAACCGGGAAAGAAGCGAAAGAGGCAGCAAGACAAGCCGTTGATGAAGGTATAGAAAACAAGGTCTGATTTCTAGGAGTTGCCATACTGGAAGTTTCTCCGCACGCCTCATAGCCTTGACATCATGCATATCACGAAGAACGTGTGCGAGAGTCTAGTCGCCACCCTAATCAACATGCCAGATAGGACGAAAGATGGTCCTAAAGCAAGGAACGACTTGATATTCATGGGCATCCGGAAGGATCTTCACGGAGGATGCCCTACTCCTGATGATCAGGAAGATGACGATGATCATCAGTCGGAGGCGACACAAGGTCGTCGAAAGGGTAAAAAGGTCAAGAAAAATGAATATTACCGCCCCCCTTCGTGCTTCACACTAAGCCAGGATGAGATCAAACAGTTTTTCAAGTGCCTTCTAGGAGTCAAATTTCCTTACGGCTACGCGGGCAAGATAAGCAGGTACCTAGATGAGGCTAAGCAGAGGTTTAGTGGGATGAAGTCTCACGACTGTGCCGTGCTAATGATGTAGATACTTCCGGTTGCACTACGAGGTATAATGGACGAGCATGTCAGAGAAACATTGTTTGGGCTCTGCAAGTTTTTCGACGTCGTCTCTCGAAAGTCAATTGGCGTGAAACAGCTCGGGAGGCTACAAGAGGAGATCATGGTGATACTATGCAAGCTCGAGATCTACTCCCGCCCGCATTCTTCGACATTATGGTGCATCTGCTAGTCCATATCGTGGAGGATATCATCCAACTCGGGTTGATGTTCCTCCGCAGCATGATGCCGTTCGAAAGGATGAACGGACACATCAAAGGATACGTTCGCAACAGGTCCCGTCCAGATGGAAGCATAGCCAAGGGCTTTCTGGCCGAAGAGTGCATCTCTTTCTGCACGAATTATCTAGGCATCGAGAACCCTGTCGGTCTTCCCGTCAATAGGCACCTTGGCAAGCTCGATGGATCGGGTCACCGAGAGGGTCGCCGCGTACTGCATGCAGACTACGATTGTCGACGCGCAGACTTTGATAGAGCAAACCTAGTCACGCTACAACATTTAGAATTGGTCGATCCTTGGGTACAAAAGCACAAAAGGTCAATCGAGAAGAAGTACAGTGACCGGGGCATACAGAGGTCACAGGGAGAAATAATCAAAGAGCACAACTCAGATTTCACGCGTTGGTTTAGGCAGACGCTCCTAGATAATCCCCCGCAATCGCATTCTGCAGAGGAAAACATCATATTCACCTTGTCGCAGGGACCCATGCACAACCTGGTGACCTATCAGGCGTATGATATCAACGGCTACACATTCTACACGGAGGAAAAGGACAACAAGTGTGACTATCAGAACTCAGGTGTAACATCGGAATTCTACACCGATGACAACATGAAGGAAAGATTTTACGAAAGGATCAAGGAGATCTGGGAGCTCGACTACTGTAGAGAAAAGGTGCCGATGTTCCGTGTCAGATGGGCCAAGAGCGTCAAAAGAGAAGACCAGTATTTCACAACCATGTTAATACCCGAAGCAGCCAAATCCAAGGCCGTCGGTGCACACGTCGCCGCAAAAAATGAACCGTGGGTACTGGCTAGCAAAGTGGACCAATGTTATTATTACCGACCCGACAAAGCCTAGTTGTGTTGTCGTGAGGAGAGGAAAAAGAAACATCATCGGAATGGATGGAGTCGCCAACGAGCAAGACTTCGACCAGTACGGCGATCCAAAGATTGAAAATGACGACGGCTACGATGAAGAAACATACATCACAACAAGAAAAAGGGCAACCTTACCCAAAAAAAGGTAGCCCGTTCGAGCGAAGAAACATAAAAGTGTCGGGGCTAAATTATTCAACCGCGACAAAGAAGGAAAAAAAGATTATAAAACACTAGCTCGCAAAAGATTGTAAAACGTATGCTCAAAAAAGATTGTATTGATGCATATGGATGGCATATGGATGGCATTATGGATGGCATATTATTAATGGACACATTATTAATGGACACTTTGAATCACTTTTGTACCACTTTTATGATATATATGTACCACTTTTGTCATATAAAACATATGACAAATATTTTATATAGTTTACATAGTTTTTGGGATATTTTTTAACATTTTAAAGTGGTTTTAAAATAAAAACAAAAAAGGGGCACCACTTTTATGATATATATGTACCACTTTTGTCATATAAAACATATAACAGATATTTTATATAGTTTACATAGTTTTTGGGATATTTTTTAACATTTTAAAGTAGTTTTAAAATAAAAACAAAAAAAGGGGCACCATGGTTCGAACCTGGGTGCTCTCGGTTTAGCCAGCGTAGGGCAGACCAGTGGGATACGATAGTGTTAGTGTAAAATACAGGGGCGACCGCCCTCTTATTTGACCTGACACAGCACTTAGCCGTAGCGCACCCTTACCTAGTGCGCTACGGTTTACGGCTAAGTGCCGTGACAGGTCAATTGTCGAGCACAGACCCGTCCCTCTCCCATCCTCAGACCTAGATCGTCCCCGAGCCGAGAGACGCGTCGCCGCTGCCGCTGGATCTGATCCGCTCGCCCGCTGCCTGCCGCCGCACTTGTCGCGTCCGAGGAGGAGGAGGAGAGGAGGCCGCCGAATCCGCAGACGAGGAGAGGAGGCCGCCGTGCGTCCTAGGAGGAGGAGTCCGTGGAGGAGCGCGTCCGAGGAGGCCGTGGAGGAGCGCGTCCTAGGAGGAGGAGGCCGTGGAGGATCCCCACCAGACCACACCGCACCACTGCACCGCCGCACCACTGCACCGACGCCTCCGCGAGACCCTGCCTCTGGCGCCACCTCCACTGCTCCACCCCGCTTGTGACACCGCCGCGGCGACCACAACCGGGTAAGTACCATCGAGTCCCACATCAAGTATACAAGTATTTTGACCTTTAATCGTGCCATACATCCTACTTAGGCACTTGGATTTCCTTTTCTACTTTAGTTTGGAGCATATATAAATAGGTGCTGGAATTTATTTAACTGTTTGGTCGAGGGGATGAAAACAATTCTAGAATTATGGGGGCAGTAGTGCAACAGAGCCGACGATAATTCTGCAAAGTATGTACTTGGTTGGCATAAAGTATTGGCCTTCCATACATTTGGTTGATCAAGACATATACAGGTCTTAAGTCTTATGAATACATTCATTGTAAAATATGTATCTAATTGCACTGTAATATCAAGTCAAGAAAGTATACTCTTTATCAGATGTAATTAATAAGATGGGAGTTAGCAGTTTCTGTGCACTCCATTTCCAGAGGCTCTTCTGTTGTGAACTTAGCATATAGGAGGTCCCACTGTTTTTGTTTGTCGTATGTAGAATTCCATATATAACATACTTATCTGAAAGATTTTATAACATACTTATCTACCTATATGCTAAGTTCTTAGTTCGCTTGCTGTAAATCTCAATTGGCACATGTAAAGACCAGAGTGACATGTTCAGATTGAAGAGGATAGTAGATATTCAGTTTTTTCTACATGGTTCCTGAGTCAGATATAAAAGAAATAAAAATTCCTTTTTTATGACCATAGGATAGTAAAAAAAATATCCTCTTATAATCAGATAATACAAGTTAATAGTGGGTAATTTGTTCTTGCATGTCATTATCCTCTTATAATCAGATATTTGTTTTACATGACCGCAAGCTATATAATGGAAATATAACCTGTTCGGGATAGAAGGTATTTAACCTATACCATGGAGCTTAAATAAAGGGGGAAAGGGAGAAGTACTCTGTAGGAACAAATGTTAATTTGACTGTATGAAGCACTTGTATAATACTGTATGAAGCACTTTGTTATGATTTGCAGCACTTGTAGCACTTGAAATTGTGCTTGTGCTTGTATGAAGCACTTTCTTATGTCGTGTATGCAGGTGCTTGTATGAAATGAGTCCCGATTTTCGCCGAAATGTTGATTAACTTCTGTTTCGGCAGAAATCAGGCACTCCTATTTTAACAAAAATGAGCAAAGGTCATGCCGGATTTTTCTGCGCACTTTACTAACCATTATTTTCCTTTTATTAGTGCAAACATGTGTGACAACGACGAGGCTAGCTCTTCTCAGCGTATCAACGCTGAAGGAGAAGTGAGACCTCAAAACAGACCCTTGTCATTCTGGGAGGAGGTCGAGCGGCTAGAAAGAATGACAGAGGGCGATGAAGAATACAACCCTTCCGAGAGCGACGCCGATGAGATGGAAGACGTGGAGGAAGAAGAAGCGTCCGAAGGAATGGCGGATAATGAAACCACTGATGGCGGCGAGGGCACAACAAGTGGTAGTAATCCGCCTAAGAAGAAGAAGGAAAGGCGCCCGAACACGGTCGGCACCGTTAGAGAGGAAATTACCGAAGTGAGCCCAACAGGGGTTCCTTTGGCGCCCGACCATGTGGTCAAAGGGTATGGTGGGCAACTAGCGGCTATCACCCGGACCGCCATCTCGATCAACACCGAGAATCTCCGGCATAAAGATAATGGCCATTTGCGCACACTCCTCTCCGAGAAGCTGCACGCAAGATACAAGTTCCCCCTTCAGTATCGGAACACAGATTATCATGGGAATTAAGTAAATAAATCCGCCCTCACGAGGATGAGCATCGCCCTGGCCAGCTGTAGAACCCGGATAAAGAAGAAGATATTTAAAGAAGGGAAAAGTCTCAAGGAGATCCAGAAGATTGACCCGCAGATCACCAAAGATCAATTCCAGGAGTTCAAGGCCAAGTGCAAATCCGAAGCAGCCAAGGCCTCGAGTAAGCGAGGAAAGGAATTGCAGGCGATGAATATAGGTCACCACCATCTCGGATCTGGTGGTTACAGAGCTGCGGAGCCCAAATGGTATAAGGAGGACGACGAGTATAGAGCTAAGGGTATACCTAACCCCTTTTCGAAATTCGAAAACAAGCAGCTTCGAAACTTTATCAGTGCCCGTTACCATGTGGACCCCAAAACCAAAGAACTCACCACGGAAACTAAGGTGAAGGACTTCGAGGTTCTTGTGGTAAGTAATTTAATTACCGCGGATCAAGTCGATTACATTCTAATCGATCAAGTCGAATTTCTAGTTCATGTTACTTCTTCTGCAAGAGCAGGAAATTGCTAGTCAGGGATCCCATGGTTCCTCATCCCACGGGTCGACGACGGCCACCCGGTGGGATAACCCTTTTAACAGGGCGATGAACCAGGCCAATAAAATCACGCCGGTTACAAAGAAGCCATCGTCGGCTGGCCGTCTGGCCGGCTTCGGGGCTAAGAATTGGGTGGATCATTTTGGTCCACCCCCGAGGACGCGTGTGGAGGGAAGGAGCGACGAGGAAAACCGCGAGGTTTAGGAACTTAAGGAACAAGTGGCGCGGATCCCGTAGATCATCCAAGACAACCTGGCAATCACCCTCACCTCCATCCTGCCTACCTTGGTGGAGTCAATAGCGAACTGGAGTGCGGGTGGTCGACAAGGGCCGTGCCTGATTCCAAGCATGGTCAGTAGCCACTCAAACAATGCGGCGCCAGCGAACCCGGTGAATTATGTGTTCGTGACTCCGCCCGCTAGCACGGCGGCGCCGGAAGCATTGGTGACTCTGCCCGCTAGCACGGCGGCGCCGGAAGCATTGGTGACTTCCCCTGCCATCACCGTGGCACCGGAGCTTAATGCAACCGATAGGGAGAATACACCGGCGGCCGGCACCGCGCCATCAAGCAGCCCCTCCGTCTCTTGCACGCCCGTCGTCGTATGCGGTGCCTCGACATTAGCCGAGCTCGACGCCATCACGGTAAACCAAATACTTTACCGCCTTGCCATTTATTACTCTTATGGCATCTTTTTAATGCCATACATGTTTTTCGCAGACGGATGTTCCATGCACTCTCTTAAGCTTCGTGAACAACGAGTTGAGGGATGTTGCCAAGGGTACCATCATTCAACCCTTGCACCGCATGTTCCACTCAAAGCCGATGCTAGATAGCATGCATAGGGTTAAAATTATCCGGGTGCTAAGGGGCTACGATGACCTGGAACCTCCCATTCAACCCCCAGGAACAGATGAAGAAGAGTCGGCTGTCCTCAGAAGTTGCTTCGGCTTATTCCTGCTATGGCCAAAGAGCATGATTCGTTTGGGGACGGCTGGGGCCATCACCCCACAGACAACAACATTGCTTGTCGTGCCAGCGCCAAGCCATGGCAAGACCCCCACACCGCTACCGCCGTCACCTCCACGCGATTGTTCGGCTGGTCATATTGACATGACCATGGCGCAGGATCCGAACGAGGATGACGATGATTACTTCGATGATTTCATCAACACTAATCTTTTCCCCGGCGACCTAAACGAAGACCCAGCTGGTGGCCCCGTAGAGAAAGCCACTTGCAACAAACGTCTCTTTGGTTCTCAGGAGACACCTCCAGCTTGCACCTTCACCGAGCCAGTGGATACATCCAACCGGCCCTTTGTTCTAAGCCCTGACACACTACATAGGGCGATCGATGCTCAGATTGTGGTGCCTACCCACTTCCCAAAAGGCAAGAAGACCAGGAAAAGAAAATCTCGCAGCTCGAGCCAGCCGGTGGCGTCAACTGCGAATCCGATCAGGTTTCAGGATGGGCCACCAAGACCCAAGGGTATTATGTGGAGGATGCATGTGGCGGGTGAGCCCATGCTAACTAAGAAATTTCTCAGGCTCGCCACTTCAGAAATGAGAAGTGTGCATAACGGTGTGCTGACGATAGAGAGACGCCTTCTTGCGAAGAAAGATCCCTCGCACCCGGTATTCGTGGTTAAGGTGCCACGAGGCTCGGGCTTCGTCGATAATGTCCCCGTGGATTTGTTCTTCCTGCGGTTTGACGACATCTTCAATATGTTCCACCTGTATCCGCTGCACTATACCATGGTACGCCTGTTTTCTCTCAGCCTGGCCATTCAGATCATTAGAGAGAACACCCGGGCATCGCTATAGTGGACCCCTACTACATGCGTGATGGCTGCTTGGGAAGCGCCATTGAACGGAGATTCGTGGCCTCGTACCTCCAAGGCATCTTGGTGGCGAACAAGACAAAGTAATACATTCTCGTGCCTTTCTTTCCTGAGTAAGTCATTATTCACTCGCCGCCATAACATGCTTTATTAGATTTTCATCATTCTTTTTCCAACACATTCTGTTTGAATTGTTTTGCGCAGAGATCAACACTGCACACTCATCTGCTTGTCGCCGAAACATTCGCAAGCCACGTATTTCGACTCAGGGAATCAAGAAAAGAAGAAAAACTACGACAAGATCAAGGAAGTTCTGGATGATGCTCTCACCGGCTATGCCTCAGCGGAAGGCGCCACCTTCGTGCGTAAGAAGCTCAAGTTTGGCAGGCACGTCTTCACCCATGTGACGGAATTCCCCTGCGTGAAGCAGCCGGCAGGCAGTCAGAAGGAAGCCTACTATTGCACTCCATCACATGAGGGCGTTCCTACTAGAGCAACAGAATTCTACGCTGCTAGATCATCTCAAACGGTGGGCCGAAGTCAAGGTCAGGATCAATGATTCAGATATTAGACAAGAGATGTATCGCATCCAGCAACAGTATGGGGCAATCATCAGTCGTGATGTCATGACTTCAGGGGGGGGTCTTCTACGGAGGCAATCCCCCGAATAACCGTGATGTAGCAGATCGCCTAAAGATGCAGGGTGACTATAGGGCGTTCATGACGAAACAAGGCGTCCTCCCGTTCCCTGAGCCGAGCCAGAAGTCTTGATGTGTTGATCTAGTTGTAGTTCTTTATCCCCACAAGTACTTGTGTGTGTCGACATGTACATGCTACTACTTGGTATTTTTTGCTTACTTTGTTACCTTATTTGATAAGTATATCTTTATATGCGACTTTTACTTGTTTTTTCACCCACCATTTAATTATTATTGCCAACTTTTAGATGACGTGGTACGTCGTGTACAAGGGACGGGTTCCCGGAGTCTACGATGATTGGGAAGACTGCCGGAGACAGGTGCACCATTTCAGCGGCAATAGCTACAAAGGGTACAACACTATGGCGGAGGCGGAAGCTAGATACGCGTGCTATCTAGCGGGAGTTAGGACAAGGAACCGGATGAAGACCTATACCTCCGTCGAGGTGATGGTTATCGTCCTTGGTTGACTGTCCTGCATGTTCCTACTTTAGATGTCTAGGCGAGCTTCCGCGAGCTCTAACTTGGTTAAGACATGTATTCATGTCATCACTAGCTACTTTGTAACTTGATCGAAATAATGTAACTTATACTGTGTATTTATGTATGTGACTTATCTATATGTATTTGTTTCTATCTTGTCTGTGTATTTATTTCTGTATTGTATATCTGTGTATTTATTTCTGTATTGTATATCTGTGTATATCAGTTGTATTGTATATAATCTGTATTGAATATCATCTGTATTGAGTATTTCTTTTTTTTTGAAAAGCTCAGCCGTGGCGCACATATACTTGGTTACTGGTGCACTACGTTAGTGGCGCACGTTGTCAAATACTAGTAGCGCACTATGTCATGCGCCACAGGAAAAACAGTAGTGGCGCACAAGGCAGTGTGCTACCACTAACTCGAGATACCTGTAGCGCACCATAGCGCAAAGTCATGGCGCACCCCTAGTGCGCCACGGAAGGGGAAAATAGGTGCGCCACAGACGTGCGTTTTTCTAGTAGTGCCTATGGCTGAAACATAGGGGATCTTATCCATTATCTCTCTTTATTCCGCCGTAGCCGGACTTTGAGTCTTACTCAATGTCTTGCCTTGCAACATAAGTAAGAACCCCTTATTACTTTCGTCCATATTAAACTTATTTAATATCTTATAAAGGTATGTACTTTGCGATAGCCCAATTAGGTGCCTTGATCTATCTCTATAGATCTTAATGCCTAATATATATGACGCTTCACCAAGGTCCTTCATCGAAAATTTGCTGTTTAGATAACTTTTAACACTGTTTAAAAGATCTACATCATTTCCAATCAATAATATGTCATCCACATATAATATTAGAAATGCCACATTTCTCCCACTCACTTTCTTGTAAATACAAGCCTCTCCATAAGTTTGGACAAACCCAAACTCTTTGATCACCTCATCAAAGCGGAGATTCCAACTCCGAGATGCTTGCTTTAGTCCATAGATAGATCGCTGAAGCTTGCATACCTTATTAGCATCCTTAGGATCGACAAAACCCTTAGGTTGTATCATATACAACTCTTCTTCAATATTACCATTAAGGAACGTAGTTTTGACATCCATCTGCCATATTACATAATCGAAATATGCAGCGATTGCTAACATAATCCTAACAGACTTTAGTATCGCTGCAGGAGAGAATGTCTCATTGTAGTCAACTCCTTAAATTTGTCAAAACCCCTTTGCGACAAGCCGAGCTTTATAGACGGTAACATTACCATCAGCATTATTTTTTCTTTTAAAAATCCATTTATTCTCAACGGCTTTTCAGTCGTGAGGTAAGCCCACCAAGGTCCAAACTTGGTTTTCGTACATGGATTCCATCTCGGATTTCATGGATTCTAGCCATTTGTTGGAATTTGGGCTCATCATCGCTTCTTCATACGTCACAGGGTCATCTATTTCATCAACCATGAAATTCATAACAGGATTTCCGTACAGTTCAGGAGTTGCACGTGTCCTGCTTGACCTGCGAGGTTTGGTAGTGTCCTCTTTCGGAGTTTCATGATCATTATCATTAGTTCCCTCTTCATTCAGTGAAGTCAACTCCGAAACAATTTCCGGCGTTGCGCAACTTGCCGTTTCATGAAGAGAAGGTTCAATAACCTCTTCGAGTTCTACCTTCCGACTACACCTGCCTTTTGCGAGAAACTCTTTCTCTAGAAATGATCCATTCTTGGCAACGAAAACCTTGCCCTCAGATCTGTGATAGAAGGAATATCCAATTGTTTCTTTAGGGTATCCTATGAAGACGCATTTTTCCGCTTTGGGTTCGAGTTTATCAGGTTGAAGTTTCTTCACATAAACATCACAACCCCAAACTTTATGAAATGACAGCTTAGGTTTGTTTCCAAACCATAATTCATACGGTGTCATTTCAACGGATTTAGACGGTGCCTAATTTAAAGTGAATGCAGCGGTTTCCAGTGCATAACCCCAAAATGACAGTGGCAAGTCAGTCAGAGACATCATCGATTAAACCATATCCAATAAAGTACGATTATGATGTTCTGACACACCATTACGTTGTGGTGTTCCGGCAGGTGTGAGTTGTGAAACTATTCCACAATCTCTCATGTGTGTGCTAAACTCGTAACTAAGATACTCACCTCCACGGTCAGACCGTGAAAATTTAATATTTCTATTATGATGATTTTCCACTTCATTCTAAAATTCCTTGAACTTTTCAAAGGTTTTAGACTTGTATTTCATCAAATAGATATACCCGTATCTACTCAAATCATCCGTGAAAGTAACAAATTAACCATATCCACCTCGCGCCGACACACTCATTAGACCACATACATCTGTATGTATGATTTCTAATAAATCTGTCGCCCATTCCATTGAACCGGAAAACAACGTTCTACTCATCTTGCCCATAAGGCATGGCTCACATGTATCAAATGATTCAAAATCAAGTGATTTCAAACGTCCATCAGAATGGAGTTTCTTCATGCCTTTAACACCAATATGACCTAGACGGCAGTGCCACATATATGTAGATATATCATCATCAAGTTTAATCCTTTTAGCATCAACATTATGAATATGTGTAACACTATTATCGAGATCCAACATAGATAAACCATTCATCATAGGTGCATGACCATAAAAGATATCATTCATATAAATTGAACAACCATTGTTTTTGGACGTAAATGAATAACAACTTCACATCAAACACGATCTGGATACAATGTTCATTCTCAGTGCAGGCACCAAATAACAATTATTTAGATTTACCACTAATCCTGATGGTAGGTGGAGAGGCAGCGTTTCGACGGCGATCACATCAACTCTTGATCCATTGCCGACGTGCATCTGACCTCACCCCTTGCTAGTGGTCGCATGTTTCGCAGCCCCCGATTTGAGTTACATATATTAGCTACCGATCCAGTATCAAATACGCAGGTGCTACTGCGAGTACTAGTCAAGTACACATCAATAACATGTATATCATATATACCTTTATTTGCCTTGCCGGCCTTCTTGTCCGCCAAATACATGGGGTAGTTGCGCTTCTAATGGCCAGTCCCCTTACAATAGTAGCACTCGGTATCAGACTTATGGCCAGTCCGGGATTTCTTTTCAGGTACGGCAACAGATTTTTCGCCCTTCTTTCCCTTCTGTTTACCCTTCTTGTCTTTCTTGAAACCGGTGGTCTTATTGATCATCAACACTTGATGTTCTTTCCTAATCTCCACTTCTGAAGTCTTAAGCATTGACAGAAGCTCGAGGAGAGACTTCTTCATGCCCTACATGTTATAGTTCATCACGAAGCTCTTGTAGCTAGGTGGCAGAGATTGGAGAACACGATGTATGCCTAAGTCAATGGGAATCATTATTCCTAAAGACACAAGCTTATCAGTGTACCCAAACATTTTGAGTACGTGCTCACTAACGGAGTTGTTCTCTTCCATCATGTAGCTAAAGAACTTTTCTAAAGCATTATAACTCTCCACGGCAGCATGGGTATCGAAATCATTTTCAATTCATCCATGGTATCAAAGGCATTGCCGTTTTCGAAACGCTTTCGAAGTTCCGGCTCTAGCCCATACAGTATGCCGCAATGAACTAAGTTCTGGTCCTCCTGATGAGTCAAATAGATGTTCTTTCCCTCGTCATGGGCATTAGGAGCTGGTGGGGAGGCCTAGCGATGCTTCTAGCACATACTGCTTTTGTGCAGCAGTGAGGAGAATCCTCAAATTCATGGCCCATTAGTAAAGTTGCTACCATTTGCCGCAAGTTTCTCTTTCTCCATGAACACATTGAAATTAAAAGCAGGTGGTGCCATCTACAACAGAATTTGTAAAGTTTAGACTAAGTTTATGATACATCGAGTTCAACTAATCAAATTATGAATGAACTCCCACTCAAAAACAACACCCCTCGTGTCTTTTTGGTGATTATATGAACCAAATCCACTACACCAAATCCGATCATCATGTGAGTCGGTGTGGCTTCAAAGGCGAGCATCTATATGGGTATCATATCAACTATATGACTCATGATTAACCTTCCGGTCTGTGTTCCGAGGCCATGTTTGTACATGCTAGGCTCGCCAAGTAAGAACCTTAGTACTCGCGTGTATAAAACTGTCTTACACCCATTGTATGAAAGCGCAAAGTTGAGTACACCCGATCATCACGTGATGTCTCGAAACACGATTCATAGAACGGTGCATACTTAAGGAAGAACACAATTTTATCTTGATATTTAAATGAGGGGTCATCTTATAATGCTACTAAAGCGCCAAACAAGCAATATAAGATGCAAACATCAAATGTGTAAAGTGAAATGATATGGTTCTTGCACTTGATCACTATCATGTGCATCGTGGTATGATCTTTATCGTTCCTTTGTGTGTAAGGCCAAGGTCTATGGAACTTACACGTTAGGTGTGTTGCAAGAGTATCAACTATACATCAACTTACAACATTACCATATCATGACACCAGCCCAACAATGATCTAAACTAGACGCTTTTAATTATCAATTGCAAGTTTTATGTGGCTTAGGGCTTTCAAAGATAGAATTGTCCTTACCTACGAACATGGAACCACAACAATGATAATAAAATTATTAGCAACTCGTTGTAAATCAGACATTGACTATAGTAGGAGAGACAGACACCCGCTAGCCACTTATGCAAAACTAGTTGCATGTCAAGCGTGGAATAGGTCTCATGTGCGAGGACATGTAAAGTTAGTCCGGGCCGCTTCATCCCACTATGCCACCAATATCCAAAATACATGAAAGAAGCAATGATCTTCATCGCCCACATACTCATATGTGTACTACCCGTGCAAAGCATCTATGCATAGATCAGGCTCTGATACCACAGTTGGGTTCGAGGCATAGAAAACAAAAAAATTCCTACGATGGGAACTATTATACGCCAAGATCTATCTACTAGATACAAGCAACGGGTGGATATACATCCATAGAGAACATACCCTCGAAGAACAACAAAGCTTTCTTAACGAGATGGAACTCGTGGATGATGTAGTCGAACGCTTGTCGATCTCAAGATCGTGTGGAAGTCCTAGCGCCGCAAATCAGCAGTGCATCCGTCCTCGCCCACATGTTCAGGCCACTGAATAAACTCCACCTCCTTGCTCCAGCGATGCAACGGAAGCAACAACTCCTTCCAAACAAAATGCCATCGGGAAGATGTATCTCGCTAATCCGAGACCATGGAGGAATAATTCTAGAGAGGGGAGAGATCCTTCATGAGGAGGTGTGAGGAAGGAGTGAGAGGGGGCCTTTTATAGGAGGAGGGGGTACCCCTCCCCATGGCCAGCCCCCCATGGGTGGTGACCCCTCACCTCCCCCATTCATGTGGTGGTAACCCCCTCCACATAAATTTGCCCCTTCACATTCTCTTTTAAAGTCTCCACTTTAAATGCACTGAATTTCTCCAAATTTAATGCTCTCTCATTTAATAAAACTCTTTTATTAATTTTATTCAGAATTTTGTTAATTCTTTAATTAAAAAAATTCACATAAAACCCCCTGCAAAATTTCAATATCACATGTAGAACCAATTTCAGCAATTTCACCGGAAACAATTTCGGTGTCTATTGAAATAATTACAGCGCTTTGCAATTCGTTCATATAGAAAATATTTGCTCCAAATCGTGTTTAGCAACCCTTAAGTGTGTCACCCTACAGTTCACGAATAATTCTGACATGATCGAGACCCCTCTTAGATCAATAATCAGAAGCGGGACCTAGAGATCCATACTGACTCCCACACATTCAACGATGACTTCTGTGGTCGAGAGAATCTTTAACGATAGTAACTAAATCCCTTTGTCTTGCGATATATTACATGTCTGAGATTCGATCATCAGTATCTCAATACTTAGTTTGATCTCGTTACCGACATGCACTCTTTTCTCGTTCTCGTGATATAACATCCTAGTGATCACATCACTTGCTTGCAAGTTATCTTAATGTGATATCACCGAGAGGGCCCAGACTATATCTATCCATCATTGGGATTGACAAATTCCACTCTTGATCCATGAGCCTCAACATAACACATTTGGAATACCCGAACCCATCTTTATAGTCACCCTGTTACGGTGTGACGTTTGATGTTATCAAAGTATTCTTCCGGTGTTAGCAATTAACATGATCTCATGGTCTAAGGATAAAGATTACTTTGTATGATGCTATAGCAATATAAACATAATGACTTTGATCGTAATGCTATACTTCGGATGAATGTTCATCAGATCATTCACCAATGCTATGACCTCGTTATTAACAACATCCAATGTCCATGATCAGGAAACCTTGATCATCTTGTTAATCAATGAGCTAGTTTATAGAGAGACATAACTAGGAACTTTCTATTTGTTTATTAAACACACATGTATTAAGGTTTCTGTATTAATACAATTATAGCATGTAAAATAAACATCTATGATATACCTAGAATACATATAATAACAACTTTATTATTGCCTCTTAGGGCATATTCCCTTCAGATGACCTATAAGGTCATGAAAATTCTCTAGAAACCAAGTCCAAATGTCCTCTAACTCAATCTATAAAACTCCAAAAGCAACAGGGAACATCTAATTGTGTCCATCAACTACAGTAGCAGCTACTAGCTATCCTTTAAATCTGCCATGAAGAGTTATTGCATCCACGGCCAAATGAGGCATGTAACCATCTAGAAACCCTTGCCAGCAAGCTTTGAAACAAACAAAAGCCCTTCTAAAGCACTCCTTCTCCATTGTCTTCCCTCTTATTTTGTACTGAACTGTATGCCTGTTTATCTATACAACACTACCTAGACTAGCCATCTCCACTTCAGCTTTGAAGCAGTAAAGCAACTGAAAACTTTCATTCCATGGACCATTGATCCTATCAAGAGCCATTTCCTTTGCATAGAACATCCTCATGTAAGGTACTGTAATATTAAACTTTTTAGAAACTTTTTTTATGAGCGTTGTTGCACCAAGTGATGGGTTCGCTCTCATCCAATCCATGATTGCATCTGCCAACCACCTAGTCTTTGCTAGTTTTGTTTTGTCCTTTGGTTGTCCCCCTTGAGGTGGACAATAATGTTCGAACCGGTTACCTTTTATCTGAAACATAATGAAAATGTCAGGTACAGTTAACAAATTCTACACAATGATCTAAAATACACAACTGGTTGTAATACCTGAACCAAACTAATCCTGAGCATAATGGATGCATGCATCCTCCACCTACACCTCTTGTATGGGCACTTCACTATGAACCTTGCTAGATCACTCTTAATAACAACATACTCATTATTGGTGCAGATGCAATATGTATTAAGGGCATTACGACAGTCCTGCATCATTTCAAATATGGTGCCTTTTGAAATCTTAGGATCGTTCCTGTCCCACTCAATTACTGGCAAGTCCTCACCATCATACTCGGCTAAAACGAGACTGTCATTGTTCTCCTGATTCTCTTCTTCATCAGTGTCATCAAATCTGGCACTGTGGGCCAATTCCTCCGTATATTGATCCTCTGGTGCCTTTTTACTGAATCTATCTACCAATTCAGGAAACATCAACTCATCCTCATCATCTAGTGGAGGCGCTCCCTCGGTGGGCTCTGCTTCGTCCTCCACATCGGCCGTATGTGCGATTTGGCTTACTCTCACAATGCGAACAGATGGTACTGTTGTGGACCTACAAGGAGCGCGAGGGCGCACACTATTAGCAGAGACAATAGAGACACATGATGCCCGACCACCTGATGATGCCTGACCACCAGATGATGCTTTAGCCCTCTTTCTTGTGTGTTCAAATTTAGGTTGCACATGGAGACAAATTCGACCAAAACATTTGACAGCATTCAAAGAGAAAAGCATTACCAGATCAGCTTCGCTAGTTAGTGGGAGCAATCTTTACTCGCTAATGTTGAAATATTGCAAATCAACTAAATCGCCATTGCTCCAGTGGAATTTAGAATATATTTTTTCTTTCAAATCTCTAAGAGTTATGGAGGTTACAACCACCGCTGAGAAGTAAAATCCAGAGAGATACCGTTCACAACCACGAATTACGCTAGTATCCAGTTTAACCGCTAGCCGAAATGCCAGCGCTGGATCAATCATATTCGAAAAGCAAGGCAGTTAGCTGAGCACCGGCGATTCGTGCTCAATTACTGCCTATAATCAATCCACAAAGGTAAACACTACTTACCTAGATGGAATCCATGCGTTAGATCCCTCTGATTCCACACAATCTTCTCCGCGCTCGACGGGGAGGACCGGTACACCCGTCGACGTCACATACTGTTCCGTGAAAGGGGTAGATCTAGCGGGGGAGGAAGCGGAGCCGCAGTGGGATCCGCGGCTAGGGGAGAGGCGGCTCGGGGGCCGAGGACAACATAAGGTAGGAGGGGCTCTCAGATAGGAGGGCACGACGGCGGGGGAGCGGAGCGGACGGGCGGTGTGGGAGTTGTTCCAGGCTCGGAGGGAGAATGGCCAGTCCGACGTGTCTCCATGCGGCCCCACCCTTCACCATGTATGTAAGACTTGTACCAACACGGCCCCACCCTTCACCACGTATGCAGGACCTGTCCCAACATGGCCCCACCCGTTAGCACGTAACGGTCGAGGCGACGTAACGTAATGCTCAACATAGGACCTACCCCAACGCGGTCCCACCTATCAGCATGTAATGGTCAAGACTTTGACCTGACGGAATCCCCCCGTCCGAGTGTATGTGAGGGTTTCAGAATGGATGGAGGGAAAAAGTTAGGAAAAACTAAGAGGCTAAGGAAAACTGAGTACAACTAACGAACCAGGGGCACGAAAATAAAAATCCCTTTATCTAAATGAATCTGCAATTGGCGACACTCATCTTCAAGATGGATCATATGTAAATGAATCTGCAAAATTCATTTCACTCCTCATAATTATGTGTTGATCTCAAGAACACTTGGAGTTATTTCTATCATGAGTAAGGAATTGGTAATTATGTGTTGATCTCAAGAATACTTTCGAAATCATAGGATTGTATAATGGTGGGGCTATGCTTGCCTTGTTTGTTGATAACCAAATATAGATCTTCAGAAGCATTATACTTGACTTGGTTACAGTTGGTCAAGTATTGTTCGTCGGTCTTTGATGGTGTTAACCTCGGTCTTCGATCTTGATCTTGATATCGTATTCTACCAGAAAGAAGCAAACACCGGAAAGAAAGGGGAAACAACAATCAACACATGGCATCGATGCAATGCTCAAGCAAGGATGATGATATGACAAGTTAAATAGTATTGTAATGAAACCCTAAAGCATGCTTGGTAACTTAAGCGGGATCCGAGGGGTGCAAACCCTAAAACAAGAGACCCCGGAATCACCTGCGAGGGTTTATTTAGTTCTCTAATTAAACTTGTTATTTAAGTTGCTTAACAATGCATGATATTGATACTAAAGTGTAGATCTTGTTTTTCTGAACATTTTGATATATTATACATATTTTTCTGGCTTATAATTAATTAGTTATTGAATTTGTAATATTTATCCTTCTTATGGAATTATTAAAATAATTAAAAGGTTTACTGCGTCAGCATGACACGGCTGACGTCACAACGAGTACCTATTCTTTTCTCACCTAAGCCTGAGCTAGCCAGAGTCACTGACCGCTGGGCCCGGGCCACGTCAACAGGCCATGCTTGCTAGGTTGGGTCAACGCCCACGTCATAGCCACGTGGACACCACATCGACGCCAAAGTGGCGCCACGTAGGCTCGCCGGAGGGCACGTTGGCCGATGGTGGCTGGCAGCGCTAGGGGGCTTGTTAGGACGCGCGGAAGGGCGGGTTCGACTCGCCTCGTCGCGGGCGACCTCAAAGTGGTGGCGCCGCTTCGAGGTGGTCACCGGAGGCGTGGCTGCAACGGTGAGCGGCGGAGGCAGACGGCGGCGCGCGACGCGAGCTCTAACCGGAGCGAGAGGGAAATGGTGGAGGGGTCCAGGAGGACCACAAGATCACCAGGAGCGTGAAGAGGCGGTCGGCGAGGCAGGGCGAGGTCGGAGGTTGACGAATCGACGACGGCAACTACGGTGGCCGGTGAGACGTCGAGCCCGATTCCGGCGAGCACGAGGCTCCCCGGCTTGTGTGGTTGCACGAGGATGATGAGGGCATCGAGGAGGAGCTCCCGGGACAGACGGCGTGGCTTGGGGCGGTCTGCAACGGCGAGGCTCGACGAAGCCCGAGCGGCTTGGGTTTTGGCCTCACTGAGAGCGGGCGAGAGAGAGGTCGGGAGAGAGAGGGGAAAGATATAGGGCCGAGAGAGACATGGCCGCGATGATCTTATCCACCCCCGGAGCTCGACGGACGGCGGGATGCAGGCGGCGGGGATCGACGGTGCCAACGACGACAGGCAGCAGCTTGTTGTTCGGGAGGAAGACGACAGGAACAGAGGACGAAGGGGTATGTGGGCTTGATCCTTGCTGGGCTGCTGCTAGGCTGCGGGGAGCTGCACACGGCGACGGAGAGGAAAGGAGAGATGGGCCGGCTGGGCTGCTGGCTCTCTTTTTTATTTGCAGAACCTTTTTCCATTTCCTGTTTTGGTTTCTTTCTTTGTATTTTCAAATACTTTCTGTTTTGAATCATTTCAAAAATACTAGAGGTTTACAAATATTTTGGAAAACATTCAGGGGCCCTTATAACCATTTGGGCTCCAACATTTTGTACTTTTCAAATTCAAAACCTTTTGAATTGATTTTAGAGAGAGAGGGAAATTTAGGGTTTAGGGTTTGGCATTATTTTTCTTTGCATGCATTTTTAAATATGATGCTCATGAATGCACAATCAAATCCCTAATTTAAGATTAGCTAAAACTGGGGTGTTACAGCTCTATCCCCCTTACGAGAATCTCGACCCGAGATTCCGCAGGTAGGAAGAAGGAAGAGAAACATGGTCACTTCTAAGGATAAGAGGGAAACGCACTAAACAACACAAAGAGTATCTCATGGTCAACTCATGAAAGGAGTGTTCAAAACAATTCTGAGATGGCAAACATGAAACACATCATGGTAGAGGAGCAACAAAAGGAGAAGTCTTTCAAGTTGTTAGATAACTGGTCTTCATAAGGATTGAGACCATGGAGCTTTAGAAGATCTTAAGCTTCTGAGAAGGAGAGCTTACAAAGGAAAGAACATGACCAAAGACTTCGAAAAATGAACCTCTACTAAATGGCTTAAGTAGAGCTTCCAGGGATACAAAGATATGGATAACCAAGTTGTTGAATTACTTTTGATACAGAAGGATCACTCTTCATTCAACAGAAGGTTAAGATAGAAAGGTGTTTTGTGGGGAGGACTCGTAAGAGTCACAAGGAACATGTAACAAGAGGAATTTCTGATTACAAAAATCATCATTGCTCTTGAACATGATCGAGAACAAAGGAAACTCTTTATTCATCCAGGATTATCAAAATCTTTGTGAAAGATCGTGATATCACTTTACACCACCAGATGAATAGGTAAGAAGATTCTCGATGACACGAGGAAAAACAAACTTCATTCTCAGCTTCAATTACTTGGCATAACAGAATGCTTGCCAACATAAAAAGGGTCTGGAGGATCGACCGAGAGACATTTAGCAACACTGCCTTAAATGTTCTCCTTGATGTTCGAGTCAGGAAACATCAAGTAAAGGCCAGACTTCGGAGACAAAGGAAACCATGAGCACAACTTTTATAATAAATCATATAGGAAGCCTCATGAAGAGTGGTTGTTATTTGCTGATTCAAGAGAATTTGACAATAGGCTTTCCGACTAGTTGTGTCAACCATTATGTAACTACCTCGGTGAATTACGCTCCTAGTTACAAGCCTGGATGAACGGAAATGGTTGAAATAGTACGGTGGGGCCCAAATGCCACTCACAGGTAGACCTTTCGGCCGTCCCAACCATTTCCAAACATCGGGACAAGAACGGGCGGCGTAATCGGCAGGCGAAGGGATCAACTACATACACAAATGAGTATGTATGCAAGCCACCATACAACAGTACATCAGAGCCATTCCATCTAAAAAGAAAGGAAATATAGCAACGCCATACGGCAAGATCCAAATATCCTAGATAGATATAATAGTTTAGGATATCTCCTCATACATCAATCAACAGAGTATCAGGTGGAAGCGAAAGACAAAATCCGAGTACGGATAAGAAGCAAATCGGCATAAGATGCCCCATAAATAAGCAGATCTCGCCCACAGATCTCACGGATCCCCGTTCCCGGAATCTCTACACCGAATGATCGTTGCCCACATCGTCCGTCTCTTCCACCCAGTATCCATATTGCGGGTGTACCTGTTCATCTGAACCAATAATTTATCGTGTGAGACCCTAGGGGTACTCAGCAAGTCTTTATGCCTCTAAAGGGGACATAACCTGGGGTGACGCAATTGCAGCAAAAGATAAACCCTAGCAATTCTATAGATACTCGCTAACCATCCGCCTAACCATAGATAGACGGATGTCCGTGAATTAATAACAACAGTTATAACGGTTATAATGGTAATCTCCACAGATCCATTCTCCTCCTCGCTTACCGACGAGGAAGCGAACGAACAACCCCCATCCGTTGGCAGTTTTATTATCCATTCCATGAGTGTTGTACTATTTACTAGTCAGGTACCTAGTCTAGTCAAATTAAAAGTGGTACTTTAGTTATGCTTGTCTATGATCGAGAAACTGTGCTCCAAGTCGTCCATAACCGCGGACACGGCTTTCAGAAAGTTTTACCCTGCAGGGGTGCACAAATAGCAACACACACTCGATATGCCTCGGAAAAACCAAAACAAAACCCAACGAGGCAGTCACGACAAAGCAATCACAGGATTCAGAAATATTTCAGGGGGCCACCCCATTGAGCTACCCACAACTAAGTTAGCTGACTCCGAGACGGCCTCAAGGTTTGTGGAGCCGGCTGTAAATGACTGGGAACCCGAAAGTGTGACTGGGCTTGTCGATACAGCGAAAACGGGTCACGGCCCTAAACAGTACAGTGTGCATTACCTCGCACAATCTTAAATTAAGCAGTAAAGCATGGCATAAGTACAGGATAGTAAATAAATCCTCAAACTAGTTTGTGGCCCCAAGAAATAAGAATGAATCAAGCTCTGGCTCAGGGGGGTTCATAAGCCTCCCGGATGTGGATAGCGCGAATATTCAAGGAACAGGAATCAAGTACTCGGGGTCCTACGGGACACAAGTGAGCCTGAAAAACCAAATAGCGAATATGGCTCACCGATGCCACTTTCATTAGTTATCCCATTACTACTCAGGTTAAGTTGTTTAGGTACCTCATTATCCATCAGACACTCACATACCCTACACATGTTGTTCTACGACTCGCATGGCTCAAACAACTCCTGTAGTAATGGCTCATGCGATGGAGGAACAAGCTTCGGTGGGGTTTAAAAATAAAGGCTATGCAATACTTGGGATTCAATTTAATGCAATCGCGAATCAATGATGCAAGAGTAGGATAGAGGCAATAGGTACTATATGTATGCAAGCATGTGGTAGTGCTTTTCTGGCAGCTCAGTTGAAGCAAAGGATGGATCTGGGTAGTGCTCCTGGTTCTCTTGATATATCCCCTGCTCAGCGTCTATTCGAAGAAGAACCAAACAAACAAGGCCAACATAAATAAAGTGCACAAGCATATGATTAAAATGCATCAAGCAAACAATCATGCCATGATGAATGATGCACAATTTGCATGGCATTAACGTAGCATGGCATGGGTGAGGTGTGGAATACAATAATAAAGCATTTAATTGAGTTTTGGCCCCATTTTATTTCCATTTTAGTTGCTGTCCACATTATATTTATATAATGCATGCTTCAAATCAAACCAAGGAATGCATAAACAGAAAGGTCTCGACGAGCTAATCATTTTAGACATATCATTTGTTAAATTTGGAGTTATAAAACAAAAGTTATTAGTTATTTAAGGTGGAAGGGCATTTTATTGTAATTTTAATCAACTTGCAATTTTAAATGTTCAAAATATATTTTGAATGGCATATTTGAATTCCTCATATTTTTCTGATTTGAAAACATATATTATTTGTATTATTTGGATTTATATTTTTAAAGTTATTCAAAAACAGAATTTAAATTTGAATTTGATTTAATTTGAAAAAGATTTGAATTAAAACAGAAAACAGACGGAGACTTTTTATACTCAGAGAGTTCTAGCTACCGACAATGACAGGTGGGGCCTCTGGCTGACTCAGCAGCACACGCGCGTAGAAAACGTTTTACACCGCGGGTCTTCCTAGCCTTAGCAGATGACAGGTGGGACCAGCGACCACAGGCCCACGCGACAGAGGCGAGCGGCCCAGGAACTAACAGGTGGGGCTAGGCTGGAGCGCGGGTTATGGTTTACAAAAAGCCAGGGGGTTTTCGGGGAGATGGCCACGGTGGCTGTCTGGTGGGCCTAGAGGTACCGCGGGTTGATGCATAAAGAAAGGCAGGGGGTTTCGGCAAAACGTCGCGGCCGTACTGTAGATCTTCCTCTGAATCTGTCTGTCGACAGATCGGTGCGCAGCAGCGGCACGCGGCGCGCGGGGCTCGAACCAGGGATCTGCGGGCGCGCGCTGGGGTGGCTAACCAGTGCGGCTAGCGGCGGGTTGGTGCTAGGAGGGCGGACGGAACCTAGCTAGGGCTTTTGCGCGGCGCGGGAACGAGCAGACATAGCGAGCGACGACGCGCGGAGGGCGCTCGACGGAAAGTCCGGCGAGGCCAGGGCGAGTCGGCGACGACGAGGATGTCTGGGGGGTTGAGTAGCTCACCGAGAGTGCGTTGGTGGCGTTGGATCGGGTCGGGGCGCTGGCGATCGACGACGGCGCAGACGGACCGGAGCTAGGGTTTCTCGTCGGTGCAGCGTCGGCCTGGTGGTTTTGGTACTCCTCCTTCTCGCTGGCGTCTACTGGACGTTGCAGGGGAGCCTCCTCGATCTTCCTCGACACCTAGCGCGTCACGCCGCCGGCTGGTTTGAGTAAGGGCGGTGGAGGCCGAGGGTTTTCCGGCGAGGGGGTAGACAGTGGTGGAGGAGAGAGGGGAGGGAGCAGGGCGTCCTTGGGGTGGATCTGGGGATGGTCTGGCGAGGCAGAGAGGCAGGAGATAAGCAGAGGGAGGGAGAGGCTGCCGTGGGGGAGTGGGTGGATGAAAAGGTGGCTCGGCCACCTTTTCTCTACCTCTCCTCACGTGCTCTGGTCGGGCAGGAGGCAGGGCAGGGCGAGGGGCAGGTAGATGGGGACGTCCAGGTGGGGTAGGGTGAGGCCAGGAGGGAGGCTCGGGGTGGAGGGGCCCTTGTGGCATAGAGAGAAAAGAGAGAGGGAGGAGCTCGGGTGGGGGCTAGGGTAGGAGCTAGGCTCGGTTAGGGTTTAGGTTTGGTGGGGTAGCTAGGTGGCCAGGGTGGCCAAGCTAGGTAGGTCATGGTGGGGTGGCTTGGCTAGAGAGAGGAGAGAAGAGGGAGGTTACTTAGGGTTTGGTGTAGATTAGGTGTAGATTAGGGTTTAGGTTTAGATGGGGTATGGGTATGGTGATGATGGAGTAGGTTTAGATGAGAGAGAGATGAGGGGTGAGGTTTATTGTTTTGTCAAGCTCAAGCAAGATCAAGCAAAGAGCAAGCAAGAACTAGACAAGGAAAAGAGAGGGTGAGGATTAAGCAAGATCACACTAGATCCCACCAAGAGAAGGGGAAGATAGAGATGCTCCCCTCAAACAAATAAAATCCAAAAGGCAAGCAAAAAGGTGGTACTTGCATGGGCCATGCAAAAATATTCAATGCCATGTGTATTTTGTGAGAACAATAATATTAACATGGCATTATTATTATGCATTCCAAAAATTGGAATAAAGGCCAAGCAAAAAGAATTAACAAGGATGTCCCATGTGGAGTAGATGGAGATGACCATTTTGATATACAATGGGACTTGCTAGTGTGTATATGCCACTAGGTAGTTAATAAGCCCACAAAATATTCCAACATGATGATCACCCCCAAAACAACACATATGAGAGCTAGAAATAGGGTTCCACCCACAAGGCATGCAAAGGTGGCCATGTGGCTCTCATATATCAATGAGGTGAAAACAACATGATGCCAAGATGAGAGCATGTGGAAAAGAATTGGATCCATCCCAACCCACATGAGCTAGAAGTAAAACCAGTAATGCCAAGCTCATATTTAGTTGGATGGTGGAATTATAAGGTGGTGAAAGAAAGGTGGTGGAGTTAATAAAAGATATGCCCCCAACTCAACTTGGGCATTGAAACAATATATCAAGAACCAAATACAATATCAAGAGGCAAAAACAATTAACAATGCATATGAGATAAGAACCAAACAAAAAAGGGGTTTTATATGATGCTAAAATGCAAGGTGGCATGATGACATGAGCATGATATAATGATGATGCAACAATTATATATTTGAAGTAGCCATTATATTACTAGACCAAGTAGCATTACAATTGTTAGACAATTGGGATGCTACACATTACATCAATCATGTCGGACTTACATAGAAACCTATGTCAAAACCTTGAGGAATACCAACCATCATATCTGCTTGAGATTCAGATTTGGTGACGTGTAAAGATACTTCAGACTCAGCGTGTCCAATTAGAAAGTTTGCAACATTTACCACGAAGGTAAAGTTACTAGATTTCTCAAGACATGGACTACAGTGTTAAGCTCCAATAGATTGAGCTGAATTGCTAGACCCATGTATTAACAACTTGTCAGAAGACAACCGCTTATACATCAAGTACTTGCAATGAAATACAACTGTGTCCTTGAGGTTACAGTGATAACTCTACCCAAATCCACGACGACATCTTTCAACATTCGTCCGTGAATCGGAGAAGGTTACTTCTAACATCCAGAACACATACTTCGAGATAACACAAAGGAGGTTCTCAAATGTTTTCCAACATTAATGCCAAATGTTTCATATGAGTCTGTTCTAGTATGAAGAAGATAAGGATGTTGTCGATGGGCTCAACAACAAACTTATCAAGATATTCCAAGATGATGAGCTCATATGTTACTTGAACAAGGCAGAGTATTGGTCAGACCAAAAAAACATGAAGATGTACTCAAGTGAAACATCACAAGGAGCAACATCATCAAGATAGTCCTTGGAACTGAGTTTGATTTGACGATAACCCAAATCAAATCAAAGGTGGGTACGATAACATTTCCGTGAAGGAAACACTATCTTTCTTCGGCACGAACAAAACTAGACATCCCTTTAAAAGGAATTAGGTCGGGTAGAACTTTCGTCTTACAACTCTCCAAGTTGTTGTTTAAGCTCAACCGACTAGTTCAGGGGTATCTAGTACGGATCCTTGGAGAAAGGAGTAGTTCAGAGAACTTGCTTGCTCAAGAACTTGACAACACGGTCATGTGGCAACATGGCGATACTTCTAGACAGACATCTAGAATATCACGAACCACCGATAGGTCATTTAGTTTGAGAGGAAACTTGCTTGGTAAGGCAAGGAACATAGTCTCAGAGCTTTGGCACAAGCCTAACTCTTTGACTGAGGAGAGTGTACCAGAGTAGCGGACTTGGTAGCACAAGCATCCTTTGCTTAGTGATAGGGTTAACCAATTACGCTAAAGATGACACAAATGTCCTTGGAGTTCAAAGCAATAAAAGTTGCTAGGAATCTCAGATGGCCACATCGTTACGCACACGCATCATTCACGAGCGCAAAAGCTCGAAGGAAGGGTGGGTAATTATGTGTAAGATCATCACTTCATTAAGGGGTCATGAAACTCGACGTGACCTCTTAGTTTATAAGAGTGTAATACTTAAAGGTGGAACAGATAGAAGCTAATCAAGCCTCTTGATCTGCGGATTACAACACTTTGACCTAGTTCTAGATATGACGAGGCACTGGAGTTTGTTTCTCCTGACATCCCGAAATGGTTTGTCATGACAGACCACAAGAGTATCTTGCATCAGAAAACATCGATGCACATTTACTACTTGGCTACCAACTGGTAAGCAAAGGTCAAAAACAACAAGGGGAAAAGGAACATGCTCAGGATAGAATCCCGAGATGTGGATGCATAGTTTATCATTCTTACGAAAACCAATGCATGGAAGGGAGGGTGTGGCAGAGTCACAATTATAGATGCGAGACTCACGAGGAGTACTCTTGTCGTGATCTATTTGGTTCCATTAAAGAGCATCTGCCATGGATAGTAGTAGGGGAAGTCCTTAATTGTCACGAGTCAATAGCGACAAATACCATAAGCTTGAAGGCTAGAATGGTAGTATCAGCCATCCTGAGGTAATGTTTGAACATTAACAACAGGGGTCAAAGGAATGGATCTTGGGTTAAAGATCAGCTTCATGTACTAGATTCACCACACTAGAATCCAGAACAATCTGAGACCTTCAATTCAAGTCCAAGGGTCAAAACCCGAGAAAAGAAGTAACTACTACTTGAGTGACACAGCGTACACTTCAAGATAGTAATCATGAGGTAGCTTCCAAGAGAAGAAACTACTTCTGAAGTACCCAACAAATAAAAAGGAGGCGCACGAGGCAAAAGGAAACCTCGAAGCTTAGAACAGAACACTATGAAGCCATACAATATAATATTGTGGGCCCATAAGGTAGAGAGATCATAATGGAAAAGAATCTCTCAGCTGAAGCGGAGCAAGGGGAAATAAGGAATTCACAACACACACAACTCTAGAGAACTCTACACTAGGTCAACGGGCTAAGAAACAACATGCCAAGAGGGCACCTAAATTTTGAAAGACTAGAAGAGATATCAAAACTTTTCAAAATCAACACAAGATAAGATGACCTAGAGTTAGAGCGATACCAGATGAGGAGAAAAAGAAGCATACTAGAGTTTTCACAAATACTTTTCATCTTTAAAGTAGTTTTCACAAACACTAGACTCAACATCGACCAATAGCAAGGTTTTCCTACGATCGGTACTGCTCTGATACCAAAAAATGTGAGATCAGGATTAAACAAATCCAGACCTTAGCCTAACATAAGCTCAACCTAGAACTCGAGGATATCCAATGAGAAATCGGTAACACAATAGTAACCCTGCGACACAAAAATTATTAAAGCAAGCTCATAACTGAGCGAAGGACCAAAATATTACAAGCAGAGGTCATTGACCACAAACATCAAACAACAGAAGGCAAATTATGCTATTAAGTATAGAAAACTTAACAAATGTCCTAAGAGGCCTGAAGCATAACGATGACGTCCCAGCCCATAGATTCCACGCTGCCGTCCGGGAACCCCAAGCTACTTGTCGGTGTCGATGTCGTACGGAACTCTTCTTCGGGGAAACATTTATTCTGTTACAAACGTATCAACAAAGTAAGGGTGAGTACAGGGTGTACTCCGTAAGACTTATGGCTGGTGGGATTATTTTGCATAAAGCCATCTTTGTTTATAAAACAAGAGGGAGAAGAAGCTCGTCTAATCAGAATATTTTAAAAGGGGATAAGAGAGCGACATCTCCAAAGAATTGATCATCATCTTAATATTCACCAAAGTAAACCTCATCTCACAACTAGGATCACCCCCTCGTACCCATGAGGAAGCATCCTTAAGCACACGTTGAACTGCCAAGTTTTACGATTAGGTTAATGTTCTCTATGATCTTAGAATTCGGTAACCAAGCGTGCATAATCGTGAACACGGTTTTTCGAAAAGATTTAACCCTGCAGGGGTGTACAACTTTACCCACACGTACCAACCGACTCTTAATGCCAGATCATTAGCCCTCTTCCTTGGAAGGCCGGCAGAGGGTGGTTGGCCACGACCTTTACCTTGCTTTCGCCGAGACCATGAGTCACGCCCTAAGGATGGTTCCGCCGTAACGGGTCAAATCCCGAAGCCGGTCCCTAGAGATGTGAGTCGGGGTTGGTTTACCAGGGGCTCCATCGACCCCAAGCAACCCCGGCCAGGCTTACCTACCTGTATGAATGCACCTCCTTCACCGCCTTCGAGAAGATCCAGAATGCATGTCGAATGGAACGCCCGAACTATGTGACTCATGGAATCTACTAGGCAAGTTAATCAGCGGAGGGGTTCCCAAGCCCCGTGTGGCTGTACGCTCGTCTCGGTTCCAAAGGCAAGAACGTGGTTCCTAGTAGTGGCGAGCATGGGACTAGAAAAACCACATCCCACCATGGCCTCCCATACAAGCCTTAGCATGTTTAACCTTAACCACTGATCTTACCTCATTAGTATATCTCGTTCACCTGTCATACTAGATTCTCTGCATTTGGTACATCTTCTTGATGAACCAGCACTGATAGTTATGCATGGCTAAGCAAGACACGGATAAAAGCTCTAGCAGTGCACACAAGCCAAACCTAGTTATGCTAGGAGCAGTGGATCAGGTAATATAAGCTTAAAGGGAGTAATGCAACAGATAGGATACTCTATCTATCGATAAAAGACCACGGTAGAATCGTATGCATCATGGCAAGAATGAAATACTTTTGAAATCATAGGATTGTATAATGGTGGGGCTATGCTTGCCTTGTTTGTTGATACCCAGATATAGATCTTTGGAAGCATTGTACTTGACTTGGTTACAGTTGGTCAAGTATTGTTCCTCGGTCTTCGATGGTGTTAACCTCGGTCTTCGATCTTGATCTCGATATCGTATTCTACCGGAAAGAAGCAAACACCGAAAAGAAAGGGGAAACAACAATCAACACATGGCATCGATGCAATTCTCAAGCAAGGATGATGATATGACAAGTTAAATAGTATTGTAATGAAACCCTAAAGCATGCTTGGTAACTTAAGCGGGATCCGAGGGGTGCAAACCCTAAAACAAGAGACCCCGGAATCACCTACGGGGGTTTATTTAGTTCTCTAATTAAACTTGTTATTTAAGTTACTTAACAATGCATGATATTGATGCTAAAGTGTAGATCTTATTTTTCTGAACATTTTGATATATTATACATATTTTTCTGACTTATAATTAATTAGTTATTGAATTTCTAATATTTATCCTTTTTATGGAATTATTAAAACAATTAAAAGGTTTACTGCGTCAGCATGACACGGCTGACGTCACCACGAGTACCTATTCTTTTCTCACTTGAGCCTGAGCTAGCCAGAGTCACTGACCGCTGGGCCCGGGCCACGTCAACAGGCCACGCTTGCTAGGTTCGGTCAGCGCTCACGTCACAGCCACGCGGACACCACATCGACGCCAAAGTGGCGCCACGTAGGCTCGCCGGAGGGCACGTCGGCCGACGGTGGCTGGCGGTGCTAGGGGGCTTGCTAGGACGCGCGGAAGGGCGGGTTCGACTCGCCTCGTCCCGGGCGACCTCAAAGTGGCGGCGCCGCTGCGAGGTGGTCACCGGAGGCGTGGCTGCAACGGTGAGCGGCGGAGGCAGACGGCGGCGCACGACGCGAGATCTAACCGGAGCGAGAGGGAGAGGGTGGAGGGGTCCAGGAGGACCACAAGCTCACCGGGAGCGTGAAGAGGCGGTCGGCGAGGCAGGGCAAGGTCGGAGGGCGACGAATCGACGACGGCAACTACGGCGGCCAGTGAGACGCCGAGCCCGGTTCCGGCGAGCACGAGGCTCCCCGGTTTGCGTGGCTGCACGAGGACGATGAAGGCGTCGAGGAGGAGCTCCCGGGACAGACGGCGTGGCTTGGGGCGGTCTGCAACGGCGAGGCTCGACGGAGCCCGAGCGGCTAGGGTTTTGGCCTCGCGGAGAGCGGGCGAGAGAGAGGTCGGGAGAGAGAGAGGGGAAAGAGATATGGCCGAGAGAGACGTGGCCGCGACGATCTTATCCACCCCGGGAGCTCGACGGACGGCGGGATGCAGGCGGCAGGGATCGACGGTGCCGTCGACGACAGGCAGCAGCTTGCCGTTCGGGAGGAAGACGACAGGAACAGAGGACGAAGGGGTATGTGGACCTGATCCTTGCTGGGCTGCTGCTAGGCCGCGGGGAGCTGCACACGGCGACGGAAAGGAAAGGAGAGATGGGCCGGCTGGGTTACTGGCTCTCTTTTTTATTTGCAGAACCTTTTTCCATTTCCTGTTTTGGTTTCTCTCTTTGTATTTTCAAATACTTTCTGTTTTAAATCATTTCAAAAATACTAGAGGTTTACAAATATTTTAGAAAACATTCAGGGGCCCTTATATCCATTTGGGCTCCAACATTTTGTACTTATCAAATTCAAAACCTTTTGAATTGATTTTAGAGAGAGAGGGAAATTTAGGGTTTAGGGTTTGGCATTATTTTTCTTTGCATGCATTTTTAAATATGATACTCATAAATGCTCAATCAAAGCCCTAATTTAAGATTAGCTAAAACTGGGGTGTTACAGTGTCGGTCTACGCTGGGTGCTGGGTGTTTCCTGGGATATGAGGTTAAGCCTTAGCGAAAGAATTTCCAAGGCTGCAAGTTTATGGAATAAACCCTTGTTTCTTGAATGTGCTATACTATGTGCTTGGAACATCTGTAAACAAAGAAACAGGAGGTTTTTTGATGATGTACAACCTGATATTTATAGCTGGTTAGCTCAGTTTTCCTCAGATATTGATTTGTTAGGGTCTAGGCTGAAACCAGACCTTAGAGATTTTATTAACAACTTTGTAAGAGAAGTGAGGGTCTAGTGTAGTGGACCAGAAAATTCTGGTCACTTTGTAAATATGTTGTAAACCTTATTCTTTTAATTTATGAGCAGCAGGAGCCTCTCCTGCTGTAATTCCTCAAAAAAAATTGTAACCTACAAATTAATCATACAGATTTTTTAATTCTTATCATATGGATTGATATTTGTTAGAAAGAATTGTGTGAAGTAAAGTCAAGTGAGATCTTGGATGCCATTCACGTACATGGTATTTTTAACTCCTACAAAATATTTCGAATATCTATATACTTCTCTAGGCATTTTGGAATGAACCGAGTCATCCAGCCATTTGACATTCTCCTAGCGCCATTTTGATCAATGTCAGCGTGTTTCAATCTCTATCTATTACTTCTACCTCTAGGGCAATGAGTGCCCGATTTTTTGTTTCCACGATCCGTGTCACATGTGAGCCCAGTTGGGTACTGTCATGCTCTTTTGATCCCTCGAATCCAGGAATGCTTACCACAAAGGGTTGATCGGGAGTTCTTATTGGCCATGTATGTAATGTCGCAAGGGAGGCAGAGAATCCATTCTTCATTGTTGACTATAACAGTCTGGGTGCCTTTGCAACTAGCAATAACCTCCACTTCCAAGTTACTCATACTCAAACCTTTGTGATGATATCTATCTTATGCTCTCCTCTCACTAATACTGCTTTTAAGGCATACTACCTTGCAATATCCAGTCGAAAAGGCGCAGACAGAGAAACTCGTGCATTACCCAGTAAGCGGCGCTGCATTTTAAGGCGGAACGAGCCTGGAGGATTTGTCCTATGTGTCTCAAATGCCTGCATCTTCATGCAAGGGAATATATGACCTTTCAATGTTCTTATTTCTGAATCTGGCAAGAGGATTTTCCTTCTACTACAGGTACATTCTGCAAGTGCAGACCCTAGCTTTACAAGCTCTGAACAGTGATCATCATGATCTAAAAGTGGATTAGAGATCGACTTAACATCTACTACCTCCATTTCATAATATAAGCCTTTTTAGAAAGTTGTTTTACCTTGCTAAAAAGGCTTATATTGTGGAACGGAGGTAGTATCTATCTCTGAAATGATCAGTGAGTTATATGTGTGTGTTTTTTCCTATTGTAATCGTAAATTAATAACAAACGTGTTGTCCTGATTGGATATGCCTGCTATGTACCTGAAGTACTTTTAACTTCTAGCAGTCTAGCTACATTATACTGTTCAATCTATTAGTCTTTCTGTGAAATAGTTTTCCTCTCTTAGCTTAATTCAATGTAATAGTTTTATAATTGTTTAATGGCAATAGAGATTTTTCTGTTGGAACTTTAATGATGTGCCTGAAACTCTTGCCACTTCTGCAGCAATGTGTCGCTGCAAAATAACGAAATTTTTCATCGCCACAGTAATCTGGCAGTAACATTTTTCTTACTGTGTTCTGATAAAGTAAATGCCAGGTTAAGTATTACAATAACTGCTTTTGGCTGCCATTGATTTTTTTTCTATTTTTCCTTCCTTGAGTTGACAAATTAATGTTTAAACTTAACGTTTCATGTTGTCAAGTGTTTCTTCAGTGTTTCCAACATAGCTTTTCACTTCGCATGGACGTTTCATGATAAAATGAATTTATATAGTTATCTCTTTTAAGATGACATATGTTGTCCTTGTTCTCCTTCGTGGTCAACCTATAGGTGCGACAGGGTGGGCAAGTCAGACTTGTTCCGGAAGGAAGAGCAGAGTCTTTTTCCTCCATCAAGTTATTGTTGGTGGTGCAATATAGCTTTTTGAAATGCATTCCTTTTCTCGTAACACTTTCAGTAATTTGCTTACATGTTTATTTCTCATAACATTTAGAAGTCCTGGAAGAAAGCTTAGTCTCTGGAGAAGGGGAAGAAAGGGATATCAAACTAACACTAGATGTTGTTATTTTGCACGGCTAATCTTGGAGTATGGCTTGGCAGCAAAGGTGTGAGGAGATATGATGATGCATGAATTAGTTGGCCAAAACGTCTTATGTTAAGAAATACAGGAAGTTTTACATTTGTGTAGCCCTGAAATGTCTTTTTAGCCCGTTGAGGTACAAACCAAGAAACAATTCTTAATTTCGGTGTTATCCCGAGTTGACTGAACTTTCTTTTTCACGAGAACATAATATGCAATGTCAAGATAGAATTTCATGAGAGTTATCATGGTATTGTATAGATGTGTCATATATGGGTGCATATGGTTGCAACATGCCACATGTTTGGTTCTCACCTATTAGTTCGGCTATGTAAGTATTTGACTTCTTCTCTATTATGGAGCATTTCAGTTTGTCACCCCCGTCAGACTATCTGTACTGCTTAAGTGCATGACAATACTTATGTTCACACTTATCATGCAATTACATATATTATCATGCCAATAAGATAGATTTCATCATAAACGCAAAAATAAATTAGTGTCCAATAGCTTATGGATTAAATATACCCTTGAATTCCTTTCATTTCAAATATTAAATTGTAATTACATGCATTGATCGACAATAGGTTCTCTCATCTCTAATGAAAAGGGATATTCCTTCTATTGTAGTTCAATTTCAAACTAAAATATCTTTATTGTTTCTAGCTAAAATCATCTACATTCACGAATAGTAAAATTTTATGGTTAAAATACTGTCTCACTTTTGGCCTCGGCGCCAGTGGTGCACCAGGTCATCCAGTATATATTAAATAGATAAACGAGAGGACTGAGTGGAGGCGCAGGGTCGGCTCCTCTGCAGTTGTGGTGTTACTGTACGTGTGTTGTAGTGGTACAAATCTACGTACGGCTCTCTTTTCTCCTCTTTAGTTTCTGCTACAATATCTTTACTATGAAATGGGAGTTGGTGGTTCACTTTGACCTCAAACATTGGACGAATCTGGTACATCCAACACGCCTATCAGACATTGGACGGATCCAGACCACCCACTAAAGAACAGTTTTGGAAGTTAAAAAAACAAGCAATCAACACATGGAGTTGCCACGGATCAAATACTAGGAAATACATGGAATCACGGTAGTTTAAAAAAATTAGGGAATCAATCACGGAACCACTACATACAGTAATTAAAATAAACTAGTCAGCCACTACTGCTCATCTAGCTTCCACACATCATGGAGGAGCCTGTACCTTGCCGTGTTTGAGCCGCTGATCTGCTTCAGCTTGGCAAGTGGATTCGCTGGCGCCTTGGAGATGAAGCTCAATGGCGAGCTCAGCTCATCGAGCTCGTCATCGCTCGTGTTGGACTTGCGGAGGACTGCCGAGCTGCTCTTCCTAGGGTCGCCAATGATGCTTAGGATTGATCCAGGTGAAGGGTAAGAGTACAAGATGGGCGAAGCGCTGCATGGGACCGCTTGTATGCCCTTGTCGCTGCTCTCTAGATGGTCCTGGCAATACCAAGGATTTGTTGCTAACTTTTCATCATGGTACAATACTGTGTAAATTGCACTGATGACAATATTTTGCTTAATTAGAGCTTGCTCCATATACTCCAACGTTGGTTATTACCTAGTTGTCCCTTCTGAAATTAGGAACCTATAATCTGAAGCTACATACTTATTCAAAACAGACTTGCATTGTCAGAAATAACTACAGTTTTCACATGTTATCTTCCAATCCCATAAAAATAATATCATTTTCCAAAGAGCTCATTTTCATATTTAGCCTCAGGAAAAGCAAAAGTTTTGGGGGTTCTGACTTTCTGTGGTACATCATAAAAGAAACTTCTCAATGCCTGTTTTTCAAATGATATAAGTAAATGACAAATTTGCAGTCTTAGAAGTACTAAGATGTTGTATAAAGGAAACCACCCTCGGCAGGAGCATGATGGGTTTATACTTCATAGTTATGGAATTGATATGATGTCTTCGGTATTGTGGGATTGCAGGCAATGAAGCAAATTATGTTCTTATCCTTTCAAGTAATTAGGGTCGTCACCAACATAAGTTCTAGCTTCTCGTTGCATCCAAAGGGTTTGATAAACTAACCTCCAATTCTAGAGCCTGTAGCAAAGAATCTTGAATAGGGTCTGGGCAAAATTGATCCGGCACAAAGCCATCAAGTATGTTCCTTATGATTGATGAACTAAAGGTAGGGCAAAGCTGTGAAAATTGAGACGATGGAATTACAACAAAATAACTTAAAATTGCCCAGACAAATAAACAGTTCATACAGATAATTCATTATCAAATTGATGCGTATTTTGTTGAACAAAAAATGAGCTCATACCTCTTTCCTGGTACTGGTTTCCAGGAGGACATCTTTGGGGATCATTAGGAGATCACTTAATGCATTTAGAAGATAGAATGGTTTGTGAATTTCAGAAATGCCATTTTCACCATCCCCATTCTCAACTTCTAGATAGTCATCCATATCCATACCAAACAAGTCAGCAAGGCATCTGGACCAGCTGCCAATCTACCACCACAAGAACAGATATAAGTTGGTGCTCCCAAGTCTTGCTAACAATTCATAAATCATATAAACAAGTTCCACTGCTGTGGGTATGACCTCACTATGCACATAATTGTACTTACAGCATTTTTTAGTTGGACCCCAGCACCAAAGCTAAATTTTCCAGATGGGATGGGAAGAACTTTAGGATCAGTTATTGGGTCAGACATGGGATCTGTTGGAATCTCATCTTCTGACTCCCGTAAAATAGCATTGAACATTGCTATGTCCAATCTAGCTATGCACTGCTCCATGACCTATCAAAGGGCAATACTGTTAGAAATCAATACAAGTTTAGAAGATTTATATGGAATCCATGTGCTCATTGTACGTGCCTAGAGCTTCAATCAAGAATAGAAGATGCAGTTGGGCTGGCACCCCCAAAAACTACTAGAATAAAATAATTTAGGGTGAAACATAAGAGGAAACAATATAGGTAGCACAAGTTTTAGAAAAGCAGTTAGCAGGTGTAAAATGCACAGATAAATATTAGATCACAAAAACATAAGGCCAAAATCATGTACATATGCATATTTTGCATCCAAAGTTCCAAGACTAATCATGGTACTCACATTGGCTCAAGTATGTTTATTGTGAGTTGCAGTGGAAAAAAAGAAGGCACTTAGAGAAAACAATCTCATAAAAGAATGTCTGTAATGGGTTCAATAGACAGAGTTCCAGTTCAGTATCTAATCTGAAAACAAATACACTAGTGCCTTTAAATGCAAGAAATATGGAGTGCCTAAAATTAGAAATATGAGGAATCAGTTATTAATCGAGCATATAAAGCTTACCAGCTTGGCCAACATAGGCAGGCACCCACATTCATGCCCAGCTGCCCTTACAGGGCAAATCTTCTCTGATGCCTGTTTGAAAGCCTTCTTCCAAATGTCTATCGATAAGGTTGCTTGTTGCTGATTGCCCACAACAGTAATCTTTCCAAAACGTTTCTTCACATTCAAACCAGTCTTCGATTCACTACTCATATAAGCAGATTGCATATGTGGTGTGAATGCCTGCAAAGTAAAATTTTGCAGTGCATAAAATTTAACAAAATCCTACAAGAAGCGTATGCAACAAAACATTTAAAGTAATAAGGAAACAAACCTGCCACCAAATGCACTCAACAATCCGTGAGAATATCCACGATTCAATCTTCTTTAGTGCAGCTATAAACGTGTCAATATCTTCCCAATTATCAAACTCAGGTGAAAGCAATTTTCCTTTCTTCCGATTAAGTGATTCCCACATTGATGCAGAATTTTTCCTGGATGCTATTCTGGAATTATAATCAGCGGCATTAATGCCATTTTCACTGTCCGATTGCTTAGAAGTTTCAGTAACAATTGCTCGCAGCACCACACAGTTTGACAGCCAGAAACTCAACCTGATTCGAAAAATTACAAAAGAATACGGATATCAAAATACATTATATATATTTTGAAACTATATGAAGCTTCCTATAGTACTGCACTCTACATAATGACAAGATAATAGGAAGTTATGCATGGAAAGGTAATCAAGTTATGCATGGAGAAGGTAATCATGTCATTGTCAATTATTTCACCCCAGAAAGTAGGCATTCATTAAAATATGAAGATTTGAGCGTAAGAGGAAATCCTATGCACCTTGCAACATCATATCCACAAGCTTTGGCAACAAAAACCAGCCCAGAGGAAGCATTCCTTGCTGCACTTCCCATCTTTTCTCTTGGCCAGTTTTTAAATGCATGAATAAAATGCCTAGACAGCCTTCGTGCTGGTGTATGAACCTTGTTTGCTGAGCTACCATGTTCGGCAACAACAGAATAAAGGCCTATCTCAGAAGCAGCGGCTTCTCGCAGCTCAGTTTCAAGCAACTCAACTTTAAGTTCTAGTTCTCGAACTTTGTTATCACTTCGATTATTTGAAATGCGTATTGGTACCTGGGGTTGCATTACATCATCAGTATTGTCCTTAATATCATGAGAGATTAAGATATCTTTGGAATCAACTTTCTTCACTTCTTCCTTCTGGGAACCAACTTTCTTATTTATGGCACTTCCATTAACATCTGGAACTGTCATACTGAACCTCATATTCTTTGCTCTATCACTAGTTAAAGTGCTATAAGTTCTCTCGCCAAATTGTCTCTGGTTGGAGTCAGTCATACCATAAGCAAATAACATTTTACGACCATTTCTGAGAGCACTGTGTGGTGGAATAGATGGAGATTGTCCTCCGCTAAAATCTGATAAAAGAGACACAGTCCCTGAATGGATGCTTGCCTTTTGAATTTGAGTCGGATGCTTTTCAACTTCTTCACTCCTCACTTTTGTACTGGAAGATGGCACTTCATGCTGGGAATCTAGTGATGAGCTGGGGCCTACATTACCAACTACCCTGACATCCTTCCCCTGGAAAATTTCAAACTACATTGGTATGGTGCAAATAAGAAGATTCAATATTAATTGGAGAAAAATGAACAACAGAACTGAACTACACCATTATTATTCTTACTGAAAGTAGTAACATGGTGTTTACTCAACGAAGTGACGTAAAGCAAGAGATATAGTATGGAACTGTACAATCGACAGCTATAGTTTGACTTGAGAGTAACAGTGTCTACCAAATCAAGGAATGGATACACCTTTTTATATATAATTCAGTCAAACTTTATAAATTAATGGAAAGTTTTCAAAGTAAGATTATGTACAGACATCAGTCAATCTACATCTAAAGATGAATCTCGGTATTTAGTATTTACCTTGAGAGAGTCATGAGATCTATTACTACCTGTATGTACATTCCCACCTGAGCAGGACGGATACGGAGTTTCTTCCTCATCATCATCAGTAAAGGAAGCAAACCCAGCATCCTCAGTGTACTCCTCACTCATTGTTGCTGACATAAATTCCTTTGAATCCCTATCAACAGATGCCTCTTTGGATAATGCATCTCTCGAGGAAACGCTCGAGCTATCCCCATCCAAAGGCTGGATTCGAAGATAAACCATAGGATGTACATTGCTTTTAAAGCTCCTTTTAGAGTTGAGAGGCACTGGAACAGCAGTGTCCTCATGAAACATTGCATGCTCGGCCAAGTCTAGCGTTGCAGTCCCCAAATGCTGTCCCTTGAGCTTATCCCTTCTCGGTTCGAACAAATTCAACTCAAGCACATTCTTCTGCCACTTTCCACTTTTAGATGACCCCTCCTTTTGAAAAACAACTTGTATGCTTATGAACTCATTAAATTCGATCTTACCCGCCATGGAACCTGACCGGATTGACGGCGCAACAGTGTTTGTCTTTCCTGAACTGCGCTCACCATTTTCCCAAAAGAGAACTGCAGAGCGCAAAGACTTGAGGGATTCAGAAGGAGGCCATGGGCTGATTTCTTGGATGAAGATATTGAAGTCTACATGGATGGCGGCCTCCTTCTTTGTCTTGGTTCGGAGACCGAGCACCATTGCTGAAACACTAGATACTGACTGAGCTTATGGATGTTATCTGAAAACGGAATGAAGATGAGAACTTCTCTGTGCTTCAGTCTCAATTATCCATCAAATATTCAGATCAGGTGACCACAGTTTGTTTGCCTGAAACACGTATACTGCAATTAGTAAGTTACTAACAGATGAACAAATGCAACAGGAAAGTCCTACAACACATCCAACAACAATGAAGTAAATTGGGATGAAATTAATGCAATCTATTGCAATGATGCCGAGGAGGGAACACACCCATCTCATAGATAAAACCATAAATACAGGATAAAGAATCAGTTGTCTTGATAAAGAAAAAAATCTTGTGCAAACAAAATCGAGAGGGATAGAAATAAAATAAAGGAAAATAGTGCTAGCAGCTGAAGAGATCTGAGAAAAGATATGACTTTCACCAGTTAATGGACAGGACCCCAATTCAAAGTTTACTTTTACCGGGGAACAAAGAGACATGACTTCAGAAACCAAGTCCAACAAATAGAGGCATCAAGGAACCGCAGGGATGAAGAAATCGGCACCTGGAAGAAAATATGGGGAATTATCCACGGCAACACCCAGATTGAAGTACTCTAGAAGCAACACAAAGAACAAGCAACAACCCATTGCTTTTCGGTACAACAGTATTCAATGCGGATTAAATGCTAAAATGTCTCAGCACCAAATTCTGTAAATGCAAAGAAGACTGTAGTTGATTCGAATGCAAGCATCAGTCGAATCAAATACAGATATAGATACAACGCAAAACCAATCAAACAAGTCAACCGAACAGGTAAAAGAAATGGAGAAGAGAAACAGCAACTACCTGAATCTACCAGGGCGAATCCAAACGAGAGGGAGGGAGGGATGAGCTGAAGGAGGGAGGGAGGGAGGGAGGGATGAGGCGATGAGCTGCTCACGTCGGAATGATTGGATCGGCGATTGAGTTCGTGGGGGCGCAGTAGTACCTGTCGGTGGGGCGGGGAATCCATGTAGGTGCGAGTTGGTCCTCGCAATTTGCAAAGTGTCAGAGCAATCTCTACCGGTACTCCTTCCAAATTACTCCGTAGGCTAATATTCCCTCATTTTTAATTTTAAAAATCTTAATATTTCTGAAATGTACTACGTATATCAAAAATCTCAGAATTTTTTTAGATAAAAAATAAAAGAATACTTGCCCACCTAGTTAATCGTACGTGGAGGGAGTAGCATTTACTCTGCGTACGATGATTCCGTGTCCGAAATTAGTCCGACTAACCATCCAATGGTGTTTTTGTTATGTTACACATACAGATGGTCTGATGGTGCCGTTGTATGGAAATCGTACCGTACGTATAGCAGCTCTCTTTCTAGGATGGCCTCTCAGCTTTTCTTTTCGGACGGCGAAATTCCGCACACTCGTGTTTCTAGCACGCTTTTTTCGTCAGATTTGGCCTAATTTTCATCCGGCGTTCCCAGGCCAATCTCGACGCGCTGGGTGTCGCCTGGAAACACCAGATGACGCGAAAAAATGGGTGGGCCAGAGTTGTCGGCGACAGAAGGCGGAGTTCTCATCTTTCTTCCCTCTTCCCTCCATTTCCTCTCCATTCCCCACGATAGCCACCAGTTTCCCGAGCTCGGCCTTCCATGTCGCCCAAGAAATTAGCCAACCCTCACACCACCTATCGTGCGGAGCCAAAGCCAAGAAAGCCGAGAGCACCGCCGCAGAAGCCGAACGGTTGGTCCGACGCAGCCTGGGCGGAGGAAAATCGAATCAGACGGCCGAAGGGAGAGGGAGGGGAAGTTGAAGAAGAAGAAGAAGATGGAAGAGGCCGAGGAGGAGGTGTTGGGGATATACTTTCCGGGTATCCTCACTGTGCCTCGCTGACCAGGGTAGCCCACTTCGGGTTAAAGCTATGCTTCACGGACAGCCCAGTCAGGGAGAAGAGACGGAGTCTAGTCCGACTATGAGAAGACCCAAAAGACTTACCGACTTATGCATGTTTAGTTACTTGTAGTCCAGGATGTACTTTGTAACCAACTCTGTATTGTAGCCGGATATCTATATAAGCCGTCCTAGGGACCAGCCTTTAGGGCAACACACAATAGTCTACAATCTCAACTCGCACAGGCGAAACCCTTGTAACCCATATTACGGCTCTGTTGTATTACTGGATTGACAGCAGGAGTATGATTCGTCCACTATCGGCGGATTTGAACCTGGATAAGCTTGTGTGCTCACCATCCTGAAACATCGTACGACTCATACCCTTCTCTTTCACATGCCCCGAGGACCCCCTCATGGCATACTTGTCCTCAATCCGACGACAGTTGGAGCCCACCGTGGGGCAAGTGAGCTTCGGATCTGCGTTCCGTGCGGAATCTATAAGAATCGGAATCGGCGAGACAATCGTCGTCGGTCGCGTCCTCTACGTCAGCAACGTCCCTCTCGTTCTTCTCGACGAGACCTGGATTCCGGCTAGGGAGGTCGTGACTAGCTACACCATCATGTCTTTTGGCGAGCTCGACGTTTACCTCGGTTTTGCTGAACCTATCCCACCCACCCCAGCGGTGATGATAGAGGCAGAAGAAGTTTCTGGGTCCACTTTGTCCGCGGAGGCGGCAGAGTTTCGGATCCTGGAAAACCCTAATCCCACCCAGCCCGCACCTGATGCGGAGATAGTGGAGAAAGCTGAGCATGAAGCAGATCTTCCTACGAACGTCAGATCTGAAGTGGATCTCCCTATCAAGGTTGAATCTCAGGATGATCTCCCCAACAAGGTCGAATCTCACGAGGACCAAAGCAACAACAGCTCTGGATCCAGCTCTGCCGACGCTGGAGCCGGAAAATCACTCCTGAGGCACACTGTGAAGATGATGATGAACAGTGCCATAGTCAACACAGATGCAATTCTCGAGACCATAAGATGTTTCGAGGAATCCTACGAAGAAGATCGCAACTACCTCAGGACGCATGCATCGCACTTTGTCGGATACGTCGAATCCGGATCCGGCTCTGCCGATGCTGGAGAGGACAATGACTCGGTGCTAGAGGTAATGAGAACAAACTCGACTTACCGGCATCTTTGAATGACTCCATGACATCGGCAGATTTTCGGAAGTTCTCTATGGAATATGGAGAGGAGTTCAACTCCAAGGCTACAGAAGAAGGAGAAGCTATGGATGAAGGATCTGGAGAAAACTCTCCCAAAGTGTAGGATGACATGGATCTCGGAGAAAATCCCAACGTCTATATGTCCAAAAGTATTGATCAGAGCTTGACTCCAGGAAATGGACCCAAAGCCGTCTTTGCGACCGGCGCTACCAAGAGGGCAAAGAAGAAGAAGAAGAATACTCCGACGAAGGACCCTCTGGCTAAGGAGGTAATCGTCAAAGAATACGATGAAGACTCAGATGGAGCTATAATCCCAGACGAGCCAAAAATTACTCCGGTGGATGGACACGTGATTACCCCTGGTGCTCGTAAAATCCTCGGAGACGCACTCACTACACCAATCCCTACTTCTGCAGATCTTACACATGCGGAGTTGGAAGACAGGTCTCAAGCCCTAGAAGCACATCGCCAAGTACTCCTGGATGAAGCTAACAATATCCTCGAGGAGAAAAGGCGCATCGCATCTGCGGGGCAGTTCAACTCCCTGCAGCACCAAAAGACCCGGAACGGCCCTATACGGGCTAACAAAAATCTGGAAGTCCACAAGACCCTCTTTGAATGAGATGACGCAGTCAAAGGAGAACCTCGGCTCGATAGCAAGGGAGATCTGGTGTATGGCACACTAGTGGAAAACACTGCTGCAGCCCGAGATATCCTGGCAAACAATCCAAACCTAGACCAAATTTGGTTAAGCGTAAAGATACTTACCAAGGGCCTAGAGCAGCAGAATGCCGCAAAATCCGGAAGCAAAAAACTGGTCTCTAAATCCGACCAGTGTTGCAGGATCCATCTTGGCAGGACATAAGGCCTCGACGGGATCCGAAACAACGATACCGTCCCGACCGTCAGGAAGACAATTACTCAAGAACCGGATCTTCAAGGAAACATCACAGAGTCACACGTCACTGGAGTAACATTGCTCCAGCTGCAGAGCGAGACACGGTTGCAGCACTAGTTTCGAGACAGCCTCCCCGGTGACAGTTAAACAACTTCACGGAAGGCGAACAAGAGCGATGTCTGGAGGAGGACCGACAAAGGATGCCACCTCCTAGACACACAAGCCGTCCGGTGGAACCTCGTCACAATGACGGTAATGACGGACGAAGGAACGACAGACACCATGCCAAGTAAAGCCGGCAGGGGGCTCGTCGTAACCAAGACCCTCCCTAGAACTGGAATGATGATGCTCCGGATGGAGGCCGGTGCTCAGTCGGGAACAACCCACCTGTGCCACCCTCTCCACCAAACAGCCATCATAGCGGCTCCCGAGGGAGCCATGGAGGGCGTCGTGGTGGAGGAAGTGGTGGTGGAAGCAGAAGTCTAGCTCCAAGGCACCGTAGCCACACCGAACAACCACGACGGCGTTCTCTGTCACCAAGTGATGTGAGGCATCGGATCAACTCTAACATAGAGGTGTGACGCTATGAGTCGGACAACATCTATGTGGGTCCAAAATGCTTCGAACCGTGCATTCAACAAACAAACTTCCCAGAAGGATTTGCCATCTCAAAGCATATCTAGCCCTACAACGGTGTAGCTCGGCCATACACCTAGCTCCAGGATTTTTTCCAAGCTTGCTGCATCGCCAAAGGAGGAAACAGCTTGGTCGCGACCCGATATCTCCCACTAATGCTGAGGAAGACGGCTCGATCATGGCTCAATGAACTTCTAGAAAACACCATCCACAACTGGTATAACATGCAAAGCAAGTTCTTTCGGAATTTCGAAGGCACATATCGGAGGCCCTGTATGGTAGGAGACCTACAACGTTGCACCCAAAAAGCTGGAGAAACTTGCCGGGATTATCTCAGATGATGGATCGACACAAAGAACTCATGTGAGAGAATAAATTACCAAACCTCAATTGAAGCCTTCATTGCAGGGCTCCCAATTGGTTTGCTACATCATCGCTTGAAGTGCGACAAAGTTACCGATTTGGGGGAGATGATAGAGATGGCAAGCAAATATGCAGATGCCAACGATGATTCAGAGGGACTGCTGAACGTTCTAGTTGTGCCACAATCGGCAAAATAGCCGAAGCAGCAGGCCCAGAAGCGCAAGAACATCTCGGAAGAAAAGCCCACCGTGGAGGCAGCTATAGTCAATGCTACTTTCGGGTCTGGAGGATGAGGAGGGCGTGGAGGCGGCCATGGACATGGTTGTGTAACATCTAGAGTCCAAGGAAGAGGAGACCAACAACCTGGCAAAACCTACTCATGGGCCGACATTGCCACCAATCCATGTGTGCACCACCTGGACGAAAACGGGGGCTCGTCCCACACAAATGCTGAGTGTCGTTTCAATGACGACATCAAGAAAGATGAATCCGGTGGCTACAGGGCCAAGCGATGCAAAGGAAAGAAAAATTCCGACAAAGAAAAGGAGACCAAGGAAGATTCCGACATGGAGGAGGCAGAAGCTTCAAATCCCAAGTCGGATGGAAAGAAGACCTTCCCAACGAAGAAAGACACTTATGTCACTTTCCTTGGGTCTCAACCAGCCAAGGTCATGAAGGCAGTAATGCACGAGCTTAATGCGACTATTCTTGCTGTCCCCCAGTTTTTGGACTGGTCGGAAGTAACAATCACCTTTGACCGCGACGATCATCCGCCTAAGTTGCACAGGCGAGGAAAGTACGCTCTAGTCATCAATCCACTTATTGACGGCTATGGGTTCTCCAAGACCCTCATGGACGGGGGCAGCAGCATCAACATCCTCTACGCCGAAACACTGCGTCGGATGAGGATCTTGGAGACACAGCTGAATCACAGCTCTGTGGTCTTTCACGGAGTTGTCCCTAGAAGATAAGCAAATTCTCTGGGAGAGATCAATTTGGATGTTACCTTTGGAACTCCAAAGAACTATCAGACGAAAGCACTTTGTTTCGAAGTGGTCCCGTTCAAGAGCGCATACCATGCTATCTTTGGGTGTCCGGCTTACTGGGCTTTTATGGCTCGCCCGTGTTACATTTACAATATGATGAAAATTCCAAGTCCCAAGGACGTGATCACCATCAGGGGAGACCCGAAGAAGGAACAAGAATGTGAAGATGGAAATGCCGCCTTTGTTGAAGCCGTACTGCATGCCCAGGAGTACCAGGAGATCAAGAAGACCATCGCCTCGTCCGAGATGCCCGTGACAAAGAAGGAGATGACGAAGCCAACTCTGGAGTTCAAGGCATCGAAAGAGACGAAGACGACGCCATTGCAGGAAGGAGATCCCTCCAAGGTGACGCAGATAGGTGTAGGTTTAGATCGCCCATAGGAAGGCACGCTCGTCGAGTTCCTCAAAGCTAATAAAGATATCTTCGCATGGCAACCTTCTGACATGACCGGAGTACCTAGGGAACTTGCTGAGCACTCTCTAAATGTACGCCCAAACGCTAAACCCGTCAAATAGTCTCTATGATGGTTCAGCGATGAAAAGCGAAAGGCGATAGCTAAAGAACTAGCCCGTCTCGAGTTAGCCAGATTCATAGAAGAGGTCATCCACACTAAGTGGTCAGCCAATTCAGTAATGGTCCCTAAAAAGGACACCACTGATTTAAGGATGTGTGTTGATTATACTGTCTTGAATAAGGCTTGTCCCAAAGATCCGTTTGCTCTGCCTAGGATTGGTCAAGTGATTGATTCGATAGCAGGCTCGGAACTCCTATGTTTTCTCGACGCATATTCCAGTTATCACCAAATCCAGATGAAGGAGTTAGACAAAATAAAGACTTCGTTCATCACACCTTTCGGAACCTTCTGCTATGTTACGATGCCTTTTGGGCTCAAGAACGCAGGAGCTACGTACCAGCGCACTAATGCAGCGTTGCCTCTATGACCAAATCAGATGCAACGTACGTGCATATGTGGATGATATAGCGGTAATGTCCAAAAAGAAAGAAACACTAATTTCTAACTTGGAGGAAACATTCACCAATCTACACAAATACAACATAATGCTTAACCTGAAGAAATATTTCTTTGGAATAGCAGCCAGAAAATTGTTAGGTTTCATCGTGTCTCAAAGAGGCATAGAGGTGAACCGGGACAGATAAAGGCTATACTCAACATTTCTAGACCAACTCGCCTGCAGGACGTACAAATACTAACTGGTTGCATTGCTGAAGTCAGTCGGTTTGTGAGCCGGCTCGGTGAGAGAGCTGCACCACTTTACAAGCTCCTGAAAAAGACCAAAAAATCGTCTAGACTGATGAAGCTGAAGCTGCACTACAAGACCTGAGAACAGTACTCTCGTCCGCTCCCATCCTTACAGCGCTGGAACCTCAGGAACCGATGTTGCTCTATCTAGCTGCAACAAATAGAGTTGTCAGCGTCGTCATGGTGGTGGAACAGCCAGAGGAAAAGCAGGAACACCTGGTGCAGCATCCGACCTACTACCTCAGCAAGGTCTTGACTGAATCCAAACAACGGTATCCGCACTATCAAAATCTAGCCTATGGTGTGTTCTTCGCATATAGAAAGCTACGACGTTATTTTTAGGAGAACTAGATTACCGTGGTGAGCATAGCTCCCATGAGAGACATAATCAACAACAGCGATGCCACGGGATGTGTCACAAAGCGGGGAATAGAGCTCTCAGCTTTCGACATTGAGTATAAACCTCGCACAACAATCAAATCCCAAATCTTCACTGACTTTGTCGTTGATTGGACAGAGACAACGGAGAACATGACCCTACCAGAGTCAGAATATTGGATTACACTTTGACGGGTCTAAAGCGCTCGGGGGGCTCGGGGGCTGGCGTGGTGCTCAAATCACCCCAAGGAGAAACTTTTCTATGTACTACAGATCCACTTCATAGCAACAAGCAACATTGTCAAATATGAAGCACTACTGCATGGAATCCGGATTGCTAAGGATACCATCATCTGACGACTCATTTGTTATGGAGATTCAGATCTTGTTGCTCAATAAGTGTCAGATCACTGTAATGCAAACAAGCACATGGCAGCGTATAGGGCTGTCGTGGATGAATTATCTAAATTGTCCGAAGGGTTTGAGGTTTAACACATCCCTTGAACAGAAAATGAGAAATTAGATGCATTATCTCGAATAGGCTCTCCACGGAAAAAGGTCTCGGATGGTGCTTTTCTAGAACACCTTAAAGTTCCTTCTATCACAGGAGTTGACAGGAGTATCCAACCAAATCCGACTCACCGTTAATAGCAGTTCTAGTTGTGATTCCTATCTGGACAAAACCCTACCTTGATTTCTTGGTAGACAGAAAATTACCCGAAGACAAGGTTCCGAGCCAGCAGATCATACGACGAGCAAAAACCTATACGATAATAAATGGTGAGCTTTATAAGTGTAGTGTGTCTAGGGTTTTTCAGCACTGTGTTTCTTTGAAAGAAGGAGTGGAAATACTAAGAGTGATCCACGAAGGCAAATGGGGACATCACGCTACCGCCAGATCTTTAGTGGAAAAGGCTTTTAGACACGGATTTTTCTGGCTTACAGCTAAGGCAGATGCTGAACGGCTTGTCAAGACGTGCAAAGGCTGCCAAAAATACGCCAAACAAGCTCATGTTCTGGCTGATCAGCTGTGAACAATTCCAATAACATGGCCCTTCGCGGTCTAGGGGTTTGACATGGTAGGACCATTTAAACGGGATCCAAGTGGATTTACTCACCTCTTAGTGATGGTGGATAAGTTCATAAAATGGATTGAGGCTAAACCTATCACAAGTTGTGATGGAGCAATAGACAAAAGATTCGTTGAGGATGTCATAATCCGATATGGTTATCCGCACAATATTGTTACGGACAACGGGAGCATTTTTTATATGGGAGAACTTGCCGAATTCTGGAACGATCAAAAAATCCAGCTTGATATTGCATCTGTCGCACATCCACAAGCCAACGGACAAGTCGAAAGAGCAAATGGTTTAATCCTTCAAGGCCTCAAACCAAGACTCGAAGCACCACTTCACTGTGATGCGGGGGATTGGGCGGACGAATTACCATCTGTGATATGGAGCATGAGAATAACTCCGAACAGGTCAACAGGGTACACACCTTTCTTCTTGGTCTATGGCGTAGAAGCAGTTCTTCCTAGTGATTTGATCCATACTTCTCCTCGAGTTGCTGTGCATATTGAAGAGGATGCTGAGGTTTCTCGACAAGATGATCTCGATATAATCGAGGAATTTCACGTCATTGCTGAGTAGAGATCAACAGCCTATTAACATAAGTTACACAAGTATCATAGTTAGAGAGTCAAGAATTGATATTTCAATAAGGGCGACTTTGTTCTTCGGCTAACTTTCCCCAGTTTGGGAAGGACCCTTTTTGGTTAGTCGAGTATTGCACAATGGTTCTTACTACCTAACTGATATAAGGCCAGTCAAAGAAATACCTGCTACTAAGAAGAGAAAGAGACCTGGAGGCAGTACAAACCCGGAAGAATTAGACAGACCGTGGAATATTGTTCAGCTACGTCCCTTTTATTCTTAAAATTATCTTTCTTTGTAATCATATATATGTACATGTTCAATGAGAAATAAAGTATTGGTTGCCTCAATGTTTTTTCTGAGAAGTTTTATAGTACCATCTTATTTCCGAATGATCATGACATAAGTCGAAAATCCCAGAATACTTGAAAGTACTTTATGCTCATGTGTGTTCTGGTTAGATCTCCGATTCTAAAAACACTACCTTTGGGTATAAATCAAATTTCTTGTTTGTACTTTGGTTTCGGTCTGATTGCTAGACACGGGTATTTTCCAAGTAGTGAATTGTAGGTACTGGAAGCCGGCTTTTTTCCGAGCTTAAGTTGGTTTAGCAATTGAGCTCCGTTTCTCGGCAAAGTTTTCATGCTGAAAGTTTGCTGGCTCACAAACGGAATGAGGCAGAAAGCCAGATAAACGATAAGTACAAACAAAAAAGTGCTTACATAATTTTCAAGCATGATTTTTTTAAAAAACTAGAGTGCTAAAGAAGTAAAGGCAATAAGATCTTACTAGCTAGCACATCAAAATAAATATTCTAGTTATTACATCAAGACTTGTTTATTAGAATAACACATTGTTTTTATAGCATTTCTTATGCCATAGGTGAAGATGAAGGATCAGTCGGCTCACTGGTAACATCTCCACCGCCTTGATATCTTTCCATGACAAGGATATCAGACTCGGTCTGCTCGTCATCGGAAGCTTCAACAACTTCTTCTTGAGGCGGAGGTGGCGCTTCCATGGGAGTGAAGAATGGCATGTCGTAACTGGTCAGCTCAGCCACACGACACCCATATCCGGCACAAGCAACCATGATGTCCTTGATGTTCTGCTCCTTGACGTCTTCATGAATAGTTGAATAACCCTTGGTTACTTGCCACATTTCCATGCTTCAATGGTGGCTCATAACCATGGTCAGGGCATTCTGTGCAGCGGTTCGCGCATATGACATGTTCCAATCTTGGATGAGCTGAGGCATCTCCTTTGCCTTGTCTCGCACCTCAAAGGCAGAAATTCTATTCATGTTGGAATCCCTTAAGGCTTCACCAAATACCTCCAGTGACTGGCAGAAATTTTGAAGCAGATCTCCGACTGAAGTAAGCCGACTGGTGCGAGATTCGGAAGAGGAAGAATCCAGCATATTCAAAGGACCTGCATACATAAAGCAAAGTCAAAGATATATCGGAACTCCTAGAGTCATAAAAAGGAAAGGTCAGAGACAGAAAAACTTACCAAAGATGGCATCATCAACTTTGGCTTTCTCTGCTCGAAGACTCTGGAGTTCATCCCGGAGATCCTTGGTGGTGTCCCTCTCTCTGTCTAGATCATCTTTCAAATCCAAAATTTTCTTATCGTGGATAGCGATCTTGCGATTATGTTCTTTGGTGGCCATGTTGGATGATTCAAGAACGTTGTTAATACTATGCTCTTGATCTTCCTTAAGCTTATTCATCTCTTTCCTTAAATCGACATTTTCCACCTCTAGGGTTTTGAAATTCTCGGCCTCTTTAATCATTTTGCAGGATTGTTTTACTAGTTCTGTAAAAGCAAGACATAAGTTGAATAAAAATTTGGCCATGAGTCATAAAATCAAACAAGCATGAGGACTGAAATGATTACCTTCAGCTTCATCCTTGGCAATTTTTAGTTTGGCATTTTCTAGACAGAGAGCTCTGATCTCTCTCCATTTATTACAGATATTCTTCAACAAATCCTGGTTATAAGCATTAACTTTCTGTAAGTTAGGATAATACCTAGAGTTAGAAGTCTACTAAAGACTCAAGCTAATATTTTAACTAAATATCAGCGCAAGCCTTGGGGGCTATACTAGTTCGTTCTTTGGCATCCTATGAAAGCACAAAGTTGGATTTCCTATCCAACTTCATGCTTGGGGGCTAGGGGATATGATATGAAATAAAGTAAAAAGAGATTCAAATTCCGACTTACATGATGTTTTTGGGTTAGCTTGTTGAGACTCATGTTCACCTTGGAATAAACCTTCTCGGCAAGAGTCAGAGGGATTATTGGTGGTGGAGGAGCCACGCCAGCCTTCAGCTTGTCGTCGCGAAGACGAACTTGGTTGTAACATCCCAATTTCAGCAACCCTGATTAGTTGTCTAGAAAGCAAAAATCAGGAGGAACTGATACGTCCATTTTGCATCACTATTCTATGTCTTAATTCACTATTATTCATTGATATATTTCGTATTGAGAGGTGATACTTATGTTATTTCATCTATTTTTGCATGGTTGATGACTTTTGGAGCATGGACCGCTGCAGTCAGGATTCTGATGGAAAAGGTGCTGTTTGGAGGCAAAATTCACGAAGATCAGAAAATCCGGGAAAATATACGGAAAATCCTATTTTCCAGAAGACTCTGGATGCCAGAAGATGGAGTGGAGGTGGGCCACAGGGGGCCCACACCACCCCATGGCGCGGGCAGGCCTAGGCCGCGCCTGGGAGTGGTGTGGCTGCCTTGGCCCACTCCAGCCTCTCCTCTCTGGCGTATATCATCCGCATGAAACCCTAAGACTCGGGGAGTGACCACAGAAAGATTTCGCCGCCTCTGCGGGGCGGAAAACACCGAGAGAGAAAGATCTCTCCGGCAGACAGATTTTTGTCGGGGGAATTCCTTCTCGAGAGGGGATATCATCGCCATCAACACCACCATCAAGCTGGACTTCATCGGGATCATCATCATCATCACCATCATCACCATCTTCATATTGCTGTAACAATTGCGTTGAATCTTGCATAGTTCATAGGGGAAACTTTCCCGGTGTTGATTACTCTTTGTAGTTGATGCTATTGAGTGAACCATTGAATTATTGTTTATGTTCAGATTGTTATACATCATTATTCCATCTCTAATCATGATCCATATGATGTCTTGTGAGTAGTTCGTTTTGTTCTTGAGGACATGGGAGAAGTCTTGTTGTTAGTAGTGGAGTTGTGTTGAGAAAGATTCAATAGACTGTTATTTAAGTTGTGGTGTACTTCTTCTAGTGGTGTCATGTGAACGTCGACTACATGACACTTCACCTATATGGGCCTAGGGGAATGCATTGTGTATTTGGCTACTAATCGTAGGGGTTGCCGGAGTGACAGAAACCTGAACCCCCGTTAGGAAACCATTGCACAAGGGACGTAAGGGTCTTAGAGTTTAAAGCTGTGGTTAGGTTTCTACCTTAATTACTTTCTTATACTTACGGATGTTTGCAAGGGGTATAATCACAAGTATGTATTAGTATTGGATGGGGCGGTACATTAGCACAGGTTCACCCACACAACACTTAGCAAGCTAAAGAAGATTAATCAACTATATGAAGCGAAAGCACTTGACAGTCTTCCCATGTGTCCTCGAGAACGTTTGGTCATCTATAGAAATACAACCGGCTTGTCCTTTGCTGCATAAAGGATTGGGCCACTTGCTGCATTTATTCCTACTGTCTTTTATTTACTCGTTCTTTGTTTACTTGCTTTATCGAAAACCCCTAAAAATTCGTTTGCTAAGTATTTGCAGAGAATTCCTGATCCATACCACTAGCCAGCACCTTCTTCTCCTCGTTGGGTTCGACACTCTTACTTATCGAAAATACTACGATACACCCCCTATACTTGTGGGTCATTAAGACTATTTTCTGGCGCCGTTGCAGGGGAGTGAAGCGCTATTGGAGAGTGGAACTGGTAAAGGAAACTTCTACTGTGAGTATTGTTTACTCCTGCTAGTTGCTTTATTTTCGTTATGGATAATTCGCTGAGTTTCTTATTTGGTAATGCTACTACCACTGCTAAGGTAGTAGATAAGCCACCACCTGCTGAGAAAGATGTTTTCAAAATACCTACAAGAATTATTGATCGTGTTATGGATAACTACTATGTTGGGGATGGAACTATCCATCCCGGTGATCATTTACTCTTTATACATGAATTATGCGGGTTGTTCAAGTGTGCAGGTATTACTACAGATCAAGTTAAGAAGAAGTTATTCTGATTACCATTGAAAGGAAGAGCTGAGGAATGGTATAAGCTGCTGAAGAATGGTCAAGCTCTGGAATGGGAGGAAATAGTGCCTCTCTTTTATTCAAAGTTTTATCCTCCTAGTGAGATTCATAAAGATCGGAATCAAATATACAACTTTTGGCCTCTTGATGGAGAGAGTACAACTCAAGCTTGGGGGAGATTGAAGTTACTAATGCTCAGATGTCCCATTCATGAGCTCCCCAACAATATTATTATCAATAACTTCTATGCAAGGCTCCCTCTACATGATAAAGATTTATTGGATGCTTCTTGTGCTGGATCATTCACTCGTATGGAAGAAGAAGTTAAATGGGATCTTCTAGATCGTATTCAAGACAATGCTGAAGCTTGGGAGAATGACAAAGGTAGAAAGTCAGGTATAAATTATGATTATGAATGCATTGAATCTTTTATGGGAACTGATGACTTTCAAAATATTAAAAATGCTTATGGTCTAGACTCTCAAGCTATTGCTTCTTATTTTAAGGCTTTTGCTTCCTATATTGAAGTGCCTAAAAAGAAGTGGAATAAGTATCATGAGCCTTATAAAGATATTGCTAAGAGTGTTCCTTCAAGAAATACTAAAGTTTATACTGCTAATCATGTTTTACCTAAACCTTATATTGAGAAAATGCCTTTTCCAGTTAAGGTAAAGGAACATTCTATGATAGCCAGTATGGTTAATGAAAGTATGAATAAGGCTGTTGAACCTGATAAACAAATGGTTGATGAACCTATAATAGCAAGTGTGAAAGACTTTGTCACTAAGTATGAGGAAGAGGGACACCCTATCCTTTGTAAGGATACCTCTAATATTGTTTCACAAAGTAGTGTCATGAGAGCTAGTATTCCTGTGTTTTCTGTTAGAATAAGTGATCATTGCTATGATAGTCCTTGTGATAGCTATATTGTTAAGTTTATGCATGATACTGAAAGTTATTATGAGAGAGGGAAAAGTGTTCTTATGCATCTCAATAATCTCAAGTTTCCTCGTTTTATGCTGAAAGTTTTTATGCTGCACTTCTTTTGCCTTCTTATGCAAGTTTCCTATGGTTTTAACAACTTGTTTGTTTACAAAATCCCCTTGCATAGGAAGTGGGTTAGACTTAAATGTGTGTGTTTTTGCTTCTTAATGCTCTCTTTCACTTCAATTCATATCCCTATGAGAGCTTTTTCAAAATTATCATGCCCATCTTAATGGCTATAAAGAAAGAGCTTTATGGGAGACAACCCAATTTGTTTTTGCTTTCAGTTTGTTTTTGTTTCTTTGAGTTTTGGAAGTTATTACTTCGGTAATAACCGCTCCTTATCAGTTTTGTTTGGTTTTTGTGTCAAGATCAACCTCTAATGAGAGAGAAGTAATATTTGAGGAAGTTGCTGCCCCGAAACAGATTTTTTGTGCTTCACCGTAAAAATTCGTGAGAGACCTCTGTCTGTCGGATTGAGCTGTAATTTTTTGTGCTTCTGCCTCAGGTTGTTATTTAACTTTCGTTAGTTTTGCACTTTTTTATTTGAGCAACATAAGATTTTCGAAAAAATTGATCTTTACCTGCTGGTCTGTTTTGACAGATTTAGCCACTCTTGCATTTGCTTCTTTATTCGATTTCCTTTTTGAATTCTTTTTGGGTTTTCGGAAGGAGTTGCTATAGTAGCTTTTTTTTTGATGGTTTTCAGTTGAAGTTGGACTCAAAAGGTTTTATCACTTCTTATATACTAATGTTGCTAATGAGAACTGTGTGGAGTTTTGTGTGAAAGAAATTTCTAGGAAATGGAGACAATGGTGTAATAAGGAAGAGAAAGGTTTTATGACTCAAGTAATAAGTATATGAAGATGAAGATATCGATGATATTCAAGAGATGACTCTGGAAGGATCCACTAAATACCAAATTCAGAGACCTGCAGAGTCCATTTCCAAATAGGTAACAGTTCTGGTAAGAAAAGTTTCGCGAAAATACAATCCAACTATATTTTTGCAGTTTTCAGTCAATAAGGAAAATTTCGAAGCGAGAAAGGGATGGAACCGGAGCCGGGGTGGCCCACACCACCCCATGGCGCGGGCCCACCCCTGGCCGCGCCACCAGGTAGTGAGGCCACCCAGGACTCCGCCTCCGACTCGTTTTCTCCTAGTACCTTCCTTTTGATGTGAAACTTCGTAATATATAACCCCCCGGATCCCCCGAGGTCCGGATATCGTGTTTTCGTCGTGTTTCTGTTTTGATCTGTTTCTGTCAGGACATACTCTTTGAGAGCTTAGAAGCACAATGGTGTCCGCCAAGGATAAAGGGAAGGAGCCCATGGAGGAAGACCTCCAAGACCCTGGGAAGGAGAAGGAGATCAAGAGTGAAGGTGAAGAGGAGCAAGGCCAACGTCCGCATGCCGGCACCACCATTGCAAGCATTGGAGTGGTGAAACCTGCCAAGATTAGAAGGACTGCACGGATGCAGACTGGGGGGAAAGCTCCTCGTCATAGTTTGGCTCCACGGTCACTTCCTCCACGCACCAGGAATCCTTTCCATACCCTTATTCATGAGCATCAATACCAGAATATTCCCAAGGAGAAATTACCCTCCAATTGGGATTGGCCTCGTTCTAGCCATGCAGGAAAAGAAGACTTCAAGGAGGAAGAGTGGGGAAAGAATAGCAAGAGCTGGAATTCTCAACACGACATGATCATGAGCCGCATTGAGAAAAACTCACAGCTGATTCATAATCTCACCTTCGAGATTGAGGACTTTGGGAAACTGATCAAGGAGCTCATCGAGAGGATACCACCAACACGGAAGGAGTAATTCGTCATCAGGTTTGGCATCCCCTTGGTTTGTTCCAAGCTTGGGGGAGTGCCGCGGTATCATATCACTATCTTCTATCTTTTTACCTTATTAGTAGAGTCATATCATGAATAAAGGAGTTATTTTGTAGTATAGTTTGCATTATGGAAGTGTCCCCTCTCTCGTTAGATTTGTATCCCTTGGTGTGAGTTTCCGTTATGGGATATTAATGAGAAGTTCTATCATTCACTCTTTTTATAGCTTATGTTAGTTTTCAATTCGTGATTATATGATTGATCTTGTTGTTAGTATTGGTAGCACTTTGGGATCATTGAGTTAATTTAGTTGGTTTTGGCAAACCTGGCTCGGTTAGTAGCAACACCTTTTTGAGAGTTGAAAAGAAGAAGATAGAAGTACTCGAGAGAAAAATAATTTCATCATCTTTCTTTCTTGATTTGCTCATAAGTTTAGTATTCTCTAGTTAAGATCTTTTTTGCTTCCAAGGAAGATTGCATGTTTGTCGTTATCATTTGTATGTTTGTTTGTTTCCTTCAACTCTTATACTTGCTACCCAGCATTGCTAGCCAAAAACCTGTACTGAGAGGGAATTCTTCTCGTGCATCCACCTCCTTTAAACCAAAACCTTTGCCATTTGTGTCCACCATACCTACCTAGTAGCATTATTGCTATTCCAAGTAAATTCCTGTTTTGTCTACCTCCCAAATTAAACTTATTATGTGAAAACTAGTGATTAAAGCTCTTACGAACTTGATGGCACACTTTACTTTCTTGCACTTAATAAACCTGAACCATTGTGAACTCTCCATGAAAGTTATATGCTTGCAAATTATAGATTGGGGATTAGCAGAACCGTGCTGTCACGAGGAACGCTTTCAACACTTGTAAATATATACCCAGTTGATACCTTGCTCTTTTGTTTGCGGATGTCGTCGGTGTGAAATAAAAGGAGAGCTTGTAAGTCCATGGAGTTATGTATGTGTGTAAGAGAAACGCCTGGGCCGCTGGTCTAATCCATGCTGACATGGTGGAAACCTGCAGCGTAACCATAATGATATCTATGAAGCATTCTTCTTATAAAAAAAAGAGAGAGATAGCTATTGAGAAAAAGAAAAGAAAAAAGAGATACTATGAAAAGAGGAAAGATAGAAAAAAAAGCACCATTTTCCCATGGTAAATAAGAAGATTGCTGAGATACTCATTGTCTGCTTGCCTTGTCATTTTGATATGGGGATTCTTCCGTATCATCGGGCAAGGGGTACCCCATTGGCGGTTCTCAATGATACGCACATACTTACGATGACAAGAACTTACCGGTAACTAAAGTTGAGTAGCATGAGGAGCGACCCTCGTACTCAAGGGACTTGGGATTTTCAGTTTATAGTCTGTCAAGCATATAACTCAGATTGGACCTCACTTTAACCTTTATTACCTAAAGATGCCTATGATAGGGGCAATGAGAGCTGAAAGCTAGTAAGTATCATAATTTTTGGGAGCTCTTTATGAGACTTGCAATCCCTGCTTCCCTCTTTGAAGGGCCCTTTCTTTTACTTTGTAGTTGAGTCAGTAAACCTACTCCCTTCTATCTCAGCAAGTATTTTGAGTTGATGTGTTTCATTCATTCATATGATGATTTATTCAATCATGTTTTTTATGTTCCTTGTTTTGCACATTGCTCTTATCTTGATGTTTACTACTTTGAAAACTTTCTTTGAAAACCAACTATTTGTGAACTCCAGCAAATTATCAACTATTCTTCGACCAAGAGCTAAGTTTCCCATTACCAATTATGATTCACTCTATGTATCTTTATTGTGTTTCCTTTACTCATTGCAAGTTTAGTTATATAATAGTGAGTTGTCTTCTATTATGATCTATGCTTTTGATGAATGTGATGCTTCTTGTCCGTATTCTTTTATCGACTCTTCACTCCATAAACCTGAGGTCATGTTTATTGAGCTCAGTTTCGCTTGGGGACAAGCGAAGTCTAAGCTTGGGGGAGTTGATACGTCCATTTTGCATCACTATTCTATGTCTTAATTCACTATTATTCATTGATATATTTCGTATTGAGAGGTGATACTTATGTTATTTCATCTATTTTTGCATGGTTGATGACTTTTGGAGCATGGACCGCTGCAGTCAGGATTCTGATGGAAAAGGTGTTGTTTGGAGGCAAAATTCGTGAAGATCAGAAAATCCGGGAAAATATACGGAAAATCCTATTTTTCCAGAAGACTCAGGATGCCAGAAGATGGAGTGGAGGTGGGCCACAGGGGGCCCACACCATCCCATGGTGCGGGCAGGCCTAGGTCGCGCCTGGGAGTGGTGTGGCCGCCCTGGCCCACTCCAGCCTCTCCCCTCTGGCGTATATCATCCCCATGAAATCCTAAGACTCGGGGAGCGACCACAGAAAGATTTCGCCGCCTCTGCGGGGCGGAAAACACCGAGAGAGAAAGATCTCTCCGATAGACAGATTTCTGCTGGGAGAATTCCTTCCCGGAGAGGGGAGATCGTCGCCATCAACACCACCATCAAGATGGACTTCATCAGGATCATCATCATTATCACCACCATCATCACCATCAGCACCCTCATCACCATCTCCATATTGCTGTAACAATTGCGTTGAATCTTGCATAGTTCATAGGGGAAACTTTCCCGGTGTTGATTACTCTTTGTAGTTGATGCTATTGAGTGAACCATTGAATTATTGTTTATGTTTAGATTTTTATACATCATTATTCCATCTCTGATCATGATCCATATGATGTCTTGTGAGTAGTTCGTTTTGTTCTTGAGGACATGGGAGAAGTCTTGTTGTTAGTAGTGGAGTTGTGTCGAGAAAGATTCAATAGATTGTTATTTAAGTTGTGGTGTACTTCTTCTAGTGGTGTCATGTGAACGTCGACTACATGACACTTCACCTATATGGGCCTAGGGGAATGCATTGTGTATTTGGCTACTAATCGTAGGGGTTGCCGGAGTGACAGAAACCTGAACCCCCATTAGGAAACCATTGCACAAGGGATGTAAGGGTCTTAGAGTTTAAAGTTGTGGTTAGGTTTCTACCTTAATTACTTTCTTGTACTTATGGATGTTTGCAAGGGGTATAATCACAAGTATGTATTAGTCTTGGATAGGGCGGTACATTAGCACAGGTTCACCCACACAACACTTAGCAAGCTAAAGAAGATTAATCAACTATATGAAGCGAAAGCACTTGACAGTCTTCCCATGTGTCCTCGAGAACGTTTGGTCATCTATAGAAATACAACCGGCTTGTCCTTTGCTGCATAAAGGATTGGGCCACTTGCTGCATTTATTCCTACTGTCTTTTATTTACTCGTACTTTATTTACTTGCTTTATCGAAAACCCCTAAAAATCTAATTGCTAAGTATTTGCAGAGAATTCCTGATCTATACCACTAGCCAGCAGCTTCTGCTCCTCGTTGAGTTCGACACTCCTACTTTTCGAAAATACTGAGATACACCCCTATACTTGTGGGTCATCAGGAACAAAAACTTTTTCTTGTTTAATGCTGAAGTGTTTGCTTGTTGTTTGGATATGCTTATGCATATGAATGTGTATTAGATGATATACTCCTTACCTTAACCCCAGTTGACAAAAGCTATTTAACAAAATAGTCTTGGCTTAATTACCATATTCTCCAATGTTCTGACAATTCAAAACCTGAGCCAAGATGCTTATGAAAACAAAACTATTTTAGTAGCTTCTATTGATAAAACTATGGAGAGCTATATAACATAATCTCCTTATGTTTTCAAGACAGAACCTTCTAATACTCTTACCTCTAGGTTTAACAACACCTTTTTATAAACTTTTGAATTCTACTCTTGGTAGAGATACCAAGGACCTTACCTTGTTCAAACTCCAACCTATTTTTATTGGGTCCGCAGCATAGAAAACAAAAAATTTCCTACGATGAGAACTATACGCCAAGATCTATCTACTAGATACAGAGCAACGGGTGGACATACATCCATGGAGAACTTACCCTCAAAGACAACGAGTTTTGTTAACGAGTAGGAACTTGTGGTTGATGTAGTCGTACGCTTGCCGATCTCAAGATCGTGTGGAAGTCCGAGCGCCGCAAATCAGCAGTGCATCCGTCCTCGCACACACGTTCAAGCCACCGGACAACCTCCACCTCCTCGCTCTAGCGAATCAGCGGAAGCAGCAACTCCTTCCAGAGGCAAGGCCACCGGGAACATGTATCTCGCTAATCCGAGACCATGGGGAAATATCTAGAGGGGGAGAGAGATCCTTCACGAGGAGGTGTGTTTTGTGAGAGGGGAGAGGGGGGCTTTATATAGGAGGGAGGGAGATCCCTCCCCTCCCATGGCCGGTGCATGAGGGGGGGACTCCTCCCCTCCTTCATTCATGTGGTGAACCTCCACTCACATAAACATGGCCTCCACCCAAAATCCCACTCACATGTATTTAATTTCCACCAAATTAAATGCAACTCTCAATTAATAAAACTCTTTTATTTATTTTATTCAGAATTTTGTTAATTACTTTAATTAACAAATATTCACATAAAACCCCTTGCAACATTTCAATATCACATACAGAACCACTTTCTGCAATTTCACCCGAAACAATTCCGGTTTCTATCAAAACAATTCCTGTTTCTATCGAAACATTTCCTGCGCTTTGCAAACCTTTTGTCTGGAACATATGTGCTCCTAAATGGTGTCCGACAACCCTTAAGTGTGTCACCCTATGGTTTGCAAATAATGCAGACATGATTGAGACTCCTCTCAGATCAATAATCAGAAGCGAAACCTGGAGATCCATACTGACTCCTTCATATTCAACGATGACTTCTGTGATCGTGAGAACCTTTAACGTCAGTAATTTAATCCCTTTGTCTCATGATATAATACATGTCCGAGATTCGATCATCGGTATCCAAATACCTAGTTTGATCTCGTTACCGACATGCACTCTTTTCTTGTTCCCGTGATATAACATTCTAGTGATCACATCACTTACTTGCAAGCTATCTTAATGTGATATCATCGAGAGGGCCCAGAGTATATCTATCCGTCATCGGGATTGACAAATTCCACTCTTGATCCATGAGCCTCAACATAACACCTTCATAGCACTGAACCCACCTTTATGGTCACCCTGTTACGGTGTGACGTTTGATGTTATCAAGATACTCTTCCGGTGTTAGCAATTAACATGATCTCATGGTCTAAGTACTAAGACTACTTTGTATGATGTTATAGAAATATAAACATAATGACTTGATCGTAATGCTATACTTCGGATGAATGTTCATCACATCATTTCACAAATGCTGTGACCTTGTTATTAACAACATCCAATGTCCATGATCAGGAAACCTTGATCATCTTGTTAATCAACAAGCTAGTCTATAAGTGAGGCATAACTAGGAACCCTTTTTGTTTATTAAACACACATGTATTGATGTTTCCGAATCAATACATTTCTAGCATGTAAAATAAACATCTATCATATATAAGGAATATATAATAACAACTTTATTATTGCCTCTGAGGGCATATTTCCTTCAATTTCAAAATACCCATCCTTACCTCAAGCTAAGCTTGGTGCACTACTATGAAACGGCCTATAGATAGACAAGTTGTTTAGTGGCGCATATGCGAAAGCATGCGCCACAGGAAAACATCAGTGGCGCACCAGAAAGCATGCGCCACAGAAGATTGGAAGTTCTGTGGCGCATTCTCCAGAACATGCGCCACAGAAGATTAGTGGGACCCGCCGGGCGAGGTGGGTTGATCCAAGTTCTGTGGCGCATTCTGAAATATGCGCCACAGAAGTTGCCTCTTCTGTGGCGCATATTTCCTCATGCGCCACAGAACATGGAGGGGGCCCCACCACGAAATCTAATTCACCCAAGTTCTGTGGCGCATGTTGTCATATGCGCCACAGATGTGTGTCACTTCTGTGGCGCATGTCGGACTTATGCGCCACAGAACTTGGAGGTGGGCCCCACACAACGAATCTTATTCACCAACTTCTGTGGCGCATATGGACTTATGCGCCATAGAAGTTTCACATCTGTGGCGCATTTCCTCCATATGCGCCACAGATGAGGGCGTCCAGATCCATGTTAAAAAGGTGACAAGAGCTAGCTTTCTTATCTATCTATCCACCACCAACCATTTCACATCTCTACCTCCTCCCAACTCGTCTTCCTCCTCCCTCACACCCCATCTTACCCATAGTTTCTCCATTTTCTTGTAACTAAACCTACTTTAATCCATAGATTGGTAAGTGGAAGCTTCGCTCCAACTTCTAGATCTAAAAGTTCCTTACTTTTCTCTCTCACATCTCTATTTGTTTACTAATTTCCTCTCCACCAACTTGCATTGTAGATCTATTTGTCCACACTCTCTCATCGCGCGGTCTCGTCTCGCTATTATTGTGTCTACTATAGGTGAGTACTTGGCCATCATGAACATGTAGGTGAATCTTGTCGCGCGGGCGGTGTGTGTGTGCGATCCATGGCGAGACGATGCTTGTGTGGTGCATGAATGTTTGCAATGGGAAGAAGTTCTTTGTTGGTTGCTTGTTGTTGTCGGGCCCGGCCAGTGTGGTTGCATGGATGTTTGCTGAAATGTTGATTCATTTCCATTTCGGCAAATTTTTGCACTACCCATATGTCCTAATTTTAGGAAAGGGTGCCGAATTTTTTCCGGCTAGCATTCATGCATGTGTGTGTTCATATGGTGTGGTTCTCACCTATACTCTCTGTTTTGACCGCTCAGGCAACCATGGTCCTCACGATGAGCGAAGGTCGAATTGCTAGGTACAAGAAAGGCGCGAAGGAGGACATGATTCTGAACAACAAGACCATGATAAGATGTCCATGTCGAACATGCAAACTGCAGCGCTGGATCGACCCTGAATTTGGACAATTGGAGGGTCACCTGCTCAGGCGCGGTTTCATGCGCGACCTCAATGAGGCGCCGGTAGGACATGGTGGTGGTCATGAAGACGTGGGCGGGCGAGAAGACGAAGAGTCTACCGGGCATGATCATCATGACGAAGGAGATGCCAGCGGGCTTGATCATCATGACGAAGGAGATGCCGGCGGGCATGATCAGCATGGAGAAGGAGATGACGACGAGCATGATCATGAAGAAGGAGAAGACGCGAACACATAGACGCTGCTAACTTCGGTCTTGCAGGACCCTCATGTTCAAGAACTGCTCCTTAAGGAGACGAGCAACGACAAAGCTGCAGCCAGAGAGAAAGCCAAGCTGGCCCAAATGGAGGTAGACGGGATGACTCCATTGTATCCTGGGTGTCGCCCCGAGGATACACGTTTGAGTGTAACTCTCAAGGCTCTAGAGATGAAGTCCGAACACAAATGGATCGATGTGAGCTTCAACACGAACATGGAATACTGGCACGACCGACTTCCTAAGGGGAACACATTGCCAATAAGTATCGAGGAGGCCAAGAAAATCATGTGCCCTCTCGACCTACCACACATTAAATACCACGCATGCATCAATGATTGCGCACTTTATCAGAACGAGTACGCGGATAGAACCACATGTCCGGTGTGTGGCCAAGGACGGTACAAGAGAGGGAACAAGAAAGTTCCTCGAAAAGTGGTATGGTACTTTCCTATCACCCCTCGTCTGCAGCGATATTTCGTAGATCCTAAGGAAGCAAAGCTCATGCAATGGCACGCAGAAAGAGAGAAACCCGAAGATGATCCAGAGAAGGGCAAGATCCTGACACACCCTTCAGACGCTAGCCAGTGGAACACATTAGACATCGAGTTCGAAGAGTTCGGGGGCGATGCAAGGAACATCAGGCTGGGTATGAGCACCGATGGACTCAATCCTTTTGGAAACCAGAGTAGCACGCATAACACTTGGCCCGTGTTTATATGGCCATACAACCTCCCCCTGTGGCTATGCACAAAGCAAAGGTATGTACACATGAGCATTCTTATTCAGGGGCCGAAACAACCAGGTATCGATATGCATCTGTATCTCGGGCTATTGAGAGAGGAGTTAGCCAGCTTGTGGGAGACACCGGCCCATATGTGGGACGCCTACACTAAAGAATATTTCCATCTGAGAGCCGCGTTGCTCACGACCATGCAGGACTATCCTGGTTATGCATATGTATCGGCCCAGGTGAACCACTGACACAATGCATGCGTCAAGTGCATGGATGAGACACTTCATCTCCAGCTACCAAGGGATCCCGGGTCTTCGAAAACTGTGTTCCAAGGTACTCGAGAGTGGCTCCGCATGGATCACCCGTGGAGAAAACATGGTGACCTATTCAATGGTAAGGACTAGCTCGAAAGAGCCCCGCGTCCGAGGAGCGGCGAAGAAATCGAGGAGCTTTTGAATAATTGGGTAGATTGCCCTGCGCCTGGATAAAAACGACCGAGGACAAAGCCGCTGCTGGGTGTATGGAAAGCAAGGTCTGTTTTCTGGGACCTGCCGTATTGGAAGGTCCTTCACACTCCCCATAGCCTCGATGTAATGCACATCACGAAGAACGTTACCGAGAGTCTGCTTGGCACTCTACTGAACATGCCAGAGAGGACCAAGGATGGACCGAAAGCAAGAAAGGACCTTAAATTGCTTGGCATAAAGAAAGATCTTCAGTACCCTAATAGTGATGATGATGATGATCATCATCAGGAAGGGACTCAAGGTCGCCACAAAAGAGTTAAGAAGAATGAGGTGGTGCTTCGCGCTGCCTGCTTCACTCTGAGTCTGAAGGAGCTCGAGCAGTTTTTTAGGTGCCTCTTAGGAGTGAAAGTTCCTCACGGTTACTCGGGGAAGATAAGCAGATATCTGGACGTGGCGAAGAAGAGGTTCAGCGGTATGAAGTCTCACGACTGTCACGTGCTGATGACGCAGATACTCCCCGTTGCGATCCGTGGGATAATGGATGAGCATGTCCGTGAGACGTTGTTTGGCCTCTGTAACTTTTTCGACGTCATATCTAGGAAGTCGATCGGTGTGAAGCAGCTCGACAGGCTACAGGAAGAGATCGTGAAGATACTATGAGAGCTTGAGATTTACTTCCCGCCCCCATTCTTCGACATCATGGTGCATCTTCTTGTACATGTCGTGGACGACATCATCCAGCTCGGGCCGACATTCCTGCACAACATGATGCCGTTTGAAAGGCTAAACGGTGTCATCAAAGGATTCATTCGCAACAGGTCTTGTCCAGATGGAAGCATAGCCAAGGGCTTTCTGATCTACGAGTGCATCTCCTTCTGCCAGAATTATCTAACCACCGAGAACGAGGATGTTGGAATACCCACAAAGAAGCACCTCGGCAGGCTCGGTGGATATGGTCACCGCGAGGGCTGCCGCTCACTACATGTCGGCATTGATGGTCGTCGCACTGATTTTGAAAGGGCACACCGAGTCGCGCTACAACACATTGAAGTGGTCGACCCTTGGGTCGAAGAGCACAGAAGCTTAATCGAGGAGGAGTACGTGAACCAGGGCCGGCCGAGGAAGAAGGGAGACGTAACCAGAGAGCACAACTCCAGCTTCACGGGTTGGTTCAAGAAAAGGCAACTGGACAATCCCAAGAGTTGTTGAGAAAAAAGGGGGTTTTGTTTTATAAAATGCTGAAGGAAAACCGGAGGAAAAAGGTTTACAAAAACGCACCTGGTTCTTTGCAGTCTAGCTATAACAACTTAAACCCATGCAACCACACTACTCCTATATGGGAAGGGGCTTGACCTGAAAGTGGTTCTCTCTGATACCGGTGCCTCGCAACTACTACAAGGGATCGGGGATCCCTAGAGGGTGGGCCTTCTCCGATAAAGGTGGGACCTGGAGAAGGAACGAAGGGTCGGCAGGCCTCCACGCGTTACTATGGGCCCCTCATTGAAAGCGCACACTCCGGAGGAGTGGAAAAAGCGCTCCGGTTGGTCCTCGCACGACGTCCCGGTTTTGAGGGGAATAACACCCATAGGGTAGGTGCTGGTGTTATGAGGGGATTATCCTGAAGGTCTTGTTCGGTTATCCGAAACCCGCATACTACTATATGACGATCCATGACAGTTCCTGGCGAATGTATCGGATCTTGTGGGTAAAGTGTACAACCTCTGCAGAGGATAAAAATCTATTCGAATAGCCGTGTCCGCGGTTAAGGACGGGTTGGACAAACTTCTGTAGAGCGGTGCTGGTTTTGATTTCAAAAAGGATTTCAGAAGAGAAATGGTTTTGGAAATGTTTTGACCATGGGATGGTCGGGAAGGATACCTGCTTTGACCATGGGATGGTTAGAGAGGTATGTAAGGAGTTTGGTCGTGGGATGACCTGAAAACGGGAACAAATGGGTGACCCAGTCCTAATGTTTTTCAAAACTTTTCAAAAAGGTTTCCAAAACGTTTACAAAAGTTTTCAACAAAGATATGTAGATGCTATATCTACAAGAGAAACTATTTGAGAAAAGAACCCCTCTTGGAGCCCTCCTACTACCACAGCCATAGTGCATATCCTATTGTTATTGCTATTATCTTAAGGTGGTTTGCGAGTACATTCAAAGTACTCACTGGTATTGTCCCTGGCTATTAACTTGGTCAGATTCCAAGAAGAAGGTGGTGATGGCGACTATACGAGCTAGGATGTTCTCCCAGTCAGTTTCCTGTAGGTTAAGGCATGGCTCGGGCTCTGCGCTTGAAGAAGTTCCGCTGATGATTATGGATGTAGCCATAATGGCACCTATGTAAGTCTTGTGATTCGGTATGTATTGGATGCTGTAATGATACTTGTCGGTTATGTGCCACGCCTAACTGATCATGGGATCGTGGTTGTATACATAACAGGGATTCTCGGAGGATTAATCTGGGGGCCCCACAGACTTGGTATCAGAGCCATCATGACTGTATGAGAACCTTAGTTAGCATGGTCGCTAGACAGGAACCTTATTTTTGAAAAACCCGGGCTTTTGAAAACTAGTTCCTCAATGAGTTTCAAAAAGTTCTACTTCTTCTCTGACTCTAAGTAAATGCTGTTGAAAATTGTTTCGTCTAGCTCTCGTCCAAAACTTCAAATCCACGGATTTTAAATAACTAGGATCTAGAACCCGGTGAAGACAATGAGAACAAGATGAAGACAAGCAACTACCAGCGAACACACGGAGAATACAATATCGCTCTACCAGCGGAATCCTCATCGGGTGTTGCACTATCGAGAAGCCTCCGATGACACGACGAAGGCTTCATCCGCAAGACAGTGACCCAGACCTCAATCTTGTGATATTTAGGATCCATAAGTCCTAAGAATAGGATTCCCCTATATCGTGAGTAGTTAACTCCTTGGTCCCTAGCGTTGACCGTGTTTGCTTGCCTAAGTGCATCCTGTGTTGCTTGAGGTGTTTTATTTGCCGAAGACATTGCGAGCCCCTCGCTCTGTTCGCCTTGTTGGTATGTTCTGGTTTGCTTTGACCTCCTTAAGAATGTGACTCGAGGAGCGATAACCCACCTACTAACTCAGGAAGCCCCTGTGTTAGATGTCGGAAAGGAGACCCAGACTAACCTCGAGAGTATATGAGAGGAAAAGCATCTCAAGAACCCAGAGTTCGATATCGTCAAGTCAAAATCAACTCGAAGATTTCATCTCAGCAGGACGACATACCTTATCGAACTCACCGCGCAAGACCCGTCAATGACACCACACTCCCTTATCACCAGTCTACTACAGTAAGAAATCCCGTTGAAGCCAGAAGTCAACCCCCGAAGGATCCCCAATATCCACAAGAAACCACCAGAAATGTCCACCAAGACAAGAAGTGAAGACTAACTACGCTATTTCCCGGTATGATAGACCTTCCAACCACCTCCGGAGACTAGTTATTCTAGTCGACCCTACCCAACCCAACGAGAAGTTCCTCACCTGAAGGACCAGATAATCCAGAAACCTGAAGACAAGGATGCATGAAGACAACGAGTCCACTCCACCCTCAAGCAGAAACAACGCAAGAGATTCGAGTGAAGACCCCTTCTCTGACGATGACCGCAACCACCCTAACTAAAGACTAGCCAGGAGAGTCACAAACCGCTAGCTTGCCCGAAGCTAACTCCATAATGGCTTCGTTGGAAACCAGCCCCGCCAAGGTTGATAAAATAAGGCGTCACTTGACGACCTCAGCTCTAGACTCCAAGAAGATACCGCTTCCCTCTATCATCAGGTCAGCACTCCAAGACAGCAAACCCGCAACCTTTTTGATGAACCTTAGTGAAGCTCTAAGGTGAAAAGACTGCGCCTTTCCACTCAATCCTCAGAAGACTGTCTACAGGAGGATACTTCAGAAGAGATCTTTGGATACATCATCATTCTGCCAAGCAACAACCCTAAGTTATCCGATGAGAAACTAAATTGAAGATTCTATGAATTCCCTCCGCTACCTCAGCTGAAGACCCACCCGAAGGATCGCTAACCGCTCAGTTCCCAATCGCTTAGAGGATGTGAAAACTCCAATGGCTCCAACAGACTAAGTAGGAGTAATCGTAGTATATAAGCCCCATAGGACCTACCCTCGCAGACATCATCGGAAGATTCCAACTCTAGGAGAAAGAGTGACGACAGTCTTCAGGACATCCATCTATGACTCCAAGAAGGAAGAACTATGTCAACTCTCCGGTCTACCCCAGTTCAATCCTAAGGGGGAAAGACTGTGTCTTTCCCACAAAAATAGAGTAATCCTTCACCAGAAGCAAATCCAGGAGTTTCAACCGTAAGATCTTTAATTAGGATACGCTACGACCCTAAGGAAGAGCTGTGAATCCTTAGAGCGAGAACCATAGATTCTATCCTCCTACGAGTACCCCATGAAGTTCAGCATCGAGATAGTCTGCCCAGTTTAAGCCCCCGAGATATAGAGTCCGGAAGGAAAAGAAGGTCATCCCTCGCAATCGAAACTAGACTCTGCTCAACTCTCTGTGCATCCCAGAAGACTGAAGCTCAATTTCACCGACAGAGTAGTCACTCTTCAAAGACGAAGTCTGTAAGATAGTACACTTGAAACAAGTAGCGCTAACCTTGACTCAAAACCCCCTAATCCTACTCTCTTGAATCTCGGGACGAGATTCTTTTAAGGGGGAAAGATCTGTAACATCCCAATTTCAGCAACCCTGATTAGTTGTCCAGAAAGCAAAAATCAGGGGGAACAAAAACTTTTTCTTGTTTAATGTTGAAGTGTTTGCTTGTTGTTTGGATATGCTTATGCATATGAATGTGTATTAGATGATATACTCCTTACCTTAACCCCAGTTGACAAAAGCTATTTAACAAAACAGTCTTGGCTTAATTTCCATATTCTCCAATGTTCTGACAATTCAAAACCTGAGCCAAGATGCTTATGAAACCAAAACTATTTTAGTAGATTCTATTGATAAAACTATGGAGAGCTATATAACATAATCTCCTTATGTTTTCAAGACATAACCTTCTAATACTCTTACCTCTAGGTTTAACAACACCTTTTTGTAAACTTTTGAATTCTACTCTTGGTAGAGATACCAAGGACCTTACCTTGTTCAAACTCCAACCTATTTCAAAATACCCATGCTTACCTCAAGCTAAGCTTGGTGGTAACCTAGTAGTAGTTGATTTATTTGTAAGATGAGTTGCCTTGATCTGTTGTTTGAATTGTTTGCTTAGAAGTAGTATGAGCTACTCTAGGAGCTCATCCTCTAGGATCAAGGTACCTTAAGATCACCAAACCCTAAGCAAGAATACACTCTGGATCCAATCTCTAGCCACCAGGTGATCATCTAAAACCCTTAACCAGATCAATTCTGAAGTGATCCCTTCTAGAAGCTTCCAAGTCAATGAAGCCCAATATCAAGCATGGATCCCTTCTACTCAATCTACTCTTCAATATCATACACTTGATGATGCTTTGGTACTTTGCAACCCATCAAAATCATCTCCGCCAACATTCTAGTCAAAAACCCTAAATCTGCCAAATTTGGCTGTCTGGAAATCTGTTTCCAACATCACCTTTTTGAACGCCTCCTTTTCTCAACCCTTGTGCATTCTTGGAAATGCATCTGAACCATTTTGTTAACCATCCTAAGGACTACCAAGGCCCACTCTTGCCCTTGGTTAGATAATCCTCCTACCCACTTGTTCTTGATGGTTTGCAGGCAAGAAAATAACCTTTCCTGCAAATCTAGTCAACATGCCTACTTTGATAGAAGCTCACACCACCATCTAAACCTCTATGGACCAAATCTTTGCATGGTTGTGTTATACTCATATAGGTCTATCATTACCTACTTCACTTGATCCAATTGGATCCTTGAGCTGTTTACACCCACAAGGTTTTGAAGGCTAGATGATAATCTGCCTTGGGAGGCTTATTTTATTCAAAGTTTGAAAGCTTGCCTTGGTGAGCTCAAGCAGAATCAAGCTCAAACCCTACACCATTGCAATATCCATCACTTGGTCTATCCCTCCATCTACCCCATGCCCAAGGGGAGATCTGAACTCCAAGATACAACCATGTTTTGATGGTATGAAATTAACATCACCTTAGATCCCTAATCTAGGGTATTCCACCAAAATCAACTTGGATTCTCTAATTCCAAGGTTGCAAATGCTTGCTACACCTTGTCTACATCATCTACCTTGATCATCAAGATTTAGCAAATATTACCCATTATTATTTTGGCTCTAAATCTGTTTAATCTCTCTAATCTATACCTAATAATAAAGGACGGATTGTTTCTTTCGGTCCAACGCTTTTTTGGACAGATTTACCCTCCCACCAAACCTCATATTAACTCCACTACTACTGGTAAGTGAAAATATTTTATCGCAAGAGGTAGCGTTGGCAAAACTGTGCGCGAAAAAACGGGACCGCGTGTAATCACGAGATATAACAGAATCGGGTTTGTTTAGCGCTGCGGGATTCAGCAAGAGCCGGGGTTCAGGCATAGTATACTGTATACGTATTTGTACATGGCAAGTTACGATGACATCAGCGTGATGTTGTTGTAGTCGCATGGAAAGTTCACGCGTGGAACCTAAGCTGCTGAGTTAGGACTGGCTGTGATCGCTGTAGCCCACCGGCCGGATGTGAGAAGGAACTCGGTGGCCGGATCGATCGAATTTGTTTTTCTACCTGGAAAAGTGTAAGAACATTTCGATCAATCTGTGGCCCAATTGGTGCAGCGAGCAGCCCACGAAAAATGACTGATTGATTCTTGTGCTGATATAAAGGTTAGTCCCACCTCGCTTTGTCACAGAGGATTTGACTTGTTTATATACGTACGGGAGTTGCCTTAAACAGATCCACAACAGTTTCCGAAACTAACGGGCAAATCGATTTGGCTTCGCATGGACTAACTTTGAACTTTACATATCTGATGGAGAAAAGAGGATAGGACACGGCGTCCTGTGTGGATGCTCGCATGTAGACCCGTGGGCGCACAACTAGAGATTGAAATGCTCGACGCATACACATGGCACAGCTAGACGAGTGGACTCACACCAAAGACGGGGACACAGAGGCGTGCTCATCGGTATACTGCCCAAGCGCACTTCGCAGTGCACACCCGGGAGGCAAAAAAAATCTCCCTACCAATTGGGTGGTAGGTCGAACGGATCCTGTGGGAGCGGTCGAGCGTGTCGGTGAGAGTGAATGGCGGCGAGGTTGGGGAGAGAGACTCGCCTGGGATTTGGTTGGGTTTGCCTGAGATGCACGGTGTGTGATAGTCGGCTGTTGTGGGGGTGTCAACTAAGAAAACTGATTGGGATTGTTCTGGCACTGAACTTTTGCATGAACTGTTTGTATTGTAGGACAATCACTCTGTACCAAGGGAGTTTATTTTTATTTTTGAGAAGTATTCCCCCGTTTCAAAATATAAGATGTTTTAGCTTTGTGAATAAAACGTATCTAGACTCCTTTTAATGTGTAAGTTTAATGTGTGACATGATCTTGCTTGATAATTTCAATGAGACCGAGTAGTCGGATACATCTGCTATCTGATACGAGATCGCCGATACATCTCACATTGATGTGTGAGCCGAATGACATGAGCGACGGGGTCGTTCTCCCGCACATTTTCAAGTTGTTCACGACGTGAAAAGTTGATACGCCGAGTAAGAACTCGATCTCATGCACATCTTTAGATCCTTTTGGCCCGTGACGGATATGTGTTTGTTCAGAGAAAAGGTATATAATAAGTATATTATTTCCATTCCGCTGCAACGCACGAAAATTTTGCTAGTATAATATAATAAAGCAAGGATCGCTTCTGTCAACCAGTCTTTTTTTGGACAATTTTGCCCCTAGCTTTTCTGTGATATTACCCACAGTACTACCTCTAAGTTAAACTGGACATTTCGTTTCAGCGAATCCCCTCCCCTTATTACTTCTCCACCGGCAGTCCGCCTGCACCGTGAGATAGAAGCTCCCTCCTACTAATCCCCTCGCCGTCGGCTACCTTCTTTTCCCCACCCGGCCACCGGAGGAACACCCGTCCCACATCCCCGTGATACAGCCTGCGTCCAGGCGCGCGTGGTCGAGGCCAGGTAAAACGAGTGCAGCCTGAGCCTGGCCTCTGCTCTGTTCTCCTATCTTCGACAGGCGCGCGCATCTAGCTTGGCCTCCGCCACGTACGCTACCTCAGGCATGAGCCGTGCCCAGCCTGACCTCCCTCAGGTCGGGGATGAAGCCCGGGGTGACGACGGCAATTTGAGCGCGACGTGCCCCGTATCCATCCCGTAGAGCAGCGGCCCACCCCTCCGGCCGGCGACGTGAGGCTTGTCGCCCGCTCTCTCATGCTTCTCCCCTCCCTATATTCTATCTCCGTCCTAAATCGCGCGCCCATAGCCGTCCTGAGCATCACCTCATGGATCATGTCCAACGAGTCTCTTTTGCCCCTAGCGCTAGAATTTGGCAGCCAGATTCACGCCCACCACCACTCAGGGCCGGCTCTATGTTTTAGAGGGCCCTAGGGCGAAGTGGACAACACGGACCTTTGGCTATATATATACATGTATATCACGCATAGACATATATGGCTATTTTTACGTGCAAAGTATTAAGAGTTAACACCCGACAACACATTCATAGTTCAAGATGCATAAAAATGATTGTTAAGCACTTAAACCATCATGCCATATAATGACAGAGGAAATAAAAGAGTAGTAAAATAAAGAATACTTGTTGCTATAAAATGAACATGAACTGGACTATAGTCTACACGGGAGATCGATCAGGATGGCTCAGTCGCTTGGTTGATTGTTTGGTCTGTTTTCTCTCCATGTTGAGCCTTCTGACTAATTTTTTAACCTAAAACTAAACAACGGGTTTGACAAATGTATAAAGGAGCATGCAAATCATGGGCCCCCAAGTCATTGGGCCCTAGGGCACTGCCCATGTTGGCCATGGGTCAGAGCCGGCCCTGCCACCACTTGATTTGCACTCGTGCCGCTCGATTTACGCCCACCACCGGTGAATCGAGACATCCGGGACTGAATCGAGTTACTAGAGGCGGTAATTGAACCTACCCATCTGATTCATCCTCACAATTTCTTGAATCAAGCCAGATCAATCTATCGCCGCCAGGAGCTCAACACCGTCGCTACGAGGTCCCATGCCACGCAGTGAGCTCGCACGCCCTGAGGCTTAATGGGCAGGTGCAGGAATCAACCTCAGCGGCGAGGCTCCAAATCATACCATCTTGACCTGATTTGACATCCATCCTCTGTCTTCGTCGTTCCAAAGTCCAAATAAATCCATGCTTTTTCGTTTCTTTCTTGCCAGATTTGGTTCTATACATCCGTTCTGTGTGACCCAAATTGATACTCATGTTTCCTGTCTAGGTTCCTAAGGCCCCATGCTATCCCGCGGCTCTCGAGCAGGCGGGCGAGGCAAAGCACTGGCGGCGGAGCTGGCGCTGGTTCGCAGAAAGGGAACTCTGTTAGCAGTACTACTGCTAATACAACAGAGGATGCCACGTCTACAACAAGTAAGTCAGAAGAAGCAGGCCAGCAGGTTGGAATAGAAGAGGAGGACCAACCCAAGCCCAGGAACCGAAGGCCCTCATCACGCTATGCTGCTGATCAATGGGTCACAGGCTTCTGATAAATAGGAAGACATTTGTAGCAGGAAGTGGGCTTGGACACGGCTGAGACCTAAGCTTGTAGAATTATCGAACCGCTGTAACATTATCTCGTGCTGCCGGAGCAATTCCCCGGAGCACATCGGAATAGAACCACCGGAGAGATGCGAGTAGCTGACACTTGGTATTCAGAGCCAATTTTATTCCACCCACCACACCCACGCTGGAGATTCTCCATCCTCACGCTACTCGTTTGAAGGCGGCGGCGGAACGGCGGCGAGTGGAGATCATGGAGCACCTTACTCCAGAGGGGAAGGCAATCTACGACACGGTCAACGCCGCGCACAAGAAGCTCAAGGCCGATCTCCACAACCTCATCATCGCGGCGGTGAACAAATCGGTGCCTACCGCGGTGGATCTCGCGGTCGACAAGGCGTTCGACAAGGCGGTTGGGGCATCGATGAGCGTGGCGGTGCGGGACATGTAGGCTTACATCGATGGGGTGGAGGCAGATCTGCATGCCGCGATGGGTCTCGCCTCCCACGGCAGCGACCCGAGTTCATCCAAGGCGCTGGGGGGAGTTGCAGAGATCGGCCAAGGGCACCACGATACTTCGACTACACGGGGGTTGGGAGTCGGGACACATGTTCCCTACATCCCTCCTCCGGCAAGAGGTATCCAGGCTAATTCCACCCTTGCTGTTGTGAATCAGTCTACGGGAGTGACCAGTTCCTTTGGTAGTTTGTTAAATCGAGAGAGGAGAACTTTTTCTGGTCACGGCAAACCACCCTCCATGGATTTCCCTAAATTCTCTGGTGATAATCCTAAGTTTTGGCAAGTTAGAAGTGAGGATTACTTTGCAATGTTTGACACGGATCCGGACTTATGGATCGCAGTGGCAGCAATGCAATTCGAGGGTGAGGTAGCTCAGTGGTTGGCCTCTGTGCAGCATAAGATCAGTAAGGCTAGTTGGTAGGATTTTGTAGCTGCGGTGTTGTTGGAAAAAATCAGCATCAATCTCTGGTTCGTAAACTGTATCGCCTTAGACAAACAGGGACTGTCACTACGTACATTAGTGCTTTTGTTGCTTTGATGGACCAGTTGACTGCTTATGAGCCGAATCCAGACATGTTGCATTATACAACTAAGTTCATTGATGGATTAAAACCAGACATTCGTTTAATTGTTGTTGTACAACGTCCCATCGATTTGGATACTGCGTATTCCATCGTTGTTGTGCAGGAGGAGATTGGCGATGATGAAGTGGATTATTATCATTCGAGTGCTCGTCGTCCGCAATCATCTTCTTCGTATCGCCACACCAAGCCCCCCAGCACTCGAATTGTGGAGGAATCTCGAGCTCCTGAGGTGGTTAAAACAGTGGTCGAGACTGATAAGTTGGCCACTCTTAAAGCCTATCGCCGAGCCAAGGGTCTTTGTTTTATCTGTGGAGAACGCTTGGGCAAGGATCACAAATGCAACACAACGGTACAGTTGCACGTGGTCCAGGAGATGCTAGAGTTTTGCTCACCGGATCTAGCTGAATCTGAAGACTGTGAGGAGGATTTGATGGTGTTATCCGCAGAAACTCAGACCACTGATAGTAATACTAGTGTAATTCGGTTGTCTGGTGAATTGGCAGGACATTCTGTATCGTTCCTGTTAGATTCAGGCAATTCTCATTCATTTCCGAGTTCCAGATTGGCTCAAATTATTCCTAACAAGGTTCCGTTACCAAGACAGCAACGAGTGAGGATAGCTGGCGGGGGTCATTTTCTTTGTACACACTTGATTCAGCAGTGTCCTTGGTCAGTAGCTGGGCATACATTTCAGTCAGATTTCAAAATTCTACCATTGCAGCATTACGATGGTATCATCGAAATGGATTGGCTGTCTGCTCGTGGAACCATGCAAGTAAATTGGAATCATAAGTGGCTATCATTCGATCACCAAGGCGCAACAGTGTTCTTACAAGGAGAGCCTCCAGTACAGTTTGATTGTACAGTGGTGGAGTTACAGCTTATTCAGTCAACTATTGCCCAACCGGAGAAGCTGCCGGATGATTTACAACGTCTTCTGGATCAATTTCCTGAAGTTTTCTCACTTCCTACAGCTCTGCCACCTAGGCGGGCTTGTGATCACAAGATACCACTTATTGAGGGGGCTCGGCCTGTGAAAATTTGACCTTACTGTTACTCGCCTGAACTGAAGAGTGAAATTGAGAGGCAAATCCAAGCTATGCTTGATTCGGGTGAAATTTCCATCAGTGATAGTGAATTTGCTTCTCCCATTATTATGGTGAAAAAGAAGGACTTCACTTGGAGACTATGCGTGGATTATCGCAATCTTAACCTGCTCACTATCAAGGCTAAATATCCATTACCGGTGATTGAAGAGTTACTAGACGAACTCACTAGAGCTTCCTGGTTCTTGAAATTGGATTTGCGCGCAGGTTATCATCATATCCGCTTGGCGCCCGGCGAGGAATATAAGACAGCTTTTCACACCCATAATGGACACTACCAGTTCAATGTGATGGCTTTTGGGTTGACGGGTGCTCCCGCAACCTTCCAAGCAGTGATGAATGAGACACTCGCACCGGTACTTCATAAATGTGCAATTGTGTTCTTTGACGATATTCTCATCTATAGCAAGACCTACTCCCAGCATCTGGAACATTTGGCGCAAGTATTGGCTCTCTTGGCTAAACATCAGTGGAAGGTAAAGGAATCCAAATGTGCCTTTGCCCAGCGCAGTATCGCGTACCTGGGCTTCGTAGTAGGTGCGCAGGGAGTCTCGACTGATCCTAGTAAGGTCAGGGATATTCAAAAGTGGCCAATTCCCACCAATCTGAAGGAGCTATGGGGTTTTCTGGGAATTTTAGGCTATTATCGCAAGTTCGTCAAGCAATATGGAGTAATTAGTCAGCCCTTGACACGGCTACTGAAAAAAGGTGTACCGTTCGTTTGGTCATCTGAAACGCAACTTGCATTTGATGTTCTGAAGAAAGCTCTGACGACGACCCCTGTATTGGCTCTGCCTAACTTTGCCAAGCGCTTCGAGATCAAGACTGACGCTTTCGAGTCGGGCATCGGCGCAGTGTTGTTGCAGGATGGTCACCTGTTGGCGTATGTCAGCCGTGGCCTGGGTCCTCGCACTCGCGGCCTTTCGACGTACGAGAAGGAGTACATGGCCATTCTTCTTCTGTGGAGCAATGGCGTTCGTACCTTCAGCACGCTGAATTTGTGATACACACGGATCACTGTAGCTTGGGGCATCTGGAGGATCAACGATTGCATACCACTTGGCAACAGAAAGTGTTCACCAAATTGCTTGGCTTGCAGTTTCGCATTCGCTACAAGAAGTGAAGTGACAATCGTGTGGCGGACGCACTATCTCGTCATCCTCAACCAGGTAACTCTCTTCTGGCAATATCGCACCTTCAGCCGGCCTGGTTGCAGGATATTGCTGATGCTTATCAAGGAAATCCAGAAGCTGCTGAATTGTTGGTGAAGGTTTCAGTGCACAATCAGATAGAGGACAAGTTTACACTGCGAGATGGGCTGATTCGTTATAAAGGGCGCCTATGGTTGCCCGCTGGTGTTGCTCTCACAAACAAAATCATTGAGGCATTTCATTCAAGCCCAATTGGTGGTCACTCGGGCATTCCGGTAACCTTGGGCCGACTGAAAAGTTTGTTTTTCTGGAAGGGCATGCGTCTACAGGTTCAGAAATATGTCCAGGAGTGCATAGTCTGTCAGAGGGCGAAACCTGAACGTGCTCGTTATCCAGGATTATTAGCACCTCTTCCTATGCCTTCTCAGTTTTGGCAAATGATTTCCATGGATTTCGTCGAGGGTTTGCCCAAGTCCGGACGCTTCAACTGTGTCATGGTTGTGGTGGACAAGCTCTCAAGGTACGCCCACTTTGTCGGCCTGATTCACCCTTTTACAACAGCCATAGTAGTATCGGCCTTCATGGACAATGTACATAAGCTTCATAGCATGCCTAAATCCATCATTTTCGACCGTGATCCCATATTCACAAGTCGTTTTTGGAAGGAGCTTGCAAACATGACTGGTACCACTCTGCGCATGAGTTCAACATACCATCCACAGACCGATGGTCAGACGGAACGCGTCAACCAATGCCTGGGGGCCTTCCTTCGTTGTTTCACTCATGCGTGTCCCATGAAGTAGGCGCAATGGCTGTCGCTAGCTGAGTATTGGTATAATACTAGTGCACATTCTGCACTCGATGGCAAGTCTCCGTTTCAGGTGCTCTACGACCATTCTCCTCGCCATTTCGGCTTGTCAACAGCAGACACATGTCCAGTACCTGACCTTGATGCTTGGCTCAAGGACCGCGCATTGATGCTGCGTCTCTTGCGGCAGCACCTGGAGAGGGTACGCATGCACATGAAGCATCAAGCGGACAAAGGGCGAACTGAGCGTGTCTTTCAGGTGGGAGACAGTGTTTTTCTCAAGCTGCAACCCTATGTGCAGTCGTTAGTGGCTCCTCGCGCACACCACAAGCTTATCTTCAAGTTCTACGATCCTTACAAGATACTGGAGCGGGTGGGTGATACAGCGTATCGTTTGCAACTTCCTGAAGGCACCCGTATCCATCCGGTTCTACATGTGTCCCAACTGAAGCAGGCTCTATGAGAGAAATGTCAGGTACAGTCCAGTCTTCCTACCGTGGATGATCGATTCGCTGTACCTATGCGTATCTTGCAGCGCCGTCTCCGCCAGAAAGGTTCCGTGGCAATTCTTCAAGGCCTGGTACAATGGTCCGATCAGCCGGACTCACTCGCCACCTGGAAAGATTTGGAGGAGCTACGTCAACGTTTCCCTCGAGGACCAGCTTGGGGACAAGCTGTGTTTCAAGGGGAAGGGAATGTTAGCAGTACTACTGCTAATACAACAGAGGATGCCACGTCTACAACAAGCAAGTCAGAAGAAGCAGGCCAGCAGGTTGGAATAGAAGAGGAGGCCCAACCCAAGCCCAGGAACCGAAGGCCCAACCCAAGCCCAGGAACCGAAGGCCCTCATCACGCTATGCTGCTGATCAATGGGTCACACGCTTCTGATAAGTAGGCAGACATTTGTAGTAGGAAGTGGGCTTGGACACGGCTGAGGCCGAAGCTTGTAGAATTATTGAACCGCTGTAACATTATCTCGTGCTGCCGGACCAATTCCTCGGAGCACATCGGAATAGAACCACGGGAGAGATGCGAGTAGCTGACAAACTCCCGCGCGGAAGAGGCAGAGGCATGGAGGACGTGGTGGGCTAGGCAGGAGGATAGGATGTGATGCAGAAAAGGGGACCCGCAGGCGGCACGAGCTTGCGGGAGTGAGGTGGGAGAGAGGAGGCGAAGGGAGGCGAGCACCTCCGTCTCTACCCGTACTCAGTCCTCGCACCAAATTTCCGGATCCCCCGATTTCACTACCCTGATTTCGGCACCCCAACCGTGCGGCAGGGTCCGAGGCAAAGCTCACACGACCTCGCATTGCCCCGCCATCTGTACCAGCCCGTTCTCTTCCCTGCGCCTCCTCACCCGTGAACCGCCTCCTGCCGCTCTGCTCGATACCGCGTAGCATCTGCTGTCGGCCTCCTCCTTCCTCCACCCTCCCGCATGCGTACGACGGCGACTGCCACCACCTCTCAGCGAGCACTAGCTCAAGCCGCTGCATGCTCCCCTCCAGCGCCAGTCAAGGGGAGAGAGAGGTGCGCTCGATTCGTTTCTCTGGAGAGGTCCTCGTTCTGCTGGCCTGTGAGAGTGAAGACAATTGGGAAGAGATAGTTAGGTGAGGGACTCGACTGCATCAAAAAACCGAGGCTGGGGGTGAATGCAAAAACGCATGGCCATGTTGGTCGACCGTGTGCGTGTCTGGTTGGGCCCTGCTGGACCTGGCCGGACGGGGAGGGTCCCCAGCAGGAAACAAGCAACAGGCCACTAGCTTCGAGAGTCACCTGGAATAAGACCAGGTATTTTTTAGTCCCACCCGTTCTTTAAAAAGAGTATTTTAGTCCCATCCTGCTACATTACAACAATTATCACCGATTCATATAGGTTGGAAATTTGCCTTTATATCAGCAAGCCAACTCTTGAGAATCAAGAGCTTGACTCAGTATGTGGTGACAGTGCTAAGTACACGATTAAAAGGAGAGCTTAAACCGGATTGTTGGGCCAATCCGGCATGATGCATAATTAAAGGAGGCGGATGTTGCACGGGGTTACTACACTTAAAGAAAAAACGTTGCCTAGCTAAAAAGAGAGTAGCTCGCCACACCGGCATGGTGCATAATTAAACGAGGCGGATGTTCCCACTGACTTTGTCAACATATTTGGCTCGGAGCTTTGTGAATGTTTGTTTTAGAATTCAGATGGACCAAGTACCTATAATTTATTTAGTTGTTACAAAACATGATAAAATATATTGTATATCAATAATGAAATATATAGTGTGACATTTTTTAAGAGAACAATACAAGTAGACATATACTCTGGTGCTATGTTAGAGGAGAAAATGGGAAAAGACCATACTAAAGCTATGGTTACCGTGGTCCCTTATTCTCGTACAAATTTTTGAATCACCCGATGTAGTTCAAAAATTCTGGGTTGAGCCAAATGTTTAGATGTCATTTAAAAATATTTAATTTTAAATGACCCGTTGTAACGTACGGGCAAATTTACTAGTCTCTCTAATAGTTAAAATCTCTAAAACTCCTCTCCTAAAGAAAAGTTTGGTTTTTGCCAAAACACTTCCCCAACTCTTGGCTCATTTGAGTCCTATATATCAGACCCATCTTCCCACTTCAAAAATAAATATTTTTGAAAAGGTTTATTATTTCTTTTTGCCTATTTTCTTAAATGGCTGAAATGGAATAATAATTGTTTTAAATACTTTTGAGCCCCAATAAATCTTGGGAAAATTCTCCTAAGTGTGTATTCCTATTTGGGACCATCTCACATCAAAAACTTCACTTGTCCAATATAATTGTATCAAATGATCTTCTAAAAACTACTTCTGTAGTTTTTGAGTAAATAGAATTAAGTGGACTTCAACTCCTCTAAAAAATCTCAAAGAAATCCTGGAAAAGTGTCTTGACCTCATCTACCTACCAGTATCATCTCCCCACCTTGTCCAATACAAATTTTGGAACTTACCTCACACACCTCCAAGTGATTAAAATTGCCAAATCAATCAAGCCTTGATCCAAAACCCCACCCAAACCCCACCAGTATTGCAAAACAATGCACCATAGCACCCAGCACTCACCCTGGTCGTGTGAACTGTAGCTAAGCTACTGTAGCAACCCTTCTCCCTTGTCTCATGTGCTAGAGAGAGAGACAAGTGGGACCAAATTTGTGCAGCAGCCTCCACCACCCCCTCCCTATCTCCCTGCCGACCAGATGACCCTCCTACCCCTCCTCACCGCCCCCTGAGCCACTCCAAGGCCAGCCCCACATCTCCCCCATGTCCAAAGAGGACATTTACACGCTCCTCCTCTCCACCTCGGTATAAATGGGCCAGAGGCCTCCCAACACGCTTTGCCCCCTCCATTTGCTTCCCCTCCCCTCCACTCACCTCCCCAGAGCCCTCCCTTTCTCCCCCTTGCTCTGTCCTGCTCAAGTGAAGGAGAGAGATGAGCCTCGGCCTCCCCCATGGTGTTGAGCTAAGCTCCCCCTCCTCAGCTCCCCTTCCCCTACATGTCGCTATACTGGGGCCCCTCGACCTCCTCTCTCTAACCCTACCCTCAGTTTTGCCCAGGACCGCCCCTAGCGCCGCCTCGGCCAAGCTCCGGCGAGCTCCCTCTCGGGCACCATGAGAGCAGGATTCCGACGTCAAGGCCCACCTTGCCGCCCATCGTTGGGACCGCCGTCGAGCACCGCTCCACCTCCGCCCCTTCCCGCTGGTAAGCCCCCGCCGCCGCCCTGCTCCGTCTAGGGTTTCAGCGCTGCCGCGCGTTTGCCGTCGAGGACGACGACGGTCAGCCGTCCGCTCCAACTTAATCGGACGGCCCCTATAGCGCTATACCGCTTCGCCCCGCCGACTCGCTGACCGATGGGCCCCGCCCGCAGGCGATTTTAAATCCTCCCGCGCGAGGCGCCGCTTCGGGTGGGCCGTTTTGCCCGGTGAAGCCCATCTGCGTCTGGAATCCGGCCCAGTGGTTGTTTCCCTTTTTCTTTTAATAATTCCATTAACTCCAGATCTGCTTCTGGCCATTCACTTTAATTGCTAAATAAAATAAAAATCACTCCCTTCTATACAGATAAAAACTTATACATGTTCTCACATGTTTTGCCCAACATGCAGAACCAAAATCCTAGCCTAATATTATTCCCACTCTATGTAGAAATTAAAATGCTAGCATCTACCCTTTTCACTAATTAAAATCCTCACTGAGCTATCTAACTCCAATTGGAGTAAAACCAACTGCCTATGGTAGATATCCTAGGTACCTATGTCATTCCCTTTGTCCCATGCCAAGGTGAACAATAATTTGGCCCTGGTAAAAATAACAAAAACCATTAGTTTCTAACTTTAGGAATTTCTCTAGGTCAAACCAACAAAGGTTTTGACCTCATTCCAACTCCCTGGGATGTGGTACCCCAAGTTCTATCAAAACCCAGGAGATCAAATTTTATTGATGCTCTGTCCCACTTTGGTGATTTAATCATCTCTGGCTAGGGTATTTTCAGTAGAAAAATCACTACTGGAGTTCCACAACTCCAAAAAGGTTGATTCAAATTTCTACAGAAAGGTATTCAAAATAGCTACCCTGTTCCCTTGGAAGAAAATCAAAAGCTTCTGTAGATTAAATCTGGTGAAAAAAACAAGTTGTCTACAGAACTTCCATTAGGAATTTCCTGAGGGCTTTCTGGTAGTTATTTTGGAGTGATTCCAACTCTCAGTGAACAAGTACATAAAACCTTACTGAACCATCCAAGGAAATAATTTTTGGAGCTCCAGAACTTTTCTGGTGAATTATTTCTTAAAACTAGAGTCATATTCACCATATTAATCACTAGAAATCTTTGGTAGGTGATAAAATAGTGAAACCACTTTTGTTGGTTTTATTTTATCAATACCTATCTGATGGTATCATGTTTTTACAATGGTACCATACAGAATATGATCTTGTTCAAAAATCCATCTCTTAGGTAATTTCTAGACTATAAATCCTAAGGGATTTTCATCCCCTTCTCCAAGACCACCTCAATCTCCCATTTCCAATCCTCTCAAAACCATCTGAATCTTAATCTGATATTATTCATTGTAATGGTGCTTGTTTGTCTGGTGTTGATTGTGCCCTCTTGTTTGTTTGCATGTGTTCCCTATCGACGATAGTTGCGATTATATCGGAGAGCAGCAGAAGATGGTTTCTATTGGTTATTATGGTTTTCTAAGAAGAAGTCCAGGGACATTTATGCCATATTGCTGATCATCAGGCAAGCCACCTTCTTGCTCATAAGGATTGTCCTACTATTTTACTTATGCATATTTTGTCTACTATTTGTGAAACTGCATTGTTTTTATTTATTTGTTGATGAATATACGGTAGTGGTTTGGCTCCTCCAAACCATTACACTTTAGAACTACTAAGTACAACCCCCTTGGTGATACCTAATTGTCCCTAGTAGAGTAGATGGTGCATAACCACCATACTCCTTTGGAGACCCCGATTTAGCGGAAGCAAAAGCTAGAGGATGGGAGGACCCCGGAAAAAGTTTTACCAAATGTTTTATGATAAAACCTTGGTGAGGTGGTACCTCCCAAGAGTTGTTGAGAAAAAAAGGGTTTTGTTTTATAAAATGCTGGAGGAAAACTGGAGGAAAAAGGTTTACAAAAACGCACCTGGTTCTTTGCAGTCTAGCTATAACAACTTAAACCCGTGCAACCACACTACTCCTATATGGGAAGGGGCTTGACCCGAAAGTGGTTCTCTCTGATACCGATGCCTCGCAACTACTACAAGGGATCGGGGATCCCTAGAGGGCGGGCCTTCTCCGATAAAGGTGGGACCTAGAGATGGACGAAGGGTCGGCAGGCCTCCACGTGTTACTATGGGCCCCTCATTGAAAGCGCACACTCCGGAGGAGTGGAAAAAGCGCTCCGGTTGGTCCTCGCCCGACGTCCCGGTTTTGAGGGGAATAACACCCATAGGGTAGGTGCTGGTGTTATGAGGGGATTATCCTGAAGGTCTTGTCCGGTTATCCGAAACCCGCATACTACTGTATGACGATCCACGACAGTTCGTGGCGGATGTATCGGATCTTGTGGGTAAAGTGTACAACCTCTGTAGAGGATAAAAATCTATTCGAATAGCCGTGTCCGCGGTTAAGGACGAGTTGGACAAACTTCTGTAGAGCGGTGCTGGTTTTGATTTCAAAAAGGATTTCAGAAGAGAAATGGTTTTGGAAATGTTTTGACCATGGGATGGTCGGGAAGGATACCTGCTTTGACCATGGGATGGTCAGAGAGGTATGGAAGGAGTTTGGTCGTGGGACGACCTGAAAACGGGAACAAATGGGTGACCCAGTCCTAATGTTTTTCAAAACTTTTCAAAAAGGTTTCCAAAATGTTTACAAAAGTTTTCAACAAAGATATGTAGATGCTATATCTACAAGAGAAACTATTTGAGAAAAGAACCCCTCTTGGAGCCCTCCTACTACCACAACCATAGTGCATATCCTCTTGTTATTGCTATTATCTTAAGGTGGTTTGCGAGTACATTCAAAGTACTCACTGGTATTGTCCCTGGCTATTAACTTGGTCAGATTCCAAGAAGAAGGTGGTGATGGCGACTATGCGAGTTAGGACGTTCTCCCAGTCAGTTGCCTGTAGGTTAACGCATGGCTCGGGCTCTGTGCTTGAAGAAGTTCCGCTGATGATTATGGATGTAGACATAATGGCACCTATGTAAGTCTTGTGATTCGGTATGTATCGGATGCTGTAATGATACTTGTCGGTTATGTGCCACGCCTAACTGATCATGGGATTGTGGTTGTATACATAACAGGGATTCTCGGAGGATTAATCCGGGGGCCCCACATTGGTCAATAAGCTCGTCGATTTTGATGTCCTCAGCTTCTTATGCCTCCTCCTTAGCAGTGATGTTTTGGCTCTCCAAACAGTGGAGAGCCAACTTCTGGATCTCTTCTACGCTTTTCCGAGTAATGCCAAGTTTGGCGATACCCGGGTTGTTCAGGAGGTTATCCGTGAAAGTATCTACTGAGGGATCATTACCCATTGAGGGTTCAACCTTATCAGTTGCCGAATCACCCATGGCGACGTCGGTTTGCGAGCCAAGGATCGCTGGCTCTGAGTGCTGAGCCGGATCTTCTGTAGCACGAGGAGATGAGGTAACCTCCGGTGCTGTAGAGGGCATCGGGGTAGGAGTTGGAGACGGGGGAGCAGGGGAAGTCAAAACTAACTTTGACTGACGCAAGACCTTTTCCGTATTTCCTTTACCTTTGCCCTTGGAAAGTTGTTTAGCTCTAAAAAGTGATAGAATAAGATTGTCACAATTTGAGAAGAACGTACAATAAAATATGAGACCTTGTGAGGAAAGTTACCTCTTCACAACAGGAACTTCCTTCGTACCAACAGAAACAGTTGGAGTTTTGCATTTCTGGGTAGACGCATCCGGCAGTAATTCAAGTTCTTCAACCTCCCGAGGAACCGGATCCTTGGGTGGATATCCCTCAAGAGGAGCAAGCTTTGACTCGAGGAGGTCAACAAGCTGAAAGGCAAAGAAATATGTCAGTATTGCAAACGGATAACTAATTCAACAGTAGGAAAGAGTAGGTCATAAAACTTACTAGAGTAAGAGGGTTTTCAGCTGTATACATATCTAGAGAGATATCTAGAATTTTCCTCTTAACTCGCTCCTTAACCAACCACTTGATCTGGGATTCGTACTTCTTATCCGGGATTGACTTTGGACTGATTCGCATGCTATCTTTCTTACTGTTGGTAATCATATGCATGAGACAATCACCGTGGTGTTGGAGGGGTTGAATCCAGCGTGCGAGCCAGCAATGGACTAGGTCAGATCCTTTCAAACCCTTGTGTTTCATCAAGTACTCGATCCGCCTCTTGGCAAGGATCAAGTCACTAGTAAGAGTCGGCGGATCAGTGTCCTGATGTCTACGCACGCTTCTATTCTTCTAGACAGTGTTGGGCCTCCAAGTGCAGAGGTTTGTAGAACAGCGTTTCCCTTAAGTGGATCACCCAAGGTTTATCGAACTCAGGGAGGAAGTGGTCAAAGGTATCCCTCTCAAGTAACCCTGCAATCAAGATACAAGAAGTCTCTTGTGTCCCCAACACACCCAATACACTTGTCAGGTGTATAGGTGCACTAGTTCGGCGAAGAGATAGTGAAATACAAGTAATATGGATGATTATAAGTGGTAATTGCAATATGAAATAAGAGTGGCAGCAAGCAAACATGTAACATGGCTGATTGTAAATGGTGTTTCAATGATTAGAAACAAGGCCTAGGGATCATACTTTCACTAGTGGACACTCTCATATAAATATCTTCTCTTCATTATGCTACCCTGAACTACTCTCTGGTTGGATGATGTAGGGCTATTACAGCACACCTTAAAGTTCGCATTCCCCATCTAGATAACCCCTCACTATCATTTTGAGCTCTAGATGGTTCCAACAAACACCACAATCTCATAGAGACATCCAACTCAAACTATACTCATGATAAGTATTTATGTAATCTTAGCCTAAGTACCACACGGTGTGCACACTGTCAACTTCACACACGTGGGGATAAGCAGAGATTAATTAAAGCACTTGAGTAGCAGAATGGATCTACTTATTCAACTAGATTACAAAGCTCATGATCTCAATAAGATCACGCATAGAGAGAGATATGAACACATCGCTACCGGTAGAGCCCTTAGCCTTGAGAGAGAACTACTCCCTCCTCATCATGGGAGTCAGCAACAGCGATGGAGATGGTGGTGGAGTCGATGGATATGGCTCCGGGGGCACTTCCCCATCCCGGCAGGGTGCCAAAACAAAGACTTCTATCCCTCGAATCTCCTCCTCGGTGGCGGCGGCGCTGCGGAACTTTTCGTGGAAGTCTGATCTTCCCCTTAGGGTTTTCATCTCGAGGGGTTTATATAGGCGAAGATGCGAGGTCGGTGGCCACCCGAGGGGCTCACACCCGGGCCTGGTGCGCCCAGGGGGCCGCACCACCCTATGGTGTGGCCGCCTCGTGGCTCTCCTCCATCTCTGCTTTGGACTTCCGCGCCATGTCGGGAAAAATAGGAACTTCGGCTTTTGTTTCGTCCAATTCAGAGAGTATTTATTTACTAGCTTTTCTGAAACCAAAAACAGCAGAAAACAGGCAACTGGCACTGCGGCATCTTGTCAATAGGTTAGTTCCAGAAAATGTATAAAAAATGCCTCAAAGTGTAGACAAAACATAAGATAGTTGATACAAAACAAGCATGGACCATCAAAAATTATAGATACGTTTACGAAGTATCAAGCATCCCCAAGCTTAACTCCTACTCGTCCTCGAGTAGGTAAGTGATAAAAAGAATATTTTTTAAGGTGACATGCACCATCACAATCTTGATCAAGGTATTTGTAAAGCATTGATAGTTGGGATCAAAGTACTCTAAACATGAGCATGAAAAATAGAGTTCTAACAATAAGACATAGCAACTATGTTGTAACATGAAAAGGTACAAACAAAAGATCATGAATAACAATGCATTGAAAGACGTTTGTTTGTTTCACATATAGGAAAAATAATAAGAGTGGTATTCAGCTTGTCCCTCATGGTATAGCAAAATATAAATGCATAGGACACCTTCAAAGTTCATAAGGGTGACTAGATATAAATAATTTAAGAACAAGCAATATCAAAGTTATGAATCAATCAATAAGTTTTGTGGCAATGCACATTAAACTAAGAATGACAACTATGCTCTCTTAATTGGTGCATAAAGATAGAATATGGAGACTCAACATAAAAAGATAAACAAAATGCCCTTCATAGAAGGAAGCAGGGATTTCAAGTTTCATAAAGAGCTTCCAAAAATTATGGTACTTACTAGCTTTGAGCTCTCATTGCCCCTATCATTGGCATATTGAAGTGATTAAGGTTAAAGTGACACAAATATGAGGATATGCTTGAGAAGTTATAAGTTGAAAATCTCATGCCCCTTGTGTACGAGTACCGAACCTCATGCTACTCAACTTTGGTCTCAAGCAAGTTCTTGTCATTGTAAGTATATGTGTATCACAGAGAACCGTCAACGGGGTACCCCTTGCCCCATGACATAGGGGCTTTCCCATATCAAAATGACAAGGCAACAAACAACGAGTATCTTAGCGATCTTTTTATTTGCTATTTGCATAGGTTTTTATTGAGGATGCTTCACAGAATACTCATTATGGTTATGTTGCAAGTTTCCACCATGATTAGGCATGGCTTAGGCTAGCCGCCCAGGAGTTTCTCTAACACACATACAAACTCCATGAGCTTACAAGCTCCCCTTTTATTTCACACCGTCGGGATCCATAAACAAAAGAACATGATATCAACTGAATAATAAGTGCAATGTTGACAGTGTTCCCCATGGTAACATGGTTCTGCTAACTCACAACTTATAAAATGCAAGCATATAGGTAACATAGATGGGCACAACGGTTCAAGTTTATTAAGTGCAAGAAAATGAAATGTGCCATCAAGTTTGTGAGAGCTTTAATCACTAATTTTCACATAACAAAAGTTTAATTTGGAAGATAGATAAACACATGAATATACTTGGAATGGTGTAACACACCATGCATAGGAATTTATAGTGGACTCTTTGGAATAACTTGGTTTCTTGGGAGTTGGATGCATGAGTAGAACTCATACTAAGTACAGGTGGAGGCTAGCAAAAGACTGGGAGCGACCAACTAAGAGAGAAATAATGGCCATAATCATGCAAAGCGACAAAACATTATTAATTAAAGCATAAAGTGATATTGCAAGTCAAAAACTAAATGATTATAGAGGCTATGGTTACTGGTTCATAGCATTAACATGGTGTAAGCATGTGCCAAGTCAACCCAAATAAATCATCAAAGGAGAATACCACAATATTATGCTTTTGTATGCTAAAACAACGCATGATTCTTTCAAGGCACACTAAGCAATCTCAATTGTTTGAAGCAAGTCATGCCACAATAATAATCACTAAGCATATGGTCAAAGCAACATCTAGCATGACATGATAATGTCTAAGTCATAGTCAAAACAAGCTTCCTTTTGTACCACTATAAGCATGAAACTTCCTACTCTTTTCCAACACCAATCGACTTATTTGAAACAACTCTCAAAGATAATAATCAATAAAGACCAGAGAGCATGTCTCACCCATCTACAAATAAGAACTAAAAAGTTCTAAGCCAAAGAATAAGAAAACTAAAGTTAAACGCAGTGCTAGCAAAGGAGAACACTTACAGAACAATAAGAGTGAAAATTAGAGTGTTCTAGACAATGAATAACGGGGTGTGTCTCTCTCCAAAAGAAGTGTGTTGGGATCCAACCAACTTATTGTGGCAAAGAAATCAAAATAAACCTAAAAACAAAGGCGCTCCAAGAACAACACATAGTGCATAAGGTAATAAAAATAAAGTGTCTTGAAAAAAGACCTGAGATTATTGATGAAGAAGGGGATGCCTTGGGCATCCCCAAGCTTTGACGCTTGTACTTCTTGAATATTTCTTGGGGTGAAACGGGTGGTATCCCCAAGCTTGAGCTTTTGTCCGTACTTCATCTCATCACATCATTCTCTTCCTACACTTGAAAACTTCCTTCATACAAAACTTCACACAATCTTCATTAGCAACATTAGTGTATTCAAGATAATAAGTCTTTGGGTTTAGTTTCAACACAAGTAAAACTTCCAGTAAAACACAAGCTACTGTAGAAATTCCTTCTAAAATCTCAAGTGATCAAAAAGAACTCAAAAAGAAACCGATTAAGAGGCAAATGCAAATAATGGTAGAAATCTGTCAAAACAGACCAGCAGGTAAAGACCGATTTTTTATAAAATCTTCTATTTCTCAAATCGAAAAGTGCAAAACTAACGAAAGTTGTTTAATAACCTGGGGAATAAGCACAAACAATTATATCTCAATCGGACATACTGTGATTTTTCACGATTTTTTACAGTGACGCACAGAAATCTGTTTTGGGACAACAACTTCCCCATATCTTACTTCCCTCTCATTAGAGGTTATTCTTGGCACAAAAACCAAACAAAAAGGATAATGAGAGGTTATTATAGAGGCAATAACTTCCAAGACTCAACAAAGCCAAAATAAACTAAAAGTAAAAATATAATGGTTGTCTCCCAAAAGCTCTTTCTTTATAGCCATTAAGATAGGCATGATAATTTCGATGATGCTCACATAAGAAATATGAATTGAAGTAAAAGAGAGAATCAAGAAGTAAATATGGAACAAATTTAAGTCTAACCCACTACCTATGAAAAATAATCTTGTAAAGAAACAAGCCATGAAAGCACAAAGCAACAAGCATAGGAAAGCAAAACAAGTGCAACTTCAAAATTTTCAACATAAAGAGGGGAAGCTTAATATTGTTGAGATACATAAAACCATGTTTCCCTCTCTCATAATAACTTTCAGTAGAATCATGAATAAAATTAACAATATAAATATCACATAAAACATTCTTACCACAAGCCACATGCATAAAATAATTATTACTCTCCCTATAAGCATAATCATTCTTATTAATCGTAGTGGGAGCAAATTCAACAAAATAGCTATCATTATTATTCTCATCACCATAATCATCAAATATAGGAGGCATATTGTAATCATAATTAATTTTCTCCTCAATAGTAGGTGGACTGAAAATATCATATTCATTATTGTAATCATCATATATTGGAGGTATAGTATCATCAAAGTAAAAAAATTCCTCCGTGCTTGGGGGACTAAAAATATCATGCTCATCAAAACCAGCTTCCCCAAGCTTAAACTTTTCCATAGCATTAGCAATAATGGTGTTCAAAGAATTCATACTAATAACATTGCTATTAGCATGCAAATAAAGTTCCATAGGTTTTTTAATTTTCTCTTCAAACACTTCATGTCCTAACTCAAGAAAAATACTATAAAGTTCTCTAATTTTGTTGTTGTTTTCCATTAAGCCTAACTAGTGAAAATAAAAACAAGAAACAAAAAGATATAATTGCAGAATCTAAAGGAAATAACTTCGAGCACTCACACACCAACAATAGTACTAGAAGATATCTTAGTATCTAGAGGATGTGAGTACCTTTTACCTTAGCTCCCCGGCAACAACACCATAAAATAGCTTGATGTCTACGCACGCTTCTATTCTTGTAGACAGTGTTGAGCCTCCAAGTGCAGAGGTTTGTAGAATAGCAGCAAGTTTCCCTTAAGTGGATCACCCAAGGTTTATAGAACTCAGGGAGGAAGTGGTCAAAGGTATCCCTCTCAAGCAACACTGCAATCAAGATATAAGAAGTCTCTTGTGTCCCCATGATACGTCCATTTTGCATCACTATTCTATATCATAATTCACTATTATTCATTGATACATTTCATATTAAGAGATGATACTTATGTTATTTCATCTGTTTTTGCATGGTTGATGACTTTTGGAGCATGGACCGCTGCAGTCAGGATTCTGATGGAAAAGGTGCTGTTTGGAGGCAAAATTCGCGAAGATCAGAAAATCTGGGAAAATATACGAAAAATCCTATTTTTCCAGAAGACGAAGGAAGCCGGAAGGAGGAGTGGAGATGGTCCATAGGGGGCCCACACCACCCCCTGGCGTGGGCCAGCCTAGGCCGCACCACCAGGTGGTGTGGCCGCCCTGGCCCACCTCTGGCTCTCCCCTATGGCATATATAATCCTCCCGAAACCCTAATACTCAGAGAGCAACCACAGAAAGATTCCACTGCCTCTGCAGGGTGGAAAACACCGAGAGAGAAAGATCTCTCCGACAGACAGATTTCTGCCGGGGGAATTCCTTCCCGGAGAGGGGAGATCGTCACCATCAATGCCACCATCAAGCTGAACTTCATCGGGATCATCATCATCATCACCACCATCATCACCATCAGCCCTCGTCACCATCTCCATATTGCTATAACAATTGGGTTGAACCTTGCATAGTTCTGAGGGGAAACTTTCCCGGTGTTGATTACTCTTTGTAGTTGATGCTATTGAGTGAACCGTTGAATTATTGTTTATGTTCAGATTGTTATACATCATTATTCCATCTTTGATCATGATCCATATGATGTATTGTGAGCAATTCGTTTTGTTCTTGAGGACATGGGAGAAGTCATGTTGTTAGTAGTGGAGTTGTGTTGAGAAAGATTCAATAGTTTGATATTTAAGTTGTGGTGTACTTCTTCTAGCGGTGTCATGTGAATGTCGACTACATGACACTTCACCTATATGGGCCTAGGGGAATGCATTGTGTATTTGGATACTAATCGTAGGGGTTGCCGGAGTGACAGAAACCTGAACCCCTGTTAGGAAACCATTGCACAAGGGACGTAAGGGTCTTAGAGTTTAAAGCTGTGGTTAGGTTTCTACCTTAATTACTTTCTTGTACTTATGGATGTTTGCAAGGGGTATAATCACAAGTATGTATTAGTCCTAGGAAGGTCGGTACATTAGCACAGGTTCACCCACACAACACTTAGCAAGCTAAAGAAGATTAATCAACTATATGAAGCGAAAGCACTTGACAGTCTTCCCGTGTGTCCTCGAGAACGTTTGGTCATCTCAAGTAATACAACCGGCTTGTCCTTTGCTGAATAAAGGATTGGGCCACTTGCTACATTTATTCTTATTGTCTTTTGTTTACTCGTACTTTATTTACTTGCTTTATCAAAAACCCCTAAAAATCCGTTTGCTAAGTATTTGCAGAGAATTCCTGATCCATACCACTAGCCAGCACCTTCTGCTCCTCATTGGGTTCGACACTCTTACTTATCGAAAATACTATGATACACCCCCTATACTTGTGGGTCATCAAGACTATTTTCTGGCGCCGTTGCCTAGGAGGGAAGCGCTATTGGAGAGTGGAACTAGTAAAAGGAAACTTCTACTGTGAGTATTGTTTACTTATACTAGTTTCTTTATTTTCATTATAGATAATTCGCTGAGTTTCTTATTTGGTAATGCTACTACCACTGCTAAGGTAGTAGATGAACCACCACCTGCTAAGAATGATACTTTTAAAATACCTACAAGAATTATTGATCGGGTTATGGATAACTACTATGTTGGGGATGGAACTGTCCATCCCGGTGATCATTTGCTTTTTATACACGAATTATGCGGGTTGTTCAAGTGTGCAGGTATTACTACAGATCAAGTTAAGAAGAAGTTATTCTCATTAGCACTGAAAGGAAGAGCCGAGGAATGGTATAAGCTGCTGAAGAATGGTCAAGCTCTTGAATGGGAGGAAATAGTACCTCTCTTTTATTCAAAGTTTTATCCTCCTAGTGAGATTCATAAAGATCGGAATCAAATATACAAAATTTGGCCTCTTGATGGAGAGAGTACAACTCAAGCTTGGGGGAGATTGAAGTTACTAATGCTCAAATGTCCCATTCATGAGCTCCCCAACAATATTATTATCAATAACTCTTATGCAAGGCTTTCTCTTCATGATAAGGATCTATTGGATGCTTCTTGTGCTGGATCATTCACTCGCATGGAAGAAGAAGCTAAATGGGATCTTCTGGACCGTATTCAAGACAATGCTGAAGCTTGGGAGAATGACAAAGGTAGAAAGTCAGGTATAAATTATGATCATGAATGCATTGAATCTTTTATGGGAACTGATGACTTTCAAAACATTAAAAATGCTTATGGTCTAGACTCTCAAGCTATTGCTTCTTATTTTAAGGCTTTTGCTTCCTACATTGAAGTGCCTAAAAAGAAGTGGAATAAGTATCATGAACCTTATAAAGATATTGCTAAGAGTGTTCCTGCAAGAAATACTGAAGTTTATACTGCTAATCATGTTTTACCTGAACCTTACATTGAGAAAATGCCTTTCCCAGTTAAGATAAAGGAATATTCTATGATAGCTAGTATGGTTAATGAAAGTACAAATAAAGTTGTTGAACCTGATAAACAAATGGTTGATGAACCTATTATAGCAAATGTGAAAGACTTTGTTACTAAATATGTAGAAGTGGGACACACTATCCTTTGTGAGGATACCTCTAATATTGTTTCACATAGTAGTGTTATGAGAGCTAGTATTCCTGTGTTTTCTGTTAGAATAAATGATCATTGTTACGATGGTCCTTGTGATAGTTATATTATTAAGTTTATGCATGATACTGAAAGTTACTATGAGAGAGGGAAAAGTGTTCTTATGTATCTCAATAATATCAAGTTTCCTCGTTTTATGCTGAAAGTTTTTATGTTACACTTCTTTTGCCTTCCTATGCTAGTAGCCTCTGGTTTTAGCAACTTGTTTGTTTACAAAATTCCCTTGCATAGGAAGTGGGTTAGACTTAAACGTGTGTACTTTTGCTTCTTAATTCTCTCTTTCACTTCAATTCATATTCCTATATGAGCATCTTCAAAATTATCATGCCCATCTTAATGGCTCAAAAGAAAGAGCTTTCTTGGAGACAACCTAGTTTATTTTTGCTTTCAGTTTGTTTTTGTTTCTTTGAGTTTTGGAAGTTACTACTTCGGTAATAAACTCTCCTTATCCTTTTTGTTTGTTTTTTTGTGTCAAGATCAACCTCTAATGAGAGAGAAGTAATATTTGGGGAAGTTGTTGTCCCGAAACAGATTTTTGTGCTTCACCGTAAAAATTCGTGAGATATATATATATGTCGGATTGAGCTGTTATTTTTGTGCTTCTGCCCCAGATTGTTATTTAACTTTCGTTAGTTTTACACTTTTTTATTTGAGCAATAGATGATTTTTGAAAAAATTGATCTTTACCTACTGGTCTGTTTTGATAGATTTTGCCACTCTTGCATTTGCTTCTTTATTCGATTTTCTTTTTGAATTCTTTTTGGGTTTTCAGAAGGAGTTGCTACAGTAGCTTATGTTTTGATGGTTTTCAGTTGAAGTTGAACTCAAAAGGTTTTATCACTTCACTTATACTAATGTTGCCAATGAGAACTGTGTGAAGTTTTGTGTGAAAGAAATTTCAGGTTAGTGGAGAAAATGGTGTAATGAGAAAGTTAAAGGTTTTATGACTTAAGAAATAAGTGTATGAAGATGAAGATATTGATGTTATTCAAGTGGTGACTCCGAAAGAATCTACTAGATACCAAATTTAGAGACCTGCAGAGTCCGTTTTCAAATAGGTAATAGTTCTGGTAAGAAAAGTTCCGCGAAAATACTATCTAATTATATTTTTGCAGTTTTTATCCAATAAGAGAAGTTATGAAGAGAAAGAGGGACGGAAACTGAGCCAGGGTGGCTCACACCACCCTGTGGCGTGGGCCCACCCCTGGCTGCGCCACCAGGTGGCGTGGCCACTCCGGACTCCGTCTCTGACCCGTTTTCTTCCAGTACCTTCCTTTTGTTGTGAAACTTCGTAATATATAATCCCTTGGATCCCCTGAGGTTCGTATATCGTGTTTTTGTCGTGTTTTCGTTTTGATCTGTTTCTGCCAGGAACTATCTTTGAAGCTTAGAAGCACAACGGTGTCTGCCAAGGATAAGGGAAAGGAGCCTATGGAGGAAGATCTCCAAGACCCCGGGCAGGAGAAGGAGATCAAGAGTGAAGATGAAGAGGAGGCAAAGCAAGGACAACATCCGCACACCAGCACTACCATTGCAAGCATTAGAGTGTTGGCAAGATCTGGCAGGGTCAGGAGGACTGCACAGATGTCAACTGCAGGGAAAACTCCGCGTCATTGTTTAGCTCCACGGTCACTTCCTCCACGCACCAAGAATCCTTTCCATACCCGTATCCATAAGCATCAACACCAGAATATGCCCAAGGAGAAATTACCCTCCAATTGGGACTTGCCTCGTTCTGGCCATGCAGGGAAAGAAGACTTCAAGGAGGAAGAGTGGGAAAAGAATCGCAAGAGCTAGGATCCACAATCTGATATGATCATGCACTGTATTGAGCACAACTCGAAGTTGATTCGTACTCTCACCTTCGAGATTGATGACTTGGGGAAACTAATCAAAGAGCTCATCAAAAGAACACCGCCACCACCGAAGGAGTAATTCGTCATTAGGTTTGGCATCCCCTTGGTTTGTTCCAAGCTTGGGGGAGTGTCGCGGTATCACATCACTATCTTCTATATTTTTACCTTTTTAGTAGAGTCATATCATGAATAGAGAAGTTATCATGGAGGATGGTTTGCATTATGGAAGTGTCCCCTCTCTCGTTAGATATGGATCCCTTGGTGTGAGTTGCCATTATGGAATATTAATGAGAAGTTCTATCATTTACTCTTTTGCATATCTTATATTAGTTTTCAATTCGTGGTTATATGATTGATCTTGTTGTTAGTATTGGTATCACTTTGGGATCATTGAGTTAATTTAATTGGTTTTGGCAAATCTGGCTCGGTCAGTAGCAACACTATTTTTGAGAGTTGAATAAAAATATAAAAGTACTCTAAAGAAAATTAATTTCATCATCTTTCTTTCTTTCTTGATTTGCTCATAAGTTTAGTATTCTCTAGTTAAGATCTTTTGTGCTTCCAAGGAAGATTGCATGTTTGATTTTTATCACTTGTATGTTTGTTTGTTTCCTTCGACTCTTATACTTGCTACCCAGCCTTGCTAGCCAAAAACCTGTACTGAGAGGGAATTCTTCTCATGCATCTAATCCTTAAACCAAACCTATGCCATTTGTGTCCACCATACCTACCTATTAGCACTATTGCTATTCCAAGTAAATTCTTGTTTTTATCTACCTTCCAAATTAAACTTGTTATGTGAAAATTAGTGATTAAAGCTCTCACGAACTTGATGGCACACTTTACTTTCTTGCATTTAATAAACTTGAACCATTGTGCCCATCTATGTTGCGTATATGCTTGCGCTTTGTGAGTTGTGAATTAGCAGAACCATGCTGTCATGGGGGACGCTTTCAACATTGCACTGGTACTTTGTACCTAGTTGATATCATGTTCTTTTGTCTATGGATGTCGTCGGTGTGAAATGAAAGGGGAGCTTGTAAGTCCATGGAGTTATGTATGTGTGTTAGAGAAACGCCTGGGCCACCGGTCTAATCCATGTTGTTATGGTGTAAACCTGCAGTGTAACCATAACAAGCATCTATGAAGCATTCTTGTTATAAAAAAAGAGTCCGATATTGAGAAAAAGAGAAAAAGAAAAAAAAGAGATTATGAAAAGAGGAAAGAGAGAAAAAAGCACCATATTCCCATGGTAAATAAGAAGATTGCTGAGATGCTTGTTGTCTGCTTGCCTTGTCATTTTGATATGGGGATTCTTCCGTATCATCGGGCAAGGGGTACCCCGTTGGTGGTTCTCCATGATACACATGTGCTTACTATGATAAGAACTTACCGGTGACTAAACTTGAGTAACATGAGGAGCGGCCCTCGTATTCAAGGGACATGAGATTTTCAACTTACAACTTGTCAAGCATATCCTCATATTTGATCACTTTAACCTTAACCACCTAAAGATGCCTATGATAGGGGAATTAGAGCTGAAAGCTAATAAGTATCATAATTTTTGGGAGCTCTTTATGAAACTTGAAATCCCTGCTTCCCTCTACGAAGGGCCTTTCTTTTTACTTTTTAGTTGAGTCAATAAACCTATTCTCTTCTACCTCAGCAAGTATTTTGAGTTGTTGTGTTTCATTCATTCATATGGTGATTTATTCAATCATGTTTCTTATGTTCCTTGTTTTGCACTTTGCTCTTATCTTGGTGTTTACCACTTTGAAAGCTATCATTGAAAATCAGTTATTTTTGAACTCCAGCAAATTGTCAACTATTCTTCGACCAAGAGCTAAGTTTGCCATTACCAATTATGATTTACTTTATGTATCTTTATTGTGTTTCCTTTACTTATTGCAAGTTAAGTTATATAATAGTGAGTTGTCTTCTATTATGATCTATGTATTGATGAATGTGATGCTTCCTGTCCATATTCTTTTATCGACTCTTCACTCCATAAACCCGAGGCCATGTTTATTAAGCTCAGTTTCGCTTGGGGACAACCGAAGTCTAAGCTTGGGGAGAGTTGGTACGTCCATTTTGCATCACTATTCTATATCATAATTCACTATTATTCATTGATATATTTCATATTAAGAGATGATACTTATGTTATTTCATCTATTTTTGCATGGTTGATGACTTTTGGAGCATGGATCGCTGCAGTCAGGATTCTGATGGAAAAGGCGCTGTTTGGAGGCAAAATTCGTGAAGATCAGAAAATCCGGGAAAATATATGGAAAATCCTATTTTTCGAGAAGATGAAGGAAGCCAGAAGGAGGAGTGGAGATGGGCCATAGGGGGCCCACACCACCCCTGGCACAGGTGTCGTCGGATTGATGACAAGTACGCCATGAGGGGGTCCTCGAGGCGTGCGCAAGAGAGGGGTGTGAGACGTACGGTGTTCTGGGACGGTGAGCACACAAGTTTACCCAGGTTCGAATCCTCCGGCTTTGGACAGATCCTACTCCTGCTAGCAATCCAATAATACGGCAGAGCCAGAATATGGGTTACAAGGGTTTCGCCTGTGCGAGTTGAGGGTCTAAAGTATTGGGTGTCCTAAAGGCTCTCCCTAGGACGGCTTATATAGATATCCGGCCTAGGGTTTACAGGAGAGATCTATCCGACTACGTCTAAGAGTCGGTTACAGAGTACATCTTGAACTACAAGTAACATTATGGGCCTAAGTCGGTAAGTCTTCTGGGCCTTCCCGTAGCCGGATTGGACTTCGTATTTCTCCCTGACTGGGCCGCCCGTGAAGCAAAGCTCTAACCCGAAGTGGGCCACCCTAGTCAGTGAGGAACTGTAAGGATACCCGGAAAGTATATCCCCAACAGCAGCCCCTGGAGGCCTCCAAGATCCAAAGTCGGATTTATCATCGTCTAGCTTGATCTTCGGCTTGCAAAATCTTGAAGGGTTCCTGAAACTTCACAAGAAAAAACGATCCGGGTCTTAAAAATAAGTCAGACCTTTCAATTGGTTACTCGGATTTTCCAGCTCGATTTTAAACTAAGCCGGAACTTGGTCTCTAACGCCACCTAACACAAGCATGGTCAAGTCACGTCATCTGACAGGAGTTCCGTCAGCACGACCGTTGGTGGGTCCGTGGTCCGCGGAACCGTGGTGCTGTTTCAATGCGTGCGTGGAGATTGAGGCGATGCAATCATCGTGCGGGTCCTTCCCAGTTCTTTCCACGCCGCGTGGTGGTTACACTGTAGAATTTGCACGAATCTTGGCGCAGGTAGGTGGATATAAGGGGTTCGGATTTATTCTTCTCCTTTCCACCAGTCCTTTGCCGTTTCCTTTCCTCCCAATCTTTCTGCATGCACAGAGCCTCCTCGTCCCCCCCCCCACCGAGCTCCCAGCGCTGCCCCTTTAAGGTCACCCTCTCACCGGAGAAAATGCCTTCATCATCTTCTTCCTCCGGTTTGGCGGCAGTAGCGGCGGCGGTGAAGGCGGAAGCAGCAGTAGAGAAAGAAAGCTACCGAGGAATCTAGATCTGCTGCGCTCTTGACGAAGCAGACCTCAAGAACATGGAGAAGGAGGGGCTTCTCGCTGCTGGCGACTGGCAGAGCGGCTCTGGTGAAACCGTCCCCAACCCGCGCGACGACGAGCAGGTTCACTTAGGCACCATCTTGATCGAGGTCTGTCTTTTCCTCCCTCGGAGTTCTTCTCCGAGGTGATAGATCATTACGGAGTTCAACTCCACAATCTTGCTCCCAACTCACTTCTAGAAATGAGTGTGCATGCTGCGCTTTGCGAGGGCTTTCTCGGCATTAGGCCGAGTTTGCTTCTCTTCCGGTTTTATTTCCATGTCCGGAGGAATTCCATCACTGCTGGTGTTCCTTACATCACCGGCACTATTAGCTTTTCTCTTAGACGTGACCGGGCATATCCCAAAATTTCTGCCAGTGACTCGGTCAAACAATGGCCAGCCACTTTTTTCTACCATAGGGATATTCCGGCTCCCGGCAAAGCTACTGCTTTGCCAGCTTTTGTCGAAGGAGCCGCCACGGCCCAGCCTTCCTGGGACGAGGCTGCTCCGGCTCTCACTGATGATCTGATCCTCGCTAAGAGGCGGATCGAATATCTGATTAAGCACAATGGTCTGAAGGGATCCGACTTGGTCCAGTGCTGGGTCTCACGTCGAATCCAACCACTTCAGTACCACGGGGATAGACTGATGCACTCCATCACATCTTCTCCAACCGACTCCCTCTGCGTCAGCCCCAAATCCTACACCACTCAAGGCTACATAAGCCAAATCAAATGGCTGATCAAGGAGCGGATCGAAAGGCGGATTCCGAAGGTTTCTCTGGACATGCACATGGCGGAAAACCCCGTGGTGCCGGTAAGCTTCCATCATCACATCTTTTATGTGTTTCAATCTTCGAGTTATACTGCAATACTGATATGTTTTCTTGTTTTCAGCTTGCTGACATCCCCGAGTCGGAACTTGCTCCACTTGAAGGATACCCTCCGGAGTTCTCTCAGGAGGTAGAAGTAGTTCCACTGCCGGATCTTGCGCTCAAGAAGCACAAAGCTCCGACAGTAGCGGTTGGAACAAAGGAGGTGCCTGTCGTGAAAAGGTAACTTCCAGTCACAACTTTTCCGCCTTTGTACTTTACTCAAATTTCTTTCCGAGATGTAATGTTTCCGACTTTGCTACCTTCTCAGAGCAAAATCAATAATCAAGGCCAAGGGTAAAGGGATTTCTTCGAAGCCCTTGCGTTAGACGAATCTTACCATAGCTTCCCCTGCCGTGGCTCCTCCGACTCCTGCCCCTCAACCTTCTGCAACTCCGGTTATCTCGTCGGATGCTGCAGAAGATCCGGCTCCTCAAACGAAGCCTGCGATCCTTGGGTCGCAAACTGACGTCACCGTGGGTGCGTCAGCTCAAGATAAGGGTGAACCCTCTTTGGGTAATGATCCCTCGGCTGAAGTCTTCGCCGAAAACGTCCTCAGCAATCCGGGTCTTGCCAAGTTTGGCCTGACCCGGAAATCTGCAGAGGAGATCCAACGGCTAGCCAGGCAAGTCCTGGATAAAAGTCATTTATCCCTCGAGGAGGAAGCGCAAGAAGCAGAGGACGTCAAGTTCTCTGACCTTCTCACTCAAGTCCGCCTTCGTGACGAGAGGATTAGGACTGGTGAGCTTCCAACAGCCCCAGTGATCCCTCTCACTCTTGCCAAGAAGGTGGCCGCTGAAGTGAACGCGGGTTTAGATAAACTCACCCGCGAGCAATATGTAAGTCGGAATTCCAACTCTTGTTTTTTCCATTATGTTATATCATATCCTCTAGCCCCCAAGCATGAAGTAGGATATAGAATCCGAGTTTATGCTTCATTAGGATGCCAAAGAACGAACTAGTGTAGCCCCCAAGGCTCGTGCTGATATTTAGCAAAAATATTAGCCCGAGTCTTAAGTAGCTTTCTGACTTTGGGTATTCTGACTTATAGAAAGTATGTTCCTATAACCAGGAATTACTGACCAATGTCTGTGATAAGCGGAGAGAGATCAAAGCTCTCCGGCTTAAAAATGCTGAGCTCAAAGTAGCCAAGGATGAAGCCGAAGGTAAACATTCCGAGATTCAAACCTTGTCTTTGCTTTTTTCAATGTCAAATTTTTCTGAACTGTTGTTCTTTTTTGACTTACAGCGCTGGTGAAACAATCCATCGCTATGATTGAAGAGGCCGAGAACCTCAAGACCCTGGTGGTGGAGAACAAGGGACTTCGCCAAGAGCTGGATAAGCTCAAGGCAGATCATGAAAAGAGCATAGCTCAAGTCCTTGAATCCTCCTCCATGGCCACTGATGAGCGTGATCGCAAGATTGCTGCTCAGGATAAAATAATCTCGGACCTCAAGAATGAGCTTGGCAGAGAGAAGGACATATCCCAGGCGCTCCGGGCTGAACTCCAGAGTCTCCAGGAGGAGAAGACCAAGATTGACGACGTCATTTTTGGTACATTCCACCTCTCTGACTTATCTTTTTATTCGACTTCTACCAATGTCGGTTTTTCTTAACTTGTTTTTTGTATAGGTCCTCTGAAGTTGACGGACTCTTCCTCGTCCGAGCCCCGCACTCACCGGCTTACCCAAGTCGGTGATCTTCTTCATGACTACCGCCAGTCCCTTGAGGACATTGGCGAGTCTCTCAGGATTCCGGACATGCCAAGCATGTCGGATTTTGAGGTGCGGGACAGGGCCAAGGAGATGCCGCAGCTTGTTTGGGACTGGAACATGTCCTACGCGGGGACTGCTGCGCAGAACGCTCTCACTATGGTCATGATCCACCATAGAAACATGGAGATATGGCAAGTGACCAGAGGGTACTGCAAGGTGGACGAAGACGGCCAGGAGCAAGACCTTCAAGCTATCATGCACTCCTGCGCCGGATACGGGTGCCACATAGCTGATCTAACCAGCTACGAGATCCCCTTCTTCACCCGTGTGGATACTCCGCCTCCTCCTACAGAAGAAAACAAAGAAGTTTTCGATGATGAACGCACCAACTCGGATGCGGACATCTCGGAAAGATACCAAGGCGGAGTAACCAGCGAGCCGGCAGATCCTTCATCTCCTCCTGCATCATAGGCCTGACATTTATGTATTATTCCAGAAAAAATCTGATGCGATTGTAAATATTAAGTACTATTTATTTTGCAAGTGCTAAGCTTTTGATCTATTCAGCACTTTTCGGCTTTGAGATTTTTGCGTGCCTGAAATGTTTACACAAGCACTTGTATTTTTTCATCTCTACTTATCGTTTATCTGGCTTTCCGCCTCGTCCCTTTTGTGAGCCGGCTAAACCTTCCGCCGGAAACTTTGCCGAGCAACGGAGCTCAATTGCTAAACCAGTTTAAACTCGGAAACAAAGCCGGCTTCCAGTACCAACAATTCACTACTCGGAAAATGCCTGCATCCGGCAATCAGATAAATAACCAAAGTAAAGACTAGAAACTTTAGAGTTATACCTGAAGGTAGCAGTTTTAGAATCGGAAATCTAGACCAGAACGAACATGAGCATAAAGTACTTTCAAGCATTCTGGGATTTTCGACTATGACATGATCATTCGGAAATAAGATGGTTTAAGAACTTCTCAGAAAAAACTTGAGCTAACCAACACTTTTATTTCTCACAGAACATGTACATATGTATAATTACAAAGAAGGATAAACTAAGAATAAAAGGGACGTAGCTGAGCAATATTCCATGGTCCGTCTAGCTCATCCGGATTTGTACTGCCTCCAGCTCTCTTTCTCTTCTTAGTAGCGGGTCTTTCTTTGACTGGCCTCATGTCAGTTAAGTAGTACGATCCATTGTGCAATACTCGACTAACTAAAAAGGGCCCTTCCCATACTGGGGAAAGTTTGTGTTTTCTTTGTTGCACAAGCCGGAGAACCAAATCACCTTTATTGAAAGATCTATTTCGGACTCTCTAGCTCTGATACTTGCGTAACTTCTGCTGATAGGCTGTAGATCTCATTTCAGCAACGACGCGAACTTCTTTGACTAAGTTGAGATCATTTTGTCGAGAAATCTCGGCATCCTCTTCGATATACATGGCCACTCTAGGAGAAGTATGAATTAAATCACTAGGAAGAACTGCTTCTGCGCCATAGACCAAGAAGAAAGGTGTGTATCCTATTGACCTGTTTGGAGTTGTTCGTAAACTCCAAATTACAGAGGGTAGTTCCTCTGCCCAAGCCCCCGTAGCACGTCGTAGTGGTGCTTCGAGTCTTGGTTTCAGGCCTTGTAGAATTAAACCATTTGCGCTTTCGACTTGTCCGTTAGCCTGTGTATGTGCGACTGACGCAATGTCAAGCCGGATATTTTGCTCATCGTAGAATTCGACCAGTTCTCCCATAGAAAAGTTACTCCCGTTGTTCGTGATAATGCTATGCGGATAACCATACCGGATTATAACATCCTCGACAAATCTTTTGGTTGTTGCTTTATCACAACTAGTGACAGGTTTAGCCTCGATCCACTTGGTGAATTTATCCACCATCACTAAGAGGTGAGTAAACCCACTTGGAGCTCGTTTAAAAGGTCCTACCATATCAAGCCCCCAGACCGCAAAAGGCCATGTTATAGGTATTGTTCATAGCTGATCAGCCGGAACATGAGCTTGCTTGGCGTACTTTTGGCAGCCTTTGCATGTCTTGACTAATCGTTCGGCATCCGCCTGAGCTATAAGCCAGAAAAATCCATGTCGAAAAGCTTTTGCCACTAAAGATTTGGCTGCAGCGTGGTGACCACACTCGCCTTCGTGGATTTCCCTTAAGATTTCCACTCCTTCTTCCGGAAATACATAGCGCTGAAAAACCCTAGAAACACTCTGTTTATGGAGCTCACCCTTAACAATAGTATAGGCTTTTGCTCGTCGGATAATCTGCCGGCTTATCACCTCGTCTTCGGGTAATTTGCCATCTACCAAATAATCGAGGTAGGGTTGAGTCCAGCTAGAAATTACAGCCAGAACTGCTATCAAAGGTGAGTCGGATTTGGTGAGATATTCCTCACCTACTCCCTTTACCGAAGGGACTTTGAGGTGCTCTAAAAATGCGCCATCCGGGACCTCTTTCCGTGCAGAGCCTATTCGAGATAGTGCATCTGCTTCCTCATTTTCTGCTCGAGGGATGTGTTGAACTTCAAACCCTTCGAACGATTTAGATAGGTCATCCACGACAGCTTTATATGCTGTCATGTGCTTATTTGCATTACAAATATCCGAGACTTGCTGAGCAACAAGATCCGAATCTCCATAACACATCAAATGTCGGATGCCAATATCCTTGGCAATCCGGATTCCATGGAGCAGTGCTTCATACTCGGCAATATTGTTTGTCGCTGTGAAGTGGATCTGCAACACGTATAAAAGTTTATCTCCTTGGGGTGATTTGAGCACCACGCCAGCCCCCGAGCCCCCTCGAGCCTTAGACCCGTCGACCAAGAGGGTCCAATATTCCGACTCAGGGAGGATCATATTCTCCTTCGTCTCTGTCCAATCAGCGACAAAGTCAGCAAGGATCTGGGATTTGTTTGTTGTCCGAGGTTTGTACTCAATATCGAAAGCTGAAAGCTCTATGCCCATTTGGCGACGCGTCCTGTGGCGTCGCTGTTGTTGATTATGTCTCTCATGGGAGCTTTGCTCACCATGGTAATTGGATGCTCCTGAAAATAGTGTCGTAACTTACAAGATGCTAGGAAAACACCGTAAGCCAACTTTTGATAGTGCGTATATCGCTGTTTTGATTCTGTCAAGACCTCGCTGACAAAGTAAGTCGGACGCTGCACCAGGTGTTCCTGATTTTCCTCTGGTCTCTCCACCACCATGACGATACTAACGACCTTATTTGTCACAGCAATATAAAGCAACATCGGTTCTTGAGGTTCCGGCGCTGCGAGGATAGGAGCAGATGAGAGTACTTTCTTCAGGTCTTGTAGTGCAGCTTCAGCTTCGTTAGTCCAGACAAAATCTTTGGTCTTCTTCAGGAGTTTGTATAATGGTACGGCTCTTTCACCAAGCCGGCTTACAAATCGACTGACCGCAGCAATGCAACCAGTTAATCTTTGTACGTCCTTCAGGCGAGTTGGCCTGGAAATATTGAGTATAGCCTTGATTTTGTCGTGGTTCACCTCTATGCCTCTTTGAGACATGATGAAACCTAACAATTTTCCGGCTGGTATTCCAAAGAAGCATTTCTTCGGGTTAAGCATGATGTTGTATTTTCGTAGATTGGCGAACGTTTCCTCCAAGTCGGAAATGAGTGTTTCCTTCTTTTTTGGACATCACCGTGATATTATCCACGTATGCATGTACATTGCGTCCGAGTTGGTCGTGGAGGCAACACTGCATCGTGCGCTGGTACGTAGCTCCTGCGTTCTTCAGCCCAAAGGGCATCATAACAAAACAGAAGGTTCCGAAGGGGGTTATGAATGAATTTTTGAGTTTGTCAGATTCCTTCATCCGGATTTGGTGATAACCGGAATATGCGTCGAGAAAACAGAGGAGTTCCGAGCCTGCCGTAGAATCGATAACTTGATCAAGTCTAGGCAGAGCGAACGGATCTTTTGGACAAGCCTTGTTCAAGGCAGTATAATCAACACACATCCTTAAATCAGTGGTGTCCTTTTTAGGGACCATTACAGGATTGGCCGACCACTCAGTGTGGATGACCTCTTCTATGAATCCGGCTAACTCGAGCCGTGCTAGTTCCTTAGCTATTGCCTTACGCTTTTCGTTCCCAAACCATCGTCAGGACTATTTGATAGGTTTAGCGTTCAGGTTTACATTTAGAGAGTGCTCGACAAGTTCCCTAGGTACTCCGGTCATGTCAGATGGCTACCATGCGAAGATATCTTGATTTGCTTGGAGGAACTTGACGAGCACGCTTTCCTATGTGCTATCTAGGCCTACGCCTATCTGGGTCACCTTGGAGGGGTCATCATCCTTCAACGATGCTTTCTTCGTCTCTTCTGATGCCTTGAACTCCGGATTTGGCTTGGTAACCTCCTTCTTCGTTGCGGGCATCTCTGACGGATCTATGCTCTTCTTGATCTCCTGGTACTCCTAGGCGTGCAGCACGGCTTCGGCAAAGGCGGCATTTCCATCCTTGCACTCTCGCGCTTTCTTCAGGTCTCCCCTGATGGTGATCACGCCGTTGGGACCTGGAATTTTCATCATATTGTAAATGTAACACGGACGAGCCATAAAAGCCCAGTAAGCCGGACGTCCGAATATAGCGTGGTATGCGCTCTTGAATGGGACCACTTCGAAGGAAAGTGCCTCCGTCCGATAATTCTTTGGAGTTCCAAAGGTAACATCCAAAGTGATCTCTCCTGGGAATTAGCTTGTCTTCCTGGGACAACTCCATGAAAAATCACAGAGCTATGGTTCAGCTGGGTCTCCGAGATCTTCATCTGGCGTAGCGTTTCGACATAGAGAATATTGATGCTGCTACCACCGTCCATGAGGGTCTTGGAGAAACCATAACCGTCAATAAGTGGGTTGACGATTAAGGCGTATTTTCCTCGCCTGTGTAACTTAGGCGGATGATCATCGCGGTCAAACGTGATTGCCACTTCCGACCAGTCCAGATACTGGGGAACAGCCAAAACTGTTGCATTGAGTTCGTGTAGAACTGCTTTCTTGACCTTTGCTGGTTGAGATCCGAGGAAGGTGACATAAGTGTCCTTCTTGGTGGGAAAAGTCTTCTTCCCTTCCGACTTGGGATTTGAAGCATCAGCTTCCTCCATGTCGGAATCTTCCTTGGTCTCTTTGCCTTTTTCGGGATTTTTCTTTCCCTTCTTCCGCTTAGCTTTGTAGCCCGTGGTGTCATCTCTTTTGATGTCGTCATTGAAACGACATTCAGCGTTGGTGTGGGACGAGCCCCCATTGGCGTCTAGGTGATGCACACATGGGTTATTGGCAATGTCGGCCCAAGAGTAGGTTTTGCCTGGTTGTTGTTCTCCTCTACCTTGGACCCTTGATGTCCCACGGCCATGCCTGCGGCCTCTGCCACGTCCTCCTCATCCTCCAAACCCGGAAACAGTAGTAACTACCGTCGTTTCCGCGTTGGGTTTTTCTTCTGAGGTATTTTTGCGCTTCTGAGCTTGTTGCTTTGGTTGTTTTGCCGACTGAGACACAACTAGGGAATTGAGTAGTCCTTCTGCATCGTCGTCAGCATCTGCATACTTGCTCGCTGTTTCTATCATCTCTCCCAAATCGGTGACCTTGCCACACTTCAAGCGATGGTGCAGTAAACCAATAGGGAGACCTGTAATGAAAGCTTCAATCGCAATTTGATCATTTAATCCTTCGCAGGAGTTCTTGGTGTCGATCCATCGTCCGAGGTAATCCCGGCAAGTTTCTTCGGCTTTCTGGGTGCAACGATGTAGGTCTCCAACCGTACAGGGCCTCCGATATGTGCCTTCGAAATTCTGAAAGAACGCGCTTTGCAAATCATACCAGTTATGGATGGTGTTTGCCGGAAGTTCATTGAGCCATGATCGTGCCGTCTTCCGCAACATAAGTGGGAGATATCGGGTTGCGACCAGGCTATTTCCGCCTTTGGCAATGCAGCAAGCTTGGAAGAAATCCTGCAACCAGGTGTCTGGCCGAGCAATGCCGTCATAGGCTTGGATATGTCTTGAGATAGCAAATCCTTCTGGGAATTTTGTAGCTCTGATGCGTGGTCCGAAGCACTTTGGGCCCACGTACACGTCATCATTTTCATAGAGCCGAGCCTCTATGTTGGAGTTGATCCCGTGCCTTGCGTCGTTCGGGGATAGAGATCGTCCCGAATGTCGGCTGTGGCTACGGTGCCGTGGAGCCGGACTTCGGCTTCTACCACCACCTCCTCTGCCATGTCGTCCTCCTTGCCCTCCATGGGGGTCGTTGTGATGACTGCGAGGTGGAGAGGGTGGGGCAGCTGGATAGTTTCCGGCTGATCGCCGGCCTCCATCTGGAACATCATTATTCCGGTTTCGAGGAGGATCTTGACTGCGACAAGCCCCCTGCCGGTTGTACCAGCATGGTTTCCATCATTTCTTCGTCCGTCGTTCCCACCATGGTGAGGCTCAGCCGGACGGTTTTCATGTCTAGGAGGTGGCATTCTCTGACGATCCTCCTCCCGACGTTTCTCCTTATCTTCTCCCCTTCGATCCTTAGATTCTCGTCGGGGAGGGTTCGTCGGATTCAGGGCAGCGATGGTGTCTTTTTCGGCCGCTGGGGCGACGTTGCTCCAGTTACGCGAAGTTTTGTGATGCTGTCCTGAAGATCTGGTTCTTGAATAATTGTCTTCACTGCGTTCGAGGTGATGGTACTGCGCCCGAACGTAATGGGACCTTATGCCAGCCCATGCCGGATCTATGCGACACTGGTCAGAATCCGAGACTAGTTTTTGACTTCCGGACAGGGCTACCTTTTGCTGCTCTAGTCCCTTGTTGAGTAGCTTGATACCCAAACGGATCTCCTCTAGTCTTGGATTAGCCGATAGAATTTCTTGGGCTGCCACGGTATTTTGTACTGGTGTTGGGTACACCCAATCTCCATTGCTATCTTTCCGTGGCTTCCCCATCTCATCTCCAAAAAGGACGGCACGGACACGTGGGAATTGGTTGTCATCTATGTGACGCTTCCATGTCTTCTGATGTAGACGAGACATGTATTCCTTGTTTGACATGCGTTTCTTCTCCACCTTGATGTTTTTGGCTTCATCGAGGAGTTGTTGACGACGCGCTTCTAGGGCTTGCGCCCTTTCGTCCAGCTCATCTACAGTAAGTTCTGTAGCTGTAGGGATAGGTGTGGTTAATGCGGCATCGATGAGTTTACGCGCACCTTTAGTGATCACGTGCCCATCCACCTATGCTTCTTTTTTCAGCTCGTCCGGGATAAGTGCTCCATCCGAGTCTTCCTCGTATTCCTCGGCAATCACCTCCTCTGTCAGAGGGTCTTTTGCCGAGGTCTTGTTTTTCTTGTTCTTCTTATTTGCCTTCTTGGCAGCGCCGGTAGCAAAGACGGCTTTGGGTCCGTTTCCAGGAGTCAAACTCTGATCGGTACTCTCGGACATCTGGACCTCGGGATTATCTCCGACGTCCATGTCATCCTGCGTTTTGGGAGAGTGTTCGCCGAATCCTTCATCCATGGCTTCTCCTTCTTCTGCAGCTTTGGATTTGTACTCCTCTTCATATTCCGTGAAGAACTTTCGGAAATCTGCTGACATCATCGATTCATCCGAGGATTCGGGTACGTCGGCGTTTGTTCCAATTGCCTCCAGCACCGAGTCGGTGTTTTCTCCAGCATCGGCAGAGCCAGATCCAGATCCTACATATCCGACAAAGTGCGACGCGTGCTTCCTGAGGTACCTGCGGCTTTCACGATCAGCCATGTCGAAACTTTTGATGGTCTCGAGAATTGCATCTGCGTTTTCGCCTTGCAGTATCATACGTCGTAATGTGTACCTTAGGAAAGGTTTGTCTGTTCCGGCATCATCAGAGCCGGAATCAGTGTCATTGATATGCTCCTCCTGGATTTTGACTTCCACGGGTGGGTTGATCTGGGATCTGGCTCCTGCTAGGAGATCCACTCCAGATTCGACTTGTTCCGCTAGGTCTTCTTCAGGCTCGGGTTTCTCCACTATCTCTGCAACTGGCGCGGGCTGGGTGGGATTAGGGTTTTCTGAGATCCGGAACTCTGCCGCCTCCGCGGACAAAGAGAACCCAGAAAATTCTTCTGCCTCTATCATCACCGCTGGGTGGGTTGGGTAGGTTCAGCGAAACCGATGTAAACATCGATCTCACCAAAAGACATGATTGTGTAGGCAGTCACGGCCTCCCTTACCGGAATCCAAGTCTCGTCGAGAACGATGAGAGGGACGTCGCTGGCGTAGAGGATGCGACCGACAGCGATAGTCTCACCGATTCCGATTCTTGCAGATTCCGCTCGGAACGCAGATCCGAAGCTCACTTGCTCCATGGTGGGCGCCAACTGTCGTCGGATTGATGACAAGTATTCCATGAGGGGGTCCTCGAGGCGTGCGGAAGAGAGGGGTGTGATATGTACGGTGTTCCGGGACGATGAGCACACAAGTTTACCCAGGTTCGAATCCGCCGGCTTTGGACGGATCCTACTCCTGCTAGCAATCTAGTAATACGGCAGAGCCGGAATATGGGTTACAAGGGTTTCGCATGTGCGAGTTGAGGGTCTAAAGTATTGGGTGTCCTAAAGGCTCTCCCTAGGACGGCTTATATAGATATCCGGCCTAGGGTTTACAGGAGAGATCTATCCGGCTACGTCTAAGAGTCAGTTACAGAGTACATCTTGAACTACAAGTAACATTTGGGCCTAAGTCGGTAAGTCTTCTGGGCCTTCCCGTAGCCGGATTGGACTCCGTCTTTCTCCCTGACTGGGCCGCCCGTGAAGCAAAGCTCTAACCCGAAGTGGGCCACCCTGGTCAGTGAGGAACTGTGAGGATACCCGGAAAGTATATCCCCAACAACGGGCCAGCCTAGGCCGCACCACAGGTGGTGTGGCCGCCCTGGCCCACCTCTGGCTCTCCCCTCTGGCATATATAATCCTCCCGAAACCCTAATACTCGGAGAGCGACCACAGAAAGATTCCGCTGCCTCTGCGGGGCGGAAAACACCAAGAGAGAAAGATCTCTCTGGCAGACAGATTTCTACCGGGGGAATTCCTTCCCGGAGAGGGGAGATCGTCGCCATCAATGCCACCATCAAGCTGGACTTCATCGGGATCATCATCATCATCATCACCACCATCATCACCATCAGCACCCTCATCACCATCTCCATATTGATGTAACAATTGGGTTGAACCTTGCATAGTTCTGAGGGGAAACTTTCCCGGTGTTGATTACTCTTTGTAGTTGATGCTATTGATTGAACCGTTGAATTATTGTTTATGTTTATATTGGTATACATCATTATTCTATCTCTCATCATGATCCATATGATGTCTTGTGAGTAGTTCGTTTTGTTCTTGAGGACATGGGAGAAGTCATGTTGTTAGTAGTGGAGTTATGTTGAGAAAGATTCAATAGTTTGATATTTAAGTTGTGGTGTACTTCTTCTAGTGGTGTCATGTGAACGTCGACTACATGACACTTCACCTATATGGTCCTAGGGGAATGCATTGTGTATTTGGCTACTAATCGTAGTGGTTGCCGGAGTGACAAAAACCTGAACCCCCGTTAGGAAACCATTGCACAAGGGATGTAAGGGTCTTAGAGTTTAAAGCTGTGGTTAGGTTTCTACCTTAATTACTTTCTTGTACTTATGGATGTTTGCAAGGGGTATAATCACAATTATGTATTAGTCCTAGGAAGGTCGGTACATTAGCACATGTTCACCCACACAACACTTAGCAAGCTAAAGAAGATTAATCAACTATATGAAGCGAAAGCACTTGACAGTCTTCCCGTGTGTCCTCGAGAACATTTGGTCATCTCAAGTAATACAACCGGCTTGTCCTTTGCTGAATAAAGGATTGGGCCACTTGCTGCATTTATTCTTATTGTCTTTTGTTTACTCGTACTTTATTTATTTGCTTTATCAAAAACCCCTAAAAATCTGTTTGCTAAGTATTTGATGAGAATTCCCGATCCATACCACTAGCCAGCACCTTCTGCTCCTCGTTGGGTTCGACACTCTTACTTATCGAAAATACTGCGATACACCCCCTATAGTTGTGGGTCATCACCCCAACACACCCAATACACTTGTCAGGTGTATAGGTGCACTAGTTCGGCGAAGAGATAGTGAAATACAAGTAATATGGATGATTATAAGTGGTAATTGCAATCTGAAATAAGAGTGGAAGCAAGCAAACATGTAACATGGCTGATTGTAAACGATGTTTCAATGCTTAGAAACAAGGCCTAGGGATCATACTTTCACTAGTGGACACTCTCATATAAATATATTCTCTTCATTATGCTACCCTGAACTACTCTTCGGTTGGACGATGTAGGGCTATAACAGCACACCTTAAAGTTCGTATTCCCCATCTAGATAACCCCTCACTATCACCTTGAGCGCTAGATGGTTCAAACAAACACCACAATCTCATAGAGACATGATATGTAGCTAACGTATCTATAATGTTTGATGTTCCATGCTTGGTTTTTATCTACTTTCTTATGTTTTGTCCACACTTTGGAGTACTTTTTATACACTTTCTTGGACTAACCTATTAACAAGATTCCATAGTGCCAGCTGCCTGTTTTATGCTGTTTTTGGTTCCAGGAAAGTCAGAAAATGAATATTCTTGGAATTGGACGGGACAAAAACCAAAGTCAGTTTTTCACCGAGGGAGACATGGTGCCAGAATACGAGACAAAGAGGGGCTAGAGGGCCGCCCCACCACCTGGCTGCACGGCCAGGCCTGGCCCGCGCTAGGGGGTCGTGTGGCCGCCTAGGGCACCCTCTCGGCCTCCCCTTTCGCCCATAAGATGCCTCCGATACAGAAACCGTAAGTACCCGATCAAAATTCCACGAAAGAGTCTGTAACCGCCGTCATCTCCATCCCTAGATTGGGAGGGATCTGAAGCTCTTCCCGGCACCCTGTCGGAGGGGAGAATTCACCCTGGAGGCCTTCTTCAACACCATGCAAGCCTCCGGTGTGATGCGTGAGTAGTTCATCCCTGGACTACGGGTCCATGTAGTAGCTAGATGGTTGGTTCTTCTCCTTTGTGCTACCATGTTTAGATCTTGTGAGCTCCGTTCATGATCAAGATCATCTATTTGTAATCATACATGTTGTGTTTGCGGGGATCCGATGGATATTGAGATGCTATTTCAGATTGATTATTGATTCTATCATGTCTTTGTTATTTGTGATCTTGCATGCTCTCCGTTGTTAGTAGATATCTTGGCCGAGTAGATGCTAGCAACTCCAAGAGGGAGTATTTATGCTTGATAGTGGGTTCATGCCTCTAGTATTCTGGGGAAGTGACAGAAATCTCTAAGGTACTAGATGTGCTGTAGCTACTAGGGAGAAAACAACAATCCTTTGTTCATAGAACAATCGTATTGTTTAGTTTACACGCAATGCGTAATGCAATTATCTATTGCTTGCAACTTAATACTGGAGGGGGTTCGGATGATAACCTGAAGGTGGATTATTAGTCATAGATGCAGTTGGATTACGGTCTGTGTATAATGTTGTAATGCCAAATCAAATCTCATAGGAGCCAAGATTATTAGTATATGCATGTATGCTTTCTCGATGTTTGTCAATTACCCTGCTGTAATTTGTTCACCCAACATGTCATCTATCTTAAGGAGAATCACCACTAGTGAACTATGGACCCCCGTCGTTTCTTTTATCATCAATCTACAACTGTTACCACTTTCTGTTTACTTTCTGCAAGCTATTACTATCTTCCACACAATACGTTTAATCCTTTGTTTTCAGCAAAACCGGTGAGATTGATAACCTCACTGTAAGTTGGGGGCAGAGTTCTGTGGTTGTGTTGTGTAGGATTCCAAGTTGGCAATAAAACATTGGAGGTGTTTCCTTGCTCCTATTGGTTCGATAACCTTGGTTTCATAACTGAGGGAAAACTTGTTGCTGTGCTCATCATACTTTTCTCTTGGGGTTCCCCAACAAGCTCGATATATTTTGGGCCATCAAGACATCCAACTCAAATTATACTCATGATAAGTATTTCTGTAACCTTAGCCTAAATGCCACACGGTGTGCACACTGTCAACTTCACACACGTGTGGATAAGCATAGATTAATTAAAGCACTTGAGTAGTAGAATAGATCTACTTATTCAACTACATTACAAAGCTCATGATCTCAATAAGATCATGCATAGAAAGAGAGAGATGAACACATAGCTACCAGCAAAGCCCTTAGCCTCGAGAGATAACTACTCCCTCCTCATCATGGGAGTCAGCAACAACGATGGAGATGGCTCCGGGGGCATTTCCCCATCCCGACAGGGTGCCGGAACAGAGACTTATGTCCCCCAAATCTCCTCTTCAGTGGCGGCGGTGCTGCGGAACTTTTCGTGGAATTATGATCTTCCCCTTAGGGTTTTCATCTCGGGGGTTTATATAGGCGAAGAGGCGATGTCGGTGGTCGCCTAAGGGGCCCACACCAGGGCCTGGCATGCCCAGGGGGCCGCGCCACCCTATGGTGTGGCCGCCTCGTGGCTCTCCTCCGTCTCTACTTTGGACTTTTGTGTCATGTTGGAAAAAATAGGAACTTCGGCTTTTGTTTCGTCCAATTCCGAGAATATTTCTTTACTAGCTTTTCTAAAACATAAAACAGCAGAAAATAGGCAACTGGCACTGCGGCATCTTGTCAATAGGTTAGTTCCAGAAAATGTATAAAAATGCCTCAAAGTGTAGACGAAACATAAGATAGTTGATACAAAACAAGCATGGAGCATCAAAAATTATAGATACGTTTACGACGTATCATGTCCCAAGACTCTTGGGGAGTTGCGGCTCTATCAACGAAAGTTGGCAATGCTTCTTGCTTGCTAGGAGACGGTTTGTCCTTATGATAAAAGAACGTGGACGGCCATTTCTTCACTGACTCGGTGGATATAACCTTAGGATAGGTTTGTTCTCTCCTAAGGGATAAGCTAAGTGTTCTGGTAATATAAGGATTACCGGTAGTGATGGAATTTCTCCGGGTACCAAAATAGTACCGGAAAAGAGTGAGAGTCGGCTTTATTCCAAGATAACCCTCGCAAAGAGAAACATGGGAACTAAGCTCTAGGATCGAATTTGGGGGGAAGTTATGGAGTTGAACTCCATAATGCTAGATCACTTCAGAGAAGAACTCGAAAAGAGGAAATCTTAGTCCTCAGTCAAGATGCGTACCGAAGTGAACTCTCTCGTCATCGTGAGGGGCGGGAACGGTTTCTCCAAATCCGCTCCGCCACTCGCCGGCATAGAGAAGGCCTTCCTTGTTGACGAAACGCAGCTTCTCATCATCAAGAACGCAGGGGATCCAGGGGCCGTGGAAGTTCTTTTTCTCTGCTGCTGCCGCACCCGTCGCCGCTGTTGCCGCCGTGCTGGAGGAGGATGCCTCAACCATTTGGTCTAGCGCGGTGACCTAGGATGGGCGGCATTGTGGAGTTTGGGGAAGGAAAAGGAGGCTGGGAAGAGTTGCGTTGCTGGAGGAAGGAGAAGGCAAGAACAGGTAGAGGAGAAAGAGGAAATCTCAACCCCTTATGTACTTGACCTGCATTAAGATCCGTCTATGAACACTGTGGTGTTAGCCATGCATTGTGGAAGGAGCTAGGGTAACTTCCTCGAGAAGATTACGCCTCCTCGATCTCCATGCATGCATTAAATCGGCGCCTCAGTTCCGTGCGAACCGGACCCACCAACGGTCACGTTGGCAGGAATGTCTGTCAGTGACATGACCAGACCTTGACTAGTGTCATATGACGTAAGAGGCTATCTTCCATCTTAGTTTGAAATCAAGCAGGGGAAATAACAAGTGAAGTATTGACGAATCTGACCTAACTTGATTCGGATCCTATCTTTTGTTTTGTAAGTTTCATGAACCCTTCAAAATTCGGCAAGACGAAGTGATACCAAACTGGACGATGAAATCCGACTTTGGATCTGGGAGGCTTCCGGGGGCTGCTGTTGGGGATATACTTTCTGGGTATCCTCACTGTGCCTCGCTGACCAGGTGGCCCACTTAGGGTTAGATCTATGCTTCACGGACAACCTAGCCAGGGAGAAGAGACGGAGTCTAGTCCGGCTACGAGAAGGCCTAGAAGACTTACCGACTTAGGCATGTTTAGATACTTGTAGTCCAAGATGTACTTTGTAACCAACTCTGTATCGTAGCCGGATAGATCTCTCCTGTAACCCTAGGCCGGATATCTATATAAGCCGTCCTAGGGACCAGCCTTTAGGGCAACACACAATAGTCTACAATCTCAACTCGCACAGGCGAAACCCTTGTAACCCATATTCCGGCTCTGCCGTATTACTGGATTGACAGCTGGAGTAGGATCCATCCACCATCAGCGGATTTGAACCTGGGTAAGCTTGTGTGCTCACCATCCCGGAACACCATACGACTCACACCCCTCTCTTCCGCACACCCTGAGGACCCCCTCATGGCGTACTTGTCCTCAATCCGACAACTGGAGGCGCATGCGGCCATGCAGGCGAAAGCGGCATCCGAGCGTAACATGGTGTCTACTCGAGCAGCCATGGGTCATCTGCTTCTCCATGCCAGGCAGTATGGCGTACCATGGGGAAGCCAAGCCAACGTCAGATCTTTGGCGGGCTTCTCGCTGATCTCACTGGTGTTGTTCCAGGAGAGCTAGACGACTCTGTGCCCGAGGTTCTCAGCGTCCCCCCGAGTTTGACGGTGGATTCAACCCCAATGTGGTCTTCCCCCACTGTCTTGCACCTCGCGGTCCGCCCGCCTTCAACATCGACATCAACGTGCCCTATGCCAGATCTGTTGGGTACGAAGCATAGAAAACAAAAAAATTCCTATGATGGGAACTATTATACGCCAAGATCTATTACTAGATTTTTGCAAAAAAAAGATCTATCTACTAGATACAAGAAACGGGTGGATATACATCCATAGAGAACATAACCTCAAAGAACAACAACGCTTTGTTAATGAGATGGAACTCGTGGATGATATAGTCAAACGCTTACCGATCTCAAGATTGTGTGGAAGTCCTAGCGCCGCAAATCAGCAGCGCATCCGTCCTTGCACACATGTTTAGGCCACCGAACAACCTCCACCTCCTCGCTCCAGCGATGTAGTGGAAGCAGCAACTCCTTCCAGACGAAATGCCACCGGGAACATGTATCTCGCTAATTCGAGACCATGGGGGAATAATTCTAGAGGACAGCGATCCTTCACGAGGAGGTGTGAGTGTGAAGGAGTGAGAGGGGGCCTTTTATAGGAGTAGGTGGTGCCCCTCCCCATGGACGGCGCCCCATGGGGGTGACCCCTCACCTCCCCATTCATGTTGTGGTAACCCCCTCCACATAAATTTTCCCCTTCACATTCTCTTTTAAAGTCCCCACTTTAAATGCATTGAATTTCTCCAAATTTAATGCTCTCTCCTTTAATAAAACTCTGTTATTAATTTTATTCAGAATTTTGTTAATTACTTTTATGAATAAACATTCACATAAAACCTCTTGCAACATTTCAATATGACATGTAGAACCAATTTCAGCAATTTCATCCAAAACAATTTCGGTGTCTATTGAAATAATTCCAGCGCTTTGCAATTCTTTCGTCTAGAACATATTTTCTCCAAATGGTGTTTAGCAACCCTTAAGTGTGTCACCCAACGGTTTGCGAATAATGCAGACATGATCGAGACTCCTCTCAGATCAATAGTCAGAAGCGGGACCTAGAGATCCATACTGACTCCCACACATTCAACGACGACTTCTGTGATCGAGAGAACCTTTAACAATAGTAACTAAATCCCTTTGTCTTGCGATATATTACATGTTCGAGATTCGATCATCAGTATCTCAATACTTAGTTTGATCTCGTTGCCGACATGCACTCTTTTCTCGTTCCTGTGATATAACATCCTAGTGATCACATCATTTGCTTGCAAGCTATCTTAATGTGATATCACCGAGAGGGCCCAGAGTATATCTATTCGTCATCGAGATTGACAAATTCCACTCTTGATCCATGAGCCTCAACATAACACCTTCGGAATACTCGAACCCATATTTATAGTCACCTTGTTACGGTGTGACGTTTGATGTTATCAAAGTATTCTTCCGGTGTTAGCAATTAACATGATCTCATGGTCTAAGGATAAAGATTACTTCGTATGATGCTATAGAAATATAAAAATAATGACTTTGATCGCAATGCTATACTTCGGATGAATATTCATCACATCATTCACCAATGACGTGACCTTGTTATTAACAACATCCAATGTCCATGATCTGGAAACCTTGATCATCTTGTTAATCAACAAGCTAGTTTATAGAGAGGCATAACTAGGAACTTTCTATTTGTTTATTAAACACACATGTATTAAGGTTTCCGTATTAATACAATTATAGCATGTAAAATGAACATCTATCATATACTTGGAATACATATAATAACAACTTTATTATTGCCTCTCAGGACATATTCCCTTCAAGATCTCCCGCTTACGCTGGGTCGCCGGTGTTGCGTCGCGGTCCTCTGGCCTTCGCCCAAAGCAACGGGTCCACCATCCAGCTCGGCAACACGGACACCCACAACATGTTCAGTGGAATGTTGGGTGACTCCTACATGTCTGAGATGATCACGTCTGGCTCGACCACCACCGGGAGCTTGTTCTTCACACAGGGGTAGTCCTGCGCCCATGTCGAGCACATCCTTGACTCGCAAGATCTCGCCGACAGCCAGGCAGATGCCAGCGATGACCAGACGCAAGGCGAGGAGGAGGAAGCTGAAGAGGAAACCCGACGATGATCCAGAGCAAGAGAAGAGGAAGGAAAGCCGAAGACGGCACCACCAGTCGAGCCCCGCATCAAGTGGACCGCCCTTGAGGTCGAGTGCCTCGTCGAATCATGGAAGTCGGTGAGGCTCAATGCGATCACCGGCGCGAATCAAAACTCGGAGAACTAGTGTAGGCGTGTCAAGCATGCGTTAAATGAGCGTAACCTAGTGGATCCGGATTTCAATAAGGTCCACATGGATTGCAGCAAGAAGTCCATGAAGAATCATTAGACGGTCGTGTAACAAGCGTGTGGCAAATGGCATGGGATCCAAGAGGAAATCAAGAATCACCCAATAAGCGACGCTAGCATGGACAACAAGGTAATGCATTTCACCGAGTTCATGCCGAATTCATGCTATTTTTGACTGATGCTACTTTTCGTTTGTTTTTCGTTTTTCATTAATTGGAGACCGGACGATGCTACTTTTTGTTTCTCTTTGCTTGGTAGTGAACAGACCGTGCATCGAACTAAACAACCAATTGCTCTTTTTTGGTTGAGAAAGAACAACACAACTCTTTTTTAATTACTTGGGAAGGGACATACATACTTTTCGTTGATGGGAATAGTTACACTAACACTGTTAACTAAAACTAGATTTAGGGGTGTGCCTCGGCGCACGGTCCCGTTGAATTTGAGCTAATTAGCGATTATATGCGAGCAAAAAATAATAATACATTTATTTTTAGTTTTTATTATCAAATGGATCACCACAACATCAAGGTTCAAGTTTGGTAGAGATTTCAAATGAGATTATTTTTTCCTAGGTAGGGACCTAGTGCATCTATAGATTTAGAGGTACGCCTTGGCACACGATAGTGGAATTCGCAGCAATTTACATTTTGTATAACGGAAATACACTAAAAACATATTACATATACCTTTCTGTCAGGGCTCCGGTGAGCTCCATGACGATAGCCTCGCAAGGAGAGGGGGAAGATGGTGGAGCACGCGAGGCTCAGAGCTACTACTACTTGCAGGAAAAGAAAGGAACAGGGGAAAATAAATTTAGGGTTTTTATTGGTTGATCCACCCATCCACCCCACCTACCTTTTATAACACAAGGCAGGCTCAAGCATTAGTTTATTACAACTTTAATCAACTCTCGATGGAGTTTAGAAAAACTAGTAGGACTGATAGACAAAATCATTACAGGTTGCTAGATTATCCTTGATGGAGGCCTAACAGATCCCCCCTCCTTAAGCCCAGACTTCAGGGCTGGGAATTTAGGGAAGGCGCGTGTTATGAAGTGAGCATCTTCCTAGGTTGCTTCAGAAGGGTTCATGGACTCCCATTGGATTAGCCATTGGGTCACTTCTGTATATTGGTCAGCACCTTCGAGAGATCTGTCGTTGGTCCAAAAGAGCAACAGGGTAGAGTTTGACCTTACCGGCAGGAGTCACCAGTGGGAGTTTTGGGGTGAGGAATGGCTTGTGAGCCTATGTGTTTTTTGAGGTGACTGACATGGAATACATCGTGTATCCTGGATTCTGTAGGCAGCTGCAACTGATATGAGACAGTACCAACCTTGGCAAGAATATGGAATGGGCCATACCATTTGAAGGATAGCTTTAGAGCATTGTTCCTTCCTAGTGCAGTTTCTCGATATGATTTCATTTTTAGATACACGAGATCTCCCACTTCGAAGCTGCGTTCAGTTCTGTTTGCATCTGCGTACTTCTTCATTCGTTGTTGTGCCCGGTGTAGGTTGTTCTGGAGGATGGACAACATGGTCTCCTTTCCTGCCAAGATGGTTGAGACCTCAGTCTCTGGTGGACAAGGAACTGGTATTTGTTGGAGTAGAGGTGGGGCATACTCATACAGAGCCTGAAAGGGAGTCATTTGAATTGCCGAGTGATATGTGCAGTTGTACCACCACTCAGCCGCTGATAGCCAATCAGACCATTTCTTTAGTTCCTGGAATGCCATGCAATAAAGGTACTATTCCAGGCATTGGTTTACCCGTTATGTTTGGCCATCACTCTCTAGATGGTGTGCCATGCTATAATTCAGTTTGGTTTGGAATGCTGAGAAGATAGCCTTCCAAAGGTGACTAGTGAAGATTTTGTCACGATCACTGACTATGCTTGCAGGAGGGCCATGGAGCTTAATAATGTTTTCCATAAACAAGGCAGCCACCTTCTGAGCTGTGAAAGGATGTGCTAGAGCGATGAAGTGGGCATATTTTGTTAGCCTGTCCACCGCCACTAGGATCACATTTTTGCCACGTGATTTGGGTAAACCCTATATAAAGTCAAGGCTAAGGTCTATCCATTTCTATTTGCGAATAGGCAGTGGGTTGAGCAGGCCAGGATATGGAACATGCTCTGATTTCGATAGCTGACAAGTTGGGCAAGCAGCAATTTGAGTCATAATGAAATGTTTAAAGAGAGGCTATGTCAACACCCGGATTTTTAATCCCAGATGCCTGTTATGCCATACATCGCAATCTCAGGATTACCATTTTTGCGAGACATAACAGATTGGATATCATAGTACATCATCCATTACAAACCATAATAAGTTCTTACACAAATAAAGGATCTCACGATCCAGTCTTAGTACAATCAAGTAGTGGAATAAATAGCGTAGCGGTGGGGTCCATCTTCAGAGTCACAAGCAATACTGACGATGGGAGATAGTCCTAGTTATCATAGCCGTCCTGCTGTCCTTCATCTTGGTAATCTCCTTCATAGTCTGGCCATAGGAATAGCCAGGGACAAAATCCATGAGTACTCTTTAAGTACTCGCAAACTACCACTAACAAGTAAGATAGTTCTAGTAGGAATGCTAACTCTAAGTTTATTTGTAAAGTTAAGTTTGAAACCTAAGCTGAGTTCAGAAACAAAGAAAGATAAAATAAAGTTTCAAAACACCTAAGTGGGAACTTAGTTGTCATAGTCACAACTCTGTTGTGGTCAAGTCATGTCACAATTCATTTCATAAGTTGTTTTGAAAACATCTGACAACGGAACAGTATGGCCACTCCAACTGTCCATAACCGTGGACGCGGCTATTCGAATAGTTTGACACTCTGCAGAGGTGGTACACTTTCACCATAAGATTCGATACATCTGTCAGGGATAACCCTGAATCATCATACTTAGTATGTAGATAATCAAACATAACCTTTCCTTTACACACCCTAGTATAAGCACCTCTCCTATGAGCATGGCCTCCCAACTATAACACCCTCGAATCGGCCCTATGCAAGTTTTAGCGATTCCCGCCAAACCCGCATAGAAACGATTCAAGGACACCCACCAGGCACTTGCGTGTGGGTGGAACGAAGTAATACAATTACACATTAGTCCACGATGGAACCCACAGAACATATATATACAACAACGACTCCATGAGTCAAGAATACAGATATACTATACAAAGATCCAAATCACCTCGAAAACTATACAACATCCGACTACGGACAAGATGCAAATGGGGCTAAGAGCCCTGAAGAATAACCAATGGCGTCCATAACCCTGCCCAGGCCAAGCCGGAAGGGTAACCCTGCTAACGATGTCGATCTCAAACCTGCTAAAACAAAAGTGGTGCCGACAAAGGGCAAAGGAAAAAGAGGAGCGTCAGTACTGAGGCCAGTACACGGCGAGGCTAGAATTCAGCGGTCCTCGCCTACATAGGTATGGTGGACTGAAGCGGCAGCGAAGCATGCACTAAACAACCTATAGAAACTCGGTACAACTGTCGGCTATTAGAGGGGGATAAGAAAGACCTATTCGAGATGAACCTGATACTAACACCAATCATACCCATCCTGGTATTTCCCCCTCGAGACCACACGAGGAAGTCAAACCGAGGAACTCACACAGTTCGCAATTTTATTCATTCCATTATAGTTGCAGCACTTACTAGTCAGATATAGATCACATGAGTCATCCTGATAGCATAAGTAGTGGGCAGTTTTAGTTAACCATTCAGTTGTAGTTGTAGTACTTACTAGTCAGATACAATTAGCATGTGACATCCCAAACCCAGCAGTTGTTGGCACTTTTATTTCATTCCATTGGAGTTGCGGTACTTACTAGGCAGGTATAACATGACACGATACACCCCAGTTCCACCAGTTGTTGGTACTTTTATTATCCATTCCATTGTAGTGAAGCTGATTACTAGTCACATATTAAGTCAAATTTATAGCACTACTTTAGTTATGCTTGTCTATGATCGAGATACTGTGCTCCAAGTCATCCATAACCGCGGACACGGCTTTCAGAAAGATTTACCCTGCAGGGGTGCACAAATAGCAACACACACATGATCAACCTCGAAAAAAAACCAAATCAAAACCCAACGAGGCTTTCACGACAAAGCAATCATAGGATTCATAAATCATTTCAGGGGCCACCCCACTAAGCTACCCCCAACGAAGTTGGCCGGCTCCGAGACGGACCCAGGGTTTGTGTCAATGGTTGTAAACAACTGGGAACCCGAAAGTGTGACTAGGCTTGTCAATACCGCGAAAACACTCCACATTCCAAAACAGTATAGGTGCTCCACACACAATCGTAAATAAAGAAGTAAAGCATGGCATAAGTACATGATAGTAATAAAGCCCCAAACTACTTTGTGGCCCCAAGAAATAAGAATGAATCAAGCTTTGGCTAAGGGGGATCCATAGGGTCTCCCGGATGTGGATAGTGCGAATAATCAAGGAACAGGTATCAAGTACTCGGGGCCTACGGGACACAAGTGGATATGAAAAACCAAATAGCATATATTGCCCACTGGTGCCTCTTTCATTAGTTATCCCAACAGTTTAATAGTTGTATTTAAAGTCATGATCCTCTCCACCGTAAAGCATATGACAACATTCCAACAACTGTGTGGTACTTCACGACACGGGATCGCACCTGAGCAAGCGACTACGACTCGCAAGACCATCTATCTACCAAACAACAAGTAATAGGAGGTGTCCAAGGCAATATAAAGGTTGCACGGAATATATCTGGTACCGAACACTAAAGCATCGCGACACGGATAGCAGTAGATCAACAGGAAGGAAGTAAAGACTATAAATGCAAAATAGGTAGAAAGGGGGAGAATGCTCGCCTAGGAAAACACTGCCGAAGGATCATATCCAGAGAACTTGTCGATACTCACATCAACTCATTGGCCTAATCCGCGAAGAAGCAAACACTAGAAGAAACACCGGATGCAATATTTAATACTACGGTAGAAGATCCCGCATGATTATGCTATGATGCAGATGCGGTGCAATTAGGCAGTATTAAGCGGAACCGGGGTCCCGACAATTAATTAATAGGTTCCAGTTATTTAGATACCCCGCAATTTAAATGTTGTCTTAACAAGGAAAAACATGGTATCGGTTCGCTACACAAATTTAAATGGAGACAATATAAGACTAGAATCGCCCGCATATGGTCTCCATATTTAATTATTAGGTGAATCGACGAAGTAACCCACACCCACAAAAGATATATGCATGCATGAACAATTTAATATGCAACAAGTTTGTATTTCATTTATAAAAATAGGTGCTCAGAAAGGGGTCACACATTAGGGTTTTCGCGATCATGTTTCGAGGGGTCGGGGATTGATCTTCGGAACCTCGGGTTCGGGCTCGGGTTCCAATCCATGATGGCGAACTTGTAGTTCCGCTGTCGGTGACGATCTTGGATAGGTCAAGGTATGCTCTCGAAGATCTTGTGGTTCTAGCTTCCTGTGGCCTAGGAGTAGGAGTAACTGGTGTAGCCGGTCTACAACTTGTCGTTCTTTGAAACCTCAACACGCCACCAGAGATCATAACCACAGGGTAATCAACATATATCACAAGCAGCGAACTGGACCAAAGATCAAAGGGAGATTGTGATCATACACGCATAATAGTACCCTGACGCCACATGTACAGAGACAAGGAGAAGTAACCATTGTGCACTCATGCTTGAACAGAGGAAGCGGTGGGGTCCGATGATGATTGACGGTGATGAAGTGGCACACTACTGGGGTTGATGCCGAAGGTACCGGCGGAAGGGGAGCCCGTGGTCGGGGAACAGCGGAAGGCGGCAGCACGAGAACGTCGAGCGCGCTGCTGCAAAGCAGCTTTCGGCCGAGAGAAGGACGCCTGCAGCGGTGCTGGGCAGAGGACGGGTGTCGTTGTAGAGGCGTCCGACGGACACGCGGGAGAGGCCGGACCGCGGCGATGAGGTCCACCCTGAGTGGTGGCCGGGGACGAGGACGCGACCAGCAGCGTGGGACCGGGCTACGATGGCTGAGGGGAGGGCGATGCTGCACCGGGGGGACAGGACGAGGAACGGACAGAGGGGAGGCGACACGGCTAGAGGACAGCGATGCGGGGATCGCGCACACGGCCAAGAGATCGAGCGGGCGGCGACAGATGGGGTTGGGGAGATCGATGGGATCGAGGCAGCAGGGCATCGTGGGAGGGAGGAGCGTGCGGGACAGGGGGAGCCTGTCGGTCGTGGGTTGCGGTTGGCGTGTGGTGGGGCCAGGGTGTCTGTGGGGAGAGACACAACAGAGGCAGGTTGGCCACGTCGCGTGGGAGTGCTGCGGATGCACGCGAGGTGAGTGCGGCGGCGGCTATGGTTGGTTAGGGTAGGGATGGTTTTAGGGTTTGGTTTAGCAGGGTGGTAGGCTGCTGCTAGCTTGGCCCTTTGGGCCTGGCCGGTGGCGGCCTCCCCTGAAAACATTTATTTATCATTTTTAGTTTAATAGTCTTTTGCAAATAATTTTTGGACAAATAAAATAATTCGAAAGAGACCAAAGTTTTGGGTTTGAATAAAGGGGACGATAATTAGAAAACAATATAGGCTTTTGCAAAGTTTTAGGCAAACAAATGCATGATGATGACGATGCTCAAATGCAATGTGGCATGATGACATGAGCATGTGGTCATGATGATGCAATGCACAAAAACACAGTGATTTTCTAGTAGTGGTTTTAGCAGGATGCCACACCAACCATGACCATCTGTCATCTTGGGCACTACATAGGTGGACAACATTGAGAGATAGCCTCAGCTCAAACCTCTCCCTTGAGGGAACTAATACTAATGCATATAAACTTCTGGCTAAGCCTTACCCAATTCAGGTATTGCGGTTGTATGGTAAAATTGGAATGGTATCGCATCCGAACCCAACCATCAGTTTTGTAAAAGGGCTAAGGCTCATGCCTCAACATTTTCATCATCATAAACCATTTGTGTTTCTCAACACATGTCAAAACATCTCAATAGAATGACTCATCATTCCAAGGTTTTCACAAGTCATTTTCACCAAGTACTCCCATCTAAAGTGAATCAAGTTTTGGGTTTAGTGCTAACTACTAAGTTAAGAGTGTTCACTAAGGTGGGATGCTAATCTCAATCTCATGCCATAGAATGACATCTAAATCTAACTAGATAGGTCAAGTTTTATACTCTTTATGCTACCTTTAAACAAGTGATGACCCACACGTATAGGGGGTGTATCGCAGTATTTTCGAGGGAAGTGAAACCCAATTTATTGATTCGACACAAGGGGAGCCAAAGAATATTTATAAGCCTTAACAACTGAGTTGTCAATTCAGCTGCACCTGGAAACAATCTTGCTCACAACAGTTTATGAGTAGCAACAGTTTTGTAGTAGGAATAGCAAAGTAGCAGCAGCAGTAAAGTAAAGACAGTAGTAACAATAGCAGTAAACAGTGGGATTCGAGTGCGGTAGGCATAGGGATGGATGGACGGGCGTTGCATGGACAAGACAATTCACATATCAATCAGAACATAGGGCAATTGTAGATAAATAAGAAAAAGCATCCAAGTACTAGATAATCCTAGGCATGTGTTCCATATATAGTCATACGTGCTCGCAATGAGAACTTGCACAACATCTTTTGTCCTGCCAGCCCGTTTGCAGCGGGGCCTCAAGGGAACTACTGGCAATTAAGGTGCTCCTTTTAATAGAGCACCGGAGCAAAGCGTTAACACTCCGTGAACACATGTGATCCTCACATCAAAGCCATTCCCTCCGGTTATCCCGATTTCTGTCACTTCAGGGCCATTGGTTCCGGACAACAACGTCTGTATACAACTTGCAGGTAAGACCATAAACAATACTATCATAATGAATCAATAACATGTTCAGATCTGAAATCATGGCACTCGGGCCCTAGTGACAAGCATTAAGCATAACAAGTCGCAACCAAGTCATAAAGCACTAATAAAAGAAACTAGGCACCATGCCCTAACAATCTGATGCCATTACATGAACGATCTCATCCAATCCCTACCATCCCCATATCCTACAGTGGGGGATTACTCACTCATAGATGGGGGAAACATGGATGGTCGATGGAGAAGCGATGGTGATGATGATGGCGATGATCTCCTCCAATTCCCCGTCTCGACAGGGTGCCAGAACAGAGTTTCTGGTGCTGTTTCGTGGAATCTGGTGGTGGCGGCGGAGCGGAACTCCTTCTGGAAAAACGTCGAAAACCCTAGAGTTTTTAGGTCAGAAGGTAACTTATAGGCGAAGAGGGAGACCGAGGGGGTGTCTGGGGCGACCAGACCACCCCCTAGCGTGGCCTGGGCTTGCCCGCACGGCCAGGTGGTGTGGCCTGGGCCCAGCCCTCCTCCGCCTCGTATTCTGGCTCCGGGAGTCTTCTGGTGAAATAGGATTTTTGGCATATTATCCGGGATTTTTCCTAAAAGTTGATTTTCTGCACAAAAAGTAGACACCAATGCAATTCTGCTGAAAACAGCGTCAGTCCGTGTTAGTTGCATCCAAATCACACAAGTTTAGAGAAGAAACAATAGCAAAAGTGTTCGGGAAAGTAGATACGTTTTGGACGTATCAACTCCCCCCAAGCTTAGCTTATTGCTTGTCCTCAAGCAATTCAGTTGAAAACTGAGTGCGATAAAAGAACTTTCACGAACACAATTGCTTCATATGATGTATATATTCTCAGCATGTGATCAACTACTTATATAATTCATAATAAGGAGTATGCAACTAAGCTTACTTAATAGGCATTCCAAGCTATGAAGAGATTCCAACTCAAAAATAATAAGTAGCATGAAGCATAAACATAAGCAACATTACAATGCTCATAACAAGGTATGATAGAGTGGTATCTCGCTTGCCTTTGATTATGAATGCCAAGGCACCTCTGAAGTTCAAGTGAAGACTAGAAGTAAAGATGTCAAAGATACAAGCATCAAAGTTATAACACAAATAATCAAGTAATGAGACAAGCACAAAGAATGACAACTATGCTCTCAAGAAGGTGCTCAAGGAATATGTGGAGACTCAACAAGTAAAAGAAAAGGTTTTGAATAATTTGAAGGGCTTCCAAATGCTGAAAGTATGGTACTCATTAGCTTTGAGCTCTCATTGCCCCTATCATAAGCATCTTTAATGTGATTAAGGTGAAAGTGAGGTCCAATCTGAGTTATATGCTTGACAGACTATAAACTAAAAATCCCATGTCCCTTGAGTACGAGGGTCGCTCCTCATGCTACTCAACTTTAGTTACCGGTAAGTTCTTGTCATCGTAAATATGTGCGTATCATAGAGAACCGCCAACGGGGTACCCCTTGCCCGATGATACGGAAGAATCCCCATATCAAAATGACAAGGCAAGCAAACAATGAGTATCTCAGCAGTCTTCTTATTTACCATGGGAAAATGGTGCTTTTTTCTCTCTTTCCTCTTTTCATAAACCTCTTTTTTTCTTTTCTTAATAGCTATCTATTTTTTTATAAGAAGAATGCTTCATAGATATCATTATGGTTAAGCTGTAGGTTTCCACCATGTCAGCATGGATTAGACCAGCGGCCCAGGCATTTCTCTAACACATATACATAACTCCATGGACTTACAAGCTCCCCTTTTATTTCACACCGACGACATCCGCAAACAAAAGAGCATGGTATCAACTGGGTATATATTTACAAGTGTTGAAAGTGTTCCCCGTGACAGCACGGTTCTGCTAATCCCTAGCCTATAATTTGCAAGCATATAACTTTCATGGACAGTCACAATGGTTCAGGTTTATTAAGTGCAGAAAATAAAGTGTGCCATCAAGTTCGTGAGAGATTTACTAACTAACTTTCTCATAAGAAGCAAACATTTTATTCGGAAGAAAACAAGGCATAATGAATATGCACGGGAGTAGCAAGTGATGCTAATAGGTAGGTATGGTGGACACTTTGGCAATATTTGGTTTAAGGGAGTTGGAAACATGAGTAAAATACTCAATGAAAGTGAAGGCTAGCAATACTAAGGGAGCGACAGATGAGAGAGCAATATCTGTCATAATCATGCTTGCAACAAAACAGGACTAATCATGGCATGAAAGTGATTCAAGATCCTCAAGGCAAAATAATTCATCGAGGCTTAACTGATTACTTTAGTCATGTGCATGCGTGAGCATGTGCCAAGTGAATTCAAATGAAACATTCAGAGGAGGATACCACAGTGTCATACCAAGTTATGAATAGAATAATGCAAGCAAACATTCATAAGACATGCTACAAACTATTAGTAAGCTGGAGCTAATCATACGAAAGCAAGAACTACTAAGCATCCAAAGATAACATACACCTTACACGAACGGATTAAGCATGCCCACAATGATGAGTATATGTACAAAAATGAAAACAAATAGAGTTCATTACCAGCCTCTTACCACGCCTCGAGTTGTCATTAATCCTCATTATTGCTCTTCACTTGTGTGGCTTGAATAATAATATGAAACCAATATCCACTGAGGACTGATGAACCCTGCAACAAACTCACAAAGCCAAAGAAGAATGACAAATATTTTTGTTGTTCTCGATTTTTAAAACAAGAACCAAAGGGGAAAAATAAGCAAAGCAAAATCTTTTTGGGTTTTTCGAATAGTTCAAACAAAGCAAAAAGGAAAAACAAACCAAGGCGAAAAGAAGAAACAAACCAAAGATAAACAACAGAAATATTTTTGGTCTTTTTGTGTTTTAGAAAGCAAAAGCAAAGAAAGAACGAGAACTAAAAAGAGAAGGAAACATGAATATATAGAGTACCGACGCGACATGATAAGGCGATGAGTGCGGTTTCGGCGTACCTCCCCCCAAGCTTAGGCTTTCAGCCTAAGTGGGTATCAATCCCAAGCCGTCCAGGATGATGTGTCACCATAGTATGACGAGGAGGTCCCCTCATCCTGGTGCAAGCTCGAGTACATCCCTCCATAGTGTGTGGAGTAGTCATAGGAGGGTACATCCTCCTGGTGCTGCTCGTGGAATCCCAGCAAGCGAAGCTTCTCGTCCACCTCCTCCTTGGAGCGCGACCACGGTCTCCTGTGAACACTAAACAAAGAAGGCTGTGGCAAAGGGATCTCCCTCTCATCCCCGTCAGTGAAAAGCATCCTATATACTAGACTGTTCAAATCAGAAGTAGCAGTGACAAAGTGATGAGTTTTCATAGCAACAAGGTCAAGCCTCTGTGGTGCCAGTATAGTATCATTTGGGTCCACTAAAAGACCTAATGCACTGACCATACGCGAGGCAATGATGCCCCCATAGATAGGCCCCCTAGCAGCTACGCGGCGAGCAATAAGCGAGCCAAGGTTGTACCGAGTATCATTGTTAAGCGCAGCAGCAAGGAATGCTAAATGATAGTTGGAGATATTACTTGTGTTCTCCCTACCCTGTATGCTAGTAGCAAGATAATATGCAAAGTATCTAAGAGCAGGGAGTTGGATATTTCTTATCTTTCCGCGTTGCGCCACGCGGTCATCATCATTGGTCACCCCTTGGTAAAGCTCCAGCAAATCAGCAGGTTGCCCTTGAATTTTCTTCACGGTCCTTGTCATGCTTACACCTACAATACTGCAAAATCTCTCCAAAGGCATGGTGAAGGGTAGATTATAAATTTTGAAAGAGACAGTCGACTAATAGGATGTGTTAGTAAACGTGAAGCTCTCAACAAAGGTTTTGGTGAGCATAGTGTATTGCTCACTCTCATCTTGCATATATGAGGTCAAACCAACCCTCTCAATCAGTAGCAAGAAATCATCAAGAATTCCTGCAGCTTGTAAGAAAGTAAAACAAGGAAAAGTGGATGGGTGAGCATCCCCATCATCCCTTTCATTACCAATACGAGTTGCAATGAGATCTTTGTTGTATGATGGCCTAAACTGAGAGGCTGATCTTGAGGGCCTCGACCTCCTAGGTGTATCACTCTCAAATATCTCTCCAAAGGTATGGTTGTTCATGCTTGGTATTCTGAAATTTAAACACCTATTAAACAAGTGATTGCAAAGTAAATATAATGAAGGATTCTACTCATAGGGACTTGTAAGAGGCCTAAACATGCATCAAAACTATATCTCTAAGCATCAAACAATCTTACAAGCTCTCATAACCTGTCACCTATAGCAGCAAAATACTCAAGATATCCACTAAACACAAATCTACTTGGACAAGGGGAGGAGTCACATACCAAAGGACAAATGCTCCAAATTTCAGCAAGAAAGATGGGTTGAGCAAGGAGATCGAAAAAATAGAGAGCAAGCACAACAAGAACGCGATTTTGAGCAATGAATTGGAACTTACTCGGGAGAGAGAAGAAAGTGGCAGGTGAGAGAGTTAATGGAGGACCAAGGGTGGCCCACACCAGGGCATGGCGCCACCCAGGGCAGGCCGCGCCACCAGGTGGTGTGTCTGCCTAGTGGGTCCCCCTGGTACCTCCCAGGCACTCCTCTGCCCCTTTTTTCACGTAAAAATTTAATATGAATTTTCTGGAATTTTTCGAGACACTTTATTTTTGGGCATTTTTTAGGAATAGAAGAATGATTTTCTGACAAACAGATTTTTTTGGAATGATGCAATGACAAAACAAGGCTAGAACTACAGGAGTTCTAAGACACTGTAACATGCAAGCAACTAACAACAAAGAAAACTAAACGAAAACAAAAACTAAAATGGATAGAATAGAAGTAAACGGAGATAATCATAGTGAAAACATTGTTTTGTTTAACGAAATCCTTTTGTTAACAAGGTTGATCAGGTCTCGTTACCAAAACAATTTCATATGAGACAAAACTTTGTATTCCACTAATGATTATGTTACCTCAACCTTGATAGCAATGGTCCCAATCATAATAGTTTCAAATTTTTCTCTCGGTATGGGACAATATATTTCTCCAACTTGAATGCCCTCAACATGTTCAATTGAATTCAAATCATAAGTCCTTTCAATCTTCTTGGGAAAATAGACAGTATGTTCCTTGTCATTAACATTGAAATTCACCTTTCCTTGATTACAATTAATAACAGCTCCTGCAGTATTAAGAAAAGGTCTCCCAAGAATAATGGACATATTATCATCTTCAGGCATTTCAAGCACAACAAAATCAGTTAATATCAAGCAATTATGAGCCACTTGAATAGGTACATCCTCACATATACCAACAGAAATAGTGGTAGATTTATCAGCCATTTGCAAAGATATATCAGTTGGTATTATTTTTTCTAGTTGAAGCCTCTTATAGAGAGAGAAAGGCATAACACTAACTCTAGCTCCCAAATCACACAAAGCAGTTCTAACATAACTATTCTTAATAGAGCAAGGGATAGTTGGAATCCCTGGGTCTCCAAGTTTCTTTGGAACCTTACCGTTAAAGGAATAATTAGCAAGCAAAGTATAAATTTCTTCATTAGGTATCTTCCTTTTATTCGAGACAATATCCTTCATATACTTTGAGTAAGGAGGTAATTTAATAGCATCAATCAAAGGAATTTGCAAGAATAAAGGTTTCATCACTCACAAAACTTATTATAGTGTTCATCTTCCTTTGACTTGTGTTTCTTATCCGGGAAAGGCATAGGTTTTTGGACCCAAAGGCTCTCTTTCACTACCATGTTTCTTAGCAACAAAATCTTCCTTAGTGTATTTAGTATTCTTAGTGTGGTTTTCAGGTTCTTCTTCAACCTTTTCTTCATTAGGAACTTCATTTTCTTCATTACCACTTTCAATTTCAGCATCAGAGATGGATATACTATTAGGATCTATAGCAGGTTCAGAGGGTTCTACAACAGTTTTATGTTTCTTTTTCCTTTTCTTACGAGTAGAGCCACTATTTTCAGCTTGTTGAGAATCCTGCTCAATTATTTTGGGATGCCCCTCAGGATATAGAGGATCCTGAGTAGCAGCTCCACTTCTAGTTCTAATTTCATAAGCATGTTTTTCTTTAGCAGCATTAACTAGCAAGTCTTTTTTCACTTTAACGAGTTGATCTATTTGAGTTTGAACCATTTGAAAGTGTTTAACAATCATTTTAACATCATTAGAGGTTCTTTCCACAATATCTTTCAACTCAACAATAGCTCTAGTGTTTTCCATTAGATGATTTTGCACCATTTTATTAAAATTATCTTGCTTAACAATAAAGATATCGAATTCTTCTAAGCATTGATCAGGAGGTTTAGAGTAAGGGATATCACCTTCATCATAGTGTTGGAGAGAGTGTACCTCAATAGTGGATGAGTAGGGGATAGGCTTACATAATTCTTCTATAGGAGGTAAATTCTTGACATCTGCAGCTTTAATTCCTTTCTCCTTAAGACATTTCTTAGCTTCCTTCATCACTTCATCATTTAATTAAATAACTCCTCTCTTCTTTGATGTTGGAATAGGCTCCGGAATAGTAGGTTCGGATACAATTACTTCAGGTATAGCTTGTTTAGGAGGATTCCAATCTTCATAGTTCTTACTTATTTTAGCCATTAATTCCTCAGCTTCCTTAGGAGTCCTATTCCTGAAAACACAATCAGCACAACTATCTAGGTATGTCCTAGATTCTTCAGTTAGTCCATTATAAAATATATCAAGAAGCTCATTCTTAGGTAATGGACTTCCAGCTTGTGCATGAATCAAAGCACAAAACCTTGCCCAAGATTTAGGCAATACCTCTTTTTCTCCCTGTTTAAAATCAAAAAGTTCCTGCAAAATAGCATGTCTAGCACTAGGAGGAAAATATTTCTGCAGGAAAGTACTAATCAAGCACTCAGGGCTATCAATAGATCCAGGAGGTAAATTACTAAACCAAGTTTTAGCTTCTCCTTTAAGTGAAAAGGGGAAAATCTTAGCAACAAAGTAAGTACGCATCTTAATATCATCAGAAAACAAGCCACTCATGGTAGAAAGTTCATTCATATGTGCTACCGCACTTTTATTCTTAGTCCCACAAAAAGGTTCTTTCTCAATAATAGCTATGTAAGATAGATCAAGAGAGAAATCATAATCTTTATCTTTAATGTTTATGGGAGAAGCAGTAAACTAAACAATAGGAGACAATTTGGGTCTAATAGTACGCCTCTCAAGGAGACTCTTAGCAGCGCTCCTATCATGGGTGTTTTTACATTCTTTAATAAATTCATCGGTCATCTCAACATAACCATCTTCAATATCATAACTCTCACTAGACTCAGGTGAACTAACAGGTGTGGTAGTGTCTTCATTAGGAGTTTCAGTATTTCCAGCTATAGTTCTAGCAATCGTAGCATCTAGGAAAGGACCTAATGAACCACTCTTATCAAGAACAGTAGAAGCAGCATCATAAGCATCAGAAGTTTCAGATTCAGCAGTAGTAGTAGTGTGTGTAGCATGTGTATGTGGTGGTGTAACGAGCTTACTTATAACAGATGGTGAATCAAGAGTAGCAGAGGTGTTCAGAACCATACCTCTTCTTGTAGTGGATGGTAAAATAGGAAACTTGCCATCACGAGACTTACCCATGATGGATGGATAGCAGCGAACAATAGAGAATCCAAGTGAACTTGATAAATAAAGCTATGCTCCCCGGCAACGGCGCAAGAAAATAGTCTTGATGATCCACAAGTATAGGGGGTGTATCGCAGTATTTTGGAGGGAAGTGAAACCCAATTTATTGATTCGACACAAGGGCAGCCAAAGAATATTTATAAGGCTTAACAACTGAGTTGTCAATTCAGCTGCACCTGGAAACAATCTCGCTCACAGCAGTTTATCAGTAGCAATAGTTTTGTAGGAGGAATAGCAAAGTAGCAGCAGCAATAAAGTAAAGACAGTAGTAACAATAGCAGTAAACAGTGGGATTCGAGTGCGGTAGGCATAGGGATGGATGGACGGGTGTTGCATGGATAAGACAATTCACATAGCAATCAGAACATAGGGCAATTGCAGATAAATAAGATAAAGCATCCAAGTACTAGATAATCCTAGGCATGTGTTCCATATATAGTCATATGTGCTCGCAATGAGAACTTGCACAACATCTTTTGTCTTGCCAGCCCATTTGCAGCGGGGCCTCAAGGGAACTACTGGCAATTAAGGTGCTCCTTTTAATAGAGCACCGGAGCAAAGCATTAACACTCCGTGAACACATGTGATCCCCACATCAAAGCCATTCCCTCCGGTTATCCCGATTTCTGTCACTTCGGGGCCATTGGTTCCGGACAACAACATGTGTATACAACTTGCAGGTAATACCATAAACAATACTATCATAATGAATCAATAACATGTTCAGATCTGAAATCATGGCACTCGGGCCCTAGTGACAAGCATTAAGCATAACAAGTCGCAACCAAGTCATAAAGCGCTAATAAAAGATACTAGGCACCATGCCCTAACAATCTGATGCCATTACATGAACGATCTCATCCAATCCCTACCATCCCCATAGCCTACAGCGGGGGATTACTCACTCATAGATGGGGAAACATGGATGGTCAATGGAGAAGCAATGGTGATGATGATGGCGATGATCTCCTCCAATTCTCCATCCCGGCAGGGTGCCAGAACAGAGTTTCTGGTGCTATTTTATGGAATCTGGTGGTGGCGGCGGAGCGGAACTCCCTCTGGAAAAACGTCGAAACCCCCAGAGTTTTTAGGTCAGAAGGCAACTTATAGGCAAAGAGGGAGACCGAGGGGGTGTCTGGGGCGGCCAGACCACCCCCTGGCGCGGCCTGGGCCCAGCCCCCTCCCTCTCGTATTCTGGCTCCGGAAGTCTTCTGGTGAAATAGGATTTTTGGCATATTTTCTGGGATTTTTCCTGAAAGTTGATTTTCTGCACAGAAAGTAGACACCAATGCAATTCTTCTGAAAACAGTGTCAGTTCGCGTTAGTTGCATCCAAATCACACAAGTTTAGAGGAGAAACAATAGCAAAAGTGTTCGAGAAAGTAGATACGTTTTGGATGTATCAACAAGTAAAGGACTTTAGTAAAGTAACGGAAGTAAAGTTTGTAAATAAAAATTGGAGTAGGTATAAGTCAAAATGGTATAACCAAAGCATGCCTAATGCCTTTGCTTAGGTTATCTAGCTTGCAAGGATTAGCTTGCATTGTTAATGATGGCTTGCCTTGGTTGGTGTAATGGTTGAAATTATCTTCCTCCTCTTCTTGGTAGAACTCCTCCTCCTCGTAGACTTGGTCGGTACTATTGTCTATAAATACATACGGAATACACAATCACCAAACAATACTTAACTAGTCTACTTAGCACACTAAGGCACACAATTGATGATCTAGTATCATCACAAGCATCACAAGGTTTAATGAATTAGCTTCATTTATTTTATTTGAGGAAAGTAATTTCTACTCATTGAAATTAACTAAGATTTAATATTCTCCAATTAAAATATGGTATCATGTGGACACATGTCATCACCACATATTCTAACATATGGGAATGTGATTTAAAGGTTGTATCACGTTTTAATAAGTTTAAGTTTAATAATTAATGATTTAAAGTGACTAGAAATGCCTATATAGCATTATTTTGGTACTAGTCCAAAGTAACTGCATGCAAACCTTAATATTATTACATATTCATATAGGTATGGTTAAATGTGATTTTTGAGAGTTGGAATCAACTCAAAAGCTATTATGGTTGATTTTAGAAAATTGTTTGAATGTGCAAAAGCTTCTGTCTTGTTATTTCTACTAGGAGAGATCTCTAACTCTAATTGATTTAAATCCAACGGGCTTGGTTAGATATTTTTATTATCTTTCCAACAAAATTGGAATCACTCAATTTGGATTTGTAAAAGTCTCTGAATTGATTTTTGAACTAAGGGACAGAATTAAGTTTACTTCTAAAAAGAAAAACCTATATTTGAATTACGGGGTCAGCGCGGGAAACTAAATGGGCCGGCCCGTGTACACTCCGCGGTGCTGAGGGCTGCAGACAGGGGGTCCCGCCTATTAGTGACTCATAAAACGCGAAGCGGTACAGGGCGATAAGAACCACACGATTAGAACAAGATCTAACGGTCCACGGTCGTCGTCGACGACAGACTCATCGCCGGCGCAACTGAACCCTAGAGCGGTCGGTGGGGGTCTACTGGGGACGTACCAGGGCTCCAGCTAGTGCGGCGAGGCGGGCAGACAAATTAGTGGATGATGGCGGACTCAGGCGAGGTCATGGCAGGGGCTGAGGTGGACGAATTCGACGAGAACTTCTCCTCCTCTGTAGCGGCTGACTCCGGCAGAATTCCGGCGATGGGCTGCTTGAGCGGCTCCGGCAAGAGAGGGGAAACGGTCAGTGGAGAGAGGGGAGTGTAATGGTGTGGTGATTGAGGCTGGGGGTGGCCTCCTTATATAGGCTCGATGGTGAGGCAGTGAGGTATGGGCGCGGCTCGTCGGTGACGACGACACAGGGGGCTACCGGCGTGGGCGAGGTAGGCGGACGATGGGCGGTCTGCTGGCGGTCCTCTACGGTGTAATGGCGTGGCTAGGGGCGGTGGAAAATGGTTGGGGGCTTCCCGCGCTCTGAGGGACATAGGCGGTGCTCGACGGTGATCATGGCGACTGTGGGTCGCGCGGCGGTGCACGACCATGTCTGGCGGGTTGGTGTGGTCAAGGCGGAGCGGCGTGCACGGTCTAGTGTCGAGGCGTGGTCTGTGGCATGCTGGCGGCGAGGGCGCTCTGGCGTGCTCTGGCTGCACGTAGAGAGGGTAGTGCGGCGCGGTTCTGGGGTGGTCCAGGGGCTGGCTTTGGCCGTGGGGTGGATAGGGAGTCGCGGTAGGGTTGGGCGGAGCTAGTGGGCAAGCTAGAATGGCGCGGCGTGGTCTGCTGTGAGTTGCGCATGCTCGGTCGGTGGTGACCAAAAACGGGCGGCGCGCAACTGCTGCTCCAGGCTAAGTGGTAGGCCGGTGAGGGTTTGGTTAGAGCTGGGGGAGACAGGGGAACCAAATGGAGGCCAAAAACTCGACAATGCATTAATCCATAAACAATATTAGTTAGGCAGAAAAATCTTGCCTACCACCTGTTCGATCAAATGACCGCATGAAACTTTTATTTGAATTTTTTAAAGATTTTTGGTGGAGTGATTCATCTTATGCTTAAGGATCTAGCTTTGCTTGGGATTTTGAAATGGAGTTCATTTGGAGGGTTTTTGAAAAAGTGTGATCTATACATATGAACTAGATTCAATTTGCAAATGCCATTTAAATTTAGAGTTCAAATGTTTTTGGGATATCCCAAAGTGGGCCTTGGTACATCACTACTTGTACTAGCAAGGTGTGCAAAGATCCACAATTGTCTCTGTTGGAAAATGAGTGCTAGGAATAGCCAAATTGGGCTAGGTGATTAAAATGGCAAAAGTGACCATTTGCCTTATTTAATTCCTTTTGATTTCTTTTTCTTTGGGATTTGCTTGGGGATGATCTAGATGATGTGTAAATCACCTTATAGTCATTTTACAACCAATAGATCACTCAATCATGGCATTTCAAACAACTCCTATTTTAAATGCACACACATATGAATGCTTAAAGATTTTTTTAATAGAAAAAGGTTTTGGTAACCCTAAATTGGGTAGATTTGAGCTTGATCACTTGGATTAAAGTTTTTGGGATGTTACAAACCTTCCCTCCTTAAAAAAAATCTCGTCCCAAGATTTAAGAAAGAAAACTAGGAACTAAAGTCTGGGAACTCAGTCCTAATGTAATCTTCTCGCTCCCAAGTGGCTTCTTCTTTGTTATGGTTCCTCCATTGAATCTTGAGAAATTTGATACTCCTGGTCCTAGTGGTTCTGTAGGCTTCCTCCAAGATACGGATGGGCACTTCACAATACAACAGATCCTTGTTGATATCAATGTTGGAGATATGCCCAAGAGGCAATAATAAAAGTGGTTATTATTATATCTTTGTGTTTATGATGAATGTTTACATCCCATGCTATAATTGTATTATAAGGAAACACTGATACATGTGTGTTTTGTAAACATAAAATAGTCCCTAGTAAGCCTCTTGTGGAACTAGCTTGTTGATTGAATGATGATCATGGTTTCCTGATCATGGACATTGGATGTCATTAATAACAAGGTTATATCATTAGGAGAATGATGTGATGGACACACACCCATAGTAAGCGTAGCATAAGATCAAGTCATTAAGTTCGTATTGCTGTAAGCTTTCAAATGCATAGTAACCTAATCCTTCGACCATGAGGTTATGTTAATCACCATCACCGGATGGGTAATTTGATGACATCAAACACCGCTTTGTAACTGGGTGGTTATAAAGGTGTCATTGGGTATTCTGAAAGTATGTGTTGAACCGCATGAACCAAGATTGGGATTTGTCCATCCATATGACGGATAGATATGCTCTGGGCCCTCTCGGTGGAATGTCATCTAGATAGCTTGCAAGCATGTGACTGGGTCACAAGGGATGACATAACATGGAACGAGTAAAGAGTACTTATTAGTAACGAGGTAGAACTAGGTATAGAGATACCGACGATCAAACCTCGGATAAGTAGAATATCGCGTGACAAAGGGAATTGGTTCCGTATGTTAATGGTTCTATCGATCATGAAGTCATCGTTGAGTATGTGGGAGCCGTTATGGATCTCCAGATCCCGCTGATGGTTATTGATCGGAGATGTGTCTCCATCATGTCTACATGTTCACGAACCGTAGGGTGACACACTTAAGGTTCGAAGTTGTTTTAAGTAGATATGGAATGTGCGTTGGAAACCGAATGTTGTTCGGAGTCTCGGATTGGATCCGGGACATCACGAGGAGATCCAGAATGGTCCGGAGAATAAGATTCATATATTGGGGATCATTTTCTAAGTTAGGAAATGTTCCGGAGTGTTTGTATGGAGATTCTAGAAGGTTTCGGAATGTTCTAGAAGGTTCTAGAAGAGTTCTTGGTGTTTACTTGAAAACCAAGAAAGGGTCAAAGGAATCCTTGTGGGGCGAGACACGGATTCGTGGGGGAGGAGGACTCCTCCCCCCCTTCCCAACCCACCGGCCATAGGAGGGGAGTCCTACTAGGACTCCCCCTCCCCAGGCGCGCCTCCCTCCTTTAAATAGAAGGGAGGGGGCGCCCCCTCCTAGCCCTCTCTCATAACAAGCTCTAGCCGCCGTCTCTCTCCTCTTCCTTCGCTCTGCTCCGGCTTAGGCGAAGCCCTGCAGAATTCTCTCCTCCACCACCACCACCACACCGTCGTGCTGCTGGGATTCCGTGGAGAAGATCTACTACCTCCACTGCTTGCTAGAACAGGGAGAGGAAGGTCTGCTTCGACTCCGCACGTGTGACCGACTGCGGAAGCGCTGCCGGAACGCGGCGCCGGAAGGATCGTCCACACGATCTTGAGATCGGCAAGTGATCGACTACATCAACCCCGAGATCTAATCTCGTAACGCTTTCGGTTCTATGAGGGTTAGTACAGATCTATCTCGTTGCTCATGTCTAATAGATTAGATCTTGGCTTTTATCTAGATTAGATTTGGGTTTTGTTCGTTCTTGCGGTAGAAAATTTTTGTTTTCCATGCTACGAACCCATCAGTGGTATCAGAGCCTTGTCTATGCGTAGATCTGTTGCACGAGTAGAACACAATGATGTTGTGGGCGTTGGTGCTCGTGCCGTCTTTTGCTATGTGTGTACTTTGCATCTTGTGGTATGGTGGGATGAAGCGGCTCGGGCTAAAAATTACATGTCATCGTACATGAGACTTGCTCCACGCTTGACGTGTAACTTGCTTTGCACAAGTGGCTTTGCGGGTGTCTGTCTCTCCCATCATAGTATAGATCCAATCTACACTTTGCACTTGATAGCACTTGTATCAACGTTGTGGTTCAGTTTCATAGGTAAGATCCGTTCTTATTTGAAAGCCCCAAACCACGTAAAACTTGCAAAGAAAATTAGAGGCGTCTAACTTGTTTTTGCAGGGGTTTTGTGATGTGATATGGCCATCATGTGATTGTGATTATATTTGATGTATGCAATGATCCTTGTTGTAATATGGCAACCGGCAGGAGCCTAATGGTTGTCTTTAATTCTGTTAAGACCTGCGTGTCTATTCATCTTGTAATAGCTTTATTCCAAGTAGTTGTAATAGTTGCTGTTGATGATGGACAACCATGAAGCGGCCCCACTGACCTTGACACAATGCTGGTGATGATGGAGATCATGTCCGTGCTTTGGAGATGGAGATCAAAGGCATAAGAAGAAAGGGCCATATCATATCACACTAATTATGAATTGCCTATGATGTTAATCCTTTATGCATCTTGTATTGCTTAGATCGCGACGGTAGCATTATAAGATGATCCCTCTCACTAAATTTCAAATAATAAAGTGTTCGTCCTTAGTTGGCACCGTTGCTAAGACTTGTCGTCTCGAAGCATCTCGTGATGATCAGATGTGATAGATTCTACGTGTGCATACAACGGGTGCAAGCCAGATTTGCACATGCGGAAACTAAGGTTAATCTTGACGAGCCTAGCATGTACAAACATGGTCTCGGAACAAGGAATACCGAAAGGTAGAGCACGAGTCATATAAGTGATATGATGAACATGAAGATTGTTCGCCGATGAAACTACATCCTCTCTCGTGAAGATTGGACTTGGTGTAGTGGACTTGGTTCGTGTAATCACTAAGACAATGTGAGGGATGTTGTTTTGAGTGGGAGTTCACCTAGTTAATTTAAGAATTAAAGTAGAACTCAATTTATCATAAACTTAGTCTAAACTACTTGCAAATTTGTTGTAGATTATGGTGAATCTCTCCATCAATTTCAATGCGTTCCTAGAGAAAGAAAAACTTAAGAACAACGGAAGCAACTTCACGGACTGGATCCATGGTCTGAAGATTGTCCTCAGGGATGGTCAGATGACCTATGTGCTTGAAGCACCGCTAGGTGACCCACCTGCAGATGATGCCACCGATGACGTAAAGAATGTTTACGCCACTCGGAAAAATCATTACTCCACAGTTCAGTGTGCCATCCTGTATGGTTTAGAAACGGAGTTCCAGAAGCGTTTTGAGCACCACGACCCGTTCGAGATCATTAAGGAGCTCAAGCTCATTTTTGAGACTCACGCGGTCGTGGAGAGCTATGAGGCCTCCGAGAAGTTCTTTACCTGCAAGATGGAAGAGGGAAGCTCCGTTAGCGAGCACGTGCTCACCATGTCTGGGCACGCAAACAAGCTCCAAGAGTTGGGGATAACGATTCCTAATGAGTTAGGGATTCACCGTGTCCTCCAATCACTGCCACCGAGTTATAAGAACTTTGTGATGAACTATAATATGCACTGCATGAACAAGACGTTGCCTGAACTATCGTCCATGCTGAAAACTGCTGAAGTGGAGATCAAGAAGGAGCACCAAGTGTTGATGGTCAATAAGACCACCAATTTCAATAAACAGGGCAATCCTAAGAAAAGGGGCAACTTCAAGAAGGACGGCAAGAAAGCTGCCGCACCTGCTAAGAAGCCCAAGGCTGGTCCTAAGCCTGAAACTGAGTGCTTCTACTGCAAGGGTGCTGGTCACTGGAAGCGTAACTGCACCAAGTACCTAGCAGATCTGAAGAACGGCAACATCAAGAAGAAAGGTATATTCGATATACATGTTATTGATGTGTATCTTACTAGTAGTCGTAGTAGTGCCTGGGTATTTGATACTGGTTCGGTTGCTCATATTTGTAACTCGAAACAGGAGCTGCGGAATAAACGAAGACTGGCAAGAGACGAGGTGACGATGCGCGTTGGAAATGGCTCCAAGGTTGATGTGATCGTCGTCGGCACACTCCCTCTACATCTACCTTCGGGATTAGTTTTAAATTTAAATAATTGTTATTTGGTGCCTGCGTTAAGCATGAACATTATATCTGGATCTTGTTTATTGCGAGACGGTTACTCTTTTAAGTCTGAGAATAAAGGTTGTTCGATTTATATGAGTAATATCTTTTATGGTAATGCACCTGAGATTAATAGTTTATTCTTATTGAATCTCGATAGTAGTGATACACATGTTCACAACATAGATGCTAAACGAATAAAATTGAATGATAATTCTACATACATGTGGCACTGTCGTCTTGGTCACATTGGAGTGAAGCGTATGAAGAAACTCCATTCTGATGGACTTCTTGAATCACTTGATTTTGAATCACTTGAAAGATGCGAAGCATGTCTAATGGGAAAAATGACTAAGACTCCATTCTCTGGAATAATGGAGCGAGCTACAGACTTATTGGAAATAATACATACCGATGTGTGCGGTCCAATGAGTGTAGCATCGCGTGGTGGATATCGTTATGTTCTCACTTTCACGGATGACTTAAGTAGATATGGGTATGTCTACTTTATGAAACATAAGTCCGAAACTTTCGAGAAGTTTAAGGAATTTCAAAGTGAAGTGGAAAATCATCGTAACAAGAAGATTAAGTTTCTGCGTTCTGAACGCGGAGGTGAATATCTGAGTTATGAGTTTGGCATGCATTTAAAGAAATGTGGAATACTTTCGCAGTTGACACCGCCGGGAACACCACAGCGTAATGGTGTGTCCGAACATCGTAATCGAACTCTCTTAGATATGGTTCGATCTATGATGTCTCTTACAGATTTACCGCTATCATTTTGGGGCTATGCATTAGAGATAGCCGCATTCACTTTAAATAGGGCACCATCTAAATCCGTTGAAACGACACCGTACGAATTGTGGTTTGGTAAGAAACCTAAGTTGTCGTTCCTTAAAGTTTGGGGTTGCGAAGCATATGTAAAAAAGTTACAACCTGATAAGCTTGAACCCAAAGCGGAGAAATGCGTCTTCATAGGATACCCGAAAGAAACAATTGGGTATACCTTCTATCATAGATCCGAAGGCAAAGTTTTCGTTGCCAAGAATGGATCCTTTCTTGAGAAGGAATTTCTCTCGAAAGAAGTGACTGGAAGGAAAGTAGAACTCGACGAGGTTATTGAACCTTCTCTCGGAGTTGAGAGTAGCGCAGCACCAGAAGATGTTTTTGTGCCGCCTGCACCAACTGGAGAGGAAGCTAATGATGCTGATCATGAAACTTCGAACGAAGTTACTGCTGAACCTCGCAGGTTAACGAGGGTTCGTACCACTCCTGAGTGGTATGACTCTGCGTTGAACGTCATGTTGGTGGACAACATTGATGACCCTGCGATGTATGAAGAAGCTATGGTGAGCCCAGATTCCGACAAATGGCTAGAAGCCATGAAATCCAAGATGGGATCCATGTACGAAAACCAAGTATGGACTTTGATGGACTTACCGGATGGCTGTAAGGCTGTCGAGAACAAATGGATTTTCAAAAAAAAACAGATGTTGATGGTAATGTTACCGTCTATAAAGCTCGACTTGTCACGAAAGGGTTCCAACAAATTCAAGGAGTTGACTACGATGAGACTTTCTCACCAGTAGCAAAGCTAAAGTCTGTGAGGATTTTGTTAGCAATCGCTGCATATTTCGATTATGAAATTTGGCAGATGGATGTCAAAACGGCGTTCCTTAATGGTGACATTGAGGAAGAGTTGTATATGGTATAACCCAAGGGTTTTGTCGATCCTAGTGATGCTGACAAGGTATGCAAACTTCAGCGCTCCATTTATGGACTGAAGCAAGCATCCCGGAGTTGGAATCAACGTTTTGATAAAGTAATCAAAAACTTTGGATTTAGACAAACTTATGGAGAAGTTTGTATTTACAAGAAAGTGAGTGGGAGCTCTGTAGCATTCCTAGTACTATATGTAGATGACATATTGTTGATTGGGAATGATATAGAACTTCTTAATAGCGTCAAAACCTATTTGAATAATAGTTTTTCAATGAAGGATCTTGGCGAAGCGGCATATATTCTAGGCATCAAGATTTATAGAGATAGATCAAGACGCCTAATAGCGCTTTCACAAAGTACATACTTAGACAAAGTTCTAAAGAAGTTTAGAATGGAAGAGAGCAAGAAAGGGTTCGTGCCCATGTTGTCAGGTAAGACCTTGAGTAAGACTCAAAGTCCGGCTACGGCAGAAGATAGAGAAAAGATGAATAATATTCCCTATGCCTCGGCCATAGGTTCTATCATGTATGCCATGCTGTGTACAAGACCGGATATAGCACATGTTGTTAGTTTGACTAGCAGATATCAAAGTGATCCTGGAATGGAGCACTGGACAGCGGTCAAGAATATCCTAAAGTACCTGAATAGGACTAAGGATATGGTTCTTTCTTATGGAGGTGATGAACAGCTTGTTGTAAACGGTTACACTGATGCTAGTTGGAACACCGATCCAGATGACTCGAAGTCACAGTCTGGATACGTATTTATTTTGAATGGTGCTGCAGTGAGCTGGAGGAGTGCCAAGCAAAGCGTTGTGGCAAAATCTTCAACTGAATCGGAATACATAGCTGCTTCGGAGGCTACACAAGAAGCCATATGGATGAAGGAGTTCATTACTGAACTTGGCGTGGTTCCCAGTGCGTTGGACCTGATGGCCATCTACTGTGACAACACAGGTGCCATAGCTAATGCACAGGAGCCAAGGTCACATAGCAAGCTGAAGCACATCAAGCTACGTTTCCATGCTATTCGCGAGTATGTCCGAGATGGTGACATAAAGATTTGCAAAGTACACACTGATCTGAATGTGGCAGATCCGTTGACTAAACCTCTCCCTAGAGCAAAGCATGACCAACACCAGAACGCCATGGGTGTTAGGTATATTACCATGTAATCTAGATTATTGACTCTAGTGCAAGTGGGAGGCTATTGGAGATATGCCCAAGAGGCAATAATAAAAGTGGTTATTATTATATCTTTGTGTTTATGATGAATGTTTACATCCCATGCTATAATTGTATTATAAGGAAACACTGATACATGTGTGTTTTGTAAACATAAAAGAGTCCCTAGTAAGCCTCTTGTGGAACTAGCTTGTTGATTGAATGATGATCATGGTTTCCTGATCATGGACATTGGATGTCATTAATAACAAGGTTATATCATTAGGAGAATGATGTGATGGACACACACCCATAGTAAGCGTAGCATAAGATCAAGTCATTAAGTTCGTATTGCTGTAAGCTTTCAAATGCATAGTAACCTAATCCTTCGACCATGAGGTTATGTTAATCACCATCACCGGATGGGTACTTTGATGACATCAAACACCACTTTGTAACTGGGTGGTTATAAAGGTGTCATTGGGTATTCTGAAAGTATGTGTTGAAGCGCATGAACCAAGATTGGGATTTGTCCATCCATATGACGGATAGATATGCTCTGGGCCCTCTCGGTGGAATGTCATCTAGATAGCTTGCAAGCATGTGACTGGGTCACAAGGGATGACATAACATGGAACGAGTAAAGAGTACTTATCAGTAATGAGGCAGAACTAGGTATAGAGATACCGACGATCAAACCTCGGATAAGTAGAATATCGCGTGACAAAGGGAATTGGTTTCGTATGTTAATGGTTCTATCGATCACGAAGTCATCGTTGATTATGTGGGAGCCGTTATGGATATCCAGATCCCGCTGATGGTTATTGATCGGAGATGTGTCTCCATCATGTCTATATGTTCACGAACCGTAGGGTGACACACTTAAGGTTCGAAGTTGTTTTAAGTAGATATGGAATGTGCGTTGGAAACCGAATGTTGTTCAGAGTCTCAGATTGGATCCGGGACATCACGAGGAGATCCAGAATGGTCCGGAGAATAAGATTCATATATTGGGGATCATTTTCTAAGTTAGGAAATGTTCCGGAGTGTTTGTATGGAGATTCTAGAAGGTTTCGGAATGTTCTAGAAGGTTCTAGAAGAGTTCTTGGTGTTTACTTGAAAACCAAGAAAGGGTCAAAGGAAACCTTGTGGGGCGAGACACGGATTCGTGGGGGAGGAGGACTCCTCCCCCCCTTCCCAACCCGCCGGCCATAGGAGGGGAGTCCTACTAGGACTCCCCCTCCCCAGGCGCGCCTTCCTCCTTTAAATAGAAGGGAGGGGGCGCCCCCTCCTAGCCCTCTCTCATAACAAGCTCTAGCCGCCGCCTCTCTCCTCTTCCTTCACTCTGCTCCGGCTTAGGCAAAGCCCTGCAGAATTCTCTCCTCCACCACCACCACCACACCGTCGTGCGGCTGGGATTCCGTGTAGAAGATCTACTACCTCCGCTGCTTGCTGGAATAGGGAGAGGAAGGTCTGCTTCGACTCCGCACGTGTGACCGACTGCGGAAGCGCTGCCGGAACGCGGCGCCGGAAGGATCGTCCACACGATCTTGAGATCGGCAAGTGATCGATTACATCAACCCCGAGATCTAATCTCGTAACGCTTTCGGTTCTACGAGGGTTAGTACAGATCTATCTCGTTGCTCATGTCTAATAGATTAGATCTTGGCTTTTATCTAGATTAGATCTGGGTTTTGTTCGTTCTTGCGGTAGAAATTTTGTTGTTTTCCATGCTACGAACCCATCAATCAACAGCTCGGTGATCGATATTCTTGAAAACTTCGGTCTTCTATGGTACTTCTAGGCATTTGCGAAGTAACGAGATATGGAACACATTGTGGATGGCTGACATCTCTGCTGGCAGTTCCAGTTGATAAGATACTTCCCCTCGGTGTTTTAGAATCTTGAAGGGTCCGATATATCTGGGAGCTAACTTTCCTTTCAGACTAAAGCGTTGGGTTCCCTTCAATGGCGAAACCTTAAGATACACAAAATCTCCGACATTGAAAGTCAGGTCTCTCCTTCTCTTGTCAGCATAACTCTTCTGTCTGGATTGGGTAGTCTTGAGGTGCTCACGGACTTTGTGAACCTTCTCTTCGGCTTCTCGGAGAATGTTGGGTCCAAAAATCTGACTCTCTCCTACTTGCGACCAATTCAAAGGGGTATGACACTTTCTTCCGTATAGGAATTCAAATGGTGCCATTTGCAAAATGGCTTGATAACTGTTGTTATATGAGAATTCTGCAAAAGGCAGACAGTCTTCCCATTTTGATCCATATTCTAACACACAATCTCTCAACATATCCTCTAGGATTTGGTTGACTCTTTCAGTCTGTCCATCGGTTTGCGGGTGACAAGCGGTGCTGAAATTCAACTTGGTTCCTAATCCTTCTTGGACTTTCTGCCAAAATCTCGAGGTAAATTGGGTTCCTCGATCTGACACGATGGTCTTGGGGGTTCCATGCAAACTGACAATTCTAGCAATGTACAACTCTGCTAGCTTTGAACTCTGGTAGGTTGTCTTGACAGGTATAAAATGAGCTACCTTGGACAGTCTATCAACGATGACCCAGGTCGAGTCATTTCCCCTACTATAAGTAGGTAAACCGGTGATAAAGTCCATTCTGGCGGAATCCCATTTCCATTCCGGAATTTGCAATGGTTGCAACAGTCCTGCGGGTGTCTGATGTTCCGCTTTGACTCTTTGACAGATATCACACTTGGTGATGTAGCTTCCGATTTCTCTCTTCATCTTGTGCCACCAAAATTGCTCCTTTAAATCTTGATACATCTTTGTTCCTCTGGGTGGATAGAATAAAGAGTATCATGAGCTTCTTTCATGATAACTTGCTTTAGCTCCTAATCTGCTGGCACACAGATACGGCCTTTGTACCACAGAACTCCTTCTTCGTCTTCGGTGAATCCAGGTACCTTTCCTATACCAATACGATGTTTGATTCTGTCGATACTTTCATTTCCCTTCTAGGCTTCCTTGATTTGGCTAATCAAAGTGGGTTGAAGTTCAATGCTAGCTAAAAATCATTTGCTAACTAGCTCAGTTTTAAGCTGCTCCAACTCCTCATACAAACTTGGCTGCTTCTCCTTGATCATGGTGTTTAGCCTACACGGAAATCTGCTAAGAGCATCCGCTACCACATTGGCTTTGCCGGGGTGATAGTGAATGTCAAGGTCATAATCCTTAATTAACTCTATCCATCTCCTTTGCCTCATATTCAGCTCCTTCTGAGTGAAAATATACTTCAAGCTTTTGTGATCTGAGTAAATCTCACAGCGATTACCCATAAGATAATGACGCTGTGTCTTCAATGCCAAAACTACGACCGCTAACTCAAGATCATGGGTCGGATAGTTCTGCTCATGCTGCTTCAGTTGTCGAGACAGATACACGATGACTTTGCCTTCTTGCATCAATACACATCTGAGACCAATCTTGGATGCATCACAATACACATCAAACGGCTTCTTGATATCTGTAATGATCAATATCAAACGGCTTCCGAGATCAATCCCTTCTTCAGCTCTTGGAAACTGGCTTCACATTTGTCGGTCCATTCAAACTTCTTGTCCTTCTTCAACAATTGGGTCATGGGTCTTGCTATGCTCGAAAATCCTTCAACGAACTTGCGGTAATATCCCGCTAATCCGAGAAATGCACGGACTTGGGTTTGAGTGGTTGGGGCTTCCCCTTCTTCAACATCTTTGATCTTGGCGGGATCAACAGCGACTCCTCCGGCAGACACAATATGTCCTAGGAATCCTACTTCTTTCAGCCAAAACTCACATTTGTTGAACTTGGCATACAACCGATGCTCTCTAAGGGTTTCAAGGATGATTCTCAGATGTTGCTCATGCTCTTCTTCTAACTTGGAGTAGATAAGGATATCGTCGATAAACACAATGACAAACTTATCCAGAAAATTCATAAAGATCTTATTCATGAGATTCATGAAATAAGTAGGGGCATTGGTTAATCCAAAAGACATGACCGTATACTCGTATAATCCATAACAAGTAGTAAAGGCGGTCTTCGGAATATCCGTTGCATGAATCTTCAGTTGGTGATAACCAGTCCTAAGATCGATCTTAGAGAACACATTTGCTCCAGTCAACTGATCAAATAGATCCTCTATCTTTTGCAAAGGGTACTTATTCTTGATGGTGACGGCATTCAGCTTCCTGTAATCTATGCAACAAACGGTTACCTCCATCTTTCTTGTCGATGAATAACACTAGAGATCTCCATGGCGATGCGCTTGGTTGAATCAAGCCTGTTGCCAACATAGCATCCAACTGCTTCTTCAATTCCACTAACTCTGAGGGGTTCATACTATAGGGTCTCTGGGCTATGGGTCCGGTTCTGGGGATTAGTTCAATAATGAACTCAATATCCCTATCCGGGGGCATACCGGGCAATTCATCTGGGAATATGTCGGGGTATTCACAGACTACTCTGACTTGGTCTATGGTGGGTAGGGCTAGACTCTTGTTACACTTGAATTGACGGGGCAAGGTTTCAGATATATGCTCTACTAAGACTCCAAAGCTACTGGTCATGGTGATGGCTTTCTTGGCACAGTCAATCAATCCTTATGCTTTGACATCCAATCCATTCCTAGTACTACTTCCAAACCTTTGGTTCCAAGTACTATTAGATTGGCATAAAAATCTATCCCATGTATTCTGATAGGCACAACTTTGCAAATTTTTCTAGCTTTTGTAGTTGAACCGGGGATTTGAACTATCATGACATGCTTCAAGATGGTTGGGTGAATCTTACTAGTGCATACAAATTCTTCGGTGACAAATGAGTGCGATGCTCCAGAATCAAACAACACTCTTGCTAAAACTGAGTTGACAAAAAACATACCCAACACTACATCTGGCGCTTCTTGGGCTTCTTCGGCGTTCATGTGGAAGAGACGGCCGTTGCGGTTGTGAGGGTTCCCTAGGGCAAACCTTCTTCCCGGTTGAACACAACGCAGCTGTTGAGCTGGGGCATTCACATTGGCAGTGGTGGCAATCTTCTTCGGGCACTGATTGGAATAGTGACCCTTTACTCCACACTCGAAACAAGTGATCTGAGACTTGTCTTTCGCTGCCATGGGCACAACATTGCTTCCAGTTCTGGGTGCAGTGTTGTTGTTGTTGTTGTTCCTCTTGGGAGGTGCACGGTTGAAATTGCCGGTGTTGCCTGAGTGATTGTTGTTTCCTTCGGACTTCACATTTCCTCCGCTACGGTTGGGGTAGCTTGGGCGAGACATTGGGGGTCGATTGTTCCGTGGTGCATATCCCGTAGAAGGGTTGGGACGGTACTTCTGGTGACTGTTGGATCCAGATTGATGCATCATATGATGTTTGTGGTTGTCATTTGCTTGATTAATCTCCCCTTCCATCTGAATGGCAGAGTCGACTAGCTCTTCGAGATCCTCGAAACGGATGTTGACGAGGACAGTCTGCATCTCATCATGCAGTCCATTCAGGAATCTCTCTTTCTTCTTGGCCTCCGTGTTGATCTCATCAGGTGCATACCTGGCTAGAGACAAGAACTTGTCACGGTACTCCACTATAGTCATCCTGCCCTGCTTCAACTCTCTGAATTCATCCCTCATTCGGGTGACTAGATCCTGCGGCACGTGGGTGCGGCTGAACTTGATTTTGAAGGCTTCCCATGTCATCACTTGACCATGGTTCATTGTGCGGGTGCTGTTCCACCATGCTCTTACATCTCCTGCCAAATAGTGGGTGGCAAAAAGATCCTTCTCGTTGGCATCCACTCCTGCTACTTCTAGGTTGTTCTCCATTGTCTGCAACCAGTCATCAACATCCAGTGGGTTCTCCGAAGTGCTAAAGATTGGGGGATTGGTATTCTGGAAGTTTTTGAGTTTGGATCCATGATGATCCGGATTTCCATGGTTCTGGTTGTTGTGAGTCATCTGGGTGATTTGCTGCAGTGTTGCTAGATTAGCTTGGCGCTCTTCCCTGCTTTCTTCTTGGTCTGCAATGAGAGTCTGCAAAATTTGCAGCATTGGGTCTTGCGATGAGTTGCTCCCTCCTTGGTTTCCACGAGTCATCTGAAGATTGAGATAGATAAAGGGGTAAGAGGGAAAGTTCTAAGGTTCATGGTTTTGATTTCAAAGCTAAAACTTTGAGTTTGACTCAGGTTTTGCAACTTACTTCTTTTCATTCATTCAAGCAAGCACACAATACAAACACACACACACACCACAACATCAAAGGGAAACAGATGGTTTTAAGAACCATTCTGTAAGCTACGATACAATGGGACCGATACTCATCACTTCTATGATAGTGCTCTAGTGCATCTACTCATCATCGATGAAGTCGGAGTCATCATCGTCAGTGTAGAAGTCCACGGCATCCTCCTCTAGGTAGTCATCATCATTGCTAGGGTAGGAGTCAATATCCCCTTGGATATCTTCACCTTCCTCTTCTTCTTCCTTTGCTGCAAGCTGAGCTTCTTGCCCCTTGATGGTCTTCTCGAGGTCGGCCACCTTCTTGCGAAGACGATCGATGGTGCGATCCTTCTTGGCACGTTGACAGCAAAGAGACTAACGATCCTTGACGAGCAGTGAGAAAGTCTGGGCCTTCTGGGCGGCAAGGGCGAGGTTGTTGTTGGTGACCTCTCTAGCATTGTCCAACTCCTTCTGTCTGTCGTACAGTAGGAAGTCGAGGTTCTCCACTTAACGCTTCAATATTGGTTGACTTGGCATCTCTAGCGGCATTCCCATGGAATCACGCCTTGCATAGTGAACAAAGCGGGTTCCTTGGATTAGGTTGACACTTAGGGCGCACAGACGTGCGAGAGCTTCATGCATTTTCCTAGCTAATCCATCTAGCTAGTTGTTCTCTCTCACGGAGAACTAAATCCTCCCAGATACTGGTGCTTCTATCTTGCCTCGAAGATCAGCAGTCACTAGCCATTGTAAATCTCCTCCTGGTGGACCCAGGAGTTGAGCTCCAAGGAATTCCAGATGAGGACGCTCCAAGAACTCAGACAGTGCATCAAGATCCCTCTCGAAGATCAGTTGGCCTTCGTTGCCCAACTGGTAGACCTTGCTGTATTGGGCTTCCATCTATAAGAATTTAGGATGAGGAAGTTAGTGAAGTGATCAAGTGTGTCAAAGTTTTATGTAGTAATGTAAGAATTTGAAGGAACATGAATTTGTTTGAGAGAAAGAAACCCCAAGGGTAAGAGAATAAATAGTTTTCATAAAAACTCACTTGGTTTTTGAAACTAAGTTTTTGTTCGGACGTCCATTCTAACTAGGGTCTCCTATGATCAGGATGGCTCTGATACCAACTTGTCAACACCCGGATTTTTAATCCCAGATGCCCGTTATGCCATACATCGCAATCCCAGGATTACCATTTTTGTGAGACATAACAGATTGGATATCACAGTACATCATCCATTACAAACCATAATAAGGTCTTACACAAATAAAGGATCTCACGATCCAGTCTTAGTACAATCAAGTAGCGGAATAAATAGCGTAGTGGTGGGGTCCATCTTCAGAGTCACAGGCAATGCTGACGATGGGAGATAGTCGTAGTTATCATAACCATCCTGCTATTCTTCATCTTGGTAATCTCTTTCATAGTCTGGCCATAGGAATAGCCAGGGACAAAAGCCATGAGTACTCTTTAAGTACTCGCAAACTACCACTAACAAGTAAGATAGTTCTAGTAGGAATGCTAACTCTAAGTTTATTTGTAAAGTTAAGTTCGAAACCTAAGCTGAGTTCAGAAACAAAGAAAGATAAAATAAAGTTTGAAAACACCTAAGTGGGAACTTAGTTGTCATAGTCACAACTCTGTTGTGGTCAAGTCATGTCACAATTCATTTCATAAGTTGTTTTGAAAACATCTGACAACGAAACAGTATGGCCACTCCAACTGTCCATAACCGCGGACGCGGCTATTCGAATAGTTTGACACTCTACAGAGGTGGTACACTTTCACCACAAGATTCGATACATCTATCAGGGATAACCCTGAATCATCATACTTAGTATACAGATAATCAAACATAACCTTTCCTTTACACACCCTAGTATAAGCACCTCTCCTATGAGCATGGCCTCCCAACCATGACCATCTGTCATCTTGGGCACTGCATAGGTGGACAACATTGAGAGGTAGCCTCAGCTCAAACCTCTCCCGCGAAGGGAACTAATACTAATGCATATAAACTTCCGGCTAAGCCTTACCCAATTCAGGTATTGTGGTTGTACGGTAAAACTGGAATGGTATCGCATCCGAACCCAACCATCAGTTTTGTAAAAGGGCTAAGGCTCATGCCTCAACATTTTCATCATCATAAACCATTTGTGTTTCTCAAAACATATCAAAACATCTCAATAGAATGACTCATCATTCCAAGGTTTTCACAAGTCATTTTCACCAAGTACTCCCATCTAAAGTGAATCAAGTTTTGGGTTTAGTGCTAACTACTAAGTTAAGAGTGTTCACTAAGGTGGGATGCTAATCTCAATCTCATGCCATAGAATGACATCTAAATCTAACTAGATAGGTCAAGTTTTATACTCTTTATGCTACCTTTAACCAAGTAAAGGACCTTAGTAAAGTAACGGAAGTAAAGTTTGTAAATAAAACTTGGAGTAGGTATAAGTCAAAATGGTATAACCAAAGCATGCCTAATGCCTTTTATTAGGTTATCTAGCTTGCAAGGATTAGCTTGCATTGTTAATGATGGCTTGCCTTGGTTGGTGTAGTGGTTGAAATTCTCTTCCTCCTCTTCTTGGTAGAACTCCTCATCCTCGTAGACTTGGTCGGTACTATCGTCTATAAATATATACGGAATACACAATTAGCAAACAATACTTAACTAGTCTACTTAGCACACTAAGGCACACAATTGATGATCTAGTATCATCACAAGCATCACAAGGTGTAATGAATTAGCTTCATTTATTTTATTTGAGAAAAGTAATTTCTACTCATTAAAATTAACTAAGATTTAATATTATCCAATTAAAATATGGGATCATGTGGACACATGTCATCACCACATATTCTAACATATGGGAATGTGATTTAAAGGTTGGGTCACATTTTAATAAGTTTAAGTTTAATATTTAATGATTTAAAGTGACTAGAAATGCCTATATAGCATTATTTTGGTACTAGTCCAAAGTCACTGCATGCAAACCTTAATATTATTACATATTCAGATAGGTATGGTTAAATGTGATTTTTGAGAGTTGGAATCAACTCAAAAGCTATTATGGTTGATTTTAGAAAAATGTTTGAATGTGCAAAAGCGTCTGTATTGTTATTTTTACTAGGAGAGATCTCTAACTCTAATTGATTTAAATCCAACGGGATTCGATATATATTTTCATTAGCTTTCAAAAAAAATTGGAACCACTCAATTTGGATTTGTAAAACTCTCTGAATCGATTTTTGAACTAAGGGACAGAATTAAGTTTACTTCTAAAAAGAAAAACCTATATTTGAATTACTGGGTCAGCGCGGGAAACTAAATGGGCCGGCCCGTGTACACTCCGCGGCACTGAGGGCTGCTGATAGGGGGTCCCGCCTGTCAGTGACTCATAAAACGCGAAGCGGTACAGGGCGATAAGAACCACGCGATTAGAACAAGATCTAATGGTCCATGGTCGTCGTCGACGACGGACTCATCGCCGGCGAGACTGAACCCTAGCACGGTCGGTGGGGGTCTACTGGGGACGTACCAGGGCTCCAGCTAGTGCGACGAGGCGGGCAAACAAAATGGTGGACGATGGCGGACTCAGGCGAGGTCGCGACATGGGCTGAGGTGGACGAAATCGACGGCGACTTCTCCTCCTCTGCAGCGGCTGACTCCGGCAGAATTGCGACGATGGGCTGCTCAAGCGGCTCCTGCTGGAGAGGGGAAACGGTCAGTGGAGAGAGGGGAGTGGAATGGTGTGGTGATTGAGGCTGGGGTGGCCTCCTTATATAGGCTCGACGGTGAGGCAGTGAGGTATGGGCGCGGCTCGTCGGTGACGACAGCACAGGGGGCTACCGGCGTGGGCGAGGTAGGCAGATGGTGGGCGGTCTACTGACGGTCCTCTACGGTGTAATGGCGTGGCTAGGGGCGGTGGCAAATGGTCGGGGGCTTCCCGCGCTCTGAGGGACAGAGGCGGTGCTCGACGGTGATCATGGCGACTGTGGGTCGCGCGGCGGTGCACGACCATGTCTGGCGGGTTGGTGTGGTCAAGGCGGAGCGGCACGGTCTAGTGTTGAGGCGCGGTCTGTGGCATGCTGGCGGCGAGGGCGCTCTGGCTACACGCAGAGAGGGTAGTGCAGCGTGGTTCTTGGGTGGTCCAGGGGCTGGCTTTGGCCGTGGGGTGGACAGGGAGCCGCGGTAGGGTTGGGCGGAGCTAGTGGGCAGCTGGAATGGCGTGGCGTGGTCTGCTGCGAGCTGCGCATGGTCGGCCGATGGTGACCAAAAACGGGCGACGCGCTACTGCTGCTCCAGGCTAAGGGGTAGGCCGGTGAGGGTTTGGTTAGAGCTGGGGGAGACAAGGGAACCAAATGGAGGCCAAAAACTCGACAATGCATTGATCCATAAACAGTATTAGTTAGGCAGAAAAATCTTGCCTACCACCTGGTCGATCAAATGGCCGCATGAAACTTTTATTTGAATTTTTGAAAGAATTTTGGTGGAGTGATTAATCTTATGCTTAAGCATCTAGGTTTGCTTGGGATTTTGAAATGGAGTTCATTTGGAGGGTTTTTGAAAAAGTGTGATCTATACATATGAACTAGATTCAATTTGCAAATGTCATTTAAATTTAGAGTTCAAATGTTTTTGGGAGATCCCAAAGTGTGCCTTGGTACATCACTACTTGTACTAGCAAGGGGTGCAAAGATCCACAATTATCTCTGTTGGAAAATGAGTGCTAGGAATAGCCAAAGTGGGCTAGGTGATTAAAATGTCTAAAGTGACCATTTGCATTATTTAATTCCTTTTGATTTCTTTTTCTTTGGGATTTGCTTGGGGATGATCTAGATGATGTGTAAATCACCTTAGAGTCATTTTACAACCAATAGATCACTCAATCATGGCATTTCAAATAACTCCTATTTTAAATGCACACACATATAAATGCTTAAAGATTTTTTTAATAGAAAAAGGTTTTGTTAACCCTAAATTGGGTAGATTTGATCTTGATCACTTGGATTAAAGTTTTTGGGTTGTTACAGGCTTGTAAAACAGCCGTTGCATCTTGTGTTGTGTTATTTTCACCCTAGAATGTCCCCAAGAGAGAAGAGTGAAATGTCTGGAAGATTTTCTCTCTCAAATCAGTAGATAATCCAATATAGATTCTAGTCTTATAGCGCAAGATACCTGATTGCAGAGTATAATGGCGGTGACTGGTAGGGTCGAGAGTTAGATCTTGCAATAATTTGGTGCACGTAGCATCGCCCACATAAGAATTGCTGACTTCGGATAACCATGTAGGTACTGTTACCGTGAGTGTGTTGTAGCTGAGTGGTTCTTGTTCATCTTCTTTGTCCTGGAACTTGCGGGAGAGGGCATATGTAGCTGAGTTATCCTTGCCTTTCTTGTATTCTATTTGATAGTCAAATTCCAGTAGCTTGAGCATCAATTTGTGTTGAATTCCCTCAAGCAGTCTTTGGCTACCCAAGCATTTTAGGGCCTGCTGATCTGTTCTGATGATTACTTTATTTCCTAGGAAGTAGTGACGCCACTTCTTGAGTGCATGGAGTATGGCAATTGCTTCTTTTTCATAGATCGATTGTGTTGCAGCTTTTGGACCAAAGCATTGGCTGTAGAAGGCAATAGGTCTGCCCTCTTGCATCAAGACTGCTCCCATACCAGATCCACAAGCGTCTGTCTCCAGTATGAATGGCTTCAAGAAGTTTGGTAAACTGAGTAAAGGAGGAGTTGACATTACTTGCTTCAATTGATTGAAGGCCTCTTCTTGATCTGGTCCCCATTGGAAGTTGTCCTTTTTGAGAGCTGTATACAAAGGTTGACAGATTGCAGCATATCCTTTGATGAATCTGCGGTAGTAGCCTGTCAAACCCAAGAAGCCTCTGAGTTTTTTGATTGTAGTTGGGGTCTTCTAGTTAGTGATATCCATTATCTTGGATGGATCAGTCGCCACACCCTGGCTTGAAATGATGTGGCCCAAGTAGTCAACTTGGGGTTTTCCAAACATGCACTTGCTAAGCTTGGCCTTTAGTTGGTGTTGTTTGAGGATGGTCAACATTGTGGTCAGATGCTTTTTGTGTTGATTTTCATCAGAGCTGTAAACGAGGATGTCGTCGAAGAAGACTAGGACAAATTTCCTGAGGTATGCCGCAAATATGGTATTCTTAATTGCTAAAAAGATGCTGGGGCATTACATAGTCCAAAGGGCATGCGAGTGTATTCATAATGTCCTAGATGAGTGGAGAATGCTGTTTTAGGGATATCCTCAGCTTTCATCCTTATCTGATGGTAACCTGATCGCATGTCCAATTTAGAGAATATTGTGGCTCCATACACCTCATCCAATAGATCCTCAATCACTGGAATTGGAAACTTGTTCTTTATTGTTAAGTCATTCAGGCTTCTAAAGTCAACACGTATGCACCAAGATCGATCCTTCTTGCGCACTAGAATTACAAGTGATGAAAAGGGATTGTTACTCTGTTGGATTTCGCCTTTTTCAAGAGTTCCTTGATTATTCCCTCAATAGTATCCTTTTGGGTGTGAGACATTCTGTAGGGTCAAATGTTGGGTGGTTTAGCATCAGGAAGTAAGGGTATACTATGATTGGAAGCTCTATGTGGTGGGAGTTCCACAGGGTCTGAGAAAATGTCTGCAAAATCTTTGATGATGGTATGTAAACTAACAGGGATCTCCTTGAGAATTTCTTCCTATTCTGACTCTCTAGTATCTGATGTGTAGTACAAGAAGTAAGCTGTGGCTTCCTCAGAGAGTAGTTCAGCACATTCTTGAGCAGATATGAGGATCTTGTCCTTGGGGATGAGGTGATCTTCAAAAGTATGGTTGTGACCTTTAGGACCTATTGTTAGGGTTCTCCCTATGAAATCAAAGGTCACTAGATTATGTGAGGTAAACCAGTTGACCCCCGGGATAGCATCAGATCCTTTGAGTGGTAAGATTCTGAAGTCAGCTTTAAAGGTGTGCCCTTGTATTTGGAAGGAGCAGTTGTATGCAATTCCTTCAAATTTGAGCTCCCCTCCACCAGCTACTTTGACAAGTCTTAAAGGGGCAGGTGTTATAAGAATTTTGTGAGCTTGGGCAAATTCTTGGTATAGGAATATGTTTGTGCTTCCAGTATCTGCTAGAGCAATGGCTTGTCCCTCAGCTAGAGTTAGCAGTAAGGATATGGTGCAGTCACTCGGTGAGCTAGTGTAAGCTACCTGAGAGATCTGCATCAAGTTTACTGCATCAGCTTGGTTTTCCACTGGTACAATTGGTTCAGCTGGTGCTATTTCTAGGGCCAGTGCGTCTTCATCATCAGAGTTATCCTGCATAAGTAACATGTTGAGAGCTCGTTGTATACCAGGACAGCGGTGCCCTACTGTCCAATTGTCAGGGCAATACCAACAGGGGCGAGGACCACGAGGGCGAACTCCCTCGTTTCTGTTTCTATTGTCCCTATTCTGGGCTGGCCTTTGACCCGGCAAATTTGGTGGTCTGCGTTGAGCTATTGCGTTGGAAATTAGTGCTTTTTCATACTGTCGGGCGTACCAATAGGCTGACAAAAGTGTGCTAGGCTTCTGACATTGCACAATATGCTTGATCGTGTCCTTGAGTCAACTAATGAAGCGGCCGATGAAGAAATCAGCAGGGAGGTAATCAGGGCCACGCTTCATCAGAGTCATCCAAGACTCATATGCATTAATGTAGCTATCAACTGTGGTTGACTGACGGAGATGTTGCAACTGCTCCATAGGTCAGTATTGTTGTTATCAGGGAAACATTCCACAAGGACCCGACATAATTTTGACCATGTGATCCTGTGCAGATCTAGCCCTGCACTGCTCAGCCATGTTTTTGCTTGTCCTTGCACATGTGCTAAACCCCATTTGACACGTTGGTCTTCAGTAATTCCCACCAGGGTGAATAAATCTTCACACTCGAGGATCCAAGACGAGGAGCATCTCCATGGAAGGTTGGGAGTTCAATATGGGGTGTGCGCATCTATGGTTCGTTTTGGTTTGTTTGGTTGTGGTTATTGTGGAAACGGTTTGGTTGTTGCTCGGTGTGTATGGTGTTGGATGATATTGTGGTTTGTCCCTGGGGTGGTGTTGCAGGGAGAATTGTACTAGGGTGGGGTGAAGTTTGATATTGTTGTTGGGTTTGTTGGTTGTAATGTTGCAGCTAGAATGGTGGGTGGTGGTTAGCTTGGCATTGTGGCAGGGATTGGCAGTAGGTTGGTTGTGGAGGTTGGTATGGAGTGTAATTTGGGTTGTAATTGTTTGGTTGTGTGTAGTAGTGTAGTTGTGTTACAAGATTTGTGTACTAGGTCATGTGGTGGCCGGCTAATGAAGAGGCGGTGGTAGTGGTAATTGGCTCGGTGTAAGTGGTGACTTGGGTATTTTGTCAAATAGGTTGGGGGTTCGGTGGGATGGGAAGTTGATCCAGAGCAAATTTCCCTAAATTTGGTGGAAAAGGTGTCTGCTTAGGTGATGAGGGTGTGGGGGCTAGAGTGGAAGCTTCGGGGATTGGGGAGAGCACTGTGTTGGTGCGGGGTGGTGGTGTGACGTAGGGTGGGCCAGAGGTAGGGTGGGGTTGGGGTTCCATTCGTACCTTCTGGAGGCGCCAGGCGGTTCAGGCTGCTTTGCATCGATGCCATCATCGTGGTCATCTGCTGCATCTCCTCTTCCATGGAGGAGAGGACGACCTTGGTCTCCGCTTGGTGTTGTTGCAGACGACGGCCCACCGAGCGCGAGTCCCGTTGTTGGGCGCGAATTGCTGTGAGTTCCGTGCATGTGGATGAAGCGGAGCGGAGCACCGGATCCGTACGCCGCCGCTCGCGTGATGATGAGCGGGATCTGGCCGATGATCACGACGAGGACATGGCGAGAGAGGGATTTTACACACAGATCAGGAGGGATCTGGAAATCTCGAGCTTGGGAAAGGGAGGGAGGGAAGAAGCGTCGCCGATGTGGAGTGATACGTTGCTAACGTATCTATAATTTTTGATGTTCCATGCTTGTTTTATATCTACTTTCTTATGTTTTGTCCATATTTTGGAGTATTTTTATACACTTTCTTGGACTAACCTATTAACAAGATGCCACAGTGCCAGCTGCCTGTTTTCTGCTATTTCTGGTTCCAGGAAAGTAAGAAAATGAATATTGTCGAAATTGGACGAGACAAAAGCCAAAGTCAATATTTCACCGAGGGGGACACGGAGCTAGAATACGAGACGGAGAGGGGCCAAAGGCCGGCCACACCACCTGGACGCCCGGCCAGGCCTGGCTCGCGCTAGGGGGTGGTGTGGCCGCCTAGGGCACCCCCTCGGCCTCCCCTTTCGCCTATAAGATGCCTCCGATACATAAACCCTAAGTACCCGATCAAAATTCCATGAAAGAGTCTGTAGCCGCCGTCATCTCCATCCCTAGATCGGGAGGGATATGAAGCTCTTCTTGGCACCCTGTCGGAGGGGAGAATTCACCCTGGAGGCCTTCTTCATCACCATGCAAGCCTCCGGTGTGATGCGTGAGTAGTTCATCCCTAGACTACGGGTCCATGTAGTAGCTAGATGGTTGGTTCTTCTCCTTTGTGCTACCATGTTTAGATCTTGTGATCTCCGTTCATGATCAAGATCATCTATTTGTAATCCTACATGTTGTGTTTGAAGGATCCGATGGATATTGAGATGCTATTTCAGATTGATTATTGATTCTACCATGTCTTTGTTATTTGTGATCTTGCATGCTCTCCGTTGTTAGTAGATATCTTGGCCGAGTAGATGCTAGCAACTCCAAGAGGGAGTATTTATGCTCGATAGTGGTTTCATGCCTCTAGGAATCTCGGGAAGTGATACATTGCAAACGTATCCATAATTTTTGATGTTCCATGCTTGGTTTTATCTACTTTCTTATGTTTTGTCCACACTTTGGAGTACTTTCTATACACTTTCTTGGACTAACCAATTAACAAGATGCCACAGTGTCAATTGCCTATTTTCTGCTATTTTTGGTTTCAGGAGAGTCACAAAATGAATATTCTCGGAATTGGACGAGACAAAAGCCAAAGTCAGTTTTTCACCAAGGGGGACACGGAGCCAGAATACGAGACATAGAGGGGGCAGGGGACCACCACACCACCTGGCCACGCGGCCAAGCCTGGCCCGCGCCAAGGGGTGGTCTGGCCGCCTCGGGCACCCCCTCGGCCTCCCCTTTCGCCTATAAGATGCCTCCGATACAGAAACTCTAAGGACCCGATCAAAATTCCATGAAAGAGTCTATAGCCGCTGTCATCTCCATCCCTAGATCGAGAGGGATCTGAAGCTCTTCCCGGCACCCTGCCGGAGGGGAGAATTCACCCTGGAGGCCTTCTTCATCACCATGCAAGCCTCCGGTGTGATGCGTGAGTAGTTCATCCTTGGACTACGGGTCCATGTAGTAGCTAGATGGCTGGTTCTCCTCCTTTGTGCTATCATGTTTAGATCTTGTGAGCTCCGTTCATGATCAAGATAATCTATTTGTATTTCTACATGTTGTGTTTGCGGGGATCCGATGGATATTGAGATGCTATTTCAGATTTATTATTGATTCTATCATGTCTTTGTTATTTGTGATCTTGCATGCTTTCCGTTATTAGTAGCTATCTTGGCCAAGTCGATGCTAGCAACTCCAAGAGTTAGTATTTATGCTCGACAGTGGGTTCATGCCTCTAGTAATCTGGGGAAGTGACAGAAATTTCTAAGGTACTAGATGTGTTGTTGCTACTAGGGAGAAAACAACAATCCTTTGTTCATAGAACAATCGTATTTCTTTACTTTACACGCAATGCGTAATGCAATTATCTATTGCTTGCAACTTAATACTGGAGGGGGTTCGGATGATAACCAGATGGCGGATTATTAGTCATAGATGCAATTGGATTACAGTCTATATATAATGTTGTAATGCCCAATCAAATCTCAAAGAAGTCAAGATGATTAGTATATGCATGTATAGCTTTCTCGATGTTTGTCAATTGCCCTGTTGTAATGTGTTCACCCAACATGGCATCTATCTTAATGAGAGCCACCACTAGTGAACTATGGACCCCGGTCCTTTCTTTTATCATCAATCTACAACTGTTTACTGCTTTCTGTTTACTTTCTACAAACTATTACTTTCTTCCACACAATACGTTTAATCCTTTGTTTTCAGCAAAACCGGCGAGATTGAAAACCTCACTATAAGTTGGGGGCAAGGTTCTGTGATTGTGTTGTGCAGGTTTCCACGTTGCTGCTGGCGCCAGTAGTGCGCCCTGCCAAAGTCCAGCTAGCAACACCTTGGAGGTGTTTCCTTGCTCCTACTGGATTGATAACCTTGGTTTCATAACTGAGGGAAAACTTACTGTTGTGCTCATCATACCTTCCTCTTAGGGTTCCCCAACGAGCTCGTTAATACACGAGTCAGCAGGAAGTGACAGAAATCTCTAAGGTACTAGATGTGCCTATTGCTACTAGGGAGAAAACAACAATCCTTTGTTCATAGAATAATCGTATTGTTTACTTTACATGCAATGCTTAATGCAATTATCTGTTGCTTGCAACTTAATACTGGAGGGGGTTTAGATGATAACCTGAAGGTGGATTATTAGTCACAGATGCAATTGGATTTATGGTCTATGTATAATGTTGTAATGCCCAATCAAATATCGTAGGATTTAAGATGATTAGTATATGCATGTATGCTTTCTCAACGTTTGTCAATTGCCCCGCTATAATTTGTTCACCCAACATGTCATATATCTTAAGGAGAATCACCACTAGTGAACTATGGACCCCGGTCCTTTCTTTTACTATCAATCTACAAGTTGTTTACTATTTTCTGTTTACTTTCTGCAAGCTACTACTATCTTCCACACAATACATTTAATCCTTTGTTTTCAGCAAAACTGGTGAGATTGACAACCCCACTGTAAGTTAGGGGCAAAGTTCTGTGGTTGTGTTGTGCAGGATTCCAAGTTGGAAACAACACCTTGGAGGTGTTTCCTTGCTCCTACTGGTTCGATAACCTTGGTTTCATAACTCAAGGAAAACTTGCTATTGTGCTCATCATACCTTCCTCTTGGGGTTCCCTAACGAGCACGATATATTTTGGGCCATCAAGCTATTTTTCTGGCGTCGTTCCGGGGAGTCAAGGACATCTTCACAAGGGGAGTCCCTCATAACCAATCTCTTTACTTTGTTATTTTCGTTTTGCTTAGTTTATTTTTGCTTTGTTTGCTTGTTTCTTTATCAAAAACACACGAAAAATTAGTTGTACTAGTTTGCTTTCTTTATTAAAACACAAAAAATGACTACTCTTGAAATCACTAAGCTGTGTGATTTCACTAGCACCAACAACAATGGTTTCATGTGCACACCTATTGCTCCACTTGTTCCTGAAGCTACCTTCTTTGAAATTAAACCTGCTTTACTCAATCTTGTTATGAGAGAACAATTTTCTAGTATTGGTACTGATTATAGTCCATATCCTCCCAACAATGGTAATTATTATGGAAATTCCTACAACAATAATAGGAGTGCACCCTCTGAACTTGAAGTTATGCTTAAAAGTTTTATTAGTAAACAAACTGCTTTCAATAAAACTATTGAGGAAAAACTCTCTAATGCTGAAAGAAATATAGCATCATTGGCTGAAGCACAATCTTCTTTTAATAAAATGGCTGCTAAACCTGAAACAATTGAAAATCCCTTTGCTGCTACTAATGCCATACAAGTTAGAATTGATGAAAATGTTAGACTATTAGCTGAATTGCATGCTAAGTCGGAAAGAGAAGATGAGATTGCTAGAAATATTAGTATTTCCACTATCACTACCACTAATGTTGAAGCTAGTAAACCCAATGGAACCTTTTCTAATAAAAATGCTGAAATTCTTCGAAATATGGGAAACAATAGCTCTACTACTTTAGATGATAATTATGATTTTGATCTTGATGGTTGCAACATCTCTGAAGTTATTATGTTCCTACAAAACCTTGCTAAAACTCCTAATGCTAGTGCTATGAATATGGCCTTTACAAAACACATTACTGATGCTCTCATAAAAATTAAAGAAGAAAAGATGAAACCTAAAGCTTCTATTCCTATGAAACTAGAAGATGGTTGGGAACCCATCATTAGTATGAAAGTGAATGATTTTGATCTCAAAGCTTTATGTGATCTTTATAGTAGTGTTTCTATTATGCCTAGAAAGATTTATGAAATGCTTGATTTGCCACCATTGGAAGATTGTTATGTAAATGTCCCACTTGATGATAACGTTAAAAAGGAACTCACGGGGAGTATTAATGATGTTCTTATTATGGTTAACAATGCCTATGTCCCCGTTGATTTCTATGTTTTGGATGTTGAATGCAATGCTTCTTGTCCTATTACTTTGGGAAGACCTTTTCTTAGAACTATTGGTGCCATTATTGATATGAAAGAAGGCACCATTAAATATCAATTTCCACTAAAGAAAGGTATAGAACACTTCCCTAAGAAGAGAGAGAAGATTCCTTTTGCCTCTCCTATGAAAACAAAATTTGCTCTTAATTCTTCTTCATTTGAGAATACTTGATCCTTTTTCTTGCTTCTTATGCCTAACTTAAAGGCGTTAAAGAAAAGTACTTATTGGGAGATAACCCAAAAGTTTTAGATGAGTCTTGGAAGTTATTTCTTCAGCAATAACCTCTCCTTATCCTTTTTATTTGCTTTTTGTGCCAAGAGTAACCTCTAATGAGAGAGAAGTAATGCTTGGGAAAGTTGCTGTCCCAAAACAGATTTTTGTGCTTCGCTATAAAAATTTGTGTAAACTATCTGTATGTCTGTTTGAGCTGTGATGTTTTGTGCTTCTGCCCCAGTTTGTTATCCAACTTTCGTTAGTTCAACACTTTTCGATTTGAGCAACAGAAGGTCTTCGAAAAAATTGGTTTTTACCTGCTGGTCTGTTTTGACAGATTTCTGCCATTATTTGCATTTGCTTCTTGTTGATTGCTTTTTGGGGAATTGAGATTATTGAGGGAAGTGCTACAGTAGCTTGTGTTTTAATGGAAGTTTTATTGGTGATTGAAACTGAACCCAAAGACTTATTATCTTGAATACACTAATGTTGCTAATAAAGATTGTGTGAATTTTGTATGAAGGAAAATTTTCAGGTGTAAGGAGAGAATGATGTAATGAGATGAAAAATGGACTAAAGCTCAAGCTTGGGGATGCCACCTCGTGTCACCCCAAGAAATATCCAAGAAGTACAAGCGTCAAAGCTTGGGGATGCCCAAGGCATCCCCTTTTTCATCAATAAAAATCTCAGGTTCTTCCAAACACTTCATTTTTATTGTTTCATGCACAGTTGTGTTGTTCTTGGAGCGTCTTAATTTTTTGTTTTTGGTTTTCGTTTGCTTGAATAAATTGGTTGGACCCCCTCTTTCATACATTAGTTTTCAAATAGGTTGGTTTGGATTGGAAAAGAGTAGGAAAAGTTCATGCTTAAAGTGGTAAAAAGGAGCTTGTTTTTTACTGTGGCATATGCTTTGTCATGTCATGCTTGATATTGTTTTGGCATTATGCTTAGTGATTTTTGCTATAGCATGACATGTTATAAACAATTGAGATTGCTTATGTGCCTTGAAATAATCATGTGTTGTTTTAACATATTAAAGCATAGTATTATGGTATTCTCCTTTGATGCTTTATTTGGGCTGACTTGGCGCATGCTCACACCATGTTATGACTATCCCAAGTCACCATAGCCTCGATGATCCTTTAGTTTTCGACTTTTAATGTCACTTTATGCTTTAGTTAATGATGTTTTGTCGCTTTGCATGATTATGGCCATTATTGCTCTCTTAGTTGGTCGCTCCCAGTCTTTTGCTAGCCTCCATAACGAAGTATGAGTTCCACTCATGCATCCAACTCCAAATAAAACCAAGTTATTCCAAAGAGTCCACCATACCTACCTATTAGCATTGGCCATTTCAAGTATATTCATGTTTTTATCTACCTTCCGAATTAAACTTGTTATGAGAAAACTAGTGATTAAATCTCTCACGAACTTGATGGCACACTTTACTTTTCTTGACCCTAATAAACTTGAACCATTGTGTCATCTATGTTGTATATGCTTGCACTTATATGTTGGGGATTAGCAGAACCATGTTGTCATGGGGAACGCTTTCAACATTGCACTTGTACTTTGTACCTAGTTGATATCATGCTCTTTTGTCTATGGATGTCGTCGGTGTGAAATGAAAGGGGAGCTTGTAAGTCCATGGAGTTATGTATGTGTGTTAAAGAAACGCCTGGGCTGCCGGTTTAATCCATAAGAGTCAGATATTGAGAAAAAGAGAAAAATTAAAAAAAAGATATGAGAAAAGAGGAAAGAGATAAAAAGCACCATTTTCCCATGGTAAATAAGAAGATTGCTGAGATGCTCGTTGTCTGCTTGCCTTGCCATTTTGATATGGGGATTCTTTTGTATCATCGGGCAAGGGTTACCCCGTTGGCGGTTCTCTATGATACACATATACTTACTATGACAAGAACTTACCGGTAACTAAAGTTGAGTAGCATGAGGAGCGTCCCTCGTATTCAAGGGACATGAGATTTCCAACTTATACTTTGTCAAGCATATACTCCATAGTTTGTTCACTTTAACCTTAATCACTTCAAGATGCTTATGATAGGGGCAATGAGAGCTGAAAGCTAATAAGTACCATAATTTTTGGAAGCTCTTTATGAAACTTGAATCCCTACTTCCTTCTATGAAGGTCTTTCTTTTACTTTTATGTTGAGTCTCCACCTTCTATCTTTATGCACCTATTGAGAGAGCATAGTGGCCATTCTTAGTTCTATGTCCATTGTCCCAAGACTTGTTGATTGATGCATAACTTTGATATTGTTTGTTCTTAAACTATTTGTATCTAGTTACCCTTATGAACTTTGAAGGTGTCCTATGCATTTGTTTGCTACTCTATGAGGGACAAGTTGAATGCCATTATGCTATGTTTTCTTTATGTGAAACAAACAAACGTCCTGCAAAGCATTGTTATTCATGAATCTTTGTTTGTGCCTTTTCATGTTACAACATAGTTGCTATGTCTTATTGTTAGAACTTTATCTTTCATGCTATGTTCAAGTACTATGATCCCAGATATCAATGTTTTACAAATACTTTGATCAAGTTTATGATGGTGCATGTCACCTCAAAAATTATTCTTTCTTTTTATCACTTACCTACTCGAGGTAGAGCAGGAGTTAAGCTTGGGGATGTTGATACGTTGCTAACGTATCTATAATTTTTGATGTTCCATGCTTGTTTTATATCTACTTTCTTATGTTTTCTCCACACTTTGGAGTATTTTTATACACTTTATTGGACTAACCTATTAACAAGATGCCACAGTGCCAGCTGCCTGTTTTCTGCAGTTTTTGGTTCTAGGAAAGTCAGAAAATGAATATTCTCGAAATTGGACGGGACAAAAGCCAAAGTCAATATTTCACCGAGGGGGACACGGAGCCAGAATACGAGACGGAGAGGGGCCAGAGGCCGGCCACACCACCTAGCCGCACGGCCAGGCCTGGCCCGTGCCAGGGGAGGTGTGGCCGCCTAGGGCACCCCCTCGGCCTCCCCTTTCGCCTATAAGATGCCTCCGATACAGAAATCCTAAGTACCCGATCAAAATTCCACGAAAGAGTCTGTAGCCGCCGTCATCTCCATCCCTAGATCGGGAGGAATCTGAAGCTCTTCCCGGCACCCTGCCGGAGGGGAGAATTCACCCTGGAGGCCTTCTTCATCACCATGCAAGCCTCCGGTGTGATGCGTGAGTAGTTCATCCCTAGACTACGGGTCCATGTAGTAGCTAGATGGTTGGTTCTTCTCCTTTGTGCTACCATGTTTAGATCTTGTGAGCTCCATTCATGATCAAGGTCATCTATTTGTAATCCTACATGTTGTGTTTACGGGGATTCGATGGATATTTAGATGCTATTTCAGATTGATTATTGATTCTATCATGTCTTTGTTATTTGTGATCTTGCATGCTCTCCATTTTTAGTAGATATCTTGGCCGAGTAGATGTTAGCAACTCCAAGAGGGAGTATTTATGCTCGATAGTGGGTTCATGCCTCTAGGAATCCGGGGAAGTGACAGAACTCTCTAAGGTACTAGACGTGCTGTTGCTACTAGGGAGAAAACAGCAATCCTTTGTTCGTAGAACAATCATATTATTTACTTTACACGCAATGCTTAATGCAAATATCTATTGCTTGCAACTTAATACTAGAGGGGGTTCGGATGATAACCTGAAGGTGGATTATTAGTCATAGATGCAGTTGGATTACGGTCTATGTATAATGTTGTAATTCCCAATCAAATCTCATAGGAGTCAAGATGATTAGTATATGCATGTATGCTTTCTTGATGTTTGTCAATTGCCCCGCTGTAATTTGTTCACCCAACATGGCATCTATCTTAAGGAGAATCACCACTAGTGAACTATGGACCCCGATCCTTTCTTTTACTATCAATCTACAAGATGTTTACTGTTTTCTATTTACTTTCTGCAAGCTACTACTATCTTCCACCCAATACATCTAATCCTTTGTTTTCAGCAAAACCGGTGAGATTGACAACCTCACTGTAAGTTGGGGGCAAAGTTCTATGCTTGTGTTGTGTAGGATTCCAAGTTGGAAACAACACCTTGAAGGTGTTTCCTTGCTCCTACTGGTTCGATAACCTTGGTTTCATAACTGAGGGAAAACTTGCTGTTGTGCTCATCATACCTTCCTCTTGGGGTTCCCCAACGAGCTCGATATATTTTGGGCCATCACGGAGAAGTCGGGCAACTTGGCTCTAGATACCACTTTTCAGGGCTCCGGTGAGCTCCATGATGATAGCCTCGCAAGGAGAGGGGGAAGATGGTGGAGCACGCGAGGCTCAGAGCTACTACTACTTGCAGGAAAAGAAAGGAACAGGGGAAAAATAAATTTAGGGTTTTTATTGCTTGATCCACCCATCCACCCACCTACCTTTTATAACACAAGGCAGGCTCAATCATTAGTTTATTACAACTTTAATCAACTCTCGATGGAGTTAAGCAAAACTAGTAGGACTGATAGACAAAATCATTACATGTTGCTAGATTATCCTTGGTGGAGGCCTAACACTATCATGGATCATTCGATTACTTGACTGGAATTTGTTGGTATTTAACAAAATAGAACTTTGGAGATCATGCATATGAAAAGTATATACAGGGAACACATGCATCCAACTATTGTATCCTACAATGTCGGCAAAAGGGACTACTAAATCTGAATGCTAACGGAAGAAATATATACATGTGAAAAAGCTAGATTATGATTAGTCTAAGGATGATTTCTATGTCTCCAAATTGGCAATTACCAATTGCCAACTGAAATCAAAGTGCCCATAATACCAGGTTCATCTCTTCAGATAGTGTGCGATGGTGGAAGAGGCGCCCGCCCTTGTAGATGCCATTAATGGAGCAAATAAAAGGTTCAAATTCCATATTTGAAAATTATGAGAGCCAAATATTCAATAGCTCTGTGTACAAAAAGAAAAACCTTGGTTAAAATTTGTAGATTAGCAAGTGGTAGTACACCGTATTATATATTGCTACTTAGTTACATAGTTGATAGCATAGTATGACGTGTGGTGTTGCTGCTCCTCTTTCTTTGAGCTGTCGGTGGCTGGCATTGCCTTGCTTTGCCATTCAAATTTCACCCTAGTGGCGCCATTGATGTCACTAACGATCTCTGCCTCTCTTGGTTGCTTGCCTTGCCACGTGATCCGCTTGCATAAGTCCCTGCATGCACACGTCCTAGTGAGGACGGCAATGTTGGTGACCCGATGTCGAGGGGAAAGGCCAGAGATAGCAGCGATGAGGGCACCCATTATCGAGCGGTGTGCATGGTCACCATTTCCATCACGCTTGTTCAAGTCATTCGACCAAGAAAAGGCTGGAAAGGTATTGTATGGCCTAATTGATTGTTCATACATAGAGCGAAGCGTTTCTTGGCAAGTCAACAAAGCGGATTGTTAATACTATAAGGATCAAAACACAAATAGCATATATGAGATAACACAAGTTCAGTAAGAAAACTTTTTATGATATAGGGTTGCTTTGAGGGGAATATGCACGGAGAGGAAATAATAAAGTTGTTATTATATGTATTCCAAGTATATGATAGATATTTATTTTAGATGATCAAGGTTTCCTGATCATGGACATTAGATGTTGTTACTCACGAGGTCACAGCATTGGTGAATGATGTGATGAACATTCATCCAAAGTATAGCATTACGATTAAAGTCATTATGTTTATATTGCTATAGCATCATACGAAGTAATCTTTATCCTTAGACCATGAGATCATGTTAATTGCTAACACCGAAAGAATACTTTGATAACATCAAACGTCACACCATAACAGGGTGACTATAAAGATGGGTTCGGGTATTCCGAAGGTGTTATGTTGAGGCTCATGGATCAAGAGTAGAATTGTCAATCCCGATGAGGATAGATATACTCTAGGCCCTCTCGATGATATCACATTAAGATAGCTTGCAAGCAAGTGATGTGATCACTAGGATGTTATATCACGGGAACGAGAAAAGAGTGCATGTCGGTAATGATATCAAACTAAGTATAGAGATACTGATGATCGAATATCGGACATGTAATATATCGCAAGACAAAGGGATTTAGTTACTATCATTAAAGGTTCTCTCGATCATAGAAATCATTGTTGAATGTGTGGGAGTCAATATGGATCTCCAGGTCCTGCTTCTGATTATTGATCTGGGAGGGGTCTCGATCATGTATGCATTATTCGTGAACCGTAGGGTGACACACTTAAGGGTTTCCAAACACCATTTAGAGCAAATATGTTCTAGACGAAAGAATTGCAAAGTGCTGGAATTATTTCAATAGACACCGAAATTGTTTCGGGTGAAATTGCTGAAATTGGTTTTGCATATGATATTGAAATATTGCAGGGGGTTTTATGTGAATGTTTGTTAATTAAAGTAATTAACAAAATTCTGAATAAAATTAATAAAAGAGTTTTATTAAATGAGAGAGCATTAAATTTGGAGAAATTCAATGCATTTAAAGTGGAGACTTTAATAGAGAATGTGAAGGGGCATGTTTATGTGGAGGGGTTACCACCACATGAATGAGGGAGGTGAAGGGGCACCCCCATGGGGCGCGGGCCATGCGGAGGGGCACCCCCTCCTCCTATAAAAGGCCCCCCTCTCACTCCTTCACACTCACACCTCCTCATAAAGGATCTCTCTCCCCCTCTAGAATTATTCCCCCATGGTCTCGGATTAGCGAGATACATGTTTCCGGTGGCATTTCGTCTGGAAGGAGTTGTTGATTCCGCTCGCTGGAGCGAGGAGGTGGAGGTTGTTCAGTGGCCTGAACGTGTGTGCAAGGACGGATGTGTTGCTGATTTGCGGTGCTAGGACTTCCACACGATCTTGAGATCGGCAAGTGTTCGACTACATCATCCATGAGTTCCATCCCGTTAACAAAGCTTTGTTGTTCTTCGAGGGTATGTTCTCTATGGATGTATATCCACCCGTTGCTTGTATCTAGTAGATAGATCTTGGCGTATAATAGTTCCCATCATAGGAATTTTTTGTTTTATATGCTGCGAACCCAACAGTGTTATCAGAGCGTGATCTATGCGTAGATGCTTTGCACAGGTAGTACACATATGAGTATGTGGCCAATGATGATCATGTTATTGCTACTTTCATGTATTTTGGATATTGGTGGCTTAGTGGGATGAAGTGGCCCGAACTAACTTTACATGTCCTCGCACATGAGACTTGTTCCACGCTTGACATGTAACTAGTTTTTCATAAGTGGCTAGCAGGTGTCTGTCTCTCCTACTATAGTCAATATCTGCTTTACAATGAGTTGCTAATAATTTGATTATCATCTTTATGGTTCCATGTTCGTAGGTAAGAATGATTCTATCTTCGAAATCCCTAAGCCACGTAAAATTTGCAATTGATAAATTAGAAGCGCCTAGTTTAGATCGTTGTTGGGCTGGTATCATGACATGGTAATGTTGTAAGTTGATGTATAGTTGATACTCTTGCAACACACCTAACGTGTAAGTTCCATAGACCTTGGCCTTACACATAAAGGAATGATAAAGATCATACCACAATGCACATGATAGTGATCAAGTGCAAGAACCATATCATTTCACTTTACACATTTGATGTTTGCATCTTATATTGCTTGTTTGGCGCTTTAGTAGCATTATAAGATGATCCCTCATTTAAATATCAAGATAAAAATTGTGTTCTTCCTTAAGTATGCACCGTTCTATGAATCGTGTTTCGAGACATCATGTGATGATCGGGTGTACTCGACTCTGCGCTTTCATACAACGGGTGTAAGACAGTTTTACACACATGAGTACTAAGGTTCTTACTTGGTGAGCCTAGCATGTATAAACATGGCCTCGGAACACAGACTGAAAGGTTAAGCATGAGTCATAAAGTTGATATGATGCCCATATAGATGCTCTCCTTTGAAGCTACACCAACTCATCTGATGATCGGACTTGGTGTAGTGGATTTGGTTCATGTAATCACCAAAAAGATATGAGCGATGTTGTTTTTGAGTGGGAGTTCATTCATAATTCGATTAGTTGAACTCGATCTATCATAAACTTAGTCTAAACTTTACAAATTCTATTGTAGATGGCACCACCTGCTTTTAATTTCAATATGTTCATGGAGAAAGAGAAACTTGCGGTAAATGGTAGCAACTTTACCAACTGTGCCATGAATTTGAGGATTCTCCTCACTACTGCACAAAAGCAATATGTGCTAGAAGCACCGCTAGGCCCCCCACCAGCTCCTGATGCCCCTAACGAGGAAAAGAACATCTATTTGACTCGTCTGGAGGACCACAACTTAGTTCATTGCGTCATACTATATGGGCTAGAGCCGGAACTTCGAAAGCGTTTCGAAAACGACAATGCCTTTGATATCATGGGTAAATTGAAAATGATTCTCGATACCCATACTGCCGTAGAGAGTTATAATGCTTCAGAAGAGTTCTTTCGCTGCATGATGGAAGAGAACAGCTCCGTTAGTGAGCACGTACTCAAAATGTCTAGGTACACCGATAAGCTTGTGTCTTTGGGAATAACGATTCCCAAAGACTTAGGCATACATCATGTTATCCAATCTCTGCCACCTAGCTACAAGGGCTTCGTGATGACCTATAACATGCAGGGCATGAAGAAGTCCCTCCCCGAGCTTCTGTCAATGCTTAAGGCTGCAGAAGTGGAGATTAGGAAAAAAACATCAAGTGTTGATGATCAATAAGACCACCGGTTTCAAGAAAGACGAGAAGGGTGAACAGAAGGGAAAGAAGGGCGGCAAATTTGTTACCGCGCCTAAAAAGAAATCCTGGGCTGGCCCTAAGTCTGATACCGAGTGCTACTATTGTAAGGGGACTAGCCATTAGAAGCGCAACTGCCCCAAGTATTTGGCGGACAAGAAGGCTGGCAAGGCAAATAAAGTTATATGTGATATACATGTTATTGATGTGTACTTGACTAGTACTCGCAGTAGCACCTGGGTATTTGATACTGGATCGGTTGCTAATATATGTAACTCGAATCAGGGGCTGCGGAACATGCGGCCACTAGCAAGGGGTGAGGTCATGATGCGTGTCGGCAATGGATCAAGAGTTGATGTGGTCGCCGTCAGAACGCTGCCTTTCCATGTACCATCGAGATTAGTGATAAATCTAAATAATTGTTATTTGGTGCCTACACTGAGCATGAACATTGTATCCAGATCGTGTTTGATGCGAAGTGGTTATTCATTTAAGTCCGAAAACAATGGTTGTTCGATTTATATCTATAATATATTTTATGGTCATGCACCTGTGATGAATGGTTTATTTCTATTGGATCTCGATAATAGTGTTATGCATATTCATAATGTTGATGCTAAAAGGATTAAACTTGATGATGATATATCTGCATATATGTGGCACTACCTTCTAGGTCATATTGACATTAAATGCATGAAGAAAATCCATTCTGATGGACTTTTGGAATAACTTGATTTTGAATTATTTGATACATGTGAGCCATGCCTTATGGGCAAGATGACTAGAACGTCGTTTTCCGGTTCAATATAACGGTCGACAGATTTATTGGAAATCATACGTACAGATGATTGTGGTCCTATGAGTGTGTGGGCGCGAGGTGGATATTATTATTTTGTTACTTTTACAGATGATTTGAGTAGATACGGGTATATCTATTTGATGAAACACAAGTATGAAACCTTTGAAAAGTTCAAGGAATTTCAGAATGAAGTGAAAAATCATCATAATAGAAATATTAAATTTCTGCGGTCTGACTGTGGAGGTGAATATCTTAGTTACGAGTTTAGCACACACATGAGAGATTGTGGAATAATTTCACAACTCACACCTGCCGGAACACCACAACGTAACGGTGTGTCGGAACATCGTAATCGTAATTTATTGGATATGGTTTGATCTATGATGTCTCTGACTGACTTGCCACTATCATTTTGGGGTTATGCACTAGAAACCGCTGCATTCACTCTAAATCGGGTACCTTCTAAATCCGTTGAAACGGCACCGTATGAATTATGGTTTGGAAACATACCTAAGCTATCATTTCTTAAAGTTTGGGGTTGCGATGTTTATGTGAAGAAACTTCAACCCAATAAACTCGAACCCAAAGCGGAAAAATGCGTCTTCATAGGATACCCTAAAGAAACAATTGGGTATTCCTTCTATCACAGATCCGAGGGCAAGGTTTTCGTTGCCAAGAATGGATCCTTTCTAGAGAAAGAGTTTCTCGCGAAAGGCGTGTGTAGTCGGCAGGTAGAACTCGAAAAGGTTATTGAACCTTCTCTTCATGAAACGACGAGTGGTGCAGCGCCGAAAATTGTTCCAGAGTTGACTTCACCGAATGAAGAGGGAACTAGTGATAATGATCATGAAACTCTGAAAGAGTACACTACCAAACCTCACAGGTCAAGTAGGACACGTGCAGCTCCTAAACTGTATGAAAATCCTGTTATGAATTTCATGGTTGATGAAATAGATGACCCTGTGACGTATGGAGAAGTGATGATGAGCCCGGATTCAATAAATAGCTAGAAGCCATGAAATCCAAGATGGAATCCATGTACGAAAACCAAGTTTGGACCTTGGTGGACTTACCTCACGACCGAAAGGTCGTTAAGAATAAATGGATTTTCAAAAAAAAAATTGATGTTGATGGTAATGTTACCATCTATAAAGCTCGGCTTGTCGCAAAGGGGTTTCGACAAATTCAAGGAGTTGACTACAATGAGACATTCTCTCCCGTAGCGATGCTAAAGTCGGTTAGGATTATGTTAGCAATTGCTGCATATTTTGATTATGAAATATGGCAGACGGTTGTCAAAACTGCGTTCCTCAATGGTAATATTGAAGAAGAGTTGTATATGATACAACCTAAGGGTTTTGTCGATCCTAAGGATGCTAATAAGGTATGCAAGCTTCAGCGATCCATCTATGGACTGAAGCAAGCATCCTGGAGTTGGAATCTCCGCTTCGATGAGGTGATCAAAGAGTTTGGATTTGTCCAAATTTATGGAGAGGCTTGTATTTACAAGAAAGTGAGTGGGAGCAATGTGGCATTTCTGATATTATATGTGGATGACATATTATTGATTGGAAATGATGTAGATATTTTAAACAGTGTTAGAAGTTATCTAAATAGCAAATTTTCGATGAAGGACCTTGGTGAAGCTTCATATATATTAGGCATTAAAATGTATAGAGATAGATCAAGACGCCTAATTGGGCTATCGCAGAGTACATACCTTGATAAGATATTAAAGAAGTTTAATATGGACGAAAGTAAGAAGGGGTACTTACCTATGTTGCAAGGCAAGACATTGAGTAAGACTCAAAGTCCGGCTACGGCGGAAGAAAGAGAGATAATGGATAAGATCCCCTATGCCTCAGCCATAGGCTCTATAATGTATGCCATGCTATGTACAAGACCGGATGTGGCACATGCTATTAGTTTGACTAGTAGGTACCAATCTGATCCAGGTTCGGAACACTGGATAGCGGTCAAAAATATCCTTAAGTATTTAAGAAGAACTAAGGATATGTTTCTTATATACGGGGGTGAAGAAGAGCTGGTCGCTAAGTGTTATGTCGATGCTAGCTTTGACACCAATCCGACTGACTCTAAGTCTCAATCCGGATATGTATTTCTGTTGAACGGAGCAGCAGTTAGTTGAAGGAGTTCCAAACAACTTGTGGTAGCTAGATCAACGACGGAGGCAGAATATGTTGTTGCTTCAGAAGCAGCACAGGAAGCGGTTTGGATGAAGGAATTCATAACAGAACTAGGTGTGGTTCCTAGTGCGTTGGACACAATGGTGATCTATTGTGACAAGCATGGAGCCATAGCCAACACCAAGGAACCAAGGTCTCACAAGAATTCTAAGCATATTAAGCGCCGGTTTCACTCCATCCGTGAGCATGTCAAGGATGGAGATATAAATATTTTTAAAGTACACACAGACCTAAATGTAGCAGATCGATTGACTAAAGTTCTCCCTAGGGCAAAACATTATCAACACCAGAACTCTATGGGTGTTAGATTTATCACTATGTAAACTAGATTATTGTCTCTAGTGCAAGTGGGAGACTGAAGGGAATATTCCTTGAGAGGCAATAATAAAGTTGTTATTATATGTATTCCAAGTATATGCTAGATGTTTATTTTAAATACTATAATTGTATTAATACGGAAACCTTAATACATGTGTGTTTAATAAACAAATAGAAGTTCCTAATTATGCGTCTCTATAAACTAGCTTGTTGATTAACAAAATGATCAAGGTTTCCTGATCATGGACATTGGATGTTGTTAATAACGAGGTCATAGCTTTAGTGAATGATGTGATGAACATTCATCCAAAGTATAGCATTACAATCAAAGTCATTATGTTTATATTGCTATAGCATCATACAAAGTAATCTTTATCCTTAGACCATGAGATCATGTTAATTGCTAACACCGGAAGAATATTTTGATAACATCAAACGTCACACCGTAACAGGGTGACTATAAAGATGGGTTCAGGTATTTCGAAGGTGTTATGTTGAGGCTCATGGATCAAGAGTGGAATTTGTCAATCTCGATGACGGATAGATATACTCTAGGCCCTCTCGGTGATATCACATTAAGATAGCTTGTAAGCAAGTGATGTGATCACTAAGATGTTATATCACGGGAACGAGAAAAGAGTGCATGTCGGTAAAGATATCAAACTTAGTGTTGAGATACTGATGATCGAATCTTGGACATATAATATATCGCAAGACAAAGGGATTTAGTTACTATCGTTAAAGGTTCTCTCAATCACAAAAGTCATCGTTGAATGTGTGGGAGTCAGTATGGATCTGCAGGTCCCGCTTCTGATTATTGATCTGAGAGGAGTCTCGATCATGTCTATATTATTCGTGAACCATAGGGTGACACACTTAAGTGTTGCCAAACACTATTTGGAGCAAATATGTTCTAGACGAAAGAATTGCATAGCGCTGCAACTATTTTAATAGACATCAAAATTGTTTTGGGTGAAATTGCTGAAATTGGTTCTGCATGTGATATTGAAATGTTGCAGGGGGTTTTATGTGAATGTTTGTTAATTAAAGTAATTAATAAAATTCTAAATAAAATTAATAAAATAGTTTTATTAAATGAGAGAGCATTAAATTTGGAGAAATTCAATACATTTAAAGTAGAGACTTTAATAGAGAATGTGAATGGGCATATTTATGTGGAGGGGTTACTACCACATGAATGAGGAAGGTGAAGGGGCATCCCGATGGGGCGCCGGCCATGGGGAGGGGCACCCCCTCCTCCTATAAAAGGCCCCCCTCTCACTCTTCACACTCACACCTCCTCGTGAAGGATCTCTCTCTCCCTCTAGAATTATTCCTCCATGGTCTCGGATTAGCGAGATACATGTTTTCGGTGGCATTCCATCTGAAAGAAGTTGCTGCTTCCGCTGTATCACTGGAGCGAGGATGTGGAGGTTGTTCGGTGCCTGAACGTGTGTGCGAGGACGGATATGCTGCTAATTTGCGGCGCTAGGACTTCCACACGATCGTGAGATCAGCAAGTGTTTGACTACATCATCCACGAGTTCCATCTCGTTAACAAAGCTTTGTTGTTTTTCGAGGATATATTCTCTATGGATGTATATCCACCCGTTGCTTGTATCTAGTAGATAGATCTTGACGTATAATAGTTCCCATCATAGGAAAATTTTAGTTTTCTATGTTGCGAACCCAACATGCTTTGCATCGAAGATTCGTAATGAAACAAACAAGCAGAACACTTGCTTTGTACGATAGAGTAAAGACTAAAAAAACAGAGACTTTCGCTATTCAATTTAGAGAAATTAAGTATATACGGGGCTAGTTTGTGAAGTAGCTAAATCTATAATGCATATATAACTAATCGGCAGAACCGGCCCATAATCAGTTGTATTGAGAGCAAGTACTTCAAAAAGGAATAGGTAAGTGTTATAGAGCTATTTCCGGTATAGCTGAATCTAAGATGCACACATGGTTGATATTACAAACAAGATGTAAGCATACCCGAACCCATGACTTGGATAGAATAGGTGAGTATTCTTACAAGTGATCAAGTACTTGCTACACTATACTAAAACAGAACCCTCCAAATGTCTTGTGGATTTGTACCTGGACAATATATTACTTAGCTAATTTGCTTGTACGGGATAGATAGTGAACTGAGTCTGTATGAACTTCTATAATTTGGTGAGTTTGTCTAATCCATTTATAAACATTTTGAATAATACGCCAATAACTGTAAGGAATACACAAAAACATGAAGTATAAGAAATAACTGTGCCTTACACTCCATGCTGCTCCCAAATGTGAAAAAGGTCTAGAAACAACTATTTCCTTTCAAAATACATGTCTTTCCAGATTGCATTATGGATTCACCATGTCGTAGTAGCACATGCAGCAATAGATGGTGATAAGGTAGGTTAAGAAAAAGCCACAACTAAAGGAAGAGAAGAAAATGCATGGACAAATTCTCCCTTATGAAATAAATAATAATAATACACAAAATGCAAGGGAAGCTTGTATATCACCTCCATACACTATTAAGATGCGCCACACTACCCATGGTTGTTATGCTGCATTTGCCGAAGCAACATACTCGTAATTAATCGACACATTGGAAATCTCATGAAACTTAGAAGTCCTACAGACCATACTTGGAAACACCTGTCCTGTCCAAACCACAAATATATCAAGATAGGTATTAGCCAAATAAGAAACATAAAAATAATCAGAATTAAACAACTACAGAACTTATACCCTATATGGACCATATAAAAGAAACTGTTGATGAGACCTGAGGGACCGGGCTAGAAAACAGCATGTTGCTATGTATACCCTATATGGACCATATAAAAGAAACTGTTGATGAGACCTGAGGGACCGGGCTAGAAAACAGCATGTTGCTATGCGGCTGCTTCATCTCCTCCTAAATTCTTCTTCCCCTCCTTGGCGCCTCAAGTATCAATCAAAGTACAAACAATTACCACCTTAACTATGGAAGGATAGCAAAGCAAAGCGAATGCGATTAAACCAGATTTGTAATTGATAATTTTTACCTCGCTCTTGGAGGGGCACAGACCACTGCCAGAGTGGAGGTCCGTTGTTGCAATCGAAAAGTGTATTCACTATGTATGTCTATGTTGGTTTGGAACAGGAGCTACGAAGTGTCTATATAATGCATGATTTATTGAAGAAATAATATAAACCCAGAGGGTACACAATTGACAGAACTAAAAGACAGTAAAACAAAAAAAAGATATTGTATTTCAGGGATGTTTTTCTCATTGAAACCATGCACATCAATGAAAACAGGCTACAAGCCTGCCATAATGGTTATAATTATTTAATTCCATGGAGTACATTGCTAAAACCTAAAACCTGACGGTATGTCATAGCTGCAATAAATAAAAAGAAAGAACTCTACGAATTTCAAGAAAACAGTTATAGGCAAGAACTGAGTATACCTAGTTCTCTTGTAAGAAAGAGAGAAAAAACAGAATCAGGACCGGGAGCCTGACCATGTCTGTAGTTTTTCTACCTTACTAAAAGGCCAAGATGGAGATCTAATGAGAGCCTATTTCAGTTCATGACCCAAGAACCAACATCGAAATCATAACGTATTTCCAATACTTTGCTATTCAGAGAAATTAAAACCGCAAGATAGGAAGGCATACCAAAATCTGTAACTGAAGGGGCCAAGGAGTTGGAGTGTCCAGGTCTAGCTTAGAATGCACAATACATGCATACAATGTAACATAACATCAAAAATGAAGGTCGTAAATGGCGCAATATGGGAAAGCCATGACATGGTGTGAGGCCAACACCGGTGGCAACCAATCCAAATCTGAAAAGGACAACTTAACTATTATGGATGGAGATCCAAATATAAAGGAGGTTTCTAAACAATAACTTCCAGCAGAATATCGGAACACAAATGAACAAATTTGGCAGCACAACAAAAATTACTCTTAAAAGGCCAAGACTTGTTTACTTGAATCTCTGTATCTACCTACCAGCTCACATCTATAGGAAATCAAACAGAAGAATAGATGCAAGAAATAAGTAGCTTTTGAAGCCCTCTCGGCTGCACAAATGAATTTTCCCTAATGTGAGGCACGAGCCATGAACCTCAACGGAGAATAATTTATTCTAAACGGTTATACATTTAGATAGACATAATTTAGTGTTTCCTGATTCAATTTTACCTTAATGCTATCACCTTCCTATTAATTACCACTCAGTTAGACATCAAAATGACATAGTTTAACAAGAGGGCCAATAATAGAAACAACGTTTGGCTAGAACACATCTAAAGAAACATTTGCCATGGAGGATGGGTAGCATAACAATAGATCAAACAAAGCATGGGGTGCATTATGTAACACCAGTCATGTACATACCTGGGGGTCGCGTCATCTAACCGGTAACCAGTCTTGCTGCATGAGTACTTTTCTGACATCGATGAAGAGGAGGCCGATGTAGCTACAAAAGGCGGGGTGGGACCTATACAAACTAGACCACCGCGAGCAAAGGGACGACGCCTCTGAAAATTTGAAGGTGCTTTTGGAAATAAATATTCCACATGAGCACATCCAAGTACATGAGTAGAGCCATGTCAGCGAGGCGGCAAAACAGGATACAATCGCATCAATGGAAAACCTATAATGAAATTAGTCATACTAACATACTAACATCAAGATTTTTTTTGTTCTATCAATGCTGAGGAGTACATGGGAGAGCCCATTACAAAACTAACCTTAATTCTTAAAATTTCCTGGAATACAGAGCCATTCAGCATCCAAACATTTAGGCCACTCCAATCATTGCAATTATCCGATTGACTGATTGGAGTATATGGGACCTGCACTGATTTTAGAGAAGAATATTGCTGTGACATATAATTCTGAATTGAAGATGTCCACTTATGTGAAAAACAGTTTCATAATCACCAACATATGTGGGCGGTGGACACATCAACACTGACCTGTATGTAATACAGTGGAAGACTAGATCATGATGGCGCGCGTTGCCGCGCCCGTCTATTTTGGCAATAGATTGTTAGGAGTTTCTATAATACTATGGAGGCACAAAACATAAAGTTAATTTTTACGTTCATGAGCTAACCATTATACTATTATTTAATAAAAGATATGCAATGCCCACACCCATCCTCTTGAGAAAAATTGAGCGCTGAAAACATTCGATGAATTTGAATAATTTCAAATGCAATGTACAATGGCTCAATATAGGTGGTGGGGCATATTTATAAGTTAGGAACTTTAATCAACCTCGATTATAAGACCACATAAAAATGATATTAATTAGTTAATCAATAGTTAGAGCAAGGGCAATAGTAGAGCCAACTGCTGGCTATAAGCCATGTCCATGTTATCTAGAGTCAACCTAATAGCCAACATGTATAATAGATAGAGATAAAAATATATTATTTTATTAATATATGGCCCACTTTACAGTCTCACATAGTGCCTAGGAACACGTGGTGTTAACTAAGAGCCCACTCCTCTTCTCTCTCATCCAACTAAGCACAAATATACTATTTTAAGTCATATAGCCTGCTGACTGGACTTTATTGTACTTGCTCTTAGATGACAGATTTTCTTCACAAGTATGAGAAAATTCTAATGGTAGCACCATATTTGCTTTCCCTTCTTGCAGAATCACCACATATATGCAATAAAGAGTACATCATCGTAAATCACTTATTGAATCTTTTGTTTCAAGAACGTTATCCAAACTCTCATATCTATGTTACCTAGCACATCATAAGTTGTAGATTTTGAAGGATCTGAACCAACAAAATAAATCGCATGAGAACATTATAAATATACCACATAGATCATGGATGGAACGAAACCCTTGTCCATGTCAGTCAACTAACCGTGGTGAATTTCTTGACTCAATTGTTCGCCATCATTTTGCATACCGTGTATTAGCTAGGAGGCACCCATAGGCCATACCAAATGAGTGGATCTTGACTTCAAGAAGTTTTATTCACCTGTAAAATAAACAAAAGTACACAAGTTTCATCGATTTTTTTAAGTTATATAGTGTATTATGTCCCAACTGTTAACCTGCAACACTGATAGAATTTCAAATATCAATTATTTCTAAATATGTTGTCTCCAAAAGAGGGAATCCAATGCAATTAGTACTTGGTAGGCTTCAGCAGTTAGGCAGGACTGCTGTTAATATGAACAAAGAATTATTATTACCTTTAATTTATTTTCTCATAGATTAAGCACAAACTTGATAAGTTAAATGATTGCATTGTTCTTAAGATATAAGGTCAAGATGCAAGAACAATGCAGTATACATATGCAAAGAAAATAGAGTGAGAAATAATCTCAAGTTTCTTAGGAATAAAACAACACTGATTGTTGGAATTACAATAATTCTACAAGTAGGAAAAGTGACAATGGCTTTATTTATAAAGCGGGGGGCGTGGGGGGCGTAATGCTTGTTTTGTTTCGAGGAAAAGTGACAACAGAGTTCTAACCTCTAACATAGTGGTAGTATGATAAAAATAAAATTGTATATATAGTTTCAGCCGTATACATTGGTACACAGAAGGAAGAAGCTAGCTAGTAAGATAGAAAAATTATAATCAACAGTGTCTAAATACCCTAATTAATCACTTCCGATACAAAGTTTTTTTTTCTCGCTTAGCTTCTAGTGCGAAGGACTCCTTTTCTCTTGGTCTGCATCTTCTGAAATTAATCTAGAGGGGGAAGGAATATGAATTAATTAATCTCTAGTCGTGGATTGGACGAGACCATGGAGATGATAAAAGGAAGGAAAAAGATAAGAGGGATTACTTGATAGATGGGGTCACCATTTGTTACTCGTTGCCGACCATAGAAGCAGAGATTGATACATGGTCGTGGCTTCACCACCGATCACAGCAGGTGCTACCATTAGAATTTTCTCATACTTCAACTGCTGGCCAACGGTGGCGGCCATCACAATCGATGAGGGGAACGCAATCGATGGCATTGCGTGATGCTGCTGCTTTTTCCGGTGTGGAGGCCGCGATTTGGGGGTCCTTCCCATTCCTCTAATCAACTTTTGCTACCGATGATGGACAAATGACAGCCGTCCACACGCTAGATACATTTGCCCGGACGCCATGGAGGAACGGCAAACAGCGAGCAAAAGGCCACTTGGAAATCGAGGTCGGATGGGGGACAACGCCGCTCTCTCTCCCCTCTCATCTCCTTCCCTCATTGTCTATCTATCTCTGTAGTGCGGCGGTGGCGGCACAGTCGGGATGGAATGGGATTGCGGTGCGGGGAGCCTCGTGACCGTACAGTTACGATCAAATGGGGTTTGTCCGATTTGTTCCGCACAGTAGCGTCCCCTAGGGATATGCGGCCCATGCAGAAGCATCTGCCTCTTCGAACGGCCTAGATGACCAGAATAGGTGATCTGGTGGCTAAAATCGGTAATGGTCTGAGAAGCCTCCGGTTTGTCCCAGTTTTAATATCCTAATGAGACAGGGGCTGCAGATGCACCTGGGCGAGAGAGAGAGAGCAATTGTTCACCATCCAATGCGCTAAAAATGAATCAACCATTTTATTAGCTAAAAGAATCACCGACCATAATTTAGGAAACAATCAAAGCCAACCATCTAGGCATAAACAAAAGAACCTGGTATGCAAAAAAAATTGTATAGAACAATCAAAGCCAACCATCTAGGCATAAACAAAAGAATCTAGTATGCAAAAAAATTTGTATAGAACAATTGGTAGCTACCACCAAGATATTTGTGCTCAATTAAATTCTAGATCAAACAATTTGCAGGCACCACAAACTCATGCCTACACTCAATATGAAATGCTAGCGAAATATATTTTGCCACTACCACATAAACTCAGACATCAAAATAGACATATTTATTCATTGTCACTGTTTCATTCAACAATACATGCCGCATGGTGGAGAAGGGAGGGTCTGGCGGCTGCTTTACCCTCACTCATCGGTGTTGTTGTGTAGAAGAAAGGCACGCCGGCGAGCGAAGAGGAGAAGGCAGAGAGCAGCAGAAACTCAAACAGCTGCCCATTCCCCACCTGTTAAGCATGATGGCCTCCACTCTTCCCTAGTTCCATTTGACCACAAAGAGACATGAGCAGCAGCCCTATTCCATCTCCAACTCGTCAGCAGCCAACAGAACACTACACATCATGAACGAACACATCGCCATCAACTCTGACCTACATGGGGAGGCCATGGGCGCGAGCAGCCAATGCACGCTACATAGACATGTTGTAAATTCTGTATTTTTTGTGTGACGCTACGTGATCTCTCGATGGTCCTAATCAAGTTACTGCTCCAGTAATTTCCCAAAGACGTGATGTCCGGTTAGGATATCGAAGTACCATTAATTAGCCTAGTTTAATTTGTAAAACATGATCTCCTTGGAAAATAGGAGTCTTCACTGGGAGGCGACCGCCTAATTTCAGGTCTGTTTTGGCCACGCTGCGGTCTTTTCCTTTCGGCAAGTAGTATCAGACTATCAGTACCAACAGTTCCTTCATTAGTAAAAGAGTGGAAGGGAAGCATGCATGTACATCATTACCTCGGGTAAAGGTGCGTAACATGTTAATATTTGTGACGTTCGTTTAAAATTCTATAATCAACAAGTTATCGTTTGTTACATACCAGCGTACACGGTCGGTGTGGCAGATGCAGTCCAAGATCTTCCTTCCATTGCCGCTCCTCGTCGGCCTTCGCCTGATTCACCCCTCCCCTTACGCCTCTTGATTTCTCCTATCTGCCGATGGCTCCATGGCGTGCGCTCTTCTGTTGCCGCCGGCCGCTGGTCAACGACAAAGTCGACGGCGACAACTCCATCTTTGGGAGTGGATGTGGGCAGAGGAGAGATGAGGCCTGAAAGGAGAAGAAGAGGGGGGCCCTGGGAGGAGGAGGAGGAGGAGGAGAAGGAGGAGGGCGGGTGGCGGCCAGGGAGACGGACGCGGGAGGAGAAGGGTGGAATCGGGTTTGGGGGAGGAGGAGCGAGGGGATTCGCGGGAGCAGATGCACGAGGCGATCGGATGGGCGGCGGCTAGGGTTTCTGGCTTGACGCCCCCTTTTATATGACCGCTGTAAAAAAATCAATTGCAGAGATTTATCCAAGCAAGATCTAAAGGCTGATCAAATCTGATTTTTAAAGTGAGTTGTACTACCCACCAATTATATCTTTAGATGTACGGTTAGAAATACCCTATAAACAGATCCAATGGCTAAATAGGGGTGCAATCCTAACCCCCATGGCACCCAACTATTTTGCATATATAATAAAGAATGTTGAAATAGCACGATAGTTTCTTTAGAGCATATGCTGTATAAGTAAGGTTGAAATAGTAAGGCCGGGGGTTAATGTAACTTAAGTACGCAATCTAAGCTTGAATCGCTGATTCTAGGAGGTGAGCTGCATGAGCTGTGAATGGAGAATACCAAAATTTAGGGACATGCACCAAAAATACCATTTCATCATCCACCGAAATATTAAAAAGAACTAGTAAAATTCAAAGTGGAGTACTCCCTCCGTCTTAAAATAGATGTCTGGAGTTTATCAAAATTTAGATGAATCTATATAGTAAATAATGTCTAGATTTATCTAAATTTTGACAAATTTGCGATATCTATTTTAAGACGGAGGGAGTATTATTTTTTACCCAGAATGAAGCATCCTTGCCTTGTACCATTGTCTCCTTGACTCCTTGCACGAACTTTAGTCAACAACCATAGCAAAGCAAAGCAGTGCACTTATGGACAACTATAACCAGCAATAAATTTTTCGTTCACCTTGGTTTTAGGACAATATGTTATATCAGTCAGCTCCATATCGCTCTGCGCTAGTTTGTGAAGGTCTATATCGCCAACAACAACATCGAGTCAGCGACAACTGCATCAGCAGATCACCTGGGAGTAGCTGCCAACACCTAGCTTTTTCTATACACCTTTACCAGTGAATCATCCATTAGACTGCTTAATCAAATGCATCTAGAGTGATAATAACGAAGTACACACATATATAAAAGAGTGGAGGAAAAAAATTAGTCCGTCCATGAGAAAACATCGATTGGAGAAGATGGGTCGTCACCCTCTCCTAAGACATGTGTGTATATAAGTCCATGCCACTCTAATTTCTCTACAAATTCCGGAAATTTTTCATTCATCCTCTTATAAACATAACTAGCCATCGTTGGCGCGGCGCACGCCGCGTCCGTATCTTGAGCCCGTCATTAGGAACCCGTGGAATCCATCACACGACATCACACATCGCTCCCGTATTTCAAGCCCGTCTCTCAATCCCATTGCTAGGACCACCAAGCGAATGGAACTCTAGAACCATTTGATGTGACAGATGCAAACAATCTTGCCATGATAAATTAATAGAATGTCGAACTGGGTTCACATTAATCTGAAACAAAATTTTAATACAAGCAAAATCAACGAACACTGCATTCCCATAATACGCATAGCATATTTTAATTTCTCTTTCTTGTGTCATACCTCCGGTTCAAAAGTAAAAATGGCATAAAGGGAGTAAAATTGCATCCAAAGAAGATCAATTGTATTATTCCGCCATTTGGAGTATTATGAAATTATGTACACATATCAAGTGTATGCACATTCTCTACCAAAACTATGGCATGAAATTGCTATATTCATAATACTAGAAGTCACTATGAACCTATCACCCCCAAAGAATGGATGGACTTAACTGTCCTAATTATTATGGTACCGCAATGACGAATCATCATAAACACACAACGATGAAAATAGTATAGTTATCCAGAAATAAGGGTGCGAAGTGCAGACTTGTTTGAACCTTCTCCACATGAGTGGATCTCATACAAATCCGTGTCGTCCTTACCACATGTTGTCTACAAATATAATAAAATGACCTAATAACTCATGTGTCATAGGACAACAAAAAGATCAATCATGCATAAAAAACATGGGGGTATGGATATCCACAATAAAATTTACCATAACAAAATTGGATGTAAATAATTCAGTTCAATTGCCAACAAAAAATAAACAAAAAGAGCAACTCAAAGGTAAAGAGAGAAAATATATACGTTGAACCTAGCAGGACCAAATTTGCAAGCTTCTCGGCTTAAAAGTTAACTTAGTATTTTCATTGTCAACTCACATCTAACTCGTTATCTAATTTAGGCTGACGATTTCACTCGCCAAAACCAATGCAAATACACCAAAGTGGATTATGATCACAACAAAGCCTTCTAAATCATTTCATAAAATATTTCGTCATTACATTATTCAACACAACTAAATGTCAAATATTAAACCTTCATATATGTCATACCCTTGAGGCAAATACAACAAAATCTTGGTAGAAAAGCAACATACCTTATTGGGCTAATTCCAGGACGTTTGGCAATTGCATTAATTTCAGGCTGTTTTGGCAATCCAACTACATGGTGTTGTATCAATTGTTGTAAGAATTTTGTGTGTTGCCGGGTCCATGGTGTTATATCGATTGTTACAAGAGTTTTGTAGCAGTACCATTTGTTGAAAATATGCCCTAGAGACAAATAGTAGTAAGGACTATTATCATATTTCATATAGTTTATGATTAAGTTTTATATCATGCTATAACTGTTTTGAGTGAAAACATCAATACACGTGTGATATACAAACAATCAGGGGTTCCCAGTGAAACTCTAGTCACTGGTTCATTGGTCAACGGATGATCATGTTTCCTGATCATGTGGCATTTATGCCAGCTGGAAATGAAGTCATCTCATTCCGAGAATGAGATGATGAATCAATACCCAACCTAAACATCGTGACCCGATCATGTCACGAATTTCAAGTTACGATGATTAGAAATGGATCCTCGTAGACTATTCGTTAGACCGTGAGGCTATATCAATCACTGTCTCCCGAGAGTGCTTAGATAGCATCAAGCGCCACTTGGTAATATAGTGGTTATAAAGATGTGTTCAGGTACTCGGAGGAAACAATAGAGGCAATATATGTCAAGAGCGGGATTTTTCTGTCCATGTGACGGGAAGATACTCGAAGGGCCCACTCAGAGAAGTTATATCCAATAGCTGCGCAACGTGTGATTTGATCACGGGCATATCGCTTGTCGGAACGAGTCAAGTAGCATTGTTCAGTAACGAGATTGAACACGACATGGAGATGTCATTGATCAGATCTCAGGCAATGCAATTATCGAGAGACAAAGGGAATAAGACACGACTGTCCCGGTTCAAACAACGAAAGATCTTCGTGGAACGCACAGGGGTCACATGGCCATCCAGGTCCCTCTGTCGATCATTGGTACGGGAGTGTCCCGACCATGTCTGGAGTGTTCCCGAACCGTGGGGTATCACGCTTAAGGGCTTGATGATGCTTAGAGAGTGTTTATAGGATCGGTAGAATCACCGAAGAATAGTAGAGAGAAAACCGAAATGGTTTCGGTAAGTCCGGAGCATGTCCGGAGTGGAGGTGGAAGGGTTCCGTAACCATGGAGGTTGAATAATATGTGAATGAATGTTAAATATTGATTTAATCATTTATTCATAATTATTTAATAAAGAGAAAAATCAATTTAAATGGTCAAAGGCTTAATGGGCCAATTCCCAGAGGGGAGAGGGCCCATTAGGGAAAGGAGGGAGGGAGAAGGGGCCAAAGGGGGTGCCCGGTGCCCTAGTGGGCCAGCCCCCCCCCCCCCCCGGCACGGGGCCCATGGGGGTGGCCGGCGGTGCCACCCCTCCCCCCTCCTCTCCTTTAGTCCCACCCCGGGACTTTGAGGGAGGTAGTACCTCCCCTCCCCCTATATATAGTGGGGGTATTTGGCCAAATAAAATACACCAATAATCAATAAAGGTCTTCTCACTTTTGGGAGGACCTCTAATTGATATTTTCTCTCTCCCCCTCTCTCTCTCTCATGACTGTGGTCCCAAGTCTGGACTGCGCGAATGAGAGACATCTTCACCGCGGAGCGCCGTCGCGCTGCGGGATTCGGATCCGGGAGCTCTACTTCCGCAAGTGCTGTTGGATCGGGGAAGCGGGAGTCATCGTCAGGCCCCGGACGTGTGTAACTCCCCACGAGGTGTCGCACTTGAGGTACTCAAGTCGTTGGAGCCACGGGAGCGCAAGGACTTCATCACGACCTTGAGGTCGGCTTCGGCTCGTCTACATCAACCACGCTCTCCTAAGCGTTGACAACGCTTTTCAGTCTTCAAGGGTAAGTTCGCGAAAAGCCCCTCCCGTTACTGTATTACTAATAGATAGGTCCTGACAGCTTCAGGGGTTCAGGGATGTAGAGTAAATTTTTATTGTTTTCATATGCGGAACCCCTTCAGTGGTATCAGAGCTAGATCTATGCGTAGTAATGCTAGTACGGGTAGAACACACGAGATGTAGCATGTGGGTGTTGATCATTTAGTTGTTACCCTCCCACGTGTACTTGTGTATACCGCAGTAATGCTTGATGAAGCGGCCCCCAACCGACTTTACGCGTTCATTCGCGAGACTGGTCCACGCTTGACATATGGCTTGTACCGTATAAAGTGGCTTAGGGGGTGTCTATCTCTCTCGCATTAGTTGGTATACCATTTGCAATGGAGGGCCCCGAAAGGGGTGTAGTAGAGACAACTACTTGATCATCGTTGTGCTGAAAGTTCATAGGTAAGAACGGTTCTTGTGCGAAAGCCCATTCAGCCACGTAAAACATGCAAAGATAAAGTAGAGGCGTCTAACTTTGTTTTGCAGGGGGGCGTTGCTTTGTGATATGGTTGTGGCAAAGGTAAAGTGATTACCTTCTGTTACGTAGTAGTAGATAGTCACGGAGGTGACGGACTACCACGCCGGAATGACACCGGTACCCTGGTGTCTACGGCGGTGTCATTCCGGCGCCGGAAGCCTGGCGCCGGAATCCGATGACGACGGATGGAGATCACGACGTGAAAGACCATATCACATCACATTTACATTCAATGTTATTGTGTGTATATCTTATTATGTACTAGTATTAGATACTCGACGATAGCCTAATAAGATGATCCCTGTTAAAATTACCAACAATTGTGTTCCCCCTTAGTGTGCACCACCAAGAAAGTTCTTCGGTATGAGGCGATCCATGGTACAGGCATGGGTGTCAGACATATCTACGTTTGCATACAGTGGGTGTAAGCCATGTTGCACAGCAAATACACTAAGGTTGAGTTGGCGAGCCGAGCATGTGCAGACATGGCCTCGGAACACGGATGGTTGAAAGATCGAGCACGAGTCGCATGAATGATGTGACCGACGTTTAGTGTCCACCCTTGAACCCACATCGATGGTCGTGACGATCGGGGGAGATGTGGCTGATAGTGAAGGAAATATGCCCTCAGAGGCAATAATAAAGTTGTTATTATGTATTCCTTGTATATGATAGATGTTTATTTTGCATGCTATAATTGTATTGATAGGAAACATCAATACATGTGTGTTTAATAAACAAAAGGGTTCCTAGTTATGCATCTCTTATAGACTAGCTTGTTGATTAACAAGATGATCAAGGTTTCCTGATCATGGACATTGGATGTTGTTAATAACAAGGTCACAACATTTGTGAAATGATGTGATGAACATTCATCCGAAGTATAGCATTACGATCAAGTCATTATGTTTATATTGCTATAACATCATACAAAGTAGTCTTAGTCCTTAGACCATGAGATCATGTTAATTGCTAACACTGGAAGAGTATCTTGATAATATCAAACGTCACACCATACAGGGTGACCATAAAGGTGGGTTCAGTGCTATGAAGGTGTTATGTTGAGGCTCATGGATCAAGAGTGGAATTTGTCAATCCCGGTGACGGATAGATATACTCTGGGCCCTCTCGGTGATATCACATTAAGATAGCTTGCAAGCAAGTGATGTGATCACTAGAATGTTATATCACGGGAACAAGAAAAGGGCGCATGTCGATAACGAGATCAAACTAGGCATTTGGATACCGATGATCGAATCTCAGACATGTATTATATCATGAGACAAAGGGATTAAATTGCTGACGTTAAAGGTTCTCACGATCACAGAAGTCATCGTTGAATATGCAGGAGTCGGTATGGATCTCCAGGTCCCGCTTCTGATTATTGATCTGAGAGGAGTCTCAATCATGTCTGCATTATTTGCGAACCATAGGGTGACACACTTAAGGGTTGCCGGACACCATTTAGGAGCACATATGTTCCAGACAAAAGGTTTGCAAAGTGCAGGAAATGTTTCGATAGAAACAGGAATTGTTTCAATACAAACCGGAATTGTTTCGGGTGAAATTGCAGAAAGTGGTTCTGCATGTGATATTGAAATGTTGCAAGGGTTTTATGTGAATGTTTGTTAATTAAAGTAATTAACAAAATTCTGAATAAAATAAATAAAAGAGTTTTATTAATTGAGAGTTGCATTTAATTTGGTGGAAATTAAATACATGTGAGTGGGATTTTGGGTGGAGGCCATGTTTATGTGAGTGGAGGTTCACCACATGAATGAAGGAGGGGAGGAGTCCCCCCTCATGCGCCGGCTATGGGAGGGGAGGGGTCTCCCTCCCTCCTATATAAAGCCCCCCTCTCCCCTCTCACAAACCACACCTCCTCGTGAAGGATCTTTCTCCCCCTCTAGATATTTCCCCATGGTCTCGGATTAGCGAGATACATGTTCCCGGTGGCCTTGCGTCTGGAAGGAGTTGCTGCTTCCGCTGATTCGCTGGAGCGAGGAGGTGGAGGTTGTCTGGTGGCTTGAACGTGTGTGCGAGGACGGATGCGTTGCTGATTTGCGGCGCTCGGACTTCCACACGATCTTGAGATCGGCAAGCGTACGACTACATCAACCACGAGTTCCTACTCGTTAACAAAACTTGTTGTCTTCGAGGGTAAGTTCTCCATGGATGTATGTCCACCCGTTGCTCTATATCTAGTAGATAGATCTTGGTGTATAGTTCTCATCGTAGGAAATTTTTTGTTTTCTATGCTGCGGACCCAACAATGGTATCAGAGCCTGATCTATACGTAGGTGCTTAGCACGGGTAGTACACATATGGTTGATATGTGGGCGATGATGATCATGTTATTGCATCTTTTATGTATTTTGGATATTGGTGGCATAGTGGGATGAAGCGGCCCGGACCAACCTTACATGTCATCGTACATGAGACCGGTTCCACGACTGACATGCAACTTGTTTTGCATAAGTGGCTGGCGGGTGTCTGTCTCTCCTACTATAGTCAATATCTAATTTACAACGAGTTGCTAATAACTTGGTTATCCTTGTTGTGGTTCATGTTCGTAGGTAAGACCGGTTCTATCTTCGAAAGCCCTAAGCCACGTAAAACTTGCAATTGATAAATTAGAGGGGTCTAGTTTAGATCGTTGTTGGGCTAGTGTATTGATATGGTATTGTTGTAAGTAGATGTATGATAGACACTCTTACAACTCACTTAACGTGTAAGTTCCATAGACCTTGGCCTTACACACAAAGGAATGATAGAGATCATACCACGATGCAAATGATAGAGATCAAATGCATGGACCATATCACCTCACTTCACACATTAGATGTTAGCATCTTATATTGCTAGTTTGGCGCTTTTGGTAGCATTATAAGATGATCCCTCATTTAGATATCAAGATAAAATGTGTTCTTCCTTAAGTATGCACCGTTTTGTGGATCATGTTTTGAGGCATCACGTGATGATCGGGTGTTCTCGACTCTACGCTTTCATACAACGGGTGTAAGACAGTTTTACACACGCGAATACTAAGGTTCTTACTTGACGAGCCTAGCATGTACAGACATGGCCTCGGAACACGGACCGAAAGGTTAATCATGAGTCATATAGTTGATATGATGCCCATATAGATGCTCGCCTTTGAAGCTACACCGACTCACGTGATGATCGGACTTGGTGTAGTGGATTTGGTTCATGTAATCACCAAAAGGACACGAGGGATGTCGTTTTTGAGTGGGAGTTCATTAGTAATTTGGATTAGTTGAACTCAATCTATCATAAACTTAGTCTAAATATATTTTACAAATTCTGTTGTAGATGGGACCACCTGCTTTTAATTTCAATGTGTTCATGGAGAAAGAGAAGCTTGCTGCGAATGGTAGCAACTTCACCAACTGGGCTATGAATTTGAGGATTCTCCTCACTGCTGCACAAAAGCAATATGTGCTAGAGGCTCCACTAGGCCCCCCACCAGCTCCTGATGCCCCTGACGAGGAAAAGAACATCTATATAACTCGTCAGGAGGACCACAACTTAGTTCATTACGGCATACTGTATGGGCTAGAGCCAGAACTTCGAAAACGTTTCGAAAATGGCAATGCCTTTGATACCATGGGATAATTGAAAATGATTTTCGATACCCATGCTGCTGTAGAGAGTTATAATGCTTCTGAAAAGTTCTTTAGCTGCATGATGGAAGAGAACAGCTCCGTTAGTGAGCATGTACTCAAAATGTCTGGGTACGCCGATAAGCTTGTGTCCTTGGTAATAACGATTCCCATTGACTTAGGCATACATCGTGTTCTCCAATCTCTGCCACCTAGCTACAAGAGCTTTGTGATGAACTATAATATGCAGGGCATGAAGAAGTCTCTTCCCGAGCTTCTGTCAATGCTTAAGACTGCAGAAGTGGAGATTAGGAAAGAACATCAAGTGTTGATGATCAATAAGACCACCGGTTTCAAGAAGGACAAGAATGGCAAACATAAGGGAAAGAAGGGCGGCAAATCTGTTGCCGCGCCTGAAAAGAAACCCCGAGCTGGCCCTAAGTCTGACACCGAGTGCTACTATTGCAAGGGGACTGGCCATTGGAAGCGCAACTGCCCCAAGTATTTGGCAGACAAGAAGGCCGGCAAGGCAAACAAAGGTATATGTGATATACATGTTATTGATGTGTACTTGACTAGTACTCGCAGTAGCACCTGGGTATTTGATACGGGATCGGTTGCTAATATATGTAACTCGGTTCAGGGGCTGCGGAACAAGCGACAACTAGCAAGGGATGAGGTCACGATGCGGGTCGGCAATGGATCAAGAATTGATGTGATCGCCGTCGGAACGCTGCCTCTCCATATGCCGTCGGGATTAGTTATAAACCTGAATAATTATTATTTGGTGCCTGCACTGAGCATGAACATTGTATCTGGATCGTGTTTGATGCAAAGTGGTTATTCGTTTAAGTCTGAAAACAATGGTTGTTCGATTTATATGAATAATATTTATGGTCATGCACCTGTGTTGAATGGTTTATTTATGTTGGATCTCGATAGTAGTATTACGCATATTCATAATGTTGATGCTAAAAGGATTAAACTTGATAATGATATATCTGCATATATGTGGCACTGCCGTCTAGGTCATATTAGCGTTAAACGCATGAAGAAACTCCATTCTGATGGACTTTTGGAATCACTTGATTTTGAATCATTTGATATATGTGAACCATGCCTTATGGGCAAGATGACTAGAACGTTGTTTTCCGGTTCAATGGAACGGGCGACAGATTTATTGGAAATCATACATACTGATGTATGTGGACCAATGAGTGTGTCGGCGCGAGGTGGATATCTTTATTTTGTTACTTTCACAGATGATTTGAGTAGATACGGGTATATCTATTTGATGAAACATAAGTCTGAAACCTTTGAAAAGTTCAAAGAATTTCAGAATGAAGTGGAAAATCATCGTAACAGAAAGATCAAATTTCTGCGGTCCGACCGTGGAGGAGAGTATCTTAGTTACGAGTTTAGCACACATATGAAAGAGTGTGGAATAGTTTCACAACTCACGCCTGCCGGAACACCACAACGTAATGGTGTGTCAGAATGTCGTAATCGTACTTTATTGGATATGGTTCGATCTATGATGTCTCTGACTGACTTGCCATTGTCATTTTGGGGTTATGCACTGGAAACCGCTGCATTCACTTTAAATAGGGCACCATCTAAATCCGTTGAAAAGACACCGTATGAATTATGGTTTGGAAACAAACCTAAGCTGTCATTTCTTAAAGTTTGGGGATGCGATGTTTATGTGAAGAAACTTCAACCGGATAAACTCGAACCCAAAGTGGAAAAATGCGTCTTCATAGGATACCCTAAGGAAACAATTGGGTATACCTTCTATCACAGATCCGAGGGCAAGGTTTTTGTTGCCAAGAATAGATCCTTTCTTGAGAAGGAGTTTCTCGCGAAAGGTGTGAGTAGTCGAAAGGTAGAACTCGAAGAGGTTATTGAACCTTCTCTTCATGAAATGGCGAGTAGCGCAGCACCGGAAGTTGTTTCGGAGTTGAGTTCACTTAATGAAGAGAGAGCTAATGATATTGATCATGAAACTCCGAAAGAGGACACTACCGAACCTCGCTGGTCAAGCAGGACACGTACAGCTCCTGAACTGTACGGCAATCCTGTTATGAATTTCATGATTGATGAAATAGATGACCCTGCGACGTATGAAGAAGCAATGATGAGCCCTGATTCCAACAAATGGCTAGAAGCCATGAAATCCGAGATGGAATCCATGTATGAAAACCAGGTTTGGACCTTGGTGGACTTACCTCATGATCGAAAGGCCGTTGAGAATAAATGGATTTTCAAAAGAAAAACTGATGCTGATGGTAATGTAACCATCTATAAGGCTCGACTTGTCGCAAAGGGGTTTTGACAAATTCAAGGAGTTGACTACGATGAGACATTCTCTCCCATAGCGATGCTTAAGTCGGTTAGGATTACATTAGCAATTGCTGCATATTTCGATTATGAAATATGGCAGATGGATGTCAAAACTGCGTTCCTCAATGGTAATATTGAAGAAGAGTTGTATATGATACAACCTAAGGGTTTTGTCGATCCTAAGGATGCTGATAAGGTGTGCAAACTTCAACGATCCATCTATGGACTGAAGGAAGCATCCCGGAGTTGGAATCTCCGCTTTGATGAGGTGATCAAAGAGTTTGGATTTGTCCAAACTTATGGAGAGGCTTGTATTTACAAGAAAGTGAGTGGGAGCAATGTGGCATTTCTGATATTATATGTGGATGACATATTATTGATTGGAAATGATATAGATCTTTTAAACAGTGTTAAAAGTTATCTAAACAGCAAATTTTTGATGAAGGACCTTGGTGAAGCTTCATATATATTAGGCATTAAAATCTATAGAGATAGATCAAGATGCCTAATTGGGCTATCGCAGAGTACATACCTTGATAAGATATTAAAGAAGTTTAATATGGACGGAAGTAAGAAGGGGTACTTACCTATGTTGCAAGGCAAGACATTGAGTAAGACTCAAAGTCCGGCTACGACGGAAGAAAGAGATATAATGGATAAGATCCCCTATGCCTCAGCCATAGGCTCTATAATGTATGCCATGCTATGTACAAGACCGGATGTGGCACATGCTATTAGTTTGACTAGTAGGTACCAATCTGATCTAGGTTCGGAACACTGGATATCGGTCAAAAATATCCTTAAGTACTTGAGAAGAACTAAGGGTATGTTTCTTGTATACGGAGGTGAAGAAGAGCTAGTCGCTAAGTGTTATGTCGATGCTAGCTTTGACACTGATCCGGATGACTCTAAGTCTCAATCTGGATACGTATTTCTCTTGAACGGAGCTGCAGTTAGTTGGAGGAGCTCCAAACAACCTGTGGTGGCTGGATCAACGATGGAGGCGGAATATGTTGCTGCTTTAGAAGCGGCGCAGGAAGCGGTTTGGATGAAGGAGTTCATAAAGGAACTAGGTGTGGTTCCTAGTGCGTTGGACCCAATGGTGATCTATTGTGACAATAATGGAGCCATAGACAACACCAAGGAACCAAGGTCTCACAAGAATTCCAAGCATATTAAGCGTCGGTTTCACTCCATCCGCGAGCATGTCAAGGATGGAGATATAAAGATTTGTAAAGTGCACACGGACCTGAATGTAGCAGATCCATTGACTAAAGTACTCCCTAGGGAAAAACCTGATCAACACCAGAACTCCATGGGTGTTAGATTTATCACTATATAAACTAGATTATTGTCTCTAGTGCAAGTGGGAGACTGAAGGAAATATGCCCTGAGAGGCAATAATAAAGTTGTTATTATGTATTCCTTGTATATGATAGATGTTTATTTTGCATGCTATAATTGTATTGATAGGAAACATCAATACATGTGTGTTTAATAAACAAAAGGGTTCCTAGTTATGCCTCTCTTATAGACTAGCTTGTTGATTAACAAGATGATCAAGGTTTCCTGATCATGGACATTGGATGTTGTTAATAACAAGGTCACAGCATTTGTGAAATGATGTGATGAACATTCATCCGAAGTATAGCATTACGATCAAGTCATTATGTTTATATTGCTATAACATCATACAAAGTAGTCTTAGTCCTTAGACCATGAGATCATGTTAATTGCTAAAACCGGAAGAGTATCTTGATAACATCAAACATCACACCGTAACAGGGTGACCATAAAGGTGGGTTCAGTGCTATGAAGGTGTCATGTTGAGGCTCATGGATCAAGAGTGGAATTTGTCAATCCCGATGATGGATAGATATACTCTGGGCCCTCTCGGTGATATCACATTAAGATAGCTTGCAAGCAAGTGCTGTGATCACTAGAATGTTATATCACGGGAACAAGAAAAGAGTGCATGTCGGTAACAAGATCAAACTAGGTATTTGGATACCGATGATCGAATCTCGGACATGTATTATATCATGAGACAAAGGGATTAAATTGCTGACGTTAAAGGTTCTCACGATCACACAAGTCATCGTTGAATATGCAGGAGTCAGTATGGATCTCCAGGTCCCGCTTCTGATTATTGATCTGAGAGGAGTCTCAACCATGTCTGCATTATTCGTGAACCATAGGGTGACACACTTAAGGGTTCCCGGACACCATTTAGGAGCACATATGTTCCATATAAAAGGTTTGCAAAGCGCAGGAAATGTTTCGATAGAAACAAGAATTGTTTTGATAGAAACCGGAATTGTTTCGGGTGAAATTGCAGAAAGTGGTTCTGCATGTGATATTGAAATGTTGCAAGGGTTTTATGTGAATGTTTGTTAATTAAAGTAATTAACAAAATTCTGAATAAAATAAATAAAAGAGTTTTATTAATTGAGAGTTGCATTTAATTTGGTGGAAATTAAATACATGTGAGTGGGATTTTGGGTGGAGGCCATGTTTATGTGAGTGGAGGTTCACCACATGAATGAAGGAGGGGAGGAGTCCCCCCCCTCATGCGCCGGCTATGGGAGGGGAGGGGTCTCCCTCCCTCCTATATAAAGCCCCCCTCTCCCCTCTCACAAACCACACCTCCTCGTGAAGGATCTCTCTCCCCCTCTAGATATTTCCCCATGGTCTCGAATTAGCGAGATACATGTTCCCGGTGGCCTTGCGTCTGGAAGGAGTTGCTGCTTCCGCTGATTCGCTGGAGCGAGGAGGTGGAGGTTGTCCGGTGGCTTGAACGTGTGTGCAAGGACGGATGCGCTGCTGATTTGCGGCGCTCGGACTTCCACACGATCTTGAGATCGGCAAGCGTACGACTACATCAACCACGAGTTCCTACTCGTTAACAAAACTCGTTGTCTTCGAGGGTAAGTTCTCCATGGATGTATGTCCACCCGTTGCTCTGTATCTAGTAGATAGATCTTGGCGTATAGTTCTCATCGTAGGAAAAATTTTGTTTTCTATGCTGCGGACCCAACAGATAGGGGTCGTGTTATCACTAGGAACCCTTTTGGGGATATGTGTTTCTGAGTGGAGTTATTATTAACTCATTTAATTATAAACTTAGTATAAATTCCTTTTGCAATTATAAATGTAGAAAATGGTTCTCCCCGAGATTACCTTTCCTATTGACGATTGGTTAAAAGGAGAAAAGCTCAAGTTAGATGGATCCAACTTCTCTGCATGGGTCATGCGCCTTTTCGATCTCCTTGGTGAGAACAAGGTGGCTGACTACATGATCTACGAGATGTACTTGGAGCCACCCTATTCTCATGAGACCTAGGAGAAGCGGGATCTCCGCAGCCGTCGTCGTGTGATGGCCACATTCATATCAGTAATGATGCGCCTTGGTATGGAGGATGGGTTGTGGCCAATGGTGGGAAGTCTTAATCCCCGAATGGTCATGGCACATCTGAGATCACATTTCGTGGAACAAGTGCGCATGTGGGAGTATGATCTGATGGGGACTTCCTATCCATAAAGATGGAGGAGGGCTCCTCAATGGACAAGCACTTATTGAGCATGTACGATGCATACATGAGTCTGGCATACTACCTGGACAACTGGTTCGCAAGATCTTTTGCAATGGGAGTTGTGATGCGGTCGCTACCACCAAGCTTCCAGGCACAAGTCAGGATTTGCATTATGAGAGGCGACATGAAAACACTGGATTTCCACGAGTTCATATCACATTTCAGAGGTGTGGTGGTTGAACCCGGTGTCGCTGGGGTCATCAATGACAAAGGTATATATTTGATATACAGTTTTATAAATGTTATAATCTTGCAAACACATTTGTTGTGTTAAGTATATCTGATACTTGTTCTGTTTTGCTGAAAACAGGTCCTTCTGCATGAGAGGTGCTTGCTGGAGAGGAGGTAACGTTGCGTGTTGATGGCGAGCATGATGATGATGTCCGACGACACTCTCCCTCAACATTTATCATTTAGTTTATGTTTTAGGATGATTATTGTAATCAAAAGATTGTGAACTTCTTTAATGTGTCTCACACTTTGTGAGACGGTTATTCATATGAGTTTGTAACAAACAGTTGTTCCACTTTTATGAATGAATTCTATTCGTGTTCATATCTTGTTTGATTATGTGTGAATTATCCTTGTTTATTTGAAACTAATTGATAATGCATGAACATTTGTAAAATATTGAAATGCCTTAAAAATACCCAACTTAAATGATATTTCATTAATGAATGAAACCATTGTTTAAATTCAAAGTTATGTGATAATATGTGAAAGTCATTCGATTTCTTGTCACATATAAATCATGCCTAAGTTCGGCAAAATAACTTGAACACCGTGTATTACTTGAATACAAAGTGTTTAATGAATTGTTAAAATTAGATACATATTCGATGTATTGTGTTTTAACGAAAATGGTAATTATCATTATATGATTATTTAAAAGTGTAAATAAGTTTACCAAAGGAAACATGAATATGAAACTATTTGATTTGATCAAAGTGTTTCATCAACAAAGGGTATAAATATAAAAGAGAATCTAATTACTATGATTTGATCAATAGTAATGAAATTTGACTTTATAAGAATGGCAGAAAAGAAATTGTGAAATGCAAAGCGTTTTGAAACGTCAAAATGCAAAGCATCACAATGTGATATCAAAGTGGGTGAATAGATGGCACCAGATAAATCGTTGTAGTATAGATGTAGAGACCATTAGTTAGAAATAGTTAGCACTCAATTATAATGTAGTGAACCATTTGAATTCGTGAATGTTTTGGGGTTATTCGATATAACCAAAACAATAACGAATAAGACCTTGTAGCGTATTGATTGGAAACTTTGAATACAAAACCCATAGCTGAAACCAAAAGGAAAGCAAGATTCGTACTACTTGAATTTTGGTGCATTCTTGAGAAAGCTCACTTTTAGTGATATTTCTCAATTGTGGAGCAAATGGAAGATAGTGAAAAACACGATGAGGATTCAAAATCCATGCATCAGAGTGTTGAGAAGCGCAACGGAAAACGTTTCTGAACGATTCTCTTCACAAAAGGAAAGAATCAATGATATTGATCATTGTGTTTTCCCACTCGTGTTTTCACTACATGAAGTAGGATTCAAAATGTAAATCCATATCTTGTATGGAGACATTTATGAATCATTTGTCATGATTCTTGGAATATGACATACCTACGAACTACTAAGGAAATAATGGTAAACTAGAATTATGAGAAATCCTAAAAGCAAAATTCACTTGAGATTAGAAAACAATTCGTTGTTGAATCTCACAAGTAAAAGGAGTTTCTTGAATTTTCCCAAATGACTGCAAAGCCATAGTGAAAAAGGGGGTGAATGACAAAAGCACAATTTGTCAAGTATTGGACAAATTCAAATAAATTTGATTAATGTGTGCTTCATGTCTAGAGGATTTAAAACTAGTAATAGTACTAGTATCTCATAGTAAAACTCCAAGTTTGATATTTGATCAAAAGGTTTTGAAGTTATTCAAAATAGTGAGTAGATATGCAATTTGCATAAAATTGAGTGGGAGCTATGAAAGTCTTCCTAAAACAATATGTGATTGACATATTTTTGAGTGGGAGCTTATAGGAGTAATTCTTAAGTGTGTTAAGAATGAAAGCGCAAATACTTATAAATAATGATTTATAAGATGTAGAAGTTGATAATAGGTGTATTATGATATTATGTAGTATTCCTTAAGGGATTCTGAAAGGGGTTTCAGAATAGAAGTTAATTAAGGAACCGATCCTTAATAACTCAAATTAGGAATAGTATTAAGTTGAGCATCAATGGTTGAAAGAAAGAAAAGGATGACCGTCATCCACTATGTTGAGACATAGGTTCTGTCTTAGTAAACCATGATGATAACTTAGCATAATATGTGATCCAAATAAGGAACGTTTAAAAGTGATTAAGTTCGAATCACAGAACGTTGAGCTGAGTTTGTCTGCAGTGTCTAGTAGAGAACTGCAGACATGTTTTCCAAATCCATAAAGGATAACATATCTTAAAACATAAAGGGTTATGTTATAAGGGAATATGTTGGAAACTCCTATAGATACCGATTAAAGTCAAGTAGAAAGCGAGGTGAATAAAACATCGAAAGTTGCACAGAGTGCACTGGTGTTTCGATGAATACATTTATAATAATACATAAGGGTACCATCTAAAGTGTTGTATAATATTATGGCAGGGCTAGTTCGCTTTTAACGTAGAATGATGTGTCCCAGGGCACAGTGCCCATGAGAAAGCCCTCGAGGTTGTTCTAAAGTTCACTGTAGGCTCCTGGAATCAGGCCTCATTCTGCTGCCATAGCGACAATGCATACACACAGATGCTATCATGTGATGATAAAGTATTAATGTCAATCAAAGTGACATTAGTAAGTTGCAAAGGATTTGGGACTGTAAAGTACAGACCCAAGACTCAACCTCTTCCATGAGCAAGCATGTTCAGGGTACCGGATATATGGTGTTGATGACCCACAAGTATAGGGGGTGTATCGCAGTATTTTCAATAAGTAAGAGTGTTGAACCGAACGAGGAGCAGAAGGTGCTGGCTAGTGGTATGGATCAGGAATTCTCTTCAAATACTTAACAAACGGATTTTTAGGGTTTTTTGATAAAGCAAGTAAACAAAGTACGAGTAAATAAAAGACAATAGAAATAAATGCAGCAAGTGGCCCAATCCTTTATGCAGCAAAGGACAAGCCAGTTGTATTACTTAAGATGACCAAGCATTCTCGAGGACACATGGGAAGACTGTCAAGTGCTTTCGCTTCATATAGTTGATTAATCTTCTTTAGCTTGCTAAGTGTTGTGTGGGTGAACCTGTGCTAATGTACCGACCTTCCTAGGACTAATACATACTTGTGATTATACCCCTTGCAAACATTCGTAAGTACAAGAAAGTAATTAAGGTAGAAACCTAACCACAGCTTTAAACTCTAAGACCCGTACGTCCCTTGTGCAATGGTTTCCTAACGGGGGTTCAGGTTTCTGTCACTCCGGCAACCCCTATGATTAGTAGCCAAATACACAATGCATTCCCCTAGGCCCATATAGGTGAAGTGTCATGTAGTCGACGTTCACATCACACCACTAGCAAAAGTACACCACAACTTAAATATCAAACTATTGAATCTTTCTCAACACAACTCCACTACTAACAACATGACTTCTCCCATGTCCTCAAGAACAAAACGAACTACTCACAAGACATCATATGGATCATGATCAGAGATGGACTAATGATGTATAACAATCGGAATATAAACAATAATTCAATGCTTCACTCAATAGCATCAACTACAAAGAGTAATCAACACCGGGAAAGTTTCCCCTATGAACTATGCAAGATTCAACCCAATTGTTACAGCAATATGGAGATGGTGATGAGGGTGCTGATGGTGATGATGATGGTGATGATGATGATGATCCCGATAAAGTCTAGCTTGATGATGGTGTTGATGGCGATGATCTCCCCTCTCTGGGAAGGAATTCCCCCGGCAGAAATCTATCTACCGGAGAGATCTTTCTCTCTCGGTGTTTTCTGCCCCGCAGAGGCGGCGGAATCTTTTTTGTGGTCGCTCCCCGAGTCTTAGGGTTTCGGGAGGATAATATACGCCAGAGGGGAGTGCCATGGGTGGACTAGGGAAGCCACACCACCTGGTGGCGCGGCCTAGGCTGGCCCGCGCCAGGGGGTGGTGTGGGCCCCCTGTGGCCCATATCCAGCCCCCCTTCTGGCTTCCTTCGTCTTCTGTAAAAATAGGATTTTCCGTATATTTTCTCGGATTTTCTGATCTTCACGAATTTTGCCTCCAAACAGCACCTTTTCCATCAGAATCCTGACTGCAGCGGTCCATGCTCCAAAAGTCATCAACCATGCAAAAACAGATGAAATAACATAAGTATCATCTCTTAATATGAAATATATCAATGAATAACAGTGAATTATGACATAGAATAGTGATGCAAAATGGACGTATCAACTCCCCCCAAGCTTAGACTTCGCTTGTCCCCAAGCGAAACTGAGCTCAATAAACATGACCTCAGGTTTATGGAGTGAAGAGTCGATAAAAGAATACGGACAAGAAGCATCACATTCATCAATACATAGATCATAACAGAAGACAACTCACTATTATATAACTCAACTTGCAATGAGTAAAGGAAACACAATGAAGATACATAAAGTAAATCATAATTGGTAATGGCAAACTTAGCTCTTGGTCGAAGAATAGTTGATAATTTGCTGGAGTTCACAAATAAATGATTTTCAATGATTGCTTTCAAAGTAGTAAACATCAGGATAAGAGCAATGTGCAAAACAAGGAACATAAGAAACATGATTGAATAAATCATCATATGCATGAATGAAACACAACAACTCAAAATACTTGCTGAGATAGAAGGGAATAGGTTTACTGACTCAATCTAAAAAGTAAAAGAAAGGCCCTTAGCAGAGGGAAGCAGGGATTGCAAGTCTCATAAAGAGCTCCCAAAAATTATGATACTTACTAGCTTTCAGCTCTCATTGCCCCTATCATAGGCATCTTTAGGTGGTTAAGGTTAAGGTGATCAAATATGAGGATATGCATTGACAAGTTGTAAATTGAGAATCTCATGTCCCTTGAATACGAGGGTCGCTCCTCATGCTACTCAAGTTTAGTCACCGGTAAGTTCTTATCATCGTAAGCATATGTGTATCATAGAGAACCGCCAATGGGGTACCCCTTGCCCGATGATACGGAAGAATCCCCATATCAAAATGACAAGGCAAGCAGACAACAAACATCTCATCAATCTTCTTATTTACCAGGGGGATATGGTGCTTTTTTTCTCTCTTTCTTGTTTTCATAATCTCTTTTTTCTTTTTCTCTTTTTTCTCAATATCTATCTCCTTTTTTATAAGAAGAATGCTTCATAGATGCTCGTTATGGTTACACTGCAGGTTTCCACCATGTCAGCATGGATTAGACCAGCGGCCCAGGCGTTTCTCTAACACACATGCATAACTCCATGGACTTACAAGCTCCCCTTTCATTTCACACCGACGACATCCATAGACAAAATAACATGATATCAACTAGGTACAAACTACCAGTGCAATGTTGAAAGCGTTCCCCATAACAGCATGGTTCTGGTAATTCACAATTCACAAAGCGCAAGCATATACGCAACATAGGTGAGCACAATGGTTCAAGTTTATTAAGTGTATGAAAGTAAAGTGTGCCGTCAAGTTCATGAGAGCTTTAATCACTAATTTTCACATAACAAGTTTAATTTGGGAGGTCGATAAAACAAGAATTTACTTGGAATAGCAATAATGCTAATAGGTAGGTATGGTGGACACAAATGGCATAGGTTTTGGTTTAAAGGAGTGGATGCGCGAGAAGAATTCCCTCTCAGTACAGGTTTTTGGCTAGCAAGGCTGGGTAGCAAGTATAAGAGTTGAAAGAAACAAACATACAAGTGATAAAAACAAACATGCAATCTTCCTTGGAAGCACAAAAGATCTTAACTAGAGAATACTAGACTTATGAGCAAATCAAGAAAGAAAGATGATGAAATTATATTTCTTTAGAGTACTTTTATCTTTTCATTCAACTCTCAAAAATAGTGTTGCTACTGACCGAGCCAGGTTTGCCAAAACCAACTAAATTAACTCAATGATCCCAAAGTGATACCAATACTAACAACAAGATCAATCATATAACCACGAATTGAAAACTGATATAAGCTATGCAAAAGACTAAATGATAGAACTTCTCATTAATAATCCATAACGGCAACTCACACCAAAGGATACATATCTAACGAGAGAGGGGACACTTCCATAATGCAAACCATCCTACATAATAACTTCTCTATTCATGATATGACTCTACTAAAAAGGTAAAAAGACACAAGGTAGTGATGTGATACCGTGGCACTCCCCCAAAATTGGAACAAACTAAGGGGATGCCAAACCTGATGACGAATTACTCCTTCGGTGGTGGTGGTAATATTTTCTTAGTTGACGTGAGGTAATCTTCCAGCATCTTGCGAAGCCTATTATTCTCCCATTGAAGCATTTCCACCTTCCTCCTCAAGTCTCGGTACTTATCGCAGAACTCCTTAGTGACTCGTAGGGCTTCCGTTGGTGCAGGGCAGGTGACTAAAGGTACCAGCCCCTGCTTGGGGTCTTGGAGATCTTCCTCCATAGGCTCCTTCCCTTTATCCTTGACGAACACCATTGTGCTTCTAAGCTTTCAAAAATAGTTCCTGGCAGAAACAGATCGAAACAAAAACATGACGAAAACACAATATACGAACCTCGGGGGATCCGGGGGATTATATATTATGAAGTTTCACAACAAAAGGAAGGTACTGGGAGAAAACGGGTCGGAGACGGAGTCCGGAGTGGCCACACCACCTGGTGGCGCGGCTAGGGGTGGGCCCGCGCCACAGGGTGGTGTGAGCCACCCTAGCTCCGTTTCCGTCCCTCTTTCGCTTCGTAGCTTTCTTTATTGTCTAAAACTGCAAAAATATAGTTGGATAGTATTTTCTTGGAACTTTTCTTATCAGAACTGTTACCTATTTGAAAACGGACTCTGCGGGTCTCTGAATTTGGTATCTAGTAGATTCTTCCGAAGTCACCACTTGAATATCATTGATATCTTCATCTTCATACACTTACTACTTGAGTCATAAAACCCTTCTTTTCCTTATTACACCATTATCTCCACTACCTAGAAATTTCTTTCACACAAAACTTCACACAGTTCTCATTAGCAACATTAGTATATATGAAGTGATAAAACCTTTTGAGTCCAACTTCAACTGAAAACCATCAAAACATAAGCTACTGTAGAAACTCCTTCCGAAAACCCAAAAAGAATTCAAAAGGGAAATTGAGTAAAGAGGCAAATGCAAGAGTGGCAAAATCTGTCAAAACAGACCAGCAGGTAAAGATCAATTTTTTTTGAAAATCTTCTGTTGCTCAAATCAAAAAGTGCAGAACTAAATAAAGTTAAATAACAACCTGGGGCAGAAGCACAAAAAATTACAGTGCAATCCTACATACAGAGATCTCTCATGAATTTTTACGGTGAAGCACAAAAATTTGTTTTAGGACAGCAACTTCCCCAAATATTACTTCTCTCTCATTAGAGGTTGATCTTTGACACAAAAACCAAACAAAAAGGATAAGCAGAGGTTATTACCGAGGTAATAACTTCCAAGACTCAAAGAAACAAAAACAACCTGAAAGCAAAAACAAATTGGGTTGTCTCCCAAAAAGCTCTTTCTTTATAGCCATTAAGATGGGCATGATGATTTCAAGAATGCTCACATAGGAATATGAATTGAAGTGAAAGAGAGCATTAAGAAGCAAAAATACACACGTTTAAGTCTAACCCACTTCCTATGCAAGGGAATTTTGTAAACAAACAAGTTGTTGAAACCCGAGGCTACTTGCATAGGAAGGCAAAAGAAGTGCAACATAAAAACTTTCAGCATAAAACGAGGAAACTTGATATTATTGAGATGCATAAGAACACTTTTCCCTCTCTCATAGTAACTTTCATTATCATGCATAAACTTAACAATATAACTATCACAAGAACCATCATAACAATGATCACTTATTCTAACAGAAAACACAAGAATACTAGCTCTCATAACACTACTTTGTGAGACAATATTAGAGGTATCCTTACAAAGGATAGTGTGTCCCTCTTCTTCATATTTAGTAACAAAGTCTTTCACATTTGCTATAATAGGTTCATCAACCATTTGTTTATTAGGTTCAACAGCTTTATTTGTACTTTCATTAACCATACTAGCTATCATAGAATGTTCCTTTATCTTAACTGGGAAAGGAATTTTCTCAATGTAAGGTTCAGGTAAAACATGGTTAGCAGTATAAACTTCAATATTTCTTGCAGGAACACTCTTAGCAACATCTTTATAAGGTTCGTGATACTTATTCCACTTCTTTTTAGGCACTTCAATGTAGGAGGCAAAAGCCTTAAAATAAGAAGCAATAGCTTGAGAGTCTAGACCATAAGCATTTTTAATATTTTGAAAGTCATCAGTTCCCATAAAAGATTCAATACATTCATAATCATAATTTATACCTGACTTTCTACCTTTGTCATTCTCCCATGCTTCAGCATTGTCTTGAATACGGTCCAGAAGATCCCATTTAGCTTCTTCTTCCATGTGAGCGAATGATCCAGCACAAGAAGCATCCAATAAATCCTTATCATGAAGAGAAAGCCTTGCATAAAAGTTATTGATAATAATATTGTTTGGGAGCTCATGAATGGGACATATGAGCATTAGTAACTTCAATCTCCCCCAAGCTTGAGCTGTACTCTCTCCATCAAGAGGCCAAAAGTTGTATATTTGATTCCGATCTTTATGAATCTCACTAGGAGGATAAAACTTTGAATAAAAGAGAGGTACTATTTCCTCCCATTCAAGAGCTTGACCATTCTTCAGCAGCTTATACCATTCCTCAGCTCTTCCTTTCAGTGATAATGAGAATAACTTCTTCTTAACTTGATCTGTAGTAATATCTGCACACTTAAACAACCCGCATAATTCATGTATAAAGAGTAAATGATCACCGGGATGGACAGTTCCATCCCCAACATAGTAGTTATCCATAACACGATCAATAATTCTTGTAGGTATTTTAAAAGCATCTTTCTCAGTAGGTGGTGGTTCATCTACTACCTTAGCAGTGGTAGTAGCATTACCAAATAAGAAACTCAGCGAATTATCCATAACAAAAATAAAGCAACTAACAGAAGTAAACAATACTCACAGTAGAAGTTTTCTTTACCAGTTCCACTCTCCAATAGCGCTTCACTCCCCGGCAACGGCGCCAGAAAATAGTCTTGATGACCCACAAGTATAGGGGGTGTATCGTAGTATTTTCGATAAGTAAGAGTGTCGAACCCAATGAGGAGCAGAAGGTGCTGGCTAGTGGTATGGATCAGGAATTCTCTTCAAATACTTAGCAAACGGATTTTTAGGGGTTTTTGATAAAGCAAGTAAACAAAGTACGAGTAAATAAAAGACTGTAGGGGTTCGTAGCATGGAAAACAAAAATTTTCTATCGCATACAAACAAACAAGCCAAGATCTATCTACTAGATTGTAGCAACGAGTCGATGGAATAACTCACCCTCGAAGATTCCAAAGTGTTTAACGAGAGCAGATTCTCGTGGGTGATGTAGTCGTACTCTTTCCGATCTCAAGATCGCGTAGACGATCCTTCCGGCGCCGCGTTCCCGCAGCGCTCCCGCAGTCGGTCACACGTTCGGTACTCGACGAAGACCTTCCTCTCCCTTGTTCCAGCAGGCAGCGGAGGTTGTAGCACTCTCCTCGCGATTCCGGCAGCACAACGGCGTGGTACCGGAGGTAGAGGGGAGATCCCGCAGGGCTTCGCCTTAAGCCGGTGCGAGTATGGTGGAGCTTATGAGAGAGGCTATTAGTGATCTAGTAATTAGACACACCAATTAGAGGGCTCTAAACCAATTAGAAGGCTCTAAACCGAATAGCTCTAAACCGGGGTTTAGATCTAGGGTTTAGTTTAGAGGATAGGAACTTGTGTGTGTTGGGAGGGAGCCCTGCCCCTCCTTATATAGGTGGGAGGGGCTGGCCGGCCAAGGGGAGGGAGTGGAGTCCCTCCCCAACTCGGCCTAGGTGGGGCGCCGGCTTGGGGAGGAGGACTCCTCCCTCAAGTCGGTTTCCTCCTCTCCTCCCACTTCCCAAAAACTGCCGTTTGACTTTCAAACTAGCCGTTTGACTTTTTCAATTTAGGATTCAATTTAATCCTTTATTTGGGACAGCAAGAACACTTAGTACATGATGCAATCATTCCAACATGTAATGACACATTCAAGTACCCTTCCCCCTCCGGAGTGCCGGACATTCCGGGACCTTCTAGAATGTTCCCGATGGAAACACCGGAATCATTCCCGAACTCCGAAACGGGACTTTCCTTATATGAATCTTATTCTCCGGACCATTCCGGATCACCTCGTGATATCCCGGATCCCATCCGAGACTCCGAACAACATTCGGTCTCTTTCTCATAATACCATAACTACTCAAACAACGTCGAATCCTTAAGTGTGTCTCCCTACGGTTCGTGAATTATGCGGACATGATCGAGACACTTCTCCGAACAATAACCAATAGAGGAATCTGGAAATTCATATGGCTCCCACATATTTCTACGATTACTTTGCGATCGAATGAACCACTTACATACGATACCAATTTCCCTTTGTCTCACGATATGTTACTTATCCGAGGTTATGATCATCGGTATCTCTGCATACCTAGTTCATCCTCGTTACTGATAAGTACTCTTTTCTCGTTCCCGTGATATGTGATCCCTTGTGACCAAGTCACATGCTTGCAAGCTAATTGGATGACATTTCACCGAGAGGGCCCAGAGAATATCTATCCGTCATGTGGATGGACAAATCCCACTCTTGATCCATGTGTTTCAACCAATACTTTCCGAACACTCAATGCCACCTTTATAGCCACCCTGTTACGGTGTGGTGTTTGATGACATCAAAGCATCCATCCAGCAAAGGTGATATGCATGATCTCATGGTCGAAGGAATTAGGTTACTATGTATCAGAAAGCATATAGCAATTGAACTATTGAAATGACTTGATCTTTATGCTACGCTTGTCTATAGGAGTATGTCCACCATATCATTCTCCTAACGATATGATCTTGTTGTTGATAACATCTCAATGTTCATGACAAAGAAACCACATCATCAATCAACCAACAAGCTAGTGAAGTATAGAGGCTATACTAGGGACTTCAAATTAAGTTTACAAATCACACAAGTATTAATGGTTTCCTTGTTAATACTATTATAGCATGAATGCAAACATTTATCATAAACACAAAGATATATAATAATAACTATATTTATTATTGCCTCTAGGGCATATCTCCAACAGTCTCCCACTTGCACTAGAGTCATCTAATCTAGATTACATGGTAATATACCGAACACCCATGGCAGTTTGGTGTTGGTCATGTTTTGCCCTCGGGAGAGGTTTAGTCAACGGATCCGCCACATTCAGATCTGTGTGTACTTTGCAAATCTTTATATCCCCATCCTGGATATGTTCTCGAATAGCGTGAAAACGTAGCTTGATATGCTTCAGCTTCTTGTGTGACCTTGGTTCTTGCGCATTGGCTATGGCGCCCATGTTATCACAGTAGATAGACATTGGGTCCAGCGCACTAGGAACCACACCCAGCTCTGTAATGAACTCTTTCATCCATATCGCTTCTTGTGAAGCCTCCGAAGCAGCCATGTATTCCGATTCAGTTGAAGATCTCGCCACAACGCTTTGCTTTGCACTCCTCCAGCTAACTGCTGCACCATTCAAAATAAATACGTATCCAGATTGTGATTTAGAATCATCCGGATCGGTGTTCCAACTAGCATCGGTGTAACCATTAACAACGAGCTGTTCATCACCTCCATAAGAAAGAACCATATCCTTAGTTCTTCTCAAGTACTTAAGGATGTTTTTGACCGCTGTCCAATGATCCACTCCTGGATCACTTTGATATCTGCTAGTTAAACTAACAGCATATGCGATGTCGGGTCTAGTACATAGCATGGCATACATTAGAGATCCTATGGCTGAGGCATAGGGAGTCTTACTCATCCTTTCTCTATCTTCTGCCGATGTCGGACTTTGAGTTTTACTCAAGGTCGTATTGGGCAACATGGGCAAGAACCCTTTCTTGCTATCTTCCATTCCAAACCTCTTTAGAACTTTGTCCAAATATGTACTTTGTGACAATGATATTTGGCGTTTCGATCTATCTCTATAAATCTTTATGCCTAATATGTAAGCTGCTTCGCCAAGATCCTTCATTGAAAAACTATTATTCAAATATTCCTTGACACTATTAAGAAGGTCTACATCATTCCCAATCAACAATATGTCATCCACATACAGTATTAAGAATGCTACAGAGCTCCCACTCACTTTCTTGTAAATACAAGCTTCTCCATAAGTTTGTATAAAACCAAAACTTTTGATTACCTTATCAAAACGTTGATTCCAACTTCGGGATGCTTGCTTCAATCCATAGATGGACCGTTGAAGCTTGCATACCTTGTTAGCATCTTTAGGATCGACAAAACCTTTGGGTTGTATCATATACAACTCTTCATCAATGTCTCCATTGAGGAATGCTGTTTTGACATCCATCTGCCATATCTCATAATCATAATATGCAGCGATTGCTAACATAATCCTCACAGACTTTAGCTTCGCTACTGGTGAGAAAGTCTCATCGTAGTCAACTCCTTGAATTTGTCGAAACCCTTTTGCGACAAGTCGAGCTTTATAGACAGTAACATTACCATCAGCATCTGTTTTCTTCTTGAAAATCCATTTGTTCTCGACAGCCTTCCGGCCATCCGGTAAGTCCACCAAAGTCCATACTTGGTTTTCGTACATGGATCCAATCTCGGATTTCATGGCTTCTTGCCATTTATTGGAATCTGGGCTCATCATCGCTTCCTCATATGTCTCGGGGTCATCAGTGTTGTCCACCAACATGACATTCATAACGGAATCATACCAATCTGGAGTGGTACGAGTTCTCGTTGACCTCCGAGGCTCTGTAGCAACTTCAACCGAAGTTTCATGATCACTATCATTAGCTTCCTCTCTTATTGGTGCAGGCACCACAGGAACTTCTTCCGGTGCTGCGCTACTCGCAATTTCGAGAGAAGGTTCGACAACCTCGTCGAGTTCTACTTTCCTTCCAGTCACTTCTTTCGAGAGAAATTCCTTCTCTAGAAAGGATCCATTCTTGGCAACAAAGATTTTGCCTTCGGATCTATGATAGAAGGTATACCCAATAGTTTCCTTCGGGTATCCTATGAAGACGCATTTTTCCGCTTTGGGTTCAAGCTTGTCCGGCTGTAACTTCTTTACATAGGCTTCGCATCCCCAAACTTTAAGGAACGACAATTTAGGTTTCTTCCCAAACCATAATTCATACGGTGTCGTTTCAACGGATTTAGACGGTGCCCTATTTAAAGTGAATGCGGCTGTTTCTAATGCATAACCCCAAAATGATAGTGGTAAATCTGTAAGTGACATCATAGAACGAACCATATCTAAGAGAGTTCGATTACGACGTTCAGACACACCATTACGCTGTGGTGTTCCCGGCGGTGTCAATTGTGAAAGTATTCCGCATTTCTTCAAATGCTCGCCAAACTCGTAACTTAGATATTCACCTCCACGATCAGAACGTAGAAATTTAATCTTCTTGTTACGTTGATTCTCTACCTCACTTTGAAACTCCTTAAACTTCTCGAAAGTTTCGGACTTATGTTTCATGAAATAGATATACCCATATCTACTCAAATCATCCGTGAAGGTAAGAACATAACGATAACCACTGCGCGATGCTACACTCATTGGACCACACACATCGGTATGTATGATTTCCAATAAGTCTGTAGCTCGCTCCATCATACCAGAAAATGGAGTCTTAGTCATTTTACCCATCAGACATGCCTCGCATCTTTCAAGTGATTCAAAATCAAGTGATTCAAGAAGTCCATCGGAATGGAGTTTCTTCATACGCTTCACTCCAATGTGACCAAGACGACAGTGCCACATATAGGTCAAATTATCGCTTGATTTCAAACGTTTAGCCTCAATGTTATTAATATGTGTATTTCTACTATCGAGATTCAATATGAATAGACCATCTATCAAAGGTGCATGTGCATAAAACACATTACTCATATAAATCGAACAACCATTATTCTCGGATTTAAACAAGTAACCGTCTCGCAATAAACAAGATCCTGATATAATGTTCATGCTCAACGCAGGCACTAAATAACAATTATTTAAGTATAAAACTAATCCCGATGGTAGATGAAGAGGTAGCGTGCCGACCGCGATCACATCAACCTTTGATCCGTTTCCCACGCGCATCGTCACCTCGTTCTTCACTAGCTTCCGTTTATTCTGCAGCTCCTGTTTCGAGTTACAAATATGAGCAACCGAACCAGTATCAAATACCCAGGCACTACTACGAGTACTAGTGAGATACACATCAATAACATGTATATCAGATATACCTTTCTTCTTGATGTTGCCGTTCTTCAAATCCGCCAAGTACCTTGGGCAATTCCGCTTCCAGTGACCTTCTCCCTTGCAGTAAAAGCACTCAGTTTCAGGTTTAGGTCCAGCCTTGGTCTTCTTCGTCGGCGTGGTAACTTTCTTACCACCCTTCTTGAAGTGTCCCTTTTGCTTAGACTTGCCTTTCTTGAATTTGGTGGTCTTATTGACCATCAACACTTGGTGCTCTTTCTTGATCTCCACTTCTGCAGATTTTAACATAGCAAATAGTTCTGGCAACTCTTTGTTCATGTTCTGCATGTTGTAGTTCATCACAAAGTTCTTGTAACTTGGTGGTAGTGATTGGAGGATGCGGTAAACTCCCAAAGTATTAGGAATCACTATACCCAAACTTTGAAGTTTATTTGCGTGCCCAGACATCTTAAGCACATGCTCACTGACGGAGCTACCCTCTTCCATCTTGCAGTTAAAGAACTTTTCAGAAGCCTCATAGCTTTCAATTGCCGCATGAGTCTCAAAAATTAATTTGAGATCCTCGACAATATCATATGGGTCTGAATTCTCAAACCTTTTCTGAAGCTCCGATTCTAAACCATACAAGATAGCACACTGAACTATGGAGTACTGATTCTTCCGAGCGAGGTAGACATTCTTTACTTCATCGGTAGCATCAGCTGCAGGTGGGTCACCTAGCGGTGCATCTAGCACATAGGTCAAATTACCAGCTGTGAGGACAATCCTCAAATTGCGGAACCAATCCGCGAAGTTGCTTCCATTGTTTTTCAACTTTTCTTTCTCTAGGAACGCATTAAAATTGATGGTAGGGGCTGCCATTGATCTACAACATATTTGCAATAGTTTAGACTAAGTTTATGACAAATTGAGTTCAAATTAATTAATGAAATTAAACTAGGTGAACTCCCACTCAAAACAACATCCCTCACATTGTTTTAGTGATCACACGAACCAAATCCACTACATCAACACCGATCATCACGAGAGCTGATATAGTTTTAATGGCGAACAATCATCATGTTCATCATATCTACTATATGATTCATGCTTTGCCTTTCGGCGATCCGTGTTCCTGAGGCCATGTCTGTACATGCTAGGCTCGTCAAGATCAAACCTTAGCTTCCGCATAAGCAAATCTGGCTTGCTTACGTTGTATTCACCCGCGGAATCAAAGACACCCGATCATCACGTGGTGCTTCGAAGCAGCAAGCTTTGGCAACGGTGCATACTAAGGGTGAACACTTTAGAACTTGAAATTTATGTGCATGAGGGATCATCTTATAATGCTACCGTCGTCTACTAAGCAATACAAGATGCATAAAGGATTAACATCACATGCAATTCATAATATGTGATATGATATGGCCTTTCTTCTTTGTGCTTCCGATCTCCATCTTCAAGCACGAATATGATCTCCATCATCACCGGCATAGCATCAAGGTCAATGACGCTTCTCCATGGTTGTCGTCCACCAGCTTCAACTATTACAACTATTTTGAATAGACACGCAGGTCTTAACAGAAATTAAAGACAACCATATGGCTCCTGCCGGTTGCCAACTTACAATAAGGAACATTGCATACATCAAATATAATCACAATCATGGCCATATCACATCACTGCACACCCCTGCAAAACAAAGTTAGACGCTTCTACTTTCTTTGCATATTTTACGTGGTTTGGGGCTTTCCATAAGTGTCGTTCTAACTTACGAACAAGAACCACAACATTGATACTAGCATTGTTGATCACCCGTTGTAAATTGGATCTTTACTATGCTAGGAGAAACAGGCACCCGCAAAGCCACTTATGCAAAACGAGTTGCATGTCAAGCGTGGAGCAAGTCTCATGAACGATGTCATGTAAGGTTAGCCCGGGCCGCTTCATCCCAACATACCGCAAGATGCAAAGTACACAAAAAGCAATCTACAATAAAAGCATCAACGCCCACAATGACCATTGTGTTCTACTCGTGCAACAGATCTACATATAGACACGGCTCTGATACCACTGTAGGGGTTCGTAGCATGGAAAACAAAAATTTTCTATCGCATACAAACAAACAAGCCAAGATCTATCTACTAGATTGTAGCAACGAGTCGATGGAATAACTCACCCTCGAAGATTCCAAAGTGTTTAACGAGAGCAGATTCTCGTGGGTGATGTAGTCGTACTCTTTCCGATCTCAAGATCGCGTAGACGATCCTTCCGGCGCCGCGTTCCCGCAGCGCTCCCGCAGTCGGTCACACGTTCGGTACTCGACGAAGACCTTCCTCTCCCTTGTTCCAGCAGGCAGCGGAGGTTGTAGCACTCTCCTCGCGATTCCGGCAGCACAACGGCGTGGTACCGGAGGTAGAGGGGAGATCCCGCAGGGCTTCGCCTTAAGCCGGTGCGAGTATGGTGGAGCTTATGAGAGAGGCTATTAGTGATCTAGTAATTAGACACACCAATTAGAGGGCTCTAAACCAATTAGAAGGCTCTAAACCGAATAGCTCTAAACCGGGGTTTAGATCTAGGGTTTAGTTTAGAGGATAGGAACTTGTGTGTGTTGGGAGGGAGCCCTGCCCCTCCTTATATAGGTGGGAGGGGCTGGCCGGCCAAGGGGAGGGAGTGGAGTCCCTCCCCAACTCGGCCTAGGTGGGGCGCCGGCTTGGGGAGGAGGACTCCTCCCTCAAGTCGGTTTCCTCCTCTCCTCCCACTTCCCAAAAACTGCCGTTTGACTTTCAAACTAGCCGTTTGACTTTTTCAATTTAGGATTCAATTTAATCCTTTATTTGGGACAGCAAGAACACTTAGTACATGATGCAATCATTCCAACATGTAATGACACATTCAAGTACCCTTCCCCCTCCGGAGTGCCGGACATTCCGGGACCTTCTAGAATGTTCCCGATGGAAACACCGGAATCATTCCCGAACTCCGAAACGGGACTTTCCTTATATGAATCTTATTCTCCGGACCATTCCGGATCACCTCGTGATATCCCGGATCCCATCCGAGACTCCGAACAACATTCGGTCTCTTTCTCATAATACCATAACTACTCAAACAACGTCGAATCCTTAAGTGTGTCTCCCTACGGTTCGTGAATTATGCGGACATGATCGAGACACTTCTCCGAACAATAACCAATAGAGGAATCTGGAAATTCATATGGCTCCCACATATTTCTACGATTACTTTGCGATCGAATGAACCACTTACATACGATACCAATTTCCCTTTGTCTCACGATATGTTACTTATCCGAGGTTATGATCATCGGTATCTCTGCATACCTAGTTCATCCTCGTTACTGATAAGTACTCTTTTCTCGTTCCCGTGATATGTGATCCCTTGTGACCAAGTCACATGCTTGCAAGCTAATTGGATGACATTTCACCGAGAGGGCCCAGAGAATATCTATCCGTCATGTGGATGGACAAATCCCACTCTTGATCCATGTGTTTCAACCAATACTTTCCGAACACTCAATGCCACCTTTATAGCCACCCTGTTACGGTGTGGTGTTTGATGACATCAAAGCATCCATCCAGCAAAGGTGATATGCATGATCTCATGGTCGAAGGAATTAGGTTACTATGTATCAGAAAGCATATAGCAATTGAACTATTGAAATGACTTGATCTTTATGCTACGCTTGTCTATAGGAGTATGTCCACCATATCATTCTCCTAACGATATGATCTTGTTGTTGATAACATCTCAATGTTCATGACAAAGAAACCACATCATCAATCAACCAACAAGCTAGTGAAGTATAGAGGCTATACTAGGGACTTCAAATTAAGTTTACAAATCACACAAGTATTAATGGTTTCCTTGTTAATACTATTATAGCATGAATGCAAACATTTATCATAAACACAAAGATATATAATAATAACTATATTTATTATTGCCTCTAGGGCATATCTCCAACAAAGACAGTAGGAATAAATGCAGCAAGTGGCCCAATCCTTTATGCAGCAAAGGACAAGCCGGTTGTATTACTTAAGATGACCAAACGTTCTCGAGGACACATGGGAAGACTGTCAAGTGCTTTCGCTTCATATAGTTGATTAATCTTCTTTAGCTTGCTAAGTGTTGTGTGGGTGAACCAGTGCTAATGTACTGACCTTCTTAGGACTAATACATACTTGTGATTATACCCGTTGCAAACATCCGTAAGTACAAGAAAGTAATTAAGGTAGAGACCTAACCACAACTTTAAACTCTAAGACCCTTACGTCCCTTGTGCAATGGTTTCCTAACGGGGGTTCAGGTTTCTGTCACTCCAGCAACCCCTACGATTAGTAGCCAAATACACAATACATTCCCCTAGGCCCATATAGGTGAAGTGTCATGTAGTCGACGTTCACATGACACCACTAGAAGAAATACACCACAACTTAAATATCAAACTATTGAATCTTTCTCAACACAACTCCACTACTAAGAACATGACTTCTCCCATGTCCTCAAAAACAAAACGAACTACTCACAAGACATCATACGTATCGTGATCAGATATGGAATAATGATGTATAACAATCTGAACATAAACAATAATTCAATGGTTCACTCAATAGCATCAACTACAAAGAGTAATCAACACCGGGAAAGTTTCCCCTATGAACTATGCAAGATTCAACCCAATTGTTACAGCAATATGGAGATGGTGATGAGGGTGCTGATGGTGATGATGGCGGTGATGATGATGATGATCCCGATGAAGTCCAGCTTGATGATGGTGTTGATGGCGACGATCTCCCCTCTCCGGAAAGGAATTCCCCCGGCAGAAATCTGTCTGCCAGAGAGATCTTTCTCTCTCGGTGTTTTCCGCCCCGCAGAGGCGGCGGCATCTTTTTTGTGGTCGCTCCCCGAGTCTTAGGGTTTCGGGAGGATAATATACGCCAGAGGGGAGTTCCATGGGTGGACCAGGGTGGCCACACCACCTGGTGGCGCGGCCTAGGCTGGCCCGTGCCAGGGGGTGGTGTGGGCTCCCTGTGGCCCATCTCTAGCCCCTCTTCTGGCTTCCTTTGTCTTCTAGAAAAATAGGGTTTTCCGTATATTTTCCCGGATTTTCTGATCTTCGCGAATTTTGCCTCCAAACAGCACCTTTTCCATCAGAATCCTGACTGCAGTGGTCCATGCTCCAAAAGTCATCAACCATGCAAAAACAAATGAAATAACATAAGTATCATCTCTTAATATGAAATATATCAATGAATAATAGTGAATTATGACATAGATTAGATGCAAAATGGATGTATCAGGTGCCAATGATTGAGAACAAATGCAGCTAGTGTATTTGTGCTCTAGTGCAAGTGGGAGACTGTTGGAAATATGCCCTAGAGACAAATAGTAGTAAGGATTATTATCATATTTCATATAGTTTATGATTAAGTTTTATATCATGCTATAACTGTATTGAGTGGAAACATCAATACACGTGTGATATACAAACAACCAGGGGTTCCCAGTGAAACTCTAGTCACTGGTTCATTGGTCAACAGATGATCATGTTTCCTGATCATGTGGCATTTATGCCAGTTGGAAATGAAGTCATCTCATTCCGAGAATGAGATGATGAACCAATACCCAACCTAAACATTGTGACCCGATCATGTCACAAAGTTCAAGTTACGATGATTAGAAATGGATCCTCGTAGACTATTCCTTAGACCGTGAGGCTATATCAATCACTGTCTCCCAAGAGTGCTTAGATAGCATCAAGCGCCACTTGGTAATACAGTGGTTATAAAGGTGTGTTCAGGTACTCGGAGGAAACCGTAGAGGCAATATATGTCAAGAGCGGGATTTGTCCGTCCATGTGACGAGAAGATACTCGAAGGGCCTACTCGGAGAAGTTATATCCAATAGCTACGCAGCGTGTGATTTGATCACGAGGATATCGCTTGTCGGAACGAGTCAAGTAGCATTGTTCAGTAACGAGATTGAACACGACATGGAGATGTCATTGATCAGATCTCGAGCAATGCAAGTATCGAGAGACAAAGGGAATAAGACACGACTGTCCCAGTTCAAACGACGAAAGATCTTCGTGGAACGCACAGGGGTCACATGGCCATCCAGGTCCCTCTGTCGATCATTGGTGTGGGAGTGTCCCGACCATGTCTGGAGTGTTCCCGAACCGGTAGAATCGGTAGAATCACCGAAGAATAGTAGAGAGAAAACCGGAAGGGTTTCGGTAAGTCCGGAGTATGTCCGGAGTGGAGGTGGAAGTGTTCCATAACCATGGAGGTTGAATAATATGTGAATGAATGTTAAATATTGATTTAATCATTTATTCATAATTATTTAATAAAGAGAAAATTCAATTTAAATGGTCAAAGGCTTAATGGGCCAATTCCCGGAGGGGAGAGGGTCCATTAGGGAAAGGAGGGAGGGAGAAGGGGCCAAAGGGGGTGGCCGGCGTCCTAGTGGGCCAGCACCCCCCTCCCGCGCGGGGCCCATGGGGGTGGCCGGCGGTGCCACCCCTCCCCCCTCCTCTCCATTAGTCCCACCCCGGGACTTTGAGGGAGGTAGTACCACCCCTCCCCCTATATATAGTGGGGGTATTTGGCCAAATAAAACACACAAATAATCAATAAAGGTCTTCTCACTTTTGGGAGGACCTCTAATTGATATTTTCTCTCTCCTCCTCTCTCTCTCTCTAATGACCGTGGTCCCAAGTCTGGACTGCGCGAACGAGAGACATCTTCACCACGGAGCGTCGTCGCGCTGCGGAATTCGGATCCGGGAGCTCTACTTCCGCAACTGCTGCTGGATCGGGGAAGCGGGAGTCATCGTTAGGCACTAGACGTGTGTAACTCCCCGCGAGGTGTCGCACTTGAGGCACTCAAGTCGTTGGAGCCACGGGAGCGCAAGGACTTCATCACGACCTTGAGGTCGGCTTCGGCTCGTCTACATCAATCACGCTCTCCTAAGCGTTGACAACGCTTTTCGGTCTTCAAGGGTAAGTTCGCGAAAAGCCCCTCCCGTTATTGTATTACTAATAGATAGGTCCTGGCAGCTTCAGGGGTTCAGGGGCGTAGAGTAAAATTTTATTGTTTTCATACGCGGAACCCCTTCACCATTAACTTCATCATTTGAAGAGTGTTTGTGCACGCGAAAGTGATGCTTTTCTACTTCCTTATTTCTGGAATTAAGTTGTTGGTTACCCGAGCGATGTTGGCCTAGTAAGTGCTTTGACTCCAAGTCTCTAACTGGGAGTCGTGAGCTTGAGTGTCCTAGAAAAAATATCGTAAATGTGGCTCACATTTTTCTGAAACAAATAAGATTTTAGCTAGCATGTATCTTCTTCTATCTATAAGTTGAATGTTTGCTAGTTGATCTTGCATATTTTAGCTTAGTTTGAAACCTTCATTATAGATTAATTGGCTGAGAATTTCCTTTTTAGTTTACTGGTATGAAATTTTTTCAAGTATTTCGGGTGGTACAACGACCCACTAACAATGTCTTTGCACCGTTCTGTCAACTGGGCCAAGAGATAGTTTGGACAGGGTAGGCTGACTTTGCTATTCGAGGATTCTTTTTTCTTATTCTTCCTCTTCCTTAGAATAGTCGAAAGAGTTTATTCTCGGATAGTACAGAGAGCAACACGTGAGCCTCGGCAGAAATGGCGGCAAGCTCTGCTACTGCACAAGAAGTGGCGACAGGTGCCTTGGCAAGGGACAACGAGAAGTGGTGACAAAATCCTTGATGGATGCCGCCACGGCAAAAGCCTGCGATGGCGAGAGCAGGTGTGGTCGAGGCATGGGCTTCGCTGCGGCTGAAGCGGTGCCAGTGGTGACTGTAGTGGTTGGTACGATGGCAAGTGTGAGCTTCATCTTAGCAGGAGAAGCGGGTATGGTGGTGATAGATGGAAGGAGCTATGCTTCGTCGGCAGAACAACGAATGTCTTTTGTCAGTCAAGATCTAATACTTTACCGACAGATTAGCTCCTTCTTGGACGTGGATGTCGAGCTTTGCCACCGATCTGATACAGTGCTATTTGAGCATTGATGCTACGAATGAGTCCCTTCCTAAGTGAGGGGGAATTGGTCCGTACCAAGTGTCTTCGCTGGACAATTAATTCTATGTTTCCCTTTCTTGAGCCATTAAAATTAATCTTTATTTTGCATGTTCTAGCTGATTGCACGGATCCGTTCTGAATATTTTTCTATCAGCCGATTAAAGAAAATCGTGCTCTAATAAGTTGAAACAGAAAAGAAAACGTAAAAGTTAAGTACATAGCCATATTTTGGTATTAAACCACCTCAACAGTATGAGAGGTTACGCAGATAGCCAAAATAACACACTGGTCATATAGAACTGGCATGGCATGCTTCTCTCTACAGAAACAGTTTAGTTAATAAAGAGACCAAGCCGAGCGAGTTAAATCTTAATTTCCAATTTGTTCAGTTGACAAAGATATATGTTTTGTGCTCATCCAAATTATATAAAATAGATGGTAAAAAGACTGAAATTAAGCAGACGAAGCATCGGCTGCTACCCAACAAAACAGCGTCACCAACAATAAGACTGACAAAGCCAGGAGAAATTTTCCTGGCTAGTTGGATAGTATGTTGATGTAAAGAACAAAGAAACTATTTACCAGGACTCAATCTAAAAGTATTTAGAATATCATAGCTTATACATAGTAAAAGAAAACACATCATCATCCAGCATACATGTAGCAGATTACAATATATCTCACTGAGATGGAACATAGTTTCAACAAAAAGAAAAGTCTACACTATCACATAATATGGAATATATTGTCACTCCACATGGTAGATAAGAAGTAATCACCACATCATCTAAACGAATATTTAGCCAATAGACCTACAGACTGACAATTAGATACATAAATAAGCTCCCAAAGTTCTCAATATATCTAAAAAAATGGGCAGAGTCTGCAAGAAAAGTACTGCATATATATATGATCCTGAGGAACATTTACATACATTACCTACTGCCAACTTGATACACATACATATAGTTCCCACCTTGTCCTTCTATCTCAAAAAATAGAAGTACCCGTAAGTATGGTACACAATTACAATACGACTGTGCAATATCGATCAATAGTAGTCATAGTAGGAAAATCACCTTAAACAAAGTGCAGGACACTCACAGTCTTTCAACTCAACCTTCTCATTCAGCCCTAGTTCTTCCGCCAAATTTCTTTAACCGCATGGCTAAGGTATTGGTCTATTGTGGAATGCTTGTCTAGCCTCTGAATGAAATATAAGGTGTTAACAACAACACTTAATATGGAATGGAGGGAGTACAACAAACTTAGGATAGCAATGTAAATTTGCATAGCTTGTCCCGCTAGTACTAAGTAATATAAAAGCATGAAGAGATTAAAATGTGTCACGGTACCTCATTAATTATTGGACCTCATTCTTTTCCCTTAGCTTTACTATTGTTGCCATCGGAGGTAAGCTCCCCTGAATGTTTTCTAAACCATGAAAATTTTGCAGACACAGCCCGGTTCCCCTAGAGCTGAGGCGCAGCGTGAGATGATACTGATGATTGTAAGTGATATGCCACAACACTGTTAAGTAATGACGCCCGGTAGAAGCATTCACAAATAAGAGGGAAGATTAAGTAGTAGCAATAATATATAATTAGATCTGATTGATTGTGTAGCTGATAACATCGTCTTACACAAGTAGTAATTGCACTAACACATGATTAGACCTGATTACATATATAGTTTTCGCAAGCCGTGATTGACACATGGGGCACGAAGAAACAGTGGCAAAGAAACTCTAAAAATTAAAGAAAAAAGAATAGGGGTGACCTGATACAAAACTGGTCACTCCTGTCACTTCTGAAAAACAAAAAAAAGAACAAGAGAATACATAGCAGACCCATTACAACTGTAAGGAGCAAGAAAAAGTAAAGAAGATGGACGTGACAAACCAAGCCATTACTCGGCCCTAACAACTGGTACAAAGCACATGAAAACTGAATGAAATCTCACTTGAACAAAATACACTGCGGCTGGAAGTGTATCAGCTTCCACATCAGATAATGTAGTAGCATTGTAGAAATAAACTGTCAGTCTGATTTATGTTAAACATAGAGTAGCATTTCCACAGATGGAAGGGCCAGTAGAACCATATATCAACTATACAGCAGCTATTATTTGCTAGCAAAACCAACCACAAATTCATTAGCGTCGTTGTTTTAACAGAAGACTGCAGTAGAGGGTACAGGCTATCTGAACATTTGAAATCAAGTTTTTTGAACACACGCACAACAAAATCAACTACTGGCAAGCCTAGCTACAGATTAGCCAGGAGGATCACTAAAAATGTTCAGTGCAAGGAGCAGGCCAAATTTTAGGGAGATTCGTTATCAAAAGCAGAACTATGAATAATCATTTAACTGGGTCTAAATATAGTTATTGGAGGTTTTTTTCAACAATTAACCACTAAAAAGGCATTTGAGAGAAGTTTGTAGTGGCAGTGAATTACATAACCAGAAATTTATTAGATAAGATTTTTAATGTCCCCACAAAATTGCTGAGGGCTAAAAAATTCCTTGATAACCCTTTGGTCAGAGCATGGCTAATGATTCTGCCATCAACAGCTCAACAGGAAAAAGAAAACCCGTAATAGCCAAAATAGCCATCAATCGCCACCAAATTTCCAGAATTTTCAAAAGTTGCAACACATCACTCGGTCCATCCCTACTCCATAGGGTTCCCAGCTCCCAACTCACTCACCCCCCTCTAGGAGGTGGGATCTGGAATCGGTGAGCAGCAAAACTCTCAGTCTAAAAACACACCGGCAAACACATATATAGGCACACATGTAGAGCGAGAGAGAGAAATGGAATAAACCTGGCAGAAACCAAGTGGACGAATCCATGATCAGACGGCTCAGATGTACGGCTTGGCTTTCGCTGGAACCCACGACCGGAAGCAACGTCCAGCCTTCACCACATGGTCTCCAGAGCCCCCTACCACAGCATCAAATGCCGACGCCACCACGGCAGCTGCCCGAGCAGGGCCTCCATGCCAGTGGTGCCGCAGAGCGGACGAACGGGAGGGCTGGCCACCGAGGCGGAGGACCGACGCGACCGCCGCTCAGAGGGTCGGGCCTCCTCATCGAGCCGTTTTCCGAGTGACTGCGGTCCCGGTTGTGCAGCCATCAGCCAGGGCAAGGCGGGAGGGTCAGAGCGACGACGAAGCCCTCGGGGACTGAGGCTTAGGTCGCTACCACGCCCGGCCGCACGCCACCACGCCCCCCGCACGCCACCACGCCCCCCGCACGCCACAGCAGCCTCGACGGCCGCACTATCCACGGATTTTGCCCAACGCCGCATCTAGGACCTCGGCTAGCATGCGAGGCACGCCAGCTCCGGCCTCTCCATCCGTGACTGACTTGAATGCTGCTAGCTAGCATTAGTAGTGTAAGGCCTGTTCCCCAAATGAACACCCCAATGGGCAATTGTTGCAGAAATCGCAGCTCAGCTGTAAAGCTTGATCGTGAAGCTACTTATCTGTAAAATGGCCACCTTGAGAAATATTCCACGCATCCCAACAGCATAGAAAGACATCACCATCAGGGCTAGTCCTAGGAAAAACCTGATCCTTGGTGATAATAGCATCTTTTTAGTTCCAAAGGCTATAATCTTTGTTTTTCGAGCAGTGAAAAGTACTGTAATAGAAGTAGTTAGAAGTTGAGATTTGGTAACTGGTCTTACAAAGTTTATCTTCGTGTGGTAATTCTAACTTTGCTAGTGTAATTCACACCTAGGCTGAAATGATCAATTACATTCAGTAAACTATCTAAAGTAAATGCTGCTGTAAACAATCACATAGTGGCTGGTCATTTTTCTGAATGAGCTGCAGTACATATAGATTACTCCATATTTCTAAATGTTACTTCCTCCGTTTCAAAATATAAGATGTTTTAGCTTTGTGAATCAAGTGTATCTAGACGTTTTTACTGTCTAGGTTCATCTAGATTTAGAGTGAACCTAGACACTAAAAGACGTCTAGATACACTCATTTCACAAAGCTAAAACATTTTATATTTTGGAACGGAGGGAGTACATGTTACTGGAGGTTCCCAGGAAATGAAGCATGGAATCAAGGCGTGCTTAATTGATTGTGTTTCTCTTCTACACTACAACTTTAAATGCTTAATTGTGCTCATGTAGATTCAACTTGCACCTGACAGTGTTAACAGTATATATCCAACTTCAAGTAAGAAACAATAACTGCAAAGGACTTTCAGCAGCCAAAGAGCACATCATATGAGTGCAGATTTAAACAAGAGCCAGACTTGAAAGAATATTCAGTTGCTAAAAACACATCTATTTCTACTCTATTGCTTAGTAGTAGTTAAGCTAGGTTCCTGATCGGTGAAATGGGAAATGTCAAAACGCAGATCGAGTTCATTCCCAAAATCTGCAGATCGAGTCATTCCAAAATGTCAGAAACACATGAGAGATCGCTTTTCCCATCCATCCCTTTGCAATGCAAAATTAAATATAACATACTCGTATCCAAGATTAGGACCACAACAACATACCTGGAACAGGGACGACGCGGCAGTGCGATGCCGGCATGAGGTCGAGTCCTTCACGCCCCAACGAATGCTGGTAGTTCAGGGAGTTGGATAGGGAGAAGCAGTACCACTGTCACAAGCCGTCACCGAGGGCCACCGTCGCGACGCCAGCAGGTCAAACCCTAGGAGCAACGACACCTCTCCTGCCATTGAATCGCCCCTTCCCTCGGCCGCTAGCAAGTTAACGTGGAGGAGTTTCACCTCTCGCGCGAAGAGGGGAACCGACGATGCTCGATCTGGATCAGGATGGGAGTGCGAGGGGAAGGGAGGGAGCGAGTAGGGGTGAGAAGCGGCGACGGCGGGATGGTTCCTTCCGGCTTGGTGCCTGCCTCCATCACCATGGACGGGATCTCGTGACAGCATGGTTCTCGGCTCAAAGCAGATGTCGAAAAAAATCTGGGTAATTAACATGAAATTCTAATCATCTATACCAAACCAAACAAATCGATATGTGAGATGCCCTTACAGCGCAAGACAGCTCCTCCCTTAGGCTGGTCATAGTGGCTCTTAGGCTGGTTCTACCGTCGTCCAATGCGTTGGCCCTGCTGTGAAGGAGGCCGATTTTGCAGGAGAAGCCGAGCCACAAGTGGACCTCTGCTGCCAGAGAGAGAGAGAGATAGGAGCGGCGTGAGGGATGCTGGAGTGGCGCCCCGTCGAGATCATCCATCCCGTATTCCCGCCGGGGCGTCGGCCAGGGTAGGCCTGGGGAAGGTCGAACCATCAATGGCTTGAACAAGGGAGAGATAGCAGGGACGAGTGAACAAACCTGAGCCTGCAACACGACGCTTTCCATCGAGTATCTCACGACGGCGACACCGCCGCTGCTCCACATCGGCAGATACACGAGTAGCACATGATAAAACAAAACAAGACTACATCAACAGAACCAAACCATAGAGAGACAACACGAACCAAAAACACAACATCAGCGTCAACAACAAGAACGCGCGAATCAGGAGTGGAATCAGAAACCGGCGGAGCAGACCCGGAAGACGGTTCGGAGAAATAAGAGAAGCAACCAGGAGAGAAGCGGAACAGTAGGAGAAGCACACGCGTCATATGAAGAAGAGAAGAGAACCAAACAGAAAACAAAAAACCAATTAACAGAGGCAGCACGCGTCGGCCCATAACATATAGCATACCGCACACAGGACACGCGCGCAAAAACTCCAATCCACACATGCAACGACGGTGCACACACAAACAAAAACTCTAATCCACCAGCCCAAGATACAACCAAGAGAACATAAAACAGGGCACGCATCAGCTCCTAAAAAATCAGAAACGGGCCCAAACAACGGAGAAAAAAGAAAAAAGACCGTGCATAGGATAGTATCTATGACTCAGCCACTGTTGGTGTTTGTCCACCACTCTTCCGCTCCACTTCACAGAAGAAGAACAATTTCGCTGGAATGTAGGAACCTAAAGAAAGAAGACGTTCGGTGAGCTCTAATAGTAAGAAAATGAAAATTCCAAAAATTAGTGTCACCTTACAGACTAATCTGGAGTGCTATCCTGAAATGATGCATGTTGTTTCAATCTTGAATTGGGGAACTTCTATCCTAGGTACGTACTTAAATTGTTTTGAAAAATCATCATGTGCAATTTAATAAAATACCCATGTGTTAAGTGGTGTGCCGTTGCTGACTTCACGCATCTTGATTTAGCTGATCGATGTTCGGTGAGTTCCCATCGTGGAAATGAAAATTCCATACGAGGTTAATTAGTTGTACACAACTGAAGTCTAAATAATCATTGCAAATAATTTTAACTTTTTTCGAAATGCAGAGCATAGAACCGGCCTCTGCATTGTGATGATGCACACATCCGTTTTATTGCATAGTTCCAAAACGTCAAAATGTTACAATTACGGATCACAAAGAGTGTAAACATGGATCAACCATCTAAAGAGAAACAGCAGGAACAAACTAAACATGTGTGATTCTACTAGTGCGATGCCACCCAATAGCCAGGTAGTAGAAGTCCTGCGCAATCTGCAGCAAATGGTTGCAACCATCTACCATGCTTTGTCGCTGGTCCTCCCGAAGTAGATTTGTCCATAGTATGATCCAATGAGTAGTCATACGGATAACCTATAAAAAATTAGTAGAGCTCTTCCTGTTAAAGATTATATCATTTCTACAATTCCAAATAGCCTAACATATAGCCCGATACACCAATGCGTATGCTAGCTTTATCAATTGTGCTCATCCCATTCAACCAATTCCCAAACATACTAGTAATACTGGTTAGAGGCGGAATATTATACGTGAAAAAGACCATGCGCCAAATTAAACGTGCAAAAGGGCAAGAAAGAAAGAAATGTTCAACAGTTTCCTCATTATCACAAAAACAACACATTTTACATCCATTTCAATTTCTCTTTGTCAAATTATAACTTTTTTATTCAAGAACCACATGAATATTTTAATTTTGAGTGGGATTTTCAATTTCCATAAGTATTTACGATAAAATCTAGTGTCATCGATCATCAAATCTAGATACAAAGACTTTACCGTAAATATACCATCAAATCTAGATATAAAGTATTTACGATCAAATCTAGTGTCATCCATAATTTCACCTATCAAGCTCTTTTTACATAGCTAGCTAGTTCCTCCTCCCGGGCGGTGGGGGCGTTGCGCCGTCCCCGGGATCTCCCCCGCCGCCCCTCCTCGAGGCCCCTCCCACATCAACCTCCCCCTCCTCCGCCACCGTCGGAGGAGTCGCCGGCCAAAGGCTGCACGGCGTGGCGGCGGCAGAGCGTCTGCTGGTTGCGGCCAGGGGTGGGAGGCAGCGCCCTCCTCTCCTCTGATCCGTGGTGGCGCGTGGTATTGGTGGCGATGACGTGCATCGGCGATGAAGGAAGTGGCGCCATCGCGGCATCTAGGCGCCGGGGCGGCGGCCTCGGGCATGGCTGCGGCAACTTTTTCCTCTAGAGGTGGTTGGCCACGTTGGGATCTGGTGTGAAGGACCTCAGGATCTCACACCGATCTCCGGTGGTGGATTTCTAGTCGGCGTCGAGTATGGAGGGGACATGGCAGCCGATGAAAACCGAGCCTTCACTCTGATCTTGGCGGACGATGGCGGCATCACTCGATGTCGCTACCTTGTTGGAGGCATCGTCTTCGCTGGTGTCGTCACTTTACTCAAGTTGTTCTGGGGGAAACCCCAGATCTAGGTCTCTCGGATCGGATGATGGCGGCGCTTGGCGTCGGTTCCCCTCTTGAGGGCATCGTTTTTGGAACAGACGTCGGCTACAGGTCATGGCCACTCCTACTGCTCCGAAGGAAACCCTAATCTGGTTATCCGGATCAGGCAATGGCGACGCTTTGGTGTCGTATTCTCTCCTGGGAGCTTTGCTTGTGGTGCAGTGCAGGATGGCAGAGGCTGGTAGTGGAGCGGCTTCATCTTGCACGGAGGCTCTAGTGGAGATGTCAAGTCATGCCTAATCGCCAGGTGCTACGCTCAGTCATGCCTAGTGTGGTAGGTGATACAGACGACATATCTTTTGGCGGTCTCTAGCTGTGGCGGTTGGTGAGACTCGGCGGCATGGCACCAAGAGGTCTCGGTGGCGATCACACGTGCTTGTTGATGGAAGTGCGCAGGGCCGTGGTGCCATCTGGCGTCATGGCGGCGTCGATGGCAGGCCTTGCAAGGTCTTTACGTCGATCTCTCCTAAAGATGGGTTGGCGGAAGACAGCGGCAGCAGGAGATTCAGCGTGCACGATGGTGTGCGCTACGGATTAGCTGGACCGTTTTGTGCTCCTGACCCGCCGTGGGGCGGTTTTCGGGACCTCTCGTATGTTGATGATGTGTTGATGTTGCGGTTAGAGTGTTCTCACATAGCCACCCCTTCATCAAGTTGTTTTTTGAGAGGTGGCTTCGATTGCTCTTTGTATTCTCTTTATAAGGTTTCGTTGAATAATAAAGCAGGCTGTGTGTATCTTTCTGATGCAGAGGCCGGGGGTAATACCTCCATTTCGAAAAAACTAAAGTTTATCTAAATCGCAGACCCTGAGTTTAGTTAGTGGGACTTCTACGTCTAGACAGAATACTATACTTAAATTGTTACGTGAATTATCGAATGCAATTAAATACCAACATGCATGTTAGTTTTTCTCTAATAAGCTCTGAACAACGGACTCCAGGCCTCCTGACTGATTAAGGCAATGTTTATAGTGTTAATTCAACGATGGACTTGGGGTGATGGGTCTCATAGGCCAGGGCAGAAGGGGTGTGAGCGGATCTGAGCCATCTCATCACTACAGCAGAGCGATCGTTTACCGTGTAGGTAATATAACACGGCAAAGGCCTTTGCCACGGCAAAGGCCCTTTGCCGTGTGTTTTCTAAAGAAGACACGGCAAAACTTTTGTCGTGTGTCTTACACGTAGACACGACAAAGTAAAGTGAGATGACGGTTTCTATTGAAGATGACGGTGTCTATTCTTTGCCCTGTGTCATTCATAAATCCAACACGGCAAAGGCTGCCTTTGCCGTATGTCACCCATAAATTCTACACGGCAAGGGCTGCCTTTGTCGTGTGTTGTCCATAAATCCTACACTACTCTAGCCCTAGCACACGTAACTTCTTCGTTCCTTCCGAATGAGCTTCCGACAAAAAAATCATACATTACCGATAATACTTTTATATCAATTCTATTAACTCTTTGACCATGATGTCACACATCTCAGTTTTAGATTCCAAACAATTATTTAAGTAGACAACAATGAATAAGTAATAATAATCTTGAATCCAAATAAAAAATAAAATGATTTTATTTTTTGCCTTTTTTATTTAATATGGAATAATTCATATATTTAAATCCGTAAATCGGAATTCGACAAATAAAATATCTAAATCGATCAGAAAAATGAGAGGAATCGAAATATGACATCCATATCATATTTTGAACCCCAAAATGATTTTTATAAAAAATCATGAGCATTAGATCATGTACCTACAGTTCATATCTGACCCACTTCCTACCGAATTCGGCAGAAATTTGTCTTTTTCACCAGGGGTGGATGGAAAGGTTTTAAAATCTCCGGTTAGGACATTGTTCATGTAAGGTGGTCTAGTATTTTTGAAAAATGGGGTGGTAGTATTTTTGAATTGAACATTTGGTGTTGCTTCACAAACGCCCTGATTTTTGCGCTTCAAAAATAGAAAATGGCTTTTCCGTACGACGAAAAGGAAAACATCCTCCTGCAATATTATTCGCCATCCCATGATGCACATGCATACACAATATGGAAACATTACCACAAACTATGTCGCGATTCTGCCCATAACATTGGTCATTTGAACCGAAAGCCAGGAAACCTCGAATGAGATAGGTCATTTTGTGAAGTTTTTTTGAGACAAAATCAATATACCAAGTTTGATATTTTTCCTTCTAACTATGTCACAAAATATGACACCACGCGAAGGTGTCGCATTTTTTGATTTAGTTATGGTCATTTGAAACTATCGTCAAACCCTAATCGAATGGAGAGCATGAAGATTCTTAGCTCGAGGCTGAGCCTCGCTAAACTTGCATTGGGTCTCTAAAGAAACATAATATTGTGAACCTAAAAATGATTTTTGTAAAAAAATCATGAGCATTAGATCATGTACCTGCAGTTCATATCTGACCTACTTCCTACCGATTTGACAGAAATTTGTCTTTTTCACCAGGGGTGGACGAAAAGGTTTTAAAATCCTCGGTTGGGACATTGTTCATGTAAGGTGGTATAGTATTTTTGAAAAATGGGGTGGTAGCATTTTTGAATTGAATATTTGGTGTTGCTTCACAAAATGCCCCGATTTTTGCGCTCCGAAAATAGAAAATGGCTTTTCCGTGCGACAAAAAGGAAAACTTTCTCCTACAATATTGTTCGCAATCCCATGATGCATATGTATGCACAATATGGGCACATTATCACAAACTGTGTCGCGATTCTGTACATAACATTAGTCATTTGAACCGAAAGTCAGGAAACCTCGAATGAGATAGGTCATTTTGTGAAGGTTTTTTTGAGACATAATCAATATACCAAATTTAATATTTTTCCTCCTAACTATGTCACAAAATATGACACCACGCGAAGGTCTCGCATTTTTTTATTTTTTTATTTAGTTATGGTCATTTGAAACTATCGTCAAACCCTAATCGAATGGAGGGCATGAAGATTCTTAGCTCGAGGCTGAGCCTCGCTAAACTTGCATTGGATCTCTGAAGAAACATCATATTATGAACCTAAAAATGATTTTTGTAAAAAATCATGAGCATTAGATCATGTACCTGCAGTTTATATCTGACCTACTTCCTATCGATTCAGCAGAAATTTGTCTTTTTCACCAGGGGTGGACGAAAAGGTTTTAAAATCCCCGGTTGGGACATTGTTCATGTAAGGTGGTTTAGTATTTTTGAAAAATGGGGTGGTAGCATTTTTGAATTGAAAATTTGGTGTTGCTTCACAAAACGCCCCGATTTTTGCGCTCAAAAAATAGAAAATGGATTTTCCGTCCGACGAAAAGAAAAACATCCTCCTGCAATATTGTTCGCCATCCCATGATGCACATGCATGCACAATATGGGAACATTATCACTAACTATGTTGCAATTCTTCCCATAACATTGGTCATTTGAACCGAAAGCCAGGAAACCTCGAATGAGATAGGCCATTTTGTGAAGGGTTTTTTGAGACATAATCAATATACAAAGTTTGATATTTTTCCTCCCAACTATGTCACAAAATATGACACCACGCGAAGGTCTCGCATTTTTTTATTTAGTTATGGTCATTTAAAACTATCGTCAAACCCTAATCGAACAGAGGGCATGAAGATTCTTAGCTCGAGGCTGAGCCTCGCTAAACTTGCATTGGAACTCTGAAGAAACATCGTATTGTAAACCTAAAAATGATTTTTGTAAAAAATCATGAGCATTAAATCATATATCTGCAGTTCATATCTGACCTACTTCCTATCGATTCGGCAGAAATTTTTCTTTTTCACCAGGGGTGAACGAAAAGGTTTTAAAATCCTCGGTTGGGACATTCTTCATGTAAGGTGGTCTAGTATTTTTTGAAAAATGGGGGTGGTAGCATTTTTGAATTGAACATTTGGTGTTGCTTCACAAAATGCCCCGATTTTTGCGCTCCGTAAATAGGAAATGGCTTTTCCGTGCGACAAAAAGAAAAACTTCCTCCTACAACATTGTTCGCAATCCCATGATACACATGTATGCACAATATGGGCACATTATCACAAAATATGTCGCGATTCTGCCCATAACATTGGTCATTTGAACCGAAAGTCAGGAAACCTTGAATGAGATAGGTCATTTTGTGAAGGTTTTTTGAGACATAATCAATATACCAAGTTTGATATTATTCCTCCCAACTATGTCATATAATATGACTCCACGTGAAGGTTTCACATTGTTCCGATCATTTTTTAATTTTTATGCCTATTTTAAACTATGGTCAAAACGGCGAGCATTGATACGTCCAAAACGTATCTACTTTTCCGGATACTTTTGCTATTGTTTTTCCTCTAAAGTTGTGTGAATTGATACAACTAACACGGAATGACGCTGTTTTCGGCAAAATTACTTTGGTGTCTAGTTTTTGTGCAGAAAATCAACTATCAGGAAAAATCCCGGAAAATACGCCAAAAATCCTATTTCGCCAGAAGACTCACGGAGCCAAAATACGAGACGGAGTGGGATTGGGCCCAGGCCACACCACCTGGCCGCGCGGGCTAGGCCTAGCCACGCCAGGGGGTGGTCTGGCCGCCCTAGACACCCCCTCGGTCTCCCTCTTTGCCTATAAATTTCCTTCTGACCTAAAAACTCGGGAGGGTTTGACGTTTTTCCAGAAAGAGTTCCGCTCCACCGCCACCACCATATTTCACGATTCGGAACCAGAAACTCCGTTCTGGCACCCTGCCGAGACGGGGAATTGGAGGAGATCATTGCCATCATCATCACCATCTCTTCTCCATCGACCATCCATGTTTCCCCCATCTATGAGTGAGTAAATCCACCATTGTAGACTAGGGATTGGATGAGATCATTCATGTAATGGCATCGGATTATTAGGGCATGGTGCCTAGTATCTTTTATTAGTGCTTTTTGACTTTGTTGCGACTTGTTATGTTTAATGCTTGTCACTAGGGCCTGAGTGCCATGATTTCAGATCTGAACATGTTATTGATTCATTATGATACTATTGTTTATGGTCTTACTTGCAAGTTGTATACACATGTTGTTGTCCGGAACCAAAGGTCCCGAAGTGACAGCAATCGGGATAACTGGAGGGAATGGCTTTGATGTGAGGATCACATGTGTTCACGGAGTGTTAATGCTTTGCTTTGATGAACGGACAGATACATGTGGCCATCTCGGTGCTGTTGCATTAATGAAGCTTGCAAGCATGTGACTAGGTCACGGAAAGCAACGACATGAGAACGAGAAAACAAGTTCATCGGTAACGATATCGAACTAAGGTATGGAGATACCAAAGATCAAGTCTCTGATGAATTAGGTATCGAATGACAAAGGGAACGGGGAACAACTATCTCACGGTTCGAGCGATTGTATTTGTGAAACGCACGGGGGTCACATGGCCATCCAGGTCCCTTTGTTGATCATTGATGTGAGAGTGGTCTCAATCATGTTCGGAGTGTTTTCGAACCAAAGGATGTCACGCTTAAGGGTAGGGACGCTTAGGGTAGATGAGGTATCGCATGAGAAATAGAGAGAGAGAAATCGGAATAGTTTCGGTAACATCCGATGGAGATCAGAAGGGGTCCGGAAGGTGTTCCGGAGTGAAGAAATAATATAATATGTGTATTTGAATGTTAATTGGAGAATTAATATTAAATATATTTTTTATTTTATTTTTAAAGGCTCCATATTGCTAATGGGCCTCACCCGAAGGGAGGCCCAATAGGGCAAGGCGCCTAGGGAGTGGAGGCCAGCCGGCCTGGGCTTGGTGGGCCGCCCCAATGGGGCCCACCTAGGGCCGACGGCTGCCCCTAGGTGGCCGGCGGGTGTGGGGTTTAGTCCCACACCGCCTGGCCCCTAGGTGGTGCGCCCCCCTCCCACTATATATAGGGTCTCCCCTCCCCCTTTAGAATCACCCCATTCCCTCTCATTCTCTCTCTCATCCACTGAGGACTTCTCCGTAATATTGGGGAGGACCTCGTGGGTGAGTTCTCCATCTTCACACTACCATCGTGTGATCTGCAATCCGGCATCTACTTCTTCTGCTACTCGGCTTGATTGGAGTCCGGTTGACATCTCCTACACCGGACGTGTGACGAACTTCAGAGGCACCACATTTGGGGTGCTGCTTGTCTTCATCAATATACGCCTTCCTGCGTAAGGCGTGCCTCTGTTTTCCAAGGTATGAATACTGTATTCCTTCTCCGTTACTTATGTCTACATAGTATAGATCCTGGTATTAGTCTTCCAGTAGATAGATTTTTTTTGTTTTCTGCTACGGAACCCTTCGGTGGTATCAGAGCGGGTCTATGGGTAGACATGCCGTACGGATAGAACACATAGCAATATGTGGGCATTGATTCTCTAGTTGCTACCTCTTTAATGTTATTGTTCATATCGCGGCACTGTTTGATGAAGCGACCCCCAACCGACCTCACGTGGTGATTCATGAGACTGGTCCACAAATCAAAGTGGATTAGGGGGTGTCTGTCTCTCTCTACAGTAGTTGATATGGCATTGACACTGGAGGACCCTAAAAAGGGAAGAAGAACGGCAATTATTGAATCCATGTTGTGGCTCCACGTTCGTAGGTGGGAAGGGGTTCTACTGTGAAAGCCCTAAAGCCGTGTAAAACTTGCAATAGTTAATATAGAAGCGTCTATCTTCATTATTGCATAGGGGGAAGTGTTATAACATGGCAATGACAAGTTTGTGAAACTTTAAGGTTGTTGATGATGATCATAAAGCTACAACCATGTCATAACACTTTACTTTTGAAGTATTACTTATTATGCTAGTATACTTACTAGACGGTAGCATAATAAGATAATCCCTCGTAGTATTCCAGTTATCGTATTCCCCTCGTGTGTGCACCACCAAGAAAGTTCTTCGGTATGAGGCGCCCTGCGGTGAGTAGGGGTCAGACATATCTACGTTCGCATACAGTGGGTGCAAGCCATGTTGCACTGCGAATGCACACGAGTTAGGACTGGCAAGCCTAGCACGTTAGAGAAACGTGGCCTCGGAATACAATAGACCAAAAGGTCGAGCATGAATCACATGGTTGATGTGATTGACATTATGGAATGTCCACCTTTGATACTGCACTGATGGTCGTGACAACCGGGGGAGGTGCAGGGGATTAGGATCATGTGATCACTAAACGAGTAGAGGGATGTTCGTTTAAGTGGGAGTTCTTTTAATTAAAACTTGAACTCATTATTATGAACATAGTCTAAACACTTTGCAAATCCTTTGTAGATGTCTCGCCCACCCACCTTCAACCTTAGCACTTTCCTCGAGAAGGACAAGCTGAAAACTGATGGAACCAACTTCACCGCATGGTTCCGCAATCTTAGGATCCTCCTAGTCCCCTACAAGTTGACTTATGTCATCGAGGCTGAGCTTCCGGCTAAGCCTACAGATTCTGCCTCCCATGACGAAAAGAATGTCTGGCAGTCCAAGGCGGACAATTTCTCCCTCATCCAGAGTGGAATGCTCTATGCCATGGAGCCGGAGCTTCAAAAGCGTTTTGAGAAGATAAACACCTTTGAGATCATTGAAGATCTCAAGGTCGTCTTTGCTCCACAAGCTCGTGCAGAGAGGTATGATGCTTCCGAGCTCTTCTTCTCTGCTAAAATGGAAGAGCACAGCAGTATTAGTGAGCACGTGGTCAAAATGGCTGGCTACGTTAAGCGCTTAAACGCCCTGGATTGCAAAATCCCGGAGGAGCTCGCAATTGATAGGGTGCTGCACTCGCTGCCCCTAGCTATAAGAGCTTTGTGATGAACTACAACATGCAAGGAATGACTAAGACCCTTGCTGAGGTGTTCGCCATGCTCAAAACTGCTGAGGTTGAAATCAAGAAGAAGCGCACGGTGCTGATGGTCAACAAGACCACCAACTTTAAGAAACCGGGGTAAAAGGGAAAAGGCAAGGGTAAGAAGTCTAAGAGGGATGGCAGGTTTGTTCCCAGCACCTCAAAGACTGCGAAGCCTGGCCCTAAGCCCAGCACTTCGTGCTTCTAGTGCAAAGGGGATAGGCACTGGAAACGCAACTGCCCCAAGTACCTTGAAGACAAGCGAGCTGGCAAGATAGCCGCTCCGGACAAAGGTATATATGATATACATATTATTGATGTATTCCTTACAAGCGCCTGGAGTAAGACATGGGTATTTGATACCCGATCTGTTGCTCACATTTGTAACTCTCAGCAGGATCTGCAGAGTACGAGGCGCCTGAGGAAGGATGAGGTGATGATGCGCATCGGCAATGGTTCGAGAGTCGAAGTGATGGCCGTCGGCACCCTGCATCTCCGTCTACCGTCAGGATTATTATTGGTTTTGAATAAATGCTACTATGTGCCTGCATTGAGTATGAATATTGTGACTGGGTCTTGCTTGTTGCAAGACCGTTATTTGTTTAAATCAGGAACAAATGGTTGTTCAATTTATATGAATGATGTTTTCTATGTTCATGCTCCTGTGTGTGATGGTTTATTCTTACTTGATCTTGATTGTGATACACACATCCATAGTTTTGATGCTAAACGTTGTAAGCACAGTGACAATAATTACATGTTCATGTGGCATTGCCGTCTTGGTCATATTGGTGTAAAGCGCATGAAGAAGCTCCATTCAGAAGGGCTTCTTGGATCATTGGATTTCGAATCCCTTCATACATGTGAGCCATGCCTCATGGGCAAGATGACTAGGACACCATTCTTCGGGATAGTGGAGAGAGCTGTAGACCTACTTGGGATCATACATACGGATGTATGTGGACCAATGAGTGTCTCAACATGCAATGGTTATCGTTACTTTGTTACCTTTACTGACGACTTAAGCAGTAATGGATATATCTACTTAATGAAGCACAAGTCTGAAACTTTTGAAAAGTTCAAAGAATTTCAGAAAGAGGTAGAGAATCAACTTAACAAGAAAATCAAGCACCTTCGATCGGATCGAGGAGGCGAGTATTTGAGTTATGAGTTTAATATGCACTTGAAGGACTGTGGGATTATCCCATAGCTTACGCCAGCCAGAACACCACAGCGTAATGGTGTGTCAGAACATCGTAACCGAACCCTATTAGATAGTGTGCGGTCCATGATGTCTTTAACTGATTTATCTATGTCTTTTTGGGGATACGCGTTAGAAACCGCCACTTTTATTTTAAATCGAGCACCATCCAAATCCGTGGAGACAACCCCATATGAGATATGGCATGGCACGAAGCCATTGTTGTCATTTCTGAAAGTTTGGGGTTGTGAGGCTTACGTTAAGAAACTGCAGCCTGACAAACTCGAACCCAAATCAGAAAAATGTATCTTTGTGGGATACCCAAGGGAAACCGTTGGGTATACTTTCTACAACCAAGCCGAGGGCAAAACGTTTGTTGCGAAAACCGGCACCTTTCTCGAGAAAGAGTTTCTTGCAAAAGGAGTGAGTGGAAGGAAAATTGAGTTAGATGAAATTGTTGACCCTTCTCTCCAAATTCCAAGTAGCGCAACGAAAGCTATTCCGAAACCGCTCTCCAACATGGAGGAAGAGCACATTAATGATGATCAAAACAATGACATCGAAACTCCCGAGGTTCGCAGGTCTACAAGGGTTCGTGACACTCCTGATTGGTACAGTAGCCTTGTGATGTCTGTCATCCTGGATGAATAAGAAGAACTTGCAAACTACAAAGAAGCTATGGATAGTGCTGACTCCGAGAAATGGCTAGAAGCCATGAAATCCGAAATAGGATCCATGCATGAAAACCAAGTTTGGACCTTGGTGGATCTTCCAGAAGGCCGCAAGGCCATGGAAAATAAATGGATCTTTAAGAAGAAGACATATGCGACTGGTAACGTGACCATTCATAAAGCTCGACTTATCGCAAAGGGGTTTCGAAAAATTCAAGGAGTTGACTATGACGAGACTTACTCTCCCGTAGTGATGCTTAAGGCTGTCAGGATTTTAATAGCAATTGCTGCACATTTCGACTATGAAATTTGGCAGATGGATGTCAAGACCGCATTCCTCAATGGTCACATTGATGAAGAGTTGTATATGATGCAACCGGAAGGTTTTGTTAATCCTAAGGATGCTGGAAAGGTATGCAAGCTTCAACGATCCATTTATGGATTGAAGCAATCATCTTGGAGCTACCAACGTTTTGATCAAGTGATCAAAAGTTTTGGATTTGTCCAAAACCAACAAGAGTTCTGTGTTTACAAGAAAGCGAGTGGGAGCTCAGTTGTTTTCTTAGTAGTATATGTGGATGACATATTACTCATGGGAAACGATGTGGATCTTATGAAAAGCGTGAAAGCATATTTGAGTAACCAATTTTCCATGAAGGATCTAGGTGAAGCTGCATATATATTAGGAATCAAGATCTATAGAGATAGATCAAGGCACCTAATAGCATTGAGTCAGAGTACTTACATAGAAAAGATTTTGAAGAGGTTCAAAATGGAGAACACCAAAAAGGGTTTTACACCCATGATGAAGAATTGCAAATTGAGTATGACTGAATGTCCTGTAACGGACAATGATAGAAAGAAGATGGCTTTCACACCCTATGCCTCAGCCATAGGGTCTATCATGTATGCAATGTTAAGTACGCGACCTGATGTGGCATTGGCTCTTAGTTTGACGAGCCGATACAAAAGTAATCCAGGACCGGATCACTGGACAGCTGTCAAGAATATCCTGAAGTATATGAAAAGAACGAAGGATATGTTCCTAATCTATGGAGGAAGTGATGAAGCTCTAAACGTAACGGGTTACGTGGATGCGAGCTGGAACTCAGATCATGATGACTCAAAGTCTCAAACAGGATTTGTGTTCCTGGTGAATGGTGGGGCGGTAAGCTGGAAGAGCAAGAAGCAGCCGGTGGTGGCACAATCTTCAATGGAGTCTGAATATATTGCTGCGGCTGATGCAGCAAATGAAGCTGTTTGGCTGAGGAATTTCGTCATCAAACTGGGAGTTTTTCCCAATGCGCAAGACCCCGTGACGGTCTATTGTGATAACACGGGTGCTATTGCAAACGCAAGGGAACCGAGAACTCATTCCACAGCCAAACACATCAAGCTAAGATTTCACGTCATCCGACAGAACGTTGACGAAGGTGAAGTCAAGATTTGCAAAGTAGATATGGAACTGAATGTGGTAGATCCTTTGACTAAAGCTCTCTATTAGTAAAATCACGAACAACACCGAGATTCCATTGGTGTTGGGTTCCTGCCTATTGTAAACTAGTTTTGTTTATACTCTAGTGCAAGTGGGAGACTGAAGGAGTTATGCCCTAGAGGCAAATAATAAAGTGTATTATTTGATATATCTCCTATATGTTCATAATATGTTTCATACTGTGCTATAACTGTGTTAATACGAAACATTAATACACGTGTGGTATGTAAACAAACTGTGTCTCTAGTTACCTCTAGTGAACTAGTTCATTGGTCATGAGGATGGTCTAAGTTTCAAGATCATGGGCATTTATGCCAACTGACAATGAGGTCATGTTATTAGTCGAATAACATGATAGACAAACATCCGACCGTTATATCTTAATGAGATCTAGTTACAAAGTTCACCATTGATGATAAAACACAGAGAACCTCGCAACCTGATCCTTTGACTGTGAGGTAATGCAAATCACCATTTCCAGAAGAAGCTTTGATGGTTATCAAGAATAATCTCGTAAAAGGGTGATCAAAAAGATGCCACTCAGGTTTTCCAAAGGGATGTGTTGAGGAGTACATATCAAGACCAGGATTTGTCTAGTCCATGTAATGGACAGATACATGTGGCCATCTCGGTGGCGTTGCATTAATGAAGCTTGCAAGCATGTGACTAGGTCACGAAATGCAACGACATGAGAACGAGAAAACAAGTTCATCGGTAATGAGATCGATCTAAGGTATGGAGATACCAAAGATCAAGTCTCGGATGAATTAGGTATCGAATGACAAAGGGAACGGGGAATGACTATCTCACGGTTCGAGCAATTGTATTCATGAAACGCACGGGGGTCACATTGCCATCCAGGTTCCTCTATTGATCATTAATGTGAGAGTGGTCTCAATCATGTCCGGAGTGTTTCCGAACCGAAGGATGTCACGATTAAGGATAGGGATGCTTAGGGTAGATGAGGTATCGCATGAGAAATAGAGAGAGAAACCGGAATAGTTTCGGTAACATCCGATGGAGATCGGAAGGGGTCCGGAAGGTGTTCCGGAGTGAAGAAATAATATAATATGTGTATTTGAATGTTAATTGGAGAATTAATATTAAATATATATTTTATTTTATTTTTAAAGGCTCCATATTGCTAATGGGCCTCGCCCGAAGGGAGGCCCAATAGGGCAAGGCGCCTAGGGAGTGGGGGCCAGCCGGCCTGGGCTTGGTGGGCTGCCCCAATGGGGCCCACCTAGGGCCAACGGCTGCCCCTAGGTGGCCGGCGGGTGTGGGGTTTAGTCCCACACCGCCTGGCCCCTGGGTGGTGCGCCCCCCTCCCACTATATATAGGGGTCTCCCCTCCCCCTTTGGAATCACCCCATTCCCTCTCATTCTCTCTCTCATCCACTGAGGACTTCTCCGTAATATTGGGGAGGACCTCGTGGGTGAGTTCTCCACCTTCACACTACCATCGTGTGATCTGCAATCTGGCATCTACTTCTTCTGCTGCTCGGCTTGATTGGAGTCCGGTTGACATCTCCTACACCGGACGTGTGACGAACTTCAGAGGCACCACATTTGGGGTGCTGCTTGTCTTCATCAATATACGCCTTCCTGCATAAGGCGTGCCTCTGTTTTCCAAGGTATGAATACCGTATTCCTTCTCCGTTACTTATGTCTACATAGTATAGATCCTGGTATTAGTCTTCCAGTAGATAGATTTTTTTTGTTTTCTGCTACGGAACCCTTGACAAGTCCACTTGGAATCACTATTGCTCACTGCCATCCATCCATCATGGGTAAGTCTCGTGATGGTAAGGTTCCTATTTTACCATCCACTACAAGAAGAGGTACGGTTCTGAACACCTCTGTTGCTCTTGATTCATCGTTTGTTATGAGTAAGCTCCTTACTGATGACCCACAAGTATAGGGGGTATATCGCAGCATTTTCGAGGGAAGTGAAACCCAATTTATTGATTCAACACAAGGGGAGCCAAAGAATATTTATAAGCCTTAACAACTGAGTTGTCAATTCAGCTGCACCTGGAAACAATCTTGCTCATAGCAGTTTATCAGTAGCAACAGTTTTGTAGTAGGAATAGCAAAGTAACAGCAGTAGCAAAGTAAAGACAGCAGTAACAATAGCAGTAAACAGTGGGATTCGAGTGCGGTAGGAATAGGGATGGATGGACGGGCATTGCATGAACAAGAAAATTCACATAGCAATCAGAACATAGGGCAATTGCAGATAAATAAGATAAAGCATCCAAGTACTAGATAATCCTAGGCATGTGTTCCATATATAGTCATACGTGCTCGCAATGAGAACTTGCACAACATATTTTGTCCTGCCAGCCCGTTTGCAGCGGAGCATCAAGGGAACTACTGGCATTTAAGGTGCTCCTTTTAATAGAGCACCAGAGCAAAGAATTAACACTCCATGAACACATGTTATCCTCACATCAAAGCCATTCCCTCCGATTATCCTGATTTCTGTCACTTCGGGGCCATTGGTTCCGGACAACAACGTGTGTATACAACTTGTAGATAAGACCAAAAACAATACTATCATAATGAATCAATAACATGTTCAGATCTGAAATCATGGCACTCGGGCCCTAGTGACAAGCATTAAGCACAACAAGTCGCAACAAAGTCATAAAACACTAATAAAAGATACTAGGCACAATGCCCTAACAATCTGATGCCATTACATGAACGATCTCATCTAATCCCTACCATCCCCATAGCCTACAGCGGGGGATTACTCACTCATAGATGGGGGAAACATGGATGGTCGATGGAGAAGCGATGGTGATGATGATGGCGATGATCTCCTCCAATTCCCTGTCCCGGCAGGGTGCCAGAACAGAGTTTCTGGTGCTGTTTCGTGGAATCTGGTGGTGGCGGCGGAGCAGAACTCCTTCTGGAAAAACGTCGAACCCCCCGAAGTTTTTAGGTCAGAAGGCTCCTTATAGGAGAAGAGAGAGGCCGAGGGGGTGCCTGGGGGGCCCACACCACCCCCTGGCGCGGCCTGGCCTGGCCTGCGCCACCAGGTGGTGTGGCCACCCCTGGTTCTTCTCCGTTTCGTATTCTGGCTCTTGGAGTCTTCGGGTGAAATAGGATTTTTGGCATATTTTCCGGGATTTTTCTTGATAGTTGATTTTCTGTACAAAAAGTAGACACCAGGGCAATTCTGCTGAAAACAGCGTCAGTCCGCATTAGTTGTATCCAAATCACACAAGTATAGAGGAGAAACAATAGCAAAAATGTTCGGGAATGTAGATACGGTTTGGACGTATCAACTCCCCCAAGCTTAGCTTATTGCTTGTCCTCAAGCAATTCAGTTGAAAACTGAGTGCGATAAAAGAACTTTCATGAACACATTTGCTTCATAAGATGTAAATATTTTTAGCAATGTGATCAACTACTTAGACAGTTCATAATAAATAGTATGCAACTGAGTCTACTTAATAGTCATTGCAAGCTATGAAGAGATTCCAACTCAAAAATAATAAGTAGCATGAAGTATAAACGTAAGCAACATTAAAATGCTCATAAAAAGGTATGATAGAGTGGTATCTCGCTTGCCTTTGATTATGAATGTCAAGGCACCTCTGTAGTTCAAGTGATAACTAGAAGTAAAGATATCAAGGATACAAGCATCAAAGTCATAACAAAAATAATCAACCAATGGGACAAACACAAAGAATGACAACTATGCTCTCAAAAAGGTGCTCAGAGAATACGTGGAGACTCAACAAGTAAAAGAAAAGGTTTTGAATAATTTGAAAGGCTTCCAAATGCTGAAAGTATGGTACTCATTAGCTTTGAGCTCTCATTGCCCCTGTCATAAGCATCTTTAATGTGGTTAAGGTGAAAGTGAGGTCCAATCTAAGTTATATGCTTGACAAACTATAAACTAAAAATCCCAAGTCCCTTGAGTACGAGGGTCGCTCCTCATGCTACTCAACTTTAGTTACCGGTAAGTTCTTGTCATCGTAAGTATGTGCGTATCATTGAGAACCGCCAACGGGGTACCCATTGCCCGATGATACGGAAGAATCCCCATATCAAAATGACAAGGCAAGCAGACAATGAGTATCTCAGCAATCTTCTTATTTACCATGGGAAAATGGTGCTTTTTTTCTCTCTTTCCTCTTTTCAGAAATCTCTTTTTTTATTTTTCTCAATAGCTATCTGTAACTACCTCGGTGAATTACGCTCCTAGTTACAAGCCTGGATGAGCAGAAATGGTTGAAATAGTACGGTGGGGCCCAAATGCCACTCACAGGTAGACCTTTCGGCCGTCCTAACCATTTCCAAGCATCGGGACAAGAACGGGCGGCGTAATCGGCAGGCGAAGGGATCAACTACATACACAAATGAGTATGTATGCAAGCCACCATACAATAGTACATCAGAGCCATTCCATCTAAAAAGAAAGGAAATATAGCAACGCCATACGACAAGATCCAAATATCCTAGATAGATATAATAGTTTAGGATATCTCCTCATACATCAATCAACAGAGTATCAGGCGGAAGCGGAAGACAAAATCCGAGTACGGATAAGAAGCAAATCGGCATAAGATGCCCCATAAATAAGCAGATCCCGCCCACAGATCTCACGGATCCCCGTTCCCGGAATCTCTACACCGAATGATTGTTGCCCATATCGTCCGTCTCTTCCACCCAGTATCCATCTTGCGAGTGTACCTGTTCATCTGAACCAATAATTTATCGTGTGAGACCCTAGGGGTACTCAGCAAGTCTTTATGCCTCTAAAGGGGACACAACCTGGGGTGACGCAATTGCAGCAAAAGATAAACCCTAGCAATTCTATAGATACTCGCTAACCATCCGCCTAACCAGAGATAGAAGGATGTCCGTGAATTAATAACAACAGTTATAACGGTAATATTAACAGATCCATCCTCCTCCTCGCTTACCGACGAGGAAGCGGACGAACAACCCCCCATCTGTTGGCAGTTTTATTATCCATTCCATGAGTGTTGCACTATTTACTAGTCAGATACTTAGTCAAATTAGAAGCGGTACTTTAGTTATTCTTGTCTATGATCGAGAAACTGTGCTCCAAGTCGTCCATAACCGCGGACACGGCTTTCAGAAAGTTTTACCCTGCAGGGGTGCACAAATAGCAACACACACTCGATATGCCTCGGAAAAACCAAATCAAAACCCAACGAGGCAGTCACGACAAAGCGATCACAGGATTCAGAAATATTTCAGGGGGCCACCCCATTGAGCTACCCGCAACGAAGTTAGCTGACTCCGAGACGGCCTCAAGGTTTGCGCCAGTGGCTGTGAACGACTGGGAACCCGAAAATGTGACTGGGCTTGTCGACACCGCGAAAACACTCCGCTTTCCTAAACAGTACAGTGTGCAGTACCTCGCACAATTTAAATAAAGCAGTAAAGCATGGCATAAGTACAGGATAGTAAATAAAACCTCAAACTAGTTTGTGGCCCCAAGAAATAAGAATGAATCAAGCTCTGGCTCAGGGGGGTTCATAAGCCTCCCGGATGTGGATAGCGCGAATATTCAAGGAACAGGAATCAAGTACTCGGGGTCCTACGGGACACAAGTGAGCCTGAAAAAGCAAATAGCGAATATGGCTCACCGATGCCACTTTCATTAGTTATCCCATTACTACTCAGGTTAAGTTGTTTAGGTACCTCGTTATCCATCCAACACTCACATACCCTACACATGCTGTTCTACGACTCGCATGGCTCAAACAACTCCTGTAGTAATGGCTCATGGGATGGAGGAACAAGCTTCGGTGGGGTTTAAAAGTAAAGGCTATGCAATACTTGGGATTCAATTTAATGCAACCGCGACTCAATGATGCAAGAATAAGATAGAGGCAATAGGTACTATATGTATGCAAGCATGTGGTAGTGCTTGCCTGGCAGCTCAGTTGAAGCGAGAGAAGGATCTGGGTGGTACTCCTGGTTCTCTTGGTATATCCCCTGGTCAGCGTCTATTCGAAGAAGAACCAAACAAACAAGGGCCAACATAAATAAAGTGCGCAAGCATATGAATAAAATGCATCAAGCAAACAATCATGCCATGATGAATGATGCACAATTTGCATGGCAATCAAGTAGCATGGCATGGGTGAGGTGTGGGATACAAGAATAAATCATTTTATTGAGTTTTGGCCCCATTTTATCCTCATATTAGTTGCTGTACACTTTATATTTATATGATGCATGCTTCAAAACAGAACATGGAATGCATAAACAGAAAGGTCTCGTCGAGCTAATCATTTTAGACATATCATTTGTTAAATTTGGAGTTATAAAACAAAAGTTATTAATTAATTAAAGTGGAAGGGCATTTTATTGTAATTTTAATCAACTTGCAATTTTAAATGTTCAAAATATATTTGGATGAAAGATTTGAATTCCTCACATTTTTCTGATTTGAAAACATATATTAATTGTATTAATTGAGTTTATAAATTAAAAGTTATTTAAAAACAGAATTAAATTTGAATTTGAATTAATTTTGAAAAAGATTTGAATTAAAACAGATTACAGAAATACTTTTTGTACTCAGGAACAGCTAACCCCAGCCACTGACGGGTGGGGCCAGTGCTGACTGGGACTCCGCAGCGCACAGAAAACGTTTTACACCGCGGCCTAATCTAGCTCAAGCGAATGACATGTGGGGCCACGGCACACACGGACCCGCGTGTCAGCGAACGGTCGCGCGGGGGCTGCCAGGCGGGCCGAGCTGGAGCGCGGGTTACGGCCAGAGAAAACAGAGGGCTTTTCTGCAAAACTTCACCGAGACAGACAGATGGGTCAGGCTGGACCGCGGGTTGCACATGCAAAGCAACAGGGGGTTATCGGCAAAAAGTGCGGCCGTACTGTTCCTCTTCTCCACGAGCAGAGGACAGATCGGTGCTCGCCCGCGCGGACGCGACGCGGGGATTCGATCCGGGGATCTGGCGTGCGCGCGCGGAGGCGGCAGCCACTGGGCTAGGTGGGGGTTGGTGTCTGGGAGGTGGGCGAGGACTAGATGGGGCTTACGCGACGTTATGGCGAGGAGAAACGTACGCGACGCCGGCGCACAGAGGCCGTTCGTCGGATTGTCCGGCGCGACCAGGGCAAGGCTGCGACGACGAGGATGTCTGGGGGGTTGGGTAGCTCACCGAGAGTGCGTCGGTGTAGGTGGATCGGCTCGAGGCGCAGTGGATTGACGACGACGCAGCCGAACCGGAGACTAGGGTTTGGGCTCGGTCTCGGCGGTGATCCTCGGCTCCGGTGCTCCTCCTTCGCGACAGCGTGTTCAGGGCGATGCAGGGGAGCGTCCACGACTTCCTCGACACTAGAGAGCACCACGCCACCGGCTGCAGGAGAAGGGCGGTGGAGGCCGACGGTTCTGCCGGCGATGGGGGTAGACGGAGGCGGTGGAGGAGAGGGACGGAGCGGCAGGGACCTGGGGTGGATCTGGGGGAGGCAGAGGGGAGTCGTGAGGTGGTAGATAGGGACGGGAGAGGGAGGTGGTGCCGTGGGGGAGTGGGTAGGTTAAAAGGTGGCTCGGCCACCTTTTTCCCTCCTTCCTCGCCTCACGTGCTCGGTCGGGCAGGGCAGGGGCAGCTGGGGCTTCCAGGTGGGGTAGGGCAGGCCAGGCTCGGGGTGGGGCACACCATGCAGAGAGAGAGGAGAAAGGAGGAGAGGGGAGGCTCGGCTAGGTTGGAGCTAGGGTTGGGAGGAGCCTCGGGTAGGGTTTGTTTAGGATTGGGGTAGAGGGTAGCTAGGGCAGGGGTGAGGTGACCAGGGAGAGAGGGTGGCCGGTGGGGCCAGCTAGGTAGAGAAAAGAGAGAGAGGCCGAGAGAGAGGGGTGGTAGCTTAGGGTTTTGGTTTAGAGAGAGAGGCTAGGGTTAGGGTAGAGACTTAGGGTTTGGATAGAGAGATGAGAGGTGGTATGGTTTAAAGAGGGGGGTATGGTGAAGAAAAGTGGTAGGGTTTAGGATTAGATGAGGGAGTGAGAGATGGTTTTCCTTTTGGCAAGCTCAGGCAAGACAAGATCAAACCAAGCTAGACCAAAAAGAGGGAGAGGTGGTGATATGATTTTAAGCAAGATCAAACAGATCAAGCCAAACGGAGGAAGAGAGAGAGAGAGAGATGATCCACTCCAAATGCAAATAGAAACCAAAGCTAGAAAAAGATGGTTCTTGCATGGCCCATGCAAAACAATTAATGCCATGCTTATTTTGTGAAAACAAGATTATCACATGGCATTAAACTTAGGCATTCTCACAAGTGGAATAAAGCCAAGCCAAGAATTTAAAAGAAAGTCCCAAGTGGATTAAATGGAGATGATCCTATTTGAATACAAATGGGACATGCTAGTGTGTATGGGCCACTAGATGATTAATAGTCCCAAAAGTATCCCAACATGAGCTTCATTCCATAATAATCCATATGGAAGCTAGGGAAAAGGGGTCCACTCACAAGGCATGCAAAGGTGGCCATGTGGCTCTCATATATCAATAATGTGAAAACAACATGATGCCAAGATGAGAGCATGTGGAAAAGAATTGGGTCCATCCCAACCCACATGAGCTAGAGGTTAAACCAATAAGTGCCAAGCTCATATTTAGTTGGATGGTGGAATTACAAGGTGGTGAAAGAAAGATGGTGGAGTTAAATAAAAGATATGCCCCCAACTCAACTTGGGCATTTACACAATATATCAACAACCAAATACAATATCAAGAGGCAAATACAATTAATAATGCATATGAGATAAGAACCAAATGGGAAAGGGTTTTATATGATGCTCAAATGCAAGGAGGCATGATGACATGAGCATGATATAATGATGGTGCAACAATTATATATTTGAAGTAGCCATTATATTACTAGACCAAGTAGCATTACAATTGTTAGACAATTGGGATGCTACAACTCTCCCCCACTAAACAGGAATCTCGCCCCGAGATTCTAGGAAGAAGAAGAAGACACAAAGAGGGTAGGATACTTGGTACGGAGCTCATCTTCACGTTCCCAAGTGGCCTCATAAACAGAATGGTGCGACCACTGCACCTTGCAGAACTTGATGGACTTGTTGCGAGTCCTTCTTTATGCGACTTCAAGGATTTTTGTGGGGTGTTCTTGATAAGACAGGTCTTCTTGGAGATTGATAAGCTCATGATCCACGGTCCTGCCGGGATCCTTGAAGCACTTCTTGAGCTGAGAGATGTGGAAAACATCATGGACTTTGAGTTTTTCCGAGAGCTCAAGAGCATAAGAAACTTCTCCTCTTCTTCCACGTATTTTGAAGGGACCGATGTATCTAGGAGCCAGCTTCCCTTTGATACCAAAGCGGTGCGTGCCTCTTATGGGAGTGACACGAAGGTAAACGAGATCACCAGGGACATACTCCATGTCCGTGTGCTTCCTGTCATAATTGCTCTTCTGGCGACTTTGAGCAATCCTCAGATTTTCAAGAATGATGTGAACCTTCTCCTCCGCTTGAGTCACAATGTCAGGGCCAAACAAGATCCTTTCACCTGCACCCGACCAACCAATCGGAGTTCTGCATTTGCGACCATAGAGAGCCTCAAATGGTGCCATTTTTAGACTTTTCTGGAAGCTATTGTTATAAGAGAACTCAGCATAAGGAAGACATTCTTCCCACTTCATGCCAAAAGAGATGACGCAAGCACGAAGCATATCCTCCAGAATCTGATTGATCCTTTCAACTTGCCCTTGCGACTGAGGGTGGTAAGCTGTGCTGAAATTCAACTTTGTTCCCAAAGCATTTTGGAAACTTTCCCAGAACTTGGAAGTGAAGATGCTTCCACGGTCTGAACTGATCTCAAGCGGAACCCCATACAGAGAGACAATTCTGTTGATATAGAGCTCAGCCAACTGAATTGCAGAAATGGTTTCCTTGACGGGGAAGAAGTGAGCCACTTTAGAAAGCCTGTCAATGACAACAAAGATTGCATTGTTGCCCTTCCGCGACCTTGGAAAACCAGTTATGAAGTCCATCTCTACTTTCTCCCATTTCCATTCCGGGGGTTTCAATGGCTGTAGAAGACCGGAAGGTTTCTGATGGACCGCTTTCACTCTGCGGCAGACATCACACTCTGAGACATACTTGGCACAATACCTTTTCAAACCAGGCCACCAATATTGTGTTTTCAAGTCCATGTACATCTTTGTGCTGCCAGGGTGGATAGAAAGAACAGAATCATGCGCCTCCTTGAGAACTTGCTCTCTCAAACCCGGGTAGTTCGGAACAAACATCCGGTGTTCAAAGAAAAGCGTGCCTTGATCATCGACGTGGAAGGACTCATACTTCGGAAGCTGAAGCCTAGAGATGATCTTTCTTGTGTACGGATCACCAAGCTGAGAAGAGCGAACCTTTTCTTCCAAGAGAGGGGTTGCTAGAAGGTTCAGGAGATACCCTTGTTCCACAATCTCAAGGTTGAGCTGACGGAATTCCTCGCACAAGAGAGGTTGTTGTTCTTCCATCATGAGGTTGTTGACATAAGCTTTGCGGCTGAGAGCATCGGCCATGACATTAGCTTTGCCCGGAGTGTAGTTGATGGTCAAATCAAAATCATTGATTGCTTCAATCCATATCCTTTGCCGAAGGTTGAGATCAGGCTGTGTGAAGATATACTTCAAACTCTTGTGATCAGAAAAGATCTCACAACGGTTGCCAAGCAAGTAGTGCCTCCATACTTTCAAAGCAAAGACAACTGCTGCGAGCTCGAGGTCATGTGTAGGATAGTTGATCTCATGCGTCTTCAACTGTCGAGAGGCATAAGCAACAACTTGTTTTTCTTGCATAAGGACTGCACCCAATCCATGCAAAGAGGCGTCACAGAAGATCTGGAACGGCTTGGATGTATCCGGAGGAACCAAGACTGGTGTGGAAGTTAGCTTCTCTTTGAGTGTCTCAAAGCTTGCTTGACATGCAGGAGTCCAAAGGTATTTCTTGCCTTTCTTGAGGAGATCGGTAAGAGGCTTCGCTATCTTCGAAAAGTTCTGAACGAAGCGACGGCAATAACTAGCCAAACCAAGGAAACTCCGCACTTCTTTGACATTGACAGGAGGAAGCCATTCAACAATTGTCTTCACAGTTTCCGGGTTGACTGCAATGCCCTTGGCAGAGATGACGTGACCAAGATAGGTTACTTGAGGCAGCCAGAACTCACACTTGGAGAACTTTGCATACAAGCGGTTCTCACGAAGCTTGTTTAGGACACACCGAAGGTGTTCTTCATGCTCTTCCTTTGACTTAGAATAGACTAGGATGTCATCCAGATAGACCACAACGAACTTATCAAGATACTCCATGAAAACCGAGTTCATGAGCCTCGAGAAGGTGGCAGGTGCGTTGGTGAGACCGAAAGACATGACCGTGTACTCATACAGGCCATAGCGGGTGGTGAAAGCTGTTTTAGGAACATCTTCCTTGCGAATCTTGATTTGGTGATAACCACTTCTCAAGTCAAGCTTAGAGAATACCACAGCTCCAGCTAGCTGATCGAAGAGATCATTAATCCGCGGAAGGGGATATTTATTCTTGATGGTTTTAGCATTGAGAGCCCGATAGTCAACACAAAGTCTATCAGTCTGGTCTCGCTTCTTCACAAAGAGGGTTGGGCTACCCCAAGAAGAAGTACTATGCTGAATGAAACCCAACTTCTCTTGTTCATCAAGCTGTCGTTTGAGTTCAGCCAACTCAGCAGGACCCATTTTATAAGGCCGCTTGGAGATAGGAGCGGTACCAGGTTCAAGCTCAATTACAAACTCAACCTGACGATCCGGAGGCATACCTGGCAACTCTTCAGGAAAGACATCTGGGAACTCACAGACCACCGGAACGCTCTGAATAGCTTCCATAGCATCAACATTCAGAGCCGCCAAAGAGAAAAGCTGGATAGCAGGAGTCAGACTTGGAGAATAGACTATATGGCCTTCAGGAATCTTCAGAGAAACCGAGCGTTCAGCACAATCAATCACAGCTGCATTTGCTGTCAACCAATCCATGCCCAAGATGACATCAATGTCAGAATTATCCAGAATGATTAAGGAAGCCGAGAACGAAGAGCCACCAATCTCAATTTGATTGCCATGGCTGATTTTAGAAGCTGCCATCTTTGCTCCAGGAGAGAGGACCATTAACCGCTTAAGGAGAGGATCCATAGCTAACCCATTCTCGTCTGCAAACTTGGTTGACACAAAAGAATGCGATGCAGCAGAATCAAACAAAACTCATGCAGGGGCTGAGTTAACGTATAGCATACCCATCACAACTCCAGGTGCATGCTCAGCTTGAGCGGCGTTGACACAGTTGGCACGAGCAACAGTAGACCCGGGCTTGGTGTTGATGTTGAGAGCCCGAGGTGGTGGTGCACGAACCAAAGGAGAGCTTGCCGCAGATCTTGGAGGTGGTGGAGGAAGAGCCTTGTTCTTCAACGGACATTTCCAGCTTTGATGCCCAGTGTCTCCACACGTGTAACAAGCACCAGGTGGACGTGGAGCAACGTAGCCAGGGACTCCGCCAGGCGCTCCAGGGTAGTGGTGGTTGTAGCCCCTGGGAGCAGCAGTGAGGAAGTTTGGTGGCCTTGCCGCGTAGCTTGAAGGTCTTGGTGGAGCCGGGAGCGACGGTGGGGTGTTAGGAACCCAGACACGACGCTTAGAAGGGGCTGACATAGCTGAAGAGCTTGCTGCATCACGGCTGTGTTTCTTTGACTCCTCAAACACTTGCCTACTTGCTTCTTCCTGAAGAGCTGTATGCTGAAGTTCCAGAAAAGACGCCGGCCTTGCATGTGTGATTGCATACTTAATCGATGCATTGAGCCCTTGCCTGAACCTCTTTTGCTTCTTCTTGTCATCAGAGATCTCATCGCCACCATAACGAGAAAGGTTCATGAAGTTCCTGATGTAGGTATTGACATTATCATTGCCCTGCTTGAGGTTGAGAAACACTTCCTTCATTCTCTCCATGACAATTTCTGACAGATACTGCTCTTTGAAAGCTCCAGTGAACTGTCCCCAAGTAGGCTGAAAACCAGTGCAGTTTGCCTTCAGGTAATTCTCCCACCACAGAGCTGCATCTCCCTTCAGAAGGTGAGTAGCACACTTTACCCATTCTTGCTCAGGAACATCAGCAGTTGCCAGTAACCTTGACATCTCACGCAACCAATCATCAGCATCAAGTGGTTGATCAGAAACATCAAACTGGCGTGGGTTGAACTTCAGGAAGCTTTTGATGTCTCCTCGCTTGGGAGGTGGAGGTAGCGGAACAAACTCATTCCTCCTGACACTTTCCTCGAAACGCTGCTGGTTCTGCTGCATTGCTGCCAAGGCATTGGCTATGCTTGACAACGCTGCCCCCAGTTCAGGTTGAATGTCCTCCTCAGAACGGCGTGGTGGTGCCATCCTGTTATTGATATAAAACACAAGTCAGTACTATGATGGAGAATAATAATAATCCAAGATAGTACCAAGATGGAATTACTCAAGATTAAAGGATACAATTTACTAAGATGATATTAAAATATCAACGAAGTTCAAAGCACCTAGAAGATATTAAGCATATCGCACACGACTGAAAAGGAGTGTGGTACACAAATATATCAAAGAAATTTTTTCCACAAATTTCGGCATTAAAATACCAATAGATGCGCAAAATCACTTAACGAATCAAGATTAGTGACTCTACCAATTCAATATACAAGAGCGAATGATAAGAGTAGTGGTATGGTCACGACTCCATCCCGCACTCAAATCATTACTCCGCACATGAATAAGTACAACACATATCTCAACACCTTCTTTTCACGATGAACCTAAAGATTAGTGACTACGGAAACGAACACCCCAAACAAGATGACGTCGGATAACAAAGAGTAAGACAGATCGCGGCGGTATACAACGAATCAGATAGATCGCGTCGGTTTGCAAAAGCCTGTCGGTATGGAATGTAACAACAGTTGATAACCAAAAGGCCGATAGAGATAACAACTTGGATGCAACAGATAGACAAGGGATTACACACACACACACAACCTATGGTACTACGGAAACCCAGAACACGTGAATCCTAGTTTGAATTTTGAGAAGAGGATTGAAAACGTTACACTTCCTTACCAGAAAAGGGTGGATGGTTGGGTAAGAAGAAAAGTGGAAGCAGTCCTACTCTCGCGTTTTGTTTTTCCCTAGTATACATAACTACCAAAATATTTGCTAGACAGACAACAACCATTTGGCTGAGACCCTGAAGGGCGGAATGGCTCTGATACCAATTGTAACCACCTCGGTGAATTACGCTCCTAGTTACAAGCCTGGATGAGCAGAAATGGTTGAAATAGTACGGTGGGGCCCAAATGCCACTCACAGGTAGACCTTTCGGCCGTCCTAACCATTTCCAAGCATCGGGACAAGAACGGGCGGCGTAATCGGCAGGCGAAGGGATCAACTACATACACAAATGAGTATGTATGCAAGCCACCATACAATAGTACATCAGAGCCATTCCATCTAAAAAGAAAGGAAATATAGCAACGCCATACGACAAGATCCAAATATCCTAGATAGATATAATAGTTTAGGATATCTCCTCATACATCAATCAACAGAGTATCAGGCGGAAGCGGAAGACAAAATCCGAGTACGGATAAGAAGCAAATCGGCATAAGATGCCCCATAAATAAGCAGATCCCGCCCACAGATCTCACGGATCCCCGTTCCCGGAATCTCTACACCGAATGATTGTTGCCCATATCGTCCGTCTCTTCCACCCAGTATCCATCTTGCGAGTGTACCTGTTCATCTGAACCAATAATTTATCGTGTGAGACCCTAGGGGTACTCAGCAAGTCTTTATGCCTCTAAAGGGGACACAACCTGGGGTGACGCAATTGCAGCAAAAGATAAACCCTAGCAATTCTATAGATACTCGCTAACCATCCGCCTAACCAGAGATAGAAGGATGTCCGTGAATTAATAACAACAGTTATAACGGTAATATTAACAGATCCATCCTCCTCCTCGCTTACCGACGAGGAAGCGGACGAACAACCCCCCATCTGTTGGCAGTTTTATTATCCATTCCATGAGTGTTGCACTATTTACTAGTCAGATACTTAGTCAAATTAGAAGCGGTACTTTAGTTATTCTTGTCTATGATCGAGAAACTGTGCTCCAAGTCGTCCATAACCGCGGACACGGCTTTCAGAAAGTTTTACCCTGCAGGGGTGCACAAATAGCAACACACACTCGATATGCCTCGGAAAAACCAAATCAAAACCCAACGAGGCAGTCACGACAAAGCGATCACAGGATTCAGAAATATTTCAGGGGGCCACCCCATTGAGCTACCCGCAACGAAGTTAGCTGACTCCGAGACGGCCTCAAGGTTTGCGCCAGTGGCTGTGAACGACTGGGAACCCGAAAATGTGACTGGGCTTGTCGACACCGCGAAAACACTCCGCTTTCCTAAACAGTACAGTGTGCAGTACCTCGCACAATTTAAATAAAGCAGTAAAGCATGGCATAAGTACAGGATAGTAAATAAAACCTCAAACTAGTTTGTGGCCCCAAGAAATAAGAATGAATCAAGCTCTGGCTCAGGGGGGTTCATAAGCCTCCCGGATGTGGATAGCGCGAATATTCAAGGAACAGGAATCAAGTACTCGGGGTCCTACGGGACACAAGTGAGCCTGAAAAAGCAAATAGCGAATATGGCTCACCGATGCCACTTTCATTAGTTATCCCATTACTACTCAGGTTAAGTTGTTTAGGTACCTCGTTATCCATCCAACACTCACATACCCTACACATGCTGTTCTACGACTCGCATGGCTCAAACAACTCCTGTAGTAATGGCTCATGGGATGGAGGAACAAGCTTCGGTGGGGTTTAAAAGTAAAGGCTATGCAATACTTGGGATTCAATTTAATGCAACCGCGACTCAATGATGCAAGAATAAGATAGAGGCAATAGGTACTATATGTATGCAAGCATGTGGTAATGCTTGCCTGGCAGCTCAGTTGAAGCGAGAGAAGGATCTGGGTGGTACTCCTGGTTCTCTTGGTATATCCCCTGGTCAGCGTCTATTCGAAGAAGAACCAAACAAACAAGGGCCAACATAAATAAAGTGCGCAAGCATATGAATAAAATGCATCAAGCAAACAATCATGCCATGATGAATGATGCACAATTTGCATGGCAATCAAGTAGCATGGCATGGGTGAGGTGTGGGATACAAGAATAAATCATTTTATTGAGTTTTGGCCCCATTTTATCCTCATATTAGTTGCTGTACACTTTATATTTATATGATGCATGCTTCAAAACAGAACATGGAATGCATAAACAGAAAGGTCTCGTCGAGCTAATCATTTTAGACATATCATTTGTTAAATTTGGAGTTATAAAACAAAAGTTATTAATTAATTAAAGTGGAAGGGCATTTTATTGTAATTTTAATCAACTTGCAATTTTAAATGTTCAAAATATATTTGGATGAAAGATTTGAATTCCTCACATTTTTCTGATTTGAAAACATATATTAATTGTATTAATTGAGTTTATAAATTAAAAGTTATTTAAAAACAGAATTAAATTTGAATTTGAATTAATTTTGAAAAAGATTTGAATTAAAACAGATTACAGAAATACTTTTTGTACTCAGGAACAGCTAACCCCAGCCACTGACGGGTGGGGCCAGTGCTGACTGGGACTCCGCAGCGCACAGAAAACGTTTTACACCGCGGCCTAATCTAGCTCAAGCGAATGACATGTGGGGCCACGGCACACACGGACCCGCGTGTCAGCGAACGGTCGCGCGGGGGCTGCCAGGCGGGCCGAGCTGGAGCGCGGGTTACGGCCAGAGAAAACAGAGGGCTTTTCTGCAAAACTTCACCGAGACAGACAGATGGGCCAGGCTGGACCGCGGGTTGCACATGCAAAGCAACAGGGGGTTATCGGCAAAAAGTGCGGCCGTACTGTTCCTCTTCTCCACGAGCAGAGGACAGATCGGTGCTCGCCCGCGCGGACGCGACGCGGGGATTCGATCCGGGGATCTGGCGTGCGCGCGCGGAGGCGGCAGCCACTGGGCTAGGTGGGGGTTGGTGTCTGGGAGGTGGGCGAGGACTAGATGGGGCTTACGCGACGCTATGGCGAGGAGAAACGTACGCGACGCCGGCGCACAGAGGCCGTTCGTCGGATTGTCCGGCGCGACCAGGGCAAGGCTGCGACGACGAGGATGTCTGGGGGGTTGGGTAGCTCACCGAGAGTGCGTCGGTGTAGGTGGATTGGCTCGAGGCGCAGTGGATTGACGACGACGCAGCCGAACCGGAGACTAGGGTTTGGGCTCGGTCTCGGCGGTGATCCTCAGCTCCGGTGCTCCTCCTTCGCGACAGCGTGTTCAGGGCGATGCAGGGGAGCGTCCACGACTTCCTCGACACCAGAGAGCACCACGCCACCGGCTGCAGGAGAAGGGCGGTGGAGGCCGACGGTTCTGCCGGCGATGGGGGTAGACGGAGGCGGTGGAGGAGAGGGACGGAGCGACAGGGACCTGGGGTGGATCTGGGGGAGGCATAGGGGAGTCGTGAGGTGGTAGATAGGGATGGGAGAGGGAGGTGGTGCCGTGGGGGAGTGGGTAGGTTAAAAGGTGGCTCGGCCACCTTTTTCCCTCCTTCCTCGCCTCACGTGCTCGGTCGGGCAGGGCAGGGGCAGCTGGGGCTTCCAGGTGGGGTAGGGCAGGCCAGGCTCGGGGTGGGGCACACCATGCAGAGAGAGAGAGGAGAAAGGAGGAGAGGGGAGGCTCGGCTAGGTTGGAGCTAGGGTTGGGAGGAGCCTCGGGTAGGGTTTGTTTAGGATTGGGGTAGAGGGTAGCTAGGGCAGGGGTGAGGTGGCCAGGGAGAGAGGGTGGCCGGTGGGGCCAGCTAGGTAGAGAAAAGAGAGAGAGGCCGAGAGAGAGAGGGGTGGTAGCTTAGGGTTTTGGTTTAGAGAGAGAGAGGCTAGGGTTAGGGTAGAGACTTAGGGTTTGGAGAGAGAGATGAGAGGTGGTATGGTTTAAAGAGGGGGGTATGGTGAAAAAAAGTGGTAGGGTTTAGGATTAGATGAGGGAGTGAGAGATGGTTTTCCTTTTGGCAAGCTTAGGCAAGACAAGATCAAACCAAGCTAGACCAAAAAGAGGGAGAGGTGGTGATATGATTTTAAGCAAGATCAAACAGATCAAGCCAAACGGAGGAAGAGAGAGAGAGAGATGATCCACTCCAAATGCAAATAAAAACCAAAGCTAGAAAAAGATGGTTCTTGCATGGCCATTGCAAAACAATTAATGCCATGCTTATTTTGTGAAAACAAGATTATCACATGGCATTAAACTTAGGCATTCTCACAAGTGGAATAAAGCCAAGCCAAGAATTTAAAAGAAAGTCCCAAGTGGATTAAATGGAGATGATCCTATTTGAATACAAATGGGACATGCTAGTGTGTATGGGCCACTAGATGATTAATAGTCCGAAAAGTATCCCAACATGAGCTTCATTCCATAATAATCCATATGGAAGCTAGGGAAAAGGGGTCCACTCACAAGGCATGCAAAGGTGGCCATGTGGCTCTCATATATCAATAATGTGAAAACAACATGATGCCAAGATGAGAGCATGTGGAAAAGAATTGGGTCCATCCCAACCCACATGAGCTAGTGGTAAAACCAATAAGTGCCAAGCTCATATTTAGTTGGATGGTGGAATTACAAGGTGGTGAAAGAAAGATGGTGGAGTTAAATAAAAGATATGCCCCCAACTCAACTTGGGCATTTACACAATATATCAACAACCAAATACAATATCAAGAGGCAAATACAATTAATAATGCATATGAGATAAGAACCAAATGGGAAAGGGTTTTATATGATGCTCAAATGCAAGGAGGCATGATGACATGAGCATGATATAATGATGGTGCAACAATTATATATTTGAAGTAGCCATTATATTACTAGACCAAGTAGCATTACAATTGTTAGACAATTGGGATGCTACACTATCTCTCTCTTTTTTATAAGAAGAATGCTTCATATATATCATTATGGTTACGCTGCAGGTTTCCACCATGTCAGCATGGATTAGACCAGCAGCCCAGGCGTTTCTCTAACACACATACATAACTCCATGGACTTACAAGCTCCCCTTTTATTTCACACAGACGACATCCGCAAACAAAAGAGCAAGGTATCAACCGGGTATATATTTACAAGTGTTGAAAGCGTTCCCCGTGACAACACGGTTCTGCTAATCCCCAGCCTATAATTTGCAAGCATATAACTTTCATGGAGAGTTCACAATGGTTTAGGTTTATTAAGTGCAAGAAATAAAGTGTGCCATCAAGTTCATGAGAGCTTTACTAACTAATTTTCTCATAACAAGAAAACATTTTATTCGGAAGAAAACAAGGCATATTGAATATGCACGGAAGTAGCAAATGATGCTAATAGGTAGGTATGGTGGACACTTTGGCAATATTTGGTTTAAGGGAGTTGGAAACATGAGTAAAACACTCAGTGGGAGTGGAGGCTAGCAATAGTAAGGGAGCGACAAACGAGAGAGCAATAGTTGTCATTATCATGCTTGCAACAAAACATGACTACTCATGGCATGAAAGTGATTCAAGATCCTCAAGGCAAAATAATTCATCGAGGCTTAACTGATTATTACAGTCATGTACATGCGTGAGCATGTGCCAAGTCAATCAAATGAAACATCCAGAGGAGGATACCACGGTGTCATACCAATTTATGAATAGAGCAATGCAAGCAAACATTCATAAGACATGCTACAAACTATTAGCGAGCTAGAGCTAATCATACAAAAGCAAGAACTACTAAGCATCCAAAGATAACATACACCCTACATGAACAGACTAAGCATGCCCACAGTGATGAGTATATGTACAAAAATGAAAACAAATAGAGTTCGTTACCAACCTCTTACCACGCCTCAAGTTGTCATTAATCCTCATTATTGCTCTTCACTTGTGTGGCTTGAATAATAATATGAAACCAGTATTCCACTAAGGACTGCTGAACCCTGTAGCAAACTCACAAAACCAAATAAGAACGACAAATATTTTTGGTGTTTTCGATTTTTAAACAAGAACCAAAAGGGAAAAACAAGCAAAACAAAATCTTTTTGGGTTTTTCGAATAGTTCAAACAAAGCAAAAAGGGAAAAACAAACCAAGGCAAAAAGAAGAAGCAAACCAAAGAGAAACAACAGAAATCTTTTTGGTCTTTTTCTGTTTTTAGAAAACAAAAGCAAAAGAAGAACGAAAACTAAAAAGAGAACAAAAACATGAATATACAAAGTACCGATGCAACATGATATGAAGATGAGTGCGGTGTCGGTGTACCTCCCCCCAAGCTTAGGCTTTTGGCCTAAGTGGGTATCAATCCCAAGCTGGCAAGGATGAAGTGTCACCGTGGTACGACGAGGAAGTACCCTCGTCCTGGTGCGAGCTCGAGTACATCCCTCCATAATGTGCGGAGTAATCATAGGAGGGCACATCCTCCTGGTGCTGCTCGTGGAAACCCAGCAAGCGAAGCTGCTCGTCCACCTCCTCCTTGGAGTGCGACCACAGTCTCCTGTGAACACTAAACAAAGAAGGTTGTGGCAAAAGGATCTCCCTTTCATCCCCGTCAGTGAAAAGCATCCTATATACTAGACTGTCCAAATCAGAAGTAGCAGTGACAAAGTGATGAGTTTTCATAGCAACAAGGTCAAGCCTCTGTGGTGGCAGCATAGCATCATAGGGATCCACTGAAAGACCTAATGCATTGACTATACGCGAGGCAATGATGCCCCCATAGATAGGCCCCCTAGCATCTAGGCGGCGAGCAATAAGCGAGCCAAGATTGTACCGAGTATCGTTGTTAAGCGCAGCAGCAAGGAACGCTAAATGATAGTTGGAGATATTACTTGTGTTCTCCCTACCAAGCACGCTAGTAGCAAGATAATATGCAAAGTATCTAAGAGCAGGGAGTTGGATATTTCTTATCTTTCCGTGCTGTGCCACACGGTCATTATCATTGGTCACCCCTCGGTAAAGCTCCAACAAATCAGCGGGTCGCCCTTGAATTTTCTTCACGGTCCCTGTCATGCGTACACCTACAATACTGCAAAATCTCTCCAAAGGCATGGTGAAGGGCAGATTATAGATTTTAAAAGAGACAGTCGACTGATAGGATGTGTTAGTAAACGTGAAGCTCTCAACAAAAGTTTTGGTGAGCATAGCGTATTGTGCACTCTCATCTTGCATATATGAGGTCAAACCAACCCTCTCAATCAGTAGCAAGAAATCATCAAGAATACCTGCAGCTTGTAAGAAAGTAAAACAAGGAAAAGAGGATGGGTGAGCATCCCCATCATCCCTTTCACTACCAATACGAGTTGCAATGAGATATTCGTTGTATGATGGCCTAGCCTGAGAGGCTGTTCTTGAGGGCCTCGATCTCCTAGGTGCATCACTCTCAAATATCTCTCCAAAAATATGGTTGTTCATGCTTGGTATTCTGAAATTTAAACACCTATTAAACAAGTGATTGCAAAGTAAATATAATGAAGGATTCTACTCATAGGGACTTGTAAGAGGCCTAAACATGCATCAAAACTATATCTCTAAGCATCAAACAAGCTTACAAGCTCTCATAACCAGTCACCTACAGCAGCAAAATACTCAAGATATAATCCACTAAACACAAATCTACTTGGACAAGGGGAGGAGTCACATACCAGGGAACAAATGCTCCAAATTTCAGCAAGAAAGATGGGCTGAGCAAGGAGATCGAAAAAATCGAGAGCAAGCACAACAAGGATGCGATTTTGAGCAATGAACTGGAGCTTACTCGGGAGAGAGAAGAAAGTGGCAGGTGAGAGAGCTAGTGGGGGGCCAGGGTGGCCCACACCAGGGCATGGCGCCACCTAGGGCTAGCCGCGCCACCATGTGGTGTGCCTGCCTGGTGGGCCCCCCCTGGTACCTCCTAGGTACTCCTCTGCCCCTTTTTTCACGTAAAAATTTAATATGAATTTTCTGGAATTTTTCGAGACATTTTATTTTTGGGCATTTTCCGGCATAGAAGAATGATTTTTCTGACAGGCAGATTTTTTTTGGAAACATGATGCAAGGACACAACAAAGCTAGAACTACAGAAGTTCTAAGACACTCTAACATGCAAGCAACTAACAACAAAAACAAAACTAAATGAAAGCAAAAACTAAAATGCAAAGGATATAAATAAACGGAGATAATCATAATGAAAACATTATTTTGTTCAATGGAATCCTTTTGTTATCAAGGTTGATCAAGTCTTTCTACCAAAACAATTGCATATGAGACAAAACTTTGTATTCCACTAATGATTATGTTACCTCAACCTTGATAGCAATGGTCCCAATCATAATAGTTTCAAATTTTTCTCTTGGTATGGGACAATATATTTCTCCAACTTGAATGCCCTCAACATGTTCAATTGAATTCAAACCATAAGTCCTTTCAATCTTCTTGGGGAAATAGACAGTACATTCCTTGTCATTAACACTGAAAGTCACCTTTCCTTGATTGCAATTAATAACAACTCCTGCAGTATTAAGATAAGGTCTCCCAAGAATAATAGACATATTATCATCTTCAGGCATTTCAAGCACAACAAAATCAGTTAATATCAAGCAATTATGAGCCACTTGAACAGGTACATCCTCACATATACCCACATGAATAGTGGTAGATTTATCAGACATTTGCAAAGATATATCAGTTGGTATCAATTTTTCAAGCTGAAGCCTCTTATTGAGAGAGAAAGGCATAACACTAACTCCAGCTCCCAAATCACACAAAGCAGTTCTAACATAACTATTCTTAATAGAGCAAGGGATAGTTGGAATCCCTGGGCCTCTAAGTTTCTTAGGAACCTTGCCATTGAAGGAATAATTAGCAAGCAAAGTAGAAATTTCATCATTAGGGATCTTCCTTTTATTCGAGACAATGTCCTTCATATACTTTGAGTAAGGAGGCAATTTAATAGCATCAGTCAAAGGAATTTGCAAGAATAAAGGCTTCATCCACTCACAAAACTTATTATAATGTTCATCTTCCTTTGACTTGTGTTTCTTATCAGGGAGCATAGGTTTTTGGACCCAAGGTTCTCTTTCACTACCATGTTTCTTAGCAATAAAATCTTCTTTGGTGTATTTAGTATTCTTAGTGTGGTTTTCAGGTTCTTCTTCAACTTTTTCTTCATTGGGAACTTCATTTTCTTCATTACCACTTTCAGTTTTAGCATCAGAGATAGATATACTATTAGGATCTATAGCAGGTTCAGAGGGTTCTACAACAGTTTTATGTTTCTTTTTTCCTTTTCTTACGAGTAGAACCACTATTTTCAGCTTGTTGAGAATTCTGCTCAATTCTTTTGGGATGCCCCTCAGGATATAGAGGATCCTGGGTAGCAGCACCACTTCTAGTTCTAATTTCATAAGCATGTTTTCTTTAGCAGCATTAACTAGCAAGTCATTTTGCACTTTAACGAGTTGATCTATTTGAGTTTGAACCATTTGAAAGTGTTTAACAATCATTTTAACATCATTAGAGGTCCTTTCCACAATATCTTTCAACTCAACAATAGCTCTAGTATTTTCCATTAGATGATTTTGCACCGTTTTATTAAAGTTATCTTGCTTAACAATAAAGATATCAAATTCTTCTAAGCATTGATCAGGAGGTTTAGAGTAAGGGATATCACCTTCATCAAAGTGTTGGAGAGAGTGTTCCTCAATAGTGGATGAGTAGGGAATAGGCTTACATAATTCTTCTATAGGAGGTAAATTCTTGACATCTGCAGCTTTAATTTCCTTCTCCTTAAGACATTTCTTAGCTTCCTTCATCACTTCATCATTTAATTCAATAACTCCCCTCTTCTTTGATGTTGGAATAGGCACCGAAATAGATGGTTCAGGTACAATTACTTCAGGTATAGCCTGTTTAGGAGGAGTCCAATCTTCATAGTTCTTGCTTATTTTAGCCATTAATTCCTCAGCTTCCTTAGGAGTCCTATTCCTGATAACACAATCAGCACAACTATCTAGGTATGTCCTAGATTCCTCTGTTAGTCCATTATAAAATATATCAAGAAGCTCATTCTTAGGTAATGGACTTCTAGCTTGTGCATGAATCAAAGCACAAAACCTCGCCCAAGATTCAGGCAATACCTCTTTTTCTCCCTGTTTAAAATCAAAAAGTTCCTGCAAAATAACATGTCTAGCACTTGGAGGAAAATATTTCTGCAGGAAAGTACCAATCAAGCACTTAGGGCTATCAATAGATCCAGGAGGTAAATTACTAAACCAAGTTTTAGCTTCTCCTTTCAGTGAAAAGGGGAAAATCTTAGCAACAAAGTAAGTTCGCATCTTAATATCATCATAAAACAAGCCACTCATGGTAGAAAGTTCATTCATATGTGCTACCGCACTTTCATTTTTAGTCCCACAAAAAAGTTATTTCTCGACAATAGCTATGTAAGATAGATCGAGAGAGAAATCGTAATCTTCATCTATAATGTTTATGGGAGAAGCAGCAAACTTAGCAATAGGAGACAATTTGGGTCTAATAGTACGCCTCTCAAGGAGACTCTTAGCAGCGCAACTATCATGGGTGTTTTTACATTCTTTAATAAATTCATCGGTCATCTCAACATAACCATCTTCAATATCATAACTTTCACTAGACTCAGGTGAACTAACAGGTGTGGTAGTGTCTTCATTAGGAGTTTCGGTATTTCTATCTATAGTTATAGCAATCGTAGCATCTAGGAAAGGAACTAATGAACCACTCTTATCAAGCACAGTAGAAGCAACATCATAAGCATCAGAAGTTTCAGATTTAGCAGTAGTAGCAGTGTGTGTAGCATGTGTATGTGGTGATGTAAGGAACTTACTCATAACAGACGGTGAATCAAGAGTAGCAGAGGTGTTTAGAACCGTACCTCTTCTTATAGTGGATGGTAAAATAGGAACCTTGCCATCACGAGACTTACCCATGATGGATGGATAATAGCAAACAATAGAGAATCCAAGTGAACCTGATAAATAAAGCTATGCTCCCTGGCAACGACGCCAAAAAATAGTCTTGATGACCCACAAGTATAGGGGGTGTATCGCAGTATTTTCGAAGGAAGTGAAACCCAATTTATTGATTCAACACAAGGGGAGCCAAAGAATATTTATAAGCCTTAACAACTGAGTTGTGAATTCAGCTGCACCTGGAAACAATCTTGCTCATAGCAGTTTATCAGTAGCAACAATTTTGTAGTAGGAATAGCAAAGTAACAGCAGTAGCAAAGTAAAGATAGCAGTAACAATAGCAGTAAACAGTGGGATTCGAGTGCGGTAGGAATAGGGATGGATGGACGGGCGTTGCATGAACAAGACAATTCACATAGCAATCAGAACATAGGGCAATTGCAGATAAATAAGATAAAGCATCCAAGTACTAGATAATCCTAGGCATGTGTTCCATATATAGTCATACGTGCTCGCAATGAGAACTTGCACAACATCTTTTGTCCTGCCAGCCCGTTTGCAGCGGGGCCTCAAGGGAACTACTGGCAATTAAGGTGATCCTTTTAATAGAGCACCGGATCAAAGCATTAACACTCTGTGAACACATGTGATCCTCACATCAAAGCCATTCCCTCCGGTTATCCCGATTTCTGTCACTTCGGGGCCATAGGTTCTAGACAACAACGTGTGTATACAACTTGTAGATAAGACCAAAAACAATACTATCATAATAAATCAATAACATGTTCAGATCTGAAATCATGGCACTCGGGCCCTAGTGACAAGCATTAAGCACAACAAGTCGCAACAAAGTCATAAAACACTAATAAAAGATACTAGGCACCATGCCCTAACAATCTGATGCCATTACATGAATGATCTCATCCAATCCCTACCATCCCCATAGCCTACAGCGGGGGATTACTCACTCATAGATGGGGGAAACATGGATGGTCGATGGAGAAGGGATGGTGATGATGATGACGATGATCTCCTCCAATTCTCCATCCCGGTAGGTGCCAGAACGGAGTTTCTGGTGCTGTTTCATGGAATCTGGTGGTGGCGGCGGAGCGGAACTCCTTCTGGAAAAACGTCGAACCCGCCAAAATTTTTAGGTCAGAAGGCTCCTTATAGGCGAAGAGAGAGGCCGAGGGGGTGCCTGGGGGGCCCACACCACCCCCTGGCATGGCCTGGCCTGGCCCGCGCCACCAGGTGGTGTGGCCACCCCTAGCTCTTCTCTGTCTCGTGTTCTGGCTCCTGGAGTCTTCGGGTGAAATAGGATTTTTGGCATATTTTCCGGGATTTTTCCTGATAGTTGATTTTCTGCACAAAAAGTAGACACCAGGGCAATTCTGCTGAAAACAGCGTCAGTCCGCATTAGTTGTATCCAAATCACACAAGTATAGAGGAGAAACAATAGCAAAAGTGTTCGGGAAAGTAGATACGTTTTGGACGTATCTTTTACACCACCACATACACATTCTACACACACTACTACTACTGTTGAATCTGAAACTCCTGATACTTATGATGCTGCTTCTACTGTGCTTGATAAGAGTGGTTCATTAGGTCCTTGCCTAGATGCTACGATTTCTAGAACTATAGCTGGAAATACTGAAAGTCCTAATGAAAACACTACTACACCTGTTAGTTCACCTGAGTCTAGAGAAAGCTATGATATTGAAGACGGTTATATTGAGATGACCGATGAATTTATTAAAGAATGTCAAAACACCCATGATAGGAGTGCTGCTAAGAGTCTCCTTGAGAGGCGTACCATTAAACCCAAATTGGCTCCTAATGCTAAGTTTGTTGTTTCTCCCATAAACATTAAAGATAAACATTATGATTTCTCTCTTGATCTATCTTACATAGCTATTGTTGAGAAAGAACCTTTTTGTGGGACTAAGAATGAAAGTGCGGTAACACATATGACTGAGCTTTCTACCATGAGTGGCCTGTTTTCTGATGATATTAAGATGTGCACCTACTTTGTTGCTAAAATTTTCCCTTTTTCACTGAAAGGAGAAGCTAAAACTAGGTTTAGTAATTTACCTCCTGGATCTATTGATAGCCCTGATTGCTTGATTAGTACCTTCCTGCAGAAATATTTTCCTCCTAGTGCTAGACATGTTATTTTGCAGGAACTTTTTGATTTCAAACAAGGAGAAAAAGAGATATTGCCTGAATCATGGGCAAGGTTTTGTGCTTTGATTCATGCACAGGCTGGATGTCCATTACCTAAGAATGAGCTTCTTGATATATTTTATAATGGACTAACTGAAGAATCTAGGACATACCTGGATAGTTGTGTTGATTGTGTTTTCAGGAATAGGACTCCCAAGGAAGCTGAGGAACTAATGGCTAAAATAAGCAAGAATTATGAAGATTGGACTCCTCCTGAACCGACTATACCTGAAACAATTACACCTGAACCAGCTATACCGGCACCTATACCATCATCTAAGAAGAGGGGAGTTATTGAACTAAATGATGAAGTGATGAAGGAAGATAAGAAATGTCTTAAGGAGAAGGGAATTAAAGTTGCAGATGTCAAGAATTTACCTCCTATAGAAGAATTATGTAAGCCAATTCCCCATTCATCCACTATTGAGGTACACTCTCTCCAACACTTTGATGAAGGTGATATCCCTTACTCTAAACCTCCTGATCAATGCTTAGAAGAATTCGATATTTTTATTGTTAAGCAAGATAATTTTAATAAAAGGGTGTAAAACCATCTAATGGAAAACACTAGAGCTATTGTTGAGTTAAAAGATATTGTGGAAAGAACCTCTAATGATGTTAAAATGCTTGTTAAACATTTTCAAATGGTTCAAACTCAAATAGAACAACTTATTAAAGTGCAAAAAGACTTGCTAGTTAATGCTGCCAAAAGAAAAATATACTTATGAAATTAGAACTAGAAGTGGTGCTGCTACCCAGGATCCTCTATATCCTGAGGGGCATCCCAAAGAATTGAGCAGGATTCTCAACAAGCTGAAAATAGTGGTACTACTCATAAGAAAAGAAAAAAGAAACATAAACTATTGTAGAACCCTCTGAACCTGCTAAAGATCCTAATAGTATATCTATCTCTGATGCTGAAACTGAAAGCGGTAATGAAGAAAATGATGTTCCTGATAAAGAAAGAGTTGAAGAAGAACCTGAAAAGCACAGTAAGAATACTAAATACACTAAAGAAGATTTTGTTGCTAAGAAACATGGTAGTGAAAGAGAGCCTTGGGTCCAAAAACTTATGTCTTTCCCTGATAAGAAACACAAGTCAAAGGAAGATGAACACTATAATAAGTTTTGTGAGTGGATGAAACCTTTATTCCTGCAAATTCCTTTGACTGATGCTATTAAATTGCCTCCTTACTCAAAGTATATGAAGGATATTGTCTCGAATAAAAGGAAGATCCCTAATTAAGAAATCTCTACTTTGCTTGCTAATTATTCCTTTAATGGTAAGGTTCCAAAGAAACTTGGAGACCCAGGGATTCCAACTATTCCTTGCTCTATTAAAAATAGTTATGTTAGAACTGCTTTGTGTGATTTGGGAGCAGGAGTTAGTGTTATGCCTTTTTCTCTCTACAAGAGACTTCAACTGGAAAAACTAATACCAACTGATATATCTTTGCAAATGGATGATAAATCTACCACTATTCCTGTTCGTATATGTGAGGATGTACATGTTCAAGTGGCTCATAATTGCTTGATATTAACTGATTTTGTTGTGCTTGAAATGCCTGAAGATGATAATATGTCTATTATTCTTGGGAGACCTTTTCTTAATACTGTAGGAGCCGTTATTAATTGTAATCAAGGAAAGGTGACCTTTAATGTTAATGACAAGGAGCATACTGTCTATTTCCCCAAGAAGATTGATAGGACTTATGGTTTAAATTCAATTGAACATGTTGAGGGCATTCAAGTTGGAGAGATATATTGTCCCATACCAAGAGAAAAATTTGAAACTATTATGATTGGGACCATTGCTATCAAAGTTGAGGTAACATAATCATTAGTGGAATACAAAGTTTTGTTTCATATAAAATTGTTTTGGTAACAAGACCTGATCAACCTTGTTAACAAAAGGATTTCATTGAACAAAACAATGTTTTCACCATGATTATTGATGACCCACAATTATAGGGGGTGTATCGCAGTATTTTCGATAAGTAAGAGTGTCGAACCCAACGAGGAGCAGAAGGTGCTGGCTAGTGGTATGGATCAGGAATTCTCTGCAAATACTTAGCAAACGGATTTTTAGGGTTTTTTGATAAAGCAAGTAAACAAAGTACGAGCAAATAAAAGACAGTAGGAATAAATGCAGCAAGTGGCCCAATCCTTTATGCAGCAAAGGACAAGCCGGTTGTATTACTTAAGATGACCGAACATTCTCGAGGACACATGGGAAGACTGTCAAGTGCTTTCGCTTCATATAGTTGATTAATCTTCTCTAGCTTGGTAAGTGTTGTGTGGGTGAACCAGTGCTAATGTACCGCCCCATCCAAGACTAGTACATACTTGTGATTATACCCCTTGCTAACATCCGTAAGTACAAGAAAGTAATTAAGGTAGAGACCTAACCACAGCTTTAAACTCTAAGACCCTTACATCCCTTGTGCAATGGTTTCCTAACGGGGGTTCAGGTTTCTGTCACTCCGGCAACCCCTACGATTAGTAGCCAAATACACAATGCATTCCCCTAGGCCCATATAGGTGAAGTGTCATGTAGTCGACGTTCACATGACACCAGTAGAAGAAGTACACCACAACTTAAATATCAAACTATTGAATCTTTCTCAACACAACTCCACTACTAACAACATGACTTGTCCCATGTCCTCAAGAACAAAACGAACTACTCACAAGACATCATATGGATCATGATCAGAGATGGAATAATGATGTATAACAATCTGAACATAAACAATAATTCAATGGTTCACCCAATAGCATCAACTACAAAGAGTAATCAACACCGGGAAAGTTTCCCCTATGAACTAATGCAAGATTCAACTCAATTGTTACAACAATATGGAGATGGTGATGAGGGTGCTGATGGTGCTGATGATGATGATCCCGATGAAGTCCAGCTTGATGGTGGTGTTGATGGCGACGATCTCCCCTCTCCGGGAAGGAATTCCCCCGGTAGAAATCTGTCTGCCAGAGAGATCTTTCTCTCTTGGTGTTTTCCGCCCCTCAGAGGCGGCGGAATCTTTCTGTGGTCACTCTCCGAGTCTTAGGGTTTCGGAAGGATGATATACGCCAGAGGGGAGAGGCTGGAGTGGGCCAGGGTGGCCACATCACCTGCTGGCGTGGCCTAGGGCTGCCTGCGCTAGGGGGTGGTGTGGGCCCCCTGTGGCCCATCTCCACTCCGTCTTTTGGAATCCTTAGTCTTCTGGAAAAATAGGATTTTCTGTATATTTTCCCGGATTTTTTGATCTTCGCGAATTTTGCCTCCAAACAACACCTTTTCCATCAGAATCCTGACAGCAGCGGTCAATGCTCCAAAAGTCATCAACCATGCAAAAATAGATGAAATAACATAAGTATCACCTCTCAATATGAAATATATCAATGAATAATAGTGAACTAAGACATAGAATAGTGATGCAAAATGGACGTATCAACTCCCCCCAAGCTTAGACTTCGCTTGTCCCCAAGCGAAACTGAGCTCAATAAACATGGCCTCAGGTTTATGGAGTGAAGAGTCGATAAAAGAATACGGACAAGAAGCATCACATCCATCAAGTGCATAGATCATAATAGAAGACAACTCACTATTATATAACTCAACTTGCAATGAGTAAAGGAAACACAACAAAGATACATAAAGTAAATCATAATTGGTAATGGCAAACTTAGCTCTTGGTCGAAGAATAGTTGATAATTTGCTGGAGTTCACAAATAACTGGTTTTCAAAGATAGCTTTCAAAGTAGTAAACATCAAGATAAGAGAAATGTGCTAAACAAGGAACATAAGAAACATGATTGAATAAATCATCATATGAATGAATGAAACACAACAACTCAAAATACTTGCTGAGATAGAAGGGAGTAGGTTTACTGACTCAACTACAAATTAAAAGAAAGGCCCTTCAAAGAGGGAAGCAAGGATTGCAAGTCTCATAAAGAGCTCCCAAAAATTATGATACTTACTAGCTTTTAGCTCTCATTGCCCCTATCATAGGCATCTTTAGGTGATTAAGGTTAAAATGATCAAATATGAGGATATGCATTGACAAGTTGTAAGTTGAGAATCTCATGTCCCTTGAATACGAGGGCTGCTCCTCATGCTACTCAAGTTTAGTCACCGGTAAGTTCTTGTCATCGTAAGCATATGTGTATCATTGAGAACCGCCAACAGGGTACCCCTTGCCTGATGATACGGAAGAATCCCCATATCAAAATGACAATGCAAGCAGACAATAAGCATCTCAGCAATCTTCTTATTTACCATGGGAATATGGTGCTTTTTTCTCTCTTTCCTATTTTCATAATATCTCTTTTTTTTCTCTTTTTCTCAATCTCTATCTCTTTTTTATAAGAAGAATGCTTCATAGATACTCGTTATGGTTACGCTGCAGGTTTCCACCATGTCAGCATGGATTAGACCAGCGGCCCAGGCGTTTCTCTAACACACATGCATAACTCCATGGACTTACAAGATCCCCTTTCATTTCACACCGACGACATCCATAGACAAAATAACATGATATCAACTAGGTACAAAGTACCAGTGCAATGTTGAAAGCGTTCCCCATGACAGCATGGTTCTGCTAATTCACAACTTACAGAGCGCAAGCATATACGCAACATAGGTGAGCACAATGGTTCAAGTTTATTAAGTGCAAGAAAGTAAAGTGTGCCATCAAGTTCATGAGAGCTTTAATCACTAATTTTCAAATAACAAGTTTAATTTGGGAGGTAGATAAAACAAGAATTTACTTGGAATAGCAATAATGCTACTAGGTAGGTATGGTGGACACAAATGGCAAAGGTTTTGGTTTTAAGAAGGTGGATGCACAAGAAGAATACCCTCTCAGTACAGGTTTTTGGCTAGCAAGGCTGGGTAGCAAGTATAAGAGTTGAAGGAAATAAACAAACATACAAGTGATAAAGGAAAACATGCAATCTTCCTTGGAAGCACAAAAGATCTTAACTAGAGAATACTAGACTTATGAGCAAATCAAGAAAGAAAGATGATGAAATTATTTTTCTTTAGAGTACTTCTATCTTTTTCATTCAACTCTCAAAAATAGTGTTGCTACTGACCGAGCTAGGTTTGCCAAAACCAACTAAATTAACTCAATGATCCCAAAGTGATACCAATACTAACAACAAGATCAGTCATATAACCACGAATTGAAAACTAATATAAGCTATGCAAAAGAGTAAATGATAGAACTTCTCATTAATATTCCATAACGGCAACTCACACCAAGGGATACATATCTAACGAGAGAGGGGACACTTCCATAATGCAAATCATCCTACAAAATAACTCCTCTATTCATGATATGACTCTACTAAAAAGGTAAAACGATAGAAGATAGTGATGTGATACCGCGACACTCCCCCAAGCTTGGAACAAACCATGGGGATGCCAAACCTGATGACGAATTACTCCTTCGGTGGTGGTGGTATCCTCTCATCTTCGTCCGTCTTCCAGGGTAAGGGCTTCCCGTCAACAAAGGACATCGTGGTTTCCAACATCCTGACACTTGCAGCAACACTTATGCGTTTAAACCTAGCCTCATACTCACAGTTTTGATTTTGAACATCATAGAACTATGCTTGCAGTTCATTGGTTGTTTGGCGGAGTGAGAGGACTTCGTCTTTGAGTTTAGCAGTCTCCTTTTGGTGCTTGGTGATGAGTTCGGAACAAATCTTATGGATGATGTCCACTTCGCGCTCCGCCATCTTCTTGTACCTAAAGACTTCTTGCTCCAGTGCTTCCATCCTCTCCTCTAGACTTCCTTCACCTTTAGGTCCTTGAACCTCTTTAATTCGGACCTCCCCATCTTCGAGCAACAACTCCTTGGGATGAATCTTCAACTCTCTCATGTATGGGTTGATGATATCTTCTAAGGAATCCCCCTCGTCTGATCCAGTGGAAGACATTGTGGCTCCAAATCTGGGATTCTACCTGGCAGAAACAGATCGAAACAAAAACACGACGAAAACACGATATACAAAACCTCGGAAGATCCGGGGGTTATATATTACGAAGTTTCATAACAAGAGGAAGGTACTGGGTGAAAACAGGTCGGAGGCGGAGTCTGGGTTGGCCTCACCACCTGGTGGTGCAGCCAGGGGAGGGCCCGCTCCACATGGTGGTGTGAGCCACCCTGGCTCCGTTTCCGTCCCTTTTTTTGCTTCGTAGCTTTCCTTATTGACTGAAAACTACAAAAATATAGTTGTATTGTAATTTCGCGGAACTTTTCTTACCAGAACTGTTACCTATTTGAAAACAGACTCTGTAGGTCTCTGAATTTGGTCCTTGATGAATTTCTCCGGAGTTATAACTTGAAAGGCATCGACATCTTCATTGTAAGAATCTCCAGCAATATAGTGTTTGAGTCGCTGCCCATTCACTACTTGTGTAGTATTATCTTTTAAAGAAGAAATTTTTATTGCTCCTAAACGGTATACTTCTTCAATAATGAAAGGTCCTTCCCATTTTGACAGTAGCTTTCCTGCAAAAAATCTGAGACGAGACCTATACAAAAGAAATTTCTCACCAACATGAAATTCTCTCTTAAGTATTCGCTTGTCATGCCATCTTTTAACTTTTTCCTTAAAGAGCCTAGCATTTTCATAGGCTTCACTCCTCCATTCATCTAAAGAACTTAAGTCAAATAATCTTTTCTCACCAGCGAGCTTACAATCTGTATTTAGTTATTTAACTGCCCAGTAAGCTTTGTGTTCTAATTCTAAGGGTAGGTGGCAAGCTTTCTCATAAACCATTTTATAAGGAGACATCCCCATATGATTTTTGTAGGCAGTTCTATAAGCCCATAAAGCATCATTCAACTTTTTAGCCCAGTTTTTTCTAGATCTATTAACAGTCTTTTGCAAGATGGATTTAATTTCTCTATTTGATAACTCTACTTGCCCGCTAGTTTGGGGGTGATAGGCTGAAGCAATTCTATGATTAACATCATATTTAGCAAGGGTCTTTCTAAAACCACCATGAATGAAATGAGAACCCCCATCAGTCATGAGATACCTAGGCACTCCAAACCTAGGAAAGATAACATCCTTAAGCATTTTTAGAGAGGTCTCCCCGTCAGCACTCTTTGTAGGAATGGCTTCTACCCACTTAGTAACATAATCAACGACAATAAGAATATGAGTGTAACCTTTCGAAGGAGGGAAAGGACCCATAAAGTCGAATCCCCAGCAATCAAAAGGTTCAATAACTAGAGAGTAGTTCATAGGCATTTCATTGCGTCTAGAAATATTACCAACACGCTGACATTCATCACAAGATAAAACAAATTTTCTTGCATCTTTAAAAAGGGTAGGCTAGTAGAAACCTGATTGTAGCACCTTTTGTGCAGTTCTATCTCCTGCATGATGTCCTCCATAAGCACTGCCATGACATTTACGCAATATCTCCTTTTGTTCATATTCTGGAACACATCTTCGCATAATACCATCCACTCCCTCTTTGTATAAGTGTGGGTCATCCCAAAAATAATGCCTCAAATCATAGAAGAACTTCCTTCTTTGCTAAGCTATAAAAGTTGGAGGCAAATACTTGGAGACAATAAAGTTAGAATAATCAGCGTACCAAGGGTTCCCTCGCGAGCTTACCCCTACTGCGGCTAACTGCTCATTTGGGAAACTATCATTAACAGGCATAGGGTCAAAAGAGATGTTTTCCAATCGAGATAAATTATCAGCTAGAGGGTTTTCAGCACCCTTCCTATCTACTATATGTAGATCAAACTCTTGTAAAAGCAGCACCCATCTAATAAGCCTAGGCTTAGTGTCCTTCTTCGTCATAATGTATTTAATAGCAGCATGATCAGTATGAATGGTGACTTTTGAGTCTACAATATAGGGCCTAAACTTATTACAAGCAAAAACGACAGCTAGAAATTCCTTTTCAGTAGTAGCATAATTCCTTTGAGCAGCGTCTAGAGTCTTACTAGCATAATGGATAACATTTAACTTTTTATCAATTCGTTGCCCAAGGACAGCACCTAAAGCAAAATCACTAGCATCACACATTATTTCAAAGGGTAAACTCCAATTAGGTGGTTGAACAATAGGGGCTGTAGTTAAAGCCTTCTTAAGAGTTTCAAAATCTTCCTTACAATCATCATTAAAAACGAAGGGTACATCTTTTTGAAGAAGATTAGTGAGGGGTTTTGATATCCTAGAAAAGTCTTTAATAAACCTTCTATAGAAACCAGCATGACCAAGGATACTACGAATACCTTTGATGTCTCTTGGACATGGCATCTTCTCAATTGCCTCAACCTTAGCTCTATCAACTTCTATGCCTCTTTCAGAAACTTTATGCCCAAGGACAATCCCTTCATTAACCATGAAGTGGAATTTCTCCCAATTAAGAACAAGATTAGTTTCTTCACATCTCTGCAAAACTTTATCAAGGTTGTGCAGACAATTATCAAAAGAAGTTCCATAGACAGAAAAGTCATCCATGAACACTTCTACAATTTCCTCACAAAAACCATGAAAGATAGCAGACATGCACCTTTGAAAAGTAGCAGGAGCATTACATAAACCAAAAGTCATACGTCTATAAGCATAAGTTCCGTAAGGGCAAGTAAAAGTAGTTTTTTCTTGATCTTGTTGTTTAACAGCAATTTGAGAGAAACCAGAATAACCATCAAGAAAACAAAAATGGGTCTTTTTAGACAACCTTTCCAACATTTGATCAATAAAAGGAAGCGGGTATGTGATCTTTCTTAGTAACTTTATTAACTTTTCTAAAATTGATGCACATCCTATAGCCTACTACTATTCTTTGAGGAATAAGCTCATCATTATCATTAGGAACAACGGTAATACCTCCCTTTTTAGGAACACAATGAACAAGACTAACCCATTCACTATCAGCAATAGGGTAAATAATACCAGCATCAAGTAGTTTCAATACCTCATTCCTTACCACTTCCTTCATCTTAGGATTTAAACGTCATTGGTGCTCCACTACTGGCTTCGCATCTGGTTCTATGTTGATAGAATGCTGACATATAGTAGGTGAAATCCCTTTTAAATCATCCAGAGTATAGCCCATAGCTCCTCGGTGTTTCTTCAAAACCTCCAACAACCTTTCTTCTTCCTTTGCTGAAAGTTTAGAGCTAATAATAACAAGATATATCTTTTTATCATCAATATAAGCATATTTAAGATCATCAGGGAGAGGTTTTAGATCGAAGACCGGATCCTTTTTAGGTGGCAACGTCGTACCCAAGTCTTCTATAGGCAAGTCATGCTTTAGCATCTTGGGTTGACGACGGAGGATCTCGTCAATCTCATTCCTTTCTTCCATGAAGATCTCACTTTCGTGATCTTCCATAAATTGCTGCAAAGCATTGTTAGGAGCAAGAGAGATAGAAGCAAGTTGTTCAACTCTAAAATCCTCATTATGGGTTTCCTCTTCGCAAGGTTCTTTAGTAAATTTCGAAAAATTAAACTCATAAGATTCCCCGTCAAACTTAGTCAAGATTTTCTCCCTCTTGCAATCAATAATAGCTCTACAAGTACTCAAGAAAGGTCTACCAAAAATGATAGGATAAGTTTTACTAGCAGATGAACCAAGTACTAGAAAATCAGCAGGATACTTAAACCTTACCACAAAGAACTTCCACGTCTCGTACAATACCAATTGGAGAGATGGTCTCTCTATTAGCAAGGTGAATAACCACATCAATCTCTTCCAATTCGTAGGGACTTATTTCATGCATAATTTCTCTGTAAAGCTCATAAGGAATAGCATTGGAACTTGCACCAATATCACATAAACCATAATAGCAATGATCACCGATTCTAACAGAAAGCACAGGAACACTAGCTTTTTTAGTTCTATTAGGATGTGAAACAATATTAGAAGCATCCTCACAAAATACTATGTGTCCATCTTCTATGCTTTTAGTGACAAGGTCTTTCACAATTGCTACCACAGGTTCAATGTTTATTTGTTCATCAGGTTTTACAGTTCTCTTTTCACTTTTAGTGATTACATTAGTTATCATAGGATGATGCTTTACCTTATCTTTTCCCTTCTCGATATAAGGCTCAGGTAAGATATGATCAATAATGCAACACTCAGTGCTCCCAACAGGAACACAGTCAACAATATCTTTATAAGGTGCATGGTACTTATTCCATCCCCTTTTTGGAATTTCAATATAAGAAGCAAAAGCTCTAAACAATTCATAATAACTTGCAAATCAAGACCATAAGCATTTTTAATATTTTGAAAGTCATCAGTTCCCATAAAAGATTCAATGCATTCATAATCATAATGTATACCTGACTTTCTACCTTTGTCATTCTCCCAAGCTTCAGCATTGTCTTGAATACGGTCCAGAAGATCCCATTTAGCTTCTTCTTCCATACGAGTGAATGATCCAGCACAAGAAGCATCCAATAAATCTTTATCATGTAGAGGGAGCCTTGCATAAAAGTTATTGATAATAATATTGTTGGGGAGCTCATGAATGGGAAATTTGAGCATTAGTAACTTCAATCTCCCCCAAGCTTGAGCTGTACTCTCTCCATCAAGAGGCCAAAGGTTGTATATTTGATTCTGTTCTTTATGAATCTCACTAGGAGGATAAAACTTTGAATAAAAGAGAGGCACTATTTCCTCCCATTCCAGAGCTTGACCATTCTTCAGCAGCTTATACCATTCCTCAGCTCTTCCTTCCAGTGATAATGAGAATAACTTCTTCTTAACTTGATATGTAGTAATACCTGCACACTTGAACAACCCACATAATTCGTGTATAAAGAGTAAATGATCACCAGGATGGACAGTTCCATCCCCAACATAGTAGTTATCCATAACACGATCAATAATTCTTGTAGGTATTTTGAAAACATCATTCTCAGCAGGTGGTGGTTTATCTACTACCTTAGCAGTGGTAGTAGCATTACCAAATAATAAACTCAGCGAATTATCCATAACGAAAATAAAGCAACTAGCAGAAATAAACAATACTCACAGTAGAAGTTTCCTTTACTAGTTCCACTCTCCAATAGCGCTTCACTCCCTGGCAACAGCGCCAGAAAATAGTCTTGATGACCCACAAGTATAGGGGGTGTATCGCAGTATTTTTATAAGTAAGAGTGTCGAACCCAACGAGGAGCAGAAGGTGATGGCTAGTGGTATGGATCAGGAATTCTCTGCAAATACTTAGCAAACGGATTTTTAGGGTTTTTTGATCAAGCAAGTAAACAAAATACGAGCAAATAAAAGACAGTTGGAATAAATGTAGCAAGTGGCCCAATCCTTTATGCAGCAAAGGACAAGCTGGTTGTATTACTTAAAATGACCAAATGTTCTCGAGGACACATGGGAAGACTGTCAAGTGCTTTCGCTTCATATAGTTGATTAATCTTCTCTAGCTTGCTAATTGTTGTGTGGGTGAACCTGTGCTAATGTACCGCCCCATCCAAGACTAATACATACTTGTGATTATACCCGTTGCAAACATCCGTAAGTACAAGAAAGTAATTAAGGTAGAGACCTAACCACAACTTTAAACTCTAAGACCCTTACATCCCTTGTGCAATGGTTTGCTAACGGGGGTTCAGGTTTCTGTCACCCCGGCAACCCCTACGATTAGTAGCCAAATACACAATGCATTCCCCTAGGCCCATATAGGTGAAGTGTCATGTAGTCGATGTTCACATGACACCAGTAGAAGAAGTACACCACAACTTAAATATCAAACTATTGAATCTTTCTCAACACAACTCCACTACTAACAACATGACTTCTCCCATGTCCTCAAGAACAAAACGAACTACTCACAAGACATCATATGGATCATGATCAGAGATGGAATAATGATGTATAATAATCTGAACATAAACAATAATTCAATGGTTCACTCAATAGCATCAACTACAAAGAGTAATCAACACCGGGAAAGTTTCCCCTATGAACTAATGCAAGATTCAACTCAATTGTTACAGCAATATGGAGATGGTGATGAGGGTGCTGATGGTGATGATGATGGTGGTGATGATGATGATGATCCCGATGAAGTCCAACTTGATGGTGGTGTTGGTGGCGATGATCTCCCCTCTCTGGGAAGGAATTCCCCCGGCAGAAATCTGTCTGCCGGAGAGATCTTTCTCTCTCGTTGTTTTCCGCCCCGCAGAGGCGGCGGAATCTTTCTGTGGTCGCTCTCTGAGTCTTAGGGTTTTGGGAGGATGATATACGCCAGAGGGAAGAGGCTGGAGTGGGCCAGGGTGGCCACACCACCTGTTGGCGTGGCCTAGGGCTGCCCGCTCCAGGGGGTGGTGTGGGCCCCCTGTGGCCCATCTCCACTCCGTCTTCTGGCATCCTTAGTCTTCTGGAAAAATAGGATTCTCCGTATATTTTCCTGGATTTTCTGATCTTCGCGAATTTTGCCTCCAAACAGCACCTTTTCCATCAGAATTCTGACTGCAACGGTCCATGCTGAAAAAGTCATCAACCATGCAAAAACAGATGAAATAACATAAGTATCACCTCTCAATATGAAATATATCAATGAATAATAGTGAATTAAGACATAGAATAGTGATGCAAAATGGACGTATCAATTATCTCCGCTTACTTCTATTCTATCCATTTAGTTTTTGCTTTCGTTTAGTTTTCTTTTCTGTTGTTAGTTGCTTGCATGTTAGAGTGTCTTAGAACTTCTTAAGTTCTAGCCTTGTTTTGTCTTTGCATCATTCCAGAAACTTTTTTTGTCAGAAAATCATTCTGTTATGCCTGAAAATTGCCCAAAAATAAAGTGTCTCGAAAAATTCTAGAAAAGTCATATTAAATTTTTACGTGAAAAAAGGGGCAGAGAAGTGCATGGAAGGTACCAGGGGGATCCACTAGGCAGGCACACCACCTGGTGGCGCGGCCAGCCCAGGGGCGCGCCTGGCCATGGTGTGGGCCACCCCTGGCCCTCCGCTCACTCTCTCACTTGCCACTTTCTTCTCTCTCCCGAGAGAACACCAGTTCATTGCTCGAAATCGCGTTCTTGTTGTTCTTGCCCTCGATTTTTCGATCTCCTTGCTCAGCCCATCTTTGCTGCTGAAATTTGGAGCATTTGTTCTCCGGTATGTGACTCCTCCACTTGTCCAAGTAGATTTGTGTTTAGTGGTTTATATCTTGAGTATTTTGCTGCTGTAGGTGACAGGTTATGAGAGATTGTAAGCTTGTTCAATGCTTAGAGATATAGTTTTGATGCATGTTTAGGCCTCTACAAGTCCCTATGAGTAGTGCCCTTCATTATATATTCACTTTGCAATCACTTGTTTAATAGATGTTTAAATTTCAGAATAGAAGATGACTGAGCATCAACTCAACCAACATGAACTAAGGGTGCCTGAGGTTATGAAGGTTCACCAAGAGGAGGAAGTTTTTCCTTCCATCTATCCATGCTCCGAATTCATGAGGGCTGTAGGAATTTTCCAGGACTTCCATACTTTGGTTGCTAATGCAGGATTGGAGTACTTTTTGGAAGATGAACCTTGTCAATTCGTGAAACTAATGATGTCTGTAGTGCAGTACTTTCAATTTAGTTACTCTTTGCCTAACCCCATGGTCCACTACAAAATTTACAATATAGCTGTCGACCTTTCTCTCGATGACTTTTGTGCAGCTATTAAGGTACCTCAGTGGGGATCATGTGGAAGGATTAAAGAGCGACCTGCACCACTCATGGACTTGTACGCAGAGATTTTCCAAGGGAGCAACTTCTCGAAGGAGAGCAGGAAAATCCGTAACATTCATCTCCCCTCTATTCGCTACTTTGCTTACTTTATTGCCAAGTGTGTTCTTGCTAGGAAAACTGCCAATAAGTTATCTTCGTATGATCTAGCATTCATCTTTGCTTCTCTTAAACGAGATAGGACTTATAACTTGGGTGCCTTGATAGCTTTCTGTCTTGCTGCTAACCGCGAGAAAGGTGGAATTTGTGGAGGCCTCATTGCTTCTCGTTTATTAGCGTTGCATGGTTTAGTGCCCCATCATCTAGACCTACAGTTTCCCATAGAAAGGCTTGATCTTAATTCCATTATACAACATAAATTTGTTTCTACTTGGGCTAATCTGAGTGAGTTGTCTTATGAATTAACCTTTCTCAAGGCTGGGTGGAGATGGAGCAAGTTCGAGCGAGTTGTTCTTTTGCCTGCACCTAGTTTGTTTAACCTTGATAACAGGGTAGGATGGTCTCTCACGGAGGAGGAGCTTGATACGTACTTGGGAGAGCTCTCCCAGCAGGAGCAGGATACTAGAAGGGAGGTCATAGATGATTCGGTCCAGCCCTCGAATGAGAGGGAGTCTTCATATCAGCGGCCTACCTATGATTGGGGAGCTTCTTCTTCCCAAGGGCCTAACTATGATCATTCTTACAATGACCCGCCTGTTTGGAACCCTTACTCGTATTTGGATTGACACCCACTTAGGCTAAAAGCCTAAGCTTGGGGGGAGGTACACCGACATCACACTCATCTCCATATCATGTTTCATCGGTCCTTTGTATATTCATGCTTCGTTCTCTTTTTAGTTTTCGTTCTTTCTTTGTTTTCGCTTTCTAAAACACAAAAAGACCAAAAATATTTCTGTTGTTTCTCTTTGTTTGCTTCTTCTTCTTTTTGCCTTGGTTTGCTTTTTTCCTTTTTGATTTGTTTGAACTATTCGAAAACCCCAAAAGGATTTTTCTTTGCTTGTTCTTCCTTTTTGGTTCTTGTTTAAAAAAAATCAAAAACACCAAAAATATTTGTTGTTCTTCTTTGGTTTTGTGAGTTTGTTGCAGGATTCAGCAGTGCTAAGTGGAATTTGGTTTCATGTTATTATTCAAGCCACACAAGTGAAGGGCAATAATGAGGATTAGTGACAACTTGAGGTGTGGTAAGAGGCTGGTAACAAACTCTATTTGTTTTCATTTTTGTACATATACTCATCATTGTGGGTATGCTTAGCCTATTCGTGTAGGGTGTATGTTATTTATGGATGCTTAGTAGTTCTTGCTTTCCTATGATTAGCTCTAGCTCGTTAATAATTTGTAGCATGTCATATGAATGTTTGTTTACATTTCTCTATTCATAATTTGATATGACACTGTGGTATCTCCCTCTGAGTGTTTCACTTGAATTGACTTGGCACATGCTCACGCATGCATATGCCTGAGTCAATAATCAGTTAAGCCTCGATGAACTATTTTGCCTCAGGGGTCTTGAATCGCTTTCATGCCATGATTAGTCCTGTTTTGTTGCAAGCATGATTATAACAATTGCTGGTCTCTCGTTTGTCGCTCCCTTACTATTGCTAGCCTTCACTTGCACTGAGTATAAGCTTTACTCGTGTTTCCAACTCCCTAAAACCAAATATTGCCAAAAGTGTCCACCATACCTACCTATTAGCATCATTTGTTGTTCCGTGCATATCCAATATGCCTTGTTTTCTTCCGAATAAAATGTTTGCTTGTTATGAGAAAGTTAGTTAGTAAAGCTCTCACGAACTTGATGGCACACTTTACTTTCTTGCACTTAATAATCTAGAAGCATTGCGTCCATCTTTGTTGCGTATATGCTTGCGCTTTATAAGTTGAAGTTAGCAGAACCATGTATCATGGGGAACGCTTTCAACATTTCACGGGCACTTTGTACCCAGATGATATCATGATTCTTTTGCTTATGGATCCCGACGGTGTGAAATAAAAGGGGAACTTGAAAGATCATGGAGTTTGTATATGTGTTATAGAAACGCCTGGGCTGCTAGCCTAAGCCATGCCTAATCATGGTGGAAACTTGCAGAATAACCTTAATGAGCATTCTATGAAGCATCCTCAATAAAAACCTATGCAAATAGCAAATAAAAAGATCGCTCAGATGCTCATTGTCTGGTTGCCTTGTCATTTTGATTATGGGATAGCTCATGTATCATGTGCAAGGGGTACCCCGTTGGTGGTTCTCTATGATACATATGTACTTACAATGACAAGAGCTTACTTGTGACTGAAGTTGAGTAGCATGAGGTCCGGTACTCGTAAGTAAGGGGCATGAGACTTTAGTTTATAACTTGTCAAGCATATCCTCTTAGTTGTGTCAGTTTAACCTTAACCATTTAAAGATGCTTATGATAGGGGCAATGAGAGCTCAAAGCTAACGAGTACCATACTTTCAGCATTTGGAAGCCTTTCAAATTATTCAAAACCTTTTTCATTTCCTTGTTGAGTCACCACCTATTCTATGAGCACTTGCTTGAGAGCATAGTTGTCATTCTTAGTGTAATATGCTTGTCTCAAAACTTGATTATTTGTGTTATGACATTGATGCTTGTATCTTTGATATCTTTACTTCTAGTCTTCACCTGAACTTCAGAGGTGCCTTGACATTCACAATCAAAGGCAAGCCAGATACCACTCTATCATATCTTGTTGTGAGCATTGTAATGTTGCTTATGTTTATGTTTCGTGCTACTTATTATTTTTGAGTTGGAATCTATTCATAGCTTGCATTACCTATTAAGTAAACTTAGTTGCATACTCCTTATTATGAATTGTCTAAGTAGTTGATCATATGCTGAGAATATATACATCATATGAAGCAAATGTGTTCGTGAAAGTTTCTTTTATCGCACTCAGTTTTCAACTGAATTGCTTGAGGACAAGCAATAAGCTAAGCTTGGGGGGAGTTGATACGTCCAAAACATATCTACTTTCCCGAACACTTTTGCTATTGTTTTTCCTCTAAACTTGTGTGAATTGGATACAACTAACACAGACTGACGCTATTTTCAGCAGAATTACTTTGGTGTCTAGTTTTTGTGCAGAAAATCAACTATCAGGAAAAATCTCGGAAAATATGCCAAAAATCCTATTTCGCCAGAAGACTCACGGAGCCAGAATACGAGACGGAGTGGGGCTGGGCCTAGGCCACACCACATGGCCGTGCCGGCTAGGCCTGGCCGCGCCAGGGGGTGGTCTGGCCGCCCCAGACACCCCCTCGGTCTCCCTCTTCGCCTATAAGTTGCCTTCTGACCTAAAAACTCAGGGGGTCAACGTTTTTCCAGAAAGAGTTCCGCTCCGTCGCCACCACCAGATTTCACGATTCAAAACTAGAAACTCCGTTCTGTCACCCTGCCGGGATGGGGAATTGGAGGAGATCATCGCCATCATCATCACCATCGCTTCTCTATCGACCATCCATGTTTCCCCCATCTATGAGTGAGTAAATCCCCCTGTGTAGGCTATGGGGATGGTAGGGATTGGATGAGATCGTTCATGTAATGGCATCGGATTATTAGGGCATGATGCCTAGTATCTTTTATTAGTGCGTTTTGACTTTGTTGCGACTTGTTATGCTTAATGCTTGTCAGTAGGGCCCGAGTGCCATGATTTCAGATCTGAACATGTTATTGATTCATTATGATAGTATTGTTTATGGTCTTACCTGCAAGTTGTATACAGACGTTGTTGTCCGGAACCAAAGGCCCCGAAGTGACAGCAATCGGGATAACCGGAGGGAATGGCTTTGATGTGAGGATCACATGTGTTCACGGAGTGTTAATGCTTTGCTCCGATGCTCTATTAAAAGGAGCACCTTAATTGCTAGTAGTTCCCTTGAGGCCCCGCTGCAAACGGGCTGGCAGGACAAAAGATGTTGTGCAAGTTCTCATTGCGAGCATGTATGACTATATATGGAACACATGCCTATGATTATTTAGTACTTGGATGCTTTATCTTATTTATCTGCAAATGCCCTATGTTCTGATTGCTATATGAATTGTCTTGTCCATGCAACACCCATCCATCCTTCCCTGTGCCTACCGCGCTCTAATCCTACTGTTTATTGCGATTGTTACTACTGTCTTTACTTTTACTACTGCTATTACTTTACTATTTCTACTACAAAACTGTTGCTACTGATAAACTGCTGTGAGCAAGATTGTTTCCAGGTACAGCTGAATTGACAACTCAATTGTTAAGGCTTATAAATATTCTTTGGCTCCCCTTGTGTCGAATCAATAAATTGGGTTTCACTTCCCTCGAAAATACTGCAATACACCCCCTATACTTGTGGGTCATCCACTGCCATGCAAAGATCGTGTGTAGCAACTGCCTCAAGTATCACAGTGCAACCTCCTTTGTGGCCTTTGTACATCCACTGCCATGCAAATGGACAATTCTTCTAGTGCCAATGCGTGCAGTCTATGCTTCCAAGCATCCCAGGGAATCCTCTACTTTCATTAACTGCGAGGATCCGAGCAGTGTCTTCAGCAGTGGGTGCTCTCAAGTAGTGTGGCCCAAACACTGCAATCACTGCCGTGTAAAACCTGTACAGGCAATCGATGGCGGTCGACTCGGCCATGCGGAGATAGTCATCAGCACTGTCACCCGGCGCTCCGTATGGAAGTAACCTCATCACCAATGTGCACTTCTGCAGTGAGGAAAAGCCTACCATGTTGGTGTAGTCCTTCTTGCATACGAAATAGGGGTCGAACTCCCGGATGGCGTGCATGATCCCAAGGAAGAGCTTTCGGCTCATCCTGAAACAGCGCTGAAACACGACCTCTTTGTGGAGAGGCTCGTCGGGGAAGTAGTCGGCGTACAGCATGCAGTAGCCCTCCTCCCTCTATCTTGCTTTGAACTTCCAGCGACCCTTCGCCGAGCCTCCATGCTTCGGCGTTGCCGTCTGTATGTACAGCCGTGCCAGAGAGGCTAGGATTTTCACGTGCTCTACATCTTCGGTGGCTACGGTATTCTCTTCCTCCAGCAACATGGTGAACAACTCTTCGTCATCGGAGTCCATGGCCGAATGGGCCAATAGTTGAACACTTGGCGGGCGAGGTGGTGGTGCTAGAAGCGTGGGCGAGCTACGACGGAGGTGGGGGTGGCGAAAGTGACCTAGGCTGCCGAGGGAACTTGTGGTGGTGTCGACGGACCTATCTACATGCGCGATTCTGGCTTGAATTGGCGGAGATTCGCCGGCGCAAGCATGGCGACGAGGCAGATGGGGGAAAACCTTCGCCACGGGAGAGGCGACTGGTGGTGGGAAATGGGATGTTTCGCTGACAGGGCTGGCCCACCCTCGTTTTATCTCCATCCGGCATTCCCATGCCGTCCTGACGCCTCGGGTTCGGCCTGGGAACGCCGGACTAATTTGGGGCCAAATCCGGACGAAACCGGTGTCCTGGGAATGCGACTGGGCGAAATTTCGTCGTCCGGATGAAAAATAGGCTCTGGGAACGCCTTCCTAGGAACACGAGTGGAGATGCTCTAAGGTACGGCCCCATGGGCACCGTGTTCCTCGTTAGGGTGTGTCATGTCCGACTTCCGGTTGTACGTGGGCGCGAGGAGCACGGCGAGGCAGTTGAATAACTGCTTGGCCCTCCTTTTTCGTTGGACGATATTTTTTACAATACGGATCGATGAGACTTAACTTGGACGTGGAGTTTGTTCCGGCCACAAAAACGCGGACGTACGTTGTGCGACAGACAAAAAGTTAGGAGATGAAAACTACCATAAGACGTTGCAAGGGAGTGCGCGGGCACTCCCTGGTCTTCCACAGTGCCCCGTCCAAAAAAGGCTTGTCTAAAACCGGGCTCTCTAAAAAGGGAAAGCGCACACCTGGCGAGGCCGCACCCCCCTGTCGTTGTGTGCCGGCGTCTTTTCCCTGGTTTTCCCGGCTGTGCACAAGGGAAAAAAGTTACAACATATAGGAGCCTCCTTTTTCCAACCCTACCTACCACGTTTTCTTCCTTCTCCCAGCCGCCTCCTTTCTTCCTTCTCCAGCCACCGGAGGGAGAAAATCTCCATGGTTGTTGCTATTCTACAAGAAAAAACTACAAGCAAAAAGCAGATCAGATATGTCCCCCTCCCCTTCCTCCTCCTCACTCCCAACCCCATATAGCAAGAAAATACAAGGGATTTCATAGAGAATAGAGAACTTGATCAGCACAAGGTATGTTTCTGTCCAAAAGCACGGTTCAGATTTGAAGCTATTATGCAAAATTACAACCAAGCACGTATATTGTCCTACTCCAATGCACTATTTCTGTTGTTTTCCACCTTCTTCAGATGTAACAAAACACATACAAGTTCTTAAAAAAGGATCAAGACATGCATGTAGTTTGTTGCAGCAGAATCAGGATCACCCTTGCTTCCCGAAAAACTTGGTGCCACATCTAAAACTTGCATGTAATAGTAAACCTGGTAGTAACAAAAGATCAGTAGCATGTACAATTATATACCAAAAAGTATCCATAGGGGGTCTTCATATCATGGAATCTGTAAGCATGATCTGCAAAAACCAAATGCAAAAGGACTAATTATTCAAGAAAGGTTCATATAAAAATAATGTTCAAAATAATGGATGGATAAGATCAACAACATGTACAATTATATACTAAGAATGTTCATGCAAAAAATGTTGAAACAATGGTTTATAGTATGTAGCCATGAATGTAATTAAAAAACATAGTTAAATTTCGTGGTAATCATGTGAATAACTCACATTTTTTGATCATGGCAGTAACATGTGTGGATTCATGGTCTCCTGATTTAGTATGGAAGTAAATTAAATTAAAAAACTGCTATGTTTTCTTGCAGAATATGGATTTATGGTTCCCTAATGTTGGGATTGACCTAAACAATCCAGCACCAGAAGTTACTAGTGATGCTGAACAAGTTACAGGCAATGTTCCTGCATCTAGGCCTGCATCTGTGGGTGAAATGGGTCAATCCGCTGACACAGGAGCTAAAACTGGGCATACAATGTCAAGTGCTGATTCAGGTGGAGAGGAAGAGGTTCAGTCAACACCAAACCTAACTCCAGTAGAAAAGCCTTACCCAGACATGATTTTTTCAACTCTAGAAGATGCAAAGATGTGCTATAACAGATATGCTAAGAGCGTCGGTTTTTCCATCAAGTGTAGCACCTCTAGAAATTCTTCTTTGGATGGTTCAAAGGACAAGCAACTATTTGTCTGCAACAAGCATGGTTAAAATGAGGACATAAACTAGCAGGAAGCTCCACCCGTGAGGCAGCGGAACTGTACCATAACTAAGAAGACGGACTGCAGGGCACGTCTAAGAGTTAAGAGAAGAGCCAAAAAGTGGCATGTCACAATGTTTGTTGAGGAGCATAATCACCCATGCATCAAAAAAATCCCTGAAAAGGTACTTAAGGTCTCATAGAGGGATACCCAAGGAAGAAAGAGAATTTATCAAGCTTCTACATAAGGTTAACCTCTCAGCGGGTAGGGTGATGTCTATTATGACAGAGTTGTATGGGAATCTAGCTAATGTTCCCTATCAATCAAAGGATGCAAGTAACTTCATGTCTAAGCTTGATGATGGTCACACGTACCAAGACATGTCGTTGTTGCTTGCTGAGTTTGAAAAAGTAAAAAAGGATGACCCATATTTCTTCCACAAGCTAGATATTGATCATGCTGACAGAGTTCAACGCATTTTCTGGGTTGATGGGCTAGCAAGGGCTGCATACAAGCATTACGGTGACTATGTGTCATTTGATGCAACTTATATGACAAATGTTTACAACATGCCCTTTGCGCCATTCATCGGTATCAACCGGTATGGGCAGTCTATTCAGCTAGGATGTGGTTTCCTTAAGAATGAAAGAATAGAAGATTTTGTTTGGCTGTATGAAAGATTTCTTGAAGGTCATGGTGGTGTTCAGCCCAGTAACTTCATTACAGACCAGGATGGTTCCATGAAAAGTGTCATCTTGGTCATATTTCCAGACACATGGCACCGAAATTGCAGATGGCACATCATGCAGAATGCGCAGAATGTGTTGGGAAATTTCTTGTCGACACATGAAGAACTACGTAAGGAGTTGAATGATATTATTGACCATAGCATGACAGTTGATGAGTTTGAAACAAGATGGGCAGAGATGATTCTACGGCACAATGTTGGAGACAATAAGTGATACGTCCATTTTGCATCACTATTCTATGTCATAGTTCACTATTATTTATTGATATATTTCGTATTGAGAGGTGATACTTATGTTATTTCATCTGTTTTTGCATGGTTGATGACTTTTGGAGCATGGACCGCTACAGTCAGGATTCGGACGGAAAAGGTGCTGTTTGGAGGCAAAATTCATGAAGATCAGAAAATCCGGAAAAATATACGGAAAATCCTATTTTTCCAGAAGACGAAGGATGCCAGAAGGGGGGCTGGAGATGGGCCACAAGGGGCCCACACCACCCCCTGGCGCGGGCCACCCTAGGTCGCGCCACCAGGTGGTGTGGCCGCCCTGGTCCACCCCTGGCACTCCCCTCTGGCATATATTATCCTCCCGAAACCCTAAGACTCAGGGAGCGACCACAGAAAGATTCCGCCGCCTTTGCGGGGCGGAAAACACCGAGAGAGGAAGATCTCTCCGGCAGACAGATTTCTGCCGGGGGAATTCCTTTCCAGAGAGGGGAGATCGTCGCCATCAACACCACCATCAAGATGGACTTCATCGGGATCATCATCATCATCACCACCACCATCACCATCAGCACCCTCATCACCATCTCCATATTGCTGTAACAATTGAGTTGAATCTTGCATTAGTTCTTAGGGGAAACTTTCTCGGTGTTGATTTCTCTTTGTAGTTGATGCTATTGAGTGAACCATTGAATTATTGTTTATGTTCAGATTGTTATACATCGTTATTCCATCTCTGATCATGATCCATATGATGTCTTGTGAGTAGTTCGTTTTGTTCTTGAGGACATGAGAGAAGTCATGTTGTTAGTAGTGGAGTTGTGTTGAGAAAGATTCAATAGTTTGATATTTAAGTTGTGGTGTACTTCTTCTAGTGGTGTCATGTGAACGTCGACTACATGACACTTCACCTATATGGGCCTAGGGGAATGCATTGTGTATTTGGCTACTAATCGTAGGGGTTGCCGGAGTGACAGAAACCTGAACCCCCGTTAAGAAACCATTGCACAAGGGACGTAAGGGTCTTAGAGTTTAAATTTGTGGTTAGGTTTCTACCTTAATTACTTTCTTGTACTTACGAATGTTTGCAAGGGGTATAATCACAAGTATGTATTAGTCCTAGGAAGGTCGGTACATTAGCACAGGTTCACCCACACAACACTTAGCAAGCTAAAGAAGATTAATCAACTATATGAAGCGAAAGCACTTGACAGTCTTCCCATGTGTCCTCGAGAACATTTGGTCATGTTAAGTAATACAACCGGCTTGTCCTTTGCTGCATAAAGGATTGGGCCACTTGCTCCATTTATTCCTACTGTCTTTTATTTACTCGTACTTTGTTTACTTGCCTTATCAAAAACCCCTAAAAAATCCGTTTGCTAAGTATTTGCAGAGAATTCCTGATCCATACCACTAGCCAGCACCTTCTGCTCCTCCTTGGGTTCGACACTCTTACTTACCGAAAATACTGTGATACACCCCCCTATACTTGTGGGTCATCAAGACTATTTTCTGGCGCCGTTGCCGGGGAGTGAAGCGCTATTGGAGAGTGGAACTGGTAAAGGAAACTTCTACTGTGAGTATTGTTTACTTCTGCTAGTTGCTTTATTTTCATTATGGATAATTCGCTGAGTTTCTTATTTGGTAATGCTACTACCACTGCTAAGGTAGTAGATAAGCCACCACCTGCTGAGAATGATGTTTTTAAAATACCTACAAGAATTATTGATCGTGTTATGGATAACTACTATGTTGGAGATGGAACTGTCCATCCCGGTGATCATTTACTCTTTATACACGAATTATGCGGGTTGTTCAGGTGTGCAGGTATTACTACAGATCAAGTTAAGAAGAAGTTATTCTCATTATCACTGAAAGGAAGAGCTGAGGAATGGTATAAGCTGCTGAAGAATGGTCAAGCTCTGGAATGGGAGGAAATAGTACCTCTCTTTTATTCAAAGTTTTATCCTCCTAGTGAGATTCATAAAGATCGGAATCAAATATACAACTTTTGGCCTCTTGATGGAGAGAGTACAGCTCAAGCTTGGGGGAGATTGAAGTTACTAATGCTCAAATGTCCCATTCATGAGCTCCCCAATAATATTATTATCAACAACTTTTATGCAAGGCTCCCTCTACATGACAAGGATTTATTGGATGCTTCTTGTGCTGCATCATTCATTCGCATGGAAGAAGAAGCTAAATGGGATCTTCTGGACCGTATTCAAGACAATGCTGAAGCTTGGGAAAATGACAAAGGTAGAAAGTCAGGTATAAATGATTATGAATGCATTGAATCTTTTATGGGAACTGATGACTTTCAAAATATTAAAAATGCTTATGGTCTAGACTCTCAAGCTATTGCTTCTTATTTTAAGGCTTTTGCTTCCTACATTGAAGTGCCTAAAAAGAAGTGGAATAAGTATCATGAACCTTATAAAGATGTTGCTAAGAGTGTGCCTGCAAGAAATACTGAAGATTATACTGCTAATCATGTCTTACCTAAACCTTACATTGAGAAAATCCCTTTCCCATGTAAGATAAAGGAACATTCTATGGTTGCTAGTATGGTTGATGAAAGTATGAATGAAGCTGTTGAACCTGATAAACAAATGGTTGATGAACCTATAATAGAAAATGTGAAAGACTTTGTTACTAATTATGAAGAAGAGGGACACACTATCCTTTGTAAGGATACCTCTAATATTGTCTCACAAAGTAGTGTTATGAGAGCTAGTATTCCTGTGTTTTCTATTAGAATAAGTGATCATTGCTATGATGGTTCTTGTGATAGTTATATTGTTAAGTTTATGCATGATACTGGAAGGTACTATGAGAGAGGGAAAAGTGTTCTTATGCATCTCAATAATATCAAGTTTCCTCGTTTCATGCTGAAAGTTTTTATGTTGCACTTGTTTTGCCTTCTTATGCAAGTAGCCTCTGGTTTCAACAACTTGTTTGTTTACAAAATTCCCTTGCATAGGAAGTGGTTTAGACTTAAACATGTGTGTTCTTGCTTCTTAGTGCTCTTTTTCACTTCAATTCATATTCTTATGTGAGCATCATCAAAATTATCATGCCCATCTTAATGGCTATAAAGAAAGAGCTTTATGGGAGACAACCCAATTTGTTTTTTGCTTTCAGTTTGTTTTTGTTTCTTTGAGTCCTGGAAGTTATTACTTCGGTAATAACCACTCCTTATCCGTTTTGTTTAGTTTTTGTGTCAAGATCAACCTCTAATGAGAGAGAAGTAAGATTTGGGGAAGTTGCTGCCCCAAAACAGATTTTTGTGCTTCACCGTAAAAATTTGTGAGAGATCTCTGTATGTCGGATTGATCTATAATGTTTTGTGCTTCTGACCCAGGTTGTTATCTAACTTTCGTTAGTTTTGCACTTTTTGATTTGAGCAACAGAAGATTTTCGAAAAAATTGATCTTTACCTGCTGGTCTGTTTTGACAGATTTTGCCACTCTTGCATTTGCTTCTTTATTCGATTTCCTTTTTGAATTCTTTTTGGGTTTTCAGAAGGAGTTGCTACAGTAGCTTATGTTTTGATGGTTTTCAGTTGAAAGTGGACTCAAAAGGTTTTATCACTTCATACACACTAATGTTGCTAATGAGAACTGTGTGGAGTTTTGTGTGAAAGAAATTTCCATGTAGTGGAGATAATGGTGTAACAAGGAAGTGAAAGGTTTTATGACTCAAGTAATAAATATATGAAGATGAAGATATTGATGTTATTCAAGTGAATCTACTAGATACAAATTTCAGAGACCTGCAGAGTCTGTTTTCAAATAGGTAACAATTCTGGTAAGAAAAGTTCCACGAAAATACTATCCAACTATATTTTTGCAGATTTCAGACAATAAGGAAAGTTATAAAGCGAAAAAGGGATGGAAACGGAGCCAGGGTGGCTCACACCACCCTGTGGCGCGGGCCCTCCCCTGGTCATGCCACCAAGTGGTGTGGCCACCCCAGACTCCACCTCCGACCCGTTTTCTCCCAGTACCTTCCTTTTGTTATGAAACTTCGCAATATATAACCCCCCGGATCCCTCGAGGTTCGTATATCGTGTTTTTGTCATGTTTTTGTTTCAATTTGTTTCTGCCAGGAACTATCTTTGAAAGCTTAGAAGCACAATGGTGTCCGCCAAGGATAAAGGGAAGGAGCCTATGGAGGAGGATCTCCAAGATCCCGGGAAGGAGGAGGAGATCAAGAGTGAAGATGAAGAGGAGCAAGGCCAACATCCGCACATCGGCACTACCATTGCAAGAATTGGAGTGGTGACAAAATCTGCCAGGGTTAGAAGGACGGTACGGATGCAGACTGGGGGGAAAGCTCCTCGTCACTGCTTGGCTCCACGGTCACTTCCTCCATGCACCAAGAATCCTTTCCATACCCTTATCCATGAGCATAAATACTAGAATATGCCCAAGGGGAAATCACCCTCCAATTGGGATTTGCCTTGTTCTAGCCATGCAGGAAAAGAAGACTTCAAGGAGGAAGAGTGGGGAAAGAATAGCAAGAGCTGGAATTCTCAACCTGACATGATCATGAGCCCCATTGAGCAAAACTCACAGTTGATTCGTAATCTCACCTTCGAGATTGAGGACTTGGGGAAACTTATCAGAGAGCTCATCGAGAGGATACCACCACCACCAAAGGAGTAATTCGTCATTAGGTTTGGCATCCCCTTGGTTTTTTCCAAGCTTGGGGGAGTGCCGCGGTATCACATCACTATCTTCTATCTTTTTGCCTTATTAGTAGAGTCATATCATGAATAGAGAAGTTATTATGTAGGATGGTTTGCATTATGGAAGTGTCCCCTCTCTCATTAGATATGTATCCCTTGGTGTGAGTTGCTGTTATGGATTATTAATGAGAAGTTATATCATTCACTCTTTTGCATAGCTTATATTAGTTTTAAATTCATGGTTATATGATTGATCTTGTTGTTAGTATTGGTATCACTTTGGGATCATTGAGTTAATTTAGTTGGTTTTGGCAAACCTGGCTCGGTCAGTAGCAACACTATTTTTGAGAGTTAAATGAAAAAGATAAAAGTACCTCTAAAGAAAAATAATTGCATCGTCTTTCTTTCTTGATTTTCTCATGAGTCTAGTATTCTCTAGTTAAGATGTTTTGTGCTTCCAAGGAAGATTGCATGTTTGTATTTATCAGTTGTATGTTTGTTTGTTTGTTTGTTTCCTTCAACTCTTATACTTGATACCCAGCCTTGCTAGCCAAAAACTTGTACTGAGAGGGAATTCTTCTCGTGCATCCACTTCCTTTAAACCAAACCCATGCCATTTGAATCCACCATACCTACCTAGTAGCATTATTGCTATTCCAAGTAAATTCTTGCTTTATCTACCTCCCAAATTAAACTTGTTATGTGAAAATTAGTGATTAAAGCTCTCACGAACTTGATGGCACACTTTACTTTTCTTGCATTTAATAACCTGAACCATTGGGTCCTTCTTTGTTGCGTATATGCTTGCGCTTTATGAGTTGAAGTTAGCAGAACCATGTATCATGGGGAACGCTTTCAACACTGCATTAGTACTTTGTACCTAGTTGATATCATGTTCTTTTGCTTATGGATCCCGGCGGTGCGAAATAAAAGTGGAACTTGTAAGATCATGGAGTTCATATGTGTGTTAGAGAAACGCCTGGCCGCTAGCCTAAGCCATGCCTAATCATGGTGGAAACTTGCAGCATAACTATAGTGAGCATTCTATGAAGCATCCTCAATAAAAACCTATGCAAATAGCAAGTAAAAATATCGCTGAGATGCTCATTGTCTGCTTGCCTTGTCATTTTGATTATGGGATAGCTCTTGTATCATGTGCAAGGGGTACCCCGTTGGCGGTTCTCAATGATACACGTGTATTTACAATGACAAGAGCTTACTCATGAATGAAGTTGAGTAGCATGAGGTTCGGTACTCATAAGTAAGGGGCATGGGACTTCAATTTATAACTTGTCAAGCATATCCTCTTAGTTGCATCATGATGGCTCAATGCACGGCGCCCAGAAAAATGCTTAATGGCGGTGTTGATGTAGAGCTCGTTGGGAACCCCAAGAGGAAGGTATGATGAGCACAACAACAAGTTTCCCACAGTTATGAAACCAAGGTTTAATCGAACCAGTAGGAGCAAGGAAACACCCCAAAGGTGTCACTAGATGAGCTTTGGCAGGGCGCACTACCGGTGCTAGTAGCAACATGGAGACCTGCATAACACAACCATAGAACTTTGTCCCCAACTTGCGATGAGGTTGTCAATCTCACCGTGTTTTGTGAAAAACAAAGGATTAAACGTATTGAATGGAAAGAAGTAAAAGTTTGCAGAAATTAAACACAAAGCAGTAAACAGTTGTAGATTGTATGTAAAAGACAAGGACCGGGATCCATAGTTCACTAGAGGTGGCTCTCCTTAGATAGATAACATGCTGGGTGAGCAAATTACAGCGGGGCAATTGACAAACACCGAGAAAGCAATACATGCATATACTAATCATCTTGACTCCTTTGAGACTTGATTGGGCATTACAACATTATACATAGACCGCCATCCAACTGCATCTATGACTAATAATCCACCTTCAGGTTATCATCTGAACCCCCTCCAGTATTAAGTTGCAAGCAACAGATTATTGCTTTACGAACTGTGTGTAAAGTAAACAATACGATTGTTCTATGAACAAAGTATTGTTGTTTTCTCCCTAGTAGCAACAGCACATCTAGTACCTTAGAAATTTCTGTCACTTCCCCAGATTACTAGAGGCATGAACCCACTATCGAGCATAAATACTAACTCTTGGAGTTGCTAGCATCTACTTGGCCAAGATAGCTACTAACAACGGAAAGCATGCAATATCACAAATAACAAAGACATGATAGAATCAATAATCAATCTGAAATAGCATCTCAATATCCATCGGATCCCGCAAACACAACATGCAGAATTACAAATAGATGATCATGAACGGAGCTCACAAGATCAAAACATGAAAGCACAAAGGAGGAGAACCAGCCATCTAGCTACTACATGGATCCGTAGTCCAAGGACGAACTACTCACGCATCACACCGGAGGCTTGCATGGTGATGAAGAAGGCCTCCAGGGTGAATTCGCCTCTCCGGCAGGGTGCCGGGAAGAGCTTCAGATCCCTCCTGATCTAGGGATGGAGATGACGGCGGCTACAGACTCTTTCGTGGATTTTTGATCAGGCACTTAGGGTTTACGTCCCGAGGGCAATATATAGGCAGAAGGAGAGGCCGAGGGGGTGCCTGGGCTGGCCACACCACTGAAGGAAATATGCCCTGAGAGGCAATAATAAAGTTGTTATTATGTATTCCTTATATACGATAGATGTTTATTTTGCATGCTAGAATTGTATTGATCGGAAACATCAATACATGTGTGTTTAATAAACAAAAAGGGTTCCTAGTTATGCCTCTCTTATAGATTAGCTTGTTGATTAACAAGATGATCAAGGTTTCCTGATCATGGACATTGGATGTTGTTAATAACAAGGTCACGCCATTGGTGGAATGATGTGATGAACATTCATCCGAAGTATAGCATTACGATCAAGTCATTATGTTTATATTGCTATAACATCATACGAAGTAATCTTTATCCTTAGACCATGAGATCATGTTAATTGCTAACACCGGAAGAGTATCTTGATAACATCAAACGTCACACCGTAACAGGGTGACTATAAAGATGGGTTCAGTACTACGAAGGTGTTATGTTGAGGCTCATGGATCAAGAGTGGAATTTGTCAATCCCGATGATGGATAGATATACTCTGGGCCCTCTCGGTGATTTCACATTGAGATAGCTTGCAAGCAAGTGATGTGATCACTAGAATGTTCTATCACGGGAACAAGAAAAGAGTGCATGTCGGTAACGAGATCAAACTAGGTATGGAGATACCGATGATCGAATCTCGGACATGTAATAATTCACGAGACAAAAGGATTTAGTACAAGCGTTAAAGGTTCTCACGATCATAGAAGTCATCGTTGAATGTGTAGGAGTCAGTACGGATCTCCAGGTCCCGCTGCTGATTATTGATCGGAGAAGGGTCTCGATCATGTCTGCATTATTCACGAACCGTAGGGTGACACACTTAAGAGTTACCGGACACCATTTTGGAGCACATATGTTTCAGACGAAAGAATTGCAAAGCGCAGGAATTGTTACAATAGAAACCGAAAATTGTTTCGGGTGAAATTGCAGAAAGTGGTTCTGCATGTGATATTGAAATATTGCAAGGGGCTATATGTGAATGTTTGTTAATTAAAGTAATTAACAAAATTCTGAATAAATTTAATAAAAGAGTCTTATTAAATGAGAGAGCATTAAACTTGGAGAATTTTAATGCATTTAAAGTGGAGACTTTAAAAGGGAATGTGAAGAGGCATTTTAATGTGGAGGGGTTACCACCACATGAATGGGGGAGGTAAGGGGTCACCCCCCATGCGCCGGCCATGGAGAGGAGGGGCACCCCCTCCTCCTATAAAAGGCCACCCATTCCCTCCTTCATCCACACACCTCCTTGTGAAGGATCTCTCTCCCCCTCTAGAATTATTCCCCCATGGTCTCGGATTAGCGAGATACATGTTCCCGGTGGCATTTCGTCTGGAAGGAGTTGCTGCTTCCGCTGGATCGCTGGAGCGAGGAGGTGGAGGTTGTCCGGTGGCTTGAACGTGTGTGCGAGTACGGATGCGCTGCTGAGTTGCGGCGCTCGGACTTCCTCACGATCTTGAGATCGGCAAGTGTACGACAACATCAACCACGAGTTCCTACTCGTTAACAAAACTCGTTGTCTTCGAGGCTAAGTTCTCATTGGATGTATGTCCACCCGTTTCTTTGTACCTAGTAGATAGATCTTGGCGTGTAGTTCACACCATAGGAAATTTTTTGTTTTCTATGCTGCGGACCCAACAGTGGTATCAGAGCCTGATCTATGCGTAGGTGCTTTGCATGTGTAGTACACATATGTTTATATGCGGGCGATGATGATCATGTTATTGCATCTTCTATGTATTTTGGATATTGGTGGCATAGTGGGATGAAGCGGCCCGGACCAACCTTACATGTCATCGTACATGAGACCGGTTCTATGACTGACATGCAACCTGTTTTGCATAAGTGGTTGGCGGGTGTCTATCTCTTCTACTATAGTTAATATCTGATTTACAACGAGTTGCTAATAACTTAGTTATCCTCGTTGTGGTTCATGTTCGTAGGTGAGAACGGTTCTATCTCCGAAAGCCCTAAGCCATGTAAAACTTGCAATTGATAAATTAGAGGTGTCTAGTTTAGATCGTTGCTGAGCTAGTGTATTGATATGGTATTGTTGTAAGTAGATGTATGATAGATACTCTTACAACACATTCAACGTGTAAGTTCCATAGACCTTGGCCTTACACACAAAGGAACGATAGAGATCATACCACGATGCAAATGATAGAGATCAAATGCATGGACCATATCATCTCACTTTACACATTAGATGTTAGCATCTTATACTGCTAGTTTGGCGCTTTTGGTAGCATTGTAAGATGATCCCTCATTTAGATATCAAGATAAAATGTGTTCTTCCTTGAGTATGCACCATTCTATGGATCGTGTTTCGAGACATCACGTGATGATCGGGTGTACTCGACTCTACGCTTTCATACAACAGGTGTAAGACAGTTTTACACACGCGAGTACTAAGGTTCTTACTTGGTGAGCCTAGCATGTACAGACATGGCCTCGGAACACGGACTGAAAGGTTAAGCATGAGTCATATGGTTGATATGATGCCCATATAGATGCTCGCCTTTGAAGCTACACCGACTCACGTGATGATCGGACTTGGTGTAGTGGATTTGGTTCATGTAATCACCAAAAAGGCACGAGGGATGTCGTTTTTGAGTGGGAGTTCATTAGTAATTTGGATTAGTTGAACTCAATCTATCATAAACTTAGTATAAATAAACTTTACAAATTCTGTTGTAGATGGCACCACCTGCTTTTAATTTCAATGTGTTCATGGAGAAAGAGAAACTTTCTGCGAATGGTAGCAACTTCACCAACTGGGCTATGAATTTGAGGATTCTCCTCACTGCTGCACAAAAGCAATATGTGCTAGATGCGCCGCTAGGCCCCCCACCAGCTCCTGATGCCCCTGACGAGGGAAAGAATGTCTATGTGACTCGTCAGGAGGACCACAACTTAGTTCATTGCGGCATACTGTATGGGATAGAGCCAGAACTTCAAAAGCGTTTCGAAAATGGCAATGCCTTTGATACCATGGGAGAATTGAAAATGATCTTCGATACCCATGCTGCCGTAGAGAGTTATAATGCTATTGAAAAGTTCTTTAGCTGCATGATGGAGGAGAACAGCTCCGTTAGTGAGCATGTACTCAAAATGTCTGGGTACACCGATAAGCTTGTGTCCTTGGAAATAACGACTCCCATTGACTTAGGCATACATCGTGTTCTCCAATATCTGCCACATAGCTACAAGAGCTTCGTGATGAACTATAATATGCAGGGCATGAAGAAGACTCTTCCCGAGCTTCTGTCAATGCTTAAGACTGCAGAAGTGGAGATTAGGAAAGAACATCAAGTGTTGATGATCAATAGGACCACCGGTTTCAAGAAGGACAAGAAAGGAAAGCACAAGGGAAAGAAGGGTGGAAAATCTGTTGCCGCGCCTAAAAAGAAACCCCGAGCTGGCCCTAAGTCCGATACCGAGTGCTACTATTGCAAGGGAACTAGCCATTGGAAGCGCAACTACCCAAGTATTTGGCGGACAAGAGGTCTGGCAAGGCAAACAAAGGTATATGTGATATACATGTTATTGATGTGTACTTGACTAGTACTCGCAGTAGCACCTGGGTATTTGATACGGGATCGGTTGCTAATATATGTAACTCGATTCAGGGGTTGCGGAACAAGCGACAACTAGCAAGGGATGAGGTCACAATGCGGGTCGGCAATGGATCAAGAGTTGATGTGATCGCCGTTGGAACGCTGCCTCTCCATATGCCATCGGGATTAGTCATAAACCTAAATAATTGTTATTTGGTGCCTGCACTTAGCATGAACATTGTATCCGGATCGTGTTTGATGCAAAGTGGTTATTCATTTAAATCTGAAAACAATGGTTGTTCGATTTATATGGATAATATCTTTTATGGTCATGCACCTATGTTGAATGGTTTATTTCTGATGGATCTCGATAGTAATATTACGCACATTCATAATGTTAATGCTAAAAAGATTAAACTTGATGATGATATATCTACATATATGTGGCACTGCCGTCTAGGTCATATTGGCATTAAACGCATGAAGAAACTCCATTCTGATGAAATTTTGTAATCACTTGATTTTGAATCATTTGATACATGTGAGCCATGCCTTATGGGCTAGATGACTAGAACGTCGTTTTTCGGTTCAATGGAACGAGCGACAGATCTATTGGAAATCATACATAATGATGTGTGTGGACCAATGAGTGTGTCGGCGCAAGGTGGATATCGTTATTTTGTTACTTTCACGGATGATTTGAGTAGATACGGGTATATCTATTTGATGAAACACAAGTCTGAAACTTTTGAAAAGTTTAAGGAATTTCAGAATGAAGTGGAAAATCATCATAATAGAAAGATCAAATTTCTATGGTCTGACCGTGGAGGAGAGTATCTAAGTTACGAGTTTAGCACACACATGCAAGAGTGTGGAATAGTTTCACAACTCACGCCTGCCGGAACACCACAATGTAATGGTGTGTCGGAACGTCGTAATCCTACCTTATTGGATATGGTTCGATCTATGATGTCTCTGACTGACTTGCCACTGTCATTTTGGGGTTATGCACTGGAAACAATTGCATTCACTTTAAATCAGGCATCATCTAAATCTGTTGAAACGACACCGTATGAATTATGGTCTGGAAACAAACCTAAGCTGTCATTTCTTAAAGTTTGGGGATGCGATGTTTATGTGAAGAAACTTCAACCGGATAAACTCGAACCCAAAGCGGAAAAATGCGTCTTCATAGGATACCCTAAGGAAACAATTGGGTATACCTTCTATCACAGATCCGAGGACAAGGTTTTTGTTGCCAAGAATGGATCCTTTCTTGAGAAGGAGTTTCTCGTGAAAGGTGTGAGTAGTCGGAAGGTAGAACTCGAAGAGGTTATTGAACCTTCTCTTCATGAAATAGCGAGTGGCGCAGCACCGGAAGTTGTTTTGGAGTTGACTTCACCTAATGAATAGAGAGCTAATGATATTGATCATAAAACTCTGAAAGAGGAAACTACCGAACCTCGCAGGTCAAGCAGGACACGTGCAGCTCCTGAACTGTACGGCAATCCTGTTGTGAATTTCATGGTTGATGAAATGGATGACCCTACGGCGTATGAAGAAGCGATGATGAGCCCGGATTCCAACAAATGGCTAGAAGCCATGAAATCCGAGATGGAATCCATGTACGAGAACCAAGTTTGGACCTTGGTGGACTTACCTCACGATCGAAAGGCCGTTGAGAATAAATGGTTTTTCAAAAGAAAAACTGATGTTAATGGTAATGTGACCATCTATAAGGCTCGACTTGTCGCAAAGGGGTTTCAAAAAATTCAAGGAGTTGACTACGATGAGACATTCTCTCCCGTAGCGATGCTTAAGTCAGTTAGGATTATGTTAGCAATTGCTGCATATTTCGATTATGAAATATGGCAGATGGATGTCAAAACTGCGTTCCTCAATGGTAATATTGAAGAAGAGTTGTATATGATACAACCTAAGGGTTTTGTCGATCCTAAGGATGCTAATAAGGTATGCAAACTTCAGCGATCCATGTATGGACTGAAGCAAGCATCTCGGAGTTGGAATCTCCGCTTTGATGAGGTGATCAAAGAGTTTGGATTTGTCCAAACTTATGGAGAGGCTTGTATTTACAAGTGAGTGGGAGCAATGTGACATTTCTGATATTATATGTGGATGACATATTATTGATTGGAAATGATATAGATCTTTTAAACAGTGTTAAAAGTTATCTAAACAGCAAATTTTCGATGAAAGACCTTGGTGAAGCGTCATATATATTAGGCATTAAAATCTATAGAGATAGATCATGGCGCCTAATTGGGCTATCGTAGAGTACATACCTTGATAAGATATTAAAGAAGTTTAATATGGACGAAAGTAAGAAGGGGTTCTTACCTATGTTGCAAGGCAAGACATTGAGTAAGACTCAAAGTCCGTCTACGGCAGAAGAAAGAGAGATGATGGATAAGATCCCCTATGCCTCGGCCATAGGCTCTATTATGTATGCCATTCTATGTACAAGACCGGATGTGGCACATGCTATTAGTTTGACTAGTAGGTACCAATCTGATCCAGGTTCGGAACACTGGATAGCGGTAAAGAACATCCTCAAGTACTTGAGAAGAACTAGGGATATGTTTCTTATATACGGAGGTGAAGAAGAGCTAGTCGCTAAGTGTTATGTTGATGCTAGCTTTGACACCGATACGGATGACTCTAAGTCTCAATCCAGATACATATTTCTCTTGAACGGAGCAACAGTTAGTTGGAGGAGTTCCAAACAACCTGTGGTGGCTGGATCAACGACGGAGGCGGAATATGTTGCTGCTTTAGAAGTAGCGCAGGAAGCGATTTGGATGAAAGTGTTCATTACGGAACTAGGTGTGGTTCCTAGTGCATTGGACCCAATGGTGATCTATTGTGACAACAATGGAGCCATAGCCAACGCAAAGGAACCGAGGTCTCACAAGAATTCCAAGCATATTAAGCGCCGGTTTCACTCCATCCGCGAGCATGTCAAGGATGGAGATATAAAGATTTGTAAAGTACACACGGACCTAAATGTAGCAGATCCGTTGACTAAAGTTCTCCCTAGGGCAAAACATGATCAACACCAGAACTCCATGGGTGTTAGATTTATCACTATGTGAACTAGATTATTGTCTCTAGTGCAAGTGGGAGACTAAAGGAAATATGCCCTGAGAGGCAATAATAAAGTTGTTATTATGTATTCCTTATATACGATAGATGTTTATTTTGCATGCTAGAATTGTATTGATCGGAAACATCAATACATGTGTGTTTAATAAACAAAAAGGGTTCCTAGTTATGCCTCTCTTATAGATTAGCTTGTTGATTAACAAGATGATCAAGGTTTCCTGATCATGGACATTGGATGTTGTTAATAACAAGGTCACGCCATTGGTGGAATGATGTGATGAACATTCATCCGAAGTATAGCATTACGATCAAGTCATTATGTTTATATTGCTATAACATCATACGAAGTAATCTTTATCCTTAGACCATGAGATCATGTTAATTGCTAACACCGGAAGAGTATCTTGATAACATCAAACGTCACACCGTAACAGGGTGACTATAAAGATGGGTTCAGTACTACGAAGGTGTTATGTTGAGGCTCATGGATCAAGAGTGGAATTTGTCAATCCCGATGATGGATAGATATACTCTGGGCCCTCTCGGTGATTTCACATTGAGATAGCTTGCAAGCAAGTGATGTGATCACTAGAATGTTCTATCACGGGAACAAGAAAAGAGTGCATGTCGGTAACGAGATCAAACTAGGTATGGAGATACCGATGATCGAATCTCGGACATGTAATAATTCACGAGACAAAAGGATTTAGTACAAGCGTTAAAGGTTCTCACGATCATAGAAGTCATCGTTGAATGTGTAGGAGTCAGTACGGATCTCCAGGTCCCGCTGCTGATTATTGATCGGAGAAGGGTCTCGATCATGTCTGCATTATTCACGAACCGTAGGGTGACACACTTAAGAGTTACCGGACACCATTTTGGAGCACATATGTTTCAGACGAAAGAATTGCAAAGCGCAGGAATTGTTACAATAGAAACCGGAAATTGTTTCGGGTGAAATTGCAGAAAGTGGTTCTGCATGTGATATTGAAATATTGCAAGGGGCTATATGTGAATGTTTGTTAATTAAAGTAATTAACAAAATTCTGAATAAATTTAATAAAAGAGTCTTATTAAATGAGAGAGCATTAAACTTGGAGAATTTTAATGCATTTAAAGTGGAGACTTTAAAAGGGAATGTGAAGAGGCATTTTAATGTGGAGGGGTTACCACCACATGAATGGGGGAGGTGAGGGGTCACCCCCCATGCGCCGGCCATGGAGAGGAGGGGCACCCCCTCCTCCTATAAAAGGCCATCCATTCCCTCCTTCATCCACACACCTCCTTATGAAGGATCTCTCTCCCTATTTAGAATTATTCCCCCATGGTCTCGGATTAGCGAGATACATGTTCCCGGTGGCATTTTGTCTGGAAGGAGTTGCTGCTTCTGCTGGATCGCTGGAGCGAGGAGGTGGAGGTTGTCCGATGGCTCGAACATGTGTGCGAGTACGGATGCGCTGCTGAGTTGCGGTGCTCGGACTTCCTCACGATCTTGAGATCGGCAAGTGTACGACTACATCAGCCACGAGTTCCTACTCGTTAACAAAACTCATTGTCTTCGAGGGTAAGTTCTTGTTGGATGTATGTCCACCCGTTGCTTTGTACCTAGTAGATAGATCTTGGCATGTAGTTCACACCGTAGGAAATTTTTTGTTTTCTATGCGGCGGACCCAACAACCACCCCCTAGCACGGGCCAGGCCTGGCCGCGCGGCTAGGTGATGTGGCCGCCCTCTCCGTCTCGTATTCTGGCACTTGATGACATCCGGAAAAATAGGCACTTTGGCTTTTGTCCCGTCCAATTCCGAGAATATTCATTTTCTGACTTTCCTGGAACCAAAAACAGCAGAAAACAGGCAGCTGGCACTGTGGCTCTTGTTAATAGGTTAGTCCAAGAAATCATATGAAAAGTACTCCAAAGTTGGAACAAAACACAAGAAAGTGGATAAAACCAAGCATGGAACATCAAAAATTATAGATACATTTGCAATATATCAACATCCCCAAGCTTAACTCCTGCTTATCCTCGAGTAGGTAAGTGATAAAAAGAAAGAATAAAATTTGAGGTGCCATGCACCATCAAAGATTTGATCAAAGTATTTGCAAAACATTCAAACCTGGGATCATAGTACTTTAATCAACATGAAAGACAAAGTTCTAGCAATAAGCAAAGAAACTATGATGCAACATGAAAAGGCACATACAAAAGATTCATGAATAACAATGCTTTGCAAGACGTTTGTTTGTTTCACATAAAGAAAACATAGCATAATAGTATTCAGCTTGTCCCTCAATAGAGTAGCAAATATAAATGCATAGGACACCTTCAAAGTTCATAAGAGTGACTAGATACAATAGTATAAAACAAGCAATATCAAAGTATGCATCAATCAATTAGTCTTGGGACAATGCACAGAGAACTAAGAATGGCCACTATGCTCTCAAAGTAGGTGCATAAAGATAGAAGGTGGAGACTCAATATAATGGTGGAAGAAAGGCCTTTTTATAATAGGAAGTAGGGATTCAAGTCTCATAAAGAGCTTCCAAAAATTATGGTACTTATAGCTTTCAGCTCTCATTGCCCCTATCATAAGCATCTTGAAGGTGATTAAGGTTAAAGTGACACAACTAAGAGGATATGCTTGACAAGTTATAAACCAAAATCTCATGCCCCTTACTTACGAAGACCGATCCTCATGCTACTCAACTTCAGTCACGAGTAAGCTCTTATCATTGTAAGTATATGTGTATCATTAAGAACCGCCAATGGGGTACCCCTTGCACATGATATCGGAGCTTTCCCATAATCAAAATGACAAGGCAAGCAGACAATGAGCATCTCAGCGATCTTTTTATTTGCTATTTGCATAGGTTTTTATTGAGGATGCTTCATAGAGTGCTCATTATGGTGATGCTGCAAGTTTCTGCCATGATTAGGCATGGCTTAGGCTAGCGGCCCAGGCATTTATCTAACACACATACAAACTCCATGATCTTACAAGTTCCACTTTTATTTCACACCGCCGGGATCCGTAAGCAAAAGAACATGATATCAACGGGGTACAAAGTACAAGTGCAATGTTGAAAGCGTTCCCCATGGTACATGGTTCTGCTAATTTCAACTTATAAAGCGCAAGCATATACGCAACAAAGAAGGACCCAATGGTTCAAGTTTATTAGATGCTAAAAGTAAAGTGTGTCATCAAGTTCGTGAGAGCTTTAATCACTAGTTTTCTCATCACAAGTTTAATTTGGAAGGTAAACAAAAGCATGAATATACTTGGAATAGCATAAGCTAGTAGGCAGGTATGGTAGACTCTTTGGAATAACTTGGTTTAGGGAGTTGGATGCATGAGTGGAACTCATACTTTGTTGTGGAGGCTAGGAAAAGACTGGGAGCGACAAACTAAGAGAGCAATAATGGCCATAATCATGCAAAGCAACAAAACATCATTGATAAAAGCATAAAGTGATACTACAAGTTGAAAACTAAAGGATCATAAAGGCTATGGTGACTTGAGATAGTCATAACATGGTGTGAGCATGTGCCAAGTCAACCCAAATAAAGCATCAAAGGAGAATACCACTATACTATGCTTTAATATGCTAAAACAACGCATGATTTATCCAAGGCACATTAAGCAATCTCGATTGTTTATAACAAGTCATGCTACAACAAAGAATACTAAGAATAAAGCCAAAACAATATCAAGCATGGCATGACAAAGCATAGGCCATAGTCAAAAACGAGCTCTTTTTACCACATAAGCATGAACTTTCCTACTCTTTTCCAAACCAAACCAAACTATTTGCAAACCAATGTATGAAAGAGGGGGTCCAACCAATTTATTCAGAAAACTAAGAAAACAAAAGCAAACAAAAACCAAAACGAAAAACGAAAAAAGAAGACGCTCCAAGAAAAACACAACTGTGCATGAAACAATAAAAATGAAGCGTTTGGAAGAAACCTGGAATTTTTATTGATGAAGAAGGGGATGCCTTGGGCATCCCCAGCTTTGACGCTTGTACTTCTTATATATTTCTTGGGGTGACACGCGTGGCATCCCCAAGCTTGAACTTTAGTCCATCCTTCATCTCATTACTCATTCCTTCCATACACCTGAAAATTTTCCTTCATACAAAACTTCACACAATCTCATTAGCAACATTAGTACACTTAAGATAAATAAGTCTTAAGGTTCAGTTCTAACACCAAATAAACTTCCATTAGAACACTAGCTACTGTAGTACTTTCCTCAAAAAGCTCAATTCCCCAAAAGAACTCAAAAAGGAACCAACAAGAAGCAAATACAGAAAATGACAGAAATCTGTTAAAACAGACCAGCAGGTAAAGACGAATTTTTTCGAAGACTTTCTGTTGCTCAAATCAAAAAGTGTTGAACTAAATAAAGTTAGATAAAAACCTGGGGCAGAAGCACAAAACATTACAGCTCAATCCGACGTACAGAGCTCTCTCACGAATTTTTACGGTGAAGCACAAAAATCTGTTTTGGGACAGCAACTTTCCCAATCATTACTTCTCTCTCATTAGAGGTTACTCTTGGCACAAAAAGGAAATAAAAAGGATAAGGAGAGGTTATTACTTAAGTAATAACTTCCAAGACTCATCTAAAACTTTTGGGTTATCTCCCAATAAGTACTTTTCTTTAACGCCTTTAAGTTAGGCATAAGAAGCAAAGAAAGAATCAAGTATTCTCAAATGAAGAAGCATTAAGACCAAATTTTGTTTTCATAGGAGAAGCAAAAGAAATATTTTATCTCTTTTTAGAGAAGTGTTCTATACCTTTCTTGAGTGGGAGTTGATATTTAATGGTGCCTTCTTTCATATCAATGATGGCACCAACAGTTCTAAGAAAAGGTCTTCCCAAAGTAATAGGATAAGAAGCATTGTATTCAACATCCAAAACATAGAAATCAACGGGGACATAGGAATTGTTAACCATAATAAGAACATCATTAAGACTCCCCATGAGTTTCTTTTTAACATTATCATCAAGTGGGACATTCAAATAGCAATCTTCAAGAGGAGGAAAATCAAGCATATCATAAATCCTTCTAGGCATAATAGAAACACTACTATCAAGATCACACAAAGCTTTGAAATCAAAGTCATTCACTTTCATATTAATGATGGGTTCCCAACCATCCTCTTGTTTTATAGGAATAGAAGCTTTATGTTTCATCTTTTCTTCTTTAATCTTCATGAGAGCATCAGTAATGTGTTTTGTAAAGTCCATGTTCATAGCACTAGCATTAGGACTTCTAGCAAGCTTTTGTAGGAACTTAATAACTTCAGAGATATTGTAACCATCAAGATCAAAATAAAATTTATCATCTAAAGTAGTAGAACTATTACTAGCCTCAATACTAGTGGTGGTAACACTAGAAACACTAATGTTTCTAGCAATTTCATCTTCTCTTTCCCACTTAGCATGTAATTCAGCTAATAGTCTAACATTTTCATCAATTCTTACTTGTATAGCATTAGTAGATACAAAGGGATTATCATTAGTTTCAGGTTTAGCAGCCATTTTATTCAAAGTAGATTGAGCTTCAGCTAAGGATGCTATATTTCTTTCAGCATTAGAGAGTTTTTCCTCAATAGCTTTATTGAAAGCAGTTTGTTTACTAATAAACTCTTTAAGCATAACTTCAAGTTCAGAGGGAGCACTCTTATTATTGTTGTAATAATTTCCATAAGCATTACCATTGTTGGGAGGATATGGCTTATAATTTTTGTTACCAAAGTTGTTCCTATAAGCATTATTACCATAAACATTGTTGCCAAAATTGTTATTTCTTATGAAGTTCACATCAAATTGCTCTTCTTGAGCAACCAAAGAGGCTAAAGGAACATTATTTGGATCAATATGGGTTTTCCCATTAACAAGCATGGACATAATAATATCAATCTTATCACTCAAGGAGGAGCTTTCCTCAACAGGATTTACCTTCCTACCTTGGGGAGCTCTCTCAGTATGCCATTCAGAATAATTAACCATCATATTGTCCAGAAGTTTTGTTGCAGCACCCAAAGTGATGGTCATAAAGGTACCTCCAGGAGCAGAATCCAATAGGTTCCTTGAAGAATAGTTCAAACCTGCATAAAAAGTTTGGATGATCATCCAAGCAGTTAGTCCATGAGTGGGACAATTCTTTACCAAATATTTCATTCTTTCCCAAGCTTGAGCAACATGCTCATTATCAAGTTGTTTAAACTTCATTATTTCACTTCTCATAGATATAATCTTAGTAGGAGGATAGTACTTTCCAATAAAAGCATCTTTGCACTTAGTCCAAGAATCAATACTATTCCTAGTTAAGGAATTCAACCATTCTTTAGCTTTTCCTCTCAAAGAGAAAGGAAACAATTTCAGCTTAATAATATCACCATCTATATCCCTATGCTTTTGCATCTCATAAAGTTCAACAAAGTTATTTATATGGGAAGCAGCATCTTCATTACCAATACCAGAAAATTGCTCTCTCATAACAAGATTGAGTAAAGCAGGTTTTATCTCAAAGAAAGTATTTTCAGGCATAGGTGGAGCAATAGGTGTGCTCATAAAATCATTGTTGTTGCTGCTAGTGAAGTCACATAACTTAGTGTTTTCAAGAGTAGTCATTTTTTTTGGGTTTTCAAATAAGAAAGAAAACTAGTGGAACTAATTTTTTCTTGTGTTTTTGAAAAGAAAGCAACTTAGTAAAACTAATTTTTTTGTGTGTTTTTGAATAACAAAACAAGCAAACAAAGCAAAAAAAGAAAACTAAGCAAAACAAAAACAACAAAGTAAAGAGATTGGTTATGAGGGACTCCCCTTGTGAAGATGTCCTTGACTCCCCGGCAACGGCGCCAGAAAATCGCTTGATGGCTCAATGCACGGCGCCCAGAAAAATGCTTGATGGCGGTGTTGATGTAGAGCTCGTTGGGAACCCCAAGAGGAAGGTATGATGAGCACAGGAGCAAGTTTCCCTCAGTTATGAAACCAAGGTTTAATCGAACCAGTAGGAGCAAGGAAACACCCCAAAGGTGTCACCAGCTGAGCTTTGGCAGGGCGCACTACCGGTGCTAGTAGCAACGTGGAGACCTGCACAACACAACCATAGAACTTTGTCCCCAACTTGCGATGAGGTTGTCAATCTCACCGTGTTTTGCGGAAAACAAAGGATTAAACGTATTGAATGGAAAGAAGTAAAAGTTTGTAGAAAGTAAACACAAAGCAGTAAACAGTTGTAGATTGTATGTAAAAGACAAGGACCGGGATCCATAGTTCACTAGAGGTGGCTCTCCTTAGATAGATAACATGCTGGGTGAACAAATTTCAGCGGGGCAATTGACAAACACCGAGAAAGCAATACATGCATATACTAATCATCTTGACTCCTTTGAGACTTGATTGGGCATTACAACATTATACATAGACCGCCATCCAACTGCATCTATGACTAATAATCCACCTTCAAGTTATCATCCGAACCCCCTCTAGTATTAAGTTGCAAGCAACAGATTATCGCTTTACGAACTGCGTGTAAAGTAAACAATACGATTGTTCTATGAACAAAGTATTGTTGTTTTCTCCCTAGTAGCAACAGCACATCTAGTACCTTAGAGATTTCTGTCACTTCCCCAGATTACTAGAGGCATGAACCCACTATCGAGCATAAATACTAACTCTTGGAGTTGCTAGCATCTACTTGGCCAAGATAGCTACTAACAACGGAAAGCATGCAAGATCACAAATAACAAAGACATGATAGAATCAATAATCAATCTGAAATAGCATCTCAATATCCATCGGATCCCCGCAAACACAACATGCAGAATTACAAATAGATGATCATGAATGGAGCTCACAAGATCTAAACATGAAAGCACAAAGGAGGAGAACCAGCCATCTAGCTACTACATGGATCCGTAGTCCAAGGATGAACTACTCACGCATCACACCGGAGGCTTTCATGGTGATGAAGAAGGCCTCCAGGGTGAATTCCCCTCTCCGGCAGGCTGCTAGGAAGAGCTTCAGATCCCTCCTGATCTAGGGATGGAGATGACGGCGGCTACAAACTCTTTCGTGGATTTTTGATCGGGCACTTAGGGTTTACGTCCCGAGGGCAATATATAGGCGGAAGGAGAGGCCGAGGGGGTGCCTGGGCTGGCCACACCACCCCCTGGCACGGGCCAGGCCTGGCCGCGCAGCCAGGTGGTGTGGCCGCCCTCTGGCCCCTCTCCGTCTCGTATTCTGGCACTTGATGACATCTGGAAAAATAGGCACTTTGGCTTTTGTCCTGTCCAATTCCGAGAATATTCATTTTCTGACTTTCCTTGAACCAAAAACAGCAGAAAACAGGCAGCTGGTACTATGGCTCTTGTTAATAGGTTAGTCCAAGAAATCATATGAAAAGTAATCCAAAGTTGGAACAAAACATAAGAAAGTGGATAAAACCAAGCATGGAACATCAAAAATTATAGATACATTTGCAATGTATCACATCACTTTAACCTTAATCACCAAAAGATGCCTATGATAGGGGCAACGAGAGCTGAAAGCTAGTAAGTATAATAATTTTTGGGATCTCTTTATGAGACTTGCAATCCCTGCTTCCCTCTACGAAGGGCCTTTCTTCTACCTTTTAGTTGAGTTAGTAAACCTATTCCCTTCTATCTCAGCAAGTATTTTGAGTTGTTGTGTTTCATTCATTCATATGATGATTTATTCAATCATGTTTCTTATGTTCCTTGTTTTGAACATTGCTCTTATCTTGGTGTTTACTACTTTGAAAGCTATCACTGAAAACCAGTTATTTGTGAAACTCCAGCAAATTACCAACTATTCTTCAACCAAGAGCTAAGTTTGCCATTACCAATTATGATTTACTTTATGTATCTTTATTGTGTTTCCTTTGCTCATTGCAAGTTGAGTTATATAATAGTGAGTTGTCTTCTATTATGATCTATGAATTGATGAATGTGATGCTTCTTGTCCATATTCTTTTATCGACTCTTCACTCCATAAACCTGAGGTCATGTTTATTGAGATCAGTTTCGCTTGGGGACAAGCGAAGTCTAAGCTTGGGGGAGTTGATACGTCCATTTTGCATCACTATTCTATGTCATAATTTTTGGAGATATGCCCAAGAGGCAATAATAAAAGTGGTTATTATTATATCTTTGTGTTTATGATGAAAGTTTACATCCCATGCTATAATTGTATTATTAGGAAACACTAATACTTGTGTGTTTTGTAAACGTAAAAGAGTCCCTAGTAAGCCTCTTGTTGAACTAGATTGTTGATTGGTTGATGATCATGGTTTCCTGATCATGGACATTGGATGTGATTAATAACAAGGTTATATCATTAGGAGAATGATGTGATGGACACACACCCATAGTAAGCGTAGCATAAGATCAAGTCATTAAGTTCGTATTGCTGTAAGCTTTGAAATACATAGTAACCTAATCCTTCGACCATGAGGTTATGTCAATCACCATCACCGGATGGGTACTTTGATGACATCAAACACCGCTTTGTAACTGGGCGGTTATAAAGGTGTCATTGGGTATTCTGAAAGTATGTGTTGAAGCGCATAGACCAAGATTGGGATTTGTCCATCCATATGACGGATAGATATACTCTGGGCCCTCTCGGTGGAATGTCATCTAGATAGCTTGCAAGCATGTGACTAGGTCACAAGGGATGACATAACATGAAACGAGTAAAGAGTACTTATCAGTAACGAGGAAGAACTAAGTATGAAGATACTGACGATCAAACCTCGGATAAGTAGAATATCACGTGACAAAGGGAATTGGTTTCGTATGTTAAATGGTACTATCAATCACGAAGTAATCGTTGAGTATGTGGGAGCCGTTATGGATCTCCAGATCCCGCTGATGGTTATTGATCGGAGAGGTGTCTTCATCATGTCTGCATATTCACGAACTGTAGGGTGACACACTTAAGGTTCGAAGTTGTTTTAAGTAGATATGGAATTTGCGTTGGAGACCGAATGTTGTTCGGAGTCTCGGAATGGATCCGGGACATCACGAGGAGATCTGGAATGGTCCGGAGAATAAGATTCATATATTGGGGATCATTTTCTAAGTTGGGAAATGTTCCGGAGTGTTTGTATGGAGATTCTAGAAGGTTTTGGAATGTTCTGGAAGGTTCTAGAGGATTTCTTGGAGTTTACTTGAAAACCAAGAAAGGGATCAAGGAGACCAAGTGGGGCAAGACACGGATTCGTGGGGGAGGAGGATTCCTCCCCCCTTCCCACCGCCGGCCCAAGGAGGGGAGTCCTACTAGGACTCCCCCTCCCCAGGCACGCCTCCCTCCTTTAAATAGAAGGGAGGGGGCGCCCCCTCTTCTCTCTCTCATAACAATCAATCTCAGCCGCCTCTCTCCTCCACCTTTCTTCTGCACAGGCATAGGCGAAGCCCTGCAGAATTCTTATCTCCACCACCACCACCACGCCGTCGTGCTGCTGGGATTCCGTGGAGAAGATCTACTACCTCCGCTGCTCGCTGGAACAGGGAGAGGAAGGTCTGCTTCGACTCCGCACGTGTGACCGTCTGCGGAAGCACTGCCGGAACGCGGCGCTGGAAGGATCGTCCACACGATCTTGAGATCGACAAGTGATCGACTACATCATCCACGAGATCTAATCTCGTAACGCTTTTGGTTCTACGAGGGTTAGTACCGATCTATCTCGTTGCTCATGTCTAATAGATTAGATCTTGGCTTTTGTCTAGATTAGATCTGGGTTTTGTTCGTTCTTGCGGTAGAAATTTTTTGTTTTCCATGCTATGAACCCATCAGTGGTATCAGAGCCTTGTCTATGCGTAGATCTGTTGCACGAGTAGAACACAATGAGGTTGTGGGCGTTGGTGCTCGTGTCGTCTTTTGCTATGTGTGTACTTTGCATCTTGCGGTATGGTGGGATGAAGCGGCTCGGGCTAACATTACATGTCATCGTACATGAGACTTGCTCCACGCTTGACGTGCAACTTGCTTTGCACAAGTGGCTTTGCGGGTGTCTGTCTCTCCCATCATAGTATAGATCAAATCTACACTTTGCACTTGATAGCACTTGTATCAACGTTGTGGTTCAGTTTCATAGGTAAGATGCGTTCTTAGTCGAAAGCCCCAAGCCACGTAAAACTTGCAAAGAAAATTAGAGGCATCTAACTTGTTTTTGCAGGGGTTTTGTGATGTGATATGGCCATCATGTGATTGAGATTGTATTTGATGTATGCAATGATCCTTGTTGTAATATGGCAACCGACAGGAGCCTAATGGTTGTCTTTAATTCTGTTAAGACCTGCGTGTCTATTCATCTTGTAATAGCTTTGTTCCAAGTAGTTGTAATAGTTGCTAGTGATGATGGACAACCATGAAGCGGCACCACGGACCTTGACACAATGCTGGTGATGATGGAGATCATCATGTCCGTGCTTTGGAGATGGAGATCGAAGGCATAAGAAGAAAGGGCCATATCATATCATACTAATTATGAATTGCCTGTGATGTTAATCCTTTATGCATCTTGTATTGCTTAGATCGCGAAGGTAGCATTATAAGATGATCCCTCTCACTAAATATCAAGTAATAAAGTGTTCGTCCTTAGTTGGCACCGTTGCTAAGACTCGTCGTTCCGAAGCATCTCGTGATGATCGGGTGTGATAGACTCTACGTGTGCATACAACGGGTGCAAGCCAGATTTGCACATGCGGAAATTAAGGTTAATCTTGACGAGCCTAGCATGTACAGACATGGTCTCGAAACATGGAATACCGAAAGGTAGAGCATGAGTCATATGATTGATATGATGAACATGAAGATTGTTCGCCGATGAAGCTACATCATCTCACGTGATGATCGGACTTGGTGTAGTGGATTTGGTTCGTGTAATCACTAAAACAACTCGAGGGATGTTGTTTTGAGTGGGAGTTCACCTAGTTGATTTAAGAATTAAATTTGAACACTATTTATCATAAACTTAGTCTAAATTACTTGCAAATTTGTTGTAGATTATGGCGAACATTTCAATCAATTTCAATGCGTTCCTAGAGAAAGAAAAGCTTAAGAACAATGGAAGAAATTTCACGGACTGGTTCCGTGGACTGAAGATCGTCCTCAGGGCTGGTCAGTTGACCTATGTGCTCGAAGCACCGCTAGGTGACCCACCTACAGAAGATGCCACCGATGACGTAAAGAATGTTTATGACACTCAGAAACATCACTACTCCACAGTTCAGTGTGCCATCCTATACGGTTTAGAATCAGAGCTTCAAAAGCGTTTTGAGCACCATGACCCGTTTGAGATCATTAAGGAGCTCAAACTCATTTTTGAGACTCGCGCGGCCATAGAAAGCTATGAAGCTTCCGAGAAGTTCTTTACCTGCAAGATGGAAGAGGGTAGCTCCGTTAGCGAGCACGTGCTCACCGTGTCTGGGCACGCAAACAAACTCCAAGAGTTGGGGATACCGATTCCTAATGAATTGGGGATTCACCGTGTCCTCCAATCACTGCCACCAAGTTACAAGAACTTTGTGATGAACTACAATATGCACTGCATGAACAAAACGTTGCCTGAACTATCGTCCATGCTGAAAACTGCTGAAGTGGAGATCATGAAGGAGCACCAAGTGTTGATGGTCAATAAGACCACCAATTTCAAGAAACGGGGAAAGCCTAAGAACAAGGGCAACTTCAAGAAGGACGGCAAGAAAGCTGCCGCACCTGCTAAGAAGCCCAAGGCTGGTCCTAAACCTGAAACTGAGTGCTTCTACTGCAAGGGTACTGGTCACTAGAAGCGTAACTGCCCCAAATACCTGGCAGATCTGAAGAATGGCAACATCAAGAAGAAAGGTATATTCGATATACATGTTATAGATGTGTATCTTACTAGTAATCGTAGTAGTGCCTGGGTATTTGATACTGGTTCGGTTGCTCATATTTGTAACTCGAAACAGGAGCTGCGGAATAAACGAAGACTGGCGAGAGACGAGGTGACGATGCGCGTTGGAAATGGCTCCAAGGTTGATGTGATCGCCGTCGGCACGCTCCCTCTGCATCTACCATCAGGATTAGTTTTAAATTTAAATAATTGTTATTTGGTGCCTGCGTTAAGCATGAACATTATATCTGGATCTTGTTTATTGCGAGACGGTTACTCTTTTAAGTCTGAGAATAAAGGTTGTTCGATTTATATGAGTAATATCTTTTATGGTTATGCACCTGAGATAAATGGTTTATTCTTATTGAATCTCGATAGTAGTGATACACATGTTCACAACATAGATGCTAAACGAATAAAATTGAATGATAATTCTACATACATGTGGCACTGTCGTCTTGGTCACATTGGAGTGAAGCGTATGAAGAAACTCCATTCTGATGGACTTCTTGAATCACTTGAAAGATGCGAAGCATGTCTAATGGGAGAAATGACTAAGACTCCATTCTCTGGTATAGTGGAGCAAGATACAGACTTATTGGAAATAATACATACCGATGTGTGCGGTCCAATGAGTGTAGCATCACGTGGTGGATATCGTTATGTTCTCACTTTCACGGATGACTTGAGTAGATATGGGTATGTCTACTTTATGAAACATAAATCCGAAACTTTCGAGAAGTTTAAGGAATTTCAAAGTGAAGTGGAAAATCATCGTAACAAGAAGATTAAGTTTCTGCGTTCTGACCGCGGAGGTGAATATCTGAGTTATGAGTTTGGCATGCATTTAAAGAAATGTGGAATACTTTCACAGTTGACACCGCCGGGAACACCACAGTGTAATGGTGTGTCCGAACGTCGTAATCGAACTCTCTTAGATATGGTTCGGTCTATGATGTCTCTTACATATTTACCGTTATCATTTTGGGGCTATGCATTAGAGATAGCCGCATTCACTTTAAATAGGGCACCATCTAAATCCATTGAAACGACACCGTACGAATTGTGGTTTGGAAAGAAACCTAAGTTGTCGTTCCTTAAAGTTTGGGGTTGCGAAGCATATGTAAAGAAGTTATAGCCTGATAAGCTTGAACCCAAAGCGGAGAAATGCGTCTTCATAGGATACCCTAAAGAAACAATTGGGTATACCTTCTATCATAGATCCGAAGGCAAAGTTTTCGTTGCTAAGAATGGATCCTTTCCGGAGAAGGAATTTCTCTCGAAAGAAGTGACTGGAAGGAAAGTAGAACTCGACGAGGTTATTGAACCTTCTTTCGGAGTTGAGAGTAGCGCAGCACTGGAAGATGTTTCTGTGCCGCCTGCACCAACTGGAGAGGAAACTAATGATGATGATCATGAAATTTCGAACGAAGTTACTACTGAACCTCGCAGGTCAACGAGGGTCCGTACCACTCCTGAGTGGTATGACTCTGCCTTGAACGTCATGTTAGTGGACAACACTGATGACCCTGTGACGTATGAAGAAGCTATGGTGAGCCCAGATTCCGACAAATGGCTAGAAGCCATGAAATCCGAAATGGGATCCATGTACGAAAACCAAGTATGGACTTTGGTGGACTTACCGGATGGCCGTAAGGCTATCGAGAACAAATGGATTTTCAAAAGAAAAATAGATGCTGATGGTAATTTTACCGTCTATAAAGCTCGACTTGTCGCGAAAGGGTTTCAACAAATTCAAGGAGTTGACTACGATGAGACTTCCTCACCAGTAGCAAAGCTAAAGTCTGTGAGGATTATGTTAGCAATCGCTGCATATTTCGATTATGAAATTTGGCAGATGGATGTCAAAACGGCGTTCCTTAATGGTGACATTGAGGAAGAGTTGTACATGGTACAACCCAAGGGTTTTGTCGATCCTAGTGATGCTGACAAGGTATGCAAACTTCAGCGCTCCATTTATGGACTAAAGCAAGCATCCCGGAGTTGGAATCAACGTTTTGATAAAGTAATCAAAAACTTTGGATTTATACAAACTTATGGAGAAGCTTGTATTTACAAGAAAGTGAGTGGGATCTCTGTATCATTCCTAGTACTATATGTAGATGACATATTGTTGATTGGGAATGATGTAGAACTTCTTAATAGCGTCAAAACCTATTTGAATAATAGTTTTTCGATGAAGGATCTTGGCGAAGCGGCATATATTCTAGGCATCAAGATTTATAGAGATAGATCAAGAGGCCTAATAGCGCTTTCACAAAGTACATACTTAGACAAAGTTCTAAAGAAGTTTAGAATGGAAGAGAGCAAGAAAGGGTTCGTGCCCATGTTGTCAGGTAAGACCTTGAGTAAAACTCAAAGTCCAGCCACGGCAGAAGATAGAGAAAAGATGAATAAAATTCCCTATGCCTCGGCCATAGGTTCTATCATGTATGCCATGCTGTGTACAAGACCGGATATACCACATGCTGTTAGTTTGACTAGCAGATATCAAAGTGATCCTGGAATGGAACACTAGACAGCGGTCAAGAATATCCTAAAGTACCTGAATAGGACTAAGGATATGGTTCTTTCTTATGGAGGTGATGAACAACTTGTTGTAAATGGTTACACTGATGCTAGTTGGAACACCGATCCAGATGACTCGAAGTCACAGTCTGGCTACGTATTTATTTTGAATGGTGCTGCAGTGAGCTGGAGGAGTGCCAAGCAGAGCATTGTGGCGAAATCTTCAACTGAATCGGAATACATAGCTGCTTCAGAGGCTGCACAAGAAGGCATATGGATGAAGGAGTTCATTACTGAACTTGGCGTGGTTCCCAGTGCGTTAGACCCGATGGCCATCTACTGTGACAACACAGGTGCCATAGCTAATGCACAGGAGCCAAGGTCACATAGCAAGCTGAAGCACATCAAGCTACGTTTTCATGCTATTCGCGAGTATGTCTAAGATAAAGATTTGCAAAGTACAAACTGATCTGAATGTAGCAGATCCATTGACTAAACCTCTCCCTAGAGCAAAGCATGACCAACACCAGAACGCCATGGGTGTTCGGTATATTACCATGTAATCTAGATTATTGACTCTAGTGCAAGTGGGAGACTATTGGAGATATGCCCAAGAGGCAATAATAAAAGTGGTTATTATTATATCTTTGTGTTTATGATGAAAGTTTACATCCCATGCTATAATTGTATTATTAGGAAACACTAATACTTGTGTGTTTTGTAAACGTAAAAGAGTCCCTAGTAAGCCTTGTGTTGAACTAGCTTGTTGATTGATTGATGATCATGGTTTCCTAATCATGGACATTGGATGTGATTAATAACAAGGTTATATCATTAGGAGAATGATGTGATGGACACACACCCATAGTAAGCGTAGCATAAGATCAAGTCATTATGTTCGTATTGCTGTAAGCTTTGAAATACATAGTAACCTAATCCTTCGACCATGAGGTTATGTCAATCACCATCACCGGATGGGTACTTTGATGACATCAAACACCGCTTCGTAACTGGGCGGTTATAAAGGTGTCATTGGGTATTCTGAAAGTATGTGTTGAAGCGCATAGACCAAGATTGGGATTTGTCCATCCATATGATGGATAGATATACTCTGGGCCCTCTCGGTGGAATGTCATCTAGATAGCTTGCAAGCATGTGACTGGGTCACAAGGGATGACATAACATGGAATGAGTAAAGAGTACTTATCAGTAACGAGGAAGAACTAGGTATGAATATACTGACGATCAAACCTCGGATAAGTAGAATATCGCGTGACAAAGGGAATTGGTTTCGTATGTTAAATGGTTCTATCGATCACGAAGTAATCGTTGAGTATGTGGGATCCGTTATGGATCTCCAGATCCCGCTGATGGTTATTGATCGGAGAGGTGTCTTCATCATGTCTGCATATTCACGAACCGTAGGGTGACACACTTAAGGTTTGAAGTTGTTTTAAGTAGATATGGAATTTGCATTGGAGACCGAATGTTGTTCGGAGTCTCGGAATGGATCCGGGACATCACGAGGAGATCCGGAATGGTCCGGAGAATAAGATTCATATATTGGGGATCATTTTCTAAGTTGGGAAATGTTCCGGAGTGTTTGTATGGAGATTCTAGAAGGTTTCAGAATGTTCTGGAAGGTTCTAGAGGATTTCTTGGAGTTTACTTGAAAACCAAGAAAGGGATCAAGGAGACCAAGTGAGGCAAGACACGGATTCGTGGGGGAGGAGGATTCCTCCCCCTTCCTACCGCCGGCCCAAGGAGGGGAGTCCTACTAGGACTCCCCCTCCCCAGGCGCGCCTTCCTCCTTTAAATAGAAGGGAGGGGGCGCCCCCTCTTCTCTCTCTCTCTCATAACAATCAATCTCAGCCGCCTCTCTCCTCCACCTTTCTTCTGCACAGGCATAGGCGAAGCCCTGCAGAATTCTTATCTCCACCACCACCACCACGCCGTCGTGCTGCTGGGATTCCGTGGAGAAGATCTACTACCTCCGCTGCTCGCTGGAACAGGGAGAGGAAGGTCTGCTTCGACTCCGCACGTGTGACCGTCTGTGGAAGTGCTGCCGGAACGCGGCGCCGGAAGGATCGTCCACACGATCTTGAGATTGGCAAGTGATCGACTACATCATCCACGAGATCTAATCTCGTAACGCTTTCGGTTCTACGAGGGTTAGTACCGATCTATCTCGTTGCTCATGTCTAATAGATTAGATCTTGGCTTTTGTCTAGATTAGATCTGGGTTTTGTTCGTTCTTGCGGTAGAATTTTTTTGTTTTCCATGCTACGAACCCATCAATAATTCACTATTATTCATTGATATATTTCATATTGAGAGGTGATACTTATGTTATTTCATCTGTTTTTGCATGGTTGATGACTTTTGGAGCATGGACAACTGCAGTCAGGATTCTGATGGAAAATGTGCTGTTTGGAGGCAAAATTCGTGAAGATCAGAAAATCCAGGAAAATATACGGAAAATCCTATTTTTCCAGAAGACGAAGGAAGCCAGAAGGGGGGCTGGAGATGGGCCACAGGGGGCCCACACCACCCCCTGGCGCGGGCCACCCTGGGTCGTGCCACCAGGTGGTGTGGCCGCCCTGGTCTACCCCTGGCACTCCCCTCTGGCGTATATTATCCTCCTGAAACCCTAAGACTCGGGGAGCGACCACAGAAAGATTCCGCCGCCTCTGTGGGGCGGAAAACACCGAGAGAGAAAGATCTCTCTGGCAGGCAGATTTCTGCCGGGGGAATTCCTTCCTGGAGAAGGGAGATTGTCGCCATCAACACCACCATCAAGCTGGACTTCATCGGGATCATCATCATCATCACCACCCTCATCACCATCTCCATATTGCTGTAACAATTGAGTTGAATCTTGCATTAGTTCTTAGGGGAAACTTTCCCGGTGTTGATTAGTCTTCGTAGTTGATGCTATTGAGTGAACCATTGAATTATTGTTTATGTTCAGATTGTTATACATCGTTATTCCGTCTCTGATCATGATCCATATGATGTCTTATGAGTAGTTCGTTTTGTTCTTGAGGACATGGGAGAAGTCATATGTTAGTAGTAGAGTTGTGTTGAGAAAGATTCAATAGTTTGATATTTAAGTTGTGGTGTACTTCTTCTAGTGGTGTCATGTGAACGTCGACTACATGACACTTCACATATATGGGCCTAGGAGAATGCATTGTGTATTTGGCTACTAATCGTAGGAGTTGCCTGAGTGACAGAAACCTGAACCCCCTTTAGGAAACCATTGCACAAGGGACGTAAGGGTCTTAGAGTTTAAAGCTGTGGTTAGGTTTGTACCTTAATTACTTTCTTATACTTATGGATGTTTGCAAGGGGTATAATCACAAGTATGTATTAGTCCTAGGAAGGTCGATACATTAGCACAGGTTCACCCACACAACACTTAGCAAGCTAAAGAAGATTAATCAACTATATGAAGCGAAAGCACTTGACAGTCTTCCCATGTGTCCTCGAGAACGTTTGGTCATCTTAAGTAATACAACCGGCTTGTCCTTTGCTGCATAAAGGATTGGGCCACTTGCTGCATTTATTCCTACTGTCTTTTATTTACTCGTACTTTGTTTACTTGCCTTATCAAAAACCCCTAAAAATCCGTTTGCTAAGTATTTGCAGAGAATTCCTGATCCATACCACTAGCCAGCACCTTCTGCTCCTTGTTGGGTTCGACACTCTTACTTATAGAAAATACTGCGGTACACCCTCTATACTTCTGGGTCATCAATAAGCAATTGATGGATTTGTACGATCCGAGGGCCACTTTTGTCCCTGCGTACCACAAAGATAGGTTTTTCCCATTTCTACAAACTACAACACGCAACGAAGGGTTTAATGCAGTTTTGAAAAGATATGTAAAGCCACACAATAGCCTCTTCCATTTCTTCCAGCAATACTTGAAGTTGCAAGAGAGGATAGATGTAGCAGAATATTTGAGTGAGTTCCAAATGGAAGACAAGATTCTCAGGGTATGGGGAGATTACCCTTTGGAGAAGCAAGCTTTGGAGGTGTACACACACCGCATTTACTTGCACTTCCGTGCTGAGCTTAGAAAAGTTACTTCCTACAATCTCATCCATGTGGATGGGCAAAAGTTCAGTGTTGTGCCTATCTCGGGATCTGTGTTTGGGTACGGTACGAGATCGTACAAAGTGGATGCTAACTTGCAGGAAGAAATCTACCAATGCGAGTGTTCTAAGTTCAGTAGGGATGATATTTTGTGCTGCCATGTGCTGAGAGTAATGGCACAACTTGGTCTTGTAGACTCAATTCCAACTCGCTACATACTACCTAGGTGCACAATGCCAGAGGATGAACTTGTGGCAGAAAATGTGGACTTGCCTGCAGTGCCAAATGATAGAAAGTTGACAAACAAAGAAAGGAAGTTGCTACGTTACGAGACACTGTGCAATGAATGGACACAACATGCAAAGGTTGCAGCTGAATCGGACAAAGGAAACACTCTAGCTGATAAGTACATGCGTGTATTGGGTAATGAATTGAAAGCAATGGAGATAACTGAAGCAGCTAAGCGGAAAGATAAGAAAGCTAAGACAATACCTAAAGAAGTTACATCTGGTGGTGAGTCTGTAGGTGATGATGGGAAAGCAAGTGCATCACAGTATCATCATGCTCGGGACCCTGAAAGCACTACCACGAAAGGGCGTCCTGCAGAGAAAAGGAAAAAATCGAGGCTACATTTGAAGTCCAAGAAACCAAGCAAGCTTGTTCCTGAACCGAAACCAGTAGAGTTCAACTTCTTGGCTGATATGGCTTAGTGTAATAAGTTCGTATTTATAAAAGTAGTTTTTATTTGCTGAGCTGTACTTTTTTATTGTCCTTCAAAAAACATAGTTGGTTGAATTATGCCATGCAATTTATTCCAAGCTCCATATGGATAAATAATAGACAATAAAAAATCTAGTATCATGGTAGTAGTACAACAAGTTGTACCTTTGCATTTTTGCATGAGAACAAAAAGTCAAATCAGCCTATCCAACCATTCGGTCTGGTTTTCCGCCCACTGAAGCCATTTCAAAGTGAAGATCTTTCTTATAATTGGCATATCCGTTGGATTGAATGCCAACAACTTTCTGCTAGTCCAATATTCAATGAACTTTAGCATGAAAAAGCCGCAGTCAAACCTTGGAAAAAGTTTAAACAAAAAGAAAGTTAGGATATATGTAAATTCATGCAGGTAATGTCATCTTGGTTTACATGAATAAATGACAAAATATACGGGCTATGAATGTTCCACTATAGTCTGCATATAGTTACAGTGTATATATAGTCAAAACTATACCTAGTTACATGATAGAATGTTTAAAAATATAATCAGGATACAAGTCAAAAATATATATAATAAAGTTACAAATTCTATATTTGAAAATGGACTTAGGAAAAGGAAAAATTACAGTCAACGACAACAAAGTTACAAGCTAGGATGCTTTAAAACGATAATAGAATTACAATCTAGGATGTTTTAATGTAGTTAAAATTTACATAGAAGGTACAAAGCTACATATTTCACAAATAATATAAGCATCTCATGTATACAAAAAAACAGAGGACCAATAAATCAAAAGAAAAAGATGAATGAAAGGTTAGGCTTACGTTGTGGCTTGCATTGGAGTCGGGATGTGCACGGTCTTGTATTTCTGGATATTGATCTTGGAATCGATATAGTTTTTAGACCACATGCACTTGATTGAGCCTATAATTAATCTAACATCTTTCAGGAGTCCCTGGTTCCCCTCAGACCTAAGTGAATCCATAATTTCAAATCTCTCGGCCTTTAGATTGAGTACAATCAGGTAGTAGTGCCCTGTGAATTATTTGAGTTCAGGCGTGAGGTCTTGCAGGACTGGAAACATTACCTGCATCATGGAGTAGGAAAATTAAAAAGTTATGGTCCAAAACCCCACTTAGGGAGCAGAAAAATAACAAATATACAGAAATGTATTGTAGTTTGTAACATGAAAATTATATCTCACCTGCTCCTTATGGTCTAATCGTTTCTCAGGAGAGAACTCTGTGAACGCACGTGGGGCTCCTAAGCTTGGTCTGCATGCATGATAGAAAGGGGACAAAAGTTACATTCCAAAAACGCAAAAAAAATAAGAGGAAAAAAGACAGATACAAAATTGTTGGCCTGCATGCATGTAAAGTCACTGCCATAAAGACTGGCATCACATGTTTCTTATGTGGTGCCATTTCCTTAGAAAGAACATGTAGCGCAATCTCACAAACAGAGTTGCTTAGCCAAGCCTCTGGCCTTACAGAATCAGCCAAATCCCAAAGAAAAACATACAAAGAGCCGTAGTCAATGATTTTTTCTTTGTTGAGAGCATATTTAGTTTTGGCACCATATGAGCATACTACATTGTACACGTCATTTGTGAATTTGTTAGAAACCGTTTTGTTGTTCAAATCCAAGAATGGAGATTTATGTGCTCTGCTTTGCTTTATAACTCTCTTTTGGTGTGCTTGTAGTATGGATGTGTAACTGTTCAGAACAATAGGTGACACAACTGATCCTTTCACATCTTCAGGATCCTTTGTGGTTGGTGTTGTAGTAGGCAAATCAATAGTCACATAAATCTTGTCTAGAGAGTCCCCACTTTCCTCGCTGCTTCAGATGACAACATGCTCTCCAACAGTTGCTTGATTTTCCTCCTTTCCCATGACATGTACAGTTTCCTTCTGAGAAGTACCATCGAAGCCAAGATCAAAAGAGGGACAGTCCTCGATGAGTTCTCGTTGCTTTATCTGCTCTAAAGTTTCTATTTTAGCTTCTGCACTTCCTAAGTCCAGCTGAATCTTCATGTTTGCATTGTTAACCTGGGTTGTATTTGTTGCCTTTCCAGTGGCAACATCATCATGTTCCTGGTAAGCTTCTTGTGTGTCAACAGCCTATATGTTTGATGCGGACCGATTTGCCCTTACTTTAGCAGTAGCAAATCTTGTTTTCCTTCGAGGGTTTGGGGAAATATTTAGATGTTTTCTTTCATTTCTAAGAGGACTTTCCTTTTCAATAGGAGCTGGTAACTTGGTAGGGGACATGGATCTAGTAAACGGCCTCCTACCAGTTGGGGTTCCTTGAAATTTTTTGTCAATAGCACGGTTGATAGAAGGTGCTTTGATTTCAGTGTTCTTGGACTTATCCAAATGATCCTTGTCCTGGCATGCAAAAGACACATGTAGGGTCCCTCTCTTGCTGGATCCATCTGGACATCACTTGTACTTGTGGCGCATGCAGGGGGTGTCATGTCATACACAGGTGCACCCTTCTTGGCTCCTAGTGCATCCATTAGGAAGTCACTTTGACTTGCATCAAGTGCGGCAGGTGTTGTGTCATATACAGCTGGACCCCTATCAGCTCCTGGTTCTTCCATTACAACATCACTTTGATTTGCTGCAGATGCAACAAGTGTTGTGTCGTACACGGGTGCACCCCTGCCAGCTGATTCTGGACTGGATTGAGAACCAGATCTATAGCACTGCAACTGCTTCAAAGGATCCGCTGTGGAGGCCCGAGCAGGTGTAGAATCAGGGCATGCAGTCTGTTCAAGTTCAGCAGGTTTAGTGCAACACTGAGTTTCTCTGTCTTTTGAAATAGTCTTCATCCCACTTTCATCTGCCACTGGAAGGTCTGTTATGTTGGAAGCCTTACCTATTGGTAAATTACTTGTAGGCTCCTCTGTCATGACTAGAACATCTTCGTTTTGTTCTACCATTTCTACATTTTGGCGACCTTCTCTTACATCCTCACTGGTTTTGTTTCCTACAACCATCCCTTCATTAGTTGGTGCACCTATGTTGCTTTGACACAATGTTGTCGCCAACATTTCATCTTGAACAACCATAGTCTGTGGACTTGCTTGCTTAAGAACATATGCAGCTTGTACATCTCCCAGGGTTTTGAGTTTCTTTCTTCGATGTATTGTCTTCTTCTGGTACTAATTGCCTTTTTCTTGTCCATCCTTCAGATCGCTGCCAACTGACACTAGGAACTTTGCAAGCCCCTCCTCGAATACAGTGCACATATCAATCACAGACACCATGTACTTTGCCATTGTATGTTCAATGTGTTGCAAAAAAAAGCTAATCAGGACACACATTTAAAAATTCAGAGAATAAAATAGAGGTCTGGAAAGTTACACGCTAACCTCTTCACTAAGAGTGCTCTGGACATGGCGTTTGATGAACATATCCACTATTGATGGATCTGTTGAGAACATGAACAAGTTGCTTCTGAAACATGCCTTGAGCTGTAACAACCAAAAAGCAAAAAAAAAACATCAGATCATGACTATGTTACATGCTGGACATACATAAAAAATCTGGGCACGCGTAAAATATAGAAAGTTAGGATTTATGTACTATTTCTTTAGGTAAATCACAAAATGTTACAGGCTAGGTTATCTGAAAGTTATAGGCATGTGTTTGATAGGTACTAAAAGTTACAGGTTAGGTTAGTTGAAAGTTACAGGCTACATATGAAAAGTTACAGGCTAGATGATTTCAAATACAGTCAGCAAGTAAAGAGTTACATGCTAGGTTATTTTGAATGCAAATCAGCAAAGTGGAAAAGTTACAGGCTAAGAATACAAATCAGCAAAAGTAGAAAAAGTCACAAGCTACGTATGAAAGTTACATGCTAGATGATTTCAAATACACTCAGCAAAGTAAAAAGTTACAAGGCTAGGTTATTTTGAATACTAATCAGCAAAGCAGAAAAGTTACAGGCTATGAATACAAAAAGTTACAGGCTAGATGATATCAAATACAGTCAACAGTAAGAAAGTTACAGGCTAGGTATAAAAAAAGTTATAGGCTAAGTGCTTTGAAAATAGTCAGCATAACAGAGAGAAAAAATTGCATATTAGGTAATTATACAGAGTAAACTAAAAAAAGGACCAGGTGATTTGAAAAATACAGTCAAGGAAAAAAATTATAAGCTATATGTAACAGAAAGGAATTTGTAGGAAAAAACTTACCGGTAACTTTCCAAATGAACCATCGGTATTAGTGTCCAGCTCAACAATCTTCTTGATCAACTTATTTGTCCATATGCAGATCCTAGTTCCTTCCTCAGGGACTTGTATTGCATCAGTTTCCAATGAGTCGACATACAGAACCTACAAACAAACCGAAAAAAAATGTCATTAAAAAAAGTGATATAGTCTGTATAAAAATTTAGTCAGAGAAGGAGAGAAAAAAGGAATTTAGGGATACAATGTGGGGATAGGGGAATCTCACCATGAGATAGGGCATACATGCTTTGAACCAGTTCTTGATACCCTTTGCTTTTGTTGTCCGGATTAGGGTGTCGATGATGAATTTAGCCCAGTTTAATCTTTTAGTGGCTTCCGTATTGATTATAGGTGGGTAACACTTTGGGATAACCCTTGTGCAAGTGGTTGGAGAAAAAACAGTGGACATGGAGTAGATGGCGAACTTCCTTAGGTAATAATCATTGGCAGGATAAGTTGGTCCTAGCAGCGTCTCCACGGTTGTAATATATGGTTGTCTGCCATTGGAAATCTGAAACATCTCCAGTATCGCTCTAGTTGAATGGGAGTCCGCCTGATACGCAACCGGAATGGTACCCATGGGTACTCCCATAACTTTGTGTACCGATTGAACGGTTACAGGTACCCTTCCCCTATGCCCAAAATCAAGTTCACACGTATTGGGGTTGAAGCAATCCATAAGAAACCTGCAGAGTTCTGGTATCAACTTGGAACATTTCATGTTTAGCAACTCCCCAAAGTCTGAATTAATTATCAGATCTCGCTGAGGTTTAGTCATCGTCTTGAAAACTCTGACCATCCTCATAGGAGATGCATGGTTAAACATATTGTTCTACAAAGAACAAAAATAGAATCACATGGTATATGAGACATATGTGCATGTGTTGTCACTTTTGTAACATATGAGGTAAAAAGGAAAAGGTACAAAAAGGCATGTGTAGGTTCATGGTGTCATACCAAAATTTTCTTTTCATCCGCGGGTTAAACTTTCTCAGTATCATCTTCCTCTACGGGAAGGGCTTCCTCTTTGTGTGGCAACTCACTAGGGATTGACTCTTCTTTCAATACTTCCTGATCTTTCTGCATATTTGATTCATTTACATCTACTTTTAGCTGCAACCTTCGTTTCATCCTTTCATATTTATTCGGCAGCCCAGAGTTGCCAATGCTTTTAGGAGTTAGTGAGTGTTTCTGCAACACAATAAAAAATGGGGGCAAAAAAATTACCAAAAAACATATAGATGTGTACACGACAAAAAATGATGTGCACAAAAAATATTCTTACAATGAGTTCCATAACTTCTAGCCAAAATAATAATTGGGAAGTGCAGCTCCAAAACTGTAAAAATAAAACCTTGTAAGAATTTTAACATATTATATTTGACATACAAAAACACAAAATCTAGTTACATGCATATGTACTAAAGTTACAGCTTACATATTTGACAATACAGTCAAGAATTCAAAAAGTTACAGCCTACATATTTTGACAGAAACATAAAAAATAGTTACATGCATATGCCATAAAGTTACAATCTACATACTCCGTCCCAAAATGTGAGACGCCTAAGCTTTAACCAAAAGTCAACATCTTTTAAGTTTAACCAAGTTTATACAAAAAAATATGAATATCTACAATATCAAGTGGACATTTTGAGAAACTATAGTTTATGGTGAATCTATTGATATTAATTTGGTATTGTGAATGTTTATATTTTTATGTATAAATTTGGTCAAACTTAAAATATGTTGACTTTTGACTAAAGCTTAGGCGCCTTACATTTTGGAACGGAGGGACTATTTGACAAATATAGTCAAAACACAAAAAGTTAAAGCTCTACATATTTGGACAAAAAACACAAAATCTAGTTACATGCATGTCACAAAAGTTACTGTCAAAAATCACAAAAGTTACAGTCTACATGTACATATGCATATGTCACAAAAAGTTACTGCCAAAATTCACAAAGTTACTGCCTACATGATTTAGCATGTATATATAACATCCTGAGATAAATTAGACTCTGGCTTACAAAAGAAAAATTACCATACATGATGTGCATGCCACTATGACTTTTTGTTACAGCAAAAAAACACAGTTAAAAACATATATGAAGATCTAGCAATGATCTCAACATGATAGTTACATTGTGTCCAACCTGATGGATTACTGCCTAACTCATTGTCCCCTAAAAGAATCAAAGCTAGTTTGAACGAGATATTTACATCTTCATATGAATTAGTGCTAATAGCCAACAGATATTACTAGACTAGAATAACCATTACTACTGGACGAGCGACGTCGTAACTACAGTACGAGCACAACCATGACTACGAGCACCATCGTCCCTATGAGCACCGACCGTTCCCAGTGGGCGAGCGACACCATGACTACTAAACGAGCACCACCGTAACAACACGAACAAGAGACACGAGCAAAAACGGCAGAGGGACGAGCAAGGTCGAAACTCTCACCAGCACGCGGCACAAAAAAACTCGGATGCCTCGATTCGCGGGGTTGGGCCGCCGTTTCTTCCTACCCAGACTCCAATCAACGACCTCCGGGCCTCGGAAGCGTCGATTCGACGGCGCGTCAGAAGGAGAGTTAGCCTCGGAAAGCGTCGATTCGACGGCGCGGCGAAAGGAGAGGCAACCTCGGATGCGTCGGTTCGACGGTGCCGCGGAAGGAGAGGCAGCCTCGGATGAGCAGATTCGATGACGCCGTGGAAGAAGAGGCAGCCTTCGAAGAGCCGATTCGACGGCGCCACGGAAGGAGAAGCAGCCTCGTTGATGAGTCGATCTGCTTGTCCGTGCCGTCAGACTCTCCTCCCCACCACTTCTACGACCGCAGAAAACGCCCACTGCCGCCCAGTAACTCTCGTCGGATCACACTCCGCCGACGAGGATGCTCAGTAGAGCAGATCGGGAGAAGGTTCTGCTGCGGGGTGCGCGAGCGAGAGGAACAAGTGGGGATGAGCTCGACACGAAATTTGAACAGTCGAGGTAAAAGAAAAGGGAGCAGAAAAAAGTGAGATCGCTGTCCACTTGCGCCGCTTGGTCTCGACCGTTGGTTTTTGATCGGACGCGCGAGAGACGTGAGCACCACAGAAGACAACATGAAGCCCACGCATGAAATAGATTTTGGGTAAGACTTTTTATGGAGTAGTAGATATATGTAGGATCACTTTTGTGAACCGGACTTTTTTAAACGATTTTACCCCTAACGTTTCGAACTTATTACCCACCCTGCCACCGCTGAGTTAAACTCAACGGTTCGTTCCGGAAAAGAAAAAAAGGCCATGACCTCCTTCCCCATCGCCGAACGAGGATGCCCCACCCTCCCATCTCGCCATCGACATCCCCACCTAGATCTCGGGCGCCACCCCATCCCATCCTTCAGTCGGCGGCCATGAAGACAACGCTACCCATCGATCTGGGGCGAGCGGTGTTGGATGAATACTCCATGCCGGCCGAGCACACCCGTTCAGATCCTTCTGCTACGCCGTCCATCCACGATGGAGATGCGGACCCGGACGCAACGGACGCCGGTGCTGCTTGTGGATGCTGCATATATAGCACCACGGACGGCGGCGGTGGCTCACTGGATCATGCGCCACAACGCTCGACCCTGGTCTGGAGGTACCGATTGCCGGTAGCGCTAGGCAGAATCTAAGGCGACAGCGTTGTCCAGAGTGATGCCACGAGGCTGGGCATAAAGATAGGAGAACCCAATCTTGAGTCGCATGGCGGAGAGATGCTCAGCAGCGACAAATCAGCCCTGGACTCGAGAGAAAAGTGGCATAGCCGCTCTGATTGAAGGTAGTTGTGATGAAATTTGAGATTAGGGTGAATCAGAAGCAGAGACGGGAGGCGGCTGGGTTCAGAAAGGGGATCCATATTTTTTTTAGATTAGGGGATCCATATTCTGGGAGGACTATCCTATCGGCTGCGACTGACATGTATTCTTGGAGAAACACGAGAAGCAGCAGTCCGCGCATGCCTAAGCTTCCAGTACGGTCGTGGCATCTGGTTCGTCTGGAAGGACAGAAGAAGCAAGAGACACGAGATTGGTAATTTCAGAATGTTCAGTCAGGTTTGATTTGTTTCAGCCTCATATATACCGAGTTTCTCCAGAATTCCTGCAATCACCTACGCAGAAGTTAGAATTCCTAATTCTTCGTGTGCAAAGTGCACACATGCAAACTGATGTTCTTCAAAATTTATTAGTTGGATGGTTCCACTGTTGGAGTGTCTCTTACTTTATAGGAGTATAACCGTAGACGTCTTTTCGTTCTTGAAAGACTAATTTACTCTCTCCGCTTCATTTTTGTGAATTATTTAATTTCGCGCTCTGGTCTAAATAGTGGAATATGATCAACACTGTCAGGTTATATGAGTACGTTCGAAAGAATTAAAGCTAAAATGAATGTTTGTTTCTCAACAAGCGTACACGCACAATTTCAGAGGAGAGATCAGAGATATATATGCACGGAGTAAAAATGTTCTTCAAATCCCCGGAATAATCCATGCTTTGGTCATCCACTTTCAGCCGGAAGAATAATCCATTATGTTATATACGGTCGGACAAACTTTTCTTCCTAGAGAGAATGAGAAGAACAGGATGAACGGGACATTTTTCAATCATTCTAAGAAGTATTGCACGAATTTGAAAATTTACAAATCTAGCATATTGTCGGCTTCGGCCTAGCCGAATGACTCCAGTCGGTCTGGGCCTGACCGAATGGGCCGTCGGCTGACAATCAGCATGCAATCGGACAGGCCCTGACCGAATGGTTCATTCAGTCAGGTCTAGGCTGACTGGAGCCATTCGGTCAGGCCCAAGACGATTGCACTACTTGGTCGGCCCCTCGAGGAAGAAAGGAAAGGAGTGGGGCGACTCGGCGATTTTTTTTTTAAATAATATGAATTAATTATTTAATTTGAGTTCTATTATGCGTTTTTTTTTGAAATTCCAGATCTAGCGCTTTGTCGGCCAAGAGCAAGCCGACTGGGCCAATCGGCCAGGCCCTGGCCGACTGCATGTGGCACCATGCAGTCGGCCCTGCCCCACACATGCAGTCGGCCAGGAGCAAGCCGATTGGCTCAGTCGGTCTGGCCCAGGCCGATTAGTGCAATCGGCCAGACCTAGACCGATTGCCTAATCGTCCTGCCCCTGACAAAATCCTGCATGATCAATGCAGCCCTAACCTTTCGCCGCTGTTTTTCTCGCCAATCCTTCGCGCCAATTTTTCTCGCCATCGCGCCGATTTTTTCTGCCAGTACTTCCCGCCCTTTGTTCCCGCCACTACTTCCCGCCCTTTTTTTCCCGCCACTACTTCCCGCCTTTTTTTCCCGCCTATTCGCTTTGGTGCCTCTATAAATCCGGGCAACGAGATGTATCCTTTACCAGTTCATCTCTTCCTCCTCTTACTCTCTCATTTCCCTCCTCTCCTTTTGCTCTCGCATTTTCCTCCACTCCTCTCCACTATGACCGACGCGTCTCCCTGGCCTATAGATATGTCTATTGGGCTTTTCTTCATAGCCAGAACTGTTGAGATAGACGATAAACCAGCCGACTGGGATACGTTGGTATCGAACCATGATGCTCTCATTATACTTGGTAAGTCACTTCATCGAAGAGGGTAGAAACTGAAGACCCCAAGTCAGGTACGAGCAGAGCTTCTCAGGATCAAGGCAAGGTGGGACAAGCTCACCTTCAAGAGTGAAGCTCGCATGATGGAGGTGGCTAATACACCTTGGTCCTGGATAGAAGATAGCGAAGATGAGGATGATATCTTCATGCCGCCACCCGTTGGAAGCAAGGCAAGAGCTGAGTGGGACAAGAGGCAGGAGAAGAAGAAAGAGCAGGCCAAGAAGAGTCAAGCTGACATGACGAAGCAGGCTGTGGCACGTAGGGCCTGCATAGAAGAGAGCGAAGATGAGGATGATATCTTCATGCCGCCACCCGTTGGAAGCAAGGCGAGAGCTGAGTGGGACAAGAGGCAGGAGAAGAAGAAAGAGCAGGCCAAGAAGAGCAAGTGCGAGGGATCGTCCAAGGGAAAGAGCGAGGCATCATCGAAGGGAAAGGAAAAGGCATCATGCTAGGGATTGATAGGACTCTTATTTATGTACCGCAAGTTATGTTGAACTATGTTGCAAGTTATGTTCCTCCACCATAGCTCCACCACCATTGCCATTGCTTCACCACAGCTCCACCACCGTTCCTCCAACAAACCAACACCAAATCAAGCCATGAGCTAACCCATCCGTAGATCGGGCTTCCACTCCCTCTCTAATGGTTTTGGATTGAAGTTTCTGTGGTCAAATCGAGCAAAATTTGAGAAAAAAGGTGGCTAGAAATAAAGAACACGAAGGGGAGAGAGAGAGGCAGCAGCTGGCCAGGCGCGTCGCGTGGAGAAGAAGGCCAGGCGCGGCGGCGTCGCCCTTATCTGGCCCCAGTCGGCCTGGGCCTGGCCGATTGGGCAGTCGGCCTGCGCCTGGCCGACTGGACCTGTCGACCGTTGTGGGTCCCGCGGCCCCACTGGCCGACCTGCTGTCAGCTGGCTGCTGGACGATTGCGCTGTTGTCGGCCAGGGCCTGGCCGATTGACCCAGTCGGCTTGCCCCTGGCCGACAAAGTGCTAGATCTGGAATTTCGAAAAAACGCATAATAGAACTCAAATTAATTAATTAATTCGTATTATTTAAAAAAAATCGCGGTGACCCGTGCGGTGGTGTTCCTAACACGATCCATTTGGTGAGCTCCTGACCAAATGGGTATTCGGCCTAGGTGTGATCGATTGGGCATTCAACCTGGGTGTGACCGATTGGGGCATTCGGCCAGCGCGGGTCCCGTGACCCCCGCGGCAACATGCAGTCGATCAGCTCTTGGCCGAATGGAGCTGACTCGGCTAGGCCACGCCGATTAGCCCATTCGGCTAGGCAAAACCCGATAATGTGCTAGATTTGTAAATTGCAAAATTCGTACAATACTTTTCAAAATAATTTTAAAATATGTATTATTTAAAAAGGTCGCCGAATAAACGCTATGCAAAACATAAGTGACTTCATGAGTTCCATCACCACAATTCTTATTTCCCAACTATTCTCGCTGTAACTTTTTTCCCGGTGCAATGCATGGGCTTGTGTGATACTCCCTCCGTCCGCAAATAAGTGCACTTCTAGCTTTTGCCTAAGTCAAACTTAATTAAATTTGACCAACTTTATAAAAAAATATAGCAACATATATTATATGAAATTGACATATTATAAAACTAGATTTGAAAACAGTTCTAATAGTACTAGTTTAGTGTCATAAATATTACTACATCTTCCTATAAAGTTAGTCAAACTTTAGTAAGTTTGATTTAAGACAAGGCTAGAAGTACATGAACGCAGGGAGTAATAAGTAATAATAAAGGACGCTGGACAGTGCGTGCGCACTATTTCGCGTTCTGCAGTGCCCCTCTTGTCCTAAACCGACAGTTTCCTCAAATAGAAAAAAGACCCACGGTCCTCTTACCTGATTGTTGTAGTAGAGCCCACGCGGGAAAGCAACGGAAGAGCGTTCCGGTTAGACATCGGTACGCGGTCCCCAGTTTTGGCTCCACCTGAAAACCCACTAGACCCGGATCCCCAAACCCCTCCTTCTCATCAAAAACTCCATGAATTTTCTTACATCTACCGGTAATCAGCAGAAACTAAACACCTGGAGCCGATGATTGCATCAGAAAGATTTATCTACTTCAGAGTACAGTACTACGGATTCTCATCCACATGCCCCCCACCTTGTAACTTTTCATGCAAGAACATGGAGATAGCAAGATCAAAATAGTAGATATAAAACCTCCAAAAGATCATTTCCTTAACATATATATACATCCACCAGGCCGTGTATGCAAGGAACTAGATATAAAACCTCCTGTTACATGTAAAATTATGGCAAATATACACCCAAAGGAGACCCAAAACATGTGTCTTACATGGCACTTGTTTCAAATCCTTATTTCTGATGATTAGACAGGGACGAAAGGATAATACAAAAGTGCATCAGAAAAGTAACTTGTATACCCACAATAACATGGGAAGATGCTTTAGTAAAATACACATGAACCTGTGAATATGCAAACTGTGACTAGAGTTATATCGACATGGACCTGGTAATATGCAAGGAACTTGTAGTATATGAACATGAACCGAGCATTTTTCGTGGTAAACTTACAGCGACATAGTGCAACACTTGTGCATTTGGTTTCGTCTTCCAGAAAATGAACAAAACTACAAAATAAGCACCTTCGCCCAAGCCTCCACATTGCAATAAAGCTACACTTTAATGTACATGCTATGTGAGACAGTAGCGAAGATGCCAGCAACATAGCCTACACATTTCAACTGACTAAGTATCAATACTCTCACCAGTGCTTTAGTCCTCCTACCTTTCTATGTACACATTGGACCTTGTAATATATACTGAAGAAGCTGCATATAAACAACATAAAGAGAGAGAAAGTTACAGGCGATATATAAAAAGTTATAGTCCATATGTATTTAATACCGTAAAGTTACAGCCTAGATACTATTCATATGCAAAAAGTTACAGTCTAGATACTATCCGTATGCAAAATGTTACTTGCTGGTTACAGTCCATATGTATAAAACGTTGATCATATGCATTTTATACCGTCAATATGCAAAAAGTTACAGGCTAGATAAAAAATTTACAGTCCATAAACAAAAAGTAGCGGCCTAAGTTTATAAAATGCTACGGTCCATACAAGTCCATGACCCCTCTGCTGTACATGAGCAAAACTAGTGGAAAAGAAATTTCACTTCGATTCTAGGGGGATCTATATATCCATGGCCCCTACTGTACACATGAGAAGCTAGCTAGAGCTGCGCGTGAACACTAGGGCTCTGATACCCTCGGCGTAACTCCAGGAAGAGATCAAAATAGATAGGAGATGGAGAGATAGGAGCTCACCACACAGAATCGAGACGCCGCTGGAAGCTGGGACGCAGGACCTCGCCGACGATGCTCTCCGACGTACTCTACTCTCAGCCCGGCCCAATCGACGCATCGCCCCTTCGGTGACGACGATGGAGCCTGATTCGTGACGTCGATGCAGCACCACAACTCCAGACATGAACACGAACCACCGCTTTCACTCGATGCGTCTTCCGTTAGACAGCTGACCGGCAACGAGAGAGAATTAGAGGAGGAGGTGCGGGCTTCATGCACAGAGTTAGAATCCCATTTGTAAATAGTTACATGCTAGATACATGAAAGAGATTCAATGCATATGCTAAAAAATAATTTCAGGCTACACAGAAAAAAAAGTTGCAGTCCATACTTTAAAGAGTAACATGCTAGACACAAAAATTACAGACCATACAAGAAAAGTTACAGGCTAGAATGAAGAAGGTGCAGTCAATACACAAAAAGTTACATGCTAGATAGCAGTGAATACACGAAAAGTTACAGGCTACCTGTAATTACAACCTCAGATGATTTTGCACTAATTTGAACCATGCATATACTAACCTCAGATGATTTTGCACTGTAGTACAGGACACCAACTGCTATAATGCGTTCATGATGTCTACAAATCGATGACCCCCTAGGCCCCTACTGTAATGGGATGAAAAGAGGAACACTATAGCACCCATAAAAAAGAGAACTACTCCCCTATGAGTAACAATTATGGCCCTGCTGTACATGAGCAAATCTAGTGGACAAGAATTTCACTTTGATTTGAAGGGAATCTACAAATTCATGGCCCCTGCCCCTGCTGTACTCATGAACACTACGACACAACTAAATAGGGCACAGCTAGGAAGCTCCGCCATGATAACGCTGGCTGTAACATTCTAAAACTTTAATCCAAAATTATTAAGATTCAAATCATTAAAATTAGGGTTAACAAAAACTTTTTCAATTAAAATTATTAAAGCATTCATATGTGTGTACTTAAATAGGAGTTGATTTGAATTGCCATGATTAAGTGATCCATTTCTTGTAAAATTATTCTTAGGTGAAATAAACATCATCTAGATCATTCCTAAACAAATCCTAAAGAAAAACAAACCAAAATAAATAAAAGAAGTGAATGGTCATTTGTGCCATTTTAATCAACATGCCTACTTTGGCCATTCCTAGTACTCAAACCTAACAGAAACAATTATGGATCTTTGTACCCCTTGCTAGTACACATAATGTTGTACCAAGGCCCACTTTGTGATCTGCCAAAAACATTCAAATACTAATTTTAATTGGCAATTGAAAATTGAATCTAGTTCATATGGAAAGATCCCACTATTTCAAAAACCACTCAAACAAGCTCAATTTTCAAAACCCAAGCACCCACAGAGTCTCAAGCTTATACCTAGCACACCCACCAAAAATCTTTTCAAATTTCCAAAATAAGTTTCTTGCGGCCATTTCCTTAAACACATGGCAGGCAGGTTTTACATCTAATATCTAGCTTACTGTTTTGCACAGGGTTTTGCACCCAATTTTCCTCAAAACACTCCCTCTGTCCCCAAGTGATCTAACCATGCCATTATCACCCCATCCCCTACCCTCCTAGTGGCAATGCCATGCCATGCCGAGCACATGCTGGCCAGCCGACCATGCCATCGCCGCAGCAGACCACATCTCCTCCTCTCACCATGTCTAGTAGCTAGCTCACACCTCACCGCCACTCTCTGTCCCCTCCCCGAGCCGAGCCAGACCGTGGACCACCGAGGAACCGCCGCGCCCTAGTGCGTCTGCACCATGCCGAGCACGCGCCAGAGCGCCGCGCCCGAGACGCGTGCACACGCCGCCCCTCGACCGCAGCCCGCGTTCATCGCTCCGCCACGACCCCAGGAGCACGCCAGACATGCCCATTCACCGCCCAACGCACCACAGCCACCGCTCGCCGTTGAGACCGCCGCCTCTGCCGCTCAGAGCGCCAACCCCGCCCGACCGCATACACCGCCCCTAGGCCCGCATTCAAGCCATAGAGCATCGCCAAGAGACCAGCCACCGTCCCCTACCTCGAGCCACGTCGCTAGCTCGCTGTGCAGCCCTTGCCGTAGTCGCCTGCCAATGCCTCTCGGTCGCGTCGTCGTCCTATAAATAGAGGTCTTCCCTGTGGCGCCCTGCAAAAACCACTACTAGAAAATCGCGATGTTTTTGTGCATTGCATCATCATGACCGCATGCTCATATCATCATGCCACATTGTATTTGAGTATCGTCATCATCATGCATGGGTTTTGTCTAAACTATTTTCGAAATGCCTAGTTTTGTTTTCTAAATATTCCCGTCTTTATTCAAATTAAAACCCGGGTCTCCGGATTATTTTGTTTCGTCTACCAACGGATTTCAAAAGCCTCGTTTTAAATAATAAAACTTTTATTTTATTTTTAGGGGGCAGACGAACCGGGCCGAACCGCTCCAGTCGGCCACCCCCAGAAAACAAAAAAAACCAGATCAGTCTAACCCCACCCTCACACACACAACCGCCACCTCCCCCGCACGCATGCAACCATCCAGCCCGCCACCTCACCAGCCACTTCCCCATCTCCACCTCACCTGAGCCTATTCATGCACGCCACCTCATCCTCCCTGGCTCCACCCCATCTCCTCTCCACGCACACAACACACCCGTCTCCTCGCACGCCTCCCGCCTCCACCGACCAGCTTGGCCCTACCTGCCAGCTCGACCCCACCCCCGCGTCTCGCCACCAACCTCCCCTGCCTCATCCACAACCCCGCGACCCGCTCGTCCGTGCCATCCCCTCGTCGCCCCGCTCGAGTCCCAGACTCCGGCCGCCGCCTCGCCTGGGCCCCATCCGCCCTCGCGTTCCCGAGCTCGCGCTCGAGTCCGCCCCTGTCGGCCTCCTCCCCTTTTCCCCGCTGACAGCGTCTCTGCGCCCTCCCTCTCCTCTGCAGCCCCGCTGCCTACGAGCCGCTGGATCCTGGCCGGAGCTTCCCTTGCCGTTCCCCTGCGCCGACCCGATCCCGCAGAGGCACCGCCGTGCGCCCCACCTCCTCCTCACGCGCCGGCGACCTCGACCTTCGGCCGACCTCCGGCCATCTGCGACCGCCTGCAGCAAGCCACGCCGTGCCTCGCCGTCGTCGAGCCCTTTCCCTCTCCGCTCCACCGTCTCCGACCCGCGACCGTCACCGCCCCGTGACCCTCTGCCTCCGGCCGCCGCCAAGCTCTGCATCGCGGTGCCGTATCTCCTCGCCCCTACAAGCCGCAACCGCCACGGGTCACCCGCCCTTCGACGCACGAAGGCGCTGCCGCGCCTTGACCCTACGGACTCAGCTCGCTGGCCACGAGTGGCCGCCGCATCTTCCTCAACTGCCACCGGTTCCTTTTTCTTTTGTCATTAGTTGAACCTCATCAGGCAATGCGAAACTGCGTCGTCTTCATCTGTAAACTTTGTCATGATCATTAGGTGTTGATAAAATGCTCACAGGAGGTTGGAAGTGACTTCTTCTAGCGATGTCTGTTTGTGCTACTTCGACTGTGGGAATATCAAGACAGTAACTACTTATGGTGTATACTACTTCCACTGCAACCCGACGGCCATCTCCCTGCATCACGGACCCGAAGACACCTAGACCCCGAATCCGAAGAATCCTCGCCACAGACTTCATGATTTCCTTCACGGAATCCGAAGGCCTTGATCCCGAGGATCCGAAGACCGAACCCCACCAAGCTCTCCTTCCCGGAACCGGTCAAGATGGAACACCAAGTTCTTCTTCGTGGTTTCCGAAGCGCCGAACCTCGTTGAACCCTCGGAACCAAGATCGCCGAACCCTATGTGTGACCCCTTTCTAAGCCCCTATTTTTATAAATAAAATACAAACTTGTCGCATTTAAGCTGTCATGCTTGCATACATGTTGTGGGTTGGGGGCATTATGTCGATTCACCTCATAAGTAAATATGGAGTCTATATGCGGGATATCTTTGTCTTATTCCAGACTCCATTTAAATTGGTGTAGCAAACCGATGCCATGTTTCGCCCTGTTAATACAACATTTAAATTGCGGGGGTTCTAAATAACTTGAACCGTGTAATTAAATTGTCAGGACCCTGATTCCGCTTAATATTGCCTAGTTGCACCGCATCTGTGCCATGCCATGCATCATATCATAATCATGCCGGATCTTCTGCCGTAGTATTAAATATTGCATCTGGTGTTTCTTCTAGTGTTTGCTTCTTCGCGGATTAGGCCGATGAGTGAATGCGAGTATCGACAAGTTCTCCAGATATGATCCTTCGGCAGTGTTTCCCAGGCGAGCATCTCTCCCCCTTCTACCTATTTTGCATTTATAGTCTTTATTTCCTCCTGTTGATCTATTGCTATCCGTGTCGCGATGCTTTAGTTTCTGTGCACCAGTTATACCCCGTGCAGCCTCTATATTGCCTTGGACACCTCCTATTACCTGTGTTTGGTAGATAGCTGGCCTTGTGAGTCATAGTTGCTTGCTCAGGTGCGATCTCGTGTTGTCGAGTACCACAGTTGTTGGTATGCTGGAAGATGTTTATTGGTGGAGATGATCATGACTTTAAATACAACTATTAAAATGCTAGATATAACTAATGCAGAGGCATCGGTGGGCAATAGATGTTATTTGGTTCTTCCACACTCACTTGTGTCCCGTAGGACCCCGAGTACTTGATACCTGTTCGTTGATTTTTCGCACTATCCACATCCGGGAGGCCTTATGGACCCCCCTGAGCCAGAGCTTGATTCATTTCTATTTCTTGGGGGCCACAAAGTAGTTTGGGGCTTTATTACTATCCTGTACGTATGCCATGCTTTACTGCTTTAATTAAGATTGTGCGTGGAGCACCTGTACTGTTTTGGATGCGAAATGTTTTTGCGGTATCGACAAGCCCAGTCACACTTTCGGGTTCCCAGTCGTTTACAGCCATTGACGCAAACCCTGGGTCCGTTCCGGAGCCGGCCAACTTCGTTGCGGGTAGCTTAGTGGGGTGGCCCCATGAAATATTTTATGAATCCTGTGATCGCTTTGTCGTGAATGCCTTGTTGGGTTTTGAGTTGGTTTTTCCGAGGTTGATCGGGTGTGTGTTGCTATTTGTGCACCCCTGCAGGGTAAAACTTTCTGAAAGCCGTGTCCGCGGTTATGGATGACTTGGAGCACAGTATCTCGATCATAGACAAGCATAACTAAAGTAGTGCTATAAATTTGACTTAATATGTGACTAGTAATCAGCTCAAGTATAACGGAATGGATATTAAAAATGCCAACAGCTGGTGGATCTTGTCGTATCGTGTTCTGATATACATGCCTAGTAAGTATTGCAACTCCAATGGAATGTGATAAAAGTGTCAACAACTGTTGGGTTTTGGGATTTCTAAGGACAATTATATCTGACTAATAAATGTTCCAACTACCACGGAATGGTTAATTAAAACTGCCCACTACTTATGCTTCAAGATGACTCATGCTATCTATATCTGATTAGTAAGTGCTGCAACTATAACGGAATGAGTAAAATTGCCAACTGTGTGAGTTCCTTGGTCCGACTTCCTCGTTTGGTCTCGAGGGGGAAATACCAGGATGGGTATGATTGGTGTTAGCATCAGGTTGGATCCAATTAGGTCTTTCCTATCCCTCTCTAATAGCCGTCAGTTGTATCGAGTCTCTATAGGTTGTTTAGTGCCGCTGCGCTGCCGCTTCAGCCCACCATACCTATGTAGGCGAGAGCCGCCGAATTCTAGCCTCGCCGTGTACTAGCCTCAGTACTGACGCTCCTATTTTTCCTTTGCCCTTTGTCGGCACCCCTTTTGTTTTAGCAGGTTTGAGATCGACGTCGTTAGCAGGGTTACCCTTCCGGCTTGGCCTGGGCAGGGTTATGGACGCCATTGGTTATTCTTCAGGGCTCTTAGCCCCATTGCATCTTGTCCGTAGTCGGACGCTGTATCGTTTTCAAGGTGATTTGGATCTTTGTATTGTATATCTGTAATCTTGACTCTTGGAGTCGTGTTGTATATATATCTGTTCTATGGGTCCCATCGGGGACTGTTGTGTAATGGTATTACTTTGTTTTCCACCCGCACGAAAGTGCCTGGTGGGCGTCCTTGAATCGTTTCTATGCAGGTTTGGCGGAAAGGGCTAAAACTTGCATAGGGCTGATTCGAGGGTGTTACAGAGTGGTATCAGAGCTCAGCAGTTGCGATACCCCACAAGTCCAGCCTGTAGGATAACCTAGCTAACGGCCGATGTAGAGTGTAAAAACTATTTTGCAAAATTGGTTGGATAGATCTAATTAGGTCTGATTTTACTCCTTACCCCTCTGTTGTTCCCCTCTTACCTCTGTGTGTTTGGATCCGCTCTCTTCTCTTTCTTCGAGTCCAGGAATTCTCGTGGTTGGGTTTCCGTCGTACCTTTAGGGTTTCGCTCCCTCCTTTGGTAACGGTGTTTCTACATTCGGTCTTCATGCTATCTGAAGGATCCGTCATCTGTTGGACTTCCCTTTTGTTCCTCCTTGTGCCTTCCGATGGTTTCCGACGCGACAACGTCTTCTACACCAGATCCAATGTAGAGTCTGCATCACTCTTTTGTTTCCGAACCTCGCTTGTCGAGATCTTTAGTCTAATTCCAAGAGTTGGTTGCATAAATTCTCCTATTCGTGTGCAGAGTAATGGTTTGGGTGCGCGATGGACTGATCACCATCCGACTACTCTTATCATTCGCTCTTGTACATTGAATCGGTGGATCCAGCAATTTTACTCCGTCCCTGGAAGTTAGAGGTGGCTTTATCTTCTGATGCCTCTACCTTCGTCCTTGTTTTTCCGGAGTGTTCTCCCAATGATCATGGAGAAAGGACCCTTGTTAGTGGTGTCGCGAGGATCTATACGAAGCGAGAAGAATTCGATCATCAGCCTTCTCCCCTGTACCATGAGGCGGATCTCGAGGGCGAGATCCATTGTTAGTGGTGTCGAATTGTGGCGCCCCGCAAAAACCACTACTAGAAAATCGTGATGTTTTTGTGCATTGCATCATCATGACCGCATGCTCATGTCATCATGCCACATTGTATTTGAGTATCGTCATCATCATGCATGGGTTTTGTCTAAACTATTTTCGAAATGCCTAGTTTTGTTTTCTAAATATTCCCGTCTTTATTCAAATTAAAACCCGGGTCTCCGGATTATTTTGTTTCGTCTACCAACGGATTTCAAAAGCCTCTTTTTAAATAATAAAACTTTTATTTTATTTTTAGGGGGCAGACGAACCGGGCCGAACCGCTCCAGTCGGCCACCCCCAGAAAACAAAAAAACCCAGATCAGTCTAACCCCACCCTCACACACACAGCCGCCACCCCCCCCCCCCCCGCACGCATGCAACCATCCAGCCCGCCACCTCACCAGCCACTTCCCCATCTCCACCTCACCTGAGCCTATTCATGCACGCCACCTCATCCTCCCTGGCTCCACCCCATCTCCTCTCCACGCACACAACACACCCGCCTCCTCGCACACCTCCCGCCTCCACCGACCAGCTTGGCCCTACCTGCCAGCTCGACCCCACCCCCGCGTCTCGCCACCAACCTCCCCTGCCTCATCCACAACCCCGTGACCCGCTCGTCCGTGCCATCCCCTTGTCGCCCCGCTCGAGTCCCAGACTCCGGCCGCCGCCTCGCCTGGCCCCGTCCGCCCTCGCGTCCCCGAGCTCGCGCTCGAGTCCGCCCCTGCCGGCCTCCTCCCCTTTTCCCCGCTGACAGCGTCTCTGCGCCCTCCCTCTCCTCTGCAGCCCCGCTGCCTACGAGCCGCCGGATCCCGGACGGAGCTTCCCTTGTCGTTCCCCTGCGCCGACCCGGTCCCGCAGAGGCATCGCCGGGCGCCCCACATCCTCCTCACGCGTCGGAGACCTCGACCTCTGTCAGACCTCCGGCCATCTGCGACCGCCTGCAGCAAGCCACGCCGTGCCTCGCCATCGTCGAGCCCTTTCCCTCTCTACTCCACCATCTCCGACCCGCGACCGTCACCGCCCCGTGACCCTCTGCCTCCGTCCGCCGCCAAGCTCTGCATCGTGGTGCCGCATCTCCTTGCCCCTACAAGCCGCAACTGCCACGGGTCACCCGCCCTTCGACGCACGAAGGCGCTGCCGCGCCTTGACCCTATGGACTCAGCTCGCTGGCCATGAGTGGCCACCGCATCTTCCACAACTGCCACCGGTTACTTTTTCTTTTGTCATTAGTTGAACCTCATCAGGCAATGCGAAACTGCATCGTCTTCGTCTGTAAACTTTGTCATGATCATCAGGTGTTCGATAAAATGCTCATAGGAGGTTGGAAGTGACTTCTTCTAGCGATGTCTGTTTGTGCTACTTCGACTGTGGGAATATCAAGACAGTAACTACTTCTGGTGTATGCTACTTCCACTGCAACGCGACGGCCATCTCCCTGCATCACGGGCCCGAAGACGCCTAGACCCCGAATTTGAAGAATCCTCGGCATGGACTTCATGATCTCCTTCACGGAATCCGAAGGCCCTGATCCCGAGGATCCGAAGACCGAACCCCACCAAGCTCTCCTTCCCGGAACCGGTCAAGATGGAACACCAAGTTCTTCTTCGTGGTTTCCGAAGCCCTGAACCTCGTCGAACCCTCGGAACCAAGATCGCCGAACCCTATGTGTGACCCCTTTCTAAGCCCCTATTTTTATAAATAAAATACAAACTTGTCGCATTTAAGCTGTCATGCTTGCATACATGTTGTGGGTTGGGGGCATTATGTCGATTCACCTCATAAGTAAATATGGAGTCTATATGCGGGATATCTTTGTCTTATTCTGGACTCCATTTAAATTGGTGTAGCGAACCGATGCCATGTTTCGCCCTGTTAATAAAACATTTAAATTGCGGGGGTTCTAAATAACTTGAACCGTGTAATTAAATTGTCGGGACCCCGGTTCCGCTTAATATTGCCTAGTTGCACCGCATCTGTGCCATGCCATGCATCATATCATAATCATGCCGGATCTTCTGCCATAGTATTAAATATTGCATCTGGTGTTTCTTCTAGTGTTTGCTTCTTCGCGGATTAGGCCGATGAGTGGATGCGAGTATCGACAAGTTCTCCGGATATGATCCTTCGGCAGTGTTTCCCAGGCGAGCATCTCTCCCCCTTCTACCTATTTTGCATTTATAGTCTTTATTTCCTCCTGTTGATCTATTGCTATCTGTGTCGTGATGCTTTAGTTTCTGTGCACCAGTTATACCCCGTGCAGCCTCTATATTGCCTTGGACACCTCCTATTACCTATGTTTGCTAGATAGCTAGCCTTGCGAGTCGTAGTTGCTTGCTCAGGTGCGATCTCGTGTTGTCGAGTACCATAGTTGTTGGTATGCTGACATATGTTTATTGGTGGAGATGATCATGACTTTAAATACAGCTATTAAAATGCTAGATATAACTAATGCAGAGGCATCGGTGAGCAATAGATGTTATTTGGTTCTTCCACGCTCACTTGTGTCCCGTAGGACCCCGAGTACTTGATACCTGTTCCTTGATTTTTCGCACTATCCACATCCGGGAGGCCTTATGGACCCCCCTGAGCCAGAGCTTGATTCATTTCTATTTCTTGGGGGCCACAAAGTAGTTTGGGGCTTTATTACTATCCTGTACTTATGCCATGCTTTACTGCTTTAATTAAGATTGTGCGTGGAGCACCTGTACTGTTTTGGATGCGGAATGTTTTCGCGGTATCGACAAGCCCAGTCACACTTTCGGGTTCCCAGTCGTTTACAGCCATTGACGCAAACCCTGGGTCCGTTCCGGAGCCGGCCAACTTCGTTGCGGGTAGCTTAGTGGGGTGGCCCCATGAAATATTTTATGAATCCTGTGATCGCTTTGTCGTGAATGCCTTGTTGGGTTTTGAGTTGGTTTTTCCGAGGTTGATCGGGTGTGTGTTGCTATTTGTGCACCCCTGCAGGGTAAAACTTTCTGAAAGCCGTGTCCGCGGTTATGGATGACTTGGAGCACAGTATCTCGATCATAGACAAGCATAACTAAAGTAGTGCTATAAATTTGACTTAATATGTGACTAGTAATCAGCTCAAGTATAACGGAATGGATATTAAAAATGCCAACAGCTGGTGGATCTTGTTGTATCGTGTTCTGATATACCTGCCTAGTAAGTATTGCAACTCCAATGGAATGTGATAAAAGTGTCAACAACTGTTGGGTTTTGGGATTCGTCAGGACAATTATATCTGACTAATAAATGTTCCAACTACCACAGAATGGTTAATTAAAACTGCCCACTACTTATGCTTCAGGATGGCTCATGCTATCTATATCTGATTAGTAAGTGCTGCAACTATAACGGAATGATTAAAATTGCCAACTTTGTGAGTTCCTTGGTCCGACTTCCTCGTTTGGTCTCGAGGGGGAAATACCAGGATGGGTATGATTGGTGTTAGCATCAGGTTGGATCCAATTAGGTCTTTCCTCTCCCTCTCTAATAGCCACCAGTTGTATCGAGTCTCTATAGGTTGTTTAGTGCCGTTGCGCTGTCGCTTCAGCCCACCATACCTATGTAGGCAAGAGCCGCCGAATTCTAGCCTTGCCGTGTACTGGCCTCAGTATTGACGCTCCTCTTTTTCCTTTGCCCTTTGTCGGCACCCCTTTTGTTTTAGCAGGTTTGAGATCGACGTCGCTAGCAGGGTTACCCTTCCGGCTTGGCTGGGCAGGGTTATGGACGCCATTGATTATTCTTCAGGGCTCTTAGCCCCATTGCATCTTGTCTGTAGTCGGACGCTGTATCGTTTTCAAGGTGATTTGGATCTTTGTATTGTATATCTGTAATCTTGACTCTTGGAGTCGTGTTGTATATATATCTGTTCTGTGGGTCCCATTGGGGACTGTTGTGTAATGATATTACTTCATTTTCCACCCGCACGAAAGTGCCTGGTGGGCGTCCTTGAATCGTTTCTATGCGGGTTTGGCGGAAAGGGTTAAAACTTGCATAGGGCCGATTCAAGGGTGTTACATTCCCCAGCCATTCTCTGCACACCACTCACCTCCCCTCACCTCACTGACCGTTCCCCACCTCTAGCCGGAGCAGCGCGAGCACTTGCTCGCCGGAATTTGGCCGGAGGAGCCCGTAGCAGAGGAGGAGAAGGCCCCGCTGATTGCGACCACCCCCGAAGCTGCCTCGACCACCCCTGACCTTGCCATCGTCTACCAGTCCGTTTGCCCGACTCGCCATCGTCGCTGGAGCCCTGGTACGCCCCTTGAGCACACCCACCGAGCTGCTAGGGTTTGTCCTCACCGGCGACCTGTCCGTCGTTGATGACGAGCCCCAGCCATTGATCCTATTTCTAATCTAACGGCCCACATCGCCCCGTACCGCTTCACGTGTAATGAGCCTCTGACCGGTGGACCCCCCTGTCAGCTGTGCCCCGTGCTGTGTAGTGTCACTGGGCCAGCCCGTTATCGTTCCTGCGCGACCCAGTTAGTTTGAATTAGGTTTTTTCCATTTTAGTTTAAACCTAGTTATGTCCCCTGGTTTGAAATTCAATTCAGAGAGATATACAAATCCAAATGGAGTGATTCCAATTTTGTTAGAAAGATACTGAAAAGATCTATCCAAGCCTGTTGGATTTAACTCAATTAGAGTTAGAGATCTTTCCTAGTAAAAATAACAAGACAGAAGCTTTTGCACATTCAAACATTTTTATAAAATCAACCATGATAGCTTTTGAGTTGATTCCAACTCCCAAAAATCACATTTAACCATACCTATCTGAATATGTAATAATATTAAGGTTTACATGCAGTGACTTGGGACTAGTACCAAAATAATGCTATATAGGCATTTCTAGTCACTTTAAATCATTAAATAATGAACTTAAACCAAAGTAATTGTGAACCAACCCTTAAATTACATTCCCATATGTTAGAATATGTGGTGATGACATGTGTCCACATGATCCCATATTTTAAGTGGTGAATATTAAATCTTAGTTAATTTTCAATGAGTAGAAATTACTTTTCTTAAATAAAAAGAATGAAACTAGTTAATAAAACTTGTGATGCTTGTAATGGTAATAGATCATAAAATGTGTGCCTTAGAGTTCTAATTAGACTAGTTAAGTATTGTTTGGTGATTGTGTACTCCGTATGTATTTATAGACGATAGTACCGACCAAGCTTTCGAGGAGGAGGAGTTCTATCAAGAGGAGGAAGAAAACTTCAACCACTGCACCAACCAAGGCAAGCCACCATTAGCAATGCAAGCTAACACTTGCAAGTATAATGCTTAGCAAGCTAGAATTAAGCTAGATGATTGAGCAAAGATGCTTTAGGCATGCTTTGGTCATATCACTTTGACTTTTACTACCCCAAGTTTTATTTTCAAGCTTTACTTCCTTTACTTTACTCAAAGTTCCTTACTTGTTTTGAAGGTAGCATAAAAAGTATAAAACTTGACCTATTTAGATCACCTTAGATGTCATTCTGTGGCATGAGATGGATCCCATCTTTCCACCTTAGTGAACACTCTTAACTTAGTAGTTTAGAGTAGATAAAAACTTGAGTCACTTTAGATGGGAACACTTGGTGAAAATGAATTATGAAAACCTTGGAATGATGAGTCATTCTATTGAGATGTTTTGACATGTGTTGAGAAACACAAATGGTTTATGATGATGAAAATGTTGAGGCATGAGCCTTAACCCTTTTACAAAGCTGATGGTTGGATTCAGATGCGATACCATTCCAAATTTACCATACAACCACAATACCTGAATTGGTTAAGGCTTAGCCGGAAGTTTATATGCATTAGGATTAGTTCCCTCGTGGGAGAGGTCTGAGCTGAGGCTACCTCTCAATGTTGTCCACCTATGCAGTGCCCAAGATGACAGATGGTCATGGTTGGGAGGCCATGCTCATAGGAGAGGTGCTTATACTAGGGTGTGTAAAGGAAAGGTTATCCCTGGCAGATGTATCAAATCTTGTGGTGATAGTGTACCACCACTGCAGAGTGTCAAACTATTCGAATAGCCGCGTCCGCGGTTATGGACAGTTGGAATGGCCATACTGTTTCGTTGTCAGATGTTTTCAAAATAACTTATGAAAGGAATGATGAATCTTGACTTGACCACAACAGGGTTGTGTTTATGACACTAGCTTCCCAACTTAAGTGATTCTAGAACTTTATTTTATCTTTCTTTGCTTCTGAACTCAGCTTAGGTTTCAAACTTAACTTTATAGTTAAACTTAGAGATAACACTTTAACTTAGATTTATACTACTTGGTGGTGGTAGTTTGCGAGTACTTAAAGGGTACCCATGGCTTTTGTCCCTGGCTATTCTCATGGCCAGACTATGAAGGAGACTACCAAGATGATGGTCAGCAGGACGGCTATGATAACTAGGACTATCTGCCTTCGTCAGTATTGCATGTGCCCCTGAAGATGGACCCCACTGCTACGCTTTTCTTTTATTTCCGCTGCTTGTTGTATTAAGATTGGATCATGAGATCCTTATTTCTGTAAGACCTTATGTATGGTTTGTAATGGATGATGTACTGTGATATCCAATCCGGTATGTCTCGCAAAAATGGTAATCCTGGGATTGCGAGGTATGGCATAACGGGCATCTGGGATTAAAAATCCAGGTGTTGACAAGTTGGTATCAGAGCCATCCTAACCATAGGAGACCCTAGTTAGAATGGACGTCCGAACAAAAACTTAGTTTCAAAACCAAAGTGAGTATTTATGAAAAACTATTTCCTCTCTTACCCTTGGGAATTCATTCTTTCTCAAAAATTCATGTTCCTCAAAATTCTTACATTACTACTTAAAATTTGACACACTTGATCACTTCACTAATTTCCTCATCCTTAATTCTTGTAGATGGAGACTCAGTTCAGCAAGTTCTACCAGTTGGGAAAAGGAGGTCAACTGATCTTCGAGAGGGATCTGGATTCACTATCGGAGTTACTAGGATGCCCACATCCGGAGTTTCTTGGAGCTCAACTTCCAGGACCCCTAGGAGGAGATTTATAGTGGCTAGTCACCGCTGATCTTAGAGGAAGCATCGAAGCACCAACGACCGGGAGAATCCAGTTCTCCGTGAGAGAGAATAACTGGCTAGATGGATTAGCCAGGGCAATGCATGAAGCTCTCGCACGTCTATGTGCCCTCAGTGTCAACCGACTCCAGGGAACCCGTTTTGCTCACTATGCAAGACGTGATTTGATGGGAATGCCGATGGAGATGCCAGGTCACCCAGAGTTGAGGCATCAAGTGGAGAATCTTGACTTCTTGCTGCATGACAGACAGCAGGAACTGGACAATGCTAGGGAGTTAGCCAACCAGAACCGTGCCATTGCCGACCAGAAGGCCCAGACTTTCTCACTGCTCCTCCAGGATCGCCAATCTCTTTGCCGCCAGCGTGCAAAGAAGGATCGCACCATCGCCCGTCTTTGCAAGAAGGTGGCCGACCTCGAGAAGACCGTCAAGGAGCAAGAAGCTTAGCTTGCCGCAAAGGAGGAAAAAAAGGAGGGTGAAGACATCCAGGGAGACATGGATTCTTACCTCAGCAATGATGATGACTTTCTGGAGGAGGATTCTGTGGACTTCTACACTGATGATGAGGACTCCGACTTCATCGACGATGAGTAGATGCACTAGAGAACTGTCATAGCATGAGATGTATCGGTCCCACTGTATCGTAGCTTGCAGAATGGTTCTTCAAACCATCTGTTTTCCTTTGATTGTTGTGGTGTGTGTTTGTATCGTGTGCTTGTTTGCATGAATGAAATGAAGTTAGTTGCAAAACCTGAGTCAAACTCAAAGTTTTAGCTTGAAACCAAAACCATGAACCTTAGAACTTTCCTTCTTACCCCTTTATCTACCTCAATCTTCAGATGACTCGTGGAAACCAAGGAGGGAGCAGCTCGTCGCAAGACCCAATGCTGCAGATCTTGCAGAATCTCATCGCAGACAGAGAAGCAAGCAGGGCAGAACGTCAAGCTAACTTAGCAACATTGCAGCAGATTGCCCAGATGGCTCTCAACAACCAGAACCATGGAAACCAGGATCACCATGGGTCCAAACTCAAAAAATTCCAGAATACCAATCCCCCAATCTTCAACCAAGCTGAAAACCCACTAGATGCAGATGACTGGCTGCAGACAATGGAAAACAACTTAGAAGTTGCAGGAGTTGATGAAAACGAGAAAGTTCTCTTCACCACTCACTATCTGGCAGGAGATGCAAGAGCTTGGTGGACTAGTATCTGTAACATGAACCATGGTCAAGTGATGACATGGGAAGCCTTCAAAATCAAATTCAGTCGCACCCACGTGCCGCAAGGTCTAGTCAACAGAATGAGGGACGAGTTCCGCAACTTGAAGCAAGGCAGAATGACTGTGGTGGAGTACCGTGATAGATTCCTATCACTTGCCAGATATGCACCTGATGAGATCAACATGGAGGCCAATAAGAAGGAGAGATTCTTGAACGGACTGCATGATGAGATGCAGACTGTCCTCGTCAACATCTGCTTCGAGGATCTCGAAGAGCTAGTCGACTCTGCCATTCAGATGGAAGGGAAGATTAATCAGGCAAACGACAACCACAAACGTCGTATGATGCAGCAATCAGGATCCAGCAGTCACCAGAAGTACCGTCCCAACCCCTCACCAGGATATGCACCAAGGAACAACCGACCCCCAATGTCTCGCCCAATCTACCCCAACCATAGCGGAGGCAATGTGAAGTCTGGAGGAAACAATCACAACTCCGACAACACTAGTAATTTCAACTGTGCACCTCCCAAGAGCAACAACAACACTGCACCCAGAACTGGCAGCAATGTTGTGCCCGTCGCAGCAAAGGACAAGTCACAAATCACTTGTTTCGAGTGTGGAGTGAAGGGCCACTATTCCAATGAGTGTCCCAAGAAGACTGCTGCCATTGCCAATGTGAATGCCCCAGCTCAACAACAGCGTCGTGTTCAACCAGGAAGAAGATTTGCCCCAGGGAACCCTCACAACCGCAACGGTCGTCTCTTCCACATGAACTACGAAGAAGCCCAAGAAGCGCCAGATGTAGTGCTGGGTATGTTTTCTATCAACTCAGTTTTAGCAAGAGTATTGTTTGATTCGGGAGCATCGCATTCATTTGTCACCGAAGAATTTGCATGCACTAGTAAGATTAACCCAACCAATCTGAAGCATGTCATGATAGTTCAAATCCTCGGATCAACTACAAAAGCTAGAAAAATTTGCAAAGTTGTACCTATCAGAATACATGGGATAGATTTTTATGCCAATCTTATAGTACTTGGAACCAAAGGATTGGAAGTAGTACTAGGTATTGACTGGATGTCAAGGCATAAAGGACTGATAGACTGTGCTAAGAAGGCCATCACCATGACCAGTAGTTCTGGAGTAACAGTAGAGCATATATCTGAAACCTTACCTCATCAATTCAAGTGCAACAAAAGTCTAGCCCTACCCACCATAGACCAAGTAAGAGTAGTCTGTGAATACCCCGACGTATTCCCAGATGAATTGCCAGGTATGCCCCCAGATAGGGATATTGAGTTCATTATCGAAGTAATCCCCGGAACCGGACCCATATCCCAGAGACCCTATAGCATGAACCCCTCAGAGTTAGTGGAACTGAAGAAGTAGTTGGATGCCATTGTAGCAAAAGGCTTGATTCAACCAAGCGCATCGCCATGGAGATCACCAGTGTTATTCGTCAACAAGAAAGATGGAGGCAACCGTCTGTGCACAGATTACAGGAAATTGAATGATGTCACCATCAAGAACAAGTACCCCTTGCCAAAGATAGAGGATCTGTTTGATTAGTTGACTAGAGCTCGGGTATTCTCAAAGATTGATCTTAGGACTGGTTATCACCAACTTAAGATTCGTGCAATGGATATTCCGAAGACCGCATTTACTACTCGCTATGGTTTATACGAGTATATGGTTATGTCTTTTGGATTAACCAATGCCCCTGCTTATTTCATGAATCTCATGAATAAGATCTTTATGAATTTCCTAGATAATTTTGTAGTTGTGTTTATCAACAACATCCTTATCTACTCCAAGTCAGAAAATGAGCATGAGCAACATCTGAGAATCATCCTAAAAACCCTGAGAGAGCATCGGTTGTATGCCAAGTTCAACAAGTGTGAGTTTTGGCTGAAGGAAGTAGGATTCCTAGGACATATTGTGTCTACCGGAGGAGTCTCTGTTGATCCCGCCAAGATCAGAGATGTCGAAGCATGGGAAGCCCCAACCACTCAAACCCAAGTCCGTGCATTTCTCGGATTAGCAGGATATTACCGTAAGTTCGTAGAAGGATTCTCGAGCATCGCTAGTCCCATGACCCAATTGTTGAAGAAGGACAGGAAGTTTGAATGGACCGACAAATGTGAAGCCAGTTTCCAAGAGCTGAAGAAGAGATTGATATCAACCCCAATATTGATCATGCCAGACATTAAGAACCCGTTTGATGTGTATTGTGATGCATCCAAGATTGGTCTCGGATGTGTATTGATGCAAGAAGGCAAAGTCATCGTGTATCTGTCTCGACAGCTGAAGCAGCATGAGCAGAACTATCCGACCCATGATCTGGAGCTAGCAGCCGTGGTTTTAGCATTGAAGACATGGCGTCGTTATTTGATGGGTAATCGCTGTGAGATTTACTCAGATCACAAGAGCTTGAAGTATATTTTCACTCAGAAGGAGCTGAATATGAGGCAAAGGAGATGGATAGAGTTAATCAAGGATTATGACCTTGACATTCACTATCACCCCGGCAAAGCCAATGTGGTAGCGGATGCTCTTAGCAGATTGCCGTGTAGGCTTAACACCATGATCAAGGAGAAGCAGCCAAGTTTGTATGAGGAGTTGGAGCAGTTCAGAACTGAATTAGTTAGCAAAGGATTCTTAGCTAGCATTGAACTTCAACCCACATTAATCAGCCAAATCAAGGAAGCCTAGAAGGGAAATGAAAGTATCGATGGTATCAAACATTGTATTGGTACAGGAAAGGTACCTGGATTCACGGAAGACGAAGAAGGAGTTCTGTGGTACAAAGGCCGTATCTGTGTGCCAGCAGATTCGGAGCTGAAGCAAGTTATCATGAAGGAAGCTCATGATACTCTTTATTCTATCCACCTTGGAGGAACGAAGATGTATCAAGACCTGAAAGAGCAATTTTGGTGGCACAAGATGAAGAGAGAAATCGGAAGCTACATCACCAAGTGTGACATCTGTCAAAGAGTCCAAGCAGAGCATCAGAGACCTGCAGGACTGTTACAACCATTGCAGATTCCGGAATGGAAATGGGATTCCGTCGGAATGGACTTTATCACCGGTTTACCTACTTCCAGTAGGGGAAATGACTCAATCTAGGTCATAGTTGATAGACTGTCCAAGGTAGCCCACTTCATACCTATCAAGACTACCTACCAGAGTGCGAAGCTAGCAGAACTGTATATTTCTAGGATTGTTAGTCTGCATGGAACCCCCAAGACCATAGTATCAGATCGAGGAACCCATTTTACCTCAAGATTTTGGCAGAAAGTCCAGGAAGGATTAGGAACCAAGTTGAATTTCAGCACCGCGTATCATCCGCAAACTGATGGACAGACTGAGAGAGTCAACCAGATCCTAGAGGATATGTTAAGAGCTTGTGTGTTAGACTACAGATCAAAATGGGAAGATTGCCTGCCTTCCGCAGAATTCTCATATAACAACAGTTATCAAGCTAGTTTGCAGATGGCACCATTTGAATTCCTATAAGGAAGAAAGTGTCGTACCCCTTTGAATTGGTCGCAAGTAGGAGAGAGTCAGATTTTTGGACCCGACATTCTTCGAGAAGCCGAAGAGAAGGTTCACAAAGTCTATGAGCACCTCAAGACCGCCCAATCCAGACAGAAGAGTTATGCCGACAAGAGAAGGAGAGACCTGACTTTCAATTTCGGAGATTTTGTATATCTCAAAGTTTCACCATTGAAAGGAACCCAACGCTTTAGTCTGAAAGGAAAGTTAGCCCCCAGATATATCGGACCCTTCAAGATTCTGAACCATCGAGGAGAAGTATCGTATCAACTAGAACTACCTGAAGAGATGTCAGCCATCCACAATGTGATCCATATCTCGTTACTTCGCAAATGCTTGGAAGTGCCAGAGAAGACTGAAGTTTTCAAGAACATCGATCACAGAGCTGTGGAGATCAACAATGACCTAACCTATCGTGAAGTACCCATCCGTATCTTAGAAGAAGCTTACAGAACCACCAGGACCAGAAGTATCTAATTTCTCAAGATTAAATGGAGCAACCATACCGAAGAAGAAGCCACTTGGAAGCGATAAGATTACATTAGGACAGAGTTCCCAGATCTCTTTAGTTCCTAGTTTTCTTTGTAAATCTCGGGGCGAGATTTTGTTTAAGGGGGGAAAGGTTTGTAACATCCCAAAACTTTAATCCAAGATTATTAAGATCCAAATCATCAAAATTATGGTTAACAAAAACTTTTCCAATTAAAATTATTAAAGCATTCATATGTGTGTGCATTTAAATAGGAGTTGATTTGAATTGCCATGATTAAGTGATCCATTGCTTTTAAAATGATTCTTAGGTGAAATAAACATCATCTAGATCATTCCCAAACAAATCCCAAAGAAAAACAAACCAAAATGAATAAAAGAAGTGAATGGTCATTTGTGCCATTTTAATCAACATGCCTACTTTGGCCATTCCTAGTACTCAAAACCTAACAGAAACAATTATGGATCTTTGTACCCCTTGATATTACACATAATGTTGTACCAAGGCCCACTTTGTGATCTGCCAAAAACATTCAAATACTAATTTTAATTGGCAATTGAAAATTGAATCTAGTTCATATGGGAAGATCCCACTATTTCAAAAACCACTCAAACAAGCTCAATTTTCAAAACCCAAGCACCCACAGAGTCTCAAGCTTATACCTAGCACACCCACTAAAAATCTTTTCAAAATCCAAAATAAGTTTCTTGCGGCCATTTCCTCAAACACATGGCAGGCATGTTTTACACCTAATATCTAGCTTACTGTTTTGCACCTAATTTTCCTCAAAACACTCCCTCTGTCACCAAGTGATCTAACCATGCCATTATCACCCCATCCCCTAACCCCCTAGCGGCAATGCCATGCCATGCCGAGCACATGCTGGCCGGCCGACCATGCCATCGCCGCAGCAGACCACATCTCCTCCTCTCACCATGTCTAGTAGCTAGCTCACACCTCACCGCCACTCTCTGTCCCCTCCCCGAGTCGAGCCAGACCGTGGACCACCGAGGAACCGCCGTGCCCAGTGCGTCTACACCATGCCGAGCACGCGCTAGAGCGTTGTGCCCGACATGCGTGCACACGCCGCCCCTCGACCATAGCCCGCGTCCACTGCTCCTCCATGACCCCAGGAGCACGCCAGACATGCCCATTCGCCGCCCAACGCACCACAGCCACCGCTCGCCGTTGAGACCGCCGCCTCTGCCGCTCAGAGCGCCAGCCCTGCCCGACCGCATACCACCACCCCTAGGCCCGCATTCAAGCCGTAGAGCATCGCCAGGAGACCAGCCACCGTCCCCTACCTCGAGCCATGCCGCTAGCTCGCTGTGCAGCCCTCGCCGGAGTCGCCTGCCAATGCCTCTCGGTCGCGTCGTCGTCATATAAATAGAGGCCTTCCCCAGCCATTCTCTGCACACACCACTCACCTCCCCTCACCTCACTGACCGTTCCCCACCTCTAGCCGGAGCAGCGTGAGCACTTGCTCGCCAGAATTTGGCCGGAGGATCCTGCAGCAGAGGAGGAGAAGGCCCCGCTGATTGCGACCACCCCCAGAGCTGCCTCGACCACCACTGACCTTTCCGTCATCTACCAGTCCATTTGTCTGCCTCGCCGTCGTTGCTGGAGCCCTGGTACGCCCCCTGAGCACACCCACCGAGCCGCTAGGGTTTATCCTCGCTGGCGACCTGTCCGTCGTCGACGACGAGCCCCAGCCGTTGATCCTATTTCTAATCTAACGGCCCACATCGCCCCGTACCACTTCACGTGTAATGAGCCTCTAACAGGTGGACCCCCCTATTAGCTGTGCCCCGCGCCGTGTAGTGTCAATGGGCCGGCCCGTTAGCGTTCCCGCGCGACCCAGTTAGTTTGAATTAGGATTTTTCCATTTTAGTTTAAACCTAGTTCTGTCCCCTGGTTTGAAATTCAATTAAGAGAGATTTACAAATCCAAATGGAGTGATTCCAATTTTGTTAGAAATCTACTGAAAAGATCTATCCAAGCCTGTTGGATTTAATTCAATTAGATTTAGAGATCTCTCCTAGTAAAAATAACAAGACAGAAGCTTTTGCACATTCAATTTTTTTTACAAAATCAACCATGATAGCTTTTGAGTTGATTCCAACTCTCAAAAATCACATTTAACCATACCTATCTGAATATGTAATAATATTAAGGTTTACATGCAGTGACTTGGGACTAGTACCAAAATAATGCTATATAGGCATTTCTAGTCACTTTAAATCATTAAATAATGAACTTAAACCAAAGTAATTGTGAACCAACCTTTAAATTACATTCCCATATGTTAGAATATGTGGTGATGACATGTGTCCACATGATCCCATATTTTAAGTGGTGAATATTAAATCTTAGTTAATTTTCAATGAGTAGAAATTACTTTTCTTAAATAAAAAGAATGAAACTAGTTAATAAAACTTGTGATGCTTGTGATGGTAATAAATCATCAAATGTGTGCCTTAGAGTGATAATTAGACTAGTTAAGTATTGTTTGGTGATTGTGTACTCCGTATGTATTTATAGACGATAGTACCGACCAAGCTTTCGAGGAGGAGGAGTTCTATCAAGAGGAGGAAGAAAACTTCAACCACTGCACCAACCAAGGCAAGCCACCATTAGCAATGCAAGCGAACACTTGCAAGTATAATGCTTAGCAAGCTAGAATTAAGCTAGATGATTGAGCAAAGATGCTTTAGGCATGCTTTGGTCATACCACTTTGACTTTTACTACCCCAAGTTTTATTTTCAAGCTTTACTTCCTTTACTTTACTCAAAGTCCCTTACTTGTTTTGAAGGTAGCATAAAAAGTATAAAACTTGACCTATTTAGATAACCTTAGATGTCATTCTATGGCATGAGATGGATCCCATCTTTCCACCTTAGTGAACACTCTTAACTTAGTAGTTTAGAGTAGATAAAAACTTGAGTCACCTTAGATGGGAACACTTGGTGAAAATGAATTATGAAAACCTTGGAATGATGAGTCATTCTATTGAGATGTTTTGACATGTGTTGAGAAACACAAATGGTTTATGATGATGAAAATGTTGAGGCATGAGCCTTAACCCTTTTACAAAGCTGATGGTTGGATTCGGATGCGATACCATTCCAAATTTACCGTACAACCACAATACCTGAATTGGGTAAGGCTTAGCCGGAAGTTTATATGCATTAGTATTAGTTCCCTCTCGGGAGAGGTCTGAGCTGAGGCTACCTCTCAATGTTGTCCACCTATGCAGTGCCCAAGATGACAGATGGTCATGGTTGGGAGGCCATGCTCATAGGAGAGGTGCTTATACTAGGGTGTGTAAAGGAAAGGTTATCCCTGACAGATGTATCAAATCTTGTGGTGAAAGTGTACCACCACTGCAGAGTGTCAAACTATTCGAATAGCCGCGTCCGCGGTTATGGACAGTTGGAATGGCCATACTGTTTCGTTGTCAGATGTTTTCAAAATAACTTATGAAAGGAATGATGAATCTTGACTTGACCACAACAGGGTTGTGTTTATGACACTAGCTTCCCAACTTAAGTGATTCTAGAACTTTATTTTATCTTTCTTTGCTTCTGAACTCAGCTTAGGTTTCAAACTTAACTTTATAGTTAAACTTAGAGATAGCACTTTAACTTAGATTTATACTACTTGTTGGTGGTAGTTTGCGAGTACTTAAAGGGTACTCATGGATTTTGTCCCTAGCTATTCTCATGGCCAGACTATGAAGGTGACTACCAAGATGATGGTCAGCAGGACGGCTATGATAACTAGGACTATCTGCCTTCGTCAGTATTGCCTGTGCCCCTGAAGATGGACCCCACTGCTACGCTTTTCTTTTATTTCCGCTGCTTGTTGTATTAAGATTGGATCATGAGATCCTTATTTCTGTAAGACCTTATGTATGGTTTGTAATGGATGATGTACTGTGATATCCAATCCGGTATGTCTCGCAAAAATGGTAATCCTGGGATTGCGAGGTATGGCATAACGGGCATCTGGGATTAAAAATTCAGGTGTTGACAAGTTGGTATCAGAGCCATCCTGACTATAGGAGACCCAAGTTAGAATGGACGTCCGAACAAAAACTTAGTTTCAAAACCAAAGTGAGTATTTATGAAAAATATTTCCTCTCTTACCCTTGGGAATTCATTCTTTCTCAAAAATTCATGTTCCTCAAAATTCTTACATTACTACTTAAAATTTGACACACTTGATCACTTCACTAATTTCCTCATCCTTAATTCTTATAGATGGAGACTCAGTTCAGAAAGTTCTACCAGTTGGGAAACAGAGGTCAACTGATCTTCGAGAGGGATCTGGATTCACTGTCGGAGTTACTGGGACGCCCACATACGGAGTTTCTTGGAGCTCAACTTCCAGGACCCCAGGAGGAGATTTACAGTGGCTAGTCACCGCTGATCTTAGAGGAAGCATCAAAGCACCAACGTCCGGGAGAATCCAGTTCTCCATGAGAGAGAATAACTGGCTAGATGAATTAGCCAGGGTAATGCATGAAGCTCTCGCACGTCTATGTGCCCTCAGTGTCAACCGACTCCAGGGAACCTGATTTGCTCACTATACAAGACGTGATTTCATGGGAATGCCGGTGGAGATGCCAGGTCACCTAGAGTTGAGGCGTCAAGTTAAGAATCTTGACTTCTTGCTGCATGACAGACAGCAGGAACTGGACAATGCTAGGAAGTTAGCCAACCAGAACCGTGCCATTGCCGACCAGAAGGCCCAGACTTTCTCACTGTTCGTCCAGGATCGCCAGTCTCTTCGTCGCCAGCGTGCAAAGAAGGATCGCACCATCGCACCAGCGTGACAATTGTGTCCTTGATGCGGACCGGCAGAAATAAAATAGTTAAAACTACAGATGTATAGGGGATTGGAACTAAATACCTCTATATAGTGCACACCGGCACAAGCCACTACACCAACGAATTCTAATGTTTAAAAAAGAGGTCGTAATTATTTTATATAAGATGAAAGTGCACACACACGTAAAAAATGCAATTCAAAGTATCAAAAATACCTTCAAAAAATATGTACATGTAGGCAATGATGTAAGCATTTTCATTGTGCAAAATTTCAACCCGGACTGATTTGCATTGGGGTAAAAAAGACAATTCTGACAGGATTTGAAGGTGCACAGTTTGTAAACCCAGATCGTTAATTTTGTCCTTTTTATGTAGCTCAGAACACAATTATTTTGAATTAAAATTTTGCATTTTTTAAATATTTTTTCACAATTTTAGAACACGTATTTTTTGGATGTCCAGAATAAAGTCTTACTCAATCAATTAAGCTTCACTTCTCTGGTATGCCTGCCCTAGTATACATAACTTTCTTTCCGTGTTTCATGTCCATTGAGCCAGCGAGAGCTAGTTGTCTGACTCATACCTAACTCTTTCTTTATACGTTTCATATTGGTGGTGCGTGTAGTCGAGCTAGGATACATCAGCCTGAACATAATATCTAAAAACCAGTGCTCTAAAAATAACAGTTACGCCCTTGTAGTTGCAAGCTTATATTTCTTTAGCAGCTAGCACGTCGTGAGTTCATTTTCCTCCACTACTGCACATATAGATTTTTTTATTTGTTTTCTTAGTTGTACAACCACTGGTTGCAGAGAAAAAAGTACACATAACACATGGGCCATTTTTCAAAAAAAAATACGATGCCACATGTCATCCACCGGTGAACGATTTTTTGTTTAAAATCACAGAAATTCGATTAAGTTAGACTAAAATGTTCCCGGGTTGCAAGTTGTGGGAATAATCTTGCTCACTTTGCAAGACGCGGAACTAAAATGCTCTCGCGATGCAAGTTGTGGACTAAAAATATATATACCTCATGATATCACCTATGCTACCCCATTAGGACCAGCCTCAGCCATTTCAATAGGAGGAAAACAGCCGCACAACAGTAATTAGGTAGGACATTAAATGCTAATTTGAGAAAAAGAATAAGTCTAATTAATTATCCTTCTCTAATTAAGCAGGTCGCATGCAAAATATCCTTTCTCTAATTAGAAAGGACCTCCACATTCCTTTGATTATGGCTCTCACACGGCCAGTAAATTAAAATACAATTTTTTTGAATGTGATTGGGCCATCAATGAGAGAAGGATAATTAGAGTAGAATATGACACACACGGATGATATACCATTCGTGCATTTTTTATGCACCAAAACAATCCTCGTAATAGTATGTTTAGTTTTTGTGATATCGAGCCAACTTGGTGCACCGTCGTATGTGAGCTTCACATGCTGCAATGTGGCATTTAACTTAATTAGAGGCTTCTAAACGAGAAAAATAAAAAAGAACCCAAAAAAGACGAGTCGTTTTTACTGTCATTTTACTACTATAGTTTCTCACTCACTTATAAACGGGACTTAACTTATATCCATTAAAAATGAGGGCCTATGAATCCACTATAGTTCTAACCATATTTTTTTTCAATGGTGTACTTGGTATAGCTAATATATAATGTTGTAGCATGGTAAAACAGAGAGAGTCGTATCACTTGAGAGATAAAGGAGAAGCAGATGATGACAACTGCAAATTTATTAATGGGAATTGAGAAGAAGGTCAATAATAAAAATGAAGTCAGATGGAGAGTTACCTAAAGTTTACCAAAGAGGAGGAGGACACAAACATTTGGCACAAACATTATCCAGAGCATGACGCCCTAGACACACACATTCATGAAAAGGCTATTATTCATTAATGTATATACACATGTCCTTATTGTTTCATAAAATACAGAGTTCTTCAAAGTGACTTGAGGTGGGCCATGGCGATAAACTAGTTGCGCCAAAACCCAAGGTAGCTTCGAGATGCGCCAAAACCTACTTCTACAGCCCAGATATTCCTATGGACGACCGACAAGGTTCATACCCTGACTTTGTTGATGGAGCTACCGCCGAGGCCATCACCTGGAGGTCCCAAGCCATCCTCCCCTCTGACAACGAAGCCCCACGCGCCATAAGACGGATAGAGTGGATGGTAGACGAAGGTCTGACTGGTTGGACCTAGCCATGTGCTGGTTTGTCAGGTGGATCCAACCCCTACAACACTGCGCCAAGCTGATGCACGAGTATACCAAGGAGAGTAAGGACCCAATCCGGATCTCCAAAGACAACTTCTCCAATGACTCCATCAAGCTCCTTTTGACTCTATCAAGCTCCTGCTTAAGGACATCGTCAAGATGAAGGACAAGAAGTGTGGCTTTGCCATTACCTTCGACATGTTCGAATGGTGATTTCCTAGAGGTAACATGATTTCTTCATTGTTTTACACATACTCTAAGTTATTCGTCTTCGATGCATCAATCCTCTGACATGCTTTTACCTTATAAGCTGGCGAGCTTGGCCGAGGAAGACATGGCCGCTCAAGTTTATGATCCGAAGCTGAAGGATGTACAAGTATTGTCTAATGATTATACCTCCAAGGACCATCAAGCCTCGGCAACATGAAAGCGGAAGAGCTCCACCTCTGACATTGCTGTTGCGGGCAAGAAGAGAAAGAAACCGGAGAGTGGGGTCTCCAAGAAACCCACTGCCATCTTAGAGGTGGAGAAGTGAAAGTCCACCGGCATCCCCTTAACCAAAACACCTGCTGTAGTGTAAGTATTATCCCTCTCAGACTGATTTTTTACTTACTCATTCCTGTACTTATACTTAGTATGTTTCAAGAAGAGGTCAAATATTAGTCTGAAGTGCACCTCTAGGGATACTGGAGGCTCCAAAAATATTTGTGAGATGTTGTCCAAATCCTCCCCCACTGTCGCTCCCCCTATACCTGCCGCCAAGCCTGCTTCAGGCTCAACCAGAACCTCGTCCCCATCGTACCTGAGACCTCCGACATGGAGACAAACATCAATCCTACCCCAGATGTCTCAGGTTTGGTTGGCATGGACATCATTCGTGGCGCCCAGGCGATGCAGTAGAGCACATACTCGCAAATGGATGAAGCTTCGGCTAGGATGCCACTGTAAAATGGAAACAGCTAAAGGCGCGGGCAGACGCAACACTGACAACAACCAAGTCATGATCTTCTACACCATCAACCACAATGGTAACACATAGGCCGGCTAGAGCTTCATCCATACCCTTCGTTGGTGCGCATGCGATGTCTCCGACTCCGCCGACTCTGAGTCTGGATGATCTAATCCGGCAAGCGGATGTTATTCGCAACAATTCCAAGACCTTCCACGATTCATACGTCATTGCAACAAACAATCTCAAGATTATTGCTATCGTAAGTCTTCTATCCTTTGCATTTCACTTTATAATATATTCCACAGTAGCTCGTGAGCTCTTAGGTGGAAAACCATAAGTTTTTGGCCTGAGTGCTCTAAGAGAAACTAAGTGAAAAAACTTGATAATGTAGCCCCCGAGTTTCTAGGTATATTGAATTATTCTGGCTAGATACTCTAAGAGAAGCATACATAGGTTAAATTCCGACACTATAGCCACCGAGCCTCTAGATGAAACTGAATAAGTTCGGACTAATGCTCAAAAGAAACTAAGCATGCCATTTGTGCATAATGAGAATAATCGGAGAAAGGCCACCAATGAAAGGTTTGCCAAGCTGCAGGAGGACCCGGATACCGAAAAGGGTAAAAAAGTATTCCTAAAGGAACGGATCAAAAACAACTAGCGTCTGTTCTCTTCCGACATCTTCTTGATCCATCACTTTGGCTTTATTCTATCGAGTACTCATAATGCTTTATTTTGTATGACTTGCAGATGTTGTTGCCAAAGCCAAAGGCATCATTAAGAAATCCAAGCACATCCAATAACTGGATGATGAGAATAAGATTTTGAAGAAGGACCTTGCTGATGTTGTTGCCATGCACGATGAAGCAATGAAGTCCCTGCAAGAGTCTGCGGACACCGAGATGGAACGCTTAAAAAAGGAGATTGAAATGCTTAAGGACCAGAACAAAGCTGCTGCAAACCAAAATACCCGGAACCTTGAAGCTTTCAAGAAACTTCAAAAATAGCATGATATCTTGGCGGAGACATCCCAACAAGCTGAAACTAGCATCTTTGGTAACTTCCCCCGTCTTACTTAAATTCTATAAGTCGGATACTTCACAGGTTATTATAATACTCATGGCCTTTGTATCTTAAAAAATCACGGCCCCCATTGGTTTGATCAACTTGGGTGAAGGTGCTTCGGATTCAAAGCAGTGCATGATCCTTGCTAGAACTTCATAAACACTGTCATCACCTAGGCCAAGGAGATAGCTCAACCCCTGGACATCACAATCAAGGCGGTAGATTCAGTTTCCAAGTATTCAGAAATCCTCCGTCGAGCCCCCAAGAAAATAAGGAACTGAAAAGCATCCTCTATCCTAGCTGGTGCCAGGATGGTCTTATCCTTGGTAAAAGCACACTATGACGACGCCTACATTGATCTGGTGACCTCTGGCATGCCCTCTATTGATAAAGAAGGCAACAACGTCAATAGCACTGCTATCTAGGACTCCCTTGCCGGCTATGACAATAAGATCACCAATATGGTCAAGCCAGACATCTTCGTGCCTGTTGAGGAGATGGATGGCGAACTAGTGGCATCAGATTCCTCCCTCAGGACTTCCTACCTTGATGATATTTCCAAGGCTTGCTCTCCCTTTGCTGATGATGCGGCATCAAAGTCACTTGCAGCAAAGCCATAAACACTTATTATATTAAATGTACCTCTGCTATTTTGTGTGTATAATGCGGAAAACAACTAGAAGTAAGGCGGAAATCTTGACTACAAGTCTCCTACAACTTATTTATGCCCGACATGTATATTTTCTATATTTTTTAATCAATTGATGGCTTATCCATTATTCTGGTTCTTATGATTGACCTTTCATGAGACGGAATACTCGTAGCACAGAACCATGTCCTCAGGTGATGATGCTTAATAGCACCGTCAAAAACCTAAGGAAAAAAATCGCCAGCTTTGAGTGCCAAAATTTCACTACTCCGGAATCCACATAAAAGCAATAGAAAATGTGTAGACCAGAAAACTTAAGTTAACGCACATAGGCGGAATTTTCACAAGTGCAGATGCAAAGCTTGTGCATAAAGGGTTTTATATGAGCCAAAAATAAACACTAAAGGAGGTAAAAGACTTAGCAAATATGAGTGAACCAAATGCTTTATTTCATTGATCATATAAGGTACATATTACATAATAGAAAATATGATAAGTGTAAAAGGGACATAGTTGTGCTATATTCTATGGCCGATCAGTCTCTGAATAGTCATCATCGGGGTCACGTCGTGTACGCTTGCGATCTTTTCCTGGTCTATCTTTCAACTCGCGAATATCGACGAGGTAATAGGAACCATTGAGCAGCGCTTTGCTTATGACGAATGGTCCTTCCCAAGGCGTGTTGTATGACTTTTTCTACTTGAGGCGAAGCACAAGATCCTCTTCTTTAAATGAGCGATGCCTAACTTGGCGACTATGGTAGCTCCGTAGCTTCTGCTGGTAGATGGAGGATCTCTGAGCTACTAGGACATGTTCTTCCTCAAGCAGGTCCACGAATAGGCGTCTGGATTTCAGCGTCATCTTTGTCATAGGCGGTGATTGTCGGTGCATCATGGAGGATGTCGGATGGTAGGATTGCTTCTTCTCCATAAACCATGAAGAAAGGGGTTAAGCTAGTAGATCTGTTGGGGGTTGTTCGTAAACTCCACAAAACAGATGGTAACTCTTTTGCCTAGGCTCTAGCTGCTCTATGTTGTGGTGCCTCTAAGTGTGGCTTGATTCCTTGCAAAATTAGTCCATTGGCCCTCTCAACCTGACCATTAGATTGTGGGTGTGCCATAGATGCTAGGTCAAGGAGGATGCCTTTATCGTGACAGTAAGCCTTGACTTCTCCGAGTGATAAGTTGTTGCCATTGTCGGTGATGATGCTATGTGGGAGACGAAATCTCACCACTAGATCTTGGAAAATTTTTAGGGATGTTGCCCTATCAAGCTTTCTAATGGGTTTAGCTTCAATCCATTTAGTGAACTTATCAACTGCAACAAGAAGATGCATAAACCCGCAGGGTGTCGTCTTCAAGGGGCCAACCATGTCAAGCCCCCATACTGCAAATGGCCACGTAATTGGTATTGTTCACAATTCTTGAGCTAGAACATGTGGTTGCCTTGCATAGAACTGACATCCAATACATGTCTCAACCCGCTTGTCAGCATCCTCCTTGGCGATGAGCCAGTATAATCCTTGCCAGAATACCTTGGAGACCAACGATAGGGGAGCGACATGATGCTCGCAATCTCCGTGATGAATCTCTCTAAGGATTTCAATACCTTGCTGCTAGGATACACACTGTAGGAATATTCTTGTGGTGCTTCTTTTGTATAGCTGGCCATTGATTAGGGTATAGCCTTTTCCTCTACGTACTATCTATAGGATTTCGACTTTGTTGGTGGGTAGTGTTCCGTCTTTAATGTAGTCCATGAACGGTTTCGTCCAAGCTAGAGAGGTCACTATAACTGTGTTAACAAATGAATCAACTCTATTTGGGTTATCAGGGTCTGCCCCTTTCATGGATGGTTTCCGTAAATTCTTTAGGAAAACGTCAGGTGGAATTGGTTTGCAAGATGATCCAAGCTTTGATAGCAGATCTGCCACCTCATTATCCTCCCTTTTGATGTACTTGACTTCGTAGCCGATGAAGCACTTGGCTATATCATCTACTTCATCTCGATATGCCGCCATCATAGGGTTCCGTGTGTTCCAGGTGCCGGCCACCTGCTGGGCAACCAAGTCGGAATCTCCACAGCAAAATATGTGATTGATGCCAATATCCTTGGCTACGCGAAGTTCGTGAATGAGAGCTATATATTCCGCCATGTTGTTAGTGGCATTGAAGTGGATCTGCAGGACGTACTGGAGCTTCTATCCTGTTGCTGAGTGTAACAATACACCAGCCCCCGAACCGTTAAGTAACTTAGATCCGTGAAAGCGCATGACCCAAGACTCCGAATCTGGCATAGAAGTATGAGTTGGAAGTTCTGTCCAATCTGTGATGAAATCTTCCAATGCTTGTGATTTGATAGTCACACCTCTTATAGGTGATTTCGAAGGTGGCAAGCTCGATGCCCCACTTTGCCACCCTTCCCATAGCGTCATTGTTGTTGATAATGTCAGATAGTGGAGCTTTGCTCACTACTGTAATGGGGTGCTCCTGGAAATAGTGCCTTAACTTCCGAGAAGCAAGGAATACTCCATAAGCTAGCTTGTAGTAGTGCGGGTAACACTGCTTATATTCTGTCAAGACCTCGCTTACATAGTAAACTGGACGCTGAACTCCGTGATCGTGTGTTGGTTCCTTCTGCTCCATCACGACGATGATGCTAATAACCCGGTTGGTTGCCGCCGTGTATACTAACATTGGATCCATTGACTCTAGTGCTGAAAGTGTTGGTGTGGAGGAGAGTATTATCTTCAACTCCTAAGGTGCAGCATCTGCTCCGTCCGTCCATAACAATTTGTTTGCCTTCTTGAGAAACTTATAGAGCAGCATTGCCTTCTCTCCGAGTCGGTTGATGAACCGGCTTACTGCTGCAACACAGCCTATGAGCCATTGGATGTCCTTTGAGCATATCGGGTGTTTGATGTTGATGATGGCCTTGATCTTCTCCGGGTTGACTTTGATTCCATGATGCAAAATGATGAAGCCTAACAATTTGCTAGCTGGGACCCCGAAGACACACTTCTTAGGGTTGAGCATCATGTTGTACCTTCGGAGGTTATCAAAGGTTTCCTGCAAGTCAGCGATAAGATCGTTTCCTTTCTTTGACATCACCGCAATGTCATCCAGGTAAGCATGTACGTTGCGACCAATTTGGTCGTGGAGGCAATGCTGCATTGTCCACTGGTACGTAGCACCTACATTTTTTAGCCCAAAGGGCATCGTGATGTAGCAGTATGTGCTGTAAGGTGTGATGAACGAAGTGGACAATTGGTCCGACTTGCACATCTTAATTTGGTGGTATCATGAGTATGCATCCAAGAAACACAAAAGTTCCGAGCCAGCCGTCGAGTCATTGACTTGGTCAATGCGAGGCAAAGCAAACAGATCTTTTGGACATGCTTTGTTCAAGCCGGTGTAATCAACGCACGTTCTTAATTCATTGGTTCCCTTCTTGGGCACAAGTACATGATTGGCCACCTGATACGTCGTAAACGTATCTATAATTTTTGATGCTCCATGCTTGTTTTATATCAACTTTCTTATGTTTTGTTCACACTTTGAGGTATTTTTATACATTTTCTAGAACTAACCTATTAACAAGATGCCACAATGCCAGTTGCCTGTTTTCTGCTATTTTTGGTTTCAGAAAATCTAGTAAGGAAATATTCTCGGAATTGGACGGGACAAAAGCCAAAGTCAACATTTTACCCGACGCAACATGGAGTCCGAAGGGCAGCCGAAGGGGGGCCAGGAGGCGGGCACACCCTATGGTGGTGCGGCCAGCCCTAGGCGTGCCACCAGGGGTGTTGGCCCCCTGGAGCTCCACCGACCTTGCCCCTTCGCCTATAAAAGCACCCCGAGACGAAAACCCTAGGTACCTGATCAGAAATCCATGAAAGAGTCTGTAGCCACCGCCATCTCCATCCCTAGATCGGGGGGATCCAAAGCTCTTCCCGGCACCCTGTCGGAGGGGAGAGATCATCTTGGAGGCCTTCTTCATCACCATTCCTTCCTACGGTGTGATGTGTGAGTAGTTCACCCTTGGACTATGGGTCCATATAGTAGCTAGATGGTTGGTTCTCCTCCTTTGTGCTATCATGTTTAGATCTTGTGAGCTCCATTCATGATCAAGATCATCTAATTGTAATCCTATATGTTGTGTTTGCGGGGATCTGATGGATATTGAGATACTATGTCAGATTGATTATTGATTCTATCATGTGTATGTTATTTGTGATCTTGCATGCTCTCCGTTGTTTGTAACTATCTTGGCCAAGTAGATGCTTGCAACTCCAAGAGAGAGTATTTATGCTCGATACTAGGTTCATGCCTCTATAATCTGGGGAAGTGACAGAAATCTCTAAGGTTGTAGATGTGTTGTTGCTACTAGGGAGAAAACAGCAATCCTTTGTCCATGGGGCAATTGTATTGTTTACTTTACACACTTTGCTTAATGCAATTATCCGTTGCTTGTAACTTAATACTGAAAGGGGTTCAGACGATAACTGGAAGGTGGATTATTAGTCATAGATGCAGTTGGATTATGGTCTATGTATTATGCTGTAATGCCCAATCAAATCTCATAGGAGTCAAGATGTCTAGTATATGCATTGTTATGCTTTCTCAATCTGTCAATTGCCCCACTGTAATTTGTTCAGCCAACATGCTATTTATTTTAAAGAGAAACACCTCTAGTGAACTATGGACCCCAGTCCATTCCTTTACCATTAATATACCATCTACTGTTTATCGTTTACTATTTACTTTCTGCAAGCAATTAATATCTTCCACACTATACGTTTAATGCTTTGTTTTCAAAAAAACCAGTGAGATTGACAACCTCACTGTAAGTTGGGGCAAAGTTCTGTGGTTGTGTTGTGCAGGATTCCAAGTTGTTAGTGACACCTTGGAGTTGTTTCCTTGCTCCTACTGGTTCGATAACCTTGGTTTCATAAATGAGGGAGAACTTGCTACTGTGCTCATCATACCTTCCTCTTGGGGTTCCCAACGAGCTCTACATTTTGATCCATCAAGCACTTTTTCGGGCACCGTTGCCGGGGAGTTAAGGACAGCTTCAATCTCTTCCTCCTCGTCAATCACTTTTTAGGGAGAAAGAAGATTCTTGCAAGGGGAGTCCCTCACAACCAATCTCTTTACTTTGTTTTTGTTTTGCTTTGCTTTGTTTGCTTGTTTCTTTTTATCAAAAATACAAAAAATTAGTTGTACTGGTTTGCTTCTTTTATCAAAAACACAAAAAATTTAGTTCCTATTTTGGTTTCTATTTCTGCTGGCTTGCTTTAATCTTACAAAAATGAATACTCCTGAAAACACTAAGTTGTGTGACTTCACTAGCACAAACAATAATGATTTCATGTGCACACCTATTGCTCCACATGTTCCTGAAGCTGATTTCTTTGAAATTAAACATGTTTTGCTCAATCTTGTTATGAAAGAACAATGTTTTGGTGTTGGTACTGATGATGCTGCTGCTCACCTTAATAACTTTGTTGAACTTTGTGAGATGCAAAAACATAGGGATATAGATGGAGATATTATTAAGCTTAAATTGTTTCCTTTCTCTTTGAGAGGAAAAGCTAAAGAATGGTTGCTATCCCTACCTAGAAATAGTATGATTCTTGGATTAAATGCAAAGATGCTTTCATTGGAAAATACTATCCTCCTGCTAAGATTATATCTATGAGAAGTGAAATAATGAAATTTAAACAATTTGATAATGAACATGTTGCTCAAGCTTGGGAAAGAATGAAATCTTTGGTAAAGAATTGCCCCACTCATGGACTGACTACTTGGATGATTACCTAAACTTTTTATGCAGGACTGAATTATTCTTCAAGAAATCTGCTGGATTCTGCTGCTGCCAGGCACCTTTATGACCATTACTTTGGGTGTTGCAACAAAGCTCCTTGATAATATGATGGTTAACTATTCTGAATGGCACACTAAGAAAGCTACACAAGGTAACAAGGTAAATTATGTTCAAGAAACCTCCTCCTTGAGTGATAAAATTGATGTTATTATGTCTATGCTTGTTAATGGAAAAGCTCATATTGATCCAAATCATGTAACCTTAGCCTCTTTGGTTGCTCAAGAACAAGTTTATGTGAACTTCATTTGAAATAATAATTTTGGCAACAATGCTTATGGTAATAACAATTATAGACCTTATCCTCCTAATAATATCAATAATTATCATGGTAAATCTAGAATGCCTAGTGAAGAAAGAATTTTAGAAGTTGAAAGAGCTACTAAAAACTTCATGCAAATGCAATATAAGAAGCATAAATTATTTACTAAAACCATGGAAGAACAATCTACTATTTTGAAAAATATTAGTCATCAACTTGAGAGTTTGAAAAAATATATCATCTTTGTCTTAAGCACAATCTTCTTTGGTTAATAAAATGGCTGCTAAACCTGAAACTATGGAAAACCCCTTTGATGCTACTAATGCCATACAAGTTAGAATTGATGAAAATGTTAGACTATTAGCTGAATTGCATGCTAAGTGGGAAAGACAAGATAAAATTGTTAGAAATAATAGTATTTGTACTATTACCACCACCAATGTTGATGCTAACAAACCACATGAAGTCCCCATTCCTTTTGCAACAATGCCTAGAACCAATGGAACCTTTTCCAATAAAAATGCTGAAATTCTTTGAAATATGGGAAACAATAGTTCTACTACCTTGCATGGTAATTTTGATTTTGATATTGCTGGTTGCAATATTTATGAAGTAATTATGTTTCTACAAAATCTTGCTAGAAGTCCTAATGCTAGTGCTATGAATGTCTTTTACAAAACACACTACACATGCTCTCATAAAAATTAAAGAAGAAAAATTGAAAAATAAAGCTTCTATTCCTAGGAAATTAGAAGATGGTTGGGAACCCATCATCAATATGAAAGTGAATGATTTTGATCTCAAAGCTTTATGTGATCTTGGTATTAGTGTCTCTATTATGCCTAGACAGATTTATGAAATGCTTGATTTTCTACCATTGGAAGATTGTTATTTAGATGTCCAACTTGATGATAATGCTAAAAAGAAACTCATGGGTAGTATTAGTGATTTTCTTATTATGGTTAATAATGCCTATGTCCCCGTTGATTTCTATGTTTTGGATGTTGAATGCAATGTTTCTTGTCCTATTATTTTGGGAGGACCTTTTCTTAGAACTGTTGGTGCCATTATTGACATGAAGGAAGGCACCATTAAATATCAATTCCCACTCAAGAAAGGTATAGAACACTTCCCTAGGAAGAGAGAGAAGACACCTTTTGCCTCTCCTATTAAAGCAAAATTTGATATTAATGCTTCTTCATTTGAGAATACTTGAATCTTGCTTCCTATGCCTAGCTGCAAGGCGTTAAAGAAAAGCACTATTGGGAGATAACCCAAATTATTTTTACTTTCAGTAAGTTTTTCTTTTGTTGAGTCTTGGAAGTTATTACCTCAGTAATAACCTCTCCTTATCCTTTTTATATGGTTTTTGTGCCAAGAATAACCTCTAATGAGAGAGAAGTAAGACTTGGTAAAGTTGCTGTCTCGAAACAGATTTTTGTGCTTGACTATAAAAAATCATGCAAAATCCCTATACATCGGATTGAGCTGTAATATTTTTTTCTTATGCCCCATAATATTATCTAACTTTCATTAGCTTAACACTTTTCTATTTGAGCAACAGAAGGTCTTCTAAAAAAATCAGTTTTTACCTGCTGGTCTGTTTTGACAGATTTCTGCCATTATTTGCATTTGCCTCTTAATCTCTTTCTCTTTTAGTTCTCTTTGATCACTTGAGATTTTAGAAGGAATTGATACAGTATCTTGTGTTTTAATGGATGATTGACTTGAGTTGAAACTGAACCCAAAGGATTATTATTTTGAATACACTGATGTTGCTAATGAAGATTGTGTGAAGTTTTGTATGAAGAAAATTTTCAAGTGTAGGGAAGAATAATGTGATGAGATGAAGAATGGACAAAATCTCAAGCTTGGGGATACCACTCGTGTCACCCCAAGAAATATTCAATAAGTACAAGCGTCAAAGCTTAGGGATGCCCAAGGCATCCCCTTTTTCATCAATAAAAATCTTAGATTTTCTTCCAAAACACTTCATTTTTACTGTTTCATGCACAATTGTGTTGTTCTTGGAGCATCTTTGTTTTTGTTTTTGTTTTCTTTTGTTTTGTTTGCTTAAACAAATTGGTTGGACCCTCGCATTCATACATTGTTTCAAATAAGTTGATTGGTGTTGGAAAAGAGTAGGAAGCTTCATGCTTATAAGTGGTACACAAGGAGCTTGTTTGACTGTGGTCTAGACTTTATCATGTCTATTGGAGATATGCCCAAGAGGCAATAATAAAGTGGTTATTATTATATCTTTATGTTTATGATAAATTTTTACATCCCATGCTATAATTGTATTAACCGGAAACATTAATACTTGTGTGTTTTGTAAACATAAAAGAGTCCCTAGTAAGCCTCTTGTTAAACTAGCTTGTTGATTAATGGATGATCATGGTTTCCTGATCATGGACATTGGATGTCGTTAATAACAAGATCATATCATTAGGAGAATGATGTGATGGACACACACCCATAGTAAGCATAGCATAAGATCAAGTCATTAAAGTTCGTTTTGCTACAAGCTTTTCAAATGCATAGTAACCTAATCCTTCGACCATGAGGTTATGTTAATCACCATCACCGGATGGGTACTTTGATGACATCAAACGCCGCTTCGTAACTGGGTGGTTATAAAGGTGACATTGGGTATTCTGAAAGTATGTGTTGAAGCGCATGGACCAAGATTGGGATTTGTCCATCCATATGACGGATAGATATGCTCTGGGCCCACTCGGTGGAATGTCATCTAGTTAGCTTGCAAGCATGTGACTAGGTCACAAAGGATGACATATCATGGAAGGAGTAAAGAGTACTTATCAGTAACGAGGTAGAACTAGGTATGGAGATACCGACGATCAAACCTCGGATAAGTAGAATATCGCGTGACAAAGGGAATTGGTTTCGTATGTTAATGGTTCTATCGATCACGAAGTCATCGTTGAATATGTGGGAGCCATTATGGATCTCCAGATCCCGCTGATGGTTATTGATCGGATAGGTCTCTTCATCATGTCTGCATATTCACGAACCGTAGGGTGACACACTTAAGGTTCAAAGTTGTTTTAAGTAGATATGGAATATGCGTTGGAGACCGAATGTTGTTCGGAGTCTCAGATTGGATCCGAGACATCACGAGGAGATCCGGGATTGTCCGGAGAATAAGATTCATATATTGGGGATCATTTTCTAAGTTAGGAAATGTTCCGGAGTGTTTGTATGGAGATTCTAGAAGGTTTCGGAATGTTCTAGAAGGTTCTAGAAGATTTCTTGGAGTTTGCTTGAAAACCAAGAAAGGATCAAGGAGTCTTTGTGGGGCAAGACACGGATTCATGGGGGAGGAGGATTCCTCCCCCCTCCCAATCCGCCGGCCAAGGAGGGAGGGGAGTCCTACTAGGACTCCCCCTCCCATGGCGCCTCCCTCCTTTAAATAGAGGGGAGGGGCGCCACCCCCTAGATCCCTCCCATAACAAACCCTAGACGCTGCCTCTCTCCTCCTCCTTCGCTCTGCTCCGGCTTAGGCGAAGCCCTGCAGAAATCTCTACTCCACCACCACCACCACACCGTCGTGCTGCTGGGATTCCGTTGAGAAGATCTACTACCTCCGCTGCTCGCTAGAACGGGGAGAGGAAGGTCTGCTTCGACTCCGCATGTGTGACCGACTGCGGAAGCGCTGCCGGAACGCGGCGCCGGAAGGATCGTCCACACGATCTTGAGATCGGCAAGTGATCGACTACATCAACTACGAGATCCGATCTCGTAACGCTTTCGGGTCTACAAGGGTTAGTACAGATCTATCTCGTTGCACATGTCTAATAGATTAGATCTTGGCTTTTATCTAGATTAGATCTGGGTTTGTTCGTTCTTGCGGTAGAAAAATTTTGTTTTCCATGCTACGAACCCATCAGTGGTATCAGAGCCGTGTCTATGCGTAGATCTGTTGCGCGAGTAGAACACAATGGTTTTATGGGCATTGGTGCTCGTGCCGTCTTTTGCTTTGTGTACTTTGCATCTTGCGGTATGGTGGGATGAAGTGGCCCGGGCTAACCTTACATGTCATCGCACATGAGACTTGCTCCACGCTTGACGTGTAACTTGCTTTGCACAAGTGGCTTTGCGGGTGTCTGTCTCTCTCACCATAGTATAGATCCAATCTACACTTTGCATTTGATAGCACTTGTATCAATGTTGTGGTTTAGTTTCGTAGGTAAGATCCGTTCTTATTCGAAAGCCCCAAACCACGTAAAACATGCAAAGAAAATTAGAGGCGTCTAACTTGTTTTTGCAGGGGTTTTGTGATGTGATATGGCCATCATGTGATTGTGATTATATTTGATGTATGCAATGATCCTTGTTGTAATATGGCAACCGGCAGGAGCCTAATGGTTGTCTTTAATTCTGTTAAGACCTGTGTGTCTATTCATCTTGTAATAGCTTTATTCCAAGTAGTTGTAATAGTTGCTAGTGATGATGGACAACCATGAAGCGGCGCCACTGACCTTGACACAATGCTGGTGATGATGGAGATCATGTTCGTGCTTTGGAGATGGAGATCAAAGGCGTAAGAAGAAAGGGCCATATCATATCACACTAATTATGAATTGCCTGTGATATTAATCCTTTATGCATCTTGTATTGCTTAGATCGCGACGGTAGCATTATAAGATGATCCCTCTCACTAAATATCAAGTAATAAAGTGTTCGTCCTTAGTTGGCACCGTTGCTAAGACTCGTCGTTTAGAAGCATCTCGTGATGATCGGGTGTGATAGATTCTACGTGTGCATACGACGGGTGCAAGCCAGATTTGCACATGCAAATACTAAGGTTAACCTTGATGAGCCTAGCATGTACATGCATGGTCTTGGAACACGGAATACCGAAAGGTAAAGCATGAGTCATATGGATGATATGATGAACATGTTGATTGTTCGCCTTTAAAGCTACATCATCTCACGTGATGATCGGACTTGGTGTAGTGGATTTGGTTCGTGTAATCACTAAAACAACTCGAGGGATGTTGTTTTGAGTGGGAGTTCATTTGTAATTTGGATTAGTCAAACTCAATTTATCATAAACACAATCAAAGTGAATTTGCATAGTTTGTTGTAGTCATTGGCATCCGTTCATCACCTTACGCTTAGTGATAGTTGAGATAGTGAAACTATAGAAATTCTGGATATTTTATTTACGAACTAGTATCGTATTGTTTTGAGTGTCAATCTAAAGTTTAAAAGTCCTGTTGCAAACTTTCAGCAAACTCCATTTACTCTGTGAAGTTTAATAAACAGTATTAAATCAAGAGTAACAATTCCAGTGTTAGTATCTAATGTATCATGTTTGCCTCCATGATTCTTGATACTCAAAAGATTATTTTTAATATCAAGTTTATCTAAGAGCTGAAAGCAATGTTTCAGAAACCATCATATGTGAAAGGTATTGCGATATCTAAAACAATGTGTTGGTTACAACATGATAGAGTATATGCCCTCATATTTGATGAGAATTTGTGAAGGTTGGAGACGCTAGTCGTCCTAATCCTCCAAAAGGTTTGGAAAAGAAACATTATACTTGCAATTCACCTTTATAAGCTATAGCAGCTTGATCATGAAAGTTGTCATGATAAGGATGAATAGAAGATGTAAGTAAAATGTTTACTACACTAAAAGATTACTAAAGAATGGAATTTTGAAAGAATGCCAAACATTTGATGAAGGTGATCCACTTCAAAGTGCAAGTCCAAAGGTATTAGTATTTGACTATACACACTTTGTACTATGTGTCATGTGAATGACACCACTATTGATGTCGATAGATTCTTTTAAAAAGAAAAGGAATTGTTGAAAGAGAATCTATAAAATATTTGGCAGAAAAGAAAAGATTGGAGATATCCAACTTAGGTATATAGAAGATACATGTTATGGCTGTATTCCTTGGTTGTTAAACAATGTGGTTCTGCGGTATTGGATACCGAATTGGTTGGAATGAAGTATCATACAGGACAACACAATTCATGAACTGTAATGGCCTAAGTAACAAGCAAGAGAATATGTGATGATGTTTATCGAAAACAAACAAAGGGTTGTTGTGTTGCTCGTTAACATCAAAGCTTGCCTTCAAGATTTGTTTCAATAATTGTTATTTTGATCAGGTATTATGACGACAAAAGGTTGTTCAAATAATTACCGTATTCCATAATAGATGGATGATATACAAGTTTGGTTGGAGAAATAACGACCATAAAACTAATGCTAAAATGTCGCAAGACAAATGATTGAAAGATCACTTGCAAAGTGACATCACCGTTTAAATTATATTAGGGATACATGAAGAAACTCCATGTTGATGGTTTTTTGGAGTCTTTGATTTTGATCAAATGACGCTTGTGATACTTTCCTGGAGATAATTAAAACTTCGTTCGTAGGCCAAAAGAGGAACGGACGACTAACTGATTGGAATTTGTACATATTGATGTATATAGTCCATGATGTGTAGTCGTGGGCGATGGATTTCAACTTCATATGTTTTCTCCAAAGATTTGAGTGAGTATATGTATATACTTACTCAATAAGGAAGAAGTATGAAACATTTGAAAAATGTTCAAAGACTTTCAAGATGAAGTGGAAAATCATTGTAACAAGAAAATAAAAAATATATATATGATTGGATCATAAAGAAAGATGTTGGAGTTACAAGTTTAGCAAAACACCTAAGATTTGAGGAATCGTTCCATGGATTTGCATTTCCCAAAACACCATAGGAGTATGGAGTGTTCAAGATATGTAATGAAACCTTGTTTGACATGGTAAGATCAAAGGTGTCATTTATAAAACTGCCATTATATTTTAAAGATTAAAGCTTTAGTGACTACCGCTTTTACACTGAAAAAGAGCTCCATCGTGATCCGTTGAAATGACCATATAAGTCATGGTTTGGGATAAAACCCAGGTTGTCCTTTCTTAAATTTTTTGGTATGCTAGGCATAAGTAAAATGTTTACAACCAAAGTCGGATGAGCATGTATTTGTAGGTTATTTCGAATAACCATTGGGTATTCCTCCATAACACCGAAGACAAAAGTGTTTGTCACTTAGAATGTCGAGTTTCTTGAGAAGTAATTTTTGGTAAAAAGTTAAGTGGGAGGACAATAGAACTTTGACAAGGTTGTTGAACCTTGGCTAATATATGCTGAGTTGCGCAGCGTCGGTAAGTGTCCCGAAGGCAGCAACAATGCTCATGGCTCACATGCCTCAAAGGATGTGGTCATGGGGATCTAAGTTCCTATTGAACCAAGTAGGTCGGGTAAGTAATCAAATGCCAAGATTTGAGAGTTAAATCATTGTTGTTTGACAATGATGAACCGACTACATGCAAATAATCAATGATGGGCCCTGACTTCGTTAAGTGGCTTGAAGCCATAAAATCCGTGATAATTCCATACACGAGAAATCAAGCTTTGAATTTGAAAGACCCTCTGGAAAGGTGCAAGACCTTACAGTCGTATATGGATCTATAAAGAAATAGACATGGATGTTTCACATCTATGAAATAGTCGACATGTCGGAAAGAGTTTACGACAATGTTCAAGGAATTGACTATGATAAGATTTGATCTTTCATAGCGATATTTAGTCTGGACGGATTAATGTAGCAACCACTACATATATTTTGGTATATGGTAGTTGAACAAACAAAACAAGTTCTTCTAATAGAATGGTTACCTAGGATGTGTCCATGACATGATCCAAAGGGTTTTGTTAATTCAAAGGATGCTAAAAGAGTATGCAAAACTTCAATGGTTGAAGTGAGCATCGCGGAGTTGGAATCTTCACCGTGATGAAACCGTTAAAAGGTTTAATTTCATCAAAGACGATGAAGATGTTTGCATTTTGCAAGAAATTAAGTGGGAGCGCTAAGACATATTTATAATACATTATGTGAAAGACATATCGTTGATTAGAAATGATGTATCTTTTATTGACACAGGTTAAGAATTTCATTTCGATGAAAGACTTAGGCATAACCCAAGAATTAGGCATCAATGTCTATATGGATAGATTGAGGCGCTAATATGGTTTTGCCAAATGTACATAGATAAGATGTTGAATGAGTTCAATATGGAAACAACAAGAAAGGTTCTTGACGCACGGAAAGGACTGAATCAAGATTCAAGTGTGTTGACACGAGATTCAAGTGTTTTGACACTTGGTGAAATCACAAGAATATTTTGATCAATCATTCTTTGAGATGTACACATCCAGATATGTCCTATGCTCTAAATGTTATGAGCATATACTAGAATGACTCATAAGATATCATTGGACAATAGTAGGGATATTCCTATGATCTTTGGAAGAACTAAGAATATATTATTTATATAGTGATGACAAATAGTTCATTGTAAATTGTTGCATTGATACTAGTTTTGTCACAAATTAAGTTTATCTCAATTTAAACTATGGGTGGCACAATGTAATGGAAAGGAAGTTCCATAACATATTTGGTTGAGTACCAAAGTTAAAACATTGTGACAGATACTACAACAAAAGGCTAAGTATATGACTGTTATTGTAGCAGCAAATGAGGGCATTTGCGTCAAGTAGTTTGTTATCAAACTAGGTGTGGTTCATAGCGGGATAATACTATGAAGATACATTTTATGACAATTGTATCAACATGATTTAATCCCAAGGAACTAAAGGTCTCACCAAAGGACCAAATTTATACAATGCCATCTCATTGGAGAATGAGTAATGCGTAGAGACGCAAGGACATGCAAATACACACGGACCTGGAAGTGTCAGATCCGAAGATTATGTTTACCACTAGCAATAGTGTCTATACAACACCAGAAAGCCCTAGGTGTTGAGTGCACAAGTTTTTAACTAGATTATTGACTCTAGTGCAAGTGGGAGACTGTTGGAGATATGCCCAAGAGGCAATAATAAAGTGGTTATTATTATATCTTTATGTTTATGATAAATGTTTACATCCCATGCTATAATTGTATTAACCGGAAACATTAATACTTGTGTGTTTTGTAAACATAAAAGAGTCCCTAGTAAGCCTCTTGTTAAACTAGCTTGTTGATTAATGGATGATCATGGTTTCCTAATCATGGACATTGGATGTCGTTAATAACAAGATCATATCATTAGGAGAATGATGTGATGGACACACACCCATAGTAAGCATAGCATAAGATCAAGTCATAAAAGTTTGTTTTGCTACAAGCTTTTCAAATGCATAGTAACCTAATCCTTCGACCATGAGGTTATGTTAATCACCATCACCGGATGGGTACTTTGATGACATCAAACGCCGCTTCGTAACTGGGTGGTTATAAAGGTGACATTGGATATTCTGAAAGTATGTGTTGAAGCGCATGGACCAAGATTGGGATTTGTCCATCCATATGACGGATAGATATGCTCTAGGCCCTCTCGGTGGAATGTCATCTAGTTAGCTTGCAAGCATGTGACTAGGTCACAAAGGATGACATATCATGGAACGAGTAAAGAGTACTTATCAGTAACGAGGTAGAACTAGGTATGGAGATGCCGACGATCAAACCTCGGATAAGTAGAATATCGCATGACAAAGGGAATTGGTTTCGTATGTTAATGGTTCTATCGATCACGAAGTCATCGTTGAATATGTGGGAGCCATTATGGATATCTAGATCCCTCTGATGGTTATTGATCGGAGAGGTGTCTTCATCATATCTACATATTCACGAACTGTAGGGTGACACACTTAAGGTTCGAAGTTGTTTTAAGTAGATATGGAATATGCGTTGGAGACCGAATGTTGTTCAGAGTCTCGGATTGGATCCGAGACATCACGAGGAGATCCGGGATTGTCCGGAGAATAAGATTCATATATTGGGGATCATTTTCTAAGTTAGGAAATGTTCCGGAGTGTTTGTATGGAGATTCTAGAAGGTTTCGGAATGTTCTGGAAGGTTCTAGAAGATTTCTTGGAGTTTGCTTGAAAACCAAGAAAGGATCAAGGAGTCTTTGTGGGGCAAGACACGGATTCGTGGGGGAGGAGGATTCCTCCCCCCTCCCAATCCGCCGGCCAAGGAGGGAAGGGAGTCCTACTAGGACTCCCCCTCCCATGGCGCCTCCCTCCTTTAAATAGAGGGGAGGGGGCGCCACCCCCTAGATCCCTCCCATAACAAACCCTAGACGCTGCCTCTCTCCTCCTCCTTTGCTCTGCTCCGGCTTAGGCGAAGCCCTACAGAAATCTCTACTCCACCACCACCACACCGTCGTGCTGCTGGGATTCCGTGGAGAAGATCTACTACCTCCGCTGCTTGCTGGAACGGGGATATGAAGGTCTGCTTCGACTCCGCACGTGTGACCGACTGCGGAAGCACTGCCGGAACGCGGCGCCTGAAGGATCGTCCACACGATCTTGAGATCAGCAAGTGATCGACTACATCAACCACGAGATCCGATCTCGTAACGCTTTCGGGTCTACAAGGGTTAGTACAGATCTATCTCGTTGCACATGTCTAATATATTAGATCTTGGCTTTTATCTAGATTAGATCTGGGTTTTGTTCGTTCTTGCGGTAGAAATTTTTTGTTTTCCATGCTACGAACCCATCAATGTCATGTTTGATGTTTCTTTGACTTTATGCTTAGTAATTATTGTTGTAGGATGACTTATTCCAAAAAATTGAGATTGTTTAATGTGCCTTGAAAGAATCATGCGTTATTTTAGCATACAAAAGCATAATATTGTGATATTCTCCTTTGATGCTTTATTTGGGTTGACTTGGCGCATGCTTACACCATGTTAAGACTATGAACCAGTCACCTTAGCCTCTATGATCATTTAGTTTTTGACTTGTAATATCACTTTATTCTTTAATTAATAATGTTTTGTCGCTTTGCATGATTATGGCCAGTATTGCTCTTTTAGTTGGTCGCTCCCAGTCTTTTGCTAGCCTCAACCTGTACCAAGTGTGAGTTCCACTCATGCATCCAACCCCCAAGAAAACTCAGTTATTCCAAAGAGTCCACTATAAATTCCTATGCATGGCGTGTTACACCATTCCAAGTATATTCATGTCTTTATCTACCTTCCGAATTAAACTTGTTATGTGAAAATTAGTGATTAAAGCTCCCACAAACTTGATGGCACATTTTACTTTCTTGCACTTAATAAACTCGAACCATTGTGTCCATATATGTTGCTTATATGCTTGCTTTATAAGTTGTGAATTAGCAGAACCATGTACCATGGGGAACGCTTTAAACATTGCACTTATTATTCAGTTGATATCATGTTCTTTTGTTTATGGATCCCGGCGGTGTGAAATAAAAGGGGAGCTTGTAATCTCATGGAGTTTGTATGTGTGTTAGAGAAACGCCTGGGCGGCTAGCCTAAGCCATGCCTAATCATGGTGGAAACTTGGAGCATAACCATAGTGAGCATTCTGTGAAGCATCCTCAATAAAAACCTATGCAAATAGCAAATAAAAAGATTGCTGAGATGCTCATTGTCTGTTGCCTTGTCATTTTGATATGGGATAGCTCATGTGTCATGGGGCAAGGGGTACCTGGTTGGCGGTTCTCCATGATACACATGTACTTACAATGACAAGAACTTACTTGTGACTAAAGTTGAGTAGCATGAGGTTCGGTACTCGTAAGCAAGGGGCATGAGATTTTCAACTTATAACTTGTCAAGCATATACTCATATTTGTGTCACTTTAACCTTAATCACCTCAAGATGCTTATGATAGGGGAAATGAGAGCTAAAATCTAATAAGTACCATAATTTTTGGAAGCTCTTTATGAAACTTGAAATCCCTGCTCCCCTCTATGAAAGGCCTTTCTTTTTACCTTTATGTTGTGTATCCATCTTCTATCTTTATGCACCAATTGAGAGACATAGTGGTCATTCTTAGTTTAATGTGCATTGTCCCAAAACTTGTTGATTGATTCATAACTTTGATATTGCTTGTTCTTAAATTATTTGTATCTAGTCACCCTTATGAACTTTGAAGGTGTCCTATGCATTTATGTTTTGCTATACCATGAGGGACAAGCTGAATACCACTCTTATTATGTTTTCTATATGTCAAACAAACAAACGTCTTTCAATGCATTGTTATTCATGATCTTTTGTTTGTACCTTTTCATGTTACAACATAGTTGCTATGTCTTATTGTTAGAACTTTATCTTTCATGTTCATGTTTAGAGTACTTCGATCCCAGCTATCAATGCTTGTCAAATACCTTGATCAAGATTGTGATGGTGCATGTCACCTCAAAAATTATTCTTTTTATCACTTACCTACTCGAGGACGAGTAGGAGTTAAGCTTGGGGATTCTTGATACGTCGTAAACGTATCTATAATTTTTGATGCTCCATGCTTGTTTTATATCAACTTTCTTATGTTTTGTTCACACTTTGAGGTATTTTTATACATTTTCTAGAACTAACCTATTAATAAGATGCCACAGTGCCAGTTGCCTATTTTCTGCTGTTTTTGGTTTCAGAAAAGCTAGTAAGGAAATATTCTCGGAATTGGACGGGACAAAAGCCAAAGCCAATATTTTACCCTACGCAACACGGAGTCCGAAGGGCAGCCGAAGGGGGGCCAGGAGGCGGCCACACCCTATGGTGGCGCGGCCAGCTCTAGGCGCGCCACCAGGGGTGTGGGACCCCTGGAGCTCCACTGACCTTCCCCCTTCGCCTATAAAAGCACCCCGAGGCAAAAACCCTAGGTACCTGATCAGAAATCCACGAAAGAGTCTATAGCCGCCGCCATCTCCATCCCTCGATCAGGGGGATCCGAAGCTCTTCCCGGCACCCTGCCGGAGGGGAGAGATCATCCTGGAGGCCTTCTTCATCACCATGCCTACCTCCGGTGTGATGCGTGAGTAGTTCACCCTTGGACTATGGGTCCATATAGTAGCTATATGGTTGGTTCTCCTCCTTTGTTCTATCATGTTTAGATCTTGTGAGCTCCATTCATGATCAAGATCATCTATTTGTAATCCTATATGTTGTGTTTGCAGGGATCCGATGGATATTGAGATACTATGTCAGATTGATTATTGATTCTATCATGTCTATGTTATTTGTGATCTTGCATGCTCTCTATTGTTAGTAACTATCTTGGCCAAGTAGATGCTTGCAACTCCAAGAGGGAGTATTTATGCTAGATAGTAGGTTCATGCATCTAGTAATCTGGGGAAGTGATAGAAATCTCTAAGGTTGTAGATGTTTTGTTGCTACTAGGGAGAAAACAGCAATCCTTTGTCCATGGGACAATTGTATTGTTTACTTTACACACTTTGCTTAATGCAATTATCCGTTGCTTGCAACTTAATATTGAAAGGGGTTCGGATGATAACCGGAAGGTGGATTATTAGTCATAGATGTAGTTGGATTACGGTCTATGTATTATATTGTAATGCCCAATCAAATCTCATAGGAGTCAAGATGTCTAGTATATGCATTATTATGCTTTCTCAATCTATCAATTGCCCCGCTGTAATTTTTTCACCCAACATGTTATTTATCTTAAGGAGAAACACCTCTAGTGAACTATGGACCCCAGTCCATTCCTTTACCATTAGTATACCATCTACTGTTTACTATTTACTGTTTACTTTCTGCAAGCAATTACTATCTTCCACACTATATGTTTAATCCTTTGTTTTCAGCAAAACAAGTGAGATTGACAATATCACTATAAATTGGGGCAAAGTTATGTGGTTGTGTTGTGCAGGATTCCAAGTTGTTAGCAACACCTTGAAGTTGTTTCCTTGGTCCTACTGGTTTGATAACCTTGGTTTCATAACTGACGGGTTCGGAGTCAAAAATATGTTTCTTCGAACCTAGCATCTCTGAGGCATTGACCTGGCGTTGGATCTCCTTGAATTCTTCACCATAGAGGACGGCTTTGATACGTTGCTAACGTATCCATAATTTTTTATGTTCCATGCTTGGTTTTATCTACTTTCTTATGTTTTGTCCACACTTTGGAGTACTTTTCATATGATTTCTTGGACTAACCTATTAACAAGAGCCATAGTGCCAGTTGCCTGTTTTCTGCTGTTTTTGGTTCCAGAAAGTCAGAAAATGAATATTCTCGGAATTGGACCGGATAAAAGCCAAAGTCGTTATTTTCCCGGAAGATTCATGGAGCCAGAAGGAGAGACGAAGTGGGGCCACAAGGTGGCCAAACCACCCCTAGGCGCAGGTCCCCCCAGGCCGCGTCAGGGCATGGTGTGGGCCCCCTGGCTGCCCACCGACCTTGCCTCTTCTCCTATAAGATGCCCCCCGATGCAAAAATCCTAAGTCGTCAAGCCTCCAGCCACGAAAAGTTCTGCAGCGCTGCCGCCACCGAAGGGGAGATTCGAGGGACAGAAAGTCTCTGTTCCGGCACCCTGCCGGGATGGGGAAGTGCCCCCGGAGCCATCTTCATCGATCTCCACCACCATCTCCATTAACATTTCTGATTTCCATGATGATGAGCGAGTATTTCTCTCTCGAGGCTAAGGGTTCTACTGGTAGCTATGTGTTCATCTCTCTCTCTATGCATGATCTTATTGAGATCATGAGCTTGTAATCTATAGATCTACCTTGCTACTCAAGTGCTTTAATAGATCTCTGCTCTCCTCATGTGTGTGAAGTTGACAGTGTGCACACCATGATGGCACTTAGGCTAGAGATTACAAATACTTGTTATGCGTTATATTTGGAGTTGGATGTCTTTATGAAATTGTGGTGTTTGTCTGAATCATCTAGTGGTCAAGGTGACAGTGTGGGGTTATCTAGATGGGAAAGGCTTACTTTGAGGTGTGTTGTTATATCCCTACCATGGATTAGAGTGTCCAATCGGAGAGTAGTTCAGCGTAGTATCATGAAGAGATGATATTTATATGAGAGTGTTCACTAGTGAAAGTATGATCCCTAGGTCTTGTTTCTAAGCATTGAAACACCGTTTGGAACTAGATCTGTTACATGTTTGCTTGCTTCCATCTTTATTTCAGTTTGCCTTTAGTCTCTTCCACTCCATCAAAGTATTTTCTAGCACCGTTGTCTTATATCCATACCACTTGTATTTCACTATCTCTTCGCCGAACTAGTGCACCTATACACCTGGCAAGTGTATTGGGTGTGTTGGGGACACAAGAAACTTCTTGTATCTTGATTGCAGGGTTGCTTGAGAGGGGATACCTTTGACCACTTCCTCCCTGAGTTTGATAAACCTTGGGTGATCCACTTAAGGGAAAACGTGCTGCTGTTCTACAAACCTCTGCACTTGGAGGCCCAACAACTATCTACAAGAATAGAAGTGCGTAGACATCAAGCTATTTTCTGGCACCGTTGCCGGGGAGGTAAGGTAAAAGGTACTCACATCCTCCGGTGTGAGTGCTCGAAGTTATTTCCTTTAGATTCTGCAATTTTGTCTTTTTGTTTCTTTTTTCACTAGTTAGGCTTAATGGAAAACAACAACAAAATTAGAGAGCTTTTTAGTATTTTTCCTAATGTAGAACATGAATTGTCTGAAGAAAAAAATTAAAAAACCCATGGAACTTTCTTTGCATGCTAATAGCAACGTTATTAGTATGAATCTTTTGAACACCTTTGTTACTAATGCTATGGAAAAGTCTAAGCTTGGGGAAGTTAGTTTTTATGAAAATGGTCTTTTTAGTTCCCCAACTTTAAAGAAGAAAATTTTCTCTGATGATACTTTATCTCCCATATGTGTTAATTCTAATGATACTTGTGATATTTCAAATCCACATACTGAAAGCATCTCTTTTAAAATACCTATAAAAATTGTTGAACGTGTTATGAACAACTGTTACTTGGGAGATGGAACCGTCCATCCTAGTGATCATTTACTCTTTATACACGAATTATGCGAGTTGTTCAAGTGTGCAGGTATTTGAATGAACCAAGTTAATAGGAAGCTATTCCCTTTGTCACTCAAGGGCAAAGCAAGGGAGTGGTATGAGCTACTAGATGATCCTCATCATTTGGAGTGGAAGGAACTTGAATCTCTCTTTTACTCTAAATTTTATCCTCCTCATGAAATTAATAAAGATAGGAATTACATTTATAATTTTCATCCACGTGATGTAGAAAGTATTGCCCAAGCATGGGGGAGATTGAAGTCACTAATGCTCAAATGTCCCATTCATGAGCTCCCCAATAATATTATTATTAATAATTTCTATGCAAGGCTTTCAAGACAATACAAGGATTATCTAGATACTTGTTTAGAGGGATCCTTCACAGGTAAGGAGGTCAAATCTAAGTGGGATCTTCTTGAAACAATTCAAAGCAATACCGAAGATTGGGATAACAACAAAGGTAAAGAACCAGGTATAAACTATGAGTATGATTGCATTAAGTCTTTCGCTAAAACTGCTAATTTTCAAGAGCTTAGTGCTAAATATGGTCTTGATCCTCAAATTCTTGTTGATTGTTATAGAACCTTTGCTTCTCATATTAATGCTCCTAAAGAAAAATGGGACATGTATCATGAGCCTTATAAAGACACTTGCATGGAAAATGAAATTGTTATTAATGATAGCAATAAACATGCTCAAACCTCTAAAAGTACTACTTCTTATAAGCATGTTAATTTTTGTGGAATACATAGACCTTGTGAGAATAATCAAATTGAAGAAGAATATTGTATCACCCACAGGAATAAAAAACTAGGACGTGGTATAGGGCTCTAAATGATCTTGGTAAAAAAATTGTGCCCTCTATCCTTTTATTTGTGAACTTTGCTTTGAAGTGGGTCATTTCAATTTTCAATGCTCAGGCCATAATAATAGCCTTTATAATCCAATGGGTACTGCAAGTTTGTATTGTGATGACATGATCACTCCTAATCAGCATGATCAACTTACATTATTTTTGGGGTGTGAAGAGTTATCAAGAAAAACCTCTTTGGTAGACATGAGTGCTTTTGATATGAATAGCGTCCTGCATGGTTGTCATATTTATTGTGTTGATAATTGCCACACAAATACTTATATACAAAATATTATAAATGATGAGATTTTACCAAAATATGATAGGACTAATATGTGTTTTGGCCTTATTAATGAAAAGGAGGAATCCTCCTAAGTTTCTTCTATTGTCTCTAACAATGAACCAGGGTATATGGAGAAGCTTCCTTTCAAGCCTCTCCCTCCTAAAGAGAAGAAGAAAAAGAAGAAGAGGAGGAGTAAAAGGAGATTTAATACCTTATTTTCCCTAAGCATGTTGCTCCTATTATAGTTTTTGATGAGTCTGAACTCGATGATGTTCCTATGCCTATTACCTATAGTAGTGATCATGATTGGGAAAAGCACACTACTTTTGATATTGATAATCTCTTCGGTACCAATTCTGAAAATGATGATATTAATAATTGCTATACTATTAGTGATATCCATGATCCTTCCAATGATGATATGTTTACAAATGAACACACTTTGGAGGATAACTATTCTATTGCTTATGATGATACTATACCTCCAATTTATGATGATTGCAATGATGAATATGATATTTTCAGTCCACCTACTATTGAGGAGGAAATTAATTATGATTACAATATGCCTCCTATATTTGATGATTATGGTGATGAAAATAATAATGATAGCTATTCTGTTGAATTTGCTCCCACTACAATCAATAAGAATGACTATGTTTATGTGGGGAGTATTAATTCTTTTATGCATGTGGCTCATGATAAGAATGTTTCTTGTGATAGTTATATTGTTAATTATATTCATGGTGCTACTGAAAGTTATTATGAGAGAGGGAAACATGGTTTTATGTGTCTCAATAATATTAAGTTTCCCCTCTTTATGTTGCAAATTTTGAAGTTGCACTTGTTTTGCTTTCCTATGCTTGTTGCTTTGTGCTTTCATGACTTGTTTCTTTACAAAATTATTATGCATAGGAAGTGGACTAGACTTAAATGTGCTTTGAATTTGCTCCCTGATGCTCTCTTTTACTTCAATTCATATTTCTTATGTGAGCATCTTCTCAAACTATCAAGCCTATCTTAAAGGCATTAAAGAAAAGTACTTATTAGGAGATAACCCAAAAGTTTTAGTTGAGTTTTGGAAGTTATTACCTCTGTAATAACCTCTCCTTATCATTTTTGTGTGGTTTTTGTGCCAAGAGTAACCACTAATGAAAGAGAAGTAATGCTTAGGAAAGTTGTTGTCCCGAAACAGATTTTTGTGCTTCGCTGTAAAAATTTGTGAAAAATCTCTGTACATCGGTTTGAGCTGTAATTTTTTGTGCTTCTGCCCCAGGTTGTTATCCAACTTTCGTTAGTCCAACACTTTTCGATTTGAGTAACATAAGGTCTTTGAAAAAATTGGTTTTTACCTGCTGGTCTGTTTTGACAGATATCTGCCATTATTTGCATTTGCTTCTTAATCTCTTTCTCTTTGAGTTCTCTTTGATAAATTGAACTTTTTAAAGGAAGTGCTACAGTAGCTTATGTTTTAATGGAAGTTTTACTTATGTTGAAACTGAACCAAAAAACTTATTATCTTGAGTACACTAATGTTGCTAATGAAGATCGTGTGAAGTTTTGTATGAAGGAAATTTTCAGGTGTATGGAAGGAATGAGTAATGAGATGAAGGATGGACTAAAGCTCAAGATTGGGGATGCCACGTGTGACACCCCAAGAAATATCCAAGAAGTACAAGCGTCAAAGCTTGGGGATGCCCAAGGCATCCCCCTCTTCATCAATAAAAATCCCAGGTTTCTTCCAAACACTTCATTTTTATTGTTTCATGCACAATTGTGTTGTTCTTGGAGCGTCTTCTTTTTGATTTTCGTTTTGGTTTTCGTTTTCTTGGTTTGCTTAGTTTGCTGAATAAATTGGTTGGACCCTCTCTTTCATACATTGGCTTTCAAGTAGTTTGGTTTCAATTGGAAAAGAGTAGGAAAGTTCATGCTGAAGTGGTAAAGAGAGCTTGTTTTTTACTGTGGCCTATGTTTTGTCATGCCATGCTTGATATTGATTTGGCTTTATGCTTAGTATTCTTTGCTGTAGCATGACATGTTATAAACAATTGAGATTGCTTAATGTGCCTTGGATGAATCTTGCGTTGTTTTATCATATTAAAGCATAGTATTGTGGTTTTCTCCTTTGATGCTTTATTTGGGTTGACTTGGCGCATGCTCACACCATGTTATGACTATCCCAAGTCACCATAGCCTTTATGATACTTTAGTTTTCAACTTGTAGTATCACTTTATGCTTTGATCAATGATGTTTTGTCGCTCTACATGATTATGGCCATTATTGCTCTCTTAGTTTGTCGCTCCCAGTCTTTTGCTAGCCTCCACAACCAAGTATGAGTTCTACTCATGCATCCGGCTCCTAAAACCAAGTTATTCCAAAAGAGTCCACCATACCTACCTACTAGCATATGCTATTCCGAGTATATTCATGTTTTTATCTACCTTCTGAATTAAACTTGTTATGAGAAAACTAGTGATTAAAGCTCTCACGAACTTGATGGCACACTTTACTTTTCTTGCCCTTAATAAACTTGAACCATTGTGTCGTCTATAGTGTATATGCTTGCACTTATTTGTTGGGGATTAGCAGAACCATGCTGTCATGGGGAACGCTTTCAACATTGCACTTGTACTTTGTACCTAGTTGATATCATGCTCTTTTGTCTATGGATGTCGTCGGTGTGAAATGAAAGGGGAGCTTGTAAGTCCATGGAGTTATGTATATGTGTTAGAGAAATTCCTGGGCCGTTGGTCTAATCCATGCTGTCATGGTGGAAACCTGTAGCGTAACCATAATGAGCTGTCTATGAAGCATTCTTCTTATAAAAAAGAGTCATATATTGAGAAGAAAGAGAAAAAGAAAAAAAGATTATGAAAAGAGGAAAGAGAGAAAAACGCACCATATTCCCATGGTAAATAAGAATATTGTTGAGATGCTCGTTGTCTGCTTGCCTTGTCATTTTCATAAACTATGGTGTAAACGCACCATATATTCTTCCGTATCATCGGGCAAGGGGTGCCCCATTGGCGGTTCTCTATGATACACATGTATTTACGATGACATGAACTTACCGGTGACTAAACGTGAGTAGCATGAGGATCGACCCTCGTATTCAAGGGACATGAGATTTCCAACTTATACTTCATCAAGCATATACACCATAGTTTGTTCACTTTAACCTTAATCACTTCAAGATGCTTATGATAGGGGCAATGAGAGCTGAAAGCTATTTAGTACCATAATTTTTGGAAGCTCTTTATGAAACTTGAATCCCTGCTTCCTTCTACGAAGGCCTTTCTTTTACTTTTTTGTTGAGTCTCCACCTTCTACCTTTATGCACCTACTTTGAGAGCATAGTGGCCATTCTTAGTTCTATGTGCATTGTCCCAAGACTTGTTGATTGATGCATAACTTCGATATTGCTTGTTTTAAACTATTTGTATCTAGTCACTCTTATGAACTTTGAAGGTGTCCTATGCATTTATGTTTGCTACTCTATGAGGGACAAGCTGAATGCCACTATGCTATGTTTTCTTTATGTGAAACAAACAAACGTCTTGCAAAGCATTGTTATTCATTAATATTTTGTTTGTGCCTTTTCATGTTGCAACATAGTTTCTTTGTCTTATTGCTAGAACTTTGTCTTTCATGTTATGATTGAAGTACTATGATCCCAGCTTTGAATGTTTTACAAATACTTTTATCAAGTTTATGATGGTGCATGTCACCTCAAAAATTATTCTTTCTTTTTATCACTTACCTACTCGAGGACAAGCAGGAGTTAAGCTTGGGGATGTTGATGCGTTGCTAACGTATCCATAATTTTTGATGTTACTGATAAATTGTTGTGAGAAAGATTGTTTCCAGGTGCAGCTGAATTGACAACTCGGTTGTTAAGGCTTATAAATATTCTTTGGCTCCCCTTGTGTTGAATCAATAAATTGGGTTTCACTTCCCTCGAAAATACTGCGATACACCCCCTATACTTGTGGGTCATCAAGACTATTTTCTGGCGCCATTGCCGGGGAGCATAGCTTTATTTATCAAGTTCACTTGGATTCTCTATTGTTCGCTGCTATCCGTCCATCATGGGTAAGTCTCGTGATGGCAAGGTTCCTATTTTACCATCCACTACAAGAAGAGGTACGGTTCTGAACACCTCTATTGCTCTTGATTCACCATCTATTATGAGTAAGCTCGTTACACCACCAGATACACATGCTACACACACTGCTACTACTACTGAATCTGAAACTTCTGATACTTATGATGCTACTTCTACTGTGCTTGATAAGAGTGGTTCATTAGGTCCTTTCCTACATGCTGCGATTGCTAGAACTATAGCTAGAAATACTGAAACTCCTAATGAAGACACTACTACACCTGTTAGGATTCACCTGAGTCTAGTGAGAGTTATGATATTGAAGATGGTTATGTTGAGATGACTGATGAATTTATTAAAGAATGTAAAAACACCCATGATAGGAGCGCTACTAAGAGTCTCCTTGAGAGGCGTACTGTTAGACCCAAATTATCTCCTATTGCTAAGTTTGTTGCTTCTCCCATAAACATTATAGATGAAGATTATGATTTCTCTCTTGATCTATCTTACATAGCTATTGTTGAGAAAGAACCTTTTTGTGGGACTAAGAATAAAAGTGCGGTAGCACATATGAATGAACTTTCTACCATGAGTGGCTTGTTTTCTGATGATATTAAGATGCGTACTTACTTTGTTGCTAAGATTTTCCCCTTTTCACTGAAAGGAGAAGCTAAAACTTGGTTTAGTAATTTACCTCCTGGATCTATTGATAGCCCTGATTGCTTGATTAGTACTTTCCTGCAGGAATATTTTCCTCCTAGTGCTAGACATGCTATTTTGCAGGAACTTTTTGATTTTAAACAGGGAGAAAAAGAGGTATTACCTGAATCTTGGGCGAGGTTTTGTGCTTTGATTCATGCACAAGCTGGAAGTCCATTACCTAAGAATGAGCTTCTTGATATATTTTATAATGGACTAACTGAAGAATCTAGGACATACCTAGATAGTTATGCTGATTGTGTTTTCAGGAATAGGACTCCTAAGGAAACTGAGGAATTAATGGCTAAAATAAGTAATAACTATGAAGATTGGATTCCTCCTAAACAAGCTATACCTGAAGTAATTGTACCTGAACCTACTATTCCGGTGCCTATTCCAACATCAAAGAAGAGGGGAGTTATTGAATTAAATGATGAAGTGATGAAGGAAGCTAAGAAATGTCTTAAGGAGAAGGGAATAAAGCTGCAGATGTCAAGAATTTACCTCCTATAGAATAATTATGTAAGCCTATTCCCTACTCATCCACTATTGAGGTACACTCTCTCCAACACTTTGATGAAAGTGATATCCCTCACTCTAAACCTCCTGATCAATGCTTAGAAGAATTCAATATCTTTATTGTTAAGCAAGACAATTTTAATAAAAGGGTGCAAAATCATCTAATGGAAAACACTAGAGCTATTGTTGAGTTGAAAGATATTGTGGAAAGAACCTCTAATGATGTTAAAATGATTATCAAACACTTTCAAATGGTTCAAACTCAAATAGATCAACTCGTTAAAGTGCAAAAAGACTTGCTAGTTAATGCTGCTAAAGAAAAACATGCTTATGAAATTAGAACTAAAAGTGGTGCTGCTACCCAGGATCCTCTATATCCTGAGGGGCATCCCAAAATAATTGAGCAGGATTCTCAACAAGCTGAAAATAGTGGCTCTACTCGTAGAAAAGGAAAAAGAAACATAAAACTATTGTAGAACCCTCTGAACCTGCTATAGATCCTAATAGTATATCTATTTCTGATGCTGAAACTGAAAGTGGTAATGAAGAAAATGAAGCTCCTAATGAAGAAAAAGTTGAAGAAGAACCTGAAAAGCACACTAAGAATACTAAATACACTAAGGAAGATTTTGTTGCTAAGAAATATGGTAGTGAAAGAGAGCCTTGGGTCCAAAAACCTATGCCTTTCCCTGATAAGAAACACAAGTCAAAGGAAGATGAACACTATAATAAGTTTTGTGAGTGGATGAAACCTTTATTCTTGCAAATTCCTTTGACTGGTGCTATTAAATTGCCTCCTTACTCAAAGTATATGAAGGATATTGTCTTGAATAAAAGGAAGATCCCTAATGAAGAAATTTCTACTTTGCTTGCTAATTATTCCTTTAATGGTAAGGTTCCTAAGAAACTTGGAGACCCAAGGATTCCAACCATCCCTTGCTCTATTAAGAATAGTTATGTTAGAACTGATTTGTGTGATTTGGGAGCTAGAGTTAGTGTTATGCCTTTCTCTCTCTATAAGAGGCTTCAACTGGAAAAACTGATACCAACTGATATATCTTTGCAAATGGTTGATAAATCTACCACTATTCCTGTTGGTATATGTGAGGATGTACATGTTCAAGTGGCTCATAATTGCTTGATATTAACTGATTTTGTTGTGCTTGAAATGCCTGAAGATGATAATATGTCTATTATTCTTGGGAGACCTTTTCTTAATACTGCAGGGGCTGTTATTAATTGTAATCAAGGAAAGGTGACTTTCAATGTTAATGACAAGGAACATACTGTTTGTTTCCCCAAGAATATTGAAAGGACTTATGGTTTTAATTCAATTGAACATGTTGAGGGCATTCAAGTTGGAGAAATATATTGTCTCATACCAAGAGAAAAATTTGAAACTATTATGATTGGGACCATTGCTATCAAGGTTGAGGTAACATAATCATTAGTGGAATACAAAGTTTTGTCTCATATGAAATTGTTTTGGTAACAAGACCTAATCAACCTTGTTAACAAAAGGATTTCATTGAACAAAACAATGTTTTCACCATGATTATCTCCGCTTACTTCTATTCTATCCATTTTAGTTTTTGCTTATGCCTAACTTAAAGGCGTTAAAGAAAAGTACTTGTTGGGAGATAACCCAAAAGTTTTAGATGAGTCTTGGAAGTTATTACTTCAGAAATAACCGCTCCTTATCCTTTTTATTTGCTTTTTGTGCCAAGAGGACCTCTAGTGAGAGAGAAGTAATGATTGGGAAAGTTGTTGTCCCGAAACAGATTTCTGTGCTTCACGGTAAAAATTCGTGTAAAATCTCTGTACGTCCTTTTAAGGCATGAATTTTTTTGCTTCTGCCCCAGGTTGTTATCTAACTTTCGTTAGTTTAACACTTTTCGATTTGAGCTACAGAATGTCTTCGAAAAAATTCGTCTTTACCTGCTAGTCTGTTTTGACAGATTTCTGCTATTATTTGCATTTGCTTCTTGTTGGTTCCTTTTTTAGTTCTTTTGGGGAATTGAGCTTTTTGAGGGAAGTGCTACAGTAGCTTGTGTTTTAATGGAAGTTTTATTGTTACTGGAACTGAACCTAAAGACTTATTATCTTGAGTGCACTAACGTGCTAATAAAGATTGTGTGAAGTTTTGTATGAAGGAAAAATATTAGGTGTATGGAAAGAATGAGTAATGAGATGAAGGATGGACTAAAGAACAAGATTGGGGATGCCACGCATGTCAACCCAAGAAATATCCAAGAAGTACAAGCGTCAAAGCTTGGGGATGCCCAAGGCATCCCCTTCTTCATCAATAAAAATCCCAGGTTTCTTCCAAACACTTCATTTTTATTGTTTCATGCACAGTCGTGTTGTTCTTGGAGCGTCTTCTTTTTCGTTTTGGTTTTTGGTTTTCTTGGTTTTATTAGTTTGCTTAATAAATTGGTTGGACCTCCTCTTTCATACACTGGTTTTCAAATAGTTTGGTTTGGTTTGGAAAAGAGTAGGAAAGTTCATGCTTAAGTGGTAAAGAGAGCTTGTTTTTGACTGTGGCTATGCTTTGACATGCCATGCTTGATATTGTTTTGGCTTTATGCTTAGTATTATTTGTTGTATCATGACTTGTTATAAACAATTGAGATTGCTTAATGTGCCTTGGATGAATCCTGCGTTGTTTTAGCATATTAAAGCATAGTATTGTGGTATTCTCCTTTGATGCTTTATTTGGGTTGACTTGGCGCATGCTCACACCATGTTATGACTATCCCAAGTCACCATAGCCTTTATGATCCTTTAGTTTTCAACTTGTAGTATCACTTTATGCTTTGATCAATGATGTTTTGTCGCTCTGCATGATTATGGCCATTATTGCTCTCTTAGTTTGTCGCTCCCAGTCTTTTGCTAGCCTCTGCAACCAAGTATGAGTTCCACTCATGCATCCAACTCCTAAAACCAAGTTATTCCAAAGAGTCCACCATACCTACCTACTAGCATATGCTATTTCAAGTATATTCATGCTTTTGTTTACCTTCCAAATTAAACTTGTTATGAGAAAACTAGTGATTAAAGCTCTCATGAACTTGATGGCACACTTTACTTTTCTTGCCCTTAATAAACTTGAACCATTGTGTCGTCTATGTTGTATATGCTTGCACTTATTTGTTGGGGATTAGCAGAACCATGCTGTCATGGGGAACGCTTTCAACATTGCACTGGTACTTTTGTACCTAGTTGATATCATGCTCTTTTGTTTACGGATGTCGTCGGTGTGAAATGGAAGGGGGGCTTGTAAGTCCATGGAGTTATGTATATGTGTTAGAGAAACGCCTGGGTCGCTGGTCTAATCCATGCTGACATGGTGGAAACCTGCAGCGTAACCATAATGAGCTGTCTATGAAGCATTCTTCTTATAAAAAAAAGAATCCTATATTGAGAAAAAAAAAGAGAAAAAGAAAAAATAAGAGATATATGAAAAGAGGAAAGAGAGAAAAAAGCACCATATTCCCATGGTAAATAAGAACATTGCTGAGATGCTCGTTGTCTGCTTGCCTTGTCATTTTTATATGGGGATTCTTCCGTATCATCGGGCAAGGGGTACCCCTTTGGCGGTTCTCTATGATACACATGTACTTACGCTGACAAGAACTTACTGGTAACTAAACTTGAGTAGCATGAGGAGCGGCCCTCGTATTCAAGGGACATGAGATTTCTAACTTATACTTCGTCAAGCATGTACACCATAGTTTGTTCACTTTAACCTTAATCACTTCAAGATGCTTATGATAGGGGCAATGAGAGCTGAAAGCTATTAAGTACCATAATTTTTGGAAGCTCTTTATGAGACTTGAATCCCTACTTCCTTCTATGAAGGCCCTTCTTCCACTTATATATTGAGTCTCCACCTTCTATCTTTATGCACCTACTTTGAGAGCATAGTGGCCATTCTTAGTTCTATGTGCATTGTCCCAAGACTTGTTGATTAATGCATACATTGATATTGCTTGTTTTAAACTATTTGTATCTAGTCACTCTTATGAACTTTGAAGGTGTCCTATGCATTTATATTTGCTACTCTATCAGGGACAAGCTGAATACTACTATGCTATGTTTTCTTTATGTGAAACAAACACACGTCTTGCAAAGCATTGTTATTCATAAATCTTTTGTTTGTGCCTTTTCATGTTGCATCATAGTTTCTTTGTCTTATTGCTAGAACTTTGTCTTTCATGTTATGATTGAAGTACTATGATCCCAGTTTTGAATGTTTTACAAAGACTTTGATCAAGTTTATGATGGTGCATGTCACCTCAAAAAAAAATTATTTCTTTTTATCACTTACCTACTCGAGGACGAGCAGGAGTTAAGCTTGGGGATGTTGATACATTGCAAATGTATCTATAATTTTTGATGTTCCATGCTTGGTTTTATCTACTTTCTTGTGTTTTGTCCACACTTTGGAGTACTTTTCATATGATTTCTTGGACTAACCTATTAACAAGAGCCACAGTGCCAGCTGCCTGTTTTCTGCTGTTTTTGGTTCCAGGAAAGTCAGAAAATAAATATTCTCGGAATTGGACGGGACAAAATCCAAAGTGCCTATTTTTTCAGAAGACTCCCGGAGCCAGAATATGAGACGGAGTGGGGCTGGGGCCCAGCCACACCACCTGGCCGCGCGGCTGGGTCTGGCCGCGCCAGGGGGTGGTCTTGCCGCCCCAGACTCCCCCTCGGTCTCCCTCTTCGCCTATAAGTTGCCTTCTGACCTAAAAACTCAGGGGGGTTCGACGTTTTTCCAGAAGGAGTTCCGCTCCACCGCCACCACCAGATTCCACGAAACAGCACCAGAAACTCCGTTCTGGCACCCTGCCGGGACGGGGAATTGGAGGAGATCATCGCCATCATCATCACCATCGCTTCTCCATCGACCATCCATGTTTCCCCCATCTATGAGTGAGTAATCCCCCACTGTAGTCTATGGGGATGGTAGGGATTGGATGAGATCTTTCATGTAATGGCATTAGATTGTTAGGGCATGGTGCCTAGTATCTTTTATTAGTGCTTGATGACTTTGTTGCGACTTGTTATGCTTAATGCTTGTCACTAGGGCCCGAGTGCCATGATTTCAGATCTGAACATGTTATTGATTCATTATGATAGTATTGTTTATGGTCTTATCTACAAGTTGTATACACACGTTGTTGTCCGGAACCAATGGCCCGAAGTAACAGAAATCGGGATAACCGGAGGGAACGGCTTTGATGTGAGGATCACATGTGTTCACGGAGTGTTAATGCTTTGCTCCGGTGCTCTATTAAAAGGAGCACCTTAATTGCCAGTAGTTCCCTTGAGGCCCCGCTGCAAACGGGCTGGCAGGACAAAAGATGTTGTGCAAGTTCTCATTGCGAGCACGTATGACTATATATGGAACACATGCCTAGGATTATATAGTACTTGGATGCTTTATCTTATTTATCTGCAATTGCCCTATGTTTTGATTGCTATGTGAATTGTCTTGTCCATGCAACGCTCGTCCATCCATCCCTATGCCTACCGCACTCGAATCCTATTGTTACTGTTATTGTTACTGCTGTATTTACTTTACTATTGCTGCTACTTTACTATTCCTACTACAAAACTGTTGCTACTGATAAATTGTTGTGAGCAAGATTGTTTCCAGGTGCAGCTGAATTGACAACTCAGTTGTTAAAGCTTATAAATATTCTTTGGCTCCCCTTGTGTCGAATCAATAAATTGGGTTTCACTTCCCTCGAAAATACTGCGATACACCCCTATACTTGTGGGTCATCACCATCCTAGAAACCATCGCACCTATCGCGATTGCTTGTCGGACGTGGAGCCTCCTGGTGCGATTTGCTCCTTTGTCCGTCATTGCCGTTGCGCTCTCCGTCATGCCAAGGGTGTTCTCCATGATCGTGTAAAATAATGCCACCCTGGGGGTGCTTAGGAGGTGGCATGCTCGTGCGGTGGCGTGACTGTGGGTCATCATGATGCCGGGATTGCTAGGGAGGTTGCGACGAGATATAGGGGTGAGCCTTGTCTCCGTGGTTGGAGGATACTGGGATGGCGTCAGTCTTGTTGCGTGCTTCCCTCCTCATTCGTTCCGTGGAACCTGTACGAGATCCGACATCGTGAGGAGATCTTGGTCTATGCTGGTTGTTGGCGCTAGACTGGCAAAACGTTGCGTTGGACTCAAGACTCTGAGAGGTGGCCTTTTCCTGTTGTTTGACAGCCTTGGTGACAAGATCGTAGACTTGGTCCAATGTTGTAGGAGATCTATCCTGCTCTAGCAGAGTTTTGGCGACGGACATGTTGATGGCGGGGGTTGACATGACTTCCTTCCCACCCTTGTCGATGTAGGGGGTACTTTTGTCATCTTGTATGGACCCAACCCCAAGTTGCGCCAAACGCCGGGATCATCGACGACATGAGCCGGAGCTTTGCATGCCTTCTTCTGCTTAAGCAGCTTCTTGCAGTAAGCTTCCATTACTTTTGCTGCCTTGATCAAATTGTGCGCCTTGGCGATATCCTTGTCCAGCTTCGCGTTTTGCTCCACAATGTACTTGGCCTCCGCGAGGATCTCCTGGCGCTTCTCGTCAACCTCCGTAACGTCCCAAATATGTGCAACGGTTAGTGGTTCGATGAGGAGATCGCCATATATCACCTTGTAGGCACGAGTAACAAAGACATTGCTGGACACTGACATGGATGGTGGAGGTGGTAGATTTGCTTGGTTGGCAGTGCTATATCCAGCGGCTGCTGCGGGGGAATAACTGGAGGAGGCATGACTGTTGCCGGATCCGAAGGATCAACGGCATTCTTACCAATGGTCACTGCTTTTCCGGCATCTCCTGCTGCTGGCGGAGCTGTTTCGGCTCCCTAATTCTGCTGATCTTCTTCAATCACATTCCTGATGGCCACCAGTACCTGGAGGGAAGTAACAGCTTGCTCGGCGCGTTCCTCGCGCTCGAACTCCTCCTCGATCTCCCTCATGGCAGCTTCGAGTTCCTTCGAGTTGGCTGACGTACTGCCACAGTCCACACTGATGTCGGTGTAGAGTGCATCCAAGACTGAGTCGGAGGGATAATCGGTGTTCTCGGAGGTGGAGGCTGAGCCGGAGGCAACATGGCCGATGAACTTGGATTTTACTGTTGCGGTGGCGATGTCGACCTAGGCCTTCTCATCAGCTGTAGCAAAACTATTAACAATCTCGATTACTTGGTTGAGAGTGAGTAACCCGGTAGCTTGATGCCTCCTAAGAATATGCCAGAGAAGCTTGTCGGGCGTGAGCCCTTTGACAAAGTGGTACACTGCATCTTGGTGCGGACTCCTTCCACGGAAGCCCGCGGCCTTAACCATCTGGCGAGGTACTCACATGAGGATTCCCTCGACCTTTGGACGCAGCAAGCCAAATCGAAGATGCTGACGATGTCGACAAAGTGTGACCTCTGGTTCTCTAACACTTGGGGGAGCCAAGCAGATCTGCATTGGTCTTCCACAACTATATCCTGCATAGGCCGGTTTGTGTGGGCCTTGATTTGTTCCGATCTAAGCCGGCAAACTCTAAGGAGAGATCCGAGCTTGATCCTTCCGCGAGCATATCATGCCCATAGCTAGTTCGTGCGGGACTTAACACATGTCCGATTTCTTGGGAGCTTGATCCCGAGCTAGTTTCACCGATGCAGAGGTGGATGCCCCCGATTGGAACAATGAAGCAGCGGGTAGGGTTCGACTTTGCCGAGATCCAGAACTCGTCCAAGGGGATGATCCGAACATTTTTGGAGAAGAGAACACGCCCAATGGCTACAGTATCGCCGATTCCCGCGAAGAGATTGGATCTCGCCCGGTGTAGAGCTCGAAACGCCTCTTGTCGTGGTATTGCCAACGAGTATGCCATGGAGGGGTCCTCACAGAGCATTTTTAGAGAGGTGGGGGAAGGAGGCGAGTTGGTGGGTACGAGGTAACACAGCTTACCCATGTTTAGATCCCACGACGTTGGCAGAATCCTACATATTCTATAAATCACTATAATGGCAATACACTGAGTTACAGAGATTGGTTCGTTGTGTGAGGTGTCGCAAGTTCTGTATCGACTACTTGTGATTGTATGAGATTGTGCCCTAAAGTCTCCCACATGTCCGGCTTATTGATACGTCCATTTTTCATCACTATTCTATATAATAATTCACTGTTATTCATTGATATATTTCATATTAAGAGGTGATACTTATGTTATTTCATTTGTTTTGGCATGGTTGATGACTTTTGGAGCATGGACCGCTGCAGTCAGGATTCTGATGGAAAAGGTGCTGTTGGGAGGCAAAATTCACGAAGATCAGAAAATCCGGGAAAATATACGAAAAATCATATTTTTTCAGAAGACGAAGGAAGCCAGAAGGGGGGCTGGAGATGGGCCACAGGGGGCCCACACCACCCCCTGGCGCGGGCAGCCCTAGGTCGCGCCAATAGGTGGTGTGGCCGCCCTGGCCCACTCCAGGCTCTCCCCTCTGGCGTATATTATCCTCCTGAAACACTAAGACTCGGGGAGCGACCATGGAAAGATTCCGCCGCCTAAGCGGGGTGGAAAACACCGAGAGAGAAAGATCTCTCCGGCAGACTGATTTCTGCCGGGAGAATTCCTTCCCGGAGAGGGAAGATCATCGCCACCAACACCACCATCAAGCTGGACTTCATCGGGATCATCATCATCACCACCACCATCATCATCAGCAGCACCCTCATCACCATCTCCATATTGTTGTAACAATTGGGTTGAATCTTGCATAGTTCATAGGGGAAACTTTCCCGGTGTTGATTACTCTTTGTAGTTGATGCTATTGAGTGAACCATTGAATTATTGTCTATGTTCAGATTATTATACATCATTATTCCATCTCTGATCATGATCCATATGATGTCTTGTGAGTAGCTCGTTTTGTTCTTGAGGACATGGGAGAAGTCATGTTGTTAGTAGTGGAGTTATGTTGAGAAAGATTCAATAGTTTGATATTTAAGTTGTGGTGTACTTCTTCTAGTGGTGTCATGTGAACGTCGACTACATGACACTTCACCTATATGGGCCTAGGGGAATGCATTGTGTATTTGGCTACTAATCATAGGGGTTGCCGGAGTGACAGAAACCTGAACCCCCGTTAGGAAACCATTGCACAAGGGACGTAAGGGTCTTAGAGTTTAAAGCTCTGGTTAGGTTTCCACCTTAATTACTTTCTTGTACTTATGGATGTTTGCAAGGGGTATAATCACAAGTATGTATTAGTCCTAGGAAGGTTGGTACATTAGCACAGGTTCACCCACACAACACTTAGCAAGCTAAAGAAGATTAATCAACTATATGAAGCGAAAGCACTTGACAGTCTTCCCATGTGTCCTCGAGAACGTTTGGTCATCTTAAGTAATACAACCGGCTTGTCCTTTGCTGCATAAAGGATTGGGCCACTTGGTGCATTTATTCCTACTGTCTTTTATTTACTCGCACTTTGTTTACTTGCCTTATCAAAAACCCCTAAAAATCCGTTTGCTAAGTATTTGCAGAGAATTCCTGATCCATACCACTAGCCAGCACCTTCTGCTCCTCGTTGGGTTCGACACTCTTACTTATCGAAAATACTGCGATACACCCCCTATACTTGTGGGTCATCAAGACTATTTTCTGGCGCTGTTGCCGGGGAGTGAAGCGCTATTGGAGAGTGGAACTGGTAAAGGAAACTTCGATTGTGAGTATTGTTTACTTCTGCTAGTTGCTTTATTTTCGTTATGGATAATTCGCCGAGTTTCTTATTTGGTAATGCTACTACCACTGTTAAGGTAGTAGATAAGCCACCACCTTCTAAGAATGATGTTTTCAAAATACCTACAAGAATTATTGATCGTGTTATGGATAACTACTATGTTGGGGATGGAACTGTCCATCCCGGTGATCATTTGCTCTTTATACATGAATTATGCGGGTTGTTCAAGTGTGCAGGTATTACTACAGATCAAGTTAAGAAGAAGTTATTCTCATTATCACTAAAAGGAAGAGCTGAGGAATGGTATAAGCTGCTGAAGAATGGTCAAGCTCTGGAATGGGAGGAAATAGTGCCTCTCTTTTATTCAAAGTTTTATCCTCCTAGTGAGATTCATAAAGATCGGAATCAAATATACAACTTTTGGCCTCTTGATGGAGAGAGTACAGCTCAAGCTTGGGGGAGATTGAAGTTACTAATGCTCAAATGTCCTATTCATGAGCTCCCCAACAATATTATTATCAATAACTTTTATGCAAGGCTCCCTCTACATGATAAAGATTTATTGGATGCTTCTTGTGCTGGATCATTCACTCGCATGGAAGAAGAAGCTAAATGGGATCTTCTGGACCGTATTCAAGACAATGCTGAAGCTTGGGAGAATGACAAAGGTAGAAAGTCAGGTATAAATTATGATTATGAATGCATTGAATCTTTTATGGGTACTGATGACTTTCAAAATATTAAAAATGCTTATGGTTTTGACTCTCAAGCTATTGCTTCTTATTTTAAGGCTTTTGCTTCCTACATTGAAGTGCCTAAAAGGAAGTGAAATAAGTATCATGAACCTTATAAAGATATTGCTAAGAGTGTTCCTGCAAGAAATACTAAAGTTTATACTGCTAATCATGACTTTCCTGAACCTTATATTGAGAAAATGCCTTTCCCAGTTAAGATAAGGGAACATTCTATGATGGCTAGTGTGGTAGATGAAAGTATGAATAAAGCTGTTGAACCTGATAAACAAAAGGTTGATGAACCTATAATAGCAAATGTGAAAGACTTTGTTACTAAATATGAGAAAGAGGGACACCCTATCCTTTGTAAGGATACCTCTAATATTGTTTCACAAAGTAGTGTTATGAGAGCTAGTATCCCTGTGTTTTCTGTTAGAATAAGTGATCATTGCTATGATCCTCCTTGTGATAGCTATATTGTTAAGTTTATGCATGATACTGAAAGTTACTATGAAAGAGGGAAAAGTGTTCTTATGTATCTCAATAATATTAAGTTTCCTTGTTTTATGCTGAAAGTCTTTATGTTGCACTTCTTTTGCCTTCTTATGCAAGTAGCCTCTGGTTTCAATAACTTATTTGTTTACAAAATTCCCTTGCATAGGAAGTGGGTTAGACTTAAATGTGTGTATTTTTGCTTCTTAATGCTCTCTTTCACTTCAATTCATATTCCTATGTTAGCATCATCAAAATTATCATGCCCATCTTTATGGCTATAAAGAAAGAGCTTTTTGGGAGACAACCCATTTTATTCTTGTTTTTGGTTTGTTTTTATTTTTCTTTGAGTATTGGAAGTTATTACCTCAGTAATAACTGCTCCTTATCCATTTTGTTTAGTTTTTATGTCAAGATCAACCTCTAATGAGAGAGAAGTAAGATTTGGGGAAGTTGTTGTCCCGAAACAGATTTTTGTTCTTCACCGTAAAAATTCGTGAGAGATCTCTGTATGTCGGATTGAGCTGTAATTTTTTGTGCTTCTGTCCCAAGTTGTTATTTAACTTTCGTTAGTTTTGCACTTTTTGATTTGAGCAGAAGAAGAGTTTCGAAAAAATTGATCTTTACCTGCTGGTCTGTTTTGACAGATTTTGCCACTCTTACATTTGCTTCTTTATTCGATTTCCTTTTTGAACTCTTTTTGGGTTTTCGGAAGGAGTTGCTTCAGTAGCTTATGTTTTGATGGTTTTCAGTTGAGATTGGACTCAAAAGGTTTTATCACTTTACTTATACTAATGTTGCTAACGAGAATTGTGTGAAGTTTTGTGTGAAAGAAATTTCCAGGAAGTGGAGATAATGGTGTAATAAGGAAGAGAAGGGTTTTATGACTCAAGTAATAAGTGTATGAAGATGAAGATATCGATATTATTCAAGTGGTGACTCCGGAAAAATCTACTAGATACCAAATTCAGAGACCTGCAAAGTCCGCTTTCAAATAGGTAATAGTTCTGGTAAGAAAAGTTCCACGAAAATACTATCCAACTATATTTTTGCAGTTTTTAGTCAATAAGGAAAGTTACGAAGCAAAAAAGGGATGGAATCGGAGCCAGGGTGGCTCACACTACCCTGTGGCGCGGTCCCACCCCTGGCCACGCCACCAGGTGGTGAGTCCACCCCGGACTTCGCCTCCGACTCGTTTTCTCCCAGTACCTTCCTTTTGATATGAAACTTCGTAATATATAATCCCCCGGAGCCCCCAAGGTTCGTATATCGTGTTTTCGCCGTGTTTTTGTTTTGATCTGTTTCTGCCAGGAACTATCTTTGAAAGCTTAGAAGCACAATGGTGTCCGCCAAGGATAAAGGGAAGGAGCCTATGGAGGAAGACCTCCAAGACCCCGGGAAGGAGAAGGAAATCAAGAGTGAAGGTGAAGAGGAGGCAAAGCACACCGACACTACCATTGCAAGCATTGAAGTGGTGGCAAACCCTGCCAGGACTATGTCAATTGGAGGAAAGCCTCCTCATCACCGTTCAGATCCCTGCTATGTAGGGAAAGAAGACTTCAAGGAGATTGAGGACTTGGGGAAACTGATTAGAGAGCTCATCGAGAGGATACCACCACCACCTAAGGAGTAATTCGTCATCAGGTTTGGCATCCCTTGGTTTGTTCCAAGCTTGGGGGAGTGTCGCGGTATCACATCACTATCTTCTATCTTTTTACCTTTTTAGTAGAGTCATATCATGAATAGAGAAGTTATTATGTAGTATGGTTTGCATTATGGAAGTGTCCCCTCTCTCGTTAGATATGTATCCCTTGGTGTGAGTTGCCGTTATGGAATATTAATGAGAAGTTCTATCATTCACTCTTTTGCATAGCGTATATTAGTTTTCAATTCGTGGTTATATGATTGATCTTGTTGTTAGTATTTGTATCACTTTGGGATCATTGAGTTAATTTAGTTGGTTTTGGCAAACCTGGCTCGGTCAGTAGCAACACTATTTTTGAGAGTTGAATGAAAAAGATAAAAGTACTCTAAAGAAAAATAATTTCATCATCTTTCTTTCTTGATTTGCTCATAAGTTTAGTATTCTCTAGTTAAGATCTTTTGTGCTTCCAAGGAAGATTGCATGTTTGTTTTTATCACTTGTATGTTTGGTTGTTTCCTTCAACTCTTGTACTTGCTACCCAGCCTTGCTAGCCAAAAACCTGTACTGAGAGGGAATTCTTCTCGTGCATCCACTCCTTTAAACCAAAACCTTTGCCATTTGTGTCCACCATACCTACCTATTAGCATTATTGCTATTCCAAGTAAATTCTTGTTTTATCTACCTCCCAAATTAAACTTGTTATGTGAAAATTAGTGATTAAAGCTCTCACGAACTTGATGGCACACTTTACTTTCTTGCACTTAATAAACTTGAACCATTGTGCTCACCTATGTTGCGTATATGCTTGCGCTTTGTAAGTTGTGAATTAGCAGAACCATGTCGTCGGTGTGAAATGAAAGGGGAGCTTGTAAGTCCATGGAGTTATGCATATGTGTTAGAGAAACGCCTGGGCCGCTGGTCTAATCCATGCTGACATGGTGGAAACCTGCAGCGTAACCATAACAAGTATCTATGAAGCATTCTTCTTATGAAAAAAGACATAGAGCTTGAGAAAAAGAGAAAAGAAGAAAAAAAGATTATGAAAAGAGGAAAGAGAGAAAAAAGCACCATATTCCCATGGTAAATAAGAAGATTGCTGAGATGCTTGTTGTCTACTTGCCTTGTCATTTTGATATGGAGATTCTTCCGTATCATCGGGCAAGGGGTACCCCGTTGGTGGTTCTCTATGATACACATATGCTTACGATGACAAGAACTTACTGGTGACTAAACTTGAGTAGCATGAGGAGTGGCCCTCGTATTCAAGGGACATGAGATTCTCAATTTACAACTTGTCAATGCATATCCTCATATTTGATCACTTTAACCTTAATCACCTAAAGATGCCTATGATAGGGGCAATGAGAGCTGAAAGCTATTAAGTATCATAATTTTTGGGAGCTCTTTATGAGACTTGCAATCCCTGCTTCCCTCTGTGAAGGGCCTTTCTTTTACTTTTTAGTTGAGTCAGTAAACCTATTCCCTTCTATCTCAACAAGTATTTTGAGTTGTTGTGTTTCATTCATTCATATGATGATTTATTCAATCATGTTCCTTATGTTCCTTGTTTTGCACATTACTCTTATCTTGATGTTTACTACTTTGAAAGCTATCATTGAAAACCAGTTATTTGTGAACTCCAGCAAATTATCAACTATTCTTTGACCAAGAGCTAAGTTTGCCATTACCAATTATGATTACTTTATGTATCTCTATTGTGTTTCCTTTACCTATTACAAGTTGAGTTATATAATAGTGAGTTGTCTTCTATTATGATCTATGTATTTGATGAATGTGATGCTTCTTGTCTGTATTCTTTTATCGACTCTTCACTCCATAAACCTGAGGTCATGTTTATTGAGCTCAGTTTCGCTTGGGGACAAGCAAAGTCTAAGCTTGGGGGGAGTTGATACGTCCATTTTGCATCACTATTCTATATCATACTTCACTGTTATTCATTGATATATTTCATATTAAGAGGTGATACTTATGTTATTTCATCTGTTTTGGCATGGTTGATGACTTTTGGAGCATGGACCGCTGCAGTCAGGATTCTGATGGAAAAGGTGCTGTTTGGAGGCAAAATTCGCGAATATCAGAAAATCCGGGAAAATATACGAAAAATCCTATTTTTCCAGAAGACAAAGGAAGCCAAAAGGGGGGCTAGAGATGGGCCACAGGGGGCCCACACCACCCCCTGGCGCGGGCCAGCCTAGGCCGCGCCACCAGGTGGTGTGGCTTCCCTAGTCCACCCATGGCACTCCCCTCTGGCGTATATTATCCTCCCGAAACCCTAAGACTCGGGGAGCGACCACAAAAAAGATTCCGCCGCCTCTGCGGGGCAGAAAACACCGAGAGAGAAAGATCTCTCCGGTAGATAGATTTCTGCCGGGGGAATTCCTTCCCAGAGAGGGGAGATCATCGCCATCAACACCATCATCAAGCTAGACTTTATCGGGATCATCATCATCAGCAGCACCCTCATCACCATCTCCATATTGCTGTAACAATTGGGTTGAATCTTGCATAGTTCATAGGGGAAACTTTCCCGGTGTTGATTACTCTTTGTAGTTGGTGCTATTGAGTAAACCATTGAATTATTGTCTATGTTCAGATTGTTATACATCATTATTCCATCTCTGATCATGATCCATATGATGTCTTGTGAGTAGTTTGTTTTGTTCTTGAGGACATGGGAGAAGTCATGTTGTTAGTAGTGGAGTTATGTTGAGAAAGATTCAATAGTTTGATATTTAAGTTGTGGTGTACTTCTTCTAGTGGTGTCATGTGAACGTCGACTACATGACACTTCACCTATATGGGTCTAGGGGAATGCATTGTGTATTTGGCTACTAATCGTAGGGGTTGCCGGAGTGACAGAAACCTGAACCCCTGTTAGGAAACCATTGCACAAGGGACGTAAGGGTCTTAGAGTTTATAGTTGTGGTTAGGTTTCCACCTTAATTACTTTCTTGTACTTACGGATGTTTGCAAGGGGTATAATCACAAGTATGTATTAGTCCTAGGAAGGTCGGTACATTAGCACAGGTTCACCCACACAACACTTAGCAAGCTAAAGAAGATTAATCAACTATATGAAGCGAAAGCACTTGACAGTCTTCCCATGTGTCCTCTAGAACGTTTGGTCATCTTAAGTAATACAACCGGCTTGTCCTTTGCTGCATAAAGGATTGGGCCACTTGCTGCATTTATTCCTACTGTCTTTTATTTACTCGCACTTTGTTTACTTGCCTTATCAAAAACCCCTAAAAATCCGTTTGCTAAGTATTTGCAGAGAATTCCTGATCCATACCACTAGCCAGCACCTTATGCTCCTCATTGGGTTCGACACTCTTACTTATCGAAATACTGCGATACATCTCCTATACTTGTGGATCATCACTTATAAAGGCGCCAGAACCTAGGGTCATAGGGAAAATCCTTGTTGAATAGGTTACAGAGTCTTACACTAATACTAACTAGCCTTCATGTCTTGCACTCCAAGGCTCCGGATTGGTCTTTGACTGTTTCGTAGCCTTCCTTCTTCTAGCATAGGTCTCCCTTCTCGATCAACCTAACTGGGTCGCCCAGCAGGCCATAGGCCTTTCTACCAACTATGGGCCAGCCAGGTTAGCCGTATTAGAGACGTTCTATGATGATACCCATTTAGCATATCCCAACACCAAATCGGTGCACCGTCGGATGTGAGCTTCACATGCGACAATGTGGCATTTAACTCAATTAGAGGCTTCTAAACGAGAAAACAAAAAAGACGGGTCATTTTTACTGTATATTTTACTACTATAGTTTTCCACTCACCTATAAAGGGGACTTAACTTATATCCATTAGGGACGGGGGCCTATGAATCTACTATAGTTCTAACCATATATTGTTTTCAATGGTGTACGTTAGGTATAGCTAATATATAATGTCGTAGCATGATAGAATAGAGAGAGTCGTATCACTTGAGAGATAAAAGAGAAGCAGATGATGACAAATGCAAATTCATCGGTGGGAGTTGAGAAGAAGGTCAATAATAAAAATGAAGTCAAATGGAGAGTTACCTAAAATTTACCGAAGAGGAGAAGGACACAAACATTTGGCACAAACATTATCCAGAGTATGTCAGTCTTAGATGCACACATCCATGAAAAGGCTATATTTATTAATGTATATACACACATACTTATTATTCCATAAAGAAACAGAGTTCTTTGAAGTGACTTGAGGTGGGCCCTGGCGATAAAGTAGCTGCGCCAAAACCTAAGGTAGCTTCGAGATGGGCTTGATGAAAAATGTGGGAGGAGAAACACAGTGCTACCTCTTCTCGTGTTTTATGATATGTCTCATATGGTAAGGAGGAAGAATACTATAGAAGAGAACAGTAGTGACTACCGGGAAAGAAAAGAAAGATACTTTTTATATTTGTCACGCATGTATGTATGTAGTATAACATGTTTATCATTATTCTCAATCTGTAGCAATACACGGGTATTTAGCTAGTGCTGATTAGCATTCATCTCATGTTGGGATATCTTCGAAGAACATGTTTTTTTAGTAACCATATATTTTATTAGACATTCCGTTTACAAGGATTACACATATGGTCACTAAAAGCACGCTACTTTGCACAAAGTATCCCGCAAGTGGAAAAATTATAACTCCACCCTTGAGGAAACTTGTGCCTCGCCAGAATGTCATCCACCATCGTCCTCCCGCCACCATGATAGCACCGGAAAAAGAGGTGAATAGCCGCCATGCCAAGATCTGGGAGAGCACCTTCGCATACAACGATGATTTTCGAGTCGATGAAGTACCGAGACTTTGTGGCACGTCAGCTGGGGATCTTCCCCGTGGTCACCAGATCTCGACGCCGTCAACTTCATCCGATGCAGTCGAAGAAAAGGAACGTCGTCACCTACCGTCATCCACACGCCCAACGGCAAGACAGCAAACACAACTACAAGAGCCAACACGACCGCCACATGCAAGAGTGTCGATCGTCAACCACCAAACATGAATCTCACCGGATCTAGAGATTGGCGAGATGACCTGGCCACCCGTCCCTCAACGCCACCGGTTGGAGTGATGCCGAGATAGAGGAATAGCAGGGGCAAATTATTCCGACACGATGCCGTCTCCTCCATAGAAGCAACGCCCCAAGGAAACACGAGGCCAGCCCTAACTACAGGTTGGAGCCAAAGCACCAAGGTCCCCACCACCTCCCGTCATCGGCTCCTCGGCAACGCAGCCGACAGAGGAGGCAGGGACCGACTGCTAGGCGATGTAGTTGGGGGCAGATGGTTCGCCTCCGGATCCTATTTCTCCAGGGCAGAACTGTTAGTTGTGGTATAGACAGCAGTTTTGGAGAGGCATGTGGTCATACATTCCTTGCTTCCCGGGTGTGCTAGAGGAACAGATTGAAGTTCATAGCTTGAGTATTTTGTGACACGCATAAACAAAAAGTGAAGAAGCATCTAGGCAATTAATTCGACCTGCAAGTTAAGAGCTTTTTTTTAACCCAAGAAACAATTTCTGAACGAGTGATAGATATCAACAAAGGTACTACCTCCATTTATCTCTAGATGAAGTATAAGATGTTTTAGCTTTTGTGGAGCGAATGTATCTAGATGTCGTCTTTTAGTGTTTAAGTTCACTTCTAATCTACACACTAAAAGATGTCTAGATACATTCGTTTTACAAAATCTAAAACATCTTATATTTTGAAACGGAGGATATTTTGAAATGGAGGGAACATCATAAAAAACATCTTCAGCTTCCTTCATCCCCAATTATACAGAAATTTTGTCAAAGGATATACCACAAGTAGATCACTCCACTATAGTTGAATGCCAAGATAGCACTAAACGCAAGTACAATCTTGATCACATCTCAGAGATGAGCATTCACAAACCATGGGGTTATTGTGGATTTATCTGACATGGCTACACAACCAGAACAAACTTAGGGAACGGCTGGCATATTAACATTACGTAGACTCAGGGTTCAGATCATATGGCATCCTTGTAGACGAGAGGCTTGTTGACCCAGCGGATGCGGCAGCCACAAGCCTGTAACAGTTGGAGCAGTTCAGGGGACAGTATAGACTTCAAGCTGCTGAGCATCTTCAGCTTCTTCAACCTCCCGCATGCAGCTCTCAGCGCCATCTCGAACCCTTCTATGGAGACCCACGAGAGGTGCACCATCTTCATGTCCTGGAGGCACCTCAGGGAGCTGAGCAGGTGGCACAAGCCCAAACCAGTAACTGGGCAATACGATATTGTAAGCTGCAGAATGAACAAGCTATTAAGGTTCCCGTGCCATCAGAACTCATCAAGAAGGGGCTAAATTCTGCATAATGTTTACCTGTAAGGTTTAAAGCATATCGGGCAAGAGCCCATAGGCCAGAATCATCGACAGAATAGCAGCGCTTCAAGTCAAGTTCTATCAGGCTCTTGCAACCAATGGCAACTGATGAAATTCCGATACCCGTAATGCGGACCAGACACCTCAGCTCAAGATTTGTGAGCTCCTCCAGAGAGCCCAGGTGGCTCAAACCACTATCAGTTATCTTGTTGCAGTAGCACAAGTTCAGCAACTTAATCTTCTTACAGCCATTGGCTAAAGCTGCCAACCCATCATCAGTTATAGAGCTGCAGCTGGGGATAGAAACATTTTAAGACAGGTAATCATACACAGAAAATGGCTGGTAGTCACTGTAAAGGAAAGAAACAGGAGATCAAATTACCGGTAGAGGTCAAGTTCTGCAAGCTTTCCACAGTTCGAACCAATAAAACGAAGGCCTTCATCAGAAACACTTGAGCACAGGCCCAACTTCAATATCAGTAGTTCAGAGCACTTAGCCAAATGCTGCAATGCTGCAAAAGAGTTGGCTTCATTTGATGATGTTCTAATCACAAGATCAGCATGGATAAAAAAGCAAAGATGTGATAAGCGCTACCACAAACCTGCATCATTCACTCCACAGTCAGTGAGATCTATCTCCTTAAGATTGGGGCAGCAGGTTGCTATTCTCTCTAGTCCTTTCTCACTTACTGAAGAGCAGGATTCCAACCGAAGGCATTCAAGCATCTTACAGTTGTCAGCTATTGAATCAAGGGCATTGTCGGTGAGGAGATTACAGCATGCGAGATTGATTGTCCTTAGGTAGCTACACCGAACTACAAGCGCAGAGATGCCCTCATCTGTAACACCGTTGCATTTGCTAAGTCCAACCTCAACCAAGTTGTTACAATTTTCACCAATCGCTGAAAGAAGAGAGGATGAGACTTCAAAGCCATCAAGTCTCAATACAGTCAACGTCGCCTTCAGTGTTGCCAACTTGGATAGAAAACAGTGTCCAATCTCCTACAAGATTAAGTAGAAGATCAATAGTCATCAGCAATCAGATATTTATCCTCTCAGATTAATTAATTATAGGACTGAGCTTCTCTAGTAGGGAAACATGGTTTTATCTAAAAATACAGCATATGTGTGCAACAAGCTGAGTGAATCAGGAATACCAACTCACATGCAAACTATCTGCAGCACTTATCTTCTGGAGAGAGTTGTGACCATCTATGAGTGAAGCTAAGCCCTCAGAAGTCACATGATCACATCTTGACACATCAACACTCTGCAACGAAAGTAAACATATAGATTGGATCAGTGCTTGATAAGATTGAAGAAAATAACCAAATAGGCGAGTGCTGGTGAAGTTGCACACTATAGCTATACACATGCCATGTTTGACTAGAGTAAGCAACATCCAATTGCTAGGAAACCAGAAACTCAGTAGGTTCAGATCTTTGTTCAGATTTCGTCGCCTAATCGTCGCCTAAACCGTCGCCAAAACGGCGTCGGGGCGCACTGGAGAGGACGCCTGGGAGCGACGACCAGAAAAATCGAGTTAGGCGCGCGCCCAGGGAAAAAAGGTGTCGCCCCGCTCGTCTGGGCGTCGTCACGGGTGGTTCGGGCGCCCGCCCAGGGAACTGGCGGAATTTCTGGGAGGGAATCGGGGGGAAATAGGAGAAATTGGCGCCTACCTGTCACGGGAATAGCAAATCGAGCGGGAGAAAGAGGGAATCGAGCGGGAGGGGGGTTGGGGGGGGGGGGGGGGGGGGGGATCGACCACACCTGAAGAGAATCAAGCGGGAGACAGAGGGAGGCGGAGGCACATCGAGCGGGAGACCACATCGCCGCCGCCACCAACCTGGCTTCATCGACGCCGCACCAAGCATCTTCCTCCGCTCCACCTCCGGTAAGCCTCCTGCCGTCCTTCTCCTTCCTCTACTTCTCCCCTCCGCCTCCCTTTCCGCTTTCCTCTCCCGCCGCCCCCTCTGCAGCTCCTCTCCTCCATCTCCTGCCGCCCCTTCTGAAGGAGTGCAAGTCTGCTCGTCCCTCTCCCGCCGCCTTCTCTGTAGCTCTGCTGCTCCTCCCTCTCCTGTGTGGTGTGCCCCTCTGCTCCTCCCTGCCCTCTCCCACTCTGTTCTGTTTGCTCTGTTTGCTGCTCCTCCCTGCCCTCTCCCACTCTGTTCTTATAGTTATCTTGCTGTGTTGATGTTTGACAGATGGTTGATAATGCTGAGCCATATGATCCAAAAAGGAGAGCCAAGTCGAAGGATCCAGGTTGGAAATACGCATACTGGCCAACCGACGACAAACAAGTTGTCGAGTGTCTCCTTTGCGGGAAGGTCATGTCCTCTGGTATCAAGAGGCTGAAGCAGCATCTGGCAGGAGGCTTTGGAGATGTGCTTGTATGCGAGAAAAGCACCACAGAAATCATGAGAGAGATGCACGCATGGATGGATAAGAAGCGGCGAAAGATGCCACTCGAGGTAGATAACAGTGAAGAGCAAGAAGATGATGATCAAGATGATGAAGTGGAAGAAGTTGTGGCAGTGGGACAACAAGCAAGCCAAGCATCATGTCCAAAGCAACAAGTTAGGACATCCGAAGTTGGATGATCTTTCCTACATATCTTTCAACAGCAAGATTCAGGAAAGGTTCGCTAGGCTTCACCATGAAGGTAATAAAGTTAACCCTCTCTTCGTAGAAGAGTTCCAATGGGACAATGAGTGGGTTAACAAGGACGCCGAAGTGGTTCAGCGAGTGCACGAGGAGGAGGATCTCACATGGGACCAAGTAAATGTTGCTGCCACTACATCAGCATCACTTGTTCGTCGCAATCAGACTAGGGGATGTGGAGGTCATGGGGTTCCAAGTGGTGGGAATGTCTATACTAGACGTGCACCAGATATTGTAGATGAGTTAGATCAAGATCCCTTCATTTGTGATGATGAAGATGTTGATGATGATGTGGTGGGCGCCGACGGTCCTCAATCTCAGCCTGAAGGTGGTGAAGATAACGAGGATGATGGGGACAACTCCGATGATTTGGAGTATGATGACGATGATGTGTAGGAGTGCTTGGCCTTGGTTGGCTGTCCTGATGCTCATCGTGTCCTTGGCTGTTACTTCGTTGCTTGGTTTTGGCTGTTTGAAACTAGATTGCAGGGAATTTGAACTTGGTTTATTTACTGTTTGTGTTTGCTGGTGCTATATCGCCTAATTTATGTTGAAACTATGTCGGCTAAATTTGTGTTTTGAACCTCTGGACCTTATGTTGTTGAACTTATGCTAATGCAAGTTATTGTTTATGTTCCTAAATCTCCTAATTTGCTGAAATATGATGCAAATATTCATTTTCCTATCATATTATATATTATTTATTATTATTACGCCTAACACCCAGTTGTCGCCTAATCGGCGACATGTCGACTCAAATCTTTGAGCTCGGCTCGACATGTCGATATGTTCAGATTTCAGATGATTGAAGACATGATAACACGCATGAAACTAAAAACAGTATCCCTGGAACATGATTACCTGCAGTGAATTACTCCCCCTGCTTAGCAATTCAAGGCCTTTGTCATCTATACATGGGCAACCAACCATGGCCAACTCCTCTAGCTTCTCAAGAGTCGATATTGATCTGAGGGATTCGTTGCTCACCTGCAACAGAAAAGAAAAGTTAAGTATGTCATAAGTTTTCAAAGCACAATTAGATGCAAACCAAGTTAAAGCATTGAGCAAAAGATGAAATACTGAACAGTATATTCCTGTTGTAAAGTTTGTCAAAACATCCAAAAATTCGTATGTTTCAACAGAGCTCAAAGATGCAACAGTCCAATTCATTTCAGTTCCAGGACAGAAAATGCACCCAAAATATAACTTCACATTATATGCCACAAATACAACTCTAAACTTTACCAAGATGTAGCACTTGATCTACTTCCAGTTGCACTCTGTAAAGTGAGTAGCCTCGAGCCTTTACTAACAGAAGCGGATTCAGAATATCACAAAGTTAACTTATACTAATGCATCATAGTTTCCTAATCAAAAGAACCAACAACTGTCCAGGTTAAAATCTATCGTTCATGCCTCTTCAACTTTGACAATACATACCCATGATAATCATAGAAACATCTTTTTCACTTAACATAGCTACGGAATAAGTTCAATGATCCAAAAATAAATTGATTTTTTCAGAGTTCAAACAAAAGCAATCAACAGACATCTAAGTCCCACTTGACACTGTATTTGTTGGCATTGTCGCATTTTTTTCCCACCTTCCTCTCGAGGGCCCTGCTCAGCTAGTCCTCAATCAAACCAAACAAGAAATAGCAACCTACTGGCTGGATGAAGCAAAGAAGCGTTCAATAGCTCATAGAGGAGTAACCTTTAGCTAATAGATGTCAAACAGAAGATGTAATCCAAGGTGGCACTAGTCATTTTCCAAGAATCAACAAACTGGAAAACAGAATAAAAATAATTAAGACTATTTCCTATTCCAATTGCATTCCTACAAGAATGCCGCCAATAAGTTGTTGACCAATACTACCTTGGGCACCTATTTTACCCAGAAAATGCATAACGCCAAATAAAACCAATATTCCAAATCATTTTGAAACTTTCTGGGGTCAAAAGCAGTCAATAGACATGAAGTCCCACTTCACACTATTTGCCATCGCATATTTTTTCCACCTCAATCAAACCAGAAAGTAAGGTATCAAGTGGGATCCCACCAAAGTTCCACTTCTAGTTCATTTGCTAAATTCTAGTTCAAATTTTGATTTTGAGCTAGAATTTGACAATGGACTAGAAGTGGGATTTTGGTGGGATCGCGCTTGACACCCTACCAGAAAGCAAGTAGCGACCTAAGTACTGTGTGAAGCAAATAAGGGTTCGATTAGCTGATAATAGGAGTAACCTTTAGGTAGGAGATGTCAAGGCTGCGGAGCTCGCGGCACTTCTTGGCAAGCAGATCGACGCCGATGTCGGAGATCTCACGGCACCACTTGAAGCTCAGCTTCTCCAGCTTGGGGCATCCCACGGCCACCTTTGCGAGCCCCATGTCAGAGACGGCGAGGCACTTTTCTAGATTCAGCTCCTTGAGCCCAGCGGCGGCCGCCAGAGCGGCGGCCTCCCTGTCCCCGGCGCCGACGCAGTGCGAGAGGTCGACTGCCTCCAGCCTGGGGCATGCCGCTACCAGAGCTTCCAGCCCGCGCCACCCGACCCCGCTGGCCCTCGCCAAGCAGACCTCCCGGACGGTGCTGAGGTCCGCGACGGCCAGCGCGGCCGCGAGGGACGCATCATCGAGCGACGCGCAGGCGGATAGATCGAGCCGCTCGAGCGCCGGGAACGCGCGGAGAAGTCGCGGGAGAGGCTCCCGGCGGAGCACCCGCAGGGCGCGGCGATGGGCGGCCTCGGCGCGCGCGAAGGCGCGGCTGACGAGGCGGCAGGCCTTGCGGTCCCGCGGCTCCGGCACGCGATCGAGCACCTGGCCCAGCAGATCCACGGAAAGAGCCCCGATTCCGCCTCCGCCGCTCCCGCCGTACCTCTGCGCTTCTTCCTCGCTCATCCCGGGATCGATCGATCGGTCGGTCCCGTGGAGCGGCAGCTGATGATGGTTCCGTGGAGCAGGCAGCTCGGCGACCGACAGGTTTGACGACGCGCCGAGCTTATGTGGGGATGAAGAGGAAGGAGAAGACGGCGACAAAGGGGAGGTCGTCGAGGATCGGTGCGGCGGCCCAGGGGGGTCGGTATAAGGCGGAGCGCCTCAGCATGGTAGGATCCGCGCACAGGGAAGGAGGCGGCGCACGGTGATCCGGCCGGCAGAGGAGACGACCGGTGGGGACTGGGGGAGGGTACGGAAAGGAGGAGAGATGCGGAGGTGTGGAGTGGGGAGAGAGATGGTGGAGATGTGGATAGGTAGTGCCTGTCGGAGTACCGCCTGTCTCAGGCCAGGTGAAGGTCACACCTGAGCCAAGGAAGATGACCAGAATGCCCCCGGGCCCCCTTTGTTTTCCTATCCAAATAATTTGAAACAAAATGCAAATAATGCTACTGTTCTGTCTTGTATTTTTTTCAAACATTCTGCTAATGTATTAATAATATCAATAGCAGTATAAAGATCTCCAAAAGTAATAAACATTACAATATCTTTGGACCACCAAGCGACGCTAGACACTAACGCGAGGTTGAAGACGCGTCGTTGTCCTCATCCTCTATCATCGGATTCAGGCAAATTTTATCGTAGTAGAGCTTGTTATAGTAGACGAATGAGAAGTCGTTGTGCTAAGACCTAAAAGAATCAGCGCAACAGAGCAGCAACCGCCACCAATAATGACAGTCGTGGTCGAAAGAGACTGGCCTGAAACCATTTCAATGAACGTGAAAACCCACATGATCCCAGGAGATCCGGCGGACACACGACTCCACAAGCCCTCTTCGAGCACTAAACGCACGCCCGGAGCGAGAATAGGGCTAGGGGACCTTATTTTAACTTCAGGACATAACCTCGCTTCAACATCATAATAGCATCTATAACACATGATGTATAATAGAGCACCCAAACATCAAACAGTTGTTCTACATCACCTATCCATTTTCTCATTTTCTATATGATGTAAAATAGATCACCTGTTGGAGACTGGGTGATGTAAAATAGATCATCTGCATCACCATTTCATTCATCTTCGGCACTTCAAACTTCAAATCCAATGACATAAACTCAAATTTGAAGACGTCTAAAACTTCAAATCCAATGACATAAACTCAAATTTGAAGACGTTTAATTCATTTTAGGTTCGACGCACATAAACATAGATAGAACATCAAATTTGACACTCAAACATAGAGAAATTCAACTTCAACACCTAAAAGATAGATAGAACTTCGATAGTTCAACACTGCAACTCCGACACCTAGACTTCGACACTCCAACATCGACTCACATAGTATGAAGCATGGACTCGAACCTAAAACGTGTCATCATCATCATGACATCGCCACTGGTGAGATCGTTCCAGAGATCAAAGGACAACTCATCAGAAGAGACCGAAGAGATGTCAATGGTGGAGGGGCCTGCCGAAGTCGAAGTCACTACCGCGGCGTCCTCCTCGTCCTTCTTCATTTCCGTAGCTTCCCTCGTCGTGAAGTACGCGATCTCGTACCGCACGATCTCTGGATGATCCTGGCACATCTTCTGCAAAGTCGCCTAGTTGACATCCCGAGCCCTAATCTACAAAAAGGCACGACGGTTCTTCTGCTGCTCGCGGGTGACCATCCGCACCGGCGGCGAAAGCCTCTCGGCCTCCGCGAGGCTGCAGACCTCGGGGAAGTTCATGGATGTGCGTGGGCGCAGCCTCGGGGAAGTTCATGGATGTGCGTGGCAAGCCCAACGACCACGTGTCGTAGTCGTACGAGTGGGCGGCGAAATCTCCGGCGTGTTGAAGGTCCCCAGCCACCAACGGGTGCGGTCGACGGTGAGCTCCGCGGGGTAGAGGCCGGACTCCCAGGTAGCCGGTGGAGGAGCGCGGGCGGCGGCGTGGCGACATCCTCGCAACAGCTAGGCAGGACAACGACGGAGACGTGCGATTCGCTACGGGAATGGTGGGGAAACGGCGGGGCGGACCTCTGCGGCGGTGGATCCGACGATTTGGGGTTGGGGCGACAGCGGGAATGGCCGGACGACGGCGGTGCGACGCGAAGGTCGCTGCGGGGAGAAAACGCGGGAGCGCTTGCGGAACGGCTTCAACTGGCGGTTGGGGTCTCGCCCGGCTTTGAACATACATCACCTCTCCAGGTGATCTATATTTAGATCGCGAGGAGTAAAATATTTATCGTGATGTAAAAAAATTAGATCACCAAAACAGTATTTTGGTGACATAAATTTAGAGAGATGGGTCCTAGTGAGTCGCCTCCCATCGCCTGTACCCGCTGTTCCTTGTATTTGATGGTATCGTGAGGTGGACATGATCAACGCCTCGGCGGGACGTCCTTGTGGGGGATTGTGTACAAATTAATTGCTTGAGTAGTAGTACACTAGTACATCACAGTTGAAGTGCAATATCGACCTATCGTCCTTGTGTCGAAATGCCAGGGCGTGGTCATATTTCCGCGGCATCGTGTTTTTCTACTGAAGCCAAAATTGGTCTTTGGAAGGAGCTAGCTCCTGGAAAGGTTCGGCCAAGAGAAACGAAGGGCCGCTCGGTCCAATTTTTTTGTCTTGCGCAGTGACGCGTCACTCGAACGATATACAATCCTATTGTATATTCCCTGCTCACGGGAATATTCCTTTTACAGGTCCTCTGTGGTTAGATAAAGGTTCGTTTGCTTCACAAGAAAGATGTGAGCAAGCATAGTAGGATTTTTCACACCTGAGGGTCAAAGGAGACTTGCATATCTTTCTAGCAAAAGAGAGTTTGGAAGGTTCCAGGGTTGTGCTTTACGTTTCTTTTTTTGCAAGTAGTGCTTTACTTTTTTATAATGGAAATATATTAATATCGAGCAGATGTCACTTATACCCCAGCCTCTGCAACAATGTGTTATTCAGACCGATCGAGACATTAAAGATGCACACATCCAGAAGAAAAAAGAAAAAGAAAAAAGGCCCGCCGAGCTGATCAGTGAAGTAGCAGGAACTACCACCACCAAAGACCACCGGGACTCCAAAAAAATTCTTCAAGAACGACGCCTCTAAAAAGAAAAATAGTGCTCAAACACTGTCGTTGCCTGGTAAAACATCATAGGTTTTCACCTCGAAGAAAGTTTGACGGAGCTCCAGACAATACCTTTAACAAGGAGATGAATAGAGATCCGCTATTGCTAGGTACAACCAGTAATGGTCAGACATAGGGTTATCACCCCGGAAATCGAGATTTGGAGCCAAGAGCACCACCAAGAACGAAGTCCCCTGAGTCCCGCCCCCGCTTGCTAAGACTGCTGCAAAACACCAATGATCCGGCTCACAGACTTCACCACATCCATGAAGGAAATATGCCCTGAGAGGCAATAATAAAGTTGTTATTATGTATTCCTTGTATATGATAGATGTTTATTTTGCATGCTATAATTGTATTGAAAGGAAACATCAATACATGTGTGTTTAATAAACAAAAGGGTTCCTAGTTATGCCTCTCTTATAGACTAGCTTGTTGATTAACAAGATGATCAAGGTTTCCTAATCATGGACATTGGATGTTGTCAATAACAAAGTCACAGCATTTGTGAAATGATGTGATGAACATTCATCTGAAGTATAGCATTACGATCAAGTCATTATGTTTATATTGCTACAACATCATACAAAGTAGTCTTAGTCCTTAGACCATGAGATCATGTTAATTGCTAACACCGGAAGAGTATCTTGATAACATTAAACGCCACACCGTAACAGGGTGACCATAAAGGTGGGTTCAGTGCTATGAAGGTGTTATGTTGAGGCTCATGGATCAAGAGTGGAATTTTTCAATCCCGATGACAGATAGATATACTCTAGGCCCTCTCGGTGATATCACATTAAGATAGCTTGCAAGCAAGTGATGTGATCACTAGAATGTTATATCACGGGAACGATAAAAGAGTGCATGTCGGTAATGAGATCAAACTAGGTATTTGGATACCGATGATCGAATCTCGGACATGTATTATATCATGAGACAAAGGGATTAAATTGCTGACGTTAAAGGTTCTCACGATCACAGAAGTCATCGTTGAATATGCAGGAGTCAGTATGGATCTCCAGGTCCCGCTTCTGATTATTGATCTGAGAGGAGTCTCAATCATGTCTGCATTATTCGTGAACCGTAGGGTGACACACTTAAGGGTTGCTGGACACCATTTAGGAGCACATATGTTCCAGACAAAAGGTTTGCAAAGCGCAGGAAATGTTTCGATAGAAACAGGAAATGTTTCGATAGAAACCGGAATTGTTTCGGGTGAAATTGCAGAAAGTGGTTCTGCATGTGATATTGAAATGTTGCAAGGGGTTTTATGTGAATGTTTATTAATTAAAGTAATTAACAAAATTCTGAATAAAATAAATAGAAGAGTTTTATTAATTGAGAGTTGCATTTAATTTGGTGGAAATTAAATACATGTGAGTGGGATTTTGGGTAGAGGCCATGTTTATGTGAGTGGAGGTTCACCACATGAATGAAGGAGGGGAGGAGTCCCCCCCCTCATGCGCCGGCTATGGGAGGGGAGGGGTCTCCCTCCCTCCTATATAAAGCCCCCTCTCCCCTCTCACAAAACACACCTCCTCGTGAAGGATCTCTCTCCCCCTCTAGATATTCCCCCATGGTCTCGGATTAGCGAGATACATGTTCTCGGTGGCCTTGCGTCTGGAAGGAGTTGCTGCTTCCGCTGATTCGCTGGAGCGAGGAGGTGGAGGTTGTCCGGTGGCTTGAACGTGTGTGCGAGGACGGATGCGCTGCTGATTTGCGGCACTCGGACTTCCACACGATCTTGAGATCGGCAAGCGTACGACTACATCAACCATGAGTTTCTACTCGTTAACAAAACTCGTTGTCTTCGAGGGTAAGTTCTCCATGGATATATGTCCACCCGTTGCTCTGTATCTAGTAGATAGATCTTGGCGTATAGTTCTCATCGTAGGAATTTTTTTGTTTTCTATGCTACGGACCCAACAGTGGTATCAGAGCCTGATCTATGCGTAGGTGCTTTGCACGGGTAGTACACATATGTTTATATGTGGGCGATGATGATCATGTTATTGCATCTTCTATGTACTTTGGATATTGGTGGCATAGTGGGATGAAGCGGCCCGGACCAACCTTACATGTCATCGTACATGAGACCGGTTCCACGACTGACATGCAACTAGTTTTGCATAAGTGGCTAGCGGGTGTCTGTCTCTCCTACTATAGTCAATATCTAATTTACAGCGAGTTGCTACTAACTTGGTTATCCTCGTTGTGGTTCATGTTCGTAGGTAAGACCGGTTCTATCTCCGAAAGCCCTAAGCCACGTAAAACTTGCAATTGATAAATTAGAGGCGTCTAGTTTAGATCGTTGCTAGGCTAGTGTCTTGATATGGTATTGTTGTAAGTAGATGTATGATAGATACTCTTACAACTCACTTAACGTGTAAGTTCCATAGACCTTGGCCTTACACACAAAGGAATGATAGAGATCATTACCACGATGCAAATGATAGAGATCAAATGCATGGACCATATCACCTCACTTCACACATTAGATGTTAGCATCTTATATTGCTAGTTTGGCGCTTTTGGTAGCTTTATAAGATGATCTCTCATTTAGATATCAAGATAAAATGTGTTCTTCCTTAAGTATACACCGTTTTGTGGATCGTGTTTTGAGGCATCACGTGATGATCGGGTGTTCTCGACTCTACGCTTTCATACAACGGGTGTAAGACAGTTTTACACACGTGAATACTAAGGTTCTTACTTGACGAGCCTAGCATGTACAGACATGGCCTCGGAACACGGACCGAAAGGTTAAGCATGAGTCATATAGTTGATATGATGCCTATATAGATGCTCGCCTTTGAAGCTACACCGACTCACGTGATGATCGGACTTGGTGTAGTGGATTTGGTTCATGTAATCACCAAAAGGACACGAGGGATGTCGTTTTTGAGTGGGAGTTCATTAGTAATTTGGATTAGTTGAACTCAATCTATCATAAACTTAGTCTAAATATATTTTACAAATTCTGTTGTAGATGGCACCACCTGCTTTTAATTTCAATGTGTTCATGGAGAAAGAAAAGCTTGCTGCGAATGGTAGCAACTTCACCAACTGGGCTATGAATTTGAGGATTCTCCTCACTGCTGCACAAAAGCAATATGTGCTAGAGGCGCCGCTAGGCCCCCCCACCAGCTCCTGATGCCCCTGACGAGGAAAAGAACGTCTATATAACTCGTCAAGAGGACCACAACTTAGTTCATTGCGGCATACTGTATGGGCTAGAGCCAGAACTTAGAAAACGTTTCGAAAATGGCAATGCCTTTGATACCATGGGAGAATTGAAAATGATTTTCGATACCCATGCTGCCATAGAGAGTTATAATGCTTCTGAAAAGTTCTTTAGCTGCATGATGGAAGAGAATAGCTCCGTTAGTGAGCACATACTCAAAATGTCTGGGTACGCCGATAAGCTTGTGTCCTTGGGAATAACGATTCCCATTGACTTAGGCATACATCGTGTTCTCCAATCTCTGCCACCTAGCTACAAGAGCTTCGTGATGAACTATAATATGCAGGGCATGAAGAAGTCTCTTCCCGAGCTTTTGTCAATGCTTAAGACTGCAGAAGTGGAGATTAGGAAAGAACATCAAGTGTTGATGATCAATAAGACCACCGGTTTCAAGAAGGACAAGAAAGGCAAGCAGAAGGGAAAGAAGGGCGGCAAATCTGTTGCCGCGCCTGAAAAGAAACCCCGAGCTGGCCCTAAGTCTGACATCGAGTGCTACTATTGCAAGGGGACTGGCCATTGGAAGCGCAACTTCCCCAAGTATTTGGCAGACAAGAAGGCCGGCAAGGCAAACAAAGGTATATGTGATATACATGTTATTGATGTGTACTTGACTAGTACTCGCAGTAGCACCTGGGTATTTGATACGGGATCGGTTGCTAATATATGTAACTCGGTTCAGGGGCTGTGGGACAAGCGACAACTAGCAAGGGATGAGGTCACGATGTGGGTCGGCAATGGATCAAGAGTTGATGTGATCGGCCTCTCCATATGCCGTCGGGATTAGTTATAAACCTGAATAATTGTTATTTGGTGCCTGCACTGAGCATGAACATTGTATCCGGATCGTGTTTGATGCAAAGTGGTTATTCGTTTAAGTCTAAAAACAATGGTTGTTTGATTTATATGAATAATATCTTTTATGGTCATGCACCTGTGTTGAATGGTTTATTTCTGTTGGATCTCGATAGTAGTATTACGCATATTCATAATGTTGATGCTAAAAGGATTAAACTTGATAATGATATATCTGCATATATGTGGCACTGCCGTCTAGGTCATATTGGCGTTAAATGCATGAAGAAACTCCATTCTGATGGACTTTTGGAATCACTTGATTTTGAATCATTTTATACATGTGAACCATGCCTTATGGGCAAGATGACTAGAACACCGTTTTCCGGTTCAATGGAACGGGCGGCAGATTTATTGGAAATCATACATACTGATGTGTGTGGACCAATGAGTGTGTCGGCGCGAGGTGGATATCGTTATTTTGTTACTTTCATGGATGATTTGAGTAGATACGGGTATATCTATTTGATGAAACATAAGTCTGAAACCTTTGAAAAGTTCAAAGAATTTCAGAATGAAGTGGAAAATCATCGTAACAGAAAGATCAAATTTCTGCGGTCCGACCGTGGAGGAGAGTATCTTAGTTACGAGTTTAGCACACATATGAAAGACTGTGGAATAGTTTCACAACTCACGCCTGCCGGAACACCACAACGTAATGGTGTGTCAGAACGTCGTAATCGTACTTTATTGGATATGGTTCGATCTATGATGTCTCTGACTGACTTGCCACTGTCATTTTGGGGTTTTGCACTGGAAACCGCTGCATTCACTTTAAATAGGGCACCATCTAAATCCGTTGAAAAGACATCGTATGAATTATGGTTTGGAAACAAACCTATGCTGTCATTTCCTAAAGTTTGGGGATGCGATGTTTATGTGAAGAACCTTCAACCGGATAAACTCGAACCCAAAGCGGAAAAATGCGTCTTCATAGGATACCCTAAGGAAACGATTGGGTATACCTTCTATCACAAATCCGAGGGAAAGGTCTTTGTTGCCAAGAATGGATCCTTTCTTGAGAATGAGTTTCTCGCGAAAGGTGTGAGTAGTCGGAAGGTAGAACTCGAAGAGGTTATTGAACCTTCTCTTCATGAAATGGCGAGTAACGCAGCACCAGAAGTTGTTTCGGAGTTGACTTCACCTAATGAAGAGAGAGCTAATGATATTGATCATGAAACTCCGAAAGAGGACACTACCGAACCTCGCAGGTCAAGCAGGACACGTACAACTCCTGAACTGTACGGCAATCCTGTTATGAATTTCATGATTAATGAAATAGATGACCCTGCAACGTATGAAGAAGCGATGATGAGCCCTGATTCCAACAAATGGCTAGAAGCCATGAAATCCGAGATGGAATCCATGTACGAAAACCAGGTTTGGACCTTGGTGGACTTACCTCACGATCGAAAGGCCGTTGAGAATAAATGGATTTTCAAAAGAAAAACTGATGCTGATGGTAATGTAACCATCTATAAGGCTCGACTTGTCGCAAAGGGGTTTCGACAAATTCAAGGAGTTGACTACGATGAGACATTCTCTCCCATAGCGATGCTTAAGTCGGTTAGGATTATGTTAGCAATTGCTGCATATTTCGATTATGAAATATGGCAGATGGATGTCAAAACTGTGTTCCTCAATGGTAATATTGAAGAAGAGTTGTATATGATACAACCTAAGGGTTTTGTCGATCCTAAGGATGCTGATAAGGTGTGCAAACTTCAGCGATCCATCTATGGACTGAAGCAAGCATCCCGGAGTTGGAATCTCCGCTTTGATGAGGTGATCAAAGAGTTTGGATTTGTCCAAACTTATGGAGAGGCTTGTATTTACAAGAAAGTGAGTGGGAGCAATGTGGCATTTCTGATATTATATGTGGATGACATATTATTGATTGGAAATGATATAGATCTTTTAAACAGTGTTAAAAGTTATCTAAACAGCAAATTTTCGATGAAGGACCTTGGTGAAGCTTCATATATATTAGGCATTAAAATGTATAGAGATAGATCAAGACGCCTAATTGGGCTATCGCAGAGTACATACCTTGATAAGATATTAAAGAAGTTTAATATGGACGGAAGTAAGAAGGGGTACTTACCTATGTTGCAAGGCAAGACATTGAGTAAGACTCAAAGTCCGGCTACGGCGGAAGAAAGAGAGATAATGGATAAGATCCCCTATGCCTCAGCCATAGGCTCTATAATGTATGCCATGCTATGTACAAGACCGGATGTGGCACATGCTATTAGTTTGACTAGTAGGTACCAATCTGATCCAGGTTCGGAACACTGGATAGCGGTCAAAAATATCCTTAAGTACTTGAGAAGAACTAAGGATATGTTTCTTGTATACGGAGGTGAAGAAGAGCTAGTCGCTAAGTGTTATGTTGATGCTAGCTTTGACACTGATCCGGATGACTCTAAGTCTCAATCCGGATACGTATTTCTCTTGAACGGAGCAGCAGTTAGTTGGAGGAGCTCCAAACAACCTGTGGTGGCTGGATCAACGACGGAGGCGGAATATGTTGCTTCTTCAGAAGCGGCGTAGGAAGCGGTTTGGATGAAGGAGTTCATAACGGAACTAGGTGTGGTTCCTAGTGCGTTGGACCCAATGGTGATCTATTGTGACAATAATGGAGCCATAGCCAACGCCAAGGAACCAAGGTCTCACAAGAATTCCAAGCATATTAAGCGCCTGTTTCACTCCATCCGTGAGCATGTCAAGGATGGAGATATAAAGATTTGTAAAGTGCACACGGACCTGAATGTAGCAGATCCGTTGACTAAAGTACTCCCTAGGGCAAAACATGATCAACACCAGAACTCCATGGCTGTTAGATTTGTCACTATATAAACTAGATTATTGTCTCTAGTGCAAGTGGGAGACTGAAGGAAATATGCCCTGAGAGGCAATAATAAAGTTGTTATTATGTATTCCTTGTATATGATAGATGTTTATTTTGCATGCTATAATTTTATTGAAAGGAAACATCAATACATGTGTGTTTAATAAACAAAAGGGTTCCTAGTTATGCCTCTCTTATAGACTAGCTTGTTGATTAACAAGATGATCAAGGTTTCCTGATCATGGACATTGGATGTTGTTAATAACAAGGTCACAACATTTGTGAAATGATGTGATGAACATTCATCTGAAGTATAGCATTACGATCAAGTCATTATGTTTATATTGCTATAACATCATACAAAGTAGTATTAGTCCTTAGACCATGAGATCATGTTAATTGCTAACACCGGAAGAGTATCTTGATAACATCAAACGTCACACCGTAACAGGGTGACCATAAAGGTGGGTTCAGTGCTATGAAGGTGTTATGTTGAGGCTCATGGATCAAGAGTGGAATTTGTCAATCCCGATGACGAATAGATATACTCTGGGCCCTCTCGGTGATATCACATTAAGATAGCTTGCAAGCAAGTGATGTGATCACTAGAATGTTATATCACGGGAACGAGAAAAGAGTGCATGTCGGTAACGAGATCAAACTAGGTATTTGGATACCGATGATCGAATCTCGGACATGTATTATATCATGAGACAAAGGGATTAAATTGCTGACGTTAATGGTTCTCACGATCACAGAAGTCATCGTTGAATATGCAGGAGTCAGTATGGATCTCTAGGTCCCGCTTCTGATTATTGATCTGAGAGGAGTCTCAATCATGTCTACATTATTCGCGAACCGTAGGTTGACACACTTAAGGGTTGCCGACACTATTTAGGAGCACATATGTTCCAGACAAAAGGTTTGCAAAGCGCAGGAAATGTTTCGATAGAAACAGGAATTGTTTCGATAGAAACCGGAATTGTTTCGGGTGAAATTGCAGAAAGTGGTTCTGCATGTGATATTGAAATGTTGCAAGGGGTTTTATGTGAATGTTTGTTAATTAAAGTAATTAACAAAATTCTGAATAAAATAAATAAAAGAGTTTTATTAAGTGAGAGTTGCATTTAATTTGGTGGAAATTAAATACATGTGAGTGGGATTTTGGGTGGAGGCCATGTTTATGTGAGTGGAGGTTCACCACATGAATGAAGGAGGGGAGGAGTCCCCCCTCATGCGCCGGCTATGGGAGGGGAGGGGTCTCCCTCCCTCCTATATAAAGCCCCCCTCTCCCCTCTCACAAAACACACCTCCTCGTGAAGGATCTCTCTCCCCCTCTAGATATTCCCCCATGGTCTCGGATTAGCGAGATACATGTTCCCGGTGGCCTTGCGTCTGGAAGGAGTTGCTGCTTCCGCTGATTCGCTGGAGTGAGGAGGTGGAGGTTGTACGGTGGCTTGAACGTGTGTGCGAGGATGGATGCGCTGCTGATTTGTGGCGCTCGGACTTCCACACGATCTTGAGATCGGTAAGCGTACGACTATATCAACCACGAGTTCCTACTCATTAACAAAACTCGTTGTCTTCGAGCGTAAGTTCTCCATGGATGTATGTCCACCCGTTGCTCTGTATCTAGTAGATATATCTTGGCGTATAGTTCTCATCGTAGGAAATTTTTTGTTTTCTATGCTACAGACCCAACAATCCAAACTCACCTCCGCCATCACTTCTGATCTCGAACTAAACTAAGCCATCGAGATCCAACGGTCATCCTGCGCAACCATCTTGATAATCCTCGTGATTGCCAGCACCACGATAAACACAACTAAAGATGACCCAACATACTGGAAAGTGCCAACAACAATGGAGCCTCAATGGAAAACCCATAGCTGGTCTGGCGACACGGAGATCTGGTCAATGAGCCGAGCCACTTCGATCCCGTGAAGCTTCGTGCCATGTATTGTACCACCTAATGCGTGTGATGAGGATGATCTTTCTCGGCACAAGATTGACACCCAAAAACTTCATTCGCCGTCTTGAAGACTAGTCATGCGTCCATCGGTAGTCGCCGTTTTTTGTTACCTACCTTGCTCCTGGGTGCAGTAGGCAGCAAATCGGCTATGCCAGGGTCAAGCCGGCGGCAAATACAAATCGGCCGAGTCAGGTTTGATCCGGCAACTTTGGATGCAAGTTGGATGGACATGGAGACTACAAGGTCTCACGAAAAAAGGGAATAGGGGCGCCCCATCGTCGACGTCTGCCGTCGACAAGGGCGACCTCCTCCAACAACGGTAGGTAAAGGGGAGGTCGAGGAGAAGGGTTGGTGGCTGGAGCGGACTGGTCCCCCCTAGTCATTCGTGGAGGACGACGCCATGGTCGACTCTTTGTCTGATAGAAAATGTATGGTTGGCTCTGCTCGAACCAGTACCTTAGGGGGGAAAGAGGAAGAGACGATCCAAGGTGACTCTAAAACCCATCTAGGGTGTCGGTCCAATCTCGAGTGGCCTTGGGGCTTGGAGGTGTGGCGGACCACGACTACTCGTCTAAGGGAGGTTTCCCTTTTTTTAGAATATTTATAGTGTCTTTTTTAAGATGGTGAGACAGTTGCTACAACCTTAAGCCAGAATAAATGCATATCTATCCTATCCTCGCTCTGGTGGTGCCTCTAGCACCGATGGAGGACGAGTGGAGTCATGCGTCTGATAGGTCTCTTGGGATCTGATCTTTTTCATATATGTTCGGGTCAGCATCTTCCGATCTATGGTTGTCATCATTGGTGTTGATTGCTGTTGTAGTACACTGATTATTTGGAGCCTTAGCACGACGACTTCTCTTTTTTCCACAATCACAAGCTCAATTACAACAAGTTTTGCCCAACTCCGGTGATGGAGGGGCAAGGATGGCGGCGCGTCTTTGGCTCTCGCTAGTGTTTGTAGTCTTCACTACTTGGTCCATTGACCTATTTGTATTTTTATTACTTTTGGTGCTCTTTGTAGTGTTGTTGATGATTATTCATAGATCTACGGAATTTTTGCCCAAAAAACATATAATTCGGCTCATCATTTTTATGTTAGATTTATATGGGATGCGGCCCATGTGGGCAGCCCATCTAGTTTAATAAATCCTGAAATCTCAAGGCCCATCTACTATGGAAGCTTAGAAGCTCTGTGAGAGACAAAGTTTAGTCTCACATGGCTAGTTATGAGAGAGTTAGACCAGCTTATAAGGTGAGCTATTTCACACTCCCACTAAGTGAGTGAGAAGAGAAGGAGTCCACGCGCACTCCTCCTCCTTTGCCGCCCGCCTCGCCTCGCCCGCACGCGCATCGCGTTTCGTGAATCGAGTTCGAGTTAGAAACTCGTTTTGTAGAAGACTAAATTTTTGCCTGGTACACCAGCTGTTGGGTACGTGTCAACATTCGTGTGCATGTTTGACGCGTGTCCTTGTCTTCCAACGCGTGGCGACTCGGTCGGCTCATCTCCCAGGCTATAGAGCGAGAGACAGACAGATCTAGCTGGATCCAGTTATTTTCCCAGTCTCTCTCGTTGTGTGTTCCTCTTGTAGCGCTGCTCTCTAGGCCTCCCTATCCTGGCGGCTGCGTGCACTGCTGTCCGGGAGAGTAGGCCTACGAAACCCCGTCCGTTGAGATCCTGCACCGGGACATGGGCGATAAGGTTTTTGGGGAGCGTCTCGGCGCGACTGCTCGCCTCCGTTCGTGTGTTCTTCTTCGGCAACCGACGACCTCATCAACACCATGGACGACATCAACAAGGACCAAGATGCTGCTGCGGTGCCGACCTTTCCGGTCAACCTGTACGTGTTATTCTTCTCTTTGTATGCACTAGTTCTTGCTAGATTTTTAGATCTATTAGATGTGGTTGTTTGGCTGCATGTGTTTAGATCTGCTAGTGCTTACATAATGTTGATTTCGGTAATTAATCTCATGGGAAATTGCCTAATAATCCAACAATCCAAAAACCTTATGTATTTAGGCAATTTTCGTCATCTGCCTTTGCTGCTTCGCTGAAACCGAGCCCTTTTACGAGTACTAATTTTAAGATATGGCAAGGGAAAACCCTCTTGTGGCTCACTCCTATGGGCATAGAAAAAGTTGTAGATGGCACTCCCAGAGGCCCGCTTACTCTCGAGGAAGAGAGAGCGTTCAGGAAGGCCACTATACTTTTTGTGGGCTCTGTACTCAGTGTGCTTGGAGACAAGTTGGTTGATACATATTTGCATATCCGTGATTCCAAGGAACTATGGGATGCGCTGGACGTAAGTTCGGTGCTACCGATGCCGGTGGTGAACTGTATGCTATGGAGCAGTTCAATGACTACAAGATGGTTGACAACCGATATGTAGTAGAATAGGCTCATGAGCTACAGATCATGGCAAAGGAACTCGAGCTCCTCAAGTGTTTGCTTCCGGACAAGTTTGTCGCGGTATGCATTGTTGATACGTCCATTTTGCATCACTATTCTATGTCTTAATTCACTATTATTCATTGATATATTTCATATTGATAGGTGATATTTATGTTATTTTATCTGTTTTTGCATGGTTGATGACTTTTGGAGCATGGACCGCTGTAGTCAGGATTCTGATGGAAAAGATGTTATTTGGAGGCAAAATTCGTGAAGATCAGAAAATCCGGGAAAATATACAGAAAATCCTATTTTTCCAGAAGACTAAGGATGCCAGAAGATGGAGTGGAGGTGGGCCACAGGGGCCCACACCACCCCATGGCGTGGGCAGCCCTAGGCCGCGCCAGGAGGTGGTGTGTCCGCCCTGGCCCACCTCTGGCTCTCTCCTCTAGCGTATATTATCCTCCCGAAACCCTAAGACTCGGGGAGCAACCACAAAAAGATTCCGCCGCCTCTGCGAGGCGGAAAACACCGAGAGAGAAAGATCTCTCCGGCAGACAGATTTCTGCCGGGGGAGTTCCTTCCCGGAGAGGGGAGATCATCGCCATCAACACCACCATCAAGCTAGACTTCATCAGGATCATCATCATCATCACCACCATCATCATCACCATCATCACCCTCATCACCATCTCCATATTGCTGTAACAATTGAGTTGAATCTTGCATTAGTTCATAGGGGATACTTTCCCGATGTTGATTACTCTTTGTAGTTGATGCTATTGAGTGAACCGTTGAATTATTGTTTATGTTCAGATGGTTATACATCATTATTCCATCTCTGATCATGATCCATATGATGTCTTGTGAGTAGTTCGTTTTGTTCTTGAGGACTTGGGAGAAGTCATGTTGTTAGTAGTGGAGTTGTGTTGCGAAAGATTCAATAGTTTGTTATTTAAGTTGTGGTGTACTTCTTCTAGTGGTGTCATGTGAACATCGACTACATGACACTTCACCTATATGGGCCTAGGGGAATGCATTGTGTATTTAGCTACTAATCGTAGGGGTTGCCGGAGTGACAGAAACCTGAACCCCCGTTAGGAAACCATTGCACAAGGGATGTAAGGGTCTTAGAGTTTAAAGCTGTGGTTAGGTCTCTACCTTAATTACTTTCTTGTACTTACGGATGTTTGCAAGGGGTATAATCACAAGTATGTATTAGTCTTGGATGGGGCGGTACATTAGCACAGGTTCACCCACACAACACTTAGCAAGCTAGAGAAGATTAATCAACTATATGAAGCGAAAGCACTTGACAGTCTTCCCATGTGTCCTCAAGAACGTTTGGTCATCTTAAGTAATACAACCGGCTTGTCCTTTGCTGCATAAAGGATTGGGCCACTTGCTGCATTTATTCCTACTGTCTTTTATTTACTCGTACTTTGTTTACTTGCTTTATCAAAAACCCCTAAAAATCCGTTTGCTAAGTATTTGCAGAGAATTCCTGATCCATACCACTAACCAGCACCTTCTGCTCCTCGTTGGGTTTGACACTCTTACTTATCGAAAATACTGCGATACACCCCCTATACTTGTGGGTCATCAAGACTATTTTCTAGCACCGTTGCTGGGGAGTGAAGCGCTATTGGAGAGTGGAACTGGTAAAGGAAACTTCTACTATGAGTATTGTTTACTTCTGCTAGTTGCTTTATTTTCATTATGGATAATTCACTGAGTTTCTTATTTGGTAATGCTACTACCACTGCTAAGGTAGTAGATAAGCCACCACCTGCTGAGAATGATGTTTTCAAAATACCTACAAGAATTATTGATCGTGTTATGGATAACTACTATGTTGGGGATGGAACTGTCCATCCTGGTGATCATTTACTCTTTATACACGAATTATGTGGGTTGTTCAAGTGTGCATGTATTACTACAGATCAAGTTAAGAAAAAGTTATTCTCATTATTGCTGATAGGAAGAGCTGAGGAATGGTATAATCTGCTGAAGAATGGTCAAGCTCTGGAATGGGAGGAAATAGTGCCTCTCTTTTATTCAAAATTTTATCCTCCTAGTGAGATTCATAAAGATCGGAATCAAATATACAACTTTTGGCCTCTTGATGGAGAGAGTACAACTCAAGCTTGGGAGAGATTGAAGTTACTAATGCTCAAATGTCCCATTCATGAGCTCCCCAACAATATTATTATCAATAAATTTTATGCAAGGCTCCCTCTACATGACAAGGATTTATTGGATGCTTCTTGTGCTGGATCATTCACTCGCATGGAAGAAGAAGCTAAATGGGATCTTCTGGACCGTATTCAAGACAATGCTGAAGCTTGGGAGAATGACAAAGGTAGAAAGTCAGGTATAAATTATGATTATGAATGCATTGAATCTTTTATGGGAACTGATCACTTTCAAAATATTAGTAATGTTTATGGTCTTGATTTGCAAGTTATTACGAATTGCTTTAGATCTTTCGCTTCCTATATCAAAATTCCAAAAAGGGGATGGAATAAATACCATGCACCTTACAAAGATATTGTTGACTATGTTCCTATTGGGAGTGCTGAGTATTGCATTATTGATCCCATCTTACCCGAACCTTATATCGAGAAGATCCCCTTCCCAGAAAAGGTAAAGGACCATCCTATGATAACTAATGTAATCACCAAAAGTGAAAAGAGAACTGTAAAACCTGATGAACAAATAAACGTTGAACCTGTGGTAGCAATTGTGAAAGACCTTGTCACTAAAAGCATAGAAGATGGACACATAATCTTTTGTGAGGATGCTTGTAATATTGTTTCACATCCTAATAGAACTAAAAAAGCTAGTGTTCCTGTGCTTTCTGTTAGAATTGGATCATTGCTATTACGGTTTATGTGATATTGGTGCAAGTTCCAGTGCTATTCCTTATGAGCTTTACAGAGAAATTATGCATGAAATCAGTCCCTGCGAATTGGAAGAGATTGTTGTGGTTATTCACCTTGCTAATAGAGAGACCATCTCTCCAATTGGTATTGTACGAGACGTGGAAGTTCTTTGTGGTAACATTAAGTATCCTGCTGATTTTCTAGTACTTGGTTCAGCTGCTAGTAAAACTTACCCTATCATTTTTGGTAGACCTTTCTTGAGTACTTGTGGTGCTATTATTGATTGCAAGAGTGAGAAAATATTGACTAAGTTTGATGGGGAATCTTATGAGTTTAATTTTTCAAAATTTGCTAAAGAACCTTGCGAAGAGGAAACTCATAATGAGGATTTTAGAGTTGAACAACTTGCTTCTATCTCTCTTGCTCCTAACAATGCTTTGCAGCAATTTATGGAAGATCATGAAAGTGAAATCTTCATGGAAGAAAGGAATGAGATTGACAGGATTCTCCGTGATCAACCTAAGATGCTTAAGCATAACTTGCCTGTAGAAGACTTGGGTACCACGATGCCACCTAAAAAGGATCCGGTTTTCGATCTAAAAACTCTCCCTGATGATCTTAAATATGCTTATATTGATGATAAAAAGATATATCCTGTTATTATTAGCGCTAAACTTTCAGGGAAGGAAGAAGAAAGGTTATTGGAGGTTTTGAGGAAACACCGAGGAGCTATGGGCTATACTCTGGATGATTTAAAAGGGATTTCACCTATTATATGTTAGCATTCTATCAACATAGAACCAGATGCAAAGCCAGTAGTAGAGCACCAACGACGTTTAAATCCTAGGATGAAGGAAGTGGTAAGGAATGAGGTATTGAAACTCCTTGATGCTGGTATTATTTACCCTATTGCTGACAGTGAATGGGTTAGTCCTGTTCATTGTGTTCCTAAAAAAGGTGGTATTACCGTTGTTCCTAATGATAATGATGAGCTTATTCCTCAAAGAATAGTAGTAGGCTATAGGATGTGCATTGATTTTAGAAAAGTCAATAAAGTTACTAATAAAGATCATTACCCACTTCCTTTTATTTATCAAATGTTGGAAAGGTTGTCTAAAAAGACCCATTTTTGTTTTCTTGATGGTTATTCTGGTTTCTCTCAAATTGCTGTTAAACAACAAGATCAAGGAAAAACTACTTTTACTTGCCCTTATGGAACTTATGCTTATAGACGTATGCCCTTTGTTTTATGTAATGCTCCTGCTACTTTTCAAAGGTGCATGTCTGCTATCTTTCATGGTTTTTGTGAGGAAATTGTAGAAGTGTTCATGGATGACTTTTCTGTCTATGGAACTTCTTTTGATAATTGTTTGCACAATCTTGATAAAGTTTTGTAGAGATGTGAAGAAACTAATCTTGTTCTTAATTGGGAAAAATGTCACTTCATGGTTAATGAAGGGATTGTTCTTGGGCATAAAGTTTCTGAAAGAGGCATAGAAGTTGATAGAGCTAAGGTTGAGACAATTGAGAAGATGCCATGCCCAAGAGACATCAAAGGTATTCGTAGTATCCTTGGTCATGCTGGTTTCTATAGAAGGCTTATTAAAGACTTTTCTAGGATATCAAAACCCCTTACTAATCTTCTTCAAAAAGATGTACCCTTCGTTGATGATGATTGTAAGGAAGCTTTTGAAACTCTTAAGAAGGCTTTAACTACAACCCCTATTGTTCAACCACCTGATTGGAGTTTTCCCTTTGAAATAATGTGTGATTCTAGTGATTTTGCTATAGGTGCTGTCCTTGGGTAACGTATCGATAAAAAGTTAAACGTTATCCATTATGCTAGTAAGACTCTAGACGCCGCTCAAAGGAATCATGCCACTACTGAAAAGGGATTTCTAGCTGTTGTTTTTGCTTGTGATAAGTTTAGGCCCTACATTGTAGACTCAAAAGTCACCATTCATACTGATCATGCTGCTATTAAATATCTTATGACGAAGAAGGATGCTAAGCCTAGGCTTATTAGATGGGTGCTGCTTTTACAAGAGTTTGATCTACATATAGTAGATAGGAAGGGCGCTGAAAACCCTGTAGCTGATAATTTATCTCGATTGGAAAACATCTCTTTTTACCCTATGCCTGTTAACGATAGTTTCCCAAATGAACAGTTAGCTGCAGTAGGGGTAAGCTCGCGAGGGAGCCCTTGGTACGCTGATTATGCTAACTTTATTGTCTCCAAGTATTTGCCTCCAACTTTTATAGCTCAGCAAAGAAGGAAATTCTTCTATGATTTGAGGCATTATTTTTGGGATGACCCACACTTATACAAAGAAGGAGTGGATGGTATTATGCGAAGATGTGTTCCAGAATATGAACAAAAGGAGATATTGCGTAAATGTCATGGTAGTGCTTATGGAGGACATCATGCAGGAGATAGAACTGCACAAAAGGTGCTACAATCAGGTTTCTACTGGCCTACCCTTTTTAAAGATGCAAGAATTTTTTTTTATCTTGTGATGAATGTCAGCGTGTTGGTAATATTTCTAGACGCAATGAAATGCCTATGAACTACTCTCTAGTTATTGAACCTTTTGATTGCTGGGGATTTAACTTTATGGGTCCTTTCCCTCCCTCGAAAGGTTATACTCATATTCTTGTTGCCGTTGATTATGTTACTAAGTGGGTAGAAGCCATTCCTACGAAGAGTGCTGACGGGGAAACCTCTCTAAAAATGCTTAAGGATGTTATCTTTCCTAGGTTTGGAGTGCCTAGGTATCTCATGACTGATGGGGGTTCTCATTTCATTCATGGTGGTTTTAGAAAGACCCTTGCTAAATATGATGTTAATCATAGAATTGCTTCAGCTTATCACCCCCAAACTAGCGGGCAAGTAGAGTTATCAAATAGAGAAATTAAATCCATCTTGCAAAAGACTGTTAATAGATCTAGAAAAAACTGGGCTAAAAAGTTGAATGATGCTTTATGGGCTTATAGAACTGCTTACAAAAATCCTATGGGGATGTCTCCTTATAAAATGGTTTATGGGAAAGCTTGTCACCTATCCTTAGAATTAGAACACAAAGCTTACTGGGCAGTTAAAGAACTAAATAGAGATTGTAAGCTCGCTGGTGAGAAAAGATTATTTGACTTAAGTTCTTTAGATGAATGGAGGAGTGAATCCTATGAAAATGCTAGGCTCTTTAAGGAAAAAGTTAAAAGATGGCATGACAAGCGAATACTTAAGAGAGAATTTCATGTTGGTGAGAAAGTTCTATTGTATAGGTCTCATCTCAGATTTTTTACAAGAAAGCTACTGTCAAAATGGGAAGGACCTTTCATTATAGTAGAAGTATACCATTCAGGAGCAATAAAAATTTCTTCTTTAAAAGATAATACTACACAAGTAGTGAATGGACAGCGACTCAAACACTACATTACTGGAGATTCTTACAATGAAGATGTTGATTCCTTTCAAGTTATAACTCTGGAGAAATTCACCGAGGACCAAATTCAGAGACCTGCAGAGTCTGTTTTCGAATAGGTAAACAGTTCTGGTAAGAAAAGTTCCACGAAAATACAATCCAACTATATTTTTGCAGTTTTCAGTCAATAAGGAAAGTTAGGAAGCAAAAAAGGGACGGAACCGGAGCCAGGGTGGCCCACACTACCCTGTGGCGTGGGCCCACCCCTGGCCGTGCCACCAGGTGGTGAGGCCACCCCAGACTCCGCCTCCAACCCGTTTTCACCTAGTACCTTCCTCTTGTTATGAAACTTCGTAATATATAACCCCCCGGATCCCCCCGAGGTTCGTATATCGTGTTCTCATCGTGTTTTTGTTTCGATCTATTTCTGCCAGGACATACTCTTTGAAGGCTTAGAAGCACAATGGTGTCCACCAAGGATAAAGGGAAGGAGCCCATGGAGGAAGACCTCCAGGACCCCGGGAAGGAGAAGGAGATCAAGAGTGAAGGTGAAGAGGAGCAAGGCCAACATACGCATACCGACACTACCATTGGAAGCATTGGAGTGGTGACGAAACCTGCCAAGGTTAGAAGGACTGCGCGGATGCAGACTGGGGGGAAAGCTCCCCATCACAGTTTGTCTCCACGGTCACTTCCTCCACACACCAAGAATCCCTTCCATACCTTTATCCATAACCATGTAGGAAAAGAAGACTCCAAGAGGGAAGAACGGAAAAAGAATCACAAGAGCTGGGATCCACAAACTAAAATGATCATGAGCCGTATTGAGCACAACTCGGAGTTGATTCGACTCTCACCTTCGAGATTGAGGTCTTGGGGAAACTGATCAGAGGGCTCATCGAGAGGATACCACCACCACCTAAGGAGTAATTCGTCATCAGGTTTGGCATCCCCTTGGTTTGTTCCAAGCTTGGGGGAGTGCCGCGGTATCATATCACTATCTTCTATCTTTTTACCTTATTAGTAGAGTCATATCATGAATAGAGGAGTTATTATGTAGTATGGTTTGCATTATGGAAGTGTCCCCTCTCTCGTTAGATATGTATCCCTTGGTGTGAGTTGCCGTTATGGAATATTAATGAGAAGTTCTATCATTTACTCTTTTGCATACCTTATTTTAGTTTTCAATTCGTGGTTGTATGATTGATCTTGTTGTTAGTATTGGTATCACTTTGGGATCATTGAGTTAATTTAGTTGGGTTTGGCAAACCTGGCTCGGTTAGTAGCAACACTATTTTTGAGAGTTGAAAGAAAAGATAAAAGTACCTCTAAAGAAAAATAATTTCATCATCTTTCTTTCTTGATTTGCTCATAATTTTAGTATTCTCTAGTTAAGATCTTTTGTGCTTCCAAGGAAGATTGCATGTTTGTCTTTATCACTTATTTGTTTGTTTGTTTCCTTCAACTCTTATACTTTCTACCTAGCCTTGCTAGCCAAAAACCTACACTAAGAGGGTATTCTTCTTGTGCATCCAACTCCTTTAAACCAAAACCCACGCCATTTGTGTCCACCATACCTACCTATTAGCATTATTGCTATTCCAAGTAAATTCTTATTTTATCTACCTCCCGAATTAAACTTGTTATGTGAAAATTAGTGATTAAAGCTCTCACGAACTTGATGGCAGACTTTACTTTCTCGCATTTAATAAACTTGAACCATTGTGCTCACCTATGTTGCGTATATGCTTGCGCTTTGTAAGTTGTGAATTAGCAGAACCATTATGTCATGGGGAACACTTTCAACATTGCACTGGTACTTTGTACCTAGTTGATATCATGTTCTTTTGTCTATGGATGTCGTCGGTGTGAAATGAAAGGGGAGCTTGTAAGTCCATGGAGTTATGCATGTGTGTTAGAGAAACGCCTGGGCCGCTGGTCTAATCCATGCTGACATGGTGGAAACCTGCAGCGTAACCATAACGAGTATCTATGAAGCATTCTTCTTATAAAAAAAGAGATAGAGATTGAGAAAAGAGAAAAGAAAAAAAAGATATTATGAAAAGAGGAAAGAGAGAAGAAAGCACCATATTCCCATGGTAAATAAGAAGATTGCTGAGATGCTTGTTGTCTGCTTGCCTTGTCATTTTGATATGGGGATTCTTCCGTATCATCAGGCAAGGGGTACCCCATTGGGGTTCTCTATGATACACATATGCTTACGATGACAAGAACTTACGGGTGACTAAACTTGAGTAGCATGTGGAGCAGCCCTCGTATTCAAGGGACATGAGATTCTAACTTACAACTTGTCAATGCATATCCTCATATTTTATCACTTTAACCTTAATCACCTAAAGATGCCTATGATAGGGGCAATGAGAGCTGAAAGCTAGTAAGTATCATAATTTTTGGGAGCTCTTTATGAGACTTGCAGTCCCTGCTTCCCTCTGCGAATGGCCTTTCTTTTACTTTGTAGTTGAGTCAGTAAACCTATTCCCTTCTATCTCAGCAAGTATTTTGAGTTGTTGTGTTTCATTCATTCATATGATGATTTATTCATTCATGTTTCTTATGTTCCTTGTTTTGCACATTGCTCTTATCTTGATGTGTACTACTTTGAAAGCTATCTTTGAAAACCAGTTATTTATGAACTCCAGCAATTATCAACTATTCTTCGACCAAGATCTAAGTTTGCCATTACCAATTATGATTCACTTTATGTATCTTTATTGTGTTTCCTTTACTTATTACAAGTTGAGTTATATATTAGTGAGTTGTCTTCTATTATGATCTATGTATTTGATGAATGTGATGCTTCTTGTCCGTATTCTTTTATCGACTCTTCACTCCATAAACCTGAGGCCATGTTTATTGAGCTCAGTTTCGCTTGGGGACCAAGCGAAGTCTAAGCTTGGCGGGAGTTGATACGTCCATTTTGCATCACTATTCTATGTCTTAATTCACTATTATCCATTGATATATTTCATATTGAGAGGTGATACTTATGTTATTTCATCTGTTTTTGCATGGTTGATGACTTTTGGAGCATGGACCGCTGCAGTCAGGATTCTGATGGAAAAGGTGCTGTTTGGAGGCAAAATTCACGAAGATCAGAAAATCCGGGAAAATATACGGAAAATCCTATTTTTCCAGAAGACTAAGGATGCCAGAAGACGGAGTGGAGATGGGCCACAGGGGGCCCACACCACCCCCTGGCACGGGAAGCCCTAGGCCGCGCCAGGAGGTGGTGTGGCCGCCCTGGCCCACCTCTGGATCTCCCCTCTGGCATATATTATCCTCCCGAAACCCTAAGACTCGGGGAGAAACCACAAAAATATTCCGTCGCCTCTACGGGGCAGAAAACACCGAGAGAGAAAGATCTCTCCGGCAGACAGATTTCTGTCGGGGGAATTCCTTCCCCGAGAGGGGAGATCGTCGCCATCAACACCACCATCAAGCTGGACTTCATCAGGATCATCATCATCATCACCACCATCATCATCACCATCAGCACCCTCATCACCATCTCCATATTGCTGTAACAATTGAGTTGAATCTTGCATTAGTTCATAGGGGAAACTTTCTCGGTGTAGATTACTCTTTGTAGTTGATGCTATTGAGTGAACCGTTGAATTATTGTTTATGTTCAGATTGTTATACATCATTATTCCATCTCTGATCATGATCCATATGATCTCTTGTGAGTAGTTCGTTTTGTTCTTGAGGACTTGGGAGAAGTCATGTTGTTAGTAGTGGAATTGTGTTGAGAAAGATTCAATAGTTTGTTATTTAAGTTGTGGTGTACTTCTTCTAGTGGTGTCATGTGAACATCGACTACATGACACTTAACCTATATGGGCCTAGGGAAATGCATTGTGTATTTGGCTACTAATCGTAGGGGTTGCCGGAGTGACAGAAACCTGAACCCCCGTTAGGAAATCATTGCACAAGGGACGTAAGGGTCTTAGAGTTTAAAGCTGTGGTTAGGTCTCTACCTTAATTACTTTCTTGTACTTACAGATGTTTGCAAGGGGTATAATCACAAGTATGTATTAGTCTTGGATGGGGCGGTACATTAGCACAGGTTCACCCACACAACACTTAGCAAGCTAGAGAAGATTAATTAGCTATATGAAGCGAAAGCACTTGACAGTCTTCCCATGTGTCCTCGAGAATGTTTGGTCGTCTTAAGTAATACAACTGGCTTGTCCTTTGCTGCATAAAGGATTGGGCCACTTGTTGCATTTATTCCTACTGTCTTTTATTTACTCATACTTTGTTTACTTGCTTTATCAAAAACCCCTAAAAATCCATTTGCTAAGTATTTGCAGAGAATTCCTGATCCATACCACTAGCCAGCACCTTCTTCTCCTCGTTGGGTTCGACACTCTTACTTATCAAAAATACTGCGATACACCCCCTATACTTGTGGGTCATCAATTGTCGCTAAGCTTCCCCCTTCATGAAGGAACTTTGCCACTTCTCTGAAACATCAGAGGCATGAGCTCTCTGTTGAGTACCTAATGAAGGAGAAATGCCCTAGAGGAAAATAATAAATAGGTTTTTATTGTCATATCTCAATTAGTTTATAATAGTTTCATATTATGCTAGAACTGTGCCAAGTGGAAACATTGGTACATGTGTGGTATGAAACAACCAAGTCCCGAGTAGCCTCTATTCATACTAGTTCATTGGTCACGAAGATGATCTGGGTTTCAAGATCATGGGCATTTATGCCGACTGACAACGAGATCATATCATTCGAGAATGATGTGGTTGGACATTCCTCGAAGGATTGCAACACGATCAAGTCATATAGTTCATTGTTGCAACAGCTATACCTAGACTCCTTCTCCTTAGACCGTGAGCTCATATTATTCACTGTTTCCCGAGGTTGCTTTGACTACATCAATTCTCATCTGGTAATACGGTGGCCATAAAGGTGTATGTTGGGTATTCCAAAGGAACAGTTGATGACATGTGACTGCAAGACCAGGATTTGGTCACCCACATGACGGGTAAAGATACATACGGCCGGCTTGGTGAGATTACATCCATAAATGTTGCAACATGTGACTAGGTCACGGGATGTAATATCACGGTAACAAGAAAACATAACTTGTTGTGAACGAGATTAAACAAGGTATGGGATACCAATGATCAGATCTCGTACAAGTTGTATCGAGAAACAAAAGGAAGAGGATGCTACATTTAGCGGTTCAAATGACATTGTCATCAGGAATGCATAGGGGTCACATGGATATCCCTGGTCCCTCTATTTATCATTGATACAGATCATGTCTAGAGCATTCCTGAGCCGTGAGAGGATACACTTAAGGATACGATGAGAGCGATCATTCGTAAGATGGAATCACAGTAGAGAAAGAGAGAAAGACGGAATCGTTCCGCAGAGAGATCCGAAGTTGTTCGGAGAAAGAATAAAGGAAAAGACCTGGAAAAGTGTTTTCGGATAAATGGTAATTTAAATATATATTTATTATATGTTAATTATTAATTAATATATTCTAAATAATATTTAAGTTAAGATTTATAATGGCAACTTTTATATTAGGCTAAATCCTGAAGGGAAAAGACCTAGAATAAAAGCTGCAGAATAATAAAAGGAAAAAGAAAAACAAAAACAACCCATGTGGGCGGCAGATAGTTGCCGCCGAAGCGGGCCGCTCAACCCCCTGGCCCATGTGGACGCGCGGGAGGGAGCAGGCTGCCGCTCGGGCACCAGGCGGGCGGGTGGGCCGCTCGGCCAGGTGGGCCACGGGCAGACGACCAGCCCACCCGAGCCGCAAGAGCCAGTAGGTCGCCGGGGGGTGGCCAGCCCACCCGGGCTTCCCTAGCAGACCGCCGCCTCGTGGGAGTGAAGCTGAGCACGGGGTGGGCTGCGCCAAGGCCTACTCGGCCAACCCCTGTCTGCTGCCCCCTTTTCTTTTTATTTGTTATTTTCTGTTTTGGCTATTGGGCTGGTTTTTGGCCCATCCGGCCAGGACGAAAATACATGTCATTTTTCTTTTACTATTAGTCCCACATGGCTAACCTAATGGGGAGGGCACACCCCCTCCGCCTATATAAAGGGGTGCCCATGGGTGGGATTAAACACACAATTTGAGAAGTCCTTTGGTTGACTTTCTCCCTCTCTCTCTATACCTTGTGACCATGGCCCCAAGTTTGGCTGTGCGATCGAGGCACACCTGCAGCACGCCGTTGCGCTGCAAGGATTCCTAGCCGGATCAACTTCTGCACTCCTGGCGGGATCGGGGAGCCGGAGGTCTCATCGTGCACTGGATATGTATGAAGACACGAGGCGCAACACTTGGGGCGCTTGAATATCGTGAGCCGGAGCTATTGCACGATGAAGATGAAGAAGGAGCAAGGGGTGACCTGCGAGGAGCTTCGCGACCTTGAGGTCGGCTACGAGTACAACTACTTCAACCACGTTCCCCGCGGAACGTTAACCGCGTACGGTCTACAAGGGTATGTACTCTCTACGCTCCGGCCGTTACCGCATTACTACATAGATAGATCCTATGCGGGTTTTGGGGTTACATCGTAGGAATTTTTTGTTTTCCGCACCGATCCCCAACAGTGGTATCAGAGCCGATCTATGCGTAGGAGTGATGTACGGCCTTTACACACATGCATTGTGCGGGCATTGATCCCTTAGTTGTTACCCTCTAACATGTACTTGTTTATATCACGGTATTGTTTGATGAAGCGGCCCGGGCCGACCTTACGTGTATTCGTACACGAGACTGGTTCCACGCTCAACATACGGCTTGTACCGTATAAGTGGCTAGCGGGTATCTGTCTCTCATTCGATAGCTGATATAGCATTTACAACGGAGGATCCCGAAAGGGGTGTAATAGAGACAACAGTCGGATCCATATTGTGGTTGGAAAGTTCGTAGATTAGAAGCGGTTCTATTGCGAAAGCCCTAACAACCACGTAAAACTTGCAATAGATAAAGTAGAGGCGTCTAACTTTATTTTGCAGGGGGCATGTGATTATGATATGGCATTGGTCATTGCGAAGGTAAAGTAGTTTACTTTTCTGTTGCTAAGTAGTATAGTAATAGTCATCGTTCCGATGGACGACCTGGTGGAGGCGTCGTGGACTTGGCGTCAAACCAAGGGTAGGATGGAGATCATGCCGGAGCGCTCGATGGAGATTAAGGCGCAAGAAAGTCCATATCATATCACATTATACATATGATGTTGATACCTGTTTTTACATCTTATTGTGTGCTAGTATTTAGATACTCAACGGTAGCAAATAAGATAATCCCTATTTAATTCCAATGTTCCGTGTTCCCCTTGTGTGTGCACCACCAAGAAAGTTCTTCGGTATGAGGCGATCCAGGGTACAAGCCTGGGTGTCAGACATATCTACGTTCGCATATAGTGGGTGTAAGCCATGTTGCACAGCGAATACACATAAGTTAGATTTGGCGAGCCTAGCACGTTATAGAGACGTGACCGGAACACAAGAGATCGAAAGATCGAGCATGAGTCACATAGATGATGTGATTGGCATTAGTGAATGTCTACCTTTGATAATGCACTGATGGCTGTGTAACACGGGGGAGGTGTAGAGGATAGGTATTATGCGATCACTAAGATCGTCCAGGGGATGACAATTTTAGTGGAGACCAATTATAAATTGATCTCTTATTATAAACTTAGTCTAGATGTCTGTTTGCAAATATCTTAGTAAATCTTAGCCTATCCCATTGAGGTCATTTGCGACCATGGGGATATATTGCTTAGTTTGAAACTTAGCAAAAGGGTCCAACTTCATAGATTAATACCATGCCTGAGGGATATCCTTGTAAAAGGTGATCTTCTCTTCTTGACACAATAACCATTAGGAGATAATCCGACGACTCCGGAATGTTTGGAAAAACACTTAGCGATCTTGCATTAGAGTTGAGAACTCTTAGAAGGGCTTGATTGCAAATGGTGGTCATGGATGAAAAGGTATATGTAAGATATACAAATTATAAATATGGTTCTTTCAAAACTCGTTGCAGTTTGCAAAGTATTTGATACTTGTCCTGCTCTGTGAAAACAGGAGGATCTGCTTGAGGATTGCTGGTTTTGAGGCAATGTGACTTGATGACGGCAAGCAAAAGCGTTGATGGCCGACATCACCTCTTCCCTCAAAATTTGTCATTTGGATTAGTGGACTTGAATATAAATTTGTAATCCTTGTTTGTGTGTCTTGCTTTTGGCGAGACGATTATTCATATGAACAAGTTACAAACCAATTTGTACTATTCTTATAAACAATACCTTATGGTCAATTTACGATTACAAACAAGTTATTCTCATCACTATGTTAATGATAATAGTTTAAGCATTTATAAAAGATTTAGAATGCTAAAAGATATCCAAAGTTTAATAATGAAATGACACTATAGTTTAAGTTATTTTGGTTATTGCAGGTTATTTATGAAAGATCGGGGTCCTAGATGCTTAATCTAGAGACTTTACAAAATCATGCCTCTTGGGCAGAATGACTAAAACTCCGCATTCTGGTAAAACGGTGATATGCGAAGAAATGTTTAAACTTATACATAATGATGTATCATATTTTCAACAAGTAGTGGAAATCATTTATTGTGGACTTAAGTGAATACATGTATTTACTTAATGAAACATGAGTTTGAAACGATTTGAAATGTTCAAATGAGTTCACAACAAAAGGAGGATATTGAAATTAACAGGAATACGAAGTCTCTTTGATTTGATCGACATGACCAAAGTATTCAAGTTAAGTTTAGCATAAAAGGAACTTGTGAAAGATGTTTCACAAATTATGATAATTGGATGAATTCAAACTTTGTTGAAATGTCTAAACATCATAATCATTTTGTATTAGATACATATTATCTCTTACCGGGGTTGTAGTTATCATTTAGAGCTAGAGATCAAAATAAGCAAACACTCTTTTGAAATACAAAGGAACATCTAAATATTCGTGGAAACAACACCGTAAGTGTTATGGCAAGTTCGAGTTTCTAGAGATTTCGATAAGTCGAAATCGTGGCGAATAAAACAAGTCTTTGTAGAACATTCTTAGGAAGCTATGAATGCACCTTCCACAAGGGGCAAAACTATTGTTGTCCAAAGTCAACGTGTCTTGATGAAGATACAGGTGGAAGAAAGTAAAAGATCAAAACAAGGTATTTGACCTTGCCTCTGAATTGTTGAGTGGCGCAGCAGAATTTGTTTCGTGGAACCAAACTCTACAAATAGAGGAGAAACCAATGATAATGATCATAAAGTTTCACTGAATACTTTTACTAAAGTAAGTAGGACTCAACTATATATTCTACAAGTTTGTGGAATTATATTGTTAATTCACTTGTCATGTTTTGAACAAGACATATCTACGAATTACAAAGAAGCGTGATGGACCTAAGTACGAGAAATGAATTGTCATTGAAATCTCGTTAGTGCAATTCTCAAATTGATAATGATCAAAGAATTTTGAAATGTCCAAGATTATCGAGAGGACCTAGATTTGAGTGGGAGCAACAGGAGGATCTGCTTGAGGATTGCAGGTTTTGAGGCAACATGACTTGATGACGGCAAGCAAAACAGTTGATGGCTGACATCACCTCTTCCCTCATAATTTGTCATTTGGATTAGTGGACTTGAATATAAATTTGTAATCCTTGTTTGTGTGTCTTGCTTTTGGCGAGACGATTATTCATATGAACAAGTTACAAACCAGTTTGTACTATTCTTATAAACAATACCTTATGGTCACATTACAATTACAAACAAGTTATTCTCATCACTATGTTAATGATAATAGTTTAAGCATTTATAAAAGATTTAGAATGCTAAAATATATCCAAAGTTTAATAATGAAATGACACTATAGTTTAAGTCATTTTGGTTATTGCAAGTTCTTTATGAAAGATCGGGGTCCTAGATGCTTAATCTAGAGACTTTGCAAAACCATGCCTCTTGGGCAGAATGACTAAAACTCCGCATTCTGGTAAAATGGTGATATGCGAAGAAATATTGAAACTTATACATAATGATGTATCATATTTTCAATAAGTAGTGGAAATCATTTATTGTGGACTTAAGTGAATAAATGTATTTACTTAATGAAACATGAGTTTGAAACGATATGAAATGTTCAAATGAGTTCACAACAAAAGGAGGATATTGAAATTAACAGGAATATGAAGTCTCTTTGATTTGATCAACATGACCAAAGTATTCAAGTTAAGTTTAGCATAAAAGGAACTTGTGAAAGATGTTTCACAAATTATGATAATTGGATGAATTCAAACTTTGTTGAAATGTCTAAACATCATAATCATTTTGTATTAGATACATATTATCTCTTATCGGGGTTATAGTTATCATTTAGAGCTAGAGATCAAAATAAGCAAACACTCTTTTGAAATACAAAGGAACATCTAAAGATTCATGGAAACAACACCGTAAGTGTTATGGCAAGTTTGAGTTTCTGGAGATTTCGATAAGTCGAAATCGTGGCGGATAAAACAAGTCTTTGTAGAGCATTCTTAAGAAGCTATGAATGCATCTTCCACAAGGGGCAAAACTATTGTTGTCCAAAGTCAACGTGTCTTGATGAAGATACAGGTGGAAGAAAGTAAAAGATCAAAACAAGGTATTTGACCTTGCCTCTGAATTGTTGTGTGGCGCAGCAGAATTTGTTTCGTGGAACCAAACTCTGCAAATAGAGGAGAAACCAATGATAATGATCATAAAGTTTCAGTAAATACTTTTACTAAAGTAAGTAGGATTCAACTATATATTCTACAAGTTTGTGGAATTATATCATTGATTCACTTGTCATGTTTTGAACAAGACATATCTACGAATTACAAAGAAGCGTGATGGACCTAAGTACGAGAAATGAATTGTCATTGAAATCTCGTTAGTGCAATTCTCAAATTGGTAATGATCAAAGACTTTTGGAATGTCCAAGATTATCGAGAGGACCTAGATTTGAGTGGGAGCAAATCAGCTTGGCTAATTCATAATATGTAGCTGACATATTTTGAGTGGGAGCTAAGTGAAATCCCTAGATCTCAAATATGAATGTCACATTTGAGTGGGATGGTGAAATCATTCTGGGATATGTGGATGACATATATGAATGATGTGATTGGTGTTAATAATGTTTAAGTTAGATAAATAAGGATGAAGTTGAAGTTATTAAACAATAAGATCTGTCGAGATAGATTTATGAGTTTAATAAACACTGAATGTCAAATGCTTCCTGGACTTGATTCTGAAAGATATTCAGAATGTCCTAAGCAAGATTCTGAAGAAGCTCAGAATGGAACAAGGTAAGAAATAAGTTCTTACTATATGAAGCATTGAGTATTGCAACTATGATTGAAAGAAAGAGATGCGTTGCATCTCCTATGCCTCAGTCATAGGTTCTTTTAGAAAACCATGTTGTATACTCGACATAATGTGACCCAAGGTTCTGGTTGGAAGGACAAAGTCATAACTATAAGAACATGTCTTTAAGTGATACCTGAGTTGATCACTGAACCAGAATTAAGTTTGTACATAAATGGCAAGAAGCAATGTAAGTGGCATAGATGCATTTCATGCACTAGGATGTACATAGATATAGAAGTATAAAGGCTACATCTGATGTGATGTATAATGTTATGGCGGGGCTAGTTCGCTTTTAACGTAGAATGATGTGTCCCAGGGACCAGTGCCCATGAGAAAGCCCTCGAGGTTGATCTAACGTCACTGTAAGCTGCTGGAATCCGGCCTCGTTCTGCTGCCATGACTATAGTATATACACAAAGGATAGCAAAGTGTGTTTCAAAGTTTAGATGACAACGATGAAAACGACCGTCATCATAAACACTAGAAACAAAATCTCACTTTGTTGCCAAACAAATACTTCGACCCATTATACGATAATGGTGTGAATGTCAAAATTAGGAAGACATTAACGATTTGCAAAAGACATAATGATCTGGTAAAACAGAACATGGACGTGACATTTCCCATGAGCATGCATGATCTGTAAACGCATATGGTATATGGTTTATATGAGTAAAATGCGAGCTAGATTATTTGTACTCTAGTGCAAGAGGGAGACTGAAGGAGATATGCCCTAGAGGAAAATAATAAATAGGTTTTTATTGTCATATCTCAATTAGTTTATAATAGTTTCATATTGTGCTAGAACTGTGCCAAGTGGAAACATTGGTACAGGTGTGGTATGAAACAACCAAGTCCCTAGTAGCCTCTATTCATACTAGTTCGTTGGTCACGAAGATGACCGGGGTTTCAAGATCATGGGCATTTATGCCGACTGACAACGAGATCATATCATTGGAGAATGATGTGGTTGGACATTCCTTGAAGGATTGCAACATATAGTTCATTGTTGCAACAACTATACCTAGACTCCTTCTCCTTAGACCGTGAGCTCATATTATTCACTGTTTCCCGAGGCTGCTTTGACTACATCAATCGTCATCTGGTAATACGGTGGCCATAAAGGTGTATGTTGGGCATTCCAAAGGAATAGTTGATGACATGTGACTGCAAGACCAGGATTTGTTCACCCACATGACGGGTAAAGATACATACGACCGGCTTGGTGAGCTTACATCCATAAATGTTGCAACATGTGACTAGGTCACGAGGATGTAATATCACGGTAACAAGAAAACATAACTTGTTGTTAACGAGATTGAACAAGGTATGGAATACCAATGATCGGATCTCGGACAAGTTGTATCGAGAAACAAAAGGAAAAGGATGCTACATTTAGCGGTTCAAACGACATTGTCATCAGGAATGCATAGGGGTCACATGGATATCCCTGGTCCCTCTGTTGATCATTGATACAGATCATGTCTAGAGCATTCCCAAGCCGTGAGAGGATACACTTAAGGGTACGATGAGAGCGATCATTCGTAAGATGGAATCACAGTAGAGAAAGAGAGAAAGCCAGAATCGTTCCGCAGAGAGATCCGAAGTTGTTTGGAGAAAGAATAAAGGAAAAGACATGTCTGCTGCCCCCTTTTCTTTTTATTTGTTATTTTCTGTTTTGGCTATTGGGCTGGTTTTTGGCCCATCTGGCCAGGACAAAAATACATGTCATTTTTCTTTTACTATTAGTCCCACATGGCTAACCTAATGGCGAGGGCACACCCCCTCCGCCTATATAAAGGGGTGCCCATGGGTGGGATTAAACACACAATTTGAGAAGTCCTTTGGTTGACTTTCTCCCTCCCTCTCTCTATACCTTGTGACCATGGCCCCAAGTTTGGGCTGTGCGATCGAGGCACACCTGCAGCATGCCATTGCGCTGCAGGGATTCCTAGCCGGATATGAACTTCCGCACTCCCGGCGAGATCGGGGAGCCGGAGGTCTCATCGTGCACCGGATGTGTACGAAGACACGAGGCGCAACACTTGGGGCGCTTGAATGTCGTGAGCCGGAGTTGTTGCACGATGAAGATGAAGAAGGAGCAAGGGGTGACCTGCGAGGAGCTTCGCGATCTTGAGGTCGGCTACGAGTACGACTACTTCAACCACGTTCCCCGTGGAACGTTAACCGCGTATGTTCTACAAGGGTATGTATTCTCCACGCTCTGGTCGTTACCGCATGACTACATAGATAGATCCTAGGCGGGTTTTGGGGTTACATCGTAGGAAATTTTTTGTTTTCCGCACCGATCCCCAACACCTAATTTGTTCTATGGATGTTAAAGAGAAGGCGAGGGCAAAAGACAAACACACTAGTGGAACCGAGGGACATTCTGCTGCCAATATGGTGCAGAAAAATGCCCACAAGTCCAAGGGAAATAACAAAGTCTGCCAGACTACTAACTTCAAGAAGAAGAAGGGATAGAATAAGGAAAAGAAAGAACCTTACTCGGTGTGTGGCGAGATTTTCCATTGGGCTCATCATTGTCCATAGAAGAAAGGAAAGAAGGGTCAAGCTGGACAGAGTTCAAAATCTATCAACATGGTCATTGACAATACTGACGTAGGAACTTCAGGTTCTGGGTACGGTAATTTATTACCTAACGTTCTTTTAGTATTTCAACCCACGAAATGGTGGGTTGATACGGGTTCCAATGTTTATGTGTGTGTTGACATTTCCATGTTCACCTCTTATCAGACTCGAGATTCCTTAGTCATGATGGGGAATAATGGGTTACATGCTACTGTTCTTGGTGCTAGCACGGTAGATCTGAAGTTTACTTCGGGCAAGATCGTGCAATTGAAGAACATGCAGCATGTCCCTTCTATCAAGAAGAATCTTGTTAGTGGATCTTGTCTTCTGAAAGATGGGTGTAAGTTGGTATTTGAGTCCAATAAAGTTGTAATGTCTAAGTATGGAACCTTTGTTAGAAAAGGCTATGAATGCGGAGGCATGTTTCATTTTTCATTGGTAGACTTCTGTAATGATGTAGTGAACCATGTTTGCACTCTAGTAATGAGACTAATGTGTGGCATTCATGACTTTATCATATTAATTTTGGTTGTATGTCGCGGCTTGCTGGTATGAGTTTCCGAAATTTACTATTGTCAAAGGCTCTAAGTGCCATGCTTGTGTGCAAGCAAAGCAGCCTCACAAGCCTCACAAGCCTGTAGAGGAGAGAAACTTGGCACCTCTAGAGCTCATACATTTCAGATCTATGTGAGATGAATGGTGTGTTGACAATTAGTGGAAATAAATATTTCATGACTATGATTGATGATTTTACTAGGTACTGTTATGTATATCTCTTGAAAACTAAAGACGAGGCCTTAGATTTCTTTAAAATCTATAAGGCAGAAGTTGAAAATCAACTTGAAAGAAAGATCAAAAGAATTTGGTCTGATCGTGGTGGAGAGTACTTTTCTAATGAGTTTAATTTATTCTATTCGAAACATGGTATTATACATGAGAGGACGCCTCCCAATTCCCCTCAATCCAATGGGATTGCTTAGAGGAAAAATCGGACTCTAACAGATTTGGTTAACACCATGATAGACACTATCGGTTTATCCAAGGAATGGTGGGGGGGGGGATATATTGACTTCATGTCATGTCCTAAACCGTGTTCCAACTAAGAATAAAGAGATTACTCCATTTGAAGAATGAGAAAAGAAAAGGTTGGCACTCTTCTACTTACGTACTTGAGGTTGTTTGGCAAAGGTCAACGTGCCAATCAACAATAAGCGTAAGCTTGGACCGAAAACTGTGGATTGTGTCTTTCTTGGCTATACTTCTCACAGCATTGCTTACAGATTTCTTGTGGTGAAATCTGAAGTGGACGACATGAGTGTCGGTACCATTTTTGAATCAAGAGATGATACATTCTTTGAGGATATATTTCCTATGAGAGATATGCCTAGCATATCTAATAAGGAATATGATCCAGTTTTTTAACCTGAAACTCCCATAGAGACTGATGAACAATCAAATAATGAGAGTTCAGATTCGGATAGTGATGACAATGAAGCTCCCACAAGGAGCAAGAGACAAAGGACCACAAGGCCTTTTGGTAATGATTTCATTGTGTACCTAGTGGATGACACCCACTACCATTTCAGAAGCGTTTGCATCTCCGGATGCAGACTACTGGAAGGAAGCGGTTCAAAGCGAGATGGATTCCATCTTGGCTAATGGAACGTGGGAGATATCTGAGCGTCCGTATGGGTGTGAACCTATAGGATGTAAATGGGTATTCAAAAAGAAGCTTAGGACTGATGGTACTATTGAAAAGTACAAAGCTAGGCTTATGGCTAAAGGCTATACCCAAAAGGAAGGCGAAGATTTCTTTGATACTTACTCACCTGTGGCTAGATTGACCACAATTCGAGTACTACTATCACTGGCTACCTCACACGGTCTTCTCGTTCATCAAATGGACGTTAAGACGGCTTTCCTAAATGGAGAGTTGGATGAGGAAATTTACATGGAACAACCTGATGGTTTTGTACTAGAAGGTCAAGAGAGAAAGGTGTGTAAATTAAAGAAATATTTGTATGGCCTCAAACAAGCTCCCAATCTATGGCATGAGAAGTTTGAAAGAACTTTGACATCTATGGGCTTTGTTGTAAATGAAGCCGACAAATGTGTGTACTATCGCCATGGTGGGGGTGAGGGAGTTGTCCTATGTCTCTACGTTGATGACATACTAATTTTTGGGACAAGTCTCAAAGTGATTAATGAGGTCAAAATCTTCTTGTCTCAATGTTTTGAGATGAAGGACCTTGGAGAAGCTGATGTTATCTTAAACATCAAGCTACCGAGAGATGAGAATAATGGGATTACACTTGTGCAATCTCATTATGTGGAGAAGGTGTTGAGTAGATTTGGATATGATGATTGCGAATCTTCTCCCACACCTTATGATCCTAGTGTTTTGCTTCGAAAGAATCAAAAGGCAGCTAGAGATCAATTGAGATACTCTCAGATTATTAGATCACTTATGTATTTAGCTTGCGCTACGAGGCCTGACATCTTGTTTGCTGTGAGCAAACTTAGCCGGTTTGTGGCCAACCCGGGAGATGATCATTGGCATGCTCTTGAGAGAGTAATGCGCTATCTAAAGGGAACCGTGAGCTATGGAATTCATTATACCGGGTATCCAAGAGTACTTGAAGGGTATAGTGATTCAAATAGGAAATCAGATGCTGATGAGATAAAGGCCACAAGTGGATACATATTCACTCTTGGTGGTGGCGCTGTTTCATGGAAGTCTTACAAGCAGACCATCTTAACAAGGTTAACTATGGAAGAAGAACTCACAACATTAGATACTGCGACTATCGAAGTAGAATGTCTTCGTGAACTCTTAATAGATTTTCCTATGGTTGAAAAACCAATACCGGCAATCCTTATGAACTGTGACAACCAAACTGTGATTGTCAAAGTGAACAGTTCTAAGGACAATATGAAGAGTTCAAGACATGTCAAGAGAAGACTGAAGTCTGTCAGAAAGCTGAGAAACTCTGGAGTTATAGCATTGGATTATGTCTAAATGGCTAAGAATCTAGCAGATCCTTTTACGAAAGGACTATCAAGAAATTTGATAGAAAATGCATCGAGGGAGATGGGTTTGAGACCCACGTGAGTTGTCAAGGGGGTAACCCAACCTATGTGATCAGAGATCCCGTGAATTAGGACATGGGAAAACAAACCAAAACAACTGAGTTGAGAGAAACTTTTACACTCCCACTCCGCTGCAGATGCAATTCTCTCATAGAATTCTATAAGGAAGGTTGATTATATCTTAATGTATTCTGACTGTCTCCTTGGGAGCAAAGACGCTGTCTTACAGAGCGATCTTGAAAGAACACACCTATATGAGCTACACTGCTGGTCACAGTGTATGAGATTTGGGTGAATCTCTAGAAAGCTCATGAAAGGCCAAGGAGTATGACTTATAAGCTCCACCCGAGGGGTAGCCTATGGCAGCTAAGTACCGGTAACGGCATTGAGTGAAACTTGCTGTACAAGACTGGCAATTCAAGGCATAGTCCATTGTTCCGTTGTAGTAAGCGTACCTCTTTGTCTAGGTGGAAGTTCAACTTAACAGTCTCTACTGAACTACATGTATATTAAATAATTATTGGAACTAATGAGCCATATGATGTGCCTCTGAGATCTGGTGGAGGATTGTTAGATTTATATGGGCTGCGGCCCATGTGGGCAGCCCATCTAGTCTAATAAATCCTGAAATCTCAAGGTCCATCTACTATGACAGCTTGGAAGCTCTGCGGGAGACAAAGTTTAGTCCCACATGGCTAGTTGGGAGAGAGTTGGACCAGCTTATAAGGTGAGGTGTTTCACACTCCCACTAAGTGAGTGAGAAGATAAGGAGTCCACACGCACTCCTCCTCCTCCGCCGCCCTCCTCGCCTCGCCCACACGCGCGTCGTGTTTCGTGAATTGAGTTCGAGTTAGAAACTCGTTTTGTGGAAGACTAAATTTTTGCATGGTGCACAAGTTGTTGGGTACGTGTCAACATTCGTGTGCATGTTTGACGCGTGTCCTTGTCTTGTTCAACGCGTGGCGACTCGGTCGGCTCACCTCCTAGGCTATAGAGCGAGAGACAGATAGATCTAGTTGGATCCAGTTCTTTTTTCAGTCTCTCTCATTGTGTGCTCCTCTTGCTGCGCTGCTCTCTAGGCTTCCCCATCCCGGCGGCTGCATGCACTGTTGTCCGGGAGAGCAGGCCTCCGAAACCCCGTCCATTGAGATCCTGCACCGGGAGACAGGCGATAAGGTTTTTGGGAAGCGTCTCGGTGCGACTGCTCGCCTCCATTCGTGTGTTCTTCTTCGGAAACCGACGACCTCATCAGCACCATGGACGACATCAACAAGGACCAAGGTGCTGCTGCGGTGCCGACCTTTCCGGTCAACCTGTATGTGCTATTCTTCTCTTTATATGCACTAGTTCTTGCTAGATTTTCAGATCTATTAGATGTGGTTGTTTGGCTGCATATGTTTAGATCTGCTAGTGCTTACATAATGTTGATTTCGGTAATTAATCTCATGGAGAAATTGCCTAATAATCCAACATTTTATTTTTATTTCATGAAGGGATCAAATACATACTTTGGGATTTTATAACTTAACTTAACTTTTAAAACCTTATTTTGCTTTCTGAAAATAAGGAGAACACATGAGCTTCATTGAATGAAAACCAAGTCCCCAAAACACAATAAAGCCAAATAGACAGGTGGAGGCACGCGTTGCTCCTAGGAGAGGCATGGGCTATTAGTACCACTCCCTATATCTTTGTTTCCCACGCCTCCGTCGTTGGACCCTGCCATGCAAAATTTGTGCGGCAAATGACGATGGGAGGAGGGCTCTTCCTAGTATGACAAAAGTCTGGCCAATTCAGTGTTGTGGCCCTGGACATTGTAGCCGGCTCGTCGGCACTGGGCGCCGTGATGGCGGCCCCCGGACCTTGCGGCGATGAAGACGGTCGTTGGGGCTGTGTTGTGGTTGTGGCCGAGAGTTGTGTCGAACTTATACATGAGTTTCTACGGCATGTTAGTCTAAATATGCTTTTTTGCAGAACCAAAGATGATGCCTTTGAGCTCGTAATTTTTATTTTATGCAAGATACAGTTCAAGATATTTTTTCGGAGACCCGAAGATATAGATGATAACTTTTGAGTTACTCATGTTAACTTGATGAGTTGATGGAACCGATACATGAGGCCTGAGAGAGAGGTGTCCGGGAGACGACATCAAAACCCATCTAGGAGTCCCCCCCTCGTCGGCTACGCCACGGTCTGTCCTGTCTCTAGTGCCCTTGGAGGCGTGGCAGACCATGGCCCCTCGCTAGTAGGAGGGTTCTCGTCTTTTTAGTTTGTTTTCAGTGTCTTATTTGGAATGGTGAGACAACAACTACATTATAAAGTTAAAATAAGATCTTTCCGTCATATCCTCTCTTTGATAAGGTATGAAGCGTCAACATATGACGCATGTAGTCGTGTGTTCGACGAATATCCTGAGATGCTATCAGTTTCTCTCTGTGTTTGGTGTGGTTTTAGGTCGATCTTTTCTGATATACAGTTGTTATTATTGACGATGATTGCTACTCTGGTGCTTTGTTACTTTGAGGTGCAAGACGATTTTTCGTCACTATAACAAGCTCTATTATGACAAGGTTTGTCCGCCTCTATTGATGGAAAGACGAGGCCAACAATGCCAATGTTTATAATCGTTGTTAGATTGTCTGGATGTCTTATTTGTAACTTTTATTACTTTTATGTCTCTTTTGAACTGATGTTGATAATTGTTAATAGATAGCTTAAATTTGGGTGAAAAAACAATGATAATTTTTTCCCCGACGCCACTTTCAAATTCCTATTTTGCATTCTGAAAATAAAGGGAATACATGAGCTTGATGAGCCCATGTTCTCCTCTCCTGGCTAATGTGGAAGCGAGCAACATATGAGATGAGGGGCTCCAGGAGGCGCCTCACCCTAGCATCAGGGGGATTGTCGCTAGCGGCGGCTGCCTCGCCGGGGGTGTCTTATGGATCAAGGTTCCATTGCCTCGGGTCAGACTCCGACTCTGATGGGGCTGATGGGGCAGTGGAGCGCGAGGCTCTTGATGCTTTGGAAGATGTCACCGGCAATCTAGGTTGGACCATGGTGGCGCGTCATTGTTGGAGGACTGACGCAGAGCTCAAGCAGGACTTCTGGGAGGAGATTGGCTTCCCCACCCCGGTGTCAAGGTTCTGGGAGAGAAGGTCGACGTCGCTGCCATGCAATGCTCTTTCCTCGGGGTCGGGCGCCCAACGACAAAGGTCAACATCGCCATGTAGTCGGGGATGCATGGTGGAGGCCCGTGGAGCGGCTGCCTCTCCGACGGGTCTGAAGCTGGCCAGGGGTGCGCGCGTGAAGCCATGGAAGGAGCCATTGCCTCCTCGGCAGATGTCGGCACCGCCGATTCTTGGCGTGATGGTTGCGGCGGCATTCTAGCGCCAGGCCGATCCGGTTTTGGCACAATCTTGTGACGTGGCCGGTTCGAGTGGGCCCATGGCGGCGGATCTGGAGATGTTTACGTGGAAGGCGGTGTTGAGACGATTTTGTAATGCATGGGTGCCCGTCTCGGTCTCGTCCTTGCCCGTAAAGAAGCCTACCTATACCTGATCGCCTGCACAGAAATCTCCTTTGTCGCCACCAACTCCATCGCTCTCGACACTAGTGCACTCCTCTCCGCCCGGGTTCTCACTGCCTGGCACCGGAACTCACTCGCCACTGCGTCGTTCTTTCGATGAGGTCCTCTCTGCCTCCGCCTTTATGGCTGCCCCGAACCCTAGGGGTCCGCCAGCCACTGCGCCTCCTAGGAGCCCGTCTGTCGCACTGCCTCCTAGGGGGCCGGCCGTTACACCTCCTTCCATGGGGCCGCCCATCGCCCTTCCCCACGTGGGGCCGACTGTCACCGCCGCTGCTCCTGGCTCCTTCACACCTATTGTTGCCGCCCCTAGCTACGGTCTGCCGCTGTACTCTGGGCCGTCGGGGATGCCCCCGCCCGGGGCAGCACAAGTTAGGGCATGCCACGGATGCCATATCTGTTTGCCCCTGCAGCCTACTACAACGCCATGCAACGCGTTCAACAACGCTCGCTTCAACCGCCCTATCGCGGTCCATCATCTGGAGGCGTCGGAGGGGTGGGCTTTCCCACTGGTCCTGAAGGGATGATGCCGCTATAGCCAATGTCCGGAGGGCCACCACTGGACCGTCAGATTGCGGTCGGGGTGGGTGCTACAGCAGCGGCTGTGCCCAATAGGAAAAAGAAGAAGTAGCAACCTCAAGTGCTGCATCAAGTGATGGTTACTCATCAATTCTAGGAAGATCCACAACTGCTACAGTAGTCCTCGAGGCAGTATGGGCATTCCCAGTCACAGGTTCTTGGGACTTTTGCTGCTCCTTTCTTAGCTTAGGGTTAACATGTGCAGTACTAGTACGATTTGTAGGGAAATCAGCAGCATATTCAGAGCACTCCATCTCCGCCGCCTATTATCACTTTGCAGGTAACGCATGCTGCACCACCAGATGTTGTTGTGGGTAAAAGAAACAAAAGTTTGTTCGTAGATGGAAGTGTGCGGTCAATACACACGTGTCTAAGGACTATAAGGTGGTTCACTATTGTTACATCTGTGATAACTCTGCCCATCCCACCTTGAGATGCCCTGTACTTAAGCAACCGCGCCTCACTACATATATGGCTGGTATTGGCAACAATCAAACTTTGTTTACACAGTTCCCTGATGCTATGGTTTGTGATCATTTGGCACCTATCTAGACTCCTATTGCTCTTGTGCAAGTTTCTGGACAGATGGTATCTGCAGATGTTGTTCAATGATAGATTGCCATGAGATGCTCTATTCGTGATCAGTGGAAATGGGAGGCTTTGCAGTATGGAGAGACTGCCTTCTTAGTGAGCTCCCCGTATTTTTAGGACCTCGACAGAGTTGACAAGATTGAGATGTCGGTACCTCTGAGTACCTCTCAACTGACTTTTTCTGCTTAGAAGACGCGGGAAGTGCCGCATAAATGTGAGCTCCAGCAGGTTTGGCTACATGCCGAAGGGGTTCCACACACTTTGCGCTCTTTTTTGGGTTTGTGGGCTGTTGGAAGTCTCATGGGTACTACTCTGGATGTTGGTGTGTTCAGTCTGCAGAAGCATGGGGTCGTCCGTATACTTGTTGCTATGTATGATACCAAGGTTTTCTTGAAGCTGCATGACGCTTTGGGCTATTACATCTTGTCGGATGCTATGGTTAAGCTTAAGGCCTATGAGTTTCGCTTCTGGTTAGAACCTGAGGGGTATATTCCAGAGCGTGAGTTTGCTCCTTTCTTGTGGAGGAAAGGGGATGCCGATACAAATGATGATGCCAATGGGAAGCCCTCGGATGACGTTATGGATACTTCTGATCATGTTAGTGCAACATAGGAGGCGGGATCTGGATCTTCTTCGGCCTTGCCTGGGCAGGGGGTTCGGCGCCACCTTCTTCTCGACAGGAGACGCAGGTGCTATTTGATGTCACTCTGTTTAATGCTAATCCATCTACCCCTGGGAACTGGTGGCAGCGTTACCCATGGATTCTCCCCTACGTGGAAGGGGCGCTTCATCTTCACCGCTTGTTTCTCAGGCTTAGTTGCAGGAGGCTATCTAGTCAGCCTTAGCGGATGTTCAGAGGACTCGATCTAGTTCTCTGACGAGGTCCAGGACACATGTTATGGGTAGGTCTATTCCTCGCGACTACCCTCGTCTGGTTCTTGAGGAGGTTGTCCCAGGAGGGATTGGCTGCCCACGACAATGGAAGTGGGTGCGTGGATGCTGACTTTGCAGGGCTAACCCGGGAGGGGTCCGCCGCTCGTGACGTTGGTGTCGGGCGTGTGGCTAGGGTCAGGGGGGATCAGGAGCTACATGTGGATGAGGGGCCTACCTTGGGGGATCAAGTGTCCCAGGTGGGATCGTTGGCAGACGGGGGTGGCTAGACCCAGGAGGGGTTAGAGCTACCCCTGTCTCCTACACATGCGTCCTCTCCTATGGCTGCTACACTGACCATTGTGCAGGGGGTGGTACACCCTTCAGGCGGTGCTCTCTCCATGGGGTTGATGCCTCGGGTGCGTCTGTGATGGATGAAGATTCTTTGGTCAAGGCGATGAGTCGTAAGGCTGAGAAGAACTTAGATTCACATGGTATGATGAGTTCTTCTAAATCCTTTATTTCTTTTTCTACCGCTGTTATTACTTCTAAGATGGCCAATGTTGGCGTTAGCTTGGGTAGCTCTGTACATGAGGTTCTTTTTTCTTCTAATGTTTTGCGACACATGGAGGTTGACCGTCTAACAGTTACTCCTAAAGTCGTTGTTGTTCCTGATTCTTTGCCAATGGAGGAGGAGTTGCATGCCATAGTAGATGGTCAACTCCTTTCTCACTTAGTTGGTGAAGTGTCAGAGGTCGACTTTGATGAGACTGGGCTTGGCTCTTTGTATGAGCTTAAAGCATCTGATCATAGATCAAAGAGCTAGAAGTCTCGCAAGGGACCCCATGTATCCAAAATTTCTATAGTTTCTCAATGAATGGAATTTTTTCAAATAGCACAGGTCTTCGGGACTTGGCAAAACGTTTGTTCTTTGCCGATTGTGTGAGAGATTATAAATTGGTTTTTCTGGGTATTTTGGAGACTAGTAGACATAATTTTTCACAAGCCCTACTAAATCGCCTTTCTGGTGGAGCGGACTTTACGTGGATATCTGTCAACACCCGGATTTTTAATCCCAAATGCCTGCTATGCCATACATCGCAATCCCAGGATTACCATTTTTGCAAGACATAACAGATTGGATATCACAGTACATCATCCATTACAAACCATAATAAGGTCTTACACAAATAAAGGATCTCATGATCCAGTCTTAATACAAACAAGTAGCGGAATAACAAGCGTAGTGGTGGGCTCCATCTTCAGTGTCACATGCAATGCTGATGATGGGAGATGATCCTAGTTGTCATAGCCGTCCTGCTGTCCTTCTTCCGGATAGTCCTCCTCATAGTCTGGCCACGGGAATAGCCAGGGACAAAGCCATGAGTACTCTTTAAGTACTCGCAAACTAGCACTAACAAGTAAGGTAGTTCTAGTAGGAATGCTATGTGCTAAGTTTATTTGCAAAGTTCAGTTTAAAACCTAAGCTGAGTTCAGAAACAAAGAAAGATAAAATAAAGTTCTAAATCACCTAAGTGGGAACTTAGTTTTTCATAGTCACAACCCTGTTGTGGTCAAGTCATGTCACAATTCATTTCATAAGTCATTTGGGAAACATCTGATGACGAAATAGTATGGCCACTCCAACTATCCATGACCGTGGACACGGCTATTCGAATAGTTTGACACTCTGCAGAGGTGGTACACTTTCACCACAAAATTCGATACATCCGTCAGGGATAACCCTGAATCATCATACTTAGTATGCGGATAATCAAACATAACCTTTCCTTTACACACCCTAGTATAAGCACATCTCCTATGAGCTTGGCCTCCTAGCCATGGCCATCTGCCATCCTGGGCACTGAATAGGTGGACAACATCAAGAGGTAGCCTCAGCTCAAACCTCTCCCGCGAGGGAACTCATACTAATGCATATAAACTTCCGGCTAAGCCTTACCCAATTCAAGTATTGTGGTTGTACGATAAAATTGGAATGGTATCGCATCCGAACCCAACCATCAGTTTTTATAAAGGGCTAAGGCTCATGCCTCAACATTTTCATCATCATAAACCATTTGTGTTTCTCAACACATGTCAAAACATCTCAATAGAATGACTCCTCATTCCAAGGTTTTCATAATCATTTTCACCAAGTCTTCCCATCTAGAGTGATCAAGTTTTTGGTTTAGCTCTAACCACTAAGTTAAGAGTGTTCACTAAGGTGGGATGCTAATCTCAATCTCATGCCATAGAATGACATCTAGTATAGGCCAAGTTTTATACTCTTTATGCTATCGAAACTACTTTCTAAAAGCTCACAAAGCATTACTAAAAGTAAAGAAAACTTTGATAAAGCAAAAGTAAAACTTGTAAGTAAAACTTGGGATGGGTATAAATCAAGAGGTATAACCAAAGCATGCCTAATGCATCTTGCTTAGGTTATCTTGTATAATTCTAGCTTGCTAACAATAGCTTGCCTTGATTGGTGTAGTGGTTGAAATTCTCCTCGTCTTCTTCGGGGTAGAACTCCTCCTCCTCGTAGACTTGGTCGATACTATCGTCTATAAATACATACGGGATACACAATCACCAAACAATACTTAACTAGTCTATTTAGGACACTAAGGCACACACTTGATGATCTAGTATCATCACATTCATCACAAGATTTAATGAACTAGTTTCATTTATTTCATTTGAGAAAAGTAATTTCTACTCATTGAAATTAATTGAGATTTAATATTCTCCAACTAGTATTAACATTTCTACACATGTCATCACCACATATTCTAATACATGGGAATGTGATTTAAATGTTTGATCATATTTCAATAAGTTTAAGTTTATTATTTAAATGATTTAAAGTGACTAGAAATGCCTATATAGCATTATTTTGGTACTAGTGCAAAGTCACTGCATGTAAACCTAAATATTATTACATATTCAGATAGGTATTATCAAATGTGATTTTTGAGAGTTGGAATCAACTCAATAGCTATTATGGTTGATTTTTGAAAAATGTTTGAATGTAGAAAAGTCTCTGTTTTGTTATTTTTGCTATATGTGATCTCTAACTCCAATTGATTTGAATCCAACGGGCTTGGATAGATATTTTAATTATCTTTCTTACAAAATTTGAATCATGCCATTTGGTTAAGTGAATCTCTCTGAGATGATTTTTAACTAAGTGGACAGAAGTGAGTTTAAGTCTAAATAGAAAAACCTCTATTTGAAATTTTAGGGCCAACGCGGGAAACTAAACGGGCCGGCCCAGTGGCGCTCCACGGTGCAGAGGGCAACTGACAAGGGGGTCCCGCATGACGGTGGCACATCTAACACGAAGCGGTATCTGCTAATCTAGACCATTTGATGAAATTCTAATCTAACGGCCAGAGTTCATCGTTGACGATGAACTGGTCGCCAGCGAGAACTAATCCTAGCGGCTCGGTGGGGGTCGATTGGGGGCTTACCAGGGCTCCAGCTAACGTGGTGATGGGGGTGATCGAACTGGTGGACGATGGTGGTCTTAGGCGTGGTCGTGGCGGCTCCTAGGGGGGTCGCAATCGAGTACCCCCTTTCTCCTCTGTTGCGGCGAGCTCCGGCACAATTCCAGCGACTGAGGGCTCGAGCGGCTCCGGGGATGGTGTGTGGGGATCAGTGGAAGGTGGTGAGTGTTGGAGTGTGGATAAATGGGGTTGGGGAGGTCTCCTTTTATAGCTCGACGAGGGGACCGTGAGGTGCGACGGTGAGCTCGTCGGTGACGATGGTACAGGGGGCTAATGGCATAGGCAAGGTAGGCGAATGGTGCTCTGCCTCCTGGCGGTCATCTATGGCGTAATGGCGCGGCTAGGGGCGGTGGCGTTTGATGGCCCAAAATATATCGAGCTCGTTGGGGAACCCCAAGAGGAAGGTATGATGAGCACAACAACACGTTTTCCCTCATGAAATCAAGGTTATCAATCCAGTATGAGCAAGGAAACACCCCAAAGGTGTTTCTAGCTGAACTTTGGCAGGGCGCACTACCAGTGCCAGCAGCAACGTGGAGGCCTGCACAACACAACCACATAACTCTGCCCCCAACTTGCGATGAGGTTGTCAATCTCACCAGTTTTGCTGAAAACAAAGGATTAAACGTATCGAGTGGAAGAAAGTAATAGTTTGCAGAAAATAAACACAAAGCAGTAAATAGTTGATTGTAGATTGATGGTAAAAGAAAGGACCGGGATCCATAGTTCACTAGTGGTGGCTCTCCTTAAGATAGATGACATGTTGGGTGAACAAATTACAGCGGGGCAATTGACAAACATCGAGAAAACATACAAGCATATACTACTCATCTTGACTCCTTTGAGATTCGATTGGGCATTACAACATTATACATAGACCGCCATCCAACTGCATCTATGACTAATAATCCACCTTCAGGTTATCATCCGAACCCCCTCCAGTATTAAGTTGCAAGCAACAGATAATTGCATTACGAATTGCGTGTAAAGTAAACAATACGATTGTTCTATGAACAAAGGATTGTTGTTTTCTCCCAAGTAGCAACATCACATCTAGTACCTTAGAGATTTCTGTCACTTCCCCAGATTACTAGAGGCATGAACCCACTATCGAGCATAAATACTAACTCTTGGAGTTGCTAGCATCTACTTGGCCAAGATAGCTACTAACAACGGAAAGTATGCAAGATCACAAATAACAAAGACATGATAGAATCAATAATCAATCTGAAATAACATCTCAATATCCATCGGATCCCCGCAAACACAACATGTATGAATTACAAATAGATGATCTTGATCATGAACGGAGCTCACAAGATCTAAACATGATAGCACAAAGGAGGAGAACCAACCATCTAGCTACTACATGGACCCGTAGTCCAGAGATGAACTACTCACGCATCACACGGGAGGATTGCATGGTGATGAAGAAGGCCTCCAGGGTGAATTCCCCTCTTCGGCAGGGTGCCGGGAAGAGCTTTAGATCCCTCCCAATCTAGGGATGGAGATGATGGCGGCTACAGACTCTTTCGTGGAATTTTGATCGGGTACTTAGGGTTTCTGTATCGGAGGCAATATATAGGCGGAAGGAGAGGACGAGGGGGTGCCTGGGGCGGCCAAACCACCGCTGGCATGGGCCAAGCCTGGCTGCACGGCCAGGTGGTGTGGCCGGGCCCCAGCCTCTCTCCGTGTCGTATTCTGGCTCCTCGTGTCCCTCGATGAAAAACTGACTTTGGCTTTTGTCCCATCCAATTCCGAGAATATTCATTTTCTGACTTTCCTGGAACCAAAAATAGCAGAAAACAGGCAGCTGGCACTATGTCTCTTGTTAATAGGTTAATCCAAGAAATCATATGAAAAGTACTCCAAAGTGTGGACAAAACATAAGAAAGTAGATAAAACCAAGCATGAAACATCAAAAATTATGGATACGTTAGCAACGTATCAGCGTTTGGTCGGGCGTGGCTAGCGCTCGGAGCGGGAGCGGCAACGTTCAACAGGGCTCACAGTGGGTGTTTGTCGCATGGTGGGAAATGGGCATGTCCGGGAGTGTGCTAGGGTCAAGGCAGAGCGGCGCGCGCGGGCTGTGGTCGAGGGGCGACGTGTGCTGCCTTGTCGGGTGCGGCGCACTGGCGCGCTCCGGACACGGTGCAGAGGCTCGGTGCATGGCTGCTCTGAGGTGGTCCAGTGCTCGGCTGTGTCCGTGGGGTGGACAGTGAGTCGGGGTAGGGTGCGGCGGAGCTACGGGACATGCTGGGTAGGTGCGGTGTGGTCTCTGGCGCGTCGGCCACGGTCGATCGGCGATGACCATATTCGGGCGGCGCGCCACTGTACTCCACGGCGAAGGGGGATGTTGGTCTGGGCTGGGTTGGATCGGAGGGGACAGAGGAGAGTAAAGAGGGCAATGTATTGAGTGATCACTACTCAAAACAGTAGAATTAGGCTAGAGTTTATTCTGTATCTGCAAGGTGTTCGGTCAAATGGTCGCAAGAAAGTTTTATTTGAATTTTGAGAAGATTTTTGGTGAGTGTGTTGATCGTATGCTTGGTCATCTGTGGTTGCTTGGGATTGTCAAGGTGAACTCATTTGAGTGGTTTTTGAAAAAGTGGAATCCATGCATATGTAAAGGATTCAATTTTCCAATGTCATTTAAAATTAGTGGTTAAATGTTTTTGTAAGATTTCAAAGTGGGCCTTGATAGATCTTTACTTGTACTAGCAAGGGGTGCAAAGAGTTGAGAATGTTTCTATTTGAAATTGACTTCTAGGAACACCTAAAGTGGCCTAGTGGATTAGAATGGCAAAAGTGACCATTTGCCTTTATTAATCTTATTTGATTTCTTTTTCTTTGGATTTTGTTTTTGAATGATGTAGATGATGTGGCATTCACCTTTGAATCATTTTACAACCATTAGAACAATGAAACATGGAAATTACACACAATTCTATACTAATGCACAAACACATGCATACATAATCATCTTAATAATAAAAGTTTTTGTTAACCCTAATTTGGGTGATTTGGATCTTGATAACCTGATTAAAGATTTGGGATGTTACAAACCTTCCCCCTTAAACCAAATCTCGTCCAGAGATTTAAGAAAAACTAGGAACTAAAGAGATCTGGAAACTCAGTCCTAATGTAATCTTCTCTCTCCCAGGTGGCTTCTTCTTCGGTGTGGTTGCTCCATTGGATATTGAGAAATTTGATACTCCGAGTCCTGGTGGTTCTGAAGGCTTCTTCCAAGATACGGATGGGCACTCCACAATATGTCAGATCCTTGTTGATATCAACGGCTCGGTGATCGATGTTCTTGAAAACTTTGGTCTTCTTCGGCACTTCCAAGCATTTGCGAAGTAACGAGATATGGAACACATTATGGATGGCTGACATCTCTTCTGGCAGTTCCAGCTGATACGATACTTCTCCTCGACGATTCAGAATCTTGAAGGGTCCGATATATCTGGGGGCTAAGTTTCCTTTCAGACTAAAACGTTGCGTTTCCTTCAACGGCGAAACCTTGAGATACACAAAATCTCCGACTTTGAAGGTCAAATCTCTACGTCTCTTGTCAGCATACCTCTTCTGTCTGGATTGGGCAGTCTTGAGGTGCTCACGGACTTTGTGAACCTTCTCTTCGGCTTCTTGTAGGATGTTGGGTCCATAAATCTGACTCTCTCCTACTTGCGACCAATTCAAAGGGGTACGACACTTTCTTCCATTTAAGAACTCAAATGGGGCTATTTGCAAACTGGCTTGATAACTGTTGTTGTAGGAGAATTCTGCGAAAGGCAGACAATCTTCCCATTTTGTTCCATACTCTAACACACAAGCTCTCAACATATCTTCTAAGATCTGATTGACTCTTTCAGTCTGTCCGTCGGTCTGCGGGTGATAAGCTGTGCTGAAGTTCAACTTGGTTCCTAATCCCTCTTGGACTTTCTGCCAAAATCTCGAGGTAAATTGGGTTCCTCGATCCAACAATATGGTCTTGGGGGTTCCATGCAAACTGACGATTCTAGCAATATACAGCTCTACCAGCTTTGAACTCTGGTAGGTTGTCTTGACAGGTATAAAATGGGCTACCTTGGACAGTCTATCAACTATGACCCAGATTGAGTCATTTCCCTACTAGAAGTGGGCAAACCGGTGATAAAGTCCATTCCGACGGAATCCCATTTCCATTCCGAAATCTGCAATGGTTGCAACAGTCCTGCGGGTCTCCGATTTTCTGCTTTGACTCTTTGATAGATATCACACTTGGCGATGTAGCTTCCGATTTCTCTCTTCATCTTGTGCCACCAAAATTTCTCCTTCAAATCCTGATACATCTTCGTTCCTCTGGGGTGGATAGAATAAATAGTATCATGAGCTTCTTGCATGATAACTTGCTTCAGCTCCGAATCTGCTGGCACACAGATACGTCATTTGTACCACAGAACTCCTTCTTTGTCTTCGGTGTATCCAGGCACCTTTCCTATACCAATACGATGCTTGATTCTGTCGATACTTGCATTTCCCTTCTGGGCTTCCTTGATCTGACTGACCAAAGTGGGTTGAAGTTCAATGCTAGCTAAAAATCCTTTGCTAACTAGTTCAGTTCTAAACTGCTCCAACTCTTCATGCAAACTTGGCTGGTTCTCTTTGATCATGGTGTTTAACCTACACGACAATCTGCTAAGAGCATCCGCTACCACATTGGCTTTGCCGGGGTGATAGTGAATGTCAAGGTCATAATCCTTGATTAACTCTATCCATCTCATTTGCCTCATATTCAGCTCCTTTTGAGTGAAAATATACTTCAAGCTCTTGTGATCTAAATAAATCTCATAGCGATTACCCATAAGGTAATGACGCCATGTCTTCAAGGCTAAGACTACAGCTACTAGTTCAAGATCATGGGTGGGGTAGTTTTGCTCATGTTGCTTCAGTTGTCTGGACAAATATGCTATGACTTTGCCTTCTTGCATCAACACACATCTGAGACCAATCTTGGATGCATCACAATACACATCAAAAGGCTTCTTGATATCTGGCATAATCAGAATGGGGCTGAAATCAATCTATTCTCGAGCTCTTGGAAACTTGCTTCACATTTGTCGGTCCATTCAAACTTCTTGTCCTTCTTCAACAATTGGGTCATGGGTCTTGCGATGCTCGAAAATCCTTCAACGAACTTGCGGTAATATCCCGCTAATCCGAGAAATGCACGGACTTGGGTTTGAGTGGTTGGGGCTTCCCATTCTTCAACATCTTTGATCTTGGCGGGATCAACAGCGACTCCTCCTGCCGACACAATATGTTCGAGGAATCCTACTTCTTTCAGCCAAAACTCACATTTGCTGAACTTGGCATACAACTGATGCTCTCTAAGGGTTTCAAGGATGATTCTCAAATGTTGCTCATGGTCTTCTTCTGACTTGGAGTAGATAAGAATATCGTCGATAAACACAATGACAAACTTATCCAGAAAGTTCATAAAGATCTTATTCATGAGATTCATGAAATAAGCGGGGGCATTGGTTAACCCAAAAGACATGACCGTATACTCATACAATCTATATCTGGTGGTAAAGGCGGTCTTTGGAATATCCGTTGCATGAATCTTGAGTTGATGATAACCAGTCCTAAGATCAATCTTAGAGAACACTCTGGCACCAGTCAACTGATCAAACAGATCCTCTATCTTTGTCAATGGGTACTTGTTCTTGATGGTGACATCATTCAGCTTCCTGTAATCTATGCACAAATGGTTGCCTCCATCTTTGTTGTCGACGAACAACACGGGCGATCTCCATGGCGATGCGCTTGGTTGAATCAAGCCTTTCTCCAGCATAGCATCAAGTTGCTTCTTCAGCTCCACTAACTCTGATGGGTTCATGCTATAGGGTCTCTGAGCTATGGGTCCTGTTCCAGGAATTAGTTCAATAATGAACTCGATATCCCGATCTGGAGGCATACCGGGCAATTCATCTGGGAATATGTCAGGGTATTCACAGACTACTCTGACTTGGTCTATGGTAGGTAGGGCTAGACTCTTGTTGCATTTGAATTGACGGGGCAAGGTTTTAGATATATGCTCTACTGATACTCTAGCGCTACTGGTCATGGTGATGGATTTCTTGGCACAATCGATCAATCCTTTATGCTTCGACATCCAATCCATTCCTAGTACTACTTCCAAACCTTTGGTTCCAAAACTATTAGATTGGCATAAAAATCTATTCCATGTATTCTGATAGGCACAACCTTGCAAATTTTTCTAGCTTTGGTGGTTGAACTTGGTATTTGAACTAGCATAACATGCTTCAAGTTGGTTAGGTAAATCTTACTAGTGCATGCAAATTCTTCGGTAACAAATGAGTGCGATGCTCCAAAATCAAACAACACTCTTGCTAATACTGAGTTAACAGAAAACATACCAAGCACGACATCTGGCGCTTCTTGGGCTTCTTCGGCGTTCATGTGGAAGAGACGACCGTTGCAGTTGAGCGAATTCCCGGGGGAGAATCTTCTTCTGGGATGAACATGGCACTGCTGCTGAGCTGGGGCATTCGCATTGGCAGTGGTGGCAATCTTCTTGGGACACCCATTGGAGTAGTGACCCTTCACTCCACACTCAAAACAAGTAATCTGAGTCTTATCTTTGGCTGCAACAGGCACGGTGTTGCTTCCAGTCCTTGGTGCAGTATTGTTGTTGTTGTTGTTGGACTTGGACGGTGCACGGTTGAAGCTGTTGGAGTTCCTGGGGTTGTTGTTGTTTCTTCCGGTCTTCACATTTCCTCCGCTACGGTTGGGGTAGCTTGGACGAGACATGGGGGGTCTATTGTTCCGCGGGGCATATCTTGCAGATGGCTTGGGGCGATACTTCTGGGTACCGTGGGACCCAGCTTGGAGCATCATCTGACGTTTGTGGTTGTCATTCGCTTGGTTGATCTTCCCTTCCATCTAGATGGTAGAGTCGACTAGCTCTTCGAGATCCTCAAAACGGATGTTGACTAGCACCATCTGCATCTCATCATGCAGTCCATTCATAAATCTCCCCTTCTTCTTGGCTTCAGTGTTGATCTCATCAGGTGCATATGTGGCGAGGGACAAAAATCTATCACGGTACTACACTACAGTCATTCTGCCTTGCTTTAGTTCTCCGAATTCATCTCTCATTCAGGTGACTAAACCCTGCGACACATGGGTGCGGCTGAACTTGACCTTGAAAGCTTCCCACGTCATCACTTGACCGTGGTTCATCGTGCGGGTGCTATTCCACCATGCTCTTGCATCTCCTGCCAGATAGTGGGTGGCAAACAGAACCTTCTCGTTGGCGTCAACTCCTGCGACTTCTAAGTTATTCTCCATGGTCTGTAACCAATCATCAGCATCCAGCGGGTCTTCAGACTTGCTAAAGATAGGGGGATTGTGATACATTGCAAATGTATCTATAATTTTTTGATGTTCCATGCTTGGTTTTATCCACTTTCTTGTGTTTTGTCCACACTTTGGAGTAATTTTCATATGATTTCTTGGACTAACCTATTAACAAGAGCTACAGTGCCAGCTGCCTGTTTTCTGCTGTTTTTGGTTCCAGGAAAGTCAGAAAATGAATATTCTCGGAATTGGACGGGACAAAAGCCAAAGTGCCTATTTTTTCCAGAAGTCATCAGATGCCGGAATACGAGACGGAGAGGGGCCAGAGGGCGGCCACACCACCTGGCCACGCGGCCAGGCTTGGCCCGCGCCAGGGGGTGGTGTGGCCAGCCCAGGCACCCCCTCAGCCTCCCCTTCCGCCTATATATTGCCCTCAGGACGAAAACCCTAAGTGCCCGAACAAAAATCCACGAAAGAGTCTCTAGCCGCCGTCATCTCCATCCCTAGATCGGGAGGGATCTGAAGCTCTTCCCGGCACCCTGCCGGAGAGGGGAATTCACCCTGGAGGCCTTCTTCATCACCATGCAAGCCTCCGGTGTGATGCGTGAGTAGTTCATCCTTGGACTACGGATCCATATAGTAGCTAGATGGCTGGTTCTCCTCCTTTGTGCTTTCATGTTTAGATCTCGTGAGCTCCGTTCATGATCAAGATCATCTATTTGTAATTCTGCATGTTGTTTTTGCGGGGATCCGATGGATATTGAGATGCTATTTCAGATTGATCGTTGATTCTATCATGTATTTGTTATTTGTGATCTTGCATGCTTTCCGTTGTTAGTAGCTATCTTGGCCAAGTAGATGCTAGCAACTCCAAGAGTTAGTATTTATGCTCGATAGTGGGTTCATGCCTCTGGTAATCTGGGGAAGTGACAGAAATCTCTAAGGTACTAGATGTGCTGTTGCTACTAGGGAGAAAACAACAATCCTTTGTTCATAGAACAATCGTATTGTTTACTTTACACGCAGTTCATAAAGCAATAATCTGTTGCTTGCAACTTAATACTGGAGGGGGTTCGGATGATAACCTGAAGGTGGATTATTAGTCATAGATGCAGTTGGATGGCGGTCTATGTATAATGTTGTAATGCCCAATCAAGTTCCAAAGGAGTCAAGATGATTAGTATATGCATGTATTGCTTTCTCGATGTTTGTCAATTGCCCCGCTATAATTTGTTCACCCAGCATGTTATCTATCTTAAGGAGAGCCACCTCTAGTGAACTATGGATCTCGGTCCCTTTTCTTTTACATACAATCTATAAACTGTTTACTGCTTTGTGTTTACTTTCTGCAAACTATTACTTCTTTCCATTCGATACGTTTAATCCTTTGTTTTCAGCAAAACACGGTGAGATTGGAAACCTTATCGCAAGTTGGGGACAAAGTTCTGTGGTTGTGTTGTGTAGGTCTCCACGTTGCTACTAGCACCGGTAGTGCGCCCTGCCAAAGCTCAGCTAGTAACACCTTTGGGGTGTTTCCTTGCTCCTACTGGTTCGATTAAACCTTGGTTTCATACTGAGGGAAACTTGCTGCTGTGCTCATCATACCTTCCTCTTGGGGTTCCCAACGAGCTCTACATCAACACCGCACCAGCACTTTTCTGGCGCCATACACAGAACCATCAAGCATTTTTCTGGCACCGTTGTCGGGGAGTCAAGGACATCTTCACAAGGAGAGTCCCTCATAACCAATCTCTTTACTTTGTTATTTTTGTTTTGCTTAGTTTCTTTTTGCTTTGTTTGCTTGTTTCTTTATCAAAAACACAAAAAAATAGTTTTACTAGTTTGCTTTCTTATTTGAAAACCCCCAAAAACGAGTACTCTTGAAAACACTAAGTTGTGTGACTTCACTAGCACCAACAACAATGATTTTATGAGCACACCTATTGCTCCACCTGTGCCTGAGGATACTTTCTTTGAGATAAAACCTGCTTTGCTCAATCTTGTTAGGAGAGAACAATTTTCTGGTATTGGTAATGAAGATGTTGCTTCCCATCTAAATAACTTTGTTGAACTTTGTGAGATGCAAAAGCATAGGGATGTAGATGGTGATATTATTAAGCTGAAATTGTTTCCTTTCTCTTTGAGAGGAAAAGCTAAAGAATGGTTGAATTCCTTAACTAGGAATAGTATTGATTCTTGGACTAAGTGCAAAGATGCTTTCATTGGAAAGTACTATCCTCCTGCTAAGATTATATCTATGAGAAGTGAAAGAATGAAGTTTAAACAACTTGATAATGAACATGTTGCTCAAGCTTGGGAAAGAATGAAATCTTTGGTAAAGAATTGTCCCACTCATGGACTGACTGCTTGGATGATCATCCAAACTTTTTATGCAGGATTGAACTATTCTTCAAGGAACCTATTGGATTCTGCTACTGGAGGTACCTTTATGACCATCACTTTGGGTGCTGCAACAAAACTTCTGGACAATATGATGGTTAATTATTCTGAATGGCATACTGAAAGAGCTCCACAAGGTAGGAAGGTAAATTATGTTGAGGAAACCTCCTCCTTGAGTGATAAGATTGATATTATTATGTCTATGGTTGTTAATGGGAAAGCCCATATTGATCCAAATAATGTTCCTTTAGCCTCCTTGGTTGCTCAAGAAGAGCAAGTTGATGTAAACTTCATAAGAAATAACAATTTTTGGCAAGAATGCTTATAGGAGTAATTTTGGTAACAACAATTATAAGCCATATCCTCCCAACAATGGTAATTCTTATGGAAATTATTACAACAATAATATGAGTGCACCCTCTGAACTTGAAGTTATGCTTAAAGACTTTATTAGTAAACAAACTGCTTTCAATAAAACTATTGAGGAAAAACTCTCTAATGTTGAAAGAAATATAGCATCTTTGGCTGAAGCTCAATCTTCTTTGAATAAAATGGCTACTAAACCTGAAACTAATGATAATCCCTTTGCAGCTACTAATGCTATACAAGTAAGAATTGATGAAAATGTTAGACTATTAGCTGAATTACATGCTAAATGGGAAAGAGAAGATGAAATTGCTAGAAACATTAGTGTTTCTACTATCACCACCACTAGTGTTGAGGCTAGTAATAGTTCTACTCCTTTAGATGATAAGTATGGTTTTGATCTTGATGGTTGCAATATCTCTGAAGTTATTAAGTTCCTACAAAAGCTTGCTAAAAGTCCTAATGCTAGTGCTATGAACATGACCTTTACAAAACACATTACTGATGCTCTCATAAAGATTAAAGAATAAAAGATGAAACATAAAGCTTCTATTCCTATAAAACAAGAAGATGGTTGGGAACCCATCATTAATATGAAAGTGAATGATTTTGATTTCAAAGCTTTATGTGATCTTGATAGTAGTATTTCTATTATGCCTAGAAGGATATGATATGCTTGATTTGCCTCCACTTGAAGATTGTTATTTGAATGTCCCACTTGATGATAATGCTAAAAAGAAACACATGGGGAGTCTTAATGATGTTCTTATTATGGTTAATAATGCCTATGTCCCTGTTGATTTCTATGTTTTGGATGTTGAATACAATGCTTCTTGTCCTATTACTTTGGGAAGACCTTTTCTTATAACTGTTGGTGCCATCATTGATATGAAAGAAGGCACCATTAAATATCAACTCCCACTCAAGAAAGGTATAGAAAACTTCCCTAAGAAGAGAGAGAATATTTCTTTTGCTTCTCCTATGAAATCAAAATTTGGTCTTAAGGCTTCTTCATTTGAGAACACTTGATTCTTTTTTGCTTCTTATACCTAACTTAAAGGCGTTAAAGAAAAGTACTTATTGGGAGATAACCCAAAAGTTTTAGATGAGTCTTGGAAGTTATTACTTTAGTAATAACCACTCCTTATCCTTTTTATTTGCTTTTTGTGCCAAGAGTAACCTCTAATGAGAGATAAGTAATGACTGGGAAAGTTGCTGTCCCGAAACAGATTTATGTGCTTCACCGTAAAAATTCGTGTAAAATCTCTGAACGTCTTTTTGAGGCGTGCATTTTTGTGCTTATGCCCCAGATTGTTATCTAACTTTCGTTAGTTCAACACTTTTTGATTTGAGCAACAGAAGGTCTTCGAAAAAACCGTCTTTACCTGCTGGTCTGTTTTGACAGATTTCTGCCATTTTCTGCATTTGCTTCTTATTGGTTCCTTTTTGAGTTCTTTTGGGGAATTGAGCTTTTTGAGGGAAGTTCTTAAGTAGCTAGTGTTCTAATGGAAGTTTATTTGGTGTTAGAACTGAACCTTAAGACTTATTATCTTGAGTGCACTGACGTTGCTAATAAAGATTGTGTGAAGTTTTGTATGAAGGAAAAATTTCAGGTGTATTTAAGGAATGATTAATGAGATGAAGGATGTACTAAAGCTCAAGCTTGGGGATGCCACGCGTGTCACCCCAAGAAATATTCAAGAAGTACAAGCGTCAAAGCTTGGGGATGCCTAAGGCATCCCCTTCTTCATCAATAAAAATCCCAGGTTTCTTCCAAACGCTTCATTTTTATTGTTTCATGCACAATTGTGTTGTTCTTGGAGCGTCTTCTTTTTTGTTTTCGTGTTGGTTTTTCATTTGCTTAGTTTTCTGAATAAATTGGTTGGACCCCCTCTTTCATACAGTGGTTTGCAAATAGTTTGGTTTGGTTTGGAAAAGAGTAGGAAAGTTCATGCTTATGTGGTAAAAAGAGCTTGTTTTTGACTGTGGCCTATGCTTTGTCATGCCATGCTTGATTTGGATTTATGCTTAGTATTCTTTGTTGTAGCACGGCTTGTTATAAACAATTGATATTGCTTAATGTGCCTTGGATGAATCATGCATTGTTTTAGCATATTAAAGCATAGTATAGCGGTATTCTCCTTTGATGCTTTATTTGGGTTGACTTGGCACATGCTCACACCATGTTATGACTATCTCAAGTCACCATAGCCTTTATGATCCTTTAGTTTTCAACTTGTAGTATCACTTTATGCTTTGATCAATGATGTTTTGTCGCTCTGCATGATTATGGCCGTTATTGCTCTCTTAGTTTGTCGCTCCTAGTCTTTTGCTAGCCTCCACAACAAAGTATGAGTTCCACTCATGCATCCAACTCCCTAAACCAAGTTATTCCAAAGAGTCCACCATACCTACCTACTAGCTTATGCTATTCCAAGTATATTCATGCTTTTGTTTACCTTCTGAATTAAATTTGTTATGAGAAAACTAGTGATTAAAGCTCTCACGAACTTGATGGCACACTTTACTTTTCTTGCCCTTAATAAACTTGAACCATTCTGTCGTCTATGTTGTATATGCTTGCACTTATTTGTTGGAAATTAGCAGAACCATGCTTTCGTGGGGAACGCTTTCAACATTGCACGTGGTACTTGTACCTAGTTGATATCATGCTCTTTTGTATATGGATGTCGTCGGTGTGAAATGAAAGGGGAGCTTGTAAGTCCATGGAGTGATGTAAATGTGTTAGAGAAACGCCTGGGCTGCTGGTCTAATCCATGCTGGCATGGTGGAAACCTGCAGCGTAACCATAATGAGTTGTCTATGAAGCATTCTTCTTATAAAAAAAGAGTCCTATTGAGAAAAAAAAGACAAAAAAAGAAAAAAAAAGAGATATTATGAAAAGAGGAAAGAGAGAAAAAAAGCACCATATTCCCATGGTAAATAAGAAGATTGCTGAGATACTCGTTGTCTGCTTGCCTTGTCATTTTGATATGGGGATTCTTCCGTATCATCGGGCAAGGGGTACCCCGTTGGCGGTTCTCTATGATACACATGTACTTACAATGACAATAACTTACCGGTGACTAAACTTGAGTAGCATGAAGAGCGGCCCTCGTATACAAGGGACATGAGATTTCTGACTTATACTTCGTCAAGCATGTACACCATACTTTGTTCACTTTAACCTTAATCACTTCAAGATGCTTATGATAGGGGCAATGAGAGCTAAAAGCTACAAGTACCATAATTTTTGGAAGCTCTTTATGAGACTTGAATCCCTACTTCCTTTTATAGAAAGGCCTTTCTTCCACCATATTATTGAGTCTCCACCTTCTACCTTTATGCACCTACTTTGAGAGCATAGTGGCCATTCTTAGTTCTATGTGCATTGTCCCAATACTAGTTGATTGATGCATATCTTGATATTGCTTGTTTTAAACTATTTGTATCTAGTCACTCTTATGAACTTTGAAGGTGTCCTATGCATTCATATTTTCTACTCTATGAGGGACACGCTGAATGCTATTATGCTATATTTTCTTTATGTGAAACAAACAAACGTCTTACAAAGCATTGTTATTCATGAATCTTTTGTTTGTGCCTTTTCATGTTGCATCATAGTTTCTTTGCCTTATTGCTAGAACCTTGTCTTTCATGTTATGATTGAAGTACTATGATCCCAACCTTGAATGTTTTACAAATACTTTGATCAAGTCTTTGACGGTGCATGTCACCTCAAAAATTATTCTTTCTTTTTATCACTTACCTACTCGAGGACGAGCAGGAGTTAAGCTTGGGGATGTTGATACATTGCAAATGTATCTATAATTTTTGATGTTCCATGCTTGGTTTTATCCACTTTCTTGTGTTTTGTCCACACTTTGGAGTACTTTTCATATGATTTCTTGGACTAACCTATTAACAAGAGCTACAGTGCCAGCTGCCTGTTTTCTGCTATTTTTGGTTCTAGGAAAGTCGGAAAATGAATATTCTCGGAATTGGACGGGACAAAAGCCAAAGTGCTTATTTTTCCGGAAGTCATCAGATGCCAGAATACGAGACGGAGAGGGGCCAGAGGGCGGCCATACCACCTGGCCGCGCGGCCAAGCTTGGCCCGCGCCAGGGGGTGGTGTGGCCAGCCCAGGGACCCCCTCGGCCTTCCCTTCCGCCTATATATTGCCCTCGGGACGAAAACCCCATGTGCCCGATCAAAAATCCACGAAAGAGTCTGTAGCCACCGTCATCTCCATCCCTAGATCGGGAGGGATCTGAAGCTCTTCCCGGCACCCTGCCAGAGAGGGGAATTCACCCTGGAGGCCTTCTTCATCACCATGCAAGCCTCCGGTGTGATGCGTGAGTACTTCATCCTTGGACTACGGATCCATGTAGTAGCTAGATGGCTGGTTCTCCTCCTTTGTGCTTTCATGTCTAGATCTTGTGAGCTCCGTTCATGATCAAGATCATCTATTTTTAATTCTGCATGTTGTGTTTGCGGGGATCCGATGGATATTGAGATGCTATTTCAGATTGATTATTGATTCTATCATGTCTTTGTTATTTGTGATCTTGCATGCTTTCCGTTGTTAGTAGCTATCTTGGCCAAGTAGATGCTAGCAACTCCAAGAGTTAGTATTTATGCTCGATAGTGGGTTCATGCCTCTGGTAATCTGGGGAAGTGACAAAAATCTCTAAGGTACTAGATGTGATATTGCTACTAGGGAGAAAACAACAATCCTTTGTTCATAGAACAATCGTATTGTTTACTTTACACGCAGTTCGTAAAGTAATAATCTGTTGCTTGCAACTTAATACTGGAGGGGGTTCGGATGATAACCTGAAGGTGGTTTATTAGTCATAGATGCAGTTGGATGGCGGTCTATGTATAATGTTGTAATGCCTAATCAAGTCTCAAAGGAGTCAAGATGATTAGTATATGCATGTATTGCTTTCTCGATGTTTGTCAATTGCCCCGCTATAATTTGTTCACCCAACATGTTATCTATCTTAAGGAGAGCCACCTCTAGTGAACTATGGATCCTGGTCCTTTTTCTTTTACATACAATCTATAAACTGTTTACTGCTTTGTGTTTACTTTCTGCAAACTATTACTTCTTTCCATTTGATACGTTTAATCCTTTGTTTTCAGCAAAACACGCTGAGATTGACAACCTCATCGCAAGTTGGGGACAAAGTTCTGTGGTTGTGTTGTGTAGGTCTCCATGTTGCTACTAGCACCGGTAGTGCGCCCTACCAAAGCTCAGCTAGTAACACCTTTGGGGTGTTTCCTTGCTCCTACTGGTTCGATTAAACCTTGGTTTCATACTAAGGGAAACTTGCTGCTGTGCTCATCATACCTTCCTCTTGGGGTTCCCAACGAGCTCTACATCAACACCGCACCAGCACTTTTCTGGCACCATACACAGAGCCATCAGATTGGTATTCTAGAAGTTTTTGAGTTTGGATCCACGATGATCCTAATTTCCATGGCCTTGATTATTGTGGGCCATCTAGGCGATCTGTTGCATGGTGGCTAGGTTGGCTTGGCGCTCTGCTCTCCTAGCTTCGCGGTCCGAAACTAGTATCTGCAGAATCTGCAGCATCGGGTCCTACGATGAGCTGCTCCCTCCTTGGTTTCCACGAGTCATCTGAAGATTGAGATAGATAATGGGGTAAGAGGGAAAGTTCTAAGGTTCATGGTTTTGTTTTCAAAGCTAAAACTTTGAGTTTGAACTCAGGTTTTGCAAACTAGCTTCTTCTCATTCATTGAATCAAGGCACACGATACAAACACACACACCACAACATGAAAGGAAAAACAGGTGGTTTTAAGAACCATTCTGTAAGCTAAGATACAATGGGACCGATACTTCTCACTCCTACGATAGTGCTCTAGTGCATCTACTCATCATCAATGAAGTCAGAGTCATCATCGTCGGTGTGGAAGTCCATGGCATCATCCTCTAGATAGTCATTGTCATCACTAAGGTATGAGTGAATATCCCTTGGATGTCTTCACCTTCTCCTTCTTCTTCTTCTTTTTCTGCAAGCTGAGCTTCTTGCTCCTGGATGGTCTTCTCGAGGTCGGCCACCTTCTTGCAAAGACGAGCGATGGTGCGATCCTTCTTCTCGTGTTGCCGGCGAAGTGACTGATGATCCTTTACAAGCATTGAGAAGGTTTGGGCCTTCTAGGTGGAAATGGTAAGGTTGTGGTTGGCATAGGCTCGAGCATTGTCCAATTCCTTCTGTCTATCATATAGTAGGAAGTCCAGGTTCTCCACTTGGCGTTCAACTCTGGGTGACTTGGCATCTCTAGTGGCATTCCCATAGAATCACGCCTTACATAGTGAGCAAAGCGAGTTCCCTAGATCAAGTTGACGTTCTGTCCGCAAAGACGGGCGAGAGCTTCATGCATAGCCCTGGATAATCCATCTAGCCAGTTGTTCTCTCTCACGGTGAATTGAATCTTCTCGGAAAGGGGTGCCTCCATCTTACCTCAAAGATCAGCAACTATCAGCCATTGTAAATCTCCTCCTGGAAAATCCTTGAGTTGGGCTCCAAAGAATTCCGGATGCGGGCGCTCAAGGTACTCCGATAGTGCATCACGATCCCTCTTGAAGATCAGTTGGCCTCCGTTGCCCAACTGGTAGAACTTGCAGTATTGAACTTCCATCTATAAGAATTTAGGATGAGTAAGTTAGTGAGGTGATCAAGTGTGTAAAATTTTATGTAGTAATGTAAGAATTTTTGAGGAACATGAATCTTTTTGAAAGAATCTCAAGGATAAGAGTGGAAATAGGTTTTCATAAATACTCACTTCTTTTTTTTTGAAACTAAGTTTTTGTTCGGACGTTCATTCTAACTAGGGTCTCCTATGGTCAGGATGGCTCTGATACCAACTTGTCAACACCCGGATTTTTAATCCCAGATGCCTGTTATGCCATACATCGCAATCCCAGGATTACCATTTTTGCGAGACATAACATATTGGATATCACATTACATCATCCATTACAAACCATAATAAGGTCTTACACAAATAAAGGATCTCATGATCCAGTCTTAATACAAACAAGTAGCGGAATAACAAGCATAGCGGTGGGCTCCATCTTCAGTGTCACTGGCAATGCTGACGATGGGAGATGATCCTAGTTGTTGTAGCCATCCTACTGTCCTTCTTCCGGATAGTCCTCCTCATAGTCTGGCCACGGGAATAACCAGGGACAAAGCCATGAGTACTCTTTAAGTACTCGCAAACTATCACTAACAAGTAAGGTAATTCTAGTAGGAATGCTAAGTTCTAAGTTTATTTGCAAAGTTAAGTTTGAAACCTAAGCTGAGTTCAGAAATAAAGAAAGATAAAATAAAGTTCTAAATCACCTAAGTGGGAACTTAGTTTTTCATAGTCACAACCCTGTTGTGGTCAAGTCATGTCACAATTCATTTTATAAGTCATTTGGGAAACATCTGACGACGGAACAATATGGCCACTCCAACTGTCCATGACCATGGACGCGGCCATTCGAATAGTTTGACACTCTGCAGAGGTGGTACACTATCACCACAAAATTCGATACATCCAACAGGGATAACCCTGAATCATCATACTTAGTATGCGGATAATCAAACATAACCTTTCCTTTACACACCCTAATATAAGCACCTCTCCTATGAGATTGGCCTCCCAGCCATTGCCATTGCCATCTGCCATCCTGGGCACCAGTGGCGGAGCTTCAAAGAAAATGTTGGGCAGGCCAAACAAAAAAAGAGCACATTTTTTACTAACGACGAATTTCGAGAGAAATCTGAGTGAAAATCAAGCTATGAAACTGCTAATAAAGATTTGGGCAAAGAAAAAATAACACGTGCTAGACTAGCGAAGGTACGAGGAGTGGAGATTGGCACATATCTTATTTTAATTGAAAAATTCAGAAAACAAATCAGGATATGGCCAGCGATGTATATCACAAAGTTGCAAACTATCAATTGAAATAATGTGTATTTTGAGAACCAAACTTGGTGGCAAGGCTAGCGAGTGCGCAGCCAGCCCACCTGGATTCGAGTCCTCATGGGGCCAAATTAAACGGCTGTTATCCGAACACGTATAATCCGCTGCTGGAGAGGTCTCATCTATCTAAGAATGTATAACCCGCGAGTGATCATTCCCCGAGGGCCGACGTTTTAAAATAAAATGTATTTTAAGGTATATGAGTGTTATATTTTCAAATCTCAAAATCTATTAGATTGTTATTTTTTGTAGTCCATAATGAAAAGAATTTCGCATTGTGATTTTGCATGCATGTAAGACTTTTTTTGGGTTTTGTAGGGCATATCATTGACAAAATCCAGATTTGTTTCATATTTTTAAAGAAACTTTTAATTTTTTTTGAATGTGTAATACAGAGAGATCACTGGATCTTACGTGCTGGAAGAACTTATCAAGATATTCCTTCTGTTCGAAATTATTGTTCTTTGATTTTGATAGATTCGGATGTGTTTAACACTAAACATCACTAGATACATTTAAATCTAGACAAATATAAATACTATTAATTCGGATCAGAGAGTACTAGATCTTTTAAAGTAACTAGCAAAGTTAGCTAGCTACCATGGTATCTTCTTGTTTTAGGACAATCAACGACTGTCAAAGTTGTGCGATGTGTCTCAGGGCTCTGTTCTCACTAGTACCATTAGTAGTATGCCGTATAGCTGAGAATAAGAGCTCCCGATGATTGTTGCCTGCATGGGTCCTCCCAATTGCTCGTTGCTCTCGTTTGGTTGGCTTGGGTCTGCAAATAGCTCTTGCTAGTACCAGTGGACTAAGCAGCTGAGCCACAGATACATGAGTATAAACGTTTTTAGGCAAAAATCTTGGGCGGGCCATGGCCCGGGTTAGCCCTCGTGTAGCTCCGCTGCATAGGTGGACAACATCAAGAGGTAGCCTCAGCTCAAACCTCTGCCGCGAGGGAACTCATACTAATGCATATAAACTTCTGGCTAAGCCTTACCCAATTCAGGTATTGTGGTTGTACGGTAAAATTGGAATGGTCGCATCCGAACCCAACCATCAGTTTTTATAAAGGGCTAAGGCTCATGCCTCAACATTTTCATCATCATAAACCATTTGTGTTTCTCAACACATGTCAAAACATCTCAATAGAATGACTCCTCCTTGATTGGTGTAGTGGTTGAAATTCTCCTTGTCTTCTTCGGGGTAGAACTCCTCCTCCTCGTAGATTTGGTCGGTACTATCGTCTATAAATACATACGAGATACACAATCACCAAACAATACTTAACTAGTCTATTTAGCACACTAAGGCACACTTGATGATCTAGTATCATCACATTCATCACAAGATTTAATGAATTAGTTTCATTTATTTCATTTAAAAAAAGTAATTTCTACTCATTGAAATTAATTAAGATTAAAATTCTCCAATTAAAATATGGCATCATGTGGACACATGTCATCACCACATACTCTAATACATGGGAATGTGATTTAAATGTTTGATCATATTTCAATAAGTTTAAGTTTATTATTTAAATGATTTAAAGTGACTATAAATGCCTATATCGCATTATTTTGGTATTAGTCCAAAATCACTGCATGTAAACCTAAATATTATTACATATTCAGATAGGTATTGTCAAATGTGATTTTTGATAGTTGGAATCAACTCAAAAGCTATTATGGTTGATTTTTGAAAAATATTTGAATGTAGAAAAATCTCTATTTTGTTATTTTTGCTATAGGTGATCTCTAACTCCAATTGATTTAAATTCAACGGGCTTGGATAGATATTTTAATTATCTTTCTAACAAAATTTGAATCATGCCATTTGGTTAAGTGAATCTCTCTGAGATGATTTTTAACTAAGTGGACAGAATTGAGTTTAAGTCTAAATAGAAAACCTCTATTTGAAATTTTAGGGCCAACGCGGGAACTAAACGAGCCGGTCCAGTGGCGCTCCGCGATGCAGAGGGCAACTGACAAGAGGGTCCCGCATGTCAGCGGTGCATCTAACACGAAGCGGTATCTGCTAATCTAGACCATTTGATCAAATTCTAATCTAACGGCCAGAGTTCATCATCGACGACGAACTGGTCGCTGGTGAGAACTAACCCTAGAAGCTCAGTGGGGGTCGATTGGGGGCTTACCAGGGCTCCAGCTAACGCGGCGATGGGGGCGATCGAACTGGTGGACGACGGCGGTCTCATGCGTAGTCGCGGCGGCTCCTGGGATGGTCACAATTGACTACCCCCTTTCTCCTCTGCTACGGCGAGCTCCGGCATAATTCTGGCGACTGAGGGCTCGAGCGGCTCCAGGGATGATGTGAGGGGATTAGTGGAAGGTGGTGAGTGTTGGAGTGTGGATAAATGGGGTTGGAGAGGTCTCCTTTTATAGCTCGACGAGGGGACCGTGAGGTGCGACGATGAGCTCGTCAGTGATGATGGTGCATGGGGCTAATGGCATGGGCGAGGTAGGCGGACGGTGCTCTGCCTCCTGGCGGTCATCTACGGCGTAATGGCGCGGCTAGGGGCGGTTGCATTTGGTCGGGCATGGCTGGCGCTCTGAGCGGGAGCGGCGGCGTTCGACGCGGCTCACGGTGGGTGCTGGTCGTGCGGCGGGAAATGGGCATGTCCGGGTGTGTGCTGGGGTCAAGGCGGAGCGGCAAGCGCGGGCTGTGGTCGAGGGGCGACATGTGCTGCCTTGTCGGGCGCGACGCACTGGCGCGCTCCGGACATGGTGCAGAGGCTCGATGCACGGCTGCTCTGAGGTGGTCCAGTGCTCGGCTGCGTCCGTGGGGTGGACAGGGGGTCGCGGTAGGGTGCGGCAGAGCTAGGGGACATGCTGGGTAGGTGCGGCGTGGTCTCTGGTGCTTCGTCCACGGTCGGCCGGCGACGACCATATTTGGGCGGCACGCCACTATACTCCACGACGAAGGAGGATGTTGGTCTCGGCTAGGTTGGATCAGAGGGAGCATAGGGGAGTAAAGAGGGCAATGTTTTGAAGGATCACTGCTCAAAACAGTAGAATTAAGCTAGAGTTTATTCTGTGTCTGCTAGGTGTTCGGTCAAATGGCCACAAGAATGTTTTATTTGAATTTTGAGAAGATTTTGGGTGAGTGTGTTGATCTTATGCTTGGTCATCTGTGGTTGCTTGGGATTGTCAAGGTGGACTCATTTGAGTGATTTTTGAAAAAGTGGAATCTATGCATATGTAAAGGATTCAATTTTCCAATGTCATTGAAAATTAGTGGTTAAATGGTTTTGTAAGATTTCAAAGTGGGCCTTAGTATATCTTTACTTGTACTAGCAAGGGGTGCAAAGAGTTGAGAATGTTTCTCTTTGAAATTGACTTCTAGGAACACCTAAAGTGGACTAGTGGATTAGAATGGCAAAAGTGACCATTTGCCTTTATTAATCTTATTTGATTTCTTTTTCTTTGGATTTTGTTTTTGAATGATCTAGATGATGTGGCATTCACCTTTGAATCATTTTACAACCATTTGAACAATTAAACATGGCAATTACACACAATTCTATACTAATGCACAAACACATGCATACATAATCATCTTAATAATAAAAGTTTTTGTTAACCCTAATTTGGGTGATTTGGATCTTGATAACCTTGATTAAAGATTTGGGATGTTACAATATCACGCCCGTCGCTTGGTCGATCCAGGGGCATCCTATTAGGCGTCCGTGATGAGACCATGAAAGTCTTAGCTAGTTCGGTTGGAGATTTTTTTTATAAAACTCCATATACGTAACAGAGCTGATGATTTCACATGGTCTTTGGTCGCTGTATATGGGGCCGCCGAGGATGTTTATAAATCTAACTTTTTACATAAGCTTGTAAATCTGACAAAAGACAATCCTTATCCTATTCTTATAGGTGGTGATTTTAATTTGCTAAGATTTCCTCATGAGAAAAGCCAGGATCATTTCGATGAACATTGTCCTTTCTTATTTAATGCTGTCATAGATAGCTTGGACTTAAGAGAGGTTACCATGTTAGGAATACAATTTACTTAGACTAATAGTCTTTCAGAGCCAACATACGAAAAACTAGATAGAGTACTTATGGATACCGAGTGGGAAGAGAAATTCCCTTTGGTAACTGTTCGCGCTCTAGAGTGTATTGAGGCTTTCTCAGATCATGCTCCTTTACTCTTATCCGTTGAATCACCGCCATGAAAATCTAAGCATGAGTTCAAATTGGAACTCGGACGGATGATTCGTGATGGTTTCTATGAGATGGTGAAGGATATTTGGGAGAAACCTGTTAGTGGTGAAATGCCTATACTACAATGGAATAATAAAATATGTGCTTTACGTAAATTCCTTCAAGGTTGGGCTAAACATACTGCTAGAATCCTTAAAAAGGAAAAATACGTCTCTCATCTATTATTGATGACTTAGAAGCTTCTGCGGAAGTCATGACATTATTTGCACAAGAAATTGAGCTCAAAAGCCAATCGAATGCGGAGATAGCCCGACTACTACATGAGGAGGAACTCAAATGGTACCAACACTCTAAACCGAAATTCATTCTGAAAGGATATGTGAATACAATATACTTCCATGATGTTGCCAATGGTAAGCATAATAAGAAATTTATTCACTCTTTGAATCAGGATGAGGCTATAATTGAGGGACAGGAGCAACTAAAGTCTTATATTACAAATTATTATAAATCCTTGTTTGGAGCTCCACCAAAAAATTCTTTTTCTATGGATGAGTCCCAAACGGTGGATATCTCACAGGTTTCCGTTGAGGAAAATAACTTCCGAACCACCTCTTACACTGAGGAGGAGGTTAAGAAAGCTATTTTTCAAATGGAAGATAACAAAGTGCCAGGGCTGGACGGTTTCCTAGCGGAATTTTACCAAAAATTCTGGGAAGTCATCAAGGAGGACCAGATGAATTTGTTTGGGTTTTTACAGGTCGGTCAATTGGATCTTTTTAGACTAAATTTTGGCAACATAATTTTATTGTCTAAGGTTAATAATCCAGAGTGTATACAACAGTATCGTCCAAGCTGCCTTCTTAACATTAGTTTTAAAATTTTCACAGAAGTTTTCACGATTAGACTAAATTCAGTAGCTGACCATGTTGTCTGTCCTTATCAAACTGCATTTATGCAAGGTAGAAACATCCTTAATGGTGTAGTAGTCTTGCATGAAACAATCCATGAACTACACTCAAAAAAACTAAATGGTGTACTCTTCAAGATTGACTTTGAGAAGGCATAAGACAAAGTTAATTGGTCTTTCCTCTAGCAAACACTCCACATGAAAGGTTTTTAGGAGGAGTGGCATGCTGTCATACATTATTTTGTATCTAGTCGTACTGTTGCCATAAAAGTAAATGATGACACTAGTAATTACTTTCAGACCAAAAAGGGACTGAGACAGGGGATCCACTATCGCCTATACTATTTAATATAGTGGCTGATATGCTGGCTATCATTATCGAGAGAGCCAAGGTTGATGGCCAAATTGAAGTACTAGTTCCTAATTTTGTTGATGGAGGACTCTCTATCCTTCAATACGATGATGATAGAATCTTATTTATGGAACATGATCTGGAGAAAGCCAAGAATATGAAATTAATATTATCAGCATTTGAGCAACTATCTGGACTTAAAATAAACTTCCATAAGAGTGATTTGTATTGTTTTGGCGAGGCTCAAAATGAGGTCCACCTATATGCGGAACTTTTCGGCTATGGTCAGGGGCAATTTCCTATCAACTATTTGGGAGTACTGTTTCATTATCGACATCTCACAATTGTTGAATGGAAACTCGTTGAGGAAAGACTACAAAAATGTCTTAATAGTTAGAAAGGAAAATTACTATCCCTTGTGAGAAGACTCATTCTCATAAATTCAGTACTCACCAACATGGTGTTGTATATGATATCATTTTTCTAGTTACCAAAAGGTGTCTAGAATAAAGTGGATTATTTCCAATCAAGATTCTTTTGGCAAGGGGATAGTGAAATAAAGAAATATCGACTGGCCAGATGGAATGTAGTTTGCCGACCTAAAGAATACAGTGGACTTGGCATACATGATTTGCAAGTAAAAAAATACCGCACTTCTGGGTAAATGGATTTTTAAACTACTGACTGAAGATGGTGTCTGGCAAACCATTATATGGGGAAAATATGTGGGCTCCAAAGCTGTATCTCAAGTGGTTTGGAAACCTGGTGACTCACATTTTTAGGCAGGACTAATGGCGTCCAAAAAAAATTCTTCCGTTTTGGTGCTTTTAATATTAAGGATGGATCGCAGATTAGATTCTGGGAAGATAAGTGGCTTGGCCAAACTTCTCTTTGAGAATAATATCCAGCTCTATATTTGATTATTAGGCATAAAGGGATACACTTCCATGGTAATGGAATCTAATCCTCCTAATGTGTCTTTCAGAAGAAGTCTCATAGGTCCTCAACCGATATCTTGGAACAATCTTTTATTACGATTATCCACAATACAATTGTCGGACGGTGTGGACGAGTTCAAATGGAAATTACTAGAAACTAGTAAATTTTCAGTTAACTCATTATATAGAGCATTGATTCAACCTGATATTCCAGTCGATGATCATAGTTAAATTTGGAAAATGAAAATACCCCTAAAGACAAAGATATTCGCATGGTATCTCCGTAAGAGAGTAATTCTTATAAAATATAATTTTGTAAAGAGGAATTGGCATGGAAGTACACAATGCTTTTTTGTCATCATGATGAGACAATCCATCATTTATTCTTCCATTGTAAATTTGCTCACTCTATATGGTCATTCATCCAAATAGTTTCTGGTTTATCTCCCCTCGTTTGGTGGCCAATATTTTTGGTAACTGGCTGCACGGGATAGATGATAAATACATGAGTCTCTTTAGTGTGGGAGCACTTGCCATTATTTGGTCACTATGGCTGAAAGGAATATGCCCGAGAGGCAATAATCAAGTGGTTATTATATTGTATTCCATGTTTATGCTAAATGTTTATTTCTCATGCTATAATTTTGTTAACCGGAAACATTAATATATGCGTGTTTAATAAACAAATAAAAGGTTCCTATTGATGCCTCTCATTACACCACAACTTGTTGGTTAACAGATGATCAAGGTTTCCTGATCATGACATTGGATGTTGTTAATAACAAGGTCACACCATTTATTGAACTAGATGATACCCCACGCGTTGCAGCGGAAATTCTTGTCGAAGATGATTGTTTTTCTTTGCAAACTAACAATCTTAATATGATATACCAAAGTAATGGAATAAACTTCATTTGGAATATTCTTGTGTGGAAAACATAAACTGGGTAAACATTAAACGATTTTCATTCATAGAACATAGTGGGGAAAAAACATTGATGCATCAACTCATGCATTTACCTGTCAGAACCATCAAAAAGATTGAATATGGATCATTTTAGAAACTAACTCAGGTTCGGTTTGATATAAGGATATATTCGGTTAACCCAAACCAATAAGAAATTATGTAAAGAAATTGGTATGCATCACAACCGGATAGACATAATCAAGCTAAAAAGCCTTAACACAGAATACCACCGAAGACATGAAAGTCAAATCAGTCCGTTTGGAACCTTGCCTGATAATAGACATGTTAATGCCAATTTTTTTGATGAAATAGTACAAACAAAAATGATGTTGTGAAACTTAATGAAAGGAAATAAAATCAGGAATGACCCAAACAGACAAATTTTCAATCAAATGAAAGTAGAGAAAAAATGGGTAGTTTGTAAGATGTTATAACTCAACATTGTAAAGGAGGATACTGGTTTTATATTATTCTTCCAAATGTGCACAGATCTCCAAGACACTCCTTTTTCCTATGAAACAAACAAACACAAGATTTAAACGCAAAGCTATACAACATAGGCACGTATGCAGATGCAGACAAATTGGATGGGCACTCCCCTGAGAAGTGGTACCAAGAAATTATAGAAAACAAAGTCATACATGGTCTCATTATTTTTTGAATTCCAATGCACTACTACGAGTAAAATTTACTTGAAACAAAGTAACCAAGTAGTTGTAAGTGAGAACATAATACCTTGACTTGACAAAGTTGGCCAAAAGCTTTCCATCAAAAAAAAGTTGGCCGAAAACCGTGATCAGGATGCACCAGCCAGACACATGCCTTTACACTCTTGATTATGCTTTGCTAGTGACAAAGCTGGCATGATCAATATCCACATCCAAAATCGAAGAAAAGCTCAACGCTAAACATAATTATCCCAAAATAATATTCCAGCTCTAGTGACGACACCCAATAATATTCTAGGATAGACGTAAAAAAGGAGAACATAATGTCGCCTACAAAAAAATCTTATTAGTTGATGAAGATATTCCATCAAACATTTGACAGGCAATCAGATATCTGATAGAGAGCAATTTATGCATCAACGGTTCTAAAAAAATGTAAAGGAATACGATATTTGATCAATGGACCAAGACAAAACTATGGAATAATAAGCTCACTGACAACACATCTGAAATATCCAGGACAAATCACAAAACTGTGTATAACTTGAGGAGGACGGGAGAAGGTCATCGCCAAGCCGCTTGTCTCGAGGAGCTAGACCGAAAGTACCTGGAGGCGACGATGTCTTCCTGTACAAATCATAGTGTGTGCTGGTGACTGTTTAATCCTTTCGTGCCTCGTCTACATGATGCATATGAAGGAGCGGGATGGGAGAGAAACACCGGTAGAGGTTAGTACATGGGTTGTTATACGGTAAACTGGAAGCCAAGGAGCTGCCTTGCGGCTGCACTTACTGCTGGATGATTTTTTGTGTGTGAGGGATTTACTGCTGGACGAATTAATTACATTGAATCATGCAATCAACACTCGTTTCATCACTTAGTAGTAATCTGGTAGAAAAGAAACTAGAAGAAGGGAGGCAGGAAGGTGCGTAGAAGATATTTTTATGTGACAGATTTACGTTGATGGAGAATGTCAAGGGAACGTGTGAACTTCGTATGGAACAGTTTTTTTTCTTTGGGCTGAGGTGGCAGAATTGAAGACATGTGGCAGCATAAGATTGCTTCGAGATGCTTGATGAGGTGGATACCTTGCATGTCAAGAGAAATACCCTTAGTGGGGATGATCTTCTTAGTTATATAGGATGATGTGATGAACATACTCCTAAAGTATAGTAACACAATCAACCCATTATGTTTACACTATTATAACGTCATTCAAAGTAACCCTAATCCTTAGATCATGAGATCACGTCAATCACTGACTCCGGAAGAGTATTTTGATTACATCAAATGTCACACAGTAACAGGGTGCTTATAAAGATGTCGTCAGGTACTTGGAAAGTGTTAGTTGAGGCTCGAGGATCAAGAGTGAATTTGTCCATCCTGATAACGGAGAGATATACTCAGGGCCCTCTCGGTGATATCACATTAACATAGCTTGCAATCAAGTGATAATGATCACTAAGAATGTTATATCACTAGAACAAGAAAAGAGTACTTGTCAGTAACTGGATCAAACTAGGTATAGATGATACCAAATGATCGGATCCTAGACAAGTAAAATATCACGAGACAAAAGGAATTAGTTACTACGAATAAAAGGTCATGCAATCACTAAGTCATCGCATGAACTGGTGGGAGTCATTATGGATCTCCAGGTCCCGCTAATGATTATTGATCGGAGAATGTCTCGATCATGTCCACACAGTTCGCGACCCGTAGGGAGACACACTTAAGGGTAGTCGACACATTTGAGTGGATAGGAAACACTGGAGAAAATACTAGACATCACAAGAATTGTTCTAATAAATCTACCGGAACAGTTTTGGTGTATCGAAATATTACCGGGGATTGAATTGTTAATGTGTTCATTAAATAAAGTGTTCATTAAATTAAGTACTCACTAAATGAAATGTTCATTAAATGAGTGACATTAAATCAAGTAAATTAAAAGTGGTTTTAATAAAGAGACTCTTGATTTTTGAGTGGAGAATAAATGGGAGAAAGTGGAGAGTGCTTTTATGTGAGTGGAGAGTCCACCACATAATTGGGGAAGAGGTGAGGCAACCACATGGCTATGCAACATGCCCCCTTGGGCTACCCCCTCACCTATAAAAGGCCCCTCCTCTTCTCTCTCACACACACTCACCTCTCCTCTCATATGCCCTTTGGTTGGCATATTCCTCCCCTTCTAGCCTTGTCCATTGCCACGAGTGAGGTTCTTAGGAGAAACCCTTCTCAGGATCTTCTCCACCACCATCACCACCATGGCGTAGTGTTGGCGGAGTTTCCTAGCTGGAGCGAGGGACAGAAGTCGCCGGCACACCGCATGTGTGACCGATTACGAAGGTACTACTTGTGTGGCATTATCATCGCGTCCTTGAGGACGGTCGTGTACACTCTACAACAACCTTTGCGGGAAGGTTATCCCATGTTACGGTCTTCGAGGGTGAGTCCATCTAGAACTGTTACATGTATATCCTAGATATGATCTTGGTGGTTACAACCGTACAATTTTTTTTGTTTTCCATGCAACGAACCCCATCAGTGGTATCAGAGCCGTTTCTATGCGTAGATACTTTGTACGGTTAGGACACACATGAATATGTGGGCACTAATGATCAATTTATTTCACCCTTCATGTATTTTGGATATTGGCGGCATAGTGGGATGAAGCGACCCGAACAAACTTTACATGTCCTCGCACATGAGACTTGTTCCACGCTTGACATGTAACTAGTTTTGCATAAGTAGCTAGTGGGTGTCTGTATCTTCTACTATAGTTGATATCTAATTTACAATGGGTTGCTAATAATTTGATTATCATCGTTGTGGTTCCTTGTTTGTAGGTAAGAACGGTTCTATCTTCGAAAGCTCAAAGCCACGTAAAATATGCAAAAGATAAAGTAGAAGCGTCTAGTTTTATTTTTGTTGGGCTTGTGTCATGATATGGTAAATGTTATAATTTTACTATGGTAAGATACTCCCGGGAATTATAACAAAAATAAGTGGGAGCGCCATATACCTTGGCCTACACGAATGGAATGATCCATGATACATAAGATAGTGATCAAGTACAAGAACCATATCATATCACTTTATGCATCTTATTTTGCTTATGTCTAGCTTAGAACTTGGCGATAGCATTATAAGATGACCCTTCTCATTAAATATCAAGATAATAATATGTTCTTCGTTAGTATGCACCATTCAGAAAGTTTGTCATTTTGAAGCACCACGTGATGATCGGGTGTGATAGAATCTACGTTCGCATACAACGGGTGTAAGATAGTTTTACACACCCGGGTACTAACGTTCTTACTTGGAGAGCCTAGCATGTACATACATGGACTTGGAACATGAACCGAAAGGTAAATAACGAGTCATATGAATGATATGATGTCCATGTGATGCTCGCCATTGGAGCTGCACCACCACTCGTGATGATCGGTCGTGGTGTAGTGAATTTGGTTCATGTAATCACCAAAATGACCCAGGGGATGTTGTTTTGAGTGGGAGTGCAGTTTAGTAATTTGGATTAATTTGAACTCAATTTATCATAAACTAAATCTAAGTGAATTTGCATGACTCGTTGTAGTCACTGGCATTCGTTTACTACCTTGTTTTTAGGTATAATTGAGATAATAGAACTATAGAATTCTGGATATTTTACTTTACGAGCTGGTATCGTATTGTTTTATAAGTGTCATTCTAAAGTTTAAAGTACTATTGCAAACTTTCAGCAAAACCTCACTTACTTCGTGAAATTCAATAAGTTGTATTGATCAAGAGTAACAATTTCAGTATTAGTATCTAAGTATCATGCTTGCCTGCATAATTCTTGATATTGAAATATTGTTTTAATATCAACGTTATCTAGGAGCTAAAAATTGTTTCAGGAACCATCATCTGTAGAAGATATTGTGATATCTGAAACAATGCTTGGTTGCAATATAATAGAGTATAATTTAATAAAATACATATTCTCATATTGTATGAGAATTTGCAAAGGTTGGAGACGCTAGGTGTCCTGATCACCCAAAAGGTTTTGGAAATTAACATTATATTTGCAATTCGTACTTATGATCTATAGTAGATTGATCATGAAAGTTGTCATGATAAGGATGTATAGAAGATGTAGGTAAAATGTTTACTACATCAAATGTGCAAGTCCAAGGATATTAGTGTTTGACTATATGGATTTGGACCATATGTCATGTGTATGACACCACTATTGATGTGGATAATTTCTTTTAAAAAGGAAAAAGGAAATGTTGAAAGAGAATCCGACAAAATATTTGGCGGAAAAGAAAATACTGGAAATGTCCAGCTTAGGTATATAAATGATATACACATTATGAGTGTATTATTTGCTTGTTAAACAATGTGGTTCTTGGGTATTGGATACCAGTATTGGATACTGAATTGGTTGGTGTGAAATGTCACACAGAGCAACTCAATTCATGAACTACAATGGCCTAAATAAGTAGTAAGAGAATATGTGATGATGTTCATCGAAAACAAATAAAGTGTTATTGTGTTTCTTATTGACATCAAAGCTTCCCTTCAAGATTTGTATTTCAATAATTGTTATTTTGTTCCGGTATTATGAGAATGATGGTTGTTTAAATAATTATCGTATTCCATTGAAGATGGATGAACTCTTATAAATCTAGTTGGATAAATCATGTCCATAAACACTGATGCTAAAGTATCATAAGACGAATGATTAGAAGATCACTTATGAGTAACACTGCAGTTTAAATCATATCAGAAAGAAAACATGAAGAAACTCCATGTTGATAGAATTTTGGAGTCTGTTTAATTTTTTAATCAATTGACGCTTGTGAGAATTTCCTAGAAATAATTTGAATTTTTGTTCATAGGCCAAAGAGGATCGAACGACTAACTTATTGGATATTGTGCATATTGATGCATATAGTCCATTATGTGCTTATTGGATATTGTGCATATTGATGTATATAACCCATTATGTGTCGCCGTATATGGTGGATCATTCAAACTTCATATACTTTAACCAAATATTTTAGTGAATATATGTATATTTACTTAATCAGGAAGAAGTATGAAACATTTGAAAATGTTCAAATGATTTCAAGATGAAGTGGAAAATCATTGTGACAAGAAAATAAAGAATTTATGATTGGATCATAAAGGAAATATTTGAGTTACAAGTTTAGCAAAAACACCTAAGATTCAAGGAACCGTTCCATGGATTTATGTTTCCTGATAAACCATAGGAGTATGGAGTATTCGAGAGATATAACCAAACCTTGTTTGATATGGTAGGATCAACGGTGTTATTTATAAAATTGCCATTATATTTTAAAGATTAAGCTTTAGTGACTATCGTTTTTATACTGAAAAGAGCTCCATTGTGATCCATTGGAATGACACCATATAAGTTATGGATTGGGATAAAATCAAAGTTGTTTTTTCTTAAATTTTGGCATGCTAGGCATAAGTAAAATGTTTACAACCAAAGTCGGTTAAGCACGTCTTTCCCAAATAAATGTTGGGTATTCCTCCATAACATGGAAGACAAAAGTGTTTGTCACTTAGAATGTCAAGTTTCTTGAGAAGGATTTTTTCGTGAAAAGTTAAGTGGGAGGACAATAAAACTTTGATAAGGTTATTAATCTTTAGCTATATGTGTAGAGTTGCGCAGCACCAGGAAGTGTCCCAGAGGCAGCCATAATGTTCATGGCTCTCGTGCATCAAAGGTTGTGGTCACAGAGATATAAGTTCCTATTGAACCACGTAGGTCAGGTAAACAATCAAATACTAAGATTTGAAAACAAGTCATTATTGTTTTGATAATGATGAACTAACTAGATGCAAATAAGCGATGATGGGCCCTGACCTCTGTCAAATGGCTTGAAACCATAAAATCCGTGATAGTTCCATAGACGAGAAACCAAGTTACTGAATTTGGAAGACCCTCTGAAAGGCATAAAGCCTATCAGTCGTATTTATATCTATAAGGAAACAGACATGCATGTTTCACATCTATGAAATATTCAAAATGTCGGTAAAGTGTTCACGACTATGTTCAAGGAGTTGAATACGACAAGATTCGACCTTCCATAGCGATATTTAGTCTGGATGGATTAGTGTAGGAACCACTACATATGTCAATTGTTATATATGCTAGTTGAACAAAAAACAATGTTCTTCTAATAGAATGGTTACCTAGGACGTGTACGTGACACGGTCCGAAGGGTTTTTAAAAATCAAAGGATGCTGAAAGGCATGCAAACTTCAATAGTTGAAGTAAGCATAGCGGAGTTTGAATCTTCACCATGATGAAAGTGTTAAAATGTTTAATTTCATCAGAGATGATGAAAATTAAGTGAGAGTGCTGAGACATATTTCTAATACTTTGTATATAAGACATATTGTTGATTGGAAATGATGTATCTTTTATTGACACAAGTTAAGGATTTCATTAAAATTAGATTTAAATGAAATATTTGTACAAAACCAGAATATTTGGCATCAAAGTCTATTTGGATAGATTGAGATGTTAATATGGTTATGCCAAATGTACATAGATGAAATATTGAATGAGTTCAATATGGAAACAACGAGAAAGCTTCTTGCCACATGGAGAAGTTTGAATCAAGATTCAAGTATATTGATACTTGGTGAGTGAATCAAGATTCAAGTGTTTTGACACTTGGTGAGTAAAATCACATGAATATCTTGATAAACGAGATTCAAATGTTTTGACACTTAGTGAGTAAAATCACATGAATATCTTGATAAACGAGATTCAACTGTTTTGACACTTGGTGAGTAAAATCACATAAATATCTTAATCAATCATACTGTGATATGTACATATCTAGATATGCCCTATGCTCTAAATGTTATGAGCATATACCAGGGTGACTCATAAGATGATCACTAGACGATAGTAAGGATATTCTTATGATCTTTGGAAGAACTAAGAATATATTTTGTATGAAGAAGTGACAATAGTTCATTGTAAAGTGTTACATTGATGCTAGAAAGATAGTTCATTGTAAAATGTTACATTGGGACTATACAAATAATTCATTGTAAGTGTTACATCGATGCTAGTTTTGTCACCAGATACAAACTAAGTTTATCTCAATTTAGGCTATAGGTTAAGGTGGCACAATGTAATGGAAGGAAGTTCCATGATGGATTTGGATAAATTCAAAATGTTAAGGACATTGTGAATGATACTACAACGAAAGGCTAAGTATAAGACTGCTATAGTAGCAACAAAGGAACTAGGTGTGGTTCTCCAAGGGCTAGTAATATGAAGACCTATTGTATGACAATAGTGTCAACATGTTTTTAGCTCTAGGAACTAAGGTCTCACCAAAGGACCAAATTTATACAATACCATCTCATTTGAGAATGAGTGATGCGTAGAGACGCAAAACATGCAAATACACATGGACCTGAAAGCATCCGATCTGGAGATTATGTTTGCCACTAGCAAACGCGTATATACAACACCAGAAAGCCATAGGTGTTGAATGCGCAAGTTTTTCAAAATAGATTATTGACTCTAGTGCGAGTGGGAGACTGAAAGGAATATGACCGAGAGGCAATAATAAAGTAGTTATTATATTATATTCCATGTTTATGATGAATTTTTATTTCTCATGCTATAATTATGTTAACCGAAAACGTTAATACATGTGTGTTTGATAAACAAATAAAAGGTTCCTAGTGATGCCTCATTACACTAGCTTGTCGATTAACAGATGATCAAGGTTTCCTGATCATGACACTGGATGTTGTTAATAACAAGGTCACACCATTGATTGAATGATGTGATGAACATACTCCCAAAGTATAGTAACACAATCAAGCCATTATGTTTACACTACTATAACGTCATTCAAAGTAATGCTAATCCCTACACCATGAGATCACGTCAATCACTGACTCCAAAAGAGTATTTTTATTGCATCAAATGTCACACCATAACATGGTGATTTTAAAGGTGTCGTCAGGTACTTGGAAAGTGTTAGTTTAGGTTCGTGGATCAAGAGTGGGATTTGTCCATCCTGATGACGGAGAGATATACTTAGGGCCCTCTCGGTGATATCACATTAAAATAGCTTGCAAGCAAGTGATAATGATCACTAAGAATGTTATATCACGAGAACGAGAAAAGAGTACTTGTCAGTAACATGACCGAACTAGGTATAGATGATACAAAATGATCGGATCATAGACAAGTAAAATGTCGTGAGACAAAAGTAATTGGTTACTATGAATAAAAGGTCACGCAATCACTAAGTCATCGCATGAAGTGGTGGGAGTCATTATGGATCTCCATGTCCTGCTAATGATTATTGATTGGAGAATGTATCGATCATGTCCACATAGTTCGTGAACCGTAGGGAGACACACTTAATGGTAGTCGACCCATTTGAGTGGATAGGGAACACTGGAGAAAATACTGGACAACGCAGGAATTGTTCTGATAAATCTGCTGGAATAGTTTTGGTGTATCGGAATATTACCGGGGATTAAATTGTTAATGTGTTCATTAAATTAAGTACTCATTAAATGAAGTGTTCATTAAATGAGTGACATTAAATCAAGTAAATTAAAAGTGGTTTTAATGAAGAGACTCTTGATTTTTGAGTGGAGAATAAATGGGAGAAAGTGGAGAGTGTTTTTATGTGAGTGTAGAGTCCACCACATAATTGGGGAAGAGGTGGGGGTAGCCACATGGCTGTGCGCCAGCCCCCTTGGGCTGCCCCTCACCTATAAAAGGCCCCCCTCCTCTCCTCTCTCTCACACACGCACCTCTCCTCTCATATGCCCTTTGGTTGGCATCTTCCTCCCCTTGTAGCCTTTGTCCATTGCCATGATCGAGGTGCTTAGGTGAAGCCTTGCTCAAGATCTCCTCCAACATCATCACCTCTGCATAAAGTGTTTTCAATGCAACGAACCCCATCAATGCCTATGTAGAAATGAAAAGATCTTTAATAACATTGTGTCTTCTCCCCTGCAGGTTATTTATCGGGCCATGGCTATCCTCCGATCATGGACTATTCCCCAACGTATGGAGTTTCGTGACTTGTTTGTTGAGGGGTTTACGTGATTGGAGGACACAACGAGGGATATTTTCTCCTGACATGGATGGCTGCTTGATCTGTGGATTGATCTGCCATAGCTCGAGGCCATCTTTCTATTAGCGTGTTTTGTAATATTAGTCTACTTTCTTTATTCTCTAGTTGTGTGGTTTAAGTGGCTATGTGCATCCTAGTTATGCAGAGGCTATGTGTAAACATTACTCAAAGTAATAAAAGCACCCATTTCCAAAAAAAACATGAGCTTGTTATTGGATAGTTTAGTTAAGTATTTTGTAGTACTTCCTGCGTTTGAAAAAAGTGTTGCATGTTTGTCAAGATACTCATGATCTAAACTTTCTTTGTTTCGAACGATTTTAGCTTGTTTCTGCAAGAATGGATGGGGTTTACCCGGCATGAATTCCGGCGGTTGAGGTTGGTAGGTCCCTAGTCTAGTCAAAGTTAGCATATTCTATTTTCTCTAGAGGACAAAAGAAGATAGCGTTTGGATGAACCGAGGTATATAGAGTTAGAGCATTTCTAGCCGTTCGAAGGAGAACCCTTAAACATGCGAGTATAAGACCTAAAAACGCAATTTCCATGGTCGCGAGAGCCGGCACCGAGCAGCTACCATAAACTTGAACCTATTATGTTTTGCAATTTCAGTTTACGGTAGCTGTTCGCATCATTGGAGTGTAAACAAAAGCTCATACCGAGTTCGGCAGATTATTACCGCATGCGACACAAGTGTTCAGCAGATTATCACAACAAGTGTGCTAGGCTTCCGGGCGGTGGCCTTCGGGGCAACGGGTGTCGAGGCGGCAACGAGCATGGCCTGAGCAGCATCAACAAGGGGAGCGGCGGTCGTGGAAACGACTTGCGTTGCCACATGCTTCCTCTTCTTGAGGGCAGAAGCGGTAGCCGACGGTGAGCCCACATGGACTGCCGGAGCAACGGTAAGGGGAGGTTGTGTCCGCGGGACCTGAGCAACGGCCAGTGGGAGCTTAGAGGGATCCATGGCAATCAATCCGCAAGGCAGCGGTGGGCAGCGAGTGGGGAGGTAGACCAACACCAGCACGATGGAGGAGAGAATATCATTTTGTGGCCCGAAAGTTGAGACGCCAGTGCATCGTGGTACACGAGTTGATTTTAATCACCGCGATTCGAAAAGTTAGGGTGCCAATTGCTGAGAGGGGTGTTTCGAGTGAATGATGGCCAAACCCAATATTTTCAAATCGTGCCCATTAAGTCAGGATATTCCATTACACTAGTTCCTGTTGTGCCCCTTCTTCGCTGGTCTCTCTTCTTAGCCACCCTGCACATGTCGTAGGGGCAAATCCATTATTGTACTTTCCTAACTCTCAACACAGAATCTGGCTGCGGCGATGGCGGTCCTATTTCTTCCCTTCCACGACCCTGAATCTGCCAGCGGCTGAGGTCCTTTATTCTCCCTCCCCCGACACTGAATCCGGTAGCGGCGGCCCAGCATGTCTTGCAAGGCGAAGGTTGTAGATACATCGCCGACTAATTTGGGTCCGTCGGGGCCAGACTTTGGGGCTCAACGTGAAGCAACGGCGAGGTCTTCAGCCTCGGTTAGCGAGGAGGTCAGCAAGGATTCTGCTCCTAAGGTACCTACGAGGAGTGGGTTGAAGAGAAATGAAAGGCCGACGGCGGATTGTTTGGCTCCGGTGGGTGGATGCGGCACCCAGATCTTGAAGAAAAAAACCAGGAGAAGAGCGAGAGGTGAATTTTTCTTATCTGTGCCTTATCTTACAAGTAGATGTCATGGTGGTGTCACGGCAGATGCCATGGATAGGCTAAAGGTGGGGACTAATATGCGCTAGGGGAATCCAGGGAGGGATAGTAGAGTGATTCTCCACAGAGAAGTTTGTATTGCTATCTCTCCAAGATTACAAGTGCTCCTTGAGCTGTATTGGCGAGAGGAGGAAGAAGGTGCTCTCTTACTCTTGCCTACAATATTGCCCAAGAATTCTAGATCAACTAGTGCTATGGAACTAACAAACCAACTAGTGCTCTCCCCACCCCCTCTACCAGAACCCTAACCCCCCTTATATAGAGGAGGTTCGGTCCTGGCCTAGGGCATACGTGGAGGCATATTCCTAAGAATATTCCCTCTCCCAAAGTAGTAACCCGACTGGGGTACTTTTCCCCCGCGTCACACATGCTTTAGCGACGTAAGCCTCTGTGGCACCCGCGTCAGCCGACGTGAGCGTCGTCACCCTTGTCGGCCATGACCCGGTGGTCCCGCCCTTGCTTTATTCGCTCATGCAGTGCGTACCGGACCTTCTTTTTTGACCAGAGAGATTCCTTCCTTCTCCCAGAATCTAAGCGAGGATCCGGATCATAGTAGATCCGGCCAACACCTATTCCTGCATATAAGTTAGACAAGCATTTCCGATTTACTCCTTAAGTCGGATGAGACAACGTTAGGCGACCCCCCTGGTCCGGGTTACTCCGTGATCCGGCCTGCCTTGAGGTGACTCGGCCAGCATCCGCTTTGACCTTGCCGAACCTCGGCTAACTTGGCCCTTATACCCCGGAGTGACCCTACCCGGGGGTATCCCCCAACATTAGTCCCCGAAGCTGGTGCGGTCTTAGCTGCCTCGGCCGCTAAGGCCACATCAGGTTCATTTATGTCCGAGCCTCAGATGTTTAATTCCGGGTTAGCTCCTTATCTCGGCTTATATGGATTTACGTTCCCTTCGCACGTTCCAAGTTTTCACTTGCCGGCCGGGTCACCACTTTGGCTCGGATCCCATGGTTATCATGGTTTGATCCGGGCCCCGCTTCCTTCTCTCATACGCCAACCCACGTGGAGGCTAATCATTACCTCGTCTTATTTTAAGGGCCTGCACAGTAACCGCCGCAGTAATTATCAGTTTCACTGTGCGTGGGTCACGTCATGCCTGCCTCCTCATTTACCGCAACAGCGCGTCGCGTCATGGGATCACTTCTACTCTGTGGCCCCCTGTGTGGCTTTTCTCTGATTGGCTGATGCCGGTGATACACGGCCACACCGTGTGGCTCGTCGGCGCAGCGCGATCCCACTCATCGATCACTGGGGGTGATTAAATAGGGGGGGCGTCCCTTAGCGTTTTTCCACCTCTGCGCCCCTCTGCCCGTTGCGTTTTTCTCCTTCGTCTTCCCTGTGACCGCGCCGCCGCCGGTGTTTCTAGCAGCAGCGCCGCCGCCGCACTCTCCCCGTGCTTTTGCTTCGTAGCCACCGCTGCGCAACTGCTTAGCCACGTGTCCTCGTCAATCTAGGCCACAGATCCCCGTCGCCGCTAGCTCCAGCGAGGATAGCGGATACGAGATGACGGAGGAGGAGCTCATCATCGTCGAGCAGGAGATGGAGGAGGACGCCGGCACGGCGGACCACGGCGCATGGGCCGGGTCATGGGTCTGTCAAGATGATCTTGACTGGCTCTACCAGACCAGGCGCATTCCTGTCGGCGTCACCGCTCGTCTCCCTTCCTTGGAACTGGCCCCCTCACCCAATCCGGGTGAGTTCGTTGTATTCCTATCCCATTTCCAACGGGGATTTGGTCTCCCGGTGAGCGATTTCTTCCAGGATTGGGTTAGGACGTATCACCTGCAGCCGCACCATCTCCCAGCAAACGCAATCACCTCTCTTTCTGCCTTTGCCTCTACGATCAAGGGCTACACCGGACTATGGCCCACGAAGGAGCTGTGGATCCGGTTCTTCGGCCTCCGTCGCAACGTCGTCCCCAATATCCACGTAGAGTCGGAGGACAAGCAGCTCACCCAGTTCGGGGCTGCCTCCATCTCGCCCCGGAGATTTTCAATCTTTCCCCGGGTCACCGGGCTTGACTCCTGCAAAGGATGGGCCCGGACCTTTTTCTACGTCCGGAACGAAGGTACCGAAGATTTGATTCGGTTGCTGCCCTACGCTCCGGGCCCACCTGATACGGATTTCTGGGAGGAGGTCCCCAAGAAACCTACAGCTCTGGCCAACCAAGTTAACAAGAGGTTCGCGGAGCTAAAGAAGCTCGGATTGCGCAACGAGGATGCTATGATCACGTTCGTGCGCAACCGAATCTCTCCCCTCCAGCAGCGCTCCCACAAGTTGTGCCACATGAGCTTCGGACGCGACCCCAACCGAACCTCCTCCTTCGAGTTGAGCAACACGGAGATCTTTCGCCGGGTTAAAGCTCTTTTCACCACCCACAAGGATTTCTCCGCCGAATGGACGTGGGGAATCGAGCACTACTGCCGTGACAGTCTCCCTCCCGCGGTAAGCTTCGCGGGGCAACCTTATTTCGGATCAAGTATGTGTCGGTTTTTGTTATATTTCTAACTCTGTTCTTCATGCTTTTTCTCAGCTGTTCCTTCAGCAAACTCTCGAGGATGGTACGGATCCGACCCTTAAGTGGGCGCCGGACCGAGAAATCTCAGATGAGGAGGAGCCGGACCAGGAGATGTTCCTTCCTATGACCGACGCCACCAAACGACCCAGCGGTAAATTCTCTTCTCTCAGAGATTGGCCCGATGATGAGGATGACTCGGATATCGACGTGATTGAACCCGTTGAGGCTATCCCTCTTTCTTTTGCCTTTCCGGCATCAGCTAACCCCGGTGGGCATATCCACGAGGATCCTCCACTTGCCACGGGCGAGCCGGTTCTGGTGGCGTCGAAGAAGAAGCACGGATCCGCATCAAGTTCTTCCTCCAAACCTTCTTAGCCCACAAAAAGGCAAAAGAAGGCCGGAGAACAAGATTGCCTCCAAGCGGGCAGGCAAAGCCCCGGCACGGAGGGCCCGGAAACCCAAGGAGGCCGAGACCTCAGATGCGTAAGTCATTTTTCACTGCGCAACTCACTTTTCCTTGTATCGGGGTAATTTCACTCCTGACATTATTCTCTTTTCCAGGCCTCCTGTGGAGGTCCCTCAGAGCGGATCGAGCATCTCTTCTCCCCTTCGGTCTGGCCCTTCTCCTCCTCGTGATGACGAGTCACGCCCACTGAGCCCTATTCCGGAGGGCTCTGCGGCTGCTCCGGGTTCCGCAGTACCTCATCGAGAGGAACACGACCTCAGAGCGGGAGGGGTCGGTTCGGCCGAGGCGACGGTGTCCACCACTTCGGCATTGCCGCAACCAGCAACCACCGAGTCTACCACAACACCAGCACCAGCACCAGCAGCAGCTCCAGTTCCAGCTACCGAGCCAGCACCTGTCCCGACACCAAGGAAACCCACAGCAGCTCCAGTGCCAAGTTCTTCTGCCTTATCCGAGTCATCTCAGCCTCGGCGAGGAACTATTCCAGCAGCGTATAAAGGGAAGTCCACCGCAGTTACTTCTTCCGAGCAAGTTAAAGGCATGAAGGCCCCGGATACTACCAAATCTGCATCCATCAAGGTCGGGCAGCGAACTCTATCGTCAATGCTTCCGAAGAAATCACCAGCAGCGAAGGATCTTCCTGCCGAGCCAACCGATGCGCAGCAGATGGTTCTGCACACCAGCCCCGCTCTTGCCCTAATTGAGAGGAAGGAAGCTCATGCGAAGGGCTTGGTGGCACCCCACATGCCCACTGGCGAACGGTACCCTCCGAGCCTTATCGAGTTTGTCATGAACTGGAACAAGGCGGAGTTCGTCTACAACGACGATCTCCCGGAAAAGTTCGGCCCCGCAGAATTTTCTGCCCAGATGAATACTGCCGCCAAGGCAATTAACCTCGCGGGGCGAATGATGGAGGTATGTAAACTTCAAAACCAACGTAGATAATAGCCGGTTTGGGGAAAAGTCCTTTACATGCTGTAGATAATAACCATTAGTCCCCGAGCCTCCGGGGGAGTAGCTTGTTACTCGGCCGGATGCTCTTTAGAAAACCAACGTAGCTGCATGTAAACTTCAAATATGCACACACCTAGAGCCGGGTTAAGTCCCACTTGGCCCGGATCTCGCACACTTCGAATATGCACAGACCTAGAGCCGGGTTAAGTCCCACTTGGCCCGGATCTCGCACACTTCGAATATGCACACACCTAGAGCCGGGTTAAGTTCCACTTGGTCCGGATCTCGCACACTTCGAATATGCACACACCTAGAGCCGGGTTCAGTTCCACTTAGCCCGGATCTTGCACACTTCGAATATGCACACACCTAGAGCCGGGTTAAGTTCCACTTGGCTCGGATCTCGCACACTTCGAATATGCACACACCTAGACCCGGGTTAAGTTCCACTTGGCCCGGATCTTGCACACTTCGAATATGCACACACCTAGAGCCGGGTTAAGTTCCACTTGGCCCGGATCTTGCACACTTTGAATATGCACCAAGATAATTTTACACTTCTGTACCTCTTTCATGAACCACCAATCGCAGGAGCGCCGAATTTCAACGCCTGCTTGATACCCACAAGATCCTGCGTGCAAAACATGTTGCACTTGGTGCAGAACATGAAAAGAGAGGTAATTTTCTCCCTCGGCACCTCTCCGTTTTTCTTTACTTTCTTCTGCCGAACTAATCTGCTCATTCGGTTTTTGCAGCTAGAGTAGAGGCTGAGAACAAAATTATGCGGAAGAACTTGGAGGAAATCCGGGGTATGTCCTCTTTTGTTCTACCTTGTAGTGTTTTCCATTTCTGCTTCTCCTTGGCTCGGCAAACATTCACTCCTCGGCTTTGCCGGGTTAACATACTATTTCAGCATCGCTTGAGGCTTTTGTTCTACCTTGTAGTGTTTTCCATTTCTTCTCCTCCTTGGCTCCGCAAACATTCACTCCTCGGCTTTGCCGGGTTAACATACTATTTCAGCATCGCTTGAGGATAGTGTGCCCGTGCCTGATATGATGCTGCATTTTCTCGAACAAGCAGGGCAGCATCAGGCCGAGCTGAAGAAGAAGAATGATGAGCTTGCTCTCCTCCATACTAAGGACGACGAGATTGCCAAGCTCAAGGCCGAGATGGAGAAGGTGAAGGCCCAACACAAAATCGAGCTCCAAAAAGTTGGCCAGAACTTCACCGAAGAGCGTGAGCGCCTTACTCTCCAAATTTCCAAGGGCCAGGACCTACTCAGAGAATCCGACATCCAGCTTGGGTCGGCTAACCCTGAGCTTGAGTAACTTCGTAAAAGACGCGATGCCTGCATCAAGGAGTTAACCCGGATCCATAGCCACATTTCTCGTAAGTTCCTTTCCCTTATCCGACATACTTCTCCGGGTTGACTCATATGTCTTTCCTTCACCTTCTTCCTTTGCCTTGTTTCCAGACCACTTTCCAGAGGGTACTGCGATTGCCAGCGCTGCTGTTGCCAAATTTCGCCGAGAGAGGGGTACCCCCATTGCTCCTGATGGTGAGAACATTCCCTTGGACATGGAGGACCTATTGGTAGCTTGTCCTCTCGCGTGGAGACCATCAAGAATTATGGCAAGGATATCCTCGACATTGCAGTGCGCATCTTCAATACGTTCTGGCCCGGAGAGAGTAGCCCGGAGACCATCGCGACTCTCGTCGAGAAATTAATGGAAGTTGAGACCCAGCTTGACCTCTAGAGAGAATTTGCTGGTCGTGCTGCAGCTGACACCATCCTTCATCATATTCTCACATGGTACGAGAAGATCGACCTCAGCCTCCTCACAGACCCGCGCACCGGATCCAGATGGACCGATGATCCGTAGTGGGTAGCCCGGCGCCAGGCTTGCGCCTACAGCCTCGTTGAATATTCTCCTATTCATGACTGGATTGAAGGACCGAGCTTCCTGGAATCCGCTGGGGACGAGCAAAATGAGAATGTTGAAGATGGGTCGGATGAGGACGGGGAAGATGATGCTTCAGATATTGAAGACATCGACGACGACGCCGAACCTGCTCCTCCTGCTGCTCCTTAGTTCTAAAAAACTTGAAAATTTATCAGATCCCCGGTATGCTGGGTGTAATTGTATGCTGGATATGTGATATTTTGCTACTACGTTTTTATGCCGGATTAACTTGGGCGTAGTCCCCGAGTTTCATTTTCTTGTTCATCCAATTCTTTGGCTCGGTCCGTGTCTACCTTGATTCGGTTTTACGACTTACGAATTCGAGCTTCAAAAATTATCTTAACAATTTAGAAACTTTGAGGCTTGGCTCAAAATAACTCAGCATAATAACTTGAAAATAAATACAGGGTTAGTTCGAAAAAACAAACGTAGCTCGAATAAATTTGTTTCCTTAGTCGTTTTTCATGTGCTACGCAATTCCAAACTTGTTCCCTTGCTTGCCATGAAGCCAATTCTTGTTGGACAGCAACAAGTCGAAGGGTTGGGTTTTTAGTGCTCACACATTACTAATCCAGGTTAAGTAGAACGACTTATTCCAGCTACCGCATAAGAAATTACGACAAATCTTATTAAGGCAGTCCCCGAGTTACTGCTCGAGGCGCTGCTATTTCATTGATAAGCTCATTGCCGACATACATACCGACATATGAGATGACTCGGATACATACACTTCTTAGCTAAGTGTAGAAGGGACGAAGTAGTGCTACATTCCACGGTCGCTTGGATTCCTCTCCGGACCTGTCCGCCTTGTTCTTTTCCTGTGGCTTTGCATCTATAAGATAGTAAGAATCATTGTGTAATGCTTTGCTCACAATGAATGGCCCTTCCCATGGGGGGGATAGTTTATGCATGCCAGTAGTACGTTGTACCAACCGGAGCACCAGATCGCCTTCCCAGAAGACTCGGGGGCACACTTTCCGGCTATGATAGCGTCGGAGATTTTGCTGATATATGGCGGATCTGGACAGTGCCAGTTCTCTCGCTTCTTCCAGCAGATCAACATCATTTTGCCGGGCTTCTTGAACTTCGGCTTCTGTGTATTGGGTGACCCTAGGCGAATCATGCTCTATGTCGGTTGGTAATACAGCTTCTGCCCCATATACCAGAAAGAATGACGTATAGCCTGTTGATCGATTCGGAGTTGTTCTTAAGCTCCACAGTACCGCTGGTAGTTCTTCTATCCAGCACCCCGCTGATCTTTGCAGCGGCTCAATGAGCCGGGGTTTTATCCCGGATAATACTAATCTGTTGGATCTTTCCACTTGTCCGTTCGATGCCGGGTGGGCTACCGAGGTGACATCGAGTCGGATCTTCTTATCTCGGTAGAAGCGTGCAAATGCTCCTTCCGCAAAATTTGTTCCATTATCAGTTATAATACTGTGTGGATAACCGTATCTCAAGATGATGTCTTTGAGAAATGTCACGGCCGTAGCTCCATCACACTTTCTTATAGGTTTCACTTCAATCCATTTTGTAAACTTGTCCACCATGACCAAAATGTGTGTCATGTTTACTCTCGCCGATTTGAACGGGCCAACCATATCCAAGCACCATACAGCAAATGGCCACATAATTGGTATGGTCTTGAGTTCCGACATAGGCATATGTGTCTTGGTGGCGTACCTCTGACAACCATTGCATTTTCTCACCAGATCTTCTGCTTGTTCCAAGGCACTTGGCCAGTAGAATCCATGCCGGAACGCTTTTGCCACCAAGGCTCGGGATGAGGCATGATGCCCGCATTCTCCTTGGTGTATATCTCGGAGGATGCCAAGCCCTTCTTCCGGGTCAACACATCGTTGGAGGACATTGGTTACACTCCGTTTGTATAACTCAGAATTGATGATTGTGTATGCTTTTGCTCTCCTCTGAGTTTGCCTGGCTAACACCTCCTCAGCGGGTAACGTTCCGTCTTTCAAGAATTGGAAAATAGGCAGTGCCCAAGCTGGTATGGCTCGTGGAGGGAATATCTCCTCATCAATTTCCATCTGATCCACCGGCATAGCTTCAGCCGGATCACGCTGAGCAGTCCCCGGGTCTAGCGAGGTAGTCCCCGGGTTTGCCGAGGCAGTCCCCGGGTTTGCTGACATAGTCCCCGGGTCTCGCGTATCACCTCCCATGTCAATGTCCATGGGCTCAGCTCCGGATTCCGTATTTCCCGGGATATAGATCGAGTCGGTTCCTGGGGACGGCCTGATAGATGGTTTTCTGAGGTGTTCCAATGCTACACCCGGTGGAATTGCCTGTCTGGTCGATCCGAGCTTCGACAACATGTCGGCAGCCTCATTTTCCGCCCGGGGTACATGGTGAAATTCGCACCCCTCGAAGTAATCAGATATCTTCTGCATGTGAAATTTGTATAGTGCCATGTTTGGATCCAGGGCGTCCCACACTCCGGACACCTGCTGCACCACCAGGTCCGAGTCGCCAAAGCATATTATCCGACGTATGCCAATCTCCTTTGCCACTTTGAGCCCATGCACAAGAGCCTCATACTCAGCGACATTGTTCGATGCCGCGAAATGGATCTGCAATACGTACTTTATCTGATCCTTCTTTGGCGAGGTAAGCACAACCCCGGCGCCTAATCCGGTTTTGGTTTTCGACCCGTCAAAGTGCATCCTCCAGTAATTCGGATCTGGTGGCGGTGGTTCGTATTGTACCTCGGCCTAATCCACGAAAAAGTACGCCACAACCTGAGATTTGATCGCTTCTCTTCTATCATATTGGGGCGCATAAGGGGCTAGCTCAATTGCCCATTTTGCGATTCTGCCACTCGCATCCTTGTTACCCATTATCTCGGATATGGGAGCTTCACATATTACTTTGATGGGGTGCTCCTCAAAGTAATGCTTTAACTTCTTCGCCGCCATATAGACACCGTATGCCACCTTTTGAAAGTGCGGGTAGTTCTGTTTTGAGGCAGACAATACCTCGCTCAGGTAATACACTGGCCTCTGCACCGACTTACCCTCTTCATTGCGTTCCACTACGATTACTGCACTTACAACTCGGTTGGTTGCGGCTACGTAGAGCAACATTGGCTCCTTTGATAGTGGAGAGGCTAACACTGACATAGTGGCCAACATCTTTTTCAAGTGGGCAAAGGCTTCATCGGCCTGTGGCGTCCAAACGAATTTATCCGACTTTTTCATGAGTTGGTAGAGAGGCAGTGCCTTTTCTCCTAAACGACATATAAACCGACTCAATGATGCCAGGCATCCAGTGAACTTCTGGACATCATTGAGACACTTCGGCAGCTCCATTCGTTCGATGGCTCGGATCTTAGTTGGATTAACTTCGATACCTCGGCTGGAGACAAGAAATCCGAGTAATTGTCCAGCCGGGACACTGAAGGTACATTTTTCCGGGTTAAGCTTCATCCGGAACCTTCTCAAGTTCGTGAATGTTTGCCTTATGTCGTCAAGGAGCGTTGCGCTTTCCTTGGTCTTGATAACCACATCATCCACGTATACTTGTACGTTTTGACCTATTTGGTCGTGCAAACATTTTTGCATACATCTTTGGTATGTTGCACCTGCATTACGTAAACCAAACGACATAGTGCGATAGCAATAAGCCCCATACGGGGTAATAAACGCCGTTTTTATTTGATCATCCGGGTTCAGAGGTATCTGGTGGAAGCCAGAATATGCATCAATGAATGACAACAGTTCGCATCCCGCGGTTGAGTCTATGACCTGATCTATCCTTGGCAGTGGAAATGGATCTTTTGGACATGCTTTGTTCAGGTTCGTGTAATCGATACACATACGCCAAACCACTGCCACGTTCGGATCGTCCTTCTTCTTTTCTACCAGCACCGGATTAGAAAGCCAATCCGGATATAGTACCTCCATAATAAATCCTGCTGCTAGTAACCGAGCTATCTCGTCTCCAATGACTTTTCTCCTATCCTCGGCGAAGCGGTGGAGAGGTTGCTTCACCGGCCTTGCTCCGGGTCTTACGTTCAAAGAGTGCTCGGCCAACTCCCTCGGAACACCTTGCAAGTCCTGTGTAGACCAAGCAAAAATATCCCGATTCTCACGGAGGAAGTTGACGAGCTCTCTTTCCTATTTGTCAGTTAACCCGACACCAATTGTTACGATGCGCTCCGGAAACATGTTATCAATTGGAATCTTCTTGGTGTCCTTTGCGGCTTGAAATGAAACGCTGCCATGCGGGTTACTTAATGCCGGCATATATTGCTGCGCGGACTGAGCTAATGCCGCCACCTCTTGGATTTTTCTTTTCTCTCGTGCAATCACGAGTGACTTGGCTAGGTTAGACCTAGCTGAAGCACACTCGATGGAACGTCAGAAATCTCCAGCAATGGTAATCCCTCCATTTGGCTCGGGCAACTTCATCTTCAGATAACTGATGTGACAGCTTGCCATGAATTTGTTCAATGCTGGTCTTCCGAGTAACGCATGATATGCACTTTCCAAGTTCACCACTTCAAACTCCAGATTTTCAGTTTGGCAGTTATCCCTTGTTCCGAATAGCACGTCGACCTGGATTTTGCCTATGGGCTCACAAGAAATGCCTGGTGCTATGCCATGGAAAGTTGTTCTCGTGGCCTGGAGCATGTTCTCCGAGATGCCCAACTTGCGCATCGTATCCGCATACATGATGTTAATGCTACTCCCATTATCAATCAAAACCTTGGAGAACCTCACATTGATGTTCGGTCCAATGAATGTCGGATCTAGCACTAGCGCATATGAACCTAGGCTCGGCATAAGTTTAGGATGGTATTTGATGTTCCAGGTGATTTCCTGGTCCGACCAAGGCATGTACCTCGTCACTACTGGCATGACCGCATTGACCTCCATATGTCGGTGCTACAAGCTCTTCCTATCTGTTTCCTCAGTCGTGAACACATAATAACTCTGGTGATGTTCCTTGTACTCATTCCTTCCCTCGTTTCCGGGGTATCTCTGATCCGGTTGTTGCTGATTTTCCACCTGATGCACTGCATCCCTTCTCTCATTGTTGTCATACCTCGGCGGAGGGGGAGGCAACATTAGCTGCTGCGTGTTCGCTCCGGAGAGCAATTGCTGCCGGGGTAACTCCTGCCGAGGTTGATCATTCCGGGGTGCCTGAGCATTCCCCAAACCACCTTGCTCTATCTTACGCATCCACTCACATTGCCTCGTCGTGTGACCCGCCGGGCTATTCAGATTTGGCGTGTGAAACTTACACGGCTGGTCCAGCATCGACTCATAGGTATACCTCGGACGGTCTTTCTTTTCCTTCCACTGTTTCTTTTGCTCTGGAGTCCATGTCTTCTTGCCATCATTTCTTGGAGTCCATTGCCCTCCAGTTCTCTGGCGTTGGTTGCTCCCTCCTCCGGGTTGATCTTGATTCACTGCTGCAACTTGTTGCGAACCGTAACGATGATCCGGTCTATCATCTTTCCTTTTTCCTCTGTAATCATTCCTTCGGGATGACCCAGCTCCATCCCTCTGATAGTATTCCTCGTTTGACTCATTTGAGGCGAGCCTAGGTTGAGTCGGATCGCCCAAAGCATACGAATCAGAAATCCGAATCATCTCTGCCAGCGTAACTGGCATTTTCCTTTGCAACTTCATCCAAAGCTCGCCGCCGTACCTGCACCCTTGCGCAAACCATGCTATGGCCTATGATTCTATGACACCTTCACACGAGTTTCTCATGGTACACCACCGGGTCAAGAATTCACGATCCGTCTCATTAGGTCTTGCTTGCACATTGCCAGGGTCTGCGGTCTATTCGGTCTCTGATATGTACTTGAGAAATTGCTGATAAACATTTCTTCAAAATCTATCCAGCAGTTGATGCTTCTAGGTGGTAAATTATTCAGCCATACTCTGGCCGGTCCTTCCAACATCTGGGGCATGTAACGTACAGCCCATCTCAAGTTGCCAGTTGCAATTTTCACCGCCGTAGCGTATTTTATCAGCCAATCCTCTGGCTTTGTACTGTCGTCATACGTCTTCGTGCCTCTGGGTAACTGGAAGTTGGGTACCGGTGGTTCCTTCATGATCCGGGGTCCAAAGCACGCTGGACCCGGAGGACCTTGACATTCGATCTGTTCCAACCGATACAGGCGATCCAATTTTAACCTGGCGTCATTTGGCATTAAGTCCCTGCTTCCCAATCTTGACCCTATCACATGATAGTCTGGTCTGGGGTACCCTGCGTTCACCATCTTCGAATCACCGTCGTTGTACTGGTTTTGCTCTCGTTGCGCACCTTTCTACTGCATACCTCGGCCGGCGCTTTGCTCTTGCCTCGGTATATTCCGCTGCTGCGGTTGTCCTGCTCCTGCGGAGTTATGCTGTCCGGCATTGCCGTTGGCAGCGTTCCCTTGACCGGCATTGCCTTGGTCGTGATTATCTCGGCCAGCCTCACCTCGGCTCACACTCCGTCGATCATCATTTTTCCGCATCTCTTTTTCTTTTCCTGCACGCGTCGGGTTGTACGGGACAATCTGTTTGTTCCGTCGGGCCGAGGTTACTACCTCTTCTCTTATTGGACCACCATGAGGCGATGATGCGGCTCCAGCGGATTTCTCCGGGTTTCCCATCACCGAATGGACGATCTTGGACGCCCCAGCTCTCTCCGGGTTAGCTCTCAGCAGCTCCTCGTTCTGCCTGTTCGCGATCCGAACCATCTCGTTAACCCTGTCTTGCTGTCTTTGACGGGCCTCACCCGTCAGACCCTCTAGCTCGGACGCAGCCGCATCTGCTGCTCTGAGGTTCTTCGCCGGGGTACTATACTTTGGCAACCCCACAGACAGATAGTTTTCCGACCCTTCTGCTCCATCATCACCTTCTCTGTTCATCTCACTTATAAGATTTTACTTTCACCGCATCAACTTTGTTTGCCTTTGCGTACTCACGCAGTGTCATGTTTAGTGACTGCTGAGCCGCGGCTATTTTCTTTGCGCCCTCCAGTATCTTTTGCCGAGTTTCCTCTAGCTCGGCCTGTGCCTGAGCCGAATCTACCACCGCTGCTACCGGGTTAGCCAAGCTATCCATAGCTTCCCTCAGTACGTTCTTAGGCCTCTCTAGTGGAGGTCCTCTACCTTTCCTCGGTGCCTTAGGTGTTACCTCCGGGTCTGGCGCTGGGTCCTTGCTTGGGCCTGCACCTGGCGCAGTCATCATCACCTCCGCATGGTCCGGGGAGCGAGCGATACGTGCCCCGCGAGCCACAGTGAGGGGTGGTTCCCCCGCATCGACGACACGACGCGGATGAACGCACGTCCACAGAAACGTAGACCTTGTGCGTACCGAGCTTGACGAAGAGGCCGTTGCGCGGAAGCGGGCGCGTGCCGAAGCAGCCAGCGTTGTCGCTGACGAAATCCAGCGCTCCGAAGCGCTGAACGAGCCCGGAGACGATGCGTTCGCCGGTGCCGATGAAGTTTCCCGTCCGGATCTTCACCCCTGCTAGCGCCTCATGCCCCACGGTGGGCACCAACTGTCGTGGTGGTGTCACGGCAGATGCCATGGATAGGCTAAAGGTGGGGACTAATATGCGCTAGGGGAATCCAGGGAGGGATAGTAGAGTGATTCTCCACACAGAAGTTTGTATTGCTATCTCTCCAAGATTACAAGTGCTCCTTGAGCTGTATTGGCGAGAGGAGGAAGAAGGTGCTCTCTTACTCTTGCCTACAATCTTGCCCAAGAACTCTAGATCAACTAGTGCTATGGAACTAACAAACCAACTAGTGCTCTCCCCACCCCCTCTACCAGAACCCTAACCCCCCTTATATAGAGGAGGTTCGGTCTTGGCCTAGGGCATACGTGGAGGCATATTCCTAAGAATATGCCCTCTCCCAAAGTAGTAACCTGACCGGGGTACTTTTCCCCCGCGTCACACATGCTTTAGCGACGTAAGCCTCTGTGGCGCCCGCGTCAGCCGACGTGAGCATCGTCACCCTTGTCGGCCATGACCCGGTGGTCCTGCCCTTGCTTTATTCGCTCATGCAGTGCGTACCGGACCTTCTTTTTTGACCAGAGAGATTCCTTCCTTCTCCCAGAATCTAAGCGAGGATCCGGATCATAGTAGATCTGGCCACACCTATTCCTGTATATAAGTTAGACAAGCATTTCCGACTTACTCCTTAAGTCGGATGAGACAACGTTAGGCGACCCCCCTGGTCCGGGTTACTCCGTGATCCGGTCTGCCTTGAGGTGACTCGGCCAGCATCCGCTTTGACCTTGCCGAACCTCGGCTAACTTGGCCCTTATACCCCAGAGTGACCCTACCCAGGGGTATCCCCCTAACAGTAGATTAGTTACGGCATAATAGAATCGATTGAACTAAAAAGTTCCCCTTTTTAATCAAATTAGGCACAACTTTGATACAAGGGACCTAGATGAGTTCACAATTCATGTTCGCCAGTACACTGCTGATGTCTACACATGCTTCTATTCTTGTAGATAGTGTTGGGCCTCCAAGTGCAGAGGTTTGTAGCATCAGCAAGTTTCCCTTAAGTGGATCACCCAAGGTTTATCGAACTCAGGGAGGAAGTGGTCAAAGGTATCCCTCTCAAGCAACCCCACAATCAAGATACAAGAAGTCTCTTGTCTCCCCAACACACCCAATACCGTTGTCAGGTGTATAGGTGCACTAGTTCGGCAAAGAGATAGTGAAATACAAGTAATATGGATGAGTATAAGTGGTAATTGCAATCTCAAATAAAAGAGGCAATAATCAAACATGTAATAGGACAGATTGTAAACGGTGTTTCAATGCTTAGAAACAAGGCCTAGGGATCATACTTTCACCACTGGACACTCTCATATACATATCTTCTCTTCATTATGCTACCCTGAACTACTCTCCGGTTGGACGATGTAGGGCTATAACAGCACACCTTAAAGTTCGCATTCCCCATCTAGATAAGCCCTCACTATCACCTTGAGCGCCAGATGGTTCCAACGAACACTACAATCTCATAGAGACATCCAACTCAAATTATACTCATGATAAGTATTTCTGTAACCTTAGCCAAGTGCCACATGGTGTGCACCATGTCAACTTCACACATGTGGGGATAAGCAGAGATTAAATAAAGGACTTGAGTAGCAGAATAGATCTATAGATTACAAAGCTCATGATCTCATAAGATCACGCATAGAGAGAGAGATGAACACATAGATACCGATAGAGCCCTTAGCCTTGAGAGAGAACTACTCCCTCCTCATCATGGGAGTTAGAAACGGTGATGGACATGGTGGTGGAGTCGATGGAGATGGCTCCGGGGGTGCTGCGGAACTTTTCGTGGATTTCGAATCTGGTACTTAGGGTTTTCGCATCGGGACACTTTTATACGCGAAAGGGCAAGGTCGGTGGCGGCCTGAGGGGCCCACACCAGGTTGCGGTGCGTCTAGGAGGGCCGCACCACCCTAGGGTGTGGCCGCCTCGTGGCCCCTCTTCGGCTGCCCTTCGGACTTCGTGTTCCTTCTGGTAAAATATTGACTTTGGCTTTTGTCCCGTCCAATTCCGAGAATATTTCCTTACTAGCTTTTTCTGAAACCAAAAACAACAAAAAACGGGTAACTGGCACTGTGGCATCTTGTTAATAGGTTAGTTCCAGAAAATGTATAAAAATACCTCAAAGTGTGAACAAAACATAAGAAAGCTGATATAAAACAAGCACGTAGCATCAAAAACTATAGATACGTTTACGACGTATCAAGCATCCCCAAGCTTAACTCCTACTCGTCCTCGAGTAGGTAAGTGATAAAAAGAATAATTTTTGAGGTGACATGCACCATCACAATCTTGATCAAGGTATTTGACAAGCATTGATAGCTGGGATCAAAGTACTCTAAACATGAACATGAAAGATATAGTTCTAACAATAAGACATAGCAACTATGTTGTAACATGAAAATGTACAAGCAAAAGATCATGAATAACAATGCATTGAAAGATGTTTGTTTGTTTCACATATTCTAAAACATAATAAGAGTGGTTTTCAGCTTGTCCCTCATGATATAGCAAAACATAAATGCATTGGACACCTTCAAAGTTCATAAGGGTGACTAGATACAAATAATTTAAGAACAAACAATATCGAAGTTATGAATCAATCAACAAGTTTTGGGACAATGCACATTAAACTAATAATGACCAATTTGCTCTCTCAATTGGTGCATAAAGATAGAAGATGGGGACTCAACATAAAAGTAAAAAGAAGGGCCCTTCACAGAGTGAAGCAGGGATTTCAAGTTTCATAAAGAGCTTCCAAAAATTATGGTACTTATTAGCTTTAAGCACTCATTGCCCCTATCATAAGCATCTTGAGGTGATTAAGGTTAAAGTGACACAAATATGAGGATATGCTTGACAAGTTATAAGTTGAAAATCTCATGCCCCTTGCTTACGAGTACCGAAACTCATGCTACTCAACTTTTGTCACAAGTCAGTTCTTGTCATTGTAAGTACATGTGTATCATGGAGAACCGCCAACCGGGTACCACTTTCCCCATGACACATGAGGTATCCCATATCAAAATGACAAGGCAACAAACAATGAGCATCTCAACAATCTTTTTATTTGCTATTTGCATAGGTTTTTATTGAGGATGCTTCACATAATGCTCACTATGGTTATGCTGCAAGTTTCCACCATGATTAGGCATGTCTTAGGCTAGCCTCCTAGGCGTTTATCTAACACACATACAAACTCCATGAGCTTACAAGCTCCCCTTTTATTTCACACCACCGAGATCCATAAATAAAAGAACATGATATCGACTGAATAATAAGTGCAATGTTGAAAGCGTTCCCCATGGTAGCATGGTTCTGCTAATTCACAACTTATAAAGTGCAAGCATATAAGCAACATAGATGGACACAATGGTTCAAGTTTATTAATTGCAAGAAAATAAAGTGTGCCATCAAGTTTGTGAAAGCTTTAATCACTAATTTTCACATAACAAAAGTTTAATTTGGAAGATAGATAAACACATGAATATACTTGGAATGGTGTAACACACCATGCATAGGAATTTATAGTGGACTCTTTGGAATAACTTGGTTTCTTGGGAGTTAAATGCATGAGTGGAACTCAAACATGGTATAGGTGGAGGCTAGTAAAATACGGGGAGCGACCAACTAAGAGAGCAATAATGGCCATAATCATGCAAAGCGGCAAAACATTATTAATTAAAGCATAAAGTGATATTGCAAGTCAAAAACTAAATGATCATAGAGGCTATGGTGACTGGTTCATAATATTAACATGGTGTAAGCATGTGCCAAGTCAACCCAAATAAAGCATCAAAGGAGAATACCACAATATTATGCTTTTGTATGCTAAAACAACACATGATTCTTTCAAGGCACATTAAGCAATCTCAATTGTTTGAAACAAGTCATGCTACAACAATAATCACTAAGCATATAGTCAAAGAAACATCTAGCATGACATGATAAAGTCTAAGTCACAGTCAAAACAAGCTTCCTTTTGTACCACTTATCAGCATGAAGCTACCTACTCTTTTCCAACACCAATCAACTTATTTGAAACAACTCTCAAAGATAATAATCAATAAAGACCAGAGAGCATGTCTCACCCATCTACAAAGAAGAACTAAAAAGTTCTAAGCCAAAAGAATAAGAAAACCAAAGCTAAACGCAGTGCTAGCAAAGGAGAACACTCACAGAACAATAAGAGTGAAAACTAGAGTGTTCTAGGCAATGAATAACGGGGTGTGTATCTCTCCAAAAGAAGTGTGTTGGGATCCAACCAACTTATTGCAGCAAAGAAAGCAAAACAAAACTAAAAACAAAGATGCTCCAAGAACAACACATAGTGCATAAGGTAATAAAAATAAAGTGTCTTGAAAGAAGACCTGAGATTATTTACGAGGAAGGGGATGCCTTGGGCATCCCCAAGATTTAACGCTTTTACCTCTTGAATATTTCTTGGGGTGACATGGGTGGCATCCCCAAGCTTGAGCTTTTGTCCATACTTCATCTCATCACATTATTCTTCTCTATAGTTGAAAATTTCCTTCATACAAAACTTCACACAATCTTCATTAGCAACATTAGTGTATTCAAGATAATAAGTCTTTGGGTTTAGTTTCAACACAAGTAATACTTCCATTAAAACACGAGATACTGTAGCAATTCCTTCTAAAAACTCAAGTGATCAAAGAGAACTCAAAAAGAAAGAGATTAAGAGGCAAATGCAAATAATGACAGAAATCTGTCAAAACAGACCAGCAGGTAACAACTGATTTTTTCGAAGACCTTCTGTTGCTCAAATCGAAAAGTGCAAAACTAACAAAAGTTGGGTAATAACCTGGGGCATAAGCACAAAACATTACATCTCAATCAGACATACTGAGATTTTTCATGATTTTTTACAGTGACGCACAGAAATCTGTTTCGGGACAACAACTTCCCCATATCTTACTTCCCTCTCATTAGAGGTTATTCTTGGCACAAAAACCAAATAAAAAGGATAAGGAGAGGTTATTACAGAGGAAATAACTTCCAAGACTCAACAAAACAAAAATAAACTGAAAGTAAAAATATAATGGGTTGTCTTCCAAAACCTCTTTCTTTATAGCCATTAACATATGCATGATAATTTCGATGATGCTCACATAAGAAATATGAATTGAAGTAAAAGAGAGCATCAACAAGCAAATATGGAACAAATTTAAGTCTCACCCACTTCCTATGAAAAATAATCTTGTAAAGAAACAAGTCATGAAGGCACAAAGCAAACAGCATAGGAAAGCAAAACAAGTGCAACTTCAAAATTTTCAACATAAAGAGGGGAAACTTAATATTGTTGAGATACATAAAACCATGTTTCCCTCTCTCATAATAACTTTCAGTAGCATCATGAATAAAATTAAAAATATAAATATCACATAAAACATTCTTATCATGAGCCACATGCATAAAAGAATTAATACTCTCCACATAAACATAGTCATTCTTATTAAACATAGTGGGAGAAAATTCAGCAAAATAGCTATCATTATTATTCTCATCACCATAATCATCAAATATAGGAGGCATATTGTAATAATAATTAATTTTCTCCTCAATAGTAGGTGGACTAGAAATATCATATCCAGCATTGTAATCATCATATATTGGAGGTATAATATCATCAAAGTAAATTTTCTCCTCCGTTCTTGGGGGACTAAAAATATCATGCTCATCAAAACCAGCTTCCCCAAGCTTAGACTTTTCCATAGCATTAGCAATAATGGTGTTCAAAGAATTCATACTAAAAACATTGCTATTAGCATGCAAATAAAGTTTCATAGGTTTTTTAATTTTCTATTCAAACACTTCATGTCCTAACTCAAGATAAATACTATAAAGCTCTCTAATTTTGTTGTTGTTTTCCATTAAGCCTAACTAGTGAAAATAAAAACAAGAAACAAAAAGATATAATTGTAGAATCTAAACGAAATAACTTTGAGCACTCACACACCAGCAACAGTACTAGAAGATAGCTTAGTAGCCAGAGGATGTGAGTACCTTTTACCTTATCTCCTCAGCAACGACGCCAGAAAATAGCTTGATGTCTATGCACGCTTCTATTCTTGTAGACACTGTTGGGCCTCCAAGTGCAGAAGTTTGGAGAATAGCAGCAAGTTTCCCTTAAGTGGATCACCTAAGGTTTATCGAACTCAGGGAGGAACTGGTCAAAGGTATCCCTCTCAAGCAACCCTACAATCAAGATACAAGAAGTCTCTTGTGTATCCAACACACCCAATACACTTGTCAGGTATACAGGTGCACTAGTTCGGCGAAGAGATAGTGAAATACAAGTAATATGGATGATTATAAGTGGTAATTGCAATCTGAAATAAAAGTGGCAGCAAGCAAACATGTAACAGGACTGATTGTAAACGGTGTTTCAATGCTTAGAATCAAGGCCTAGGGATCATACTTTCACTAGTGGACACTCTCATATAAATATCTTCTCTTCATTATGCTACCCTGAACTACTACCCGGTTGGACGATGTAGGGCTATAACAACACACTTTAAAGTTCGCATTCCCAATCTAGATAACCCCTCACTGTCACCTTGAGCGCTAGATGGTTCCAACGAACACCACAATCTCATAGAGACATCCAACTCAAATTATACTCATTATAAGTATTTATGTAATCTTAGCCAAAGTGCCAGACAGTGTGCACACTGTCAACTTCACACACGTGGGGATAAGCAGAGATTAATTAAAGCACTTGAGTAGCAGAATAGATCTATATATTACAAAGCTCATGATCTCATAAGATCACGCATAGAGAGAGAGATGAACACATAGCTACCGGTAGAGCCCTTAGCCTCGAGAGAGAACTACTCCCTCATCATCATGGGAGTTAGCAACGGCGATGGATATGGCGGTGGAATCGATGGAGATGGCTTCGGGGGCACTTCCTCGTCTCGACAGGGTGCTGGAACAGAGACTTCTGTCCCCGAATCTCCTCTTCAGTGGCGACGGTGCTGCGGAACTTTTCGTGGAATTCTAATCTGGTACTTAGGGTTTTAGCACCGGGACACTTTTATAGGTGAAAGGGTAAGGTCGGTGGCGGCCTGAGGGGCCCACACCAGGTGGCGGCGCGCCCGGGGGGCCGCTCCACCCTAGGGTGTGGCCGCCTCGTGGCCCTTTGATGACCCACAAGTATAGGGGATCACAACAGTCTTCGAGGGAAGTAAAACCTAATTTATTGATTTGCCACAAGGGGAGCCAAAGAATATTTATAAGCCTTAACAACTAAGTTGTCAATTCAGCTGCACCTGGAAACAATCTTACTCGGAGTAGTTTATCAGTAGCAATAGTTTTCTAATAGCAATAGCAAAGTAAAAGCAGTAGTAAAAGTAAAGACAGTAGTAACAATTGTAGTAAATAGTAGGATTATAGCACGGTAGGCATAGGGATGGATGGACGGGCGTTGCATGGACAAGACAATTCATATATCAATCAAGATATAGGGCATTTGTCGATAAATAAGGTAAAGCATCCAAGTACTAAATAATCATAGGCATGTGTTCCATATATAGTCATACTTGCTCGTAATGAGAACTTGCACAACATCGTTTGTGGCGGGTCCTCAAGGCAATTAAGGTGCTCCTTTTAATAGAGCACCGGAGCAAAGCATTAACACTCCATGAACACACGTAATCCTCATAACACAGCCATTCCCTCCGGTTATCCTGATTATTGTCACTTCAGGGCCTTCGGTTCCGGATAATAATATGTGTATACAACTTGCAGGTAAGATCACAAACAATAATATCCTCATGAATCAATAACATGTTCAGATCTGAAATCATGGCACTCGGGCCCGAGTGACAAACATTAAGCATAACAAGTTGCAACAAAGTCAAAAAGCACTAATAGATACTAGGCACCATGCCCTAACAATCTGATGGAATTACATGAACGATCTCATCCAATCCCTACCATCCCCATAGCCTATAGCGGGGGATTACTCACTCATGGATGGGGGAATCATGGATGGTCGATGGAGAAGCAATGGTGATGATGATGGCGATGATCTCCTCCAATTCCTTGTCCCGACAGGGTGCCAGAACGGAGTTTCTGGTTCCGAATCGTGGTATCTGGTGGTGGCAGCACATCGAAACTCTATCTCGAAAAACATCGAACCCCCCGTATGTTTTCGGTTAGAGGGATTTTATAGGCGAAAGGAGAGGTCGAGGCGGAGTCCGAGGCGGCCACCCCCCTCCTGGCACGGCCTAGCCTGGCTCGCACGGACATGGGGTGTGGGCCCCTCGTGGCTCCTCCTCGTCCTGTCTTCTGGCTCTGTGAGTCTTCTGGTAAAATAGGAGTTTTGCGATATTTTCCTGGATTTTTCCTGAAAGTTGACTTCCTGCACAAAAATGAGACACCAAAGCAATTCTACTGAAAACAGCATTAGTCCGCATTAGTTGTATCCAAATCACACAAATTAGAGGAGAAACAATAGCAAAAGTGTTCGGGAAAGTAGATATGTTTTGGACGTATCAACTCCCCCCAAGCTTAGCTTATTGCTTGTCCTCAGGCAATTCAGTTGAAAACTGAGTGTGATAAAAGAAACTTTCACAAACAAATTTGCTTCATAAGATGTATATATTCTCATGATCAAATACTTAGGCAATTCATAATAAAGAGTATGCAAATAATTTTACCCAATAGTCATGCAAGCCATGAAGAGATCCCAACTCATTAATAATAAGCAACATGACACATAGGCATATGCAAGATTGTAATGCTCACAAGAAGATATGATAAAGTGGTGTATCACTTGCCTTTCTTTGGAGCAAAACATAAATGCCAAGACACCTCTGAAGTTCAAGTGAAGACTAGAAATAAACATATCAAAGATAGAAGTGTCAAAGCCATGCCATAATTAACCATGTTTTGGAACAAGCACATTACACTAAGAATGACAGCTATGCTCTCGGGAAGGTGCTCAAAGAATAAATGGTGACTCAACATAAAAGTGAAAGAAAAAGATTTAAAAGTTTGAAAAGCTTCCAAATGTTGAAAGTATGGTACTCATTAGCTTTGAGCTCTCATTGCCCCTATCATAAGCATCTTTAGGTGATTAAGGTTAAAGTGATCAAATATGAAGATATGCTTGACAAGTTATAAGCTAAAAATCTCATGCCCCTTACTTACAAGTACCGTTCCTCATGCTACTCAAGTTTAGTCACAGGTAAGTTCTTGTCATTGTAAGTACATGTGTATCATAGAGAACCGCCAACGGGGTACCCCTTTCCCGATGATACGGAAGATTCCCCATATCAAAATGACAAGGCAAGAAGACAATGAGCATCTCAGCAATCCTTTTATTTCCTATTTGCATAGGTCTCTTTTTTTCTTTTTTTTCTCTTTTTTCTTTCCTATTTGCATAGGGTTTTTTATATAAGGGATGCTTCATAGATTGCTCACTATGGTTATGCTGCAGGTTTCCACCATGATTAGGCATGGCTTAACCAGTCGCCTAGGCGTTTCTCTAACAGATATACGAACTCCATGAGCCTTACAAGCTCCCCTTTAATTTCACACCGCCAGGATCAATAAGCAAAAGAACATGACATCAACTAAATAAAGTGCAATGTTGAAAGCGTTCCCCATGACAACATGGTTCTGCTAATTCACAACTTACAAAGCGCAAGCATATACGCAACATAGATGGGTACAATGGTTCAAGTTTATTAAGTGCAAGAAAGTAAAGTGTGCCATCAAGTTCGTGAGAGCTTTACTAACTAATTTTCACATAACAAGCAAACATTTTTATTGGAAGAAAATAGAGCATAATAAATATGCAAGGAATAGCAATAATGCTAATAGGTAGATATGGTGTCTCCTTTTGACAACTTTGGTTTTAGGGAGTTGGATGCACGAGTAAAGTACTCGACACAAGTGAAGGCTAGCAATAGAAAGGGAGCGACAATCAAGAGAGCAATAACTTTCATAATCATGCTTGCAACAAAACAAAATTAATAGTGGCATAAAAGTGACACAAGAACTCCGAGGTAGAATAAATCATCAAGGCCTAACTGACTTTTTGTTTAGTCATATGCATGCGTGAGCATGTGCCAAGTCGATTCAAATAGAATATTCAGAGGAGGACACCACAATGTCATACCAAGTTATGAATAGAACAATGCAAGCAAATAGTTATATGACATGTTACGAACTAATAATGGATTGGAACTGATCATAAGAAGTCAAGGACCACTAAGTATCCATTAAATAACATACACCTTACATAAACAGACTAAGCATGCTCACAATGATGACTATATGTACAAAAATGAAAACAAATAGAGTTCATACCAGCCTCTTACCACACCTCAAGTTGTCATAAATCATTATTGCCTTTCACTTGTGTGACTTGAATAATAAGATAAATCCAATCTCCAAGGAGTCACTGAGGACCTCTGAACCCTGCAACGAACTTTACAAAACCAGAGAAGAACAACAAATATTTTTGGGTTTTCAATTTTTAAAGGCAAGAACCGAAAGGAAGAACAAGCAAAGCGAAATCTTTTTGTTTTTTTCGAATAATCAAAACAAAGCTATAAGGAAGAAGCAAACTAAGGCTAAAAGATAAAGAAGCAAACAAAGAAAAATAACAAAAATATTTTTGGTCTTTTTGTGTTTTGGAAAGCAGAAATAAAGGAAGAACAAAAACTAAAAAGAAAACGAAACATGGATATGCAAAGTATCCACAGAACATGATATGTAGATGAGTGTGATGTCGGTATACCTCCCCCCAAGCTTAGGCTTTTGTCCTAAGTGGGTATTAATCCCAACGTGGGTAGGAACTCCATGCCAGCGGGTCATCATAAGAATGATCATAGTTAGGCCCTTGTGAAGAAGAAGAAACACTCCAATCATAGGCAGGCTGCTGGTATGAAGACTCCCCCTCATTTGAGGGCTGGACCGAATCATCTGTAATCTCCCTTCCAGTATCCTGCTCTTGTTGGGAGAGCTCCCCCAAATATGTATCGAGATCTTCCTCAGTGAGTGACCATCCTACCCTGGTATCAAGGTTAAACAAAATAGGCGCAGGCAAAAGAACAACACACTCGGACTTACCCCTTCTCCAACCAGCCTTGAGAAAGGTTATTTCATAAAATAAATCACTCAAATTAGCCCAAGAAGAAACGAATTTATGTTGTATCATGGAATTAAGGTCAAGCCTCTCTATGGGAAACTGTAGGTCTAAATGATGAGGCGCTACACCATGCAAAGCTAATAAACGAGAGACTATGAGGCCTCCACAAATTGCACCTTTCTTGCGGTTAGCAGCAAGACAGAAAGCTATCAAAGCACCCAAATTATAAGTCCTATCTTGTTTTAAAGTGACTGAGATGAAGGCTAGATCATATGAGGATAATTTGCTAGCAGTTTTCCTAGCAAGAACGCACTTGGCAATAAAGTAGGCAAAATATCGAATAGACGGAAGGTGAATATTACGAATTTTACCACTCTCCTTCGAGAAGCTGCTTCCTTGGCAAATCTCTGCATACAAGTCCATAGGTGGTGTAGACCGCTCTCTAATCCTTTCACATGAACCCCACTATGGTACTTTAATAGCTGCACAAAAATCATCAAAAGGGAGATTAATAGCTATATTGCAAATTTTGTAATGAACCATTGGGTTAGGCAAAGAGCAACTAAATCGAAAATCCTTCACCAATGACATAGTTAGTTTCACATATTGGTAAGGTTCATCTTCCACAAAATGCTCCAATCCTGCATTAGCAATTAAAGTATGGAAATCTTGAGATATCCCTGCAGCCCTCATGAATTCGGGGCATGGATAGATAGAAGGAAATACTTTCTCCTCACGGTGAACCTTCATAACCGCAGGCACCCTTAATTCATGTTGGTTGAGTTGGTGTTCATTCATCTCCTTTTCTGAAATTTAGACAACCAACATACAAGTGATTGCAAAGTGATTACATAATGAAAGGAACTACTTATACAGACTTGTAAGAGGCCTAAACATGCATCAAAACAATTTTTCTAAGCATTGAACAAGCTTACAAGCTCACATAACCTGTCACGTACAGTAGCAAAATACTCAAGATATCATCCACTAATCACAAATCTACTTGGACAAGTGGAGGACTCACATACCGGAGATCAAATGCTCCAAATCTCAGTAGCAAAGATGGGATGAGCAAGGAGATCGAAAATCGCGAGCAAGAACAGCAAGAACACGGGTTTGAGCAATGAACTGGTGTTTTATCGGGACAGAGAAAGGAGTGGCAGGAGGGAGAGTAAGTGGAGGGCCAAGGGTGGCCCACACCATGGCCAGACGCGCCCCTGGTGTGGCCACGCCACCAGGTGGTGTGCCTGCCTGGTGCCCCCCGGGTCACTCTAGGTACTTCTCTGCCCCTTTTTTGACGTAAAAATTTAATAAGAATTTTCTGCAATTTTTTGAGACACTTTATTTTTTAGCAATTTTCAGGTATTGATGAATGATTTTCTGGTAGAAAGATAATTTTGGAAAGATGCAATAACAAAAAAAAACTAAAACTTCATAAGTTCTAAGACACTCTAATATGCAAGCAACTAGCAATAGAAAAATAAACTAAGTGAAAGCAAAAACTAAAATGGATAAACTAAAAGTAAGCAAGGATAATCATGGTGAAAACATTGTTTTGTTCATTAAAATCCCTTTGTTAACAAGGTTGATCAGGTCTTGTTACCAAAACAATTTTATATGAAACAAAACTTTGCATTTCATGAAATGATTATGTTACCTCAACCTTGATAGAAATGGTTCCAAACATAATAGTTTCATAGTTTTCTCGTGGTATGGGACAATATATTTCTCCAACTTGGATGCCCTCAATATTTTCAATTGAATTTAAACCATAAGTCTTAACAATCTTCTTGGGGAAATAGACAGTATGCTCCTTGTAATTAACATTAAAATTTACCTTTCCTTGATTACAATTAATGACAGCACCTGCAGTATTAAGAAAAGGTCTCCCAAGAATAATAGACATATTATCATCTTCAGGCATTTCAAGCACAACAAATCAGTTAATATCAAGCAATTATGAGCCACTTGAACAAGAACATCCTCACATATACCAACATGAATAGTAGTTGATTTATCAGCCATTTGCAAAGATATATCAGTTGGTATTAGTTTCTCCAACGGAAGTCTTTTGTAGAGAGAAAAGACATAACACTAACTCCTGCTCCCAAATCACACGAAGCAGTTCTAACATAATTATTTTTAATAGAACATGGAATAGTTGGAATCCCTAGGTCTCCAAGTTTCTTTGGAACCTTACCATTAAAGGAATAATTAGCAAGTAAAGTAGAAATTTCCTCATTAGGGATCTTCCTTTTAGTAGAGACAATATCCTTCATATACTTTGAATAAGGAGGTTATTTAATAGCATCAGTTAAAGGACTTTGCAAAAATAAAGGTTTCATCCACTCACAAAACTTATTTTATTGTTCGTCTTCCTTTAACTTGTGTTTCTTATTAGGGAAAGGCATTGGTTTTTGAACCCAGGGCTATCTTTCACTACCATGTTTATTAGCAACAAAATCTTCCTTAGTGTACTTAGCAATCTTAGTGTTCCTTTTAGGTTCTTCTTCAATTTCTTCTTTATCAGGAGCATCATTTTTCTCATTACCACTCTCAGTTTCAGCATCAGAGACAGATATACTATTAGGATCTTTAGCAGGTTCATAAGATTCTACAACTGTTTTATGTTTCTTTTTATTTCTCTTAGAAGAAGTACCTCTATTTTCAATTTGTCGGGAATCCTGGTCAATCCTTTTAGGATGCCCCTCAGGATATAGAGGATCCTGGGTGGCAGCACCGCTTCTAGTCTAATTTCATAAGCATGTTTTTCTTTAGAAGCATTAACTATCAAATCTTTTTGTACCTTAATAAGCTGATCAATTTGAGTTTGAACCATTTGGAAGTGTTTGACAAGCATTTTAACATCATTGGAGGTTCTTTCCACAATATCCTTTAACTCAATAATAGCTCTAGAGTTTTCCATCAAATGATTCTGCACTCTTTTATTAAAATTATCTTGCTTAACAATAAAAATATCAAATTCTTCTAAGCATTGATCAGGAGGTTTAGAATAAGGAATATCACCTTCATCAAAATGTTGGAGAGAGTGTACCTCAATAGTGGATGAGTGGGAGATTGGCTTACATAATTCTTCTATAGGAGGTAAATTCTTCACATCTTCAGATTTAATACCCTTCTCCTTAAGAAATTTCTTAGCTTCCTTCATCACTTCATCATTTAGTTTAATCACTCCCCTCTTCTTTGGTGTTGGTGTTGGCTCAGGCACTATTAACTCAGGTGTAGTTCACTCAGGTGAAGTCCAGTCATCATGATTCTTGCTTATCTTAGCCATTAATTCCTTAGCTTCTTCGAGAGTTCTCTTCCTAAAAACACAATCAGCACAACTATCCAGGTATGTCCTAGATTCATCAGTTAGTCCATTATAATATATATCAAGAAGCTCATTTTTAGGCAATGGACACACGGGCTATGCATGAATCAAAGCACAAAACCTTGCCCATGATTCAGGCAATATCTCCTTTTCTCCTTGTTTAAAATCAAAAAGTTCCTGCAGAATGGCATGTCTAGCACTAGGAGGGAAATATTTCTGAAAGAAAGTATCAATCAAGCAATCCGGGCTATTAATAGATCCATGAGGTAAATTATTAAACCAAGCTTTAGCCTCTCCTTTCAATGAAAAAGGGAAAATTTTAGCAACAAAGTAGGTGCGCATCTTAATATCATCAGAAAATAGGCCACTCATAGTAGAAAGCTCAGTCATATGTGCTACAACACTTTCATTTTTAGTCCCACAAAAAGGTTCTTTCTCAACAATGGTTATGTAAGATAAATCAAGAGAGAAATCATAATCCTTATCTTTAATGTTTATGGAAGATGTAGCAAACTTAGCATTAGGAGACAATTTAGGTCTAACAGTATGTTTCTCGAGAAGACTCTTAATGGCACTCCTACCATGAGTGTTTTAGCATTATTTAATAAATTCATCAGTCATTTCTATATATCCATCTTCAATATAATAGCTCTCTCTAGACTCAGGTGAACTGACAGGTGTAGTAGTATCTTCATTAGGAGTTTCAGTATTTCCAGTTATAGTTCTAGCAATCATAGCATCTAGGAAAGGACCTAATGAACCACTCTTATCAAGCATAGTAGAAGCATCATCATAAGTATCAGAAGTTTCAGATTCAGCAGAAGTAGTAGTATGTGTATGTGGTGGTGGTGTAAGGAGCTTACTCATCACAGATGGTGAATCAAGAGCAACCGAAGTGTTCAGAACTGTACCTCTCCTTGTAGTGGATGGTAATATAGGAACCTTTCCATCACGAGATTTACCCATGATGAATGGATATCAGCAAACAATAGTGATTTGAAGTGAACTTAATAAATAGAGCTATGATCCCCGGCAACGGTGCCAGAAAGTATAGGGGATCGCAACAGTCTTCGAGGGAAGTAAAACCCAATTTATTGATTCGAACAAGGGGAGCCAAAGAATATTTATAAGCCTTAACAACTGAGTTGTCAATTCAGCTGCACCTAGAAACAATCTTGCTTGCGGTAGTTTATCAGTAGCAACCGTTTTGTAATAGCAATAGCAAAGTAAAAGCAGTAGTAAAAGTAAAGATAGTAGTAACAATTGTAGTAAATAGTAGGATTAAAGCGCGGTAGGCATAGGGATGGATGGACGGGTGTTGCATGGACAAGGAAATTCATATAGCAATCAAGGTATAGGGCAATTGCAGATAAATAAGGTAAAGCATCCAAGTACTAAATAATCATAGGCATGTGTTCCATATATAGTCATACTTGCTCGTAATGAGAACTTGCACAACATCTTTTGTCCTGCCAGCCCATTTGCAGCGGGGACTCAAGGGAATCTACTGGCAATTAAGGTGCTCCTTTTAATAGAGCATCGGAGCAAAGCATTAACACTACGTGAACACATGTAATCCTCATATCACAGCCATTCCCTCCGGTTATCCCGATTATTGTCACTTCGGGGCCTTCGGTTCCGGACAATAATATGTGTATACAACTTGCAGGTAAGATCACAAACAATAATATCCTCATGAATCAATAACATGTTCAGATCTGAAATCATGGCACTTGGGCCCTAGTGACAAGTATTAAGCATAACAAGTTGCAACAAAGTCAAAAAGCACTAATAGATACTAGGCACCATGCCCTAACAATCTGATGCAATTACATGAATGATCTCATCCAATCCCTACCATCCCCATAGCCTACAACGGGGGATTACTCACTCATGGATGGGGGAATCATTGATGGTTGATGGAGAAGCGATGGTGATGACGATGGAGATGATCTCCTCCAATTCCCTGTCCTGGCAGGGTGCCAGAACGGAGTTTCTGGTTCCGAATCATGGTATCTGGTGGTGGCGGCGCAATGGAACTCTATCTGGAAAAACATTGAACCCCCGTATGTTTTAGGTTAGAGGGATTTTATAGGCGAAAGGAGAGGTCGAGGCGGAGTACGAGGCGGCCACACCCCTCCTAGCGTGGCCTGGCCTGGCCCACGCGGCCAGGGGGCGTGGGCCCCTTGTGGCTCCTCTTCGTCCCATCTTCTGGCCCCGTGAGTCTTCTGGTAAAATAGAAGTTTTGTGATATTTTCCGGGATTTTTCCTGAAAGTTGATTTCCTGCACAAAAACGAGACACCAAAGGAATTCTGTTGAAAACAACGTTAGTCCACATTAGTTGTATCCAAATCACACAAATTAGAGGAGAAACAATAGCAAAAGTGTTCGGGAAAGTAGATACGTTTTGGACGTATCACCACTCTTTGGCTGCCCTTCGGACTCCGTGTTCCTTCTGGTAAAATATTGAATTTGGCTTTTGTCCCATCCAATTCTGAGAATATTTCCTTAACAGCTTTTCTGAAACCAAAAACAGCAGAAAACAGACAACTGGCATTGTGGCATCTTGTTAATAGGTTAGTTCCAGAAAATGTATAAAAATACCTCAAAGTGTGAACAAAACATAAGAAAGTTGATATAAAACAAGAATGGAGCATCAAAAATTATAGATACGTTTACGACGTATCAACTAGAAAACTAGATTTTGGTTGCGAGAGGGTTGTGTTCGGGCAAGATGTGCATCTGCTTGTGAATTGCAAATAGGTTGTGTCTGTTTCGCAACTGGTAGATATGCTTGCCGCTAGGATTCCCTAGGGTTCTAGACAGAGGAGAAAATTTGTGTGGCACAACATGAATGATACCTATATGCAAATTGCGCACTCCCATGAGCTTCAGATGGTTTGAGAGTGTTGTGCAACTGATCGTAAGGTGAAAGTTGAAGCGATGATTGATGATATGTATGTAGATGCTGGAGATCTTGCTGCCAGAGCTTCGGCTCCTAGAGACTACGGACCAATAGATGTTGATGTAGATAAGTTCAGTATACACTTAGAGGTGGATTCATACATGGAAAAACTTGATGAGGGAGTTAATAAGCCGGTTTCGTCATGTACTGTGGAGATCACTGTCGATTCCAAAAACATAACTCTTGATTAAATGAGAGAGACGATCGGTAAGGAAATTAGTATTGGCTCTAAGAAGATGGCATAAATCCGGTGGTGGCATCATAAGAAGCAGCAATTCATAGAGGTTTTGGATACTGAATATCTTATGCAGATTATACAATGAAAGAAGCGAACCAGGAAGGTGTTCTTCCTTGGTACTATTTCCGATGTTGTTGAACAGGTTATACTGGATGTAGAGGCCCCTGTAGTGGATGAACAGAATGAGGTGGTCGACGTTGATGAGATCTGATGGGAGCTGCTACCCTAGGCTTTTCATATGGACCACGGGGTTCCCCTTCCTGTATTTGTAACATTGACTGTTGTTGCATTTAGACCATGTTTCTGTGATTATGTTTGTTGAGAGATTGCGATATAATGGTGCGCGAGTTGTTGAGATTTTCGGACATGTCACTCACTGAAACCATCGTTGTTGTAATAAGACATAAGTACATTGTAGTTGACATGATTTTGTTTCTTGAGATTACATATTGTACTTGTTTCTGTTATTATGTTTGTTGGGAGATTGTAATATAATGTTTTGTGAAACCATGACTGGACAAGTGATGCATAAATACATTGTAGTTGACATGATTACGTTTCTTGAGATGATGTATTATACTTGTTTCTATTATTTTGTTTGTTGAGAGATTGTAATGTAATGTTTTGTGAAACCATGACTAGACAAGTGATGCGTAAGTACCTTGTCGTTGACATGATTTTGTTTCTTGAATTGATGTAATATACTTGTTTCTGTGATTATGTTTGTTGAGATATTGTAATGTAATGTTTTATGAAACCATGACTGAACAAGTGATGCATAAGTACCTTGTAGTTGACATGATTTTGTTTCTTTAGATGATGTAATATACTGGTATGTTTTCCTTAGGCAATGAAATTGGGATGGAGGGAGTACCGGTTTAATATTTGAAATAAGATGTATGAAGAGAAACCCTATTAGGCAGGAGACAGTAATCCAGGGAAAGGGCATGGTATCCATTAAACTATTGTAACATGCCAATTTAGTCATTGTTGCAGCGGTGATGCACTTCACTTTCGCCACTCTCTCTCTCTCTCTCTCTCTCTCTCTCTCTCTCTCTCTCTCTCTCTCTCTCTCTCTCTCTCTCCTCACCAACACCGACGCTGTCGGCGGCGACGACGCATTCGCCATTCTGTCCTGGAATGACGAGGATGACCAGTCAAGTAGCGACAACCTTCTCCCGACATCGAGTATTCCTTCCATGATGTGAGTTCCTCTATTTTCTCGGGCTAGGGTTAGGCATTGGTAAATCCCTCGATCTGAGATCCATATGTGCATGCAATCATGTTCAATTCTAGCTTTGCGTTTACCTATAGGTACCACGGACAATCTATGACTCCGAATGGGAGGGCCTAGATCTCGATGGAGAAGTACCATGTGACCATGGGCTAAAACTGAGGAGATATGTTGCATTCGAAGGCAGTAACACTGGGAGAAGGTTTTTGGGCTGTACAAATCAAGTTTGTTTACATTATATGCAACAGTGACATGAAGAAAAATGTACCGTGTATGTTCATAACGCGATAGTGTGTGTGTTTTTAGGTTGGCCCGGTGTGTAAAGCAGTAGAGTGGGTGGATCTTGAGTGGCCAAATGCACTGAAGAAATGTTTGGCCCAGTTATGGGAGATGTATGAGTTGGAAAGGCCAGGGAGATTTACTGATGCTTGTGATGCAGCTGAAAAAAATTACAAGTTGTCGGTACGAAATAAGGAGCTGGAACAAGAAATCGAGAATTTGCAGTCAGAACTAAGTGGCATAATCAATGGGAGCTTGGTTGCTGGAACTGCAAAGAAGCTTCAGGATAGTCACATGTTGCTGATTCATAATGCAGAAAAAAAGGAGAGGGATCAGCTCAGGGAAGACAAGAAGAAGCTAGAGTACTGCATTGCAGATCTGTTGAAGGAACTGAAGAAGGTGCGCAAGGGTGAACAAGGACAGACCACAGAGGATAAAGGAAATTCTAGATGAATCATTTATGCTGTGACGATGCCTAAAACTAGTTAACTATAAGACTTGCAGTTGCGCTTTCTAAACTAAGCCAAACTCAATCCTCAAGCAATTTAATTTCAGACAAACACACATATCGTGCATAGAGTTAAGTTCACATTTACAAATCACCACTTCAGAGGATAAACCAGGCAGTTCAGTACTAAATAGACATATGTTAGGTTCAAGTGAGCCCGGCCCGGAGCTGCTTGTTTTCCTCCCTAAGATTGGCCAGCTCCTTCAGTACTTTGTCGTGCGCCAGCTACAGGTTCTAGCGCTCCGTCATGGGTTCGAGAAGTTGGTCCGTAACCATACGATTTTCCTTCAAGATCCCTTTCATGATCTCCGTCTTCTTACTAGCCGAGGTGCGACCTTCCCTATGAAGCTTCTCCCAGCCGGCATTTACCTCCTTCAGTTTCTGGCACTTGTCAAAAAGGACCACAACTTTAGTGCGCATGTGGTCAAAGGCCAGCTTCTAGGAATTCTGCTTCTCCCTTTGGATGGCTATCTTGTCATTTAGATAGGTCGCCAGGTCCTGGTTGAGCTTTCGCCTCTTTCCCTGCAACAAAAATATATAGTATGGTTTGTTCAGTTCAGTAGGACAAGGTGGTTAGTTTCCATAATTAACTGAATCGACTAGTGGCATTGTCATAATTTCAAGGAAGAAGCAATCTAGGACTAATCAACATTTTATGAATCGACTAGTGGCACTGTCATAATTTCAATTTCAAAGACAAATAAGGTTTATCTGCAGTTTAGTGTGCTGTGGGTTTTTTCCCATGTCACCAAATAGTAGTGGCAAACTCATAATGCAGAAACCCATGTCCAGATACATAATGGAAAGAGCTCATGGTGGAGATCCCCTCATGGTGTCCATTCATGAACATGAACACCTACACATGTCCAGATAGATAAGGAGTTGCCCTAGGATTCTTATTGCACCCTATAATGGGAATCAGACTTGGGCATTGCTCGCTGAACCCTAAATATTACAAAAAGAGTGGAGCACGAACTGATATTCGTGCCCCTTTAATGGGAATCAGACTTGGGCATTGCTCTGATACACCTCTAGACAAGCCCTTAGCTCCTCATTCTCTTTCCGAACACCCTCTAGTATGGCGATCCCTCTGTTCACGTCCTCCATCTCTTTCACTACATCCAGGCAACGGTTCCTGTCATGGTAGGCTCGGATGGCAGCCTTGGTTTCCTCGACGCGTCCTCTGAGTGCCTCGGTGACTTCGCCATGCAGGAGGATGCACCTTTTCTTGAGATTCTTCTTCTCCTCTATGAGCTCGTTGATTATCTTGATGGCCTGTTCTTGCCTATTCAAGTTACGGTCGAGCACTTTCTGTGGCCTCACAATGTCACGCGCAAAATATAGCGAGATCTCCTTCTACACAGATAATTGCTTGCGTAGGCTCTCATTATCTTGGGTGAGGGAGCATGCAAGCTCTTGTTGGTTGTCAATCTTGGCACTAATCGCGACCACCTTGTCACGGTACTCGGCCTTCGATCGCTGCATTATTCATGTTAATTGAAATAGAATTTCTATAATTACACTCCAGGTTCCAGGTGAATACTAATACAAAACAAAAAATCCCCGTTGAATTTATGGACAACAGTGTTAAAAATGGACCTAGAGATCCAGTCACAATCACGATAAACTAATCCTAATCACAAAAATCCATATTGAATCTATGAACAGCAGTATTAAGGAAAGACCAAGAGATCCAGTCATAATCATGAAAACTAATACAACTCGCAAAAGAAAAAAACCAATGCGGGGCGGACACGATCTAAGAAATCCACATTACAACTCATAGAAATAACAGTGTGGAGATTTTCTACCTCGCTGAGACGTGGAACGGGACTGAACGGGTTCTGCAACACCTTCGTCGTGGTGGATTCTGGCTCCACGGCCAGCTTGTAATACGTAGAAGAGGAAGAGCAAGAAGAAGAAGAAAAACAAGAAAAAGCAGAATGACATCATGATGGAGAAGGAGATGGAGAAGAAGTAGAACAAGAAGACCGTACCGGGAGGAGCCCTCGCCTGCTAGAACATTCGGCACCATTTTTGGGAGAGATTGGGCCTCAGTGAGATGGGGGCTTGAGGGGCTGGTAGAGCAAGAACTGCCTCGTGGTGAGCTCTTTCCTTTTTCTCCGCGAGGATGGTCAACCGGCCTCTCCTCAGGGGAGCCATGGCTTGCAGGGGGAGGGAGGGGGTGGCAGGAGGAAGAATATAGTGATTAGTGTGGGAGAAGTCAAAGAGTATAGGACGTGGTCCAGTAGTACTACTACTATTATAAAAGACCACCTTGTACGGTCTACCTTCTTAAAGAAGCTAGGGAGGCAGGGATAGGTGTGGCATCCCGCTAAAACCACTACTAGAAAATCGCTGTGTTTTTATGCATTGCATCATCATGACCGCATGCTCATGTCATCATGTCACATTGCATTTGAGCATCGTCATAATTATGCATGGTTTGTCTAAAACTATTTTCGAAAAGCCTATTTTTGTTTTCTAAATATCCTGTCTTTAATTTCAAATCAAAAACCCCGGGCCTCTGGATTATTTTGTTTTGTCTAAAAATGGATTATAAAAGCCTCGTTTTTAATAAATAAAATATTTTTTTGGGAGGCAGCCAGTTTGGCTCAAAAGCCCAGCTGGCCACCTCCATCCTAAATCTAGAACCAACCCAGCCGCCACCTGCTTGGGCGACACAACCCCTCCTCACCACCTGACGCCAACCATCCACCCCCGCACCACCTTTTGCGCGCCCCTGGCCCACCACCTCGTGGCCACGTCCGCTCTCCTGCTCGCGTCGGCCGCACACCACCTGCCGCGCGCCCCGGTCCCACCCACCATCGACCGCCCACGTGCGCAGTGCATGACCCGGCCTCACCTCTCGCCCTCTCCCGCACCTACCCCCACCGACCCGGTCCACCCCAGTGGACACGCAACCCACCCCGCACGCAGCTCGACGCCCCCTGGCCCGCGTCCCCACCCACCTGGGTCTCCCCTGCCACCCCGACCAAGCCCCACCTGGGCGCGCCCTCCCATCCACACGCGCCGCCCCGCACGATCCATCCCCATACCGCTCTTCCCCAACCCCGCATCGTCCACCTGGGCCTCGCCCGCCGCCCACCTTGCGCGACCCCGCCGCCAGGGAGCCGCCTCCCTCTCGCATCACGGTGCCGTCGCCGCCGGTACCTCTCCGGCCGCTCGAGCCGAGCCCCGCCATCACATCCCCGGCCCCGTCCCCTTCCTCCCCGTCGAGGCCGCCGCCGCCACGGTTGACCCCGCCTCCTGCAGCCTCCCAGGCGCTCGCGGCCGCCTCTCCTTCCTCCACCGGAGTCGCAGCCGCCGACCACCTTTCGCACGGCATCGCGGCCAACCTCACCGTCTTGTCCCCTGCCCGCTTCGTTCCTGCCACTAGCGGCCGAGCCGCCTGCTACCCCGCCGCCGCCTTGGACCCTAGCCCCCTGACGAGCTCCACCATCTCCTCACTGTGGTTCCTCCTCTCCCCGTCGCCGCCATCTCCTCCCGGGCGACTCCCTGCATCCACACGTGTCTGCAGGCTACGCCCGCGAGCTGCCCCGCTGTGGTCCTTCTCCGCCGTCCAGGACCCTGCTTCCCGGGGCTCCTTGCCTCGACTATGCGGGCCCACGTTGTCACCTGATCGAGTCGCAACCGCCACCTAAGATCTGCTCCGTGCTATCCCGTTCAAGCTTGCCTCGAGGTTTCCAGATATGGTACAACATGGTGTTAGTGGTGTTTTTGTTTGAGAAGTTTGCTGTCGTGGTTGTTCAAGACCCTCCCAAGCCCCAAGATCTCTGACTCGGATGAGATGGCCGAGGCTCGAAGACCCCGTCACGCCAAGATCTCCGCCGCGAAACGAATAGGCCTTTGGGGTGGGACTGACAAGATCTACTGCCCGGATGCCAATATCCTCGACTCGGAGATGCCCGGAACACCAAGTTCATCGAGACCCGGAAGGCCCGTTCCCGGAGGCGAAGTCCGGACCCGATGACCGCCAAGATCGCCACCGGAACGACAAGCACTTCACCGCGGAACGCCAAGTTCTTCATCCCGAACGCCAAGACCGACCTGATCCGAGGACCCGACAAGATCTTCGTGACGACAAGATCATCCTAACCCGCCAAGTTCGCCTACCCGGACACCGTGCGACAAGATCTACCTCCCGGATCCGAAAACCCCCGGAACCCGATCCACTCAAGTTCGCCATCGACGACAAGATCGACCGCGTGGAACCAAGTTCTCCATCTTGTATCCAAACCTCGCTGAACCCTAGACCCCGGCGCCCTGTCGAACCCCGAACCCCCGGAACCAAGATCTTTCGAACCTAGAAGTGTGCCCCTAAGCCCCTATCTTTATAATATGACATTATCAACTGTCGCATATTAATTTGTTCATGCATGCATACTTGTTTGTGGTTTGGGGGCATTACGTCGATTCATCTCATAATTAAATATGGAGTCTATATGCGAGATACTTTTGTCTTATTCTGGACTCCATTTAAATTGGTGTAGCGAACCGATGCCATGTTTCGCCCTGTTAATACAACATTTAAATTGCGGGGTTGCTAAATAACTCGAACCGTTTAATTAATTGGCGGGACCCTGGTTCCGCTTAATATTGCCTAGTTGCACCGCATCTGTGCCATGCCATGCATCATATCATAATCATGCCGGATCTTCTGCCGTCGTATTAAATATTGCATCCAGTGTTTCTGCTAGTGTTTGCTTCTTCGTGGATTAGACCGATGAGTGGATGCGAGTATCGACAAGTTCTCCGGATATGATCCGTCGACAGTTTTTCCCAGGCGAGCATCTCTCCCCCTTTCTACCTATTTTGCATTTATAGTCTTCATTTCCTCCTGTTGATCTATTGCTATCCGTGTCGCAATGCTTTAGTTTCCGTACACCAGTTATATCCCGTGCAGCCTCTATATTGCCTTGGACACCTCCTATTACCCGTGTTTGGTAGATAGCTGGCCTTGCGAGTCGTAGTTGCTTGCTCAGGTACGATCTCGTGTTGTCAAGTACCACAGTTGTTGGAATGCTGGCAGATGTTTATGGTGGAGATGATCATGACTTTAAATACAACTATTAAAATGCTAGATATAACTAATGCAGAGGCATCAGTGGGCAATAGATGTTATTTGGTTCTTCCACGCTCACTTGTGTCCCGTAGGACCCCGAGTACTTGATACCCGTTCCTTGATTTTTTGCACTATCCACATCCGGGAGGCCTTATGGACCCCCCTGAGCCAGAGCTTGATTCATTTCTATTTCTTGGGGACACAAAGTAGTTTGGGGCTTTATTACTATCCTGTACTTATGCCATGTTTTACTGCTTTATTTAAGATTGTGTGTGGAGCACCTGTACTGTTTTGGATCGCGCCACGTTTTCGCGGTATCGACAAGCCCAGTCACACTTTCGGGTTCCCAGTCGTTTACAGCCGTCCTCGCAAACCCTGGGTCCGTTCCGGAGCCGGCCAACTTCGTTGCGGGTAGCTTAGTGGGGTGGCCCCCTGAAATATTTCTGAATCCTGTGATCACTTTGTCGTGAATGCCTCGTTGGGTTTTGAGTTGGTTTTTCCAAGGTTGATCGAGTGTGTGTTGCTATTTGTGCACCCCTGGAGGGTAAAACTTTTTGAAAGCCGTGTCCGCGGTTATGGACGACTTGGAGCACAGTATCTCGATCATAGACAAGCATAACTAAAGTAGTGCTATAAATTTGACTTAATATGTGACTAGTAATCAGCTCAAGTATCACGGAATGGATATTAAAAATGCCAACAGCTGGTGGATCTGGGTTGTTTTTTGACATGCTGTACCTGCCTAGTAAGTAATGCAACTCTAATGGAATGTGATAAAAGTGCCAACAATTTCTGGGTTTTGGGCTTCCTCAGGACAATTATGTCTGACTAGTAAATGTTCCTACTACAACTGAATGTTAACTAAAACTACCCACTACTGATGCTATCAGGATGACTCATGCTATCGATATCTGATTAGTAAGTGCTGCAACTATAATGGAATGAGTAAAATTTTCCAACTGTGTGAGTTCCTTGGCCCGACTTCCTCGTTTGGTATCGAGGGGGAAATGCCAGGATGGGTTTGTTTGGTGTTAGCTTCAGGTTGGATTCGAATAGGTCTTTCTTATCCCTCTCTAATAGCCGCCAGGTTCACAAAGTCTCTATAGGTTTTTAGTGCCGCTGCGCTGCCGCTTCAGCCCACCATACCTATGTAGGCGAGAGCCGCCGAATTCTAGCCTCGCCATGTACTGGCCTCAGTACTGACGCTCCTCTTCTTTCTTTGCCCTTTGTCAGCACCCCTTTTGTTTTAGCAGGTTTGAGATCGCCGTCGTTAGCAGGGTTACCCTTCCAGCTTGGCCTGGGCAGGGTTATGGACGCCATTGGTTATTCTTCAGGGCTCTTAGCCCCATTTGCATCTTGTCCGTAGTTGGACACTCTATCGTTTTCGAGGTGATTTGGATCTTTGTATTGTATATCTGTATTCTTGACTCGTTGAGTCGCTGTTGTATATATATCTGTACTATGGGTCCCATCGAGGACTGTTGTGTAATGGTATTACTTTGTTTTCCACCCGCACGAAAGTGCCTGGTGGGCGTCCTTGAATCGTTTCTATGCGGGTTTGGCGGGAAGCGCTAAAACTTGCATAGGGCCGATCTGAATGATGATGCTATGGAAGCTATTCAGAGTGTCCCGGTGGTCTGTGAGTTCCCAGATGTCTTTCCTGAAGAGTTGCCAGGTATGCCTCCGGATCGTGAGGTTGAGTTTGTGATTGAGCTTGAACCTGGTACCGCTCCTATCTCCAAGCGTCCTTATAAAATGGGCCCTGCTGAGTTGGCTGAACTCAAACGTCAGCTTGATGAACAAGAGAAGTTGTGTTTCATTCAGCACAGTACTTCTTCTTGGGGTAGCCCAACCATCTTTGTGAAGAAGCAAGACAAGACTGATAGACTTTGTGTTGACTATCGGGCTCTCAATGCTAAGACCATCAAGAATAAATATCCCCTTCCGCGGATTAATGATCTCTTTGATCAGCTAGCTGGAGCTGTGGTATTCTCTAAGCTTGACTTGAGAAGTGGATATCATCAAATCAAGATTCGCAAGGAAGATGTTCCTAAAACAGCTTTCACCACCCGCTATGGCCTGTATGAGTACACGGTCATGTCTTTCGGTCTCACCAACGCACCTGCCACCTTCTCGAGGCTTATGAACTCGGTTTTCATGGAGTATCTTGATAAGTTCGTTGTGGTCTATCTGGATGACATCCTAGTCTATTCTAAGTCAAAGGAAGAACATGAAGAACACCTTCGGTGTGTCCTAAACAAGCTTCGTGAGAACCGCCTGTATGCAAAGTTCTCCAAATGTGAGTTCTGGCTACCTCAAGTCACCTATCTTGGTCACGTCATCTCTGCCAAGGGCATTGCCGTCAACCCAGAAACTGTAAAGACAATTGTTGACTGGCTTCCTCCTGTAAATGTCAAAGAAGTCCGAAGTTTCCTTGGTTTGGCTAGTTATTGCTGTCGCTTCGTTCAATACTTCTCGAAGATTGCGAAGCCTCTTACCGATCTCCTCAAGAAAGGCAAGAAATACCTTTGAACTCCTGCATGTCAAGCAAGCTTTGAAACACTCAAAGAGAAGCTCACTTCCACACCAGTCTTGATTCCTCTAGATACATCAAAGCCTTTCCAGATATTCTGTGACGCCTCTTTGCAAGGATTGGGTGCGGTCCTTATGCAAGAAAAACAAGTTGTTGCTTATGCCTCTCGACAGTTGAAGACGCATGAGATCAACTATCCTACACATGACCTTGAACTCGCAGCAGTTGTCTTTGCGTTGAAAGTATGGAGGCACTACTTGCTTGGCAACCGTTGTGAAATCTTTTCTGATCACAAGAGTCTGAAGTATATCTTCACACAGCCTGATCTCAACCTTCGTTAGAGGAGGTGGATTGAAGCAATCAATGATTTTGATTTGACCATCAACTAGACTCCGGGCAAAGCTAATGTCATGGCCGATGCTCTCAGCCACAAAGCTTATGTCAGCAACCTCATGGTGGAAGAACAACAGCCTCTCTTATGCGAGGAATTCCGTCAGCTCAACCTTGAAATTGTGGATCAAGGGTATCTTCGGAACCTTCTAGCAACCCCTCTCTTGGAAGAAAAGGTTCGCTCCATTCAACTTGGGGATCCTTACACTAAAAAGATCATCTCCAACATTCAGCTTCCGAAGTATGAGTCCTTCCACGTCGATGACCAAGGCACTTTTTTCTTTGAACATCGGATGTTTGTTCCGAACTACCCGGGTTTAAGAGAGCAAGTTCTCAAGGAGGTGCATGATTCTGTTCTTTCTATCCACCCTGGCAGCACTAAGATGTACATGGACTTGAAAACACAGTATTGGTGGCCTAGGTTGAAACGATATTGTGCCAAGTATGTCTCGGAGTGTGATGTCTGCCGCAGAGTTAAAGCTGTCCATCAGAAACCTTCCGGTCTTCTACAGCCATTGAAGCCTCCGGAATGGAAATGGGAGAAAGTAGAGATGGACTTCATCACTGGTTTTCCAAGGTCACAGAAGGGTAACAATGCAATCTTTGTTGTCATCGACAGGCTTTCTAAAGTAGCTCACTTCTTTCCAGTCAAGGAAACAATTTCTGCAATTCAGTTGGCTGAGCTCTATATCAACAGAATTGTCTCTCTGTATGGAGTTCCTCTTGAGATCAGTTCAGACCGTGGAAGCATCTTCACTTCCAAGTTCTGGGGAAGTTTCCAAAATGCTTTGGGAACAAAATTGAACTTCAGCACAACTTACCACCCTCAGTCGCAAGGACAAGTTGAAAGGATCAATCAGATTCTGGAAGATATGCTCCGTGCTTGCGTTATCTCTTTCGGCATGAAGTGGGAAGAATGTCTTCCTTATGCTGAATTCTCTTACAACAATAGTTCCAGAAAAGTCTAAAGATGGCACCATTTGAGGCTCTCTATGGTCGCAAATGCAGAACTCTGATTGGTTGGTTGGGCACAGGTGAAAGAATACTGTTTGGCCCCGACATTGTAACTCAAGCAGAGGAGAAAGTTCACATCATTCTTGAAAACCTGAAGATTGCTCAAAGTTGCCAGAAGAGCAATTATGACAGAAAGCACACGGACATGGAGTATGTCCCTGGTGATCTCGTTTACCTTCGTGTCACTCCCATGAGAGGCACGCACCGCTTTGGTATCAAAGGAAAGCTGGATCCTAGATACATCGGTCCTTTCAAAATTCGTGGAAGAAGAGGAGAAGTTGATTATGCTCTTGAGCTCCCTGAAAAACTCAAGGTCCACGATGTTTTCCACATCTCTCAACTCAAGAAGTGCTTCAAGGATATCGGCAGGACCGTGGACCATGAACTCATCAATCTCCAAGAAGATCTGTCTTATCAAGAACACCCCATAAAAATTCTTGAAGTCGCAGAAAGAAGGACTCACAACAAGTCCATCAAGTTCTGCAAGGTGCAATGGTCGCACCATTCCGTTGATGAAGCCACTTGGGAACGTGAAGATGAGCTCCGTGCCAAGTATCCTACCCTCTTTGAGTCTTCTTCTTCTTCCTAGAATCTCGGGGCAAGATTCCTGTTTAGTGGGGGAGAGTTGTAGCATCCCAATTGTCTAACAATGGTAATGCTACTTGGTCTAGTAATATAATGGCTACTTCCTATATATAATTGTTGCATCATAATTATATCATGCTCATGTCATCATGCCACCTTGCATTTGAGCATCATATAAAACCCTTTTTCTTTGGTTCTTCTCTCATATGCATTATTAATTGTATTTGCCTCTTGATATTGTTTTTGGCTATTGATATATTGTTTAATGCCCAAGTTGAGTTGGGGGCATATCTTTTATTCCATATCTTTTATTCAACTCCATCACCTTTCTTTTCACCACCTTATAATTCCACCATTCCATTTACCCATGATCTTGTATTTCTTTTTCTTTTGATATTTATTCTAGCTCATGTGGGTTGGGGTGGATCTAATTCTAATTCCTTTTGCTTGGCCTTTATTCCACATTTTGGGAATGCATAAGAATAATGCCATGTTATTATTATTGTTTTCACCAGCATAAACATGGCCATTAATTATTATGCATGGGCCATGTAAGAGCACCACCACCTTTAGCCCATTTGCTTTTCTCTTGGTTTAAGTGGTTCTTTCTTTGTGGGATCATCTCCATCTCTATCCACCATCCCCATGTTCTCATCAACACCATTTTTTCTTCATGCATGATCAAATGAGGCCTTTTCTTTAAACCCCATCCCCTCTCTCTCTTTCTCCCTCTCTCTACCTTGCTGGCCCCACACCCTAGCTACCCCATCCACCCTAGGGCCCTGCCTCTCCCCTCCTTCTTCTTCACCGACGCCATCTCCTCTCGCTGGGCACCGCTAGAACCACCACCTTCTCCTCGTTCCAACCAGAAAGAGCATCGTGGGGGTGGTCGAGGAGACCAGGGAGGTTCCCCTGCTTCGCCCTAGACGCGCCAGCGAGGAGGAGGAGCACCAGAACCACCAGAACCACCGCCGCCTTGACGCAAACCCTAGTTCCAGGAGCGTCTGCTTCCTCGCCGTTCCGACGAACCTCAGGCTGATCCACCTCCATCAACCTCCCCTCGGTGAGTTCCTCGTCCTAACGGACATCTCTGTTGTCGCTGTCGCGGGCTGTGCTCGCCGGAGATTTCACCGAACGGCCTCCGTGCACGGCAGCCGTTGCCGTCTGCGCGTCGACGCGCCTCGCAGAGGCTTAGCTAGGCCCCGTCCACTCTTTCGTCACCAGCCCACACCCAGTTGCACCGGTTACCGCCTCCGAACGCGAGCCCCAGGTCGTGGGATCGAGTCCCCGCCTCGCCGCGCCGCGCACTGCGCGCGCCAGACAGATCCGTCGGACCGTGGAGAAGATCCACAGTACGCGCCCCCCCTTTTTTTTTGCATTTACCCCCTGCTTCTTCTGCCGCCTCAACCCGCGGTACACGCTGCCCCACCTGTCAGCCGCTGCATACTTTTTACAAAAACTCCCCCGTAGTTTTGCACAACCAACCCGCGCTCCTGCACGTCCCCACCGGTCAGCCTCTGCGTGCTCAACCGCTGTCACGTGGGCCTCTAGCCGCTGACCCACCTGTCAATCACAGAGGCTAGGTCAGACCGCGTGAGAAAAAACCTTTTCCTGTGCGCGTGTGGTCCAGTCAGCAGCTGGCCCACCCATCAGCGTCTGGGGCTGGGTCTGACTGAGTATAAAATGTTTTCGTCTTTTCTGTTTTTAATTAAACTTTCCAGAAATTGGTTAAATTCAAATTCAAATCAGATTTTCAATAACTTTTAAATTATAAATCCAAATAATACATATGATATATGTTTTTCAATCAGAAAAATGTGAGGATTTCAAATATGCCCTTCAAAATATCTTTTGAGCACTTTAAAATTTCGAGATGATGAAGATTACAATAAAATGCCCTTTTCTTATTTAATTAATAACTTTAGTTTTATAACTCCAAATTTAACAAATAATATGTCTAAATCGATCAGCGCGACGAGCCCGTTCTATCTATGCATTCCATGTTCTGAATTGCAGCATGCATCATATATATATAAAGTATACAGCAACTTATATGAGAGCAAACCGGGCTAAAAACTTAATAAAATGCTTTAATCTTGTACCCCACACCTCACCCATGCCATGCTACATTATTGCCATGCAAATTGTGCATCATTCATCATGGCATGATTGTTTGCTTGTCGCATTTTAATTCATATGCTTGTGCACTCTATTTATGTTGGCCCTTGTTTGTTTGGTTCTTCTTCGAATAGACACTGAGCACGGGATATATCAGGAATCCCAGGAGCACTACCCAGATCTGTCCCTCGCTCCAATTGAGCTACCAGGCAAGCACTACCACATGCTTGCATACATATAGTACCTGTAGGGTAAAACTTTTTGAAAGCCGTGTCCGCGGTTATGGACGACTTGGAGCACAGTATCTCGATCATAGACAAGCATAACTAAAGTAGTGCTATAAATTTGACTTAATATGTGACTAGTAATCAGATCAAGTATCACGGAATGGATATTAAAAATGCCAACAACTGGTGGATCTGGGTTGTTTTGTGACATGCTGTACCTGCCTAGTAAGTAATGCAACTCTAATGGAATGTGATAAAAGTGCCAACAATTTCTGGGTTTTGGGCTTCCTCAGGAAAATTATATCTGACTAGTAAATGTTCCTACTACAACTGAATGTTAACTAAAACTACCCACTACTGATGCTATCAGGATGACTCATGCTATCGATATCTGATTAGTAAGTGCTGCAACTATAATGGAATGAGTAAAATTTGCCAATCTCCTTGGCCTGACTTCCTCGTTTGGTATCGAGGGGGAAATGCCAGGATGGGTTTGTTTGGTGTTAGCTTCAGGTTGGATCTGAATAGGTCTTCCTTATCCCTCTCTAATAGCCGCCAGGTTCACAAAGTCTCTATAGGTTGTTTAGTGCTGCTGCGCTGCCGCTTCAGCCCACCATACCTATGTAGGCGAGAGCCGCCGAATTCTAGCCTCGCCATGTACTGGCCTCAGTACTGACGCTCCTCTTTTTCCTTTGCCCTTTGTCGGCACCCCTTTTGTTTTAGCAGGTTTGAGATCGCCGTCGTTAGCAGGGTTACCCTTCCGGCTTGGCCTGGGCAGGGTTATGGACGCCATTGGTTATTCTTCAGGGCTCTTAGCCTCATTTGCATCTTGTCCGTAGTTGGACACTCTATCGTTTTCGAGGTGATTTGGATCTTTGTATTGTATATCTGTATTCTTGACTCGTTGAGTCGCTGTTGTATATATATATGTACTGTGGGTCCCATCGAGGACTGTTGTGTAATGGTATTACTTTGTTTTCCACCCGCACGAAAGTGCCTGGTGGGCGTCCTTGAATCGTTTCTATGCGGGTTTGGCGGGAAGCGATAAAACTTGCATAGGGCCGATCTGAGGGTGTTACTATAGGGAACCGATGGGACTTGTCTTTATTGCGATGGACAGTTCAATGGTATTCAGTTCCGCCTAAAATCCAGTATATAATAAGAGGAGTGCGAGCTTACCCTTAAAAAATGAGTGGATCCAAGTGGTAATCACGGGCATCGGCGTGCACGTCTCGCGTGCGTGTGTCACGTGTTGATGGGGCAATGACGCGCGCAACTGCTACACGATCACGTCGGCACGTCGAACTCTATTGAACTCCACGTCGACTGGCACACACGGGATATTTACAAGTTTGGAATATGCTGTGCCACTTTTGTTGTGATCAAATTATGTTCAGTACACGAGATATTACATTTTTTAATAATCGAGAAATGCATCCGTGTACACGATGCACGAAACCGCTGCTCGCCCCTTGATCAGATCGGCACCCAACTCTGTGTACCCACCATTGCTCATTCTGAACAACTTCCTCGAGCACGATGCCCCCTTGCTGTGGCAATGGCAGGTCCAAGCCATCCACTAACCGCCGTGCGTCCCCTGCTCTTCACTGCATCGTTCGCGCTTGCGAGTCGCCTACTGAGGCAGCACGTCGTGTCCGACCGTGCCAAGATCCATCGACATCGGCACTCAAGGACACCGCAATGTCGAAGCTCGTACCGACCGCATAGGAGGAGCGTGGGGTACCTGCAGCGACGGATGAGCGCAAAGCAGCAGCTCGGACAGGGGCGCATGTTGCACCGGCGAGTATGGACAAGAAGAGGAACACAAGAAGAAGACCATGAAGAAGAGAGGAGACAACTTATTGGACGAGTATGACTCGACCAACGAGGAGGCGTTCATAGATCAGTTGGACGCAGAAGCAGAGGAGAGTGATGTGGACCCATGGGACTACGAAGAGGTGGAGGAGGACTCCGACGAGCAGATAGCGCGCTTATATGAAGAAGGGGGCGGTGTTGGGTCATGAGAGGAGGACACCGACGGTGGTGATGGCAAGGTCCATGACGTTGACGAAGACGACGACGAACCAGAAGACAAAGACGAGAGCTTCTTCGAAATATGATCATTTATTTTATTTATTTATTGAGATGGTTTTTCACTTGTTTATGGAGGTAAAGTATCGGTGGCACAGATAGAGAGGTGGCACAGATAGACCCTGCAAAAAAAGTAGAGGAGGGAGGGGTTATCCTGCCCGTTAGATCACAAAGGATCAACGGTTGGTGGGCACAATCCGCGTGACATCTGTGTTAGCCAATCAGGGCGTAGCAGCCATAGTGAGCACACATTTGGGCTTTTGTGAGATTTGTGACTGAGAGAGAGGGCAAAACTGAGTAGTATCAAAAAACCAAGGGCAAGATAGAATAAGGGATTCAAATACAAAATAGAAAGGGTAGGCATGTGTGTTCCTTTAAGAAATGGAAAATGCATGTTTCGTACTAAACCACATGGATCCACCAGTGTCATTTGCATGTTGTGTTCTTTTCATAAACCACAACTAGAGTCATTTCATGTTTGTCCTTTTCATAAACCACAACTAGACTCATTGCATGTGTGTTCTTTTCATAAACCACCACCAGTGTCATCTGCATGTGTGTCCTTTTCATAAACCACAACTAGAGTCATTGCATGTTTGTTCTTTTCATAAACCACCTAGATCCACCAGAGTCATTGCATGTGTGTCCTTTTCATAAACCACAACTAGAGTCATTGCATGTTTGTTCTTTTCATAAACCACCTGGATCCACTAGAGTCCTTGCATGTCATTGCATGTGTGTCCTTTTCATAAACCACGACTAGAGTCATTGCATGTTTGTACTTTTATAAAATCACAACTAGACTCTGCATGTGTGTTCTTTTCATAAACCACCACCAGTGTCATCTTCATGTGTGTCCTTTTCATAAACCACAACTAGAGTCATTGCATGTTTTTTCTTTTCCTAAACCACCTGGATCCACTAGAGTCATTGCATGTGTGTCCTTTTCATAAACGACCTAGATCCATTGCATGTCATTGCATGTGTGTCCTTTTCATAAACCACAACTAGAGTCATTGCATGTTTGTTCTTTTCATAAGCCACCACTTGGATCCACCAGAGTCATTGCATGCGATTAGATCTGTGTCCTTTTCCTAAACCACAACTAGAGTCATTGCATGTTTGTTCTTTTTTCATAAACCACCACTAGTGTCATTTGCATGTGTGTTATTTTACTAAACCACATGGATCCACCAGTGTCATTTGCATGTGTGTTCTTTTCATAAACCACCACCAGTGTCATTTGCATGTGTGTTCCTTTCCTAAACCACATGGATCCAGCAGTGTCATTCATGTGTGTGTGTGTTAGTGTGTATCACTATGGTTTTGGAAAAGAACACATACAATGATGCCACTCCAGCATGTGGTGTTCTTTTCATAAACCACATGGATCCACCAGTTGTCATTGCATGTGTCTCCTTTTCATAAACCACATGGATCCACCAGTGTCATTGCATGTCTTTCCATGTGCGTTCTTTTCCTAAACCACCACTAGTGTCATTGCATGTGTGTTATTTTCCTAAACCAGCACTAGAGTCATTGCATGTTTGTTCTTTTCATAAACCACTTGGATCCACTAGTGTCATTGCATTCTTGTTCTTTTCCTAAACCACCACTAGAGTCATTGCATGTGTGTCCTTTTCATAAACCACCTAGATCCATTACATGTCATTTCATACGTGTCCTTTTCCTAAACCACAACTAGTCATTGCATGTTTGTTCTTTTCATAAACCACCACTTGGATCCACCAGAGTCATTGCATGCGTGTCCTTTTCCTAAACCACAACTAGAGTCATTGCATGTTTGTTCTTTTCATAAACCACCACTAGTGTCTTTTGCATGTGTGTTATTTTACTAAACGACATGGATCCACTAGTGCCATTTGCATGTGTGTTCTTTTCCTAAACCACATGGATCCACTAGTTTCATTGCATGGGTGTTCTTTTCCTAAACCACCACTAGAGTCATTGCATGTTTGTTCTTTTCATAAACCACTTGGATCCACTAGTATCACTGCATGTTTGTTCTTTTCCTAAACCACAACTAGAGTCATTGCATGTGTGTCCTTTTCATAAACCACATGGATCCATTGCATGTCATTGCATGTGTGTCCTTTTCATAAACCACAACTAGAGTCATTGCATGTTTGTTCTTTTCATAAACCACCAGTTGGATCCACCAGTGTCATTGCATGTGTATCCTTTTCATAAACCACAACTAGAGTCATTGCATGTTTGTTCTTTTCATAAACCACCTGGATCCACAAGAGTCATTGCATGTGTGTCCTTTTAATAAGCTACCACTAGAATCATTGCATCTGTGTTCTTTTCATAAACCACATGGATCCACTAATGCCACTCCAACATGTGTGTTCTTCTCATAAACCACATGGATCCACTGATGTTATTGCATGTGGTGTTCTTCTCATAAACCACATTGATCCACTAGAGTTCATTGCATGTGTGTGTGTGTTAGTGTGCATCACTATGGTTTTTCAAAAGAACACATGCAATCATGCCACTCCAGCATGTGGTGGTCTTTTCATAAACCACATGGATCCACTGATGCCACTCCTACATGTGTTGTTATTTTTATAAACCACATTGATCCACTAGATGTCATTGCATGTGTGTTCTTCATAGAAAACGCATGGATCCACTAATGCCACTCCAGCATGTGGTGTTCTTCTCATAAATCACATGGATCCACTAGATGTCATTGCATGTGTGTTCTTCTCATAAACCACATGGATCCACTGATGTCACTGCAACATGTGGTGTTCTTCTCATAAACCACATGGATCCACTTGAGTTCATTACATGTGTGTGTGTTAGTGTGTATCACTGTGGTTTTGGAAAAGAACACATACAATGATGCCACTCCAGCATGTGGTGTTCTTTTCATAAACCACATGGATCCACCAGTTGTCATTGCATGTGTCTCCTTTTCATAAACCACATGGATCCACCAGTGTCATTGCATGTCTTTCCATGTGCGTTCTTTTCCTAAACCACCACTAGTGTCATTGCATGTGTGTTATTTTCCTAAACCAGCACTAGAGTCATTGCATGTTTGTTCTTTTCATAAACCACTTGGATCCACTAGTGTCATTGCATGCTTGTTCTTTTACTAAACCACCACTAGAGTCATTGCATGTGTGTCCTTTCATATGGATCCATTGCATGTCATTGCATGTGTGTCCTTTTCCTAAACCACAACTAGAGTCATTGCATGTTTGTTCTTTTCATAAACCACCACTTGGATCCACGAGAATCATTGCATGTCATTGCATGTGTGTCCTTTTCCTAAACCACAACTGGAGTCATTGCATGTTTGTTCTTTTCATAAACCACCACTAGTGCCATTTGCATATGTGTTATTTTACTAGACCACATGGATCCACCAGTGTCATTTGCATGTGTGTTCTTTTCATATACCAGCACTAGTGTCATTGCATGTGTGTTCCTTTCCGAAACCACATTGATCCAGCAGTGTCATTGCATGTGTGTCCTTTTCATAAACCACAACCAGAGTCATTGCATGTTTGTTCTTTTCATAAACCGCCTGGATCCACCAAAGTCCTTGCATGTGTGTTCTTTTCCTAAACCACCAAAATAGTCATTGCATGTGTGTCCTTTTCATAAACAACCTGGATCCACCAGAGTCATTTGCATGTGTGTTCGTTTCATAAACCACCATCAGTGTCATTGCATGTGTGTTCCTTTCCTAAACCACCACTTGGATCCACCAGAGTCATTGCATGTCATTGCATGTGTGTCCTTTTCCTATACCACAACTAGAGTCATTGCAAGTTTGTTCTTTTCATAAACCACCACTAGTGTCATTTGCATGTGTGCTCTTTCCATAAACCACATGGATCCACCAGAGTCATTTGCATGTGTGTTCTTTTCATAAACCACCACCAGTGTCATCTGCATGTGGTGTTCTTTTCATAAACCACATGGATCCACTAGTTGTCATTACATGTGTGTCCTTTTCATAAACCACATGGATCCACTAGTGTCATTGCATGTCTTTGCATGTGTGTTCTTTTCATAAACCACCACTAGATTCATTGCATGTGTGTTCTTCCCATAAACCACATGGATCCACCATAGTCATTTGCACGTGTGTTCTTTTCGATGACAGCCGTTGGCCACAAACAATCGGGACGTAGAACTAACGAGCAACTGCTCCAGGCTTCTAGAAGACCAGATCCCCGATTGTTAGGCGTCGTTGGATCGGGGTGCGTGGATGATAAGGATGTCCTTCATAAGGGCGATCCATGAGAAGTCTTTTCTGCGAACTGATTTGCAGTGGCATCCACGACTGTGCCTACGTCCTTGCCCTTATCCCCATAACCTCGAGGACGAAGCTCAGATCGTTTTCCTTCATCACCATGGAGAGGGAGAGGCCCAAACTCAGCTTGCACGAGGCTCAGATGTTCACCCACTATGACATACTCATGCTGCCGTTCCTGAGGCTTCTGGTCGGCTTCGAGCTCAGCTACGCCGGGGTGCCTGTCGCGCCGCTCTTGCACGATAATGCGTTGGCGAGGCAGATCGAGGAGCGCCACCACCAGCTTCCGGAGAGGAAGAGGGCAATGGCAAGGTACTCGCGCACGAGCGCGTACTGCCAAAAGTTGTCCAATAAGGAGCGGATGGCGTTGATTGAGCTGTGCGGAACCCATCGGCGGGAGATCCACTCGGATCTGCGCAACCTCAAAGGGAGGTAGAGCTTCTGGGTAGTGCCTAGGCTTATGACCTCCACCATTATATATGCGATGCGCCGTGAAGAATCCATGAGGAGGAGGAACGCTGCCGGGAACATCGGCATCGATTCCAACGCGGAGGAGGCTGACGGCGACGCAGACAACATCGACTGCGGGAGCGTCATTGTCAATTAAGGCCACTTAAGCCTAAATTAAATCTATGTACGGTATCTTAATGCCCTCTTTGGATCATGGTCACTTGAGTCATAGTCGATTAGCGTCATAATCTGTATACGTTGGCCATGTTTTAGGTGTCTTTGTCTTTGAAACTAGTCAAAACTCGTCCAATCCTGAAAATAAAGTTTGCGCGTTCCTGGCATATCGGATGGGATAATACGCTGACTCTGCTCCCAGCACTTGATGGCACAGCCATAATTTGGAGTGTTCCAGAGGAGAAGGGGTCGAGCGTGTTGTAATAGTGTACTACTTCTATCCAGATATAAGTAACTTAGCCTTTTTAGATATTTAAATGTATCTATACCCAAAACATGTCTAGATACATACGAATCTACACAAATTCAAGTCACTTAGTTCTAGACGGAGGGAGTAATAATATTTTTTGAGGAATAGTTTCTGATGGCATATATTGGCCATGTTTTAGGTTTCTCTGTCTTTCAAACTAATCAAAAGTCATCCAATTCTGAACAAACAAACTCATTGCGTTCACATCTGATGGGACAATACGCTGACTCTGCTACCAGCACTTGATGGCACAGTTCTGGAGTGCGCTAGAGGAGATGTGAATCCAAGGGAGATGGGAACTAGTAGCTGCGTCCATACGCAGGTAAAAAATTAATATAATAATATTTAAAAAATTGTAATCTGGTCCACATGACCCCATCATAGACACGTTATATGCGCTGGATATAAATAAAGACAACACGACTAGTTTAGTTTCAATGATAATTCAACATACGACATTACTGTGCCCACTTCTTTTTGCTCCTCTTATTAGTCTGCTAGCCCACGCTGCATTAAGCAACAATTGATGAAGATGGAAAAAATGATAAAATAGAAATTAAAGCAATTTTTAAGCTTACCTTTCATCTGGAGAATCGTACAAAGATGAAATTGGCAGGGATTTATTATTTCTCCCGTAGTTAACCGAAAGATCCTCAAGAACATCCTCAATCACCCCTGCAACTTCTTCATATTCTAATACACCTCCATTATTTTCCTTTTCCTCCCTATTCCGCTTACCCTTTTGTTTCTTTTCACACCCTTTTCTCGCCGACACCTCCACTTCTTCATAAATTTGCTTCTTACCTATGTTTTCCTCCGAGTACTCATCACTGTTTTCCTCCACCTACTACACTTCCTCAAGTTCTTCGTCTTCGCGCTGCTCTTCCTCCAGCGCTGGCTGAGAAGCCTCATTTTCTGCCATCGGGGTGTGAACAGGGACAACATCTTGTGTAACTGGGTTTTTTGCACAACCTCTTGATATGGCCGAATCATCCACAACGTTTGTATTTCCTTTTCCTAGATCCTAACCTTGAACCTTTATCGGTGGAGGCTTCGATCCTTAGCTTTCTAGGCCTCCCAGGTAGCCTCCTAAGAATTGGTGGTTGAAGTTTGAACCCTAGATCGACAATCTCCCAATCATTTTCATCAGCCATAGGTGGTACATTTTCTACATAAGTTGCAGCAAACTTATCCACAGAGAAATAGTTGTCAACATAGTTCTCTATTTCAACTCCACTACCTCTAAGCTTTAAGATGAAGTATAGTGCATGGTGACATGGCAGACCAGTAATCTGCCACTGCCTGCATGAACAAGTCTTGTTTCCAATGTCTACAGTGTACCTCCGTTCAATTGCACGCTTGTATTTGCTGACTCGTGTAATAACGAGCTCGTTGGGGAACCCCAAGAGGAAGGTATGATGAGCACAGTAGTAAGTTTCCCTCCGTTATGAAACCAAGATTATCGAACCAGTAGGAGCAAGGAAACACCTCAAAGGTGTTGCTAGCTGGCCTATGGCAGGTCGCACTACCGGTGCTAGCAGCAACGTGGAAACATGCACAACACAACCACAGAAGTTTGCCCCCAACTTACAGTGAGGTTGTCAATCTCACCAGGTTTGCTGAAAACAAAGGATTAAACATATTGTGTGGAAGAAAGTAATTGCTTGCAGAAAGTAAACAGAAAACAGTAAACAATTGTAGATTGATGGTAAAAGAAAGGACCAGGGTCCATAGTTCACTAGTGGTGGCTCTCCTTAAGATAGATGACATGTTGGGTGAACAAATTACAGCGGGGCAATTGCCAAACATATAGAAAGCATACATGCATATACTAATCATCTTGACTCCTTTGAGATTTGATTGGGCATTACAACATTATACATAGACCGTAATCCAACTGCATCTATGACTAATAATCCACCTTCAGGTTATCATCCGAACCCCCTCCAGTATTAAGTTGCAAGCAACAGATAATTGCATTACGCATTGCGTGTAAAGTAAACAATACGATTGTTCTATGAACAAAGGATTGCTGTTTTCTCCCTAGTAGCAACAACACATCTAGTACCTTAGAGATTTCTGTCACTTCCCCAAATTACTAGAGGCATGAACCCACTATCGAGCATAAATACTAACTCTTGGAGTTGCTAGCATCTACTTGGCCAAGATAGCTACTAACAACGGAAAGCATGCAAGATCACAAATAACAAAGACATGATAGAATCAATAATCAATCTAAAATAGCATCTCAATATCCATCGGATCCCCGCAAGCACAACATGTAGGATTACAAATAGATGATCTTCATGAATGGAACTCATAAGATCTAAACATGATAGCAAAAAGGAGAAGAACTAGCCATCGAGCTACTACATGGACCCGTAGTCCAAGGATGAACTACTCACGCATCACACCGGAGGCTTCCATGATGATGAAGAAGGCCTCCAGGGTGAATTCTCCCCTCTGGCAGGGTGTCGAGAAGAGCTTCAGATCCCTCCCGATCTAGGGATAGAGATGACGGCGGCTACAGACTCTTTCGTGGAATTTTTATTGGGGTACTTAGGGTTTCTGTATCGGAGGCATCTTATAGGCGAAAGGAAAGGCCGAGGGGGTGCCCTAGGCAGCCACACCACCCCCTGGCGCGGGCCAGGCCTGGCCGCGTGACAAGGTGGTGTGGTGGCCCTCTGGCCCCTCTCCATCTCGTATTCTGGCTCCGTGTCCCCCTCGGTGAAAAAACTAACTTTGGCTTTTGTCCCGTCCAATTCCGAGAATATTCATTTTCTGACTTTCCTAGAATCAAAAACAGCAGAAAACAGGCAACTAGCACTATGGCATCTTGATAATAGGTTAGTCCAAGAAACTGTATAGAAAGTACTCCAAAGTGTGGACAAAACATAAGAAAGTAGATAAAACCAAGCATGGAACATCAAAAATTATGGATACGTTAGCAACGTATCAACGTCCCCAAGCTTAACTCCTGCTCCTCCTCGAGTAGGTAAGTGATAAAAAGAAAGAATAATTTTTGAGGTGACATGCACCATCATAAACTTGAGCAAAGTATTTGTAAAACATTGATAGCTGGGATCATAGTACTTCAACATAGCATGAAAGACAAAGTTCTAACAATAAGACATAGCAACTATGTTGTAACATGAAAAGGCACAAACAAAAGATTCATGAATAACAATGCTTTGCAAGACGTTTGTTTGTTTCACATAAAGAAAACATAGCATAGTGGCATTCAGCCTGTCCCTCATAGAGTAGCAAACATAAATGCATAGGACACCTTCAAAGTTCATAAGAGTGACTAGATACAAATAGTTTAAGAACACGCAATATCAAAATTATGCATCAATCTACAAGTCTTGGGACAATGCACATAGAACTAAGAATGGCCACTATGCTCTCTCAAATAGGTGCATAAAGATAGAAGGTGGAGACTCAACATAAAAGTAAAAGAAAGGCCTTCATAGAAGGAAGTAGGGATTCAAGTTTCATAAAGAGCTTCCAAAAATTATGGTACTTATTAGCTTTCAGCTCTAATTGCCCCTATCATAAGCATCTTGAAGTGATTAAGGTTAAAGTGAACAAACTATGGAGTATATGCTTGACAAAGTATAAGTTGGAAATCTCATGTCCCTTGAATACGAGGGTCGCTCCTCATGCTACTCAAGTTTAGTTACCGGTAAGTTCTTGTCATAGTAAGTACATGTGTATCATAGAGAACCGCCAACGGGGTACCCCTTGCCCGATGATACGGAAGAATCCCCATACAAAATGATAAGGCAAGCAGACAACGAGCATCTCAACAATCTTCTTATTTACCATGGGAAAATGGTGCTTTTTCCCTCTCTTTCCTCTTTTCTCATATCTTTTTTTCTCAATATTTGACTCTTTTTTATAAGAAGAATGCTTCATAGACAGCTCATTATGGTTACGCTACAGGTTTCCGCCATGACAGCGTGGATTAGACCGGTGGCCTAGGCGTTTCTCTAACACACATACATAACTCCATGGACTTACAAGCTCCCCTTTCATTTCACACCGACGACATCCATAGACAAAAGAGCATGATATCAACTAGGTACAAAGTACAAGTGCAATGTTGAAAGCGTTCCCCATGACAGCATGGTTCTGCTAATCCCCAACATATAAGTGCAAGCATATACAACATAGACGACACAATGGTTCAAGTTTATTAGGGCAAGAAAAGTAAAGTGTGCCATCAAGTTCGTGATAGCTTTAATCACTAATTTTCACACAATAAGTTTAATTCGGAAGGTAGATAACAACATGAATATACTTGGAATAGCAAATGCTAATAGGTAGGTATGGTGGACTCTTTGGAATAACTTGGTTTTATTTGGAGTTGGATGCATGAGTGGAACTCACACTTGGTATGGAGGCTAGCAAAAGACTGGGAGCGACCAACTAAGGGAGCAATAATGGCCATAATCATGCAAAGCGACAAAACATCATTAATTAAAGCATAAAGTGATATTACAAGTCGAAAAATAAATGATCATAGAGGCTATGGTGACTTGGTATAGTCTTAACATGGTGTGAGCATGCATCAAGTCAACCCAAATAAAGCATCAAAGGAGAATACCACAATACTATGTTTTAATATGCTAAAACAACGCATGATTCTTTCAAGGCACATTAAGCAATCTCAATTGTTTATAACATGTCATGCTGCAGAAAAAATCACTAAGCATAAGGCTAAAACAATATCAAGCATGACATGGTAAAGTCTAAGTCACAGTAAAAAACAAGCTCCTTTTTACCACTTAAGCATGAACTTTCCTACTCTTTTCCAATCCAAACCAATCTTATTTGAAAACTAATGCATGAATGAAGGGGTCCAACCAATTTATTCAATAAAACTAAGAAAACCAAGCAAACTAAAACCAAAAACCAAAAACAAAGACGCTCCAAGAACAACACAACTGTGCATGAAACAATAAAAATGAAGTGTTTGGAAGAAACCTGGGATTTTTATTGATGAAGAAGGGGATGTCTTGGGCATCCCTAAGATTTGATGCTTGTACCTCTTGGATAACTCTTGGGGTGACACGGGGTGGCATACCCAAGATTGATCTTTACTCCATTCTTGATCTCATTATATCATTCTCTCCATACACCTGAAAATTTTCCTTCATACAAAACTTTACACAATCTTTATTAGCAACATTAGTGCACTCAAGATAATAAGTCTTTAGGTTCAGTTTCAACACCAATAAAACTTCCATTAAAACACAAGCTACTGTAGCACTTTCCTCAAAAAGCTCAATTCCCCAAAAGAACTCAAAAAGGAACCAACAAGAAGCAAATGCAAATAATGGCAGTAATCTGACAAAATAGACCAGCAGGTAAAAACCAATTTTTTCTAAGACCTTCTGTTGCTCAAATCAAAAAGTGTTGAACTAACGAAAGTTAGATAACAACCTGGGGCAGAAGCACAAAATTTCACGCCTCAAAACGATGTACAGAGATTTTACACGAATTTTTATGGTGAAGCACAGAAATCTATTTCGGGACAACAACTTTCCCAATGATTACTTCTCTCTCATTAGAGGTTACTCTTGGCACAAAAAGAAAATAAAAAGGATAAGGAGAGGTTATTACTGAAGTAATAACTTCCAAGACTCATCTAAAACTTTTTGGTTATCTCCCAATAAGTACTTTTCTTTAACGCCTTTAAGTTAGTCATAAGAAGCAAGAAAAAGAATCAAGTGTTCTCAAATGAAGAAGCATTAAGATTGATACCAGAAATATCTTCAACAAGGCAAGGTATGTCATCCAAATAAGTTCTAGAGGATCCTTTCTCAATGCTTTTGGGTTCACTACTTTCATCAAACGGGTTTTCAGGAACAATCCAATCAAGATTCTTTTCTATGGCTTCATGCATTGCTACAAGTTTGAAAGGTATTGGTATCTTAATTTCCTCCCCATTATGTTCAGTTTTGTTCATATTTTCTCGTGTACCAATAACATTTACACATGATCCTAGCATATTAAAACGTTCAAAGACTTTTCTAGCTTCCTTGGCAACATCATAGAATTCCTTAATCAAAGTTTCCAGAATAAAATATCTCTTTTCAGGGTCCTCAATTTCCTTAAGTTTAAGAAACATTACTTGCATTAAGGGGTTAAGGTTAACAAACCTAGCTTCCAACATGTGAACTAAAGAAGCTGCAACAATTTCATAATTTGGAGCAAGTTCTGCAAGGGGTCTATCCTCAATATCCTCATGCTTACTAAAATGATTAAAGAATTCTTCAATATTATCTTTTCCAATTATAGAGCCACTACCTATTGAAAGGTCTTTTAGAGTGAATTTAGGGATCAACATGGTGAGCTAAGGAAGAGGTAACAACTGTAGAAAGACTTATTTTTTTGTGTTTTTAATAAAGAAAGCAAACCAGTACAACTAATTTTTTTTGTGTTTTTGATAAAGAAACAAGAAAACAAAGCAAAAGTAAACTAAGAAAAACAAAAACAACAAAAGTAAAGAGTTTGGTTATGAGGGACTCCCCTTGTAAAGATGTCCTTGACTCCCCGGCAACAGCGCCAGAAAAGTACTTGCTGACTCGTGTAATAACGAGCTCGTTGGGGAACCCCAAGAGGAAGGAATGATGAGCACAGCAGTAAGTTTCCCTCAGTTATGAAACCAAGGTTATCGAACTAGTAGGAGCAAGGAAACACCTCCAAGGTGTTGCTAGCTGGCCTTTGGCAGGGCGCACTATCGGTGCTAGCAGCAACATGGAAACCTGCATAACACAACCACAGAACTTTGCCCCCATCTTATAGTGAGGTTGTCAATCTCACCGGTTTTGCTGAAAACAAAGGATTAAATGTATTGTGTGGAAGAAATTAATTGTTTGCAAAAATTAAACAGAAAACAATAAACAATTGTAGATTGATGGTAAAAGAAAGGACCAGGGTCCATAGTTCACTAGTGGTGTCTCTCCTTAAGATAGATGACATGTTGGGTGAACAAATTACAGCGGGGAAATTGACAAACATCAAGAAAGCATACACGCATAAACTAATAATCTTGACTTCTTTGAGATTTGATTGGGCATTACAACATTATACATAGACCGTAATCCAACTGCATGTATGACTAATAATCCACCTTCAGGTTATCATCCGAACCCCCTCCAGTATTAAGTTGCAAGCAACAGATAATTGCATTACGCATTGCGTGTAAAGTAAACAATGCGATTGTTCTATGAACAAAGGATTGCTGTTTTCTCCCAAGTAGCAACAACACATCTAGTACCTTAGAGATTTCTGTCACTTCCCCAGATTACTAGAGGCATGAACCCACTATCGAGCATAAATACTAACTCTTGGAGTTGCTAGAATCCACTTGGCCAAGATAGCTGCTAACAATGGAAAGCATGCGAGATCACAAATAACAAAGACATGATAGAATCAATAATCAATCTGAAATAGCATCTCAATATCCATCGGATCCCCTGTAAACACAACATGTAGGATTACAAATAGATGATCTTGATCATGAACGGAGCTCACAAGATCTAAACATGATAGCACAAAGGAGAAGAACCATCCATCTAGCTACTACATGCACCCGTAGTCCAAGGATGAACTACTCACGCATCACACTGGAGGCTTGCATGATGATGAATAAGGCCTCCATGGTGAATTCTCCCCTTCGGCAGGGTGCCGGGAAGAGCTTAAGATCCCTCCCGATCTAGGGATGGAGATGACGGTGGCTACATACTCTTTCGTGGAATTTTTATCGGGGTACTTAGGGTTTCTGTATCGGAGGCATCTTATAGGCGAAAGGGGACGATGAGGGGGTGCCCTAGGCGGCCACACCACCCCTGGCACGGGCTAGGCCTGGCCACGCGGCCAGGTGGTGTGGCGGCCCTCTGGCCCCTCTCCGTCTCGTATTCTGGCTCCGTGTCCCCCTCAGTGAAAAACTGACTTTGGCTTTTGTCCCATCCAATTCCGAGAATATTCATTTTCTGACTTTCCTGGAACCAAAAACAGCAGAAAACAGGCAACTGGCACTATGGCATCTTGTTAGTAGGTTAGTCCAAGAAAGTGTATAGAAAGTACTCCAAAGTGTGGACAAAACATAAGAAAGTAGATAAAACCAAGCATGGAACATCAAAAATTATGGATACGTTAGCAACGTATCAGTATTCTGCATAAACCTCAGCCAATGTTCTGGAACTTATGACCATCCGCATCTTTATCGTTCTCATTGCCCTAGTTCTTGCATTCAGTAACACAACCACCTTTGGAACTATTTTATGGCCTAAACAATTTCTTGCACAAATTCTTTTCCTTAAATTTATCTTCACCATTATGCACTGTCTTATTGCATCCAACAAAATAACAATTGCAAGTGTCAGCATTCTCGAAATCTTAGCATTGAAACTCTCTGCCAAATTATTGCAAACAAAATCCACCTTGCTTAACTCACCAAACTTGCTTCTGGCCCATAGCTTGGTGTGATGTTATTCAAGGTATTTTTTCACCTTTGGCACTACAACATGTTCTGCAAGTAAGTAGCATGCGTGCTTGGGATGTATGTGTATGCTGATTGCCATAAGTCCTCTTCAAAGATCTTTCCTTTGAACTTCTTCGTGAAGTTAGTAGAGAGGTGCCGCATGCATTCCCTATGCTCAACCCCAGGAAACACAGCATCAACAGCATTCTCAAGACCCTTGCATGCACCAGTGTGTATCACCAAGCCTTTAGGGTGACCAATTACTGCTCGTAGTCTCTGCATGAACCATGTCCAGCTTTCATTTGATTCACCCTCAAGAACAACATAAGCTACATGTAGAAACCAATTATGTGCGTCCGAAGCACAAGCAGAAGCAAAATGTCCCCTGAACTTCCCTGTTAAAGAAGTTGCACCTATTGCCAAGTATGGCCTGCAACCGTCTAGGAACCCCTTCCAGCATGCCTTCAGGCAGACAAAACATCTCCTGAAGCATTTCTTATCTGCCTGCTTATACCTGACCGCCCCTTGAGACCTTTTCTCTTCCTTTCACAACCTCGTAATCGATGTCAACAACACTACCCGGATGTTTTCTCTACCTCAGCTTTGAAACTATACAACATGTGAAAACTATCATTCCACTTGCCTTGAATGAAGTCTAGAGCCATCTCCTTCCCATCAAAGACTCCGTGGTAAGGAATCAGAATGTTAAACTTTTTGCTAATCTTTGCTCTGAGTCCAGCAGGTCCAATGTTATGATCCTGCCTCACCCAGTCAAGTACAATAGCAGAAATCCACTTGGTAGTCACTGGTGTAATTTTATCACTTAAATAATTATTAGGGTAGTTGTGTTTCTTCGTGTTTACTTTGATCTGCATTCAATAAGAATCCAAATAAATCAGAGCTAATTATCAACAGAATAAATATGAGAAAGACTGAAAATAAATGTAGCTATTGCAACCTGAAATGGGTGTCCACCCCGCATTGGAGATGCAGGTAATCTCCATTACACACAATACTTTCCCTACAATGCACCCTAAATCTCTTTTGGTCGCTCTTTTCAATGATAAATTCGAACCCAACTCTAATTGCATAGGTTGCAACTGCATATCTGCAGTCCTCCACATTCTCAAAGACAGTCCCCTCATAATTGTAGGATTGTCTCTGTCAAAGTGTATCACTGGCATGTCCTCGTCTTCGTTGTCGTATCTACATCCCATTCCCACATCTTCACATTCCTCTTCCTCATCAGTCCCATAGTTAGGATCAAAGTTCAAATCGACCAAATAGTCTCTACTCTCCATCCTATCAGGGTTAGCAGCCACGTCTGGATATGATTTCTCATCATCATCCGCACCGCCACACATTTCAGTGTCTTCATGCTCGCTTGACAAAGCATCATGCTCAAGGACAAATTATACAGACGTCCTGCGGTTACCAACATATATCCTTGCCATAACCACGGGACTAGAAACGCTAATTGGGGTATGCAGAAAAGGAATCACAATTCTTACCCTTCAATGGGGATGTACGACACCTTCTCCGGGCTCCATATCTCCAAATCTCTACACCCCGCTTCCTCTTCCCCAGTTTCGTTCTCCTCTGTGATCTCTAGACTTGAAGGAGATTTTGTGCTCTCCAGCCGCGCAGAACCCATCTCCGTGTTCTCAAGCCATGCAGGATCCATCTCCGAGTAGGATCCGGCTCACCAGCGTTGTTGGGCACCTAACCCAACTACCGACTCTCGGTTTTTGTTTCCAGACGCGCCTGGGCGGTGGACGATGGCAAGGAGACATGGCAGGGAGGGGAGGGGAGGGGACGTGAGGGGATGGCAGGGAGGGGAAGGCGGGAGGACGACGACCCAAGGGGAGGACGAGAGCGGTGCACAACTGAACGGAGTGGCGGCAGTAGGAGCAGAGGAGCAGAGCGGAGCCGGTTGCGACAAAAGATGGAAAATTGCACAATAATGTGTTGGTGGGAGGCACTAGTCCTCGAACCTAGGACGCGCACCGTCAATGGTGGAGGAAGCGGGCCCACCAGTCAGAAAACATGCCACGTCATCATCCCCTGCTACGCTCTCCATACTACAAATTCATTAGCTACACATACTACAACAATTCACTAGAGCTCCGTCTTCACTCGAGGGAAATCAGAACCACCAGCTTGTCCAAGCCCAAATCCCCCACCGAAACTACGTGCGCTGTCACGAAACGGTGGTGGTCCTATGCCATTGATCCTTCCAGGCCAACACTATAGGCGACGAGGACGCTTTCTGGCCGCCGCTTCGGGGTCCTGAATGCCATGTACCGATTCCAGAACCTCCAGGTGGATGATGACCGGGTGCTTCCAGCAAAGCTGTCGCCCTGCCCTGCTTGGAATCTGCACCTTGTACATCTTAGGAACGGCGTTAGGATCTTTCAGCCACGCCTTTACCTCGATGACCCATCTATCGCTCGGTGGCATGATCTCCACCAGCTCGCCGCCAAAGCTACTGACGACCTGCTTGAGGGCCTCCGGCTCCCAAGCATCCAATGGGAGGCCATCAAAGCCGAGTTTGGAGAGGAAAAGAAGCTTCCCCAAGCGATCATCCCACCCACAGGCGCGATGCCAACGCATGAAGCTCATTTTCTCCCCGCCGCACTCGAAAGAACGGGAAGAATGCAGAACACGCTCGGTGTCTGAGCTGTGCTCGAACCGGACAAAATAATCGAATGGCAGCACGCATACCTCAATCTTGACCTCATTTCATCTGATCCCAAAACGAGACCTGAAAACCGACAGCAACTCTGTCGGCGACACGGCGGGATGGATGCCCGACACGGTGGCCATGACAGCATGGTCATCGAACTGCTGTGCCAGAGCTACCATGCATGGGGTGCACGGCAGCACACAACTGCCCGAGGCCGGTCGCCGGCCAGGATCGCCCAACGGGATGTGCTCCACCGTGCGAGAAGGTCTAGCCAGAGGCGAGATATTAGTCCGAGGACGTGAAGCTCCGATACGGCAGACGATGCTATGGTGACGGCTGCGAGCTTCGATTAGGGGCATGGGAGGTTGACCGGACATGGCGGGGACGCAAATTAGAGTAAGTGCATGCTCCGATCTGATACTAGCAGCCAACGCTGAGCAAATGTTATGGGGAGGGGAGCAGGGGAGAAGAGGAGAGCAGAGTAGAGTAGAGCAAAGAAATAGATCTGGTCCACACATGCTAAACTAGTCCACGACCGCAAAAGATAACGGGGAATACTGACAGGACGGGCCAAGAAGAGTTGACCTAATGGCGGTATTTGAGTTCAACCATTTTTCGTCTCGTTTAGATGACCGTTTGGCTGTTAGATTAGTATTCACCCCCATTTGGCCCATCTGGACAATTGATGATTCTACTACGGCCCCTTTGCGAGATTTCAGCCAACTCGGGTACCGGGATGCACTCGCCCGGGAACTTTAGGGCCGCAAATCAACAAGCCCGGTGGAGGAAGTAGGAAGGCAGGAGGGGGAAACTTCTGTCCTGCCAAAACAAGAGGGGAAGTGCAGGGCGCACTTGGTTTAGCTGCGAAGATCGGAGATATACAAAGAAGAGGTTTGGCGCCCCAATTAAAACTTTTGCAGGCTGAGCGGGTTTATGGTAACTGGCAACACCTTTTTTGCGGAGATAGAAAAGTGGCAGTCTTTTAACGATTTTGGGCTATTTAGGGTAGCTGCTAGAGATGCTCTTAGCAAATCTACTAGATTCCCGACCGGTAAAAGTCCAACGAGTTTGTAGTTCGATCAAAAATGTCTCGCCTAGCAGAACCTATATATTGACCCGGCCCACAAAATCTTTTAAGATGCCCTGTAAACATGCGACCACTGCCAGTATATGTACCGCACGGAGGGGAGGCTGAGGGTGCAAACCGTTATTTTCCCGCTGCTGCCAATCCCTACCTCTAGTATGGTGACCCAACATACCATTTCATATTGTAGTACGCAAGTCGTTGACATAACACTCACGAACACTGATCTGCAAATATTACTTCCCTCATAGTGGTACAATAGAAACATTGCGGCTCCACATTACATACGAACTTATTATTACAATACCAAAAGAATGATATCAAGAGGTTCTAAAACTTACAACCAGCGGACAACTTCTTTCACGAAGTTCCAAAATAAGAACGAAAGATCCAAATTAATTAACATGGCGGGAGATCAATAACTTATTCTATAAGGTTCATGCTGCTTGACTCAACCTAGGAACTAAGTTCTATTATAAGAACTACTCGAACTCGTGGTCTTCTGCTCCGTAGCGTATCTCATAGTCCACCCCTTCAACTCTGCCGCGGAGATCTGGTTGTTCATAGAATACATCATCTTGGCACTTTGTACCATACATTGGAGTATCCTCCTAGTCTTTAGAGTCTAAGCAGGGGATCAAAGGAAAGAGTGAGTAAAAACATTACCCAACAAGTTCATTATATGCAAGGTGGGAAGTTTGATGCAGTAGCTACCACCTTAGACTACAAGTCCTAGGTTCTATGCAGTTTTTATAACTATTTCTTCAAAGATCGCTTTTATTCTGAAATCTATGCCCGTCAGCCTTCACATGTTGACAAGGACTTCATGGAGTTCCTTTCCTGCCGCGTTCATAGCTCCTTCCCGGAACAAGGAGTAACATGTCACAATTTTACACTCTATATAGGTGCGTTGCTTTACCTATGAGATATCCTTATCCATGTTGCACAATCAGGCGTATTTTCCCATCCACACGACCTTTGGTGTGGGGCCCAGTATAAGAACCCAAGACAATCGCTTCCCTTCTCCGTGACCCCACATGCCTCCCTGGTGTACGCCATGTCAACCTCTAGAATTACAACAATGAACACACAGACCATTAAAGATGCCAGAACTATTGTGGGACATTGTGGGATCCCACCCATCCACTCTATATCCTCTGCAAATTAAACAACGCTACAAGGATTTCAGCCACAGCCTGCGCATGTGTCGACATGCGAAAGGAAGAAGATCCAGCTAACTTCACCGTCCCATTCTAGATCTCATGGTTAACGCATATTATACGATGCCAGAATCACTAATGTCATGGGTTATTAAGCCTTATCTGATAACTTCACTGCACATGGAATCCTAGATTCCATTGCTTGCTATAATAGATTACCACCACATAAGATGATAACCGATACTTTATATTATTGTGAAAATATTTCTTTCTAACTCCTTTTTCGAACATAAGTGATCACACAACAAGTTTTAAATACTTTGGAAAATACATCAAAGGACATGAGCAAGTGATGAACTTGCCTTGTGACTGCAAGGTAGTGAAATCGGATGTTTAGACTTGACCCTAAGCTCTTGCTTCTACAAAACACCATCATTGTTCGGTAAGAACAATGTTTAAAGAAGCAATGCTGAATTATGCATAGTAATGTCTTGCACTGCTTTTTTATTATAAATCCTTATTTGTGTGTTTTACTCATATTATTAAAAGTTAATTTTTTTTCCACAAATAAATAAAAGGAAACTTAATACTTTAAAAATCTTAAAATCTTTTAGAATACTATACTTAGTATTTTCTAGTAAAATATACTTATTCAAGATCCTCAATATTGTTTTTATTTATTTTTAAGTCATACTCTTATTTTAATAAAATTCCATAAAGTAATTACTACCTTTAAATAATTTTATTATTTTATTATTTCAAAGGATAAAATAATATTTTTATAGAATATCTTATAATTTTGTGAACATTTAGAGATATCATATGCATTTTTATGATTTTATTTATTTTTCTAGAGCCTAAATGCTCTCAGGGGTATTGCGGTACTATACTTGACGAGGGTTCAACTCGTCAATGCTTCCTAGAGGTTCATGCCTCGTAGAGGTCCCTACTCCTGCTTGTCTGCTTTTGGAATTATCGAAGGAATCAAAGATTACAGGGGTGCGCAGATGCAATCTAGCGATGGTGGCGAAACTAGGGTTGTGATTGTCCTCCTCATTGCCTCCTCCTACCCTTTTTATAGATAGGCTAGGTCTCGGGTAGCAGGTCGAGTCGGTTACAGATTTGGGTTTGCCGTTTGAACTTTCTATCTTAAGCTGCTTCTTGTCTCACAAGCAATCAGAGAGTCCGTGGGCCACTCGAATTCTTTATTGAGCCTTGGCAACGCCGTAGGCTTCTGCCGTATCTGGACCGTATATGCCAAACTCGAGTACCTGTAGGGTATACCCATGTCAATACTATTTCTTTGATTTTTATTAAACTTTTAAATCTGGACCTGGCCCACGCGCCGGCCTAGCCCTGGCTCAACCCATGGTTCGGTCGTGCCAAATCTGGACCTACCCGCTATAGCATCTATCGTGCCAATTCCACGATAGTTGGAATCCATCATGGAGCAAATAGTGCTTGGAGGTGATGATCTGGACGGGATCCCTCAACGTCGCTGGCAGCCAGATTGCACCTCGCGTACTGTCTAAGAAGTGCTATCAAGGACTCAGGTGTCGAAAGCTGATCAATCTGGTCCCGGTGCTGCTAACTCGGCCGACGCAGAATAGGCCCACGCAGATGCCAATTTTGTGTAAACAAGCTAGGCACCAGAACATCCGTGATCCGTTCCATATGCTGATGAGTTTTTTCAATCTCTGTCTCTCGCTCTGTTAATTGATTATTTATTTGCATCTAATCTTGCATGCATGTTTGTATGCTCCTTTTGGATATTTGACCATGAAGGCAGGATCGGAGCAGAGTACTATTTATCGGTACTGATTATTGGTACGAGTCCATCATCAACATGGCTGATGCGGTTTTCACTTTCGGGAGATCAGCTCCGTCTGCAAAGATTTAATTGGAGAACTTATCAATTAAGCGCGAATAGAGGGATGGTAAAATTCAGGCCACTCGCTGACGCCATACGTATCAAGGTCAGACAAGTGCAATGGCCAGACAAGTGCAATGAGATATCACCAGATGCATACACAAAAACACCTGGTAATATCATTTCAACTATTTTGCCTATCATAATATATTTATACAAAGATTGATGTACTTCCAACTTGTATATATACACAGGTTAGCTGGTTTATGACAATCATGGCGCATCCGTCTATCGCGCCTCACCGTCGCGAACCCGCCACCCAAGAACTCGCCCTCGGGGACTCTCCACCCTCGCGGCATCGTCACGCTCAAGTATTCGCCGCCCTCGCGGACTCGCCACACTCGGGGGACTTGCTCGCCACGAAGTCACCACATTCGGAGACTCGCCCGTCGTGAGCTCACCATGCTACCGGATAAACACCACACGACTCCTTCAGGTGACCTCTGTCCGCCGCGTCGACTTCGCAATAGCGCGACCTCCGTCCGCCGCGTCGACTCCGTGTCTGCCGCGTCGACTCCATGTCTGCCGCGTCGACTTTGCAAAAGCACGACCTCCATCCGCCGCGTCAACCCCGTGTCCTCCGCATCGAATTTGCCATATCGCGACCTCCGACCCCGTGTCCGCCGCGTCGACTTTGCCATAGCGCGACCTCCGTCCGCCGCGTCGACCCTGTGTCCGCCACGTCGATTTAGCAATTGTGGGACCTCCGTCCACCATGTCAACTTCGCCATAGCGTGACCACCGTATGGCACGTCGACCCCGTGTCCGCCGCGTCGACTTTGCAATAGTGCGACCTCCGTCCGCCGCGTCGACCCCGTGTCCGCCGCGTCGACTTCGTCATAGCGTGACCTCCGTCTGCCACTTCGACTCCGTGTCCACCGCGTCGACTTTGCCATAGCGCGACCTCCATTCGCCACGCCGACCCCATGTCCGCCGCGTCGACTTCGCCATAGCACAACCTCCGTCCACCGCGTCAACACCATGTCCTCCACGTCGACTTTGCCATAGCACAATCTCCATCCGCCGCGTCGACACCATGTCTGCCGCATCGACTTCACCATAGCAACCTCCGTCCACTGCATCGAAACCATGTCCTCCGCGTCGACTTTGCCATAACATGACCTATGTCCGCCGCGTCGACTTCACGATAGCGTGACCTCCGTCTGCCACATCGACCCCGTGTCTGCCATGTTGACTTTGCCATAGCGCAACCTCCATCCGCCGCGTCGAACCCGTGTCCGCCACGTCGACTTCGCATAGCGCGACCTCCATCCGCCGTGTCGACTCTACCAAAGTGCGCCTATACTTCCGCTACATCAAATGCATACACCATGCTTGCTAAGAGCCCTTCATCGTATGAGTCGCTAGAGAGGACTCACCATTGTGCGTCTCTTTCCTCCGGGAAAAATCATTTCGCCTTTGTCAACCTTTGAAAAAGCGACTCGCAATGGCCAAGTAGTGCGGACGAGGACTCACAAACCAAGCCTCGGATCATGAGAAACGCTAACCGAGAGCCATCATTGGAGTTACCTTGCTCGACTAGCCTTCCAGGCCAAGACAAATGGCAGTGCTACACAAACAGCACAATGTCCTCCTCAACCTTAGACAATGCGACTCGCACGGCCAAGTATTGCGGATATGGAATCGCAAACCGAGCCTCGGATCGTCCAGGAAGAACGCCTTGCCGAGAGCCATCTTTGGAGTCGCCATGCGACTAGCCCCCGGGCAAAGACGAGGGACTCGCTAACAAAAACAGCGCAATCAATCCCTACCAACATCGGATGACCGACTCACCATGCTCGAGGACTCTCCCCTAGCAGACTTGCCATCATTGCGGACTCGCCACGCTCGAGGACTCTCCCCGAGAGGACCCACCATGACCGCGGACTTGCCATCATCGCGGACTTTCCATGCTCGAGGACTCTCCCCTCATAGACTCGCCCATCATGGACTCTCCATGCTCGAGGACTATCCCCTCACGGACTCGCCGTACTCCAGACAGTGGCAAGCGCCACTCGCCATGCTTGACAACAACCACTAATATGCATCTCTAAAGAGCTTCAAGTTGCCTCTACAAGCCAACTTGAGCCTCGGGGACTACTCCTAGGCATATTGTTGTGCTAAGCATAAATCAAGTCAACTCCAATTGGTAGACAACTCGCCAAACTCGTGGATTCGCCATGCTCGGGGACTAGCCATCGCGGGCTCGCCATCGCCGACTCTCCATCGTGGGATCGCCATCGCCGACTCGCCATCGCGGGCTCGCCCTCACCGATTCGCCACCGCGTACTCACCACGCTCGAGGACTCTCCCCTCACGAACTTTCCATGCTCTGGGACTCTCCATGCTCGAGGACTTGCCTCGCCTGTCACGGACTCACCATGCTTGGGGACTCACCATCACGTACTCGCCGCCTTCATGGACACGCCACACTAGGGGACTCGCCTTCATGGACCCGCCACGCTCGGGGACTCGCCATCATGTATTCTTCCTCGCGGACTCGCCCTTCATGGGCTCACCTATTGTAGAGTCTCCTGCGCTGACTCGACAATTCTTCATCAGCGACTTGGTGGCCTCTAATGGTGACTCCATCCAATGGCTACTTGCCCAAAGGGTCGACTCGCATTAGAGAATGAAATACTTCATGAGCTATTTCTCTGTTTCAGGAGCTCACCAACGACTCGTCATCGACTCCACCCTAGAATCGTCTATGCCGATTTGATGGCTTGAAGTCATTGCCGAGTCCCTGACACGCTCAGGGACTACTGATGAGAGAATACCAATTGGGGTATACCCACGGAGCGGAGCCACCCATGGCGTGTGGGTTCGCGAGAGCTAGCGACTGGACTAGGTCTTCCCAATAAGAAGCAGAGCATCCCAATCGTCCCGAACGGAGACTCCACGACTCGCCAAATACGGTGACTGGCGCATACTGGACCTAGACGCCACGCCGACTGAAGGCCCAACATAGGGACTACAATATGTAGCCCACCAAAACACTTGTAACCCCTAACTGTCTGCAAATATAAAGCCACCAGGGCACCCCACGAGGTACATCATATTAGATCTAATCTATCCCTCTGCCTACGACGGCTCCCATGTAACTAATCTATGATCATATACTAGATTGACAGCAGGATGTAGCGATCCTCCACCGAGGGAACGTGAACCTGGGTAGACCATATGCCAATCTCACTCCCGGATTATCCTACGCCGCCTTGCCTCCTCTACGTAAGCTACCCCTGTAGCATCTACCATGCCAATTCCACGACATCATTGCCGCCGTCGCCCTTTTATCCTGGCTAGTTCCGACCATTCTGGCCGCTGTCACCATGCTTGCTAACCAAATGCTCGATGCCACATCGACTAATCCAAGTCAATTCATCGTCCATGCCTTCCTCTAGCCTCGCAGACCCCCTATTGGAAACTAGGGTTTCGGCTACCCTGGTCTCACCGCACTGCCCTGGCTTCGTGGTGTTCTGGTGGTGTCTTGGCATGCTCTATCATCCTCCTCTTCAATGGTGGCTATGGGTATGGCTCGACGTGGGTTGCAGCACCGCCGGTAATCTTCGTGCCATCGTGCCCCTGCTGCCGCCAATTTTTCTTACACTTCTTGCTGAGGGAAGCTCTCTGGTAAGTCCCAGTTCTAGCAGTACTAGCCTAGTATATTTGCTACTCTCATTGTACCCTTGTTAATTCAGTCTTGTGAATTGCTTAATAATGTTGGCCATTATGTGTTGTTATATGTCTATGATGCCTCACTGTTGCACTGCTACTCTAGTTGCACTCTTATGATTTTTATGTTGATTATACTCAATTGTTGCTACTGTTGTGATGTTGGTGATGCCTACAGTAATTCATGCCTTGAGAAAATATACTGAGATATTGTTTCGCTTATCTGTCTGTATCATGTTCTAACTATGATGAGAAATGTGGGTACTGTCTAAAGGACATTATTTGTATGCTACCTTGTACCGGCTATATATTCTGATGTTTAATTGACTGTCAAAGAAATGATAGAAAGGTAATCTTATTATGATTCATATCTTGATAGTTAGGGAAATGATTAGTTATTCTTGATATGCAACTTCTTGAGTTGCAATAGTAAGGCTTGGTTAGGTAGTATTGGCCCAAGTGGCGTTTGTGATGCTAGGGTGTTATTGTGGTGCTTCTAGTAAATGGAATGTGCCCAACAACCAGCCAACAATAAGCTTGGATGATGTGCTAATCTATTATTCCTTGTATGCATTATATTAGGTCAATGATGCAAATACTAAGGCTTCATCTTCTAAACATGTATAAATAGTTATATGGCTATGCTTTAGCTTCAGGGATGAATTTATACTCCACTTGAGTATAGTTCTGAGAAGATGCTTTCTATTCCCTTAATCATGTCTAGATCTTAACAAAGATCAAAAAGATGGATGATGAATGGAATAACAACCTATATTGCTGATGTGGCTTAAGATTGCTTGATGATGATGTGATGGCCATGGTGACCTTTTTGCTTGGCTGTTATCTAGTCTAGCTCCTCCTTGTGGTTACTTGGCCTTCTCCTCCTTGATCTACTCCTAGCTGAGACTTTCCCAACACCTGATCCACCCCCTCCTTACGTGACCATGGTGGCTTGATGGCTATTGGATTTCTTTGGTGATTTACTGGCTGATCTGGTGAGAAAGTAGGAATGAAATGGTGTTGTTCTTGTGGTTCTAGGTGGTATGGTAAGTGTTCAGCAGAGAGACCCTCCGCTGGTATGGTTGTGTACTTACATTTGCCTTGGTTAATCCCTTTGTCGACAGCACACAGGCCTACATGTGTGTGTGAGCTGATGTACTTTTCTGGATGGGTTCCATTGATCTTGGGTTATTATTGCTATTACTATACCTTTCTATCTCTCTCTCTGGTGAAACTTTCCCCTTTTATCTTGGCCTATGATGTGGTTCTGAGGCCTTTGTAATAAAAAGAACAGATACTACTTGTCGAGGGGTTAACTCATCAATGCCCATGGTTGATGGACTTAGATTCGAGGAAGTGGGGAGCGCTAGAGGCATCAATTGGTTAGAAAACAAGCACATAGGGGGATACGAGGTTTTACCCAGGTTCAAGCCTCGAAGAAGACCCTACTCCTGCTTGTCTACTCTTGATTACTAGGGAGTCGAAAGTTACAAGGGGTGCACAGATGCAATCTGGCAAGGTGTATGCGAGGGTTGTGGATTGTCCTCCTCGCTGCCCCCTCCTAGCCTTTATACAGGGAGGCTAGGTCTCGGGATAGCAGGCCGAGTCGGTTACAGGTTAGGATTTTCCCTTCAAGTTTCTATCTACTCTTTGTCGTGTTCTTCAAGAGGTCATGCTCCTGTGGGCTACCTGAATCCGAATTGGGATTCATTTCCATCATGGACTTCTCTTGGGCTAGACCGTATAGGGTAACCTTGAGTACCTGTAAGGTATACCCATGTCAGTAGCCCCCATGTGTCCAGCCGAACCGTATAGGCTCATCTGAGGTTCTTTCGGGTGCCTTAGGTTATGTCATAGGGATTGTCGATATGTGTGCCTGATTCATCCGACGGATCAACATCAGTTAACTGTCTTAGGGAAAAACAATGCTAGCTACTCAAACTCGAGTCCCCAGACTCATATTCGGAACATTGCTGGCGTAATTTGACTCCTACCGCATAGGTCTTACAAAGTCAAATTCCAGTGTTTTGGTGTGAGAACTTGATGTGTCCACCAAGTCCTTTTCATAGTGCCCACAGGCACGGATTATTTCTGGTAGAGCACATCAGGTGCGTTTCTAGGCCTTTCACATGTCTTATCTTCACGTTGTAAACGCGACATTGATACGTCCATTTTGCATCACTATTCTATATCATAATTTACTGTTATTCATTGATATATTTCATATTAAGAGATGATACTTATGTTATTTCATCTGTTTTTGCATGGTTGATGACTTTTGGAGCATGGACCGCTGCAATCAGGATTCTGATGGAAAAGGTGTTGTTTGGAGGCAAAATTCGTGAAGATCAGAAAATCCGGGAAAATACATGGAAAATCCTATTTTTCTAGAAGACGAAGAAGGCCAGAAGGGGAAGTGGAGATGGGCCACAGGGGGGCCACACCACTCCCTGGCGTGGGCCACCCTAGGCCACGCCACCAGGTGGTGTAGCCGCCTTGGTCCACCCCTGGCTGTCCCCTCTAGCGTATATTATCCTCCCGAAACCCTAAGACTCGGGAGAGCAGCCACAGAAAGATTCCGCCGCCTCTGCGGGGCGGAAAACACCAAGAGAGAAAGATCTCTCCGACAGACAGAATTCTGCCGGGGAATTCCTTCCGGAGAGGGGAGATCGTCGCCATCAACACCTCCATCAAGCTGGACTTCATCAGGATCATCATCATCATCACCACCACCATCATCATCACCAGCACCATCATCACCACCACATACCACTATAACAATTGGGTTGAATCTTGCATAGTTCTTAGGGGAAACTTTCCCGGTGTTGATTACTCTTTGTAGTTGATGCTATTGAGTGAACCATTGAATTATCGTGTATGTTCAGATTGTTACACATCATTATTTCATCTATGATCATGATCCATGATGTCTTGTGAGTAGTTTATTTTTTTCTTGAGGACATGGGAGAAGTCATGTTGTTAGTAGTGGAATTGTGTTGAGAAAGATTCAATAGTTTGATATTTAAGTTGTGGTGTACTTCTTCTAGTGGTGTCATGTGAACGTCGACTACATGACACTTCACCTATATGGGCCTAGGGGAATGCATTGTGTATTTGGTACTAATCGTAGGGGTTGCCGGAGTGACAGAAACCTGAACCCTCGTTAGGAAACCATTGCACAAGGGACGTCAGGGTCTTAGAGTTTAAAGCTGTGGTTAGGTTTCTACCTTAATTACTTTCTTGTACTTGCGGATGCTTGTAAGGGGTATAATCACAAGTATGTATTAGTCCTAGGAAGGTCGGTACATTAGCACAGGTTCACCCACACAACACTTAGCAAACTAAAGAAGATTAATCAACTATATGAAGCGAAAGCACTTGACAATATTCCCATGTGTCCTCGAGAACGTTTGGTCATCTTAAGTAATACAACCGGCTTGTCCTTTGCTAAAGAAAAGATTGGGCCACTCGCTGCATTTATTATTATTGTATTTTATTTACTCGTACTTTATTTACCTGCATTATCAAAAAACCCTAAAAATCCGTTTGCTAAGTATTTACAGAGAATTCCTGCTCCAAGCCATTCGCCAGCACCTTCTGCTCCTCGTTGGGTTCGACACTCTTACTTATCAAAAATACTGCGATACACCCCCTATACTTGTGGGTCATCAAGACTATTTTCTGGCGCCGTTGCCGGGGAGTGAAGCGCTATTGGAGAGTGGAACTGGTACAGGAAACTTCTACTGTGAGTATTGTTTACTTCTGTTAGTTGCTTTATTTTCATTATGGATAATTCGCTGAGTTTCTTATTTCGTAATGCTACTACCACTGCTAAGGTAGTAGATGAACCTCCACCTTCTGAGAATGATACTTTTAAAATACCTACAAGAATTATTGGTCGTGTTATGGATAACTATTATGTTGGAGATGGAACTATCCATCCCGGTGATCATTTGCTCTTTGTACATGAATTATGCGGGTTGTTTAAGTGTGTAGGTATTACAATAGATCAAGTCAAGAATAAGTTATTCTCATTATCACTGAAAGGAAGAGCCGAGGAATGGTATAAGCTGCTGAAGAATGGCCAAGCTCTTGAATGGGAGGAAGTAGTACCTCTCTTTTATTCTAAATTTTATCCTCCTAGTGAGATTCATAAAGATCAGAATCAAATATACAACTTTTGGCCTCTTGATGGAGAGAGTACAGCTCAAGCTTGGGGGAGATTGAAGTTACTAATGCTCAAATGTCCCATTCATGAGCTCCCCAACAATATTATTATCAATAACTTTTATGCAAGGCTTTCTCTTCATGATAAGGATTTATTGGATGCCTCTTGTGCTGGATAATTCACTCGCATGGAAGAAGAAGCTAAATGGGATCTTCTAGACCGTATTCAAGACAATGCTGAAGCATGGGAGAATGACAAAGGAAGAAAGTCAGGTATAAATTATGATTATGAATGCATTGAGTCTTTTATGGGAACTGATGACTTTCAAAATATTAAAAATGCTTATGGTCTAGATTCTCAAGCTATTGCAACTTATTTTATATCTTTTGCTTCCTATATTGAAGTTCCTAAAAAGAAGTGGAAGAAGTATCATGAACCATATAAAGACATTGTTAATAGTGTTCCTGCAAGAAATACTGAAGTTTATACTGCTAATCATGTTTTACCCGAACCTTACATTGAGAAAATGCCTTTCCCAGTTAATATAAAGGAACATTCTATGATAGCTAGTATGATTAATGAAAGTACAAGTAAAGCTGTTGAACCTGATAAAAAAATTGATGATGAACCTATAATAGCAAATGTGAAAGACTTTGTCACTAAATATGTAGAAGAGGGACACACTATTCTATGTAAGGATATCCCTAATATTGTTTCACGAACTAGTGTTATGAGAGCTAGTGTCCCTGTGTTTTCTGTTAGGATAAGTGATCATTGCTGCAACGGTTCTTGTGATAGTTATATTATTAAGTTTATGCATGATACTGAAAGTTATTATGAGAGAGGGAAGACTGTTCTTATGCATCTCAATAATATCAAGTTTCCTCATTTTATGCTGAAAGTTTTTATGTTGCACTTCTTTTGCCTTCCTATGCTTGCAGCTTCTGGTTTCAACAACTTGTTTGTTTACAAAATTCCCTTGCATAGGAAGTGGGTTAGACTTAAACATGTATATTTTTTTCTCTTAATGCTGTCTTTCACTTCAATTCATATTTCTATGTGAGCATCATTGAAATTATCATGCCCATCTTAATGGCTATAAAGAAAGAGCTTTTTGCGAGACAACCCAATTTATTCTTGCTTTCAGTTTGTTTTTGTTTCTTTTAGTATTGGAAGTTATTACTTCGGTAATAACCTCTCCTTATCCTTTTTGTTTGGTTTTTGAGTCAAGATCAACCTCTAATGCGAGAGAAGTAAGATTTGGGGAGGTTGCTGTCCCGAAACAGATTTTTGTGCTTTACCGTAAAAATTCGTGAGAGATCTCTGTATGTCGGATTGAGCTGTAATTTTTTTGCTTCTGCCACAGGTTGTTAGTTACTTTAGTTAGTTTTGCACTTTTTGATTTGAGCAACAGAAGATGTTCGAAAAAATTGATCTTTAGATGCTTGTCTGTTTTGACAGATTTTGCCACTCTTTCATTTGCTTCTTTAATCGATTTCCTTTTTGGGTTTTCGGAAGGAGTTGCTACAGTAGCTTATGATTTGATGGATTTCAGTTGAAATTGGACTTAAAAGGTTTATTACCTCGCTTACACTAATGTTGCTAATGAGAATTGTGTGAAGTTTTGTGTGAAAGAAATTTCCAGGTTATCGGAGGAAATGGTGTAATAAGAAAGAGAAAGGTTTCATGACTCGAGCAATATGAGTATGAAGATGAAGATATTGATGTTATGAAAGTGGTGACTCCGGAAGAATCTACTAAATGCCAAATTCAGAGACCTGCAGAGTCCGTTTTCGAATAGGTAACAGTTCTGGTAAGAAAAGTTCCATGAAAATTCTATGAAATTATATTTTTGCAATTTTTATCCAACAAGGAAAGTTACGAAGCAAAAGAGGGACAGAAACGGAGCCAGGGTGGCTCACACCACCCCTTGGCGCGGGCCCCCTCGCTGCGCCAGCAGGTTGTGTGGCCACCTCGGCCTCCGTCTCCGACCCGTTTTCTCCCAGTACCTTCCTTTTGTTGTAAAACTTCGTAATATATAATCCTCGGATCCTTCGAGGTTCGTATATCGTGTTCTCGTCCTGTTTTCATTTCAATCTGCTTCTGACAGGTAGAGCCCCATATCTGGAGCCACAATGTCTTCCTCTGGATCAGCCAAGGAAGATTCCTCAGTGGATATCATCAACCCATACATGAGAGAGTTGAAGATTCATCCCAAGGAGTTGTTGCTTGAAGATGGGGAGATACGGATAAAAGAGGTTCAAGGCCCTAAAGGTGAAGGAAGTCTGGAGGACAGGATGGAAGCACTGGAGCAAGAAGTCTTTAGGTACAAGAAGATGGCGGAACACGAAGTGGATATCATCCACATGATTTGTTCCGAACTCATCGCCGAGCACCAAAAGGAGACTGTTGATCTCAAGGATGAAATTCTCTCACTTCGCCAAACAACCAACCAATTGCAAGCACAGCTTTATGACGTTCAAAATCAAAACTGTGAGTACGAGGTTAGGTTTAAACGCATAAGTGCTACTGCAGGTTTCAGGATGCTAGAGACCACAATGTCTTTTGTTGATGGGGAACCCTTACCTTGGAAGTCGGACGATAACGAAGGAATACCACCACCACCGAAGGAGTAATTCGTCATCATGTTTTGGCATCCCCTTGGTTTGTTCCAAGCTTGGGGGAGTGTTGCGGTATCATATCACTATCTTCTATCTTTTTACCTTTTTAGTAGAGTCATACCATGAATAGAGAAGTTATCATGTAGGATGGTTTGCATTATGGAAGTCCCCCCTCTTGTTAGATATCTATGTATCCCTTGGTGTGAGTTGCCGTTATGGAATATTAATGAGAAGTTCTATCATTTACTCTTTTGCATATCTTATTTTAGTTTTCAATTCATGGTTATATGATTGATCTTGTCGTTAGTATTGGTGTCACTTTGGGATCATTGAGTTAATTTAGTTGGTTTTGGCAAACCTGGCTCGGTCAGTAGCAACACTATTTTGAGAATTGAATGAAAAAGATAAAAGTACTCTAAATAAATATAATTTCATCATCTTTCTTTCTTGATTTGCTCATAAGTTTAGTATTCTCTAGTTAAGATCTTTTGTGCTTCCAAGGAAGATTGCATGTTTGTTTTTATCACTTGTATGTTTGTTTGTTTCCTTCAACTCTTATGCTTGCTACCCAGCCTTTCTAGCCAAAAACCTATACTGAGAGGGAATTCTTCTCGTGCATCCAATCCTTAAACCGAAACCTATGCCATTTGTGTCCACCATACCTACCTATTAGCATTATTGCTATTCCAAGTAAATTCATGTTTTTATCTACCTTCCGAATTAAACTTGTTATGTGAAAATTAGTGATTAAAGCTCTCACGAACTTGATGGCACACTTTACTTTCTTGCACTTAATAAAGTTGAACCATTGTGCCCATCTATGTTGCGTATATGCTTGCACTTTGTAAGTTGTGAATTAGCAGAACCATGCTGTCATGGGGAATGCTTTCAACACTGCACCGGTACTTTGTACCTAGTTGATATCATGTTCTTTTGTCTATGGATGTCGTCGCTGTGAAATGAAAGGGGAGCTTGTAAGTCCATGGAGTTATGTATGTGTGTTAGAGAAATGCCTGGGCCGCCGGTCTAATCCATGCTGTCATGGTGGAAACCTACAGCGTAACCATAATGAGCATCTATGAAGCATTCTTCTTCTAAAAAAGAGATAGAGATTGAGAAAAAGATAAAAAAAAGAGATGATACAAGAGGAAAGAGATAAAAAAGCACCATATTCCCATGGTAAATAAGAAGATTGCTGAGATGCTTGTTTTCTGCTTGCCTTGTCATTTTGATATGGGGATTCTTCCGTATCATCAGGCAAGGGGTACCCCGTTGGCGGTTCTCTATGATACACATGTACTTACTATGACAAGAACTTACCGGTGCCTAAACTTGAGTAGCATGAGGAGCGGCCCTCGTATTTAAGGGACATGAGATTTTCAACTTGCAACTTGTCAAGCATATCCTGATATTTGATCACTTTAACCTTAATCACCTAAAGATGCCTATGATAGGGGCAATGAGAGCTGAAAGCTAATAAGTACCATAATTTTTGGAAGCTCTTTATGAAACTTGAAATCCCTGCTTCCCTCTGCGAAGGGCCTTTCTTTTACTTTTTAGTTGAGTCAATAAACCTATCCCCTTCTATCTCAACAAGTATTTTGAGTTGTTGTGTTTCATTCATTCATATGATGATTTATTCAATCATGTTTCTTATGTTCCTTGTTTAGCACATTGCTCTTATCTTAGTGTCTACTACTTTGAAAGCTATCATTGAAAACCAGTTATTTGTGAACTCCAACAAATTTTCAACTATTCTTCGACCAAGAGCTAAGTTTGCCATTACCAATTATGATTTACTTTATGCATCTTTATTGTGTTTCCTTTACTTATTGCAAGTTAAGTTATATAATAGTGAGTTGTCTTCTTTTATGACTTATGTATTGATGAATGTGATGCTTCTTGTCCGTATTCTTTTATCAACTCTTCACTCCATAAACCTGAGGTCATGTTTATTGAGCTCAGTTTTCGCTTGGGGACAAGCGAAGTCTAAGCTTGGGGGGAGTTGATACGTCCATTTTGCATCACTATTCTATATCATAATTTACTGTTATTCATTGATATATTTCATATTAAGAGATGCTACCTATGTTATTTCATCTATGTTTTCATGGTTGATGAATTTTGGAGCATGGACCGCTACAGTCAGGATTCTGATGGAAAAGGTGCTATTTGGAGGCAAAATTCGCGAAGATCAGAAAATCCGGGAAAATACATGGAAAATCCTATTTTTCCAGAAGACAAAGAAAGCCAGAAGGGGAAGTGGAGATGGGCCACAGGGGGGCCACACCGTCCCCTAGCGTGGGCCACCCTAGGCCGCGCCACCAGGTGGTGTGGCCTCCCTGGTCCACCCTTGGCTCTACCCTCTGGCATATATTATCCTCCTGAAACCCTAAGACTTGGGGGAGCGACCATAGAAAGATTCTGCCGCCTCTGCGGGGCGGAAAACGCCAAGAGAGAAAGATCTCTCTGGTAGATAGAATTATGTCGGGGGAATTCCTTCCCGGATAGGGGAGATCGTCGCCATCAACACCACCATCAAGCTGGACTTCATCGGGATCATCATCATCATCATCACCACCATCATCATCACCAGCACCATCATCACCACCTCATACCGCTGTAACAATTGGGTTGAATCTTGCATAGTTCTTAGGGGAAACTTTCCCGGTGTTGATTACTCTTTATAGTTGATGCTATTGAGTGAACCATTGAATTATCGTTTATATTTAGATTGTTACACATCATTATTTCATCTCTGATCATGATCCATATGATGTCTTGTGAGTAGTTTATTTTGTTCTTGAGGACATGGGAGAAGTCATGTTTTAGTAGTGCAATTGTGTTGAGAAAGATTCAATAGTTTGATATTTAAGTTGTGGTGTACTTCTTCTAGTGGTGTCATGTGAACGTCGATGATACATTGCAAATGTATCTATAATTTTTGATGTCCCATGCTTGGTTTTATCTACTTTCTTGAGTTTTGTTCCAACTTTGGAGTACTTTTCATATGATTTCTTGGACTACCCTATTAACAAGAGCCACAGTACCAGCTGCCTGTTTTCTGCTATTTTTGGTTCTAGGAAAGTTAGAAAATGAATATTCTCGGAATTGGACGGGACAAAAGCCAAAGTGCCTATTTTTCTGGAAGTGATCAAGTGCCAGAATACGAGACGGAGAAGGGCCAGGGAGCCACCACACCACCTGGCCGCGCGGCCAGGCCTGGCCCTTGCCAGGGGGTGGTGTGGCCGCTCCCTGCACCCCCTCGGCCTCTCCTTCCGCCTATATATTGCCCTCGGGACGAAAACCCTAAGGGCCCAATCAAAAATCCACGAAAGAGTCTGTAGCTGCCGTCATCTCCATCCCTAGACCGGGAGGGATCTAAAGCTCTTCCCGGCACCCTGCCGGAGAGGGGAATTCACCTTGGAGGCCTTCTTCATCACCATGCAAGCCTCCGGTGTGATGCGTGAGTAGTTCATCCTTGGAATACGGATCCATGTAGTAGCTAGATGGCTGGTTCTCCTCCTTTGTGCTTTCATGTCTAGATCTTGTGAGCTCCGTTCATGATCAAGATCATCTATTTGTAATTCTGCATGTTGTGTTTACGGGGATCCGATGGATATTGAGATGCTATTTCAGATTCATTATTGATTCTATCATGTCTTTGTTATTTGTGATCTTGCATGCTTTCCGTTGTTAGTAGCTATCTTGGCCAAGTAGATGCTAGCAAATCCAAGAGTTAGTATTTATGCTCGATAGTGGGTTCATGCCTCTGGTAATCTTGGGAAGTGACAGAAATCTCTAAGGTACTAGATGTGTTGTTGCTACAAGGGAGAAAACAACAATACTTTATTCATAGAACAATCATATTGTTTACTTTACACACAGTTCATAAAGCAATAATCTGTTGCTTGCAACTTAATACTGGAGGGGGTTCGGATGATAACCTGAAGGTGGATTATTAGTCATAGATGCAGTTGGATGGCGGTCTATGTATTATGTTGTAATGCCCAATCAAGTCTCAAAGGAGTCAAGATGATTAGTATATGCATGTATTGCTTTCTCGGTGTTTGTCAATTGCCCCGCTGTAATTTGTTCACCCAGCATGTTATCTATCTAAGGAGAGCCACCTCTAGTGAACTATGGATCCCGGTCCTTGTCTTTTACATACAATCTATAAACTGTTTACTGCTTTGTGTTTACTTTCTGCAAACTTTTACTTCTTTCCATTCGATACGTTTAATCCTCAGTTTTCCACAAAACACGGTGAGATTGACAACCTCATCGCAAGTTGGGGACAAAGTTCTATGGTTGTGTTGTGCAGGTCTCCATGTTGCTACTAGCACCGGTAGTGCGCCCTGCCAAAGCTCAACTAGTAACACCTTTGGGTGTTTCCTTCCTCCTACTGGTTCGATTAAACCTTGGTTTCATAACTAAGGGAAACTTGCTGTTGTGCTCATCATACCTTCCTCTTGGGGTTCCCAACGAGCTCTACATCAACACCGCCAACAAGCAATTTTCTGGGCGCCGTGCATTGAGCTATCAAGCGATTTTCTGGTGCTGTTGCCGGGGAGTCAAGGACATCTTCACAAGGGGAGTCCCACATAACCAATCTCTTTACTTTGTTGTTTTTGTTTTGCTTAGTTTCTTTTTGCTTTATTTGCTTGTTTTGTTCTTCAAAAAACACAATTTTTTTAGTTTTGCTAGTTTGCTTTCTTATTTGAAAACCCCAAAAAGAATGACTACCCTTGAAAACACTAAGTTGTGTGACTTCACTAGAACCAATAACAATGATTTTATGAGCACACCTATTGCTCCACCTGTGGCTGAAAATACTTTCTTTGAGATAAAACCTGCTTTGCTCAACCTTGTTATGAGAGAACAATTTTCTGGTATTAGTAATGAAGATGCTGCTTCCCATCTAAATAACTGTGTTGAACTTTGTGAGATGCAAAAGCATAGGGATATAGATGGTGATATCATTAAGCTGAAATTGTTTCCTTTCTCTTTGAGAGGAAAAGCTAAAGAATGGTTGAATTCCTTAACTAGGAATAGTATTGATTCTTGGACTAAGTGCAAAGATGCTTTTATTGGAAAATACTATCCTCCTGCTAAGATTATATCCATGAGAAGTGAAATAATGAAGTTTAAACAACTTGATAATGAGCATGTTGTTCAAGCTTGGGAAAGAATGAAAACTTTGGTAAAGAATTGTCCCACTCATGGACTGACTGCTTGGATCATCATCCAAACTTTTTATGCAGGATTGAACTATTCTTCAAGGAACCTATTGGATTCTGCTGCTGGAGGTACTTTTATGACCATCACTTTGGGTGCTGCAACGAAACTTTTGGACAATATGATGGTTAATTATTCTGAATGGCATACTGAGAGAGCTCCACAAGGTAAGAAGGTAAATTCTGTTGAGGAAACCTCCTCCTTGAGTGATAAAATTGATATTATTATGTCTATGCTTGTTAATGGGAAAGCCCATATAGATCCAAATAATGTTCCTTTGGCTTCTTTGGTTGCTCAAGAAGAGCAAGTTGATGTGAACTTCATAAGAAATAAAAATTTTGGCAACAATGCTTATGGTAACAAAGTTTATAGGAACAATTTTGGTAACAACAATTATAAGCCATATCCTCCCAACAATGGTAATGCTTATGGAAATTCCTACAAAAAATATAAAAGTGCTCCCTCTGAACTTGAAGTTATGCTTAAAGAGTTTATTAGTAAACAAACTGCTTTCAATAAAACTATTGAGGAAAAACTCTCTAATGCTGAAAGAAATATAGCATCTTTGGATGAAGCTCAATCTTCTTTGAATAAAATGGCTGCTAAACCTGAAACTAATGAGAATCCCTTTGCAGCTACTAATGCCATACAAGTAAGAATTGATGAAAATGTTAGACTATTAGCTGAATTACATGCTAAGTGGGAAAGAGAAGAAGAAATTGCTAGAAACATTAGTGTTTCTACTATTACCACTACTAGTGTTGAGGCTAATAATAGTTCTACTACTTTAGATGATAAATTTGATTTTGATCTTGATGGTTGTAACATCTCTGAAGTTATTAAGTTCCTACAAAAGCTTGCTAAAAGTCCTAATGCTAGTGCTATGAACATAGCCTTTACAAAACACATTACTGATGCTCTCATAAAGATTAAAGAATAAAAGATGAAACATAAAGCTTCTATTCCTATAAAACAAGAAGATGGTTGGGAACCCATCATTAATATGAAAGTGAATGACTTTGATTTCAAAGCTTTGTGTGATCTTGATAGTAGTGTTTCTATTATGCCTAGAAGGATTTATGATATGCTTGATTTGCCTCCACTTGAAGATTGTTATTTGAATGTTCCACTTGATGATAATGCTAAAAACAAACTCATGGGGAGTCTTAATGATGTTCTTATTATGGTTAAAAATTCCTATGTCCCTATTGATTTCTATGTTTTGGATGTTGAATACAATGCTTCTTATCCTATTACTTTGGGAAGACCTTTTCTTAGAACTGTTGGTGCCATCATTGATATGAAAGAAGGCACCATTAAATATCAACCCCCACTCAAGGAAGGTATATAAAACTTCCCTAAAAAGAGAGAAAATATTTCTTTTGCTTCTCCTATGAAAACAAAATTTGATCTTAATGCTTCTTTATTTGAGAACACTTGATTCTTTCTTTGCTTCTTATGCCTAACTTAAAGGCGTTAAAGAAAAGTACTTATTGGGAGATAACCCAAAAGTTTTAGTTGAGTCTTAGAAGTTATTACTTCAGTAATAACCGCTCCTTATCCTTTTTATTTGCTTTTTGTGCCAAGAGTAACCTCTAATGAGAGGGAAGTAATGATTGGGAAAGTTGCTGTCCCGAAACAGATTTTTGTGCTTCACCGTAAATATTCTTGAGAGAGATCTGTATGTCGGATTGATCTGTAATGTTTTTTTCTTCTGCCCCAGGTTGTTATCTAACTTTCGTTAGTTCAACACCTTTTGATTTAAGCAACAGAAGGTCTTCGAAAAAATTCGTCTTTACCTGCTGGTCTGTTTTGACAGATTTCTGCCATTTTCTGCATTTGCTTCTTGTTTGTTCCTTTTTGAGTTCTTTTGGGGAATTGAGCTTTTTTAGGGAAGTGCTACAGTAGCTAGTCTTATAATGGAAGTTTATTTGGTGTTAGAACTTAACCTTAAGACCTTTTATCTTGAGTGCACTAATGTTGCTAATAAAGATTGTGTGAAGTTTTGTATGAAGGAATAATTTCAGGTGTATGGAAGGAATGAGTAATGAGATTAAGGATGGACTAAAGCTCAAGCTTGGGGATGCCACGCATGTCACCCCAAGAAATATCCAAGAAGTGCAAGCGTCAAAGCTTCGGGATGCCCAAGGCATCCCCTTCTTCATCAAAAAAAATTCCAGGTTTTTCAAAACGCTTCATTTTTATTGTTTCATGCATAGTTGTGTTGTTCTGGGAGAGTCTTCTTTTTCATTTTAGTTTTGGTTTTTCATTGCTTTGGTTTGCTTAGTTTTATAAATAAATTGGTTGGACCCCCTCTTTCATACATTCGTTTGCAAATAGTTTGGTTTGGTGTGGAAAAGTGTAGGAAAGTTCATGCTTATGTGGTAAAAAGAGCTTGTTTTTGACTGTGGCCTATGCTTTGTCATGCCATGCTTGATATTGTTTTGGCTTTATGCTTAGTATTCTTTGCTGTAGAATGACTTGTTATAAACAATTGAGATTGCTTAATGTGCCTTGGATGAATCATGCGTTGTTTAAGCATATTAAAGCATAGTATAGTGGTATTCTCCTTTGATGCTTTATTTGGGTTGACATGGCGCATGCTCACACCATTTTATGACTATCCAAAGTCACCATAGCCTTTATGATCCTTTAGGTTTCAACTTGTAGTATCACTTTATGCTTTGATCAATGATGTTTTGTCGCTCTGCATGATTATGGCCATTATTGCTCTCTTAGTTTGTCGCTCCCAGTCTTTTGCTAGCCTCCACAACAAAGTATGAGTTCCACTCATGCATCCAACTCCCTAAACCAAGTTATTCCAAAGAGTCCACCATACCTACCTACTAGCTTATGCTATTCCAAGTATATTCATGCTTTTGTTTACCTTCCAAATTAAACTTGTTATGAGAAAACTAGTGATTAAAGCTCTCACGAACTTGATGGCACACTTTACTTTACTTGCCCTTAATAAACTTGAACCATTGTGTCATCTATGTTGTATACGCTTGCACTTATTTGTTGGGAATTAGCAGAACCATGATTTCATGGGGAACGCTTTCAACATTGCACTTAGTACTTGTACCTAGTTGATATCATGCTCTTTTGTATATGGATGTCGTCGGTGTGAAATGAAAGGGGAGCTTGTAAGTCCATGGAGTTATGTATATGTGTTAGAGAAACGCCTGGGCCGCTGGTCTAATCCATGCTGACATGGTGGAAACCTGCAGCGTAACCATAATGAGCTGTCTATGAAGCATTCTTCTTATAAAAAAGAGTCCTATATTGAGGAAAAAAAGTGAAAAGAGAAGAAAAAAAGAGATACTATGAAAAGAGGAAAGAGAGGAAAAAGCACCATATTCCCATGGTAAATAAGAAGAATGCTGAGATGCTTGTTGTCTGCTTGCCTTGTCATTTTGATATGGGGATTCTTCCGTATCATCGGGTAAGGGGTACCCCATTGGCGGTTCTCTATGATACACATGTACTTACGATGACAAGAAATTACCGGTGACTAAACTTGAGTAGCATGAGGAGCGGCCCTCGTATACAAGGGACATGAGATGCCTAACTTATACTTCGTCAAGCATGTACACCATAGTTTGTTCACTTTAACCTTAATCATGTCAAGATGCTTATGATAGGGGCAATGAGAGTTGAAAGCTATACGTACCATAATTTTTGGAAGCTCTTTATGAGACTTGAATCCCTACTTCCTTTTACAAAAGGCCTTTCTTCCACCATTATATTGAGTCTCCATCTTCTATCTTTATGCACCTACTTTGAGAGCATAGTGGCCATTCTTAGTTCAATGTGCATTGTCCCAAGACTAGTTGATTTATGCATACTTTGATATTGCTTGTTTTAAACTTTTGTATCTAGTCACTCTTATGAACTTTGAAGGTGTCCTCTGCATTTATATTTTCTCTATTGAGGGACAAGCTGAATACTATTATGCCATGTTTTCTTTATGTGAAACAAACAAACGTATTGCAAAGCATTGTTATTCATGAATCTTTTGTGTGTGCCTTTTCATGTTACATCATAGTTTCTTTGCTTATTGCTAGAACTTTGTCTTTCATGTTATGATTGAAGTACTATGATCCCAGCTTTGAATGTTTTGCAAATACTTTGATCAAGTCTTTGATGGTGCATGTCACCTCAAAAATTATTCTTTCTTTTTATCACTTACCTACTCGAGGACGAGCAGGAGTTAAGCTTGGGGATGTTGATACATTGCAAATGTATCTATAATTTTTGATGTACTTGGTTTTATCCACTTTCTTGTGTTTTGTTCCAACTTTGGAGTACTTTTCATATGATTTCTTGGACTAACATATTAACAAGAGCCACAGTGCCAGCTGCCTGTTTTCTGCTGTTTTTGGTTCCAGGAAAGTCAGAAAATGAATATTCTCGGAATTGGACGGGACAAAAGCCAAAGTGCCTATTTTTCCGGAAGTGATCAAGTGCCAGAATATGAGACAGATAAGGGCCAGGGAGCCACCACACCACCTGGCCGCGCGGCCAGGCCTGGCCAACGCCAGGGGGTGGTGTGGCCGCTCCCGGCACCCCCTCGGCCTCTCCTTCCGCCTATATATTGCCCTTAGGACGAAAACCCTAAGGGCCCGATCAAAAATCCACGAAAGAGTCTGTAGCCGCCATCATCTCCATCCCTAGGTCGGGAGGGATCTGAAGCTCTCCCCGGCACCCTGCCGGAGAGGGGAATTCACCCTGGAGGCCTTCTTCATCACCATGCAAGCCTCCGGTGTGATGCGTGAGTAGTTCATCCTTGGACTACGGATCCATGTAGTAGCTAGATGGTTGGTTCTCCTCCTTTGTGCTTTCATGTCTAGATCTTGTGAGCTCCGTTCATGATCAAGATCATCTATTTGTAATTCTGCATGTTGTGTTTGCGGGGATCCGATGGATACTGAGATGCTATTTCAGATTGATTATTGATTCTATCATGTCTTTGTTATTTGTGATCTTGCATGCTTTCCGTTGTTAGTAGCTATCCTGGCCAAGTAGATGCTAGCAACTCCAAGAGTTAGTATTTATGCTCGATACTGGGTTCCTGCCTCTGGTAATCTGGGGAAGTGACAGAAATCTCTAAGGTACTAGATGTGTTGTTGCTACTAGGGAGAAAAAAACAATCCTTTGTTCATAGAACAATCATTTTGTTTACTTTACACGCAGTTCGTAAAGCAATAATCTGTTGCTTGCAACTTAATACTGGAGGGGGTTCGGATGATAACCTGAAGGTGGATTATTAGTCATAGATGCAGTTGGATGGCGGTCTATGTATTATGTTGTAATTCCCAATCAAGTCTCAAAGGAGTCAAGATGATTAGTATATGCATGTATTGCTTTCTCGGTGTTTGTCAATTGCCCCGCTGTAATTTGTTCACCCAGCATGTTATCTATCTAAGGAGAGCCACCTCTAGTGAACTATGGATCCTGGTCCTTGTCTTTTACATACAATCTATAAACTGTTTATTGCTTTGTGTTTACTTTCTGCAAACTTTTACTTCTTTCCATTCGATACATTTAATCCTTTGTTTTCTGCAAAACACGGTGAGATTGACAACCTCATCGCAAGTTGGGGACAAAGTTCTATGGTTGTGTTGTGCAGGTCTCCACGTTGCTACTAGCACCGGTAGTGCTCCCTGCCAAAGCTCAGCTAGTAACACATTTGGGGTGTTTCCTTGCTCCTACTGATTCGATTAAACCTTGGTTTCATAACTGAGGGAAACTTGCTACTGTGCTCATCATACCTTCCTCTTGGGGTTCCCAACGAGCTCTACATCAACACCGCCAACAAGCAATCTTCTGGGCACCGTGCATTGAGCCATCAGTCGACTACATGACACTTCACCTATATGGGCCTAGGGGAATGCATTGTGTATTTGGCTACTAATCGTAGGGGTTGCCGGAGTGACAGAAACCTGAACCCCCGTTAGGAAACTATTGCACAAGGAACGTCAGGGTCTTAGAGTTTAAAGCTGTGGTTAGGTTTCTACCTTAATTACTTTCTTGTACTTGCAGATGCTTGCAAGGGGTATAATCACAAGTATGTATTAGTCCTAGGAAGTTCGGTACATTAGCACAGGTTCACCCACACAACACTTAGCAAACTAAAGAAGATTAATCAACTATATGAAGCGAAAGCACTTAACAATATTCCCATGTGTCCTCGAGAACGTTTGGTCATCTTAAGTAATACAACCGGCTTATCCTTTGCTAAAGAAAGGATTGGGCCACTCGCCGCATTTATTCTTATTGTCTTTTATTTACTCGTACTCTATTTACCTGCATTATCAAAAAACCCTAAAAATCCATTTGCTAAGTATTTAAAGAGAATTCCTGCTCCAAACCATTCGCTAGCACCTTCTGCTCCTCGTTGGGTTCGACACTCTTACTTATCGAAAATACTGCGATACACCCCCTATACTTGTGGGTCATCAGGCATCTGAAAGTTTATTCACCCCGGAGGTGATTCAGGTGACCTAGGAGACGTTGTCTCTTTGTAGGGTTTGATCAGCGATTGTGAGGCGGAGTCGCCTAATGCTTCGAATGCCCATGGTGCGGACATGATCGACGCTTTTTGCTATGTACAAATATCTTCTCTTTTCATAGGGTGCACGACTAGTGCTCCCTATGGAAGTAGCCCCAAGTGCCTACTCGAGTCACATACTTGAGTGGGGACTTTGAACATTTGTCGACTACTATTGTTTTATCTTCGTTGATTGTGCTTTCAGCGCTCCCTATGGGAGGAGCCCCTGAGTCCACAATCAAATCGCTTTTTCGAAAGAGGGGGTTGAGATGTAGATATCTTTGTATGTTTACCAAGGCAATTATGTGACCCTTTAAAACTTTCGGGTGCGCGGCCAGCACTCTTGTTAGGAGTAGCCCCAGAATGTTTGGTCGAATCGTAGAGTCGACCAAAGACTAGATCAGTCAACTAGAACTCCTGCTGGAGTGCATATCTTGATGACGTCATTGTTGACGATCTGCTGAGATCCGTTGCCCACATAAGCGGTGCTAATGGGACGTGATGGAGGTGGGTCCTGAAGTTTGACTAGGATTTGACCAGTCACGCATTTTAACCGCGCCTCCTTGATTCTCGCGCCCAGTAGGGAACGTGCAGCGATGGTTCGCTATTTCCACTGCCACGCTGATACCCTCGATCCGGATTACGGATGTAGTACATCTTCTTTTTCCCTAGTAGACCTAGGTTTATCGAGTCCTCGGGAAGCAGATGCGTAGTGAAGTTACTTTAACGGACCTTCGGGAGCTTTAGAATTCCTTTTTTGTTTTACCGGACCTAGAGTTTGCGTCTTGTTTTTGTTGTCGATGATGGAGAGAGAAGGCCTAGGGCGTTCGGTTTCACCTGTAGCTGTGCAAAACATCTGATGGGAATAAAAGATAAAGATAAAGTATGCATGTAATTGTTAGAGCAAGATAAATTATATGTGTGCGGTGCATCCATAATTGCTATTGCCTCCGCAACCTCTTATAGAAATAACCTACTAGTCTCATCCATAGAAGAAAGAGAACTAATGATATGCATAGTGATGTCACCATTAATCCCAAGTAAATCCCTCACATACAGCCGTACTACCCCTTCTGTCACTTGGGTTCCAAACCTGCAGATTAGTCATTACTCATACTCCCTATACCTGGCTCAATCCTCGGGACCTTGGGTACCTGCCAAGTCCTTAGATTGAGACAAGAGAGGATACACTAATCATCATGTCATACAAAACAATACATGATCCCATCTATGATAAATAACATGCACAAAACGCTACATGGCTAGGACGAAGCCCTTAGCCCAAGGAGAATTACTCACACATAGAGATGAGATCAAAGTTCATAAACATGGTAGAGAAAATCATGAGATTGATAGCAAATAGTCTTACAATGTCGCCAATCGAAGAAGAGATCTACTATTACAAGTGGTGGAATATGGCTATGGTGGTGGAGAGATTAGATCTAAGTCTATTCCTCCAGCGGCTCGTCGGTGTTGTGGATGGAGGTCTTGGGGTGGCTGGTGGTTTTCTATGGAGCACCCTTTTCTTGTCGCCCGAGGCTTGTTTATATAGGGGTCCCTTCACGAAAGTTGTTCTGTTTGACCTAGCAGCGTCGTTGGCAACTATACGGCTGGAACTATACGACCAAAATTTTATTCCGGACGTATAGTTGGTTGTTAAAGCGTCTACCTTCGACCCACGACTCCTGGTTTCTTCTGGTTGCTGGAAATCTCGTATCTTTGACTTTAATGTAGTGATTCCCATCATAAAACATCATTATCTGTCCAGGAAAAAAATAGAAAGAAAGGATTGCATACCCCTTTGAATATTAGGCATTAGTGGAAGGGTTTAGAGAGATATTTCATCAAAAATATGAATAATATCTAGTTTAAATGTGGATGTGGATGGCTATATTTCAGAGCCATCAACCTCCCAAAGCTTAAACTTGGTCGTCCTTGAGCTAGAAAGCCAAAATCAAAAAGGAACTCAACATTTAAACTGAAATAACGAGATGATGATCTTACTCATGATTGGTAGTCTCATATTTCCTCCACTTCATAAATCTGAAAAACTTCAGCATAGATAGAGTAATCTCAAGCATATCATACGGGTTTTATGCATCCTTATAGCGCAGCAAAATTATTGTTAACATGGATGATTCAAATGAGTAAGCTTTATTCCATGTCATGTAATCAACTCATAGGCTTGCCTTTGAACAATAAAATATAATCATGTAAATTGAGAGTGTGAGAGTTGTGATGAAAAGCATATACACTAGAGTATCTCAATTCTCCCACATCAATAAATCAAGACTTTTCAAGCACTACTTTTCTATTCATTGTCCTTCAAGAATTTCAGTTCTTGAGTAATTGAGAGCATGCCAAAAAAAATAGTTTATCGGGTTGTGATGGACACTCGTGGCATCAATAAGGTTTTTGTTCCTTTTGTATAATGATTACTCATAATAGCCAGAGGAGTGATTCCATCATGAATACAGCTACCCGGGAGTGCCAAGAATCTTACCCACTATAACATTGATGCTACATGTGTTTAATCAACTCATAGCCAAAATCTAGGAGTTTCCTCCATGAAGGTCGTTCATAGGCTAGCGGAGTTGTTGGCATCCCTTGAAGTTTGACATGCGTAAAGATATATCATTCTTATAATTAACAAGTCAAACTTTGGCATGCGCACAAACACCGCTAAACATTAATTCAATCGAACAAATCCTTTTAAAGAGAGCTATCAAGTCAATCAACATTTTTAGTGGTGTTGAGTATCTCTAGAAATATGCCTTCAAGACTAAGCACTGCAACACCCAAGCCTTCAATTGTGAGACTTTTTCTTATTACAACTGTTTAGCAAATTTTGTGCAAGACTTGGTTAATTACGAGAGCTAGAACAAAATGTACCCAACTAAATACCCATGCAAACGAAAATCTTACTACAATAAAAAGACTCACTCCACCAATATAACATCTCAGCATTTACTACTAACTAGCATGGGTTTATCAAACTTCAAAAGTGGGGAGTCATAAGGCATATCTCTCATGTTTGGTTCCACTTCCCTCTTCCTTTTTATTTGTTTCTTGGAAACTCGAAGTTGATCACTCTCCTGCAAATACATGAAAACCTCAAGGCGGAAAGAAAAGAAAGAGGGAAAATAAGGAAAAATGGAGAAATCTTTTTGGGGTTTTTAAGAGAGGGAGTTTAAAGAATAGAAAATTGGCAGCAAAGATCGGCTAGAAAATCTCGAAAGCAAATAGAAAGAACTAAAGATAAAGTGTTGGGGAAACCAACACGAGTGCTTATAAAATTGAATTAAAAACACAACCTCGAAATAAATAAAAGCAAATGAACGCCAAATAAAGATACATGAGGAAACTTCCCCAAGCTTAGGCTTTTGCAAGCCCTTCAAATCATTGTGGTGGCGGGAAAAAGTAGTTACTCCAGTTCGCAAATTGAGTTGAGAGGTTACTAGTTGTTCCTCGGAGGTTCAAAGAGAGGCTATGCATCCTCTCCACAGTCCCTCCAAGTTCTTGGAAGTCTTCGTATGTAGCGAACCGGGTTTGTGGCTGCTTCTCTTGATGAGGGACTTCTTGCTCCTCTTCTTGGTCCTCATCCTCCTCCGGAATCTCCTCCTTGGGTTGGTGTTGCTCAACCTGCAAGTCATATAGCAAACGTCCTTCCTCGATAGAGGAAAAGACCATTAGGCATAGGAGCGGGGTAGAGACGCCCAGCTCCAGCAATATGCAGGTAATAAACACCACCTCTCCTAGTGAGCATTCCACAATCCTTTAAAGTAGAGAAACCAACACGTCACTCACCTAGCACAGGTTGCAACTCACCTAGGTCGATGCCGATGGTAGTGGCAAGCACGGTGATGACGCCTCCACATGTGATCGGTCCTTGGCTTTGGGAGGATTGGTGCTCCAGGTAGCGCACAAGGATTGCGCCGAAGTCGAGTGACAAGTCACAGTTGATGTAAGTAGACTTTGCAAGGACTAAGATGTCCTCCTTGTTGAGTCTTGTGAACTCATTACGTGCCTGCAAGGTGTTAGCAATAACATAGAACAAATAGCGAATTGCAGGATGTTGAATATTCTTCTCCTTGCTCACTCTAGTAGTGAAACTCATTCCATTATAATATTGTTCAGGGGGAGGATTGAAGCCAGTAAAGGATGTGTGTAAGGCATTAACATCATTGTTCAGGAAATTAAAACATGTGCACCATTCATCTAGTGTTAAAGTGTAGTTGTTGTTCATAAGTCAGAAAGAAATCATGTACTCTCCTTGCCATAGTTCAACAGTGCTTCGCAACGAACTTAGGAATTCAATAGTTAAGCAGTGATAGATAGGCACATTATTATACACAAAGTTTTGCAAGCCAGCTCTATTGCAAAGTAAAATGAAGTCATCAGAAATACCGAGTTGGTTCAATATAATGGGGCAAGCCCACTTGGTGGCCTTCACTTCGCGGTTCTTGATCCTGTTGAAGCGATCACGTTGGAGCTCATCCCAGAACCGTAACCCCATGCGTTCTTGAGTGACAGCCCGAGAAGCGCTAGTGGCGGCACGAGCACGAGTTTGGCTCATTGTGTTCATCATCTAAAACAATAAAGGAAGACAAAATAAAACTTTTTGATCCAACAATGATAAGTATATCATACTCCTCATCATAGCACACTAAAGAATCCTCTCAAAATAATAATCTAGGCAAGAGAATCATGGCAATTAGTTCATAGTAGGTCTCACCCTAGATTGATAATTACAATAGATCGAAAATGAATTTGCAAAAAGTAATTGGAGGATCGGAGGAGAAACATACCATAGATCACTTGTGTGCGAGGAAATCGAACGAAATTGAATAGAGGTGAAGATCTCTTGAAGTTTTGAGAGAGTTTGGAGGTAGAAGAGAGAAAAAGGATTGAAGTTTTGGGGTTGGAGGTACCTTCCAGCGCGATTTTTTGGTCGGGCGCAACTATACGGGCAGAACTATACGGCCGGAACATTGTGGTCCCGCCGTATAGTTGGCCTTGTGTTAAAATTTTAGGGTTTCCACCTGGCAGTGCAGCTATACGGCCGGAACAATATGTTCCCCCTGTATAGTTGGTTGTCAAACCATCTGTACGTGGGAAAATAAATTATACAAAGGCATCGATATCTATACAACCGGAACTATATGGCCAGAATTTTTATTCCCGCTGTATAGTTCGTCGTTAAACCGTCAGTACTTGGAAAAGAATTTGTACGGAAGCACCGATATCTATATGACTGGGGCTATACGGCCGGAATTTTTATTCCCGCCGTATAGTTGGTCGTTAAACAATCAGTACATATGAAAGAAAAAATGTCGATGGCAAAGATATCTATACGACCGGAATTTTTATTTCCGCCATATAGTTGGTCGTTAAACTCTTTGTATGCATCAAAAAATTTCAGTTTCTTCAAAATTACTTCTTATCCTGTAACTTAGTGATATACCTTGTTTTTGGCAGAAAATTGACAGTAAATATTTTCGACCAACAACAGCATGTATATATCAGGATTTTTGGTACTACCGAACTTCTTCTCCTCAAATCGAGTTTTCCAGCACTCTTTATTAAACATAAACTAAAACTAAAACTTAAAAACTTTACTCAAACCTTTATTTCACATGGGTTGCCTCCCATGGAGCACTCTTTTATGGTCAATAGCTTGACCTTAATGTTGCTCACTTAGGCCAGATGAGTGGAACACCCACTCCAAAGTAGTTGGCCTTCAAAGTGATGGCCTCCTTTTCATCATCATTGGCTTTCTTCTTCCTAGGGAAATGAATAACAAAAGGACCCCTTCATGTAGATTAATCAAAGCCTTAGTAGTTCTTAAGAAAGGAGGGCCTAATATAATAGGAGCTGATGGGGATATGCCGAATGGGGTATGCCCAGCAGGATGTTCCGATCGGGACAAAGGCCTCACGAGTGGGCCTGCAGGACGACAACTGGAATGCGACTGAGGAGAAGGCTTGGCAATTGGAGATTGGAGGCCCAAAAGTGTAGCCGAAGCCCAGTCGGATTAGGTGTCTTGTTCGGTTGTAAACTGTAAAACCTAGCGAGGTGCCCCCTATATAAGCCTCCCTAGGGTAGTTTGAGGACTTACGTTCCACCATACACCCCTTCAAGCGACTTGCTGCTTAGACGCCGAGCTCGCCACCCCTGTAACTCGCTCTCCATCAATCTAATCTAGCAGGAGTAGGTCTTTACCCTCCGGGGGGCTGAACCTGGGTAAATCCATGTGCATCCGCCCCCCATCTTGCACCGCAGATGGCCGCCAGCTCTCGCCCCCGATTCTATCAATCGCTTCCTATGGCAGGGAATGTCGTGACCATTTCCACGATAGTGGCGCCCACCGTGGTTCCCAGCCGGACTGGCCTGAGTTCTGCGGCGAGACCCTACTCGCCGATCGATCGGCCGATCGCCACTGGTCGCATGATCGCCACCGGCGGGATCTTACAGATCCTGCCCAGCAGCTACATCCCGACGTCACCCTGATCACCCACAGCGCGATAATGCTGGTCGGCACCATCAACCTGTTCGTCGGCTTCACCGACGCAGTCGACCCAGCGGCAATGATGATCGTCGGCAGATCTCCGCCACGCCGCGATCTGCTCTCGGAGGAGCAGGTTCACTCCATGAGCCGCCTTGCCACCGAATACGACTCGGCCGCCAGCAACACGGTCGATACCAACACCACCGAAGACGACACGACCCTCCACGACGACGCCGACTCCGCGACCCCTGCCTCGGTCGACGGATCCATCACCGTAGCATCACGAGAGGACTCCATCATGCAGGTCTCCAACACTGAGGACTTCGAGGATTCCTCCATCCTTGTGATCTTCGATTCTGACTCCGGCTTGGAGTCCCCCGAGGACTTCCGCGCCAGATACAATCACTTCAACGCCATCTACATGGCGAGCAGCACGGTCGCCCCGCTAGATCCATTCTCTACATGACCACGGAGGTGGAGGAAGCCCGCCTGCGACTAGACGAGGCGCAGCGCAAGGAGCTACCCGAGTGCGAGAAATTCTGCCTCGAGCAGGTAATGGCGCAGGAGCTGTCGCTCTACCACCAGCGCCGCATCAAGACCTGCCTGAATTCCAATGTCTAGGGCTGCGTCCTGAACCTAAACGACGAAAGCGACCCCGCACGCGCAATCGAGCGTGAATACTGCGATAACATGCCACCAAGTGGCAGCAATCGACCACCACCCGCCGCACCGGCGACTGGGGCCCCACCGCCACCCATTGGTCGCGCGCCCCCATCAGACCAGCCGCGGATCATAATCTCGCCATAGGCCCGCGATGCCAACGGGCTCCCACTTTACTCCACTCCAATGGACAATGTCATCGCGGCCGACGCCGCAGTCGCCCACCTCGACGTCCAAGGAGAGGGCACGCTACAGATCCAATACGCCAAGGCCCTACTTCCTAGGGCCGTCGAGAAGCAAGACGCGGGAGTCGACCCGCGGGGGCGGATGTATTCCCGCTCATCGGCAAGCAGGGCAGCCTCAAGCGGCCCTCCAACCATCGCCAATGTTGTGACCTGCCCACCACCCCAGCCCCTGTGCATCAGCCATGGGCGCCAACCCCGCGGTCTCCACCAATGAGCCGCGGCCGGTGAACAACACGGTCGCCGCCAACGAGCAACCCATCGACGCCCGAACGCACATCGTCAGCAACCAGGCATGGCGGGCGCTCCAGCCCAACGACTTGAGGCACACACTCACCAACCGCGGCGACCCCGAACCTAGGGGCTCGCTCAGCCGAGTCGGCCCCCAGTGCTTCGGACCTATGATCCGAGGCGAGAAGTACCCTGCCAACTTCAAGGCGCCCAAGGAGATCGAAAAGTACGACCCAACGTATGACCCAGCGGTGTGGCTAGACACATACCTCATGGTGATGGGAATCGCCAGCCACACCGACCTGCTAGCTGCTTGCTACCTCCCCCTGATGATGGAGGGTGCGACCCGACAATGGATCAACACCCTCCTCGCCGACAACATCGACTCATGGGAAGAGATGCGGGATGCCTTTGTCAGGCACTTTGAGGACTCCTACACCCGCGCCACCACCATTGAGGACCTAGAGCGATGCATCTAGGGACAATGCGAGTCGACCCACCACTGGATCTAGAGGTGGCAGGAACTATGGATCAACGCCTCTGGCATCCACCCAGACACGACGATCCACTACTTCAAGAACGTGTGCCGGTACGAACCCCTGGTCGCTAGGATCAAGAGGGTCTACCGGACACTCGACAAAATCCCCGACCTCCTCGAGATCGCCAAGCATTATGCGGAAGAGGACCTCAACCAGGATTCTGACGACGAGTTGGGAGGAAGACGCCGCATTAGTGGCCACGACAACGGGCGACAGTGCGACATGCCCTACAGCAACACCCGCCTCACCGGCAAGCGCCGCAATGACGGGCGAGTCGACTTCGTCGCTAACGCCAGTTACGACCAATGCGACCCAAATAACTTCCGCCGTGATGGAGGAAACTACCGCGACAGCGAAGACTACCGCGCCAACAATGCGGTAAGGCCGAAATTCAACCCTGCCGCCCTGCTCAACTAGCCATGCGTCTACCATAGCAGCGAGGGAAAACCCGCCACCCACACCACCGCGGACTGCCATTCTCTAAAGGAGATCGAAAAGGCAAGGCGAGCAAGGGAAGACCCCAACAACAACCCACCAAGGGACAACGGCCAATGCCGGCGGGTTCGGAAACAGCGTCGGCTCACTACACACCTTCACCGGGCTTGGCACCAAACGCGAGAATAAGGTTCTTGCCCCTGCGGTCGCCGTCAATGCGGTGACCCAAGTTGACATCCCCCGCTTCCTCACCTGGTCCGAGCAAAGCATCACCTGGAGTCGCCAAGATCACGCGCCCAGGATCAAATATCCAGGGCGAGTTGCCCTGGTGGTTAGGCCCAAAGTGGCTGACTACTAGCTACCCAAGACGCTGATGGATGGCAGAAGCTCCATCAACATCATGTACTTGGACACATTCAAGAGGCTGCACCTCCCGGAGTCAGTGATTGGGTCGACACTCACCACTTTCCACGACATCATCCCTGGTCGAAATGCGTATCCAATCGGCAAGGTGAGGCTGCCAGTCACCTTCGGCACACCAGTGAATTTCCACACCGAGTGGATCGTCTTCGAGCTGGTGAACTGATACATTGCAAATGTATCTATAATTTTTTATGTTCCATGCTTGGTTTTATCCACTTTCTTGTGTTTTGTCCACACTTTGGAGTACTTTTCATATGATTTCTTGGACTAACCTATTAACAAGAGCCACAATGCTAGCTCCCTGTTTTCTGCTGTTTTTGGTTCCAAGAAAGTCAGAAAATGAATATTCTCGGAATTGGACAGGACAAAAGACAAAGTGCCTATTTTTCTAGAAGACTCATGGAGCCAGAATACGAGACGGAGGAGGGCCAGGGCGCGGGCTGGGCTTGGCCACACCAGGGCATGGTGTGGGCCCTCCAGGCACCCCTCGGTCTCCCTCTTCGCCTATAAGAAGCCTTCTGACCTAAAAACTCTAGGGGGTTCGACGTTTTTTCAAAAGGAGTTCCGCTCTGCCACCACCACCAGATTCCACGAAACAGCACCAGAAACTCCGTTCTGGCACCCTGCCGGGACGGGGAATTGGAGGAGATCATCGCCATCATCATCACCATCGCTTCTCCATCAACCATCCATGTTTCCCCCATCTATGAGTGAGTAATCCCCCGCTGTAGGATATGGGGATGGTAGGGATTGGATGAGATCGTTCATGTAATGGCATCAGATTGTTAGGGCATGGTGCCTAGTATCTTTTATTATTGCTTCATGACTTTGTTGTGACTTGTTGTGCTTAATGCTTGTCACTAGGGCCCGAGTGCCATGATTTTAGATCTGAACATGTTATTGATTCATTATGATAGTATTGTTTTTGGTCTTATCTACAAGTTGTATACACACGTTGTTGTCCGGAACCAATGGCCCCGAAGTGACAGAAATCGGGATAACCGGAGGGAATGGCTTTGATGTGAGGATCACATGTGTTCACGGAGTGTTAATGCTTTGCTCCGGTGCTCTATTAAAAGGAGCACCTTAATTGCCAGTAGTTCCCTTGAGTCCCCGCTGCAAACGGGCTGGCAGGACAAAAGATGTTGTGCAAGTTCTCATTGCGAGAACGTATGACTATATATGGAACACATTCCTAGGATTATATAGTACTTGGATGCTTTATCTTATTTATCTGCAATTGCCCTATGTCCTGATTGCTATGTGAATTGTCTTGTCCATGCAACGCCCGTCCATCCATCCCTATGCCTACCGACTCGAATCCCACTGTTTACTGCTATTGTTACTGCTGTCTTTACTTTGCTACTACTGTTACTTTGCTATTCCTACTACAAAACTGTTGCTTCTGATAAACTGTTGTGAGCAAGATTGTTTCCAGGTGCAGCTGAATTGACAACTCAGTTGTTAAGGCTTATAAATATCATCCAATCACGGTCGTCTCCTCCGTGCCACTACAGGATATCATCCGCAATCGCGAGGCAACTGGGCGAGTGGCCAAGTGGGCCGTCGAAATCGGCGTCCACAACTTCAAGTACAAGCCACGGAAAGCTATCAAGTCGCAAGCCCTGGCCGATTTCCTCACCGACTGGGAAGAAGCATAGCAGCCGGAGAAGCTACCATACCTCCACTACTGGTCGCTCCACTTGGATGGTTCCAAGAACACTGACAGCGCAGGGGCCGGAGTCATACTGACCTCACCCAAGGGAGACAAGCCGTGCTACGTGCTCCACCTCGACTTCACGCCCTGCACCAACAACATGGCCGAGTACGAGGCCCTCCTTCACAGCATGTGGGCTACCAAGGAGATGAATGTCAATCGCCTATGGTGCTACGGCGACTCCAACCTAGTCGCCGGGACCCGCGACGCTGTCTCCCCGACGATGATAGCGTACCGCCAAGTGGTCGACCAACTCGGAGGGAACTTCGCCAGCTACTCAGTCGAGTGGATCGATAGGAGAAAAAACGAGGAAGCATACGCCCTCTCCTGAATCGGGTCATCCAGGTGAACGCCACCGCAGGAGTCTTCCTCGACATCATCCACAAGCCTTCGGTCTTCCCGCCAAAGGAGATCGACATCGGGATACCACTGCAGCCCGAGCCCGCCCTCGTCGCCATGGTCATAGAGCCCATCGACTGGACTGCACCACACGTCGCCTTCCTCGAGCACAAGATCCTCCCAAGCAACGAGACGGAAGCGTGAATGGTCGCGCGCCGCTACAAATCCTTTGTCATCATCAACGGCGAGATCCACAAATGCAGCGTGACTAGCATGTGCCAGCGCTGCGTACAGCCAGAAGAAGGATGCAAGATCCTCCAGGACATCCACGTCGGTGACTGCGGCCATCATGCCGACGCCAAGTCATTGGTCACCAAAGCCATGCGGCATGGTTTCTACTGGCTCACCGCACACGCTGACGCCACCAACACCATCCAACGATGCGTCGGGTGCCAGAAGTATGCTAACCATACGCATCTCCCTGGTTTGGCACTCAAGACCATCCCCATCACATGGCCATTCGCCGTATGGGGAATGGACATGGTCGACCCGTTCAAGAAGGCCCCATCCGGCTTCACCCACCTCTTGGTCGCGGTCGACAAGTTCACCAAGTGGGTCGAAGCAAAGCCGGTCAAAAAGTGTGATGGCAAGACGACCACCAAGTTTCTCCGCGAGCTCATCTACCGGTACGTCTACCCGCACAGCATCATAATGGACAATGGCACCAACTTCACCAAGGGCGCCATGGTAGAATTCTGCGAAGAACACAGCATACGACTCGACCTCGCCTCAGTCGCCCACCCGGAGTCAAACGGCCAAGCAGAACGCGCTAATCAGAGCGTCCTCCACAGGCTCAAGCTGCGACTTCAAGTGCCCCTCGAGCGAACCCCAGGATGCTGGGTCGAAGAGCTCCCCTTTGTAATATGGGGGATCCGCACCTCCGTCAATCGCTCCACGGGGTTCACGCCCTTCTTCATGGTGTATGGCGCCGAGGCTGTAATGCCAACCGACCTGGAGCTCGACTCACCTCGAGTCGCTAACTACATCGAGGCGACAAACGAGATCGCCTGCCAAGACAGCGTCGACCATCTCGACAAAGCACGCGACCTAGCTCACTCCCGCACCACCATCTACCAGCAGGGACTCCTCCGCTACCACAGCCACTGAGTCCGGACCCGCACCTTCCACGAAGGAGACTTGGTCCTACGACTAGTCCAGGACAAGAAGGGCATGCACAAGCTTCCCCCCATGGGAAGGGCGATTCGCCATAGGGCGTGTCCTCGGCAACGACGCCTACTACCTCATGACATACGAGGAAATGGCCAGCTTGATGTTGGGAGGCCATGGAATATAAACCTCCTTCGAAAGTTCTATACATAGATCTTAAAATTGTATCCAGATGATACATAAATGAAATACATTCGGATCGCACAAATTGTGTCTACTCTCCATCTTCTTGAGCCACTCTCACTCATACGTCTAGCAATATGCTACCTACGGAAGTTAATCCTTGGTCGAGCGACCAGCACGGCTAAGTAGTACGACACAAGGGCACCGAAGATATTCGGTCTTTGTGTCGTCCACGAACACGCCAACCTAGAGCCGCCATCGGAGTCGCCCCGCTCGACTGGCCTACCAGGCCAAGACGACCGATAAACGCCTCCCACAACAACCTGTTCTCCCCATCCTCGTGCAAAGTGACTCGAACGGTTAAGTACCACGCACGGGGACTTCGCAACAAGAAAACCTCACGCAGCTCAGGAACACACCAAGTAAGAGAGCTGCCTTGGACTTGCCACGCGACTAGCTCTCCGAGCCAGGGGAAGAGACGCGTTACAAACAACACATCAGACCTTACAATAGGCACACACCCAAAACGGCTAAGTACCACGCTCGGGGACTCGCCTAAACCAACCCTACTCGCGCTCGGGGACTTAGCTAAAAACAGAGCCCCTTCGGAGTTGCAAGGCGACTGGCCCAACACGCCACGGCAAATCAGTCTCAACCAAAACAAAAATCCAAAGCAATAACACAAGAACATAAACGAGTTATACTTCACTAAAGGGCGGACGTGCTCGGGGACTCGCTCAAACAAAAAGTCAACATATCACATAACCGACCATGCATTGTGATTCGATTGACTCCCCTTACTTTCATACATACGTATTGTTCATACCACAAAATGGCCATCAGGCATAACTTACAAAAGCCCCCAGGACAGCTATCTATTTTTGCAGGCTCCAACGAAGAAGCGCCACCACCGCCCTTGACACAAACGTATGGCTCCCACGGATTCATCGGGTACATCGTCAGCGACTTTGACAGCGCCGACTGGAAGGGTTGCTCTGACTTCAGGTCATGATGCTCTGGCTCGGGGTCACCCGACGCCACCACCGTCTCCTGGTACAGTAGCAAGACCCCATCGCCAGCACCCGATCCGCGAAGGGAGCAGCCTTGGCGTTCAGCCTCAACACCTCCGACATCTCCATCGAGCCAGTCACCGAAGGGTAGCCGCTGGTGACATCATCAAGGTCGAAGTCGTCAGGGAAATGCGCGAGCCCCAGGCTCAACGCCATGGTGGCCCCATGCCTAAAGGCCGAACGCGCCATCCATTCTACAATGGTGGGCGCCTCTTCTAGGTAGCGCCATATTTCAGTCAGTCCCCCAGGTATGACCTCGGTGGGGGACATCCCTTGAAGTACCGCCTGGACGCACAACACCGAGGCGGTGGCCGCGATCACAACCGCGGTCATGCATTGTGAGGTGTCAAAGGACTGCACCACCGGATCGCCTTGCCCTATCAAAGCTGCAATGTCAGACACCCAATGTCACTACAGACTCACCCACTCGGGGACTCATCACATACATCAAAGAGGAAAGCAACCACTCACCAAGGAGTTTCCGACAGTTCTCTGTCACATGATTCTCAAGGGCAGCAAGGTCGCCCTAGAGCCCGAGGATGATTGAATCGGCAGCCTTCCGCTCCTCCTCCACCGTGGCGATGGCGGCCTTGGCTCTCTCCTTAGAGGATACCATCGACGCCTTTGCCTCCTCCAGTTCCTTCACCAACGAGTCAATCCGCTCCTTTTTTATGTCCAGTTCAGCAGCCGGGACATACCCCTCTCGGGCCTTGGCAATAGCAGTCGGAAGACCATCTACTAAGCAATAGTAACAAAATTTAGTCTCCTGTAAACAACAGCAGCTCGCGATCGCCAAGTAAAACTCACCAGCAGTCTCCTGGAGTCACCGGTTAGTCTCCTGCTCCAAACGCAGGTTGCGCTCCAGGTGCTCCTTCGCGGCTTGCCGATCCGCCGATTCCCTCTGCAAGCCCTACAAACAGAATGAACAATCAGCAACTGCAAAAACACAATTTTAGTAGCTAGCCACTAGACACTCGGGGACTGGCGACTAGAAGAAATCCAGTGCCTAGCCGCTGAAATTCAGCGACTAAACACTCAGGGACTGGCGACTAGAAGAAATTCAGTGCCTAGCCGCTGAAATTTAGCGACTAGACACTTGGGGACTGGCGACTAGAAGAATTTTAGCGCCTAGCCGCTGAATTTCAGCAACCACGCACTCGGGGACTGGACATACCTGAATGGCGGCACCAAGCATGCTATGAAGCTCACTGGCGTCCGTTGAAGGGACCACAAAGGAGGTGCGCCCGCGACGAGGCCCAACATCCTCATCAACGATCTCTGGCATCTACGGAGACTGGTTTTCCACCACGATCGGAAAACCCTTCACCATGAAGCGCGGAAACGACGCAGACGCCCTCGCCAGGGCACTGGTTGTTGGGGCCGGTGGTTCTATCGTCGGAGCCCCCTTAGCTGGCTCTGATTGAGTGACTGCCACCTCCTTGGCAGCGGCGGCAGGGTCACTCCCCTTGGTGTTGTCTTCTGCCGCATCATCATCGACATCACCCCTCTGCTTCTTCGCGCCCTCAGCAGGCGTGATGTCCGCAGTAGGCTTCCTCTTCCTAGGGGGACCGCCTTCCCCTGCGGTGACGACCGGCGGAATATTAGCCACTGAAGGGCGACCTATCTTCTTAGCGCCGGACCTGCAAAATCACCACAGTCAGCAAAGAATTCATACAAGAAATCACCCAAGAATAGAAAGGAAAATCGCGACTCACTTGGCGACCGAAAGAACGCATAGCCGCGTGCTGATGTGGGCGGGATTGTCTAGCTCCGGGCCCAGCTTGCGTGTGAGACCCTTCTCAAAAACATCCGAAGCCCATGACACCGTGGGCTTCTTCGATGATGAATCCGCGGTCACGGGAATTTCCGGCCTAGACGACGCGGTCGTCCCCGTCGGTTGTGGCGACTTTGGCGCCGCGGCTTCAGCAGCCCCCCGCTCCGATGTAGCCGAAGCTGTTGGCGCGATCGCCGTGAGCATAACTTCCACCGCCACTGCCGCATCTGCAGCCTCCGGTCCCATCATCGGAGTCGCACCCTCTGGGATCTCGTGCGGGGTCTTGGTCACATCATCGTCGTACTCGTCGTCCGACCCAAGCGCCACCGCCGATCTAGGTGGCAACGCTGGCTTTAGAGCTGGCTTCTTCATGGGCGACTTCGGTTTGCACACAGGTTTCTCCGGTGTGGCTGTTCGTCGTGAGCTGTCCTCTTGCAAAATCTCGTCGTCTTCATCATGCTCTTCAAGACTACGACTCGCGGCGATCTTGCGTTGCTTCTGCATGCGAGTCTTGCGAGCCACGGGCACTGGGGGAGGGACCTCCCTCTCTTCCTCTTCACTCTCGGAGGACTCTCCTTCGGTCCCCTCCTCGAGCTCCTTGGGGACCTCCTCGTCGAGTGGGGGGAGCCATCCCTCGAGGACCTGAAATAACTGAGAACGGCCACAAATGAGCATCATAATCAAAGATAATGGCTACAAGTAAATTTGACGAGAGTGGCCTACTGTGGGAGCTTCATTCTTCTCGGGAACATACGAAGAGAGCCCGACCGACGTGGTTGTAAATTCCGCGTCGAGGATCTTCTTCAGAGCGGCCTTGTAATCCGCAGCATCCCATGGCTCCTTGCTGGTCCGGGAAGGATCATTCTTCCTGGTGTATTCATACATCCAATGGGGCCGGGTCACCAATGGGACCAAGCGCTGCCCGAGCCAGCAATTGTACAGATTGATTATGGGACCAATGGCGGGGCTCGCTTCTTTCTGCGACGTACTCGGGGAGCACTACTTTGCCGGAGGGAGTGGATTCTTTCACATATAACCAACTTCTCTTCCACTCGCTCGCGGCCTTCTTCGGCAGCAGGAGCTTGAAGAAGTTTGCCTTCGGCTTCAATTGGAACGTGACGCCACCCGCCGCCAAGACCGGGCCGCCGGACCCATCGCGCCCGATGCGGCCATGGAACAGCTCCATCCACAGCGGAAAATACGGCCTGCAGTCGAGGTAGCATTCGCAGAAGGAGACAAAGATTGCCAGCTTCTCGATGTTGTGCGGACCCAGGTCCGACGGCTTGATCACATAGTACGCGCAGAACCGCTGGAAGAAGACCGAGGTGGGGAATCCCAAGCCCCTCTGCAAGTGGCCTGGGAAGCAGATGAACTCGCCGGCGCGTGGTCTCGGCTCGACCTTGGAGGACGCAGGAATCCGCCAATTCCCCTTACAGAGGACCCCCGCATCTTCAAATGACTTGAGTTGCACCGCGGTGCACTTGGACTTCCCCCACAGATCTTTCAGAGGCGCCATCAGGAAAGAAGCAAGATCGCTCGGTCCAGGGAATCTGGATCAAGGAGAGACAGAGAGAATGGATGCACGAAGGTGAGGAATGCGGGGAATTATCTACAAGAGTATTTCCCCGCTCTCCTTATAAAGAAGCGTTACCCGCCAATCTCGGGATAGCTGTTACCCACGGTAATTGTGCCAAAGTTACCGTTGGATTACCCAACGGCTAGTTTGACCAAGATGATGGTCCAACTCCTTCCACTCGACTCGCCTGCAGCTATACCTTGTTCAGTCGACAGGAGCAGCGACTCGGTAGTGAATGCATCCGCCAAAGCTACGACTGGGAACCCGGTGGAAAATTTTCTTGGTTCTCGACTGAGTCCATCGCCGATTTGAATGGGCATCCAAATTGGATTAGCCTACTCCGACTGCCAAATGAACACCTATGTTTGAATCAATGATGGCCTCAGGGACTACTGATGGGGATATGCTGAATGGGGTATGCCCAACAGGACGTTCTGATCGGGCCAAAGGCCTCGCGAGTGGGCCTGTAGGACGGCGACTGGAATGCGACTGAGGAGAAGGCCTGGCGATTGGAGATTGGAGGCTCAGAAGTGTAGCTAAAGCCTAGTTGGATTAGGTCAAAGCCTCTGAATCCACATCTTGTTCGGTTGTAAACTGTAAACCCTAGCAAGGTGCCCCCTATATAAGCCTCCCTAGGGTAGTTTGAGGACTTACGTTCCACCATACACCCCTTCAAGCGACTCACTGCTTAGATGTCGAGCTCGCCACCCCTGTAACTCGCTCTCCATTAATCTAATCTAGCAGGATTAGGTCTTTACCCTCCGGGGGGGGCGAACCTGGGTAAATCCATTTGCATCCGCCCCCATCTCGCACCGCAGATGGTCGCCAGCTCTCGCCCCCGATTCTATCAATCGCTGCCTATGGCAGCGACTACCGTGACCATTTCCACGACAGGAGCAGTAGCATCTTCAGGCAAGTCAACAATAACAAAATCAATAAGAGCAGGACATCCTTCAATGTATACTATAGTATTCTCCTTAATTCCTACATCTTGTTTGTAGGTAGAATCTGCTAGATGCAATTTTAACTCGGCGATCTCAAAAGAGCCAAGATTTAACTTGTTAAAAAGACTCTTTGGAAACATTGAGACGCTTGCACCTAGATCACAAAGTGCAGCTATCTCATTGGTCCCAATCTTAATCTTAATAGTAGGCTCAAATATGTCATCAAGCTTCACAGGTAATTTTTCAGCAATTTGCTTATATTCTTCCTCAAACTCACGTACCTTTATTGCTACCTGATTAATGAAGTGTTGGTATATAGCTTCCTCATTACCTTCACTTACCAGAATCTTAATGTTGATCCTTTTTACAAGATCTTCAATGGTGTATCTTAGTGAAGGAGCATTACTATAATCAAGTTATTTAGGCTCCTCCCTTTGGATTCTCATCATCTTTAGGTCTTCAACAGGATTGGGCTCAGCTTTACCTACAAATTTAGCTAGAATGAGAGTTTGACTCTCGGTTATCTTACCTAGCTGTGCCTCAACAATCCTCGTTCTTTCTTGGAGGGCCTGCAAATCATTCCTCAAACTTACAACTTGGTTAGATAATTTACCAAGCATAGCATCATGGTTCTCTGTTATTTTAACAATAATATTGTTATGTTCATTTTGTGAGTCTATAAAGGACTTAAGTGTTTGTTGGATACTACCATTACTAGTTCCCATATTATTATTAGAGTTACCTGCAGGATTGGAATAGTGTTTCTGAAAATTAGGATTATAATTCTTCTTCCAAGCAGGGTTATAATCATTACGCGCTATGAAGTATATTTCTTCAATATTTGATTCTAGGATAGCTCTTACCTAGGTTTCCTTACCTTTTATGGCTAATATGAGCTCATCCAACTTAGCATTGAGTTCTTCATTTTCTTGTGGTGATACGGAGTTCACCTTCTTCGTGTTTGATCTTTCCACATGCCATTGGGCATGGTGGTCTTGCATATTGTCTAGCAGCTCCTTTACTTCGGTAATATGTTTACCCATAAATGTTCCTCCAGCTGTAATATCAAGCATAGACTTAGACACAGGATTAAGAGCATTATAAAATAAATGGAGGATTAACCAATATTCCATCCCATGACTGGGAAAAATTAGATCTTAGTTGCATAGTCGTTGGAGGTGGGAAAAATTTAGTCATAAATAAAGAAGTACATCCTGGTACGTTGCAAACGTATCCATAATTTTTTATGTTCCATGCTTGGTTTTATCTACTTTCTTATGTTTTTTCCACACTTTGGAGTACTTTTCATATGATTTCTTGGACTAACCTATTAACAAGAGCCACAGTGCCAGCTGCCTATTTTCTACTATTTTTGGTTCTAGGAAAGTCAGAAAATGAATATTCTTGGAATTGGACGGGATAAAAGCCAAAGTCAGTTTTTCACCGAGGGACACCAGGAGCCAGAATACGAGACGGAGAGGGGATAGGGCCCAGCCACACCACCTGGCCATGCGGGCTAGGCCTGGTCGCACCAAGGGGTGGTCTGGCCACCCCAGCCACCCCCTCGGCCTCCCACTTCGCCTATAAGTTGACTCCTTACAAGGGGGGTTCGACATTTTTTCCAGAAAGAGTTTCGCTGCGCTGCCACCACCAGATTCCGTGATTCGGAACTAGAAACTCCGTTCTGGCACCCTGTCGGGACGGGGAATTGGAGGAGATCATCGCCATCATCACCATCACTTCTCCATCGACCATCCATGTTTCCCCCATATATGAGTGAGTAATCCCCCGCTGTAGGCTATGGGGATGGTAGGGATTGGATGAGATCATTCATGTAATGGCATCAGATTGTTAGGGCATGGTGCCTAGTATCTACTATTAGTGCTTTTTGACTTTGTTGCAACTTGTTATGCTTAATGCTTGTCACTAGGGCCCGAGTGCCATGATTTCAGATCTGAACATGTTATTGATTCATTATGATAGTATTGTTGATGGTCTTACCTACAAGTTGTATACACACGTTGTTGTCCGGAACCAAAGGCCCCGAAGTGACAGCAATCGAGATAACCGAAGGGAATGGCTTTGATGTGAGGATCACATGTGTTCATGGAGTGTTAATGCTTTGCTCCGGTGCTCTATTAAAAGGAGCACCTTAATTGCCAGTAGTTCCCTTGAGGCCCGCTGCAAATGGGCTGGCAGGACAAAAGATGTTGTGCAAGTTCTCATTGTGAGCACATATAACTATATATGGAACACATGCCTAGGATTATCTAGTACTTGGATGCTTTATCTTATTCATCTACAAATGCCCTATGTTCTGATTGCTATATGAATTTTCTTGTGCATGCAATGCCCGTCCATCCATCCATATGCCCACCGCGCTTTAATCCTACCATTTACTGCAATTGTTACTACTACTATTACTTTACTATTCCTACTACAAAGCTATTGCTACTGATAAACTGTTGTGAGCAAGATTGTTTCCAGGTGTAGCTGAATTGACAACTCAGTTGTTAAGGCTTATAAATATTCTTTGGCTCCCCTTGTGTCAAATCAATAAATTGGGTTTCACTTCTCTCGAAAATACTGCGATACACCCCCTATACTTGTGGGTCATCAAGACTATTTTCTGGCGCCATTGCCGGGGAGCATAGCTTTATTTATCAAGTCCACTTGGAATCACTATTGTTCAAGCATAATCATAACCAATCTCTTTACTTTGTTATTTTTGTTTTGCTTAGTTTATTTCCGCCTTGTTTGCTTGTTTCTTTATCAAAAATACAAACAAATTAGTTCCTACTCTAGTTGTTATTTTCGTTGGTCTGTTATTGTCTTGCTTTATCATGCTTTCTATCAATGGTTGGTTTCTTTGAGACTGAATCTTATTGGCAAGGTGGGTTCACGGAAGAACAAAAATATTATTATAAGGAACACCGCTTGTCACAAAAAGGGAAACACTTATGGGAACAAATTGATAAATTGTATACATTGCTATAAACGTGTGCTCTACTTATAATGTTACTTATTGCTTTGATAAATCTTGTTGCTATAGGAGGTACAAACACCTCCCTTTTCAGTGTGAGTATAATGATGATGTTACCATATCTTCTTATGTTAAAGAAAATTATGACTTTTATGATGTGGCACAAATTGAGGAATTTATTGCTTGGAAGGGTGCATTTGAACTTGCTAGTTGCTTGAAAATATTGATGATTCACCTTATAATATGAGGTTTATGATATACTTAAATTTTGCTTTGATAATTACAAGGAAGAAAATGGCTATATTCTTGAATATATTAATAGATGCTTTCCACAAATGGAAGATAATAATGCCTTGCAGGATCTTATGGAAGAATAAATTGATGAACCTGAAAGCTCGTTAGATGAAAAAGAGGAGGAGAGTGATGAACAAAAGGAGGAAGAATGGATTAGCTACCCATGCCTACCTTCTAATGAGAGTAACTCTTTATCCCTTACATTATTTGATTGTCCCCCATGCTTACCAAAGGAGGATGAATGTTATGCTCATGTTATCTGTGATAATCCTTTATTTGTGCCTAACTTCGAGATGCATGGTGCTAAAGAGTTTTGCTTAGAAATTTCTTATGATAAAGCTCTAGATGATGGTCCTATATTGAATGATCAGTCATCCTGTTATAGAATTGTTAAAAGTGGGTTTGAAAGTTTTAATCCCACTATTTTTGAGCTTGATAAAAATTATGTTTTTGTAGAACATGAAAAGCATGCTTTATGTGATAGTTATATTGTTGAGTTTATTCATGAGGCTACTGAAAATTAATATGAGAGAGGAAAATACGGTTGTAGAAGTTTTCATGGTATTGAAACACCTCTCTATGTGCTGAAAGTTTTGAAGTTACTCTTGTTTTATCTTCCTATGGCTGTCACTTTGTTCTTTGCGAATTTATTTGCATACAAGATTCCTATGCATAGGAAGTGGGTTAGACTTAAATGTGTTTTGAATTTGCTTCTTGATGCTCTCTTTTACTTCAATTCATATTTCTTATGTGAGCATCCTCTCAAACTATCATGCCTAACTTAAAGGCGTTAAAGAAAAGTACTTATTGGGAGATAAACCAAAAGTTTTAGATGAGTCTTGGAAGTTATTACTTCAGTAATAACCGCTCCTTATCCTTTTTATTTTCATTTTGAGGCAAGAGTAACCTCTAATGAGAGAGAAGTAATGGTTGGGAAAGTTGCTGCCCCGAAACAGATTTCTGTGCTTCACCATAAAAATTCGTGTAAAATACGTCCTTGTGAGGCGTGAATTTTTTTTGCTTCTGCCCTAGGTTGTTATATAACTTTCTTTAGTTCAACACTTTTCGATGTGAGCAACAGAAGGTCTTTTAAAAAATTCGTCTTTACCTGCTGGTCTGTTTTGATAGATTTCTGCCTTTATTTGCATTTGCTTCTTGTTGGTTCCTTTTTGAGTTCTTTTGGGGAATTGAGCTTTTTGAGGGAAGTGCTACAGTAGCTTGTGTTCTAATGGAAGTTTTATTAGAGTTGGAACTGAACCCAAAGAATTATTATCTTGAGTGCACTAATGTTGCTAATAAAGATTGTGTGAAGTTTTGTATGAAGGGAAAATTTCAGATGTATGGAAGAAATGAGTAACGAGATGAAGGATGGACTAAAGCTCAAGATTGGGGATGTCACGCGTGTCACCCCAAGAAATATCCAAGAAGTACAAGCGTCAAAGCTTGGGGGTGCCCAAGGCATCCCCTTCTTCATCAATAAAAATTCTAGGTTTCTTTCAAACACTTTATTTTTATTGTTTCATGCACAGTTGTGTTGTTCTTGGAGCATCTTATTTTTCGTTTTCGTTTTGTTTTTTTGTTTGCTTGGTTTTCTTAGTTTTCTGAATAAATTGGTTGGACCTCCTCTTTCATGCATTGGTTTTCAAATAGTTTGGTTTGGGTTGGAAAAGAGTAGGAAAGTTCATGCTTAAGTGGTAAAGAGAGCTTGTTTTTGACTGTGGCCTATGCTTTGTCATGCCATGCTTGATATTAATTTGGCTTTATGCTTAGTATTCTTTTCTGTAGCATGACTTGTTATAAACAATTGAGATTGCTTAACGTGCCTTTGAAGAATCATGCGTTGTTTTAGCTTATTAAAGCATAGTATTGTGGTATTCTCCTTTGATGCTTTATTTGGGTTGACATGGCACATGCTCACACCATGTTATGACTATCCCAAGTCACCATAGCCTTGATGATCCTTTATTTTTCAACTCGTAGTATCACTTTATGCTTTGATTAATGATGTTTTGTTGCTCTGCATGATTATGGCCATTATTGCTCTCTTAGTTGGTCGCTCCCAGTCTTTTGCTAGCCTCCATAACCAAGTATGAGTTCCACTCATGTATCCAACTCCTAAAACCAAGTTATTCCAAAGAGTCCAACATACCTACCTATTAGCAATTGCTATTCCAAGCATATTCATGTTTTTATCTACCTTCCGAATTAAACTTGTTATGAGAAAACTAGTGATTAAAGCTCTCACGAACTTGATGGCACACTTTACTTTTCTTGCCCTTAATAATCTTGAACCATGGTGTCGTCTATGTTGTATATGCTTGCACTTATATGTCGGGGATTAGCAGAACCATGCTGTCATGGGGAACGCTTTCAACATTGTGCTTGTACTTTTTACCTAGTTGATATCATGCTCTTTTGTCTATGGATGTCATCGGTGTGAAATGAAAGGGGAACTTGTAAGTCCATGGAGTTATGTATGTGTGTTAGAGAAACACCTGGGCCGCTGGTCTAATCCATGTCGTCATGGTGGAAACCTGCAGCGTAACCATAATGAGCTGTCTATGAAGCATTCTTCTTATAAAAAAAGAGTCAGATATTTAGAAAAAGAGAAAAGAAAAAAAGAGGTATGAGAAAAGAGGAAAGAGAGAAAAAAGCACCATTTTCCCATGGTAAATAAGAAGATTACTGACATGCTTGTTGTCTGCTTGCCTTGTCATTTTGATATGGGGATTCTTCCATATCATCTGGAAAGGGGTACCCCGTTGGCGGTTCTCTATGATACACATGTACTTACAATGACAAGAAATTACCGGTAACTAAACTTGAGTAGCATGAGGAGCGGCCCTCGTATTCAAGGGACATGAGAATTCCAACTTATACTTTGTCAAGCATATACTTCATAGTTTGTTCACTTTAGCCTTAACCACTTCAAGATGCTTATGATAGGGGCAATGAGAGCTGAAAGCTAATAAGTACCATAATTTTTGGAAGCTCTTTATGAAACTTGAATCCCTACTTCCTTCTATGAAGGCTTTCTTTTACTTTTATGTTGGGTCTCCACCTTCTATCTTTATGCACCTACTTTGAGAGCATAGTGGCCATTCTTAGTTCTATGTGCATTGTCCCAAGACTTGTTGATTGATGCATAGCTTTGATATTGCTTGTTTTAAACTATTTGTATCTAGTCACTCTTATCAACTTTGAAGGTGTCCTATGCATTTATGTTTGCTACTCTATGAGGGACAAGCTGAATGCCACTATGCTATGTTTTCTTTATGTAAAACAAACAAACGTCTTGCAAAGCATTGTTATTCATGAATCTTTTGTTTGTGCCTTTTCATGTTGCAACATAGTTGCTTTGTCTTATTGTTAGAACTTTATCTTTCATGTTATGTTGAAGTACTATGATCCCAGCTATGAATGTTTTACAAATACTTTGATCAAGTTTATGATGGTGCATGTCACCTCAAAGATTATTCTTTCTTTTTATCACTTACCTACTCGAGGACGAGCAGGAGTTAAGCTTGGGGATGTTGATACGTTGCAAACGTATCCATAATTTTTGATGTTCCATGCTTGGTTTTATCTACTTTCTTATGTTTTGTCCACACTTTGGAGTACTTTTCATATGATTTCTTGGACTAACCTATTAACAAGAGCCACAGTGCCAGCTGCCTGTTTTCTGCTGTTTTTGGTTCCAGGAAAGTCACAAAATGAATATTCGCGAAATTGGACGGGACAAAAGCCAAAGTCCGTTTTTCACTGAGGGACACCAGGAGCCAGAATACGAGACGTAGAGGGGCTGGGGCCCGACCACACCACCTGGCCGCACGGGCTAGGCCTGGCCGCGCCAGGGGGTGGTCTGGCCACCCCAGGCACCCCCTCGGCCTCCCTCTTCGATAAGTTGTCTCCTGACCTAAAAACCCAGGGGGGTTCGACGTTTTTTCCAGAAAGAGTTCCGCTGCGTCGCCACCACCAGATTCCGCGATTCGGAACCAGAAACTCCGTTCTGGCACCCTGCCGAGACAGGGAATTGGAGAAGATCATCGCCATCATCATCACCATCGCTTCTCCATCGACCATCCATGTTTCCACCATCTATGAGTGAGTAATCCCCCGCTGTAGGCTATGGGGATGGTAGGGATTGGATGAGATCGTTCATGTAATGGCATCAGATTGTTAGGGCATGGTACCTAGTATCTACTATTAGTGCCTTTTGACTTTTTTGCAACTTCTTATGCTTAATGCTTGTCACTAGGGCCCGAGTTCCATGATTTCAGATCTAAACATGTTATTGATTCATTATGATAGTATTGTTTATGGTCTTAACTGCAAGTTGTATACACATGTTGTTGTCTAGAACCAAAGGCCCCGAAGTGACAGCAATCGGGATAACCAGAGGGAATGGCTTTAATGTGAGGATCACATGTGTTCACAGAGTGTTAATGCTTTGCTCTGGTGCTCTATTAAAAGGAGCACCTTAATTGCCAGTAGTTCCATTGAGGCCCCGCTGCAAACGGGCTGGCAGGACAAAAGATGTTGTGCAAGTTCTCATTGCGAGCATGTATAACCATATATGGATCACATGCCTAGGATTATCTAGTACTTGGATGCTTTATCTTATTTATCTGCAAATGCCCTATGTTCTGATATCTAGATGAATTTTCTTGTCCATGCAACGCCCGTCCATCCATCCCTATGCCTACCGCGCTTTAATCCTACCGTTTACTACAATTGTGACTATTGTCTTTACTTTTACTACTACTATTACTTTACTATTCCTACTACAAAACTGTTGCTACTGATAAACTCCTGTGAGCAAGATTGTTTACTATTCCTACTACAAGATTGTTAAGGCTTATAAATATTCTTTGGCTCCTCTTGTGTCGAATCAATAAATTGGGTTTCACTTCCCTCGAAAATACTGCGATACACCCCCTATTATTGTGGGTCATCACATCCCACCCATGATGTAATAGTATTTTTAGCCAAATATAGCAACCATTCTGTTGCTCTCCCTCTAAGAGAGAAATGAAATAAATGCAATTTGACCACGTCGGAGTCAACATCTTTTATGCGCATCATATCACATATTTTAGTGAAAGTATTCAAGTGCATACCTGCGTCCTCAATAGCAAAGCCTCCAAATTGATTCTGTTGAACCAAACTTAAATAATGGGGCTTAATTTCATAGTCATCAGCAGCAATTGCTGGCTGAGTAATAGGAGTACGCAAATAATCATTGTTGGGAGTAGCAAACTCTCCAAGCTTGTTTTCAGCCATAGTTCCTATGTTTTTGGGTTTTCTTAAACAAAGACTTATAATAGTAAGAACAAGAATTTAAAGACTAACTAATTTTTTTGGTTTTTCAAATAAAGACTGAAAGCAAGCTAACAAAATTAAAAACAAGAATTAAAACTAGCAAGGTTCCTACTAACCTCACCAGGGTAGCTATTACTTCTCCGGAACGACACCAGAAAAAGAGTTGATACCTTCGATCCAGATTACAGATGTAGTATAGCTTCTTTTTCCCTAGTAGACCTAGGTTTATCGAATCCTCGGGAAGAAGATGTGTAGTGAAGTTACTTTAACAGACCTTCGGGAGTTTTAGAATTCCTTTTGTGTTTTTACCAGACCTAGTGTTTGTGTCTTTTTGTTGTTGTCGATGATGGAGAGAGAGGGCCTAGGGAGTTCGGTTTCACCTGTAGTTGTGCAAAACATCTGATGGGAATAAAAGATAAAGATAAAGTATGCATGTAATTGTTAGAGCAAGATAAATTATATGTGGGTAGTGCATCCATAATTGATATTATATCCGCAACCGCTTATACCAGTAACCTACTAGTCTCATCCATAGAAGAAAGAGAACTAATTATATGCATAGTGATGTCATGTTAATCCCAAGTAAATCCCTCACATACAGTCGTACTACCCCTTCTGTCACTGTGGTTCCCAACCTACAGATTAGTCATTACTCATACTCCCTATAACTAGCTCAATTCTCAGGGTCTTGGGTACCTAACAAGTCCTTAGATTGAGGCAAGAGAGGATACAAAAATCATCATGTCATACAAACTAATACATGAACCCATCTATGATAAATAACATGCACAAAAAGCTACATGGCTAGGCCGAATCCCTTAGCCCAAGGAGAATTACTCACACATAGATATGAGATCAAAGATCATAAACATTGTAGCGAAAATCATGAGATTGTTAGCAACTAGTCTTACAATGTCGCCAATCGAAGAAGAGATCTACTATTACAAGTGGTGGAATATGGCTATGGTGGTGGAGAGATTAGATCTAAGTCTCTTCCTCCGGTGGCTCATCGGTGTTGTGGATCGAGATCTGGGGGTTGCTGATGGTTTTCTGTGGAGAACCCTTTTCTCGTTGCCCGAGGCTTCTTTATATAGGGGTCCCTTCATGAAAGTTGTTCTGTTTGACCTAGCGGCGTTGTTGGCAACTATACGGCTGGAACTATACAGCCGAAATTTTATTCTGGTCGTATAGTTGGTCGTTAAAGCATCTGCCTTCGACCCACGACTCCTAGTTTCTTCTAGTTGTTGAAAATCACGTATCTTTGACTTTAATGTAGTGATTCTCATCACAAAACGTCATTATCTGCGGATGAAAAAAATAGGAAGAAAGTATTACATACCCCTTTGAATATTAGGCATTAGTGGCAGGGTGTAGAGAGATATTTCATCAAAAATATGAATAATATCCGGTTTAAATGTGGACGTGGATGGCTATATTTTAGAGCCATCACACGCGTCTTTGTCGATGTGCGCCACTCATATAGGTGAAGCTCTGCGAGCCGTTGGATGGCCTTCAATGGTACTTAAGTAGGGTTTTATGTGCGGTAACTTTCGCATTGATCTTCTTCCTCCTTTGCGCAGCTCTTCCATTTCCATTCTCCTCTACTTCATCGCACCCATCGTTCGTGCTGAACTGGACATTCTCAAAGATTTTCCCAGCTACTTTCTCCGATCCCTACACTGTCGGAAGATTGAGAAGAAGAAGGGTGGTGCCGCTGCTAGACCTACCGCTACCGCCGCCACGGTGAAGAACAAGGGCACCATCGCCACTGGATCCGGCACCACCGCCGCCACCAAGAAGAAGGGTGTGGGGACCCACGTGAACAACGGGTCCTGGCGGTGCTCCTCCTTGAAGGAGCATGAGCTCCAGACACATTGCCAAGATGGTGTGCTTCCTGCCAATGAAGTAGAGGAATCATATTGCAAAATGCCTGGACTAGAGGTAATCCCCGATCCTCCCGTTGGATTTCGGGTGATGTTTCTGGCGTTTATCCTCCGGGGTCTCTCTCCCCCTTCACAAGATTGTATGAGGGTTGCTTTGTTTCTAAGGGCTTCAGCTGCATCAGATGACCCCAAACTCCATCTTGCACATCGTGTGCTACATTACCCTCTGCGAGTGCTGGCTCAGAATCGAGCCACTCTTTGGTCTCTTCAAGAAGCTTTTCAAGATGAAGAGGCAGTCAGGGTCCGGATCTGTGGTATATGATATCGGTGGCTGCGGTATCTACATGGACCCCAATGTCCAGTACTTTAGCCTCAATATTGTCGAGTCCGTCCAAGGATGGAGGGGAAAATGGTTCTACATTCAGGACTAGCATGTTGACGGTGAAAGATTTGTACTTGCTCCTTTTGATCCAAAGGCTGAGCTGAAGAGAAGGAGATCCTGGAAGAATGTTGTGATGCCGGGCGAAGCAGAGGAAGTTGAAATCTTGTACAAGCGTGTCTGTGATCTCTAGCTTGTCTGAGGCCAAGAAGTCACCGACGTCAACCTCATTCGCACATTTTTGCAGCATTGGGTGCAGACTCTGTAGGCTAAGGCACACCCAATGTCATGCTAGACTAGCATGGCTGACCCCACTCACATTTCTCATGAGGATCTATCATCGGTGGAGGTGGACAGAAAAGTCCAGGTGCTGACCAAGTTCACCATGAAGGATGTCCTTCCTAGAGATTCATCCACACTGCCCTTCCGTGCGAGTAACTCTCCTTCTGAGGTAAAGTTTCCATCGACTCCTCTTATTCTTTCATGTTCATAGTACTGTCTTATGATTGTATTTGATGTTTACACCAGGATTGGAAAGTTGTGAGTGTGCTGCCACCTCAGCCGGAGGGGATACTGCCTCCCGAGGCTGAAGAAGAAGATGAATCGGGGTCGACTGTGCCCGTCGTTGGCACGCAGGAAATCCCTGATTCCAGCAAAGATGACACTCGTAAGCGTTCCAAGAGCAAATGCTCGGATGCATCCACACCAGAGACGCTGAGGGGTCATTCGGCTAAGGTGGGCACTGCTAATCCAATTCCGGCGGTACCTATCTGAAGTATGGGCCCGCCACCACTAAAGAAGCCGAGGAGGCTAAAGGAGCAGCTGGACGAGGACTTTGACCTCGACAACTTTGATGGGTAAGTCTTCTGCTTGAAGTTGAAGTTTCCTGACTTGGAAATTTCTTTGTGCTAAATGCCTTCGTGAGCTTGCTGTAGTAGGACTACATCATCGTCATCCGGCGATTACCGCCTCTTGGAGGACACTGGAGTCGTAGACTCCAAAAATAAAGGTATGGAGGAGTCCTCGCCTTCCCCAAAGACGGCGGCCACCTTCGGTTCAAATTCCTCGAGTTCACCCAACGCGGGAGAGTACTTGGTTATTTCCCGGACATTAATTCATAAGGAAGCTTCGGAGTCTTTGAATGACCACGTAAGTATTCATGAGCTCTTTACTTGAAATATTTGTTTGGGGTCAAACTTTTTGGTGATATATGTTGTCTTTTGCAGTCCATCCTGCAGGAGTCTGTTCATCTTGGCAAGCATATCACAACCTTGGGCCAGCAGCATGCTTGGCTAGATAATGACAACCGCCAGCTGCAAAGTAAGCATGTCGACTTGTACTGTACTGCTGAGTATTTTTTTGATTGTGCTTGATCTATTCCCCTTGTTCTTTAGAGGAGAACAATGACCTTCTTCGTCGAGTGAACTCCCTTGAAAAGGGTATTAGCACATCGGAGACCAAGCGGAATGAGGCACTCGAAGCCCTCGAGCCCCTCAAACAGGAGTCGAAGAAGTGCAAGGAGGACTTGATAGCTGCTGCAGCCGATAGAGAAAAAGGGTTCACAAAACAACTTTTCTTTGTCACCCAAGCACTCTCTGGTATTTTGTTTGTCTAATCTTTTACTTTGCTCATATTTTCTTCTTTTGTACATGCTTGCTGATTTGCGGGAGTTCAATCCCAGATGCCGCTGGTGTTGACTTCGACCGCCAGGTTCTGGCCCGTGAGGATGCTTTAGCTGGTGCTGTAGCAGTAACCGAAGATCGCGGCTTTTCCGTCTAGGACGCCCTCAAGAAGGCCAAAGACATTATGGGATGTCTTCATGAAGAGATGCTCCCCAAGGCCAAACTATTTGAAGATCTTGATGGCCTAGTCAAGACGTTCGTGGGTGGCGTTCCTGCAGACTTCAAGAACGCGTAGAACAGGGCTAGCGCATCTTTGGGGTTGGCAATGGCGCAGGCCTGCAGTGCCAATCTGGACATTAGTCGGATTACTTCGAAGATGTCGACGACCGTGGACGGCCAAGAGGTAGCTTTCACTCCTTTTGCTATTCGTTGTCATAAATATGGGCCTCAGCTCATAGAGACACTCGCGAAGTACTCTACGGAGCGAAAACAGCAGAACACGGCAAAGGCTATGATGTCAGGGAATGTAGCTGTGAAGGCCATGACGTCGGAGGATGCCATGGAGTCGATGAAGCCTGCGAGTGCTGATGCGCCGGTCTAGGTGTCTTCTTGCTTGATTGTATGGTTGTGCCAAAACTTTAGTAGTGATGTAGTAAGTCTGTTGGTGTGCTATTTTGATCTGAACCTACTATATTAAATGCGATGCACCAGTGTTGGTTGTTTTGATGCCTTTCTTATTCTCCTTCAAACTTGTGATCGTCGAGCTGTGCCTCTTATTATGCGATTGCTTCCTTGGCTAGGGCTCTTTGAGCGATGCGCCGGGCATGGGTTCTCCGGACGTGCCACTGGCACCACCACGCTCAAAGGTAGAAGAACTATCACTTCTATCCCGACTGCATGATCGTTTGAAGCACTTGGAGCAAGACACGCTGATCATTCACGGTGCTTCCAATGTGTGGAAGTCAAAGGCGGAGAAATCCATCAAACGCGAGAAGTATCTTCTTGGCGAGGTGGCTCAAATCAATGATCAGCTGTAATGTGGGTGTCTCCTCGACTCCGTTGTTTCTATTTGTCTGTATCATCATCTTTGGTGGTTGATGTCTTGATGCTGCTATCTGTGCAGTTGTCAACCTCATTCCGCAAGAAGAGAGGGATCGTATTAGCATTTGGCTGAACTGTTTGACTCAGGAGTAGCTACAAGCTGGTGGGTTCTTCTAGACCGACCGGGATCATGCGATCACATTGGCGACACTACATGATCGCGTGTCATAGGTGCTGCACTTTCTGAAGAAAGCGCAATCGTGTTTGAAGCATATCTTCAGGGCGATGTTTCCTTTGAATGCCGTGTTGTCAAGCCTGTTGGCCTTGATGCGGAAGTTTCATAATGTCGATGCGGTACGCGAGTGTGTGCACCAACATCTTGCTGCGGGTGCCAAGGCCACGCTGGCGCTTGTGTGCATGCAGCGACCCGATGTGGACTTGGATGCCATTGCTGTAGGACCACCATCGCCTCCAGCAGGTATGGCGTGGAACATGGTGCCCCACTACTGAGCAGTTAACAGGCCGGCGGAAGATATCATTAGCTTGTTCGACGAGCACATCAATGTTCTTCTTTTGCATCAGTAGAGTAGTGTTTAACCTACACAGGACGTATAAGTGATGTAAAGCTTGTATAATTTTTCGATTGGGTGTTTTGATACCCGTGCTGTATGTAAAGCTTGTTAGCCTATGTGTTCTGCGAGTAAGTTTCTTGTGCAGTGCCTTTTAGTTAGCCTGACACTTGCAGATCTCAGCACCTTTCCAGCCTTTTAGTTGCGTTGCAACTGTGTTGGAGTTATCAAGGGTTCGATTGGCAACATAGTCAGCTACTCTCTAGTCATTGCATTGTGAAGGTTGTATATGTGACGAGGTCGTTAAGGAGGCGCAGCTCCAGAGTGCAAACATGCGAATAAAAGTAAATGTAACGAGACACATAGTTGAGGCACCTAACTTTATTGATTTGGAGAATATCAGGAGGCACAATGTTTGGCTAAGTAGCCTGGCTAAGTAGCCTTATTGTAAAGTAAAAACATCTAGGGGTAGAATCATCGCAGCTGCATGATGTTCCATGGGTTGGAGTATTCGACTCCACTCTCTACATCCTTCAGGCGATAGGCGCCACCTAGGATTACTTCAGTGATCACATAGGGTCCTTCCCAGGGGGACTCGAAGTTGAGGTGCCCTTTCTGATTCAGACACAGGACGAGGTCTCCTTCGACGAATGACCTTGGACGTAGCCGTCGGCTGTGATAGTTGGGGAGACTCTGCTGGTAGATCGTTGATCGCTCCGCCGTGATCTTGCGTGCCTCATCGAGAAGGTCGACGGTATCCTTGAGGGAGGTAGTAGATTCGGCCACGCTATATGCAATGACCCTTGGGGCCTTGTAGCGCACCTCTGTGGGTAGCACCGCCTCAACGCCATGCACCATGAAGAACGGGGTGTAGCCCATGGCGCTGTTCGGAGTCATGCGTAGGCTTCATAGCACGGAGGGCAGTTCCTCAGCCCAACAACCAGCTGCTCGCTCGAGTGGGTGAAGAGGTATCTTCTTAATGTTGTTACAGACGAGGTCGTTGGCCTTCTCGACTTGACCATTTGTCTGAGGATGTTCTATAGAGGCGTATCTGATGTATCTGATGTTGATTCCCAGGTTTTCACAGAAATCTTGGAACTCGTTCGAGGTCAAGTTTGTCCCATTGTCGGTGATGATGTTGTGTGGCACCCCGAACCTGAAGACCATGGACTCAAAGAACTTGACGGTGGTGACGCATGTCTGGTTAATCAGCGGCATGACCTCGATCCACTTGGTGAACTTGTCGACTGTGACGAGGAGGTAGACGTATCCTCCAGGTGATGACTTCTGCATCTTGCCGACCATGTCAAGTCCCCATTGCTCAAAGGGCCAAGCCACAGGTATTGGCCTGAGTTCCGCGCCTAGTGCGTGCGGCTTATCCGTGAATCATGGGCAAGCGTTGCATTTCTGGACGATGTCCTTGGCGTCGCGCATCGCGATTAGCCAATAGAAGCCAGCTTGTAGAGATTTAGTGACAAGGGCACTACTGCCAGCGTGATGTCCGCAGGTGCCCTCATGTATCTTGAGGAGGATCCCCCGTCCGTCGTTGTTGGTGACGCATCGCTGGAGGATGCCCGTGATGCTATGCTTGTACAACTCGCTGTTGATGATGGTGAAAGCTTTGGAGCGGCACGCTATTTGTCTGGCATCTGCTGGGTCATTTGGCAGCATTTGTTGGAGATATGCCCAAGAGGCAATAATAAAAGTGGTTATTATTATATCTTTGTGTTTATGATGAATGTTTACATCCCATGCTATAATTGTATTATAAGGAAACACTGATACATGTGTGTTTTGTAAACATAAAAGAGTCCCTAGTAAGCCTCTTGTGGAACTAGCTTGTGGATTAAATGATGATCATGGTTTCCTGATCATGAACATTGGATGTCATTAATAACAAGGTTATATCATTAGGAGAATGATGTGATGGACACACACACCCATAGTAAGCGTAGCATAAGATCAAGTCATTAAGTTCGTATTGCTGTAAGCTTTCAAATGCATAGTAACCTAATCCTTCGACCATGAGGTTATGTTAATCACCATCACCGGATGGGTACTTTGATGACATCAAACACCGCTTCGTAACTGGGTGGTTATAAAGGTGTCATTGGGTATTCTGAAAATATGTGTTGAAGCGCATGGACCAAGATTGGGATTTGTCCATCCATATGACGGATAGATATGCTCTAGGCCCTCTCAGTGGAATGTCATCTAGTTAGCTTGCAAGCATGTGACTAGGTCACAAGGGATGACATAACATGGAACGAGTAAAGAGTACTTATCAGTAACAAGGTAGAACTAGGTATCCAGATCCCGCTGATGGTTATTGATCGGAGAGGTGTCTTCATCATGTCTGCATATTCACGAACCGTAGGGTGACACACTTAAGGTTCGAAGTTGTTTTAAGTAGATATGGAATATGCGTTGGAGACCGAATGTTGTTCGGAGTCTCGGATTGAATCCGGGACATCACGAGGAGATCCGGAATTGTCCGGAGAATAAGATTCATATATTGGGGATCATTTTCTAAGTTAGGAAATGTTCCGGAGTGTTTGTATGGAGATTCTAGAAGGTTTCGGAATGTTCTGGAAGGTTCTAGAAGATTTCTTGGAGTTTGCTTGAAAACCAAGAAAGGATCAAGGAGTCTTTGTGGGGCAAGACACGGATTCATGGGGGAGGAGGACTCCTCCCCCCTCCCAATCTGCCGGCCAAGGAGGGAGGGGAGTCCTACTAGGACTCCCCCTCCCATGGCGCCTCCCTCCTTTAAATAGAGGGGAGGGGGCACCACCCCCTAGACCTCTCCCATAACAAACCCTAGCCGCCGCCTCTCTCCTCCTCCTTCGCTCTACTCCGGCTTAGGCGAAGCCCTGCAGAAATCTCTACTCCACCACCACCACCACACCGTCGTGCTGCTGGGATTCCGTGGAGAAGATCTACTACCTCCGCTGCTCGCTGGAACGGGGAGAGGAAGGTCTGCTTCGACTCCGCACGTGTGACCGACTGCAGAAGCGCTGCCGGAACGCGGCGCCGGAAGGATCGTCTGCACGATCTTGAGATCGGCAAGTGATCGACTACATCAACCCCGAGATCTAATCTCATAACACTTTCGGATCTACGAGGGTTAGTACAGATCTATCTCGTTGCACATGTCTAATAGATTAGATCTTGGCTTTTATCTAGATTAGATCTGGGTTTTGTTCGTTCTTGCGGTAGAAATTTTTTGTTTTCCATGCTACGAACCCATCAACATTTTGGTGAGCAGGTATGTGATGTATGGCTGCGTCCAGGATGGCTCGATGAGCATTACCTCCATGGGACCTTCGGGTGAAGTTCCTTGGTCTGAATTGCTGGGACCATCGGCCTCTTTGGGTGGCGTAGCCCCCGAGTCTGTTGTTGTGCTGGATGGTCCTGCAAGAGTCTTCAGCTTGATGGAGCGCTCGCAGATTTGCTCGAGGAATACGCCTGGTGGCACCGGGGCATAGGTGGACCGATATTGGTGAGTGTGTCAGCTTCCTCATTGCTTTCACGGCCCACGTGCGGCAGCTCGCAGCCATCGAAGTCTCCTTTGAGTGCATTGTAGAGGTCGCGGTACGCAACCATATTGTCACTCAGGGCGTCGCATGTGTTCATGGTTTGCTGGACCATGAGGTTGGAGTCACCGTAGATGACGAGTTGTGTGGCACCATAGGCCTTGGCCATCTGCATCTCGTGGATCAGCGCCTCATACTCCGCTTCATTATTTGACGTACGGAACTTCATCCGAAGAATATATCTCATCTTGTCGCCCTGAGGAGATGTCAGCATGACGCCTGCGCTAGCTCCCTCCTTGTGCTTGGATCCGTCGAAGTTCATGGTCTAGAGGTTGGACATATCCAAGATATTACGGAGCTGGTTCTCCATCAAGTGGACGAGGAAGTCCGGTAGGACCTGCAACTTGATCGTCACTCGCCGTTCGTAGGTGATATCCCGTGGGGACAGCTCAATGCCCTAGAGGGTTACTCGCTCGGTCGCGTCGGGGATGTTGAGGATGTGGTTCAGTGTGGCGTCATTCACCATGACTATGGGGTGCTCCTGGAAGTAGTGGCGTAGTCGCTGTGCCGTCATGAAGACACCGTAGGCCAGATTCTGGTAATGCGGGTACCGCTGTTTTGTTGGTGTCAATACCTTGCTGAGGTAGTATACTGGGCGCTGCACCCCATGGATTTTGTTTTCTTTGGGTCGTTCTACCACCAACACGATACTGACCATCTGATTGGTGATACGTCGTAAATTTATCTATAATTTTTGATGCTCCATGCTTGTTTTATATCAGCTATTTTATGTTTTGTCTACACTTTGAAACATTTTTATAAATTTTCTGGAACTAACCTATTAACAAGACGCCGCAGAGCCAGTTGCCTGTTTTCTGCTGTTTTGGTTTTAGAAAAGCTAGAAAAGACATATTCTTGGAATTGGACGAAACAAAGCCTAAAGTTCCTATTTTCCCGACACGAGACGGAGTCCAAAGTAGAGACAGAGGAGGTCCAGGGGCTAGCCACACCATAGGGTGGCACGGGTCTCCCTAGCCACGCCACCAGGTGGTGTGGGCTCCTGGTCCACCCTCTGACATCGCCCTTTCGCCTATAAAAGCCTCCCGGGATGAAAACCCTAGAGACGGGATCAGAATTCCACGAAAAGTTCCACAGTGTCGCCGCCACCAAAGAGGAGATTTGGGGGACAGAAGTCTCTGTTCCGGCACCCTGCCGGGATGGGGAAGTGCTCTCGGATCCATCTCCATCTACTCCACCGCCATCTCCAACACCGTTGCTGACTCCCATGATGAGGAGGGAGTAGTTCTCTCTCGAGGCTAAGGGATCTACCGGTAGTTATGTGTTCATCTCTCTCTATGCGTGATCTTATGAGATCATGAGCTTTGTAATCTATAGATCTATTCTTCTACTCAAGTGCTTTAATGAATTTCTGCATATCCCCACGTGTGTGAAGTTAACAGTGTGCACATCGTGTGGCACTTTGGCTAAGATTACATAAATACTTATCAGGAGTATAATTTTAGTTGGATGTCTCTATGAGATTGTGGTGTTTGTTGGAACCATCTAGCGCTCAAGGTAACAGTGAGGGGTTATCTAGATGGGGAATGCGAACTTTAAGGTGTGTTGTTATAGCCCTACATCGTCCAACTAGAGAGTAGTTCAGGGTAGCATCATGAAGAGAAGATATTTATATGAGAGTGTCCACTAGTGAAAGTATGACCCCTAGGCCTTGTTTCTAAGCATTGAAACACCGTTTACAATCAGATTGCAATTACCACTTATAATCATCCATATTACTTGTATTTCACTATCTCTTCATCGAACTTGTGCACCTATACACCTGACAAGTGTATTGGGTGTGTTGGGGACACAAGAGACTTCTTGTATCTTAATTGCAGGGTTGCTTGAGAGGGATACCTTTGACCACTTCCTTCCTGAGTTCGATAAACGTTGGGTGATCCACTTAAGGGAAACTTGTTGCTGTTCTACAAACCTCTGCACTTGGAGGCCCATCACTGTCTACAAGAATAGAAGCATGCATATACATCAAGCTATTTTCTGGCACCCTTGCCGGGGAGGTAAGGTAAAAGGTACTCACATCCTCTGGCTACTAAGCTATCTTCTAGTATTGTTGCTAATGTGTGAGTGCTCGAAGTTATTTTCTTTAGATTCTGCAATTATATCTTTTTGTTTCTTGTTTTTATTTTCACTAGTTAGGCTTAATGAAAAACAACAAAAAAATCAGAGAGCTTTATAGTATTTTTACTGAGTTAGGACATGAAGTGTTTGAACAGAAAATTAAAAAACCTATGGAACTTTATTAGTATGAATTCTTTGAATGTCGTGGTGGTGTCACGGCAGATGCCATGGATAGGCTAAAGGTGGGGACTAATATGCGCTAGGGGAATCCAGGGAGGGATAGTAGAGTGATTCTCTACATAGAAGCTTTGTATTGATGTTCAATCTCCGAGATTACAAGTGCTCCTCGAGCTGTATTGACAAGAGGAGGAAGAAGAAACTCTCTTACTCTTGCCTACAAACTAGCCCAAGAACCCTAGATCCTCTAGTGCTCAACTAACTAGAATTCTCCTTGCTCTGTATCAGAAAAAACCCAACCCCCTTACCAGAACCCTAACCCCCCTTATATAGAGGTGGTTCGGTCCTGGCCTAGGGCATACGTGGAGGCATATTCCTAAGAATATGCCCCCTCCCAAAGTAGTAACCTGACAGGGGTGCTTTTCCCCCGCGTCACACTTGCTTTAGCAGCGTAGCCTCTGCGGCGCCCGCGTCAGCCGACGTGAGAGTCGTCACCCTTGTCGGCCATGATCCGGTGGTCCTGCTCTTGCTTTATTCGCTCATCTAGTATGCACCGGACCTTCTTTTTTGACCAGAGAGATTCCTTCCTTCTCCTAGAAGCCAAGCGAGGATCCGGATCACAGTTGATCCGGCCACACCTGTTCCTGCATATAAGCTAGACAAGTATTTCCGACTTACTCCTTGAGTCGGACGAGACAATATTAAGCGAACCCCCTGGTTCGGGTTACTCCGTGATCCGGCCTGCCTTGAGGTGACTCGGCCAGCATCCGCTTTGACCTTGCCGAACCTCGGCTAACTCGGCCCTTAAACCCCGGAGTGACCCTACCCGGGGTTATCCCCCCAACATTAGTCCCCGAAGCTGGTGCGGCCTTAGCGACCTTGGTCGCTAAGGCCACATCAGGTTCATTCGTATTTAAGCCTCGGATGTTTAGTTCCATGGAGGCTCGGATCCGGACCTTGTTTCCTTCTCTCATACGCCAACCCACATAAGGGTTAATCATTGCGTTACCTCATTTTAAGGGCCTGCACTGTAACTGCCACAGTAACTGTCAGTGATTACTGTGCGCGGGTTACGTCACGCCTGTCTCCTCGTTTACCGCAACTACACGTCGTGTCATGGGATCATTTTTACTCTGTGGCCTCCGCTGTGGCTTCTCTCTGATTGGCTAATGCCGGTGATACACGGCCACGGCGTGTGGCTCTCTAGCGTAGCGCGATCCCACTTTTCGATTACTGGGGGCAGATAAATAGGGGAGGGGCGCGCCCCTTAGCACTTTTCCATCTCCGCGCCCCTTCGCCCGTTCCTCTTCTTCTTCCTCGCGACCGCGCCGCCGCCAGTGCCCGTTGCAGCAGCGCCACCGCCGCACCTTCTCCGTGCCTCCGCACCGCAGCCACCGCTGCATCACTGCTTAGCCACGGGTCCTCGTCAATCTAGACCGCAGATTCCCGCCGCCGCTAGCTCAGCGAGGACAGCGGATTCGAGATGACGGAGGAAGAGCTCATCGTCGTCGAGCAGGAGATGGAGGAGGACGCCGGCGCGGCGGACCGCGGCGCGTGGGCCGGTTTGTGGGTCTGCCAGGACGACATCGACTGGCTCTACCGGACCCGACGTATTCCCGCCGGCATCGCCGCTCATCTCCCCTCCTCGGAATTGGCCCCCTCACCCAATCCGGGTGAGTTCGTTGTTTTCCTATCCCATTTCCAACGGGGATTTGGTCTTCCGGTGAGTGATTTCTTCCGGGACTGGGTCCGGACCTATCACCTGCAACCACATCATTTCCCGGCGAACGCCATCACCTCTCTGTCCGCTTTCGTCTCTTCGATCAAGGGCTACACCGGACTATGGCCCACGAAGGAGCTGAGGATCCGATTCTTCGGCCACCATCGCAACGTCGTCCCCAACATCCACGTCGAGTCGGAGGACAAGCAGCTCACTCAGTTCGGAGCTGCCTCGATCTTGCCCCGGAGGTTTTCAATCTTTCCCCGGGTCACCGGGCTTGACTCCTGCAAAGGATGGGCCCGGACCTTCTTCTACGTCTGGAACGAAGGCACCGAAGACTTGATCCGGTTGCTGCCCTACGCTCCGGGTCCCCCGGACACGAATTTCTGGGAGGAGGTCGCCAAAAAACCTACAGCTCTGGCCAACCAAGTCAACAAAAGGTTTGTGGAGCTGAAGAAGCTCGAACTGCGCAACGAGGATGCCATGATCACATTCGTGCGCAATCGAATCTCTCCCTTCCAGCGGCGCACTCACAAGTTGTGCCATATGAGCTTCAGTCGCGACCCCAACCGAACCTCCTCGTTCGAGTTGAGCAATACGGAGATCTTCCGCCGGGTCAAGGCTCTTTTCACCACCCATAAGGATTTTTCCGCCGAATGGACGTGGGGAATCGAGCATTACTGCCGCGACAGGCTCCCTCCCGTGGTAAGCTTCACGGAGTAAACTTATTTCGGATCAATTACATGTCGGTTCTTATCGTATTTTTGACTCTGCTCCTTGTTCTTTTTTCTCAGCTGTTTCTCCAGCAAACCCTCGAGGATGGTACTGATCCGACCCTTAAGTGGGCCCCGGACCGAGAAATCCCGGATGAGGAGGAGCCAGACCAGGAGATGTTCCTCCCCACAACCGACGCCACCAAACGACCCAGCGGTAAATTCTCTTCTCTTAGAGATTGGCCCGGCGATGAGGATGACTCGGATATCGACATGATTGAACCCGTTGAGGCTGTCCCTCTTTCTTTTGCCTTCCCGGCATCAGCTAAGCCCGGTGGGCACATCCACGAGGATTCTCCACTTGCCACGGGCGAGCCTGTTCCGGTGGCGTCGAAGAAGAAGCGCGGATCTGCGTCAAGTTCTTCTTCCGAACCTTCTCAGCCTACCAAAAGGCAAAAGAAGGCCAGAGACAAGACTGCCTCCAAACGGGCAGGCAAAGCCCCGGCACGGAGGGCCGAAACCTAAGGAGGCCGAGACCTCGGATGCGTAAGTCATTTTTCACTGCGCCACACACTTCTCCCTGCATCGGGGTAATCTTACTCCTGACATTATTTTCTTTTGCAGGGCTCCTGTGGAGGTCCCTCAGAGCGGATCGAGCATCTCCTCTCCCCTTCGGTCTAGTCCTTCCCCTCCTCGTGACGACGAGTCACGCCCGCTGAGCCCTATTCTGGAGGGCTCTGCGGCCGCTCCGGGTTCCGCAGTACCTCCTTCAGAGGAACGCGACCTCGGATCAGGAGGGGTCGGATCGGCCGAGGCAACAGCGTCCGTCACTTCGGCATTGCCGCAACCAGCAACCACCAAGTCTACCGCAACTCCAGCACCAGCAGCAGCTCCAGCACCAGCCACCGAACCATCGCCTGTCCCGGCTCCGAAGAAACCAACAACAGCTCCAGCACCAGCCACCAAAGCTCACGTGCCAAGTTCGTCTGCCTCGTCCGAGTCATCCCAAGCTCGGCGAGGAACCACTCCAGCGGCTTCCAAGGGCAAATCCACTATGGTCACATCCTCCCAGCAAGCCAAAGGCAAGTCTACCTCCGTCGAGGCCGGGCAGCGAACCTTGTCGTCAATGCTCCCAAGGAAGTCACCAGCAGCGACAGATCCTCCTGCCGAGCCAGCCGATTCGCAGCAGATGGTTCTTCACACTAGCCCATCTCTTGCCCTGATTGAAAGGAAAGAAGCTCACGCAAAGGGCTTGGTGGCACCTCACATGCCCACTGGCGAACGGTACCCTCCGAGCCTCATCGAGTTTGTCATGAACTGGAATAAGGCGGAGTTCGTCTACAACGACGATCTCCCGGAAAAGTTTGGCCCAGCTGAATTTTCCGCTCAGATGAATACCGCCGCCAAGGCCATTAACCTCGCTGGGCGTATGATGGAGGTACGTCGTTTCTTCTTTACATGCTGTAGATAATAACCATTAGTCCCCGAGCCGCCAGCGGATTAACTTGTTACTCGGCCGGATGCTCATGAGAAGATCAACGTAGCTGCATGTATACTTCAAATATGCCCACACCTAGAGCCGGGTTAAGTTCCACTTGGCCCGGACCTCGCACACTTCGAATATGCACACACCTAGAGCCGGGTTAAGTTCCGCTTGGCCCGGATCTCGTATACTTCGAATATGCACACACCTAGAGCCGGGTTAAGTTCCGCTTGGTCCGGATTTCATATACTTCGAATATGCACACACCTAGAGTCGGGTTAAGTTCTGCTTGGCCCGGATTTCGTATACTCCGAATATGCACACACCTAGAGCCGAGTTAAGTTCCGCTTGGCCCGGATTTCGTATACTTCGAATATGCACACACCTAGAGCCGGGTTAAGTTCCGCTTGGCCCGGATCTTGTACATTTCAAATATGCAACGAACTAATTTTACACGCCTGTACCTTTGTCAGGTAACCACCAATCGCCAGAGCGCCGAGTTTCAGCGCCTGCTTGATACGCACAAGATCTTGCGCGCAAAACATGTTGCACTTGGCACGGAGCATGAAAAGAGGGGTAATTTCCTCTCTTAACACCTCTTCGTTTCATTTGTTTCTGCCGGACTAACCTCCTTATTCGGTTTTTTGCAGCTGGGGTGGAGGCTGAAAACAAGATTATGCGGAAGAACTTGGAGGAAATCCGAGGTATGTCCTCTTTCGGCCAAAGTTTGCTGTGTTTTCGATTCCTTCTTCTCCTTGGCTCGGCAAACATTCACTCCTCAGCTTTGCCGGGTCAACACACTATTTCAGCATCGCTTGAGGATAGTGTGCCCGTGCCTGATATGATGCTGCATTTTCTCGAACAAGCAGGACAGCATCAAGCCGAGCTGAAGAAGAAGAACGATGAGCTTGCCCTCCTCCGGACCAAGGACGACGAAATAGCCAAACTCAAGGCCGAGATGGAGAAGATGAAGGCCCAACACAAAACCAAACTCAAAAAAGTTGGCCAGGACTTCACCGAAGAGCGTGAGCGCTTTACCCTTTAGATCTCCAAGGACCAGGACCTGCTTAAGGAGTCCGAGGTCCAGCTTGGGTCGGCGCTTGCTGAGCTTGAACTACTTCACCAGAGACGCGACAGTTGTATCAAGGAGTTGACCCGGATCCATCGTCATATCTCCCGTAAGTTTCTTCCCCTTTTCCGACATAGTTTTCCGGGTTAGCTCATATGCCTTTGCTTCAGCAACTTCCCTTTCCTTATTTTCAGATAACTTTCCAGAGGGTACTCCCATCGCCAGTGCTGCCGTTGCCAAATTCCGCCGAGAGAGGGGTACTCCCGTCGCTCTTGATGGTGAGAGCATCCCCTTAGACATGGAGGACCTGCTGGTTAGCGTGTCAGCTCGGGTGGAAACCATCAAGAACTATGGGAAAGATCTCCTCGATGTTGCGGTCCGGATCTTCAACACTTTCTGGCCAAGCGAAAGCGCTCCGAAAAGGATCACACTCCTTGCTGATAAGCTATTGGAAATCGAGACACAGCTTGATCTCTGGAGAGAATCCGCCGGGCGTGCCGCAGCAGATACCCTCCTCCATCATATCCTTACATGGTACGAGAAGATCGACCTGAGCCTCTTCACACGCCGGCGCATCGGATCCAAGTGGACCGATGATCCGGAGTAGGTAGCTCGGTGCCAGGCTTGCGCCTACAGCCTTGTCGAATATTCTCCCATCCATGACTGGGTTGAGGGGCCGAGCTTTCTGGAATCCGGCGAGGAGGAGCAGATGGAGAACGTGGAGGATGGGTCGGGCGATGATGGAGAAGATGCTGCTTCAGATATTGAAGACAGTGACGATGACGCCGAACTTCCTCCTAATGCCGCTCCTTAGTTGAAAAAACTTGAAAATTTATCAGATCCCCGGTATGCCGGGTGCAATTGTATGCTGAATACATGATATTTTGCTACTGTGCTTGTATGCCGGATTAACTTGGGCATAGTCCACGAGTTTCATTTTCTTGTTCGTCCAATTCTCCGGCTCGATCCGTGTCTACCTTGATTCGGTTTTACGACTTACGAATCCGAGCCTCAAGAATCGTTTTAACAATACTGAGAAACTTTGAGGCTTGGCTCAAAATAATTCAACATAATAGCTTGAAAGTAAATACGGGGTTAGTCCGAAAAAAACGTTAGCTGGAATAGGATCGTTTCCTTAGTAGTTTTTCATGTGCTACGCAATTCCAAACTTGTTCCCTTGCTTGCCATGAAGCCAATTCTTGTTGGACAGCAGCAAGTCGAAGGGTTGGGTTTTTGGTGCTCACACATTACTAATCCGGGTTAAGCGAAACGAGTCATTCCAACTAACGCATAAAAAGTAACAACAATCATTTATTAAGGCAGTCCCCGAGTTACTGCTCGAGGCTCCTCTATTTCATTGATAAGCTCATTGCCGACATACATACCGACATATGAGATGCCTCGGATACATACACTTCTTAGCTAAGTGTAGAAGGGACGAAGTAATGCTACATTCCATGGTCGCTTCGATTCCTCTCCGGACCTGTCCGCCTTGTTCTTTTCCTGTGGCTTTGCATCTATAAGATAGTATGAATCATTGTGCAATGCTTTGCTCACAATAAATGGTCCTTCCCATGGGGGGGATAATTTATGCATGCCAGTGGTACGCTGTACCAACCGGAGCACCAGATCGGCTTCCCGGAAGACTCGAGGGCACACTTTCCGGCTATGATAGCGTCAGAGATTTTGCTGATATATGGCGGATCTGGACAGTGCCAGTTCTCTCGCTTCTTCCAGCAGATCAACATCATTTTGCCGGGCTTCTTGCACTTTGGCTTCTGTGTATTGGGTGACCCTAGGCAAATCATGCTCTATGTCGGCTGGTAATACAGCTTCTGCCCCATATACCAAAAAGAACGGCGTGTAGCCTGTTGATCAATTCGGAGTTGTTTTTAAACTCCACAATACCGCTGGTAGTTCTTCTATCCAGCACCCCGCTGATCTTTGCAGCGGCTCAATGAGCCGGGGTTTTATCCCGGATAGCACTAATCCGTTGGATCTTTCCACTTGTCCGTTCGATGCGGGGTGGGCTACCGAGGCTACGTCGAGTCGGATTCTCTTATCTCGGCAGAATCATGCAAATGCTCCTTCAGCAAAATTTGTGCCGTTATCAGTTATAATGCTGTGTGGATAACCGTATCTCAAGATTATGTCTTTGAGAAATGTCACGGCCGTAGCTCCATCACATTTTCTTATAGGCTTCACTTCGATCCATTTTGTAAACTTGTCCACCATGACCAGAATGTGCGTCATGTTTCCTCTTGCTGGTTTGAACGGGCCAACCATATCCAAGCACCACACAGCAAATGGCCATGTAATTGGTATGGTTTTGAGTTCCGACATAGGCATATGTGTCTTGGTGGCGTACCTTTGACAACCATTGTATTTTCTCACCAGATCTTCTGCTTGCTCCAAGGCACTTGGCCAGTAGAATCCATGCCGGAACGCCTTTGCCACTAAGGCCCGGGATGAGGCATGATGCCCGCATTCTCCTTGGTGTATATCTCGGAGGATGTCAAGTCCTTCTTCCGGGTCAACACACCGCTGGAGGACATTGGTTACACTCCGTTTGTACAGCTCGGAATTGATGATTGTGTAAGCTTTGGCTCTCCTCTAAGTTTGCCTGGCTAGCACTTCCTCAGTGGGTAACGTTCCATCTTTCAAGAATTGGTATATAGGCAGTGCCCAAGCTGGTACTGCTCGTGCAGGGAACATCTCCTCATCAATTTCCATCTGATCCACCGGCATAACTTCAGCCGGATCACGCTGAACAGTCCCCGAGTCTAGCGAGGTAGTCCCCAGGTTCGGCGTGCTACCTCCCATGTCAATGTCCATGGGCTCAGCTCTAGATTCCGCGTTTTCCGGGACATAGATTGAGTCGGTTCCTAGTGACGGACTGATAGATGGTTTTCGGAGGTGCTCCAATGCTACGCCTGGTGGAATTGCCTGTCGGGTCGATCCGAGCTTTGACAGCATGTCGGCAGCTTCGTTTTCCACGCGAGGTACATGGTGAAATTCGCATCCCTCAAAGTAACCCGAGATCTTCTACACATGAAATCTGTATAGTGCCATGTTTGGATCCAGGGCGTCCCACACTCCGGACACTTGCTGTATTACTAGATCCGAGTCGCCAAAGCAGATTATCCGACGGATGCCAATCTCCTTTGCCACTTTGAGACCATGCACAAGAGCCTCGTACTCAGCAACATTGTTTGATGCCGCGAAATGGATCTTCAATACGTACTTGAGCTGATCCTTCTTTGGCGAGGTATGCACAACCCCGGCACCTAACCCGGTTTTGGTTTTTGATCTGTCAAAGTGCATCTTCCAGTAGTTCGGATCTGGCGGCGGTGGTTTGTATTGTACCTCGGCCCAATCCATGAAAAAGTCCGCCACAGCCTGGGACTTGATCGCTTCTCTCCTATCATATTGGGGTGCGCAAGGTGCTAGCTCAATTGCCCATTTCGCAATTCTGCCATTCGCATCTTTGTTACCCATTATCTCGGATATGGGGGCTTCGCATATCACTTTGATGGGATGCTCCTCAAAGTAGTACTTTAACTTCTTTGCCGCCATATAAACTCCGTATGCCACATTTTGAAAATGCGGGTAGTTCCGTTTTGAGGCAGACAATACCTCGCTCAAGTAATACACTGGCCTCTGCACCGACTGACCCTCTTCATCACCTCTGCATGGTCCGGGGAGCGAGCGATACGCGCCCCGCGAGCCACAGTGAGGGGTGGTTCTCCTGCATCGATGATGCGACGCGGATGAACGCAAGACACGTCCACAGCAACGTAGACCTTGTGCGCACCGAGCTTGACGAAGATGCCGTTGCGTGGAAGGGGGCGCGTGTCGAAGCAGCCAGCATTGTCGCTGACGTAGTCCAGCGCTTCAAAGCGCTGAACGAGCCCGGAGACGATGCGTTCGCCGGTGCCGATGAAGTTTCCCGTCCGGATCTTCACTCCTGCTAGCGCCGCTAGCCCCATGGTGGGCGCCAACTGTCGTGGTGGTGTCACAGCAGATGCCATGGATAGGCTAAAGGTGGGGACTAATATGCGCTAGGGGAATCCAGGGAGGGATAGTAGAGTGATTGTCTACACAGAAGCTTTGTATTGATGTTCAATCTCCATGATTACAAGTGCTCCTCGAGCTGTATTGACAAGAGGAGGAAGAAGAAACTCTCTTACTCTTGCCTACCAACTAGCCCAAGAACCCTAGATCCTCTAGTGCTCAACTAACTAGAATTCTCCTTGCTCTGTATCAGAAAAAACCCAACCCCCTTACCAGAACCCTAACCCCCCCTTATATAGAGGTGGTTCGGTCCTGGCCTAGGGCATACGTGGAGGCATATTCCTAAGAATATGCCCCCTCCCAAAGTAGTAACCGACAGGGGTGCTTTTCCCCTGCGTCACACTTGCTTTAGCGACATAGCCTCTGCGGCGCCCGCGTTAGCCGACGTGAGCGTCGTCACCCTTGTCGGCCACGATCCGGTGGTCCTGCCCTTGCTTTATCCGCTCATCGAGTATGCACCGGACCTTCTTTTTTGACCAGAGAGATTCCTTCCTTCTCCTAGAAGCCAAGCGAGGATCCGGATCACAGTTGATCCGGCCACACCTGTTCCTGCATATAAGCTAGACAAGTATTTCCGACTTACTCCTTGAGTCGGACGAGACAATGTTAGGCGACCCCCCTGGTCCGGGTTACTCCGTGATCCGGCCTGCCTTGAGGTGACTCGTCCAGCATCCGCTTTGACCTTGCCGAACCTCGGCTAACTTGGCCCTTATACCCCGGAGTGACCCTACCCGGGGTTATCCCCCCAACATTGAACACCATTATTACTAATGCTATGGAATGGTCTAAGCTTGGGGAAGCTAGTTTTTATGAAAATAATCTTTTTAGTCCCCCAAGCACGGAGGAGAAAATTTACTTTGATGATACTATGCCTCCAATATATGATGACTACAATGATGAATATGATATTTTCATTCCACCTACTATTGAGGAAAAAATTAATTATGATTACAATATGCCTCCTATATTTGATGATTATGGTGATGAGAATAATAATGATAGCTATTTTGTTGAATTTGCTCCCACTAAAATTAGTAAGAATGACTATGTTTATGTGGAGAGTATTAAATCTTTTATGCATGTGGCTCATGATAAGAATGTTTTATGTGATAGTTATATTGTTAATTTTATTCATGATGCTACTGAAAGTAATTATGAGAGACTGAAAGTTATGTGATAGTTATGTGATAGTTATATTCATGATGCTACTGAAAGTTATGTGATAGTTATACTGTTAATTTTATTCATGTATCTCAACAATATTTAGTTTCCCCTCTTTATGTTGAAAATTTTGAAGTTGCACTTGTTTTGCTTTCCTATGCTTGTTGCTTTGTGCTTTCATGACTTGTTTCTTTACAAGATTATTTTTCATAGGAAGTGGGTAAGACTTAAATTTGTTCCATATTTTCTTCTTGATGCTCTCTTTTACTTCAACTCATATTTCTTATGTGAGCATCATTGAAATTCTTATGCCTAGCTCAAAGGTGTTAAAGAAAAGTACTTATTAGGAGATAACCAGAATTTCTATTCAGTAGGTTTTTCTTTTATTGAGTCTTGGAAGTTATTGCCTCTGTAATAACCTCTCCTTATCCTTTTTATGTTGTTTTTATGCCAACAATAACCTCTAATGAGAGAGAAGTAATACTTGGGAAAGTTGTTGTCCCGAAACAGATTTTTGTGCTTCACTATAAAAATTTGTGAAAACTCTCTGTTTGTCGGATTAAGCTGTAATTTTTTGTGCTTCTGCCCCAGGTTGTTATCTAACTTTCGTTAGTTCATCACTTTTCAATTTGAGCAACAGAATATTTTCAAAAAATCAGTCTTTACCTGCTGGTCTGTTTTGACAAATTTCTGCTATTATTTGCATTTGCTTCTTAATCTCTTTCTCTTTGAGTTCTCTTTGATCACTTTAGCTTTTACAAGGAATTGATACAGTAGCTTGTGTTTTAATGGAAGTTTTATTTGTTTTAAAACTAAACCCAAAGACTTATTATCTTGAATACACTAATGTTGCTAATGAAGATTGTGTGAAGTTTTGTATGAAGGAAGTTTTCAAGTGTAGGGAAGAATAATGTGATGAGATGAAGTATGGACAAAAGCTCAAGATTGGAGATGCCACCCGTGCCACCCCAAAAATATTCAAGAAGTACAAGCGTCAAAGCTTGGGGATGCCCAAGGCATCCCCTTCTTCATCAATAATCTCAGGTCTTCTTTCAACACACTTTATTTTATTACCTTATGCACTATGTGTTGTTGTTGGAGCGTCTTCGTTTTGTTTTTAGTTTTCTTTTGCTTAGTTTGCTTAAATAATTTGGTTGGATCCCAACACACTTCTTTTGGAGAGATACACACCTCGTTTTTCATTGCCTAGAACACTCTAGTTTTCACTCTTATTGTTCTGTGAGTGTTCTGCTTTGCTAGCACTGCGTTTAGCTTTAGTTTTCAATTGGTGTTGGAAAAGAGTAGGAAGTTTCATACTTATAGTGGTACAAAAGGAAGCTTGTTTTGACTGTGACTTAGACTTTATCATGTCATGCTAGATGTTGCTTTGACCATATGCTTAGTGATTATTGTTGTAGCATGACTTGTTTCAAACAATTTAGATTGCTTAATGTGCCTTGAAAGAATCATGCGTTGTTTTAGCATATAAAAGCATACTATTGTGGTATTCTCCTTTGATGCTTTATTTGGGTTGACTTGGCGCATGCTCACACCATGTTAAGACTACACCAAGTCACCATAGCCTCTATGATCATTTAGTTTTCGACTTGTAATATCACTTTATGCTTTGATTAATAATGTTTTGTCGCTTTGCATTATTATGGCCATTATTTCTCTATTAGTTGGTCGCTCCTAGTCTTTTGCTAGCCTCCACATGTACCAAGTATGAGTTCCACTCATGCATCCAACTCCAAATAAAACCAAGTTATTCCAAAGAGTCCACCATACCTACCTATTAGCATTATTGCTATTCCAAGTATATTCATGTTTTTATCTACCTTCCGAATTAAACTTGTTATGTGAAAATTAGTGATTAAAGTTCTCACAAACTTGATGGCACACTTTACTTTCTTGCACTTAATAAACTTGAACCATTGTGCCCACCTATGTTGCGTATATGCTTGCGCTTTGTAAGTTGTGAATTTGCATAACCATGTTATCTTGGGGAACGCTTTCAACATTGCACTTTATTTAGTTGATATCATATTCTTTTGTTTATGGATCCCGGCATTGTGAAATGAAAGGGGAGATTGTAAATCTCATGGAGTTTGTATATGTGTTAGAGAAACGTCTGGGCGGCTAGCCTAAGCCATGCCTAATCATGGTGGAAACTTGCAGCATAACCATAGTGAGCAATCTATGAAGCATCCTCAATAATAAAAAAACCTATGCAAATAGGAAATAAAATAACCCTATGCAAATAGGAAACAAAAAACCTATGCAAATAGGAAATAAAAGGATCGCTGAGATGCTCATTGTCTGTTTCCTTGTCATTTTTATATGGGAAAGCTCCTGTATCATCGGGGAAGCGGTCCCCGTTGGCAGTTCTCTATGATACACATGTACTTACAATGACAAGAACTTACTTGTGACTAAAGTTGAGTAGCATGAGGTTCGGTACTCATAAGCAAGGGGCATGAGATTTTCAGCTTATAACTTGTCAAGCATATCCTCATATTTGCTCACTTTAACCTTAATCACCTAAAGATGCTTATGATAGGGCAATGAGAGCTGAAAGCTAATAAGTACCATAATTTTTGGAAGCTCTTTATGAAACTTGAATCCCTGCTTCCTTCTATGAAGGGCCTTTCTTTTACTTTTATGTTGAGCGTCTCCATCTTCTATCTTTATGCACCTATTGAGAGAGCATAGTGGTCATTCTTAGTTTAATGTGCATTATCCCAAAACTTGTTGATTGATTCATAACTTTGATATTGCTTGTTCTTAAACTATTTTGTATCTAGTCACCCTTATGAACTTTGAAGGTGTCCTATGCATTTATGTTTTGCTACACCATGAGGGACAAGCTGAATACCATTCTCATTATGTTTTCTATATGTGAAACAAACAAACGTCTTTCAAAGCATTGTTATTCATGAATCTTTTGTTTGTACCTTTTCATGTTACAACATAGTTGATATGTCTTATTGTTAGAACTATATCTTTCATGTCTATGTTAGAGTACTATGATCCCAGCTATCAATGTTTTACAAATACCTTGATCAAGATTGTGATGGTGCATGTCACCTCAAAAATTATTCTTTTTTATCACTTACCTACTCGAGGACGAGCATGAGTTAAGCTTTGGATGTTGATACGTCGTAAACGTATCTATAATTTTTGATGCTCCATGCTTGTTTTGTATCAACTATCTTATGTTTTGTCTACACTTTGAGGCATTTTTATACATTTTCTGGAACTAACCTATTAACAAGATGCCGCAGTGCTAGTTGCATGTTTTCTGCTATTTTTGGTTTTAGAAAAGCTAGAAAAGACATATTCTCGGAATTGGACGAAACAAAGCCTGAAGTTCATATTTTTTCCGACACGAGACAAAGTCTAAAGTAGAGACGGAGGAGGGCTAGGGATAGCCACACCATAGGGTGGTGCGGGTCCCCTAGCCCCGCGCCACCAGGTGGTGTGGGCCCCTGGTCCACCCTCTGACATCCCCCTTTCGCCTATAAAAGCCTCCTGAGACGTAAACCCTAGAGACGAGATCAGAATTCCATGAAAAGTTCCGCAGCGCTGCCGCCACCGAAGAGGATATTCAGGGGACAGAAGTCTCTGTTCCGACACCCTGCCGAGACGAGGAAGTGCCCCTGGATCCATCTCCATCGACTCCACCGCCATCTCCATCACCGTTGCTGACTCCTGTGATGAGGAGGGAGTAGTTATCTCTCAAGGCTAAGGGCTCTACCGACAGCTATGTGTTCATCTCTCTCTTTATGCGTGATCTTATGAGATCATGAACTTTGTAATCTATAGATCTATTCTGCTACTCAAGTGCTTTAATGAATCTCTGCTTATCCCCACGTGTGTGAAGTTGACAGTGTGCACACCGTGTGGCACTTTGGCTAAGATTTCATAAATACTTGTCATGAGTATAATTTGAGTTGGATGTCTCTATGAGATTGTGGGGTTTATTAGAACCATCTAGCGCTCAAGGTGACAGTGAGGGGTTATCTAGATGGGGAATGCGAACTTTAAGGTGTGGTATTATAGCCCTACATCGTCCAACGGGAGACTAGTTCAGGGTCGCATCATGAAGAGAAGATATTTATATGAGAGTGTCCACTAGTGAAAGTATAATCCCTAGGCCTTGTTTCTAAGCATTGAAACACCGTTTACAATCAGTTCTATTACATGTTTGCTCGCTGCCACTCTTATTTAAGATTGCAATTACCACTTATAATCATCCATATTACTTGTATTTCACTATCTCTTCGCTGAAGTAGTGCACCTATACACCTGACAAGTGTATTGGGTGTGTTGGGGACACAAGAGACTTCTTATATCTTGATTGCAGGGTTCTTGAGAGGGATACCTTTGACCACTTCCTCCCTGAGTTCGATAAACCTTGGGTGATCCACTTAAGGGAAACTTGCTGCTGTTCTACAAACCTCTGCACTTGGAGGCCCAACACTATCTACAAGAATATAAGCATGCATAGACATCAATTGGTGGCAGAGATGTATAGCAACATGGGCTCCTTTTCCCTGGGTGTCACCAACATAGGCGAGGTAGAGAGCAGGCGCTTGAGGTTGTCGAATGCCTCTTGAGCTTCGTCCATCCACTCGAACTTCTCGGTTTTGCGGAGGAGCTGATAGAATCGTAGTGCCTTCTCGCCCATCCGACTTATGATTCAACTGAGTGTCGCAATTCACCCAGCCAGCTGCTGAACGCCTTTGACTTTTTTGTCTTCTCCATAGCCACTATGGCCTTTATCTTCTTCGGGTTGACCTCGATTCCCCTGGCGGATATGAGCTACCCGAGCAATTGTCCAGATGGCACGCCAAAGGAGCATTCTTCTGGATTTAGCTTGATCCGGTAACGGTCGAGGTTGTCCAAGGTCTCCTGGAGATTGTTTATGAGTGTAGCTTCCTCCTTGGTCTTGATGAAAATGTCATCGACGTAGACCTGGATGTTTTGACCGAGCTGGTTTTTGAGGCAGGCCTGCATGCACCGTTGATAGGTGGCTCATGTGTTCTTCAGCCCGAAGGGCATTATTTTGTATCAGTAGACGCCAAAGGGCATGATGAAGGTCGTCTTCTCCTGGTCCTCCTCCTTCATTCGAAACTATTGATAGCCTAAATAGGCATCAAGGAAATCGAGGCGCTCGCATCCTGCGGTGGAGTCGATGATCTGGTCGATCGGTGATAATGGGAAGTGGTCCTTTGGGAAGTGCTTGTTGAAGGATGTCCGTGTCATTTTTAGGAACGATAACACGGTTGGCTACCCAGGTGCTTTCTTTTATCTCGCATATAAAATCGGCGTCAAGGAGTTTGTTGACTTCCATACCGACCGCCTTTGACCTTGGTTCTGACAGACGATGCATCGACTGCTTGACTGGTCTTGCATCTAGATTCACGTTGAGTGCATGCTCGGTGAATTCCCTGGAAACTCCTAACATGTCTGCTGGACACCAGCCAAAGATCTCCCAGTGCTCACGGAGGAATTCAACAAGCATTAGTTCCTATGCGGGACTCAAGTTGTTGGCGATGAGGACTATCTTGGTCGGGTCTGTTGGGTGGACCTGGACCGCCTTGGTGTTCACTAGAGAGTCAAAGGACTAGTCGGGTGCGTTCGGCTTGCTCACAGGAGAAAGACTGTTGTATGTCGACTCCTTGAGCCTTGCGAGCTCTTCTTGCATGCCGAAGGATTAGGACATTCTGTTGAATTCCCTGTCACAGCTATCTAACTTGGCGAAGCTTCTGCTGACGATGATAATGCTGTCGGGTCCTGGCATCTTCATCTGCAAGTAGGCGTAATGAGGGACTACCATGAACCTCGCGACCGCGACACGTCCGAGGATTGTGTCATAATGTGAGGGCCAGTCGACCACCTAGAATTCGAGGTGTTCTTGTTGGAAGTTTGCGGGCGTGCCAAACATGACGTCGAGGTTGATTTTGCTTAGGGGGTATACTCCTTTCCCTGGGACTATGCCGTGAAACGTTGTTTTGCACGCAGGGTGAAGGTTGATGCTGCTGCCGCCATCCATGAAGACGCGACTCATATCATAGCCACCGATCTATGCCTCGAGCACCAGGGGAGAATGACCTGGGTGAGGGACCTAGCATGGGTGGTCACTCTTGTCGAAGGTGATTCAGGACTTGCACCAACTAAGGTACTCAGTGGTCGAGGGTGGGGAGTTCATGGCCAAGTTGATTTGGCGAGTGATCGATTTTGCGCCCTGTTGGAGGGGCTCCCTTTTTGGATCATGCCCATGTTCCCTAGTGGGCATGGATATGGCTCGCCTCTGTTGTTTTGGACAGGTGCAGCTGTAGGTTACGCGGGTCCTCTGGGCGGTGGTGATGGTGCTCCATGAGCTATGGCGCTTCAGGCGGCTCCGTACCCCTGGTTTATCGTGTCATGATTCATCTGGACCAGGCATTCATGGAGCTTCAGGAACTCCCAGCATTCCTTAATAAGATGGCTAGACTTCTTCTTTCCATCGTGCTTGTCGATGTAGTAGTGGATGTTGCAGGGCCTAGACAGTTTCTCCTAGATGGATATTCTAGGTGCTTTGTCATGAGTGCGATGTTGCCATATTGGAGCGGTCTTCCCACTGTCGTGGTAGCTGCTACTACGGTACCCTCTGCTACAGTTGCCTTCGCTGCGTCTATCGGCGTAGGCGGCTGCGACCATGTCGACTTCTTCACGGTCTTCATAACTGTGCATCCGACGTTTCCCTCGACGGTCATGTCTGCGACCGAGGTTATCCTCGTCATCCGAGTGAATATGGTTTTTGTTCACTGAGTCTTCTCTGTCCACCCGCCGATTCACGATCTCCATCAGGTGGTCGATGGCTTTGGGCTTCGTGCGACCCAACTCTTCCTTGAGCTCTCAACGGCAGACTCCATTGTTGAGCGTGTTGATCGCGCGATCCTCAGAGATGTTCTCCGCTGAGTTTTTAATGATAGACCATCTTTGAATATAGGAGTGAAGGGATTCGCTCGGCTTCTGGCTGCAGGCTCTGAGCACTTCGATTGATGCAGGCCTCTTGTAGGTGCCCTTGAAATTTCTGATGAAGTTATAGACTAGCTCGTCCCAGCTGCAGATCGGTCCATGTGGAAGATTGTTGAGCCACGCATGGGCTGCACCTTGCAGTTGTAGCTGGAGACATTGCATGGCTGTACACTTGTTTCCGCCGTGTAGCTTGACTAGGGAGATGTGCTCCTCCAGCCAGATCTTCGGGTCCTGCAGGCCGTCGAACTTCGGGTTCTCCGAAGGGAGTTTGAATCCTTTGGGCATTCGCGTCTATCGTATGGTTTTGCTGAAGCAGTTGGCGTCGTATAACTCAGTTCCTTCATCTTATGACTCTATTGAGTAAGCATGCTTGGCGCACATCTTGTCGACTTTGCGCTGTGTAATATCATCATGCGCTTCGTAGTCGTGATCGTGGCGATATGAGCGGCATCGCCACGACAGGTCATGCTCGTCATCACTAGAGGATAGCGAGTAGTATTTGGGAGGAGCTTTATTCTTCGGCTCATTTGGCTCTGGTGTTGGATCCTTCGAGAGTGCGACCTCGACCAGCCCAAGCCCGGCAATCATGGATCGGTGCATGGAAGATCGTGGATCTCCAGCTGGTGGCTGGTTGTTGAGCATGTACATGGTGGCTGTCGTCACCGCTGCTTGCAGCGTCTTCGGGGTCATGTTGCCCCGTGAATCTACCAAGAGTAACAAGAAGTCGAGGACTCGAGTGACTTCTTCCCGTTCCTTGTCGGTGAGGTGGTCTAGGCGAGAGCGTCTTCTAGGTGCTGCGGGATCGTTGCCTATGGAGGACGATCTGCCGATTAACGAGAGTGCTGCCTGTCAGGCACTCGAAGCGTCTACGGCCTTCCTTCGAGCCTCGAGATGCGTGTTCACCGCCTGCTGACGGTTGAACTCCTGGATGAGTAGCGTGTGGTATCCCATCAGCATCTGTTTTGATGAATTTGGTGGTATGGGTTGCCTTGTAGGGCCTCCTTGCGTCGTTCCCACTCCACCTAGTTGAGGTGGATTTCCTGGCATTCTGTCCCATTGTTGACGCGTTCGTCATTAGGGTTGGGAGGGATGGGGGCACCACCGTTGTTGGCGGGGTCCTCATTGACGGGGGGTCGCCATTGATGATGATGGCGCACATGTAGTATTTGGGGAAGCTGTTGCGCCCGCAACTCTCAGATCTGGAGCCGTAGGCTCCATCTTCCGATGCCAGATCTCCCATATCGGAGTTGCAACTGATGTTGATATCCATATCCTCGACTGATGCCGAGGCATTGAGCTCGCTTAGGGTGCCGATCGGTGGTGGGAACCACGAGGTAGGGGCAATCGAAGGAGCTTGCGGGTGATTGGGGAGGCAACGTGTGCTGATTTGACCGACTTGAAGTGTAGGCTTCCGATCGCCAGACCGATCCCATCGCCCACGGACTCGAAATCCTGGCGAGTCACCAACGCGTGGGCAGGGAAGTCAAAAGTGCCAAATAGGAGGCGAGTCTCCGCTACATTAGAGTTGTAGATTGCAGTTGATGGGGCCGAGAAGCCGCAACATCAGCACTCCCGATTCCCACAGACGGCGCCAATTAACGAGCGGTTAATTCATCAATGCCAATCATTGATGGACTTAGGTTTGAGGAAGTGGGGAGCGATGTGATGTCTGCAAGTGCACAAATCATTTGTAGCTAGTTTCGAAGTTCAGATATCGATCCCACAGGGAGCCCAAAAGTAAGTGTTTACTGGTGAAGTCTCTGTCACACCCGAAGTTGTCACAGGTCTTCGAGTGAATTGACTGCAAGTGTTGAAATAAGAATGGGGTTTTGGTTAAATGCAATACATTTAAATAGAACTAAAATGGAAACTTTAGAAATTAAATGCATAAAAGTAAAGAACGACTTTGTTTGTTTGTTGTTTTCTGTAGATGATGAAAGAAGGCGCGGGGAGATTCAGTTTATGGTGATAGTGAATGTGCCAGGTGGACGAGTGTGAATGTAACAATTATAATCTTATAGATATATGTGTAGGCGAGCAACCCATAATTAGCAAGAACTCCTCTTGGTAGATTTCATCCCAACTTCAATAATCCTACTAGCCTGCTACCAAAACCATGGTCAGACACTAGACGATTAAGACCCTCTAGGTCACTTAGCGATTAAGCTCCTAGGATCGGACTAATGCAATAAGCACAGTGGTTACTCGTTATCCTCGAGTTAACTAGCTTTCCATTGATATCCCTGTGTCACCCAAGGGTCGCCAGTCCACTAGCGAACAAGATCTTATCTATGTAGAACAAGGTATCATGTTGTCTGGGCCCTTAATTGGACAACAAGCATTAAGCATCCCACAGATAGTCAAGCACACATAATATAGTAATTAGAATCAATCACAAACTAATGGAAAATATATGAAGGCACATCACATCTCACATTTCCCCTACATCTCCCACGCCCAAAGGAATTACTCACTCATGAGAGAAGAACGGATCATCAATATAATCAAATAAAGGGAATTCGTCTTGGTATTACCGTGGAGATCCACAATAAGAATAGAAAAATATCCAACACGATTCAAGATGGGAAGAAACAATCTCAAACCCTAGTCTTGCAAGGTGGAGATCCCTCTCTCTCTCAAGTACAAGTAGTGGCTATGGAGGTGTATTGGATAGGAGATCGAAGATTGTGGAGCGAGATCAAGAACGTATTCTCCTTCTTCTCCAGATCCCTTCTTTCTCCCTTCTAGATGGTGTGGCGGTTGCTGCATTGTGTTTTCATCCCCCGTCCCTTCATGGAAGTTGTCCCTTTTGACAAGACAGAGGTGGCAGCAGCTATACGGCGAGAACTATACGACCATTCACGCTATATAGTTGGTCGTTAAATCATCTGTGAGCTCCCCGTGATTCCAAAGTGATACTTGCTTGTTTTCTCCAGAATATTGTATTTCTCTAGTTAAATCCTCCTGTTGATGTCCAGAACCTGAAACAAATATTAAAATCCAAGTTTTCTTTGGTACCGAAATATTAGCATTAGGTAAATCCAGAAAACGATCAAATCCGGGAGAAAATTATCAAAAATGTGTCGAATCTCAGAGCTATCACGCTGGAGGCATCGATCGGCTAGCAACCAAGAACATAGGGGGACACGAGGTTTTACCCAGGTTCAGGCCTCGAAGAGGAACCTACTCCTGCTTGTCTGCTCTTGATTAATAGGGAGTCAAAAGTTACAAGGGGTGCACAAATGCAATCTGGCGAGGTGTATGCGAAGGTTGTGGATTGTCCTCCTCACCGCCCCCTCCTTGCCTTTATACAGGGAGGATAGGTCTCGGGATAGCAGGCCAGGTCGGTTATAGATTAGGGTTTTCCCTTCAAGTTTATATCTACTCTTTGTTGTGTTCTTCAAGAAGTCGTGCTCCTATGGGCCACCCAAATCCTTATTGAGCTTCGTTTGCACCATGGACTCCTCATGGGTTGGACCGTATAGGCTAACCTCGAGTACATGTAAGGTATACCCATGTCACTACTATTGGTGAAATTTGCCCCTATTACATTTTGCTCAATGATGAAATATTAACATTGCATTACACTATTCATTCTGAGGGCAAACACTAACATTAACCATTTATTTTCCTTTTTGTTTTCTTTGTTTGCTTACAAGTACTAGAAGAGAAGATGAGAAGATAAAGATTAGATTAGAAAAAATAGTGTAGGGTTTTCTTTTATCCTTTTATAATTTATTTTATTCATTTGTAAAGACATTGTAATATATGTTTATTCAATAAAGAATTCCTCTTCTTTATTTCTAAGATTGTATCCTTTTTCTTTGTAGGAATTCATTTTGTAATTGAATAATGATTTGTATTCTTTATCTTTATTTAAACTAATGTGTTTTACTTGAATTACTTTTTTGAATATTCAATATGTGATAACAATAATATTTCATTTAAAATTATTCAAATTTCTTTAATAAGATAAACTCCTGGATATTTATAACTTGAATTTATTTCAAATGTCAATTAAAAATTTAAATGCCAATTGAAAATAATTTCCCAAAATAGTCAAAGTTTCCTAGATTTCATGTCAGAATTCATAGCATTCACCTAAATGAGTTAAACCGTAACTCACCAAAGTGAAAGAAACCCTGATCCCTCTAGTATTTTCATTTGCGAAAAATTTACCCCAAATTTTATAGGTGAATGCATGCACATGCACATATTCCTACATATACCCTTCCTTGGTTTCTAAACGCTGGGATGTTACGGTCTTCCCCCCTTAATGAAAAATTCGTCCTGAAGTTGTATCCGTGTGTACCTAAATAGTTCATGATAGGCTTCTCGTAAGTATCCTCTTTTTCCCAGGTTGCTTATATTTCCGGATGATGTTTCCATTACACCTTGCAATATTTAATAGCTTGATTTCACACGTTCTTCCAATTCTCTTCTAAAATCTTAGATGGTCTCTAGACATAAGTTGAGTCTGCTTGTAGCTCCAACTCCTTTTGAGTAATTGAATCCTCTAGTGCTTTCAAACTCTTTGTTTCCTCCAGGTTCATACCAACATATTAGTGATCTACATCTTCGACCATAAAGTACCTCATATGGTGCTTCCTTCAAACTACTTTGATAGCTGTTGTTGCAGGAAAACTCTGCCAAAGGTAGATGTTCTTCTCACGAACCTCCAAAATCTAAAGAACATGCTAGAAGCATATCTTCTAAGATTTGATTAGTCCTTTCTATCTGACCTCCTGTTTCTGGATGATAAGTTTTACTGAAATATAGCTTTGTCCTAAGTGCTTCATGTAATCATTTCTAGAACACTGAAGTAAACATAGACCCTCTATCTGTTACTATCTCCTTGGGCACTCCATGCTTGCTCACAATTTCTTCGACATATATGTCTACTAGCTTTTCTACGTTTTCCTTGTGATTCACTGGTATGAAGTGTGCACTTTTAGTAAGTCTGTCCATGATCACCCAAATCATATTTTGCGTTTCTGGGTCACTGGTAAACCAGTGATAAAATCCATCCCAATTTCCTCCCATTTCCATTATGGAATCTCCAAAGGTTGCATTGGTCCTGCTGGACTTTGATGTTTAGCTTTAACTCTCTCGCAAGTATGGCATTCATAAATATACTTAGAAATGTCCTATTTCATGTTGTTCCACCAGAATAATTTCTTGAGATCCATGTACATCTTGGTACTACCTAGGTGAATTGCACAAGGTGTTTCATGAGCTTCCCAAAATATTATCTCTTTAACTTCAGGTACATCTAGTATACAGATTCGATTTTGGAACCATAAAGAACTATAATCGCCCAAGTGAAATGCAGATGGTTAACCTTCTGATATCCTCTTCATTTCTTCAATAATCAAACGATCATCCTGTTGTCACCAAAATATTTCATTAGGAGATCACTATAACTTTTTGCAACAATCCTCATAGAATCTGGGTGAATTGCACAAGGTGTTTCATGAGCTTCCTGAAATATTATCTCTTTCACTTTAGGTACATCTCGCACACAGATTGGATTTTGGAACCATAAAGAACTATAATTCCTCAAGTGAAATGTTGATGGTTGACCTTCTGATATCTTCTTCGTTTCTTTAATAATCAAACGATCATCCTGTTGTCACCGAAATATTTCGTTAGGAAGATCACTATAACTTTTTGCAACAATCCTCATAGTAGCTAAACCTCCAAGAGATGTTGTTCCTATAAATTGAACTTGTAATATTTCTAGGTCCATCCTCAATTCTTTCGGCAACTCCCTATTTTTAGGTTGAGTATCGGTGCTCTTCTAGCTTAAAGCATCTGCTACAACATTAGCCTTCCCTAGAGTATAGTTGATGGTAAGATCGTAATCCTTAATAAACTCTAGCCATCATTGCTGCCTCATGTTCAATTCCTTTTGGGTAAAGAAATATTTGAGACTTTTGTGATCTATATATAGTTGACACCTTGCTTCATAAAGGAAATATCTCCAACTTTTCAAAGCAAACAACATTGTTGCTAACTCCAAATCATGTGCGGGGTAGTTGACTTCATGTCGTTTCAGTTGTCTAGACCCATAAGCAATAACTTTGCGATATTGCATCAGCACACAACCCAATCTGACGAGGGGTGATGACTGCAAGTGCACATATCAATTGTAGCTAGTTTCGAAGTAAAAGTATCAAACCAACAGAGAGCTATTAATAAAGGTCTTTATGCCCCTCGTTACTATTCACTAGAGAGTACTTGTAGGTTATCTCTAATTCCAAGTAATGGTGTATAAATAGTATGTTTGAATAAGTGCTAAAGTAAACAAGAACAAAGTAAATAGCGAAAGTAAACTAAAGTTAGAGAGTGTCTAGGAAGTGTTGTGTAATATGGTTGAGGGGTTCTCAAGGAGTGTAGGATTAACCTCTAGCATGAAACCATTAATCATAATTAAGATAATATACTTATTGCGTCATGATATGTGTGGAGAGAGCTCCATAATAAGATGTTCACCTCTGAATAACCACTGTGATGTCTGAGAGCAATCACCCATACAAACCACCGCAATTAAGGGTTTCCCTGTGGATATCATAATTAGCTTAGGGAGTCCCTCTTTATCCTCCTTTGACCATGTAGGTTACGAGCTAACGCCGATCTGTCACGAGGCCATTCCGGGTACGATCCCAAAACATGTCCAAAAGATTTCTCCCTCCCTTTAGTCCCAAGGTCAAATGATATGTGGTCGACTACACATACCATCTAAAGAGAGAGATCAAATACAAATCATAAATCTATCATACCCGGGCAAGTCATACAGACACAAGATAGATCATCTTTATTGCAAGTTCATAATAGTGCTAGGGTTTCACCATCTCGCCCCAAGAACAAGTCAACTACTCATACATGAAGGGGATCAACATCATGGAAATTGTATGGATGAAATATGAAGGTACAATTGAATACAAGTGCAAACCCAATATAGAGATTGGACTACAACAAAGTAAACAAAGGGCATTGATGTGAAGACGATGTTGATGAAGATGATGGTGAAGATCGATGCGTAGCCCTTCAAGGTGCAAATCTCCCCTCTCCCTTGAGTTCTATGGTGGTGTAGATATTGTGGTGGAGGCTATGGAGGCGGCGGAGCAGCAGGGCTCCGCCCCTTTGGCGTATGTGGACTCTCTTCCTTGTTCTAGGGTTTTCCCCTCTTTAAATATGCATCTGGAGGTCGGTTTTGTGAACCGACGAAGCTAGGGAAAAATACGCCCATTGGTCCTTCACAAATGTTATTCTGTTTGATGAAACTAAGCTGTCAGAGGTTAATACGGCCGTAAGGTACGGGTGGGCTCCGCCCGTACCAGTGGTCGTTAAGCCTTATGAACTCTATAGTGTTTTGGTCGCCATTTGTTCATACGGACTCCGGTTGAGGTGTTCTTTGGCTCGTTGGATTCGTATGAACGAGGGCTACAACACCATGGCCTTGTATATTCATTTGGAGTTGATGGAAAATCCACTTTTTCCTCCTCTCAAATGGCTAAGTCTGGTGCCTACAACTCCTTCATATTGAATCCTCTTGGCTCCTTTTATCAATGATTATTCATAGCACCTACACACAAATCAAAGACAAGAAAAAGGAAATAAAATCCTAATAAAACTATGAATGTGCACAGTCCATGTGGAAATGAATGAGAACAAGTAATCATACATAATAAGCATAATTGTAGACATATGTAGTATGTAATGAGTGACAATATGAATAATTTATATACTTAAATATGCATCATTTTTGGACTCATCAACTTCCCCAAGCTAGAATCTTGCTCGTCCCGAGAAATAAAGTGTCTTATGGACAAGGTCATCATGTTCATGAGGCACGAGTCGATAACATAAATGAGGCAAAAATTGAAACAAGAGTATAATACCGAATGTAGAAGATCAATGCCTTGTATCCTTATTTTCCCTGCAAGCTCAAAGTAAGAAAGAACATATTCATACAAGGAAACACAAACTTAGTTATGTCAATCCATAAAAGATCAATTAAAACATCAATACTCCATGTCAAAAAGTGAATCTAGCTTGAAAGAAAACTTTTGATCCTCCTATTGCGCCTTTTATGTTTTGTATCTCTCACTTTTGTAAAGTAAGGACTTCAACGGGAATATGAATTCACTTACGGTTGGCAGTCATATGCGTTCAGTACTTCATCCATTTGAAAGGCTCATCAAAGTTAGAGAGGTGACAAGAACACTATACAAGCTTAGGTAACACTACAAGAAAAGTTTCCTTCCGAAACGAATTGGCCAGACGGTCGTCGTAGAAGGCGCGTCTTCCGCGACGAAATTCTTGGATCGGCCGTGGCCGATGGAAAACTTTTTTTTGGTTTCGCGGCCCTCTACTACGACGGATCTGCTAAAAACATGGAGGAAGCTCGGCTGGCGCGTGGCAGAAGCAAGATTTTCATTTCCTCGCGCGATGTTGACTCGCCGAAGTCTTTTGAGGCGTGTGGGACCCGGACGTCAGTGTCTCTAGCGGACCATACTTTTCGGTCGCGCCTCCCTGATTTGAACTCGATAATGTAGCTCGAGGCGTCTGCCGTTTACTCAGGCTGCTAGGTCCCACATGTCAGCCTCTCATTAGAAGGATCGTGTGTATGATGGAATTTTTTTCCATCGCTCGCGCTACCCTGTTCCGAAGTTGATAGCGCTGCTTGTTGTATCTACCGTCTAATCAACCTCCTGGGACCCCCCATGTCATCCTCTCATTAGAAGAAACGTGTGCATGATGGAATTTTTTCCTTCATTGGCGCTACCCCGTTCCGAGTTGATAGCGTTGCTCGACGCATCTACTGTTTAACCAACCTCCTGAGCCCCACATGTCATCCTCTCATTAGAAGAAACGTGTGTATGATGGATTTTTTCCTTTGCTCGCGCTACCCTGTTTCGAACTTGATAGCGTCGTTCGATGCATATACCGTTTAATCACGACGCTGGGCCCCACATGTCATCCTCTCATTAGAAGAAACGTGTGTATGATGGATTTTTTTACCCTCTGTCGCGCCTTCGTGTTCCAAACTTGATAGCGTTGCTTGCTTCTTCAGCCGTTTATACAGGCTCGTGGGCCCGACATGTCAGCCTAACATTAGAAGAATCATGGGTATGATGGATTTTTTTCTTCTCTAGCGCTACCCTGTTCCGAACTAGATAGCGTTACTCGACGAATCTGCCATTTGCTCACGCTACTAGGTCCCCCATTTCAGCCTCTCATTAAAAGAAACGTGTACATGCTGAACTTTTTTCTCGCTCGTGCCTCCCTGTTTCGAACTAGCTACATTGCTCGATGCAGCATCTGTATAAGTTCGTGATGCTGGGTCCCACATATCAGCCTCTCTGTAAATGAAACGTGCGTATGATGGACTTTTTTTTGGCCATGTTCGCTGATTTGACCTTGGGAACTTGCTGGCTCCCAGATGTCAACCACCTCTATGCAGGAAATGTGTCTATGCTGGGTCCCAGCTGACACCCTCTATTTGAAATAAACATGTGTATGTTGGACTATTTTTTTGGGTCCTAGATGTCAGCCTCAGAGTAGAAATAATGCTCATAAAGGCCGAATTAAAAAGATTCTGGGCTAAATGCCCTATTCGTCATGGCTTATATTCCATGGGCTCACTCCTAAGTTGAATGGTATATGGTTGGTGGCCATAAGACCACGAAAAGGCCGAATTAGAAGGTATTGGGCTATTTCTGGGGCCGATAGGATAATTTCATGGTCTATGCTTGGGCCTGCTGGGTCCGACATGTCAGCTTCTCTCTAAGTGCAACGTGTGTATGATGGACTTTTTTTCAGCCGCGTTCGCTATTTTCAATGTGGCAACCGTGTATGGTCCTACTGTTGTGGCCCTTATGTCAGCCTCTCTGGCATGTTCTGGCTTGTGGGTCCCCGATGCAGCCTTGTATGTTCTATCTGGTGGGTCCCTGATGCGAGCCTCTCTGTACAAGTATTTAAACTTTTGTTTCGAACCCACTCTCAAAACAAACTCTAGGGACACTGCATGCTGGTGGGTCCGTGATGTCAGCCTCTCTGTAATGCGATATTGCTAGAAGAAAAAATTGTAAATCTAAGATACGATTCGAACAAAAGACCTTCAAATGAAATAAACGTAAACTGAGTGTGTTGCCACTACAACAAAAATATTTATAGAATAAATATCATTAAACTTTTATTAGTACTACAATTTATGTATTAGTCTTCTTAAAAATATTTTGGGTGTCTATTATCTCTTTTAAAATATAAAAGGGCAGCGCTCCTGGCATCTCAATTTATAAAATGCCACATAATGGAGTATTTTCTTAAAAACATGGGTAGGTAGAGTTTTTTTGAGAGGTGGGGGGCAATGCCCAAAAGGCCGAATTAAAAAGAGTTTGGCTATTCTACATAGGCTGCTCTACGTGGGTTTACTCTATAGGACAGGCTCCATGGGCTTCATTCTTAAATTTTAGTGGGATGTGCTCAGCAGTTCCCTGACCCCTAAAAGGCCGAATTAATATGTTCTCGGCTATGCACCATGGGCTCCTTTCTCAAATTTCACTAGGTTGTGGTCAATAGTCCCCTGACCCCGAAAAGACCGAATAAAAATGTTCTAGGCTAAAGAGGGGCCGAATGAGCTATGGAGTACTAGATATCTTCTCCTGGTTAATAAAAATTGCATTATGATGTGCTTGGCCGGATTCGAAACAAAGACCTCAGAGAGGGAGGGGAAAAGCGATAATTCTTTTTGGCAGCTATTCATGTCAAAATTCAATAGTATAGAATAAGGTAGAAAAATTATCAACAGATTCGAAGTTCATATTCAGGAGCACTTGACCAATTCAGCAGCATTCCAAAAGTGACTAGTTCAACAATACAGACAATGAAATACAAATAGCATTACAGAGAGAACCAGTTTTTGTTTCAGCTCTAAAAACCTTGTCGCACGATCAGTTTGTCGTTTTCACCAATAACACTCGACCATTGGAGCATGCAAAACTGACGATCAAGTCTGCTTTGAGTACCTTAATTCTCACATCAATGCCTATGTGACCCCCATATGCAACCCAAAATGCCCAAGTCTCATCTAGATTGTGACACAGCCATGTACAAGGGCGACGAGCACTCGTTTGTTTCACATTCAGCAGCACATGAAAGATTCAACAGCAATTTAAAGTGACCGATTCAAAGTTGGCAGAAAATATCCAAAAGAATTGATAGATTCAGCAATGCCAACATTGGAATTCAATGGATGTATAGTAATGTGGCAAAGCCAAGTTTCAAAAGGAAAGCGTGACCATGCATTTTCTCTACTCGATCTGAATAAGTCCAAGTACATAGGTATTACTAAAAAATAAATTAGTAGTAGCTGAACTTCATACAAAATACTTAGTAGAAGTGTAGAACTACAAGCTTACACTAAGCTAGGAACTACTACATGTCCCATCATACGTACTCGAAGAAACGAGAATGCTTCAGTGTGTCAAAGTGTTGGTCGAGCTGCACCCTTGATTTCCTACCTGGCACGTGTCTCTCGTTTCATTGTCGCCTGTCGGCCTCTAGGTCAGCATCATACATGTAAAATTCATACGACAAACCAGGAAGTTTAGGATCCTTAATTTCGGCAATTCCAATTACGAAGGGAATCTGCCACCAACATAAACTAGCTAATTAGTACAACATTACATACACTCATAATAGGATCATCACAAGAGTATTAAGATGTGATATCTCACCAGTGAATCTTGTCCGACTACAGGTTCAGTAGTATGCCAGTAAAGATGTGGCTTGGACAGAAAAGACATGAGCACTTCCTGCGTAGCGTTCGCCGGCAACGGCCTAATCGTTGTCTCGGGTGACCTCTTTACTACAACCTGATTGAAACTAGCGAACAAGACCAACGACCAAAACCTCACCTCGTACCGTGGCGATTCGCACGCCACCGACCTGACTGGCCTGACGGACAGGAGCAAGTCCGTGCTATGCCCGTCAATTTGGGCGACGAACAGCTTGCCCTCCTTCCCGATGCCGATGACCTTAGCTATGAGTGAGCCCGGTGCACGAACCGGCATAGACAGGTCCCATATTTTGGGGTTGTATCTAGGCAATGTCATCGAGTGGGCAGATATGAGGTGCTTGACAAACACTTTCTTGACGCCGGTGAACTCGCATCCTGGCTCCGTGCAGACACACCGGCGATAGTTGCACGCGATCTTGTGGTAGTAGACGTCCTTGTAGGAGACCAAAGTCTAGCAGATGTCGTTGGGGCATCTACTACCTTTTCCACCAGCAACTTGGCGGTATAGCTCCTTGGAGCATGCGGCCAGTCGGACGGTGTTGGTAGTGTCCAGATGCTTAGCTATTTTGTTGAAGACGTCGTCCCCAACATTCGTCCAGACGTTGTTCAGCCGGTTGTGCCTCGAATCGAAAGCCATCACGTCCGAATGATTGGGGGCAAGGGCGGATGTATGTATGACTGTTGGGCTTATTTGGAGGAGAGGGGTGGCGGCCTGGAAGGATTGATATAACGGGTGAGATGGCGAGAAAAATGTGTGAAGTGCGTGCTAGAGAAGATCCAAATGCGGCCTCTCGGAGTTGGGAATGGCTCTTAAGGAGGGGGTTTTGCCGTGCTCCTACGGCTATCTTCTGTCGGGCGTACTGCATCGAGCATGCCGACTAGAGTTATGGAGTAGGGAGTACTACTATAGGTACTCTAGACTAGCACACTTCCATGGAGTGTTCTCTCATCACATCTCAGTTATTAGAACTGAGAGATGACTTATTTACTGCTTTCATTTTATACTACTCCCTGATGTATATGCACTTCTATTCTTGTAGACAATTGTTGGGCCTCCAAGTGCAGAGGTTTGTAGAACAACAACAAGTTTTCCCTTAAGTGGATCACCCAAGGTTTATCAAACTCAGGGAGGAAGTGGTCAAAGGTATCCCTCTCAAGCAACCCTGCAATCAAGATACAAGAAGTCTCTTGTGTCCCCAAGACACCCAATACACTTGTCAGGTGTATAGGTGCACTAGTTCGGCGAAGAGATAGTGAAATACAAGTGGTATGGATAATTATAAGTGGTAACGGTGCCAGAAAATAGCTTGATGGCGTGTGGTTGACATGGGAAGAGACTAAGCGATTTCTAAAATAAAGATGGAAGCAAGAAAACATGTAACATATCTAGTTGCAAATGGTGTTTCAATGTTTAGAAACAAGGCCTAGGGATCATACTTTTGCTAGTGAACACTCTCCTATAAATATATTCTCTTTATGATACTACTCTGAACTACTCTCCGGTTGGACACTCTAATCCATGGTAGGGCTATAACAGCACTCCTCAAAGTTTGCTTTCCCCATCTAGATAACCCCACACTCTCACCTTGAGCTCTAGATGGTTCCAACAAACACCACAATTTTATAGAAACATCCAACTCGAAATATAACTCATAATAAGTAATTGTAATCTCTAGCCTAAGTGCCACCATGTTGTCCATGCTGTCACTTTCACACACGTGGGGAGAGCAGAGATCTATTAAATCACTTGAGTAGCAAAGTAGATCTACTTGATTACAAAGCTCATGATCACAATATGATCATGCATAAAGAGAGAGATGAACACATAGCTACTTGTATAACCCTTAGCCTCGAGGAAGAACTACCCCCTCATCATCATGGGAATCAGCAACGACGATGGAGATGGTGGTGGAGATCAATGGAGATGGCTCCGGGGGCACTTCCCCGTCCTAGAAGGGTGCCGGAACAGAGACTTTTTGTCCCCCGAATCACCCCTTTGGTGGCGGCGGCGCTGCGGAACTTTTCGTGGCTGGAGGCTGGATTATTTAGGGTTTCTGCATCAGAGGCATCTTATAGGCAAAAGGGGAAGCCGAGGGGGTGCCCTAGGCGGCCACACCACCCCTTGGCGTGGGTCAGGCCTGGCCACGCGGCCAGGTCGTGTGGGCGGCCCCTGGCCCCTCCCTGTCTCATATTCTGGCTCCGTGTCCTCCTCGGTGAAATATTGACTTTGGCTTTTGTCCCGTCCAATTCCAAGAATATTCATTTTTTGACTTTCCTGAAACCAAAAAAAGCAGAAAACAGGCAGCTGGCACTGTGGCATCTTGTTAATAGGTTAGTCCAAGAAAGTGTATAAAAATACTCCAAAGTGTAGGCAAAACATAAGAAAGTAGATATAAAACAAGCATGGAACATCAAAAATTATAGATACGTTAGCAACATATCACTCCCTCCAGTTCGTATTCTAATGGCCTCAACTTTGTCTAGATTCACATCAGTTAGACAGAGTAGTTGTAAGTTGGGTCACTTACGTTTTTCGGTACTTCATAGTACGAACCAAAATACCAAGATTTTGAACCTCATATGAACTTTCTAGAAAGGTACCCCTTTGCAAAGATTGGCAAGCCTGCTAAAATTGCTGAAACTTCTAGAAAGGCAAGAACCCACAGCCTAAATTGCATCATGCTTGGTGAAATAATGACATGTTCCTAGTTCATATTCAGCAGCATTTCAAAGTAACCGATTCAGCAATACAGACTCTGAAATTCAGCAGGACAGCGAGAATCAATTCTTGTTTTGGCACTAAAAACCTTGGTGCGGGATCAGTCGCTTTTCTCCGAACACACTCGATCATTGGAGCACGGAAAACTGACCATCAAGCCTGCTTTTTTGTGCATACTTTCTAGTCACATCAATGACTATGTGACCCACATATGCAAACCAAAATGCCCCAAGCCTCATCTAGATTGTGACAAGGCCATGTTTCAAAAGAATAGTAAGACCATCTACTTCCCTTGATCTAAAAAAGTATTAGTACGTCAATATTAGTTCTACAAGATACTTTAATACTATAATAAAAATAACAAAACATTTGACAAATTCACTACCATTTGAAAGATTCAGCAGCACTGAATAAAACAGAAAAATATCAATAGATTCCAAACACATAATCAGCGGCACTTGACATATTCAACAGCATTTCAAAGTGACCGATTTAGCAGTGCAGATAATGACCAAAAGTATTGACATATTTAACAATGCAGACACTGAAATCCAATAGATGTAGCAAGGCCGTAATTCAAAAGGATAGAGAGAACATATTCTGGCCATGTTCCAAAAGAAGAGCAAGACCATCTACTGGTCTTGATCTAAACAAGTACCAATACATCACTATTAGTTCTAAAAACTATTTTAGTAATAGCAATTTCAGAATGTTTGACAGATTCAATGGCACTTGAAAGACTCAGCAGTACTGAATAAGACAGAAAAATATCATCAGATTCCTAGTTCATAATAAGCGGCACTTGACATATTTAGCACCATTTCAAAGTGACCGATTTAGCAGTACAGATAATGACCAAAGGAATTGACAGATTCAGCAATGCAGACATTGAAATTCGGTAGACGTAGCAAGGCCATGATTCAAAAGGAAAGAGAGACCTTATTCTGCACTACATCCATCGGTCTGAAGAAGTACCAATACATATGTATTACTCCTACTACAAAATAGATTAGCAGTAACAGAACTCCATACAAAATACTCAGAACTACCTTAAGCTAGGAACCACATGTCCCAAAATGGTACTCCCTCCGTCCCAAAATGTAAGGCGCCTAAGCTTTAGCCAAAAGTCAACACCTTCTAAGTTTGACCAAGTTTATAGAAAAAATATGAATATCTACAATATCAAATGGGCATTTTGAGAAACTATACTTTCTGGTGAATCTATTGATATTGATTTGGTATTGTGAATGTTCATATTTTTATGTATAAATTTGGTCAAACTTAAAATATGTTGACTTTTGACTAAAGCTTAGGTGCCTTACATTTTGGGATGGAGGGAGTAAGAAAAATCCGGTCGAGGAGTACATGTGTTCAAGTTAGGATCATCACAAGAAGATAAAGATGGGTTAATCGCTAAGAAATAGGGATGCAGAAGTGGGACAAATGGGACAGGTGGGATCCTTAATTTTAGACGCCTAGACTAACTCTAAACTAAGTGGGAGAAGTGGGAAAAGTAGAATTTAACAAATCTCACTTATCCCGCTTATCCCACTTAGTTTAGAGTTAGTTTAGAAGTCTCCCACATATCCCACCTCTGCATCTACGGTAATAATCTTGTCGATACGAAGCTTGTATTCCACGGTGAACTCCGATGGTCGATTCTGATGACGAGCGACCAAATTAGACCGACAAACCGACAAAGAGCAAGTGGCTTTAGAATTTTCATAGAATATCTTCTCACACAAGCCATTTGGATGTGCAGAGCTCAACTTCACCATGAACTGCGGCGACACGCGCGCCGCCGGCCTGACGCACACGACAGATATCAAGATGACATCGTCACGCCCGTCGAATAACACGTAGAACACCGTGTCATCGAACCCGGTTAGCCCGATATCTACATTTTGCGAGCCCGGTGCCGGGACTGGCTTAGAGATGTACCTGCCTTTCCTACCAAAGTGTAAAATGCACAACCTCATGGCGTGGGCTTCTCTGAGGTGGGAGTGGAGCACAAACGGAATTGCGGCGAACTCGCAGCCAGGCACCACGTAGTTCCATTGGACTGCATCAGCGAGCATTGAACATGAAGACATATTTGGCTAGACAGCCCATACCAATTGGGTCTATCACCAACATAAAGTAATTAATTAGTACGACATTACATATATTCATATTAGGATCATCACAAGAAGATTTATATGTGTTAACACTATTGGTTGATATTCTTGTAGTCCAGGGGGAATTCCGACAACATCTTGAGAAGCTCGTAGGTAACGCCTCGGTTTCGACAGGTACGACATGAGCGCTTTCAGCGCGACTTCAGCCAACGAAGGCATGCTCGTCTACTCAGATGTCGCTTCCATTTCGACCGAATGATGCTTATTCCATGACGGCAGCGACCATAACATCACCTTGTACCGCGGCGATTCGCACGTTGCTGACCTGACGTACCTGACGGATAGGAAGATGTCTGTGGTGTACCCTCCAATTAGGGCGGCAAACTCCGTGCCCTCTCTCCCGATGCCGATGATCTCTGGTGTGTGCACCCGGTTAGTCGGGTACCAGTACTTGTTGGAGTAGGTCACTTGGGGCAAAGAGTACATCTTGTGGGCAAGTTTCAAGTGGTCAAAGAGCTCGTGCAAAGTCAATGGTCGGTTGATGAACTCGCATCCTCGCTCCGTGCGGGCTACGCACGGGGCATAGCAGCACTAGAACTTGTGCTCGTAGACATCATTGTAGGAGACCAATGAACAACAGCGGTTGTTGGGGCACCTATTACCTTTTCCGCCAGCGACCTGACGGTACAGCTCCTTGGAGCATGTGGCCAACCTAACAGCGCTGATAGTGTCCAGATGCATAGTGATTTTGTTGAAGACGTCGTTGCCGACCTTGCTCCAGCCGCAGTGTCGTGGGTTGCACCTCGAATCCGCCATCCCGTCCGGACGGATTGGGGGTGAGGGTGGATCTATGTAGAGTTGTTGGTGGTTTTTGGAGGAGGAGGCTGGTGGCCTGGAGGGAGTGATGCAGCGTGCAAGATGGGGAGTAAAATGTGTGAAGCACGTGCCTGAGATGCGGCCAGGCGACATCGGCGAGTGGGGATAAACTAAATAGAGATGGAGAAGATAGGATGGCTCTTTGAACAAGGTTTTTTCTTTTCTTCTGCTGTAAGAAGCGGCTGCATCGAGGACGCCAGCTATGCGTGAATGCGTGTAAAACGCGCCCCTGTGCAATAAATTAAACATGTCACTTCCTAGCGCAGTACTTTCTCGTCGCGTCAGCTTCTATTTTCATACTAGTATTAGGGCATCACCTATGGTGGTAGAATTTGTCTATAAGCTAGGAGGTTTTAAGAAAAAGCTTTTGATGTACTACTGAATTCCTGGTTAGCCTAAAAAGTATTTGGAAAATTTTAAGAGCAATCTATCTATCGTGCTTACTTGTAGTTAAAATTTAACACGGTTGGTAGGAGTACGGTTTACATCGAAGACCTCAAAAAAGAGAAATTTACATAGAGGTCCATAAACTTAGCACAATGGGCCCTAAAGTTAAGCAAGGAAAAGCACTCGGGTCCTTCTCAAGCGAGAAACTGAGCCATACCCTTCGTACTACTATATTTTCTACACATAAACACACAAAATGCTCCTGACACTTTCGAACCAGCGTGCTGGGGGTGTTCTTGGTGCTTCCTCTTCACAGGTTGTGAAATAGAACAACAATGCAGGTCGACGCACGTGGGCAGTGCCACGTTGTAGACGAGAGATCAGCGGGCTAGCAGGGTGTGTGTGGATGGTGATGAGGCAGGAAAGGAGAGAAAATACAATTTGTTTTGCACGCATATATATAGTAAAGGTCCCGAAATTTTGACAATAGGTTCAACTTCTTGCTAAGATTCTACATCTTGACAACTTAACGAAATTATATTAGGTCAAACTTGAGATAGAAGTAAGCGTGTGATAGATAGATCTTGGATTAGTTGTCTTGTCGAAGGTAGATGGGTGCATCTTCTTTTAGTAAACGATGTCCTAGGTGTGAGTTTCCAACTATCAGGAAAGAACATTCTCAATTTTCCCATGTTTTGCAAATTTTAAAACTTCCTAGCTAACTCTGTCGACTTGAATGAGACTCTATGCAAATTTATCGAAAATAGGTCAAATTTGAACTACAAGTAAATTATAGATTTCTTTGGAAGTTTTACGAAAAAGCTTTCGGTGGTTTTCGATGTACTGAATTCCTGGTTAGAGCTTCAAAAGTTTGTTGGGACATTTTAAGAGGAACCTATCTATCGCGCTTACTAGTAGTTAAAATTTGATATGGACGGTGGGAGAAAGTATGATTTGCATCGAAGACCTAAAAAATTTACATAGAGGTCTATAAATTTAGCATAAAGGGCTCTAAAGTTAAGCAAGGAAAAGCAGTCTGGTCCTTCTCGAGAGAGCAACTTAGCCATATACCTTTCGTACTAGTGTGTACTTGCTTCACACACACAAAAGCGCTCCTCACACTTTCGAACGAGCGTGCTGGAGTGTGCTTGGTGCTTTCTCTTCGCAGAGTGTGAAATGTAACGACAAGGCAGGTCGACGCACATGGGAAGCACCACGTTGTGGATGATGGAGAGGTCAGCCGGTCGGGGTGTGTGTGGATGGTGATGAGGTAGTGTGAAGTAGAGAGAAAACACAACTTGTTTTACGTGCATATATTATCTTACCACTATATAGTGTACGGATAACTTTGAATGTTGACCGTGGGATCAAGACTCGCGAATCCCAGCGTTTCTAGCCGTTGGATCTTCTTTTCCATTATAGCTTCTAGAAGAATGTATTGATACTCTTTGACATAATCAATGTTATGCACAAACCTCAAAACACACTTCTCCATCATACTAGAAGCTTATCCCTTGTTTCTCTAGACCATGTTATCAAAAATTTCATGTGTTAGGTAGCTAAATAATCTTTGATTTCTACATGATGATACAAAGTACAAGGACCAAATATACACCCATACTTTATAGATGTTGATCAAATTTATATTTTTTGTGCTTTACCAATTATAATTGTATATAGTGATGATGATATGTCATACATCTACTATCCGAGTCTCACGTGCACTTACTAGTAGCTAATAATCGTTGACTTCTACATGATCTTACCACTATATAGTGTACAAACAACTTTGAATATTGACTGTTGGATCAAGACGCGTGACCCAACATTTCCGGCCGTTGGATCAAGACTCGTGACCCAACATTTCCGGCCGTTGGATCTTCTTTTCCATCCTAGCACCTTAAAGATTCTATTAATAGTCTTCATTACAAACCACTATATAGTGTACGAATAACTTTGAATGTTGACCGTTGGATCAAGACTCGCGAATCCCAGCTTTTTGAGCCGTTGGATGTTCTTTTCCATCCTATCATCTAGAAGATTCTATTGATAGTCTTCGGCGTAATGAATCCTATGCACAACCTCAAAACACACTTCTCCATCATACTAGAATCTTCTCCCTTGTTTCTCTAGACCATGTTATCAAAAATTTCATGTGTTAGGTAGCTAATAATCTTTTACTTCTACATGATGATACAAAGTACAAGGACCAAATATATACACCCATACTTTATAGATGTTGATCAAAATTATATTTTTTGTGCTTTACCAATTTATAGATGATGATCAAATTCCTGGTTAACTCCTTTCTAATTAAGATTTTGCATCTTGACAATTTAAAGAAAAATTAGCGCAAACTTGAGCTACAAGTAAGCGTGATAGATTTTTCTTTAATTAAATATCTCTTTGGAGGTAGATGGATGCATATTCTTGTAGTAATCAGTACCGGCGGTGTGAGTTTCCAACTATCAGGAAAGAACATTCTCAATTTTCCGAGAGATGATGAGATTAGTGTACGAATAACTTTAAATGTTGACCGTTTGATTAAGACTCGCGAATCCCAGTATTTCTAGCCGTTGGATCTTCTTTTCCATTCTAGCATCTAGAAGATTCTATTGATAGTCTTGAACACAATGAATGCACTATGCATAAACCTCTCCAAACACACTTATCGATCATACTAGAATCTTCTCCCTCGTTTCTCTAGACCATGTTACCAAAAATTTCAAGTGTTAGGTAGCTAATAATCTTTGACTTCTACACATGATGATACAAAGTACAAGGACCAAATACACACCCATACTTTATACAGTAGATGTTGATCAAATTTATAATTTTTTGTGCTTTACCAAGTATAATTTTATATAGTGATGATATGTCATAAGATTTACTATCTAAGCCTTATTAAGGTGTGCTTTTTTACACAATGCGGGAGTAGTATATTTCTTTGCTTAGACATATGGTCACCTTTGTCCATGCGCTGTACATGCTGAGAGAATAAAACGTTGGCAGGGGAAGAGGGCAGCAGCGAAGAGAAGTTGAAGGCGGTTCCTTGTCAGAGCAAAGTTATGATGGGTTTCTGACACGAGGTACTCCTGCGGCCTTACATTGTACACTCTACTAGTAGTAAATTTCAGGACCTATGCACGCAAAACAAATCGTGTTTTTTCTCTCTCCTTCCCTATGCGCCATCTCTCCTCTCCTTTCCCCTCGCGCACCGGTCCGGCTGATCTCTCTCCCCTCGTCCACAGTGTGGCGCTGCGCACGTGTGCCTTGGTATGGCAGCTCTGTGTCTCTGGCGTGTTCGGCAGCCGCGAGTTGGTGTGGATTAGGGACGAGGAGGAGTACATAGGAAGGAAACCACTTTGGTCCTTGGCGGCACAAAAATTCAAACTTTTCCGATTTTCGAAATTTTCACTTACTTCCAAAACATCAGGAGGGAAGGTTATCCAAAATATCGGCCAAACATCGGGAGGGATGGCAATTTTGAACTAGTTTTGAACATTGATCACACTGAATAAACGAAAAACAAAAAACAAAAGTTTTACTCATGATGTCCTATCATGTCTTGTGCACCCCGTGCCATGAAAACTGTAATCATGGGATTAGATAAGTTTTAGAAAAATAGCTTCACAATATTGTCCTACCATGTGTATGGACACTATCGGGTTTATTTCAACTCGAACGACCAAGGTCATCTACAGGTAAATTGTAGGTCGCTTTGAAAGTTTTACGAAAAAGCTCTTGGAGGTACCCATCAGGGGGAAGGGTCAATTAACATATATCAGAAACCACTGAGAGTTTTGACGACAGGTTCATCTTCTTGCTAAGATTTTGCATCCTAACTATTTAATGAAATTAGGTCAAACTTTGCTCAATGTTTCATGAAATTAGGTCAAACTTTCTAACCGATTAACTTTGAACATTGACCGTTGGATCAAGACTAGCAAATCAAAACATTGACAACCTCTTGATCTTCTTTTCCAGTCTTAGCATCTAGAAAGATTCTACTGATAGTCTTTAGCACGATGAACACTAGTATGCGCAAACCTCAAAACACACAGTACTTCATTATTACTCGTTCTTGTGCCAAATGCACGGACTTGGATGGAATTTTCATTTTTTATGAGGTCCTTGATGTAACTTGTACTTCCACCGACCACTCGAGCACCTCACTCTTACGATACCTACCATTAGATCGGCCATTCGTAGTACTTCTTATCTTTATCTTGTCTCTTATCTCTTACAATACCATATATACCACCACTACATAGTGTAGGGATTAACTTATTTTGAACATTGGCCATTGGATCTCAAGATTGGCAAATCCAAACATTGCTAACCGCTGGATTTTATTTTCCATTCTTAGCATCTATAAAGATTCTATTCATAGTCTTTAGCATGATGAACACTAGTGTGCTCAAACCTCAAAACACACATTACTTCATTACTCGGTTTCAGGGTCCTTGTGATAAATGCATGGACTTGGATGCAATTTTCATTTTTATGAGGTCCTTGATGTAAATTGTAATTCTACCCACCGTGTTAACTCTCAAGCACCTCGCTCTTACGAGACCTACCATAAGATCGGCCATTCATATTACTTCTTATCTTATCTTTTATCTTGTCTCATATCTCTTACAATACCATACAACTACATAGTGTCGGGATTAACTTTGAACATATTAACCGTTGGATCAGGACTAGCAAATCCAAACATTGCTAACCGTTGGATCTTTTTTCCATTCTTAGCATCGAGAAAGATTTGATCTATTGATAGTCTTTAGCACGATGAATGCTAGTATGCACAAACCTAAAAACACACAGTACTTCATTGCTTAGTGTCAGGGTCCTTGTGCTAAAATGCATGGACTTGGATACAATTTTCATTTTTACGAGGTTCTTGATGTAACTTGTACTTCCACCGACCGTGTTAACTCTCAATCACCTCGCTCCTACAAGACCTACCATTAGATTGTCCATTCGCAGTACTTCTTATCTTACCTTTATCTTGTCTCTTATCTCTTACAATACCATGCATACCATCACTAAATAGTGTAGGGATTAACTTATTTGAACATTGATCGTTGGATCAACACTGGCAAATCCAAACATTGCTAACCGCTGGATCTTCTTTTCCATTCTATCATCTAGGTCTGTACTCCCTCGCTCTATCCCAAAACATAAGGCGCCTAAGGATTGGTCAAAAGTCAAACCTTACTAACTTTGACCAAATATTTAAAAAAAATATCTACATCTACAATATTGAATGGACATATTAAGAAAATATACTTTATGGTGAATCTATTGATATTAATTTAGTACTCTAAATTTTTATATTTTTATGTATAATCATGGTCAAACTTAATAAATGTTGACTTTTGACTAATCCTTAGGCTCCTTATATTTTGGCGGAGGGAGTACTATTCAACACGACTCCACTTGCTCTGAACCATTGAATCTAAAATCCTAACGGTCATGATTAGTGCTATGGATCCAATTCAAAACTGCTCTACTATGGTAGTATAATAGAGAGAATACAGTCTACTGTGCTATGAAATTTTGGGGGTGGTGACATGATGGTTCTAGAACATGCATGGTGGAGTTTACTCTAGGTACTATTCAACACAAATCCAACTTCTTTGAACCATTGGATCCAACAACCCAATGGTCAGGATTGGTGCTATGGATCCAATTCAAAACTGCTCCACTATAGTAGTAGAGATAGAGATATCTTATCTTATCTTATCTTATCTTACGACTATATGGTGCACGGATAACTTTGAGTATTGACCATTGGATCAAGACTCGTGACTCCCAACATTTCCAGCCGTTGGATCTTCTTTTCCATTCTAGCATCTAGAAGATTCTATTGATAGTCTTTAGCATAATGAATGCAATGCACAAACCTCAAAACACATTTGTCCATCATACTAGAATCTTCTCCCTCGTAGCTAATAATCGTTGACTTCTACATGATCTTATCTTATCTTACCACTATATAGTGTACGAATAACTTTGAATGTTGACCGTTGGATCAAGACTCGCGAATCGTAGCATTTCTAGCTGTTGGAGCTTCTCTTCCATTCTAGCATCTAGAAGATTCTATTGATAGTCTTCGGCATAATGAATGCTATGCACAAACCTCAAAACACACTTCTCTGTCATACTAGAAGCTTCTCCCGTGTTTCTCTAGACCATGTTATCAAAAAAATCATGTGTTAGGTAGCTAATAATCTTTGACTTCTACATGATGATACAAAGTACAAGGACCAAATGTACACCCATACTTTATAGATGTTGATCGAATTTATAATTTTTTGCTCTTTACCAATTTTAATTGTATATAGTGATAATATGTCATACGTCTACTATCTGAGTCTCACGTGCAACTTACTAGTAGCTAATAATCGTTGACTTCTACATGATCTTGCCACTATATAGTGTACAAACAACTTTGAATATTGACCATTGGATCAAGACTCGCGAATCCCCACATTTCCAGTCGCTGGATATTCTTTTCCATTCTAGCATCTTGAAGATTCTATTGATAGTCTTCATTACAAACCACTATATAGTGTACAAATAACTTTGAATGTTGACCATTGGATCAAGACTCACGAATCCCAGCATTTCTAGTCGTTGGATCTTCTTTTCCATTCTAGCATCTAGAAGATTCTATTGATAGTCTTGAACACAATGAATGCACTATGCATAAACCTCTCCAAACATGCTTCTCGATCATATTAGAATCTTCTCCCTTGTTTCTCTAGACCATGTTACCAAAAATTTCAAGTGTTAGGTAGCTAATAATCTTTGACTTGTACACATGATGATACAAAGTACAAGGACCATATACACGCCCATACTTTATACAGTAGATGTTGATCGAATTTATAATTTTTTGTGCTTTACCAATTATAATTTTATATAGTGATGATATGTCATACGATTTACTATCTGGGCCTTATTAAGGTGGGTTTTTTTACAGAATGCGGGAGTAGTTTATTTCTTTGCTTAGACATATGGTCACCTCTGTCCACGCGCTGTACATGCTGAGAGAATAAAACATTGGTAGGGGAAGAGGGCAGCAACGAAGAGAAGTTGAAGACGGTTCCATGTCAGAGCAAAGTTATGATGGGTTTCTGACACGAGTTACTTCTGTGGCCTTATAGTGTACACTCTACTAGTAGTAAATTTTAGGACCTATGCACGCAAAACAAATCGTGTGTTTTCTCTCTCCTTCCCTATGCTCCATCTCTTCTCCCCTTTCCCCTCGTGCACCGGTCCAACTGTTCTCTCTCCCCTCGTCCACAGCATGGTGCTGCGCACGTGTGCCTTGGTACGGCGGCTCTGTGTTTCTGGCGTGTTCGGCATCCGTGTGTTGGTGTGGAGTAGGGACAAGGAGGAGTACATAGGAAGGAAACCACTTTGGTCCTTGGCGGCACAAAAATTCAAACTTTTCCGGTTTTCGAAATTTTCACTTGCTTCCCAAACATTAGGAGGGAAGGTTATCCAAAAGATTGGCCAAACATCGGGTTTATTTCAATCCAAACGACCAAGGTCATCAAGGCCATATTGACATCATAATTTACAATTTGATAGAGTTCCCACGATAGTTTGGTAGATGGGTGCATCTTGGCGTAGTAAGCATTATTGCATGTGGGAGTTTCCAACAATTAGGAAAAAAAGAATGTCAATTTTCCTAGTGAGGACGGTGATGTTTTTTTGTGAATAAAGTCCAAATAATATGGTTCAGAATGCCACAAGCCACACATACTATAGTTGATTATGGTTCCTATCTAACTTCGGCTAAAAGTTTACATATTACAATGGGTCGGGACACGTGGTACCAGTACACATACTATAGTACTACGTAGTAGATTTTCTTTCTCCTTTGCCCCCCTCTCACCATCCATCCACTATCCTCTAAATTTCTTCTTCCTTCCCATGTAAGATTTCACGCAATGATTATACTTCTAGTCTTAGATGCAGCGGTGCAGAAAAAGATGAGGCCCACACCATACCACCATCAATCAAGTTCGTGACGTAACTTTGTGAAGAGTATACGTATACTAGTAGTACTGTAGCTAGATAAGTATGTACTACTATAGACACTTAATTTTTAATGGAGGAAATAAGAGACACCGAGTAATTCAGCACGATCTGCATGGTTCTCTTCATTTTTGGATAAAGCGGGGCGCCTTCTGAATTCTCTAGGCCGAGAAAAATCAAGAACCGACAAGTCTGGTATAATCCTTTTTTTTGTTGACGGGACGAGTCTGATACAATCTATTTATGATATTTTGGGATAGTTTTCAGGGTATTAACACAAGCACGACTATAAATAGATATTATAAATTGCAACAGTACGCACCCCTACTTTCACCCAAAACACCCAACCCACTGTTGCTTAGAACTTGATTTCTCTCTATTTCCTTTCAAAATGTCGCATGACAACTCTCTCCGGAACACGTCGATTGACCTGACAAATGGGAAAGGCCATGAAACTCCACATGGAAGCCCAGACTCGGTCGACGGGCCATGGCTGCCGCCGCTGTCTGACTCCTCTTATGAAGAAGATAGCCACTGACACGCTTTTTCGAAGGGACACCACAACCGACGCCGAGTGACTCCAATAAGATGGAAGATGAGACTGAGGAAGAGGAGGAGTCTGAGGTCAACCTTGAGGAGGAGGCCGAAGATGACAACAGGGAGGAGGCCGAGGACGATGGCGGGGAGCATCCCGAGGACGATGACGAGGAGGTCTCTTCCCGCCCCCACCGAAGAAGCATGCCTGAGTGCAAAATTAAATGGCATCCAGAGAAGAGGCAGGCAATGTACTATATCTCGTAATTAAGTATGTCCGGATAATTTGGCTTAGAGTGCACTCGCTGTATTCTAGCAAAATAAAGATAATTTCCACCGCATGTTAGTACTATATGAAAATACTTATTTCGATGTGTGTCACGATACATGGTTTTTTCTGCGGGAGGGGGGTGGAGTGGTAATGATGTTGAAACTTAAATGGTGTCCTCTTATATTTGTGCTTGTTTGGACAAAAACTACAAACATGGATTTGGACAACTTTCAAAAAACTTGCTACACAAGATGGTCATAACCATGTATGAACATTGTCCACATTTTAAGCCAAGTTACCAATGTCAAGATCATATCTGCATCACTCGTCCCGTTTATTGGGATAAATTAAAAAAAAGTAAAGAAAACAATAGAAAATGTTAAGCACTTATGTATGGTGTCCTCTTTCGTAAATGATAAACATGAATTTTAACAAGGTTTAAAAACACTTCTTCACAATATGACTAGCGATGTGTAACATACTCCCTCCGTCTCAAAATAGATGTCTCAAAATTGATTAAATTTGGATGTATCTAGCCACTATCTAGTCTAGATACATCTAAATTTAAAAAAAATTGTGACATATATTTTGAGACGGAGGGAGTACTTGGGTTTCAAGTTAAATAATGACAAAGGTCGTGTCCATTTCTGGTAGACGGGATGCATCTTGGCATGGCATACTAATGTTGTTAATTGGACTTTTCAACTTTTATATATAGAATTTTGTTAAATTATTTTAGAAGTGCCACATATAATTATTTTTTAAAGAAAAGGCAAAGAGTATGGCTCCGAATGCCACAACACACTAAATTTCACACAAAATAGAGTATGTTTCATGGTTAACAAGTTTCATGAATTTTCAGGCCTTCTAGCTAATTTTGCATAATTAAATGACATTTTGTCAATAAAACCAAAGTAGGTAAATTTTGAACCACAAGTGCGTGATAGATTGCTTGTAAACTTGTAAGTAATTCATATAGTACTAATTATTGTACCCATGCAGTCATACTGAAAACCGACTACTGTTTTGAAAGATACAACTTCTTTGTTTGAATTTTCATGCTGACACATCTGACCATGTTTCAAAAAAGTGAAAGAAAATAAGGAAACATGCACACAGCCTTTTAGTAGCACTCCTATTAAAAATTCATACTTGTAAAACAGTAAAGACGGCGCTGTTAAAGTTTCAATATAAGGGACCTGGGCACCTTCACCGGCCCTCCACAATTAACCTTTCTTCCTCTTAGACTTTGCAGCTATGGCTCCAAAGACCGGAGCTCCCCATGGGAAGAAGAAGACCCAGGTGGCGGCGACAAAGACCGTGGAGAAAAAGAAGTCATGTCACCGGCTTTCGAATCCTGCTCTGGCCACTCCAAGTCGCAGTCTCGCACCAGGCAGCCACAGGAAGAAGCAGGTGTCGAGGTCCATCAAGGCCAGGCTACATTTCCCCATCGGCCAGATCGGGTGCTACCTCAAGGAGGGTCGGTAGTCCCAGCTCATAGGCTTCAGGCCTCCCGTCTACCTTGCGGCCTTCTTGAGTACCTCACCGCCGAGGTGCTGGAGCTTGTCGGGCAAGCCGCAAAGGACAACAAGAAGATCCGCATCATCTTGAGGCGTGTGATGCTCGGCGTCATGCGCGACGAGGAGCTCAGCAAGTTGCTGGCCAGTGTTACCATCGCGCACAGTGGTGTGCTGCCCAGCATCCACGAGTCCCTGCTTGGCGATGGTACCGCGGAGGACGCAGCCAAGTTGCCCGCAGAGGATGCTGCCAAGTCGCCTGAGAAGACCGTGGAGTCCTCCTAGAAGTCAGTAAGTTGTACTACTACTACTCCGTATGTGTTTGGGTTTGCTCTATTTGCACTTTGGTTAATTATCAGTGTCAATGTAATATTCGGACCTGTGATGCTAAGAAAAAGCTTGTGAGGGTTCTAAAAAAATGTTGTTTTCCTAATCTTATCCTATACTCCATTTATTTAATACTCACTCTGTTCAGAAATATAAGACGTTTTAGCTTTGTGAAATGAATGTATCTAGACACTTTTTAGTGTATAGGTTCACTCTGAACCTCTACGAATCCATACACTAAAAGACGTCTAGGTACATTCGATTCACACAGCTAAAACATCTTATATTTCTAAACGAAGGGAGTATTACTCATCATATTAGGTTTAGTCAAAGTCAACCGTTACAAAGTTTGACCAACTATATACAGTATTAAATAGTATACTCATTGAAAAAATTCAATATACAGTAAGCGTCGGTGTGAGTTTCGAACTATCAGGAAAGAACATTCAATTCTCAATTTTTTGAGAGATGACAAGCGAGGTTGTTATTTTTCGTCAAGAAAGTCTGAAGAATATGGATCTGAATGCCCCAATCCAGGTTTTTAGACATATATATAGTGGACCGACATGTTGTACTGATGATACCCATGTTTTATATGCTTTCAAACTTCCTATCTAACTCTGTCAACTTGAATGACTTTATCCTGATTTATCGAAATTATATTAGGTTGAATTTGGACTATAAGTAAATTGTAGGTTGCTTTGAAAGTTTCATGAAAAAGCTTTTGGAGGTACTCTTCGGGGGAGGGGTGAATTAATATGTCAGAAACCACTATGAGCTTTGATGATAGGTTCAACTTCTTTCTAAGATTTTGCATCTTGACAATTTAACAAAATTAAGTCCGAATTGAGCTAGATGTAAGCGCGATAGATTGCTCTTGAATTAAATGTCTTTTTAGAGGTAGATGGGTGCATCTTTTTGTAGTAAACATTGTCGCCGGTGTGAGTTTCCAATTATCAGGAAAGACCATTATCAATTTTCTGCGTGATGTCAAGATTATTCTCTCTCGTAAAGGAAGTTCGAAGAATATCGATCTAAATGCCAGAAGCCAAATTTTTACACACACATATATATATATATAGTGGACTAACATATTGTTCTTATGATTTCCTGTGTTTTATTAATTCTCAAACTCGCTACCTAACTTCACCCACTTGAATGACCTTATGTCGATTTATCAAAATTAGGTCAAATTTGAACTACTACAAGCAAATTGTAGGTTACTGTGAAAATTTTACGAAAAAGCTTTTGAAGGTACCCATCAGGGGGTCACAATTAATATATGAGAAACCATCCAACGAGATTTTTGACGACAAATTCAACTTCTTGCTAAGATTTTGCATCTTGCCAGTTTAACAAAACTAGGCCAAATTTTAGCTACAAGTAAGTGCAAAAGATTCCTCTTGATTTAAAAGTCTTTTCGGAGGTAGATATAGGTGCGTCTTCTTGTAGTAGACAATGCCACCAGTGTGAGTTTCCAACTATCTTAGGAAAGAACATTCTTAATTTTTCGAGTGATGACTAGATTGTTCTTTCCCCTAAAGAAAGTCCAAAGACTATGGATCTGAATGCCACAAGCCAAGTTTTCACACATATATAGTGGACCACCACGATGCACCTACAATTTACCATGTTTTATCAGTTCTCAAATTTCCAAGCTAACTTCAACCACTTGAATGATTTTACGTCGATTTATCGAAATTAGGTAAAATTTGGACTATTGAAGGTAAATTGTAGGTTGCTTTGAAATTTTTACGAAAAAGCTCTTGGAGGTACCCATCGGGGGGAGGGTCAATTAATATATATCAGAAACCACCGAGAGTTTTCACGACAGGTTCATCTTCTTGCTAAGATTTTGCATCCAAACTATTCAATGAAATTAGGCAAACTTTGCTCACTGTTTCATGAAATTAGGTCAAACTTTGCTATTCGATTAACTTTGAACATTGATCGTTGGATCAAGACTGGCAAATCCAAACATTGCTAACCGTTGGATATTCTTTTCCATTCTTAGCATCTAGAAAGATTCTACTGATAGTCTTTAGCATGATGAACACTAATATGCGCAAACCTCCAAACACACAGTACTTCATTATTAATCGGTCTTGTGCCAAATGCACGGACTTGGATGGAATTTTCAATTTTTATGAGGTCCTTGATGTAACTTGTACTTCCACCGACCACTCGAGCACCTCGCTCTTACAAGACCTACCACTAGATCGGCCATTCGCAATACTTATTATCTTTATCTTGTCTCTTATCTCTTACAATACCATATATACCACCACTACATAGTGTAGGGATTAACTTATTTTGAACATTGCCCGTTGGATCTCAAGACTGGCAAATCCAAACATTGCTAACCGTTGGATATTCTTTTTCATTCTTAGCATCTATAAAGATTCTATTAATATACTTTAGCATGATGAACACTAGTATGTGCAAACCTCAAAACACACAGTACTTCATTACTCGGTTTTAGGGTCCTTGTGATAAATGCATGGACTTGGATGCAATTTTCATTTTTTATGAGGTCCTTGATGTAAATTGTAATTCTACCCACCGTGTTAACTCTCAAGCACCTCTCTCTTACGAGACCTACCATAAGATCAGCCATTCGTAGTACTTCTTATCTTATCTTTTATCTTGTCTCATATCTCTTACAATACCATACTACTACATAGTGTAGGGATTAACTTTGAACATATTAACCGTTCGATCAAGACTAGCAAATCCAAACATTGCTAACCGTTCGATCTTTTTTTAATTCTTAGCATCACGAAAGATTTGATCTACTGATAGTCTTTAACACGATGAACGCTAGTATGCGCAAACCTAAAAACACATAGTACTTCATTGCTCAGTGTTAGGGTCCTTGTGCTAAAATGCATGGACTTTGATGCAATTTTCATTTTTATGAGGTTCTTGATGTAACTTGTACATCCATCGACCGTGTTAACTCTCAATCACCTCGCTTCTATGAGACCTACCATTAGATCGTCCATTTGCAGTACTTCTTATCTTACCTTTATCTTGTCGCTTATCTCTTACAATACCATGCATACCACCACTAAATAGTGTAGGGATTAACTTATTTAAACATTGACCATTGGATCAACACTAGCAAATCCATACATTGCTAACCGTTGGATCTTCTTTTCCATTCTAGCATCTAGGTCTGTACTCCCTCTCTCCGTCCCAAAACATAAGGCGCCTAAGGATTGGTCCAAAGCCAAACATTACTAACTTTGACCAAATATTTAGAAAAAAAATATCTACATCTACAATATTGAATGGACATATTAAGAAAATATACTTTATGGTGAATCAATTGATATTAATTTAGTACTCTAAATTTTTATATTTTTGTGTATAATCATGGCCAAACTTACAAAATATTGCCTTTTGACTAATCCTTAGGCGCCTTATATTTTGGCAGAGGGAGTACTATTCAACACGAATCCAGTTGCTCTGAACCATTGGATCTAACAACCCAACAGTCATGATTAGTGCTATGGATCCAATTCAAAACTGCTCCACTATAGTAGTATAACTAGAGAGAATACAGTCTACTGTGCTACGCAATTTTGGGGGTGGTGACATGATGGTTCTAGAACATGCATGGTGGAGTTTGCTCTAGGTACTATTCAACACGAATCCTGATTCTCTGAACCATTGGATCCAATAGCCTAATGGTCAGGATTGGTGCTATGGATCCAATTCAAAACTGCTCTACTATAGTAGTAGAGATAGCGATATCTTATCTTATCTTATATTATCTTATCTTATATTATGACTATATAGTGTACGAATAACTTTGAATATTGACCGTTGGATCAAGACTCATGAATCCCAACATTTCCAGCCATTGGATCTTCTTTTCCATTCTAGCATCTAGAAGATTCTACTGATAGTCTTCAGCATAATGAATGCTATGCACAAACCTCAAAACACACTTCTCCATCATACTAGAATATTCTCCCTCATAGCTAATAATCATTGGCTTCCACATGATCTTATCTTATCTTACCACTATATAGTGTACAGATAACTTTGAATGTTGACTGTTGGATCAAGACTCGTGAATCCTAGCATTTCGAGCCGTTGGATCTTATTTTCCATTCTAGCATCTAGAAGATTCTATTGATAGTCTTCGGCATAATGAATGCTATGCACAAACCTCAAAACACACTTCTCCGTCATACTAGAAGCTTCTCCCTTGTTTCTCTAGACCATGTTATAAAAAAAATCATGTGTTAGGTAGCTAATAATCTTTGACTTCTACATGATGATACAAAGTACAAGGACAAAATGTACACCCATACTTTATAGATGTTGATCAAATTTATAATTTTTTGTGCTTTACCAATTATAATTGTCTATAGTGATGATATGTCATACGTCTACTATCTGAGTCTCACTTGCAACTTACTAGTAGCTAATAATCGTTGACTTCTACATGATCTTGCCACTATATAGTGTACAAACAACTTTGAATATTGACCGTTGGATCAAGACTCACGAATCCCAACATTTCCAGTCGCTGGATCTTCTTTTCCATTCTAGCATCTTGAAGATTCTATCGATAGTCTTCATTACAAACCACTATATAGTGTATGTATAACTTTGAATGTTGACCGTTGGATCAAGACTCGCGAATCCCAGCATTTCTAGCCATTGGATCTTCTTTTCCATTCTAGCATCTAGAAGATTCTATTGATAGTCTTGAACACAATGAATGCACTATGCATAAACCTATCCAAACACACTTCTCGATCATACTAGAATCTTCTCCTTGTTTCTCTAGACCATGTTACTAAAAATTTCAAGTGTTAGGTAGCTAATAATGTTTGACTTCTACACATGATGACACAAAGTACAAGGACCAAATATACACCCATACTTTATACAGTAGATGTTGATCAAATTTATTATTTTTTGTGCTTTACCAATTATAATTTTATATAGTGATAATATGTCATACATCTGAGCCTTATTAAGGTGTGCTTTTTTACCCAATGCGGGAGTAGTATATTTTTTGCTTAGCCATATGGTCACCTCTGTCCACGCGCTGTACATGCTGAGAGAATAAAACGTTGGCAGGGGAAGAGGGCAACAGCGAAGAGAAGTTGAAGGCGGTTCCATGTCAGAGAAAAGTTATGATGGGTTTCTGACACGAGGTACTCCTGCGGCCTTATAGTGTACAGTCTACTAGTAGTAAATTTCAGGACCTATGCACGCAAAACAAATCGTGTGTTTTCTCTCTCCTTCCCTATGCACCATCTCTCCTCCCCTTTCCCCTCGCGCACCAGTCCCGTTGATCTCTCTCCCCTCGTCCACAGTGTGGCGCTGCGCACGTGTGCCTTGGTATGGCGGCTCTATGTCTCTGGCGTGTTCGGTAGCCGCGCGTTGGTGTGGAGTAGGGACGAGGAGGAATACATAGGAACGAAACCACTTTGGTCCTTGGCGGCACAAAAATTCAAACTTTTCTGGTTTTCGAAATTTTCACTTGCTTCCCAAACATCAGGAGGGAAGGTTATCCAAAAGATCAGCCAAACATCGGGAGCGAAGGCAATTTTGAACCAGTTTTGAACATTGATCACATTGAATAAACGAAAAACAAAAAACAAAAGTTTTACTCATGATGTCCTATCATGTCTTGTGCCCCACGTGCCATGAAAACTGTAATCATGGGATTAGAAAAGTTTTGAAAAATAGCTTCACAATATTGTCCTACCATGTGTATGGACACTATCGGGTTTATTTCAACCTGAACGACCAAGGTCATCTATAGGTAAATTGTAGGTCGCTTTGAAAGTTTTACGAAAAAGCTCTTGGAGGTACCCATTAGGGGGAAGGTTCAATTAATATATATCAGAAACCACCGAGATTTTTGATGACAGGTTCATCTTCTTGCTAAGATTTTGCATCCTAACTATTTCAGGAAATTAGGTTAAACTTTGCTCACAGTTTCATGAAATTAGGTCAAACTTTGCTAACCGATTAACTTTGAACATTGACCGTTGGATCAAGACTAGCAAATCAAAACATTGCCAACCTCTTGATCTTCTTTTCCATTCTTAGCATCTAGAAAGATTCTACTGATAGTCTTTAGCACGATGGACACTAGTATGTGCAAACCACAAAACACACAGTACTTCATTATTACTCGGTCTTGTGCCAAATGCATAGACTTGGATGGAATTTTCATTTTTTTATGAGGTCCTTGATGTAACTTGTACTTCCACTGACCACTCGAGAACCTTGCTCTTACGAGACCTACCATTAGATCGGCCATTCGCAGTAATTCTTATCTTTATCTTGTCGCTTATCTCTTACAATACCATATATACCACCACTACATAGTGTAGGGATTAACTTATTTTGAACATTGCCTGTTGGATCTCAAGACTGGCAAATCCAAACATTGCTAACCGTTGGATATTATTTTTCATTCTTTGCATCTATAAAGATTCTATTAATATACTTTAGCATGATGAACACTAGTATGTGCAAACCTCAAAACACACAGTACTTCATTACTCGGTTTTAGGGTCCTTGTGATAAATGCATGGACTTGGATGCAATTTTCATTTTTTATGAGGTCCTTGATGTAAATTGTAATTCTACCCACCGCGTTAACTCTCAAGCACCTCGCTCTTACGAGACCTACCATAAGATTGGCCATTCACAGTACTTCTTATCTTATCTTTTATCTTGTCTCATATCTCTTACAATACCATACCACTACATAGTGTAGGGATTAACTTTGAACATATTAACCGTTGGATCAAGACTAGCAAATCCAAACATTGCTAACCATTGGATCACTACCAGGAAAATGGCTATAGGTAATCCGCACATCCGTGGCGCACGTGCTAGTGGTGCCCCATGGCTAAAATAGGCGTGGCGCACTGGCCACAGGTGCCCTATGGCTATCTACCGTAATCGTGGCGCACATGCGGATGGTGCGCCACGGCTGTGTGTGGGCCAGGGCACTATCGGCCGTAGACCACATAGCCATAGCGCACCTGTTTGAAGTGTGCTACGGGTGTGGCCGGTAGTCGTGGCGCACATGGCCACCATGCGCTACAGGCAAGATCGGGCCACCCTACAGTGTAACTAGGAAAACACGTCTGTGGCGCACGGCTGGTATGTGCGCCATGGATGTTCTTTATTCCTGTGGCGCACCGCTCCATGTGCGCCACGGATGCGCGTTCTGCTACTACTTTTTGGCAGATACCTTTGCACATTTGACTAGATCTCACCATCTCCCACTTCACTTTCCCCTCCTTCTTTCTCCTTGGATCTCGCCCCCTCCTCCTTCCACCTCAATTTCTCCACTCTTTCACCATTTGTAGCATGTAAAACTTACCTTGGATGCTACATACATAATATAGGAAAGCTCTCCTTCCGGCCACCATCCTCTCGGTCTCTTACCTCTCCTTCGAGATCTTCTCGGTCTCTCATCTCGGTAAGTTGTCTATGTAAGAGGATGTGTTTATGTGTATGGATAATATGGTCACATATCTATGGAGAGGATCGATGCTCTCATGTGTTTGGAGAGCATGCATTGCATGCTCTCTCATATATTGGCATTGTTTTGCCAAAATGTTGATTCATTTCCATTATGGCAAGACTTTGGCATTTCGCAAAGGTCCTAATTTTAGGATAGGTCATGCCGAAATTTTCCATCGACCATTGCATGCATGCATTGGTTCTGTGGTTGTAATAAAGTTCTAATTCTACCTTGTACACCACGCAAGAAACCATGGTCCGCATAATGAGCGAAGGCATTTTGGCTAGATTTTTGAAATGCACGACGGCCGACATGATACGAAATAACATGATGGAGATAAGATGTCCGTGAAAAAGATGCAAACTCAATTGGTTGATCGACCCAGATTTCGGAAATCTACAGGTGCACCTGCTCCGCCATTGTTGTGGTGGTGTCACGGCAGATGCCATGGATAGGCTAAAGGTGGGGACTAATATGCGCTAGGGGAATCCAGGGAGGGATAGTAGAGTGATTCTCTACACAGAAGCTTTGTATTGATGTTCAATCTCCAAGATTACAAGAGCTCCTCGAGCTGTATTGACAAGAGGAGGAAGAAGAAACTCTCTTACCCTTGCCTACCAACTAGCCCCAAGAACCCTAGATCCACTAGTGCTCAACTAACTTGGAGTCTCCTTCCTCTGTATCAGAAAAACCCAACCCCCTTACCAGAACCCTAACCCCCCCTTATATAGAGGTGGTTCGGTCCTAGCCTAGGGCATACGTGGAGGCATATTCCTAAGAATATGCCCCCAACCCGACAGGGGTGCTTTTCCCCTGCGTCACACTTGCTTTAGCGACGTAGCCTCTGCGGCGCCCGCGTCAGCCGACGTGAGCGTCGTCACCCTTGTCGGCCACGATCCGATGGTCCTACCCTTGCTTTATTCGCTCATCCAGTACACACCGGACCTTCTTTTTTGACCAGAGATATTCCTTCCTTCTCCTAGAAGCCAAGCGAGGATCCGGATCACAGTTGATCCGGCCACACCTGTTCCTGCATATAAGCTAGACAAGTATTTCTGACTTACTCCTTGAGTCGGACGAGACAATGTTAGGCGACCCGCCTGGTTCGGGTTACTCCGTGATCCGGCCTGCCTTGAGGTGACTCGGCCAGCATCCTCTTTGACCTCGCCGAACCTCGGCTAACTCGGCCTTTATACCCCGGAGTGACCCTACCCGGGGTTATCCCCCCAACATTAGTCCCCGAAGCTGGTGCGGCCTTAGCGGCCTTGGTCGCTAAGGCCACATCAGGTTCATTCGTATTTAAGCCTCGGACGTTTGGTTCCGGGTTAACTTCTTGTCTCGGATTATATGGATTTACGTTCCCTTCGCACGTTCCAAGTTTTCACTTGCCGGCCGGGTTACCATTGTAGCTCGGATCCGGACCTTGCTTCCTTATCTCATACGCCAACCCACGTAAGGGTTAATCATTGCGTTACCTCATTTTAAGGGCCTGCACTGTAACTGCCGCAGTAACTGTCAGTGATTACTGCGCGCGGGTTACGTCATTCCTGTCTCCTCATTTCCCGCAACTACACGTCGTGTCATGGGATCATTTTTACTTTGTGGCCTCCGCTGTGGCTTCTCTCTGATTGGCTACTGCCAGTGATACACGGCCACAGCGTGTGGCTCTCCAGCGCAGCGCGATCCCACTTGTTGATTACTGGGGGCAGTTAAATAGGGGAGGGGCGCGCCCCTTAGCACTTTTCTATCTCCGCGCCCCCTCGCCCGTTCCTCTTCTTCTTCCTCGCGACTGCGCCGCCGCTAGTGCCCGTTGCAGCAGCGCTGCCGCTGCACCTTCTCCGTGCCTCCGCACCGCAGCCACCGCTGCACCACTGTTTAGCCACGGGTCCTCGTCAATCTAGACCGCAGAGCCCCGCCGCCGCCAGCTCCAGCGAGGACAACGGAATCGAGATGACGGAGGAGGAGCTCATCATCGTCGAGCAGGAGATGGAGGAGGACGCCGGCGCGGCGGACCGCGGCGCGTGGGCCGGCTCGCGGGTCTGCCAGGACGACATCGACTGGCTCTACCAGACCCGGCGTATTCCCGTCGGCGTCGCCGCTCGTCTCCCCTCCTCGGAATTGGCCCCCTCACCCAATCTGGGTGAGTTCGTTGTTTTCCTATCCCATTTCCAATGAGGATTTGGTCTTCCGGTGAGTGATTTCTTTCGGGACTGGGTCCGGACCTATCACCTGCAACCACATCATCTCCCGGTGAACGCCATCACCTCTTTGTCCGCTTTCGTCTCTTTGATTGAGGGCTACACCGGACTATGGCCCACGAAGGAGCTGTGGATCCGGTTCTTCGGCCTCCATCGCAACGTCGTCCCCAACATCCACGTCGAGTCGGAGGACAAATAGCTCACTCAGTTCGGAGCTGCCTCGATCTCGCCCCGGAGGTATTCAATCTTTCCTTGGGTCACCGGGTTTGACTCCTGCAAAGGATGGGCCCGGACCTTCTTCTACGTCCGGAACGAAGGCACCGAAGACTTGATCCGGTTGCTGCCCTACGCTCCGGGTCCCCCGGACACGAATTTCTGGGAGGAGGTCGCCAAAAAACCTACAGCTCTAGCCAACCAAGTTAACAAAAGGTTTACGGAGCTGAAGAAGCTCGGATTGCGCAACAAGGATGCCATGATCACATTCGTGCGCAACCGAATCTCTCCCCTCCAGCGGCGCACTCACAAGTTGTGCCATATGAGCTTCAGTCGCGACCCCAACCGAACCTCCTCGTTCGAGTTGAGCAATATGGAGATCTTCCGCCGGGTCAAGGCTCTTTTCACCACCCATAAGGATTTTTCCACCGAATGGACGTGGGGAATCGAGCATTACTGCCGCGATAGGCTTCCTCCCGCGGTAAGCTTCGCGGAGTAAACTTATTTCGGATCAACTACGTGTCGGTTCTTATCGTATTTTTGACTCTGCTCCTTGTGCTTTTTTCTCAGCTGTTTCTCCAGCAAACCCTCGAGGATGGTACTGATCCGACCCTTAAGTGGGCCCTGGACCGAGAAATCCCGGATGAGGAGGAGCCGGACCAGGAGATGTTCCTCCCCACAACCGACGCCACCAAACGACCCAGCGGTAAATTCTCTTCTCTTAGAGATTGGCCCGACGATGAGGATGACTCGGATATCGACGTGATTGAACCCGTTGAGGTTGTCCCTCTTTCTTTTGCCTTCCTGGCATCAGCTAACCCCGGTGGGCACATCCACGAGGATTCTCCACTTGCCACGGGCGAGCCTGTTCTGGTGGCATCGAAGAAGAAGCACGGATCTGCGTCAAGTTCTTCTTCCGAACCTTCTCAGCCTACCAAAAGGCGAAAGAAGGCTGGAGACAAGACTGCCTCCAAACGGGCAGGCAAAGCCCCGGCACGGAGGGCCCGGAAACCTAAGGAGGCCGAGACCTCGGATGCGTAAGTCATTTTTCCCTGCGCAACACACTTCTCCCTGCATCGGGGTAATTTCACTCCTGACATTATTTTCTTTTGCAGGGCTCCCATGGAGGTCCCTCAGAGCGGATCGAGCATCTCCTCTCCTCTTCGGTCCAGTCCTTCCCCTCCTCGTGATGACGAGTCACGCCCGCTGAGCCCTATTCCGGAGGGCTCTGCGGCCGCTCCGGGTTCCGTAGTACCTCCTTCAGAGGAACGTGACCTCAGATCGGGAGGGGTCGGATCGGCCGAGGCAACGGCGTCCGTTACTTCGGCATTGCTACAACCAGCAACCACCAAGTCTACCGCAACTCCAGCACCAGCAGCAGCTCCAGCACTAGCCACCGAACCAGCGCCTGTCCCGGCTCCAAAGAAACCAACAACAGCTCCAGCACCAGCCACCAAAGCTCCCGTGCCAAGTTTGTCTGCCTCGTCTGAGTCATCCCAAGCTCGGCGAGGAACCACTCCAGCAGCTTCCAAGGGAAAATCCACTGTGGTCACATCCTCCCAGCAAGCCAAAGGCAAGTCCACCTCCGTCGAGGCCGGGCAGCGAACCTTGTCGTCAATGCTTCCAAAGAAGTCACCAGTAGCGACGGATCCTCCTGCCGAGCCAGCTGATTCGTAGCAGATGGTTCTTCACACTAGCCTAGCTCTTGCCCTGATTGAAAGGAAAGAAGCTCACGCAAAGGGCTTGGTGGCACCTCACATGCCCACTGGCGAATGGTACCCTCCGAACCTCATCGAGTTTGTCATGAACTGGAATAAGGCGGAGTTCGTCTACAACGACGATCTCCCAGAAAAATTCAGCCCAGCTGAATTTTCCGCTCAGATGAATACCGCCGCCAAGGCCATTAACCTCGCTGGGCGTATGATGGAGGTACGCCGTTTCCTCTTTACATGCTGTAGATAATAACCATTAGTCCCCGAGCCTCCGGCGGAGTAACTTGTTACTCGGCCGGATGCTCATTAGAAGATCAACGTAGCTGCATGTAAACTTCAAATATGCACACACCTAGAGCCGGGTTAAGTTCCGCTTGGCCCGGATCTCGTATACTTCGAATATGCACACACCTAGAGCCGAGTTAAGTTCCGCTTGGCCCGGATCTTGTACACTTCAAATATGCACACACCTAGAGCCGGGTTAAGTTCCGCTTGGCCCGGATCTCGTATACTTCGAATATGCACACACCTAGAGCCGGGTTAAGTTCCGCTTGGCCCGGATCTTGTACACTTCAAATATGCACACACCTAGAGCCGGGTTAAGTTCCCTTGGCCCGGATTTCGTATACTTTGAATATGCACACACCTAGAGCCGGGTTAAGTTCCGCTTGGCCCGGATCTTGTATACTTCAAATATGCAACGAACTAATTTTACACGCCTGTACCTTTGTCAGGTAACCACCAATCGCCAGAGTGCCGAGTTTCAGCGCCTGCTTGATACCCACAAGATCTTGCGTGCAAAACATGTTGCACTTGGCGCGGAGCATGAAAAGAGGGGTAATTTCCTCTCTTAACACCTCTCTGTTTCATTTGTTTCTGCCGGACTAACCTCCTTATTCGGTTTTTTGCAGCTGGGGTGGAGGCTAAAAACAAGATTATGCGGAAGAACTTGGAGGAAATCCGAGGTATGTCCTCTTTCGACCAACGTCGTTGTGTTTTCCATTCTTTCTTCTCCTTGGCTCGGCAAACATTCACTCCTCGGCTTTGCCGGGGCAACACACTATTTCAGCATCACTTGAGGATAGTGTGCCCGTGCCTGATATGATGCTGAATTTTCTCGAACAAGCAGGACAGCATCAAGCCGAGCTGAAGAAGAAGAACAATGAACTCGCCCTCCTCCGGACCAAGGATGATGAAATAGCCAAACTCAAGGCCGAGATGGAGAAGATGAAGGCCCAACACAAAACCGAGATCCAAAAAGTTGGCCAAAACTTCACCGAAGAGCGTGAGCACTTTACCCTTCAGATCTCCAAGGACCAGAACCTGCTTAAGGAATCCGAGGTCCAGCTTGGGTCGGCGCTCGCCGAGCTTGAACAACTTCGCCAGAGACACGACAGTTGTATCAAGGAGTTGACCCAGATCCATCGTCATATCTCACGTAAGTTTCTTCCCCTTGTCCGACCTAGTTTTCCGGGTTAGCTCATATTCATTTGCTTCAGCATCTTCCCTTGCCTTATTTTCAGATCATTTTCCGGAGGGTACTGCCATCGCCAGTGCTGCCGTTGCCAAATTCCACCAAGAGAGGGGTACTCCCATCGCTCCTGATGGTGAGAGCATCCCCTTAGACATGGAAGACCTGTTCGTCAGCATGTCACCTCAGGTGGAAACCATCAAGAACTATGGGAAAGATCTCCTCGACGTTGCGGTCCGGATCTTCAACGCTTTTTGGCCCAGCGAGAGCGCTCCGGAAAGGATCACGCTCCTTGCCGAAAAACTAATGGAGGTTGAGGCTCAGCTTGACCTCTGGAGAGAATCCGCCAGGCGTAACGCAGCAGATACCCTCCTCCATATCCTTTCATGGTACGAGAAGATCGATCTGAGCCTCCTCACCCGTCGGCGCACCGGATCCAAATGGACCAATGATCCGGAGTGGGTAGCTCGGCACCAGGCTTGTGCCTACAGCCTCGTCGAATATTCTCCAGTCCATGACTGGGTTGAGGGGCCGAGCTTTCTGGAATCCGGCGAGGAGGAGCAGATGGAGAACATGGAGGATGGGTCGGGCGATGATGGAGAACATGCTGCTTCAGATATTGAAGACAGTGATGATGACACCGAACTTCCTCCTCCTGCCGCTCCTTAGTTGAAAAAACTTGAAAATTTATCAGATCCCCGGTATGCCGGGTGCAATTGTATGCTGAATACATGATATTTTGCTACTATGCTTGTATGCCAGATTAACTTGGGCGTAGTCCCCGAGTTTCATTTTCTTGTTCGTCCAATTCTCCAGCTCGATCCGTGTCTACCTTGATTCGGTTTTACGACTTACGAATCCGAGCCTCAAGAATCGTTTTAACAATACTGAGAAACTTTGAGGCTTGGCTCAAAATAATTCAACATAATAGCTTGAAAGTAAATACGGGGTTAGTCCGAAAAAACAAACGTTAGCTGGAATAGGATCATTTCCTTAGTAGTTTTTCATGTGCTACGCAATTCCAAACTTGTTTCCTTGCTTGCCATGAAGCCAATTCTTGTTGGACAGCGGCAAGTCGAAGGGTTGGGTTTTTGGTGCTCACACATTACTAATCCGGGTTAAGTGAAACGAGTCATTCCAGCTAACGCATAAAAAGTAACAACAATCATTTATTAAGGCAGTCCCCGAGTTACTGCTCGAGGCTCCGCTATTTCATTGATAAGCTCCTTGCCGACATACATATCGACATATGAGATGACTCGGATACATGCACATCTTAGCTAAGTGTAGAAGGGACGAAGTAGTGCTACATTCCATGGTCGCTTGGATTCCTCTCCGGACCTGTCCGCCTTGTTCTTTTCCTGTGGCTTTGCATCTACGAGATAGTAAGAATCATTGTGCAATGCTTTGCTCACAATGAATGGCCCTTCCGATGGGGGGGATAATTTATGCATGCCAATGGTACGCTGTACCAACCGGAGCACCAGATCGCCTTCTCGGAAGACTCGGGGGCACACTTTCCGGCTATGATAACGTCGGAGATTTTGCTGATATATGGCGGATCTGGACAGTGCCAGTTCTCTCGCTTCTTCCAGCAGATCAATATCATTTTGCCGGGCTTCTTGCACTTCGGCTTCTGTGTATTGGGTGACCCTAGGCGAATCATGCTCTATGTCGGCTGGTAATACAGCTTCTGCCCCATATACCAGAAAGAACTTCTTAAATTCCACAATACCACTGGCAGTTCTTCTATCCAGCACCCCGCTGATCTTTGCAGCGGCTCAATGAGCCAGGGTTTTATCCCAGATAATACTAATCCGTTGGATCTTTCCACTTGTCCGTTCGATGCGGGGTAGGCTGCCGAGGCTACGTCGAGTCGGATTTTCTTATCTCGGCAGAATCGTGCAAATGCTCCTTCAGCAAAATTTGTGCCGTTATCAGTTATAATGCTGTGCGGATAACCGTATCTCAAGATGATGTCTTTGAGAAATGTCACGGCAGTAGCTCCATCACATTTTCTTATAGGTTTCACTTCGATCCATTTTGTAAACTTGTCCACCATGAACAGAATGTGTGTCATGTTTCCTCTTGCTGGTTTCAACGGGCCAACCATATCCAAGCACCACACAGCAAATGGCCATGTAATTGGTATGGTTTTAAGTTCCGACATAGGCATATGTGTCTTGGTGGCGTACCTTTGACAACCATTGCATTTTCTCACCAGATCTTCTGCTTGCTCCAAGGCATTTGGCCAATAAAATCCATGCCGGAATGCCTTTGCCACTAAGGCCCGGGATGAGGCATGATGCCCGCATTCTCCTTGGTGTATATCTCGGAGGATGTCAAGTCCTTCTTCTGGGTCAACACACCGCTGGAGGACATTGGTTACACTCTGTTTGTACAGCTCGGAATTGATGATTGTGTAAGCTTTGGCTCTCCTCTGAGTTTACCTGGCTAGCACTTCCTCAGTGGGTAACGTTCCATCTTTCAAGAACTGGTATATAGGCAGTGCCCAAGCTGGTATTGCTCGCGCAGGGAACATCTCCTCATCAATTTCCATCCGATCCACCGGCATAACTTCAGCCGGATCACATGAACAGTACCCGGGTCTAGCGAGGTAGTCCCCGGGTTCGCCGAGGTAGTCCCCGGGTTCGGCGTGCTACCTCCCATGTCAATGTCCAGGGGATCAACTCCGGATTCCGTGTTTTCCGGGACATAGATTGAATTGGTTCCTGGGGAAGACCTGATAGATGGTTTTCTGAGGTGCTCCAATGCTACGCCCGGTGGAATTGCCTGTCGGGTCGATCTGAGCTTTGACAGCATGTCGGCAGCTTCGTTTTCCATGCGAGGTACATGGTGAAATTCGCATCCCTCAAAGTAACCCGAGATCTTCTGCACATGAAATCTGTATAGTGCCATGTTTGGATCCAGGGCGTCCCACACTCCGGACACTTGCTGTATTACTAGATCCGAGTCGCCAAAGCAGATTATTCGACGTATGCCAATCTCCTTTGCCACTTTGAGACCATGCACAAGAGCCTCGTACTCAGCGGCATTGTTTGATGCCGCGAAATGGATCTGCAATACGTACTTGAGCTGATCCTTCTTTGGAGAGGTAAGCACAACCCCGGCGCCTAACCTGGTTTTGGTTTTCGATCCGTCAAAGTGCATCTTCCAGTAGTTCGGATCTGGTGGCGACGGTTCGTATTGTACCTTGGCCCAATCCACGAAAAAGTCCGCCACAGCCTGGGACTTGATCGCTTCTCTCCTATCATACTGGGGTGCGTATGGTGCTAGCTCAATTGCCCATTTCGCAATTCTGCCATTCGCATCTTTGATACCCATTATCTCGGATATGGGGGCTTCGCATATCACTTTGATGGGATGCTCCTCAAAGTAGTGCTTTAACTTCTTTGCCGCCATATAAACTCCGTATGCCACCTTTTGAAAATGCGGGTAGTTCTGTTTTGAGGCAGACAATACCTCGCTCAAGTAATACACTAGCCTCTGCACCGACTTACCCTCTTCATCTCGCTCCACTACAATCACTGCACTTACAACTCGGTTGGTTGCGGCTATGTAGAGCAACATTGGCTCCTTTGACAGTGGAGAAGCTAACACTGGTGTAGTGGCCAACATCTTTTTCAAGTGGGCAAAAGCTTCATCGGCATGCGGCGTCCAAACGAATTTATCTGATTTTTTCATGAGTCGGTAGAGAGACAGTGCCCTTTCCCCTAACCGACATACAAACCGACTCAACGACGCCAGGCATCCAGTGAAATTCTGGACGTCATTGAGACACTTCGGCAGCTCCATTTGTTCAATGGCTCGGATCTTAGTTGGATTAACCTTGCCTCGGCTGGAGACAAGAAATCCGAGTAATTTCCCAGCTGGGACACCGAAGGTACATTTCTCCGGGTTAAGCTTCATCCGGAATCTCCTCAAGTTCGTGAATGTTTGCCTTATGTCGTCAAGGAGCGTTGCGCTTTCCTTGGTCTTAATAACCACATCATCCATGTAGACTTGTACATTTTGACCTATTTGATCGTGCAAACATTTTTGCATACATCTTTGGTACGTTGCTCCTGCATTTCGTAAACCGAACGGCATAGTGCGATAGCAATAAGACCCGTACGGGGTAATAAAGGCAGTTTTTATTTGATCATCCGGGTTCAGAGGTATCTGGTGGAAACCAGAATAAGCATCAATAAATGACAACCGTTCACATCCCGCGGTAGAGTCGATGACCTGATCTATCCTCGGCAGTGGAAATGGATCTTTTGGACACGCCTTGTTCAGGTTCGTGTAATCGATACACATACGCCAAACCACTGCCACGTTCGGATCATCCTTCTTCTTTTCTACCAGCACCGGATTAGAGAGCCAATCCGGATAGAGAACTTCCATGATAAATCCTGCTGCTAGCAACCGAGCTATCTCGTCACCAATGACCTTTCTCCTATCCTCGGCAAAGCGTCGGAGAGGCTGCTTCACCGGCCTTGCTCTGGGTCTTACATTCAAAGAGTGCTTGGCCAACTCCCTCGGAACACCTTGCAAGTCCTGTGGGGACCAAGCAAAAATATCCCGATTCTCACGGAGGAAGTTGACGAGCTTGCTTTCCTATTTGTCAGTTAACCCGAGACCAATTGTTACGGTACGTTCCGGAAACAGGTTATCCACTGGAATCTTCTTGGTGTCCTTCGCGGCTTGAAATGAAACGCTCCCATGCGGGTTGCTTAACGCCGGCATATACTGCTGCGCAGACTGAGCTAAAGCCGCCACCTCTTTAATTTTTCTTTTCTCTTGTGCAATTACGAGTGACTCGGCTAGGTTAGACCCGGCTGAGGTGCACTCAATAGAACGTCGGAAATCCCCAGCGATAGTAATTGCTCCATTTGGCCCGGGCAACTTCATCTTTAGATAACTAACGTGGCAACTTGCCATGAATTTGCTCAGTGATGGTCTCCCGAGGAATGCATGATACGCTCTCTCCAAGTTCACCACCTCAAACTCCAGATTTTTAGTTCGGCAGTTATCCCTCGTACCGAATAGCACGTCGACCGGGACTTTGCCTATGGGCTCACAGGATATGCCTGGTACGATACCATGGAAAGTTGTTCTTGTAGCCTGGAGCATGTTCTCCAAGATGCCCCACTTGCGCATCGTATCCGCATACATGATGTTAATTCTACTGCCATTGTCGATTAGTACCTTGGAGAACCTCACATTAATGTTTGGTCCAATGAACGTCGGATCTAACACTAGTGCATACGAGCCGGGACTTGGCATAAGCTTGGGATGATCTTTGACGCTCCAGGCAATTTCCTGGTCCGACCAAGACATGTACCTCGTCACTGCAGGCATAACCGCGTTAACCTCCATATGTCGGCGCTGCAAGCTCTTCCTATCTGTTTCCTCTATTGTGAACACACAATAGCTCTGGTGATGTTCCCTGTACTCATTCCTTCCCTCGTTTCCGGAGTACCTCTGATCCGGTTGTTGTTGGTTTTCCACCTGATGCACTGCATCCCTTCTCTCACTGTTGTCATACCTCGGCGGAGGGGGAGGCAACATCAGTTGCTGCGTGTTTGCTCCGGAAAGCAATTGTTGTCGGGGTAACTCCTGCCGAGGTTGATCATTCCGGGGTGCCTGAGCATTCCCCGAACCACCTTGTTCTATCTTGCGCATCCACTCACATTGTCTCGTTGTGCGACCTGCTGGGCTGTTTGGATTTGGCGTGTGAAATTTACCTGACTGGTCCAACATTGACTCATAGGTATACCTCGGACGATCTTTCTTTTCTAGCCATTGCTTCTTCTGCTCCGGAGTCCACGTTTTCTTGCCATCGTTTTGAGGAGTCCATTGCCCTCCCGTTTTCTGGCATTGGTTGCTCCCTGCTCCGGGCTGATCTTGATTCATGGCTGCAACTTGTTGCGAACCATACCGATGGTCCGGTCTATCGTCTCTCCTTTTCCCCTGTAATCGTTCCTCCGGGATGACCCGGCTCCATCCCTCGGATAGTACTCCTCATTGGACTCGTTCGACGTGATCCTAGGTTGAGTTGGATCACCCAAAGCGTAAGAGTCCGCAATCCGGATCATCTCTGCCAGCGTGACTGGCATTTTCCTTTGCAATTTCATCCACAACTCGCTGCCATACCTGCACCCTTGTGCAAACCATGCTATAGTCTGTGACTCTATGACTCCCTCACACGAGTTTCTCACGGTACACCACCGGGTCAAGAATTCACGGTCTGTTTCGTTAGATCTTTGCTTGCACATTGCCAGGGTCTGCGGTCTATTCGGTCTCTGATATGTACTTGAGAAGTTGCTGATAAACATTTCTTCAAAATCTATCCAGCAATTGATGCTTCCGGGCGGCAAATTATTCAGCCATACCCTAGCCAGACCTTCCAACATTTGGGGTACATATCGTACAGCCCATCTCAAGTTGCCAGTTGCAATTTTCATAGTTGTTGCGTAGTTTATCAGCCAATCCTCCGGCTTTGTACTGCCGTCATATGTCTTCGTGCCCCTGGGTAATTGGAAATTGGCTACTGGCGGTTCCTTCATGATCTGGGGTCCAAAGCACGCTAGACCCGGAGGACCTTGACATTCGATCTGTTCCGACCTATACAAGCGATCCAACTTTAACCTGGCGTCATCCGGCATCAAATCCCTGCTTCCCAATCTCGACCCTATCACATGATAGTCCGGTCTTGCATATCCCGCATTCATCATTTCTGAGTCTCCGTCATTGTATCGGTCCTGCTCTCATTGCGCTCCTCTCTGTTGCATACCACGGCCGGCACTTTGTTCTTGCCTTGGTACATTCCGCTGCTGCGGTTGACCTGCTCCTGCCGAGTTTCGCTGTCCGGCATTGCCGTTGGCATCATTCCCTTGACCGGCATTGCCTTGGTCGTGGTTACCTCGGCCAGCTTCACCTCGGCTCACACTTCATCGATCGTCGTTTTTCCGCATCTCTTTTTCTTTCCCCGCACGCGTTGGGTCATACGGAACAATCTGCTTGTTCTGTCTGGCCGAGGTTACTACCTCTTCTCTCCTTGGGCCACCATGAGGCGATGATGTGGCTCCAGCGGATTTCTCCGGGTTACCCATCGCCGAATGGACGATCTTAGAAGCTCCAACTCTCTCCGAGTTACCTCTCAGCAGCTCCTCGTTCTGCCTGTTCGCGATCCGAACCAGCTCGTTAACCCGGTCATGCTGTCTTTGACGGGCTTCACCCGTCAGACCCTCTAGCTCGGACGCCACGACATCCGCTGCTCTGAGGTTCTTTGCCGGGTACTGTACTTTGGCAACCCCACAGACAGATAGTTTTCCGACCCTTCTGGTCCATCATCACCTTCTCTGTTCATCTCACTTATGAGATTTTTCCCTTTTACCCTTACTGCATCAACCTTGTTTGCCTTCACGTACTCGCGCAGTGTCATGTTCAACGACTGCTGAGCCGCTGCTATTTTCTTTGCGCCCTCCAGTATCTTTTGCCGGGTCTCCTCTAGCTCGGCCTGTGCCTGAGCCAGATCTACCACTGCTACCACCGTGTTTGCCAAGCTATCCATAGCTTCCCTCAGCACGTTCTCAGGCCTCTCTAGCGGAGGACCCCTAGCTTTCCTCGGTGCCTTGGGCGTTACCTCCGGGTCTGGCGCTGGATCCTTGCTCATGCCCGCGCCTGGCGCAGTCATCATCACCTCTGCATGGTCCGGGGAGCGAGCGATACGCGCCCCGTGAGCCACAGTGAGGGGTGGTTCTCCTGCATCGACGATGCGACGCGGATGAACGCAAGACACGTCCACAGCAACGTAGACCTTGTGCGCACCGAGCTTGACGAAGATGCCGTTGCGCGGAAGGGGCGCGCGCCAAAGCAGCCAGCGTTGTCGCTGACGTAGTCCAGCACTCCAAAACGCTGAACGAGCCCGGAGACGATGCGTTCGCCGGTGCCGATGAAGTTTCTCGTCCGGATCTTCACCCCTGCTAGCGCCGCTAGCCCCACGGTGGGCGCCAGCTGTCGTGGTGGTGTCACGACAGATGCCATGGATAGGCTAAAGGTGGGGACTAATATGCGCTAGGGGAATCCAGGGAGGGATAATAGAGTGATTCTCTACACAGAAGCTTTGTATTGATGTTCAATCTCCAAGATTACAAGAGCTCCTCGAGCTGTATTGACAAGAGGAGGAAGAAGAAACTCTCTTACCCTTGCCTACCAACTAGCCCCAAGAACCCTAGATCCACTAGTGCTCAACTAACTTGGAGTCTCCTTCCTCTGTATCAGAAAAACCTAACCCCCTTACCAGAACCCTAACCCCCCCTTATATAGAGGTGGTTCGGTCCTGGCCTAGGGCATACGTGGAGGCATATTCCTAAGAATATGCCCCCACCCAAAAATAGTAACCCGACAGGGGTGCTTTTCCCCCGCGTCACACTTGCTTTAGCGACGTAGCCTCTGCGGCGCCCGCGTCAGCCGACGTGAGCGTCGTCACCCTTGTCGGCCACGATCCGATGGTCCTGCCCTTGCTTTATTCGCTCATCCAGTACGCACCGGACCTTCTTTTTTGACCAGAGAGATTCCTTCCTTCTCCTAGAAGCCAAGTGAGGATCCGGATCACAGTTGATCTGGCCACACCTGTTCCTGCATATAAGCTAGACAAGTATTTCCGACTTACTCCTTGAGTCGGATGAGACAATGTTAGGCGACCCACCTGGTTCGGGTTACTCCGTGATCCGGCCTGCCTTGAGGTGACTCGGCCAGCATCCGCTTTGACCTCGCCGAACCTCGGCTAACTCGGCCTTTATACCCCGTAGTGACCCTACCCGGGGTTATCCCCCCAACAACCATGGTTTCATGGATGGCTACACTCGGTGGATAAGTGATGACGAAGACGATGAGGCCATAAATGGGGCGGTGGAAAATGAGGAAGGCGGGCAACATGATCATGATCACGGCGAGGATGGGCGAGATGAAGAAGAGTCTCCTGGAGATGGTGAAGGTGCGGAAGCACACCAGGATGATGATGATCTAGATGCCGGAGCACACGATGGAACAACGTCAGGCTAGGTGCGGGACCCTTATGTTCAAGAACTGCTTCTCAAGCAGACGAGTAACACCAGGGCTGCCGCTAGAGAGAAAGCCAAGCTTGCGCAACTTGAGAAAGATGCGGTTACTCCATTGTATGAAGGATGCAAGCCCGATGATACCCGGTTGAATGTAACGCTCAAGGCTATGGAGCTGAAGGCAAAACACAAATGTACCGACGCAAGCTTCGACGATATGATGGCATTCTGGGACGATCGTCTCTCGGAGGGGAACACGTGTCCAACTAGTATCGAGGATGCCAAGAAAATCGTGTGTCCTCTTGATCTACCGCACATTAGATACCACGTCTGCATCAACGATTGCATCATTTATCGAGGCGAGGACGCGGAGAAAACCACATGCCCGGTGTGCAGTGTTAGTCGATACAAGAAAGGGAAGAAAGCTCCTCGAAAAGTGGTATGGTACTTTCCTATCACTCCTCGTCGGTAGCGCTATTTCGCAGACCCTAAGGAAGCAAATCTCATGCGCTGGCATGCAGAAAGAAAGAAGCCAGGAGATGATGATGACCCTGAAAAGGACGAGCTACTGATGCACCCTTCAGATGGTAGCCAGTGGAAAGCATTAGACCTCGAATTCCTAGAATTCGGTGGAGAATCGAGGAACATCAGGCTAGATGCAAGCACCGATGGACTCAATCTGTTCGGTAGCCAGAGCAGCACGCACAACACTTGGCCCGTGTTTGTATGGATGTACAACCTCCCTCCCTGGCTGTGCATGAAAAAGAAGTACATACAAATGAGTATGCTAATTCAAGGGCCAAAACAACCTAGTACCGACATCAATCTATATCTCGGGTTGTTGAAAGAGGAGCTAGCCATGTTATGGGAATCCGGAGCCAATATGTATGACGATGTCGCACAAGATTATTTCACTATGAGAGCCGCGTTGGTCACTACGGTGCAAGACTATCCAGGTTGCGGATATTTCTCGGGGCAGGTTATCCAAGGATTCTACGCATGCGTTAGGTGCATGGATAACACGACCTATCTCCAACCAGAGAAAGATCCAGGGTCTTCGAAAACCGTGTTCATGGGGCACCGAAGGTGGCTTGGAAAGAATGATGCATGGAGAAAACGTGGAGATCTGTTCAATGGGAAATCCGAGACCCGAGGAATCCCAGAGCGGAGGAGAAGCGAAGAAGTGGATAAATTGCTGAAAAACTAGAAAGAGTGTCCTAAACCGGGAAAGAAGCGAAAGAGGCAGCAAGACAAGCCGTTGATGAAGGTATGGAAAACAAGGTCTGCTTTCTGGGAGTTGCCATACTGGAAGTTTCTCCGCACGCCTCATAGCCTTGACATCATGCATATCACGAAGAACGTGTGCGAGAGTCTGGTCACCACCCTAATCAACATGCCAGATAGGACGAAAGATGGTCCTAAAGCACGGACCTGTCCCTCTCCCCATCCTCAGACACAGATCAAGATGAGAGACATGCCGCCGCCACCGCCGCTCGATCTGCCTGCCGCCGCACTTGCTGCTACCGAGGAGGAGGCCGTGGAAGAGGAGAGGAGGCCGCCGTGTCCGAGGAGGAGGAGAGGAGGCCGCCACGCGTCCAAGGAGGAGGAGGCCGTGGAGGAGCTCCGTCTGCGCTGTTCATCCGCGTTGTTCAAGAAGGCCTTCGAGCTCTCCATGTTGTTCAACGGCTGCGCCGACGCCTGTGAGTTCCGCCACGCCACCCCCTAAGGCATTCTTTCTCCCCCTCGTTTCCCCACGTCCAGCGCCCATACCCCTTCCCCCTCCCATGGCAGATGGCACCTCTGACGCCCAATCCCCTTCCTGGTTGCATGTTCTGTCATAAAACCACGAGAAACCATGAGAAAATCTGCGTACCAAATTGCAGAACTCCTTGGGTACCTCTTCAGATCCTTGTCAGAAAAGTCCATGTAATAGAGCCCATACGTGTCCTGGAGACTGGGTAGTTCATATAAATCCATCAGCGACCACACAAAGTAGCCTCTAGTGTTCGAACCATTCCTGCAAGGGAACAAAAATGTCACTTCAGGCCACTGTTATATCAGCCATACCGTTACAAAGGAGCTTTTTCCTTGTGCCATTTGCTATAAAACACATGTGTTGCATTATTCAGATAATAGATGAACTCAAGGTGGAAAGTGATGTTTGTATGCATCTGTGTTATACTATTATTACTCCCATGATTCATGCAGTAAGATATTAGTTTTATGATTAACATACAGAGAAACTAATCCAATTAGAGGTGCATGCACATTGTTGTTTTACATCCTCTTTATGTTTTGAACTGCATAGCATTATAAACAAGACCAACTGTCAAATCATTTGAAGAGAAATCTAATGAATGACCACTAGAGGGGAAAAGGGTAATACCTTATAGAAATAAGCAGGCTTCTAAGATGCTCACTCAAGAATTCCACCCTAGGGCCATCATCAAACACCACTTCTTGATGCACTGGATACCCTAGAGTTTTAACCTTTTGTAAGTTGTCTCGAAGTGTTTATGAGAAATATATAGGCATTGGTAAGTTAGAATATTTAGACAAAATAATTACATGTTCCTATAGCACTGAAGAATATGTAGGGAAAGAAAAAATATAGTCTCGTAATATTGGCTAACATTGCGTCTAAATTACATGTTAGACATCATATAAGTAGGATGTATAAAAAAGATACACAAAGTCAGCAGATCAACCAGCTTATTGGTAGTTGGAAAAATACTTACCATTCTCATGAATATAGATAGGAGGATTACCATAAGATTGCTTCAAATGTTCAAGCACTTGCTGGAGACCATAACCTGGCACATAGAACTGAATAGCACTATACGTCAGACTTTGTTATTATATATTTATATGTAAGAACATATTTACTGCAAGTTTATCTTACCCCAGTGGTAGAATTGCTTGCAACTGCAAAGAGAGAAATCATAAATTGAATAACCACACTATAGTAAAGAATTTACATATGATTCTAGAATATTAATGAAAATAAAGCTGCCTAGGAATCTTGCTCAACATGGAAGAATATATGATGTTGGAGGCCTAAGAATAAAATGAATAGAATTTTATTTCCTGTTCTTGAATAGAATGAAACAGAAAATGGATTTTATTTGCTGTAATTTGCTTGTTGTCAATTGCTTTTCTTGCTATCATTTTATTGAAGTGCACTTGCTGTAATTTGCTTGTTTTCAAGACCACCTGAAAGTTCTACATATGATATATGTTCCCGCCTTCCACCATTCTTGGTTATGCTCTCCTTTAAATACCAGTTAGAGTGGTGGCCTTGCTTTGTTGTATTTGTAGCTATATTACCCTGCCTAGTTGTATTCGTATGCAGGTGCTTGCATGAAATGAGTCCCGATTTTCGCCAAAATGTTGATTAACTTTTGTTTCGGTAGAAATTGGGCACTCCTAGTTTAAAAAAAATGAGCAAAGGTCATGCCGGATTTTTCCACGCACTTTAATAACCATTATTTGCCTTTTATTAGTGCAAACATGTGTGACAACAACGAGGCTGGTTCTTCTCAGTGTATCAACACTGAAGGAGAAGTGAGACCTCAAAACAGACCCTTGTCATTCTGGGAGGAGGTCGAGCAGCTAGAAAGAATGATAGAGGGCAATGAAGAATACAACCCTTCCGAGAGCGACGACGATGAGATGGAAGACGCGGAGGAAGAAGAAGCGGTCGAAGGAACGACAGATGATGAAACCACTGATGGCGGCGAGGGCACAACAAGTGGTAGTAATCCACCTAAGAAGAAGAAGGAAAGGCGCCCGAACACGGTCGGCACCGTTAGAGAGGAAATTACCGAAGTGAGCCCAACAGGGGTTCCTTTGGCGCCCGACCATGTCGTCAAAGGGTACGGTGGGAAAGTGGCGGCTATCACCCGGACCACCATCTCGATCAACACCGAGAATCTCCGGCATAAAGATAATGGCCATTTGTGCACACTCCTCTTTGAGAAGCTGAACGCAAGATACAAGTTCCCCCTTCAGTATTGAAACACAGATTATCGTGGGAATGAAGTAAATAAATCCGCCCTCACGAGGATGAGCACCACCCTAGCCAACTGGAGAACCCGGATAAAGAAGAAGATATTTAAAGAAGGGAAAAGTCTCGAGGGGATCCAGAAGATTGACCCGTAGATCACCGAAGATCAATTCCAGGAGTTCAAGGCAAGTACAAATCCGAAGCAGCCAAGGCCTCGAGTAGGCGGGGAAAGGAATTGCAGGCGATGAATATAGGTCACCACCATCTTGGATCTGGTGGTTATAGAGCTGCGGAGCCCAAATGGGATAAGGAGGACGACGAGTATAGAGCTAAGGGGATACCTAACCCCTTTTCGAAATTCAAAAACAAGCAGCTTCGAAACTTTATCAGGGCTTGTTACCATGTGGACCCCAAAACCAAAGAACTCACCGCGGAAACTAAGGTGAAGGACTTCGAGGTTCTTGTCGTAAGTAATTTAATTACCGTGGATCAAGTCGATTACATTCTAATCGATCAAGTCGAATTTCTAAACGGTTCACGTTACTTCTTCTGCAGGAGCAGGAAATTGCTAGTCAGGGATCCCATGGTTCCTCATCCCACGGGTCGACGATGGCCACCTGGTGGGATAACCCTTTTAACAGGGTGATGAACCGGGCCAAGAAAATCACGCCGGTTACAAAGAAGCCATCGTCGGCTGGCCGTCTGGCCGGCTTCGGGGCTAAGAATTGGGTGGATCATTTTGGTCCACCCCTGAGGACGCGTGTGGAGGGAAGGAGCGACGAGGAAAACCACGAGGTTCAGTAACTTATGGAACAAGTGGCGTGGATCCGGCAGATCGTCCAAGACAACCTGGCAATCACCCTCACCTCCATCCTGCCTACCTTGGTGGAGTCCATAGCGAACTGGAGTGCGGGTGGTCGACAAGGGTCGTGCCCGATTCCAAGCATGGTCAGTAGCCACTCAAACAATGTGGCACCGGCGAACCCGGTGAATTATGTGTTCGTGACTCCGCCCGCTAGCACGGCGGCGCTGGAAGCATTGGTGACTCCGCCTGCTAGCACGGAGGCGCCGGAAGCATTGGTGACTCCCCCTGCCATCACCGCGACGCAGGAGCTTAATGCAACTGATAGGGAGAATACAACGGCGGCCAGCACCACGCCATCAAGCAGCCCCTCCGTCTCTCGCACGCCCGTCGTCGTATGCAGTGCCTCGACATTAGCCAAGCTCGACGCCATCACGGTAAACCAAATACTTTACCGCCTTGCCATTTATTACTCTTATGGCATCTTTTTAATGCCATACATGTTTTTCGCAGATGGATGTTCCATGCACTCTCTTAAGCTTCATGAACAACGAGTTGAGGGATGTTGCCAAGGGTACCATCATTCAACCCTTGCACCGCACGTTCCACTCAAAGCCGATGCTAGATAGCATGCATAGGGTTAAAATTATCCGGGTGCTAAGGGGTTGCGACGACCTGGAACCTCCCATTCAACCCCAGGAGCGGATGAAGAAGAGCCGACTGTCCTCAGAAGTTGCTTCGGCTTATTCCTGCTATGGCCAAAGAGCATGATTCGTTTGGGGATGGCCGGGGCCATCACCCCACAGACAACAACACCGCCCGTCGTGCCAGCACCAAGCCATGGCAAGACCCCCACACCGCTACCGCCGTCACCTCCACGCGATTGTTCGGCTGGTCATATTGACATGACCATGACGCAGGATCCGAACGAGGATGACAAATATTACTTCGATGATTTCATCAACACTAATCTTTTCCCCAGGGACCTAAACGAAGACCCAGCTAGTGGCCCCGCAGAGAAAGCCACTTGCAAAAAACGTCTCTTTGGTTCTTAGGAGACGCCTCCATCTTGCACCTTCACCGAGCCAGTGGATACATCCAACCGGCCCTTTGTTCTAAGCCCTGACACACTACATAGGGCGATCGATGCTCAGATTGCGGTGCCTACCCACTTCCCAAAAGGCAAGAAGACCAAGAAAAGAAAATCTCATAGCTCGAGCCAGCAGGCTGGCATCAACTGTGAATCCGATCAGTTTTCAGGACGGGCCACCAAGACCCAAGGGTATTATGTGGAGGATGCATGTGGTGGCTGAGCCCATGCTAACTAAGAAATTTCTCAGGCTCACCACTTCAGAAATGAGGAGTGTGCATGACAGTGTGCTGACGATAGAGAGACGCCTTCTTGCGGAGAAAGATCCCTCGCACCCGGTATTCGTGGTTAAGGTGCCACGAGGCTTGGGCTTCGTCGATAATGTCCCCACGGATCTGTTCTTCCTGTGGTTTGACGACATCTTCAATATGTTCCACCTATATCCGCTGCACTATACCATGGTATGCCTGCTTTCTCTTAGCTTGGCCATTCAAATCATTAGAGAAAACACCCCGGGCATCGCTATAGTGGACCCCTACTACATGCGTGATGGCTGCTTGGGAAGCGCCATTGAACGACGATTCGTGGCCTCGTACCTCCAAGGCATCTTGGTGGCGAACAAGACAAAGGAATACATTCTCGTGCCTTTCTTTTCCGAGTAAGTCATTATTCACTCGCCACCATAACATGCTTTATTAGATTTTCATCATTCTTTTTCCAACACATTCCGTTTGAATTGTTTTGCGCAGAGATCAACACTGCACACTCATCTGCGTGTCGCCGAAACATTCGCAAGCCACGTATTTCGACTCAGGGAGTCAAGAAAAGAAGAAAAACTACAACAAGATCAAGGAAGTTCTGGATGATGCTCTCACCGGCAATGCCTCAGCGGAAGGCGCCACCTTCGTGCGTAAGAAGCTCAAGTTTGGCAGGCACGTCTTCACCCATGTGATGGAATTCCCCTGCGTGAAGCAGCCGGCAGGCAGTCAGAAGGAAGCCTACTATGCACTCCATCACATGAGGGTGTTCCTACTAGAGCAACAGAATTCTACGCTGCCAGATCATCTCAAACGGTGGGCCGAAGCCATGGCCAGGATCAATGATTCAGATATTAGAAAAGAGATATATCGCATCCAGCAACCGTTTGGGGCAATCATCAGCCGTGATGTCATGACTTCAGGGGGGTCTTCTACGGAGGCAATCCCCTAAATAACCGGGACGTAGTAGATTGCCTAAAGATGCAGGGTGACTATAGGGCGTTCATGACGAAACAATGCGTCCTCCCGTTCCCTGAGCCGAGCCAGAATTCTTGATGTGTTGGTCTAGTTGTAGTTCTTTATCCCCACAAGTACTTGTGTGTGTCGACATGTACATGCTACTACTTGGTATTTTTTGCTTACTTTGTTACCTTATTTGATAAGTATATCTTTATATGCGACTTTTACTTGTTTTTTCACCCACCATTTAATTATTATTGCCAACTTTTAGATGACGTGGTACGTCGTGTACAAGGGACGGGTTCCCAGAGTCTACGATGATTGGGAAGACTACCGGAGACAGGTGCACCGTTTCAGCGGCAATAGCTACAAAGGGTACAACACTATGGAGGAGGCGGAAGCTAGATACACACGCTATCTACCAGGAGTTAGGACGAGGAACTGGATGAAGACCTACACCTCCGTCGCGGTGATGGTTATCGTCCTTGGTTGGCTGTCCTGCATGTTCCTACTTTAGATGTCTAGGCGAGCTTCCGCGAGCTCTAACTTGGTTGAGACATGTATTCATGTCATCACTAGCTACTTTGTAACTTGATCGAAAAAATCTAACTTATACTATGTATTTATGTATGTGACTTATCTATATGTATTTGTTTCTATCTTGTCTGTGTATCTATTTCTGTATTGTATATCTGTGTATTTATTTCTATATTGTATATATATGTGTATTTATTTTTGTACTGTATATCTGTGTATATTAGCTGTATTGTATATAATCTGTATTGAATATCATATGTATTGAGTATTTCTTTTTTTTAAAAGCTCAGCCGTGGCGCACATATACTTGGTTAGTGGCGCACTATGTTAGTGGCGCACGTCGTCAAATACTAATAGCGCACTATGTCATATCCCACAGGAAAAATAGTCATGGCACACAAGGCAGTGCGCTACCACTAACTCGAGATACCTGTAGCGCACCTGACAGTGTGCTACGGGCACTTTTTAGCCGTAGCGCAGAAGTCGTGGCGCACCCCTAGTGCGCCACGGAAGGGGAAAACAGGTGCGCCACAGACGTGCGTTTTTCTAGTAGTGGATCTTTTTCCATTCTTAGCATCGAGAAATATTCGATCTATTGATAGTCTTTAGCACGATGAACGCTACTATGCGCAAACCTAAAAACACATAGTACTTCATTGCTTAGTGCTAGGGTCCTTGTGCTAAAATGCATGGACTTGGATGCAATTTTAATTTTTTACGAGGTTCTTGATGTGACTTGTACTTCCACCGACCATGTTAACTCTCAAGCACCTCGCTCCTACGAGACCTACCATTAGATCGTCCATCCGTAATACTTCTTATCTTATCTTTATCTTCTCTTATGTCTTACAATATCATACCTTCACTATAGAGTGTACAAACCATTGACCGTTTGATCAAGACTGGCAAATCCAAACATTACTAACAACCATTGGATCTTATTTTCCATTCTTACCATATAGAAAGATTCTACTGAAAGTCTTTAGCGGGATGAATGCTAGTATGCGCAAACATCAAAACACACACTTCATTGCTTAGTTTCAGGGTCCTTGTGCTAAATGCATGGACTTGGATGTAAATTTTTTATTTTTTACGAGGTCCTTGATGTAACCTGTACTTCCACCGACCGTGTTAACTCTCGAACACCTCACTCCTAGGAGACCTAAAGTTAGATCGACCATTCACAGTACTTCTTATCTTATCTTTATCTTGTCTCTTATCTCTCACAATACCATATATACCACTGCATGGTGTACGGAACAATGAATGTTTGATCAAGACAGGCAAATCCAAACATTGCTAACCATTGGATCTTCTTTTCCATTCTTAGCATCTACAAAGATTCTACTTTAGCACGATGAACGCTAGTATGCGCAAACCTCAAAACACACACTTCATTGCTAAGTTTCAGGGTCCTTGTGCTAAATGCATGGACTTGGATGCAATTTTCGTTTTTTATGAGTTCCACTTGTACTTGCTTAACAAATAAAATCAGCGTGGTGCTCACTCCTGCAGCCTTACAATGTGCTACTCCTCCTCTATGCAACAAAAATAAATTTTATACTACTCTCTCCTTTGCTGCATCACACCCATCCTCTAGCTGATATCTCCCTCGTCCACAGTGTGGCGCTGCGCACGTGTGCCATGGTACTACAACGACTATGTTTCTATCTTTTTTTCATAACTTTGCTCTAACATCGAACCGCTTTCAACACCTCTTTGTTGTAGCCCTCTCGGGCTGCCTTCTCTAACCCCATAATCTCTTCTACAGTAGTTTGTAATAACCTTCACTGCAGCCCTCTTGGGATGCCTTCTCTCGGGCTGCCTACGTGTATATATTTATATATACATACAAAGTACAATATCCCTTCTCTAGTGTTGTGAGTGTTGATCCTTGTAATAACCTTCCATGAGATGTTTGGGACGAAGCAAGTGAAAAAATTGAAACCCGAAAAGTTTGATCCGCGACTACTTTTTTCTGCCGCCCCAACCTAACACCGAAAGTGGTTCCTTCATATGCACACCAACACAACGTAGCTGATGAACACACGATAGATAGACGTATAGCCGTCGTACCAATGTTAGAGCTGAAAGTGGCATCTCGCAGAAGTTCTGCTTATAGTTCATTTTGAAGTACTCCTATAGAAACTTCAAAATGAAACTAGAGGCAGGACTTTCACGGGATCCCGGTCGCAACCCTAACAATGGCACATGTGCTGAGCGCCACACTCCGGACGAGGCAGAGATCAACTAGCAGGTGTGCACGGGCGTGCCGAGAAGATACATACTTAATTACATTGTGTAAAATTTGACCGAATAAATAGAGTAACTAATACACTTGATTAATTTGTGTAAAATTAGCACTCGTACTGTTGGAGGTAGAGTAAAACTTTCCAATAATGCTAATTTTCTACCAACATTGTTTACACTATATTTTTAGATTAAATCTTGGTCAAAGAAAAAACACCCAAAACGAGGACGCCTTATTATTCCTCAGGACGGAGGTAGAGTAATACTCCTACCTACTACTCCTACTTCGCGTTCCTACTTATGCAAACAGTACAATACTACTATAGTAGGACCTGTAAATAAATAATGTGTCTAGTCGAACCGACATGATGAGACTATACTGTGCCAGGAGGTGACATGGGTAATTTATTACAAGGAAAGAAAAAATCTCTTTCAAAGAGCCATCGCATCTTCCCCATCTCCGTTTAGTTTATCCACACTCGCCGACGCCGCCTGACCGAATTTGGGATCCTCTCCACCACGTTGATCACACATTTTCCTCGCCATCTCGCCCGGTGCATCTCTCCTTCCAGACCACCACCCCTCTCCTCCAAAAAAACCCAAACAGTTCTATGTATATCCGCCCTCGCCCCCAATCCTCCTCGACACGATGGCGGATTGTCTGTACAAAATTTGGAGAGGTTCGAGGGAGAGTCGGCGGTGCAGCGGCTTTAACAAGGTCGGTGACGACGTCGTCAACCAAATCGATGGTCGTCAACCAAATCGATGAGCGTCTCGATGCTAAAAGCGTTGTCCGGCTGGCCGCATGCTCTAAGGAGCAACACTACCAAGTCATCGGCGGAGAAGGTTACAGCTGCCCCAACTACAACTGCCCGGAAGTGGTCTCCTTCAACAAACTCTATTCCCACATGATCTCCTGCATCCACAACCCGTTTATCTGCACAGAGCCAGGATGCAACTAGGTCGACAACAAATTAATGTTGTATCTGCACCTCAAATCCACCCACTCATTCGAGGTGCCCACAGTCTTCTACAGCGTCAAACAATGGGACCCGTCTAAGTCGGTGCCTGCAGGGTGCTCACGGAGAACAAATGTCATCGGCATCGGGAAGATGGGCATGTTGTTCAACAGCTAGATTGACAGGCACAACACGGAGATTGTCCTGTCCGTCAGCCGTGCAAGGTCCACGCTATGGGAATTCGAGGACTACGAGGTGAGGATATCATCATTGGTCAATTTTCGTGGGTTATATCCGCTCAAGTTTGATTCTGAGCCAAAGATTGGGCAGCCGCCGGTGCGGGCCAAAGCCGCGCTGGAGGCGCTCAACCATTACCTGTCGGTAGCGGGGACTTATTGCCAAGCTCCGCAATTGTTGGTCGGAGTTCCTCGTGGAGTTCCAATGTTGGATCAACAACAACATTAACCCATTGTGAGATATCACATGTTAATATTCTCCAGATGATCCTAATATGAATGTATATGTAATTTTCTAGTCCCTCTGTTCTAATATTAATTACTTTATTCATTTTAGTGGCAGATTCCTTTCGCAATCGGAGTGGTGGAAATGGCTGGAAAGGTCCGTAAATTTTACATCTATCTTGCTAAGGGTGAACAGGTGAAAGCCTATACGAGGATCTAGAGACGACGGTAAAATGAGAGAAGCATGCCAGGCGGGAAATCAAGCGCTACCCGGGCACGACCTGGACACGCTGAATCGTTGGCATACAAATCTTGTGGTGATTCTGACCTGTCTCTTTCTCTCATGCATGTTTGGAGTATATGATGGGACATGTAATCGTTCCTAGCTAGATTAAGGTTCCACTAAGAGTAGTTTTATACTTCTACCGAGTATTTTGTATGGAGTTCTGCAACTGCTAATATATTTTGTAATAATTCCTATATACTGGGAACTGTTCAGATCGAGTGTAGAATATGGCCTGTACTGCTGAATCTTTTAAAAGCTACCGAATCTCTCAAATGTGCTGATGTTGCTATTATTAAAGTATTTTGTAGAACCAATAATCTTGTACTGGTACTTGTTTTGATCAATGGCAGTAGATTGTTTTGCTTTTCTTTTGAAACATGGCCTTCTCAATCTAGACGAGGCATGGGATTCTTGGGTTGCATATATGTTGGTCACACATGTATTGATGTAAGGACGAGGTATGCACACAAATGCAGGCTTAATCGTTAGTCTTGCTTGCTCCAATGATGGAGTGTGTTCGGAGAAAAAGAGCAAACTCATCCCTTGCCTGTTAAAAAAACAAAAAACAGGCCCAATGTTGAGACTCCCACCGGCAACATTTCCTACTACGCCAAGATGCACCCATATACCAAATTAATGTGGGAACAGTACATTAACTATGATGTCGATATGGCCATGACCTTTTTGGTCATTATGGTTGAAACCTAATAATATTCATACATGGTGGGAAAATATAGCGTGGCTGGTTTCCAGAAGTTGTCAAATCCCATGGTTATCAGTTTCCTAGCAGGCTGTACACGTGACGTGATAGGATGCCATGCGTAAATATTTGTTTTTCTGTTTTTCTTTATTATATGCGATTGTTTTAAAACGTGTTCAAAATTATCAAGATACAAATTCTTAGCAGGAAGTTGAATTTGTCAAAACTCTCGATTGTTTTCGATATATTAACTATCTGATGCGTACCACCAAAAGCTTTTTGTAGAACTTCGATAGAAATCTACCACTTTCTAGAGCTTCTAGTTCAAATATGACATGATTTTGTTAATAGAGACATAAAGTCGTTTGAGTGGTCGGAGTTATCTCGGAAGCTTTGAAAACAAATAAAACTTTGGAATCATACATAAAACATTGTCCACTATATCTGGAAACTTGGCTTGTGGCATTCAAAACCATGTTCTCTGTACTTTCTGTGCATAGTATATTCATGGTGCTAGAGGCCAACAATAATGGGATCTTCTATATGCTAGACATGACATAATCAAATGTACTGAAAGAGATCCAATGGTCAACAATGTCGGGTTTTGCCAATCTATATCCACCTGCCGATGTTTGAAGTTATTCGTACACTATATAGTGGTATGGAAATTGTGAAGCAACATAGTCGTTTTTTGTTTTGAAAAGAAGTGTCAAGCACTATATAGTGGTATGGAAATTTTGTCACGTGCCTTTTTCTAGTATTGATATGGATGATCAGTTGATGCGACTCTCGGCTTTGATTTCCTGGACAGATAGGTTAAGGTCTACTACCTTTTTCTATTACTAGATGGGTGCTAGCCAAATTCAAAATCTGAATCGAGCGGCAAAATCACCCACCGACCTTGAAGCATTTCCCGTCCCACCGATTCAAAACCTTTGAGGCAAAATCTCCCACTGGATAGTACCATTTTTCTGATATTATTAGCTGGACGTGGGCCAAATTCAAATCTCAATCGAGCGGCAATATCACACACCGACCTTGAAGCATTTCGTGCCCCTCTGTTTCAAAACTGTTGTCTTTAAATTTCCTGTTCTACCCATTGTTCCGACGATAGATGGACACACTAAAGTTAGTACCTCGGGGGCACGATCATAATTATATTGCTATTCACCTATACTATGGTCCCGATTTGCATAGTTTTTCCCCCTGACCCTCCCAAAAATCCCAAGCACCTCTGTCGCCTCCACGACCACCGCATGCACCGGCTTGATCTCTGGTCTCGTGCGCTGCTGCAGAGTCGCTTCACCGATGCTCACCCATTGAATCTAGTTCACCGGGTCTCTCTTCCACTAAACCGGAGCTGCGGTGTCGTTCACCACGCCGATGGCGTCATCGACCGCCCAAGCTCTGCTTCCTCGCCGCTGATGGCGTCATCGACCGCCCAAGCTCTGCTTCCTCGCCGCCAAAAGATACCCAACTATACCGGATCCGCTTCACCGTGTCCACCTGACGTGATCTAGTTCAAGGAGTTCCATGTCCACCGCTCCAGACCAGCTGCATGGTCGTCGCCGTTCACTACCACGGATCTGCCTCAGCGACGCTCTCGTCCACCGCATTCAAGCCGGCATCAACCGCCCAAGATAGGCCTCCCGACGCCAACAGCCACCGGAACCGCATCACCCTCGGTGACCTGGACGTCACTCGCATGGTACCGATGATGCTTAGATGCCTCTCCTACCAAGGTTAAACTAATCTCCTACCCGTCTTTGTTTTGTCAGCAGTATAGCAGGTTCAAGCCTGTTGTAGTGAACTACATTTTTGTAATCGTGCTAGTACATACAAGTCACTAGGCACACCTGTTCTTCATGCTAGTACATGCAATTTCATTAGACATGTTGGTTTGCATTCACTGCTCTACAAATTTCAAGTCATGCACATGTCTATTATTTTGTCATGCACATGTTCTTAGCTACTCCATACAACCGTAATTGCCTGCTACCGTGTAATTCTTGTAAAATATGTAGTTAGTGGAAAATATTAGTGTGGATTCCCTGCTCTATAGTTGCTGAATCTATCTGGTTCATCCTGAGATCAGTTCCTGCTATTATTTCCTCCTTGGCATCGTTCTCCTATCCTGTAGTAGCCGTTTAAACTCTTCGTACTAATTCAATTATAATTTTGTTTTTGCCATAATGCCATTTGGCTCTTCAAAATCTGCATCACTAACTATTTCTTTTTTCTTGCATAGAGCTCAAAATGGAACAATGAACATGTTGGTTTGCATAGCCTATTCTACAGGTTCACAAGGGATGACATTACTTCCTTATCTGGCGTTGGTTCGTCCTGTGCAACGGCATAACTGTCCTCTACTATGTAGTTCACTCGTAGTTTGCATTCCTGCTCTAGAATTTCTCTTATGATGCCATTATAATTTCTATCTGGTTGATTTTTATCTATGACAATAACTACTTGCCATTGTGTATCTCACCGCAAATTCTGAGTCACCCAACGACTCTATGCATTCCAGGAGATGCCACAGCTTCAATATATATTTGCTGAAATTCTAAGAAACACTTTGTTTGATTGCTCATTTCATTCTAGGCACACTTGTCTAATGCTTGTTTGTCCTGTTCTATAGGTTCACGAGCGACGCCATTATATCTCGCATCTGGTTCTGGGTCTTGTTTGTCCTAAGTCATGACATAACTATCCTCTACAATATATAGTTTATTTGTGGTTTGCATTCCTGCTCTACAGGTTCTTGTATGATGCGGTTATAATTTCTATCTAGTTCATTCTTCGCTATGATAGTAACTGCATGCCATTTTGTGGCTCAGCGCAAATTCCGAGTAACCCAACGTCTCTTTTAGGGTATAGAACTGCTTCCATATATATTTGTTCAAAATGACCTGGCTAGTTTATATCTGATGAAATTCTAAGCCACACACACACATTTTTTGATTGCTCATTTCATGTTAGTCACACTTGTTTAATGCGTGCTTGCTTGTCATGTTTGTTTGATGTGTTGGTCAATAATTGAACCATTAACCAGTTGGTCAATACTTGATTACTCCAGTTCATAGCTCCTGTCATATCAGTCAAATGCGTAGTTTGTCTTGTTTGATGTATTAAATTGTTATTACTTTGTTTCAGACTGCAATTATTCCTAGCCCCACCAAAAAGGGGGCTGCAAGATCATGTCTCCTCCAATGTAGTTGTCACACTCAATAGAAGATGTAGGTGATCGATTGAGAAAGCAAATTGAGGACTCTGCTATCAACTTGATTGTCAACTGAAATGTCGATTTTTCTTTCCCCTGAGTTGATAATATGTAATAATTTTAAGAAGTTTGCAGCTGATGTAATATCTAGATAACTCGCGTAGGCCATGTAGCCATTTAGTTGACGCTGTCCACACATTGCGGTAGTCGTTACGGTAACTACGCCAGGCAGGTCGATTAGGGAATAGTACCGTGCTGTATTCGGCCGACAACGAACAGTAAAAAAATACTGGATTATTTTAGATGTTTTATGATATTGTCATGGGCTTTAGAACTGACGAAACTGCAAAAGGCCGTAAACGTAACGGGCCAATGCGCATGTAGCAACAGGCCTAACGGGCCGTAACAGAAACAGGTCGTTACTGAAGCAGGCCGTAACAGTAGCAGGCGAGAACGGAAACAACCCATTACAGTAACAGGCAAGAAACTGCACAAATTGCTAAACAGTAATAGGCCAAAAATAGTAGCGGGCCACAACAGTAAATGGCCAGAACAGTGACGAGCCTGAATAGTACAGGCCGAGAAATTCCCGAACGAGGGTAGTAACAGGCCAACAAATTTACCAAGCTAGAACAATAAAGGGCCTTTTGTGGGCCTAAACAGTAAAAGACCAGAACAGTAACGGACCATCTCAGAGAAGGGTCGTCAGTAGGTAGTCGATGATGGGCTGTGATAACAGTGATGGACTAACCACAGGCCTTATGTTTACAGGAGCGACTTGGCACAGGCTGCTAATGGGTCGCACAGTGTTGGACCAACATGGGCCTTATGTAGGCCGAAACAGAATCATGCCTGAAAGTTCATGGGCCGCTGCTGGCTGCATTTTTGGGCCCATTTTAAACAGTATAGGACAAAATAGTAACGGGCCATCTTCTTATTAGGCTCCCCTTATTGGTCGGCCCAGTTAGTATTTAGCAGGCCTTGGCTGGGCATGGCTTCTGCCATGGTTTCTATGGCCATTAACAGCGGTAACCAGCCGCTAACGGAGAGGCCACCTGGTAGTTCGCATGACGTCAGCAGTCAGCGTGGCTGGCGAACAGATCTACGACGGAACAAGGTTTCGTGGCTGAAGGGTGCGATCCGTCACGGTCGAAAAAAAACCGTGGTTAATTCATTTGTGACGAGGCTTTTACCACGAAGGCCATCCGTCGCGGAAGACTCTTTGGCCACGAAAAATGGGCCTTCAACCACGAAAATCGTCCGTTGTAAAAGCCAACTTTTCTTGTAATGTAAATCAAGACAATCAAAGTAGAGTTTAATATAAGTATAAATAACTAGAAGTGTAACAATCAATCCAATTCTTCTAGTTAACTCTCAACTTGCCAAGGAACACTAGGATATTTTAATAGCAATTGAGTAAGAGAGTTCATGTCTAAGTAGCATAACAGTGAAGTGTCTTATTGACACCCACTTCAGTAAATCAAGGCTATCAAACACTTCTAATACAATCATTGTCTTTCAAGAAAATTCATAAAGTAGTAATGAGACCATGCCAAGGACTTGTTATGTGGATCTTCATTATTTATTCCTTCTTTGGAGGATGATTCTCAACAAGGATCATTGAGTGATTCTTTTTAAACAATGGTTTGCACAACCTTCGAGTGTACCAATACTTTTTCCCATACGGTGACACTTATGCCACCTATGTCATCAACTCATAGTCGAAATCAGGGGTTGTGCCATAAATCATTCGTAGGCTAGCGGAGTTGTTGGCATCCCAAGGTGTGCATCAAAACATAGAACTCTTTAAATAGTATCACAGTTTGATCCACAAGGTTAGCTTTGGCATGCAATCACAATTACCGCTAGACTTCATTTCGATCAACCAACTCCTTTTAATAGTGTCATCAAGTCTATCAAAACATCTATGGGTAAAGTATCTTCAAAGGTAAACTCTCAAGACAATCACTCATCAAACGAGTCATAAATTTCATAATTTTTCTTGTTGTACTTGTTTGGCAATATTATTTCAAAGGCAAGACTCGGTTAGCTATAAGAACTAGAGAAAAAGCTTTCACAACTAATCATTCATTCAAATAAAAAGATTTAATCTAACTAATTGGAATTACTCCCACTAGCATGGCATCTTTAGAAATCAACCAACTAAGATAAACAATTCAAACTTCAAAAGTGGGATACATAGGATTTAAGTGTAGAAATCATGGCAATGTATTCTAGAGGATCGTAAAGTTCTTCTCAAGATGGATACAGATTTTAACATAGTGAATCAAAGCTCTAACTCAACTCTTATGAATCCTAACAAAAGCAAGTGCATCCATTATATAAAAATGAAACATAACTTACTTAAGAAAGCATTGAAAAACATCGGGATACATGATTGCACAAAAAGTTTCATCAAACAAGAACATTGCACAAGACTCTACAAATGCAGAAGTAACTTTCCTAAGCTAGAACTTTTGTAAGAACCAAACTTGAATAGATTACCATAAGAAAAGAGAAAATGCAGTTAACAAAAGAGAGTGTGAGAAGTGGTTACCTCCCCAAGCTTGAATAAAGCAAGGGTGACGCACTTTACTATTGAGGTACAAATAACCTCACTTTTTATGGACATGGACCTCTGGTTCAACGAATACTTCCTTGTTGAAGTGTTGAGTTAAAACAACCAAGTGGCTTATGCAAGTATTTGCACGGTTGGCACAAACCATGCACGTCATCACACAAGGTTTAAGTCCCTACAAAAATAACAAATGAAGTAAAAGAGAAAAATTCGGTGTACGAGCGGAGTTCGTTCACCCTAAAGTAATACGGCAGAGTATACCCGGAAGGTATATCCCTCACAGTTCCTCAATGACCAGGGTGGCCCACTTCGGGTTAGAGCATTGCTTCACGGGCAGCCCAGTCAGGGAGAAAGACAGAGTCCAATCCGGCTACAGGAAGGCCCAAAAGACTTACCAACTTAGGCCCATAATGTTACTTGTAGTTCAAGATGTACTCCGTAACCGACTCTTAGTCGTAGCCGGATGGATTTCTCCTGTAAACCCTAGGCCGGATATCTATATAAGCCGTCCTAGGGAGAGCCTTTAGGGCGACACCTCAATAGTCTACAATCTCAACTCGCACAGGCGAAACCCTTGTAACCCATATTCCGGCTCTGCCGTATTACTGGATTGCTAGCAGGAGTAGGATCCGTCCAAAGCCGGCGGATTCGAACCTGGGTAAACTTGTGTGCTCACTGTCCCGGAACACCATACTTCTCACACCCCTCTCTTCCGCACACCTCGAGGACCCCCTCATGGCATACTTGTCATCAATCCGACGACACAACCGTGAAAAGAAAATGAAAGAAACATGAAACAATATAGAGAATTATAGGCTAGGGAGTTTTGAAGGTGGGTAAAGGAAAATTAAGTACAAAGGAACATGTAGAAGGTAACCCGCTGACCTGAGATTGTCAAAATGAAAAGATTGGAAGGTTTATAACCTTTCAGTACTCATCCCTGCCCTTACTGCGTGGTGCTGCTCCTTGATACAGGTGCGTGGTACGGTCGGACTCCACCCGTACTGCAACTCATCATCTCCTCTTTTCCTTTCTCTTTTTTTGACACAGCTTCCATCAAAGTTAGTACGACCGGGCGGTACGGGCGACTTGTGCCCGTACGCGTGGTCGTTAACTTTGCAGTAACTTCTTCATTTTCCAAAGTTGCGAAACAAGAGTGGTACGGGCATGCGGTACGGTTGCATCCGCATGTACCAATGCTTGTTAAGATTGTAGTACTTGCATTGTAAATTTTTCTGCTTCTTCCGATGCGTCACATGAGCGGTACGGGTGCGATGTACGGACGGGTCCGCCTATGCTGCTCCTCGTTAAGCTCACTGTGAACTCCGGAACAAGTTATTTTCTCCGAAAATTTTACTAAGGACCTAAAACGTTAGTCCAACATCCAAACAAAGAAAACACATATTTTTGTTAAGGAGATTTAACCAAGATATGCAATACATGATTAGAGCAACAAGTAATTCTACATTTTGAAAATAGTCCCAAGCCAACTCAAATAGGAAATCATGCAAATATATACAAGTGCCAATCCGACTAAACTCAAGACACAAAATTAAGAAAGACACCTAAAAACTTCCGGGTTGCCTCCCGGGAAGCGCTTTCTTTAAAGCCATATAGCCAGTCTTAGAAGCTCCATTAAATCATCCACCTGGATCCCAGGGGATATCAATTCGAGGTGTAATGGTACTTACCTCTATCAAAGAGTTGGAGCATCTCATTGTAGAGTACGGTCGGAGTTGTACCCTCATGCGGTGCATCGGCATCATATAGATGAATAAGTTCTCACTTCCAAGTGAGTGTGGATGCACCAAGCATGGTGAGCATGCCTCCTTATATAGCTTCAACGAGAGGATTAGAGGTTGATATATAATTATTGAAATTTTACCTTGGTTACCATTGTAGGGGAACACTTCATAGTATTCTTCCTTTGCAACAGGGAGTAAATCAGGTCCCTGTATTTTAGCATCAAAAGATTCATAGCAAGGTTCTATCTCTAGTTCATCATTAGTAATTCTCTCCTCATGAGTGTCTAGGCATAAGGCCTCCATAGATAAATTACAATCATTTTTAGCATCATAAGAATCATTACTAGAGAGAGGCATCATAAACAAATTTATTATTTGTAGTGTGCCAATCTTTGTCAACCTCACCTTTTTTGTTGTTCCACCTCTTTATCTTGTGGTTCCTGCAAATGGTTATCTTCGGGCACTACGGTTTTATACCGTGCCTTACTCTCTACCACAAGTGGATTATCACTAAGACGTTCTTGGCAATAAGATTGCAACATTGGTAACAAGTTGGTAAGTTTCATATGAAGCATATTATCACTAATCTTTCTCATGATTGAATATTTTGAGAGTAGATCATGGACACCTTTATAAACCATATACTCTAAGACTTCAACTCTATTGTAAGATACTAGGGATTCTTCAAGAGTAATGGAACATTGAAAACTAAGGTGGCCAACTGCCATACATTTGTCATAAATCTCATGATATGAATTACAAAATGATTTTGCACAACCATCTAACAGGTCATACAAGTTAAACAAACCCATACCAGTGGCAGTAGCATGTTCACTGTGGTGTACATCCTTTTCTTCTTTCTTCTGCGAGTCCTGCAAAAGGTTAGTATCTTCCACAATAGAAGTGGTCAATAATGCATTACTACTGAAGTTATCAAAACAATAATAGTATATATGATGTACTACCCCATAGACTCTATCTAGTTCTTTATTTTCTTCATTTATATTTCTCATGCGAGCTAGCAACTCACAACTACTAGTAAAAAGCACATATTCTAAAACCTCCACATCAACAAAGCCTTCATTACTTCTATTGTAAGATGCTAATGTGGTATCAATGCTACACTCACATTGATAATTAATATGATCTATGGATCCACAATTTTCACAAACAAATTTGTATGAGGCAGATAGCATGGAGGAATAATGTTTCAACCATTCCAACCATTCTTCTAATGTGTCTTGCCTCGTAACATAATATCCCAAAGTTCCAACTTTCTTATCCTCCAATGCGAGCTTCATTTGTTCGAAAATATCAATCTTGGAAGACATGATTAGTAGCAAATATTTTTACATATTTTGTTTTATAAATTTTTATGGGTTTTTGGTTTTATAATTGTTTTTGTTCTTTTCAAATTAGTAAAAGCAGTAAAAAGTCATAAATAGAAATAACTTGAAACTCGTAAACAACCTTTAGTACAACAACAATAAATTAGCAACTAAGAACAAAGACCAAAAGCGCTTAGCTCCCCGGCTACAGCGCCAGAAAATAGCTTGATGATTGCAAGTGCACAGATCAACTGTAGCTAATTTCGAAGTAAAAGTATCGAACCCATAAAGACCTATTGGTAAAGTTCTTTATGCCCCTCGTTACTATTCACTAGAGAGTACTTGTAGGTTACCTCTTATTCCAAATAATGGTGTATAAATAGTATGTTTGAATAAGTGCTAAAGTAAACAAGAACAAAGTAAATAGTGAAAGTAAACTAAAGTAAGAGAGTGTCTAGGAGGTGTTGTGTAATATGGTTGAGGGGTTATCAAGGAGTGTAGGATTCACCTCTAGCATGATAGCATTACTCATAATTAAGATAATATACTTCTTGTGTCATGATATGTATGGAGAGAGCTCCATAATAAGATGTTCACTACATGGCTCATAGGAAGCCACTTTGTTGAGCCAAGAGTGAGGTCACCTCTAAATAACCACTATGTTGTCTGAGAGCAATCACCCATAGAAACCACCACAATTAAGGGTTTCCCCGTGGGTATCGTAATTAGCTTTGGGAGTTCCTCTTTATCCTCCTTTGGCCGTGTAGGTTACGAGCCAGTGCTGATCTGTCACGAGGCAATTTCGGGTGCGATCCGAAAACATGTCCTCTCCTTCCCTTTAGTCCCAAGGGCAAATGATATATGGCCGACTACACATACCATCTAAAGAGAGAGATCAAACACAAATCATAAATCTATCATAGACTGACAAGTCATACGGACACAAGAATAGATCATCTTTATTGCAAGTTCTTAATAGTGCTAGGGTTTCATCATCTCCCCCCAAGAACAAGGTAACTACTCATACATGAAGGGGATCAACATCATGGAAATTGTATGGATGAAATATGAAGGTACAATTGAATACAAGTGCAAATCCACAATAGAGATTGGACTACAACAAAGTAAGCAAAGGGGATTGATGTGAATACGATGTTGATAAAGATGGCGGTGAAGATCGATGTGTAGCCCTTCAAGATGCAAGTATCCTCTCTCCCTTGAGTTGTATGGTGGTGTAAATATTGTGGTGGCGGCTATGGAGGCAGCGGAGTGGCAGGGCTCCGCCCCTTTGGCGTATGTGGACTCTCTTCCTTGTTCTAGGGTTTCCTCTCTTTAAATATGTATCTTGGAGGTCGGTTTTGCGAACCCGACGGAGCTAGGGGCCAAATATGCCCATTGGGCCTTCACAAATGTTGTTACATTTGATGAAACGAAGCTGTCGAAGGGTGATACGGCTGTACGGTACAGGCGGGCTCTGCCCGTACCAGTGGTCGTTTAGCCTTCTAAACTCTGTAGTGTTTTGGTTGCCATTTCTTCATACGGACTCCGATTGAGGTGTTGTTTGGCTCGTTGGATTTGTATGGACGAGGGATAAAACACCATGTCCTTGGATATTCATTTAGAGTTTATGGAAAATCCACTTTTTTCCTCCTCTCAAATGGCTAAGTCTGGTGCCTGCAAATCCTTCATATTGAATCCTCTTGGCTCCTTTTATCCATGATTGTTCATAGCACGTACACACAAATTAAAGACAAGAAAAAGGTAAAAAATCCTAATAAAACTACGAATGTGCAAAGTCCATGTGGAAATGAATGAGAACAAGTAATCATACATAATAGGCATAATTGTAGATAGATGTAGTATGTGATGAGTGACAATATGAATAATTTATATAATTAAATATGCATCAATTTTGGACTCATCAAGGGGTTTAATCGCCAGTGCCCATCGTTGATGGACTTGGGTTACAGGAATTGGGGAGCACCGGAGGCATCGATCAGCTAGCAAACAAGCACATCTAGGACACGCGGTTTACCTAGGTCCAGGCCCTCGGAACGGACCCTACTCCTGCTTGTCTGCTCTTTGATTATCAAGGAGTCGAAAGTTACAGGGGGTGCGTAGATGAGATCGAGGTTTATGCTAGGGTTGCGGATGTCCTTCTCGTTGCCCCTCCTAGCCTTTATAAAGGGAGGCTAGGTCTCAGGATAGCAGACCGAGTCGGTTATAGGTTAGGGTTTCACCCTTTTGAAAATCTATCTATTGCTTGCCATGTCCTTCAAGGAATCGCCTTCCTCTGGACTTGGGCCACCCGAATCCTTGTTGGGCTTGTCCCACAGGTTCCTCTTGGGCTGGACCGTATAGGCCAAACACGAGTGCCCATTGGGTATACCCATGTTAGTAGCCCCCGAGTGTCCAGCTGAATCGCAGATTTAGGTGGAGGTTATAAAGTCTTCGAGTGCATGGAGTATAAGGCCATCTGAAAGTGCTTTCAGGTGCCTGAGTTTGTGTCATAGGGATTATCGATATGAGTGCCTGATGCATCCGACGTATTGGATCAGTTAACTATCTTAGGGTAAAACAACACTATCTACTCAAACTCGAGTCCCTAGACTCGAATTTGGAACATTGCCAGCATAATCTGACTCATGCCACAGAGGCCTTACAAAGTCGAATTCTAGTGTTTTAATATGTGCACTCGATGTGTCCATCAAGGCTTTTTCATCGTGACTGTAGGCACGGCTTATTTCTGGTAGAGCGCAACAGGTGCGTTGCCACGCCTTTTGCAGGTCTTATCTTCATGTTGTAAACGCGGCATCCGAATGTTTAGTCACCGCGAAGGTGATTCAGGTGGCCCAGGAGACGTTGTATCTTTGTAGGGTATTTCTAGTGATTATGAGGTGGAGTTGCCGAATGCTTCGAATGCGCATGGTGCGGACGTGGTCAACGATTTTCGCCATGAAAACTATGTTTTCTTTACATAGGGTGAGCAACCAGCGCTCCCTACGGGAGTAGTCCCCGAGTGCCTATTCGAGTCATAGACTCGAGTAGGGACTCTGAACTCTTGTGACTGCTATCATTAGTTGTAGCTTGTTGGTTAAGCTTCCAGCGCTCCCTATGGGAGTAGCCCTCGAGTCTGTCATCGAATCATTGATTCAAAGAAGGGGTTAAGGCGTGAGTGTCTTGTCTTCATGTGCGAATGGCTTATGTACTGGACCTAGAAATTCTTCGGGTGCACGACCAGCGCTCCTGTTAGGAGTAGCCCCCAAGTATTTGGTCAAATCGTAGATTCGAGCAAAAACTAGATGAGTTGAAAGGACAGTTTTGTTGTTGCTTAGTATTGACCCCTGCTTGAGCACGCATCTGGATGATGTCAGTGCTGACGATTTGAGGACCTCAGTTGCCCGCATAAGTGGTGATGATGGGACATGACAGAAGTGGGCCCCAAAGTCTGACTGAGATTTGACCAATCACGCGTAAATTGGGGTTTTAACTGCATCTCCTTGATTTCTGCGCAGAGTGGGGATTGTGTAGCAACGATTCGGTACATGCGCTGCCACGCGTTCTCACCAATATGTGCCATGTATAATGGTTGTTGGATTGTACTTTGGCAATGCTTAAGTAGGGATCTCGGGCAGTAATTTTTGCACTATGCTTCTTTTTCCTCCGCGCATTGTTGCCATCACTGCTTTTCCTTTGTCCATTGCACTCTGCCCCCTTCTGCACTGGACGTTCTTAGGGAACTTCCAAGCTACTTTCTTTGGTCACTCTGTCAGAGGAAGATGGGCAAGAAGAAGGGCGCCAAGTCTGCCACCGCCTCTGGGTCCAGCACCGCTGCCACCGCGACGAAGAAGAAGGTCGTCGCCGCCACTGGGTCTGGCACTGATGCTGCAGCCACAAAGAAGAAAGACGCTAGGACTCGCGAGACCAAGGGGTCTTGGCAGCGCTCCACTTTCAAGCTCCATGAGCTTCATCCGCATCGTTAGGCCGGTCTTATTCCGGCCGACGAAGATGATTGCCAGATTCCTGGGCCGAAGTTAATTATCCTCGATCCCCCGTCGGGTTTCGCGTATTGTTTGTTGCTTTTCTTCTTCGAGGTTTGTCGCTTCCCCTCCATGACTTTGTGGATTGCTCTGTTTTTATGGGATTCGGCTGCATGAGCTGACTCCCAATTCTATCTTGCACATTGCATGCTTTATCACTCTCTGCGAGTGCTGGCTCGGGATCGAACCACACTTTGGTCTCTTCAAGAAATTGTTTAGCTTGAAGATATAGTCAGGGTTGGGCTCTGTGGTATATGATTTTGGCGGCTGCAGCATATCTGTAGACTCCCGTGTTCAGTACTTCACCCTCAGCATGACCGACTCTGCTCAAGGATGGAGGGACAAATGGTTCTACATCCGGGACAAAAAGGTAGAGGGGCAGAGATTCAACCTTGCCCCATTTCACATGAATGCGAAGCTGAAGAAGAAGCTGTACTGGCAGAATGTCATGATTGCAGGCGAGTCGAAGGATGTTGATGTCTTGTACCAACGGGTGCTGGATGTTCAACTTGTTCGGGGCAAGGAGGTCACATGCATAGACTTCATCCGAACATGGCTGAAGCGTCGAGTGTAACCTCTACAAGCCAGGGCTCACCCGATGTATCTTTGGTCAAGTGTGATGGACCCGACTCGTGTCTGTGCGGAGGACATGTCTTTAGTGGAGCTTTGTAAGAAAATCAGATCCTTGACCAATATCAATATGAAGGAACTTCTGCCCGTAGAGTCAAGCACCCTGCCTTTTCATGCTTCTTTTGCTCCTCCAGAGGTAATATCTTTTGATGTAAGTTTCCTTTTGTTCGCGGGCTGATTCGAATGTTTAACTAATGGCATTGTCCCTGCTGTTGTAGGACTGGAAGGTTGCGCCCTCCATGCCTCCTCAGACAGAAGTCGTCATTCCTCCTGAAGCTATAGAGGCAATTGAGTCAGATTCGACTATGCATGTTGCCGAGATGCAGGAAGCCCCCGAGTCTAGTGAGTCAGAGTCGTGGAAATGGGAGCGGAGCGAGGAGTCGGATGCCTCCATGCCTGGGATGCCGAAGGACCCTGCTCGTGAAGAGGGATCCGCGGAGCCAATTCTGGTCATGCCCGTCCACAGCGTAGCTCCTCCACCACTGAAGAAGTTGAAGAAGAAGCAGGCTAAGGTCTTTGACCTTGACAATTTTGACGGGTGATTCTTTGTCGCCTGTTGGGTGTGGTTTAAGATTGTTTTTCCCGTCAATCTCCTTGTGCTAAATGCCTTCTATGTCCATTGGAACATGATTGTGTCATCATCATCCGGCACTTGCCATGACCTGGGGGGTGCAAGAGTCATGGACTCAAAAGTCAAGGGTGTGGAGAGGTCCGAGCCCTCCCCAAAGATGGTGGCCACCTCCGACGCAAGCTCCTAGAGCTCTCCCAAGTTGAGAGAACACATGGTCATTGCCTACAGTCTTCGGGTGACCATGTAAGTGCGCGTTTGAAGTCACTTGAAGAGCCCCCAAGTCACATGCTTCCCTTGACATGTCTTCCTCTGCAGCCTTTCCTCTAGGAAACTATTCGTCTTGGTGAGGAGATGGTTCACCTCGGGCGATAGCATGTTCGATTGGATACTGATCACCGCCAGCTTTAGAGTATGTTATTGTCCTTTGCATGGTTTGCCGAAAAATGGGTGTCAACTGTGCTTAATATGCTTGATTCATATGTCAGAGGAAAACAATGACGTTCTTCATCGGTTGAGCTCCCTTGAAAAGGGGCTTAGTGCAGCAGAGACCAAACGGGATGAAGCACTCAAAGCCCTCGAGCGCTTCGAGACGGAGTCAAAGAAGAGCGAGGAGGATCTAATGGCTGCTGCAACCAACAAAAAGAAGGTGTTCACAAAATAGCTTTTCTCGGCTGCCCAGGCTCTCTCCGGTGGGTCTTTATTTGAGTGGCGTGTATGAATGTATCTTTTATTTTGTTATCTCCTTAGCCACTGACTACTAGTCTTTCGCAGATGCAGCCGGGATTGACTTCGACCGTCAGGCGCTCCTCTGTGAGGATTTGCTGGCTGGCGCCATGGCTACTATCGAGGATCGCAGTGCCTCTGCCACTAACATGATTAAAAAATCCAAGGTTGTGTTTTGTCATCTCCGAGAGGAAATGATGTCGAAGGCCAAGGCTATTGAAGATGTGAGCAGCCTCACAGACTCTTTCGCCAGAGGCGTACCGGCAGATTACAAGCAGGCTAAGAAAGGAGCGGGCGCGTCTCTTGTCCTGGCGATGGCGCAAGCCTGTGGCACTGATCTCGACGTGAGCAATATCGCGAAGAGGATGTCGTTGACCGCGGATGGTGAAGAGGTAGCATTCACTCCTTTTGCTACTCGCTCTCATAAGTACAGGCCGCAACTAATAGAGATGCTCGCGAAGTATTCCACGGAGCAAAAGTGACTGAGCGCAGCGAAGGCCACATCATCGGGGGCTGCTGCTGCAAAGGCCACGATGTCCGAGGCTGCCACGGAGTACACGAAGCCCGTGGGTGCTGATGAGTAGGCCTAGCAGTCTTTCTGTTTGCTGTATAGTGGTGTTAGGACCTTGGGTTGTCCTGGAGTACTTTTGTGGGGGTGCCTGACATAGGTACGATTACTCAGGTGCTTATGATTCGCTACCCTGGCTGCATAAAGACTCACGGCCCATGAAGATCCAAGATGATGACCCAAGAGAGCAACCGATAAAAGCTTTAGTCATATTAGGAAAGGAAAGATGAACTAATGTTGTGTTGGTATTGTAATTGTACATATGTAACCTAACCGTATACGACTTTGAGACCTGGCCTATTATATATAGGATGGGAGAAGCCTATTAGGAGGTACCGAAAAACCCCCAAGCAATCTGTAATAGTGTTGTTCATCAAGTAATCAGACAACTTCGATTCTCTTCTTTCCTGACATCCGACGAAATCCCCAACGTTATGTTTTCCGCAAAACCCCAAGTCCATCACCATGGACATTGCCGAGGTTACCCCTCATCATTGCCCCTGTCAAAACTTGTTTTAAGTTTGATACATGAATCTTGTGGACACGAATTCCATGTTCAAGGGCTTTTACACTTCGAATTTTTGGTTGGTTAGGGGTCTTCAAGTGGCATGCAGGGTATGCCATCTGCAACCATGCCCTTGGTCTCTCCACCATCTAGAGTGGAAGAGCTGTCGCTCCTGTCCCACCCGCGTGACCGCGTGAAGCAATTGGAGCGGGACACATTGACGTGGTAACGCCGATGTGTGGAAATCAAAGACGGAGAGAGTCGTCGAGCGGGAGAAGTATCTCCTTGGCGAAGTTGCCTAGATCAATGAACGCCTGCGATGTGAGCATACTTCAACTATCATATGATGTTCTGTGCTCGCCATAGTTTTGGCTGATGTATCCTGAGTTGTATGTGCAGTTGTCAATCTCATTCCGCAAGAAGAGAGGGACCGAATGAGCATTCGACTAAACTGCCTGACTTAGGCGGATTTGTAAGTTCGGGGTTTCTTCTGGACCGATCGAGATCAGGCCACCACATTGGCGACCCTGCAGGATTGCATCTCGTAGGTGCTGCATTTCTTGAAGATGGCGCGGTCATCCCTTAGTCATATCTTCAGGGCGATGTTTCCGATGGACTGAATCCCTGTGACTTTGCTATTGCTGCTACGGAAGATCCGTGATGCTGATGTCATCCACTAGTGCATGCACCAACAACTTGTCAAAGATGCCAAAGCGGCACTTGCGCTTGTGCATATGCAACGTTTGAGCATGGCCTTGGATGCCGTTGTAGAAGGACCACCAGCGCCTCCGGCGGGGATGGCGTGGAACATGGTTCCGCACTATCGAGCAGTTGCCTGGACAGCAAAGAGTATTATGGACTTGTTCGACGAACGCACCAATGTACTTCTTCAGTGCCAGTAGAGTAGTTTTTAGCCTGCACGGGATGTATAAGAGTTGTAAAGCTCGTATAGTTTTTCGACTAGGCCTTTTGTCGCCCTTGTATTATGTAAGCTTGTTAGCCTATGTATTTTCAAGTATGATTCTTATGCGATGCCTTTTCGTTAGCCTGATGCTTTTTGGATCTCAGCACCTTGCCAGCCTGTCAGTTAGGTTGCAACTAGGTTGGAGTTATCAAGGGTTTGATTGAAAGCAGAGTCAGCTACTAGGGTCATTGTGGTGTTGAGTTATACATGTGACGAGGTCGTCAGGGAGGCGCAGCCCTCGAGTGAAAAAATGCGAATAAAAGTAAATGTAACAAGACTCATAGTTGAGGCGCTTAATTTTATTTATTTGTAGAATAGCAGGAGGTACATTGTTTGGCTAAGTAGCCTGGCTGAGTAGCCTTATTGTAAAGTAAAAACATCTAGGGGTAGAAACATCACAGTTGCACAATGTTCCATGGGTTCGAGTATTCGACTCCACTCTCTATGTCCTTCAGTCAATAGGCGCCACGTGGAGAATATCATTTTGCAGCCCGAAAGTTGGGGTGTCCAGGCAACGCGGTACCCAAGTTCCCTGAAATCATCCGCGATGACTATAGTTGGTGTGCCAAATACTCAGAGGGTCTTTTCGGCACGAATTCAACTTTACGTTTCAATACAAAAAATCAGGCTAACGGTCGTCAAGTTGGGGCCCCCTGTCAGTTCTCGCCGTTATGTCGCTCCCGTCGCTTAGGTGTCAATTAGGCTTGCAGCGTTGGCGCCTGCATCCATTACGCGTCTTCTTCTTCCCCGGAGCGGCAATCTGTGGAGCGTCGCAGCCATGGCGCGGAGCTAGGACATGGACGAACCTGCTCGTCCCAGCAATCCTCCATGTAGGCTTGCAATGTTGGCGCCTGCATCCATTACGTGTCTTCTTCCCCGGAGCGGCAATCTGTGGTCGCGGCCATGGCGCAGAGCTGGGACGTGACGAAGCTGCTCAGCCCCGCTCTCCTCCCCATCCTGAGTCGGAGCTCGCCCTCACCATGGACGCACCCATGGCACGGTGCGAGGACAAGAATTGGTTTTCGGTGAGATCTATCACCTTGTCGACCATGCTCGGTTCTGTTTTCCTCCTCTAGAATCCTAGCTCGCCGTCGCCGTGTTGCACCCGCACCAATTCTGCCACCTCTACCGAGGTCTCTGTGGTAGCTCAAGTTCTGGGGCTCTCCAAGTTCTGCCATGTTAGGCCTGTAAGTGTTGTTGTATGTTAAACTAGCAAATCTCTTTTGTTCAAATCTCTTGGACTGTACCAACTTCATTGTGTTTAATTATGAAAGACAAAATATAAATGATTTCTCTAAATTTCTCGCATAGCTAATTTCATAAATGATTTCTCTCAATTTCTCGCAATTTCTCGCATAAATATGAAAGACAAAATAAAAATGCACAACTAATTTCATATTCTCGCAGGAACTGGCCCCACTTGTTGAACCGGCGGCACTGCCACAATCTCCACGTAACCACGGTGATTTCTCGAACCAAAAGTTGCAGTTACCACGTTTCTTCTACAGTCATTCCTCTTCCTTAGTCATTCCTCTGCAGTTTTTCCTGGGCGCTTCTTCTTCCTCTGTTCTGGAACCGTCGGTTCATCTTCTTCTTCCTCTCGCAGGCAGTTCCTTGTAGGCATTTCCTTTCACCCATTTCCTTGCAGGCATGGACGATGGGAAACGCACAACAGAGACCCACTTGGTCCCTGCCCATGGCACCACGACTTTGACAGTGGTGTACACAAATGATGAAGCGACTGTGGAGACAACTCTCGCCAGGTTTGAGCAATTGCTTGAGAAAGAGAAGCACAAGTTTGTGGGGATAGACTTGGAGTACACCCGTGCAAATAAGCGAAAAATCCTCCACAAGAGATCGCTGTCGTGCAAATCTCCATACATGAGGAGGTCCTTTTTTACCACTTCTGCAGGTATGTGAAATTTAAATTTGAGATAACCACTTCTGCATCACTTGTTCCCTTACATCCCTAGAACCATTTAAGTGCAGAAGTAAACCAACTGAGATGCATTGTCCGGCTCTGGTCGAGTTCTTGTGTAGGAAAGGGATAACTTTCACTAGCGTGGATATCACAAATGACACAATTATGCTTTCTCGTGCGTTGATAAAAATCCTAGAGGGGTACCACATCGACATCCAAAATCTGTACAGGATCAAATCATACCCAGCGAAGGATGGCATGGGTGATCTGGCAGCGGAAATCATCGATAAATCCTATGAAAAACTGAAGAAATTGAAGCAACTCGATCACGACTACTGGGAGTGGAAGCCGATGAGCCAGGTGCGCCTCGAGTATGCAGCCAGAGACGCCTACATGGCGTACGAGTTGTACAGTAAGCTCATTACCATGAAAGATGGGATGGTTAAGGCGGGGTTTTTCGCGAGAGAGCTATGCCCTGGTTGCAAGCTAGCCCAGGAGAAGAAGCACGAGGAGGACAGAAAGCGGTTTCAGGACGAGCAGGGATCTTGGGACGGTGGTGACATCAAGCGGTTGAAGGGGAAGCAAGTCAAGGACGACAACAAGTGGTGGTGATACATTATGTGTTTGAACTAGATTTTAGTTTCTAGTTTATTATGTGTTTGATACATTTAGTTACTTCAATACAAAATTTTGACCAATTTAACTTGTTGATGTATTTCTTGACAATTATAATATAATCGAGCACTAGAAATATTTTGTAGTGTGCATGAGCATGATCAGTAAATATAATTGAACACTAGAAACTTTAAGGCACTCCATATAAAGGAGTAGATTAATATAGAAGGTTCACCAGAGACACCACGGATATATTTTCTTACATGCCACACACAGGTAATAATTAACTAGAACAAAATAAAAGCAGGGGCTGCAGCAGATGGCCGGGACACGAAGACGCCTAGCAGGGCAGGGGTTTATCAGCAGGAGGCAGCGACAGCCTAGTCGATGCGATACAAGCCAGTCCTGACATACTCCCGGAGGAATTTGCCATAGGCTGCGTGCCGCGCCAAGGTAATAGGCCTATGGCTTCTGCCTCCGCCTCTCCCAACTCCCTCCGCGTGCTAGATCATGTTGTTGAGTTCCACGTTGATTGCTCTGCCACAGAATGGGCAAAACAGTCTCCCCCTATGGTGGAAACGGATTAGCCCACACCGTAACCGCCTCAGCACGTAGCGGCTCTTGTTGTCCCTAGATACCTTGCTATCGTCCACTTCATCATCATCCTCCTATTGATTTTTAAGAACATAACTTAGAACTCATACATATTATTGAATTGTATTACAACTCAAGAATTGACAACATGTATATGTAAGACAATATATCCATGGATATCAAAGATAAAGCATGTCAGCAATAGTTTGATCGGTTCATATATCATTTCATCTCAACACAATGACAACTAATTGCAACAGAGTGAATATAGGATAAATCTAGGGGCCTCATAAGTTTCTTCAGTGATGGAGTCAGTGAACCAAGTAACAATTGCACAACCTGTAATGTTGTTGTACATCGCCCCAGGTTCACTAACTCATCCCTGAAAAAATCTGACACCAATGTGTCTGCCTCTCTTTTGGGACAAATTTGAATCACTGGACACCATAAGAAATTGAAATATAATCGTACAAAACATTATTCAGGGATATACATAGTCAGGTACAAAAACAAGCCTCAATATTGTAATTATAAATAAAAAAGCAAACAATTAATCTTCAGGTGCATGTTAAAAATACATATGATCAAAACCATTCATATACATATGCATCATACCAATCATTAAAAGATCAGAAACAATTCAAGGATCATATATGTAGTTCCATATGAGAATAAATCTAGGGCCTCATAATTTGTTCCAGAGATGGAGTAGGCGAAACAAAGTACCAACAGCACAACCTATATTGTTTGTGTGCATTGCTGCCTCAGGTTCACCAACCCATCCCTAAAACATGACACCGTCATATGTGTCTCCCCTTGAACTCTTTTGGGGCAAATTTCAATCAGCGGCCTCGGTGACAAACTAAAATGTAATTCTTATACACTGAATGCATGGAATAGGTAATTCGAATATCATAGTTCTATGAATGTAGAATAAAGATTAAGGCCTCATAAGTTTCTATAGGGACGGCGTAAGTGAACCAAGTAACAATTCCACGGCCTAAATTGTTCTTGTACATCGCCCCAGGTTCACTAACTCGTCCCTAAAAAAATCTGACACCAATGTGTCTGCCTCTCTTTTGGGGCAAATTTGAATCATTGGCCATAATAAGAAATTGAAATGTAATCATACAAAACATTATTCAGGGATATACATAGTCAGGTACAAAAACAAACCTAAATATTGTAATTATAAATAAAAAACCAAACAATTAATCTTCAGGTACATGCTAAAAATACTTATGATCAAAACCATTCATATACATATGCATCATACCAATCATTAAAAGATCAAAAACAATTCAAGGATCATATATGTAGTTCCATATGTGAATAAATCAAGGGCCTCATAATTTGTTTCAGAGATGGAGTTGGAGAACCAAAGTACCAACAGCACAACCTATATTGTTTATGTGCATTGCTGCCTCAGGTTCACCAACCCATCCCTAAAACACAACACCATCATACGTGTCTCCCCTTGAACTCTTTTGGGGCAAATTTCAATCACCGGCCTCGGTGACAAACTAAAATGTAATTCTTATACACTATGAATGCATGGAATAGATAATTCGAATATCATAGTTCTATGAATGTAGAATAAAGATTGCGGCCTCATAAGTTTATTCAGGGAGGGCGTGAGCGAACCAAGTAACAATTGCACAGCTTATATTGTTCTTGTACATGGTCCCAGGTTCGCTCACTCATCCCTGAAAAAATCTGACACCAATGTGTCTGCCTCTCTTTGGGGCAAATTTGAATCATTGGCCACAATAAGAAATTGAAATGTAATCGTACAAAACATTATTCAGGGATATACATAGTCAGGTACAAAAACAAGCCTAAATATTGTAATTATAAATAAAAAAGCAAACAATTAATCTTCAGGTACATGTTAAAAATACTTATGATCAAAACCATTCATATACATATGCATCATACCATTCATTAAAAGATCAGAAACAATTCAAGGATTATATATGTAGTTCCATATGAGAATAAATCAAGGGCCTCATAATTTGTTTCAGAGATGGAGTTGGAGAACCAAAGTACCAACAGCACAACCTATATTGTTTGTGTGCATTGCTGCCTCAGGTTCACCAACCCATCCCTAAAACACGACACCATCATATGTGTCTCCCATTGAACTCTTTTGGGGAAAATTTCAATCATCGGCCTCGGTGACAAACTAAAATGTAATTCTTATACACTATGAATGCATGGAATAGATAATTCAAGTATCATAGTTCTACGAATGTAGAATAAAGATTACATCCTCATAAGTTTCTACAGAGATGGTGTAAGCGAACCAAGTAACAATTGCACAGCTTATGTTGATCTTGTACATGGCCCCAGGTTCGCTCACTCATCCCTGAAAATTTTTGACACCAATGTGTCTGCCTCTCTTTGGGGCAAATTTGAATCATTGGCCACAATAAGAAATTGAAATGTAATCGTACAAAACAATATTCAGGGATATACATAGTCAGGTACAAAAACAAGCCTAAATATTGTAATTATAAATAAAAAAGCAAACAATTAATCTTCAGGTACATGTTAAAAATACTTATGATCAAAACCATTCATATACATATGCATCATACCAATCATTAAAAGATCAGAAACAATTCAAGGATTATATATGTAGTTCCATATGAGAATAAATCAAGGGCCTCATAATTTGTTTCAGAGATGGAGTTGGAGAACCAAAGTACCAACAGCACAACCTATATTGTTTGTGTGCATTGCTGCCTCAGGTTCACCAACCCATCCCTAAAACACGACACCATCATACGTGTCTCCCATTGAACTCTTTTGGGGCAAATTTCAATCATCGGCCTCGGTGACAAACTAAAATGTAATTCTTATACACTATGAATGCATGGAATAGATAATTCATGTATCATAGTTCTATGAATGTAGAATAAAGATTACAGCCTCATAAGTTTCTACAGAGATGGTGTAAGCGAACCAAGTAATAATTGCACAGCTTATATTGATCTTGTACATAGCCCCAGGTTCGCTCACTCATCCCTGAAAAATTTTGACACCAATGTGTCTGCCTCTCTTTGGGGCAAATTTGAATCATTGGCCACAATAAGAAATTGAAATGTAATCGTACAAAACAATATTCAGGTATATATAAATGCATCATACAACGCATTCATAGATCAGAAACAATACAAAGATTATATGTTTAGGTTCCATATGAGAGAAAAATTAGGACCTCATATTTTTCAGCGATGGAGTCGGAGAACCAAAATACCAACAACACAATCTATATTGTTTATGTGCATTGCTGCCTCAGGTTCACTAACCATCCCTAAGAATACTACACCATCAGATGCCCTTGCACTATTTTGGGGCAAAATTGAATCATTGGGCTCAGTAAGGAATAGAAATGTAATGTTATAGGCCTGCTGTGTATCGAAATCAACAGTCAACTAGCAAACTCAACTAGATGGCAGATGAGCAGATTGGGGTTTTGTGACTAGACGGATTGGGGTTTTGTGACTAGATGGCAGATGCATCAATCAACCAATCGAATCATATATATACTACCCTACTTAAAGAGCAAAAGAGTTTGTTCACGATTGAGCAAATCCTATGTATGAACAGTGAAAACTGCGGCTGCGACTAGAGAAGCTAGCAATGTAGTACCTCGGATTCCTCATCAGGGACCTCCTCCTCGAACTCATCATTCTCCATGATTGCGTCGAAGATTTCTTGAACGGCGATGGGGTCGTTGATGTAGATCACCGGATTTCCTCCGCCTGTCGCTTGCCCCGCATCCAGATCTGCTGCTGGCACCACGACGTTGTCGGCCACCTGCTGCTTGGCGGCGACGGCTACTACTTGCTGCTCGGCGGTGATGGCGAGCACCTGCTGCTCGGCGGCGACGGCTACCACCTGCTGCTCGACGGCAACGGCTACTGGCTGGACGGATGAGCTCGCACCCTCGATGGCGCGGCGATGAGCGGCGTTCGTGCCCAGAGAAGACGCCTCTGCCTGCTTGGCGACGACCGAGCCATCTGCTGCTACACCTTCAACTAGCTTCACCTTCGGTTCGTCCCCACACGTACGCTTCATGGCGCACCAAGGGAAGGAGGTAGTGCAAACGAGGGAGCTTCGTCGCGCGCGGCAGGTGTAGATTGGGGTCTTAGGACTAGACAGACTGGGGGGAAATGACACGAGCTCATGGAAGAAGAAGGTCGAGGAGGGTTATAAACACCGGACCGTTCGTAGTCCTCGAGTGGACACGTGTGGTGGGCGGGGGGCGGGGGGCTACCACGATCTCCACCCTTTTTTTCGGTTCCCTTTTTTTGAAATAGCCACGATCTCCACTTTAGAGCTGCATTGAAAACACGCTCATGGCAGACCTCGATTCCACTGCATGCAAGTGGCGCGGAACTAATTTCTAGCAACGTTAGATCTACTCGAGGGGGGCCCTTGACTCATGGAAGTTACTAGCGGTAGGGCCCAGTTGGACGTGAGATTGAGAGCGCTGCATAAAAATGGGATATGTCTTATTAAAATCAAGTGGCAATAAATTGCAGCGTCCCATCGACAACCGTGCACTCGATGACCCCGTTGCCCTGTGCATGAGTTGTAGTAGCAGTAGTAGGCTTTTCAGACTTGATTAAACTTGGCATGACCGCTCGACGACTTTTTCCATGGACGGTATCATGTTCCTTCCTGTAGAAGTCTCACGGAGGGAGACGTCCGTGCTGTCTCACGCTGTACTGTGAAGGGCACGACGTGTGCAACGATCATCGTTGGATCGCACAGAATCAACGGTTGGTGTGCACGATCCGCGTGACAACTGTGACAACCAATCAGGGAGTAGCAGACAGGGTGACCACAGGTTTGGGCTTCTACGAAAGATAGAGAGAGGGGGGACAAAACTAAGTAGTACCACGTAAAACCAAGGGCAAAACTGAGTAGTATAAAAATGGAAAGTGTCTTGTACAATGAAATACATCGTGGAATACATCAAATTATGCCAAGATAGATCCACTAGAGTTCATTGCATGTGTGTTTTTCTCATAAACCACACATGGATCCACACCCAGTGACATTGCATGTGTGTTCCTCTAGACAAACCACATAAGGATCCACCGGTGTCACTGCATGTCTGTTCTTTTCATGAACCACACATGGATCCACCGGTGTCATTGCATGTCTGTTCTTTTCATGAAGCACACTCAGTGTCACTGCATGTCAGTTCTTTTCATGAACCACATAAGGATCCACCAGTGTCATTGGATGTGTGTTCTTCTCATGAACCACACATGGATCCACCGGTGTCATTGCATGTCTATTCCTCTAAACAAATCACATAAGGATCCACCAGTGTCATTGCATGTCTGTTCTTTCCATGAACCACACCCAGTGCCATTGCATGTGTGTTCTTCTAAACAAACCACATAAGTCATTGCATGTCTGTAATTTTCATGAACCACACCCGGTGTCATTGCATGTGTGTTCCTCTAGACAGACCACATAAGGATCCACCGGTGTCACTGCATGTCTGTTCTTTCATGAACCACATAAGGATCCACCAGTGTCATTGGATGTGTGTTCTTCTCATGAACCACACATGGATCCACCGGTGTCATTGCATGTTTGTTCCTCTAAACAAACCACATAAGGATCCACCAGTGTCATTGCATGTCTGTTCTTTTCATGAACCACACCCAGTGTCATTGCATGTGTGTTCTTCTAAACAAATCACATAAGGGTCCACCAGTGTCATTGCATGTGTGTTATTTTCATGAACCACACCCGGTGTCATTGCATGTCTGTTCTTTTCATTAACCACAGCTAGAGTCATTGCATGTCTGTTACTTCCATAAACCACAGATGGATCAACCGGTGTCATTGCATGTTTGTTCTTTTCATGAACCACACCCAGTGTCATTGCATGTCAGTTCTTTTCATGAACCACACCCAGTGTCATTGCATGTCAGTTCTTTTCATGAACCACACTCAGTGTCATTGCATGTCTGTTCTTTTCATGAACCACAACCAGTGTCATTGCATGTGTGTTCTTCTAAACAAACCACATAAGGATCCACTAGTGTCACTACATGTTTGTTCTTTTCATGACCAACACCCAGTGTCATTGCATGTGTGTTCTTTTCATGAACCACAACTAGAGTCATTACATGTCTGTTCTTTTCATGAACCACACCCAGTGTCATTGCATGTCTGTTATTTTCATGAACCACACCCAGTGTCATTCCATGTGTGTTCTTCTAAACAAACCACATAAGTCATTGCATGTCTGTTCTTTTATGAACTACACCCGGTGTCATTGCATGTGTGCTCCTGTAGACAGACCACATAAGGATCCATCGGTGTCATTGCATGCCAGTTCTTTTCATGAACCACATAAGGATCCACCAGTGTCATTGGATGTGTGTTCTTCTCATGAACCACTCATGGATCCACCGGTGTCATTGCATGTCAGTTCTTTTCATGAACCACATAAGGATCCACCCGTGTCATTGGATGTGTGTTCTTCTCATGAACCACACATGGATCCACCAGTGTCATTGCATGTGTGTTCTTTTCAAGAACCACACCCAGTGTCATTGCATGTGTGTTCCTCTAGACAAACCACATAAGGATCTACCGGTGTCATTGCATGTCCGTTCCTTTCATGAACCACAGCTAGAGTCCACCAGTGTCATTGGATGTGTGTTCTTCTCATGAACCACACCCAGTGTCACTGCATGTCAGTACTTTTCATGAACCACATAAGGATCCACCAGTGTCATTGGATGTGTGTTCTTCTCATGAACCACACATGGATCCACCGATGTCATTGCATGTCTGTTCCTCTAAACAAACCACATAAGGATCCACTAGTGTCATTGCATGTCCGTTCTCTTCATGACCACACCCAGTGTCATTGCATGTGTGTTCTTCTAAGCAAACCACATAAGGATCCACCAGTGTCATTGCATGTCTGTTCTTTTCATGAACCACACCCAGTGTCATTGCATGTGTGTTCTTTTCATGAACCACAGCTAGAGTCATTGCATGTCTGTTCTTTTCATGAACCACACCCCGTGTCATTGCATGTCTGTTCTTTTCATGAACCACACCCCGTGTCATTGCGTGTCTGTTCTTTTCATGAACCACACCTAGTGTCACTGCATGTCAGTTCTTTTCATGAACCATATAAGGATCCACTAGTGGCATTGGATGTGTGTTCTTCTCATGAACCACACATGGATCCACCGGTGTCATTGCATGTCTGTTCCTCTAAACAAACCATATAAGGATCCACCAGTGTCATTGCATGCCTATTGTTTTCATGAACCACACCCAGTGTCATTGCATGTGTGTTCTTCTAAACAAACCACATAAGGATCCACCCGTGTCATTGGATGTGTGTTCTTTTCATGAACCACACCTAGTGTCATTGCATGTCTGTTCTTTTCATTAACCACGGCTAGAGTAATTGCATGTCTATTACTTCCGTAAACCTCACATGGATCTACCGGTGTTATTGCATGTCTGTTCTTTTCATGAACCACACCCAGTGTCATTGCATGTCAGTTCTTTTCATGCACCACACCCACTGTCATTGCATGTCAGTTCTTTTCATGAACCACACCTAGTGTCATTGCATGTCTGTTCTTTTCATGAACCACACCCAGTGTCATTGCATGTGTGTTCTTCTAAACAAACCACATAAGGATCCACCAGTGTCATTGCATGTCTGTTCTTTTCATGAACCACACCCAGTGTCATTGCCTGTGTGTTCTTTTCATGAACCACAGCTAGAGTCATTACATGTCTGTTCTTTTCATGAACCACACCCAGTGTTATTGCATGTCTGTTCTTTTCATGAACCACACCTATTATCATTCCATGTGTGTTCTTCTAAACAAACCACATAAGTCATTACATGTCTGTTCTTTTCATGAACTACACCCGGTGTCATTGCATGTGTGTTCCTCTAGACAGACCACATAAGGATCCACCGGTGTCATTGCATGTCAGTTCTTTTCATGAACCACATAAGGATCCACCAATGTCATTGGATGTGTGTTCTTCTCATGAACTACACATGGATCCACCGGTGTCATTGCATGTCAGTTCTTTTCATGAACCACATAAGGATCCACCAGTGTCATTGGATGTGTGTTCTTCTCATGAACCACACATGGATCCACAAGTGTCATTGCATGTGTGTTCTTTTCATGAACCACACCCAGTGTTATTGCATGTGTGTTCCTCTAGACAAACCACATAAGGATCTACCGGTGCCATTGCATGCCTGTTCTTTTCATGAACCACAGCTAGAGTCCACCAGTGTCATTGGATGTGTGTTATTCTCATGAACCACACCCAGTGTCACTGCATGTCAGTTCTTTTCATGAACCACATAAGGATCCACCAGTGTCATTGGATGTGTGTTCTTCTCATGAACCACACATGGATCCACCGATGTCATTGCATGTCTGTTCCTCTAGACAAACCACATAAGGATCCACCAGTGTCATTGCATGTCCGTTCTCTTCATGAACCACACCCAGTGTCATTGCATGTGTGTTCTTCTAAGCAAACCACATAAAGATCCACCAGTGTCATTGCATGTCTGTTCTTTTCATGAACCACACCCAGTGTCATTGCATGTGTGTTCTTTTCATGAACCACAGCTAGAGTCATTGCATGTATGTTCTTTTCATGAACCACACCCCGTGTCATTGCATGTCTGTTCTTTTCATGAACCACACCCCGTGTCATTGCATGTCTGTTCTTTTCATGAACCACACCTAGTGTCACTGCATGTCAGTTCTTTTCATGAACCATATAAGGATCTACTAGTGGCCTTGGATGTGTGTTCTTCTCATGAACCACACATGGATCCACCGGTGTCATTGCATGTTTGTTCCTCTAAACAAACCATATAAGGATCCACCAGTGTCATTGCATGCCTATTCTTTTCATGAACCACACCCAGTGTCATTGCATGTGTGTTCTTCAAAACAAACCACATAAGGATACACCCGTGTCATTGCATGTGTGTTCTTTTCATGAACCACACCTAGTGTCATTGCACGTCTGTTCTTTTCATTAACCACGGCTAGAGTCATTGCATGTCTATTACTTCCATAAACCTCACATGGATCTACCGGTGTTATTGCATGTCTGTTCTTTTCATGAACCACACCCAGTGTCATTGCATGTCAGTTCTTTTCATGAACCACACCCACTGTCATTGCATGTTAGTTCTTTTCATGAACCACACCTAGTGTCATTGCATGTCTGTTTCTTCATGAACCACACCCAGTGTCATTGCATGTGTGTTCTTCTAAACAAACCACATAAGGATCCACCAGTGTCAGTGCATGTCTGTTCTTTTCATGAACCACACCCAGTGTCATTGCATGTGTGTTCTGTTCATGAACCACAGCTAGAGTCATTACATGTCTGTTCTTTTCATGAACCACACCCAGTGTCATTGCATGTCTATTCTTTTCATGAACCACACCTATTGTCATTCCATGTGTGTTCTTCTAAACAAACCACATAAGTCATTGCATGTCTGTTCTTTTCATGAACCACACCAGGTGTCATTGCATGTGTGTTCCTCTAGACAGACCACATAAGGATCCACCGGTGTCGTTGCATGTCAGTTCTTTTCATGAACCACATAAGTATCCATCAATGTCATTGGATGTGTGTTCTTCTCATGGACATCACATGGATCCACCGGTGTCATTGCATGTCAGTTCTTTTCATGAACCACATAAGGATCCACCAGTGTCATTGGATGTGCGTTCTTCTCATGAATCACACATGGATCCTCAAGTGCCATTGCATGTGTGTTCTTTTCATGAACCACACCCAGTGTCATTGCATGTGTGTTCCTCTAGACAAACCACATAAGGATCTACCGGTGTCATTGCATGCCTGTTCTTTTCATGAACCACAGCTAGAGTCCACCAGTGTCATTGGATGTGTGTTCTTCTCATGAACCACACCCAATGTCACTGCATGTCAGTTCTTTTCATGAACCACATAAGGATCCACCAGTGTCATTGGATGTGTGTTCTTCTCAAGAACCACACATGGATCCACCGATGTCATTGCATGTCTGTTCCTCTAAACAAACCACATAAGGATCCACCAGTGTCATTGCATGTCCGTTCTCTTCATGAACCACACCCAGTGTCATTGCATGTGTGTTCTTCTAAGCAAACCACATAAGGATCCACCAGTGTCATTGCATGTCTGTTCTTTTCATGAACCACACCCAGTGTCATTGCATGTGTGTTCTTTTCATGAACCACAACTAGAGTCATTGCATGTCTGTTCTTTTCATGAACCACACCCCGTGTCATTGCATATCTGTTCTTTTCATGAACCACACCCCGTGTAATTGCATGTCTGTTATTTTCATGAACCACACCTAGTGTCACTGCATGTCAGTTCTTTTCATGAACCATATAAGGATCCACTAGTGGCATTGGATGTGTGTTCTTCTCATGAACCACACATGGATCCACCGGTGTCATTGCATGTCTGTTCCTCTAAACAAACCATATAAGGATCCACCAGTGTCATTGCATGCCTATTCTTTTCATGAACCACACCCAGTGTCATTGCATGTGTGTTCTTCTAAACAAACCACATAAAGATCCACCCGTGTCATTGCATGTGTGTTCTTTCCATGAACCACACCTAGTGTCATTGCATGCCTATTCTTTTCATTAACCACGGCTAGAGTCATTGCATGTATATTACTTCCGTAAACCTCACATGCATCTACCGGTGTTATTGCATGTCTGTTCTTTTCATGAACCACACCCAGTGTCATTGGATGTCAGTTCTTTTCATGAACCACACCCACTGTCATTGCATGTCAGTTCTTTTCATGAACCACACCTAGTGTCACTGCATGTCTGTTTTTTTCATGAACCACACCCGGTGTCATTGCATGTGTGTTCTTCTAAACAAACCACATAAGGATCCACCAGTGTTATTGCATGTCTGTTCTTTTCATGAACCACACCCAATGTCATTGCATGTGTGTTCTTTTCATGAACCACAGCTAGAGTCATTACATGTCTGTTCTTTTCATGAACCACACCCAGTGTCATTGCATGTCTGTTCCTTTCATGAACCACACCTATTGTCATTCCATGTGTGTTCTTTTAAACAAACCACATAAGTCATTACATGTCTGTTCTTTTCATGAACCACACCCGGTGTCATTGCATGTGTGTTCCTCTAGACAGACCACATAAGGATCCACCGGTGTCATTGCATGTCAGTTCTTTTCATGAACCACATAAGGATCCACCAATGTCATTGGATGTGTGTTATTCTCATGAACCACACATGGATCCACCGGTGTCATTGCATGTCAGTTATTTTCATGAACCACATAAGGATCCACCAGTGTCATTGGATGTGTGTTCTTCTCATGAACCACACATGGATCCACAAGTGACATTGCATGTGTGTTCTTTTCATGAACCACACCCAGTGTCATTGCATGTGTGTTCCTCTAGACAAACCACATAAGGATCTACCGGTGTCATTTCATGCCTGTTCTTTTCATGAACCACAGCTAGAGTTCACTAGTGTCCTTGGATGTGTTTTCTTCTCATGAACCACACCCAGTGTCACTACATGTCAGTTCTTTTCATGAACCACATCAGGATCCACCAGTGTCATTGGATGTGTGTTCTTCTCATGAACCACACATGGATCCACCGATGTCATTCCATGTCTGTTCCTCTAAACAAACCACATAAGGATCCACCAGTGTCATTGCATGTCCGTTCTCTTCATGAACCACACCCAGTGTCATTGCATGTGTGTTCTTCCAAGCAAACCACATAAGGATCCACCAGTGTCATTGCATGTCTGTTCTTTTCATGAACCACACCCAGTGTCATTGCATGTGTGTTCTTTTCATGAACCACAGCTAGAGTCATTGCATGTCTGTTCTTTTCATGAACCACACCCCGTGTCATTGCATGTCTGTTCTTTTCATGAACCACACCCCGTGTCATTGCATGTCTGTTCTTTTCATGAACCACACCTAGTGTCACTGCATGTCAGTTCTTTTCATGAACCATATAAGGATCCACTAGTGGCATTGGATGTGTGTTCTTCTCATGAACCACACATGGATCCACCGGTGTCATTGCATGTCTGTTCCTCTAAACAAACGATATAAGGATCCACCAGTGTCATTGCATGCCTATTCTTTTCATGAACCACACCCAGTGTCATTGCATGCGTGTTCTTCTAAACAAACCACATAAGGATCCACCTGTGTCATTGCATGTGTGTTCTTTTCATGAACCACACCTAGTGTCATTGCACGTCTGTTCTTTTCGTTAACCACGGCTAGAGTCATTGCATGTCTATTACTTCCATAAACCTCACATGGATCTACCGGTGTTATTGCATGTCTGTTCTTTTCATGAACCACACCCAGTGTCATTGCATGTCAGTTCTTTTCATGAACCACACCCACTGTCATTACATGTCAGTTCTTTTCATGAACCACACCTAGTGTCATTGCATGTCTGTTTTTTTCACGAACCACACCCAGTGTCATTGCATGTGTGTTCTTCTAAACAAACCACATAAGGATCCACCAGTGTCATTGCATGTCTGTTCTTTTCATGAACCACACCCAGTGTCATTGCATGTGTGTTCTTTTCATGAACCACAACTAGAGTCATTACATGTCTGTTCTTTTCATGAACCACACCCAGTGTCATTGCATCTCTGTTCTTTTCATGAACCACACCTATTGTCATTCCATGTGTGTTCTTCTAAACAAACAACATAAGTCATTACATGTCTGTTCTTTTCATGAACTACACCCGGTGTCATTGCATGTGTGTTCCTCTAGACAAACCACATAAGGATCCACCGGTGTCATTGCATGTCAGTTCTTTTCATGAACCACATAAGGATCCACCAATGTCATTGGATGTGTGTTCTTCTCATGAACTACACATGGATCCACCGGTGTCATTGCATGTCAGTTCTTTTCATGAACCACATAAGGATCCACCAGTGTCATTGGATGTGTGTTCTTCTCATGAACCACACATGTATCCACAAGTGCCATTGCATGTGTGTTCTTTTCATGAACCACACCCAGTGTCATTGCGTGTGTGTTCCTCTAGACAAACCACATAAGGATCCACCGGTGTCACTGCATGTCTGTTCTTTTCATGAACCACAGCTAGAGTCCACCAGTGTCATTGGGTGTGTGTTCTTCTCATGAACCACAACCATTGTCACTACATGTCAGTTCCTTTCATGAACCACATAAGGATCCACCAGTGTCATTGGATGTGTGTTCTTCTCATTAACCACACATGGATCCACCGGTGTCATTGCATGTCTGTTCCTCTAAACAAACCACATAAGGATCCACCAGTGTCATTGCATGTCCGTTATCTTCATGAACCACACCCAGTGTCATTGCATGTGTGTTATTCTAAGCAAACCACATAAGGATCCACCAGTGTTATTGCATGTCTGTTCTTTTCATAAACCACACCTAGTGTCATTGCATGTGTGTTCTTTTCATGAACCACAGCTAGAGTCATTGCATGTCTGTTCTTTTCATGAACCACACCCCGTGTCATTGCATGTCTGTTCTTTTCATGAACCACACCTAGTGTCACTGCATGTCAGTTCTTTTCATGAACCACATAAGGATCCACCAGTGTCATTGGATGTGTGTTCTTCTCATGAACCACACATGGATCCACCGGTGTCATTGCATGTATGTTCCTCTAAACGAACCACATAAGGTTCACCCAGTGGCATTGGATGTCTGTTCTTTTCATGAACCACACTCGGTGTCATTGCATGTCTCTTCTTTTCATGAACCACAGCTAGAGTCATTGCATGTCTGTTACTTCCATAAACCACACATGGATCCACCAGTGTGATTGCATGTTTGTTCTTTTCATGAACCACACCCGATGTCATTGCATGTCAGTTCTTTTCATGAACCACACCCAGTGTCATTGCATGTTAGTTCTTTTCATGAACCACATAAGGATCCACCGGTGTCATTGCATGTCTGTTCCTCTAAACAAACCACATAAGGATCCACCAGTGTCATTGCATGCCTATTCTTTTCATGAACCACACCCAGTGTCATTGCATGTATGTTCTTCTCACAAACCACATAAGGATCCACCAGTGTCATTGCATGTCTATTCATTTCATGAACCACACCCAGTGACATTGCATGTGTGTTCCTCTAGACAAACCACAAAAGGATCCACTGGTGTCATTGCATGTATGTTCTTTTCATGAACCACACATGGATCCACCGGTGTCATTGCATGTCTATTCTTTTCATGAAGCACACCCAGTGTCACTGCATGTCAGTTCTTTTCATGAACCATAGAAGGATCCACCAGTGTCATTAGATGTGTGTTCTTCTCATGAACCACACATGGATCCACTGGTGTCATTGCATGTATGTTCCTCTAAACAAACCACATAAGGATCCACCAGTGTCATTGCATGTCTGTTCTTTTCATGAACCACACCCAGTGTCATTGCATATGTGTTCTTCTAAACAAACCACATAAGGATCCACCAGTGTCATTGCATGTATGTTCTTTTCATGAACCACACCCAGTGTCATTGCATGTGTGTTCTTATAAACAAACCACATAAGTCATTGCATGTCTATTCTTTTCATGAACCACACCCGGTGTCATTGCATGTGTATTCCTCTAGATAGCCCACATAAGGATCCACAGGTGTCACTGCATGTGTGTTCTTTTCATGAACCACATAAGGATCCACCAGTGTCATTGGATGTGTGTTCTTATCATGAACCACACATGGATCCACCGGTGTCATTGCATGTCTGTTCTTCTAAACAAACCACATAAGGATCCACCAGTGTCATTGCATGTCTGTTCTTTTCATGAACCACACCCAGTGTCATTGCATGTGTCTTCTTCTAGACAAACCACATAAGGATCCACCAGTGTCATTGCATGTGTGTTCTTTTCATGAACCACACCCGGTGTCATTGCATGCATGTTCTTTTCATTAACCACAGCTTGAGTCATTGCATGCCTATTGTTGGGGATATACTTTCCGGGTATCCTCACAGTTCCTCACTGACCAGGGTGGCCCACTTCGGGTTAGAGGATTGCTTCACGGGCGGCCTAGTCAGGAAGAAAGACGGAGTCCAATCTGGCTACAGGAAGGCCCAGAAGACTTACCGACTTAGGCCCATGATGTTACTTGTAGTTCAAGATGTACTCTGTAACAGACTCTTAGTCATAGCCGGATAGATCTCTCCTGTAAACCCTAGGCCGGATATCTATATAAGCTGTCCTAGGGAGAGCCTTTAGGGATAACCTCAATAGTCGACAATCTTAACTCGCACAGGCGAAACCCTTGTAACCCATATTCCGGCTCTGCCGTATTACTGGATTGCTAGTAGGAGTAGGATCCGTCCAAAGCCGGCGGATTCGAACCTGGGTAAACTTGTGTGCTCACCTTCCCGGAATACCGTACGTTTCACCCCCCCTCTCTTCCGCATGTCTCGAGGACCCCCTCATGGCATACTTGTCATCAATCCGACGACAGTTGGCGCCCATCTTGGGGCATGTGAGCTACGGATCTGCGTTCCGAGCGGAATCTGCAAGAATCGGCATCGGCGAGACTATCGCCATCGGTCGCATCCTCTACGCCAGCGACATCCCTCTCATCGTTCTCGATGAGACTTGGATTCTGGCAAAGGAGGCCGTGACTGCCTACACAATCATGTCTTTTGGCGAGATCGATGTTTACATCGGTTTCGCTGAACCTGCCCAACCCACCCTAGCGGTGATGATAGAGGCAGAAGAATTTTCTGGGTCCCCTTTGTCCGCGGAGGCAGCAGAGTTCCGGATCTCAGAAAACCCTAATCCCACCCAGCCCGCACCAGTTGCGGAGACAGTGGAGAAATCCGAACCTGAAGAAGACCTAGCGGTCAACGTCGAATCTGGAGTGGATCTCCCCGGAGGAGCCAGATTCCAGATCGACCCACCCGTGGAAGTCGAAATCCAGGAGGAGCATATCAACGACACTGATTCCGGCTCTGATGATACCAGAACAGACAGGCCTTTCCTAAGGTACACACTACGACGTATGATACTGCAAGGCGAAAGCGCAGATGCAATCCTCGAGACCATCAAAAGTTTCAATATGGCTAATCGCAAAAGCCGCAGGTACCTCAGGAAGCATGCGTTGCACTTCGTCGGATACGTGGGATCCAGATCCGGCTCTGCCGATGCTGGAGAAAACACCGACTCGGTGCTGGAGGCAATCGGAACAAACGCCGATGTACCCGCATCCTCGGATGAGTCGATGACGTCAGCAGATTTCTGAAAGTTCTCCATGGAGTATGAAGAGGAGTACAACTCCAAAGCTGCAGAAGAAGGAGAGGCCTTGGCTGAAGGATCCGGGGAACACTCTCCCAAAAAGCAGGATGACATGGACGTCGGAGATAATCCCGAGGTCCAGATGTCCGAAAGTACCGATCAGAGCTTGACTCTGGGAAACGGACCCAAAGCCGTCTTTGCTACCGGCGCTGCCAAGAAGGCAAAGAAGAAGAACAAGAAAAACAAGACCCCGACAAAAGACCCTCTGACAGAGGAGGTGATTGCCGAGGAATACGAAGAAGACTCGGATGGAGCACTTATCGCAGACGAGCTAAAAAAAGAAGCATCGGTGGATGGACACGTGATCACTGAAGGTGCGCGTAAACTCATCGATGCCGCATTAACTACACCTATCCCTACAACTGCAGAACTTACTACTGATGAGCTGGATGAAAGGGCGCAAGCCCTAGAAACGCATCGTCAACAACTCCTCGATGAAGCCAAAAACATCGAGGTGGAGAAAAAACGCATGTCGAATAAGGAGTACATATCTCGTCTGCATCAGAAGACACGGAAGCGTCACATAGATGACAACAAATTCCCACGTGTCCGTGCCGTCCTTTTTGGAGATGAGATGGGGAAGCCACGGAAAGATAGCAACGGAGATTGGGTATACCCAACACCAGTACAAAATACCGTGGCAGCCCGAGAAATTCTATCGGCTAATCCAGGACCAGAGGAGATCCGTTTGGGTATCAAGCTACTCAGCAAGGGACTGGAGCAGCAAAAGGTCGCCCTGTCCGGAAGTCAAAAACTGGTCTCAGATGCTGACCAATGTTGCACAGATCCGGCATGGGCTGACGTAAGACCCCATTGCATTCCGGAGCAGCATTATCGCCCCGAACGACGGGAAGACAATTATTCGAGAACCGGATCGTCAGGACAGCATCGCAAAACTACATGCGGCTGGAGCAACGTCGCACCAGCAGCCGAGAAAGACGCCATCGCTGCCCTGAATCCGATGAATCCTCCCCGACGAGAATCTAAGGATCGAAGGGGAGAAGATAAAGAGAAATGTCGGGAGGAGGATCGTCAGAGAATGCCACCTCCTATACATGAGAACCGTCCGGCTGAGCCTCACTATGGTGGGAACGACGGACGAAGAAACAACGGAAACCATGCAGGTACAAGCCGGCAGGGGGCTCGTCATAGTCAATACCCTCCCCAGAATTGGAATAATGACATTCCGAATGGAGGCCGGCGATCAGCCGAAAACTATCCAGCTACTCCACCTTCTCCACCACACAGTCATCACAACGGCTCCCATGGAGAGCAAGGAGGCCGACATGGCGGAGGAGGTGGTGGCAGAAACCGAAGTCTGGCTCCACGGCACCGCAGCCACAACCGGCATTCGGGACGATCTCTATCCCCGAATGATGGAAGACATAGGATCAACTCCAACATAGAGGCTCGGCGCTATGAAAACGATGACGTGTACGTGGGCCCAAAGTGCTTCGGTCCATGCATCAGAGCTACAAAATTCCTGGAAGGATTTGCTATCTCAAGACATATCCAAGCCTACGACGGCATTGCTCAGCCAGACACCTGGTTATAGGATTTCTTCCAAGCTTGTTGCATCGCCAAAGGTGGAAACAGCCTGGTCGCAACCCGATATCTCCCACTTATGTTGCGGAAGACGGCACGATCATGGCTCAATGAACTTCCGGCAAACACCATCCATAAATGGTATGATTTACAAAGCGCGTTCTTTCGGAATTTCGAAGGAACATATCGGAGGCCCTGTACGGTTGGAGACCTACAGCATTGCACCCTGAAAGCCGGAGAAACTTGCCGGGATTACCTCAAACGATGGATCGACACCAAGAACTCCTGCGAAGGAGTAAATGATCAAACTGCGATTGAAGCCTTCATCGCAGGTCTCCCTATTGGTTTACTACGCCATCGCTTGAAGTGTGGCAAGGTTACCGATTTGGGAGAAATGATAGAAACAACGAGCAAGTATGCAGACGCTGATGACGATGCAGAAGGACTACTCAATGCCCTAGTTGTGCCTCAGTCGGCAAAAAAACCAAAGCAACAAGCTCAGAAGCGCAAAAACACCTCGGAAGAAAAACCCAATGCGGAAACAACGGTAGTCACTACCGTTTCCGGGTCTAGAGGACGAGGAGGACGTGGCGGAGGCCGTGGGCGTGGCCTTGGGACATCAAGGGTCCAAGGTAGAGGAGAACAACAACCAGGCAAAACCTACTCTTGGGCCGACATTGCCAATAACCCATGTGTGCATCACCTAGACGTCAGTGGGGGCTCGTCCCACACCAACGCTGAATGTCGTTTCAACGACGACATCAAAAGAGATGACACCACGGGCTACAAAGCTAAGCAGAAGAAGGGAAAGAAAAATCCCGAAAAAGACAAAGAGACCAAGGAGGATTCCGACATGGAGGAAGCTGATGCTTCAAATCCCAAGTCGGAAGGGAAGAAGACTTTTCCCACCAAGAAGGACACTTATGTCACCTTCCTCGGATCTCAGCCAGCAAAGGGTCAAGAAAGCAGTTCTACACGAGCTCAATGCAACAGTTCCGGCTGTCCCCTAGTATCTGGACTGGTCGGAAGTGGCAATCATGTTTGACCACGATGATCATCTGCCTAAGCTACACAGGCGAGGAAAATACGCCTTAATCGTCAACCCACTTATTGACGGTTATGGTTTCTCCAAGACCCTCATGGACGGTGGTAGCAGCATCAATATTCTCTATGTCAAAACGCTACGCCGGATGAAGGTCTCAGAGACCCAGCTGAACCATAGCTCTGTGATTTTTCACGGAATTGTGCCAGGAAGACAAGCTAATTCCCTAGGAGAGATCACTTTGGATGTTACCTTTGGAACTCCAAAGAATTTTCGGACGGAGGCACTTTCCTTCGAAGTGGTCCCGTTCAAGAGCGCATACCACGCCATATTCGGACGTCCGGCTTACTGGGATTTTATGGCTCGTCCGTGTTACATTTACAATATGATGAAAATTCTAGGTCCCAGCGGCGTGATCACCATCAGGGGAGACCCGAAGAAAGCGCGAGAGTGCGAGGATGGAAATGCCGCCTTTGCTGAAGCCGTGTTGCACGCCCAGGAGTACCAGGAGATCAAGAAGAGCATAGATCCGTCCGAGATGCCCGCAACGAAGAAGGAGGTTACCAAGCCAAATCCGGAGTTCAAGGCATCATAAGAGACGAAGAAATCACCGTTGAAGGAAGATGACCCCTCCAAGGTGACCCAGATAGGCGTAGGCCTAGATAGCGCATAGGAAAGCGTGCTCGTCAAGTTCCTCCAAGCAAATCAAGATATCTTCGCATGGCAGCCATCTGACATGACCGGAGTACCTAGGGAACTTGCCGAGCACTCTCTAAATGTAAACCCGAACGCTAAACCCGTCAAACAGTCCTTACGACGGTTTGGAGAGGAAAAGCGTAAGGCAATAGCTAAGGAACTAGAACGGCTCGAGTTAGCCGGATTCATAGAAGAGGTCATCCACACTGAGTGGTCAGCCAATCCTGTAATGGTCCCTAAAAAGGACACCACTGATTTAAGGATGTGTGTTGATTATACTGCCTTGAACAAGGCTTGTCCAAAAGATCCGTTCGCTTTGCCTAGAATTGATCAAGTTATCGATTCTACGGCAGGCTCGGAACTCCTCTGTTTTCTCGACGCATATTCCGGTTATCACCAAATCTGGATGAAGGAATCTGACAAAGTCAAAACTTCATTCATAACCCCCTTCGGAACCTCCTGTTTTGTTACGATGCCCTTTGGGTTGAAGAATGTGGGAGCTACGTACCAGCGCACGATGCAGCGTTGCCTCCACGACCAACTCGGACGCAATGTATATGCATACGTGGATGATATCGCGGTGATGTCCAAAAAGAAGGAAACACTCATTTCCGACTTGGAGGAAACGTTCGCCAATCTACGAAAATACAACATCAGGCTTAACCCGAAGAAATGTTTCTTTGGAATACCAGCCGGAAAAATTGTTAGGCTTCATCATGTCTCAAAGAGGCATAGAGGTGAATCGCGACAAAATCAAGGCTATACTTAATATTTCCAGGCCAACTCGCCTGAAGGACGTACAAAGACTAACAGGTTGCATTGCTGCGGTCAGTCGATTTGTAAGCCGGCTTGGTGAAAGAGCCGCACCATTATACAAACTCCTAAAGAAAACCAAGGATTTTGTCTGGACTGACGAAGCTGAAGCTACACTGCAAGACTTGAAGAAAGTACTCCCATCTGCTCCTATCCTCGCAGCGCTGGAACCTCAGGAACCGATGTTGCTTTATATTGCTGCGACAAATAAGGTCGTTAGTATCGTCATGGTGGTGGAGAGACCAGAGGAAAATCAGGAACACTTGGTGCAGCGTCCGACTTATTTTGTCATCGAGGTCTTGACAGAATCAAAACAGCGATATCCACACTATCAAAAGTTGGCTTACGATGTTTTCCTAGCATCTCGTAAGTTACGACACTATTTTCAGGAGCATCCAATTACCGTGGTGAGCAAAGCTCCCATGAGAGACATAATCAACAACAGCGATGCCACAGGACGTGTCGCCAAATGGGGCATAGAGCTCTCAGCTTTCGATATTGAGTATAAACCTGATACAGCAATCAAATCCTAGATCCTTGCCGACTTTGTCGCTGATTGGACAGAGACGAAGGAGAACATGCTCCTCCCTGAGTCGGAATACTGGACCCTCTTTTTCGATGGGTCTAAGGCTCGAGGGGGCTCGGGGGCTGGCATGGTGCTCAAATCACCCCAAGGAGATAAACTATTATACGTGTTGCAGATCCACTTCACAGCGACAGACAATATTGCCGAGTATGAAGCACTGCTGCATGGAATCCAGATTGCCAAGGATATTGGCATCCGACGTTTGATGTGTTACGGAGATTCGATCTTGTTGCTCAGCAAGTCTAGGATATTTGTAATGCAAATAAGCACATGGCAGCATACAAAGTCGTCGTGGATGATCTATCTAAATCGTTCGAAGGGTTTGAAGTTCAGCACATCCCTCGAGCAGAAAATGAGGAAGCAGATGCACTATCTCGAATAGGCTCTGCACCGAAGGAGGTCCCGGATGGCGCATTTTTAGAGCACCTCAAGGTTCCCTCAATAAAGGGAGTAGATGAGGAATATCCGATCAAATCCGACTCACCTTTAATAGTAGTTCTGGCTGTAATTCCCAGCTGGACTCAACCCTACCTTGATTATTTGGTAGATGGCAAATTACCCGAAGACGAGGTGCTGAGCCGGCAGATTATCCGATGAGCAAAAGCCTATACTATTGTTAGGGTGAGCTCCATAAACGGAGTGTTTCTGGGGGTTTTCAGCGCTGTGTATCTCCGGAAGAAGGAGTGGAAATCTTAAGAGAAATCCATGAAGGCGAGCATGGTCACCATGCTGCAGCCAAATCTTTAGTGGCAAAAGCTTTTTGACATGGTTTTTTCTGGCTTATAGCTCAGGTGGATGCCGAACGGTTAGTCAAGACATGCAAAGGTTGCCAAAAGTACGCTAAGCAAGCTCATGTTCCGGCTGATCGGCTGTGAACAATACCTATAACATGGCCTTTTGCGGTCTGGGGGCTTGATATGGTAGGACCCTTTAAACGAGCTCCAAGTGGATTTACCCACCTCTTGGTGATGGTGGATAAATTCACCAAATGGATCGAGGCTAAACCTGTCACTAGTTGTGATGGAGCAATAGCCAAAAGATTTGTCGAGGATGTTATAATCCGGTATGGTTATCCACATAGCATTATCACGGACAACGGGAGTAACTTTTCTATGGGAGAACTGGCTGAATTCTGCGATGAGCAAAATATCCGGCTTGACATTGCGTTAGTTGCACATCCACAAGCTAACGGACAAGTCGAAAGAGCAAATGGTTTAATTCTACAAGGCTTGAAACCAAGACTCGAAGCACCACTACGACGTGCTGCAGGGGCTTGGGCAGAAGAACTACCTTCTGTAATTTGGAGTTTACGAACAACTCCGAACAGGTCAACAGGATACACACCTTTCTTCTTGGTCTATGGCGCAGAAGCAGTTCTTCCTAGTGATTTGATTCATACTTCTCCTAGAGTTGCCGCGTATATTGAAGAGGATGCCGAGATTTTGTCGACAAAATGATCTCGACTTAGTCGAAGAAGTTCGCGTCGTTGCTGAAATGAGATCTACAGCCTATCAGCAGAAGTTACGCAAGTATCATAGCCAGATAGTCCGAAATATATCTTTCAATAAAGGTGATTTGGTTTTCCGGCTTGTGCAACAAAGAAAGCACAAACTTTCCCCAATATAGGAAGGGCCTTTTTTAGTTAGTCGAGTATTGGACAATGGAGCGTACTACTTAACTGACATGAGGCCAGTCAAAGAAAAACCTGCTACTAAGAAGAGAAAGAGAGCTGGAGGCAGTACAAATCTGGATGAGTTAGACAGACCATGGAATATTGCTCAGCTACGTCCCTTTTATTCTTAGTTTATCTTTCTTTGTAATCATACATATGTACATGTTCTGTGAGAAATAAAAGCTTTGGTTGCCTCAAGTTTTTCTAAGAAGTCCTTAGACCATCTTATTTCCGAATGATCATGTCATAGTCAAAAATCCTAGAATGCTTGAAAGTACTTTATGCTCATGTTCGTTCTGGTCTAGATTTCCGGTTCTAAAAAACTGCTACCTTCGGGTATAACTCTAAAAATTTCTAGTCTTTACTTTGGTTATTTATCTGATTGTCAGATGCAGGCATTTTCCGAGTAGTGAATTATTGGTACTAGAAGCCGTATTTGTTTCCGAGTTTAAACTGGTTTAGCAATTGAGCTCCATTGCTCGTCAAAGTTTCTGGCTGAAGGTTTAGCCGGCTCACGAAAGGGACGAGGCGGAAAGCCAGATAAACGATAAGTCGAGACGAAAAATATAAGTGCTTGTGAAAACATTTCAGGCACACAAAAAAAAGTCTAAGGACAAAAGTACTAAATAGATAAAAAAACTTAGCACTAACAAAAAGTCATAGTACTTAATATTTACAAACGCATCATGTTCTTTCACAGAGTAATACATAAGTTTGTGGTCTATGATGCAGGAGGATATGAAGGATCTACTGGCTCGCTGGTCACTCCGCCTTGATATCGTTCCGAGATATCCGCATCCGAGTTGGTGCGTTCATCGTCGGAAACTTCTTCGGCTTCTTCTGCAGGAGCAGGCGGAGTATCCACGCGGGTGAAGAAGGGGATCTCGTAGCTGGTCAGATCAGCTATGTGGCACCCATATCCGGTGCAGGAGTGCATGATGGCTTGAAGGTCCTGCTCCTGGCCGTCTTCGTCTACCTTGCAGTACCCTTTAGTCACTTGCCATATTTCCATGTTTCCATGGTGGCTCATGACCATGGAGAGGGCATTCTGCACGGTAGTCCACGTGTAAGACATATTCCAGTCCCGAACAAGCTGCGGCATCTCCTTGGCCCTGTCCCGCACCTCAAAATCCGACATGCTTGGCATGTCCGGAATCCTGAGAAACTCGCCAATGTCCTCAAGGGACTGGCGGTAGTCATGAAGAAGATCACTGACTTGGGTAAGCCGGTGAGTGCGGGGCTCGGACGAGGAAGAGTCCGACAACTTTAGAGGACCTATACACAACACAAGTCAAGAAAAATCCGACATTGATAACAGTCGAAGAAAAGATAAGTCAGAAAGGTGGAACGTACCAAGAATGACATCGTCAATCTTGGTCTTCTCCTCCTGGAGACTCTGGAGTTCAGCCCGGAGCGCCTAGGATATATCCTTCTCTCTGCCAAGCTCATTCTTGAGGTCCGAGATTACTTTATTTTGAGTGGCAATCTTGCGATCGCGCTCTTCAGTGGCCATGGAGGAGGATTCTAGGACTTGAGCTATGCTCGCTTCATGATCCGCCTTGAGCTTATCCAGCTCTTGGCGAAGTCCCTTGTTTTCCACCACCAGGGTTTTGAGGTTCTCGGCCTCTTCAATCATAGCGAAGGATTGTTTCACCACCGCTTTAAGACAAAAAGAGCAACAATTCAGAAAAATTCGACATAGAAAAAGCAAAAGACAAGGTTTGAATCTCGAAATATTTACCTTCGGCTTCATCCTTGGCTACCTTGAACTCAGCATTTTTAAGCCAGAATTCTTTGATCTCTCTCCGCTTATTACAGACATTGGACAATAATTCCTGGTTATAGGAACATACTTTCTATAAGTCAGAATACCCAAAGTCAGAAAGCTACTTAAGACTCGGGCTAATATTTTTACTAAATATCAGCACGAGCCTTGGGGGCTACACTAGTTCGTTCTTTGGCATCCTAATGAAAGCATAAACTCGGATTCTATATCTACTTCATGCTTGGGGCCTAGAGGATATGATATAACATAATGTAAAAACAAGAGTTGGAATTCCGACTTACATATTGCTCGTGGGTGAGTTTGTCTAAACCCACGTTCACTTCAGCTGCCACCTTTTCGGCGAGAGTAAGAGGGATCACTGGGGCTGTTGGAAGCTCGCCAGTCCTGATCCTCTCATCGCGAAGGCGGACTTGAGTGAGAAGGTCAGAGAACTTGACGTCCTCTGCTTCTTGCGCTTCCTCCTCGAGGGATAAATGGCTTTTGTCCAGGACTTCCCTGGCTAGCCGCTGGATCTCCTCTGCAGATTTCCGGGTTAGGTTGAATTTGGCAAGACCCGAACTGCTGAGGAAGTTTTCGGTGAAGACTTCAGCCGAGGGATCATTACCCAAAGAGGGTTCGCCCTTATCTTGAGCTGACGCACTCGCGGTGACGTCAGTGTGTGACCCAAGGATCACATGCTCTGTTTGAGGAGCCGGATCTTCTACTGCTTCCGACGAGATAACCGGAGTTGCAGAAGAATGAGGGGCCAGAGTCAGAGGAGCAACGGCAGGCGAAGCTATGGTAAGCTTCGTCTGGCGTAAGGGCTTCGAAGAAATCCCCTTCCCCTTGCCCTTGATGATTGATTTTGCTCTGAGAAAGTAGTAAAGTCGGAAACATTACATCTTGGAAAGAAACTTGAGTAAAGAACAAAGGAGGAAAAGTTGTGACAGAAGGTTACCTCTTCACGACTGGCACCTCCTTTGTGCCAACCGCTACTGTCGGAGCTTTGCGCTTCTTGAGCGCAAGGTCCGGCAGTGGAACTACTTCCACCTCCTGAGAGAACTCTGAAGGGTATCCTTCGAGCGGAGCAAGTTCCGACTCGGGGATGTCAGCAAGCTGAAAACAAGAAAGCGTATCAGCATTGCAATGTAACTCGAACATAGAAACACATAAAAGATGTGATAATAAAAGCTTACCGGCACCACGGGGTTTTCCGCCGTGTGCATGTCCATAGAAACCTCTGGAATCCGCCTCTCGATTCGCTCCTTGATTAGCCACTTGATTGGCTTATGTAGCCTTGAGTGGTGTAGGCCTTGGGGCTGATGCAGAGGGAGTCGGTCCGGGAAGACGTGACGGAATGCATCAGTCTATCCCCGTGGTACTGAAGTGGCTGGATCCGGCGTGAGACCCAGCACTGGACCAAGTTGGATCCCTTTAGACCATTGTGCTTGATCAGATATCCGATCCGCCTCTTAGCGAGGATCAGATCATTTGTGAGAGCCAGAGCAGCCTCGTCCCAGGAAGGTTGGGCCGTGGCGGCTCCGTCGCCAAAAGCTGGCAAAGCAGTAGCTTTGCCGGGAGCTGGAATATCCCTATGGTAGAAAAAAGTGGCTGGCCATTGCTTGACCGAGTCACTGGCAGAAATTTTGGGATATGCCCGGTCTCGTCTAAGAGAAAAACTAATAGTGCCGGTGATGTAAGGAACACCAGCGATGATGGAATTTCTCCAGACATGGAAATAGTACCAGAAGAGAAGCAAACTCGGCCTAATGCCGAGAAAGCCCTCGCAAAGCACAGCATATGAGCTCATTTCTAGAAGAGAATTGGGAGGAAGATTGTGGAGTTGAACTCCATAATGATCTATCACCTCGGAGAAGAACTCCGAGGGAGGAAAGGACAAACCTCGGTCCAGATGAGTACCAAAGTGAACTCGCTCGCCCTCGTGTGGGTTGGGGACGGTTTCGCCGGAGCCGCTCCGCCAGTCGCCGGCGACGAGCAGCCCCTCCTTCTCCACATTCTTAAGGCCTGCCTCGTCGAGGGCGCAGGGGATCCAGATTCCCCTGTAGCTTTCCTTCTCCGCTGCAGCTTCCGCCTTCGCCGCCGCCGCCTCTGTCGCCAAACTGGAGGAAGAAGATGAAGAAGCCATTTTTCTCCGGTGAGAAAGTGACCTTAAAGGGGCGGCGCTGGGAGTTTTCTGTGGGGGAAGGACGAGGAGGCTCTGTGCACGCAGGAGGATTGGGAAGAAAGGAGACGGCAAAGGACTGGTGGAAAGGAGAAGAGAAAATCTAAACCCCTTATATCCACCTACCTGCGCCAAGATTCGTGCAAACGCTACAATGCAACCGCCACGCGTCGTGGAAAGATTTGGGAAGGACCCGCACGATGATTGCGTCGCCTCGATCTCCACGCACGCATTGAAACGGCGCCTCGGTTCCGCGGACCGCGGACCCACCAACGGTCGTGCTGACAGAACGCTGTCAGATGACGTGACTTGACCATGCTTGTGTCAGGTGGCGTTAGAGATCAGGTTCTGGCTTAGTTTGAAAACGAGTTGGAAAATCCGAGTAACCAACTGAAAGGTCTGACTTATTTTTTAAGACCTGGATCGTATCTTTTGTTGTGAAGTTTCAGGAACCCTTCAAGATTCTGCAAGCCGAAGATCAAGCTAGACGATGATAAATCCGACTTTGGATCTTGGAGGCCTCCGGGGGCTGCTGTTGGGGATATACTTTCTGGGTATCCTCACAGTTCCTCACTGACCAGGGTGGCCCACTTCGGGTTAGAGCATTGCTTCACGGGCGGCCTAGTCAGGAAGAAAGACGGAGTCCAATCCGGCTACAGGAAGGCCCAGAAGACTTACCGACTTAGGCCCATGATGTTACTTGTAGTTCAAGATGTACTCTGTAACAGACTCTTAGTCGTAGCCGGATAGATATCTCCTGTAAACCCTAGGCCGGATATCTATATAAGCCATTCTAGGGAGAGCCTTTAGGGATAACCTCAATAGTCTACAATCTCAACTCGCACAGGCGAAACCCTTGTAACCCATATTCCGGCTTTGCCATATTACTGGATTGCTAGCAGGAGTAGGATCCGTCCAAAGCCGGCGGATTCGAACCTAGGTAAACTTGTGTGCTCACTGTCCCAAAATACCGTACGTTTCACCCCCCCTCTCTTCCGCAAGCCTCGAGGACCCCCTCATGGCGTACTTGTCATCAATCCGACGACATCTATTACTTCCATAAACCACACATGGATCCACCGGTGTCATTGCATGTCTGTTCTTTTCATGAACCACACCAAGTGTCATTGCATGTCAGTTATTTTCATGAACCACACCCAGTGTCATTGCATGTCAAATCTTTTCATGAACCACATAAGGATCCACCACTGTCATTGGATGTGTGTTCTTCTCATGAACCACACATGGATCCACCAGTGTCATTGCATGTGTGTTCTTTTCATGAACCACACCCAGTGTCATTACATGTGTGTTCTTCTAAACAAACCACATAAGGATCCACCAGTGTCATTGCATGTCTGTTCTTTTCATGAACCACACCCGGTGTCATTGCATGTATGTTCTTTTCATGAACCATAGCTAGAGTCATTGCATGTCTGTTACTTCCATAAACCACACATGGATCCACTGGTGTCATTGCAGTTCTGTTCTTTTCATGAACCACACCCAATGTCATTGCATGTTAGTTCTTTTCATGAAACACACCCAATGTCATTGCATGTCAGTTCTTTTCAAGAACCACATAAGGATCCACCAGTGTCATTGCATGTCTGTTCTTCTCACAAACCACATAAGGAACCACCAGTGTCATTGCATGTCTGTTCTCTTCATGAACCACACCCAGTGTCATTGCATGTGTATTCTTCTAAGCAACCCACATAAGGATCCACCAGTGTCATTGCATGTCTATTCTTTTCATGAACCACACCCAGTGTCATTGCATGTGTGTTCTTTTCATGAACCACAACTAGAGTCATTGCATGTCTGTTTTTTTCATGAACCACACCCCGTGTCATTGCATGTTTGTTCTTTTCATGAACCACACCTAGTGTCACTGCATGTCAGTTCTTTTCATGAACCACATAAGGATCCACCAGTGTCATTGGATGTGTGTTATTCTCATGAACCACACATGGATCCACCGGTGTCATTGCATGTCTGTTCCTCTAAACAAACCACATAAGGTTCACCAAGTGTCATTGCATGTCTATTCTTTTCATGAACCACATCCAGTGTCATTGCATGTGTGTTCTTCTAAACAAACCACATAAGGATCCACTAGTGTCATTGCATGTCTATTCTTTTCATGAACCATACCCGGTGTCATTGCATGTATGTTCTTTTCATGAACCACAGCTAGAGTCATTGCATGTCTGTTACTTCCATAAATCACACATGGATCCACCGGTGTCATTGCATGTCTGTTCTTTTCATGAACCACACCCAGTGTCATTGCATGTCAGTTCTTTTCATGAACCACACCAGTGTCATTGCATGTCAGTTCTTTTCATGAACCACATAAGGATCCACCAGTGTCATTGCATGTATGTTCTTCACATAAACCACATAAGGACCCACCAGTGTCATTGCATGTCTATTCTTTTCATGAACCACACCAGTGACATTGCATGTGTGTTCCTCTAGACAAACCACATAAGGATCCACCGGTGTCATCGCATGTCTGTTCTTTTCATGAACCACACATGTATCCACTTGAGTCATTGCATGTCTGTTCTTTTCATGAAGCACACCCAGTGTCACTGCATGTCGGTTCTTTTCATGAACCACATAAGGATCCACCAGTGTCATTGGATGTGTGTTCTTCTCATGAACCACACATGGATCCACTGGTGTTATTGCATGTCTGTTCCTCTAAACAAACCACATAAGGATCCACCAGTGTCATTGCATTTCTGTTCTTTTCATGAACCACACCTAGTGTCATTGCATGTGTGTTCTTCTAAACAAACAACATAAGGATCGACCAGTGTCATTACATGTCTGTTCTTTTCATGAACCACACCCAGTGTCATTGCATGTGTGTTCTTCTAAACAAACCACATAAGTCATTCCAAATCTGTTCTTTTCATGAACCACACCCGGTGTCATTGCATGTGTGTTCCTCTAGACAGATCACATAAGGATCCACCGGTCTCACTACATGTGTGTTCTTTTCATGAACCACATAAGGATCCACCAGTGTCATTGGATGTGTGTTCTTCTCATGAACCACACATGGATCCACCGGTGTCATTGCATGTCTGTTCCTCTAAACAAACCACATAAGGATCCACTAGTGTCATTGCATGTCTGTTCGTTTCATGAACCACACCCAGTGCCATTGCATGTGTGTTCTTCTAAACAAACCACATAAGGATCCACTAGTGTCATTGCATGTGTGTTCTTTTCATGAACCACACCCGGTGTCATTGCATGTCTGTTCTTTTCATTAACCACAGCTAGAGTCATTGCATGTCTGTTACTTCCATAAACCACACATGGCTCCACCGGTGTCATTGCATGTCTGTTCTTTTCATGAACCACACCCAGTGTCATTGCATGTATGTTCTTTTCATGAACCACACCCAGTGTCATTGCATGTCAGTTCTTTTCATGAACCACATAAGGATCCACCAGTGTCCTTGGATGTGTGTTCTTCTCATGAACCACACATGGATCCACCTGTTTCATTGCATGTGTGTTCTTTTCACGAACCACACCCAGTGTCATTGCATGTGTGTTCCTCTAGACAAACCACATAAGGATCCACCGGTGTCATTGCATCTCTGTTCTTTCCATGGAGCACACCCAGTGTCACTGCATGTCAGTTCTTTACATCAACCACATAAGGATCCACCAGTGTCTTTGGATGTGTGTTCTTCTCATGAACCACACATGGATCCACCAGTGTCATTGCATGTCTGTTCCTTTAAACAAACCACATAAGGATCCACCAGTGTCATTGCATGTCTGTTCTTTTGATGAACAACACCCAGTGTCATTGCATGTGTGTTCTTCTAAACAAACCACATAAGTCAATGCATGTCTGTTCATTTCATGAACCACACCCGGTGTCATTGCATGTGTGTTCCTCTAGACAGGCCACATAAGGATCCACCGGTGTCACTACATGTCTGTTCTTTTCATGAACCACATAAGGATCCACCAGTGTCATTGGATGTGTGTTCTTCTCATGAACCACACATGGATCCACCGGTGTCATTGCATGTGTGTTCTTCTGAACAAACCACATAAGGATCCACCGGTGTCATTACATGTGTGTTCTTCTAAACAAACCACATAAGGATCCACCAGTGTCATTGCATGTGAGTTCTTTTCATGACAACACCAAGTGTCATTGCATGTCAGTTCTTTTCATGAACCACATAAGGATCCACCAGTGTCATTGCATGTATGTTCTTCTCATAAACCACATAAGGATCCACCAGTGTCATTGGATGTCTATTATTTTCATGAACCACACCCAGTGACATTGCATGTGTGTTCCTCTAGACAAACCACATAAGGATCCACCGGTGTCATTGCATGTCTGTTCTTTTCATGAACCACACATGGATCCACCGGTGTCATTGCATGTCTGTTCTTTTCATGAAGCACACCCAGTGTCACTTCATGTCAGTTATTTTCATGAACCACATAAGGATCCACTAGTGTCATTGGATGTATGTTCTTCTCATGAACCACACATGGATCCACTGGTGTCATTGCATGTTTGTTCCTCTAAACAAACCACATAAGGATCCACCAGTGTCACTGCATGTCTGTTCTTTTCATGAACCACACCCAGTGTCATTGCATGTGTGTTCTTCTAAACAAACCACATAAGGATCCACCAGTGTCATCGCATGTCTGTTCTTTTCATGAACCACACCTAGTGTCATTGCATGTGTGTTCTTCTAAACAAACCACATAAGGATCCACTAGTGTCATTGCATGTCTGTTCTTTTCATGAACCATACCCGGTGTCATTGCATGTATGTTCTTTTCATGAACCACAGCTAGAGTCATTGCATGTCTGTTACTTCCATAAATCACACATGGATCCACCGGTGTCATTGCATGTCTGTTCTTTTCATGAACCACACCCAGTGTCATTGCATGTCAGTTCTTTTCATGAACCACACCAGTGTCATTGCATGTCAGTTCTTTTCATGAACCACATAAGGATCCACCAGTGTCATTGCATGTATGTTCTTGTCATAAACCACATAAGGACCCACCAGTGTCATTGCATGTCTATTCTTTTCATGAACCACACCAGTGACATTGCATGTGTGTTCCTCTAGAAAAACCACATAAGGATCCACCGGTGTCATCGCATGTCTGTTCTTTTCATGAACCACACATGTATCCACTTGAGTCATTGCATGTCTGTTCTTTTCATGAAGCACACCCAGTGTCACTGCATGTCGGTTCTTTTCATGAACCACATAAGGATCCACCAGTGTCATTGGATGTGTGTTCTTCTCTTCAACCACACATGGATCCACTGGTGTTATTGCATGTCTGTTCCTCTAAACAAACCACATAAGGATCCACCAGTGTCATTGCATTTCTGTTCTTTTCATGAACCACACCCAGTGTCATTGCATGTGTGTTCTTCTAAACAAACAACATAAGGATCGACCAGTGTCATTACATGTCTGTTCTTTTCATGAACCACACCCAGTGTCATTGCATGTGTGTTCTTCTAAACAAACCACATAAGTCATTCCAAATCTGTTCTTTTCATGAACCACACCCGGTGTCATTGCATGTGTGTTCCTCTAGACAGATCACATAAGGATCCACCGGTCTCACTGCATGTGTATTCTTTTCATGAACCACATAAGGATCCACCAGTGTCATTGGATGTGTGTTCTTCTCATGAACCACACATGGATCCACCGGTGTCATTGCATGTCTGTTCCTCTAAACAAACCACATAAGGATCCACTAGTGTCATTGCTTGTCTGTTCGTTTCATGAACCACACCCAGTGCCATTGCATGTGTGTTCTTCTAAACAAACCACATAAGGATCCACTAGTGTCATTGCATGTGTGTTCTTTTCATGAACCACACCCGGTGTCATTGCATGTCTGTTCTTTTCATTAACCACAGCTAGAGTCATTGCATGTCTGTTACTTCCATAAACCACACATGGATCCACCGGTGTCATTGCATGTCTGTTCTTTTCATGAACCACACCCAGTGTCATTGCATGTATGTTCTTTTCATGAACCACACCCAGTGTCATTGCATGTCAGTTCTTTTCATGAACCACATAAGGATCCACCAGTGTCCTTGGATGTGTGTTCTTCTCATGAACCACACATGGATCCACCTGTTTCATTGCATGTGTATTCTTTTCACGAACCACACCCAGTGTCATTGCATGTGTGTTCCTCTAGACAAACCACATAAGGATCCACCGGTGTCATTGCATCTCTGTTCTTTTCATGAAGCACACCAGTGTCACTGCATGTCAGTTCTTTACATCAACCACATAAGGATCCACCAGTGTCTTTGGATGTGTGTTCTTCTCATGAACCACACATGGATCCACCAGTGTCATTGCATGTCTGTTCCTTTAAACAAACCACATAAGGATCCACCAGTGTCATTGCATGTCTGTTCTTTTGATGAACAACACCCAGTGTCATTGCATGTGTGTTCTTCTAAACAAACCACATAAGTCAATGCATGTCTGTTCATTTCATGAACCACACCCGGTGTCATTGCATGTGTGTTCCTCTAGACAGGCCACATAAGGATCCACCGGTGTCACTACATGTCTGTTCTTTTCATGAACCACATAAGGATCCACCAGTGTCATTGGATGTGTGTTCTTCTCATGAACCACACATGGATCCACCGGTGTCATTGCATGTGTGTTCTTCTGAACAAACCACATAAGGATCCACCGGTGTCATTACATGTGTGTTCTTCTAAACAAACCACATAAGGATCCACCAGTGTCATTGCATGTGAGTTCTTTTCATGACAACACCAAGTGTCATTGCATGTCAGTTCTTTTCATGAACCACATAAGGATCCACCAGTGTCATTGCATGTATGTTCTTCTCATAAACCACATAAGGATCCACCAGTGTCATTGGATGTCTATTATTTTCATGAACCACACCCAGTGACATTGCATGTGTGTTCCTCTAGACAAACCACATAAGGATCCACCGGTGTCATTGCATGTCTGTTCTTTTCATGAACCACACATGGATTCACCGGTGTCATTGCATGTCTGTTCTTTTCATGAAGCACACGCAGTGTCACTTCATGTCAGTTATTTTCATGAACCACATAAGGATCCACTAGTGTCATTGGATGTATGTTCTTCTCATGAACCACACATGGATCCACTGGTGTCCTTGCATGTTTGTTCCTCTAAACAAACCACATAAGGATCCACCAGTGTCACTGCATGTCTGTTCTTTTCATGAACCACACCCAGTGTCATTGCATGTGTGTTCTTCTAAACAAACCACATAAGGATCCACCAGTGTCATCGCATGTCTGTTCTTTTCATGAACCACACCCAGTGTCATTGCATGTGTGTTCTTCTAAACAAACCACAGAAGTCATTACATGTCTGTTCTTTTCATGAAGCACACCCAGTGTCACTGCATGTCAGTTCTTTTCGTCAACCACATAAGGATCCACCAGTGTCTTTGGATGTGTGTTCTTCTAATGAACCACACATGGATCCACCAGTGTCATTGCATGTCTATTCCTTTAAACAAACCACATAAGGATCCACCAGTGTCATTGCATGTCTATTCTTTTCATGAACAACACCTAGTGTCATTGCATGTGTGTTCTTCTAAACAAACCACATAACAATCCACCAGTGTCATTGCATGTGTGTTCTTTTCATGAACCACACCCGGTGTCATTGCATGTCTGTTCTTTTCATTAACCACAGCTAGAGTCATTGCATGTCTGTTACTTCCATAAACCACACATGGATCCACCAGTGTCATTGCATGTCTGTTCTTTTCATGAACCACACCCAGTGTCATTGCATGTCAGTTCTTTTCATGAACCACACCCAGTGTCATTGCATGTCAGTTCTTTTCATGAACCACATAAGGATCCACCAGTGTCCTTGGATGTGTGTTCTTCTCATGAACCACACATGGATCCACCAGTGTCATTGCATGTGTGTTCTTTTCATGAACCACACCCAGTGTCACTGCATGTGTGTTCTTCTAAACAAACCACATAAGGATCCACCAGTGTCATTGCATGTGTGTTCTTTTCATGAACCACACCCGGTGTCATTGCATGTCTGTTCTTTTCATGAACCACAGCTAGAGTAATTACATGTCTATTACTTCCATAAACCACACATGGATCCACCGGTGTCATTGCATGTCTGTTCTTTTCATGAACCACACCCAGTGTCATTGCATGTGTGTTCTTCTAAACAAACCACATAAGGATCCACCAGTGTCATTGCATGTCTTTTCTTTTCATGAACCACACCCAGTGTCATTGCATGTGTGTTCTTCTAAACAAACAACATAAGTCATTGCATGTATGTTCTTTTCATGAACCACACCTGGTGTCATTGCATGTGTGTTCCTCTAGACAGACTACATAAGGATCCACCGGTGTCACTGCATGTGTGTTCTTTTCATGAACCACATAAGCATCCACCAGTGTCATTGGATGTGTGTTCTTCTCATGAACCACACATGGATCCACCGGTGTCAATGGATGTCTATTCCTCTAAACAAACCACATAAGGATCCACCAGTGTCATTGCATGTCTGTTCTTTTCATGAACCACACCCAGTGACATTGCATGTGTGTTCCTCTAGACAAACCACATAAGGATCCACCGGTGTCACTTCATGTCTGTTCATTTCATGAACCACACATGGATCCACCGGTGTCATTGCATGTCTGTTCTTTTCATGAAGCACACCCAGCGTCACTACATGTCAGTTCTTTTCATGAACCTCATAAGGATCCAACAGTGTCATTGGATGTGTGTTCTTCTCATGAACCACACATGGATCCACCGGTGTCATTGCATGTCTGTTCCTCTAAACAAACCACATAAGGATCCACCAGTGTCATTGCATGTTTGTTCTTTTCATGAACCACACCTAGTGTCATTGCACGTGTGTTCTTCTAAACAAACCACATAAGTCATTGCATGTTTGTTCTTTTCATGAACCACACCTGGTGTCATTGCATGTGTTTTCTTCTAGACAGACCACATAAGGATCCACCGGTGTCACTGCATGTCTGTTCTGTTCATGAACCACATAAGGATCCACCAGTGTCATTGGATGTGTGTTCTTCTCATGAACCACACATGGATCCACCGGTGTCATTGCATGTGTGTTCTTCTAAACAAACCACATAAGGATCCACCGGTGTCATTGCATGTCTGTTCTTTTCGTGAACCACACCTAGTGTCATTGCATGTGTGTTCTTCTAAACAAACCACATAAGTCATTGCATGTCTGTTCTTTTCATGAACCACACCCGGTATCATTGCATGTGTGTTCCTCTAGACAGACCACATAAGGATCCACCAGTGCCACTGCATGTCATTTCTTTTCATGAACGACATAAGGATCCACCACTATCATTGGATGTGTGTTGTTCTGATGAACCACACATGGATCCACCGGTTTCATTGCATGTCTGTTCTTTTCATGAACCACACCGAGTGACATTGCATGTGTGTTCCTCTAGACAAACCACATAAGGATCCACCGGTGTCACTGCATGTCTGTGCTTTTCATGAACCACACATGGATCCACCGGTGTCATTGCATGTATGTTCTTTTCATGAAACACACCCAGTGTCACTGCATCTCAATTTTTTCATGAACCACATAAGGATCCACCAATGTGATTGGATATGTGTTCTTCTCATGAACCACACATGGATCCACCGGTGTCATTGCATGTTTGTTCCTCTAAATAAACCACATAAGGTTCACCCAGTGTCATTGCATGTCTGTTCTTTTCATGAACCACACCCAGTGTCATTGCATGTGTGTTCTTCTAAACAAACCACATAAGGATCCACCAGTGTCATTGCATGTCTGTTCTTTTCATGAACCACACCCGGTGTCATTGTATGTCTGTTCTTTTCATGAAGCACAACTAGAGTCATTGCATGTCCATTACTTCCATAACCCACACATGGATCCACCAGTGTCATTGCATGTCTGTTATTTTCATGAACCACACCCAGTGTCATTGCATGTCAGTTCTTTTCATGAACCACACCTAGTGTCATTGCATGTCAGTTATTTTCATGACCCACACCCAGTGTCATTGCATGTGTGTTCTTCTAAACAAACCACATAAGTATCTACCAGTGTCATTGCGTGTCTATTCTTTTCATAAACCACACCCAGTGTCATTGCATGTGTGTTCTTATAAACGAACCACATAAGTCATTGCATGTCTGTTCTTTTCATGAACCATACCCAGTGTCATTGCATGTGTGTTCCTCTAGACAGACCACATAAGGATCCACCGGTGTCACTACATGTTAGTTCTTTTCATGAACCACATAAGGATCCAGCAGTGTCATTGGATGTGTGTTCTTCTCATGAACCACACATGGATCCACCGATGTCATTGCATGTCTGTTCTTCTAAACAAACCACATAAGGATCCACCAGTGTCATTGCATGTCTGTTCTTTTCATGAACCACACCCAGTGCCATTGCATGTGTGTTCTTCTAAACAAACCACATAAGTCATTGCATGTTTGTTCTTTTCATGAACCACACCTGGTGTCATTGCATGTGTTTTCTTCTAGACAGACCACATAAGGATCCACCGGTGTCACTGCATGTCTGTTCTGTTCTTGAACCACATAAGGATCCACCAGTGTCATTGGATGTGTGTTCTTCTCATGAACCACACATGGATCCACCGGTGTCATTGCATGTGTGTTCTTCTAAACAAACCACATAAGGATCCACCGGTGTCATTGCATGTCTGTTCTTTTCGTGAACGACACCTAGTGTCATTGCATGTGTGTTCTTCTAAACAAACCACATAAGTCATTGCATGTCTGTTCTTTTCATGAACCACACCCGGTATCATTGCATGTGTGTTCCTCTAGACAGACCACATAAGGATCCACCAGTGCCACTGCATGTCATTTCTTTTCATGAACGACATAAGGATCCACCACTGTCATTGGATGTGTGTTGTTCTCATGAACCACACATGGATCCACCGGTTTCATTGCATGTCTATTCTTTTCATGAACCACACCGAGTGACATTGCATGTGTGTTCCTCTAGACAAACCACATAAGGATCCACCGGTGTCACTGCATGTCTGTTCTTTTCATGAACCACACATGGATCCACCGGTGTCATTGCATGTATGTTCTTTTCATGAAACACACCCAGTGTCACTGCATCTCAATTTTTTCATGAACCACATAAGGATCCACCAGTGTGATTGGATATGTGTTCTTCTCATGAACCACACATGGATCCACCGGTGTCATTGCATGTTTGTTCCTCTAAACAAACCACATAAGGTTCACCCAGTGTCATTGCATGTCTGTTCTTTTCATGAACCACACCCAGTGTCATTGCATGTGTGTTCTTCTAAACAAACCACATAAGGATCCACCAGTGTCATTGCATGTCTGTTCTTTTCATGAACCACACCTAGTATCATTGCATGTGTGTTCTTATAAACAAACCACATAAGTCATTGCATGTCTGTTCTTTTCATGAACCACACCCGGTGTCATTGCATGTGTGTTCCTCTAGATAGACCACATAAGGATCCACCAGTCTCACTGCATGTCAGTTCTTTTCATGAACCACATAAGGATCCACCAGTGTCATTGGATGTGTGTTCTTCTCATGAACCACACATGGATCCACCGATGTCATTGCATGTCTGTTCCTCTAAACAAACCACATAAGGATCCACCAGTGTAATTGCAAGTCTATTCTTTTCATGAACCACACCCAGTGCCATTGCATGTGTGTTCTTCTAAACAAACCACATAAGGATCCAACAGTGTCATTGCATGTCTGTTCTTTTCATGAACCACACCCAGTGTCATTGCATGTGTGTTCTTTTCATTAACCATAGCCAGAGTCATTGCATGTCTGTTCTTTTCATGAACCACACCAAGTGTCATTGCATGTCAATTATTTTCATGAACCACACCTAGTGTCATTGCATGTCAGTTCTTTTCATGAACCACACCCGGTGTCATTGTATGTCTGCTCTTTTCATGAAGCACAACTAGAGTCATTGCATGTCCATTACTTCCATAACCCACATATGGATCCACCAGTGTCATTGCATGTCTGTTATTTTCATGAACCACACCCAGTGTCATTGCATGTTAGTTCTTTTCATGAACCACACCTAGTGTCATTGCATGTCAGTTCTTTTTATGAACCACACCCAGTGTCATTGCATGTGTGTTCTTCTAAACAAACCACATAAGGATCTACCAGTGTCATTGCGTGTCTATTCTTTTCATAAACCACACCCAGTGTCATTGCATGTGTGTTCTTATAAACGAACCACATAAGTCATTGCATGTCTGTTCTTTTCATGAACCATACCCAGTGTCATTGCATGTGTGTTCCTCTAGACAGACCACATAAGGATCCACCGGTGTCACTACATGTTAGTTCTTTTCATGAACCACATAAGGATCCAGCAGTGTCATTGGATGTGTGTTCTTCTCATGAACCACACATGGATCCACCGATGTCATTGCATGTCTGTTCTTCTAAACAAACCACAAAAGGATCCACCAGTGTCATTGCATGTCTGTTCTTTTCATGAACCACACCCAGTGCCATTGCATGTGTGTTCTTCTAAACAAACCACATAAGGATCCACCAGTGTCATTGCATGTCTGTTCTTTTCATGAACCACACCCATTGTCATTACATGTCAGTTATTTTCATGAACCACACCCAGTGTTATTGCATGTCAGTTCTTTTCATCAACCACATAAGGATCCGCCAGTTTCATTGGATGTGTGTTCTTCTCATGAACCACACATGGATCCACTAGTGTCATTGCATGTATGTTCTTTTCATAAACCACACCCAGTGTCATTGCTTGTGTGTTCCTCTAGACAAACCACATAATAATCCACCGGTGTCACTGCATGTCTGTTCTTTTCATGAACCACAGCTAGAGTCCACCAGTGTCATTGGATGTGTCTTCTTCTCATGAACCATACCCAGTGTCACTGCATGTCAGTTCATTTCATGAACCACATAGGGATCCACCAGTGTCATTGGATGTGTGTTCTTCTCATGAACCACACATGGATCCACCGGTGTCATTGCATGTCTGTTCCTCTAAACAAACCGCATAAGGATCCACAAGTGTCATTTCATGTCTGTTCTCCTCATGAACCACACCCAATGTCATTGCATGTGTGTTCTTCTAAACAAACCACATAAGGATCCACCAGTGTCACTGCATGTCTGTTATTTTCATGAACCACACCCAGTGTCATTGCATGTGTGTTCTTTTCATGAACCACAGCTAGAGTCATTGCATGTCTGTTCTTTTCATGAACCACACTCCGTGTCATTGCATGTCTGTTCTTTTCATGAACCACACCCAGTGTCACTGCATGTCAGTTCTTTCAATGAACCACATAAGGATCCACCAGTGTCATTGGATGTGTGTTCTTCTCATGAACCATACATGGATCCAGTGGTGTCATTGCATGTCTGTTCCTCTAAACAAACCACATAAGGTTCACCCAGTGTCATTGCACGTCTGTTCTTTTCATGAACCACACCCAGTTTCATTCCATGTGTGTTCTTCTAACAAACCTCATAAGGATCCACCATTGTCATTGCATGTCTGTTCTTTTCATGAACCACACCCGGTGTCATTGCATGTCTGTTCTTTTCATGAACCAGAGCTAGAGACATTGCATGTCTGTTACTTGCATAGACCACACATGGATCCACCGGTGTCATTGCATGTCTCTTCTTTTCATGAAGCACACCCAGTGTCACTGCATGTCAGTTCTTTTAATGAACCACATAAGGATCCACCAGTGTCATTGGATGTGTGTTCTTCTCATGAACCACTCATGGGTCCACCGGTGTCATTGCATGTCTGTTCCCCTAAACAAACCACATAAGGATCCACCAGTGTCATTGCATGTCTGTTCTTTTCATGAACCACACCTAGTGTCATTGCATGTGTGTTCTTCTAAACCAACCACATAAGTCATTGCATGTTTGTTCTTTTCATGAACCACACCTAGTGTCATTGCATGTGTGTTCATCTAGACAGACCACATAAGGATCCACCGGTGTCACTACATGTCTGTTCTGTTCATGAACCACATAAGGATCCACCAGTGTCATTGGATGTGTGTTCTTCTCATGAACCACACATGGATCCACCGGTGTCATTGCATGTGTGTTCTTCTAAACAAACCACATAAGGATCCACCGGTGTCATTACATGTCTGTTCTTTTCGTGAACCACACCTAGTGTCATTGCATGTGTGTTCTTCTAAACAAACCACATAAGTCATTGCATGTCTGTTCTTTTCATGAACCACACCCGGTATCATTGCATGTGTGTTCCTCTAGACAGACCACATAAGGATCCACCAGTGCCACTGCATGTCATTTCTTTTCATGAACCACATAAGGATCCACCACTGTCATTGGATGTGTGTTGTTCTCATGAACCACACATCGATCCACCGGTTTCATTGCATGTCTGTTCTTTTCATGAACCACACCGAGTGACATTGCATGTGTGTTCCTCTAGACAAACCACATAAGGATCCACCGGTGTCACTGCATGTCTGTTCTTTCATGAACCACACATGGATCCACCGGTGTCATTGCATGTATGTTCTTTTCATGAAACACACCCAGTGTCACTGCATCTCAATTTTTTTATGAACCACATAAGGATCCACCAGTGTGATTGGATATGTGTTCTTCTCATGAACCACACATGGATCCACCGGTGTCATTGCATGTTTGTTCCTCTAAACAAACCACATAAGGTTCACCCAGTGTCATTGCATGTCTGTTATTTTCATGAACCACACCCAGTGTCATTGCATGTGTGTTCTTCTAAACAAACCACATAAGGATCCACCAGTGTCATTGCATGTATGTTCTTTTCATGAACCACACCCGGTGTCATTGCATGTCTGTTCTTTTCATGAGCCACAACTAGAGTCATTGCATGTCTACTACTTCCATAACCCACACATGGATCCACCGGTGTCATTGCATGTATGTTCTTTTCATGAACCACACCCAGTGTCATTGCATGTCTGTTCTTTTCATGAGCCACAACTAGAGTCATTGCATGTCTATTACTTCCATAACCCACACATGGATCCACCGGTGTCATTGCATGTCTGTTCTTTTCATGAACCACACCCAGTGTCATTGCATGTCAGTTCTTTTCATGAACCACACCTAGTGTCATTGCATGTCAGTTCTTTTCATGAACCACACCCAGTGTCATTGCATGTGTGTTCTTCTAAACAAACCTCATAAGGATGCACCAGTGTCATTGCATGTCTGTTCTTTTCATGAACCACACCCGGTGTCATTGCATGTCTGTTCTTTTCATGAACCATAGCTAGAGTCATTGTATGTCTGTTACTTCCATAAACCACACATGGATCCACCGGTGTCATTGCATGTCTGTTCTTTTCATGAACCACACCCAGTGTCATTGCATGTCAGTTCTTTTCATTAACCACACCTAGTGTCATTGCATGTCAGTTCTTTTCATGAACCACATAAGGATCCACCAGTGTCATTGCATGTTTGTTCTTCTCACAAACCACATAAGGATCCACCAGTGTCATTGCATGTCTGTTCTTTTCATGAACCACACCTAGTGACATTGCATGTGTGTTCCTCTAGACAAACCACATAAGGATCCATCGGTGTCATTGCAATGTCTGTTCTTTTCATGAACCACACATGGATCCACCGGTGTCATTGCATGTCTCTTCTTTTCATGAACCACACCCGGTGTCATTGCATGTGTGCTCCTCTAGACAGACCACATAAGGATCCACCGGTGTCACTGCATGTCAGTTCTTTTCATGAACCACATAAGGATCCACCAGTGTCATTGGATGTGTGTTCTTCTCATAACCACACATGGATCCACCGATGTCATTGCATGTTTGTTCCTCTAAACAAACCACATAAGGATCCACCAGTGTCATTGCATGTCTGTTATTTTCATGAACCACACCCAGTGTCATTGCATGTGTGTTCTTTTCATTAACCACAACCAGAGTCATTGCATGTCTGTTCTTTTTATGAACCACACCAAGTGTCATTGCATGTCAGTTATTTTCATGAACCACACCCAGTGTCATTGCATGTCAGTTCTTTTCATGAACCACATAAGGATCCCCAGTTTCATTGGATGTGTGTTCTTCTGATGAACCACGCATGGATCCACCAGTGTCATTGCATGTGTGTTCTCTTCATGAACCACACCCAGTGTCATTGCATGTGTGTTCCTCTAGACAAACCACATCAGGATCCACCGGTGTCACTGCATGTCTGTTCTTTTCATGAACAACACCCAGTGTCATTGCATGTGTGTTCTTTTCATGAACCACAGCTAGAGCCATTGCATGTCTGTTCTTTTCATGAACCACACCCCGTGTCATTGCATGTCTGTTCTTTTCATGAACCACACCAAGTGTAACTGCATGTCATTTCTTTCAATGAACCACATAAGGATCCACCAGTGTCATTGGATGTGTGTTCTTCTCATGAACCACACATGGATCCAGCGGTGTCATTGCATGTCTGTTCCTCTAAAAAACCACATAAGGTTCACCCAGTGTCATTGCACGTCTCTTCTTTTCATGAATCACACCCGGTGTCATTGCATGTGTGTTCTTCTAAACAAACCACATAAGGATCCACCAGTGTCATTGCATGTCTGTTCTTTTCATGAACTACACCTAGTGTCATTGCATGTCTGTTCTTTTCATGAACCACAGCTAGAGTCATTGCATGTCTGTTACTTCCATAGACCACAAATGGATCCACCGGTGTCATTGCATGTCTGTTCTTTTCATGAACCACACCCAGTGTCATTGCATGTCAGTTATTTTCATGAACCACACCTAGTGTCATTGCATGTCAGTTCTTTTCATGAACCACATAATGATCCACCAATGTCATTGCATGTTTGTTCTTTTCATGAACCACACCCGGTGTCATTGCATGTCTGTTCTTTTCATGAACCACGGCTAGAGTCATTGCATGTCTGTTACTTCCATAGACCACACATGGATCCACCGGTGTCATTGCATGTTTGTTCTTTTCATGAAGCACACCCATTGTCACTGCATGTCAGTTCTTTCAATGAACCACATAAGGATCCACCAGTGTCATTGGATGTGTGTTCTTCTCATGAACCACACATGGATCCACCGGTGTCATTGCATGTCTGTTCTTTTCATGAACCACACCAAGTGACATTGCATGTGTGTTCCTCTAGACAAACCACATAAGGATCCACCGGTGTCACTGCATGCCTGTTCTTTTCATGAACCACACCCAGTGTCACTGCATGCCAGTTCTTTTCATGAACCACATAAGGATCCACCACTGTCATTGGATGTGTGTTCTTCTCATGAACCTCACATGGATCCACCGGTGTCATTGCATGTCTGTTCCTGTAAACAAACCACATAAGAATCCACCAGTATCATTGCATGTCTGTTCTTTTCATGAACCACACCCAGTGTCATTGCATGTGTGTTCTTCTAAACGAACCACATAAGGATCCACCAGTGTCATTGCATGTGTGTTCTTTTCATGAACCACACCTGGTGTCATTGCATGTCTGTTCTTTTCATGAACCACAACTCTTGTTATTGCATGTCTATTTCTTCCATAAACCACACATGGATCCACCGGTGTCATTGCATGTCTGTTCTTTTCATGAACCACACCCAGTGTCATTGCATGTCAGTTCTTTTCATGAACCACACCCAGTGGCATTGCATGTGTGTTCTTCTAAACAAACCACATAAGGATCCACCAGTGTCATTGCATGTCTGTTCTTTTTATGAACCACACCTAGTATTATTGCATGTGTGTTCTTATAAACAAACCACATAAGTCATTGCATGTCTGTTCTTTTCATGAACCACACCCGGTGTCATTGCATGTGTGTTCCTCTAGATAGACCACATAACGATCCACCAGTCTCACTGCATGTCAGTTCTTTTCATGAACCACATAAGGATCCACCAGTGTCATTGGATGTGTGTTCTTCTCATGAACCACACATGGATCCACCGATGTCATTGCATGTCTGTTCCTCTAAACAAACCACATAAGGATCCACCAGTGTAATTGCAAGTCTATTCTTTTCATGAACCACACCCAGTGCCATTGCATGTGTGTTCTTCTAAACAAACCACATAAGGATCCACCAGTGTCATTGCATGTCTGTTCTTTTCATGAACCACACCCAGTGTCATTGCATGTGTGTTCTTTTCATTAACCATAGCCAGAGTCATTGCATGTCTGTTCTTTTCATGAACCACACCAAGTGTCATTGCATGTCAATTATTTTCATGAACCACACCCAGTGTCATTGCATGTCAGTTCTTTTCATGAACCACATAAGGATCCCCCAGTTTCATTGGTTGTGTGTTCTTCTCATGAACCACGCATGGATCCATCAGTGTCATTGCATGAGTGTTATTTTCATGAACCACACCTAGTGTCATTGCATGTGTGTTCCTCTAGACAAACCACATAAGGATCCACCTGTGTCACTGCATGTCTGTTCTTTTCATGAACCACACCCAGTGTCATTGCATGTGTGTTCTTTTCATGAACCACAGCTAGAGTCATTGCATGTCTGTTCTTTTCATGAACCACACCCCGTGTCATTGCATGTCTGTTCTTTTCATGAACCACACCCAGTGTCACTGCATGTCAGTTCTTTCAATGAACCACATAAGGATCCACCAGTGTCATTGGATATGTGTTCTTCTGATGAACCACACATGGATCCAGCGGTGTCATTGCATGTCTGTTCCTCTAAAAAAACCACATAAGGTTCACCTAGTGTCATTGCACGTCTGTTCTTTTCATGAATCACACCCAGTGTCATTGCATGTGTGTTCTTCTAAACAAACCACATAAGGATCCACCAGTGTCATTGCATGAATGCTCTTTTCATGAACCACACCCGGTGTCATTGCATGTCTGTTCTTTTCATGAACCACAGCTAGAGTCATTGCATGTCTATTACTTCCATAGACCACAAATGGATCCACCGGTGTCATTGCATGTCTGTTCTTTTCATGAACCACACCCAGTGTCATTGCATGTCAGTTCTTTTCATGAACCACACCCTGTGTCATTGCATGTCAGTTCTTTTCATGAACCACATAAGGATCCACCAATGTCATTGCATGTCTGTTCTTTTCATGAACCACACCCGGTGTCATTGCATGTCTGTTCTTTTCATGAACCACGGCTAGAGTCATTGCATGTCTGTTACTTCCATAGACCACACATAGATCCACCGGTGTCATTGCATGTATGTTCTTTTCATGAACCACGCCCAGTGTCATTGCATGTCAATTCTTTTCATGAACCACACCCAGTATCATTGTATGTCAGTTCTTTTCATGAACCGAATAAGGATCCACCAGTGACATTGCATGTATGTTCTTCTCACAAACCACACAAGGATCCACCGGTGTTATTGCATGTCTGTTCTTTTCGTGAACCACACCCAGTGACATTTCATGTGTGTTCCTCTAGATAAACCACATAAGGATCCACCGGTGTCACTGCATGCCTGTTCTTTTCATGAACCACACATGGATCCACCGGTGTCATTGCATGTCTGTTCTTTTCATGAACCACACCTAGTGTCACTGCATGTCAGCTCTTTTCGTGAACCACATAAAGATCCACCAATGTCATTGGATGTGTGTTCTTCTCATGAACCACACATGGATCCACCGGTGTCATTGCATGTCTGTTCCTGTAAACAAACCACATAAGGATCCACCAGTATCATTGCATGTCTGTTCTTTTCATGAACCACACCCAGTGTCATTGCATGTGTGTTCTTCTAAACAAACCACATAAGGATCCACTAGTGTCATTGCATGTGTGTTCTTTTCATGAACCACACCCGGTGTCATTGCATGTCTGTTCTTTTCATGAACCACAACTCTTGTCATTGCATGTCTATTACTTCCATAAACCACACATGGATCCACCGGTGTCATTGCATGTCTGTTCTTTTCATGAACCACACCCAATGTCATTGCATGTCAGTTCTTTTCATGAACCACACCCAGTGTCATTGCATGTCAGTTCTTTTCGTGCACCACACCCAGTGGCATTGCATGTGTGTTCTTCTAAACAAACCACATAAGGATCCACCAGTGTCATTGCATGTCTGTTCTTTTCATGAACCACACCTAGTATCATTGCATGTGTGTTCTTATAAACAAACCACATAAGTCATTGCATGTCTGTTCTTTTGATGAACCACACCTGGTGTCATTGCATGTGTGTTCCTCTAGACAAACCACATAAGGATCCACCGGTGTCACTGCATGTCAGTTCTTTTCATGAGCCACATAAGGATCCACCAGTGTCATTGGATGTGTGTTCTTCTCATGAACCACACATGGATCCACCGATGTCATTGCATGTCTGTTCCTCTAAACAAACCACATAAGGATCCACCAGTGTAATTGCAAGTCTGTTCTTTTCATGAACCACACCCAGTGCCATTTCATGTGTGTTCTTCTAAACAAACCACATAAGGATCCACCAGTGTCATTGCATGTGTGTTCTTTTCATGAACCACACCCGGTGTCATTGCATGTCTGTTCTTTTCATGAACCACAACTAGAGTCATTGCATGTCTATTACTTCGATAAACCACACATGGATCCACCGGTGTCATTGCATGTCTGTTCTTTTCGTGAACCACACCCAGTGTCATTGCATGTCAGTTCTTTTCATGAACCACACCCAGTGTCATTGCATGTCAGTGATGGGTTCGTAGCATGGAAAACAAAAAATTTCTACCGCAAGAACGAACAAGACCCAGATCTAATCTAGATAAAAGCCAATATCTAATCTATTAGACATGTGCAACGAGATAGATCTGTACTAACCCTAGAACCGAAAGCGTTACGAGATCGGATCTCGTGGTTGATGTAGTCGATCACTTTCCGATCTCAAGATCGACTAGATGATCCTTCCGGCGTCGCGTTCCGGCAGTGCTTCCGCAGTCGGTCACACGTGCGGAGTCGAAGCAGACCTTCCTCTCCCCGTTCCAGCGAGCAGCGGAGGTAGTAGATCTCTCCATGGAATCCCAGCAGCACGACGGCGTGGTGGTGGTGGTGGAGTAGAGAATTCTGCAGTGCTTCACCAAAGCCAGAGCAGAGGGAAGGAGGAGGAGAGAGGCAACTTGAAATCTAGAGAATAGAAGGGGCAAGGGGGTTTGTGCCTCCACCCCTCTATTTAAAGGAGGGAGGCGCCATGGGGAGGTGGAGTCCTTGTAGGACTTCCCTCTCCCTTGGCCGGCGGATCAAGGAGGTGGGGGGAGAGTCCTACTCCCCCACGAATCCTTGTCTTACCCCACAAGGATTCCTTGATCCTTTCTTGGTTTTCAAGTAAACTCCAAGAAATCTTCTAGAACCTTCCGGAACATTCCGAAACCTTCTAGAATCCCCATACAAATACTCCGGAACATTTCCTAACTTAGAAAATGATCCCCAATATATGAATCTTATTCCCCGGACAATTCCGGATCTCCTCGTGATGTCCCGGATCCAATGCGAGACTCCGAACAACATTCGGTCTCCAACGCACATTCCATATCTACTTAAAACAACTTCGAACCTTAAGTGTGTCACCCTACGGTTCGTGAATATGCAGACATGATGGAGACACATCTCCAATCAATAACCATTAGCGGGATCTGGAGATCCATAATAGCTCCCACATACTCAACGATGACTTTGTGATCGATAGAACCATTTAACATACGAAACCAATTCCCTTTGTCACGCGATACTCTACTTATCCGAGGTTTGATCGTCGGTATCTCCATACCTAGTTCTACCTCGTTACTGATAAGTACTCTTTACTCGTTCCATGATATGTCATCCCTTGTGACCTAGTCACATGCTTGCAAGCTAACTAGATGGCATTCCACCGAGAGGGCCCAGAGCATATCTATCCGTCATATGGATGGACAAATCCCAATCTTGGTCCATGCGCTTCAACAGATACTTTCAGAATACCCAATGTCACCTTTATAACCACCCAGTTATGAAGCGGCGTTTGATGTCATCAAAGTACCCATCCGGTGATGGTGATTAACATAACCTCATGGTCAAAGGATTAGGTTACTATGCATTTGAAAAGCTTGTAGCAAAACGAACTTTAATGACTTGATCTTATGCTATTCTTACTATGGGTGTGTGTCCATCACATCATTCTCCTAATGATATGATCTTGTTATTAACGACATCCAATGTCCATGATCAGGAAACCATGATCATCCATTAATCAACAAGCTAGTTTAACAAGAGGCTTACTAGGGACTCTTTTATGTTTACAAAACACACAAATATTAATGTTTCCTGTTAATACAATTATAGCATGGGATGTAAACATTTATCATAAACATAAAGATATAATAATAACCACTTTATTATTGCCTCTTGGGCATATCTCCAACAGTCTCCCACTTGCACTAGAGTCAATTATCTAGTTAAAAATTTGTGCATTCAACACCTATGGCTTTCTGGTGTTGTATAGACACTATTGCTAGTGGTAAACATAATCTTCGGATCTGACACTTCTAGATCCGTGTGTATTTGCATGTCCTTGCGTCTCTACGCATTACTCATTCTCCATTGAGATGGCATTGTATAAATTTGGTCCTTTGGTGAGACCTTTAGTTCCTTGGGATTAAATCATGTTGATACAATTGTCGTACAATGTATCTTCATAGTATTATCCCGCTATGAACCACACCTAGTTTGATAACAAACTACTTGATGCAAATACCCTCATTTGCTGCTACAATAGCAGTCATATACTTAGCCTTTTGTTGTAGTATCTGTCATAATGTTTTAACTTTGGTACTCAACCAAATCCGTTATGGAACTTCCTTTCCATTACATTGTGCCACCCATAGTTTAAATTGAGATAAACTTAATTTGTGACAAAACTAGTATCAATGTAACAATTTACAATGAACTATTTGTCACCACTATATAAATAATATATTCTTAGTTCTTCCAAAGATCATAGGAATATCCCTACTATTGTCCAATGATCATCTTATGAGTCATTCGGGTATATGCTCATAACATTTAGAGCATAGGACATATCTAGATGTGTACATCTCAAAGAATGATTGATCAAAATATTCTTGTGATTTCACCAAGTGTCAAAACACTTGAATCTCGTGTCAACATACTTGAATCTTGATTCAGTCCTTTCTGTGCGTCAAGAACCTTTCTTGTTGTTTCCATATTGAAGTCATTCAACATCTTATCTATGTACATTTGGCAAAACCATATTAGCGCCTCAATCTATCCATATAGACATTGATGCCTAATTCTTGGGTTATGGCTAAGTCTTTCATCGAAATGAAATTCTTAACCTGTGTCAATAAAAGATACATCATTTCTAATCAACAATATGTCTTTCACATAATGTATTAGAAATATGTCTTAGCGCTCCCACTTAATTTCTTGCAAAATGCAAACATCTTCATCGTCTCTGATGAAATTAAACCTTTTAACGGTTTCATCACGGTGAAGATTCCAACTCCGCGATGCTCACTTCAACCATTGAAGTTTTGCATACTCTTTTAGCATCCTTTGAATTAACAAAACCCTTTGGATCGTGTCATGGACACATCCTAGGTAACCATTCTATTAGAAGAACTTGTTTTGTTTGTTCAACTACCATATACCAAAATATATGTAGTGGTTGCTACATTAATCCGTGCAGACTAAATATCGCTATTAAAGATCAAATCTTATCATAGTCAATTCCTTGAACATTGTCATAAACTCTTTCCGACATGTCGACTATTTCATAGATGTGAAACATCCATGTCTATTTCTTTATAGATCCATATACGAACGTAAGGTCTTGCACCTTTCCAGAGGGTCTTTCAAATTCAAAGCTTGATTTCTCGTGTATGGAATTATCACGGATTTTATGGCTTCAAGCCACTTAACGAAGTCAGGGCCCATCATTGATTATTTGCATGTAGTCGGTTCATCATTGTCAAACAACAATGATTTAACTCTCAAATCTTGGCATTTGATTACTTACCCGACCTACTTGGTTTAATAGGAACTTAGATCTCCGTGACCACAACCTTTGAGGCACATGAGCCATGAGCATTGTTGCTGCCTCTGGGACACTTACCGACGCTGCGTAACTCAGCACATATTAGCCAAGGTTCAACGACCTTGTCAAAGTTCTATTGTCCTCCCACTTAACTTTTCACCAAAAATTCCTTCTCAAGAAACTCGACATTCTAAGCGACAAACACTTTTGTCTTCGGTGTTATGGAGGAATACCCAATGGTTATTCGAAATATCCTACAAAGACATGCTTATCCGACTTTGGTTTTAAACATTTTACTTATGCCTAGCATACCAAAAATTTAAGAAAGGACAACCTGGGTTTTATCCCAAACCATGACTTATATGGTGTCATTTCAACGGATCACAATGGAGCTCTTTTCAGTGTAAAAACGGTAGTCACTAAAGCTTTAATCTTTAAAATATAATGGCAGTTTTATAAATGACACCTTTGATCTTATCATGTCAAACAAAGTTTCATTACATATCTTGAACACTCCATACTCCTATGGTGTTTGGGAAATGCAAATCCATGGAACGATTCCTCAAATCTTAGGTGTTTTGCTAAACTTGTAACTCAAACATCTTTCTTTATGATCCAATCATAAACTTTTTTATTTTCTTGTTACAATAATTTTCCACTTCATCTTGAAAGTCTTTGAACATTTTCAAATGTTTCATACTTCTTCCTTATTGAGTAAGTATATACATATACTCGCTCAAATCTTCGGAGAAAACATATGAAGTTGAAATCCATCGCCCATGACTACACATAATGGACTATATACATCAATATGTACAAATTCCAATCAGTTAGTCGTCCGTTCCTCTTTTGGCCTACGAACGGAGTTTTAATTATCTCCAGGAAAGTATCACAAGCGTCATTTGATCAAAATCAAAGACTCCAAAAATCCATCAACATGGAGTTTCTTCATGTATCCCTAATATAATTTAAACGGTGATGTCACTTCGCAAGTGATCTTTCAATCATTTGTCTTGCGACACTTTAGCATTAGTTTTTATGGTCGTTATTTCTCCAACCAGACTTGTATATCATCCATCTATTATGGAATAGTGCAATTATTTGAACAACCTTTTGTCGTCATAATACCTGATCAAAATAACAATTATTGAAACAAATCTTGAAGGTAAGCTTTGATGTTAACGAGCAACACAACAACCCTTTGTTTGTTTTTGATGAACATCATCACATATTCTCTTGCTAGTTACTTAGGCCATTGCAGTTCATGAATTGTGTTGTCCTGTATGACACTTCATACCAACCAATTCGGTATCTAATACCGTAGAACCACATTGTTTAACAACCAAGGAATATAGCCATAACATGTATCTTCTATATACCTAAGTTGGATATCTCCAATCTTTTCTTTTCTGCCAAATATTTTATAGATTCTCTTTCAACAATTCCTTTTCTTTTAAAAGAATCTATCAACATCAATAGTGGTGTCATTCACATGACACATAGTACAAAGTGTGTATAGTCAAATACTAATACCTTTGGACTTGCACTTTGAAGTGGATCACCTTCATCAAATGTTTGTCATTCTTTCAAAATTCCATTCTTTAGTAATCTTTTAGTGTAGTAAACATTTTACTTACATCTTCTATTCATCCTTATCATGACAACTTTCATGATCAAGCTGCTATAGCTTATAAAGGTGAATTGCGAGTATAATGTTTCTTTTCCAAAACCTTTTGGAGGATTAGGACGACTAGCGTCTCCAACCTTCACGAATTCTCATCAAATATGAGGACATATACTCATGTTGTAACCAACACATTGTTTTAGATATCGCAATACCTTTCACATATGATGGTTTTTGAAACATTGCTTTCAGCTCTTAGATAAACTTGATATTAAAAACAATCTTTTGAGTATCAAGAATCATGGAGGCAAACATGATACATTAGATACTAACACTGGAATCGTTACTCTTGATTTAATACTGTTTATTAAACTTCACAGAGTAAACGGAGTTTGCTGAAGGTTTGCAACAGGACTTTTAAACTTTAGATTGACACTCAAAACAATACGATACCAGTTCGTAAAGCAAATATCCAGAATTTCTATAGTTCCACTATCTCAACTATAACTAAGCGTAAGGTGGTGAACGGATGCCAATGACTATAACAAACTATGCAAATTCACTTTGATTGTGTTTATGATAAATTGAGTTCGACTAATCCAAATTACAAATGAACTCCCACTCAAAACAACATCCCTCCAGTTGTTTTAGTGATTACACGAACCAAATCCACTACACCAAGTCCGATCATCACGTGAGATGATGTAGCTTTAAAGGCGAACAATCAACATGTTCATCATATCATCCATATGACTCATGCTTTACCTTTCGGTATTCCGTGTTCCGAGACCATGTCTGTACATGCTAGGCTCGTCAAGGTTAACCTTAGTATCCGCATGTGCAAATCTGGCTTGCACCCGTCGTATGCACACGTAGAATCTATCACACCCGATCATCACGAGATGCTTCGAAACGACGAGTCTTAGCAACGGTGCCTACTAAGGACGAACACTTTATTACTTGATATTTAGTGAGAGGGATCTTCTTATAATGCTACCGTCGCGATCTAAGCAATACAAGATGCATAAAGGATTAACATCACATGCAATTCATAATTAGTGTCATATGATATGGCCCTTTCTTCTTATGCCTTTGATCTCCATCTCCAAAGCACGGACATGATCTCCATCATCACCAGCATTGCGTCAAGGTCAGTGGCGCCGCTTCATGGTTGTCCATCATCACTAGCAACTATTACAACTACTTGGAATAAAGCTATTACAAGATGAATAGACACGCAGGTCTTAACAGAATTAAAGACAACCATTAGGCTCCTGCCGGTTGCCATATTACAACAAGGATCATGGCATACATCAAATATAATCACAATCACATGATGGCCATATCACATCACAAAACCCCTGCAAAAACAAGTTAGACACCTCTAATTTTCTTTGCATGTTTTACATGGTTTGGGGCTTTCGAATAAGAACGGATCTTACCTACGAAACTGAACCACAACGTTGATACAAGTGCTATCAAGTGCAAAGTGTAGATTGGATCTATACTATGATGGGAGAGACAGACACCCGCAAAGCCACTTGTGCAAAGCAAGTTACACGTCAAGCGTGGAGCAAGTCTCATGTGCGATGACATGTAAGGTTAGCCCGAGCCGCTTCATCCCACCATACCGCAAGATGCAAAGTACACAAAGCAAAAGACGGCACGAGCACCAACGCCCACAAAACCATTGTGTTCTACTCGTGCACCAGATCTACACATAGACACGACTCTGATACCACTGATGGGTTCGTAGCATGGAAAACAAAAAAATTCTACCGCAAGAACGAACAAAACCCAGATCTAATCTAGATAAAAGCCAAGATCTAATCTATTAGACATGTGCAACGAGATAGATCTGTACTAACCCTCATAGACCCGAAAGAGTTACGAGATCGGATCTCGTGGTTTATGTAGTCGATCACTTGCCGATCTCAAGATCGAGTAGACGATCCTTCTGGCGCCGCGTTCTGGCAGCGATTCCGCAGTCGGTCACACGTGCGGAGTCGAAGCAGACCTTCCTCTCCCCGTTCCAGCGAGCAGCAGAGGTAGTAGATCTCTCCACGTAATCCTAGCAGCACGACGACGTGGTGGTGGTGGTGGAGTAGAGAATTCTGCAGGGCTTCGCCTAAGCCAGAGCAGAGGGAAGGAGGAGGAGAGAGGCAACTTGAAATCTAGAGAATAGAAGGGGCAAGGGGGTTTGTGCCTCCACCCCTCTATTTAAAGGAGGGAGGCGCCATGGGGAGGTGGAGTCCTTGTAGGACTCCTCTCTCCCTTGGCCGGCGGATCAAGGAGGTGGGGGGAGAGTCCTACTCCCCCACGGATCCTTATCTTACCCCACAAGGATTCCTTGATCCTTTCTTGGTTTTCAAGTAAACTCCAAGAAATCTTCTAGAACCTTCCGGAACATTCCGAAACCTTCTAGAATCCCCATACAAATACTCCGGAACATTTCCTAACTTAGAAAATGATCCCCGATATATGAATCTTATTCCCCGGACAATTCCGGATCTCCTCGTGATGTCCCGGATCCAATCCGAGACTTCGAACAACATTCGGTCTCCAACGCACATTCCATATCTACTTAAAACAACTTCGAACCTTAAGTGTGTCACCCTACGGTTCATGAATATGCAGACATGATGGAGACACATCTCCAATCAATAACCATTAGCGGGATCTGGAGATCCATAACAGCTCCCACATACTCAACGATGACTTTGTGATCGATAGAACCATTTAACATACGAAACCAATTCCCTTTGTCATGTGATACTCTACTTATCCGAGGTTTGATCGTCGGTATCTCCATACCTAGTTCTACCTCGTTACTGATAAGTACTCTTTACTCGTTCCATGATATGTCATCCCTTGTGACCTAGTCACATGCTTGCAAGCTAACTAGATGGCATTCCACCGAGAGGGCCCAGAGCATATCTATCCGTCATATGGATGGACAAATCCCAATCTTGGTCCATGCGCTTCAACACATACTTTCAGAATACCCAATGTCACCTTTATAACCACCCAGTAACGAAGCAGCGTTTGATGTCATCAAAGTACCCATCCGGTGATGGTGATTAACATAACCTCATGGTCAAAGGATTAGGTTACTATGCATTTGAAAAGCTTGTAGCAAAACGAACTTTAATGACTTGATCTTATGCTATGCTTACTATGGGTGTGTGTCCATCACATCATTCTCCTAATGATATGATCTTGTTATTAACGACATCCAATGTCCATGATCAGGAAACCATGATCATCCATTAATCAACAAGCTAGTTTAACAAGAGGCTTACTAGGGACTCTTTTATATTTACAAAACACACAAGTATTAATGTTTCCTGTTAATACAATTATAGCATGGGATGTAAACATTTATCATAAACATAAAGATATTATAATAACCACTTTATTATTGCCTCTTGGGCATATCTCCAACAGTCGGTTCTTTTCATGAACCACACCCAATGGCATTGCATGTGTGTTCTTCTAAACAAACCACATAAGGATCCACCAGTGTCATTGCATGTCTGTTCTTTTCATGAACCACACCCAGTGTCATTGCATGTGTGTTCTTATAAACAAACCACATAAGTCATTGCATGTCTGTTCTATTCATGAACCACACCCGGTGTCATTGCATGTGTGTTCCTCTAGACAGACCACATAAGGATCCACCGGTGTCACTACATGTTAGTTCTTTTCATGGACCACATAAGGATCCACCAGTGTCATTGGATGTGTGTTCTTCTCATGAACCACACATGGATCCACCGATGTCATTGCATGTATGTTCCTCTAAACAAACCACATAAGGATCCACCAGTGTCATTGCATGTCTGTTCTTTTCATGAACCACACCTACTGTCATTGCATGTGTGTTCTTTTCATTAACCACAGCTAGAGTCATTGCATGTCTATTCTTTTCATGAACCACGCCTAGTGTCATTGCATGTCAGTTATTTTCATGAACCACACCTAGTGTCATTGCATGTCAGTTCTTTTCATGAACCACATAAGGATCCACCAGTTTCATTGGATGTGTGTTCTTCTCATGAACCACGCATGGATCCACCAGTGTCATTGCATGTGTGTTCTTTTCATGAACCACACCCAGTGTCATTGCATGTGTGTTCCTCTAGACAAACCACATAAGGATCCACCGGTGTCACTACATGTCTGTTCTTTTCATGAACCACAGCTAGAGTCCACCAGTGTCATTGGATGTGTGTTCTTCTCATGAACCACACCCAGTGTCACCGCATGTCAGTTCTTTTCATGAACCACATAAGGATCCACCAGTGTCATTGGATGTGTGTTCTTCTCTTGAACCACACATGGATGCACCGGTGTCATTGCATGTCTGTTCCTCTAAACAAACCACATAAGGATCCACAAGTGTCATTGCATGTCTATTCTCTTCATGAACCACACCCAGTGTCATTGCATGTGTGTTCTTCTAAAAAAACACATAAGGATCCACCAGTGTCACTGCATGTCTGTTATTTTCATGAACCACACCCAGTGTCATTGCATGTGTGTTCTTTTCATGAACCACAGCTAGAGTCATTGCATGTCTGTTCTTTTCATGAACCACACCCCGTGTCATTGCATGTCTATTCTTTTCATGAACCACACCTAGTGTCACTGCATGTCAGTTCTTTCAATGAACCACATAAGGATCCACTAGTGTCATTGGATGTGCGTTCTTCTCATGAACCACACATGGCTCCAGCGGTGTCATTGCATGTCTGTTCCTCTAAACAAACCACATAAGGTTCACCCAGTGTCATTGCATGTATGTTCTTTTCGTGAACCACACCCAGTGTCATTGCATGAGTGTTCTTCTAAACAAACCACATAAGGATCCACCAGTGTCATTGCATGTTTGTTCTTTTCATGAACCACACCCGGTGTCATTGCATATCTGTTCTTTTCATGAACCACAACTAGAGTCATTGCATGTCTATTACTTCCATAGACCACACATGGATCCACCGGTGTCATTGCATGTCTGTTCTTTTCATGAACCACACCTAGTGTCATTGCATGTCAGTTCTTTTCATGAACCACACCCAGTGTCATTGCATGTCAGTTCTTTTCATGAACCACATAAGGATCCACCAGTGTCATTGCATGTCTGTTCTTCTCACAAGCCACATAAGGATCCACCGGTGTCATTGCATGTATGTTCTTTTCATGAACCACACCCAGTGACATTGCATGTGTGTTCCTCTAGACATTGCAGTGTCACTGCATGTCTATTCTTTTCATGAACTACACATGGATCCACCGGTGTCATTGCATGTCTATTCTTGTCATGAACCACACCCAGTGTCACTGCATGTCAGTTCTTTTCATGAACCACATAAGGATCCACCAGTGTCATTGGATGTGTGTTCTTCTCATGAACCACACATGGATCCACCGGTGTCATTGCATGTCTGTTCCTCTAAACAAACCACATAACGATCCACCAGTGTTATTGCATGTCTGTTCTTTTCATGAACCACACCCAGTGTCATTGCATGTGTGTTCTTCTAAACAAACCACATAAGGGTCCACCAGGGTCATTGCATGTCTGTTCTTTTCATGAAGCACACCCAGTGTCATTGCATGTGTGTTAGTCTAAACAAAGCACATAAGTCATTGCATGTCTGTTCTTTTAATGAACCACACCTGGTGTCATTGCATGTGTGTTCCTCTAGATAGACCACATAAGGATCCACCAGTGTCACTGCATGTCAGTTCTTTTCATGAACCACATAAGGATCCACCAGTGTCATTGGATGTGTGTTCTTCTCATGAACCACACATGGATCCACCGGTGTCATTGCATGTCTGTTCTTTTCATGAACCACACCCAGTGACATTGCATGTGTGTCCCTCTAGACAAACCACATCAGGATCCCCCGGTGTCACTTCATGTCTGTTCTTTTCATGAACCACACATGGATCCACCGGTGTCATTGCATGTATGTTCTTTTCATGAACCACACCCAGTGTCACTGCATGTCAGTTCTTTTCATGAACCACATAAGGATCCACAAGTGTCGTTGGATGTGTGTTTTTCTCATGAACCACACATGGATCCACCGGTGTCATTGCATGTTTGTTCCTCTAAACAAACCACATAAGGTTCACCCAGTGTCATTGCATGTCTGTTCTTTTCATGAACCACACCCAGTGTCATTGCATGTGTGTTCTTCTAAACAAACCACATAAGGATCCACAAGTGTAATTGCATGTCTTTTATTTTCATGAACCACACCCGGTGTCATTGCATGTCCGTTCTTTTCATGAACCACATCTAGAGGCAATGCATGTCTGTTACTTCCATAAACCACACATGGATCCACCGGTGTGATTGCATGTATGTTCTTTTCATGAACCACACCCAGTGTCATTGCATGTCAGTTCTTTTCATGAACCACACCCAGTGTCATTGCATGTCAGTTCTTTTCAAGAACCACACCTAGTGTCATTGCATGTGTGTTCTTGTAGACAAACCACATAAGGATCCACCAGTGTCATTGCATGTTTGTTCTTTTCATGAACCACACCTAGTGTCATTGCATGTGTGTTCTTTTCATTAACCACAGCTAGAGTTATTACATGTATGTTCTTTTCATGAGCCACACCGAGTGTCATTGCATGTCAGTTCTTTTCATGAACCACACCCAGTGTCATTGCATGTCAGTTCTTTTCATGAACCAGACCCAGTGTCATTGCATGTCAGTTCTTTTCATGAACCACATAAGGATCCACCAGTGTCATTGGATGTGTGTTCTTCTCATGAACCACACATGGATCCACCAGTGCCATTGGATGTGTGTTCTTTTCATGAACCACACCCAGTGTCATTGTATGTGTGTTCCTTCAGACAAACCACATAAGGATGCACCGGTGTCACTGCATGTCTGTTCTTTTCATGAACCACAGCTAGAGTCCACCAGTGTCATTGGATATGTGTTCTTCTCATGAACCACACCCAGTGTCACTGCATGTCAGTTCTTTTCATGAACCACATAAGGACCCACCAGTGTCATTGGATGTGTGTTCTTCTCATGAACCATACATGGATCCACCAGTGTCATTGCATGTTTGTTCCTCTAAACAAACCACATAAGGATCCACCAGTGTCATTGCATGTCTGTTCTCTTCATGAACCACACCCAGTGTCATTGCATGTGTGTTCTTCTAAACAAACCACATAAGGATCCACCAGTGTCATTGCATGTCTATTCTTTTCATGAACCACACCCAGTGTCATTGCATGTGTGTTCTTTTCATGAACCACAGCTAGAGTCATTGCATGTCTGTTCTTTTCATGAACCACACCCCGTGTCATTGCATGTCTGTTCTTTTCATGAACCACACCCAGTGTCACTGGATGTCAGTTCTTTTCATGAACCACATCAGGATCCACCAGTTTCATTGGATGTGTGTTCTTCTCATGAACCACACATGGATCCACCGATGTCATTGCATGTATGTTCCTCCAAACAAACCACATAAGGTTCACCCAGTGTCATTGCATGTCTATTCTTTTCATGAACTACACCTAGTGTCAGTGCATGTGTGTTCTTCTAAACAAACCACATAAGGATCCACCAGTGTCATGGCATGTCTGTTCTTTTCATGAACCACACCTGGTGTCATTGCATGTTTGTTCTTTTTATGAACCACAGCTAGAGTCATTGCATGTCTGTTACTTCCATAAACTACACATGGATTCACCGGTGTCACTGCATGTCTGTTCTTTTCATGAACCACACCCAGTGTCATTGCATGTCAGTTCTTTTCATCAACCACACCCAGTGTCATTGCATGTCAGTTCTTTTCATGGACCACATAAGGATCCACCAGTGTCATTCCATGTCTGTTCTTCTCACAAACCACATAAGGATCCACCAGTGTCATTGCATGTCTGTTCTTTTCATGAACCACACCCAGTGACATTGCATGTGTGTTACTCTAGACAAATCACATAAGGATCCACCGGTGTCACTGCGTGTCTGTTATTTTCATGAACCACACATGGATCCACCGGTGTCATTGCATGTCTGTTCTTTTCATGAAACATACCCAGTGTCACTGCATGTTAGTTCTTTTCTTGAACCACACAAGGATCCACCAGTGTCATTGGATGTGTGTTCTTCTCATGAACCACACATGGATCCACCGGTGTCATTGCATGTTTGTTCCTCTAAACAAACCATATAAGGATCCACCAGTGTCATTGCATGTCTGTTCTTTTCATGAGCCACACCCAGTGTCATTGCATGTGTGTTCTTCTAAACAAACCACATAAGTCATTGCATGTCTGTTCTTTTCATGAACCACGCCGGTGTCATTGCATGTGTGTTCCTCTAGACATAGCACATAAGGATCCACCGGTGTCACTGCATGTCTGTTCTTTTCATGAACCACATAAGGATCCACCAGTGTCATTGGATGTGTGTTCTTCTCATGAACCACACATGGATCCACTGGTGTCATTGCATGTCTGTTCCTCTAAACAAACAACATAAGGATCCACCAGTGTCATTGCATGTCTCTTCTTTCACTAGTAGAAAAAGGGCCTTTGATTCGGGCCACTAGTCCCGGCCGTGGCTGGGGCCGGGACTAATGGTCCGAACCGGACGGCCCGAGGTTGTCGAATTATGTGTCTCGGTTCGTAAGAGGCCACTAGTCCCGGTTTGAGACACAAACCGGGACTAGTGGGTCTGGGCACGCCCGCGTGGTCCTGGCAGAACCATTAGTCCCAGTTTGTGTCTTAAACCGGGACTAATGGTTTGGCCCTATATATATGCACCCATCCCTCCACTCTCTCCTGTTTTTTTCCTATGTTAGGTGGGTATAACTTTGTGCTAACTTTTTTTCTTCATATGCACTAGAGGTGTTCGGTGAAATGCCTGTTAGAGCGATGCCACTTGAGTTCACACAAGACAAAACATGATATGAGGTGCCAGAGCGACACTTAAGGTTTCTCCTCTTTGTTTTGAAGTGTCCTAAAAGGTTAGCAGCTATTTTCTAGTTTTGACCGCGTGTTACTAATTTAAGCATCATGATTGCGTTTGATATATATGCATGGTTGTATGATGCAGATGAGCCACCCATGGATTTACGGTGACCGACGCTCTGACGCTTACAGAGAAGGCGTGCATTCTTTTCGCCTTGTGGCCGAGGCGAACAAGCGGTGGGATGGTTTTATGTGTTGTCCATGTGTTGAATGTCGAAATGAGCAGGCTCACACTTCCTCAAGAGTCATTCAGAGCCACCTGCTTCGGTCCGGTTTCATGTTCGGCTATAATGTTTGGACCAAGCACGGAGAAACAGGGGTTATGATGGAAGACGACGATGAAGAAGAGAACGATGATGACAACTACCGATCTATGTTCCCTGAATACGATGATACCGAAGTTGAAGATAATGAAGAAGAAGGGGGTGAAGAACAGGAACCAGATGAGCCCGTTGATGATTTTGGTCGGGTCATTAGTGATGCAAGGCGAGACTGCGACACAGAAAAGGAGAGGTTGTAGTTCGAGCAGATATTACAGGACCACAACAAATTGCTGTACCCAACTTGTGAAGATGGCTAGAAGAAGCTGGGTAGCACACTAGAATTGTTGAAGTGGAAGGCAGAGACCGATATGACTGACTCGGGATTTGAAAAGTTGCTGGTAATAATGAAGAAGCTGCTTCCAAGAAATAACCAATTGCCCTCTAGTACGTACGAAGCAAAGAAACTTGTCTGCCCTCTAGGATTAGACGTGCAGAAGATACATGCATGCCCTAATGACTACATCCTCTACCGCAGTGATAAGTACGAGAATATGGATAAATGTCTGGTATGCACTGCATTGCGGTATAAGATCAGAAAAGATGACCCTGGTGATGTTGAGGGTGAGCCACCCAGGAAGAGGGTTCCTGCCAAGGTGATGTGGTATGCTCCTATAATACCACGGTTGAAACGTTTGTTCAGAAATAAAGAGCATGCCAAGTTGTTGCGATGGCACATGGAAGACCATAAGAAAGACGGGATGTTGAGGCACCCTGCTGATGGTCGACAGTGGAGAAAAATCGAGAGAGACTTGCCGGACTTTGCTGGTGACGCAAGGAACTTATGGTTTGGTCTAAGTACCGATGGCATGAATCCTTTTGGGGAGCAGAACTACAGTCACAGCACCTGGCACATGACTCTATGTATCTACAACCTTCCTCCTTGGTTGTGCATGAAGCGGAAGTTCATTATGATGCCAGTGCTCATCCAAGGCCCGAAGCAACCCGGCAATGATATTGATGTGTACCTAAAGCCATTAGTTGATGAACTTCTACAGTTGTGGGCCAAACCAGGTGTACGTGTGTGGGATGAGCACAAACAGCACAAATTTGACCTACAAGCGTTGATGTTCGTCACCATCAATGATTGGCCTGCTCTTAGTAACATTTCAGGACAGACGAACAAAGAATACAATGCATGCACGGACTGTTTAGATGAGACTGAAAGTATATATTTGGATAAATGTAGAAAGAATGTGTACCCGTACAATCGTTGTTTTCTTTCGCTCAGTCATCCCTTAAAGAAGAAAGGCAAGCATTTCAATGGCAAGGCAGAAACCCGGACGAAGCCTGTCCCCTGTAGTGGTGCTGATGTATTTGGTATGGTCAAGGATTTGGATGTAATCTTTGGAAAGGGTCCTGGAGGACAACCTGTTCTGAAAGACGCCGACGGACACGCACCCATGTGGAAGAAGAAATCTATATTTTGGGAGCTACCCTATTGGAAAGTGCATGAGGTCTGCTCTGCAATCAACGTGATGCACCTGACGAAGAATCTTTGCGTGAATATTCTAGGCTTCCTGGGCTTGTATGGGAAGTCAAAAGATACCCCGACAGCACGGGAGGACCGGCAACATCATAAAGGACGAGACGGCAAGCATCCAGGGTAGTTTCAAGGGCTTGCCAGCTACGCTCTTACCAAAGAAGAGAAGGAAATCTTTTTTGAAGTCCTTTTCAGTATCAAGGTCCCGTCTGGCTTCTCGTCGAATATAAAGGGAATAGTAAATATGAAAGAGAAAAATTTCAAAACCTAAAGTCTCATGACTGCCACGTGCTTATGACGCAATTGCTTCCGGTTGCATTGAGGGGAATTCTACCAGAAAATGTTCGACTAGCCATTGTGAAGCTATGTGCATTCCTCAATGCAACTTCTCAGAAGGTAATCAATCAAGAAAGTCTATCAGGGTTACAGATTGATGTGGTCCAATGTCTGGTCATCTTCGAGTTGTTGTTCCCGCCATCCTTCTTCAATATTATGACGCACCTCCTAGTTCACCTAGTCGAAGAGATTAGAATTCTCGGTCCTGTGTTTCTACACAATATGTTACCCTTAGAGAGGTTCATGGGAGTCTTAAAGAAATATGTTCATAACCGTGCTAGGCCAGAAGGAAGCATCTCCAAGGGCTATGGAACTGAGGAGGTCATTGAGTTTTGTGTTGACTTTCTTCCTGACCTTAAGCCGATTAGTGTTCCTGAATCTCGGTATGAGGGGAGGATGACTGGAAAAGGCACACTAGGAAGGAAATCAATGGTATGTAGGGAAGCACATTCTTTCACTCAAGCACACTATACAGTTCTACACAATTCCACCGTGGTGGCTCCGTATATCGAGAAACACAATAATATTCTACGCTCCGAAAACCCGGGGAAGCCTAAAACCTTGATTAAAGGGGAACACGAGAAGAATTTTGGTAGTTGGTTGCAGACACATCTCATGAATAACACCACTGTTGGATATGAGTTGTACTCGTTGGCCAGGTTACCATCTTCGACTATATGTACTTTCCAAGGGTACGAGATAAATGGGAATATATTTTACACGATCGCCCAAGATAAAAAGAGCACCAACCAAAACAGTGGTGTTCGCTTTGATGCAACAGATGACAATGGGCAGAAGGACAGATATTATGGGTACATAGAGGAGATATGGGAACTTGACTATGGACCTACTTTTAAGGTCCCTTTGTTTCAGACATTATGGAAGCTGATAGGAGGCGGGGTACATGTAGACCAAAAGTACGGCATGACAACAGTGGATCTCAACAATCTTGCGTACATGGATGAACCATTCGTCCTAGCCAACGATGTGGCTCAGGTTTTCTATGTGAAGTACATGTCTACCAAACCGAGAAAAAGGAAAGATAAGCAAAAGAATATAGAATACGATGAGCCAAAGCGCCACATGGTTCTTTCAGGGAAAAGAAACATCATGGGAGTGGATGACAAGACAGACATGTCAGAAGATTACAATAAGTTTCATGAAATTCCGCCCTTCAAAGTGAAAACTGACCCAAGCATCCTGTTAAATGATGAAGATTCTCCACGGCTACGGTGCAGAAGAAAACCACAACACTAGATGTTGGTGATGTGTAATAATGTATTAAACCTTTTATTTGAGACATAAATCTAGGTAATGTATTAAACCTTTTATTTGAGACATAAAGGTCCCCTTTCATGTAATACATCTTGCTCAATCAAACTAGACGTTAACGACCGGGTTCTGAGCCACGGGAGGTGATCACCCAAAGAGAAGGAACCATCACAAGAGAAGAAACCCACAAACACTAAGGATACATAGCACAACTGAAAATTAAGATACATAGCACAACTAAAAATTAAGAAACATGCCTAATGTTGGAGTGATTCAGTCATGCTCCTGCCTAGCCCTATAATACGCGCCACTGTAGTCGTCGTAGTCGTCGGCGCCGTCGTCGCTGTCGTCGTCGGGGTCGCCATAGTCGAATCTTGAAGGTTGGGCACGCGTGGGCTGGATTTGAGGGTACCGCAGGCGGGGGTTATTGCCGGTCGTGTTGTGGGCCATGACACTCTAGAGAGTCCGGACACGCCACCACAGACGATGGCCGGCCTCGTTGAAGTTCGAAGGAGGTGGGACGTCCTCCTCGTGCCTGGCGATCGCCCTCTCACACCGATTGATGTAGAAGGCTTCCCAAGTCGGGAAATAGTCGGGATGCCAGTTGGGATTCCTCCACTGCTCTGGCGTAAGCTCGAGGTAGTAGTGGTTCATGATGTCCATCCGGCGCTCTACACCTAGAGGGACAGGAGGGACCGGCACGCCTCCGGCGCTCAGCATCCAGCCGGTGGGGACGCGGTAGCCCGGTGGGCAGGGGTGGTTCGAGGCGCAAAGCGCCTCCGCCTCCTTGGGGGTTAGAGGTATGGTGGAATCCATGGGAGAGAGTGGAGAGAGGCGGAAGATATGAGTCTAGATGTGCTATGGCAACGACCAAGCCTACATATATATAGTGAGAAATGGCGGGAAGTCAGAGGAGGGAAGCGGTGGAAAAGGTGGGAAGAAAACGGGCGGGAAAAAATAAGGCGGGAAGAAACAGACCTTTAGTACCGGTTTCGCGCGATTTTTTTATCAACCGGGACTAAAGGGGCTTATTTTTTGTAATAAAATAATAAAAAAAACCTGAAACCGGGACTAAAGGGGAACAAATATGACATTGATTTCCATGTTGAGATACATATGTGCGCCGAAACCCGAAACCCTAATGGTCGCCATAGGATATTCTTACAGTAAACTTGCAATTTTAATTCATAAACAGGTTCTAATCTTTCTTGTGATTCTATAGTCATATTATTTGCAATTTTCTGATTAGTAATTATTTTCTTTTGAATTTATTACTCCAAAAAGGGTATTAATCCTATTTAAATAATCACGGCAAATACTTACAGTAATAGTCGGATAGAGTTACAGATTAATATTCTACACACAATTGTGAATCCAATGGTATATCATTTGCTATTTTTGGACATGTAGATCTCTTTCTATAATTATTAGAGGTTACACATATTTTCTGATCATTTAATAAATTCTTGTAAAAACGAGGGAATATTCAAAAGGACCTTTAGTCCCGGTGCGTGCTACGCACCGGGACTCAAGGGGTGCCGTTTGGCGCGCGTGGCCGAAAACCCTTTGGTCCCGGCCCGTGGCACACACCGGGACCAAAGACCCCCCCTTTAGTCCCGGTTGCAGCCACGAACCGGGACTAAAGGGTCGCGGGTATATAACCGCCCCCTTCTTCCCCCGGTCGAATCCATCGACCGGGAGCAATCGCGCGAGGAGCACACCGAGCGCCGCCAGGCTGTCCGATTTTTTCTCCGGCCGCGCCGCCTCTCCGGCCGTCGTCCGCGCCGCCTCTGTCTCACCGACGAACGCCGCCGCGCCGCCGCGCCGCCGCTTCTCCAGCCGCCGCCGCCTCGGGCGTCCCTGCTGGCTAGGTATTCCGCCGCGCCGCCGCTTCTCCAGCCACCGTCGCCTCTGCCTTGATAGTATATAGTATTTATGTGTATTTTTTTATGTGTATAGTATATAGTATATGTGTATATAGTAGTATATAGTATAGTATATAGTATTTATGTGTATAGTATAGTATATAGTATATGTGTATAGTATAGTATATAGTATATAGTATATAGTATATAGTATAGTATAGTATATAATATTTATGTGTATTTTTATGTGTATAGTATAGTATATAGTATAATATATAGTATTTATGTGTATTTTTTTATGTGTATAGTATAGTCTATAGTATAGTATATAGTATATTTTTGTGGAGAGTATATATTACGTCGCCGGAGTTAGGGTTATGGTGGTACGGTGCTCGCGGGAGACCGGTATTAGGGTGGTTAGGGTGGTGGTGCTCGCGGGCCCCCGGACTTAGGGTTAGGGTGGTGGTGCTCACGGGCCCCCCAGACTTAGGGTTAGGGTGGTGGTGCTCGCGGCCCCCGGAGATAGGGTTAGGGTGGTGGTGCTCGCGGGCCCCCGAAGATAGGGTTAGGGTAGTGGTGCTCGCAGGCTGCCCGGATTTAGGGTTAGGGTTAGGGCATCACTAGAATTTTGCTATTGTTTAGTATTATTGTAGCAAATTGTGTGTTCATATTATTGTTTAGTATTATTTTATGCAGAAATATTGAATGAAAAATGTTATTGTGTGCATTTTGTAGAAAACTATGGATCCAATCCAGAGAGACCTAGCACATGAAGAAATTCTCGAGGATATGATCAACGACACCCCCCATGTTGATCCACCCGAATCTCCGTCGATTTATCTGAACCCCTCCGGTGAGGGAGAGGAGGTCGACCGAAATGATCAAGGAGAAGCCGACGGCTCCGGTGGTGGAGAAGCCGACGGCTTCGGTGGACCCTTAACGAAGTCCGACGAGGTATACATATGAAGTCTGGTGATCAGTAGATGCATTGACTGAGTTGTATATATATAAATTGACGAATGTTTCTTCTCTTAGGCCTCCACATCGAGCAAAAAATATTCCAAACGAGGCCCGGCCAAAAAGTTGGACGCATCTACGCGTTATACAATTACGCTGGTATCAGCACAGGGTGAACCGCTGGAACCTGAAAAGGATAAAAGTGTATTTGTACAACAATGCGGAGTTATGGTTAGGGATCGCATCCCAATCACCATTCGAGAGTGGAATAAGACCAAAGGGGCGGAAGAGGGTGAGTATGTCGCCGACAGGTACAAAGAGGGTCTTTGGAATGACCTTATGGCACATTTCACCCTGCCAGAATGTGAGGATGAAGCCGACACAGGTGCATTGAGGAAGAAAGTCAAGCAGTGGACTCTTACGAAGATGGCCGAGCTATTCAAGAACTGGAAGAAAGCATTATGGCAAAAGTATCAGAAGACGAAGACTCCTCCTAAATTCGAAGGTTATCTATCGAAGCAGCAGGCTAACTGGGATGCATTTGTGAAGTACAAGGATTCAAAACCTGCTAAGTAAATGTCGAAACAAAACAAGAAAAATGCCCTGATGAAGAAATATCACCATCACCTGGGCCAGGGGGCTACGTGACTGCCATGCCAAAGTGGGATGCTAAAGAGAATGAGCTGCTTGCTAAAGGGATCACTCCAGAACCAATACGCGAAGAATGGGATCGGAGGGCAAGGAATTGGTTCCTTGGGCATGGGAGTGAGTATGACGAAAGTACAGGGGACCTTATTTGTAGTGACGGGATTAGGATACCCCGGGATACATGGAAGAAAGTGGTGAAGGAGATTAAAGCGGGGACAACAAAGTTCGTCCTGATAGAGAGAAAGACTTGCTGACAAAGGTCCTCGGGAATGACAAACGCGGAGGACGTGTACGAGGCCTTGGCCCTAGTTATACGTGGGAGATGGGGTTTCCCAAAGACAGATATACTTATAGGAGCCGAGAGAGAGCAACGAGGCGACGGCAGGAGGAGGAGGGAGACAGGTTCAAGGAGTTGCTAGGAAGACTTGAATCGCAACAACACCAGATTGACGAACTTCGAGGAGCAGCGCGCCTGCAAGATCCTGTACTCGATATTACTGCCGTCCCATCTCAGCGGAGAAGCAGCGTGGCTGAATCGGAGGTCCCTTCTGACGATGCACGTATGGTAGATGGCGGTCCCGGCTACCCCGTGGATGGAATCAAGGAGCAGGCATCTTGTGAGCTCCATCAGAAGGTGAAGAACCTATCCATCAAGGTGGGGGTCGGATGTGCTTTACCTTTTCCACCTGGCGCACGCTGGCATGGCCGTGAGATTCTAGCTGGCTATGCTAAAGTTGCTGTGGATGAAATCGCAATGGGGTGGGACTCAATGGAGCTTGACATCCCTGGACCTGAAGGTGAGAGGACACTCGGAGAAGTATTGGGTGGTATCATTCTATGGGACAAGAACAACATCAAGCTTCCAGGCTCGATGCCAAAGCCAACACCGCCTCCGAGTCCTCGCATGTCACCTTCACCTCCATCACCTCCAAGAAGCCCACCCCATGCTACGACCACCACAGCCCGAGTCCATCTCGGTCTCTGCCGCAGCCTCCGATTAGTACTAAACGACGCAGCAGCCCAAAACGACAAATGTCGCCCCTCCCAAGAGTACCTCATAAGAATCTTCCCATCAGACCTTACGATCGTACTGACGAGGAAAATGCAGCAATCACAAAGGCCCATTGTGATGCGCATTTTCAAAAGAAGAAACCCGAGCCCGCCCCGGTATACACCGAGAAGCAAAAAGCGTATGCACATTCTTTTCTGAACACAAAATCACAGTATGAGTTGCACCATAAGCCAGATGACTATGTACGCACACTTCGGAAGGAAGCAAAGAAGAGCAAATCAAGTAGAAGTGCAAGCGGGAGCAAATCATCAGGTCATAGTGCAACCGGGAAAAGAATGGACGTCCCCCAGCTCGGGAAAGAGGCCAAAAAATCAATCCCACCCCTCCAGGTGTTATCCTATGACACTCCCCAGCAGGATATGGAAGAAGCTAAGAAGCTTGCGGCCGCTATGAATGTGACTGTTGAGGAATTGCTAGGTGCCCAGGACGACAAGTTACCCAAGGCTCAGGTAGTCCCTAAATATGTCCCAAGGAAGCAGCTGGTCCCATTTGAGCAGTTCCAACAACTGCCAACACACATACGGAGTTTACATAAATGGTACATGAAAGCCGTAAAGGAGGACAGAATAATGATCGTGGCGAAAGTCCCACATGACTACTACTTCCGAGCCGACGAGGTCCATGTTGAGTTTCCAGAACTCTTCCAGTTATACAGTTTCGATGCCCTCGACAAAAGTCTCATGAGTTGCTATTGTCTGTAAGTTGTTGAATTCATTGTCTATATATAAGTTGTTCATTTTTTCAGTTGTTCAATTCATTGCATATATTATCCTCATTATATCCTTTTGTACTATGTTATTATGCAGAATGAAGATCATGGAATGTAAAAGAAGGTCACTCTTTAGTGTTGGGTTTGTTGACCCAGATAAAATACATTGTAAGACGCTAAAGGATAAACCCGAGGAGACGCAGGAAAACCTTCTAAGGTTTCTAACAGAGCAACATTTCTGTGACCACATACTGTTTCCTTACAATTTCTGGTGAGGGTCTTACTATGTTGTACACATTCACTTTTTGTTACTCGATGTTAAATGTAATTGATGAGTTACTGATGTATATATAAACGTGTGCAGTTTCCACTGGATTCTCATGGACATTCAACTTGATAAGGGAAGAGTTGAAGTCATGGACCCATTGAAGACACCCCCTGGAACAGTTTAGGGACATGCAGGACATGCTCCAGAGGTAATTTCCATGCTACATCGGTCTCTTTATTTGATTTCCTGAGATAACACGTAATAAATAACGCATTCATTCATTTTCTTTGCCGGGCAGGGTTTGGAGCATGTTCAAGAGTAGGGTTACGGGCTCCTTTAGTAAGGAGCTGACGTTTACTCCGGTCTCGGTAAGTAATACGTGATATGTTTGCGCATCTCTTTACTTCTAGTTTCAAGACACTTATGATGCTAGATTATAATTTTGATTGAATTCTATTCTCGTAAAGTGCGTGAGGCAGCCACAGAGGACGAATCTATGTGGATACTATGTTTCCGAGTTCATTCACACGTTTACCACTGAGCACAATGATAATAGAGTCGACGTAAGCAATACATTCACAACATTATTTTATTACCGTCACTTTTTGTTATCATGATTGATATTCATATTGATCTCCTTTTATCATATAGTTCGAGAGAATGCGGGATCAGCTCCTAACAGAGCAACGCGTACTAGGAATTGCTGAAGAACTGGCAGGATTCTTGATGAACGAGATGATAGATGACGCCGGGGAATTTAGCGTGAATAGGCGCTACCGATGATCCCTGACCGTGTAATTACATCATCGAATTGTGATCTCCATGTAACTATCATGATCACGTATATATTTGTATGCTCGATCTTAAGAGAAGTTATCTTATGTATGCACAAACGTGTACGGTATGTGGTAGCGTAGAAAACTATTTTGAAATGAAAAAGAGAAAAAAATACAAATTGAATTCTCTGCCGCGGCAGAGAAAGTGCCTAAACTTCTGCCGCGGCAGAGAACCATTTATCTCGGTTCGTAATACGAACCGGGACTAATGGGGGGCACCCAGCGCCCGCAGAAACGGCCACGTGGATACCCATTGGTCCCGGTTGGTAAGCAGTCCGGGACTAGTGGGGGAGGGCCTTTAGTCCCGCCCCTCCAGTCTCGATTACCAGGACCGAGACTAAAGCCCCTTACGGGCCGGGACTAGAGGCCCTTTTTCCACTAGTGTTTTCATGAACCACACACAGTGTCATTGCATGTGTGTTCTTTTCATGAACCACAGCTAGAGTCATTGTATGTCTATTTTTTCATGAACCACACCCAGTGTCATTGCATGTCTGTTCTTTTCATGAACCACACCCGGTGTCCTTGCATGTCTGTTCTTTTCATGAACCACAACTAGAGTCATTGCATGTCTGTTACTTCCATAAACCACACATGGATCCACCGGTGTCATTGCATGTCTGTTATTTTCATGAACCACACCCAGTGTCATTGCATGTCGGTTCTTTTCATGAACCACACCCAGTGTCATTGCATGTCAGTTCTTTTCAAGAACCACATAAGGATCCACCAGTGTCATTGCATGTCTGTTCTTCTCACAAACCACATAAGGATCCACCAGTGTCATTGCATGTCTGTTCTTTTCATGAACCACACCTAGTGTCATTGCATGTGTGTTCCTCTAGACAAACCACATATGGATCCACCAGTGTCATTGCATGTCTGTTATTTTCATGAACCACAGCTAGTGTCCACCAATGTCATTGGATATGTGTTCTTCTCATGAACCACACATGGATCCACCAGTGTCATTACATGTCTGTTCTTTTCATTAATCACAGCTAGAGTCATTGCATGTCTGTTACTTCCACAAACCACATATGGATCCACCTAGTGTGATTGCATGTCTATTCTTTTCACAAACCACACATGGATACACCAGTGTCATTGCATGGGTAGCCGTTAGACCGAGTCTTCTAGAAGGCACGCCCTAACATAGTTGTTCTACTTGACGATTGTTACATACCATTCGATTGGGTCGCTTGGATGATTGGGATGGTCTTCATGAAAGTGATCCGCGAGTAGGCTGTTCTGTGGCATGATTGGCCACGCTTGTTGTGGACAAACTGGCAATACCGGGCGCTCCCCTGTTGCGAGTGTCACGTCTCACGAGTTCAGTGGGCCACATCCCAGTGTCACGTCCCCATTATTTCTCTTCCTCCCCATACTTCTCTTCCTTAACCTCGAAGCCACTTTCCCTACTTCACTCCCATCCTGCCGTAGCCGCAAGTCGACGGCGCCTCCATCCCAATCCCCTCTCCGGCAGCCACCCCCCCCCCTCCCCTCTCGCCATGGGTTCAAGGGGAGATGGCGAGGAAACGCGTCGTGACAACAGGGACGGTGATTTCGATGTGAGTAGTCTCATCTCTATTTCTATCATCTGTGGCCAGTTATCTATTTTTTGAGCTAGATCTAATTTGTTTACTCATGCGCGTACGATGTGTTAGGACAACTAGACAATGTATGACTCTGACTATCACGATTTAGCGGATGAAGACAGTCCTCTGGTATGTAAACATGGATATGTGCCCGCTAAATTTGTAGCGTTCGAAGGACGAAACGCAAGCATGAGGTTTCTAAGGTGTCAAGGACATCGTGCAATGATGCAAGGAGGAAGTTGCGGTGTTGTCAAATGGGTAGATCCAGAGTGGCCCAAATTGATGCAGAAAACGCTGGACAAACTATGGGAAATGACTGTCGAGTTGAAAGAATCTGTATTCAGCTCACTTCTTGACAGTGTTGAGATGAAGCTATGGGAACCAGTTGACATGACCAAGCATAAGCGAGATCTCAGGTGGGTGCAAGTCAAGGTTACAAAGTCGAGAAGGAGAGGGACGCGGCGTTGGCCCTGAAGGCTAAACAAGAGCAAGAACTGACTCAAGCAAGGAATGATCTCCACCAGGCCAAAGTCCTGCAGTACACAACTACGAGTATTGAAAAGTGCATGAGGAAAAATGCAGAGAAACAATTGAAGCTGTGCAAGGAAGATGCTAAAAGGAAGGAGCAGACGACTCGATCCTTGCTCTCGCAGGAAGATGCGCATCGGGCTAAGATTAGGAAGATTAAGGAGATGTGTGATAACTAGTTCTATTTAGCTTAAGCTCCATGCTTTTTAAGTTGTAATAGTTGTACTTGTTAACCTAGCGATCTGAACTATTGGTCCCGGATTCCAGGGAGGAAAAAAATTGCTCTGACCCTGCATTACTTCTTTTGCCTGACCAATGCCCCTTGGATATTCTGCCCGTCGCTTTGTCGTCCTCGTGTACAAATAGGAGGCGCCACAATGCGTCTCTTGGTCGTCCACCCCCTCGTCCTCTCCAATCTCCACCGTGCCGCCACGGAGATGCCCGATCTAAACTTCTACGAGGTGGTGATGTTCACAAACTTCGACATCCTCGCGCCGCCAGCCGTGACGGTTCCCCACGGATGGTGCATTAGCTCTGCGGGGGTGCCGGTGGCTCTGCTCCCTGGCCGAGCCGAGATGGAGAGAGAAATCGCGGCGCGCCGCCGCCAGATGCCCGCGTGGAAGAGGGCGCTGCCCCGGTATGCGGCGGCCAGCCCATACTGGCCGGCGCTGTTCAAGAAGGAGCAGAAGGCCAAGATTGGCAACCGCATCGTTGAAGGGCGCATGGTACACCGGGATCTCCGCAACCGAGAAGGGCGGGAGAGGTTCTGGTTTGTCCCTGGATGGAGCAAGTACACCGTCATCGCCGCCGCTCGACGCGAAGAGGTTCTCCGTCTCGCGAATAATGCGGACATCATGGAGGTTCCGTCCGACAGCGATGAGGAAGCCGGCGGCTCGGAGGACAGTGGTAGCGGAAGTGAAATTGTTGACTAGTGGTTGAATTAATGTAGGATGTGAAATCACACCTTTGTTTAGAAGAATTTGTGGTTGAAGTAATGAAATGCCTCGATTTAGATCTCTATCCTGGATTGGGAACGTGACCGTGGACCAAAGACACCTTTTCTACTAGTGTATTCTGACATTGGTGGTTTGTTTAAACGTAATCTACGTGGATTGTGCCACATGCAAATGGCACAACCACAATTTATAAAGTGGAAGCATGTGCACCCGGTTACTGGAGATCCGGGAGCTTCGCCAGATGTAGGGGATGCAGGAGCAGAGAGGCGGTGAGATAGACAGGCTCAAGATTAGGCCAGAAAGTGGTACCTCATCTGGGTATTATCGGTGAGAACATTGTTGTTTTTGTTGCCAGGTCGTTGTGCAGCATCTGAAATAAGTTGCTGCTTCGTGGAGTGTGGCAGCTTAAATAATTTATTTCTGTGCCACTTACATTCCGTCGTATTTGGAGACCTCCTGCCCCTCAGCAATCATGGAACCGGTGGATCCTTGTTTTCAAATAGCAGTGGCACAATCACAATTTCGGATTCAACTACTGACTCGGGCGTTTCCAAACCCTAAGTCACGGTACATTTTACTCAGAGAACGTGGGTAGATTGTTTCGCCCAACAACGTGCCACACACAGAGCGATCAGAATTTAATACAGTTACATATATAGGTTCAAGTTTAACACATTACTATGCATCTTCATTGCCAGCAGCCTTCTTCTGCAGCCTGGGTGCCAAGCCTTCACGTCCACTGGCTTCTTCATTTCCTGCCTTCTTCCTCATCCTCGGTGCCAATTTTCTTAGCTTCACGTACTCTGCATCGCCGAGACAATGGGCACCAGAATCGTGTCCAGCATCATCTTTCTACTCGTTTTTAATTCCTTCAGGCAGCAAAATGACTAACCCGGCAGTCATGTTTCTAACCTTGCGGCGCTTCCTATCAAAGAAACAAGACTGTTGCATAATTTCCCAATATCTACAGAGTAAATAAAACAAAAATTATAATTCAGCACAAACATGCGAACCACGAGAGACCTTTGCTTACCAGGAGCTAATTGGGTTCGAGCAACCACCCTGTCCAAGAATAGAAGGGCGACTCCCAGTTGCAGCAGCTTCCACATCCAGTACATCACATTTCAGGTCAAACATGGCAGCCGAAGCATACCTTTTCATCAACCCAATTAGCTGACTGTCACATGTTATTGGAACCATGATGCCATGTTCATCCATGAAGCTAAACTTTGCAGTCTGCTTCGGCCATAATTCAACATGATTACGCAGAGCAGCAACCATACCAGATATAGTGCAGATCTGCGCAGACGCTTCTTCCATCGTGAAACAATGGTGTCCATACCTCTTTCCCTTAGAGTCGTACCTGTAGAGGACTACCGTAACCAGGTAAGGGGGTCCGCGCAGATCCCACTTGATAGAGAACTGTGGACAAAATATGTTTGTCAGCGTTGGCCTAACAAACAATTTGAGGTTTAGTAGCTAGCTAGCAGTTGTAATTAGTGCGAATAGCAAAGAGAAGGGTAGCTCACCCGCTTGTAGACAGAACTTCTTCTTTCTTGATAGTAGGATCTGCCATCCTCCGAGCTGCTCGGCTCGTCGGCAGCGGAGGCGGGCTAGAGCCTCGCAACGGCGGCTACAGCATGTGCCATTGGAGCTCGGGATCAGCGACGGGGCACAACAACTTCGAGTCGGAAGTCAAATGTCCAAAGGGATCGTCCTGCCTGGAGGGTGGATTCCGACGCTGCCGGTGCTAGGGGAAAGCTGGGAATGGATTTTTGAAATTGGTCAACGCATCCGATCCACTTACCTGCTCGATTTGCCTAAGAGGTTGCCGCGTTGGCGCCCGCGTCACGGACAGATGACCGACATGTGGGTCCCGACCGTCTACTTCACGGGGCGGTTTAATGGAATGTTTGAATTTGGCAGGGATGAGATGAGTTTGCCTCGAAATGGCCCCTCTCAGTAGTTGGCGGCCCAACTTTTTGAAACGCGGTAATTTTAGGCAACTTAGGTACCGCCATGCGCTGGCCTGTGAACTTTAGTACCGCAAACGAACAGGCCCCGCCACATGGGATTACTTCAGTGACGAGAAGCCTATGAGGAGGTACCGAAAAAACCCCAAGCAATATGTAATAGTGTTGTTCATCAAGTAATTAGGCGACTTCGATTCTCTTCTTTGCCTGACATCTAACAAAATCCCTAGCATTCTCCTTTCCGCAAAACCCCAAGTCCATCACCAAGGACATTTCCGAGGTTACCCCTCGTCAATTGGCGCCATCTATAGGAAACCTGAATCCTGGAGCCATGGATTCGGCAGAACCCATTTCTTGAAGCAACGATCCAACTCATCAGGACCATGCCCGCACACCCCTGTTTTGGTACCCACCGATTTCAACGGCATATCCGATCTCATCATCGGAAGTTTCCACTTCCAAGTAGAAGATCCTGAAAAACCGCACCTCTCGGCTCTGGTCTCATCAGGATCGTCGTTCGAAGAAATTACACCTACGACAATGGATGTGTTATCCGTTGGATCTTCTGAAAAAGTCACGATGCAGATAGAGGCAGCCGAAGAAAACAAGAAAATCATGGCAGATCTAGGGAACCTTGATGGCCTATACGACGATATCTCCCTTGGATCTAGCATCCAATCAAATTTACCACGGGGATCAAGCTCGGTAAACACGAAAGCCGATAAGAGAAATTATCTACTTCGGGATCAGAAAAGCTGAGATCTATCCAGAACAAAAACCACTAGACTTCACTGGTCTCCTAGACAGTGTCTCCATAGGGTCTAACAATGACGTCACTAAGCCATACATAACACGTCACCAAGTGTGTGTAATCATCTGGGACCCTTTGACACAACGTGACTCTAACGGTAACCCTATTCTTAACCCCGATGATCTCCTATCAGATGACAATGCAGGAAATCATAGCAACGAAGGGAACCACGGAAACGAAGGAGACCCAATGGACAACCGCATAATCCAAGGAGGAGGAGAACCACGCAGAGGCGAGAGGAAAACTCTCGAGCTACCAGCCGAAGCATGGCAAAAAGCAAGAGCAGCAATTTCAGGTGTAGTTCCAATGACAGTCGATGCCATGCACGATGATTTACTAGCATATCAATACCTGCTTCATCACAAGAGAGAGACCTGTTACAAATGCAAAGGCAACTCGATGAAAGAAAAAGACTAGCCGACGAATCCAGCCTAAGGTGGGCCTAACTAAGTTCTACCAGAGCATCGGAAAGCATAACTGGGGGAGCACCGCCAAGAAGGGGAACATCTCGACTACGGAACATCCCCGAAGCTGAAAGAAACAAATTGATTCGAGACCTCGATCTATCGTTTATGCCAATAGATCAAGCAGGGAATATCAAAGCAAAAACAGCCCAGGCAGCAATTGTAGCCGCACAAACATACTTACTCACAAACCAACCCGCACCCGATGATCCCGATGGTTATTCATTGCTCGGCTTTATTGAACCTCGGCATGGTAGGAGCATCTCTGGCACAAGCAAAACATGGAATCACAACCCGACAGGTCCCCACGCTATCGCAGCAGCCCTCGGCAGGTGAGGCACACCCGAAGGTCACGACCACCACAGCGGGTGCACTTCTCAGGGATCGAACCGCGAAACAACACAACAAACGATAATATATAACAGGAACGAAAAATCAAGGGAGGAAAGCCGTAGCCGAAGATACTATAATGATGACAATGAAGATGACCACAAGTTATGCGGAGCCAGTTGATATACCCAACGGATTCATAAAACTTCAGTACCCAAGGACTTCAAACTCTCGAATGACCGCCAAAAGTACGATGGACTACAAGAACCCGAAGCTTGGCTAACAGATTACTTGTCCACCGTCAAACTACAGGGTGCCACCATGATGCAAATCTTGTAGCTGCACTTAACCGGTGCCGCACGAACATGGCTCAGACAACTACCCGAAGATTCCATCAGTAGCTAGAACAATCTTGAAGACAAGTTCATCTGACACTTCCACTCCATGTTGAAACGACCCGCATCTTTAGAGAAATTACAGGCGTGCAAATAGAAGCATGGAGAATCAATAAGAGCCTTCATTCAACGATGGAACATTATAAAAAAATCAGCCAAAGCCATATCCGACGAAAGGGCCATTGACGCCTTCAATGACGGTCTCCGCCGCCGAGAGTTCAAAGAAGAGCTAGGACAGGTTAAACCCAAAACAGTCTTAGAGCTAATAGACATAGCAAATCATTGGGCTGATGGAGAGGACGTGCTACATAACAAACGAACACGTTCACCCGACGAAGACAAGGACAAACGCAACAATGACAGAAGAAGGAGGAACAACGATGGACATGTAGGACCAAGTTATGTCGCAGCCAGTTTCTCAGGAGAGGGCAATCGCAGAAACAATGATTACAACAGTGGGCACCACAATAGTAGAGACGATGTCGGAGGAGGCCAATCAATGCAATGGTATCAGCCAAGAGCTCGAGACCCACCTAGGTACGCAATGCAAATGGGGGAAGGACCCTGTAATATGCACTTTTATGTCGACTCGGCGGGCAAAATACGATCCAATCATCTCATGAAACACTACCAAACATTCCTGAAGATGCAAGAGTTGTGCAACGCAAAGGCAACCGAAGCAGCAAATCAAGGATACACCACTACACCTAGCGCGTTAGCCATCGGTGCACCACCACCACCAGCGCATCAGCCAGCAGGACATCCGCAAAACACAACAGAACAAGTCAGTCAATAGCCTAGGTCAAAGGGGGCAATGTCCATGATTCAGAAAGGGCACCCATCCAACAAGATCCATAAGCTTATTACAAGATAAGTCAGCATGTCCGAGATGGCCCCACCAGCCATACCCGAGTATCTCCACTGGTCAGAATAGGAAATCACCTTCAGTAGAGCTGATCACCCGCTTCGAGTACCACGACCGGGCCATTCAGCCTTGATAGTTGAAGTGCAAGTAGGAGGGTTCGACATCAGCAAAGTTTTCATGGATGCAGGAAGTAGCATAAATTTGATCTACGCCAAAACACTGAGAGCAATGAATTACTCTCTAACAAATCTAGCACCAATAGAAACATCCTTCCACGACATAGTACCAGGTAAATCCGAAATTCCCTTAGGTAAAAAATTTCTTGACACTGTTTTTGGATCCAAAGAAAATTTCAGGCGAGAAAAGCTCGAGTTCAAAGTCATAGACTGGCCATCACAATATCATGCGATCCTAGGACAACCAGCTTTTGCACGATTCATGGCAGTCCCGCATTATGCATATCTAGTTATGAAAATGCCAGCGCTAAAGGGAATCATAATAATAAAGGTAAGCTTCACACCATCCGACAATTGCGATCGGGAGTTCAACAAAATCTCTGAATCTTTTGGGATGGCAACCGAGTTTGAGCAGCTGAAAATGTCAGCAACCGCAGAACCTCTAGCAATAGCGCGTGTCAATCCCAATCAGACTTTTGACACCATGAAAGATACAAAGGAAGTACAGATCCACCCTACCGACCCGAAGAAGACGACATTTGTGGCCTCCAATCCTAGTCCCGCATAGGAAAGCATGCTCATCGAGTTCCTCCATGAGCACTAGGAGATCTTCGCATGGTTACCTTCTGACATGCCGGGAATTCCCAGGGAACTCACTGAGCATGCATTAAACTTGGATCCAAAGGCAAAGCTAGTAAAAGTTCGCTTCGCCGCTTCGTAGAGACAAAACGTAAATCCATTGGAAAGGAGCTCCATCGCCTTCCTGACACCAAATTTATTAAGGAGCTAAAGAAAGCAGAGTGGGTCGCAAACCCAGTATGCATCCCAAAGAAAAATACAAAAGAGTTGCGGATGAGCATTAACTTCACCGTGTTGAACAACCATTGCCGAAAGGATCACTTCCGAATCGATCAAATAATCGATGCAACAGCGGGGTGCGAACGTCTTTCCTTCCTGGACACGTATTCAGGATACCACCAAATTCGGATGAAGGAGGAAGATCGGGAGAAAACAACATTTGTCATGCCCTATGGCGTATTCTGCTAAACAACGATGCCCTTTGGCCTAAAAAACGTTAGGGCAACATACCAACAGATGATGTAGAATTGCCTAGGAAACCAAATCGGTACAAACATACAAGTATATATTGATGATGTTATAGTTACAACAAAGCAAGGGTCCTCGCTTATCAAAGATCTCCAAGAAACATTTGAGAACCTTGACAAATTTTGCATCAAACTCAACCCGACGAAGTGCTCCTTTGGAGTCCCAGCAGGGCAACTTCTTGGATACCTTGCATCATCAAGAGGAATTGAATCCAACCCCGAGAAAATATAGGCGATTCTAACAATGAAAAAGACAACGAATCTTCGGGGTGTGCAACAGCTGTCTAGACAAGTCGCAACACTCAGCCGCTTTATTTCCCGGTTAGGAGAAAAAGTACTACCATTTTACGCCCTTATGAGGAAATCAGACAAATTCAAGTGGACGGAAGAAGCTTAGTGCGCCTTTGAAGATCTCAAAAGGACACTTTCGACATCGCTCGTCGTCGTGTCTCCGCGCGAGAAGGAACAATTACTTGTTTACATCACCGCCACAAATCAAGTGGTTAGCACAGTTCTGGTCATGGAACGACCCGAGGAAGGGAAAATCCATGGTGTTCAGAGGCCAGTTTACTTCTTGAGCGAGGTGCTCTCGCCATCCAAACAAAGGTACCCACATTATCAGAAACTAGCATATGGAGTATTTATGACAGCACGGAAGTTATGACATTACTTCTCGGAACACCCGATCATAGTGGTCAATGAAGTGCCTTTGTCCAATATCCTCAATAATCCAGAGGCAACTGGTCGTGTCTCTCTATGGGGCATTGAGATTTACCCTCGAGATATCACGTACGAGAAGCATAAAATAATTAAATCACAAGTTCTGCCTGATTTTATTATTGAATGGATCGAATTACAATGTGCAGGCCCACCTGACCTTTCTAGTGCATGGACAATGTACTTTGATGGATCAAAAAGAATGGAAGGAGCAGGGCAAGAGTCATACTAGTATCACCACAAGGCAATAAAATGCGATATATACTTCAGATGAGCTTCGCTAATGCGTCCAATAACGAAGCTAACTACGAGACCTTGTTGCATGGTATGCGTATGGCTAAAGCTTGCGGCGCAACTCGCCTCAAAATATTTGGTGAGTCCAATCTTCTAGCACAGGAAGCAAACAAGTGCGATGCTATCAGTGATAACATGATTGCCTACCATGATCTATATAGCATTATGGAGGCTCGATTTGATGGATGCGAGGTATCGCACATAGGAAGAGCAAGCAATGAAGAAGCCGACAATCTAGCAAACATCGGGTCCTTATGCCTCCCAGTGCCACCCGGGGTTTTTTGGGAGGAGATAACTGAGCATTCTATCAAGGCCAAGAGAGTTTCTGAGGTCATAGCACTAAAAGAAGGAAAACTGATTAAACAACAAAGGGACTTAGCGGATCCACCAGCTAGCATAAATATAGGAGTCATCGAAGAAGAACCGGAAGTTGATGAGGCCATGATAATAGAACCTACATGGATGCAGCCATACATAACATATATAACTCGGGGAGAGCTACCCGAAGATGTAATAGAAGCCTGGCGAATCACTCGAAGATCAAAAGCCTTCAAGATCATCAAAGGAGAGTTATACAAAAGAAGTATTTTAGGTGTGCTACAACGATGTGTCACACCCAAAGAAGGAATAATTATACTCAAATATATACATGAAGGAGTATGCGACCATCACGCTAGTAGTCGAGCGATTGCAGTCAAAGCATTCAGGGCAAGATTCCATTGGTTCACAATAGTACAAGATGCAAAGGATATAGTTAGAACATGCGAGGCATGACAGCAATTCACCACAAAGCCTGGTGCACCCGCCGCTGAGTTAAACCCCATACCTCTCGCCTGACCTTTCTCTTAGTGGGGACTCGATATGGTGGGTAAACTTCACAAATCATCTCCAAGAGGACACGTCTTTCTGCTAGTAGCAGTTGACAAATTTACTAAATGGATTGAGGCAATGCTTGTTACCAGTCAGGATGGAACTTCGGCTGTGAATTTTATTAAGTGCATAGTATTCCGATTTGGTGTGCCAAATAGCATGATTACGGATAATGGAACTAATTTTACTTCCAATGAGTTTAAGAAATACTGTGAGGATATGGGTATCAAAGTAAGCTACGCCTCAGTAGCCCACCCGCAAACCAATGGGCAAGTGGAGAAAGCCAATGGCCTAGTAACTGTTGGCCTCAAGAAGAGATTACTAGCACCACTCGACATGGCAAAAGGAGCATGGGTTGATGAGCTACCATCTGTTCTGTGGAGTTTGCGTACTACTCCAAATAGCTCGACATAAGAAACACCCTTCTTTCTGGTCCATGGTGCGGAAGCTGTCCTTCCAGTCGAAGTATCACATGAATCTCCATGAGTAGCCGCATATGACGAAGATGCATAAAGAGAAGCACTTGAAGACAACGTTGATGCACTTTATGAAGCCCGAGACACCGCCCTACAAAGAGATACTATATATCAATAAAACCTGCATGACTACCATAGTCGACGGCTGCATCCTAGGTCCTTCGTTGTAGGGGACCTAGTTCTTCGCCTCAAACAAGACGGTCACTGTAAATTGGAGTCGCCTTGGGAAGGACCTTACATTGTTATAGAAGTTATTCCTAGAGGATCATATCGGCTACAAGACAAGAAAATAGGGGTCAAATACTCCAATCCGTGGAACATCGCACAACTACGATGATTTTACCCTTAAGAATTTATATTTTTCTCGCAAATAGTAATTACAATAAGGCCTATGGCCCGGCTTCTTAGCTAGAATATTTCGGCCAACGGCCATGCGGCAATCTCCCAAATAATGTATCGTCAGCTTTGGCATATGAATAAAAGATAAGTTCTTCATACTCTGAGTCTTTATTATATATCCTTTTTGTCATCAAAACAAGGATCTCAATTTCTATATAAGCAATTTTTCTGATAAAACTAACAACAGTTATGAGCCTATGTCCAGATATAGGCATCCGAACATAGCCTCGGGGGATACTCCCATCGTGAGTGCTGGCGTGCACCCGATACAAAATTATGCATACAAAATCAAGACAATCGATATCTAAACCTAAGAGTTTTACTTTCATGTATCCTCAAAAGGTTACTCCCATCTGGAGATTTTAGAAATTATTAAAACAAAAAGTCTGATTAAATTTAGAAATTCCAACAGCCAAACATGGCAGCCGACAAAAGTCAATACAAAAATCTCGGATCGCACCCGACACGATAAAACTCCGAATGTTGTGTCCAAGACATGAAGGTAAGACCTCAGGATTCATCATGTGTGGCCTGGTAATCGCACAAGAATGCGCTTCGCCAGTAAAATATCCATATCAATGATACAATGAAAAATCCTGACGGATGCGTTGGGTACCCAATAAAATAGAACTGGGATTCAGTATCCGATAAGACCTCAGCGGCTCGAACTGAATTACACCAGTTATAATTCGGAGTTCAGGCCTGGAACTTGAATTTTATGTAGGTCAACATTGTTTTTGCCTAGGACCAATTAACTGATTCCCGATTCGCCGGATGCATCAGGCATGTTGTACCAAATCCCTATAAAACTAAAAACAATACAATACAAAAGAAAGAAAGAAACTGAAAATATCTTTGAGACTCAACCAGAATCTATGGTTCAAGTAGAGTCTCGGGGGCTACTAACATAGGTACGATTACTCGGGTGCTTATGATTCTCTACCCTGGCTGCATAAAGACTCATGGCCCATGAAGATCCAAGATGATGGCCCAAGAGAGCAACCGATAAAAGCTTTAGTCATATTAGGAAAGGAAAGATGCACCGACGTTGTGTTGGTATTGTAATTGTACATATGTAACCTATTCGTATATGACTTTGGGACCCGGCCTATTATATATAGGACGGGAGAAGCCTATGAGAAGGTACCGAAAAACCCCAAAGCAATCTGTAATTGTGTTGCTCATCAAGTAATCATGCAACTTTGATTCTCTTCTTTCCTGACATCCGACGAAATCCCCAACGTTCTCTTTTCTGCAAAACCCCAAGTCCATCACCATGGAGATTACCGAGGTTACCCCTCGCCATTGCCCCTATTAGAACTTGTTTTAAGTTTGATGCATGAATCTTCTGGTTGCTTCTTGTGAACTCGAATTCCATGTTCAAGGTCTCTTACACTTTGAATTTTTGGTTGGTTAGGGGTCTTCGAGTGGCATGCATGGTATGCCATCTACGACTATTCCCTTGGTCTCTCCACCATCTAGAGTGGAAGAGTTGTCGCTCATGTCTCGCCCGCGTGACCGCGTGAAGCATTTGGAGCAGGACACATTGATCATCCGTGGTAACACCGACGTGTGGAAATCAAAGACGGAGTAAGCCGTCGAGCGGGAGAAGTATCTCCTTGGTGAAGTTTCCTAGATCAATGAATGACTATGATGTGAGCATCCTTCAGCTGTCATATGATGTTCTGTGCTCGCCATAGTTTTGGCTGATGTATCTTGAGTTGTATGTGTAGTTGTCAATCTCATTCTGCAAGAAGAGAGGGACCGAATCAGCATTTGACTGAACTGACTGACTCAGACAGATCTAGAAGTTGGGGGTTTCTTCTGGACCGATCGAGATCGGGCCACCGTATTGGCGACCCTGGAGGATCGCATCTCGTAGGTGATGCATTTCGTGAAGATGGCGCAATCGTCCTTTAAGCATATCTTTAGGGTGATCTATCTGCTGGACGTAATCCCTGTGACTTTTTGTTGCTACTAAGGAAGTTCCGTGATGTTGATGCCGTCCGTGAGTGCGTGCACCAGCAACTTGTCGCAAGTGCCAAAGGGGCACTTGTGCTTGTGCATATGCAATGTCCGGGTGTGGACTTGGATGACGTTGCAGAAGGACCACCAGAGTCTCCGGCGGGGATGGCTTGGAACATGGTTCCGCACTATCGAGCAGTCGCCTGACCAGCAGAGAGTATTGTGGACTTGTTCGACGAATGCACCAATGTACTTCTTCAGCGCCAGTAGAGTAGTTTTTAGCCTGCACAGGATGTATAAGTGTTGTAAAGCTCGTATAGTTTTTCAACTTGGCCTTTTGTCGCCCTTGCAGTATGTAAGCTTGTTAGCCTATGTATTTTTTAGTATGATTCTTATGTGATGCCTTTTCGTTAGCCTGACGCTTTTTGGATCTCAGCACCTTGCCATCCTGTCAGTTGGGTTGCAACTGGGTTGGAGTTATCAAGGGTTTGATTAAAAGCAGAGTCAGCTACTCGGGTCATTGTGGTGTTGAGTTATACATATGACGAGGTCGTCAGGGAGGCGCAGCCTCGAGTGAAAAATGCGAATAAAAGTAAATGTAACAAGACTCATAGTTGAGGCGCTTAACTTTATTTATTTGTAGAATAGCAGGAGGTACATTGTTCGGCTAAGTATCATGGCTGAGTAGCCTTATTATACAGTAAAAACATATAGGGGTAGAAACATCACAGCTGCACAATGTTCCATGGGTTGGAATATTCGACTCCACTCTCTATGTCCTTCAGGCGATAGGCACCATGTGGGATTACTTCAGTGACCACATTGGGTCCTTCCCATGGGGATTCAAGCTTGAGGTGCCTTTTCTGCTTCAGACGTAGGACAAGGTCTCCTTCAACAAAGGACCTTGGACATAGACATCGGTTGTGGTAGTTGTAGAGGCTTTGCTGGTGGATCGTTGGTTGCTCTGCCACGATTTTGTGTGCTTCGTCGAGAAGGCCGACAGAGTCCTCGAGTGTGGTCGTAGATTTGGCCTTGCTGTAAGAGACAACCCTTGGTATTTGTAGCACACTTCGGAGGGTAGTACCGCCTTAGTACCATGCACCATTAAAACCGGTGTGTATCCCGTGGCGCTGTTCGGCATTGTGCATAGGATCCATAGTACAGAGGGCATCTCCTTAGCCCAACAACCAGCTGCTCGCTCGAGAGGTCAAAGAAGTCTCTCCTTGATGCCTTTTAGACAAGGTCGTTGGCCTTTTCGACTTGACCATTGGTCTGGGGGTGTGCCACGGAGGCATAGCTGACGTTGATTCCCAAGTTTTCATAGAAATCCTAGAACTCGTTCGAGGTGAAGTTCGTCCCATTGTCAGTGATGATGCTGTGTGGCACCACCAACCTGAAAACGATGGACTCAAAGAACTTGATAGTAGTGGCACCGGTCTGGTTGGTCACTGGCATGGCCTCGATCCACTTGGTGAACTTGTCGACAACAACGAGGAGGTAGATGTATCCTCTGGGTGATCATTTCTACAGCTTGCCGATTATGTCGAGTCCCCTTTGTGCAAAGGGCCAGGCCACGGTTATTGGCATGAGTTCCGTGCCTGGTGCGTGCGGCTTGTTAGTAAATCTTTGACGGGCGTTACACCTCTCGAATATATCCTTGGCCTCGCACGTCGTGGTGGGCCAGTAGAAGCCATCTCGTAGAGCTTTAGCAACGAGGGCGCAACTGTCGGCGTGATGTCCATAGGTACCCTCGTATATCTCGAGGAGGATGCCCCTTCCATTGCCGTTGGTGACGCATCGCTGGAGGATGCCTGTGATGCTGCATTTGTACAGCTCGCCGTTGATTAGGTGAAGGCCTTGGAACGTCGTGCTATGTGTCGCGCATCTGTTGGCTCGTCTGGTAGCCTTTTAGTGAGAAGGTATGTGATGTACGGCTGTGTCCAGGATGGGTCGATGAGCATGACCTCCATGGGACATTCGGGTGCAGACCCTTGTTCTGCATCACTGGACCCTTTGTCTTCTTCAAGTGGTGTAGCCCCCGAGTGTGCTACTACGCTAGATGGCCCCGTAGTAGTCTTCAACTTGATGGAGCACTCACAGATTTGCTTGAGGAATACGCCTAGTGGCACCGGGGCGCAGGTGGAGCCTATGTTGGCGAGTATGTCAACTTCCTTGTTGCTTTCATGGCCTACATCCCGCAGCTCGTAGCCATCAAAGTCTCCTTTGAGTGTATTGTACAGGTCACAGCACGCAACCATGTTGTCACTCAGAGCATCGCACATATTCATGGTTTGCTATACCACGAGATTGGAGTCACCATAGATAATGAGCCACGTGGCACCATAGGCCTTGTCCATCCGTAACACGTGGATCAACGCCTCGTACTCTGCCTTGTTGTTGGACGTGCGGAACTTCATCCGTAGGATGTACCGCATCTTGTCACCCTGAGGAGACATCAGGATGACGCCTGCACTAGCTCCTTCCATGCATTTGGATTCGTCAAAGTTCATGGTCTATAGGTTGGACATGTATGGTGTGTCGAGGAGCTGATTCTCCATCCAGTGGACGAGGAAGTCCGCTAGGACCTGTGACTTGATTGCCACTCGTCGCTCGTATCTGATGTCTCGCGGGGACAACTCGATGCCCAAGAGGGCGACCCGTCCTGTAGCGTCAGGGTTGTTGAGGATGTGGTTCAGCAGGGCGTCGTTCACCACGACTATGGGGTGCTCCTGAAAGTAGTGGCACAGTCGCCGTGTTGTCCTGAAAACACCGTAGGCCAGCTTCTGGTAATGCAGGTACCGATGTTTTGTTGGTGTCAGTTCCTTGTTGAGGTAGTATACTGGGCACTGCACCCCATGGATCTTGTTTTCTTCGGCTCATTCTACCACCAGCACGATACTGACCACCTGGTTGGCGGGGGAGATGTATAGCAACATTGGCTCCTTTTCCCTAGGGGTCACCAGCACAGACGAGGTGGAGAGCAGGCGCTTGAGGTCTTCGAATGCATCTTGTGCCTCGTCTATCCACTCAAATTTGTCGGTCTTGCAGATGACTTGGTAGAACGGTAGAGCCTTCTCTCCCATTCGACTAATGAATGGGCTGAGCGCTGCGATTCGCCTGACCAGCTGTTGGACGCCCTTGACATTCTTCGGCTTCTCAATGGCCAGTATGGCCCTTATATTGTTTGGGTTAGCCTCTATTCCCCTAGTGGAGATGAGGTGCCCAAGTAATTGCCCGGATGGTACGCCGAAGGCACACTTCCCTGGATTCAGCTTGATCCGATAGCGGTTGAGATTGTCGAAGGTCTCGTAGAGATCATTGATGAGTGTAGCTTCCTCCTTGGTCTTCACAACTATGTTGTCGACATAGACCCGGATGTTTCGACCGAGATGGTTCTTGAGGCAGGCCTACATACACCGTTGATAGGTGGCTCCTGCGTTCTTCATCCCGAAGGGCATCGTGGTGTAGCAATAAGTTCCAAAGGGCGTGATGAAGGCCATATTCTCCTGGTCCTCTTCCTTCATTCGGATCTAATGATAGCCTAAGTAGGCATCGAGGAAACAGAGGCATTTGCATCCCGCGGTGGAGTCGATTATCTGGTCGATCCACGGTAATGGGAAGTGGTCCTTCGGGCAGTGCTTCTTGAGGGAGGTGAAGTCCATGCACATCCGCATGATATCCGTGTCCTTTTTGGGAACAAGCACGGGGTTAGCTACCCAAGTTCTTTCCTTGATTTCACGTATAAAATCAGCGTCGAGGAGTCTGTTGACTTCCATGCCAACTACCTTTTCCCTTGGTTCTGATAGTCAACGCATCGACTACTTGACTGGTTTTGCATCTGGACACACATTGAGTGCATGCTCGGCGAATTCCCTGGGAGCTCTTGGCATGTCCGCAGGACACCAGGCGAATATTTCCCAGTGCTCACGGAGGAATTCGACGAGCGCGAGTTCCTATGTGGAACTCAGGTTGTTGGCGATGAGGGTCATCTTGGTCGGGTCCGTCGGCTGGATCTGGACCGCCTTAGTATTCACCAATGAGTCGAAAGACTAGTCCGGTGCATTCTTCTTGCTCATAGGTGGAAGACTTTTGTCCGTCGACTCCTTGAGCCTCTCAAGCTCCTGTTGCATTCCTAAAGATTGGGAGATTCTGTTGAATTCCAAGTCGCATCTATAGGACTTTTTGAAGCTTCCGTTGATGGTGATAATGCCATTAGGTCCTGGCATATTCATCTGCAGGTATATGTAGTGTGGGACCATCATGAACCTTGCGCATGCGACACGTTCAAGGATAGTGTGGTACTGCGAGGGCCAGTCGACCACCTCGAACTCGAGGCATTCTCGTCGAAATATAGTGGGCGTGCCGAAGATGACATCTAACAAGATTTGCCTAGGGGGGGTATACTCCTTTCCCTGGGACAATGTCGTGGAAGGTTGTTTCGGATGCTTCCAGGCTAGAGAGGGGATTCGCATGGCACGCAGGGTGTTGGCGAACATGAGGTTAATGTTGTTGCCGCCGTCCATGAAGACTCAACTCGTCTCAAATCCCCCGATCTATGCCTCAAACACTAGGGGAGAGTAGCCTGGATGAGGAACCTAGCACGGGTGGTCGCTCCTATCGAAGGTGATGCAACACTCTGACCCGTTGAGGTACTCAGGGGTTGAGTGAGGGGCGTTGACTGCCAAATTGACTTGACGGGTGATTGCTTTCTGCACCCTATTTGAGAGGCGCCCCTTCTGGATCATTCCCATGTTTCCCAACACTCGTGGGTATTGCTCGCCTCCGTTATTTTGTACCAGCACAACCGCAGGCTGGATGGGTCCTCCAGGTGGTGGTGGTGGCGCTCCATGAGCTATGGCGCATGGGGCAGCTCCGTACCCCTGAGTAATCGTGTTGCAATGTAGCTGGGCGTAGCCCTCGTGGACCTTCTTGAACTCGCATCAATCCTTGAGGAGGTGGCTTGACTTCTTCTGGCCATCATGTTTGTCGATGTAGAAGTGAACGTTGCAGGGTCCAAACAACTTCTCTTGGATGGACGTTCCAGGTGCGTCATCGCGGGTGCGGTGTTGCCACACTTGCGCGGGTTTCCCGCTATCGCGGTAGATGCTGCCATGGTACCCGTTGTTGCGGTTACCCTCGTCGCATTTGTCGGTGTAGCCAGCTGCGACCATGTCGACCTCCTCGCAGTCCTCGTAACCGCACAGCCAACGCTTTCCTCGGCGGTCGCATCTGCGGCCGAGGTCATCCTCGTCATCTGAATGGATGTGGTTGTTGTTCAGCGAGTATTCTCCATCCGCCCACCAATTCCCTATATACATCAGGTGGTCGATGGCTTTGGGCTTCGTGTAGCCCGGCTCCTCCCTGAGCTTTCTAGGGCGTACACCACCATTGAACGCGTCGACTGCATGATCCACAGAGATATCTTCTGCCAAATTTTTGATGATGGACCACCTTTGGATGTAGGAGCGAAGGGTTTCGCTCGGCTTTTGGTAGCAGGCCCTGAGCTTTCGATTGACGCAGGCTGCTTGTAAGTGCCCTTGAAGTTTCAGACAAAGTTGTACACCAGTTCCTCCCAGCTGTAGATCGATCTACGAGGTAGATTGTTGAGCCATGCGCGAGGAGTGCCCTGCAGTTGCAGCTGGAGGCCATCGAACTTCGGGTTTTCCAAAGAAAGTTTGAACCCTTTCGGCGTTCGTGTCTGCCATGGCTCTACCGAAGCAGCTAGCGCCACAGAGCTCTATTCCTTCATCCTCCAACTCTGTTGAGTAGGCGCGCTTGGCGTGCATATTGTTGACCTTGCACTGGGTGATCTTGTCACATGCATCGTAATCGCGATCGTGTCGCCACGATAGGTCATGCTCGTCCTCTATAGAAGATGCTTTTCTTCAGCTCTAGTGTCGGCTCCTTGGCCAGCATAGCCCTGACCAATCCAAGTCCGGTGATCGCAGAGCGGTACATGGTAGATCGTGGATCTCTGGTTGGTGGCTGATTGGTGAGCAGATACATGGTGGCTGCTGTCACCACTACACGCAGCCTTTTCGAGATCATGATGCCCCGCGAGTCCACCGACATGAATGAGAAGTCGAGGGCTCTAGTGGCCTCTTCCCGATCTTTTTTGTTGAGGTGGTCTAGTCGAGAGCGCCTTTTGGTGACTGTAGGGCTGTTACCTCCCTTTGGAGGAGGATCCGTCGATTGAGGAGAGTGCTGCCCATCCGTATCATAAGCTGATGTTGAGCCATTGAGCTTGCTCGGGGTGCCAATCGGTGGTGGGAACCACGATGCAGGGGCAATCGAAGGAGCTTGCGGGTGATTGGGGAAACAGAGCGTGCCGATCTGACCGACCTAAATGCGTAGGCTTCCGATCGTCATTTATATCCCGTTGCCCTTGGACTCGAAGTTCGGGAGAGTCGCTAGCGAGTGGACGGTGAAGTCGAAGGTGCCGAAGAGGAGGTCATTCTCCACTACAGCAGAGTTGTAGATTGCAGTTGATGGGGTCGAGGAAGCCGCAACATCAACACTCCTATTTCCTACATACGGCGCCAATTAACGAGGGGTTAACTCGCCAATGCCCATCATTGATGGACTTGGGTTACTCCAGGCATCGATCAACTAGCAAAAAAGCACAACAAGGACATGCGGTTTACCCAGGTTCATGCCCTCAGAAGGGAACCTACTCCTGCTTATCTGCTCTTTGATTATTGGGGAGTCGAAAATTACAAGGGGTGCGCAAATGAGATCTGGCGAGGTGTATGCTAGGGTTGCGGATGTCCTTCTCGATGCCTCCTCCTAGCCTTTATATAGGGAGGCTAGGTATCGGGATAGTAGACCGAGTCGGTTACAGATTAGGGTCTTTTGAAAATCTATCTATTGCTTGCCATGTCCTTCAAGGAGTCGCCTTCCTCCGGACTTGGGCCACCCGAACCCTTGTTGGGATTCAATTGTCCTGTGGGTTCCTCTTGGGATGGACCATATATGCCAAACACGAGTACCCGTAGGGTATACCCATGTCACAATCCATCCTTGGATACATCATAGTAAACTGTGTAATCTTTGCCTATCTCTAGCACTGCTAGAACTGGTGTTGTAGTCAACTTGGTATTCAATTCTTGAAAACTTTCTTCACACTTGTCACTCCACACAAATGGAGTATTCTTTCTTAGCAATTTAGTCATTGGTCCGGCTATATTAAAAAAACCTTCAATGAATCTTCTATAATACCCTGCCATTCCCAAGAAACCTTTGACTTGTTTAACATTAGTAGGTGCACTCCAATCTAATAATGATTGAACTTTTGTTGGATTCACAGTAATTCCATCCTTTCTAATAACATGACCAAGGAATTCTACTTTATCAAACCAGAACTCACATTTACTGAACTTAGCATAAAGCTTGTGCTCCCTTAGGATTTGCAATGCTATTCTGAAATGATCAGCATGCTCTTCCTTATCCTTGGAATATATTAGAATATCATCGACGTACACTATGATGAACTTGTCCAAGTATGACATAAAGATCTTGTTCATCAAGTTCATGAAAATTGCTGGCGGATTAGTTAATCCAAAAGGTACGACTAAATACTCAAGGTGCCCATACCTTGAGACAAATGCCGTTTTTGGAACATTTTGAGACTTAATCTTGATTTGATGAGAGCCTGATCAATCTTTGGCTTTGTGCTCCCGAACAGTGGCTAACGCCTCCACTAATACCGGATTTTGGGTGATGTTTGTTGCCTTTATTCTTCGCGATATTTCGCTTCCCCTCCACAATTTCTTCCATGGTTTGCTTTTTATTTATGGGATTTAGCTACACCAGCTATCTCCTAACTCGATTCTTCACATCACTTGCTTTGTCACCCTATGCGAGTGCTGGCTCGGAATCGAGCCACACTTTGGCCTCTTTAAGAAGCTATATGGGCTGAAGGGTCAAGAAGGCACTGGCTCTGTGGTGTACGATGTTGGTGGATGTGGGATATCTGTGAGCCCCAACGTGAAGTACTTCAACTTCAATTTTGTCGACTCTGCTCATGGATGGAGGGACAAGTGGTTCTACATCCGTGACTAGAAGTTTGATGGCCAGAAGTATGGCCTAGATCTGTTCGAAACGACCATGGAGAAAAAGAAAAGGCGGTCCTAGAAGAACCGTTATGCCAGGTAAGACAGACAAAGTAGAGGCCTTGTACCGATAAGTGGAGGTTCTGCAGCTTGTCCATGATAAGGAGGTCACTGGTGTTAACATCATCCGGACATTTCCGCGACACCGAGTGCAGCCTCTGTAGGCAAGGGCCCACCCAATGTTTCTATGGGCCGGTGCAACTGATTCCACTTGCATATTTGCTGAAGACTTGTCTTCCTAGGAGCTCGAGAAGAAAATTAGGCCATTGACCAGATTGACGGCGGGATGAGCCGCTCTTGGCAGAGAATGCGACCGAGTCGTTAAGCGCTACCCATCATGTGCTACTGATAATGTCCTTTCTTGTATTTTCTTTGCCTTGCTTTTATTCGACTCATATTTGACTTGTGTTGTTGCCCATGTTCTAGGATTGGAAGGTGGATGGTATGATGCCTCCAGTACCTTAGAGCTTGGAGGATGCACCTGATGGTGAGGAAGTGGGGGAGTCAGAATCGACCATTCCCGCTGTGCAATCCCACGAAGCCCCCGAGTGCAGCAAGGGTGGCACTCACAAGAGGGGAGGAGCATGGACTCAGATACCCCTACTCCTGAATCTCCCAGGGAGCCTGCCCCAGGCGTGGATGATAGTGAGTTGTTTCTAGCGGTGCCTCTCCGTGTCGTGCCTCCCGAGCCTCAGGCAAAGAAACAGGAGCGGGTGGAGTTGTTGGACCTTGATGACTACTGCAGGTAAGTCCCTTCAATCATGCGTTCTGGAGTGTGTTGGTTGTTGCTTTGCTAATGAGTACTCCGCTTCATATTTGCTCGATAGGGGGAATACCCCTTCTGATAGCACCAAGGATGAGGGGGATGAGGGAGTTGCTGACTCCATGTCCAAGGGCACACAGACAACAACGCCCTCCCCGAAGAAGGTGGCCACCTCTGATGAGAGTTATTCAAGTTCCTCCAAGTTGGGGAGCCGCAGAGTTCTCGATCGGACAATGAGAGCAGAGCCTTCGCAGTCTTCGGGTGATCATGTAAGTGTAGTTTGTGCATTCGAGGGAGCCCTCGAGTCTTTTCTTTGGTCTAACCCAAACTGTTTTCTCCAGCATTTCCTGTGATATATGGTGCACATGTGCCAACAATCCGTGCGGCTGGATGCTGACTTTCGGCTACTCCAGGGTAAAACATATTGCTCTTCTGTGTGATTCATCCTGGTATGTGGGGATCTTCAGACTGATGTTTTCTCTTGCGTGCGAGAGGAGAACAACCATGCTCTCTGTCGACTGGAGTCTCTCGAAAAGAGACTCGACATGGTGGAGACTAAGAAGACTGATGCTGTTGAAGCCCTCGAGCGCTGCAAGACAAAGTCGAAACATCGTGAGGAAGACTTGGCGGCGGTAGCAGCGAAGAGGGAGAAGGGTCTAGCATACCATCTCATGATAGCTTCCCAGGTTCTCTCCGGTAAGTTTCCTTGTGTGGGTTGCTCTTCTTGCTCATCCTCGTTTGGCTCATTTTCTCTTGAGCTTTAATTTCTCTCTCTTTGTAGATGCAGTCGGTCTTGATTTTGACCATCAAGCACTGATGTGCGACGACCCCTTTGTTGGTACCGTAGCTATAGTCAAAGACCGCAGTGTCTCCACCAAGGATGTGCTTCAGAAGGCCAAGGTCATGCTCGGTCGTTTCCATGAGGAAATTTTTCTAAAAGCTAAGGCCATTGAAGACATTAGCGGTCTTGCTGAGGCCTTCGCCGAGGGTGTGCCTACGGAGTACAAGTAGACACAGAAAGCAGCGGATGCCTCCCTTAGACTAGTGATGGCACATGCTTGCGATGTTGGGATAGACATCAGCAAGATTACCTCCAAGATGACGGTGACAGCAGAAGGCAAAGAGGTAGCCTTTGCTTCCTTTGCCCATCACTATAAGAAGTATGGCCCGTGACTAATTGAGATGCTTACGAAGTACTCCGTGGAGCATAAAAGGTTGGTTGTGGCAAAGGCTACGGCGTTAGAGGCTATCATAGGTTCCACGAAGTCTTCGGATGCTTCTGCGTAGGCCGTGCCGCGCCATTTCTAGTGCTTTTGTTGTATGGTGTTGTTAGGACTTTGTAGTTTATTCGAATGCTTTTGTGAGCTTGAACTACTAGAACCTGTCTCAGTCTTTTGAATTAACTATGTATATATTGGTCGCTTGCCATTTTCCATGCTCCTTCGACTTGTTGCCTCTCGAACTACTTATCCTTCAAATGTTAGCTTGACTAGGGTCATGTTCATGGTGGTGTCACGACATATGCCATGGGTAGGCTAAAGTTGGGGCCGATGGACACTGGAGGAATCCGGAGAGGGATGATGAAGTGAAGACCTCATATGGAAGAACTTAGAGAGACATGATATACCTAGGTTTGAGGCTCTCCTAGTGAGATAACACCTCTACTCCTGCATCTAATCTCATATAACTTGGCAATGCATGTGGCTACAATGGTGCTCCTTGAGTTGTATTCCTATGCCTCTAATGGAGAGAGCAGAGGAGGAAGAACCCATGCTCATATTCAGCAGAGGGTAGAGGAGCCCTTCGGGGGCTTCCCAGGGATCGATCCCCCTGGTGCTCCTTATAAAGGGGAGCCCAGGGGACAAGGTATGTCCCCACAAGTACTGTCTATGAGTTGGCTAGTGGGTCCTTGCCTGGTCATCTTGTCCTGTGGCTTGTCCTTTAGTGAGTCATCAGTCTTATCCCTTTGGCATATTCCTTAGCATCTTAGGATATGCCCATCATATTCCCTAGCATCTCCTTAGATGCCCAGTATATTCCTTAGCATCTTGGACAAACAGTGCTAGTCTGAGCTAGGGGCATCCAAGACTAGCACATGACGTAGGCTTGACCTGGCTTGGAGGTGTATCGATGTAGAGATTTGGGGAGCATCGGAGAAGTCATATGGAATGAATTAACTTGGCCTGGAGGGCCGAAACTCAGCCTAGGCAGGGGATGACTCGGCCTAGTCCAAACAACAAGAGAGGGGCCCAGCCGAGTTAAGAATAAGGGCCCAGCTGGGTCAACAGTTGGAGCCCAATAGGGTCAAAGGCTGAGGCTCAGCCGAGGTATGTCTTGGTCTGGCCCATCCGGGTTTGAGCTGAAGGCGGCAGGGTAGATCTGCCCCAGTGGCTGGAATCTTCCATATGCTGGCCCACCCAGGTTGGGCGAAGTAGCGTCGGGCGATGGTGAGGGCAACGCCGGGCGCCGAGGTGATGTGGTCCGGTGTAGCCCCGTGGTGGGCCTGATGGGTTCATAGCATGGAAAACAAAAAACTTCTACCGCAAGAATGAACAAAACCCAGATCTAATCTAGATAAAAGCCAAGATCTAATCTATTAGACATGTGCAAGGAGATAGATCTGTACTAACCCTCGTAGAACCGAAAGCGTTACGAGATTAGATCTCGGGGTTGATGTAGTCGATCACTTGCCGATCTCAAGATCATGTGGACGATCCTTCCGGCGCCGCGTTCCGGCAGCGCTTCCGCAGTCGGTCACACGTGTAGAGTCGAAGCAGACCTTCCTTTCCCCGTTCCAGCGAGCAGCAGAGGTAGTAGATCTTCTCCACGGAATCCTAGCAGCACGACGGTGTGGTGGTGGTGGTGGAGTAGAGAATTCTGCAGGGCTTCACCTAAGCCTAAGCAGAGGGAAGGAGGAGGAGAGAGGCGGCGGCTAGGGTTTGATGTGGAGGGGGCAAGGGGGTGGCGCCCCCACCCCTCTATTTAAAGGAGGGAGGCGCCATGGGAGGGGGAGTCCTAGTAGGACTCCCCTCCCTCCTTGGCCGGCGGATTGGGAGGGGGGAGGAGTCCTCCTCCCCCACGACTCCTTGTCTTACCCCACAAGGACTCCTTGATCCTTTCTTGGTTTTCAAGCAAACTCCAAGAAATCTCCTAGAACCTTCCAGAACATTCCGAAACCTTCTAGAATCTCCATACAAACACTCTGGAACATTTCCTAACTTAGAAAATGATCCCCAATATATGAATCTTATTCTCCGGACAATTCCGGATCTCCTCGTGATGTCCCGGATCCAATCCGAGACTCCGAACAGCATTCGGTCTCCAACGCATATTCCATATCTACTTAAAACAACTTTGAACCTTAAGTGTGTCACCCTACGGTTCGTGAATATGCAGACATGATGGAGACACCTCTCCGATCAATAACCATTAGCGGGATCTGGAGATCCATAACGGCTCCCACATACTCAACGATGACTTCGTGATCGATAGAACCATTAACATACGAAACCAATTCCCTTTGTCACGCGATATTCTACTTATCCGAGGTTTGATCGTCGGTATCTCCATACCTAGTTCTACCTCGTTACTGATAAGTACTCTTTACTCGTTCCATGTTATGTCATCCCTTGTGACCTAGTCACATGCTTGCAAGCTAACTAGATGACATTCCATCGAGAGGGCCCAGAGCATATCTATCCGTCATATGGATGGACAAATCCCAATCTTGGTCCATGCGCTTCAACACATACTTTCAGAATACCCAATGACACCTTTATAACCACCCAGTTACGAAGCGGTGTTTGATGTCATCAAAGTACCCATCCGGTGATGGTGATTAACATAACCTCATGGTCAAAGGATTAGGTTACTATGCATTTGAAAGCTTACAGCAATACGAACTTAATGACTTGATCTTATGCTACGCTTACTATGGGTGTGTGTCCATTACATCATTCTCCTAATGATATAACCTTGTTATTAATGACATCCAGTGTCCATGATCAGGAAATCATGATCATCATTTAATCAACAAGCTAGTTCCACAAGAGGCTTACTAGGGACTCTTTTATGTTTACAAAACACACATGTATCAGTGTTTCCTTATAATACAATTATACCATGGGATGTAAACATTCATCATAAACACAAAGATATAATAATAACCACTTTTATTATTGCCTCTTGGGCATATCTCCAACAGTCTCCCACTTGCACTAGAGTCAATAATCTAGATTACATGGTAATATACCTAACACCCATGGCGTTCTGGTGTTGGTCATGCTTTGCTCTAGGGAGAGGTTTAGTTAACGGATCTGCCACATTCAGATCAGTGTGTACTTTGCAAATCTTTATGTCACCATCTCGGACATACTCGCGAATAGCATGGAAACGTAGCTTGATGTGCTTCAGCTTGCTATGTGACCTTGGCTCCTGTGCATTAGCTATGGCACCTGTGTTGTCACAGTAGATTGCCATCGGGTCCAACGCACTGGGAACCACGCCAAGTTCAGTAATGAACTCCTTCATCCATATGGCTTCTTGTGCAGCCTCCGAAGCAGCTATGTATTCCGATTCAGTTGAAGATTTCGCCACAACGCTTTGCTTGGCACTCCTCCAGCTCACTGCAGCACCATTCAAAATAAATACGTATCCAAACTGTGACTTCGAGTCATCTGGATCGGTGTTCCAACTAGCATCAGTGTAACCATTTACAACAAGCTGTTCATCACCTCCATAAGAAAGAACCATATCCTTAGTCCTATTCAGGTACTTTAGGATATTCTTGACCGCTGTCCAGTGTTCCATTCCAGGATCACTTTGATATCTGCTAGTCAAACTAACAGCATGTGCTATATCCAGTCTTGTACACAGCATGGCATACATGATAGAACCTATGGCCGAGGCATAGGGAATATTATTCATCTTTTCTCTATCTTCTGCCGTAGCCGGACTTTGAGTTTTACTCAAGGTCTTACCTGACAACATGGGCACGAACCCTTTCTTGCTCTCTTCCATTCTAAACTTCTTTAGAACTTTGTCTAAGTATGTACTTTGTGAAAGCGCTATTAGGCGTCTTGATCTATCTCTATAAATCTTGATGCCTAGAATATATGCCGCTTCGCCAAGATCCTTCATTGAAAAACTATTATTCAAATAGGTTTTGACGCTATTAAGAAGTTCTATATCATTCCCAATCAACAATATGTCATCTACATATAGTACTAGGAATGCTACAGAGCTCACACTCACTTTCTTGTAAATACAAGCTTCTCCATAAGTTTGTATAAACCCAAAGTTTTTGATTACTTTATCAAAACGTTGATTCCAACTCTGGGATGCTTGCTTCAGTCCATAAATGGAGCGCTGAAGTTTGCATACCTTGTCAGCATCACTAGGATCGACAAAACCCTTGGGTTGTACCATATACAACTCTTCCTCAATGTCACCATTAAGGAACGCCGTTTTGACATCCATCTGCCAAATTTCATAATCAAAATATGCAGCGATTGCTAACAAAATCCTCACAGACTTTAGCTTCGCTACTGGTGAGAAAGTCTCATCATAGTCAACTCCTTGAATTTGTCGGAACCCTTTCGCGACAAGTCGAGCTTTATAGACGGTAACATTACCATCGGCATCTATTTTTCTTTTGAAAATCCATTTGTTCTCGACAGCCTTACGGCCATCCGGTAAGTCCACCAAAGTCCACACTTGGTTTTCGTACATGGATCCCATCTCGGATTTCATGGCTTCTAGCCATTTGTCGGAATCTGGGCTCACCATAGCTTCTTCATACGTTGCAGGGTCATCAGTGTTGTCCACCAACATGACGTTCAAGGCAGAGTCATACCAATCAGGAGTGGTACAAACTCTCATTGACCTGCGAGGTTCAGTAGTAACTTCGTTCGAAGTTTCATGATCACCATCATTAGCTTCCTCTCCAATTGGTGCAGGCGGCACAAAAACATCTTCCGGTGCTGCGCTACTCTCAACTCCGAGAGAAGGTTCAATAACCTCGTCGAGTTCTAATTTCCTTCCAGTCACTTCTTTCGAGAGAAACTCCTTCTCAAGAAAGGATCCATTCTTGGCAACGAAAACTTTGCCTTCGGATCTATGATAGAAGGTATACCCAATTGTTTCTTTAGGGTATCCTATGAAGACGCATTTCTCCGCTTTGGGTTCAAGCTTATCAGGCTGTAACTTCTTTACATACGCTTCGCAACCCCAAACTTTAAGGAACGACAACTTAGGTTTCTTACCAAACCACAATTCGTACGATGTCGTTTCAACGGATTTAGATGGTGCCCTATTTAAAGTGAATGCGGCTGTCTCTAATGCATAGCCCCAAAACGATAGTGGTAAATCTGTAAGAGACATCATAGACCGAACCATATCTAAGAGAGTTCGATTACGACATTCGGACACACCATTACGCTGTGGTGTTCCAGGCGGTGTCAACTGCGAAAGTATTCCACATTTCTTTAAATGCATGCCAAACTCATAACTTAGATATTCACCTCCGCGGTCAGAACGCAGAAATTTAATCTTCTTGTTATGATGATTTTCCACTTCACTTTGAAATTCCTTAAACTTCTCGAAAGTTTCGGACTTATGTTTCATAAAGTAGATATACCCATACCTACTTAAGTTATCCGTGAAAGTGAGAACATAACGATATCCACCACGCGATGCTACACTCATTGGACCGCACACATCAGTATGTATTATTTCCAATAAGTCTGTAGCTCGCTCCATTATTCCAGAGAATGGAGTCTTAGTCATTTTCCCATTAGACATGCTTCGCATCTTTCAGGTGATTCAAAATCAAGTGATTCAAGAAGTCCATCAGAATGGAGTTTCTTCATACGCTTCACTCCAATGTGACCAACACGACAGTGCCACATGTATGTAGAATTATCATTCAATTTTATTCGTTTAGCATCTATGTTGTGAACATGTGTATCACTACTATCGAGATTCAATAAGAATAAACCATTCATCTCAAGTGCATTACCATAAAAGATATTACTCATATAAATCAAACAACCTTTATTCTCAGACTTTAACCGTCTCGCAATAAACAAGATCCAGATATAATGTTCATGCTTAACGCAGGCACCAAATAACAATTATTTAAATTTAAAACTAATCCCGAAGGTAGATGTAGAGGGAGCGTGCCGACGGCGATCACATCAACCTTGGAGCCATTTCCAACGCGCATCGTCACCTCGTCTCTCGCCAGTCTTCGTTTATTCCGCAGCTCCTGTTTCGAGTTACAAATATGAGCAACCGAACCAGTATCAAATACCCAGGCACTACTACGATTACTAGTAAGATACACATCAATAACATGTATATCGAATATACCTTTCTTCTTGATGTTGCCGTTCTTCCGATCCGCCAGGTACTTGGGGCAGTTACGCTTCCGGTGACCAGCACCCTTGCAGTAGAAGCATTCAGTTTCAGGCTTAGGACCAGCCTTGGGCTTCTTAGTAGGTGCGACAGCTTTCTTGCCGTCCTTCTTGAAGTTGCCCTTTTTCTTAGGCTTGCCCTGTTTCTTGAAATTGGTGGTCTTATTGACCATCAACACTTGGTGCTCCTTCTTGATCTCCACTTCAGCAGTTTTCAGCATGGACGATAGTTCAGGCAACGTCTTGTTCATGCAGTGCATATTGTAGTTCATCACAAAGTTCTTATAACTCGGTGGCAGTGATTGGAGGACACGGTGAATCCCTAACTCATTAGGAATCGTTATCCCCAACTCTTGGAGCTTGTTTGCGTGCCCAGACATGGTGAGCACGTGCTCGCTAACGGAGCTTCCCTCTTCCATCTTGCAGGTAAAGAACTTCTCGGAGGCCTCATAGCTCTCCACGGCCGCGTGAGTCTCAAAAATGAGCTTGAGCTCCTTAATGATCTCGAACGGGTCGTGGTGCTCAAAATGCTTCTGGAGCTCCGTTTCTAAACCGTACAGGATGGCACACTGAACTGTAGAGTAATGATTTTTCCGAGTGGCGTAAACATTCTTTACGTCATCGGTGGCATCATCTGCAGGTGGGTCACCTAGCGGTGCTTCGAGCACATAGGTCATCTGACCAGCCCTGAGGACAATCTTCAGACCACGAAGCCAGTCCGTGAAGTTGCTTCCATTGTTCTTAAGCTTTTCTTTCTCTAGGAACGCATTGAAATTGATGGAGAGGTTCACCATAATCTACAACAAATTTGCAAGTAGTTTAGACTAAGTTTATGATAAATTGAGTTAAATTTTAATTCTTAAATTAACTAGGTGAACTCCCACTCAAAACAACATCCCTCACATTGTCTTAGTGATTACACGAACCAAGTCCACTACACCAAGTCCGATCTTCATGAGAGAAGATGTAGTTTCATCGGCGAACAATCTTCATGTTCATCATATCACTTATATGATTCATGCTCTACCGTTCGGTATACCGTGTTCCGAGACCATGTCTGTACATGCTAGGCTCGTCAAGATTAACCTTAGTTTCCGCATGTGCAAATCTGGCTTGCACCCGTTGTATGCACACGTAGAATCTATCACATCTGATCATCACGAGATGCTTCGAGACGACGAGTCTTAGCAACGGTGCCAACTAAGGATGAACACTTTATTACTTGATATTTAGTGAGAGGGATCATCTTATAATGCTACCGTCGCGATCTAAGCAATACAAGATGCATAAAGGATTAACATCACAGGCAATTCAAAATTAGTGTGATATGATATGGCCCTTTCTTCTTATGCCTTTGATCTCCATCTCCAAAGCACGGACATGATCTCCATCATCACCAGCATTGCGTCAAGGTCAGTGGCGCCGCTTCATGGTTGTCCATCATCACCAGCAACTATTTCAACTACTTGGAATAAAGCTATTACAAGATGAATAGACACGCAGGTCTTAACAGAATTAAAGACAACCATTAGGCTCCTGCCGGTTGCCATATTACAACAAGGATCATTGCATACATCAAATATAATCACAATCACATGATGGCCATATCACATCACAAAACCCCTGCAAAAACAAGTTAGACGCCTCTAATTTTCTTTGCATGTTTTACGTGGTTTGGGGCTTTCGAATAAGAACGGATCTTACCTACGAAACTGAACCACAACGTTGATACAAGTGTTATCGAGTGCAAAGTGTAGATTGGGTCTATACTATGGTGGGAGAGACAGACACCCGCAAAGCCACTTGTGCAAAGAAAGTTACACGTCAAGCGTGGAGCAAGTCTCATGTGCGATGACATGTAAGGTTAGCCCGAGCCGGTTCATCCCACCATACCGCAAGATGCAAAGTACACAAAGCAAAAGACGGCACGAGCACCAACGCCCACAAAACCATTGTGTTCTACCCGTGCAACAGATCTACGCATAGACAAGGCTCTGATACCACTGATGGGTTCGTAGCATGGAAAACAAAAAATTTATACCGCAAGAACGAACAAAACCCAGATCTAATCTAGATAAAAGCCAAGATCTAATCTATTAGACATGTGCAACGAGATAGATCTGTACTAACCCTCGTAGAACCGAAAGCGTTATGAGATTAGGTCTCGGGGTTGATGTAGTCGATCACTTGCCGATCTCAAGATCGTGTAGACGATCCTTCCGGCGCTGCTTCCGACAGCGCTTCCACAGTCGGTCACACGTGCGGAGTCGAAGCAGACCTTCCTCTCCCTGTTCCAGCAAGCAGCGGAGGTAGTAGATCTTCTCCACGGAATCCCAGCAGCACGACGGTGTGGTGGTGGTGGTGGAGTAGAGAATTCTGCAGGGCTTTGCCTAAGCCTGAGCAGAGGGAAGGAGGAGGAGAGAGGCGGTGGCTAGGGTTTGATGTGGAGGGGGCAAGGGGGTGGCGCCCCCACCCCTCTATTTAAAGGAGGGAGGCACCATGGGAGGGGGAGTCCTAGTAGGACTCCCCTCCCTCCTTGGTCGGTGGATTGGGAGGGGGAGGAGTCCTCCTCCCCCATGACTCCTTGTCTTACCCCACGAGGACTCCTTGATCCTTTCTTGGTTTTCAAGCAAACTCCAAGAAATCTCCTAGAACCTTCCAGAACATTCCGAAACCTTCTAGAATCTCCATACAAACACTCCGGAACATTTCCTAACTTAGAAAATGATCCCCAATATATGAATCTTATTCTCCGGACAATTCCGGATCTCCTCGTGATGTCCCGGATCCAATCCGAGACTCCGAACAACATTCGGTCTCCAACGCATATTCCATGTCTACTTAAAACAACTTCGAACCTTAAGTGTGTCACCCTACGGTTCGTGAATATGTAGACATGATGGAGACACCTCTCCGATCAATAACCATTAGCGGGATCTGGAGATCCATAACGGCTCCCACATACTCAATGATGACTTCGTGATCGATAGAACCATTAACATACGAAACCAATTCCCTTTGTCACGCGATATTATACTTATTCGAGGTTTGATCGTCGGTATCTCCATACCTAGTTCTACCTCGTTACTGATAAGTACTCTTTACTCATTCCCTATTATGTCATCCCTTGTGACCTAGTCACATGCTTGCAAGCTAACTAGATGACATTCCACCGAGAGGGCCCAGAGCATATATATCCGTCATATGGATGGACAAATCCCAATCTTGGTCCATGCGCTTCAACACATACTTTCAGAATACCCAATGACACCTTTATAACCACCCAGTTACGAAGCGGTGTTTGATGTCATCAAAGTACCCATCCGGTGATGGTGATTAACATAACCTCATGGTCGAAGGATTAGGTTACTATGCATTTGAGAGCTTACAGCAATACAAACTTAATGACTTGATCTTATGCTACGCTTACTATGGGTGTGTGTCCATTACATCATTCTCCTAATGATATAACCTTGTTATTAATGACATCCAATGTCCATGATCAGGAAACCATGATCATCATTTAATCAACAAGCTAGTTCCACAAGAGGCTTACTAGGGACTCTTTATGTTTACAAAACACACATGTATCAGTGTTTCCTTATAATACAATTATAGCATGGGATGTAAACATTCATCATAAACATAAAGATATAATAATAACCACTTTTATTATAGCCTCTTGGGCATATCTCCAACAGGGCCAATGTAGGCGAGGTAGACTAGCGGTGGGCCGAGATATCCCTATGTCGGCCCACCCGGGATTCGTCGAGGGCAGGAGAGGAAGCGGGGGAAAAGGGTAGTAGCAAGGTTGGCGGGGAGGCGCTGACAATGCACTGACCTGGTCGAACCAGGAATTGGTGCCGAGGTGGTAAGAACCGTGGTGGGCCGGCCGGGGTGAGGCAGTTGCCGGCCCACCCGGGATTTGATGATGTTGAGGAATGTCCGGGAGATCTGCGGTGGGCCAGCTTTGGTATATATCGGCCCAGCCAGGTTCTGCAGCTCTCCATTGATCGAAGTGACCCGGCCAAGCCGAGAGAAACCTGGCCTAGCCGGAATTGTGTTGTGCTTTGCCCTGAGTTGGCCTGGGTAAGTTTCTTCTAGGCCGAATTTAGTGTAACTCGGACCAAATGTATTTTCTCCCTCCTTTTCTTTATTCTATTCTCTTTATACCTTATTTTTCTTTTATGCCTTCTATTTGAATCACTTATTCAGGAACTCTGGGGTATCTGGGGTTATACCCCCAAAACTCATGTGAGTGGCACACATGACACACCATCGTCCTCTACTCCTTTATCTCCTCCACGCTCAAGCGTGGATGAACTATCGCAGCTCCCCCTCCTGCGCGATCGTGTGAAGGATTTGGAGAAAAATCTGGTGATTATCCGTGGCAACACTGATGTGTGGAAGTCGAAGCAGATAAGGCTACTGAGCGGGAGAAGTATCTTCTTGGTGAAGTCGCCTAGATCGGCGAACAACTGCAATATGAACTTTCTTCGACTGATTTGTATTCTTCTTGGCTTGTCATGATGTCGAATGACATGTCTTTGTCTTGTATATGCAGTTGTGAATCCTATTCTATGGGAGGAAAAGAGAACGGGTTGATATCCGAATGAATTGTCTTACTTAGGCGGAGCTGGAGGCTGGAGGGTTCTTCTCGAGCGACCGTCCTGGCAATGCTGCAAGATCGCATTGCGCAGGTGCTGCACTATTTGAAGAAGGCCCAATCCTCCTTCAAGCATATTTTTAGGGCGATGTTTCCCCTAGACGAAGCCCCTTCGAGCATGTTGGTGTTGCTGCGGAAGTTTCACGATGTAGGTGTTGTACGCGAATGCATGCACCAGCAACTTGTTGCGGGTGCAAAGGCTGCTTTGGATTTTGTGCATATGCATCGTCTAGATGTGGACCTGGAGGTAATCGCTAAATAATCGTTGGCACTTCCAGATAGTATGGTGGAATATGCAGCCACACTACCAGGCGGTTGCCCAGCATGCGGAGGATATTATCTAGTTGTTTGACGAGCGCACCAACGTCTTACTTCAGCGGAAGCAGCGTAGTTTTAGCCTGCATAGGACATACAAGTGATGTAAAGCATGTATAGTTTCGATTCGTGTTATAGACCTTGTAATTTTTATAAACTTGTAAGTTTGTATATGTTTGAGTGTGATTATGTGATGCCATTTTGTTAGCTTAACGCCTATAAATATCAGCACCTTGCCAACCTATCAGTTGGGCTGCAACTAGGTTAAAGTTTTCAAGGGTTCGATTGTAAGCAGAGTTAGCTACTTGGGCTATCATGATGGTGAGTTGGTTATATTTATGACGAGGTCGTCAGGGAGGCGTAGCCCCCCGAGTGCAGTATGTATAAAGTAAAACATAACAAGGCTCATGGTTGAGGAACTTAGCTTCATTTATTAAAGAATAGCAGGAGGTACATTGTTTAGCTAAGTAGCCTGGCTGAGTAGCCTTATTGAAAGGTAAAAACATCTAAGGGTAGAAGCATCGTAGTTGGACGACTTTCCATGGGTTAGAGTATGCGACTCCAGTCTCTACGTCCTTGAGGTGATAGGCGCCACCTGGGATCACCTTTGTGACCATGTAGGGTCCTTCCCATGGAGATTCAAGCTTAAGGTGCCCATTTTACTTTAGTCGCCGGAAGAGGTCACCTTCAGCGAAGGACCTTGGGTGTACCCATTGACTGTGGTAGTTGTGGAGGCTCTGTTTATACACCATTGACCGTGCGACAGGGATTTCACGTGCCTCGTCTAAGAGGTCGACGAAGTCTTCAAGTGTGACCGTAGATTCGGCTTTGCTGTAGACGATGACCCGTGGGGCCTTATATCGTACCTCGGTTAGTAATACTACCTCTCCACCGTGCACTAGGAAGAAAGGTGTGTTGCCGGTGGACCTATTTGGAGTTGTACACAGGCTCCATATCACGGAGGACAACTCGTATGCCCATGTTCTAACCGCTCGTTCGAGAGGCTAAAGGAGTCGCTGCTTGATGCCGTTGTAGACTAGGTCGTTGGCTTTTCGACTTAACCATTGGCCTAGGGGTGTGTTAGGGAAGCTTAGCTGACGTTGATGCGCAGCTTGTCGCAGAAGTCTCGAAAATCATTCAAGGTGAAGTTTGTCCTGTTGTCGCTAATGATGTTGTGCAGCACCCCGAATCTGAAGAGGATGTACTCGAAGAACTTGACGATAGTGGTGTCGGTCTAGTTGGTTACGGGCGTAGCCTCTATCCACTTAGTGAATTTGTCGACTGCGACGAGGAGGTAGACGTAGCCTCCGGGCGATGACTTCTGGAGTTTGCCGACCATGTCAAGTCCCCATTACACAAAAGGCTAGGCCAAAGGTACTGTCCCGAGCTCCGCACCTAGTGCATGTGGCTTATCTGCGAATCTCTGACATGCGTTGCACCTCTCGACAATGCTCGTGGCGTCGCGCATCGTGGTTGGCCAGTAGAAACCAACCCGTAGCGCCTTGGCGATGAGGGTGTGACTACCAACGTGATGTCCGTAGGTGCCTTCGTAGATATCGAGGAGGGTGCTCTTGCCATCGCCATTGATGACGCACTGTTGAAGGACACCAGTGATGTTTCGCTTGTATTGCTCACCGTTGATGATGGTGAAGGCCTTGGAGCACCGAGCGATGTGGCGTGCGTTAGTCAGATTATCCGGTAGCTTCTTGGTGAGAAGGTACGTGATGTACGGCTAAGTACAGTATGTCTCGATGAGTATAACCTCCATGGGGCCTCCGGGTGAAGGGTCTTGTCCTGCTTTAGCGGATGCTCCAGCCTCTTTGGGGGTGTAATCCCCCGAATGTGTGGCTGCTTCTGGTGGGCCTTTGGATGGCTTGGGCTTGATGGAGCGTTCGCATATTTGCTTCAAGAATACTCCTGGTGGCACCAGGGCACATGTGGAGTCGATGTTGGTGAACTTGTCAGCCTCCTCATTGCTTTCACGGCCGACGTGTCGCAGTTCGCAGCCATCAAAGTCTCCTTCTAGTGTGTTGTAGAAGTCATGGTACGCAATCATGTTGTCACTGATGGCGTCACACTTGTTCATTGTAGGCTGCAACATGAGGTTAGAGTCACCATAGATGACGAGTCGAGTGGCGCCGCAAGCTTTGGCCATCCGCATCCCACGGAGCAGGGATTCATACTCCGCCTCATTGTTGGATGCACGGAACTTCATCCACGGTACGTACCAGATCTTGTCGCCCTATGGAGATGTAAATATGACAATGGCGCCAGCTCCCTCTTGGCGTTTGGATCTGTCGAAATGCATTGTCCATAGACTTGACATGTCTGGTGTATCTGGTAGTTGGAGATCCATCCAGTGGTCGAAGAGGTCTGGCAGAACTTGCGACTTGATCGCCGTTCGCCACTCATAGGTGATGTCTCGTGGAGACAATTCGATGCCCAGGGGGCGACCCGCCCCGTTGCTTTGGGTTTTTTGAGGATGTGATTTAGCGGGGTGTTGTTCATCACGATTATTGGATGCTCCTGGAAGTAGTGGCGTAGTCACCGTGCAATCATGAAGACACCATAAGCTAGCTTTTAGTAATGCGGGTACCGCTTCTTGGTGGGTGTGAGCACCTCGCTGAGGTAGTACACTGGATGTTGCACCCCATGAACTTTTCCTTCTTCAGCTCGGCCGACCACAATTGCGGTACGACCACCTAGTGAGTGGCGGCTATGTATAGCAACATTGGCTCCTTTTCCTTGGAGGTTACCAGGACGGGCGAGGTTGAGAGAAGACGCTTGAGATCTTCAAATGCTTCTCATGCTTCGCTAGTCCACTCAAACTGGTTTGTCTTGCGGAGGAGTTGGTAGAACGGTGGTAACTTCTCACCCATTCGACTGATGAATTGGCTGAGCGCCGCAATTCGCCTAGCTAGCTGTTGGACACCCTTAATGTTCTTCAGTTTTTCCATGGCCAGTATGGCCTTTATCTTTTCGGGTTTGCTTTGATTCCCCTTGCAGAGATGAGGTACCCGAGTAATTGCCCGGATGGCATGCCGAAGGTGCACTTCTTCGGATTCAGCTTGATCTTGTAGCAGTCAAGGTTGTCAAAGGTCTCGTGGAGATCGTCAATAAGCGTAGCTTCCTCCTTTGTCTTGACTACTATGTCATCGACATAGACCTGGATGTTGTGGCAAAGATGATTCTTTAGGCAGGCCTGCATGCACCGCTGGTAGGTGGCACCTGCGTTCTTTAGCCCGAAGGGCATCGTGTTGTAGAAGTAGACTCCGAATGGTGTGATGAAGGCTGTTTTTTCTTTGTCTTCTACTTTCATTTGGATCAGGTGATATCCTAAGTAGGTGTCGAGGAAGGAGAGGCACTCACATCCCGTGGTGGAGTCAGTGATTTGATCAATCCGCAATGATGGGAAGTGACCCTTTGGGCAGTGCTTGTTGAGGGAGGTGAAGTACACACACGTCTGCAAGATGCCCGTGTCCTTCTTTGGAACCAGCACGGGGTTAGCTACCCAGGTGCTTTCCATGATCTCACGAATGAAGTCGGCGTCCAAGAGCCTATTGACTTCCATGCCGACGGCTTTCGCCCTCTCTTCTAATAGTCGATGCATCGACTGCTTGACGGGTCTTGCATACGGGAACATGTTGAGTGCATGCTCGATGAATTCTCTGGGAACTCCTGGCATGTCCGCAGGACACTAGGCAAAGATTTCCCAGTGCTCACAGAGGAATTCGACAAGCGCAAGTTCCTATGCGGAACTCAGGTTTTGTTGGCGATGAGGGTCATCTTGGTCAGGTCTATCGGGTGAACCTGGACCGCCTTGGTGTTGACCATGGAGTAGAATGATTGCTCGGGTACGTTCTTCTTGCTCATAGGGGGAGGCTAGTGTATGTCAACTCCTTGAGCCTTGCCAGCTCCTCTTGGATGCCGAAGGACTGGGAGATTCTATTGAATTCCCTATGGCAGCTGTCAGATCTGGTGAAACTCCCCTGGATGGTGATGACACCATTCGTTCCCAGCATCTTCATAAGGAGGTACGTGTAGTCTGCCACCGCCAAGAGTCCACGGATGAAGTGGTACTGAGATGGCCAGTCGACCACCTCGAACTCAAGACGCTCATGTCGGAAGTTTTCAGGTGTGCCGAAGATGGCATCCAACCAGATTTTGCCTAGGGGGTAGATTCCTTCCCCTAGTACAATGCCATGAAAGGTCGTCTTAGATGCTTCCAGGCTAGAGATGGGGATTTGCATGGCATGCAGGGTGCTAGCGAACATGAGGTTGATGCCACTAACGCCATCCATGAAGACTTTGCTTATCTCGAAGCCATCGATCTGTGCCTCGAGCACCATGGCAGAATGGCCTGGGCGAGGGACTTGACGCAGGTGGTCGGTTCTGTTGAAGGTGATGTACGACTCAGACCCACTGAGGTACTCAGGGATGGCAGGTGGACGGTGACTGCCAAGTTGACTTGAAGAGTGATTGTTTTCTGGGTCCTATTGGAGGGGCGCCATTTATGGATCATGCCCATGTTGCCTAGCAGGCGTGGGTACTCGCTGTTCGGCACCGGCGCAGCCGGAGGATCTGCGGGTCCTCCAGGTGGTGGCCTGGTGCCGTTCCGAACCCCTGGTTCATCGCATCACGGTGCAGTTGGGCGTATGCTTCTTGGAGCTTCTAGAACTCGCGGCAGTCTTTGAGGAGGTGGCTGGATTATTTCTTGTTGTCCTTGTTGTTGATGTAAAAGTGGACGTTGCAAGGTCCCTACAGCCTCTCCAGGGCATTGGGTGCAACATCGTGGGCACGACCCTGCCACACTTGCATTGTTTTGGCGATGTCGTGGTAGCTACTGCTGCGGTATCCACTGATGTGGTTGCCGTCATCGCACTTATTAGTATAGCTGGCTGCGACCATGTTAACCTCTTCGCGGTCCTTGTATCCACGCATCCAGCGCTTCCCTCGACGGTCACGCCTGCGGCCGAGGTCATCATCGTCGTCTAAAAGAGCACGATTATTGTGGATGGTGTCTTTGCCGTCTGCCCAACGGTTTGCGATGTCCATTAAGTGGTCGATGGTTTTGGTCTTGGTACGTCCCAACTCCTCCCTGATCTCTCGACGGTGCATGTTGCCATTGAACGCATCAATTGCACACTCTTTTGAGATGTCCTCCACGGAGTTCTTGATGATAGACCACCGTTGGATGTACGAGCGGAGGGATTCAGTGGGTTTTTGACAGCAGGCACAGAACTCTTCTATGGATGTCGGCTGCTTGTAGGTGCCTTTGAAATTGCGGACAAAGTTGTTGATGATTGCAAAATTGAAGCATATTTAAGTATATAAATTATTCATATTGTCACTCATTACATGCTACATCTAGCTACAGCCATTGCCTTTTTCTTGTCTTTGACTAGTGTGTAGGTGCTATGAACAATCATGGATAAAAGGAGCCAAGAGGATTCAATATGAAGGAGTTGCAGGAACCAGACATAGCCATTTGTCTTTGCCATTAGAAGGCGTAACGACCACTAGTACGGGCGGCGCCCGCCCGTACCATACGGTCGTACCACCCTCCGATCGCTTTTTTTGTCAACTAGAACTACATTTGTGAAGGCCCAATGGGCATATTCGGCCCTTAGCTCTGTTGGTTCGCAAAACCGACCTCCAAATGCCTATTCAAAGAGGGGAAAACCCTAGAAGAGGAGGAGAAAGTCCACACACACACCATAGGGGCGGAGCCCTGCCGCTTCGCCGCCTCCATAGCCACCACCCACAAGATCTACACCACGATACCACTCAAGGGAAAGAGGATGCTTGCATCTTGAAGGGCTATGCATCAATCTTAATCACCATCTTCATCAACAACGTCTTCATCATCGATCCCCTTTGTTTACTTTGTTATAGTCCAATCTCTATTGTGGATTTGCCCTTGTATCCAATTGTATCTTCATATTTCATCCATACTATTGCCATGATGTTGATCCCCTTCATGTATAAGTAGTTTCCTTGTTCTTGGGGAGAGATGGTGAAACCCGAGTATTATTATGCATTGAAATAAAAATAATATATAACTTTGGTCTTTGATCTATTGATTTATGATATTGTGTTAGATCTCTCTCTTTAGATGGTATGTGTAGTTGGCCACATATCATTTTCCTTTAGGTCTAAATAAAAGGGTGAAATCCTTTGGACGTGTTTGGAAGTATGCCTAGAGCTATTTGTGACTAGAAGCATTGGCTTATAACCTGCATGGTCAAAGGAGGAATAAAGAGAGATTCACTAAGCTAATTACGATATCCACGAGGAGACCCTTAATTGCGGTGGTACGTATGGGTGACTACTCTCAAACATCGCAGTGGTTATTTAGAGATGACCTCATTCCTTGTCTCAACAAAGTGACTTCCTACGAGCCTTGCAGTGCACATCTTATTATGGAGCTCTCTTCACACATATCATGATGAAAGACATACATTATCCTAATCATTCATAATTCTCCCATGCTAGTGTGAATCCTACACTCCTTGAGAACCCCTCAATCATATCACCTCAACACTTCATAGACACTCTTGCTTTAGTTTGCTTTTTTACTTACTTTGTTACTTGTTACTTCAAATCTCTCTTGTTTACTACTCTTGCAACTTATAGCGTAGACTATTTCCAGACACTATTTTGGATGCGAACGTGGCCTCACTGAGAATGTGGCTGTGTGGTTGTGTTGATTTCCATCCGTAAAGCTTCCTAGGGACAAACTTTATCAATAATATTTGCCGCTACAAGTACTGCAATAACCATGTTATTGATCGTAGGAAAACGAGGCATCAATTTGGCGTCGTTGCCGGGGACATAGCGTTTGGTTATTGCCTACCCACTCACACATAGTTTATTTCCGTTTGTTGCTATTTACTATTTTTACTTATTTGAAAAGAACAAAAAAACTATAAAACCAAAAATCCATTAAAAATTATAAAACAAAAACTATAAAAACATTTGCTACTAATAATGTCTTCTGAGATTACTCTTTTTGAATAGATGAAGCTCGCAATGGAGGAGAAGAAAGTTGGAACTTTTAGATACTCTAGACTTGCCACTAATGACTAATTATTGCAAAGATATGCAAACCATTGCTTTGAATTGTGTTGTGCAGGAAATCACACTTTTTAATGCAAAATCAGGAGTCATAAATGAAGATTTTGAGGAAGTCAACACGACCAAGTAATTCTGGAGCAATTACCACGCGTCAACAGCCGTGAAGGCCACTGGTATGGGCAGGGCCCGCCCGTACGGTCTGCCTGTACCATGTGGTGGCGGCTTCGTCTCGTCAAACCCTACAACTTTCATGAAGACACCTATGTATTTCGAGGTCCTAGCCTCCGCGCAGAGGGCCGCCATTCTCAGATTGCATCACAACACCACCAAAGGAGATCCACACCATAGTTCATCCCTCCATCTTCCATCCTCTCCATTAGCCATAGCCATTACTTTGTACTTGATATCTCCTTGTAATTCGGTGACCATTGTAAGAATATTTGATTTCAATCTAAGTATTTTGCACAATGTTTTCTATCCTTGATCTTATTGTTATGAGTGAGTAGTCCTCACGGGCTGCGGGTTGGGGAGAAACCTCGCAGCAATTATCTGCATCCAAATTGATGTTATCACTACCGATATTAATGATGTTAATTTTATAGCTCATACTCCTTATAATCCTGCTTGGAAGAACCAAAATTTTGATTCTAATGTTCAAAAACATTATCTAATCTTGCATGACCTCCTTACAATAATAATGATAATCATAATGGAGCAAATCATGGCAATCTCTCATTTGAGCATACTGTTAGAACCTTTATGCTAGCTCAAACCGAGAAAAATAATATGCTTATTAAAATCATGGAGAACCATGAGACTAGTATTGGTAAATTATCTAATCAAGTCATTGCAATTAGAAATGATGTGCAGGCTCTATAGGAAAGGACAAAATCCATGGAAGCACAATTGGGCAAGGTAGATGAGAGCCAAGCTCTCATACTAACAAAATTCGTAGGAAAGCCCGAGCCAAATCCGGTAGAAGACCTAAAGATGATGAGGGTGGAACTGAATGAAGATAAGCCTGAAGAGCTGGAATATAGCAACATGACAACACCTGAATACACCATGGAAGATCTATTAAAGATGATCACCGTAAAGAATCCTGGTCTAGAACAAGGTAATGATGCTATATACCAACAATTTATACAAATGGAGTATAAAAGACTAGTTGATAAGTTTCCTGCCAAGCTAGATGATATATTTGAGCCCACAATTAAAATTAAAATTGGTGTTAATGAGATATCTGCACTTTGTGATCTTGGTGCAAGAGTCTCAACAATCTCCAAGAGTCTATTTGACAAGTTAAACTTGGGGCCTTTTGCAACCACTAAAATGAGACTCCATCTTTTTGATTCAACTTATAAACAAGTTGTTGGGATAAAATAAAACATAGTTGTCGAAATTAAAGGAAGTCCTTCTCTTATTGATCTTCTTATAGTGAACATGCCTGAAGATCCCATAGCACCTATAATTCTAGGTAGGCCATTTATGAGAACTATTAAAGCTTTAATCAATCTACATGAAGGGAATGTGAGGATAGGACTACCATCTAGAGATCCTTTTATAGTTCACTTCCCTAGGAAGAAGAAGGACAAACTTAATAATGATGATGATGGTATAATTACACTAAAAGCCAATTACTTTGGAGTGGGTGTTCCACTCACAAAACCTAAATGATCATCATCTGGGTCAAGCTAATTGACCTTAACTAGAAGCGCTTCATGGGAGGCAACCCATGTGAAATAAAGGTTTTTACTCTTATGTTAGTTTTTTTAATAAAGAGTGTTCAATAAGACCTTTAGAGAGAGGAGAAGAAAATAAGGTAATCCTCGGTCTTATTTTTAACTAACACATGGCCTTAAGGTATTGCTGATTTTTATGAAGTCTAATTGCTATTATTTTGTCAATTGATAAGATGTGTGAAAGCTACTAACAAAATTCTACAAGTTTTTCAGCTTACAGGCCATGTAACGACCAAGAGACCCCGTACCGTGTGCCCGTACCACATCGAGGCTCTACAAAATAGAAGTGTTGATTTTTGCTACAGGACCCAGTGATCGGAACAAACACTTGTACGGCCAGAGGCGGTCGTACCATCCACCCGTACCATACCCTCGAGTAAAATATCAACTTTCAAGCGAACATACTGACTGTGTAACAACCAGTAGTATGCACACGCGCGACCATACCGTGCGCCCGTACTGAGTGTGCCGCCGGAAGGAGTTCTTCGACCCCAAAGTATGCACTCGGTATGAGCGGGCTCTGGCTATACCGCCCGTCCGTACCATGTACTTGGTCGCCATATCATCCCAAGAAGAGGTAACCCTAAATCCCCAACATACAAAAAATTATCTTTCTTCTACCTCCAAACACCAAACCACCTCCATTGCATATTCAATTTTATTCAATCTTTCTTCGATTCCTCGCACCCAATTGATCTAAGGTATATTTCTTCTCTGATCCCCAACTTATTTTCATCAAAACTTTGCTAAACCTTTCACCATTATCAATCTAGACTTAGGTCTTGTTCTTGAGCTAATCTTGATATTGAGCATGTTTAGTATAGTTTTTAGAGGAGTTTCTTTTGTAACAAGTGTAGAGGGTCGTTTATGCTATGTTTCTATTGGACTGAATTTTTTATTATAATTTATATTTATTTTGTTTTAGATGAACATGAGGAGCCGTACACGTGTGATGGCTGCGGAACAACCGCACCATCCGTTGATACGTTGACCCCCCGAGTCACTTGGTATCGAGTTCACCAAGTAATTTCAGCTGAACCATTTCAACCGTCTCAAGCTCCGAGAAATCAAGTCCACCAAGTGGGTGTGTCCCTATATCCTGAACCAACTCTGATCCGGAGCCGCAGATGTCGACCTACGACGATGGATCGCATAGATCAGAGTCGCAACTGTTGTTACTGTCCGTGTCGTAGGTTGATGTCGGAGCGTTGAGTTCACCCAGGGTGCCAATCGGTGGTGGGAACCATGAGGAGGTGAAAATCACCAGTGATAGGGCCACCGAAGCCGCAACATCAGTGCTCCCATTTCCCACAGACGGCACCAATTGACGTGGGGTTAACATGTCAATGCCCATGGTTGATAGACTTTGGTTTGAGGAAGAGGGGAGTGCTGGAAGCTTTGTTCATCTAACAGGCAGGAAAATTGGGGACACGAAGTTTACCCAAATTCAGGCCCCCGAGGGAAAACTTTACTCCTTATCTGTTCTTGATTATTGAGGGAACCGAAGGTTTACATGGTGACTTTATGGCGATGGTGCGCAGATGTAATCTGGCAGTGTATGAACTAGGGATTTTGTGATGTCCTCCATAATTCTCCCTCCTGGCCTTTATATGGGGAGGCCAGGTCTCAGGATAGCAAAGCGAGTCGGTTACAGATTAGGGTTTTATCCTTTAAACTTCCTATCCATTCTTTGTCGTATTCTCCAAGGAGTTGCACCTCCACGGGCTTGGTTCACCTGAATCTTCATGGGGTCTATTTACACTGTGGGCTTCTCTTGGGCCGAACCACATAGGCTAATCCTGAGTACCCGTAGGGCATACCCATGTTAGTGGCTAATGCTTCCACTATGGGAACGTGATATGCTGCCAATTAACTTCGACCCTCTCCAAAAGGCATAGCTGGACACAACCCAAGCTTCTTCGGTAGGTCGATCCTAACACGTTACTTAGCTATCATGTGCCCATCATAAAATGTAAAGGTCTACACTAGGATGTCGGTCTGACAACCGAAGACCCTCAAAAGTTGTCGAAGTTGTTCGTTCAATGTCCCCTGATAAACCTTGAGACTCTCCTCCTTCTTCCCTAAAGTCTGTCTAGGGAACCTCGGTGCCATCCTAGATATATAAAAAATATTTATAATTAGTAATGATGCATCATAATAAAGAATTATCGCACTAAAGGTATGACAATGATATTCTCAAGTGAATAATCATCATATTTCCAGAGAATCCTTTACTATTGCTCCTAGATTCCTACAGGTTCAATCCCTTACTAGGTTTCCAACCTAAGGTCAAAGCAATTGCTCTGATACCAGTTGCAGTGACCCAGCATACCACTTCATGTTGTAGTACGCTAGTCGTTGACATAACACTCACGGAAGACCGTTCCACAAATATTACATGAGAAACCCTTATCCATGTTGTACAACCGGGCGCACTTTCCCATCTACACGACCTTTGGTGTGGGGCCCAGTATAAGAACCCGAGCCAATCATTGCCCTTCTTCGTGACCCCACATGCCTCCCTGGTGTACGTCATGCCCACCTCTAGAATTACAGCAATGGATGCATAGACCATTATAGATTTCAGAACTACCATGGGACATTGTGGAATCTCACCCATATGATGCATATCCTCTACAAATTAAACCACGCTACAAGGATTTCAGCCACGACCTGCGCATTCGTAGACATGCTAAAGTAAGAAGATCCATCTGACTTCACCATCCCATTCTAGATATCATGGTTAACACATATTATACGGCGCTAAAATCACTGATGGCATGGTTATTAAGCCCTATCTGATAACTTCACTGCACATGGAACCCTAGATTCCATTTCTAGCTATAATAGATTACCACCACATAAGATGATAACTGACACTTTGTATTATTGTGAAAATATTCTTTTCTGACTCCTTTTTTGAACATAAGTGATCACACAACAAGTTTCCAATACTTTGGAAAACACATCAAAGGACATGAACAAGTGATGAAATTGCCTTGTCACTGGCTCACTGCAAGGTAGTGAAGTCGGATGCTTCGACTTGACCCTAAGCTCTTGCTTCTACAAAACACCATCATTGTTCGGTAAGAATAATGTTTAAAGAAGCAATGATGAATTAAGCATAGTATTGTCATGCACTACTTTATTTTATTAGAAACCCTTCTTTGTGTGTTTTACCCATATTATTAAAATTTAATGTATTTTTGTTCAACAAATAAATAAAAGGAAACTTAATACTTTAAAAAATCTTAAAATCTTTTGGAATACTATACTTAGTATTTTTCTAGTAAAATATACTTATTCAAGATCTTAAGATTGGTTTTTATTTATTTTTAAGCCTTACTCTTATTTTAATAAAATTCCATAAAGGAATTACTACCTTTAAATAATTTATTTTAATTTTATTATTTCAAAGGACAAAATAATATTTTTATAGAATAGCTTATAATTTTGTGATCATTTAGAGATATTATATGCATTTTTATGATTTTTATTTATTTTTCTAGAGTCTAAATGCTCAGTGGTATTGTGGTAACTTACTATGATTTTTATTAGACTTTTAAATCTGGACCTGGCCCACGGGTCGGCCCAGCCCCAGCTTAGCCCACGGTTCGGGCTAACCCCAATGCATCCACTAGGTCGGTCAAACCGACCCAGGCTCCTCTAGCTCTCTCCCTCTCTCGTGTCTCTCCTCTCCCTAGTGATCATGTGTCCCCGCCACTGTCGCCCTTTGATCCTAGTCGGTTCCAACCATTCTGGCCGCCATCGCCGCGCTTGCTGACAAAATGCTCGACGTCGCATCGACTAGTGCAAGTCGATTTATCATCCACGCCTTCCTATGGCCACACGGACCCCTACTGGAACCTAGGGTTTCGGCTACCCAGGTCTCACTGTGCTTCCCTAGCTTGGTGGTGTTCTAGTGGTGGGTTGGTGTGCTCTGCCATCCTCCTCTTGAACGGTTGATGCGGGTACGGTTCAGCGTGGGTTGTAGCGCCACCAGTGCTCCTCGTGTCGCTGTGCCCCTGCCGCCGCCAATTTTGCTTCCTCTTCTTGCTGAGTGAGGCTCTCGGGTAAGTCCTATTTCTCCCTCCTTTCTACCTCTCTATGAATCTCTCATTGTACTGTGGTTTGTAACCCTAATTAGGGTTTTCCATGTTATGGTTCCTCTCTACTTCATCTGGTACTCCCAGTTCTAGTAGTACTAGCCTAGTATATTTTCTATTCTCATTGTACCTTGTTGAATTCAGTCATGTGAATTGCTTAATACTATTGGCCATTATGTGTTGTTACCTCTCTATGATGCCTCATTGTTGCACTGCTACTCTAGTTGCAGTCCTATGATTTTGATGTTGATTATACTCAATTGTTTCTACTGTTGTGATGTTGGTGATACCTACAGTAATTCATGCCTTGAGAAATTATACTGAGATATTGTTTCCCTTATCTGTCTATATCATGTTCAAACTGTGATGAGAAATGTGGGCACTGTCTAAAGGATAGTATTTGTATGCTACCTTGTACAGGCTATATATTCTAATGTTTAATTTACTATCAAAGAAATGATAGAAAGGTAATCTTATTATGATTCCTAGCTTTATAGTTAGGTAAATTATTGGTTATTCTTGATATGCAATTGCTTGAGTTGTAATAGTAAGGCTTGGTTAGGTAGTATTTGCCCAAGTGGCCTTTGTGATGCTAGGCTGTTGTTGTGGTGCTTCCAGTAAATGGAATGTGCCCAACAATCAACCAGCAATAAGCTTGGTTGTTGTGCTAATCTGCTATTCCTTGTTTGCATTATATTAGGTAAAATGCAAAGACAGAGGCTTCATCTTCTAGACATGTATAAATAGTTATATGGCTATGCTTTGGCTTGATGGTTGAATTTATACTCCACTTGAGTATAGTTCTGAGAAGATGCTTTCCATTCCCTTAATCATGTCTGGATCTTAACAAACACCAAAAATATGGATGAGGAATGGAATAACAACCTGTATTATTGATGTGGCTTAAGATTTCTTGATGATGATGTGATGGCTGTGATGACATTTTCCTTGGCTATGATCTAGTACAGCTCCTCCTTGTGGTTGCTTGGCCTTCTCCTCCTTGATCTACTCCTGGCTTGGCCTTGCCCAACACCTGATCCACCCCCTACTTAGGTGACCATGTTGGCTTGATGGCTATTGGATTTCTTTGGTGATTTAGTGGCTGATCTGGTGAGAAAGTAGAGATGAAATGGTATTGTTCTTGTGGTTCTAAGTTGTGTGGTAAATGTTTAGCAAAGAGACCCTCTGCTGGTATGGCCGTGTACTTATATTTGCCTTGGTTCATCCTTGTGTCGATAGCACACATGCATGCGTGTGTGTGAGCTGCTTTACTATTCTGGATGGGTTCCATCGATCTTGGGTTGTTACTGTTGTTACTATACCTTTCTATCTCCCTCTCTGGTGAAACTTGTCCCTTTTCTCTTGGCCTATGATGTGGTTCTGAGGCCTTTGTAATAAAAATAACAAATACTACCGTTGGTGAAATTTGCCCCTATTATATTTTGCTCGGTGATGAAATATTAACAGTGCATTACACTGTTCATTTTGACGGAAAACACTAACATTAACCATTTATTTTCCTTTTTGTTTTCTTTGTTTGCTTCCAGATACAAAATATTACAAGAGAATATGAGAAGATAAAGATTAGATTAGAAAAATAGTGTAGGGTTTTCTTTTATCCTTTTGTAATTTCTTTTATTCATTTGTAAAGACATTGTAATATATGTTTATTCAATAAATAATTCCTCTTCTTTATTTTTGAGATTGTATTCTTTTTCTTTGTAAGAATTCATTTGGTAACTGAATAAATATCTGTATTCTTTATCTATATTTAAACTAATGTGTTTTACTTGAATTCCTTTATTTGAATATTCAATATGTGTGGAATTCCCCATGAAGAGTTGTCTTCTTCTGCTCCGATGGATCCTATTCAGGAGGATGAAGATAATACTGCTAAAGTTTAGAGATGGTCGTAAGCAACTCAAATAAAAGTTCCCCTATCTGCTTTAGGGATTTGATATTTATCATGGCTTTATTTATTGTTCTTTTTCATGTTCTGTCAGACTCTATTTGGTTTGTAAACCCTCAGGGCATTAATACTGCTGCTTTATTGTTTATCTGCAATGTCGTGTAAGCTTTGGGTAGTGCTATCTTGGAACATTAGAGACATAAACTGTGAGGCTAAATGGTTAGTTCTAAAAAATAAAATAGAGGAATCAGGTTGTGCAATCATCTGTTTGCAAGAAACAAAGAGAGAAAACTTTGATCATTCTTTCATACGAAAAATCTGTCCAAGGCGTTTTGATAAGTTTGAGTTTGTCCCTTCCATTGGGGCATCAGGAGGATTGTTGGTAATCTGGAATAGTTCGGTTTTTTCTGGGAGGCTTTTGCACAAACAAAGATTTGAAATCTCTATCTAGTTTTCCTCTGTTCATCTGAGTCAATCTTGGACTCTCACCAATATTTATGGGCCATGTAATGATCCTAAGAGGCAGCTCTTCTTAGACTGATTCTCAAATCTAGATACCTTTTCATAGTCTGTGGTTCTTTCTTGGGGACTTCAACTTTATTCATTCTTCCAGTAATAGAAACATGCCTGGGGGGATATTCAGGATATGGAGCGGTTTAATGAATTGATCAGTGGACAATCTCTAGTGGAAATACCTTTAAAAGGTCGTAGGTTCACGTGGAGCAATATGCAGGAGGAACCTTTATTAGAACAACTAGATTGGTTCTTCTCGATAGTTGAATGGACTTCTATTTTCCCGAATACTTTGGTTAAACCACTCTCTAAACCAATATCTGATCATGCACCATGTATGCTCTCTATTGAGACTTCTATACCAAAAAGTAAGCTGTTCAGATTTGAAAGTTTCTGGCCTTTGCATCCTGGATTTTTGGATGTGGTTAAATCAAGTTGGGAAACACCTGTCAATGCATCTAGCAGTGCCACTATCATTTCAGCTAAGTTGAAGAGGCTCAGAAGAAGTTTAAAGGTTTGGAGTAAATCGATCTCCAAATTGAAATTAATGATTGATAATTGTAATATAGTTCTTTTGGAACTTGACAGACAAGCGAGGGTTGTTTGTACAGGAAGCAATTATCTTGAAGAAGCATATTAATAGATTATTGGGTTATCAGAACAAGTGTTGGCAAAAAATGTGTGCTTACCGATGGGCTAAGCTTGGGGATGAAAATACAAAGTACTTCCATGCTAGAGCCTCTGAAAGATTTAGGCATAACTCAATATCGTCAGTAATTCTTGATGATGGCAGGCACGCGGATGATCATGCTGAGAAGGCTACTGCTTTTCTTTTCTCTTTTAAAAGCAGGATGGGCATTTCTAATTCACCGCAGATGGCTTTTGATTTGGAGACCTTGTTTACTCCTGTGGCTGGTTTAGAAGCTCTGTTTATTCCTTTTTCCACCAAGGAGATTGATGCAGTTATTGCAAGGATTCCTACAGATAAGGCCCCAGGCCCAGATGGGTCCAATGGTTTATTTTTGAAGGTCTGTTGGGATATTATTAAAGCAGACTTTTATAAGCTTTGCTCTGACTTTTGGGAGGGGAATATTAGTCTACAATGCCTTAATAATTCTTTCATCACTCTTGTCCCCAAAACCCCTTCCCCTGAGTCTGTCAATGATTATAGTCCTATATCTCTTTTAAATTGTGTCTTAAAAGTTTTGACTAAAATCTTAGCAGAAAGACTACATAAATGGATTTTAAAAATGGTTCATAGGAATCAATATGGATTTATTAAAGGAAGGAATATTCAGGATTGCCTTGCTTGGTCTTTTGAGTATTTGCATCAATGTAAAGCTTCTGGAAAGGAGATTGTTATCATAAAATTAGACTTTGCAAAGGCCTTTGATACCATTGAACATTCTTCTATTCTGGAAATACTGAAGCATATGGGATGTGATGATAGATGGCTTAATTGGATAAGACTTATTTTTGAGTCTGGCTCTTCTTCAATTTTATTGAATGGAGTTCCTGGATTTGAGTTCATGTGTAAGAGGGGGGTACGTCATGGGATCCCCTCTCTCCTCTGTTATTTGTGGCAGGTGCTGAACTTCTTCAAGTGGTTATAAACGCTGCATGTTCTGAGGACCTTCTTTCACTTCCAATTGGGTAGCTAGCTTCTGAAGATTTCCCTGTTGTGTAGTATACTGATGACACGTTAGTTATTCTCCCAGCTGATTTGTATCAATTAGCTACCCTGAAGACAATTCTGGATGCTTATGCTAGCTCAACTGGTCTCAAGATTAATTATCATAAATCCTAGTTAATTCCTATTAATGTTCAGAATGATAAGGCTGCCAATCTTGTTGTTGTTCTTGATTGTTAGGTGGGAGGGTTGCCATTTACTTATTTGGGATTGCCTATTGGTACCACTCGCCCCACGATTGCTGAACTGATGCCTCTGGTGGACAGGGTTGAGAGGAGATTATCGAGCACTGTTTTATGGCTCACTTATGGACGTCGGGTTACCTCTATTAACTCTACAATGACACCTCTACTTACCTATGCATTGTGTGTTTTCAAGGTGTCACTGCAGATTTTTCTGTTTTTGGATCGTGCTAGGAGGCATTGTTTGTGGAGGAAAACAGAAGACAAATGAAAAGGCTTACTCTCTAGCTGCTTGGGATTTGGTTTGTAGACCAAAAAAGAAAGGTGGCCTAGGGATTTTAAATCTTAAAGTTCAGAATCAGGGGTTGCTGCTGAAGTTGCTTCACAAGTTTTATAACAGGCATGATATTCCATGGATTATGTTAGTTTGGTACAAGTACTATCTGGACTGTGTACCTCATGCAGTTGCTCCTTGTGGATCCTTTTGGTAGCGGGATGTTGCATCTCTTTCTGACATCTTCAGGGGTGTTACTACGTGCAGCGTTAAGTCAGGGGATGCAGTCATGTTATGGAAGGATCTATGGATTGCTGATGATACTCTGCAAAATTCGCTTCCTAGGCTCTTCTCCTATTCAATCAATGAGGATGTATCTGTTGCTGCATACACTAGCTTGGACTTGGCTGGGAATTTTGTTTTACCTGTGTCAGAGGAAGCTTATGAGGAGCTATTGATTCTTTCAGGGCATATTGAGGGATTATCCCGTGAGTCCTTTCAGTCAGATGAATGGACTTATATTTGGGGGAGGAGTATACTTCCTTGCGGTACTATAAGTTCCTTTTTGGGACTATTACACCGATCTCTGCACTTCTAAAAATCTGGAGGACAAAATGCATGATGAAACACAAGGTTTTTGCCTGGTTACTGCTGATGGATCGTCTAAATACTAGATATATGTTACAAAGGAGGCAATGCCCAATTCCTGATGTCAATTGTGTGATCTGTGAACGTCACAGGGAGACAAGTGATCACCTTTTCTTCATGTGCAGTTTCAGCTTAAAGTGTTGGTCTTTGTTGGGTGTTTCCTGGGATATGGGGCTAAGCCTCAGCCAAAGAATTTCCAAGGCTGCAAGGGTATGGAATAAACCTCTGTTTCTTGAATGTGCTATATTATGTGCTTGGAATATCTGGAAAGAAAGAAACAAGAGGTTTTTTGATGGTGTACAGCCTGATATTCATATCTGGTTAGCCAAGTTCTCCTCTGATATTGATTTGTTAGGGTCTAGGCTGACCCCGGACCTTAGTGATTTTATTAACAACTTTGTAAGAGAGGTGAAGGTCTAGTGTAGGGGTCCAGAAAATTCTGAACTCTTTGTAAATATGTTGTAAACTTTATTCTTTTTTAATTTAAGCGAAGTAGAAGCCTCTCCTGCTGTAATTCCTCAAAAAAATCATTTAAAATTATTCTAATTTCTTTAATAAGATAAACTCCTAGATATTTATAACTTGAATTTATTTCAAATCTCAATTCAAAATTCAAATGTCGATTCAAACTAATTTCCCAAAACTCCTAGAGTTCATGTCATAATTCGTAGCATTTACCTAAATGAGCTAAACCCTAAGTCACCAAAGTGAAAGAAACCCCGATCCCTCTAGTATTTTCGTTTGCGAAAAATTATCCCTAATTGTATTAGATGAATGCATGCACATGCACATATTCCTACATCTACCCTTCGTTGGTTCCTAAACGCTGGGATGTTACATCTGGTGACCGAATCAACTAGGTTTAGCGGCAGATCCAGCCTCGCAGATACACGATGTGGCCGATGTGAGTCTCTAGTGGGGTGGGAGCGGCCGTTGTGGCTGTGGCGGAAGCTCCCGCAATGGCCGAGGCGGGAGCAATGATCGTCGTTGCGAAGAGCTCTCCGCCGAAGAGCGAGCGAAGCTCGTTCGATTGGTGGGTGCACGTAAGAGGGCGGCCCGGCGGTGGACCAACCACGGCCTGGCCCACCTCCACCCCTGCGCGCGTACGCCCCGTCGCCGTCTCCACCCTACCGCCCGCCGTCCCGCGAGCACGTCCCCTCCATCCGTCCTCCACCCGCCTTATACCCCTCCATCCGTCCTCCATCACCCACCTACTCCGACGAGGAAGCGTGGAGCATGCCGGAGGAGTAATCCCCCTCCACCGAAGAATTGGAGAGGGACAAGGTGGTTGAGCGCGTCGACACCGACGAAACGAAGCAGGCGGCGCTGGTGAGGTTGCAGTGCCGGTTGGAGCGTGCATTCGCCGCGGAGCGGAAGCGCGAGAAGAACGATGCAGAGTGGACCGTCATGATGGTGGAGGGGTATAAGGCGAGGTAGGCAGAGCTCGCCAAGCACGAGGTCATCGGCCTCGACGGACTGCGCCACCACCATGGCCAGATGCTCCGGGGAGGTCACCCGGAGCACGATTAGCGCAGTAATCCCCTATGTAATAGACTAATTTAATTTATTATCGCAAATTATGTACAGTATTATTATGCACTGCTTTCGTATGATCAAATGCGTGTTCATCACTGAATTTCGCCGACGAGTGCAGATTTATAGTTTCACTGTAGTGTATCTATTATTTGCGGACGAACCGAGAACCGAGAACGGAGAAAGGGGAGTTCGGTTTCCTGTACTCGCCTTTTATGGTTTTCGACTTTAGGTATGGAGCATGTCCTGGCAAAGAAAAGGTACGGAGCATGTCACGGTCTCGCATGGCATTCCTCCGAGTTGTGTTCGCTCGCTTTTTGCGCGGGCGCGGCTGTACCTGGGAGAGGCGACGCTGACGGAGAAACCGGCCGCGGGCACGAAACACGGCGTCTGAACCGGTGGAGGCCGTAGCTTGCGGCGAGTTGGCACGCACAACCTAATCTGGACGAAAATATCTGCTACGAAATGCCGTGTGGTCTCCGCCGCGAGAAGACCCCAGGACGTGGATTCTGGAGGCATTAGCTGGGTTTAATACAGTAATAATAGTACTACGGAATAAAGCTACGCTTTCGAAGAAGCTAACCTGGCATTAACAATTTCGATGATGCGATTCTGATCCGTGATCACCTTATTATAAGTGAAGCACGAGGAGTTTTTTTTTCCTAAAAAGAGACGGAAACTTTGCTTCCTCCATTAATTAAGAAAGCCTAATTTTTAGGAAAACGATACCATTCCCCAGGGAGAAGAGCGTCTCCACTCGTTGGCCGTTTTCAGGCCGAAATTCGGAGCTAAATAGCGTCGAACGGACGAAGGTTTCGATCTAGGAATGACCGATTTCTCACTCGCGTTCTCAGGCCGAGTTCCCAGGTCGGCGTACTTACGCCCAAATGACTCAAATTCGTTCAGTTTTTGGCATATTTTGGTATAATACGAATACAGAGCAATGTTCGGCATAGTTCTCGATGAAATTAACCATAGTTCGGCATAAAATTAAACATAGTTCGGCGAACAGGGAAAATACAACATATTTCGGCCTTATTCGGCCAGATTCATGCTGGGCATCTATGTGTTTCCCCTGCGTATCCATAGGTGCTCGACTAGATCATCTTGCAGCTGTTGATGCACTACCGGGTCTCGAATGTCCTGACGCATGGCGATGAAGGCAGTCCAGGTTGGCGGCACCTGGTGATCAGGTTATGCAAGAGGTCCCTGTCTGTAGTATGGCTCGTTCTGTTCGACCAAACTCACTAGGTCCTTCCTCTCATCCTCAATGATCATATTGTGCAAGATCACACAATAGTTCATCACTTCTCACATCTGATCTTTCGATCAGGTCATTGCAGGAAACCGGACAACTACAAACCTCTGTTGGAGCACACCAAATACCCACTCCACGTCCTTCCTGCAAGCTTCTTGTTCCTTGGCATACTGAGCATGCTTGAGGAGTATCGGGTTTGAGATAGTCTTCATAAATGTTGGCCATCTTGGATAGATGCCATCTGCAAGATAGTATCCCTTGTTGTAGTGGTGCCCATTGATCTCAAAGTCCACGGGGGAAGCATGACCCACAACAAGCTTGGCAAAGACATTTGAGGAGTTGAGAACATTGATGTCGTTGTTCGATCCTGCCATGCCAAAGAAGGAGTGCCAGATCCAAAGATCATGTGTAGCAATTGCCTCAAGTATCACAGTGCAACCTCCTTTGTGGTATTTGTACATCCCCTGCCATGCAAATGGACAGTTCTTCCAGTGCCAATGCATACAGTCTATACTTCCAAGCATCCCAGGGAATCCTATTTTTATTGACTGCGACGATCTGAGCAGTGTCTTTGGCAGTGGGTGTTCTCAAGTACCGTGGCCCAAACACTGCAATCACCGCCCTGCAGAACCGGTACAAGAAATCGATGCCGGTGGACTCAGGCATGCGAAGATAGTCATCAGCACTGTCACCTGGCGCTCCGTATGCAAGCAACCTCATCGCCACTGTGCACTTCTGCAGTGAGGAAAACCCAACCATGTCGATGCAGTCTTTCTTGTACACGAAATAGGGGTCGAATTCCCGGACAGAGTGCACGATCTCGAGGAAGAGCTTTCGGCTCATCTTGAAACGGCGCCGAAACACGGCCTCTTTGTGGAGCGGCTCGTCGGCGAAGTAGTCGGCGTACAACATGCCGTAGCCCTCCGCCCGCTGCCTTGCTTTGCACTTCCAGCGACCCTTCGTCGAGCCTCCATGCTTCGGCGTTGCAGTCTACATGTACAACCATGCCAGGGAGGCGAGGATTTGCACGTGCTCTACATATTTGGCGGCTGCGGCGTTCTTTTCCTCCAGCAACACGGCGAACAGCTCTTCGTCGTCAGAGTCCATGGCCGAACGGGCCAATCGTCGAACACTTGGCGACCGAGGTGGTGGGAGCTAGAAGCGTGGGCGAGCTACGGCAAAGGTAGGGGCGGCGAAAGTGACCTGGGCTGCGGGGAACTTGCGGCGGTGGCGGCGGACCTATCTACAGGCGCGATTTCGGCTTGAATCGGCGGAGCTTCGCCGGCGCAAGCATGGTGGCGAGGCAGCTGGAGGAGGGTGGAATCCTTCGCCGCAGGGGAGGCGAATGGTGATGGGAAATGGGATATCTCGCTGACAGGGCTAGCCCACCCAAGTTTTCTCTCCATCCGGCGTTCCTAGGCCGTTCCCGGCACCTCGGGTTCAGCCTGGGAATGCCGGACCAATTTTGGGCCAAATCCAGACGAAATCAGCGTCCTGCGAACGCGACTGGGCGAAAAATCACCGTCCAGACCAAAAATACGCCATGGGAACGGCGTCCTGGGAACGCGAGTGGAGATGCTCTAACAACGATCGATCCCTCGGCTCCTAGGTTCGACGCGAGTCCGGAACCGAAGAGAGAAACGTGATGGGACCCACTGTTCCTCAGCATGAAATATCTCCTCCCGTTTTATTCTGGCTTCTTCTTCCTCGCGTTGGCTCCAATCCCTGATGGCCCAAAATATATCGAGCTCGTTGGGGAACCCCAAGAGGAAGGTATTATAAGCACATCAGCAAGTTTTCCCTTAGTATGAAACCAAGGTTATCAATCTAGTAGGAGCAAGGAAACACGCCAAAGGTGTAGCTAGCTGAACGTTGGCAGGGCGCACTACCGGTGCCAGCAGCAACGTGGAGACCTGCACAACACAACCACAGAAATTTGCCCTCAACTTGCGATGAGGTTGTGAATCTCACCGGTTTGCTGAAAACAAAGGATTAAACATATCGAATGGAAGGAAGTAATAGTTTGCAGAAAGTAAACAGAAAGCAGTAAACAGTTTGTAGATTGAATGTAAAAGAAAGGACCGGGGTCCATAGTTCACTAGAGGTGGCTCTCCTTAAGATAGATAACATGCTGGGTGAACAAATTACAGCGGGGTAATTGACAAACATCGAGAAAACATACAAGCATATACTAATCATCTTGACTCCTTTGAGACTTGATTGGGTATTATAACATTATACATAGACCGCCATCCAACTGCATCTATGACTAATAATCCACCTTCAAGTTATCATCCGAACCCCCTCCAGTATTAAGTTGCAAGCAACAGATTATTGCTTTACGAATTGCGTGTAAAGTAAACAATACGATTGTTCTATGAATAAAGGATTGTTGTTTTCTCCCTAGTAGCAACATCACATCTAGTACCTTAGAGATTTCTGTCACTTCCCCAGATTACTAGATGCATGAACCCACTATCGAGCATAAATACTAACTCTTGGAGTTGCTAGCATCTACTTGGCTAAGATAGCTACTAACAATGGAAAGCATGCAAGATCACAAATAACAAAGACATGATAGAATCAATAATCAATCTGAAATAGAATCTCAATATCCATCGGATCCCCGCAAACACAACATGCAGAATTACAAATGGATGATCTTGATCATGAACGGAGCTCACAAGATCTAAATATGAAAGCACAAAGGAGGAGAACCAGCCATCTAGCTACTACATGGACCCGTAGTCCAGAGATGAACTATTCACGCATCATACCGGAGGCTTGCATGATAATGAAGAAGGCCTCCAGGGTGAATTCCCCTCTCTGGCAGGGTGTCGGAAAGAGCTTCAGATCCCTCCCGATCTAGGGATGGAGATGACGGCGGCTACAGACACTTTCGTGGATTTTTGATCGGGTCCTTAGGGTTTTGGTATCGGAGGCAATATATAGGCGGAAGGAGAGGTCGAGGGGGTGCTAGGGTCGGCCAGACCACCCCTGGCACGGGCCAGGCCTGGCCGCGCGGCTAGGTGGTGTGGCGGGGCCCCAGCCCTTCTCCGTCTCGTATTCTGGCTCCAGGTGTCTTCCGGTAAAATAGCGACTTTGGGTTTTGTCCCGTCCAATTCCGAGAATATTCATTTTCTGACTTCCTGGAACCAAAAACAGCAGAAAACAGGCAGCTGGCACTATGGCTCTTGTTAATATGTTAGTCCAAGAAATCATATGAAAAGTACTCCAAAGTGTGAAGAAAACACAAGAAAGTAGATAAAACCAAGCATGGAACATCAAAAATTATAGATACATTTGCAATGTATCAATCCCCGCCTCCCACCACCGTTCGTCGCTCCAGGAGATTGAGGGCCCCGTGCTGCTCCGTGATCCGATGCCCAGCAATCTCCTCCGCCGCCTCCATGACACCCGCCCCGCTCTGCCCCGTTCCCATGGCGCCCGCCCCGCTCCGCCCGTTCCCATGGCGCCACCGTCGAGATCTGCTCCGTCCTGCAGCTCGGCGGCCTCGGGAGGAGGACGAGGCGGGTGCAGTCACCGGCATCGTGGTTCCTATCCTCGAGTTTCCGCCGCTGGTAGCACAGGATCATGTCGCCCGTCTCCCTTGCAAGTCGAGCCGCCGCCCGTCGTTCCTGCAACGTGCACGTGTCGCCGTGCAGCCGATGTGCTCCCTCCACTCCATCGCCGCCGCAACAGGAGGTTGATGCCTCGACGCAGGATCTACGCCCACCGTTTCTACCTATGACGACCATCGTTGCTAGTTGCGGAGGCCGGTGTTGCTCGCCGTGGCGTCTGCTTTTGCTACCAGTGGCGGCGGCTTCCGCTACATGCGCCAGCGAAGTTTGCTATATGCGTCGGCCGACGGCTTTGCTACGTAGGGCGCCCGATGTTGCTACTACAGTTTAGAGGTTTGCTACTCTAGTTGGCCGGTGTCGCTTTTGTCTCTGTCTTTGCTACGGTTTTGCTACATTGGCATATTACTTTTGCTATGTATTCATATATTTTTTGCTACTTTCGTAGAATTTTTTTTCTACAACCAATCTCTACGGTTTTTGCTACGAGGTTTTCGGCGGGAGTCTTCGGCGATGTCACCTCTGCTACATTAGAAAAAATATTTTGCTACAACCGTTTTGTGGTTTTGCTACAATAGTGTAAATTTTTTGTTGCGAGACCTTCGGCGACGTTTTTTCCGACGAGAGTCTCCGACGACGTCTCCAGCGAAGTCGGTTTTGCTACATTAGGACTTTTTTGCTACAAAGTCGCCGGCGAGGTCTCTTGCGAGATCTAGTCTATTTTTCTATTTTTTTGGCCGAACTGTTTTTTGCTACATGTAGCAAAAGCGGGACATATTGTAGCAAAGTTGGACCATTTGTAGCAAAAGCGGGATTAGACTCCGTTTTAGGGACACGTGGCGGCCTAGGGACCTGGGGGATCGGGGGAAATTATCCCCCGGGGGATGCCTAGCGCTCCCCTAATTTTTTAGCAGAAAAACGACAAAAAGCTACGACAACGGGGCAAACCCACCCAAACACCAACAACAACATACCGACGGCCAAGTGTTTGGTAGCGCTTCTCCACACAGAATTTCCCACCTTAGCCCAAATTCGGGTGTTTGTTAGGTCGGGTCCGTGGTCTGGGCACTGCGCACCTCATACGAAAACGGTCTTTGGGCACTACCCGGGTGCGAAGCCGAAAACGAGTTTCGCTGTTGGGCAGGGATGAGCTTGCCCAGAAAATTTCCCCACGCACCCTGCACCTCACACGAGCCAACAGGGGTCAATCGTCCTCGTGCTCATTTCCCCCAATCCGCCCTCTCTCACCCAGTCCTCCACTCCCGTTGATGAGATGCACGAGTCGAGGCGCCCCAGCCTCCTTGACGATCACGAACGACCTCCAGATGCACATGCCGCCGGCCCCCGTCCTCCTCTCGCGCCGCTCTCCCCCGACCCTCTCGCGCCGGTAGCACTCCTCCCGCGCCCTCCGTCCTCTCTCCCGTCGACGAGATGCCCCGGCCTCCTCCTTGACGCACTAGCACCGCAACAGGCCAGTCTCGCCACCAAGCTCCGCCTCCTCGACGAGCACGTATGAGCAATCGTCACGGCCAAGGTCTCCACTTGCAGCGATGGCCAGCGCCGGCACAGCCTGGGTCTCCACTGCCAGCGACTGCAAGCCAAGACCCGATTGCTTTTTTATAAGGACCCGATTGCTTTCTATTTCTATTTACAGGGACTTGATTGCTTTTTTATTGTGTATACAGGGACAAGACCGTCTTTCATTTTTGTATTCAGGGGATCTATGCAAATTTTAGCTCTCCTCAGGATCTCTTCTCCCATTCGACCCACCAAACAATAGTCCTACTCAACATGTCTGAACCACCACGAGCTACCAAACACATGGGATAATTTGAGCTCATCCTAGCTAGGATCAGCTTGTATGAGTCTAGATAGCAATTCTCTGCTGGCCCGGCTACCAAACACACCCGAACGAACGAACAAAGACATGCCATGATAAAGAGGGGGCATCAATCAAACAACCGCAGATGCATTTCCTATAACACCTCTCTTGTTCCTTAGTTTCTCCTTCCTAAACATAGATCTTGGCCTAGCACCACCTGTGATGGACTTAATATTACACCCAATCGATTTGTTGTATCTAGAATAGGTATCATCCAAGGCGGCGAGAAAAACACAAATCTCTAGGGCGATGATAGCTCCATACACAGGAGTCAACGATTCTAACTTAGCACCATCACTTATGGAAAGCACAAGTCTGCCGCACCGAGGGGTTGCAACTGTGGAAATTATGGATTCTCTAATATTTTGTTGTATTGATTTGGTCGACCCTCGTGGGTTATATATAGAAATACACATAGGGGTAGACTTGGAGTAAAGAAAGGTTGTCTAGAATCCTAGTTTATCTCTAACTCGTGTCGCATACGTATTCTAACATTTTCTAGTCGTTGCATGAGAGAAGCGAACGTTTGCGACTGAATTTAAAGTCTTCTCCTCCTTGTCATCATCAATTGTGTCTCTAATAATCATGACCGGCACCTACGGACAATGACTACATCCTACATAGACGTACATGGAGGGGATAGCAACAGGCTGCGATAACGAGCCACAAGAACACACGAGAAGGGAAGTCGTGGTAGAGTGGCTCTTCCGCAACCACACACATGACTTCTGCTAAGAGGAGTCAAAAGTGAACAGAAACCTTCGCTTTGGCGAGCCACCAAAAGCATGAGAAGTCGCCACGCAAGCGGTGATTAGGTGGTGGGCACCAAATCTCCCTAGACGGTTGTAGATTCCAATCAAAGGAAAGGAAGAAGAAGAATCATTTTGTCCAGTTATCATCGTGCTACTAGCTATTCCAAACCTTGAAAGGTCAAATGTCGTATATGATCAATAAGGCCACGAGGCGATATGGCAAGTTCCCATCCACACGCACGGGATACATGGCACGGCATATCAGGTCAGCTCAGCTAGCCTCGGTTCCGTGACCTGTAACGCGACATGACACGACACGTGTGGCTCCATTATTTTACGTGATAGGGAAAGTTCATATGACATCTCTAGTCTAGCTACGGCAGATTCGCATGTACGTACGGATGGTAATAACATGCGTACGACACAACTCTGCTGCCAGAGGGGGGCTTTATTGGGAGGAAGAACAGTGTCATTGTTCCAAAGCAGTTTTGGTGGGTGGATATGTGGTATGAGCTAGAAATTAAGTACGAGAGCTTTCTTTAAACCAAATGCGGCATCGTAGTACAGAAATTTCAGAGCGCCTAACTATAAGAAAGAAATTGGCCTATGAGGCTGTGTTGATAAGGGGACAGAATATTTGGGTGCTCTTGAGCGTCTTTAGAAGAAAGACCAGATGATTAGATGCCTTGAAATTAGGTACCCTTCTGGACGCCTCATCTAATAATCTACTTTAGAGATCACCCCATTGTGGTGGGTTGGCTATGTGTCGTTTAGATAACCAAACTCTCTTTATTTTTCCCAAACGAGCAACCGGTGGCTAGTTTGTTCTATCAAGCCATCGATTCTTGGTCATCGGATCGGCTCGATCGGAGATGATCTCGTGCGCGCCAGGCGGCCCGTCCTGACAAAATTTACCTGGTCCGGACCTACATACCTCGCACGTGTTGGCTTGACTCTTGGGTGGCATGCCTCTCTTCTTCCCCTATTCATGTTTGGTCGTTCTCTTCTCCTTCTCCTCTAATGTGTTGTTACCCAACTCTTTCTCCTCTTCCAGACGTGCACGGGAGGGCGAGATTTGCCGGCGGAAATTGAGGAGGGTGGAGGTCATTCAGTTCATCTTCGAAGAGAAGTGGAGGGCGAGGCGAAGGCAAGAGTTCTTGGGCGATTGGTGAGGCGTGCGAGAGTCGATCTCGATGACTCAGATTGACTCGTGAGCAAGTGCGGGGATCTTGTCAGCGTAGGGCGAGGAACGCGGTAGTGCGCCTAGCTCGACGACCAAGATCTACCCACGCACGACTACGGGGAGCGCACATGCGGAGGGTGAGGTGTGTGGGAGAGCATCGAGCTAGGCGACGGGGCATGGCGTGCGGGGAAGCCTCTTTCGTGTTAGCTAGTGCTAACTGGTTATTGTAGAAATCAACACTTGTCACAAAGTAGTCTATAATGGTCATGAAGAAAGGTCGTTGACTAGAAAACAAGGAACTCGGTTGTCGATCCTTGAGCACACTTTTCTCCGGCCTTCATCCTAGAATAGTGAAACTCCACTTCCTAGCAAAAGAAAACTTCCACCCGTTCGAGGCTAAGGGTGGAACATACGATGTTAAAAGACTGTGACCGCTTCCCCCTCCCCATGCTGCGAAGCCGAGAGGGTGTAGGGAAGCGTGTCATACATAGTGGGCGGGATCCCCGATGAAAAGTGTGCCCTCCTTGTGGATGGCGTGTGCCATCCCAGGAGCATGACGCGCTCGTTGAGAGGACCCGGGAAGCTGCGCCCGGGAGCTCAGCGTGTGCTGCCACTTTCCCACTCAAGGGCTCCAAAAAATAGGGCATCGTGACCCGAGTTAACCTGGGACACACGTGCATGGGGATTACCCCCAACGTGCGCTCCGAGTGGTGGCTTACGGGTCGCCGCTCGATATGCATGTCCTGGCTTGCCCACGGTTGGTCTCACATGGTGGAGGAATCCTCCTGCGAGTAGATCTTGAGGGGGGTGTCCCCCTTAAAAATAGTACTCGCGCAGATGGATTGATTTGTTTAGCATGAGTACTGCCTCTAGAGGAAGATCCCGTGGATGGACACGAATGAAGTAGTTTGCCGCACACTCATCTTGATTATCGTTCATCCGGGCTGCCTTGCTAATGGAGAATCGCGTTGAGCTGCTCGCATCTTTCTCGGGATCGCTCTCCCGGGGAAACCATTGTGGACGAGCACACGTACAGAATCTTGGGGCCCTCGCCTACTGTGTTTCTTTGGAAAACTCGAGGGTATCCAAGATCTGAACCTCTCCCTCTATGTAGTTGGAGAGAAGCCTCGAGTAAGTCTCGGGTATAGGGTTCAGGCCAATGTCCGCTTGTCACCGGCGACCATGCGGGTCGTCGGGGTAGGCGCCTCCCCATAGTTTGGTTGAGGAATGACGATGGACGACCCCAGAGAATAGAAGCAAGCCTCGTCCCTCACTCACCTTCCGTAAGATAGAAAGCAGTGTTTGGTGGGTTTGTGGCAAGAAGAATGGTGCCCTAGCTAGCGCCTATCCATAGGCACCTCCCCGCGCTGCGGTTGGAGAGAGAAGGTAGCCGGGCCAGCTGAGGGGTTCGCGGTTGAGCCCAATCCCCACTGCGGACGGGAAGAAGGCTATGACCATGCGCCCGTTGAGAAAGACAAGACCTCGAAATAAGATATGAGCGCAGGGTTACCCTCATGCCTCCTTCGGCAAGTGACTCCTCAAACCGGTCGGAGAGTCCTCAACCAGGCTACGCCCAAGAAGATCCTGAATTACTCGAAGAAGTTTTATAGCAACATCAGATGCTACGAGACAAAGAGAAACCGATTAACAACTACAAGAAACCAAAGTTGTAGATGTTGTGCCCTAACAAGGTAGCGCAACTCTGCGAGTACAAGAAGCAGTTGGGCGTGCGGGTCATTCAACAGACTGCGCCCCATAGTCTTCACCACCTTGGCCACTGTGGGCTTCACAGCATCTATGGAGGTTCCCAAGTCCGCCTCAAGAGCTAAAGGCTTGAAGATTATCTCCTTATCGAGCCCAGGAATGTGGCAGTGGAGCCTAGACAGCAGTGAGCTAGCCACCATTGTCGACACGTCTTTTCCCTCCTCCTCCAACATGGCGCCAACGACTGCGTGGACTACACTCATGTGGTCCAATAGTGTCATGAAGAAGAAGGTATGAACATCAACATCGTCCCTATTGGATAGGATGATGGGGGCCACTTAAAGACCAAGAAGCATTTCATATAGACAGAAAGCCATCTCCACCAGGGCACGATTATGTGCCTTGCTCTGTTCCTTATCTGAAGCAACAAACTTGCAAACATCCACTGCCTCTTGTCGGGATTCTTCCAGTTGATATTCCGCAAGAAGAGCGTCGTCCTTCAAATGCGATTCTATGAGCAGAGGTCAGAGATCTGTCACCGTATATCTTCCTGATCCTGGGAAGTCTTGGTGGACTCCTACATTAGTCGGGAGCGCTAGCCCCATAGAGTTTCTAGTTAGTGCCTAGCGGACGTCTCCTCATCGGCCCATGATCCTCCAACCTGCACCACAAGGCGGCTGAGAGCTACGCACACCTTGGCGCAAGCTTCCAGGGTTCTCTGGGTCAAGGTGCGGGATTCCTATGCTCGGGAATGGGCCAAGTCCCTGTCTAGGTCAAGGACTGTCACATCAAGAGGCATCCTCCATCTAGCCCTGTCTAGGATGCCCGGGGCGACTGTGGTTAGACATGATGGTCCTGCTTTGACCAAAGTGAGCATATGGACTCTGGGAATGGCAGAAAGCTCCCACGCCAGTGAGGTCACGCTCTTCTCACCCAGCAAATTCTAGAGGTTGGCGCCTTCGGTCCTTAGGACCCCCACCTCCTCTGCCAAAAGCTCTGGAAAAATGACGCCTCCTTCCGGCACCCCGAGACCTAGCCACAAAACAAGAATGGTATAATGAGAAAGGACACTCCAGAGAGCATACACAGTGGGTAAGTCAAGCAAAGGTTGACCTGGTGCGTTCAGGTCAAATGACTTCGGAGCCATGTTTGAGGAAGCCTTGGTGGCTCGTTCTGGTGCACAGACCTCTCCTGTGCCCGGAGCGCCCCTGAAAGCAATGATGTTTAGTAATGGCCGAACATAGATATCATTACGAAGGTAAGAAGGAAGAAGTACTCAACAAAATCTAGCACCAAAGGCCCACTTGCCCTTCTTCGGCGAAGGTGGTGACCTTAGGAGAAGCCGTCTCGCCTCCCGAATTCTCCCGATGACGCTTTTGAGCCAGGTAGGATGGGTCACTCATCGGTACAACGAACCCACCTTGCCCGGCAAAAGGTTCCACGGGGAAGTTCGAGGAAAGGGTTCACCAACAACCCTTTTTCCTTGGGCGTCGGCAGAAGAAGGGGCTTGGAAGCCACAATCTGGCTGGGTGGAGCCGTCAGGAAGAGACTCACCCTCTTTGTCAGTAGCCTCCTTAGAGGCTATCCATGCGAGGGAATTTTCTTCCTTCTCGTCTTCACCAGAAGAAAGTGTCGAGGAAGACTCAAGGTAAAACGACTCATCATCAACAATATCATCACCCTCCGAGTCAAGCTCAGACCCGCCTCCTTTCGTGATCCCCTTCACATCATGAAGGGAAAGCGCCGCGAGGATAGCGGCTCGACGCCCATCCGCGTGGAGTGGAAGTGGGGACTCTGGTATATCCATGTTGCCTTCGGGGTAAGGAGCCTCCGCATCAAAGAAATATAGTCCTCATGGGAGAGGGCATGCTTCTTCCCGGACTGAAGGCGCGTCAGGTTCTCGCTGCCACTATACTCCCACGCCAGCTGGGATCTCCTCTATAGCGGCGTCAAGTGCCTTAGGAGAAAATCCGATATCACAGTAGTGGTAGTTAAACCTTGGTCCACCAAATCCTCGATCTGGGACGTGATAGAGCCGCAGATCTACGTCTTGTGCACTCAGCCTCGACCAAGAGAAGATGGGCCGCGTGACCTCCTTTATATCCTACATCCATGGGAGATGGTCTCCGACCAACACCATGTAGAATTCGTCGTGCCACTCTTCTCATTTGGACTTGAACTGGCTGGCTGGGTACTTCCTGAGCATTGGTTGCAAAAACAAAACGTGATCCCCCCATAATATGTGGCTTCTTGTCGACTCGGGGGTGGGGAAATGGCGAAATAGCACTACTGACGACCTCACCCCCACAAACGCCTCATAGAGATGCGCGTAGGCGGCCATCATGAGCATGGCGTTGTGGTCGATGTGTACGAGGTGAAAGCCGTTGAAAGGATAGAGATGTCACCTAGAGGGGGGTGAATAGGAAATTTCAAAACTATTGCGGTTTTGGCTTGATAGAATGCGGAATTAAACTAACGTTTATTTTACAAGCACAAAACCTAAATAGACTAGGCTCAACTAAGTTCACCAACAAGAAGTTAAGCTAAGCAAGATAGCACAAGATATAAGTACTTCAAGCTCAATGGCTATCACAAGGAAAGTAAGCTCGGGTATAGAGATAACCGAGGCACGCGGAGACGAAGATGTGTTCCCGTGTTCCCTTACAACAAGGTACGTCACGTTGGAGAGGTGTGGGATTCCACGAAGGATTTCCCAACGCCACGAAGGCTCATCTTCTTCTCCGAGTATATCCCACGAAGGAATAGGCCCTTTCCTTACGGCTAGCTTTTCCACCTCTCCGGAGATGGCAAGCCCCACAACAACTTCACAAGCTCCACGAAGGAGAATCCCGGGTCTCTTCACAATCTTCCATGAACAGGACACCACGACACCAACCACCAAGCTAACTAGGAGGTCACCCTCCAAGAGTAACAAGCACACGGTCTCTCACTCGAACAAATCGTAATGGAGAGCTCAACACTTATGCAAGAATGCAAAGCAAGAACACCAAGGATGCTCAAATCCTTCACTCTCAAATCCCACCAAAGCATCAAGTCCTAGGGAGAAATTAGAGAGGAAGAATAATGGTGGAAGTCAACCAATGACTCCAAGATCTAGATCCAGTGGGTTCCCCTCACTTAGAGGAGGAATGGATTGGTGGGGATTGTAGATCTAGATGTCCTCTTCAAAAGCATTCAAAAAGATGCAAGAATCATAGGAGGGAAGGGAGAGGAAGCAAGCTCAAAGGGGTCAACAATGGTGGTCAAAAACATGCTCAAGAACCCTAGAACTTTGGGGAAGAAGCCCCCCTTTTATATCCCTTCAAGGGGATAACCGTTGGAGACAAAACGAGTTGGACGGACACGTTCCGGCGGGGAAACTGGCGCCAGAATTTCCGGTCGACCAAAAAAGTTCTGGTCAAAACGGAAACAGCAAACAAAACAGTTTTTCGGTGGTTCATCGGAAATTTCTGGCACGGCCCTAGAACCGGCGTTGTCGGAATTCCCGCCGGAATCAAAACAGGCACACGAAAACGACGATAACTTTTGTGTCCGGACTCAGATTTTAGTAAACTTGGGCTTTTTGAAAAGCTAAGAACAAGATCTATATATTAGAGAGTAGAAAACCCAAGAAAGAGAAGGGGATAAAGAACCAAATAAGGTGAGTTATGAAACCTCCCTAACAACAAACCGGTAAAATCTCTAAACTCAAAAATGCAATAGAAGATGCATATGAATTCCGTTTTCGATGAACTTGGGCTTGTTGAAGAGCTAGCAACAAGCTCAAGAACCTCACATAGAGAAACACAAAGAAGCAAAAGAATAGGGAGAAGTAAAGTATGCAAGGTTTGAGCTCCCTAAGACGATGTGATCAAGTTACCCAACCGGAAGCCCCTCTTGATAGTGCGGCTATCTATGCTATAACCCGGTCTCTCAGCAACTACCTTGAGACCGGTAAAAGGAAAATCTAGCAAGACCATACCTTTGCCTTGTGCATCCCATTTGATCTTGATGACAATGCTTCAAGCTCCATCCAAGCCGAAATCCATCACTTGATCATTGTTGCTTCGTGAAGACTCATAATTTGCTCCCCCATACAGCACTATGGGATAGCTTCAATAAGACACGTCTTCACAAGTACAATATCACCAATATGGACGACAAGCTTCAAGCAAATGATCTTCTCGAGATGCTTATCTTGAACTTGCCCTCCTCAACCTTGATGACGATCACCATTTGATGTCATCCTCTCATGGGCTATATGAGATCTTCACTTTTGAAGCATTCCCGTGGAAAGATACCTATCCCATATAGAAAAACACAAAGGCACATATACAATGGGTTAGTTCATGATGCATAATTGACAAGGCTTACCATACCACAAGATCCATGTGGTACATTCTTTATGCTTTATGTGTTGACCAACTTGAAATCACTCTTCACTCTTTGTATTGGTCAACCAAGTATCTTCTCAAGCTCTATCTCAATATCTTTAGGCATATAAGGAACTCTTCATTTGATTACATGCTCTAAATCTTAGTCAGCCATAGCTCAACTAATGAGGCTATCATGACACCGACTTAGATCCATATCTTGAATTCTTCTATTGAGATCATACTCTCAAGGTCTTGATCATATCATATTGTTCTCTTCAACTGGTCAGTCTTGATGCCACTACTCAAGGTATGTCTTTATCTTAATGGCATCCATACTTGAATCCAACACATGGACTACAAGCATGACCTATGGAATATTCCTTCATATAAAACTCAATGAAAACATTAGTCCATAGGGATTGTCATTAATCACCAAAACCACACATAGGGGCAATTACACTTTCAATCTCCCCCATTTTGGTAATTGATGAAAATCACAACAAGAGGGTTTATATAATGAATATTAGAAACAAGTATCCATCTTATCCGAGAATAAGTTGTATACAAGAGGTTGTATTTGATATGGTTAAGTAATCACAAAGATACTAGCCCATATCAAAACCGATTCTACTCACACAAACTACAACTAATGCATGAGTGTGATTAGAACCAATATATATATAGAGAGAGAGAGAAAACTCCCCCACAATATATGCACGTGTGATGAACTTGAATTTCATTGCATACATTGTTAAGAATAACCTTTGGGAGAGTTTCCACTATATATTCAACCATGCAAAACATAATAAATATGGAATGCATGAAAGGCAAACACTTAAGAAGAAACCAATCTTAAGTAGAAAACCATTTCCCTTAAAACCCTCTAAACTGACAATCACAACAAGAGGGTTTATATAATGAATATTACAAACAAGTATCTAGCTTATCCGAGAATAAGTTGTATACAAGAGGTTGTATTTGATATGGTTAAGTAATCACAAAGATACTAGCCCATATCAAAACCGATTCTACTCACACAAACTAGAACTAATGCAGGAGTGTGAGTAGAACCAATATATATAGAGAAAACTCCCCCACAATATATGCACGTGTGATGAACTTGAATTTCATTGCATACATTGTTAAGCATAACCTTTGGGAGAGTTTCCACTATATATTCAACCATGCAAAACATAATAAATATAGAATGCATGAAAGGCAGACACTTAAGAAGAAACCAATCTTAAGTAGAAAACCATTTCCCTTAAAACCCTCTAAACTTCTCCCCCATTGACAACAAGTGCCAAAATGGATGACAAAGTTAGACAATATAGTCCGAGTTCCTCCCCAAGGTGTGCATTTCTCATAATATGAGTGAAATCGAATGCACGTATTCAATGACAAATACATGGAGGAAATCAAACTATATTGAGGATCAAGGATTGCTAAAAGGACAACAAGGTGAAGAAACTTCAACGGTTGAAGCAAACAATCGAAAGATCCAAAAAAGGACAAATAGTTCTCTAAATTAAATAAGGAAGCTCCCCAAGGTTTGTGTATAAAAAGTTGTTTCATTTGAATACAATGTGCACAAACATGGAATCCTCACTCCCTCTATATTATTTAGAACACAACCAAGATATAAGGAGTATAGATATAAATCAATACACTTGTAAAGACAAGCTTGAGTCCAAAATAAACCAAATATGAGATATGAGTGCGTGAAGATGCAAATAAAAGTAAACTGAGCACTCATAAATCAAGACCTTACTAATACTATTAAAATACAAGAGGATAAGAGAGATGGTCGACAAAGAGCGAGGATATCAAGGCGAGAGAATAACACTCTCGTGTATATAAGTTTCTAAGTGGACAAAACATGAGAATAATCCACAAAGAAACATCCACATATAAGAGGTTAATAAAAAATAAAACATGGTATCCAATAGGAAGTCATAAGATATACCAAAAAATGATATTTTGCTTAAGTGCATATATAGCCCATGGCTCTATTTTCTCTCATGGTATATCAATGAACTTCACCAAAGAAAAATAAAAACCTCAAAAACATCACAACTAACACTAAGGGAACAAATGCTAGTTGGGATATTTTGAGAAAGGCAACAAGTAGCAAAAGGAAGGATTCAAAGCAAATTCAACAATATTGCACATGAGAGTACCTTGAGGAATTGATATGCAATAAATTGCTAGAAGGCATATTTGGGATTGGTGAATCATGAGCATGATTTTATATATTCCCCATTATATGCATCATCTCAAATTACTCACATAAGCAATAAGGAAAAAAAAGTCTTTCAAAGATCCCTGCAACAACCGCAACATTTACAAACAAATAAATTCATGCCAAGATGCAATCTACAAGAGATTGGATGAAAGAAAAGTATGCATAAATAAGATACTTGTTACCGATATAGCAATGGTATGATGTAGTAGATAAGAATTCTTCGATCATCCTAGCTTGTCTCCAATTATCATGTGGTGACAACACCTTCCTTATAGATAAGACAAGCATCCATTGCATCACCAACGTACCTAAAACAACATTCAAGTACATCTTGGTCCCCAAACTCATTGGGTCCAATGTGGTTAGACTAACCACAACACATAGGACACACTCCATAAAAATATGTGCATATTTAGAGATGAAATTTGAATTTCATGCACATCTTAGCCGTTTAAGGATTTGATGGAGTACACCTTATATATTGGATAAAGAAAGCAACACATGATATAAGATATACATTTTGTAAACATGCATGCGCGAGACTTTAAGATCCAACAAAGATATAATTTGGACAAATCACCAAAAATTTCAAGAAGGCACACAAGGTGTGACAGAACACATTTCTTGTCCAAACTATATCAAATAATCAAATCAACACAAGATTTGTTCAACAAATGAACCAAGCAAAAACTATTGAGCATACAAGATGAAATAAAAACACAAATGCTCAAAGAATTATCTCATTCAAGCAAATAAAATAGAGAAGAAAGAATGAGATAAAAAAACTCCCCAAAGAGCAAGGTTTCAAAAAATAAACCAAACCCTTAACACTTTTCACAATGGCACAAGGTTCCGAGAAGAAAAGGTTTGTCTTCCACTAAATTACATTTGATAATTAAAAAAAACATCAATGAGATGTTCGAAAACCAAGGAAGACAATGGGAGCCACAACAAATTTCTTGGAAATAAGATATGGCAATAAGGGGTGAAATCCAAGGTGATGATGATCCACAAATGCTACCACACACAAGTATATAAATTTTCAAAGACAATGAGTGTATTGGATTTGATTTCCGGTGGTATATTGGACGGATATTAAATATAAATATTCAAAATAAAAAGCATAGGATAGGAATGAAAATATTAGCACTATGCGAAGATAGAGATTCTTGATAGCTTCAACTAGTCACACAATCATGCAAAGCAATTATTAGAATAACTTGAACCAAATGGTCTCCCAAAAAGATATAGAGATATGTATTTGAGGAAGACCACACCAAGAATTTCTTACTCAAACAAAGACCAAAAAGATGAGTAATAAAAGCTTCTAACAAAAAAGGACCTTGTTTGAGCTAACATGCCACCTAGAAACAAGATAATCAACAATATCAACTCTAAGTGGCGCTACCTCATATGTTCACATTTCCTAGGATTGTGATATGCCAAAGAAGCATATTACTCCCCCATAATGTGATATTCAATGTTTCTTCATAAGAGGCAAAACAACCTCAACTAGAGATAATTAATGGGCATTTAGAATTTGAATTTCTCATTAGTATGACACACCACATAGTGACTAGATAAGCTTGCAATATCAATACTAAGTGGCAGTACTCATGTACACACATTTTAAGGTATGAGAGATGTGCGAGGCATATCCCTCCCCCAAAATGGGATGTTCCATTAACCACTCGAAAAGAGCCAAATAAGATATCATCAAGATGCATTAGAGGCTCAAAACAAAACACACATGTAAATGATGTGCCAAACACATAGACATACTTGAATACACAAAATAAGCAAGCATGAGGCACAACAAATACAAACACATACTTGGTACAAAACCAAAACATGTAATGGGGCAAGTAACTTACAATATAAAAGAGTTGAGTTCGAGTTACCGCAAAGAGGTGCATTGGATATAAGATAGGGAGATGATAATCCTTATGACTTGGCTTGATAAAATATAATATATGAAGATCCCTTAATTCTTCATGAGTTAGCTAAGTCTCCAATGCCCTCCACAAACACCTATTGATCAAGTTTGCGCTTGTTGGTCCCCAACCAAGTTGGATCCTAAGAGGTTAGTCACAATAGGCTTGGAAACCCAAATGGTTCTTTTCTTGACACCACTTTGAGTTCCAACAAACTTGGCAAACACATTTCCATACTTATCCTTCCTAAGATAATAATCATCATCAACAATGATAGGGTTAGATAAGGCACCGTTTGAACATGAAGAGGCAAAGTGCCCCTTCTCACGACATATGTAGCAACAAGTGCTCCCCTTTATCTTCTTCATTAATTTCTTGGCTTGGGGAGCCTTATCTTGATTATTCTTGGAAAGTGGCCTAGCTTCAAGTTGAGGTTGAGATTGGGCTTGACCCTGAACTTGTGGCTGCTTCCCACTCAAGTGCTTTTTCTTTAATGGACAAGATCTTACATGATGTCCTTCAACCTTGCACTTGAAGCAAATAATCTTGGCCGAATTCTTGATTTGGTATTGGCCCTTCTTCTTGTTGCTCTTGGACTTGTTCTTGTTATTGGAGTTGAATCCAAGTCAACTTTTATCATTAGGGGCACACTCAAAACACTATCAAGTGTGGATTTCCCTTCATGAGTCTTTTCCAAGTCTTTCTTTAAATAATTGACTTGGTGTAACACCCCAAAAATACTAATCAAGATTATCAAGTTCTAATCACCCAAGTTTAGGATTACCAAAAACTTTTATTACTAAATTGAATATGAATGCATGTGTGATTTGCATTAGTTTATGATTGAGTAAAATTGCCATGTTTGATTGCTACAAATGATAAGAAATGGTTTAAAGATGAATATTACATCATCTAGGCCATTTACAAAAAAATCCAAAGAAAAAGAAATCAAATATGAATCAAATAAGCAAATGGTCATTTTGACCAAAGTTAACCACTAGGCCACTTTGAGTGTTCCTAGTAAAGAATTTATAATAGAAACATTTCCATTTCTTTTCACCCCTTGCTAGACCAAGTAAAAGTGAACCCAAGCCCACTTTACAAACTCACAGAAACTATTTTCAAATCTATTTAAAGGACAGTTCAAAATTTAATCAAGTTCATATGGTAAGATCACCATTTTGCAAAAACCACCCAAATCAATTCACCTTGCCTTTTCCAAGCAACCATAGACAGTCAAGCATAAGATCAAAACACTCACCAAATTTCATTCAAAAATTTCAAATTTAAATTCTTGCGGCCATTTAGTCGAACACCTTGCAGACAAAATTTAAACCACTACCTAATTTCACTATTTTGAGCAGTGATCACTCACCCCACTGTCCCCTCTTCACCCCCCTAGTCTCCCCTAACACATAGCAGCACCAGACACGCACTCCCCCTTTGCCGTTGCGCTAGTGCAGCGCCGCCCGAAGCCGCCGCGCCAGGTAGACCACGGACAGCTCGCCCCAGGCCACGTCGCCCTCTCCCACGACGACCACCAGACAGGCGACCATCCACCGCCACCCCCTGTCCAGCCCTCGACCACATGAGAGCCATGGACCACCCCAGCATCGCCACACCCACTTTCTTTGCGTTGTGCCGAGAGCGTGCCAGAGCGCCGCAGCCGACCATCTCGCACGCGCTGCGCCTCAACCTCGCCTCGCGTGCACACCCTCGCCATAACCCCGGCTAGCTCCCAGACATCCCCGTTTGCCGCCGCGTGACCCATAGCCCCCGTGCGCCATCTCGAACACCGCCAGTTCCGCGTAGAGCACCGCCTGTGCCCGACCGTCCTTGACTGCCCCGTGCCGCGCCTTTAAGCCCGTGATGACCGCCAGGGAGCATTGCGTCACCCCCTACCCTCAGCCACGCCGATAGCTCCATGTACTGCTATCACCGGAGAAGCCAGCCCATCCCGCTCGGTCCCCTCGTCGGTGTATAAATAGAGCCCCCCTCCGCCACAATTCTCCACACCACCTCACTCCCCACTCCTCACAGACCCTCGCACGCTTCTCCCCGGAGCAAGGCGAGCGCCGCATCGCTGGAATTTGGCTGGAGCCCGCCGCTGCATAGGAGAAGAGGAGCCGTCGATTGGAGCCGTCCTAGGAGCTGCCGCGACCACCATTCGAACCGCCGTCGTCGACCACATCGTTCGCTCCCATCGCTAACCCTAGATGGACCCCAGGTGAGCCTCACACGACCCCCACTGCCGCGTTAGGGTTAGAACCTCACCGGAGCTGTTCGTCATCGACAATGAACCTCAGCCGTTAGATCATGTTCTAATCGTAGGGCCTAGATTGAAAGATACCGCTTCGGTTAGATAGAGTCGTTGACTAGTGGGACCCCCCTGGTGTAGCCCGCTGCACCAGCACAGTGTAGTTGGGCCGGCCCATTTAGTTTCCTGCGCAGGCCTATGAATTCAAATAGTTATTTTCCAATTTAGTTTAAACGAGATTCTGTCAGTAGATTCAAAAATCAATTCAGAGAGTTTCACTAAACCAAATTGCATGATTCCAATTTTGTTAGAAAGGTATTTAAATTATCTATCCAAGCCCGTTGGATTCAAATCATTTGGAGTTAGAGATCATCTATAGTAAAAATAACAAGAAAGAGACTTTTTTAACTTCAAACATTTTTCAAAAATCAACCATAAATGCTTTTGAGTTGATTCCAACTCTCAAAAATCACATTTGACAAGATCTATCTGAATATGTAAAAATATATAGGTTTGCATGCAATGACATTGGACTAGTACCAAAAGAATGCTATTTAGGCATTTCTAGTCACTTTAATTCTATTAAATGATAATATTAAACTTTATAAATATGACCAACCTTTTAAATCACATTCCAATGTATTAGAATACGTGGTGATGACATGTCTCAACATGATCCCATATTTTAATTGGAGAATATTAAATCTTAAGTATTTTCAATGAGTGGAAATTACTTTTCTAAAATAAGACAAACAATATTAAGTCTTTATTTCATGTGATGATTGTGATAATGCTAGATCATCAAGTGTGAGCCTTAGTGTGCTAAATATAAATAGTTAAGTATTGTTTGGTGATTATGTACCTCGTATTCATTTATAGACGATAGTATCAACCCGGGATATGAGGAGGAGTACTACCAAGAAGAAGAAGAAAACTTCAACCACTACACTACTCAAGGCAAGCCTAACACTACAAGTTGACTATGCAAGTTAATACTTGCCCACTTGATAAACTAAACAAGATGAATTAGGCATGCTTGGTTATCCAACTTTGATTATACCAATCCCAAGTTTTACTTGCAAGCTTTATTCTTTTATTTTAGAAAAGTTCTTTACTTTTAGTTAGTGCTTTGTGAGTATTGGAAAAATAGTATAGATACCATAAAGAGTATAAAACTAGGCATAAGTAGTTATACTTAGATGTCATTCCATGGCATGAGATTAGAGTTGGATAGTTACCCTTGATTAGCACCCCTCATTAGTGAATACTCTCAACTTTAGTGGCTAGTGCTAAGCATAAAAGTTGATCACTTTAGATGGGAATACTTAGTGAAAATGATTATGAAAACCTTGGAATGAGGATTCATTCTATTGAAATGTTTTGACATGTGTGGAGAAACAGAAAAGGATTTGATGATGAAAATGTTGAGGCATGAGCCTTAGCCCTTTATAAAAACTAATGGTTGGGTTTGGATGCGATACCATTCCAATTTTACCGTACAACCACAATACCCGAATTGGGTAGGGCTTAATTGGAAGTTTATATGCCTTAGTATGGGTTCCCTCACAGAAGAGGTTGAGCTGAGGCTACCTCGTGAGTATGAATGTCCACATATGCAGTGCCCAGGATGGCAGATGGCCATGGCTGGGAGGCCAAGCTCATAGGGGAGGTGCCTATACTAGAGTGTATAATTGAAAGGTTATGATTGATTATCCGCATACTAAGTATGATGATTCAGGGTTATCCCTGACGGATGTATCGTATTTTGTGGTGAAAGTGTACCACCTCTGCAGAGTGTCAAACTATTCGAATAGCCGTGTTCGTGGTCATGGACAGTTGGACTAGCCATACTATTCTATCGTCAGATGTTTTCAAAATGACTTATGAATTGAACTATGACTTTGACTTGACCATAACAGGGTTGTGGATATGAAAACTAGGTTCCCACTTAAGTGATTTAGAACATTAACTTAGTTTTCTTTACTTCTAAACTCAGTTTTAGATAAATCTGGCTTTTGCAAATAAACCTAGAGCTTAAGATTCCTACTAGAAGTACCTTACTTGTTAGTGATAGTTTGCGAGTACTTAAAGAGTACTCATGGCTTTGTCCCTGGCTATTCCCGTGGCCAGACTATGAGGAGGACTACCAGGATGATGGACATTAGGAGGTCTATGACAACTAGGATCATATCCCCTCGTCAGCATTGCCTATGACCCTGAAGATGGACCCCTACTATGTTTATTTTTCCGCTGCTTGATTTGTATTAAGACTGGATCATGAGATCCTTTATTTGTAAGACATTATTATGGTTTGTAATGGATGATGTATTATGGTACCAATTTTGTTATGTGTCGCAAAAATGGTAATCCTAGGATTGCGAGGTATGGCATAATAGGCATCTGGGATTAAAAATCCGGGTGTTGACCAGTTGGTATCAGAGCCATCCTGACCATAGGAGACCCTAGTTAGAATGGACGTCCGAACAAAAACTTAGTTTCAAAACAAAAGAAGTGAGTATTTATGAAAACCTATTCCCACTCTTATCCTTGATTCTTTCAAAAATAGTCATGTTCCTAAAAAATTCTTGCATTCCTACATAAAATTTGACACACTTGATCACCTCACTAACTTACTCACCCTAAATTCTTATAGATGGAAGTCCAGTATTGCAAGTTCTACCAGTTGGGGAACGGAGGCCAACTGATCTTTGAGAGAGATCTAGATGCACTGTCAGAGTATCTTAAGCGCCCGCACCCAAAATTCTTCGGGGCACAACTCAACGATCACATAGGAGGAGATCTACAATGGCTGATAGTTGTAGATCTCAGAGGCAAGATGGAAGCACCCACTTTGGAGAAGATCCAATTCACCTTGCGTGAGAACAACTGGCTAGATGGATTAGCCAGGGCTATGCATGAAGCTCTTGCCCGTCTATGTGGGCAAAACATCAACCTGATCCAGGGAACTCGCTTTGCTCACTTTGCAAGGCGTGATTCTATGGGAATGCCCTTGGCGATGCCAGGACACCCGGAGCTAAAGCACCAGGTGGAAAATCTTGACTTCATGTTGTATGATAGGCAGAAGGAGTTGGACAACGCCCGAGCCTATGCCAACCACAACCATGCCATTGCAGTCAAGAAGGACCAGACCCTCGCCATTCTCGCCAAGGAGCGCCAATCACTTCATCATCAGCGTGACAAGAAGGATCGCACCATCCATCGTCTTTGCAAGAAGGTGGCCGCTCTCGAGAAGACCATCCGTGAATAGGAAGTCCAGCTTGAAGCGAAGGAGGAGGAAGGTGAATATATCCAGGGAGATCTTTACTCTTACCTCAGTGATGACAACGACTACCTGGAGGATGATGCCATGGATTTCCACACTGATGATGATGATTCCGACTTCATTGATGATGATTAAATGCACTTGAGCACTACCGTAGGAATGAGTTGTACCAGTCCCACTGTATCGTAGTTTCACAGAATGGTTCCTAAAACCATATGTTTTCTATTTGTGTTGTGGTGTGTGTTTGTATGGTGTGCTTTGAATGAATGAATGAGAAGAAGTTGTTAGTTTGCCAAACCTGAGTCAAACTCAAAGTTTAAAAGCTTTTGAAACAAAACCATGAACCTTAGATTTCCCTCTTATCTCATTATCTATCTCAATCTTCAGATGACTCGTGGAAATCCCGGAGGAAGAAGCTCATCTCAGGACCCATTGTTGCAGATTCTGCAAATGCTAGTTTCTGACAGTGAAGCTAGTAGAGCCGAACGCCAAGCCAACCTAGCCACTCTTCAACAGATAGCTCAGATGGCCCACAATAACCAAGGTCACGGAAACCAGGATCACCATGGATCCAAGCTCAAGAACTTTCAGAATACCAACCCACCTATCTTTAGTAAGTCTGAGGATCTCTTAGATACTGGTGACTGGCTGCAAACCATGGAGAACAACTTGGAGGTCGTGGGAGTTGAAGCCAATGAAAAAAGTACTGTTTGCCACCCATTATCTGACAGGAGATGCAAGATCCTGGTGGAATAGCACCCATACCATGAACGAAGGTCAGATGATGACTTGGGAAGCATTCAAGATCAAGTTTAGCCGGACCCATGTGCCCCAAGGTTTGGTCACCAGGATGAGGGATGAGTTCAGGGAACTGAAGCAAGGAAGGATGACGGTAGTTGAGTACCGTGACAAATTTCTGTCACTAGGTAGATATGCCCCTGATGAGATTAACACCAAAGCAAAGAAGAAAGAAAGGTTCCTAAATGGATTACATGATGAGATGCAGACTGTGTTAGTCAACATCCGTTTTGGAGATCTAGAAGAGCTAGTAGACTCTGCCATTCAGATGGAAGGGAAGATCAACCAAGCCAATGACAATCGTAAGCATCGCATGATGCACCAGCCTGGATCCCACCATACTCAAAAGTATCACCCCAACCCGTCTGCAGGATATGCCCCAAGAAACAACAGACCCCCTATGTCTCGTCCAAGCTATCCCAATCGTAGCAGAGGAAACCTGAAGTCTGGAGGAAACCACAACAACAACCCTAGCAACTCCAACAACTTCAACTGTGCACCGCCCAAGTCCAACAACAACAACAATACTGCTCCAAGGACTCGAAGCAATGTTGTGCCTATTGCAGGAAAAGATAAGTCCTAGATTACTTGCTTTGAATGAGGAGTCAAGGGTCACTACTCCAATGAGTGCCCCAAGAAGCTTGCAGCAACCACCAATGTGAATGCACCCGCTCAGCAGCAACGCCGTGTTCAACCTGGAAGGAGATTTTCCCCAGGGAATTCTCTCAACCACAACGGCCGTCTGTTCCACATGAATGCTGAAGAAACTCAGGAAGCCCCCAATTTCGTGCTAGGTATGTTTTATGTTAACTCAGTACTTGCAAGAGTGTTGTTTGATTCTGGAGCATCGCACTCATTTGTTACAGAAGAATTTGCATGCACTAGTAAGATTCAGCCAACAAAATTGAAGCATGTTATGATAGTTCAAATACCTAGTTCAACCACCAAAGCTAGAAATATTTGCAAGGTTGTACCTATCAGAATCCATGGAATAGATTTTTATGCTAATCTAATAGTACTTGGAACCAAATGTTTGGAAGTAGTAGTAGGAATGGATTGGATGTCGAAACATAAAGGATTGATCGACTGTGCCAAGAAAGCCATAACCATGACCAGTAGCTCTGGAGTATCAGTAGAGAATGTATCTGAGACCTTGCCCCATCAATTCAAATGCAACAAGAGTCTAGCCCAACCAACCATAGACCAAGTCCGAGTAGTCTGTGAATACCCCGATGTATTCCCAGATGAATTGCCCGGTATGCCCCCAGATCGGGATATCGAGTTCATCATTGAACTAATTCCTAGAACTAGACCCATAGCTCAAAAACCTTATAGTATGAACCCATCTGAATTAGTGGAGCTAAAGAAGCAACTTGATGCTATGTTGGAGAAGGTCTGATTGAACCAAGCGCATCACCATGGAGATCACCTGTATTGTTTGTGGATAAGAAAGATGGAGGTAACCGTTTGTGCACGGATTACCGGAAGTTGAATGATGTCACCATCAAGAACAAGTACCCACTGCCAAAGATAGAGGATCTGTTTGACCAGTTGACTGGTGCCAGAGTGTTTTCTAAGATTGATCTTAGAACTGGTTATCATCAACTCAAGAATCGTGCAACGGATATTCCAAAGACTACCTTTACCGCCAGATATGGATTGTATGAGTATACTGTCATGTCTTTTGGATTAACCAATGCCCCCGCTTATTTCATGAATCTCATGAATAAGATTTTTATGAACTTCCTAAATAAGTTTGTCGTTGTTTTTATCGACGATATTCTGATCTATTCCAAGTCAGAAGAAGACCATGAGCTACACCTAAGAACCATCCTTGAAACCCTTATAGAACATCAGTTGTATGCCAAGTTTAGCAAATGTGAGTTCTGGTTGAAGGAAGTAGGATTCCTTGGACATATTGTGTCGGTAGGAGGAGTCGTTGTTGATCCCGCCAAGATCAAAGATGTTGAAGACTGGAAAGCCCCAACCACTCAAACCCAAGTTCGTGCAATTCTCGGATTAGCGGGATATTACCGCAAGTTTATTGAAGGATTTTCGAGCATCGCAAGACCGATGAACCAATTGTTGAAGAAAGATAAGAAGTTTGAATGGACGGATAAATGTGAAGCAAGTTTTCAAGAGCTCAAGAAGAGATTGATTTCAGCCCCAATTCTGATTATGCCGGATATCAAGAAGCTTTTTGATGTGTATTGTGATGCATCCAAGATTGGTCTCGGATGTGTGTTGATGCAAGAAGGCAAAGTCATAGCATATCTGTCCCGACAACTGAACCAACATGAGCAAAACTACCCTACCCATGACCTTGAACTAGCAGCCGTAGTTTTAGCATTGAAGACATGGCGCCATTACCTTATGGGTAACCGCTATGAGATTTATTCGGATCACAAGAGTCTGAAGTATATTTTCACCTAGAAGGAGCTGAATATGAGGCAAAGGATATGGATAGAGTTAATCAAGGATTATGACCTTGACATTCACTATCACCCAGGCAAGGCCAATGTGGTAGCGGATGCTCTTAGCAGATTGCCGTGTAGATTAAACACCATGATTAAAGAAGCCCGGCCAAGTTTGCATGAAGAGTTGGAACAGTTTAGAACGGAGCTAGTTAGCAAAGGATTTTTAGCTAGCATTGAACTTCAACCCACTTTGATCAGTCAGATCAAGGAGGCGCAGAAAGGAAATACAAGTATCGACGGAATCAAGCGTCATATCGGTACAGAGAAGGTATACGGATTCACCGAAGATGAAGAAGGAGTTTTGTGGTACAAAGGACGTATCTGTGTGCTAGAAGATTCCGAGCTGAAGCAAGTTATCATGCAGGAAGCTCATGATACTCTTTATTCTATCCACCCCGGAGGAACGAAGATGTATCAGGATTTGAAAGAGCAATTTTGGTGGCACAAGATGAAGAGAGAAATCGGAAGCTACATAGCTAAGTGTGATATCTGTCAGTGAGTCAAAGCAGAACATCAGAGACCCGCAGGACTTTTGCAACCATTGCAGATTCCAGAATGGAAATGGGATTCTGTCGGAATGGACTTTATCACCGGTTTGCCTACTTCTAGTAGGGGAAATGACTCTATTTGGGTCATAGTGGATAGACTGTCCAAGGTAGCCCATTTTATACCTGTCAAGACTACCTACCAGAGTTTGAAGCTAGCAGAGCTGTACATTGCTAGAATTGTCAGTTTGCATGGAACCCCTAAGACCATAGTGTCGGATCGAGGAACCCAGTTTACCTCAAGATTTTGGCAGAAAGTCCAAGAAGGATTAGGAACCAAGCTGAACTTCAGCACAGCTTATCACCCGCAAATCGATGGACAAACCGAAAGAGTCAACCAAATATTAGAAGATATGTTGAGAACTTGTGTGTTAGAATATGGATCAAAATGGGAAGATTGTCTGCCTTTCGCCGAATTCTCATACAACAACAGCTATCAAGCCAGTTTGTAAATGGCCCCATTTGAATTTCTGTATGGAAGGAAGTGCCGTACCCCCTTGAATTGGTCGCAAGTAGGAGAGAGTCAAATTTTCGGACCCGACATCCTACGAGAAGCCGAAGAGAAGGTTCACAAAGTCTGTGAACACCTCAAGACCGCCCAATCCATACAGAAGAGTTATGCTGACAAGAGACGTCGAGACCTGACCTTCAATGTCGGAGATTTTGTGTATCTCAAAGTATCACCCTTGAAGGGAATGCAGCGTTTTCAACTGAAAGGAAAGTTAGCCCCCAGATATATTGGACCCTTCAAGATTTTGAATCACCGAGGAGAAGTATCTTATCAACTAGAACTGCTAGAGGAGTGTCATCCATCCATAATGTGTTTCATATCTCGTTACTTCGCAAATGCTTAGAAGTTCCAGAGAAGACAGAAGTGTTCAAGAACATCGATAACCGAGCCATAGATATCAACAAGGATCTAACGTATCGTGAAGTACCCATTTGTATTTTGGAAGAATCCTTCAGAACCACCAGGACCCGGAGTATCAAGTTTGTCAAGATCGAGTGGAGCAACCATACCGAAGAAGAAGCTACTTGGGAGCGAGAGGATTACATTAGGACTGAGTTTCCAAATCTCTTTAGTTCCTAGTTTTTCTTAAATCTTGGGACGAGATTTTGTTTAAGGAGGGAAGGTTTGTAACACCCCAAAAATACTAATAAAGATAATCAAGTTCTAATCACCCAAGTTTAGGGTTAACAAAAACTTTTATTACTAAATTGAATATGAATGCATGTGTGATTTGCATTAGTGAATGATTGAGTGAAATTGCCATGTTTGATTGCTACAAATGATAAGAAATGGTTTAAAGATGAATACTACATCATCTAGGCCATTTACAAACAAAATCCAAAGAAAAATAAATCAAATATGAATCAAATAAGCAAATGGTCATTTTGACCAAAGTTAACCACTAGGCCACTTTGAGTGTTCCTAGTAAAGAATTTCTAATAGAAACATTTCCATTTCTTTTCACCCCTTGCTAGACCAAGTAAAAGTGAACCCAATCCCACTTTACAAACTCACAGAAACTATTTTCAAATCTATTTAAAGGATAGTTCAAAATTGAATCAAGTTCATATGGTAAGATCACCATTTTGCAAAAACCACCCAAATCAATTCACCTTGTCTTTTCCAAGAAACCATAGACACTCAAGCATAAGATCAAAACACTCACCAAATTTCATTCAAAATATTCAAATTTAAATTCTTGCGGCCATTTAGTCGAACACCTTGTAGACACAATTTAAACCACTGCCTAATTTCACTGTTTTGAGCAGTGATCACTCACCCCACTGTCCCCTCTTCACTCCCCTGGTCTCCCCCAACACATAGCAGCACCAGACACGCACTCCCCCTTTGCCGTTGCGCCAGTGCAGCGCCGCCGCGCCAGGTCGACCACGGACAGCTCGCCCCAGGACACGCCGCCCTCTCCCACAACGACCACCAGCCACACGACTGTCCACTGCCACCCCCTATCCATCCCTCGACCATAGGAGGGCCATGGACCACCCCAGCATCACCACGCCCACTTTCTCTGCAACATGTCGAGAGCGCGCCAAAGCGCCGCAGCCGACCAGCTCGCACGCGCCGCGCCTTGCCCTCGCCTCGTGTGCACACCCTCGCCATAACCCCAGCTAGCTCCCAGACATCCCCGTTCGCCGCTGCGCGACCCGTAGCCCCCGTGCACCGTCTCGAACACCGCTAGTTCCGCGTAGAGCATCGCTCGCGCCCGACCATCCTCGACCGCCCCGTGTCGTGCCTTTAAGCCCGTGATAACCGCCAGGGAGCACTGCATCGCCCCCTACCCTCAGCCACGCCGATAGCTCGTTGTACCACCGTCGCCGAAGAAGCCAACCCATCCCGCTCGGTCCCCTCGTCGGTGTATAAATAGAGGCCCCCTCCGCCTCAATTCTCCATACCACCTCACTCCCCACTCCTCATAGACCCTCCCACACTTCTCCCCAGAGCAAGGCGAGCGCTGCATCGCCGGAATTTGGCCGGAGCCCGCCGCTGCAGAGGAGAAGAGGAGTCGTCGGTTGGAGCCGCCCCAGGAGCTGCCGCGACCACCGTTCGAACCGCCGTCGTTGACCACGTCGTTTGCCCCATCGCCGACCCTAGATGGAGCCCAGGTGAGCATCACAGGACGCCCACCGCCGCGTTAGGGTTAGAACCTCGCCGGAGCTGTTCGTTGTCGACGATGAACCTCAGCCATTAGATCAGGTTCTAATCGTAGGGCCTAGATTGAAAGATACCGCTTCGGTTAGATAGAGTCGCTGACTAGTGGGACCCTCCTATCAGCAGCCCGCTGTGCCAACACAGTGCAGTTGGGCCGGCCCATTTAGTTTCCCGCACAGGCCTATGAATTCAAATAGTTATTTTGCAATTTAGTTAAAACGAGATTCTGCCAGTAGATTCAAAAATCAATTCAGAGAGTTTCACTGAACCAAATTGCATGATTCCAATTTTGTTAGAAAGGTATTTAAATTATCTATCCAAGCCCGTTGGATTCAAATCATTTGGAGTAAGAGATCACCTATAGTAAAAATAACAAGAAAGAGACTTTTTCAACTTCAAACATTTTGCAAAAATCAACCATAAATGCTTTTGAGTTGATTCCAACTGTCAAAAATCACATTTGACAAGATCTATCTGAATATGTTAAAATATATAGGTTTGCATGCAGTGACATTGGACTAGTACCAAAAGAATGCTATTTAGGCATTTCTAGTCACTTTAATCCTATTAAATGATAATCTTAAACTTTATAAAATATGACCAACCTTTTAAATCACATTCCCATGTATTAGAATATTTGGTGATGACATGTGTCAACATGATCCCATATTTTAATTGGAGAATATTAAATCTTAAGTATTTTCAATGAGTGCAAATTACTTTTCTAAAATAAGACAAACAAGATTAAGTCTTTATTTCATGTGATGATGGTAGATCATCAACTGTGAGCCTTAGTGTGCTAAATAGAAATAGTTAAGTATTTTTTGGTGATTGTGTACCTCGTATAAATTTATAGACAATAGTACCGACCCGGGATACGAGGAGGAGGAGTACTACCAAGAAGAAGAAGAAGAAAACTTCAACCACTACACTACTCAAGGCAAGCCTAACACTACAAGTTGACTATGCAAGTTAATACTTGCCCACTTGATAAACTAAACAAGATGAATTAGGCATGCTTGGTTATCCAACTTTGATTATACCAATCCCAAGTTTTACTTGCAAGCTTTATTCTTTTATTTTATCAAAGTTCTTTACTTTTAGTTAGTGCTTTGTGAGTATTGGAAAAATAGTATAGATACCATAAAGAGTATAAAACTAGGCCTAAGTAGTTATACTTAGATGTCATTCCAAGGCATGAGATTAGAGTTGGATAGTTACCCTTGATTAGCACCCCTCATTAGTGAATACTCTCAACTTTATTGGCTAGTGCTAAGCATAAAAGTTGATCACTTTAGATGGGAATACTTGGTGAAAATGATTATGAAAACCTTGGAATGAGGATTCATTCTATTGAAATGTTTTGACATGTGTTGAGAAACACAAAAGGATTTGATGATGAAAATTTTGAGGCATGAGCCTTAGCCCTTTATAAAAACCGATGGTTGGGTTCGGATGCGATACCATTCCAATTTTACCATACAACCACAATACCCGAATTGGGTAGGGATTAACTGGAAGTTTATATGCCTTAGTATGGGTTCCCTCGCGGAAGAGGTTGAGCTAAGGCTACCTCGTGAGTATGAATGTCCACATATGCAGTGCCCAGGATGGCAGATGGCCATGGCTGGGAGGCCAAGCTCATAGGGGAGGGGCCTATACTAGAGTGTGTAATTGAAAGGTTATGATTGATTATCCGCATACTAAGTATGATGATTCAGGGTTATCCCCGACGGATGTATCGAATTTTGTGGTGAAAGTGTACCACCTCTGCAGAGTGTCAAACTATTCGAATAGCCGTGTCCGCGGTCATGGACAGTTGGAGTGGCCATACTGTTCCATCATCAGATGTTTTCAAAATGACTTATGAATTGAACTATGACTTTGACTTGACCACAACAGGGTTGTGGATATGAAAACTAGGTTCCCAATTAAGTGATTTAGAACATTAACTTAGTTTTCTTTACTTCTAAACTCAGTTTTAGATAAATCTGGCTTTTACAAATAAATCTAGAGCTTAAGATTCCTACTAGAACTACCTTACTTGTTAGTGATAGTTTGCGAGTACTTAAAGAGTACTCATGGCTTTGTCCCTGGCTATTCCGGTGGCCAGACTATGAGGAGGACTACCAGGATGATGGAAAACAGGAGGTCTATGACAAATAGGATCATCTCCCATCGTCAGCATTGCCTGTGACCCTGAAGATGGAGCCCCTACTACGTTTATTTTTTTGCTGCTTGATTTGTATTAAGACTGGATCATGAGATCATTTATTTGTAAGACATTATGGTTTGTAATGGATGATGTACTGTGGTACCAATTCTATTATGTCCCGCAAAAATGGTAATCCTGGGATTGCGAGGTATGGAATAATAGGCATCTGGGATTGAAAATCCGGGTGTTGACACTTGGGCGTTGAGCTCTTTGATTTCCTATACATGGTTAGTACAACTAGAAGTACTAGAGGAAGTAGAAGCTTCATTGTTAGAGCAACAAGGCAAGGCAAGTAATCCAACACAAGGTTTATCAATAGTATGACTAAATGGATCACAAGGACAAGCACATGATGATATATCATTTTGAGTAGAAGTTGTGCTAACGTCAAAAAGAGGCTCACAAGATGTTACCTTAGTGATACTTGCCTCAAGTACTAACTTTAGCCCATCATAGGAGATTAGAAGATCATTATGAGAGCCTGAGAGCTTTTCATTACTTTCTTCCAATTTCCTATAATTTCTAGTTAGCAACTCAAGTTGAGCCCTTAGCTCAACATTCTCCTTTAAGGTAGATGCTTCACAAGAAGTAGAGTTAGTAGCACAAGCATTATTAATGGAATTTTCATTTTCAAACTCATAAGATTCAATTTTTTGTGTGAGGAGACAATTAGTGTGCTTCTCCTCGGCAAGCTCTTGCTTAAGGAGATTGAATCTCCGACTCCCATCATCAAGTTGGAAATCCAACTCCTCTATGGTTTTCGTTTGTTTAGTTATGGTATTCATAATGTGTTTGAGTTTTTAATCATGGAAGAAAGATGCCAGGAAATCATGCCAACCACTCATGGGGACATCCATGATAAATGGAATTACATTTGGGGGACAGATAAATTTGAAGTAAAAAAGGCCTACTCATCCATGATTGGCTACTCGACATCACCACCACACTTATCTTGGTTATGGACATCCTCTTGTCAGAATAAACACAAATTCTTCTTCTGGCTTTTGCTTCTGGACAGACTGAATACAAGGAATCTTCTGAAAAGAAAACAGTTCATCCTGCCTGACTACAAATGTGTAACTTCCAACTGTTACTTGGAAGAATCAGTTAACCATTTATTCTGGGAATGTTCTTTTGCAAACAAATGTTGGGACCATATTTACAGAAACAGAACTGCAAATCTATCAGGATTGGAAGCTATTTCAGACATCAAAGAAAAGTTACACCTGCCATTTGCAATGGAAATCATTGTCATGGCTACCTAGGGTATCTGGATATGCAGAAATGAGAAGATATTTAATGACAATAGACCCACACTAGAAAGATGGAAAGCAATCTTCTATCAAGAGATGAGATGGATACAGTTCAGAATCAAAAGAAAATACAAGGAGAAATTCAAAACCTAGCTGAATCAACAATTAGATCAGGGATAGAGTAGATTTTGCCCACTTTAGATGAGGCTTTATCTTTCTTGTTTTGATCTGCCTTAGATCAATAGACTATATGTATTTTATCTTTGTAACTTACTCATACCTTATAATAAAAAATTGCAGTGGGGATTCTCCCTACTGTTTCACCTCAAAAAAAATAACGTGTTTGAGACAAGCAACGAACTTATTATTACCACGAAGAGAGGTACACAAAAAAGTCAACTCAAGCACAAGAGCACTAGTATCCTCATCAAGGTCATCATCACTATCATCATTAACATTTCTATTATCTAGAGAAGATATGTTGGGATCCAAGGTAGGAGATACCTTTGATCCTCTTACCATAAGGCACATGTGAGCACGGGAGGGTGAATATGAGGATATTATTGAATCTCCATTCATGATTGTGTCTTGCTCCATAGAATGTTTGATTTTCTTTACATTGTTAGATACACAACTAGAGGAAATAGAAGCATTTTGCACATGGGAACAAGTCATATCAAGCATATCATCTACATTAGTACCCAAATAGTTTCTAGACGATATGCAAGGACTAGCAACACAAGGGGATATATAACTATTGTTGCAAGAAGTGTTTAAGTCCAAACTCTCTACACCATTATCATTTATAGAACAAGAATCATTGGTGTAAAGAGAAACACTACCATCATCACATATGATTTCTCCACTCACCATGCCATTACCTTGTGACTTATCACATGTAGGTGAAGTGGAAGGAAATGAAATCTCATTGTGGCCGGAAGTGGAAGCAATTTGGAGCTCATCATGATGTGAAGGAGAAGAGAGCTCCTCGGATATACCACCGACCATATGAGAAATGGACCCATAAAATATTTCTTTAAGCTTGGTCCACATCTCATGAGATGACTTGCGCTTTACATTTGTCAAGAACAAATTAACTATGGGGCTCAAGGAGAAAATAAGCTCATTAGATACTTGAGCTTCGAGATGTAAATTTTTCTCATCCTGTAAAGATAGATTTTGAGGATCCATCGGGGGAGAAAAACCTACATCTAGAAATCTCTCAATATTTGGACACAAGGTTCGAAGATTACAAAGCAAGCAATTTCTCCACAAAATATAATTTGTCCCATCAAAGACAATTGTGTCATTATGCACTATATTACTAGCCGACATCTTTACACTCTAGGCGGTGAAGCCTAAATAAGGAGAGACCTTGCTCTGATACCAATTGAAAGGATATAGATGTCGCCTACAGGGGGTGAACAGGCAATTTCAAAATATTGCGGTTTTGGCTTGATAGAATGCGGAATTAAACTAACGTTTATTTTACAAGCACAAAACCTAAATAGACTAGGCTCAACTAAGTGCACCAACAACAAGTTAAGCTAAGCAAGATAACACAAGATATAAGTACTTCAAGCTCAATGGCTATCACAAGGAAAGTAAGCTCGGGTATAGAGATAACCGAGGCACGCGGATACGAAGATGTGTTCCCATGTTCCCTTACAAGAAGGTACGTCATGTTGGAGAGGTGTGGGATTCCACGAAGGATTTCCCAACGCCATGAAGGCTCACCTTCTTCTCCGAGTCTATCCCACGAAGGAATAGGCCCTTTCCTTATGGCTAGATTTTCCTCCACTCCGGAGATGGCAAGCTCCACAACCACTTCACAAGCTCCACGAAGGAGAATGCCGGGTCTCTTCACAATCTTCCACGAAGAGGACACCACGACACCAACCGCCAATCCAACAGGAGGTCACCCTCCAAGAGTAACAAGCTCATGGTCTCTCACTCGAACAAATCGTAATGGAGAGCTCAACACTTATGCAAGAATGCAAAGCAAGAACACCAAGGGTGCTCAAATACTTCACTCTCAAATCCCACCAAAGCAACAAGTGCTAGGGAGGAATTAGGGAGGAAGAACAATGGTAGAAGTCAACTAGTGACTCCAAGATCTAGATCCAATGGGTACCCCTCACTTAGAGGAGGAATGGATTGGTGGGGATTGTAGATCTAGATCTCCTCTTCAAAAGCCCTCAAAAAGATGCAAGAATCATAGGAGGGAAGGGAGAGGAAGCAAGCTCAAAGGGGTCAACAATGGTGGTCAAAAGCGTGCTCAAGAACCCTAGAACTTTAGGGAAGAAGCCCCTCCTTTTATATCCCTTCAAGGGGATAACCGTTGGAGACAAAACGAGTTGGACGGACATGTTCCGGCGGGGAAACTAGCGCCGCCAGATCTGGCGCCGGAATTTCCGGTCGACCAGAAAAGTTCCGATCAAAACCGAAACAGCAAACATAACAGTTTTTCGGTGGTTTGCTGGAAATTTCCGGCACGGCCCCAGAACCGGCGCCGCGGGAATTCCCGCTAGAATCAAAACACGCACACGAAAACAACGATGACTTTTGTGTCCGGACTCAGATTTTAGCAAACTTGGTCTTCTTGAAAAGCTAAGAATAAGCTTTATATATATTAGAGAGTAGAAAACCCAAGAAAGAGAAGGAGATAAAGAACCAAATAAGGTGAGGTATGAAACCTCCCTAACAACGAATCGGTAAAACCTCTAAACTCGAAAACGCAATAGAAGATGCATACGGATTTTGTTTTTGATGAACTTGGGCTTGTTGAAGAGATAGAAACAAGCTCAAGAACCTCACACAGAGAAACACCAAGAAGCAACAAAATATGGAGAACCAAAGTATGCAAGGTTTGAGCTCCCTAAGATGATGTGATCAAGTTACCCAACTGGAAGCCCCTCTTGATAGTGCGGCTATCTATCCTATAACCCGGTCTATCAACAACCACCTTGAGATCGGTAAAAGGAAAACCTAGCAAGGCCATGCCTTTGCCTTGGGCATCCCATTTGATCTTGATGACAACGCTTTAATCTCCATCCAAGCTAGAAGCCATCACTCGATCATTGTTGCTGCATGAAGGCTCATAATTTGCTCCCCCATACAGCACTATGGGATAGTTTCATTAAGACACGTCTTCACAAGTATAATATCACCAATATGGACGGAAAGCTTCAAGCAAATGATATTCTCGAGATGCTTATCTTGAACTTGCCCTCCTCAACCTTGATGACGATCACCACTTGGTGTTATCCTCTCATGGGCTATATGAGATCTTCACTTTTGAATCATGCCCATGGAAAGATACCTATCCCATATAGAAAAATACAAAGGCACATATACAATGGATTAGTTCATGATGCATAATTGACAAGGCTTACCATACCACAAGATCCATGTGGTACATTCTTTATACTTCATGTGTTGACCAACTTGAAATCACTCTTCACTCTTTGTATTGGTCAACCAAGTATCTTCTCAAGCTCTATCTCAATATCTTCAGGCACATAAGGAACTCTTTATTTGATTACATGCTCTAAATCTTAGTCAGCCACGGCTCAACTAATGAGGCTATCATGACACCGACTTAGAGCCATATCTTGAATTCTTCTATTGAGATCATACTCTCAAGATCTTGATCATATCATATTGTTCTCTTTAACTAGATGAGCTTGATGTCACTACTCAAGGTATATCTTTATCTTCATGGCATCCATACTTGAATCCAACACATGGACTACAAGCATGACCTATGGAATATTCCTTCATATAAAACTCAATGAAAACATTAGTCCATAGGGATTGTCATTAATCACCAAAACCACACATAGGGGCAATTACACTTTTAGCCATACGCCCTCATCACCTCGAGGAAGAACTCCGGAAAGAGGGGGACCTTGCCCCATGTGGAGGAAGCAGGCATAGATCGGTAGCTCCCCATCCCCAACCTTGGTACGGGGACGACAAATCTTCGTGGCCTCATTCTCATGGCGCTCATTCGCCACATGAGCATGCAGATCCCAGAACTTCTCCTCATCCAGCGTCGACTTGGTGCGGGCCCGATGAATCTTCTAGGTTTTGCCATCTCGAGCGGGTCCTTGCCAATGGTGCCCCATTCCCAGCCTCTGAAACCTCATGGTCCGCCATGAGTAGTTTGGATCTTGGAGAAGTGTGCGAAGAGAAGGAGAATGAGGGGTTAATGGGGGAGCGTGCCTTGGAGGGGACTTTTTATAAAGAACCCTAGGGCGATCCCAACCACGTGGACCTTCATAATTCACCCACCCCGACTCGTGCACACACGTCGCTTCGTGGCACCACGGGGTCAGAAGACGAGGCGCCCACTGCTAGCGATACATATCAGCTGGTGACTTGCCGGGAATAGGGACCAGATCAGCTGCGTCATGATACCTTAGCCTATCCAGGGCTCGGGGGGCTGCTGTCCTATCCGTGAACCCGGGGTCCCAAGATCCCTCCTGGGCAAGCCACAGCTAAAGGCCCTGCCCTAGGGGTTACATGTTATCGTCCCGGGCAGCCAGGAGAATCCCGGCTAGCTACCCAGGCTAATAGAAGACAGGACAGGACAAAGCTCTGAAGCCTAGCCCACCCACGTAGTGCACATGCAATCATCACCCCGCCGCGTGGCCTTGCCAGACGGACGCGTCTTGTATCCGACCCCTATGGTGTCCCCTTACCTTTATGAAAGAAGGCCTAGGTCGATTGAGAGAGGGAGAGTTTTTAGCTTAGATATTTCCTATGGAAGGAATCCTTATACTCGTGACCATCCACCAAATAGTTGATAGTTGCAGGACATAGGGATCCTCACGTCGAGGACCTGAACCTGGGTAAAAGACATGTCTTTCTCTGTGTGTTTGTGTCTGTCTAGCTCGCCGATCGAGTTCGCCGGACGTTACGCCCCTGGCCGAAATAACAAAGGGGATCACTATCCCTGTTGTCGAGAATCAAGACATGACACCCGTCGCCATGTTGCAGCACGTAGGCCATCGCCGCTACCCTCGTCTTCGGTGCCATAGGTCTGGTTGGGCCCAGATCGGGCTCATAGAGCCTCGCCCCCACATTGCAGCACAACAACTCCATCATCGACATCCTAGAACCAATAACTTGCTCTTCGTGCCAACGGAGAAACCATCATCGTGTCTGAGGCCCGCCCTGACCCATATGGGACCCAAAGGGCCCAAATCTAGGTCGGGGGAGGTGTCGTCGGCCGCGCCGGGCAGCCTCGTCAAAACCATCAGACAGCCATGGCCTTCGCTTCCAAGGGGTAGCGCCCACGCCATCATAGCCACTCGACCTCGCCAGACCGCCGCCAAGCCGAAGATCTCCGCCGCCGGATGTCATGCGTTGTCCCACCGCATTCACGTGCGCAGGGTGAGACAGACCGCCGGCACCGCACAAGCCACGCCGGGAGGCCCGCGCCGGCAGCGGCGAAGAGAGGAAGGGTAGAAGGGGTAGGGAGGAGGCGGCGCTGACGGGAGGCTTGTGGTCACCCACGCGGGGCGAGACAGGAGCAATGGGGTGTTTTTCACAAACAATCAGCAATGGCACCATTCAAAATAATCAGAAAACAAAAGTGCGCCCTTGTTTTATGCTTCATGCTCCTATTCTTGATATAGCTTCTGTGTTTTAGTTTACATCGCTTCCAAACAAACTTTGGAAGCAGAAAATGAGTCGGCTGTTACCAGAGGTTTCTAACATAACTAGTGAAATACAGCTGTTAGCAACCTACAGTTGATTCAGTTCACTTTACTGCCAAACGAGACCTTATTGCATGAAATACTACTATCCATGCTGTTAATCAGAGAGCAAAGAAAACTTGTCCCGACGGCGACGGTGGGTACACACGGGTGGTAGTTGGCCGGCGCAGTAAGGAGTAAAAACGAACACCGGACTAGTCACACCAGGCCATCCATGATCCATCCAGCGACCAGTCATCGGACAACTCACGGGCCCAGCATGTGCAGTGCAGTGCAGTGCAGCAGACGGCGTACGTGGATGGAGGCCGGCCCCGCGCCCGAGCCGCACCGCCGACCTCTCTACCTTGTCTCGGCCAACTAACAGCGACACGTAAGTAAATGCGGCCATCAATGGCGGTGCTCCCTCCCGGTTAGAGCGAATTCAATAATATAGACAGCTTCTAGCTCCTCACTCCGGTCCATATTATTGTTCTTAACTTTATCTAGATTCAAATGTACCTAGTTAATAATCTAGACTGGATTCATCCGAATCTATACAAAGTCGAGAACATTAATATGGACCGGAGTGAGTATAAGAAAATGTCATGTTATCTATAGTCATTTCTATAGTTCACTTGTACAATAGTTAGTTATAAAAATTTACTATTTGATCAATATATGGCCTACATTTCATTTCACAACCTACCTAAGAACATGTGCTAGAGTTGGCTATTAACTTATAACTCGCTTACAATCTCTCTTCTCTTATCTCTCCTCCACGTCATTAAAATTATAATAATTTATCTCTTATAGCTAGCTGAGTGTGTCCTATTATACTTGCTCTTTCTACGGCATACCCATGAGTTGAACAATCCGATCTCACGCTCCCTTCCACATGCCGCTCCGAGCACAACGGTAGAAGCAGCACGGTAAAATAGAGGAAACGTGCGTGACGTTAGTGCATTCATTCATTATAAATGGCGGCCGGTGGAGAACGAGAGCATCTACTCCCTGTGTTTTAAAATATAAGATATTTTAGTTTTGTAAAAGTAATATATCTAGATTTTTTTAGTATATAGATTTATTTAAAATCTACGTGAACCTACGTATTAAAAGTTATAGGAAAGCTAAAACATCTTATATTTTAAAACCAAGAGTAGGATACCAACGGCAGTGGGGTACGGCGTCCATAGGTAAAGATGGCATCCTCGTTTCTACCCTCCATTTATAAATATAAGACGTTTTAGGTTTATAAATAAATATATCTAAATATTTTTTAGTGTATAGATTCACTTCGAACCTTAACGAACCTATAAACTAAAATATGTCCAGATAGATTCGATTCACCGAGCTAAAATGTCTTATATTTCCGAACGGAAGTCGTATGAAGGACCATTAGAACAAATTGCAGCCGTTCCGCTGGTTGTGTCCTGCGTATCTCCGTCGTATCAGATTAGAACTACTGTAGTATTTAAATGCACGCATGGCGAAGTGCTAACTGGCCGGAGTCCGGACAGAGTCCCCGCGCGTCCACTGCCCGGAACTATACTTGGTGGTCAGACATAACATTCGAGATAGTACAAGCTATGGCGGATAGCAAAGAAGCTCCTACTCCTCCTCCTCCTCCTCTCCACATCGTGGTGTTCCCATGGCTGGCCTTTGGCCACATGATCCCTTTCCTGGAGCTCTCCAATCGCCTGGCCAGGCGCGGCCACGCCCTCACCTTCGTCTCCACGCCCAGGAACGTCTCCAGGCTGCGCGCTGTCCCGCCGGAGCTGTGTTCCAACTTCCGCGTCGTGTCGCTGGACCTGCCGGCGGTGGACGGCCTGCCGGAGGGAGCCGAGTCCACGGCGGACGTCCCGCCGGAGAAGGTCGGGCTCCTCAAGAAGGCATTCGACGGCCTCGCCGCACCCTTCGCCGGCCTTGTCGCGGATGCATGCGCCGCCGCCGCAAGCAGCAGCGGGGATGCCGCCTCCGGGTTTTCGAGGAAGCCTGACTGGATCATTCTCGACTTCGCGCACAACTGGACCTGGGCGATCGCCGAGGAGCACGAGGTGAGCCATCCGCCCACCGTGCTCGTCTTGAAGATTTCTCGTACTACTACTACTACTACTACAAGTGGACGGACGATTTTGGTTTCAATTCCCTTTTATAAACTGCAGATCCCTTGCGCCATCTTTCTCATCTTCCCGGCGGCCTTGCTGGCCTTCGTCGGCCCGCGGCACGAGAACCAGGCGCACGCTCGTGCGACGGTCGAGGACTACATGGTCCCGCCCCCGTGGATCCACTTCCCCTCAACCCTCGCATACCGCCGCCACGAGGCCAAGTCGGCCGCCGCCATGTTTCGGCCCAACGCCTCGGGCGTCTCTGACGCCGACCGTTTGTGGCAGATGCAGCAGGGCTGCCGCCTCATTCTCTTGCGCAGCTGCCCCGAGACCGAGCCGCGGCTGTTCCCGCTCCTCACGGACCTCTTCGCCAAGCCAGCCGTCCCCACCGGCCTCCTGATGCCCGCCGACGCCGTCGACGACAACGACACTGTTCAAGCGCCAAACGCCGATGCCGCTGACCAGTCCTTCGCGTGGCTCGACGAGCAGCCGCGGAAGTCCGTCATCTACGTCGCTCTCGGGAGCGAGGCGCCGGTGACGGCCGAGCTCCTGCGTGAGCTGGCGCTCGGGCTGGAGCTCTCAGGGGCGCGCTTCCTCTGGGCGCTCCGGCGACCGAGCGGGCACGCCGGGGAGCTGCTCCCTGACGGGTTCGAGTCGCGTCTCTCTGGACGCGGGGTGGTGTGCCTGGGGTGGGTGCCGCAGGTGCGCGTGCTGGCGCACGGCGCCGTGGGTGCGTTCCTGACCCACTGCGGATGGGGCTCCACCGTGGAGAGCTTCCGGTTCGGGCACCCGCTGGTGATGCTCCCTTTCGTCGCGGACCAGGGCCTCGTTGCGCAGGCCATGGCGGCCAGGGGCGTGGGCGTGGAGGTTGCCAGGGACTACGACGATGGGTCGTTCCACAGAGACGGGGTGGCGGCGGCGGTGCGACGGGTGATGGTGGAGGAGGAGGGGAAGGTGCTTGCGCGCAATGCCAAGGCGCTGCAGGAGCTGCTCGGGGACAGGGCGCGGCAGGACCGGTACATCGACGAGCTCGTCCACGACTTGCAGCACTACAAGTAACGCGGCACACGTCGTAAGGCACATTGTTGAGTAGTAGTAGTACTTGTGATCGACGGATCATGTACTACAACATTTCTCCCATACTACAACTGAGTTGTGAGCCTGGTTGCTCCGTTATGCAATAAATTAAGGGATCTGCTACCTGGCGGGCGCCCTATCGATTTTAAAACCTGGCACATCCGACAGGTTCTGTCCCGACAGCGCCTAGCGAGCAATGCGTCCGCGTCTAGCTAGCTTTGCATGTGTGGCCTGACTGCCTGAGTAGTACTGCATCTCATAGCTCGCCATCGCCAGCCACCGAAATAGTTCGTCAGCTTGCAACATTTCGGGGCGAGAGCGGGTCCCGGCTTTCGCAAAGATAAACGTTTTGGAAAATGATATGTTATCAAGCATTTATAAGTAGGAGTTTTTTGCAACTAATAAGTACGGATTTTAGAGATCATCTTGCATTTTAAGTCGACTTTCAAGATTGTACGTTTATATATACTTCCATAAGGGTCAAATCAATACACAATAAATATTAGAGATTCTTTATTTTCTATATGGTATTAAAGCAGTTACCTCACGGCGCCAATCCTAGACCTTCCACCACTTTCGCATCGCGTGCTGCTCCGGAAAGATCAATCTCTTCTCGGGGGCGCGGCACCCGGTCTCGATCAAAGATCGGTTCCATAGATTAGTTTAGACAAATTTTCGAAGTTTTTTTTTCAACTCTATGTATTAGATCTAGTTTAGCCACAAATAAAATCCCTAGATTATAACCTCCTGTGAAAGTATGTGCAAGATCGCGCTTTACGGCGGAAGACACCGCGTCCGAACAACAGCCACAAGAACTTCAATCCGGCGACACGCCCATCCACGTGACGCGGGGACGGCAGCGGACGCAGGCTTCGTCAACGTACGCGGCAACAAGTTTAAGCATGACATCTGCCACGGCGCGCCAGTCGACCTCAGAAACGCCGTCACGTGCGCATCGCATGCGGCTTCCTTCGAGGACGCGCAGCCACGCGGGCATCACCAAAGTCCAACACGGCCGCTGAGTGCATCATCCATCCATGAACAAGTCTTACGCCGTCAGGTCACCATGCAAAAAAAGGGCATGTGACCACTATGGCTACGTTGTGGACATACACAAATTGTTCTTTTTTTTTCTTTACGTGACACAGGCCGACGGGTGTGGCTACAAACCGACCAGCATCGACAGGACCCGATCTCTCGCACCCTGACGGCATCACAGGCCATCACCATCTCGATCTACACTACACCAGCTAGGAACTACAATGAGCTGAACAATGACATCAAGCTGTATGACTACATCACGATCAAGATCTTCGTCAAGCATATCCACGGAGAAACGACACCGGTATCATCCACACGCCAGGCCGATGTGGTACACAACTTCATCGACTTCTCACGTGCAGCAAGGCATCGATAGCATCGTCGCCGCAAGGGACGCCTTCAAGCGACGCTCTACGTCTCGCCTACTACGACATCGTCGACATATCATCGCCAAGGTCCATCAACGTCGTCTTCACCAACATCTTCGTCGACACATTGCCACCGCCACTATACCCGTCCACATGATGGACATACAACTATAGCGTCCTCTGGCAGTACAACTGCAAGGCACGACGAAGGCATGACCGTGTCTACGCCCCTGACGACCGTGTCAACAAACCGACATCACGATTATGATGCCCCTACTACCACGCAATGGTTCTGGCAAAACCTTGTGTGCCTGGTGGGTTCCTCCGGTCCTAGCAAAATCGGTGGTCTCACTGATGACCGCGTCCAAGAGACGCCCCCGATGGTACCTCTACAAAGTGCAAAACGTCCACAACTGCAGCTCCGTCAATAACAATAAAAAAACGTGCAATTTTTTGCGCCTTCGGCAATGGCGACCACACAACATACGACGACTACAACATCGACCGCACCCATCTCGACCACGGCTACATCACGATCGGATACCTCGACATCGACATCAAGAACAACGTCTACATCAACTCAAGAACTCCAGTCAACAGCGTCTGTGTCGTCACTTGTGTCAACGCCACTCCCGCTGTGACTGCGGGAGGGAAAAGAGGCATAAGAAGGGGACGCAGTCACCGCCCCTAGGTGCCAGCCATGATCATGTCCACGCAGGTGATGATGACAAGGAGGTGAGGACGACGAAAGCGCAAATCTTTAAATTCAGTCGCAAGCGTCCACTTCACTCCCGCTATGATTGAGGGTCCGGGAATGTTAGGATACGTACACAACTAGAGATAGACTAGGACTTTAGAGATCATCTTGTATTTCAAGTCATAGGCTTCCTGCCCTTCAAGTTTGTACGTCTATATATACTCCCCATGAGGGTCAAATCAATACACAACGAGCGGACTCGCACGTCGTACCTCGAGGGCAACTCGTGGGATCCCTGCACGCGCCACCGCCGGCCCCTCACCCTCTCCCCTGCTCCACCGCTACCGCTGGTGAGGCCACGGTGGTGGCGGCCTCGGCCACCAAAGGTGGCTGGGGGAACCCGCGATGGACGCGAGGCGGCTAGGGCCTCTGGCCTTCTTCTCCGTCGCGCTCGGCGGCCTTGCAGTGGGGTGGTGCGGCGGGCTGCGAGGTAGGGCGCCGGCCGGCGTGTCTGCCGTCTAGTAGTGGAGGTGACGACCTTCAGCGGGGTTGGCGCTGCTGATAGCGGCGGTTGTGGCCAGGGCCTGATCTAGGCCCAGATGGGCTTGGTGGGCAAGCGGCGCTGCATCCGCTCGGCGTCGGCTGCTGGCTATGGAAGCCGGGACAACGGCCCTGGAATGCGTTAGCGCCTCTCCGGCTTCGGACTTGCTGTTCCCTAGCTGCATGGGTGGTAGGGGAGGCGGTGCCTGATTATCGGCGTGCGGATGCCAGGCCGGCAGCCCCCTGGCTATGGCGGTTCCCCAAGCCTGCGGCGCGAGCATGTGGGGTGGAGTACGGCAGTGCCCTTGGCCTCGTGCAGGAAGGTGGCGGCCGACGTGGGTGCGAGGAGTGGCACGGCGGCTGGTTGCTGAGGTGGTGCCACTGCTACCTTCTGGGTGGTGCTCCTGCTAGCATGGTGCTGGGCGGGGCTCTCGGCCTTGAGCTAGTGTGGTCTCCGCGTGGTGCGGAGCTGCCTGTGGTGGGTCGTCGGGTTATCCACCTCATGTTCCGGTGGTGGCATCGGCGGTGTCGCGCTGCAAGCGGGCTTGGCTTCTTCTTCTCGGTGGATAGGCTCCTTGAACCTGGGCATGGTGAACTCCGTGCAAAAGCACTGCATCGACCTTGGTCGAAGCTAGCGATGCCGGCGTGTTGTGTTTGGGGTGTTTTTGTTCTCGCTAGTGTGCGCGGTCCCGAGACCGGTGTGGTCGCTGGAGCGGCGGCTCTGGGGCTTTCTGCTTTGAGTGGCGCCTCTTCTTGCTTGGGCGGAAGTGTCGTCGGCTCGCGTGGTGCGCGACCTCGGGGTCGGTGTCTGGCGTTGTTTCGTACGATTTTCGCCACTTTCCTTTATAAACTGGCCATGTGGGTTCAAGGTATGTCCCTTAACATACCCTTTATGTATTGGGTTTCAGCCAGTTACCCTTCTAAATCGGCTAATTCTTTTTTTCTAATAGAAAAAGCAGAGCTCATGCTGGTTGCTCTAAAAAAATCAATACACAACAAATACTAGGGATTCTATATATTTTACAAGGAGTGACTAGGCGGAGGGCACCAGATTCCCGTGGACGTTTGTAGATTCCAATCAAAGGAAAGGAAAGATGAAGAAGCATTCTGTCCAGTTTTAATCATGCTAGCTATTCCAAACCCTGAAAGGTCAAATCCCGGATAAGGACACGAGGCGGTACAGCAAGTTCCAATCCGCACGCACGGGATACACGACACGACATATCAGGTCAGCTCAGTTGTGGCCTCGGTCCCCTGAACTGTAGCGAGACACGACAGACGTGGCTCCATTACGTGTGATAGGGGAAATGCATCTTTTTTTAATGCATCTGATATCTCTAGTCTAAGTTGGGCAGCTTCGCATGTACTCCACGTCTGCTGCCAGAGGAGGGCTTTGTTTGGAGGAAGGATGGTGGCATTGTTTCAAAGCAGTTTTGGTGGGTGGATATGTAGCCTGAGCTGGCTCTGGAAATTAGGTACCAGAGCTTTTCTTTACTAACGAAATGCCGCATCATAGTACAGAAATTTCAGAGCGCCTAACTATAAAGAAATTGGCGTATGAGGCCGTGCTGATAAGGGAGACAGAATATTTGGATGATCTTAAGTGCCTTTAGAAGAAAGACCAGATGATTAGATGCCTTAAAATTAGGCACCCTTCTAGACACCGCATCTAATAATCTACTTTAGTGATCACCCCATTGTGGTGGGTTGGCTATATGTCCTTTAGAGAACCAAACTCTTTTTTTTGGGTGATCCGTTCATCAGGATTACTAGCCATTTTTACAATTACATTTCCCGCATCCATGTTTTTATGTTCTGATGAAAAGACTAACATGATGTGTTCCTCCCACAATAGTGATGTGACTTCCAGCGTACTATTTTTTCTCCTTTCCATGAATCTCAAAATTCAATTTTTGTTACACTAATAGCTTAATAAATAAGAAAACAGGTAAATAGAAAATAATTGTTCACACATATAAAAATGAAAATAAATGTTCACACTACTTATTTTAAAAATAAAATAAAATATATAACAATCAAAATAAAATGAGTAAAAAAAACGAAATAAAAAGTTCAAATATAATTAAATAAATGTTTATGTATTCACCCCGTCTCGAAATACCCAATTTAACCAAAATTTTGACATCTATTTAGAGACGGAGGGAGTATCATAAATTAATGTTTATTCATACTAAAATAAATCATCGTATGTTTGAAGTAGTATGCATCTGAGGGTTTTATCTTTGGCAAACAAGATGGGCTGAGTCTGATTCTTCGGAGCTAGTGGAGGCTTGCTCAGGAGCTAAAATGTGGTGGCTTGAATCTGTTGCAATCTTTGCAGACTGTTGACATGGCTTCGATTGGGGAAGCAAACCAAGTGGCGCGCACAAGTTAGCTAGAGTTTGCTTTAGTATACTAATGATCCTTGTAATTGAGACTTCGAACGAGCGAGTGGCCTAGTTTTCTTTTAAGCAAACTCATAAACAATATAATAATTGTTGGTGATTAATAAAGCCGGCAGCTAAATCCTGCTGCTTCCTGAAAACAGGTTTGTGCGGTGCCATGTTTCTGTGCATCGATAATCAAACACACAATGACGTTCTGACGAACCACAAAGCACGCATCCAACATGGTACATTCGCACCTCAAGATGCAGGTGGTCCGGTTCGGCCCACTGACCCGCTGGACCGGACCTGGATTTTGTTACCAATAGGTTAAAGGGCCGCCCCGGAAAAAAATAGGTCCAACATGGACCTAACCCATTCGATCCTAGGGTCTAACCGCCCCTCTCCACCTCTCCTCGGTAAACAGGATACACGGAAGACGGCGCCGCATGGCCGTCGCAGAGCAGGCAAGTCGCCAGCACCGGAATAAGCTCGTTGGGATAGATCACGACGCAGCTCTCTACCTGATCCCCGCCCTCTATTCCTGCCTGTCTCCAAGTGGTCCCCGTCGCCGAAGCGAGGCAACCTGCCGGCCGCCAGAACACAGTGACGTTGCGGGAGGCGCTCGTTGTGAGGGAGCGTTTAGAGCTCGCGGAGCACGCCGTATCCTACCCCCTTCTCTGGCTGTCCCCTGTGCCGGCCTCTCTACTCACAGACTCCTCTTCCATCTGCCGACGTGGAAGCCCATGTAACTGTATGTTCTTGGTCATCCGCTTCCTATTACTGGAAGTAACTAGAAAGGGAATTATCATCTTTTGCTGTGCTTGTCAAGATGGCAAGAATCCATCGTTTCGCTGAACAAATTTCTCTTGAATTGTAGTATGTAGTAGTAAATTGTTTCAATTTTACGTTTCTTGGAGAACTTTTCTAAAGGTAAAGTTTTGTAAAGTAACACAATCATAATTCTAAGGTACTACTCCCTCCGACCTATATAGTTGACTTAGATTCATCTAGATATGAATATATCTAATTAAATTTTAGTGCTAGATTTATTCGTATCTAGACAAATATGAGTCAACTAATATGGGTCTGAGGGAGTAGTATAATTTGTACATTCAGAGCTAGGAAGCTAAGCATCCTCCTTTTTGGTATCTTTTGTAGTAACGTGTTACTGCTGCTACTGTACCGTTATTATGGTACTTGCAATGCCTATGTTTATGGCCATGTACTCTTTGTTATAACGTTTTTTCGTTGGCCACTTAGTCCAGCAGCTTATACCATCTTAGGTCCGAACCTAGGATTACCCACGAACCTAGGACAGGAGGTGCGGGCCAAACCTGGGCCGGACCGCACCGGACCCCTTGCATCTTGATTCGCACCAATGTCACACATTTTGGAAACATCCAATAGTTTACAAACAGAGAGATCAAGATTGTTGTTAAGAGTAGTACAAAAGTTGCAGTTTCCAAGTCATTCACAGCATCTGCAAGAGCAAGACAGCAAAGGCAGCACCTACGGTAACCCACACGGACACCATCCCGCCGAGGCACCTCCCTGCCGTCGTGCCGGACAGGGGCTCGTAGTACGACGGTGGTACCTGCGGGAGGCCACGGCCGTGCGCGACGGTGATGTCGAACCGCATCCCCCTCCGGCAGTGCTCTCCTTCGCCGGCGTCGGAGAAGAAGTAGTTGGCGCCCTCCGCCGCTAGCATCACCGTCAGGAACGCCTCCTCCGCCTTCCACCCGCCACCGATACCGTCACCGTCGTCGCCGCCGCACAGCTTGTATACCGTCGCGTTGGTCGTGTGCACGACCGTGTTGTCGGTGCGGGTCTTGAAGCCTGAACATACGCAGAATGAACAGGTTGCATTGCAACCAGGGGCGATTTTGCCGGTGAGGCTTCGTTAGGCTTGAGCCTCACCTCTAATTTTGCCAAAAATTTATCAAGTATATAGGCTCTAATTGTTTAGCAATCAATTAGAGCTTTTCCTCAACTCCTCGTACGTTCTCCACATACAGGAAAGAAAAGAAAAGTAAACAAATCAGCTGTTTTCTAGTCCAGGCCTTATTGTATGTTTATTTGGCCCATTAGTAGAGACCTGCCCAAACAGCCGAGAGGGATTAGGAAGCGTACATCAGGCAAAACTCGATTGATCGATCACTTCCTGTGTCTTCCGATATTCCGTCAGGTCACACGAAGTGGCGGCGCGGGGTGTCTTCCGATCTTCCGATCTTCCGTCGAACTGCACTGAGACGTGAATCGGCCTGTGTTCCGGGCTCCAGCTTCAGGCAACTGTTCATCTATTTGACTCTTCCCAATTCTGTCGGTTTATTCAATTTCGGCCTTTACATCAGGTAGAAACTGTCCCACGTCTGTTTAGGTAATTCACTAGGCTCAAATCAGTCTCAAATAATTGCATCGAGTAATCTATTAATTTTCTAGTGACCGTATTATTTTGTGAACAGATCCGCAATGAAGAAACGGCCACTCTCATCGGTTGATAAAAATCCAGCTGATCTGCGTCGTTATTATTCACCGAAGTTCAGTAGGCCTTCGACTGATGCCAGCACAATTGTTCCAACTACGAGTACAATTCCAAACTCGTCAACCAGTAAGAGCCCTCAAATTCCCCCAATCAACAAGAGCACACCAATTTCATCAACCGAGGAGATTCCAAATCCAAACCCCAATGTGAGCATAAATCCTTCTCTTCGGTTAGAGTTTGATCCTAACGATATTATTGTCGATCCTGCTCTTCGGATACCCATAGAAGAATATGCTAATGAAATTCGAAGTGAAGTGAGGAGAGCATATTTGTTGAACGGTCCAACTCAAGCAACCGGGTTTGTATTTCTACAAACATTGGATGGTACAATCTTAAGATCTTTTCAAAGATCGTGGTTTGATAAATATGATTGGTTAGAATATAGCATGGAAAAGGATGCCCCTTTTGTTTCTACTGTTTTCTTTTCAAGAAACCAGTACGGACTAATACATTTGGAAATGATGTGTTCTCCAAAAATGGATTTACCCGTTGGAAGATCGCTACTGCTGCATTTAAAAAACATGTTGGTGGTCCAGGTAGTTTTCATAATATAGCAAGAGGTGAATGTGATGATTTAAAAAATCAGCGGTCAAGTGTGTCTAGTAAAATGCGTACGTACTCAAAGGCGTCCGAGATTGCATACAAGATCCGTTTGACAGCATCACTAGATTGTGCAAGATATCTCATAGCACAGGGGGAAGCTTTCCGTGGACATGATGAATCATCTACTTCCATCAACAAGGGAAATTTCAGAGAGTTGTTGGATTGGTACAAAGATAAGAATGATGAAGTAAAAGAGGCTTTTGAAAAAGGGCAAGGCAATGCACTTATAATTTCTGCAGGAATTCAAAAAGATCTTGCAAAATGTTGTGCTAAAGAGGTCACAGCTATGATTAAGAGTGAGATTGAAGATAGAAACTTTGCGGTCCTCATTGATGAGGCTAGAGATTCATCTATAAAGGAACAAATGGCAGTCATCGTGAGGTTAGTTTTACATATGTTATCTTTTTCAAGTGCACTTTTTATGAACTATTATTATTATATTCTTACAAAACTAAAATTATGTGCATGCAGATTCGTAAATAATCAAGGGAAGGTCATGGAAAGGTTCCTTGCAATCAAGCATATCTCAGATTGTACATCTGCAGCGTTAAAAGAAGCTCTGGTTCGTCTTCTTACTAAGCATGACTTGCCTATTTCTAGGCTACGTGGACAGGGCTATGATGGAGCTTCAAATATGAGGGGGGAATTTAATGGTTTGCAGAAATTGATCAGAGATGAGAGTCCCCATGCTTTTTATGTTCATTGTTTTGCTCATCAACTACAGCTGGTGGTTGTAACTGTTGCCAAATGCAGTAAGTGTATTGCTGAATTCTTCAATCAGGTCCCGTTAATAGTTAACCAAGTTAGTGCATCTTGTAAAAGAAAAGATGCTCTTATTGCTAAGCACCAAGATGTCTTACTAGAAAAGTTGGAAAATGGTAAGATCTCATCTGGGAAAGGATTGCATCAAGAATCCGGCCTAGCTAGACCTGGGGATACTCGATGGGGCTCACACCTTAAAACCTTGCTTCGTATATACCAGATGTGGGAGGCAACGATCGATGTGCTAAAAGTTGTAAGTGGAGATGCTCGTGAACACTCTGGTACTGGTGGAGCTGGTGGTTTGATAAAGAAAATGGAGTGTTATGAGTTTGTATTCATCTTGCATTTTTTAATAGGCTTGTTAAGCATCACAGATGAGCTATCTAAAGCTTTGCAAAGAAAAGATCAAGATATTGTTGAAGCTATGGGTTTGATCTCTGATGTGAAAGTACATTTACAAGGTTTGAGGGACAATGGATGGGAGCCATTACTCAAACAAGTCAAATGCTTTTGTGAGGAGTATGAGATAAGTGTGTCAAATATGGATGATCTTACTGTGCCAATGGGGGAATCTGTTCGCTCCAAGAATAAGGTGACTATGCATTATTATTACAAAGTTGACATTTTCTATGTTGCTATTGACGCGACTATGACAGAGATAAATCACCGCTTCAATGAAGTTTCCTCAGAGTTGTTGGTATGCATGTCTTGTCTTAATCCAAGAAATTCATTCGCTATGTTTAACGTTGATAAACTTGTTCGCCTTGCTGAGATTTATGAGGCAGATTTTACCATCGCTGATCGGTTGTTGTTAAGAAGTCAGCTGCAAACGTTCATCCTTAATATTAGGAGAAGTACAGAATTTCATGGATGTTCTGATGTTTCAAGACTTGCTGAATTGATGGTTGAGACTAGAAAAGATAGTACTTTCCCATTGGTATATCGTCTTATTGAGCTGACATTGATCCTTCCGGTGGCAACGGCATCTGTAGAGCGAATATTTTCAGCAATGAGTATTATCAAGACAGATTTACGAAACAAGTTGTCAGATGGATGGTTAAATGACTTGATGGTATGCTACACAGAGCGACAAATATTCAAAAGCATCGAGGATGCTAAGATCATGAAGCGCTTCCAAGCTATGAAAGACCGTGCTGGACATCTTCCTAAAGAATGATCCAAAGCACCTTAGTGGTACGTATAATTATTTATAATATTGGTTATTTACTCATTTTTATAATAGAGATGTTTCACTAATTTGTCTAAACACACGATGCAGGTCACTGGATACTTGATGGTTATTTTTAATTTTAGGATAATAGTGCTTAATAGCGACCTAGCAAGGTACCTTATTGTGTTTCGTATTTTGCTTGTTGATTTTTCATTGTCCATCATTGCTATAAGATTTTGAGTGCATAAGACCATATTGCTAGTATATTGTTATGTTTAAATCATTCTATCTTTTATTTCGAGCCTACCCTCAAATTTCGTTCTAGAATCGCCACTGATTGCAACCAAAGAAGATGAATCCAGAAATTAACCAGTAGCAGAATAAAGTTACATACTGAGGTAGTCGCCGAGGTAGAAGGTGCGGTTGGCTGCCCAGACCGAGTAGTTGGTTGCCGAGGCGTTCGCTTTGCCGTCAAAGAACCAGCCGGCGCTGTCGCCGACGGTGTGGTTCGCGCCGAATGGCGGCAGGGCCGTGCTGTTTCTTCCTGGGCTCGCCGTCGCATTGCCAGCAGCTGAGACGGCATCTAGGAGTAAGGCTACTGCCATGGATGCCACCACAAGATTGATCGAGATACGCATTTTCGGGGAAATTAAGTTGCGAATGCTTAGGAGGCTGCTACTACGGCAGTGTACTTAACCCGACTTCTGTTCTACTGTAAGTTGCTGCTGTCAACGCTTACTGATGTAGGGTCTTGATTACATTTTGATGTCGTCTGTGCATGCTGCCGCACACAGATCCAGATGGAGGCGGCACCGTCCTGGGAATACTCTGCTGCAACCACCTGGGCCTGGATATCGGGTATCCGTCATTCTATAGCATGCATGGCCGGTGATGAGATCTATGGAAAATAATGCGAGTGTTTGACTGAATTACCTAAAAGGCAACGGGTACACATCTTTATTCCACTGTTATGATTATTAACCAATCAACAACAACACTTTTTTTTTTGAGATGACAACAGCATGTTGTTAAGGCCACCTCCAGCCTGAATTACCTAAAAGGCAACGGGTACAAATCTTTATTCCACTGTTATAATTATTAACCAACTAGCAAAGTGGCCCGTGCACATGCGCAGGCAACCATTTTTAATACTCCAACATATTTTTATTTTTATAAAAAGGGTTTCCCTCCATATGTACATATTCAATAATATAAGACATATAAGTATGTTTGTCATCATTCTTTTAGAACTATGTTGTCTAATTGATTCAAATGTACATGGCCATGAAAAGCATTAGCCATCTATTTGCCTTCAAAAATACTTTGGTGTCAAACCTGTTTCTAATAAAAAAATATCATAAGTGAAATCTATAAATTTGAATCCTTCAAAGTCAAACATGCCTCATACTTGGTAACATATAGAGTAGTAGTACACATAATCAAGGTTTACAACCTTCATGCATGAACTTCTTGAGAATCCTGTAAAATGTATATTATTTAGTACTCATAAAAATCTACGGTATGTACATATAAAATACAACATTTTCTGAGAATAAACATGCATCAAAGTAAGACATGGGCATTCAATTAGATAAAGCCCGGATAAAGTACCCCTATATATATTTTAATAAGTTTTCATCCTTAAGACTAAATAATGTTTTTTTAACTTATTATAGGTATTTATGGATTTTTAAATCATTATCCCTCTATCTTAACTGATCTCATATTTTACACGGTTCTGATGTTCAAAATGATGATTATACTCGCATTTGTGTTCACACAAAACATTTTTTGTACCTTAATTTCACTCAAAATAATATTAGTCTAATATAAATGATTAGATATACTTATTTGTAAATATTAGTCAATTAGTGTGGGCTTGTAACTTTAGGAATTTAATACATTATTCTTAATCATTTTAAACTATAAGTTCGTTGCTTGACCAATCATATATTATTTAATTGTTGCAACTGAATTTACTATACTGGAACACGGTGACATGCGGTAATTGTTGTGCCTTGCTTTGAATCAAAATTAAGTATATACAATAGTCAAATAAATAACATCAATGATACCTTTTGTAAACTACTATCGTAGTTAGTATTGATTGAATCATTGTGAATATCCTAACCTGCAATTTATATATGTTGAAGTAGGTGGAGGCAAATCATGACTTGAGGTTCATTATTAGTTTTTACACATGCCTACTTTATATATTTAGTCTTTCTTTTTGACTTATATATTGAGAAGTTAGTTATTGACTGATTTGTACATGGTGGTGATAATTAAATTCTTATGTGGTTATGGTGTATATATACCACATGAGACTACATATATTCTGAAGTATTATTAAGATGTAGACATGTTTTCATATTTACGATCATAGAATCCATTGAGTAGGAAAACGGGATTAGTATATCACAGAAGGTTCCCATGCATGTTCTTGTTTAATTATTGTGCAAAGATTATTAGTAACTAACTTAAGATTCAAAGATAATATCCTAGATCATGGTTGACAACTTAGTACGGCAAAGCTTTGTGGATTCGTGGAAACTTTAAGAGTTCAATATAAACTAAAGAGAAAGCAAGAAAACACATACATAATCAATCTATACACGAAGTATATTTCCTTTATATATTTATTCAAAATAAGTGATGATGAAACCGAAAAGGAAATGACTGAAGTACAGTTGAGAAATGGATATCAACTCTAATATATCAGCGCACGCTCTTCAAAGTATAGAACCTTCACAATCTCATCTGATGAGTTTAACATAAAGGCATTTTTGTGTGTTTTCACTTTTCAATGTGAAATTGTTGGTTAGTTGATTCTTGCGTTGCACTTTTTGTGAGCACATATGAAAAATAAGTAGTAGAGGAAATGATGCATGCCAATCTTGAAGACACTATTGTATGAAACAATTCCATGATGTATTGCCTTGAATGATAATTTTATTTTCTAAAAATACTATAATGTAATAAGAATTGAACATAAATACTTATTTTTCAAAACAATTGTAGATCTTAACAAACCTCGGGATATATAAACTTTACCAAATGTTGAATAAGCAGTGCTCGGATGGAATCCTTAGTCAGCATTAATACAAAAACTTGGTTTAACCAATAAACGAAGACTATAATGTCGCCAAATCACCAAGTGTAGAAAATTTTAATAATCATACATGAGGTCGTGTTTTTTAATCCATGTTATTTCAATATGATCTGCAATATAAAGTTGTAGAATAGTTTTTGTCAGTGCTATGAAATCATGCTCTTCTAGCTGAAGATAAAATACGATGTTGTGTACAGGTCCTAAGATGCAAAATTATTTGTTTGTGTTTGAGTATATCCAGTGATATGATAGTATTGACCAAATGGAGAAGTAATAAATATACGGGACAGTAAAAATGTGTTGACGTGCATCGGTCCCAGCATGCAAAATTCCCCATGAATGTTCTAGAATACCCACTCATTCATATGATAAACCATATGTTCTAGTAATAATTATATAGAGCAGTAAAGGGAAAGAACAATGCCTCATCAATAATATAAATGCTAACTTCGGATACTTGTTCTCCATTCAAAATAAAGAAGTGAAGTACATACATCTTTAGTATTATTTCCTAAGATCGAGGCGTGATTAATTAGTATGGCACATCTATGTGTTCACCAAAAATAAACTATTTTTCCAGGAAGCAAGTAAAACCTTATCTTCTCGTGTTTCTCTAAAAGTATAAAAACCATACATACATGATACTACTGCCAGTGCGTAGCTCTACCGACTACCATACATGATTCATGAGCAAGTCTTCTTGCTGGAGCCGGACAAGCCCACGCCTGATGCGGATTCAATGTATGTTGATGGGATGAACTGGTAATCTTAGGGACGGCGACCGGGGTCTTGTTTCCATCCCGGGATCTTGGCGACGGTGACCGGGTGAGCACGCTCTTGCTTCGGGGTGTACGTGTAACATCCCAAAACTTTAATCCAAGTTTATTAAGATCCAAATTATCAAAAATTAGGATTAACAAAAACTTTTCCAATTAAAAATATTAAATCATTCATATGTGTGTGCATTTAAATATGAGTTGATTTGAATTGCCCTGATTAAGTGATTCATTGCTTGTAGAATGATTCTTAGGTGAAATAAACATCATCTAGATCATTTTCCAAACAAATCCAAAAGAAAAACAAATCAAAATGAATAAAAGAAGAGAATGGTCATTTGTGCCATTTTAATCAGCATGCCTACTTTGCCTATTCCTAGTACTCAAAACCAAACAGAAAAAAATGTGGATCTTTGCACTCCTTGCTAGTACACATAATGTTGTACCAAGGCCCACTTTGTGATCTACCAAAAACATTCAAACACTATTTTTAAATGGCATTTGAAAATTGAATCTAGTTCATATGAGGAGATCCCACTATTTCAAAAACCACTCAAATGAGCTCCAATTTCAAAACCCAAGCAACCACAGAGTCTCAAGCTTATTACTAGCACACCGACCAAAAATATTTTCAAAATTCAAAACTATTTTTCTTGCGGCCATTTCTTCAAACACTTGGCAGGCATGATTTACACGCTAATTCTAGCTCACTGTTTGCAACAGGGTTTTGCCCCCAAATGATCTCCATTTAATCCCTCTGTCCCCTCTTGATCTAACCAGGCCCTTAGCACCCATCCCCTACCCCCTAGCAGCAATGCCATGCCAACCCGAGCCCATGCCGTCGGCCAAACCTTGCAACCACCGCAGCAGACAATCCCTCTCCCTCTCACCATGTCTAGTAGCTAGCCCGGACCTCACCCCCACTCTCTGTCCCCTCCCCGAGCCAGGGCAAGCCGTGGACCACCGAGGAACCACCGCGTCCAGTGCGTCTGCACCATGCCGAGCATGCGCCAGAGCGCCGCGCCCGACACGCGTGTACACGCTGCCCCTCAACCGCAGCCCGCGTCCACCGCTCCGCCACGACCCCAGGAACACCGCAGACATGCCCGTTCGTCGCCCAACGCACCACAGCCACCGCTCGCCGTTGAGACCGCTGCCTCTGCCGCTCAGAGCGTGCGCACCGCCCGACCGCATACCACCGCCCCTAGGCCTGCATTTATTCCATAGAGCACCACCAGGAGACCAGCCACCGTCCCCTACCTCGAGCCACGCCGCTAGCACGCTGTGCAGCCCTTGCCGGAGCCGCCCGCCCATGCCTCTCGGTCACGTCGTCGTCCTATAAATAGAGGCCACCCCCAGCCCCATTCGGCACACCACGCACCTCCCCTCATCTCACTGACCGTTCCCCACCTCTAGCCGGAGAAGCGCGAGCACTTGCTCGCCGGAATTTGGCCGGAGGAGCCCGTAGCAGAGGAGGAGAAGGCCCCGCTGATTGCGACCACCCCTGGAGCCCCTCGACCACCCCTGAGCTCGCCGTCGTCTACCAGTCTGTTTGCCCGCCTCGCCGTCGTCGCTGGAGCCCTGGTACGCCCCCTGAGCACCCCCACCCAGCCGCTAGGGTTAGAGTTCGCCGGCGACCTGTCCGTCGTCGACGACGAGCCCCAGCCATTGATCCCTGTTCTAATCTAACGGCCCACATCGCCCCGTACCGCTTCGCGCGTTATGAGCCACTGACCGGTGGACCCCCTGTCAGCTGTGCCCCGCGCCGCGTAGTGTCACTGGGCCGGCCCGTTAGCGTTCCCACGCGACCCATTTAGTTTGAATTAGGATTTTTCTATTTTAGTTTAAACCTAGTTCTGTCCCCTAGTTAGAAATTCAATTCAGAGAGATTTACAAATCCAGATGAAGTGATTCCAATTGTGTTAGAAAGATTATGAAAAGATCTACCCAAGCCCATTGGATTTAATTCAATTAGAGTTAGAGATCTCTCCTAGTAAAAATAACAAAACAGAAGCATTTGCACCTTGCAACATTTTTTTAAACTCAACCAAGATAGCTTTTGAGTTGATTCCAACTCTCAAAAATCACATTTAACCATACCTATCTGAATATGTAATAATATTAAGGTTTACATGCAGTGACCTTGGACTAGTACCAAAATAATGCTATATAGGCATTTCTAGTCACTTTAAATCATTAAATAATGAACTTAAACCAAAGTAATTATGAACCAACCCTTAAATCACATTCCCACATGTTAGAATATGTGGTGATGACATGTGTCCACATGATCCCATATTTTTAGTGGTGAATATTAAATCTTAGTTAATTTTCAATGAGTAGAAATTACTTTTCTTAAATAAAAAGAATGAAACTAGTTAATAAAACTTGTGATGCTTGTGATGATAATAGATCATCAAATGTGTGCCTTAGAGTGCTAATTAGACTAGTTAAGTATTGTTTGGTGATTGTGTACTTTGTATGTATTTATAGACGATAGTACCGACCAAGCTTTCGAGGAGGAGGAGTTCTACCAAAAGGAGAAAGAAAACTTCAACCACTGCACCAACCAAGGCAAGCTAACACTTGCAAGTATTATACTAGCAAGCCACCATTAACAATGCAAGCTATTGTTAGCAAGCTAGAATTAAACTAGATGGTTGAGCAAAGATGCTTTAGGCATGCTTTGGTTATACCACTTTAACTAGTATTTACCCCAAGTATTATTTTCAAGCTTTACTTCCTTTACTTTACACAAAGTCCTTTACTTGTTTTGAAGGTAGCATAAAGAGTATAAAACTTGACCTGTAGAGATAACTTTAGATGTCATTCTAGGGCATGAGATTGATCTCATCTTTCCACCTTAGTGAACACTCTTAACTTAGTAGTTTAGAGTAGATAAAAACTTGAGTCACTTTAGATGGGAACACTTGGTGAAAATGAATTATGAAAACCGTGGAATGATGAGTCATTCTATTGAGATGTTTTGACATGTTTTGAGAAACACAAATGGTTTATGATGATAAAAATGTTGAGGCATGAGCCTTAGCCCTTTTATAAAAACTGATGGTTGGATTCGGATGCGATACCATTCCAAATTTACCGTACAACCACAATACCTGAATTGGGTAAGGCTTAGCCAGAAGTTTATATGCATTAGTATTAGTTCCCTCGCGGGAGAGGTTTGAGCTGAGGCTACCTCTCAATGTTGTCCACCTATGCAGTGCCCAAGATGACAGATGGTCATGGTTGGGAGGCCATGCTCATAGGAAAGGTGCTTATACTAGGGTGTGAAGGAAAGGTTATGTTTGATTATCTGCATACTAAGTATGATTATTCAGGGTTATCCCTGATAGATGTATCGAATCTTGTGGTGAAAGTGTACCACCTCTGCAGAGTGTCAAACTATTCGAATAGCCGCGTCTGCGGTTATGGACAGTTGGAATGGCCATACTGTTTCGTTGTCAGATGTTTTCAAAAGAACTATGAATGATGAATCTTGACTTGACCACAACAGGGTTATGTTTATGACACTAGCTTCCCAACTTAAGTGATTCTAGAACTTTATTTTATCTTTCTTTCCTTCTGAACTCAGCTTAGTTTTCAAACTTGACTTTATAGTTAAACTTAGAGTTAGCACTTTAACTTAGAACTGTACTACTTGTTAGTGGTAGTTTGCGAGTACTTAAAGAGTACTCATGGCTTTTGTCCCTGGCTATTCTCATGGCCAGACTATGAAGGACACTACCAAGATGATGGCCAGCAAGACGGCTATGACAACTAGGATTATCTGCCTTCGTCAGCATTGCATGTGCCCCTGAAGATGGACCCCACCGCTATGCTTATCTTTTATTCCGCTGCTTGTTGTATTAAGGCTGGATCATGAGATCCTTATTTGTGTAAGACCTTATGTATGGTTTGTAATGGATGATGTACTGTGATATCCAATCTGTTATGTCTCGCAAAAATGGTAATCCTGGGATTGCGATGTATGACATAACAGGCATCTGGGATTAAAAATACGGGTGTTGACAAGTTGGTATCAGAGCCATCCTGACCATAGGAGACCCTAGTTAGAATGGACGTCCGAACAAAAACTTAGTTTCAAAACCAATGTGAGTATTTATGAAAAAACTATTTCCTCTCTTATCCTTGGGAATTCATTCTTTCTCAAAAATTCATGTTCCTCAAAATTCTTACATTACTACTTAAAATTTGACACACTTGATCACTTCACTAATTTCCTCATCCTTAATTCTTGTAGATGGAGACTTAGTTCAGCAAGTTCTACCAGTTGGGAAACGGAGGTCAACTGATCTTCGAGAGGGATCTGGATTCATTGTCGGAGTTATTGGGACGCCCACATCCGGAGTTTCTTGGAGCTCAACTTCCAGGACCCCTAGGAGGAGATTTACAGTGGCTAGTCACCGCTAATCTTAGAGGAATCATCGAAGCACCAACATCCGGGAGAATCTAGTTCTCCGTGAGAGAGAATAACAGGCTAGATGGATTAGCCAGGGCAATGCATGAAGCTCTCGCATGTGTATGTGCCCTTAGTGTCAACCAACTCCAGGGAACCCGTTTTGCTCATTATGCAAGACGTGACTTCATGGGGATGCCGATGGAGATGCCAAGTCACCCAGAGCTGAAGCGTCAAGTGGAGAACCTTGACTTCCTGCTGTACGATCGCCAGAAGGAGTTAGACAATGCTAGGGAGTTCGCCAACCACAACCGTGCCATTGCCGCCCAGAAGGTCTAGACTTTCTCACTGCTTGTCAAGGACCATCAGTCTCTTCGCCTCCAGCGCGAGAAGAAGGATCACACCATTGTCCATCTTCGCAAGAAGGTGGCCGACCTCGAGAAGACCATCAAGGAGCAAGAAGCTCAGCTTGCCGCAAAGGAAGCAGAAGAGGAGGGTGAAGTCATCTAGGGAGACATGGATTCTTACCCCAGCAATGATGATGACTTTCTGGAGGAGGATGTTGTGGACTTCTACACTGACGATGAGGACTCCGACTTCATCGACGATGAGTAGATGCACTAGAGCACTGTCGTAGCATGAGATGTATCAGTCCCACTATATCGTAGCTTGCAGAATGGTTCTTCAAACCATCTGTTTTCCTTTATTGTTGTGGTGTGTGTTTGTATCGTGTGCTTGTTTGCATGAATGCAATGAAGTTAGTTGCAAAACCTGAGTCAAACTCAAAGTTTTAGTCTTGAAACCAAAACCATGAACCTTAGAACTTTCCCTCTTACCCCTGTATCTACCTCAATCTTCAGATGACTCGTGGAAACCAAGGAGGGAGCAGCTCGTCGCAAGACCCAATGCTGCAGATCTTGCAGAATCTCATCGCAGACAGAGAAGCAAGCAGGGCAGAGCGCCAAGCTAACTTAGCAACATTACAACAGATCGCCCAGATGGCTCTCAACAACCAGAACCATGGAAACCAGGATCACCATGGATCCAAACTCAAAAACTTTCAGAATACCAATCCCCCAATCTTCAACCAAGCAGAAAACCCACTAGATGCTGATGACTGGTTACAGACAATGGAAAACAACTTAGAAGTTGCAGGAGTTGATGACAACGAGAAAGTTCTCTTCGCCACCCACTATCTGGCGAGAGATGCAAGAGCTTGGTGGACTAGTATCCGTAATATGAACCATGGTCAAGTGATGACATGGGAAGCCTTCAAAGTCAAGTTCAGCCGCACCCACGTGCCGCAAGGTCTAGTCACCAGAATGAGGGATGAATTCATAGAGTTGAAGCAAGGAAGGATGACTGTGGTGGAGTACCATGATAGATTCCTGTCACTTGCCAGATATGCACCTGATGAGATCAACATGGAGGCCAAGAAGAAGGAGAGATTCTTGAATGGACTGCATGATGAGATGTAGACTGTCCTCGTCAACATCCGTTTCCAGGATCTCGAAGAGCTAGTCGACTCTGCCATTCAGATGGAAGGGAAGATTAACCAGGCAAACGATAACCACAAACGTCGTATGATGTAGCAATCTGGATCCAGCAGTCACCAGAAGTACCGTCCCAACCCCTCACTAGGATATGCACCAAGGAATAATCGACCCCCAATGTCTCGCCCAAGCTACCCCAACCGTAGCGGAGGCAATGTGAAGTCCGAAGGAAACAACCAAAACTCTGGCAACACCAACAATTTCAACCGTGCACCTCCCAAGAGCAACAACAACAACACTGCACCCAGAACTGGCAGCAATGTTGTGCCTGTCGCAGCAAAGGACAAGTCTCAGATCACCTGTTTCAAGTGTGGAGTGAAGGGTCACTATTCCAATGAGTGTCCTAAGAAGACTGCAACCACTACCAATGTGAATGCCCCAGCTCAGCAGCAGCGTCGTGTTCAACCAGGGAGAAGATTTGCCCCGGGGAACCCTCACAACCGCAATGGTCGTCTCTTCCACATGAACGCTGAAGAAGCCCAAGAAGCGCCAGATGTAGTGCTGGGTATATTTTCTGTCAACTCAGTTTTAGCAAGAGTATTGTTTGATTCGGGAGCATCGCATTCATTTGTCATCGAAGAATTTGCATGCACTAGTAAGATTCACCCAACCAACTTGAAGCATGTCATGATAGTTCAAATCTCCGGTTCAACTACAAAAGCTAGAAAAATTTGCAAAGCTGTGCCTATCAGAATACATGGAATAGATTTTTATGCCAACCTAATTGTACTTGGAACCAAAGGATTGGAAGTGGTACTAGGTATGGACTGGATGTCAAGGCATAAAGGAATGATAGAATATGTTAAGAAAGCCATCACCATGACCAGTAGCTCTGGAGTCATAGTAGAGCATATATCTGAAACCTTACCCCGTCAATTCAAGTGCAACAAGAGTCTAGCCCTACCCACCATTGACCAAGTCAGAGTAGTCTGTGAATACCCCGACGTATTCCCAGATGAATTGCCAGGTATGCCCCTGGATAGGGATATTGAGTTCATTATCGAGCTAATCCCCGGAACCGGACCCATAGCCCAGAGACCCTATAGCATGAACCCCTCAGAGTTAGTAGAATTGAAGAAGCAGTTGGATGCTATGTTGGCAACAGGCTTGATTCAACCAAGCGCATCACCATGGAGATCACCAGTGTTATTCGTCGACAAGAAAGATGGAGGCAATCGTTTGTGCACAGATTACAAGAAACTAAATGACGTCACCATCAAAAACAAGTACCCTTTGCCAAAAATAGAGGATCTATTTGATCAGTTGACTGGAGCTCAGGTATTCTCAAAGATTGATCTTAGGACTGGTTATCACCAACTTAAGATTCGTGCAATGGATATTCCGAAGACCGCCTTTACTACTCGCTATGGTTTATACGAGTATACGATTATGTCTTTTGGATTAACCAATGCCCCTGCTTATTTTATGAATCTCATGAATAAGACTTTATGAATTTCCTAGATAAGTTTATAGTTGTGTTTATCGACGACATCCTTATCTACTCCAAGTCATAAGAAGAGCATGAGCAACATCTAAGAATCATCCTAGAAACCCTGAGAGAGCATCAGTTATATGCCAAGTTCAGCAAGTGTGAGTTTTGGCTGAAAGAAGTAGGATTACTAGGACATATTGTGTCTACCGGAGGAGTTTTTGTTGATCCCGCCAAGATCAGAGATGTCGAAGCATGGGAAGCCCCAACCACTCAAACCCAAGTCCGTGCATTTCTCAGATTAGCGGGATATTACCGCAAGTTCATAGAAGGATTTTCGAGCATCTCTAGACCCATGACCCAATTGTTGAAGAAGGACAAGAAGTTTGAATGGACAGACAAATGTGAAGCCAGTTTCCAGGAGCTGAAGAAGAGATTGATATCAGCCCCAATATTAATCATGCCGGATATCAAGAAGCCATTTGATGTATATTGTGATGCATCCAAGATTGGTCTAGGATGTGTATTGATGCAAGAAGGCAAAGTCATCGCGTATCTGTCTCGGCAACTGAAGCAGCATGAGCAGAACTATCCGACCCATGATCTTGAATTAGCAGTCGTAGTTTTGGCATTGAAGACATGGCGTCATTATATGACGGGTAATCGCTGTGAGATTTACTCAGATCACAAGAGTTTGAAATATATTTTCACTCAGAAGGAGCCGAATATGAGGCAAAGGAGATTGATAGAGTTAATCAAGGATTATGACCTTGACATTCACTATCACCTCGGCAAAGCCAATGTGGTAGCGGATGCTCTTAGCAGATTGCCGTGTAGGCTTAACACTATGATCAAGGAGAAGCAACCAAGTTTGTATGAAGAGTTGGAGCAGTTCAGAACTGAATTAGTTAGCAAAGGATTCTTAGCAAGCATTGAACTTCAACCCACATTAATCAGCCAAATCAAGGAAGCCCAGAAGGGAAATGAAAGTATCGATCGAATCAAACGTCGTATTGGTACAGGAAAGGTACCTAGATTCACTGAAGATGAAGAAGGAGTGCTGTGGTACAAAGGACGTATCTATGTGCCAGCAGATTTGGAGCTGAAGCAAGTTATCATGAAGGAAGCTCATGATACTCTTAATTCTATCCACCCCAGAGGAACGAAGATGTATCAAGATTTGAAAGAGCAATTTTGGTGGCACAAGATGAAGAGAGAAATCGGAAGCTACATCGCCAAGTGTGACATCTGTCAAAGAGTCAAAGCAAAGCATCAGAGACCCGCAGGACTGTTGCAACCATTGCAGATTCCGGAATGGAAATGGGATTCCGTCAGAATAGACTTTATCACCGGTTTGCCTACTTCTAGTAGGGGAAATGACTCAATCTGGGTCATAGTTGATAGACTGTCCAAGGTAGCCCACTTTATCCCTGTCAAGACAACCTACCAGAGTGCGAAGCTAGCAGAGTTGTACATTGCTAGGATTGTTAGTCTGCATGGAACCCCCAAGACCATAGTATCAGATCGAGGAACCCAGTTTACCTTGAGATTTTGGCAGAAAGTTCAGGAAGGATTAGGCACCAAGTTGAATTTCAGCACCGCGTATCATCCGCAAACTGATGGACAGACTGAGAGAGTCAACCAGATCTTAGAGGATATGCTCAGAGCTTGTGTGTTAGAGTATGGATCAAAATGGGAAGACTGCCTGCCTTTCGCAGAATTCTCATATAACAACAGTTATCAAGCTAGTTTGTAGATGGCACCATTTGAATTCCTATACGGAAGAAAGTGTTGCACCCCTTTGAATTGGTCGCAATTAGGAGAGAGTCAAATCTTTGGACCCGACATTCTTCGAGAAGCCGAAGAGAAAGTTCACAAAGTCCGTGAGCACCTCAAGACCGCCCAATCCAGACAAAAGAGTTATGCTGAGAAGAGAAGGAGATACCTGACTTTCAATGTTGGAGATTTTGTATATCTCAAAGTTTCGCCATTAAAAGGAACCCAACGCTTTAGTCTGAAAGGAAAGTTAGCCCCCAGATATACCGGACCCTTCAAGATTCTGAACCGTCGAGGAGAAGTATCGTATCAACTGGAACTACCTGAAGAGATGTCAGCCATCCATAATGTGTTCCATATCTCGTTACTTCGCAAATGCCTGGAAGTGCCAGAGAAGACTGAAGTTTTCAAAAACATCGATCGCAGAGCTGTGGAGATCAACAATGACCTGACCTATCATGAAGTGCCCATCCGTATCTTAGAAGAAGCTTACAGAACCACCAGGACCAGGAGTATCAAGTTTCTCAAGATTCAATGGAGCAACCATACCGAAGACGAAGCCACTTGGGAGCGAGAAGATTACATTAGGATAGAGTTCCCAGATCTCTTTAGTTCCTAGTTTCTTTGTATATCTCGGGACGAGATTTTGTTTAAGGGGGGAAGGTTTGTAACATCCCAAAACTTTAATCCAAGGTTATTAAGATCCAAATCATCAAAAATTAGGGTTAACAAAAACTTTTCCAATTAAAAATATTAAATCATTCATATGTGTGTGCATTTAAATAGGAGTTGATTTGAATTGCCCTGATTAAGTGATCCATTGCTTGTAGAATGATTCTTAGGTGAAATAAACATCATCTAGATCATTTCCCAAACAAATCCCAAAGAAAAACAAATCAAAATGAATAAAAGAAGAGAATGGTCATTTGTGCCATTTTAATCAGCATGCCTACTTTGCCTATTCCTAGTACTCAAAACCTAACAGAAACAAATGTGGATCTTTGCACCCCTTGCTAGTACACATAATGTTGTACCAAGGCCCACTTTGTGATCTACCAAAAACATTCAAACACTATTTTTAAATGGCATTTGAAAATTGAATCTAGTTCATATGGGGAGATCCCACTATTTCAAAAACCACTCAAATGAGCTCCAATTTCAAAACCCAAGCAACCACAGATTCTCAAGCTTATTACTAGCACACCCACCGAAAATATTTTCAAAATTCAAAACTATTTTTCTTGCGGCCATTTCTTCAAACACTTGGCAGGCATGATTTACACGCTAATCCTAGCTCACTGTTTGCAACAGGGTTTTGCCCCCAAATGATCTCCATTTAATCCCTATGTCCCCTCTTGATCTAATTGGCCCTTAGCACTCATCCCCTACCCCTAGCAGCAATGCCATGCCAACCCGAGCCCATGCCGCCGGCCAAACCTTGCGACCACCGCAGCAGACAATCCATCTCCCTCTCACCATGTCTAGTAGCTAGCCCGGACCTCACCGCCACTCTCTGTCCCCTCCCCGAGCCAGGCCAAGCCGTGGACCACCGAGGAACCACCGCGTCCAGTGCGTCTGCACCATGCCGAGCATGCGCCAGAGCGCCGCGCCTGACACGCGTGTACACGCCGCCCCTCGACCGCAGCCCGCGTCCACCGCTCCGCCACGACCCCAGGAACACCGCAGACATGCCCGTTCGCCGCCCAACGCACCACAGCCACCGCTCGCCGTTGAGACCGTTGCCTCTGCCGCTCAGAGCGTGTGCACCGCCCGACCACATACCACCGCCCCTAGGCCCGCATTTACTCCGTAGAGCACCGCTAGGAGACCAGCCACCATCCCCTACCTCGAGCCATGCCGCTAGCATGTCATGCAGCCCTCGCCGGAGCCGCCCGCCCATGCCTCTTGGTCGCGTCGTCGTCCTATAAATAGAGGCCACCCCCAGCCCCATTTGGCACACCACTCACCTCCCCTCACCTCACTGACCGTCCCCCACCTCTAGCCGAAGCAGCGCGAGCACTTGCTCACCGGAATTTGGCTGGAGGAGCCCGTAGCAGAGGAGGAGAAGGCCTCGCTGATTGCGACCACCCCCGGAGCCACCTCGACCACCCCTGACCTTGCCGTCGTCTACCAGTCTGTTTGCTCGCCTCGCCGTCGTTGCTGGAGCCATGGTACACCCCCTAAGCACCCCACCGAGCCGCTAGGGTTTGAGTTCGCCAGCGGCCTGCCCGTTGTCGACGATGATCCCCAGCCGTTGATCCCCGTTCTAATCTAACGGCCCACATGGCCCCGTACCGCTTCGCTCGTTATGAGCCACTGACCGGTGGACCCCCTGTCAGCTGTGTCCCGCGCCGCGTAGTGTCACTGGGCCGGCCCGTTAGCGTTCCCGCGCGACCCATTTAGTTTGAATTAGGATTTTTCTATTTTAGTTTAAACCTAGTTCTGTCCCCTAGTTAGAAATTCAATTCAGAGAGATTTACAAATCCAAATGAAGTGATTCCAATTGTGTTAGAAAGATACTGAAAGGATCTACCCAAGCCCGTTGGATTTAATTCAATTAGAGTTAGCGATCTCTCCTAGTAAAAATAACAAAACAGAAGCATTTGCACCTTGCAAGATTTTTATAAAATCAACCAAGATATCTTTTGAGTTGATTCCAATTCTCAAAAATCAAATTTAACCATACCTATCTGAATATGTAATAATATTAAGGTTTACATGCAGTGACCTTGGACTAGTACCAAAATAATGCTATATAGGCATTTCTAGTCACTTTAAATCATAAATAATGAACTTAAACCAAAGTAATTATGAACCAACCCTTAAATCACATTCCCAAATGTTAGAAAATGTGGTGATGACATGTGTCCACATGATCCCATATTTTAAGTGGTGAATATTAAATCTTAGTTAATTTTCAATGAGTAGAAATTACTTTTTCTTAAATAAAAAGAATGAAACTTGTTAATTAAACTTGTGATGCTTGTGATGATAATAGATCATCAAATGTGTGTCTTAGAGTGATAATTAGACTAGTTAAGTATTGTTTTGTGATTCTGTACTCCGTATGTATTTATAGACGATAGTTCCGACCAAGCTTTCGAGGAGGAGGAGTTCTACCAAGAGGAGGAAGAAAACTTCAACCACTGCACCAACCAAGGCAAGCTAACACTTGTAAGTATTATACTAGCAAGCCACCATTAACAATGCAAGCTATTGTTAGCAAGCTAGAATTAAACTAGATGGTTGAGCAAAGATGCTTTAGGCATGATTTGGTTATACCACTTTAACTAGTATTTACCCCAAGTATTATTTTCAAGCTTTACTTCCTTTACTTTACACAAAGTCCTTTACTTGTTTTGAAGGTAGCATAAAGAGTATAAAACTTGACCTGTAGAGATAACTTTAGATGTCATTCTAGGGCATAAGATTGATCTCATCTTTCCACCTTAGTGAACACTCTTAACTTAGTAGTTTCGAGTAGATAAAAACTTGAGTCACTTTAGATGGGAACACTTGGTGAAAATGAATTATGAAAACCGTGGAATGATGAGTCATTCTATTGATATGTTTTGACATGTTTTGAGAAACACAAATGGTTTATGATGATAAAAATATTGAGGCATGAGCCTTAGCCCTTTTATAAAAACTGATGGTTGGATTCGGATGCGATACCATTCCAAATTTACCGTACAACCACAATACCTGAATTGGATAAGGCTTAGCAGAAGTTTATATGCATTAGTATTAGTTCCCTCGCGGGAGAGGTTTAAGCTGAGGCTACCTCTCAATGTTGTCCACCTATGCAGTGCCCAAGATGACAGATGGTCATGGTTGGGAGGCCATGCTCATAGGAGAGGTGTTTATACTAGGGTGTGTAAAGGAAAGGTTATGTTTGATTATCTGCATACTAAGTATGATTATTCAGGGTTATCCCTGATAGATGTATCGAATCTTGTGGTGAAAGTGTACCACCTCTGCAGAGTGTCAAACTATTCGAATAGCCGCGTCTGCGGTTATGGACAGTTGGAATGGCCATACTGTTTCGTTGTCAGATGTTTTCAAAAGAACTATGAATGATGAATCTTGACTTGACCACAACAGGGGTTTATGACACTAGCTTCCCAACTTAAGTGATTTTAGAACTTTATTTTATCTTTCTTTCCTTCTGAACTCAGCTTAGTTTTCAAACTTGACTTTATAGTTAAACTTAGAGTTAGCACTTTAACTTAGAACTGTACTACTTGTTAGTGGTAGTTTGCGAGTACTTAAAGAGTACTCATGGCTTTTGTCCCTGGCTATTCTCATGGCCAGACTATGAAGGAGACTACCAAGATGATGGCCAGCAGGACGACTATGATAACTAGGACTATCTGTCTTCGTCAGCATTGCCCGTGCCCCTGAAGATGGATCCCAGCACTACGCTTATCTTTTATTCCGCTGCTTGTTGTATTAAGACTGGATCATGAGATCCTTATTTGTGTAAGACCTTATGTATGGTTTGTAATAGATGATGTACTGTGATATCCAATCTGTTATGTCTCGCAAAAATGGTAATCCTGGGATTGCGATGTATGACATAACAGGTATCTGGGATTAAAAATCCGGGTGTTGACAGTACGGGAGAAAAAAATTCATGCAGCTAGATTACTCTCTATATTTAGTTTGCAAAATGAAACGACCTACCCTGTATTTAGTTAACATTTGCATGATTCATGCTATGGTTGATCAAGTGATCAAAACACACCTTCTGTTTCTTTGCCGATTCCTATTTGCTTGTATGTGCGTATGCATGTATCCATCCATCTTCGTCCCTACGGTGATCGGTGAATGGAAATCGCTAGACCATGTCTCATACTCGTTCTTATTACGCGCAGTGGAGAATCTCCTTAGACGCAGGTGGATATAGAATAACCTAACAGTTGCAGATTCCTTTGGCGAGAGCAACATGAACGCTGACCTGATGACGCAAGGTGAATCGTAAGCACATCTGCATAGTGTAATTAATTAGTACTGGAATGAAGGTGTGTTCATGGATGGAGCTATAGTTACTGGAGATTTGGATTAGAGGATCTCAGAAACCGGGCATGTGCTTCATGCTACGCATCACCGTCGGCGCTGCGTACCTTGCCTGGGACGGTTGAAGATCGATCGCCAGCGCTTGGGCATCAAATATTGTTTTAGCGCCACGGTATGGCGGCGACGCTGCAGATTACAGCACGTAATGCATGAGGTCCGACTGCATAAGGACCGCCACAAACCTCCGACTTTGGCCTGTGATCGATCTGATGAACCACTTAAGAGGGAAAAAACTTGAGAGGAAAATCAATCTACTATAACTCCGTCTAAACCGAGTCCTGAGCAGCAGTCCGTGGGAGATACGCACATGTACATCGTGCCTGCTTACATGCTTGTTATATCACTGCTTTGAAAGTGCTTGTTTGTTGGACAAACATCGCGATGCAATCTGATACTCTTGGCACCATCAAACGATTCAGATGTTCATCAATGCGGCGGCCTTAGCCCAATTATTGACCTGGCGGACTGCATACCAAAGACAAAATTCCCGATCTCCTCCGGTTGATCTGGTTACGATGTTCGCGGGATGACCAAAGACAAAATTCCCGATCTCCTCCGGCTGATCTGGTTACCATGTTCGCGGGACGACTGACCTCGTTGCCGCCGTGGTAGACGACGATGTATTGCGACCATGTTATAGATATAAAAACGGGTGAGGGCACGTTATTCCTATTGTAATGGGGCTGATAGCTCACGGGCGACGTCGTTGATAGAAATAGCTCACATGCGACGCTTTCGAAGGCACAAATAGCTGGTGTGCGACACAATTCACTAACTGTAAGAGACAGGTTAACAGTTTGAATCATATGAGCCTAGCGGGTCCCACAACTTATCCACATCAGCCCGGACCTACACTGGATGTTCTCTACTCGTGGGACCCACCTAATGTCCACCTCACACAGTGGGACCCACAACTTATCCAGCTCGTACAAGGCAGCAGCCGGAGCCATCCTCGCCCGATCCATCCCATGACCGCTGCTGCCCCGACGACTGCATCCTCCCCTTCCTCTCCGGCGACCAAGCCGTCAACGCCGGTGAGAGATGACGAGCTCCTCTTCAGCCTCCCGCCCCTCCTGGCCGTGTTATTGTGCAGTGCTGATGACAAGGTGCCCTGATTGCCCATGTACCGCGCCTCTGAAGCGGCTGGTCACAATCACCGGGAAGAACGGCAACCTTGGGCGGGAATTTGTGAAGTGCGAGAGTCTGCCAGAACCTGGGAAGGTTAGATATTAGTTGTACCTCTGCCAATTTGTTGTTTATGTCCTCAATTTCAGGTTTTTCGCTGGATTTGGGAATTAGGGTTCATCTTTACGATTTCAGGATCTGGGGAAATGCTCGCATTTTGAGTGGCTAGATAGCTACATCGAGAGGATTAAAAGGGTGGGCGCATCCCTGGATCTCAATTTGCAGTCCGCTGTGGAGGAAATTGGATCAGGATCTGCCACCCCAAATTCTTCTACGGTGGGGTATGCTGAAGTGAAGGCAGAATTGAAGAAGACGTCGAAGCAGTTAAGGCAACTTGTCAATCTAAAGAAGCAGGATAATATAATGGCTGCACTTTTTTATTGTTGTGTAATTGCTCTAGGGGTTGTTTATGTGTTGATCAGTGGTCGTTAGCAAGCTTAATTAGTGTTGCACTTGGCTTATCGATGCCTACCGATATGGATGATTTGATGTATGGCTAAGACTAGAATAAAATGCAACAGAAATTCGATCGCTTTCTTGTTTTGTTTCTTCGGTTAGTCAGATAAGCATCAGATAAACAGTATCCAGAATAAAATGCAACAAAAAACTAACTATGAGTAGGAGAAAAGGGCCAAGGCCCAAACAAAGCGTGAGCGAGGCCCAATGGTAAAAGAAGTGTAGTTTCTGCTATGAAACAAAGCGGCCCGTAAGGTTTTGAAAAATATTATTGCCCTCATCTTAGTTTGTTCTATACTATGTTTTGTGTTTGCTTATGTAATTTTGACCGGTTTATCCCTTAGTTATGCATGTAAAACATGGATGCACATTTATTTCGCCCTATTTTTCAACATTTTTAAGCGCAATTGTGATAGAAAAATTTGTGCATGTACGTAAAAATCCCTTAGTTTGAGCTTTCTAATGCACAGGCGGGATTTATGAATGAACAAGTGAGATATATGCAGAAGTGACCTTTTTAAATGGCACAAGTCAATTTTTTGATTGCACACGTGAGATTCGTGCACAAATGATCTTTATGAATGCACAAGTTTTTTGAATGCACATGTGAGATTCATGCACAAATGAGCTTTTCGAATGCACAAGTGGGCTTTTTGAATGCACATGTGAGATTCATGCATAAAAACATAGATAAAAAACTCTTTTGCTTTTCTTTTTGTGGCGTGTTGGTCTTGCATAAAATTTTCTTTTCGAATGCACATGTGAGATAAATTTTTCTTTTTGCACGAACATCACGGCATAGACAAAAAACACACGGTAAACACGATTAAAATGCTAAAATCACACGACACGGTTCATAAGTCCTTACATAGATAAAACATGGATCCCATAAAACTCCTCATACATAAAACATAAATAGATAGAGAACACGACACGAACACGACAAGACACGACACGACAACATAGATAATACTTGGACTTGGGCTTGACCGCTTCGCCTCCATCACCACTTCACCACTGGGCCCTTCACCACCATTGGCTGCTTCCCCCTTCACTCGTCGTCGTCAAAGCGTTAGGGAAGGGTGTGCATCTAGTTCGGGGTGGGGAAGATGCAGTCATAGTTTGTGAAGATATTGCAGGTGGTGAACGCTATGAACTCACATCCGCACCAGAATACTTTGCCGAGAAGAGAGTAGGCGTCATACGGATTGGTGAAATGGGCTAGGATGGAGATGAGGATGGTGCCAGTAGGGTCATGGTTGACGTCGAGGAGAAACATCGCCGGCGTGCCCCGAGGAAGATGTCGATAGCCGGCGGTGAGGAACGTCTGGGCGAGTTTGACTGGCCCCCTCCACCTCGACATAGCCCACACACGCAGCGTGGACTCCACAATGACGTCGGAAGGGTATCACTGCTCGGGAACGGTCGCCGGGCGACGGTACGTGGGTCCGTTGAACTGCATCTTGCCTTCGAAGCGGGGAGCTTGGCATGGAGAAGAAGGGGCGACGCAGAGGATGGATCTGGTGTGTCGGTTTGGGTGGTGCTTGTAGTGGAGAACATGGGGGTGCCCCCCGTTTAAATAGGGATATACGTTGCCATTTAACCTCCTCGAGGGGTAAATATGAAAGGGAAACGATGCCCGTGATTTTAATCGCACACGATGACCGAGAGTTTAATAGCTCTGGTATGAATACGCTGCAGAAATCTGAACCGATGGCACGGTATCGACTGCACCGCAATGGTTCTCGTGCGACGCGCCTCCTTTGCATGCATGGTCTCGTCGCTGCCTCCTTTGCATGCATGGTCTCGTCGCTGCCCCCCGTGCATGCATGCAGGCCTGAGCCCAAAGATGGACAACAATGGCTCTCGTGCGACGCGCGTACTTTGAATGGACTAGTCGCTGCCCCCGCGCATGCATGCACGCCTAGCCCAGACGACCACAATACCCACGACAGCCACGAGACCCACGATGGCCCAACGGTCTGCAATCAGATGCAAGAATGATGGTGTCGTGGGTTGGTCTCGCAGAGCCGATCTCCGTCGTCCATGCGTTATTCCTTCTAGAACACGTAGATCGAACGGCCAACGGAGGCCGTTAGGGTTACAGACATCAGCAATAGCCAGGCCCTAGGAATCTTTCTAGAAGATTTGATCGGATGGCCACTGTAGGCCGTTAGGGTTTATCCAACGGCCAATATAGGGCTCTAGGGTTAGGACGGGGTCTTGGTTGGTTCAACGGGTTATATGGGAGTTGACCATTAATTGAAATGGGCATAACTAATTCAAAAAAATTGGAAAAATATAAAACCTTCGCACATAGTCTTGTTTTGTCACATACTAATGAGAAAAAATATCAAACTTCTTATATTGATCATGTCTCAAAAAAACCTTCACAAAATGGCCTATCTCATTCGAGGTTTCCTGACATTCGACTCAAATAACCAATGTTATGGCTAAAAATGAAGGCATAGTTTGTGATAATGAGCCCATATTTTACATGCATGTGTATAATGGGTTGGCAAACAATATTGCGGGAGGAAGTTTTCCTTTTCGTCACATGGAAAAGTCATTTTCTATTTTTCGAGTGACAAAACCGGGGCGTTTTGTGAAGGAACCCCCAGATAAAAGTTTCAAAATGATACCACCCCATTTTTCAAAAATACTATACCACCTTACATGAACAATGTCCTAACAGGGGAATTTGAAACCTTTCCATCCACCTCCGATGAAAAAGACAAATTCCTACCGTATCGGTTGGAAGTGGGTCAGATATGAACTACAGGTACATGATCACATGCTCATGATTTATTATAAAAATCATTTTTAGGTTCACAATATGCTATTTCATCAGAGATCTAAACTTATTTTTTTATTTTTATGTTTTAAACTTGTTTTTTAATAGTTTTCTATTAAAGCATGGATTTTGAAAATAAATAAATAAATTGCAGATTTATTCAAAAAATCTTGAGGCTTCAGATTTCCAATATATAGGTAGAATAGATGTTTAGGAGAATTTTTGGGCTGATTTAGAGAATGACGAATTTTTTTGCTTAGAAATAGGATCGTTTACCCTACCTTTGGAGCTTATTTATCATGACTATGTGTTGTACTGCATAAAAGGCATTAGATTAATCACGTAAAGTTTGTAATGTTAGAGACAACATTGGAAAAACAAAAAAACAGAGAAATTGACAACTCGCAATATTGGATAAAATTCAAAATCTGTCTCAAACAAGATGAATTTTGGCTGACATTTGAACATTTGCTCAAATTTGATACAAGTTTTCATCAGCAGCATTATTGAAAGTACCAATAACATTACATCACATGTTTTCACTTCTTCTTCTTGGCACTCACCTTTTTCCGTCTTCTTACCGTTGCTTTTTGGTTCCGCACCAAGAAGCATAGCCATGCTCTTTGTTTTCTTTGCATCACTACAGCTAGGCCTGCGCACAACACAACCTAAAGCTGCAACTACATCAGTTTGCACAACATCACCTGTCAGCACAACTTCTAGCTCATCATCATGTGGCAGCTCAATAGCATCACCTTGCATCACAACATCCAGATTGGCATCAGCTGGCAGCTCAACATCATCACCTGGCAGCACAACTTCTAGCTCATCATCAGGTGGCAGCTCAACAGTATCACCTTGCAGCACAACATCCAGATTGGTATCATGTGGCATCTCAACAACATCAACTTGGAAACTCCTCTTTCTTCTAAAATCACCAACTTTTCTCTTTTTGCTTGGCCAGCACGTTTCAACAACAAGGGGCTCAAATGCATCATCCCTGAAGTCCAAAGCATTTCATATGTTCAATAAGTGAATAAAGCAGAAAAAACAAGTGGATAAAATGAAAAAACTTTTACCTAGAAGGAGTGTACCGACATTTGGCTGATCCAGCTCGGTGCCCAAGTTCTTCACAGAGCTTGCATCTATTTTTGTTACCTTTTTGTTACCTTTTTGTTGCCTTTTAGGCTTTTCATTTTTCTTTCCCTTCTTGCTACTCCCACCTTTCTCAAACCATGCTTTGAATCTGCTCACTTTAGGCCAGCCAGCCTTTGTTCTAGTTAGAGGAGGACACAAAGAGAATTCAATGTCAACTTCAGGCTACTGAGACTAATCTGTAAGTGCTGGAATAGGAGTTGCATATGCATCTTTGAATCTTGCAACTAAATAATACTCATGCAAATATGGATGCATATTTATCCTGGGTTGGGAGGCTAAGAAAAGTATTGCATGCTCAGAAGGCTTTCATGTGTGTTACCACTCAAAGCAAGTGCAGTCATGCAGTTCAGTGTTAACAACATGCCTTCTACCAGTCTTAGTATCCCTAACTTCAGCCCCCCATAAAGAAGATTTGTCAACACACAAATGTGAAAGATGTCCGCTCCTGTTGACTACATGTTGCACCACATCAGGAAGCTTATCTCCTTGCAGAACATGAGCAAGCCTTCTCCTCAATTCCCATAACCTCATGATCATGATCCTGATTTGGTCAACCATGTCATGAACATGCAAGTCTTTTAACTCCTTCACCTTGCTGTTAAAACTTTCTGCCAAGTTATTGTTGATATGATCACACTTGATGGCAGTGTTAAATCCTGACATATACCATAATAGAGAATGGTATTGGTTCATCCAAGGGGAAAATGTAATGTCTACTGCCATTATCTTCCCAAGATGATATGAATGTGTTGGTTTAGTGTAAGACCTTGCTGCTGGCCTCAACCTGCCATACTCATCTCCTTTGAATTTTTTGATCACATTCATCCACATATGACCAAAGCATTCCCTCTGCTCAGCATGGGGGAAAATAGTCTTCACTTCATTTTCTAGCCCTTTACATGCATCTGTGTGGACTGCCAAAGGTGACACTGGACCTATGCATCGTTTCAACTGCATCATGAACCATGTCCATGAAACCCCTGTCTCAGATTGAAACAGGCCAATAGCAACAGGAAACATCCAATTGTGACCATCTAGAGCATTGCATGCTGCCAATTGACCATTCCACTTGCCAGTCAAAAAAGGTGAATCTATGCTCAAATATGGACGACACCCTGCCTTGAAGCCATCAATGCAAGGCTTTAAAGCCATGAAGAACTTAGAGAAAAATACTTTGCCATCTGCTGTTTCCTCAGTATCTATCTCCACAACACTGCCAGGTGATCTTTTCTCCATTTCTACTTTGAAGTTATAAAGCATTATAAAGGTATTTGCCCAATCACCATATAATTCTTTCATTACCCTTTGTTTTGCCTTCCACACTTTGGTATATTTCAAGTTAATTGGGTACTTATTTTCCAAGTCTACTAGAAGCTTTTTTGTAGTGGAGTTTGGTGTCTTGGCTAAAATAGGAGTGATCTTTTCTACCACCCAAAATTGAGATGTCATGGTGGATACTTTCTGTGAACTAGTCATACAAGTATGTGCATTTGGAATTTGATTCACCCTTACTGTTCTCTCATCAGGTTGGCGTCTAACAGATATATACCACTTTCAAGGACTTGCACCACCATCAAAACCTTTGCACGGTGCATAAAATTTCTTCTTATCAATCCACTTAGTCTTTGTTTCAAACTCATGTCTGACTGCATAAGTTCTAAAACACATCCTGAACTCTTGCATGCTTGGAAACATTATCCCTACTTCAATAACAGGGTTCTCTTTGTCATACAAATTTACTATCTCGTCATCATGTGCATCATCAACATCATCTACAACATTTTGCATCAATTCTGAATCTACATCTTCATAGGAGGATTGTCTGTTATCAAAATCTGCATCTTTATCCGCTTCCTTCTCCTTCTCATCTTTCTCATCGACAGGAATGCCAAAAAGTTTGGCCATTTCAATGTCAGACATTGGTGCAATCACCAAATCAGTACGGGCATTAACTTCAAATGTATTCCAATCAACAGAAAGAACCTTTTTAGCACTATCATCCCAGGCTTGTTCATCTGCAACACCCTCCTCTGTTAGTACTACTGTTAATTCAGTAACTATGGGCAAAACTGGCATCTGTGCAGCCCAATCATCTTCCACCATCTGCAAAGCCAACTTAGAGGGAACATATCCAACCCTCGAATCACAGTTCAGATCAATGAGCTCTGCATGAAAGGTAGCCCATTTTGTTGTCCAACCGTCTTGCCGATCGATTGCATTAACTATATCTTCCCCATCCTCAATCCTAGCATACTCTTGTTTCTAATAATCGAATTGTGACAGTGATACTTCTTGCTCCGGGCCCCAAGCTATACTCTCCCCAATTTTTCCACCCAATTCTTCACCGCATGCTCTTTCATGCTCTGAATGTCTTGGGGATCAATCTCGGCACAATCAACATTACATTTAACAATTGTATCTCTCTCAATCACCCGCATGCTACCATCAACTAACTTGGCCCTTGACGAAAAAATCGACAGTAATTTCAAAGGTTCGCCCCCATCGTCTCCCCTATTTTTTCAATGCAGAAGGGGGCGATGAAAATAAGATGCAGAAGGGAGATCTCATACGTGCATTAATGATTAGAAGTAGGGGAAGGTCTCTCTCGCGGCTCCATTCCCCCCGTTCACCCCACTCTACATCTCAATCGGGGGCTCAATCTAGGATTCAAATGCTGCAGTCAGATCTAAATCGATCGGGAGAGGGATGGGATTAGGGTTCATAATGCCACTCACCTCGTTCCTCGAAGAAAGCAAGCTCCGCCGCTGCTGAAATCGGTCCGCCATTGCCGGAGAGGGAGAAGGGGAAAGCTCCGCCTCCGCCGCCGTAGGAGAGAACAGGGTGAACTGAGCTTCGGTCAAAAACAGGCACGCTGAAACAGACACGAGGCACACGTGTCTCAACTAATTGGGACCCACATGTCTTAACCTAAACAAGATGGGCTCGATTATTACCGTTTTTATCATATTTATGTCACTGGGCTATTTTTCGCGTCCATGCGTCGCATGCAGGCTTGATACATTGCAAATGTATCTATAATTTTTTATGTTCCATGCTTGGTTTTATCTACTTTCTTATGTTTTGTCAACACTTTGGAGTACTTTTCATATGATTTTTTGGACTAACCTATTAACAAGAGCCACAGTGTTAGCTGCCTGTTATCTGCTATTTTTGGTTCCAGGAAAGTCAGAAAATGAATATTCTCGGAATTGGACGGGACAAAAGCCAAAGTCAGTTTTTCACCGAGGGACACCTGGAGCCAGAATACGAGACGGAGAGGGGCTGGGGCCCGGCCACACCACCTGGCCGCGCGGGCAGGCCTGACCCGCGCCAGGGGGTGGTCTGGCCGCCCCAGGCACCCCCTCGACCTCTCCTTCCGCCTATATATTGCCTCTGATACGGAAACCCTAAGTACCCGATCAAAAATCCATGAAAGAGTTTGTAGCCGCCGTCATCTCCATCCCTAGATCGGGAGGGATCTGAAGCTCTTCCCTGCACCCTGCCGGAGAGGGGAATTCACCCTGGAGGCCTTCTTTATCATCATGCAAGCCTCCGGTGTGATGCGTGAGTAGTTCATCTCTGGACTACGGGTCCATGTAGTAGCTAGATGGCTGGTTCTCCTCCTTTGTGCTTTCATGTTTAGATCTTGTGAGCTCCGTTCATGATCAAGATCGTCTATTTGTAATTCTGCATGTTGTGTTTGCGGGGATCCGATGGATATTGAGATGCTATTTCAGATTGATTATTTATTCTATCATGTCTTTGTTATTTGTGATCTTGCATGCTTTCCGTTGTTAGTAGCTTTCTTGGCCAAGTAGATGCTAGCAACTCCAAGAGTTAGTATTTATGCTCGATAGTGGGTTCATGCCTCTGGTAATCTGGGGAAGTGACAGAAACCTCTAAGGTACTAGATGTGCTGTTGTTACTAGGGAGAAAACAACAATCCTTTGTTCATAGAACAATCATATTGTTTACATTACATGCAATTCATAATGCAATTATCTGTTGCTTGCAACTTAATACTGGAGGGGGTTCGGATGATAACCTGAAGGTGGATTATTAGTCATAGATGCAGTTGGATGGTGGTTTATGTACAATGTTGTAATGCCCAATCGAATCTCAAAGGAGTCAAGATGAGTAGTATATGCGTGTATGCTTTATCGATGTTTGTCAATTGCCCCGTTGTAATTTGTTCACCCAACATGTCATCTATCTTAAGGAGAGCCACCTCTAGTGAACTATAGACCCCGGTCCTTTCTTTTACTTTCATCTACAATCAACTGTTTACTGCTTTGTGTTTACTTTCTACAAACTATTACTTTCTTCCATTCGATACGTTTAATCCTTTGTTTTCAGCAAAACCGGTGAGATTGACAACCTCATCGCAAGTTGGGGACAGAGTTCTGTGGTTATGTTGTGCAAGTCTCCACGTTGCTACTTGCTACTGGCACCGGTAGTGCGCCCTGCCAACGTTCAGCTAGCTACACCTTTGGGGTGTTTCCTTGCTTCTACTGGATTGATAACCTTGGTTTCATAACTGAGGGAAAACTTACTGCTGTGCTCATCATACCTTCCTCTTGGGGTTCCCCAACGAGCTCGTTAATACACGAGTTAGCAAGTACTTTTTCTAGCGCCGTTGCTAGGGAGTCAAGGACATCTTCACAAGGGGAGTCCCTCATAACCAATCTCTTTACTTTGTTATTTTTGTTTTGCTTATTTTCCTTTAGTTTTGTTTGCTTAACACAAAGAAAATAGTTTTACAAGTTTGCTTTCTTTATCAAAAACACAAAAAAATGACTACTCTTGAAAATACTAAGTTGTGTGACTTCACTAGCACCAACAACAATATTTGATGAGCACACCTATTGCTCCACCTGTTCCTAAACCTACTTTCTTTGAGATAAAACCTGCTTTACTCAATCTTGTTATGAGAGAACAATTTTCTGGTATTGGTAATGAAGATGCTGCTGCCCATCTAAATAACTTTGTTGAACTTTGTGAGATTCAAAAGCATAGGGATATAGATGGAGATATTATTAAGCTCAAATTGTTTCCTTTCTCCTTGAGAGGAAAAGCTAAAGAATGGTTAAATTCCCTAACTAGGAATATTATTGATTCTTGGACTAAATGCAAAGATGCTTTCATTGGAAAATACTATCCTCCTGCTAAGATTATATCTATGAGAAGTGAAATAATGAAGTTTAAACAATCTGATAATGAACATGTTGCTCAAGCTTGGGAAAGAATGAAATCTTTGGTAAAGAATTGTCCCACTCATGGACTGACTGCTTGGATGATTATCCAAACTTTTTATGTAGGATTGAACTATTCTTCAAGAAACCTATTGGATTCTGCTGCTGGAGGTACCATTATGACCATTACTTTGGGTGCTGCAACAAAGCTTCTGGATAATATGATGGTTAACTACTCCGAATGGCATACTGAAAGAGCTCCACAAGGTAAGAAGGTAAATTCTATTGAGGAAACCTCCTCCTTGAGTGATAAGGTTGATGTTATTATGTCTATGCTTGTTAATGGGAAGGCTCATATTGATCCAAATCATGTTCCCTTAGCCTCTTTGGTTGCTCAAGAAGAGCAAGTTGGTGTGAACTTTATAAGAAATAATAATTTTAGCAACAATGCCTACAGGAATAATTTTGGTAACAACAATTATAGGCCAAATCCTCCCAACAATGGTAATGCTTTTGGAAATTCCTACAACAACAATAGGAGTGCTCCCTCTGAATTTGAAGTTATGCTTAAATATTTTATTAGTAAACAAACTTCTTTCAATAAAACTATTGAGGAAAAACTCTCTAATGCTGAAAGAAATATAGCATCTTTGGCTAAAGCTCAAACTTCTTTGAATAAAATGGCTGCTAAACCTATCATCTTGAAGAACATTAGCCATCAACTTGAGAGTCTAAATAGGGAAATTCCTAGTTTACAATTGAAACTCTCTAATGCTGAAAGAAATATATCATCTTTGTCTGAAGCTCAATCTTCATTGATTAATAAAATGGCTGCTAAAGCTGAAACTAATGATAATCCCTTTGCTGCTACTAATGCCATACAAGTAAGAATTGATGAAAATGTTAGACTATTAGCTGAATTACATGCTAAGTGGGAAAGAGAAGATGAAATTGCTAGAAACATTAGTGTTTCTACTATCACTACCACTAGTGTTGAGGCTAGTAATAACTCTACTACTTTAGATGATAATTATGATTTTGATCTTGATGGTTGCAATATCTCTGAAGTTATTAAGTTCCTACAAAAGCTTGCTAAAAGTCCTAATGCTAGTGCTATGAACATGGCCTTTACAAAACACATTACTGATGCTCTCATAAAGATTAAAGAAGAAAAGATGAAACATAAATCTTCTATTCCCATAAAACAAGAAGATGGTTGGGAACCCATCATTAATATGAAAGTGAATGGTTTTTATTTCAAAGCTTTATGTGATCTTGATAGTAGTGTTTCTATTATGCCTAGAAGGATTTATGATATGCTTGATTTGCCTCCACTTGAAGATTGTTATTTAAATGTCCCACTTGATGATATTGCTAAAAAGAAACTTATGGGGAGTATTAATGATGTTCTTATTATGGTTAACAATGCCTATGTCCCCGTTGATTTCTATGTTTTGGATGTTGAATGCAATGCTTCTTGTCCTATTACTTTGGGAAGACCTTTTCTTAGAACTGTTGGTGCCATTATTGATATGAAATAAGGCACCATAAAATATCAACTTCGACTCAATAAAGGTATAGAACATTTCTCTAAGAAGAGAGAGAAGATTTTTTTGCCTCTCCTATGGAAACAAAATTTTCTCTTAATGCTTCTTCATTTGAGAACACTTGATTCTTTTTCTTGCTTCTTATGCCTAACGTAAAGGCGTTAAAGAAAAGTACTTATTGGGAGATAACCCAAAAGTTTTAGATGAGTCTTGGAAGTTATTGCTTCTGTAATAACCACTTCTTATCCTTTTTATTTTCTTTTTGTGCCAAGAGTAACCTCTAATGAGAGAGAAGTAATGATTGGGAAAGTTGCTGTCTCGAAACAGATTTCTGTGCTTCACCATAAAAATTCATGTAAATCTCTGTACGTCCTTTTGAGGCGTGAATTTTTGTGCTTCTTCCTCAGGTTGTTATATAACTTTCGTTAGATCAACACTTTTCGATTTGAGCAACAGAATGTCTTCGAAAAAATTCGTCTTTACCTGCTGGTCTGTTTTGACAGATTTCTGCCGGTTTCTGCATTTGCTTCTTGTTGGTTCCTTTTTGAGTTCTTTTGGGGAATTGAGATTTTTGAGGGAAGTGCTACAGTAGCTAGTGTTTTAATGGAAGTTTTATTGGTGTTAGAACTGAACCTAAAGACCTATTATATTGAGTGCAATAATGTTGCTAATAAGGATTGTGTGAAGTTTTGTATGAAGGAAAATTTTCAGGTGTATGGAAGGAATGAGTAATGAGATGAAGGATGGACTAAAACTCAAGCTTGGGGATGCCACACGTGTCACCCCAAGAAATATCCAAGAAGTACAAGCGTCAAAGCTTGGGAATGCCCAAGGCATCCCCCTCTTCATCAATAAAAATTTCAGGTTTCTTCCAAACACTTCATTTTTATTGTTTCATGCACAGTTGTGTTGTTCTTGAGCGTCTTCTTTTTTGTTTTTTTTTGGTTTTTCGTTTGTTTGGTTTTCTTAGTTTTCTGAATAAATTGGTTGGACCCCCTCTTTCATACATTGGTTTTCAAATAGTTTGGTTTGGTTTGGAAAAAGAGTAGGAAAGTTCATGCTTAAGTGGTAAAGAGAGCTTGTTTTTGACTGTGGCCTATGCTTTGTCATGCCATGCTTGATATTGTTTTGGCTTTATGCTTAGTATTCTTTTCTGTAGCATGACTTGTTATAAACAATTGAGATTGCTTAATGTGCCTTGGAAGAATCATGCGTTGTTTTAGCATATTAAAGCATAGTATTGTGGTATTCTCCTTTGATGCTTTATTTGGGTTGACTTGGCACATGCTCACACCATGTTATGACTATCCCAAGTCACCACAGCCTTTATGATCCTTTAGTTTTTAACTTTTAGTATCACTTTATGCTTTGATCAATGATGTTTTGTTGCTCTACATGATTATGGCCATTATTGCTCTCTTAGTTTGTCGCTCCCAGTCTTTCGCTAGCCTCCACAACCAAGTATGAGTTCCACTCATGCATCCAACTCCTTAAACCAAGTTATTCCAAAGAGTCCACCATACCTACCTACTAGCATATGCTATTCCAAGTATATTCATGTTTTTGTCTACTTTCCAAATTAAACTTGTTATGAGAAAACTAGTGATTAAAGCTCTCACGAACTTGATGGCACACTTTAATTTTTTGCATTTAATAAACCTAAACCATTGCGTCCATCTTTGTTGCGTATATGCTTGCGCTTTATAAGTTGAAGTTAGCAGAACCATGTATCATGGGGAACACTTTCAACATTGCACTTGTACTTTGTACCCTATTGATATCATGTTCTTTTGCTTATGGATCCCGGTGGTGTGAAATAAAAGTGGAACTTGTAAGATCATGGAGTTTGTATGTGTGTTAGAGAAACGCCTAGGCTGCTAGCCTAAGCCATTCCTAATCATGGTGGAAACTTGCAGCATAACCATAATGAGCACTCTATGAAGCATCCTCAATAAAAACTATGCAAATAGCAAATAAAAAGATCGCTGAGATGCTCATTGTCTGCTTGCCTTGTCATTTTGATTATGGGATAGCTCCTGTATCATGTGCAAGGGGTACCCCATTGGCAGTTCTTTATGATACATATGTACTCACAATGACAAGAGCTTACTTGTGACTAAAGTTGAGTAGCATGAGGTCCGGTCTTCGTAAGTAAGGGGCATGAGATTTCGGCTTATAACTTGTCAAGCATATCCTCTTAGTTGTGTCACTTTAACCTTAATCACCTTCAAGATGCTTATGATAGGGGCAATGAGAGTTGAAAGCTAATAAGTACCATAATTTTTGGAAGCTCTTTATGAGACTTGAATCCCTACTTCCTTCTATGAAGGCCTTTCTTTTACTTTTATGTTGAGTCTCCACCTTCTACCTTTATGCACCTACTTTGAGAGCATAGTGGCCATTCTTAGTTCTATGTGCATTGTCCCAAGACTTGTTGATTGATGCATACCTTGATATTGCTTGTTTTCAACTATTTGTATCTAGTCACTCTTATGAACTTTGAAGGTGTCCTATGCGTTTATGTTTGCTACTCTATGAGGGACAAGCTGAATGCCACTATGCTATGTTTTCTTTATGAGAAACAAACAAACGTCTTGCAAAGCATTGTTATTCATGAATCTTTTGTTCGTGCCTTTTCATGTTGCAACATAGTTTCTTTGTCTTATTGCTAGAACTTTGTCTTTCATGTTATGATTGAAGTACTATGATCCCATCTTTGAATGTTTTACAAATACTTTGATCAAGTTTATGATGGTGCATGTCACCTCAAAAATTATTCTTTCTTTTTATCACTTACCTACTCGAGGACGAGCATGAGTTAAGCTTGGGGATGTGGATACATTGCAAATGTATCTATAATTTTTGATGTTCCATGCTTGGTTTTATCTACTTTCTTATGTTTTGTCCACACTTTGGAGTACATTTCATATGATTTCTTGGACTAACCTATTAACAAGAGCCACAGTGCCAGCTGCCTGGTTTATGCTATTTTTGGTTCTAGGAAAGTCAGAAAATGAATATTCTCGGAATTGGACGGGACAAAAGCCAAAGTCAGTTTTTCACCGAGGGACACCTAGAGCCAAAATACGAGATAGAGAGGGGCTGGGGCCCGGCCATACCACCTGACCGTGTGGCCAGGCCTGGCCTGCACCAGGGGGTGGTCTGGCTGCCCTAGGCACCCCCTCGGCCTCTCCTTCCGCCTATATATTGCCTCTGATACGGAAACCCTAAGTACCCGATCAAAAATCCACTAAAGAGTTTGTAACCGTCGTCATCTCCATCCCTAGATCGGGAGGGATCTGAAGCTCTTCCCTGCACCCTGCCGGAGAGGGGAATTCACCCTGGAGGCCTTCTTCATCATCATGCAAGCCTCCGGTGTGATGCGTGAGTAGTTCATCTCTAGACTACGGGTCCATGTAGTGGCTAGATGGTTGGTTCTCCTCTGTGCTTTCATGTTTAGATCTTGTGAGCTCCGTTCATGATCAAGATCATCTATTTGTAATTCTGCATGTTGTATTTGCGGGGATCCGATGGATATTGAGATGCCATTTCAGATTGATTATTGATTCTATCATGTCTTTGTTATTTGTGATCTTGCATGCTTTCCATTGTTAGTAGCTATCTTGGCCAAGTAGATGCTAGCAACTCCAAGAGTTAGTATTTATGCTCGATAGTGGGTTCATGCCTCTGGTAATCTGGGGAAGTGACAGAAATCTCTAAGGTACTAGATATGTTGTTGCTACTAGGGAGAAAACAACAATCTTTTGTTCATAGAACAATCATATTGTTTACATTACACGCAATTCATAATGCAATTATCTGTTGCTTGCAACTTAATACTGGAGGAGGTTCGGATGATAACCTGAAGGTGGATTATTAGTCATAGATGCAGTTGGATGGCGGTCTATGTATAATGTTGTAATGCCCAATCGAATATCAAAGGAGTCAAGATGAGTAGTATATGCTTGTATGCTTTCTCGATGTTTGTCAATTGCCCCGCTGTAATTTGTTCACCCAACATGTCATCTATCTTAAGGAGAGCCACCTCTAGTGAACTATGGACCCCGGTCCTTTCTTTTACTTTCATCTACAATCAACTGTTTACTTCTTTATTGTTTACTTTCTGCAAACTATTACTTTCTTCCATTCAATACGTTTAATCCTTTGTTTTCAGCAAAACCGATGAGATTGACAACCCCATCGCAAGTTGGGGACAGAATTCTGTGGTTGTGTTGTGCAGGTCTCCACGTTGCTGCTGGCACCGGTAGTGCGCCCTGCCAACGTTCAGCTAGCTACACCTTTGGGGTGTTTCCTTGCTCCTACTAGATTGATAACCTTGGTTTCATAACTGAGGGAAAACTTACTGCTGTGCTCATCATACCTTTCTCTTGGGGTTCCCCAACGAGCTCGTTAATACACGAGTCAGCAAGACTATTACTCTGAAAAATGTCGCACCATAGCTTGCTCCATGGAAATATGTCGCATGTGAGCTATTGCCCCATTATAAAGGCAAAGGTGGGTAATTTTTCACCTAAGCCTAATATAATGGCTATAGATTTATAGCTTATTAAATAAGTGGCCGGATGTTTTTGATTTTTGTGGGATTTTCTAGCTAATTCTCTAATTTTTGGTTAACCCATCATGTACCTTTAATATATAATAGATTCTCGAATTTCTGGTTAACCCATCATGTACCTTTAATATATAATAGATGTTACAAATCAACAATAGCATGTTGTTAAGGCCATCTCCAGCTTGCAGATACAAACTGACCAAGTCTATCCGAACGTGTCCGCGCAGAAGACATGGCTTAGCGGTGTGTTCCAAACGGACTGTCGCGGGCTGGTCCGCGATGCCCCATTTTGGGAATATGGTCAACCGGACACGCCCAAGTCCGCGCAAGTCCCTCGCTCTGTCTTCCCGGGCCATCCCATCGGTAGCACACAAATCAACCCACACCCGAATCGACCCCCTCTCTCTCCGCTGCAACACCATTGTGCCGCCGCCGCCTGCGACATCCCTCACCATTGTTGGAGCAGCCCACATCAGCCGCTGCTTGCCTATGTTGTTGTACGCACTTATTGCCACCGGAGGAGCTCGGGAAATGCAGCCGTACTAGTCATTGTCTCGTGTCTTTATCTCGGCCGCCAATGCCACCTCAGACCACGCTGTCACTGGGGTGGTTGGCTTTTGCGGTTGTTTTCCGGGAGCTGACCAGGACATGTCGACTCCACGGGATATGGGCTCGGACCTCACCAACCACGGTTCCTAGGATCCATTCGTTCAATTGCACGACCGAATTTGAGGTACGAACTCATCCTCTATTTTGTACAGGTCGAACAGCGCCGACATAGACATTGATATAGTGAATATTATATGACCATTGTCTTATGTTGTACATAGACGGGCAATAGCTCGATCAATATTTTCCACAATCATGCCATCGATACATCATCGGACGTCAAGTCTGACGATGATACCAAAATTTTGATGGCCACGACAACCTTCATCCATGAGCACAAGGAGAAGCAGCTGCCAGAGTTCATGGCCTCGATGAGGCCACACAAGGACAATTTGAAGTGCTCTAGAAGGTGGCCATGTATGACTCTACAACGCCTACTTCTAGCCCACTTATCCACTATACCTGAAGTACATATTCTAATGTCGCCTTCAGATGTCAAGAAAGTTGTTGTTGAGTATTCTCGATAGTCGATACCGGGAGGGACCACGATCCATACTTCTAGTGCAAGAACGGTGCCACCGGTAAGATTGGCTTCACTTATTACCAAAATGTTCCACAACTATTCGCATGCTTGCATATGGAGTTGCCGATGATCATGTTGACGAGTACATGTGCATGACCTATTGGGGATATGCATAATGGGTATCGCCATAGTATAGCTCTAATCCGGCTAACCCGGATGGCCCATAGTTGATAGCAAGTCCTATGGTCTTCTGGGCGGCCGAGTTAGGTGGATCTAGAAGGAAGGCCCATGTGGGATATAGGAAGGCTACAATACTAACATAGATGAAGCGAGAGCCTTGGATGCAAGACACAAAAACTAGTTAGTATTAGTGTAGGACTCTGTAACCTATCCTTTATGGACTTTACCCTATAACCCTAGGTTCTGGAGCCTTTATAAGATGGACCTCTGGGAGCCTTTAGGGCATATTCAAAATCTTGCATAGCGAACCACACGATCCATGTAACTCGGCATATTGATATTATAATGATTTATAGCAGGAGTAGGATTCCGCCACTGAACCTGGGTATGATGTGTTACCTCGTACCCGACAACTCGCCGCCTTAACCCACCTCTATAAACACGCTCTGTGAAGAACTCTCTGTCGTACTCGTCAACAATACCATGATAGTTGGCGCCCACCGTGGGTCTAGAGGCGCTTTGAGTTCTACATCAGGCGAGCCCCAAGCACTTCGCAGGAATCAGTGACATTGTGGCTATTGGGTGTGTTCTCTTCTCCAACAATGTTCTGATCATCCCTCCGGATGAGTTCTGGATCCCGACAAAGACGAACCCCACCCGCTGCTCCATCATCCCAATGAGGGACATCCATATCTTTATCAGCGAAACTAGCTCGAGATCAAGTTCCCAAGAAGTCAGACACACGTCAAGACCCGCACAGACCGCCTCCAGGATGGACACAATCACGGAAGATCGATCTGTCCCGGATCTCTCTTTGGAGTTTGCCGGCTTAGATCTCAACAATTCAAGGCCCACCTAAACCGCCCTTGTGCAGGATATAAAGCTGGAAGACCAAAGAAAATCCGCTTGGCTTGCCCAAGTGTTAGAATTAGAGGTCGCACTTTGTAGCTACCATGAGTTCCTATGATCTGTCATGTTGCTTCCAGATGCCTGGGGAAACCCCACGTGAGTTCCTAGCCAGGTGGCTTAGGTTGAAAAACTCCATCGTGGGAATCTCCGACGAAAGGGTCGTGTCTCACTTCATTGAAGGGCTTGAACATGGCTCACTTCTCCGGCATTCTCTAAGGCAGAAGGAGGATGCCAGATTGCTAACTCTCAGCCAAGTGATCACGATTGTTAACAGCTATGTCGAGGCTGACACAGTTACTCTAGGCACCTGCTCTACTGCTGCCAACAAAAATAAGTTCATTGTCTACATCACATCTGGACTGGGATCTACCTCCAAAACGGCCGACAATAACTCTGACTTGGTCCTGGATACACTCTACATCGACATCGGTGATATGGACTATGGGAGTGAGTCGCACAACTCGAAGGAACTCGATGCTGCCATGAGGAAGATCGAGAAGGAGATGGAGAGAGAGAAGAGCACAACAAACATGCCATCACTTCCCAACAGGTGCTCGTAAGCATTGGTAACATGGTCGAAGAAAATCAAGGCACCCAAGATGCCAGAGCAGCTCCGCCAGCAATAGACAACACCGGGAGGGCAGCGGCCACATGTAAGAATGATGTAGATCCTACGGATCTGGCAAAGGCCATGCCCCCTCCAGCTGTCCCCCCGTAGCAAGCTAATTGAGTCATTTTATTCACAACAAATTCAAAAAAGATAAAAACATAGTGGGACCTACTCATAGATTCTTATTATGTGACCTGCCACCGAGGAAACCGTAAGAAATGTAGAGAGATCAAGTTTTACCCTACATCACCACTTCTCAAATCACCTCCTAGCTATGAAGGTGCATGGCTTTCGACTCAAACCCCTTCCCAAAACATCCTTCGCAAAAACATAGTTTGTATGAATGAGGTCACTAGGCACACTCGTGTATATTTGAATTGCAAATAATTTGATGTAGGCCAAGATGTATTTCATTGTATAAAACATGCCTTTTCCATTTTTAAATATGTTTCTATTTTCTATTTGAACCCCTTAGTCCGTTTTGCTCTTGGTTTTTTGATACAACTCAGTTTTTCCCTCTCTCTAAGTCACAAACTCACACAAAATCCCAAATGTGTGCCTACTTTTGCTGCTACGTTCTGATTGGTCGAGACAATTGTCACGCGGATCGGGTCCACCAACTGTTGATCCTCTATGATCTAACGGGCATGATAACCCCTCTATATATGTGCCACCGATACTTTACCTCCATAAACAATTGAAGGGAAAATGTTCAAAGGTGTATAATTTTCATATATGCATGAGTTTTCAAAATTTTCTGTGGACAACATTATCAAGATTTTCTTAGGACAACATTATCAAGATTTTCTTAGGACAACTATATGCATGATACAATTTTTTTTAGTTTAGGGATCCCTTAGTTTATGCATTTCTTTTCATGCTCTAAAAATGGTAAACTCTCAAGATTTTCTTAAGACAACATTATCATGTCCAAAGTGTAATTTGAAAGTGTTTAATAGTTGTATAATTTTGGTATATGTATGAGACATAAAGATTTTAGTTTCGGGATCCCTTTAGTTTATGCATTACTTTTCACGCTCTAAAAATGGTAAACTCTCAAGATTTTCTTAGGAGAACATTATCATTTCCAAAGTGTAATTTTAAAGTGTTCAAGAGTTGTATAATTTTGGTATATGCATAAGACATAAAGATTTTAGTTTAGGGGCCCCTTTAGATTATGCATTACTTTTCATGCTCTAAAAATGGTAAACTCTCAAGATTTTCTTAGGACAACATTATCATGTACAAAGTGTAATCTGAAAGTGTTCAAGAGTTGTATAATTTTGTTATATGCATGCGACATAAAGATTTTAGTTTAGGGGTCCCTTTAGTTTATGTATTACTTTTCACGCTCTAAAAATGGTAAACTCTCAAGGTTTTTTAAGACAACATTATCATGTCCAAAGTGTTAAAGAGTTGTATAATTTTGGTATATGCATGAGATATAAATATTTTAGTTTAAGGGTCCCTTTAGTTTATGCATTACTTTTCACGCTCTAAAAATGGTAAACTCTTAAGATTTTCTTAAGACAACATTATCATGTCCAAACTGTAATTTGGAAGTGTTCAAGAGTTGTATAATTTTGGTATATGCATGAGACATAAAGAATTTAGTTTAGGGATCCCTTTAGTTTATGCATTTATTTTCATTCTTTGAAAATGAAAAACTCTCAAGATTTTCATAGGACAACATTATCATGTCCAAAGTGTAATTTGAAAGTGTTCAAGAGTTGTATAATTTTGGTATATGCATGAGACATAAAGATTTTAGTTTATGGATCCCTTTAATTTATGAATTTCTTTTCACGCTCTAAAAATGGTAATCTCTCAAGATTTTCTTAGGACAACATTATCATGTCCAACGTGTAATTTGAAAGTGTTAAAGAGTTGTATAATTTTGGTATATGCATGAGACATAAAGAATTTAGTGAATGCATTACTTTTTACCCTCTAAAAATGATAATAACAAGTACAAGAATCCCATAACAATTATACAACAAAAAATCCCCCAGCATTTCTTCAGGATCTAAAACCAGCAACATGAACCCTAAATCCCAAATTCTGAGGGTATAAAAATAAAATAGAGAGAAATCAGAACAATTTGGTACGAATGGGAGGGAGACGTGAATCTAGACATCACTCGTCGGTCGGAGAAGGGCTGCCATCACCAGAGAAGAAGAATGGGGTGCGGGAAAAGAATGGGGAGGCAACGGTATGAGCATAGGCGCGGGGTTGGTTTAGTCTCCCATCTTGCAACACTAACCTAGGTAAATTCTAGGTTCGACGCTCACATGGATAAGCTATGGGTCCCACACTGATCTGGATAAGTGGAGAGAGATGACCACTACGGGACCTGACCCAACGCGGCCCCACTCGTCAGCACGTAGCGGTAAGGCTGACGCATAGACTCTGTGAGAGTTTCAGACAAGATGTTGGGAAAAAGTGAGGAAAATCTTAGCGTCTGGGCAAAAGTAAGTACAACTAAGAAACGAGGGGCACGAAAATAGAAATCCCTAATAGTTATGGTAACTGAGGATACCACCAACTATACGGTTACATTGTTAGTGGAACAAGGGCATGGAAATGATCTAATAAATGATTTACTATGAGATAGTGTCGTGAAGTTAATATTCAAATCATCAGACTATTGTCTTATACACAAGTCCTTAAGACCATGAGAATATCAAGTACCCTCATGCTAGAAGAGTTATCTTTAGGATTATCCCAACACCACCTGAAGAGGTGGCAATAATGATGATCCCGAGATGATTACGAAAGTATCCCTAGGGACTTGGATAGTTCAACAAATAGGATCACACTCCTCATGACGATGGAGAGATATTCTCTATGGCCACTATGTATTATGATGCAACTATTATGATAGAGATCATAAAGGACATCGAAATAAGGATACGAGTAAGTCATAACGAGCATAACAAGTATAGTGATCAAGGAGTTGATTCACGAGGAAACCAATATCTCACCTCGGATTGTCACATATCGTGAAGCGGAAGTATTAGTATATTTATAATGAACAGGTTCACTCGATGCGATCTTCGCATAGTGAAGTAGGAACTATCATGGATGTCTAGATCCTGCTATTGGTTATCGATCTGAAGGTCTTTGATATCATGCCTATTTACTATCGAACTTGCACGGGTCACACACTTGAGGTTTACCGATCAAGTTGTGCTAGTCACCTTTATGGTAGATAGTTGAGAGAGTTGTTTGGAATGGTTTCCAGACACACCATAATAGTTTTGGGATTTGTTGCATCACATAAGAGAGGAATCATAATAGTTCTAATGAGATAACCTATTTCAGTAAGGTAGTTCCAAAGTTGTCGGTATTTATTACAAGGTTTATCGAAATCATTTCGAGACAGTTAAAATGTCGATGGGCTTTTGGAAAAGTTCAGAAATATATATAGGTTCGATGCACCAGCTTTATTGGAATGAAACCGGAGAAGAAAGAAACATCGGAAAGGGGTTCTAGTGGGACAAATGACCAGAGGGTGTAGGCCCACCATGGGGTGCCCCATGGGGCAACCCAGACCCACCTATGGTCGGGGCCCATCCCCAGGGCTGGAGCATTCCCCCTAATGGCTATAGCCCACCTTTCTTATTTTCATGTGTTCATATCTCTTAATTATGGAAGGTTTTGATCATATCTCTACATAAGAAATATTGGGATATTAGTTGATTGAGAATATGGAAAATCTCCATAATATGGAAGGTGTTATCTCTGGGATCGAGGGGTTAATGGACCTGCCATGTGGGAGAGAGGGGGAGGCCTCCGCCTCTGGCCACCCTGGCCGCCAATCCCTAGGGAGGAACCCTAGGGCACCCCTCATCCCCTCTCTTCCTACATATACACCTAATTGGGCAGCCCCCATAGTAGACACCTCCCTCTCATCCGTCTGTTGGAAACGCTCCTCCTCTCTATCTACCATACACATACACCGAGAGTCCGCGGGACTATCACCATCGATGTTGAGCACTGTATGGCAGAACGCTGATAGATGAGGGAACTAGACACATGCAACCTCTAGAGGGATCGTATGTTTGATCGTTGCATCAAGTGGATCCAATCTCTGTCCTCTCGACTAGAAGGGATACACCTAGCTGCATGGATCGACATGTTGTTCATCAAGAACTACTACGGCGTTACATCTTCGGCACCAACATCAGTGAGTAATATAGATCTCTATTGCATCTTCATACATGGATCTTGGTTATTCGTGTGGGGAGAATTTTTTGTTTTGCATCTACGAACTCCAACACATGGTGCATTCATTTTGCTCTCAGATTCTCCTGTCTACTCACTTGATACCTCTTTGTGACTATCTATTCTTCCAGCATTTCTTAATATGCCATTTATGTAGCCTTGCGCTTTGCTTTGATGAGAAACACCCTATGTACACACTACTGCATGACCTCCAAGTCCCCCATGTGACGCGAGCACAAGCTAAAGCTCTTGAATAAGGTGAATTCTTTCCTAGCCATATGTGATTTTGAGCCTACCATGGATGGTATGCTACATCATACAAACATAGTCAGGTACAAACCACATGGACCACTTGGAGCAAGCATAGACGATGGAGTCAAAAACGAGGAAGACTGATATGAAGAAGGAGGAACGGTCCCAGAACCAACCAACCGACGCTGCCATCAGAGCACCTGGACCACCGGATGGTCAACTTCCCAAACACCGACCGGGAAAAGTCTAGCAGAAGACGGTGGTCCGATTTATACCAGACATGGTTCCGACCAGAACCGGGACCGGTACAGTGGGTACCCGGTCAGCGTCCGGTCTCTCAGATGGTCAACCGGACCGTCCGGTCCCACTGTCGGTTTGACCGACTTGAAACCGACTACGAATGCCAGCAAGTAAATTTTGGTTTGATGCCCTGAAATATTCCTCTAACTTATCCTTTTGTCCTTTGCACAATAAATAGCCCTCCTATGGCTCAAATCTAGTGTTGAACAAGATTCACTGGATTTGAGCATGTTCTCTCTTCCCAAGTGGGATCTTCAAGGCCTCTCCCTAGTTTGACTATTGGAGTTGTACAAGACCTCTCTTTGTGATTTGATATTTCTTGTGAGTGGAACTATAGTGCTTTAGTCTTTCCCTTGGATTCTATTAGAGGCAATCTCTTCCCTCTCAAGATTGTATCAAGTTTTTTAGCAATCTTTTCTCAAGGGATTCTATCCTAGTGATATTCCCTTGGGATTTTTTTGAGTTGGTGGATCATGCCAAGGAGAGCAACCTCTTTCTATCATGTGTGTGTGTTTCGCCTCACGTCGCGCGTGTGTTTGTCGTTGCCACCCGGTACGAATCGCTAAAGACCTAGATTTCCACCGTTATATATACCTCTTGTAAGTCGCCGGCTGGGATATGTTGCATCTGTGAAAATCCCCGGCGTTGTGTAAACACTCGCCGATATAGTGAAGTTTTGCTGGCTGGTGCCCGTGGTTTTTTCCTCTCTTTGTTGAAAAGGTTTTTCCACGTTAAATTTATGTCCCATTTGCTATGATTTTTTTATCGTTCTTCGTATTTGCCTGTTGCAAAGCTAACACCAATCACCAACAAACCAAGGGTAGAAATAATGCCGGGGGGCAAGCTAAAATTCGCGTTGAAGCGGAAGCCTAAACAAACACACGTTTATACTCGGACCGAGCGGCCGAGTGACCGAGACAAATGGCGGAAAACCTGTGAAGAATTAGCAACAACTCCGGCTTCTTACATGGTTTACTGGATCTCACGGTCTAAGACCCCAGGAACAAGCAGTGAGCTCATGCAAGGACTGTTTTCTAACAATAGCCAGCCAATTTTAGGAAGCGGAGACCAAGTGGAAGAAGGTGGCAGTGGCTCGTACAGCAAGAGGATTCATTCAACGACGGCGCGCATGCCCCTCGCGTGCACCGTGGAGGACACCGCCAACTTTTCGTAGGGCCGGCCGGCTGCCCGCACTCCGGCGAGCACATTCCATGGCGGAAACCCGTTGTACGATTAGCCCGCAACCTTCCTAGCTGGCTACCTGTGTTCTTGGTTATTCCGTTGATCCATTCATTAAGCTTGATTTTTTATTTTGCTTGGTCATATTTTTTCCTTTAATAAAACGGATTAGGGTAAACGATTCGTTATACTAGTTTGATCGATATGTTTGCCAGTACGAATGATAACCGATCTGCAGACGATGCAGAAGAAGAGGTGAACGACCACCCGATCGAGGAGGTCCGGAACACTGTCCCCATTACCGACGACCCGTCGGAGCCGTGCCTGACGTTCCGGACATGGGTGCTGGGGATGTGCTCCTGCGTGCTTCTGGCCTTCGTCAACGAGTTCTTCATGTACCGGTCCAACCAGCTGAGCATCGGCACGGTGGTGGTGCAGATCGCGACGCTGCCCATCGGCCGGTTCATGGCGTCGGCGCTGCCGGCGAAGCTCATGCGCGTCCCGCTCTTCGGCTGGAAATTCTCCCTCAACCCGGGCCCTTTCAGCCTCAAGGAGCACTGCCTCATCACCATCTTCGCCGGCGCCGGAGCCAGCGGCGTCTATGCCATGAACATCATCGCCATCGTCAAGGTCTTCTACAAGCGGCAGATCAACCCCTACGCGGCCATGCTGCTGGCACAGACAACCCAGGTGATCCATTAAACCAGAATGATGGAAACTCAGTTAACTTTGAGCGAGGTTGTTTTTGGCCAATTTGCGGCGTTCTTAAATTTCAGTTGCTTGGGTACGGATGGGCTGGCCTGTTTAGGACGTACCTGGTCGATTCAGCCTACATGTGGTGGCCACTGAACCTTGTCCAGGTGACACTTTTCAGGTCAGTTCGCAATTGTTTGTTCAAACTTCATCAAAACGATAAATCTCTACAAAATCTCTGCATACAAACAGGGCGATGCACGAGGAGGAGAAGAGGCCCAAGGGACAGCTGACACGGCTGCAGTTCTTCATCATCGTGATGGTGTGCAGCTTCGCCTACTACCTGATCCCTAGCTACCTGTTCCCAGCGGCCAGCACCATGTCAGCCTTATGCTGGTTCTACAAGGACTCCGTGACGGCGCAGCAGATCGGGTCCGGGCTCAAGGGCCTCGGCGTGGGCTCCTTCGGCCTCGACTGGAACACCGTGGCCGGGTTCATCGGCAACCCGCTGGCCTCGCCAGCGTTCGCCATCTTCAACATCATGTTCGGGTTCGCGCTCAACAACTACGTGGCCGTGCCGTACCTCTACTGGAGCAACACCTACAACGCCAAGCGGTTCCCCATCATCTCATCGCACGTCTTCGACGCCACGGGCCAGCGCTACGACACCAACCGCATCCTCGACCCGAAAGCCTTCACCCTCAACATCAAGGAGTACAACTCCTACAGCCGCATCAACCTCAGCGTGCTCTTCGCCATCAACTACGGCTTCGGCTTTGCTGGACTCATGGCCACGCTCTCGCACGTCGCGCTCTACCACGGCAAGTAAGGTTATTATGATGGACAGACACGCCACCGAAAGACACCAAATCTAGCTATAAGAGCTAGCTATAGCTTATACTATGTGCTTTATGTTGTTGATTGATTGATGCAGGGAGATTTTTGACCTGTGGCGGAAGGCGGCGACAGAGAAGGGCCAGGAGCGAGACGTGCACACCAGAATCATGAAGCGGAACTACAAGGCCGTGCCGCAGTGGTGGTTCCACCTCATGCTGCTCCTCGTGATGGCGCTGTCCCTCTTCACCTGCGTCGGTTTCGGAGGCCAGCTGCAGCTGCCCTACTGGGGGCTCCTCCTCGCATGCGCCATCGCCTTGACCTTCACGCTGCCCATCGGCATCATCACCGCCACCACGAATATGGTACTAACAACTCTCTCGCGATCCATTCAAGCCACTGTCTCTGCAAAGTCCCTGAAAAACTGATCTGAAATTTCCTCTTGGTGCATGCAGCAACCTGGACTGAATATCATCACGGAGCTCATCATCGGGTACCTGTACCCTGGGAAGCCACTGGCCAACGTCGTGTTCAAGACGTACGGCTACATAAGCATGGGGCAGGCGCTCACCTTCGTCTCGGATTTCAAGCTCGGCCACTACATGAAGATACCCCCGAGGTCCATGTTCCTCGCGCAGCTGGCCGGGACCGTCACGGCGTCCACGGTGCACTTCGCCACGGCGTGGTTCCTGCTGACGACGGTCAAGAACGTGTGCGACGTCGACGTCCTGCCGGAGGGCAGCCCCTGGACGTGCCCAGGGGACGACGTATTCTACAACGCCTCCATCATCTGGGGCGTCGTCGGCCCGCTGCGAATGTTCGGCCGCCTCGGCAACTACTGGCAGATGAACTATTTCTTCCTCGTTGGCATCGTCGCACCCGTGCCCGTCTGGCTGCTCTGTCGCAGGTACCCGCGCAACGCCTTCTTCAAGAACATCAACATACCGCTCATCTTCGCCGGCGCCGGCGGCCTTCTACCGGCGAGGTCCGTCAACTTCATCATGTGGGGCTTCGTCGGCATCTTGTTCAACTACTTCATATACCGGCGGCACAAGGCGTGGTGGATGAGGCACACCTACGTGCTCGCTGCGGGGCTTGATGCTGGCGTCGCCTTCATGGGAGTGCTCACTTTCATTTCGCTAGGCTACTTCGACATCTACGGGGTGCGGTGGTGGGGCGGTGTCGCTGACGACCACTGCCCCTTGGCGTCATGCCCAACGGCGCCAGGGGTGGTGGCCAAGGGATGCCCTGTTGTCAGTTAATCCTAGCTAACACCAACATGTACAGTAATATAGTTGATAGAGAAGAAAATAGGAGTTTTTTTAATTTACATCTACCAGTAGTTCACTAAGGGATTGTAATAAAAACATATGGTATAACATCATGGTATAGATCTTGATAAGGGGTAACCCCGTGGGTGGCCCGATCTTCACGGATCTCGTGGTCAAATCGGTGGGAAAACGAGGGGAAAGAGAGAAGCTAGTGGAAGCGGACGCACACCTCGCGAAGAACACGATGAACACACGCAAAACTCACACGATACAATGCCGATTGCTCTGCCACCGGTCCGATAGAATCCTCGTAAGGAAAGATCGGTCAACGTGCTCCCGTCAATCCCATGCGGAGAGAGAAGAACACCTTGGAAAGAGTCTTAACAACTACGCTCATGCACTCGCAAACGTAGGCCTTGTACAACGAGGGAGGCGCGATGCAAACTCCAACGAGATGGTGACGATAGTCGATCCCCTTTGGTAGAAGGGCATGAGGCAAAACTAGCGATTCCACAAAGGGGGGTGTCTTTAGTCTATCATCTATGCCTAAGAGATACATGAGGGGTGGGGGCTCTATTTATAGACCAGCCACTAGAATGGGGGTAGTTTAGGCAAAGGGGTAAGTAAAGGGAATATTTCAGGGCATCAAACCCAGATCCGTGCGCAGACGGGATTTCCGGCAATAAGTCCAGCGGCGCCGGATCTGGCGCCGGGATTTCTGGCGGTCGCCGATATTTCCGGTCGGCGCCGGATTGGCCTTCGGTATGCGGGTCTGGCTGGACTTCCGGTCCGCCAGTCTGGTCACCGGTTTGGTCGACATGGATTCCGGTGTGCCGGTTCTGGCGCCAGAAGTTCCGGCGGTGGATCTGGCGGCGCCAGTTTGGCTCTGCCTCTTCCATCTTCTCTTCCAAGCCTCCGTCTTGTCGGGCGTGAGTCCTCGGGCTTCCTCCCCTATCTCCGTACTTGGCGGAGTGAACCTATCATGGTCATATGACGGAGTATGAAATAGCATACCATTCAATAGGGTAGGAATTGGGCTCGCATAGAGGAACAAATTCACCTTTGGAGTCCATGACGACTTGGCATAAGTTGGAGACCTTGATATGGTAACGACCGTAGGTTGGGCTACATCATCTCCCCCCTTCAAAAAGAGTCGTCCTCAACTCTACACGCTCATCACCAAGTAGAAGATGTCGAGAGACCTTCTTGATCCTGGGGTTCAGCATATGGTCGTCCTCGGGAAGATTGAGTTGACAACACTTCAATTTTCCTTCACCTTCCATGAAGCCTACAAAGCACAACAGAAAAGCGAAGCAACACTCAAAGCGTAGCCAATTCATAAAGATTATAGCATGAGTCCTTAAGTAGAGTGAAGTCACCTTAGGATGTAGAGATAGCTCGGTGAGGAGTAGCCATAGGTAACTCTCTACGGTTCGTCTTGTCAACTCTTTGTCCATAGAGGTTGACGCGGAAGAAATTGTACCTTCACACAACAAAGACCAAGCAACATATGTTTGTATGTGATAGAGGAGCATGTCATTTGTGGCATGTCCATTCTTGTTCACAACACTATTAGCACAACTCAAGTATAGCAAACCGGATGCATATGCAAGGTCAAAATGCATGGAAATCGTTTGAGTATCGCAAGCGGAAGCACAAATAACGTGTTTGCAAACAAACCATATGAAAGAGCAAGTGGTCCTTATGTTTGTTGCAACAACAATATGAGAGACTTGGAAGCTCTCATGACAATACATGCTCAAAATGGCATTATGGTTGCACACAAAATATCGGAAAGAGAAATTGTTCAACATTTTTGTGGAAACACACAAAGCATCAATATTCAATGGCAATGAAACATGATTGTCACAAGGTGAAAGAATACCATTAACATGCTTGCAAGCAAACCATAGGAAAGAGCAATTTGTCAACATGAAAGATGCAAAGCATGCAAAAGGTACCAGAGCTGGGGTTCGATCTTGAACTCACTTGGGGGATGCTCTCTAGAGCTCTTTTTGTCAACTCGTCATCAACCGAGGTTGACATTCTTGTGCGGGTACCTACACACATCAAACACAAAAGGAAGAACATGTGTGCATGGTAGAGAAACACATCATCCATCATGACGTATCTCTTCTTGTGCACATCACCATGAGTGTCAATCAAGTATCAAATAGATGCATGGTGAGTATGCAAGTGGGGAACATGCTTATCATGGAAATCATCAAAATCTCCAAAATTTGAGAAAGCTATGGGGGGCATCTCAATAGAAACCATATGAGAATTATTGTTGCAAAGCAAAACAAGTGAAAGAGCAATTATTTAGCTTATTGCAAGCAATGGGAGAGATTGTAAAACATTCATGACAAAGCATGGTTCGAGGGGTACCATTGGTAACATCATTGCAAGCAAAACATTGGAAAGAGCAATTATTCAACAAAGTGCAAGCAATGATATCATCAACATAATGTTTAGAGCATGGCATGTCTATGGCAACATCATCACAATCAAATAATTTCACATGCTCAACATTATGCAAAGGCAAAGTATCGCATGGACATACCAATGAGTCATACGTGATATCACAAACATCATCCATAGCATTCCAATCATCACAAATCATCATGTACACTAGTGGGATCATGGCATCATCAACACCCTTATTTTTACCTTGTTCATACCTCTCATATGAAGTGGGTGTTGTGGTAGTGTTGGCCTCCATGTGGGCGACTTCTTCTTCTTGTATGGGGATGGCCTTAGCTTCATCCACCATGTACATCTTCTCGGTCGGAGGCATCATCATGTCCAAGCTTGGCGCTTCTTTATCCATGGAACCTAGCACATCATGGGATAACACACTATAGGTAGAGGGTAAGTTGTTAGAAATCAAAGTGGCCTCACATGACCTATCAACTACCACTCTCAACTCACTAGGTGTATTGCTCATGCCCTCCAAGTGGAAGCACTCAATCTCACATATGGTGGATTCACTCATCTCACTCTTGTTTTCACTCAAGTGGGCTAAGTGGCTCTCATACTCACATGGGATTGGTACCACATCATCAATCAAGCATATGGGGGTAGGCTCGGTTTCCTCAACTCCGTGCGCCTCCTTTGGTGAAGGGAAAGTCCCATGCTCACCATTCTCGTCCTTGTCGTCGCCATCTTGTAGCACAGGCTCTTTACTTGGAGCTTGCTCATCCTTATCCGTGGCCACCTTGGCTTGTGTAGCCATCCTCTGGACATACTCGTCCAACTTGGCAAAGTAGAGGTCTTCATCTTCCTCCTCCATGAAGTTGCATGTGTCATCTAGGATGTCAAAGTTGGGCGTTGAATCTTGATGGCATGGAGGAGAGCTTGCCCTTGGTGCCATTTTGGTGGTGGCACGAGTAGTTGAAGTTGCCTTATGATAGTGTCGACGGAGGTCATTGGCGTGCCTTGCCAAAGGTTGATGTAGATGGAGCACTTGGGCATCCACATGACGCTCGCGACGATGCTCCTTGTACTTGGCACTCTTTCTTGGTGAGGCGTTGTAATGAGCATAAAGCATCATTTGACTTGGCCATCATGTGCATGGTTTTGGCGAAGTTGTTGTCCATGTCGCGCTTGAAGTTGTCCATTTGATGGTGGACCTTGTTGCTCTTGAGGTGGAGGCTCCGTCTAGGTCAACGTGACTTGAGGAGCTTGTCGTTGTTGTTCTTGAAGTCATCCATGCTTGGGGAGTTATTGTTGTTGTAAAACTCCATATCACCCAAGCATGTGGAGCCATTGTCGGTGTAGTGCTCCATCATGTCATCCATGCTTGTGGAGGCGTAGGCATGGTGGCTCATCGTGGATTCTTCATAGAAATCATCCTCGGTTCCGGAGTCCCTAGACATGATTCACAAGACCAAGTGGTGTATATGGAAGTGGTAGGGGGGTTAGGGATGCAACGTCAAACCTTACTTTACCTTGGAAGATAGTATTGTGCAAGTGGCAACACTTGAGAGCAATCAAAACCAAGCAAAGTGAAGTTCAGGCGGAACACCAAAACCAACTAACCACTAAAAACACACACACATGCAAAGCTTATGGTGGATAGGTATGGAAGGTGGCGTGTCCAAGAATAATCTGAAATCAAGATATTGTAATGGCAAGTAAAGAACCATGATGATCACAAAGCAAACAAGTCAATCCACAAGATAGGAATTATGTACAACGAAACACACACGGTGGGATAAATGGGAATTGTGCGACGGACAAAGTGAGCTAAGAACCAAATGATTACCTAGCAAAGACTATAAGCTCGTGTCGCACAAGTGCAAGGAGAGACGCTAGTTCGATTGCAATAAATTGGTGGGATACAAGATATGCATAATAAGTACCACCTATTTGATGTTCATCGAGCTTGCGCTTCCTATTCTATGAGGCACTTGTTTGTTTCTTTCTCTTTTTCTTCTTTTTCTTTTTCTATTTTTTTTCTTTTTCTTTCTTTTCTTTTCTTTTTCACTTGCCCCTTCCTTGTGCCAACAACTATACGAGATAACTATATGAGATAGCGCGCTCACAACTTTTGCTCAGTATTATACAAGTATCAAATGTGCATAGACCAAGCAATCATAGGAGAACTAGTCTCAAAATGTGTTTGTTGAATGCAAAGATAGTATGGCTCACAAATGGATGCAAGTGGGGAGAAGTCGCGGAATGTATATACCTTTCATTACCGATCTTCACCCTTTATTGGTGGATTCCGCCTTGCTCACGGAATTGGATAGAGTAGATAGCATGAACCACAAATATGATGATGTATAGCTCCTTCTCCTCTTCAAAACGAGCTAAAGAACACCAAAATTTGAATTCATATGCAAAAGTTATGCTCAAAACAGTGCGGGGCTGAATCTGTTGGTGGCCAAATCGGTGGACCGGAATTCGCGCCGAAATTTCCGGCGGTTGGACCGGTTTTACCGGAATTATGATCGGAAATTCCGGTGGCTGAATTGGTCCGCCGGACCTAGCGCCGGAAGGCGTTCAGGACGCGAAAATCAACGATTTTTGCAGAAAAACTTGATGAAAAACTTTAGATCTGAGGGGCAAATGATGGAATTAGGCCATGGGAACATAGGGGAAGGTAGATCAACAAGTTTAGCAAGTAATCCACAGATCAAAACCTACCAAAATGCACTCAAATCACAGATTGATCCCAAACACGAATTGGGGCTATTTTTGGTGGAAATTTTCGAATTTATGGGGAAAAGACCAAATCGATGAGGAATCCGTGGCAACCAAAAGCTGCTGATACCATATGATAAGGGGTAACCCCGTGGGTGACCCGATCTTCATGGATCTCGTGATCAAATCGATGGGAAAGCGAGGGGAAAGGGATAAGGTAGCGGAAGCGGACGCACACCTCGCGAAGAACACGACGAACACATGCAAACTCACACGATACAAGGCCGATTGCTCTCACCGGTGGCCACCGGTCCGATAGACTCCTCGCAAAGAAAGATCAGTCAACGTACTCCCGTCAATCCCAAGCGGAGAGGGAAGAACACCTTGGAGAGGGTGTTGACAACTACGCTCACGCACTCGCAAACGTAGGCCTTGTACAATAAGGGAAGTGTGATGCAAACTCCAACGAGGTGGTGATGATAGTCGATCCCCTTTGGTAGAGGGAATGAGGCAAAACTAGAGATTCTATAAAGGGGGTTGTCTTTAGTCTATCATCTATGCCTAAGGGATACATGAGGGGTGGGGGCTCTATTTATAGACCAGCCACTAGAATGGGGGTAGTTTAGGCAAAGGGGTAAGTAAAGGGAATATTCTAGGGCATCAAACCCAGATCCCTGTGCAGACGGGGTTTCCGGCAATAAGTTCGGCGGCGGCGCCGGGATTTTCGGCGGTCGCCGATATTTCCGATCAGCGCCGGATTGGCCTTCGGTATGCGGGTCCGACTGGACTTCCGGTCCGCCGGTCTGGTCGTCGGTTTGGTCGGCGTGGATTCCGTTGCACCGGTTCTGGCGCCGGAAGTTCAGGCGGTGGATCTGGCGGCGCTGGTTTGGCTCTGCCTCTTCCATCTCATCCGCTGATTCTTCAACATCAGTCGGTTCGGACCTCTGCTTAGTGCGCTGGTTTGGCTCTGCCTCTTCCATCTTATCTTCCAAGCCTCCGTCTTGTCGGGCGTGAGTCCTTGGGCTTCCTCCCCTATCTCCGTACTTGGCGGAGTGAACCTATCATGGTCATATGACGGAGTATGAAGTAGCATACCATTCAATAGGGTAGGAATTGGGCTCGCATAGAAGAACGGATTCACCTTTGGTGTCCATGACGACTTGGCATAAGTTGGAGACCTTGATGTGGTAATGACCGTAGGTCGGGCTACATCAGATGTAGTCTTTTCTAGTTGCATTTTATGAAAAAAAAAATACTCTGCTTTTCCTTTCGTTGTGGCAGTTTATTACATCTTCCCTTACTTCATCCAGAAATTGGAACCATGTCCCTACGAATCGGGCTATTGGAGATATGCCATTAGCCGACGCGGTTTCGTTACGTCCATGCCCCCTTTCCGTTTGACGTCGGCTTCCGTTTTCCCTGTCTAACTTGTCATCTGGTTAATTCAGTTTTTTTACATGTGGGTCCCATCACACGCAGCCGTTGTTTTTCGCAATTTTACTAACGAGCAGGCCCTGCCACCTGAGCTGTCAACCGCGCACATCCCAGGTTCAAGGATTTGAGCCCATATTATTCTGCAATTTCCCATATTTCCCCGCTCCACCGCCCCGCCCCGCTCCACTGTTATCGTCCCTCCCCCGCTGCACCGTTCCGTCGTGCACCACCCTGAACCTGCACCACCCTCCCTCTGGCCTTTCTTCGCCGCCTCACCGCCGTCCCCCACCTTCCCTCCCTCCCTCCCTCCTTCCCATCGTGACCTGTCCTGGTGTGGTCAAGAGGCCCGAAGTGAGAAGCTGAGCCAGCCGTTGGTCGCACAACCATGACGGTGGACATGTAGCGGATACGGCACAAAGATGGATCATGCATGGCAGAAGAGCACGGGGACACATCATGCGAGACTGGAGAGCACAGACGAGGGCGACATAGGGCAAGAGGGCACCGAGAAAAAACTCTGTAGCTCTAGAGCCCGGTGAATTTTCCTTTCGTCCTCCCTGAAGGGTAAGAACTATAATTCTGTCTCTTCCTTTTCGATTAGCGACTCTAGTCTAGTGGTAATAGCGAGGATGTGTGTGCATAACCTGTAGAACGTTTGCTGCATCTGGATTCCTACTGAAGATTCGGTAAGAGTGTCAATCTGAAACCGTGTCGGACGGTAGAATTGTAGTTAGTGCTGGTTTTGATTATCCACTGAGAGTAGCCGCAGAAGAACAAACTCTATGTGACTTTACACGGAATTTGGCAAGTTCCCAATTAGCCAGAACAAGGAACTCGTATTCAGGTAATACGCCACAAATTTTCAGACTTTCTACAACAATAGGAACGACGAGGCCTTGGCAATGATGTGGGGTAAACATCCGGGGACTAGGAATGTGCTGATGTATGTCCACAATGTTAATAAAGAGATCGGGGAAGAGACTATCGTCAATGATTTCAGACCACCTGCAATGCAAACAACTCAACCTACCATAATAGAGCAGCCTTTCCTCGTGATACCCAACACAACCACCCAACTTGTCCTTGAGCATGATGCCTTGTCTAGCGAGCACAAAGACATAGAAATGGGGGGCACCGAGGACGGTTTTATGTTGCGAGATGACGATGATGAGAAATTATATTCAGATGTTTCCGCTGATCCTGACCAGATGGAAAGTAGGGAATATTTGGTTGATCTGGACTTTGAGCCTGACTATGGGACTGGTGAGGAAAAGGATGGTGAAGATGCTGAAATGGGATGCAGATATGATGATGAAGAAGCGGACAGGCTAGTGATACACTTTGAGAAGGACAACCCTACAATTGATGAGAGGACTATCTTTTAGACTGTGGAGGACTACCGATACGCAGTTGCCACCTTTGCAATAAAAGTTGGATTTGATTATATCATTAAAAAGAGTGACCAGAAAAGATTTAGAGTGCATTATAGGGAAACTAAGTTGTGTAAGTGGAGACTGCATGCATCCCCAATGAGGGGTGGACACCCATTTCAGGTTGCAATGGCTAACTTTTGATTCATTTTTCAGATTTAATATGTTTATATATACATATGTCTGTGTTTTGATTTATTAGATTATTGAGATCAAGATAAACACAAAGAAACACAACAACCCTAATACTTATTTAAGTGATAAAAATAAGACCTGGGAACAAGTCATGCAATTTCATGATCCCTAGAGTATGTAATCCTAGTCATGATCTAGATGTCTTGGATCCAAACATTTTGTCTACTCATAGCGATCCAAGGTTAGTGCAATCTACTCATGGGGTCGAGACAATCATTGATCCACTATTCAGACATTGGAAAAATACATACACCATGTCAAGGGATCTGGTTAGGGGCAGAATGAAAGCCTATATGGCACTTTGGATCTTTGTATGAAGGATCGCAGAGTTTTTCTTTATAATGCTCGGGTTTTTTGTATTGGTACTCATTTACTGGGATCTAGGGGAAACCTCGGTCTTGGTGCTAAACTATTCTTCCAAGAGCATGTGGTCAGAATTGGTTTACAATTACCTGATTCAGTGGGCTTATCGAAGGGGAAAATGGTGATTGATTCTGAGTGCGCAGATGCAACCAATATCCAATCACATCAGTCAGTGATACAATCTAGTGTTGCTGAATCAGGAAATGATTTATCTGATCACATGGATGAATCTTTGCAAGGTATTGAGTAAAAATTCATGTTTGTTCATGCCTCCCTTTTAATTGGACTGGATTTCTCACATGGAAGTAGTTTTGCAAAGGAAGTTAAAAATAAATTCTCTACTGAAGTGCATCCATAGAACTCAAAGCATTTTACCATGGTTATCTCTTTTGGAAGGCCTAATTTCTGTTTGGATGAGAAGCGTGTTAGCATTGCGATTGAAGCATCCATTGGTGGATTTTGTGGTGAATTAAATGTTTCCCTTATCAGAGACATAGTGTTCTCTTTCTGTGTGTCTTATAAGTATGTTGGCTTTCACATTATTAAGCTAAGAAGATACTTGTTCCTAGTTCAAATGATTCTTCCATCTTTGGGGGAAGAGGTGGTCCCAATTGGAGACGTGAGTTTTATGGTTGGCAGAAAGGATGTGATGCAGAATGGACTTTAGTTAGTCCTTTAAAGAAAAGAGCTAATGTAGAAACTTCTGACAGAACGAGACCAATGCCCTATTTTGAGATCATCTAATGTTATGAAAAGGAAGTTCCTCTTTGCAGAGAACCTGAATTACCTTGCTTTTAAAGGATATTATGATACACATTGATGACCCACAAGTATAGGGGGTGTATCGCAGTATTTTCGATAAGTAAGAGTGTCGAACCCAACGAGGAGCAGAAGGTGTTGACGAGTGGCTTGGAGCAGGAGTTCTCTGTAAATACTTAGCAAACGGATTTTTAGGGGTTTTTGATAATGCAGATAAATAAAGTACGAGTAAATAAAAGACAATAATAATAGATACAGCAAGTGGCCCAATCCTTTCTCTAGCAAAGGACAAGCTGGTTGTATTACTTAAGATGACCAAACATTCTCGAGGACACACGGGAATATCGTCAAGTGCTTTCATTTCATATAGTTGATTAATCTTCTTTAGTTTGATAAGTGTTGTGTGGGTGAACCTGTGCTAATGTACTGACCTCCTAGGACTAATACATAGTTGTGATTATACCCCTCGCAAGCATCCGCAAGTACAAGAAATTAATTAAGATAAAAACCTAACCACAGCTTTAAACTCTGAGATCCTACACTCCCTTGTGCAAAGGTTTCCTAACGGGGGTTTAGGTTTCTGTCACTCCAGAAACCCCTACGATTAGTAGCCAAATACATAATGCATTCCCCTAGGCTCATAAAGGTGAAGTGTCATGAAGTCGACGTTCACATGACACCAGTAGAAGAATAAGACCACAACTTAAATAACAAACTATTGAATCTTTCCATTACTAACAACATGACTTCTCCCATGTCCTCAAGAACTAGACGAACTACTCACAAGACATCATATGGATCAAGATCAGAGATGGAATATTGATAAGTAACAATCTGAACATAACAATAATTCAATGGTTCCACTCAATAGCATCAACTACAACAAGTAATCAATACTGGGAAAGTTTCCCCTAAGAAATATGCAAGATTCAACCCAATTGTTACAGCGGTATGAAGTGGTGATGATGGTGCTGGTGGAGATGATGATGGAGATGATGATGATGATCCCGATGAAGTCCAGCTTGATGGTGGTATTGATGGCGACGATCTCCCCTCTTCGGGAAGGAATTTACTCGGCAGATTTCTGCCTGCCGGAGAGCTCTTTCTCTCTCTGAAGTTTTCCGCCCCGCAGAGGCGGCGGGATCTTTCTGTGGTCGCTCCCCGAGTCTTAGGGTTTCGGGAGGATTATATACACCAAAGAGAAGAGCCAGAGGTGGTCCAGGGTGGCCACACCACCTGGTGGCGCGGCCAGGGCTAGCCCGCGCCAGGGGGTGGTGTGGGCCCCCTGTGGCCCATCTCCGCTCCCCCTTCTGGCATCCTTCGTCTTCTGGAAAAATAGGATTTTCCATGTATTTTCTGGAATTTTCTGATCTTCGCGAATTTCGCCTCCAAACAGTGCCTTTTCCATCAGAATCCTGACTTCAGCGGTCCATCCTCCAAAAGTCATCAACCATGCAAAAACAGATGAAATAACATAAGTATCATCTCTTAATATGAAATATATCAATGAATAACAGTAAATTATGATATAGAATAGTGATGCAAAATGGACGTATCAACTCCCCCAAGCTTAGACTTCGCTTGTCCCCAAGCGAAAACTGAGCTCAATAAACATGACCTCATGTTTATGGAGTGAAGTGTCGATAAAAGAATACGGACAAGAAGCATCACATTCATCAATACACAAATCATAATAGAAGACAACTCACTATTATATAACTTAATTTGTAATAAGTAAAGGAAACACAATAAAGATACACAAAGTAAATCATAATTGGTAATGGCAACATTTGCTCTTGGTCAAAGAATAGTTAACAATTTGTAGGAGTTCAAACATAATGGGGTTTTCAATGATAGCTTTCAAAGTAGTACTCACTAAGATAAGAGCAATGTGCAAAACAAGGAACATAAGAAACATGATTGAATAAATCATCATATGAATGAATGAAACACAACAACTCAAAATATTTGCTTGAGATAGAAACGAATAGGTTTACTGACTCAACTTAAACGTAAAAGATAGGCCCTTTGTAGAGGGAAGCAGGGATTTCAAGTTTCATAAAGAGCTTCCAAAAATTATGGTACTTATTAGCTTTCAGCTCTCATTGCCCCTATCACAAACATCTTTAGGTGATTAAGGTTAAAGTGATCAAATATGAGGATATGCTTGACAAGTTATAAGCTGAAAATCTCATGCCCCTTACTTACGAGTACCGTTCCTCATGCTACTCAAGTTTAGTCATAGGTAAGTTCTTGTCATTGTAAGTACATGTGTATCATAAAGAACCGCCAACGGGGTACCCCTTGCCCAATGATACGGAAGATTCCCCATATCAAAATGACAAGGCAAGCAGACAATGAGCATCTCAGCAATCCTTTTATTTCCTATTTGCATAGCCCTTTTTTCTCTATTTTTTTCTTTTTTTCTTTACTGTTTGCATAGGGTTTTTTATATATAGAGAGGATGCTTAATAGATTGCTCACCATGGTTACGCTGCAGGTTTCCACCATGATTAGGCATGGATTAGACCAGCTGCCCAGACATTTCTCTAACACATATACGAACTCCATGAGCCTTACAAGCTCCCCTTTCATTTCACACCGCCGGGATCCATAAGCAAAAGAACATGATATCAACTAAATAAAGTGCAATGTTGAAAGCGTTCCCCATGATAACATGGTTCTGCTAATTCACAACTTACATAGCACAAGCATATACGCAACATAGATGGGCACAATGGTTCAACTTTATTAAGTGCAAGAAAAGTAAAGTGTGCCTTCAAGTTCGTGAGAGCTTTAATCACTAATTTTCACATAACAAGTTTAATTCGGAAGGTAGATAAAAACATGAATTTACTTGGAATAGAAATTGATGGGGATATGCCGAATGGGGTATACCCAGTAGGACGTTCGGATTGGGCTAAAAGGTCTCACGAGTGGGCCTGCAGGACGACGACTGGAATGCGACTAAGAGGAAGGCCCGGCGACTGGAGACTGGAGGCCCAGAAGCGTACCAGAAGCCTAGTCGGATTAGGTCAAAGCCTCCGAATCCATATCTTGTTCTGTTGTAACTTGTAAACCCTAGCGAGGTGCCTCATATATAAACCTCCCTAGGGTATCCTGAGGACTTACGTTCCATCATACACCCCTTCAAGCGACTCGCTGCTTAGACGCCGAGCTTGCCACCCCTGTAACTCGCTCTCCAATAATCTAATCTAGCAGGAGTAGGTATTTACCCCCCGGGGGCCGAACCTGGGTAAACCGATGTGCATCCGCCCCCATCTCGCACCGCAGATGGCCGCCAGCTCTCGCCCCCGATTCAATCAATCGCTGCCTACTGCAGCGACTGCCGTGGCCATTTCCACGACAGAAATAATGCTAATGGGTAGGTATGGTGGACACAAATGGCATAGGTTTTGGTTTAAGGATTTGATGCACGAGAAGCATTCCCTCTCAGTTCAAGTTTTTGGCTAGCAAGGCTGGGTAGCAAGCATAAGAGTTGAAGGAAACAAACAAACATACAAGTGATAAAAACAAACATGCAATCTTCCTTGGAAACACACCATCGACGAGGCACGCGACCTGGCTCGCTCCCATACAACCATCTACTAGCAGGGACTCCGCCACTACCATAGCCGCCGAGTCCGGACTCGCACCTTCCAGGAGGGCGACCTGTTCCTACGACTGGCTCAAGACAAGAAGGGCATGCACAAACTCTCCCCCATGGGAGGGGCCGTTCTCCATAGGGCGAGTCCTCGGCAATGACGCCTACTACCTCATCGACATACGAGGCGACGGCCAGCTCGAGGTTGGGAGGCCATGGAATGTAAACCTCCTCCGGAAGTTTTATACGTAGAACCGAATCATGTACTCAGCTGACATATATAATGAAATTCATTCGGTTCACAAAATTGTGTCTACTTGCCATATCCTTGTGCCACTCGCACTCGTACAATCAGCAATACGCTACCCACGGAAGTCAACCTTTGGTCGAGCGAATGGCACGGCTAAGTAGTGCGGCCCAAGGGCACCGAAAATACTCGGGCCTTGGGACGTCCACGAAAATGCCAACCCGGAGCCACCATCGGAGTCGCCTAGCTCGACTGGCCCACCGGGCCAAGATGACCGGTACACGCTTCTCACAGCGACCTGTCCTTCCCATCCTCGCGCAAAGCGACTCGAACGGTTAAGTACCACGCACGGGGACTCCGCAAGAATGGAACCCTCACGTAGCTCGGGAACACACCAAGTAAGAGAGCTGCCTTGGACTCGCCCAGCGACTGGCTCTCCGAGCCATGGGAAGAGACGCGTTACAAACAACACATTGACAACTTACAACAGGAATGCGCCCAATACGGCTAAGCACTATGCTCGGGGACTCGCCTACAAACAAACTCATTCGCGCTCGGGGACTCGCCCCTTCAGGAGACGCAAAGGATAAACAAAACACCATAAAATAAAACACATATGTATACAATCGAGTTATACCCTATTAAAGGGCGGACGCGCTCAGGGACTCGCTCAACCAAAAATAAACACACCACACAATCACGGTCGCATTGCGAGTTGATTGACTCCTATTACTCAAAATATTGTTCATATTACAAAAGTCGCCACTTGGCATACATTGCAAACTGCCCAACGATACTATCTATTCCGCAGGTCCTGATGAAGAAGCACCACCACCACCCTTGACACGAACGAAAGGCTGCCACGGGTTCGTCGGGTAGGTCGTCAGCGACTTTGACAATGCCGACCGGAAGGGTTGCTCTGACTTCATGTCGCGATGCTTTGGCTCGGGGTCACCAGGCGCCAATACCGTTTCCTGGTATGGCAGAAGGTCCCCCATCGCCAACACCCGATCAGCAAAAGGGGCGGCCTTGGTAGTCAGCTTCAGTACCTCCGACATCTCCACCGTGCCAGTCGCTGAAGGGTAGCCGCTGGTGACGTCGTCGAGGTTGAAATCGTCGGGGAAGTGGGCGAGTGTGAGACCAGGCACATGGCTTAATAGGATTAATAGAATACTCATATCAACAAGTTGCAATTTCTTTTCCGGAAGCTCATTCGAAAAGAACTCTAAGGTTAAGCGTGCTTGGCCTAGAGCAATTCTAGGATGGGTGACCGATCGGGAAGTGGGTAACCGGATGCACATGAGTGAGGACAAAGTGCGCAGAAAAGACTAGTGTTGGTCTGTGGGGCCAGTCTAGATATCATATTAAGCTGCCAGGAGTGACACCCCCCGGGCCTAGGAGTGGACGGGGTGTTACAAAATGGTATCAGAGCCGACCCTTGCGATTACACGGGTGTGTGCGGGTCAGTGGCGGGACATGTGGAGCATGGCGCGTGTGGCCCGGAGTGTCGATCCTCAGAAGAAATTGAGGCCGCTTTCGCCTCCTCCAACTCCTGGATTAGTGAGGCGATTCGCCCATTCGTCGCGTCTAGCTCGGCGACTGGAACGTACCCTTCACGGGCCTTGGAATTGGCAGCCGGGAGACCATCTGAAAAGAAAAGAGACAAATCATCAACACGCCAGCACACCAACAGTTCACAGCCGAAAAAACAAATCAAGTACTTACCAACAGTCTCCTGGAGTCGCCGGTTTGCTTCCTGCGCCACGCGCAGATCCCGCTCCAGACGTTCCGTCGTGGCCTGTCGATCGGTCGACTCCCTCTGCAAACCCTACAAAAGTAACAAAACTTAGTACTTACCAAAAACAATATTCAGTTCCTAGCCGCTGAAATTCAGCGACTAGGAACTCGGGGACTGGAGACTAGAAGAAATTCAGTTCCTAGCCGCTGAAATTCAGCGACTAGGAACTCGGAGACTGGAGAGTAGAAGAAATTCAGTTCCTAGCCACTGAAGTTCAGCGACTAGGAACTCGGGGACTGGAGAGTAGAAGAAACTTAGTACCTAGCCGCTGAAATTCAGCAGCTAGGAACTCGGGGACTAGACATACCGGAATGGTGGCGCCAAGCATCTTGTGGAGCTCTCCGGCGTCAGTCGATGGGACCGTGAAGGAGGTGCGCCCACGACGGGACCCAACATCTTCATCAACGATCTCCGGGCTCTATGGCGACTGGTTGTCCGCCACGCCTGGAAACCCCCTCGCCATGAAGCGTGGGAATGTTGCCGACGCCCTAGCCGGGGCACTGGTCATCGGAGTCGGTGCTTCCGTCACAGAAGCGACCATGACTGGCTCCGACCACGCCGTCGCCACTTCTTCAACGATTGCAGCGAGATCGCACTCCTTGGCGCTATCCATCGCCACGACATCGTCGGCACTGCCCTTTTGCCTCTTCGCGCCCTCCACAGTCGCCGCATCTTCAGCAGATTTCCTCTTCTTGGGGAGGTCACCCTCTCCCGTGGTGGCGACCGGCGGAATCTTCGCCACTGAAGGGCGACCAATCTTCTTGGCTCTAGACCTTCCAAAACCTCCAAAGTAAACATAGTGACAACACAAAAACGAGACATGACTTGGAATCGAGAAGTCAATACTTACTTGGCGACTAGGAGAATGCGCAGCCCGGTGCTGATGTGGGCGGGCTTGTCTAGTTCTGACCCCAGCTTGCGCGTGAGACCCCTCTCAAAGACATCTGAAGCCCACGACACCACGGGCTTCCTTGATGACGAAGCCGCGGTCGCCAGAATTTCCGGCTCCGAAGATGCAGCCGCCCTTGAAGGTTGCGGCGATTTCGACACCGTGGCCTCAGCCGCCTCCTGGCTTGGCGCCCTCGAAGCTTCAGGCTTAATCACCGCCAGAGGAACTTCCATCGCTGCCTTGGTGTCCTCGTCCCCCAATCCCTTCATTGGAATCACATCCTCCGGGATCTTGTGCGAAGAATCGGGGGCATCCTCGTCATCGGAGTCGTCATCAGACTCAAACACCACCGCCGACCTTGGCAGAGACACTAGCTTCTTCGCCGGCGACTTTGGTTTGCACGCGGGCTTCGCCGGTGTGGCTGTGCCGAGACGTGTGCTCTTGCACGATTTCGTCGCCCCCTTCATTTTTGTCAAGGCTGCGACTCGCCTCGAACTCGCGCTGCTTCTGCATGCGGGTCATGCGAGCCGTAGGCGCTGGGGGAGGAACCTCCTCCTCCTCGTCGTCGCTTTCGGAGGAATCTCCCTCAGAGGCCTCTTCGAGCTCCCTGGGAACCTCTTCGTCAAGCGGAGGGAGCCAACCTTCCAGCACCTGGAACAACTGAATACAACCACCAATGAGTATCGAACGACGCGATTGCAAGTTACATTGTAGAGATTGTGACTGGAAGGAAAAACTTACTATGGGGGCTTCGTTCTTCACGGGAGTATACGGGGCGAGCCCGACCGATGTGGTTGTGAATTCCGCATCGGTGATCTTCTTCAGGGCGGCCTTGTAATCTTCGGTCTCCCATGACTCTTTGCTGGTCCGGGAGGGATCGTGTTTCCTGCTATACTCATACATCCAATACAGTCGAGCTACTAGCGGAACCAGAAGCTGCCCGAGCCAGCAGTTGTAGAGGTTGATCGAAGACAACCCTTGATCCTTCAACCTCTGGATCTGGTCCATCATCTCCGCGACGGCCATCCTCTAGTCTTCGGGGAGTTTCTTCGGCGTAAGCCGGCAAGGCTCACTCCTTTCAACGACGAACTCGGGAAGCGCCACTTCGCCGGAGGGAGTGGATTCCTTCACGTAGAACCAGCTCTTCTTCCACTCGCTCGCGGCCTTCTTCGGCAGTAGGAGCTTGACGAAGTTGGCCTTCGGCTTCAATTGGAACATGATGCCGCCGGCCGCCAGCATCAAGCCGTCGGACGCCTCACGCCCGATGCGGCCGTGGAAGAGCTCCAGCCACAGCGGGAAATAGGGCATGCAGCCGAGGTAGCATTCACAGAAGGCGACGAAGATCGCCAGCTGCTCGATGCTGTGCGGACCAAGATCCGACGGCTTGATTGCGTAATACGCATAGAAGCGCTGGAAGAAGAGTGAGGTGGGAAACTCCAAACCTCTCTCTAGGTGGCTGGGGAATGATACATTGCAAATGTATCTATAATTTTTGATGTTCCATGCTTGGTTTTATCCACTTTCTTGTGTTTTGTCCACACTTTGGAGTACTTTTCATATGATTTCTTGGACTAACCTATTAACAAGAGGCACAGTGCCAGCTGCCTGTGTTCTGCTATTTTTGGTTCCAGGAAAGTCAAAAAATGAATATTCTCGGAATTGGATGGGACAAAAGCCAAAGTGCCTATTTTTCCGGAAGTCCTTAGATGCTAGAATACGAGACGGAGAAGGGCTAGGGGGGCGGCCACACCACCTGGCCACGCGACTAGGCCTGGCCCGCGCCAGGGGGTGGTTTGGCCGACCCCAGCACCCCCTTGGCCTCTCCTTCCGCCTATAAGATGCCCTCGGGACGAAAACCCTAAGTACCCGATCAAAAGTCCACGAAAGAGTTTGTAGCCACCGTCATCTCCATCCCTAGATCGGGAGGGATCTGAAGCTCTTCCCGGCACCCTGCCGGAGAGGGAAATTCACCCTGGAGGCCTTCTTCATCACCATGCAAGCCTCCGATGTGATGCGTGAGTAGTTCATCCTTGGACTATGGATCCATGTAGTAGCTAGATGGATAGTTCTCCTCCTTTGTGCTTTCATGTCTAGATCTTGTGAGCTCCGTTCATGATCAAGATCATCTATTTGTAATTCTGCATGTTGTGTTTGCGGGGATCCGATGGATATTGAGATGCTATTTCAGATTGATTATTGATTCTATCATGTCTTTGTTATTTGTGATCTTGCATGCTTTCCGTTGTTAGTAGCTATCTTGGCCAAGTAGATGCTAGCAACTCCAAGAGTTAGTATTTATGCTCGATAGTGGGTTCATGCCTCTGGTAATCTAGGGAAGTGATAGAAATCTCTAAGGTACTAGATGTGTTGTTGCTACTAGGGAGAAAACAACAATCCTTTATTCATAGAACAATCGTATTGTTTAGTTTACACGCAATTCGTAAAGGAATAATCTGTTGCTTGCAACTTAATACTGGAGGGGGTTCAGATGATAACCTGAAGGTGGATTATTAGTCATAGATGCAGTTGGATGGCGTTCTATGTATAATGTTGTAATGCCCAATCGAATCTCAAAGGAGTCAAGATGATTAGTATATGCATGTATTGCTTTCTCGATGTTTTTCAATTGCCCCGTTGTAATTTGTTCACCCAGCATGTTATCTATCTTAAGGAGAGCCACCTCTAGTGAACTATGGATCCCGGTCCTTTCTTTTACATACAATCTACAAACTGTTTACTGCTTTGTGTTTACTTTCTGCAAACTATTACTTCTTTCCATTTGAAACATTTAATCCTTTGTTTTCAGCAAAACACGGTGAGATTGACAACCTCATCGCAAGTTGGGGATAGAGTTCTGTGGTTGTGTTGTACATGTCTCCACGTTGCTACTAGCACCAGTAGTGCGCCCTGCTAAGGCTCGGCTAGCAACACCTTTGGGGTGTTTCCTTGCTCCTACTGGTTCGATTAAACCTTGGTTTCATAACTGAGGGAAACTTGCTGTTGTGCTCATCATACCTTCCTCTTGGGGTTCCCAACGAGCTCTACATCAACACCGAGCCATCAGGGAAGCAAATGAACTTGCCGGCTCACGGCTTTGGCTCGGTCTCGGAGGGAGCGGGAACCCGGCAGTTCCCCTTGCGGAGGACTCCGGCATCCTCGAAGGACTTGAGGTGGGCCGTGGTGCACTTGGATTTCCCCCATGAACCTTTTGGAGGTGCCATTGGGAAGGATGTGAAGTCGCTCGGTGCGAAAAGATCGAATCGAAGGAAGACAGAGAGAATGAATGTGCGAGAATGAAGAATGCAGGGAAGGATCTACAAGGCTGATTCACCACTCCCCTTATAAGGGGGCGCTACCCGCCAAATTCGGGGTAGCCGTTACCTGCGGTAATTACACCGAAGTTACCGTTGGAATATCCAACGGATAGTTTGACTAGGTTGACGGTCCTACTCCTCCATCCTACTCACTGGCAACTAGCCCTGTCCACTCGTTGAAGCAGCGACTTGGCAGCTGTGACATTCGTCGGAGGGGCGACTGGGATCCTGGGGAAAATTTCCTTGGTTTCAGTGGAGTCCACCGCCGATTCGACTGGGCGTCCAAATTGTACTCGCCTACTCCGACTGCCAAATGACCACCTACGTCTGATTCAACGATGGCCTTGGGGACTACTGATGGGGATATGCCGAATGGGGTATACCCAGCAGGACGTTCCGATTGGGCCAAAAGGTCTCACGAGTGGGCCTGCTGGACGGTGACTGGAATGCGACTAAGAGGAAGGCCCGGCGGCTGGAAACTGGAGGCCCAGAAGCGTACCAGAAGCCTAGTCGGATTAGGTCAAAGCCTCTGAATCCATATCTTGTTCGGTTGTAAATTGTAAACCCTAGCGAGGTTCCTCATATATAAACCTCCCTAGGGTATCCTGAGGACTTATGTTCCATCATACACCCCTTCAAGCAACTCGCTGCTTAGACGCCGAGCTCGCCACCCCTGTAACTCGCTCTCCAATAATCTAATCTAGCAGGAGTAGGTCTTTACCCTCCGGGGGGGCGAACCTGGGTAAACCCATGTGCATCCGCCCCCATCTCGCACCACAGATGGCCGCCAGCTCTCGCCCCCGATTCAATCAATCGCTGCCTACTGCAATGACTGTTGTGGCCATTTCCACGATAGAAATAATGCTAATGGGTAGGTATGGTGGACACAAATGGCATAGGTTTTGGTTTAAGGATTGGATGCACGAGAAGCATTCCCTCTCAGTTCAAGTTTTTGGCTAGCAAGGCTGGGTTGAAGGAAACAAACAAACATACAAGTGATAAAAACAAACATGCAATCTTCCTTGGAAGCACAAAAGATCTTAACTATAGAATACTAAGCTTATGAGCCAATCAAAAAAGAAAAATGATGAAATTATATTTCTTAAGAGTACTTTTATCTTTTTCATTCAATTCTCATAATAGTGTTGCTACTGACCGAGCCAGGTTTGCCAAAACCAACTAAATCTACTTAATGATCCCAAAGTGATACCAATACTAACAACAAGACCAATCATATAACAAAAATTGAAAACTAATATAAGATGTGCAAAAAGTAAATGATAGAACTTCTCATTAATATTCCATAATGGCAACTCACACCAAGGGATACATAGATAACTAACGAGAGGGGAGACACTTCCACAATGCAAACCATCCTATATGATAACTTCTCTATTCATGATATGACTCTACTTAAAAGGTAAAAAGATAAAAGATAGTGATGTGATATCGCAGCACTCCTCCAAGCTTGGAACAAACTAAGGGGATGCCAAAACCTGATGATGAACTACTCCTTCGGTGGTGGTGGTGTTCTCTCGATGAGCTTTACAATCAATTCCCTCAAGTCCTCAATCTCGAAGGTGAGAGTACAAATCAACTCCGAATTGTGCTCAATGCGGTTCATGATCATGTCGAGCTGCGAATCCCAACTCTTGTGATTCTTTCCCCACTCTTCCTCCTTGAAGTCTTCTTTCCCGTGAAGCCAAGCAATGACATGGAGTCTTCCCTCCAGTGGACATCCGTGCAGTCCTCTTGAACTTGGCTGGATTTGTCATCACTCCAATGGTGGTGCTGGTGTGCGGATGATGGTCTTCCTTTGCCTCCTCTTTAACTTCACTCTCGATCTCCTCCTCCTGCTCAGAGTCTTGGAGATCCTCCTCCGCAGGCTCCTTGCCCTTATCATTGGCGGAGACCATTGTGCTTCTAAACTTTAAGAATAGTTCCTAGCAGAAACAGATCGAAACAAAAACACGACGAGAACATGATATACAAACCTCAGGGGATCCGGGGGATTATATATTACGAATTTTTACAACAAAAGGAAGGTACTGGGAGAAAACGGGTCAGAGACGGGCTCCGGGGTGGTCACAGCCCCTGGTGGCGTGGCCAGGTGGGCCCGCGCCACGGGGTGGTGTGAGCCACCCGGGCTCCATTTCCGTCCCTATTTCTGCTCATTCTTTCCTTGTTAGATAAAAAACTGCAAAAATATAAATTGACAGATTTTTCATGGACCTTTCCTTACCAGAACTGTTACCTATTCAAAAACAGACTTTGCAGGTCTCTGAACTTGGCATTTAATAAATTCTTCCAGAGTAACCGCTTGAATAACATCAATATCTTCATCTTTATACACATATTGCTTGAGTCATTTAACCATTCACCATCTTAACACCATTTTCTCCTATAACCTGGAAATTTCTTTCACATAAAACTTCACGCAATTCTTATTAGCAACATTAGTGTAAGCAAGTTAATAGACCTTTTAAGTTCAATTTCAACTGAAAACCATCAAAACATAAGCTACTGTAGCAACTCCTTCCGAAAGCCCAAAAAGGAATTCAAAAAGGAAATCGATATAAGAAGCAAATGCAAGAGTAGCAAAAATCTGTCAAAATAGACCAGCAGGTAAAGATCAATTTTTTAGAAAATCTTCTGTTGCTCAAATCAAAAAGTGCAAACCTAACGGAAGTTAAATAATAACCTGGGGCATGCACATAAAAACCAAACAAAAAGATAAGGAGAGGTTATTGCAGAAGCAATAACTTCCAAGACAAAAACAAACTGAAAGCAAAAAATATATTGGGTTGTCTCCCAAAAAGCTCTTTATTTATAGCCATTAAGACGGGCATGATAATTTCAATGGTGCTCACATAAGAATATGAGTTGAAGTAAAAGAGAGCATCAAGAAGCAAAAATACACATGTTTGAGTCTAACCCACTTCCTATGCAAGGGAATTTTGTAAGAAAATAGACTGTTGAAACCAGAGGCTACTGGCATAGGAAGGCAAAACAGGTGCAACATAAAGACTTTTAGCATAAAGCGAGGAAACTTAATATTACTGAGATGCATTAGAACAATCTTCCCTCTCTCATAATAACTTTCAGTATCATGCATAAATTTAACAATATAACTATCACATGAACCATTATAGCAATGATCACGTATTCTAACAGAAAACACAGGGATGCTATCTCTCATAACACTACTTTGTGAAACAATATTAGAAGTATCCTTATAGAAGATAGTGTGTCCATCTTCTACATATTTGCTACTACAGGTTCAGCAACTATTTGTTCATTAGGTTCAACAGCTTTATTTGTACTTTCAATAACCATACTAGCTATCATAGAATGTTCCTTTATCTTAACTGGGAAAGGCATTTTCTCAATGTAAGGTTCAGGTAAAATATGATTAGAAGTATAAACTTCGGTATCTCTTGTAGGTACACAATTAGCAATATCTTTATATGGTTCATGATACTTATTCCACTTCTTTTTAGGAATTTCAATATAATAAGCAAAAGGTTTAAAATAACTAGCAATAGCTTGAGAGTCTAGACCATAAGCATTACTAATATTACGAAAGTCATCAGTTACCATAAAAGATTTAATGCATTCATAATCATAATTTATACCTGACTTTCTTCCTTTATCATTCTCCCATGCTTCAGCATTGTCTTGAATACGGTCTAGAAGATCCCATTTAGTTCTTCTTCCATGCATGTAAATGATCCAGCACAAGAAGCATCCAATAGATCCTTATCATGAAGAGAAAGCCTTGCATAAAAGTTATTGATAATAATATTATTGGGGAGCTCATAAATAGGACATTTGAGCATTAGTAACTTCAATCTCCCCCAAGCTTGAGCTGTACTCTCTCCATCACAAGGCCAAAAGTTATATATTTGATTCTGATCTTTATGAATCTCACTAGGAGGATAAAATTTTGAATAAAAGAGAGGTACTACTTCCTCCCATTCAAGAGCTTGACCATTCTTCAGCAGCTTGTACCATTCCTTAGCTCTTCCTTTCAGTGATAATGAGAATAACTTCTTCTTGACCTGATCTGTTGTAATACCTGCACACTTGAACAACCCGCATAATTCGTGTATAAAGAGAAAATGATCACCGGGATGGACAGTTCCATCTCCAAAATAGTAGTTATCCATAACACGATCAACAATTCTTGTAGGTATCTTAAAAGTATGATTTTTAGCAGGTGGTGGTTCATCTACTACCTTAGCAGTGGTAGTAGCATTATGAAATAAGAAACTAAGTGAATTATCCAAATTGAAATAAAGTAACTAACAGAAATAAACAATACTCACAGTAGAAGTTTCCTTTCCTAGTTCCACTCTTCAATAGCGATTCACTCCCCGGCAACGGCGCCAGAAAATAGTCTTGATGACCCACAAGTATAGGGGGTGTATCGCAGTATTTTTGATAAGTAAGAGTGTCGAACCCAACGAGGTGCAGAAGGTGTTGACAAGTGGCTTGGAGCAGGAATTCCTTGTAAATACTTAGCAAACGGATTTTTAGGGGGTTTTGATAATGCAGATAAATAAAGTACGAGTAAATAAAAGACAATAATAATAGATGCAGCAAGTGGCCCAATCCTTTCTCTAGCAAAGGACAAGCCGGTTATATTACTTAAGATGACCAAATGTTCTCGAGGACACATGGGAATAACATCAAGTGCTTTCGTTTCTTATAGTTGATTAATCTTCTTTAGTTTGATAAGTGTTGTGTGGGTGAACCTGTGCTAATGTACTAACCTTCCTAGGACTAATACATACTTGTGATTATACCCCTTGCAAGCATCCGCAAGTAAAAGAAAGTAATTAAGATAAAAACCTAACCACAGCTTTAAACTCTGAGATCCTACACTCCCTTGTGCAAAGGTTTCCTAACGGGGGTTTAGGTTTCTGTCACTCCGGCAACCCCTACGATTAGTAGCCAAATACACAATGCATTCCCCTAGGCCCATAAAGGTTAAGTATCATGTAGTCGATGTTCACATGACACCACTAGAAGAATAACACCACAAATTAAATAACAAACTATTGAATCTTTCTCAACACAATTCCACTACTAACAACATGACTTCTCCCATGTCCTCAAGAACTAAACGAACTACTCACAAGACATCATATGGATCAATATCAGAGATGGAATAATGATAAGTAACAATCTGAACATAACAATAATTCAATGGTTCCACTCAATAGCATCAACTACAACAAGTAATCAATACTGGGAAAGTTTCCCCTAAGAACTATGCAAGATTCAACCCAATTGTTACAGCGGTATGAAGTGGTGATGATGGTGGTGGTGGAGATGATTATGGAGATGATGATGATGATGATCCCGATGAAGTCCAGCTTGATGGTGGTGTTGATGGTGACGATCTCCCCTCTCCGGGAAGGAATTTCCCCGGCAGAAATCTGTCTGTCGGAGAGATCTTTCTCTCTCTGCAGTTTTCTGCCCCGTAGAGGCGGTGGAATCTTTCTGTGGTCGCTCCCCAAGTCTTAGGGTTTCGGGAGGATTATATACGCCAAAGAGCAGAGCCAGAGGTGGGCCAGGGTGGCCACACCACCTGGTGGCACGGTCAGGGCTAGCCCGCGCCAAGGGGTGGTGTGGGCCCCCTGTGGCCCATCTCCGCTCCCCCTTCTGGCATCCTTCGTCTTCTAGAAAAATAGGATTTTCCATGTATTTTCTGGAATTTTCTGATCTTCGTGAATTTCGCCTCTAAACAGTGCCTTTTCCATCAGAATCCTGACTTCAGCGGTCCATCCTCCAAAAGTCATCAACCATGCAAAAACAGATGAAATAACATAAGTAGCATCTCTTAATATGAAATATATCAATGAATAACAGTAAATTATGATATAGAATAGTGATGCAAAATGGACGTATCACACATTCAAAGAATAATCAATAGTTGTCTCTTGCAACTCCCAATGCACAACAGGTGTCTACTGTAACTCACTAGACTATTATAGCCCCAGTCATTACTTTTGGTAGAGTTTCTCAGGAACCTAATCAATTTGCTGGGGTATCAGTGCAAGCTGCAGAATCGGCTGTGCTGGAGCCGATAATACATAATACAAACTATGCTGCAGATTAGCAATATGGCTCAGATGATGAGGATTTGCTTGAGCCCACTGGGCTAGAAGAGGTGGTTGATAACATTGCGCTCCGGTTTTGGGTCTGTCACAAATGCTTGAGTATGGGCCACAAAATTGAAAGTTGTACGAGACAAATCAGGTGTATGCAATCTTTTCATTATGGGCATATTGCCAAAGCCTGTTTTAACAGATATTACAAAAGAAATCAGTGATGGGTGCCCAAAAGGGTAAGCACTATTGTTTTAGGATCTGACTCTACGGAGACCAGGTTGACCACACCTGTCGTTACAATTTCTTTGGCAAAAACAACAACAGCAGTAGTAGCAACAACAACAACAACAACAACAATAGTAGCAATAGCAACAGCAACAATAACAACAACACCACCAGCAGCAGCAACAGCACCAATAGCATCAACAACAGCAACAACAACAACAACAACAACAATAGTAACATCACCAGCAACGGTAGCAACAACAATAGCAGCAACAACAACAATAGCAATAGCAATAGCAGCAGCACTAGCAACATAATCAACAACAACATCAACAGCACTAGCACCAGCACCAGCACCAGCAACAGTAGCAACAGCAGCAACAACAACAACACTAACAACAACAGCACCCGCAACAACAACAACAGCAACCGCAGCAGCAACAACAACAATAACAACAACAACAACAACAACAACAACAACAACAACAACAACAACAACAACAACAACAACAACAACAACAACAACAACAACAACAACAACAACAACAACAACAACAACAACAACAACAACAACAACAACAACAACAACAACAAGTCAGAGGGTGATGCTCTCACCAGGTTTCTGAGACTGAGGCCAACTAAGTTCTCCACTACAGCTAAACTTATGATTTCTCTTGACTAGCTACGTTTTGTGAACAAGGACTTGGTGGCTGTTGGTTACACTGATGTTGAAAAAATGAGGTTTGATGCTCACTTACTGGAAGGACCAGTTGCTTCATGGTGGGACACATTTCAGATCACCCACCCACTCGACACTATTACTTGGGCCATGTTCAAGGAAGGTTTCAATACCAACCATGTCTCTTCGGGGGTCCTGAGCCTGAAAAGGTAGAAGTTTCGCAACCTGCATAGAACCAATCACTCAGTAGCGGATTACAATTGAGGAGTTCAACAACTTGTCTCGCTATGCACCGGAAGATGTGGAGACTGATGATAAGAGGAGAGAGCGGTTTCTAGATGACCTTAGTGATGAAATCTCACTGCAACTGTCTATGGTCTATTGTCCTACTTTCCAAGAGTTGATGGAAAAGGCTAGAATTCTTGAAGGGAAACACAAGAAAGTGGAAAAACATAAGAGGAAGTACCATGATCGCAATTCGAAATCACACCATAAGCGTACCTTCCATGATGGTAGTGGAAACTCTGACATCACAAGCATGGAGGCAATGGACACAACCACAATGGAGGCAATGGCCATCACCACAATGGAAATCAAGATCTCAGCATCGTGGAATGCTTCAAGTGCAATAAGATGGGACATTATGCTAATAACTGTCCGGAGGCAAATGATGGAACCAAGCCAAACTCAACTGAGAAAGCAACTATGAACCGTGTGCATGTTAAGGAAGTATTCAACAAACTAGGCTTCATGACTAGTAAGTTTCTGATTAATTCATGCAATCGCATTCGTAATTTTTCAATACTAGTGCATCGCATTCATTCATATCAAGACATTCATGGATAAGAATAGTTACATATGGAGTTACTTAGAGGCTCTGTTAAAGTGAACTCATTGGAGAAGAATTGATAGCTAGTACAACATGCCACCATTAAATCCTAGAGATTGGAGCACACCGTTTTTTCACTAGCTTATTTATATTGGCTTCACATGGCTTAGATATAATTCTAGCATGGATTGGGTGGATTAAGAATTAAGGTCTGATAGATGGAGAATATACTCACAACCAGAAGGAAGAAGAATCGAATATAGCTCAATGGTTCTATTGGAAATGCCTAGTTAAATTCTCTTAAGGGGGTTAGCCTCGACTATACCACCCAAACCTTGCTAGCCATCTCGAATCTCGGGATGAGACTCATCTTTAGGGAGTTAGTCTGTAAGATCCCAAGATTGTAGAAATTGGGACTAGAAAAAAATGTATCTACATGTCATTCATGAACATTGCATTGCTTCCATGCAAAATTTTGCAAAATTGAATTGAAAACCTTAACCCTAGTCGGTTTTGCAAATATTCCTATGAGGAATAAATAAGGATTTTATAAATCTGATATTTTTGAACTAAAGAAAATGGTATATAGATGATCCTACAATGACCTACTGAGTATTTGAAAATTTTAGAAACAAATTTCAACAAATTTGGAGTTATGGGGAAAAGTTATAAAAGAAATAGAAAACAGGAAATAGAAAAGCAAAACAACAAAAAAATAAACCTAACCTACCCGGCGACCTAGCCCACCTAGCCGCCTACCTAACACGCACCCTGCCGCACGCACGCGTCGCACAGTAGCTGTCGCCAATGGGCCGGCCTAGAGCAAGCCGCCAGCACCAACCCGCCCCGTGTCCCCTCCTTGCTCTCGCTGACACAAGGGGACCACCCCACTGCCTTCCTCCTTTGGCTAGAGACCAAACTCAACGAGTTCATCTTGATACCGACTCGATCCCATCATAATCCTCACAGATTCCTCGCGAATCTGGTCGATTATTTGCCCCTTGCACATGCCTCCCCCTCAATATATTCCCAACACCTTCCCATCTCGTTTTTCTTCCTAAAATCGCAAACCCTACCAAAGAGCCACTACCGCCATTAACCGGAGCTTCGGGAGGTCAACACCGCTGCCGGTTCTGTCACCCCCTATTCTTGTTTTTCCTCTCGTCCCCTTCCCCGTGGATGACCGCATTCCCTTGGCCCTCTGTAACACCCTCAAATCGGCCCTATGCAAGTTTTAGCCCTTTTCCGCCAAACCCGCATAGAAACGATTCAAGGACGCCCACCAGGCACTTTCTTGCGGGTGGAAAACAAAGTAATACCATTACACAACAGCCCTCGATGGGACCCACAGAACAGATATATATACAGCACGACTCCAAGAGTCAAGAATATATATATACACTACAAAGATCCAAATCACCTTGAAAACGATACAGCGTCCGAGTATGGACAAGATGCAAATGGGGCTAAGAGCCCTGAAGAATAACCAATGGTGTCCATAACCCTGCCCAGGTGTAACACCCTCAGAATCGGACCTATGCAAGTTTGAGCAAAATTCGCCAAACCCGCATAGAAACGATTCAAAGGTGCCCACCAGGCACTTTCGTGCGGGTGGAAAACGAAGTAATAACATTACACAACAGTCCTCGATGGGACCCACAGAACAGATATATACATCAAGGACTCAAAGAGTCAAGAATACAGGTGTTATATACAAAGATCCAAATCACCTTGAAAATGATCGAGCGTCCGACTACGGACAAGATGCAAATGGGGCTAAGAGCCCTGAAGAATAACCAATGGCGTCCATAACCCTGCCCAGGCCAAGCCGGAAGGGTAACCCTGCTAACGACGTCGATCTCAAAACCTGCTTAAACAAAAGGGGTGCCGACAAAGGGCAAAGGAAAAAGAAGGAGCGTCGGTACTGAGGCCAGTACACGGCGAGACTAGAATTCGGCGGTCCTCGCCTACATAGGTATGGTGGACTGAAGCGGCAGCGGCAGCATGCACTAAACAACCTATAGAGACTCGATACAACGGGCGGCTATCAGAGAGGGGTAAGAAAGACCTATTCGGATCCAACCTGATACTACCATCAAACAAACCCATCCTGGTGTTTCCCCCCTCGAGACCAAACGAGGAAGTCAACCGAGGAACTCACTCAGTTGGCAATTTTATTTATTCGGTTATCGTTGCAGCAATTACTAGTCAGGTATAGATAATCATCCTGATAAAATAAGCAGTGGGCACTTTTAGTTAATCATTCCGTGGTAGTTGCAATGATTACTAATCAGATACAGATAGCATGAGATAAACCCAAAACCCAGCAGTAGTTGATACTTTTATTCAGCCATTCCGTTGTAGTTGCCATAATTACTAGTCAGGTACAATGGTCGCAAGCGACACTCCAAACAAGCAATTGTGGGCAGTATTATTTATTCATTCCGTTATAGTGAAGCTAATTACTAGTCATTATAAAGTCAAATTTATAGCAATAAACTTTAGTTATGCTTGTCTATGGGCGAGATACTGTGCTCCAAGTCGTCCATAACCGCGGACACGGCTTTCAGAAAGTTTTACCCGGCCGGGGTGCACCAATAGCAACACACACTCGATCAACCTCGGAAAAACCAAATCAAAACCCAACGAGGCTTTCACGACAAAGCAATCACAGGATTCAGAAATATTTCAGGGGGCCACCCCTTGGAGTCTTACCCGCAACGAAGTAAGCTAGCTTCGAGACGGACCCGAGGTTTGTGGGGCCGGCTGTAAGCGACTGGGAACCCAAAACTGGGCTTGTCGATACCGCGTAAACGGGTCACAATTCCTAAACAGTACAGTGTGCTCCTCGCACAATCGTAAATACAGAAGTAGCATGGCATAAGTACAGGATAGTAAATAAAACCTCAAACTAGTTTGTGGCCCCAAGAAATAAGACTGAATCAAGGTCTGGCTCAGGGGGGTCCCATATACCTCCCGGATGTGGATAGCGCGATAAAATCAAGGAACAGGTATCAAGTACTCGGGGTCCTACGGGACACAAGTGGGCGTTCGGAAACCAAATATTATCTATCACCCACCGATGCCTCTGCTTACTTCAATTTTAGTTGTTAAACAGGAATTAAAGTGAACGATAAGTAAAACTATGATCATCTCCAACGTCAAACATGCGGCATTACTCCAACAACTGTGGCACTTGACAACACGCAACAGCACTTGAGCAAGCGACTACGACGCGCAGGTCCAACTATCTACCAAGCAACAGGTAATAGGATGTGTCCAAGGCAATATAAGGCTACACGGGATATCACGGGTATGAAAAAACTAGAGCATCGCAACACAGATAGCAATAGATCAACAAGAGGGAATAAATACTATAAAAGTAAGATAGGTAGAAAGGGGGAGATGCTCGCCTGAAAACATTGTCGAAGGGTTCAACCGAAGATCGGGTCGACACTCGCATCAACTCAACGGCCTTATCCGCGAAGAAGCAACACGCTAGAACAAACACCGGATGCAGTATTTAATACTACGGCGAAAGATCGGGCATGATGCATGAATGATGTATGGCATGGCAAAGGTGCAATGCAATTAGGCAAGATTAAGCGGAACCGGGGTCCCGACAATTAAATATATGGTTCTAGTTGTTTATCTACCCCGCAAATTAAATGTTGTCTTATCAAGACCAAAAGATAGCACCGGTTCACTACACAAATTTAAATGAGGCCAATATAAGGCTAGATTTGCCTGCATATGGGCCCCATATTTAATTATTAGGTGAATCGGCATAAGGTCCCCAAACCGCACAAATATGCATGCAAGTATGGCAATTAATATGCAACAAGTTGTTATTACATTTATAAAATAGGGCTCGAGAAAAGGGGTCACACATTAGGGGTCTCGACGATCTTGGGGTTCCGGGGTTCGGGGTCCGGTCTCGGGGTTCGACGGGTCGTGGCGTTCGAGATGGAGCACTTGTCGCACCGGGGTCTCGGTGTCCGGGGGAAGTTCACGTCGTGTCCGGGGTGAAGTACTTGGCGCGCCAGGGTTCAGTCTTCGGCAGGGTTGTCTTTGAACTCCGGGATCGGTCTTCGGGATCGGGGTCTTGACGCCTTTGAACCCGGGGACTTGGCGTCCACGGTCTTCGGATCCGTGAAGAAGTTCATGGTGGTTCATGTTGAAGACAGCGTCGCCCCAGACGGAGAACTTGGCGTCTACGGTGAAGATCTTGGATCGCTTGTCAAGGCAGACTTGGTTCCGGCTCGGTCTTCCGTTGGCTTCCAGCAACCTTCACACGAACATCATATCCGCGTCATGAGCAGATCTTGTAGCGGTACCACCATTTCTTCATCGGTAGAAGCACATCCGTATTTTATATCAAACATTACAACTAGCAGCGTCAGGTAGCTAGCAGAACGGCGGTCTCGGCACACAGATACTCGCAAACGGGCCGCATCAAGGGACGGCCACGAGGTTTGGGCTCCCCAGGCGCACGAGACGGACCGCGGTGAGCAGGAGGTCGGGGCTGCGGCCGACGCGGCTCGACGGCGACGAAGAGTGCTGGGCCGGGGGTGCGGGGCCGGGGCCGATGGAGACGTGCCTGGCGGCGGGGCTCGCGGCCTGGGGCGAACGGAGGCTAGGGAAGGGCCGCCGGAGCCCGCAGCGGCGGAGGAGGAGGCACCGGCCGGCGGCAGGGGCTTGACGTGCGGCGGCGGGTCGACGAGGGTCACGGCAGGCGGCGGCGGCTTGGCTCGGCCGGGCGCGAGCAGGGGCGGCGCCGGGGTCGGGGCAGAGCCGGAGGAGGCGGGACGCAGAGGAGGCCGCGGAGGGGGTCGCGGGTCCGGCGGCGACGAGGGGGCGGAGAGAGGGTGGATGCGGGCGAGCGACGGGGGGCGCGGGTCCGCTCCGGAGGCGGGCGGCGGCGCCTGGCCGGAGCCGGGAGGGAAGAGGGAGAGGAGCGTCGGCGTGCGGGGCAGGGGGTCGCCGGCGCGAGCGGCAGAGAGCAGGCGCGCGGGGAGAGAGAAGAGGGTGGAGGAGGAAGGAGATGGGTGGGGGAACGTGGGCGTGTTGGGGCGCGTGCGTGGGCGGGTCCCGGGGCGCGCCAGGGGGTTGTCGGCAGGGGCTGCTGGGACGTGGGCCAGGTGGCGGTGGACCCCGCCCAGGTGGCCTGGTCGGTTGTGGGAAGTGGGGAGTGGGTGAGGGAGGTGAGGTGGAGCGATCTGGTTGGGTGGGAGGAGAGGAGAGGGTGAGGTGGCGCAAGGGGAGTGGCCAGGGTGATGTGGAGGCTGGGTTGGGGTAGAGTTTTAGGTAGCTGTAGGTTTGGAAGGGCGGGTGTAGTTGGACCGTTTTAATTTCTGGGGTGGTCGTTCGGGTCAATCGGCCCGTTCGACTGCCCCGCTAAAATAATAAATATTTTTATTTATTTCAAACAAGGCTTTTGCAAACCGATACCGGGCAAAACAAAATATTCCGGCGACCCGGATTTTTGGCGTTTGAAGAAAGACGAGGCGTTTGGAAAACAAAATAGGTTTTTCTGAAATAGTTTTATGCAAACAATGCATGATGATGACGATGCAATGCACAAATTCAACGCGATTTTCTAGCAGTGGTTTTGCGGGATGCCACACCAGGCCAAGCCGGAAGGGTAACCCTGCTAACAACGTCGATCTCAAACCTGCTAAAAACAAAAGGGCTGCCGACAAAGGGCAAAGGAAAAAGAGGAGCGTCAGTACTGAGGCCAGTACACGGCGAGGCTAGAATTCGGTGGCTCTCGCCTACATAGGTATGGTGGACTGAAGCGGCACCGCATCAGCACTAAACAACCTATAGAGACTCGAGACAACTGGCGGTTATCAGAGAGGGGTAAGAAAGACCTATTCGGATCCAACCTGGAGCTAACACCAAACAAACCCATCCTGGTATTTCCCCCCTCGAGACCAAACGAGGAGGTCGGACCAAGGAACTCACACAGTTGGCAATTTTTACTCATTCCATTATAGTTGCAGCAATTACTAATCAGATATAGATAGCATGAGTCCTCCTGAAGCATAATTAGTGGGCAGTTTTAATTAACCATTCCATTATAGTTGGAACATTTACTAGTCAGATATAATTGTCCTGAGGAATCCCAAAACCTAGCAATTGTTGGCACTTTTATCACATTCCATTGGAGTTGCAATACTTACTAGGCAGGTACAACATGTCACAAAACAACCCAGATCCACCAGCTGTTGGCATTTTTAATATCCATTCCGTTATACTTGAGCTGATTACTAGTCACATATTAAGTTAAATTTATAGCACTACTTTAGTTATGCTTGTCTATGATCGATATACTGTGCTCCAAGTCGTCCATAACCGCGGACACGGCTTTCAGAAAGTTTTACCCTGCAGGGGTGCACAAATAGCAACACACACTCGATCAACCTTGGAAAAACCAACTCAAAACCCAACGAGGCATTCACGACAAAGCGATCACAGGATTCAGAAATATTTCAGGGGCCACCCCACTAAGCTACCCGCAACAAAGTTGGCCGGCTCCGGAACGAACCCAGGGTTTGTGACAATGGTTGTGAACGACTGGGAACCCGAAAGTGTGACTGGGCTTGTCGATACCGCGAAAACATTCCACGTTCCAAAACAGTACATGTGCTCCACGCACAATCGTAAATAAAGCAGTAAGCATGGCATAAGTACAGGATAGTAATAAAGCCCCAAACTACTTGTGGCCCCAAGAAATAGAAATGAATCAAGCTCTGGCTCAGAGGGGTCCATAAGGCCTCTCGGATGTGGATAGTGTGAATAGTAAAGGAACATGTATCAAGTAATCGGGGTCCTACAGGACACAAGTGAGCGTGGAAGAACCAAATAACATCTATTGCCCACCGATGCCTCTGCATTAGTTATATCTAGCATTTTAATAGTTGTATTTAAAGCCATGATCATCTCCACCATAAACATCTGCCAGCATTCCAACAACTATGGTACTCGACAACACGAGATCGCACCTGAGCAAGCAACTACGACTTGCAAGGCCAGCTACCAAACACAGGTAATAGGCAGTGTCCAAGGCAATATAAAGGCTACACGGGATATATCGGGTACGGAACACTAAAGCATCGCAACACGGATAGAAATAGATCAACAGGAGGAAATAAAGACTATAAATGCAAAATAGGTAGAAGGGGAAGGGATGCTCGCCTAGAAAACACTGCCGACAGTTCATATCCAGAGAACTTGTCGATACTCGCATCCACTCATCGGCATAATCCGCGAAGAAGCAAACACCAGATGAAACACCGGATGCAATATTTAATACTATGGCAGAAGATCCGGCATGATTATGATATGATGCATGACATGGCATAGATTCGGTGCGATTAGGCAATATTAAGCGAAACCGGGGTCCCGACAATTAATTAAACGGTTCGAGTTATTTAACTACCCCGCAATTTAAATGTTGTATTAACAAGGCAAAACATGGCATCGGTTCGCTACGCAAATTTAAATGGAGGCGATATAAGACTAGAATAGCCCGCACATGGTCCCCATATTTAATTATGAGGTGAATCGGCATAATGCCCCAAACCACATGATGCGATGCGAATATGAACCATTTAATATGCAACAGTTTATATAGATGACATTTATAAAAAATAGGGGCTCGGATCGGGGTCGCACATTGGCATTTGGTGATCTTGGTTCGATGTGGTTCAGGTTCGGTCTCGCCAGGATCTGGTCTTCGGGTTCAGGGTCTCGAACATCGGATCCGTGGCGAAGCACTTGTCGTTCCGGAAAGAAGAGCTTGGTGGTCTTCGTGCTCAGACTTCGCCTCCGGGAACAGGGTCTTTGCGTCCGGGAAGGAGAGCATGAAGCCGATGCCGGGGTTTGGATCCGGGAAGGCGATCTTGGTTCAACATCATCATGGCCTTGGGGTTCGGTTCTTGGCATGGCCTTCAGATCACCGGGATCGGGCTTCGCATCCGGTAAAGGAGAGCAAAAGGCTTCAATTGTCGGTGGCCACCTTGTGGTTCCTATTTCCGTTGTTTGTGCCTGTCATAGCTGAGATAATCGAACACAAATACCATTGTATCATCTTCACATCGACACACACAGTACCACACTCCCATAACACACCGCCACTTCACTATGTGCACCAACGGGAGCATCTGCCACCAAACAGTCAAAGAGATGGACAGGGACGGCGAGCGTGCGCGGGCGGTGGCATCCAAGGCAGAGGACGGCTTCACGCGCAGACGGTGCAGGACCAGCGACGGGGCAGCGGACCGGCAGTGGGGCGCACTAGGGTTCAGTGAGGAGGTGTAGAAGACCACGGCGACGAAGGGGCGGCCGAGGCGACGGACGCGGGCTCGGTGGCGAGATCGAGCAGAGGGGTGGGTGCGGTCACTATCGGCGGACACGGATGGCGACGCGGCGAGCTCTGCGGCCGGCGGACGCAGGAGGTCTGGGCGAGGAAGCCTCGGCCCGAGGCGAGCGGCGGCAGGACAGCGGCGGCCGGAGACAGCGCGAGGAGCAGCGGGGAGCCCCTGCTGGCGGCGGCTCATGGAGGGGAGGACAGGGACGACCGAGCGACAAAATCTCGCGAGGTTGAGAGGAAGCGGTGGGCGCGGTGGTACGCTCGCTTGAAGAGGAGGGTCGGCGGCGAGCGGGGCGCCATGGCGGTGGGGACGAGGAGGAGGGAGACCGGTGCAGCGCGAGGAAGGGGGGCTCGGGGTCGCGCCGCTGGATGCGCTCGGCCCGGCGGACGGAGCTGCGGTTGATGGCGAGCTTGGCGGCGCTCGCTCGCGAGGCAGGGAGGAGGAAGCAGACGAGGGCGAGAGGTGGGGGTCGCGTGCGGGGTAGGGATCTTAGGAGGAGACGCGGGGGTTGGTGGGGATAGGATCGAGGGGGCCGGTCATGGTGGAGCCAGGCGGGCGGGTCGGGTATGTGGCGGTCTGGGGAGTGGACCAGGTGGGCGGGGTGAGCGGGGGTTGGTGGCTGCTACACGCGAGTGGGGGCGCGGAAGGAGAGGCTAGGAGTGGGGAAGCGTGCAGGAGGACCTGGTCGGTGGGTCGGTGGCGACTGGGCGGGAGAATGGGGTTGGGGAGTGCGCTGGTTGGGGTGTAGGTGCATGCGGCTGTGTGTGTTGTGCGTTGCGTATGTGTGTGTGCTGCTGCGTGTGTGCGGCGGCGGCAGGGTGGTTCTGGGTAGGTTAGGGTTAGGGTTGGGTTTAGTGGGGTGGTAGGCTGGCTGGCTGGGCCTGGCCGGCTGCCTCCCCCGTTTAATAAAATATTTTTATTTTATTCCGTTTATTTTTAAAAGACTTTTGCAATTAGTTTTTAGACAAAACAAAATATCTGGAAGAGGCCGGGTTTTAATTTGAAATAAAGACGGGGTGTTTAGAAAACAAAACCAGACTTTTCGAAAATAGTTTTTAAACAAACCATGCATGATGATGACGATGCTCAAATGCAATGTGGCATGATGACATGAGCATGCGGTCATGATGATGCAATGCACAAAAACACCGCGATTTTCTAGTAGTGGTTTTTGCGGGGCGCCACAATTCGACACCACTAACAATGGATCTCGCCCTCGAGATCCGCCTCATGGTACCGGAAGGGAGCTGATAACCTAAATCTTCTCGCTTCGTGTAGATCCTCGCGACACCACTAACAAGATTTTTGCTCCATCTTGAAATCGGCAACACCACCAACAAGGGGTCGTGGTCCATGATCGTCGAGAACACTCCGGAAAACAAAGGACGAAGGTAAAGGTATCCACAATTAAAGCCACCTCTAACTTCGATAGAAAAAGAACCGATGCATTCTCATCCACTTCAATGTACACGAGCAAATAGAATGAGTAGTCGGCATGGGGGCCAATCCATCACGCACCCAAACTGTTACTCCGCACAATCAGTAGAAAAGCGTGCAACCATTCTCTGAATCGGACTGAAGATCTCGGCAAGCGTGGTTCGGAAACAAATGAGTGATGCAGGCTCTGCATCGTATCTGGCGTAGATGATGTCGTCGCGTCGGAAAACTCCAGAAGGCACAAACAAGGAACAAAGAATGGTACCACAGATAAAGGATCACTCAAATAGCACGAAGACCGGATGTAGAAGCAGAGGAAGCGAAACCCTGAAGGTGCGACGGAAACCCAACCACGAGAATTCCTGGACTCGAAGGGAGGTAAGAAAACAGACTTAAAACACGCAGAGGTAAGAGGAGAATAGCAGAGGGGTAAGGAGTAAAATCAGACCTAATCAAATCTATCCAACCGACTTTGTAAAATAGTTTTGACACTCTACTTCGGCCGTTAGCTAGGTTATCCTACAGGCTAGACCAGTGAGGTATCGCAACTGCTAAGCTCTGATACCACTCTGTAACACCCTCAAGTCGGCCCTATGCAAGTTTTAGCCCTTTTCCGCCAAACCCGCATAGAAACGATTCAAGGATGCCCACCAGGCACTTTCGTGCGGGTGGAAAACGAAGAAATACCATTACACAACAGCCCTCGATGGGACCCACAGAACATATATATATACAGCACGACTCCAAGAGTCAAGAATATAGATATACACTACAAAGATCCAAATCACCTTGAAAACGATACAGCGTCCGAGTACGGACAAGATGCAAATGGGGCTAAGAGCCCTGAAGAATAACCAATGGCGTCCATAACCCTGCCCAGGCCAAGCCGGAAGGGTAACCCTGCTAACGACGTCGACCTCAAACCTGCTAAAAACAAAAGGGGTGCCGACAAAGGGCAAAGGAAAAAGAGGAGCGTCAGTACTGAGGCTAGTACACGGCGAGGCTAGAATTTGGCGGCTCTCGCCTACATAGGTATGGTGGACTGAAGCGACAGCACAGCAGCACTAAACAACCTATAGAGACTCGAGACAACTGGCGGTTATCAGAGAGGGGTAAGAAAGACCTATTCGGATCCAACCTGGAGCTAACACCAAACAAACCCATCCTGGTATTTCCCCCCTCGAGACCAAACGAGGAAGTCAGACTAAGGAACTCACACAGTTGGCAATTTTTACTCATTCCATTATAGTTGCAGCAATTACTAATCAGATATAGATAGCATGAGTCCTCCTGAAGCATAATTAGTGGGCAGTTTTAATTAACCATTTCGTTATAGTTGGAACATTTACTAGTCAGGTATAATTGTCCTGAGGAATCCTAAAACCCAGCAATTGTTGGCACTTTTATCACATTCCATTGGAGTTGCAATACTTACTAGGCAGGTACAACATGTCACAAAACAACCTAGATCCACCAGCTGTTGGCATTTTTAATATCCATTCCGTTATACTTGAGCTGATTACTAGTCACATATTAAGTCAAATTTATAGCACTACTTTAGTTATGCTTGTCTATGATCGATATACTGTGCTCCAAGTCGTCCATAACCGCGGACACGGCTTTTAGAAAGTTTTACCCTGCAGGGGTGCACAAATAGCAACACACACTCGATCAACCTCGGAAAAACCAACTCAAAACCCAATGAGGCATTCACGACAAAGCGATCACAGGATTCAGAAATATTTCAGGGGGCCACCCTACTAAGCTACCCGCAACGAAGTTGGCCGGCTCCGGAACGGACCCAGGGTTTGTGACAATGGTTGTAAACGACTGGGAACCCGAAAGTGTGACTGGGCTTGTCGATACCGCAAAAACATTCCATGTTCCAAAACAGTACATGTGCTCCACGCACAATCGTAAATAAAGCAGTAAGCATGGCATAAGTACAGGATAATAATAAAGCCCCAAACTACTTGTGGCCCCAAGAAATAGAAATGAATCAAGCTCTGGCTCAGAGGGGTCCATAAGGCCTCTCGGATGTGGATAGTGCGAATAGTCAAGGAACAGGTATCAAGTACTCGGGGTCCTACAGGACACAAGTGAGCGTGGAAGAACCAAATAACATCTATTGCCCACCGATGCCTCTGCATTTGTTATATCTACATTTTAATAGTTGTATTTAAAGCCATGATCATCTCCACCATAAACATCTGCCAGCATTCCAACAACTATGGTACTCGACAACACGAGATCGCACCTGAGCAAGCAACTACGACTTGCAAGGCCAGCTATCTACCAAACACAGGTAATAGGCGGTGTCCAAGGCAATATAAAGGCTGCACGGGATATATCGGGTATAGAACACTAAAGCATCGCAACGCGGATAGCAATAGATCAACAGGAGGAAATAAAGACTATAAATGCAAAATAGGTAGAAGGGGAAGGATGCTCGCCTGGAAAACACTGCCGACGGTTCATATCCAGAGAACTTATCGATACTCGCATCCACTCATCGGCATAATCCGTGAAGAAGCAAACACTAGATGAAACACCGGATGCAATATTTAATACTACGGCAGAAGATCCGGCATGATTATGATATGATGCATGACATGGCATAGATGCGGTGCGATTAGGCAATATTAAGCGAAACCGGGGTCCCGACAATTAATTAAACGGTTCGAGTTATTTAACTACCCCGCAATTTAAATGTTGTATTAACAAGGCAAAACATGGCATCGGTTCGCTACGAAAATTTAAATGGAGGCGATATAAGACTAGAATAGCCCGCACATGGTCCCCATATTTAATTATGAGGTGAATCGGCATAATGCCCCAAACCACATGATGCGATGCGAATATGAACCATTTAATATGCAACAGTTTATATAGATGACATTTATAAAAATAGGGGCTCGGATCGGGGTCGCACATTGGCGTTTGGTGATCTTGGTTCGATGTGGTTCAGGTTCGGTCTCGCCGGGATCTGGTCTTCGGGTTCAGGGTCTCGAACATTGGATCCGTGGCGAAGCACTTGTCGTTCCGGAAAGAAGAGCTTGGTGGTCTTCGTGCTCGGACTTCGCCTCCGGGAACGGGGTCTTTGCGTCCGAGAAGGAGAGCATGAAGCCGATGCCGGGTTTGGATCCGGGAAGGTGATCTTGGTTCAACATCATCGCGGCCTTCAGGTTCGGTTCTTGGCATGGCCTTTGGATCACCGGGATCGGGCTTCGCATCTGGTGAAGGAGAGCAAAAGGCTTCGATTGTCGGTGGCGACCTTGTGGTTCCTATTTTCGTTGTTTGTGTCTGTCATAGCTGAGATAACCGAACACAAATACCATTGTATCATCTTCACATCGACACACACAGTACCACACTCCCATAACACACCGCCACTTCACTATGTGCACCAACGGGAGCATCTGCCACCAAACAGTCAAAGAGATGGACAGGGACGGCGAGCGTGCACGGGCGGTGGCATCCGAGGCAGAGGACGGCTTCACGCGTAGACGGTGCAGGACCAGCGACGGGGCAGCGGACCGGCAGCGGGGCGCGCTAGGGTTCGGTGAGGAGGCGTAGAAGACCACGGTGACGAAGGGGCGGCCAAGGCGACGGACACGGGCTCGGTGGCGAGATCGGGCAGAGGGGTGGGTGCGGTCACTATCGGCGGATGCGGATGGCGACGCGGCGAGCTCTGCGGCCGGCGGACGCGGGAGGTCTGGGCGAGGAAGCCTCGGCCCGAGGCGAGCGGCGGCAGGACAGCAGCGGCCGGAGACAGCACGAGGAGCGGCGGGGAGCCCCTGCAGGCGGCGGCTCGCGGAGGGAAGGACGGGGACGGCCGGGCGACGGAAGCTCGCGAGGTTGAGAGGAAGCGGCGGGCGCGGTGGTGCGCTTGCTTGAAGAGGAGGGTCGGCGGCGAGCGGGGCGCCATGGCGGTAGGGACGAGGAGGAGGGAGACCGGTGCAGTGCGAGGAAGGGCGGCTCGGGGTCGCGCCGCTGGATGCGCTCGGCCCGACGGACGGAGCTGCGATTGATGGCGAGCTTGGCGGCGCTCGCTCGCGAGGCAGGGAGGAGGAAGAAGACGAGGGCAAGAGGTGGGGGTCGCGTGCGGGGTGGGGAGCCTAGGAGGAGACGCGAGGGTTGGTGGGGATAGGATTGAGGGGGCCGGTCGTGGTGGGGCCAGGCGGGCGGGTCGGGTAGGTGGCGGTCTAGGGAGTGGACCAGGTGGGCGGGGTGAGCGGGGGTTGGTGGCTGCTGCGCGCGAGTGAAGGGCGCGGAAGGAGAGGCTGGGAGTGGGGAAGCGTGCAGGAGGACCTGGTCGGCGGGTCGGTGGCGGCTGGGTGGGAGAATGGGGTTGGGGAGCGCGCTGGTTGGGGTGTAGGTGCATGCGGCTATGTGTGTTGTGCGTTGCGTGTGTGCGTGTGTGCTGCTGCGTGTGTGCGGCGGCGGCAGGGTGGTTCTAGGTAGGTTAGGGTTAGGGTTGGGTTTAGCAGGGTGGTAGGCTGGCTGGCTAGGCCTTTGGGCCTAGCCGGCTGCCTCCCCCGTTTAATAAAATATTTTTATTTTATTCTGTTTATTTTTAAAAGACTTTTGCAATTAGTTTTTAGACAAAATAAAATATCCGGAAGAGGCTGGGTTTTAATTTGAAATAAAGACAGGGCGTTTAGAAAATAAAACCAGACTTTTCGAAAATAGTTTTTAAACAAACCATGCATGATGATGACGATACTCAAATGCAATGTGGCATGATGACATGAGCATGCGGTCATGGTGATGCAATGGTCTTTCTGCATCACGACCCCCGTCCTTTCTGCATCTCGTGGACTATCTAGCCGCTGCGGAGACCAGCGAAAGAATCTCCACCGCCAACGTCTGAGTCGTTGTCGTTGTCCGTCGTCTCCTCGCTAGTGAGCCCCTACAAGCTTCCGTTCCTCGCATTGGATCGAGATCCAACGATCTAGATTAGACTAGCAACTGAAGCGGTATCAGCGTATCAGCATGTGCTGCACGTCGTCCTAGTCAGCCGCCACGTTAGCCACTTAGCATAGTCAGCGCCCAGTCAGCGCTGACTCCATATTTTAAAATAAGAATTTGAAATTAAATATTAGAAAATAGATTTGGCTTTTAAATCCATAGAAAATTCATACTAGGTCTAAAAATTGCATTTAATATATCAAATTGAAGATAATTTAGTGTAGATTATTGTTGTTGGGTTAAATCGAAATTTTGCATGACAGATTACTATTAATTAATTAAATATTTTTAATAGCCTTTTAGAGTAATAAATTCATAATAAATTATTTGTAGATCGAAAAAATATCAATAATATATCCCTGGATTCAGAATCTCGAGTAGATTATCGATCTAGCCTTGGATTTAATTTTGGTTGAAATAATCTAGTTAAATAAATTAAAAACTATTAAATACTAAGTAAATCATAGAAAAAGATCTACAACTCCATTTCACGTGAATCCAATTCCTACTGGAACATATTAATGTTCTCTATCCAGTACACCCCAGAACCAAATTATTTGACAATTAGAACAGAAATTACGATATATCTACTAAAACCCCACTATTGGCAATCTATAATTATTAAAAGATACCCTTGTGTTAAATGATTCTCTACATGCATCATGTGATCTAGTATTGTTCAGCGAACTAATTATAACCATTGTGACATATTAAATTGTCATGCATGAATTTGTTCATCATTGTTTTATTGCATTGTGCATCATTGCAATGTTTTGAATGGTGTGTTTGTTGTGCAATTGTTTAATCGATAGATTGCGAGGAGTACAACATCTGTGATTGCAATGAGTGTTTGTGAACAACTGCAACAACTATCAAGGCAAGTAGATGCTATTTTATTCATGATATTGTTCTACTATTTTCTATGCATGTGTAGTGTAGTTTGTAGATGTGTGTGTAGGAAAGTACTATCGCTATGCTATGTCCTATGGACATTGGTAGGAATATCTTGTAGTTGAGACACCATATGTTTAGATGTGCTTAGCCGTGCTATGTTAGACGAGGGCTAGGTTACATCACATGAAGGTGTTTTTTAAAGTATTGTTTTGTTAAAATTAAAAACAACTTAATCAATGAATCTCCTAAGGTGAGATGGGATTTACATTTTTTGATGGTATCATTGCGAAAAGCCACCCAGGTATCTAGAGAAATGATTGGCTTCTTTATTTGATAGTTTACATGTAAAACCATGTGCCAAAGTGAAATGGGCGGTTGGCTAGATTTAGTAGGTTGTGGTGACTCGAACCCACGTAGCCAGAGATGTAGAGTTTGGGTAGGTTGGTGTGGTGTGTGTCGGGTTTGGGGAACTACTTCCCGAATTGTCTAGTTGTGGACTTCTCTTGACCATGGTGCAAAAATGAGTGCAATGGTAAAATGGGTTGACCATGTCTCATGGGTAAAGTGCACAAACCTCTCGAGAGTGTCTAATCTAAGTGCTTAGCCATGTCCCCAGTTATGGAAAAATTGAGTTCCTAAATATCGAGGTTATGACATGTTTCTCGCTCATCCCAACTTCATAATTTCTTTAATATTCATAGTTTAACTTTATTGGGATCTTTTCAAAGAAAATCTAAAACTGTTTATGGAAAGTAGGACAAAAGAGTTTACAAGTGCTCACAAAATAGCCAAGCTTCCACCTAACAAAATAAGCATGTAGTTACTAGGCACTATGTCTCCTTACTTATCCATACTTGTCATACATTCAAAGTATTGACCATTCATGGCTGCAATATTTTATGTTGCAGGATATTCCGATTCCGAGTGATCGACTAGGTTGTGGTACTCCACTCAACATTTGTTTGCCTATGGTGCAATTGAAGATGGATCCTATTATATATCTATGCTTATGTTTGCTACTGAACTAGTTGAGCTAGCCTTTGAGCTAAGCGTTATTGTAATAATTGAATACTATGGATCATTTCGGTATTTATGATGCACGAATATTTACTTTGTTATTCATCTATGTTCTATGTAAGCCAATGAACTGATCCAGGGATTGGCATGTTGCATAGAAGCTACAATATTTTCAGGATGAAGTGTTACACCACTCTTGCTTCAATCTATAGGAAGTTAATGTAGCATCAACAATATATGCATTCCTGAAAGCTAACATAGATATAGAAGACATATGACTAAGTTGCGTGGTTAGTCGAACTCAAAGACTTGAGAACTCTTCATGTTGGTCCTTGACTATAAAAGTGCAAAGATCAACAATTGTAATGCATAACACTATGATAGGATGAAATAAGTACTGAATTCTGTAAAGATCACCTGCAACAAGTGCATGAAAACTGGAGGCCAAGAGCGACCCCCTAATTTCTTCTGTTGGAACCATTTCCACCAACAAATGAAACTACAGCTCCCTTCGAAACAACAATAGCAGTGTGGTGGGTAGCCTCAGCAGCATCTGGAGGGGTGGTTATAGTAGCATTAGCAGCATCTAGAGGGGTGGTTATAGCAGCAATATCACCATCTACAGTTAGCACTTTAGTATCAACAACTGCTCCAGTAATCACATCATCAACTAGAGTCTGATCAGGGCCAACTTCTATTGGAGTAAGCACAACATCAACAGGAGTCGACAATACAGGAGTAGGAGGAGGAATATGAATTTGTCTAGTAGCTACCACATGATGAGCGATCACAGAACAAGGAACACATTTAGTACTTCTGACACCTAGGAGAGTAATAACAGCACCAGGAGGAGGTAGCATAAAGCGAGGTGTCATTTCAGGAATTCTGAGAGCTATGGCATCAAAAAGTGCCACATTTGGGATAGGCTGCACAGCTTGATACATTCTTTGAAAAAAATGATTGCACAGTAGCTTCTGGTTGACTAGTTCTCTGTGCGCTTCGCAAGATTGGTTAGAAGAAATTTCTTGACGATCCAAATTCTTATGCATTGCATTCATTCTTTCCTCCTAGGTATCCAACCTGGCGATAAGGACAATATTCTATGCCCTAAAATCATAATTTCTTCTGTTATTTATGTACACCTCGTAGATGTTCTTGCAATCTCAACCACCTTGGAGGTATGATGTAACAACCCCAATCAACAAAATTTGCCTCTTGTATGTTTTGGAAAGGCATGGGCATAAAGGTCACCTTATTCAATATCTTTGTATTCAAGGTCTGGATCAAGTAGAAGTTCTCTTTGCATATTGGCCTAGAATATTGTTTCTATTAGCATTAAGAATCACATATATACATCATATGTTAGAAGATAGTGAATAGTAACTTACAATATTTCTCTCAACCACTTTATCAACAGGTACATTGTCTTTAATTGTGTGTGTAGCTCTGCAGTTTAGCTCTTATAATTGGACGATTATGTGATTTATCCTAATCAAAGATGTAAACATTACAAAGAGGATATAAAGCAAAAAAAAACTATGTAAACATTCATAAAATGGATACCAAGTATACGTAGACAACTTAGATGGTACTCACCCCTATGTACTTCGCCCTGGCAAAACTCCTAGATCCAGAAGTATGACAGGTATTTGTTTGATTAGCATAGTTTTTTGCATTCTTACAAAAAAAATCCTTGGTGGAATCCAAGCTCCAATGCTCACACAACGCTACCCAATCAGTGTGTGATATTCTATATCCATAACCATTTGCAATGTTATCCTTAACATTCAAGTCAGGTTTGTAATACGACTTCTTTAGTGTGCGTTTGAAATCACGCAATTTCTTACCAGCTGACCTCGTCACCCAATCTTTACACAAAGGATCAATATCAAAATATTTCTGCGTTTTGATAAACATGTGTCAGGATAATAAGACTAGTGTGAAATAGTAATAAGGGTTAACATGGAAATATTTGATTGCGTTCAGTACATCATACAATTTCTACTTCTGACCAGCTTTCCTCTAGTCTCTAAACATGAAGGATATGTCATCTTTTTTGCCAGGTATGCAATATATTTAGCAAAGTTGGCGTAGATTGGCCACAAGGCTGGCCTAATTTGTTGAATTTGACAAAAGAATTGAACCTCTCATTACTTCTTGTTATTGACCTCATCTTAATAGGACCCCCTACGTTTCTCTCATTCATCACTCGCACTGCATGTATCAAGGATATTGGCATGTAACTCAGGGTAGGAATCTATGTTATGCACATTAAAATTCAGTTAGCAGTATGCACTAAAATTCAGTTTACACTATGCACTAAAATTCAGTTTGTAGTGTGGACTGAAATTGGACCGCACAATGTACCTTCATTTTCCTCTTCGTCTGTGTTTGCTCATGCATCTTCCCTTTCATATTCATCTTCCTCATTATTGGTGTCACTTTCATCCCCATTTTTATCATCCTCGGTCCTATCCTCTTGTTCTTCCTCTACCTATTCATCCTCTTCAACTCCCTGACCTTCTCCAAACAAAGGATCTTCTCGTTCATCATCGGACTCATCTAGTACGGCAGGCTACAAGTGAAATTTAAGGTTAATTCACTGATGGAAAAAGTAGAATTTATGGGTAAATCAATAATAGTAGAACTACAACCAGACAATTATACACATCTCATCTCTAACATTGTTCTCTCTAGGAAAAACTGGTTCTTCGTGAGAGGATGGCCATATAAGGAACCTGTGTGCAAAATTCTTTTCCATGATTATTTGTATTGTTCGCTTCTATGGTTTCTAATCTTCTCTTTTCATAATCTAATATTACATCTGGGGCTTCTTGATGCTGCAAAGAATCTCTTCTCTTCCCTTGTCATTCCATCTAACAGATGGGAAAATGATGGGAATAGAGTCGTGTCCAAGGCACATATGGAGGTAGTAAACACACGGGGGGTGATGGAAACAAAGTAGAGTACATGTGGAAGACTTACCACAATGACCTAGGCAGCATCGTTAATGCATGACAGAGGGCGGCGATGGGGGGAGGGGTGGAAGGGACTCACTTCAGGTCGCCGTCAACTGGCCTCGACGGCGTAATCAGTGGGTGGTCTTCAGCATCGAGGGTTTAGTATGTGGAGGGGAATGGGGATTTAGGAAAGGGGAAAGGGAATGATTTACCTAAGGAGGGGTGCGGCGGTCTAATTTCAGGCGGGACCGTTTGAAATCTAAGGGGAACGAGTGAAAAGAGTGGAGGGAAAAGGAAAATTGGTCGCGCACCCCGACAAATGTGGATTGCGGCGCATATAGGCGCCGCAAATCACACTATAGCGGTGATAAAAGTAGCACTATAGCAAGTTAGTGCCGTCAGTGCTCATCCGCCGCGTAACCAACTTTAGCAGGTACTTTTTGCTTGTGTTGCCCCAAAAAGGTGACGGGTTGGGGGGTTATTATTGTAGTGGGAACGTCCCTCTCCTATGGTGCAGGATAATGAGTTAAGTATGTTAGAAGGGATGGTAACTGAGCGTAGGTCTCTTGGACGAAACTCATTACATATGGTGGGAAGCGAGGTGGTGAAGAGGCTAGTGATTGGCTAGTTTTTATATTGGACCTTAGACCAAGAAAGTCGGAACGAGCATATGCATGCATGCATGACCTAGATGTGTAACAAGGCTAAAAACATTTGTGGGTAAATCAGCACACCTCTCGAGAGTGTATAAACCGAACATATTACTCCATATCCTGGGAAATGATTACGATCGCAGCGTGAAAAGGAACTCTATGAAGTACTCACAACCTGTGAAGTCTGACAAACATAGAACTTTTAAACTAAAACTTACCTTTTCTTAAAACCCGATTCAAAAACTTGCATAACCCTATGATGTCTGATCCACAGTTGTAGATAGTGCACCAAACAACCACATAGATAGGACTTGCTGAGTATAATCGTACTCAATCTATCCTCCTTAAATCCTTGTTTAGGTTATGAAGTCAATAATTGGACTACAAACATGGCACTAGAAGAACTAGGAAGACATCAACGAGAAACTGGAGTTAGTTCAACGGAGTCAAAGGAATTAGTACTTCAGAACAGTGGTATGGAGATCAAGTGAAACATAGACAGGATACAATTGTCAAAGATAGGAACCATACCATTAGGGAATGCTGCTAGAACAGTAGCCATCCATTAGTTATCGAGATAGGCCTATAGAGGTAGATCTAGTGATAGATTAGTCTACAAGCTGCTTCTTCTGAATTTTGGTTTGAATAGAAACTTATCTAACGAGCTTATTGTGTCACGGAAGTTCTGAGGATCTTCTGTAAAAGATTTGTGATACGAATGCTATAGTTATACCTTGAACACGCAATGTTTCTGTTGTACTACTCTGCTAGGTATAATATTCGTGGAGCGTTGTTCCGTGAGTGTTATGCCAACGACTTGCGCCCTACAACATGCAGTGTTGTGTTGGATCACCGCACGCTACCTAGCCAGAGGCGAAGTATCATGGCGTGGACAGGAAAGCAACAAAGATCGCGACGTAGGGGACTCAAATCAATATCAATAGGATCAAGTACTATCATATATAATCCAGATAAATCCTTATATACAGCAAAATAAAATCGCCGCGCACAAGGTGTTTTTTCAAAAATACTCATGTATGTAGGACCTAAATATCTTTGTCTGTTCTTTCTTTTATTTAATTCCGTTTAGATTTGTAATACACGCATGCTTGCTCTACAACATTCTGCAAGACAACGATGCATGCATGCATATTACAAAACAGCAACAAGGCGGGGAAACAGGCAGATAAACAATCATCATTCCGTTTCCTCATTATCATCATCAAGCGTACTTCTGAGCAATGTCGGCGAGGCACTGCGCCAGCTCGTCCGGCCTCGAGAGCATCGCCATGTGGTCTGCACCATCGAGTTCCTTCACCTCCTGCACCGGGTTGTTCTCTATCATCCACCGTTGGTACTCCACGACGATGGCAAGGTCCTCCTTGCAGACTATGTACACCTTGCGCACCGAGCCGTAACGGTCCTCGGAATACGGCTGCTGCAGCTGCAGGTCTTCCAGAAACAACGAACCAACCCTAATCAAAGACGCACCGAGCGTGAGGTCCTGCCACATGATTCCAGCAAAATTGATTAGAGAATCCACAAACTTTCCTCTCCGCCTCTCGGGCGATTAGATCTCACTAGTAGAATTATTGGTCTATGTGAACTGTTTGCAGTTTGATTTCCGCAGGTTCCAACATATTAATTTCCCACCGGACGTGCCGGGATCGCATAATACAGGTTCGTTTCGAAGAACCATACGAACGACCCAAAACCCGTATGGTCCGCTAGGATGTAAACACACGATACACTTATTCTCATGTATCTCCGGGAGGTAAAAAGGTCTAGAGGTATATAGTATCAATAACAAAATTGCAAAACACGGCATGCAAGGACGTAGATCATGATAAGGAAAGGTTGGATCGACCGGTGAGGACATGGAGTATACCCAGCTCAAACGAATATATCTATACGAAGTTATACAGGGCTTTGATATGGGTTTTCGATGGGTCAAAAGAAAACTGGCTGATGCAAACATGAGTTTGAGAGGGGGACACCGAAGCGACACTACTAGGAAACAGCTCTTCTGTGGCGCACCTTTTTTCAACATCTGTGGCGCATTTCCTAGTCGCCACTGATACCTCGCCACTGATAATTAACTTCAGTGACGCATTTCAAAATGCGCCACAGAAGTCTCAAACTTCAGTGGCGCATATGGCCAATATAGGCCACAGAAGTTTTTTTCAAATTTCAAAAAAAAAACCGGGCCAGATCTAGATCTGGCCAGAGTTGGTGGTGGTGGTGGTGGCTGGTGGTGGCTGGAGGAGGGCTAGGAGGAGGTTGCCGGAGTTGGTGGTGGAGGAGGAGGAGGAGGTGGTGGAGGAGGAGGAGGAGAAGGTTGTCGGAGTTGGTGGTGGTGGAGGAGGAGGAGGAGGTCGCCGAAGTTGGTGGTGGAAGAGGAGGAGAAGGAGGTCGCCGAAGTGGTGGTGGAGGAGGAGGAGGAGGTCGCCGGAGTTGGTGGAGGAGGAGGAGGAGGAGGAGGAGGAGGTGGAGGAGGAGGAGGAGGTGGAGGAGGTGGTGGTGGTCGTCGCCGGAGTTGGTCGCCGGAGTTGGTGGTGGTGGAGGAGGAGGAGGAGGAGTAGGGAAGGGAGAAGTGTGGAGGGGAGGAGAAGTGGGGAGGAGAGAAGAAGTGGGGAGGGGGATAAAAAGGAAAAAGGGAGGGAGAAGGGCGCCGGCGGGATTCAAATTTCGAATCCCGCCCAAGACTTATGTGGCGCATACGGGGGAAATGCGCCACAGAAGTTTCTCCCCTTTTTTATTTTTTTGCAGGAAAAAATTTTCAGTCTGCCATAACTTTTTACTCTTTTGGAATTTGGAGAATCTACAAAATCTTCAGCGGCTGAAATCGAGTAGAAAATTTCGAGACGAACATTTTGATAGGTTAAAGATTTTTTTCCGACATCGTATGCAAAAGTTAGAGCCGTTTTACCGTGCCATGACCTATTTTTGTAAAATACATCGAAATTTATGTTTTTCAATTTTGTCTAGATCTATACCCTAAAATCTAACTACAACTCAAAGGAATTATTTTTTTGAAGTACCTATCATTTTTGTTTATTTTTTACAAAACTGAAAAGGCGATCCACGGAGAGGGAGGGTGTAATCTGTTTTTCCCCCTTTATGCTTGTTCTGTGGCGCATACACCTATATGCGCTACAGAAACATCACTTTCTGTGGCGCATATGGACACATGCGCCACAGAAGTTTCTCCCGCTTTTTTTGCTGCTTGGTCCCATCAACCTTCTGTGGCGCATATGTCTATATGCGCCACATGCGCCACAGAAGTCGCCACAGAAGTTTGGCACTTTAGTGGCACACACGAAAATATGCGCCACAGAAATATGGACTTATGTGGCGCATATTGGTTTCGTGCGCCACTGAAGTACCAAACTTCTGTGGCGCATTTTTTCTAGTGCGCCACTGATATATATCTATGGCGCATAATTTTACATATGCGCCACTGAATATCTTGTCTATCTATAAGTTGTTTCCTAGTAGTGCGAGCCCCAGTTCCCACATGTCCAAAACCAGCCGTGCGGTAGATCGGACTCGCATTCAGCTATTGAAAGACACTTAGTTAGTCAGGTTGTCCTTGTTAAATAACTTGTACTCGCTTTGTCCAGAAATAAGTGAGACTTAGACTGTCTAGATTCACATGTATCTAGATGTGTCTTAGTGTGTAGATACATGTAAATTTAGACAAATCCAAATCACTTATTTCTAGACAGAGAGGGAGTAACATATTTTGTTCAATCAAACTTTACCATATCTAACCAGGCAACCACAGATCAGGAATTTAGCGCGACCCTTTTGGATAATGATCAAGTTAGAATGCTCTTTGCCTCAAGTACGACATGGTGGTGGTCATAAATACTGTAGTAAAGTGTGGCATATACCTGCTAAGCTCGGACGGTGCAAACTATGGATGAAAACCAAGCAACTACATACTTTACGTATGATATGCTCTGGTCAAAAGCAGTATCATCCCAAGCGAAGTGCAAGGTGCAACCATCAGATAAACATATACTATTTTGTTGGAATCGTACTTGAAATGATTTTTTTTCAATAAAGTCATAATATGCGGTTCAAGTGAATCTGTATGTCGTCTTCGTCACACTGGAAAATTTTGATGTCAAAAGTACTTCTAAAAATCATAAGCTTCATGTGGTTGTATCCTGAGGTGTAATTTTAACCACGAATAATCTTAAATTAAAGAAATTGCATGCAACGAACAAAAAATCAGAATTTGTGCCATACTATCCTCGGGTATAACTTGACCACGGATAATCTTAACTAAAGAAAATGGATTTGCAACAAAAAATTAAAATGATGAGAGATTATTCAATATGGCTTCTTGGACTAGTATATGGAGGTTGATTTGTTCATGGTAATGGTAACTGGTAAGTCACCGACCGGCCTCCAGATTTGTAATATGATATGTTTGGGTTAATGGTTTGTGTTGGGCTGTCATGATGCAGGCTTGCATTGCATGTCGTTGGAAATTTAGCAACTGGCTATGGTCAGATATGAGGAGAAATGCAGGTCTGTGTTGGGCATGAAGCAGAAGTCCCAAAGTTTTTCACCATACCCTGGTGGAGATTTAGTAAATGGCTATGAAGATCTACTACCAAGGTGTAAATCCTTGTTATGTATTTATGTATACATCTTTGGTAATTGGTAGGCTGTTTTAGCCTACTATTTTTTGAAACAGAGGCAGCAGTACTCATTAGTAGAGTCTAACCTTGCCACATATGGTTAAACCCCTATTCAAAGTGTTAAGTGTCAAAATGATACTTCCCATAAAAAGTGTCGCTGATTTAGTACACAAATTTATACTAAATCAGCGGCACTTATTATGGATAGGAAGGAGTAATGATTTTGGTACCAGGTGTTACGGGGTACTCCATGTGGGACTAACAAGCAGCTGGTACCTCCTGGGAACACAACTGGTAGAGCTTCTGTCGTGTGATCTGCGGCCCGAACCGGAGAGAAGTTGGCAGCTTGCCCTCTGGATCTTGCGGCTTCATCTCTGAGTCCATCGTGTCCACAGAATTCCCCTCGAAAACCTTTAGTATAGAGGGGTAAACATGAGCAGATCGAGCACAAATTAAGTCATGCTAACGTACTCAAAATGGTGGCATGCAAAGGAAGTGAAATTTTGGGGAGGTGGTGTCGGTCAGGACACTTGTTTTTTAGCACGACGACGCACGCACAAGGTATACTGTAGTACCTTTTCGATCACGTGCGACGGCCGGAACGTGTGGTCCGGCATGAAGGCAGCGAGGAACACCGCCACGGCGACCTTCTCCGGGAACAGCTCGGAGGCCAGGGCGATGTTCATGCCACCCATGCTGTGGCCGACGAGCACCACCTTCTCCCCAGGCGGGAGCGCATCCAGGAGGTCCAGCAGCGGCTTGGTGTAGTCGCGGAACGTCGGCACCTCGCGCAGCGGCCGAGGGTCGACGCCGGACGCCGCGAGGTCGAGCGTGGTGACGCGATGCCCGGCCGACCGGAGCCGCGTGGCCACCTTGAACCAGCACCAGGCGCCATGGCATGCGCCGTGCACCAGTATCATGTGCGTGCGAGACTTGGCCTCCATGTGCGTGATCCTGCGCTCGTGTGGTCTCTATCGTCCGAGGCTTTCTTTTTTTTTTGCTGGTAATCGTCCGAGGCTTTCGACGGGTCGAAGCAGGAAGTGCGCCCACCGGGAACTGTCAGATCTATATGGCCACTCGTTTTCTGTGATTTTTGGCATAGCAAATAAGACACGTGTCGATTAAAATCACATGTTAACTTTTTCTCAAGGAAAACCACATGTTAACTTGTCAGGGAAAGCCACGAGCTGAAAGTCAAAACATAGGGTGTGTTTGGTAGGTCGGCTGAATCCAGAATGCCTTTCTCTCGTCGTACATGTTGGCCTAGCTAAGTTGGGATGAGATTCTGTCATTTGTTTGGTAGCCTGTGTCTCAAGATATGTTAAGCTGAGATGTTGTTTGGTAATCCAGGTCTGTTTAGACATGCTGAGCTTAGACTGTGTTTGGTGGACTATTGTGTGTGAGACCAATAATAATTCAACAACTGTAAAATTCAACAAGTATATAATAATTTCCGCACATACTAACAAATTTGCAGCACAGTGGGATATATCCGTAAGTGGGCAAATTAAGTAACAAATTGCAGCACCAAATTCAACAAGTATATAAGCACCAAATTGCAGCACCAAAACAACACGACACAAGTGCTCAATATAAGATTAAGTAGCAAATTTACGGTCCATAATAAAAGTACATTTATAATAAAAGTACATAACTCGAGTGCTCAACCAACAATACATCAAAGTCTGCAAGCATTAGTTCTAATCAACATTACAAAAGAGGATGTTTTCCGAGTTGCATCAACCAACAATACATCAAACAAGATCAGGATTTTTAGCTATGAGGCCACACGAACTTCAGCTTCCATTTTCATAAAATTAAGGCCTTTACCCTTATTGCTCTGTCAAATGATCTAAAACAGCCAACCATTGTTCCATCTCGAATTGGGTAAGGTCCATCACAGTTTTGCACAAATCGGGGCGGGTTTCGGTATGGCAAGTGTTGTTGATAGCACCAGCCACATCACGTAATGCTTCCGACATGTTGGTAACCTGAATCATATCTTCCTCAGCCAAAATAGAAGTAGTACCTCTCTTCCTTTTCCTATTTGAGCTACAAGGTGAAGGAGTAGTGGCATCACTGCCATGAACACCAAACTCATGTGTGGCTTGACCTTCCACAAATCCTTCTACATAGTTTTGTTGGCTCTCCAAATCAATTGGGTTCCCTGGACCATCTATCCTACGAACTAACATAATTTACCTTACAGTAAGGATTGAAACGGTTGTTTTTTCCTGAATTTTAGGTTGGATGTGAGTACATGGAGGACGAATCATCTCAGTATGCAACTCTCCAACAACATATAACACCGTCTTAAAATACCTACTGATTACTTCAATAGATCTTCTAAAAATTGGTTGTAGAGCTCTAAACCATGTGTTGTGACCAACTACTAGGAGAAACATGGCTACTTGTTCCTCGATAGAAGTATGAATACTATCTTTCAGTAATTCTCTCTCTCTAAACAACATGCACAAACAAAAAAAGGGAGCTCTTTTCATTCTTAGCTGATTTGAGCAATTTATATTGATAGAATGATAGATATATCTTAGATTTGATTCCCTAGCTATGTCTGTAGGGGTTCGCGTATGAAAACAATAAAGTTTTACCCTACGCCCATGAACCCCTGACGTTGCCAGGACCTATCTATTAGTAATATAGTAACAGTAGGGGCTTTTCACGAACTTACCCTTGAAGACTGAAAAGCATAGTCAACGCTTAGGAGAGCGTGGTTGATGTAGACGATCCGAAGCCGGCCTCAAGATCGTGATGAAGTCCTTGCGCTCCTGTGGCTCCAACGACTTGAGTGCCTCAAGTGTGACACCTCGCGGGGAGTTACATGCATCTGGTGCCTGATAATGACTCCCGCGTCCCTGATCCAGCAGCAGTTGCGGAAGTAGAGCTCCTGGATCCGAATCCCGCAGCACGACGGTGCTCTATGGTGAAGATGTCTCTCGTTCGTGCAGTCCGAACTTGGGACCACGGTCACGGAGAGAGAGAGAGAGAGAGAGAGAGAGAGAGAGAGAGAGAGAGAGAGAGAGAGAGAGAGAGAGAGATAGAGAGAGAGAGAGAGAGAGAGAGAGAGAGAGAGAGAGAGAGAGAGAGAGAGAATTAACTAGAAGGTCTCCCCAAAAGAGAGGGAACCTTTATTGATTATTATGTGTTCTTCTTTGGCCAAATACCCCCACTATATATAGGGGGAGGGGAGGTACTACCTCCCTCAAAGTCCCGAGGTGGGACTAAAGGAGGGGAAGGTGGGGGGAGATGCCGCCGAGCCCCCTCCCCCCCCCCCCCCCACGGGCCTCACGTGGGGGGCTGGCCCAATAGGGCCGTCGGCCACCCCCTTGGCCCTTTCTCCTCTTGCCTTTCCCTCAGGGGCCCTTCTCCCTCTGGAATTGGCTCATCAAGCCTTTTGACCTTTAATTGATTTATCTTTTATTAAATAATTATGAATAAATTATTAAATTAATATTTAACATTCATTCACATATTATTCAATCTCCTTGGCTATGGGACACCTTCCACCTCCACTCCGGACATCCTACGGTCTTACCGAAACCCTTCTGGTTTTCTCTCTTCTATTCTTTGATGATTCTACCGATCCTGTAAACACTCTCTAAGCATCATCAAGCCCTTAAGCGTGATACCCCACAGTTCGGGAACACTCCATACATGGTCGGGACAGTCCAGTACCAATGATTGACAGAGGGACCTGGATGGCCATGTGACCCCTATGCATTCCACGAAGATCTTTCATCGTTTGAACTGGGACTGTCGTGTCTTATTCCTTTTTTCTCTCCATACTTGCATTGCCCGAGATCTGATCAATGACATCACCATGTTGTGTTCAATCTTGTTACCGAACAATGCTACTTGACTCGTTTCGATAAGTGATATCCCCGTGATCAAATCATGCGCTGTGTAGCTATTGGATATAACTTCTTCGAGTGGGCCCTTGAGTATATTTTCATCACGCGGATGGACAAATCCCGCTCTTGACATATATTGCCTCTAAGGTTCCTCCGAATACCTGAACACACATTTATTGTCACTGTATTACCAAGTGACGTTTGATGCTATCTAAGCATTCTCAGGAGACAGTGATTGATATAGTCTCACGGTCTAAGGAATAGTCTATGAGGTCTATTCTAATCATCGTAACTTGAACTTCATGACATGATCGGCTCACGATGTTTAGGTTGGGTATTGGTTCATCATACCATTCTCAGAATGAGTTGACTCCATTTCCAACTAGCATAAATGCCACATGATCAGGAAACCCTGATCTTCTGTTGACCAATGAACCATTGACTAGAGTTTCACCAGGAACCCCTTGTTGTTTATATATCACATGTATTGATGTTTCCTTTCAATACAGTTATAACATGATATAAAACTTAATCATAAACTTTATGAAATATAATAATAATCCTTATTATTATTTGTCTCTTGGGCATATTTCCAATAGTCTCCCACTTGCACTAGAGTACAAATAAACTAGATGCATTTGTTCTTCCTTTGCAACTTACTAATGTCACCTTGATTGACATTAATACTTTATCATCTCATGATAACATCTTTGTGTATGCATCATCGTTATGGCAGCAGAATGAGGCCAAATTCGAGGAGCCTACAGTGACTTTAGATCAACCTCGAGGGCTTTCTCATGGGCAATGTGCCCTGGGACACATCATTCTACGTTAAAAGCGAACTAGCCCCACCATAACAGTATACATCACTTTAGATGGTACCCTTATCTATTATTATAAATGTAATTATCGAAACACGAGTGCACCCTGTGCAACTTTCGATGTTTTGTTCACCTCGCTTCCTACTTGACTTTAGTTGGTATTTCATGAGTTTCCAACATATTCCCTTATAACATAACCCTTTATGATATGCCATCCTTTATGGATTTGGAAAACATGTCTACAGTTCTCTATTAGACACTGCGGACAAACTTAGCTCAATGTTCCGTGATTCAAACTTAATCACTTTTCAAATGTTTCTTCTTGGATCATATATTATGTTAAGTTATCATAATGGTTTTCTAAGATAGAACCTATGTCTCAACATAGTGGATGATGATCATCCTATTCTTTCTTTCAACCATTGATGTTAAGCTTAATACTATTCCTACCTTGAGTTATTAAGGACCAGTTCCTTAATTAACTTCTATTCTGAAACTCTTTTCAGAATCAATTAAAGAATACTACATAATATTGTAATATTCTTACTATCAACTTCTACTTCCTATAAATCATTATTTATCGGTACTTGCGCTTTTATTCTTAATGTGTCGTATACACACTTAAAAATCACTCCTTTAAGCTCCCACTCAAAATATGTTCCTAACATATTTGGGTATGAGTCACTACTCTTACTCAACATATGTTCCTACATATTTGAATTTGAGACTTATATTGCTCCCACTCAAAAATATGTCATTCACATATTGTTTTAGGAAGACTTTCATAGCTCCCACTCAATTTCATGCAAATTGCATATCCGCTCACTATTTTGGACGACTTCAAAATCCTTTGATCAAATATCAAACTTGGAGTTTTACTATGAGATATTAGTACTTTACCAGTTTTAAATCCACCAGACTTTCAGCACTCTTGAATCAAATTCATTTGAATTTGTCCACTACTTGACAAATTGTTCTTTTGTCATTCACCCCCTTTTCCACTATGGCTTTGCAGTCATTTGGGAAAATCCAAGTAACTCCTTTACTTGTAAGATTCAGCAACGAATTGCTTTCTAATCTCAAGTGAATTTTGCTATGGGATTTCTCATAACTTTAGCTTACCATTATTTCCTTAGTAGTTCGTAGGTATGTCATATTCTGGTAATCATGACAAATGATTCACAAATGTCTCCATATAAGATATGGGCTACATTTTGAATCCTATTCATGTAGTGAAAACACTAGTGGGGAAAACACAATGATCACTATCATTGATTCTTTCCTTTGTGAAGAGAATCATTCAGGAACGCTTTCCGTTGCACTTCTCAACACTCTAATGCAGGGTTTTGAATCCTCATCATATTTTTCACTATCTTCCATTTGCTTCATAATCGATAAATATCACTGACTGTGAACTTTCTCGAGAATGCACCAAAATCCGAGCAATACTAATTTTGCTCCTCTTTTGGTTTCAGCTATGGATTTCATATTCAAAGTTTTCCAATGAATACTCTACAAGGACTTATTCGTTGTTGTTTTGGTTATATCGAATAACCCCAAAACTTCCACGATGATCCATACAAGATATGGTGTTGATCCCACGAATTCAAATGGTTCACTATATATTCTAATTGAGTGCTAACTATTTCTAATTAATGGTCTCTACATCTATACTACAACGATTTCTTTGGCGCCGTCTATTCACCCACTTGATATCAAATATCATATTGTGATGCTTTGCATTTTGACATTTCAAACGCATATTCCACAATTTTTCTTCATGCCATTCTTATAATGTTGAATTTCATTACTATTGATCAAATCATAGTAATTGGATTCTCTTTTATCTTTAATACCCCTTGTTGATGAAGTACTTTGATCATATCAAATAGTTTCATACTTATGTTTCCTTTGGTAAACTTCTTTACACATTTAAACAATCATATAATGATAATTACCATTTTATCAAAACACAATACATCGAATATGTATTCTCTTTTAACAATTCATCAAACACTTTGTATTCAAGTAATACACTGTGTTTAAGTTATTTTTACGAACTTAGGCATGATTCATATGTGACAAGAATACAAGTGTATTTCACATATTATCATTATAACTTTGAATTTAAACAATGGTTTCATTTAGTAATGAACATATCATTAAGTTGGGTAATTTCTTTCAAGGCATTTCAATATTTTACAAATATTCATTTATTGTCAATTAGTTTCAAAACCAGGATAATTCACACATAATCGAACAAGATATGAACACGAATAGAGATCATTCATAAAAGTGGAACAACTGTTTGTTACAAGATCATATGAATAACCATCTCACAAAGTGTGAGACACACTAAAGAAGTTCACAATCTTTTGATTACAATAACTATCCAAAACTTAAAATATGTGATAAATGTTGAGGGAGAGTGTCGCTGGCCATCATCATCATGCTCGCCATCAACATGCAATTTCACCTCCTCTCTAGCAAGCACCTCTCATGCAGAAGGACCTGTTTTTAGGAAAATAGAACAAGTATCAAATATACTTAAAACTGCAAATGTGTTTGCAAGATTATAACATTTATAAAATTGTATATCAAATATATACCTTTGTCATCGATGACCTCACCGGTGATTGGTTCAACCTTTACATTCCTGAAACATAATGTGAACTCTTGGAAATCCAATGTTTCCGTATCACCACTCATGATGCTACTCCGGACATGTCCTTCGTAGCTAGGAGGCAACGATCGAAGCAGCACGCCTATCGCAAATGGATCATCCATCTAGTAGTCCATGAAGTGAACCAGTCTCATGTGTGCATCAAGCATGCGCTCCAAGTGACTCTTTAGACATGTGTGCTCCTCCATCTATATGGAAAGGAACTCTCCAAGCATCTCATGCATCCACCATCGCATATGGATCAAGAGCACCCATGAGCGGATGAAGTTCATCCACCATCCTGTAACGCATTATTATTTGAATATAAGTGGACATCTCTTGACGATAGTAGTAGTCCGCCATCTCTTGTGGGGTCTCATAGTAGTCTAGCTCAGTCAAATCCATCGTGCGGTGTATGTAGTCTACGACATGATTCCTAGTAAGGAGATCATTCAGGCTCACAAGTCAACTAGGAAAGTTGGATCCATAAAGTCTAAGTTTCTCACAAATTACCCACTCCTCAATAGCAAAGTAAGCTTCACGGTGAGCCATCTCTACATTTATAATTGCAAAGAGGAATTTAGACTAAGTTTATAATTAAATGAGTTAATGTAATAACTCCACTCAGAAACACCTATCCCCTGAAGGGTTCTAGTGATAACACGACCACTTTTCCCCACATCTCCCCCGATCATCACGGACATCAATGTGGGTTCTAGGGTGGATGTTAAACGTCGATCACATCATTCATGTGACTCGTGCTCGATCTTTCGACCATCCGTGTTCCGAGGCCATGTATGTACATGCTAGGCTCGCCAACTCAACCTTAGTGTATTCGCTGTGCAACATGGCTTACACCCACTGTATGCAAACGTAGATATGTCTGACACACAATCATCACGGAGTGCCTCATACCGAAAAACTTTCTTGGTGGTGCACACTAAGGGGGAACACAATCATTGGTAATTTTTAACAAGTATCATCTTATTAGGCTACCGTCGAGTATCTAATACTAGCACACAATAAGATACACAAACAATAACATTGAATGTAAATGCGATGTGATATGGTCCTTCATGTCGTGATCTCCATATGGCGTCACCAGATTCCAGCGCCAGGGTTCCGGCACCGTAGACACCAGGGTACAGTTGTCTTTCCGGCGTGGTAGTCTGTCACCTCCGTGACTATCTACTACTACTTTGTAACATAAGGTAATCACTTTACCTTTGCCACAACCATACCACAAAGCAACGCCCCTGCAAAACAAAGTTAGACGCCTCTACTTTATCTTTGCATGTTTTACGTGGCTGAATCGGCTTTCGCACAAGAACCGTTCTTACCTACGAACTTTCACCACAACGCTGATCAAGTAGTTGTCTATACTATACCCCTTTCGGGGCCCTCCGTTGCAAATGGCATACCAACTAATGCGAGAGAGACAGACACCCCACCAAAGCCACTTTATACAGTATAAGCCGTATGTCAAGCGTGGACGAGTCTCGCGAATGAACGCGTAAAGTCGGTTGGGGGACTCTTCATCAAGCATTATTACGGTATACACAAGTACACGTGGGAGGGTAACAACTAAAAGATCAATGCCCACACGCTACATCTCGTGTGTTCTACCCGTACTAGCATTACAATGCATAAACATGGCTCTAATACCACTGTAGGGGTTCGCGTATGAAAACAATTAAATTTTACCCTACGCCCCTGAACCCCTGACGTTGCCAGGACCTATCTATTAGTAATACAGTAACGGGAGGGGATTTTCGTAAACTTACCCTTGAAGATCGAAAAGCGTTGTCAACGCTCAGGAGAGCATGGTTGATGTAGATGAGCCGAAGCCGACCTCAAGGTCGTGATGAAGTCCTTGTGCTCCTGCGGCTCCAGCGACTTGAGTACCTCAAGTGTGACACCTCGCGGGGAGTTACATGCATTCGGTGCCTAACGATGACTCCCGCTTCCCCGATCTAGCAGCAGTTGCGGAAGTAGAGCTCCTGGATCCGAACCCCGCAGCATGATGGTGCTCTGTGGTGAAGATGTCTCTCATTCGTGCAGTCCGAACTTGGGACCATGGTCACGGGAGAGGGAGGGAGAGAGAGATAGAGAGAGAGAGAGAATCAACTAGAAGGTCTCCCCAAAAGAGAGGGAACCTTTATTGATTATTCTGTGTTCTTCTTTGGCCAAATACCCCCACTATATATAGGGGAGGGGAGGTACTACCTCCCTCAAAGTCCCAGGGTGGGACTAAAGGAGGGGAAGGTGGGGGAGGCGCCACCGGCCACCCCCCCCCCCATGGTCCCCACATGGGGGCTAGCCCAATAGGGCCGCCGGCCACCCCCTTGGCCCTTTCTCCTCTTGCCTTTCCCTCATGGGCCCTTCTTCCTCCAGAATTGGCCCATTAAGCCTTTTGACCTTTAATTGATTTCTCTTTTATTAAATAATTATGAATAAATGATTAAATAAATATTTAACATTCATTCACATATTATTCAATCTTCGTGGCTATGGAACACCTTCCACCTCCACTCCGGACATCCTCTGGTCTTACCGAAACCCTTCCGGGTTCTCTCTCCTATTCTTTGGTGATTCTACAGATCCTGTAAACACTCTCTAAGCATCATAAAGCCCTTAAACATGATACCCCACAGTTCAGGAACACTCCAGACATGGTCAAGACACTCCCGGACCAATGATTGATAGAGGGACCTGGATGGCCATGTGACCCCTATGCATTCCACGAAGATCTTTCGTCGTTTGAACCGGGACAGTCGTGTCTTATTCCTTTTATCTCTCGATACTTGCATTGCCCGAGATTTGATCAATGACATCACCATGTTGTGTTCAATCTCGTTACCGAACAATGCTACTTGACTCGTTTCGACAAGTGATATCCTTGTGATCAAATCACACGCTTCGCAGCTATTGGATATAACTTCTTCGAGTGGGCCCTTGAGTATCTTTCCGTCACGCGGATGGACAAATCCCGCACTTGACATATATTGCCTCTATGGTTCCTCCGAATACCTGAACACACCTTTATTGTCACTGTATTACCAAGTGATGTTTGATGCTATCTAAACATTCTCGGGAGACAGTGATTGATATAGTCTCACGGTCTAAGGAATAGTTTACAAGGTCTATTCTAATCATCGTAACTTGAACTTCGTGACATGATGGAGTCACGATGTTTAGGTTGGGTATTGGTTCATCATCTCATTCTCAGAATGAGTTGACTCCATTTCCAACTGGCATAAATGCCACATGATCAGGAAACCTTGATCATTTGTTGACCAATGAACGAGTGACTAGAGTTTCACCGGGAACCCCTGGTTGTTTATATATCACATGTGTATTGATGTTTCTTTTCAATACAGTTATAGCATGATATAAAACTTAATTATAAACTTTATGAAATATGATAATATTCCTTATTATTATTTGTCTCTAGGGCATATTTCCAGCGATGACCATGTCAATCCTACGACCTATTGTTGTCATCGGAGTTTTCCTAGCTTTTCTAGAGATGAACACCATATAAGCACCCAATACAACTATGAGGCTGGCTGATTTCACAATTAACTGCCTTCGTTTTCTTGCCAAATCGTCCATCTAAAGAAACAGGAACAAAATGAGTTGGTACTGTGACATAGTAGTGAGCAAAGCATTGTTGCCAAATGATTCATTATTCTCAGTACACTTTCCACATAGTGAATGAGACGGGATGCACCACTTTTAGGGGAACTCCAATGCCCCTGCAAACAGACCGGGACCATCCGAATCTATTCAATCGAACGGGGTAAGGGCATCTCCACCGGGCCAACCTAAACACGTGACCAAAATGGTATGTTTCTGTCTGTTTGGGTCGGACCATGGTCTCTTTGGGGTAGCGGTTCGGCCTGTCCGACCGACCGCACCTAGCGGCATGATCCAAATGTCCGCGCCTAGCGTTTCTTGGTGCAATCGCTGGCCAAACTTTGTCAATGGTCGAACACTCAAATTCACAGGCAATAACACACAAATTGACTATCAGATAAATTGGCAGGCATGTGCCATCGCCCTTTGGGCATCACCAACTAGTGGCTAGTGATTCTGAAATGTACAAAAGGGGGCAATATCATACACAATGTCCAAAAGAATGGCGGCTTCTATGTCCAAAAGGTTGTAGCCACTGTCGCCATTGTCATTCAAGCATCACGAGCACGGATGGCCTGCTACCTGCGAGTGACCCAGGCCCTGCGGGGTCGCGATGGCGTCTAGCTCGGTGAGCATGATGGCATTCTCCTTGGACATGATCTTAGCTTCGGCCTCCTTGGTCTTGGCCTCTGCCTCCACCATCCTAGACCTGGCCTCGTCCTCCTTGGCCTTGGCTTTGGCCTCCATCGCCTTTGCCTTCGCCTCAATCTCCATTAGCCTGGCCTTGGTGTTGGCCTCATCCACCTTGATAGACCTCGTCTGGAGATCGACAAAGGTCTTGGTGATGGCCTCTTTCTCTTTGCGTCGCCTCTCTTCCCTCTCGGTGATGGCCTCTTCCTTCTTCTCCAGGATCTTCGTTAATGTCTCCTGGAATGCCAACAAACTAGCCTAGCGGGTAATGTCGACCTTCGTAGCCTTATGGCCTCTAGGCCGGCTGGAATGGGAGCCTACAGGGTTGGCGAAGCCTTTGTCATCGTCGCTATCTTCTAGGTCGATGACACCGCCCGTAGAAGCATTGCTCTTGCCCTTCTTCTTGTTGTCGAGTTCTTTCCAAAGGGAATAGTGATGAGTGCATATTTTCATCATGTTTTGTATTATTATTTTGCATTGTAGATGTAGGATTTTGGTATTTTACGGTGCTCGCGCGCACATTTTATGTCTGTTTTCACCAGGATCAGGACAAGTGATGGATACAATTGTAACACCCCCGGTCACTCCGGACCGACGGCTGTCACTTCTGGCAGCTCAATAGGATCTCTAGACTAACCCCACAGACCAACACTAGTCTTTTCTACGCACTTTGTCCTCACTCATGCGCACCCGGTTACCCACTTCCCGGTCGGTCACCCATCCTAGAATTGCTCTAGGCCAAGCACGCTTAACCTTAGAGTTCTTTTCGAATGAGCTTCCGGAAAAGAAGTTGCAACTTGTTGGTATGGGTTTCCTATCAATCCTATTGAGCCATGCGCCAGGGTCTCACATACACCCACCCTTAGAAGATCGACGTCCTCGTCGATCAACCACAAGCCAGGAACGTCCCCTCTTGGCACACGTCTGTGCGTCCAGTGCCGGCACATGTGCCATGCCGTGTACACTCTGGGCCACACGCGCCATGCGCCACATGTCCGCCACTGACCCGCACACGCTCGTTTAACCGCGAGGGTCGGCTCTGATACCAATTTGTAACACCCCCGGTCACTCCGGACCGACGGCTGTCACTTCTGGCAGCTCAATAGGATCTCTAGACTAACCCCACAGACCAACACTAGTGTTTTCTGCGCACTTTGTCCTCACTCATGCGCACCCGGTTACCCACTTCCCGGTCGGTCACCCATCCTAGAATTGCTCTAGGCCAAGCACGCTTAACCTTAGAGTTCTTTTCGAATGAGCTTCCGGAAAAGAAGTTGCAACTTGTTGGTATGGGTTTCCTATCAATCCTATTGAGCCATGCGCCAGGGTAGCATCCCAATTGTCTAACAATTGCAATGCTACTAGCCTAGCCTAGATATATGCTACTTCAAATATATATAATTGTTGCATCATCATTATATCATGCTCATGTCATCATGCCACCTTGCATTTGAGCATCATATAAAACCCTTTTCATTTGGTTCTTACCTCATATGCATTGTTAATTGTATTGCTTCTTGATATTGTATTTGGGTCTTGATATATTGTTTAAATGCCCAAGTTGAGTTGGGGGCATATCTCTTATTAACTCCACCACCCTTTCATTTCACCACCTTATATTTCCACCATCCAAATAAATATGAGCTTGGCACTTATTGGTTTTACCTCTAGCTCATGTGGGTTGGGATGGATCCAATTCTGTTCCACATGCTCTCATCTTAGCATCTTGTTGTTTTCACAATAATGTTACATGAGAGCCACATGGCCACCTTTGCATGCCTTGTGAGTGGGACCCTTTCTTCTAGCTTCCATATGGTTTATCATGGAATCATGCTCATGTTGGAATAAGTTTGGAACTATTGATCATCTAGTGGCATATACACACTAGCAAGTCCCATCCACAATCCAATGTGATCATTCCCATATACTCCACTTGGAATTCTTTCAAATTCCTTTGCTTGGGCCTTACTCCAATTTTGGGTTGCATAATAATAATGCCATGAAATAATATTGTTTTCACAAGAATTATCATGGCATTAAATATTTTGCATGGGCCATGCAAGTACCCCTTTAAGCTTGTCATTTGGATTTTAGTTGGTTTTTGGGAATCCTCTCACTCTCTCATCTCTCTCTTTTAGCTTGAACTTATTTGATCATGCTTACACCACCTCCCCCTCTTTTCTTGTTTTGTTTTGGTTTGATCTTAGTTGTTCTTGGCTTGACCTTGTCCTAGCAAAACCACTCCATCTCTCTCTCTTTAGTCCCTAGACCATCATCTACCCTTCATCACCATACCCATACCCCCTCTCCTAAACCCTAATCTACACCTAAGCTAAACCAAACCCTAAGTACAACCCCTCTTTCCCTCCTTCCTCTAGCCGAGCCACCCCACCTTGACCTACCCGTGTTGGCCCCACTTGGCCACCCTGCCACCTAGATACCCCACCCAAACCCTAGTCCAGCCCTAGCCCGAGCCATACCCCTCCTACCCTAGCTCCAACCCTAGCTAACCCGAGGCTATCTCCCCCTCCCTTCTCTCCCTGCCTAGTGGCCCTAGCCCGAGCCTACCACCTCTCTGGCCTCACCCTACCCCACTTGTACGCCCCTTGCCCTGCCCTACCTGCCCCTGCCAAGCACGTGAAGGAGAGGGAAGATAAAGGTGGCCGAGCCACCTTTACCCCCAGCCACTCCCCCACGGCACCACCTCCCTCCCCCATCCCTATCTACCACCTCACGACGCTCCTCTGCTCGCCCAAATCCGCCCCATAGCCTCCACCCTCTCCCTCTTTCTCCACCGCCACCGTCTACCCCCCTCGCCGGAAAACCTTCGGCCTCCACCGCCCACACCTAAACCAGCCGGTGGCGTGACGCGCTGGTTGTCGAGGAAGATCGAGGAGGTTCCCCTGCATCGCCCCGAACCCGCCGTCGACGAAGAGGAGCACCGGAGCCGCCAGTACCGACGCGCCTCCCCGAAACCCTAACCCGAGTCGTCCGTCTGCGTCCTCGTCGTTCCACGGCTCGCCGACCCGATCCATCGCCACCGACGCCCTCACGGTGAGCTCCCCAACCCCCCAGACATCCTCGCCGTCGCCGTCTCGCCCTAGCCTCGCCGGAAATTTCGTCGAGCACCCTCTGCGCGCCGCTGCACGTGTCTGTCCGCTCGCTCCCGGCCGCATCGCAGCCCTATCTAGGCCCCGCCCGCTCTCCTGTCACCTAGCCCACCTAGCCGCACTGGTTCGCCACCCCAGCGCGCGCCCGCAGGTCCCCGGTTCGAGCCCCGCGCGCTGCGCTCTGCGCGCTCGACACCGATCTGTCCGCGAGGAAGAAGCACAGTACGGGCGGAAGTTTTGCCGATACCCCCCCTGTTTTCTTTTCGGCGTAACCCGCAGTCCGCGTAGCCCCACCGTCAGCCTCTCTGGACTTTTTGCAGACTAGCCCCTAGCCTTTCTAAATCGCAACCCGCGCTCCAGCCGCGGCCCCACCTGTCGGCCCCTGCGCGCTCGCTCGCTGGCACGTGGGCCTGTGGTCGCTGGCCCCACCTGTCGGCCGCATGGGGTAGCACAGCCCGCGGTGTAAAACGGTTCTGCGCACGCGTGCTGCTGAGTCAGCTGCTGGACCCACTGGTCAGTGGCTGTGGCTAGCTCTGGACCGAGTAACAAAAACCTTTTTCTGAATTCTGTTTAAATTCAAATCTTTTCCAAATTAAATCAAATTCAAATTTAAATTCTGTTTTTAAATAACTTTTAAAATACAAATCCAAATAAAGCAAATAATATATGTTTTCAGATCAGAAAAATGTGAGGATTTAAAATATGCAATCCAAAATATATTTTGAACATTCAAAATTCCAAGTTTATTTAAATTACAACAAATTGCCCTTTTTCCTTATTTAATTAATAACTTTTGTTTTATAACTCCAAATTTAATAAATAATATGTCTAAAATGATTAGCTCGACGAGACCTTTCTGTTTATGCATTCCATGGTTTGATTTGAAGCATGCATCATATAATTATCAAGATTACAGCAACTAATTTGAGGGTAAAATGGGCCCAAAACTCAATAAAATGCTTTGTTATTGTATGCCACACCTCACCCATGCCATGCTACTTTATTGCCATGCCAATTGTGCATCATTCATCATGGCATGATTGTTGCTTGATGCCTTTATACATATGCTTGTGCACTTTGTTCATGTTGGCCCTTGTTTGTTTGGTTCTTCTTCGAATAGACGCTAAGCAGGGGATATATCAAGAGAACCAGGAGCACTACCCAGATCCATCCCTTGCTTCAACTGAGCTGCCAGGCAAGCACTACCACATGCTTGCATACATATAGTACCTATTGCCTCTATCTTATTCTTGCATCATTGAGTCGCGATTGCATTAAATTGAATCCCAAGTATTGTATAGCCTTTACTTTAAAACCCCACCGAAGCTTGTTCCTCCATCCCATGAGCCATTACTACAGGAGTTGTTTGAGCCATGCGAGTCGTAGAACAGCATGTGTAGGGTATGTGAGTGTCTGATGGATAATGAGGTACCCAAACAACTTAACCGAGTAGTAATGGGATAACTAATGAAAGTGGCATCGGTGAGCCATATTTGCTATTTGGTTTTTCAGGCTCACTTGTGTCCCGTAGGACCCCGAGTACTTGATTCCTGTTCCTTGAATATTCGCGCTATCCACATCCGGGAGGCTTATGAACCCCCCTGAGCCAGAGCTTGATTCATTCTTATTTCTGGGAGCCACAAACTAGTTTGAGGTTTTATTTACTATCATGTACTTATGCCATGCTTTACTGCTTTATTTAAATTGTGCGAGGTACTGCACACTGTACTGTTTAGGGAAGCGGAGTGTTTTCGCGGTGTTGACAAGCCCAGTCACATTTTCGGGTTCCCAGTCGTTCACAGCCATTGGCGCAAACCTTGAGTCCGTCTCGGAGTCGGCCAACTTCGTCGCGGGTAGCTTAATGGGGTGGCCCCCTGAAATATTTCTGAATCCTGTGATTGCTTTGTCGTGACTGCCTCGTTGGGTTTTGATTTGGTTTTTCCGAGGCATATCGAGTGTGTGTTGCTATTTGTGCATCCCTGCAGGGTAAAACTTTCTGAAAGCCGTGTCCGCAGTTATGGACGACTTGGAGCACAGTTTCTCGATCATAGACAAGCATAAGTAAAGTACCGCTTCTAATTTGACTAGACTAGGTACCTGACTAGTAAATAGCGTAACACTCATGGAATGGATAATAAAACTGCCAACGGATGGGGGTTGTTCGTCCGCTTCCTCGTCGGTAAGCAAGGAGGAGGATGGATCTGTTAAGATTACCATTACAACTGTTATAACTGTTGTTATTAATTCACGGACATCCGTCTATCTCTGGTTAGGCGGATGGTTAGCGAGTTTCTATAAAATTGCTAGGGTTCATCTTTCGCTGCAATTGCGTCACCCCAGGTTGTGTCCCCTTTAGAGGCATAAAGACTTGCTGAGTACCCCTAGGGTCTCACACGATAAATTATTGGTTCAGATGAACAGGTACCCTTACAAGATGGATACTGGGTGGAAGAGACGGACGATGTGGGCAACGATCATTCGGTGTAGAGATTCCGGGAACGGGGATCCGTGAGATCTGTGGGCGGGATCTGCTTATTTATGGGGCATCTTATGCCGATTTGCTTCTTATCCGTACTCGGATTTTGTCTTCAGCTTCCGCTTGATACTCTGTTGATTGATGTATGAGGAGTTATCCTAAACTATTATATCTATCTAGGATATTTGGATCTTGCCGTATGGCGTTGCTATATTTCCTTTCTTTTTAGATGGAATGGCTCTGATGTACTGTTGTATGGTGGCTTGCATACATACTCATTTGTGTATGTAGTTGATCCCTTCGCCTGCCGATTACGCCGCCCGTTCTTGTCCCGATGTTTGGAAATGGTTGGGACGGCCGAAAGGTCTACCTGTGAGTGGCATTTGGGCTCCACCGTACTATTTCAACCATTTCCGTCCATCCAGGCTTGTAACTAGGAGCGTAATTCACCGAGGTAGTTACAACAATGGACACAATTCTTGGAGCAGTTGTACTAAGGAGAAAAGGAGTCAAAAACAATGTAAATCGCTTATTTGGTAAATATCAATAATACCAGAAGAAAACCCGAAGCAATCAAGGCGTACAGATGGTTTAACGACCAACTATATGGCGGGAATAAATTTTTCGGCCATATAGTTCCCGCCGTATAGTTGGCGCCGCCACCCCTCCTTAAATAGTTTCACCCCGTGCAACTGGATTGGAGAGACGACATACAAAACAACCAGAAATCTCCGAAACCTCACCTCCGGAAGGCATCTTGAGGGTTAACTCGTCCACCGGGGATCCATCTTCGCCCTGCGCAGATCCGGGAGGCTAAGGCATCGATCTTCATCATCAACCGCTGCATCACCACCATCTCCATCCATCCCATCTACATATTGTCTAGATCTTATTGTAATTTCCGTACTCGTTGTGGAATTATACAAGTAATATTCATCTATGATAGATTCCATTGTTATTGCCATGATGTTGATTGCCTCCATGTCTGAGTAGATCTCTAGTTCTTGGGGAGATGGAGAAACCCTAGTATGAGATTGAAATAATATAAAGTTTATTATGATATTCATCATTGTGACCATGTGTTAGATTGTCTTCATCTTGATATTGGTAGAAGTCGACCTCTCAATATTTGCCTCTTATGGGGACTTGTTGGTAGACGAAGGTGTGTTAGCACTTACAGTGATTATAAAGTTGTTGGCACTCCTTGCGTATCAACTTGGGAACCGAGGAAACTCACGGAACACTATCCATGCCATGGGATACGTCCTACGGGATTAAGTCCCTTAATAGCACAGTAATTCGATTGATGTCGATTGTTGACTGCTTGGTTATGAGGATGATGTGAGCAGTGGTTGCTGCCTATTTGTCCAAATACGGAGTTCCTCCCACACATACATAGTTGAGAATGTTCATGATAATAATCTTTACCTTAGTTCCTTATAATGCTAGTGATGTATCCGCTACTCCCTGAGAACGCATTTTCCCTATTGCAGTTCCAATCTCTCTTACATACGCGATACTTATTTTCTGTGTTCAATTGTTTTACTTTACTTATTGTCGCTCTTATACCAAAAACTCAAAAACACATTTTTACGCAATACTCGCATTTTATCTTGTCACTTAGAACTTTATTTAGCATTTCTATTGTAGTATTTAATTCAAGAGTTATTAGACTTCAGTCTCTTGCTCCCTGTGGGATCGATATCTTTATTTCAAAACTAGCTACATATGATCTGTGCACCTGCAGTCATCAAGCTATTTTCTAGCACCATTGCCTGGGAGCTAAGCGATGTAGGTCTTTTAGTTTTTGCTTATTTATTTTTGTCTTGCTAAGTTTTGTTTTGAGTTACAGGTTTCTACCAACATGATGGAGTTTGAGTATATGACTAGTGCTAACCCACTCAGCCACTTTGGGAAGCCCTATAATATTTATAAAAGAGACAACTCCAACAAGAAGACAAGGGGGTTTGAAATAAATCCTCTATTACTTGGTATTCTACACAAGAAGAAATTTACTGGGGATGAAGAAGATCCTGATCCATATGAGCATATTGCATGTTTCAAAGATATTTGTGGCACTTTTCAATTGACAGGATATACTGCTAATGAGGTAAGGGTTAAACTTTTTAGTCAGGCTTTGAGTAGTACAGCTCTGTCATGGTATAGATCTCTGATGGCTGTGAAATACCACCTCTTTTAGCCATATAAATTGTGCCATTTATCCCTCATATAGTGTTTCTTTTAGCTATAGCTATGCCTTGTATGCATGATTTCTATTTCTCATTTACTTTCATATGAGCTTTGCGCATTTAGTAGTTTAGGTAGAATTTTATCACTTTTCCTTGTCTATTACATGTGTGTAGGTTTTGATGATGATTATGGATAAAACAAAGGCAAAAGGAACAAAGAGAGCGTAGTATGGAGGAGCTGCAGGGACCAGACTTAGCCATTTGAGGGGTTGAAAAGGTCAATTTTTCCAACTTCTCAAAATCAAGATCCAAAACCACAAGGTTGTATCCCTCGACGATACGAACTCAACGAGCCCAAGAACACCCAAAACGGAGTTCGTATGAAGAAATGGTGACCAAAGTACTAAAGGGGGCAGACAGTTTAACAAGCAACTATACGGCCGGAGCTATTATTTTGGTCGTATAGCTCCGCCCGTATAGTTGCCAAAAAGGTCAAAAACGACGGGATTTCGCCCTAGAAAAGCTCCAGAACCTTCTCTAAGTCATATGACGGTATTGGGGGAACCCTAGGGCACCCCCAAGGCCTATATAAACCTTACTTACAGCTTTAGTCTACTTATTGTTCTCTTATTTGAAAACCCAAAATATCTTTTACACAAAACTCGTATTTTATTTTGTTACTTAGAACGTTATTTAGCATTACTATTTCAGTATTTAGTTCAAAGAGTTATTAGACTTCAGACTCCCGCTCCCTGTAGGATCGATATCTTTATTTCGAAACTAGCCACAAACAATCTGTGCACTTGCAGTCATCAAGCTATTTTCTGGCGCCGTTGCCGGGGAGCTAACATTGTAGGTCTTTCAGCTTTTGTTTATTTATTTTAGTTTTGCTAGATTTTGTTTTAAGCTTTCTTTATTTTCTGCAATTGTATTTTTTCTTTTTTTTAGAAACCAAAAACCCTAAAAATTATTTGGTACTAATCATGTCTTCCAAGAAGACTACTCTTGAACAGGAGAAGCTTGCAAAGGAGGAGAAGTTGCGAGAAATACTGAATCAATGGCTAGCTCTGGTGAATGATTATACATCCATGCTATGTTCCTCATACCGGTTTGCTTGTAGATTCTGCAGATCCAAAGATCATATCGCCTACCAATGTAAGTATAACATTGATCCCACATTAGAATCTTATAATAGAAATGAGTTTAAAAGAATAGTTGATATGGAAGTTCTAGAATTTGCACTTTACACTGGTTATTCAGAATTGTTTTCTTCTATAAAAAATAATATTCGAAAAAGATGCCAGGAGGTTGATAAAATAATTGAAGAAGTTTATCATATATATTCATGTTGTCGTGAGTACTTTATGGATAATGTTTTAGCTTGCACTATTTATGAGCGGGTTTCAGCCCACATGGAAGAGCCTAGCCTTTTGCAGGATCAAAAATCTAAAGAGAAGGCAACATCATATGAAGAACCTCCACCGAAACCGCCTGAACACATTGCTAATAAAGAGGTGGCACTTGATGTTGCACCCTCTCAACTAGTGGAAGGTAAGCCCGAAGGTAAGACTATCACGGAGGTACTCATGGATTATCTTAGTAAGAATGAAGAGGAGCAATTTGATCAACCACTTGAATCTCCTACTTCTGAAAATAACTTTCCACACACAAATAGTATGCATGCAAATGATATCTCATTATCTAGTAATGATTTCTATAAGTCCCAAACTTATGATGATTGTTCTGAGGAGGAACTAGAAATGAGACTTTCTATGAATATTGTGATGCTATTAACATCGGACAGGAAATCACATTGGAGAAGGACAAAGTTCCTTCCCAAGAAGAGGATGAACACGAAGAAGAACTGCTAATCCTTGAGGATATGCAACTACTAGACATGTGGAAGCAAGTGGATTACTGTTTTGGTAATTTGTTCGAAGAGATGAGGAAATATAATGGTAAGCCTAACAAGCTTTATGATTATGAATGCATTCCTCTCTTCAAAGAATTTTTATCAACCAATACTCACATAAACGGTAATAATGTTAAACTCTTGGAATACATAGTTTATGAAGGGTCTCATGAGCTGCTTAGGAAAATTGGTATTATTATGAAAAGTAGCGATAATGAGGATTTAGCAAGGTACCATAATATTATGGATTATATTGTCAATTATTGTCAAGAACATTTTAGTGGGAATGCACTTGTGATAAAGAGTAAGGAGCTATGTAAAACAATAGTTCCCGAAACTAACATTTTGCAGGAACCACTGGATAACGAGGAGGAACACCAAAAACGTGAGGTTGAAGACAAACATCATTCTACTAGTAATAAGTTTGTTTATGATGCCTCAGTCTCTAGTAATGATTCTTATTATGTTGAAACTGAAGATAATTTATTTGCGAAGGCTTTATGCCTAGATACTCATTTGGAGAACACTAATAATGATGAACTGGAGATAAATCCTTGTAGTATTAGTGATCAGGCTTTGGGAGAGCACATCTTTAATAAAACATTTGTTGATGATGCTTATTTTTGTGATTGGATTGATAACTCTAGAACTGATGAACTTGATAGAAAGGGTGATGAACTAGAAAATAGAGACACTTTTCAATTTTTCTCTGCTGCTAAAGATGAGTATTATGAAGTTATTCCTCGTGATAGTGTAGCCCAAGAAGAGTACTATGAATTGTATCCCGATGATGATATCAAAGGTAAAATGTTTGACTTTACATGTAAATATCTAATCCTTTTGTTGAAGCTATCTAGGAAGGTATGCTCACCACACATGGTGCATAAATTATCATTTGTGAGTGATAACACATTTATCTAAAGACTCCGATGCACTGCAAGCGGGTGAGACTTCGACCAAGCTATAATAGTAAGTGCTCCAAACCTCTTTTGGAGGTAAGAATAAATAATTTTCTGGATCTTATCTATTGAAATCATATTGAAGAAAAGCCTGGCTACTTGGTTATAAGAAAACGCTTCCCGGGAGGCTACCCAGAAGTCATTAGGTGTCTTTCTTAGTTTTGTGTCTTGAGTCTTGATGCATTCATGTTGGATTGGCATTTTTATTCTTTGCATGATTTGCTATTAGAGTTATCTTGTTGTAGTTTTTAAAAGGTAGAATTTATTATTACTACATGCTGTTGTTGGTCAAAAATTAAAGTTGTTATTTTACTATCAAAACAAGGTATATCACTAAGTTTCAGGTTAAGAAAGAATTTGCAAAGAAATAGAATTTTTTGATGCATACAGAGAGCTTAACGACCAACTATACGACGGGGATAAAAATTCCGGCCGTATAGTTCAGGTCGTATAGATATATTTGTCATCGACAATTTTTCTTTCATATGTATTGAGAGTTTAACGACCAACTATACGGCGGGAATAAAAATTCCGGCCGTATAATTCTGGTCATATAGATATCGGTGCCTCCGTACAAATTCTTTTACAATATACTCAGAGTTTAACGACCAACTATACGGCGGGAATAAAAATTCCGGCCGTATAGTTCTGGTCGTATAGATATCGATGCCTTTGTATATTTTCTTTCCTAGGTATAGACAATTTGACGACCAACTATATGGCGGGAACATTTTGTTCCGGCCGTATAGTTGCGCCACCAGGAGGAAATCCTAATATTTTGATAGAAGGCCAATTATACGGTGGGAACACATTGTTCTGGCCGTATAGTTGCACCCATATAGTTGGAAAAAACCCTCAAACGCCAGCTGAAAGGTAACCAATGCTCAAAATTTTATTCTTTCTTCTTCTAAAAACCACGAAACACCACCTAGGAGCTTCTCCCATGATCTAGAGAATCCGAGCATATGTAAGCAATAAATTTCTACCTTAGAAACCTCCTAGACTATAATTCTCTATAGAAGTTCATGTTTTGTTTTTTACTTTCCTTTTATTAGTGGGGTAAACGAACTATGTTCATATACCAAACCGATGCATTTTATTTTCTGTATTATTTTCATAGGGACTTGAACCTTGTGTGACGATGTGTATGGTAATGTCGACCGTGCAAACACTCACATGAGCCACTTGGTTGCTTCAATTCAACACTTCGACGATCAGTGTCTGGTAAAACCTTCCAACTCGAACCTCTTTTATTAAGCACATAGGGGCTGCACACTCGTGTTTCATATTTTGTCTCACTTGCACTTCATCAAAATCTGGGAGTATGTACAACTCTTGGACTTAGTTTGTTGACTTAAGCGTGGTTCTTAGGTTGATGAACCGACTCAATGGGACTTGTATTTCTATCACTTGTGAGCTAAACCCGTGTCTTCAGAAACACAAAAATATTTCGTTTTATTTTTAGTTTTTAAGCAAGTCCTCAAGGAAGGCACACCGGGCCATATCAAGAAATACATGTTGAAGCAAAGGTTCTTTATCCATCAAAAGAGAGGTTACTTGTACCTCAACGGTGAAGTGTGTCACCCTTGTTTTCAACTAAGCTTGGGGAGGTAACCACTTATCACACTCTCTTTTGGAAACTATATTTTCTCTTTTCTTTTGGTGATATACTCAAGTTTGGTTCTTGCAAAGTTCTAAGCTTAGGGAGGTTACTTCTGCATGTGTAGAGTCTTGTGCAATGTTCGTATTCGATGAAGGTTTAATGCAATCATGTATCCCACTATTTTGAATGCTTGTTTAACTGAGCCTAGTTCTGTATTCATATGGGGATACACTTGCTCATGATAGGCACCATAGGAGTTGACTTAGATCTTGTATGCATCTTGCCAAATTGTTTATCAAGCTTGTGACACTATTTGTGATCCTCTAGAAAACCTTGCCACAATCTCTACACTTGGAAAGAATGAATACTTGATCAAGATCTTTTGAAATTTGTTGGTTTTCACTAAATATATTTGTCTTAAATGAATAGGTTATGCTCGACCCCATAATGTCAAAACAATAGACTTGATAGTTTGCTTACGGAAGGAGTTGTCAATTGGAAATGATATTTCAAAGTTTTGAGTTCTATGCTAAATAAGGTGTTGATTAATTGTCTTAAGAGTTTAGCCTTAAAGATACTCAAACACCATAGATGTGATGATCGACTTGATAGTACTCTTTGAAAGGATTTGTTTGAAGAAACTAATATTTAGCAACAATTGAGATGCATGCCAAATCTTGACCTGTTGATTAAAGTATGATATTGCTTTATGCGTGTCTGCACCACTGTCGCACAACATGGGATGCTAACAACTCCGCTAGCCTTTGAACAGTCCAAAAAGAGGAAACTCTTGGAGTTTGGTTATGAGTTGCCCAACATATGTAGCAGAAATGCTATATTTGGGTATGCATTGGTATTCTCATGGGCCTGCATTCAAAGCAAAAGATGGAATACTCCTCTGACCGTTATGAGAAATCATTATACCGAAAAGGGAAACCTTGGTAATGGTCATGAGTATCCATTCTTAGCCTGCACAGTCTGATTAAACACACTAAGTTTTGGCATGATCTCATTACTGATGAACTTTTTAGAAAGACAAAGAATAGAAAATGAGTGTTTGATAGCCATGATTCATTGATGTGGATGGCCAAATGAGACACTCTAATGCTATGCTTCTTTTGACATGTTCTCGCATTTCCTTTTGGCATAAATCTTGTTACTAAGAGATAAACTTTCTGAAAGCTCAATAACTGATGTTTGCACTTGAGAGCCTTAACTATATGACATGATTGAGTAGAATCGATTCCTATTTATGCTTGACATATATTTGTGACTAAGTTTTGCCCCATAAAAATATTGATATGAAAAAGTTATACAAAAGGTGCAATAAGAGGATCACAAATTTGTCTGCAAGTAGATTCACTGTTGACATGGAGCATATAAGTTTTGATGAATCTTTAGTGGTATTTATAACTGAGCTTGTGTTTCCTTGTATGAATACATGTTTTCTCACTTCAAGCTTGTACAAGAAATAAGGATGCAAGGCATTGATTTCCAATGATAAGCTATTTCACAACCATTAATTTATTACCGACCCTTCCTGCTCGAGGACAAGCAAGGTCTAGCTTGGGGAAGTTGATGGCTATGAAATACCACCTCTTTTAGCCATATAAATTGTGCCATTTATCTCTCATATAGTGTTTCTTCTAGCTATAGCTATGCCTTGTATGCATGATTTCTATTTCTCATTTACTTTCATATGAGCTTTGCACATTTAGTAGTTTAGGTAGAATTTTATCACTTTTTCTTGTCTATTACATGTGTTTAGGTGTTGATGATGATTATGGATAAAACAAAGGCAAAAGGAACAAAGAGAGCATACTATGGAGGAGCTGCAGGGACCAGACTTAGCCATTTGAGAGGTTGAAAAAGTCAATTTTCCAACTTCTCAAAATAAATATCCAAGACCACAGGGTTGTATCCCTCGACGATACGAACTCAACGAGCCCAAGAACACCCAAAGCAGAGTTCGTATGAAGAAATGGCAGCCAAAATACTAAAGGGGCAGACAGTTTAACGAGCAACTATATGGCCAGAGCTATTATTTTGGTCGTATAGCTCCGCCCGTATAGTTGCTAAAAAGGTCGGAAACGATGGGATTTCGCCCCAGAAAAGCTCCAGAACCTTTCCTAAGTCATATGACGGTATTGGGGAAACCCTAGGGCACCCCCAAGGCCTATATAAAGGAGGGATGACCCAAGAGCCTCGCCATAGCCGGCGTTCCCTGCTGCGTCTCCTGATGGGTCTCTGTGTCCTCACCATAGCCGATGCCATAGCCGTCACCATGTCCGTCGCCATAGCCGTTGCCACCCTCGTTGATCATGTCATGCATGACACCCTCAGCATGGTTGGACACAAATTCTTACATCCAATTTGGCCATGATAAACAAACGGGAGCGACGTGCAGGCAAAGGCAGAGAAATGTCTAGACCATGCCGTGGCGTCATCGATCAACGGCTTGTCGGTCATTCCGCCAAACAGGTTGACTGGCGCCGGCATGTCCATGGCAGAGATGGACCTTTGCTTCTTCGACGCCTCTAGGATGGTGTCCACGATCATTGGAGTGCGGTTGAGGTCGATGACGGGCTCTCCCGCCTCTGACGACGTCGTGTGGGGATGGACAAACCGGGAGAGCGAGGCGATGTTCCTAGTGTGGCCTCCGAGCGAAGGCGTGCGTGGTCCTGGCGTCCTAGGCTGGCCGCAAGGGGTGGACGTGACAGAGCTGGTAGAGGACGCGCCGGCCATGGACAGGCCGGGGATAGCACCACCGGCACCGAAGGGCACGGTGCCACCGAAAGCGGCGGTCAACGCCTCGTGCTTTATCATGTTCACGGCGTTCTTGGCGGCATCCACTGCCATCTCATTATGGTTGGCCCAGTTCCGCGCAGCGAGGGAGCGCTCGTTCTCCTCCCGGTGCTCCTTGTCGAGCTTGGCTTCGGCGAGTCGAGCCCGCACCGCAAGCCGCCGGCCTGCGCGCTTCTCCGTCTCACTTTTCCGCTCCTCCGGCGTCATGTCCTTAGCAATCTTCTTCGGTCGGCCATGCTTCTTGGCGGCAGGAACGCCGGAGGGCGCCGCTTCGGCCATGGCAGCGGGATCCATCGCCTTTCCTGCAAGTGGAAATTTGGGAGAGGTTTTTTTGGAGGGAGAAGTGGAGCGGTCTGTGTGCCACTGGCAGGAGGGGTCGCCAAAGGTGATGGTCGGACAAGGTAGTCCATGCTTTTTGTCCGGGCCGACCTCACCGTTGCCCAAATTAGGTGCTTGGATGGGTCGAGCCGGACGCGTCGAGCCAGATGGGTCGGGCCGCTAGAAGGCCGCGCACGTCCCGCGCGTCCATGCGGACACGTTCGGATGCTCCGGTTGGGTCGGCCCGGTGGAGATTCTCTAAGGCCTAACGGCATCCCGCAACGGACTGTTCCCATGTTTTTTGTCCAGCTGACCCTCATTTTCACCCAAACTGGGGCTGGATTTACGGGGATGCAGACCGGTGCGTCCACCGTGTCCTCCCATGTCATGCAAATTGGTGGACTTTTTTCATTCATTTCATCAAATGGAGTTTTACAACTAAAAAAACAAATAAACCTAACATAACTAGGGCTTCCCTAGGTTGTCTGCATCTACTTATCTAGTTTAGCCGTTGCTGCCAGCATCGGCATAGCTTTCTTGGCCTTCACCATCCATGATGTCGGAGCTCCCTTGGCCCTCATAGGTCACCTTGCCGCCAAAGCTTCCATGTCTCCCCGGTCCCGCATCGCCGTGCCACCTCGCGTGGCAGACCAATGTGGTTTCCTTGGCCCGGCGGTGCTTCTCGGCGGCCCAACATGCACGACTAGCTCACGCTGATGCATACGGTGAGTTGCATACTAGAAGGCTCCGGCATGGTGATGTCTCCCCATCGCGTGTGATGAAGAAGGGCCTCGACTAATGGCTCGCGTGAGAATGGCGATAGCCCGCCCGCCCGTTGTGCTTCTAAGTTGTCGTCTTGAGTCTAGTGATGAAGGTGGCGCCAGACTACACTCCGGTGGCACCTCTAAGTTGATGGACAACATTGGTGGTGAGGATGGCAACGTTGTGCCCTGATGACCCACAAGTATAGGGGGTGTATCGCAGTATTTTCAATAAGTAAGAGTGTCGAACCCAACGAGGAGCAAAAGGTGCTGGCTAGTGGTATGGATCAGGAATTCTCTGCAAATACTTAGCAAACGGATTTTTAGGGGTTTTTGATAAAGCGAGTAAACAAAGTACGAGTAAACAAAAGACAGTAGGAATAAATGCAGCAAGTGGCCTAATCCTTTATGCATCAAAGGACAAGCCGGTTGTATTTCTTAAGATGACCAAACGTTCTCGAGGACACATGGGAAGACTGTCAAGTGCTTTCGCTTCATATAGTCGATTAATCTTCTCTAGCTTGCTAAGTGTTGTGTGGGTGAACCTGTGATAATGTACCGCCCCGTCCAAGACTAATACATACTTGTCAATTATACCCGTTGCAAACATCCGTAAGTACAAGAAAGTAATTAAGATAGAAACCTAACCACAGCTTTAAACTCTAAGACCCTTACGTCCCTTGTGCAATGGTTTTCTAACGGGGGTTCAGGTTTCTGTCACTCCGGCAACCCCTACGATTAGTAGCCAAATACACAATGCATTCCCCTAGGCACATATAGATGAAGTGTCATGTAGTCGACGTTCACATGACACCACTAGAAGAAGTACACCACAACTTAAATAACAAACTATTGAATCTTTCTCAACACAACTCCACTACTAACAACATGACTTCTCCCATGTCCTCAAGAACAAAACGAACTACTCACAAGACATCATATGGATCATGATCAGAGATGGAATAATGATGTATAACAATCTGAACATAAACAATAATTCAATGATTCACTCAATAGCATCAACTATAAAGAGTAATCAACACCGAGAAAGTTTCCCCTATGAACTATGCAAGATTCAACGCAATTGTTACAGCAATATGGAGATGGTGATGAGGGTGCTGATGGTGATGATGGTGGTGATGATGATGATCCCGATGAAGTCCAGCTTGATGGTGGTGTTGATGGCGACGATCTCCCCTCTCCGGGAAGGAATTCCCCTGGCAGAAATCTGTCTGTCGGAGAGATCTTTCTCTCTCGGTGTTTTCTGCCCCGCAGAGGCGGCGAAATCTTTCTGTGGTCGCTCCCCGAGTCTTAGGGTTTCGTGGGGATGATATACGTCAGAGGGGAGAGGCTGGAGTGGGCCAGGGTGGCCACACCACCTCCAGGCGCGGCCTTGGCCTGCCCGCGCCATGGGGTGGTGTGGGCCCCCTGTGGCCCACCTCCACTCCATCTTCTGGCATCCTTAGTCTTCTAGAAAAATAGGATTTTCCATATATTTTCTCGGATTTTCTGATCTTCGCGAATTTTTCCTCCAAACAGCACCTTTTCCATCAGAATCCTGACTACAGCGGTCCATGCTCCAAAAGTCATCAACCATGCAAAAATAGATGAAATAACATAAGTATCACCTCTCAATACGAAATATATCAATGAATAATAGTGAATTAAGACATAGAATAGTGATGCAAAATGGACGTATCAAGTCCCCCAAGATTAGACTTCGCTTGTCCCCAAGCGAAACTGAGCTCAATAAACATGACCTCAGGTTTATGGAGTGAAGAGTCGATAAAATAATATGGACAAGAAGCATCACATTCATCAAATACATAGATCATAATAGAAGACAACTCACTATTATATAACTCAACTTGCAGTGAGTAAAGGAAACACAATAAAGATACATAAAGTGAATCATAATTGGTAATGGCAAACTTAGCTCTTGGTCGAAGAATAGTTGATAATTTGCTGGAGTTCACAAATAGCTGGCTTTTCAATGATAGCTTTCAAAGTAATAAACTTCAAGATAAGAGCAATGTGCAAAACAAGGAACATAAGACATGATTGCATAAATCATCATATGAATGAATGAAACACAACAACTCAAAATACTTGCTGAGGTAGAGAGGAAGTAGGTTTACTGACTCAACTACAAAGTAAAAGAAAGGCCCTTCAAAGAGGGAAGCAGGGATTGCAAGTCTCATAAAGTGCTCCCAAAAATTATGATACTTACTAGCTTTCAGCTCTCATTGCCCCTATCATAGGCATCTTTAGGTGATTAAGGTTAAAGTGATCAAAAATGAGGATATGCATTGACAAGTTGTAAATTGAGAATCTCATGTCCCTTGAATACGAGGCCCGCTCCTCATGCTACTCAAGTTTAGTCACCAGTAAGTTCTTGTCATCGTAAGCATATGTGTATCATTGAGAACCGCCAATGGGGTACCCCTTGCCCGATGATATGGAAGAATCCCCATATCAAATTGACAAGGCAAGCAGACAATAGGCATCTCAGCAATCTTCTTATTTACCATGGGAATATGGTGCTTTTTTCTCTCTTTCCTCTTTTCATAATATCTTTTTTTCCTTTTCTCTTTTTTCTCAATCTGACTCTCTTTTTTATAAGAAGAATGCTTCATAGATACTCGTTATGGTTACGTTGCAGGTTTCCACCATGTCAGCATGGATTAGACCAGCGGCCCAGGCGTTTCTCTAACACATATGCATAACTCTATGGACTTACAAGCTCTCCTTTCATTTCACACCGACGACATCCATAGACAAAAGAACATGATATCAACATGGTACAAAGTACCAGTGCAATGTTGAAAGTGTTCCCCATGACAGCATGGTTCTGCTAATTCACAACTTACAAAGCGCAAGCATATACGCAACATAGGTGAGCACAATGGTTCAAGTTTATTAATTGCAAGAAAGTAAAGTGTGCCATCAAGTTCGTGAGAGCTTTAATCACTAATTTTCACATAACAAGTTTAATTTGGGAGGTAGATAAAACAAGAATTTACTTGGAATAGCAATAATGCTACTAGGTAGGCATGGTGGACACAAATGGCAAGGGTTTTGGTTTAAAGGAGGTGGATGCACGAGAAGAATACCCTCTCAGTACAGGTTTTTGGCTAGCAAGGCTGGGTAGCAAGTATAAGAGTTGAAGGAAACAAACAAACATACAAGTGATAAAGACAAACATGCAATCCTCCTTGGAAGCACAAAGATCTTAACTAGAGAATACTAGACTTATGGGCAAATCAAGAAAGAAAGATGATGAAATTATTTTTATTTAGAGTACTTCTATCTTTTTCTTTTCAACTCTCAAAAAGGTGTTGCTACTGACTGAGCCAGGTTTTCCAAAACCAACTAAATTAACTCAATGATCCCAGAGTGCTACCAATACTAACAACAAGATCAATCATATAACCACGAATTGAAAACTAAAATAAGCTATGCAAAAGAGTGAATGATAGAACTTCTCATTAATATTCCATAACGGCAACTCACACCAAGGGATACATATCTAACGAGAGAGGGGACACTTCCATAATGCAAACCATACTACATAATAACTCCTCTATTCATGATATGACTCTACTAATAAGGTAAAAAGATAGAAGATAGTGATATGATACAGTGGCACTCCCCCAAGCTTGGAACAAACCAAGGGGATGCCAAACCTGATGACGAATTACTCCTTCGGTGGTGGTGGTATTATTTCCTTAGTTGACGTGAGGAAATCTTCCAGCATCTTGTGAAGCCTATTCTTCTCCCATTGAAGCATGTCCACCTTCCTCCGCAAGTCTCGGTACTTATCGCAGAACTCCTTAGTGACTCGTAGGGCTTCCGTTGATGCAAGGCAAGAGACTAAAGGTACCAGCCCCTGCTTGGGGTCTTGGAGATCTTCCTCCATAGGCTCCTTCCCTTTATCCTTGGCAGACACCATTGTGCTTCTAAGCTCTCAAAGAGTATGTCCTGACAGAAACAGATCGAAACAAAAAAAACATGACGAAAACACAATATACGAACCTCGGAAGATCCGGGGGGGTATATATTATGAAGTTTCACATCAAAGGGAAGGTACTGGGAGAAAACGAGTTGGAGGCGGAGTCCTGGGTGTCCTCACCACCTGGTGGCGCGGCCAGGGGTGGGCCCACGCCATGGGGTGGTGTGGTCCACCCCGGCTCTGTTTCCGTCCCTTTTTCGCTTCGTAACTTTCCTTATTGACTGAAAACTGCAAAAATATAGTTGGATTGTATTTTCGCGGAACTTTTCTTACCAAAACTGTTACCTATTTGAAAACAGACTCTGCAGGTCTCTGAATTTGGTATCTAGTAGATTCTTCCGGAGTCATCACTTGAATATCATCGATATCTTCATCTTCATACACTTATTACTTGAGTCATAAAACCCTTCTCTTCCTTATTACACCATTGTCTCCACTTCCTGGAAATTTCTTTCACACAAAACTTCACACAGTTCTCATTAGCAACATTAGTATAAGTGAAGTGATAAAACCTTTTGAGTCCAACTTCGACTGAAAACCATCAAAACAAAAGCTACTATAGCAACTCCTTCCAAAAACTCAAAAAGAATTCAAAAAGGAAATCGAATAAAGAAGCAAATGCAAGAGTGGCAAATCTGTCAAAACAGACCAGCAGGTAAAGATCAATTTTTTCGAAAATCTTCTGTTGCTCAAATCAAAACGTTCAAAACTAACGAAAGTTAAATAACAACCTGGGTCAGAAGCAAAAAAATTACAGCTCAATCTGACATACAGAGATCTCTCACGAATTTTTACGGTGAAGCACAAAAAATCTGTTTCGGGACAGCAACTTCCCCAAATATTACTTCTCTCTCATTAGAGGTTGATCTTGACACAAAAACCAAACAAAACGGATAAGGAGCGGTTATTACCGAAGTAATAACTTCCAAGACTCAAAGAAACAAAACCAAACTGGAAGCAAAAACAAATTGGGTTGTCTCCCATAAAGCTCTTTCTTTATAGCCTTTAAGATGGGCATGATATTTTTGAAGAAGCTCTCATAGGGATATGAATTGGAGTGAAAGAGAGCATTAAGAAGAAAAAACACACACATTTAAGTCTAACCCACTTCCTATGCAAGGGGATTTTGTAAACAAACAAGTTATTGAAACCAAAGGCAACTTGCATAAGAAGGCAAAAGAAGCGCAATATAAAAACTTTCAGCATAAAACGAGGAAACTTGATATTATTGAGATACATAAGAACACTTTTCCCTCTCTCATAGTAACTTTCAGTATCATGCATAAACTTAACAATATAGCTATCACAAGGACTATCATAGCAATGCTCACTTATTCTAACAGAAAACACGGGAATACTAGCTCTCACAACACTATTTTGTGAAACAATATTAGAGGTATCCTTACAAAGGATAGGGTGTCCCTCTTTTTCGTATTTAGTGACAAAGTCTTTCACACTTGCTATTATAGGTTCATCAACCATTTGTTTATCAGGTTCAATAGCATTACTCATACTTTCATTAACCATACTAGCTATCATAGAATGTTCCTTTACCTTAACTGGAAAAGGCATTTTCTCAATATATGGTTCAGGTAAAACATGATTAGCAGTATAAACTTCAGTATTTCTTGTAGGAACACTCTTAGCAAAATCTTTGTAAGGTTCATGATACTTATTCCACTTCTTTTTAGGCACTTCAATGTAGGAAGCAAAAGCCTTAAAATAAGAAGCAATAGCTTGAGAGTCTAGACCATAAGCATTACTAATATTTTGAAAGTCATCAGTTCCCATAAAAGATTCAATGCATTCATAATCATAATTTATACCTGACTTTCTACCTTTGTCATTCTCTCAAGCTTCAGCATTGTCTTGAATACAGTCCAGAAGGTCCCATTTAGCTTCTTCTTCCATGCGAGTGAATGATCCAGCACAAGAAGCATCCAATAAATTTTTATCATGTAGAGGGAGCCTTGCATAAAAGTTATTGATAATAATATTGTTGGGAAGCTCATGAATGGGACATTTGAGCATTAGTAACTTCAATCTCCCCCAAGCTTGAGCTGTACTCTCTCCATCAAGAGGCCAAAAGTTGTATATTTGATTCCGATCTTTATGAATCTCACTAGGAGGATAAAACTTTGAATAAAAGAGAGGCACTATTTCCTCCCATTCCAGAGCTTGACCATTCTTCAGCAGCTTATACCATTCCTCAGCTCTTTCTTTTAGTGATAATGAGAATAACTTCTTCTTACTTGATCTGTAGTAATACCTGCACACTTGAACAACCCGCATAATTCGTGTATAAAGAGTAAATGATCACCGGGATGGACAGTTCCATCCCCAACATAGTAGTTATCCATAACACGATCAATAATTCTTGTAGGTATTTTGAAAACATCATTCTCAGCAGGCGGTGGCTTATCTACTACCTTAGTAGTGGTAGTAGCATTACCAAATAAGAAACTCAGCGAATTATCCATAACGAAAATAAAGCAACTAGTAGAAGTAAACAATACTCACAGTAGAAGTTTCCTTTACTAGTTCCACTCTCCAATAGCGCTTCACTCTCCGGCAACGGCGCAAGAAAATAGTCTTGACGACCCACAAGTATAGGGGGTGTATCGCAGTATTTTCGATAAGTAAGAGTGTCGAACCCAACGAGGAGCAGAAGGTGCTGGCTAGTGGTATGGATCAGGAATTCTCTGCAAATACTTAGCAAACGGATTTTTAGGGGTTTTTGATAAAGCAAGTAAACAAAGTACGAGTAAACAAAAGACAGTAGGAATAAATGCAGCAAGTGGCCCAATCCTTTATGCAGCAAAGGACAAGCCGGTTGTATTTCTTAAGATGACCAAACGTTCTTGAGGACACATGGGAAGACTGTCAAGTGCTTTTGCTTCATATAGTCGATTAATCTTCTCTAGCTTGCTAAGTGTTGTGTGGGTGAACCTGTGCTAATATACCACCCCATCCAAGACTAATACATACTTGTGATTATACCCCTTGCAAACATCCGTAAGTACAAGAAAGTAATTAAGGTAGAAACCTAACCACAACTTTAAACTCTAAGACCCTTACGTCCCTTGTGCAATGGTTTCCTAACGGGAGTTCAGGTTTCTATCACTCCGGAAACCCCTACCATTAGTAGCCAAATACACAATGCATTCTCCTAGGCCCATATAGGTGAAGTGTCATGTAGTCGACGTTCACATGACACCACTAGAAGAAGTACACCACAACTTAAATAACAAACTATTGAATCTTTCTCAACACAACTCCACTACTAACAACATGACTTCTCCCATGTCCTCAAGAACAAAACGAACTACTCACAAGACATCATATGGATCATGATCAGAGATGGAATAATGATGTATAACAATCTGAATATAAACAATAATTCAATGGTTCACTCAATAGCATCAACTACAAAGAGTAATCAACACCGGGAAAGTTTCCCCTATGAACTATGCAAGATTCAACGCAATTGTTACAGCAATATGGAGATGGTGATGATGGTGATGATGGTGGTGATGATGATGATGATGATCCCAATGAAGTCCAGCTTGATGGTGGTGTTGATGGCGACGATCTCCCCTCTCCGGGAAGGAATTCCCCCGGTAGAAATCTGTCAGCGGAGAGATCTTTCTCTCTCGGTGTTTTCCGCCCTGTAGAGGCGGCATAATCTTTCTGTGGTTGCTCCCCGAGTCTTAGGGTTTCGTGGGGATGATATACGCCAGAGGGGAGAGGCTGGAGTGGGCCAGGGCGGCCAAACCACCTCTAGGCGCGGCCTAGGCCTGCCTGCTCCATGGGGTGGTGTGGGCCCCCTGTGGCCCACCTCCACTCCATCTTCTGGCATCCTTAGTCTTCTGGAAAAATAGGATTTTCCATATATTTTCCCGGATTTTCTGATCTTCACGAATTTTGCCTCCAAACAGCACCTTTTCCATCAGAATCCTGACTGCAGCGATCCATGCTCCAAAAGTCATCAACCATGCAAAAATAGATGAAATAACATAAGTATCACCTCTCAGTACGAAATATATCAACGAATAATAGTGAATTAAGACATAGAATAGTGATGCAAAATGGACGTATCATGCCCGTCAGTAGTGCCTCAACATACTGGCCACCGTCAGATCCTCCACCTTAATGTGGTTGGCGTGATTAGCAGCAGTCGTGACGATGGCGTCAGGCTGCGCACCTTCAGGCCCCGAGCTGCACGCCGATAGCCTTGACACTGTCATCTTCTGCCCGTGGGAAGTGGAGAAGGCATCGAGTTTGATCTCGCAGCTCCCATACTGTCAACTATCGCATCGTCCATGGTGGAGATGGCAGCAGGCAGCACGCCGGATATTTCATGACTATTATTGTCTTTAGTGTTGATTCGTCCATGGCAAACACGGCAATGGCATCGTACTACACTCCCATAGCCACGTTACCTTGTCCGTGGGTTGCATGATGGCTCCATGTGCCACCATGCAAGTTTTCCCTTAAGTGGATTACCCAAGGTTTATCGAACTCGGGGAGGAAGTGGTCAAAGGTATCCCCTCTCAAGCAACCCTGCAATCAAGATACAAGAAGTCTCTTGTGTCCCCAACACACCCAATACACTTGTCAGGTGTATAGGTGCACTAGTTCGGCGAAGAGATAGTGAAATACAAGTGGTATAGATAACTATAAGTGGTAACGGTGATAGAAAATAGCTTGATGGCGTGGAAGAGACTAAAGACAAACTGAAATAAAGATGGCAGCAAGCAAACATGTAACATATCTAGTTACAAACGGTGTTTCAATGCTTAGAAACAAGGCCTAGGGAACATACTTTCACTAGTGAACACTCTCATATAAATATCTTCTTTTCATGATACTACTCTGAACTACTCTCCGGTTGGACACTTTAATCCATGGTAGGGCTATAACAGCACACCTCAAAGTAAGCCTTTCCCATCTAGATAACCCCACACTGTCACCTTGAGCACTAGATGGTTCCAACAAACACCACAATTTCATAGAAACATCCAACTCCAAATATAACTCATAACAAGTATTTGTAATCTCTAGCCTAAGTGCCACCATGGTGTGCACGTTGTCACTTTCACACACATGGGGAGAGCAGAGATCTATTAAAGCACTTGAGTAGCAAGGTCGATCTATAGATTACAAGCTCATGATCTCAATAAGATCATGCATAGAGAGAGATGAACACATAGCTACCGGTAGAACCCTTAGCCTCGAGAGAGAACTACTCCCTCCTCATCATGGGAATCAGCAATGGTGATGGAGATGGTGGTGGAGATCGATGGAGATGGATCCGGGGGCACTTCCTCGTCTCGGCAGGGTGCCGGAACAGAGACTCTCTGTCCCCTGAATCTCCCCTTCGGTGGCGGTGGCGCTGCGGAACTTTTCGTGGTTAGAGGCTTGACGATTTAGGGTTTATGCATCGGGAGGCTTCTTATAGGCGAAGAGGCAAGGTCGGTGGGCGTCCAGGGGGCCCACACCACCTGGTGGCGCGTCCAGGGCTAGCCGGCGCCACCACATGGTGTGGCCGTCCTGTGGCCCCTCTCCATCTTGTCTTCTGGCTCCGTGAGTCTTCCGGTAAAATATCGACTTTGGCTTTTGTTCGATCCAATTCCGAGAATATTGATTTTCTGACTTTCCTAGAACCAAAAACAACAGAAAACAGGCAACTGGCACTGTGGCTCTTGTTAATAGGTTAGTCCAAGAAATCATATGAAAAGTACTCCAAAGTGTGGACAAAACATAAGAAAGTAGATAAAACCAAGCATAGAACATCAAAAATTATAGATACATTTGCAATGTATCAAAGATGCATCATGCATGTGTGCTATATATATATATATATAGAGAGAGAGAGAGGGAGAGAGAGAGAGAAATGATGGTTTTGTTGCATGGAAAACAAAAAATTCCTATGGAATAGCAAGAGAGAACCCCACAAGATCTAATCTACTAGATGCAAGTAGCAAGTAGAATAGATCTGGTTTACTTTCCCTCGAAGAACATGAGCGTTAAGGATCTAGATATCATGGACGATGTAGTCGATCACTTGCGTCAGTTCAAACCGATGTAGATATTGACCTTCGAGATCCGTGTATCAAACGAACGACATCTCCATGGTATCCACATGTTCCGCTCTGGTGTCTTCTCCTCCTTACTTATCCCGCAAGAGCTTGAGAAGATCTCCGCAAAATCTGGCAGCACAACAGTAGTGAGTACTATGGTGGAGAGGAATTCTGCAGGGATTTGCTTGATTTATTCCACAGGGGGTAGGGGAGAAACACCGAGAGAGAGAGAGAGGAGAGGCGCCAGTGGCAAGGGGTGTGCCGACTCCTATGCCTCCTTATATAGGCAACGGGGGAAGGGCCTACCCCTCCTCCAAGCCCTTGCTAGGGCCGACGGTCAAGGGAGAGGGTAGTCCGCCTCCCATGCCCCCTTCCATATTTAGGGTTCAGCCTAGGATGGTTGGCCACTTGGTCCTTGTGGCCATGGCGTCCTGGCCCACTAGGGCCAAGGTGCCCCCACAAGGGCCCATGTGGCCCCACCTCATAGTTGGCCCCTGATATCTTTGATTCGGATTATGAATATAGTATAGTAGTTTTTTCCCTAGAAAGACCTAGGTTTTATTGAACCTTGGGAAACAAATGCTAAAAGGAAATTTGAGGAAGTTCTACAAGACTTGCTTATTAATTTTGTTTTTCATTTACCGGATCTTTCCAGTTTATTATGTATCTTTTGGTTGTTTTTAATAATGGAGATAGGCTAGGGTTGAAGATCCACCTACAGCTATGCATACGAAATAGGATAAAAATAAGATTAAGCGTAGTCATGTGTAAAATGATCTAATGGTGATAGAATTGTGGGAAGTACATCCTTAGCTACTAGAGCCCCTAAAACCATAGGTGACAATAGTCTTTTGGTCCAACCATTATACTACAAAACCACCGGTTACAACGATTATTAAGTAAAATAGACCAAAGCATTAAGATCAGTGATGTTACTATTGATCCCAAGCGATCACTAAGCGAATACCATACTCCCCTTGCTATCACTAAGGTTTCGCATGCCAGACGTCGTTTTCCACTCATCTCACATCACATCTTGATCAATTCACGGGGTCTTGGGTACCTACAAGTCCTCAGATCGAGGTAGAGACAAAGATAACAAAGCTCCTATCAATCACAACACAATATTCTCATAAGATTATATGCACATGGACGTTGCGAGGCTTCACCCCAACTCGCAGTCCGTGAGGACTACTCACTCATAATAAGAAGATCAACAATATGAATTATTAGTAAAATACTTAGATTAAAATCAAATAGTCGTACAATGGTCACCAGTTCACAAGAAGATCTCTATTACAAGATAATGGCTATGGCTATAGAGGAAGTAGGAGATGGATGTGATGAACTATGGTGGAATGGATCTCCTTCGGCGTGTGATGGATGAGGTCTGGATGGTGAATAGATTATGTGGCGGCTGGAGGGTGCGTCTCTCCTCGAATGGTGTCGCCTCCTTCACATAAGTAGCTGTGTTTGACCTAAGAAAGGCTCCGACATGCAGTACGGGCGAATAGTACGGACGGGGTTCACCCGTACAAATGCTTGTTACACGCCTTGGAAGCGTATTTTCGCCCCTGGTTGACTTGGTTGTGTTGCCAATGACATATTCTTCAGTACTCTCTCCATTGACAATTACCTCGTATCCTAGGTTTAGTCAAAGTCAAACTTTGTAAAATTTGACCATATATTTAGGAAAAAATATCAACATTAACAACATAAAATCTATTGTATTAGAATTGTATAAACTATATTTTCATATTATATGCATTGGAATTCATGGATGTTGATATTTTTTCATATATTGTTGCTCAAACTTTGCAAAGTTTGACTTTGACTAAACAGGTAATTGTGAACGGAGGGAGTAATTGCTCCTGATCTTTTCATAAAGGTATGCTTTTCTGCACATCACAAATCAAGAGAAGGATTTGCACATCTTTGCAATAATTAGTCATTCGTAGCAAGGATAGAGTGCATTTAGTAAATTTTTGACTTAAAATAAGATTTAAACACGGGTAAAGATGGCTATATTTCACAGCCATCAGGCCCTACCATGGACTCTTCAGGAACCTACTAGAAACTTCTATCACATAGAAATATTTCGAACTTTCCTACCCTAAAATAGGAAGTTCCATATATAATTATCTACCTTCAGACCATTTCGAAGCTCCTCATGATATCAAGGATCTCATACGAGACTCGAAAACAACATTTGATTTCCACCATACATATTCTCAACAAAGACTAGCGACACCAAAGGTTAAGTGTGTGACCCGACAGGTTCGAGAATATGCAGACATGATCGAGACACATCTCCAATCAATAACCATTAGCAGACTGGGATGCTCATAGTGGTTCCTACACATTCAACGAAGTTATTTTCGGTTGAACCACAATGTCAAAGATTCAAATAATCCAGTATACAATTCCTTTTGTATCGTGATATATTATTTGTCCGAGATTAGATCGTCAGTATCACAATACCTAGTTCAATCTCGTTGTCGGCAAGTTCTCTTAACTCGTACCGTGGTATAGGATCCTTGTGACTAACCATATTAGTCACTGAGCTCTTGGATGTTGTACTACTGAGAGGGCCTAGAGATATCTTACACTTCGCCATACGAAGGAACAAATCCCAATATCGATTCACGCAACCCAACATACACCATAGGAGATACCTAAAAGGCATCTTTATAATCACCTAGTTACGGAGTGACGTTTAATGTCCACAAGGTATTCCTCCGATGTCTGGGAGTAACATGATATCATGGTCTGAGAAAACTATACTTGACATATTCAGAAATCGATAGCAAACAAACTAGACACTGTGATCAAGAGCTATGCTTATCATTAAGGGTCTTGTCCATCACATCATTCTCTAATGATGTGATCCCATTATCAAGTGATATCCATGTCCATGGTATAGGAAACCTTAACCATCGCTTGACTAATGAACTAGTAGAAGAGGCTTACTAGGACTCTGTGTTGTTTATTTATCCACACGTGTATTTAGTTTTCGATACATACAATTATAGCATGGATAATAAACAATATCATGAACAAGGAAATATGAATAATAACAACTTTATTATTGCCTCTAGGGTATATTTCCAATAGTCTTCCATTTGCACTAGAGCCAATAATCTAGTTTACATTGTGTAAGTATCTAACACCCATGGAGTCTTGGTGTTGATAATGTTTCGCTCTTTAGTGACCCAGGGATTATATAATAGAAAAGGGTAGAAATGAAATTTGGATATTTGCACAGCATGCATATAGAAATTTAGAGCTAGTTTGAAAATTTTCAAAACCTTGTTTGAATTTGGTTCTAGTGAGGTTGTTTTCCAACCAAATGGTCACTTGGAATTGAAACCCTATTCAACTATGAATAAATAATTTGAATGAGTCCAAAATTTAGGTTTGACCTAAGTCAAACTTGAATTCAAATTCAAATCCCACACACTTTCATACAAATCACAAGTATTGGAATATAAACATCTCATCAATCTCAAATAACAAAATTCAAACGATAATCACAAGTAATATGAAATTAATTTGATATTTATTCATTCACAACATGAGTACACGAGCAAGTTACAACAAATACAAAAAGAAGAAGAAAGAAACCCTAAATACAAACTACAAGAATCTAATCTAAACCCAGCTATCTATCTTCTTATCCTTGCTGGCACTTCAACAATCTTTAGAACCTATCCCAGAATCCAAATTTAGCCTCGAGCGCATCCCACATAGTCTTGCCAGAATCAAGTGATGCATAAGGATCAGCAATGTTCTCGCTAAGAACACTCAACAAAACCACCTTAAAGAGGGTATTAATTTTCTCAAACTCAGCCTCCTGAACACTAGTAAGCTCACCCTCAGGTTTGCCAAGAGTGGAGACATAGCAGCTCATGGTCTGAAACTAGAGGACTGCTCTCACGCGCCACCTCTTATAGTTCATACCCTTAAAGTTTGGTGGCTTCGTAGCCGCGACAAAACCACTTGGAGTAAATTGCCTATAATAAGGTTTATGGATTGTTGGAAATATGAGCATTTACCATATGATTTAATCCATCAAACAGTAGATAAAGCATGACGAGTAATATAGTGATAAAAGTAATCATGCCATATAACAGCAAATTGTAAATAGCAAGTCTAAACAGATTGTCATACATACTACAATAGATATAATTTGCAGCAGTAGGAATATGATATGAACAAGATGGAGAAATATAGCATACGGTGCATAAGATGAACCGCTCGCGTTGACGTTAGTGTCAGTCATGTCGTCGAAGATGTTGTCAATGTCGGGAAGAAGTCATCATTAGGGAAGATGTCGTCGTTGTCTGTGAAGGAGTTCATGATGAAGCCAGTAGTCGCACTGCAACGCTCTTCAAAAACGTTACCGCCTCTCTCCCGTACAGGATCGTAAGAGGCGGGATTCCGAAGGCCTATTGTCCCTTCTCGCGGTGTATGCCCCAGGCAGGGATGGAGAAGACTTGGAGGTCGCACAAACTTTGGAACTGGAGGCACCGGTAGTGATGTTCTTCTGGATAGGAGCGACCTCTTCTTGTATAGTCACGGTATGGAGAGACGAACAACTAGCGCAGGGTGACGAAACAAAGAGACAGGAGACAAAACGAACAGGCAGCCGTCTTACTCCACTGAAACAACCTTCACTGGGCTTCATTCTCCATTGTCCAATAAATTCATATTAAAAATCCACTCGTGCACGCGTGGCAAAATAAATTGGATTAATCTCGTTCCAACAAGATTCCCTCAAGCCGCAACAGGCGTGCATTGTGACGAGGCAGGGGACGGAGGTGCGCGTCGTGTAGGTCTCTCTCGCTAGTGCTCTTACAAGTGGTGGATCAGCTTCCCTTATATAAGGTCAAACTTCCACTTACCTATGGGACAATTATCTTGCGTGTTTTGTCCTTGTCCTACATCTTGGGCAAACGAGCCTCTAGGATTTCAGTAATTGTTGAATAATGTAAATGGACTGAGCCTTTATATTAGACAAAATTCCAACACTTTTTTGCTTTATTCTTGATCAAAATATTAACATGTGAATATAAGAATTCTCAACACGAATTAATGATCACCAAAGAGTTCCGTACGCGCTCAACATAACAAAGAAAGAATGATCATACAGCTGGACAATGGAGAAAATTTAGGAGCCGCAATCAGCAGAAGCAAACTCATACATGACCTGTCGAATCAAGTTAACCAAATGAGTACTGGATCAGGTTCTTGCGGTGATAAGCGAAGATCACTCTATAAGCCAGGGTGTCTGAACTGATTCCCATTGAGCGAGCTCTCCTTCTTTGAACCATAGTGCTGCAAACAAGACAAGCACATAGGTTAATTACCATTTGATATTGTCAAGAATAGCACGTCTAAACCAAGTACCCTTACCAAGTCTTGCAATTCTTTGCAAATACTAATATATACCATGCAAACTACTGGAGCGGAACGAAATGCCTGAATTATTGCAAAACTTACCGATTTCACGCTTGCCATTATCAGGGCTATCACTTCCATGGACAACATTCCTGAAAAGCAAGAGTCCACAAACATTTCTTCGTATAGGGTATGAATAGATATAACGTCAACTAAAAACGCAACATATGTAATGCATATGATAGTGTGAAGACATGAAAAGGCGTGGATGCAAACCTTCCTGTTTGAACTGCAAGATCGCCTCTAATGGTCCCTGGTTCAGCTTGAAGGGGGTTAGTAGCTCCTATCAGTTTGCGAGCTGATGCAACAACACCAGCACCCTCCCAGGCCTGACAGGACAAAACAACAAATAATGTGAATGGAAAGAACTAATGGATCAAAGTGCACAGCTGAGTTCTATATTAATTTCTTTACAAATACATACCATGCAAACTACAGGTCCAGAGGTTATGTACTCTATAAGTTTGGGAAAGAAAGGTCTCTCGCTCAGATCCTTGTAGTGCTCCTGAGGTAAAGAGAAAAGAAGAGATATAGTGTATGCAAAAGCAAAAGCATTATCTGTTCACTGACCCAGCACTCAGCATGATAAATTCTCAACAATTACTTCTCTATGTGAAAACTAAGACAATGCCTTGTGCTCTTTTTGACTCACAGAAAATCTGGCTTGGCTAGCTTTGAGTCGTTCTTTCACAAAATGTTGTCTAACTGCTTGGCAGACATAGTTACAGTTAAGGAAAATGTGAGTATGTGCCGTTGATGAGTACAAGAATCTATGGTCAATATCTGTATCCATAGCTAAATGGGGAGCATCTTACATCACTAGCAAGGCAGTAAGCAGGGGCATGATGTTCTATTGTCTCAGACACATTTGATGACTGGCCTTATCATTGCGAGGATCAATGGTACCATTTAGAATTATTCATTAACTGCTAGAGAGACAGAAAGATGTTGTTTTGCTTTAGAAAAATGATACTCCCTCCGATCCATAATAAGTGTCGCTCATCAGCTTAGTACAAAATGAGCGACACTTATTATGGATCGGAGGGGGTACATTTTATAATTATACAGAACAGTTTGCTAGATAAGTAAGGAACTTTTAAGAGCCATAATAGAGCATCCAAAGATTTAACGCATTTTTCAAAGCAAACCTGAGCCAACTCCTTGGGGCACTGAAAAAGCTTCAGCCCCTTCAGCAAAAATCCCTTCTTCTCGAAGCGCGAAATAATCTCTCCAACCTATGTGCAAATACGATATGTTTAAACTGAACTGAAACAAATAACAGATACCAAAACACAGAGAGAAGTCAATAAGCACATACCAGACCACGCTGAATGCCGTCAGGTTTGATCATAATGTATGACTGCTCGACTTCCTGCAAAAGAATAACAAAAATCTAGTTTAGCAATACCTCATATTTAATGAAATAAAATGAGACTCTATTGTATCTTCTTTAATTGGGAAAGGAACATCTGAAATGTCAAAGGAAATAGATGAGCTAAGTTACCACTCTTGAACGAGAAACACCTACATCTTTCAGGCATCAAATATAGCACACAATGCAAAACAAGCAGACTACAAATGTCCAAATTAGTGAAATGTCTTAATTATTCGGCATCTTGGAAGATCGCCATGGCTCACTGAAAGAGAATGGAGAACCAAATGGTGTTCACAATTCGGACAATATTAGGTATACTTTTAGTCTCAGCTTGGTAAAGAGCTGACTTCTCATTTAATTCCTAAAATTTGCAAATTACAAACATTGATGATGAACTGATGATGACACCGGTTGTGTTTAGGGGTGTAGCCACATGGTTCTGAATTAATTTGTTTTGATGTCACTATCAAGCCACAATGAAATGTATTACTGTATTAGGTTTCCCGAGATAGTTATTGGCCAATTGTCTCTTGACTGAATTGAATGAACATTAAATTACTATGTACCATCTATACACAATTAAACACTCCTAAAAACTTGAGAAATTTCCATCAAACAAAAAAACCTGAGAACTATGCTCTTGTTAATATTTTGGGGAAAAAGGGAAAATTGAAAAACTGCCGGAGCAGAATAGATCTCTACTCTGTGTTATACATGTATTGAAACAAAGAAAGTCAACTAATCAATTAATTGACACATATTAAAAGGGCTTGGCAGAGGAAACTTAGCTCCATTTCATTTAAAATTCTTAAGTACCCAACAAATTAAATGGTTGAGCAATTCCGAAATTCCACAGTCAGAAGTCAGAAGGCATGGATCCTTTTGTCAGAATCAAGGTCAAAGTTTTGACTGGGATTCTGCTGAACACAAGATTGTAACATACATAGCGGAAACAACCAATTATACAGCACAGATTAATAAATTTCCAGGAATTTCACCGCAGGTTCCATAGCTAGAATAAAAAGGATAGCCAAGCAGCATCCCCCTCAGTTTGGTTATAATAAAAGCACACCAAAAGTAGTGTTGTAAGTATATCTACCATAGGAACCAAAATGACACGTGTATTTGGCAATCAACACAATGTAGCATGTGTAAGTAGTACGTATTGCTAACACTGCCCTGGTGCCAACTGACAGAAAGAACAACAGCTTAATTTCACTTGATTTTTGGTTCGTACCAATAGTCAGTTAGCACATAGGTAATTGCTTAAACGGGTACAGAAATTTCAGGCTGGACCAAGCAAAATATGGAATTTGAGACATTATATGGGTCATTGTGTTGAGCTGTGCATAGTCAGTCAGTAGCAGTTAAGAAAAAAAGGAACTAATGGAAGGTATAAATTTCTTTCTTAACAAGCAGCCCATCTTTTCCAGTTCCTCTAAAGCTGAGCACAACGAATACAACGGTAAACATTTTTTCTCAAGAATACACCCTGGAAAGGTGTATCAAATTAACAATAGCTACTATCACAATTCATAGGACCAGACCAAATTACGCTCCTAGCCGAGCCCTATTCCTAACGTAAAAGGGCAACAAAAACAAAAAAAAAAAATTCTCGGGCAACCCCAAGTAGGAGGAAGTGAATTCCAAGGAACCAACCGAGGAGGCGACGATGCGGTTGGGGGTGACGCGAGCTACCCTGTTCGCCCTCCCGCTCCACCCCACCGTGCTCAGCCCGACGCGGCCGCGGTTCCTCGAGGAAGCGGCGGCGAAGGAGAGTGACGCCGACGGCCGGAGCGAGGCAGAGCTCCGGTGGCCGACGGCGGCGAGGGAAGAAGGGCCCGTTCTGGCGAGCGTCGCCATGGCGTCCATCTCCTCCTCCTCAGCTCCGACAGACGAGACGAGACAAGGCAGCACGCGCACTTTTGGATTAGACGAAGATGCTTTGCTTCCGAGCTGCGGCCTACAGGATAAAGTCGATTACGCTTTTATAGACCATTGATGCACGTAGTGTTTTACGGTAAACTTTGATGAATACGTATTAGAGATGTGCATTGTTTTACGCCTTTATTGTGATTTGCGCGGAGCCTGCGAGGATTAAGGGCATCTCCACGGGCACGACCCAACACGTCCGGCATCTCCACGAGCACGACCCAACACGTCCGAACGCGTTTGAACAGACGTGCGGGACATGCGCGGCCTCTCCATCGGCATGACCTATCCGGACCGACGCGCCCGGCTTGACCCATCGGCGCACCAAATTTGCGTTGCCGACGTGTGGTGCGCGGACGCGAGCGATCCGTGGCGTGTACTCTCGCGCGTGGCACTGGCTCACCCGTCATCGACCGGTCAGCGCAACACCGATTTAGACGCGCAACGACATCGATTCAGAGGCGCGGACGACCGCTCGACTGACGGCAGCCTTCGCCATCAATGTCGACGGGACGTTAACTTGTGACTGATGAAACGCCGCCTGAGTTCCCGCGCCGGCATTAACGGCAAAGGCACGAGAACCTGCACATGCTCGCACGGGCTACTTAACCGCCCCTGCGCCCGTCGGTGCCGCACATCACACCTCTCGCCATCGCCAAAAACATCCCTACAACGTCGTCGCCGCCAACGCCAACGACGAAGACGCTTGGCTAGATGAAGAAGAAGGCAAAGAACGACCACGAGGCTGTCAGATCCGTCTCGAGCAGCCGGCGTGGGCAGGGGGTGGCCTGCCTTCCTTCCTTCGGGGCTTGTGTCGCCGCCAATGGCCCTAGGACTTCGCCCGCCGCCCCGCTGTGCGCCAGGTGGAGGAGGAGCCCCGCCACGACCGCCGCTACTTCCGCGTGGTGGAATGCGAGCGCCAGTAGAGGGAGGGAGCAGACATCGCCCACCATGATGTCTCCCTCCCTACGGGCTGGCACCTCAACCGGGAGCGGGTGTCGGTGCCGCCCGCACCCAAGCAGGGCAAGACCTGCCGCCGCGTCCGCAAGCTCCGATCGACCCTCCGGTGGGATCCCGCCTACCATAACAAGGTGTTCTGGAAAGAATTCCTTGCATGGGAACACACGGCGCGACGTACGAGCGCCTTCCACGGCGAATTCAAGCCGTGGGGGTCTCGCGACCTCCTCGCTTTCAATCTCGACGACGACGGCACCGTCAACCACTCCGACGCCGAGCTCGGCGACGGCGACCGTCGTCAAGGAGGAGGAGAACGTTGCCGCATCCGTCGCCGCGCACCTGCCCCCGGAAGACCAAGAGCTCCTGGCGTGGGGCTACGACGAGGACGCCTTCACGGAGCAGGCCATCGTGGCCAGCGCGAAGGACATGGACGTCACACCAATGGGCCGTCCATCTCACCGGCCTGCCTCCAGCGTCGCCACTGCCGGGGTGGGCTACTCCGACGGTGTCAGCGGAGACAGATGCGTGGCCAGCGTGGCCTGGACAGGTGATCGACCAGCCCGCGCTGGCTCCGAGCCTGCCACCAACGCATCTCTGAACGTCGCCGGAATACATCAACCTCGATCCCTAAATGGACGGGACGGCGCTGGCGGCGAAGATGGTTTAGGGCTAGACTAGTTTAAATCTATTTTTTGTTATATTTTGAATGTAAACTACATATAAATATGTATGAAATATAAATATGTATGAATTTGCCAGTTAGTTTTAACGCGTAAGTTTGAATTTTTTTAAAAAAACCAACCAAACGCGAACATATGAACCGCGCTGGACCGGATCACGACCCAAATCTCTATGCGACCCGAGCCAAACGGACCAAAACCGAACCGGTGGAGGAGATATCCTAAGAGAAGGTGGCTACTCCACTTCCAGCGCCATCCTATATTTCCTATCACACCGCTCACACGGCCAATCACATTCCCCCGTGTACGAAATCACGACCGGGCCCACTCACCGAATTCCCAGTTCCTTCTTCGGTTCCGACGACGGTGAGCACAGCCGCCACCGACGAGCTCCCCATTCCTGGCTAAGCGTTCCCCATCTTATCACATTTCGCTGGCAGGTGGGTCAAAGAATGGAGTTATGGTTAACCTGTCAGTGGGTCATTTGGACTTTACACCGCGTGAGTCTAGTATCCGGTCGGCCTTTTACCCATGGCCCGCATGGAAGTGTCCTCCGTCACGGGCTCCAATGATACACGCTCAAGTCGCTCCCCGCTCCATCCGGGCCCGCTCGCCAGACACCCCAGCAAGACAGCCGCGTGAGACAGCACAACCTTCTCTCTCTCTCCTCCTCTTCCCTCTCCATTCCCCTCTCCCGTCGCCGGCGACCACTCCGGCGCCGTCTCCCTTAAAACCCACATCCCCTTCCCCATTTATCTGATCGATAGAAATCTCGGACCTCGTATCCCCTCCCCATCCGGGGACCCACCGCGCCTCTTAGCTCTGCCCATAGCCCCCTTTGGCGCCTAGTATTCCCCTTCTGCCAATCGCCAGCGGGCACGAGCGCCGCGACCAGGGTGCTCGCGGCCCAGATCCACCGATCCTCCTGCCGTCGCGGCCGCCATGGACGACTTCCAGGGCCTACTGGCCCGCGACTTCGGCCTCCGCCCACAGGGCAAGGCCGCGCCCATGTCGGCCGCCCGCGCCGCCGCGCCCTCTGGATCCGCCTGGACCAGCACCAGATCCACCGCCGCTGCCGCGCCATCCGCCCCCTCCTACGACGACCTATTCGGGGCCCCGTCCTCTGGCCCGCCGCCCAAGTCCACGCACTCGCCCCCAGTCGACCCCATATTCGACTTTGACTCCTTCAAGGAGCCATCTGCCTCCGCAGCGCCGCCGCCCAAGCCCAAGCACTCATCCATGCCCGTCTTCGACAAGCCAGTCTACGACGACGACATCTTCGACGGGGTTCCTGGGGTGAAGAGCTCCTCTGGGCAGTTCGAGGACGTGTTTGCGGGGACCCATGCGACGCCCCCTGCCTACGATGACCTGCTCGGTGGGTTTGGAAGGAAGTCAGAGGTTAGGGAGGCGCCAGAAGAGAAGTGGAAGTCCGGGCCAGCAGGGTCTTCAGTGGGGTTTGATGATTTGTTTGCGGGAATTGGCAGAAGCAGCCCGGTGAAGCAAAGGTGATCGCTTTCTCTGCAATTTTATGTACTACATGACATTGCATTATCTCTATGTGGAACGTAGGAGTGCATGCTTTCAGACTTTAAGTAGTATTGAGCCAGATGAGCCCAAAGCTTTTGTCGCTACTTGTCTACTGGCTAATGAGAGGATTGCGTGGAAGTTGTTGAGTTGGGAAAATTATGCCCTCATATATGGAAATCTACTCAATGTTGCATTGAGTAGAACCTTTAACGTGTCAATATGTAATAGGTTTGCGCTTGCAATTTACACTAGTCCAGTTAGAAAGTATTTATGTTGTGTTTTGGAGATCTGCTGCTCTGTGAGGCTTGGGCCTCTATCTATATATGCATAATGTAATGTATCATATGTTAGGGTAGGTGTAGGTAACTTGGAGCGATTGTAGACCAATCAGTACATGTACTAGTTGCATGCGCTAAGCGCCTATGCAATACAAGTTTGGACCAAAGTGAGCGTATGATTTGGTACATTGTGTTTCTTGATTTTTGAATCGAGTAGAGTCAGTTGACATGATTGGGCCTTAAACTTGTAAGGGGTGTCTAGAAAAATTGGAGCACAGTGCAGTGGCTTATGGTGAGGGGTCTGCCGACTTCGATTGAACTGAGCAAATTATAATAAAAGTTGATAGAATTGTAGCACTTCGCATCATCATCATGTCGGATTTGGTTTACCAAATGAAATGGATTACTAGAAATAAACTGATGCATTTAAAGCTGAAGGATTTAGTAAATTTTAATTATGTAGCAAAGCTCCCTGACCACTTTGCACTATGTTGTTTGTAGTAGATGTAAAAGATCTTTTAATTGGCAAGGCCCCAACCAATTTGTTGTTCAGATCAGACACCAACTATTACGAATTTTGATACATTGGTACATGAATTTGTGATCCCTATCCATGCTTTGTGTTAGTTCACTCTAATTTTTGAGCTTTCAGAAAAAAATTAGGACCTATGGCTTGATTCAGTTGGTTAAGGAAATTTCAAATGTTCTATGCAAGATAGTTGGCGTGGTTATGAACTTGTTATGTGTTATGTTTACATGGATCTTTTGCAGTTAAGCAAAAAACCACATGGATCAAAATTGACGAGCTTGTGAACTGTGAGAGATTTACTGCAGTTACCTTATTTATATGACATGTTTTACTTCCTTGCAAATGTCCAGTTTGTAACTTCTTCATATTTTATAATCTCAGGGAAACTACTGGTGCCAAAGAAAAGAAGGTACCTACATCTCAGCCAGCTAGCATGGCAAGCGACCCTTTTGCTGTTTTTGAAACAACTTCTACTTCAGCCCATCAATCCTCTGGGATATTCTCCAATCCCTTAGATGAATTGGGTAGGCATTCAAAATCTCATGTAAAAGATCGTGGTAATACTGCTGTTGACAGTGGTCTATTTGAAGATACTAGCACATTCAATCATGTCCCAAAATCAGAACCTCTGTTTACCTCAAATTTGAGTGATGACCCAAAAGATAGCAATGGTTCAACCAAGGCCCGTGCCTCAAGCCCTGTGCAAAGTTTTCCCAAAAGAAACTCAGCCCAACAACCTTCTGTGGATAACTTCGAAAATGTTTTTTCTCAGTCACAGTCTGCCCAGTACTCTGATGTTCATGTTGATATTAGTGCCCCTGGTTCCGAAAGATACAGTAGGAATGGCATGGATGACCAGTCACCAAGATCAGATGAGTCTGAAGATGAGATATGGCTTACAGTTTCTGAGATTCCCCTCTTCACACAGCCAACAAGTGCCCCGCCGCCTTCAAGACCACCACCATCTCTTGCAATTAAGAAAAAACCACATGAATCAAAAGCAAAAGGAAGGGATGATGATTATCTACGGCAGTCTAGCCAAAACTACAACCATCACAAAAGTTCAGCGAAGCAAGCTGCCGGTTCTTCGATGGATGAACTAGAAGATTTTGCCATGGGCAAACCTCAAAAGTCGGCTTATGACAGTGCAAACCCTTTCAATGATGAAGAAATTGAGCGGAGTTCATCGGCTGCAGCATCTGCAGCTGCAATGAAGGAAGCCATGGACAAAGCTGAGGCTAAGTTCAAGCATGCCAAGGAAGTACGAGAGAGAGAACGTGATGCAAAGCAGAGAAATAGAGAACACCAGGAACAAGATGATGAAGCAAGGTCGTATGCACACGATCGGGAAGAGAGAAAGAGGCAGGAGGAACTAGAATGGGAGAAAGAGACGAGACAAAAGGAGGAAAAGGAGAGAGAACAAAGAAGACTAGAAGAGGAGAGGGAACTTGAGCAAGAGAGAGAAAGAGGGAGGGGTAGGCAAGCTGTGGAAAGGGCTACAAAGGAGGCACGGGAAAGAGCAGCTACCGAAGCTCGTGCAAAAGCAGAGAGGGAAGCACGCCAACGTGCTGAGCGAGCTGCCGTGCAAAGAGCTCAACAGGAAGCTCGTGAGAGGGCTGCAGTGGGTGCTAGAGACCGAGCTGAGAGGGCTGCTGCTGAATCAAAGGAGAGAGCTGCTGCTGAAGCTAAGGAGAAGGCTGCTGCTCAAACCAGGGATAGGGCTACAGCAGAAAGAGCTGCTGTTGAGAGAGCTCAACAAGATGCAAGGAGAAGATCCGAACGAGCAGCAGTGGAAAGGGCCGCGGCTGAGGTTCGGGAGAGGCAAGCTGCCGAGGCTCGAGAGAGGCAGGCTGCAGCAGTAGCAGCAGCGGCGGCAAGAGAAAAACAGAGTAAACCAGATGATCTTGAGTCCTTTTTCGGTATGGGTGCCCGAGCAAACAGTGCACCTAAGCAAAGGGCTCCAGCAGTGGTGATTACCAAAACCTTCTTGCAGTAGTCGTGTTTTAATGGCAATTTTTGCTATTCTTTAATAATTGTTGAAGTTTCAGGATCCTACGTTTAATTCTCAAACTCAAAGTAGAGGAGCAGCAACTTCTGCTTCAGCAGCATCTATGCGGAAGGCATCATCCACAACAAATATTACGGATGACCTATCTGCGATATTTGGAGGAGGTATTTATCATCCCTAACAAGATTATTCTTTTGAAATTTGGCAGTTATAGTCTTCATTTGATTGATTTATGTTCTTTTAGCTCCCATGTCATCTGATGAATTTCAAGCGGTTGAAGGAGAGAGTGAAGAGAGAAGACGTGCTAGGTTGGAGCGGCATCAACGAACCCGTGAACGAGCGGTAATGTTGATATAACTTCAATAAGTGAACAACATTGTTTATCGGAGATTTCTCTCCTCTGTTAAAAATTGTTGCTGTTCATAGTTAACTGTATATTCCTGATTTTAACTTTAAGTTATTTAGAGGCAATTTGCTACCCACGGTGGTGCCCCCCCCCCCCCCCCTATCGACCCTTGTTTTAGGCCGTATAACCCCATTTTAGCTTGTTTTCCAAGTAGAACACGATTTTTTGGTGTACAAAACCTGGTTCACAATTTTTGTTTGACACTTTTTCGTCTGACTCTTCGGGTTGACAGTTCTGTTGACATTTTTGGGTTGAGAGCTGACTTTGATGGAAACCTTTTCAAAATCGCTGTACTTGCTCTTCATCTGTTCTAATAATGACATCTCCGCATTTTTGTAGAATAATTTATTATCCAATGTTTGCACGCGTCATTTTATGTGGATTTGTGATGCATGCAGAACATAGTGTTGTTTTTTAATTTTACTGCTTACGCAGGCAAAAGCTCTGGCTGAGAAGAATGAACGGGATATGAATGTTCAAAGAGAGCAGGCAGAAAGAGATGTAAGTGATTTGCCATGATAGATGAGCCGATTTTTCTTGTCTTGGTCTCTACACATTTTTATACTCTGTGGCACTTACTGGTTGCCTATCTGTTCAAGGGTATTATCTGTCCTATTAGATGCTTATTATTGGCTGTTAATAGCGAGTTCCTTTTTTAATTGTGATGTCTGTTAATTCCAGAGAATTTCGGAAACACTAGACTTTGAGATTAAGCGATGGGCTGCTGGAAAAGAAGGCAATTTGAGGGCACTGCTATCAACTATGCAATATGTGAGTCCTTGAACTGATAAATCTCGAAGCAACTGTTATCTATTGCTGTCAATTATATGGTCATTCTCTGTGTTTTATCCTTCTCTTAAATAGAATATATTACTTGTGTCATTTAGTTTCGTATTGTTATTATCTGGTTTGTAATTTTGTAATTCATTATGGACAACGCATCCTCTTGTCTATGTTTTGTTCCAAGGTTATTTTGTTGAGCTTTCAGATTCAGCAATCCAAGTTCCAACTGTATGTTTGAGTAAACTATTTTTTCGCTGAACTGAGAAGTCATGGTATTAAGGTGGTATTGGATTGTTTTGGTTATCTACTGATGCTTAATGTACCATATTTCCAATGCTTCCTCATCGGCTTAGGCTGGTTGGTGCACGCAAATCCACTCATCTCGTCATTTGGCCAGGTCTTGTCACCGCCCACCATCTCAAAATGCGGCTTCTCGCCTGTCACCTTCTTTCCTCAGCACACATTCGTGGGAAACTCAGACAAGCCCCAATTGACCAATAGTCCTCCATTATCATTTTCATGTCAATCTTGTTCCACTTTCCTACACTAGGTGCACAAGTTTTTCTCCCTTCCCGTTTCCTGATATCTCATCGTGGGTGGAGGCAGCACATGGGCTGGAACAGAGACTAGTTCATTGCTGACCCTGATTCCAAACTCCTGAGCAAACCTATCCTCTGCATACTTGTTGCCAGGACCATCTCATGGACTCTGCTAAAGACATTGGTAGCATGCTCACTTGTTTTTCACTAAGCTTCTTAGAGTATATTCCCGTTACTATCTTCACAGGCAAACATGCATACTGGTTATTAGTGTCAAATATTGTAGAAGGGCAAAGGTATTTTAAGAAGTTTTATGATAAACAAGTGATGGACATACATAGAGCAACCTGTCAGTGTCCCCTTTAAGGAGCAGAGCATCCGTGAGATCGATCTCCACATCAAGTAGCCAAATATGCAGAGCATAGGTTTGCTCAGTAGTCAGTAGTTTGAAATCAGAATCCCCAGTGAGGTAGTCTCTGTTTTGCTTTCTGTCCCCTGTGCAGCCAACACTCGTGATGAGATATCATGAATCTGAAAGCGATAAAACTCGCCTGCAGTGGTCAACTGGGTTTATTTCACATTTTCATGAATGCGTCTAAGAAGATGACCAGCAAGGCAATGTCTTGAGATGGCAGTGGCCAAAGGTGTGCGGCCGGATGAGGACATTACCGCACCCCCACTATGGGTGTCTAGAAATGGTTCGGCGGACGTTGTGTGCAGATACATGGGCTGACAGGAGGTAGCCCGAGGAAGAAACAAGCGGCAGATGATGCAGCAGCCTCGGTTCAAGTCACCAATTGGCGCAAGTGTTTGATGTGGCAGAAGCATTCTGCAAGTCGACAATGGCAGGGGCGGTAAATGGCGCATATCTGGTAGCCTAGAGGGGGTGATCCATGGGAAGGGGTGGGGGGCGGGAGCAGGCAGCTAGGGTTCTGATTGGTTTTTTCTCCTTTTTTTTTGAGCTGAAAACTAGAAGGGAGGCCCCGCCAGTAAATTTTATTAAGAGGAAATAAATGTACAAGAGGGGTAAAAAAAATACAAGGGTTCTGGTTGGTGGGAACAGAATGAAAGAAAGCCTGATACCTTATTGAGTTGTATGCACCAATCAGTTAACCCGAAAGCATAACTTGATGAGCAAGATATTTGTTTGCATATCTTAAAGACCATTTTGGTAACTGTTGCAATACCATCTGTTAGCAACAATGTGATCTGCATTTCCTTCACATTTACTGGTTGTAAGTGAAAAATTCTGAGAATATGTGGTAGAAGAGTAATAGACGAAATGATCTGCTGTGAATGCTACTTGAAATATAGCCATATAGATGATGTGAATGCAATCTCTCTAATCTTCCACCAGAAACATGATTGTTGTACTATTCTCCCGTGTTGTTATAGCTGTGTTCGAGCTTCTGTGAGACAGCAACTGTAACAGCCGAAAGCTACCAAACCATAAAGGAGTACTAATTTATGCACATAGAATTGCACTATAGGACAAGCCAGACGTGAGAGTCTGTGATTTGCCCAGTATTAATCCTCGTACTATTTCTGAACAGGTACTTTGGCCAGAATGTGGATGGCAACCTGTATCCCTGACAGATCTGATCACTGCTGCTGCGGTTAAAAAGGTGTACAGAAAGGCAACTTTGTGCATCCATCCTGATAAGGTGCAGCAAAAGGGTGCAAATTTACAGCAGAAATTTATCGCCGAGAAGGTTTTTGATCTCCTTAAGGTGCGTGTTCCTTTGAATATACCCTGAATAGCCACTTGCCTGTTTCACATCAATATGCTGCTGGTGTTGTCTTTATTTTTATTTAACCCATGCTGAATACCTTAAAACTGCATACATAAGAGACCTGGTTGTTACCGATGTGTGATTTCTGTTTGAATAAGAAATATATACTAGATGGGTCCTTCAAGGCTTACCTTTTTGGTTCTGTTTCTGTTATTACACATAATATGTGTGGTTGGGGAGCCAATGATTTTTCCCTGAATGATCCACATGGACATCACCTGGGCTCGCTTATTTTGACCTTGCACATTTGAATAACCTATATTCATTCTGACACTGGTTTGTGTCAGTTTGGACTGCCATAAGAATTAAGATGCCTGTAAAGCACTTGCTGTGAGCTGCTATTATTCCAACATCAAAATCAATGCTAAGGTACTATTGACCTGCTAGGCTGCCATGTTGAAGTGTTGGAAAGACATGTTGCTGGACAAAGATGTACTGATTGAATACACTAGACTGATTTAGTTCAGGATTAATATGCAATGAGCTTATATACTACTCTGTATTATTTATTTAAATGGTGGCCTGTACTTCAATGGTTTTCCTGTCATATTACCACTACAGTGACGCAGACGTTTTTGTGCTTGTTTCATCATAACCCTTTGACGCCCCCAAGTATTTCATTAATCCTCCTCTCTACATTCGTTAAACAGGAGGCGTGGAATAAATTCAACTCTGAAGAGCTCTTCTAGACATACTACAAGAACAAGAGCGTATTATGTGCCCATCTTCACCCGCATGAGGTACTTGAGGAGAATGAACATGTCTGTCCACCGCGCATCATACCCCTGCTTTGACTGCTTGAGGCACTCAAGGAGGAACGCCTGAGCTGGAGCGGTCGGTCAGGGGAAACCATGAAGTGATCAAGTGAAAGCCCAACCCTATTTATCATTGTATTGCTGTCTGTTTACTCCATCCATCTTCCTTCTGCCTTATGTATGTGTTGATTCAATGACAGTTCACAGCTACACGCCCTGGACCTTCAACCAGTAGGTGTATATTAGCGTCCTTTTTGCTGGGTTGATCATGGGTTGTGTGTAGCAGCGGGGTCGTGATTTTTGGACGGGCAGAGTTTTAAGGCCAGTGCTACATGTATCATGGATGTCACCTGTTTGATGCCATAGGTACTGTCATACGTTGAAGTTGTGTTTATAGGGAGCTTTTGGAACAACCGTTGGAGCCGTGTATGCTGATTTCTTCCTCTCTGATTTTGTATAAAATTGATCTGAATTTTTTTGTTAGCTGTTATTTACTGCCTCTGGTCCACAATATAAGTCTTTTTAGCAAGCTAAAACAGCTTTCTAAAAAGGCTTGTATTATACTCCCTCTGTCCCAAAATAAGTGACGTGAATTTGTCTAGATTCAGATGTATCTAGATACATTTTAGTATATAGGTCCATGTGGATCTAGACAAACTCAAGTCATTTATTTTGGGACGGAGGGAGTAGTACTTGTACTATCCAAATTAATATTTTTATTTTTGTCTAGATTCGGATGTATCTAGTAGTAAAACATGACCAAATACATCTGAATATAAATAAATCTGAGAACACTAATTTGGATCGGAAGATATAATTATTGGTTCTAAATGATCCTGTTTTTGTAATGTCCTGTTTTTTAATAAGCTGTTTTTGTAATGTCCTGTTTTCTAATAAGCTGGTTCCCCAAAATCAACCAGCGGTCATCTAAAATAAATACTCCTTTCGTTTTAAAATATAAGATGTTTTAGGTTTGTGAAGAAAATATATTTAGACCTTTTTTAGTATGCAGATTTACTTCAAACCACAGTGAACCTATATACTAAAAAATGTCTAGATATATTTTCTTTATAAACCTAAAACGTCTTATATTTTAAAACGGAGAGAGTATATTCAATATGCTGGGCTCCGCTTGGCAACTTTAGAAGAACGAACGACCGGAATAAATCACGTAAGCATACCAGGCTGTACAGGTGTTCCATTTCGGCATTTTGCTGTTTGAATTAGAACGATTCCACGATCAGCTCTAACTAGCTTATCCTGTCACGCGGGTCCGCTGGCTATCCTTTTCATCAGGAGGCGATGGCTGACCCCTCGAGATTGTTTTTTTAAGTAAACGATCAATTAATTGGACAAACAAGTCGTCTTATTAAAAATCTTCCGGTCCTCTTTAGGTACCTTGGTAAGGAAAAGAGTGCGTTTGAAATTTGTTACCCCACACAGAGAATTAATCGTTTTACAATCATTTGTAATCAGATCCTGCACGTAGTCAGGAGCCGCATCACGAAGGAGCCCAGATGAGCCCGATTTATCTAGCTGTGCCAACACATGAGCCACACCATTGCTAACTATGTCTACTTTCCTAATAGCAATATCATAGTAAGTTTCCAGTAGACTTCTAGCTTCTCGTACCAGAGCCCAGCTGCTTGAAAGATCATGCCCATTTGAAGATATAGTTTGAACCGCCCGCAAGCAATCAAATTCTAAGTTTAATGAGATGCTTCAGCCCTTGTATGCATGCCTGCACTTCCGCCTCCTCAGCACTAGCGCACGATGACACAAACCTCCATTCCGAGAGCATAAGTTGCCCTAAGTGATCTCGGATAACAATGCCAATACCTGCACTTTTTGATACACAGTCCCAACCTGCGTCCATGTTGGCTTTGATCATACCTTCAGAAGGAGCAGACCATGCCGATGGCCTACCAGCCGTGTTATCCCCCATGGTCCTTGGCTTGTGGATCGCCAGGAAAGATTGATGGTAATTAAGGATGAACATAGACGAAGCTGAGATCGAAGCTTTACCATCTCCATGAACCACGTTATTCCGATGGTGCCAAACCCGCCAAAAGAGGAAGATAATCTGGGACCTCACGACTGTTGACACATTACGTAGGAGCTGTAGAATCCACTCCTTTCCTGTCCTCTGAAACTCCTCTTGTGGTAAATGCCAAAATCTCCTCATCTCATCGCGAAGGCCCTAGCGAGTGTACAACGGACAAGTGCATGATGGTCATCTTCCTCCTCGCAGCCACAAATCGTACAGATCGGGTCCGTTCCAGGTATTCGATGATGTAGACTAGTACGAACAGCGAGCGTGCCAATGGCCACTCTCCACGCAAACACCCGTAACTTTTGTGGAACATTGACTTTCCAAACCAATTTCCAGACACTCCTATCGCCAGAAGGTTCCGAGCTCGACTGTCCATGGCTCAAAGTCTCTAGCATTGGTAGCATGCCAATGCGATACGCTGACTTGACACTAAATAGACCGTTGCTTTCTCCGCTCCACGCAATAAAATCCTCGTCTTCTCTCGCAGGGAGCTGGGTAGATAAGATTGCCACGGCATCCCTTGGAAAACAGCACGCACGCACCACAACCTCGTCCTAGGTTCTTGTCAGCGGGTTTATCAATTCAGACACCCACTTTAATCTCGAGCGTCCCCGTCTCCCTTCAACATTCATCGCATCTGGCCCAGGGAGCCAGCTATCGCGGAAGATCTTCACCTTCGAGCCCGAACCAATCCTCCAAATGACACATTTTTTAATCGGTCCAGCCCATGAACGATACCCTGCCACGTTTGCGATTGATTCTGTATAAATGTAGTATCAAGTAGACCGCCCGATAGGTAGTACCTGGCCTTCAGCAGTCTGGCACATAAACTATCCGGATAGTGAAGCAGCCTCTAGGCCTGTCTAGCAAGCAAAGCTTGGTTGAAAACTCTGAGGTCCCGAAAGCCCATGCCACCTTGAGATTTTGGTCGAGCCATCCTTTCCCATGACATCCAATGCATGCGTCTTCTATGTTCATCATCTCCCCACCAAAACTCACGGATTATATGCATTAGATCATTAGTTAAACCAACAGGAAATTTAAAGACCCCCATAGCATATGTGAATAAAGATTGTAACACTGATTTGATGAGAATTTCTTTTGCTCCCGAGGACATATACTTTTCTGACTAGTCCGAAGCATGCTTGGAGAATTTCTCCTTAGTCGGCTTGAATTTACCGCTCTTCATCATTCCTTTAGGCACCGGCAGTCCCAAATACTTTTCTTCAAAGCAATGTGTCTCATACCTCAGGATATTTTTCAGCTCTCTTTGTACCTTTGGTGGGCAGCGGTCACCATACAATATTGAATACTTCCTCATGCTCACAAGCTGCCCTGTAGCTCTTTCATATCGGTCTAGGAGATATTTTACAACTTTGCCTTGTTCGATTGTGGCCTCAAAGAACAGGAGACTATCGTCCGCAAAAAGCATGTAAGATATACCCGGTGCTCTTGGCATATGTGCAGCTCTCTAAGGGAATTACTTTCAATCTCTTTCCTGATGAGACAAGATAACCATCATCCACAAAAAGGAAAAGATATGGGGAAAGAGGATCACCTTGTCAGATACCACGAGTAGGGGTGAAGGGGTCCAGTAAATGTCCGTTAAAACGAATAGAGTAACGTACGGTGGTCACGCATGCATAACCCACCTTATCCACTGAGGATGAAAGCCCAACTTCGCTAAAACCCCTTCCAAAAACCTCCAATCCATTCGGTCATACGCTTTGGCCATGTCTAACTTATATGCACAAAATTTTCTACGATCAGCTGATCCCGTCCGTATTGAATGTATGCACTCAAAAGCCATTAGTGCATTATCTGTAATGAGACGTCCCGGAATGAATGCACTTTGCGTCGGAGATATAATATCCTGGAGCATCGGACGAAGACGATTTACCAGGCACTTTGACACCACCTTAAAGGTCACATTACAGAGGCTAATAGGCCAGAAATCCTTCAGTTCTTCCGGGACATTCTTCTTTGGGATTAGAACAATAGAAGTGTCATTAACCCCCTCCAGTATAATCCCCTCGACAAAAAATTGTTGAACTGCTCGCACAACCTCCTCTCTCAACATGCCCCAATTGCGTTGCAAGAAGCGGGTAGAAAAACCATCTGGTCCAGGAGCCTTTAACAGGCCAATTTGAAACAACGCGTCACTAATTTATTTTTCTGAGAAGGGTGCGCACAGGGATGTATTCATGTCAGCATCCACTAGCAGGTCAGTTATGATACTCGGATCAATGTTGTCCTCCCTAGTGTACAGTTTTGAAAGAACTCCCTCGACATGTCCTCCATCTCCCAAGTGTCTGAAGTCCAAGTCCCATCACAATGTTTGAGCTTACGGATGCTGTTCTTCTTCCTTCGCCATGATGCTCTTCGATGAAAATACTTGGTATTACGGTCTCCCTTCCGCAGCCAAGAAATGCGAGACCGTTGCATCCACATATTTTCCTCCCGATACAAGAGCTCGTCAATCTCCTTTTCCAAACCAGTTTTAGCCTCCAGACTAGCCTCATCGTTGCAATGATGCGGCAATTCGAGTTGGGCCCTTTTCTTCTCAATCTCCTTATGAACAAACTTGATATTTGCATTCTTCCACCTATACAAATTTGTCATTACCGACTTTAACGAAGCCGAAACATCTCCTAAGTCCTTCCCCGAAATTCTTCGAGACCATGCCTCCTCTACTGCGGCAGCCAGGGATGGCTCCCTTTCCCACATTACCTCATACCTCCTTATTGGTCGAACTGGCTGTAATACCCTCGAATCGGCCCTATGCAAGTTTTAGCCCTTTCCGCCAAACCCGCATAGAAACGATTAAAGGACGTCCACCAGGCACTTTCGTGCGGGTGGAAAACAAAGTAATACCATTACACAACAGTCCTCGATGGGACCCACATAACAGATATATATACAACAGCGACTCAACGAGTCAAGAATACAGATATACAATACAAAGATCCAAATCATCTTGCAAACGATAAAGCGTCCGAGTACGGACAAGATGCAAATTGGGATAAGAGCCCTGAAGAATAACCAATGGCGTTCATAACCCTGTCCAGGCCAAGTCAGAAGGGTAACCCTGCTAACGACGACAATCTCAAACCTGCTAAAACAAAAGGGGGCCGACAAAGGGCAAAGGAAAAAGAGGAGCGTCAATACTGAGGCCAGTACACGGCGAGGCTAGAATTCGGCGGCTCTCGCCTACATAGGTATGGTGGACTGAAGCGGCAGCACAACATGCACTAAACAACCTATAAAGACTCGATACATCTGTCGGCTATTAGAGAGGGGTAAGAAAGACCTATTCGGATCCAACCTGAAGCTAACACCAACCATACCCATCCTGGTATTTCCCCCTCGAGACCAAACAAGGAAGTCGGACCAAGGAACTCACACAGTTGGCAGTTTTACTCATTCCATTATAGTTGCAGCATTTACTAGTCAAATATAGATATCATGAGTCATACTGATAGCATAAGTAGTGGGCAGTTTTAGTTAACATTCCGTTGTAGTTGGAACATTTACTAGTCAGATATAATTGTCCTGAGGAATCCCAAAACCCAGCAATTATTGGCACTTTTACTTCATTCCATTGGAGTTGTGATGCTTACTAGGCAGGTATAGTATGACACAGATCACCACAAATCCACCAGTTGTTGGCATTTTTATTATCCATTCCATTGTAGTGAAGCTGATTACTAGTCACATATTAAGTCAAATTTATAACACTACTTTAGTTATGCTTGTCTATGATCGAGATACTGTGCTCCAAGTCGTCTATAACCGCGGACACGACTTTCAGAAAGTTTTACCCTGCAGGGGTGCACAAATAGCAACACACACTCGATCAACCTCGGAAAAACCAACTCAAAACCCAACGAGGCTTTCACGACAAAGCGATGACATGATTCATAAAATATTTCAGGGGGCCACCCCACTAAGCTACCCGCAACGAAGTTGGCCAGCTCCGGAACGGACCCAGGGTTTGTGTGTACGACTATAAACGACTGGAAACCCGAAAGTGTGACTAGACTTGTCGATACAGCGAAAACGTGTCACGATCCTAAACAGTACAGGTGCTCCACGCACAATCGTAAATAAAGCAGTAAAGCATGGCATAAGTACATGATAGTAATAAAGCCCCAAACTAGTTCGTGGCCCCAAGAAATAGAAATGAATCAAGCTCTAGCTCAAGCGGGGTCTATAAGGCCTCCCGGATGTGGATAGTGCGAATAGTCAAGGAACAGGTATCAAGTACTCGAGGTCCTACGGGACACAAGTGAGTGTGGAAGAACCAAATAACATCTATTGCCTACCGATGCCTCTGCATTAGTTATACCTAGCAATTTAATAGTTGTAATTAAAGACATGATCATCTCCATCATAAACATCTGTCAGCATTCCAACAACTGTGGTACTCAACAACACGAAATCGCACCTAAGCGAGCAACTACGACTCGCAAGGCCAGCTATCTACCAAACAACAGGTATTAGGAGGTGTCCATGGCAATATAGAGGCTGCACGGGATATAACTGGTGCACGGAAACTAAAGCATCGCGACACGGATAGCAATAGATCAACAGGAGAAAATAAAGACTATAAATGCAAAATAGGTAGAAGGGGGGAGAGATGCTCGCCTGGGAAACACTGCCGACGGATCAAATCCGGAGAACTTGTTGATACTCGCATCCACTCATCGGTCTAATCCGCGAAGAAGCAAACACTAGCAGAAACACCGAATACAATATTTAATACTACGGAAGAAGATCCGACATGATTATGATATGATGCAGATGCGGTGCAATTAGGCAATATTAAGCAGAACCGGGGTCCCGACAATTAATTACACGGTTCAAGTTATTTAGATACCCCACATTTTAAATGTTGAATTAACAGGCAAAACATGGCATCGGTTCGCTACACCAATTTAAATGGAGTCCGGAATAAGACTAGAATAGCTCGCATATAGACTCCATATTTAATTTAGGTGAATCGCCTAAACACCCCCAAACAACAATGATATGTATGCGAGATGAAAGATTTAGTGCAACAAGTTTATATGGCATATATAAAAAGGATAGGGCTAGGGTCTCACAATTCGGATCAGAAAGATGGAGAGGCGTACTTCAGGGTGAACTTGTAGCAGAAAGTAGCCAATATCGTAGAAGTATCTAGATTATAGAACGCTAGGAAGAAGAGCTTGTTGAAGGGTGATGACATGGGATGTCGGTTCCGGCGTGGCGGTCGAAGCGAAGATGGACGCAATATCAGTATCAAATATGAGGCCCAAAGTCTTATGGGCATTTTAGCAAACATATGGCGGACAAAAGAACAACTTATGACGCAACAAACGGGACTAACAGATGGACAAGCGCGAGGCAGTTGACAACAGATAGAACAATAGGGATAGTCATCAAACAAAGCAGAGCATGCTGCCTGTAGCAGCGGGAGAGCTGGACTGTGTACACGGGGATCATAGTGGCCAGCTCCGTGGAGGAAGAAGGTGCAGATGTGTACACGTCGGTGCAGATGGTTCTCGGACCAGGCGAAGGTGCATTTTTGAGCAGAGCGGCAGGGTGCGCACTAGTCGGTACACTGTACTTCTGTCGACAGACGAGGGCGCTGGAGGCGCGTTGACCCGGCTGGCCGCACACGAGAAATCAAAGAAGATGAACCAGGCCATCTGCACGCACATGTGAACGAGGTTCTAGGCTTGATGTGATGCTGTGGCAGAGAGTGGCGATGGGATCCTCTGATTTGGGGCTGGTGGACTGGATTGATGCGAGCAGGAAGTAAGATGGCCAAACGGCAGCACACACATTCGGGAGCCTTTGTCCATCGATGGAAAGTGGATCTGCCATGATCTGCAAGCAATAAAATTCAAAGGATAGAGCCCATGCGGTGTAAGAACCAAGAAAACAAAGGGAGCAGTGGCGGTACTGGGATTTGAGATGGAGCAAGGAAGTGCATCGATTGATTTGAACCCAACCGCACATACGAATTGATTAGCTGCTTTGATACATCCGCATGGAAAAAAAAGGAGGCGATTTGGTGTTGCTCTGCTGCTACACGGGCAGCAAGATCTAGATTTGGTGAATTAGAAGAGGGGAATTTTGGACAGATTTGTAGGCTAGGGTTTGAGGGAAAAGAAAGGGTAGATTGAGACATATATATTGTCCAAAGTAGATTAGATGAGACTAGTTTTGGGCCAAGATTTTAGACGGGTTTTTGCCTATTTTTATTTTTAGAAAACTAACAAAACCTTTTGTGGTCACGTGATGAACCAAAGATAATTATTATTTTTAATTTAAAATAAGAAAAAGGACGGGACCGGCTTTATATATTATACCGTAAGGATATTTTTAACAAACAAACTATGGTGTTTAATAAAATAATTTATGCTTGAAAATAAAATAAAATATGCATGATGGTTTCCTGATGAAGCAAAATAAAAACACCAAATAATTCCAAATTAGAGTTTTTGCATGATAAAGAGGAAGATGGCATGTGTATATGGTGTAGGAGGGATGGATAGGTAGGAGTAGGTGTTTAGACGGAAAAAAGGATAGCATGGGCACAGATAGAATAGATAGAGGATTAAGATGGCGAGGACATAAGATCATGTGAGCAATAGGGTCCCATACAAACACATGTAGAAAACAACTCGAACCACATGATCACATTGATAGAATAGAAAGGTGGCCGTATGAAAAAACAAGATCAAGTAGATTCAACATACTTATCAAATGGGCATGAGTTCAAACATCAAGGCAAAAATAAAAGGAAACCCACTTGAGAACATATGATAGATTTTGAGAGGAGATCATATGGACAAACACGAGACCACAAGGTAGGGACAGAATAGAATCAAAAGATGGTTTCCCCAACTCGATTTGGGTATTTTAACAATATAAGAACAACAAGACTCAAGTAAATAAAATTGGACATTATGGCTCCATGTAAGTATGGCACCAACACGAGATAGAATAGAGAGAGAGGATGAAATAGAGCAATGCAAATACAATGTCAAATACAAATATGAAGAACCAAATACAAGTGAAACAATTAAACGTAATATTTTAAATTATGTTCCATGCAATGTGGCATGATGGATATGAGCATGCATTCATGATGATGCAACGCACAAAAACATAGCGATTTTCTAGTAGTGGTTTTAGCGGGGCGCCACAATTCGACACCACTAACAAGGGATCTCGCCCTCGAGATCCGCCTCATGGTCCGGGGAAGAAGGCGGCTGACATGAATCTTCTCTCTTCGTGTAGATCCTCGCGACACCACTAACAAAGATCCTTGTCCATGATCGTCGAGAGAACACTCCAGGAACAAAGGGCGAAGGTAGAGGTATCAACAAATAAAGCCACCTCCAGCTTCCGTGGACGGAGTAAAATTGCTTGATCCACCGATTCGATGTACAAGAGCGAATGATAAGAGTAGTCGGATGGTGATCAGTCCATCGTGCACCCAAAGCATTACTCTGCACATGAATAGGAGAATTATGCAACCAACTCTCGGAATCAGACTGAAGATCTCGACAAGCGAGGTTCGGCAACAAAGGAGGGATGCAGACTCTGCATCGGATCTGGCGTAGATGATGTCGTCGCGTCGGAAAACACCGGAAGACACAAACAAGGAACAAAGAATGGTACCACAGATAAAGGATCACTCAGATAGCATGAATTCCGGAGGTAGAAACACCGTTGCCAAAGGAGGAAGCGAAACCCTGACGGTACGACGGAAACCCGACCACGAGAAATCCTGGACTCGAAGAAAAGATGAGAGTAGAATCAAAACACGCAGAGGTAAGAGGAGAATAGCAGAGGGGTAAGGAGTAAAATCAGACCTAATCAGATCTATCTAACCGATTTTGCAAAATAGTTTTGACACTCTACTTCGGCCGTTAGCTAGGTTATCCTACAGGCTGGACAAGTGGGGTATCGCAACTGCTGAGCTCTGATACCACTCTGTAACACCCTCGAATCGGCCCTATGAAAGTTTTAGCCCTTTCCGCCAAACCCGCATAGAAAGGTTTCTAGGACGCCCACCAGGCACTTTCATGCGGGTGGAAAACGAAGTAATACCATTACACAATAGTCCTCGATGGGACACACGGAACAGATATATATACAACAACGACTCAACGAGTCAATAATACAGATATACAATACAAAGATTCAAATCACCTTGCAAACGATAAAGCGTCCGAGTACGGACAAGATGCAAATTGGGCTAAGAGCCCTGAAGAATAACCAATGGAGTCCATAACCCTGCCCAGGCCAAGTCTGAAGGGTAACCCTGCTAACGACGACGATCTCAAACCTGCTAAAACAAAAGGGGGCCGACAAAGGGCAAAGGAAAAAGAGGAGCGTCAGTATCGAGGCCAGTACAAGGCGAGGCTAGAATTCGGCGGCTCTCGCCTACATAGGTATGGTGGACTGAAGCGACAGCGCAGCATGTACTAAACAACCTATAGAGACTCGATACATCTGTCGGCTATTAGAGAGGGGTAAGAAAGACCTATTCGAATCCAACCTGAAGCTAACACCAACCATACCCATCCTGGTATTTCTCCCTCGAGACCAAACGAGGAAGTCAGACCAAGGAACTCACACAGTTGGCAGTTTTACTCATTCCATTATAGTTGCAGCATTTACTAGTCAAATATAGATATCATGAGTCATACTGATAGCATAAGTAGTGGGCAGTTTTAGTTAACATTCCGTTGTAGTTGGAACATTTACTAGTCAGATATAATTGTCCTAAGGAATCCCAAAACCCAGCAAGTATTGGCACTTTTACTTCATTCCATTGGAGTTGTGATGCTTACTAGGCAGGTATAGTATGACACTGATCACCACAGATCCACCAGTTGTTGGCATTTTTATTATCCATTCCATTGTAGTGAAGCTGATTACTAGTCACATATTAAGTCAAATTTATAACACTACTTTAGTTATGCTTGTCTATGATCGAGATACTGTGCTCCAAGTCGTCTATAACCGCGGACACGGCTTTCAGAAATTTTTACCCTGCATGGGTGCACAAATAGCAACGCACGCTCGGAAAAACCAACTCAAAACCCAACAAGGCTTTCCCGACAAAGCGATCACATGATTCATAAAATATTTCAGGGGGCCACCCCACTAAGCTACCTGCTACGAAGTTGGCCGGCTCCGGAACGGACCCGGGGTTTGTGTGGACGGTTGTAAACGACTGGGAACCCGAAAGTGTGACTGGGCTTGTTGATACAGCGAAAACGTGTCACGATCCTAAACAGTACAGGTGCTCCACGCACAATCGTAAATAAAGCAGTAAAGCATGGCATAAGTACAAGATAGTAATAAAGCCCCAAACTAGTTTCTGGCCCCAAGAAATAGAAATGAATCAAGCTCTGGCTCAGGGGGGTCCATAAGGCCTCCCGGATGTGGATAGTGCGAATAGTCAAGGAACATGTATCAAGTACTCGGGGTCCTACGGGACACAAGTGAGCATGGAAGAACCAAATATCATCTATTGCCCACCGATGCCTCTGCATTAGTTATACCTAGCAATTTAATAGTTGTAATTAAAAACATGATCATCTCCACCATAAACATCTGTCAGCATTCCAACAACTGTGGTACTCGACAACATGAAATCGTACCTGAGCGAGCAACTACGACTCGCAAGGCCAGCTATCTACCAAACAACAGGTATTAGGAGGTGTCCATGGCAATATAGAGGCTGCACGGGATATAACTGGTGCACGGAAACTAAAGCATCGCGACACGGATATCAATAGATCAACAGGAGGAAATAAAGACTATAAATACAAAATAGGTAGAAGGGGGAGAGATGCTCGCCTAGGAAACACTGTCGACAGATCAAATCCGGAGAACTTATCAATACTCGCATCCACTCATCGGTCTAATCCGCGAAGAAGCAAACACTAGCAGAACCACCGGATACAATATTTAATACTACGCCAGAAGATCCGGCATTATTATGATATGATGGAGATGCGGTGCAATTAGACAATATTAAGCGGAACCGAGGTCTCGACAATTAATTACATGGTTCATGTTATTTAGGTACCCCGCATTTTAAATGTTGAATTAACATGCGAAACATGGCATCGGTTCGCTGCACCAATTTAAATGGAGTCTGGAATAAGACTAGAATAGCCCGCATATAGACTCTATATTTAATTTAGGTGAATCGCCTAAACACCCCCAAACAACAATGATATGTATGCGAGATGAAAGATTTAGTGCATCAAGTTTATATGGCATGTATAAAAAGGATAGGGCTAGGGTCTCACGATTCGGATCAGAAAGATGGAGAGGCATACTTTAGGGTGAACTTGTAGCAGAAAGTAGCCAATATCGTAGAAGTATCTAGATTATAGAACGCTAGGAAGAAGAGCTTGTTGAAGGGTGATGACATGGGATGTCGGTTCCGGCGTGGCGGTCGAAGCGAAGATGGACGCAATATCAGTATCAAATATGAGGCCCAAAGTCTTATGGGCATTTTAGCAAACATATGGCGGACAAAAGAACAACTTATGACGCAACAAACGGGACTAACAGATGGACAAGCGCGAGGCAGTTGACAACAGATAGAACAATAGGGATAGTCATCAAACAAAGCAGAGCATGCTGCCTGTAGCAGCGGGAGAGCTGGACTGTGTACACGGGGATCATAGTGGCCAGCTCCGTGGAGGAAGAAGGTGCAGATGTGTACACGTCGGTGCAGATGGTTCTCGGACCAGGCGAAGGTGCATTTTTGAGCAGAGCGGCAGGGTGCGCACTAGTCGGTACACTGTACTGCTGTCGACAGACGAGGGCGCTGGAGGCGCGTTGACCCGGCTGGCCGCACACGAGAAATCAAAGAAGATGAACCAGGCCACCTGCACGCACATGCGAACGAGGTTCTAGGCTTGATGTGATGTTGTGGCAGAGAGTGGCGATGGGATCCTCTGATTTGGGGCTGGTGGACTGGATTGATGCGAGCAGGAAGTAAGATGGCCAAACGGCAGCACACACATTCGGGAGCCTTTGTCCATCAATGAGAAGTGGATCTGCCATGATCTGCAAGCAATAAAATTCAAAGGATAGAGCCCATGCGGTGTAAGGACCAAGAAAACAAAGGGAGCAGCGGCGGTACTGGGATTTGAGATGGAGCAAGGAAGTGCATCGATTGATTTGAACCCAGCCGCACATACGAATTGATTAGCTGCTTTGATACATCCGCATGGAAAAAAAAGGAGGCGATTTGGTGTTGCTCTGCTGCTACACGGGCAGCAAGATCTAGATTTGGTGAATTAGAAGAGGGGAATTTTGGATAGATTTGTAGGCTAGGGTTTGGGGGAAAAGAAAGGGTAGATTGAGACACATATATAGTCCAAAGTAGATTAGATGAGACTAGTTTTGGGCCAAGATTTTAGACGGGATTTTGCCTATTTTTATTTTTAGAAAACTAACAAAACCTTTTGTGGTCACTTGATGAACCAAAGATAATTATTATTTTTAATTTAAAATAAGAAAAAGGACGGGACCGGCTTTATGTATACCGTGCGGATATTTTTAACAAACAAACTATGGTGTTTAATAAAATAATTTGTGCTTGAAAATAAAATAAAATATGCATGATGGTTTCCTGATGAAGCAAGAATAAAAACACCAAATAATTCCAAATTAGAGTTTTTGCATAACAAAGAGGAAGATGGCATGTGTATATGGTGTAGGAGGGATGGATAGGTAGGAGTAGGTGTTTAGGCGGAAGAAAGGATAGCATGGGCACATATAGAACAGATAGAGGATTAAGATGGCGAGGACATAAGATCATGTGAGCAATAGGGTCCCATACACACATGTAGAAAACAACTCGAACCACATGATCACATTGATAGAATAGAAAGGTGGCCATATGAAAAAACAAGATCAAGTAGATTCAACATACTTATCAAATGGGCATGAGTTCAAACATCAAGGCAAAAATAAAAGGGAACCCACTTGAGAACATATGATAGATTTTGAGAGGAGATCATATGGACAAACACGAGACCACAAGGTAGGGACAGAATAGAATCAAAAGATGGTTTCCCCAACTCGATTTGGGTATTTTAACAATATAAGAATAGCAAGACTCAAGTAAATAAAATTGGACATTATGGTTCCATGTAAGTATGGCACCAACACGAGATAGAATAGAGAGAGAGGATGAAATAGAGCAATGCAAATACAATGTCAAATACAAATATGAAGAACCAAATACAAGCGAAACAATTAAATGTAATAATTTAAATTATGTTCCATGCAATGTGGCATGATGAATATGAGCATGCATTCATGATGATGCAATGCACAAAAACATAGCGATTTTCTAGTAGTGGTTTTAGCGGGGCGCCACACTGGCCTAGTGTTTGATGCTTGGTCCACCGATAAAAGAATAGGGCAGTGGTCTGATTGCGAGGACACAATATGCTTTAGCCTATGATCCGGGAACATCGTAGACCAAGCTGGAGACGCCACAACCCGATCCAGCCGAACCCTTACATTATGTTCCCCTCTTTGTTTATTATCAAAAGTCCAGGGGAGACCCATGAACCCCAGTTCATGGAGATCACGGTGTGATAGAACCTCACGGAAGTCAAACATCAATCTTTTCGATCTAGGACTGTTTGAAAAGTGCTCTTCTTGCCACATCGCCTCGTTGAAGTCACCCAACATGAGCCATGGTCTATCTGAATTAGGCTTGATTTCTCTTAGTTTTGCCCACATCTTATGACGATTAGTGGGCTTGGGTTCACCATAAACAAATGTACCTCTCTAGATATGATCAAAAGGGCCACCACTGACATGCACATCTATGTGTCTATTTCTGAAAGATAGAAGCTGTACAGTGACGTCCTCAGACCAATACAGAGCAAGGCCACCCCCTTTTCCTTCACCTTTCACCTAAAAGCAACCCTTCATCCCAAAACGGTACCTGGGATTTTCCACCCTTTCCTTACTTTGTCTAGTCTCACAAATGAAGACTAGACAAGGCTTGTAAGTCTGAACAAGGCAGACTAGTTCCTAAACGGTCGCCGGTTGCCCCAGACCTCGACCATTCCAGCCTAATGTCGTCATTGGGCCCGGTGGTCCACCTCCGTGGTGGCCGCCGATGTTGCCAAGTCATTTGGTGAGCCATTCACTTTGCTTTGCTTCGAGCGATCACGCGGGTTAAGGTACTTAGGCGGAGGTGGAGGCACCTCCTTGTTATTAACCATCTCTGTTTCAGTGTATTGGTCACCCAATATGGTATTCTCAGGGGTCATCTCTGCATCTCCCTCAAGATCCAGTTTCTTCTTCGCACTCCCGATTCCATTAGCATCCACCATATCCTCCGCAGGTGGATGTTTTAGAGGACTTTCTTCGGAGTCACCAGTCTCCTCCTCCTCATCCAGCGACGCATCTTGGGAAGACCTTTTCCGGGGTTTCTGCTGAAGGCCACCATGGCCAGACCACCCTCCTCTTGACGGAGTACGCGGAATAAAACGCCGAGGTTCCACCGGAATATTAGCACGACGAGTCGCAAGCATCCAAGCTCCATATTGAAGTTGTTTAGCCTCCCAAACACCGTCTCCGCATTCCTCATGATCATGCACCAGGAGACCACAATGCTTACAAAAGAATGGCATTTTCTCATACTTTACCATTAACATCTTCCTTCCTTCTACCTCCACAGATAGTGGCACAACCCGCTTTAGAGGTTTTGCAACATCGATGAGCACTCGGAACCTCACATAATTTCCTTCAAAAAACAGCTTTGGAGACATCTGCACCTCTTTCGTTTTCCCTACCTTGCGTGCAAGGTCATCAATCACAAAGGTTTTCCTATAGAGCTCTGGTATTCCATGGAGTTGAGCCCATACATAACCAGTGAAAATCACCTTCTCATGATCAACTCTGCCATCGTAATCCTCTACTAGCAGTGCCCAGCCTCGAAAGGTCCAAGGCCCCTGATGAACCACCTTTTTCCAATCCCCCAAACAATGCATCTGCAAGATGAACAGGTTCTCTCCCGCTTCACGGTAGATCAGTTCCCTAGAGAGGTTCCAAATCGCCTTCATCTTTGCGAACAACGCCTCCGCACTGAAGGAGCGCAACATGTGGACTCTACCAATCGCTAACCACCTTGCATCCCTGATATTCCTCCACCTCTTTCGCATCAATCACCACTTCATCCAGTTCATCATCGCGAATATCCAGGTGCTTGAGCATGTCATCTATCTCTACTTCTTTCTTCACTGCCAGGGCCGACGAACTGCCGCCAGTTGCCTCCGCCATCAAATCCGCCTCGGAAACCCTAGCCGCCAACGAGCAAGGCCAAGAAGTAACGGGAGACACAGAACCTATTTCGTTTAGGAACCTAACAGGGACAAGAGCAGCAGATTGGACTTGGGGAAGACACGGAAACCACAGTCGATCTCACGGGGCGATCGTAGATCACTGCCAGAGCACAGAGACCCTAACAGAGAGGGTTATAGAAATATAGATAATGACCCCTCGAGATTGTATAAGAATTAGGTACTCCACTTTAATCGAATATGAGGTTGTAGTAAAAAAACTCGGGCATCAACTGCAAAACGATCAGTTCAGCATATCCAAACACAAAATCAAATTACATAACCTTGTAAAAGATAATAACCTGAAATTAATCTTATCAACGTATCATAAAAGTAAATTGTTCTGTTTCGGGAAGCCAAAACATGTCTGCTTAAGACAAATTGCTCTCTTAATAGAACATTAGGTCTTATTAATTCAGTACTAAGTAAAATGATATTGTATATGATCTTTTTCTTCCACTTACCCAAACGAGTCTTACATAGGCTGGATTATTTCTGATCTAGATTCATCTCACAATGAGACAGTGATAAAGAAATATCGACCAGATGAGATTTGTTTTGTTGACCCAAAGATCAAGAGGGGATAGGTATTCATGAACTTGTTAAAAATACAACCCTTCTTTTTGCAAGTGGAACAACAAAGTTTTGAACCAAAGTATTTGGACCCCCATGCCCCTGATGGAGGCATGCACCATGGTAAGTTTGACAACTTACAGTCACGACTGATGGAAAGAGTGATGGAATGGGAGAGTCTTTTGGCACAGAGCGCAAAGGAAATACTCATCATTGCCATTGCACAATCCATACCCACATACATTATGGGAGTTCTCAAACTATCGGCTGCCTTGTGTGATGATCTCACCAAGATAATGAGAGATTACTGGTGGGGTGTTGAAAATGGCAAAAGAAAGGAACATTGGGTCAGTTGGGCAAGGATGAGTAGACCTAAATGTCAAGGCGGCCTTCATTTTAATGACATAAGGCTTTTTAATCAAGCTCTTCTTGCTAACCAAGCTTGGCGGTTGTTGGTTTATCCTGACAGTTTATGTGCTAGGGTTTTGAAGGCAAAGTATTATCCAGATGGTGAGCTAGTAGACACTGTTTTTATGGGCAATCCATCGTCTACATGGACCGCAATTTCATATGGCTTGGAACTTCAGTATTTGGTGTGATAACTGGATACCTAAAACCTCCTATTGCAAAACCCTCTTCCCATGGTAAAATAGAAGATAATAGAAGGGTTTCGTATCTATTGGATGAGCAAGGAAATTGGAAGACATAATTAGTTCATCGACTGTTTTGTGTTGATTGATGCGGAAATTATTGTGAGAATCAAACCTTCACATCATTTTGATCATGACGTGCTGGACTGGCATCCTAAGGCCTCAGGTTTGTTCACCGTTCGAAGTGCATATAGGCTGGGACTCTCAAAGTTACTGAGTCATAATGCAATCTATTTTTCTAGTACCACATGGAACAATCCTTGTTGGAGTAAATTTTGGAAATCTTTTGTGCCTCCTAAGGTAAAAGTATTTGCTTGGGAGGCAGTTGTTAATGGATTGGCTAATGAGGAGTTTAAACATAGTCGAAATATGAGGGTCATGGGTACATGCAATGTGTGTGGGGAAGCTCCTAAAACTGTTGCCCATTCTCTAGTAGGTTCCCCTCATGTGCAGTGACTGTGGGAGGATATGCGCTTGGTATGGAGTTTACCATCTGCTATAGATCTTGCTAAACATGGAGACCATTGGTTCCAATCTGTCCTCTCTGACCTTCCTAGTCACTTGGTTGATACAACTCTCCTAGTTGTGTGGCGAGCGTGGTATGATAGAAATGAGGCGACATATGATAAACCTCTACCGATTGTTGATGATTCGAAAGGTTTCTCTGCAGCTACCTGAAGTTGATCCGTAAGTTGAAAGAACTACCTACTGATGACATTCTGAAAGGAAAGCAACCAATTCATGATTATAGTTCTATGCCCTCCCCCATTTCAATGAAGGAGCCAAATAAACCCTGGGATCCTCCTCCTCATGTCTCGGTCAAACTTACTGATAATGGTTCCTTCCATGCGATCGTTCGATTGTTCTTGGTATGGTGTTACGTGAAGGTGTGCCCATCTTCTCTTCATGTCGTTTCCTAGATGACTGTGAGTCTTCATTAGAAGCTAAACTTAGTGCTTGTATCGACGGCCTAGATCTAGCTCTTCACCAGTATCCTCTCCCAACTGTGGTAGAAATTGATTATTCTCAACTGGTGGAGGCTGTCAGGTCTCAGATTCATGATAGATCCTCTCTTATATTTCTTATAGCAGAGCTCAGAGCTTTATTTGTACGAGATAGAGTTTGTAATATTGTGAAAGTAGAATGGTCACATGTTAGGTTTAGCTACACACTTGCAAATCTTGCAAGAGTTGAAGATTGTACTAAAACTTGGTTAGGGTCTAGACCTAAAGATGTTCTTTAGTTGCTAGTCCTTGATCACACTGTAACCCCACCTATTGAATAAAGTTCCTTTCTACGAACAAAAAAAATAGAACCCTTCTAGGTAAATGGTCTTGCAACCTTCTTACCAAAGATGGGTATGGGAATATCTTCTAAAAATAGAACATATAGGATAAAAAACATTCCCCGAGTTCATTATAAACCTAGACACTCTCATTTTTTGGACATTCTAATGGCGACAAAGAAACACTCTTTCTTCTTTGGATCATCTATAATGAAGGAGATATGCCCTATAGGCAAATAATAAAGGTGTTTATTATCATATCTCATTAGTTCATAATAGTTTTATACCGTGATATAACTGTATCAATCAGAAACATTGATATAGGTGTGGTATATAAACAAACCAATGGTCCCTACTATCCTCTACACAACTAGTTCATTGGGCAACTAATGACCAAGGTTTCCTGATCATGTAGCATTTATGCCAATTGACAATGAAATCACATCATTGGTAAATAAAATGATGAGACCCAATATAACTATTACAACACAATCAAGTCACAAAGTTCATCGTTGCAATAGTTAGAAACAAAGTATCCTAATCCTTAGATCGTGAGATCATGTTTAATCACTGTCACTCGCGGCTGCTAAGACTATATGAACCGTCACACCGTAACAGGGTGATCATAAAGGTGTATGTTGGGTATTCCAAAGGGACGTGTTGAGGCATATGCATAAAGATCGGGATTTGTTCTCCCAAATGAAGAGAAGATACACTAGGCCCACTCAGTGAAATTACATCCATAAGCTGCACAACATGTGACTAGGTCACAGGGATGGAATATCACGGGAACGAGTAAAGCAACACTTGTCGGCAATGAGATTGAACAAGGTATTATGATATAGATGATTAGATCTCGGACATAGGTATCGAAGTAACAAAGGGAATTGGACTAGACATTTATGGTTTAAATGATGTTGAAATCATGGAATTCATAGGGCTCATTGTGGGCATCCTGATTCTGCTAATGATCATTGATTTGACAGTCATCTCGATCATGTATTTGATGTTCCCGAATCGTAGGGTAACACACTTAAGGGTTTTATGATGCTTAGAGATCCTTTTGGGATTACCGGTGATGTGGGCATACCTTACAAGTACTCGAGCTTGACATATATGGTCCAGGTATGATAGAAGCCACGGCATTACCAGGGCCCAATATAGGATTCGGATGACCCACGGAGACTCCGATTGCTTGCGGTGCAAGATGAAGCTTAAGATAGAAAGTTTAAAGGGACAAACGCTAACTTGTAACCGACTCGACCTGCTACCCGGGACCTAGCCTATCTATATAAAGGCTAGGAGGGGGCAGCGAGGAGGACAATCACAACCCTAGTTTCCACCATCATCGCTAGATTGCATCTGCGCACCCCTGTAACTTTTCGACCCCCTCGACAATTCCAAGAGCAGACAAGCAAGAGTAGGGTCCTCTACCAAGCCTGAACCTTGGTAAACCTTGCGTCCCTGTGTGCTTGTTTGCTAGCTGCGATCTATAACTCTGCAACAACGGAGATTCGCCTCCTCTTCGGCACCTTCGACTTCACCGTCCACACGCTGGCCACTCGCCCGGCTTTCGAGTCTGTGGGCGATGGAATCGGCCTAGCGATCGGGAGCTTACGCTTCCAAGTTGGTCAGCTGGGCACACTTCGCCTCCCTGACCAGCCGACGGTTCCTGCGATTGCTCCAGCATCGTGGTGTCCACCGCCAATCGGCACCCTAAGCGAGCTCAACGCCCCGACAGCAGTTGGGAGCACGAATAGCGACAGTAGTCGCGGATCCAATCTGGGTGATCTGGCCATAGAAGATGGAGCCTACGGCTCTAGATCTGAAAGTTGTGGGAGCAACAGCTTCCCTAATTACTTCATGTGCGCCGTTATCAACACAGGCGACACCGGTGTCAATCTCGACAACACCGGTACTAGACCAACCAATGGCGAAAACGGTGGCCCCGCCAACGGCACGCCCACCAACAACGGGACAGAAGGAGACCCAAACCTCACAGCGAATGAACGCACCGAAGAGCACGTGCTGATCAAGCTTAACGACAACGAGTGGGCAGGTTGTCGAGAAGCTCTATGGGGAAATCCCCTGCCCCTAAACTCATCGCAATAGATGTTGATGGGTTACCATTAGCTGCTCAAGGAGGAGTACAAGCGCCAACAACAAGTAATCGTGCAGCTCGATGCGCGCAGAAAAGCTGCGGACGAGTGAAGCCTTCGGCGGGCTCAGCTCTCTTCCATGGGAGGATCCTCCTCCAAGGGCAATGACCATGTGGCCACCAAACAACGCTCTCGACTGGCCCACCTCACTGACAAGGAGCGAGAAGAGGCCACGCGAGTCCTCGACTTTGGCTCCATGATGGTGGATACGCGGGGCAACGTGCTCCCAAAGACACCGCAAGCAACGGTGACGGCGACCACCATGTACCTCCTCAACAACTAGCCACCGGCTAGGGATCCGCGGGCTGCCATGCACCAATCTATGATCGTGGGCTTGGGGCTAGTCGAAGCTTCCCTCGTCAAAGAGCCAACACCAGAGCCGAAGAAAAGTAAAGCTCTAGACAAGTATTACTATTCATACTCCTCCAGCAATGACAACCACGATCTGTCACGGTGACGCCGCTCACGGCGGCACGACTCCGACTACGACGCACACGATGACATCACGCAACGCAAGATCAATAAGATGCGTGCAAGACGCGCCCATTCGACTGATTCAGAAGATGACGAAATAGAGCTCTACGGTGCCAGATGCTTCAGTAGAGCCATCAGGCAGAAGCGAATGCCTAAGGGGTTCAAACTCCCATCGGAGAACCCGAAATCGACGGCCTGCATGACCCGAAAATCTGGCTCGAAGATCACATCTCCTCCATCAGGTTGCATGGCGGGAGCTCGAGCACGGAAATGCAATGCCTCCAGCTACAGCTGCAAGGCACCGCTCGCGCATGGCTCAACAACCTCCTGCATGGATCAATTCGCAGCTGGGAAGAGCTGGTCTACAACTTCGTGCGAAACTTCAAGGGCACTTACAAAAGGCCCGCATCAATTGAGGAACTAAGAGGATACCACCAGAGGTCCGGCGAGTCGCTGCGCTCGTACATCCAGAGATGGTCCATCATCATGAATTCCGCAGAAAACATCTTCGAGGATCGTGCAATCGACGCGTTTAACGGCGGCGTGTGCCGCAGAGAGCTCGGGGAAGAGCTGGGTCACTCGAAGCCCAAGACAATCGACCACCTGATGGAGATCGCGAATAGGTGGGACGATGGAGAGGACTCGATGAAAAACCGTGCCTACTCCGATGATGATGACGACCTTGGGCGCAGACGCGATCGCCGAGGGAAACTTTGAATGCGCGTCTACAAGGACCATGAAGAGGTCGACATGGTCGCGGATGGCTACGCCAACAAACGCGACGACAACCGCAGCAATGGATACCGCAGTGGTCGATACCACGACAACGGAAAAACCATGCAAGTGTGGCAGCGCCGCATTCACGAGGAAGCACCTAGAACATCCATTCAGGAGAAACTGTCCGGACAACGTACACTTCTACATCGACAAGCACGACGGCAAGAAAAAATCCAGTCACCTTCTCAAGGACTGCCGCGAGTTCCTCAAGCTCCACGAAGGCCTGGCCCAGATGAATCGCGACACGATCAATCAGGGTTACAGAGATGCCCTGGGCGTTGTGGCTCATGGAGCACCACCGCCACCACCCGGGCCACCACCACCTGCGGCTGCACTAGTCCAGAACCATGGAGGCGAGCCATACCCGCGAGCGCTGGGCAACATGAGGATGATCCAAAAGGGGCGCCCCTCAAATCGAGTGCGGAAGGCAATCACTCGTCAGGTTAATTTGGCGATGAACTCTCCGCCCTCTACCACTGAGTACCTCAGTGGAAGCGAGTCCTGCATCACCTTCGACAAGCACGACCACCCGCGCCAAGTACCTCGCCTAGGGCACTGTTCCCTCGTACTCGAGGCACATATTGGGGGTTTCGAGATGAGTCGCGTCTTCATGGACGGCGGAAGCGGCATCAACCTTATGTTCGCAAGTACCTTGCATGCAATGAGGATCCCTCTAACATGTCTGGAAGTTTCAGACACAACGTTCCATGGCATCGTCCAAGGGAAGGGCGTGTACCCCCTGGGCAAGATCAACCTCGATGTCATCTTTGGCATGCCGTAGAACTTTCGGCGAGAGAGCATTGAATTTGAAGTCGTCGACTGGCCCTCACAATATCATTGCATCCTCGGACATGTCGCGTTCGCGAGGTTCATGGCCGTGCCGCACTACGCCTACCTGCAGATGAAAATTCCGGGCCCAAACGGCATCATCACAGTCAACGGAAGCTTCGAGAGATCCGACAGCTGCGATAGGGAGTTCAACAGAATCTCCCAGTCTTTCGGCATGCAGGAGGAGCTGGCGAGGCTGAAGGAGTCGACAGACAACAGTCTGCCTCCCCCGAGCAAGCCAAACTCACCCGACCTATCCTTCGACACGTCGGTGCACACCAAGAAAGTCCAGGTCCATCCAACGGACCCAACCAAGATGGCCCTCATCGCCAACAACTTGAGTCCCGCATAGGAACTCGTGCTCGTCGAATTCCTCTGTGAGCGCTAGGAAATCTTCGCCTGGTGTCCAGAGGACATGCTAGGGGTTCCCAGGGAATTCGCCGAGAATGCACTCAATGTGAACCCTAAAGCAAGGCCAGTCAAACAAACAATCCTGTGACTGTCAGAGCCAAGGGCAAAAGCGGTTGGAATGGAAGTCAACAAACTCCTCGACGCTAATTTCATACGCGAGATCAAGGAAAGCACCTGAGTCGCAAACCCCATGCTCGTTCCCAAAAAGGACACGGATACCCTGCGGATGTGCGTGGACTTCACCTCCCTGAACAAGCACTGCCTGAAGGACCACTTCCCGTTGCCGCGGATCGATCAAATAATCGATTCCACCGCGGGATGTGAACGTCTCTGCTTCCTCGATGCCTACTCAGGCTATAATCAAATTCGAATGAAGGAGGAGGACCAGGAGAAAACCGCATTGGTCACGCCTTTCGGTGTCTTCTGCTACACAACGATGCCTTTCGGGCTGAAAAACACAGGAGCCACCTATGAATGGTGCATGCAGGCCTGCCTCAAGAACCAACTTGGTCGCAATATCCAAGTCTACGTCGACGACATCATCGTCAAAACCAAGGAGGAAGCCTCGTTACTCGACGATCTCCGCGAGACCTTCGATAACCTTGACCACTACCGGATCAAGCTAAATCCGGACAAATGCGCGTTCGATGTACCATCTGGGCAGCTGCTTGGGTATCTCATATCCGTGAGACAGATCGAGGAAAACCCGAAGAAAATAAAGGCCATACTGGCCATGGAGAAGCCGAAGAACATAAAAGGCATCCAGCAGCTAGCTGGGTGCATCGCAGCGCTCAGTCGATTCATCAGTCGGATGGGCGAAAAGGCACTACCTTTCTACCAACTTCTCCGCAAGGCCGACAAATTCGAGTGGACAAACGAAGCACAAGAAGCATTCGACGACCTCAAGCGTCTACTATCCACCTCACCGGTGTTGGTGACACCTCATGAAAAAGAGCCGCTACTGCTGTACATCTCCGCCACCAACCAGGTGGTAAGCACTGTGATCGTAGTGGAACAAGTCAAAGAAAATAAAGTCCACGGGGTACAACGCCCAGTCTGATACCTTAGCGAGGTGCTCACGCCAACAAAACAACGGTACCCGCATTATCAGAAGTTGGCATACGACGTCTTCATGACAGCCTGGCGACTACGCCACTACTTCCAGGAGCACCCAATCATAGTAGTTAACGACGCCCCACTTGGGCACATCCTCAACAACCCCGACGCCACCAGACGAGTCTCGCTTTGGGGGATAGAGCTTTCTATGCGAGACATCACATACGAGAAGTGCGACGCGATCAAGTCGCAAGTTCTCCCAGACTTCCTAGTGCACTGGATGGAAAACCAGCTACCCGACAAGCCAGATATTTCCTATCTATGGACAATGCACTTCGATGGGTCCAAGCGCAAGGAAGGAGCTGGCACGGGTGTCATCCTGACATCGCCACAAGGTGACAAGATGAGGTACATTCTACGAATGCAGTTCACCGCCTCCAACAACAAAGTTGAATTGAAGCCTTGCTCCATGGGATGCGGATGGCGAAAGCCTACGGCGCCAAGAGACTCGTCATCTACGGCGAGTCCAAACTAGTGGTCAACCAAACAATGAATGAGTGCGATGCTCTGAGCGACAACATGATCGCGTACCGCACCTCTATGATACACTCGAGGGCGACTTTGATGGCTGCAAGCTGCGGCATGTTGGCCGCAAAAGCAATGAGGAGGCAGACACACTCGCCAACATCGGCTCCACCTATGCCCCATTACCACCTGGAGTATTTCTAGAGCACATCCGCGAACGCTCCATCAAGCCCAAGGCCCTCGATAAAAAGACAAACACGCCAACAGACTCGAGGGCTACACCACCCAACGAGCCAATGGCACTCGATGACACAGAGCCAGACACAGGACTCGAAGGTCCCATGGAGGTCATGATGATCAAGCCATCCTGGATGCAACCATATGTCACATACTTGCTCAGCAAAAGGTTGCCAGATAACCCAACTGATGCGCGTCATATAGCGCGATGATCCAAGGCATTCGCCCTCATCAATGGTGAACTATACAAGTGCAACATCACAGGAGTTCTTCAGTGGTGCATCTCCAGCGGGGACGGTAGAGCAATCCTCCTCGACATACATGAAGGCACTTGCGGCCACCATGCTGGCAGTCGCACCCTCATCACCAAAGCTCTACGAGCGGGATTCTACTGGCCAGCGGCCATGCGTGACGACAAGGATATCGTCCAACGTTGCGATGCCTGCCAACGATTCGTGGACAAGCCACACGCACCTGGCGCAGAGCTCAGGCCAATACCTGTGGCTTGGCCCTTTGCACAATGGGGACTCGATATGGTCACCAAGCTATAGAGGTCCTCGCGAGGAGGATACATCTACCTCCTAGTCGCAGTCGACAAATTCACAAAGTGGATTGAGGCCATGCCGGTGACTAACCAATCAGGAGCCAGCGCTGTCAAGTTCTTCGAGTCCATTGTCTCCTGTTTCGGGGTGCCGCATAGCATCATCATGGACAATGGGACGAACTTCACCTCCAAGGAGTTCCAGGAATTCCACGAAAACCTGGGAATAAACATTAGCTATGCCTCGATAGCACATCCCCAGACCAACGGTCAAGTCGAAAATGCCAACGGCCTCATCTGCGGCGGGATCAAGAAAAGGCTCCTTCGACCACTCGAAAAAGCTGACGGATGCTGGCCAGATGAGCTGCAATCAGTACTATGGAGCCTGCGCACAACTCCAAACAACACCACAAGCTACACTCCATTCTTATGGTACACGGAGCCGAGGCGGTACTACTCGCAGAGGTGCGCCACAAGGCCCCACGGGTAGTAGCATATAGCAAGGCATAATCAACCCTCGCACTCGAAGACTCCATCAACCTCCTTGATGAGGCACTTGAGATTGCAGCAGAGAGATCCACGATCTACCAGCAGAACCTCCGCAACTATCACAGCAGAAGGCTACGCCCTAGATCCTTCGTCGAAGGAGACCTGGTCCTGCGACTGAAGCAGCAAGGGCACCTCAAGTTCGAGTCCCCTTGGGAAGGACTTTACGTGATTATCGAAGTAATCCCAGGTGGCGCCTATCGCCTTAAAGACTTCAAGAGCGGAGTCGCATACTCCAATCCCTGGAATGTCATGCAACTGCGCTGTTTCTACCCTTAGATGTTTTTTACTTCACAAATAAGGATATTCAGCCAGGCTACTTAGCCACACATTGTACCTCGTGATATTCTACAAATAAATAAAGCTAAGTGCCCCAAACCTTGTGTTTTTTGTTTTACTCGCAATTATATCACTTGGGGGTTGCACCACCCTTTACATCGTGTTCCACGAAGAATGCAGTATCCTGAGTAGCTAACTTACTCTCAATCGAACCCTTGATAACACCAACCCAGCTATAACGCACCTGACAGGTTGGCAAGGTGCTGAGATAATCATACGTTGGGCTAACAAAAAGGAACTGCATATTACAATACACTCGAAAAATATACAAGCTAGCAAGCTCTTTACACATTAACGGGTATCAACCACACCTGACACAATCGTATGAAATTTTACAACACTTATACATTTATGTGCAGGGCATATACTATACTACTGCTGCAAAAGGAGAACATTTGTTTGCTCTTCAAAGAAATCGACGATATCTTCGGCTGGCCAATCCACCGCCTGATAGTGTGGCACCATGTTCTAGGTCATCCCTTCTGGCGGCAGCGGCGGCCCAGAGGCAACAGCCACGACATCCACATCTAGCCGATGTAATCAAACAAGCGCCAATGCAGCCTTGTCACCTACGACCAGCTGTTGGTGCACGCACTCGCGGACCGCTGATATCTTGGAACTTTGCCAGCAAAGCTAGCAAGCTTGATAGCACCACGTCCAGGGGAAACATCACTTGGAAGATATGCCTAAGGCACGACTGCGCTTTCTTCAAACACTAAAGTAATCGCGAGGCATGATCCTGCAGAGTCGCCAGCGTGATTGCACGGTCATGATCCACCCAGAAGTAACCGCTAGCTTACAGCTGCTCCTGGATTAGATTATGTAGGCGAATGGCAACCCAATCCCTCTCATCCTGCGGATGACGAGCGCTAACAACTAGAAGAAGCAAGAGAAGAGCATAAGACAGAGCACCGCCGCGAATGGCCAAAGAAAAGGAAAAGAAGATAGAAAGCTAAAACTTGAACTGCTCATTCAGCTGCGCAACTTCGTCCAGGACATACTTCTCGCGAGTAGTGGCCTTCTCAGCCTTCGACTTCCATACATCCGCATTACCGCGGATCACAGGCAATTCTCGCTCCAACTGCTTCACGCGATCACGCAGTCGCGTAAGCAGCGACATCTCCTCCACTCTTGAACGTGGTTGCGCCATAGTTTCATTAGTGGGAGTTGAGTCGGATGGACCACTCGAAGGACCCTATTATAGCCAAACAAGAGGCAAAATAAGACCAACTATGCATTAACAGGGAAGTGCACTCAAGTTCAACAAAGTATCAAAAGGGGTGCCCCCACAAAATATGGTTCATCAGAAGAAAAGCTACGCTATTACAGATGGCAACTAAGGAACATTCTGCTTTTTCGACTTCGACTTCGGGGGCTTCCTCGAATCTATGGCAGTGTCCAACGCCACAGAGTTCCTAGTTGTAGCCCCAGATGCCACAGCCTTTGCACTTTTCAATCGCCGCAGCTCAGCAGAATAAGCAGCGACTGTATCAATGAGCCGAGGCACATACTTACTGCACTTAGTGGCGAAAGGCTGGAAGACTACTTGTTGGCCATCTGCAGCGACCAACATCGCCGAGGAAATCTCGCTGGGGTCCAGCTCCACGCCGTGGGCTTGCACCATTGCGAGTGCCATAGTCACACGAACTGACCTCTGCGAATTCTTGAATTCCATTGGGATGCCCTCTGTGAAGGACTCCACTAGGCCGTCAAGACTCTCGATTATATTGGACTTAGGAGCCACCTCCTCTCAAAGGATACTCGGCACACCCTTGGCCTTTCCAAGTGTGTCTTGGAGAGCGGCACTGCGGTCCTCGACTGCAGTCATGGTGCCGGCCAAAGAATCCGCACGGGCCAGCACCTGAGCGTCAAACCTCACGCCGGCGGAATCTGACGAATACACATATCAGCACAACATCATGAAGTACAAACACGTTGGAAAACGCAAGTAAGACGGAGTAATACTTGAGAGTGCTTTCATGATGGAGAAAAGCTATTCCACGAACAACTTCTCCCTCTTAGAGGTCGAAGAACGAAGCTCTTCCTCGCGCCTTTGCGACTCCTTCAGAGCCTCGACTACCTCGTCGTGTTTCTTCACCGTCGTGGCAAGTCCCTTCTCGAGGGAAGCGACGCGACGAAGAAGCTCATTATGCTCACCTACAAAGGACATAAACATGGCAAGATCACTCGCCAATCTCTACACAACAGAGCAGAGAGAAAAGTTTAAAACTAACCTTCGAAGGCGCGATGGCGATTATCTAGCAAGGCATGTTGTCGACCCAAGGAAAGGTTATGCTCAGCGAGGCGAGTGGAATCCTTCACGATAGGCTACAAGAAAAGTGAGAAGCAGTGTGAACATCAAAAAAGAAATTCGAGTGCCAACGACACGAAGAAAATTCACGTGTTCCTCCAGGGACTCCGAAGATTCTTGTAGAATCGACATCCAGGCAACAACTTCATGCTCCCCAGCATGATGAGAACTCGAAGAATGCGTGCCGGAGTGGGCCACCACTGGAGGGGGAGACTGCACCGCCATCTCCTTGTTCTTGGAGTCTGTGACTCCGGACTCCTTAACAAATTAGCAGTCGTCAGAGGATGACGTCGCCGTTTGACTACAAAAATATCCAATACTACATCAAATGAAGACATTCTGAGAAGACAAGATGAACTCGCAAAAATAAAGACTTACCCGTCAAAATTTTCGAGGTTAAAGGAATCACCAGACGATTACTTCGGCAACCTCAGCTTCTTCCGAGAGGGAGGAGCCATGGCACGCATAGGCACAGAGGCGATTGGCTCCTCCACAGTAGTAGAGGGATCCTCAGGCGTCGAAGGTGAGGAAGCATCCGAACCCTCACTACGGGAATGCTTGCGAGTCCCGTGGTCACTAGACTCGGGGGCTTCCTGTTCCTCCCTAATAGGAACGATGGAGCCCGACTCGTCCTCTTCCTTCGCTTCACGCGGTATAATTCCTTCAGGCCGAGGAGGCAAATTGGTGGCCACTTTCCAGTCCTGCAATCAAAAGAAGCATCAGTATACAAGTCACCTAACAGGCAATCGAAAAACACTAAAACTTCAAAGAGAGATCCACCTCAGGTGGAGGATTGCTGGCATAGAATGGAGGCATGGTTGAGTCACTCGGGAGATCCTTCTTGGCGGTGTACTTGGTCACTAGACGCAACCTCCTATCCATTTCACCCGAAGAAATACCCTCCACAGAAATGCGAGTGACATCACCAGTACCAATCCAGCGGTACATCGGATGTGCCCTGGCCTGCAGAGGCTGTACGCGGTGGCGCAACCATGTGCGAATGAGTTCAGCACCACCTTCTTCCTTTCCTATACGGCATTCGAGGTCGCAGACACGCTGATACAACATCTCTATTTCCTCGACTTCGCCGGGAATCACGACATTCTTCTAGGATCGCCTCCTCTTGCAGACCGCCACTGGATCAAAGGGCGCGAGTCCGTAGTGCTCTCCGTCGGCCTTCTGGTCACGGATGTAGAACCACTTATCCCTCCACCCTTGGACAGACATGGTGTGCTTGATGGCGAAATAAGTGACATTGGAGTCAACGTGGATCCCGCAGCTTCCTACATCATAGACTACTGAACCCGACCCCGACTAACGTTTGAGCTTGAAGAGTTTTTTGAAGAGGCCGAAGTGTGGCTCGATTCCGAGCCAGCACTCGCAAAGAGTGATGAAGCAGGCGATGTGGAAGATAGAGTTTGGGGGCAGCTTGTGTAGCTGGAGCCTGTAGAAGCAAAGAAGACCCCTAACAAATGGATGCAGGGGGAGAGAGAGAGACCGCAAATGATGAACGCAAGGAACATCACTCGAAAACCCACAGGAGGACTAGGGATTACCTCTTTGCTGGGAACGCGAGAGTCATCCTCCGCGGTAGGAAGCGCTTCATCTTGGCACTGGGTGAAAACTCTGATGGCTTGATGATGGATGGGCGACATGACCCATTAGTGACACGAGTACCCGCGCCTTTCTTATTCCCCATCGCGGTAGCAGCGCTGGTGCCCGTGGTGGCGGTGCCCTTCTTCTTGGGCGCCACAATGGCAGCCGCAGATCTAGCGGCGGCACCTCCCTTCTTCTTGCCCATCTTGCGCTGACGGTGTGAGCGCAAGAAGTAACTAGGGAAGGTGCGGAGTTGGTCCAGTGCCATAGAGGAGAGATGAGCAATGGAATAACAAGAACAACAATGGTAGAGGTGCGTAAGCGAGAAGAAGATGTGGGGAAATTACCGCACGGTGAACCCCTACTTAACCTCCCAACAGATGCCATCCAACAGCCAGAGAAAATCAACCCGACGCGTGGCACACATCAACGTCGATGCGTGGCAAGGGTAAACCACGAAGCGTCGCCCCACTCCGCCCATTACGCGCGAGAATCGAGGAGACATAGTTAAACTAGAAGATTATGCACACCTAGTCAAATCAAAGTCAGAAAGTGGGACCCACTACGCGTCACGCCCCGTCAAAGCCGCTCACATGGGTAACTGAGGTCGTCTCATTGTCAACACTAACGTTATTAACTCCAGCAGGAGCAACTTTTTGACTGCTTTAGTCCTTACTCGAGTCTTCGACTCGACCAAGCACTCAGGGGCTACTCCTAACAGGAGTGCTGGCCACACACCCGAAGAATTTTATAAAGACATCCAAGCATCATGAAAACCCTTCACTCGAATCAATGATTCGACTCTGGACTTCAGGTTACTCCCATAGGGAGCGCTGAAAGCATATTCGACTGAAACAAGAAAAAGACGACGACAGTCACAAAGTACTTATAGTCCCCACTCGAGTCTACGACTTGAATAGGCACTCGGGGGCTACTCCCATAGGGAGTGCTAGTCGCGCACCCTATGAAATTTTCTTACACAATACTGCGTGTTGACTACGTCTGCACTCGAAAGCATTGGCGACTCCGCCTCATATTTTCCCTTTAAAGAGACTACGTCTCCTGGGTCACCTAAATCATCTCCGTGATGATAAAATTCGGATGCCACGTTTACAACGTGAAGATAAGACCTGAATAAGGCCTGACAACACATTTTTTGTGCTCTACCAGAAACTATCCATGTCTACAGGTACTATGAAATACGCCTTGACGGACGCGTCGAGTGCTCACACTTATATACTAGGATTCAACCTCTATAATACCTCTGCGGCCTGAGTCAAATTACACCAGCACTTTTCCGAATTCGAGTCCGGGGACTCGAGTTTGAGTAGATTGTGTTGTTTTGCCCTAAGGCAGTTAACTGATGTCGATGCATCAGATGAATCAGGAACGTATATCAACAATCCCTATGACATCAATCAAAACACTCGAAAATATGCTCAGCTACGCACTCGAAAGACTTCATAAGTCTCCGCTCGAATCTGCGATTCAACCGGACACTCGGGGGCTACTGACGTGGGCATACCTTACAGGTACTCGAGCTTGGTATATATGGCCCAGTTATGATAGAAGCCCATAGCGTTACCAGGGCCCAATACAGGATTCAGATGACCCACGGAGACTCTGATTGCTGGCGGCGCAAGACGAAGCTTAAGATAGAAAGTTTAAAGGGACAAACCATAACTTGTAACCGACTCGACCTGCTACCCGATACCTAGCCTATCTATATAAAGGCTAGGAGGGGGCGGCAAGGAGGACAATCACAACCCTAGTTTCCACCATCATCGCCAGATTGCATCTGCGCACCCCCTGTAACTTTCGACTCCCTCGATAATTTCAAGAGCAGACAAGGAGGAGTAGGGTCCTCTACGAGGCCTGAACCTAGGTAAACCTTGCGTCCCTGTGTGCTTGTTTGCTAGCTGATTGATGCTTCCAGCGCTCCCTCCTTCTCCAAAACCCAAGTCCATAACAATGGGCATTGATGAGTTAAACCCTCGTCAATCGGAATCACAAAAAAAAATGATGAGAATATTGGAAGTGTTTCGTGAGGGAACATGGTTTTGGAGGATCTAAAGGAGTTCAGAGTGAACGAAAGGTGCTTCGGATCATGATATGTATTTTATATTAATTGCTGGAATTAATAATAAAATAATATTTAAATTTAATTTAATTGGGCAAACTTCCCTAATGGGCTAAGTCCCTAGAGGGAACAAGGCCCAAGAGGCAAGCCGCCATGGGGCAGCCACCGCCTAGGTTGACACGCGGGGTGGGGCCTACCCGGACAACGACCCCTACTTGGGCCACACACGTGGGTGTCAGAATTTTATGTCCCACTAAGGAACTCGGGGTCCAACGAACCCTGAGTTCGAGAGGGGGCTGAACACGCGTTCGAACCTTCTCGATGACAACAGGAACGACGGAGATCGCACACAATAGAGAGTGTACACATGGGTGTTTTACCAACGTTCAGGACCTTCTTGAGGAGGTAAAGTCCCTACTACTGTTTGGTTGTATTGCTTGCGGTGTGTCGCAAGGGTATAATAATGGACGAATGTCTAGGATTTTAGATCCCAAGGATCGATCCCTTCTAAGGTTGGGGCGCCTCTCCTTTTATAGTGGCGTTGGGCCTCCCTCCCCCAAATTTGGGTGGGAAGGGTCATCACATTCCCACCTAAGGATTCTCGGTGCACCTAATCACCCTGTATGGACTAGGTCTAGATCCAGCGGGGTGCTCTGGTCCAACACCGTAGTCACCGATGATGCCTCTCATGTAGTGTCGTGTCATCTCCGTCCTCCTTGCACCAAAGAGGTAATGTCGGGCTCTACACGGCTCCGGTGCCATCAACCTGGCTTTAGCACCGAAGCAGCCAGGCAACATCTTACATTACCGAGGAGGGCATGGCACAGCGGGACTTCCCGTTGAATTGTCGTCTTGCTGCTGTGGTAGAGTTACGATCGTGCCCTAGTGGGGCGTAGCCAAGAAGCCATCACCTTGTTGTTGGGGTTCCGCATATGAAAACAATAAATTTTACCTTACGCCCCTGAACCCCTTAAGCTGCCAGGACCTATCTATTAGTAATACAGTAATAGGAGGGGCTTTTCGCGAACTTACCCTTGAAGACCGAAAAGCGTTGTCAACGCTCAGGAGAGCGTGGTTGATGTAGACGAGCTGAAGCCGACCTCAAGGTCGTGATGAAGTCCTTGCGCTCCCGTGGCTCCAACGACTTGAGTGCCTCAAGTGCGACACCTTGCAGGGAGTTACACACGTCTGGTGCCTGACGATGACTCCCGCTTCCCCGATCCAGCAGCAGTTGCGAAAGTAGAGCTCCCAGATCCGAATCCCGCAACACGATGGTGCTCCGCGGTGAAATTGTCTCCCGTTCGCGCAGTCCAGACTTGGGTCCATGGTCACGTGAGAGAGAGGGGGAGAGAGCAAATATCAATTAGAGGTCCTCCCAAAAGTGAGAAGACCTTTATTGATTATTGGTGTATTTTATTTGGCCAAGTACCCCCACTATATATAGGGGGAGGGGAGGTACTACCTGATGACCCACAAGTATAGGGGGTGTATCGCAGTATTTTCGATAAGTAAGAGTGTCGAACCCGACGAGGAGCAGAAGGTGCTGGCTAGTGGTATGGATCAGGAATTCTCTGCAAATACTTAGCAAATGGATTTTTAGGGGTTTTCGATAAAGCAAGTAAACAAAGTACGAGTAAATAAAAGACAGTAGGAATAAATGCAGCAAGTGGCCCAATCCTTTATGCAGCAAAGGACGAGCCGGTTGTATTACTTAAGATGACCAAACATTCTCGAGGACACATGGGAAGACTGTCAAGTGCTTTCGCTTCATATAGCTGATTAATCTTCTCTAGCTTGCTAAGTGTTGTGTGGGTGAACCTGTGCTAATGTACCGCCCCATCTAAGACTAATACATACTTGTGATTAAACCCCTTACAAACATCCGTAAGTACAAGAAAGTATTTAAGGTAGAAACCTAACCACAGCTTTAAACTCTAAGACCCTTACGTCCCTTGTGCAATGGTTTCCTAACGGGGGTTCAGGTTTCTGTCACTCCGGCAACCCCTACGATTAGTAGCCAAATACACAATGCATTCCCCTAGGCCCATATAGGTGAAGTTTCATGTATTCGATGTTCACATGACACCACTAGAAGAAGTACACCACAACTTAAATAACAATCTATTGAATCTTTCTCAACGCAACTCCACTACTAACAACAAGACTTCTCCCATGTCCTCAAGAACAAAACGAACTACTCACAAGACATCATATGGATCAAGATCAGAGATGGAATAATGATGTATAACAATCTGAACATAAACAATAATTCAATGGTTCACTCAATAGCATCAACTACAAAGAGTAATCAACACCGGGAAAGTTTCCCCTATGAACTATGCAAGATTCAACGCAATTGTTACAACAATATGGAGATGGTGATGAGGGTGCTGATGGTGATGATGGTGGTGATGATGATGATGATGATCCCGATGAAGTCCAGCTTGATGGTGGTGTTGATGGCGACGATCTCCCCTCTCCGGGAAGGAATTCCCCTGGCAGAAATCTGTCTGCCGAAGAGACCTTTCTCTCTCGGTGTTTTCTGCCTCGTAGTTGCGGCAGAATCTTTCTGTGGTCGCTCCCTGAGTCTTAGGGTTTCGGGAGGATGATATACGCCAGAGGGGAGAGGCTGGAGTGGGCCAGGGCGGCCACACCACCTCCAGGCGCGGCCTAGGCCTGCCCATGCCATGGGGTGGTGTGGGCCCCCTGTGGCCCACCTCCACTCCATATTCTGGCATCCTTAGTCTTCTGGAAAAATAGGATTTTCCATATATTTTCCCGTATTTTCTGATCTTCGCGAATTTTGCCTCCAAACAACACCTTTTCCATCAGAATCCTGGCTGCAGCGGTCCATGCTCCAAAAGTCATCAACCATGGAAAAAATAGATGAAATAACATAAGTATCACCTCTCAATACGAAATATATCAATGAATAATAGTGAATTAAGACATAGAATAGTGATGCAAAATGGATGTATCACTACCTCCCTCAAAGTCCCGGGGTGGGACTAAAGGAGAGGAGGGGGAGGGGTGGCACCGCCGGCCACCCCCATTGGCCCCGCGAGGGGGGGGGGCTGACCCACTAGGACGCTGGCCACCCCTTGGCCCCTTCTCCCTCTCTCCTTTCCCTAATGGGCCCTCTCCCCTCTGGGAATTGGCTCATTAATTCTTTGACCATTTAAATTGATTTTTCTCTTTATTAAATAATTATGAATAAATGATTAAATCAATATTGAACATTCATTCACATATTATTCAACCTCCGTGGCCATGGAACACTTCCACCTCCACTCCGGACATCCTTCGGACTTACCGAAACCCTTCCGGTTTTTCTCTCTACTATTCTTCGGCGATTCTACCGATCCTATAAACACTCTCTAAGCATCATCAAGCCCTTAAGCGTGATACCCCACGGTTCGGGAACACTCCAGACATGGTCAGGACACTCCCGCACCAATGATCGACAGAGGGACCTGGATGGCCATGTGACCCCTGTGCGTTCCATGAAGATCTTTCATCATTTGAATCGGGATAGTCGTGTCTTATTCCCTTTGTCTCTCGATACTTGCATTGCCCGAGATCTGATCAATGACACCACCATGTCATGTTCAATCTCGTTACTGAACAACGCTACTTGACTCGTTCCGACAAGTGATATCCTCGTGATCAAATCACACGCTACGCAGCTATTGGATATAACTTCTCCGAGTGGGCCCTTGAGTATCTTCCCGTCACATGGACAGACAAATCCCGCTCTTGACATATATTGGCTCAACGGTTTCCTCCGAGTACCTGAACACACCTTTATAACCACTGTATTACCATGTGGCGCTTGATGCTATCAAGCACTCTCTGGAGACAGTGATTGATATAGCCTCACGGTCTAAGGAATAGTCTACGAGGATATATTTCTAATCATCATAACTTGAACTTCGTGACATGATCGGGTCACGATGTTTAGGTTGGGTATTGGTTCATCATCTCATTCTGAGATGACCCCATTTCCAACTGGCATAAATGCCACATGATCAGGAAACATGATCATATGTTGACCAATGAACCAGTGACTAGAGTTTCACTGGGAACCCCTGGTTGTTTGTATATCACACGTGCATTGATGTTTACACTCAATACAGTTATAGCATGATATAAAACTTAATCATAAACTATATGAAATATGATAATAGTCCTTACTACTATTTGTCTCTAGGGCATATTTCCAACAGTCTCCCACTTGCACTAGAGTATAAATACACTAGCTGCATTTGTTCTCAATCATTGGCACCATATATCCGGTACCTTGAACATGCTTGCTCATGGAAGAGGTTGAGTCTTGGGTCTTTACTTTACAATACCAAATCCTTTGCAACTTACTAATGTCACCTTGATTGACATTAATACTTTATCATCACATGATAACATCTGTGTGTATGCATCGTCACTATGGCAGTAGAACGCACTACAAGGATTCAGGTCTATTGCAACAACAAGATTCGTGGCCATAAGTACCAAATTGTGGCAATAGGTACCTATTGCCATGACATGACTTTCGTGGCCAAGCGTTGCGATAGGACGCATGGTAATAGGTTATTGCCACGAAAACCAAATGGTGACAAGAAAGCGTGCTATTACAACGGCTATGTGACAAGTTGCCACATTTTTTCTCGTGGCAGCACACGCTTAATGCTACAATTTGGTTCGTGGGGATAGCTTAATGCAATAGCCATCAAAACCGTGGCGATTGGTTGTTTGTGGCAATAAGCATTTGTGGAAATAGCCTATTCCAACAGTACATGTTTCGTGGCGCATGCCCTTGCGTGGCAATAGTCAATTGTTGCAATAGACCCATACCCTATAGCAACAACTATTGTTTTCATGGGTACACCTCTTTCGCCACCAACCCTATGTTTGTGGCATTAAGTCATGGCAACAACTCTCCAAATGTGGTAACAAAAAATTACAACATACTAGTTTTGGTGATGACAGATAAGGAGCCACTAGTATTTACTAGTGGGCACTTATACTTCAAATAGTAGTGGGACACCATTTAGGTGTGCCACTTATAACATATACTAGTAGGGCACCATCTAGGTGCGCTACCTATATAGTGCACCACTAGTACCAAAACAGGTGCCCCACTAGTAATATATATGGAAAACAAAAAATACTCCAAATTTATAGAATACAACCTAAAAGGAAAAATAATTAAAAAATAATGAATTAAATTAAATCATACTTTTTATTACAGTAAGAATATTACAATGTCTTTACCTGTATCCAATAAAAGAAAATTTTAAAAAAATAAAAGAAAAGCCTAAAACTACTCTTCTAGTAATCTAATCTTCTTTTTCTTTACTTTATCCCTGCAAGATGGAACAAAACCAAAAGAAAACAATAAACATGATGAGATCCTAGCTGTAATAGAGATATTCTTCTATAAGAAATAGAATATCAATTTCCCAAAGACCAGTAGGTAGAATCCATCAGAAGTAGCATAGCTGGTGAAATAAATCACAGGAGTAGCACACATAGGAACTATCCAAGTTAGATAGATGTACAATCAAATTATGCTTCCCCTGTTCCCCATCGTTTCAAACAAGAAGACAAACAACTGACATAAATTGGAGCAGCATACTTCACAGAAAGTGGACATGAACATAGAAAATTCGACTCAATAATTAGCATCCAGCAAACATAATAGTTTAGCACACATGAGACAATGACAAGTCAGGACATCTAAATGCAAGGAAAATTGTCAATGAATAAGGTTTCGCACAACAACAGGTCGAACCACATGTAAATCGATATTGAACTTGTAATTCTGTAAGCATGGAGATTAGAGAATACTTACAACACAACGATTAGCTGATACGTGCTAGAAATAAATACAATACATGAGATCGTGTGATGCTAATCTAGTCTACGACCTATCACCTAGCTAGTTATGAGAACATTAACCTACACGGAATGCGTTACTAATTTATAGAGCACAACATACTCTAGCAAATTTTTTGATCAAATCAAGGACTTACTTGAACTAAACAGTACAATTTTTGGACCGAATCAAAGACTTACATTGCAGGAATTCGTGAGGAATTCCCCTTGCTAACCGAACCGAAGACAAACAGTATACTCTAATTTTTGGACCGAATCAGGGACTTACGTTGTAGGGATTCGTGAGGAATTCGTCCAGTTGCTTGCCGTCCTTGCAGCGGCCGTCCGCTGTTCCTTTCCGGCGCGGATTTCCATCGGACGGCTACGTTGCCCGCACCAAGGATTTGGAGCAGCGAAGAACTGATGCATCTTGCCAAGATGCAATCGTTGATTATATAGAGATTTCAGGAGGCAAGAGATCAATCGACCAAGGAAGGGGAGAGATTCTTGCGAGACTTCATGGTAAAGGATCGTCGGTGCCGCGATTTTTGGGAGTGAGATTTGGGAAGGGCCATAATGTTTCATTGATTTGGTTTTTGGGAGGAGTCAATCAGGCGCCTGCAAGGACTAGGAGGCCGGAGGGAAAACAGGGGAGGGCTTCGGTGCTCGGTCTGTTCGGTTGACCGACGGCCACGACCGAAATCACCGAATTTAATTCGTTCTTTTAGAAATGCTAACCAGTCTGATTTTTTGAACTATGGGTCCATATGGTCCACCTCAGTTGATTGTATGGAATATCGTTACAATAGCTTGCTCTTTATTTTTACATTAGAGGGTTGTTGTAATATCCTCTATATATTGTCATGGATGCATAATTTATCGTAGTAAGCAATAGTTATAGCGACACGACGAAATTAAGACAAAAATATATACTTTTACGACAAATACGTATTCTGTTGCAATAGGGGGATATTTTTTGCAACAACATTGATACCTATCGCAACGTGATATAGGTGTCGTGACATCTTTTTAAATATTACCTCGGATAACTCTTTTATTGCGAGACCTAGTACCTATTGCATCAAAATGACTAATTCGCTCAATGAAATTTGGTTATCGCAATATAGGAGCCATATTGCAACGACCATACAGATCGTTGCAATACAGAGCCTCTATTGCAACAAAAAGAGTATTTATTGCCACAAAACCCGTTCATCGCAATATGAACATCCTAATACCACAAACATGAAATTCGTGGCAATATTGTATTTTATTGCAACAAAATGTGGTTGTAGCAATAAATATTGTTGCAATAGACCGGATTTCCTGTAGTGACGAGGCCTGATTCCAGGAGCCTACAGTGACTTTAGATCAACCTCGAGGGCTTTCTCATGGGCAGTGTGCCCTGGGACACATCATTCTACGTTAAAAGCAAATTACCCCCGTCATAACATTATACAACACTTTAGATGGTACCCTTATCTATTATTATAAATGTATTCATCAGAACACTAGTGCACTCTGTGCAACTTCCGATGTTTTTGTTCACCTCACTTCCTACTTGACTTCAATCGGTATTTATGGGAGTTTCCAATATATTCCCTTATAACATAACTCTTTATGTTTTAGGATATGTCATCCTTATGGATTTGGAAAACATGTCTATAGTTCTCTATTAGACACTGCGGACAAACTTAGCTCAATGTTCTGTGATTCGAACTTAATCACTTTCAAACATTCCTTATTGGATCATATATTATGTTAAGTTACCATCATGGTTTTCTAAGATAGAACCTATGCCTCAACATAGCGGATGATGATCATCCTTTTATTTCTTTCAACCATTGATGTTAAACTTAATACTATTCCTAACTTGAGTTATTAAGGACCAGTTCCTTAATTAACTTCTATTCGGAAACCCTTTTTCGGAATCCCTTAAGGAATACTACATAATATCATAATACACCTATTATCAACTCCTACACCTTATAAATCATTATTTATAAGTATTTGCGGTTTTATTCTTAACACACTTAAGAATCACTATATAATCTCCCACTCAAAAATATGTCATTCACATATTGTTTTAGGAAGACTTTCATAGCTCCCACTCAATTTCATGCAAATTGCATATCCACTCACTATTTTGAATAACTTCGCAATCCTTTGATCAAATATCAAGCTTGGAGATTTACTTATATGATACTAGTACTATTACTAGTTTTAAATCCTTAGACATAAAGCACACATGAATCAAATTCATTTGAATTTGTCCAATACTTGACAAATTGTGCTTTTGTCATTCATCCCCTTTTCCACTATGGTTTTGCCGTCATTTGGAAAAAAATCAAGTAACCCCTTTTACTTGTGAGATTCAGCAACGAATTGCTTTCTAATCTCAAGGGAATTTTGCTATGGGATTTCTCATAACTTTTAGCTTACCATTATTTCCTTAGTAGTTTGTAGGTATGTCATATTCCAAGAATCATGACAAATGATTCACAAATGTCTCCATACAAGATATGGGTTACATTTTGAATCCTACTTTATGTACTGAAAACACCAGTGGGGAAAACACAATGATCAATATCATTGATTCTTTCCTTTGTGAAGAGAATTGTTCAGGAATGTTTTTTGTTGCGCTTCTCAACACTCTGATGTAGGGTTTTGAATCCTCATCGTGTCTTTCACTATCTTCCATTTGCTCCATAATCGAGAAATATCACTAAAAGTGAGTTTTTTCAAGAATGCACCAAAATCCAAGCAATACAAGTTTTGCTTTTCTTTTGGTTTTAGCTATGGACTTCGTATTCAAAGTTTTTCAATGAACACTCTACAAGGACTTATTCGTCATTGTTTTGGTTATATCTAATAATCCCAAAACTTTCACGAATTCTAATGATTCACTATATGTTTTAACTGAGTGCTAACTAATGGTCTCTACATCTACACTACAATGATTTATTTGGTGCCATCTAATCACCCACTTTGATATCTAATATCACATTGTGATGCTTTGCATTTTGACGTTTCAAAACACTTTGCATTTCACAATTTCTTTTATGCCATTCTTTATAAAGTCGAATTTCAATACTATTGATAAAATCATAGTAATTAGATTCTATTTTATATTTATACCCTTTTATTGATGAAACACTTTGATCAAATCAAATAGTTTCATATTCATGTTTCCTTCGGTAAACTTATTTACGCATTTAAACAATCATTTAATGATTTACCATCTTCGTTAAAACACAATACATCGAATATGTATTTACCTTTAACAATTCATTAAACACTTTGTATTCAAGTAATACACGGTGTTCAAGTTATTTTGCCGAACTTAGGCATGATTTATATGTGGTAAGAAATCGAATGACTTTCACATATTATCAACATAACTTTGAATTTAAACAATGGTTTCATTCATTAATGAATATATCATTAAGTTCGGTAATTTTAAAGGCATTTCAATATTTTACAAATGTTCATGCATTATCAATTAGTTTCAAACAACAAGGATAATTCACACATAATCAAACAAGATATGAACATGAATAGAAATCATTCATAAAAGTAGAACAACTGTTTGTTACAAATTCATATGAATAACCATCTCACAAAGTGTGAGACACACTAAAGAAGTTCACAATCTCTTGATTACAATAATCATCCTAAAACACAAACTAAATGATAAATGTTGAGGGAGAATGTCGTCGGCCATCATCATCATGCTCACCATCAACACGCAACATCACCTCCTCTCCAACAAGCACCTCTCATGCAGAAGGACCTGTTTTCAGCAAAACAGAACAAGTATCAAATATACTTAATACTGCAAATGTGTTTGCAAGATTATAACATTTATAAAATTGTATATCAAATATATACCTTTGTCATTGATGACCTGAGCGACGTCTGGTTCAACCAACACATTCCTGAGATGTGTCACGAACAGGTGGAACTCCATTGATTCCGCGTCGCCCCTCATAATGCAAGTCCTGACTTGTGCTTGGTAGCTTGGTGGCAGCGACCACAGCACAACGTTGTTTGCAAAGGAGCCCGTCATCCAGCTGTCTAGGAAGTATGCAGGCCTCATGTACACATCATGCATGCGCTCCAAGTGGTTGTCCAGTGATGAGTTCTCCTCCATCTTAATGGAGAGGAAGTCTCCCATCAGCTCATGCTCCCATATGCGTGCTTGTTCCACGAAATGTGTCCTAAGCTGTAGCATCACCGAACGAGGGTTGACATCACCCACGAAAGGCCACAACTCATCCACCATTCTGAAACGCATAGTAACTGAAATGAAGGAGGCCATCTCACGATGGAGATAGCGGTCTTTCTGCTACTCTGGGGTCTCTAGGTCAATGGGCTGATCCAAATCCATCCCGTCGAGTATGTAGTCGACCACGTCATTCTCGCTAAGGAGAATGTGGAGACGTGCAACCCATATGGAGAAGTTTGATCCATCTAATCTGAGCTTCTCTCCATCTAACCAATCAATCATCAACAGGAAAGGTGGCATCTACATTTACAATTGCAAGAGGAATTTAGACTAAGTTTATAATTAAATGAGTTAATAATAAATCCACTCAGAAACACCTATCCCTATAAGGGTTCCAAGTGATAACACGACCCCTATCAGCCACATCTCCCTCGATCATCACGGCCATCAATGTGGGTTCAAGGGTGGACGCTAAACGTCGGTCACATCATTCATGCAACTCGTGCTCGATCTTTCGACCATCCGCGTTTTGAGGCCATGTCTACACATGCTAGGCTCGCCAACTCAACCTTAGTGTATTCGCTGTGCAACATGGCTTACACCCACTATATGCGAACGTAGATATGTCTGACACCCATGCCAGTACGATGGATCGCCTTATACCGAAGAACTTTCTTGGTGGTGCACACTAAGGGGGAACACAATCGTTGGTAATTTTAACAGGGATCATCTTATTAGGCTACCGTCGAGTATCTAATACTAGCACACAATAAGATATACAAACAATAACATTGAATGTAAATGCGATGTGATATGGTCCTTCATGTCGTGATCTCCATCCGTCCTCACCGGATTCCGGCGCCGTAGACACCAGGATACCGGTGTCATTCCGGCGTGGTAGTCCGTCACCTCCGTGACTATCTACTACTACGTGACATAAGGTAATCACTTTACTTTTCCACAACCATATCACAAAGCAATGCCCCCCTGCAAAACAAAGTTAGACGCCTCTACTTTATCTTTGCATGTTTTACGTGCCTGAATGGGCTTTCGCACAAGAACCGTTCTTACCTACGAACTTTCAGCATAACGCTGATCAAGTACTTGTCTCTACTACACCCCTTTCGGGGCCCTCCGTTGCAAATGGCATACCAACTAATGCGAGAGAGACAGACACCCCCTAAGCCACTTTATACGGTACAAGCCGTATGTCAAGCGTGGACCAGTCTCGCGAATGAACGCGTAAAGTCGGTTGGGGGCCGCTTCATCAAGCATTACTGCGGTATACACAAGTACACGTGGAAGGGTAACAACTAAAAGATCAACGCCCACACGCTACATCTCGTGTGTTCTACCCGTACTAGCATTACTACGCATAGATCTAGCTCTGATACCACTGTTGGGGTTCCGCGTATGAAAACAATAAATTATACCCTACGCCCCTGAACCCCTTAAGCTGCCAGGACCTATCTATTAGTAATACAGTAACAGGAGGGGCTTTTCGTGAACTTACCCTTGAAGACCGAAAAGTGTTGTCAACGCTCAGGAGAGCGTGGTTGATGTAGACGAGTCGAAGCCGACCTCAAGGTCGTGATGAAGTCCTTGCGCTCCCGTGGCTCCAACGACTTGAGTGCCTCAAGTGCGGCACCTCGTGGGGAGTTACACACACCCGGTGCCTGACGATGGCTCCCGCTTCCCCGATCCAGCAGTAGTTGCAGAAGTAGAGCTCTCGGATCCAAATCCCGCATCATGACGGCGCTCCGCGGTGAAGATGTCTCCCGTTTGCGCAGTCCAGACTTGGGACCACGGTCACGTGAGAGAGAGGGGGAGAGATAAAATATCAATTAGACGTCCTCCCAAAAGTGAGAAGACCTTTATTGATTATTAGTGTATTTTATTTGGCCAAATACCCCCACTATATATAGGGGAAGAGGAGGTACTACCTCCCTCAAAGTCCCGGGGTGGGACTAAAGGAGAGTAGGGGGGAGGGGTGGCACCGCCGGCCACCCCCATGGGCCCTGCACGCGGGGGGGGGGGGGGGGGCTAGCCCACTAGGGCCTCGGCCACCACCTTGGCCCCTTCTCCCTCTCTCTTTCCCTAATGGGACCTCTCCCCTCCGGGAATTGGCCCATTAAGCCTTTGACCATTTAAATTGATTTTTCTCTTTATTAAATGATTATGAATAAATGATTAAATCAACATTTAACATTCATTCACATATTATTCAACCTCCGTGGCCATGGAACACTTTCCACCTCCACTCCGGACATCCTCCGGACTTAGCGAAACCCTTCCGGTTTTTCTCTCTACTATTCTTCAGCGATTCTACCAATCCTATAAACACTCTCTAAGCATCATCAAGCCCTTAAGCATGATACCCCACGGTTCGGGAACACTCCAAACATGGCCGGGACACTCCCGCACCAATGATCGACAGAGGGACCTGGTTGGCCATGTGACCCCTGTGCGTTCCACGAAGATCTTTAGTCGTTTGAACCGGGACAGTCGTGTCTTATTCCCTTTGTCTCTCGATACTTGCATTGCCCGAGATCTGATCAATGACATCACCATGTCATGTTCAATCTCGTTACTGAACAACGCTACTTGACTTGTTCCGACAAGTGATATCCCCATGATGAAATCACACGCTGCGCAACTATTGGATATAACTTCTCCGAGTGGGCCCTTGAGTATCTTCCCGTCACATGGACGGACAAATCCTGCTCTTGACATATATTGCCTCAACGGTTTCCTCCGAGTACCTGGACACACCTTTATAACCACTGTATTACCAAGTGGCCCTTGATGCTATCAAAGCACTCTCGGGAGACAGTGATTGATATAGCGTCATGGTCTAAGGAATAGTCTACGAGGATCCATTTCTAATCATCGTAACTTGAACTTCGTGACATGATCGGGTCATGATGTTTAGGTTGGGTATTGGTTCATCATCTCATTCACAGAATGAGATGACCCCATTTCCAACTGGCATAAATCCCACTTGATCAGGAAACATGATGATCAGTTGACCAATGAACCAGTGACTAGAGTTTCACTGGGAACCCCTGGTTGTTTGTATATCACACATGCATTGATGTTTCCACTCAATACAGTTATAGCATGATATAAAACTTAATCATAAACTATATGAAATATGATAATAGTCCTTACTACTATTTGTCTCTAGGGCATATTTCCAACACTTGTCAGGTGCTGACTCGGTACATGCGCCTATGCCGAGTGCCCCATAACCTCCACATGGATGCTCCTCTCTTGAGATCTCCAAGGAGAGTGTGATATGGGCCCAGCAACTTGACGGGACATGGTACCCCTGAAAGTGTAAGATGGTTTACCTAGAGGGGGGTGAATAGGTTTCTACAAAATTCTTTGTAATCTTTTGCAAGTTTTAGGCTTTGCAGAATGTAAGTGTGCCTAAATGCAAACTAGGTGAGGCAACCTAGATGATGCTACAAGGTACTTCAAGAAGGAAGGCTATCACAAGGTAAACAACACAAGTAAGAGATCAGTTAAGGAATAACCGAAGCACTCAGAGACGAAGATGTATTCCTGTGTTCACCACCTTTGGGAAGGCAACTACATCGTGTTGGAGAGGTGTGAGGTTCCACGAAAGATTCCCCAACGCCACGAAGGCTCACCTTCTTCTCCGAGCCTATCCCACGAAGGAATAGCTCACTTACTCGTGGTAGACTTTAAGGTAGTCTCCAAACTCTCACAAACTTACCATGGAGCAAATCACAAGACGAATGCCTCCGAGCAACCCTAGCCGCCTAGGGTTTCACATAAACCCAAGAGTAACAAGCTAAATCGATGAACTCAAGGGGCAATGAACTTTGGCTTGGTGGAAATGTAGATCGGGACCTCCTCTTGCTTTCTACCAAAAGGATTTGGAATTGGCTGGGTAGAATGGGAGATACTCAAGGAATTGTGTTTCAACAATGGGGAGATAGAGAGCTTCAAGATGAGTATGTAATGGAATGCCTAACTCTCAGTGGACAAGAAAGGGGGTATATATATAGTCTGGGGTGAAAAAGGATCCATTTGGAGGGGCTTGCGACCAAACCGGCAATAAGTCCGGCGGCGCCGAACTTTGCGCCGGAAATTCTGGCCGTAGTTCCGGCGGACCGGTTTTTGCACCGAAAGTTCCGGCGGCGACCGGGATTTCTCGCAGAAACCGAAATCGCTTGCAGAGAGCCGTTTTGGTGCGTGCAGGAAATTTTGGCGGTGACCGGAAATTTCGGTGGCCACTCCGGCGACGCCGGTTTTCATGCCGATTTTTCACAGCCCTTTTTCCAGCCCTTTTTCACAACGACTTTCTGTCTCTCTGTTAGTGGGTGTATGGCTGAAGATGATATGATGTGTGTGTGGTGTAGAACATCCCCAAAGAGCGCATCAAGATCACCCCTCTTAATACTGCGGTGCTTCCTACTAGACTCAAAGACAAATAAGAGACAAAAGTAACGAAAGCACGGCTCTTCACTTCATAAACGAATGGGGGGTCACCTACCGCCTCTCATCATAAAATGCAGACTATCACCTGTAGAAACACTAGTACAAACATTAGTCCGCTCTTTAACTCTGATGTCATAGTTAACCAAAAACTGGATAAGGGCAATTTGCCCTTTCAATCTCCCCCTTTTTGGTTGACAATGACAAAACGAGATAGAGTGATACACAGTTAATATAGTAGGCTTTTAATAGACATTTCCTTAGAAGATTTTAAGAGAGCTCCCCCATAAGGTGTCCACATGAAAGCTGTTATGTTTGAATGCAAGGTGCACCTATTTAGGAATATGGATAGCTCCCCCAAAATCCTTAGGAAGCAAGCATGGCAAGACAAGTTAAGGACAATGATAACTTAGCATATAATAGTACAGAAATTAAGCACACACACATAGGATATCCAAGTACAATAATGATAAAGTAAACTTGTCCAGGCACGCACACGAAAGCAAATAATCTGATAAAGCAAATAGAAGCACAAGCCCATAAGAGACAAATAAACGTAGCGAGGCTTGTGCACAAGGTAAAAAGCATAAATGCAAACTCTACTCTCTTCTCCCCCTTTGGCATTGAGACACCAAAAAGAAAGAGGAGAGTGGAGGAAAAGATCTAGCCAGCAAATGGATCATCATCCTCCTCGTCCTCTTCCTCTTCCTCCTCCTCGTCCTCTTCCTCTTCCTCCTCCTCGTCCTCATATTTGGCTTCTTCTTCCTCGTCTTCATCCTCACCATCATTGCCAGTAGGGGCAGTAGACCGACGATGAGAGGAGCTGGAAGTAGCAAAGCCAGGCATCAAAGACGGATCAAAACCTCGAAACATGTCCTGATCTGGTGGGGGCTTCTCAAAGTTCACATAGGGCACCGGAGTCAAAGCATTGCCCAAATCTGGCACTGGACGACCATGCTCAGCCAAGAAAGCATTGTGTTTCCTCCTATTCTCTTGACTGAGCTTGAGACTGCGATGGGCAACATCATAGGAGGACTTGCACATATCCCAAAGGCCATTGAAGAATCTGGCAAGTCCTTTCTTGCAGGGAAGAGCACGACGAGAGTTAGAACCAACAGTGAATGGGTCATGGAGACGCTTAGTGCGTTACTCAGACAGCTTCATATCAAGGAGGTCAACATGAGTGCCCTGAAGAGGCAAGGTATAGATGTCCATCTCATCGCGTGAACCCGGAGGGAATCACTTATCAGGTACGGTGGCATTGAGAAGACGCTGAATATACTGGCAGTAGTTGGGAGTCATGCGCTTCTCAACAGACCTCTGAATCTCAGAATAGATAAAATCACATCCATCAATCTTCCTTAAGCATCAAGGGTCACAATAGTACAGCAGATTCTTGTGGTGACCACGAACATCAACAACATCACCAGCCTTGCTCACAAGATTGTGGCGGAAGAACTTGCCAAGGACCATGTAATAGTAGAACATACCAGTCAGACTAGGATCAACATGGCTTGGATCTTCATGGTAACACTAGATAATGTGGTCATCAGTGAAAGCCTTCTCGGAGTGAATACGGAACCCAGAAGCCCTCTCAGGAGAGTAACCCAAAGTAGAACAAAAATCGGTCATCCAAGTGATAGAGCGAGCTGCATCAGAGTGAAAGTAGACGGTGCAATGGAACTGGCAGAGAGCCTCATGCATGAGATTGATATTGATGGTGGTGAGGTCATAGATATCCATCTTCGTCATAGCCGCATCAATGTACTGAAAAAGTCATCCCAGAAGCAGCCCCGAGTGTCAGTCCAGAAGTACTTGTCAGAGCCTTGATATCCGAATAGGTGTTGTAGTTGGGAGGAGTTTCTTCTTCAATAGGACCAAGATTGCCCTTTCCCTTGTCGGCAGTCCGTCTAGCAGAAACTTTCTACCTAGGTCCCCTCTTCAATAGGGAACCCTAGAACGAGAAAGATAGCGAGAGAAAGGGGAAGCACATTACCCTCGGGGCCTGATGAAGCCATGGCCTCCCTTCTAAAGGGTGGACAAGGAATAATCACATGAGAAGAATGAGGGAAAAGTGCCCGATCTTCCAATGCGAGCAATAGAGAGCAAAAACCTTCGATGAGATGACTTGTAGATGGCCGATCTACAACTTGGTGGACTTTGGGGGTATTTGGTTGGAGGGAAGGGCCTACGGTAGGGTGGGAAAGCTTGGGGCGACGGCCATGGAGGGGGGGAGGGCGCGGAGAAGAAAGGAGAGGAAAGCATGAATTTCCCCACGCGCGAGGTTTAAATACCCCCTAAAACAGCAAAAACGGTAATAAGCTCGGCGAGACCGGGGTGGGAGCCAAAAATTTCGGCGAGCGGGTCGGCGGACCGAAACCCACGCTGAAATTTCTGGCCGTGACCAAAGATTTCTGCGGCTGACCGAAACTGAGCTCTGTGTGGCAGTTCGGTCGGCCGCCGAAAATCTCGGTCACCGCTAGAATTTTTGTCCCCACATCCGGCGTGACCAAAACATACGTTGAAAAGGCTGAGACTTTGGCAAAAAAAGAAGGTTTAGATGGTCCCCCTTTTTTGAGAGATCGAGTGAGAGACCATATGAACATATACACATAATCCAAATTGAACAAGTAAGTAACCCATATCTAGTGGAATAAGAACTAATAAACACAAATAGAAATAATGGACATGAGAACTCATCAACAAAGGTCAAACCACCCAACACACAAAAACCAAGAGTTGGGAGGGGGATTTCTCCCCCTATGTTTGAGCACACATGTCATGGCGCCTCAAAGATAGATTCTTGGACCCATATCATGACACGAGATCAATTTATATCGCAACATAGGTATGCATCCAACCAAGGCATGGTAGGATGACTATCCCCATATGTGTTGTGTGACTAGACTACATAGCAAGTAAAGAGCAGGAATATAATGCAAGAAGTGAATCGGTCCAAGTTTTTAGGATCTAGAATACCGAGTTCTCGCCTCAACATGACAAAACGGGCTTCATCCAAAGGCTTCGTGAAAATATCCGCCAATTGGAACATCGTTCCCACATGAGTGAGATTGATGTCACCATTTGCGACAAGGTCATGTAGGAAGTGGTGGCGGATGTCAATATGTTTGGTGCGACAATGTTGGACGGGGTTATTGGCGATCTTTATTGTGCTTTCATTGTCACATAGAAGAGGAACCATACCAATAGACACACCATAGTCTTTCAAGGTTTACCTCATCCATAATAATTGAGCGCAACAAGATGCTGCGGAAATGTATTCAGCTTAGGCGGTGGATAGGGCGGTGGAGTTTTGTTTCTTGGATGACAACCTCACCAATGACCAAACAAGGAATTGGCAAGCCCCGGAGGTCGACTTCCGATCAACCTTATCACTAGGCCAATCGGAATCTGAATATCCAACAAGGTCAAAGGTTGATCCCTTTGGATACCAAAACCTAAGAGTAGGAGTGAGAACAAGGTAGCTAAAGATTCATTTGATCGCCATCAAGTGGCACTCCTTGGGAGAGGATTGAAAAAAAGCATACATTCCAACACTTAACATGATATCCGACCTAGAAGCACAAAGGTAGAGCAAGGAGCCAATCATGGAGTGATATACCTTTTGGTCAACATCCTTCTCACCTTCTCCAAGGCAAAGTTTCCCATTGAGTGGCATGGTAGTCTTCATGGGGTTGGCATCGGTCATCTCAAATTTTGCAAGCATGTCCTTCACGTACTTCTCTTGGGAGATGAAGGTGCCTTGAGAAAGTTGCTTCACAATGAAGCCTAAGAAATACTTCAACTCCCCTATCATGGACATCCTAAATTTCTGGGTCGTCAACTTAGCAAAAGCTTTGTTATGAGATTCGTTATCTCCACCAAAGATAATATCATCAATATAAATTTGAACAATAAATAAGACACCCCCTTTAACCCGTTTGGTGGAAAGGATGGAATCGACTTTACCCATGCTAAGACCATCCATGAGTAAGAAATCCGTAAGGTGCTCATACCAAGCACGAGGATCTTACTTTAGTCTGTAGAGCGCATTATGGAGTAGATACACATAGTTGGGAAAGCGTATGTTTTCGAAACCTATGGATTCAGCTACATATGCAACCTCTTTCAAGGGACCATTAAGAAATGCACTTTTCACATCCATTTGATAAAGCTTAAAGTTATGAAAAGATGCATATGCAAGCAAGAGACGAATAGCTTCAAGGTGAGCAACGGGCGCAAAGGTGTCCTCATAGTCAATACATTCTATTTGAGCATACCCTTGAGCCACTAACCTTGCTTTGTTCCTTGTGACGGTTCCATTCTCATCTTGATTGTTCTTGAATACCCACTTGGTCCCGATGACATTGATGCGATGATCTTTAGGTCTCTCCACAAGATACCAAACTTCATTGCGGGTGAAGCACTCGAGTTCTTCTTGCATGGCGATGACCCAATCCGGATCTTCTAGAGCTTCATGGACCTTGAGTGGCTCAAAGTTGGACACAAATGCATGATGGCCACAAAAGGTAGTAAGATGCTTCTTCTTGTTGCGAGTCTTGATTCCTCTTGATATGCTTCCAAGTATATTATTGACTTGGAGTCCACTTGCAATGGAGGAAGACTTGATCTTACAAACTATCCCTTCATGATCAACAAATTCATCCTTTGTTGGTCCTTGATCATTGACAACTTCTTGAGCTTGACCTTGATTTTGAGGAACATGTACGTCTTCTTGGTCTTGCTCAACGGGTTGAGGGCTTGGTTCTTGTTCTTTAGTTTGCGAGAGTTGTTCATCATGCGGTGCACTTGATGGTTCAACTTGAGTAGAGCTAGGATCTTCTTGAGTTGGGCTTGATACTTCCCCATCAACATCCTGATCATGGATATGATATCCGCTGGGCAAGATATGCCCAATCCCCATCAACTTTATGACTTGAGAGGAATCTTCATCACCTACACCACATGGAACAACTTGCCCCTCTTGGGGCCATTATCCTCCAAAAACTCCATGTCATAAGATACTTCAACACAACCATTGGTTTTGTTGTAGTATCTGTAGGCATGAGAGTTTTCCACATAACCAACAAATATACCCTATAGTTCTAGATTGGAATTTACTGAGCTTTTCTTTCTTGTTCTTGATGAGGCATTTGCACCCAAAGACATGGAAGTAGTTGATGTTGGGCTTGTTCTTTGTGAGAATCTCGTACGGAGTCATGTCAAAGGGAGCTCGGAGGAAGAGCCGGTTCGAGTAGTGAACCGCGGTAGCAATGGCTTCTCCCAAAAGTTGTGGGGTGACTTGAACTCACTCAATATTGTTCTTGCCATATCAATGATAATCCGGTTGTTCCTTTCAACAACACCATTTTGTTGAGGGGTATAAGGAGTCGAGAATTCATGCTTGATCCCCTCATCTTTAACAAACTCTTTCATGGTGTAGTTCTTGAATTCAGTGCCATTGTAGGTCCTAATGGTCTTGATCTCCACTTCATGAGTGCGTTGAGCTTGTTTGGCAAAGATCATGAAGTACTTGTAGGTCTCATCCTTTGAATTGAGAAGAAATACCCAAGTGTACCTTGAGTAATCATCAACGATGACAAGACCATACTTTCTTCCACCAAGAGTATCATATGTTAATGGCCCGAAGATATCCAAATGGAGAAGCTCCAATGATCTTGACGTGGCCACCTTGGATATTGATGGATGACTCTTCCCATGTTGCTTTCCTAAAATGCAAGCACTACACACACGATCTTTCTCAAAATACACACTGGTTAGTCCAACAATATGATCACCCTTTATGAGTTGTTTAAGATTTCTCATGTTGACGTGGCCAAGGCGGCGATGCCAAAGCCATCCCTCGTCAACCTTGGCCATTAGACATGTGGAAAAAGATTGAATCTCTTGCGAGAGGTCGACCATGTAAAGGTCATCTTCCACATATCCAACAAGGACCAAATTGAGATTATCACTCCTAAATACTTTCACAAAAGATCTAGAGAAATAGGAATCATAACCGGCATCTATAAGATGTTTAATTGAAAGCAAGTTGTAGCCAAGGTTCTCAACAAGCATGACGGTGTCTAGGGTCAAGGCCTTGGAGACCACCAACTATCCATAACCTAGTACCTTTCCTTTAGAGTTGTCCCCAAAAGTGATGCTTGACGTTGAGTTGACATCATTAATGAATTGGTCAAGTGCACTTCTACCTCCGGTCATATGATTGGTGCATCCACTATCAAACACCCATTTTGATCCACCGGAGGCATACCCCTAAAAAATCAACTCTTTGATTTAGGAACACATTGAGTAATGGGTCCCCTAGCATTAACAACAAGATCTTTTGGTACCCAAATTGAGTACCACCTATAAGCATAACCATTGCGAGGGCCAACATATTTGGCATACACATCTCCTTGGGCACCCTTCCATAGCACATAGGATGGATTAGATTCTCTAGCAAACTTGTGGTTGGGGTTGCCCCTTGTGGCTCCCCCATTCACAACATTCTTCTTTACTTGGTCAACCACCTTGTGCCCTTCATGCACAAAGTTGATCTTCTTCGGTGGGTTAGCACCATTCTTGTCATTTTTGGGGTCAAACCCCATACCTTGCCATGGAGCTCTCATCGTTTGGTGAGCAAGAATCTCATCAAGAATCTTTCCCTTCAAGGCAGGATTGATACGCTCCATCTCAAGTTGTTCCTTCAACTTATTATTCTCCTTAAGGAGACAAGCTTGATCCAAGGTAAGGTTAGAGGTACAAGTAATATTCTCAACAATAATTGGATCCTTCAAGGTACCAAGAGCCTTTTCATAGGACAGTCGAAGTTGATCATGATTCTCCCCAAGTTTTATGAGCTCACGCTTGACAAGCAAATTAGCTTTCTCAAGGTCCTCAAGGTCATTGGTGAGAGAAGCATGAGCAATCTCAAGTTCTTTCTTTGAAGTATCAAGCTCTTGAGACAAAGTGATAGCTCTATCTAGGATATCCGCATCTTTTGCCTTATCTAGTTCATAGATTTCAATTCGTTCTTTAAGAAGTGAAGTAATGTCCTTTTCCTTACTTAGCTCTTGCTCAAGAAGATTGAATCTTCGCTTCTCATCATCAATATGAGATTCCAAGCTATCAATGGTCTCGTCACGTGAGTTGACAAGGTTCATTAATTGCTTGAATCTAGCACGAGCATTGCTTGGAAGGGACTTCATGATTTTATACATTTCTTGTATATAGTTTTCATCAAATTCATCGTTATCACTATCATTGGCACTAACATGATCATCCAAGATTCTAGAGAGAGATGGAGGGGAAGATATTACCTTGGTGCTCCTTGCCATGAGGCAAGAGCCGACGACCTTGGGAGTAGGAGAATCATCGATGTAGTCCTTGGTGTAGTCGTAGGTGAGTAGTGACCCATGTTCGGTGTAAACCAAACTAGGCTGACCACACACCTCCTCCTCGTCCTCGCTCTCCACATCGCATGTGGCCTTGGAGCTTTGTTCCATAAGGCAAGTACCGGCGACCTTGGGAGTGATGGAGTCATGGGCGTAGTCTTTGGTGTAGTCATATGTGAAGAGTGACCCGGTTTCAGCAAAAGCCAAACCGGACACTCCCACAACCTTCTCCTCATCTGCACTCTCGGCACCGAATAGGTATTCTTTGCCTAGGAAGCCTTTGGCATCACGCTTTTTGTTCCTCTTGTACCTCTCGTTGATGGGGTTTGGCTTCAATCTTAGCTTGGCGTCCTCTTCATAGTTGGGCTTGTCAAGTCTCTTATCATATGGGCATTTGTCATCCAAGTGATCTGACTCATCATAATTTTAGCAAGTCCTCTTCTTCTCACTTGGCCTGGTGGAGCTTCTTCTTCTTCTTCTTCATAACTTCAAGTTCTTGGTGAAGAGAGCAAGTTGAGATAGCATGTCATCAACACCATCACTATCACTCTCTTCTTCAGTTGCAACACTTTCTTGCACACAATTGTCCTTCAATGCTAGGGAGTGAGAAGGTCCAATGGCACGGTTGATCTCCTTGATCTTTTGTCCTTCATCCTCCATGTTATCCATGGCAACAGGATATGATACTAGATCATTGAGAGAGAAGTGGCGAGCTGAATCTAGGAGTTACAAGTTCAGGGAAAGCTTCTTGTCGAAGGCGGCGATCATGGATAGAATCTTGGACTTGATGATCTCATCATTAAAGTTGAACCGATCATCATACTTATCACAGCCCAAACCATCAATCTTCACACGGAGGGCAACAAGTCTCTTGTATGCTTCTGCGATGGACTCACTATCGTTGTTCATGAACATGCTCATCTCTGACTTGGCAGCTTCATACTTGGACTTTTGGAAAAGGGATGTTCCCTCTTGGAGAATGACAATCCTCTCCCAAAGCTCCTTTGTGGTGGGGATATTGCTAACTTGATCAAAGAGAGTGCGGTTGATGGCACTTCTTATCTTGTCACAAGCCGTTGCATTTAGTTGACGGTCATAGTATTCTCCAGGGGTGAGATTGTTGGGATCTTGTGGATAGAAGCCCTTGCCCACAATCTCCCAAAGCTCCACACTACAGCTGCAAAGATGAGATTCCATAGAAATTTTCCAATGAGATAAGTGGTTCCATCATAGTGAGGTGCGGGACCCAAACCATTAATATGAGGCATGATGTTCTTTTGTTTAGGATATATATACGGAAATGGATTAGGAGGCATAGAGGCTTTCATTGTGTCACTCTCACTAGAGGACTCATTCATGGCCTCCTTACCGGTGTCCATCGGCCACCCTTGAGGTACTACCTAAGGTCCGGCAAGCATGACCCCCGCGCCCATCCCCGTAAAACGTCCCTCAAGAAAACTTATTCGAGCAAGGAGATCGGAATCCGCCTTAGGCTTTTCAAGGGACTGTTTGGCAAAGAGTTCACGGAGCTCTTGACCGAATAAGTCTTTCCCTCATCATCATCGGAGAAAACCATCTTTTCTCTTAGGCGGTAAAGCCCTTAGAAGAGCACTTTGCTCTGATACCAATTGAAAGAGTAAGATGGTTTACCTAGAGGGGGGGTTGAATAGGTTTCTAAAAAATTCTTTGTAATCTTTTGCAAGTTTTAGGCTTTGTGTAATGTAAGTGTGCCTAAATGCAAACTAGGCGAGGCAACCTAGATGATGATACAAGATACTTCAAGCACAAAGGCTATCACAAGGTAAACAACACAAGTAAGAGATCGGTTAAGGAATAACCAAATCACACGGAGACGAAGATGTATTCCCGTGTTCACCACCTTTGGGAAGGCAACTACGTCACGTTGGAGAGGTGTGAGGTTCCACGAAGGATTCCCCAACATCACGAAGGCTCACCTTCTTCTCCGAGCCTATCCCACGAAGGAATAGTTCACTTACTCGTGGTAGACTTTAAGGTAGTCTCCAAACTCTCACAAACTTTCCACGGAGCAAATCACAAGCCAAATGCCTCCGAGCGACCCTAGCCGCCTAGGGTTTCCCACAAACCCAAGAGTAACAAGCTAACTCGATGAATTCAAGGGGGAATGAACTTTGCCTTGGTGGAAACGTAGATCGGGACCTCCTCTTGCTTTCTACCAAAGGGATTTGGAATTGGTTGGGTAGAATGGGAGATCCTCAAGGAATTGTGTTTCAACAATGGGGAGAGAGAGAGAGCTTCAAGATGAGTATGTAATGGAATGCCTAACTCTCAGTGGAGAAGAAAGGGGGTATATATAGTCTGGGGTAAAAAAGGAGCCGTTTGGAGGGGCCTGCGACCAAACCGATAATAAGTCTGGCGGCGCCGAACTGTGCGCCGAAAATTCTGGCTGTAGTTCCGGCGGACCAGTTTATGTGTTGAAAGTTTCGGCGGCGACCAGGATTTTTGGCGGAAACCGAAATTGCCTACAGAGAGCCGTTTTGGCGCCGGAAATTTCGGCGGTGACTGGAAATTCCGGTAGCGCCGGTTTTCATGCCAATTCTTCACAGCCCTTTTTCTAGCCCTTTTTCACAACGAATTTTTGTATCTCCTTTAGTGGGTGTATGGCTAAAGATGATATGATGTGTGTGTGGTGTAGAACATCCCCAAAGAGCGTATCGAGATCGCCCCTCTTAATAGTGTGGTGCTTCCTACTAGACTCAAAGACAAATAAGAGAGAAAAGTAACGAAATCATAACTCTTCACTTCATAAACGAATGGGGGGGGGTCACTTACCGCCTCTCATCATCAAACGCGTACTATCACCTGTAGAAACACTACTAGAAACATTAGTCGCTCTTTAACTCCGATGTCATAGTTAACCAAAAACTGGATAAGGGCATTTTGCCCTTTCAACCCCCTGTACCGATGGTCTGACAGTAGCCCCCGAGCGCTTGGCTTGCACGTGTCCGTCGACGGGGGCAAGAAAGTCAAGGGACCAACTAGCTCTAGGCCCGCGCCTAATTGTGTCAGCACATGATTACCCAGAAGGGTTCATCCACGTCCTCCACGTGTGGTTGTAAAGGGAAGATGTACGTTAGATATGGGAAGTGTCGCCTCCACTATTTGGCCTCAAAGCCCGCTCCTTCCATTAAAAGTCGAGCCGGCATCGGGCCTGTTCACTTCACATTCTTCCTCTGCCACTTCTTTCTAGCTCCCCTCCGCTGTCGCACCTTTGCTTCCCTGGGGCCTCACGATAGCGCCTAAGAGAGCATGTGACGTCTTGGCTGTGGCAGGTCCTCTGCCGCCGAGTTATTGCACGCTGCCGATACCGAAGATCACCAACGAGAAGGGCCTAGATAAAGTCAGGCGGATGGCGGCTTTGGCCACGAATGAGTGGGGAGCCACCCAGGTGTGGTGCAGCGTGGTGGGCGAAGGCGGGTGTCCTGCCACCTCGTAACCCGTCTTCACACATTCAATCGCCGCCGGATTGGTGGCACCGTTCTCCTCCTTCTTCCTCGCCATTCTAGAGCACTACTGCATCCAGCTGTTGAAAGGACACAAATGCCGCCTAGAGGGGGTGAATAGGCGGTTTAATTTTTTTTATGAGATAGGATTAACAAAGGTGGAATAAAACCAGCGTTTACTTTGTCAAGCACAAAACATGTATATACTATGGTTCACCTATGTGCACCAACAACTTATGCTAAGCAAGGCAAGCAACTATGTGATAGCATGATATAAGACTTCAAGCACGAATATTATCACAAAGTAAAGTGCATAAGTAAAGAGCTCGGGTATAGAGATAACCGAGGCACGCGGATACGACGATGTTTTACCGAGTTCATCCCAACAATATCCATCATCATATGATGACATGGTCATGCCACTTCAACAATATTCCCGTACATTCATCTCTAGTATAACTTCCATTATTTAACTACCTCTGATAGATCCACCAAAGTAGTTATTACTAACTTCATTCCATAAACTCCTTTATATTTACCTTGCATCCTAAAGAGATATAAGCTCCCTTGATTTGGAGCTATGTCCTTGTTTTGACCTCTTTGTACTTTCCAGGATCAGGATTTGTCAGTTATGGTGTGCCTCTTTTTTTTTACCGGAGGCGTGTTGTTTATTGGGCCGTTTAATGTTCATTGGGCCTAGTTGCTTCATTGCTTCTATGGTGGAATTGGAGCACCGCCGTTTGTTTTGGCTATGTATCAAACTTAGCTGTGGGCCTATTCGTGTGGGGCATTGTGTTGTGCGTGTATATGCGATGAGGCATCGGGTAAAGTCAGCAGTTTAAATGACTTGGATTTGTCTAGATTCACATGTATCTAGACGCGTTTTAGTGTATAGATCAATGCGAATCTAGACACGTTTGAGTGTATAGATTAATGCGAATCTAGATAAATACATGTGAATCTACACAAATAGAAGTCACTTATTTCCGGACGGAAGAGTACTGTTTTGGCACACAGAAATAGTGTACTAGGTAGTGTATGTTGTGTTTTCTATCACATGTAATGTCCTGGCAAGAATAAAGGGCAGGAAGATCCACTGTGGATCACGTCTCGCATTGATGTAGTGTACAGGTCATGTAGACTAGACCGTAGATCCAAAAAGAACATGTACCGTGAAATGAATCAACCTGCATGATCTTTGGAGTCCGAAAGAAAGACAGAACATGAAAAACATCCACTCTAAATATACCCACTCTCTACTGCATGTCTTTTTTTTGGAGAACAATCTAATGCATGTCGAAGCTGTCCATTAGATAGTCGATACACATTCCAGCTGCGCTACTTCCCTTTTAACATGCCATTAACAAATACAAAACCCACTAACGATTTCAATATTACCCTTACTATACAGCATATCATGGTCAAGTTAGTTAGAACAACTAACTCTTTTCTTCTCAAGATAGTTAGGACAATTAAATCACTACAACAAACTAATCAAAAAAATACGAATGCAATACTTACTCACCAAGAAAAAATAAAGACAACTTCTACTACATGACAATCGACTGCTGAAAAAATACGAATGCAATACTTACTCATAAGCAGACTATTTCTCCAAGTCCGACGCGACCCACACATGTGTGACCAAGCGCCATCCACTATATTATTAAAGGCACAAAACAGCCAGAGCAAAAACGACAACTATCAAGAAAAGAAAAATAACCAGGTGTTCTCCCGAAAACATCTTCGTCCCTGCATCCCCCGCCCTACAGACTGGGAGACCTCACCACGCTACACCCTTCTCCTCCCACACTCCGTCGGTGCGTGCCGCCGAGCATTGCCAGTGTGGTGCCAGCAACGGCGTATGGACATCCTCATGCGCGTGGAAGCAAGGGCGAGGCTAACAACAGCTCATGGCGGCGCATTTCGGACTAACAGCAATCTGACTTAGTGGCATTAGATCCAACATCCAGCCAATTGACGTAGCAGCGACATGGTCGTCGCTACTAGGAGCTGTCGTAGCGTCACTGGAGTGCAGCTGGTGGAGCCCTACCCACCCATATCTGAGCCCACAAGGACACCCCTCTCATGGACTGGGCGAGACGTCTCTGGTGCAATATCGCCTCCACTGACGGAAGAGAAATAGGGAAAACCACTATGGTTGGCATCGCTGGAAATGCCCCGTTGTAGTACGGCGGCAAGACTTCACGGGCCCAATCGGGATCGGCCAAGCCAGTGAAGGACTGGTTTGTCCTGCTACAACATCCGGTGGGCTACTACGCCTAGCGAATGAGGAAATTCCCATCCAAGTATCGTTGTATCGCTGACCCTCGATGTCGTTTTCGCTTCTCAGTATTACCAGCCTCCACATTGTAGGCCATGGTGAGACAACGGGGGTAATTGCAAGACCGTGATGGCGGTCGTTCTGGGTGGCAAACCAAGTGAAGTGATCGGGAGTAGAATGAGGCTTTTTGGGAGGTCGAGAAAATTTCTGCCGTCTTGGCACCGGCATAGTGACACCTATGGGTGTCACCTTCCTTCCATAAGGGCGTCGAGTGTACCTCTTCCCTACTCCCTACAGTGAACCGAACAAAACACCTAAGATGCATAGTGAAGGTAACCCTAAGAATAGTCCAGGCAACATCGTCACTGTCGTAACTTCCCTTCCTGGAGGTGTTGCTTGGTTTACGACGCTTTAAAGAACTAGGGCCGTAGTGGAAATTCTCTGGATGGTGCAACAGTCGAAATTCATCGCCACTTTTATCGAACCACCGATGTCTGATTGTTCTCTTATTTTTATTTTGTTCTTGATTCGTGCTATTTCTCCCAGCAATGCTATCCCAATTGCACCGATTGTTCCCTATTAATATAACAGGGTGAACACCTATTTAGAGATAGAACGGAAAAGAAACTACTATCACCGACATAAAAACTAGATGCAAATTTTTGGAAGACGGCACAGCGAAGCACGCAGGGCCCATATAGTCTACTTCTAAGGCTTGCAAGATTACACTTCTCTCTATATCACATGTGATAATAATCCTCTGGGATAGGTAGGGTACTCCTCCCCATAATACGAGTTTGTTCTTGTATTAGCTTGGTTAAACTACTATGCCTCCAACTACTCCATACCATTCATAGTATATACTTCATCATACTCTAACTTGACTTTTCATGATCAAGCTAGATGGTTCAGCTTACTAAGGCTTTGCCTAATTTGGTATACCCACAACTCTTCTTCATCATCTAGTCATCTATTCTCAAGTGATTTTAGAATAATGACCACCAACCTTTGATCAAACTAAACTAAGGCTACTAATTGTCTGATCAAGATCTATTAACACTAAGTAATAGAATTGTACTAGTCCCTCTAAAGGCTTATCTTGTTAAGGAAGCTTACTCCATATTTATATCTACTTGGCTTAACAATATTATCATTGGATACCCTAATACTACAATCTTTCTTATAACTTCTCAGGTACTAGTTTAACTCTTAGGTTTAGATACTTCTTCTAGTTAACTCATGAATGAGTTAACTCCTCCAACATCCAATGGATTGATCACCACTAAGGTCTCATTCCATTGATGATAGCACACTCTACCATATCTAGTTCCTTATTCTTATTAATTTACTTAAGGTCTTTGGAAGGTTAATATAATAGGTCAAAGGCTAAGAGTCAATAAGTTCTAGGTCAGGAATTGATCACTCATTATTGATGATCAATTTAAACTAGGACTTAGCTATTTAGGGATGTCATATATTAATATGACAACAAATGTATGTGATGAATGGTCTTGGCTCGACTTCTATTTTCACTCTATTCGTGGTAAGAGTTAATATTTAAGAGCTACCATGATACCCATGGTAGGAATAACTATGGCAAATAAGTGTTTCAAGATTTAGTTATTAAGTTTCTTTGCTTAAGTTATAAACTTAATGGAGTATTCAAGAGTTGTTATAATGAATATCCTGATGTGATCCCTATAAGATCCTTCATAGATGTGTGGTGGTTTTAGCTTGGTTCTATTTGATCTACCCATAGATCAAATTATATTACCCAAAATAAGGTTTTAGCAAAGGTCATATTGAAACTTATCGCAATCCACTTGATGATCTACTTCAGTTCCACCAAGTTGAGAGAAGCTTCAATCACTTTGACAAGTTTTATTTAAAAGCGCGAAAATTATCCAGATTTTCTATGCATGAATGCAATGCACACACCTTACCTTAGCTTATTTCTAAGCTCTAATGCTGGGATGTTACAGTCTCTCCCCCTTAAAATAAACTTCATCCGTGAAGTTCGTACTCACTTGAATTTTGGAATGAGGTATTGACTTGTATTGATCATGACATTTCTCGACTCCATTGTGATCACAATTGGGGATAATTGTGGTATCCCGTATCCAGATCTTTTTCCATAAATCCTCTTCATTCTTAATAGAATACAATTGTCATTTCCAATTTATCGCCTAGTTCCTTATACTATAATATCCTTAAGGACATATCTTTCCTAAAAGATCCTTAAATCAAACATATTCTTTGGTTCCTTAAACCTACTAGCTATTCTTAGCAATTCCCTTTACTTGATCCTCGACCAAATTTTCTATATTAGCTAAGTTCTAGGCAGTATCTATAGAATAGAGTTTTGAACTAAACTAAACCGTAGTTGCGGTAATATTATTGTATTTGGTTAGTCACAATATGGTTTGTCTTTATGGGCCTTTATGTGATTGGTCTTGGTTTCATTTAACCCAATCCAATTGTAGTTTCCTATTACTCTACTCAAGTCTATTTTGGTATACTCTCTTTACTCTTAGGGACAACTTACGAGTTGTTTCCTTTTAAACTAATCCACTAGTTTAAGCTGTTATGTCTACTTCGATCATTCATTTGGACATACGCTCGGAAATACTTTATAATGATGACTTCTTCTAGCCTTATGAGAATAAGGCTTAACCTCATCATGGCCTAGTAAATCTTCTCCAGCCTTTACTTAGAAAGTCAGGTAACAACACTTCCATATTATTGCTTACTCTCCCCCTTGGGGTTTCCTAATGGCCTTTAAACTACATGTGTAACCATCCTTGACTCTATAGTTAGGATATTGGTCTCTGTCTAGCTTATAATTTATCTCTATAAGGTCTCATGAAAGAATCTGCGGTATACCCACACAATTGTGGATCTCCGGAAAGAATCTTCCAACATTATTTGTCTTACTTTTAACCTTTTGGACATTCTCTCTTTGGTAAGCCTGATTTTGCGAAGCGTCTCAAAAGACGATATTTAGTTGTATACTTCTTTAGATCTAGGTTGACTTAGGCCAAGTTTTATGCTCTTTAAATTACACTAAGATGACCTGGTTAGCTAAAGTGCTAGGATACCAACTACAGATACCAGCTACGGATCCTCCTAGGTGTATGGATTACCCTACGGATTTTCTACTTCTTACTAGCATTCTCGCTGAGTTGTCAGAGCTTGAATACCACCTTTTTGTTCCAAAACTGCTTCTTTGCACTCTTCCAAGTTACTTTCATGAACTTGGTACAACTACTTCATTAGCTTCTTAGCAATATCACCTACTTTGAGTGAACTTAAGTTCATTCCTTCATGTTGCTCCACACATTTTCTCCACTAATATTCCTTCTTATTGTCAGCTAATAATGAGTTGGGATGGATCTATCCTCCAAAATAGTGCTGATACTCCTTATATTTGGCTTCCTTCTTCACGCAAGTCCTTGTATTGATCTTCGGATCTTGTCACTCCCTTACACGAATTCCCTTTTCTATCTAGATCTATAACATCAAATAATAACTTGATTATGCAACATGCATTTGCACACCAAGTCAAACTTCATGTACATATCTACTCAATCAAGAAGATTCCAAAAAACCAAGAAATCCAAATGTGGTACATATAACACACATCATTCTAAGCCTGGAATATAGTAGTTGAGTATAATACCTCTAGAATTCAGGCTTAGCTATGTAGTATATGACACCTCCTAGTATAGGTTTACTTTGTGATACTTAACACTTAGGTGTTAAACTACTCTTTGCCTCAATACTTACCCAAACTTCTCAATTGCAATTGGATAATTTTGAGCAAAGTGGTCTCAATTTGGTTTTGACTAACTTCTTACCTTTCTTTCGGGGCTACTAAAGACTAACAATTTTCCATTCTATCGTAAACTATCCTCACATGATCTCTCAAAACTACTAACAAAATTGTAGTTACTACCTTAATCCAAAAATTATCGTAATGTTGTAAAACCTATGACTTCTATCATAGACCTACACTGTTCTTTACTTACTGTTATTACAAGATTTGTTATTGAGTACTAGTCCTAATTACAAACTTAGCATGGTCTTGGAGCTAATCCCACCATGAACTTGTTAAGATTTACCTAGTCATCATGATTGGGGAGCTAATCTCACCATGACGATTCTTCTTCTTAGCTTAATATTAATGATTCTTAACAAAATTCTACTCCATCACATGGAATTATCAAGTGAATGCCACGTGATTTACTTCCAACTGTAGCTATACATACTCTAATGGTCCACCCTATGTGGTATAGTGGTATCAACTAGTGGTAAGATTCTGCTGCTTCATAGGGATTCTAAATATAGACTCCATCACTAATACTACTCCACATGGTACCCTGATCTTAGCCATAATCTTCTTTGATATTTTAACTTACTTAATATATCTTAGTGGTGTTATACCTATTTAGAGCTACACCAAAATATCATTTCCCTAAAGAAGACATATAACTAATCCTTAAGAAAGATGACAAAAGCATCCGACTTAAAGGTGACAAGGCTATCCTCAAGTGGATACCCATCACAATTCTTGGTTTAGATAAGAGGGCTTCCTATAGTCACTATCCAACCTACAGATCTCCAAAAGGGTTTTAATCCTAAGGTCAAAGCATATGCTCTGATACCAGCTGTGGTGACCCAGCATACCACTGCATGATGTAGTACACTATAGTCGTTGACATAACACCAATGAAACACCATTCACTAGTATTACATCCCTCAGAGTGGTACAATAGAAACACAGCAGGTCCAAGACATGACTATAGATTACAACTTGACTCTTTACAAAAGATCTAGAGAACACTCTAGGTTAAAGAGAGAGAAAGAAACTTCTTACAAAGAAGAACCAGAAATAATAACTCAGAGCTATCTAGCTAAAAATACTAACATCTAAACTATCTAGCTTGCAATTGCTACTAATGCAATGCTCTACAGAAGTAGGTTTTATGGCTAGTGTATCTACTCCTATCTAATCATGAACTTTGCCTTCACTTCGGTTGATGTATATGTTGACTTCATTGACTTTATTGAAGAACTTGAGATGTTGATGATGATTTGTTGAGGATGAGTTGGTGTTGACATCGTCTTCAACGACTTCAGAATCTAGCAAGGGTTAAGAAGGTATGGTTGAGCATGAGCGTACTCAGCAAGTTCACTAAAAAGGAGTGTCTGATGCACTAACTACAGCCACAGACCATAGGTCATAGACAATGCCGATTTTCGAAAACATTTCTTCAAAGGTTGCTTTTATTCTGAAAAGCTATGTTTGTCAGACTTCACAGGTTTACCAGAACTTTCGTGGAGTTCCTTTCTTGCAATGTTCGCAGCTCCTTCCCAGAACAGGGAGTAACAAGTTACAGTTCTTACACTCTGCAGAGGTGCATCACTTTTCCCATGAGAGACCTTAAGCTTTGTTGCACGACCGGGAGTATATCCCCGTTCAAACTTCCTTGGTTCGAGGCCCAACCTAAGATCCAAACCAATCACTGCCCTTCTCCGCGACCCCGCATGAAGACACAATCCACCAATAAGGTTTACCACGAGTACAGTCCGGGTAGCCTCTCGAAGACTCTGTAAGCAGCTCTACCTGGCAGGCACCATTAGCTATGGTGAACCTCCACCAAGACAGCTATGCACAGATAATCTAGATACCAATATCACGGGGCACTGAGGGGTGCCACCCATGTGCTGGATTCTCCATGAGAAATCTGCAGCTTCACGATAAGGTCATCTGTCCATGCGAAAGGAAGAAGATCCAGACGACTTCTCCATCCCATTCCAGATCTCATGGTTAACGCGTAATATACGGCGCTAGAATCACTGGCGACATTAGTTGTTAAGTCCTAGATATTATGTTCCTTTACCACTGGAACTGTATCAGTAGATTCTTACCACTTGGTAAATAATCCATGATCATATTATTATGAAAATAGTATTTTCTGACCGTTTTGGAGTGCAGGTGATGACAACATTTGAGTTACAAGCATTTTATAGAAAATAATCAAAGGAAATGAGCAAGTATGAACTTGACTTTTGTGATTGCAAGATTATGCACTCATGGTCTTCGAGACAATAGAAGATCCAAAAATCTGAAATTAGCACCATTGGTCTAGTAAGGACAAATGTTTAAAGAAGCAGGATGCAATTATGCATAAGTAATGTAATGCAGTTTGATAAACGTGAATCCTCAGAATAATTGTATTTGATCTAGGGTTTGAAGTATGTGATGAGTTCTTTGGAATGTGTTACACTTTTATACCAGCTTCACACCTGTGCTTCTTGTTAAGGCTTGTGAGAGTGTGTGGAACAATATGTAAAAGCAACAAGTAGAATGCAATAGTAAAGCACTCAAGTCTGGAATGGTACACAGGGATTTCCTAAAAGGGTTATTAATTCATTAGAGTCTTCATAGAAATACTTAAGGATTACTTTTAATATTTCTTGAAAGAATAACTTTTTGAGGAAAGAATACTTTACAAAGGAACGTATTTAAATTTGAAGTTAACACTATTTAGGGTTTCTTTTAAAATTTAATTATCAAAGAGTAAAACTTTACTACACTTAAACAATCACAACACCTGTAGTGGAGACTTATATGCTTTGAATATTGCATCATATTATATGTAGTTCACTTCTTAACATTCCATAAAGGTGGTGTATAAGTGTTATTGCTTTTATGGGAGTGGTGTTTCCGAAGATTATAAGTGAATAGAATCACTTACCTATCTTTAGAATTAATGGTTATACTTTATAAATATAGAATATGTATTACTTTAATTGCTCAAAAACTTTATTTAGATCTTTAAGTGGATTCCTAAACTTGTAAAATAATTGATAAATATTATATTGGTGATTTTATAAATGCGTAGAATCCTATTGATAGACAATATACTATTTTAGATGATTTTATAATTGATAAAATCTTTTTAGGAAAATTAAGATACACTTAAATTTAAATGGTAGTTTTAGTAAATACATCTTAAAATAGTTAGACCTACTTTTACTTCACTTAAACATCAATTGAACTTGTTTTTTACACTTCTAGACCTCAAATAACTTATATTAAAGATATAAGCAAAGATTTATATAGTTTTTTTTGCATTAAAATAAAAGAAAAGGGTTTTAAAGAAGATTTATTAAACCTTTACACTTAAGTTTACCTCAAGCATGAAAGGTGATATTTTTAATGTGTAGATTTTATTTTTGTGATCATTTTGGTATATTATAGGTATTTTTGTGATTTCTAAATAATAAGATATGATTTATATAAGTTTTATCACTTTATAAACACTTAATAAATAATAATATTTAGTTAAGTGACACAAAAATATATGAAACAAGTTTATAAATGTGTATTTTGTTTTTCTAAGAATTTTGATATATTATACTTATTTTTCTGAAATTTTAAATAATAGAATATGCTTTTTAAAGATTTATCCTTAATTCGTTATTTGCTAATAATAACTATTTCATTTCAGTTGGAAAATAAAGTATAATACTAGGTTTAAATTGTAGAGTTTATTTTTCTGAACATTTTGATATGTAATATCTATTTTTCTGAATTATGAAAACAAAGTTATTGAATTTATAAGATTTAATCATTTTTATTAAATTTCTGGAAAATATTTATATTTGAATTTATACTATTTTAGCTATTTACGAAACAAGGATATACTTTTCTCACCGAGTGTCTAGCCAGGGTCACTAACTAGTGGGGCCAGGGGCCACGTCAATGTGGATTGGTTAAAATAGGCTGACTGGGCTGTGGGTGACATGAGCATGACGTCGTGATGATGTCAGCAATGGCCGAGACTCCCAAGTCGAGCATGGTCACGATGTTGGAGAGCTCGCGGGGCAAAACAGAGTGCAGCGCTAGACAAAGGAGATCAAGGCAAGTACTAGAATGGTGTCGCTGCCTGTTATTGGTCACCAGAGCTACTCCGATGACAACAACTCACGGCGGTCGATGGCAGACAACGATGCTACGGTGATCTAGAGCAAGAGGAAGAGATTGGAGAGGTCTAGGAGAAGTGTCAGCTCACCCTAGTGATGATGGTGAGGTTGATGAGGCACGAGGTGGTCCGATGGCGACGAATCGACGACAATGGCCATGGTGGTCAGAAGGATGCCGAGCTTGATTCCTCGCTGCTCATGACGCGCCTGCCTGTGAGATTAGTTGGAGACGAACAAGAAGAGAATGGTGAGCATGACGGTGCCCTTGGTTGGCTCAGAGGAGGCCCGTGGTGGCTAGGAGAGTGAACTCCGGCAAGCTAGGGTTCGATGACCTCCTCTATGGAGAGGATAAGAACAAGAGAGAGGGGAAAATGGGGATGAGGATGGACAAGAGCATCACAGTGGCGGTCTTATCCTCCTCCCTGGCAACGGCGATCCATCACGGCAGTCGAAAACTTGCTGACAATGGCGGACGGCATCGAGTGGCGGCGAGGTGCTCCAGCGAGCTGTCTGTGTGCGTGAAGATGACGATGATGCCATTTTTGCAGAAAACCCCTTGGCAATTCTTCTGTCTCAACATGTGGTCCACCTCCGGTCCCACATGTCAGTCAGAGAGGGGAGAGGGGAGACACAGGCTACTCTTGGGCCGATGCTAAGTGAGCAGTTCTTTCTTTCTACTGCTCACGGGCTGGGAATAGGGAATGTGTCTTGGGCTGTGCGGCTGGCTGATTCCTTTTACTTTTCCATTTCTCTTTTCTGTTTTCTGTTTTTTACAAAACCATTTTAAATATGAATTCCTTCAAGGATTTAAATATCTAGAGAATTTGTAGGTCAAGAATATTATTGTATAAAGCAAGTATGACCCTCTTCTCCTCCTTTCTCATTGTGTATAAAAATATTCATAACTATATGAAGAATCCTTTTCATTAGGAGATATTAATAGGAATTAGGGTTCAAGGAATTACTTCTTATGTAAATATCCCTTCAGTATGATTCGTTTTCACTTGGTAATGGTAATGGCAATGATTTAGGATGGCGAATGATATATAAAATCTGATTCCTACTTAACCTCATAAAGGAATATATTCAGTATAAGGTATTAAACCTTGTGGTTTATAATATGATGATTTGAGTTTCACAATTCTCCATATTTGGTGATTTATCTTATTCAAACTCTACTTAGTTTGTGCGGTTTAGAACTATCATAAAATAATCTTGGTTAAGTCATTATGCATGAATATCAATCATTAATGAGGAAATGAAAATGTTTATTTCCAAATAATGGACATGAGATTTGGGAAGGTTTAATAAACTCATATCTATTATGAATATGGATGAAGATTAAGAGCTAGGATGAATTGCCTTCATGTTTTGTGGCCATGGATAATAAATCAACTTAGAGTGAGCTATTTGAGATTGCTTTCCTAATGTGATGTTGATGGTATATGAGACTAGGTCTTTATTAGGGTTTAAGACAATCAGGTGGACAAGGATTCCATCAATACACTCTCAACTGGTATTCTACTTATCTCTTAGACACTTCATTTGACTAAGAGATACTATTCATTGACTGCCTAAGAATAGGAATTGGTTTAACTACCCTCTTGATTCTAGGGTTTTAAACAAAGAGGTAGACATGGGTTTTGTCATTGATTGATATGATTTTAGTTAAGGCTTCTAAAGAATTCCAATCCTCACACTTCACTAAGCTTGGTTCATAGTTAAGGAATTCCTTTCCTAAATATACTCTATTTAAATCTCTCATCTGCTTCACTAAGATCTCTTCTGTCTAACTGATCTAGTCATCTGGCTCCACCATATACATCATCATATGATGTCATGGTCATGCCACTTAAACAATATTCCGCTACATTCATCTCTAGTATAACTTCCATTATTTAACTACCTCTAATAGATCCACCAAAGTAGTTATTACTAACTTCATTCCATAAACTCCTTTATATTTACATTGCATCTACTTATAAGGCTTGCAAGATTACACTTCTCTCTATATCACATGTGATAACAATCCTCTGGGATAGGTAGGGTACTCCTCCCCATAATACAAGTTTGTTCTTGTATTAGCTTGGTTAAACTACTATGCCTCCAACTACTCCATACCATTCATAGTATATACTTCATCATACTCTAGCTTGACTTTTCATGATCAAGCTAGATGGTTCAGCTTACTAAGGCTTTGCCTAATTTGGTATACCCACAACTCTTCTTCATCATCTAGTCATATATTCTCAAGTGACTTGAGAATAATGACCACCAACCTTTGATCAAACTAAACTAAGGCTACTAATTGTCTGATCAAGATCTATTAACACTAAGTAGTAGACTTGTACTAGTCTCTCTAAAGGCTTATCTTGTTAAGGAAGCTTACTCCATATTTATATATACTTGTCTTAACAAGATTATCATTGGATACCCTAATACTACTAGCTTTCTTATAACTTCTCAGGTACGAGTTTAACTCTTAGGTTTAGATACTTCTTCTAGTTAACTCATGAGTGAGTTAACTCCTCCAACATCCAATGGTTTGATCACCACTAAGGTCTCATTCCATTGATGATGGCACACTCTACCATATCTAGTTCCTTCTTCTTATTAATTTACTTAAGGTCTTTGGAAGGTTAATATAATAGGTCAAAGGCTAAGAGTCAATAAGTTCTAGGTCAGGAACTGATCACTCATTATTCATGATCAATTGACACTAGGACTTAGCTATTTAGGAATGTCATATATTAATATGACAACAAAGGTATGTGATGAATGGGCTTGGCTCGACTTCTATTTTCTCTCTATTTGTGGTAAGAGTTAATATTTAAGAACTACCATGATACCCATGGTAGGAATCATTATGGAAAACAAGTGTTTCAAGATTTAGTTATTAAGTTTCTTTGCTTAAGTTATAAACTTAATGGAGTATTCAAGAGTTGTTATAATGAATACCCTGATGTGATCCCTATAAGATCCTTCATAGATGTGTGGTGGTTTTAGCTTGGTTCTATTTGATCTACCCATAGATCAAATTATATTACCCAAATATAAGGTTTTAGCAAAGGTCATATTGAAACTTATCGCAATCCACTTGATGATCTACTTCAGTTCCACCAAGTCAAGAGAAGCTTCAATCACTTTGACAAGTTTTATTTAAAAGCGCGAAAATTATCCAGATTTTCTATGCATGAATGCAATGCACACACCTTATCTCAGCTTATTTGTAAGCTCTAATGCTGGGATGATACAGTGGTGATGTTGTTGTTGATCCCGAATGGGGCGCTAAGTGAAGACTGTACTACCTTTTATGTCACTAAGGTTCCTATGAGATCGCCGCTAGCCAAGTATCTCACCTCAATCCTTTATCAATCTATGGGATCTTGGGTACCTACAAGTCAACAGATCGAGAAAAGAGATGAAGAAACAAAAGATACAAATCTCAATTGCAAAAAAACAATTCTCCCATGATCTAGGTGCACATAATCACTGCTAGGTTTCTCCCTAACCCACAGCCTGTGAGGACTACCCACTCATAAAAGATAGATCAGAGATAGAAAACATCATACAAATACTTAGATTGAAATCAAATATTATTACAATAGTCGCCAAATCACAAGGAGATCTAAAGTGCAAAGTAATGGCTATGGCTAATGGATGGATGGATGGTGGAAGTGATGAACAATGCTGTGGATCTCCTTTGGTGGTGTTCTGATTGAATATGAGAATTGCGGCTCTCTAGTCAGCGACTGGAGCCTCGAAATATATAGGCGTCTTCACGAAAGTTGTAGGGTTTGACGAGACGAAGTCGTCGGCACCTGGTAAGGGTGGGTGGTACGTGTGGTCCCTACCCATACCACTAGTCGTTAAGCATGCTGACGCCCTAGAACTGCTTCCCAATTACTTGGTCATGTGTACTTCCTCAAAATCCTTCATTATGACTCCTTATTTTGCATTAAAAGCCGTGATTTCCTGCACAACATAAATCAAAGAGAGGTTTTGCATACCTTTGCAATTATTAGTCATTAGTGGCAAGGATTGAGAGTTTCTTTGGCAATTGCTTGACCAAAAACAATGTTTAAACATAGTGGAAGATGGAAAAAATTAGAGCCATCAGTAATACATCGTTGTCTTCCCGTTCCTTGGTTATCTCTATACCCGAGATATTTACTGATGCACTTTACTTTGTGATAGCCTTCGTGCTTGAAGTCATTTATCTAGCTATCACATAGTTGCTTCTCTTGCTTAGCATAACATGTTGGTTCACATAGGTGAATCGTAGTTTACATAGGTTTTGTGCTTGACAAAGTAAATGCTGGTTTTATTCCCGCCTTTGTTAACCCATCTTGTAAAAGTTTTTAAACCGCCTATTCACCCCCTCTAGGTGCCATCTTTGTTCTTTGAATTGGTATCAGAGCCTGGTCTCTCATTTTAGGCTTCACCGCCTTGAGAGTAAAGATGTCGGCTAGGGGATTAGTGCATAATGACATTTTCATATTCGATGACACGCTTTATGAGATTTGGAAAATTCGTATGCTTAATAATTTTCAGGCCATGGAACCAAATTTGGAGCGAATTGTAGATATAGGTTTTTCTCCTTCAATGGATTTCCTAAATCTATTTTGTGAGGATGAGAAAAACTTATATCTCTCTGCTCAAGCTTCTAATGTGATTGTTAATGCTTTGATCCATGTAGTCACTTCTTCAATCATACCTTTTTGGAGCGCTCATGAGTTACGGGCAAAACTTCAAGATAAATATGATGTGTCCAATATTGAGGATGATGGTATTGCTTCCACTTCTGGCTGTGATGAGTTCTCACCAAAGTGTGGCAAGGCACAAGGTAATTATATGGTGAGTGGTGATGAAAATTGCATTGTTGATAGTAAGCTTATTTTTGATGATCCTTTATCTCTATCTCATTGCAATGCTTCATCTTTGGACATAAACACTTCTAGCACTATAAATAATTTACATGCTTGTGTTTATAGTACTTGAATATCATGTGTAAATTGTTTGAATAAATCTCATGATGATATGCTTCCTATGCCTTGTTGCCATGATAAAAATTCTTCTATTTTCTCTAGTTGTTGTGTGTCTAACAATGTAGAGGAAAACAAAGATTCTATGGGTCAAGACAAGATCTTTAATGTAGCTTCAAGTAATTCTTCATCATCATCGTCTCATGGTACCCACCTATGCCTTATGGATAAAGCTTCAAAGGTATCTCCTAATTTGGAACCCAATACCTCTTGCGATGATGAGGATGAGTATAATGAGAATGACGAGGTTGATGTGGCCTCGTTACGTGAAAAGGGTGAGATTTTTTATCATGTTATTTGTAAGAATAAAATTTCTTGCTCTAACTTCTATGAAATCTTGAATATTTCTATTGAGAGCTAAAAATTTATTGAGTATCGTGATGAAATCATTGAAGAAAAAGTAAGAATTGAAAGAGAAGGTTCTCTTGAGATTGCATCCTTAACGAATGCCCTTGAGGAAGAGCAAAAGACTTGGGTTTCTCTTGAGGAGGAACTCGAATCTATTGAGGATTCTCATAATGAAATAATATCTAAACTTACTAAAGAACGTGACCATTCTTGTGTTTAAGTAAAAGTGCTTAAAATGGAATCACAAGCAACCAAAGAATCTCTTGAGAAGACATTTACTCTAGAAGTGTCTAAAGTAAAGGAAACCCATGATAAAGCTCTTGTGGCAATTGATCTCAAAATAAAATATGATGAGCTTGCCAAGTTGTTTTCTTCTATTTCTAATTATAATGATGCTTGTGCTACTAACTCTATTTCTTGTGAAGCATCTGTTTTGAAGGATAATGTTGATCTAAAGGCTCATCTTGCTTTTCTAACTAGCAATTATGTGAAATTGGAAGAAAGTCATGTTAAGCTCACAATATCACATGAGTATCTCCTAGTCTCCCATGGTAGGCTAAAATTGGCTCATGAGGATATTATGTCAAAGGTAACATCTTGTGAGCCTCGTGTGGACATTAGCACTATATCCACTACAAATGTAATATTTCCATGTGCTAGTACTACTAATTCATCAACTCATGCTATTTCTACATATTGTGATGAATTACATTCTTTTCCTTGTTTCTCTAACAATGAAGCATCTAATTCCTCTAGTATTGTTGTTGATACTAACCATGTAGAGGAAATAAATGAGTTCACGGCTCAAGTCAGTTCTTTAAAGAATGACTTGAAAATAGTCATGAAGGGAGGTCCAACATTGACAAAATGTTGAGTATGCAAAAATCCCCAAATGACAAGAGTGGGCTTGGATTAAAATCCAATGTTAAGAACAAGTCCACTAACAAGAATAAGTTCAGGAGCAACAAAAAGAAGGGACAAGACCAAGTCAAGAATTCGGCCAAGATTGTTTGCTTCAAGTGCAAAATTGAAGGGCACCATGTTAGATCTTGCCCATTGAATAAGAAGCCTCTTTGCGTGAAGCAACAAGGGAAGCGACCCCAAGTTCCATCTCAAGTTCAAGATAAGCCACTTCCCAAAAAGGATAAAGTCAATCCTCATGTTATGGTATCAACTAAGAAGAAAGAAGGCAAGATAGAACTTGCTACATATGTTGTGAAAAGGATCACTTATCTTCCTCATGCACCATTGGTAACTCCTCATCCAAACCTGTCTTGATTGATGATGCTTATTTCTTCATAATAATGAGGTTGGCATTGTGTTTGCCAAAAAATTTGGTGCCCAATGTGGTGTCAAGAAAAGAACCATTTGGGTTGCCACGCCGATTGTGACTAACTTCTTAGGACCCAACTTGGTTGGGGACCAACAAGCTAAAACTTGATTAATAGGTGTTGTTGGAGGGCATTGGAGACTTGGCTACATCATGAAGAATTAAGAGAACTTCATCAATTATATTCTCTCAAGCCAAGTCATTTGGATTATCATGTCTCTATCATATATCCATTGCTCCTCCTTGCGGTAACATGTTCTTAACTCATTTACATCGAAAGTTACTCGCCCCTTGTGCATGTGTTGGTTTTGTACCTTGCATGTGTTTGTATATGTTGTGCATGACCACTTACTTATATTGAGTTATCAAGTTTATTTGTGTATGTTGGCTTGCACGTCATGTACTTGATTTTCTGTTTTGAGCCTTTATTGGCTCTATTTGTTATACTATTTGGCTCTTGTGAGAAATTAATGGACTATCCCATTTTGGGGGAGTGGTGTTCTTTGGGCATTCAACAATCCTAAAAATGCATGTACATGAGGAATACCACTTAGTATTGATATTGCGAGATTATCTAGTTTCTATGTGGTATGTCATACTCATGAGAAATTCAAATTCTATAATGTCCATTAATATTCTCTAATTGTAGCATTTTGCCTCTTATGGATATTGCTTTGACTTTAAATTATTTAGTGCTCTATTTTGATGTAGGTAGAGATGATGATCCCATGTGTGCGTATTTTGTATTCAAATGTAAAATCTTAAATAATGCACTAATCATGGGGGAGTTATCCTATATATATTATTTAGAACACTCCTTTTTTGTGCTTCTTGCTTAGATCCGTATCGTTGTTTTATGTGCCTGGAAGTTTGACCTTCTCGTTTTGGTACTTTTTGCTATCATGAAAATGTGGAGAGTTTGCTTTGGTTTTTGGAACTTTGCTATTTTGGGGAGTTGGCTTTGTCTCATTCCTTGTTAATTATTTTGACCTTTAGAATCAGATAAACCCTTGAGCATTTGTGTTTTTATCCATCTCTTGCTCTTTGGTTTTAGTCTAGTTCATTTCTTGAACCTGTGATCTTTCATGAGTTGATTTGGTTATTTGATATAATTTGAACAACCTTTTATCTTGTCACACTTTGGTGTGCCTTCTTGGTTTACTTGGTGTTTTGTTCAAATTGTATCTCATTTGGTTCTTAAAACTCGTGTGCATTCATATATACTAGATGCACATATTATTGTGTGCTTGCTTTCCTTGACCCAATATGTAGGGGAAACTTCAGCAAATCCTAACTGGCTAAGATGTGCATGAAATTCAATTTCATATCAATATTCACATATTTAAGTGGAGTCCCTCCTATGTATTGTAGTTGCTCTAACTACTTTGGACCCGAAAGGTTTGGGGACCATATTGTACTTGAATTTTGTTTTAGATACATTGGAGATGCATTGGATGCTTGTCTCTTTCATAAGGAAGAAGTGATGAATCAATGATAATTAGAGACAATCTAGGATGATCAACAAACTCCTATCTACTTCATAACACCAATGATTCTTGGTAAGAAGTAACTCTTACTCATGCATATAATATCTTGCTTCCAACCTCTTGTAGGTTGCGTCTTGACATGGATTTTTGTATTTGTAAATGTTTGTGGTTGAAGTTCATCAATATATAAAAAGAGAAAATTGAGCCTTTTGGCCATGCTATCAAGCAAAGATCTTATTGGTGTATTGTATGACTTTGTTTTGGATATCATGCTCTATTTATTTTTGTATCTATTTTGTGTCTACATGTTTATTTGTGGATAAATATTTTCATGAGATTGTCTACTTAGAAACCTATACACATGAGAGAGGTTACTTTTTTGATATCTTCTTTGATTCGTGTGTGTTGTATAGTCATACTAAGCAATATCATTCATTGAATACTATGTTGATGCTCAATGTGCACACTTGTATTAGTCTTATAATATGCTTTGTCTTGCCTCTCACACATCCTTGTGGTTGAGCCTCTTTTTATTGTATCTTACATGTTGCTCAACCATTTGTTTATTTGCAAGTTTTATGCCTTGGTATATTCTCTTTTGTACATAGTTTTGTTTTAACTAAAATCTAGGGAGTGAGGATTCCATGTTGTGCATATTGTATTCAAATACAAAAATCTAATTTGTCCATGTACGTTGGGGAGCTTCCTAATTTTATTTACAACACCACTTTGTGCTCATCATATTTTTTCTTGGTATTTTATTTAGTGTTAATAATATCGAGAGAGTGAGGATACCATGTTTGTCCATATTGTTTACAAATGTAAACTATAATTTCTGTACAAACCTTGGGGAGCCTCCTAGTATTATTTAGAGCACTCTCTTTTTAATCTTATCATAATATCTATCTTTCATTTGGTATGTTCCTTTTTTCAAGTGTTTTTTTGATCTTTTGATTGCCTGCTTCATTCGTTGATGCTTCTTCACCTTGTTATATTCTTGCAATCTTTTGATCCTCAATATAGTTTGACCTCCTGCTAAGTATTCATCATTGGATACATACAAAATTTTCCAATCATAAGAAATTTGTTTCAAATGCACACCTTTGGAGGAATTCTCACTATATTGGCCATCTAGAACTTTTCACCCATTTTGCCAATCAATTCCAATGGGGAGAAGTTTTGGAGGGTTTAAGGGAAGTTGATTTTATGCTTTGAGTTTGTTCTTAAGCATTTGCCTTTCAGCATCTTTATTGTTGCTTTGCATGTTGAATATATAGATGAAACTCCACCAATGGTAATGGTTGATAATATATGCACTATAATTCAAGTTCATCACACGTGCATTTAATGCGAGGGAGCTTGCTCTATATATTGTGAGTGTACCAAGATCACATACTTGTGTAGTATTTGATGTTGGGGCAACCATGTTTGTTCGTGAAATTCCTTATATAAACCCTCTCAAAGTGATTGTCATCAATTACCAAAATGGGAGAGATTAAAAGAGCATGTGTGCCCCCATGTGTGGTTTTGGTAATTAATGACAATCACTATGGACAAATTTTTGCATTGAGTTATACTTAAGGATATGTCCATAGGCAATGCTTGAGCCATATGGTGGTCTCAAGGTTGAAAGAAGAAGAAAATGAAGAAGATCAAGTGATGACCAAGATGTTGAAGGAGTGATCCAAAGATTTTTCATGAGAGAGTTGAGCCTATGGAAAGTGTGTCTTGAAGACCGAGATGGAGTGATCTCATGTGTACCTTCAAGACACCAACATAATAAATAAAGAAGAAATGAAGTTCAAGTTCAAGATAATCCATCTCGAAGAGATCATATGCTTGAAACTTTCCATCCTTATGGTGATCATGGATATGTGAAAATATACCTAAAAGAGGGGCTCTCCCATAGTGTAGTACGGGGGAGAAAATTCCAAGTCTTCACCAAGCTAGAGCAATCAAGAAAGATGTTCCCTTTTGAGGTGTACAAGATCGTCATCATAAAGCTCAAGTGGAATATACACAAGGCAAAGGTTTGTTATTGATAGGGTTTCTTTCTTACTGGTCTCGTGGTGTTAGTTTGGGATACCGGTTTATAGGATAAGTAACCATACTATCAAGAGGGGCTCTCGAGTGAGTAACTTGCTCATATCATTCGGAGAGATCTCAAAACTTTGCATTCTTGGCATCATATTTCTTGGTTCTTATTTTGTTATTATCCATGAGAGTATTTATAGTTTGTGTTAATATCCATGAAAAGCTTAGGTTCATCTAAAACGGATTTCACATGCATTCTCTATTGCATTTTCAATATTGGAGGTTTTACCAGTTTGCCTTTTATAGATAGGTTAAACCTTTTATCATTTGGTTATATCCTACCTTTATGTAATATGATGGTTCTCAGCATGATCTTGTAGAGATTGTTACTACCTTCGAGACGAGCTCAAGATCATCAAAATCGAAGTCCGGATGCAAAAGTTATGTTTGTTTCAGTTTTGCTGTTTCTGCCAGTTTTCAAATGGGCAGATTATCTGGGGGGTAGATTATCCGGCCCAAATATTCGGCCCAAAAAATCCGCCCCCAGGACAAAGGCTCACGTCGTGAGGTCCTTAGCCATATTCTGGCCCTAGGAACCCAAAAAAATGCGGGGGGGGGGGGGGGGGGGGGGGTTATCTGGCCTGGGACGCCCCAAACGGTCATATTCCGTTGGAGAGGGCTATAAAAGGTCCTCTTCTTCCTCCTTTGGGAAGTTGCTTGCTCTCCCTCTCTCCTCCATTGTTTCTACCTATAAGAGTTTGTAAATACTCTCAATCCCTCCCATATTTCTTGAATCTTTTTGAGGGATTTGAAAGGGGAGATCTAGATCTACAACTCGACAAATCCAACTCTCCTCTATGTGAGGGGAACATCTTGAGATCTAGATCTTGGGGTTTATTTTGTAGATTTCCTCTTGTGTTCTTTCTTTCTTATTCACCCATAGCGAAGGACTTGAGCAGTTCTTGTGTTCTTGCCATTGTATTTGGTGCATAGGTTTGAGTTCTCGAGTGAGGATTTGGTTGGGTGAAATGTGAGAAGCTTTTTACTCTTGGGTTCTTGGAACCCTAGATGGTGAAATGTGCAGGTTTGTGGATTACTTTGGGCCTCCAATTAAGTTGTGGAGCTTTCCCCGAACTTGTTTGTTGGGAGCCTCCAATTGTGTTGTGGAGAAGTGCCCCAATATTTGTGAGAGGTTATAGATTGCCAGCGACAAGTGCACCGATAGTGAAGAAGTGAACGAGGCCTCTTGTGGCGAGGTTCACAGGAGAATAGTGCGAGGCCTTTATTTTGTGGCATGGTGGTCTTAGTATTGCCCACCCCTCCAACAAGACATACTCCCTTTATGGGAGGAACTCGGTAATACATCATTGTCTCCGCATGCCTCGATTATCTCTATACCCGAGCTATTTACATATGCACTTTACTTTGTGATAGCCTTCGTGCTTGAAGTCATTTATCTAGCTATCACATAGTTTCTTGTCTTACTTAGCATAACGTGTCCATGCACATAGGTGAATCGTAGTTTATATAGGTTTTGTGCTTGACAAAGTAAATGCTAGTTTTATTTCCGCCTATGTTAACCCATCTCGTAAAAAAATTAAACCGCCTATTCACCCCCTTTAGGTGCCATCTGTGTCCTTTCAGAAACTCTTCTAAAAATAAAGTATATAGGCTAAAAAAAATCTCCGAGTTCATTAGAAACCTAGACACTCTCATTTTGTCGTTGTTCTAATGGCTATGAAGAAACACTCTTTCTTCTTTGGATCATTTATAATTAAGGATGATTCAAAAATTAGATTCTAGAATGATAAGTGGTTGAGTAACGCCACACTCCTAGAACAATGTTCAGCTCTATAACACATTGTCTGTCACGAGAGCGATGCTACAACTATCGGTTCTAGAGTCTTCTCCACCGTGACGTTCATATGAGAATTAATTGGCCCCAGGCTTACGACATGCATGAAATACTCTTCTAGAGCGATTGGCGATTAATTTTCCAACTTTCTGAAAGAAACTATGAATTTCCGTGGAATCTATAGGAGAACAGAAAATTCTCATAGGCTCCAAGAATAGGGCAATAGTCCAACCAGAGGGTCCAACCAGAGTTACTGGATGATAACAATAAGAAGATCATAAAATGAAGATACCACTAAAAACTAAAAAAAATCTTGTATCTTCAAAAAAAGGTGTAATCCTTACCGAAAACAACCTTGCAAAGCACAATTGTTATCAAAATACAAAATACTAGCTAAATGTGCGCACTTCACCGCGCCGCCCACAAAACGTTCTGTACTGTTCTGTAGTCATTGTGTACTATTATTGTGTACTGTTATGTAGTCGTTGCAGGGCATGTGCGAGGTTTTTTTATTTCTCTCTTTATTCTAGTATTGTCAAAACGACAGGTCATGGGTCTTACCAATACATTGAACTAACACCACGGCCGCAAAGAACACAAAAGAGGAAAAGTAAAATGCTATGATAGCTGAATAAGTATATGGCAATTATAACTCCCGAGGTCATGAATAAAATATTGTGACCGCCAAAAATATTAAGTATATGTAATTTTTATATCTTTGGTCCTAGCCAAGTTTAATAAAATGAGAGAAACAGATACATAACCTTGTAGTAAAGAAGCATACACTAAATTATTGTTTTCTAAAATAGCAACCGGAATCAATCTGAACAAAGCCAAGAACCAGCGTGTGAGCCATGTGTATATTGCAACCCCTAGCTTGAATGAACAAAGCTCCATAAACTGTACCAAATAAACCAAATGCCAAAAGCACCAGGTATGAAGCTTCCCACCAAAATCCCATGTCAAATTTCACAGCCTTTCTTTGTCCTTGGGTGTCAATAACCGGTTGTGTACACACCGGAAACTCCAGTATGCAAAATGCAGCAACCAAACTGATTGGGAGACCATAGTGTAATTGAATGGCATATTAGATTCTCTCCATCATGACTTCTCGAATACAAAGCTTTGTACAATTCTTGTCTAGAGGAATATTGTTATGAAGTAGTATAATGGATGATAAACACACCAACAAAGATTCACCTACGGATAACTACAACCAAAAGAGATAAGAAGAAACATATCAGCTGCTACCTAACAGAAAAGACACATGAGTAATTAAATAGTTCTATAATTGACTATTTTTCTATTGTAAGTAGTAACTTGTGCGATTCAAAGTACCAAGAACATATATAAATATATTCTAAACAAAATTACATCTAACGCATATGTAAACTTTATAGCTATGCTGGTTTTCATTAAGTAAAATAAGAGTGTCGAGGAGAAAATGAAACATAAACAAATAATGGAGGAGATAATAATATATTAATGGCAATCCAAATTGAGCAACCTAGAAAAAACACTAACATAAAAAGATGAAACAGTGCTAGGAGGAACTAGACACTTTTTTGATATAGTAGAAGTGGCTCGACTTGGGAATTCCGAAAATTTGTCCCTGACAGGGATCGAACTCCGGTCGCTAGGATGCACCAACTATGACCCAATCACTAGGTTATTTCCTGATTCTCAAAACAACAACATAAGTATGTTTCAGAAAGCAGGGCGACCTCCTCTGTCCCCGTCTGCGCGTTTGTGCGCACGCGAGAGATGGATTAGGGGAGGCACCAACGACGCACTTGCTGGTAGGAGGAGTTCACGCACCAGTGCGGTGGAGGGGACGCTGAGCTATCACTACTAGAGAAAGGCTTATGAATAGATTTATTATCAGTGGAGCATGTTTTTGAATATGCTCGACTGATAATTATCAGTGGCGCATTTAAAAATATGCTCCACTGATATTTTGTCTAACCAATGCGCACATCGCAAATAATACGCCACTGATAATGTGGGCCCGACATCCTAGACGGCTGTGGACCAAATATCAATGGCGCATATGTCCATATGCGCCATTGATATATGATTATCAATGGCGCATATGCAATATGCGCCATTGATATTCTCCTCACCAAGGACGCATCTTTTTCTACATGCGCCATTGATAACTATGTGGGTCCCACCTGGACCCCACCACTTGGAAAGGTGACAAGAATATCAATGACACATATTAAAGATGCGCTACTGATATTTTTTGCCAATGGCGCATATTGCAGAAAATGCACCACTGATAATTTGTGGTGAGCTCAAATATGACTCGAAACATATTTATAAATATTTTGTTTTAAACAAAATAAAATGAATAAATATTAAAACCCAAATGCTAAAAAACATCCTGTCTGGCTCGTTCGAGTACTCGATTTCGAGCCGTCCGATCTCGTCCATAGTGCTCCATCGCGCGGCGCGTCGGCGACTGTTCCGACCGATTCCACCTGGGTCCCCTGTCCGATCCGCACCTTGACGACCCGAGGCGAGCACACCACACCACTCATCTCCATTCCAGATTCCACCCTGAGTCTCTCACTTTCTCCTCTCTAATCTCTCTTTCTAACGTATTTTCCTCTCCATCCCCAAATCCATCAGGCCCTGATTCATGGCGATGTAGCCCCGATTCATTCGTTCCCTGCAGGGTCTCCTATCGACCGCCGCGGCATTCGTCTCCCGGGAAGTGATAACCACAGCGGATCATTTCCATGGCGGATCCCTTCCAGGTCAACCCTGTGTGTGTGCACGCATCGCCTGGCGCCGTCCAAATAGAGGCGCTGTGTCCGCCATCTCCTTGTCCCCGGTGTCCTCTTGCGGAAGCGGCTGGGTGGTTCTTCGTGGCCACCGGAACCAGTAGAGGTGCTCGGCGTCTAGGAGCAGCAAGGGCATCGTCATTGGGCTTTTGCTGGGGCTCCTGCATCTTCTGCTCCACGCACACATACCTCGATCTGGTAGGATACTCGATCCCTTTCATAGTACCACAGCTGTGAGTAATATCAGTAGCAATTTTGTATGTTGGTTTGGTTTTTGCGCTAGGGGGAATTGACAAATGCGGAATCAGACAACTTTAGATTCCCCTAGCAAAACTGATGTTAATTTCCTATGTGATTTTTCAATTTCCTACTATGGTAATCTCTGTATTTTTTTTTGAGGTAGTGGTAATCTCTCTGTAAGTTACCGTACGTGCTAGAGAAACCTTTTGCTTTCGTGGTCTACTGATTGTGTTACTGTAGTGATTTGTGTATAGCATCGTGCTCGTTTGATTTCGGTGAACGTGCGATGTACTTAGGAAAATTAGGTTTCAACCATTCAGTAAGAGCCATGTCAGACCCTTGCGTTGGAGTATTTTGGTACATACAGAAACTACTTGGCCTCTGTGTTCGAAAGGACATAGCCCTTCAGGAAATTGAATACTACTCAAGATAGTAGGGAAGCTCACATGCATGTTTACTCGAGTAGATGTCTGAGTTGGGCTAATCATTTGTTACTTTGATTGAATACAGAAAAAGTGGCTGCTTTGGAAGACCGAATGCACCTTCAATACTTGGCAAAACCGAAGATATGCTACGATGTGTAATATAGCTAGAGATTCTAGTTGCTCCATATATGTTATGACAGTGAAAATAATACCGATTCAACTTAGTCTTGATTATTTTCTAACTAACTAATCTCCTCAAGGGTACGGTGTGGAGTAGACGACTGAGGGCTGATCCGTTTGTCCTGCGCATCATCTTGATTGTTTTGTTTCTCGAATTCATCATGATACATGCTCCTATATCACTTACTTCAGGCTTTAAAAGTCAGTTCTTGGAGTGGAATAATCAGAATAGACATGTCAGTGGCTTCAACCATTACTGTCCCAATAAGACTTAGAAAAACTACCAAAGTCTGTACCTAATTGCTGGAGACCGTAGAGCATCCACCAAAGTCTTCATTTCTTGCCAAAAGTGAGCACACAAAGCACGGCAAAGCCATCTGCTTAACGTACTAAAATCCTACTTCCTTGACTATGTCACCAATAGCACAACGAGGGACATTGAAGATTACTTCCAAATATATAACAAATCTGAATTCTATGTTCCATGTTCTGAAATCCCAACATCCCTAAAAAGTTCCATTGATCCTGCAATAGTATGTTAGTATAAGCAGATTATCATGTTGATTATTTAGTGAAGTTTTCTGTTTATCTTACTTTCCAATTAAAGTTTTCATATGACAATTTTCAGAGGGAGTATTGTTAGTAGTACATAAATTTGTATACCGATGATTTTAAACTAAGTTGCTTTTGTCATCCCCTCAGTTGTATACTAATTCTAATTAAGTTGTTTTTTCAGCATACTTTGTTTCCATCATTTAATTTAAGTTTTACTTATAATCAAATGCCCCCTAAGTAGCATGTTGGTTTAATTAAGTTGCCTTTTGCCATATCACTAAGTTGTTTTTGATGAAATTTAAGCTATAAACTCATGCTTTTAAACTAAGTTGCCTTTTGTCATCTGCTCAGTTTTATGCTGATTCTAATTGGGTTGGTGGACAGGGACTCACACTAGAGCGTGTACTCTGATACTATTATATTATTGATGGTTAGCAATTGAGTGCAGTTTCTTTAGTAGAAAAATAAGGAGCGTTGTTTCTTATAGAGACTTAGGGAGTGGAGCTTTTATTATTGATGGTTGACAACTGAGTGCAGGTTCTTTAGTAGAAAAATAAGGAGCGTTGTTTCTTATAGAGACTTAGGGAGTGGAGCTTTGGATACTTAATTAGCCATGATGTTTGCTGGGTATAAGTAGTAACTAATCAGATCTATAAGGTCCCAAATGAGGGTGGTAATGCTTATGCAAGTTTTTTAAAATTAAATGCGTTTGGCACAAAAGATGTTTCTTTTACACAGCTTGCTCTTAGTTCCTTGTAGTACAATTGATACCAGATTGTTCCTACTCATACATTTTTTAAATTTTGTAGTGCCATGGCTTAATGTTCAGAAGACAACGTTGTCCAGAAAAAAATCACTCTTACTGTTGCATCTAAACACTATCAATATATTTGTAGAAGTGGGAATCAAATGTTTAGGTCACACTATTCTGCCTAGGCATATTTCCGTGATTATTTCAGTTTTTTAAAACTGACTATTTTTTATTGTTAGGGCAATTTCTATGAAGATTTATGTGCCTTCGTTCATACTTACTAATCCCAACTTATCAGTATCCTTATTAAATATTCATTTCCTCTTAGTCTGTTTGGTCCAGCGAAATAAAATAGATTGAAGTTAATTACCCTTGGTTATCAGTACGATCGTGATATAAATTTCATTTTGAACTGGTTATATTGGTTTTTCATTATTTTATTGTTTTCTTCTCCTATAGCAGAACACATTCACCTCATCTGTGGCCTTAATGTTTTTGTGGCAGACCTGCTACTCATTTGTTACTATTGCACTCTCTGCAGACCTGCTACTCATTTGTTACTAACTGATTTTCGTAACTTTCAGTGTTGTAACAGTGATTCAGTCAATGGTACAGGACACCAAAACTGTTTTTGTTTTCTGACATCATATCCTCCTTTGCCTCCGTACTATGACAATTACTGTTTTTGTTTTGTGTAGCTTTCCTAGGTGAAGAGAGGAAGAAGATGAAGACCTTGATCGTGCCCCCGGTCTTTTCTCACCGTCATTGCGGTTGCACTCTACTTGATCATATAGTTTAGGGCTGGTGACCACTTTATTTGTGTAATGTGAGATGATATCAACTTGTATCCTCCAACACTTGTGTAAATAATTCAGCCACATGTCACTATATCGGTTCTAATTGATTTGATGACTATAATTGTGTTTGTAATATCTCTGTTTCGATAAACTATGTAGAATGCATCATTTGTACTACTTTCTACAACTATTTTTGTATAATACCTTGTATAATACACTGTATACCTGTATAATATACAGTATAATACCAGTAACAATACCAGGGAAGAGCTGTATTGAGTTATCTTGTTGTAAATATCAGTGGCGCGTCTGCTAATTTACCAGTGGCGCATATGTTATATTTGATATGCGCCATTGATATCTAATTATCAGTGGCGCAACACTAGTGGCGCATTTCATATGCGCCATTGATAACAAAAAATATGCTCCACTGATAAGCAATTCTCCACTAGTGTATGGCGGTTGGTGGAGGGAAGGTAGGGAGGCAGACATCTCGGGCTAGTGACCACATGCTCATTGTGGTGGAGGGGACATCGCGGCTTGCCGTGTTCCCGTCGGCCGGATTCACGCACCGGTGTAGGCGACGCACAAGATACGCACGTGGCCAAGATTGGAGGCGATGGTTAGCTTCACAATGGTGGTCTCGCTACACGCCTCGCCGTCCCGGTACCTAGGACGCTGGCTCAAGCGGTCTGGCCACAGCAGCTCCACCTGTGGTTGATGCCCGTGCATGTCGGGCTCGTGCATGCCTCGCTGGCTCTTGCCACAACGGCTTCCCCATGGTCGACTCCGGCCACGGTGGCTCCTTGACGAGCCAGAACCTGGTTGTTGCTGAAGGTCACGGCTCTCTAGTTTTCATGAATTGTATTTTATCGAGAGAGATGAATTTAAATAAAGACCCAGAATTCGTAACGTTTCTCACCCTAACCATCACCGTGTGCCATGTCACCCCTGATAGTGGGTCCCGCTGACAAAATCGTCGTTAGCGCAGCCAAATCACAACATTAGCGCATATTGCAAGCCACCACCGTAATGTATGTAGATTTTTGCAAATCCGCTGAAAGTGGTGGGTTTTCAAAATTCTCGTGCAATTTTCGCTAAGGAACCTTTATAACGCACCACCCTTTGCAAGTTTCCTGCATACAAATTCATCTTTCATTCCAAAAACATTCGTCTATTAGCAAAGACATGGACAGTCAAATCCGGATGCATAATTCTATTAGCAAGAAGGTAACAGGTATGGCTACTTAAATGCATAATTATTTTTCTCAAATTTGGACGCCTATGTTATTTACTAAAATGCACAACTATTTTTTTGACAGGAAATGGCCTGATGCACAAAATAATATTCTACCCTCGTCGAGTCATCCATCGAGAGAAACTAAAAAAAGAGTATATAGAGATTGTTGGAAAGATGAAGAATACTGTGAAACCACCAACTTATCTTACTTTCAAAGGCAGCGTCACGCGTAACGATAACACCACAGAACTACAAGAGGATCATAATGCAAGAAATCCCCGCCGCAACACGCGGGTATCCCTCTAGCATTATCTAATATAGTTAGCTAGGAGGTGGTTAATTACACAAAATAGAAAGGCGATTGACATGATGGGATTCATAGTTAACGTTGTCCGATGGTCTACTGTAAAATGTAGAGTCGACTGCAACTGCCTAGACTCTTAGAAGAGTGGAGTAGCAAACTTTCTAACCCAAATATGTTTGATGTCTATTCTGAATCGATACCTGACTTTCGGAGAAAACGGTTAAGAATTTGCTATGTGTTTGCCAAAACCGTTTCAGCTTCATAGTAACAGAGAAATAATTGGGATATAAATTCAACAAAAGTGTGCAAGCTAAGGCTGCAAGCTCAAGACATATTTGCATAGTATTGAGTTTTTTGTCTAACCTTGCTTAATTTCAATTACTGAGAAGGTAGTTTCCCCCGGATTTAAAGGGCATATTGCAAACCCACATGTGTGGTATGCACTCTCCAGGTCCAAACGAAGATCGAAAATAGACTAATCAAGATCCAAATCTTGTAATTTTTTACTTTGTTCAAATTCTACCCCACCAAATAAAATTTCTCCATAGAAAATAAACTGGGCATATATCTAAGAAGATATAGCTGCAAGAGTAAAGCTAAGAGAAAAATGGCATAATATCTCGTGTTAACCAAATTTATTTTTTGTAATGGTCTCTTGTGCATACACATGTTCTTAATAATTCATAGAATACCTTGGGTGTGTAATGGAATTTTTAGGCCATCATGCCATTTTTTTTTTTGACTCACGTAGAAGATAAGGGGTTGTAATCTCAGATCAGTCCATGGATTTAGTCGGTGCAGTTTGACAGTAGGCTTCCATACTCTGCCACCACAAGACTGTTGACCAAAAGCTGAAACTTAAGTTCTTATTTTCATCTCAATTTATGCTATGGAGTCTCTAAAACTGCTTCTAACTTGCCGTAAACAATAGCCAAATTGCATACAATTTTATTTGCTGGTTAATGTACATATGATTTTGTTTGCCTTAATCAAGTAATTACAGCAATATATACATGGATGATATATCATAGATCGAATATTACTATGGCTCTTGTGGTCTGGTGCTTCCAAATTGTAGCCCAGAAATTTTAGAAGCAAGTGCTGATTGCAAAATTGATAACACTATTACTACACATCACTGAAATATTAGATTCAGTAAACCCATTCGCATGCACCTAGATAAACCCGTGAAACATACCTCTATGGAGAACAGTTAGGACCCTCTGGCCGGTAGCAACGTTCATCATGCTCGGAAGTCGAGCATAAGCATCTTTCCGGGCGAGGAGTTGAGGGCGCAGCTCCAGAGAGGGCCACCGGGCTGCCTCACAGTGGCAGCAAATCGCCGAGAGGCAGCGACTCCAAACAACAAAGGCACCGCCCAACAGCAAAACTGGTCAACCACACCCAAGCATGAACTCCGAGCAGATAAGTTAGGCTAGGATTTTCGCCACACAGCCCGCAACGTCAGCAAAATAGAAACGAGAGGAAGGGACGTCTCCAGGAAATTTGGGCGAATTACAAAATGGGGCCTAGAGTAGCGCTAGTACTAACTTTTTGATAATCCAACATTATATCAACTATAAGTCTGAAATAATCATCCATCGACCAAATACTTGGCCTCTTCCATTGACAAATAACATCGAGCCGTATATGCATCATTTTTCTAGTTAGTCAATTCTTCAAAGCAGCACTAAGCCACTAACCTCTAATCATTGGATTTTTGGATCCTAAATAAATGACCAAGATCAAGCCTTAAGCGTCAGGTCTTTGATCAGAGGAGAGAGCAAGGTGGAAATCTGAATCTCACGACGTACATGAAGCACGTACTTCTGCAACGAATCTCCTCCAGTTCCACATAATGGGAAAATTCATCTCAAAACAAATTTAGACAAGCATAGCAGGTAGAGGGGTACCCGAAGAGTAGACGATGTGCCACCGCTGGAGCGCATATCGTAGATTAGTGGCCGCTGGAGCGCATATAGTAGATTAGCGGCCGCTGCACCGCAGACGAACCGTCAAGTCGTCGGGATCATGCGAGCAGATCCGAGGATGTGCCTGGGTAATCAACGACGTGCAAAGATTTAATCAATAGAATGCATGGTCGTCCTGGTTGCCGTCGATGGAGAGCAGCAGCAGGTCGTGCTCCAGATCGGACTGGATTCGTCGGGCTCCCGCTGCCAACTTGACGAGGACATCCCTACCATCACACCTATTAAAGATGTTCCAACTGTTATAAGGAAGGATCAGTCTAATGAGATTAGAATTGGATCCATTACAAGAGCTCGTGCTAAGCTACTTGAACAACAGGTGAATTTGCTCCTAAACGAATCTGGTACTTAATTGATAAGAACTTTATACTGCCTAAGTCTATGCATTTATATATGATCAGGTTCATTGGAGAAACAAGCATGACGCGAGGAGGGAAAGGGCTATAAGAGGAGCCCAGCATAATGATTGCCCAAGGATACACGAAGGAGAAGCGGGAGGAAGGCGCAAGAGAAGATCATCAAGAAGGAGGCCAAAGGAGTTGCACCGACCGGAGTGTCCGGCCTGGCCGAGAGAAGTTTTCGCATGGACAATTAGAACATCAAATCGGACACTGCCCGGATGAAGTTTCCGGCTAGACCGGACTGTCTGATTCACTCCACCCGGAGTGTCCGGCCGGATCACATCGGAATATCCGGCCGCCGACCGAATCTGGTCCTAGTCGGCTTGTATCAGTTTGAGTCGTTTGCGTTTAGTTTCGGTTTCTGGCCGCCCCAGCCGCTCTTATAAGTCCTGGGACGACCCCTAGTTAGGGTTTAGACCACGTTAAAATATTTTGGAGTTGTTTCTTTTATAGAACCTCTGAAATTACCCTGTGTTCGAATCTACCAACTATAATTGAGTGTGATCTGTTGTTCCATTGGGAATTAGTAGATTGCATACTACCGTTCATGGTCACGGCTGCGTGCGCAAGAGTGTTGTGTTGTGAATATCCTACAAGGTTCGAGAGCTGTTGTATTGGCATCAGGGATCGAGCGGGAGAGGTCATAGCTACGCACTAGTTATCTATCATCCACCATATCATCGACAAGAGCTTGCTGAGAAGATCGGACCACCCCATATCATCTTGGTATCAGATTTCCTCGTTTACTCGGTGAGCATCCACAAATCCATCCATAGATTAGTTCGTGTTTTTAGTCCTATACAGAAAAAACCTTATAAAAAGATTTGCCATAGCCTAGATTGCATCGTTTTCGAGTTTTAGTTGCTGATTGTATCTTCTCGTAGATCTGATCTGCAGGTTTTCCTTGTAGGAGTCTAGTTTTCGTTTCTATCAAGGTTTAGGGTTTGTTCTTGTTTTCCGTTGTTTCCACCGTCACCGTTTCCGCAAGTTTTTCATCGTTTTTCCGAGTCCACATAGCGTATCTTTGTTTGCATACCATAGACACAACCTATCTACAGCATCCGTGCCTAGGAATGTACCTACGAGACTAGTTGCTTTGCTCCGACAGGCTGCTTATTAGGGTTTTGAAGTGCAGAAAATTCGACAGGCAAAACTGGACTATCCGGCCGAAACACACCGGATTATCTGGCCCCACCGGAGTATCCGGTGCACATCAACCGGACTATCCAACCCAGTTTTGTTATCAGTTGTTGCACTCGTTTGCATTGAGTCATATCGTTGAAAAAAAGCGAAAAGCAAAGAGAATCAGTATAAAAAAAGAGAAAAGAGCTACAAGCGTGACAAAAAGAGATATCAAAGTGTGCATTATTGGAGGCCTAGCTAATCGTAGCACTTGTGGATTGAGCAATCTTGTGCATGTTTACTTTGAGCTTTTACTAGCGTCTCTCTTGTGTATTGCAATATTCCTTTTCATAAGTTGCTTTGCCACGTTTATCTCCACCGTGTGTGTTTCTTGGGTTTTTTATACGATCGGCACTAGGACTTGTTTGCGGTGTAGTTAGGATACCATACCTACAACTCCACCATAAATAACCTGTGTGCCTTGCGATCATTCTCTATACCTTTGATATTCACTTCATCACATCAGTGCATCAGTCGTTGATTTCGTTTGGTAGAGCATCTCTATTCACTTTGGAACGGTAGGATCTCCTTTCTTATTAGTTGTGAGTGAGTTGTGAGTGTTTCCACCATACAAATTTTGATTTTTGCACTAACCTACTAATCATGTCTTCTAGTGATGGTGATGTTGTGTCGTAGAAAAAGAAGGATGAGAAGCTTGTTAATTGGCGCGAATATGAGGCTTTGAAGTCCCACTTGACACGTGTGTTTACTCACACGACAGATGCCATTGACAAGAATCTCCGTGGACATGAATATGAGATTGGATCAGAATCTTGGAGCAGTCGATACTATCCAAACGCAAGTGGCTGCACTCAATGTCAATGTCGCCACTTTGCAGCGTTCAATTGAGGACTTGACAGCCGTCATACATAGAAGCAGGAACCTCAACATGATGATGCCTTTGATGACTTTGATGAGGGTAGCACGGTTGATGCTGCTCCACATGTTGGCAGGGGACGTACTATTCCCCTGTACATGCACCTGCTCATGGCCGTGGGCTTGCTCCTCTTGGGCATGCTCAACGTGTTCCCAACCAAGCTGCTGATGATGGTTTGGGAAAGCCAAAATTCTCGATTCCCAAGTTTGATGGTTCTATTGATCCTGAAGATTACCTCACATGGGAGTTGAAGATTGAGAAGCTCTGGCGCTTATTTGACTATCCTGAAGACAAGAAGGTCAAGCTTGCAACATCTGAATTTGATGGTTATGCTTTGCGTTGGTGGGATGCTCTTGTGCAGCATAGAAGGAAGGACAATGAACTTCCTGTGATGGATTGACGCGAGATGAAGCAAATCATGAAGGCACGTTTCGTACCAACCAACTACTTGCGACCAGTTTTTGATAAATTGACGCAACTGAAGCAAGGCACCATGACAGTTGATGAGTACTACATGGAGATGGAGATGCTTATGCAGTGTGCTAGAATTCGTGAGTCCATTGAGATGACCATGCAACGATTCCTAAACAATTTGAAGTTACCGATCAAGAGCATTGTTTGTCATCACAACTATGAGACCGTGAATGAGTTGTTGCATCATGCTAGAGAGGACGAATCCCAGTTGGCAGAAGAGGCGAAGTCACATGCTCGTTTTCTGTCCTCCAGCATATTTTCGGCCAGGTCTACACCTCCTACAGTCACGCCACCAGTTGTTGCTCCTTTTACACCATCGGCCAAACCAGCAAGTACACCTTCGTTTGGCTCTAATGCTCGGAAACCCTCTGCTCCTGCTGCTAGCTCGGGTTCCAACATGTCTACTGCATGTACTTGTGATGTGATGTGCCATACTTGTGGAGGTAGAGGGCACTACAAGAAGGATTGTCTAAACAGCAAGGTTATGTTTGTTAACGAACAAGACGAAGTAGAGAGTGGAGATGAAGCTTCTGATGATGATGTTGATGATGGCGAGGATGGTGCTGATGCATATCCTGAGCATGCACCAACTATTGTCATATCTTCACGTATACTTAGTGTGCAACCGGTTGAGGAATCCCAACGTTGCAGCTTGTTCCAAACAAAAGCTCTAGTTGGACCTAACAAGGCTTGCAAGGTCATTATTGATGGAGGTAGCTGCAGAAATCTTGCAAGTAAGGAACTATGTGCCAAGCTGAATTTGACATACTTACCTCATCTGAAGCCATACTACATACAATGGTTGAGCAACAATGGTGAGATGAAGGTAAATCATATGGTACGTGTGAATTTTCAAATCATATGGTACGTGTGAATCATATGGTAAATCATATGGGCCGCCAATGGAGGAGAAGAAGATCGTTCGGCTACTTCTTTGGCCTTGGAGTCTGCGACTCCGGATTCCTTCACAAATTGGACGTCGCCAGAAGACGACGACGCTGCTTGACTGCAAAAACACATCAAGCAAAAAACCTCAGGAAAAGCAATTCCAAACAAAGAAACTAAGGCAACGTCGCGAACTCACCAGTCAAATTTATCAAGGTCGAAGGATTGCTCCTCCGACTCCTTTGGCAGCCGCGGCTTCTTCCGGGCAGGAGGAGCCATGGAGCGCACAGGAACGACGGGAATCGGCTCCTCTGCAACAGCAGAAGGGCCTTCTAGCGTTGACGGCGACAAAGCATCTCCTTGCTGCGGGATCGCTTGCGAGTGTCCTGGACGTTGGACTTGGGGGCTCCCTCCTCCTCTTCAATTGGGACGGTCGACTCCGACTCGTCCTCTTCATCCACTTCGCATGGGATAATCCCTTCAGGTTGGGGGGCAAGTTGGGAGACACCTTCCAGTCCTACATTCAGAAGATACAACATTATATATCAAAAAACATCGTAAAGGCAGTCGCAGAAGGACACTATTTTGTAGAATAACTCTACCTCAGGAGGGGGGTTAGAGGTGTCGAAAGGAGGCACGACTGGCTCGCCTGGGAGAACCTCCTTGGCGGTGTATTTGGTAACCAGTCGCACCCTCTTATCTACCTCACCCACAGAAATGCCCTCGGCATACACGCGAGTGACATCGTCAGCACCGGTCCAGCAGTACATTGGGTGCACTCTGGCCTGCAAAGGCTGGACGCGGCGGCGCAACCACGTGCGAATGAGGGCGGCACCACCCTCTTATTTACCTATGCGACTTTCAAGGTCGCATACGCGCTTGTACAACACCTCCGTTTCCTCGGATTCGCCAGACATCACTATGTTCTTCTAGGAGCGCCTCCTCTTGCACGGCGTCGCGGGATTGAAGGGCGCGAGTCCGTATTGCTCTCTGTCGGCCTTCTGGTCGAGGATATAAAACCATTTGTCCCTCCACCCTTGGACGGACGCAGTGAGCTTGATGGCAAAGTAGGTAACAGAGGAGTCGGTGTGGATTCCACAGCCTCCTACGTCGTAGACTATTGAACCGTACACCAACTGGCATTTCATCTTAAAAAGCCTCTTAAAGAGGCCAAAGTGCGGCTCGATCCTGAGCCAGCACTCGCAAAGCATAATAAAGAAGGAGATGTGGAGAATAGAATTTGGAGATAGCTAATGCAGCTGGAGCCCGTAGAAGTAAAGAAGGCCCCTGAAGAAAGGATGCAGGGGCAGAGAAAGACCTCGGATGATGAACGCAAGGAACATCACCCGGAAACCAGGAGGAGGACATGGAATTACCTCCTCGCCAGGCACTCGCGAATCGCCCTTCGTGGATGGAAGAACTCCATCTTGACAATAAAGATGAAGCTCAGAGGATTTGATGATAGACGCTCGCCAAGCGCCATTGATGATGCGGGTACCCGCGCCCTTCTTCTTCCCAGTGCCGGCAGCGCTGGTGCCCACAGTGGTGGAGCCGCCCTTCTTCTTGGCGGCGGCAGACCCAGCGGCATCGCCTCCCTTCTTCTTGCCCATCTTAGGATGGCGGTGAGAATGAAGGAAGTAACTCGGAGAGATGCGAAGCTGGTCCAGCACCACAACGAGAAAGTGCGTAAAGAAGCAGAGAGCAGCAGCAATGGCAATGGAGGCAAGAACAACGAAGAGAGATGGGGAAATTACCGCAGCTGTGCTACTACTTAACTTCATCGCGGACACCATCCAACGGCCAACAGAAACCCTACTACACGTGTGGCGTACATCGCCACCGACACGTGGCGAAGCTGAAGCACGAACCGTCCCCCCACTATTCCCATTACGCGCGGAAATCGAGGAGACGTGGTTAAAACAGAAGATTGTGCACGCCCGGTCAAATCAAAGTCAGAAAGTGGGACCCACCACTCGTCACGTCCCGTCAAAGCCGCTCACGCGGGCAACCAAGGTCATCACATCGTCAGCACTAACGTCATTGATTTCAGCAGCAGAAGATTTCGACTACTTTAGTCCTTGCTCGAATCTTTGACTCAACCAAGCACTCGGGGGCTACTCCCATAGGGAGCGCTGGTCGCACACCCTACAATTTATCTTTATGCAGGGATAAGAACATTCAGGACATACACTCAAATCTACAATTCAATTGAGGACTGTGGGTTACTCCCATAGGGAGCGTCGGAAGAAAATTCGACTGAAACAAGCAACAAAATATGACAGCAATCGCAAAAAGTTTTTAGTCCCCGCCTGAGTCTTCGACTCAACCAGGCACTCGGGGGCTACTCCCATAGGGAGCGCTGGTCGCGCACCCTATGATTATTTGTACATCGTACTGTGTGTTGATAACATCCACATCTGAATGCTATGGCGACTCCTCCTCACACTTTCCCTATGAGGAGACTACGTCTCCTGGGCCACCCGAATCATCTCCGCGATGACAAAAAATTCAGATGCCGCGCTTACAGCGTGAAGATAATACCTGAACAAGGCTTGGAAACGCATCTGTTGCGCACTACCAGAAACATATCCGTGCCTATAGGTACGATGAACATGCTTTGACGGACGGGTCGAGTGCTCACACTTTTACACTGGAATTCGACTCATATAAGACCTCCGCGGCCTGAGTCGAATTATGCCAGCACTTTTCCGAATTCGAGTCCGGGGACTCGAGTTTGAGTAGATTGCGTTGTTTTGCCCTAAGACAGTTAACTGATACCGATACATCGGATAAATCAGACACGTATATCAACAATCCCTATGACACAAACTAAACACTTGAAATATAGTTGGTCATGCACTCGAAAAAGTCTTCATAAAGTCCCCAGCCGAATCTGCGATTCCACTGGACACTCAGGGGCTACTAACATGGGTATACCCTACAGGTACTCGAGTTCGGTATATATGGTCCAGATATGGCGGAAGCCCATGGCGTTGCCAAGGCCCAAATGGAGAATTCGAGTGGCCCACGGACTCTCGATTGCTTGCGAGACAAGAAGAAGCTTAAGATAGAAAGTTTAAAGGGAAAACCCTAATTTGTAACCGACTCGACCTGCTACCTGAGACCTAGCCTATCTATATAAAGGCTAGGAGGGGGCGGCGAGGAGGACACACGCAACCCTAGTTTCCACAACTCTCGCCAGATTGCATCTACGCGCCCCTGTAATCTTCGATTCCTTTGTTAATTCCAAGAGCAGACAAGCAGGAGTAGGGACCTCTACGAGTCCTGAACCTGGGTAAAACTTGCGTCCCTGTGTGCTTGTTTGCTAGCCGACTAATGCCTCCAGCGCTCCCTCCTTCTCCAAAACCCAAGTCCATAACAATGGGCATTGACGAGTTAAACCCTCGTCACTATGTATTCCAGAATCGTCGTTGCATTTATTCTTAGTGCAGGAATCACATGCTGGTGGTTTGATGGGTCACTTTGGGCGTGAGAAGACATTGCTCATGCTCGCTGATCACTTTTATTGGCCCAAGATGAGGCGTGATATGTATAGATTTGTGAGCCGATGCATTACTTGCCACAAGTCGAAATCCAAGTTGAAGCCTCACAGTTTGTATACACCTCTCTCTGCACCGACTACTCCATGGGAAGACATTAGTATGGATTTTGTGCTAGGTCTACCTAAAACTCAGAGAGGTCATGGTTCTATATTTGTGGTAGTGGATAGGTTCTCTAAGATGGCTCATTTTATTGCTTGCCACAAAAGCGACGATGCGTTGCATGTTGCTAACCTGTTTTTCAGGGACATCGTGAGATTACATGGAGTGTCAAAGACGATTGTTTCTGACCGTGATGTCAAGTTCATGAGCTACTTTTGGAAGACCTTATGGAGGAAGCTAGGAACAAAGCTGCTGTTCAGTACTACATGCCATCCCCAAACAGATGGTCAAACGGAGGTGGTGAATCGAACATTGTCATAGCTGCTAAGGACCATGATTAAAAAGAATCTGCGGGAGTGGGAAGAGTGTTTGCCACATGTTGAGTTTACTTACAACCGGGCTGTGCATTCAACTACTCAGCTTTGTCCTTTTGAAGTGGTGTATGGTTTCAAGCCATTGACGCCACTTGATATGTTGCCACTGCCATTACATGAGAGAGTTGATATGGAGGCATCAAAACATGCTGATTATGTGAAGAAAATACATGAGAAGACTCGAGAGGCTATTGAGAAGAAAGGCAAGAACATTGCTACTGCAAGGAATCAAGCAAGGACGGAAGTGTTGTTCGAGCCTGGAGATATGGTTTGGGTGCATCTATGCAAGGACAGATTTCCACTACTTCGCAAGTCCAAGTTGAAGCCACGTGGTGCTGGACCTTACAAGGTGTTAGAAAAAATTAATGATAATGCCTACTTAGTTGACATACCTATTGAGGAGTTTGGTGGAGCAAGCAATAGCTTCAACATTGCTGATTTGTCACCATATGCTGGAGAAGACCTTGGAGCATCGAGGTCGACGCCTTTTGAAGGGGGGGAGATGATGAGGACATCCCTACAATTACACCTACTGAAGATGCTCCAACTGTTACAAGGAAGGATCAGTCCAATGAGATTAGAATTGGACCAATTAGAAGAGCTCGTGCTAAGCTACTTGAACAACAGGTGAATTTGCTCCTAAACGAATTTGGTACTTTAATTGATGAGAACTTTATACTGCCTAAGTCTATGCATTTATGTATGATCAGGTTCGTTGGAGAAACAAGCATGGAGTGAGGAGGGGAAGGGCTACAAGAGGATCCCAGCATGATGATCGCCCAAGGATCCGCGAGGGAGGAGCGGGAGGAAGGCGCAAGAGAAGATCATCAAGAAGAAGGCTAAAGGAGCTGCACCGACCGGACTGTCCGGCCGATACCAACCGGAGTGTCCGGCCTAGTCGAGAAAAGTTTTGGCACGGACAATCAGAACATCAAATCAGACACTTCCCGGATACCACCCGGAAACTTTAGAGTTTCCGGCCAGACCGGACTGTCCGGCTCACTCCACCCGGAGTGTCCGACCTGATCGGACTGTCCGACCGGATCACACCGGAATGTCCGGCCGCCGACCGAATCTGGTCCAAGTCGGCTTGTATCAGTTTGAGTTGTTTGCGTTTAGTTTCGGTTTCTGGCCGCCCCAGCCGCCCTTATAAGCCCTGGGACGACCCCTAGTTAGGGTTTAGACCACGTTAAAATATTTTGGAGTTGTTTCTTTCATAGAACCTCTGGAATTACCCTGTGTTCGAATCTACCAACTATAATTGAGTGTGATCTGTTGTTCCATTGGGAATTAGTAGATTGCATACTACCGTTCGTGGTCATGGCTGCGTGCGCAAGAGTGTCGTGTTGTGAATATCCTACAAGGTTCGAGAGTTGTTGCATTGGCATTAGGGATCGAGCGGGAGAGGTCATAGCTACGCACTAGTTATCTATCATCCACCATATCATCGACAAGAGCTTGCTGAGAAGATCGGGCCGCCCCATATCACAACTCCTTTCGAAGATCGACAACAGTGGCCTTGAAGCTGGCCTTCCGTCCATTGGCGCTCGCCGGATCTAGCGACGACTTCACCTGCACACCAGCAGCTGACGGAGGCCAACGCCCGGTGTAGACACTAGGGGATAGGTTGTTGTGGTGGGCGGCTAGGAGGAGAAGGTGGCGGCATGGGGACGAAGGAGTCAACAGAGGACTCACACGAGAAAGGGGAGGACCGGAGGCCTAGCGAAACGTCACCCTTTTCCCACGAGACCGAGTTAGGTATGCGCAGCGGCCCTCCTGGCCCACACGCAGCGGTGGAGACCGAGGCATCGCGGGGCAAGTGCCCTGAGAAGGCTCCCTGCCGCTCAGGATTAAGCAATTAGATAATGTGTTGTGTCATCATGAAGAGACAAATAAACACTTATTCTTCTATTGAAAATTTGTCCTGTTCTAAATGGTCAGTTATCCAAATAGTTTTTAACTTGTATCTATCGCATGGTGTTGCAAATATATTCGGCAGCTAGTTACATGGTATCGATCACAAGTTTATAATTCTTAGTAGGGTGGAAGCACTTATCATTATTTAATCACTTTGACTGTATAGAAACAACAAGGTTTTTAAGAATATATTTTTTCTTATGCAGGTCATCTATCGGTGAGAAGTAGAGAAACAAGACCTATTTAGGGCATGCACAACGTTGGTCAAACGTTGGGTCTAAGAGGCCTTAGATGTAGGACTAAACGCTGGGCTGCCGGTAGCTAAACTCAAAATTGCTAGATACGCGTCTAGTACTAGACTCAGGTTCCAGCGTAGCGTTGACACCTACATCAATATAGATTTACCTAGCTACTAGGCCACAAGGACCACCGGGAGGAGGCCTGGTACAATAAAAAATTCTGACAAAGCATCCCAGGAGTAGTGGCTAAGGATAGGTGCAACACTTCTATGATTCTTAAGCTCATGTCTAAGTTTTTTCTTAGACTCAATTGACGCTGTACAAGCTTTTATGGAGGTGTCAATCGTGATTGAAAAACACAACAAGGAATATTTTTATTCAACATGAATAACAGTGGGATCTTCAGATTGGTCTTCTAGCGTCTACAGTTTCTTTATGATTGCTTGTTTTCTTTTTATATTTTCATTTGATGTACGGTTGCGGCCTTATGCATCTTATCTATACATAGATAGGATGTAATAATTTAATTTCTGAAGTAAATACATCGCCCTTTTTGAAAAAAGGAAAATTCTAGCTTCCGTTCGGTATCAATGAAAATTTGCTCTTTTTAATTTTTAAATACAATATAATACCTGGGTAATTTACTAAGCCTGGAAAATACGGGCGCATAGTCATGAATAATTTTCCAGGATTTAAATCCATGTTTGGATAGCAGGTATTTCAACAAAAAAAATACACGAAAATAATTTGTGCAGAAAGAAGATGAAGACTGAATCCCCAAAGCACTAAGGAGTAACATTTACAACAGTGCCCGGAATTCAAGCTCTGTTACGTAACCGAACCGGTACACGACGGAAGGGGCGATCAGGAGGCGATTTCATATCCCAGCCGCCTCCTGTCGGCGCTGCCGATCTGCTCCAAATCTATGGCCTTTGGGCCATAGAGGAGGGATGGGTCTCGGCCCCTACCGGTGGGAGGGTTTCGTTTTTCTGGTTTTAGGGTGAAGGGGTGGATCTCGGCCCCTGCCGGTGGGAGGGTTTCGTTTTTCTGGTTTTAGGGTGAAGGTTTGGTGGGGTGGCGCCCAGGTGGTGGCATCGGCATCTTCTCTAATAAAGTCTCCCCGGCTTCAGCCCCATCTCGGCGGTGACGTCGAGAAGCTTGTGGGAGTGGTGTGGTCTTCAAGGACTTCTTCTAACTGTGGGGATGTTGGATCGTTAAGGAGCTTCATCGGCAGTTCATCCTTCTTTGTCTCTGGACGGATGTGGCCTTCTGAGTCCGTTTCGCGACTTTTCGTCTGCAACCAACGTCATGATGGCTCTGGGAGGAGCGGCAGTGGTGGCGCGCCGTTGACACCGTTTAGAGGTTGAAGATGAAGGATGTCTCAAGAATTTCGATGTAATTTTTGTTTTTGTTGAGATGTTTTGTACTGTTCGCTGTTTCTTTTCTATACCTAATAATAAAGGACGAAGTGTTTTTTGCAGTCTAACACTTTTTTAGACCGTTTTACCCCTTCGTTAGGTGAAAATAACCCACCGTTGACACCGGTAAGTACCGCCAAAGTGAAAACGAACCATTCAGTTTTTTACTCCCCGCGTCGCCCATGCGCTGCCCTTTGTTGGCCCGATCGCGAAGCGGCCCTTTGTTGGCCCGGTCCTGAAGTGACCGCCCGAGGAGACCCGCATTAAATTACTAATAGTCCCACACTGCTCCTTCACAACAAATTTCACCAATTTAAAGACCTTCGCAGGTTGGTTGTCAACGAGCCAAGCAAGTAACTCGATGTGAGATAGAACGGAATAACGATGCTGGTTGCCTCGAGAAGAGCAAGGGTCGACGGGGCTGTGGGGTCAAGCAATCCACGAGTCAAGAAACATGATACCACGGAGTCCCTGCCAAAAAAACAAAGGGGCAGATCGATCTAGGAGGCAGGGGTACCGACTACGACTACCGGTGGCCAAAAAAACAAAGGGGCAGATCGATCTAGGAGGTGGGGGTACCGACTACGACTACCGGTGGCCAAAAAAAGAAGTGCGGCAGATCGATCTAGGAGGCGGTGTCCCTGTCGGAAGAATAGACTGCGACCACAAAAAGAAGCGGCAGATCGATCTAGGAGGCTGGGGGCTTAGCTAAGCGGGCTGCCGTGGGGGTGGGTGAGGGGGGTGGGTGGGTGGGTGGGGGGGTGACTAAGATGTGCGGATGGCGAATTCTAGCTTCTTTGGCCGCAGCGCATAGCTGACACATAGTGTGGCAGTGAGGGAAGAAGAGTGATGTTGGCAACTCCTCCTCAACCACACAATGAGCGAGCTTATTTGTTATCTGCTTTTGACTTTCCCGTTACTCATTTTTTCGGAGTTAGGGGGGGGTGATTAAGATGTGCGGATGGCGAATTCTAGCTTCTTTGGCCGCAGCGCATAGCTGACACATAGTGTGGCAGTGAGGGAAGAAGAGTGATGTTGGCAACTCCTCCTCAGCCACACAATGAGCGAGCTTATTTGTTATCTGCTTTTGACTTTCCTGTTACTCATTTTTTCAGAGTTAGGGGGTGACTAAGATGTGCGGATGGCGAATTCTAGCTTCTTTGGCCGCAGCGCATAGCTGACACATAGTGTGGCAGTGAGGGAAGAAGAGTGATGTTGGCAACTCCTCCTCAGCCACACAATGAGCGAGCTTATTTGTTATCTGCTTTTGACTTTCCTGTTACTCATTTTTTCAGAGTTAGGGGGTGACTAAGATGTGCGGATGGCGAATTCTAGCTTCTTTGGCCGCAGCGCATAGCTGACACATAGTGTGGCAGTGAGGGAAGAAGAGTGATGTTGGCAACTCCTCCTCAGCCACACAATGAGCGATCTTATTTGTTATCTGCTTTTGACTTTCCTGTTACTCATTTTTTCAGAGTTAAACATAGAGCACCATGCATTCCGTGTTGCAAAACAGTTTACATTGCAAGTGTTATTGTAAGACATGTTGCAAAACAAGTTTACATTGCAGGCTATTGTAAGACAATGAAATATGTATAAGATTTTTTTAAGTAATGCAACGTTATCTCGAATACAACATGAACAAATAAAAAATTCTATTTCTTAAAAAAACTAATCCCTCCGACTCATATTAGTTGATCAGATTTATCTAGATACAGATGTATGTAGATACATTTTAGTATTAGATACATTTGTATCTAGCAAATCCAAGTCAACTGATATGGGTCGGAGGAAGTATTTTTTTGCTTGTCTGGTCACCGAACAGGTATGACGACTTCTCTTTCTTAAAAAAAGTATTTCATTTTACATATATTTAGAAAAAAAGAGGGCTGGGTAGACGTGAGACCACAAAAGCTAGGGTGTTATATTATGCTTGATAAATAATTCACGGGTACGATACACTATATTATACTCATAAAATATAATCTACAAGATCAATAAGGTCGTTCTTTCGCAGCAAGGCGCGTGTATTGTGCTAGTAATGCTAAAGTCCTATTCGCAAAAAAAAAACATTTACGTGCAGGTTTCAGAGATACACTGACAACACTCAAGATAGCTGAGTTTACAGTTACACACAGACACGGGAAAGGGCACGCTTTTCAAAGCAGCCTGATGGCTGAGATTAAGGGTGCTAATCATACCTGGCTTGGGTTTGGATCATGCGGGTCGGGATCTGATGTCAGTTCCCTTAATCTTAGCCGTCAGGCTGCTTTGAAAAGCATGCCAAAAAACAGACGAAAAACACAGAAGCACTCCACCGGAAATAATAGAGAGCATCCTTACGGCCCACACAAATAAATTTACAACGAGCTGATATATACGTACTTAGGAGCGTACACACAAAGGATATAGTAGTATAATAGAGTATGCGTCGACACTTTCCCGTACATCAGGTGAGTTTTAACCAGATTCTTGTGCCTTGAAGTATGTGTCGACACTTTCCTTGGCTTCTTTCACCAGGGAATGGAGACTCCTGACAGGCTTCATTGTGGTTGCTGCGCCATTATCTTCGCTTGCAAAAACCATGGAGATGTCAAGAAGAGACATGCTTTGAGAAGCACTGGATAGTGCTTCCATCAAGCTCTCCAGGTCTTCTTTTATGTATCTACCCCTGTGCTTCATCATTGATATGACCATCTGACATGTAAGCTTCATCAGTCTGAGGCAAGGCACCGTCGAAATGGTGTTTGCTGCTACCATGTCCTTGAGCTTCTTTGGATGGCTAATTGCATTGACCGCACCAAACAGACATGCCAAATCTTCATCAGCACTGATGAATGTGTCGCGTACCGTCACGACGCCGCGTTGCAGAATATCCCTTTACACCGACGATGCGGGAATTTTTGTCAACCCTGTTAAAGAGGAGTTGCATGCTATCTCTGCCATCCTTGAGTGTTTCGGAAAGGCCAGTGGCCTCATTACAAATATGCTCAAGACAGAGGCCTTCCCTGTGAGATGCGAGGACATTGATCTCCCGGACATCATGGAAGCCTTCCCCGCAAAGATAGCTTCATTCCCAGGGAAATACCTTGGTCTCCCGCTTCACTACCGTCGCCTCCGCAAGGCGGACCTACAACCACTCATTGACAAGATTGCGGGGAAGCTGCCTGGCTGGAAGGGCAAGCACCTGGCGCGCCCAGGGAGAATTGCGCTCGCAAAATCTGTGCTCATGGCCACAGCCATTTACCACGCCACCGTCATCCCTTTATCCAAGTGGGCACGAGATAAGATCAACCGTATCGCTCGGAATTTTGTTTGGGCGGGCGACCAAGGGGAGCATGCGTCGCAAGGGAAAGCTCTGGTGAACTGGAAGACGCTCTGCAGACCCAAGGATTTGGGTGGTCTGGGCTTGCCCGACCTTCAGAGATCGGGTCGTGCCCTAAGACTGCGGTGGCCCTGGCTCCAATGGACTGACCCACTGCGCCCCTGGGTGGGGTCCAAGCTCCCTTGCGACACGGCTGATTTGGACCTCTTCAGGGCCTCGACGAAGATCACCCTCGGTGACGGAGAGACGGCATCCTTCTAGCATGACAACTGGTCCTCTCTTGGCCCCATCCGGATCTGGGCGCCTGACTTATTCAAGATCGCGATGAGAAAGAATCGTAGAGTGGCTAAAGAGCTTGCCGATGGGAATTGGATTTGCTCTATATCCCGTTTGACCACGCCTATTCAGCTTTCCCAATACCTTGCGGTTTGGGACGTGGTGGAGGGCACCCAACTCCTTCAGGGCCAGGCCGACACCATCTCTTGGACTCTGACTGCGGACGGAACTTACAGTGTGTCCTCTGCCTACCATGCTCAATTTCATGGAAGCCACCCTAGGTTCGCCCCGCAGAAAATTTGGACTGCTCACGTCGAGCCCAAGTGCAAGCTCTTCGCATGGCTGGCCTTGCATGGCAAACTGCTTACCGCCGACAACTTGGAGCTGAGGGGGTGGACCCACGACCCTGTTAGGGTAATAGATCGTTGTATTACCAGAGGTCCAAAGGCCAGAATATATAGTACAAGTACAGGTGCAAATATACAGAAAGCCCCCTAACATATGGGGAAACTACAATATAAAAATATATACTCTAACACCCCCCTTAAACTCATGGTGGATCCACAACACTGAGTTTGGAGAGTAAGAAATCATGCTGTGTGTGGGTTTGTGCCTTTGTAAAGAAATCTGCCAACTGCAAGTCTGAAGGCACATAATGAAGCGCAACAACCTGATTCTGCACCTGAGCACGTGTATAAAAAGCATCAACACCAATATGCTTGGTCAGCTCATGCTTGACCGGATCACGTGCAATACTGATAACACCTGTACTGTCTGACAAAAGTGGAGTGGGTGTCGTAACAGAGACCCCAAAATCTGCAAGCAACCACCGTAACCAGGTCACCTCAGCAGTCACCAAAGCCATAGCCCGCAGCTCAGCCTCAACACTCGAACGGGAAACCGCTACCTGTTTCTTCGTCTTCCAAGCAACAAGCGAACCACCAAGAAACATATAGTAAGCAGAAAGTGAACAACGATCCGTAGGATCATTCGCCCACGTAGCATCCGAGTAGCACTGGAGCTGGAGAGAGCTAGAACGAGAGAAGAAAAGGCGACGAGTAATCGTGCCACGAAGATAACGAAGGACACGGAGGAGATGACTGTAGTGAACAGTGGTAGGAGCTGAGACAAACTGACTCAGAATATGAACAGGATAAGAGATATCAGGACGTGTGACAGCAAGATAAACAAGACTCCCAACAAGATGGCGATAACGAGTGGGATCGGGAAGAGGATCACCATCAGTAGGACGAAGCTTAACATTAAACTCCATAGGAGTCTCAACGGTGCGCTCATCCATAAGAGCAGCGCGAGCAAGAAGATCCTGAATATACTTTTCCTGAGAGATAGAAAAGCCATCAGAAGTGGAGGAAACCTCAATCCCAAGAAAGTAGCGAAGAGGACCAAGATCAGTCATAAGAAACTGATCACGGAGACGAGCCTTGACAAAGGCAATATACTCAGGATCATCACCAGTAATGATCATATCATCAACATAGAGAAGGAGAAGAGTGCGTCCTCGAGGAGAAGTGTGAACAAAAAGCGCTGGATCATGAAGAGAAACCAGCAGCAGTCACCACAGAGGCAAAGCGCTCAAACCAGGCACGAGGGGCCTGTTTCAGGCCATAAAGGGAACGTCGAAGACGACAAACCATCCCATCGGGAACAGAATACCCAGGAGGAGGCTGCATATAAACCTCCTCACTCAACTCGCCATTAAGAAAAGCGTTCTGAACATCAAGCTGGGACACAGACTAGCGTCGAACAAAAGCAACAGCAAGAAGAGTACGCACAGTGGTCATATGGGCCACAGGGGCAAAAGTCTCATCATAGTCACGGCCGTGCACCTGCTGAAAGCCACGAGCCACAAGACGCGCTTTATAGCGCTCAAGAGATCCATCAAAGCGGGTCTTAATTTTATAGACCCACTTACACGTGATAGGACAAACACCAGAAGGAGGAGAAACAAGATCCCAGGTGCCAGTGCGCTCAAGCGCAGCGATCTCCTCAGCCATGGCAAGCTGCCATTCAGGATGACACGCGGCATCCCGATAAGAAGTCGGCTCGGAGACGACAGAGAGACCATACTAACTAGGAGAGTAACGGTCTGGAGCACGACGCTGACGAACAGGCTGTGAAGAGGGAAGCTCATCCGTGGAAGACGACTCATCAGAAGAGGAGGAAGAAGGAACAGCGGAGGAAGGGTCCGAAGCCGGAGAACAGGGAGAACTAGGGGAACTAGACGGAGGAGAGGATGGCGCCAAAAATAAAGGAGGCGCATCAGAAGGAGAAGGTGGAGGAGTAGAGACAGCGGGAGGTGTATCAGGAAAAAGAAGAAAAGAGAGATCATCAGCCGGGTAAGTACCAGAGGTGGGGCGAGGATAGAAAGGACGCGTCTCATCGAACGTGACATCACGAGAGATGCGCATCCGACGACCAACGGGGTCCCAACAACGATAACCCTTATGCTCATCACTATAGCCGAGAAAAACACACTCAACAGACTGAGCGGTCAGTTTGGTGTGTTCGCGAGGAGGGAGAAGGACATAGCAAACGCAACCAAATAAATGAAGAGTCGAGTAGTCTGGACAGGTACTAGAGAGACGCTCGAGAGGAATGCCACCCTGAAGAGCAACAGAAGGCTGGATGTTAATGAGGTAAGTCGACGTAGCGACAGCCTCAGCCCAGAAATACGGCGGAAGAGAGGAAACAATCGTCATAGCACGGGTAGTCTCAAGAATATGACGATGCTTACGCTCGGCGACACCATTTTGAGCATGGGCGCCGGGACACGAGAACTGAGCAAGGGTGCCCTGCTCAGCGAGGACGCCCCGCAGGTGCTGGGAGATATACTCTCCTGCAGAATCAGCACGAAACACACGAATATGAGTGGAATACTGAGTACGAACCATGGCCACAAAACGCTGATAAATAGGAAGCACCTCACTGCGAGAGCGCATAAAAAACAACCAGGTGTACCGTGAAAAATCATCAATGAACAAAATATAGTATCGATGACCCCCTTTTGAAGCAAAGGGGGCTAGACCCCAAACATCTGAATGAACTAAATCAAAAGGTCGCTGAGATACAGACACACTAGTAGGATAGGGAAGCTGAATCTGTTTTCCTAACCTACAACCCTGACATGAATGTGAAGACACATCTCCTGAGACAGACCCCAGAAGACCACGACGAACTAATGATGATAGACGGGAGCCACAAAGATGACCCAGCCGATGATGCCACTGCTGAAACGAGCCAGTGACAGAAGCAGCAACCGCAGGAGAACTGGCAGAGGAAGTGTCAGCGGAAGGAACGCGAAGCCAGTCTAACTCCCATAGCCCCGGAGACTCAATGCTGCGAGGGCCAGCTCCAACCAGAGCCTGTGTACGACGGTCTTGAATAGCACAAGAATCAGCATCAAGAATGACACGACAACCAGAATCAGTAAGCTGACTAGCAGAGAAAAGGTTCATCTTAAGACTGGGAACATGAGAAACATCAGGAACAGAGAAATAGGAAGTAGAGAGGGTGCCTCAAATGGAAACAGGAAGAGAGGTACCATCAGCCGTGGTAACACGGACAGGAGAAATAAGAGAGCGAAGAGCAGAAAGAATAGAAGACGCAGAAGTCATATGAAAAGAAGCTCCAGAATGCAGATACCATGGGGATGATGTACCTGACTGTGTAGAAGGTGGTGGTCGCGTGGTGCCAGAAGAGCTAGGCACAGAACCAGCAGTACCTGTCGAGGAAGAGCTTGTAGCAGCGAGCAGACTACGAAGACCACGGATAATATCCTGATCAGACAATGCAGCAGCAGGAGGTCCAGAAGCAACAACAGAAGATCCTGAAGAACCAGCCTGCCAACGAGCAAGGTACTGCTGTCGTAAGCGAGGATCCCTCGTCCAGCAGCCAGAGATATCGTGGCCAGGCTTGCCACAGTGGGCACAGGGAGGACGAGAACCACGAGGCTGCTGAGGCTGACTCTGACCCTGAGTCGGCGGAGCAGAGAGTAGCGGCGGTGCTAGAGACCGTGACGAAGCCAGCGGCACGGGGGGGGGGGGACCACGAGCAGCAAGAACAGATGAAACCTCAAGAAAACCAGCACCACGAAGACGAGTCTCCTCAGCACGAAGCTCAGCCAGTACCTCAGAGAGCGGAACACGACCACGGGCAAGCAGCTGGGCACGACGCGGCTCAAACTCCTTGCGGAGCCGTGACAAGAACTCAAAGACGCGCTGAAACTCTAGACCCGCGCGCACAGTCAGACAGCAGGGACAGGTGTTACACACAGCTGTACGAAGAGAGTCAAGCTGACGCCAAATAGCAGCACTCTGAGTATAGAACTCATCAATAGTGGAATCACCCTGCTTAAGATCATGCTCCTGACGAACCACAGACAGATAAAGAGCATCTCCAGACGGCTGATAGCGCTGACGAAGAAAATCCCACTGAGTAGCAGCAATGGGAAGACCCATGAACCCAGCAGCATACTGAGGCAGAACAACTGAAGTGAGAACAGCAGCAGCATGAGCATCCTCATCTATCCACTGAGTGTAGTCATCCAGATCCAGCCGGTAGGTCGCAACAGCAGTAGAATGCTCCTGGACCTTCCGATCATAATCATCCCGAGCAGTATCATCAGCACTCTGGGCTGCATCCTTGACCGCCTGAGTGGCATCGGAGGCAAGGGCAACGGGCGTCGGTGCAATAGGCGCCGTAGGCGCAACGGGGCGCGGTGGACAGGAAACCTCATCGGAAAGCACACCCCAAAGGCGAAGACCGCGCATATGGACGCGCATGAAGGCAGTGAAATCAGGATAATTCGCGCCATCAAAAATCACCGGGCAGCGAGGAATGGCAACATAGCCCGACGAGGAAGACATAGCTCTGTCGATTTTTTTCTCAGATCCGATCTAGATCGGACGAAAACTGGGTGGCCGGGCGCGGCAGCGGAGAGCTAGGGCGAGCGGCGGCCGGGGACGGGCGGCCGGAGGAGGCGGCAGCGGAGGCGGAGTCGACAGTGGCGGCGGCGGACGGGCGGTCGGAGGAGACAGCGGCGGAGGCGGAGGCGGCAGCGGACGGGCGGCCGGAGGAGACGACGGCGGAGGCGGAGTCGGCGGCGGCGGCCGGGGCGGCCGGAGAGGAGGCGGCAACAGCGACCGGGCGCGGCGGCGGCGGGATGCCGGGGCGAGCGACGGCGGCGGCTGCGAGGGAGAAAAAAAGCCTTACGGCTCTGATACCATGTTAGGGTAATAGATCGTTGTGGGCCAAAGGCCAGAATATATAGTACAAGTACAGGTGCAAATATATAGAAAGCCCCCTAACATATGGGGAAACTACAATATACAAATATATACTCTAACAGACCCTATCTGCGCTCTTTGCCGTCGTGGCCCTGAGACTGCTGCCCATATCTGCAAAGAATGTCCTTTCACTTCGGCCATCTGAAACCTCTCGCAGGAATGGGACAACACCGTGGGTGGGATTCCGGGGGTCGGCTTCCCCTCCATTTCAGAGTGGTGGGATAGCCTCATCGCCGGAAGACCCTCGAATGAACAACGGAGAATCAGCGGTTGTCTGCTCTACGTTTGCTGGAATGCTCGGAAAGAGCGCAATAGAAGGATCTTCACGCATCGCCGCCTAACCTATGGCGAGGTTGCCGATATCGCGAGGGAGGACATTCGGCAGCGCGACTATCTTTCGCAGTCTTTGGGCCCGCCATCCCTGCAGAACCTGATTAGGCTTTTGTTTTTTGTATTTTTGATAGTGTTTTTGGCATGTTTTCACCTTCTCAAAACACGCCCTCCCTGTACCTTACGTTGGTTTTCCCCCCTTTCTAATTGAAAAGACAGAGCTCCTGCCGGTTGCTCCAAAAAAAAAAAAAGATAGCAGGGGTGCGTGGAATTCCTCATCCTCTTCATTGTCCAACTCATCCACCTCCATATCCATCTCCACCTCCAGCCCCACCTCCACTGCCACCTCTGCCTCCACCTCACCTTTGTCCTTCTTGTTTTGAGAATGAAGGAACGAATAGGTTTCTATGTTTTGTGGATCATCAAACTGGTTTTCTATGTCAGTTTCTTTTTCTGGGAATTCGACCTGGTCTGATTGTGCTTTATCTTTTGTCGATCCACAAGCAAGTATATCTGTGCAAGCACCTGAAGCATAAAAAACAGTTTGATTGATCTTAAAGAGGTAATAATTAATTAATCATATACTGTAAAAAAAGCGAGGTACTAAACTAATTAATAATCAAAGGTAGGATAATCACAACGTATATGCTGTCGATGATCAGAACAAAACCAAGGTTACATGAATTACCTTGGGCATTGCATCGGTCATGGCATCGTTAAGTTTACCAGGAGTGCACTCCAGGACACACATTTGCTCCAGGATTTGAGCTGCTCTTATCCTGCATGTCTTGTTCTCAGCATCATCTACAAGTAGTATCTTGATGAGTGTACCAACAAGGTCGCCGTTCAGCTGCAAGATAGTACTTGTATTCCTTCCGTCCTGGATAGATACCTTTGCTAGTGCTTCACCAGCCAAGTTTCTGATGGACCTGTTCTTGCTGTCATCGGCGAAGATGCCTACCAACATCTTAATGTAAGTTTCCCTGCTAGTATTTGTTTCTATGTATAGTTGCATAAGAATTCCCATGGCTTGTTTTCTGAAGCTTTGCAGAGCAGCAGTCACAGTTGAGAATCTTCTCCATGGTGCCGACTGCCTCCTTGTTGCTTGAGATTTCTCGACGCAGCCTGGCACCAGTCTCTCCAGAAGCACCCACGAGGAGACGCATGACCTTCAGTGATCCCTCTACTTCGCTGACGGACCATGCGCTACCATTGAATTGGTGGATTATATCGGAGGTGAGAGGCGCCATGATCCGGTTGATCAGACCTTGGGTCCGGCTCATGATTCTTTAGTTATTCTCGTGGGTTGCCAGCTTCCACAGGATGCACAAGCCTATCAGCACCAGCTTCTCGTAGGCTTGTCGAAGGTAATTCTCAGGCTCGCCTGGTGATGGCCGACGGCTGGCTTGTTGATCCCAATCTTGGTCATATTTGTACAGTAGCCGGTTTCTATGGTATGGCTCCATTAGACGATATTCTTCGAAACTGCCGATCAGGGTAGATATGTACCGAATCGCCCCTGGGAATTGCTCCAAATGGATGTCCAGAGCAAGGTGCGCCACTATTGTGGCACCCTGGTTCCTGGTCTCTCTATCAGATGCGCCCTGGGGATCCCTGGCCTCTTGGCCTTTTCTTCTATGAAAAATATACGTTTCCTTGAAAAAAATGCGCCCTGGGGATCCAGCGTTTGCAACAGTTTCTGGAGTACGGGTGAAGAAGCGGGTACGGATATGATCAGATTGTTCATCAGCATGTGCTGCCCAGTGCTTTGGTTCCATAGCGCTAGACAGTCTACCTTCTCGCCCTCGACTCTTGCTTTCTTGAGTCTCCTCTCCCTCATGCATATGGCTGTGAACAACATCTTTACTCCGGAAGGGCAATCACCACGCGACTTGGAACCGATCAAGTCTACAGCATGTGTGATGAGATTCCTCCCTTTGGCGAACGAAGTGTCCTTCTCGCACCTGATCCTTGTTTCACGCAAGTATGACAAAACTACTTCAAGTTCCTCCTCATCAGTAGAGTTTCCTACCACTTGCTTAGCCAACCCCTTCCTCGTGAGAGAAAAGAAGAACCTGTAGCAGAAGAGCACCCCTTGGAGCAGAGCAAGATAGTACAAGGTGTCCATCGCTGGCTTCAGGTTTGTTTCTCCATTCGAGTTTCCACCGTAATCGCCCACGAGGCCGAAGATAGCACTTGTCGCCAAGCCCAAGGCTGACTCCATTATGTAGCTTAACTTCTCGTTCTGATAGACATCGAATATCCTGTTGTAGATATGAGCAAGATAAGTGACAACACACATTTTAAGGCCCTTGTTCGGAATACAGGAATGAAAGAAAACATAGGAACTGGAAAAGTATGCTAGTGCAAAACTCTGGAATCTAAAACAGAGGTACGCGTTCAGGGGAGCGATGGAGAAACACAACAGTGCGTTCTAGACTTGTTAATTCCGCTGCGCAACAATAGAGCAATGACGGAACATTGTTTAGCAATTCTTTCCCAATTGCTTAGAAGCACAGCCGCGCGTTTTCGTCGCCTCGAGCGCACCGTCTTCCTGACCGCACGATCCAGAGGAGCGGCATCACAAACTGCCGACCGAGTGCGCTGGCCACGTGCATTTTGGTCGGAGCGGTGCCGCCCGGCCCGCCCCTTACCTCTCCCTCCTTGCCGTCAGGGGCCTCTCGCGCGCAATTGTGCCAAATAGAAATAGCAACAGGAGCTACAGCCAGATGGGAGAGGAGGTTGAAGGAGGGGGCGTTGGAAAATTCGGCTGAAGCCAACTGAGGTCGGAGAACCACCCCAGCCACCCCAAGAGCACGAGCAACAGGTTGAGGTCAATGCAGCGGAAGAAGAGAAGACGCGGTCACCAATTCATGTTCTCCATTTTCCCAGCAACCTCCAAGACCCGCCATGAACAGCAGCAGCTCCGTCCTCTCTCTTGGCACCTCGCAGAGAGAGAGAGCAGAGCAGAATACCGCAACAATGGCAGTCCAAGGAATCGCTAAAGGCCTTGTAGATAGGAGCTACAGAAGAACTCATCACCGCTTTGGCTTCCACCATGGAAGCTCCACCGCGGTGAAGGAGCTTGCCACATAGAGCAGAGTATGTCCCAAGGATCCACTCTACTCCCTGATACGCGCCTTATTTAGAGGGATGCACCGGCCCCTCATCCTCCCATGCGCCACCACCTGCCATCGGCGATGAGCAGCGAAACAGAGAGAGCTCACGGCGAGGAGGATCTAGCCGCCAAGATCCACCATCCTACCCTAAGACTCCACATAGGTAGATGCCCTAGGGGCAAACCCTAACTCTAATCCTACATCTACTATGTACAAACGGAGCCAGCCACCTGATCCATCCCTTCGTCGGTTGCCCAAGCTACCAGAGAGAAGGAAGGAGAGGGGCGGTGGTGGAGGGTTGGGGACGACTCTCAAGGGGCCTAGAAGGGACGAGAGAAGCGTGAAAGTGCTCGGTTCCTCCGCATGTATCAGGATCAGGTTGCCCAGCTGCTGCCAACAAACTATGGGTTGGGCTTCAGTCCTTGTCGCAGTCGTTCTTGGACCGCCTGGTCTTTTACTTGACCCATGCTGCCAACTTCGCTTGTGCTCTGTTCATCAGGGCCCATGATGCGTTAATTCTTTTTCTATGCACTATCTTTATGATAGTCATTTAAATAAGGTGATCCTTCACAGAAAGTATTTAATTTGTTAGGGCCATTCTAAGTGTGGCATCGTCTGTAAATATTGTCATTTCGAGGTGTAGCATGTCACATGGGTACGACAAACTTGTCATTAGTGAGACGGGTTGAATTAGAGCTTGAGCAGCTAGATCACTTGGTTCTCTTAAACAATGTGGAATGATAGTTATTACATCAGAGTATGCCCATCGAAAGATGAACAAGAGTTACATAGGGATGTAATTGGCAAGGTGGCTTGCCAAGATGGAATATTGTTATCAATGATGTCACATCAATGGCAACTATTCTTACTGGATCTTGAATCACTGAAAGCACAAATGAAGGATATTGTTTTTAGTGGGAGCATAACTTTTGTTTTACAGCTAGTACTATCAATTCTGAATAATATCTAAAGTGAATTTTGTTTGAGTTGTAGAAAGATGTCCCCTATCCAAACTTTGAATTTGGCCCCCGTGTTAAAGAAACAGAAGTTAACTGCAAATGGTAGTAACTACACGGACTGGGTTCGCGCCTAAGAATTGTTCTCAGGGGTGCTAAGAAGGAATACGTCCTTGATGCAGCACTTCCACCTTCCCCGAAAGATGATACTCCGGAGGAGGAACGCAATGTCCATACTACAAATATGGATGATGGCATAGTGGTGCAGTGTTTGATGCTCACTTGCATGGACCCAAGTCTTTAAAAGCGTTTTGAAAATGATAGCGCTTTCGATATTATTGGAAAGCTGAAGGCTATGTATGAGACACAAGCCATGACCGAGCGTTATGAGATAACCAAGGCCCTATGGGAATGCAAGATGGTTGAAGGTAGCTCTGTCAACGAACACATAATCAAAATGGTTGGTTACGGTTAGAGGCTCACTGCTCTCGGAGCTGATTCACTGAGCACTGATGTGCTGCTTGTGTCCCACCCGCCATTTTACAACGATTTTATCATGAATTATAACATGCGTGCGATGGACAAAAGCATGGACACGCTCTTTGCCAAGCTAAAGATAGCTATAGCTGGAATGGCCAATGATGCCAATCATGTGATGATGGTGAACAAGACCACCCAGTTTAAGAAACAAGCTAAGACTAGAAAGGGGAAGGGCAAGGGGAAACTCAAGAAGAGTGCCCACTCTGAGTCTGAGTGATTCCACTGTAAAGACAAAAATTATTGGAAGCATAACTGCAAGAAGTACCTGGAAAAAATGAAGAAGTTTGGTAAGACCTACAAAGATATAATTGTTATACATTTTATTGATGTCTTCTTCACCATCCCATGCTCAAAGTCTTAGGTGTTTGGTACCTGATTAGTTTCTCACATTTGCATCTCGATGCAAGGACCGCAGAAAGCAAGGAGGCTGGAAAAGAATGAAGTGGAGATGCGTGTCAGAAATGGAGTGAAGATCTCCGCTCTGGCCATCTATGTCATGCCATTTAGTGTCCCTTCAAGATTCAAAGTGGAATTAAATATTTTTTATTATGTTCCAGCATTGTGTAAAAACATTATGTCGGGATCTTGTATGTTACCTGATGGTCATTCTTTTAAGTTCGAGAATAATGATTGTTCTATTTACTTTTAAAACATTATGTATGGATTTTCTCCTCTTGTGAGTGGTTTATTCATTTTGGATCTTGTTTGTACAAAGGATGTTTGCAACATTAACTCGAAGCACCTGAAAAGGGCGGAAGAGGATTCCACAGTAATGTGGCATCACCGCCTTGGCCACATCGAAAAAGGTGCATGTAAAAACTCCATAAAGATAGAATTTTGGAATCATTTGACTCTGAGCCATTTGATGTACCCGAAGCTTGTCATGAGATTTATCGAACTCCACAGACCCTGTTCACTAAGTAAAACTCCACATAACCTATTCACGAGATTTTCAAGTGAGCGAACGACTTGCTGGAGATCATGTATTCTGATGTATGTGGACCGTTGAATGTTCCTGCACGAGGCGGTTATCTCTACTTCACAATTTTTATCGATGGTTTAGGTAGATATGGATATATCTATTTGATGAAGCACAAGTCTGAAACATTTAAAAATTTCAAAGAATTTCATAACGAAGTGGAGAACCATTGTAACAAAAAGGTTAAATTTATTCGATCAGATCAAGGAGGCGAGTATCTCAATCACGAGTTTGGCAAACATATGAGTAGTTGCGCAATAGTTCAAGAACTCACACCACCCGAAACTCCTCAGAGAAATGGAGTGTCCAAGAGATGAAACCGTACATTTGTTGGACATGCTAAGGTCTATGATGACATTAATAGTACTACCACTACCTTTGTGGGGTTATGCATTATTCATGTTAAACAGTTCTCCATCTAATTCTTTGGCAATGACACCATATAAGACATGGAATAGAAAAAAGCCAAATCTGTCATTCCTACAAATTTGGGGATGTGATGCTTATGTAAATAACTTACAACCAAAAAAGATATATACCAAGAATACAAATGCTACTTTGTTGGTTATTCCAAGAATACAGTTGGTTATTTGTTCTATCACCCCACCGAAGACAAAGTTATTGTTGCCAAGAATGGTGCATTCCTAGAGAAAGAGTTTCTCATGAAAGATGAAGAATAATACAGCTCGATGAGATAGGATCTTCGACAATAGTTTATGATGTTGAAGAAGTGGAAGTGGTTCCACAAACCACACTATAACTGAACTGAAACCTCCTGTGTTAGACACATCAGTTTCAGTCGAGCCTGTTACTGAACCACGCAGGTCAGGTAGGACCCGCCAAACCCCCAATGGTTTGAAAAGGAAATCTTCATCCTTGAGGATGATGAGCCTTCAAACTACCACGAAGCTATGATGAGTTCTAGCCCAAAGGAATGGCAAGATGCCATGAAATCCGAAATGAAATCCATGTACAAGAACCAAGTTTTGAACTTGGTAGACCCTCCTGAAGGTGTGAAGCCTATGAAATGTAAATTGATTTTCAAAAGAAATCCATATGTGGATGGTAATGTTACCATGCATAACGCTAGGCTTGTCGTGAAATAGTTTCTACAAGTGCAAGGAGTTGATGATGATGGGACTTTCTCACCTATAGTAATTCTTAAGTCTATGTGGATTTTATTAGCTATCGCTGCCTACTATGATTATGAAATCTGGCATATGGATGTCAAAACCACTTTCCTAAATGGAAAATTGACAGAGGATATGTACATGATACAACCCGATGGTTTTGTCGATCCTAACGATGCTGAAAAGATATGCAAGCTTCAAAGGTCAATCTATGGCCTCAAGCAAGCATCAAGATGTTGTAAAAGACGGTTTGATGAAGTAATCAAAGGGTTTGGCTCAGAACTATGAGGAATCTTGCGTATATCAAAAGGCAAGTGGGAGCACAAAAACATTTCTGATACTTTATGTGGATGACATATTGTTGATCGGAAATGATATAGAATTTTTTAATATGATAAAGGAGTAATTAAAGAATAGTTTTTTTAACGAAAGACTTAGACGAAGCCAGGTACATGTTGGGCATCAAGATCTATAGAGATAGATCTAGATGCCGATAGGGCTAAGCCAGAGCATGTGCATTGATAATTTGTTTAAAAGGTTCAACATGGAGAATTCCAAGAGAGGTTTTACTCCCATGGCACATGGGGCTAAGCTCAATAAGGAACATTGTCCTAGGATAGTTGTCGAGTGTGACACCAGGACTAAGTTTCCATATGCGTCAGCCATTGGATCCATAATGTATGCCATGATAAGTACATTGACATATGTATCACTTGCATTAAGCCTTTATGCAAGATACCAAAGTGATCCTGGAATGCATCACTAGGGTGCAGTTAAAAACAAATTGAAGTGTCTGAGAAGGACAGAAGATTTATTCTTTGTTTTTTGGTGGAAAATATGAGCTTATTTTAAGATGTTACGCCAATGCCAGCTTCAACATAAATATAAATGACTTCAATTCTCAATATGGTTTTGTCTTCACACTGAACAAGGGTGCAGTAAGGTGGAAAAGTTCCAAGCAATGTACCGTTGTGGATTCTACAAAGGAAGCATAGTACATGGCAGCTTCACTGGGTGCAAAGGAGGGCTATTGGATAAAGAAGTTCGTCACCGAACTTGGCATGGTCCCTTCTGTGCTGAACCCCGTCAACATATACTATGACAATAGTGGATTTTTGGATCAAGCAAAGGAACCAGGATCAAGCAAAGGAACCCCGTCAACATATACTATGGCCATCACTAGAATTCCAAGCACATCGAGTGCAAGTACCATCTTACCCGTGACTACGCTAATAAGGTTCACTTATGATTCAGCAAAATTCACACGGATCTGAATGTGTCTAATCCATCGACAAAGGCCCTGCCACTAGCTAAGCGTGAAGAACACCATAGTGCCATTGGTGTAAAAATTCTTGAACTTGTGTAACTAGTTTTGACTCTAGTGCAAGTGTGAGACTGTTGTGAATATGCCTTAGAGGCAAATAAACGTTTATTGTTATTCCCTTGTTCATAATTTATTTTATTATTTATGTTATAACTGCTCCGTTTCTTGATTGTCAGAATCAAAGGAAAACTCAGTAGCATGTGTAAAGGTATAAACACCAAGTGTTCCTGGTCTCATGGGCATGACTAGCTCATTGTCAAAGATGATCAAGTTTCCTAGATTATGGTATAGTTATTGTAACGAGGATACCATTTGAAAATGAGGGCATATTGTTATGGCTTAACAAGGATGTTGAACCGACCCAAGTCAAAACGATCTACTAGAAGATACATGTTATCATTCTATTGCTGGTATATCATTGTTACTGTCATATCACTTTGTCCTTTGACCATGAGGATATTAGTTGTCCTTCATAGTGGAAGGCATGTCCTGATTGCTTCCAAACATCTCCTTTAACCGGGGCAAAATAGATTCTTTCAGATATGCTGGAAACTTATGTCTGGGCACAAGGTAGTCTACGATGGGATTTGCAGCTCCGTCGATGGAGAGATACTCTTGGGAGCTTCTCGATATTATGGTATCACCAATACGTCTGGCCAAACGTAGGGTGATGAGACTCACCGAATACCGGAATATATGAACGAGAGAAAGAACGACAAACTGGTAACTTGGTCAACATGGTATAGTAATCAAGAGTTGTCTTACTAGGATACCGAATTGTCTTACCTCGGATTGTCATGTATCTTTATGTAAATGGATAGTTATAGGTTTGTTCAATTACTTCATGGTTATGTGGGAATCAATATGGGTGTCTAGATCCCGTTGTTTATTATTGTCTAGAAGGAGTTCTGCGGACATGACCACATAACACCGAACCTGCGGGCTCACACACATAAGGGATCTTGTTCTATAGAGTGTGTAGAGCATGTATGTTAGTGAGATATTCTATGGAATCATTCTAAATCATCAGCAGAAATCTCAAGAGAAAACTAGAAGAGTTTTGGATTCACGGATTTGTTTGTGTACACTTTCTTTGGTGTATGCTCTTTTGCGCTTCCCACAGAATCTATTGGAAGCAACCCGAGCATCGGTTCTTGGATCATATGGCTAGTGGACCTGGTGGGATACACCCTACAGTATCACTAGTCAACATTCCCACACTTCATGGGGCGCGGCTCCCTGGCTGCGGCCGGCCCTGAGGCTAAGTCCTCAAGGAATAGTGGAAGGAGGGAGGGCACACATGCACATGGTCTCCTACTTGGGACCTGGACGTATGCTTACTACGCCGCGGTGTGAGGCCGAGTCTAGCACCACTTCAGGATACATGACGTGTTGTGAATCCAAGGGGGTGCATCCTGGCGTGGAAGCACAACGCCCCCTCAAATGGTCAACTATGCATGCCACCTTTGATGTCCTGGATCACCCCGACTGCTACTCGGGCATGGGAATCCTATGAATAATAGTCTCGCTGACTATTAGCAATGTCATGGTGACTAAGATGCTTGTGGATGGAGGCACGGGCCTAAACCTCTTGCCCACTCAACTTGAGAGACAACTCTAGATCCCAACTGTAACATCCCAAAATTTCAATCCAAGGTTATCAAGATCTAAATCATCAAATTTGGGGTTAACAAAAAACTTTTCCAAATTTAAAATGAAAGCATTCATATGCGTGTGCATTTAAAATAGGAGTTGTTTGAATTGCCATGATTGAATGATCCAATGCTTGTAAAAAGTTTCTTAGGTGATTTAAACATCATCTACATCATTCCCAAACTTTTCCTAAAGAAAATCAAATAAAAAAGAATTAAAAAGGAGGAATGGTCATTTAGGCAAATTTAACTCTCATGCCTACTTTGGCTATTTCTAGTACTCAATTCTTAATAGAAATAATTCTTGATCTTTGCACCCCTTGCTAGTACACATAATGAGGTACCAAGGCCCATCTTTTGATCTGCTAAAAACATTCTGTTAACTATTTTAAATGACAGTTTAAAATTGAATCTAATGCATATGAATAGCTCACCCCTCTTTCAAAACCCATCTATTTGAGCTCCACTTTCAAAACCCTTGCAACCAGAGACTACCTAGCACTAGTGGAGATCACTCAAAAATTTTGAAACCAAAATTCAAAACTTTTTCTCTTGCGGCCATTTCATCAAACACCTTGCTGCCAAGATCATTTTGGCCTAACTAATACTATTTTGGGTTGATTTTGTCTAGGAATTGCAATGTGCTGTGATCATCTTTGTCCCCCTCAAGCCTGACCATACCAACCCCAGCCTCTTCCCTAACCCCTAGCTGCACTACACTGCCATGCCGAGCTCTCTCTCGCCGGCCGACCGTGCACTCGCACCAGCCGCCCTCTCCAGCCTCTCTCGCCATGTCTAGTACACTGCCTGTGGTACACCTCCACCGCCCAACCAGCCCCAGGCCAGAGACAGGGGGCAGAGCGGCCCGGAACCGCCGCGCCCGGAGCTTGTCGAGCATGCCGACGCCGCCCCCAGAGCACGCCCTGTCCCCGCTCGCACAGACCGCCCCTTGGCCACAGCCCGCGCCCGCTGCTCCGCCACGACCTGGAGAACACCCCAGGCACCCCCACTAGGCCAGCCCATTTCTTTTCCCGCGCTAGCCCACCTATTCAAATCTGGATTTTTCTTTTTAGTTAAATCTAGTTTCTGTCCCCTAGTTTGAAAATCAATTCAGAGAGTTTTATAAATCCAAATTGCATAAAACCAAATTTGTCTGAAAGGTATTAAAATGATCTATCCAAGCCCGTTAGATTTAATTCAATCAGAGTTATAGATCTCTCCTAATAAAAATAAGAAGACAGAAGCTTTTGCAACTTGCAACATTTTTATAAAATCAACCAAGTTAGCTTTTGAGTTGATTCCAACTCTCAAAAATCACATTTCATCATATATATCTAAATATGTAATAATATTAAGGTTTACATGCAGTGACTTTGGACTAGTACCAAAATAATGCTATATAGCCATTTCTAGTCACTTTAAATCATTAAATAATGAACTTAAACCAAAGTAATATTGATCCAACCCTTAAATCTCATTCCCACATGTTAGAATATGTGGTGATGACATGTGTCAACATGATCCCATGTTTTAAGTGGTGAATATTAAATGTTAGTTAATTTTTCAATGAGTAGAAATTACTTTTCTAAAATAAAAGGAAGGAAACTATTGAATTAAAACTTGTGATGCTTGTGATGATAATAGATCATCAATTGTGTGCCTTAGAATGCTATATAGCCTAGTTAAGTATTGTTTGGTGATTGTCTACTCCCTATGTATTTATAGACGCTTGTACCGACCAAGCTTTCGAGGAGGAGGAGTTCTACCAAGAAGAAGAAGAAGAAAACTTCAACCACTGCACCAACCAAGGCAAGCTGTTATTGTCAAGCTAACCCTTGCAAAACATACCTTAGCAAGCCACCATTAACAGTGCAAGCTATTGTTAGCAAGCTAGAATTAAGCTAGAGGAATGAGCAAGGATGCTTTAGGCATGCTTTGAGCACACTCTTTTAACTATTAGTACCCCAAGTCATACTTACAAGTTTTACTCCCCTTAGTACACAAAATTCTTTACTTGTTTTGAAGGTAGCATAAAAAGTATAAAACTTGACCTACTTAGCAATCTTTAGATGTCATTCTATGGCATGAGAATCCCATCCTTCCACCTTAGTGAACACTCTTAACTTAGTATTTTAGAGTAGATCCAAAACTTGAGTCACTTTAGATGGGAACACTTGGTGAAAATGAATTATGAAAACCTTGGAATGATGAGTCATTCTATTGAGATGTTTTGACATGTGTTGAGAAACACAAATGATTGAGGATGATGAAAATATTGAGGCATGAGCCTTAACCCTTTTATAAAACTGATGGTTGGATTCGGATGCGATACCATTCCAAATTTACCGTACAACCACACTACCTGAATTGGGTAAGGCTTAGCTGGAAATTTATATGCATTAGTATTAGTTCCCTCACGGGAGAGGTTTGAGCTGAGGCTACCTCTCAATGTTGTCCACCTATGCAGTGCCCAAGATGACTGATGGTCATGGTTGGGAGGCCATGCTCATAGGAGAGGTGCTTATACTAGGGTGTGTAAAGGGAAGGTTATGTTTGATTATCTGCATACTAAGTATGATGATTCAGGGTTATCCCTGTCAGATGTATCGAATCTTATGGTGAAAGTGTACCACCTCTGCGGAGTGTCAAACTATTCGAATAGCCGCGTCCGCGGTTATGCACAGTTGGAATGGCCATACTGTTTCGTTGTCAGATGTATTCTAAATAACTTGAAATGAATGATGAACTTTGACTTGACCACAACAGGGTTGTGTTGATGATAATAGCTTCCCAACTTAAGTGATTCTAGAACTTTACTTTATCTTTCTTTGCTTCTGAACTCAGCTTAGGTTTCAAACTTAACTTGATAGTTGAACTTAGATTTAGCACTTTGACTTAGAACTATAGTACCTATTAGTAGTAGTTTGCGAGTACTTAAATAGTACTCATGGCTTTTGTCTCTGGCTATTATCATGGCCAGATTATGAAGGAGATATCAAGATGATGGTCAGCAGGACGGCTATGATAACTAGGAGTATCTGCCTTCGTCAGCATTGCCTGTGCCCTTGAAGATGGACCCCACCGCTACGCTTATCTTTTATTTCCGCTGCTTGTTGTATTAAAGACTGGATCATGAGATCCTTATTTGTGTAAAACCTTATGTATGGTTTGTAATGGATGATGTACTGTGATATCCAATCCGTTATGTCTCGCAAAAATGGTAATCCTGGGATTGCGAGGTATGGTATAACGGGCATCTGGGATTAAAAATCCGGGTGTTGACAAGTTGGTATCAGAGCCATCCTGACCATAGGAGACCCTAGTTAGAATGGACGTCCAAACCAAAAACTTAGCCTCAAAACCAAAGTGAGTATTTATGAAAAAACTATTTCCTCTCTTACCCTTGTGAACTCATTCTTTCTCAAAAATTCATGTTCCTCAATTTTTTTACATTACTACTTAAAATTGGACACACTTGATCACTTCATTAACTTCCTCATCCTTAATCCTTGTAGATGGAGACTCAGTTCAGCAAGTTTTACCAGTTAGGAAATGGAGGTCAGCTGATCTTCGAGAGGGATCTGGATTCACTGTCGGAGTTACTGGGACGCCCACATCCAGAGTTTCTTGGAGCTCAACTTCTAGGACCCCCAGGAGGAGACCTACAGTGGCTAGTCACCGCGGATCTTCGAGGAAGCATCGAAGCACCAACTTCCGGGAGAATTCAGTTCTCCGTGAGAGAGAACGACTGGCTAGATGGATTAGCCAGGGCAATGCATGAAGCTCTCGCACGTCTATGTGCCCTCAGCGTCAACAAGATCCAAGGAACCCGTTTTGCCCACTATGCAAGACATGACTTCATGGGAATGCCGATGGAGATGCCAAGTCACCCAGAGTTGAGGCGTCAAGTGGAGAACCTTGATTTCTTGCTTCATGACAGACAGCAGGAACTGGACAATTCCAGGGAGTTAGCTAACCAGAACCATGCCATCGCCGACCAGAAGGCCCAGACTTTCGCACTGCTCGTCCAAGATAGCCAGTCTCTTCGCGGCCAGCGTGCAAAGAAGGATCGCACCATCGCGCGTCTTCACAAGAAGGTGGCCGACCTCGAGAAGACCGTCAAGAAGCAGGAAGCTCAGCTTGCTGCCAAGGAAGAAGAAGACGAGGGTGAAGACATCCAGGGAGATATGGATTCTTACCTCAGCAACGATGATGACTTTCTGGAGGAGGATGCTGTGGACTTCTACACTGATGATGAAGACTCCGACTTCATCGATGATGAGTAGATGCCCTAGAGCACTGTCGTAGCATGAGATGTATCATCTCCTTGTATCGTAGCTTGCAGAATGGTTCCTCAAACCATCTGTTTTCCCCTTTGAGTGTTGTGGTATGTGTTGTATCGTGTGCTTGCTTGTATGAATGAAAATGAAGTTAGTTGAAAAACCTGAGTCTAACTCAAAGTTTTGGATTTGAAAAACCCAAAACCATGAACCTTAGAATTTCTCTCTTACCCCTATATCTATCTCAATCTTCATATGACTCGTGGAAACCAAGGAGGGAGCAGCTCGTCGCAGGACCCAATGCTGCAGATCTTGCAGAATCTCATCGTGGACCGTGAAGCAAGCAGGGCCGAGCGTCACGCAACTTAGCAACATTGCAGCAGATCGCCCAAATGGCTCTCAACAACCAAGGACATGGAAATCAAGATCACCAAGGATCCAAACTCAAAAACTTTCAGAACACAAATCCCCCAATCTTTATCCAATCTGAAAACCCATTAGATGCTGATGACTGGTTACAGACCATGGAAAACAACTTAGAGGTTGCCAGAGTTGATGAGAATGAGAAAGTTCTCTTCGCCACCCACTATCTGGCGGGAGATGCAAGAGCTTGGTGGAATAGCATCCGCAATATGAACCATGGTCAAGTGATGACCTGGGAAGCATTCATGGTCAAGTTCAGCCGCACCCACGTGCCACAAGGTCTTGTCAACAGGATGAGAGATGAATTCCGCGAATTGAAGCAAGGAAGAATTACTGTGGTGGAGTACCGTGACAGATTCTTGTCACTTGCCAGATATGCCCCGGATGAGATTAACACGGAGGCCAATAAGAAGGAGAGATTCTTAAACGGACTGCATGATGAGATGCAGACTATCCTCGTCAACATCCGTTTCGATGATCTCGAAGAGCTAGTCGACTCTGCCATTTAGATGGAAGGGAAGATTAACCAGGCAAACGACAACCGCAAGCATCGTATGATGCAGCAGTCTGGATCCAATAGTCACCAGAAGTACCGTCCCAACCCCTCACCAGGATATGCACCAAGGAACAACCGACCCCCAAATTCTCGCCCAAGCTACCCCAACCGTAGCGGAGGCAATGTGAAGTCCGGAGGAAACAATCACAACTCCGGTAATGCCAACAATTTCAACCGTGCCCCTCCCAAGAGCAACAACAACAACAACAACACTGCGCCTAGAACTGGCAGCAATGCTGTGCCTGTCGCAGTCAAGGACAAGTCCCAGATCACTTGTTTTGAGTGTGGAGTGAAGGGTCACTACTCCAATGAGTGTCCCGAGAAGACTGCCGCCAATGCCCCTGTGAATGCCCCAGCTCAGCATCAGCGTCGTGTTCAACCAGGAAGGAGATTTGCCCCAGGAAACCCTCACAACCGCAACGGTCTTCTCTTCCACATGAACGCAGAAGAAGCCCAGGAAGCGCCAGATGTAGTGTTGGGTATGTTTTTTGTCAACTCAGTTTTAGCAAGAGTATTGTTTGATTCTGGAGCATCGCATTCATTTGTCACCGAAGAATTTGTATGCACTAGTAAGATTCACCCAACCAACCTGAAGCATGTCATGATAGTTCAAATCCCCGGTTCAACAACAAAAGCTAGAAAAATTTGCAAAGCTGTACCTATCAGAATACATGGGATAGATTTTTATGCCAACCTAATTATACTTGGAACCAAAGGATTGGAAGTAGTACTAGGTATGGACTGGATGTCAAGGCATAAAGGATTGATAGACTATGCTAAGAAAGCCATCACCATGACCAGTAGTTCTGGAGTAACAGTAGAGCATATCTCTGAAACCTTACCCCGTCAATTCAAGTGCAACAAGAGTGTAGCCCTACCCACCATTGACCAAGTCAGAGTAGTCTGTGAATACCCCGACGTATTCCCAGATGAATTGCCAGGGATGCCCCCGGATAGGGATATTGAGTTCATTATCGAACTAATCCCCGGAACCGGACCTATAGCCCAGAGACCCTATACCATGAACCCCTCAGAGTTAGTGGAACTGAAGAAGCAGTTGGATGCCATGTTAGCAACAGACTTGATTCAGCCAAGCGCATCGCCATGGAGATCACCAGTGTTATTCGTCGACAAGAAAGATGGAGGCAATCGTCTGTGTACAGATTACAGAAAGTTGAATGATGTCACCATGAAGAACAAGTACCCCTTGCCAAAGATAGAGGATCTATTTGATCAGTTGACCGGAGCTCGGGTATTCTCAAAGATTGATCTTAGTACTGGTTATCACCAACTTAAGATTCGTGCAACGGATATTCTGAAGACCGCCTTTACTACTCGCTATGGTTTATACGAGTATACGGTTATGTCTTTTGGATTAACCAATGCCCCTGCTTATTTCATGAATCTCATGAATAAGATCTTTATGAATTTCCTAGATAAGTTTGTAGTTGTGTTTATCGATGACATCCTTATCTACTCCAAGTCAGAAGAAGAGCATGAGCAACATCTGAGAATCATCCTAGAAACCTTGAGAGGGCATCAGTTATATGCCAAGTTCAGCAAGTGCGAGTTTTGGCTGAAAGAAGTAGGATTCCTAGGACATATTGTGTCTGCCGGAGGAGTCTCTGTTGATCCCACCAATATCAAAGATGTCAAAGAATGGGAAGCCCCAACCAATCAAACCCAAGTTCGTTCATTTCTCGGATTAGCGGGATATTACCGCAAGTTCGTAGAAGGATTCTCGAGCATAGCCCGACCAATGACCCAATTGTTGAAGAAGGACAAGAAGTTTGAATGGACAGACAAATGTGAAGCCAGTTTCCAGGAGCTGAAGAAAAGATTAATATCAACCCCAATTTTGATCATGCCAGACATCAAGAAGCCATTTGATGTGTATTGTGATGCATCCAAGATTGGCCTAGGATGTGTATTGATGCAAGAAGGCAAAGTCATCACGTATCTGTCTCGACAATTGAAGCAACATGAGCAGAACTATCCGACCCATGATCTTGAGCTAGCAGATGTGGTTCTAGCATTGAAGACATGGCGTCATTATTTGATGGGTAATCGTTGTGAGATTTACTCAGATCATAAGAGCTTGAAGTATATCTTCACTCAGAAGGAGCTGAATATGAGGCAAAGAAGATGGATAGAGTTAATCAAGGATTATGACCTTGACATTCACTATCACCCCGGCAAAGCCAATGTGGTAGCGGATGCTCTTAGCAGATTGCCGTGTAGGCTTAACACCATGATCAAAGAGAAGCAACCAAGTTTGTATGAAGAGTTGGAGCAGTTCAGGACTGAGTTAGTTAGCAAGGGATTCCTAGATAGCATTGAACTTCAACCCACGTTGATTAGCCAAATCAAGGAAGCCTAGAAGGGAAATGAAAGTATCGATAGAATCAAACATCGTATTGGTACAAGAAAGGTACCTGGATTCACCGAAGACGAAGGAGTACTGTGGTACAAAGGACGTATCTGTGTGCCAGCAGATTAGGAGCTAAAGGAAATTATCATGATGGAAGCTCATGATACTCTTTATTCTATCCACCCCGGAGGAACAAAGATTTATCAGGATTTGAAAGAGCAATTTTGGTGGCACAAGATGAAGAGAGAAATCGGAATCTACATCGCCAAATGTGACATCTGTCAAAGAGTCAAAGCAGAGCATCAGAGACCTGCAGGACTATTGCAACCATTGCAGATTCCGGAATGGAAATGGGATTCCGTCGGAATGGACTTTATCACCGGTTTGCCTACTTCTAGTAGGGGAAATGACTCAATCTGGGTCATAGTTGATAGACTGTCCAAGGTAGCCCACTTTATTCCTGTAAAGACAACCTACCAGAGTGCAAAGCTAGCAGAGCTGTATATTGCTAGGATTGTTAGTCTACATGATACCCCCAAGACCATCGTCTCAGATCGAGGAACCCAGTTTACTTCAAGATTTTGGCAGAAAGTTTAGGAAGGTTTAGGAACCAAGTTGAACTTTAGCACCGCGTATCACCCGCAAACAGATGGACAGACTGAGAGAGTCAACCAAATCCTAGAGGATATGCTTAGAGCTCGTGTGTTGGAATACGGATCAAAATGGGAAGACTGCCTGCCTTTCGCAGAATTCTCATATAACAACAGTTATCAAGCTAGTTTGCAGATGGCATCATTTGAATTCCTATACGGAAGAAAGTGTTGTACACCTTTGAATTGGTCGCAAGTAGGAGAGAGTCAGATCTTTGGACCCAACATTCTCCGAGAAGCAGAAGAGAAAGTTCACAAAGTCCGTGAGCACCTCAAGACCGCCCAATCCAGACAGAAGGGATATGCCGACAAGAGAAGGAGAGACCTGACTTTCAATGTCAGAGATTTTGTATATCTCAAGGTTTCACCATTGAAGGGAACCCAACGCTTTAGTCTGAAGGGAAAGTTAGCCCCCAGATATATCGGACCTTTCAAGATTCCAAACCGCCGAGGAGAAGTATCGTATCAACTGGAACTGCCTGAAGAGATGTCAGCCATCCATAGTGTGTTCCATATCTCGTTACTTCGCAAATGCTTGGAAGTGCTTGAGAAGACTAAATTTTCCAAGAACATCGATCATAGAGCCGTAGAAATCAACAACGACCTGACCTATCGGGAAGTACCCATCCGTATCTTAGAAGAAGCCTACAGGACCACCAGGACCAGGAGTATCAAGTTTCTCAAGATTCAGTGGAGCAACCATACCGAGGAGGAAGCTACTTGGGAGCGAGAAGATTACATTAGGACAGAGTTCCCAGATCTCTTTAGTTCCTAGTTTTCTTTGTAAATCTCGGGACGAGATTTTGTTTAAGGGGGGAAGGTTTGTAACATCCCAAAACTTCAATCCAAGGTTATCAAGATCTAAATCATCAAATTTGGGGTTAACAAAAAACTTTTCCAAATTTAAAATGAAAGCATTCATATGTGTGTGCATTTAAAATAGGAGTTGTTTGAATTGCCATGATTGAATGATCCAATGCTTGTAAAATGTTTCTTAGGTGATTTAAACATCATCTACATCATTCCCAAACTTTTCCTAAAGAAAATCAAATCAAAAAGAATTAAAAAGGAGGAATGGTCATTTTGGAAATTTAACTCTCATGCCTACTTTGGCTATTCCTAGTACTCAATTCTTAACAGAAACAATTCTTGATCTTTGCACCACTTGCTAGTACACATAATGAGGTACCAAGGCCCATCTTTTGATCTGCTAAAAACATTCTGTTAACTATTTTAAATGACAGTTTAAAATTGAATCTAATGCATATGCATAGATCACCCCTCTTTCAAAACCCATCTATTTGAGCTCCACTTTCAAAACCCTTGCAACCAGAGACTATCTAGCACTAGTGGAGATCACTCAAAAATTTTGAAACCAAAATTCAAAACTTTTTCTCTTGCGGCCATTTCATCAAACACCTTGCTGGCAAGATTATTTTGGCCTAACTAATACAGTTTTGGGTTGATTTTGTCTAGCAATTGCAATGTGCTGTCATCATATTTGTCCCCCTCAAGCCTAACCAGACCAACCCCAGCCTCTTCCCTAACCCCTAGCTGCACTGCACTGCCATGCCGAGCTCTCTCTTGCTGGCCGACCATGCACTCGCACCAGCCGCCCTCTCCAGCCTCTCTCGCCATGTCTAGTACACTGCCTGTGGTCCACCTCCACCGCCCAACCAGCCCCAGGCCAGAGACAGAGGGTAGAGCGGCCAGGAACCGCCACGCCCGGAGCTTGTCGAGCATACCGACGCCGCCCCCAGAGCACGCCCTGTCCCCGCTCGCACAGACCGCCCATTGGCCACAGCCCACGCCCGCCGCTCCGCCACGACCTGGAGAACACCCCAGACACCCCCACTGGGCCGGCCCATTTCTTTTCCCGCGCTAGCCCACCTATTCAAATCTGGATTTTTCTTTTTAGTTAAATCTAGTTTCTGTCCCCTAGTTTGAAAATCAATTCAGAGAGTTTTATAAATCCAAATTGCATGAAACCAATTTTGTCTGAAAGGTATTAAAATGATCTATCCAAGACCATTGGATTTAATTCAATCAGAGTTATAGATCTCTCCTAATAAAAATAGGAAGACAGAAGCTTTTGCAACTTGCAACATTTTTATAAAATCAACCAAGTTAGCTTTTGAGTTGATTCCAACTCTCAAAAATCACATTTCATCATATATATCTAAATATGTAATAATATTAAGGTTTACATGCAGTGACTTTGGACTAGTACCAAAATAATGCTATATAGGCATTTCTAGTCACTTTAAATCATTAAATAATGAACTTAAACCAAAGTAATATTGATCCAACCCTTAAATCTCATTCCCACATGTTAGAATATGTGGTGATGACATGTGTCAACATGATACCATGTTTTAAGTGGTGAATATTAAATGTTAGTTAATTTTTCAATGAGTAGAAATTACTTTTCTAAAATAAAAAGAAGGAAACTATTGAATTAAAACTTGTGATGCTTGTGATGATAATAGATCATCAATTGTGTGCCTTAGAATGCTATCTAGCCTAGTTAAGTATTGTTTGGTTATTGTCTACTCCCTATGTATTTATAGACGCTAGTACCGACCAAGCTTTCGAGGAGGAGGAGTTCTACCAAGAAGAAGAAGAAAACTTCAACCACTGCACCAACCAAGGCAAGCTATTATTGGCAAGCTAACCCTTGCAAAACAGACCTTAGCAAGCCACCATTAACAGTGCAAGCTATTGTTAGCAAGCTAGAATTAAGCTAGAGGAATGAGCAAGGATGCTTTAGGCATGCTTTGAGCACACTCTTTTAACTATTAGTACCCCAAGTCTTATTTACAACTTTTACTCCCCTTAGTACACAAAGTTCTTTACTTGTTTTGAAGGTAACATAAAAAGTATAAAACTTGACCTACTTAGAAATCTTTAGATGTCATTCTATGGCATGAGATTGATCCCATCCTTCCACCTTAGTGAACACTCTTAACTTAGTATTTTAGAGTAGATCCAAAACTTGAGTCACTTTAGATGGGAACACTTGGTGAAAATGAATTATGAAAACCTTGGAATGATGAGTCATTTTATTGAGATGTTTTGACATGTGTTGAGAAACACAAATGATTGAGGATGATGAAAATATTGAGGCATGAGCCTTAACCCTTTTATAAAACTGATGGTTGGATTCGGATGCGATACCATTCCAAATTTACCGTACAACCACACTACCTGAATTGGGTAAGGCTTAGCTGGAAATTTATATGCATTAGTATTAGTTCCCTCACGGGAGAGGTTTGAGATGAGGCTACCTCTCAATGTTGTCCACCTATGCAGTGCCCAAGATGACTGATGGTCATGGTTGGGAGGCCATGCTCATAGGAGAGGTGCTTATACTAGGGTGTGTAAAGGGAAGGTTATGTTTGATTATCTGCATACTAAGTATGATGATTCAGGGTTATCCCTGACAGATGTATCGAATCTTGTGGTGAAAGTGTACCACCTCTGCAGAGTGTCAAACTATCCGAATAGCCGCGTCCGCGGTTATGGACAGTTGGAATGGCCATACTGTTTCATTGTCAGATGTTTTCTAAATAACTTGAAATGAATGATGAACTTTGACTTGACCACAACAGGGTTGTGTTGATGATAATAGCTTCCCAACTTAAGTGATTCTAGAACTTTACTTTATCTTTCTTTGCTTCTGAACTCAGCTTAGGTTTCAAACTTAACTTGATAGTTAAACTTAGATTTAGCACTTTGACTTAGAACTATAGTACCTGTTAGTAGTAGTTTGCGAGTACTTAAAGAGTACTCATGGCTTTTGTCCCTAGCTATTATCATGGCCAGACTATGAAGGAGATTATCAAGATGATGGTCAGCAGGACGGCTATGATAACTAGGACTATCTGCCTTCATCAGCATTGCCTGTGCCCTTGAAGATGGACCCCACCGCTACGCTTATCTTTTATTTCCGCTGCTTGTTGTATTAAAGACTAGATCATGAGATCCTTATTTGTGTAAAACCTTATGTATGGTTTGTAATGGATGATGTACTGTGATATCCAATCCGTTATGTCTCGCAAAAATGGTAATCCTGGGATTGCGAGGTATGGCATAACGGGCATCTGGGATTAAAAATCCGGGTGTTGACACCAACCGAGTGGCTGCTGCCTACATGAGATTTCTAGGGGATCAATCCCGGGTCACTCTACCATTGGGGCAGGTCACATTGCCCATCACATTCTAGACTCCAGACATCTTTTGCACAGAGAACATCATGTTTGACGTAGCACAGATTATACTACCCTACAACAACATTCTCAGACGACCAGCTTTGGTGGAATTCATGGCTATAGCGCAACACGTGTACAATGCCATGAAGGTCTCCGCCAAAGGAGGTGTCATCACCATCAAGGATGATTCTTGGTACGACGTGCTATATGTGGAACAACTTTACCGAGAAACTACAATGGTGATTTCCTAGGGCTCACGCGATCAGCATGAGTCGGATTCATCACCCATGTGGAAGAGGCGTCTGGTCGAAGACCATGGACTTATCAAAAAGGTCTTGCTCCTCGAAGGCGAAGGCTACCCCATTACTATTGGGGCATGCCTCACCAACAAATGGGAAAGCGTGCTCGTCACCTTCCTCTAGGATAACTCATATGTGTTCTCTTGGGACCCATATGGGCCTCCCGGGTTCCAAGGGTGGTGATTGAGGACCATCTGGTAGTGTGCCGAGGAGCTCACCCGGGAAAGCAGAAGGTCCGGCGCTAGGCGCAGGACAAGAAAGACTTCATCATCTCGAATGTTCAGAATCTAAAGGCGCCCAAAGTCATCTGGGAAGTTTTGCACCTAACATGGGTTGCTAACCCCGTTGTGGTGCCTAAACCCCACAGCTCCAACAAGAGGTTGTGCCTTGACTTCACGTATCTAAACAAGGCCTGCCCCAAGGACCTATTCTTGTTGCCTCGAACAGACCAGATCATTGACTCCACAACCGAGTGTGACCTCCTGTGCTTCCTCGGGGCCTTCTCTGGGTACCACTAGATCAAGATGGCGAAGGATGACAAAGAGAAGATGGATTTCATCACTCCGGAGGGATGCTTTTGATACACTTGCACGCCTTTTGGGTTGAAGAACGCTAGGGCTACATTCCAATGCGCCATGTAGCCATGCCTTGGGACACAGATAGGCCACAACATGGAATCCGACATCAACAACATCATGGTCAAGACCAAATACCAAGATTCATTGCTATAATACTTGGATGGTATGTTCAACAACTTGCACAAGGTCAACCTCAAGCTAAACCCCGAGAAATGTGTTTTCAGGATTTCTTGGGGGAAGCTATTTTTGTTCCTAGTGTCTCACCGGGCAATCGAGGACAACCCCGACAAGATCAAGGATATCAAGAAGATGTACGCTCCTAGGTGGGTCAAGGACGTGCAATGCCTCAACAGGGGAATCACGACCCTGGGATACTTCATCTCCGGACTAGGAGAGTAGGCTCTATCATTCTTTAAGCTCTTTAAGAAATAAGGGCCAGTTGACTGGACATCGGAGGCGGAAGCTGCACTTCTGGACTTGAAGCACTACCTATCCTCCCCTTCAGTGCTGGTGGATCCCAAGCCAAGGGATAACCTACTACTCTATGTCACTTCCACGAGCTAGGTGGTAAGAACAATGCTCATCATGGAAAGGGAAGAAGATGACCCTAGGGTCATCATCTCTTATGGCCTTGGTCTGGGTACCGATCCATGAATGCCCTTTGAGATTAGCGAGAAGCCAGAGAATACCCTTGGATGCTTGAAAGCTCATCTTCACTGTCTCAACGAGGCAGGCTCCACAGAGGAAGATGACCAAAAAGTCATCGTTGATGGCCCCGGTCCAGATATCGAGCCAGACAAACCTCCTGAACTTGACGAGTTGGGAAGCGACCCTGGATTCCTAAAAGCTCCTCCTACTGGTCCCTACAACTTGAGTAATGAGGATCCACATGATCCTGCAAAGAATAGGAAGGTTTAGCGGCCGATATACTTCGTTAGTGTAGTGTTGCTTGATGCCCGGGCACGATACCCTACCTTTCAGAAGCTCCTGCTCAACATCCTCATCGCATCAAGGAAGCGACAACATTACTTCGAGTCCCATCAAGACAGTGGTCACATGGCATTCCCTGGAGTGCATGTAGTGCAATAGGGAAGCCACAAGACGCATCGCGGAGTGGGTAATAGAGTTGTCCGATTTTGACCTGAACTTCACCCATAACGAGACCATCAAGAGCAAGGTGCTTGCGGACTTCATTGTAGAATGGACTCCAACTCCCGAGGATGAGGAGGAACCGGTTTCTACCTCCCCAGGAAGGTCGGCCCAAAAAACATGGTCATATACTTTAAAGGCTCGTACTCCATCGAAGGCTCTTAAGCAGGCGTGCTCCTTACATTGTTGATAGGAAAATAAATCAAGTGCGTGATTCAGATGCTCTATCATGGAGGGCACTTGACCAACAACATGGTTGAGTACGAGGGACTACTCATCGACCTCAGGATCATGAAGGAACTGGGCATCAAACATTTTGACATTCACGGGGACTCCCAGTTCGTAGTCAGACAGATCAACAACGAATACGACTCCTCGTGGATTTCCCCGTACATGGAAGAAGTCGGGAAACTGGAGTAATACTTTGATGGGACCCAGATGGAGCATGTTCCACGCAAATCCAACAGCATCACCGGTGAGCTCTCCAAGGTCATGGTAGCACGGGGACGTGTTCCCTCGAGAATCCTTGTGGAATGGCTAATCTGGCCATCCATTAAGATTACCCGTGTGCAGAAACCGGCAAGAGAAGGACACCGGGGAGAGCCCTCGACCTTGGCAAGAGATGGTGGTGGACCCGTCTACTCCCTAGCAAGAACAATACATTGAAGGAGCTTGCGACAATGAGCTAATCATCAGCGATAATGCGGTTTAAGTGGAGGAGATGCAAAATCCACCCTGGACAATAGACATATAGCGGTATCTCCGTGACCAAGAGATCCCCACTAACCGCAAAGAGAAGGAAAGAGTGTTCTTCCAAGCCAATATGTACACCATAATCAACGTAGACATATATAGATGACGCATCTCTGGAGTGAAGCTATGATGCATATCCCAAGAAGGGCGGAAACTCCTCGAGAAGGTCCACTAGGGAGAGTGCTCAAGTCACCTCTCCTCACGGGCCTTGGCAAGAAAGGTTTTACGACAAGGATTCTACTAGCCAACGGTGCTCTCCGATGCCGAATACTTGGTCAAAACCTATATGCGTGACAATTGCCACGCCAAGAGCATACATGAGACTACCCAAGCACTCAAGACCATCTCACTCTCCTCGTTGTTCGTGGTATGGGGGCTATACATCATTGGACCCTTCCCACGGGCCGTGGGAGGGTACCAATACCTATTTGCTGTTGTCGACAAGTTCACCAAGTGGATCGAGGTGGAGTCCACCTAGGCTATCACCGCAGGCTATTCTGAAGTTCATTTGCGTGATTGTGTGCCGGTTCGGCGTCCTGAACCGAATCATCACCGACAATGGATCTTAGTTCACTGCTGGCACATTCATGGCATACAATGATAACCTCGGCACCAAGATATGCTATGTGTCAGTGGCACATCCTCGCAGTAACAAACAAGCCAAGCGCCTCAACACAGAGGTGATGCAGGAACTCAAGACAAGAACTTTCGATCGACTCAATACCAGCGGGAGGAACTAGATCGGGCAAGTCCTAGCCGTCCTATGGTCAATACGAACCACCCTCAATCGGGCCATGGAGGAAACACCATTTTCCCTAGTCTACGATGTTGAAGCCGTATTTCCCACGGAGCTCCAATATGGATCCCCCGGGTGCGAGCTTACGATGAGAACACCCAAGAGAAATGGAGATCGACGACATCAACTTTCTCGAGGAGGTATAGAACCGTGTCACTGTGTGTTCGACCCGCTATCACCCGGTCTAACCTCGCAAGATAGAAGAAGGTGACTTGGTCCTTCACCGGGAACGACTCGGGAAGGACACCAACAAGTTGCAACCCAAGTGCGAGGGCCCTTACCGGTTAGTTCAAGTCTCTAGGCCTGACACGGTCATCCTAGAGACCAAAGATGGCACACTAGTGGAAAACTCGTGGAATATCGAGCACCTACACGAGTACCATCTTCGAAAGTTCTACCTCTAAGGAGCTCCAGAATAAGGCTGCACGCTACCAAGTTAGTTGTGCAGTGCATAAGTATAACGCAAACAAACAACCTAGCCTGGTGGACTCACACCATCAGGACAGGCGTAGCCGGGCTTGACCGCGGTTGCTCCCAATTGGTAGCCAGGCTACCAATCAAGCAGAATACCTGGGGGATGTCCCCATCGTATTAACAAAAGCTTTGTACGTCGGCTTGGTCCCATAGCACAAGCAATGTATCCAGGACTGCCCCTGTTGATGAATAAAAATGAGTTGGTATTTCTCACCCTCATTTTTTCTCTCGTTCATCCAGGGGCTTTCTAAGAATGGAGAGTCACGTTGATATATTGCCTGTTTTCTTGGACATCTGAGGTCTGACCCATTGGTTGTAATGATCTCGTTAAGTCCCAATGAGGAATCAGAAAAGGAGAAGGCTTCGGTGCGGCATCGGCAGTTGCGAAGATAAGTACTATTTCATTAAGAAAAGAAACAGTACAATATTTGGATAACTAGAGACAAGAAAGGTTGGGACCTTCTTTCATACATTTACATGCTACCTGCTTCGCTACTCCCTATGCAAGCTCCACACGAACTTCCCGCCACAAGGAAGCCAAGGGTGCGCCACGAGAAGGGCTAAGGGCCTTCCTGGGATCAGAGTCCTTCATCTAGGAATATTGCATGCGGCGTTGGTTGCCTCAAAACACATTGACGGAGATCTCCTCCGCCCCATCATAGGTGAAGAAGAGGATATCACCCCTCTAGAGGTAGTGCGTATCGTAGAAGTGTGTACAACCTCTCCCGATGCACATGCTTCCCCCTTGTGAGCGAAGATCCTCACCCACCAAATGGTGTTGCAGCAGCCGTCAGCGCGGATCATCAACCTAGAAGTACAGCGGCTGCCAAAGGACCACGTGAACACGTCCGGAGCCACAACATCCCTGCGTGGTCACGAAACACCCTCACATAGAACTCAAAGCCGGTGATCTCCTGCCTAGAATCTTAGGGAAGCATAGCTGGAGGGGGCGACGTGGATTCTGGCCGTAGCCCTGCCCACGGCCTCCATCACGCCCTCATTGGCCCCGGGCTCCCTCAACATCCCTCGATAGGATCCAGCCCTCCGGTGCTAGAAGCAGCAACCTTTCCAAGGCGCGGACTCGACCACAACCCAATGCCTCTTCCATCAGCGGACCTTGGGGAAGGAGGGAGATAGAAGAAGAAAGAAGGTAAGGGGAGGCTCTGGATGGGCCGCAGAGCCATTTTGAGATCCCTTAAATAACTAGCGGCCCAACAACATGTGTTAATTGTTGTGCCCCTTCAAAAAAAAGAGGGGAGGCCGCTGCAGCTTTCTCGGCAGCCGAGGCGATCCAATAGTGAAACATCATCCCAAAGATACCGAATCTGTGTGCGAGGAGAATGTATTGTAGAATAGAGAGTTCCCTAAAGATCGTAGCAAGTAGGATAGTTTTCGAATTTGGATCTTTATTTTCTTTTTGGAGTTGCATTGGACTTCTAGTTAATTACAATCATTTAAAAGTTGCTGTAGTGTAATATTATGTAAAAATGGAATTTTATGTATTAAAGAAATGAAAATTATAAATATGAATAAATGAATATACCAAATGATTTTGAATATTTGATTTTGATTAATTTATGTGCCATAGAAGATCTTCTCCATGGTCAAGTGGAGCCCGGTTTAAAGGGCCTGTCCATCTGGTTTAAAGGGTCTACGCATATACTTAGATTATTTATTTGAAATAAAATATAAATTATTTAACACAAATATTATACCATTAGAAAGTATAACATCTAATTTTTTTAATAATATAATTTTTATGTTAAATAATTAATATTTTATTGATCAAATTAATGACCTTAGTATATGTGTAGGACCTTTAAACCAATACAAAGGGAGACCTAAGTTGTGAACCAAACTTTATGAAAATTGATAGCATGATTATATCAACAAGTTATAATTTTTTTTCGGAAGCTAATATGAAAATAACTATGAGGTTAAACACGTTTGACCTAGAGCAATTTGAGAATGGATGATCGACCGAGAAATGAGTCCCGTGCATGGGTGAGAATAAAGTACGCAGAAAAAAACTAGTGTTGATCTGTGGACCAGTCTAGAGGTCTTAGTAAGCTGCCAGGAGTGACAGCCACGGAGAGTCAGATGTGTCACACTTTGTCTATTTGATGGCATCAATTCTCTAGCAGCTTTTAATATACCGAGACAGAAGGTCTAAATGGTGCAGCACAGATTGCATAGCGGATCGTTTGTGTCACGCAAACTAAGCGCCGTGGGCACACTATCCTGACACAATTATCGCTGGTTTTTTAAATTGCTCGCATAGCGCAATCGCGATTCTGGCCTCGCCGGGGTCTATGCCTGCCTGTTGCAGCGAAGCGTGCCATGGAGCGACACGGCCTCTCCCGAGATGCCAAGGTCGTGCTCGGTCATGCTCGCGCGTAGAGGAGGGTACAACGAGCGGAAAATCGGTTCAGAGCACGGTCTATTTTTAATTTGTTTACAAAATTCATCAAATATTTTCGAAAAAAACACCAACGTGTAGCAAAAGATATATAAAATATACATATCTAATTTTTTAAAGAAAAATACCTTACATTTCTGGCGCACCAAAATAGACTGATAATGTATAACTCGATGCAGAGGCCAATGCCACCCTAGTTTTCGATGAAAAGGTGTGTTATGCTGCGTCTAGTGTGCTTCCTTATAAAACAAGTCACAATTTTTTAGAATAGTATGACAAAAGATGGAGCTAAGGTGAAAACAGGGTAAGGATTTTTCTAGACAAGAAGTACTAGTAAGAAATTGAACATTAGAGATACTTTCTCCACCATCCCGAAATAGATTACCAAGTCAGTTATTTGGAGTAAAGATTTACCCGGCTGTCTGAACAAGCGTAATAAATGTGAGACACCAAAAGTCTTTCTTCTCAAGCATGGAAACGAAGCCACCAAGGAGCACGACTGTGGTCCAAGTAAGTAGTACAAGGAAACCTAGACCCTTGATTGCCATGGATAGGTAACCAAAGAAGAGGGCATAGCCATTGATTAGAAACACCTCGTCCCATCCGATGACAGTAAGTTCCGGGCGGTATGCCATTATTCAACCTCCCTGAAGAGTCAAGGCCAATCCGTATGATTAGAACAGTATGCTTGATCAATCCTCCAATAGTACAAAAGGTATAGAGAAATTTAGCTCCGATCGATGTAGTCAAGGGCATCAATCTTACCTTCAAGGAGTGGATATGGTGGTCGATTTGCGGAGGTAACCAGGAGAGAAATAAATACTCCCTCCGGTCCATATTATTGTTCTATTTTGTCTAGATACAAATATATCTAGTCTAAATATTTAATTAGGTACTCTTTTCGTTTCAAAATATAAGATGTTTTAGTTTTGTGAATGAAGTGCATCTAGCTCTTTTTCAATGTCTAAGTTCATCTAGTTTTGGACTGAACCTAAACACTAAAAGAGGTCTAGATACACTATTTTCACAAAGTTAAGAATCTTATATTTTAAGACAGAGAGAGTATATCTGAATCTAGATAAAGTTGAGACAATAATATTGATCGGGAGAGAGTATATAATCCCTATCTCAGCCCAGATTTATCATGCCGCAGAGGCAGCTACTACTGAAGAGAATGGGCGGCTAGCTGCAACTCAACATATAAGAATGCAAAGGCCCGTCCATGGCTTATGTGGATCGAGTAACACGGTTTGGAAGTAAACGCTACAAGTCAGTCTAGTCTAGTGCGAACGCACGCTTCGCCTCGCGAGGCACTTCCACTTCTAGGGTGTGGCTGAGATTCGTTCGAGGGTGACCGTGGGCTCCTCTTTTGCATGTATTCAGGTTCGTACATAGTATTTTCTCCACCTCTGCACATCTACTTCTCCGCTGATAGCAGCACCGGTTCCTGTCTTCGACCGTTGTGTGTTATCAGGCAGGCGGACGTTATCAGACAGTATGGAAGACCGCTCCCTCTAGAGTCCACAACGTCGTCTCCCGAGAGGAGAGAGACGACCGGGGCCTCCTCCTCTCCCTCTAGTCTAAGGTGTGGCTGAGTCTGGTCTGAGAGTGACCGTGGGCTCCTCTTTTGCATGTATTCAGTTCGTACTGAGTATTTTCCCACCTCTGCACATCTCACTAGTAGAAACCATGCCATTTGCCCTAAGGGCCTTTAGCTCGGATTGCGAACTGGGACTGCAAAAGCGGAACTAAAGGTTCAAGTTTTAGCCCCGGTTCTGTTACGAACCGGGACTAGAGGTCCAACCACGTGGCCTGCGAGACGCGCTGGGCTGCAGGACATTTACCCCGGGTCGTGTTACGAACCGGGACTAAAGATTCCCTGTCGCGGCAGCATTTTGGACCATTTGCCTGCCGCGACAGAGACGGGGTTTTAAGGTTTTGTGTTTTGTGTTCAATTATCTTTCATTCTGTGTTTTTATTAGAAACAAGTTTTCGTATACATACAGAACGCTACTACATAGTACTTATACACATTGACGCAATATATAATATAATTTCTCTTACAAGTATACATGGAGGCCCAACCGGGTCCAGAGCATGTCTATTTGATTACATGGAGATCATTACATGGATGCTTTAGGGTCTACGTATAGAGTATTCTCCGCGTGGGTCTATGACCTCGTCGATAAAAAATACAGCAAATTCCTCTTGGATTGCTATTAGGCGGTCCTCTGGTAGGAGCTTGTCCCGCATCGCGTCCAACTATATAAAAAGAAGATCGTATGAATTAGACTCGGCACAACATTTTGTAATAAAAATAAAGGGTGAATATATTGTTTACTTACTCGAACATTTTCCGAGAGCTTCTCAATACTGATGCGAATGAACTCGCACACGTAGAATCCACATAGATTAGTTACCTGTGGCTGCCTCGCGCACTTTACAAGAATAAAATTCAATCAAATAATAACGCTAGCATGATAAATGCACATAAACTAGAATTAAATAGATGCGCGGACTTAGCTCGTACTACCCGCGGACATGGTTCTTGAACTATGTCAAAACCCTACCCGACAAAGAAAATTAATGTATGAGTTAATAACTACTTGATATCCCAGAAAATGAACGAAAGAAACCGATATAGTACGATAATGGTTGAAATTACCTCTGGAGCGCATCGATAATGCTGCGGTAGTTTTCAATGTCTTTGTTTAGTGAGTCCATGATGTGAACTCTTCCCAAGTCAAGTGAAATGCTTAGAAGAATTCAGTGGTACCTACGCAAGGTTTACATACGTCAGTAACTCATCATTTACACTGAACATCGAGTAAGCAAAAGTTGTATAAAAACTCACTTGCCGTCGTGGTAAGAAAATAATATTTCATTACAGAAATGTTGTTTGTGAGAAACCGTAACAATTGTGCTCGGTCTCCAGTGGTTTATCCTTTAGTATAGCTCCATGAACTCGATGTGGGTCAATGAATGCAAATCCATTGATAGCCTTTCTTTTACAATCGAGCATCTTCATTCTGCATCATTATATATAGCGTATAAAAGAATATAGTGAGTATACTTATCGGCAATGAATTGAACAAGCTGAGATAGAGACCTAATTACATAAATAAAGTAATCACTTACAGACAATACAAACTGAGGATAGTTTTGTCGAGTTCCTTTAGATTGAATAACTGAAATAATTCTGTAAATTCAATAGGGACATCGTCTTCAGTGAAGTAATGCGATTTTCGAACTTTCAGTAAGAGCCAATTTCACTGTTCTTTTGATGCTTTCATTACCATTCATGGAATCGTCGCATTTGTGTTGGCATATTCTGAAGCCTCTCAGAACTGACCAGAGGCTCCCCGTTAACAAATTTGGGTGCTACCTCAGCCTTGGGCATATCGCCGTGAATAATTTCATGAATAGGCATACCACATTGCTCGGCCAATATCCTAGCCGTTTTCGGATCCATAGGTTCCTCATATAGTTGAGGTTCGGGTATGTTCACCTGGAGTGGGGGGAGCGATTGGTTTGCTTGTTTCCCTAGCTGGGGAACATCTCTTTTGGTTCTTCGGCTACCACTCGATTGTTTTGCTTGTTTTCCCAGCTGGGGGACGTCTGTTCTGATGCTTCCGCTACCACTCGATTGTTTTGCTTGTTCCCCCTGCTGGGGAACCTCTTTTGTGATGCTTCCTCTACCGCTTGATCTCTTTTGTTTCAGTATCTTCTGAAGACATCGTGTATAGTCATCTGGCGCATTTAACTGAGCTTGGGATGGCTGCGTCAGTAATTTCCTAAAGTGCTCCTTGGTTTCCGGTTTTATTTGGACCTCTGGCTCAGGTTGTTTCTTTTTAAAATGAGCATCCACTTCGGCCCATACGACCACATCGGTCTCCTCATCGGTCAGGCTGTAAGCCCTCTTGGGAGGAATCGGCGGTACTCTTGGGAGGGGCGACAACTGTCGCTTTGGGCGTTGGTTATCGCTCGACGGAGCGGTGGTATTCTTCCGCTTTTGGCCCTTAGTGGGTGGAGGCGGCTGCATAGATTGAGATGGACTCGTGTTGGGGTCATGGATTGGACTATTACTGGGAGGAGACAGTGCACTTGGAGGTGGACTTGGAGGAGACGGTGCACTGGGAGGAGACGGTTGCCTTGGAGGTGATGGATTGTTTCTCGATGGAGAAGGTGGCCTTGGTGTCGAGTCTGGAAACTTGATGTATTCTTTTTTCCAAAGAATGAAGCCACTCGTGACTTCTCCCAGTGTCGTCTCCCCTTCACCTCCAGGGATGTCAAGATGTAGTGACTGACACATAGGTAGAATTTCATCCACACCGACACGAGCATAGCCAGCTGGAATCATATTGCAATGGTAGGTCGCTCCCGGTGCAGAAGGTAAAGCAAAGCCGACCGCCACCTTCATGGAAATATTCTTCAGTTCAACATGCAGCTCACAACTAGTTTTCTCCTTAATTGCATCCACGGGGTACACATCCATCGTTGCATCATTACCGTGGCCCTACGTGGAAGCCACGCTGCTTTTCCGTTGCGATGGGCCGACCGTACTGTTCGGTGTAGGATCTTGCTGTCAGAGTCCTTTAAGTTCATTAAGCTCCTGGCGATGCTCCTGCAGCATGGCTTCAAACCTCGTGAACCGCTCCGTATCCTCCTCTTTTTGCCGCTTTGTTCTTCTCGATCGGCTTCTGTACGTGTCATGGTGCTCGGGAAACCCGATAACCCATGGATAAGAAGGTCCGAACCCTCTTGTTCGTCCAGCCTTTTCAGGATTCCCGAGAGCCTTTGTCAGCTCATCGTTCTCTCTGTCGGGAACAAACGTTCCCTCTTCAACCTCTTTTATCACTTTAACAAGTTCTTTCTTGGGTGAAGAAATTTCTTCGGCTGCAACAATCTCGCCTGTTTCTGGGTCTAATGATGCCCCATGCCCGAATACCCAATTTCTTGACCTCAAGGGCCAACTAGACGTAGCTGGAGTGACCCCTTTAGGCTCCAGGTCAGCCTCAGCTTTATCCCACTTAGGCATGGCACTCCTGTAGCCAATTGTGCCCATATGATGGTGATATTTCTTTTTGACTGCATTTAACTTATTTTTTACTAATATTGCCTTAGCTGGTTCCGAGGTCTTATATTCCACAAATGCGGCCCAGTTATCCTGCTGCAACTCTAGTGGGCCAACAAATGGAGGAGTTGTTTTCTTCAAGACATACTTGTGGTACAATCTTTTTTTCCATTTCTTAAATAGTTCGGCCATCTTCTTAAGAGCAAAGTGCTTGACTTTCCTCGTCATTTGCTGTGTGAGCTCATCAGTCTCCAAGACTGGTAGGGTGAAATGTGTCATGAGAGAATTTTCCACATCGTATCTTTCGCTCTGTCATCTACAAAACTAGCCCCAGCTGGGTCCTTTTTCTTTCCTGGCTTGTTCCAATTTCGCGTGGTGATCGGGACTTTATCTCTAACAATCACTACGCATTGACTTGTAAATGCATTCGCAGCTTCTTTGGACTCCAGCAGTTGACCCTGCGGAGAGACTAAGTTAATGCTGAAACGGACATCAGCGGGAAACTTGTGTGTCGAGCCTCTTGTCTTTGTAGAAGATTGGCCGGAAGAGGAGGTCTAAGAGAAGTAACATTCGTCAGTACATATATATGAATCAATTAGTGCATCTATACTAGTGAACAATCGATAGAGGCTTTATATACCTCGACGGAGTTTGTCATTATTATGGTGTCTTCACCATGGTCTCCACCATGGTCAGCACCATCGTCTCCACTATTTTCTCCACCATCGTCTCCTCCAGACAAATTAAGATATTCAGAGCCATCATAATAAGACCCCCCAGTACCCTCATCTATAATGTTGAGAAGCTCCTCTTCATTCTGTCTACCGTCCATAGCTTAACTAATACAGAAAAAGAATATTGCATTAAGTAAAAGAATATTACAACTGCGACAACTCGGATACAGTACTTAGTGATTAAGATAAAGTACAATAATATAAGATAAAGTACATTATTAATACATCACCGGAGAATAGCTCGGGTGCATTATAGGATAAAGTATAAGATAAAGTACATTATTAAGATAAAATACATTATTAATACATATCAAACTAGCGAACGCGGCTGCCGCGTTTTGTGCTACGGGAGCTCTGCAGCCACAGAAGTGGAACCATCACTAGAGAATAGCTCGGGTGAGATCCGTGAACCTGCCAGATATTGGAGAACCTAGTCTCTAAAAGATACATGTATCATCGTACATGCTCGTCCTCCTCCCTGATACGACGACATACCACCTCCTGGGGGGTTGGCTCCCTCTACACCGCTCCTGGACCTCGTGGACGCCACCAAAGAAGCTCCGAGTCGACGATGATACCCGGATTCCTCACCAAGGTACGAGTCCTGACAGGTAGCACCTCCCAGTGCCAACCCGGCGAAGCCCAGACTCGGACATCCCCGACGGAGTCCAGTAGACTAGGACGAGGTAGACGTGGCATAACTAAATAATAGCAATAAACAATCATAAAACATAAACAATAACTAAATCACTAAGTATATATTGCCCTAATAACAATAACCCTAAACCTATCACTAACTAAACGAAACCTAATTAACTAAGTATTCTAACTAAACCTAATCTCTAATAAACCCTAATCCCTAATAAACCCTAAGCCCTAATAATAAACTAACTAAAATCCCTAACTAAAATCACTAACTAAAATCCCTAACTAAATCAATAACTATTATCCCTAACTAAATCACTAAATAAATCACTAACTAATTCACTAACTAAATCACTAACTAAAATCCCTAACTAAATCACTACTAAAATCCCTAACTAAATCACTAACTAAATCACTAAATAAAATCCCTAACTAAATCCCTAACTAAATAAAATCCCTAACTAAATCCCTAACTAAATAAAATCACTAACTAAATCACTAACTAAATCGCTAAATAAAATCCCTAACTAAATCCCTAACTAAATAAAATCCCTAACTAAATAAAATCCCTAAATAACTAACAAAATCACTAACTACACCTACGTACCTCACCTGCAGGGGGCGGCGCGGAGCGGCGGGATGGACGACAGCTAGCGACGAGGCGGGACAGGCGAGGGCGTGGGCGGCGGCGATCCCTCCTTGGCACGGGTGGCGACGGCGTGGGCGGCGGACGGGCGGGGCTGGGGCGGGCGGCGGGCGTACGGGCGGGGCTAGGACGGGCGCAGCGAGGAGGGACGAACGCGGCGGGACAGCCTCGGCACGGGCGGCGCAGTGGGACGGCGCGACGAGCTTACGGCGGCGTCGGGGAGCGCGACGAGCTTGCGGCGGCGTCAGGGAGAAGAAAACTGATCCGGGCCGTGGCACGACCCGGTGTAGGGGTGGGGTATTTATACCACCCCCCTTTAGCCCCGGGTTGTAATACGAACCGGGGCTAAAGGTGTTTTCGGCCCGCCGTACTTCTCGCGCGCCACACCCCTTTAGCCCCGGTTCGTATTACAACCCGAGGCTAAAGGTGTTTTCGGCCCGCCGCACTTCCCATGCGCCACACCCCTTTAGCCTCGGTTTGTAATAAACCGAGGCTAAAGGTCGGTTCGTATTACAACCCGGGGCTAAAGGTTATTTTTGGCGCCAAAACCAAAAATGGTTTATAGTTTTCAGAAAATTATGTATTATATATCAAAATTTTCAGAAAAAGAAGATCTATAATTTAAATATATTATCATACTTTATTATACAACTTAAATGAAATTATCTATTGTTTAACAAGTATTATATTTAGTAGAAATGTTCACAAAAAATAATAAAAATATAGTTTTCCCTCGCTTCCCGCCATTTCCCCCGCTTCCCGCCATGTTCTCCCACCATTTCCCCCGCTTCCCGCCATGTCCCTCTATATCTAGGCCGACCGCCATGTCCATCGACACATCGACACCTTCTCTCTCACAACAATGGACACCGCTTACTGGGCTTTTCTGATGCTCGAGGAGACCGAGGTGCTGTGCGCCTCCAGCTACCCATGCCCGCCGGGGTACCGGCTGCCCGCTGGCTAGATGCTGAGCGCTGGAGGGGTTCCTGTTCCTCCTGTGCCTCAAGGTTCGGCCCGCCAGGCGGCCATCACGAACCACTTCTACCTCGAGCTGACGCCGGAGCAGCGGATGGATCCCTATTGGGATCTCGACAACCTCGACACTTGGAATGCCTTCTTCACAAACCGGCGGGACAGGGAGCTCGCCAGGTATGAGGGTGACGGCCCGCCCCCAGTGAACCACAACGAGGCTGGTCGCCGCCTGTGGTGCGCGAACCGGACTATCGCCGGTGTGATGCGCTACATCGCCATGGGAGACCATCCTCGCCTGAGGTACCCGCACTTTCACCAGCAGCATAGCCACAAGAATGGTGGTGGTGGTGAAGGCCTAGGGCGTACTGGGGTCGTCATCCGAGAGCCCCCTCCCCCGCGCGTCGTGAATCCGAGGCCGAAGGATCCATCCGCGTGCTACGAGGAAGGGCTGAGGATCCATCCGCGTGCTACGAGTGACGACGATGACGATGACGATTCCGAAGACGACCCAGAAGCTGTGTACTACAGGGCTAGATATGATTATGACTAATTTTTATGTTTTAATATTAATAAATATCTGGCCACAACAAGTTGCAATACTACCTATTGAGATCGAGATAGTTCATATCCATATACATATAAGAAGATCATTAAAAAATAAATGTTTAACAATATTGTACATCACCAACATCCACACATGTTAGGGTTTTCTTCTAATCCGTAACCATGGAGCATCTTCCTTACTTAACGGGATGCTTGAGTCATCCTTCACAGCAAAGGGCGGAATTTCATGAAACTTATCATAATCGTCTGACATGTCTGTCTTATCCTCCACCCCCACGATGTTTCTTTTTCCTGAAAGAACTATGTGGCGCTTTGGCTCATCGGATGCTGTATTCTTTTGCTTATCTTTCCCTTTTCTCGGTTTGGTAGACATGTCCTTCACATAAAAAACCTGAGCCACATCATTAGCTAGGACAAATGGTTCATCTCTATATGCAAGGTTGTTGAGATCCACTGTTGTCATTCCGTATTTCTTGTCTACCTCAACCCCGCCTCCTGTCAGCTTGACCCATTTGCACCGAAACAAAGGAACCTTAAAAAAAGGTCCATAGTCAAGTTTCCATATCTCCTCTATGTAACCATAATACGTATCCTTTTGCCCATTCTCGTCTGTTGCATCAAATCGGACACCACTATTTTGATTGGTGCTCTTTTTATCTTGGGCGATCGTGTAAAATGTATTCCCATTTATCTCGTACCCTTGGAAAGTCAATATAGTCGAAGATGGTGACCTGGCCAACAAGTACAACTGCTCTCCAACATTTATGTCATTCATGAGATGTGTCTGCAACCAACCGCCGAAAGTCCTCATATGTTCATCTCTAATCCAGGAGCCAGGCTTCCCCGGGTTGTTGGAGTGTACAATATTCTTGTGTTCCTCGATATACGGAGCCACCAAGGTGGAACTTTGCAGAACTGTGTAGTGGGCTTTAGTGAGAGAATGTCCGTCCATACATATCCTTGCTTTCTTTCCTAGCGTGCCTTTTCCACTAATTCTACCCTCATGCCGTGATTCAGGAACACCGATGGGCTTAAGGTCAGGAATAAAGTCAACACAACATGAGGGTAGACACTTTAGGTTTTGAATTTTTTTCTCTGCCATATTTATTATTCCCTTTATGTTCGACGAGAAACCAGACGGGACCTTGGTAAAGGACTTCAAAAAAGATTCCCTTCTCTTCTTTGGTAAGAGCGTAGCTAGCAGTACCTTCAAACAGCTCTGGATGCATGCCGTCTCAGTCTTTTATACGTTGTTGGTCCTGCCGTGCTTCAGGTGTATCTTTTCTCTTCCCATACACGCCCAAGAATCCTAGCAGCGTCACGCAAAGATTCTTCATCAGGTGCATCACGTTAATTGCAGAGTGGACCTCTAGGACTTTCTAATAGGGTAGCTCCCAAAATATAGATTTCTTTTTCCACATGGGTGTGTGTCCGACATCGTCCTTCGGAACAGATTGTCTACCAGGACCCTTTCCAAAGATTACTTTTAAATCCTTCACCATGTCAAATACATCATCACCAGTACGGCGGATAGGCTTACACCGACTGTCTGCCTCACCATTGAAATGCTTACCTTTCTTTCTTAGGATGTGCGAGGGCGGAAGAAAACGACGATTCCCCGAATACACATTCTTCTTACATTTATCCAAATATATACTTTTAGTATCGTTTAAATAGTGTGTGCGTGCATTGTATCCCTTGTTTGTCTGTCCTGAAATGTTACTAAGAGCAGGCCAATCATTGATTGTTATGAACAACAACGCTCGTAGGTCAAATTCCTCCTGCTTGTTCTCATCCCACACGTACACCTTGTCCGTGCCACAACTATAAGAGTTCTTCAACTAATGGCCTTAGGTACATATCAATGTCGTTGCCGGGTTGCTTCGGGCCTTGGATGAGCACTGGCATCATAATGAACTTCTGCTTCATGCACAACCAAGGAGGAAGGTTATAGATACACAGAGTCATAGGCCAGGTGCTATGACTGCAGCTCTGCTCCTCAAAAGGATTCATGCCATCTGTACTTAGACCAAACCATAAGTTCCTCGCATCACCTGCAAAGTCCGGAAACTCTCTCTCGTTTTTTCTCCACTGCGACCCATCAGCGAGGTGTCTCAACATCTCATCTTTCTTATGGTCTTCCATGTGCCATCGCAACAACTTGGCATGCTCTTTGTTCCTGAATAAACGTTTCAACCGTGGTATTATAGGAGCATACCACATCACCTTGGCAGGAACCCTCTTCATGCGGCGCTCGCCCTCAACATCACCAGGGTCATCTCGTCTTATCTTATACCGCAATGCAGTGCATACTGGGCATGCATCCAAATTCTCGTACTCCTCGCCGCGGTAGAGGATGCAGTCATTAATGCATGCATGTATCTTCTGCACCTCTAATCCTAGAGGGCAGACAACCTTCTTTGCTTCATAGGTACTGGCGGGCAGTTCGTTATCCTTTGGAAGCAACTTCTTCATTATTTTCAGCAACTTTTCAAATCCTTTGTCAGTCACACCGTTCTCTGCCTTCCATTGCAGCAATTCCAGTGTGCTACCCAGTTTTTTGTGCCCATCTTCACAATTTGGGTACAACAATTTGTTGTTATCCTCTAACATCTTCTTGAACTTCAACCTCTCCCTTTCAGTTACGCATTCTTCCTGGGCATCAACAATGGCCCGACTAAGATCATCATCAGGCAGATCTGATGCCCGTTCTTCATCTTTTTCTTCACCAATGTCTTCCATTGTAGTACCATCGTATTCAGGGTAGTCGTTGTCATTCCCTTCTTCTTCGTTGTCTTCCATCATAACCCCTCTTTCTCCATGCTTGGTCCAACAATTATAGCCGGTCATGAAACCGGACCGAAACAGGTGGCTGTGAAGGACTCTTGAGGAAGAGTATTCTTTATGATTCTGATAGACACCACATGGACAAGACATAAAACCATTCCGCTTGTTTGCCTCGGCCACAAGAAGAAAAGAATGCACACCTTTAATGAAATCGTTAGAGAGTCGGTCAGCGTACATCCATTGCCGGCTCATCTGCATTATATAATTAATTAATTACATCAAACATAATCATAATTAATTAGTACTAATCTAAAAAAACAAAATTAAAGCCAGCAACCGGGACTAAAGATATGATGAACCTTTAGTCCCGGTTGCAGGTGATGACCCACAAGTATAGGGGGTGTATCACAGTATTTTCGATAAGTAAGAGTGTCGAACCCAACGAGGAGAAGGAGGTGCTGGCTAGTGGTAGGATCAGGAATTCTCTGCAAATACTTAGCAAACGGATTTTTAGGGGTTTTCGATAAAGCAAGTAAACAAAGTACGAGTAAATAAAAGATAGTAGGAATAAATGCAGCAAGTGGCCCAATCCTTTATGCAGCAAAGGACAAGTCAGTTGTATTTCTATAGATGACCAAACGTTCTCGAGGACACATGGGAAGACTGTCAAGTGCTTTCGCTTCATATAGTTGATTAATCTTCTTTAGCTTGCTAAGTGTTGTGTGGGTGATCCTGTGCTAATGTACCGCCCCATCCAAGACTAATACATACTTGTGATTACACCCCTTGCAAACATCCGTAAGTACAAGAAAGTAATTAAGGTAGAAACCTAACCACAGCTTTAAACTCTAAGACCCTTACGTCCCTTGTGCAATGGTTTCCTAACGGGGGTTCAGGTTTCTGTCACTCCGGCAACCCCTACGATTAGTAGCCAAATACACAATGCATTCCCCTAGGCCCATATAGGTGAAGTGTCATGTAGTCGACGTTCACATGACACCACTAGAATAAGTACACCACAACTTAAAATAACAATCTATTGAATCTTTCTCAACGCAACTCCACTACTAACAACAAGACTTCTCCCATGTCCTCAAGAACAAAACGAACTACTCACAAGACATCATATGGATCATGATCAGAGATGGAATAATGATGTATAACAATCTGAACATAAATAATAATTCAATGGTTCACTCAATAGCATCAACTACAAAGAGTAATCAACACCGGGAAAGTTTCCCCTATGAACTATGCAAGATTCAACGCAATTGTTACAGAAATATGGAGATGGTGATGAGGGTGCTGATGGTGATGATGGTGGTGGTGATGATGATGATGATCCCGATGAATTCCAGCTTGATGGTGGTGTTGATGGTGACGATCTCCCCTCTCCGGGAAGGAATTCCCCCGGTAGAAATCTGTCTGTCGGAGAGATATTTCTCTCTCGGTGTTTTCCGCCCCGCAGAGGCGGTGGAATCTTTCTGTGGTCGCTCCCCGAGTCTTAGGGTTTCGGGAGGTTGATATACACCAGAGGGGAGAGGCTAGAGTGGGCCAGGGTGGCCACACCACCTATAGGCGTGGCCTAGGCCTGCCCGCGCCATGGGGTGGTGTGGGCCCCCTGTGGCCCACCTCCACTCCATATTCTGGCAACCTTAGTCTTCTGGAAAAATAGGATTTTCCATATATTTTCCCGGATTTTCTGATCTTCGTGAATTTTGCCTCCAAACAGCACCTTTTCATCAGAATCTTGACTGCAGCGGTCCATGCTCCAAAAGTCATCAACCATGCAAAAATAGATGAAATAACATAAGTATCACCTCTCAATACGAAATATATCAATGAATAATAGTGAATTAAGACATAGAATAGTGACGCAAAATGGACGTATCAACTCCCCCAAGCTTAGACTTCGCTTGTCCCCAAGCGAAACTGAGCTCAATAAACATGACCTCGGGTTTATGGAGTGAAGAGTCGATAAAAGAATATGGACAAGAAGCATCACATTCATCAAATAAATAGATCATAATAGAAGACAACTCACTATTATATAACTCATTTTGTAATGAGTAAAGGAAACACAATAAAGATACATAAAGTGAATCATAATTGGTAATGGCAAACTTAGCTCTTGGTCAAAGAATAGTTGATAATTTGCTGGAGTTCACAAATAACTGGTTTTCAATGAAAGCTTTCAAATAGTAAACATCAGGATAAGAGCAATGTGCAAACAAGGAACATAAGAAACATGATTGCATAAATCATCATATGAATGAATGAAATACATCAACTCAAAATACTTGCTGAGATAGAAGGGAATAAGTTTACTGACTCAACTACAAAGTAAAAGAAAGGCCCTTCGCAGAGGGAAGCAGGGATTGCAAGTCTCATAAAGAGCTCCCAAAAATTATGGTACTTACTAGCTTTCAGCTCTCAATGCCCCTATCATAGGCATATTTAGGTGATTAAGGTTAAAGTGATCAAAAATGAGGATATGCATTGACAAGTTGTAAATTGAGAATCTCATGTCCCTTGAATACGAGGGCCGCTCCTCATGCTACTCAAGTTTAGTCACCGGTAAGTTCTTGTCATCGTAAGCATATGTGTATCATTGAGAACCGCCAACAGGGTACCCCTTGCCCGATGATACGGAAGAATCCCCATATCAAAATGACAAGGCAAGCAGACAACAAGTATCTCAGCAATCTTCTTATTTACCATGGGAATATGGTGCTTATTTCTCTCTTTCCTCTTTTCATAATATCTCTTTTTTTTCTTTTTCTCTTTTTTCTCAATCTCTATCTCTTTTTTTATAAGAAGAATGCTTCATAGATACTCGTTATGGTTACACTGCAGGTTTCCACCATGTCAGCATGGATTACACCAGTGGCCCAGGCGTTTCTCTAACACATATGCATAACTCCATGGACTTACAAGCTCCCCTTTCATTTCACACCGACGACATCCATAGACAAAAGAACATGATATCAACTTAGTACAAAGTACCAGTGCAATTTTGAAAGCGTTCCCCATGATAGCATGGTTCTGCTAATTCACAACTTACAAAGCGCAAGCATATACGCAACATAGGTGAGCACAATGGTTCAAGTTTATTAAGTGCAAGAAAGTAAAGTGTGCCATCAAGTTCGTGAGAGCTTTAATCACTAATTTTCACATAACAAGTTTAATTTGGGAGGTAGATAAAACAAGAATTTACTTGGAATAGCAATAATGCTACTAGGTAGGTATGGTGGACACAAATGGCAAAGGTTTTGGTTTAAAGGAGGTGGATGCACGAGAAGAATACCCTCTTAGTACAGGTTTTTGGCTAGCAAGGCTGGGTATCAAGTACAAGAGTTGAAGGAAACAAACAAACATACAAGTGATAAAGACAAACATGCAATCTTCCTTGGAAGCACAAAAGATCTTAACTAGAGAATACTAGACTTATGAGCAAATCAAGAAAGAAAGATGATGAAATTATTTTTCTTTAGAGTACCTTTATCTTTTCTTTCAACTCTCAAAAATAGTGTTGCTACTAACCGAGCTAGGTTTGCCAAAACCAACTAAATTAACTCAATGATCCCAGAGTGCTACCAATACTAACAACAAGATCAATCATATAACCACGAATTGAAAACTAATATAAGCTATTGCAAAATAGTGAATGATAGAACTTCTCATTAATATTCCATAACGGCAACTCACACTAAGGGATACACATCTAACGAGAGAGGGGACACTTCCATAATGCAAACCATACTACATAATAACTCCTCTATTCATGATATGACTCTACTAAAAAGGTAAAAAGATAGAAGATAGTGATGTGATACCGTGGCGCTCCCCCAAGCTTGGAACAAACCAAGGGGATGCCAAACCTGATGACGAGTTACTCCTTCGGTGGTGGTGGTATCCTCTCGATGAGCTCTCTGATCAGTTTCCCCAAGTCCTCAATCTCGAAAGTGAGAGTACGAATCAACTCCGAGTTGTGATCAATACGGCTCGTGATCATTTCAGTTTGTGGATCCCAGCTCTTGTGATTCTTTTTCGTTCTTCCCTCTTGGAGTCTTCTTTTCCTGGATGGTTATGGATGAAGGTATGGAAGGGATTCTTGGTGTGTGGAGGAAGTGACCGTGGAGCCAAACTGTGACAAGGAGTCCCCCCAGCAGGTTTCGTCACCACTCCAATGCTTGCAATAGTAGTGTCGGTGTGCGGATGTTGGCCTTGCTCCTCTTCACCTTCACTCTTGATCTTCTTCTCCTTCCCGGGGTCTTGGAGGTCTTCCTCCATAGGCTCCTTCCCTTTATCCTTGGCGGACACCATTGTGCCTCAAAGCTTCAAGAATAGTTCCTGGCAGAAACAGATCGAAACAAAAACACGACGAAAACACGATATACGAACCTCGAGGGATCCGGGGAGTTATATATTACGAAGTTTCGTATCAAAAGGAAGGTACTGGGAGAAAACGAGTCGGAGGCAGAGTCCTGGGTGGCCTCACCACCTGGTGGTGCGGCCAGGGGTGGGCCCGTGCCATGGGGTGGTGTGGGCCACCCCGGCTCCATTTCCGTCCCCTTTTCACTTCGTAACTTTACTTATTGACTAAAAACTGCAAAAATATAGTTGGATTGTATTTTCGCGGTACTTTTCTTACCAGAACTGTTACCTATTTGGAAACGGACTCTGCAGGTCTCTGAATTTGGTATCTAGTAGATTCTTCCGGAGTCATCACTTGAATATCATCGATATCTTCATCTTCATACGCTTATTACTTGAGTCATAAAACCCTTCTCTTCCTTATTACACCATTGTCTCCACTTCCTGGAAATTTCTTTCACACAAAACGTCACACAATTCTCATTAGCAACATTAGTATAAGTGAAGTGATAGAACCTTTTGAGTCCAACTTCAACTGAAAACCATCAAAACAAAAGCTACTGTAGCAACTCCTTCCGAAAACCCAAAAAGAATTCAAAAAGGAAATCGAATAAAGAAGCAAATGCAAGATTGGCAAAATCTGTCAAAACTGACCAGCAGGTAAAGATCATTTTTTTCGAAAATATTCTGTTGCTCAAATAAAAAAGTGCAAAACTAACGAAAGTTAAATAACAACCTGGGGCAGAAGCACAAAAAATTACAGCTCAATCCGACATACATAGATCTCTCACGAATTTTTACGGTGAAGCACATTTTTTTTTGTTTCGGGACATCAACTTCCCCAAATATTACTTCTCTCTCATTAGAGGTTGATCTTGACACAAAAACCAAACAAAACGGATAAGGAGCAGTTATTACCGAAGTAATAACTTCCAAGACTCAAATAAACAAAAACAAACTAAAAGCAAAAACAAATTGGGTTGTCTCCCAAAAAGCTCTTTCTTTATAGCCATTAAGATGGGCATGATAATTTTGAAGAAGCTCTCGTAGGGATATGAATTGAAGTGAAAGAGAGCATTAAGAAGCAAAAACACACACACATTTAAGTCTAACCCACTTCCTATGTAAGGGGATTTTGTAAACAACCAAGTTATTGAAACCAAAGGCAACTTGCATAAGAAGGCAAAAGAAGTGCAACATAAAAACTTTCAGCATAAAACGAGGAGACTTGATATTATTAAGATGCATAAGAACACTCTTCCCTCTCTCATAATATCTTTCAGTATCATGCATAAACTTAACAATATAGCTATCACAAGGACTATCATAACAATGATCACTTATTCTAACAGAAAACACGGGAATACTAGCTCTCATAACACTACTTTGTGAAACAATATTAGAGGTATCCTTACAAAGGATAGTGTGTCCCTCTTTTTCATATTTAGCAACAAAGTCTTTCACATTTGCTACTATAGGTTCATCAACCATTTGTTTATCAGTTTCAACAGCCTTATTCATACTTTCAGTAACCATACTAGCTATCATAGAATGTTCCTTTACCTTAACTAGAAAAGGCATTTTCTCAATAAAAGGTTCAGGTAAAACATGATTAGCAGTATAAACTTCAGTACTTCTTGCAGGAACACTCTTAGCAATATCTTTATAAGGTTCATGATACTTATTCCACTTCTTTTTAGGCACTTCAATATAGGAAGCAAAAGCCTTAAAGTAAGAAGCAATAGCTTGAGAGTCTAGACCATAAGCATTTTTAATATTTTGAAAGTCATCAGTTCCCATAAAAGATTCAATGCATTCATAATCATAATGTATACCTAACTTTCTACCTTTGTCATTCTCCCAAGCTTCAGCATTGTCTTGAATACGGTCCAGAAGATCCCATTTAGCTTCATCTTCCTTGCAAGTGAATGATCCAACACAATAAGCATCCAATAAATCTTTATCATGTAGAGGGAGCCTTGCATAAAAGTTATTGATAATAATATTGTTGGGGAGCTCATGAATGGGACATTTGAGCATTAGTAACTTCAATCTCCCCAAGCTTGAGCTGTACTCTCTCCATCAAGAGGCCAAAAGTTGTATATTTGATTCCGATCTTTATGAATCTCACTAGGAGGATAAAACATTGAATAAAAGAGAGGCACTATTTCCTCCCATTCCAGAGCTTGACCATTCTTTAGCAGCTTATACCATTCCTCAGCTCTTCCTTTCAGTGATAATGAGAATAACTTCTTCTTAACTTGATCTGTAGTAATACTTGCACACTTGAACAACCCGCATAATTCGTGTATAAAGAGTAAACGATCACCGGGATGGACAGTTCCATCCCCAACATAGTAGTTATCCATAACACGATCAATAATTCTTGTAGGTATTTTGAAAACATCATTCTCAGCAGGTGGTGGCTTATCTACTACCTTAGCAGTGGTAGTAGCATTACCAAATAAGAAACTTAGCAAATTATCCATAACGAAAATAAAGCAACTAACAAAAGTAAACAATACTCACAATAGAAGTTTCCTTTACCAGTTCCACTCTCCAATAGCGCTTCACTCCCCGGAAACGACGCTAGAAAATAGTCTTGATGACCCACAAGTATAGGGGGTGTATCGCAGTATTTTCGATAAGTAAGAGTGTCGAACCCAACGAGGAGCAGAAGGTGCTGGCTAGTGGTATGGATCAGGAATTCTCTGCAAATAGTTAGCAAACGGATTTTTAGGGGTTTTCGATAAAGCAAGTAAATAAAGTACAAGTAAATAAAAGACAGTAGGAATAAATGGAGCAAGTGGGCCAATCCTTTATGCAGCAAAGGACAAGCCGGTTGTATTTCTATAGATGACCAAACGTTCTCGAGGACACATGGGAAGACTGTCAAGTGCTTTCGCTTCATATAGTTCATTAATCTTCTTTAGCTTGGTAAGTGTTGTGTGGGTGATCCTGTGCTAATGTACCGCCCCATCCAAGACTAATACATACTTGTGATTATACCCCTTGCAAACATCCGTAAGTACAAGAAAGTAATTAAGGTAGAAACCTAACCACAGCTTTAAACTCTAAGACCCTTACATCCCTTGTGCAATGGTTTCCTAACGGGGGTTCAGGTTTCTGTCACTCCGGCAACCCCTACGATTAGTAGACAAATACACAATGCATTCCCCTAGGCCCATATAGGTGAAGTGTCATGTAGTCGACGTTCACATGACACCACTAGAAGAAGTACACCACAACTTAAATAACAATCTATTGAATGTTTCTCAACACAACTCCACTACTAACAACAAGACTTCTCCCATGTCCTCAAGAACAAAAGGAACTACTCACAAGACATCATATGGATCATGATCAGAGATGGAATAATGATGTATAACAATCTGAACATAAACAATAATTCAATGGTTCACTCAATAGCATCAACTACAAAGAGTAATCAACACCAGGAAAGTTTCCCCTATGAACTATGCAAGATTCAACGCAATTGTTACAGCAATATGGAGATGGTGATGAGGGTGTTGATGGTGATGGTGGTGGTGATGATGATGATGATGATGATGATCCCGATGGAGTCCAGCTTGATGGTGGTGTTGATGGTGACGATCTCCCCTCTCCGGGAAGGAATTCCCCCGGCAGAAATCTGTCTGCCGGAGAGATCTTTCTCTCTTGGTGTTTTCTGCCCCGTAGAGGCGGCGAAATCTTTCTGTGGTCGCTCTCCGAGTCTTAGGGTTTCGGGAGGTTGAAATACGCAAGAGGGGAGAGGCTGGAGTGGGTCAGGGTGGCCACACCACCTCCAAGCGTGGCCTAGGCCTTCCCGCGCCATGGGGTGGTGTGGTCCCCCTATGGCCCACCTCCACTCCATCTTCTGGCATCCTTAGTCTGCTGGAAAAATAGGATTTTCCATATATTTTCCTGGATTTTCTTATCTTCGCGCATTTTACCTCCAAACAACACCTTTTCCATCAGAATCCTGACTGAAGCGGTCCATGCTCCAAAAGTCATCAACCATGCAAAAATAGATGAAATAACATAAGTATCACCTCTCAATACGAAATATATCAATGAATAATAGTGAATTAAGACATAGAATAGTGATGCAAAATGGACGTATCAAGAGGCACCAACCGGGACTAAATGTGGATGTGGAGAAAACATGTCCACACTATGTCCTCAGTGGGTAGCACTAAGCCAGTAAATTAAATGACTCTACTATTTTGGGTGGGTGGCAGCATAATCATAATTAATTAGTACTAATCTAAAAAACAAAATTAAAACCAGCAATCGGGACTAAAGATATGATGAACCTTTAGTCCCGGTTGGAGGCACCAACCGGGACTAAATATGGATGTGGAGACAACATGTCGACACTATGTCCTCAGTGGGAAGCACTAAGCCAGTAAATTAAATGCCGACACTATTTTGGGTGGGTGGCAGCACTATGCCAGGGTGAGTGTGTCGACATTATGTCATCAGTGCCCGACACTATGTTGTGCTGCTTAATCTATAAATAGGTATGCATTCTTGTGAAGAACTGCAAGATGCTGTGGGAGACCAGGGACACCACTACGGCGGAGCTTCTCGAAGATGTCTTAGGACCTCGTCCTCAGACATCTTCGAGGAGCTCGCCGTAGAGGCACTCTCTAATATGTGAAATTAGTTAGCTCCACCAGCATACTGATTTAGCTAGAGAAGATATAAACCGAAAGATGGTGTGGGAGAGCAGGGACACCACTACGGCAGAGCTTCTCGAAGATGTCTTAGGATCCCGTCCTCAGACATCTTCGAGGAGCTCGCCATGGAGGCACTCCCTAATATGTGAATTGTGATGTCTTCTTATCAAGCTTTTATGAATTAACCCTATCTTTGTTACAATTTTTTCAGTTTGTTGAACGCAGGTAGACGAAGAAGGATATTTTGCCCAGCTGGCTAGTTAGAATGACGAACTCACGCATGTGTGTGCTTCTAAAATCAAATTTCGAGACTATGTGCCAAAACAAGATATATATAGATAGAATCCACATATTGTGATATTTACCTTAGAGTTCCTTACTTAATACAAGATAGGTAGAATCTAAACATCGATCTCATGCTATCATTGCAAAAATTACTACCAAACTAAATCCACAAATCCATCTATAAGATAGAGCATGAAATGAGCTAATATAGCAATGAGAGTTCAAAGGATGAAGTTGCTCACCTTTTAGAACCTTTGGATAGATGGGGCACCACAAAATATAGACAAATCTTGAGGAAAAAAAGAGCATGAACTCGAGCATGAAGCAAGAAAGAGAGAGAGAGAGAGAGAGAGGAGAGCCACCAGCTTGAATGGTGGCTCGGGCAGGGGAAGAAGATATAGCCAGACCTTTAGCCCCGGTTCGTGTCTAGAACCGGGGCTAAAGGTCCACCTTTAGCCCCGGGTCGTATAACAAACCGGGACTAAAGGGTTTGGCGCCCGACCTGGCCTGCCTGAAACCCTTTAGCCCCGGTTTGTTACACGACCCGGGGCTAAAAGTCCCGTTCAAACCGGGGCTAGTGTCTGCCACCCCCCTGGGGCCAGTTCTAGCCGTTGGACCGGAGCATTAGTCCCGGTTTGTAGCAAAACCGGGGCTAATATCTTTGGACCAAAGGTTTGTTTTCTACTAGTGTCTACTCCCTTAGTTCAGAAATATAAGACATTTTAGCTTTGTGAATCAAATGTATCTAGATATCTTTTTAGTGCATAGATTCGTATAGGTTCGGAATGAACCTATACACTAAAAAGTGTCTAGGTACATTCATTTCACAAAGCTACAATGTCTTGTATTTCTAAATGGAGTGGGTACTTCTCCGCTGATAGCAGCACCTGTTCCTGTCTTCGACCGTTATGTGTTATCGGGTAGGCGGACGTGACCAGACAACGTATCGAAGACCGCTCCCTCATGCGTCCCCCGTGTCGTCTCCCTGAGAGAGATGGCCCGGGCCTCCTTCTCTCCCTCTGGCGAGCCCTCACACCGCCCTAGCTTCTCCCGCCTGCTACCGTGGCGTCCCTTCTTCTCGGGTGGTGGTGGTTGGCGGCGGTGCTCTCTAGATGATGGCGGAACAAGAACCAAACCTATATATGAGGACTCTTGCTTCCCTTGTTAAGGAAGCACATGAAATTGTTGCCGCAACCAAGGTACATGGATTGGAAGTTATGGTGCCACGTAGCTATGTCAATGGAGGCAAACTCCATAGATTATATTCTTCACCTATGATACTATGATATTATGAAGTTTGTATGCATTGTGTGGTAATCTGTATACTGATGTTAGAAGTTTGATGTGTCTTGAGGATGAAACACGTAAATCTTATAGGAGCATTCTACATGTCATGTGACTTTTGCCAAGCTCCAAGTTCTCTCAAAGGAAAAAACTACTAAATGTTATTTGCATCAAGGGGCGAGAAAAACATATGATATCCTGCTTCTGCAATAACGCATGGAATAAAGTTTGTCGTTTCACTATATTAGTTAATTACATTTTTTAAATATTGCTCGGACTCAGTTATTTTATATGTAAATATGAGATTTCCAAGGCCTTCTACAATTTTAAGGGTGTGTTCGGCTGCGGAACAAGGTGGAATGGTTCCATTCCCTCATCATGGAACAGTTCCGCGGTAATGTACAGTTCAGACAAAAAAAGGAAAGGAATGGTTCCCTTTTTCCGTTTCGTTGGGACATAAATGTGGAACAAAATGACAAGAATTCAGTTCAGTTCACCACTTGGTCTCTCACATGTAATTGTAAATAACCGCAATAAACAATCTCCAATGGATATCACCAAATAAATTGTTGGGGAAAAACTTGTAACACATAGATTGATAATCAATTCATTGATTTGAGCCCAATACTCGTTATATCCACTCAATTTCGGAGTGAAGAACACCAATTTTGAAGTGGACAACACCTGTCGCGGGGCTCTTCGCCTGCAGCCTCCACGGCACTCTCCTGCCTACAGCCTCCGCCTCCTCTCCCTCCTACAACCATCGACGCCTAGTCTGCAACCGTCAGCCCTCCACTGCCTCTACCATCGCTAGCCGCTGCCAGCACCGCCCCCTCGCCCACCCCCAGCAGTCGATCTCCCACCGCCCCTCTTCCGGCAAGTGAAATCGTGTGGTGTCTCGATTGGTGCGGTGTCATCATCAACTCGTTCCACCAGATTCCACCGATTTGGTGGAACCGGTGCATTATGCATCTAAGGGGTATATTCCCTTCTAGAGAACGACTTGATTCCATTCCTAATGTCCAATCGAACACATGAACATGCTTTGGGTGCGAAACTGTTTCGTTCCATTCCACCTAATTCCAGAACCGAGCACACCCTAAAAAGTGGTTGCTTACATTCATGAATCATTCACTTCACATATATTTTGCTAGCATTCAGTAATCACTGTGCATGGCAATGCTGTAGAGATAGAAAAATGTTAGTGGAGGAAATGTTTTGGAACTTGTTGCAACTAAATGGAGTGTACCATATCATAGCTACCTTCAACTAAAGCATACAACTATTACCGAGGGAATACCCAAACCTCAAGGTTCAACTAAGGAACCCAGAGAGCACAATCAAGATTAGGAAGAATAGGCCGGTACTCGAATGATGCATTCCTCGAAATAGGCTTTCTCCCTGCTTTATAAATAAAGCAATCCTCCACACAAGTTTACAAGGTTCAATAGGAAATAAAACATAGTTTGCTAGGGCCAGAACACAACAAAGCCCAACCGGAGGGGAGCAAAGGCATGCTCGCAAAGCTGATAAACAGGAAAAGGGGAGCAGTAAGGGTGAAGTTGGACTAGGAGGGGAGCCACCTGTAGAAGATGTCGAAGAAGATCGTCCAGCTGCGCCTTGTCCCGCTGTCCACAAAGCGGGTACCCCTGCTGCAAAAAGCCAAGAGTTTGAACACCGAGTCAGAAGCATTTCTAGGGAGAATCTTCTCAATAACCATCTTATTGTGAATGGTCCATAGGGACCAAGACAGCGCGACAAACACTAGCCAGAAACTTCCCTTTCCAACATTGTTTGCCCGAGCTTCTAAGAATTCACCGAGTTTGTGGGCAAGACAATATGGGCCCAACGCTTCTCTAATGAAGTTCCAAAGAAACCCGGCTGTAGGACAAGTGAACATTATGTGGGTTCCCGATTCTGGGACCCCACATAGTGGACATAACCCATCCCTCGACCCATGTCTTTTTGCCACTTCAACCTGATAGCTGTGAGATTCGACACATTTTTTATGGCTTTTATTGATGCTTTTCTCCTGGATTTGATCGTTTTCTAGCTTTACCTAACGCTAATACTTCGGTAGCGAAGAAAACTTGATTTTTAATATGTGTTTCAAGTTCTGAATGTCAATAGAAGGTTTTAACTAGTGAAGCACAATATTCTGGAGAAAATAAGCAAGTCTCTCTTTGGAAGCACTCGAGAGGAGCATACAGAAGCTTTAACGAGCAACTATACGGCGGGAATATTTTTCCGGCCGTATAGTTCCCGCCATATAGTTGCTGCCGCCTCTGTCTTGTCAAAAGGGGCAACTTCCATGAAGGGACCAAGGACGAAAACACAACACAGCAGTCGCCATACCATCTAGAAGGGAGAAAGAGGAGATCCAGAGAAGAAGGGGAAGACGCTCTTCATCTCACTCCACGATCTTCGACCTCCTATCCAGTACACCCCCATAGCCACTACTTGTACTTGAGAGAGAGGGATCTCCACCTTGCAAGACTAGGGTTTGAGATTGTTTCTTCCATCTTGAATTGTGTTAGATATTTTTCTATTCTTATTGTGGATCTCCACGGTAATATAAAGACGAATTCCCTTTATTTGATTATATCGATGATCCGTTCTTCTCTCATGTGTGAGTAATTCCCTTGGGCGTGGGAGATGTAGGGGATTGGTGAGATGTGATGTGCCTTCATATATTTTCTATTAGTTTGTGATTGATCCTAATTACTATATTCTGTGTGCTTGACTATCTGTGGGATGCCTAATGCTTGTTTTCCAATTAAGGGCCCAAACAACATGATGCTTTGTTCTACATATATAAGATCTTGTTCGCTAGTGGACCGGCGACCTCCGGGTGACACGGGGATATCAATGGAAAACTAGTAGACTCGGGGATAACAAGGAACCAATGTGCATTAGTCCGATCCAAGGAGCTTAATCGTTAAGCAACCTGAAGGGTCTTAATCGTCTAGTGTCTTACCATGGTTTTGGTAATAGGCTAGTAGGATTATTGAAGTTGGGATGAAATCTACCCAGAGGAGTTCCGTCTAATTATGGGTTGCTCGCCTACACATATATTTATAAGATTATAATTGTTACATTTATTATTCGTTCACCTGGCACAGTCACTATCACCATGAACTGAATCTCTCCGCGCCTTCTTTTGCCATCTACAGGAAACAACAAACAACCAAGTCGTTCTTTACTTTTATGATTTATATTTCTGAAGTTTACATTTTAATTCTATTTAAATACATCTCATTTAATCAAAACGCCATTCTTATTTCAATACTTGCAGTCAATTCACTCGAAGACCCGTGACAACTTCTGGTGTGACAGAGACTTCACCCATAAACACTTACCTTTGGGCTCCCCGTGGGATCGATATCTATACTTCGAAACTAGCTACAAATGATCTGTGCACTTGCAGACGTCACAACCCCAGAGGGAAGCCTGTCATGTAGCAGTTGTCATAGGAACATATTCATCTTTAGGGGTAGTGGTGCCTTCCAGAACTGTTTGGTCCAGGATAGGGTCGGACCTTGGAAGAGAACGTGATATGCAGAGATGATCGTGAAGGTCCATGAGGGAGTCAGGCGCCACAATGCAATGTCCCGGGTGTCTGAGAGGGAGTTCAGTAGTGCTGCCCTAAGCTCCAACCATGCTTCAATCGCAGCCGGACCGAAGGTTCTACGGAACGAGATGTTCCATGTCCCCTTCTGTGTCGTGGCAGCAACCCAAAGAGATGGTTCAGAGCAAATGGAAAATAGGCTAGGGTACTCCTCCCAAAGGGGTCACACCTGTAGCCAGGAGTCTAGCCAAAAAAGGGTACCTTCTCCATTCCCAATGGAGAAAGTGACCCCTCAGTGAATCTCGTGCTTAATCTCCTGGATGGAAGCCAGAATTGGGAACCGCCCCGGCAGTTGCAATCTAGGAGGGGCCGCTCTCTCAATTACTTGGCTTTGATTAATGTCAAACACAAGCCCCATCATCCTGTAGGATACGCCAGACCCATTTGAGTAGCAGCGCTTTGTTAAATTGTAGATAAGTGAGAATTCCTATGCCCCCAAGATCATTGGGGCGCAAATTCCCTCCCATTTAACCGTGTGACATTTTAGTTCCCCTTTGGGTCCTGCCAGAAAAAGCACGACAGTTCCTTGTCAAAGGATCCGTGCACTCCTTCTTGGAGCAGGTAAAGGCCCATCATATACATGGGTAGGCTGGACATGCAGGAATCGACCAGTGAATCTTACACATCATGGCTCAGATTTTGATCTAACTCTGCCCACGAGTGGCTCCAAGTCCTTGATAATGATCCTGGTGTCATGTATCAGCATCCCTAGGTAGGTTATGGGGAATGAGGTCAAACGGAAATTGAAATTATCAGCTATCATGTGCTGATCCTCAGGTGTGTACGCGAGTGCAACAATCTCGCTCTTGTCAAAGTTGATACTATGGCTAGACATCTCCTAGATGTAGAGGAGAAACTTTAGGTTTGTAATTTATAGACCTAAGCCTTCTATCATGATCATCGTGTCATCCTCATATTGCAAGTGAGTGATCTCTCCTCCTAGGATAAGGTGCTTGACCACCCCAGAGATATGGCCGACGCTCTTGGTTTTCTCTAGGATCTCCGCGAGCGTGTTCGTCGCCACATTGAAGAGGAGGGGGATATGGTACCCCTACCTCACTTCATAGGAAGGGTGGGATCGGGACCTATCTCGCCATTGGTGTTAATCGTGTTGCTTCCAGTCATGATGTGCATGATCCATGTGATCAGGCGATCATCAAAGCCTCATTGTTGGAGGACTTGGAAGAAACCGACAATCCAATCGTTTGTAGGCCTTCTAAAATCTAATTTCAGAAAGTTGCATTTCAACCTCCTAGACTTGACCTCATGGATTAACTCATGTAGTAAGAGAACCCCATCATGTATTAGTCTACCTTTGAGAAAGGCAAACGGATACTGATGTGTGAGTCTCTCCATGATGGGGACTAGTCATATTGCGCAAACTTCTGTGAATATGCATTCGATGACGTTCAACACCATGATGGGTCTAAATTGCCAAATTTCCAAAGCACCTACCACTTTGGGGATCAGGGTTATTATGCCAAAGTTAAGGCGTGACATCACTAGTGTCCAAGTGTAGAACTCCTGGAACATCAGCATGATCACAAGCTGGAGTTATGTTAGGATTGACCCCTTGGGGTGGCCTGATCTTTCACGAAACTCTGGGGATTACGATGAATCCTGAGAGGGAGAGAGGGGTATGAAATCCAAGCAAACTCACACATGAATAACTCGATGAACACCACACACACGCGATACACAAAACAACCTATAGCTCACGCTGGCGGCTACCGGTCCGACACAATCTCTAGGATCGGTGGCGGGTAAGAACACACTCTCTTTAAGAAGCACGGAGAGCGGGAGGCTTGGTGCGATCTTGACAACTTGGAAAAGAAACACTGACTCCGAGGCCTTGTACAACTTGAACATACTATGGCAAAATCCAAGAGGTTGGGGATAATTGGTGCTCCTTGTCAAGGAGCATTAGACTTAAATTAGAAAGATCCACAAAGGGGTTTCTTCTAATTCAATTATCCAAGTCTAAAGGGTACAACAACGGGTGGGGCCTCTATATATAGGCCAACAACTAAAGTAGGGGTAATTTGGGCATAATAGGAAATATTGAAGGGTTACATGGGTTGTGGCCTGAACTGGTGCACGTAGGAACTATGACGATCGGTAGTACCGGACATGGGTCCGGTAGTACTGGGTTTCTCCCGTAGCTGTTGGTTCAGGGCAGTATCTCCATGCTTGTGTTGTGGTTGCGCTCCAGGTGCGGTATTACCGCTCTCCACCTCCAGTAGTACCGCTCGCGGTAGTAGTGTCACCCTTCTAGTACCGGAGGGATCTGAGGGCTTCTGCTCGAGGGTTCTAGCCCACGCGGTAGTACCGTTGTTTCTGGGCAATAGTACCATGGTTCCTGTAGTACTGTTGTGTCGGTGGCCAATAGTACCGGTTGCTCCAGGCAGCTATTGGTTGCTTTGGTTGTTGCTGCTCCGCTCCGCTGGTTCATGTCTTCATACCTGAGGATGCATAGCGTTGGGGCATGAAGTAGCACACCATTCAAGGGAGTATCAAAATTAGACAAAGAGAGAGGAGCGAAGTAACCTTATCTTGTAGGAGTTTGGCTCAAGCGTGCATGATGGGTCCACTTGGGGGACTTGGTGGTGAAGATGTAGGGATGTACGTAGGACGGGCTACATCAAGTTCCTTCCAAAAAGCCTAGAAGAAGTCCACTAGTAGGTCAGCAGGTCCCGGGGTAGAGTTGACCTTCATGGTCTTCACCGCCCGCTCTACCTCTTCTGAATTCCGATAGGAATGGGAGGGTGAGCTCCACATTCTCATCGGCAGATACCCTAGCCTTACGTGGCCAGAAATCCTCTGCCGATGCGTCCCTTGTGTGGGGTCCTACTAAGAAGAGCGCTTTGTAGAAAGCGTATATGTGGGAGGATAGCTCCCCTGCCTCCTCTAGGAGACGCTCCTCATACCATAGGCATGGGATGGGGCACTTCTGAAAGATTGATATAAGCGACTAGAGGGCGGTGAATAGGCACTAGTCAATTTTTAGCTTTTTTTAATTTAAGGCTTGACACAAGGTAAGTTCTCTAGATGTGCAACTAGGTGAGAGAACCTATATGACAAGCAATCACGTGACAAAAATAAAAGCAAGTATAGGATAGAAATAACCGAGTAGTAGACACAAAGATGTTTTCCTGAAGTTTCTTCCTTTCTAGGGGAAGTACATCTCCATTGGAGGGATGGGCAGTACTAAGACCACCAGCGCCACAAAAGGCCTCACCATATTCTCCCGCGCACCCACCTCAAGGCAAACACATGATCCACTATGTGGTGGCCTTGAAGGAGGCGACTGAAACCTTTCACAACTCCTTGGGGCACTTCTCCCCAACTGAATTGGAGGCTCCCAAGATGACCTCAAAGCTCTTACACACGAGAATGAGCTTGGAGGGTGACTTCTTCAAGTTAGGGTTTCCTCAAACCCTAGAGCAATAAACTTCTTACAAAAATGGTGGGGAAACACAAATCCCCTTGGTGGAAATCTAGATATAGGTCTCCTCCCTTGATTCCCAAAAGGACATCAAGTTCTAGTGGCTAGGGATGGATATCTTGGAGTTTTGAGCTCAGCAACTATGGAGGAAAGAGAGTGGAAGCTGCAACCTTCACTTTGGGAAGAAGGGGCATTTAAAGGTCCCCTTGAAATCGAGATGTTGCTTCCCACTTACACCGGAGTCTCTGGTCACCATACACCGGAGTCTTCAGGCTAGCTAGAGTCTCTGCCCAGAGAGGCAGAGTTTCCGAACCAATGACAAAACCCCGCATATGCCTAGCCTGAGCAGGCCAACCAGAGTCTCCGGGTGGGATGCATCGTATTCTCTGGAGCGAGTGGAGTCTCTAACTTAAAGGCCAGAGTCTTTGACTTGACTCCATAACCTTGCAGGCCCGGGGTCAGAAAATCCATTGCCAGTGTCTCCTGTGTTTGGCTTCCAGAGTCTCCTGGGAACATGGTAGGTTCAACAATATTTGAAGCGGAACAACCCTGATCTTTTCTTCTTTTCCATTGCTTCACAACGATCTAGTGCACATACATGAAAACACATGTAAGCACCTAGTACACGGTTAGTGCATCCTTGTGTCTTCAACAAACACCAAAACACATTAATAGGTAAAATGCCCTTTCAGTCTCCCCCTTTTTGGTGTTTGATGACAATACAAGGATTTGTAGGATAGATAGACAATGCATAACACAATGAAGCTAGGAATACAAAAAAATAGACGGTCTCCCCCTAGATTTGTGCACATTTGAGTTTGTGTTTGAATACAAGTGCACACCAACTAGCATTTATGCCCCCCCTATGTTTTATATACGAACAACATGTGCAAGTATTATAAGAACAAAAACCATGCATAGATGGTAAGGCAAAATAAAGGATAAATACTAGTACAATATAGCAATAAGAACACATAGTATTTAACATAGAGCCGGGAACACATGTCTTACCACACATAGAGTTCCACCCACACAAAAGATAGAGATAAAGTCACAAGCTTAAAAGATGCAAATCGAGAAAAACAAGAAGCTTGTGTAGCCCATGCAAATCCCGAATACAACCTAATAGAATTACTTCTCCCCCTTTGGCATCAAGACGCCAAAAAGGGAAAAGAGCGATGCTATGTGACCCATGAAGATCACTCCTCCTCATAGTCTTTGTTGTTGTCATCATTGCAACGGGTGGAGGCCTGAGGAACATCATGTTGGGTTCGCAGCATACAAAACAAAAAATTTCCTATGATGGGAACTATTATACGCCAAGATCTATCTACTAGATACAAGAAACGAGTGGATATACATCCATAGAGAACATACCCACGTAGACTGACAAAGCTTTGTTCATGAGATGGAACTCCTGGATGATATAGTCGAACGCTTACCGATCTCAAGATCGTGTGGAAGTCCTAGTGTCACAAATCAGTAGCGCATCCATCCTCACACACATGTTCAGGCCACCGAACAACCTCCACCTCCTCGCTCCAGCGATGCAGCGGAAGCAGCAACTCCTTCCAGATGAAATGCCACCGGGAACATGTATCTCGCTAATCCGAGACCATGGGGGAATAATACTAGAGGGGGAGAGAGATCCTTCATGAGGAAGTGTGAGTGAGAAGTGAGGAGAGAGGGTCCTTTTATAGGAGGAGGGGGTGCCCCTCCCCATGGTCGGCGCCCCATGGGGTTGCCCCTTCACCTCCCTTATTCATGTGGTGGTAACTCCCTCCACATAAATATGCCCCTTCACATTCTCCACTTAAATGTATTAAATTTCTCCAAATTTAATACTCTCTCATTTAATAAAACTCTTTTATTTATTTTATTCATAATTTTGTTAATTACTTTAATTAATAAACATTCACATAAAACCCCTTGCAACATTTCAATATTACATGCAGAACCAATTTCAGCAATTTCACCCAAAACAATTTTGGTGTCTATTGAAATAATTCCAGCACTTTGCAATTCTTTCGTCTAGAACAGATTTGTTCCAAATGGTGTTTGGCAACCTTTAAGTGTGCCACCCTATGGTTCACGAATAATGCAGACATGATCGAGACCCCTCTTAGATCAATAATCAAAAGCGGGACCTAGAGATCCATACTAACTCCCACACATTCAATGATGACTTCTATGATCGTGAGAACCTTTAACACTAGTAACTAAATCCCTTTGTCTCGCGATATATTACATGTTCGAGATTCGATCATCGGTGTCTCCATACCTAGTTTGATCTCTTTGTCGACATGCACTCTTTTCTTGTTCTCGTGATAAAACATTCTAGTGATCTCATCACTTGCTTGCAAGCTAACCAATGTGATATCACCGAGAGGGATCATAGTATATCTATTCGTCATTAGGATTGACAAATTCCACTCTTGATGCATGAGCCTCAACATAACACCTTCGAAATACCCGAACCCATCTTTATAGTCACCATGTTACGGTGTGATGTTTGATGTTAACAAAGTATTCTTCCGGTGTTAGCAATTAACATGATCTCATGGTCTAAGGATAAAAATTACTTCGTATGATGCTATAGCAATATAAACATAATGACTTTGATCATAATGCTATACTTCAGAGGAATGTTCATCACATCATTCACCAATGCTGTGACCTATTTATTAACAACATCCAATGTCCATGACCAGGAAACCTTGATCATCCTGTTAATCAACGAACTAGTTTATAGAGAGGCATTACTAGGAACCTTGTATTTTGTTTATTAAACACCTATGTATTAACGTTTCCAATTAATACAATTATAGCATGTAAAATAAACTTTTATCATAAACATGGAATAAGATAATAAGAACTTTATTATTACCTCTCGGGCATATTCCCTTCAGTCTCCCACTTGCAATAGAGTCAATAATCTATTTTGTAAACTTGCGCATTCAACACTTATGTCTTTCTGGTGTTGTATATACGCATTTTATAGTGGTGAACATAATCTCTGGATCTAACACTTTCAGGTCCGTGTGTATTTGCATGTCTTTGCGTCTCTATGCATCACTCATTCTCAAATGAGAAGGCATTGTATAAATTTGGTCCTTTGGTGAGACCTTTAGTTCGTTCGGGTTAAAATATGTTGATATTATTGTTATACAATATATCTTCATAGTATTAGCCCACTTTGAACCACACCTAGTTTGATAACAAACTACTTAACACAAATGCCCTCCTTTGCTACTACCATATCAGTCATATACTTAGCCTTTTGTTGTAGTATCCGTCATAATGTCTCAACTTTGGAACTCATCCAAATCCATCAAGGAACATCATTTCCATTACATTATGCCACCCATAGTCTAAATTGATATAAATTTCATTTGTATCTTGTGACAAAACTAGTATCAATTTAACACTTTACAATGAACTACTTTTAACTATTTGTCACTTATACATGATATATTTTTAGTTCTTCCAAAGCTCATAAGAATATCTTTACTATCGTTCAATGATGATCTTATGAATCATTATGGTATGTTCTCATAACATTTAGAGCATAGGCCATATCTGGATATGTACATATCATGGTATACTTTATTGATCAAAATATTCATGTGATTTCACTCACCAAGTGTCGATACACTTGAATATTGATTCAACCCTTTCCATGCGGCAAGAACCTTTCTTGTCGTTTCCATAATGAACTCATTCAATATCTCATACATGTACGTCTAGCACAACCATATTAGCGCCTCAATCTATCCATATAGACATTGATGCCAAATATTCCGGTTTTGCCCAAGTATTTCATCGAAATCCAATTTTAATGAAATTCTTAACTTGTGTTAATAAAAGATACATCATTTCCAATCAACACCATGTCTTCTCCATAATGTATTAGAAATATGTCTCAGCGCTCCCACTTAATTTCTTGCAAATGCAAGCATCTTCATTGTCTCAGATGAAATTAAACTCTTTTAACATTTTCATCATGGCGAAGATTCCGACTCCGCTATACTCACTTCAACCATTGAAGTTTGCACGCCCTTTTAGCATCCTTTGAATTAACAAAACCCTTCGAACTGTTGCATGTACACGTCCTAGGTGACCATTATATTATAAGAATATTGTTTTGTTTATTCAACTACCATATACCAAATTATATGTAGTCATAGTCAACTTCTTGATATCTCTTTGCTACATTAATCTGTCAAGACTAAATATCGCTATGAAAGATCAAATCTTATCATAGTCAACTCCTTGAACATTGTCGTAAACTCCTTTCTGACATGTCGACTATTTCATAGATGTAAAACATCCATGTCCATTTCTTTATAGATCCAAATACGACCAATAGGCTTCACGCCTTTTCGGAGGGTCTTCCAAGTTCAGAAACTTGATTTCTCTTGTATGGATATTATCACGGATTTTATGGCCCATCATCGCTTCTTTGCATGCACTCGGTTCATCATTGTCAAAACAATGATAACTTCTATTTCAAATCTTACTATTTGATTCTTACTGACCCACACGGTTCAATAGGAACTCTAATCTCTGAGATCACAACCTTTGTAATCACGGGAGCCATGAGCATTCATCAACCTAATCAAAGTTCTATTGTCCTCCCACTTAACTTTTGCGAAAATTCCTTCTCAAGAAACTTGACGTTCAAAGTGACAAACTCTTTTGTCTTCAATGTTATGAGGAATACCCAACTGTTTCTTTGGGATAACCTACAAAGACGTGTTTATCCCACTTTGATAAACATTTTACTTATGCCAAGCATACCAAAATTTAAGAAAAGACAACTCGGGTTTTATCCCAAACCATAACCTTTATGGTGTCATTTCAATCGATCACAATGGTGCTCTTTTTAGTGTAAAAGCGGTAGTCTCTAAAGCTTTAATCCTTAAAACATAATGGCAGTTTTGTAAATGACACCTTTGATCTTACCATGTCAAACAAGGTTCGATTTGATCTCTCGAACATACCATACTCCTATGGTTTATCGGGAAACACAAATCTATGGAACGATTCCTCGAATCTTAGGTGTTTTTGCTAAACTTGTAACTCAAATATATCCCTTTATGATCCAATCTTATTTTCTCGTTATAATGATTTTCCACTTCATCTTCAAAGTCTTTGAACAATTTTCAAACGTTTCATACTTCTTCCTTATTAAGTAAATATACATATATATTCACTCAAATTTTCGGAGAAAGCATATGAAGTCGAAAGATCCACCACACATGGCTACACATAATGTCCCATATATATCAAATGTATGATGTCCAATAAGTTAGTCATTTGTTCCTCTTTGGCCTATGAACAGAGTTTCAATTATCTCGAGGAAAGTCTCACAATCGTCAATTGATCAAAATCAAAGACTCCAAAAATCCATCAACATGGAGTTTCTTCATGTTTTCTTTCCAATATAATTCAAACAGCGATGTCACTTTATAAGTGATCTTTTAATCATTTGTCTTATGGCATTTTAGCAATAGTGTTTATGGATGTGATTTCTCCAACTAGACTTGTAAAAGTTCATCCATCCTTTATGGAATACGGTAATTATTTGAACAACCATTGTTCTCGTAATACGAGAACAAAATAACAATTATTAAAACAAATCTTGAAGGCTAGGTTTGACGATAATGAAAAACACAATAACACTTTATTTGTTTTCGATGAACATTATCACTTATTCTCTTGCTAGTTACTTAGGCCTTTGTAGTTCATGAATTGTGTTGTTCTGTATGACACTTCACACCAACCAATTTGGTATCCAATACCTAAGAACCACATTGTTTAACAAGCAAAGAATATAGCCATGACATGTATATCTTCTATATACCTAAGCTGGACATCTCCAAGTTTTCTTTTCTGCCAAATATTTTATGGATTCTCTTTCAGCAATTCATTTTCCTTTTAAAAGAATCTATTTCATCAATAGTGGTGTCATTCACATAACACATAGTACAAAGTGTATATAGTCAAATACTAATACCTTTGGACTTGCACTTTGAAGTGGATCACCATAAATGTTTGGCATTCTTTCAAAAATCCATTCTTTAGTAATCTTTTAGTGTACTAAACATTTTACTTACATATTCTATTCATCCTTATCATGACGACTTTCACGATCAAGCTACTATAGCATATAAGGAAGAATCACGAGTATAATGTTAGTTCCCAAAACCTTTTTCAGAGATCCGGATGCCTAGCATCTCCATCCTTCACAAATTCTTATACAATATGAGAACATGTATTTTGCTAAATTATACTCTATCATATTGCAACCAAAAACATAGTTTTAGATATCGCAATATCTTCCACACATGATGGTTTCTGAAACATTTCTTTCATCTCCTAGATAACCTTGATATTAAAACAACTTTTGAATATCAAGAATCACGGAGGAAAGTATGATACTTAGATACTAACACTGGAATTGTTACTCTTGGTTTAATACTACTTATTAAACTTTATGGAGTAAATTGAGTTTGCTGAAAGTTTGCAATAGGACTTCTAAACTTTAGATTGATACTCAAAACAATACGATACCAGTTCATAAAGTAAATATCTAGAATTCTATAGTTCTATTATCTCAATTAGCACAGTGGCCCACGCACATCCGCGGCAATGTCTTAATACAAATCGAATAGGCTAATAAAATTAAAAGAATTACCATAAAATTGTAAATTATATTTATAAGACATTATTAATAATACTACTATAATTTACCTCTTAATTAGAGATACATGTTTTCAGGAGACTCCTGAAAAATCCAACTTAAATTATACTATTTTATGTTGAAATACTTATAGGTAGTAGAATAACACAAAATTTTAATATTGTTTACTTGCAACTCATTTATTTATATAAATGCAATATAATACCAAAAATATGCCCCGTTAATAACAAAGTACAATGAATCTAGTAGCCATGACAAAAGTACATTTAAACTTAAGCAAGCCCATGTACAAATAATGTATGACTTTTGTACTACTTGTTGATAACATAGTTCTTGATTTATACTAATTATAATTAAGGTATAAAATTTCATTACTTCTAGAAATGCATTTGATGTTTCTTAATCAAACAATAAAAATAAGACTCAGTCTAAGAAAGTTTGTCAGTGATGACCCACATTTTTGACCTTGGTCTAATGTTTCTTGTTCATGTTTTGCTTTAAAAGGAGGATGCAGATCAAAAAACTCCATGAAATTATCCAATATCACTTGTTTGGATCACCCATGCCTAGCGTAGATTTGTATTTTCTTTTTATTTATTTCAATTTAAAATGGAAATTGAGTTAAACATCATTAAATGTTGTACAATGGTTATTAACCCTTATCACATACTAACTAAAACTACTTTTTATTTAGCACATGCACTTGGATTACACAATAGAAAAAAATTCATGCAAATGCATTTATTGGAAATCTTACATATATGCCTCCCAATAAGAAAAGGCACATCTAAAAGTTTGGGGTTAGGGTTTAGGATTTTGGGTTCATATCCATCTCGATGCATTGTCTCTTAAAGCCTATATCTTAATTTGTTGATTTTGGTCTCATATATGCATATGGTTGGTCTAGCAATTATTTATGCATATAACCGTGTCCAAGATATGTATCTTAGCTAATATATAACACTTCTCTCATTCATCATTAAATGTGGTACCACATCTGCATTTATATTGCACTAAGAAACTTGCACTGTGGAACGCCTAAGGTCGGCAGAGAGTCACCATGTAGATCTACGCCAAAAATTGCACTTGCGTATATAGTGAGATTGAATGCAAAATCATATTTTTTTTAAAGAAAGCGGTGGAGAAACCCTCACAATGAGTTTGATTTCTGAAATAATAATAACTCAATTTCTCATCGCTAGACTCACTTCATAGTGGAAAATCATATTAAGGACAGATGTTTCGCGAATAATGAAAGAGCAATATTTAATTATAGATTGGAATGCCAGATTACACACAAGTGCAAGCTAGGTGCGAACGACTGGAATTCTACGTGAGAGCCGAGAGTTTCTCTAAGGTAGAGCTAAACCGTTAATTCTGAAACTACTAACAACTAAGGATGGACAAAATAGATGGTCCATTCTTCTGCTTATTAATAGAATTTCTAGCATAAAAAAATGACATCTTAGTTAGGAGAAAATTTGAAAAACATCAAACCGTTATTATTGGATATATATTTTAATATAGAGGGTAGTGTGATGAGTCCAGTGATATGGCCCCGGTTCTTCAGGTAGCCCATTTTTTTAAAAAATAAACTTCAAAAAATTATAGATACCAGGATGTAGTTAGTACTTTATTATGTCTCTATGTAAAGTTTTAATATGAGTGCCATATATTTTAGCCACATCAAAAAATGAAAAAATTGTAGATCTAGGGGTGAACGGTGCACATTTCAAACCTTCTAAAATTTATTTAATTTGTCTTTTTGTTGAGCCTAGAATACAACATATTACACATTGAAAATTTGCACCCTCAAAGTGTACATCGTGGACTACAACCATGTGTTTTTCTGAATTGTTTTGGAACTTTGATATAAAGTTTTAATTTACTTTTTTCGACAAAATAGGATTCCTATAGCTCAGAATCCATATTGGCTATTCGGTTCTGTGATACCAAAGCTTAGTAATGATGGAATTTTATGATTGCGATGGATAGGAAACCTTGAGCAACATTCTAGCTGAAGTGTAGTGTGTCAAGCATAATCGTGTGGTTTACTTGCCTAGTTGGAAGGTACTAATTGAGGTTGACGTAGAGTGTATTATAACTAAGCCAAAACACCTGAGCATTTTTTTCTTTGGAATTGAGCAGGAACTCTAATAATATGTACATAAGAAAAATATTCAGATGAAGTACACACAGGATGAATCTAAATAGAAGAGGCAATATAAATAATAATTAATGGAAGGGAACCAGTGTAACAGATTCATACCTAGCTATGTCCAACTATGATGGGGCAAGACCAAACGTGAGTTGAGGGGTCAAATATTCCCTTGTTATAGAACAGTTCATATATTCAAGCAACAACCATGAGACCCTGTTGAATGTAGATAGGTACAAATCAGTAATAACATGGCTCTCGTTCCAAATGATCGACTACAATTAAAAGGGCCGAGGGAAATTATTTTTTGATGGTGAAGAAACTAAAACCGCCAACATAAATTCACTTGCAACACCAGTTTTCCTGAGTTTATATGAATAGTAGAAAGTACGACTTATAAGCATAAATTCCAACCTATACCCCAGCTTTCAAGTTGGAGGTTACTACATGCAGTACCATTTCTCATATATTTTGCTTGCATCTCCGGGCTCAAAACGGTGTCCCTTTCAGTAATATGTCGATGATTAATTGTGCACTTATATGCCAAACCATCCTTGTAGCACGGACTAATTAATCAATTCAAAATTTTAAAATAAAAGACTACCTAAAAGATAAGTGATATTGGATAAATGTTCTTAATTCAGACTAAATGCTCTAAATGCTTAATATATATTTTTATATGACAGCAAATAGCAAGATGTTTTGATAAGGACAACATAATTATGCCAGTACCTTTGATTATCCAGAACATTTACCAACAGAATCAAAGCAAGATATGGCCATCCCTTGGGATTGAACAACAAAAGGTAAATTCAGTAGTGTTGGTTCGTACTTGACAACAAACACATAACATATGTGAACCATTATAAATGAGCAGTTCCAATGAACGAATAACAATTTCTTTATCAACATATATATGTATTACGCCTTGGTTCTTGATGCTCTTGCAGCAAACATGAAAATCATGAGCATGTGGATCTTGTCCTTTTTCTACATGGCAAAAACCTGCAGTTGCCAAAAATTATGTATCAGCATGTACCCCCAACAAAGTCATGATAAATTTGTAGGATCAATATAATCCAACTTATTCACGGAAAATATATTTGCCTACACAACTTGTCTTCTTTGTTGTATTCTTAGTTGTAGTTATTAAACCTTAAATTTTAAACTACATCACTGCAATAGCTTGCATTAAATGAGACATGATCTCCAAATTGTCGGGACTTGGAATATATTGCCTACTCAACGCACCTGGTCATGTCCTGAACAACGGACTTCCCATCCACCAGGTACGCCCGGTGAGTCAAAACCAAAGTCTACTGCTCAGAGCTTCCGATGCATCTAAAGATAGCGCGGCCCTAAGCGAGGATTGAGTGGAGCCAGAGGAGTGTAGCACCGGCCCCGATTTACTTCTTGCCAGTGTAGTTCGTCGAATTGTCTTGCGCCAAGACAAACACGCGCACGTACTTAAGCCTTATACGTGAAACCGATTAATTCCCTAGCCTAGCTAAGCTAGCTCAAGCTAGCTTGTCGTCGAGTTGCATAGTAGCCTCAGATCAACTACGTATCAAGCTAGCATTGTTTGCATCAGGCTAGCTCACGATCAAATTGATAAGCAATTGCAAATTCGATCAGATCTGTGCTTCGGCCTGATCTCCACCGATCTCGACGTGTCGTCTCATGCAGAAGAGTAGTAATATCAAGAATTTCCCATAAAGATAGTATAAAATCCACATGTAAAGAAAATTCTCTCACGTACAGCTTCCCTCGAAAACCATGCAGGGACCCCAACCATGAGGTGCAAGGTAGGGCCTAATTGATTTACTCAATACGAATAAACTATACACTGGAAATCAGAAGTAAAAGTTAGCAAACATAACCTGAGGTTGACAAATACCACGAGGAGCAATATCTAGAAATCTCCAATAAAGACCAAAATCTACCCGCAGATATTTCTATCAAAAATCTCTCACACATAAAGCACCAAGATATTATAGAGACATGCCTGATGTTAGGGCCCATAAATCAAATCTTTAATAGACAGACGTACACGCATGAAAGATGAAACCTTGATACCAAGCAGATCGATTCCAATTCCGGCGGCTCCGCATGAAACCTTGATATCAAGCAGACCTATTCCAATTTCCGTCACGCGCACGTCCTCTGCCGTTTCGACAACAATCGACGTTTTACTCTTCTTCTGTCTTCGAGCCTCGGTGCCGTTAGCCTCTATTGTACCTGCATGCTAACAACTTGTAGGATTTAATGTGTGTGTGTGTGTGTGGTGGGGTGGGGGGTGGGGGGGGATCCAGCCGGCCGGCCATCAATATCACAGTACCTTGCGATCTGATTCTTATCAATTTGCTGGTGTGTTCATCTGGATTGAAGCACAGGCGTGCGCCGCCACAATGCAGGTCTTACGGGATTGGAGGCCAGAGGCCGAAGGAACTCGGATGAGTTTTTTTATCTTTACGATCTAATAACTTTCTTATGAAGATCTGATGGTTGGGTTTTATTAATTAAAACGGGTCCACTAATCTAATGGTCAGATGTCTCTGATTATTGTTGAAATTTCTAGCCTATTTTTCTATTTTCTGGTAAGCCCTTCATGTACTTTTAATATATAATAGATTACAACTAAGTATAAGGTAGTAAACAAATGCCAATGACTACAACAAATTATGCAAATTTACATTAATTTAGTTTATGATAAAATAAGTTCAACTCTAATCATATTACTACATGAACTCCCACTCAAAACCAACATCCCTCGAGTTGTTTTGGTGATTACATGAACAAAATCCACTATAATAAGTCCGATCATGACGTGAGTCAGTGTGGGTTCAAAGACGAGCATCTATATGGCCATCATATCAACCATATGCTCATGCTTAACCTTTCGGTCCGTGTTCCGAGGCCATGTCTGTACATGCTAGGCTCGTCAAGTAAAAACCTTAGTATTCGTGTGTGTAAAATTGTCTTACACCCGTTATGCAAATGTGAATTCAAGTATACCCGATCATGACATGATGTCTTGAAGCGACGAAACATAAAACGGTGCGTACTTAAGGAAGAACATATTTTTATCTTGATATCTAAATGATAGATCATCTTATAATACTACTAAAATGCCAAACAAGAAATATAAGATGCCAACAAATATCATATGTGTAAAGTGAAATGATATGGTTCTTTCACTTTATCACTATGATGTGCATCGTGGTATGATCTTTATCATTCCTTTGTGTGCAAGGCCAAGGTCTATGGAACTTACATGTTTATGTATGCTATAATTTCCAAGAGTATCAACTATACTTCAAATTATAACATTACCATATCATGACACTAGCCCAACAACGATCTAAACTAGACGCTTCTAATTTATAAATTGCAAGTTTTACGTTGCTGAGGGCTTTCGAAGATAGAACCGTTCTTACCTACAAACATGGAACCACAACGATGATAACCAAATTATTAGCAACTTGTTATAAATCAGATATTGACTATAGTAGGAGAGACAAACACCCGCTAGCCACTTATGCAAAACTAGTTCCATGTCAAGCGTGGGACAGGTCTCATGTGCGAGGACATGTAAAGTTAGTCCGGACCGCTTCATCCCACTATGCCACCAATATCCAAAATACATAGAAGATGCAATAACATGACCATCACCGTCCACATACACTTATGTGTTCTACCCGTCCAAAGCACCTACGCATAGATCATGCTCGCATACCACAGTTAGGATCGCAGCATAGAAAACAAAACATTTCCTACGATGAGAACTATTATATGCCAAGATCTATCTACTAGATATAAGCAACGGGTGGATATACATCCATAGAGAACTAAAGGGAATATGTCCGAGAGGCAATAATAAAGTGGTTATTATCTTATTCCATGTTTATGATAAATGTTTATTTTGCATGCTGTAATTGTATTGATCGGAAACATCAATACATGTGTGTTTAATAAACAAAAAGGGTTCCTAGTTATGCCTCTCTTATAGACTAGCTTGTTGATTAACAAGATGATCAAGGTTTCCTGATCATGAACATTGGATGTTGTTAATAACAAGGTCACAACATTAGTTGAATGATGTGATGAACATTCATCCGAAGTATAGCATTACGATCAAAGTCATTATGTTTATATTGCTATAACACTATACGAAGTAATCTTAGTCCTTAGACCATGAGATCATGTTAATTGCTAACACCAGAAGAGTATCTTGATAACATCAAACATCACACCGTAACAGGGTGACTATAAAGATGGGTTCAGTGCTACGAAGGTGTTATGTTGAGGCTCATGGATCAAGAGTGGGATTTGTCCATCCCGATGAAAGATAGATATACTCTGGGCCCTCTCGGTGATATCACATTGAAATAGCTTGCAAGCAAGTGATGTGATCACTAGAATGTTATATCACGGGAACGAGAAAAGAGTGCATGTCGGTAACGAGATCAAACTAGGTATGGAGATACCGATGATCAAATATCGGACATGTAATATATCACGAGACAAAGGGATTTAATTACTAGCGTTAAAGGTTCTCACGATCACAGAAGTCATTGAATGTGTAGGAGTCAGCACGGATCTCCAGGTCCCGCTTCTGATTACTGATCTGAGAGGGGTCTCGATCATGTCTGCATTATTCGCGAACCGTAGGGTGACACACTTAAGGGATACAGACACCATTTGGAGCAAATATGTTTCAGATAAAGATTTAAGCAAGCGCTGGAATTATTTCAATAGACATCGAAACTGTTTCGGGTGAAATTGCTGAAATTGGTTCTGCATGTAATATTGAAATGTTGCAGGGGGTTTTATGTGAATGTTTGTTAATTAAAGTAATTAACAAAATTCTGAATAAAAAATAATGTTGCAGAGAGTTTTATTAAATGAGAGAGCATTAAATTTAGAGAAATTTAATGCATTTAAAGTGGAGACTTTAAAAGGGAATGTGAAGAGGCATTTTAATTTGGAGGGGTTACCACCACATGAATGGAGGAGGTGAAGAGGCACCTCCCCCATGCGGCGGCCATGAAGGAGGGGCACCCCCTCCTCCTATAAAAGGCCACCCTCTTCCTCATACTTCCTCACACCTCCTTGTGAAGGATCTCTCTCCCCCTCTAGTATTATTCCCCCATGGTCTCGGATTAGCGAGATACATGTTCCCGGTGGCTTTATCTGGAAAGGAGTTGATGCTTCCGCTGCTTTGCTGGAGTGAGAGACGAAGGTTGTCGGGGTACCGGACGTGTGTGCGATCACGGATGCACCGCTGCTTTGCGGTGCTGGACTTGGTGGTGCCGGAGCTGGATCTGATGGACGTGCTGGAGCCGGACCTGCTGGACTTCATCACGATCTTGAGATCGGCAAGTGTACGACTACATCAACCACGAGTTCCTACTCATTAACAAAACTCGTTGTCTTCAAGGGTAAGTTCTCGTTGGATGTATGTCCACCCGTTGCTCTGTACCTAGTAGATAGATCTTGGCGTGTAGTTCACACCGTAGGAATTTTTTTGTTTTCTATGCTGCGGACCCAACAGTGGTATCAGAGCCTGATCTATGCGTAGGTGCTTTGCACGGGTAGTACACATATGTTTATATGTGGGCGATGATGATCATGTTATTGCATCTTCTATGTATTTTGGATATTTGTGGCATAGTGGGATGAAGCGGCCCGGAGCAACCTTACATGTCATCGTACATGAGACCGGTTCCACGGCTGACATGCAACTAGTTTTGCATAAGTGGCTGGCGGGTGTATGTCTCTCCTACTATAGTCAATATCTGATTTACAATAAGTTGCTAATAATTTGGTTATCCTCGTTGTGGTTCATGTTCATAGGTAAGAACGGTTCTATCTCCGAAAGCCCTAAGCCACGTAAAAATTTCAATTGATAAATTAGAGGTGTCTAGTTTAGATCGTTGCTGGGCTAGTGTCTTGATATGGTATTGTTGTAAGTAGATGTATGATAGATACTCTTACAACACACTCAACGTGTAAGTTCCATAGACCTCGGCCTTACACACAAAGGAATGATAGAGATCATACCACGATGCGAGTGATAGAGATCAAATGCATGGACCATATCATCTCACTTTACACATTAGATGTTAGCATCTTATACTGCTAGTTTGGCGCTTTCTGTAGCATTGTAAGATGATCCCTCTTTTAGATATCAAGATAAAAATGTGTTCTTCCTTAAGTATGCACCGTTCTGTGGATCGTGTTTCGAGACATCACGTGATGATCGGGTGTACTCGAATCTATGCTTTCATAGGAACGGGTGTAAGACAGTTTTACACACGCAAATACTAAGGTTCTTACTTGGCGAGCCTAGCATGTACAGACATGGCCTCGGAACACGGACCGAAAGGTTAAGCATGAGTCATATAGTTGATATGATGCCCATATAGATGCTCGCCTTTGAAGCTACATAAACTCACGTGATGATCGGACTTGGTGTAGTGGATTTGGTTCATGTAATCACCAAAAAGGCACGAGGGATGTCGTTTTTGAGTGGGAGTTCATTTCTAATTTGGATTAGTCGAACTAAATTTGTCATAAACTAAATCAAAGTGAATTTGCATAATTTGTTGTAGTCATTGGCGTCTGTTTACTACCTTATGTTTAGTTTTTATTTGAGATAATAGAACTATAGAATTCTGGATATTTACTTTATGAACTGGTATCGTATTGTTTTTGAATGTCAATTTAAAGTTTATAAGTCCTATTGCAAACTTTCAGCAAACTCTATTTACTCCATGAATTTTAATAAGTAGTATTAAATCAAGAGTAAGAATTCCAATGTTAGTATCTAAAGTATCATGTTTGCCTCCATGATTATTGATATTTAAAAGGTTGTTTTAATATCAAGATTATATTGGAACTGAAAATTGTTTCAGAAACCATCATGTGTGAAAGATATTGTGATATCTGAAACAATGTTTTTGGTTGCATTATGATAGAGTATAATTTAGCAAAATACATGTTCTCATATTGTATGAGAATTTGTGAAGGATGGAGATGCTAGGCATCCGAATCTACCAAAAAGGTTTTGGGAACTGATATTATACTCGCGATTCTTCCTTATAGGCTATAGTAGCTTGATCATGAAATTTGTCATGATAAGGATGAATAGAAGATGTAAGTAAAATGTTTACTACACTAATAGATTACTAAAGAATGGATTTTTGAAAGAACACCAAACATTTGATGATGGTGATCCACTTCAAAGTGCAAGTCCAAAGGTATTAGTATTTGACTATATACAAGCTTTGTACCATGTATCATGTTGATGACACCACTATTGATGTTGGTAGATTCTTTTAAAAGAAAAGGAATTGCTGAAAGAGAATCTATAAAATATTTGGCAGAAAAATAAAAGGTTGGAGATGTCCAACTTGGGTATATAGAAGATATACATGTTATGGTTGTATTCCTTGCTTGTTAAACAATGTGGTTATGAGGTATTGGATACCGAATTGGTTTGTATGAAGTGTCATATAGGACAACGCAATTCATGAACTGCAATGGCCTCTATAACTAGCAAGAGAATAAGTGAAGATGTTCATCGAAAACAAATAAAGTGTTATTATGTTTTTCGTTGTCATCAAACCTAGCCTTCAAGATTTGTTTAAATAATTGTTATTTTGTTACGGTATTATGAGAACAATGGATGTTCAAATAATTACCGTATTCCATAAAGGATGGATGAACTTTTACAAGTCTAGTGGGAGAAATCACATCCATAAACACTATTGCTAAAATGTCGCAAGACAAATGATTGAAAGATCACTTATGAAGTGACATCGCTGTTTAGATTATATTGGAAAGAAAACATGAAGAAACTCCATGTTGATGGATTTTTGGAGTCTTTGATTTTGATCAATTGACGCATGTGAGACTTTCTTCGAGATAATTGAAACTCCGTCCATAGGCCAGAGATCAACGGATGACTAGCTTATTGGAAATTGTGCATGCTGATGTGCATAGTCCATTATGTGTAGCCATATGCGATGGATCTTTTTGCTTCATATGCTTTCTTCAAAAATTTGAGTGAATATATCTGTATATTTACTTAATAAGGAAGAAGTATGAAACATTTGAAAGTTGTTCAAAGACTTTCAAGATGAAGTGAAAAATCATTGTAACAAGAAAATAAAAGAGTTTATGATTTGATCGTAAAGGAAGATATTTGAGTTACATGTTTAGCAAAACACCTAAGATTTGAGGAATTGTTCCACGAATTTGGATTTACCGGTAAACCATAGGAGTATGGCATATTCAAGAGATGAAATCAAACCATGTTTGACATGGTAAGATCAAAGGTGTCATTTATAAAACTGCCATTATGTTTTAATGATTGAAGCTTTAGAGACTACTGCTTTTGCACTGAAAAGAGCACCATCGTAATCTGTTGAAATGACACCATATGAGTTATGGTTTGGGATAAAATCCGAATTGTCTTTTCTTAAATTTTGGTATGCTATGCATAAGTAAAATGTTTACAACCAAAGTTGGATAAGTACATCTTTGTAGGTTATCCCAAAGAATTTGTTGGGAATTTCTCCATAACACCGAGGACAAAAGAGTTTGTCACTTGGAACGTCAAGTTTCTTGAGAAGGAATTTTTCGCGAAAAGTTAAGTGGGAGGACAATAGAACTTTGATAAGGTTGTTGAACCTTAGCTATATGTGCTAAGTAGCGCAGCGCCGGAAAGTGTCCCGGTGACGGCCACAATGCTCATGGCTCAAGTGATTACAAAGCGTGTGATCTCGGAGATTAGAGTTCCTATTGAACCGTGTGGGTCGGTAAGAATCAAATAGTAAGGTTTGATAAGCAAGTCGTTATTGTTTTGACAATGATGAACCGACTACATGCAAAGAAGCGATGATGGGCCCTGACTCCATAAAATGACTAGAAGTCATAGAATCCGTGATAGTATCCATACACGAGAAATCAAGTTTCTGAACTTGGAAGACCCTCTGGAAAGGCGTGAAGCCTATCGGTCATGAGTTCCAAAGTTGAGACATTATGACGGATACTACAACAAAAGGCTAAGTATATGACTGATATGGTAGTAGCAAAGGAGGGCATTTGTGTTAAGTAGTTTGTTATCAAACTAGGTGTGGTTCAAAGCAGACTAATACTATGAAGATATATTGTGTGAAAATAATATCAACATATTCTGAGCCGAACGAACTAAAGGTCTCACCAAAGGACCAAATTTATACAATGCCATCTCATTTGAGAATGTGTGATGCGTAGAGACGCAAAGACATGCAAATACACACGAACCTAAAACTGTCAGATCCGGAGATTATGTTAACCACTAGCAGTAGCGTATATGCAACACCAGAAAGCCATAGGTGTTCAATACACAAAGTTTTTCAAACTAGATTATTGACTCTAGTGCAAGTGGGAGACTGAAGGGAATATGCCCGAGAGGCAATAATAAAGTGGTTATTATCTTATTCCATGTTTATGATAAATGTTTATTTTGCATGCTATAATTGTATTGATCGGAAACATCAATACATGTGTGTTTAATAAACAAAAAGGGTTCCTAGTTATGCCTCTCTTATAGACTAGCTTGTTGATTAATAAGATGATCAAGGTTTCCTGATCATGGACATTGGATGTTGTTAATAACAAGGTCACAACATTAGTTGAATGATGTGATGAACATTCATCCGAAGTATAGCATTACAATCAAAGTCATTATGTTTATATTGCTATAACTCTATACGAAGTAATCTAAGTCCTTAGACCATGAGATCATGTTAATTGCTAACACCGGAAGAGTATCTTGATAACATCAAACGTCACACCGTAACAGGGTGACTATAAAGGTGGGTTCAGTGCTACGAAGGTGTTATGTTGAGGCTCATGGATCAAGAGTGGGATTTGTCCATCCCGATGACGGATAGATATACTCTGGGCCCTCTCGGTGATATCACATTGAAATAGCTTGCAAGCAAGTGATGTGATCACTAGAATGTTATATCACGGGAACGAGAAAAGAGTGCATGTCGGTAACGAGATCAAACTAGGTATGTAGATACCGATGATCGAATCTCGGACATGTAATATATCATGAGACAAAGGGATTTAATTACTAGCGTTAAAGGTTCTCACGATCACAAAAGTCATCATTGAATGTGTAGTAGTCAGTATGGATCTCCAGGTCCCGCTTCTGATTACTGATCTGAGAGGGGTCTCGATCATGTCTGCATTATTTGCGAACCGTAGGGTGACACACTTAGGGGATATCGACACCATTTGGAGCAAATATGTTTTAGATAAAGATTTAAGAAAGCGCTGGAATTATTTCAATAGACACCAAAACTGTTTCGAGTGAAATTGCTGAAATTGTTCTGCATGTAATAATATTGAAATGTTGCAGGGGGTTTTATGTGAATGTTTGTTAATTAAAGTAATTAACAAAAATATGAATAAAAAATAATAAAAGAGTTTTATTAAATGAGAGAGCATTAAATTTGGAGAAATTTAATGCATTTAAAGTGGAGACTTTAAAAGGGAATGTGAAGAGGCATTTTAATGTGGAGGGGTTACCACCACATGAATGGAGGAGGTGAAGAGGCACCTCCCCCATGCACCGGCCATGAAGGAGGGGCACCCCTTCCTCCTATAAAAGGCCACCCTCTTCCTCATACTTCCTCACACCTCCTTGTGAAGGATCTCTCTCCCCCTCTAGTATTATTCCCCCATGGTCTCGGATTAGCGAGATACATGTTCCCGGTGGCTTTATCTGGAAAGGAGTTGCTTCTTCCGCTACTTTGCTGGAGCGAGGGATGGAGGTTGTCGGGGTACCGAACGTGTGTGCGATCACGGATGCACCGCTGCTTTGCGGTGCTGGACTTGGTGGTGCCGGAGCTGGATCTGATGGACGTGCTGGAGCCGGACCTGCTGGACTTCATCACGATCTTGAGATCGGCAAGTGTACGACTACATCAACCACGAGTTCCTACTCGTTAACAAAACTCGTTGTCTTCGAGGGTAAGTTCTCGTTGGATGTATGTCCACCCGTTGCTCTGTACCTAGTAGATAGATCTTGGCATGTAGTTCACACCGTAGGAAATTTTTTGTTTTCTATGCTACAGACCCAACAAGAACATACCCTCGTAGACCGACAAAGCTTTTTTAACGAGATGGAACTCGTGGATGATGTAGTCGAATGGTTGCCGATCTCAAGATCATGTTGAAGTCCTAGCGCCGCAAATTAGCAGCGCATCCGTCCTCGCACACACGTTCAGGCCACCGAACAACCTCCACCTCCTGACTCCAGCGATGCAGCATAAGCAGCAATTCCTTCCAGACGAAATGCCACCGGAAACATGTATCTCGCTAATCCAAGACCATGGGGGGATAATACTAGAGGGGGAGAGAGATTCTTCACATGGAGGTGTGAGTGAGAAGTGAGGAGATGGGGTCCTTTTATAGGAGTAGGGGGTGCCCCTCCCCATGGCCAGCGCCCCATGAGGTTGCCCCTTCACCTTCCTTATTCATGTGGTGGTAACTCCCTCCACATAAATATGCCCCTTCACATTCTCCACTTAAGTCTCCACTTAAATGCATTAAATTTGTCCAAATTTAACACTCTCTCATTTAATAAAACTATTTTATTTATTTTATTCAGAATTTTGTTAATTACTTTAATTAACAAACATTCACATAAAACCCCTTGCAACATTTCAATATTATATGCAGAACCAATTTTAGCAATTTCACCTGAAACAATTTTGGTGTTTATTGAAATAATTCCAGCGCTTTGCAATTCTTTTGTCTAGAACATATTTGCTCCAAATGGTGTTTGGTAACCTTTAAGTGTGTCACCCTATGGTTGACGAATAATGCAGACATGATCGAGACCCCTCTCACATCAATAATCAAAAGCGGGACCTGGAGATCCATACTGACTCCCACACATTCAACGATGACTTCTGTGATCGTGAGAACCTTTAACGCTAGTAACTAAATCCATTTGTCTCGTGATATATTACATGTACGAGATTCGATCGTTGGTATCTCCATACCTAGTTTTATCTTGTTGCCGATATGCACTCTTTTCTCGTTCCCGTGATAAAACATTCTAGTGATCTCATCACTTGCTTGCAAGTTAACCAATGTGATATCACCGAGAGGGCCCATAGTATATCTATCCGTCATCGGTATTGACAAATTCCACCCTTGATCCATGAGCCTCAACATAACACCTTTGGAATACACGAACCCATCTTTAAGTCACCCTGTTACAGTGTAACGTTTGATGTTATCAAAGTATTCTTCCGGTGTTAGCAATTAACATGATCTCATGGTCTAAGGATAAAGATTACTTCGTATGATGCTATAGAAATATAAACATAATGACTCTGATCGTAATGCTATACTTTGGATGAATGTTCATCAAATCTTTCACCAATGCTGTGACCTCATTATTAACAACATCCAATGTCCATGATCAGGAAACCTTGTGAAGGAAATATGCCCTAGAGGCAATCATAGAGATGATTGTATTTCATGTGTATCCATGAGTTATTATAATGTTCCTCGAATATACATATACCAGGCAACTTGTATTGATTGGCAATTATGTGAATTGTTTGTGAAACTCTTTACTTGTATGGTTATCTAATAATTGTCCCTAGTCGGAGTTCATGTGAGGACACACATGAATATTAGACTAGCACATCGATTGGTTGATGACTATGTTTCGCAAGTCATAGACATAGAGATGTCAAACCAATGATGTGGACACATGTTATGAACATGGGGTTAGACTGACCCAACTTGAGACTAGCAATAATACTTGCATCTCTCTCTACACATCGTGTACGTTTTGTCCTTAGACCTGAGATTATCACATGTACTTGAGATGTGGATCGACCTACTTTGGGGCTATCAAACACTACTCCGTAGCTGGGTAGTTATAAAGGTAGCTTTCGGGTTTGTCCTGATACATGCTGCAAGGCATCCGTCAATCAAGATGGGATTTGCCCCTCTCTACTTGAGAGAGATATCTCTGGGCCCCTCGAGTGATTGGATCCAGAAATGCATGGCCGTGCTACATATGGTTAAGAGTTAACCTAGTAAAGGGATTCCGAATCACAGTATCAAGAAAGAGAGGTTAGCTTGGAGCTAGACCAAATATCATGAGGCAAAGGAAAAGACATGTACTCAACCTTGTGATGGTTCGTCCGAATGATATTTATATGCGTTTAGGAGTTGGCACGTCTTGCTAGAGGCCGCTACCAACTATTGACGAAGTAAGTGTACTCATACCATGACTATACGTGTATGAACCTATAGGGTCACACACTTTAGGGGCTGGAAGCCTAATGAGGATTGGATCCGAATTAGACCAGGCTTAGGCTTCTAATAGGCTGCTAATGTAGAAGCCCACCAGGGATGCCTATATAAGAGAGAGTGAGGCGAGCTGAATAGGGTAGAGCATTCCACCCAGCCGCCACTCCTCTTCCGTCTGTATTGCACGTATAGACCTAGCAGTCTGGCGTGTGACGGCTTCCACTCCGGACGTGTGGATACCTCGGAGGTGCTGCAGCTGTAGCACTTGGACGAGCCGCACAAAGGGGAGTTGCTCGAGGGACGAGGACGAGGAGGAGACGTAGAACATCTACACTGCCCCGATGTGCTTCATCGAGTTCCGCAACTGCGCGTCTAGTGATAATCCCGTGATCTATGATCACAGTATTCTTGGTTGGCGCGGTAGAAAATTTTGATTTTACGCTAGTGTAGCCTACCCGTTCCCTTACACCTTTATCATCCTGTTAATCAACGAGCTAGTTTATAGAGAAGCATTACCAGGAACCTTCTATTTTGTTTATTAAACACATATGTATTAACGTTTTGAATTAATACAATTATAGCATGTAAAATAAACTTTTATCATAAACATGGAATAAGATAATAACAACATTATTATTGCCTCTCGGGCATATTCCCTTCACATCATCACAAGAAGTCGGTCCCTTGCCATGATTCTAGACGAATACGCAACAGCTGAGGAAAATTCCTCAAAACCAGTCCACCTGAAAAGACCTTCAATCCATTTACCTACGAAAGCGTGCCCTCAGACTCCTCTTTCCCTTCAGCAGGCTCAGGTGAGTGACCATTCTTCTCATTGATGGCATCTAAGAGCACTTGTTAATTTTAAAGGACCCTCCTAGTGTCCCGTACTATTGGGATTGAGTCTTGCAGATGTCCTCTTGCATGAAACAATTAACCCGTTCACAAAAGGAGGACTCTTGACTTGAGTCTTAGCAATCTCACGAGAGGTGGGAGGCATGTACGCATTGTAGGCGTTCTTCATACGTGGCCCCCTGCGGGGCACATCTTCCTCAATCTCCACTTCTTCCCCTTGAGATCTAGAACCGAGCTTGGAGACAGAGGGTTGTTTCCTTTGGAGCTGATGGATCTTGTGCTCCATGAATTGAGCTCGGATAGCATAGTAACCGATCGATTGAGCAATGATAAGCTTCATGATGAAAGGAGCAAAAATTGGAGATTTATTAGCAATGATGCAACCCCCAATTTCTTCAAAAATATAGTTCATCACATCAGTAGGTTTAGGATGAGCATCAGGGCCCACAAGATAGACTTTCCAAGCGAGAGCCAAGAGGTTCACATGAAGACCACAAATATTATCCAAATGTCCAGTTTGGGTGGCAAGGTTCTCAAGGAAGCCACAAATCAAAATGTTGGGCAAAAGGTGCAAGTACTTGGTCTCACCGCAAAAACCATTATTGTTATAGAGAGGAGCCAGTTTCTTCATGTCGTAGTGACCAATTGCATTGTGAAGCCACTCACCACAAGGAGTGGAGCGACCTTTGAAGGGATACTCCAAGAAACCGGCAAAGTCACGGAAAGAGGTTGTGAAGTGGGTTTCTCCGGTCATCCGTAACATGTTGATGTCCTCACCGTTGTCAACCACCACTATGGCATAAAACTAATGGGTGACCCAGATTTTGTAGTTCTCTCTTGTTTGCATGATCTTGTGCAAACCAAGCTGAACAATCATCCAAAGAAAATCTTCAAAGTAGGCCTTGTTGTCGTGGGAATGGCCATGGAAGTCGCTACCAGGGGTAGTGATTGATACGATTAGGGGAAAGAGCGAGTCGCCATCCATGGAATGAGATTGAGGGTAGAGACAAGGGTTTACCCAGGTTTGGCCCCCGTAGGGTAAATACCTACTTCCTGCTAGATTGTATTTAATGGCGAGTGGATTAAAAGATCGATGAGGTTGGCGGCTAGGGCGAGTTGCTTGGATGGGGTAGCTAATAGGATGTAACCTGCCTAGCATTTACCCGTAGGGACAATAACTGGTACACTAGAGGTGCGTCCTTCCCGGTCCTCTCGTACTAGGGAAAGGTCCTCTCAATGCTCTAACGCCCACACCGGATATGGACCGAACTATGAGTACCCTAGGAGGTTTATATAGGGTCACCTCTCTAGGGTTTACAAGATTATAACCGAGTTTAGGTTTCAGATGATTTGACCTAATATAAATGGGCCTAGCTAGGGTCTTGGGCCTCCATCTTTAGTCGGCAGGCTTCATCCGAAGCCTCCTTCCAGTTGTCGTGCTAGCAGGCCCACTCGCCGTGGCCCTAGGCTAGTCGAATCTTCCTTGTGGGCATACCCTGATTGGCATATCCCCATCAATAGTCCCTGAGTGCGTTAGGGGTTCGGCGAAGGCGCCGACTTGTGTAGCACTGATACGTTATAAACGTATCTATAATTTTTGATGCTCCATGCTTATTTTGTATCAACTATCTTATGTTTTGTCTACACTTTGAGGCATTTTTATACATTTTCTGGAACTAACCTATTGAAAAGATGCCGCCGTGCCAGTTGCCTGTTTTCTGCTGTTTTTGGTTTCAGAAAAGCTAGTAAATAAATATTCTCGGAATTGGACGAAACAGAAGCCGAAATTCCTATTTTTCTAGAAGACGAAGGAGGCCAGAAGGAGGAGTGGAGATGGGCCACAGGGGGCCCACACCACCCCCTAGTGCGGGTCCCCCTGGCCGCGCCACCAGGTGGTGTAGCCAACCTGGCCCACCTCTAACCTTGCCCCTTCGCCTATATATTCCCCCCGAGACGAAAACCCTAAGGACAAGATGAGAATTCTATGAAAAGTTCCGCAGCACCGCCGCCACCGAAGAGGAGATTCGGGGGACATAAGTCTTTGTTCCGGCACCCTGCTAGGATGGGGAAGTGCCCCCGGAGCCATCTCCATCGACTCCACCTCCATATCCATCGCCGTTGCTAACTCCCAGGATGATGAGGGAGTAGTTCTCTCTCGAGGCTAAGGGCTCTACCGGTAGCTATGTGTTCATCTCTCTCTCTATGCGTGGTCTTATTGAGATCATGAGCTTCGTAATCTAGTTGAATAAGTAGATCTATTTTGCTACTCAAGTGCTTTAATTAATCTCTGCTTATCCCCACGTGTGTGAAGTTGACAGTGTGCACGTAGTGTGGCACTTAGGCTAAGGTTACAGAAATACTTATCATGAGTATAATATGAGTTGGATGTCTTTATGAGATTGTGGTGTTTGTTGGAACCATCTAGCGCTCAAGGTGACAGTGAGGGGTTATCTAGATGGGGAATGCAAACTTTAAGGAGTGTTGTTATAGCCCTCCATCATCCAACCGGAGAGTAGTTCAGGGTAGCATAATGAAGAGAAGATATTTATATGAGAGTGTCCACTAGTGAAAGTATGATCCCTAGGCCTTGTTTCTATGCATTGAAACACCGTTTACAATTAGTCCTGTTACATGTTTGCTTGCTGCAACTCTTATTTCAGATTGTAATTACCACTTATAATCATCCATATTACTTGTATTTCACTATCTCTTCGCCGAACTAGTGCGCCTATACACCTGATAAGTGTATTGGGTGTTTTGGGGACACAAGAGACTTCTTTTATCTTGATTGCAGGGTTGCTTGAGAGGGATACCTTTGACCACTTCCTCCCTGAGTGCGATAAACCTTGGGTGATCCACTTAAGGGAAACTTACTGCTGTTCTACAAACCTCTGCACTTGGAGGCCCAACACTGTCTACAAGAATAGAAGCGTGCGTAGACATCAAGCTATGTTCTAGCGCCGTTGTCGGGGAGGTAAGGTAAAAGGTACTCACATCTTCTGGCTACTAAGCTATCTTCTAGTATTGTTGTTGGTGTGTGAGTGCTCGAAGTTATTTCCTTTAGATTCTGCAATTATATCTTTTTGCTTCTTGTTTTTATTTTCACTAGTTAGGCTTAACGGAAAAAAAATAGAGAGCTTTATAGTATTTATCTTGAGTTAGGACATGAAGTGTTTGAAGAGAAAATTTAAAAAACCTATGGAACTTTATATGCATGCTAATAGCAATGTTATTAGTATGCATTATTTGAACACCATTATTGCTAATGCTATGGAAAAGTCTAAGCTTGGGGAAGCTGGTTTTGATGAGCATGATATTTTTAGTCCCCCAAGCACGGAGGAGAAAATTTACTTTGATGATACTGTGTCTCCAATATATGATGATTACAATGATGAGTATGATATTTTAAGTCCACCTACTATTGAGGAGAAAATTAATTATGATTACAATATGCCTCCTATAATTGATGATTATGGTGATGAGAATAATAATGATAGCTATTTTGTTGAATTTGCTCCCACTACGAGTAATAAGAATGACTATGGTTGTAGGGAGAGTAATAATTATTTTATGCATGTGGCTCATGATAAGAATGTTTTATGTGATATTTATATTGTTAATTTATATATGATGCTACTAAAAGTTATTATGAGAGAGGGATACATGGTTTTATGTATCTCAACAATATTAAGTTTCCCCTCTTTATGTTGAAATTTTTGAAGTTGCACTTGTTTTGCTTTCCTATGCTTGTTGCTTTGTGCTTTCATGACTTGTTTCTTTACAAGATTATTTTTCATAGGAAGTGGGTTAGACTTAAATTTGTTCCATATTTTATTCTTGATGCTCTCTTTTACTTCAATTCATATTTCTTATGTGAGCATCATCGAAATTATCATGCCTATCTTAATGGATATAAAGAAAGAGCTTTTGGGAGACAACCCATTATATTTTTACTTTCAGTTTATTTTTGTTTTGTTGAGTCTTGGAAGTTATTGCCTCTGTAATAACCTCTCTTTATCCTTTTTGTTTGGTTTTTGTGCCAAGAATAACCTCTGATGAGAGGGAAGTAAGATATGGGGAAGTTGCTGTCCCGAAACAGATTTCCGTGCGTCACTGTATATAATCATGAAAAATCTCAGTATGTCGGATTGAGATGTAATTGTTTGTGCTTATGCCCCAGGTTATTACGGAACTTCCTTTAGTTTTGCATTTTTCGATTTGAGAAACAGAAGATTTTATAAAAAATCGGTCTTTACCTGCTGGTCTGTTTTGACATATTTCTGCAATTATTTGCATTTGCCTCTTAATCGGTTTCTTTTTGAGTTCTCTTGGATCACTTGAGCTTTTAAAAGAAATTTCTATAGTAGCTTATGTTTTAATGGAAGTTTTACTTGTGTTGAAACTAAACCCAAAGACTTATTATCTTGAATACACTAATGTTGCTAATGAAGATTGTGTGAAGCTTTGTATGAAGGAAATTTTCAAGTGTAGGGAAGAATAATATGATGAGATGAAGTATGGACAAAAGCTCAAGCTTGGAGATGCCTCCCGTGTCACCCCAGAAATATTCAAGAAGTACAAGCATCAAAGCTTGGGGATGCCCAAGGGATCCCCTTCTTCATCAATAATCTCAGGTCTTCTTTCAAGACACTTTATTTTTATTACCTTATGCACTATGTGTTGTTCTTAGAGATTCTTTGTTTTTAGTTTTCTTTTGCTTTCTTTGCTGCAATAAGTTGGTTGGATCCCAACACACTTCTTTTGGAGAGAGACACACCCCGTTATTCATTGCCTAGAACACTCTAGTTTTTACTCTTATTGTTCTGTGAGTGTTCTCCTTTGCTAGCACTATGTTTAGCTTTAGTTTTCTTATTCTTTTGGCTTAGTATATTGGTGTTGGAAAAAAGTAGGAAGTTTCATGCTTATAGTGGTACAAAAGGAAGCTTCTTTTGACTGTGACTTAGACTTTATCATGCCATGCTAGATGTTGCTTTGACCATATGCTTAGTGATTATTGTTGTAGCATGACTTCTTACAAACAATTGAGATTGCTTAATGTGCCTTGAAAGAATCATACGTTGTTTTAGCATACAAAATCATAATATTGTGGCATTCTCCTTTGATGCTTTATTTGGTTTGACTTGGCACATGCTTACACCATGTTAAGACTATGAACCAGTCACCATAGCCTCTATGAACATTTAGTTTTTGACTTGCAATATCACTTTATGCTTTAATTAATAATGTTTTGTCGCTTTGCATGATTATGGCCATTATTGCTCTCTTAGTTGGTCGCTCCCAGTCTTTTACTAGCCTCCACCTGTACTGAGTATGATTTCTACTCATGCATCCAACTCCCAAGAAACCAAGTTATTCCAAAGAGTCCACTATAAATTCCTATGCATGGTGTTTTACACCATTCCAAGTATATTCATGTGTTTATCTATCTTCCAAATTAAACTCTTGTTATGTGAAAATTAGTGATTAAAGCTCTCACAAACTTGATGGAACACTTTATTTTATTGCACTTAATAAACTTGAACCATTGTGTCCATCTGTGTTGCTTATATGCTTGCACTTTATAAGTTGTGAATTAGCAAAACCATGATACCATGGGGAACGCTTTCAACATTACACTTATTATTCAGTTGATATCATGCTCTTTTGTTTATGGATCCCGGTGGTGTGAAATAAAATGGGAGGTTGTAAGCTCATGGAGTTTGTATGTGTGTTAGAGAAACGCCTGGGTGGCTAGCCTAAGCCATGCCTAATCATGGTGGAAACTTGCAGCATAACCATAGTGAGCATTCTGTGAAGCATCCTCAATAAAAACCTATGCAAATAGCAAATAAAAAGATCGTTGAGATGCTCATTGTATGTTGCCTTGTCATTTTGATATGGGAAAGCTCCTGTGTCATGGGGAAAGGGGTACCCCGTTGGTGGTTCTCCATGATACACGTGTACTTACAATGACAAGAACTTACTTGTGACTAAAGTTGAGTAGCATGAGGTTCGGTACGCTTAAGCAAGGGGCATGATATTTTCAACTTATAACTTGTCAAGCATATCCTCATATTTGTGTCACTTTAACCTTAATCACCTCAAGATGCTTATGATAGGGCAATGAGAGCTGAAAGCTAATAAGTACCATAATTTTTGGAAGCTCTTTATGAAACTTGAAATCCCTGCTTCCTTATGTGAAGGGCCTTTATTTTTACTTTTATGCCGAGTCTCCATCTTCTATCTTTATGCACCAATTGAGAGAGCATAGTGGTCATTTTTAGTTTAATGTGCATTGTCCCAAAACTTGTTAATTGATTCATAAATTTGATATTGCTTGTTCTTAAATTATTTGTATCTAGTCACCCTCATGAACTTTGAAGGTGTCCTATGCATTTATGTTTTGCTATACCATGAGGGACCAGCTGAATATCACTCTTATTATGTTTTATATATGTTAAACAAACAAACGTCTTTCAATGCATTGTTATTCATGATCTTTTGGTTGTACCTTTTTATGTTGCAACTTAGTTTCTTGTCTTATTGTTAGAACTATATCTTTCATGTTTATGTTAGAGTACTATGATCCCAGCTATCAATGTTTTACAATACCTTGATCAAGTTTGTGATGGTGCATGTCACCTCAAAAAATATTCTTTTTATCACTTACGTACTCGAGGACGAGCAGGAGTTAAGCTGGGGGAGGCTTGATATGTCGTAAATGTATCTATAAAATTTGATGCTCCATGCTTGTTTTGTATCAACTATCTTATGTTTTGTGTACACTTTGAGGCATTTTTATACATTTTCTAGAACTAACCTATTGACAAGATGCGCAGTGCCAGTGGCCTATTTTCTGCTGTTTTTTGTTTCAGAAAAGCTAGTAAAGAAATATTCTCAGAATTGGACGAAACAAAAGCCGAAATTCCTATTTTTCCAGAAGACGAAGGAGGCCAGAAGGAGGAGTGGAGATGGGACACATGGGGCCCACACCACACCCTGGCGGGGGTCCCCTAGCCGCGCCACCAAGTGGTGTGGCCACCCTGGCCCACCTCTAACCTTGCCCCTTCGCCTATATATTCCCCCCGAGACGAAAACCCTAAGGACAAGATTAGAATTCCACAAAAAGTTCCACAGCACCACCGCCATCGAAGAGGAGATTTGGGGGACATAAGTCTTTGTTCCGGCACCCTGCCAGGATGGGGAAGTGCCCCCAGAGCCATCTCCATCGACTCCACCACCATCACCATCTCCGTTGCTGACTCCCTTGATGAGGAGGGAGTAGTTCTCTCTCGAGGGTAAGGGCTCTAAAGGTAGCTATGTGTTCATATCTCTCTATGCGTGATCTTATTGAGATCATGAGCTTTGTAATCTAGTTGAATAAGTAGATCTATTCTGCTACTCAATTGCTTTAATTAATCTCTTCTTATCCCCATGTGTGTGAAGTTGACAGTGTGCACACCGTGTGGCACTTACGCTAAGGTTACAGAAATACTTATCATGAGTATAATATGAGTTGGATGTCTCTATGATATTGTGTTGTTTGTTGGAACCATCTAGCGCTCAAGATGACAGTGGGGGGGGGGGGTTATCTAGATGGGAATGGAAACTTTAAGGTGTGCTGTTATAACCCTACATCATCCAACCGGAGAGTAGTTCAGGGTAGCATAATGAAGAGAAGATATTTATATGAGAGTGTCCACTAGTGAAAGTATGATCCCTATGCCTTGTTTCTAAGCATTGAAACACCATTTACAATCAGTCATGTTACATGTTTTCTTGCTGCCTCTCTTATTTCAGATTGCAATTACCACTTATAATCATCCATATTACTTGTATTTCACTATCTCTTCGCCGAACTAGTGCACCTATACACCTGACAAGTGTATTGGGTGTGTTGGGGACACAAGAGACTTCTTGTATCTTGATTGCGGGGTTGCTTGAGAGGGATACCTTTGACCACTTCCTCCCTGAGTTTGATAAACCTTGGGTGATCCACTTAAGGGAAACTTGCTGCTGTTCTACAAACCTCTGCACTTGGAGGCCCAACACTGTCTACAAGAATAGAAGCGTGCCTAGACATCAAGCACCCTAGTAAAACCACTACTAGAAAATCGCTTGTTGTTTTTGTTTTTGTGCATCATCCAAATATCATGCTCATGTCATCATGCCACATTGCATTTGTGCATCATATCAAACCTTGTATTTTTTTGTCTTGCTTGCGTTAATGATATCACCAATACCTCGCTGTCCCTCTTTGCAAAAACTATCTATTTTGATTTCCTACAAGTTTGGAATCCACTTGATAGAGTTCTGTATTTTGCAAATGCTTTTATTCATTTTGTTAAACCCTAATTCTATTCTTGTAAATGCCCAAATGGACTAGGTGGGTATCTCCTCCCCTTGGTGTTAATCCCCCTTCATTTCTATTTGAATGCCAAAATCCTGTATTCAAAACCACCTGAAAAGTTTCAAAAGGATTTGAGGTAGTTGCTGGTTTGAATTTGAAACAAACCAATACAACCAAACAAATAAAAATGAAATAAGAAATAATAAAGAGAGAGAGGGAGATACCTGGTCCTTACCTGGCCCAGCCCACCACACCAGAGCCACAGCAACCCAACAGCAGCGGAGCCACCTAGGTCCCTCTCTTCCTTCCTCTTGGGCTGGCCCTAAAACATCTTGGCCGTACCGCTTCACTGGGAGATCCCGACGCCATCTCCTGTTCATCCTCCTCCCCCCGTCGCCCTCTCTGCGTGCAAACGGAGGGAGCAGGTGGCCGCTCCCATGCCATGAGCTGATGCCACCCTCGTGGCCCTCTCACCCTTTCTTAATCCCCAGAGATACCAACCCCTGGTCCAACCCTAGGGTTCCCCTCTTCCTCTTCCTCTACAAGCGCCGCCCCCTCCACCCTCTCAGCACCACCGTCGCACCACCACTCCGGTGCACCCCCGTGCCAGCCAAAGGTACCTACTGACGCGCCTCGGCCACCTGAGCATCTCTGGCCTGTTAGATCATTCCCTCGCTCCTATAATCAATGACAAGTTCATCTTCCCCATCTCTGGCCACCGCCCTTCCGACAACAATTCCGGCTGCCATCGTCCTTCCCCAACCTTGTTGTTGAGATCCACGTCACCGTGGTGAGATCCTCTACCTCCAACACATCTCGTTAAACTCCCTCTTCCTCTGTACCTTCCTGTCAATGTTATCCACCTCCCTCCACCGCATGACCTCGTCATCATCCGCCACCAGCCCCGGCCATGGCTAGTCTAATCACCTCGCCGCTCTCACCCCTCGCTCGCCATCCTTCCCGGTGCCTCAACATCAATCTAGAAGCCCAGGAGGAGATGCCGTGTGTACACTGATGTCCCCGTGCCCTGCCGCTCACTGTCTTGGCCATCACCTCCTCGTCGCTACCATCCCCGCCTCCGGTGGGAATCGCTTGAGGTGAGCGCCACCGTTTCATCCCCGCCCTCTCTATAATCTTCCCTCTGCCAAGTTTGGTCAGCCGCCATCACTAGCACCACCAATTCTCGTCGCTAGCGTCTGCCTCTAACGAGAGTTCAGAGAACAGCGTCGCAGATTCAGTTAACAGCCACCTGATGCTTTTTGCAGATAACCCCCTGCTCTTTGTAAAACTGCACCCGGCGTCCAACCCGACCCCACTGTTAGCCGCACAATAGCCACACCACCACAATGGCCCAATTAGCACCGTGGGTCCATGTGTCTGTGACTGTGGCGAGACCTAAGCTTAGTAACAAAAGGCTAGAAGATTTATATTTCTCAAATTTAAATTCATTTTAAAAGGGTCAAACATAACTCTAACTTTGACCAAGTTTTGTAGAAACTCCAAAATGAATATGAGAAAACTTAAAACATGAAACTTGTTGTTTTTAAATTCTGAACATTATTCTAGCCTTGGTTTATTTTGTCAAATATTATAAAATAACAAATGTTTTCCTATATTAATAAAATACTTTCATAACTATTAAATGACAACTTTTATTTGATATTTCCAAATATTACTAATGATATATGTTTGAGATCACAAAATGCAAGGATTATGAATATGTTATCCAAAATAATTTTTGAGCAATTAAAATTTCGGAAATTAATTGAATGTTATTGAATGGTCTTTTTCTTAAATAATCCATAACTTCTAATCCGTATTTCCGAATTCGACAAATAATATGTCTAAATCGAATAGAGCGACGAGCCCTTTCCAACTGTGCATTCCTTACTTGCAACTGCATCATGCATCATAGAGAAATTGTAAAATAAGAACTATGTATGCAAGGAAAACATGAGGAATAAAATGGGAAAATAATTATTTCTTGTTCATAATGCCTCACTAATGTTGTATCATCAAGGTGCTTCGCAAATGAGGTATTCTTAACATGGTTTGAATCATTATCTTTCCATATCATGCATCATATCATGATCATGCCAGTTCTTCTGCATTAGTTATAATTGTTGCATCGTTGTTCCTTTTAGTGATTTGCTTCTTCTCGGATAGGACGATGAGATGTTGTGAGATTCGAGAAGTTCTTCAGATATGTATCTTCAGCTATGTTTCCTAGGCGAGCATTCTCCCGCTTTCTACCTATTTTACATTTATAATGTTTACTTCCTCACGTTGAATGCTTTATTTTTCTGTACCATTTATCTTCCGTGCAACCTCTATATTGCCTTGGACACCTCCTATTGCCTGTTGTTTGATAGAAAGTTGGCCTTGTGAGTCGTAGTTGCTTGCTCGGGTGTTGGTTTGCATTTGTCGATGTTCCATAGTTGTTGGGAGGTTGCCACATGCTTAATGGTGGAGATGATCATGTCTTTAATTACAACTTATCAATTAAAATGCTGGAAATAGATATAATGTAGAGGCACCGGTGGGTAATAGATGTTATTTGGTTTTTAACCGCCCACTTGTGTCCACCTAGGACCCGAGTTCTTAACACCTGTTCTGAGATCGAGCGTCTAACCATAGGTGGGGTGTGTGGGCACCCCTATATGCTTACTACCTAATTTCAAAGTACCATGCTGGGGCCACAAACTAGTTTGGGGTGTTATTACTATCATGTACTTATGCCATGCTTTCCTGCTTTATTTACTATTACACGTGCAACGGCTGTACTGTTTAGGAACAAATGTGGAATTTCTTCGCGGTATTGACAAGCCCAATCACACTTTTGGGTTCCCAGTCATTTACAGCCATTGTCACAAACCCGAGGTCCGTCTCGGAGCCGGCCGAATTTGTTGCGGGTAGCTTAGTAGGGTGGCCCCCATGCACTTGCTTTGGGTCTAGGAAACGTCGTGTTCGAAGCCTCGTCGACATACCGTTGGGTGTATGTTTCATGATCTTGCACATATCGGATCTGACAACAAGGGTTGAAGTGCGTGTGGATACTTTGGTGCACCCCTGCAAAGTTAATCTTTTTGAAAAGCCGTGTCCATGGTTATTGATGACGTGGAGCACAGTTTCTCGATCATAGACAACTATAACTAAACAATTACTGTTATAATATAACTTGAATATAATATGATTAGTAAGTTGGATAACCACCATGGAATGATTAATAAAACTACCAACTGTGTGAGTTTCCTCGGAAGGACTTCCTCGTTTCGTCTCGAGGGGGAAATATTAGGATGGGTATGTTTTGTGTTAGTATCAGGTTGGTTCCGACTAGGTATTTATTATCCCTCTCTGATAGCCGATAATTATATCGAGTCTCTATAGGTTATTTAGTGCATGCTTCGCTGCCGCTGCAGTCCACCATACCTATGTAGGTGAGAGCCGCCGAATTCTAGACTCGCCGTGTACTATCCTTAGTACTGACCACTCTCCTTTTTCCCTTGCCCTTTGTCGGCACTTCATACATTCAATACGGATTCATGAATGTAGTATAATAGCTTTTCCCTAGAAGACCTAGGATTAATCGAACCTCAGAAAGCACTGCTAAAAGGTAATAAAAAAGGAAACGTCTACAAGACTTTGTTTGTTCGTTTTACCTTAGTTGACCGGACCAATCTAGTTTACTTTATAATGGGTTTGAATCAATGGATGGAGATAGGCCAGGGTTGAAGATCCACATGCAACTGCAGATCAAATGGGATAAAAGATAATAATAAGCATAGTCATGTATAATGTTTGAATGGAGATAATCTCTTGTGGACAAACACATCCTAATATTCTAGAGCCCCCATGATGAAGTGGACATAGCAATAGACTTTTAATCCAACCGAGAGCACACCAAAGCCATGGGTTACAAACGATTATTAAGTGTAAAACACAGATCAAAGCTTTAAGTGTGATGTTGTTGTTGATCCTGTCACTAAGGTTCCTATGAGATCGCCGCTAGCCAAGTATCTCACCTCAAGACTTTATCAATCTATTTGATCTTGGGTACCTACAAGTCCATAGATCGAGACAAGCAACAAAGAAACAAAAGTTAGAAATCACAATTCCAAACAAAATACAATTCTCCCATGATCTATATGCACATAATCGCTGCGAGGTTTCTCCCCAACCCGCAGCCCGTGAGGACTACTCACTCATAACAAATAGACCGGAGATAGAAAACATCATACAAATATTAGATTGAAATCAAATATTCTTACAATGGTCACCAAATAAGGAGATCTAAAGTACAAAGAAAAGGCTATGGCTAGTGGATGGATGGATGGGGGAAGTGATGAGCAATGTATGAACAATGGTGTGGATCTCCTTTGGTGGTGTTCTGATGGATTCTGAGAATGGTGACTCTTAGGCCAGCGGCTGGAGCCTCAAAATATATAGGCGTCTTGACGAAAGTTGTAGGGTTTGACAAGAAGAAGTTGTCGCCACCTAGTACGGGCGGGCGGTATAGGTGAACCACGCCCGTACCAGTGGTCATTAAGCGTGCTGACGCCCTGGTACAACATCCCAATTACTTGGCCGTGTGTACTTCCTCAAAATCCTTCATTATGACTCCTTATTTCAGATTAAAATCCGTGATTTGCTTCACAACATAAATAAAAGAGAGGATTTGCACATCTTTGCAATTATTAGTCATTAGTGGCAAGAGTTGAGAGTTTCTTTGGCAATTGCTTGACCAAAAACAATGTTTAAATATAGTGGAAGATGGAAAAAATCGGAGCCATCAACTTCCCCAAAGATCAAACCTTGATCCTCCTCGAGCAAGAAGAACTAAAAGAACTATAAGGAATTCAACATTTAAACTTGAAACAACGAGAATAAGAGTTCACTTACAGTTGGTAGTCGTATGTGCTCAACACTTCATTCATTTGTGAAGCTTATCAAATTTGGAGAGATGACAAGAATACTATACAAGGTTCGGTAAGTCAAGATAATCAAAGTAAATTTTAATATAAGTATAAATAACTTGAAGTGTAGCAATTAATCCAATTCCTCTAATTAACTCTCAGCTTTCCAAGGAACACTAGGATGTTTAGATAGCATAATTGAGTAAGAGAGTTTCATGTCCCAAGTGTTATAACAATGAAGTGTCTTATTTACACTCACATCAATAAATCAAGTCTATCAAAAACACTTCTAATCCAATCATTGTTTATCAAGAAAAACTCGTAAAGTAGTAATGAGACCATGCCAAGGACTTGTTATGTGGATCCTCATAGATATCTTTTTTCTTTCTTTCATTTTTACAGGATTGCTGATTGTTTCTTTTGCAAGTGTTTGCACAACCTTTGAGAGTACCAATACTTTTTCCCATATATTGACATAGATACCACTCATGTCATCAACTCATAGCTAAAATCCAGGGTTATACCATAGATCGTTCAAAAGCTAGCGGAGTTGTTGGCATCCCAAAGGTGTGCATTAGAGACATAGAAAAAACTTGTCTCACTTCTTTCTCTCTTTTTTGAGCCCCGTGGGCGGCATATAATTGCCACCGCACAGGGCGGCACATAGCTGGGCTTCACTCAAGGGCAGGCGACAGATACTCCGCGCCGCATGGGGCAACGCACGGCAACACGGCGCGCGGCCAGCTCAACCCGACCCAGGGGAGCTCGCGGGGAGCCGGCGGGCCTGCTGGGCCGCCCGCCTCGCCCGAAGCCGGCCCACCCGGGGTCCGCTCTCCTCGCCAGGCCGCCGCATGGGCTTATGTGGGCCGCCTGGCTGCTGCCCCTTCCCGGCTGCTGCTGCAAGCTGGGCCGCGGTAGGCGCCGCCGGCCCACCCGGCTGGCAGCTCTTTTGCTGCTGCTGGTTGATGGGCTGGCACTCCTGGCCCAGCGGCTGCCCCATTTCCTTTTGCCCTTTTTCCCTTAGTTTTAGTCCCACATGGGGCACCTAATGGAGAGGACACCCCCCTCCGCCTATATAAAGGGGTGGCCATGGGAGGACTAAACACACCATCAATTTGAGAAGTCCTTTAGTTGACTTCCTCCTTCCCTCCCTCTCTCTATACCTTGTGACCATGGCCCCAAGTCTGGGCTGTGCGATCAAGGCACACCTGCAGTATGCCATTGCGCTGCAGGGATTCCTAGACGGATATCAACTTCCACACTCCCGACGGGATCGGGGAGCTAGAGGTCTCATCGTGCACCGGATGTGTACAAAGACACGAGGCGCAACACTTGGGGCACTTAAATATCGTGAGCCGGAGCTGTTGCACGATGAAGATGATGAAGGAGCAAGGGGTGACCTGCGAGGAGCTTCGTGACCTTGAGGTCGGCTACGAGTACGACTACTTCAACCACGTTCCCCGTGGAACGTTAACCGCGTACGGTCTACAAGGGCATGTATTCTCTACGCTCTAGCCATTACCGCATTACTACATAGATAGATCCTAGGCAAGTTTTTAGGGTTACATCGTAGGAAATTTTTTGTTTTCCACACCGATCTCCAACAGTGGTATCAGAGCCGATCTATGCGTAGGAGTGTTGTACGGCCAGTACGCACAAGTTTTGTGCGGGCATTGATCCCTTAGTTGTTACCCTCTAATGTGTACTTGTTTATATCGCGGTATTGTTTGATGAAGCGGCCCAGACCGACCTTACGCGTATTCGTACGCGAGACTGGTTCCATGCTCAACATACGGCTTGTACCGTATAAGTGGCTAGCAGGTGTCTGTCTCTCATTCGATAGTTGATATAGCATTTACAACGGAGGGCCCCGAAAGGGGTGTAATAGAGACAACTGTCGGATCCATGTTATGGTTGGAAAGTTCGTAGTTTAGAAACGGTTCTAGTGCGAAAGCCCTAACAACCACGTAAAACTTGCAATAGATAAAGGAGAGGCGTCTAACTTTATTTTGCAGGGGGAATGTGATTATGATATGGCATTGGTCGATACGAAGGTAAAGTAGTTTACTTTTATGTTACTAAGTAGTATAGTAATAGTCATCGTTCTGATGGACGACCTGGTGGAGGCGTCGTGGACTTGGCGTCAAACCAAGGGCACGATGGAGATCATGCCGGAGTGCTCGATGGAGATCAAGGCGCAAGAAAGACCATATCATATCACATTATACATATGATGTTTATACTAGTTTTTACATCTTATTGTGTGCTAGTATTTAGATACTCAACGGTAGAAATAAGATAATCCCTATTGAATTCCAATGTTCCGTGTTCCCCTTGTGTGTGCACCACCAAGAAAGTTCTTCGGTATGAGGCGATCCAGGGTTACAGGCCTGGGTGTCAGACATATCTACGTTCGCATACAGTGGGTGTAAGCCATGTTGCACAACGAATACACACAAGTTAGATTTGGCGAGCCTAGCATGCCACAGAAGCGTGGCCTCGGAACATTAGTGAATGTCTACCTTTGATAATGCACGGATGGCTGTGTAACACGGGGGAGGTGCAGAGGATAGGGATCATGCGATCAGTGAAATCGTCTTGGGGATGACAATTTTAGTGGAGACCAATTATAAATTGATCTCTTATTATAAAATTAGTCTAGATGTCTGTTTGCAAATATCTTATTAGATCTTAGCCTATCCCATTGAGGTTCTTTGTGACCATGGGAATATATTGCCTAATTTGGAACTTAGCAAAAGGGTCCAACTTCATATATTAATACCCACACCTGAGGGATATCCTCGTAAAAGGTGATATTCTCTTCTTGATACAATAACCATTAGGAGATAATTCGATGACTCCAGACTGTTTGGAAAAACGCTTAGCGATCTTGCATTAGAGTTAAGAAATCTTAGAAGGGCTTGATTGCAAAGGGAGTCATGGATGAAAAAGGTGTATGTTAGATATACAAAATTATAAATCTGGTTTTAGCAAAACTAGTTGCAGTTTGCAAAGTATTTTGATACTTGTCCTGTTTTGTGAAAACAGGATGATCTGCTTGAGTATTGCTGGTTTTGAGGCAACGTGACTTGATGACGACAAGCAAAACAGTTGATGGCCGACATCACTTCTTCCCTCAAAGTCTATCATTTGGATTAGTGGACTTGAATATAGATTTGTAATCCTAGTTTGTGTGTCTTGCTTTTGGTGAGACGATTATTCATATGAACAAGTTACAAACCAGTTTGTACTATTCTTATGAACAATACCTTTTGGTCACATTGCGATTATAAATAAAGTTGTTCTCACCACTATGTTAATGATAATAGTTTAAACATTTATAAAGGATTAGAATGCTAAAAGATATCCAAAGCTTAATAATGAAAAGCCACTACAGTTTAAGTCAATTTGGTTATTGCATGTTCTTTATGAAAGATCGGGGTCCTAGATGCTTAATCTAGAGACTTTGCAAAACCATGCCTCTTAGGCAGAATGACTAAAGCTCCGCATTCTGGTAAAACGGTGATATGCGAAGAAATGTTGAAACTTACATAATGATGTATCATATTTTCAACAAGTAGTGGAAATCATTTATTGTGGACTTAAGTGAATAAGCGTATTTACTTAATGAAACATGAGTTCGAAATGATTTGAATTGTTCAAATGAGTTCACAACAATAAGAGGATATTGAAATTAACAAGAATACGAAGTCTCTTTGATTTGATCGACACGACAAAAGTATTCAAGTTAAAGTTTAGCATAAAAGGGACTTGTGAAAGATGTTTCACAAATTATGATAATTGGATGAATTCAAACTTTGTTGAAGTGTCTAAGCATCATAATCATTTTGTATTAGATACATATTATCTCTTATCGGGGTTATAGTTGTCGTTTAGAGTTAGAGATCGAAATAAGCAAACACTCATTTGAAATACAAAGGAACGTCTAAAAGATTCGTGGAAACAACACCATAAGTGTTATGGCATGTTCGAGTTTCTGGAGATTTTGACAAGTCGAAACCGTGGCGAATAGACAAGTCTTTGTAAAGCATTCTTAGAAGATATGAATGCATCTTCCACAAGGGGCAAAACTATTGTTGTCCAAAGTCAACGTGTCTTAATGAAGATACAGGTGGAAGAAAGTAAAAGATCATAACAAGGTATTTGACCTTACCTCCGAATTGTTGAGTGGCGCAGCGTAATTTGTTTCGTGAATCCAAACTCTACAAATAGAGGAGAAACCAATGATAATGATCATAAAGTTTCAGTGAATACTTTTACTAAAGGAAGTAGGATTCAACTATATATTCTACAAGTTTGTGGAATTATATTGTTGATTCACTTATCATGTTTTGAACAAGATATACCTACGAATTACAAAGAAGCGTGATGGACCTAAGTACAAGAAATGAATGGTCATTGAAATCTCGTTAGTGGAATTCTCGATTTGATGATGATCAAAGAATTTTGGAATGTCCAATATTATTGAGAGGACCTAGATTTGAGTGGGAGCAAATCAGCTTGGCTAATTCATAATATGTAGCTGACATATTTTCAGTGGGAGCTAAGTGCAATCCCTGGATCTCAAACATGAATGTCATATTTGAGTGGGAGCGTGAAATCATTCTGGGATATTTGGACGACATATGTGAATGATGTGATCGGTGTGTTAATAATATTTAAGTTAGGATGAAGTTGAAGTTATTAAACAATAAAATCTATCAAGATAGATTGGTGAGTTTAATAGACACTGAATGTCAAATGCTTCCTGGACTTGATTCTGAAAGATGTTCAGAAAGTCCTAAGCAAGATTCTGAAGTAGCTCAGAATGGAACAAGGTAAGAAAGAAGTTATTACTGTATGAAGCATTGAGTTAGTATTGCAACTATGTTAGAAAGAAAGAGATGTGTTGCATCTCCTATGCCTCAGTCATAGGTTCTTACATAAAACCATGTTGTATACTCGACATAAAGTGACCCGAGGTTCTGGTTGGTAGGACAAAGTCTTAACTGTAAGAGCATGTCTTTAAGTGATTCCTGAGTTGATCACTGAACCAGAATTAAGTTTGTACTTAAATGGTAAGAAGCAAAGTAAGTGGCATAGTTGCATTTCATGCACTAGGATCTACATAGATATAGAAGTGTAAATGATCCATCTGATGTGATGTATAATGTTATGGTGGGGCTAGTTCGCTTTTAACGTAGAATGATGTGTCCTAGGGCCCAGTGCCCATGAGAAAGCCCTCGAGGTTGATCTAAAGTCACTGTAAGCTCCTAGAATCCAGCCTCGTTCTGCTGCCATGACTATAGTATATACACAAAGGATAGCAAAGTGTGTTTCGAAGTTTAGATGACAACGGTGAAAATGACCGTCATCATAAACACTAGAAACAAAAGTCTCACTTTGTCGCCAAACAAATACTTTGACCCATTATATGATAATGGTGTGAATGTCAAAATTAGGAAGACATTAACGATTTGCAAAAGACATAATGATCTGGTAAAACAGAACATGGACATGACGTTTCCCATGAGCATGCATGATCTGTAAACACATAGGGTATATGGTTTATATGAGTAAAATGCAAGCTAGGTTATTTGTACTCTAGTGCAAGTGGGATACTGAAGGAGATATGCCCTAGAGGCAAATAATAAATAGGTTTTTATTGTCATATCTCAATTAGTTTATAATATTTTCATACTATGCTAGAACTGTGCCAAGTAGAAACATTGGTACAGGTGTGGTATGAAACAACCAAGTCCCTAGTAGCCTCTATTTATACTAGTTTGTTGGTCACGAAGATGATCTAGGTTTCAAGATCATGGGCATTTATGCCGACTGACAACGAGATCATATCATTGGAGAATGATGTGGTTGGACATTCCTCGAAGGATTGCAACACGATCAGGTCATATAGTTCATTGTTGCAACAGCTATACCTAGACTCCTTCTCCTTAGACTGTGAGATGATATCAATCACAGTCTCTCGAGAGTGCTTAGATAGCATCAAGCGCGACTTGGTAATACAGTGGTTATAAAGGTGTGTTCAGGTACTCGGAGGAACTGTAGAGGCAATATATGTCAAGAGCGGGATTTATTCACCCACATGACGGGTAAAGATACATATGGCCAACTTGGTGAGATTACATCCATAAATGTTGCAACATGTGACTAGGTCACGGGGATGTAATATCACGGTAACAAGAAAACATAACTTGTTGTGAACGATATTGAACAAGTATGGGATACCAATGATCGGATCTCGGACAAGTTGTATCAAGAAACAAAAGGAAGAGGATGCTACATTTAGCGGTTCAAACGACATTGTCATCAGGAATGCATAGGGGTCACATGGACATCCCTGGTCCCTCTGTTGATCATTGATACAAATCATGTCTAGAGCATTCCCGAGCCGTGAGAGGATACACTTAAGGGTACGATGAGAGCGATCATTCGTAAGACCGAATCACAGTAGAGAAAGAGAGAAAGCCAGAATCGTTCCGTAGAGAGATCCGAAGTTGTTCGGAGAAAGAATAAAGGAAAAGACCAAAAAAGTGTTTTCGGATAAATGGAAATTTAAATATATATTTATTATATGTTAATTGTGAATTAATATATTCTAAATAATATTTATATTGAGATTTATAAAGGCAACTTTTATATTAGGTCAAATCCTAGAGGGAAAAGGCCTAGAAGAAAAGCTGCAGAAAAAGGAAAAGAAAAAAGGTAACAATAGCCAGCCCCATGGGCGGCAGATAACTACCACCTCACAGGACGGCACGCAGCTGGGCTGCACTCAAGGGCAGGCGGCAGATACTCTGCGCCGCACGGGGCGACACACGGCAGTGCGGCGCGCGGCCAGCTCGACCAGGCCCAGGGGAGCTCGCTAGAAGCAGGCGCGCCTGCTAGGCCACCCGCCTCACCCGGAGCCAGCCCACCCGGGGTCCGCTCGCCTCGCCAGGCCGCATGGGCGCGTGTGGGCCGCAGGCGCGTAGCCAGCCTGCCTGGCTGCTGCCCCTTCACGGTTGCTGCTGCTGCGAGCTGGGTCGCGGTAGGCGCCGCCGGCCCACCCGGCTGGCAGCTCTTTTGCTGCTGCTGGTTGATGGGCTGGCACTCTTGGCCCAGCCGGCTGCCCCATTCGTTTTGCCCTTTTTCCCTTAGTTTTAGTCCCACATGGGGCACCTAATGGAGATGACACCCCCCCCCCTCCGCCTATATAAAAGGGTGCCCATGGGAGGACTAAACACACCATCAATTTGGAGAAGTCCTTTGGTTGACTTCCTCCTTTCCTCCCTCTCTCTATACCTTGTGACCATGGCCCCAACTCTGGGTTGTGCGATCAAGGCACACCTATAGTATGCCGTTGCGCTGCAGGGATTCCTAGCCGGATATCAATTTCCGCACTCCCGGCGGGATCGGGGAGCCGGAGGTCTCATCGTGCACTGGATGTGTACGAAGACACGAGGCGCAACACTTGGGGCGCTTAAATGTCGTGAGCCGGAGCTGTTGCACGATGAAGATGACGAAGGAGCAAGGGGTGACCTGCGAGGAGCTTCGCGACCTTGAGGTCGGCTATGAGTATGACTACTTCAACCACGTTCCCCGTGGAACATTAACCGCGTACGGTCTACAAGGGTATGTATTCTCTACGCTCCGGCCGTTACCGCATTACTACATAGATAGATCCTAGGCAAGTTTTTGGGGTTACATCGTAGGAATTTTTTTGTTTCCACACCGATCCCCAACATTTATTTCAATCAAACAACTCCTTTCATGAGTGTCGTCAAGAATATGTATGGGGTTAACTATCATCAAGGGTATACTCTCAAGATAATCATTCATCAAACAAGTTGTAAATTTCAGACTTTTTCTTATTGTACTTGTTTGGCATTATTATTTCCAACACAAGACTCGGTTAACTAACAGAACTAGAGCAAGAGCTTCAACAACTAATTATCATACCAATAAAAAGCCTTACTCTAACCATATTAAATTACTTCCCACTAGCATGGCATCTTAGAAAATCAACCAACTAAGATAAACAACTCAAACTTCATAAGTGGGAGACATAGGACATACCTCTCATAAGTGACTTCATGATCCTCTTCCTTATAGGGATGTGTTCCTTCAAAACTCAAACATGATTACTCTCGAAATGATATTAAAGAAAAGAGGCAAAGTATAAATCCACGTTTACAAAAAAAGGAAAAAAGGAAAAACCTTTTTGTATTTTTGAGGATAGGGATTAAATAATAGAAAATAACTTGCAACCAAGCAAGGGTTTAAGAAAATAAAAACAAACGAAAACAAAAATAAACTAAAACGAAAGCAAATTAAAAAGCAAAGGAAAAAAGCCAAGTGTTGGAACAAGCCAACACGAGTGTTTCAAAGCTCTAAAGGAGAAGGAGTACAACCTCGTTATTACACAAATAAATTTTCCAGGGGAAAACATCCCTAAGCTCAGGTTTTTGCAAGCCCTTTTGTTGCTCATTGTGGTGGAAGTGGATAATATCCCATGTTCCATTGGCTATTCCAATCATGGAACTGGGTGGCGAGGTTTGAAGTGGCATCTTGAAGGTTGATGGAGAGGTTGTTCATGTTTTGAATATTTCCTTCGAGTGCATAGATGTCTTCATAGGTGGTGTAGTAGTTTGGTGGCTGGACATCTTGTTTGGGTCCTCCTTTTTCTACTTCTTCATCTTCTGCTCCTCCCACAGGTATTTCTTGTTGGGGTAGATTAGATTCAACCTGCGCGTCATAACACAAACGTCCATCCTCGATAAAGAATAAACCGTTAGGAAAAGGAGCTGGGATCAAGTGATCCGCTCCAGGTATATTGAAGAAATATCTACCATGATTTTTGGAAATCATGCCACATGCTCGTAGAGTAGAAAGAACGAGATAGTTATTCTAGTCAACGGTTGGATGTTACCTAGGTTGATGCGAAGTGCGCATGCAAGAATAGTAACAATTCCTCCTCCACATATGGGTCCTCGAGATTAAAGAGCCTAATACTTAAGGTAAAACACAAGAAGAGCACCCAAATTTTTCGTTAAGTTACAATTAATACGAGCATATTTTGTGAGGATCAACATGTCCTCCTCATTAACTCTAGTAAACTCACCACGTGCCTGAAGTGTGTTAGCAATCACATAGAATAAATATTGAATATCGGGATGATCAATTTGGTTCCCCTTAGGTGTGTTTCCACGAATTCTCATCAAAGTAAAATATTGTGAAGGGGAAGGATCTAAAACAAAGGTAGTTGTGCATACATTGGTGGTGGTGTTGGCAAACCCAAAGGATTGAGCCTATTGGCCGAGTGTCAAAGTGTACTCATAGTTCATAAGGCAGAATTTGATTCAATTAACTCCGGGCCTTTGTTCCTTGGAACAACCGTAAGGATCTACCATGTGCGTCAAGGTGCTGAAGAACTCAAGCGTCAAGTGGTGATATGGCGCAACATCCTAAAAGACAAAATTATACAAACCAACATTGTTGCAAAGTAAATCGAAATCACCACAAATGCCAAGTTGGTTTAGGATATAAGGACATGCCCACTTGGTGGACTTGATTTCTTGAATCTTGAGACAATCGAAACGGCTCAAATGGAACTACTCGGTGAACTCAATACCAAGTGACTCGGGGGTTAACGTATCAACGGGTGGTGTGGAGGATTCCGCAGCCATCTCATGTGTATGAGTCCTCGTGTTCATCTAATAAATAAAAACAAGACAAAGTAAATAAAGATTTCTAATGAACTTTTTGGTCCAATAGAAACATAGCATAAGTGATTCTCTACACTAACTACAAAAGAAACTGCTCTAAAAACAATGCTAAGCATACTTAATATCAAGATTGAATCAAGAACGAGACCTATGTCTAGATTGACAATGATGAATGATTGAGTGAAGATTTTGCACAAATAAGTTGGGGATCGGAGGAGAATCATACCTTAGATTGAATGAGTGCAAAGAATCGAAGAAAGATTGAGTAAATTTGAAGATCCAATGGACGTGGTTTGGATTTTGGAGGAAGAAGAAAAAAAAATGATTTGGGGATTTTTAGGTTACCTCCTCGGGGTGCTTATGGTGGCCGCGTACGTGGTACGGGCGGGCAGTATGGCCAGAGCCCGCCCGTACCAGGTGACTTACCTTGGGGGCGATGACTGCTCCCAGGCGGTGCACTCGGTACGGGTGCACGGTACGGTCACGCGCTCCCGTACTTCTGGTCGTTATAGCTGTGGTGACTTTGCTTGAAATCTGATATTTGCTCGGGGGTACGGTACAGGCACGTCTGGCCGTACCAGTGGTCGCTATCGACACTGATTCGTTTGGCAAACATCAAATTTTTTATCTTCCTTTGGCTTGATGTGGTACGGGCGCATGGTACGGTCCACTCTGGCTATATCAGTGGTCGTTAAGAACTCTGTGAACTACAAAACTCAAGGAATTTGATTATTAGCTCCGTGCGCCTTTGCACATCTTATCAAAGGACTAGATAACAGCAAAAATACTAAGTAACAATCCAGCAATACTTCTTAGGCCATGTGTTATTAAAATAAAATATAGAGGATTACCTTGTTTCTTCTCCTCTCTGCATAGGTCTTCTTGAACACTCTTTATTAAAACAAAAACAAAACAAAACTAACACAATAGAAAATATAAAGAAAGATTTTATTTCACATGGGTTGCCTCCCATGAAGCGCTTCTAGTTAAGGTTAATTAGCTTGAACTTGATGGCAATCACTTAGGTTTGTGAAGTGGAACACCCACTCCAAAGTAGTTGGCTTTCAAAGTAATTACACCATCATCATCATTAGGCTTGGCCTTCTTTGTCCTAGGGAAGTGGACTAAAAAAGGATCCCTAGATGGTAGCCCTATTCTCACATTCCCTTCATGTAAATTAATCAAAGCTTTAATAGTTCTTAGGAATGGCCTACCTAGAATTATAGGTGCTATGGGATCTTTAGGCATGTCCACAATAACAAGATCAATAAGAGCAGGACTACCTTTAATTTCAACAACTATATTTTATTTTATCCCAGCAGCTTGTTTATAAGTTGAATCATCTAGATGGTGTCTCAGTTCAGTTGTAAAAATTGCCCCTAGTTTAATTTATCGAATAAGCTTTTGGAAATTGTTGAGACACTCACACCAAGATCACAAAGTGCGGATATCAAATTAACTCCCAACTTAATTTTAATAGTGGGCTCAAATATATCATCTAGCTTAGCTGGAAGCTTATCAGCTAGTCTTTTATACTCCAACTCTAAATCGCGAGCCTTAGATGCTACTTGTTGTATAAATTGTTGGTACATAGCATCATTACCTTGTTCTATACCTGGATTCTTAATGGTGATAATCTTCAATAGATCTTCCACGGTATACTCCGGTGTTGGTGTGTTGCTATAATCCAGCTCTTCAGGTTTTTCTTCATTGGTTACCACCCTCATCATCTTGAGGTCTTCTACCAGATTTGGCTCAGGTTTTCGAGCAAACTTTGTTAGTATGAGAGCTTGCCTCTCGTCTACCTTACCCAGGTGAGCCTCCACGGTCTTTGTTCTTTCCTGTAGACCCTGCACATCATTTCTAATTGCAACGGCCTGGTTAGATAATCTTCCTATACTACTTTCATGGTTCTCCCTGATCTTAATAAGCATACTATTTTGCTTGGTTTGAGCTTGTATAAATGTTCTAACAGTTTTCTCAAAAAGGATATTGCCATGATTTTCTCCATTAGTATTAACATAATTATTATAAGGAGCTCCTACAGGATTAACATGATATTTTTGAACATTGGAAGCATAATATTATTCCATGTAGGATTAAAAGGATTATGAGCTATAAACTTAACATCATTAACATTGGTAGTGATAACATTAACTTGGGTATATTCCTTACCCTTTACTAAGCTAAGCAACTCATCTACCTTAGATGTAAGATCTTCATTGTTTACCTCGGTAATTGAACTTACTCTCTTCGAGGTTCTTTCCACATGCCATTGGGCATGGTTATTTTGCATATCATCAAGTAATTTCTTTGCAATACTCACTTGCTTTCCCATGATCATTTCTCCTGCTGTAGTATCTAGCATAGACTTAGACATTGGGTCAAGACCATTATAAAATAAATGTAATATAAGCCACTCTTCCATCCCATGACTAGGACAGTTCATTATGGCTTCTTTCATCCTTTTCCACGCAAGCGCTAGTGGCTCACAGTCTTCTTTTGTAAAGCTTGTAATGTTGGATCTTAGCTGCATAGTCTTAGCTAGGGGGAAAATTTAGTCATAAACTAATTAGTAAACTCCTCCCAAGATTTAATAGTCCTCTTTGGTAGAGCTAGCAACCAATCCTTAGCCTTTCCTCTAAGAGAGAAAGGAAATAATCTTAGCTTAACAACATTTGGATCTACATCCTTAATACGCATCATATCAAAAAAAATAGTAAAAGTATTTAAGTGCGATCCCAAATCTTCAGCGGATGAACCCCCAAATTGGTTTTGTTGAACCAAACTTAAAAGGTTACGTTTTATGTCATATATTTCAGCACCAACTATGGGCTGAGTGATAGGTGCAAGAATCAAATCATCAGTGGGATTAGCATACTCCCCTAATCTCTTTTGAGCCATAGCTCTTATCTTTTTTGGTAATTTTTAAGTAATGAAAACGAATATCAAGTAACTAATTTTTTTGGGGTTTTCAAATAGATAACAACAAAGTAAACTAATAACAAGAATTAAACTACAACTAATAATAAAACTAAAAACAAGGTCTCTAATGACCTCACCAGGATAGAGAAATTGCTTCCCCGACAACGATGCTAGAAAAAGGGTTGATACCTTCGATCCGGATTCACGGATATAGTATACTAGCTTTTTCCCTAGAAGACCTAGGTTTAATCGAACCTCGAAAAGCACTATTAAAAGGTAATAAAAAGGACACATCTACAAGACTTTGTTTGTTTGTTTTACCTTAGTTAACCGAACCAATCTAGTTTACTTTATAACGGGTTTGAATCAATGGATGGAGATACGCCAGGGTTGAAGATCCATCTGCAGCTGCACATTAAATGGGATAAAAGATAATAATAATCATAGTCATGTATAATGTTTTAAAGGAGATAATCTCTTGTGGGCAACACATGCTAATATTCTAGAGCCCCCGTGATGCAGCGGGCATAGCAATAGACTTTTAATCCAACCGACAACACACCTAAGCCACGGGTTACAAACGATTATTAAGTGTAAAACACAGATCAAAGCTTTAAGTGGTTATGTTGTTGTTGATCCCGAATGGGGCGCTAAGAGAAGACCGTACTACCCTATATGTCACTGAGGTTCCTATGAGATCGCCGCCAGCCAAGTATCTCACCTTAAGCCTTTATCAATCTATCAGATCTTGGGTACCTACAATTCCATAGATTGAGAAAAGAGACGAAGAAACAAAAGATACAAATCACAATTCCAAACAAAATACAATTCTCCCATGATCTAGATGCACATAATCACTGCGATGTTTCTCCCCAACCCGCAGCCCGTGAGGACTACTCACTCATAACAAATAGACCGGAGATAGAAAACATCATACAAATACTTAGATTGAAATCAAATATTCTTATAATGGTCGCCAAATCACAAGGATATCTAAAGTATAAAGCAATGGCTATGGCTAGTGGATGGATGGATGGGGGAAGTGATGAACAATGGACGAAAAATGATGTGGATCTCCTTTGGTGGTGTTGTGATGCAATCTGAGAATGGCGGCTCTTTGGCCGGCGGCTAAATCCTTGAAATATATAGGTGTCTTCAAGAAAGTTGTAGGGTTTGACGAGACGAAGCCGTCATAGGTGGTACGAGCAGGTGGTATGGGCGGACCACACTCGTAACAGTGGGTGTTAAGCGAGCTGATGCCCTGGTACAGCATCCCAATTACTTGGTCATGTGTACTTCCTCAAAAATCCTTCATTATCACTCCTTATTTCGCATTAAAAGCTGTGATTTCCTGCACAACATAAATCAAAGAGAGGATTTGCATATATTTACAATTATTAGTCATTAGTGGCAAGAGTTGAGAGTTTCTTTAGCAATTGCTTGACCAAAAACAATGTTTAAACGCAGTGGAAGATGGCAAAAATCGGAGCCGTTGGCACCCCTTTTTGTTTAGCACGTTTGAGTTTGACGTCGTTAGCAGGGTTACCCTTCCATATTGTCCCAGGAAGGGTTATGGATGCCATTGGTTATTCTTCAGGGCTCTTAGCCCAATTTGCATCTTATCCATACTCGGATGTTGTATCGTTTTCAAGGTGATTTGGATCTTGGTATTGTATTCTTGATTCGTTGAGTCGTTGTTGTATATTTTTTCTATGGGTTCCATCGTGAATTATTGTGTAATGATATTACTTCATTCTCCACCCGCACGCAAGTGCCTAGTGGGCATCCTTGAATTGTTTCTATGCGGATTTGGCAGGAATCGCTGAAATTTGGACAGGGCCGATTCGAGGGTGTTACAACTTGGCAGTCAGAGTAGGCGAGTCTGAGTGGACGCCCAATCGAATTGGTGACGAACTCCTCCAATGAAGGGAGAAGCTTTTTGTATGTCTTCAGTCGTAGCTTTGGCGAGTCGATTGGTTCCCGAGTCACCTCGTCCAGCCGATTGGAATGAGCAAGTGGAGTTGAACGGGTGAGTCGAGTGACTACTTTGGCTGAAGTTACCGTCAGCTTTGGTCAAACTAGCCATTAGGTAATTCCCAATGGTAACCTCGGTGGAATTACCACGAGGTAATGGCTAGTACGTGACCAGCAGGCAGTGCTGCTATATAAGGCGAGTGGTAGAGGGAAGTACAAATCTTCCCCCATGTTCCCCATTCTTCTCCACATGAGCACCCGATCTAGATTCTATACCATGCGAGTCTGTACTCCTGGCGCCCGCTTGGTCCAAGTCCAAGTGTTCCATAGCCCTACTGCAGTCCTTCCAGGATGCGGGGTCCTTGTGAAGGGTCAGTGGCGAGTCCCGCCCATGGGCGAGAGTGAACCCAAGCCATGACCGGGGGAGTTCATTTCCTTCGTTAGCCATCTAGAGCATGGGTTAGGGTTTCCCACCTCCATCTTATTTAGGAGATTCCTCCATTTCTACCAGATTAAACCCTCTAATCTAGGGCCGCATAGCATAGATCAGTTGGTAGTCTACATCGCCTTATGCGAGAGTTATCTCAGCTGCCGCCCCTACTTCCTGCTCAGGCTTGAGCTGTTTCGTAGTTACACCAGCCACGAGGGGAAAGGCGGGCCTTTGTTGGTCGCTGGTGGCATTACCTTCCATGTAAAGCCCGACGCTAGTTTCTTCAAGCTATTGCTGCCAAAGAAGGCATCCAGCGAATGGAAGAAGTTGTGGTTTTACGTCAAGGAAACCACCCTGATCGGGGAGCTGCCGATCCCAGCTTACACTTCGGAGCAGAGCAATCCACGACAGTTGTCGGTGCAGAAGCTTCCCAAGGGCTAGAAGGCGGTTGTGTCCGAGATGCGCACTTGGATGTCTGAGCTCGAGGAGGAGGGGTTGAAGATAATCAACCTCTTCAATTGCTAGCTCGGGCAGCGATTGGTGTCACTTGCCACTCGGGCCAGCTGGATGTACAAATACGGCGGGTGATCCGAACCTTCTAGGTGGACCCCAGACTTTTGGGTCGCGGAGGATTACTCTGTGGCCCTGAAGAAGATTACGGAGGTGACCTTTACCAACCTCCGGGAGGGCCTCGCTCCGTACAAGCCGAACAACAAACCGCCCCCAGTAAGTATTTCTCTTTGTTTGCAGTCGCTTCCTTTGCCTGTTATATTTCTAGTTCGCTTACTCGACTCGCGTGTTTCTTTTATTTATAGACCTTCCAGGTCCTGGAGCACTAGCTGCCCCTGCTGGACGAGGAGACACCAGAGGAGCTCCTTGACAAGGATGAGAGTGACGATTCCGAGGGCTCGGAGGAGGTCACGGAGGAAGAAGACCCCCTCCCGTGCCTCGGAAGACCCGTGGCCAGAAGTTCTACGAGATTGAGGCCAGCCGTAGCCTCGAGGAGCTCAACAGCGATATGGATATCCTTGGCGAGCAAAGCTCCAAGCAGATGGCTACTCCAACCAAGCCCGCCCCAAAGACGAAACCGCTAGTGAAGGCAGCGACCGGGCCGGCGACAGTGCTTGACTCGGAGGAGGAAGCCGAAGAAGCAGCAGAGGTGCTCAACATGGTGAAGGGGTCGGAAGACCTGGATCCGATGACTGGGGCAGAGGCCCCGACAGTGACAAAGGGGTCGGAAGCCCAAATAGCAGCGAAGGGGTCGGAGACGCAGGCAATGATTGCCGCGTTGGCGAAGAAGCCAATGGGGCCGTCCAAACCGTGGTGCCAAGTGAGCCTGCTGGAGTTGGGGTTGACGCGCACGCTCGGCCCTGAGCTGGAAAACCGGCACACACCACCACGGGTCTGCGCATCATCCCAGTCGCTTTCTCCATCTTGTTGGGTTGTATGACTATCTCATTCATCAAAATTTCCGAATCATCAATTGTTCTAAACTTTGCAGAAGCAAGCCAAAGAGGATAACATGGGCAACCGTGTCCAAGATCCCCTCGAGTCGTGTCGAGGAGGTGGAAGACCCTTCCAAGAAGAGGAAGGGCGACACCGACGAGGCGTCCGACCTTGCCGCCAAGAAGCAGAAGAAGGCCAGCCTCAACCCGACAGGCGAGGTGGCCATAGAAGGTACCACGGGCAAAATTGTCGTGCACGAGGAAGGTGTCATGGCCCAAGAGGTTGAAGAGGAAGGCGTCGATGCATCCGGGGAGATGGTGGTGGCGTCCCTGTCGGCGGCGACCAAAACTATGACATTTCTGCGGTACCTTGTGAAGGGAGCCTCCATGGTCTCCCAAGCACAGTCGGCGATGGTGGCAGATATCATCGACGACAACATCGGGCTAATGGCACAAGGACTCTAGGGAGAGGCGCCACTAGGGCGATCGAGATCCATCGCTTGCTCGGCCAGGCACTCCAGGTATTCCTAGTCCCCAAGGCTTTGGTTGCTAAGTAGTACGACCGGAGACTTATTTTCGAATGCCTAGTCCCCAAGGGTCGGGCCACTGAATAACAGTGAGTCGGCACTTGAAATTTTTGCAAGTCCCTAGTCCCTGAGGGTCGGGTCGTTGAATAGCAGCGATTCGGCACATCAAATTTTCGCGAGTCCCTAGTCCCCGATTGTCGAGTCGCTGGTTAGCATCGTATCGAATCTTGTATTTTCTATTGATCGTGTTTGTTGTATTGTAGCAGGAGTCAGACAATGATGCATGTAGTTTGAGCAACTTCAAGCCTCCGCGCTAGCCAAGGCCCATGAAGGTTATGTGTCGGTGTCCAAGCTGGATCCGCGAAGGCGGCTGCTGGTGCGGCAGAAGAGAAGGCCAAGTTAGCGTTGGCGGAGGTGGATAAGGCCAGGTCCACGTTGGCGAAGTCAGAGAAGGATCGCAAGGCCTCCGAATCCATTATCATGGAGTTGCAGTTGAAGTTCTACGACTTGGATAAGTATGTCATTGATAACTGCCGATGTCTTCTTGGTGAGTTCCTTTTATTTGTTGGTTTTAGTTGAATCATCAGACTTCGAAGTCCCCGAGCAACTGGATTTCTGAGTCAATCGGATGTACTGATACTTTGCAAACATCATAGGTCCCATGAATCCAGTAGCGCACCAGTACGGGGCCAAGGATTGCATCAAGGCAGTTCTGGAGAATGCCTCGGCATCGGTGATGTCTGTGCAAGCTATCCTTCAGGATATCTCGCCCGCTGAGGTGATCCACGAGGGCTTCGCCGAGGTGTGGAAGTACTTGGAGGATGTTCCCACCGTCGTTAGGGGATTATGTGCTCCACTTTTTGCCTCGGGGCGACTACTGCGTTGAGCCTTGGTCAAGCGCACTTCCCCGAGGACTTCGAGCTCAACGATGTTACCAACGGGTACCCTTCATCAATCGGAGCCATCCAGATCATGGACGTGCTGGCACTGAATGCGAAGGCCGCCCCTTACACAAAGCATGTCAAGAGACAAACACTTAGCGCTTAGCTCCCCGACAACGGCGCCAAAAAATAGCTTGATGTCTACACGTGAACAGATCGTGTGTAGCTAGTTTCGAAGTATAGATATCAATCCCACAGGGAGCCCAAAGGTAAGTGTTTATGAATGAAGTCTCTGTCACACCCGAAGTTGTCACAGGTCTTCGAGTGAATTGACTGCAAGTGTGGAAATAAGAATGAAATTTTGATTAAACTAGATGTATTTAAATAAAACTAAAATGTAAGCTTCAGGAATAAAAATCATAAAAGTAAAGAACGATTCGATTGTTTGTTGTTCTCTACAGATGACAAAGAAGGCGCGGGGAGATACAGTTCATGGTGATAGTGACTATGCCAGGTGGACGAATGATAAGTGTAACAATTATAATCTTATAAGTATGTGTGTAGGCGAGCAACCTATAATTAGCTGGAACTCCTTTTAGTAGATTTCATCCCAACTTAAATAATCCTACTAGTATGTTACTAAAACCATGGTCAGTCACTAGACAATTAAGATCCTTAAGGTTGCTTAGCAATTAAGCTCCTTGGATCGGACTAATTCAATAAGTACAATGGTTCCTCGTGATTCTCGAGTCAAACCAGTTTCCCATTGATATCCCTGTGTCACTCGAGGGTCGTCGGTCTGCTACCGAACAAGATCCTATCTATGCAGAACAAAGCATCATGTTGTATGGGCCCTTAATTGGACAAGAAGCATTAGGCATCCCACAGATAGTTAAGCACACATAATATAATAATTAAAACCAATCACAAACTAATGGAAAATATATGGAGGCACATCACATCTCACCAATCCCTTACATCTCCCACTCCCAAGGAACTTACACATGAGAGAAGAAAGCATTATTGATATAATTAAATAAAGGGAGTTCTTCTTGATATTACTGTGGAGATCCACAATAATAATAGAAAAGTAATCCAACACAATTCAAGATAGGAAGAAACAATCTCAAACCCTAATCTTGCAAAGTGAAGATCTCTCTCTAGTACAAGTAATGGCTATGAGGGTGTGATGGCTAGGAGGTCGAATATCATGGAGCGAGATGAAGAACGTCTTCCCCTTCTTCTCCGGATCTCTTCTTTCTCCCTTCTGGATGGGATGGCAGCTATTGTGTTCTGATTTCGCGTCCGACCTCTTCACAAAAGTTGTCACTTTTGACAAGACAAAAGCGGCATCAACTATACAGCCGGAACTATACGGTCGGAAAAATATTCCCGTCGTATAGTTGCTCGTTAAAGATTCTATATGCCTCCCTTGATTGCTTCCAAAAAGAGACTTGCTTGTTTTCGCCTGAATATTGTGTTTCTCTTGTTAAAACCTTCTATTGATGTTCGGAACCTGAAACACACATTAAAAACCAACTTTTCTTTGCTACCAAAGTATTAGCGTAAGGTAAATCTAGAAAACAATCAAATCCAGAAGAAAACTATCAATAGAAACTATCAACAATATGTCGAATCCCATAGCTATCAACTCCCCCAAGCTTAGATGTTGCTCGTCCTCTAGTGACAAGAAAATAAGGAAGAATAGAGGAGATTCGAGACTGAAATAAAAGAACTTACAAGCTTGAATTAGTGTCAAATTCTTTTCTTCACAATTCCTGCAATCTTAAAAATGATCATACAAGTATTCACAAGATTGCACTGAGTCCACTTCCTAACCACGTATATCTTGCTAGCAAATAAATCATATGCCCGAGCAAGTGTCAACAGTTTAGCTAAGAAAGTGAAACAAATTCTTTTGGTGTCTCTCTTTGTTGAGAGATGAAAACTTTTTGCTCTTGTTTCTTTAATCAATTAAGAGTACTCAAGTTGGCACAAAAAACATTCAATTTAAGAACAACTCATCTTAAAGCACCTTTTTCCTTTCCTTGTTTTTCAAAAACTTCAGCTCTTTCATAGAGAAAGCATGCCACTGTTTTTTTAACATGTTAATTGGGATTATGTTGCACACTCGTGACCATGCCAATAGATAAATGTTGAGCAATAGTGGGTCAGAGGAGTACTACGACTTCACTTGGAATGTGAAACCACGAGGAGACTAAAATTTTACCCGTCACAGCATTGCTGCTACAAACGCTTACATAACTCAATAGCTGAAATCAACTGGTTTCCCACATTTAGATCATTCGTTGGCCAGCGGAGTTAATAGTTCCCCATGGAGCATATAGTGTTGTAAAGACACGCGTAAAGCAATATCTTATGGTAATTATTAGAAAAAGCAATGGCATAATCTCTGATACGTCCAAAACGTATCTACTTTCCTGAACACTTTTGCTATTGTTTCTCGTCTAAACTTGTGTGATTTGGATACAACTAACACGGACTGACGCTGTTTTTAGCAGACTTACCTTGGTGTCTAGTTTTTGTGTAGAAAATCAACTATCAGGAAAAATCCCGGAAAATATGCCAAAAATCCTATTTCACCAGAAGATTCACGGAGCCAGAAGATGAGACGGAGGAGGGTCACGAGGGGCCCACACCACCTGGCCACGCGGGCCAGCCCATGCCGCGCCTGGGGGTGGTGTGGCCGCCTCGGTCACCCCCTTGGCTTCCCTCTTTGCCTATAAGATGCCTCCTGACCTAAAAACCCAGGGGGTTCGACGTTTTTCCAGAAAGAGTTCCGCTATGCCGCCACCGCCAAATTCTGTGATTCAGAACCAGAAAGTTCGGTCTGGCACCCTACCGGGATGGGGAATTGGAGGAGATCATCGCCATCATCATCACCATCGCTTCTCCATCGACCATCCATTATTCCCGCATCCATGAGTAATCCCCCGCTGTAGGCTATGGGGATGGTAGGGATTGGATAAGATCGTTCATGTAATGGCATTAGATTTTTAGGGCATGGTGCCTAGTATCTATTATTAGTGCTTTTTGACTTTGTTGCAACTTGTTATGCTTAATGCTTGTCACTAGGGCCCGAGTGCCATGATTTCAGATCTGAACATGTTATTGATTCATGATGATAGTATTGTTTATGGTCTTACTTGCAAGTTGTATACACATATTATTGTACGGAACCAAAGCCCCCGAAGTGACAATAATCGGGATAACCGGAGGGAATGGCTTTGATGTGAGGATCACATGTGTTTAGGAGTGTTAATGCTTTGCTCCGGTGCTCTATTAAAAGGATCACCTTAATTGCCAGTAGTTCCCTTGAGGCCCTGCTGCAAACGGGCTGGCAGGACAAAAGATGTTGTGCAAGTTCTCATTGCGAGCACGTATGACTAAATATGGAACACATCCCTATGATTATCTAGTACTTGGATGCTTTATCTTATTTATCTTCAAATGCCCTATATCTTGATTGCTATATGAATTGTCTTGTCCATGCAACACCCGCCCATCCATCCCTATGCCTACCGCGCTTTAATCCTACTATTTACTGCAATTGTTAGTACTGTCTTTACTTTTACTACTGCTATTACTTTGCTATTGCTACTACAAAACTATTGCTACTGACAAACTGCTGTGAGCAAGATTGTTTCCAGGTGCATTTGAATTGACAATTCAGTTGCTAAGGCTTATAAATATTATTTGGCTCCCCTTGTGTGGAATCAATAAATTGGGTTTCACTTCCCTCAAAAATACTGCGATACACCCCCTATACTTGTGGGTCATCAAGACTATTTTCTGGTGCCGTTGCCAGGGAGCATACCTCTATTTATCAAGTTCACTTGGAATCACTATTGTTCGCTGCTATCCATTCATCATGGGTAAGTCCCGTGATGGAAAGGTTCCTATATTACCATCCACTACAAGGAGAGGTACAGTTCTGAACACCTCTGTTACTCTTTGTAACATCCCAAAACTTTGATCAAGGTTAATCAAGATTCAAATCACCCAATTTAGGATTAACAAAAACTTTTTATTATTAAAACAATTAAGCATGCATATGTGTGTTGCATGAATATGGAATTTTTTGAAATTGCCATGTTTGTTTGTTCTAATGGTTGTCAAATGATTCTAAGGTGAATGACACATCATCTAGATCATTCCCAAGCAAAATCCAAAGAAAAAGGAATCAATTAGAATTAATGAAGGCAAATGGTCATTTTTGCCATTTTAATCCACTAGGCCACTTTAGGTGTTCCTAGAACTCAAAGTCCAACAGAAACATTTATGAATCTTTGCACCCTTGCTAGTACAAGTAATGATCTACCAAGGCCCACTTTGAAATCTTACAAAAACATTTAAACACTAATTTTAAATGGCATTTGAAAATGGAATTCAAGTCATATACATAGATCACACCTTTTCAAAAACTACTCAAAATGAATTCCCCCATGACCTTTCTAAACAGGCATAGAATCTCAAGCTTAAGTGGAGAACACTCAAAAAATTTGAATCCAAAATTCGAAACTTTTCTTCGTGTGGCCATTCTGTCGAACACATGGCAGGCACTGAACCAAAACTAGATTAGCTTCACTGTTTCCATAGTGATCATCGACCAATTTGGTCTCCCACTTAATCCCCTGTCCCCCTAGCATCTACCCCAGCCCAGACCAGCTCCCCCTTCACCGCTAGCAATAGCGGCACGCTGCCCAAATATGGTCGTCGCCGGCCAAACGCGGGCAACGCACCAGCCACCGCGCAGCGCCAATCCAGCATGCCCCTAGCAGAGCCAAACCCTACCGCCTCCCACGGTCCCATCCTCGAGCGTTGCCAGCCCCTAGACCACCGAGGAAAGCTCGTGCCCACTGCCTCTGCACCATGCCTAGATAATGCCAGAGCACCATCCCCGACAAGCCCACACAAGCCGCACCTTGCCTTCAGCTCACGTGCACCGCTCCGCCATAACCCCAACACCTCGCCAGACACGCCCTCTTCCCGCCGTGCGACCAGCCGCCGCCGTGAAACGCGTCGAGCACCGCCTCTGCCATGCAGAGCGCCAGCCTTTCCCGACCACATGCCACCGCCCCTAGCATCGCCATCACGCTGTATCTGACCGCCAGGAGGCAAGCCACCATCCGCCTACCCTGCCCATGCCTCTAGCGCCTTGTATCATCGTCACCAACGAGCTCACCATCGCCCTCACGATCCCCTCGTCGAGCCTATATAAGGATCCCTCCCCAGCACCAATTTCTCACACCACTCAGCTCCCCTCTCACCACTGATCCTTTCCCACCGTTAGCCGGAGCCGCTCGAGCAGCCGTTCACCGGAATTGCACCGGAGTTCGCCGTAGCAGAGAAGAAAGGGGCCCGGCAATTTCGTCCACCCCAGGAGCTGCCGCGACCTCGCCTGAGTCCGCCGTCGTCTCCTTGTTCGATCACCCCCATCGCCACACTAGCTGGAGCCCTGGTATGCCCCCACTGCACCCCCACCAAGCCGCTAGGGTTCCATCTCGCCGGCGACCTGTCCGTCGTCGACGACGAGCCACAGCCGTCGATCGTAGTTCTAATCGTGCGGCCCACATCGCCCCGTACCGCTTCGCGTTTGAAGAGCCGCTGACATGCGGGACCCTCCTGTCAGCTATTCTCTGCGCCGCAGAGTGTGACTGGGCCGGCGCATTACTGTTCCTGCCTTAGCCCGCAGATTCAAATTTAGATTTTTCAATTTAGACTTAATCTAGTTTTTGTCCACTAGTTTAAAAATCATTTCAGAAAGATTTACTTAACCAAATTGAATGATTCCAATTTTATTGGAAAGATAATTTAAATCTCTATCCAAGCCCGTTGGATTTAAATCAATCAGAGTTAGAGATCACATATAGGAAAAATAACAAAACAGAGACTTTTCTACACTAAATTTTTTTTACAAAAATCAACCATAATTGCTTTTGAGTTGATTCCAACTCTCGAAAATCACATTTGAATATACCTATCTGAATATGTAATAATATTTAAGTTTGCATGTAGTGACTTTGGACTAGTACCAAAATAATGCTATATAGGCATTTCTAGTCACTTTAAATCATTAAATATTAATCTTAAACTTTATAAAATGTGATCCAATATTTAAATCCCATTCCCATGTATTTAGAATATGTGGTGATCACATGTGTCCACATGATCCCATCTTTTAAATGGAGAATATTAAATCTTAATTAATTTCAATGAGTAGAAATTACTTTTCTCAAATAAAATAAATGAAACTAGTTCATCAAATCTTGTGATGTTTGTGATGGTACTAGATCATCAAGTATGTGCCTTAGTGTGCTAAATAGACTAGTTAAGTATTGTTTGGTGATTGTCTATCCCGTATGTATTTATAGACGATAATACCGACCAAGTCTACGAGGAGGAGGAGTTCTACCCCGAAGAAGACGAGGAGAATTTCAACCACTGCACCTACCAAGGGAAGCTATTATTGGCAAGCTAAAACTTGCAAGCCATCACTAGATGCAATTATAACCCAAGCAAGATGCCTTAGGCATGCTTTGGTTATACCTTTTTGATTTATACCCATCCCAAGTTTTCTTGCAAGCTTTACTTTCTTTTACTTTATCAAAGTCCTTTACTTTGTTTATAGGTAACATAAAAGAGTATAAAACTTGACCTATCTAATTAGACTTAGATGTCATTCTATGGCATGAGATTGAGATTTAGCAGCCCACTTTAGTGAACACTATTAACTTAGTGATTAGAGCTAAACCAAAAACTTGATCACTTTAGATGGGAATACTTGGTGAAAATGACTTATGCAAACCTTGGAATGATGAGTCATTCTATTGAGATGTTTTGACATGTGTTGAGAAATACAATTGGTTTATGATGATGATGAAAATGTTGAGGCATGAGCCTTAGCCCCTTTATAAAAACTGATGGTTGGGTTCGGATGCGATACCATTCCAATTTTACCGTACAACCACAATACTTGAATTGGGTAAGGCTTAGACGGAAGTTTATATGCATTAGTATTAGTTCCCTCGCGGGAGAGGTTTGAGCTGAGGCTACCTCTCAATGTTGTCCACCTATGCAGTGCCCAGGATGGCAGATGGCCATGGCTGGGAGGCCAAGCTCATAGGAGAGGTGCTTATACTAGAGTGTGTAAAGGAAAGGTTATGTTTGGTTATCTGCATACTAAGTATGATGATTCAGGGTTATCCCTGATAGATGTATCGAATTTTGTGGTGAAAGTGTACCACCTCTACAGAGTGTCAAACTATTCGAATAGCCGCGTCTGCGGTTATGGACAGCTGGAGTGGTCATACTGTTCTGTTGTCAGATGTTTTCAAAATGACTTATGAAATGAATGGTGACATGACTTGACCACAACATGGTTGTGACTATGACAACTAAGTTCCCACTTAGGTGATTTCAAACTTTATTTTATCTTTCTTTGTTTCTGAACTCAGCTTAGGTTTCAAACTTAACTTTACAAATAAACTTAGAACTTAGCATTCCTACTAGAACTACTTTACTTGTTAGTGATAGTTTACAAGTACTTAAAGAGTACTCACGGCGTTGTACCTGGCTATTCCTGTGGCCAGACTATGAGGAGGACTATCCGGAAGAAGTACAACAGGATGACGACGACAACTAGGATCATCTCCCATCGTCAGCATTGCCTGTGACACTAACGATCGAGCCCACCGCTATGCTATTTATTATGCTACTTGTTTGTACTAAAACTAGATCATGAGATCCTTTATTTGTGTAAGACCTTATTATGATTTGTAATGGATGTTGTACTGTGATATCCAATCTGTTATGTCTCGCAAAAATGGTAATCCTAGGATTGCGATGTATGGCATAACAGGCATCTGGGATTGAAAATCCGGGTGTTGACAAGTTGGTATCAAAGCCATCCTGACCATAGGAGACCCTAGTTAGAATGGACGTCCGAACAAAAACTTAGTTTCAAAACCAAAGTGAGTATTTGTGAAAATCTATTTCCCCTCTTACCCTTGAGATTCTTTCAAAAAGATTCATGTTCCTCAGAAATTCTTACATTACTCCATAAAATTTGACACACTTGATCACCTCACTAACTTTGTCATCCTAAATTCTAATAGATGGAAGTTGAGTACTGCAAGTTCTACCAGTTGGGCAACGGAGGCCAACTGATCTTCGAGAGGGATCTTGATGCACTGTCTGAGTACTTGGAGCACCCACATCCAGAATTCTTTGGAGCTCAACTCAATGGTCCCCTAGGAGGAGATTTACAATGGCTAGTAGTTGCTGATCTTCGAGGCAACATAGAAGCACCACTTTCCGAGAAGATTCAATTCACCGTGAGAGAGAACAATTGGCTAGATGGATTAGCCAGGGCAATGCATGAAGCTCTCGCTCGTCTTTGCGCACAGAATGTTAACTTGATCCAAGGAATGCCTCTGGAGATGCCGAGTCACCCGGAGTTGAAGCGCCAAGTGGAGAACCTTGACTTCCTGCTGTATGACAGACAAAAGGAATTGGACAATTCTAGAGAGTTCGCCAACCACAACCTTGCTATTGCCGCCTTGAAGGCCCAGACGTTCTCACTTCTCGTCAAGGATCATCAGTCACTTCGCCATCAACACAGAAAGAAGGATCGCACCATCGACCGTCTTCGCAAGAAGGTTGCTGACCTCGAGAAGACCATCAAGGAGCAAGAAGATCAGCTTGCAGCAAAAGAAGAAGATGAGGAAGGTGAAGACATCCAGGGGGATATTCACTCGTACCTCAGCAATGATGATGACTATCTGGAGGATGATGCCATGGACTTCTATGCCGACGATGATGACTCAGACTTCATCGATGATGAGTACATGCACTAGAGCACTATCGTAGGAGTGAGAAGTATTGGTCCCATTGTATCTTAGCTTGCATAATGGTTCTTAAAACCATCTGTTTTCCCTTCATGTTGTGGTGTGTGTGTTGTATCGTGTGCCTTGCTTGAATGAATGAAAATAAGTTAGTTGCAAAACCTAAGTCAAACTCAAAGTTTTAGCTTTGAAACCAAAACCATAAACCATAGAACTTTCCCTCTTACCCCATTATCTATCTCAATCTTCAGATGACTCATGGAAACCAAGGAGAGAGCAGCTCATTGCAGGAACCAATGCTGCAAATTCTGCAGACGCTCATTGCAGACCGTGAAGCTAGTAGGGCAGAGTGCCAAGCAAATATAGCCACACTGTAGAAGATCGCCCAGATGGCTCACAACAATCAGGGCCATGGAAATCAGGATCATCATGGATCCAAACTCAAAAACTTCCAGAATACCAATCCCCCAATCTTTAGCAAGTCTGAAGACCCGCTGGATGCTGATGATTGGTTACAGACCATGGAGAATAACTTAGAAGTCGTAGGAGTGGATGCCAACGAAAAAGTTCTATTTGCCACCCACTATCTGGCAGGAGATGCAAGAGCATGGTGGAACAGCACCCGCACGATGAACCACGGTCAAGTGATGACGTGGGAAGCCTTCAAAGTCAAGTTCAGCCGCACCCATGTGCCACAGGGTCTAGTCACCAGAATGAGAGATGAATTTAGAGAACTAAAGCAAGGCAAAATGACTGTGCTGGAGTACCATGACATATTTTTGTCCCTCGCCAGGTATGCACCTGATGAGATCAACACGGAGGCCAAGAAGAAGGAGAGGTTCCTGAATGGACTGCATGATGAGATGCAGACTGTACTCGTCAACATCCATTTCGAGGATCTCGAAGAGCTAGTTGACTCTGCCATTCAGATGATGGAAGATCAATCAAGCGAACGACAACCACAAACGCCGGATGATGCACCAAGCGGGATCCAACAATCACCACAAGTATCGTCCCAACCCGTCTGCCGGATATGCCCCGAGGAACAATCGACCCCCAATGTCTCGCCCAAGCTACCCCAACCGCAGCGGAGGAAATGTGAAGTCCGGAGGAAACAACAACAACCACCCCGGCAACTCAAGAAATTTCAACTGTGCACCTCCCAAACCCCACAACAACAACAGCAACACTGCACTGAGAACTGGAAGTAATGCTGTGCCTGTTGCAGCAAAAGACAAGTCTCAGATTACTTGTTTCGAGTGTGGAGTGAAGGGTCACTACTCCAATGAGTGTCCCAAGAAGATTGCTGCCACTGCCAATGTGAATGCCCCATCTCAACAACAGCGTCGTGTTTAGCCCACAAGAAGATTCTCCCCAGGGAACCCTCACAACCGCAACGGTTGTCTCTTCCACATGAACGCCGAAGAAGCCCAAGAAGCACCAGATGTAGTGCTGGGTATGTTTTCTGTCAACTCCGTTTTAGCAAGAGTATTGTTTGATTCTGGAGCATCGCACTCGTTTGTTACCGAAGAATTTGCATGCACTATTAAGATTCACCCAACCAACTTGAAGCATGTCATGATAGTTCAAATACCTGGTTCAACCACAAAAGCTAGAAAAATTTGCAAAGCTGTACCTATCAGAATACATGGGATAGATTTTTATGCCAATCTTATAGTACTTGGAACCAAAGGTTTGGAAGTAGTACTAGGAATGGATTGGATGTCAAAGCATAAAGGATTGATCGACTGTGCCAAGAAAGCCATCACCATGACCAGTAGCTCTGGAGTATCAGTAGAGCATATATCTGAAACCTTGCCCCGTCAATTCAAGTGCAACAAGAGTCTAGCCCTACCCACCATAGACCAAGTCAGAGTAGTATGTGAATACCCCGACGTATTCCCAGATGAATTGCCCGGTATGTCCCCAGATCGGGATATTGAGTTCATTATCGAACTAATCCCTGGAAGCGGACCCATAGCTCAGAGACCCTATAGCATGAACCCATCCGAGTTAGTGGAGCTGAAGAAGCAACTGGATGCTATGATGGAGAAAGGTTTGATTCAACCAAGTGCATCGCCATGGAGATCGCCCGTGTTGTTCGTCGATAAGAAGGATGGAGCCAACTGTTTGTGCACAGATTATAGGAAGCTGAATGATGTCACCATCAAAAACAAGTACCCCTTGCCAAAGATAGAGGATCTATTTGATCAGTTGACTGGTGCTAGAGTGTTCTCTAAGATTGATCTTAGGACTGGTTATCACGAACTTAAGATTCGTGCAACGGATATTCCAAAGACCACCTTTACCACCAGATATGGATTATATGAGTATACGGTCATGTCTTTTTGATTAACCAATGCCCCCGCTTATTTCATGAATCTCATGAATAAGATCTTTATGAATTTTCTGGATAAGTTTGTCGTTGTGTTTATCGACGATATTCGTATCTACTCCAAGTCAGAAGAAGACCATGAGCAACATCTGATAATCATTCTTGAAACCCTTAGAGAGCATCAGTTGTATGCCAAGTTCAGCAAATGTGAGTTTTGGCTAAAAGAAGTAGGATTCCTCGGACATATTGTGTCTACCGGAGGAGTCGCTGTTGATCTCGCCATGATCAAAGATGTCAAAGAATGGGAAGCCCCAACCACTCAAACCCAAGTCCGTGCATTTCTCGGATTAGCAGGATATTACCGCAAGTTCGTAGAAGGATTTTCGAGCATTGCAAGACCCATGACCCAATTATTGAAGAAGGACAAGAAATTTGAATGGACCGACAAATGTGAAGCAAGTTTCCAAGAGCTCAAGAAGAGATTGATTTCAGCCCCAATATTGATTATGCCAGATATCAAGAAGCCATTTGATGTGTATTGTGATGCATCCAAGATTGGTCTCGGATGTGTGTTGATGTAAGAAGGTAAAGTCATCGCATATCTGTCCAGCAACTGAAGCAGCATGAGCAGAACTATCCTATCCATGATCTTGAATTAGCAGCTGTAGTTTTAGCTTTGAAGACATGGCGTCATTATCTTATGGGTAACCGCTGTGATATTTACTCAGATCACAAGAGCTTGAAGTATATTTTCACTCAGAAGGAGCTGAATATGAGGCAAAGGAGATGGATAGAGTTAATCAGGGATTATGACCTTGACATTCACTATCACCCCGGCAAAGCCAATGTGGTAGCGGATGCTCTTAGTAGATTGCCATGTAGGTTAAACACCATGATCAAGGAGAAGCAACCAAGTTTGCATCAGGAGTTGGAGCAGTTTAGAACCGAGCTTGTTAGCAAAGGATTTTTAGCTAGCATTGAACTTCAACCCACTTTGATTAGCCAAATCAAGGAAGCACAGAAGGAAAATGCAAGTATCGACGGAATCAAGCGTCGTATTGTTACAGGAACGTTACCTGGATTCACCGAAGACGAAGAAGGAGTTCTATGGTATAAAGGACGTATCTGTGTGCCAGAAGATTCGGAGCTGAAGCAAGTTATCATGCAAGAAGCTCATGATACTCTTTATGCTATCCACCCCGGAGGAACGAAGGTGTATTAGGATTTGAAGGAGAAATTTTGGTGGCACAAGATGAAGAGAGAAATCGGAAGCTACATCACCAAGTGTGATATCTGTCAGAGAGTCAAAGCGGAACATCAGAGACCCACAGGACTGTTGTAACCATTGCAGATCCGAAATGGAAATGGGATTCCGTCGGAATGGACTTTATCACCGGTTTGCCTACTTCTAGTAGGGGAAATGACTCTATGTGGGTCATCGTTGATAGACTGCCCAAGGTAGCCCATTTTATACCTGTCAAGACAACCTACCAGAGTTCGAAGCTAGAAGACTTGTACATTGCTAGAATCGTCAGTTTGCATGGAACCCCCAATACCATTGTATTGGATCGAGGAACCCAATTTACCTCGAGATTTTGGTAGAAAGTTCAAGAAGGATTAGGAACCAAGTTGAATTTCAGCACAGCTTATCACCCGCAAACCGATGGACAGACTGAAAGAGTCAACCAGATCGTAGAAGATATGTTGAGAGCTTGTGTGCTCGAGTATGGATCAAAATGGGAAGATTGTCTGCCTTTCGCAGAATTCTCATACAACAACAGTTACCAAGCCAGTTTGCAACTGGCCCATTTGAGTTCTTATATGGAAGGAAGTGTCGTACCCCTTTGAATTGGTCGCAAGTAGGAGAGAGTCAGATTTTCGGACCCGACATCCTGCGAGAAGCCAAAGAGAAGGCTCTCAAAGTCCGTGAGCACCTCAAGACCGCTCAATCCAGACAGAAGAGTTATGCCGACAAGAGAAGGAGAGACCTGACTTTCAATGTCGGAGATTTTGTGTATCTCAAAGTTTTGCCATTGAAGGGAACGCCACGTTTTTGTCTAAAAGGAAAGTTAGCCCCCAGATATATCGGACCCTTCAAGATTCTGAATAGTCGAGGAGAAGTATCATCTCAACTAGAACTGCCAGAGGAGATGTTTGCCATCCACAATGTGTTCCATATCTCGTTACTTCCCAAATGCCTAGAAGTGCCGGAGAAGACCGAAGTTTTCAAGAACATCGATCACCAAGACATTGATATCAACAAGGATCTGACGTATCGTGAAGTGCCCATCTATATCTTGGAGGAAGCTTACAGAACCACCAGGACCCGGAGTATCAAATTTCTCAAGATCTAATGGAGCAACCATACCGAAGAAGAAGCCACTTGGGAGCGAGAAGATTACATTAGGACCGAGTTTCCAGATGTCTTTCGTTCCTAGTTTTCTTTCTTAAATCTCAGGACGAGATTTTGTTTAAGGGGGGAAGGTTTGTAACATCCCAAAACTTTGAACAAGGTTAATCAAGATTCAAATCACCCAATTTAGGGTTAACAAAAACTTTTTATTATTAAAACAATTAAGCATGCATATGTGTGTTGCATCAATATGGAATTGTTTGAAATTGCCATGCTTGTTTGTTATAATGGTTGTAAAATGATTCTAAGGTGAATGCCACATCATCTAGATCATTCCCAAGCAAAATCCAAAGAAAAAGGAATCAATTAGAATTAATGAAGGCAAATGGTCATTTTTGCCATTTTAATCCACTAGGTCACTTTAGGTGTTCCTAGAACTCAAAGTCCAACAGAAACATTTATGAATCTTTGCACCCCTTGCTAGTACAAGTAATGATCTACCAAGGCCCACTTTGAAATATTACAAAAACATTTAAACACTAATTTTAAATGGTATTTGAAAATGGAATTCAAGTCATATACATAGATCACACCTTTTCAAAAACTACTCAAATGAATTCCCCTTGACCTTTCCAAATAGGCATAGAATACCAAGCTTAAGTGGAGAACATTCAAAAAGTTTGAATCCAAAATTCAAAACTTTTATTCTTGCGGCCATTCTATCAAACACATGGCAGGCACTGAACCAAAACTAGATTAGCTTCGCTGTTTCCACAGTGATCATCGACCAATTTGGTCTCCCACTTAATCCCTGATGACCCACAAGTATAGGGGGTGTATCGCAGTATTTTCGAGGGAAGTGAAACCCAATTTATTGATTCGACACAAGGGGAGCCAAAGAATATTTATAAGCCTTAACAACTGAGTTGTCAATTCAGCTGCACCTAGAAACAATCTTGCTCACAGTAGTTTATCAGTAGCAATAGTTTTGTAGTAGGAATAGCAAAGTAGCAGCATCAGTAAAGTAAAGACAATAGTAACAATAGTAGTAAACAGTAGGATTCGAGTGCCGTAGGCATAGGGATGGATGGACGGGTGTTGCATGGACAAGACAATTCACATAGCAATCAGAACATAGGGCAATTGTAGATAAATAAGATAAAGCATCCAAGTACTAGATAATCCTAGGCATGTGTTCTATATATAGTCATACGTGCTCGCAATGAGAACTTGCACAACATCTTTTGTCCTGCCAGCCCGTTTGCAGTAGGGCCTCAAGGGAACTACTGGCAATTAAGGTGATCCTTTTAATAGAGCACCGGAGCAAAGCATTAACACTCTGTGAACACATGTGATCCTCACATCAAAGCCATTCCCTCCGGTTATCCCAATTTCTGTCACTTCGGGGCCATTGGTTCCGGACAACAAATTGTGTATACAACTTGCAGGTAAGACCATAAACAATACTATCATAATGAATCAATAACATGTTCAGATCTGAAATCATGGCACTCGGGCCCTAGTGACAAGCATTAAGCATAACAAGTTGCAACAAAGTCATAAAGCACTAATAAAAGATACTAGGCACCATGCCCTAACAATCTTATGCCATTACATGAATGATCTCATCCAATCCCTACCACCCCCATAGCCTACAATGGGGGATTACTCACTCAGAGATGGGGGAAACATGGATGGTCGATGGAGAAGCGATGGTGATGATGATGGCGATGATCTCCTCCAATTCCCCGTCCCAGCAGGGTGCCAGAACGGAGTTTCTGGTGCTATTTTGTGGAATCTGGTGGTGGCAGCGAAGCGGAACTCCTTCTGGAAAAACGTCGAACCCCCTGAGTTTTTAGGTCAGAAGGCATCTTATAGGCGAAGAGGGAGACCGAGGGGGAGTCTGGGGCGGCCAGACCACCCCCTGGAGCGGCCAGGCCCAGCCCATGCGGCCATGTGGTGTGGCTAGGCCCCATCCCCACTCCGTCTCATATTATGGCTCCAGGAGTCTTCTGGTGAAATAGGATTTTTGGCTTTTGTTCCGTCCAATTCCGAGAATATTCATTTTCTGACTTTCCTGGAACCAAAAACAGCAGAAAACAGGCAGCTGACACTGTGGTTCTTGTTAATAGGATAGTCCAAGAAATCATATGAAAAGTACTCCAAAGTGTGGACAAAACACAAGAAAGTAGATAAAATCAAGCATGGAACATCAAAAATTATAGATACATTTGCAATGTATCAACATCCCCAAGCTTAACTCCTGCTCGTCCTCGAGTAGGTAAGTGATAAAAAGAAAGAATAATTTTTGAGGTGACATGCACCATCATAAACTTGATCAAAGTATTTGTAAAACATTCAAAGTTGGGATGATAGTACTTCAATCATAACATGAAAGAAAAAGTTCTAGCAATAAGACAAAGAAACTATGTTGCAACATGAAAAGGCACAAACAAAAGATTCATGAATAACAATGCTTTGCAAGATGTTTGTTTGTTTCACATAAAGAAAACATAGCATAATGGCATTCAACTAGTCCATCATAGAGTAGGAAACATAAATGCATAGGACACCTTCAAAGTTTATAAGAGTGACTAGATACAAATAGTTTAAAACAAGCAATATCAAAGTATGCATCAATCAACAAGTCTTGGGACAATGCACATAGAACTAAGAATGGCCACTATGCTCTCAAAGTAAGTGCATAAAGGTAGAAGGTGGAGACTCAATATATATAGAGGAAGAAATTCCTTCATAGAAGGAAGTAGGGATTTAAGTCTCATAAAGAGCTTCCAAAAATTATGGTACTTATTAGCTTTCATCTCTCATTGCCCCTATCATAAGCATCTTGAAGTGATTAAGGTTAAAGTGAACAAACTACGGTGTACATGCTTGACGAAGTATAAGTTGGAAATCTCATGTCCCTTGAATACGAGGGCTGCTCATCATGCTACTCAAGTTTAGTTACCGGTAAGTTCTTGTCATTGTAAGTACATGTGTATCATAGAGAACCGCTAATGGGGTACCCCTTGCCCGATGATACGTAAGAATCCCCATATCAAAATGACAAGGCAAGCAGACAACGAGCATCTCAGCAATCTTCTTATTTTCCATGGGAATATGGTGCTTTTTTCTCTCTTTCCTCTTTTGATAATCTCTTTTTTTCTCTTTTTTTCTCAATATAGGACTCTTTTTTTATAAGAAGAATGCTTCATAGACATCTCATTATGGCTACGTTGCAGGTTTCCACCATGTCAGCATGGATTAGACCAGCGGCCCAGGAGTTTCTCTAACACATACATAACTCCATGGACTTACAAGCTCCCCTATTATTTCACACCGACGACATCCATATACAAAAGAGCATGATATCAACTAGGTACAAGTACCAAGTGCAATGTTGAAAGCGTTCTCCATGACAACATGGTTCTGATAATTCACAACAAATAAGTGCAAGCATATACAACATAGACGACACAATGGTTCAACTTTATTAAGGGCAAGAAAAATAAAGTGTGCTATCAAGTTTGTGAGAGCTTTAATCACTAGTTTTCTCATAACAAGTTTAATTTGGAAGGTAGACAAAAACATGAATATACTTGGAATAGAAAATGCTAATAGGTAGGTATGGTGGACTCTTTGGAATAACTTGGTTTAGGGAGTTGGATGCATGAGCGGAACTCATACTTGGTTGTGGAGGCTAGCAAAAGACTGAGAGCGACAAACTAAGAGAGCAATAATGGCCATAATCATGCAGAGCGACAAAACATCATTGATCAAAGCCTAAAGTGATACTACAAGTTGAAATCTAAAGGATCATAAAGGCTATGGTGACTTGAGATAGTCATAACATGGTGTGAGCATGCGCCAAGTCAACCCAAATAAAGCATTAAAGGAGAATACCATTATACTATGCTTTAATATGCTAAAACAACGCATGATTCATCCAAGGCACATTAAGCAATCTCAATTGTTTATAACAAGTCATGCTACAGCAAATAATACTAAGCATAAATCCAAAACAATATCAAGCATGACATGACAAAGCATAGGCCACAGTCACAACAAGCTCTCTTTAACACTTAAGCATGAACTTTCCTACTCTTTTCCAAACCAAACCAAACTATTTGAAAACCAATGTATGAAAGAGGGGGTCCAACCAATTTATTCAGAAAACTAAGCAAACCAAGCAAGCAAAAAAACAAAACAAAAACGAAAAAGAAGACGCTCCAAGAACAACACAATTGTGCATGAAACAATAAAAATGAAGTGTTTGGAAGAAACCTGGGATTTTTATTGACGAAGAAGGGGATGCCTTGGGCATTCCCAAGCTTTGACGCTTGTACCTCTTGAATATTTCTTGGGATGACACGCGTGGCATCCCCAAGCTTGAGCTTTAGTCCATCCTTCATCTCATTACTCATTCCTTCCATACACCTGAATTTTTTCCTTCATACAAAACTTCACACAATCTTTATTAGCAACATTAGTCTTTAGGTTAAGTTCTAACACCAATAAAATTTCCATTAAAACACAAGCTACTGTAGCACTTCCCTCAAAAAGCTCAATTCCCCAAAAGAACTCAAAAAAGGAACCAACAAGAAGCAAATGCAAATAATGGCAGAAATCTGTAAAAACAGACCAGCAGGTAAAGACGAATTTTTCCAAAGACCTTATGTTGCTCAAATAAAAAAGTGTTGACCTAACGAAAGTTAGATAACAACCTGGGGCGGAAGCACAAAAATTCACGCCTCAAAAAGACGTTCAGATATATTACACGATTTTTTACGGTGAAGCATAGAAATCTGTTTCGGGACAGCAACTTTCCCAATCATTACTTCTCTCTCATTAGAGGTTACTCTTGGCACAAAAAGCAAATAAAAAGGATAAGGAGAGGTTATTACTGAAGCAATAACTTCCAAGACTCAACTAAAACTTTTGGGTTATCTCCCAATAAGTACTTTTCTTTAACGCCTTTAAGTTAGGCATAAGCAAAAAACTAAAATGGATAGAATAGAAGTAAACAGAGATAATCACGGTGAAAACATTTTTTTGTTCAATGAAATATTTTTGTTAACAAGGTTGATCAGGTCTTGTTACCAAAACAATTCCATATGAGACAAAACTTTGTATTCCACTAATGATTATGTTACCTCAACCTTGATAGCAATGGTCCCAATCATAATAGTTTCAAATTTTTCTCTTAGTATGGGACAATATATTTCTCCAACTTGAATGCCCTCAAGATGTTCAATTGAATTCAAACCATTAGTTCTTTCAATCTTCTTGGGGAAATAGATAGTATGTTCCTTGTCATTAACATTGAAAGTCACCTTTCCTTGATTACAATAATAACAGCTCCTGCAGTATTAAGAAAAGGTCTCCCAAGAATAATGGACATATTATCATCTTCAGGCATTTCAAGCACAACAAAATCAGTTAATATCAAGCAATTATGAGCCACTTGAACAGGTACATCCTCACATATACCAACAGGAACAGTGGTAGATTTATCAGCCATTTGCAAAGATATATCAGTTGGTATTAATTTTTCTAGTTGAAGCCTCTTATAGAGAGAGAAAGGCATAACACTAACTCCAGCTCCCAAATCACACAAACCAGTTCTAACATAACTGTTCTTAATAGAGCAATGGATAGTTGGAATCCCTGGGTCTCCAAGTTTCTTTGGAACCTTACCATTAAAGGAATAATTAGCAAGCAAAGTAGAGATTTCTTCATTAGGGATCTTCCTTTTATTCGAGACAATATCCTTCATATACTTTGAGTAAGGAGGCAATTTAATAGCATCAGTCAAAGGAATTTGCAGGAATAAAGGTTTCATCCACTCACAAAACTTATTATAGTGTTCATCTTCCTTTGACTTGTGTTTCTTATCAGGGAAAGGCATAGGTTTTTGGACCCAAGGCTCTCTTTCACTACCATGTTTCTTAGCAACAAAATCTTCCTTAGTGTATTTAGTATTCTTAGTGTGCTTTTCAGGTTCTTCTTCAACTTTTTCTTCATTACGAGCTTCATTTTCTTCATTACCACTTTCAGTTTCAGCATCAGAGACAGATATACTATTAGGATCTATAGCAGGTTCAGAGGGTTCTACAATAGTTTTATGTTTCTTTTTTCCTTTTCTTACGAGTAGAGCCACTATTTTCAGCTTGTTGAGAATCCTGCTCAATTCTTTTGGGATGCCCCTCAAGATATAGAGGATCCTGGGTAGCAGCACCACTTCTAGTTCTAATTTCATAAGCATGTTTTTCTGTAGCAACATTAACTAGGAAATATTTTTGCACTTTAGCGAGTTGATCTATTTGAGTTTGAACCATTTGAAAGTGTTTAACAATCATTTTAACATCATTAGAGGTTCTTTCCACAATATCTTTCAACTCAACAATAGATCTAGTGTTTTCCATTAGATGATTTTGCACCCTTTTATTAAAATTATCTTGCTTAACAATAAAAATATCGAATTCTTCTAAGCATTGATCAGGAGGTTTAGAATAAGGAATATCACCTTCAACAAAGTGTTGGAGAGAGTGTACCTCAATAGTGGATGAGTGGGGAATTGGCTTACATAATTCTTCTATAGGAGGTAAATTCTTGACATCTGCGGCTTTAATTCCCTTCTCCTTAAGACATTTCTTAGATTCCTTCATCACTTCATCATTTAATTCAATAACTTCCCTCTTCTTTGATGTTGGAATAGGCACCGGAATAGTAGGTTCAGGTACAATTACTTCAGGTATAGCTTGTTTAGGAGGAGTCCAATCTTCATAGTTCGTGCTTATTTTAGCCATTAATTCCTCAGCTTCCTTAGGAGTCCTATTCCTGAAAACACAATCAGCACAACTATCTAGGTATGTCCTAGATTCCTCGGTTAGTCCATTATAAAATATATCAAGAAGCTCATTCTTAGGTAATGGACTTCCAGCCTGTGCATGAATCAAAGCACAAAACCTTGCCCAAGATTCGGGCAATACCTCCGTTTCTCCCTGTTTAAAATCAAAATGTTCTTGCAAAATAGCATGTCTAGCACTTGGAGGAAAATATTTCTGCAGGAAAGTACTAATCAAGCAATCAGGGCTATCAATAGATCTAGGAGGTAAATTACTAAACCAAGTTTTAGCTTCTCCTTTTAGTGAAAAAGGGAAAATCTTAGCAACAAAGTAAGTACGCATCTTAATATCATCAGAAAACAAGCCACTCATGGTAGAAAGTTCATTCATTTGTGCTACCGCACTTTCATTCTTAGTCCCACAAAAAGGTTATTTCTCAACAATAGCTATGTAAGATAGATCGAGAGAGAAATCATAATCTTCATCTATAACGTTTATGGGAGAAGCAGCAAACTTAGCAATAGGAGACAATTTGGGTCTAATAGTATGCCTCTCAAGGAGACTCTTAGCAGTGCTCCTATCATGGATGTTTTTACATTCCTTAATAAATTCATCGGTCATCTCAACATAACCATCTTCAATATCATAACTTTCACTAGACTCAGGTGAACTAACAGGTGTAGTAGTGTCTTCATTAGGAGTTTCAATATTTCTAACTATAGTTCAAGCAATCGTAGCCTCTAGGAAAGGACCTAATGAACCACTCTTATCAAGCACAGTAGAAGCAGCATCATAAGTATCAGAAGTTTCAGATTCAACAATAGTAGCAGTGTGTGTAGCATGTGTATGTGGTGGTATAACGAGCTTACTCATAACAGATGGTGAATCAAGAGCAATAGAGGTGTTCAGAACCGTACCTCTTCTTGTAGTGGATGGTAAAATAGGAACCTTGCCATCACGAGAGTTACCCATGATGGATGGATAACAGCAAACAATAGAGAATCCCAGTGAACTTAATAAATAAAGCTATGCTCCCCGGCAACAGCGCCAGAAAATAGTCTTGATGACCCACAAGTATAGGGGGTGTATCGCAGTATTTTCGAGGGACACAAGGGGAGCCAAAGAATATTTATAAGCCTTAGAAACTGAGTTGTCAATTAAGCTGCACCTGGAAACAATCTTGCTCACAGCAGTTTATCAGTAGCAACGTTTTTGTAGTAAGAATAGCAAAGTAGCAGCAGCAGTAAAGTAAAGACAGCAGTAACAATAGCAGTAAATAGTAGGATTCGAGTGTGATAGGCATAGGTATGGATGGACGGGCGTTGCATGGACAAGACAATCCACATAGCAATTAGAACATAGGGCAATTGCAGATAAATAAGATAAAGCATCCAAGTACTAGATAATCCTAGGCATGTGTTCCATATATAGTCATACATGCTCGCAATGAGAACTTTCACAACATCTTTTGTCCTGCCAGCCCATTTGCAGCGGGGCCTCAAGGGAACTACTGGCAATTAAGGTGATCCTTTTAATAGAGCACCGGAGCAAAGCATTAACACTCTATGAACACACGTGATCCTCACATCAAAGCCATTCCCTCCGGTTATCCCGATTTCTGTCACTTCAGGGCCATTGGTTCCGGACAACAACATGTGTATACAACTTGCAGGTAAGACCATAAACAATACTATCATAATGAATCAATAACATGTTCAGATCTGAAATCATGGGACCCGGGCCCTAGTGACGAGCATTAAGCATAACAAGTTGCAACAAAGTCATAAAGCACTAATATAAGATACTAGGCACCATGCCCTAACAATCTGATGCCATTACATGAACGATCTCATCCAATCCCTACCATCCCCATAGCCTACAGCGGGGGATTACTCACTCATAGATGGGGGGAAACATGGATGGTCGATGGAGAAGTGATGGTGATGATGATGGCGATGATCTCCAATTCCCCGTCCCGGCATGGTGCCAGAATGGAGTTTCTGGTGCTATTTCATGGAATCTAGTGGTGGCGGCGGAGCGGAACTCCTTCTGGAAAAACGTCGTACCCTCCTGAGTTTTTAGGTCAGAAGGCATCTTATAGGCGAAGAGGGAGACCGAGGGGGAGTCTGGGGTGGCCAGACCACCCCTTGGCATGGCCAGGCCTAGCCCGCGCGGCCAGGTGGTGTGGCTAGGCCCCAGCCCCACTCCGTCTCATATTCTGGCTCCAGGAGTCTTCTGGTGAAATAGGATTTTTGGCTTTTGTCCCGTCCAATTCCGAGAATATTCATTTTCTGACTTTCCTGGAACCAAAAACAACAGAAAACAGGCAGCTGGCACTGTGGCTCTTGTTAATAGGTTAGTCCGAGAAATCATATGAAAAGTACTCCAAAGTGTGGACAAAACACAAGAAAGTAGATAAAACCAAGCATGGAACATCAAAAATTATAGATACATTTGCAATGTATGAATCCCCTATCCCCCTACCATCTACCCCAGCCCATACCAGCTCCCCCTTCACCACTAGCAATAGTGGCACGCCGCCCAAATATGGTCATCCCGGCCAAACGCGGGCAACGCGCCAACGACCGCGCAACACCAATCTAGCATGCCCCTAACTCCGTCAAACCCTACCGCCGCCCACGGTCCCTTCCCCGAGCGTTGCCAGCCCCTGGACCACCGAGGAAAGCTCATTCCCACTGCCTCTGCACCGTGCCCAGCTCACGCCAGAGCACCGTCCCCGACAAGCCCGCACAAGCCGCGCCTTTCCTTTAGCTCACGTGCGCCGCTCTGCCATAACCCCAACACCTCCCCAGACACGTCCTCTTCTCGCCGCGTGACCAGCAGTCACCGTGAAATGCGTCGAGTGATACGTCCAAAACGTATCTACTTTCCCGAACACTTTTGCTATTGTTTCTCCTCTATACTTGTGTGATTTGGATGCAACTAATGTGAACTGACGCTGTTTTCAGCAGAATTGCCTTGGTGTCTACTTTTTGTGCAGAAAATCAACTATCAGGAAAAATCCCGGAAAATATGCCAAAAATCCTATTTTACCCGAAGACTCCAGGAGCCAGAATACGAGACGGAGAAGAGCCCTGGGGTGGCCACACCACTTGTTGGCGCGGGCCAGGCCAGACCGCGCCAGGGGGTGGTGTGGGCCCCCAGGAACCCCCTCGGCCTCTCTCTTCGCCTGTAAGGAGCCTTCTGACCTAAGAAATTGGGGGGTTCGACGTTTTTCTAGAAGGAGTTCCGCTCCGCCGCCACCACCAGATTCCACGAAACAGCACCAGAAACTCCGTTCTGGCACCCTGCCGGGACGGGGAATTGGAGGAGATCATCACCATCGCTTCTCCATCGACCATCCATGTTTCCCCCATCTATGAGTGAGTAATCCCCCGCTATAGGCTATGGGGATGGTAGGGATTGGATGAGATCGTTCATGTAATAGCATCAGATTGTTAGGGCATAGTGCCTAGTATCTCTATTAGTGCTTTATGACTTTGTTGCAACCTTGTTGTGCTTAATGCTTGTCACTAGGGCCCGAGTGCCATGATTTCAGATCTGAACTTATTATTGATTCATCATGATAGTATTGTTTTGGGTCTTATCTACAAGTTGTTTACACACGTCGTTATCCGGAACCTATGGTCCCGAAGTGACAAAAATCGGGGTAGCCGGAAGGGAAAGGCTTTGATGTGAGGATCACGTGTGTTCACGGAGTGTTAATGCTTTGCTCTGGTGCTTTATTAAAAGGAGCACCTTAATTGCCAGTAGTTCCCTAGAGGCCCCGCTGCAAACAGGCTGCAGGACAAAAGATGTTGTGCAAGTTCTCATTGCGAGCACGTATGACTATATATGGAACACATGCCTAGGATTGTCTAGTACTTGGATGCTTTATCTTATTTATCTGCAATTTCCCTATGTTCTGATTGCTATGTGAATTGTCTTGTCCATGCAATGCCCGTCCATCCATCCCTATGCCTACCGCACTCGAATCCCACAGTTTACTGCTTTTGTTACTACTGTCTTTGTTTTGCTGCTACTGTTACTTTACTATTCCTACTACAAAACTGTTGCTACTGATAAACTGCTGTGAGCAAGATTGTTTCCAGGTGCAGCTGAATTGATAACTCAGTTGTTAAGACTGATAAGTATTCTTTGGCTCCCCTTGTGTCGAATCAATAAATTGGGTTTCACTTCCCTCGAAAATACTACGATACACCCCCTATACTTGTGGGTCATCAAGACTATTTTCTGGCGCCGTTGCCGGGGAGCATAGCTTTATTTATCAAGTTCACTTAGATTCTCTATTGTTCGCTGCTTTCCATCCATCATGGGTTAGTCTTGTGATGGCAAGGTTCCTATTTTACCATCCACTACAAGAAGAGGTACGGTTCTGAACACCTCTTACTCTCTTGATTCACCGTCTGTTCTGAGTAAGTTCCTTACACCGCCACATACACATGCTACACATACTGCTACTACTGCTGAATTTGAAACTTCTGATGCTTATGATGCTGCTTCTACTGTGCTTGATAAGAGTGGTTCATTAGGTCCTTTCCTAGATGCTACGATTGCTAGAACTATAGTTGGAAATACCGAAACTCCTAATGAACACACTGCTACACCTATTAGCTCACCTGAGTCTAGTGAGAGTTATGATGCTGAAGAAGATAATGTTGAGATGACTGATGAGTTTATTGAAGAATGTAGGAACACCCATGATAGGAGCGCTGCTAAGAATCTCCTTGAGAGGCGTACTATTAGACCGAAATTATATCCTGCTCCTCAGTTTGCTGCTTCTCCCATAAACATTATAGATGAAGATTATGATTTCTCTCTCGATCTATCTTACATAGCTATTGTCGAGAAAGAACCTTTTGGTGGAACTAAGAATGAAAGTGCGGTAGCACATATGAATGAACTTTCTACCATGAGTGGCTTGTTTTCTGATGATATTAAAATGCGTACTTACTTTGTTGCTAAGGTTTTCCCTTTTTCACTAAAGGGAGAAGCTAAAACTTGGTTTGGTAATTTACCTCCTGGATCTATTGATAGCCCTGAGTGCTTGTTTAATACTTTCCTGCAGAAATATTTTCCTCCTAGTGCTAGACATGCTGTTTTGCAGGAACTTTTTGATTTTAAACAAGGAGAAAAAGAGGTATTGCCCGAATCTTGGGCAAGGTTTTGTGCTTTGATTCATGCACAGGCTGGAAGTCCATTACCTAAGAATGAACTACTTGATATATTTTATAATGGACTAACCGAAGAATCTAGGACGTACCTAGATAGTTGTGCTGATTGTGTTTTCAGGAATAGGACTCCCAAGGAAGCTGAGGAATTAATGGCTAAAATAAGCAAGAATTATGAAGATTGGGCTCCTCCTAAACAAGCTATACCTGAAGTAATTGTACCTGAACCATCTATTCATGTGCCTATTCCAACACCAAAGAAGAGGGGAGTTATTGAATTAAATGATGAAGTGATGACGGAAGCTAAGAAATGTCTTAAGGAGAAGGGAATTAAAGCTGCAGATGTCAAGAATTTACCTCCTATAGAAGAATTATGTAAGCTTATTCCCTACTCACCCACTATTGAGGTACACTCTATCCAACACTTTGATGAAGGTGATATCCCTTACTTGAAACCTCCTGATTAATGCTTAGAAGAATTTGATATCTTTATTGTTAAGCAAGATAACTTTAATAAAAGGGTGCAAAATCATCTAATGGAAAACACTAGAGCTATTGTTGAGTTGAAACATATTGTGGAAAGAACCTCTAATGATGTTAAAATGATTGTTAAACACTTTCAAATGGTTCAAACTCAAATAGATCAACTCGTTAAAGTGCAAAACGACTTGCTAGTTAATGCTGCTAAAGAAAAACATGCTTATGAAATTAGAACTAGAAGTGGTGCTGCTATCCAGGATCCTCTATATCCCGAGGGGCATCCCAAAAGAATTGAGCAGGATTCTCAACAAGCTGAAAATAGTGGTTCTACTCGTAAGAAAAGGAAAAAGAAACATAAAACTATTATAGAACCCTCTGAACCTGCTATAGTATATCTATCTCTGATGCTGAAACTGAAAGTGGTAATGAAGAAAATGAAGTTCCTAAGGAAGAAAAAGTTGAAGAACCTGAAAACCACACTAAGACTACTAAATACACCGAAGAAGATTTTATTGCTAAGAAACATGGTAGTGAAAGAGAACCTTGGGTCCAAAAACCTATGCCTTTCCCTGATAAGAAACACAAGTCAAAGGAAGATGAACACTATAATAAGTTTTGTGAGTGGATGAAACCTTTATTCTTGCAAATTCCTTTGTCTGATGCTATTAAATTGCCTCCTTATTCAAAGTATATGAAGGACATTGTCTCGAATAAAAGGAATATCCCTAATGAAGAAATCTCTACTTTGCTGGCTAATTATTCCTTCAATGGTAAGGTTCCTAAGAAACTTGGTGATCCAGGGATTCCAACTATCCCTTGCTCTATTAAGAACAGTTGTGTTAGAACTGCTTTGTGTGATTTGGGAGCTGGAGTTAGTGTTATGCCTTTCTCTCTCTATAAGAGGCTCCAGCTTGAAAAATTGATACCAACTGATATATCTTTGCAAATGGCTGATAAGTCTACCACTATTCATATGGGTATATGTGAGGATGTACCTGTCCAGGTGGCTCATAATTGCTTGATATTAACTGATTTTGTTGTGCTTGAAATGCCTAAAGATGATAATATGTCTATTATTCTTGGGAGAATTTTCTTAATACTGTAGGAGCTGTTATTAATTGTAATCAAGGAAAGGTGACCTTCAATGTTAATGACAAGGAACATACTGTCTATTTCCCCAAGAAGATTGAAAGGACTTATGGTTTAAATTCAATTGAACATGCTGAAGGCATTTAAGTTGGAGAAATATATTGTCCCATACCAAGAGAAAAATTTGAAACTATTATGATTGGGACCATCGCTATCAAGGTTAAGGTAACATAATCATTAGTGGAGTACAAAGTTTTGTCTCATATGCAATTGTTTTGGTAGCAAGACTTGATCGCTAACAAAAGGATTCCATTGAACAAAACAATGTTTTCATTATGATTATCTCCGTTTATTTCTATCCTTTGTATTTTAGTTTTTGCTTTCGTTTAGTTTTCTTTGTGTTGTTAGTTTGCTTGCATGCTAGAACTTCTGTAGTTCTAGCCTTGTTTTGTCCTTGCATCATGTTTCCAAAAAGAAAAAAATATGTCTGTCAAAAAAATCATTCTTCTATTTCTGAAAATTTCCCAAAAATAAAGTGTCTCGAAAAATTCCAGAAAATTCATATTAAATTTTTACGTGAAAAAAGGGGCAGAGGAGTGCCTGGTAGGTACCAGGGGGGCCCACCAGGCAGGGACACCACATGGTGGCACGACCAGACCTGGGTGGCGCCATGCCCTGGTGTGGGCCACCGCTGGCCCTCCATTACCTCTCTCACCTGCCACTTTATTCTCTCTCCCGAGTAAGCTCCAGTTCATAGCTCGAAATCATGTTCTTTCTGTGCTTGCTCTCGATTTCTTCGATCTCCTTGCTCAGCCCATCTTTCTTGCTGAAATTTGGAGCAATTGTTCCCTGGTATGTGACTCCTCCCCTTGTCCAAGTAGATTTGTGTTTAGTGGATTATATGTTGAGTATTTTGCTGCTGTAGGTGACTGGTTTTGAGAGCTTGTAATCTTGTTTGATGCCTAGAGATATAGTTTTGATGCATATTTAGGCCTCTTGCTAGTCCCTATGAGTAGAATCCTTCATTATATTTACTTTGCAATCACTTGTTTAATAGGTGTTTAAATTTCAGAATAAAAGCCGAGTGAACACCACCTAAACCAACATGAGCTTTGGGTGCCTGAAGTCATGAAGGTCCACAGGGAGGAGGAAGTTTTTCCTTCCATATATCCATGCCCTGAGTTCATGAGAGCTGCAGGAATTCTACAAGATTTCTACAATTTGGTTTCTAATGCAGGGTTAGAGCGTTTCTTGGAAGATGAACCTTGTCAATTTGTGAAGCTAACCATGTCTGTGGTGCAGGATTTCCAATTTAGTCACTCTTTGCCTAACCCCATGGTCCATTACAAAATTTACAATATTGCTGTCAATCTTTCTCTTGATGAGTTTTGTGCAGCCATTAAGGTACCTCAATGGGGATCATGTAAGAAGATTAAAGAGAGACCAGAACCACTCATGGATATATACGCAGAAATTTGTCAAGGGAGTAGCTTCTCAAAGGAGAATGGAAAAATCCGTAACATTCATCTTCCCTCCATTCGCTACTTTGCTTACTTTATTGCCAAGTGTGTTCTTGCTAGGAAAACTGCCAATAAGTTATCTTCGTTTGATCTGGCATTTATCTCTGCTGCTCTTAAACGAGATAAGTCTTACAACTTAGGTGCTTTGATAGCCTTCCGTCTTGCTACTAACCGTGAGAAAGGTGGAATCTGTGGAGGCCTTATTGCTTCTCATTTACTAGCATTGCATGGTTTAGTGCCTCATCATCTAGACCTTCAGTTTCCCATAGAGAGGCTTGATTTTAATTCCATGGTACATCATAAATTTATTTCCTCGTGGGCTAGCTTGAGTGAGTTGTCTTATGAAATAACCTTTCTCAAAGCTGGATGGAGAAAGAGCAAGTCCGAACGTGTTGTTCTTTTGCCTGCACCTATTTTGTTTAACCTTGATAACAGGGAAGGATGGTCCCTCACTGAGGAGGATCTTGACACGTACTTGGGAGAGCTCTCCCAACAGGAGCAGGACACTAGAAGGGAGGTCACGGATGATTTTGTCCAGCCCTCGAATGAGGGAGAGTCTTCATATCAGCAGCCCACTTATGATTGGGGAGCTTCTTCTTCTTCTCATGGGCCTAGCTACGACCATTCTTACCAAGATCCGCCCGCTTGGAACCCCTATTCGTACATGGATTGATACCCACTTAGGCCAAAAGCCTAAGCTTGGGGGGAGGTACGCCGACACCGCACTTATCTCCATATCATGTTGCGTCGGTTCTTTGTATATTCATGCTTTCGTTCTGTTTTTAGTTTTCGTTCTTCTTTGCTTTTGCTTTCTAATACACAAAAAGACCAAAAATATATTTGTTGTTTCTCTTTGGTTTGCTTGTTTCTTTTTGCTTTGTTTGAACTATTCGAAAAAACCAAAAAGATTTTGCTTTGCTTGTTTTTCTCTTTTGGTTTTTGTTTAAAAGCGAAAACACCAAAAATATTTGTCGTTCTTCTTTGGTTTTTGCGAGTTGGCTACAGGGTTCAACAGTTCCCAGTGGATTATTGGTTTCATATTATTATTCAAGACACACAAGTGAAGAGCAATAATGAGGATTAATGACAACTTGAGGCATGGTAAGAGGCTGGTAACAAACTCTATTTGTCTTCATTTTTGTACATATACTCATCTTTGTGATCTTGCTTAGTCCGTTCATGTAGGGTGTATGTTATCTTTGAATGCTTAGTAGTTCTTGCTTTCTTGTGATTAGATCCAGCCCGCTAATAGTTTGTAGCATGTCTCATGAATGTTTGCTTGCATTACTCTATTCATAAATTGGTATGACACTGTGGTATCCTCCTCTGAATGTTTCATTTGATCGACTTGGCACATGCTCACGCATGCACATGACTGTAATAATCAGTTAAGCCTTGACGAATCATTTTGCCTTGAGGATCTTGAATCATTTTCATACCATGAGTAGTCTTGTTTTGTTGCAAGCATGATAATGATAGCTATTTCTCTCTCGTTTGTCGCTCCCTTACTATTGCTAGCTTTCACTTCCACTGAGTGTTTTACTCATGTTTCCAACTCCCTAAACTAAATATTTCCAAAGTGTCCACCATACCTACCTATTAGCATCGTTTGCTATCTCCGTGCATATTCAATATGCCTTGTTTTCTTCCGAATAAAATGTTTGCTTGTTATGAGAAAGTTAGTTAGTAAAGCTTTCATGAACTTGATGGCACACTTTATTTTCTGCACTTAATAAACCTGAACCATTGCGTCCTTCTTTGGTGTGCATATGCTTGCGCTTTATGAGTTGAAGTTAGCAGAACCATGTATCATGGGGACCGCTTTCAGCGCTTCATAGGTACTTTGTACTTAGTTGATATCATGTTCTTTTGCTTATGGATCCCGGCGGTGTGAAATAAAAGTGGAACTTGTAAGATCATGGAGTTTGTATGTATGTTAGAGAAACGCCTGGGCTGCTAGCCTAAGCCATGCCTAATCATGGTGGAAACTTGCAACATAACCATAATGAGCATTCTATGAAGCATCCTCAATAAAAATCTATGCACATAGTAAATAAAAAGATCGCTGAGATGCTCATTGTCTGCTTGCCTTGTATTTTGATTATGGGATAGCTCCCGTGTCATGTGCAAGGGGTACCCCGTTGGCGGTTCTCTATGATACGTATGTACTTACAATGACAAGAGCTTACTTGTGACTGAAGTTGAGTAGCATGAGGATCGGTCTTCGTAAGTAAGGGGCATGAGACTTCAATTTATAACTTGTCAAGCATATCCTCTTAGTTGTGTCACTTTCACCTTAACCACATTAAAGATGCTTATGATAGGGGCAATGAGAGCTCAAAGCTAACGAGTATCATACTTTCAGCATTTGGAAGCCTTTCAAAATTATTCAAAACCTTTTTCTTCTACTTGTTGAGTCTCCACATATTCTTTGAGCACCTTCTTGAGAGCATTAGTTGTCATTTTTTGTGTTTGTTCCATTACTTGATTACTTGTGTTATGAATTTGATGCTTGTAACTTTGATATCTTTACTTCTAGTCATCACTTAAACTTCAGAGGTGCCTTGGCATACATAATCAAAGGCAAGCGATATACCACTCTATCATACCTTTCTATGAGCATTGTAATGTTGCTTATGTTTGTGCTTCATGCTACTTATTATTCTTGAGTTGAAATCTCTTCATAGCTTGCAATGACTATTAAGTAGACTCAGTTGCATACTCTTTATTATGAATTGTCTAGGTAGTTGATCACATTGCATAGAATATTTACATCATATGAAGCAAATGTGTTCGTGAATGTTCTTTTATCGCACTCGGTTTTCAACTGAATTGCTTGAGGACAAGCAATAAGCTAAGCTTGGGGGAGTTGATACGTCCAAAACGTATCTACTTTCCTGAACACTTTTGCTATTGTTTCTCCTCTATACTTGAGTGATTTGGATGCAACTAATGCGAACTGACGCTGTTTTCAGTAGAATTGCCTTGGTGTCTACTTTTTGTGCAGAAAATCAACTATCAGGAAAAATCCCGGAAAATATGCCAAAAATCCTATTTTACCCGAAGACTCCAGGAGCCAGAATACGAGACGGAGAAGAGCCCTGGGGGTGGCCACACCACCTGCTGGCACGGGCCAGGCCAGGCCACGCCAGGGGGTGGTGTGGGCCCCCAGACACCCCCTCGGCCTCTCTCTTCGCCTATAAGGAGCCTTCTGACCTAAGAAATCGGGGGGTTCGACGTTTTTCCAGAAGGAGTGCCGCTCCGCCGCCACCACCAGATTCCACGAAACAGCACCAGAAACTCCGTTCTGGCACCCTGTCGGGACGGGGAATTGGAGGAGATCATCGCCATCATCATCACCATCGCTTCTCCATCAACCATCCATGTTTCCCCCATCTATGAGTGAGTAATCCTCCGCTGTAGGCTATGGGGATGGTAGGTATTAGATGAGATTGTTCATGTAATGGCATCATATTGTTAGGGCATAGTGCCTAGTATCTCTATTAGTGCTTTATGACTTTGTTGCAACCTTGTTGTGCTTAATGCTTGTCACTAGGGCCCGAGTGCCATGATTTCAGATCTGAACTTATTATTGATTCATCATGATAGTATTGTTTTGGGTCTTATCTACAAGTTGTTTACACACGTCGTTGTCCGGAACCTATGGTCCCGAAGTGATAGAAATCGGGGTAGCTGAAAGGGAAAGGCTTTGATGTGAGGATCACGTGTGTTCACGGAGTGTTAATGCTTTGCTCCGGTGCTTTATTAAAAGGAGCACCTTAATTGCCAGTAGTTACCTAGAGGCCCCGCTGCAAACGGGCTGGCAGGAAAAAAGATGTTGTGCAAGTTCTCATTGCGAGCACGTATGACTATATATGGAACACATGCCTAGGATTGTCTAGTACTTGGATGCTTTATCTTATTTATCTGCAATTGCCCCATGTTCTGATTGCTATGTGAATTGTCTTGTCCATGCAACGCCCGTCCATCCATGCCTATGCCTACCACACTCGAATCCCACTGTTTACTGCTTTTGTTACTACTGTCTTTGTTTTGCTGCTACTGTTACTTTACTATTCCTACTACAAAACTGTTGCTACTGATAAACTACTGTGAGCAAGATTGTTTCCAGGTGCAGCTAAATTGACAACTCATTTGTTAAGACTGATAAGTATTCTTTGGCTCCCCTTGTGTCGAATCAATAAATTGGGTTTCACTTCCCTCGAAAATACTGCGATACACCCCCTATACTTGTGGGTCATCATCGAGCACTGCCTCTGCCGCACAGAGCGCCAGCCTTTCCTGACCACATGGCACCGCCCCTAGCGTCGCCATCATGCCGTAGCTGACCGCTAGGAGGCAAGCCACCATCCGCCTACCCTGCCCATGCCTCTAGCGCCCTGTATCGTCGTCACCAATAAGCTCACCGTCGCCCTCACGGTCCCCTCGTCGAGCCTATATAAGGAGCCCTCCCCAGCACCAATTTCTCACACCACTCAGCTCCCCTCTCACCACTGATCCTTCCCCACCGTTAGCCAGAGCCGCTCGAGCAGCCGTTCACTAGAATTGCGCCGGAGTTCGTCGTAACAGAGAAGTAAGGGGCCCGATGATTTCGTCCACACCAGGAGTTGCCGCAACCTTACCTGAGTCCACCGTCGTCTCCTTAATCGATCGCCCCCATCGCCACACTAGCTGGAGCCCTGGTATGCCCCCACTGCATCCTCACCGAGCCGCTAGGGTTCCATCTCGCCGCAACCTGTCTGTCATCGACGATGAGCCACAGCTGTCGATCATAGTTCTAATCGTGCGGCCCACATCGCCCCGTACCGCTTCGCGTTTGAAGAGCCACTGACATGCGGGAGCCCCTGTCAGTTGTTCTCTACGTCGCGGAGTGTGGCTGGGCTGGCGCATTAGTGTTCTCGCCTTATCCCGCAGATTCAAATTTAGATTTTTCAATTTAGACTTAATCTAGTTTCTGTCCACTAGTTTAAAAATCAATTCAGAAAGATTTACTTAACCAAATTGAATGATTACAATTTTGTTGGAAAGATAATTTAAATCTCTATCCAAGCCCGTTGGATTTAAATCAATTAGAGTTATAGATCACATATACCAAAAATAACAAAACAGAGACTTTTCTACACTGAAACATTTTTTCAAAAATCAACCATAATTTATTTTGAGTTGATTCCAACTCTCAAAAATCATATTTGAATATACCTATCTGAATATGTAATAATATTTAAGTTTGCATGTAGTGACTTTGGACTAGTACCAAAATAATGCTATATAGGCATTTCTAGTCACTTTAAATCATTAAATATTAATCTTAAACTTTATAAAATGTGATCCAACATTTAAATCCCAGTCCCATGTATTAGAATATATGGTGATGACATGTGTCCACATAATCCCATATTTTAAATGGAGAATATTAAATCTTAATTAATTTCAATGAGTAGAAATTACTTTTCTCAAATAAAATAAATGAAACTAGTTCATCAAATCTTGTGATGTTTGTGATGGTACTAGATCATCAAGTATGTGCCTTAGTGTGCTAAATAGACTAGTTAAGTATTGTTTGCTGATTCTGTATCCCGTATGTACTTATAGACAATAGTACCGACCAAGTCTACGAGGAGGAGGAGTTCTACCCTGAAGAAGACGAGGAGAGTTTCAACCACTGCACCTACCAAGGCAAGCTATTATTGGCAAGCTAAAACTTCAAGCCATCACTAGATGCAATTATAACCCAAGCAAGATGCCTTAGGCATGCTTTGGTTATACCTTTTTGATTTATACCCATCCCAAGTTTTCTTACAATCTTTACTTTCTTTTAGTTTATCAAAGTCCTTTACTTTGTTTATAGGTAGCATAAAATAGTATAAAACTTGACCTATCTAATTAGACTTAGATGTCATTCTATAGCATTAGATTGAGATTTAGCATCCCACTTTAGTGAACACTCTTAACTTAGTGATTAGAGCTAAACCAAAATCTTGATCACTTTAGATGGGAATACTTGGTGAAAATGACTTATGAAAACCTTGGAATGATGAGTCATTCTATTGAGATGTTTTGACATGTGTTGAGAAACACAATTGGTTTATGATGATGATGGAAATGTTGAGGCATGAGCCTTAGCCCCTTTATGAAAACTGATGGTTGGGTTCGGATGCGATACCATTCCAATTTCACCGTACAACCATAATACCTGAATTGGGTAAGGCTTAGCCGGAAGTTTATATGTATTAGTATTAGTTCCCTCGCAGGAGAGGTTTGAGCTGAGGCTACCTCTCAATGTTGTCCACCTATGCAGTGCCCAGGATGGCAGATGGCCATGACTGGGAGGCCAAGCTCATAGGAGAGGTGCTTATACTAGAGTGTGTAAAGGAAAGGTTATGTTTGGTTATCTGCATACTAAGTATGATGATTCAGGGTTATCCCTGACAGATGTATCGAATTTTGTGGTGAAAATGTACCACCTCTGCAGAGTGTCAAACTATTCAAATAGCCGCGTCCACGGTTATGGATAGTTGGGGTGGCCATATTGTTCCGTTGTCAGATGTTTTCAAAATGACTTATGAAATGAATGGTGACATGACTTGACCACAACATGGTTGTTACTATGACAACTAAGTTCCCACTTAGGTGATTTCAAACTTTATTTTATCTTTCTTTGTTTCTGAACTCAGCTTAGGTTTCAAACTTAACTTTACAAATAAACTTAGAAGTTAGCATTCCTTTCTAGAATTACTTTACTTGTTAGTGATAGTTTACAAGTACTTAAAGAGTACTCATGGCTTTGTCCCTGGCTATTCCTGTGGCCAGACTATGAGGAGGACTATCCGGAAGAAGGACAGCAGGACGGCTACGACAACTAGGATCATCTCCCATCGTCAGCATTGCCTCTGACACTGAAGATGGAGCCCACCGCTACGCTATTTATTCCGCTACTTGTTTGTACTAAGACTGGATCATGAGATCCTTTATTTGTGTAAGATATTATTATGATTTGTAATGGATGATGTATTGTGATATCCAATCTGCTATGTCTCACAAAAATGGTAATCCTAGGATTGCGATGTATGGCATAACAGGCATATGGGATTAAAAATCCGGGTGTTGACACTCTTGATTCACCATCTATTATGAGTAAGCTCCTTTCACCACCACATACACATGCTACGCATACTGCTACTACTTCTGAATCTGAAACTTCTTATACTTATGATGCTGCTTCTACTATGCTTGATAAAAGTGGTTCATTAGGTCCTTTCCTAGATTCTACGATTGCTAGAACTATAGCTGGAAATACTGAAACTCCTAATGAAGATACTACTACACCTGTCAGTTCACTTGAGTCTAGAGAGAGCTATGATATTGAAGACGCATATATAGAAATGACTAATGAATTTATTAAAAAATGCCAAAACACCCATGGTAGGAGTGTTATTAAGAGTCTTCTTGAGAAACATATTGTTAGACCTAAATTATCTCCTAATGTTAAGTTTGCTACATCTCCCATACACATTAAAGATAAAGATTATGATTTCTCTCTTGATCTATCTTACATAACCATTGTTGAGAAAGAACCTTTTTGTGGGACTAAGAATGAAAGTGTTGTAGCACATATGACTGAGCTTTCTACCATGAGTGGCCTGTTTTCTGATGATATTAAGATGCACACCTACTTTGTTGCTAAAATTTTCCCTTTTTCACTGGAAGGAGAAGCTAAGGCTTGGTTTAATAATTTACCTCCTAGATCTATTGATAGCCCTGATTGCTTGATTAGTACTTTCTTTCAGAAATATTTCCCTCCTAGTGCTAGACATGCCATTTTGTAGGAACTTTTTGATTTTAAACAGGGAGAAAGAGATATTGCCTGAATCATGTGCAAGGTTTTGTGCTTTGATTCATGTACAGACTAGATGTCCATTACCTAAAATGAGCTTCTTGATATACATTATAATGGGATAACTGAAGAATCTAGGACATACCTGGATAGTTGTGCTGATTGTGTTTTTAGGAATACAACTCCCAAAGAAGCTGAGGAATTAATGGCTAAAATAAGCAAGAATTATGATGTCTGGACTTCACCTGAGCCAACTACGCCTGAGACAGCTACACCTGAGTTAACTATGCCTGCGCCGACACCAACATCAAAGAAGAGGGGAGTAATTGAACTAAATGATGAAGTGATGAAGGAAGCTAAGAAATGTCTTAAGGAGAAGGGTACTAAAGCTGAATACGTAAAGAATTTACCTCCAATAGAAGAATTATGTAAGCCAATCTCCCACTCACCCACTATTGAGGTACACTCTCTCCAACATTTTGATGAAGGTGATATTCCTTACTCTAAACCTCCTGATCAATGCTTGTAAGAATTTGATATTTTTATTGTTAAGCAAGATAATTTTAATAAAAAGGTGCAAAATCATCTAATGGAAAACTCTAGAGCTATTATTGAGTTGAAGGATATTGTGGAAAGAACCAGTAATGATATTAAAATGCTTGTTAAACATTTTCAAATGGTTCAAACTCAAACGGACCAGCTTATTAAAGTGCAAAAAGATTTGCTAGTTAATGCTTCTAAGGAAAAACAAGCTTATGAAATTAGAACTAGAAGTGGTGCTGCCACCCAGGATCATCTATATCCTGAGGGGAATCCTAAAATAATTGAGCAAGATTCTCAACAAATTGAAAATAGTGGTACTTCTCCTAAGAAAAGGAAAAAGAAACATAAAACTATTGTAGAATCTTCTGAACCTGCTAAAGATCCTAATAGTATATCTGTCTCTGATGCTGAAACTGAAAGTGGTAATGAGGAAAATGATGCTCTTGATAAAGAAAAAGTTGAAGAAGAATCAAAAATAAACACTAAGAATACTAAATACACTAAGGAAGATTTTGTTGCTAAGAAACATGGTAGTGAAAGAGAGCCTTGGGTACAAAAACCTATGCCTTTCCCTGATAAGAAACACAAGTCAAAGGAAGATGAACACTATAATAAGTTTTGTGAGTGGATGAAACCTTTATTTTTGCAAATCCCTTTGACTGATGCTATTATATTACCACCTTATTCAAAGTATATGAAGGATATTGTCTCTAATAAAAGGAAGATCCTAATGAAGAAATTTCTACTTTGCTTGCTAATTATTCCTTTAATGGCAAGGTTCCAAAGAAACTTGGAGACTCACGGATTCCAACTATTCCATGCTCTATTAAAAATAGTTATGTTAGAACTGCTTTGTGTGATTTGGGAGCAGGAGTTAGTGTTATGCCTTTTTCTCTCTATAAGAGACTTCAATTGGAAAAATTAATACCGACTGATATATCTTTGCAAATGGCTGATAAATCTACTACTATCCATGTTGGTATATGTGAGGATGTGCCTGTTCAGGTGGCTCATAATTGCTTGATATTAACTGACTTTGTTGTGCTTGAAATGCCTTAAGATGATAATATGTCTATTATTCTTGGGAGACCTTTTCTTAATAGTGCAGGAGCTGTTATTAATTGTAATCAAGGAAAGGTGACTTTTAGTGTTAATGACAAGGAGCATACTGCCTATTTCCCCAAGAAGATTGATAGGACTTATGGCTTAAATTCAATTGAATATGTTGAGGGCATCCAAGTTGGAGAAATATATTGTCCCATACCACGAGAAAAATATGAAACTATTATGATTGGGACCATTTCTATCAAGGTTGAGGTAACATAATCATTAGTGGAATACAAAGTTTTGTTTCATATAAAATTGTTTTGGTAACAAGACCTGATCAACCTTGTTAACAATGGGATTTTAATGAATAAAACAATGTTTTCACCATGATTATCTTTGCTTACTTTTATTTTATCCATTTTAGTTTTTGTTTTCACTTAGTTTACTTTTCTTTTGCTAGTTGCTTGCATATTAGAGTATTTTAGAACTTCTGAAGTTTTAGTTTTGTGTTGTATTTGCATCATTCTAAAAACATCTTTCTGTCAGAAAATCATTCATCAATACCAGAAAATTGCTCAAAAATAAAGTGTCTCGAAAAATCCACAAAATTCATATTAAATTTTTACGTGAAAAAGGGGCAGAGAAGTGCCTGGAGTGACCCAGGGGGGCCCACCAGGCAAGCACACCACCTGGTGGCGCGGCCACACGAGGGACGTGCCTGGCCATGGTGTGGGCCACCCCTGGCCCTCCACTCACTCTCTCACTTGCCACAGCCTTCTCTCTCCCGAGAAAACATCAGTTCATTGCTCGAAATCGCGTTCTTGCTATTCTTGTCCATGATTTTTTGATCTTCTTGCTCAGCACATCTTTGCTGCTGAAATTGGGAGCATTTGTTCTCCGGTATGTGACTCCTCCGCTTGTCCAAGTAGATTTGTGTTTAGTGGATTATATCTTGAGTATTTTGCTACTGTAGGTGACAGGTTTTGTGAGCTTGTGATCTTGTTCAATGCTTAGAGAAATTGTTTTGATGCATGCTTAGGACTCTTACAAGTCCCTATGAGTAGTTCCTTTCATTATGTATTCACTTTGCAATCACTTGTATGATGGTTGTCTAAATTTTTTAGAAAATAAGATGAATGAACACCAACTCAACCAACATGAATTGAGGGTGCCTGCAGTTATGAAGGTTCACCGTGAGGAGGAAGTCTTTCCCTCTGCCTATCCATGCCCCGAATTCATGAGGGTTGTAGGGATTTCTCAAGATTTCCATACTTTGATTACTAATGCAGCATTGGATCATTTTGTGGAAGACGAACCTACCCAATATGTGAAACTAACTATGTCTGTGGTGCAGGATTTCCAGTTTAGTTACTCCTTGCCTAACCCCATGGTCCATTACAAAATTTACAATGTAGTTGTCGATCTCCCTTTTGATGACTTTTATGCAGCTATTAAAGTACCACAATGGGGTTCGTGTGGAAGGATTAGAGAGCGACCTACACCACTCATGGATTTGTACGCATATATTTACCAAGGGAGTAGCTTCTCAAAGGAGAGTGGTAAAATTCGTAATATTCATCTCCCGTCTATTCGATACTTTGTCTGCTTTATTGCCAAGTGTGTTCGTGCTAGGAAAGCTGCTAATAAATTATCCTCATATGATCTAGCCTTCATCTCAGCTGCCTTAAAACGAGATAGGACTTATAATTTGGGTGCCTTGATAGCTTTCCGTCTTGCTGATAACCGCGAGAAAGGTGGAATTTGTGGAGGCCTCATCGCCTCTCGTTTACTAGCTCTGCATGGTGTAGTGCCTCATCATTTAGACCTACAATTCCCCATAGAGCGGCTTGACCTTGATTCCATGATACAACATAAATTCGTTTCTTCTTAGGCTAATTTGAGTGATTTATCTTATGAAATAACCTTCCTCAAGGCTAGTTGGAGAAGGGGTAAGTCCGAGCGTGTTGTTCTTTTGCCTGCGCCTGTTTTGTTTAACCTTGATACCATGGAAGGATGGACACTCACCGAGGAAGAGCTCAATACATATCTGGGGGAGCTCTCCCAGCAGGAGCAGGATACTGGAAGGCAGGCTTCAGATGATTCGGTCTAGCCCTCGAATGAGGGGGAGTCTTCGTACCAGCAGCCTACCTATGATTGGGGAGCTTCTTCTTCTACACAAGGGCCTAACTACGCTCATTCCTATGATGACCCGCCAGCTTGGAGTTCCTACCCGTGTTGGGGTTGATACCCACTTAGGCCAAAAGCCTAAGCTTGGGGGGAGGTACACCGACATCACACTCATCTACATATCCTGTTCAGTCAGTACTTTGTATATCCATGTTTTGTTTTCTTTTTAGTCTTCGTTCTTGCTTTATTTTTGCTTTCCAAAACACAAAAATACCAAAAATATTTTCATTATTTCTCTTTGCTTGCTTCTTATTCTTTTTTCCTTGGTTTGCCTCTTTCTTTTAGCTTTTATCTTAATTATTCGAAACCCCCAAAAAAAATCCGCTTTGCTTGATTTTTCCTTTTTGTTCTTGCCTTTAAAAATCAAAAACACCAAAAATATTTCCTGTTCTTCTTTGGTTTTGTGAAGTTCGTTGCAGGGTTCAGCAATCCTCAGTGGAGTTTGGTTTCATGCTATTATTCAAGCCACACAAGTGAAGGGCAATAATGAAGATTAATGACAACTTGAGGTGTGGTAAGAGGCTGGTAATGAACTCTATTTGTCTTCATTTTTGTACATATACTCATCATTGGGATGCTTAGTCTGTTCATATAAGGTGTATGTTATTTATGGATGCTTAGTAGTTCTTGCATTCTTATGATTAGCTACATCTTGCTAATGGTTTGTAGGATGTCATATGAATGTTTGCTTGCATTGTTCTATTCATAACTTGGTATGACACTACGGTATCCTCCTCTGAATGTTTCACTTGAATTGACTTGGCACATGATCACGCATGCATATGACTGAAACAATTAGTTAAGCCTCAATGAATTATTTTGCCTTAGGGTTCTTGAATCACTTTCATGCCATAATTAGTCATGTTTTGTTGCAAGCATGATTATGACAGTTATTCCTCTCTCGTTTGTCGCTCCCTTACTATTGCTATCCTTCACTTGCACTGAGTATGAGCTCTACTCGTGTTTCCAACTCCCCAAAACCAATATTGCCAAGAGTGTCCACCATTCCTACCTATTAGCATCATTTTCTATTCCGTGCATATTCAGTATGCCTTGTTTTCTTCCAAATAAAATGTTTGCTTGTTATGAGAAAGTTAGTTAGTAAAGCTCTCACGAACTTTATGGCACACTTTATTTCTTGCACTTAATAAACCTGAACTATAGTGACTGTCCATGAAAGTTATATGCTTGCAAATTATAGGCTGGGGATTAGCAGAACCGTGCTGTCACGGGGAACACTTTCAACACCTGTAAATATATACCCAGTTGATATCATGCTCTTTTGTTTACGGATGTCATCGGTGTGAAATAAAAGGGGAGCTTGTAAGTCCATGGAGTTATGTATGTGTGTTAGAGAAACGCCTGGGCGGCTGGTCTAATCCATGCCTAATCATGGTGGAAACCCGCAGCGTAACCATAATGAGAAATCTATGAAACATTCTTCTTATAAAAAAGAGAGAGATAGTTATTGACAAAAAAGAAAAAGAAAAAGAAAAAAGAGATGAGAAAAGAGGAAAGAGAGAAAAAAAGCACCATTTTCCCATGGTAAATAAGAAGATTGCTGAGATGCTCATTGTCTGCTTGCCTTGTCATTTTGATATAGGGATTCTTTCGTATCATCGGGGAAGGGGTACCCAGTTGGCGGTTCTCTATGATACACATGTATTTACTATGACAAGAACTTACCGATAACTAAAGTTGAGTAGCATGAGGAGCGACCCTCGTACTCAAGGGACATGAGATTTCCAGTTTTTGGTCTATCAAGCATATAACTCGTATTGGACCTCACTTTCACCTTAACCATTTAAAGATGCTTATGATAGGGGCAATGAGAGCTCAAAGCTAATGAGTACCATACTTTCAGCATTTGGAAGCCTTTCAAACTTTTCAAAACCTTTTCACTTCCTTGTTGAGTCACCACTTATTCTATGAGCACTTTCTTGAGAGCGTAGTTGTCATTCTTAGTGTAATATGCTTGTCTCAAAATTTGGATTAATTATGTCATGACTTTGATGCTTGTATCTTTGATATCTTTACTTCTAGTCTTCACTTGAACTTCAGAGGTTCCTCGGCATCTATGTTTGCTCTATAATCGAAGGCAAGCGAGATACCACTCTATCATACCTTTTTATGAGCATTGCAATGTTGCTTATGTTTATGTTTCATGCTACTTACTATTTTTGAGTTGGAATCTCTTCATAGTTTGCAATGAACATTAAGTAATCTTATTTGCATACTCTTTATTATGAATTGCTTAAGTAGTTGGCCATATGCTGAGAATATATACATCTTATGAAGCAAATGTGTTCATGAAAGCTCTTTTATCGCACTCAGTTTTCAACTGAATTGCTTGAGGACAAGCAATAAGCTAAGATTGGGGGGATTTGATACGTCCAAAATGTATCTACTTTCCCGAACACTTTTGCTATTATTTCTCCTCTAAACTTGTGTGATTTGGATACAACTAACACAGACTGATGCTGTTTTCAGCAGAATTACCTTGGTGTCTACTTTTAGTGCAGAAAATCAACTATAAGGAAAAATCCCGGAAAATATGCCAAAAATCCTATTTCACCAGAAGATTCACGGAGCCAGAAGATAAGACGGAGGAGGGCCACGAGGGGCCCACACCACCTGGCCGCGCCTGGGGGTGGTGTGGCTGCCTCGGTCACCCCCTCAGCCTCCCTATTTGCCTATAAGATGCCTCCTGACCTAAAAACCTAGGGGGGTTCGACGTTTTTCCAGAAAGAGTTCCCCTATGCCGCCACCACCAGATTCCGCGATTCAGAACCAGAAACTCTGTTCTGGCACCCTGTTGGGATGAGGAATTGGAGGAGATCATCGCCATCATCATCACCATCGCTTCTCCATCAACCATCCATGATTCCCCCATCCATGAGTGAGTAATCCCCTGTTGTAGGCTACGGGGATGGTAGGGATTGGATGAGATCGTTCATGTAATGGCATCAGATTGTTAGGGCATGGTTCCTAGTATCTATTATTAGTGCTTTTTGACTTTGTTGCAACTTGTTATGCTTAATGCTTGTCACTAGGGCCCAAGTGCCATGATTTCAGATCTGAACATGTTATTGATTCATGATGATAGTATTGTTTATGGTCTTACCTGCAAGTTGTATACACATATTATTGTCCGGAACCAAAGGCCCCGAAGTGACAATAATTGGGAAAATCGGAGGGAATGGCTTTGATGTGAGGTTCACATGTGTTCACGGAGTGTTAATGCTTTGCTCTAGTGCTCTATTAAAAGGGGCACCTTAATTGCCAGTAGTTCCCTTGAGGCCCCGCTGCAAACGGGCTGGCAGGACAAAAGATGTTGTGCAAGTTCTCATTGCGAGCACGTATGACTATATATAGAACACATGCCTATGATTATTTAGTACTTGGATGCTTTATCTTATTTATCTGCAAATGCCCTATATCTTGATTGCTATAGGAATTGTCTTGTCCATGCAACACCCGTCCATCCATCCCTATGCGTACCGCGCTTTAATCCTACTGTTTACTGCAATGGTTACCACTGTCTTTACTTTTACTATTGCTATTACTTTGCTATTGCTACTACAAAACTGTTGCTACTGATAAACTGCTGTGAGCAAGATTGTTTCCAGATGCAGCTGAATTGACAACTCAGTTGTTAAGGCTTATAAATATTCTTTGGCTCCCCTTGTGTCGAATCAATAAATTGGGTTTCATTCCCTCGAAAATACTGCGATACACCCCCTATACTTGTGGGTCATCAATCTCTACTACTTCGAAGCATCCATTTTATCAGGCAATTTCATTCAAGAGTGCTATCAAGTCTATTTACATTAAGCTCAAATGGGGTTGAGTAGTTCTAAAATCAAATCCTTTGGGCTAAACATGGACTCAAGTCATCTTTTGGACGCTTTTTTCTTGTTGTAAAAATGTCAAAAATATTTTTAACCAAGTTCATTGCTCATTATTTCAAAGCTAAAAAGGAGACACTGGCAAAGGAATAAATTTATAGGATAACAAGCTAAGTGGGGAGTGGCTCGAGTGCAAGCGAGTAAATAATTGTAGTGTCAATTTAAAATTGCAGAAAAGATGATGAAAGGAATGTGATACCTCCTCTTGCTTGCTTCATTCTCGTACTTGAGTCGAACCCCCTCTATATTTCCCTATTGCCAAGTCACCTGAAATTGAGCAACCTCTGAGAGAAACAAAGAAACACATTTGCAATAAAGGTTGCAAATTGAAAGTAAACATGCATTTTTGAAGAAGTAAAATAAATGAAAAGAAGAAATAAATATATGAATGCAAGATTTGGACATTTTCAAACCTCCCCCAAGCTTAGGATGTTGCCAGGCTCAGTTGTTGCCATCGTTCGGCAGCTGGTGCGGGTATTGCTGGTTGTGAAGTGACTAAAGTTGTGAGTTAAGGCACTAACATCCTCATTCACTCCATGTAGTGTGTTTTCAATATCCCTGACACACTGGTTGAGCTGATGAAATTCTTGATAGGGGACGTAGTTGAACCTCTGCTGCTGCTGATTGGGCCATGGGTCCTAGGATCCCCCTTGTTGCTGCTGCTGTCCTTCCCAAGCAGGGTTGTATTCCTTTTCTTGCTCCTGATCATCCTCATCCTGCTGCTCTCTTTCTTCATCTTCTTCTTGATCAGGCTAGAATTCAGCCATGATCTTCACCACTTGATCCTCGGTGAGGATCCAGTTGTCCTTCTCCATAATCGTGAAGGCTTGTGGACAGGGCAACGTAACCTGCTCAACCTATGCATCATCAAGGTAACAAAACTGATATTCTCGGAGCCTCTTATCAGCTCGGTAAACACCAAGGAAACCACAAGCAGTCATATATTTGACATCCCTAAGTTTGGAGCCGTCAACAGGTTGCATCACAGGTAAGGTAATGTTAAATGCTAGGGAAAGGTGGGTTACCAATCCGTCAATGCGAATGTCACCTTTCTTTTTGTTGCTCTAGTGGCGAAGGTGCTGGAGGAGTAGAGCCACATGATTGGGTCTTTGTGGTGCATTGGGGAAGAGTGCCTTGGTGATCATGGCCATGTTCGCATTGGCCATGGAGCCGGTATCTCGTCTTCCCAACAATGTATTAGCGAATTGTTGGGTTCTGAATGGTGGACATCTTCTTCTGGTAGAAGTCCCTGCCACCGTTAACAGAAATAACCTCCCAAGTTTCTCCACTTGAGACGCCATATAAATTTGTAACAATTGATTCCCGACCATGAGGGAGGCCAAAAGCATCGCAAAATTGTTGGAAAGTTGTTTCATATGGCTGTTGGTTTATGGTGAAGCTTACCGTGCATGCATCACCTTTCTCCTTGTGGTCATCGTAGAAAGAGGCGAGGAACTCATAGGTGAGCTTGGTGTAAGTATTGTGGCATGCGTAGGCGAGTAGTGATAGCCCTGATTTTTCACACATGAGGTCGAAGTCCGCCCTCAACCCTGCCATGGTGAGAAAGCTATCATCGGAACAAAGTGTGGGCATCACCCTCCTTGAAGATACCATGGCCAATTTGCTGTTGAGCTCGGCCTGGAGGCCCGATCTCTCGCCACGTTGGCGCTTGCTCTTGCAAAAAATGCTACCAATTTTGTTCATCTTGATGCACTGAAAAATTTCACCATGAAACCTTAGGAATATAGTTTCTACATGATATACAAATGATTCTACATGGAAAAATTTAATCCTAACATGAGAAATCAAAACGAAAAAATGAAATAAGCTTGAGTTCATCCACTAGATCAATGTGAGAGTTTCAACCATGGAATTCTGAAAATAAAGCATGGATAGGGAGAGAAACATACTGATTTGTTGATTCCCCAACTCAAACAAACGAAATTCACGAAGAATCAAGAATTCTAGATGGGTTTTGAGGGGTTTGGAGAGAACTACCTTACTTGTTAGTGATAGTTTGCGAGTACTTAAAGAGTACTCATGGCTTTGTCCCTGGCTATTCCCGTGGCCAGACTATGAGGAGGACTATCCGGAAGAAGGACAGCAGGATGGCTACAACAACTAGGATCATCTCCCATCGTCAACATTGCCTGTGACACTAAAGATGGAGCCCACTGCTACGCTTATTTTTCCGCTGATGGTTTTTATTAAGACTGGATCATGAGATCCTTTATTTGTGCAAGACCTTATTATGGGTTGTAATGGATGATGTACAGTTATATCCAATCTATTATGTCTCGCAAAAATGGTAATCCTGGGATTGCGATGTATGGCATAACAGGCATCTGGGATTAAAAATCCGGGTGTTGACAAGTTGGTATCAGAGCCATCCTGACCATAGGAGACCCTAGTTAGAATGGATGTCCGAACAAAAAAGTAGTTTCAAAACCAAAGAAGTGAGTATTTATGAAAACCTATTTCCCCTCTTACCCTTGAGATTATTTCAAAAAAATCATGTTCCTTAAAAACTCTTACATTACTACATAAAATTTTACACACTTGATCACCTCACTAACTTACTCATCCTAAATTCTTATAGATGGAAGTTTAGTACTGCAAGTTCTACCAGTTGGGCAACGGAGGCCAACTGATCTTCGAGAGGGATCTTGATGCACTGTCTAAGTACCTTGAGCGCCCACATCTGGAATTCTTTGGAGCCCAACTCAAGGATTTTCCTGGAGGAGATTTACAATGGTTGATAGTTGCTGATCTTCGAGGAAAGATGGAAGCACCTTTGTCCAAGAAGATTCAATTCACCGTGAGAGAGAACAACTGGCTAGATGGATTAGTCAGGGCTCTGCATGAAGCTCTCTCCCGTCTTTGCAGACAGAATGTCAACTTGATCCAGGGAACTCGCTTTGATCATTATGCAAGGCATGATTCTATGGGAATGCCACTGGAGATGCCAAGTCACCCGGAGATGAAGCGCCAAGTGGAGAACCTTGACTTCCTGCTATATGATAGACAGAAGGAATTGGAGAATGCTCGAGCCTACGCCAACCACAACCTTTCCATCGCCGCCCAGAAGGCCCAAATTTTCGCCCTGCTCGTCAAGGATCGTCAATCACTTCGTCGGCAACACGAGAAGAAGGATCGCACCATCACTCGTCTTCACAAGAAGGTGGCCGACCTCGAGAAGACCATCCAGGGGCAAGAAGCTCAGCTTGCAGCAAAAGAAGAAGAAGAAGGTGAAGACATCTAGGGAGATATTCACTCATACCTCAGTGATGACAATGACTATGTGGAGGATGATGCCATGGACTTCTACACCGACAATGATGACTCCGACTTCATTGATGATGAGTAGATGCACTTGATCACTATCGTAGGAGTGAGATGTATCGGTCCCACTGTATCTTAGCTCACAGAATGGTTCTTAAAACCATCTGCTTTCCTTTCATGTTGCGGTGTGTGTGTTTGTATCGTGTGCCTTGAATGAATGAATGAATGAGAAGGAGTTAGTTTCCAAAACCTGAGTTCAAACTCAAAGTTTTAGCTTTGAAAACAAACCCATGAACCTTAGAACTTTCCCTCTTACCCCATTATCTATCTCAATCTTCAGATGACTCGTGGAAACCAAGGATGAAGCAGCTCATCGCAGGACCCGATGCTGCAAATTCTGCAGATGCTAGTTTCCGACCGTGAAGCTAGTAGAGCAGAGCACCAAGCCAACCTAGCCACCCTACAACAGATCACCCAGATGGCCCACAATAATCAAGGCTATGGACATCAGGATCATCATGGATCCAAACTCAAAAACTTCTAAAATACCAATCCCCCTATCTAGAACAAGTCTGAAGACCTATTGGATGCTGATGATTGGTTACAGACCATGGAAAATAACCTAGATGTCGCAGGAGTTGACGCCAACAAGAAAGTTCTGTTTTCCACCCACTATCTGGCAGGACATGCAAGAGCCTGGTGGAACAGCACCCGTACAATGAACCACGGTCAAGTGATGACGTGGGAAGCTTTCAAGGTCAAGTTCAGCCGCACCCATGTGTCGCAGGGTTTAGTCACCAGAATGAGAGATGAATTCAGAGAACTGAACCAAGGCAGAATGATGGTAGTGGAGTACCGTGACAGATTTTTTTCCCTCGCTAGGTATGCACTTGATGAGATCAACACGGAAGCCAAGAAGAAGGAGAGATTCCTGAATGGACTACATGATGAGATGCAGACGGTGTTAGTCAACATCCGTTTTGATGATCTCGAAGAGCTAGTTGACTCTGCCATCCAGATGGAAGGGAAGATCAACCAAGCAAATGACAACCGTAAGCACCGAATGATGCACCAAGCTAGGTCCCACAATACCCAGAAGTATCGCCCCAACCCATCTGCCGGATATGCCCCAAGAAACAATAGACCCCCAATGTCTCGTCCAAGCTACCCCAATCATAGCGGAGGAAATGTAAAGTCTGGAGGAAACCACAACAACAACCCCGGCAAGTCCAACAACTTCAACTGTGCACCGCCCAAGTCCAACAACAAGAACAACAATACTGCCCCAAGGACTGGAAGCAATGTCATGCCTGTTGCAGCCAAAGACAAGTCCTAGATTACTTGTTTTGAGTGTGGAGTGAAGGGTCACTATTCCAACGAGTGTCCCAAGAAGATTGCAGCCACTACCAATGTGAATGCCCCAGCTCAGTAGCAGTGCCATGTTCAGCCCGGAAGAAGATTCGCCCCAGGGAATTCGCTCAACCGCAACGGCCGTCTATTCCACATGAACGCTGAAGAAGCCCAAGAAGCGCCAGATGTCGTGCTGGGTATGTTTTCTTTTAACTCAGTATTAGCAAGAGTATTGTTTGATTCTGGAGCATCGCACTCATTTGTTACCGAAGAATTTGCATGCACTAGTAAGATTCACCCAACCAACTTGAAGCATGTTATGATAGTTCAAATACCTGGTTCAACCACCTAAGCTAGAAAAATTTGCAAGGCTGTGCCTATCAGAATACATGGGATAGATTTTTATGCCAATCTAATAGTACTTGGAACCAAAGGTTTGTAAGTAGTACTAGGAATGGATTGGATGTCGAAACATAAAGGATTGATCGACTGTGCCAAGAAAGCCATCACCATGACCAGTAGCTCTGGAGTATCAGTAGAGCATATATCTGAAACCTTACCCCGTCAATTCAAATGCAACAAGAGTCTAGCCCTACGCACCATAGACCAAGTCAGAGTAGTCTGTGAATACCCCAACGTATTCCCAGATGAATTGCCTGGTATGCCCCCTGATTGGGATATCGAGTTCATTATTGAACTAATTCCTGGAACCGGACCCATAGCCCAGAGACCCTATAGCATGAACCCATCAGAGTTACTGGAGCTAAAGAAGCAACTTGATGCTATGCTGGAGAAAGGCTTGATTCAACCAAGCGCATCGCCATGGAGATTGCTCGTGTTGTTTGTCGACAAGAAAGATGGAGGTAACTGTTTGTGCACGGATTACCGGAACCTGAATGATGTCACCATCAAGAACAAGTACCCACTGCCCAAGATAGAGGATCTGTTTGATCAGTTGACTGGTGCTAGAGTGTTCTCTAAGATTGATCTTAGGACTGGTTATCATCAACTCAAGATTCGTGCAACGGATATTCCATAGACCGCCTTTACCACCAGATATGGATTGTATGAGTATACGGTCATGTCTTTTGGATTAACCAATGCCCCCACTTATTTCATGAATCTCATGAATAAGATCTTTATGAACTTTCTGGATAAGTTTGTCGTGGTTTTTATCGACGATATTCTTATCTACTCCAAGTCAGAAGAAGACCATGAGCAACATCGGAGAATCATCCTTGAAACCCTTAGAGAACATCACTTGTATGCCAAGTTCAGCAAATGTGAGTTTTGGCTGAAAGAAGTAGGATTCCTCGGACATATTGTGTCGGCAGGAGGATTCGCTGTTGATCTCGCCAAGATCAAAGATGTTGAAGAATGGGAAGCCCCAACCACTCAAAACCAAGTCTATGCATTTCTCGGATTAGCGGGATACTACCACAAGTTCGTAGAAGGATTTTCGAGCATCGCAAGGCCCATGACCCAATTGTTGAAGAAGGACAAGAAGTTTGAATGGACCGATAAATGTGAAGCAAGTTTCCAAGAGCTCAAGAAGAGATTGATTTCAGCCCCAATATTGATTATGCCAGATATCAAGAAGTCGTTTGATGTGTATTGTGATGCATCCAACATTGGTCTCGGATGTGTTTTGATGCAAGAAGGCAAAGTCATAGCATATCTATCCAGACAACTGAAGCAACATGAGCAAAACTACCCTACCCATGATCTTGAATTAGCAGCTATAGTTTTAGCCTTCAAGACATGGCGTCATTATCTTATGGGTAATCGCTGTGAGATTTATTCAGATCACAAGAGCTTGAAGTATATTTTCACTCAGAAGGAGCTGAATATGAGGCAAAGGATATGGATAGAGTTAATCAAGGACTATGACCTTGACATTCACTATCACCCCGACAAAGCCAATGTGGTAGCGGATGCTCTTAGCAGATTGCCATGTAGGTTAAACACCATGATCAAAGAGAACCAGCCAAGTTTGCATGAGGAGTTGGAGCAGTTTAGGACTAAGCTAGTTAGCAAAGGATTGTTAGCTAGCATTAAACTTCAACCCACTTTGATTAGTCATATCAAGTAAGCCCAGAAGCGAAATGAAAGTATCGATGGAATCAAGCATCGTATTGGTACAGGAAAGGTACCTGGATTCACCGAAGACGAAGAAGGAGTTCTGTGGTACAAAGGACATATCTGTGTGCCAGCAGATTCGGTGCTAAAGCAAGTTATCATGCAAGAAGCTCATTACACTATTTATTCTATCCAACTTGGAGGAACAAAGATGTATCAGGATTTGAAGGAGCAATTTTGGTGGCACAAGATGAAGAGAGAAATCGGAAGCTACATCGCCAAGTGTGATATCTATCAAAGAGTCAAAGCGGAACATCAGAGACCCGCAGGACTGTTGCAACCATTACAGATTCCGGAATGGAAATGGGATTCCATCAGAATGGACTTTATCACCGGTTTGCCTACTTGTAGTAGGGGAAATGACTCAATCTGGGTCATCATTGATAGATTGTCCAAGGTAGCCCACTTTATACCTGTCAAGACAACCTACCAGAGCTTGAAGCTAGCAGAGCTGTACATTGTGAGAATTGTTAGTTTGCATGGAACCCCCAAGACCATAGTGTCGGATCCAGGAACCCAATTTACCTCGAGATTTTGGCAGAAAGTCCAAGAAGGATTGGGAACCAAGTTGAATTCCAGCACAGCTTACCACCCGCAGACCGATGGACAGACTGGAAGAGTCAACCAAATCTTAGAAGATATGTTGAGAGCTTGTGTTCTAGAGTATGGATCAAAATGGGAAGATTGCCTGCCATTCGCAGAATTCTCATACAACAACAGTTATCAAGCCAGTTTGCAAATGGCCCCATTTGAGTTCTTATATGGAATAAAGTGCCATACCCCTTTGAATTGGTCGCAAGTAGGAGAGAGTCAGATCTTCAGACCCGACATGCTACGAGAAGCCGAAGAGAAGGTTCACAAAGTCTATGAGAACCTCAAGACCGCCCAATCTGGACAGAAGAGTTATGCTGACAAGAGACGTAGATACCTGACTTTCAATGTCGGAGATTTTGTGTATCTCAAAGTGTCGCCGTTGAAAGGGATGCAGCATTTTCAGCTGAAAGGAAAGTTAGCCCCCAGATATATTGGACCCTTCAAGATTTTGAATTGTCGAGGAGAAGTATCGTATCAACTGGAACTACCAGAAGAGATGTCAGCCATCCATAATGTGTTCCATATATCGCTACTTCGCAAATGCCTAGAAGTACCAGAGAAGACCGAAGTTTTCAAGAACATCGATCACCGAGGCATTGATATCAACAAGGATCTGACGTATCATGAAGTGCCCATCCGTATCTTGGAATAAGCCTTCAGAACCACTAGGACCCGGAGTATCAAATTTCTCAAGATCCAATGGAGCAACCACACCGAAGAAGAAGCTACTTGGGAGTGAGAAGATTACATTAGGACTAAGTTTCTAGATCTCTTTAGTTCCTAGTTTTTCTTAAATCTCGGGATGAGACTTTGTTTAAGGGGGGAAGGTTTGTAACATCCCAAAACTTTAATCAAGGTTATCAAGATCCAAATCACCCAATTTAGGGTTAACAAAAACGTTTTATTTTTAAAATAATTATGGATGCATGTGTTGATGCATTAGTATAACTTTGTGTGTAAATGCCATGTTTGATTGTTCTAAATGATATGAAATGGTTTAAAGGTGAATGACACATCATCTAGATCATTTAAAAACACAATCCAATGAAAAAGAAATCAAATAAGAATAAAAAGACCAAATGGTCATTTTGACCATTTTAATCCACTAGGCCACTTTAGGTATTCCTAGAAGTCTTTTCCCAACAGAAACAATTCTAGATCTTTGCACCCCTTGCTAGTACAAGTAAAGATCTACCAATGCCCACTTTAAAATCTTATAAAACACTTAGCCACTAATTTTAAAAGGCATTTGAAAATTGAATCCATTACATATGCATAGATCCCACTTTTTCAAAGACCACTCAAATGAACTCCCCTTGCCAAACCCAAGCAACCACAGATGATCAAGCTTATGAATAACACACCCACCAAAAATCTTTCCAAAATTCAAATTTACATTTCTTGCGGCCATTGTGTCGAACACCTGGTGATCACAAATTAATCTACCTAACTATTACTGTTGTTGATCAATGTCTTGTCCCCCAATTGACCCCCTCATCTCTCCTCTGTCTCCCTAGCACCTAACCCAGCCCCAGACAGCACCCCCTTCGCTGCTAGCAGCAGTGCCGAGCCATCTAGAGGCCATTCCCGCCGGTCGAGCATGGACAGCTCGCAGTTGGCCACCCCGCTCTCCTCCACCGTGCCTAGGAGGTAGGTGAGACCACACCGCCGCCCCCTGTCCCTTCCTCGAGCCCTACTAAGCACTGGACCACCTCAGAAACCACCGCGCTCACCGTGTCTGCGCCATGCCGAGCACACGCCAGAGCGCCGCGCCCGACAAGCATGCACACGCTACACCTCAACCGCAACCCGCGCGCACCGCTTCGCCATGACCCCAGTAGCCTCCCGGACATGCTCGTTCGCCGCCGCTTGACCCACAGCCACCGCGTGCCGCGTCGAATGCTGCTTCTGCCGCGCAGAGCGTCGACCATTTCCGACCAAACGCGACCACCCCTAGCCGCACCTTTACACCATAGAGGATCGCCAGGAGAACGTGCACCGTCCCCTACCTCCAGCCGTGCCGCTAGCACCCTGTAGACGCGTCGCCACCATCGCCTAACCATGCCGCACTGCCCCATCGTCAAGCGTATAAAAGGAGGCCTCCCCCAGCCTCATTTCTCACACCACTCAACTCCCCTCTCACCACTGAGCCTTCCCCACTTCTCCCTGTATCCAATCGAGCCCTCAGTCACCAGAATTCCACTGGAGCTGGCCGCAGCAGAGGACAAGAGGCACCACTGATTGCGACTTCCCCAGGAGCCGCCGTGACCACGCCTAGAACCACCATCGTCCACCAGTTCGATCGCCCCCATCGCCACGTCTAGCTAGAGCATTAGTAAGCCCCCGTAGACCCCACCGCGCCACGTTAGGGTTTGATCTCACCGGAGCTGTTCACCGGAAAACGATGAACCACGGCCATCAATTTCTGTTCTAATCGCACGGCTGATATTGCCCCGTACCGCTTCGGTTAGGATCAACCGCTGACATGCGGACCCCCCCCCTATCAGTTGTCCTCTGCGCCATGGAGCGCCACTGGGCCGGCCCGTTAATTTTCTCGCGCTAGCCCACAAATTCAAATAGATGTTTTTCTATTTAGGTTTAAACTAGATTCTGTCCACTTGTTTAAAAATCAACCTAGAGAGATTCACTTAACCAAAATGTATGATTCAAATTTTGTTAGAAAGATAATTAAAATCTCTATCCAGGCCCGTTGGATTTAAAGCAATTGGAGTTAGAGATCACATATAGCATAAATAACAAGACAAAGACTTTTCTACATTCAAACATTTTTCAAAAATTAACCATAATAGCTTTTGAGTTGTTTCCAACTCTCAAAAATCACATTTGACAATACCTATCTGAATATGTAATAATATTTAGGTTTGCATGAAGTGACTTTGGACTAGTACCAAAATAATGCTATATAGGCATTTCTAGTCACTTTAAATCATTTAAATGATAAACTTAAACCTATTAAAATATGATCAAACATTTAAATCACATTCCCATGTATTAGAATATGTGGTGATGACATGTGTCCACATGATCCCATATTTTAATTGGAGAATATTAAATCTTAATTCATTTCAATGAGTAGAAATTACTTTTCTCAAATAAAATAAATGGAACTAGTTCTTTAAATCTTATGATGAGTGTGATGATACTAGATCAGCAAGTGTGTGCCTTAGTGTGTTAAATAGACTAGTTAAGTATTGTTTGGTGATTGTGTATCATGTATGTATTTATAGATGATAGTACCGACCAAGTCTACGAGGAGGAGGAGTTCTAACCCGAAAAAGACGAGGAGAATTTCAACCACTGCACCAATCAAGGCAAGCCATCACTAGATGCAAGTTAACCTAAGAAAGATTCCAAGTTTTACTTACAAGTTTTACTTTTGCTTTACCAAAATTTCTTTACTTCTAGTAATGCTTTGTGAGATTTTAGAAAGTAGTATAGATAGCATAAAGAGTATAAAACTTGGCCTATAATAGATGTCATTCTATGGCATGAGATTGAGATTAGCATCCCACCTTAGTGAACACTCTTAACTTAGTGGTAGTGCTAAACCAAAGACTTGATCACTCTAGATGAGAATACTTGTTGAAAATGCTTATGAAAACCTTGGAATGATGAGTCATTCTATTGAAATGTTTTGAAATGTGTTGAGAAACACAAATGGTTTATGATGGTGAAAATGTTGAGGCATAAGCCTTAGCCCTTTATAAAAACTGATGGTTGGGTTCGGATGCCATACCATTCCAATTTTACCGTACAACCACAATACCTGAATTGGGTAAGGCTTAGCCGGAAGTTTATATGCATTAGTATGGGTTCCCTCGCGGAAGAGGTTTGAGCTGCGGCTACCTCTTGATGTTGTCCACCTATGCAGTTCCCAGGATGGCAGATGGCCATGGCTGGGAGGCCAAGCTCATAGGAGAGGTGCTTATACTAGAGTGTGTAAAGGAAAGGTTATGATTGATTATCGGCATACTAAGTATGATGATTCGGGGTTATCCCTAACGGATGAGAAATTGAATTTTGTGGTGAAAGTGTACCACCTCTGCAGAGTGTCAAACTATTCGAATAGCCGTGTCCACGGTCATGGACAGTTGGAGTGGCCATACTGTTCCGTCGTTAGATGTTTTCAAAATGACTTATGAAATGAATTGTGACATGACTTGACCACAACAGGGTTGTGACTATGAAAACTAAGTTCCCACTTAAGTGATTTTATAACTTTATTTTACCTTTCTTTGTTTCTGAACTCATCTTAGGTTTCAAATGTAGATTTGCAAATAAACTTAGAGCTTAGAATTCCTACTAGAACTACCTTACTTGTTAGTGATAGTTTGCGAGTACTTAAAGAGTACCCATGGCTTTGTCCCTAGCTATTCCCACGGCCAAACTATGAGGAGGACTATCCGGAAGAAGGACAGCAGGACGGCTACGATAACTAGGATCATCTCCCATCGTCAGCATTACATGTGACACTGAAGATGGAGCCCACTGCTACGCTTATTTTTCTGCTGCTTATTTGTATTAAGACTGGATCATGAGATCCTTTATTTGTGTAAGACCTTATTATGGGTTGTAATGGATGATGTACTATGATATCCAATCTATTATGTCTCGCAAAAATGGTAATCCTGGGATTGCGATGTATGGCATAACAGGCATCTGGGATTAAAAATCCGGGTGTTGACAAAAGTAGTATAGGAAAATTATCTAACCAAGCCATTGCAATTAGAAATGATGTGCAGGCTCTATAGGTAAGGACAAAGACCATGGAGGCTCAGCTAGGTAAAGTAGCTGAGAGCCAAGCTCTCATACTAGCAAAGTTTGCTGGAAAACCCGAGCCAAATCCGGTAGAAGCCCTCAAGATGATGAGGGTGGTAACCATTGAAGAAAAACCCGAAGAGCTGGATTATAGCAATGCGCTGACACTAGAATATACCGTGGAAGATCTACTAAAGATGATCAGCATGAAGAATCCAGGTATAGAACAGGGTAATAATGCTATGTACCAACAATTTATATAACAAGTAGCATATAAAGTTCGCGAGTTAGAGATGGAGTATAAAAGACTAGCTAATAAGCTTCCCGCTAAGCTAGATGATATATTTGAGCCTACTATTAAAGTTAAGCAGGGAGTCAATGAGATATCCACACTTTGTGATGTTGGTGCGAGTGTCTGAACAATTTCCAAAAGCTTATTTGACAAATTAAACTTGGGGTCATTTGTTACTACTAAATTGAGACTCGATCTTGCTGATTCAACCTATAAACAAGCTGTGGGGATTAAAGAAAATATAGTTGTTGAAATTAAAGGTAGTCCTACTCTTATTGAACTTGTTATTGTGGACATGTGTGAAGATCTCATAGCACCTATAATTCTAGGTAGGTCATTCCTAAGAACCATTAAAGCTTTAATTAATTTACATGAGGGGAATGTGAGAATAGGGCTACCATCTAGAGATCATTTTATAGTCCACTTTCCTAGGAAAAAGAAGGCCAATCCTAATGATGATTGTGATATAATTACCTTAAAAGCCAATTATTTTAGAGTGGGCATTCCACTTTTTAAGCCTACGTGATTACCATTAGGGTCAAGCTAATTGACCTTAACTAGAAGTGCTTCATGGGAGGCAACCCATGTGAAATAAAGTTTTTGTTTTTGTGTTAGTCTTGTTTTGTTTTGTTTTGTTTTTGTTCCTAATAAAGAGTGTTCAAGTAGACCTTTGGAGAGAGTAAAAGAAATAAGGTAATCCCCTATCTTTTATTTTACTAACACATGGCCAAAGAAGTATTGTTGATCTTTTATGTAGTATATTTGCTGTTATTTTGTCCTTTGATAAGATGTGCAGGAGCTTCTAATCAAAAAAATTGAGTTTTGTAGCTCACAATGCTCTTAACGACCACTGGTATGGTCGGAAGGAACCGTACCATGCGCCCGTACCACATAGGGATGCATGTTGTGTGTCCGGCGGACAACACAGACATATGTGTAATTAGTGCATTAGCACAAATTTATTAAGACTGAAACGGAAACGCCTGGATGCCTAGACGGACGTTCGTCTACATCCCTAGTACCACATCGAACCACTGGAAGATAGAAATTCTGATTTTTGCCGCAGTGAACAATGGTCTTAACGAGCACTGGTACGGCCAGATGCGCCCGTACCATGCACCCGTACCGTACCCTCGAGCAAACATCAGGTTTCAAGCAAAGTTACAGATTGGATAACGACCAGCAGTACGGGCACGCGCGCCGGTACCGCGCGCCCGTACGGAGTGCATCACCAGACGGGAGTCGTCGCCCCCAAGATATGTCACCCGGTACAGGCGGGCTCCGTCCGTACCCCCTGACCATACCACGTACATGGCCGCCATATTCAGCCCGAGGAGGTAACCTAAAAATCTCCAAAACAAATCTTTCTCTTTCTTCTTCCTCCAAACTCCAAACCATCTCCATTGCATCTTAAAATTTTACTTAATCTTTCTTTGATGCCTCGCAATCAATCGATCTAAGGTATGATTCTCCGTCGATCCTCAACTTATTTGTACAAAATCTTCACTCAATGTTTCACCATTGTCAATCTAGACTTAGGTCTTGTTCTGGATTCAATATTGATATTGAGCTTTCTTAGTATTGTTTTAGAGGAGTTTCTTTTATAATTAGTGTAGAGAATCACCTATGCTATGTTTCTATTGGACTAAAAAATTCATTATCAATTTTATTTACTTTATCATATTATTTTTAGATGATAACAAGGAGCCGTACACGTGAGATGGGTGCAGAGTCCTTCGCACCACCCGTTGATATGTTGACCCCCGAGTCACTTGGTATCGAGTTCACCGAGGAGTTTTAGCTGAACCGTTTCAATCGTCTCAAGCTCCAAGAAATCAAGTCCACCAAGTCGGTGTGTCCCTATATCCTGAACCAACTTGGCATTCATGCTGATTTCGATTTACTTTGCAACAATGTTGGTTTGTATGATTTTGTCTTTCTAGATGTTGCCACGTATCGCCGCTTGATGCTTGAGTTCTTCAGCACCTTGACACATATAGTGGACCCTTATGGTTGTACCGAAGAACAAAGGCCCAGAGTTGATCGCATCAAATTCCGCCTTATGAACTATGAGTACACCCTAACACTCAACCAATGGGCTCAATGCTTTTTGTTTACCAACAACACTACCGATGTACTCACAACTACTTTTGTTGAAAATCCTGTACCTTGGGAGTACTTTAATTTAATAAGAATTCATGGAACCACACCCAAGGGAAACCAAATTGATCACCCTGCTATTTGATATTTATTTTATGTGATTGCTAACACTTTGCAGGCACGTGGTGAGTTTACTAGAGTTAATGAAGAGGACATGTTGATCCTCGCAAAGGCTGCTATTATTAATTGTAACTTAACGCCAAATTTGGGCACTCTTCTAGTGTTTTACCTTAAGCATCTGGCTCTTTAATCTTGAGGACCCATATGTGGAGGGGGAGTTGTGACCTTCCTTGGACGCGCACTTCGCCATCGACCTAGCTAACATCCAACCGTTGAAAGGAAGTCAGCGTCTCGGTCTCTCTACTCTAAGAGCATGTGGTATGATTTCTAAAACTCATGATAAATACTTTTTCAATATGCCTGGAGAGGATCACTTGATCCTAGCTCCTTTGCCTAACGGTTTATTCTCTATCGAGGATGAATGTTTGCGTTTTTACGCATAGGTTGAGGCTAATCTACCCCAACAATAAATACCCATGGGAGGAGGAGAAGATGAAGAAGTAGAACAAGGAGGACCCGAACAAGATGAGTAGCCACAAAAATACTACACCACCTATGAAGACATCTATGCACTCAAAGGAAATATTCAAAACATGAACAACCTCTCCATCAACCTTCGAGATGATACTGCGAGCCTCGCCACCCAGTTCCACGATTGGAGTAGCCAATGGAATGTGGGAGACTATCCACCGCCACCACAATGAGCAAAAAAAGGTCTTGCAAAAGCCTGAGCTTGGGGATGTGTTCCCCCGACAAAATTATTTGTGTAATAACGAGGTTGTACTCTAGCTCCTTGGGAGCTTTGAAACACTCATGTTGGCTTGTTCCAAAACTTTGCATTTTTCCTTTGCTTTTTAATTTGATTTTGCTTTTAAGTTTGTTTTTCTTTTCTTAAAACCCTTGCTTGGTCGTTAGTTCTTTTCTATTCTTTAATTCCTATACTCAAAAATACAAAGAGATATTTTCCGTTCTTGCTTTTTCGTAAATGTGATTCGCACTTTGCCCCTTTGCTTTAATATTATTGTGAGAATAATCGTGTTTGATTTTTGAAGGAACACATCCCTATAAGGAAGAGGATCATGATGTCAATGATGAGAGTATGTCCTATATCTCCCACTTATGAAGTTTGAGATGTTTTTCTTAGTTGGTTGATTTGCTAAGATGCCATGCTAGTGGGAAGTAATTTAATATTGTTACAGTAAAGATTTTTTAGTATGATGATTAGTTGCTGAAGATCTTGCTCTAGTTTCTTTAGTTAACCGAGTCTTACCTTGGAAATAATATTGCTAAACAAGTACAATAATAAAAAGTCTGAAATTTATGACTTGTTTGATGAATGATTGTCTTTAGAGTATACCCTTGAAGATACTTAACCTCATAGATATTTTGATAGTCTTGACGGCACTCAGGAAAGGAGTTGTTTGATTGAAATAAAATCCAATGATAATTGTGATGCATGCCAAATCTAACCTTGTGGATCAAACCGTGACTAGCTCAAAAAAGAGAGGAAAAGAGGGACACTTTTTTTATGTCTCTAATGCACGCCTTTGGGATGCCAACAACTCTGCTAGCTTTTGAACAATCTATGGTATAAACCCGGATTTCGGCTATGAGTTCATGACATGAGTGGCATACGTGTCAATATATGGGCAAAAGTATTGGTACTCTCAAAGGTTGTGCAAACACTTGCAAAATAAACATTCAGCTATCATTGAAAGAATAAAATAAAAAGATATCTATGAGGATCCACATAACAAGTCCTTGGCATGGTCTCATTACTACTCTACGAATTTTTCTTGAAAAACAATGATTGGATTAGAAGTGTTTTTGATAGACTAGATTTATTGATGTGGGTGTACATAAGACACTTCATTGTTATACTACTTAGGACATGAAACTCTCTTACTCAATTGTGCTAATAAAACATCCTACTATTCCTTGGCAAGCTGAGAGTTAATTAGAAGAATTGGATTGATTGCTATACTTATAGTTACTTGTACTTATATTAAAATTTACTTTGATTGTCTTGACTTGCCGAAGCTGGTATGCCTCACCTCGAAGAGACGACAAACAGAACACCTAGAAATCCCATAAACCTCACCTCCGGAAGGCATCTGGAGGGGGAACTCATCCACCGGGATCCATCTTTGCCCTGCACAGATCCGGAAGGCTAAGGAATTGATCTTCATCATCCACCGCTGCAACACCACCATCTCCATCCATCCCATCTACATCTTGTCTAGATCTTTATGTAATTCCTATACTCGTTGTGGATTTATACAAGTACTATTCATCTATGATTGTTTCCATTACCATTGCCATGATGTTGATTGCCTCCATGTATGAGTAGATCATTAGTTCTTGGGGAGATGGAGAAACCCTAGTATGAGATTGAAATAAGAGAAAGTCTATTATGATATTCATCGCTATGACCATGCGTTAGATTTTCTACATCTTGATGTTGAGAGAAGTCGACCTCTCAATATTTGCCTCTTGTGGGGACTTGATGGAGGAAACTACTTGTTGGTAGACAGAGGCGTGTTAGCACTTACAGTGACTATAAAGCAGTTGGCACCCCTTACGTATCAACTTGGGAAACCGAGGAAACTCACGGAACACTATCCATGCCATGGGATACGTCCTACGTTATTACATCTCTTAATAGCACAGTATTCGATTGATGTCGATTGCTGACTGCTTGGTTATGAGGAAAATGTGAGCAGCGGTTGTTGCCTATTCGTCCAAATACGGAGTTCCTCCCACACATACATAGTTGAGAATGTTCATGATGATAATCTTTATCTTTGATCTTTACAATACTAGTGGTGTATCTGCTACTCCCTGAGAAAGCCTTTTCCCTACTGCAGTTCCAATCTCTCTTACATACGTGATACTTAATTTCTGTACTTAGTTGTTTTACTTTACTTTATTGCTCTTATACCCAAAACCCTAAAACACCTTTTTTACACAATACTCACATTTTATCTTGTCACTTAGAACTTTATCTAGCATTTCTATCATAATATTTATTTCAAGAGTTATTAGACTTCAGACTCCTGCTCCCTGTGGGATTGATATATTTTTTTCGAAACTAGCTACAAATGATCTATGCACTTGCAGTCATCAAGCTATTTTCTTGCGCTGTTGCCAGGGAGCTAAGTGTTGTAGGTCTTTTAGCTTTTGCTTATTTATTTTTGTCTTGCTAAATTTTGTTTCGAGTTACAGGTATCCACCAACATGATGGAGTTTGAGCATATGACGAGTGCTAACCCACTCAACCACTTTGGGAAGCCCTATGATATTTATAAAAGAGACAACTCCAATGAGAAGACAAGGGGGTTTGAAATAAATCCTCTACTACTTAGTATTCTACATAATAAGCAATTTACTAGAGATAAAGAAGATCCTAATCCATATGAGCATATTGCATGTTTTAAAGATATATGTGGCACTTTTCTATTGACGGGATATACCGCTGATGAGGTAAGGGTTATACTTTTTAGTCAAGCATTGACAAGTACAGCTCTCTCATGGTATAGATCTCTACCCCCTGAAGCCACTACTACTTGGGATAATCTAGCTTGTGAATTTCTATCAAAATATTATCCATTATCAAAATCTTTTGGAATCAAGCATCTTATAATGACTTGGAAGAATCGTTCTAATGAAGGACTAGTAAGAGCTTATATTAGATTTAAATATTTACTACGACTATGTCCTCATGATGATTTGCCTGAATGGTATTTACTACATATCTTTTATGGCGGTTTCATTGAACCTACTAAAATTGAACTAGACTCTTTCACGGAAGGAGCCTTTATGAATCTTCCTATACCTAAAGCTTGGGCCTTACTTAATAGAATTTGTGATCATAGAGTTTCATGGAATTTTGGTCTAGGAAGTGAAGGAGGTGTAGAAATAGAGCATGATTGTATTCATGACTATAATAAAAAAGGCCATGTTAAAGAATTATCTAAAGAACTTTATTTGGATTCTGATCTTGTGTTGCAAGTTGTTAAAGCTTTTATAGAACATATTAAATATCCAAAGGAGGGACCAGTCAAGTATGATTCACCACCCGAACCAGAAAAGAAAGGAGAAGATAAAGCAACACTGGCCTCCGTAGAACCGATATATGAAGTGCCTTTCCCTATAACTGTGCAAAAGCATATTTTTGAATATGAACAGGTCAAAGCAGTACAGGAAAATAGGGAAGAAGAAAGCATGCGAGGAGTCACGGAACACCTGGAAGAAACCAAAGATGAAGAGGTAACCAAGGAAGCAATTATGGCTATGTACTCACACTGTAACATCGTTGAACTTGATGAAGAGACTTCCGTACTGGTTGAAGGTAAAACAAAGGTAAACGATGTGGGTAAGCGTATTCTCCCCTGCATATTTAAAAAAACCTCTCATTACGGTTTATGTGATCTTGGCACCGAAGTTAATGTTATATCTTATGATTTCTACTTAGAAATAAAACAAGAAATAGCACCGGCTACAATTGAAAATATTGATAGAACAATTATGTTAGCCAATAAAAACCTTAGAATTCCAATGGGAGTAGTTGATAATGCAACTGTCACAATTGGCAACAAAGACTTTCCTATTGATTTTGTAGTTGTTGATATTCCATCTGACACTGTTTGGCCAATTATATTTGGAAGGAACTTTTTGGGTGATATAGGTGCCTATGTTAACTTCAAGAAGGAGATTGTGTCTCTTAAGCTTGGGGGGACGGAAAACAAATTCCATTTCTCCAAATTTAAAGACAGACCTCCACAAATACAAGAATAAGAGAGAACTATTGAGGAAATGGTGGCTCTTTTCTTTAGTAATCAAGAAGAAGAAATAGATGAAGATCCAAATTATGAAGAAATAGTTATCGAGGACAAGTCCCTGGGAGAAATAGAAAATGAATTTGATTCACTTCCTGTTGTGGGACCTCCAATTGGTGAGGCTTTTGAAGAGCCAGAAAAGAGAGGGGGTGAGGAATTACCACCCCTAGAGTTGAAGACTCTACCAAAAAATCTTAAATACAGGTTTTTAGATGATACCAATAAATTCCCTGTTATTATTAGTTCTAAACTTTCAGGAGAAGAAGAAGAAGAACTCGTGAGGATACTTAGGGAGCATCGCTAGGCCTTTGGGTACTCAATGGATGACTGGAAGTGCATTAGTCCCATGATAGCCGTCCATCGAATATTCAAGGAAGAAGGTGTTAAACCAGTTGCCGAATTCAATACAAGAACTAAGCCTAAAATGAAAGAAGTGGTAAGAAAAGAAATTGTACTCCTATTGGACGTAGGTATAATCTACCATGTTAAAGAAAGTGAATGGGTATGTCCTGTTCACTGTGTTCCTAAGAAGGGCGGTTTCACTATTGTTCCTAATGAAAACATTGAATTGATACCTACTAGAACTGTTGTTGGTCATAGGATGTGCATAGACTTCAGGAAATGAAACAAAGAAACTAGGAAAGATCACTACCCATTACCGTTCATAGATCAAACTTTACAAAGGCTAGCAAATCATACTCATTTTGCTACTTGGACAGATACTCTGGTTTCTCTCAAATAGCAATTCATCCGGATGACCAACTTAAAACAACTTTCATAAGTCCTTACGGTTTACATGCTTACCGATGTATGCCTTTTGGACTATGTAATGCTCAAGCTACTTTTCAAAGATGCATGACTATTATTTTTGCTAATTTTATAGAACTTATAATAGAAGTATTTATGGATGAATTTTCTGTTTATGGAACTTCATTTACTAGTTGTTTAGACAATCTCAAAAGAGTTTTGTAGTGTTGTGAAGAAACTAATCTCATTCTAAACTAGGAGAAGTGCCATTTTATGGGCAAAGAAGGTACAGTCCTTGGACACCAGGTATCATGTAAGGGAATTGAAGTTGATAGATCTAAGGTTGAAGCAATTGAGAGAATTCCACCCCTAGGGATATTAAAGGTATAAGAAGTTTTCTTGGTCATGTGAGTTTTTATAGAAGGTTCATTAGAAATTTCTATGGAATATCTAAACCTTTGACAAACCTCTTGTAAAAGGGAATGAGATTTAATTTTGATGATAAGTGTCTTGAAGCCTTTGATAAACTCAAAAATGCTTTATCTCGCGCTCCTATTATTAAACCACCTATATGGGATACAACCTTTGATTTAATATGCGAAGCTAGTGATAATGCTGTAGGAGTAACTCTAGGACAACACATTGGTCGTAGATTTAATATTATACATCATGCTAGTAGAACTCTCAATGGTGCTCAAAAGAACTACCATAAGGAAGAAAAGGAACTTTTTGCTGTATTTTTATCTTGTGATAAATTTTGTTCCTATATAGTTGATGCAAAGGTAAGAGTTCACACGGATCGTGATGGCTTAAAAGAACTCCTTGAAAGGAAAGACCATAAGCCAAGGCTGATCCATTGGATTCTTTCACTTCAAGAATTTGAGCTGCAGATATGCAGGGGCAAGAAATAAAGATGTTAAATGCAGTGTCCATGTTTACCCCGCAAGATACCAATCTTATTGAGAGGAACTTTAGTCCTGGTGATTTTCGTTTATGGGAATTATTCAATGAACTAAAGTCAATTCCTCCAAAAGAGAAGAAGTCTTTGTTATGGGAGGAACTTTTCATCCCCGAATAAACAATGGTAAGTGCAAGGTAAGTGTTCTTACCCAAATAAGTGATTTGTTTTCACAATTCTTACTTTTAAAAATTCTGCCTTTGAATTCCTTGTATTTTTCTGAAGTTTTAAAGGGGTTTTACCAACTATACGGGTGGAGCTATACGACCGGAGAAGGGAGCTCCCGCTGTATAGTTGGTCGTTAAACTCTCTGTATCATCTTCGTGAAATTGTTTTTGCTATCTGAGCCTATACGATCGCAACTATACGACCATAACCAAAAAATTCTAGTTGTATAGTTGGTCGTTAAACTCTCAGATGGTTTTGCTTTAGGTGTCTGTATCTATACGGTCGCAACTATACGACCGGAGCAAAAATTCCGGCCATATAGTTGGTCGTTAAAATCTTAGACACTTGTGATTTTGACGTTTGTATCTATACAGACGCAACTATACGACCAGAATCAAAAATTGCGGCCATATAGTTGGTCGCTAAACTCTCAGACACTTTTTCGTTCGATCGTTTGTTTATTATTTCATCTAAAAAAGGGTATTGTCGGTTCCGAGTCATGATTTAATCGACCTGGACTAGAGATATCTGGAAATATCTGCCCAGAACCAACTATACGGCCGGAGCTATACGAGCCGTGCTCGTATAGTTGGTCGTTACACGGCAGGACACTTCCAAATCCGTGATTTCTTTCCCTGTTTTGTTCGATTCTTTTCTTGGGCGACAATTTGGTGTTTCTTGTGAGTTTTACCGACCTCTGGCCCCCCTTATATACTATCATTGTCTCCCTCTATAATCATAATCTCTAGGAACCAATCTAGCAATGCGCTATCCCGTCCTAGGCCGTGGAAAACCCATGGGGCTCATTGCTCCGTCCAGGGACCGCTCAAGTAGCCCATCCATGGAGGACGATGATGAGGAGGTGGAGAGGTTTAGCCCAAGGTACAAGGAGTATGTTGAGCCAATCTACTTCAACAATGATTATGACGATGATGTGGTTGACGTCTACATCCGCTGTGACATCTATGATCCACTGGAGATCAATTGGACGGCGATGAAGAAACCTCAACAAGAGAGAGAAGATCGCAAACCGCAAAGAAAAGGGCGCGTGGAGACATTCAAGTTCATCACTAAGGATCAAAGGCCACACAAGTGTAAGGAATTATCTAATATTGGTGCATGTGCTAGCAAGGGAGCCGAGGTACCGCTCGAGAAACCAACCATTGGTGCTCACATAAAGGTCAAGCCTCAAGAAGAGTGGAGGTACGGTTTCCTCTTCCCTGATCCATCAATTATGGATGAGGAAGAAGAAGTTGTACCCAGGACCAAGGATCGCGTTCGGGCATTGAAGATATATCAGAAGCAGGAGCTACTCCATCATGTTGAAGTCTGCCACCATCTCAATGAGATGGAAAAGAAGGAAGACCTCTTTCCATTGGTGACTAAGCTCGTAGATAGAATGGACAGTCTGCAGTCTGATTTGCGAAGGTGCTACAGCCGCATAACTACTTTGGAGGATACCAACAAGAAGCTACGCACTGCGGTGTTACATGCCATGGCACCCCATTGATCTACAACAATCGCGGTATAAAATAATCACAAGGAATTATTTGATCCCGCCTAGCTTGATTCCAAGCTTGGGGAGATCTTTAAGACCTTGTAATCTATCTTATAAGTTTTTATTACTATTTTCGCATTAGTTCAAACTAAAAATAAAAGTTTAAATCATTAGAATTCCCTTCAGGAATAGTCGATCCCTTTTATGAAGTTCCAAGTTTATTATTATATATGGAGAAATATTGAGTTTGTGTTTGTATTATTGATATATGAATGGATTGAGTATAATTTTACTTGCACTTAATTATAGCAATAGGAGTCTTCCACACCATTGGTATTGACAGAACACCTAAGAGATAATTTAGTCAATATGTTGTAAGTCTACAAGTTGATTTACAAAGAAAAATTATATACACAGTTAAGTTGAAGAAGAAACCTTGAACAAAGGAAAATAAAAGTGCTATCAAAATAGAGTGGGAACAAGTCGAGGTAGAATCTTCAAGTCATAAGAATGCTTCATACACAATTGGAATATGGTAACTAAGATCGTTAAATTTTGAATTCCTACATGAAGTGGAATGTATGGCTAGCTCCTTTGCACATCACTTATACAAAAGTGTGAGCATATATATACAAAAGAAAAAAAGAATAAAGAGAGAGAGTGTGCAAAGAGCAAGTAGGCATATACCACCGAGTTTTAGCATGAAAAAGAGATACTTTTGAGATTCTAAATCCCAAGTGAATACGTTGATCCTAAGACACTTGGGACTACCTAGTTAAATCATTCGATTGAACCAGATTCTTTTACATTATGTTGAGATTCATCTTTTATGAACTATTGATCACTAAGGTGTGGAAGCCTTAGAAATATTATTCCGATAGTTCAATAAGGTACTATTCATGAACTTATTCATTTGTATCGTACATGATAAACACATGCTGCAATTGCCTCATTTATTTTATCGACTCAGCTTCATGAATATGAGGATCACATACATTAAGCTAGAACTTGCTCGGGACGAGCAAGAGTCTAAGCTTGGGGAAGTTGATGAGTGCATATTTTCATCATGTTTTACATTATTATTTTGCATTGTAGATGTAGAATCTTGGTATTTTACGAAGTTCGCGTGCACATTTTCTGTATGTTTTCACCAGGATCAGGACAGATGATGGATCCAATGGATACAATTCTTGGAGGAGTTGTATTATGGAGAAAAGGAGTCAAAAACAATGTAAATCGCTTAGTTGGGAAATATTAATAATACCAGAAGAAAACCAGAAGCGAACAAGGAGGCGGAGAGTTCAACGACCAACTATACGGGCAGAGCAATTTTTTCGGCCATATAGTTGGCGCCTCCTCCGCCTCGTCAAATAGTTTCACCCCGTGCAATTGGTTCGAAGAGACGACATATAGAACACCCAAAAATCACAGAAACCTCACCTCCGGAAGGCATCTGGAGGGGGAACTCATCCACCGGGGATCCATCTTCGCCCTGCACAGATCTGGGAGGCTAAGGCATCGATCTTCATCATCCACCACTGCATCACCACCATCTCCATCCATATCTTGTTGTAATTCCTATACTCGTTGTGGATTTAAACAAGTACTATTCATCTATGATTGTTTCCATTACCATTGCCATGATGTTGATTGCCTCCATGTCTGAGTAGATCATTAGTTCTTGGGGAGATGGAGAAACCCTAGTATGAGATTGAAATAAGATAAAGTATATTATGATATTCATCGCTGTGACCATGTGTTAGATTTTCTACATCTTGATGTTGAGAGAAGTCGACCTCTCAATATTTGTCTCTTGTGGGGACTTGATGGAGGAAACTACTTGTTGGTAGACGGAGGCGTGTTAGCACTTACAGTGACTATAAAGCTGTTGGCACCCCTTACGTATCAACTTGGGAAATCGAGGAAACTCACGGAACACTATCCATGCCATGGGATACGTCCTACGGAATTACGTCCCTTAATAGCGTTGTAATTCGATTGATGCCGATTGCTGACTACTGTGGTTATGACGATGATGTGAGCAGCGGTTGTTGCCTATTCGTCCAAATACGGAGGTCCTCCCACACATACACAGTTGAGAATGTTCATGATGGTAATCTTTATCTTAGATCTTTACAATACTAGTGGTGTATCTGCTACTCCCTGAGAACGCCTTTTCCCTACTGTAGTTCCAATCTCTTTTACATACGCGATACTTACTTTCTGTACTTAGTTGTTTTGCTTTACTTTATTGCTCTTATACCCAAAACCCCAAAACACATTTTTACACAATACTCGCATTTATCTTGTCATTTAGAACTTTATCTAGCATTTCTATCGTAATATTTATTTCAAGAGTTATTAGACTCTAGACTCCTGCTCCCTGTGGGATCGATATCTTTATTTCGAAACTAGCTACAAATGATCTGTGCACTTGCAGTCATCAGTTCTCCAGCTGGCAAGGGCGGTGCTCATCTTTGTGAGGGCGGATTTGTTTACTTCATTCCCGTGGTAATTTGTGTTCTGGTGATCCCGTGGGAACTTGTATCATGCGTGCAGCTTCTCGAAGAGGAGTGTGCGCAAATGGCCATTTGCTTTATGCCGGAGATTCTCTCTGTTCATTGAGACAGTGTCCTAGGTGATAGCCGCCACTTGCCCACCGTACCCTTTGATGACGTGTTCGGGTGCCAGAGGAACCCCTTTCAGGGTTACTTCGGTTATTTCCTCTCTAATGGTGCCAACCATGTTCGGGCGTCGTTCCTTCTTCTTCTACGGATTGCTACCGCCAGCACCATCAGTGGTTTCATCCCCGGTGTTTTCTGCCTCCTCGCCGGCATTCGTGTATTCCTCCTTGTCCTCCATCTCATCATCGTCGCTCTCTTCAGGCTGATATTTTTCATCACCCAGTTCATTTCTTTCCACCTACTGGGCAACCTCCTAGAATGACAATTTTGTTGGAGCTCTGACTTCTCCTTCAACATTTATGCACCGAGAAGAGCCGGCCTAGTCGTTGTCAGCCATGTTTGCACTAAGTAAAAAAAAAGTCAAATAAATATTAGAAATTAACCTAGGAGTTTCTTAACCTAGGGAAAATCTAGCATGACCTTTCCTCTTTTTCTTAACCTAGGAGTTTCTAATTTTGCCGAAACGGAAGTTAATCAACATTTCAGCAAAAATTAGAACTCATTTCAAATGTACTTGCACATACCCTAATCCCCCACTCCCCCCACAACAACAATAGTTTTCAATATAACAACATGGTACCACCAAAAAATATTCTCTTTCAATATAAAGAGAATACAGAGTAATCTGCGTGACAAACAGTAATTAATACAATCCTGTAATGATAAACAACGAGTAATTAATACATGGCAAGAAGAGCATGAACAAAAATTAGAGCAAAGTGCAACAGCAAAGGACAGAGCATACATCCATGGCAAGCAGAGCATGAACAAAAAATGACTACAAAATCATATATTAGAACTTTCCTGTGTTAATTTTAATTGCTACCTGGTCTTTTCTTCAAACCCAAGGTCCAAAATTTATTATGTCACAGTATCAAATATTGGCAATACACATTTTTTTTCTTTTACTACTTTTTATTCCCTTGATACTATGCTGCCCAGGAACATTATACAACTCTATGTTGATTGTTTATATCTCTGAACTGGTTCAAATATGGCATTCCACTTCTTTTAAAGAGACTCCATTCTTCTTTTATAAGTGGCTTTTGTAAAATGCATGTCAAAGAAAGCTTCTTTCTATTAATACATTTTTAAAGCATAGTTTTTTTAACTTTGGCAATTGCATAGAGAAGTGTGCTTTTAAGCAGTGCACTCTTTTTTCTTCTCTCTACTCTGCTTTGTTCCTTTGTGATACTGTTGAATCAACCCCATCATTTTAGGTGTTTTTGAAGAGGAGGAGAAGGGCATTTCTGTGATAATCACCCAAAGAAAACAAAGCAAGTGGTAATTAAGTTGGGTAAAGTTCGATCAGGCCACAAACCGAGTTGGATACAAGTTTGGGATCCATCTGGCCGGGGTGCGCTGGTCAATGTACGCACGCGTCGTCTCCGGCCCGAGAAAAATTGGGGTTGATGGAGGGAGATAGGGGAAAGGGAGGGCACACCGAGAGGAGCGGCGACGATGACCGTGTAGGGAGCTCCTGGCGACGGTGGTACTGCCCTTCTCCTCCTGGTGATAGTGGCGCTTCCCATCTCCGCCTAGTGACGGTGGCGCTGTCCTTCTCTTCCTGGCGACGGTGGCGCTGTGCTTCTCCTCCTCCTTGGGCTCCTCCTTGGTGGCGAAGGCGACAACGGTGGCGGCGCTAGGGATTGGGGATTGGGGATTTGGGGCGCTAGGGATTGGAAGTGCCCTTCTCCTCCTCCTTGGGCTCCTCCTCCTTTGTGGAGAAGGTGACAACGGCGGGGGCGCTAGGGTTTGGGGGCGCTATGGATTGGGGATTGGGGGCGCTAGGGCTGCTAGTCGCATTTCCGAGATGAGGGAGAAGGACCAGCAGGGGCTGATCGACAGACAAGTCAGAGCCACACCTTATGCATGACGCACTAGGGCCAAGTGCGCCACCACAAAAACATTAGCCGTGATGCACTAGGGCCAAGTGCGCCACGCCTAACCTGGGACTATAATCAAATAAAGTCGAAGCCTAGTTTCTAACAGATGTCTTGACATACCCTAGTGGTTGCAGTTCCCAGCCACACCTGCAAGCACCCAGGGTTCGAACCCTGGCCTGGTGTGCCAAAAAAAATCTGTTTTTTTATTTTAAACATACTTTTATATGTGGCACAATAGTGGTACAAAATTGATTCAAGTGTGGTAGAAGGAAAATAATAAATTATGTAGTTATATTTAAATGTCAAAAGTGGTACATAAAGAGTGATCCAAAGCACAAGAAAACTAATAAAATATAAATGTGATACATTAATAAAATGACGACACACATGTGATTATAAGAGCTAGCGTTTTAGAATCTTCTTTCCCTTCTTTGTCGCGGTTGAATAGTTTAGTCGTAGAACTTTCATGTTTCTTCTCTTGAACGGGCTATCTTTTTTGGGTAGGGTTCTCCTTTGTCTTCTTGGGATATATGTTGCTTCATCGTAGTCGTCCTCATCTTCAATCTTTGGATCGCCGTACTGGTCAAAGTCTTGCTCGTTGGCGAATCCATCCATTCCGATGATGTTTCGTTTTCCTCTCCTCATGACAACCCGACTTGGTTTTGCCAGGTCGGTAATAAAAAAAACATTGGTCGACTTTGCTAGCCAATACCCATGGCTCATTTTTCGCGGCTACTTTCGCACCGGCAGCCTTGGATTTGGTGGCTTCTGGTATAACCATGGTTGTGAAATACTGATTTTCTCTTTCCACACTCTTATCCCATATAACACGGAAGATCGACACATTTTCTCCACAGTAGTTGAGCTCCCATATCTGCTCGATCCTTCCGTATAATCTTTCATTCACGTCGTCATCAGTGTAGAATTTCAACGTTACCCCAGAGTTCTGATAGTCACACTTGTTATCCTTTTCCTCCATGTAGAATGTGTAGCCATTGATGTCGTACGCCTGGTAGGTCATCAGGCTATGCAAAGGTCCCTGCGACAAGGCGAATATGATGTTTTCCTCCGCAAAAGCAGAATCTTTTTGTGGGGGACTATCTAGAAGTGTCTCGCTAAACCAACGCGTGAAATCGGAGTTCTGCTCTTTGATTATTTCTCCCTTCGTCCTCTGCTAGCCCCTGTCACTATACTTCTTCTCAATAAACTGTTTGTGCTTTTGTACCCAAGGATCGACCACTTCTATATGTCATAGCACCACTAGGTTTGCTCTATTAAAGTTTGCGAGTCGACCATCAAAGTCCACATGCATTACGCGGCGACCCTCTCAGTGACCCAATCCAACGAGTCTGCCAATGTGCCTATTGAAAGAAAGACCGACAGGGTTCTCGATGTCTAGATAATTCGTGCAGAAAGAGATACACTCTTTGGATAGAAATCCCTTGGCTATGCTTCCATATGGATGGGACCTGTTGCGGACGTATCATTTGATGTGTCCATTCATCCTTTCGAATGGCATCATGCTGCAGAGGAACATCGGCCCGAGTTGGATGATATCCTCCATGATATGGACCAGCAGATGCACTATAATGTCTAAGAATGCGGACAGGAAGTAGATCTCAAGCTCGCATAGAATCACCATGATCTCCTCTTGTAGCCTCTTGAGCTGATTCACGCCAATCGACTTTTGAGAGATGACGTTGAAAAAATTACAGAGCCCAAACAACATTTCACGGACGTGCTCATCCATTATCCCTTGTAGTGCAACCGGAAGTATCTGCGTCATTAGCATGACACAGTTGTGAGACTTCATTCCACTGAACCTCTGCTTCGCCTCGTCTAGGTATCTGCTTATATTGCCCGCATAGCCGTAAGGAAATCTGACTCCTAGGAGGCACTTGAAAATTTGTTGATCTCATCCTGGCTTAGAGTGAAGCACGAAGGGGGACAATAATATTCGTTCTTCTTGACCTTTTTGCCCTTTTAGCAACCTTGTGTCGCCTCCGACTGATTATTGTCATCATCCTGATCATCAGGAGTAGTGCGTCCTCCGTGAAGATCATGCATGATGTCCATGAATATCAAGTCGTGTCTTGCTTTTGGACCATCTTTTGTCCTATCCCGCATGTTGATCAGGGTGGCGACCAAACTCTCGCACACGTTCTTCGTGATATGCATGATGTCAAGGCTATGAGGCGTGTGGAGGAACTTCCAGTATGGCAACTCCCAGAAAACAGACCTTGTTTTCCATACCTTCAGCAACGGCTTATCTGATTGTTGCCTCTTTTGCTTCTTTCCCGGCTTAGGGCACTCTTTCTAGTTTCTCAGTAAACCATTGATTTCTTCGCCACTCCTCCGATCTGGGATTCCTCTGATCTCTGATTTCCCATCGAACAGATCTCCAAGTTTTCTCCATGGATCGTTCTTGCGAAGCCACCTCCGATGCCCTATGAACACGGTTTTTGAAGACCCGGGATCTCTCTCTAGTTAGATATAGGTTGTGTTATCCATGGACCTAACGGATGCGAAGAATCCTTGGATCACTTGCCCCGAGATATATCTGCAACCGGGATAGTCTTGCACCATAGTGAGCAACGCGGCTCTCATAGTGAAATAATCTTGTGTGACATCGTCGTAGGTATTGGCCCTAGCTTCCCATAACATGGCTAGATCCTCTTTCAACAAGCCAAGATACAGATTGATGTCGGTACCAGGTTGTTTTGGCCCTTGAATTAGCATACTCATTTGTATGTACTTCTTCTTCATGCACAACCATGGAGGGAGGTTGTACATTGATACGTCCATTTTGCATCACTATTCTATATCATAATTCATTGTTATTCATTGATAGATTTCATATTAAGAGATGATACTTATGTTATTTCATCTGTTTTTGCATGGTTGATGACTTTTGGAGCATGGACTGCTGCAGTCAAGATTCTAATGGAAAAGGTGCTGTTTGGAGGCAAAATTCGCGAAGATCAGAAAATCCAGGAAAATACATGGAAAATCCTATTTTTCCAGAAGACGAAGAAAGCCAGAAGGATAAGTGGAGATGGGCCACAGGGGGCCCACACCACCCCCCGGCGCAGGCCACCCTAGGCCGCGCCACCAGGTGGTGTGGCCGCCCTGGTCCACCCCTGGCTCTCCCCTCTGGCGTATATTATCCTCCCGAAACCCTAAGACTCGGAGAGCGACCACAGAAAGATTCCACTGCCTCTGCGGGGCGGAAAACACCGAGAGAGAAAGATCTCTCTGGCAGACAGAATTCTATCGGGGGAATTCCTTCCTGGAGAGGGGAGATCGTCGCCATCAACACCACCATCAAGCTGGACTTCATCGGGATCATCATCATCATCACCACCATCATCTCCACCAGCACCATCATCACCACCTCCATACCGCTGTAACAATTGGGTTGAATCTTGCATAGTTCTTAGGGGAAACTTTCCCGGTGTTGATTACTCTTTGTAGTTGATGCTATTGAGTGAACCGTTGAATTATTGTTTATGTTCAGATTGTTACACATCATTATTTCATCTCTGATCATGACCCATATGATGTCTTGTGAGTAGTTCATTTTGTTCTTGAGGACATGGGAGAAGTCATGCTGTTAGTAGTGGAATTGTGTTGAGAAAGATTCAATAGTTTGATATTTAAGTTGTGGTGTACTTCTTCTAGTGGTGTCATGTGAACGTCGACTACATGACACTTCAACTATATGGGCCTAGGGGAATGCATTGTGTATTTGGCTACTAATCGTAGGGGTTGCTGGAGTGACAGAAACCTGAACCCCCATTAGGAAACCATTGCACAAGGGACATTAGGGTCTTAGAGTTTAAAGTTGCGGTTAGGTTTCTACCTTAATTACATTCTTGTACTTGCGGATGCTTGCAAGGGGTATAATCACAAGTATTTATTAGTCCTAGGAAGGTCGGTACATTAGCACAGGTTCACCCACACAACACTTAGCAAACTAAAGAAGATGAATCAACTATATGAAGCGAAAGCACTTGATGATATTCCCGTGTGTCCTCGAGAACGTTTGGTCATCTTAAGTAATACAACCGGCTTATCCTTTGCTAAAGAAAGTACTGGGCCACTCGCTGCATTTCTTTTTATTGTCTTTTATTTATTCGTACTTTATTTACCTGCAATATCAAGAACCCCTAAAAATCCATTTGTTAAGTATTTACAGAGAATTCCTGCTCCAAGCCACTCGTCAACACCTTCTGCTCCTCGTTGGGTTCGACACTCTTACTTATCGAAAATACTGCGATACACCCCCTATACTTGTGGGTCACCAAGACTATTTTCTGGCGCCGTTGCCAGGGAGTGAAGCGATATTGGAGAGTGGAACTGGTAAAGGAAACTTCTACTGTGATTATTGTTTATTTCTGTTAGTTGCTTTATTTTCATTATGGATAATTCGCTGAGTTTCTTATTTCGTAATGCTACTACCACTGCTAAGGTAGTAGATGAACCACCACCTGCTGAGAATGATACTTTTAAAATACCTACAAGAATTATTGATCGTGTTATGGATAACTACTATGTTGGAGATGGAACTGTCCATCCTAGTGATCATTTGCTCTTTATACACGAATTATGCGGGTTGTTCAAGTGTGCAGGTATTACAACAGATCAAGTCAAGAAGAAGTTATTCTCATTATCACTGAAAGGAAGAGCTAAGGAATGGTATAAGCTACTGAAGAATGGTCAAGCTCTTGAATGGTAGGAAATAGTGCCTCTCTTTTATTCAAAGTTTTATCCTCCTAGTGAGATTCATAAAGATCGGAATCAAATATACAACTTTTGGCCTCTTGATGGAGAGAGTACAACTCAAGCTTGGGGGAGATTGAAGTTACTAATGCTCAAATGTCCCATTCCTGAGCTCCCCAACAATATTATTATCAATAAATTTTATGCAAGGCTTTCTCTTCATGATAAGGATTTATTGGATGCTTCTTGTGTTGGATCATTCACTCGCATGGAAGAAGAAGCTAAATGGGATCTTCTAGACTGTATTCAAGAAAATGCTGAAGCATGGGAGAATGACAAAGGAAGAAAGTAAGGTATAAATTATGACTATGAATGCATTGAATCTTTTATGGGAACTGATGATTTTCAAAATATTAAAAATGCTTATGGTCTAGACTCTCAAGCTATTGCAACTTATTTTAAGGTTTTGCTTCCTACATTGAAGTGCCTAAAAAGAAGTGGAATAAGTATCATGAACCATATAAAGATGTTGATAAGTGTGTTCCTGCAAGAAATACTGAAGTTTATACTGCTAATCATGTTTTACCTGAACCTTACATTGAGAAAATAACTTTCCCAGTTAAAGTAAAGGAACATTCTATGATAGCTAGTATGGTTAATGGAAGTACAAATAAAGCTGTTGAACCTGATAAACAAATGGATGATGAACCTATAATAGCAAATGTGAAAGACTTTGTCACTAAATATGTAGAAGATGGACACACTATCCTCTGTAAGGATATCCCTAATATTGTTTCACAAAGTAGTGTTATGAGAGCTAGTGTCCCTGTGTTTTCTGTTAGGATAAGCGATCATTGCTACAATGGTTCTTGTGATAGTTATATCATTAAGTTTATGCATGATACTGAAAGTTACTATGAGAGAGGGAAAAGTGTTCTTATGTATCTCAATAATGTCAAGTTTCCTCGTTTTATGCTGAAAGTTTTTATGTTGCACTTCTTTTGCCTTCCTATGCTAGTAGCCTCTGATTTCAACAACTTGTTTGTTTACAAAATTCCCTTGAATAGGAAGTGGGTTAGAATTAAAACGTGTGTATTTTTGCTTCTTAATGCTCTCTTTCACTTCAATTCATATTCCTAAGTGAGCATCATCAAAAATATCATGCCCATCTTAACGGCTATAAAGAAAGAGCTTTTTGGGAGACAGCCCAATTTATTTTTGCTTTCAGTTTGTTTTTGTTTGTTTGAGTCTTGGAAGTTATTGTTTCAGTAATAACCTCTCCTTATCCTTTTTGTTTGATTTTTGTGTCAAGATCAACCTCTAATAAGAGAGAAGTAATATTTGGGGAAGTTGCTTTCCCGAAACACATTTTTATGCTTCACCGTAAAATTTCGTGAGAGATCTCTGTATGTCGGATTGAGCTGTAATTTTTTGTGCTTCTGCCCCAGGTTCTTATTTAACTTTCGTTAGTTTTGCAATTTTTGATTTGAGCAACGTAAGATTGTCTAAAATTGATCTTTACCTGCTGGTCTGTTTTGATAGATTTTGCCACTCTTGCTTTTGCTTCTTTAATCGATTTCCTTTTTGAATTCTTTTTGGGTTTTCAGAAGGAGTTGCTACAGTACATTATGTTTTGATGGTTTTAAGTTGAAATTGGACTCAAAAGGTTTTATCACTTCACTTGTACTAATGTTGCTAATGAGAACTGTGTGAAGTTTTGTTTGAAAGAAATTTCCAGGTTAGTGGAGATAATGGTATAATAAGGAAGTGAAAGGTTTCACGACTCAAGCAATAAGTGTATGAAGATGAAGATATTGATGTTATTCAAGTGGTAACTCCAGAAGAATCTACTAAATACCAAATTCAGAGACCTGCAGACTCTGTTTTCAAATAGGTAACAGTTCTGGTAAGAAAAGTTCCGAGAAAGATCTGTCCAGTTATATTTTTGCAGTTTTTAGCCAACAAGGAAAGCTACGAAGCGAAAGAGGGATGGAAACGGAGCCAGGGTGGCTCACACCACCCTGTGGCGTGGGCCCGCCCCTGGCCGCGCCACCAGGTGGTGTGGCCACCTCGGACTCCGTCTCCGGCCCGTTTTCTCCTAGTACCGTCCTTTTGTTGTGAAACTTCATAATATATAATCCCCTGGATCCCCCGAGGTTCGTATATCTTGTTCTCGTCGTGTTTTTGTTTCGATATGTTTCTGCCAGGAACTATTCTTGAAAGTTTAGAAGCACAATGGTGCCTGCCAAGGATAAGGGAAAGGGCCTATGGAGGAAGATCTCCAAGACCCCGGGCAGGAGAAGGAGATCAAGAGTGAAGATGAAGAGGAGGCAAAGCACACCGGAACTACCATTGAAAGCATTGGAGTGGTGGCAAACCCTTCCAAGACTATGTCAATTGGAGGGAAGCCTCCTCGTTTACTGTTCAGATCCATGGTCACTTCCTCCATGCACCAAGAATCCTTTCCATACCCTTATCTATGAGCATCAATACAAGAATATGCCCAAGCAGAAATTACCCTCCAATTGGGATTTGCCTCGTTCTAGCAATGCAGAAAAAGAAGACTTCAAGGAGGTAGAGTGGGGAAAGAATCGCAAGAGCTGGAATTCGCAACCCGACATGATCATGAGCCGTATTGAGCAAAACTCACAGCTGATTCGTAATCTCACCTTTGAAATCGAGGACTTGGGGAAATTTATCAAAAAGCTCATTGAGAGGATACCACCACCACCGGAGGAGTAATTCGTCATCAGGTTTGGCATCCCCTTGGTTTGTTCCAAGCTTGGGGGAGTGCCGCGGTATCACATCACTATCTTCTATTTTTTTACCTTTTTAGTAGAGTCATATCATGAATAAAGAAGTTATCATGTAGGATGGTTTGCATTATGGAAGTGTCCCCTCTCTCGTTAGATATGTATCCCTTGGTGTGAGTTGCTGTTATGGAATATTAATGAGAAGTTCTATCATTTACTCTTTTGCATATCTTATATTAGTTTTCAATTCATGGTTATATGATTGATCTTGTTGTTAGTACTGGTATCACTTTGGGATCATTGAGTTAATTTAGTTGGTTTTGGCAAACCTGGCTCGGTCAGTAGCAACACTATTTTTGAGGGTTGAATGAAAAAGATAAAACTACCCTTAAAGAAATATAATTTCATCATCTTTCTTTCTTGATTTGCTCATAAGTTTAGTATTCTCTGGTTAAGATCTTTTGTGCTTCCAAGGAAGATTGCATGTTTGTTTTTATCGCTTGTATGTTTGTTTGTTTCCTTCAACTCTTATACTTGCTACCCAGCCTTGCTAGCCAAAAACCTGTACTGAGAGGGAATTCTTCTCGTGCATCCAATCCTTAAACCAAACCTATGCCATTTGTGTCCACCATACCTACCTATTAGCACTATTGCTATTCCAAGTAAATTCATGTTTTTATCTACCTTCCGAATTAAACTTGTTATGTGAAAATTAGTGATTAAAGCTCTCACAAACTTGATGGCACACTTTACTTTCTTGCATTTAATAAACTTGAACCATTGTGCCCATCTATGTTGCATATATGTTTGCGCTTTGTAAGTTGTGAATTAGCAGAACCATGCTGTCATGGGGAACGCTTTCAACATTGCACTGGTACTTTGTACCTAGTTGATATCATGTTCTTTTGTCTATGCATGTCGTCGGTGTGAAATGAAAGGGGAGCTTGTAAGTCCATGGATTTATGCATGTGTGTTAGAGAAACGCCTGGGCCGCTGGTCTAATCCATGCTTTCATGGTGGAAACCTGCAGCGTAACCATAATGAGCACCTATGAAGCATTCTTCTTATAAAAAAAGAGATAGAGATTGAGAAAAAGAGGAAAAGAAAAAAAGATGAGAAAAGAGGAAAGAGAGAAAAAAGCACCATATTCCCATGGTAAATAAGAAGATTACTGAGATGCTTGTTGTCTGCTTGCCTTGTCATTTTGATATGGGGATTCTTCCGTATCATCGGGCAAGGGGTACCCTGTTGGCGGTTCTCCATGATACACATGTGCTTACTATGATAAGAACTTACCGGTGACTAAACTTGAGTAGCATGAGGAGAAGCCCTCGTATTCAAGGGACATGAGATTTTCAACTTACAACTTGTCAAGCATATCCTCGTATTTGATCACTTTAACCTTAATCAGCTAAAGATGCCTATGATAGGTGCAATGAGAGCTGAAAGCTAATAAGTATCGGGAGCTCTTTATGAAACTTGAAATCCCTGCTTCCCTTTGTGAAGGGCCTTTCTTTTACTTTTTAGTTGAGTCAGTAAACCTATTCCTTTCTATCTCAGCAAGTATTTTGAGTTGCCATGTTTCATTCATTCATATGATGATTTATTCAATCACGTCCCTTATGTTCCTTGTTTTGCACTTTGCTCTTATCTTGGTGTTTACTACTTTGAAAGCTATCATTGAAAATCAGTTATTTGTGAACTCCATCAAATTGTCAACTATTCTTTGACCAAGATCTAAGTTTGCCATTACCAATTATGATTTACTTTATGCATCTTTATTGTGTTTCCTTTACTTATTGTAAGTTAAGTTATATAATAGTGAGTTGTCTTCTATTATGATTTATGTATTGATGAATGTGATGCTTCTTGTCTGTATTCTTTTATCGACTCTTCACTCCATAAACCTGAGGTCATGTTTATTGAGTTCAGTTTTCGCTTGGGGACAAGCGAAGTCTAAGCTTGGGGGGAGTTGATACGTCCATTTTGCATCACTATTATATATAATAATTTACTGTTATTCATTGATATATTTCATATTAGGAGATGGTACTTATGTTATTTCATCTTTTTTTGCATGGTTGATGACTTTTGGAGCATGGACCGCTGTAGTCAGGATTCTGATGGAAAAGGTGTTGTTTGGAGGCAAAATTCACGAAGATCAGAAAATCCGGGAAAATACATGGAAAATCCTATTTTTCCAGAAGACGAAGCAAGCCAGAAGGGGAGGCTGAGATGGGCCACAGGGGTCCCACACCACCCCCTAGAACGGGCCAGCCTAGGCCGCACCACTAGGTGGTGTGGCCACCCTGGTCCACCCTTGGCTCTCCCCTCTGGTGTATATTATCCTCCTGAAACCCTAAGACTCGGGGATCGACCACAGAAAGATTCCGTGGCCTCTGCGGGGCGGAAAACACCTAGAGAGAAAGATCTCTCCGTCAAACAGAATTCTGCCTGGGGAATTCCTTCCTGGAGAGGGAGATCGTCGCCATCAACACCACCATCAAGCTGGACTTCATCGGGATCATCTTCATCATCACCATCATCACCACCAGCACCATCATCACCATCTCCATATCGCTGTAACAATTGGGTTGAATCTTGCATAGTTCTTAGGGGAAACTTTCCTGGCGTTGATTACTCTTTGTAGTTGATGCTATTGAGTGAAACATTGAATTATTGTTTATGTTCAGATTGTTATGCATCAGTATTTCATCTCTGATCATGATCCATATGATTTCTTGTGAGTAGTTCGTTTTGTTCTTGAGGACATGGGAGAAGACATGTTGTTAGTAGTGGAATTGTGTTGAGAAAGATTCAATAGTTTGATATTTAAGTTGTGGTGTACTTCTTCTAGTGGTGTCATGTGAATGTCAACTACATGACACTTCACCTATATGGGCCTAGGGGAATGCATTGTGTATTTGGCTACTAATCGTAGGGGTTGCCGGAGTGACAGAAACCTGAACCCCCGTTAGGAAACCATTGCACAAGGGATGTTAGGGTCTTAGAGTTTAAAGTTGCGGTTAGGTTTCTACCTTAATTACTTTCTTGTACTTGCGGATCCTTGCAAGGGGTATAATCACAAGTATGTATTAGTCCTAGGAAGGTCGGTACATTAGCACAGGTTCACCCACACAACACTTAGCAAACTAAAGAAGATTAATCAACTATATGAAGCGAAAGCACTTGACGATATTCCCGTGTGTCCTCGAGAACATTTGGTCATCTTAAGTAATACAATCGGCTTGTCCTTTGCTGAATAAAGGATTGGGCCACATGCTGTATTTATTCTTTTTGTCTTTTATTTACTCGTACTTTATTTACTTGCATTATCAAAAACCCCTAAAAATCCGTTTGCTAAGTATTTGCAGAGAATTCCTAATCCATACCACTAGCCGGCACCTTCTGCTCCTCGTTGGGTTTGACACTCTTACTTATCGAAAATACTGTGATACACCCCCTATACTTGTGGGTCATCAAGCGCCTATGAGGGTTTCAGAATAGAGGAAGGGGAAGTGAGGAAAAGTTAAGCGGCTGGGGAAAACTGAGTATAACTAACGAACCAGAGGCACGAAAATAGAAATCCTGTGTTTCTTTATCTCTTGTCTCGATATGTGGACTTGTAGGTACGCAAGATCCCATAGATTGATAAAGGCTTGAGATGATATACTTGGCTAGCGGCGATCTCATAGGAACCCTAGTGACAGAAAGGGTACTACGGTCTTCGCTTAGTGACCCATTTGGGATCACAACAACATCACCACTTAAAGCTTTGATCTGTGTTTTACACTTAATAATCGTGTGTAGCCCATTGCTTCGGTGTGCACTCGGTTAGATTAAAAGACAATTGCTATGCCCGCTGCATTACGGGAGCTCTAGTATATTAGGATGTGTTGCCCACAAGAGATTATCTCTGTTCAAATATTACACATGACTATGCTTATTATTATCTTTTATCCCATATGATGTGCAGCTGCAGGTGGATCTTCAACCCTGGCCTATCTCCATCCATTGATTCAACCATTATAAAGTAAACTAGATTGGTCCGATAAACTAAGGTAAAACAAACAAACAAAGTCTTGTAGATGTGTCCTTTTTATTTCCTTTTAGCATTGCTTTCCAAGGTTCGATTAAACCTAGGTCTTCTAGGGAAAAAGCTATTATACTACATTTGTGAATCCGGATCGAAGGTATCAAGGGGAGATCCTCGACCAGCATCCTGGCATCCGCTCGAGGGGGACTTGTAGTCATGGCTTGAGGTCATGGAGGACGCTCTGCTTGGCCATTCGACTTCGGGTGGGCGAATGAGGTGAGGTCGAGTCGGATGCCATGCTCCTCGCAGAATTCGTCCATGGAGACCTTGGCGAAGTTGGTGCTATTGTCGGTGACGAGGGTTAAACTCATCAATGCCCATTATGATGGACTTGGGTTTTGGAGAAGAAGGGAGTGCTGGAGGCATCAATCGGCTAGCAAACAAGCACACAGGGACGCAAGGTTTACCCAGGTTCAGGCCTCATAGAGGACCCTACTCCTGCTTGTCTGCTCTTGAAATTATCGAGGGAGTCGAAAGTTACAGGGGTGCATAGATGCAATCTAGCGATGGTGTGGAAAACTAGGGTTGTGATTGTCCTCCTCGCCGCCCCTCCTAGACTTTATATTGATAGGCTAGGTCTTGGGTAGCAGGTCGAGTCGGCTACAAGTTAGGGTTTGTCCCTTTAAACTTTCTATCTGGAGCTCGCCGTGTGCTACAAGCTGTCGGAGTCTCCTTAGATCACCCGAATCTTTGATTGGGCCCTGGTAACATCGTGGGCTTCTGCTAGATTGGACTGTATATGCCAAACTCGAGTACGTGTAAGGTAGACCATGTCAGTAGCCCCCGAGTGTCTGGTTGAATCATAGATTTGAGTGGAGAATTTATGTACGGTATGCCAGGCATGTTTTCGAGTGCTCTAATTTGTGTCATAGGGATATTTGATATATGTGCCTGATTTATCTAATGTATCGGGGTCAGTTAACTGCCTTAGGGGAAAACAACGCAATCTACACAAACTCGAGTCCCTGGACTCGAATTCAGAAAAGTGCTGGCGTAATTCGACTCAGGCCGTGGAGGTCTTATAGAGTCGAATCCCAGTGTATAAGTGTGAGCACTCGACACGTTCGGCAAGGCTTATTTCATTGTGCATGTAGGTATGGATTATTTCTGGTAGAGCGCAGCAGGTGCGTTGCTAGGCTTTCTTTGGGTCTTATCTTCACGCTGCAAGCGTGGGATCCGATTTTTTATCATCGTTGAGATGATTCGGGTGACCCAGGAGACATAGTATCTTTGCGGGGAAAATATGAGCCGGAGTCGCCAGATGTAGCACCCCGGTAAAACCACTACTAGAAAATCGCTATGTTTTTGTGTTGTGAATCATCATGATCGCATGCTCATGTCATCATGCCACATTGCATTTGAGCATCATCATGACATCATACATTGTTTGCCTAAAACTATTTTCTAAAAACATATCTTTGTTTTCTAAATATTCCGTGTCTTTATTTCAAATTAAAACCCCGGTCTCTTCCGGATATTTTATTTGTCTAAAAACAGATTACAAAAGCCTTTTAAATAAATAAATAAAATTTATATTATTTTTGGGAGGCAGCCAGCCAAGCCCAAAAGCCCAGCTAGACACCTCCTTCTAACATAACCTAATCCTAACCAATCCACACACCCACCACACATAGTGCAGGCAACCCACAACATGACTCACACCTGGTCGCTAGGTGCCACCAAACACACACCACGGCAAGCAAATCACGCACATGCTGGTCGCATGGCACACACACAACATGCGGTGGGCACCAACTGGGCCAAATCTGATCGATCCCTCACCCATCATGTCGCATCCCCTGCTCGTGATCGAGCCACCTCGCCCCCGCGATCCCCTCCTTTCTCGTTTCCATCCCCGCGAGCGCCAGCCGCCGCAAGCAGCAGCGCATGCGTGCCCCACCTGCTCGCGTGCACCGCACCCCTCACCGCGTCCATGCCACGTCGTCGCACCTAGCCCCACCCCCACCGACATGCTCTCGCCCTCAGCGTACACCACCCGCACTCGGCCTGCCACGCTGCACGACACGACCGAACCCACCCGGGTCGCCCCGCTCCCTTGCTAGCGACAACTCCCGGCCCCACCTCTTTTCCCTATCGCGAAGCCACCTACCCCGCTCCTCGCATCGGATCCCAGCCCCGCACGCAATCCCACGTCTCTGCCTCGCTTCTTCGCCCTCTCTCTCTCTCACGGCGTCGCCACCCTCACCTAGCAGACGCGCGAGGCATCGCCTCTCCCTACCGCAGCAAGCCCCGTGCCTGCCGCCATGACGCTCGCGCTCGCTCGCCGCCAAGCCCGACCCCGAGCGTCGCCGTCCCCTCTCGCATCAAGCCTCGGCCGTCCTTCCACCGCATCGCCGCCGACCAAGCTCGCCGTGCCCCGCCGCCTCGGCTTCGACGGTGCTCCAACATGGTGCTCCGGCCGCAGTTCCCCTCGAGCCGGATGCGCCCCAAGCTCGATGCGTCGCCGCTAGAGCGCCGCCCCTCCGCGCGACTCCCCTGGTCGTCCTTCGCAGACCCAGCCAAGGCCACCTTGACCTCCGCCTTCTGTCGACTGCGCCACCGCGAACGTCCTCCTTGCCACGGTGCCCTGCCGACCAGGGTCGTCGCCTCATCTTCATCCCCGAGCCCTTCTTCCTCTGGATGCTGCCGCCGGTTGCCATCGACCTCGTCGGGACCTCCTCCACGCCGCCCATCTCGCCCTGTCCCTGCAGCGCGACGCCCGCGAGCCCTTGCGCGACTCCGACGAACCCGGGCTAGGTCGTCTTCCTCGCCGGCCTCCTCCTGAGCGCCGTCGTGCCTCTGCCAGGTCATCGCCGCCCCTACGTCCATCTCCACCCGCGAGCACCTCCGCTTGCCCTGCAGAGCCGTAGCATCTCGGTAGCGCCTCGCACCCGCCTCGTTTTGTCGTCCCTCACCTCCGCTCATGGTCCCAAGCCTGTCAAGCTCTGGTCCTGGGCTCGCCTCTGCTCCTGTACATCGTGAAGGTGGTCGTGTCGTTCCGGTAATGTGAAGTGGAGACAGTGTTATATGTTTTGATGTGGTTCTTGTGTACAGAATGTGGTAACAGTGTTGCAAGAGAAGATGTGATGATGTTGACCCGGTTGTTCGAGACCCTCGCGATGGACAAGATCGATGAGCAGCGGGTGACCGAGACCGATGGTTGAAGCTAAGCTGAAGAACCGTGTCTAACCGGGATATCTCGCCAAGACCGTCCACAATGGCAAGTCTGAACCAGAAGGCTGTTGAGATGGAAACCCAAGACCTCCGAAGCCGGCACCTTAAGATCTTCTACATGAACCCGAAGATCCCGATCTTGGACCCGAAGACCCCGGACCCGGATCCGAAGACCGAACCAAACCCCCGAAACCAAGATCTTCCGAACCCAAATGTGTGACCCTAAGCCTCTATTTTTTTATAATATGACATATACTTGTCGCATCATTAAATCATCATGCTTGCATACATGTCATCTGGTGGGTTGGGTTAAATAGTCGATTCACCTAAATTAAATATGGAGACTATATGCGAGCTATTCTAGTCTTATTCTGGACTCCATTTAAATCTGTGTAGCGAACTGATACCATGGGTTGCCTTGTTAAGACAACATTTAAATTGTGGGGTTTCTAAACAACTTAAACCTAATGATTATTTGTCGGGACCCCGGGTCCGCTTAATATTGCCTAGTTGCATCGCACCTTTGCCATGTCATGCATCATACATGCATCATGCCCAATCTTCTGCCGTAGTATTAAATAGTGCATCCGGTGTTTCTTCTAGTGTTTCCTTCTTCGCGGATTAGGCCGATGAGTTGATGCGAGTATCGACAAGTCCTTCGAATAATGAACCTTCGGCAGTGATTCCCAGGCGAGCATTCTCCCCCTTTCTTCCTATTTTGCATTTATAGTCTTTATTTCCTCCTATTGATCTATTGATATCCGTGTTGCGATGCTTTAGTTTCCGTGCACCATTTATACTCCTTGCAGCCCCTAAATTTCCATGGACACATCCTATTGCCTGGTGTTTGATAGATAGTCGGCCTTGCAAGTCGTAGTTGCTTGCTTATGTGTTGCTTCGAGTCATTGTCGTTCCACCGTTGATGGCAAGTTGGTACATGATAAATGGTGGAGATGCTTAGTGGTGGAGATGATCATGACTTTAAATACAACTATTAAATTGCTGGGAATAGATATAACTAATGCAGAGGTATCGGTGGGCAATAGATGTTATTTGGTTCTTCCACGCGCACTTGTGTCCCGTAGGACCCCGAGTACTTGATACCTGTTCCTTAACTATTCGCACTATCCACATACGGGAGAGTCTATGAATCCCCCTTAGCCAGAGCTTGATTCAGTTCTTATTTCTTGGGGCCACAAACTAGTTTGGGGCTTTATTACTATCATGTACTTATGCCATGCTTTACTGCTTTATTTATGATTGTGCGTGGAGCACCTGTACTGTTTTGGAACGTGGAATGTTTTCGCGGTATCGACAAGCCTAGTCACACTTTCGGGTTCCCAGTCATTTACAGCCATTGACACAAACCCTGGGTCCGTCTCGGAGCCGGCCAACTTTGTTGCGGGTAGCTTAGTGGGGTGGCTCCCTGAAATATTTTATGAATCCTGTGATTGCTTTGTCGTGAAAGCCTCATTGGGTTTTGATTTGGTTTTTCCGAGGTTGATCATGTGTGTGTTGCTATTTGTGCACCCCTGCAGGGTAAATCTTTCTGAAAGCCGTGTCCGCGGTTATGGACGACTTGGAGCACAGTATCTCGATCATAGACAAGCATAACTAAAGTAGTGCTATAAATTTGACTTAATATGTGACTAGTAATCAGCTTCACTACAATGGAATCTTCTATATCTAAATAGGAGTCCCCCACTAGCCTATTTCTCTTAACATGCAGGGCATCCACCTCACCAAATCAGTCACATCAATAATTCCCGATGCGTTCGGTGCATGTTGTTACGTTTCAGTTCTCGGTCATGAAGGAAAACACAATTATTTTTGGCAGAGCAAATATCAACCGTCTGGCCCAGCCGATTGATTCAGCCCACATGCCAGTCCATCTACTCATGAGAGCCTAATACTATTTGTTTTTTCCATCGACCTCCAGCCAGGGACTCTATGTTGACGCTTCAGATCTCTCTTCCCCTGTCAATTCCGCGACGGCCAACACTGAGATCGTGGGGAATAGTAAGAGCATGGAGGCAGTAGAGGGATTTTAATGGAGGCAGTCGGCTTCCTTCTTTTTCAATTCCTCTTCCACCCGTCCCCCTCCATCTCCACCAACACATGGTCTCCTGAGTACCCTCTCATCGAGGTCCGCAAGGCAGATCCTCCTTGGGATAAATTAAAACGATGGATCAGCTTGATCCGTAGCTCCTGCCTCCTGGTTCAACACCAAAATGAGTCTTCCGTGCAGGCGGTGGTCGACCACACCATGATATCCTCGTGTCCGGCTCCGCAAATTCACTCCTCCGATCAGTATATTATCATAGCCTACAAGATCACATTAGCATGCATATGTGTTTATTAATCCCCATCTCTTAGGTACATACTTTCTTCATGTTTTATTTGGTCATGTATGAGATTCTGTTTATTTGCAAGGGATTATATTATTTCATGCTCACCTACACCATATACAGAATGATGTTTTGTTTCAGTTGGTATGGGGTGAACGAATAAAGATGTCTCACCAAGTCACCCCTCGATGCATGCAGGGTCAGGTCTCTAGAATTTTACATGAGTGTTTGCTTTTGTTTCTCAGGTAGGCAATGAGATACCACCAAATCAAAGCAATCATTGGGACGTGCACACATAACTGGTTTCCTTTTATTGGGTCAGAAGAATATATTATGGACAAGATTATGCTTTTGTAGGGAAGCATCTCCCTCTCCATCTCCTTCCCTCGGTTTGTGTTTCATTTTGCAAGCAGATGTTAGATTAGAAGTTCTATTGGAATTCATTACCGCTTAATTTTTTATCAGTTGTTTTTAGCCTATATTTGAAATACTGCATGTACAGAAAAAGTCAAGTTGTTCATGCATCAAAAGGCCCAGAAGCTTGGCTGTTAGAATTTGTGTTGTAGATGCCCTATAATTATGATGTGGTAAGCATGGATGCTCCTTTCTCTTATCTTGATATATTTTCTTTTTCTTTTCATATTCTGCATGTCTTGGGTATTCTACTATATGTTTTCTTTTCCTTTCTTTGAATATAGGGTTAAGTGGAATCTGTAGCAGCATATCGTACATGTATGTGATCTGATCTTCCATTCAGGCTAGCTATTTTTTATGTTATCCCTTTCATACTTTAGCAGATCATGACAATAACTATCAATTCACTACTTTGTTCCTTATCTAGAAATAGCCTAAATTTAAGAAGGTAAGGCAATGTTTTCAAATTTGATGGTTTGCCTAAGAGTATGTTTTAGCAGTGTCCGTGTCTTCTAATTGCTCAACATGCTAATGATTACTATGTGAGGTGAATTTTGTATCAGGTCACACACATTTGTTGGTGTAGTAAGTTTCTACAACATCCGTGCTCGGTATTGTTTGGAAAAGTGCACTTAATCAGTCTTTTTTAACATGTCTATTTGTTTATAGTTACATGAATGTACAATGGATTAGCAAAATCAATGAATAGATTTTGTGCTCAGTGGAGATAATTATCCTGCACCTCATATTTATTTCTATAAGTCATCTTACTTATCGTCTTTTATCTCTGTATGTTCCTCTTCAAGGCGAGAATTGTTGGTGCCTTTATTCTATGCTCACGTTTTCTCACAACCACATTATATGTGTTTGAGTGCATCATAACTTCTATATATGTGATTTGAATATAAATGATTAATATTATCATTCAAGATATGGTTCCTTTGTTGTTAGACATATTACAAGTTAACTATTAGTGTCTACCGGTTATAAATTCTGATACTTCATATGATTTCACAAGTAACATGAGAATCTTGCCTATAGCATTTCTAGAGTATGTTTTCTTCATAAAGAGGAGGCTGGCAAGGGGAAATGTGTATATTCTCTACGCATATCCAATAATGTGCACGAAGTTGTGTCCATCAGTAATGTTTATTCAAATAATAAAATGCTTCTCTAATATATATATTTAGGAATCTGATATAATTTTTATGCATTTGTACGTAAACACTTCATATATAGGAATCACTGGAAATGCATAAAATACTTAGTCAAAGAGATTTTTACTACCTCTTATCTCATGTTGAACTTCAGTTCGGTATTTCTCCAAGATATACTTATCAATTCCCGCAGCAATGCGCGGGGTATCATCTAGTGGATAATAAAAGTGCCAACAACTGGTGGAACTGGGATGTATCGTGTCATGCTATACCTGCCTAGTAAGTATTGCAACTCCAATGGAATGTGATAAAAGTGCCAACAACTGTTGGGTTTTGGGATTCCTCGGGACAATTATATCTGACTAGTAAATGTTCCAACTACAACGAGATGGTAATTAAAACAGCCCACTACTTATGCTTCAGAACGACTCATGCTATCTATATCTGACTAGTAAGTGCTGCAATTATAATGAAATGAATAAAACTGCCAACTGTGTGAGTTCCTCGATTTGACTTTCTTGTTTGGTCTCGAGGGGGAATACCAGGATGGGTATGATTGGTGTTAGAATCAGGTGGGTCCCGAATAGGTCTCTCTTATCCCTCTCTAATAGCCGATAGTTGCATCGAGTCTCTATAGGTTGTTTAGTGCTGCTGCGCTGCCGCTTCAGTCCACCATACCTATGTAGGCGAGAGCCGCCGAATTCTAGCCTCGCCGTGTACTGGTCTCAGTACTGACGCTCCTCTTTTTCCTTTGCCCTTTGTCGGCACCCCTTTTGTTTTAGCAAGTTTGAGATCGACGTCGTTAGCAGGGTTACCCTTCCGGCTTGGCCTGGGCAGGGTTATGGACGCCATTGGTTGTTCTTCAGGGCTCTTAGCCCCATTTGCATCTTGTCTGTACTCGGACGCTGTAACGTTTACAAGGTGATTTGGATCTTTGTATTGTATATCTGTATTCTTGACTCGTTGAGTCGCCGTTGTATATATATCTGTTCTGTGGGTCCCATCGAGGACTGTTGTGTAATGGTATTACTTCGTTTTCCACCCGCACGAAAGTGCCTGGTGGGCGTCCTTGAATCGTTTCTATGCGGGTTTGGCGGAAAGGGCTAAAACTTGCATAGGGCCGATTCGAGGGTGTTACACCAGAGCATTCGAGTGTGGACGCAATCAACAAATAGAGCATGTATAAGAAAAAATCATAGGGTGTGTGGCCCGCGCTCCCTATGGGAGTAGCCCCCGAGTGCCTATTCGAGTCATAGACTCGAGTGGGGACTATAATTATTTGCGACTGCTGTCGTCTTTTGCTTGTTTTAGTCGAATGTGCTTTCAGCGTTCCCTATGGGAGTAACCTGGAGTCCATAGTCGAATCGTTGATTCAAGTGAAGGGTTTTTGAGAGAAAATACGTTTTCATATTGCTTGGATGTCTTACAAAGTTCCTCGGATGCGCGGCCAGCGCTCCAGTTAGGAGTAGCCCTGAGTGCTTGGTCGAGTTGAAGACTCGAGTAAGGACTAGAGTAGTCAAAATGTGCTCCTACTGGAGTTAGTGACGTCAGTGCTGACGATGAGATGATCCCAGTTACCCGCGTGATCGGTTTTGACGGGACGTGATGAAAAGTGGGTCCCATTTTCTGACTTGGATTTGACCAGACATGCGTAATCTCTGCTTTAACTGTGTCTCCTTGATTCTCATGCGTAATGGGGGAGTGGGGCGACGGTTCATGGTTTACTCTGCCACGCGTCGACATTGATTTATGCCACGTGTCTGGTTGTTTTTCTCCTAGCCGTTGGATGGCATCCTCGATGAGGTTAAGTAGAGATCTGATGTGTGGTAATTCCCCACAACTCATCCTCCTCCTCGCGCACAGCCTCCATTGCTGCTCCTTACTGCTCCATTGCTCTCACCCTCTTTGCGGCGTTGGACCAGCTTCGCACTTTTCCGAGCTACTTCCTGCGCTCTCACCGCCAGCGCCAGATGGGAAATAAGAAGGGAACCTCCGCCGCTAGATCTGCGGTTGCCGCTGCTATGGCCAAGAAGAAGGGCGCTGCCACCACGGGTACCAGCACTACCGCCGGAGCTGGGAACAAGAAGGGCCCAGGAACCCACGTCACGAATGGGTCATCGCGTCCATCCACCATCAAGCTGTCAGAGCTCTTCACCCAGCGCCAAGATGGGGCGCTTTCCACCGTGGACGATGACTGCAGCATCCCTAGTGATGAGGTAATCCCCAGTCCTCCCGTCGGGTTTCGGGTGATGTTCCTCGTGTTCATTAGTTGCGGTCTTTCTCTCCCCTACACAAATTTGTGAGGGGGTTGCTTTGTTTCTATGGGCTCCAGCTGCACCAGCTAACCCCGAATGCTATCCTCCACATCGCTTGTTTCATTACTCTCTGCGAGTGTTGGCTCAGAATCGAGCCACACTTTGGCCTCTTTAAAAAACTTTTCAAGCTCAAATGCCAGTTGGGCTCAGGCTCAGTAGTCTATGATATAGGAGGCTGCGGGATCCACGTTGACTCCAATGTCACCTATTTTTTCATCAACCTCACTCTGTCTGTCCAAGGATGGAGGGAGAAGTGGTTCTACATGCGCGACTAGAAGGTTGACGAAGAATACTACAGACTCGCGCCCTTTGATCCAGTGGCATCTTGCAAGAGGAGGAGGTCGTGGAAGAATACTGTGATGCTCGGTGAAGCCGAGGAGACAGAAACTCTTTACCAGTGTGTCGGCGACCTTGAATGCCACGTAGGCAAGGAAGTAGGAGGCGCAGACCTTATTCGCACTTGGATGCACCGTTGAGTGCAGCCGCTGTAGGCCAGGATGCACCCAATGTGCTACTGGACTGGTGCTGGTGATGTAACTCGCATCTCCTCAAAGGGCATTTCTTCGGGCGAAGTAGACAGGAGGTTTCGACTGCTGACCAAGTACACCTCCAAGGAGGATCTCCCGAGTGACTCAGTCGTGCCTCCCTTCTGCGCAAGCCATCCTCCGCCTGAGGTGGAGTTCTTTTAAAAGTTCTTCTTATTTTTCGATTGCTTGCTGGGTGTCCTTTATACCGATGCTTTATTTTGGTTTTAGGACTGGAAGCTGGCCACCAACTTGCCTCCTCGGCCCGAGGGAATAATTCCGCGGAAAGTGGAAGAGGAGGATGAGTCGGGCTCCATCGTCCCTGTTTGGGAGGAGCAAGAAGCCCCTGAGTCCAGTGGGCACGGGACTCACAAGCGCTCCCCAAGCGAGGATTCGGATGCCTCTTTACCAATGATGTTGGAGGGTCCTCCCACTGTAGCAGAGGAGCCAATCCCTGCCATGTTTGTGCGCGCCATGGCTCTTCCTTCTTGGAAGAAGTTGAGGTTGCCGAAGGAGTCGTCTGGGGATTCCTTTGACCTCAAATTTTTTGATGGGTATGTGTTTATATTCTTGTGAGTCTGTCTTGTCCTCCCAAAATCTGTCCTTCTAAAGCACTGTTGGATATTTTGCAGTCAAACGGCATCGTCGTCTTCCGGCGACTGTTGATTTTTCAAGGAGACTAGAGTCACAGACTCCAAAGACAAGGAGATGGTGGCACGATATGCTTCTCCTTCGGTGGTGGCCCACTCCGGTGCCAATTCTTCGAGTTCCCCCTACACTGGGGGCACTAGGTGGTTGCCCGGATGTCAACTCAAAAGGAAACTTCGGAGTCCCTAGAGGAACATGTGAGTGTTTCTTGTCATTGGCAGATGATTTTTGGTTGATGCTCACACTTGATTTTTTTTGTAGCCTGTCTTGAAGGAATCTACTCGCCTTGCCGAACGGATCATGTCCTTGGGTCGCCAGCATGCTTCGCTGGAAACCCGTTACCGTGCCTTTGAAGGTGAATTTACATTTTGTCCTCATTTTTCTTGTGCAAGAGTTGGTGAGCTCAAATTTCGCCAGTTTATCCTTTGCAAGTGATCATGTCCTTCATCACGTCAACTCCCTCCAGAAGGGACTTGTCATGGCAGAGAAGAAACGCGACGAGGCACTCGAGGCTCTGGAAGAGTTGAAAAAATGTGAGGAAGATTTGTGTTCCTCCGCCGCTGAGAGGGAAAAGGTGTTCGCAGAATAGCTCTTCTCTATCGCAAAAGCACTCTCAGGTATGATACTGCCTCATTTGCATTTGCCATGCACTTTTCCTCCATGTTATTGTGCTCATGCGCATGATTTGTAGATGCTGCTGGCATCGACTTCGACGCCTAGGCTTTGACCCGCGTGGATGCTTTGGCCGGCGCCGTGGCTGTAGTCGAAGACCGCAGCATTTCTGTCAAGGACTCGCTCAGGAGGGCAAGGGCGTGCTGGGCCGTCTTTGAGAGGAGATGATCCCCAAGGCCAAGCTGGTCGAAAATCTTGATGGCTTGGTGGAATCCTTTGTGAAAGGCGTGCCTATGGACTTCAAGAACACACAACGAGCAATTGGAGCGACCATGGGACTCGTGATGGCGCAGGCTCATGGCGTGGAAATGGACCCCAGTGAAGTCTCCTCGGTGATGTCGGTCACCACGGATGGCCAGCAGGTAGTGTTTGCTCCTTTCACCACTAGTTGCAGTAAATATGGGCCTCGGATCATTGAGACAGTCGCTAATTATTCGGTGGAGCTGTGGAGGTTGAAGAACGCAAAGGCTTTAGCGTCCGGGGCTGTAGCTAGGAAGTCTGCGGCATCAGAGACTGCTACAGATTCGAGGAAGCCCCCGAGTGCGAAAGCGAAGCCGTAGAGCGTTGCCTAGCTGTGTTTTGTAGTAGTCTAGCTTTCCTTATTGAATTGTGATATGTGGGAGTATCCCTTTCGAGACTCGTTGAACTTGGATGCGTTCTTCTTATTTATTGGTGACTGGTTGGTCTTATTTGCCTCTTTTCTTTGGCTATAATAGGGTCCTTCGAGTGGTTCTCCTAACTCTCCTCCCACCAATGAAACTGTGGCGCGGCCACGTTCAAAAGTGAAGGAGATGTCGCTGCTCTCGCAACTGCGCGACCGCATAAAGCAGTTGGAGCCAGAGATGCCCATGATCCGTGGTAACGTGGATGTATGGAAGTCGAAGGCTGAAAAGGACGGTGCACGCGGGAAGTACCTCCTGGACGAAGTTGCTCAATTGAATGAGCAATTTAAGTGTTAGATCTCTAGCTTCTTATCTTTTCTTTAGCCATTCGCGGCGACGCTTTGTCTTTATGATTTTCCCTGCTTCTCGTAGTTGTTAGCGCTCGTCACCCGCAGGATGAGAGGGATCGAGTTGCCATTCGACTGAACGACTTGACCCAGGAGCAGCTGGAAGCTAGTGGATATTTCTGGGTGGATCATGATCGTGTAGTCACGCTGGCGACACTGTAGGATCGTGCATCGCGGGTGCTTCAGTGCTTGAAGAAGTCATAGTCATGCCTTATGCATATTTTTTAGGCGATGTTTCCCCTGGATGTGGTGCCTTCAAGCTTGCTAGCTTTGCTGTCGAAGTTTCAGGATATCAGCGTGGTCCGTGAGTGCGTGCGCCAGCTATTGGCCGCGGGTGCCAAGGCTGCTTTGGCGCTTGTGTTCCTACACCAGCCAGATATGGATTTCACAGCTATTGCCGCTGGACCACTGCCTCTGCCAGAAGGGATGACATGGAACATGGTGCCACATTACCAGTCGGTTGATCAGCCAGCGGAAGATATCGTTGATTTTTTCGAAGAGCAAACAATTTTTTTCCTTTTGCGGTAGTAGTGTAGTATGGACCTGCACATGAATGTATAGGTGTTGTAAAGTTCATATAATTGTGCCAGGTGTTTTTGATACCCGTTAATGTGTAAAAATCTTGCTAGCTTGCATGTTTTTCGAGTGTGTTGTAATCTGCAGTTCCTTTTCGTTAGCCTGACGTATATTCATCTCAGCAACTTGTCAACCTGTCAGGTGCGTTGCAGCTAGGCTGAATTTTCCAAGGGTTCGATTGATAGTGCGTCAGCTATTCAGGATACTGCATTATTCGTGTAACGAGGTATAGAGGGTGCCGCAGCTCCCGAGTGATATAATTGCAAGTAAAATAGAAAAACACAAAGTTGGGGGCACTTAGCTTTATTTATTGGCAGAGTATCATGAGGTACAATGTATGGCTAAGTAGCCTAGCTAAATAGCCTTATTTGTAAAGTAAAAAACATCTAAGGATAGAAACAACGCAGCTGCGCAACGTTCCAGAGATTGGAGTATGTGACTCTGCTTTCTAGATATTTAAGGCAGTAGGCGCCACCTGTGATTACTTCGGTAATCACGTAAGTTCCTTTCCAAGGGGACTCGAATTTGAGGTGCCCGTGCTGCTTCAGTCGCAGGACCAGGTCTCCTTCGATGAAGGATCTGGGTGTATCCTTCTGCTGTGGTAATTGCTGAGGTTCTGCTAGTAGATCGTGGATCTCTTCGCTGCAATCTCGCGTGCTTCATCGAGGAGATCGATAGAATCTTTGAGTGCGAGGGTTGATTCTGCCTTGTTGTATGCTACTACCCGTGGGGCTTTATAGCGCACCTCTGCGGGTAGTACCGCCTCGGCGCCGTGTACCATGAAGAATGGAGTGTAGCCTGTAGCACTGTTTGGAGTTGTGCACAGGCTCCATCATACTGATTGCAGCTCCTCGGGCCAGCACCCGGCATCTCTTTCGAGTGACTGGAGGAGCCTTTTCTTGATCCCGTCGTAGATGAGGCCGTTGGCCTTTTCGACTTAACCATTGGTCTGAGGGTGCGCTATGGAGGCGTAGCTGATGTTGATTCCCAGTTTTCACAGAAACCCTGGAATTTGTTCGAGGTGAAGTTTGTTCCGTTGTCCATGATGATGCTATGTGGCACTCCGAACCGGAAGACTATGGACTCGAAGAATTTAACGGCGCTGGCCCCTGATTGGTTTGTCACTAGCATGGCCTCAATCCACTTGGTGAATTTATCGACCGCAATGAGGAGGTAGACATATGCTCCAGGTGAAGATTTTCTGGAGCTTGCCAACCATGTCGAGTCCCCATTGCACAAAGGGCCAGGCCACGGGTATTGGCCTGAGCTCTGCGTCAGGTGCGTGCGGCTTATCCACGAATCGCTAGCAGGCATTGCAACGTTGGACGATGTCCTTGCCGTCATGCATTGCCGTTGGCCAATAGAATCCAGCTCGTAGAGCTTTGGCGACGAGGGTGCGACTTCCAGCATGATGGTCGCAAGTGCCTTCGTGTATGTCAAGGAGGATGGCTCTTACGTCCCCATTGGAGACGCACCTTTGAAGGACTCCTGTGATTTTGCGCTCGTACAGTTCACCATTTATGAGGGTGAATGCCCTGGATCGTAGCGCTATATGACGTGCATCTGTCGGGTCATCTGGTAACCTTTTGCTGAGCAAATATGTGATGTATCGTTGCATCCAGGATGGCTCGATCATCATGACCTCCATGGGGCCTTCGAGTCATGTATCTCGATCCTTATCGTCGAGTGTCGTTGACTCATTGGGTGGCGTAGCCCCTGAGTCCTTTGACGTGATGGTTTTATGCTCTGGAGCCTTAGGCTTGATGGAGTGTTCGCAGATGCACTCTAAAAATACTCCAGGTGGCACTGGGGTACAAGTTGAGCCAATGTTGGCGAGTATGTCTGCTTCTTCGTTGCTTTCGCGGCCGATGTGCCACAGCTCGCAGCCATCAAAGTCCCCATCGAGTGCATCGTAGAGGTCACAGTAGGCGATTATATTATCGCTCAGAGCATCGCACTCGTTCATTGTTTGGTTGACCACCAGTTTGGAGTCGCCGTAGATGACTAGTTGCTTTGCACCGCAAGCTTTTGCCATACGCATCCCATGGAGTAAGGCTTCGTATTCAGCTTCATTGTTGGAGGCGGTGAACTGCATTTGCAGAACATACCTCAACTTGTCACCTTGCGGCGATGTCAAGATGACGCCCGCACTAGCTCCTTCCTAGCGCTTGGACCCATCGAATTGCATTGTCCATAGATAGGACATGTCTGGCTTGTCGGGGAGCTGGTTTTCCATCTAGTGTACAAGGAAGTCCGGGAGAACTTGCGACTTGATCGCGTCTTGTTTCTCGTATGTGATGTCTCATGGAGACAGTTCTATCCCCTAGAGCATGACTCGTCCAGTGGCGTCGGGGTTGTTGAGTATGTGCCCTAACGGGGCGTCGTTTACCACAATAATTGGGTGCTCTTGGAAGTAGTGGCGCAGTCGCCTGGCTGTCATCAATACGCCGTACGGCAGCTTCTGATAATGCGGGTACCGCTGTTTTGTTGGTGCGAGCACCTCGCTGAGGTAGTAGACTGGGCACTACACCCCGTGTACTTTATTTTGTTCGGCTCGCTCTACTACGAACACAGTGCTAACCACCTGGTTGGTGGCAGAGATGTATAGCAACAGTGGCTCCTTTTCGCGAGGTTTTACCAACACCGGCGAGGTGGACAATAGACGCTTGAGGTCTTCGAATGCTTCTTGTGCTTCATCTGTCCACTCGAATTTGTCAGCCTTGTAGAGAAGTTGGTAGAAAGGCAGTGCCTTTTCACCCATCCGACTGATGAATCGACTGAGCGTCGTGATTCGCCTAGACAGCTTCTGGGCGCCTTTTATGTTCTTTGGCTTCTCCATAGCCAGTATGGCTTTTATTTTCTTTGGGTTGGGCTCGATCCCTCTCACGGAGATGAGGTACCCGAGCAATTGCGTATATGGTACGCCGAAGGCGCATTTGTCCGGATTCAGCTTGATCCGGTAATGGTCGAGGTTATCGAAGATCTTGCGGAGATCGTCGAGTAATGAGGCTTCCTCTATGGTTTTGACAATGATGTCAGAAAGTTTCTCTTTTGGCTGAGCCTTTGGGACTTGGATGTTACGACCAAGCTGGATCTTGAGGCAGGCCTGCATACATCGCTAGTAGGTGGCTCCTGTGTTTTTCAGCCCGAAGGGCATCATTGTGTAGCAGAAGACACCAAAAGGCATGATGAATGCCATTTTCTCCTGGTCCTCCTCCTTCATTCGAATCTGGTGATAGCCTGAGTAGGCGTCAAGGAAGCATAGGAGCTCGCATCCTGCGGTGGAGTCGATTATTTGATTGATCTGTGGCAACAGGAAGTGGTCCTTCGGGAAATGCTTGTTCAGGGAGGTGAATTCCACGCACATCCGCAGGATATCTGTGTCTTTTTTAGGAACAAGCACGGGGTTTGCTACCTAGCTGCTTTCCTCGATCTCGCGTATGAAACTAGCGTCGAGGAGTCTGTTGAATTCCATACCGACTACTTTTGCCCTTGGTTCAGACAGTCGCCGTATTGTTTGACTGGTCGTGCTTCAGGATTCACGTTGAGTGAGTGCTCGACGAATTCCCTAGGAACTCCTGGCATGTTCGCTGCACACCAGGCGAAGATTTTCCAGCGCTCACAAAGGAATTCGACGAGCGCGAGTTCCTATGTGGGACTCAAGTTGTTGGCGATGAGGGTCGTCTTGGTCGGGTCCGTTGGGTGGACCTGGACTGGCTTGGTGTGGACCGACGTGTCGAAGGATTGGTCGGGTGAGCTTGGCTTGCTCAGAGGAGGTAGACTATTGTCTATCGACTACTTCAACCTTGCCAGTTCCACTTGCATGATGAATGACTGGGAAATTATGTTGAATTCCCTATCGTAGCTATCGGACCTCTCGAAGCTTCCGTTGACTGTGATAATGTCGTTTGGGCCCTGCATCTTCATCTGCAGGTAGGCATAGTGCGGTACCTCCATGAACCTTGCGAACGCGACACGTCCGAGGATGAAGTGGTATTGCGAGGGCCAGTTGACAACTTCGAATTCGATGTGCTCTCGTCAAAAATTTGCCAGCATTCCGAAGATGACGTCGAGGCTGATCTTTCCCAGGGGGTATACGCCCTTCCCTAGGATGATTCCATGGAAAGTCATTTCTGAAGTTTCCAGACATGACAGAGGAATTCGCATTACGCGCAAGGTACTTGCGAACATGAGGTTAATGCCGCTTCCGCCGTCCATGAAGATGCGACTCATCTCGAAGCCTCCAATCTATGCCTCGAGCACCAGGGGACAGTGGCCTGGGTGAGGTACTTGGCGCGGATGATCGCGCTTGTCGAAGGTGATGAAGGACTCGCTTCCACTAAGGTACTCAGTGGTGGAGGGTGGAGAGTTCATCGCCAAATTGACTTGGCAAGTGATTGATTTTTGCACTCGATTTCAGGGTCGACCTTTTTGGATCATCCCCATGTTTCCCAGCGCTCTTGGGTATGGCTCGCCTCCATGGTTCTGGACTGGCGCAGCCGCATGTGGTGGTGGCCCGGGTGGTGGTGGAGGTGCTCCATGAGCCATGGCGCCTGGGGCAGCTCCATAGCCCTGGTTTATCGTGTCGCGAATCATTTGGGCTAGGCCTTCGTGGAGCTTGAGGAACTCGCGGCAATCCTTTAGAAGGTGACTGAACTTTTTCTTGTCGTCTTGCTTGTCTATGTAGAAGTGTATGTTGCACGGTCCAGACAGTTTGTCCTGGATAGAAGTCACAAGTGCCTCATCGCGAGTGCGGTGTTGCCACACTTGCGTGGTTTTTCCGCTGTCGCGGTATCCACCGCTGCGGTATCAACTGTTGCGGTTATTGGCGTCGCGTTTTTCGGTGTAGCCATCCGCGACCATGTCGACCTCTTCGCGGTCCTTTTAACCACGGATTCGATGTTTTCCTCGGTGATCGCGCCTGCGGCCGAGGTCATCGTCATCATTGGAGTGGACACGGTTTTTTACCGAGTCCTCTCCATCAGCCCACCTATTCGCGATCTCCATTAGGTGGTCGATTGTCTTAGGCTTCGAGCGGCCCAGCTCCTCCCTGAGCTCTCTTCGGCAAATGTTGTTATTGAACGCGTCGATTGCATGATCCTCAGAGATGTCTTCTGCCGAGTTTTTTATGATGGACCATCTTTGGATGTACGAGCGTAGTGGCTCGCTAGTCTTCTGGTAGCAGCCTCGTAATTCTTCGATTGACGCAGGACTTTTCTAAGTGCCCTTGAAATTTCACACGAAGCTGTAGACTAGCTCTTCCCAGCTGCGAATTGATCCGTGCGGGAGGTTGTTGAGCCACGCACGGGCAGCACCTTGGAGTTGTAGCTGGAGGCATTGCATTGTTGTGCTCGTGGTTCCGCTATGCGGCCTGACGGAGGAAATGTGATCCTCCAGCCAGATGTTCGGGTCATGCTGGTCGTCGAACTTCGTGTTCTCCGATGGGAGTTTGAACCCCTTTGGGATTCGCTTCTGCCTGATAGCTCTATTGAAGCAGCTGGCGCCACAGAGCTCTATCCCATCATCTTCCGAGTCAGTCGAATGAGCACGTCTCACACGCATCTTGTCGACCTTGCGCTGTGTGATGTCATCACGCGCGTCGTAGTCATGGTCATTCCACCGTGAGCGGCGCCATCGCGACAAGTCGTGGCTGTCATTGCTGGAGGAAGGTGAAGAGTAGCGTTTGGCCAGAGCCTTGTTTTTCTTCGGCTCCGGCGTTGGATCCTTGATGAGGGCAGTTTCGACTAGCCCCAGGCCCGCGAACATAGATCAGTGCATGGCGGCCCGCCCAGCCGCTGGCTGGTTGTTAAGGAGCTACATGGTGGCCACTGTCCCTGCTGCCTGCGGTGTCTTTGGGAGCACATTGTATCCACCGTCATGGATGAGAAGTCGAGGACTCGCGCGACTTCTTCTCGCTCCTTGTCGGTGAGGTGAGCCAGTCGCAAATGTCTCTTGGTGGTTATATGATTGTTGCCCTTAGAGGAGGATCCTCCCATGGAAGAGAGTTGAGCTCACCGAAGGCTCGACTCTCCTCCGCCCTTCTGCGTGCATCGAGCTGGGCGATTACTTGTTGCTGGCGCTTGAATTCTTCCTTGAGCATCCAGTGGTAACCCGTCAGCATGTCTTGCGATGATTTTGGTGGCAGGGGATTGCCCCACAGGGCTTCTCGACAGCGAGCCCACTCGGCGTCGTTGAGCTTGATCAGCACGCGCTCTTGGGTATGCTCATTCGCAGTAAGATGCGGACGACCTTCCGTCCCATTATTGGTGGGTGCTCCGTTGGTAGGACCACCGTTCACAACTGGGGTACTGCCGCCGGTAGCGGTGTTATCCCAAGTGCCGCCATTCTCACATGTGTTGACGATGGCACACATGTAGTGTTTGGGGAAGTTGTTGCTTCCGCATCTTTCAGATCCCAAGCCTTAGGCTCCATCCTCCATGGCCAGATCGCCCAGATCGGATTCATGATTGCTGTTGCTGATCGTATTCCCGACAGTTGTCGGGCATTGAGTTTGCACAGGGTGTCGTTCGGCGGTGGAAACCACGATGCTGGAGCAATTGAGGAACCTTCGGCTGGTCAGGGAGGCGAAGTGTGCCCAGCTGACCAACTTGGAAGCATAAGCTCCCGATTGCCAGGCCAATCCCAATGCCCACGGACTCGAAATCCGGGCGAGTGGACGGCGTGTGCACGGTGAAGTCGAAGGTATCGAAGAACAGGCGAATCTCTGTTGTTGCAGAGTTGTAGATCGCAGTTGATGGGGCCGAGGAAGCCGCAACATCAGCACTCCCACTTCCCACAAACGGCGCCAATTGACGAGGGTTAAACTCATCAATGCACATTGTTATGGACTTGGGTTTTCAAGAAGAAGGGAGCGCTGGAGGCATCAATTGGCTAGCAAACAAGCACACAGGGATGCAAGGTTTACTCAGGTTCAGGCCTCGTAGAGGACCCTACTCCTGCTTGTCTGCTCTTGGAATTATCGAGGGAGTCGAAATTTATAGGGGTACACAGATGCAATCTGGCGATGGTGTGGAAAACTAGGGTTGTGATTGTCCTCCTCACCGCCCCCTCCTAGCCTTTATATAGATAGGCTAGGTCTAGAGTAGCAGGTCGAGTCGGTTACAAGTTAGGGTTTGTCCCTTTAAACTTTCTATCTGGAGCTCGCCGTGTGTTGCAAGCAGTCGGAGTCTCCTTAGGTCACCCGAATCTTAAATTGGGCCCTGGTAACGTCGTGGGCTTCTGCTAGATTGGACCGTATATGCCAAACTCGAGTACCTGTAAGGTATGCCCATGTCAGTCGGTGATGATGTTATGCAGGTAGCCATACCGGTAGATGAGTTCGTGGAGGAACTTGGTGGCGGTCTTGCCGTCACACTTCTTGATTTGCTTCGCATCCACCCACTTTGTAAATTTGTCAACTTCGACTAGGAGGTGGGTGTAGCCAGATGGTGAAGTTTTGAATCGACCCACCATGTCGATGCCCTAGACGGCGAATGGCCATGTGATGGGGATAGTCTTGAGAGCCGAACCAGGGATGTGCATCTGGTTGGTGTATTTATGGCACCCGACGCAGCACTAGATGATGTCGATGGTGTCGGCGTGTGCGGTGAGCCAGTAGAAGCCGTGGTGCATGGCCTTGGCGACTAGTAACCTTGCACCGTCATGGTGGCCACAATCGCCGGCATGGATGTCCTACAGGATCTTGCGACCCTCTTCTGGTTGGACACAATGTTGGTATACGCGCGTCACACTACATTTGTTGAGCTCGTCGTTGATGATGACGAATGAATTGCAGCAGTGCACGATCATATGTGCCTCAGTCTCATGCTTCAGCAAGACCTTGTGTTTGAGGTAGGCGACATAGGGCTTGGTCCAGTCACTGGGATCTATGACCAGTGTGACTAGAGTGGAGTCAAGTTGTAGTGGGATCCCGATGTCGATATCCTTAGGGGGAGAGACCAATTGTTTGTCGATGATGTTGAGGAAGACACCTGGTGGTGGTGATTGACAAGCCGACCCGATGCAGGAGTTCTCGTTCTTTTGACGATCGATCCACTCGACAAAGTAGCCGGCAAAATATCTGCCCATCTAGTCCACCGTTTGGAAGTACGCTATCATGTTGAGGGAGACATCATCATAGGTGCTAGAGACTTGTGCGGCGATGAGGTCGGAGTCTCCATAGCACTTGAGGCGATTGACATTCATCTCCTTGGTGGCTCGCATGTCGTGGAGTAAGGCGTCATATTCGTCCATGTTGTTGGTGCAGGGTGTGAAGTTGAGCTACAGCACATATCGGAGCTTGTCGCCCTCGGGGGAGGTGAGGATTATCCCAGCCCTGGCACTGTCCGAGTTCTTGGATTCGTCGAAGTGGAGGGACCAATAGTGTAGATAGGGCAGCGTCTTGGGCTGCTACGCTTCTTCCCAGTCAGCGAGGAAGTCAGCTAGAGCTTGTGACTTGATGGACTTGCGTGGCTCGTACTTGATGTTGTGGATGCCGATTTCGACAGCCCACTTAGCAACTCGCCCTGTCGCATCGCGATTGCGAATGATATCCTACAGCGGGGCGAAGGAGACAACTGTGATAGGATGCTCCTGGAAGTACTGAGGGATCCGCCGCTAGGCTCAAAATACCGCGTAGACTAGTTTCTGGTACTGTGGGTAGCAATGCCTCGAGTCGGTGAGGACCTTGTTGAGGTAGTACACGGGGCGCTACATGGGCGCTCCTTCCCCTCTTCTGGTTGCTCGACGACCATCATGGCACTAACGACTCGGTTGGAGGCCGTGACATAGATGAGCATTGGCTCCTTGTTCAGGGGCGTAGCGAGCACCGGTGCCACGAGTAGCACCTCCTTCAGTGCGGTGAGCACATTGTCGGCCTCGTTGTCCCACACGAATGTGGGGTTCTTGCGCATCTGGTGGTAGAGAGGCATTGCCTTATCACCGAGTCGGGGGATGAAGCGACTAAGAGTCGCAACTCGCCCTCCTAGTTTCTAGATGTCCCGCAGGCACTCGAGTTTCCAGAGTCATGTGATAGTGTTGATCTTGGAGGGGTTTTCTTTGATGCCTCGTTTGGAGACTACGTACCCTAGCAGTTGGGCGGTGGGCACGCCGAATGTGCACTTCTCTGGGTTGAGCTTTATTTTGTACTTCTGCAGATTCGAGAAAGTTTCAGCCAGTTCAGCGAGTAGGTCGCTCTGGCGAGTCGACTTCACCACCACATCGTCGATGTAGATGTGGATGTTGTGGCCAATTTGGCTCGCTAGGAAATCCTACATGCACCAATGGTAGGTCGCCCCGGCGTTCTTTAGGCCGAACGTAATTTTGGTGTAGCAAAAGTCTGCGAACGGCATGATAAAGGACGTTTTCTCCTCATCCTCGATGGCCATTTTTATCTGATTATAGCCAGAGTATGTGTCGTGGAAGCATAGCAACTCGGACCCCGCGGTCTAGTCGGTGATCTGGTCGATGCGCGGGAGTATGAACTCCTCCTCTAGGCAAGCATTGTTGAGGTTGGTGTAGTCGATACACATCCTCCAGGTGTTGTTCTTCTTCAGAACCAGGACTGGATTGGCCAGCTGATGAGTGCACAATTGCATCATGATTTATATTATTATTTTTAATTTTAGTTGTAGGATCTTGGTATTTTACGGTGTTCGCACGCACATTTTACGTCTATTTTCACTAGGATTAGGACAAATGATAGATACAATGGATACAATTCTTGGAGAAGTTTTATTGGGAGAAAAGGAGTCAAAAACAACATAAATTGCTTATTTGGGAAATATCAATAATACTAGAAGAAAATACGAAGCGATCAAGGCATACAGACGGTCTAACGACCAACTATACGGCGGGAATAAAATTCTGGCCATATAGTTCTCACCGTATAGTTGGCGCCGCCACCGCCTCCTCAAATAGTTTCATCTCGTGCAACTGGATCGGAGAGACGACATACAGAACAACCAGAAATTGCTAAAACCTCACCTCTGGAAGGCATCTGGAGGGGGAACTCGTCCACCAGGGATCCATCTTCGCCCTGCGCAGATCCGGGAGGCTAAGGCATCGATCTTCATCATCAACCACTGCATCACCACCATCTCCATCCATCCCATCTACATCTTGTCTAGATATTGTTGTAATTTCCGTACTCATTGTGGATTTATACAAGTACTATTCATCTATGATAGATTCCATTGTTATTGCCATGATGTTGATTTCCTCCATGTTTGAGTAGATCTTTTGTTCTTGGGGAGATGGAGAAACCCTAGTATGATATTGAAATAATATAAAGTTTATTATGATATTCATAGTTGTGACCATGTGTTAGATTGTATTCATCCTGATGTTGGGAGAAGTCGACCTCTCAATATTTGCCTCTTATGGGGACTTGGTGGAGGGAACTACTTGTTGGTAGATGGAGGTGTGTTAGCACATATAGTAACTATAAACTTGTTGGCACCCCTTATGTATCAACTTGGGAACCTAGGAAACTCACGGAACACTATCCATGCCATGGGATACGTCCTACGGGATTACGTCCCTTAATAGCGCAGTAATTCGATTGATGTCGATTGCTAACTGTTGTGGTTATGAGGATGATGTGAGCAGTGGTTGCTGCCTATTTGTCCAAATACGGAGTTCCTCCCACACATACACAGTTGAGAATGTTCATGATAATAATCTTTACCTTAGTTCTTTATAATGCTAGAGGTGTATCCGCTACTCCCTGAGAATGCCGTTTTCCTATTGTAGTTCCAATCTCTTTTACATACACGATATTTACTTTCTGTGTTTAGTTATTTTACTTTACTTATTGTTCTCTTATACCAAAACACGTTTTTATACAATACTCGCATGTTATCTTGTTACTTAGAACTTTATTTAGCATTTCTATTGTTGTATTTATTTCAAGAGTTATTAGACTTCAGACTCCTGCTCCCTGTGGGATCGATATCTTTATTTCGAAACTAGGTGCAAATGATCGGTGCACTTGCAGTCATCAAGCTATTTTCTAGCACCGTTGCCGGGGAGTTAAACGTTGTAGGTCTTTTAGTTTTTGCTTATTTATTTTTGTCTTGCTAAGTTTTGTTTTGAGTTACAGGTTTCCACCAACAGGATGGAGTTTGAGGATATGGCTAGTGCTAACCCACTCGGCCACTTTGGGAAGCCCTATGATATTTACAAAAGAGACAACTCCAATGAGAAGACAAGGGGGTTTGAAATAAATCCTCTACTACTTGGTATTCTACACAAGAAGCAATTTACTGGAGACGAAAAAGATCCTGATCCATATGAGCATATTGCATGTTTCAAAGATATATGTGGCACTTTCCAATTACCAGGATATACCGCTAATGAGGTAAGGGTTAAACTTTTTAGTCAGACTTTGACTAGTACAGGTCTCTCATGGTATAGATCTCTACCCTCAAAAGCCACTACTACTTGGGATAATTTAGCCAGTGACTTTCTAGCAAAATATTATCCATTATCAAAATATTTTGGAATCAGGCGTCTTATAATGACTTGGAGGAACCGTCCTAATGAAGGACTAGTAAGAGCTTATATCAGATTTAAAGATTTACTTAATCAATGTCCTCATCATGATTTGCCTGAATGGTATTTATTGCATATCTTTTATAGTGGTTTAATTGAACCTAATAAAATTGAACTAGACTCTTGCGCGAGAGGAGACTTTATGAATCTTCCTATAACTAAAGCTTGGGATTTACTTAATAGAATTCGCGATCATAGAGTTTCATGGAATTTTGGTCTAGGAAGCAAAGGAGGCATAGAAATAGATTACGATTGTATTCATGACTATAGTAAAAAGAGCCATGTTAAGGAATTATCTAAAGAACTTTATTTGGATTCAGATCTTGTGTTGCATGTTGTTAAAGCTTTTACAGAACACATCAAAGCTCCAAAGGGGGGTTTGGTCAAGTATGATCCACCACCCGAACCTGAGAAGAAAAGAGAAGTTAAAGCAACACTGGCCTCCCTAGAACCAATATATGAGATACCTTTCCCTAACACTACACAGAAGCATATTTTTGAATATGAACAGGTCAAAGCAGTATAGGAGAAGAAGGAAGAGGAAAATATGCCAGAAGTTGAGGAACATCTAGAAGAAACCAAAGATGAAGAGGTAATCAAGGAAGCAATTATGGCTATGTATGCACATTGTAACATAGTTGAACTTGATAAAGAGACTTCTGTATTGGTTGAAGGTAAAACAAAGGTAAAATATGTGGGTAAGCCTATTCTTCCCTGCATATTTAAGGAAACCTCGCATTATGGTTTATGTGATCTTGGCACTGAAGTTAATGTTATATCTTATGATTTTTATTTAGAAATAAAAGAAGAACTAGAATCGGCTATAATTGAAAATACTGATATGACAATCATGTTAGCCAATAAAACTCTTAGAATTCCAATGGGAGTAGTTAAAGATGCAACTGTCACAATTGGCAATAAAAACTTTCCTATCGATTTTGTAGTTGTTGATATGCCAGCTGACACTCTTTGCCCAATTATATTTGGAAGAAACTTTTTGAGTGATGTAGGTGCCAAAGTTTATTTCAAAAAGGAGATTGTGTCTCTTAAGCTTGGGGAAGTGGAAAAAGAATTGCACTTTTCCAAATTTAAAGATAGACCTCTAAAATACAAGAAGTAGAGAAAGAGAAAACTATTGAGGAAATGGCAACTCTCTTCTTTAGTGATCAAAAAGAAGAAATAACTGAAGACTTAAATTAAGAAGAAATAGTTATGGAGGACAAGTGCACCCCCAGAATTGAAGACTCACTTCCCATTGAAGGGCCTCCAACTAATGAGGCTTTTGAAGAGCCAGAAAATAGAGTGGACGAGGAATTACCACCCCCCAGTATTGAAGACTCTACCAGATAATCTTAAATATAGATTTTTAGATGATACAAATAAATTTCCTATTATTATTAGTGCTTAACTTTCAGGAGAAGAAGAACTCATGAAAATACTTAAGGAGCATCGCAATGCCTTTGGGTACTCAATGGATGAATTGAAGTGCATTAGTCCCATGATAACTGCCCATCGGATATTCACGGGGGAAGGTGCTAAACCAGTTGCGGAATTTAATAGAAGACTGAAGCCCAAAATGAAGGAATGGTGTGAAAATAAATAGTACGCCTATTGGACGCAGGTATAATCTATCATGTAAAAGAAAGTGAATGGGTAAGTCATGTTCATTGTTTCCCTAAGAAGGGCGGTTTTACTATTGTTCCTAATGAAAACAATGAATTGATACCTACTAGAACTATTGTTGGACATAGGATGTGCATAGATTTCAGGAAATTGAATAAAGAACTAGGAAAGATCACTATCCTTTACCGTTCATAGATCAAACTTTAGAGAGGTTAGCAAACCACACCCATTTTTGCTACTTGGACGGATACTCTGGTTTTTCTCAATTAGATGTTCATCCTGATGACCAACTTAAAACAACTTTCATTAGCCCTTATGGTTTACATGCTTACCGTCGTATGCCTTTTGGTTTATGTAATGCTCCAGCTACTTTTCAAAGATGCATGACTGCTATTTTTGCAGATTTTATAGATCTGAAAATGGAAGTATTTATGGATGACTTTTCTGTCTATGGAACTTCGTTTACTAGTTGCTTGGATAATCTCAAAAGAGTTTTGCAGCATTGCGAAGAAACCAATCTTGTTCTAAACTAGGAGAAGTGCCATTTATGGTTAAAGAAGGTATAGTCCTTGGACATAAGGTATTAGGTAAGGGAATTGAAGTGGATAGAGCTAAGGTTGAGGCCATAGAGAGAATGCCACAGACTAGGGATATAAAAGGTATAAGAAGTTTCCTTGGTCATGTGGGTTTTTATAGAAGGTTCATTAGAAATTTCTGTGGAATATCTAAACCTTTGACTAACCTTCTGTAAAAGGGAGTAAGATTTAATTTTTATGATAAATGTCTTGTGGCCTTTGATAAACTTGAATACGCTTTATGCCATGCTCCTTTCATTAAACCACCTATCTGGGATATGACTTTCGACTTAATATGTCAAGCTAGTTATGATGCTCTAGGAGTAACTCTAGGACAACATATAGGTCGTAGATTTAATATTATACATCATGCTAGCAGAACTCTCAATAGTGCTCAAAAGAATTATCCTAAGGAAGAGAGGGAACTTTTTGCTGTATTTTTCTCTTGCGATAAATTTCGTTCTTATATTCTTGATGCAAAAGTAAGAGTTCATACGGATTGTGATGGTTTAAAAGAACTCCTTGAGAGGAAAAATCATAATCCAAGACTAATCCATTGGATCCTTTTACTTCAAGAATTTGAGTTATAGATTATGCAGAGGCAAGAAATAAAGATGTTGGATGCAGTGTCCATGTTCATCCAGCAAGACACCAGTCTTATTGAGAGGAACTTTAGTCTTGGTGATTTTTGTTTACGAGAATTATTAAATGAACTAAGGTCAATTCCTCCAAAATAGAAGAAGTATTTGTTGTTGGAGGAGTTGGTCATCCCCGAATAAGTAAACCGGTAAGTGCAAGGTAAGTGTTCTTACTAAAATAAGTGATTTGTTTTCACAAATTTTACTTCTTTTTGCCTTTGAATTCCTCGTGTTTTTCTGAAGTTTCTGAAGGTTTTTACCAACTATAAGGTCACAACTATACGACCGGAGAAAAATCTCAGGCTGTATAGTTGGTCATTAAACCTTATGTATTCTCTTTGCAAAATTGTTTTGTTGTCTAGAAACTATACGGTCGCAAATATACGACCAGAGAAAAATCTCCAGCCATATAGTTGGTCATTAAACTCTTAGACATTTTCGATTTTTGATGTTTGTAACTATACGGGCGCAACTATACGGCTGGAGATAATCTTCCCGCTGAATAGTTGGTCATTAAACATCAGACATCTTCGATTACTTTTTCGTTTTTGATTGAAAAAACGGTTTTGTCGGTTCTAAGTCGGCAACTTAATCGACCTGGACTCGAGATATTTGGAAATATCTACCCGGAACCAACTATACGGCTGGAGCGATATGGGCCGCGCCCGTATAGTTTGTCGTTACGCTGCATGACTCCTCCAAATTCACGATTTCTTTCCCTGTTCTGTTAAGATTCTTTTCTTGGGCATGAATTTGGTGTTTCTCACGAGTTTTAACAACCTCTGACACCCTTATATACTTTCATTGTCTCTCTCTAATCATAATCACCAAGAATCAATCTAGCCATGTGATATCTCGTCCCAGGCTGTGGAAAACCCCTGGGTCTCATTGCTCCTTCCAGGGACCGCTCTCGCAGCCCGTCCATGGAGGACGACAACAAGGAGGTGGAGAGGTTTAGCCCGGGGTACAAGGAGTATGTCGAGCCAAGATTCTACAACAATGATTCCGACAAAGATTGGAGTGACATCTACATATGCCATGATGTCTATGATCCCCCGGAGATCAACTGGGCAGCAATGAAGAGAGTTCAAGAAGAGAGAGAAGGTCACAAGTCGCATGTAAAAGGGCATGTGGAGATGGTCAAGTTCATTGCCACAGACCCAGGCCGCACAAGCGTAAGGAATTACCATGAGTGCCACTCTTGAATGAGCGACGGTGCAGGTGCTAGCAAAGGAGCGACGGTGCCACTCTTAAGCCTACCATGAGTGCGCGTATGAGGGTGAAGCCTGAAGTAGAGTGGAGGAACGGTTTCCACTTCCCCGATCCATCAATTATGGATGAGGAAGAAGAAGTTGTTCCCAGGACCAAGGACCGCGTGCAAGCACTAGAGATATATCAGAAGCAGCAGCTACTCCATCACGTCAAAGTCCGTCACCATCTCAAGGAGATAGAGAAGAAGGATGATCTTCTCCCATTGGTGACTAAACTCGTAGATAAAGTGGATACTTTGCAATATGATTTGCGTAGGTGCTACAGCTGCATCACCGCTCTAGAGGATACCAACAAGAAGCTACACACCGCGGTGTTACATGCCATGGCGCCACAATGATCTACAATAATCACGGTATCAAATAATCGCAAGGGATTATTTGATCCCACCTGGCTTGATTCCTAGCTTGGGGAGATCTTTAATACCTTGTAATATATCTTACAAGTTTTACATTACTATTTTAGTTTTGCATTAGTTCAAACTAGAAATAAAGTTTGCATCATTAGAATTCCCTTAAGGAATAGTCGATCCCTCTTATGAAATTCTGAGTTTATTATCATATCTAGAGCAATATTGAGTTTGTGTTTGTCCTATTGGATATATGAATGGCTTGAGTATAATTTTTACTTGCACTTGATGATAGCAATAGGAGTCTTCCACACCATTGGTATTAATGGAACATACAAAGATAATTTGGTCAATATGTTGTAAGTACATGGTTTGATTTACAAAGAAATAAAAATTATCTAATCAGTTAAGTCAAAATAGAAACCTTGAACAAAGGAAAATTAAAAGTGCTATCAGATTAGAGTGAGAACAAGACGAGGTAGAATATTCAAGCTATAAAGATTGCTTCATATACAATTGGAATTTGGTAATTGATATCGTTAAACTTTGAATTCCTACATGAAGTGGAATGTATGGCTAGCTCCTTTGCACAGCACTTAAACAAAAGTGTGAGCATATATAAAAAAAGGAGGAAGAAAAGAGAGAAGAAAAAGAGTGAATGTGCAAAGAGCAAATAGACATACACCACTATATTGTAGTAAGACAAAGAGACGTTTTGAGATTTTGAATCCCAAGTGAATATGTTAATCCTAAAACACTTGGGACTACCTCGCTAACTCCATCGGTTGAACTGAATGCTTCCACATCATATTGGGAGTGATATTTTGTGAACTATTAAATGCTAAGGTGTGGAAGCCTGCTAATATTATTCGGATGGTTCGAGTAAGGTACTATTCATGAACTTAATCCTATGTATCATATACGATAAAAACATGCTGCAATTGCCTCATTTATTTTATCGACTCAGCATCATGAATATGAGGATCACATCCATTAAGCTAAACTTACTCGGGACGAGCAAGAGTCTAAGCTTGGGCAAGTTGATGAGTGCATAATTGCATCATGTTTTATATTATTATTTTTCATTGTAGTTGTAGGATCTTGGTATTTTATGGTGTTCGCATGCACATTTTATGTCTATTTCACCAGGATCGGGACAGATGATGGATACAATGGACACAATTCTCGGAGCAGATGTATTGGGTAGAAAAGGAGTCAAAACAATGTAAATCGCTTATTTGGGAAATATCAATAATACCAGAAGAAAACCCGAAGCGATCAAGGCATACAGACGGTCTGACGACCAACTATACGGCAGGAATAAAATTCTAGCCATATAGTTCCTGCCGTATAGTTGGCGCCACCACTGCCTCCACAAATAGTTTCACCCCGTGTAACTAGATCGGAGAGACAACTTACAGAACAACCAGAAATCACAAAAACCTCACCTCCAAAAGGCATCTGGAGGGGGAACTCATCCACCGAGGATCCATCTTCACCATGCGTAGATCCAGGAGGCTAAGGCATCGATCTTCATCATCAACCGCTGCATGTCCATCCATCCCATCTACATCTTTCCTAGATCTTGTTGTAATTTCCGTACTCATTGTGGATTTATACAAGTACTATTCATCTATGATAGATTCCATTGTTATTGCCATGATGTTGATTTCCTCCATGTTTGAGTAGATCTTTTGTTCTTGGGGAGATGGAGAAACCCTAGTATGATATTGAAATAATATAAAGTTTATTATGATATTCATAGTTGTGACCATGTGTTAGATTGTATTCATCCTGATGTTGGGAGAAGTCGACCTCTCAATATTTGCCTCTTATGGGGACTTGGTGGAGGGAACTACTTGTTGGTAGATGGAGGTGTGTTAGCACATATAGTAACTATAAATTTGTTGGCACCCCTTATGTATCAACTTGGGAACCTAGGAAACTCACGGAACACTATCCATGCCATGGGATACGTCCTACGGGATTATGTCCCTTAATAGCGCAGTAATTCGATTGATGTCGATTGCTGACTGTTGTGGTTATGAGGATGATGTGAGCAGTGGTTGCTGCCTATTTGTCCAAATACGGAGTTCCTCCCACATATACACAGTTGAGAATGTTCATGATAATAATCTTTACCTTAGTTCTTTATAATGCTAGAGGTGTATCCGCTACTCCCTGAGAACGTCGTTTTCCTATTGTAGTTCCAATCTCTTTTACATACACGGTACACATTTTCTGTGTTCAGTTGTTTTACTTTACTTATTGTTCTCTTATACCAAAATCTCAAAAACACCTTTTTATACAATACTCGCATTTTATCTTGTTACTTAGAACTTTATTTAGCATTTCTATTGTAGTATTTATTTCAAGAGTTATTAGACTTCAGACTCCTGCTCCATGTGGGATCGATATCTTTATTTCGAAACTAGCTACAAACGATCTATGCACTTGCAGTCATCACCAACCACTTGAAGTACTTGATGGGCCGAATGAACCCTACGGCGAGTAGCCGCTGCACCTCTTCAGTGATTGCACGACGACACTCTTCATTGAAGGGTCGTAGTGATTGTTTGACGGGTCGTGCCTTCGGGTCGGTGTTTAATTTGTGCTCGACGAGCTCCCTCGGGACACTAGACATGTCAAATGGCTTCCATGCGAAGATGTCGCGATTCTCACAAAGGAACTCGGTGAGTGTGCTTTCCTATGCAGGGCTCATGTTGGTCCCCAAGGTGAGCTTCTGGCTCGAGTCGCCTAGGACGAGCTAGATGGTGCAGGTGTGCGTGGAGGCATTGAAGGTTGCTTGCATGGCACTGGCTAAGGTAGGCTTCTTCAGGATCGCCGTGTCATACTTGTCAATGCCACTCTTGTATTTTGCGAGTTTGTCAGCATTGTTTGTCTCCTCGGTGATGACGGCATCAGCGAGCTGGGTGCCTTTGTCTTCGCATTCCACCGCCATGTCGGGGTCACCGTGGACCATGATGATGTCGCGTGGCCCTGGGATCTTCATCATGTTGTATGCATAGTGGGGGTGCCATGAAATTGGCGAATGCATGCCGCCCAGCACGCAGTGATACGGGCTCCAGAAGTTCACCAATTCGAAGATGATTCGCTCAGTGCGGTAGTTGGTGGGGATGTCGAAGGTGACTAGTAGCATCACCTTGCTGATCGGGTATGCCTTCCAACCCGGGACAATGTTGCGGAAGGTGCAAAGGGTCGATTCAACCATTGCCTATGGGAGCTGCAGCTGCCTGAAGGTGTCTAGGTACATGATGTTGATGGAGCTTCCTCCGTCCATCAAAGTCTTGGGTAGCCAGTAGTCAGGCACTTTGGGCTTGACCACTAGGGCGACTCTCCCTGGATACTCGATCCTGGGCACGTGATCCTCGCGGCTCCAGGTGATGCTTTGCTCTGACCAGTTGAGGTAGCGCAGGACGTCCACTTGTGTCACTGCATAGACAGCAACTGCACGGGTGAGCACCTTCTTCTCACGCTTCGTGCCGAGCCCGGTGAACATGTACAGCGAGCCGGCCGCCTGGCCGAATCCTCCAGCGTTATCGTTGTCCCTTAGCGGGTCATCATTGGGGCCTTCCTTAACTTGCCTTTCCTTCTCGATCTCCTTGAGAGAGTGGCAGTCAGCAGTAGTGTGTGTTGTGGGCTTCCCTTCCCTGCTGCGATAGACACGGGGTTGGCTGAGCAGTGTCGCGGGTTTGAAGTTCGGCCTCAGGGCGTTGTTGGCATGGTAGTTTCCTCCGTCGTGATAGTTGCCTCCATCATGACGGAAGTTCTTAGGGTCGTGCTGCCCGTAGTTGGCATTGGCGATGAAGTCGGTCCTTCCGTTGCCATGCCATTTGCTAGTGAGACGGGTGTTGTTGTAGCACAGCTCGTGGTGCCTGCCGTTGTCGTGGCCGCTCGTGCGGCATATCCCATCCAACTGGTCGTCCGAGTCCTGGTTTGGGTCTTTCTCCACGTAGCGCTTGGCAATCTCGAGGAGGTCGGGGATGTTGTTGAGCGTCCGGTAGACCCTCTTGATCTTGGCGACCAGGGGATCGTACCGGCACATGTTCTTGAAGCAGTGGATCGTCGTGTCTGGGTGTATGCCGGAAGCATTGATCCACGGGTCCTGCCAACATTGGACCCAGTGGCGAGTTGACTCGTGCGGTCCCTAGATGCAGTGTTCCAGGTCCTCAATGGTGGTGGCATGGGTGTAGGAGCCCTCGAAGTGCTCGACGAAGGCGTCCCGCGTCTCCTCCCACGAGTCAATGATGTTCTCAAGGAGAGTGTTGATCCATTGGCGAGTCGCCCCCTCCATCATCAGGGGGAGGTAGCGCGCGGAGAGTAGATTTGTATGGTTGGTGTTCCCCATCGCCATGAGGTATGTGTTGATCCACACTTCCGGGTCGTACGTGGGGTCGTACTTCTCGATGTCTTTCGGCCCCTTGAAGGTGGAGGGCCGATTCATTGGTCTGAAGCATTGTTGGTCGATTCGAATAAGGGAGCCCCTAGGCTCGGGCTCGTCGTCGCCGTGATTGCAGAGGGTGCGCCTCAGGTCGTATTTATGGCGAGCTCGGGAGGCTTGGTTGTTGACGATGTGGGTTCGCGCGTCGATCGGCTGACCGTTGGCAGTGACCGTGTTATGCACCGGACGTGGATCATTGGTAGAGTTCGTAGGGTTTTGCTAGCCACGGTTGGAGCTATTGTGGCTCAGGTGTCGGGCAGTTGCCGATGTTGGTGACCGTCCTTGGGCTGCTCGAAGCCATGCGACTGCCAGTCGAGCGAGAGTACATTTGTCCTTGTGGGTCTACTCCCGCAGTTTGTTGCTCGACTGTACTAGCGAGTAGGGCCTGAGCGTATTTGACATGTAGCGCGTCCTCTCCCATGAGGTTGAGGTTGGCGTCTATGGCCTGCCCCGATGACATTGTCCATCGGGGTGGAGTAGAGTGGGAGCCCATTGGCGTTGAGCTACTGTGGCGCGATCAGGATCCGCGGCTGCTCCGGAGGAGGCGACCGAAGGGCTAGTGGTGAAGCTACATGTGCGGGTGCCCCAGCTATCGGGTGACTGCCGCCCGGTGGTGCGTTGTGGAAGTGCTCGAGCTCGGCCACGCGTACGGGGTCGCGCTCGTCATTGAAGTTCAGGGCACGACCCTGAACGGTGGGGTTCAGGAGGCTCCTGATGTGGTGCTAGTGGTAGAGTGATAGCTCCCACGCAGTCTACTGCTCGAGGCGAAATTTCGCGCGCTCTACTTTCTCCCTGACCTTTGCCGCCTCTAGCTGTTGGCGGTATTCTTTGATTTCTATCACCATTGATGTCGGCGGGAGGTGTGAGGTGAAGGGATCTAGAGGCGCGCTGCTACCCGCAATGTAGATGGCATTGTAGCGGTTGGATCTGGTGCGGACCTCGTCCATGGACTCCTATCTGGAGTCAGAGTTCAAGATCTCGAGGATGTATGGATCCTCGAAATCCTCAGTGTTGCAGACTCACGTGATGAAGTCCTCGTGCAACGCCGTGGTGATGGATCCGGCGACCAAGGCAGGGGTTGCCGAGTCGGCGTCGTCACGAAGAGCCGCATCATTCATGGCCACGTCGCTAGTGTCTAGGTCATACTCGGAAGCGAGGAGGGTGATAGTACGAACCTGCTCCCCCGAGAGCAGATCACGTGGAGGCGATTTGTTGGCAAGGCCGATCCTCGCCATTTCCATTGGGTCGACGGCATCCATGAACCCGACAAAAAGGTTGATGGTGCCGACTAGCATCACCGTGGCATGGGTGACCGGGCGCGACGCCGGTATGTAGCTACTCGGTAGGATCTAGAGGAGTCTGCCGCTAGCAACCATGAGACCGGTCGCGATCATCCAATTGATTGTAGTGTAGGATCTCGCCGCAGATCTTAGGCTTGATTGGCCAAGACCCACTGTGGGCACCATTATCGTGGGAAGCCATGGCAGTTGCTACCAGGGGTAGCAATTGCTACGATTGGGGGCAAGTGAGAGTCGCCATCCACGGAACGAGATTGAGGGCAGAGACAAGGGTTTACCCAGGTTTGGCCCTAATAGGGTAAAGACCTACTTCCTGCTAGATTGTATTAATGGCGAGTCGACTACAAGATCGGCGAGCTCGATGGCTAGGAAGCGAGTCGCTTTGATGGGGTAGCTAATATGACGTAAGTATAACAAGTACCCTAGGGAGGTTTATATAGGGTCACCTTGCTAGGGTTTACAATATTACAACCGAATCAGTTTAGTTTTTGGAGGATTTGACCTAATCCGACTGGGCCTAGTGAGGGTCTTGTGCCTCCATGTTTAGTCGCCAGGCTTCATCTGAAGCCTCCTTCTAGTCTTCGTGGCCCTGAGCCAGTCGAATCTTCCTTTTGGGAAAACCCCGATTGGCATATCCCCATCACTTGTATTTCTCCACGAAAGCAAAGTCCAACATTGTTTAAGGGCAAACCAAGAACATGGTGAGAGTACTACAAAATTCCTTGAAGATGAACTCTTGTTCTTTCCTCCAAAAATGAGGATCCTCATTAGTGCAGGGCATCTCATAGAAGTTGCGTGAGTGCACCTCAGTGTAGTCATTCCGAGACATGCCCTGATAGTGATTAAATTGTCCTACTTTTTCTTCTTGTCAAGTTCAACCCTTAGCTTGCTAATATCCTCCCGGTCAACGGCACTACTAGCCCGATGACGGTCCTCAGTCACTATGTCCTCCACATTCCGGTCATTGACTTCATCATACGAGAGAATGTCATAGTGACCACCCCTTCCAATCTTCAAGGCAACCTTGGTGCGACCACTAGAGGTACCTGAGAGTAAAAGAGTAGGGGTAGCATGGGGATAATCACATGTCCAGGAGATCAACTAGCTAGCAACTAGAGAAACTCAGAGCACCAGGATATGCTTAGCACTGGAGTCTCTGTCTGTAGTGGAGTCTCTAACCCAGAGGACCCAGAGTCTCTGCTCCTATCAGAGTCTCCGGCCCCGAGGTACCCGAGTCTCCGGCTAGGAGACTTGGCTACATGGGGATATTCAGGTGCCAAGAGAAAATGGTAGACCGGGGTTGTAGAGGTTACTAGAGAAGCACATTGCAAGCAATGAAGAAAATCCATGGGCTAGAACTCAAAAAATTCCTTCAAAACAATTCTAGAGGAGAACCCTAGAAGAGGAGAGAGGGGATTACCCGAGGAGTCCATGGAAGAAGCTCTACCAATGGGAAAGGACCCAGCGAGGGAAAGGTGGGGATAACCGGCGGTAGCGGTGGAGTATGGGGACGGCAGCGTGACCTGGTGGTGGATTTGGTCGAGGAGGTGGCGGGGTGGAGAGGGTTGGGCTCGGGGTGAATGGGGAAGACTGGGCTATTTTCCCTGCCCCGAGTCCCTTATGACAAAATAGGAAACCACCTAGGTCAAGAGTCTCACGGTGCAAGACACGAAAGTCTCCATCCCACCTGGAGTCTCTAGTGTATGCACTCCAAAGTTGCAGGACTCCTCGATCAAAAAACAAAGAAACAAGGCTGGACAAGTGTGTGGCAAGAAGATCAAGGTTTTGGGGAGGGAAGAAAGGCTTGGGATAGAGCAGCAAACTAGTCAAGAGCCAAAACAAATGACAAAGTTCAAAATATCCAAGATATGAACCACTAAGAGAATATGCCAAAGAAAATCAAATATGATCCAAAGTGAAAAATCAAACAAACTCCAAATGAACTCGACTAACAGAATATGCAAGAGAAGTTCAATAAGGTCTAATCCCTCAATAAAGTGAGGTTTGGTGGCTGAAGCCACCTTATTTGAGTATACTTGGCTTGGAGCCGCAGAGATATATCTTGAGTCCATTACCAGCACTCGTCATTGAAGCTCACATATCACAAAATGATATTAAAAGAATGATTTTCTCACTTCATGGATAATGGGGGAGGGTTAGCCCAATCAATTAGGACCACACTCCCCTATATCCATGCCTACAACTAGATAGGAAAACACATTAAACCACGGGTATGGGTGCATGATCTCAAGCCACATTGTTCAAATCTATGATATTTAGCTCATGCTTTAACTCTCGGAATATTCTTTCATCAAGGGGCTTAGTGAAAAAATCTGCAAGATTCTTCTCGGTGCTAACATATGAGAGGTCAATATCTCCACTATTCACATGCTCCCGGATGAAGTGATAATGAATATCAATATGCTTCATTTTTGTGTATTGCACCAGGTTGTGGGCGATCTTGATTGCAGTCTTGTTGTCACAAGTAACACTATAATATTTCAAGATTTGACTCATCCATAATAACTATGCACAACAACTAGTGTCTAAAATATACTCGGCCTCGGCGGAAGATAAGGAGACATAATTTTGCTTCTTAGATGACCAACACACCATGGACCTACCAAGGAATTGGCAAGCCCCGGAGGTTGACTTCCTTCCAACTTTATCTCCCGCCCAATCCAAGTATGTGAATCCATGAAGTGCAAAGCTTGAGCCCTTGGGGTACCATAAGCCAAAGTTTGTGGTATCAACTAAATATCGAAAGATCATCTTGACTGCCACAAGGTTACTTTCTTTTGGGGTGGCTTGAAACCATGCACAAATACCCACACTCAACATGATATCCGGTCTAGATGCTCAAAGATAGAGTAAATAACCAATCATAGAATGATATACCTTTTGATCCACATCTTTACCATGAGTGTCAAGAGTGAGGTCACATTTGAGAGGCATGGGAGTCTTGGCTCCATTGAGATCCGTAAACTTGAACCTCTTGAGCATATCTTGAATATATTTGACTTGGTTAATAAAGATACCTCCAATCACTGGCTTGTCTTCAAATCTAAGAAAGAATTGCAACTCGCCCATCATAGACATTTCAAATTCATCAGTCATTAGCTTAGCAAACACATCATTGAAAGCTTTGTTAGGAGAATAAAAGATAATATCACTAACATAGATTTGGCATATAAACAAGTTTCCTCCAACTCTATTAGTAAAAAGAGTGGGGTCGATTAGCCCAAATTTGAACCCACAGTCTACCAACAATTTTCTAAGGTACTCATACCACGCACGTGGAGCTTTTTTAAGTCCATAGAGTGCCTTATCAAGCTTGTAGACATGGTTCAGAAACTTGGGATCCTCAAAACCTAGAGGTTTCTTGACATATACCAACTCATTTAGGGGACCATTAAGAAATGCACTTTCAACATCCATTTGTTGCAACTTGAAATTATGATGAGATGCATATGCAACCAAGATATGAATAGATTCAAGGCGAGCAACGGGAGAAAAAATTTCACCATAGTCGATACCCTCGATTTGGGAGAAGCCTTGAGCCACCAATCTTGCCTTGTTATAGATGACCATCCCACTTGTATCTTCCTTGTTCTTGAAAATCCACTTGGTCCTAATGAAATTGTGGCATTCCTTAGGTCTCTCCACCAATGTCCACACTTTTTTGCGCTTGAAGTTGTCTAGCTCTTCATGCATGGCGACAAGCCAATCCGGGTCTTCAAGCGCTTCAGAAACCTTTTAGGGTTCTACACAAGAAACAAATACAATATGGCCAACAAAGTTTGCCACTTGAATACGAGTAGAAACACCCTTCTCAAGATCACCAATAATATTTTCAAGGATATGTCCTTCACAAATGAGCTTGGCGATATTTTTTGCTTCACAACGAGATCGAGCTTCATCAAGGGACTCTTGATAAACTACTTGGTCATCAGCACTATTTGGATCCTCGTCTTGACCATCAAATTGAGCTTACTCCTCTTCTTGAGCTTGCTCGAAATTTTTACTTTGTCCATCGTAATGAGCTTGACCTTGGTCAACACAAGGGTTTACACACTCATCATTCACTTGTTCTTGACCTTGACCTTGATCGTTTTCTTCAATCATAGTATCTTGATGGCTATGGGGTTGATGAAGATCTTGAGTAGGTGAGGGATCCACTTGTGTAGAGCATTATCCATCTCCTTCCACCACAAGGGATTCCTCAATGGAGAGGAAAAATCCCACACCCATCCTTCTTATGGCTTGAGGAGGAATTTCATCACCTACATCACCAAGATCAAATTGCCCCACTTGGGAGCCATTATGCGCATCGAACTTCACGTTACAAGATTCTACAACTTGCTCGGTGGACTTATTCTAGACTTTATAAGCATGAGAGTTAGATGCATAACTAACAAAAATACCCTCAATAGCTCTAGTCTCAAATTTAGATAACTGGTTACCCTTCTTGAGAATGTAACATCTACACCCAAACACCCAAAGGTAGTGAATGCTTGGCTTCTTGCTAGAGAGGATCTCATAAGGGGCCTTGTTCAAGAACTTGCGGAGATAAACACGGTTATAAATGTGACAAGCAGTTGAGATAGCTCTGGCCCAAAAATTATAAGGAGACTTCAACTCCGCAAACATGGTTCTTAACATATCCATAAGAGTCTGGTTCTTCCTCTCAGCTACTCCATTTTGTTGAGGGGTATATGAAGTAGAATATTTATGTCTAATGCCTCATCACTAAGGAACTCATCCAAGGAGTAGTTCTTGAACTCGGTACCATTATCACTTCTAGTGGCCATGATCTTCTTGTTGTGTTGACATTGAACTTGATTAGCAAAGTCGATGATGGTTTATTGAGTCTCACTCTTCTTCTTGAAGAAATATACCCATGTATATCTTGAGTAGTCATCCACAATAACCAAACAATACTTCTTCCCTCCAAGACTATCATAGGATGGAGGACCAAAGAGGTCCAAGTGAAGAACCTCTAGAATCCCCTTCGATAAAATAGTAGTCGTGGGAGGATGAGATATCTCATGGAGCTTTCCTTCAACGTAATCCCTACACACACAATATTTGGCAAAACAAACATTATCGGTTAATCCAAGAATGTGATTTCCTGTGTGGAGACTTTGTAATGACCTCATATTAATGTGGGCCAACCGGCGATGCCAAATCAATCCCACGTCGGCTTTATCCATTAGGCAAGACGCGGTAGGAGTGGTTTCTTCGAAAAGTCCACCACATACAAATCATTCTGGTCATGCCCAACAAAGTCTATAGAGAGAGACTTGTTCCACATGAAAATCACAACCTTGGGGTCAAAGTATATGCCAAAGCCCATGAGAGTAAGTTGATGAACGGAAAGTAAATTATATGAAAGGGTTTTGACAAGCATAATGTCCATGATGGAGATATCTAGTGTGACCACTACCTTTTCCCAAACCCAATACCTTAGAGGTTGATCCATCTCCATAAGTGATGCACATGTTGCAAGAATTTGGTTTTGTATCATCAAGCATCTCCTTGCTTCTCGTCATATGACTAGTGTCATCACTATCAACCACCCATTTTCTCCCACCGCAAGCATAGTCCTACAAGAAATCAATGCTTGGTCTTAGGTATCCATTCTTGGATGGTCATCTTTTGTTATTCACAAGTATCTTAGGGACCCAAATGGCCTAATGGTAACCCCCACCATAAGAGGTACCAACATATTTAGCAAAGACATGACCATCATAGGATTTCATAAGGACATAGGATGGGCTATATTTTCTCACAAAGTCATTATGGGAGGGTTCATGACCACTATCAATGACACTTGATTTCTTCTCTTTTACCCCCCCCCCCCCCCCCCCGCACACGAGGATGAGCTTGGAGGGCGACTTATTCAAGTTAGGGTTTCCTCAAACCCTAGAGCAACAAATTTCTTACACAAATGGTGGGGAAACACAAATCCCCTTGGTGGAAAGCTAGATCTAGGTCTCCTCCCTTGATTCCCAAAGGACATCAAGTTCTAGTGACTAGGGATAGAGATCTTGGAATTTTGAGCTCAGCAGCAATGGAGGAAAGAGAGTGGAAGCCGCAACCTTCACTTCGGGAAGAAGGGGGTATTTAAAGGTCCCCTCAAAATCGAGCCATTGTTTCCCACTTACACCAAAGTCTCCAGTTACCATACACCGGAGTCTCCGGGCTGGCCAGAGAGGTGGAGTCTCCAAACGGACGACAGAATCTCATAGGTTCCTGGCCCAAGCGGGTGGACCGGAGTCTCCTGGTGGGGTGCACCGGAGTCTTTGGAGAGAGCGGAGTCTCCTACTTAGAGGCTAGAGTCTCCGACTTGACTCCAGAACCTTGTAGGCCTGAGGTCGGAATGGCTAGGCCGGTGTCTCCAGCATGAGGCTTCCGAAGTCTTCAAGGAAAAGGGCAGGTTCAGCAAGATATCAAGGGGAACTACCCCGATCTTTTCTTCTTTTTCCGTTGCTTCACAACCGTCTAGTACACTGACATGAAAACACATGTAACCACCTAGTACATGGTTAGTGCATATTTGTGTTGTCAACAAACACCTAAACATATTAACATGGAAATACCCCTTCAACTTCCCACGATGGTCGTTGGCTACAACATGGAAGTAGGCGGTGTTTGCGTCTCCCTTGAGGAGCCAGTTTTAACGACTCCTTTATCTCTACTAAATCTTCTTTCCCTTGTAGATTTCCACTAGTGAGATCTCTAGGGCATAGCGGTGAGACCATTCATCAGCAGAGAGGCCCGTATTATCGGCTATCTGGTCGAGGGCCTAGAACTCTGCCACAAGGGCCCCCTTCTGTACCCGGATCCCTGCAACCAGATTAGCCCTATCCTCGCAAAAACTGGCAAGCTATCTTGGTGCAGTGATGCCACACATCCACCATGTTAAATCTCTAGGGGGTAGCTTACCCAGCACCTCTCCACTTGGCTTGTACCGCCTCCATAAACCCTGGCTAGTGTATCCAGAAGTTCTGAAAGTGGAAGGGGTTCAGGCAAGGTGGAGAGCTCCCCCCATCAATATAAGTAGGGGGCATGGTCCGAGCCCACCCTGGTGATAGAACGGAGCGAGCAGAGGGGGAAGGCCACCTCCCATTCCATCGAAACTAGAACCCGGTCTAGGTCGCTCCATACTGGGTCCACACTGTTATTCGTCCAAGTGTATCGGGCTCCCACTCTCGTGATCTCTCTAAGAGTGAGATAAGCGATACAATCATTGAGCATACCCATGCGGGGGATGTCCACGTGGTGGGAGCTCTTGTCATCTGGGGAGCGACTCAAGCTGAAGTCGCCCGCCACAACAATCAGAAGAACACAACTTTCCACTTTATTCTTCAATTCCTCTAGGAAGGCTAGGGATCGGCTATGGTCTGCGAGTCCATAGATAATAATAGCCTCCCAGCGGAGGTTAGATCGTCTATGGGTGAGCGACATGCTCACATAGAACTCCCGTGGTCCATATCCTCGACTTCGAATGTATCATCCTTCACGCTCAATAGATACCCCCGAGTGTCCGAGGCCAGGAGCCAATTCCAAGCGAACTTGTGTTGGCTTAGCCCTTGTAGCTCAGACATCAAGAAGTCTTGTTTGATCATTTCCTGTAGGCCCACAATATCTACATCTTGTCGCATGTAATCCTAAATTTGGCATTTCTGCCCGTCATTTCCAACCCCTAATGTTCCAAATGAACGATTTGATTGCTAGACAATTCATTGGATCACTTTTTTGTTGTTTTTTCCCTTACGCCAGACGGGACGAGGTTTGCTCGCAGTCGGGGGCCTAGAGGTCGGCCTAGGAGTCCTCCCTTGCATCCCCCTAGCTAAGGGGGGCGCCTGGGTGGTGTCCTCGAGGTGCTGCTGAGGAGAACCACTCGCCCTAGTTCTGAGAGCTCGCACTCCAAATCCAAGTGGTGTCGAGGTCTCCACTCGATCGCATACAATACGTGCACGAGCCTCTACTAAGGATCACTCGAAAATCTATTTAGCTCTAATCACGTCAATCTGCTCTAGTCGAGGCCAGTGTTCCTACTCCATCCTTAATTCATTATCCGAGCCTGTAATCTCCCACCCTTAATTCATTTTCAGAGCCTAACACTTAACACTGACTGCTAATTAATCCTACTCCATCACTCAGTCTCTTCAGTTGAAGCGCTCGCTTGCAATGCAGGACATAGTAGGACCTGAACAGTTAGATAAACTTCATTGCCCTGACTCAAGGAAGAGTTGAAAGAAAGAAAAAGATGGTCAACTTATCAACCCTGAACTACTGCTAAAGTTCACTTTCAACCTTAAACACTAAAACCGGTTGTTTTAATTTTTCAACCTTGAAGTCTTGAACCTTTGAATCAGTTCACTCATTTCCCTAAAAAAGAGTTCACTTTACCATGTTAGACCTATGCCCTTATCCCAATTCCCAAGTGGGTTTTGTGCCGACCGAAACTGGCATGGCATAATAGGCATGTCAGCAGCAACTTAAGTGCAAAACCAAAATCAAAATTTATTGAAAACAGAGACTAATAATTAGAAATAGTCAAAAGTCAATATGAAAAAAGTTAATTCAATAGGCCACACATGACATGTAGCTAAACTATTTTTGGTTATCAATCTGAAAAAATATGCTGCATTTTCCTTAATATTTTTATTCCAGATAGACAAACTGAAAAGGCAGTAGCGAAGCCACCTCCCGGCTACCATGTCCGGGCCTGGTCTAGGAACTTCTGTTGAAGTTTAGCAGTGGTGAGAATTTGATAGAGGTTCATGCCTAGACTCCATGAGTATAATAGTCAATCTTCGGAAACTTTTTCCCTAATTTCCTGCTTTTTTCTGAAAAATGTTTTTACTTCATGATTTTTTATTGTCTTAATAAGTTGTTGACTTGGGGGGTCCTGAAATGTGAAAATGATGCCACTTGTTTGCCACATGCCATCTCAGCCAGCACAAAATTGCTGAATATTGAGACAATGGGGGTAATGTAAACTGGTTTGAGAGTTAAAAATGACCAGTTTCAGAGTTCTGAGTTGAAAACTGAACTTCTGAAATAGTTATGCATTGAAAAGTGGACTTTTGAACAGCCAATTATAGAGTTCCATATAGAATACCTAAGAAGGCAAATGGCAACCACAAAGGTGGAAAAAAAGCATGTCATAGGCAAGAATACTTGATCCATAATCATCTGTATTATGTAAACTAGGTGAATACACGTGCGTTGCTACGGTAAAATGCAACATAAATCAAATTTGTGTGTTGGTAAATTGAGGAAATTTGTTCTTGTCGATGCTACTATAGCTAGAACATCCCTATCAGCGAGCTAGACATGTTCATCGACACATGTCCCCTAGAAAATTACGCGTCCCTTGTTACCATGCAAATCGTGAATTCACATATTATGATCTTGTGGGGGAGAAGGAACACGGTAGGAAGTGTGGATGCCGCTACCACGAAATAGATCAAGAGTCCTCGCGGTCATAGAGATTATGTGTAACACCTCAAAAATATTAAACAAGCTTATCAAGTTCTAATCACCCAAGTTTAGGGTTAACAAAAACTTTTATTATTAAACATTATATGAATGCATGTGTGATTTCCATTAATGCATGAATGCTTGCATTTGCCATGTTTGATTGCTATAAATGATAAGGATTAGTTTAAAAATGAATATCACCTCATATAAATCTTTTCCAAGCAAAATCAAATAAAAACAAAACCATTTATGAAGCATATGATCATATGGTCACTTTGGCCAAAGTTAACCACTAACCTACTTTGGCCATCTCTAGTAAAATATTCTTAACATAAACAATTCTAATTCTTTTCACCTCTTGCTAGACCAAGTAAAATTGAACCCAAGCAAACTTTACAAACCAAATGGTCCTGTCGGACATAGCCCACAGCCCAACGGCCAACGCGCACCCGCAAATGGAGAGAACAGCGTGGCACGGTATGTTTTGTTGCAAACCGAACCCAAACCTGCGGCTAGAATGCGGTGGGACGGATGAGTGCCTCGTCCGGTCATGTCCTCCCGAGCCTTTCACCGGTCCCACCTGGCGGTGTCCTAGAGGGAGGGACCACGTCTTTTTAAATTGGACCACGTCGTCGTCCCCATCAACACTTCACTCACAGTCCCTAGTCTACTTGGGTCAAACCACAAAACCCTTGTCGTGGTATTGCTGACACGTACGCCATAGGGGTATCCCAACAGAAATTCTAGAGACGTGGGGTAAGACGGAGAGAGTCCGGGACGGCCTGACACAGTTTACCCAGGTTCAGATCTCACGACGGTGGCGAAATCCTACTCCTGCTATAAATCACTATAATGGCGATACGCCGAGTTATAGAGATTGAGGGGTTCGTTGTATGCGAGCTGTGTTATGCACTTGTTGTTATCATGTGTGTTGCCCTAAAGGCTCCCGTAGGACGGATTATAAGGACACCAGGGCCAAGGGTTACAAGGAGATTCCTAGCCGGATACTGTTGGTGTTCGTAGCATAGAAAACAAAAAAATTCCTACGATGGGAACTATACGCCAAGATCTATCTACTAGATACAAGCAACGGGTGGATATACATCCATAGAGAACTTACCCTCGAAGACAACAAAGCTTTGTTAACGAGTTGGAACTCGTGGATGATGTAGTCGTACACTTGTCGATCTCAAGATCGTGATGAAGTCCAGCAGGTCTGGCTCCAGCACGTCCATCAGATCCAGCTCCAGCAAGTCCAGCACCACCAAGTCCAGCACCGCAAAGCAGCGGTGCATCCGTGATTGCACACACGTCCGGTACCCCGACAACCTCCGTCCCTCGCTCCAGCAAAGCAGCGGAAGCAGCAACTCCTTTCCAGATAAAGCCACCGGGAACATGTATCTCGCTAATCCGAGACCATGCGGGAATAATACTAGAGGGGGAGAGAGATCCTTCACGAGGAGGTGTGAGGAAGAAGGAGTGAGAGGCGGGCCTTTTATAGGAGGAGGGGAGGGTGTCCCTTCACCTCCCCCATTCATGTGGTGGTAACCCCCTCCACATTAAAATGCCCCTTCACATTCTCTTTTAAAGTCTCCACTTTAGATGCATTAAATTTCTCCAAATTTAATGCTCTCTCATTTAATAAAACTCTTTTATTAATTTTATTCAGAATTTTGTTAATTACTTTAATTAACAAACATTCACATAAAACCCCCTGCAACATTTCAATATTACATGCAGAACCAATTTCAGCAATTTCACCCGAAACAGTTTCGGTGTCTATTGAAATAATTCCAGTGCTTTCTTAATCTTTATCTGAAACATATTTGCTACTAAATGGTGTCGGTATCCCTTAAGTGTGTCACCCTACGGTTCGCGAATAATGCAGACATGATCAAGACCCCTCTCCGATCAATAATCAGCAGCGGGACCTGGAGATCCGTACTGACTCCCACATATTCAACGATGACCCTTGTGATCGTGTGAACCTTTAACATCGTAACTAAATCCCTTTGTCTCGCGATATATTACATGTCCGAAATTCGATCATTGGCATTCAAATACCTAGTTTGATCTCGTTACCAACATGCACTCTTTTCTCGTTCCCGTGATATAACATTCTAGTGATCACATCACTTGCTTGCAAGCTATCTTAATGTGATATCACCGAGACGGCCCAGAGTATATCTATCCGTCATCGGGATGGACAAATCCCACTCTTGATCCATGAGCCTCAACATAACACCTTCATGGCACTGAACCCACCTTTATAGTCACCCTGTTACGGTGTGACGTTTGATGTTATCAAGATACTCTTCTGGTGTTAGCAATTAACATGATCTCATGGTCTAAGGACTAAGATTACTTCGTATGATGTTATAGCAATATAAACATAATGACTCTGATTGTAATGCTATACTTCGGATGAATGTTCATCACATCATTCCACCAATGTTGTGACCTCGTTACTAACAACATCCAATGTCCATGATCAGGAAACCTTGATCATCTTGTTAATCAACAAGCTAGTTTATATGAGAGCCAGTACTAGGAACTTTGTATTTTGTTTATTAAACACACATGTATTAACGTTTCCAATTAATACAATTATAGCATGCAAAATAAACATTTATCATAAACATGGAATAAGATAATAACCACTTTATTATTGCCTCTCGGGCATATTCCCTTCAGTCTCCCACTTGCACTAGAGTCAATAATCTAGTTTGTAAACTTGTGTATACAACACCTAGGTGTTGAATATACGCGTTTGCTAGTGGTTAACATAATCTCCGGATCTGGCACTTTCAGGTCCATGTGTATTTGCATGTCTTTGCGTCTCTACGCATCACTCATTCTCAAATGAGATGGCATTGTATAAATTTGGTCCTTTGGTGAGACCTTTAGTTTGTTCGGGTTAAAATATGTTGATATTGTTGTCATACAATATATCTTCATAGTATTATCCCACTTTAAACCACACCTAGTTTGATAACAAACTACATAACACAAATGCCCTCCTTTGCTGCTACTATAGCAGTCATATACTTACCCTTTTTGTTGTAGTATTCGTCACAATGTTTCAACTTTGGAACTCATACAAATCCATCATGGAACATCCTTTCCATTACATTGTGCCACCCATAGTCTAAAGTGAGATAAATTTTTAAATTTTGTATCTTGTGACAAAACTAGTATCAATGTAACACTTTACAATGAACTCCTTTTAACTATTTGTCACTTATACATGATATATTTTTAGTTCTTCCAAAGCTCATAAGAATATCTTTACTATCGTCCAATGATCATCTTATGAATCATTCTGGTATGTGCTCATAACATTTAGAACATAGGACATATCTGGATATATACATATCACGGTATAATCGATCAAAATCTTCATGTGATTTTACTCACCAAGTGTTGAAAGACTTGAATCTTGATACAATCCTTTCCATGTAGCAAGAACCTTTCTTGTTGTTTCCATATTGAACCCTTTCAATATCTCATATATGTAAGTCTGGCACAACCATATTGGTGCCTCAATCTATCCATATAGATATTGATGCCTAATATTCCGGTTTTGCCCAAGTCTTTTATCGAAATCTTATTTTAATGAAATTCTTAACTTGTGTCAATACAAGATACATCATTTCTAATCAACAATATGTCCTCTACATAATGTATTAGAAATATGTCTCAGCGCTCCCACTTAATTTCTTGCAAATGCAAGCATCTTCAGCATCTCCGATGAATTTAAACTCTTTTAACAGTTTCATCATGAAGATTCCAACTCCGCTATGCTTACTTCAACTATTGAAGTTTGCATGCCCTAGCATCCTTTGAATTAACAAAACCCTTTGGACCGTGTCATGTATATGTCCTAGGTAACCATTCTATTAGAAGAACCTTGTTTTGTTTATTCAACTACCATATACCAAATTATATGTAGTGGTTGCTACATTAATCTGTCAAGACTAAATATCGCTATGAAAGATCAAATCTTGTCATAGTCAACTCCTTGAACATTGCCGTAAAATTCTTTCCGACATGTCGACTATTTCATAGATGTTAAACATCCATGTCTATTTCTTTATAGATCCAAACACGACCGATAGGCTTCATGCCTTTCCGGAGGGTCTTCCAAGTTCAGAAACTTGATTTCTCGTGTATGGATACTATCATGGATTCTATGACTTCTAGTCATTTTATGGAGTCAGGGCCCATCATCGCTTATTTGCATGTAGTCGGTTCATCATTGTCAAAACAATAACGACTTGCTTATCAAATCACACTATTTGATTCTTACCAACCCACACGGTTTAATAGGAACTCTAATCTCCGAGATCACAACCTTTGTAATCACGGGAGCCATGAGCATTGTGGCCGCCACTGGGACACTTTCTGGCGCTGTGCTACTTAGCACATATAGCTAAGGTTCAACAACCTTATCAAAGTTCTATTATCCTCCCACTTAACTTTTCATGAAAAATTCCTTCTCAAGAAACTTGACGTTCCAAGTAACAAACTCTTTTGTCATTGGTGTTATGGAGAAATTCCCAACAAATTCTTTGGGATAACCTACAAAGACGTGCTTATCCGACTTTGGTTGTAAACATTTTACTTAAGCATAGCATACCAAAATTTAAGAAAAGACAATTCGGGTTTTATCCCAAACCATAACTTATATGGTGTCATTTCAACGGATCACGATGGTGCTCTTTTTAGTGTAAAAGCGATAGTCTCTAAAGCTTCAGTCCTTAAAACATAATGGCAGTTTTATAAATGACACCTTTGATCTTACCATGTCAAACATGGTTTGATTTCATCTCTCGAATATGCCATACTCCTATGGTTTACCGAGAAACACAAATCATGGAACAATTCCTCAAATCTTAAGTGTTTTGCTAAACATGTAACTCAGATATCTTCCTTTATGATCGAATCATAAACTCTTTATTTTCTTGTTACAAGGATTTTTCACTTCATCTTGAAACTCTTTGAACAATTTTCAAATGTTTCATACGTCTTCCTTATTAAGTAAATATATAGATATATTCACTCAAATTTCTGGAGAAAGCATATGAAGCAAAAAGATCCATCGCATATGGCTACACATAATGGACTATGCACATCAGCATGCACAATTTCCAATAAGCTAGTCATCCGCTCCTCTTTGGCCTATGAACGGAGTTTCAATTATCTCGAGGAAAGTCTCACAAGCGTCAATTGATCAAAATCAAAGACTCCAAAAATCCATCAGCATGGTTTTTCTTCATGTTTTCTTTCCAATATAATTTAAACAGCGATGTCACTTCATAAGTGATCTTTCAATCATTTGTCTTGCGACATTTTAGCAATAGTGTTTATGGATGTGATTTCTCCCACTAGACTTGTAAAAGTTCATCCATCCTTTATGGAATACGGTAATTATTTGAACAACCATTGTTCTCATAATACCGGAACAAAATAACAATTATTAAAATAAATCTTGAAGGCTAGGTTTGACGACAACGAAAAACACAATAACACTTTATTTGTTTTTGATGAACATCATCACTTATTCTCTTGCCGGTTACTTAGGCCGTTGCAGTTCATGAACTCTGTTGTTCTGTATGACACTTCATACCAACCAATTCGGTATCCAATACCTAAGAACCACATTGTTTAACAAGCAAAGAATACAGCCATAACATGTATATCTTCTATATACCTAAGTTGGACATCTCCAACCTTTTATTTTCTACCAAATATTTTATAGATTCTCTTTCAGCAATTCCTTTTCTTTTAAAAGAATCTATCAACATCAATAGTGGTGTCATTCACATTACACATAGTACAAAGCTTGTATAAAGTCAAATACTAATACCTTTGGACTTGCACTTTCAAGTGGATCACCATAATCAAATGTTTGGCATTCTTTCAAAAATCTATTATTTAGTAATCTTTTAGTGTAGTAAACATTTTACTTACAGCTTCTATTCATCCTTATCATGAAAACTTTCATGATCAAGCTACTATAGCCTATAAAGATGAATCGTGAGTATAATGTTAGTTCCCAAATCCTTTTTGGGAGATTCGGATGCCTATCATCTCCATCCTTCACAAATTCTCATACAATATGAGAACATGTATTTTGCTAAATTATACTCTATCATAATGCAACCAAAAACATTGTTTCAAATATCACAATATCTTTCACACATGATGGTTTCTGAAAGAATTTCCAGCTCCTATATAATCTTGATATTAAAACAACTTTTGAATATCAATAATCATGGAGGCAAAACATGATACTTTAGATACTAACATTGGAATTCTTACTCTTGATTTAATACAACTTATTAAACTTCATGGAGCAAATAGAGTTTGCTGAAAGTTTGCAATCGGACTTATAAACTTTAAATTGACATTCAAAACAATACGATACCAGTTCGTAAAGTAAATATCCAGAATTCTATAGTTCTATTATCTCAATTAAAACTAAGCATAAGGTAGTGAACAAACGCCAATGACTACAACAAATTATGCAAATTCACTTCGATTTAGTTTATGACAAATTGAGTTCGACTAATCCAAATTAGAAATGAACTCCCACTCAAAAACGGCATCCCTCGTGCCTTTTTGGTGATTACATGAACCAAATCCACTACACCAAGCCCGATCATCACGTGAGTCGGTGTAGCTTCAAAGGCGAGCATCAATATGGGCATTATATCAACTATATGACTCATGCTTAACCTTTCGGTCTGTGTTCGGAGGCCATGTCTATACATGCTAGGCTCGCCAAGTAAGAACCTTAGTACTCGCATGTGTAAAACTGTCTTACACTCGTTGTTTGAGGCTGTGAACTGCATTAGCGGGACGTACTTCAGTTTGTCCCCTTGAGGCGATGTCAGTATGACACCTGCTCCTGCTCCATCTTTTCTCTTGGACCTATCGAAGTGCATTGTCCAGAGGTAGGACATGTATGGCTTGTCCAGGAGTTGGTTTTCCATCCAATGTACGAGGAAGTCCGGGAGAACTTGCGACTTAATTGCGCCGCGCTTTTCGTATGTGATGTCTCGTGGAGACAGTTCGATTCCCCAAAGCGCGACTCGCCCTGTGGCGTTAGGGTTATTGAGGATATGTCCCAATGGGGCGTCGTTGACTACCACGATTGGGTGTTCCTGGAAGTAGTGGTGCAGTCGCCGGGCAGTCATAAAGACATCGTACGCCAGCTTCTGATAGTGCGGGTACCGCTATTTTGTTGGCGTGAGGACCTCGCTGAGGTAGTATACGGGGCATTGTACGCCGTGGACCTTGTTTTCCTCGGCCCGTTCGACGACGAGCACTGTGCTAACCACTTGGTTAGGGGCGGAGATGTACAGCAGCAGTGGTTCCCTTTCTCGTGGAGTTACCAATACTGGCGAGGTGGATAGCAGGCGCTTGAGGTCTTCGAATGCTTCTTGCGCGTCGTTGGTCCACTCGAATTTGTCGGTTTTGCGGAGGAGCTGATAGAAGGGCAGCGCCTTTTCTCCCATTCGACTGATAAATCGACTGAGGGCCGCGATTCGCCCAGCTAGTTGCTGAACGCCTCTTATGTTCTTTGGCTTCTCCATGGACAGTATGGCCTTTATCTTTTTCGGGTTTGCCTCAATCCCTCTCGCGGAGATGAGATACCCGAGCAGTTGTCCGGAGGGTACGCCGAAGGCGCATTTGTCCGGATTGAGCTTTATCCGGTAGCGATCGAGATTGGCGAAGGTTTCACGCAAGTCGTCGATTAGAGAGGCTTCTTCCTTGGTTTTGATTACTATGTCGTCGACATAGACTTGGATGTTGCGACCAAGTTGCTCCTTGAGGCAGGCCTGCATGCACCGCTGTTACGTGGCTCCTACGTTTTTTAGCCCGAAGGGCATTGTGTTGTAGCAGAACACGCCGAAGGGCGTTGTAAACACGGTCTTATCCTGGTCTTCCTCCTTCATTTGAATTTGGTTATAGCCTGAGTAGGCGTCGAGGAAGCAGAGGCGCTCGCATCCAGCAGTGGAGTCGATGATTTGATCGATCCGTGGTAGCGGGAAGTGATCTTTTGGGCAGTGCTTGTTCAGAGAAGTGAAGTCGACGCATATCCGTAGGATATCCATGTCCTTTTTTGGCACTAGTACTGTATTGGCGAGCCAAGTGCTTTCCTTGATCTCACGTATGAATTTGGCCTCGAGGAGTCTGTTGATCTCCATTCCGACTGCCTGTGCCCGTGGCTCAGACAGTCGCCTGATTGTTTGCTTGACTGACCTTGCGTCGGGGTTGACGTTGAGTGCGTGCTCGGCGAATTCCCTGGGAACTCCTGGCATGTCCGCAGGACACCAGCCAAAAATTTCCCAGTGCTCACGGAGGAATTCGACGAGCGCGAGTTCCTATGCGGGACTCAAGTTGTTGGCGATGAGGGCCGTTTTAGCGGGATCCGATGGATGGACCTGCACCTTCTTTGTGTGCACAGATGAGTCGAAGGAGAGATCAGGTGAGCTTGACCTACTCAGAGGGGGCAGACTGTTGTCTGTCGTTTCCTTCAATCGCGCGAGTTCCTCCTGCATGCCGAAGGACTGGGAGATTCTATTGAATTCCCTGTCGCAACTGTCAGATCGCTCGAAACTCCCGTTGATCGTGATGACGCCGTTGGGACCTGGCATTTTCATCTGTAGATAGGCGTAGTGAGGTACTGCCATGAACCTAGCGAACACGACACGCCCGAGGATGAAGTGGTATTGTGAGGGCCAGTCGACAACTTCAAAGTTGATGCGCTCGTGCCGGAAGTTCTTCGGCGTGCCGAATATGACGTCGAGGTTGATTTTGCCCAGGGGGTATACGCCTTTTCCTGGGACGATGCCGTGGAACGTTGTGTCCGATGCCTCCAAGCAGGTTAGAGGGATCCTCATTGCTCGCAAGGTACTCGCGAATATGAGGTTGATACCGCTTCTGCCGTCCATGAAGACGCGACTCATGTCGAAGCCTCCAATTTGCGCCTCGAGTATGAGGGGTCAATGACCTGGGCGAGGTACTTGAGGCGGGTGGTCGCGTTTGTCGAAGGTAATGCACGACTCACTGCCACTGAGGTACTCAGTGGTGGATGGTGGCGAGTGTGTGGCCAGATTGACTTGGCGAGTGATGGCCTTCTGCACCCTGTTCGAGGGGCGTCCCTTTTGGATCATCATGGTGCCCATGGCCCGTGGGTATGGTTCGCCTCCGTGACGCTGGTCCGGTGCAGCTCCGTTCGGGGGTGGCCCAGGTGGTGGTGGTGCGCCATGTGCCACTGTGCCTGGAGCGGTTCCGTAGCCTCTTTCGACTGTGTTGCGGTTCATCCGCACCAACCCCTCATGTAGCTTGAGGAACTCGCGGCAGTCCTTGAGGAGGTGACTGGACTTTCTCTTGCCGTCATGCTTGTCTATGTAGAAGTGTACCGTGCATGGTCCGGACAGTTTATCTTCTATGGTGGTCACGGGTGCTTCATCGCGGGAGCGGCGTTGCCATACTTGCGTGGTTTTCCCGGAGTCGCGATATCCGCCGCTACGATATCCGCTGTTGCGATTGTCGTCACGTCTATCGGTGTAACCGGCGGCAACCATGTTGATGTCATCGCGATCTTCGTAGACGCGCATACGACGTTTTCCCCGGAGGTCGCGTCTGAGTTCTGCTTCCTCGTCAGAGTGAGCGCGGTTCTTCAGCGAATCTTCTCCATCAGCCCACCGGTTCGCGATCTCCATCAGGTGGTCGATGGTCTTGGGCTTTGAGCGTCCTAGCTCCTCCCTGAGTTCTATGCGGCGGACACCGTCGTTGAATGCATCAATCGCACGGTCTTCCGAGATGTTCTCCGCGGAGTTCTTGATGATGGACCACCTTTGGATGTAAGAGCGCAACGATTCGCCAGATTTTTGCTGGAAGCATCTCAGTACTTCGATTGAAGCGGGGCGTTTGTATGTGCCCTTGAAGTTGCACACGAAGCTATAGACCAGCTCATCCCAGCTGCGAATGGATCCGTACGGGAGGTTATTGAGCCATGCCCGGGCGGCGCCTTGCAGCTGTAGCTGCAAGCATTGCATGGCGGTACTCCGACTACCCCCGTGCAGCCTAACTGAGGAGATGTGATCTTCCAGCCAGATCTTGGGGTCCTGTAGACCGTCAAATTTCGGGTTCTCTGATGGGAGTTTGAACCCTTTAGGCATTCGCTTCTGCCTGATGGATCTGCTGAAGCATCTGGCACCGCAGAGCTCTCCATCTTCTTCTTCTGAATCAGTCGACCGAGCACGTTGTGCCCTTGACTTGTCGATCTTGCGCTGCGTGAGCTCGTCGCGTGCATCATAGTCACGATCGTGCCATCGCGAACGGCACCGTCGAGACAGGTCGTGACTATCATCGCTTGACGAGGACGAGGAATAGCGTTTTGCTAACGCCTTGCCCTTTTTTGGGTCAGGTACTGGTTCTTTGTCGAGGGCGGCCTCGACTAGTCCAAGGCCCGCGATCGTAGATCGGTGCATGGCCGTCCGGGGATCTCCAACCGGTGGCTGGTTATTGAGAAGGTACATGGTGGCTGCCATCACCGCGGCCTGCGGCCTCCTGGGAACCACGTTGCCTCTCGTGTCGACTGTCATGGAGCCGAAGTCGAGGATTTTCGCGGCGTCTATGCGTTCTTGCTCGGTGAGGTGAGCCATCCGCGATTGCCTCTTCTTGGCGAGGTGTTTGTTGCCCCTTGAGGAGGATCCTCCGTAGGAAGAGAGCCCAGCACGACGAAGGCTTGACTCGTCTGCCGCCTTTTTACGCGCCTCAAGTTCCGCGATTGCTTGTTTCTGGCGCTTGAATTCCTCCTTTAGGAGCCAGTGGTAGCCCATCAGTAGTTCTTGCGGGGATCCGAAGGGTAGAGGTGTACCTCGTAGGGCTTCGTGGCAGCGTTCCCACTCTTGCTCGTTGAGCCTGATCACAACACGTTCACTGGTTTGCTCGTTGATTATGGTAGGGGGTTCGACTGCTCCTCCATTGCCACCGTTGCCGCCGTTGGCGGCGTTGGGCGGGTCGGTGCCGTTGCCGCGGTTGGCGGAGGTGCCGCCCGCATTGATGACGGTGCACATGAAGTGATTTGGGAAGTTGTTGCTTCCACAACTTTCAGATCCGGAACCGTAGGTTCCTTCTTCAGTGGCTAGATCGCTTAGATCAGAGTCGCGACTGATGTCGCTTACCATGTTCCCGATCGCCGCTGGAGTTGACCTCGCTGAGGGTACCGATCGATAGAGGGAACCATGAGGCCGGGGCAATCGTCGGTGTTGTTGGTTGATCAGGCATGCGAAGCGTGCCCATCTGACCAACTTGGAAGCGGAAACTCCCAATCGCCAGGCTGATTCCGTCACCCACGGACTCGAAGGCCGGGCGAGTAGCCGGCGTGTGGACGGTGAAGTCGAAGGCGCTGAAGAGCTAGCGAATCTCCGCTGTTGGAGAGTTGTAGATCGTGTTTGATGGGGTCGAAGAAGCCGCAACATCAGCACTCCCAGTTCCCAAAGACGGCGCCAATTGACGAGGGTTTAACTCGTCAATGCCCATTGTTATGGACTTGGGTTTTGGAGAAGGAGGGAGCGCTGAAGACATCTATCGGCTAGCAAACAAGCACACAGGGGACAAAGGATTTACCCAGGTTCAGGCCTTGTAGAGGTCCCTACTCCTGCTTGTCTGCTCGTGGAATTATCAAGGGAGTCGAAAGTTACAATGATGCGCAGATGAAATCTGGCGAGGGTTGCGAAAACTAGGGTTGCGTGTGTCCTCCTCGCCGCCCCCTCCTAGCCTTTATATAGATAGGCTAGGTCTCGGGTAGCAGGTCGAGTCGGTTACAAGTTAGGGTTTTCCCCTTCAAACTTTCTATCTTTAGCTTCTTCTTGTCCTTCAAGCAATTGAGAGTCCATAGGTTACTCGAGTCCCTCCATCCGGGCCTTGGCGACACCGTGGGACTGTACGTATTTGGGTCGTATATACCAAGTTCGAGTACCTGTAGGGTATACCCATGTCAACACCCGATCATCACGTGATGTCTCGAAACACGATCCATAGAACGGTGCATACTTAAGGAAGAACACATTTTATCTTGATATTTAAATGAGGGATCATCTTATAATGCTACTAAAACGGCAAACAAGCAAGATGCAAACATCTAATGTGTAAAGTGGGATGATATGGTCCATGCATTTGATATCTATCATATACATCATGGTATGATCTCTATCATTCCTTTATGTGTAAGGCCAAGGTCTATGGAACTTACACGTTAGGTGTGTTGTAAGGGTATCTATCATACATCTACTTACAACATTACCATGTCATGACGCTAGCCTAGCAACAATCTAAACTAGACGCCTCTAATTTATCCATTGCAAGTTTTACGTGGCTTAGGGCTTTCGAAGATAGAACCGGTCTTACCTACGAACATGGAACCACAACGATGATAACTAAGTTATTAGCAACTCGTTGTAAATCAGATATTAACTATATTAGGAGAGACAGACACCCCCCAGCCACTTATGCAAAACTAGTTGCATGTCAGTCGTGGAACCGGTCTCATGTGCGATGATATGTAAGGTTGGTCCGAACCGCTTCATCCCACTATGCCACCAATATCCAAAATACATAGAAGATGCAATAACATAATCATCATCGCCCACATATAAACATATGTGTACTACCTGTGCAAAGCACCTATGCATAGATCAGGCTCTGATACCACTGTTGGTGTTCGCAGCATAGAAAACAAACATTTTCCTACGATGGGAACTATACGCCAAGATCTATCTACTAGATACAAGCAACGGGTGGATATACATCCATAGAGAACTTACCCTCGAAGACAACAAAGCTTTGTTAACGAGTTGGAACTCGTGGATGATGTAGTCGTACACTTGCCGATCTCAAGATCGTGATGAAGTCCAGCAGGTCCGGCTCCAGCACGTCCATCAGATTCAGCTCCAGCAAGTCCAGCACCACCAAGTCCAGCACCACAAAGCAGCGATGCATCCATGATCGCACACACGTCCGGTACCCGACAACCTCCACCCCTCGCTCCAGCAAAGCAGCAGAAGCAGCAACTCCTTTCCAGATAAAGCCACCGGGAACATGTATCTCGCTAATCCGAGACCATGCGGGAATAATACTAGAGGGGGAGAGAGATCCTTCACGAGGAGGTGTAAGGAAGAAGGAGTGAGAGGGGGGCCTTTTATAGGAGGAGGGGAGGGTGTCCCTTCACCTCCCCCATTCATGTGGTGGTAACCCCCTCCACATTGAAATGCCCCTTCACATTCTCTTTTAAAGTCTCCACTTTAAATGCATTAAATTTCTCCAAATTTAATGCTCTCTCATTTAATAAAACTCTTTTATTAATTTTATTCAGAATTTTGTTAATTATTTTAATTAACAAACATTCACATAAAACCCCCTGCAACATTTCAATATTACATGCAGAACCAATTTCACCCGAAATAGTTTCGGTGTCTATTGAAATAATTCCAGTGCTTTCTTAATCTTTATCTGAAACATATTTGCTCCTAAATGGTGTCGGTATCCCTTAAGTGCGTCACCCTACGGTTCGTGAATAATACAGACATGATCGAGACCCCTCTCCGATCAATAATCAGTAGCGGGACCTAGAGATCTGTACTGACTCCCACATATTCAACAACGACCCTTGTGATCGTGTGAACCTTTAACGTCGTAACTAAATCCCTTTGTCTCGCGATATATTACATGTCCGAGATTCGATCATTGGCATCCAAATACCTAGTTTGATCTCATTACCGACATGCACTCTTTTCTCATTCCCGTGATATAACATTCTAGTGATCACATCACTTGCTTGCAAGCTATCTTAATGTGATATCACCGAGAGGGCCCAGAGTATATCTATCCGTCATCGGGATGGACAAATCTCACTCTTGATCCATGAGCCTCAACATAACACCTTCATAGCACTGAACCCACCTTTATAGTCACCCTGTTACGGTGTGACGTTTGATGTTATCAAGATACTCTTCTGGTGTTAGAAATTAACATGATCTCATGGTCTAAGGACTAAGATTACTTCGTATGATGTTATAGCAATATAAACATAATGACTCTGATCGTAATGCTATACTTCGGATGAATGTTCATCACATCATTCCACCAATGTTGTGACCTCGTTATTAACAACATCCAATGTCCATGATCAGGAAACCTTGATCATCTTGTTAATCAACAAGCTAGTTTATATGAGAGCCAGTACTAGGAACTTTGTATTTTGTTTATTAAACACACATGTATTAACGTTTCCAATTAATACAATTATAGCATGCAAAATAAACATTTATCATAAACATGGAATAAGATAATAACCACTTTATTATTGCCTCTCGGGCATATTCCCGTCAGATACGGTTACAGAGTCCTAGACTAACACTAACTAGTCTTCGTGTCCTCCAAGGCGTCGGCTTCCATCTTGGGCGGTGGCACGTCGCCTTCCATCTCCTGGCGGGACCTTCGTCTTGTCTATCAGCAACTGGGCCGCCTGGTTAGGCCATGGGCCTAACAACCAACTGTAGGCCACCCGGGCTTTCCGGTATGAGACTATGTCGTAGGTATACCTATTTGGTATATCCACAATAGTAGCCCCTGGAGTTCTTCAAGATCCTCACACTCTGTAACACCCTCAGAATCGACCCTATGCAAGTTTTAGCGCTTCCCGCCAAAACCCGCATAGAAACGATTTAAAGGTGCCCACCAGGCACTTGCGTGCGGGTGGAAAACGAAGTAATATCATTACACAATAGTCCTCGATGGAACCCACAAAACATATATATACAACAGCGACTCAATGAGTCAAGAATACAGATATACAATACAAATATCCAAATCACCTGGAAAACGATACAGCGTTCGAGTACGGACAAGATGCAAATTGAGCTAAGAGCCCTGAAGAATAACCAATGGCGTCCATAACCCTGCCCAGGCCAAGCCGGAAGAGTAACCCCGCTAACGACGTCGATCTCAAAACCTGCTAAAAACAAAAGGGGTGCCGACAAAGGGCAAAGGAAAAAGAGAGCGGTCAGTACTGAGGCCAGTACACGGTGAGACTAGAATTCGGCGGTCCTCGCCTACATAGGTATGGTGGACTGAAGCGGCAGCGCGGCATGCACTAAACAACCTATAGAGACTCGATACAAATAGCGGCTATCATAGAGGGGTAAGAAAGACCTATTCGGAACCAACCTGATACTACCACCAAACATACCCATCCTGGTGTTTCCCCCTCGAGACCAAACGAGGAAGTCAACCGAGGAACTCACACCGTTGGCAGTTTTATTTATTTAGTTATCGTTGCAGCAATTACTAGTCAGGTATAGATAGTCATCCTGATATAATAAGCAGTGGGGACTTTTAGTTAACCATTCCGTTGTAGTTGCAACACTTACTAGTCAGATACAATTAGCATGAGATATCCCAAACCCAGCAGTTGTTGGTACTTTTATTTAGCCATTCCGTTGCAGTGAAGCTGATTACTAGTCATATCGGATACAAGTCAAATTATAACAGTAAACTTTAGTTATAGTTGTCTATGATCGAGAACTGTGCTCCAAGTCGTCCATAACCGCGGACACGGCTTCTCGAAAAGATTTAACCCTGTAGGGGTGCACCAAAGTTTCCACACGCACCTACACCCTTGTTGTCAGATCAGGTAGGTACAAGATCACAAAACATACACCCAACGGTATGTCGACGGGGTTTCGGACACGACGTTTCCCAGACCCAAAGCAAGCACGGGGGGCCACCCCACTAAGCTACCCGTAACGAAGTCGGCCGGTCTCCGAGACGGACCCAGGGTTTGTGTCGACAGCTGTAAACGACTGGGAACCCGAAAGTGTGACTGGGCTTGTCGATACAGCGAAAACGTATCACGGGGTTCCCTAACAGTACAGGCGCTCCACGCGCAATCGTAAATAAAGCAGTAAAGCATGGCATACGTACAGGATAGTAATAAAGCCCCAAACTACTTTGTGGCCCCCAGCACAGTACTTTGAAATCAGGTACTAAATCGATGGGGGTGCCCACACACCCCACCTGTGGTTAGCGCGCTCGATCTCGGAACAGGTGTCAAGAACTCGGGGTCCTACGGGACACCAGTGAGCGGTTAAAATCCAAATATTGTCTATTATCCACCGGTGCCTCTGCATTTACCTACTTTCAATTTTAGTTATTAAACAATAATTAAAGCCATGATCGTCTCCAACATAAAGCATATGGCAGCCTTCCAACAACCGTGGTACTGGACGACACGCAACAGCACTTGAGCAGGCGACTACTATGCGCAAGTCCAACTATCTACCAAACAACAGGTAATAGGATGTGTCCAAGGCAATATGAGGCTGCAATGGATATCACGGGTACAAAAACTAGAGCATCGCAACACAGATAGCAATAGATCAACAGGAGGGAATAAATACTATAAAAGTAAGATAGGTAGAAAGGGGGAGATGCTCGCCTGGAAACATTGCCGAAGGTTTATCTGAAGGTCGGGTCGACCCTCGCATCAACTCATCGGCCTAATCCATGAAGAAGCAAAGCACTAGAAGAAACACCGGATGCACTATTTAATACTACGTCAAAAGATCGGGCATGATGCATGTATGATGTATGACATGGCAAGGATGCGATGCAATTATACCATATTAAGTGGGACCGGGGTCCCGACAATTTATTACATGGTTCATGTTGTTTAGATACCCCGCAATTTAAATGTTGTATTAACAAGACAAAACATGGCATCGGTTTGCTACACAAATTTAAATGGGGCCAATATGAGACTAGATTAGCTGGCATATGGCCTCCATATTTAATTTAGGTGAATCGTCAAAACACCCCCAAACACCCCACAATATGTATGCAAGCATGATCAATTATATGCAACAAGTATGATATGTCAATTTATAAAATAGAGGCTCGGGAGGGGTCACACATTGGTCCGAAGATCTTGGGGGTTCGGGGTTCATCGGGGTTAGGGTTCGGTCTTCGGATCCTTGTCGAAGGCCGTGGCGTTGGTGGCAGACTCAGGTTCAACACCGATGGTTCACCGGATCCTTACGGGTTGGTGTCGATCTTGGATCCGCGCCTCTTTAGTCTTGTGGACGAGAAGGCCTTGACATATTATGGCACACACGGGCGAGCGGAGATCTTGTCGGGGTATTGATCCTGTAGGGGTTCTCGGCTTCGTGGTCGGTGGAGAACTCGGTCTAGGGCCATAGCTTGTCGGATAGGTCCAGTTTGTCGTCGATCTTCATGTTACAGTTGCAAAAACCGAAGTAGCCGAGTAACCACAGCACACGTTCACCAGATCAACACCAAAAACCGAGACGACCGACAACAACTGGAGAGCTGTGGTGCCGTACAGAGACACGCGAGGGTGCGAACCGGAGACAGCGCTCGCTGGGGGAAGGGAGGGCGACGGCGGGCACGAGGTCGGCCAGAGGAGGCGGGCAAGGTCGAGGCCTACAGGGGCCAAAGATGCTGCGATGCGTGGCCGGTGCTCAGGGAGATGGGCACCAGCGAAGCCATCTCTGCTCGGGGACAGGGCCAGCGAGGCGAGGTCAGGCTGCGATGGTGAGGGAGCCTGCAGGAAGGTCGAGCTGCAGGGGGTTGACAGAAGGGGCCCGGGCGACGTGTTGAAGCGGTCGGCGCTGACGACCGGAGGCGTCCTCACTGCTGCGGTGCAGGACAGGGCCGGCGTGAGGCACTCAATCGGAGAGGGGCCGGGAGGAGCTCGTGGACTCGCGGGTGGTGTGGGCGCGCGGAGGAGGTGAGGCAGGGGCGGCCACGCGTCGCCGGAGACAGGAGGCCCGGAGAGAGGGCGCAGCGGCGGCGGACGCGCGCGCTGCCAGGGTCGCGGGTGGGCAAGAGGTGGGCGACGCGGGGGGAAGAGAGGGAGGAGTGGCGGCGGGTGTTGGTGTAGAGGGCGGCGACTATAGGGGAGGCGGCGGTGGCCTTGGAGAGCAAGGAGGAGCGCTGGGCGAGGGGGGGATGGACGCGAGCGATGGTCCTGGCAAGGAGCATGCGACTGCGGTGGAGCGGGGAGGACAGAGGGCGGCGGCGGTTGTCTGAGCAGGAGGACCCGATGCGGGTTGGGGAAGGAGGGCGCTGGGGAATCAGGAGATGGGTTTGTGGTGGTGGGCCAGGGAAACATGTGAGGGACGCGGTCGGTGGGAGGTTCACGAGCGCGTCGCTCGCACGCGGTCAAAGGAAGCGGGGTGGGGTCCACGCAGGTGGTGGGCGGTACAGGTGAGAGGCGGTGGGTGCGTGATGGTGTGTTCGGTGTGTGGCGTCGTGTGGCATGCGTGTGTGTGGTGTGCAGCGGCAGCATGTGGAGGGAAAGCTGGATGGCGGCGGGGTGGGGAATAGCTGGTGTAGATCTAGGGTTAGGGTTTAGGGTGGGTTTAGGGTTTTTTTTTCTGGGTTGTAGGTGGACTTTGGTTGGGCCTTTGGGCCTAACCGGTTGTCTGCCTCACCTAGGTTTATAAAAAAAATACTTTTATTGTTTTATTTTTATAATAGATTTAGGCAAACAAAATATCTGGAAGGGTTCAGGGGTTTGATTTGAAATAAGACGCAGGTATCAAGGAAAACAAAAATAGACTTTGTAAAATAGTTTGAGGCAAAAATAATAATGATGTCATGATGATGCACAAAACAAAAACCTGGCGATTTTCTAGTAGTGGATTTACCCGGGGTGCTACAATTCGACACCACTAACAATGGATCTCGCCCTCGAGATCCGCCTCATGGTACGGGAAAGAAGGCCGGCGGTCAGAATCTTCTCACTTCGGTAGATCCTTGCGACACCACTAATAAAGATTCCTTCTTCGTCTTGAAATTGGCGACACCACCAACAAGGGGTTGTTGTCCATGTTCGCCGAGAACACTCCGGATAAATCAAGGACGAAGGTAGAGGCCTCAAAAGATAGGGCCATCTCTAACTTCAGCGGAAGGAGTAAAATTGCATTGACCCAACCATTCAATGTACAAAAGCGAATGATAAGAGTAGTGGTATGGTCGCGACCCCATCCCGCACTCAAAGCATTACTATGTACACGAACAGACGGATTATGCAACCAACTTTCGGATTTTAGACTAAAAATCTCGACAAGCGAGGTTCAGAAAGCTTCAGATACAAAAGGGTGATGCAGGCTCTTCATCGTATCGGATTGCAGATGAAGTCGTCGTGTTGGAAAACACCGGAAGATATAAAGAAAATTTTTAGTGAATTTTGATCCACTAAAATGTATAACAGAGGAAAATTCATTAGATAGCATGTAGACTAGATGTAGAAACACCGTTACAAGGAGGAAGCGAAACCATGAAGGAACGATGAAAACCCAACCTCGAGAATTCCTGGACTCGAAGAAAAGGTAAGAGAGAAGATTCAAAACACGTAGAGGTAAGAGGAGAATAGCAGAGGGGTAAGGAATAAAAGCAGACCTAATCAGATCTATCCAATCGTTTTTCCAAAATAGTTTTAACACTCTACCTCGGCCGTTAGCTAGGTTATCCTACAGGCTGGACCATTGGGGTATCGCAACTGCTAAGCTTTGATACCACTCTGTAACACCCTCAGAATCGACCCTATGCAAGTTTTAGCGCTTCCCGCCAAAACCCGCATAGAAACGATTCAAAGGTGCCCACCAGACACTTGCGTGCGGGTGGAAAACGAAGTAATATCATTACACAATAGTCCTCGATGGAACCCACAAAACATATATATACAACAGCGACTCAATGAGTCAAGAATACAGATATACAATACAAAGATCCAAATCACCTGGAAAACGATACAGCGTCCGAGTACGGACAAGATGCAAATTGAGCTAAGAGCCCTGAAGAATAACCAATGGCGTCCATAACCCTGCCCAGGCCAAGCCGGAAGAGTAACCCTGCTAACGACGTCGATCTCAAAACCTGCTAAAAACAAAAGGGGTGCCGACAAAGGGCAAAGGAAAAAGAGAGCGGTCAGTACTGAGGCCAGTACACGGCGAGACTAGAATTCGGCGGTCCTCGCCTACATAGGTATGGTGGACTGAAGCGGCAGCGCGGCATGCACTAAACAACCTATAGAGACTCGATACAAATAGCGGCTATCAGAGAGGGGTAAGAAAGACCTATTCGGAACCAACCTGATACTACCACCAAACATACCCATCCTGGTGTTTCCCCCTCGAGACCAAACGAGGAAGTCAACCAAGGAACTCACACCGTTGGCAGTTTTATTTATTCAGTTATCGTTGCAGCAATTACTAGTCAGGTATAGATAGTCATCCTGATATAATAAGCAGTGGGGACTTTTAGTTAACCATTCCGTTGTAGTTGCAACACTTACTAGTCAGATACAATTAGCATGAGATATCCCAAATCCAGCAGTTGTTGGTACTTTTATTTAGTCATTCCGTTGCAGTGAAGCTGATTACTAGTCATATCGGATACAAGTCAAATTATAACAGTAAACTTTAGTTATAGTTGTCTATGATCGAGAACTGTGCTCCAAGTCGTCCATAACCGCGGACACGGCTTCTCGAAAAGATTTAACCCTGCAGGGGTGCACCAAAGTTTCCACACGCACCTACACCCTTGTTGTCAGATCAGGTAGGTACAAGATCACAAAACATACACCCAACGGTATGTCGACGGGGTTTCGGACACGACGTTTCCCTGACCCAAAGCAAGCACGGGGGGCCACCCCACTAAGCTACCCGTAACGAAGTCGGCCGGTCTCCGAGACGGACCCAGGGTTTGTGTCGACGGCTGTAAACGACTGGGAACCCGAAAGTGTGACTGGGCTTGTCGATACAGCGAAAACGTATCACGGGGTTCCTATACAGTACAGGCGCTCCACGCGCAATCATAAATAAAGCAGTAAAGCATGGCATAAGTACAGGATAGTAATAAAGCCCCAAACTACTTTGTGGCCCCCAGCACAGTACTTTGAAATCAGGTACTAAATCGATAGGGGTGCCCACACACCCCACCTGTGGTTAGCGCGCTCGATCTCGGAACAGGTGTCAAGAACTCGGGGTCCTACGGGACACCAGTGAGCGGTTAAAATCCAAATATTGTCTATTACCCACCGGTGCCTCTGCATTTACCTACTTTCAATTTTAGTTATTAAACAATAATTAAAGCCATGATCGTCTCCAACATAAAGCATATGGCAGCCTTCCAACAACCGTGGTACTGGACGACACGCAACAGCACTTGAGCAGGCGACTACTACGCGCAAGTCCAACTATCTACCAAACAACAGGTAATAGGATGTGTCCAAGGCAATATGAGGCTGCAATGGATATCACGGGTACGAAAACTAGAGCATCGCAACACAGATAGCAATAGATCAACAGGAGGGAATAAATACTATAAAAGTAAGATAGGTAGAAAGGGGGAGATGCTCGCCTGGAAACATTGCCGAAGGTTTATCTGAAGGTCGGGTCGACCCTCGCATCAACTCATCGGCCTAATCCGTGAAGAAGCAAAGCACTAGAAGAAACACCGGATGCACTATTTAATACTACGTCAAAAGATCGGGCATGATGCATGTATGATGTATGACATGGCAAGGATGCGATGCAATTATACCATATTAAGTGGGACCGGGGTCCCGACAATTTATTACATGGTTCATGTTGTTTAGATACCCCGCAATTTAAATGTTGTATTAACAAGACAAAACATGGCATCGGTTTGCTACACAAATTTAAATGGGGCCAATATGAGACTAGATTAGCAGGCATATGGCCTCCATATTTAATTTAGGTGAATCGTCGAAACACCCCCAAACACCCCACAATATGTATGCAAGCATGATCAATTATATGCAACAAGTATGATATGTCAATTTATAAAATAGAGGCTCGGGAGGGGTCACACATTGGTCCGAAGATCTTGGGGGTTCGGGGTTCGTCGGGGTTAGGGTTCGGTCTTTGGATCCTTGTCGAAGGCCGTGGCGTTGGTGGCAGACTCAGGTTCAACACCGATGGTTCACCGGATCCTTACAGGTTGGTGTCGATCTTGGATCCGCGCCTCTTTAGTCTTGTGGACGAGAAGGCCTTGACATATTATGGCACACACGGGCGAGCGGAGATCTTGTCGGGGTCTTGATCCTGTAGGGGTTCTTGGCTTCGTGGTCGGTGGAGAACTCGGTCTAGGGCCACAGCTTGTCGGATAGGTCCAGTTTGTCGTCGATCTTCATGTTACAGTTGAAAAAACCGAAGTAGCCGAGTAACCACAACACACGTTCACCAGATCAACACCAAAAACCGAGACGGCCGACAACAACTGGAGAGTTGTGGTGTCGTACAGAGACACACGAGGGTGCGAACCAGAGACAGCGCTCACTGGGGGAAGGGAGGGCGACGGCGGGCACGAGGTCGACCAGAGGAGGCGGGCAAGGTCGAGGCCTACAGGGGCCAACAATGCTGCGATGCGCGGCCGGTGCTCTGGGAGATGGGCACCAGCGAAGCCAGCTCTGCTCGAGGATAGGGCCAGCGAGGCGAGGTCGGGCTGCGATGGTGAGGGAGCCTGCAGGAAGGTCGAGCTGCAGGGGGTCGACAGAAGGGGCCCGGGCGACGTGTTGAGGCGGTCGGCGCTGACGACCGGAGGCGTCCTCACTGCTGCGGTGCAGGACAGGGCCGGCGTGAGGCACTCGATCAGAGAGGGGCCGGGCGGAGCTCGTGGACTCGCGGGTGGCGTGGGCGCGCGGAGGAGGTGAGGCAGGGGCGGCCACGCGTCGCCGGAGACAGGAGGTCCGGAGAGAGGGCGCAGCGGCGGCGGACGCGCGCGCTGCCAGGGTCGCGGGTGGGCAAGAGGTGGGCGACGCGGGGGGGGAAGAGAGGGAGGAGTGGCGGCGGGTGTTGGTGTAGAGGGCGGCGACTATAGGGGAGGCGGCGGTGGCCCTGGAGAGCAAGGAGGAGCGCTGGGCGAGGGGGGGGATGGACGCGAGCGATGGTCCTGGCAAGGAGCATGCGACTGCGGTGGAGCGGGGAGGACAGAGGGCGGCGGCGGTTGTCTGAGCAGGAGGACCCGATGCGGGTTGGGGAAGGAGGGCGCCAGGGAATCAGGAGATGGGTTTGTGGTGGTGGGCCAGGGAAACGTGTGAGGGACGCGGTCGGTGGGAGGTTCACGAGCGCGTCGCTCGCACGCGGACAAAGGAAGCGGGGTGGGGTCCACGCAGGTGGTGGGCGGTACAGGTGAGAGGCGGTGGGTGCGTGATGGTGTGTTCGGTGTGTGGCGTCGTGTGGCATGCGTGTGTGTGGTGTGCAGCGGCAGCATGTGGAGGGAAAGCTGGATGGCGGCGGGGTGGGGAATAGCTGGTGTAGATCTAGGGTTAGGGTTTAGGGTGGGTTTAGGGTTTTATTTTCTGGGTTGTAGGTGGACTTTGGTTGGGCCTTTGGGCCTAACCGGTTGTCTGCCTCACCTAGGTTTATAAAAAAATACTTTTATTGTTTTATTTTTATAATAGATTTAGGCAAACAAAATATCTGGAAGGGTTCAGGGGTTTGAATTGAAATAAGACGCAGGTATCAAGGAAAACAAAAATAGACTTTGTAAAATAGTTTGAGGCAAAAATAATAATGATGTCATGATGATGCACAAAACAAAAACCTGGCGATTTTCTAGTAGTGGATTTACCCGGGGTGCTACACACTCCTCCTTCTAGCTTTGAGTGTGAGTATCACATCGTCTTCAATTTGTAGGCGGGCTTCGCGAAGAATCTTGAAGAGCTCCCAAATCATATTTCCATTCGGCTAAGCCTAGCCAGATAGTTGCTTGTATGCTTCTGCGAGCGAATCCAAGGCGGAGAACTCTCTAACGAATCATCGGTGATTCTTCCAAGCTCTAGGAACATTTTTAGTATCATCATCCATGCAGGACGATATGTAAGCCGGAAAACATCATGGATACCGGGCCACGGTCGTGAAGGCTGCCAAATTGCCATCTTAGAGCCTACAAAGTTACGGACATAGGAGCTTGACAAATTAAGGTCTTAGAGCCTCTCAAGTCACGGACATTTAGGCCATCGAGCTGTGTAATCCAGGAAACTCCAGCGAAGGCAAAGTCGATGCCAAGCCTTCGGGTTTCATTAGCCGGATTTCTTACCGTCTTGAAAGTTTTCTTGACATAACCATATGTATCCCCCGAGCATTGAGTCGGCTTCGTCGAAGGCGGCTTGATGCTCAAAAGGACATGTGTCAGTATATATCAAACGATTGTAGCCCCCGAGCGCCAAGTCGGAGTTTCAAAAGAAATTCGTCATGGTGCTCTCAGAGTAGCTTCAGAAAAAATGTGAATAGTGTAGCCCCTGAGCGTCAAGTCGGAAATTATGTCGGCTTAGTGTTGTAGAGAGAACTTCAAAAAAATTCAGCATCGGTGTACCCCCGAGCATCAAGATGGAATTCACTTGAATTGTCCAGCTTGATGCTCAAAGAGAACTTCACCGTATCTTGAAGATCAACACACTGTAGCCCCCGAGGTTTGTTCCGGCTTGGACGCAAGGCGGGACAAAACTCTTAAGTTAGAGATGTCAAGCCCCCAAGCATCAAATCAATTTCCTCAAAGATGGCTCAAGTCTTGGTCAACAACTGCAATTGCAACCCTCGGGTGTCGACCCTAGTGCAAATCCAGCTTCAAAAACATCTTAATCCGAGGAATGCGGCAATATCCATCATGTACCCGAGACATAAACATAAAAATACAATTGTATTAAATCGTTCCTTTAATTGTGTTCAATAAACAAATGCAAGACGGAACAAGAGAGGCCTTTGAACAAATGCTTTAAGCTGAAACAAAGCAGCAATTGGACAACATAAAACTGTTTAGGAGGAAAAAACTCAACTAATTTGAACAGTTTATGTAAATTTTTGTTTAAGCAAGCGCTGGAATATCCTTTCTTCCGGTTTTATACGCTTGACTTTTCGTGAGACGGCAAAACTTTAAGCACAGGACATTTGCTGAGGCGATAGCGCTTAATAGCGAGATAACCCAGAACCTCAGAAACAAACGCCGGCTTTAAGTGCGAGGAAATGTCACTACTCTGGAATCCACATATAAAACAACAGAAAACGTGTAGCCAGAAAACTTAAGCTAACGCCCGAAGGCGGGTTTTTTGCATGGTACCGGGGCCTTAAACGGTCAAAACCAGTAAAAATTTATACTCACAAGCGCAAGACAAATCGTGAAAAAGGTGTGATCAAAAAAGAAAGCGGTAAAAGACTCAGAATATGAGTGAACCAATCTCATGACGATAAACAATTAAAATAATAAATATAAGTAGGGACTTAGCTGTTTGAGCGGAGTCAGTGTTGTTCGCGCCAAAGACGAATTTAGTCATTAAGTATATTCCGCAACGATGACGGAGTCTTGGTTGTCAACGATGACGAAGCCGGATGCATCAGCTGTGATGGCTAATCGCGAGGTGAAGCCGGAAAATCGGCACAACACACACATGCGGAGCCGTGCAGGCGATGTTCATGTCTTGACGTGTAGATAAAACGCCAATTTGCCAATGAGCAGCTGATCGTTTTCCCCGAAAGACTTCAAACATGCTGATCAATCGGTGCTTAGCCAGACCGAATGAGTCTGTGTTAGCACGAAGCCGGATTGGTTTTGTTGTATTGCTCCATAAGGCCATGTACCAAGGAAACCGATCGTGTCTCAATTTGGAGACACAAATCAGTCTCAACTTGGAGACACGGACCAGCACTAGAGCGGATACAACACTGCAACCGGATCGTGCGCGATGGACAAGTCAGGATAGATTTTCACGTCATCGCCGACTCGATCGTTAGATTGAGTCATCGAAAGACGATTGCTCAATCCACCGACTTAACCATGATGAAACTTTCGTGCAATCCGGTCCAGCTGACGATGACGTTGCCGTATATAGGCACACGTACACGCACAGCTGAGACTGACATCCACGAGATTTTAGTAGCTGGTCGTTGCAACTCCCCGGCCCATGAATCTTGGAGATGTGTGTACGGGCGAATGTCGACGTCGAGCCCATACACATGGAGATGAAGACTAGAGCTTTCCGACCGCGTCGACAGGGTTGAATCGCTAGATGTGATCTTGCCACCGTCCAAGGCGACGGGGAATCCCGTCCGGATCCGTGCTGTAAGCGCCTCTTGCTCCACGGTGGGCGCAACTGTCGTGGTATTGCCAACACGTACGCAATAGGGGGATCCCAACGGTGAGTTTAGAGACGTGGGGTAAGGCGGAGAGCGTCTGGGACGGCCTGACACAGTTTACCCAGTTCAGATCTCACGACGGTGGCGAGATCCTACTCCTGCTATAAATCACTATAATGGCGATACGCCGAGTTACAGAGATTGAGGGGTTCGCTGTATGCGAGTTGTGCTATGCACTTGTTGTTATCGTGTGTGTTGCCCTAAAGGCTCCCATAGGTCGGCTTATAAGGACGCCAGGGCCAAGGGTTACAAGGAGAGTCCGAGCCGGATACGGTTACAGAGTCCTAGACTAACACTAACTAGTCTTTGTATCCTCCTGTTAGGGTAATAGATCGTTGTATTACTAGAGAGCCAAAGGCCAGAATATATAGTACATGTACAGGTGTAAATATACAAAAAGCCCCCTAACATATGGGGAAACTACAATATACAAATATATACTCTAACACCCCCCCCCCCCTCCCCTCAAACTCATGGTGGATCCACAACACTGAGTTTAGAGAGTAAAAAATCATGTTGTGCGCGGGTTTGTGCCTTTGTAAAGAAATCTGCCAACTGCAAATCTGAAGGCACATAATGAAGCGCAACAACCTGATCCTGCACCTGAGCACGTGTATAAAAAGCATCAACACCAATATGCTTGGTCAGCTCATGCTTGACCGGATCACGTGCAATACTGATAGCACTTGTACTGTCTGACAAAAGTGGAGTGGGTGTCGTAACAGAGACCCCAAAATCTGCAAGCAACCACCGTAACCAGGTCACCTCAGCAGTCACCAAAGCCATAGCCTGCAGCTCAGCCTCAACACTCGAACGGGAAACCGCTACTTGTTTCTTCGTCTTCCAAGCAACAAGCGAACCACCAAGAAACATATAGTAAGCAGAAAGTGAACGACGATCCGTAGGATCATTCGCCCAGGTAGCATCCGAGTAGCACTGGAGCTGGAGAGAGCTAGAACGAGGGAAGAAAATGCGATGAGTAATCGTGCCACGAAGATAACGAAGGACACGGATGAGATGACTGTAGTGAACAGTGGTAGGAGCTGAGACAAACTGACTCAGAATATGAACAGGATAAGAGATATCAGGATGAGTGACAGCAAGATAAACAAGACTCTCAACAAGATGGCGATAACGAGTGGGATCGGGAAGAGGATCACCATCAGTAGGACGAAGCTTAACATTAAGCTCCATAGGAGTCTCAACGGTGCGCTCATCCATAAGAGCAGCGCGAGCAAGAAGATCCTGAATATACTTTTCCTGAGAGATAGAAAAGCCATCAGAAGTGGAGGAAACCTCAATCCCAAGAAAGTAGCGAAGAGGACCAAGATCAGTCATAAGAAACTGAGACAAGCCTTGACAAAGGCAATATACTCAGGATCATCACCAGTAATGATCATATCATCAACATAGAGAAGGAGAAGAGTGCGTCCTCGAGGAGAAGTGTGAACAAAAAACGCTGGATCATGAAGACTAGGAGAGAAACCAGCAGCAGTCACCACAGAGGCAAAGCGCTCAAACCAGGCACGAGGGGCCTGTTTCAGGCCATAAAGGGAACGTCGAAGACGACAAACCATCCCATTGGGAACAGAATACCCAGGAGGAGGCTGCATATAAACCTCCTCACTCAACTCGCCATTAAGAAAAGCATTCTGAACATCAAGCTGGGACACAGACCAGCATCGAACAGAAGCAACAGCAAGAAGAGTACGCACAGTGGTCATATGGGTCACAGGGGCAAAAGTCTCATCATAGTCACGGCCGTGCTCCTGCTGAAAGCCACGAGCCACAAGACGCGCTTTATAGAGCTCAAGAGATCTATCAGAGCGGGTCTTAATTTTATAAACCCACTTACATATGATAGGACGAACACCAGAAGGGGGAGAAACAAGATCCCAGGTGCCAGTGCGCTTAAGCGCAGCGATCTCCTCAGCCATGGCAAGCTGCCATTCAGGATGACACGCGACATCCCGATAAGAAGTCGGCTCGGAGACGACAGAGAGACCATACTGACTAGGAGAGTAACGGTCTGGAGCACAACGCTGACGAACAGGCCGTGAAGAGAGAAACTCATCCGCGGAAGACGACTCATCAGAAGAGGAGGAAGAAGGAACAGCGGAGGAAGGGTCCGAAGCCGGAGACCGGGGAGAACTAGGGGAACTAGACGGAGGAGAGGAGGTGGAGAAGTAGAGACAGCGGGAGGTGTATCAGGAAAAAGAAGAAAAGAGAGATCATCAGCCGGGTAAGTACCAGAGGTGGGGCGAGGATAGAAATGACACGTCTCATCGAACGTGACATCACGAGAGATGCGCATCTGACGATCAACGGGGTCCCAATAGCGATAGCCCTTATGCTCATCACTGTAGCCGAGAAAAACACACTCAACAGACTAAGCGGTCAGTTTGGTGCGTTTGCGAGGAGGGAGAAGGACATAGCAAATGCAACCAAATAAACAAAGAGTCGAGTAGTCTGTACAGGTACCAGAGAGACGCTCGAGAGGAATGCCACCCTAAAAAGCAGCAGAAGGCTGGATGTTAATGAGGTAAGTCGACGTAGCGACAGCCTCAGCCCAGAAATGCGGCAGAAGAGAGGAAGCAATCATCATAGCACGGGTAGTCTCAAGAATATGACGATGCTTACGCTCGGCGACACCATTTTGAGCATGGGCGCCGGGACACGAGAACTGAGCAAGGGTGCCCTGCTCAGCGAGGACGCCCCGCAGGTGCTGGGAGATATACTCTTCTGCAGAATCAGCACGAAACACACGAATAGGAGTGGAATACTGAGTACGAACCATGGCCACAAAACGCTGATAAATAGGAAGCACCTCACTGCGAGAGCGCATAAAAAACAACCAGGTGTACCGTGAAAAATCATCAATAAACAAAATATAGTATCGATGGCCCCCTTTTGAAGCAAAGGGAGCTGGACCCTAAACATCTGAATGAACTAAATCAAAAGGTCGCTGAGATATAGACACACTAGTAGGATAGGGAAGCTGAATCTGTTTGCCTAACCTACAACCCTGACACGAATGTAAAGATACATCTCCTGAGACAGGCCCTAGAAGACCACGACGAAGTAATGACGATAAACGGGAACCACAAAGATGACCCAGCCGATGATGCCACTGCTGAAACGAGCCGGTGACAGAAGCAGCAACCGCAGGAGAACTGGTAGAGGAAGTGTCAGCGGAAGGAACGTGAAGCCAGTCTAACTCCCATAGCCCCGGAGAGTCAATGCTGCGAGGGCCAGCTCCAACCAGAGCATGTGTACGACGGTCCTGAACAGCACAAGAATCAGCGTCAAGAATGACACGACAACCAGAATCAGTAAGCTGACTAGCAGAGAAAAGGTTCATCTTAAGACTAGGAACATGAGAAACATCAGGAACAGAGAAAGAGGAAGTAGAGAGGGTGCCTCGACTGAAAACAGGAAGAGAGGTACCATCAACCGTGATAACACGGACAGGAGAAATAAGAGAGCGAAGAGCAGAAAGAATAGAAGACGCAGAAGTCATATGAAAAGAAGCTCCAGAATCCAGATACCACGGGGATGACGTACCTGACTGTGTAGAAGGTGGTGGTCGCGTGGTGCCAGAAGAGCTAGGCACAGAACCAGCAGTACCTGTCGAGGAAGAGCCTGTAGCAGCGAGCAGACTACGAAGACCACGGATAATATCCTGATCAGACAGTGCAGCAGTAGGAGGTCTCGAAGCAACAGCAGAAGATCCTGAAGAACCAGCCTGCCAACGAGCAAGGTACTGCTGTCATAAGCGAGGATCCCTCGTCCAGCAGCCAGAGATATCGTGGCCAGGCTTGCCACAGTGGGCATAGGGAGGACGAGAACCACGAGGCTGCTGAGGCTGACTCTGACCCTGAGTCGGCGGAGCAGAGAGTAGCGGCGGTGCTAGAGACCGTGACGAAGCCGGTGGCACGGGGGGACCACGAGCAGCAAGAATAGATGGAACCTCAAGAAGACCAGCAGCACGAAGATGAGTCTCCTCAGCACGAAGCTCTGCCAGTACCTCAGAGAGCGGAACACGACCACGGGCAAGCAGCTGGGCACGACGTGGCTCAAACTCCTTGCGGAGCCGTGACAAGAACTCAAAGACGCACTAAAACTCTAGATCCACGCGCACAATCAGACAACAGGGACAGGTGTTATATACAGCTGTACGAAGAGAGTCAAGCTGACGCCAAATAGCAGCACTCTGAGTATAGAACTCATCAATAGTGGAATCACCCTGCTTAAGATCATGCTCCTGACGAACCACAGACAGATAAAGAGCATCTCCAGACGGCTGATAGCACTGACGAAGAAAAGCCCACTGAGCAGCAGCAGTGGGAAGACCCATGAACTCAGCAGCATACTGAGGCAGAACACTGGAAGTGAGAACAGCAGCAGCACGAGCATCCTCATCTATCCACTGAGTGTAGTCAGCCAGATCCAGCCGGTAGGTCGCAACAGCAGTAGAATGCTCCTGGACCTTCCGATCATAATCATTCCGAGCAGTATCATCAGCACTCTGGGCTGCATCGTTGACCGCCTGAGTGGCATCGGAGGCAAGGGCAACGGGCGTCGGTGCAATAGGCGCCGTAGGCGCAACGGGGCGCGGTGGACAGGAGACCTCACCGGAAAGCACACCCCAAAGGCGAAGACCGCGCATATGGACGCGCATGAAGGCAGCGAGATCAGGATAATTCGCGCCATCAAAAATCACCGGGCAGCGACGAATCGCAACATAGCCCGATGAGGAAGACATAGCTCTGTCGATTTTTTTTCTCAGATCCGATCGAGATCGGACGAAAACTGGGCGGCCGGGCGCGGCAGCGGAGAGCTGGGGCGAGCGGCGGCCGGGGAACAGAGCGGAGCGGGCGGCCGGGGACGGGGCGGCCGGAGAGGAGGCGGCGGCGGGATGCCGGGGCGAGCGGCGGCGGCGGCCGGAGAGGAGGCGACGGCGTAGGCGGAGGCGGCGGCGGCGGCGACCGGGCGCGGCGGCGGGCGGCCGGGGCGAGCGGCGGCCGGAGAGGAGGCGGCGGCGACAGCGGAGGCCCGGCCGTCCGCCGCCGCGCCCGGCCGCCCATTTTTCGTCCGATCTCGATCGGATCTGAGGCGGAGGCGGCGGCGGATGCTTTCCGGTGACATGGTATGAGAACCTCGACGATGCCGAGGACTACAGGAGGAGTCCGACGAGGAATCCGATGTGGAGGACGACGACCTCCACTTCCTACCGCCGCAACCCGGCATCCTCGACTGGTGGCACTACAAGGGTGTCGACATCGTCGAGTCCGAGGTGTGGCCTTAGTGGCCCGGCCAGGTGGCGGTCAAGGTGGAGGAGCCAGAGCCAACGCAGCCCTAGCCGATGACGGAGGAGCTCCAGGTCGCCATCCTCGCGTCGTAGATCGAGGAGGAGAAGCGGTGGGATGACACCGCCCAGGCCCTGCATGAGTCCTGGGTGGCCGCGCAGGCCCAGATGCCCCCTTCGCCGCCCGCGCTCCCGGCCTCGAGTGGCGCGTGGCCACCGCCCCAGGTCTTCATCGGCATCGACGATGATGACGAGTAGGCGGCGCGCAGCTGCAGGACCAGGTGCCGGCCGGCCAGTAGCACCAGGTGTAGGTTCCCCTCCCCACTACGGCACCCCATAATATTGGGGGGTTTTCTGTTGATATTTTGTGATCGGGACCGAGACCTTTTTTATGTAATATGTATAATTATTTTCACCCTTTTCTTTTTTTTCTGCAATGTTTTTTTTCGGGGCAATGGACGTTCTGGGCATAGGCCACCGCAAACGGGCTCAGCCCGGATGGCCTGTCCTCCACCCGCAAATGGATCGAATCGGACGGATTCGGTGTCTGAAATGCAGAGGGGCGTTGGAGCTGGCCTTACTACCTCAACCGGTGTCCGGTGGCCACCGCAGATGCCTGGACGGGAAGAACAGCTTTAGGATTGGAAGGGGGAGGCGCAGTACTTCAGGGACAATCGGAAGATATATTCGGTTTTTTCGTGAGCGAGAGAAGAAGACGGGGAGAAGGTCACATGCCCACACGTCAGTGCTAGATTCAGATAAGAGGACGTAACACTAAAACCGGACTTACATCCACCAACTTTCGCAGGATATAACGAACTAACAAATTCCACACTATGTATGGGCATGTCAGATGAGAGAGAAAGTTCTAACTAATATAGCGCGGTTAACAAACTCCATCCTCCCTTGTTGGTGATGTTAGTTTGTTAAAACGATTGAGTGCGGTGGCATTTCTCCTGTAATTTTTGCATGTGTGACACCAGGCATTCACTATACTTTTGAAATTAATAGTAAAGACATGTTGTCTGAATATCTGGTCTTATGGCATTGATTTTGTGGCTTCCTAATTTAGTTATATGCATGCCCCACTGCAACAAAGACGAGCACACATGAATTGATTGAAGTAACATCTGAATGATCACAAATGGAAACATCAGGGTCTCCAGGAGCACTGTACAAACTTAACTTCAGCACACTTCACCAGAAGTCTCCACATGAACAATATCCAGTGTTAAAATGGTGACATCTGTACACGTCTCGCAATACAATTTCTCTTACCATGACTTCAGAGGTAAACTTTATCCAAGTGTGGCAACCGGGGCACGGGGCAGACACGGAGATTCTTGATCACTTAAGGGGCATAGAAGGAGGCAAACTCGTCAATCCAAAAGCGACACCTAACTTCTCGCTATGGACAAAAGCAGTGGGATCCTTTTGTTCCTTTTCTTTTTCATGGAAGAGAAAATAATTCTCTTGCATGTACCCTATTTTATCTAACCTATCATTTAGGTCAGCCAAATACTTGTAAATCTGATCAGACAATGGGTGCACCCGATCACCAACAAAGAAAGGATGAACCTGACTCCTGTCTTTCATCATCTTTCTGATGTGACCCCTATAAGCCCACTTCCCAGTAACAGCATATGCATTTGAAAGGAGAAGATATGATGCCGAATCATGGGGCTCTAACTCCAGAAGATACTTGGCTGCAAGCTCTCCAATTTATATGTCCTTGTGTACTCTGCAAGACCATCATGGAGATTTGAGACAAGAGAGAAACAGGGAGAGAGGGGTTAATATGAGTGAGTGGAACGGACACTAACCCAGATAGCACAAGAGAGATCAAGAGTCCTTCCTCTTCAGCATGGAGACGAAGCTACCCAAGAGAACGATGGTACTAGCACATTTGACCACCTGGAAAGACTATCCCTTCACAGCCATCACCAATAAATGCCCCATAAACATGGCATAGCTTTGATATGAAGTACTTCGTCCCAGCAGGAGTCGTCCATGGACTTTTTCTCCCTACGACGTGAATTCCTTCCCTAAAAGATGAGCCATTAAGGCCATCATCTATATCCGTTGTTAGTCTGTGCTGGCTGATCCATTCTGACAGCCATCATTTGCCCTCAAGGTCGACTACTTCAGCAAATTTCACCAGAAGTCTCCGCATGAACAATTGCCATTATTAAAATGGTGAAATCTGTATACATCTCGCAATACAATTTCCCTTGCCATGACATCAGAAGTGAACTTCATCCAAGTGTGGCAATCATTACAGACACGGAGATTCTTAATCACTCTAAGGGGCATAAAGGGAGGCAAACTCATCAATCCAAAAACCACAGCTAACTTCTCGCTATGGACCAAAGCAGTGGGGTCCTTTTGTTCTTTCTCTTTATCATGGAAGAGAGAATGATTCTCTTGCCTGTATCCTATTTTCTCTAACCTATCATTTAGGTTAGCCAAATATTTGTAAATCTGGTTAGCCAACGGGTGCAACCGATCGCCAACAAAGAAAGCATGAATCATATTCTTTACTTCAATCCAGCTACGGCCGGGCTCTTTTCTGACACCTCTGTCTTTCATCATCTTTCTGATCTGATCCCTGTATGCCCACTTCCCACTAACAGCATATGCATTTGAAAGGAGAACATATGATGCCGAATCATGAGGCTCTAACTCCAGAAGATACTTGGCTGCAAGCTCTCCAATTTCTATGTTCTTGTGTACTCTACAAGCACTGAGAAGGGTTCTCCATACCATTGCATCAGCAGAAATTGGCATTTCCTCAACAAATTTCCTTGCCCGGTCAAGCTGCCCAGCACGTCCCAGAATATCTACAACACAAGCATAATGATCAGGTCTTGGCTGGATGCTATGCTCACTAGACATAGAGTTGAAGTAACCAAGGCCTTCCTCTACTAAACCCACGTGACTGCAAGCAGCTAAAACGCCTATGAAGGTAACATCATTTGGTTTTAGACCTTCTTGCTTCATTTGATCAAAAAGTTCCAAGGCCTCTAGGCCACATCCATGCTGTGAGCTACTTGTAATAATAGTATTCCATGACACATCATTCTTCTCAGACATTTCAAAGAACTGCACCTTGGCATCTTTAATGCTGCCACATTTCCCATACAGTGAAATCAATGCATTGGCAACTTCAGTTTCAGAGGTGTAACCTGTTTTAATAACTCTAGCATGTATTTGCTTTCCTTGTTTTATATCTGCAAGGTTAGCTGAAGCACTAATAGAGGATGCAAATGTGAACACGTTATAGCTGATACCTGATTGATACATCTTAATAAATACCTTGAGGGCCTCTTCATATAGACCACTTTGTGAAAAACCAGATACCAGTCCGTTCCATGTTATGTTGTCTTTATGTTCAATTGCCTCAAATAAAGACAAAGCTTCTTTGCTTCTTCCACAACGTGCATAAAGGTTCGCCAATGCGTTCCAAATTGAAACGTCTGCTGAATAACCAGACACATAAACCCGAGAATGAATCTGCAAACCCTGACGCAGTGCTTTGATTCCAGCACAGGCACTTATAGCACTTGCTAGCCCTATGTTATCAGGCCAAATTCCAAACAACTGCATAACTTTGAATGTTGCAAGGGCCTCTTTGCAGAACTCATGTTGCACGTATCCAGCAATCATGGATGTCCAGGAGACCACATCTTTTGCTTCAAGCATTTCAAGAATTCTTCGAGCTTTATCAAGCCACCCGTATTTAGAATACATATCTATCAATACACCACTGACATACATATCGGACTCAAAGCCAGTCTTTATGCTTAATGAATGAATCTGCTCTCCAAGGTTAATTTCTCCGGTGTAAGTGCAAGTTCTTAACAAGCATGGGTATGTGAATTGGTTAGGGCGTACCCCTGCAGCTAACATCTGACAAAAGAGGTCAAACGATTTTGATAGATCAGTAACCTGTCCATATGCAACAAGCATCAGGTTCCACAGCACTACATTTGTCCTATCACCCGAATTAAAGATCTCAAGGGCTTCCTCAACGTCACCACATTTCACATAGAGATCAAGAAGCGAACCTTCAATTATGTAATCTGGATTCATTCCAGCTTTTAGCAAATAGGTATGAAGCTGCCTGCCCTTATATAGATCCCCAATAGAGGCACAAGCTGCAAGTAGACTAGCAATGGTCACGCAATCAGGCCTCCAGCCTGACAACCGCATCCCGTCAAATATCTCCAAAGCACTCTCACCATGTCCACACTGAGCATGTCGCGAGATCAGTGTATTGAATGTTACTCTGTCGCAGTACGGCATGTCACAGAACACTCTTTCCGCCAGACAAAAAGATCCAAACCGCAAATACAGCGCAATAAGCGCATTTCCCACAACGGTTTCAGAGCCGAACCCTTGCTTGTAAATTTGGACATGAACCAACCGTCCTTGCTCAAAAAGCTCAGCTTTAGTGCAAGCACTCAGTACACTAGACAGGACATAAGGCGTAGGAGCAACTCCAGATCGATGCATCTGGTGATATAGCCCAATAGCTTCTTCTCCGAGGCCGTTTTGTGCATATCCTGACAACATTGCAACCCACGATACATTGTCCCTGGCAGATAGCTCCTCGAATACCTGCTTTGCCTGCCATACAAGCCCTTTCTTTGCATACAAATCGATAATTAGGTTGCCGACGATCCGGTCTCCTCCGAGACCACACGTGATTGCCTTGGCGTGGATCTCTGGAACGAGCGGCCAGTGCTTGCTGCTGCCCCTGCATGCCCGCAGGGCGCAGGCGAAATCGACGGATCCTAGGCCCCTGCACTGCCTGATCTTGGCCGCGAAGAGCGACAGGAGCTTCTCCGGATCTTCATGCGCGAGGAATCCAGCAAGCGACTTGTTAAGCGAGGCCGCTCCACGGCGAGTCATTTCGCCGAACACCTTGGGCTTGACGTGGTGGAGGACATCGTATAGGCCGCTGGTTGGTATATACTGGTGCTCTGGCGTGAGCGAGGGAGGGCGCTCAAAGCGGCGAGGTCAGAGGTGCTGATGGTGGTGGATGCCACGTCGGCAGCGTGAGCCGGAGCAGCGGCGGCTCTGTGCGGCCTCAGGACGAGATCTGAAGTGCGAGTTTGGCGCCGGTGAAAGTTTCACGCTACAGTTCTGTCTAAGCCATCCAAGGGCTGAGTTTAAAGCCCAGTTTTTCTGGGTGGAGATTTTTGCCTCCCGAGCTACGGTGCTGTTGTTATTGAAAAAGTTCAAAATTATATTTGTGAGTTCTAAAAATATTCTGGATGTAGTGCATGATTTATTCCATAAATGTGTAAAAAATCAATTTCAAATACTTTGTATCGCGAGCCGTACAAAAATTGACTTAGCCTAGATATGTCCGAGTATCGTTTCAAATCCCCATATTTTATCAGATTTGTCATTTTTGTGTAGGGCAAAATACAAAGAATTTCATGTCACAATTTGACACGCTTGTGGGATACAACATTAATTATGTTCAGATATTTTTAAAACCTATAAAATATGTTTCTATTTTTTAAAATGAAGAAAGCACTGGTGCTTGGGAGCCAAAGACACTTTCCGAGTTTCTCCGAAAAGCTGTCCTCTCCAAGCTTCTTAGAAGCCGGTTTAAAAAAATTGTGAGTCTTAGAAAATAATTAAGGCAAAACCAATTTTGGAACCTCACAAAATTTTAAAACTAGCTTCCTAGGAAGCTGACGGAGGACAGCTTCTTGGAGAAGCCGTCAGAAAAATGGACCTAAGGGCATCTTCACCGGCACGACCCAAACGGTCCGAGCACGTTCGAACCGGCCCACGCAGACTGGCGGGCAGCTGCGCGCTGCCCAGCGGGGCGACCCATCTAGAACGACTTGCATGGACCGGCGCATACATGTACCAATTTTGGTCACGGTTGTGTCGGTCTAGACAACGTGCTTGTCCTCCCGCGTCCTCCCCTAATCCGTCCTGGCCCTCTCGCCAATGACACAAGAGGCACTCTCTTTCCCCAAATCCTCGCCCTCCATATTCATTGCCGCCATCACTGACTGATGTCGCCGTCGCCCCTGCAATATCGAGCAGCACCGCAGGCCACGCGCGTTACTGGAGTTGAGAGTGTCCATCCCGCCGCCCGGCGTGTCCATGCCGCCTATGGACTAGACGCGAGACAGCCTTTGGGGCGCGTCGCACACAACCTGTTCGGTCTTTTGCTGACCACGCTTGAGGTACGTTCGCCGGTCATTTCTAGGTTATCTGGTCCCTGCGAGAGTTGGTATGACCATTGACGGACGTATACTTTAACACAAGGGTAGCAGTCGAAGGACAATCAAGTTCTTCTACAAGAATTTCGTCTGAGTCCTCGTCCGAAGAGGAGCCCAACGGTGAGACCGAAGTTCTATTGGCCGCTACACAGATGGTGCACGACCAGTACCCCTGTCGCGCCGAGGTGGCTCGGCGAAGCGGCGTGAAGCCAACCATGAATGCAACCGAGAAGCTGATCACCTCCGCCTTTACAAGGACTACTTCCACCCAACTGATCCAATCTTCAAGGAGAAAGCATTCCGTCGCTGCTATCGGATGTCCGAAAACCTGTTCTTGGACATTCTCAATGGGGTGAGGGAGTATGATGACTACTTCGAGGCCAAGTACGATTGTACCAGTAAGATTGACTTCTCCTCTTACCAAAAATGTTTCGCTGCCATTGGCAGCTTGCATATGGAGTGTCCAGTGATCTCCTCGACGACTACATGCGCATGAGCGAGTCCACATGCCATGAGGCGATGTACCGGTTTTGCAGCGCAATTATTGTGGTGTTTGGCAAAGTTTACCGAAGAGAGCCAAACATTGAAGACATTACCCGCCTTTTGTCCATCGATGAGAGTAGGGATTTCCTGGCATGCTTGGAAGCATGGACTGCATGCATTGGCAGTGGAAGAATTATCCTTTTGGTTGGCAAGGACAGTTCAAAGAGCATGCTGAGGGGTGCACCGTCATACTAGAGGTTGTTGTATCACAGGATCTCCGGATTTGGCACTCCTTTTTTGGCATGGCTGGATCAAACAATGATATCAATGTGCTACAGCGGTCTCTGGTGTTTGCTAGGTTGGCAGAAGGTCTCTGGTATCTACCCCTCCTAGTCCACCTTTGTGAAGACAATCCGTAACTCTGGAGATGAGAAATGCAAGAGGTTGCGAAAGAGCAAGAGGCCGATAGAAAGGATGTGGAGCGAGTATTTATTGTGCTTCGGTCAAGGTGGGATATTGTTCGATATCCTGCTAGAACCTGGAACACGAAGAGGATGTGGGATGTGATAACTGCTTGTGTGATCATGCACAACATGATCATCGAGGACGAGCGTGATGACAACATCTTCGACTAAGGCTGAGATTTTCAGGGTCAGTTGATTGAGCTAGAGCCAGGTCTAGCATATTGTGAATATTTCATGCATGTGCATGAAAATTTGTGTCACAAACACACTCATGACCGGCTTCAACTAGATTTGATTAATCATATATGGGCTTGTGCGGGAAACCAAAACGGTTAATCCGTTATTTGTTTCTTATAATTTGAATGATGTTTGGTTGTTTTTATCGAACCATGTGAGTGTGAACTATTCATATGTAAGTACTATTTTAATTTGATTACCTAATCTAGGTTATTTGCTTGTCAAATTATACATTTGTCTATATACTTTGTGCTAAAATATGCAAAGTGATGAAAATTCTAGCTAGCGCTGACTAGTGCAGAAAGATGGGTCGCGTCGCTGGACGCGGCTGGCCGGACAGACCAGACCGCGACCCAAAATTGTGCGCGGTCTGATCCAAACGGATAGAATCAGACCGTTTGGATCGTATGTTTAGGTAGTGCCAGTGGAGATGCCCTAAGATAGGTATCCAATATGACGTCATAAAAATCGAATTATATTTCTCTTCAAATATCAAATTATATTAATATTGTATTATATGTTACATATCCGAGGAAAAAATGCCATGCTATAGCAAAATAGCGCCGAGTTTAACATACACTATTAGTGTGTTGTATTGAGCTATAGAACACATGTACATGATTAGTTTAGCCTGGGCTCTGCAGGTATGTTATAGCCTATTTTTTCCATGCTACATATACACCAAAAAAGGATGCAAAATAATATATGCCATAAATAACGTGATCGCACATATGTACAATACAATCGACTAACACGATTAAAACGTGAATAAGTTATTTTAGTTTACATATATATTATTAAAGAATGGAAAAGAAAGTTATTTTGTCTAACACGTTCATGTTAAAGATTTATATGTTCTTTGGCCTTCAATAATATTTGACATGAAAGAAAACTATTGAACATGTCATTTCGCATTTTTGGAAAATGAGATATACTAAATCAAACATATCAAAAACATAAATATTTCGGGCATGCATATATCAGCAGTTGTAGATTTTATTTTAAAATTTAAAAAAACAAAAGTTTAATTATAGCATGTACAACATGAAACCAGACATGAATTATTTTATTGAGGAAAATATCGCATAAATCTATTGTAAAAAATGACAATTCCCATGTGTATGGGATAAAATTAGGTGACAGTTAGAAAACTAAGTACAATTAAGAAGCTTTAGACCGTTAATTAACTTTTTCGAACATCTTGGATCAAACTTATTCTAGTGAAGTGGAGCTTTTTGATATACTACTCACTAATGTAAGACCTTCTAAATATTTCAAAGTAGACTAGATTCACACTATAGTGGATGAAGCTAAATATTAAAACATGTCTAACTAGGTGCATTTTCAAAAACAAATTATAAGGTCTTACATTATTGAACGGAGGGAGTATTAGATTTACTAGTACTAGATTATCTTATAAGTTATTTCAATGTACTCCTTTGTTCAAGATTGCTAGGACGGAGAGCTTTTTTTGATTTGTTAGGCTGGAGCCTTAATTATCTCTAAATCTCTGTGCAATACCCTCCCAGCGTCTGCATGCGTCCCTAGTCCCAGTGTGTTATGCTTGACTAATGAGTGAGAGTCCAACAAACTAATGCATACATGGCAAAAATAAAATCGTAGCAATTAAATAGGAGACGAGAGGGAGAATTAATTTTTTTATATTTTTTTATAATAGGTTTGTTTGCACTAGTGAGCTAAAAACATCACCTCTGAATGTTTTGTTATTGTGTCCTACTGGTATGTGTAGATGTAAGAAGATACTGGTCCGATCAATGCAAAAGGGATGTGGGTACGTCGGTCGGTACGGTGACCACACATGTTCAGAACTATCGTTGTTTTTAGTCTGAGTAGTTACCATATATTTGCTCAATTTAATCTTAGTACCACCGTGGTTGGAAGCGGCGGTGGCCACTTATGCCGCGCGCGAGGGGGGATTGGGCTAGGGCGCCACGATGTGAGTAAGAGAGAATGCAGTGAAAACAACAACGACTAAAGCAGCACCTGCACGCCTCCATCACATGCACCAAGGAGTGCCACATGGGCCTACACGGATAGGAAAATAGATTCGCATGGCAGCATCATGATAGCGATAGATGACCTTAAAATGCTTGCATGTTACCGGCTTAATGGACAGTATTAATGCTCCATAATGTCTAAAAAGGTATTTTGAAATTATTCTATTGGGATCAAATTACTAAACCCTATTTTGCAATTTTCAAAACAGCTATATGAAGAATTTATATGCAAATGGAAAAATTGGTATTTTGTTTTTAGTCAAAATTATTTTCTATATACTTTGTTGTGTGCATTTTGAATTTAGAAAAATCCAGAAACAAATTCCACTCTATTTGGAGTTGTCAAACTAAACCTAGAAAACAAATACAAAAAGAGAAACAAAAAAGAATAAAAAACCTAACCAACTCGGTGAAACCAGCTAGCGGCCCAGTCCACCTAACCCGCACCCTACCTACCGTTCGCTCTCCGCCTGTGATCGATGCACAGTAGCCGTATCCGCTGGCTGGCCCTATTCTTCCGCTAGCAGCCGCCACAGCATGCTCCCCTCCTCTCACTGCTAGGCGGGGCCCACCCCTTCTTCTTTCTCGCGGAGCAGAGGCCGCATCGGGCACGCTTCGATCTGAACCGCCCTGGTTCCGTGCGAGTCCGCTCACCCCATGACCCCTCTCGCGTGCCAGAGCCCCATATAAACCCCCTCTCCTCTCTCCCGTCCATTTTTTTTTGATTCATACGAACTCTAGCCGCCGCATCAGAAGCATCCAATCTCGCTGGAGCCGTCACCCGGTCGAGCTCCACACCGGAGGTTCCCGTCTCCCCCGAGCCATGTTTTCCTCTCCAGCTTGTTTCCCTGGAAGCATCGAATTGTCTGACACCTTTTTCCCCATCCGGAGAGTGACGAGCCACCGTCAATTTGTTGCCGGAACTCCGCGGAAGCCACGAGCTCCAGCCGCCACCGTTCCAGGTAGTGCCATCCATCATCGTGGATGCCATCAAGATCCCCTTTCTGCCTCTAACCTTGTGCGCTTCGTCCCCATCTCCGGAGACCAACAGAACACCGTTGAGCACCACCATCCAAGTCACTACCATCGCCGACCATCCTCCGCCGTTGTGGACCCCTCACCTAGAACCTCTTGTTCCTCCACCGCCAGATCTTGGACCGACGGTCCAGATTAGATCAACACCGCAAAGAGGTATTAACCAATCGAGTAGCGCTGCATGTGAACCCTCGTCAGCGTGGTCCAGTCAGCGGCCATATCAACACCTAGGTCAGTATCGACAACAACACCTTTGTTGAGTCAGCAGACAAGTCGACAACCTAGTCAGCAGAATATTCCCTAGAATAGTCCACTCGATTTAAAATTGCAAATTATAGATCTAACTTGTAAAATTCATTTTAAATTCATACTAAATCCAGAAATTGCGTATAATATATCAAATTGAAGATAATTGTACATAGATTAATATTGTTAGGTTCGACCTAACTTTTGCAGGACATATTACTGGTATTTAGTTAAATAGATTTAATAGCCTTTTGGAGTATTAAATCAATAGTAAATTGTTTATAGGTCTGAAAAATATAAATGATATGTCCCTGGATTCACAATTTTGTGTAGATTTTAGATCTGTCCTTAGATCTAATTTTAGCCATGGTAAGTTTTTTAAATGATTTAAACTCTACTAAATAGTAATTAGTTCACGAAAAAATATCTAGAACTCCTTTTTGGATGAATCCAATTCCTACTGGTTCAAACTAATGTCCTCTATTCAGTGCATGCCAGATCCAATTTTATTTCTACTATTAACACAAAAGTTGCAACAGATCTATTAGAACCCATTTGTTGGCGATCAAGATTTAATAATAAATGCCTTATTGCATCAAAACCTTTTCTACATGCATCATGTGATCTAGTATTGTTCAAAGAACTAAATACAACCTTGTGAATTATTAAATAATCATGCATCCATTTGTTCATCATTGTTTTTGTATTGTTGCACAATTGCATTGTTTTGAATGATGTGTTTGTTGTGCCTTGCTTAAACTTTAGATTGTGAGGAGTGCAACTATTGTGATTGTGGCAAGTGTAACCTTTTCAATTGTGTGGATTATCTGAACAACTACATCTACAACAAAGTCAAGTAGAGTTATCATAAATGTACAACTATTTTCTCTATGCACGTAGTATGATTTTCAGTAGAGATGCATGTCTAGGATTTTGTTTTACTATTATGCTATGTTATGACACCCAGACATGAATGACATATTTACATGATTTGAATTCCTTTGAGCCATCGTATTGTAGATGCTAGCCATGCTTATCAGATACGCAAAAGGGAAATCATGATTGATTATGTTATGAAAAGATATGTTTTGTTATAATGAAAACAATTGGAATTTAATGAATCTCCTGGATGTGATGGATTGATGATGTTAGATGGTTTTATTGCGGAAATCACACCTAGACTTGAAAGATTGGACATGTTTCTTTTGTAATAGCTTTCAGTACAACTGCATGTCATATGGGCTCTGTCTTAACTAAGTAAGTTGTGGAAAAATGACCCGACGTGACCAGCAGATATAGGGGATATAGGTTGGTATATGGTCCGTCCCGAGGGCTCGGGTTTCTACTTCTGAAATGTTTCGTCTTGGTTTTCTCCCTACCATGGTACAACATGAGTGTAATTGTAAGAGCAGGTTGACTGTGTCGTGCGGCTAAAGTGTACAAACCTCTCGAGAGTGTTGAATCTATGTACTTAGTCGTATCCCCGATTATGGACATCTATGAGAAACTGGACCTAGAACTGTTTGGAAGATCTCACTCATCCTAATTTTTTAATTATTAAAACTTGATGGGTGAACATGGGTTTAGGAGCATACAAAGCTGGACTGTCATGTTTCAACATGGGTTTATGCTGGTAAGTCCTTAGAAGGATTGTTTTAAAGTTAGAAAAGTATGTCAAAACTAGGGAAACGTTATATTGCTTTTATGCAAATGAGCCTGAACTCTACCAAGCCAAATATGCATGTAATTGATAGGTTCCATTGCATATCCACATACTAGTCCTACTTGCCAATACATTCAAAGTATTGAAAGGCTGCAATCTTTCATGTTACAAGTTATTCTGTTTCTGAGTGATCATTCATAGGTCGCTCCACTCAACAATTGTTCGCCTATGGAACATTTGAGGATGGAGATCTACCTTGTTATAGTTTTCTGCTTTGTACTTGAATAAATAATGTAAATTCTTGATCATATTCATTGTATTTATGATGCACAACTATATTTGATATCATTTTGTACTATGTGTGCTAGTGAACCGATCTAGAGATTACCACTATACACAGGAACTCATCCCTATCAGGAGAGGGTGTTACAGAATTAGAAGATAAAATTCCTAAAGCAAACTTTCAAGTAAACCTCACTTACTCTCCATAAGGTTTAATAAGTCGTACTAATCTTAGAGTAACTGATTCCGAAATCTATTATAGATTAAAACTACATTACCAGGTAACCATAAAAAAGAGAAATTACTAGAAATTCCCACAAAAATCAAAAACATTCGAGTGTTTATTTAAGAGATTAAAAATCCATAACTATTAGATTAGATTCACGTGAGAAATTACCCACCACTTCCATTACAATAGGAACCCTCACTGTTTTTTTATTTGTTTTCCACGACGTGGCCGTCGCATCAGTCGCATCGAGGATAGAGCCATCCTTGATGCCGAGCACCTAGAACATGATCCTCTCAAACCCTAGAGGAAATTTCCAAAAGAAAAGGAGAATTGCCCATATCCGAGCTCTTTGGCTAGAATAGCCGGTTGGTTGCCATCTTCAATGCCAAATCATCCTTTTTTTTCTCTGTTTGGCTGGTCATTTGGTTGGCGTCCTCAACACTGGATCATTCGTCTAAGTTAGGACTGCACTAGCTGATGCATTACCATGTGCAAGGGCGCATGGTGTTGATACTAGAATTCCAATCAATGTGGTGCTGATGTATCGGTCTGCTCCATGACCCTTCAAGGTACAAATTGTAATTTTGGATTGCGATCCCTTCCACATTATTCTCATATAAAGGAAGAATCCGAAATTCGAGGGATCTTGAGGCGCTGGGAATAGGAGGAAAGGAGCACCGAGCGGCTGCGTAGGCTACCCGGCAAGGTGCCCAAGATGGCTTGCACAACCACAACCATAGAGATGGCTTGACGCAGTTGCCGGCCAAACTCGATAGCGGCCTTTGCGTTGCTAGGGTTGTTGTGTGGGTCCCACGTAGACCCACAAAACAGGATGGTTAGTACAAATTGTACTACATGCAACAATTATAACTTTTCTACAAATTGCACGTGTAGGTGGGATGAGCTAAATCACTACCCGCCAGCCCGCCCCTTGCAACCCTAGCATTGGCCCCAACAATACAAGCATGGATCGATGCGTCCATCGTCAACCTCGATACAATCATGCACCACTGGCACCAGGACCCTCACGTGCATGTCCTGGGTCTTTCTCCTCAAGTTGCACCCAAATACCGCCTCGGTGTGGTGCTTTAGGTACCCGCTTTAGAATCATTGACTGGTCTCTTCAATATTTTTTTGCGGGTATGTCTCTTCAAGACTTCAACACGGTCGTCCTAATGCTTTGAGGCTAGGTGCAGGCCTGCAGGTTCGTTCACCTACGGTGACCCCTTAATCACCTTGCAAATCCCTCTATCATACACAGGTATAGCGTCGTATTTTCGATAGCTTTTGATGATAATCTTTAGTCTTCTAATTTAAGCACTAATTGAATCATGCAACGCCACAATGGCAACACCACCGGGTTTGAATGCAAGTGCTATAGATTTTCCTAGATCAAGTAAGGTGCCATTACCACCAGCACCAACACATGGCTTAGGTACTTGACCTTGCATGTGAAACACTTTAGCCTTGGTAAGAAATCAGAATATCATCATTAATTTCTTGATTAGACATTATTGCATTGCATCTGAGAGGTTGTACTCCTTAATTCCTATGTTAACACAATTATTGTTGTATTAAAAAGGTAGACCCTATGTGGTAAGCGGGTGCATAGGAAATTAGGAACTCTTGCATACATCATATTTATTCTGGTAGCAACCTTCCACGGGTGCACTAAACTGATGTTTAAACCAGCCCTAGAGGACAAATGTAACTACAAGCCTAAAACTACAATGCTCGCCGGTAATAACAAAGGTACAAAATATAGAGAGATAACATGGAATTTATATGTTGGCCTAAATATATGACTTCAGGTGCAGAGTGATTGCATCATTTGGTCCCCAAGCAACAGCCAGCTGCAACCTACATAATCCAAATATGTGCACGTATGTGAAGAAGATAAGAATGATCATAACGTAACATTGTTCCGTTTATGATAAAAATTGTGTGGATGGAAACACTTCACAAGCAAATTCCATTGCTGGCCATTGGAGTTGTGGATTTATTGTACTTGCTAATGGGACAATTTGTTTTCCAACCATATATTTTGTGCTTAGTAGTTCAAATAAAACAAAAAAATCAAGTAATTATGCTTCAACATTTGACACGTCTAGCACCCTACTTTTGGTGGCTAGCATCCAACAACTCCTAGGAGTTTTTAAGGCAATTATATACCTATTAGGGATCGAGGGCTAAATAGGGTGAGTGTATTAAGTTGAATTGATGTCCCTTTGACTCGCTTACTTCTATGTAATTGAAATATATAATGGAGTATGCCACAATGGCCTGGGCTGCAAGAAATACACATGTATTCTAATCAATATATAAAATGGTATATTGTCACTTTTCATATTTTCCACATGATTACTGAAGGGAATATGCCCGAGAGGCAATAATAAAGTGGTTATTATCTTATTCCATGTTTATGATAAATATCTATTTCTCATGCTATAACTGCGTTAATTGGAAATGTTAATACATGTGTGGTTAATAAACAAATAAAGAGTTTGATGAGTGCATATTTGCATCGTGTTTTATATTATTATTTTGCATTGTAGATGTAGGATCTTGGTATTTTACGGCGCTCGCGCGCACATTTTATGTAAGTTTTCACCAGGATCAGGACAGATGATGGATCCAATGGATACAATTATGGAAGAAGTTGTACTATGGAGAAAAGGAGTAAAAAACAACGTAAATCGCTTATTTGGGAAATATTAATAATATCAGAAGAAAATCAGAAGTGAACAAAGGAGACAGAGGGCCCAACAACCAACTATACGACGGGGGCCATTCTTCCGCCTATATAGCTCTGGCCGTATAGTTGGCGCCGCCTCCGCCTCGTCAAATAGTTTCACCCCGTGCAATTGGTTCGGGGAGACGACATACAGAACATCCAGAAATTCTGAAAACCTCACCTCCGAACACATCTAGAGGGGGAACTCATCCGCCAGGGATCCATCTTCACCCTACGTAGATCCGGGAGGCTAAGGCATCGATCTTCATCAACCACCGCTGCATTACCACCATCCTCATCCATCCCATCTACATCTTGTCTAGATCTTGTTGTAATTCGTATACTCGTTGTGGATTTATACAAGTATTATTCATCTATGATTGTTTCCATTACCATTGCCATGATGTTGATTGCCTCCATGTCTGAGTAGATCTCTAGTTCTGGGGAGATGGAGAAACCCTAGCATATGGCTGAGATGAGATAGAGATTATTATGTTATACATCATTATGTGTACGTGTTAATTGTCTTTATCTTGATACTAAGGAGAAGTGCACCTTCTTAATATTTGCCTCTTCTGGGGACTCGATGGAGGGGATTACTCTGTGACTATAAAGCTGTTGTTATTCCTTACGTACTAACTTAGGGAATCAAGGAGAACTCATCAAGCCATATCCATGCCACGGAAGAAATCCCTTAATAGCACGGTAATGCGATGTTTGTCGGTTACTTTCTGTTGTGGTTGTGAGGACGATGTGTGCAGCGGTTCCTGGTAAATCGTCCATATATGGAGCTCCTCCCACATACATACACACTATGAGAATATTCGTTATAATACTCTCGATTACTTAGTCTAAATTGCTAGCGGTGTATCCGCTACTCCCTGAGAACGCCTCCCTATTGTAGTTCCAAAGTTCTATTACACACGTGATTCTTACTTTCTGCATTAAGTTTTGCTTTACTTTAAATTACCTTGTTCAACCAAAAAACCCAAAACAACTCTACTTATCTTGCATCTTAAAGTTATTTCTTAAGTACTTCGTTTAATTATAGTTAGAATTTTTGTCTTTCGCCTACTACTCCTGTGGGATCGATATATTTATTTCGAAACTAGCTACAAACGATCTGTGCACCTGCAGTCATGACGCTATTTTCTGGCGCCGTTGCTGGGGAGCTTAGCACTATAAGTCACTTTACTTTTAGTTATTTACTTTCGTTGTACTAATTTGTACTTGAGTTGCAGAACCATAACAATGGACAATACTCAGCATTTAAACCAGCTTGAGGCAGTAAGGAAAATGGGTTTGCCCATGGACGTTTTTATAACTGTCAACAAAAGCATAAATCCGGATGGAGTCGAGATCCATCCTTTATTATTCGAATTATTACATTCTAAGAAATTTGCAGGAACCAATGAAGAAAGTCCATATGGATACTTACAATTCTTTGAAGACATTCTCAGTTCCTTTATTTTCGATGATTGTAATCTTGATATGGTTAGAATCTAATTGTTTAGACAAACTCTCTCTAATAATGTTTGCGACTGGTACAATCTTTTTGTGCAGAAGCACCAAGGACTTGGGAGGAATTGATAATTAAGTTCCTATCAAAATATTATTCTGAAAGCAAAGCTCACATGATGAGAGGTATTATTATCAGTTTCAAAAATAATCCTTGTGAAGGCTTATATGAAGGATATCTAAGGTATAAAAGTTACCTAGATATTTGCCCCCATCATTGTTTGCTTGATTGGTTAATTACTCATACATTTTATGGAGCGCTAAATATTGAAAATAGGACGAATCTAGACACTGCTTCAAATGGCAGTTTTCTATCTTATACCTATGACGAGGTTTGGAATCTAATAATAAAAATGAAAGAAGCAACTGAAAATTCTAAAGATAAGGAAAATATTACAAATAGTTTTTCAGAATATGCTTGCATTAACGATTTCCTTGCAGATGAGAGGACAGATACAATGATTGAAACCCTCGGTATTGATTCTTACTCAGTAAAGAAAATTATTGAGAATTATGCAGGGCATTTGCAGGTACCTACAGAATGGGAACCTTGTAAACCTCTCGAAGAAAAGAAGCATGCAAGAGCACTAATGGAAGAGTTCTCCTCGATACCTATACAGGGAATCTTTGAAAAAAGACAAAGAGAGGGAGAACAAATAAAGAAGAGACTGAAGAAACCAGAAAGGAATTCCAAAGCTACAAATATTAATGTTATAATAAAAGACCTTATGGAGGCACGAATAGTGGAGGATGAAGTGGTTATGTTAGACCGTGAAACTTCGGAATTCATCCAAGGTAAGGTTCAAGGTAACGAAACTTCAAAACCTATGACCCCTATATATTGTGGAGAAACTTTCTTATATGGAATTTGTGAACCAATTTCCACCATAAATATTATATTGTCATCACTTTATCAAGAACTTCATTACAACTTAAATAATCCAGATGTTGAACCGGTGGACACTATTATTAAATTGTCTAATAGAACCAATATAAAACTGGAAGGGGTAATCAGGAATATGTATGTCATTATTGGCTCACTCATGTACCCTCTTGATTTTCATATTGTTGATATGCCCCGAGATTATTTTTGCCCTATTCTTTTAGGCAGGCCTTAATTTCCATCACCAAAGTTCGAGTGGATAATCAGAAGGAAACTATTTCACCGAAGTTTGGAGAAGAGGAAATGACATTCCACTTTGCCAAACTAAAGAAGATGCCATATGAAATGGAGGATATCAAGGAAGAAAAGACAATTGCCGAGCTAGCGGCAATTCATTTCAGCACTCCACAAGATGAATTAGAAAGGAGTTTGATTAATTGGGAAGAAGCACCGGATGATGAGAAGAAAGAAGACATGGATGATTACCTTGATTCAATTCCGGAAGCACAAAATCCACATGACTATGAAGAATTGGTAAGAACTGAAAAAACTTCCAGACAATATGAGGTATGAGTTTTTAGATAATGAAAATAAATGTCCTGTTATTATTAGCAAGAATCTATCAGAAAATGAAACGAATAAACTCATTTCAGTTTTGGTTAAGCATTGTGAAGCCTTTGGATATACATTGAGTGATATTAAAGGAATAGATACATCTATCGTAACACATAAGATTACCATGCTTGATGATGCTGAACCAGTAGTAGATACGCGAAGAAGGCTTAATCCTAAAATGAAGGAGGTAGTAAGAAAATAAGTTATACGCTTACTTGAAGCTGGCATAATATATCCTATTTCTGACAGTAAGTGGGTTAGCGCAGCTCATTCAATACCAAGACAAGGTGGTCTTGATGCTGCTATGAATAAGGAAGGTGAGCTAGTTCCTGTGACACCAATTGTAGGATATCGTATGTGCATTGACTTTAGGAAACTAAATCGTGAGACACAAAATAATCATAAACCAATACCGTTCATGGATAAAATTCTAGAAAGACTTAGTAATAATTCTTATTTTTGTTTTCTTGATGGTTATTCTGGATATTCTCAAATTGCCATACAACCGGAAGATCAAGAGAAAACAACTTTTACTTGTCCTTCTGGCACATATGCTTATAGATTAATTCCATTTGGCTTATGTAATGCAGCAGCAACTTTTCAGGAATGTGTTCTAAAGATTTTTGATGATTTTGTTGAGAAAACTATGGAAGTCCTAACAAACGATTTTGTCGTATGTGGAACAACTTTTGATAACTGTCTCTACAATTTGACCAAAGTTTTATAGAGATGCAGGCAATCAAACTTGGTTTTGAATTGGGAGCAATGCCCTTTCATGGAAAGAGAAGGTAAAGTTTTTAGGCACAAGGTTTTGGAGAAGGGAATAGAGATAAATAAAACTAATATAAATGCTATAGAAATTCTCCCAATACCTCAGGATATTAAAAGCTTAAAAATGTTTCTGGGACATGCAGGATTTTATAAGCGATTTATAAAAGATTTTGCTAAACGAGCTATGCCCCTTACTAATATTCTTGATAAAGAAAAATTCATTCTATTTAGACCATGACTGCATTGCAGCTTTTGAGAACCTTAAGGATAAACTAGTCTCAGCACCTATCATGCAATCTCCAAAGTGGGATGAACTTTTCAAAATTATGTGTGATGCTAGTGATTATGCTTTAGGGGCTGTGTTGGGACAGCGAGATGGAACGAATTTGAATGTTATTTATTACGCTACTAGACCTCTTAATAAGATTCAGAAACATTATGCTACTACGGAAAAAGAGTTTCTAGCTATAATTTTTGCTTGTGACAAATTTAGATGTTACATAATTAATTCTAAGGTAATAATTCATACGGATCATGAAGCTTTGCGTCACCTGCTTGTGAAAAAGGATGCTAAGCCCATGTTGATTAGGTGGGTTTTATTACTACAAGAATATGATTTACAAATAGTAGATAGAAGGGGTAAGGATAATCCGGTAGCAGATCATCTCTCTAGGATGGAGGGAATAATTAATGACCATGTACCTATTAATGAATCATTTCTGAGAGAATATTTAGCAAAGGTAGAAATTGCTGATCCATGGTATACAGATTATGCTAACTATCTAGCAACAAATTTTTTACCTCTCGGTATGTCAAGAAATCAAAGAATTAAATTATTTAATGATCTTAAGTATTACTTTTGGGATGATATGTATCTATATCGTCATGGACTTGACGGAATGATTTGGAAGTGTGTTCCTAATCACGAAATGAATGCGACATTGAAGGCTTGTCATGACAGTCCATATGGAGGGCATAACGCAGGTAAAAGAACCGCTGCAAAGCTACTTCAATCCGGATTCTATTAGCCCACCTTGCTCAAGGATGCACACAGGCATGTGGAATACTACGATGCTTGCCAAAGAAGAGGGAATATAGGTAGGAGACAAGAAATGGTGATGAATTATAGTCTAACAATTGAACCCTTTGATGTATGGGGAATGGATTACATGGGGCCATTTACAGAGTCAAACGGTTATACTCATATTCTTGTTGCTGTTGACTATGTTACTAAGTGGGTTGAAGCTATCCCAATGAATCATGCAGATGCAGCTACCTCAGTGAAGATGATCAAGGATGTCATATTCCCCAGGTTTGGAGTTGTTAGATTTTTAATTACTGACGGTGGTTCTCATTTTATGAAAGGGACTTTTAGGAAAATCCTCAGCAAGTATGGAGTAACTCACCGTGTTGCTTCACCATATCATCCCCAAACAAGTGGTCAAGTGGAACTCTCAAATAGAGAACTGAAGACCATACTCGAGAAGATGGTGGACAAATCAAGGAAAGATTGGTCATACAAGTTAAATGACACTCTATGGGCATACCGTACCGCGTTTAAAAATCCAATGGGTATGACACCTTATAAGATGGTGTACGGTAAGGCATGTCATTTACCATTAGAACTAGAACACCAAGCTTTCTGGGCAATCAAGAATCTAAATTATGATCTCAAAGCAGCAGGGGAAAAGCGTTTATTAGATATGCATGCTTTAGATGAGTTTAGAAGTGAAGCCTATGAAAATGCTAGGTTGTTTAAGGAAAAGGTTAAAAGATGGCATGATAGAAAAATAGAGAATATTTTTTTTAAAGTGGAGACAAAGTGTTGCTCTATAATTCACCTTTTAAATTGTTTCCAGGAAAACTCAGATCAAAGTGGGAAGGTCCATATGTAGTTGAAGAATCCTATTCGTCGGGAGCAGTGAAGCTCCAAGGAAAAACACCCTCTCTTGCATGGGTGGTAAATGGACAACGCTTGAAGCATTATCGGGTGAAAGAAGATATAAGTGTAATCACTATAGAGTTGAGCATCCCCGAAGAAGTGATAAAGAGAAAATATACGAAGAACGGCAATTACAAGAAGAATGGACTCAAGATGGAATGAGCGGTACTATGATCAAGCTATTGACCATAAAAGAGCGCTTCATGGGAGGCAATCGATGTGAAATAAAGGTTGAGTAAGTTTTAAAAATTCTCAGTGAAAGTCTAATTTGAGTATTGTTTTTAATGAGAACGATTCATGCTCTAGCAAAGAAGAAGGAAAATTGATGATGCCAAAATTGGTCGAAAGTCTAAGCTGACATTTCTCTGTCAAAACTCGATATTTCATTAAGTTTTAGATTAATAAAGAATACTTGGAGAAGCAGAATTTTTTTGGTGGATACAGAAGGTTTAACGACCAACTATACGGCGGGAATAAAAATTTCGGCCGTATAGTTCCGGTCGTATAGTTGTTGCAACGTCAACGCTTCCATCCACAAAAGGTACTGAGAGTTTAACGGCCAACTATACGGCCAGAATTAAAAATTTCGCCCGTATAGTCACGATCATATAGTTATCGACCCTTCTCCAAAAAAAATTGTCCAGGAAATAGAGAGTTTAACGACCAACTATACGGCAAAATTAAAAATTCTACTTGTATAGTTGCGATCGTATAGTTGTCTACATCTTTGACAAAATAATTTCGAGAATACTAAGAGTTTAACGACCAACTATACGGCCGGAATTAAAAATTCCGCCTGTATAGTTCCGGCCGTATAGTTAGGTTCCGCCGTAGATCTAATCTATAGTCGGTACACAACTATACGGCGGGAGCTATATGGGCTGCGCCCGTATAGTTGCTCGTTACGCAAGGCGGCTAGGGTTTTTTACCCCTTCTTTTAAAGCTAATCGCATCTAACCTTTTTCATTAAGTTTTCGCAGAGCTACATCCTCCAGCCTCGAAAAATCCTCGCCATCCCTATACAAGCCCTCTAACAACATCCGTGCAGCAAAGCCATGCAGCCCTTCCACGTCAACCAGATCTAGAAGAAGAAAGATGAGAAGCCCGTGAAGAGGATCGAGGAAGCAGAACCTAAAGGATCGTCGTCATCATCCGACCTTGAGATCAAGCCTCTCTCCCGAATTGGGAGGACCTGTTCTCACAGAGGATGGAGATGATGAGACAAGCTGAGCGGGGAATGAACAAGGATGAGTACCTCCCTAATCCTTATTGCTACAACATAGGATCCTATTATAAACCTCCTCTTGGTCCATCACCTCTTAAACCTAAGAAGGTGCGACAAGATGAGAACATTGATAAGATCTGTGAGTTAGAAAAGGCTTCTAAGGCATGCGTTGAAACAATTGGAGAAGGGATTGACTCCTACTAGATGATGAGAAAAGACCTTGAAAAGAAGGTCGATGCAATTGATGGTAGAGTTGGTTTCCTGATTAAAACTGTCTTTGAGTTAATAGATGAGAAGAAATTCCTCAAGAGGAAAATGTTGAAGCTCCAATACAACATGGCCAAGCTCAACATTCGCTTTGAAAGCATAGTTAAAGTGGGCAACGTAAAAGAAGAAGGCGACGCTCTATCTACCCAAGAGGAGGAATAGGTACCCACAAGGAGTTAATTGATCCCGCCTGGCTTGATTCCAAGCTTGGGGAGATCTTTAAAGACCTTGTAATCTTTCTTATAAGTTTTATATTATAGTTTTTGCATTAGTTCAAACTATAAATAAAGTCTGCATCATTAGAATTCCCTTCAGGAATAGTCGATCCCTTTTATGAAATTCCTAGTTCGTTATTATATATGGAGCAATATTGAGTTTGTGTTTGCTTTATTGATATATGAATGGCTTGAGTATGATTTTACTTGCACTTGATGATAGCAATATGAGTCTTCCACACCATTGGTATTAATGGAACACATAAAGATAATTTGGTCAACTACTATAAGCCTAAGGTTTGATTCACAAAGAAAAATTATCTATTCAATTAAGTTAAAAGAGAAACCTTGAACAAAGGAAAATGAAAGTGCTATCCAAATAGAGTGAGAACAAGTCGAGGTAGAATCTCCAAGTCATAAGAATGCTTCATATACAGTTGGAATTTGATAACTGAGATCGTTGAACTTTGAATTCCTACATAAGGTGGAATATATGGTTAGCTCCTTTGCACATCACTTAAAACAATAGTGTGAGCATATATGCAAAAGAAAAGAAAAAGAACAAAGAAAAAGAGTGAATGTGCAAAGAGCAAATAGGCATATACCATTGTATTGTAGTATGACAAAGAGACACTTTTGAGATTTTGAATCCCAAGTGAATACGTTGATCCTAAAACACTTGGGACTACCTCGTTAGCTCATTCGGTTGAACCGGATACTTTTACATTATGTTGAGATTCATCTTTTATGAACTGTTAATAACTAAGGTGTGTAAGCCTTCCAAGACTATTCAGATGGTTCGAGTAAGGTACTATTCATGAACTTATTCCCCTGTATCGTACATGATAAACACATGCTACAATTGCCTCATTTATTTTATCAACTCAGCTTCATGAATATGAGGATCACATCCATTAAGCTAAAAACTTGCTCCGGACGAGCAAGAGTCTAAGCTGGAAGTTGATGAGTGCATATTTGCATCATGTTTTATATTATTATTTTGCATTGTAGATTAGGTGATACATTGCAAACGTATCTATAATTTTTGATGTTCCATGCTTGTTTTATATCTACTTTCTTATGTTTTGTCCACACTTTGGAGTATTTTTATACACTTTCTAGGACTAACCTATTAACAAGATGCCACAGTGCCAATTGCATGTTTTCAGCTGTTTTTGGTTCCAGAAAAGCCAGAAAATGAATATTCTCGAAATTGGACAGGACAAAAGCCAAAGTCAATATTTCACTGAGGGGAACACAGAGCCAGAAGACGAGACGGAGAGGGGCCAGGGGCCAGCTGAAGGGAATATGCCCGAGAGGAAATAATAAAGTGGTTATTATCTTATTCCATGTTTATGATAAATGTTTATTTTGCATGCTATAATTGTATTAATTGGAAATGTTAATACATGTGTGTTTAATAAACAAAATACAAAGTTCCTAGTAATGCCTCTCATATAAACTAGCTCGTTGATTAACAAGATGATCAAGGTTTCCTGATCATGGACATTGGATGTTGTTAATAACGAGGTCACAACATTGGTGGAATGATGTGATGAACATTCATCCAAATTATAGCATTACGATCAGAGTCATTATGTTTATATTGCTATAACATCATACGAAGTAATCTTAGTCCTTAAACCATGAGATCATGTTAATTGCTAACACCGGAAGAGTATCTTGATAACATCAAACGTCACACCGTAACAGGGTGACTATAAAGGTGGGTTCAGTGCTACGAAGGTGTTATGTTGAGGCTCATGGATCAAGAGTGGGATTTGTCCATCCCGATGACAGATAGATATACTCTGGGCCCTCTCGGTGATATTACATTGAAATAGCTTGCAAGCAAGTGATGTGATCACTAGAATGTTATATCACGGGAACGAGAAAAGAGTGCATGTCGGTAACGAGATCAAACTAGGTATTTGGATGCCAATGATTGAATCTCGGACATGTAATATATCACGAGACAAAGGGATTTAGTTACGACGTTAAAGGTTCACACGATCACAAGAGTCATCGTTGAATATGTGGGAGTCAGTACGGATCTCTAGGTCCCGCTGCTGATTATTGATCAGAGAGGGGTCTTGATCATGTCTGCATTATTCGTGAACCGTAGGGTGACACACTTAAGGGATACCGACACCATTTGGATCAAATATGTTTCAGATAAAGATTTAAGAAAGCGCTGGAATCATTTCGATGGAAACCGGAATTGTTTCGGGTGAAATTGCAGAAATTGGTTCTGCATGTGATATTGAAATGTTGCAGGGGTTTTACGTGAATGTTTGTTAATTAATGTAATTGACAAAATTCTGAATAAAATAAATAAAATAGTTTTATTTAATGAGAGCTTGCATTAAATTTGGCGGAAATTTAATGCATGTGTGAGTGGAATTTTGAGTGGAGGCTTTTTATGGGAGTGGGAGCTCCACCCACATGAATGTGGAAGAGGTGGGGGCACCACCATGGCTGCCACACCATGGCCCTTGGGTTCCCCCCTCTCCCCTATAAAAGGCCCCCCTCTCCTCCTCACAAACCACACCTCCTCGTGAAGGATCTCTCTCCCCCTCTAGTTATTCCCCATGGTCTCGCATTAGCGAGATACATGTTCCCGGTGGCTTTATCTAGAAAGAAGTTGCTGCTTCCGCTGCTTTGCTGGAGCGAGGGATGGAGGTTGTCGGGGTACCGGACGTGTGTGCGATCACGAATGCACCGCTGCTTTGCGGTGCTGGACTTGGTGGTGCTGGACTTGTTGGAGCTGGATCTGATGGACGTGCTAGAGCCAGACCTGCTGGACTTCATCACGATCTTGAGATCGGCAAGTGTACAACTACATCATCCACGAGTTCCATCTCATTAACAAAGCTTTGTTATCTTTGAGGGTAAGTTCTCTATGGATGTATATCCACCCGTTGCTTGTATCTAATAGATAGATCTTGGCGATAGTGCCCATCGTAGGAAATTTTTTGTTTTCTATGCTGCGAACCCAACAGAGGTATCAGAGCCTGATCTATGCATGGGTGCTTTGCACGGGTAGTACACATATGTTTATATGTGGGCGATGATGATCATGTTATTTCATCTTCTATGTATTTTGGATATTGGTGGCATAGTGGGATGAAGCGGCCCGGACCAACCTTACATGTCATCGTACATGAGACCGGTTCCACGACTGACATGCAACTAGTTTTGCATAAGTGGCTAGCGGGTGTCTGTCTCTCCTACTATAGTCAATATCTGATTTACAATGAGTTTCTAATAACTTGGTTATCCTCATTGTGGTTCATGTTTGTAGGTAAGATCGGTTCTATCTCCGAAAGCCCTAAGCCACGTAAAACTTGCAATTGATAAATTAGAGGCGTCTAGTTTAGATCGTTGCTGGGCTAGTGTCTTGATATGGTATTGTTGTAAGTAGATGTATGATAGATACTCTTACAACACACTTAATGTGTAAGTTCCATAGACCTTGGCCTTACACACAAAGGAATGATAGAGATCATACCACGATGCAAATGATAGAGAGCAAATGCATGGACCATATCATCTCACTTTACACATTAGATGTTTGCATCTTATATTGCTAGTTTGGCGCTTTTGGTAGCATTATAAGCTGATCCCTCATTTAGATATCAAGATAAAATGTGTTCTTCCTTAAGTATGCACCGTTTTATGGATCGTGTTTCAAGACATCACGTGATGATCGGGTGTACTCGACTCTACGCTTTCATACAACGGGTGTAAGACAGTTTTACACACGTGAATACTAAGGTTCTTACTTGGCGAGCCTAGCATGTACAGACATGGCCTTGGAACACAGACCGAAAGGTTAAGCATGAGTCATATAGTTGATGTGATGCCCATATTGATGCTCGCCTTTGAAGCTACATCGACTCACGTGATGATCGGACTTGGTGTAGTGGATTTGGTTCATGTAATCACCAAAAAGGCACGAGGGATGTCGTTTTTGAGTGGGAGTTCATTTCTAAGTTGGATTAGTCGAACTCAATTTGTCATAAACTAAATCGAAGTGAATTTGCATAATTTGTTGTAGTCATTGGCATCTGTTCACTACCTTATGCTTAGTTTTAATTGAGATAATAGAACTATAGAATTCTGGATATTTACTTTACGAACTAGTATCGTATTATTTTGAATGTCAATTTAAAGTTTAAAAGTCCTATTGCGAACTTTCAGCAAACTCTATTTACTCCATGAAGTTTAATAAGTAGTATTAAATCAAGAGTAAGAATTCCAATGTTAGTATCTAAAGTATCATGTTTGCCTCCATGATTATTGATATTCAAAAGTTGATTTAATATCAAGGTTATCTAGGAGCTGAAAGAATTGTTTCAGGAACCATCATGTGTGGAAGATATTGTGATATCCGAAACAATGTTTTTGGTTGCATTATGATAGAGTATAATTTAGCAAAATACATGTTCTCATATTGTATGAGAATTTGTGAAGGATGGAGATGCTAGGCATCCAGATCTCCCAAAAAGTTGTTGGGAACTAACATTATACTCGCGATTCTTCCTTATAGGCTATAGTAGCTTGATCATGAAAGTTGTCATGATAAGGATGAATAGTAGATGTAAGTAAAATGTTTACTACACTAATAGATTACTAAAGAACGGATTTTTGAAAGAACACCAAACATTTGATGATGGTGATCCACTTCAAAGTGCAAGTCCAAATGTATTAGGTTTGACTATATACGCTTTGTACTATGTGTCATGTAAATGACACCACTATTGATGTTGATAGATTCTTTTAAAAGAAAAGGAATTGTTGAAAGAGAATCTATAAAATATTTGGCAGAAAAGAAAAGGTTGGAGATGTCCAACTTAGGTATATAGAAGATATACATGTTATGGCTGTATTCCTTGCGTGTTAAACAATGTGGTTCTGAGGTATTGGATACCGGTATTGAATACCGAATTGGTTGGTGTGAAGTGTCATACAGAACAACACAATTCATGAACTGCAATGGCCTAAGTAACTAGCAAGAGAATAAGTGATGATGTTCATCGAAAACAAATAAAGTGTTATTGTGTTTTTCGTTGTCGTAAAACCTAGCCTTCAAGATTTGTTTTAATAATTGTTATTTTATTCCGGTATTACGAGAATGATGGTTATTCAAATAGTTACCATATTCCATAAAGGATGGATGAACTTTTACAAATCTAGTTGGAGAAATCACATCCATAAACATTATTGCTAAAATGTCATAAGACAAATGATTGGAAGATCACTTATGAAGTGACATTGTTGTTTGAATTATATTGGAAAGTAAACATGAAGAAACTCCATGTTGATGGATTTTTGGGGTCTTTTGATTTTGATCAATTGACGCTTGTGAAACTTTCCTCGAGATAATTGAAACTCCGTCCATAGGCCAAAGAGGAACGAATGACTAATTTATTGGATATTATGCATGTTGATGTATATAATCCATTATGTGTAGCCATATGCGATGGATCTTTTGGCTTCATGTGCTTTCTCTAGAAATTTGAGTGAATATATCTATATATTTACTTACTAAGGAAGAAGTATGAAACATTTGAAAATTGTTCAAAGACTTTCAAGATGAAGTGAAAAATCATTGTAACAAGAAAATAAAAGCGTTTATGATTTGATCATAAAGGAAGATATTTGAGTTACAGGTTTAGCAAAACACCTAAGATTTCAGGAATTGTTCCATGAATTTGCATTTCCCGATAAACCACAGGAGTATGGTATGTTCGAGAGATCAAATCAAACCTTGTTTGACATGGTAAGATAAAAGGTGTCATTTATAAAACTCCCATTATGTTTTAAGGATTAAAGCTTTAGAGACTACCGCTTTTACACTAAAAAGAGCACCATCGTGATCCGTTGAAATGACACCATATGAGTTATGGTTTGGGATAAAACCTGAATTGTCTTTTTCTTAAATTTTGGTATGCTATGCATAAGTAAAAAATTTACAACCAAAGTCGGATAAGCACGTCTTTGTAGGTTATCCCAAAGAATTTGTTGGGAATTCCTCCATAACACCAAGGACAAAAGAGTTTGTCGCTTAGAACGTCAAGTTTCTTGAGAAGGAATTTTTCGTGAAAAGTTAAGTGGGAGGACAATAGAACTTTGATAAGGTTGTTGAACCTTAGCTATATGTGCTAAGTAGCGCAACACCGGAAAGTGTCCCGGTGGAGGCCACAATGCTCATGGCTCCCGTGATTACAAAGGATGTGATCTTGGAGACTAGAGTTCCTATTGAACCATGTGGGTCGGTAAGAATCAAATAGTAAGATTTGAAACAGAAGTTGTTATTGTTTTGACAATAATGAACCGATTGCATGCAAAGAAGCGATGATGGGCCCTGACTCCATAAAATGACTGGAAGTCATAGAATCCGTGATAGTATCCATACACGAGAAATCAAGTTTCTGAATTTGGAAGACCCTCTGGAAAGGCGTGAAGCCTATCGGTCATGTTTGGATCTATAAAGAAATAGACATGGATGTTTAACATCTATGAAATAGTCGACATGTCAGAAATAAATTTACGGCAATGTTCAAGGAGTTGACTATGACAAGATTTGATCTTTCATAGCGATATTTAGTCTTGATGGATTAATGTAGCAACCACTACATATAATTTGGTATATGGTAATTGAATAAAAAAAACAAGGTTCTTCTAATAGAATGGTTACCTAGGATGTGTACATGACACAGCCTGAAGGGTTTTGTTAATTCAAAGGGTGTTAAAAGGGCATGCAAACTTCAATAGTTGAAGTGAGCATAGCGGAGTTGGAATCTTCACCATGATGAAAATGTTAAAGGAGTTTAATTTCATCGAAGATGATGAAGATGCTTGCATTTGCAAGAAATTGAGTGGGAGCACTGAGACAAATTTCCAATACATTATGCAGAGTACATATTGCTGATTGGAAATGATGTATCTTTTATTAACACAGGTTAAGAATTTCATATTGATGAAAGACTTGGGAAAAACCGGAATATTTGGCATTAATGTCTATATGGATAGATTGAGGCGCTAATATGGTTGTGCCAAACATACATATATGAGATATTGAAAGGGTTCAATATGGAAACAACAAGAAAGGTTCTTGCTGCATGGAAATGATTGTATCAAGATTCAAGTGTTTCAACACTTGGTGAGTAAAATCACATGAATATTTTGATCGATTATACCGTGATATGTATATATCCAGATATGTCCTATGCTCTAAATGTTATGAGGACATACCAGAATGATTCATAAGATGATCATTGGACGATAGTAAAGATATTCTTATGAGCTTTGGAAGAACTAAGAATATATCATGTATAAGTGACAAATAGTTAAAGGTAGTTCATTGTAAAGTGTTACATTGATACTAGTTTTGTCACAAGATACAAATTAAATTTACCTCAATTTAGACTATGGGTGGCACAATGTAATGGAAAGGATGTTCGATGATGGATTTGGATGAGTTCCAAAGTTGAGACATTGTGACAGATACTACAACAAAAGGCTAAGTATATGACTGCTATAGTAGCAGCAAAGGAGGGCATTTGTGTTAAGTAGTTTGTTATCAAACTAGGTGTGGTTCAAAGTGGGCTAATACTATGAAGATATATTGTATGACAATAATATCAACATATTTTAACCCGGACGAACTAAAGGTCTCACCTAAGGACCAAATTTATACAATGCCATCTCATTTGAGAATGAGTGATGCGTAGAGACGCAAAGACATGCAAATACACACAGACTTGAAACTGTATGATCGGGAGATTATGTTAACCACTATAAATCGCGTATATGCAACACCAGAAAGCCATAGGTGTTCAATACGCAAAGTTTTTCAAACTAGATTATTGACTCTAGTGCAAGTGGGAGACTGAAGGGAATATGCCCGAGAGGCAATAATAAAGTGGTTATTATCTTATTTCATGTTTATGATAAACGTTTATTTTGCATGCTATAATTGTATTAATTGGAAAAATTAATACATGTGTGTTTAATAAACAAAATACAAAGTTCCTAGTAATGCCTCTAATATAAACTAGCTCGTTGATTAACAAGATGATCAAGGTTTCCTGATCATGGACATTGGATGTTGTTAATAACGAGGTCACAACATTGGTGGAATGATGTGATAAACATTCATCCAAAGTATAGCATTACGATCAGAGTCATTATGTTTATATTTCTATAACATCATACGAAGTAATCTTAGTCCTTAGACCATGATATCATGTTAATTGCTAACACCGGAAGAGTATCTTGATAACATCAAACGTCACACCGTAACAGGGTGACTATAAAGGTGGGTTCAGTGCTACGAAGGTGTTATGTTGAGGCTCATGGATCAAGAGTGGGATTTGTCCATCCTGATGACAGATAGATATACTCTGGGCCCTCTCGGTGATATCACATTGAAATAGCTTGCAAGCAAGTGATGTGATCACTAGAATGTTATATCACGGGAACAAGAAAAGAGTGCATGTCGCTAACGAGATCAAACTAGGTATTTGGATGCCAATGATCGAATCTCGGACATGTAATATATCGCGAGACAAAGGGATTTAGTTACGACATTAAAGGTTCACATGATCACAAGAGTCATCGTTGAATATGTGGGAGTCAGTACGAATCTCTAGGTCCCGCTGTTGATTATTGATCGGAGAGGGGTCTCGATCATGTCTGCATTATTCGCGAACCATAGGGTGACACACTTAAGGGATACCAACACCATTTGGAGAAAATATGTTTCAGATAAAGATTTAAGAAAGCACTGGAATCATTTCGATGGAAACCGGAATTGTTTCGGGTGAAATTGCAGAAATTGGTTTTGCATGTGATATTGAAATGTTGCAGGGGGTTTTATGTGAATGTTTGTTAATTAATGTAATTGACAAAATTCTGAATAAAATAAATAAAATAGTTTTATTTAATGAGAGCTTGCATTAAATTTGGTGGAAATTTAATGCATGTGTGAGTGGAATTTTGAGTGGAGGCTTTTTATGGGAGTGGGAGCTCCACCCACATGAATGTGGAAGAGGTGGGGGCACCACCATGGCTGCCATGCCATGGCCCTTGGGTGCCCCCCTCTCCTCCTCACAAACCACACCTCCTCGTGAAGGACCTCTCTCCCCCTCTAGTTATTCCCCATGGTCTCGGATTAGCGAGATACATGTTCCCGGTGGATTTATCTGGAAAGAAGTTGCTGCTTCCGCTGCTTTGCTGGAGCGAGGGATGGAGGTTGTCGGGGTACCGGACGTGTGTGCGATCACGGATGCACCGCTACTTTGCGGTGCTGGACTTGGTGGTGCTAGACTTGCTGGAGCTGGATCTGATGGACGTGCTAGAGCCAGACCTGCTGAACTTCATCACGATCTTGAGATTGGCAAGTGTACGACTACATCATCCACGAGTTCCATCTCGTTAACAAAGTTTTGTTGTCTTCAAAGGTAAGTTCTCTATGGATCTATATCCACCCGTTGCTTGTATCTAATAGATAGATCTTGGCGATAGTTCCCATCGTAGGATTTTTTTTTGTTTTCTATGCTGCGAACCCAACACTAGCCACACCACCTGGCCGTGCGGCCAGGCCTGGCCCGCGCCTGGGGGTGGTGTAGCCGCCTCGGGCACCCCCTCGGCCTCCCCCTTCGCCTATAAGAGGCTCCGATATAGAAACCCTAAGTACCCGATCAAAAATTCCACGAAAGAGTTTGTAGCCGCCGTCATCTCCATCCCTAGATCGGGAGGGATCTAAAGCTCTTCCCGGCACCCTGCCGGAGAGGAGAGATCACCCTGGAGGCCTTCTTCATCACCATGACTGCCTCCGGTGTGATGTGTGAGTAGTTCATCCCTGGACTATGGGTCCATGCAGTAGCTAGATGGTTGGTTCTTCTCCTTTGTGCTACCATGTTTAGATCTTGTGAGCTCCGTTCATGATCAAGATCATCTATTTGTAATCATACATGTTGTGTTTGCGGGGATCCGATGGATATTGAGATGCTATTTCAGATTGATTATTGATTCTATCATGTCTATGTTATTTGTGATCTTGCATGCTTTCCGTTGTTAGTAGCTATCTTGGCCGAGTAAATGCTAGCAACTCCAAGAGGGAGTATTTATGCTTGATAGTGGGTTCATGCCTCTAGGAATCTGGGGAAGTGACAGAAATCTCTAAGGTGCTAGATTTGCTATTGCTACTAGGGAGAAAACAACAATCCTTTATTCATAGAACAATCGTATTGTTTACTTTACACACTTTGCTTAATGCAATTATCTGTTGCTTGCAACTTAATACTGGAGGGGGTTCGGATGATAACCTAAAGGTGGATTATTAGTCATAGATGCAGTTGGATTACGGTCTATGTATAATGTTATAATGCCCAATCAAATCTCATAGGAGTCAAGATGATTAGTATATGCATGTATGCTTTCTCGATGTTTGTCAATTGCCCCGCTGTAATTTGTTCACCCAACATGGCATCTATCTTAAGGAGAATCACCACTAGCAAACTATGGACCCCGGTCCTTTCTTTTACCATCAATCTACAATCTACTATTTATTGTTTTCTATTTACTTCCTGCAAGCAATTACTATCTTCCACACAATACGTTTAATCCTTTGTATTCAGCAAAACCGGTGAGATTGACAACCTCACTGTAAGTTGGGGGCAAAGTTCTGTGGTTGTGTTCTGCTTGATTCCAAGTTGGAAACAACACCTTGGACGTGTTTCCTTCCTCCTACTGGTTCGATAACCTTGGTTTCATAACTGAGGGAAAACTTGTTGCTGTGCTCATCATACCTTCCTCTTGGGGTTCCCCAACGAGGTCGAATATATTTTGAGCCATCAGTAGGATCTTGGTATTTTACAATGCTCGAGCACACATTTTATGTCTGTTTTCACCAGGATCAGGATAGATGATGGATCCAATGGATACAATTATGGAAGCAGTTGTACTATGGAGAAAAGGAGTCAGAAACAATGCCCGAGGATAGTGTAGTAATGAGTGGATTCTATTGGGTTGATCATTGTATTACTCCTTTCCCTGGTATGATTGCATGGAAGGTTGTTTCGAATGCTTCTAGGTTGGAGAGGGGGATCTGCATGGCGCGTAGGGTTCTTGCGAACATGAGGTTAATGTCGCTGCCCCCATTCATGAAAACTCTGCTCATCTCGAATCCACCGATTTGCGCCTCGAGCACCAGGGGAGAATGGCCTGGGCGAGCGACCTGGCGCGAGTGGTCTGTCCTGTCGAAGGTAATGCAGCACTCTGACCCGCTGAGGTACTCAGGGGTAGAGGGTGGAGCATTGATGGCCAAATTGACTTGGCGAGTGATTGTTTTCTGCGTCCTATTGGAGGGATGCCCCTCTGAATCATACCCATATTCCCGAGTGGGCGTGGATATTGTTCTCCTCCATTGTTCTGTACTGGTTCAACCGCAGGCTATGCGGGTCCTCCGGGTGGTGGTGATGGCGCCCCATGAGCTATGGCGCCTAGCACAACACCGTATCCCTGATGCATCGCGTTGCGATGTAGTTGGGCGTATCCCTCATGGAGCTTCTGGAACTCGCGATAGTCTTTGAGGAGATGACTAGACTTCTTCTTGCCATCGTGTTTGTCAATGTAGAAGTGGATGTTGTAGGGTCCAGATAGCTTCTCCAAGACACTGGGTTCACCTGGTGCATCGTCGCGGGTGCGGTGTTGCCACACTTGCGCGGTTTTTCCGCTATCGCAGTAGTTGCTGCTACGGTATCTGTTGTTGCGGTTATCCTCGTCGCGTTTGTCGGCGTAGCCGGCTGCGACCATGTCAACCTCCTCGTGGTCTTCATAACCGCACATTTGACGCTTCCCTCGGCAGTCGCGTCTGCGGCCGAGGTAGTCCTCGTCATCTGAGCGGATGCAGTTGAGCGAATCTTCTCCATCCGCCCACCAGTTCGCAATGTCCAACAAGTGGTCGATGGTTTTGGGATTCATGCACCCCAGTTCTTATCTAAGCTCTCTACAACATACACCGTCGCTGAACGCGTCAATTCTGTGATCTTCAGAGATATCCTCCATAGAGTTCTTGATGATGGACCACCTTTGAATGTAGGAGCAAAGTGATTCACTTGGCTTTTAGCAGCAGGCCCTGAGCACTCCGATTGACGCGGGCTGTTTGTAGGTTCCCTTGAAGTTGTAGACGAAGCTGTACACCAGCTCCTCCCAGCTGCGGATCGATCCGCGAGGCAGATTGTTGAGCCATGTTCGAGAAGCGCCCTGCAACTGCAGTTGGAGGCACTACACGGTTGTGTTCTTGTTCCCACCGTGCAACTTGATGGAGGAGATGTGGTATTCCAGCTAGATTTTCAGATCCTGGAGGCCATCAAACTTCGGGTTCTCTGAAGGAAGCTTGAAGCCTTTTGGCATTCAAGTCTGCAGTATGGCTCTGCTAAAGCAGCTCGCACAATAGAGCTCTGTTCCTTTGTCCTAGGACTCTGTTGAGTAGGTACGCTTGGCATGCATCTTGTCAACCTTGTGCTACGTGATTTCGTCACACACGTCATATTTGCGGCTATGTCACTGCGAGCTGCAACGTCGCCACGATAGATCATGTTCCCCTTCGCTGGAAGATGACGAGGGATATCTAGCGGGTGGAGCCTTGGATTTCTTTGGCTTCGGCGTTGGCTCCTTAGCTAGCACAGCTTCAACCAGTCCGAGCCCGACAATGGCTGATCAGTGCATGGCAGATCATGGATCTCTGACTGGCGGTTGGATCGTTAGCAAGTATGTGGTAGCTTCTATCACCACGGCTTGCGGTGTCTTGGGGATCATGTTACCTCGAGAATCCATTAACATGAACAAGAAATCGATGGCATTGGTGGCTTGTTCTCGATCTTTGTTGTTTAAGTGGTCCAGTCGGGAGTATCTTTTGGAGGCTTCGGGAACATTTCCCTTCGAGGAGGATCCACCGATGGAGGAGAGTGTTTCCCATCAGGCACTCTACTCATTCGCGGCCTTCTTGTGGGCCTCGAGTTGTGTGTTCATCGCCTGCTAGCGATTGAACTCCATGACGAGCATCTAATGGTATCCCATCAGCAAGTCACGTGATGCGTCTGGTCGGAGTGGTTTTCCCTGCAGGGCTTCACTGACTCGTTCCCACCTAGCCTCATCGAGGTAGGTCTATTTGCGCTCTGTCTCATGGTTGGCGTTGACGCCCTGGGTGTCGAGGTTGGGAGGGTTGGGCTGTTCACCATTGGCGGTGCCACTGGTAGGAGCTCCGTTTGTTGGCCCTCCATTGCTGGTGTTTCCTTGATTTCCTCCGTCGCCGCAGGTCACGACAACACACATGTAGGGGTTGGGGAGGTCGCTGCTCCCGCAACTTTCTGATCCGGAGCCATAGGCGCCATCCTCCGACGATCGGTCGCATAGATCGGAGTTGCAACTATTGTTGATGTCCATGTCATAGACCAAAGTTGACGCATTAAGCTTGCTCAGGGTGTCAATTGGTGGTGGGAACCATGAGGCAGGTGTAATCTAAGGTGCTGGTGAGTGGTCGGGGAAGCGTAGCATGCTAATCTGGCCGACCTGGAAGTGCAGGCACCCGATCTTCATGCTGATTCCGTCGCCCATGGACTTGAAGTCCAGGCGAGCCGCCGACGAGTGGACAGTGAAGTCGAAGGTGCCGAAGAGGAGGCGATTCTCTGTTGCAGGGGAGTTTTAGATCACAGTTGATGGGGCCGAGGCAGCCGCAACATCAGCACTCCTGTTTCCCACAGACGGCGCAAATTGACGAGGGGTTAACTCGTCAATGCCCATCATTGATGGACTTGGGTTAGAGGAAGTGGAGAGCATTAGAGGCAACAGTCGGCTAGCAAACAAGCACATCGGGGACACGCGGTTTACCTAGGTTTAGGCCCTCAGAAGGGACCCTACTCCTGCTTGTTTTCTCTTTGTTAATGGAGGAATCGGAGATTACAGGGGTGCGCAGATGCAATCTGGCGGTGTGTGTGTTATTGATGGCTCAATGCACGGCGCCCAGAAAAATGCTTAATGGCGGTGTTGATGTAGAGCTCGTTGGGAACCCCAAGAGGAAGGTATGATGAGCACAGCAACAAGTTTCCCTCAGTTATGAAACCAAGGTTTAATCGAACATGTAGGAGCAAGGAAACACCTCAAAGGTGTTACTAGCTGAGCTTTGGCAGGGCGCACTACCGGTGCTAGTAGCAACGTGGAGACCTGCACAACACAACCACAAAACTTTTTCCCCAACTTGCGATGAGGTTGTCAATCTCACCGTGTTTTGTGGAAAACAAAGGATTAAACGTATCGAATGGAAAGAAGTAATAGTTTGCAGAAAGTAAACACAAAGCAGTAAAAGATTGTAGATTGTATGTAAAGTAAAAGGACTGGGATCCATAGTTCACTAGAGGTGGCTCTCCTTAGATAGATAACATGTTGGGTGAACAAATTACAGCGGGGCAATTGACAAACACCGAGAAAGCAATACATGCATATACTAATCATCTTGACTCATTTGAGACTTGATTGGGCAATACAACATAATACATAGACCGCCATCCAACTGCATCTATGACTAATAATCCACCTTCAGGTTATCATCCGAACCCCCTCCAGTATTAAGTTGCAAGCAACAGATTATTGCTTTACGAACTGCGTGTAAGGTAAACAATACGATTGCTCTATGAACAAAGGATTGTTGTTTTCTCCCTAGTAGCAACAACACATCTAGTACCTTAGAGATTTCTATCACTTCCCCAGATTACCAGAGGCATGAAGCCACCATCAAGCATAAATACTAACTCTTGGAGTTGCTAGCATCTACTTGGCCAAGATAGCTACTAACAACAGAAAGCATGCAAGATCTCAAATAACAAAGACATGATAGAATCAATAATCAATCGGAAATAGCATATCAATATCCATCGGATCCCCGCGAACACAACATGTATGGATTACAAATAGATGATCTTGATCATGAACGGAGCTCACAAGATCTAAACATGAGGCATGAAGCCACTATCGAGCATAAATACTAACTCTTGGAGTTGCTAGCATCTACTTGGCCAAGATAGCTACTAACAACAAAAAGCATGCAAGATCTCAAATAACAAAGACATGATAGAATCAATAATCAATCGGAAATAGCATCTCAATATCCATCGGATCCCTGCAAACACAACATGTATGGATTACAAATAGATGATCTTGATCATGAACGGAGCTCACAAGATCTAAACATGAAAGCACAAAGGAGGAGAAACCAGCCATCTAGCTACTACATGGATCCGTAGTCCAAGGATGAACTACTCACGCATCACACCGGAGGCTTGCATGGTGATGAAGAAGGCCTCCAGGGTGAATTCCCCTCTCCGGCAGGGTGCCGGGAAGAGCCTCAGATCCCTCCCGATCTAGGGATGGAGATGACGGCGGCTACAGACTCTTTCGTGGATTTTTTGATCGGGTACCTAGGGTTTTCGTCCCGAGGGCAACTTATAGGCGGAAGGAGAGGCCGAGGGGGTGCTGGGAGCCACCACACCACCCCCTGGCACGGGCCAGGCCTGGCCGCGCGGCCAGGTGGTGTGGCCGGCCCCTGGCCCCTCTCCGTCTCGTATTCTAGCACTTGATCCCTTCCGAAAAATAGGCACTTTGGCTTTTGTCCCATCCAATTCCGAGATATTCATTTTCTGACTTTTCTAGAACCAAAAACAACAGAAAACATGCAGCTGGCACTGTGGCTCTTGTTAACAGGTTAGTCCAAGAAATCATAATAAAAGTACTCCAAAGTTGGAACAAAACACAAGAAAGTGGATAAAACCAAGCATGGAACATCAAAAATTATAGATACATTTGCAATGTATTAGTTATAGCTACAAATTTCATCACTTTTCACTATTGATTTTCCTCTTATTTATTGCCGGATTTCATTGAAGATTACCCCTTTCTAGTAATGTTAATATCACAATTAGCGAATCCTTGGTTTCTTGAGATGGTTTTCAGGTAATGAACATTTATTGGAAATCTAATAGCATTTATGGGCTAATTGCATCCAAAGAAGTAAATCCCCAATTGGAGCCCCTTTCATTGGAGGCGTTCAACACGCTTAACGACCATCAGTACGGTCGAGACGCGTCCGTACCGCCCGCCCGTACTACACGCCGACGACCCTGTTATATCAATACAAGCAACTTTCGTGAAGGATGATAGGCAAGAAGAATAATAGAACATAAACTACAGCCACCACAAGCCATCTAGAGGGGGTTAGATCAGATCTGGAAGAGGAGAAGAACTTCAGCTCGTTCCTCGATGATCTCCAACCTCCAAACCACACACTCCACCATCATTCCCATCATTACTTAGAGAGAGAGATTGGCACTTGTAAGATTAGGGTTTGATACTTTGATCTACCTTCGGTTTGTATTTGATTTGATCTTTGATCGCTATTGTGGTTTGATACAATAACTTTGAGATGATTCTTACTTGCAATACAATTATGCCTTTGATTTGTCTCCCTCTCATGTCTGAGTAAATCCCCATAAGCTTGGGAGATGTAGGGGATTAGTGAGATGTGTTGTGCCTCCTTTAAATCCATCCATTTGTGATCGTTGTAGTGTTTATTTAATAGTGAGAATGAGTATTTATGTTTGCCTAATGCTTGTTATCTAATATAAGGTTCCAGGTAACATGATCCAAAGATCTCATAGGTATGAGCTTGTATGCTAGTAATTCGGCGACCCCCGAGTGACACGACCAATATCAATGAAGAGATGGTATTACTTGATGACAACAAGGATCCATAAATATTAAAGCCTTAATCCGGTCGTAAGACCTTAATTAATGTACTGACCATGGTCGTGGTACACTAGTAGAAAATGGGCCTTTCGTTCGGGCCATTAGTCCCGGCCGTGGCTGGGGCCGGGACTAATGGTCCGAACCAGACGGTCCGAGGAGGCCGAGGCACTATGTCCCGGTCCATAAGGAACCATTAGTCCCGGTTTGAGATACAAACCGGGACAAATGGGTCTGGGTCGGTGTACGTGCTCCTGGCAGAACCTTTAGTCCCGGTTTGTATCTCAAACAGGGACTAATGGCCTGGCCCTATATATATGCACCCAGCCCTCCACTCTCTCCTGTTTTTTTCCTATGTGAGAGGTGGGTATAACTTTGTGCTAACTTTTTTCTTCATATGCACTAGAGGTGTTCGGTGAAATGCCTATTAGAGCGATGCCACTTGAGTTTACACAAGACAAAATATGATATGAGGTGTCAGAGCGACACTTAAGGTTTCTCCTCTTTGTTTTAAAGTGTCCTAAAAGGTTAGCAACTATTTTCTCGTTTTGACTGCGCGGTACTAATTTAAGCATCATGATTGCGTTTGATATATACGCATGGTTGTATGATGCAGATGAGCCACCCATGGATGTACGGTGACCAACGCTCTGACGCTTACAGAGAAGGCGTGCGTTCTTTTCGCCTTGTGGCCGAGGCGAACAAGCGGCGGGATGGTTTTATGTGTTGTCCATGTATTGAATGTCGGAATGAGCAGGCTCACACTTCCTCAAGAGTCATTCAGAGCCACCTGCTTTGGTCTGGTTTCATGTCCGACTATAATGTTTGGACCAAGCACGGAGAAAGAGGGGTTATGATGGAAGACGGCAATGAAGAAGAGAACGATGATGGCAACTACCGATCTATGTTCCCTGAATACGATGATACCGCAGTTGAAGATAATGAAAAATAAGGGGGTGAAGAACGGGAACCAGATGAGCCCGTTGATGATTTTGGTCGGGTCATTAGTGATGCAAGGAGAGACTACGACACAGAAAAGGAGAGGTTGCAGTTCGAGCAGATGTTACAGGACCACAACACATTGCTGTATCCAACTTGTGAAGATGGCCAGAAGAAGCTGGGTAGCACACTGGAATTGTTGAAGTGGAAGGCAGACACCGGTATGACTGACTCGGGATTTGAAAAGTTGCTGGTAATAATGAAGAAGTTGCTTCCAAGAAATAACCAATTGCCCTCCAGTACATACGAAGCAAAGAAACTTGTCTGCCCTCTAGGATTAGACGTGCAGAAGATACATGCATGCCCTAATGACTGCATCCTCTACCGTGGTGAGAAGTACGAGAATATGGATAAATGCCCGGTATGCACTGCATTGCGGTATAAGATCAGAAAAGATGACCCTGGTGATGTTGAGGGCGAGCAACCCAGGAAGAGGGTTCCTGCCAAGGTGATGTGGTATGCTCCTATAATACCACGGTTGAAACGTTTGTTCAGAAATAAAGAGCATGCCAAGTTGTTGCGATGGCACATGGAAGACCGTAAGAAAGACGGGATGTTGAGGCACCCTGCTGATGGTCGGCAGTGAAGAAAAATCGAGAGACTTCCCGGACTTTGCTGGTGACGGAAGGAACTTATGGTTTGGTCTAAGTACCGATGGCATGAATCCTTTTGGTTAGCAGAACTGCAGTCACAACACCTGGCCCGTGACTCTATGTATCTACAACCTTCCTCCTTGGTTGTGCATGAAGCGGAAGTTCATTATGATGCCAGTGCTCATCCAAGGCCCGAAGCAACCCGACAACGACATTGATGTGTACCTAAGGCCATTAGTTGATGAACTTCTATAGTTGTGGGCCAAACCAGGTGTACGTGTGTGGGATGAGCACAAACAGCAGGGATTTGACCTACAAGCGTTGCTGTTCGTAACCATCAATGATTGGCCTGCTCTTAGTAACATTTTAGGACAGACGAACAAAGGATAGAATGCATGCACGCACTGTTTAGATGAGACTGAAAGTATATATCTGGATAAATGTAGAAAGAATGTGTACCCGTACAATCGTTGTTTTCTTCCGCCCAGTCATCCCTTAAAGAAGAAAGGCAAGCATTTCAATGGCAAGGCAGAAACCCGGACGAAGCCTGTCCCCCGTAGTGGTGCTGATGTATTTGGTATGGTCAAGGATTTGGATGTAATCTTTGGAAAGGGTCCTGGAGGACAACATGTTCCGAAAGACCCCATTACCGGACACGCACCCATGTGGAAGAAGAAATCTATATTTTGGGAGCTACCCTATTGGAAAGTGCACTAGGTCCACTCTGCAATCAACGTGATGCACCTGACGAAGAATCTTTGCGTGAATATTCTAGGCTTCCTAGGCTTGTATGGGAAGTCAAAAGATACCCCAGCAGCATGGGAGGACCAGCAACATCATAAAGGACGAGACGACAATCATCCAGGGCAGTTTCAAGGGCTTGCCAGCTACGCTCTTAACAAAGAAGAGAAGGAAATCTTTTTTGAAGTCCTTTTCAGTAGCAAGGTCCCATCTGGCTTCTCATCGAATATAAAGGGAATAGTAAATATGAAAGAGAAAAAATTTCAAAACCTAAAGTCTCATGACTACCATGTGCTTATGATGCAATTGCTTCCGGTTGCATTGAGGGGAATTCTACCAGAAAATGTTCGACTAGCCATTGTGAAGGTATGTGCATTCCTCAATGCAATTTCTTAGAAGGTAATCGATCGAGAAAGTCTATCAGGGTTACAGATTGATGTGGTCCAATGTCTGGTCAGCTTTGAGTTGTTGTTCCCGCCATCCTTCTTCAATATTATGACGCACCTCCTAGTTCACCTAGTCGAAGAGATTAGAATTCTCGGTCCTGTGTTTCTACACAATATGTTCCCCTTCGAGAGGTTCATGGGAGTCTTAAAGAAATATGTTCATAACCATGCTAGGCCAGAAGGAAGCATCTCCAAGGGCTATGGAACAGAGGAGGTCATTGAGTTTTGTGTTGACTTTCTTCCTGACCTTAAGCCGATTGGTGTTCCTGAATCTCGGTATGAGGGGAGGATGACTGGAAAAGGCACACTAGGAAGGAAATCAATGGTATGTAGGGACGGGCATTCTTTCACTCAAGCACACTACACAGTTCTACACAATTCCACCGTGGTGGCTCCGTATATCGATAAACACAAGAATATTCTACGCTCCGAAAACCCGGGGAAGCCTGAAACCTTGATTAAAGGGGAACACGAGAAGAATTTTGGCAATTGGTTGCAGACACATCTCATGAATAACACCACTGTTGGAGATGAGTTGTACTCGTTGTCCAGGTTACCATCTTCGACTATATGTACTTTCCAAGGGTACGAGATAAATGGGAATACATTTTACACGATCGCCCAAGATAAAAAGAGCACCAACCAAAACAGTGGTGTCCGCTTTGATGCAACAGATGACAATGGGCAGATTGACACATATTATGGGTACATAGAGGAGATATGGGAACTTAACTATGGACCTACTTTTAAGGTCCCTTTGTTTCGGTGCAAATGGGTCAAGCTGACAGGAGGCGGGGTACATGTAGACGAAAAGTACGGCATGACAACATTGGATCTCAACAATCTTGTGTACATGGATGAACCATTCGTCCTAGCCAACGATGTGGCTCAGGTTTTCTATGTGAAGGACATGTCTACCAAACCGAGAAAAAGGACAGATAAGCAAAAGAGTACAGAATATGATGAGCCAAAGCGCCACATAGTTCTTTCAGGGAAAAGAAACATCGTGGGAGTGGATGACAAGACAGACATGTCAGAAGATTACAATAAGTTTCATGAAATTCCACCTTCAAAGTGAAAACTGACCCAAGCATCCTGTTAAATGATGAAGATTCTCCATGGCTACGTGCAGAAGAAAACCACAACACTAGATGTTGGTGATGTGTAATAATGTATTAAACCTTTTATTTGAGACATAAATCTATGTAATTAAACCTTTTATTTGAGACATAAATCTATGTAATGTATTAAACCTTTTATTTGAGACATAAAGGTCCCCTTTCATGTAATACATCTTGCTCAATCAAACTAGACATTCTGAGCCGCGGTAGGTGATCACACAAAGAGAAGGAACCATCACAAGAGAAGGAACCCACAAACACTAAGGATACATAGCACAACTGAAAATTAAGAAACATGACTAATGGTTGGAGTGATTCCGTCATGCTCCTGCCTAGCCCTGTAATACGCGCCACTGTAGTCGTCGTAGTCGCCGGCACCGTCGTCGCTGTTGTCGTCGGGGTCGCTGTAGTCGAACCTTGAAGGTTGGGCACGCGTGGGCTGGATTTGAGGGTACCGCAGGCGGGGGTTATTGCCGGTTGTGTTGTAAGCCATGACACTCTGGAGAGTCCGGCCGCGCCACCATAGCCGACGGCCGGCCTCGTTGAAGTTCCAAGGAGGTGGGCCATCCTCCTCGTGCCTGGCGAGCACCCTCTCACGCCGATTGATGAAGAAGGCTTCCCAAGTCGGGAAATAGTCGGGATGCCAGTTGGGATTCCTCCGCTTCTCTGGTGTGAGCTCGAGGTAGTAGTGGTTCGTGATGGCCATCCGGCGCTCCACACCTACAGGGACAGGAGGGACCGACACGCCTCCGGCGCTCAGCATCCAGCCGGTGGGGACGCGGTAGCCCGGTGGGTAGGGGTAGTTCGAGGCGCAAAGCGCCTCCGCCTCCCGGGTGGTTAGAGATACGATGGAAGCCATGGGAAGAGAATGATGAGTCTAGATGTGATATGTAAATGGAGGCCAAGCGTACATATATATACTGAAAAATGGCGGGAACACAGAGGTGGGAACCGGTGGAAAGCGCGGGAACGCAGTGGCGCGGGAAACTTTCATCCCGGGTGGGGGCTCAAACCGGGACAAAAGATGGGGGGCCTTATCTAGGGGAGGCTTATCTGGGAGGGCCTTATCTGGGGGTGGCTAACCTTTAGTACCAGCTGGTGGGTGCAACCGGGACTAAACGTGGTTTTTGTGTCATCTAGAAAAACTATCGGTGGGATAAGGACGCGTGGGTAACCTTTAGTACCGGGTGGGGGATCAAACCGGGACTAAAGCTGTCGGTAGGATAAGGACGCGTGGGTGGACGCACTGCTCGATGAGATAAAGCATGTAGCGCACGACGCCCTGTCGGAGGAAGAAGACAAAGTAGAAGCGACGTCGTGCCTATAAAAGGAGCATCGATACGCCATGGCAAGCAACTCAACAAGCCAACATGGATGGAGAGTTTCATCCCCATGGATGGAGGAAAGGGTTGGGAAATCTCCCGTGGCGGAACTTCTCGAAGATTCCCTTGGTGCACACGCCCTATGGCATCTTCGGAAGTTCCGCCTTGGAAAATATATTCCTGCTAGCCCATGAAAGACTCCATCTCCGCCTCCCTGGGGTTAGAGGTATGGTGGAAGCCATGGGATAGAGTGGAGAGAGGCGGCAGATATGAGTCTAGATGTGCTATGGCAACGACCAAGCCAACATGGATGGAGAGTTTCATCCCCATGGATGGATGAAAGGGTTGGGAAATCTCCCGTGGCGGAACTTCTCGAAGATGCCCTTGGTGCACACGCCCTATGGCATCTCCGCCTCCATGGGGTTAGAGGTATGGTGGAAGCCATGGGATAGAGTGGAGAAAGGCGGCAGATATGAGTCTAAACCCTAAACCCTAAACCCTAAGTCAGAGGAGGGAACCCTAAACCCTAAACCCTACACTAAAAACCCTAAACCCTAAACTGAAAACCCTAAACCCTAAACCAAAAACCCTAAACCCTAAAACCTAACCAAAAACCCTAAACCCTAAACCCTAAACCAAAAACCTTAAACCCTAAACCCTAAAGGGGCTACGATCCGGAAGAGAACGGGCGGGAAAAAATAAGGCGGGGTAGACGATCCGGTCTAGGGTTTCGCCGGAGGAAGACCACCGGAGCATCGGAATTACATGAAAATGGAAAAATGGTTAATAGTTTGACTAGTTAGAATAATTATTTTATAAAACAGAAAATTGATTTGAATCACTTATTTAAAAATATGCAAAATATAATATTTAATGCATTTTTAAATTGAAAATGGCAAAATGGTTATTAGTTTCACTAGTTAGAATAATTATTTTATAAAACAGAAAATAGATTTGGATTAATTATTCAAATTCAAGAACTTTTCATGTTGAAATTTTTCTCAAATTCATAAGTATGCAAAAACTGTAAAATTCAAATGTTTAAATAATATGCTAATTTTTTTTAAACAGGCGCGCACCAGGGTTATTTTTTTTGAAAAAGGGACCTTTAGTCCCGGTGCGTGCTACACACCGGGACTAAAGGTGTGGCGTTGGCGTACGCCTATTGGGCTAGGCCGAAAACCCTTTAGTCCCGGTGGGTGGCACGCACCGAGACTAAAGGGGGGACCTTTAGTCCCGGTCTGTATAACGCACCGGGACTAAAGACTCTTTAGTCCCGGTTCGTTATATGGACCGGGACTAAAGGTCCTTCCCCTTATATCACCGCCCCTTCACTCCCCCACCATCTCCACTCACTGCAGGGAAAATCGCGCGCGAGGACGAAGAACTACGCCGGCAGGCTGCCAAATTTTTCTCCGGCCATGCGCGCCGCCGCCGCCGCACCGCCGCCATGCGCGTGCTTCCCCGTCGACCAGGTAATAAACCCCCGCGACCCTCTGCTTTTTTCGGCCCTGCGCCGTCCGTGCGCCGCCATCCGAACTTCGTCGTGCCGCCGCCTCTAGAGCCCCCGCGCGCGGCGCCCTCTACTTTTCGGCCCTGCGCCGCCACGCGCCGACATCATCCGAATGCCGCCGTGCACGCCGGCACGGTGGCGCCGACCACAGCGGGCAAGCAGGCCGGTGTGTGCACGCCGGCGTTTTTTTATCTTTTTTATATTTCTAGTGTATGTTTTTTTATTAATTTCTAGTATAGTATATATTAATTTCTAGTATAGTATATATTTCTAGTATAGTATATATTAATTTCTAGTGTATGTTTTTTTATTTCTTGTATCTGGTGGTGGAGAAGCCGATGGCTCCGGTGGTGGAGAAGCCGATGGCTCCGGTGGTGGAGAAGCCGACGGCGAGGTATATATATGAAGTCTTTCTTCTCTTAGGCCTCCACATCGAGCAAAAAATATTCCAAACGAGGCCCGGCCAAAAAGTTGGACGCATCTACGCGTTATACAATTACGCGGGTATCACCACGGGGTGAACCGGTGGAACCCGAAAAGGCTAAAACTGTATTTAAACAACAATGCGGAGTTATGGTTAGGGATCGCATCGCGATCACCGTTCGAGAGTGGAATAAGACCAAAGGGGCGAAAGAGGGTGAGTATGTCTCCGACAGGTGCAAAGAGGGTCTTTGGAATGACCTCATGACACATTTCACCCTGCTAGAATGTGAGGATGATGCCGACACAACTGCATTGAGGAAGAAAGTCAAGCAGTGGACTCTTATGAAGATGGCCGAACTATTCAAGAACTGGAAGAAAGCATTATGGCAAAAGTATCAGAAGATGAAGAAGGCTCCTAAATTTGAATGCTATCTAACGAAGCAGCAGGCTATCTGGGATGCATTTGTGAAGTACAAGGAGTCACAACCTGCTATGGAAATGTCGAAAAAAACAAGAAAAATGTCGCGATGAAGAAATATCACCATCACCTAGGGCCAGGGGGCTACACGGCTGCCATGCCAAAGTGGGATGCTAAAGAGAATGAGCTGCTTGCTAAAGGGATCACTCCAGAACCAATACGCGAAGAATGGGATCTGAGGGCAAGGAATTGGTTCCTTGGGCATGGGAGTGAGTATGACGAAAGTACAGGGGACCTTATTTGCAGTGACGGGATTAGGATACCTCGGGATACATGGCAGAAAGTGGTGAAGGAGATTAAAGCGGGGACAACAAAGTTCCATCCCGATAGAGAGAAAGACTTGCTGACAAAGGTCCTCGGGAATGACGAACACGGAGGACGTGTACGAGGCCTTGACCCTAGTTATACGTGGGAGATGGGGTTTCCCAAAGATAGAGATACTTATAGGAGCCGAGAGAGAGCAAAGAGGCGACGACAGGAGGAGGAGGGAGACAAGCTCACCGAGTTCAAGATCCTGTACTCAATATTACCGCCGTCCCATCTCAGCGGAAAAGCAGCGTGGCTGAATCGGAGGTCCCTTCTGACGATGCACATATGGTAGATGGTGGTCCCGGCTACCCCGTGGATGGAATCAAGGAGCAGGCATCTTGTGAGCTCCATCAGAAGGTGAAGAACCTATCCATCAAGGTGGCGGTCGGATGTGCTTTACCTTGTCCACCTGGCGCACGCTGGCATGGCCGTGAGATTCCAGCTGGCTATGCTAAAGTTGGTGTGGATGAAATCGCAATGGGGTGGGACTCAATGGAGCTTGACATCCTTGGACCTGAAGGTGAGAGGACACTCGGAGAAGTACTGGGTGGTATCATTCTATGGGACAAGAACAACATCAAGCTTCCAGGCTGGACGCCAAAGCCAACACCACCTCCGAGTGGTCGCATGTCACCTTCACCTCCATCACCTCCAAGAAGCCCACCCCATGACTACGACCACCACAGCCTGAGTCCATCTCGATCTCCGCCGCAGGCTCCGATTAGTACTAAACGACGCAGGAGCCCAAAACGACAAATGTCGCCCCTCCCAAGAGTACCTCATAAGAATCTTTCTATCAGACCTTACGATCGTACTGACGAGGAAACCGACATGATCGTAAAGGCCAAATGTGTTGTGCAGCTTCAAAAGAAGAAACCCAAGCCCGCCCCGGTATACACCGAGAAGCAAAAAGCATATGCACTTTCTTTTCTGAACACAAAATCGCAATATGACTTGCACCATAAGCCAGATGACTATCGACGCACACTTCAGAAGGAAGTGAAGAAGAGCAAATCAAGTAGAAGTGCAAGCGGGAGCAAATCATCAAGTCAAAGTGCAACCGGGAAAAGAAAGGATGTCCCCCAGCTCGGGGAACAGGCCAAAAAATCGACCCCACCCCTCAAGGTGGTATCCTATGACACTCCCCAGCAGGATATGGAAGAAGCTAAGAAGCTTGCGGCCGCTATGAATGTGACTATTGAGGAATTGCTAGGTTCCCAGGACGACAAGTTACCCAAGGCTCAGGTAGTCCCTACATATGTCCCAAGGAAGCCTTTGGTCAGCTTTGAGCAGTTCCAACAACTGCCAACACAAATGCGGAGTTTACATAAATGGTACTTGAAAGACGTAAAGGAGGAGAGAATAATGATCGTGGCGAAAGTCCCACATGACTACTACTTCCGAGAAGAAGAGATCCATGTTGAGTTTCCAGAACTCTTCCAGTTATACACTTTCGACGCCATCGACAAAAGTCTCATGAGTTGCTATTGTCTGTAAGTTGTTGAATTCATTGTCTATATATAAGCTGTTCATTTTTTTCAGTTGTTCAGTTCATTGCATGTAATTATCCTAATTATATCCTTTTGTACTCTATTATTATGCAGAATGAAGATCATGGAATGTAAAAGAAGGTCAATCTTCAGTGTTGGGTTCATTGACCCAGATAAAATACATTGTCAGACGCTAAAGAAAAAACCCGAGGAAACACAGGAAAACCTTCTAAGGTTTCTAACAGAGCAAAATTTCTGTGACCATATACTGTTTCCTTACAATTTCGCGTGAGTGTCTTACTCTATTGTACACATTCTCTTTTGCTTACTCGATGTTAAGTGTAATTGATGAGTTACTGATGTATATATAAACGTGTACAGTTTCCACTGGATTCTCATGGACATTCAACTTGATAAGGGAAGAGTTGAAGTCATGGACCCATTAAAGAGACCCCTGGAATAGTTTAGTGACATGCAGGACATGCTCCAGAGGTAATTTTTGCGCTACAGCGGTCTCTTTTGTTGATTTCCTGAGATATCACGTAATAAATAACTCATTCATTTTCTTTACCGGGTAGGGTTTGGAACCAGTTCAAGAGTGCGGTTACGGGTGACTTTACTGAGAAGCTGACGTTTAAGCCGGTCTCGGTAAGTAGTAGGCGCATCTCTTTACTTCTAGTTTCAATACAATTATGATGCATGATTATTATTTTGATTGAATTTTATTCTCGTAAAGTGCGCGAGGCAGTGGATTCTACGTTTGCAAGTTCATTCGCACGTTTACCAGTGAGCTGAATGATTATAGAGTCGATGTAAGCAATACATTCATAACATTATTTTTATTACCGTCACTTTTTGTTATCATGATTGATATTCATATTGATCTCCTTTTCTTATATAGTTCGTGAAAATGCGGGATCAGCTCCTACCACAGCAACGCGTAGTAGCAATTGCTGAAGAACTGGTAGGATTCTTGATGAACGAGATGATAGATGACGCCGGAGAATTTAGTGTGAATAGGCGCCGATGATCCCCGGCCATGTAATTGAATAGACGGGCTCTAGTCCCGATAATTGTGATCTCCATGTGTAACTATCATGTATATATTTGTATGCTCGATCTTAAGAGAAGTTATCTTATGTATGCATGAATATGTACGGTATGTGGTAGCGTAGAAAACTATTTTAAAATGAAAAAAAGAATACAAATTAAATTCTCTGCCGCGGCAGAGAAAGGGCCTAAAATGCTGCCGCGGCAGAGAACCATTTGTCCCGGTTCGTAATACGAACCGGGACTAATGGGGGGCACCCAACGCCCGCAGAGACAGCCATGTGGATGCCCATTGGTCCCGGCTGGTAAGAGGGCCGGGACTAATGGGTGGGCCTTTAGTCCCGCCCCTCTAGTCCCGGTTACCAGGACCGGGACTAAAGCCCCTTACGGGCCGGGACTGGAGGCTCGTTTTCCACTAGTGGTAATAGGCAGATGGATCATTGGGACTAGGGAGAATTGGCCATGAGGACTCCTAGTCGATATATGGGTTGCTTTCCTACTCACTTATAAATAAGAAATATCACTATCACTTATTCCACTTTATCCATTTGGCACTTTCACTATCATCATGAACTGTTTCTCTCCGTGTCTAACTTCTCATCTGCAGGACCTTTACACACTTTTTGCATCTTTACTTTTATGCAATTTACTTATTTCCTAAGCAAGTTTCCTCTATCTTTTACTTACCACTTCCACCGTCAGATTTTGCAGTCAATTCACTCAAGACCTGTGACACCTTGGGTGCGACAGAAACACCACATAAAAACAATTACCCAGGCTCCTTATTGGGATCGATATAAAAAGCTAGAATTAATACTTCCACGAAAACATTCTCTGACGAACCTGTGCACTTGCAGGCCATCAAGATATTTTATGGTGTTGTTGCTGGGGAGCTAAGCGCTAACTGTTGTTTCTTAACAACAGCAATTGTTGACACCATTCATGATCTCCGTTTAAGATAGAGGTACCACTTGATCAGGAAAAACTTATTTACCTCCATATATTGATTGTTTTCCGATCAAGAGATGCCTAGAATTTATTGAAAAATTTACTAATTCATGTACTATAGACGTGAACAGCTTGATTCCACTGATGGCAGATTTGACCATCACCCGAGGGGCCGAACCAGAGCTACCATTGGGAGAATATGGGAATCCATCTAGGCACTTAAGGACAATGCCTATTCTTTGTCCTGAACTAGAAGGCCGGGAATTCGAAATATGTCTTGAGCTAATTTATATGATGAAAGAAATTTCTTTCGCAGGAAAAGAAGAGGAAGATCCTAGTGACCACTTAACAAGGGTCTATGACCTTTGCGCTACTCTTAAACTAGCAAGTTTACCAGTATAGTTTGTACTCCTTAAACTCTTTCGTTGGTCTTTGAAATATAATGCTCTTGCTTGGTTACAATCATTACCTAATCATACTATAAAAAGTTGGGAAGATTGCATCCGAGAATTCATGCATAAATATTGTTCATTCACTAAAATCATGCAAATCAAATGTAGTATAACAAAAAAAATTCAAACAGCTAGAGAAAACTTTTATCAAGCATGGAATATATTTTATGCAATGATTATGAAAGTCCCAAATCAAGTTTTGACGAGAACTTAGTTATTCAATATTTTTACAATGGGCTTAATGACGAGACAAAAGAAATGATTGATCTATCTGCAGGAGGAGCTATATGCAACTTAACACTACCGGAATGTGTAAAGCTTTTCGAGGTAAGATCCTTTAATGACGAACAATACAATCCAGTTGTGGATGTTGAACCACGAAAACGTATGATTCACATACCACCAGATCTTATACCTGAGGTCAAAAAGTCCATGAAATAAAAAAGTATAGCCTCAGAACTTGTGAAAGAAAATAAAGTTGACATTTTTCAAACTTATGTAATAGAAGATGATATAAATCTTGTAATGTAGAAGTTTAGATATCAACAAAATCAATTCCGTGAGAAAAACTATAAGCGTCTCATGACACAAGAAAAGATTATAAGAGATCTAATAGAAGTCTTTGGTGACTTGGATCAAGCCACAAAACATTTAGATAGATATCTAAGTATGGTTAAGACTCAGTGTGAGCAAATAATTGAAGCCCAAACTTTGATTTTGAACCAAGGAAATTTCAATATTATTTCTACTAACATTGTTACTAGACATGGTACAGAAACTCAGGAACCACAAGGACCATCTTGGTATCAGGAAGAACAAGCTCTAAAATCAAGAGAGACTCAGGAGATGAGTCAAGAAGAAGAGGATTTAGTTCATCCCCAAGATGACATTGATTATGAGACCCAGAAAAGGGAGAATGGAGCTTCCAAAACTGGAGAAGAAGGGGAAGCGGGGGACAAGCATAGACCATATGATTCAGACTCCGAGACAATCGATTCAAGGGAAGAAGCCAATCTCAGAAAGAAAGAAGAAGAGCAAGTTATCATCCCACGTGAAGACCACGTCGATAAGCAAAAATAAGCTGCAAGGAAAACCAAAAAGAATGTTGAACTAGTAGCATACGTGATATGTTGCTAACGTATCTATAATTTTTGATGTTCCATGCTTATTTTATATCTACTTTCTTATGTTTTGTCCACACTTTGGAGTACTTTTACACATTTTCCGAAACTAACCTATTAACAAGATGCCACAGTGCCAGTTTCCTGTTTTCTTTTGTTTTTGGTTCCAGAAAAGCCATAAAATGAATATTCTCGGAATTGGATGGGACAAAAGCCAAAGTCGATATTTTACCGGAAGACTCACGGAGCCAGAAGACAAGATGAAGAGGGGCCAAGGGCTGGCCAGACCATGTGGTGGCGCGGGATAGCCCTGGCCACGCCACCAAGTGGTGTGGTCCCCTGGTCCACCCACCGACCTTTCCCTTTCGCCTATAAGAAGCCTCCGATGCAAAAACCCTAAATCATCCAGCCTCCAGCCACGAAAAGTTCCGTAGCACCGCCGCCACCGAAGGAGAGATTTGGGGGATAGAAAGTCTCTGTTCTGGCACCCTGCTGGGACGGGGAAGTGCCCCCGGAGCCATCTCCATCGATCTCCACCACCATCTCCATCGCCGTTGCTGATTCCCATGATGAGGAGGGAGTAGTTCTCTCTCGAGGCTAAGGGTTCTACCGGTAGCTATGTGTTCATCTCTCTCTCTATGCATGATCATATTGTGATCATGAGCTTTGTAATCAAGTAGATCTACCTTGCTACTCAAGTGCTTTAATAGATCTCTTCTCTCCCCATGTGTGTGAAAGTGACAGCGTGCACACCATGGTGGCACTTAGGCTAGAGATTACAAATACTTGTTATGAGTTACATTTGGAGTTGGATCTCTCTATGAAATTGTGGTATTTGTTGGAACCATCTAGCGCTCAAGGTGACAGTGTGGGGTTATCTAGATGGGAAAGCAAACTTTGAGGTGTGCTGTTATAGCCCTACCATGGATTAGAGTGTCCAACTGGAGAGTAGTTCAGAGTAGTATCATAAAGAGATGATATTTATATGAGAGTGTTCACTAGTGAAAGTATGATCCCTAGGCCTTGTGTCTACGCATTGAAACACCATTTGCAATTAGATCTGTTACATGTTTGCTTGCTTCCATCTTTATTTCAGTTTGCCTTTAGTCTCTTCCATGCCATCAAGCTCTTTTCTAGCACCATTGTCTTATTTCACTATCTCTTCGGCGAACTAGTGCACCTATACACCTGACAAGTGTATTGGGTGTGTTGGGGACACAAAGGACTTCTTGTATCTTGATTGCAGGGTTGCTTGAGAGGGATACCTTTGACCACTTCCTCCCTGAGTTCGATAAACCTTGGGTAATCCACTTAAGGGAAAACTTGTTTTTGTTCTACAAACCTCTGCACTTGGAGGCCCAACAACTGTCTACAAGAATAGAAGTGCGTAGACATCAATACGTAAAGGAGAAGGTAATACCTACTAAAAAGAAAATTCCTTATCCTAGTCGAGTTCAATACGAACCGGATAAAGATATTTATGACTCTTTTCCTGAGGCACTGGGAAGCTTACGTTTAGAACTTCCTTTAACTGATGCTATTAAAGTTCCTACTGAAAAATGTTTATGTGAGATATCCTTAATAGAAATAATATGGTAACTAAGACTATAGAAGTAATGACAAGCTTTGGTGATAAGCTGCCAGCTAAGCTTGGGGACCTAGGTATACCATGTTGGGAATATGCCCTAGAGGCAATCACGTATGATGTTATTCCTAAATGTATTCATAAAGTTATTGTCCATGTATGAACTAATGATATGTATCATTGAATATGTGATTTTATTGTGGAACTATATATTCATGTTGTTCATACTAGTTGTCCTTGGTCGCTGAGGTTGTGCTGGACACACAACTTAGACTAATGTGAAAGTCGGTTGATGACTCTGTTCCACTTGTCATGGGCATGGAGATATTGTTCCGACTTACACTGATTTAGCTAAAGAGTTTAGCGAATCGGACTGACCCACAGTTGAGATGCAATGAGCATGTTGTCATTTGCAGTCTCAAGCAATGGAATCCTTTAACCTCAGGTGATTGCATGATCCGAGTTGTGGATCGCCAACTTAGGTTCTATCAAATGTTGTTCTGTAAATGGATAGTTATAAAGATAGAGTTCGGGTTGGTTGTGAAGCAAGCTACGTGACGTGGATTACCAAGATGGGATTTGCCCCTCCGTAATGGAGAGATATTCTCTGGGCCCTCTCGTGTGATATGATTTGGAAGCATGGACATGCGCACTTGGTTAAGTGTTAACCAAGGAGTCGGACTAAGTGTTAGTCCAGTGAATCATATATCACAGAATGAGAAGAGAGAGTTGAGCTATTAAAGGGATGACAGCAACTCGCCTATATCTTGACAAGATATATCGTGAGGCAAAGGGACTTGGACAAAAGTCACATTGAGAAAGGTTTATCTTCTAACATTATGGCGCTTGGGAGTTGGCACGTCTTACTAGAGACCGCTACTAGCTATCGACTCAGAGTGGTGACTCATGTCGTGTCTAGGTGTACGTGAACCTACAGGGTCACACACTTAAAGGAAAGAAGCCCATATGGATTTGATCCATGTGGAGATTGGGGTACAATCTAAATGGGCCTCAAGCGTTGAGCCCAGCTAGGAGTGTATATAAGTGGAGTGACAAGGGATAGTCCCTGACCTAGCCGTCACTTTATCCACTTCTATTTCAGGCTAGACAGGATCTAGCAATCCTCTACCTAGAGCTCCTTCCTGTACATGTGGATACCGGTAGAGGCGTTGCACGTGCGACGCTGGAGACAAGGAGGCCCGTGGGGATCTGGATGTGCTATACGGGGGATTGTTCGACACGGCATCACCTGACACGCTTCATCAACAATCCGCACCTGCGCGTCTAGTGGTAAATCTCGTGGCCTATCACCTGAGCTAGATCTTGGATGTACCGCGTAGGGTAAAAGTTTTGTTTATCTCTATGTGGCCCAACATACCAACCATCTCCTACGCAATTGGGAAAACTAATATATTTAACGCTCTTTGTGATTTAGGAGCGGGTGTTAGTGTTATGCCTTATTCCCTATTTAAAAAATTGAATCTTGGAGAATACTCTCCTACTTCAATCACCTTGCAAATCGCGGATAAAACAACTAAACAAGCTGTTGGTATGATTGAACATGTTCTACTTAGAATAGATCAACATGTTATAACCACTGATTTTATTATTCTTGATGTTCCTGAGGATGACAAACTTTCTATCATCCTTGGAAGACCTTTTCTTAGCATGGCTGGAGCTAACATAGATTGCTCTAGCGGTAAGATTTTCTTCAATATATATGATGATCATATCGTTCGATACTTTCCAAAGAAACAGGAATACAATGGAACATATGTTCCACTGCCTAAGCGTGTTCAAGCAGCAAGAACCGAAGATAAAGAGCAACTGGAGGTAAACGTTAATGATATGGAGTTTGGCTGATCAAAACTCTAGAATAAAATGCTTAATGGGAGCTAACCCATTCTCAATAAATTAAGTTTAAGTTTTTATTATTTTATTATTCGTATGTTCAAATAAATTTATTTCAAGTCTTGAGTTGATTCAGAGAATTTACCTTAGAGAAGTTGAGAAACAAGGGAAAATGAAGAGAAGAAAAAGGTTCAGATTGGATAACAAGCAGTGGTACGGCTAAGGTACGCCCGTACCATGTGCCCGTACTGAATTTCGATGATTTCAGCGATGGGTAGAGGACCGATAACGAGCACTGGTACGGACGGGGTACGATTGTACCATGCGCCCGTACCAAATCTCAACGAAGTCGACCAAGATTCCCAGTACCGATAACAAGCAACAGTACAGTTGGGATGCGCCCGTACCGCGCGCCCGTACTGGGCCGACCAGGTTTGACCTCGAATCCTAACTTTGATCCAACAGTGACGACCACCGGTATGGGCGGGCTCCGCCTGTACTGACCGCATTGCCAGGTAAAGGCCGACGGCGGCTGGCTCCCAGCCAGCCTCCTTCTTCTTCCTCTTTCTTCCTTGTTCTTTCTCTCTACACCTCAAACCCTAGCCTCCTAGAACCTTTGATTCTTCATTGGTTTTGTGTTTTTGAGTTGGGTAATCTTCACATCGCTAAGTTTCTCATCTGATCCAGGCTCTATTTTCTGAAATCCATGGTTGAATTCATCACATTGGCTATTTAGACGAGTTCATCATATTTTGAGATTATTGTTGATTTCTCATGTTAGGATTTGTAACTTCTACCTATAATCGTTTGTTCATGTGATAGAAACTTGATGCCTATATTTTTCTTTAAAAAAATTGCAGCACAATGCATAACATTGGAAGGATTTTCCTCTCGGGAAAGGGCTCGGGTACGGCGGGAGCCTCGGGCTCCGCCAAGCCACTGGGTTTGAAGAAGAGGCGCTCGGAGGTGGACAGCTTGAGGCCGCCATGAGCCGAGACTATGAGAGGGTGAGAAACCACAAGGTTTTGCCCACCAAGTGCGTAAACCGTGAGTTCCTCTCCCACCAAGGTCTTTTGGAGGACTTCGAGCGGATGACTATGCATGCTGGCATGGTCAACTTCTCCTACCTCTCCATCGACACCAACAAGCTCGCCACGTACGAGTTCCTATCATCATTCCATGATGATCTCGAGGCCCAAGAGCGTAACTGCACTGTAACTTTTGTACTCAATGGGCAGCTCCACAACCTTTCCTTCTATGAATTTTGTGATATTTTCAGGTTCTCCCATGATTGGGAACTCGATATTGATGACAATGTGCACATGGAGTCTTGCATTCTTGGGAGGAAATTTATGTCCACAAATGATTATTTGCAAAAAAAGAGCTCCACCATCTAGAATACTATTATCCATTATTTTCATACCTTCCTTGTTAATTCTATTTTTGGGAAAGGTGATGTTGGGGCAATGGCAGGCCCCGAAATAAATATAATTCATATGACATTGCATCTATATATGGAGCACAAGGTAAACTTAGGTGCTTTGCTCATCCAGCACTTTCGCCGCCAAAGGTCGGTTTCCGCGGGGGACATTTGTTGTGGTGGGTTGATCACATAGATCGCCTGCGGAAACGGATTTGTCCTACCACAGGAAAGAGTTGTGGCTGACAGTAAGACACTAGATGACATTCATATGGCTAGCACCAAGTTCATGGGGGTCTACAGACCCGAACGCTCCCTTCGCGTTTACCAACTTTATTTTGAGCCTAACGGTGATCTCCATCAAGTTTTGCTTCCTTTTATCCAAGCTTTTGGTTTGCCAGGTAAATAGAGTTGGGTCCTCACTGAGGAGGAGTTCCAGCATGCACTGATCCTCTCGGGAAGGACTGCGCCGCAAGGAGGCCACCCCAACTGGGAAAAGAAGCAACTGGCCAACAGCAGCAAGATCATGGTGAAGAAGATTGGCATGGTGCAGGCTGGGATGACTATGGTCAACAACACCATCACCAACAACCTTTCCCTCAACACCAACATCAAGGTATGCCGCAACCACATCCTTGATTCAACTATGTCTTGAGGGGTGAATTTGACTAGGTGGTGCATCGCATTAACCACATAGAAAACACGTTGTATGATGTGAACACCAATATAGTCAACCTCACCCAAGACTTCACATCTTTCATGACCGACTTTCCAAACCACTACCCGAACTTCCCATACCAGCAGCCGTCGCCCGACAATGGCGATGTTTTATTCCAGTTAGGCAAACATCCTAAGCTTGGGGAGGTTAAACTCCTCCCACCTTTTTGCATTCATATTTTTCTTTCTTCTTTTTATTTGTTTTGTTTCAGTGCATGTTTACTTTTAGTTTTGCATTTGATAAAAAGAAAACCCTAAAATATTAGACTAGCTTTTAATTTTATTTGTGCAAATTTCTCTCGGCTCTTGTTGATTTTTCTGCAGGATACTCACTTCTAGTGATTGAGCTATGGAGACGAATGCAAAGAGTTGGCTCAAGTACGAGACAAGCAAGCAACAAGAGTTACCACATTCCTATTTTCCTTCTTCTTGTAAGCTTATTCATGAACATTTTATGTCAGTTCAGTTGCACTTGAGTTCGACTCCATGCTTAATTCATTATCTTTTAGGACTTGAGCTCAAAGGTTTTTGTCACCACTTTGGTTAAGACTTTCGACAATTAATATCAGTTTAAAAACTACCCCTTGGATTAAATTCCAAACTTTTAATAATAAGAGAATGTGTCTATCAACAACTTTGGTGCCATGTTTTTGTCTTAAGGGCTTAATCTTAGTAGTACTCAACCCCACATACTGATTGTTGACTTGATGATACCTTCTGAAAAGGAATTGTTTGATAGACCGAACTTTTTATGGTGGGAAAGGGAGATGCCAAAACCTGTGTTGACCTGCTGTAAAAAAGACAGAGAAGAAAGAAATAAAGTTCTATGTTTCAAATACACACCTTTGGGATGCCAACAACGCTAGCCTCTGAAATATCTATGGTATAACCCCGGATTTCGGCTATGATTTGATGGCATGAGTGGCATACTTGTCGCTATATGGGCAAAATTATTGGTATTCTCAAAAGGTTGTTTGATATGGGCTGAAATGAGTTGATCCTTGATAAAGGAAGAAAAAATTATCATCAAGATATGAGCTGAAAATATTTGATACTTTTGACCTTTGGAATCACCTCACCACCTAAATTGAACAATTAGAGTTCTTGAAAGACAAGGAAAAGAAGAGGTATTTGATAGCCGCAATTATCAAAGTGGGTGTTAATGAAAAAGCTCTAAGTTTATCCTTCTTTTTGACATCTACATGTGCACCCTTAATTTTGAATCAAGTGACCTTGCTCAAAACATTTTCACTCTCATAATAAGAGAGGTGCTAAGAGAAATTTATTTGCAAGCCTAGCCAATTTTTTTAACAATCTCATTTGAGTTATAAGAACTATTAGCTAGCGAGTTACTTGCGTTTAGGAAGTGAACTTAAGTGCAATTGTTCAGATATATCATGCTCATGTTCAAGGTTATAGGATTTGAGACAATGGAATATGATACAACCTCGAACTTGTAAGTTTTCACCTTGATTAAATTCTTCGCTATTACTCATTAGAGCTTTGTCACTCGAGGACGAGTAACCGCTAAGCTTGGGGATGTTGATAGCTCCAAATTTTATCACTTTTCACTATTGATTTTCCTCAAGTTTATTGCCAGATTTCACTAAAGATTACCCCTTTATACTAAAGTTAATATCACAATTAGCAAATCCTTGGTTTCTTGTGATGGTTTTAAGGTAATGAACATTTATTGGAGATCTAATAGCATTTATGGGCTAATTGCATCCAAAGAAGTAAATCCCTAATTGGAGCCCCTTTCATTGGAGGATTTTAGCACGCTTAACGACCATCGGTACGGTCGGGACGCGCCCGTACTGCCTGCCCGTACAACACGTCGACGGCTCCCTTATATTAATACAAGCAACATTCATGAAGGAGGAGAGGCGAGAAGAACAACAGAACAGAAAATATAGCTACCGCAAGCCATCAAGAGGGGGTTAGATCAGATCTAGAAGAGGAGAAGAACTTCACCTCATTCCTCGACGATCTCCAACCTCCAAACCACACACTCCACCATCATTCCCATAATTACTTAGAGAGAGAGAGATTGGCACTTGTAAGATTAGGGTTTGATATTTTGATCTACCTTTGGTTTGTATTTTATTTGATCTTTAATCGCTATTGTGGTTTGCTACAATAATTTTGAGATGATTTTTACTTGCAATACAATTATGCTTTTGATTTGTCTCCCTCTCATGTCTGAGTAAATCCCCATAGGCGTGGGAGACGTAGGGGATTGGTGAGATGTGTTGTGCCTCCTTTAAATCCATCCATTTGTGATTGTTGTAGTGTTTATTTAATAGTGAGAATGATTATCTATGTTTGCCTAATGCTTGTTATCTAATTTAAGGGACCGGGTAACATGATCCAAAGATCTCATAGGTATGAGCTTGTATGCTAGTAATTCGGCGACCCCCGAGTGACACGGTCGATATCAATTAAGAGCTAGTATTACTCTAGGACAACAAGGAACCATCAAAATTAAAGTCTTGATCCGGTTGCAAGACCTTAATTAATGTGCTAACCATGGCCATAGTAATAGGCAAATGGATCATTGGGACTAGGGAGAATTGTCCATGAGGACTCCTAATCGGTATATGGGTTACTTGCCTACTCACTTATAAATAATAAATATCACTATCACTTATTCCACTTTATCCATTTGGCACTTTCACTATCATCATGAACTTTTTCTCTCCACGCCTAACCTCTCATCTACAGGACCTTTACACACTTTTCGCATCTTTACTTTTATGCTACTTATTTTCTAAGTAAGTTTCCTCTATCTTTTACTCACCACTTCCACCATCAGCTTTTGCAGTCAATTCACTCAAGACCTGTGCCACCTTGGGTGCGACAGAAACACCGCATAAAAACACTTACCTAGGCTCCTTATTGGGATCGATATCAAAACTAGAACTAATTCTTCCACGAAAACATTCACTGACGAAACGGTGCACTTGCAAGACATCAGTATGCTAGGGTTGCGAGATGTCCTTCTCTATGCTCCCTCCTAGGCTTTATATAAGGAGGCTAGGTCTCGGGATAGCAGGCTGAGTCGGTTACATATTAGGGTTTTTCCCTTTAAATTTCCTACCTACACATACCGTGCTTCCCAAGGATCCGCGTCTTCTAGGACTTGGGCCACCCGAATCGTCTTGGGCCTTGCCATAGGTTTCTCTTGGGATGCACCACATAGGCTAAACCTAGGTGCCCATGGGGCATACCCATGTCTCACAGAAACTTCCAGCCACGAAAAACCACACCAGAAAGGGATCTAGAGGAGAAACTTGGAGAAGGGCAAATCCTTGCTACTTCATGGATCATTGGAGGACATCGCATCACCCCCCTCATCATCACCATCACCACTACTATCCCCATCTTCCATTCATTAGATCTTATTGTAATTCCAGATTCAATTTTGGTTTGAACTAGATTCATACTCATACTTTTATCCATCTATTTGATTATGATGATGTTGTTGATTCCTTCCATGTGTGAGTAGTTTCCTTCGTTCTTGGGGAGATGGAGAAACCCTAGCACTATTATGAAATGAAATAAAGATGATCTATTACTTTTGTCTATGATCTATTGATCTATGGTGTGTGTTTGATCTGTCTCTTTAGATGGTATGTGTAGTCGGCCATATATCATTTGCCTTCGGGTCTAAGGAAAAGGGTGAAATCCTTTGGACGTGTTTGGAAGTGTGCCCAAAGCTATTGTGACTAGAAGCACCGGCTAGCAACATGTACGGTCATAGGAGGAATAAAGAGGTTCACTAAGCTAATTACGATATCCACGGGGAGACCCTTAATTGCGGTGGTCTGTATGGGTGACTGCTCTTAGACATCGTGGTGGTTATTTAGAGATGACCTCATTCTTGGCTCAACGAAGTGACTGCCTACGAGCCCTGTAGTGAACATATTATTATGGAACTCTCTCCACACATGTCATGACATAAGAAATTGGTTATCCTAATTATTATTAATTACAACATGCTAGAGGTGTACCCTACATCCCTGATAATGCTTTTAGCCATATTGAGTTCAACCAACATTCAAAACGCTTTCGTTACTTGTTTTGTTTTACTTGTTTTAATTACTTTTCTCCATTCAATCAAAAATCTTTCAAACACCCTTTACTTGAAATCAAAGGTGGCTTACAAGTATCCTTTGGTAGACAATGATGAGGGGCATAAAGACCTTAACCAAATAGCTCTCTATGGGTTTGATACTCTTATTTTGAAACTAGCTACAATCGATTTGTGAACTTGCAGTCATCATGTCTACACAGTATTGGCTAAGTAATTGAAGTCTCACCAGAAGACTAAATTATGCAATGCCATCTCATTGGAGAATGAGTGATCCATAGATACACAAAGAAACATAAATAAACACGGAGCTAAAAGTGTGGGTATTGGATATTAGGTTTACCACAAGCAACGCCTGTGGACAACACCGGAATGCCATAGGTGTTAAAATGTGCAAAATTGAAACTAGATTATTTGTACTCTAGTGCTAGTGGGGGACTGTTGGAGATATGCCCTAGAGGCAAATAATAAAGATGTTTTTATTCTCAAATCTCAAATGTTCACAATAAGTTTTATGCCATGCTATAACTATATTAAGCGGAAACATTAGTGCGCGTGTGGTATGTAAACAAACCAAGTCCCTAGTAACCTCTAGTCTAGCTCATTGGTAAACTGATGATCAAGGTTTCCTGATCATGGGCATTTATGTCAATTGACAACGGGTTCATGTCATTGAATGAATGATGTGATGGCCAAAAATGTAGTAACCTGATCCTTTGACCGTGAGATCATATCTAATCACTATCTATAGAGGGGGCATTGATTGCATCAACCGTCACACTATAACAGGGTGATCATAAAGGTGTATCTTAGGCATTCTGAAGGAATAGGTTGAGGTCTATGCATCAAGATTGGAATTTGTCCATCCGCATGATGGATAGATACTCTAGACCCACTTAGTGAGATTACATTTACGAAGCTTGCAAGCATGTTACTAGGTCACGAGAATGTAATTCCACGGGTATGAGAATGTGTTTGTCGGTAACAAGATATAACTAGGTATAGAGATACCAAAGATCGGATCTTGGACAAACCAGATATCGTGTAGCAATGAGAATGGGACTCGACGTTTAAGGTTCAAGGGATAAAGTTAATTCGTGTAATGTATAGGGACCATCATGGGTTTCCACATCCTGTTGTTGGTCATTGATCAGAGAGATGTCTTGATCTTCGCATTCCTAGACCATATGGTGGCGTGCTTAAGGGTATACAATGCTTAGGGTATTGATTCGAGACCATTGGAGAATTGAGAGGGAACTCTAGAAGTGTTCTAGAGATATCTCGGAAATGTTCCGGAGTCGATGAAATGTTCAGAGAGTGCATAATATGTTTTAGTATTTAGTTAATGGAATTAAATATTAAAATATTAATATATATGGCCTACCCCTAATGGGACACCGCCAAGGCATCCCACTAGGTGGATCCCCACACCCCATGGGGGCAGCGACCCAAAAGGGAGGCACGGAGGGGGCGGCAGGGGATGCCCTAGGGTGGACCCTACCCTAGGTGGAGACGTCCTAGATAGCACCTCCTCCTTGGCCTATATAAAGGAGTGGACCCCCTCCCCTTATTCATCACATTGGCTTTTGCCTCTCTCCCTCTCCCCCTCACGTGTGGTTCCATAATATTGGAACATTCGTATGTGGTTTGAGTTCTCCACCATATGCACGCTGTCATGCTACTGGATCTTCGGTTCGAATCTTTCTTCTTACACTGCTTCGCTGGACCGGCGCCCAAGGGACATCGTCTACACCGGTGCGTTTAGAACTTCAGAGGTGCTGCCAATTGTAGGACTCGTCACTTGTACATCTGCACGACCTTGAGGTCGGTGTCGCCGTATGACTACATCATCAATGTTTATTGGAACGTAAAGATTTTTGATCTTCAAGGGTATGATCATCGAATTCCTCGGTTACTTTACATCTGCATAGAGTACATCTTGGCTATGTCGTTCTTGTTGCAATGATTTTTTTGTTTTCTGCTACGGAACCTACATTTAGTTCCTCATATGATTGATAAAGGTGTCTCAGTTTTACACTATGTCGATGATACCATCTTGCTGGTACAAGATGATATGGAGCAAATTATTCATATTAAATTGATTATTTATTATTCTAAAGCTATGTTTGATTTAAGAATCAATTTTGACAAGAGTGAAATTCTTATGGTGTTTGAGGATAAAAGCAAAGGCTTGTTGTATGTTGATATATTTGGATGTCAACCGAGTTGTTGGATTATTAAATATTTAGGGGTTCATGTGTGTGGATCTAGGCTGCATGTTGCTGACATGCCCCCTCCTTGTGATAAATTGAGGAAAAATCTTAATGGTTGGGTAGGATACTCATCATCGTTTGGAGGGAGGCTGAGGCTGACTCTTATCCAATCCTCTTCGAGTAGTTCACTCATATATCACATGTCCATCTACATGTTGTCAGACTCCAACTTGGAGGATTTTACTAAGATCGTTAGAAAGTTCTTATGGGCGGGCACTGGTAGTAAGAAAAAATATTACATGGTAAAATGGAGTATGATTTGTAGGTCTAAGAAGAGAGGGGTTTAGGGATAACAGACTTGAATTTGCTTAATATCCTCCTTCTTTGCCAATGGTGGTGGAAGCTTGACAATGATTAAGTCCTCTGGCAATCCTTGGTCAAATCAAAGTACACAATTAAGAATGGAATCTATAGGTTGAGTATGAAACAAGCTGACTCTTCAAGTTGGAAAAAATTCTAAAAGTTAAGAAGATTTATCTTAATTGGAGGACAATGTCTTTTGTGGGGGAAGTGAAGACTGATTTCTAGCATGATCAATGGTGTGGAATGTTCTCCCTTTGTGAGAAATATCCCTTGCTTTTTGATATTTGTAACCAACAGTGATGTACTGTGAGGGAAATGGCAGACACTAGTGTCGTCAGATTGATGACAAGTACGCCATGAGGGGGTCCTCGAGGCGTGCGGAAGAGAGGGGTGAGACATACGTATTCCGGGACGGTGAGTACACAAGTTTATCCAAGTTCGAATCCGCCGGCTTTGGACGGATCCTACTCCTGCTAGCAATCCAGTAATACGGCAGAGCCGGAATATGGGTTACAAGGGTTTCGCCTGTGCGAGTTGAGGGTCTAAAGTATTGGGTGCCCTAAAGGCTCTCCCTAGGACGGCTTATATAGATATCCGACCTAGGGTTTACAGGAGAGATCTATCCGGATACGACTAAGAGTCTGTTACAGAGTACATCTTGAACTACAAATAACATCATGGCCTAAGTCAGTAAGTCTTCTGGGCCTTCCCGTAGCTGGATTGGACTCCGTCTTCTCTCCCTGACTGGGCCACCCGTGAAGCAATGCTCTAACCCGAAGTGGGCCACCCTGGTCAGTGAGGAACTGTGAGGATACCCGGAAAGTATATCCCCAACAGTAGCCCCCGGAGGCCTCCAAGATCCAAAGTCGGATTTATCATCGTCTAGCTTGATCTTCGGCTTGCAGAATCTTGAAGGGTTCCTGAAAGTTCACAACAAAAGATACGATCCGGGTCTTAAAAATAAGTCGGACCTTGCAATTGGTTACTCAGATTTTCCAGCTCGCTTTTAAACTAAGCCAGAACTAGGTCTCTAACGCCACCTGACACAAGCATGGTCAAGTCACGTCATCTGACAGACGTTCCGTCAGCACGACCGTTGGTGGGTCCACGGTCCACGAAACCGAGGCGTCGTTTCAATGCGTGCGTGGAGATTGAGGCGACGCAATCATCGTGCGGGTCCTTCCCAGTTCTTTCCACGACGCGTGGCGATTGCACTGTAGCGTTTGCACGAATCTTGGCGCAGGTAGGTGGATATAAGGGGTTTAGATTTCTTCTTCTCATCCCCACCAGTCCTTTGCCGTTCCTTTCCTCCCAATCTTCCCACGCGCACAGAGCCTCCTCGTCCTCCTCCCACAAAGCTCCTAGCGCCTCTACTTTAAGGTCACTTTTTCCACCGGAGAAAAATGGCTTCATCTTCTTCTTCCTCTGGTCTGGCGGCAGCGGCGACGGCAGAAGCAGCAGGGGAGAAGGAGAGCTTTCGGGGAGTCTGGATCCCCTGCGCCCTCAACGAGCAGGGCCTCAAGAACATGGAGAAGGAGGGGCTTCTCGCCGCCGGCGACTGGCGGACCGGCTCCGATGAAATCCTCCCCAACCCGCACGAGGGCGAACGAGTCCACTTCGGCACTCATCTGGACCGAGGTCTGTCCTTTCCTCCCTCTGAGTTCTTCTCCGAGGTGATTGATCACTATGGAGTTCAACTCCACAATCTTCCTCCCAATTCTCTTCTAGAAATGAGCGCATACGCTTCTCTTTGCGAGGGATTTCTCGGCATTAGGCCGAGTTTGCTTCTCTTCCGGTTTTACTTTCATGTCTGGAGATATCCCATCACTGCCGGTGTTCCTTACATCAGCGGCACTATTAGTTTTTTTCTTAGACGAGACCGGGCATATCCCAAAATTTCTGCCAGTGACTCGGTCAAGCAATGGCCAGCCACTTTTTTCTACCATAGGGATATTCCGGCTCCCGGCAAAGCTACTGCTTTGCCGGCTTTTGTCGACGGAGCCGCCACGGCCCAACCTTCCTGGGACGAGGCTGCTCCGGCTCTCATAGATGATCTGATCCTCTCTAAGAGGCAGATCGAATATTTGATCAAGCACAATGGTCTGAAGGGATCCTACTTGGTCCAGTGCTGGGTCTCACGCCGGATCCAGCCACTTCAGTACCACGGGGATAGACTGATGCATTCCGTCATGTCTTCTCTGACCGACTCCCTCCGCATCAGCCCCAAGGCCTACACCACTCAAGGCTACATAAGCCAAATTAAGTGGCTGGTCAAGGAGCGGATCGAAAGGCGGATTCCAGAGGTTTCTTTGGACATGCACATGGCGGAAAACCCCGTGGTGCCGGTAAGCTTTTATCATCACATCTTTTATGTGTTTCTATCTTTGAGTTATATTGCAATACTGATATGTTTTCTTATTTTCAGCTTGCTGACATCCCCGAGTCGGAACTTGCTCCACTCGAAGGATACCCTCCTGAGTTTTCTCAGGAGACAGAAGTAGTCCCATTGCCGGATCTTGCGCTCAAGAAGCGCAAAGCTCCAACAGTGGCAGTTGGCACAAAGGAGGTGCCAGTCGTGAAGAGGTAACCTTCTATCACAACTTTTCCGCCTTTGTTGTTTACTCAAGTTTCTTTCTGAGATGTAATGTTATCGTCTTTACTACCTACTCAGAGCAAAATCAATCATCAAGGGTAAGGGGAAGGGAACTTCTTCGAAGCCCTTGCGCCAGATGAAGCTTACAATAGTTTCCCCTGCCATGGCTCCTCCGACTCCGGCCCCTCAACCTTCTGCAACTCCGGCGATCATCCCTTCTCTGGTGATTGCAGAAGATCCGGCTCCTCAAGCGGAGCCTGCGATCCTTGGGTCGCACACTGACGTCACCACCAGTGCATCAGCTCAAGATAAGGGTGAACCCTCTTCGGGTAATGATCCCTCGGCTGAAGTCTTCGTCGAAAACCTCCTCAACAATTCGGGTCTTGCCAAATTTAGCCTGACCCAGAAATCTGTAGAGAAGATCTAGCGGCTGGCCAGGCAAGTCCTGGACAAAAGCCATCTATCCCCCGAAGAGGAGGCGCAAGAAGTAGAGGACGTCAAGTTATCTGACCTTCTCACTCAAGTCCGCCTTCGTGACGAGAGGATCAGGACTGGCGAGCTTCCAACAGCTCTAGTGATCCCTCTTCCTCTCGCCGAGAAGGTGGCAGCTAAAGTGAACGCGGGTTTAGACAAACTCACCCGCGAGCAATATGTAAGTCGGAATTCCAACTCTTGTTTTTGCATTATGTTATATCATATCCTCTAGCCCCCAAGCATGAAGTAGGATATAGAAATCCGGGTTTATGCTTTCATTAGGATGCCAAAGAACGAACTAGTGTAGCCCCCAAGGCTCGTGCTGATATTTAGTAGAAAATATTAGCCCGAGTCTTAAGCAACTTTCTGACCTTGGGTATTCTGACTTACAGAAAGTGTGTTCCTATAACCAGGAATTATTATCCAATGTCTGTGATAAGAGGAGAGAGATCAAAGCTCTCCGGCTTAAAAATGTTGAGCTCAAGGTAGCCAAGGACGAAGCCAAAGGTAAACATTTCGAGATTCAAACCTTGCCTTTTGCTTTTTAATGTCGAATTTTTCTAAACTGTTGTTCTTTTTTGACTTACAGCGTTGGTGAAACAATCCATCGCTATGATTGAAGAGGCCGAGAACCTCAAAACCCTGGTGGTGGAAAACAAGGGACTTCGCCAAGAGCTGGATAAGCTCAAGGCGGATCATGAAACGAGCATAGCTCAAGTCCTGGAATCCTCCTCCATGGCCACTGAAGAGTGCGATCGCAAGATTGCCGCTCAAGATAAAATAATCTCGCACCTCAAGAATGAGCTTGGCAGAGAGAAGGATATATCCCAAGCGCTCCGGGCTAAACTCCAGAGTCTCCGGGAGGAGAAGACCAAGATTCACGACGTCATTCTTGGTATGTTCCACCTTTCTGACTTATCTTTTCTTCGACTGTTATCAATGTCGGATTTTTCTTGACTTGTTTTGTGTATAGGTCCTCTAAAGTTGTCGGACTCTTCCTCGTCCGAGCCCCGCACTCACCGGCTTACCCAAGTCGGTGATCTTCTTCATGACTACCGCCAGTCCCTTGAGGACATTGGCGAGTCTCTCAGGATTCCGGACATGCCAAGCATGTCGGATTTTGAGGTGCGGGACAGGGCCAAGGAGATGCCGCAGCTTGTTTGGGACTGGAATATGTCCTACGAGCGGACTGCCGCGCAGAATGCCCTCTACATGGTGATGAGCCACCATGGAAACATGGAAATATGGCAAGTGACTAAAGGGTACTGCAAGGTAGACGAAGACGGCCAGGAGCAGGACCTTCAAGCCATCATGCACTCCTGCGTCGGATATGGGTGCCACGTAGCTGACCTGACCAGCTACGAGGTCCCCTTCTTCACCCGCGTGGATACTCCGTCTCCTCCTGCAGAAGAAACCGAAGAAGTTTCTGACGATGAACGCACCAACTCGGACGCGGATATCTCGGAACGATATCAAGGCGGAGTGACCAGCGAGCCAGTAGAACCTTCATCTCCTCCTGCATCATAGACCACAAACTTATGTATTATTCTGTGAAAGAACATGATGCGTTTTGTAAATATTAAGTACTATGACTTTTGCTAGTGCTAAGTTTTTTATCTATTCAGCACTTTTGTCTTAAAAATTTTGTGTGCCTGAAATGTTTTCACAAGCACTTATATTTTTCGTCTCAACTTATCGTTTATCTGGCTTTCCGCCTCGTCCCTTTTGTGAGCCGGCTAAACCTTCAGCCGAAAACTTTGCCGAGCAACGGAGCTCAATTGCTAAACCAGTTTAAACTCGGAAACAAAGCCGGCTTCTAGTACCAACAATTCAATACTCAAAAAATGCCCGCATCCGGCAATCAGATAAATAACCAAAGTAAAGACTAGAAATTTTTAGAGTTATACCCGAAGGTAGTAGTTTTTAGAAATCGGAAATCTAGACCAGAACAAACATGAGCATAAAGTACTTTCAAGCATTCTGGGATTTTCGACTATGACATGATCATTCGGAAATAAGATGGTTTAAGAACTTCTCAGAAAAACTTGAGGCGACCAAAACTTTTATTTCTCACAGAACATGTACATATGTATGATTACAAAGAAGGATAAACTAAGAATAAAAGGGACGTAGCTGAGCAATATTCCATGGTCTGTCTAACTCATCCGGATTTGTACTGTCTCCAGCTCTCTTTCTCTTCTTAGTAGCAGGTCTTTCTTTGACTGGCCTCATGTCAGTTAAGTAGTACGATCCATTGTGTAATACTCGACTAACTAAAAAGGGCCCTTCCCATACTAGGGAAAGTTTGTGCTTTCTTTGTTGCACAAGCCGGAGAACAAAATCTCCTTTACTGAAAGATCTAGTTCGGACTCTCTGGCTATGATACTTGCGTAACTTCTGCTGATAGGCTGTAGATCTCATTTCAGCAACGATGCGAACTTCTTCGACTAAGTCAATCTTATTTTGTCGAGAAATCTCGGCATCCTCTTCGATATACGCGGCCACTCTAGGAGAAGTATGAATTAAATCAGTAGGAAGAACTGCTTCTGCGCCATAGACCAAGAAGAAAGGTGTATATCCTGTTGACCTGTTCGGAGTTGTTCGCAAACTCCAAATTACAGAGGGTAATTCCTCTGCCCAAGCCCCCGCAGCACGTCTCAGTGGTGCTTCGAGTCTTGGTTTCAAGCCTTATAGAATTAAACCATTTGCTCTTTCAACTTGTCCGTTAGCTTGTGGATGTACGACTGACGCAATGTCAAGCCGGATATTTTGCTCATCGCAGAATCCAGCCAGTTCTCCCATAGAAAAGTTACTCCCATTGTCCGTGATAATGTTATGTGGATAACCATACCGGATTATAACATCCTCGACAAATCTTTTGGCTGTTGCTCCATCACAACTATTGACAGGTTTAGCCTCAATCCATTTGGTGAATTTATCCACCATTACTAAGAGGTGAGTGAATCCACTTGGAGCTCGTTTAAAAGGTCCTACCATATCAAGCCCCCAGACCGCAAAAGGCCATGTTATAGGTATTGTTCGCAGCTGATCAGCCGGAACATGAGCTTGCTTGGCGTACTTTTGGCAGCCTTTGCATGTCTTGACTAATCGTTCGGCATCTGCCTGAGCTGTAAGCCAGAAAAATCCATGTCGAAAAGCTTTTGCCACTAAAGATTTGGCTGTAGCGTGGTGACCACACTCGCCTTCGTGGATTTTCCTTAAGATTTCCACTCCTTCTTCCGGAGATACACAACGCTGAAAAACCCTAGAAACACTCCGTTTATGGAGCTCACCTTTAACAATAGTATAGGCTTTTGCTCGTCGGATAATCTGCCGGCTCAGCACCTCATCTTCGGGTAATTTGCCATCTACCAAATATTCAAGGTAGGGTTGAGTCCAGCTGGGAATTACAGCCAGAACTGCTATTAAAGGTGAGTCGGATTTGGTCGGATATTCCTTATCTACTCCCTTTATCAAGGGAACCTTGAGGTGCTCTAAAAACGCGCCATCCGGAACCTCTTTCCGCGCAGAGCCTATTCGAGATAGTGCATCTGCTTCCTCATTTTCTGCTTGAGGGATGTGTTGAACTTCAAACCCTTTGAACGATTTAGATAGATCATCCACGACGGCTTTATATGCTGCCATGTGCTTATTTGCATTACAAATATCCGAGACTTGCTGAGCAACAAGATCCGAATCTCCGTAACACATCAAACGTCGGATGCCAATATCCTTGGCAATCCGGATTCCATGCAGAAGTGCTTCATACTCGGCAATATTGTTTGCCGCTGTGAAGTGGATCTGCAACACGTATAATAGTTTATCTCCTTGGGGTGATTTGAGCACCACGCCATCCCCCGAACCCCCTCGAGCCTTAGACCCATCGAAAAAGAGGGTCCAATATTCCGACTCAAGGAGGACCATGTTCTCCTTCGTCTCTGTCCAATCAGCGACAAAGTCGGCAATGATCTGGGATTTTATTGCTGTCCGAGGTTTATACTCAATATCGAAAGCTGAGAGCTCTATGCCCCCATTTGGCGACACGTCCTGTGGCGTCGTTGTTGTTGATTATGTCTCTCATGGGAGCTTTGCTCACCACGGTAATTGGATGCTCCTGAAAATAGTGTCGTAACTTACGAGATGCTAGGAAAACACCGTAAGCCAACTTTTGATAGTGTGGATATCGCTGTTTTGATTCTGTCAAGACCTCGCTGACAAAATAAGTTGGACACTGCACCAAGTGTTCCTGATTTTCCTCTGGTCTCTCCACCACCATGATGATACTAACGACCTTATTTGTCGCAGCAATATAAAGCAACATCGGTTCCTGAGGTTCCGGCGCTGCGAGGATAGGAGAAGATGAGAGTACTTTCTTCAGGTCTTGTAGTGTAGCTTCAGCTTCGTCAGTCCAGACAAAATCCTTGGTCTTCTTTAGGAGTTTGTATAATGGTGCAGCTCTTTCACCAAGCCGGCTTACAAATCGACTGACCGCAGCAATGCAACCAGTTAGTCTTTGTACGTCCTTCAGGCGAGTTGGCCTGGAAATATTAAGTATAGCCTTGATTTTGTCGTGGTTCACCTCTATGCCTCTTTGAGACACGATGAAGCCTAACAATTTTCCGGCTGGTATTCCAAAGAAGCATTTCTTCGGGTTAAGCATGATGTTGTATTTTCGTAGATTGGCGAACGTTTCCTCCAAGTCGGAAATGAGTGTTTCCTTCTTTTTGGACATCACCGTGATATCATCCACGTATGCATGTACATTGCGTCCGAGTTGGTCGTGGAGGCAACGCTGCATCGTGCGCTGGTACGTAGCTCCTGCGTTCTTCAACCCAAAGGGCATCGTAACAAAACAGAAGGTTCCGAAAGGGGTTATGAATGAAGTTTTGATTTTATCAGATTCCTTCATCCGGATTTGGTGATAACCGGAATATGCGTCGAGAAAACAGAGGAGTTCCGAGCCTGCCGTAGAATCGATAACTTGATCAATTCTAGGTAGAGCAAACGGATCTTTTGGACAAGCCTTATTCAAGGCAGTATAATCAACACACATCCTTAAATCAGTGGTGTCCTTTTTAGGGACCATTACAGGATTGGCCGACCAATCAGTATGGATGACCTCTTCTATTAATCCGGCTAACTCGAGCCGCGCTAGTTCCTTAGCTATTGCCTTACGCTTTTCATCACCAAACCATCGTAAAGACTGTTTGACGGGTTTAGCGTTCGGGTTTACATTTAGAGAGTGCTCGGCAAGTTCCCTAGGTACTCCGGTCATGTCAGATGGCTGTCATGCGAAGATATCTTGATTTGCTTGAAGGAACTTGACAAGCGCGCTTTCCTATGCGCTATCTAGGCCTACGCCTATCTGGGTCACATTGGAGGGGTCATCTTCCTTCAATGGCGCTTTCTTCGTCTCTTCTGATGCCTTGAACTTCGGATTTGGCTTGGTAACCTTCTTCTTCGTTGCGGGCATCTCGGACAGATCTATGCTCTTCTTGATCTCCTGGTACTCCTGGGCGTGCAGCACGGCTTTTGCAAAGGCGGCATTTCCATCCTCGCACTCTCGCGCTTTCTTAGGGTCTCCCCTGATGGTGATCACGCTGTTGGGACCTGGAATTTTCATAATATTGTAAATGTAACACGGACGAGCCATAAAATCTCAGTAAGCCGGACGTCCGAATATAGCGTGGTATGCGCTCTTGAACGGGACCACTTCGAAGGAAAGTGCCTCCATCCGATAATTCATTGGTGTTCCAAAAGTAACATCCAAAGTGATCTCTCCCAGGGAATTAGCGTGTCTTCCTGGGACAACTCCATGAAAAATCACAGAGCTATCGTTCAGCTGTGTCTCCGAGATCTTTATCCGGTGTAGCGTTTCGACATAGAGAATATTGATGCTGCTACCACCGTCCATGAGGGTCTTGGAGAAACCATAACCGTCAATAAGTGGGTTGACGATTAAGGCGTATTTCCCTCGCCTGTGTAACTTAGGCGGATGATCATCGCGGTCAAACGTGATTGCCACATCCGACCAGTCCAAATACTGGGGGACAGCCGGAACTGTTGCATTGAGCTCGTGTAGAACTGCTTTCTTGACCTTTGCTGGTTGAGATCTGAGGAAGGTGACATAAGTGTCCTTCTTGGTGGGAAAAGTCTTCTTCCCTTCCGACTTGGGATTTGAAGCATCAGCTTCCTCCATGTCGGAATCTTCCTTGGTCTCCTTGTCTTTTTCGGGATTTTTCTTTCCCTTCTTCCGCTTAGCTTTGTAGCCCGCGGTGTCATATCTTTTGATGTCGTCATTGAAACGACATTCAACGTTGGTGTGGGACGAGCCCCCACTGGCGTCTAGGTGATGCACACATGGGTTATTGGCAATGTCGGCCCAAGAGTAGGTTTTGCCTGGTTGTTGTTCTCCTCTACCTTGGACCCTTGATGTCCCACGGCCACGCCCGCGGCCGCTGCCACGTCCTCCTCGTCCTCCAGACCCGGAAACGGTAGTGACTACCGCTGTTTCCGCGTTGGGTTTTTCTTCCGAGGTGTTTTTGCGCTTCTGAGCTTGTTGCTTTGGTTGTTTTGCCGACTGAGGCACAGCTAGGGCATTGAGTAGTCCTTCTGCATCGTCATCAGCGTCTGCATACTTGCTCGCTGTTTCTATCATCTCTCCCAAATCGGTAACCTTGTCACACTTCAAGCGATGGCGTAGTAAACCAATAGGGAGACCTGCAATGAAAGCTTCAATCGCAGTTTGATCATTTACTCCTTCACAGGAGTTCTTGGTGTCAATCCATCATCCGAGGTAATCTCGGCAAGTTTCTTCGGCTTTCTGGGTGCAACGCTGTAGGTCTCCAACCGTACAGGGCCTTCGATATGTGCCTTCGAAATTCCGAAAGAACACGCTTTGTAAATCATACCAGTTATGGATGGTGTTTGCCGGAAGTTCATTGAGCCATGATCGTGCCGTCTTCCGCAACATAAGTGGGAGATATCGGGTTGCGACCATGCTGTTTCCGCCTTTGGCGATGCAACAAGCTTGGAAGAAATCCTGTAACCAGGTGTCTGGCCGAGCAATGCCGTCGTAGGCTTGGATATGTCTTGAGATAGCAAATCCTTCCGGGAATTTTGTAGCTCTGATGCGTGGACCGAAGCACTTTGGGCCCACATATACGTCATTGTTTTCATAGCGCCGAGCCTCTATGTTGGAGTCAATCCTGTGTCTTGCGTCATTCGGGGATAGAGATCGTCCCGAATGCCGGCTGTGGCTGCGGTGTCGTGGAGCCGGACTTCGGCTTCTGCCACCACCTCCTCCGCCATGTCGTCCTCCTTGCCCTCCATGGGAGCCGTTGTGATGAATGTGTGGTGGAGAAGGTGGAGCAGCTGGTGTAGGGGTTCGTAGCATGGAAAACAAAAATTTTCTATCGCATACAAACAAACAAGCCAAGATCTATCTACTAGATTGTAGCAACGAGTCGATGGAATAACTCACCCTCGAAGATTCCAAAGTGTTTAACGAGAGCAGATTCTCGTGGGTGATGTAGTCGTACTCTTTCCGATCTCAAGATCGCGTAGACGATCCTTCCGGCGCCGCGTTCCCGCAGCGCTCCCGCAGTCGGTCACACGTTCGGTACTCGACGAAGACCTTCCTCTCCCTTGTTCCAGCAGGCAGCGGAGGTTGTAGCACTCTCCTCGCGATTCCGGCAGCACAACGGCGTGGTACCGGAGGTAGAGGGGAGATCCCGCAGGGCTTCGCCTTAAGCCGGTGCGAGTATGGTGGAGCTTATGAGAGAGGCTATTAGTGATCTAGTAATTAGACACACCAATTAGAGGGCTCTAAACCAATTAGAAGGCTCTAAACCGAATAGCTCTAAACCGGGGTTTAGATCTAGGGTTTAGTTTAGAGGATAGGAACTTGTGTGTGTTGGGAGGGAGCCCTGCCCCTCCTTATATAGGTGGGAGGGGCTGGCCGGCCAAGGGGAGGGAGTGGAGTCCCTCCCCAACTCGGCCTAGGTGGGGCGCCGGCTTGGGGAGGAGGACTCCTCCCTCAAGTCGGTTTCCTCCTCTCCTCCCACTTCCCAAAAACTGCCGTTTGACTTTCAAACTAGCCGTTTGACTTTTTCAATTTAGGATTCAATTTAATCCTTTATTTGGGACAGCAAGAACACTTAGTACATGATGCAATCATTCCAACATGTAATGACACATTCAAGTACCCTTCCCCCTCCGGAGTGCCGGACATTCCGGGACCTTCTAGAATGTTCCCGATGGAAACACCGGAATCATTCCCGAACTCCGAAACGGGACTTTCCTTATATGAATCTTATTCTCCGGACCATTCCGGATCACCTCGTGATATCCCGGATCCCATCCGAGACTCCGAACAACATTCGGTCTCTTTCTCATAATACCATAACTACTCAAACAACGTCGAATCCTTAAGTGTGTCTCCCTACGGTTCGTGAATTATGCGGACATGATCGAGACACTTCTCCGAACAATAACCAATAGAGGAATCTGGAAATTCATATGGCTCCCACATATTTCTACGATTACTTTGCGATCGAATGAACCACTTACATACGATACCAATTTCCCTTTGTCTCACGATATGTTACTTATCCAAGGTTATGATCATCGGTATCTCTGCATACCTAGTTCATCCTCGTTACTGATAAGTACTCTTTTCTCGTTCCCGTGATATGTGATCCCTTGTGACCAAGTCACATGCTTGCAAGCTAATTGGATGACATTTCACCGAGAGGGCCCAGAGAATATCTATCCGTCATGTGGATGGACAAATCCCACTCTTGATCCATGTGTTTCAACCAATACTTTCCGAACACTCAATGCCACCTTTATAGCCACCCTGTTACGGTGTGGTGTTTGATGACATCAAAGCATCCATCCAGCAAAGGTGATATGCATGATCTCATGGTCGAAGGAATTAGGTTACTATGTATCAGAAAGCATATAGCAATTGAACTATTGAAATGACTTGATCTTTATGCTACGCTTGTCTATAGGAGTATGTCCACCATATCATTCTCCTAACGATATGATCTTGTTGTTGATAACATCTCAATGTTCATGACAAAGAAACCACATCATCAATCAACCAACAAGCTAGTGAAGTATAGAGGCTATACTAGGGACTTCAAATTAAGTTTACAAATCACACAAGTATTAATGGTTTCCTTGTTAATACTATTATAGCATGAATGCAAACATTTATCATAAACACAAAGATATATAATAATAACTATATTTATTATTGCCTCTAGGGCATATCTCCAACAGTCTCCCACTTGCACTAGAGTCATCTAATCTAGATTACATGGTAATATACCGAACACCCATGGCAGTTTGGTGTTGGTCATGTTTTGCCCTCGGGAGAGGTTTAGTCAACGGATCCGCCACATTCAGATCTGTGTGTACTTTGCAAATCTTTATATCCCCATCCTGGATATGTTCTCGAATAGCGTGAAAACGTAGCTTGATATGCTTCAGCTTCTTGTGTGACCTTGGTTCTTGCGCATTGGCTATGGCGCCCATGTTATCACAGTAGATAGACATTGGGTCCAGCGCACTAGGAACCACACCCAGCTCTGTAATGAACTCTTTCATCCATATCGCTTCTTGTGAAGCCTCCGAAGCAGCCATGTATTCCGATTCAGTTGAAGATCTCGCCACAACGCTTTGCTTTGCACTCCTCCAGCTAACTGCTGCACCATTCAAAATAAATACGTATCCAGATTGTGATTTAGAATCATCCGGATCGGTGTTCCAACTAGCATCGGTGTAACCATTAACAACGAGCTGTTCATCACCTCCATAAGAAAGAACCATATCCTTAGTTCTTCTCAAGTACTTAAGGATGTTTTTGACCGCTGTCCAATGATCCACTCCTGGATCACTTTGATATCTGCTAGTTAAACTAACAGCATATGCGATGTCGGGTCTAGTACATAGCATGGCATACATTAGAGATCCTATGGCTGAGGCATAGGGAGTCTTACTCATCCTTTCTCTATCTTCTGCCGATGTCGGACTTTGAGTTTTACTCAAGGTCGTATTGGGCAACATGGGCAAGAACCCTTTCTTGCTATCTTCCATTCCAAACCTCTTTAGAACTTTGTCCAAATATGTACTTTGTGACAATGATATTTGGCGTTTCGATCTATCTCTATAAATCTTTATGCCTAATATGTAAGCTGCTTCGCCAAGATCCTTCATTGAAAAACTATTATTCAAATATTCCTTGACACTATTAAGAAGGTCTACATCATTCCCAATCAACAATATGTCATCCACATACAGTATTAAGAATGCTACAGAGCTCCCACTCACTTTCTTGTAAATACAAGCTTCTCCATAAGTTTGTATAAAACCAAAACTTTTGATTACCTTATCAAAACGTTGATTCCAACTTCGGGATGCTTGCTTCAATCCATAGATGGACCGTTGAAGCTTGCATACCTTGTTAGCATCTTTAGGATCGACAAAACCTTTGGGTTGTATCATATACAACTCTTCATCAATGTCTCCATTGAGGAATGCTGTTTTGACATCCATCTGCCATATCTCATAATCATAATATGCAGCGATTGCTAACATAATCCTCACAGACTTTAGCTTCGCTACTGGTGAGAAAGTCTCATCGTAGTCAACTCCTTGAATTTGTCGAAACCCTTTTGCGACAAGTCGAGCTTTATAGACAGTAACATTACCATCAGCATCTGTTTTCTTCTTGAAAATCCATTTGTTCTCGACAGCCTTCCGGCCATCCGGTAAGTCCACCAAAGTCCATACTTGGTTTTCGTACATGGATCCAATCTCGGATTTCATGGCTTCTTGCCATTTATTGGAATCTGGGCTCATCATCGCTTCCTCATATGTCTCGGGGTCATCAGTGTTGTCCACCAACATGACATTCATAACGGAATCATACCAATCTGGAGTGGTACGAGTTCTCGTTGACCTCCGAGGCTCTGTAGCAACTTCAACCGAAGTTTCATGATCACTATCATTAGCTTCCTCTCTTATTGGTGCAGGCACCACAGGAACTTCTTCCGGTGCTGCGCTACTCGCAATTTCGAGAGAAGGTTCGACAACCTCGTCGAGTTCTACTTTCCTTCCAGTCACTTCTTTCGAGAGAAATTCCTTCTCTAGAAAGGATCCATTCTTGGCAACAAAGATTTTGCCTTCGGATCTATGATAGAAGGTATACCCAATAGTTTCCTTCGGGTATCCTATGAAGACGCATTTTTCCGCTTTGGGTTCAAGCTTGTCCGGCTGTAACTTCTTTACATAGGCTTCGCATCCCCAAACTTTAAGGAACGACAATTTAGGTTTCTTCCCAAACCATAATTCATACGGTGTCGTTTCAACGGATTTAGACGGTGCCCTATTTAAAGTGAATGCGGCTGTTTCTAATGTATAACCCCAAAATGATAGTGGTAAATCTGTAAGTGACATCATAGAACGAACCATATCTAAGAGAGTTCGATTACGACGTTCAGACACACCATTACGCTGTGGTGTTCCCGGCGGTGTCAATTGTGAAAGTATTCCGCATTTCTTCAAATGCTCGCCAAACTCGTAACTTAGATATTCACCTCCACGATCAGAACGTAGAAATTTAATCTTCTTGTTACGTTGATTCTCTACCTCACTTTGAAACTCCTTAAACTTCTCGAAAGTTTCGGACTTATGTTTCATGAAATAGATATACCCATATCTACTCAAATCATCCGTGAAGGTAAGAACATAACGATAACCACTGCGCGATGCTACACTCATTGGACCACACACATCGGTATGTATGATTTCCAATAAGTCTGTAGCTCGCTCCATCATACCAGAAAATGGAGTCTTAGTCATTTTACCCATCAGACATGCCTCGCATCTTTCAAGTGATTCAAAATCAAGTGATTCAAGAAGTCCATCGGAATGGAGTTTCTTCATACGCTTCACTCCAATGTGACCAAGACGACAGTGCCACATATAGGTCAAATTATCGCTTGATTTCAAACGTTTAGCCTCAATGTTATTAATATGTGTATTTCTACTATCGAGATTCAATATGAATAGACCATCTATCAAAGGTGCATGTGCATAAAACACATTACTCATATAAATCGAACAACCATTATTCTCGGATTTAAACAAGTAACCGTCTCGCAATAAACAAGATCCTGATATAATGTTCATGCTCAACGCAGGCACTAAATAACAATTATTTAAGTATAAAACTAATCCCGATGGTAGATGAAGAGGTAGCGTGCCGACCGCGATCACATCAACCTTTGATCCGTTTCCCACGCGCATCGTCACCTCGTTCTTCACTAGCTTCCGTTTATTCTGCAGCTCCTGTTTCGAGTTACAAATATGAGCAACCGAACCAGTATCAAATACCCAGGCACTACTACGAGTACTAGTGAGATACACATCAATAACATGTATATCAGATATACCTTTCTTCTTGATGTTGCCGTTCTTCAAATCCGCCAAGTACCTTGGGCAATTCCGCTTCCAGTGACCTTCTCCCTTGCAGTAAAAGCACTCAGTTTCAGGTTTAGGTCCAGCCTTGGTCTTCTTCGTCGGCGTGGTAACTTTCTTACCACCCTTCTTGAAGTGTCCCTTTTGCTTAGACTTGCCTTTCTTGAATTTGGTGGTCTTATTGACCATCAACACTTGGTGCTCTTTCTTGATCTCCACTTCTGCAGATTTTAACATAGCAAATAGTTCTGGCAACTCTTTGTTCATGTTCTGCATGTTGTAGTTCATCACAAAGTTCTTGTAACTTGGTGGTAGTGATTGGAGGATGCGGTAAACTCCCAAAGTATTAGGAATCACTATACCCAAACTTTGAAGTTTATTTGCGTGCCCAGACATCTTAAGCACATGCTCACTGACGGAGCTACCCTCTTCCATCTTGCAGTTAAAGAACTTTTCAGAAGCCTCATAGCTTTCAATTGCCGCATGAGTCTCAAAAATTAATTTGAGATCCTCGACAATATCATATGGGTCTGAATTCTCAAACCTTTTCTGAAGCTCCGATTCTAAACCATACAAGATAGCACACTGAACTATGGAGTACTGATTCTTCCGAGCGAGGTAAACATTCTTTACTTCATCGGTAGCATCAGCTGCAGGTGGGTCACCTAGCGGTGCATCTAGCACATAGGTCAAATTACCAGCTGTGAGGACAATCCTCAAATTGCGGAACCAATCCGCGAAGTTGCTTCCATTGTTTTTCAACTTTTCTTTCTCTAGGAACGCATTAAAATTGATGGTAGGGGCTGCCATTGATCTACAACATATTTGCAATAGTTTAGACTAAGTTTATGACAAATTGAGTTCAAATTAATTAATGAAATTAAACTAGGTGAACTCCCACTCAAAACAACATCCCTCACATTGTTTTAGTGATCACACGAACCAAATCCACTACATCAACACCGATCATCACGAGAGCTGATATAGTTTTAATGGCGAACAATCATCATGTTCATCATATCTACTATATGATTCATGCTTTGCCTTTCGGCGATCCGTGTTCCTGAGGCCATGTCTGTACATGCTAGGCTCGTCAAGATCAAACCTTAGCTTCCGCATAAGCAAATCTGGCTTGCTTACGTTGTATTCACCCGCGGAATCAAAGACACCCGATCATCACGTGGTGCTTCGAAGCAGCAAGCTTTGGCAACGGTGCATACTAAGGGTGAACACTTTAGAACTTGAAATTTATGTGCATGAGGGATCATCTTATAATGCTACCGTCGTCTACTAAGCAATACAAGATGCATAAAGGATTAACATCACATGCAATTCATAATATGTGATATGATATGGCCTTTCTTCTTTGTGCTTCCGATCTCCATCTTCAAGCACGAATATGATCTCCATCATCACCGGCATAGCATCAAGGTCAATGACGCTTCTCCATGGTTGTCGTCCACCAGCTTCAACTATTACAACTATTTTGAATAGACACGCAGGTCTTAACAGAAATTAAAGACAACCATATGGCTCCTGCCGGTTGCCAACTTACAATAAGGAACATTGCATACATCAAATATAATCACAATCATGGCCATATCACATCACTGCACACCCCTGCAAAACAAAGTTAGACGCTTCTACTTTCTTTGCATATTTTACGTGGTTTGGGGCTTTCCATAAGTGTCGTTCTAACTTACGAACAAGAACCACAACATTGATACTAGCATTGTTGATCACCCGTTGTAAATTGGATCTTTACTATGCTAGGAGAAACAGGCACCCGCAAAGCCACTTATGCAAAACGAGTTGCATGTCAAGCGTGGAGCAAGTCTCATGAACGATGTCATGTAAGGTTAGCCCGGGCCGCTTCATCCCAACATACCGCAAGATGCAAAGTACACAAAAAGCAATCTACAATAAAAGCATCAACGCCCACAATGACCATTGTGTTCTACTCGTGCAACAGATCTACATATAGACACGGCTCTGATACCACTGTAGGGGTTCGTAGCATGGAAAACAAAAATTTTCTATCGCATACAAACAAACAAGCCAAGATCTATCTACTAGATTGTAGCAACGAGTCGATGGAATAACTCACCCTCGAAGATTCCAAAGTGTTTAACGAGAGCAGATTCTCGTGGGTGATGTAGTCGTACTCTTTCCGATCTCAAGATCGCGTAGACGATCCTTCCGGCGCCGCGTTCCCGCAGCGCTCCCGCAGTCGGTCACACGTTCGGTACTCGACGAAGACCTTCCTCTCCCTTGTTCCAGCAGGCAGCGGAGGTTGTAGCACTCTCCTCGCGATTCCGGCAGCACAACGGCGTGGTACCGGAGGTAGAGGGGAGATCCCGCAGGGCTTCGCCTTAAGCCGGTGCGAGTATGGTGGAGCTTATGAGAGAGGCTATTAGTGATCTAGTAATTAGACACACCAATTAGAGGGCTCTAAACCAATTAGAAGGCTCTAAACCGAATAGCTCTAAACCGGGGTTTAGATCTAGGGTTTAGTTTAGAGGATAGGAACTTGTGTGTGTTGGGAGGGAGCCCTGCCCCTCCTTATATAGGTGGGAGGGGCTGGCCGGCCAAGGGGAGGGAGTGGAGTCCCTCCCCAACTCGGCCTAGGTGGGGCGCCGGCTTGGGGAGGAGGACTCCTCCCTCAAGTCGGTTTCCTCCTCTCCTCCCACTTCCCAAAAACTGCCGTTTGACTTTCAAACTAGCCGTTTGACTTTTTCAATTTAGGATTCAATTTAATCCTTTATTTGGGACAGCAAGAACACTTAGTACATGATGCAATCATTCCAACATGTAATGACACATTCAAGTACCCTTCCCCCTCCGGAGTGCCGGACATTCCGGGACCTTCTAGAATGTTCCCGATGGAAACACCGGAATCATTCCCGAACTCCGAAACGGGACTTTCCTTATATGAATCTTATTCTCCGGACCATTCCGGATCACCTCGTGATATCCCGGATCCCATCCGAGACTCCGAACAACATTCGGTCTCTTTCTCATAATACCATAACTACTCAAACAACGTCGAATCCTTAAGTGTGTCTCCCTACGGTTCGTGAATTATGCGGACATGATCGAGACACTTCTCCGAACAATAACCAATAGAGGAATCTGGAAATTCATATGGCTCCCACATATTTCTACGATTACTTTGCGATCGAATGAACCACTTACATACGATACCAATTTCCCTTTGTCTCACGATATGTTACTTATCCGAGGTTATGATCATCGGTATCTCTGCATACCTAGTTCATCCTCGTTACTGATAAGTACTCTTTTCTCGTTCCCGTGATATGTGATCCCTTGTGACCAAGTCACATGCTTGCAAGCTAATTGGATGACATTTCACCGAGAGGGCCCAGAGAATATCTATCCGTCATGTGGATGGACAAATCCCACTCTTGATCCATGTGTTTCAACCAATACTTTCCGAACACTCAATGCCACCTTTATAGCCACCCTGTTACGGTGTGGTGTTTGATGACATCAAAGCATCCATCCAGCAAAGGTGATATGCATGATCTCATGGTCGAAGGAATTAGGTTACTATGTATCAGAAAGCATATAGCAATTGAACTATTGAAATGACTTGATCTTTATGCTACGCTTGTCTATAGGAGTATGTCCACCATATCATTCTCCTAACGATATGATCTTGTTGTTGATAACATCTCAATGTTCATGACAAAGAAACCACATCATCAATCAACCAACAAGCTAGTGAAGTATAGAGGCTATACTAGGGACTTCAAATTAAGTTTACAAATCACACAAGTATTAATGGTTTCCTTGTTAATACTATTATAGCATGAATGCAAACATTTATCATAAACACAAAGATATATAATAATAACTATATTTATTATTGCCTCTAGGGCATATCTCCAACAGCTGGATAGTTTCTGGCTGATCGCCGGCCTCCGTCCGGAACGTCATTATTCCAATTCCGGGGAGGGTCTTGACTACGACGAGCCCCCTGCCGGCTTGTACCTGCATGGTTTCTGTTGTTCCTTCATCCGTCATTCCCACCATAGTGAGGCTCAGCCGGACGGTTCTCATGTCTAGGAGGCGGCATTCTCTGACGATCCTCCTCCCGATGTTTCTCTTTATCTTCTCCCCTTCGATCCCTAGATTCTCGTCGGGGAGGATTCGTCAGATTCAGGGCAGCGATGGCGTCTTTCTCAGCCGCTGGTGTGACATTGCCCCAACCGCGTGTGGTTTTGCGATGCTGTCCTGACGATCCGGTTCTCAAATAATTGTATTCCCGTTGTTCGGGGCGATAATACTGCTCCGGAACGTAATGGGGTTTTACGTCAGCCATGCCGGATCTGTGCGACATTGGTCAGCATCTGAGACCAGTTTTTGACTTCCGGACAGGGCGACCTTTTGCTGCTCCAGTCCCTTGTTGAGTAGCTTGATACCCAAACGGATCTCCTCTGGTCCTGGATTAGCCGATAGAATTTCTCGGGCTGCCACGGTATTTTATACTGGTGTTGGGTATACCCAATCTCCGTTGCTATCTTTCCGTGGCTTCCCCATCTCATCTCCAAAAAGGACGGCACGGACACGTGGGAATTGGTTGTCATCTATGTGACGCTTCCGTGTCTTCTGATGTAGACGAGACATGTACTCCTTGTTCGACATGCGTTTCTTCTCTACCTCGATGTTTTTGGCTTCATCGAGGAGTTGCTGACGACGCGCTTCTAGGGCTTGCGCCCTTTCATCCAGCTCATCTGCAGTAAGTTCTGTAGCTGTAGGGATAGGTGTAGTTAATGCCGCATCGATGAGTTTACGCGCACCTTCAGTGATCACATGTCCATCCACCGATGCTTCTTTCTTCAGCTCGTCTGGGATCAGTGCTCCGTCCGAGTCTTCTTCGTATTCCTCGGCAATCACCTCCTCTGTCAGAGGGTCTTTTGTCGGGGTCTTGTTTTTCTTGTTCTTCTTCTTTGCCTTCTTGGCGGCGCCGGTAGCAAAGACGGCTTTGGGCCCGTTTCCCGGAGTCAAGCTCTAATCGGTACTTTCGGACATTTGGACTTCGGGATTGTCTCCGAGGTCCATGTCATCCTGCGCTTTGGGAGAGTGTTCCCCGGATCCTTCATCCATGGCTTCTCCTTCTTCTGCAGCTTTGGAGTTATACTCCTCTTCATATTCCGCGGAGAACTTTCAGAAATCTGCTGACGTCATCGACTCATCTGAGGATGCGGGTACGTTGGCGTTTGTTCCAATTGCTTCCAGCACCGAGTCGGTGTTTTCTCCAGCATCGGCAGAGCCGGATCCGGATCCCACGTATCCGACGAAGTGCGACGCGTGCTTCCTGAGGTACCTGCGGCTTTCGCGATCAGCCATATCGAAACTTTTGATGGTCTCGAGGATTGCATCTGCGCTTTCGCCTTGCAGTATCATATGTTTTAGTGTGTACCTTAGGAAAGGCCTGTCTGTTCCGGCATCATCAGAGCCGGAATCAGTGTCGTTGATATGTTCCTCCTGGATTTCGACTTCCACGGGTGGGTCGATCTGGGATCCGGCTCCTCCGGGGAGATCCACTCCATATTCGATGTTGACCGCTAGGTCTTCTTCAGGTTCGGATTTCTCCACTGTCTCCACAACTGGTGCGGGCTGGGTGGGATTAGGGTTTTTTGAGATCCGGAACTCTGCCGCCTCCGCGAACAAAGGGGACCCAGAAAATTCTTCTGCCTCTATCATCACCGTTGGGGTGGGTTGGGCAGGTTCAGCGAAACCGATGTAAACATCGATCTCGCCAAAAGACATGATTGTGTAGGCAGTCACGGCCTCCCTTGCCGGAATCCAAGTCTCGTCGAGAACGATGAGAGGGATGTCGCTGGCGTAGAGGATGCGACCGACGATGGTAGTCTCTCCAATTCCGATTCTTGCAGATTCCGCTCGGAACGCAGATTCGTATCTCACTTGCCCCACGGTGGGCGCCAACTGTCGTCGGATTGATGACAAGTACGCCATGAGGGGGTCCTCGAGGCATGCGGAAGAGAGGGGGGTGAGACGTACGGTATTCTGGGACGGTGAGCACACAAGTTTACCCAGGTTCGAATCCGCCGGCTTTGGACGGATCCTACTCCTGCTAGCAATCCAGTAATACGGCAGAGCCGGAATATGGGTTACATGGGTTTCGCCTGTGCGAGTTGAGGGTCTAAAGTATTGGGTTCCCTAAAGGCTCTCCCTAGGACGGCTTATATAGATATCCGGCCTAGGGTTTACAGGAGAGATCTATCCGGATACGACAAAGAGTCTGTTACAGAGTACATCTTGAACTACAAATAACATCATGGCCTAAGTCGGTAAGTCTTCTGGCCCTTCCTGTAGCCGGATTGGACTCCATCTTCTCTCCCTGACTGGGCCGCCCGTGAAGCAATGCTCTAACCCGAAGTGGGCCACCCTAGTGAGTGAGGAACTGTGAGGATACCCGGAAAGTATATCCCCAACAACTGGTTGGAACTTTTCATTTAAGAGATGGTTAAATCCTGAGTTGCAAAATCAGTAGACTAGTTTAAAAAAGTAGTATGTTGGCATCTGTTGCCCTGAATGATTTATCTGCCAAACAAAAATGGAAGTATGCAAAATCTGGGAAATTCTCTGTCAAATTCTTGTACAACAAACTTTCCTTTGATGGGCCAAGCAGGCCATTCAAACATATCTGGAAAGCTAATATACCTTTGAAAATCAAAATCTGGATGTGGCTAATTTGCATAATGCTATTACAACTAATATAATATGAAGAAAAGGAAATGGGTTGGTAGTTATGCATGTAGCTTTTGTCCTGCTATGAAAATAATAAATCATATTTTTTTGGTAGTTTAGACTCTGTCTATATGTGGAGTACAATTAGTATTGTAGTTGGTTCTTACATTGGGCCCACTTGTTTTACTCAGTATTTTTTGTGGATTTCTAAACTTCCCCCTTTGAAACTATCTTTCATATTGTTTGTGTGGTTGTTCTATATTAGTCTCTTTGGAAAACCAGAAATCGAGCATGTTTTGAGGGCAAGATATCCTCACCAGCAGAGCTAATCTGTTACATGTGTGTCTTCTTACGATATTAGGCATGCCTCCAAAATGTTATTGATAGGGAAATCTTGATGGAAGGTGCAGATAGGCTATAGCGTGTTGATCTTCAAGCACATGAGATGTCTAACATGGCCTCGATGCTAAGAATTGGTGATGCCAATAGTGAAGCTGATGAAAATGTTGAAGTAATTGTCGATTAAAAAAAGATCAATTAGGGGACTATCAGAGCTGGGAGAAGAAACTGGGGAAAGAGTATCTTTGGTGTTCTAGAAAATTTTGTTGAGTTTGTCACTCTGATCTGCTCAGAGTTTGTTGACTAGGTTTGTGTCTGTTTTCATCTATGGATGTTGCATGGATGTCTCTTAGGCCGTCGTCATTTGTTGTTATGACCTTTCCTTTTCTCTTGTTTACTGGAAACAACTATGTTCTGTTATCCTTTGATAATGGAACCCGGCTCCCACGTTCTAGGCATATGGGGAAAAAATTAACGCAAAGTTCGTACCAAAAGTTAAGATAAGACTAAGAGAAGAAATAAGTGCTTTCCTTGTCTAAAGGATTCTTATTTCCTCTCGGTTGTTTAAAATTTTAAATATTCATGTGCAATTAGAAGTGCGTATTAATTTTTTGATAAAAAAAATATATTAGTATCATGCAGATATCAATCAAGACTTGGCGTCCAAGAGCATCACTAAGAACGGAGTCTCCTCGTGTTGTCGCTCTGTCTTGCCTAGACTACTACGGAACACATATCATTCGGCACACAGTCTTCACCATATCCAAACTTTTCTCCATCTTCCCTTTTAATCTGGAACTAGACAAGAGCCAACGAGATCGACTGGTCATTGGTGCAACCATCTTGATCTTACTCATCATTGTTAATGCCATGGTAATCGTAACAAAAGATTCCATGGCATACTAGATGGTGCCGACAAAAGTGGCATCATCATGGCAGGTTCACACTTAGCCATGGCCGACAACGGTAATAGCTGACAGATCCACTTACATGCGCGAAAATTTGGTCGAGGAACTGAGCCATGTCGACCTTGTGAAACAATCCTACCATGTAATGTGCTGCCTGAGGCCTTTGTTGTGGAAGATCTCGCTCGGCGCTCTACTGCATCCCTACAAACACAATCTGTCATCCCAAAGAACACATGTGTGTTCACGAGCAGCTACCGATTACTGGCCCCATCTTAGACCCGGACACGTGGGCAGCAAGGCGGCCGAGCCAGGTCTTGCTAGCGACCTGGGAGACAAATCGACAATGTTGGGGAAGAGGAGACCGCCAAGGTTGAAGGAAAAGGGGGAGAGGCTCTCGCCCCCACCCCGCCGTCGTCCATCATCGGGGAGGTCTGGGAAGAGTACCGGCGGCCCAGGCTTTAGCCCACGCCCCCGGAAGGGTCTCTGAACGAATCATTTTTTTGATAAGATCCAAGTGCATATCATTTAGCCTAAAATCTTGGTACTATAGTTTGCAATTTTGTCAAATGGACCGATAGTTGACTTCCTTATAAACATCGGCCATCTGAGCATCTCCTGCGCTCGTTCTCATCCCCTCCTGCTCACCCAGCACTGGCGCATGGTTTGCCTGTATTGCCAGTTTGCAACCGCCAAAGCCAGAGAAGAGAAGGTATACCGTAATAACGCGCAGCTTCCAACATAAAAAGGCACAATGAAGCACGTAGAAACAGAACCGGTACGTAGCCGAAAAGACGCCGTCGGTCCGTTTAATCTCTGATGGCTTTAGGGCCTTGGAGGTGTGGCGGACCACGGCCTCTCACCGGCGGGAGGGTTTTGTTCGTCGTATAGGCTATTTTCTTGTCTTTTTCGGGATGTTGAGACGACAGCTATATCCTGAAGTCAGAATAAAGTCCTCCCGCTCTACCCTCTCTCCGGTGATGCGTCTAGCACTGACGAAGGGCGCGTGGAGTCGTGTGTCCGACTGGTCTTCTGGGATCTAGTCGTTATTCGTGTTAATTTCAGGCCAGTCTCTTCCGATCTACTGATGTCGTCATTGGCGATGGTTGCTGATTTAGTGCGCTGGTTCTTTGGGACCTTAGCATGACGACTTTCTGTCTGTCTACTACAACAAGTTCTGCTACGACAAGTTTTGCCCGGCTCTGGTGATGGAGAGGCGAGGACGGCGGCGCGCCTTCGGCCCGTGCTAATGTTTATAGTCTTTAATAGGTAGTCCATCGATCTATTTGTAATTTTTATTACTTTTACGCCTCTTTGTACTCCTAGTATTGATGATTATTAATAGATCAGCGGAATTTTCGCAAAAAAAAAAGCACAATGAAGAAAGAAAAAAGAACTGCACCAAACTCCTGACCCGAAATTCCAACAGTGAACTAATTTCACACGAACGTTCAACGCACATACTCTATCTATGCTCTGTGTGAGTTTGAACCACACAAAAAAAGTCAAAAATAAAAAAAGACCCATACATAAATCATATATGGAGCCGGCCCGCGCCAAAAACTGATCTATTTTCTTGTTTATTATTGTGACCTACTCCCTCCCATATTAATTGACTCGAATTTGTCTAGATTTGATATATTTAGACATATTTTAGTATTAGATATATCTGAATTTAGATAAATTCAAGTCAACTAATATGGTCGAGGGAGTAATTAAAAGGCTAATACATACACACGCATTAAGACACGTTAACTCTGAGGCACAGACGCATGCACCAGCTTCAGTCAAGTATGTCTTAAAATTGTCAGGCTTCTTTTTTGTGGAACCGCCAATGTTCAGATTTCTTGTGGTGGTGCTTTGGCTTCTTTACTATCATGACGGTGCAGTGCGCGTGGTGGGTGCAGTAGTCGCTCACGCTCCCGAGCACAGCCCTGCAAGAATTGATCATTTTGATCGATTAATAGTGCGATACTACTACCGTGATTCCGCCGACCTGTAGTATTGTTTTCATGCGGAATTGTTAATGTTGTCTTGTCGGTCTCAAATCCTCAAGCAAACTGAGGACAGACAGATTAAGGAAGGAAGGCAGAGCAAGCAGACAAACCTTTTGAATGCCCCGTAGCCATGGCTGCCCATGACCAGCATGTCCGCATGATGCCTCTCGACCGCCTCGCAGAGCACGTTCCTCGCGTCCCCCTCTTTCACCTCATAGCTCACGTCCGTCACATGTGAGCACTGCTCCTTGGCCTTCTCGATGACCCTGGCGGAGGCGCGCTTGAGGTCGAGCTCCAACCTCGGGAGCAGCTCCGCGGTGCCGATGCCGGCGATGCCGATGACGGAGGAGGCGGGCGGCTTGGCGCTGACCACGACGAGGTGGTACTGCTGTGTCTGGCCTGGGGCGAAGAAGTGGTGCATCGTCCACTCCAGCGCGTAGTAGCTGTGCTCGCTGTCGTCGATCCCCATCACCATCGCCGGCTTCCCGCTCGCCGCCGGTTTCCCGCCTGATTCCACCGTCGCCGGCACCGGCGCCGTCGAGGCCTCTGCGCGCTCCACTGTAATTAGGGACTCCGCCTCCGCCTCCGCCTCCGCCGCCATGTCTCCTTACGTCAATGTGCGTACTAGTGGCCTGAACTTGATTGGCTTCGACGATGAAGAAAAGAGGAGGAATAGCCGAGCAAGGGGATGCCTCTCGGAAGTTGGCCTAGCGGATGGGAGGAGGAACCGGAGCACGGGAAGCGCGCAGGTCGCTTCCGTTGCGTCCTGTGGTTGTCAAGTTTTGTCCCCTTTTTCTCCTCTATTATTATTCGGAAATGAAATACCCGGTAGGAGGGGCTCGGCACCATCTGTGTCCTCCATTCATTGGAGATTCATGCTAGCCTTTTTACAAAACAACTCTTGCACCATTTTTTTTTAGTCTATTGCTCTTTTGCTTATTAGTCCTCAGTGTTTTCAGTTTTTAAACATATTCCGTCGCTGTTTTGTCTCTCCACATGTTAAACAGAGAAAATATTATTTATTTTGTTTAATTAGTCAATTTAATTAGCCAGTTTTATATGTATACATGTTTCATATCCTTCGTGTTTATACATGTTTCTGCAAGGATACAAATAATGAATCTTCTATGTTTTTCGAGTGGAGCACGTCCATGGCCTTCACAAATTATTTTCCACATATTTCTTACATATTACCTTTTACAAAATGTTTTTCATAGATTTTTTCATGTAATAATTTTTATTCTATAAAAATTATTTTTCACACAAAATCAACTTTTTTCTTACAACTATGTCAACAAAATTAACGGTTGCAATAATATCCAAAGTTTCATCACAGATTCATGAACAAAACATATATAGATTCATATGAGACTTAATCAGAGAACCGATTCTTGGGAGATTCATGCAAGTTTCGTACCAAATTCATAGCATAATCACAGAAAAAATACAAGTAGAAGCATGAACACTTAAAACTATGAGATTATGTTCAGATATTAAGGATAAAAATCTAAATCTACGGGTTTATTTTCCATGGACAGGAATTTTTTGGAAAAGAAGACAGAAAATTATATGAACTTCAACATCCTTTTTTCGGATCCAATATGCATGGACATATTTTTCATCCAAGAACCAACAGTGAATCTTCAGACAGAAAAAAGAAGCCCTCCAAGACTGCTACGAGATCCATCAAAGATTCATCAAAAAATGTTTCAAGATCCACTCATATTTCCATCTCGGATTCAATCAAAATCCAGCCAAAACTTGATCTGGATCTCGGATTCAAATGGATCTCGTAGCAGGCGACGAACTTGTCTTCAAGGTCGAAGAAGGTGTTGACCACCGCGCCGTCGGCCGTGCGCTTGGCTGCCATGGCCTCGTCCCGCAGCCACTCGCTCCCTGGAGCGTAGAACCAGCCGAGGGCCATGTCCCTGGTCACCTTCACGGACACCGGAGACGGAGGTGGCCTCATCCCACAGCCACTCGCTCCCTGGAGCGTAGAACCAGCCGCGAGCTCGAGATCTGGGAGGGGGCGCAGCGACAGAGGTGGGAGGCGGCGACGGAGGATTTAGGAAGGGGAAGGGGCGCAGTGACGGAGGTGGGAGGCGGCGACGGCGATGGAGGTGGGAGGAGGCGACGGCGACGTAGGTGGGAGGCTGCGACGGCGATGGAGGTGGGAGGCGGAGACGGAGGATTTCGGGAGGGCAAGCGGTGGGCTCAGGGTCGTTCTGGGACGGGAGACATGCGGGGCTAGAACTTTTGTCCTCTCTTTGCGGATCGTGGTGTTGATTCAACGTTTCGCAGGGGCCTTTTTTCAAATGTATTGTATATGTTGACTGGAAGGACTTTGCACGAATCTCCAACAAATTTTGTGGCAAAGATGATGTCGGAGCCCCCTCTTACATGCGGTAAATCCGTGCTGATTATTGTTTTATTTGCAAGGAAAACAAATCTCAAGTGTAGAAGCATATATGCGATATTTTACCTCATTGAAAAGTACAGTTCAGAACTAGTAGTAGAGTATGCAGATTGGACATTGAAATCCGGCGAAATACAACGGTAACTAACTTGGATAGAAGAGATAAAATTACACCAAGAGCGGCACCAGAACACACCGCTCCCGGCGCTGCAACCTACCGCATCCAGGCATGGCGACGTCTATGCACGTGCCATCTATCCCCCTCCCCAAGGCCATCTCGTCGGGTCGAGATGGGTGGGGCGCGAGGAGCGCTTCGACGGCGGAAACGGCGGTCCTAGCGTGGATCGTGGAGCGCGAGACGAGCATGACGGCCATGGCGTGCGTTTCCCTGGTGGTCGTGCTGAGCGTGACGGGCGCCGTGGGCGTGACGAGCTCGTGGACAAACGTGGCGTGCGCGGAGAGCAAGGGGCGCATGGTGGTGACCGCGGTGAGCGCGCTCCTGGCGACAGCGGCGAGCGTGCTCCTGGTGGTCGCCGCGAGCGCGACGAGCACTGTGGGCATGGCGAGCCTGGGGGCAGACGCATCGAGCATGAAGCGCAAGATGGCGGTCGCCGCGAGCACGGCGGGCATGGCAGGAGTGCTGGGCACCGCGAGTGGGGCTCGCGTGGAGGCCACGACGGCCGTGGCAATGGCGATGTGCCCAGCGATCGAGGAAGGAGACCGCCGCCTCGGAGGCAGAGAGCCAACAACGACCACGGTGGACGCCCCCTCCCCGCGACATTCCATCAACGTCACGACGCGAGGTGGCCCCTAACCATCCCATGGAGATGGTCATAATTCCAAGGACAACGGAGACCACCGCAGCGGAAGACGCTCTGTGCTCGTGGCATTCGTTTCCGGGCAAAGATCGATTGTGTCCCTGTTCGAGGCCGGGCGGCGGTGGCGGCGCAAGTGCCTAGGGCTGAGGACAACTTCACTCTCCATCATTCATGGCCGGCATATTTCCTCTTGTTGTGCAGCAGCTGGCGTGTTCGTGATGACGTCATGGCCGCCGGGGTGGTGGACGGTAGGGGATTCTCCCTCCGCTTCTCGTCGTGGAATCAGCAGCTTCAGGTTGTGCACCGCCCGCTCCGATACCGTGCACACATTGAGCTCACTGGGGTCCTGGTGCATGCTTGGAACCATAGCACAGCGGTGGCGCTCCTCGGGTCTCAGGCTTGGGTGGAACGGCTGGGAGCTACGACGGCTAGCCGGGAGGATTTGGGGCGCTTCCAAGTGGTAGCTTGGATCGATATCATCAACCAGCTGTTGCAGGAGAAGTCCCTGCTCATCGAAGAGGATGATGGACTCGTTTTACCTGGGGACGCTCTTATCCTGCTGGAAAAACTTATGCTCCAATACATCATCAAGGTTCGGCTAGTTCGGGAAGAGGACATGTCGGGCGGCAACAGCCCGACTCTAGGAGGTGGGGGAAGCGACAATGACGATGGAGGTGATGGCGGTGGTGCTGGCAGAGATGGCCACGAACTTGGGAGCAAGCCTGGTGGTGGGCCACATCGGGGTCCCGACACTCGAGCTAGGTCGCATGGATCACATGGCAAGGCACATCGGCGGCGACCTTCTAGCGAGGGATGGGGCAGCAACCGTCGTGTGGCCATTAACGTGCCTCTAGAGGTGACACCTTGGCCAGAAGTGGAGGGGGAGAACCAGGAGGAAGACGACGCAGAGGAAGGTGATGAAGAGGTGGAAGGGGTGGATGGCCTGGCGCGCCTGGCGGTTTCTGCAGAGGAGCGTTGGCCACGATTGAAAGGGCATTTCCTTTCCTAAGTGGTTTTGATGTTTGATGCTAACACACGTGTTGGACTAATCATTTGCTAAGTGTTTTATAGGCCCACTATGTTTGCAAAGCATTCAGTATCCCTCAAAAAGGCCAATAGCAAGACTTAGTTTTTCCTAGATCTTTTACTTGAGTCGTAGGAAAAACCGTACTATTAAGAGGGAGTCCGCTTCGAAAAGTTTGGGTGGAATCAACTCCTATTTTATAGCCCATCCAGCTTTCCCTCAATGGTTGAGACTAAGAGTTTTTCTGCCCATTTTTGCTGCACCTGCACTGTCTGTGGCATCCGGTAGTACCGAAAATTCCATCTGGTACTACCGCTCGCCACCGGTAGTACCGCCTAGCGGTACCAGACATGCCTGAAGCATTTGAGAGTGTGGGCTCTTATTCTTCCTAGTTCGGTACCTCCCCCAGCACTACCTCCACGTCCGATAGTATCGCTGCTACTTCTGGTACTACCGCTCAGCGGTACTACCGGCTGTTGCAACCATGTGCTACCAAAGGAGATAGAGGCCTTGTTGCCTCCTCGTGTCCTCATACAGTACCGCGTCCAGTACCAGTCTGGTAGTACCGGTTGTTTCCAGTACTACCGCTTCTGGTTCCGGTAGTATCGGTCAGGACAGCTAGCAACGGGCAGATTCTCTTCTTAAGGTATAAAAGGGTCTTTCTTCTCCAACGAGAAGCTTGTCTCTTTTATCTCTCTCCTCCATTGTTCTTGAGCTGTAATTTCCCTAGATCTCCTCCCTAGTGCTCCAATCTACTTGATTCTTTGGGATTTGGTGGAGGAGGTCTAGATCTAGGGTTTCACCAAAGCAAAGTTGATTCCTCCTTGTTTTCCTTTGTGGATCTTGTTACACTTGGGTTATTTGAACCCTAGACGGAAGAGGTCGGTCTCGGAGCTTGGGAATTGGTTGTAAACCTTCGGTATTGTGTTGGGAGACTCCAAGTGTGGTGGAGGTCTACTCAACAAGTTTGTAAAGGTTTCGATTGCCGCCTTCAAGGTCACTGCATAGTGGATCGGGTGCTTGCCGTGAGGCAGGTTCTTGGGAGAATAAGGTGAGGCCTTGTGTGGCGCAGGTGGTCTTAGTACCACCCACCCCTCCAACGGAGATGTACTTCCCCTCAAAAGGAAGGAACTTTGGGAAAATATCTTCGTGTCTATGATACATTGCAAATGTATCTATAATTTTTGATGTTCCATGCTTGGTTTTATCAACTTTCTTGTGTTTTGTCCACACTTTGGAGTACTTTTCATATGATTTCTTGGACTAACCTATTAACAAGAGCCACAGTGCCAGTTGCCTGTTTTCTGCTGTTTTTGGTTTCAGGAAGTTAGAAAATAAATATTCTCGAAATTGGACAGGACAAAAGCCAAAGTCATTATTTTACCGGGGGACATCTGGAGCCAGAATACGAGACGGAGAGGGGCTAGGGCCCGGCCACACCACCTGGCCACGAGGCCAGGCCTGGCCCGCGCCAGGGGGTGGTCTGACCGCCCCAGGCACCCCCTCGTCCTCTCCTTCCGCCTATATATTGCCTCTAATATGGAAACCCTAAGTACCCGATCAAAATTCCACGAAAGAGTCTATAGCCGTCGTCATCTCCATCCCTAGATCGGGAGGGATCTAAAGCTCTTCCCGGCACCCTGCCGGGGAGGGGAATTCACCTTGGAGGCCTTCTTCATCATCATGCAAGCCTCCGGTGTGATGCGTGAGTAGTTCATCTTTGGACGACGGGTCCATGTAGTAGCTAGATGGGTGGTTCTCCTCCTTTGTGCTATCATGTCTAGATCTTGTGAGCTCCGTTCATGATCAAGATCATCTATTTGTAATTCTGCATGTTGTGTTTGCGGGGATCCAATGGATATTGATATGCTATTTCAGATTGATTATTGATTCTATCATGTCTTTGTTATTTGTGATCTTGCATGCTTTCCGTTGTTAGTGGCTATCTTGGCCAAGTAGATGCTAGCAACTCCAAGAGTTAGTACTTATGCTCGATAGTGGGTTCATGCCTCTGGTAATCTGGGGAAGTGACAGAAATCTCTAAGGTACTAGATGTGCTGTTGCTACTAGGGAGAAAACAACAATCCTTTGTTCATAGAACAATCGTATTGTTTACTTTACACGCAATTCGTAAAGTAATAATCAGTTGCTTGCAACTTAATACTGGAGGGGGTTCGGATGATAACCTGAAGGTGGATTATTAGTCATAGATGCAGTTGGATGGCGGTCTATGTATAATGTTGTAATGCCCAATCGAATCTCAAAGGAGTCAAGATGATTAGTATATGCTTGTATGCTTTCTCGATGTTTGTCAATTGCCCCGCTGTAATTTGTTCACCTAGCATGTTATCTATCTTAAGGAGAGCCACATCTAGTGAACTATGGACCCCGGTCCTTTATTTTACATTCAATCTACAATCAACTGTTTACTGCTTTGTGTTTACTTTTTGCAAACTATTACTTCCTTCCATTCGATAAGTTTAATCCTTTATTTTCAGCAAAACTGGTGAGATTGACAACCTCATCGCAAGTTGGGGACAAAGTTCTGTGGTTGTGTTGTGCAGGTCTCCACGTTGCTGCTGGCACCGGTAGTGCGTCCTGCCAACGTTTAGCTAGCTACACCTTTGGGGTGTTTCCTTGCTCCTACTGGATTGATAACCTTGGTTTCGTACTAAAGGAGAACTTGCTGCTGTGCTTATCATACCTTCCTCTTGGGGTTCCCCAACAAGCTCAATATATTTTGGGCCATCAAGCATATTTTCTGGCGCCGTTGCCGGGGAACAAAGAAGAAGAATCTCCCACGTCAACCATGCGCCATCAAAAATATCTTCTGGCACCGTTGCTGGGGAGTCAAGGACATCTTCACAAGGGGAGTCCCTCATAACCAATCTCTTTACTTTGTTATTTTTGTTTTTCTTAGTTTAATTTTGTTTTGTTTGCTTGTTTCTTTATCAAAAACACAAAAAAATAGTTTTACAAGTTTGCTTTCTTTATTAAAAACACACAAAAAAGTCTTTCTATAGTTGTTACCTCTTCTTTAGCTCACCATGTTGATCCCTAAATTCACCTTGAAAGACCTTTCAATAGGTAGTGGTTCTATAATTGGAAGAGATAATATGGAAGAATTCTTTAATCATGTTAGTAAACATGAATATATTGAGGATAGATCCCTTGCAGAACTTGCTCCAAACTATGAAATTGCTGCAGCTTCTTTAGTTCACATGTTGGAAGCTAGGTTTGCTAACCTTAACCCCTTAATGCAAGTAATGTTTCTTAAACTTAAAGAAAAATTGATGACCCCGAAAAGAGAGATTTTATCCTTGAAACTTTGCTTAAGGAATTATATGATGTTGCCAAGGAAGCTAGAAAAGTCTTTGAACGTTTTAATATGCTAGGCTCATGCATAGATGTTATTGGTACACGAGAAAAGATGGACAAAACCGAACCTAATGGGGAGGAACCTAAGATACCGATACCTTTTAAACTCGTAGCAATCCATGAAGTCATAGAAAAGAATCTTGATTGGATTGTTCCTGAAAACCCTTTTGATGAAAATAGTGAACCCAAGAGCATTGAGAGAGGACCCTCTAGAACTTATTTGGATGATATACCTTGCCTTGTTGAAGATATTTCTGGTATTGCTCTTAATGCTTCTTCATTTGAGAACACTTGATTCTTTTTCTTGCTTCTTATGCCTAACTTAAAGGCGTTAAAGAAAAGTACTTATTGGGAGATAACCCAAAAGTTTTAGATGAGTCTTGGAAGTTATTAACTCAGTAATAACCGCTCCTTATCCTTTTTATTTGCTTTTTGTGCCAATAGTAACCTCTAATGAGAGAGAAGTAATGATTGGGAAAGTTGTTGTCCCGAAACAGATTTTTGTGCTTCACCGTAAGAATTCGTGTAAAATCTCTGTACGTCCTTTTTAGGCGTGAATTTTTGTGCTTCTGCCCCAGGTTGTTATATAACTTTCGTTAGTTTAACATTTTTTGATTTGAGCAACAGAAGGTTTTCGAAAAAATTCGTCTTTACCTGCTGGTCTGTTTTAACAGATTTCTGCCATTTTCTGCATTTGCTTCTTGTTGGTTCCTTTTTGAGTTCTTTTGGGGAATGGAGATTTTTGAGGGAAGTGATACAGTAGCTAGTGTTTTAATGGAAGTTTTATTGGTGTTGGAACTGAACCTAAAAGACCTATTATCTTGAGTGCACTAATGTTGCTAATAAAAAATGTGTGAAGTTTTGTATGAAGGAAAACTTTCAGGTGTATGGAAGGAATGAGTAATGAGATGAAGGATGGACTAAATTTCAAGCTTGGGGATGCCACTCGTGTAACCCCAAGAAATATCCAAGAAGTACAAGCGTCAAAGCTTGGGGATGCCCAAGGCATCCCCTTCTTCATCAATAAAAATCCCAGGTTTCTTCCAAACGCTTCACTTTTATTGTTTCATGCACAGTTGTGTTGTTTTGGAGCGTCTTCTTTTTCGTTTTTGTTTTGGTTTTTCGTTTGCTTTGTTTGCTTAGTTTGCTTAATAAATTGGTTGGACACCCTCTTTCATACATTGGTTTTCAAATAGTTTGGTTTGGTTTAGAAAAGAGTAGGAAAGCTCGTGCTTAAGTGGTAAAGAAAGTTTGTTTTTGACTGTGACCTATGCTTTGTCATGCCATGCTTGGTATTGTTTTGGATTTATGTTTCGTATTCTTTGCTGTAGCATGACTTGTTATAAACAATTGAGATTGCTTAATGTGCCTTGGATGAATCATGCGTTGTTTTAGCATATTAAAGCATAGTATTGTGGTATTCTCCTTTGATGCTTTATTTGGGTTGACTTGGCGCATGCTCACACCATGTTATGACTATACCAAGTCACCATAAGCCTTTATCATCCTTTAGTTTTCAACTTGTAGTATCACTTTATGCTTTGATCAATGATGTTTTGTCGCTCTGCATGATTATGACCATTATTGCTCTCTTAGTTTGTCGCTCCTAGTCTTTTGCTAGCCTCCACAACCAAGTATGAGTTCCACTCATGCATCCAACCCCCTAAACCAAGTTATTCCAAAGAGTCCACCATACCTACCTACTAGCATATGCTATTCCAAGTATATTCATGTTTTTGTTTACCTTCCAAATTAAACTTGTTATGAGAAAACTAGTGATTAAAGCTCTCACTAACTTGATGGCACACTTTACTTTTCTTGCCCTTAATAAACTTGAACCATTGTGTCGTCTATGTTGTATATGCTTGCACTTATTTGTTGGGGATTACCAGAACCATGCTATCATGGGGAACGCTTTCAACATTGCACTGGTACTTTGTACCTAGTTGATATCATGCTCTTTTGTCTATGGATGTCGATTAGCAGAACCATGCTGTCATGGGGAACGCTTTCAACATTGCACTGGTACTTTATACCTAGTTGATATCATGCTCTTTTGTCTATGGATGTCGTCGGTGTGAAATGAAAGGGAAGCCTGTAAGTCCATGGAGTTATGTATATGTGTTAGAGAAACGCCTGGGTCACTGGTCTAATCCATGCTGACATGATGGAAACCTGCAGTGTAACCATAATGAGCTGTCTATGAAGCATTCTTCTTATAAAAAAAGAGTCCTATATTGAGAAAAAAAGAGAAAAATAAGGAAAAAAAAGAAGAGATTATGAAAAGAGGAAAGAGAGAAAAGGCACCATATTCCCATGGTAAATAAGAAGATTGTTGAGATGCTCGTTGTCTGCTTTCCTTGTCATTTTGATATGGGGATTCTTCCGTATCATCGGGCAAGGGGTACCCCGTTGGCGGTTCTATATGATACACATGTACTTACAATGACAAGAACTTAACGGTGACTAAACTTGAGTAGCATGAGGAGCGGCCCTCGTATTCAAGGGACATGAGATTTCTAACTTATACTTCGTCAAGCATGTACACCACAGTTTGTTCACTTTAACCTTAATCACTTCAAGATGCTTATGATAGGGGCAATGAGAGCTGAAAGCTATAAGTACCATAATTTTGGAAGCTCTTTATGAGACTTGAATCCCTACTTCCTTCTATGAAGGCCTTTCTTTTAATTTTATGTTGAGTCTCCACCTTCTATCTTTATGCACCTACTTTGAGAGCATAGTGGCCATTCTTAATTCTATGTGCATTGTCCCAAGACTAGTTGATTGATGCATACCTTGATATTGCTTGTTTTAAACTATTTGTATCTAGTCACTCTTATGAACTTTGAAGGTGTCCTATGCATTTATGTTTGTTACTCTATGAGGGACAAGCTGAATACCAGTATGCTATGTTTTCTTTATGTGAAACAAACAAACGTCTTGCAAAGCATTGTTATTCATGAATCTTTTGTTTGTGCCTTTTCATGTTGCAACATAGTTTCTTTGTCTTATTTCTAGAACTTTGTGTTTCATGTTATGATTAAAATACTATGATCCCAGCTTTTAATGTTTTACAAATACTTTGATCAAGTTTATGATGGCGCATGTCACCTCAAAAATTATTCTTTCTTTTTATCACTTACCTACTCCAGGACGAGCAGGAGTTAAGCTTGGGGATGTTGATACATTGCAAATGTATCTATAATTTTTGATGTTCCATGCTTGGTTTTATCTACTTTCTTGTGTTTTGTCCACACTTTGGAGTACTTTTCACATGATTTCTTGGACTAACCTATTAACAAGAGCCATAGTGCTAGCTGCCTATTTTCTGCTGTTTTTGGTTTCAGGAAGTCAGAAAATGAATATTCTCGGAATTAGACGGGGCAAAATCCAAAGTCATTATTTTACCGGGGGACATCTGGAGCCAGAATACGAGATGGAGAGGGGCTAGGGCCCGGCCACACCACCTGGCCGCGCGGCCAGGCATGGCCCGTGCCAGGGGGTGGTCTGGCCTCCCCAAGCACCCCCTCAGCCTCTCCTTCCGCCTATATGTTGCCTCTGATACGGAAACCCAAAGTAACCGTTCAAAATTCCATGAAAGAGTCTATAGCCGCCGTCATCTCTATCCCTAGATCGAGAGGGATCTTAAGCTCTTCCCGGCACCCTGCCGGAGAGGGGAATTCACCCTGGAGGCCTTCTTCATCATCATGCAAGCCTCCGGTGTGATGGGTGAGTAGTTCATCTCTAGACTATGGGTCCATGTAGTAGCTAGATGGCTAGTTCTCCTCCTTTGTGCTATCATGTCTAGATCTTGTGAGCTCCGTTCATGATCAAGATCATCTATTTGTAATTCTGTATGTTGTGTTTGCGGGGATCCGATGGATATTGAGATGCTATTTCAGTTTGATTATTGATTCTATCATGTCTTTATTATTTGTGATCTTGCATGCTTTCAGTTGTTAGTAGCTATCTTGGCCAAGTAGATGCTAGCAACTCCAAGAGTTAGTACTTATGCTCGATAGTGGGTTCATGCCTCTGGTAATCTAGGGAAGTGACAGAAATCTCTAAGGTACTAGATGTGTTGTTGCTACTAGGGAGAAAACAACAATCCTTTGTTCATAGAACAATCGTATTATTTACTTTACACGCAATTCGTAATGCAATAATCTGTTGCTTGCAACTTAATACTGGAGGGGGGTCGGATGATAACCTGAAGGTGGATTATTAGTCATAGATGCAGTTGGATGGCGGTCTATGTATAATGTTGTAATGCCCAATCGAATCTCAAAGGAGTCAAGCTGATTAGTATATGCTTGTATGCTTTCTCGTTGTTTGTCAATTGCCCCGCTGTAATTTGTTCACCCAGCATGTTATCTATCTTAAGGAGAGCCACCTCTAGTGAACTATGGACCCCGGTCCTTTCTTTTACATTCAATCTATAATCAACTGTTTACTGCTTTGTGTTTACTTTCTGCAAACTATTACTTCCTTCCATTCGATACGTTTAATCCTTTGTTTTCAGCAAAATCGGTGAAATTGACAACCTCATCGCAAGTTGGGGGAAAAGTTCTGTGGTTGTGTTGTGCAGGTCTCCACGTTGCTGCAGGCACCGGTAGTGCACCCTGCCAACATTCAGCTAGCTACACCTTTGGGGTGTTTCCTTGTTGATGGCTCGGTGTTGATGTAGAGCTCGTCGGGAACCCCAAGAGGAAGGTATGATGAGCAAAGCAGCAAGTTTCCCTCAGTTATGAAACCAAGGTTTAATCGAACCAGTACGAGCAAGGAAACACCCTAAAGGTGTTGCTAGCTGAGCCTTGGCAGGGCGCACTACCGGTGCTAGTAGCAACATGGAGACCTGCATAACACAACCACAGAACTCTGTCCCCAACTTGCGATGAGGTTGTCAATCTCATCGTGTTTTGCTGAAAACAAAGGATTAAACGTATCGAATGGAAGGAAGTAATAGTTTGTAGAAAGTAAACACAAAGCAGTAAACAATTTATAGATTGTATATAAAGAAAAGGATTGGGATCCATAGTTCACTAGAGGTGGCTCTCCTTAAGATAGATAACATGCTGGGTGAACAAATTATAGCGGGGCAATTGACAAACATCGAGAAAGCAATACATGCATATACTAATCATCTTGACTCCTTTGAGATTTGATTGGGCATTACAACATTATACATAGACTGCCATCCAACTGCATCTATGACTAATAATCCACCTTCAGGTTATCATCCGAACCCCCTCCAGTATTAAGTTGCAAGCAACAGATTATTGCTTTACGTATTGCGTGTAAAGTAAACAATACGATTGTTCTGTGAACAAAGGATTGTTGTTTTCTCCCTAGTAGCAACAACACATCTAGTACCGTAGAGATTTCTGTCACTTCCCAAATTACCAGAGGCATGAACCCACTATCGAGCATAAATACTAACTCTTGGAGTTGCTAGCATCTACCTGGCCAAGATAGCTACTAACAACGGAAAGCATGCAAGATCACAAATAACAAAGACATGATAGAATCAATAATCAATCTGAAATAGCATCTCAATATCCATTGGATCCCCGCAAACACAACATGTAGAATTACAAATAGATGATCTTGATCATGAATGGAGCTCACGGGATCTAAACATGAAAGCACAAAGGATGATAACCAGCCATCTAGCTACTACATGGATCCGTAGTCCAAGGATGAACTACTCACGCATCACACCGGAGGCTTGCATGATGATGAAGAAGGCCTCCAGGGTGAATTCCACTCTCTGGCAGGGTGCTGGGAAGAGCTTCAGATCCCTCCCGATCTAGGGATGGAGATGACGGCGGCTACAGACTCTTTCGTGGATTTTTGATTGGGTACTTAGGGTTTTCATCCGGAGAGCATCTTATAGGCGGAAGGAGAGGCCGAGGGGGTGCCTGGGCTGGCCACACCACCCCTGGCGCGGGCCAAGCCTGGCCGTGCGGCCAGGTGGTGTGGCCGCCCTTTGGCCCTTCTCCGTCTCGTATTCTGGCATCTGATGACTTCCGAAAAAATAGGCACTTTGGCTTTTGTCCCATCCAATTCCGAGAATATTCATTTTCTAACTTTCCTGGAACCAAAAGCAGCAGAAAACAGGCAGCTGGCACTGTGGCTCTTGTTAATAGGTTAGTCCAAGAAATCATATAAAAAGTACTCCAAAGTGTGGACAAAACACAAGAAAGTGGATAAAACCAAGCATGGAACATCAAAAATTATAGATACATTTGCAATGTATCACTTGCTCCTACTGGATTGATAACCTTGGTTTCGTACTAAGGGAAAACTTGCTGCTGTGCTCATCATACCTTCCTCTTGGGGTTCCCCAACGAGCTCGATATATTTTGGGCCATCAGTCTACTCTTGGTTATTTCTATCCTTTACTCTTTACTTTTTGTTGCATGCTTGCTGTACATATAAGTTCTCTCACCTAGTTGCACATCTAGAGAACCTACTTTGTGTTAAGCCTTATTTGAAAAGAAGCTAAAAATTGAGTAGCACCTATTCACCCCTCCCCCTCTAGTCTCTTATACCGATCTTTCAATTGGTATCAGAGCAAGGTGCTCTTCTTTGGCTTAACCACCTAAGAGATGTATGAGCGACTCAAAGGTGAGTGAAAACACTCCCAAAGTAACACCCATCACTAAGAGAGAGCTTGACGAATCGATAGATTTGGTCTGTCAAGAGATGAGAGCCATGTTTGAGTTATATCTTGGTAAGAAGGAAATTGTTGTTCCTGATGCCATTGATAATCAATCAAGTGGTCCCAAACCGATGGAAGATCCCCTTAAGGATCCCTCCATCGGTGAAGGTAGCAACAAGGATAACGCTAAGCCTATGGGAAACGTTCCACCACCTCCTAGATACAATGTAGCTCCTATCCACACACCTCATATAAACCATCGTGGTCCACCACCTAAGCTTGATGAATCTAATTTCGCCAATTGGAAATATCTAATGTGCTCTCACTTTAAAAGTTCTAGTGTCCATCTTTCAAAGGTTGTGGAGTTCGGTTTCTATCCGCGCGATCCCTACAACATGACACCCACCAAGGAAATCAACAATCAACTCAATGCCACCGCCATGGCCATTCTCCAAGATGCATTTACTCATGAGCAAATGACTCACATTCGCTCTTATGACACCGCCAAGGAAGCTTGGAATGCTATACAACGAGTCTATCTTGGCAATGAAAGCATTCAAAACTCCAAGTTTGAATAAATGCATTATGAAGCGATGCCTTTGTTCGAAAGGAAGATGAGACTCCCGAAGACCTCTATCGAAGGGTCACGGATCTTTCAATTAGGATGATTAACCATGGTAGTAGGGATGTGGATGATAAGTGGATCAAGCGCAAGTTTATGCAAGCCATCTTGCCCTCCGAAGAGATATGACCAACAATATTCTCTCAAGGGCGGACTTCTATACCATGTCCTCCAGTGAAGTGTTAAATGAGTTTGTGGCTCTTGGAGTCATGAACAAGACCGTTGATGATGCTCTTGCTCGTGCTCGGAGAATGGATTATCCAAATCTTTCTTTGAAGGCCAAGGCTCATGTTTATGAAGAAGAAGTTGATTCGTTGGGGATGATAGAAGGAGATGACGAAGACATCAAGTGTGCTCTTCATGAGCAATTGACGTCTCAAGAAGGTTTTGGAAGAACCAATGGAAGGGTAATCCATCAAGGACTACCACAACTAGCGCAAGACCCAAGTTGAGATCATGTTACAATTGTGGAGAAACCAACCACTTCATTGTCGAGTGCCCATATGAGAAGAGAGAAGACCATGGAGGAAGGCTCATCTTGAAATCCAAGTTCAAGCCCACTCCAAACAAGAACTTTGTCAAGAAAGTCCAAAACAAGAACTTCGGAAACAAGAACTACCCCAACAAGAAGGAGCAACAAAAATATGTGTTGTTGGCCCGTGAATAATATGAAGAGACCAATGAGAATGATAGTGACTATGAACATGATGGAGAGATTGTGGGCGTGGCCGCCATTTCCACAATTACCACCACTTCTGCTACCACTACCACAACCTCTTCACCAACACCCCTCTTTAAATCTCCCAGTGAGAACAAGCGCGTCACCAAGTATACATGTCTAATGTCTACTACTACTTCAACCTCCTCACTAACATCCCTCTTCGACTCTCCCAATGAGGATAATCTCGTCACCAACCCCACATGTCTCATGGCTAAAGCATTCATGGTAACTCCTCCACCCATTATTCCTCCTTCTATTGATGCATCTTCATATGATGATGAAATGAGTCTCAAGATTAAGAAGGAGATAGTGGAATCCACTAGTTGCTTGAATAACCTAGAAGGTGAAGACAAGATGTGTGTTGAGGATCTAATGAGTGAACTAGGTGAAGCACGCTATATCATTGACGAGAGGGGTGATTCCATCTCGGAGATGTTTGGTCATACTTGGGAGGCCGCCATGGAGATTGTCGCCTTAACCAATGCTCTTGAGGAAGAGCAAAGTAAAAGAGTTACTCTTGAAGAGACCTATATTGCTCATGAAGAATCTTTTAACTTGAATATCTCTAAACTTGTTAAAGAACATGACCATGCTCTTACATTAACTAATGTTCTTAAAAAGGAAAAGCTCGAGTTTGGGGTTGGTCATGATAGACTAAATGAAGGATTTGAGAAACTCAAGAAGGAACATGAGGCCTTGTTGAGAAAATTATCCACTCTTACAAAGTCACATGAACAACTTCAAACTCAAGTAACAAAATATGTTTCAACCTTGTCAACTAGGATTGCTTCATGTTCTACTAACCCTTTTTGAGCATGGAGATCTTCTCGAGGAGAACAAGAAGTTGAAAGCTACAATTGAGAAAGGCTTTGTCTCATGCATTCAAGGTGAGAAAATCCTAAATGACCTTTTGAGTAAATAAAGGGACAATGTGGCTAAATAAGGACTTTGATTTGCATCCAAGTCGAAGAAGAAGAACAATGGCAAGAAGAAGAAGAAGAGGAAGATCTTGCCTACTCCCCCTTCGAAAATGATTACCTTTGTGAAGGAGGGGGTGACAAAATAGAAGGAACCAAGTGTCCTTAAGAGTGGTGATGAACCTTCTCGAAATGATTTTGCGGGAAAATATAACCCATCCTATGTTCTTATGAAATCTTATAATGGTCATGTCTATGCTAAATATGTAGGCACCTCTTATGGTGATGATTACCATTGGGCCATTTGGGTTCCTAAGATACTTGTGACTAACAAAAGAGGACACATTCAACAATGGGTACCTAAAAACAAACATTGATTTCTTGTAGGGATATGCTTTCGGTGGAATAAAATGGGTGGTTGATAGTGGTGCCACAAGTCATATGACCAGAAGCAAAGAAATGCTTGATGAGACAAGACCTAATACTTCCAACATGTGTGTCACTTATGGAGATGGATCAACCTCCAAGGTATTGGGTTTGGGTAAGGTAGTGGTCACACTGTATATATCCAGTGTGGACATTATGCTTGTCAAAACCCTTTTATACAATTTAATTTCTGTTCATCAACTCATGATTATGGGCTTTGTAGCCTACTTTACCCCTAAGGTTGTGGTTCCCATGTGGAGCAATACTCTCTCTATAGCCTTTGTTGGGTATGCCGACAATGGTTTTTATGTGGTAGATTTCGATAAGAAACCCACACCTACCATGGCTTGCCTAATGGCTAAACGTAATGTGGGATGGCTTTGGCATCGCTGTCTTGCCCATGTCAACATGAGGTCTTTGCAAAGTCTTCACACGGGAGGTCACATCCTTGGGCTAAAAGATAATGTGCGCTATGTAAAAGATCATGTGTGTAGGACATGCATTGAAGGAAAGCTCCATGAGACGGCTCAACCCCCCCCCCACACACACAACAACCATCTATTCCGATGGGATCTTGGAGCTCCTTCACATGGATCTCTTTGGTCCTCCATCCTTTGATAGCCTTGGGGGAATAAGTATTGTTTGGTTATTGTGGATGACTACTCAAGATACACATGGGTATATTTCTTCAAGAAGAAGAGTGAGACTCAAAAAACCGTCATCAACTTTGCCAATGAAGTATAGCGTCAACATAACAAGAAGATCTTGGCCATTAGAAGTGATAATGGTACCGAGTTCAAGAACTACACCTTAGATGAGTTTCTTGGTGATGAGGGGATCAAGCATCAATATTCCGCTCCTTACACCCCTCAACAAAATGGTGTGGTGGAAAGGAAGAACCGGACTCTTATGGATATGGAAAGAACCATGATTGTGGAGTTCAAGTCTCCATATAACTTTTGGGCCGAAGCTATCTCTACCACTTGTCATATTGCAACCGGGTTTATCTTCGCAAGCACTTGGATATGACTCCATATGAGATCCTTACCGACAAGAAGCCAAGTATCCACTATCTTCAACTGTTTGGGTGTAAGTGTTATATTCTCAAGAAAGGAAACCGGTTATCTAAATTCAAGCCTCGTGCTATTGAAGGTATATTTTTTGGATATGCATCAGACTCTCATGCTTATAGGATCTATAACAAGTCCACCGAGCAAGTTATACTTTCCTCTAATGTGAAGTTCGATGAACATCATGGCTCCCAAGTGGGGCAAATTGATCTTGGTGATGTAGGTGATGAAATTCCTCCTCAAGCCATAAGAATAATGCGTGTGGGATTTTTTTGCCCCGTTGAGGAACCCCTTGTGGTGGAAGGGGAAGGACAATGCTCTAGTAAAGTGGATCCCTCACCTACTCAAGATCTACTTTAACCCCATGGCCAACAAGATTCCATAAATGAAGAGATAGTTCATGATCAAGGTAAAGCTCAAGTGAATGATGAGTGTGCATCACCCCTTATGGACCAAGGTCAAGCTCATGAAGATGGGCAAGGTCAAAATGTTGAGCAAGCTCAAGGAGAGGAGAAAGCTCAATTTCAAGGTCAAGACGAGGATCAAAATAGTGGTGATGACCAAGTAGCTTCTCAAGAATCTGTTGAGGAAGCTCATGCTTGTCGTGAAGCAAGGAGGATCACCAAGCTCATCCAAGAAGGACTTACTCTTGAAAATGTTATTGGTGATCTTGAAAGGTGAATTACTACTCGTAACCAAGTGGCTAACTTTGTTGGCCACAATAGTTTCATTTCTTGTGTAGATCCCCAAAAGGTGTATGAATCTCTTGAGGACCTGGATTGGCTTGATGCCATGCATGGAGAGCTTCACAACTTCAAACACAACAAAGTGTGGTCATTGGTGGAGACACCCAAGGAGTGCCATAATGTCATTGGAACAAAGTGGATCTTCAAGAACAAGCAAGATGCAAATGGGATGGTCATTCACAACAAGGAAAGATTGGTGGATCAAGGCTTCTCACAAGTCAAGGGTATCGACTTAGGTGAAACTTTCGCCCCCGTTGCCCATCTTGAATCAATTTGTATCTTTCTTGAATATGCATCTCATCATAACTTTAAGTTACAACAAATGGATGTTAAAAGTGCATTTCTTAATGGTACCTTAAATGAGTTGGTTTATGTCAAGCAACCTCCGTGATTTGAGGACCCCAAGTTTCGAAATCACATCTACAAACTTGATAAGGCACTCTATGGACTTAAACAAGCTCCACGTGCATGGTATGAGTACCTTAGAAAGTTGTTGGTAGATCGTGGTTTCGAAGTTGGGCTAATCGACCCCACTCTTTTTACTAAGAGAGTTGGAGGAAACTTGTTCATATGTAAAATTTATTTTGATGATATTATCTTTGGTTCTCCTAACAAAGCTTTCAATGAAGTCTTTGCTAAGCTAATGACCGATGAGTTTGAAATGTCTATGATGGGCGAATTGCAATTCTTTATTGGATTTGAAGTGAAGCAATTGATTGGAGGTATCTTCATTAATCAAGACAAATACATTCAAGATATGCTCAAGAGGTTCAAGTTATCGGATTTAAATGGAGCCAAGACTCCGATGCCTCTCAAGTGTGATCTCACTCTCGATACTAAGGGTAAAGATGTGGATCAAAAGGTATATCGATCTATGATTGGTTCTTTGATTTATATTTGTGCATCTTGACCGGATATCATGTTGAGTGTGGGTATTTGTGCATGGTTTCAAGCCTCCCCAAAAGAAAGCCACCTTGTGGTGATTAAGCGAATCTTTCGATATTTAGTTGATACCCCAAACTTTGGCTTCTGATATCCCAAGGGATCAAAAAAAATTCTTCATGGTTTCACGGACTCGGATTGGGCGAGAGACAAAGTTGGAAGGAAGTCAACCTCCGGGGCTTGCCAGTTCCTTGGTTTGTTGGTCATCAAAGAAACAAAATTGTGTCTCCTTGTCCTCCATCGAAGCTGAGTATATTGCGGCCGCTAGTTTTTGTGCACAATTATTATGGATGAGGCAAACTTTAAAGGATAACAGTGTCACTTGTGACAAAGTGCCTCTTATTTATGATAATGAAAGTGCAATCAAGATCGCCTACAACCTGGTGCAACACACAAGAACGAAGCATACTGATATTCGCCATCACTTCATCCGAGAGCATGTGAACAATGGAGATATTGACCTCTCATATGTGAGCACCGAGAAGAATCTAGCGGATTTGTTTACCAAGCCCCTTGATGAGAAGAGATTATGAGAGTTAAGGCATGAGCTAAATATCATAGATTTGAGCAATGTGTCTTGAGATCATGCACCTATACCCATGCATGCATGTGTTATTTGATCTAGATGTAGGCATGGACATAGGGGGTCTGCGGTCCTAATTGATTGGGCTATCGCTCCCCCCATTATGCCCAAAGTAATAAAATCATCCTCTCAATATCATTTTGTGATATGTGAGCTTTAATGACGAGTTTTGGTAATGGACCCAAGATATATCTTCGTGGTGCCAAGCCAAGTATACTCAAACATGGTGGCCTTGGCCACCGACCCTCTCCTTCACGAGAGGTTGATTTTTCCTCATGTTTGTCATCTTTTTGGGTTTGTTTGGTGTTTGGGGACAAGCACTCCCATTTGGTTCTCTTGTTGGTTCTCAAAATTATTCAAGTGCATTGTTCTCCTTACCAGTTTGAACATCTCATCCTAAGCCATTTTCCTCAAAATCTCTTAGCCACTCTCTCTCTACACAAGATTCCATACTTCTCCATGTTTTTCCTGTCGATTTCGCTTATGGCCTCACCGGTACTACCAGATTTTTCGCGGTACTACCAGACCGGGCCAGTTCCCAGGAGCAATCTGGAAACTGTCCCAGGTTCGTCTGTACCAGAAAAACCTGTGGTACTACCGGACCAAAATCCGGTGCTACCGGATTGCAGTATGTGGTTAAGTGGAGGGTTGGGCGGGGAGGCACCCCTTAGTACCTTACTTCCCCTTGTCTCCCCACCTAACGCCACCATCGCCTGGAGCCGATCTCGCTGCCGGGAGCCGTGCCTCCGCCCTCTCCACCGGGTTCTTCCTAGATCTGGCCTCCGTGCGTCCTATCCTCCGCCATGGACTCCGGTATAACCGCGTTTCTTCTCCTCTCCTCGTTTTTGCCTTGAATCTAGATCATGTTTAGATTCATGGTCAAAACCGCTTTTGGATGGATTTCCTTCACATATCTCGCCAATACCCACCTCAACATATCAGGGAATCACCTTGTTCTGTGGATTTGTGCTTAGTTTGAGGTTCCTTCCTACCGGATCTGCGCGTTGTCCCGCATCTCCGGTAGTACCGGATTTTTTTCGGTACTACCGGACCCAACAGAACCCAAAAACATGTGAAAACTAGGATTTCTTGCATCTCTTGGTTCGGGATCTTGTGCCCGCATCTCCGTGCTTTTCTCCCTATTGCTTTCACATGTGCAGGTGGCTCGGGTGCTCGGAAGAGGTCAAAGGCTAGTCACGAGATTGAGGAGGAATCGGAGTTCAAAGAAGAGGTCATGCCCCAGCCAAGCGACCGTATGAACCTCAAGTTCACTTGGGGTGGTCATGGAGATGCTACCAAGTGGTCCTCTGGTCATGGTCGTGCTCCTCACGGTCCTCCCCCTCCCCCTCCCACTGGGCGCTCCAAGAGTGTGAGTTCTAGGCCAACAGGGCCAAAGCTTCTGTCTGATCTCTCTGAGGATGATTTTGCTGCCATGAGGAAAGATAACCCTTATCTTCGTGCTCGTGACCGTTACCGTGAAGGTAGCTTGTTCTTCACCAAATTCCAAGAAAGGGTGTTCAAGGAGGTTCTCTTGCACAATGATCAGTTGTTTGTGGATCAGAAGTGGATTAATATGGCTCACATGAACAAGCATATTGAATACTTTGGGGAGGCCAAGGAGATTTGCACCAACATTGGTTTGCTTCCTCTCATGGAGTTCAAACAAGACTTTAACCCCCAACTTGTGGCTCGGTTCTTTGCCACCGTGCACTTTGGCACTTCTAACACAAGGAAAATGACATGGATGACTCAGGGCATTATTAAGGAAGCAACCTTGTCCAAGTTTGGGGACATTCTTGGGTATGAGTACCGTGGCTTGGAGACCCCTTGTGGATTTCGCTGTCACTCTAATGGTAGACCTAAGAAGAACGATGTTCTTGTGCCTCTCTACATTCGAGGCCGAGGTATTTGTGGCAAGATCAAGGATCTTCTTCCCACCTATGCCATTTGCAACCGCATCTTCCGTGAGACTGTCGCACCTCGGGCGGGGAACAAGGATGATATGCATGGCTATATGGGTGACCTCATGTATAACACTTATATCAATCATGACTACGGTACCCCACTTGATGTGTTGGACTTCATGTGGAATGAGATGGTCATTGCCGCGCACACTAGAAGGGTGCCCCCTTTTGCTCCCTATGTTATGGCTCTTATCATCCACAAGTGCACCTTCATTGCCAATGACCTCCACAACCACCAGCTTTTGCCTGACAAGTCCAAGTCTTTATTGATCAAGAAGCATTCTAATCCTCGCAACGTGGCTGGCCAAGAGGTTGATGAGGAAGGTAATGTGGTTGAAGAAGATTCCGATGAAGATGTGGGTGGTCATGGTGGACATTCTTTTGTTGTGTCTCATCACGCGACTGCTCCGCCCTCATGGGCCAAGAGGTTTGAAGCCAAGCTCAATAAAATTTTCTGCCTTCAAACCGACAATCAAAAGCGTATATATGAAGCTCATGTCTATGCCAAGAAAGCTTGCTCTCGTCAGAAAAAGTTGATGGAAGCTCAAGGTTTGACTGTCTCTGAAGGCTTTGAGAACAACATCACCCCTTGAAAAGGATATAGATGTCGCCTAGAGGGGGGTGAATAGGCGGTTTAAAACTTTCATGAGAAGGGCTTAACAAAGGCAGAATAAAACTACAATTTACTTTGTTAAGCACAAAACCTATATAAATTACGGTTCACCTATGTGCACCAACAACTTATGCTAAGCAAAATAAGCATCTATGTGATAGCTAGATATAAGACTTCAAGCACGAAGGCTATCACAAAGTAAAGTGCATCACCCTATTCTCCTGTGATCCTCCCCACAAGAGGCTTGGTTCACTTCTTCACTATCGGTGCACTTGTCGGTGGCAATCCGTAACCTTTCACAAATATTGGGGCACTTCTCCACAACTCAATTGGAGGCTCCCAACAAACAAGCTCGGGGAAAGCTCCACAACTTAATTGGAGGCCCCAAGTAATCCACAAACCTGCAAAACAACTAAACCGTTTAGGGTTCCAAGAACCCAAGAGTAAAAAGCTTCTCACCTTTCATCCAACTGAATCCTCACCGAGAACTCAAACCGATGCACCAAATGCAATGGCAAGAACACAAGAAGTGCTCAAGTCCTTCTTTCCCAAATTCCACCAAAGCTACAAAAGCTAGTGGGAGAATAAGAGAGGAAGAGCACAAGAGGAAATCCACAAAAGAAACCCTAAGATCTAGATCCCAATATGTTCCCCTCACACAGAGGAGAGATGGATTGGTGGAGTTGTAGATCTAGATCCCCCTTTCAAATCCCCCCAAAAGATTCAAGAAATATGGGAGGGATTGAGAGTAGTATTTGCAAGCTCTTGAAGGTCAAAACAATGGAGGAGAGAGAGAATGCAAGCAACCAGCCTAAGAAGGAAGAAGGGGTCTATTTATACCCCTCCCCAACGAAATATGATCGTTTGGAACCTCCCAGGCCGGATAATCTGCCCCTCCTCCGGATATTCCGGGTTCCCCGGGCCAAAATATGGCTAAGGACTTCGCGGCGCGACCCTCTGCATAGGGGGCGGATATTTGGGCCGGATAATCCGCCCCCTGAAGGCCCGGATAATCCGCCCCTATTACAGAGAGCCACGCCTCAAAGTCCTCAGCCATTTTCCGAAAATTGGGCCAGATAATCCGCCCCCATGGCCGGATAATCCGCCCCCCTGAAAACTGGTAGAAATAGCAAAACTGAAACAATCATAACTTTTACATCCGGACTTTGTTTTTGATGATCCGGGGATCGTTTTAAAGAGGAAAATGAGTTCTACAAGATAATCGAGAGAAACATCATAGTCCAGCAAGGTAGGATAGAACCAAATGACGAAAGGTTTAACCTCTCTCAAAAAGATAAACCGATAAAACCTCCAACATCAAAAACGCAATAGAGAATGCATATGAAATTCGTTTTCATTGAACTTGAGCTTGTCATGGAGATTAACACAAGCTCTAAATACTCACATGAGTAAGACCCAAATAAGAACCAATAAATATGATGCCAAGTATGCATAGGTTTGAGCTCTCACCGAGGGATATGATCAAGTTACTCATTCGAGAGCCCCTCTTGATAGAACGATTATCTATCCTATAACCGGTCTCCCCAACTAACACCACGAGACCGGTAAGAAAGAAACCCTATCAAGATCAAACAATTGCCTTGTGTATATTCCACTTGATGTTGATGATGGCAATCTTCTACACCTCAAGATGGAACACCTTTCTGGATTGCGCTAGCTTGGTGAAGACTTGGAATTTGCTCCATAATGGTAGAAGCTTGGTGAACACCTTTCTTCCATACTCAACTATGGAAGAGCCTCTCTTTTAGGAATATCTTCACATATATATGATAACCATAATGATGGCAGGATACACTTGAGATCATCTTATTATTCAAGACACACTTGCCATAGGCTCAACTTCTACTTGACCAATCTCCGGATTATTCTTTGAAACCTTGATCAACACTTGATCTTATTCACTTTCTTATTCTTCCAACCTTGAAGCCAACATATGGTTCAAGCAATGGCTATGGACAAATCCTAAAAGTAAAACTCAATGCAAACATAAGTCCATAAAGATTGTCATTAATTACCAAAACCAGACATGGGGCACACATGTTCTTTCAATCTCCCCCATTTTGGTAATTGATGACAATCCCTTTGAGAGGGTTTATCTCTATATATTAAACTTGCAAAGAAACAACAAAGATGCAAGAGCATGAGAGGAAAATGCTTAAGAACAAACTGAAAGCATGAAACCAACTTCCCTTAAACCCTCCAAAACTTCTCCCCCATTGGCATCGATTGCCAAAATGGGTGAAAAGCTATAGACGGCCAATAGAGTGATAATTCCTCCAAAATGTGTATATTTCTCATAGTGTGAGTGGAATAAAATGCATGTATCCAATGAAGAATACTTAGGAGGAGGTGAAACAATATTGAGGATCAAAAGATTGCAAAAAAATTAACAAGGTGAAGAAGCATCAACAAATGAAGCAAGCAATCAAAAGATCCAAAGAACCACTTTAGAAAAAGAACATACCAAATGAAAGATAGATATTATGATAAGATTGAAAAGAGAGTGTTATATATAATAAGAGGAGGCTCCCCAAGGTTTGTGCATTTTTTTTTGCATTTGAATACAATATGGACAAACATGTCATCCTCACTCCCTCAATATTATTTAAAACCCAACTATGTACAAAAGAGCATATACCAAGGAATAAAACTTGCAATAAACAAATGGTTGAGAAACGAGTAAGAGACAACATAATAGCAGACTCAACCACAAGGACGTGTGAGAGGCATGAAAAAGCATAGTATAAGAATAATGCAAGGATGATCATTGAGAATCAATATAGTCTTCAATGAATGATATTGCTTAGTATGACCATACAACACACGCAAAACAAAGAAGGTATCAAAAATGGAGAAGTAACATCTCTCATGTGTATAAGTTTCTAAGTCGACAATCTCACAAAGATATTGATCCACAAAGAAACATGTACACACAAAATAGATACTAAAATAAATAGAGCAATATATCCAAAATTAAATCATGACAATACACCACTAAGTTCTTTGCTTGATAGCATGGCCAAAAGGCTCAATTTTATCTTATTGTATATTCATGAACTTCAACCACAAACATATCAAATACATCAAAACTATCACTAAGGGAAGTAGAGATAGTTGGAATGTATTGCGAGAGGAATCAAGTATCACAAGGAAAGAATCAACTTTGCAAATTCATCAATATTGCACATGAGAGTACTTTGAGGAAACAATAGGCAATATAATTGCTAGATTGACATATTTGGGATTGGTGAATCATGAGCATGATTTTGTATAGTTCCAATTATATGCACTCATCTCAACTTACTCACATATGCAATAGAGAGCGTTCTTTAATGCCAAATAAAGAACCACAACAACTACAAATACAAAAACAGTCATGCCAATATGCAACCTACCATAGGTTGGAAGACGATATGTATGCATGAGTAAGAGATACTTGTTACCGAGATATCATTGGTGTGATGAAGTAGATAGGAGTTTGTTGATCATCCTTGCTTGTCTCTAATTATCATTGAGTCATCACTTATTCCTTATGAAAGAGACAAGCATCCAATGCGCCTCCAATGTACCTAAAACAAAATTCAAGTATAATATGGTCCCCAAACTTATTGGGTCCAAAGTAGTTAGAGCAAATACAATACATAGGAGAGACTCCACATAAATATGTGCATATTGATATGAATTGAATTTCATGCACATCTTAGCCAATTAGGATATTGTGGAGTTTCCATAATATATATTTAGTACATATGCATGCACATGATTTTCAAGAAACAAACAAGATATAATTTGAAAAAAATACCAAGTAAACCAAGAAGGAACGCCAAAGTATGACAAGACTAACGATTGTCCAAATTATATAAAAGACCAAATCAATACATGAAAGACCACAAGTTCAACAAATGAACTAGGCAAAAGCCAAAGAGAAAGAGATAGACCAAAACACAAATGCTCAAGGATTTATCTCATTCTAAAAGGTCAAAATAATTAACAAGGAATGAGACAAAGAAAACTCCCTAAAAGAATAAGGTTTCAATAACCAAAGCAAACTCTCCACAAATTTCATGATGGCACAACGTACCAAAACGAAAAGGTTTATCTTCCAAAGACATAAAACATGATATGGAGCAAAACATGTTGTGAAGAAGCATAAAAGGAGTGTTCTACACAATATATGAAAACTCCCCCATGATTAGTGCATTATTTAATTTTTTTAATTTGAATACAAAATGCACCCACATGGGATCATCATCTCTACCTACATCAAATAGAGCACTAAATGATTTCAAGTCAAAGAAATATCCAAAAATGAGATAACATGTAGATTCACTAAAGGATCAACACAAAAAAGCAAGTACATGGTGTGCAATCCAACATACACAAATAAACTTGATAACTCAAGATAAGTAAGTGGTTATGCACAACATATAAAAACACATGCAAGATACAAACCAACACATGCACCAGGGGCGAGTAATAACTTTAAATGTAAATGAGTTGAGAACATGTTACCACAAAGAGGAACAATGGATATATGATAAAGATAAGATAATATAAATCACTTGGCTTGAGAGAATATAAATGATGAAGTTCCCTTAGTTCTTCATGATTTAGCCAAGTCTCCAATGCCCTCCACCAACACCTGTTGATAAAGTTTTAGCTTGTTGGTCCCCAGCCAAGTTGGGTCCTAAGAAGTTAGTCACAATAGGCTTGGCAACCCAAATGGTTCTTTTATTTACACCACATTGGGCACCAACATATTTGGAAAACACATTTCCAACCTCATCCTTACGAAGAGAATAAACATCACCAATCATAATAGGGTTGGATGAGGAGTTACCAATAGTGCATGAAGAAGAGAGGTGACCTTTCTCACGACATATGTAGCAAGTTCTTTTCTTCCATTTCTTCACACTTGATTTATCCACCATGGGAGTATTATCTTGATTCTTTTTGCGAAGTGGCCTTTCTTCAACTTGAGGTACACCATGACCTTGAACTTGAGGCCTCTTCCATTTTTGCTTCTCACTGAGAGTCTTATTCTTCAATGGGCAAGATCTAACATGGTGCCCTTCAATTTTGCACTTGAAGCAAACAATCTTGGCAAAATTATTGACATGTTATTGGCCCTTCTTCTTGTTTCTCTTGAACTTATTATTGTTAGTGGACTTGTTTTTGACATTGGATTTGAATCCAAGCCCATTATTTTCATTAGGGAATTTTTGCACACTCAAGATCTTGTTGAGTGTGATCCTCCCTTCCTGACCCTTTTTCAAGCCCCTCTTCAAAGATGAGACTTGGGACTTGAGCTCTTTGATTTCCTCTACATGGTTAGTATCAACACAAATACTATATGAAGTAGAAGCTTTACTGTTAGAGAAACAAGGCAAGGAATGTAATTCATTACAGGATGTAGCAATAATATGAGATGATGAATTACTAGGACTAGCACATGGCAGTACGACATTTGTAGTGGATGTAGTGCTAATGTCCACATGAGGCTCATTAGATGTTACCTTTGACACAATAGCCTCATGATCTAACTTTAGCCTATCATGGGGGCTAGAAGATCCTCATGAGAGCTTGATAGCATAACATGACTTTCTTCCAATTTCCCATAATTTCTAGTTAGCAAAGCAAGTTGAGCCTTTAGCACAACATTCTCCTTCAAAATAGATGCTTCAAAAGAAGTAGAGTTAGTAGCACAAGCATCATTATAATTAGAAAAAGTAGAAGACAACTTGACAATCTCATTATATTTTCTTTTGAGATCAATTGCCACCTCAAGAGCTTTATCACGGGTTTCCTTTACTTTAGACACTTCTAGAGTAAATGTCTCCTCGAGAGATTCTTTGGTTGCTTGTGCTTCTTCAAGAGCTTCATTTAGATTTGCAATATCATTAGCGTACTCACGCTCAAGGCTACTCATTTTGTCAGTTGTGCTCTCATGCTCCTCAACTTGAGCTTCTAACTTATCATATGTTCTTTGCTCTCAATAGCAAAACCCAAGATTTCAACAAAGTTAGAGCAAGAAATATTATTCTTAACAAGAGCATGATAAAAAATCTCACCCTTTTCATGTAACAAATCAACATCAATCTCTTCTTCCTTATTATACTCATCCTCATCATCACAAGAGGTATTGGGTTCCAAAGTAGGAGATACCTTTGAATCCCTAGCCATAAGGCATAGATGGGAACCGTGAGATGATGATAATGAAGAATTACTTGAGGTGTCATTCAACATGTTATCTTGACTTGTAGAATCTTCAGTTTCCTCTACATTGTTAGAAACATAACAACTAGAGGAAATAAAAGCATTTATATCATGGCAACAAGGAATATCAAGCATATCATCATGAGATTTATTCAAACAACTTACACATGATATGCAAGGACTATCAACACAAGCATGTAAATCATATATAGTGATAGAAGTGTTTAAGTCCAAATATGAAGCATTGTAATGAGATAGAGATGAAGAATCATCAATAGTAAGCTTACTATCAACATTGCAATTTTCATCACCACTTACCATATCATTACCTTGTGAAAAATCACATGTTGGTGAAGTGATAGAAGATGAGAACTCATCTCGACCGGAAGTGGGAGCAACACAATCATCCTCAAAAATATTGGACACAACATATTTATCTTGAAGTTTCGTCCATAACTCATGAGCGCTCCAAAAAGGTATGACTGAAGAAGTAACTACATGGCTCAAAGCATTAACAAGCACATTAGAAGCTTGAGCATCGAGATAAAAGTTTTTCTCATCCTCACAAGATAGATTAAGGAAATCCATTGGAGGAGAAAAACCTATATCTACAATTCGCTCCAAATTTGGGTCCATGGCCCGAAAATGATTAAGCATACGAATTTTCCAAATCTCATAACATGTGCCATCAAATGAGAAAATGTCATCGTGCACTAATCCCCTTGCTGACATCTTTACTCTCAAGGCGGTGAAGCCCAAAAAGAGAGACCAGGCTCTGATACCAATTGAAAAGGATATAGATGCCGCCTAGAGGGGGGGTGAATAGGCGGTTTAAAACTTTTACGAGAAGGGCTTAACAAAGGCGGAATAAAACTAGCATTTACTTTGTTAAGCACAAAACCTATATAAACTACGGTTCACCTATGTGCACCAACAACTTATGCTAAGCAAAATAAGCAACTATGTGATAGCTAGATATAGGACTTCAAGCAGGAAGGCTATCACAAAGTAAAGTGCATAAGTAAATAACTCGAGTACAGAGATAACCGAGGCACGTGGAGACGATGATTTATTACCGAGTTCCTCCCATAAAGAGAGTACGTCTCGTTGGAGGGGTGGGCGGTACTAATACCACCACGCCACAAGAGGCCTCACCCTATTCTCCTGTGAACCTCCCCACAAGAGGCCTGGTTCACTTCTTCACTATCGGTGCACTTGTCGGTGACAATCCATAACCTCTCACAAAGATTGGGGCACTTCTCCACAACTCAATTGGAGGCTCCCAACAAACAAGCCCGGGCAAAGCTCCACAACTTAATTGGAGGCCCCAAGTAATCCACAAACCTGCAAAACAACTAAACCGTCTAGGGTTCCAAGATCCCAAGAGTAAAAAGCTTCTCACCTTTCACCCAATTGAATCCTCACCAAGAACTCAAACCGATGCACCAAATGCAATGACAAGAACACAAGAAGTGCTCAAGTCCTTCTTTCCCAAATTCCACCAAAGCTACAAAAGCTAGTGGGAGAATAAGAGAGGAAGAACACAAGAGGAAATCCACAAAATAAACCCTAAGATCTAGATCCCAATATGTTCCCCTCACATAGAGGAGAGATGGATTGGTGGAGTTGTAGATCTAGATCCCCCTTTCAAATCCCGCCAAAAGATTCAAGAAATATGGGAGGGATTGAGAGTATTTGCAAGCTCTTGAGGGTCAAAACAATGGAGGAGAGTGAGAATGCAAGCAACCAGCCTAAGGAGGAAGAAGGGGTCTATTTATACCCCTACCCAATTAAATATGATCGTTTGGGACCTCCCAGGCCGGATAATCCGCCCCTCCCCCCGATATTCCGGGTTCCCCGGGCCAAAATATGGCTAAGGACTTCGCGGCGCGACCCTTTGTATAGGGGACGGATATTTGGGCCAGATAATCCGCCCCCCGAAGGCACGGATAATCCGCCCCTGTTACAGAGAGCCACGCCTCAAAGTCCTTAGCCGTTTTCCGAAAATTGGGCCAGATAATCCGCCCCCATGCCGGATAATCCGCCCCCTGAAAACTGGTAGAAATAGCAAAACTGAAACAATCATAACTTTTACATCTGGACTTTGTTTTTGATGATCTTGGGATTATTTTAAAGAGGGAAATGAGTTCTACAAGATAATCGAGAGAAACATCATAGTCCAGCAAGTTAGGATAGAAGCAAATGATGAAGAAAGGTTTGACCTCTCTCAAAAAGACGAACCGATAAAACCTCCAACATCGAAAATGCAATGGAGAATGCATATGAAATTCGTTTTCAATGAACTTGAGCTTGTCATGGAGATTAACACAAGCTCTAAATACTCACATGAGTAATGTCGTGGTGGTATCACGACATATGCCATGGGTAGGCTAAAGTTGGGGCCGATGGACGTGGAGGAATCCGGGGAGGGATGATGCAGTGAAGACCGCACTCGTATGAACAAAGAGAAATACAATGTATATTGGATTGAAGCTCTCAAGTGGAGATAACACCTCATTCTATACATCTAATCTCTTATAATCTTGCCATACTTGTGGCTACAACCATGCTCCTCGAGCTGTATCTCCTATGCTTCTATCTAGATCTCTCTGTGAGAGTAGAGGAAGAGGAAGAAGGAGAGCTCCTAGTGAGCAGAGAGGGGAGGAGCCCTTCGGGGCCTCTCGTAGAACGATCCCCCTGGTGCTCCTTATAAAGGGGAGCCCAGGGGACAAATCTTGTTCCCCACGATTGGTATCTAGGCAGCATATTCCTAGCATCTCCTTAGATGCTCAGCATATGCCTTGGCATCTTTGGAGATGCCATGGCATATTCCCTAGCATATTCTTGATGCCAAGGGCATATTCCTTATGCCATGTGCCAGTCTGAGCCCTGGGCGTCCTAAGACCGGCACGGGTCTTCTTGATCTTGTCTTGGCTTGATGGAGAGTCGTCGTGGATGTTGCGAAGCCATCTGGAGGTGAATAATGGGGTGTTTAGGTCTTCACATCTCGGCCCAAACACCCTAGGATGAGTGGAGATTCGGCCTCCTTCATATCTGACTCGACCTGGGCCTAAAGAGGCCCAGCCGAGTCACTCCTGCCTTCTTCCTCGCCATTGGTGTCGACTGGGCCGGGTTAAGTGCTTCAGTTCGGCCCAGCCGGGTCTCCATCAGCGGCCCAGGGGAAACAGCTTGGTGATGCCAGCCGGCAGTGGGCCGAGTTATCCGACGTCAGCCTGCTCGGGGTGTTTGTCGGGGGCGCTGTAATGTTGCTGCCCACGGTGGGCCGGATCCGTCATCACTCGGCCCACCCGGGGTGGCTTGGCAGGGACACTGGTGAGAAGCTCTGCGATGGGCCGAGCGACACTCGCTCTGGCCCATCCGAGCGAGTCGACGCGGTAACTCGATGCCGAGGTTGCTTGACGAGGTCGCCGCGCGGGAGTTTGGTGGGAGCGAGCGAAGCGCCTGGCAACGTGGAGCGGTGTGTACTGCGCTGCCGGGGCGTGGGCCGAATCTGTCTTGGCCCACCCGGGAAAGGAGGGAGCGGGCTGTTTGGCTGATGTTCAGTACAATTCGATACAGGCCCCGATACGTCGGCCCAGAAAGTGTCCTCTGAGGCCGAATTAACCTTAATTCAGCCCAGATTCGTTTTCCTTCTTCTTTTACTTATTCTGTTTACACTTTTTATCTCTAATTGACTAACTCAAAGCTTTGTTGATTCACTTCATACATTAACTCTGGGGTATCCGGGGGTATACCCCCGACATTAGTCCCCGAGGCCATGTGGGATTCGTAGAATCGCTCATGGGCTTTATATCTAAAATATCCCCAGAGTTGTTTTATGTCATACAACTGCCTGGTCATTTATTTCTTGATCGCGTAATCCTTTTGGATAAGTTTCTGGACTTCTGGCCTTCGTGGGCACTGGTCATAACCTCTTGGGGTAAGTTTCTCGACTTCTGGCCTTCATGGGCACTGGTCATAACCTTTTTGGGTATGTTTCTGGACTTCTGGCCTTCATGGGCACTGGTCATAACCCTTTTTGGGTAAGTTTATGGACTTCTGGCCTTCATGGGCACTGGTCTTAACCTCATTGGGTAAGTTATGAGTTCCTGCCTTCTTGGGCATCACTCTTTCAACCTCATTGGGCAAGTTACGAGTTCCTGCCTTCTTGGGCATTGCTCTTTTAACCTCATTGGGTAAGTTATGAATTCCTGCCTTTTTGGGCATTGCTCTTTTAACCCCATCGGGTAAGTTATAAGTTCTTGCCTTCTTCGGCATTGCTCTTTTAACCTCATTGGGTAAGTTTATGAGCTCTTGCCTTATCGGGCACTGCTCTTTTAACCTCATGGGGTAAGTTTTGAGTTCTGGCCTTATTGGGCACTGCTCTTTTAACCTCTTTGGGTAAGTTACGAGTTCTGGCCTTATTGGGCACTGCTCTTTTAACCTCATTGGGTAAGTTTTGAGTTCTGGCCTTATTGGGCACTGCTCTTTTAACCTCATTGGGTAAGTTACGATCCGAGTCGTCTGACTCCAAATCCGAGTTCATGACTCAAATCCAAGTTATTTCATCCCAAATCTGAGTTACTTTACTTAAAATTGACTTTGTGTCTTAAGTATGAGTCATCTGGCTCAAATCCGAGTTATATGACTCAAATCCGAGTTAACTCAACTCAAATCCGAGTTACTTTACTCAAAATTGACTTTATGTCTTAAGTCTGAGTCATCTGGCTCAAATCCGAGTTATATGACTCAAATCCGAGATAACTCAACTCAAATCCGAGTTACTTTACTCAAAATTAACTTTATGTCTTAAGTCTGAGTCATCTGGCTCGAATTCGAGTTATATGACTCAAATCCGAGTTAACTCAACTCAAATCCGAGTTACTTTACTCAAAATTGACTTTATGTCATAAGTCTGAGTCATCTGGCTCAAATCCGAGTTATATGACTCAAATCCGAGTTAACTCAACTCAAATCCGAGTTACTTTACTCAAAATTAACTTTATGTCTTAAGTCTGAGTCATCTGGCTCAAATCCGAGTTATATGACTCAAATCCGAGTTAACTCAAGTCAAATCCGAGTTACTTTACTCAAAATTAACTTTATGTCTTAAGTCTGAGTCATCTGGCTCGAATCCGAGTTATATGACTCAAATCCGAGTTAACTCAACTCAAATCCGAGTTACTTTGTTTGCCATGATATAGCTTGATTTGGCGCGATGAGGATAATTTGCCTTTGATATGGATCCGAGATATAGATCCGAGATTAAGCTTTGGGATATGATAGTAGGGCTAACTGCTGAGGGATCTGATTCGAGATGTAGATAGGAGATATAGATTGGAGATGTAATAAGCTGGCCAATAATCACCCGTGATATGGGATAACCTGGCGAGATGGTGAGATATCAATCCGAGTCATAACATAACGTGGCAATCTGGTGAACTGAATAAAGCTCCGGCATGAATCAGAGATATGATTAGTACGCCGAGTCTGAATACCAATCCGAATTATAATATTCCCTGTCAAGCTGAATCAAATGTTTGTCCGAATAAAAGACAATCTACTGAGCTGAGTTAAAGGTTAGTTCGAAGCATAAAGAAATTGACTCAAATTATATCCGAATCATCAATAAGCTGGCCGGTAAGCTGAGTTAGAGGACAATCCAAAGCATACATAAACTGACTCAAATTCTATCCGACTCATAAGTAAGCTGACTCAACTTCTACCTGGATCATAAATAAGCTGACTCAACTTCTGTCCGAGTTATAAATAAGTTGGCTGGGGAGCTGAGTTACAGGGTAATCCAAAGCATAAGTAAACTGACTCAGAAACTATCTGAATCACAAATAAGTAGACTCAACTTATGGCCGAGTTATAAATAAGCTGGCCTGTGAGCTGAGTCACAGGACAACCCATGGCACAAACTAACTGACTCAAAATCTATATGAATTACCAATAAGCTGATTCAACTTTTGGTCGAGTTATAAACAAGCTGGCGAGAGTACAGATCTAAATCAACACAATGCTCTCTTAATCTAAAGGTGATTCTACGAATAAGTTGACTAGTCCCCGGGTTAAGTTATTCTCTCCCCGGGGTGAAGGATTGAATGTAGGTGGCTGAGTTACATGGTACTTACAGTAAACTTGGAGAAGTGTTCGGGTAAGTTTTGCTAGGTCATAACTGCCCTGCTGAGTTACTTGGTACTTACAGTAAGCTTGGAGTAGTGCTTGAGTCCTTCTTGCTGGGTCTTACCTGCTCTGATGAGTTAGACTTGGAGAGCCTCTGTGCTTACCTACTTGTTCTCTGTTGGCTTGGTGAAGCCAAGTGAGCCCTATGAGGAAGAAAATTGATGAAGGTGTTCCCGTCCGGATGGAAACCCAACCAACGCCACTAAAGGCCCCACGGTGGGCGCCAAATGTCGTGGTGGTATCACGGCATATGCCATGGGTAGGCTAAAGTTGGGGCCGATGGACGTGGAGGAATCCGGGGAGGGATGATGCAGTGAAGACCGCACTCGTATGAACAAAGATAACACCTCATTCTATACCTCTAATCTCTTATAATCTTGCCATACTTGTGGCTACAACCATGCTCCTCGAGCTGTATCTCCTATGCTTCTATCTAGATCTCTCTGTGAGAGTAGAGGAAGAGGAAGAAGGAGAGCTCCTAGTGAGCAGAGAGGGGAGGAGCCCTTCGGGGCCTCTCGTAGAACGATCCCCCTGGTGCTCCTTATAAAGGGGAGCCCAGGGGACAAATCTTGTTCCCCACGATTGGTATCTAGGCAACATATTCCTAGCATCTCCTTAGATGCTCAGCATATGCCTTGGCATCTTTGGAGATGCCATGGCATATTCCCTAGCATATTCTTGATGCCAAGGGCATATTCCTTATGCCATGTGCCAGTCTGAGCCCTGGGCGTCCTAAGACCGGCACGGGTCTTCTTGATCTTGTCTTGGCTTGATGGAGAGTCGTCGTGGATGTTGCGAAGCCATCTGGAGGTGAATAATGGGGTGTTTAGGTCTTCACATCTCGGCCCAAACACCCTAGGATGAGTGGAGATTCGGCCTTCTTCATATCTGACTCGGCCTGGGCCTAAAGAGGCCCAGCCGAGTCACTCCTGCCTTCTTCCTCGCCATTGGTGTCGACTGGGCTGGGTTAAGTGCTTCAGTTCGGCCCAGCCGGGTCTCCATCAGCGGCCCAGGGGAAACAGCTTGGTGATGCCAGCCGGCAGTGGGCCGAGTTATCCGACGTCGTCCTGCTCGGGGTGTTTGTCGGGGGCGCTGTAATGTTGCTGCCTGCGGTGGGCCGGATCCATCATCACTCGGCCCACCCGGGGTGGCTTGGCAGGGACACTGGTGAGAAGCTCTGCGATGGGCCGAGCGACACTCGCTCTGGCCCATCCGAGCGAGTCAACGCGGTAACTCGATGCCGAGGTTGCTTGACGAGGTCGCCGCGCGGGAGTTCGATGGGAGCGAGCGGAGCGCCTGGCAACGTGGAGCGGTGTGTACTGCGCTGCCGGGGCGTGGGCCGAATCTGTCTTGGCCCACCCGGGAAAGGAGGGAGCGGGCTGTTTGGCTGATGTTCAGTACAATTCGATACAGGCCCCGATACGTCGGCCCAGAAAGTGTCCTCTAAGGCCGAATTAACCTTAATTCGGCCCAGATTCGTTTTCCTTCTTCTTTTACTTATTCTGTTTACACTTTTTATCTCTAATTGACTAACTCAAAGCTTTGTTGATTCACTTCATACATTAACTCTGGGGTATCCGGGGGTATACCCCCGACAAGTAAGACCCAAATAATAACCAAGAAAGATGATGCCAAGTATGCAAAGGTTTGAGCTTTCACCGAGGGATATGATCAAGTTACTCACTCGAGAGCCCCTCTTGATAGAACGGTTATCTATCCTATAACCGGTCTCCCCATATAACACCACGAGACCGGTAAGAAAGAAACCCTATCAAGATCAAACAATTGCCTTGTGTATATTCCACTTGATGTTGATGATGACAATCTTCTACACCTCAAGATGGAACACCTTTCTTGATTGCGCTAGCTTGGTGAAGACTTGGAATTTGCTCCCCCATACTCAACTATGGAAGAGCCTCTCTTTTAGGCATATCTTCACATATATATGATAACCATAATGATGGCAGGATACACTTGAGATCATCTTATTATTCAAGACACACTTGCCATAGGCTCAACTTCTACTTGACTAATCTCCGGATCATTCTTTGAAACCTTGATCAACACTTGATCTTATTCACTTTCTTCTTCTTCCAACCTTGAAGCCAACATATGGTTCAAGCATTGGATATGGACAAATCCTACAAGTAAAACTCAATGCAAACATAAGTCCATAAAGATTGTCATTAATTACCAAAACCACACATGGGGCACACATGTTCTTTCACGCCTGAAGAGCAATGGATCTCTAAGCATAGCAACTGGGATGACGATGATGAATCCTCCTACTTCAGTGCCCCGGGCTTCCATGTTGGTTATGATGATGAGGAGTGATCGTTGTGATGTTAGTCTTGCTCTTGTCCCTTTTTGGTGCCTTGATGCCAAAGGGGGAGAAGTTGCAATATAGGTTATGCGAGGATTTGCATGGGAAGGTCACAAGCTCATTCTTTCTTTGATCTTTGATTGCTTGTGAACCTTTTCTCCGCCTCTTATTACTTGTGAACTCTATGTGCTACCTATGTGTGAACTATGTAAGTGAAGACTATGTGGTTATGTGGATCCATCTTATGTGATGATACTATCAAATTGTTGCCTGCTTATTTCCCATCACATAATGTTATGCAAAGTTATGAGTTTCAAGTCATAGTTATCTTTTCTTTGCACCCTTGGTTGGTTTGCAAAATTGAGGGGGAGTGTTGATCCTAGTATATGCATGGTGTTGCACATATCTAGGGGGCGCCCGTCTCCATTTTTCAAACCTTGTGTACTATCATAATATGTGTTATGCAAATGTGTGTGTTGTCATCAAACACCAAAAAGGGGGAGACTGAAAGGGCATTTCCTTCCCTAAGAGGTTTTGATGTTTGATGATAACACACGTGTCGGACTAATCATTTGCTAAGTGTTTTACATCCCACTATGTTTGCAAAGCATTTGGTATTCCTCAAAAAGGCCAATGGCAAGACTTAGTTTTTCCTAGATCTTTTACTTGAGTCGTAGGAAAAACTGTACTATCAAGAGGGGGTCCACTTCGGAAAGTTTGGGTGGAATCAACTCCGATTTTATAGCCCATCCAGCTTTCCCTCAATGGTTGAGACTAAGAGTTGTACTGCCCATGTTTGCTGCACCTACACTGTCTGTGGCATCCGGTAGTACCGGAAATTCCATCCGGTACTACCACTCTCCACCGGTAGTACTGCCTGGCGGTACAGGACAGGTCTGAACGCATTTGAGAGTGTGGGCTCTTCTTCTGCCTGGTCCGGTACCTCCTTCTGGCACTACCGCCTCATCTAGTAGTACCGCTGCTACTTCCGGTACTACCGCTCAGCGGTACTACTGGCTATTGCAGCCATGTGCTACCGAAGGAGATAGAGGCCTTGTCGCCTTCTTGTGTCCTCATATGGTACCGTGTCCAGTTCCAGTCCGGTAGAACCGGTTGTTTTCGGTACTACCGCTTCTGGTTCCAATAGTACTGGTCAGTACACCCAACAACAGGCAGATTCTCTTCTTAGGGTATAAAAGGGTCTTTCTTCTCCAACGAGAAGCTTGTCTCTTTTATCTCTCTCCTCCATTGTTCTTGAGCTGTAATTTCCCTAGATCTCCTACCCTAGTGCTCCAATCTACTTGATTCTTTGGGATTTGGTGGAGGAGGTCTAGATCTAGGGTTTCACCAAAGAAAAGTTGATTCCCCCTTGTTTTCCTTTGTGGATCTTGTTACTCTCGGGTTCTTTGAACCCTAGATAGAAGAGGTCAGTCTTGGAGCTCGGGCATTGGTTGTAAAGCTTCGGGATCATGTTGGGAGACTCCAAGTGTGGTGGAGGTCTACTCAACAAGTTTGTAAAGGTTTCGGTTGCCACCTTTAAGGTCACCGCATAGTGGATTGGGTGTTTTTCATGAGGCGGGTGCTTGGGAGAATAGGGTGATACCTTGTGTAGCGCTGGTGGTCTTAGTACCACCCACCCCTCCAACGGAGACATACTTGAAGGGAATATGCCCGCGAGGCAATAATATAGTGGTTATTATCTTATTTCCTATTTATGATAAATTTTTATTTTGCATGCTATAATTGTATTAATTGGAAACATTAATACATGTGTGTTTAATAAAAAATAAACAGTTCCTAGTTATGCCTCTCATATAAACTAACTCGTTTATTAACAAGATGAACAAGGTTTCCAGATCATGGACATTGGATGTTGTTAATAACGAGGTCACAACATTTGTGGAATGATGTGATGAACTGATGTCTACGCACTTCTATTCTTGTAGACAGTTGTTGGGCCTCCAAGTGCAGAGGTTTGTAGAACAGTAGCAAGTTTCCCTTAAGTAGATTACCCAAGGTTTATTGAACTCAGGGAGGAACTGGTCAAAGGTATCCCTCTCAAGCAACCCTGTAATCAAGATACAAGAAGTATCTTGTGTCCCCAACACACCCAATACACTTATTAGGTGTATAGGTGCACTAGTTCGGCGAAGAGATAGTAAAATACAAGTGGTATGGATATAAGACAATGGTGCCAGAAAATAGCTTGATGGCGTGGAAGAGACTAAAGGCAAACTGAAATAAAGATGGCAGCAAGCAAACATGTAACAGATCTAGTTGCAAATGGTGTTTCAATGCTTAGAAACAAGGCCTAGGGATCATACTTTCACTAGTGAACACTCTCATATAAATATCTTCTCTTTATGATACTACTCTTAACTACTCTCCAGTTGGACACTCTAATCCATGGTAGGGCTATAACAACACTCCTCAAAGTCCACTTTCCCCATCTAGATAACCCCACACTGTCACCTTGAGCACTAGATAGTTCCAACAAACACCACAATTTCATAGAAACATCCAACTCCAAATATAACTCATAACAAGTATTTGTAATCTCTAGCCTAAGTGCCACCATGGTGTGCATGCTGTCACTTTCACACACATGGGGAGAGCAGAGATCTATTAAAGCACTTGAGTAGCAAAGTAGATCTACTTGATTACAGAGCTCATGATCACAATATGATCATGCATAGAGAGAGAGATGAACACATAGCTACCGGTAGAACCCTTAGCCTCGAGAGAGAACTACTCCCTCATCATCATGGGAATCAGCAACGACGATGGATATGGTGGTGGAGATCGATTTAGATGGATCCGGGGGCACTTCCCGTCCTGGCAGGGTGCCGGAACAGAGGCTTTATGTCCCCCGAATCTCCCCTTCGGTGGCGGCGGCGCTGCGGAAATTTTCGTTGCTGGAGGCTCCAGGATTTAGGGTTTTTGCATTGGGGGATTCTTATAGGCGAAGGGGCAAGGTCGGTGGCCGGCCAGGGGGCCCACACCATGCCCTGGCACGGCCTAGGGCTGCCCGCACCAACGGGGGTGTGGCCGCCCTGTGGCCCCCCTTCGTCTCTCCTTCGGACTCCATGTGTCTTCCGGTAAAATATTGACTTTGGCTTTTGTCCCATCCAATTCCGAGAATATTCATTTTCTGACTTTCCTGGAACCAAAAAAAGCAGAAAACAGGCAACTGGCACTGTGGAATCTTGTTAATAGGTTAGTCCCAGAAAGTGTATAAAAATACTCCAAAGTATGGACAAAACATAAGAAAGTAGATATAAAACAAGCATGGAACATCAAAAATTATAGATACGTTTGCAACATATCATGAACATTCATCCAAAGTATAGCAATATGATCAAAGTCATTTTGTTTAAATTGATATAACATCATACGAAGCAATTCCAGTCCTTAGACCATGAGATCATGTCAATCACTAACACTAGAAGAGTAACTTGGTAGCATCAAATGTCACACTATAACAGGGTGACTATAAAGGTGGGTTCAGATACCCTGAAGGTGTTATGTAGAGGCACATGGATCAAAAGTGGGATTTGTCCATCCTGATGACGGATATATATAATCTGGGCCCTCTTGGTCATATCACATTGAGATAGCTTGCAAGCAAGTGATGTGATCACTAGAATGTTATATCACGGGAATGAGAAAAGAGTGCATGTCGGCAACGAGATAAAATTAGGTATGGAGATACTGATGATCGAATCTCGGACGTGTAATATATCACGAGACAAAGGGGTTTAGTTACAACGTTAAAGGTTCACACAATCACTAGAGTCATCGTTGAATGTGTGGAAGTCAGTACGGATCTCTAGGTCCCGCTGCTGATTATTGATCGGAGAGGGGTCTCTATCATGTCTACATTATTCGTGAACCGTAGGGTGACACACTTAAGGGATACCGACACCATTTGGAGCAAATATGTTTTAGATAAAGAATTAAGAAACCGCTAGAATCATTTCGATGGAAACCAAAATTGTTTTGGGTGAAATTGCAGAAACTGGTTCTGCATGTGATATTGAAATGTTGCAGGGGTTTTACGTGAATGTTTGTTAATTAAAGTAATTAACAAAATTCTGAATAAAATAAACAAAGGATTTTATTAAATGATAGCTTGCATTAAATTTGGTGGAAATTTAATAGAGGTGAGTGGACTTTTGAGTGGGGGCATGTTTATGTGAGTGGGAGCTCCACCCACATGAATGATGGAAGAGGTGGGGGCACCACCTTGTATGCCGGCCATCGGAGGGGCTGCCCCCCTCTCCCCTATAAAAGTCCCTCCACTCCTCCTCTCATCACACACCTCCTCGTGAAGGATCTCTCTCCCCCTCTAGAAATTATTCCCCATGGTCTTGGATTAGCGAGATACATGTTCCTGGTGGCTTTGTCTGGAAAGGAGTTGCTGCTTCCGCTGCATCGCTGGAGCGAGGAGGTGGAGGTTGTTTGGTGGACCGGACGTGTGTGTGATCACGGATGCACCCCTGCTTTGCGGTGTTGTACTTGCTAGTGCTGGACTTGTTGGACTTCATCATGATCTTGAGATTGGCAAGTGAATGACTACATCATCCACAAATTCAAAGTCGTTAACAATGCTTTGTATCTCTTCAAGGGTATGTTCTCTATGGATGTATATCCACCCGTTGATTGTATTTAGGTAGATAGATCTTGGTGCTTAGTTGTTCACTTCATAGGATTTTTTTTTGTTTTCTATGCTGCGAACCCAATAGTGGTATCAAAGCCTGATCTATGTGTAGATGCTTTGCACGGGTAGAACACATATGAGTATGTGGTCGTTGATGATCATTTTATTGCATCTTCTATGTATTTTGGATATTGGTGGCATAGTGGGATGAAGCGGCCTGGACTAACTTTACATGTCCTCGCACATGAGACATGTTCCATGCTTAACATGCAACTAGTTTTGCACAAGTGGCTAGCGGGTGTTTGTCTCTCCTACTATAGTCAATATCTAATTTACAATGAGTTGCTAATAATCTGGTTATCACCGTTGTGGTTCCACGTTTGTAGGTAAGACCGGTTCTATCTTCAAAAGCCCTAAGCCACGTAAAACTTGCAATTGATAAATTAGAAGCATCTAGTTTAGATTGTTGTTGGGCTAGTGTCATGATATGGTAATTATAGCATACCTAACATGTAAGTTCCATAGACCTTGGCCTTACACATAAAGGAATGATAAATTTCATACCCCGATGCACATGATAGGAATCAAGTGCAAGAACCATATCATTTCACTTTATGCATATGATGTTTGTTTGCATCTTATATTGCTTGTTTGGCGTTTTAGTAGCATTATAAGATGATCCCTCAATTAAATATCAAGATAAAAAATGTGTTCTTCCTTAAGTATGCACCGTTAAGAAAGTTTGTCGTTTCGAGACATCACGTGATGATCGGGTGTACTTGACTCTACGCTTTCATACAACGGATGTAAGATAGTTTTACACATGTGAGTACTAAGGTTCTTACTTGGCGAGCCTAGCATGTATATACATGGCCTCCGAACACGGACCAAAAGATTAAGCATGAGTCATATGATTGATATGATGCCCATATAGATGCTCGCCTTTGAAGCTATACCGACTCACATGATGATCGGACTTGGTGTAGTAGATTTGGTTCATGTAATCACCAAAACAACTCAAGGAATGTTGGTTTTGAGTGGGAGTTCATTTGTAATTTGGATTAGTCAAACTCAATTTATCATAAACTAAAATCAAAGTGAATTTGCATAATTTTTTGTAGTCATTTGCATCTATTTACTACCTTGCGCTTAGTTTTAATTGAGATAATAGAACTATAGAATTCTAGGTATTTACTTTACGAACTGGTATCGTATTATTTTAAGTGTAAATTTAAAGTTTAGAAGTCCTATTGCAAACTTTTAGCAAACTCTATTTACTCCATGAAGTTTAATAAATAGTATTAAATCAAGAGTAACAATTCCAGTGTTAGTATCTAAAGTATCATGTTTTGCCTCCATGATTGTTGATATTCAAAAGTTGTTTTAATATCGAGGCTATCTAGGAGCTGCAAGAATTGTTTCAGAAACCATCATGTGTGAAAGATATTGAGATATCTGAAACAATGTTTAGGTTGCAATATGATAGAGTATAATTTGGCAAAATAGATGTTCTCATATTGTATGGGAATTTGCGAAGGTTGGAGACACTAGACGTCCTAATCTCCCAAAAAGGTTTTGGGAACTGACATTATAATCGCAATTCGCCCGGCTATAGTAGCTTGATCATGAAAGTTGTCATGATAAGGATGAATAGAATATGTAGGTAAAATTTTTGCTACACTAAAAGATTACTAAAGAATGGATTTTTGAAAGAACACCAAACATTTGATGATGGTGATCCACTTCAAGGTGCAAATCCAAAGGTATTAGTATTTGACTATACACGCTTTGGGCTATGTGTCATATGTATGGCGCCACTGTTGATGTTGATAGATTCTTTTAAAAGGAAATGGAAATGCTGAAAGAGAATCTATAAAATATTTGGCAGAAAAGAAAAGACTGGAAATGTCTATCTAAGGTATATAGATGATATATATGTTATGGTCGTATTCTTTGCTTGTTAAACAATGTGGTTTTGGGGTATTAGATACCGAATTGGTTGATGCGAAATGTCATACATAACAAAGAAATTCATGAACTATAATGGCCTAAGTAACTAGCAAGAGAATATGTGATGATGTTCATCAAAAACAAATAAAGTGTTATTGTGTTCATTGTTGACATCAAAGCTTGCCTTCAAGATTTGTTTAAATAATTGTTATTTTGTTCTGGTATTATGAGAACAATGGTTGTTCAAATAATTACCGTATTCCATAGAAGATGGATGAACTTTTACAAGTCTAGTTGGAGAAATCACGTCCATAAAACTAATGCTAAAATGTCGCAAGACAAATGATTGAAAGATCGCTTACAAAGAGACACCACTGTTTAAATTATATTGGAAAGAAAACATGAAGAAACTCCATGGTGATGGATTTTTGGAGTCTTTGATTTGATAAAATGATGCTTGTGAGACTTTCCTCGAGATAATTGAAACTCCATTCATAGGCCAAAGAGGAACTGGTGACTAACTTATTGGAAATTTTGTATATTGATGTATATAGTCCATTATATGTAGGCATGTGCGGTGGATATTTCGACTTCATATGGTTTCTCTGAAAATTTGAGTGAATATATCTGTATATTTACTTAATAAGGAAGAAGTATGAAACATTTGAAAATTCTTCAAAGACTTTCAAGATGAAGTGGAAAATCATTGTAACAAGAAAATAAAGCATTTATGATTCAATCATAAAGGAATATATTTGAGTTACATGTTTAGCAAAACACCTAAGATTTGAGGAATTATTCCATGGATTTGCATTTCCCGATAAACCATAGGAGTATGGTATTTTCGAGAGATCAAATCGAACCGTGTTTGACATGGTAAGATCAAAGGTGTCATTTATAAAACTACCATTATGTTTTAAGGATTAAAGCTTTAGACACTACCACTTTTACACTGAAAAGAGCACCATCGTGATCCGATGAAATGACACCATATGAATTATGGTTTGGGATAAAACATGAGTTGTCTTTTCTTAAATTTTGGTATGTTATGCATAAGTAAAATGTTTACAACCAAAGTTGAGTAAGCACGTCTTTGTAAGCTATCCCAAACAATTTTTTGGGTATTCCTCCATAACACCTAGGATAAAAGAGTTTGTCGCTTGGATCGTGAAGTTTCTTGAGAAGGAATGTTTTGAAAAGTTAAGCAGGAGGATAATAGAACTTTGATAAGGTTATTGAACCTTAGATATATGTGCTAAGTAGCGGAGCACCGGAGAGTATCCAGGTGGTGGCCACAATGCTCATGGCTCCTGTGATTACAAAAGTCGTGATCTTGGAGATTAGAGTTCCTATTTGAACCGTATGCGTCGGGTAACAATCAAATAGCGAGATTTGGTAAGCAAGTCGTTATTGTTTTGACAATGATGAACCGACTACATGCAAAGAAGCGATGATGGCCCCTGACTCCATCAAGTGACTATAAGTCATAAAATCCGTGATAGTTTCCATACACGAGAAATCAAGTTTTTTAACTTAGAAGACCCACTAGAAAGGCATGAAGCCTATCGGTCGTGTTTGGATCTATAAATAAATAGACATGGATGTTTGACATCTATGAAATAGTCGACATGTCGGAAAGGAGTTTACGATAATGTTCAAGGAGTTGACTATGATAATATGTGATCTTTCATAGCGATAATTAGTCTTGACAGATTAATATAGCAACCACTACATATAATTTGGTATATGGTAGTTTAACAAACACAACAAAGTTCTTCTAATAGAATGGTTACCTAGGATGTGTACATGACACGGTCCGAAGGGTTTTGTTAATTCAAAGGATGCTGAAAGGGCATGCAAACTTGAAGTAAGCATATGGGAGTTGGAATCTTCACCGTGATGAAACTATTAAAAGGTTTAATTTCATCGGAGATGATGAAGATGCTTGCATTTGCAATAAATTAAGTGGGAGTGCTGAGACATATTTCTAATACATTATGTAGAGGACATATTGTTAATTGGAAATAATGTATCTTTTATTGACATGGGTTAAGAATTTCATTAAAATTGGATTTCAATGAAAGACTTGGGCAAAACTGGAATATTTGGCATCAATGTCTATATGGATAGATTGAGGCGCTAATATGGTTGTGCCAGACGTACATATATGAGATATTGAATGAGTTCAATATGGAAATGACAATAAAGGTTATTGCCGCATGGAAAGGGTTGAATCAAGATTCAAGTGTATTGACACTTGGTGAGTGAAATCACATGAATATTTTGATCAATAATGTATACCATGATATGTACATATCCAGATATGTCCTATGCTATAAATGTTATGTGCATATACTAGAATGATTCATAAGATGATCATTGGATAATAGTAATGATATTCTTATGATCTTTGCAAGAACTAAGAGTATATTTATGTAGAGGTGACAAATAGTTACAAATAGTTCATTGTAAAGTGTTACATTTATACTAGTTGTGTCACAAAATAAAAATTAAGTTTATCTCAATTTAAACTATGGGTGGCACAATGTAATGGAAAGGAGGTTCCATGAGGAATTTGGATGAGTTCCAAAGTTTATACATTGTGATGGATACTACAACAAAAGGCTAAGTATATGACTGCTATAGTAGCAGCAAAGGAGGGAATTTGGATAAGTGGTTTGTTATCAAACTAGGTGTGGTTCATAGTGGGCAAGTACTATCAATATATATTGTGCGACAATTATATCAACATGTTTTAACCCAAAGGAACTAAAGGTCTCACCAAAGGACTAAATTTATACAATGCCATCTCATTAGAGAATGAATGATGCGTAGAGACGCAATGACATGCAACTAAACACAGACCTAAAAATGTCAAATCCGGATATTATGTTAACCACTAGCAAACGCATATATACAAAACCAGAAAGCCATAGGTGTTGAATGTGCAAGTTTTTCAAACTAGATTATTGACTCTAGTGCAAGTGGAAGATTGAAGGGAATATGCCCGAGAGGCAATAATAAAGTGGTTATTATCTTATTTCCTGTTTATGATAAATGTTTATGTTGCATGCTACAATTGTATTAATTGGAAAAATTAATACATGTGTGTTTAATAAACAAATAAAAAGTTCCTAGTTATGCCTCTCATATAAACTAGCTCGTTGATTAACAAGATCATCAAGGTTTCCTGATCATGGACATTGGATGTTGTTAATAACGAGGTCACAACATTGGTGGAATGATGTGATGAACATTCATCCAAAGTATAGCAATATGATCAAAGTCATTGTGTTTAAATTGCTATAACATGATACAAAGTAATTCTAGTCCTTAGACCATGAGATCATGTCAATCACTAACATTAGAAGAGTAACTTGATAACATCAAACATCACACCATAACAGGGTGACTATAAAGGTGGGTTTAGATACTCCAAAGGTGTTATGTAAAGGCTCATGGATCAATAGTGGGATTTGTCCATCCTGATGACGGATAGATATACTCTAGGCCCTCACGGTGATATCACATTGAGATAGCTTGCAAGCAAGTGATGTGATCACTAGAATGCTATATCAGGGGAACAGGAAAGGAGTGCATGTCGGTAATGAGATCAAATTAGGCATGGAGATACCGCTGATCGAATCTCGGACATGTAATATATCGCGAGACAAAGAGATTTAGTTACAATGTTAAAGGTTCACATGATCACTAGAGTCATCGTTGAATGTGTGGGAGTCAGTACGAATCTCTAGGTACTGCTGCTAATTATTGATCAGAGAGGGTATCTATCATGTCTGCATTATTCGCGAACCATAGGGTGACACACTTAAGGGATACCAATACCATTAGGAGCAAATATGTTTCAGATAAATATTTAAGAAAGCACAGGAATCATTTCGATGGAAACCAAAATTGTTTCGGGTGAAATTGCAGAAACCGGTTCTGCACGTGATATTGAAATGTTGTAGGGGGTTTTATGTGAATGTTTGTTAATTAAAGTAATTAACAAAAATCTGAATAAAATAAATAAAAGATTTTTATTAAATGAGAGCTTGCATTAAATTTTGTTGAAATTTAATGGAGGTGAGTGGACTTTTGAGTGGAGGCATGTTTATGTGAGTGGGAGCTCCACCCACATGAATGATGGAAGAGGTGGGGGAACCACCTTGGTCGCCGGCCATGGGAGGGGCTGCCCCCATCTCCCCTATAAAATTCCCTCCACTCCTCTTCTCATCACAAACCTCCTCGTGAAGGATCTCTCTCCCCCTCTAGAAATTATTGCCCATGGTCTCGGATTAGCGAGATACATGTTCCCGGTGGCTTTGTCTCCAAAGGAGTTGTTGCTTCCGCTGCATCACTGGAGCAACGAGGTGGAGGTTGTTTGGTGGACCGGACGTGTGTGTGATCATGTATGCACCGTTGCTTTGTGGTGCTAGACTTGTTGGTGCTAGACCTGCTGGACTTGCTGGTGCTGGACTTCATAACGATCTTGAGATCGGCAAGTGAACGACTACATCATCCATGAGTTCAAACTTGTTAACAATGCTTTGTCGCTCTTCAAGTGTATGTTCTCTATGGATGTATATCCACCCGTTGATTGTATCTAGGTAGATAGATCTTGGTGCTTAGTTGTTCACTTCGTCGGAATTTTATTGTTTTCTATGCTGCGAACCCAACAGTACTTCCCCTCAATAGGAAGGAACTTTGGGAAAACATCTTCGTGTCTACTCTCGGTCATTTCTATAATTTACTCTTTACTTGTTATTGCATGCTTCCTTGCCATATAGGTTCTCTCACCTAGTTACACATCTAGAGAACCTACATTCTGTTAAGCCTTAATTTGAAAAGAAGCTAAAAATTGAGTAGCGCCTATTCACCGCCCTCTAGTCGCTTATACAGATCTTTCAACGATCCCATGTCACCGAGTCCACTTTTGACTAATGCGAGGTGGACTCAATTCAAATCTCATCGCGGTGGACCTTGGTCTGAGAGAGGATCACGAGGAGGGCAGTTGGAGGAGCCGCATGTGGCAGGGCCCACCACACCATGCTCCCTGCCATGGATGGAGACAAACCTGGACAGCTCAGGAACGTTCCTGGGCAGAGGCAAGTTGGTCATTGAAGACGTGTCAGAAGCTGCATAGCCCAATGCAGCCCCTATATTGGGCCCTAATGCACTCGATCAAGGCGTTTAGGATGATGAAGGTTGCCCGCTTTCTTTGCCAGGCCTGTTGTCATCGCCTGACGACAAGACTCGGGGCATCGGTTGGTCAGTGGCATCAACCCAAGTGGGATCCCCTAGATCAGTGTTGGACATGCTTGACATTTTATCTGTCATCCTGTCTTCAGGGGAAACCGATGCAGATCAGATACATAGGCCCAAGGCCGTGGATGGGGTGCTGACTCGTGTATTAACGAGCTCGTTGCGGAACCCCAAGAGGAAGGTATGATGAGCACAGCAGTAAGTTTTCCCTTAGTTATGAAACCAAGGTTATCAATCCAGTAGGAGTAAGGAAACACCCCAAAGGTGTAGCTAGCTGAACTTTGGCAGGGTGCACTACCGGTGCTAGCAACAACGTGGAGACCTGCACAACACAACCAAAGAACTTTGTCCCCAACTTGCGATGAGGTTGTCAATCTCACCGGTTTTGCTGAAAACAAAGGATTAAACATATCGAGTGGAAGAAAGTAATAGTTTGCAGAAAGTAAACACAAAGCAGTAAACAATTGATTCTAGATTGATAGTAAAAGAAAGGACCGGGGTCCATAGTACACTAGAGGTGGCTCTCCTTAAGATAAATGACATGTTGGGTGAACAAATTATAGCGGGGAAGTGACAAACATCGAGAAAGCATACAAGCATATACTACTCATCTTGACTCCTTTGAGATTCGTTTGGGCATTACAACATTATACATATACCGCCATCCAACTATATCTATGACTAATAATCCACCTTCAGGTTATCATCCGAACCCTAGTATTAAGTTGCAAGCAACGGATAATTGCATTATGAATTGCGTGTAAAGTAAACAATACGATTGTTATATGAACAAAGGATTGTTGTTTTCTCCCTAGTAGCAACAGCACATCTAGTACCTTAGAGAGTTCTATCACTTCCCCAGATTACTAGAGGCATGAACCCACTATCGAGCATAAATACTAACTCTTGGAGTTGCTAGCATCTACTTGGACAAGATAGCTACTAACAACGGAAATCATGCAAGATCACAAATAACAAAGACATGATAGAATCAATAATCAATATTAAATAGCATCTCAATATCCATTGGATCCCCGCAAACATAACATGCAGAATTACAAATAGATGATCTTGATCATGAACGGAGCTCATAAGATCTAGACATGATAGCACAAAGGAGGAGAACCAGGCATCTAGCTACTGCATGGACCCGTAGTCTAGAGATGAACTACTCACGCATCACACCGGAGGTTTGCATGATGATGAAAAAGGCCTCCAGGGTGAATTCCCCTCTCCGGCAAGGTACCGGGAAGAGCTTCAAATCCTCCTGATCTAGGGATGGAGATGATGGCGGCTACATACTCTTTCGTGGAATTTTGATCGAGTACTTAGGGTTTCTGTATCGGAGGCAACTTATAGGCGGAAGGAGAGGCCGAGGGGGTTCCTGGGGCGGCCAGACCACCCCCTGGCGCGGGCCAGGCTGGGCCGCACGGCCAGGTGGTGTGGCCGAGCCCCAGCCCCTCTCCGTCTCATATTCTGGCTCCAGATGTCCCTCGCTAAAAAACTGACTTTGGCTTTTGTCCCGTCCAATTCCGAGAATATTCATTTGCTGACTTTCCTGGAACCAAAAATAGTAGAAAAAGGCAGCTGGCACTGTGGCTCTTATTAATAGGTTAGTCCAAGAAATCATATGAAAAGTACTCCAAAGTGTGGAAAAAACACAAGAAAGTAGATAAAACCAAGCATGGAACATCAAAAATTATGGATACGTTAGCAACGTATCAACATGCCCAAGCTTAACTCCTGCTCGTCCTCGAGTAGGTAAGTGATAAAAAGAAAGAATAATTTTTTAGGTGACATGCACCATCATAAACTTGATCAAAGTATTTGTAAAACATTCAAAGCTGGGATCATAGTGCTTCAATCATAACATGAAAGACAAAGTTCTAGCAATAAGACAAAGAAACTATGTTGCAACATGAAAAGGCACAAACAAAAGATTCATGAATAACAATGCTTTGCAAGACGTTTGTTTGTTTCACATAAAGAAAACATAGCATAGTAGCATTCAGCTTGTCCCTCATAGAGTAGCAAACATAAATGCATAGGACACCTTCAAAGTTCATAAGAGTGACTAGATACGATTAGTTTAAAACAAGCAATATCAAGGTTATGCAACACTCAACAAGTCTTGGGACAATGCACATAGAACTAAGAATGGCCACTATGCTCTCAAAGTAGGTGCACAAAGTTAGAAGGTGGAGACTCAATATAAAACTGGAAGAAAGGCCTTCATAGAAGGAAGCAGAGATTCAAGTTTCATAAAGAGCTTCCAAAAATTATGGTACTTAATAGCTTTCAGCTCTCATTGCCCCTATCATAAGCATCTTGAAGTGATTAAGGTTAAAGTGAACAAACTATGGTGTATATGCTTGACGAAGTATAAGTTGGAAAACTCATGTCCCTTGAATATGAGGGCCACTCCTCATGCTACTCAAGTTTAGTTACCGGTAAGTTCTTGTCATCGTAAGTACATGTGTATCATAGAGAACCACCAACAGGGTACCCCTTGCCCGATGATACGGAAAAATCCCCATATCAAAATGACAAGGCAAGCAGACAACGAGCATCTCAACAATCTTCTTATTTACCATGGGAATATGGTGCTTTTTTCTCTCTTTCCTCTTTTCATTAATCTCTTTTTTGTCTTTTCTTTTTCTCTTTTTTCTCAATATCTGACTCTTTTTTATAAGAAGAATGCTTCATAGACAGCTCATTATGGTTACGCTGCAGGTTCCCACCATGACAGCATGGATTAGACCAGCGGCCCAGGCGTTTCTCTAACACACATACATAACTCCATGGACTTACAAGCTCCCCTTTCATTTCACACCGACGACATCCATAGACAAAAGAGCATGATATCAACTAGGTACAAATTACAAGTGCAATGTTGAAAGCGTTCCCCATGACAGCAAGATTCTGCTAATCCCCAACAAATAAGTGCAAGCATATACAACATAGACGACACAATGGTTCAAGTTTATTAAGGGCAAGAAAACTAAAGTGTGTCATCAAGTTCGTGAGAGCTTTAATCACTAGTTTTCTCATAACAAGTTTAATTTGGAAGGTAGATAAAAACATGAATATACTTGGAATAGCAAATGCTAATAGGTAGGTATGGTGGACTCTTTGGAATAACTTGGTTTTAGGAGTTGGATGCATGAGTGGAACTCATACTTGGTTATGGAGGCTAGCAAAAGACTGGGGCCGACAAACTAAGAGCAATAATGGCCATAATCATGCAGAGCAACAAAACATCATTGATCAAAGCATAAAGTGATACTACAAGTTGAAAACTAAAGGATCATAAAGGCTATGGTGACTTGGAATAGTCATAACATGGTGTGAGCATGCGCCAAGTCAACCCAAATAAAGCATCAAAGGAGAATACCACAATACTATGCTTTAATATGCTAAAACAACGCATGATCCTTCCAAGGCACATTAAGCAATCTCAATTGTTTATAACAAGTCATGCTACAACAAATAATACTAAGCATAAAGCCAAAACAATATCAAGCATGGCATGGCAAAGCATAGGCCATAGTCAAAAACAAACTCTATTTACCACTTAAGCATGAACTTTCCTACCTTTTTACAATCCAAACCAAACTATTTGAAAACCAATGTATGAAAGAGGGGGTCCAACCAATTTATTCATAAAACTAAGCAAACCACGCAAACGAAAAAACAAAACGAAAACAAAAAAGAAGACGCTCCAAGAACAACACAACTGTGCATGAAACAATAAAAATGAAGTGTTTGGAAGAAACCTAGGATTTTTATTGATGAAGAGGGGGATGCGTTGGGCATCCCCAAGATTTGACGCTTATACTTCTTGGATATTTCTTGGGGTGACACGCATGGCATCCCCAAGCTTGAGCTTTAGTCCATCCTTCATCTCATTACTCATTCCTTCCATACACCTAAAATTTTTCCTTCATACAAAATTTCACACAATCTTTATTAGCAACATTAGTGCACTTAAGATAATAAGTCTTTAGGTTCAGTTCCAACACCAATAAAACTTCCATTAAAACACTAGCTACTGTAGCACTTTCCTAAAAAAGATCAATTTCCCCAAAAGAACTCAAAAAGGAACCAACAAGAAGCAAATGCAAATAATGGCAGAAATCTGTCAAAACAGACCAGCAGGTAAAGACGAATTTTTTCGTAGATCTTATGTTGCTCAAATGTAAAAGTGTTGAACTAACTAAAGTTAGATAACAACCTGGGGCAGAAGCACAAAAATTCGAGCCTGAAAAGGACATACATATATTTTACACGAATTTTTACGGTGAAGCACAAAAATCTGTTTCGGGACAGCAACTTTCCCAATCATTACTTCTCTCTCATTAGAGGTTACTCTTGGCACAAAAAGCAAATAAAAAGGATAAGGAGCGGTTATTACAGAGGTAATAACTTTCAAGACTCATCTAAAACTTTTGGTTTATCTCCCAATAAGTACTTTTCTTTAACGTCTTTAAGTTAGGCATAAGAAGCAAGAAAAAGAATCAAGTGTTCTCAAATGAAGAAGCATTAAGAGCAAATTTTGTTTTCATAGGAGAGGCAAAAGAAATCTTCTCTCTCTTCTTACGGAATTGTTCTATACCTTTCTTGAGTGGGACTTGATATTTAATGGTGCCTTCTTTCATATCAATAATGGCACCAACATTTCTAAGAAAAGGTCTTCCCAAAGTAATAGGACAAGAAGCATTATTCAACATCCAAAACATAAAAATCAACAGGGACATAGGCATTGTTAACCATAATAAGAACATCATTAATACTCCCCATGAGTTTCGTTTTAGCATTATCATCAAGTGGGACATTCAAATAACAATCTTCAAGTGGTGGCAAATCAAGCATATCATAAATCCTTCTAGGCATAATAGAAACACTACTATCAAGATCACATAAAGCTTTGAAATCAAAATCATTCACTTTCATATTAATGATGGGTTCACAACCATCTTCTTGTTTTATAGGCATAGAAGCTTTATGTTTCATCTTTTCTTCTTTAATCTTTATGAGAGCATCAGTAATGTGTTTCGTAAAGGTCATATTCATAGCACTAGCATTAGGACTTTTAGCAAGCTTTTGTAGGAACTTAATAACTTCAGAGATATTGCAACCATCAAGATCAAAATCATAATTATCATCTAAAGTAGTGGAGCTATTACTAGCTTCAACACTAGTGTTAGTGATAGTAGAAACACTAATTTTCTAGCGCTTTCATCTTCTCTTTCCCACTTAGCATGCAATTCAGCTAATAGTCTAACATTTTCATCAATTCTTACTTGTATGGCATTAATAGCTGCAAAGGGATTCTCAATAGTTTTAGGTTTAGCATCCATTTTATTCACAGAATATTGTGCTTCAGCCAAAGATGCTATATTTCTTTCAACATTAGAGAGTTATCCTCAATAGTTTTATTGAAAGCAGTTTGTTTACTAATAAAATCTTTAAGCATAACTTCAAGTTCAGAGGGTGCACTCCTATTATTGTTGTAAGAATTTCCATAAGCATTACCATTGTTGGGAGGATATGGCCTATAATTGTTGCTACCAAAATTATTCCTATAGGCATTGTTGCTAAAATTGTTATTTCTTATAAAGTTCACATCAACTTGCTCTTCTTGAGTAACCAAATAGGCTAAGGGAACATTATTTGGATCAATATGGGCTTTCCCATTAACAAGCATAGCCATAATAACATCAATCTTATCACTCAAGGAGGAGGTTTCCTCAACAGAATTTACCTTCTTACCTTGTGGAGCTCTTTCAGTATGCCATTCAGAGTAGTTAACCATCATATTATCTAGAAGCTTTGTTGCAGCACCCAAAGTAATGGTCATAAAGGTATCTCCAGCAGTAGAATCCAATAGATTTCTTGAAGAATAGTTCAATCTTGAATAAAAGGTTTGGATAATCATCCAAGCAGTCAGTCCATGAGTGGGACAATTATTTACCAAAGATTTCATTCTTTCCCAAGCTTGAGCAACATGTTCATTATCAGATTGTTTAAACTTCATTATTTCACTTCTCATAGATATAATCTTAGTAGGAGGATAGTATTTTCCAATAATAGCATCTTTGCATTTAGTCCAAGAATCAATACTATTCCTGGTTAGGGAATTTAACCATTCTTTATCTTTTCCTCTCAAAGAGAAAGGAAACAATTTAAGCTTAATAATATCTCCATCTATATCCCTATGCTTTTGCATCTCACAAAGTTCAACAAAGTTATTTAGATGAGCAGCAGCATCTTCATTACCAATACCATAAAATTGTTCTCTCGTAACAAGATAGAGTAAAGCAGGTTTTATTTCGAAGAAAGTAGCTTCAGGAATAGGTGGAGCAATAGGTGTGCTCATAAAATCATTGTTGTTGGTGCTAGTGAAGTCACACAACTTAGTATTTTCAAGAGTAGTCGTTTTTTGTGTTTTTAATAAAGAAAGCAAACTTGTAAAACTATTTTTTGTGTGTTTTTTATAAAGAAACAAGCAAACAAAGCAAAAATAAACTAAGCAAAAAAAGCAACAAAGTAAAGAGATTGGTTATGAGGGACTCCCCTTGTGAAGATGTCCTTGACTCCCCGGAAACGGCGCCAGAAAAAGTACTTGCTGACTCGTGTATTAACGAGCTCGTTGGGGAACCCCAAGAGGAAGGTATGATGAGCACAGCAGTAAGTTTTCCCTTAGTTATGAAACCAAGGTTATCAATCTAGTAGGAGCAAGGAAACACCCCAAAGGTGTAGCTAGCTGAACTTGACAGGCGCACTACCGGTGCCAGCACTAACGTGGAGACCTGCACAACACAACCAAAGAACTCTGTCCTCAACTTGCGATGAGGTTGTCAATCTCACCGATTTTGCTGAAAACAAAGGATTAAATATATCGAGTGGAAGAAAGTAATAGTTTGTAGAAAGTAAACACAAAGTAGTAAACAGTTGATTGTAGATTGATAGTAAAATAAAGGACCGGGGTCCATGGTTCACTAGAGGTGGATCTCCTTAAGATAAATGACATGTTGGGTGAACAAATTACAGCGGGGCAATTGACAAACATCGAGAAAGCATGCAAGCATATACTACTCATCTTGACTGCTTTGAGATTCGATTGGGAATTACAACATTATACATAGACCGCCATCCAACTACACCTATGACTAATAATCCACCTTCAGGTTATCATCTGAACCCCCTCCAGTATTAAGTTGCAAGCAATGGATAATTGCATTACGAATTGCGTGTAAAGTAAACAATATGATTGTTCTATGAACAAAGGATTGTTGTTTTCTCCCTAGTAGCAACAGCATATCTAGTACCTTAGAGATTTCTGCCACTTCCCCAGATTACTAGAGGCATGAAACCACTATCGAGCATAAATACTAACTCTTGGAGTTGCTCGCATCTACTTGGCCAAGATAGCTACTAACAACGGAAAGCATGCAAGATCACAAATAACAAAGACATGATAGAATCAATAATCAATCTGAAATAGCATCTCAATATCCATCGGATCCCTACAAACACAACATGCAGAATTACAAATAGATGATCTTGATCATGAACGGAGCTCACAAGATCTAGACATGATAGCAAAAAGGAGGAGAACCAGCCATCTAGCTACTACATGGACCCGTAGTCCAGAGATGAACTACTCACACATCACACCGGAGGCTTGCATGATGATGAAGAAGGCCTCTAGGGTGAATTCCCCTCTCCGGCAGGGTGCCGGGAAGAGCTTCAGATCCCTCCCGATCTAGGGATGGAGATGACGGTGGCTACAGACTCTTTCGTGGAATTTTGATCGAACACTTACGGTTTCTATATCGGAGGTAACTTATAGGCGGAAGGAGAGGCCGAGGGGGTGCCTGGGGCAGCCAGACCACCTCTTGGCGCGAGCCAGGCTGGGCCACGCAGCCAGGTGGTGTGGCCGAGCCCCAGCCCCTCTCCTTCTCGTATTCTGGCTCCAGATGTCCCTCGGTGAAAAACTGACTTTGGCTTTTGTCCCGTCCAATTCCGAGAATATAAATTTTCTAACTTTCCTGGAACCAAAAACAGCTGAAAACAAGCAGCTGGCACTGTGACTCTTGTTAATAGGTTAGTCCAAGAAATCATATGAAAAGTACTCCAAAGTGTGGACAAAACACAAGAAAGTAGATAAAACCAAGCATGGAACATCAAAAATTATGGATACGTTAGAAAAGTATCATGGGGTTGTCGATCCAACACCTGTGGGGAGGAAGAGCGTCGAGGAGTCCAGGGGTGCATGCAAAGCGCCTATTAACTCAGTCCTAAGCAGGCCGGTAACCAAACGCTACTGAAACAAGAAGAAGTACACGAGACTAGTGAGGAGGAGTGGATGTATCCGTGGGTGGTTTGGTCCCGGCACCCTCATTACCTAGCTAGGGATCGCTAGGGAAGGCGAGGTGATTGGTGATGAGGCTCTGGATGCCTACTTGGACCTGTTTGCGAGACTCCTACGCCAGCAGCACATCGACGTGGTCCTCTATCTGTTCGGCTGGATGCATGATGCCCTTCCTCTGTGCGATGAAAGATACGTTGCTAATGTATCTATAATTTTTGATGTTCCATGCTTGGTTTTTATCTACTTTCTTATGTTTTGTTCCACCTTTGGAGTACTTTTCATAGACTTTCTTGGACTAACCTATTGACAAGATGCCACAGTGTCAGTTGCCTGTTTTCTGCTGTTTTTGGTTCCAGAAATTCAGAAAATGAATATTCTCGGAATTGGACCGGACAAAAGCCAAAGTCGTTATTTTCCTGGAAGATTCATGGAGCTAGAAGGAGAGACAAAGGGGGGCCACATGATGGACAAACCACCCCTAGGCGCGGGTCCCCCCAGTCCGTGCCAGGGCATGGTGTGGGCCCCCTGGCTGGCCACCGACCTTGCCCCTTCGCCTATATATTCCTCCTGATACAGAAACCCTAAATCGTCAAGCCTCTAGCCATGAAAAGTTCGGCAGCGCCGCCGCCACCGAAGGGGAGATTCGGGGGACAGAAAGTCTCTGTTCCGGTACCCTGCCGGGACGGGGAAGTGCCCCTGGAGCCATCTCCATCGATCTCCACCGCCATCTCCATCACCGTTGCTGATTCCCATGATGAGGAGGGAGTAGTTCTCTCTCTCGGGGCTAAGGGTTCTACCGGTAGCTATGTGTTCATCTCTCTCTCTATGCATGATCATATTGTGATCATGAGCTTGTAATCTATAGATCTACCTTGCTACTCAAGTGCTTTAACAGATCTCTGCTCTCCCCATGTGTGTGAAGTTGACAGTGTGCACACCATGGTGGCACTTAGGCTAGAGATTACAAATACTTGTTATGAGTTATATTTGGAGTTGGATGTCTTTATGAAATTGTGGTGTTTGTTTGAACCATCTAGTGTGTAAGGTGACAGTGTGGGGTTATCTAGATGCGGAAAGCGAACTTTGAGGTGTGCTATTATAGCCCTACCATGGATTAGAGTGTCCAACCGGAGAGTAGTATCATTAAGAGAAGATATTTATATCAGAGTGTTCACTAGTGAAAGTATGATCCCTAGGCCTTATTTCTAAGCATTGAAAACTAGATTTGTTACATGTTTGCTTGTTTCCATCTTTATTTCAGTTTGCCTTTAGTCTCTTCCACACCATCAAGCTATTTTCTAGCACCGTTGTCTTATATCCATACCACCTGTATTTCACTATCTCTTCGCCGAACTAGTGCACCTACACACCTGACAAGTGTATTGGGTGTGTTGGGGACACAAGAGACTTCTTGTATCTTGATTGCAGGGTTGCTTGAGAGGGATACCTTTGACCACTTCCTCCCTAAGTTCGATAAACCTTGCGTGATCCACTTAAGGGAAAACTTGCTGCTGTTCTACAAACCTCTGCACTTGGAGGCCCAACAACCGTCTACAAGAATAGAAGTGTGTAGATATCAAGCTATTTTATGGTGCCGTTGCCGGGGAGGTAAGGTAAAAGGTACTCACATCCTCCGGTGTGGGTGCTTGAAGTTATTTCCTTTAGATTCTGCAATTTTGTCTTTTTGTTTCTTGTTTTCACTAGTTAGGCTTAATGGAAAACAACAACAAAATTAGAGAGCTTTATAGTATTTATCTTGAGTTAGGACATGAAGTGTTTGAAGAGAAAATTAAAAAACCTATGGAACTTTATTTGCATGCTAATAGCAATGTTGTTGGTATGAATTCTTTGGACACCATTATTGATAATGCTATGGAAAAGTCTAAGCTTGGGGAAGCTAGTTTTCATGAAAATGATCTTTTTAGTCCCCCAAGCACGGAGGAGAAAATTTACTTTGATGATACTATGCCTCCAATATATGATGATTACAATGATCAATATGATATTTTCAGTCCACCTACTATTGAGGATAAAATTAATTATGATTACAATATGCCTCCTATATTTGATGATTATGGTGATGAGAATAATAATGTTAGCTATTTTGTTGAATTTGCTCTCACTACAATTAATAAGAATGACTATGTTTATGCGGGGAGTATTAATTCTTTTATGCATGTGGCTCATGATAAGAATGTTTCATCTGATAGTTATATTATTAATTTTATTCATGATGCTACTGAAAGTTATTATGAGAGAGGCAAACATGGTCTTATGTATCTTAATAATATTAAGTTTCCCCTCTTTATGTTGAAAGTCTTGAAGTTGCACTTGTTTTGCTTTCCTATGCTTGTTGCTTTGTACTTTCATGATTTGTTTCTTTACAAGATTCCTATGCATAGGAAGTGGGTTAGGCTTAAATGTGCTTTGAATTTGCTTCTTGATGCTCTCTTTTATTTCAATTCATATTTCTTATGTGAGCATCTTCTCAAACTATCATGCCTAACTTACAGGCGTTAAAGAAAAGTACTTATTGGGAGATAACCCAAAAGTTTTAGATGAGTCATGAAAGTTATTACTTCTGTAACAACCGCTCCTTATCCTTTTTATTTGCTTTTTGTGCCAAGAGTAACCTCTAATGAGAGAGAAGTAATGCTTGGGAAAGTTGCTGTTCCGAAACAGATTTCTGTGCTTCACTATAAAAATTCATGTACAATCTCTGTACGTATTTTTGAGGCGTGAATTTTTGTGCTTCTGCCCCAGGTTGTTATCTAACTTTCGTTAGTTCAACACTTTTTGATTTGAGCAACTTAAGGTCTTCGAAAAAATTCTTCTTTACCTGCTAGTCTGTTTTGACAGATTTCTGGCATTATTTGCATTTGCTTCTTGTTGGTTCCTTTTTGAGTTCTTTTGGGGAATTTAGCTTTTTGAGGTAAGTGCTACAGTAGCTTGTGTTTAATGGAAGTTTTATTGGTGTTGGAACTGAACCTAAAGACTTATTATCTTGAGTGCACTAATGTTGCTAATAAAGATTGTGTGAAGTTTTGTATGAAGAAAAAATTTTAGGTGTATGGAAGGAATGAGTAATGAGATGAAGGATGGACTAAAGCTCAAGCTTGGGGATGCCATGCGTGTCACCCTAGGAAATATCCAAGAAGTACAAGCGTCAAAGCTTGGGGATGCCTGATACATTGCAAATGTATCTATAATTTTTGATGTTCCATGCTTGGTTCTATCTACTTTCTTGTGTTTTGTTCCAACTTTGGAGTACTTTTCATATGATTTCTTGGACTAACCTATTAACAAGATGCCACCGTGCCAGTTGCCTGTTTTCTGCTGTTTTTGGTTCCAGGAAAGTCAGAAAATGAATATTCTTAGAATTGGACGGGACAAAAGCCAAAGTTCCTATTTTACCGGAAGACTCACGGAGCCAGAAGCAGAGACGGAGGAGGGCCAGGGCCTGGCCACACCATATGGTGGCGCGGGCTAGCCCTGGCCGTGCCACCAGGTGGTGTGGGACCCCTGGCACTCCACCAACCTTGCCTCTTCGCCTATAAGAAGCCTCCCGATGCATAAACCCTAAATCGTCAAGCCTCCAGCCACGAAAAGTTTCGCAGCGCTGCCGCCACCGAAGGGGAGATTCGGGGGACAGAAAGTCTCTATTCCGGCACCCTGCCGGGACGGGGAAGTGCCCTCGGAGCCATCTCCATCGATCTCCACCGCCATCTCCATCACCATTGCTGATTCCCATGATGAGGAGGGAGTAGTTCTCTCTCAAGGCTAAGGGTTCTACCAGTAGCTATGTGTTCATATCTCTCTATGCATGATCATATTGTGATCATGAGCTTGTAATTTATAGATCTACCTTGCTACTCAAGTGCTTTAATAGATCTCTGCTCTCCCCATGTGTGTGAAAGTGATAGCGTGCACACCATGGTGGCACTTAGACTAGAGATTACAAATACTTGTTATGAGTTATATTTGGAGTTGGATGTTTCTATGAAATTGTGGTGTTTGTTGGACTCATCTAGTGCTCAAGGTGAAAGTGTGGGGTTTTCTAGATGGGAAAATCTTACTTTGAGGTGTGTTGTTATAGCCCTACCATGGATTAGAGTGTCCAACCGGAGAGTAGTTCAGCGTAGTATCATAAAGAAGAATATATTTATATGAGAGTGTTCACTAGTGAAAGTATGATCTCTAGGCCTTGTTTCTTAGCACTGAAACATTGTTTGCTATTAGATATATTACATGTTTGCTTTCTTCTATCTTTATTTCAGTTTGCTTTTAGTCTCTTCCACGCCATCAAGTTATCTTCTATCACCGTTACCACTTATAATTATCCATACCACTTGTATTTCACTATCTCTTCGCCGAACTAGTGGACCTATACACCTGACAAGTGTATTGGGTGTGTTGGGGACACAAGAGACTTCTTGTATCTTGATTGCAGGGTTGCTTGAGAGGGAATACCTTTGACCACTTCCTCCCTGAGTTCGATAAACCTTGGGTAATCCACTTAAGGGAAAACTTGCTGCTGTTCTACAAACCTCTGCACTTGGAGGCCAACAACTGTCTACAAGAATAGAAGTGCGTAGACATCAAGCTATTTTCCGGCGCCGTTGTCGGGGAGGTAAGGTAAAAGGTATTCACACCGGAGGATTAAAGAAGAAGAACCTCCCACGGCAAACGCCTATTCTCCGGTGTGAGTGCTAGAAGTTATTTCCTTTAGATTCTGCATTTTTGCCTTTTTGTTTCTTGTTTTCACTAGTTAGGCTTAATGGAAAACAACAAAAAAATTAGAGAGCTTTATAGTATTTATCTTGAGTTAGGACATGAAGTGTTTGAAGAGAAAATTAAAAAACCTATGGAACTTTATTTGCATGCTAATAGCAATGTTGTTAGTATGAATTCTTTGGACACCATTATTGCTAATGCTATGGAAAAGTCTAAGCTTGGGGAAGCTAGTTTTCATGAAAATGATCTTTTTAGTTCCCCAGCTTTGGAAGATAGCTATTCTATTGCTTATGATGATACCAAAACTCCAATATATGATGATTACAATGATGAATATGATATTTTCAGCCCACCTACTATTGAGGAGAAAATTAATTATAATTACAATATGCCTCCTATATTTTATGATTATGGTGATGAGAATAATAATGATAGCTATTTTGTTGAATTTGCTCCCACTACAATTAATAATAATGACTATGCTTATGTGGAGAGTAATAATTATTATATGCACGTGGCTCATGATAAGAATGTTTTATGTGATAGTTATATTGTTAATTTTATTCATGATGCTATTGAAAGTTATTATGATAGAGGTAAACATGGTTTTATGCATCTCAATAATATTAGGTTTCCCCTCTTTATGTTGAAAGTCTTGAAGTTGCACTTGTTTTGCTTTCCTATGCTTGTTGCTTTGTGATTTCATGACTTGTTTCTTTACAAGATTCCTATGCATAGGAAGTGGGTTAGACTTAAATGTGCTTTGAATTTGCTTCTTGATGCTCTCTTTTACTTCAATTCATATTTCCTATGTGAGCATCTTCTCAAACTATCATGCCTAACTTAAAGGCGTTAAAGAAAAGTACTTATTGGGAGATAACCCAAAAGTTTTAGTTGAGTCTTGGAAGTTATTACCTCAGTAATAACCGCTCCTTATCCTTTTTATTTGCTTTTTGTGCCAAGAGTAACCTCTAATGAGAGGGAAGTAATGATTGGGAAAGTTGTTGTCCCGAAACATATTTCTGTGCTTCACCGTAAAAATTCGTGTAAAATCTCTGTACGTCCTTTTGAGGCGTGAATTTTTGTGCTTCTGCCCCAGGTTGTTAGCTAACTTACGTTAGTTCAACACTTTTTGATTTGAGCAACAGAAGGTCTTCGAAAAAATTCGTATTTACCTGTTGGTCTGTTTTGACAGATTTCTGCCATTATTTGCATTTGCTTCTTGTTGGTTCCTTTTTGAGTTCTTTTGGGGAATTGATCTTTTTGAGGGAAGTGCTACAGTATCTAGTATTCTAATGGAAGTTTTATTGGTGTTGGAACTGAAACTAAAGACTTATTATCTTGAGTGCACTAATGTTGCTAATAAAAATTGTGTGAAGTTTTGTATGAAGGAAGAATTTCAGGTGTATGGAAGGAATGAGTAATGAGATGAAGGATGGACTAAAGCTCAAGCTTGGGGATTCCACGCGTGTCGTACCAATAAATATCCAATAAGTACAAGCGTCAAAGCTTGGGGATACCCAAGGCATCCCCTTCTTCATCAATAAAAATCCCAGGTTTCTTCCAAACGCTTCATTTTTATTGTTTCATGCACAGTTGTGTTGTTCTTGGAGCGTCTTCTTTTTCATTTTCGTTTGCTTTTGTTTGCTTAATTTTATGAATAAATTGGTTGGAACCCCTCTTTCATACATTGGTTTTCAAATAGTTTGGTTTGGTTTGGAAAAGAGTAGGAAAGTTCATGCTTAAGTGGTAAAGAGAGCTCGTTTTTATCTGTGGCATATGCTTTGTCATGCCATGCTTGATATTGTTTTGGCTTTATACTTAGTATTCTTTTCTGTAGCATGACTTGTTATAAACAATTGAGATTGTTTAATGTGCCTTGGATGAATCATGCGTTGTTTTAGCATATTAAAGCATAGTATAGTGGTATTCTCCTTTGATGCTTTATTTGGGTTGACTTGGCACATGCTCACACCATGTTATGACTATCTCAAGTCACCATAAGACTTTATGATCCTTTAGTTTTCAACTTGTAGTATCACTTTATGCTTTGATCAATGATGTTTTGTTGCTCTGCATGATTATGGCCATTATTGCTCTCTTAGTTTGTCGCTCCCAGTCTTTTGCTAGCCTCCACAACCAAGTATGAGTTCCACTCATGCATCCAACTCCCTAAACCAAGTTATTACAAAGAGTCCACCATACCTACCTACTAGATTATGCTATTCCAAGTATATTCATGCTTTTGTTTACCTTCCGAATTAAACTTGTTATGAGAAAACTAGTGATTAAAGCTCTCACGAACTTGATGGCACACTTTACTTTTCTTGCCCTTAATAAACTTGCACCATTGTGTCTTCTATGTTGTATATGCTTGCACTTATTTGTTGGGGATTAGCAGAACCATGCTTTCATGGGGAACACTTGCAACATTGCACTTGGTACTTGTACCTAGTTGATATCATGCTCTTTTATATATGGATGTCGTCGGTGTGAAATGAAAGGGGAGCTTGTAAGTCCATGGAGTTATGTATATGTGTTAGAGAAACGCCTGGGCCGCTGGTCTAATCCATGCTGACATGGTGGAAACCTGCAGCGTAACCATAATGAGTTGTCTATGAAGCATTCTTCTTATAAAAAAAGAGTCCAATATTGAGAAAAAAGAGAAAAGAGAAGAAAAAAGAGATATTATGAAAAGAGGAAAGAGAGAAAAAAGCACCATATTCCCATGGTAAATAAGAAGATTGCTGAGATGCTCGTTGTCTGCTTGCCTTGTCATTTTGATATGGGGATTATTCCGTATCATCGGGCAAGGGGTACCCCATTGGCGGTTCTCTATGATACACATGTACTTACGATGACAAGAACTTACCGGTGACTAAACTTGAGTAGCATGAGGAGCGGCCCTCGTATTCAAGGGACATGAGATTCCTAACTTATACGTCATCAAGCATGTACACCATAGTTTGTTCACTTTAACCTTAATCACTTAAAGATGCTTATGATAGGGGCAATGAGAGCTGAAAGCTATAAGTACCATAATTTTTGGAAGCTCTTTATGAGACTTGAATCCCTACTTCCTTCTATGAAGGTGAAGGCCTTTCTTCCACCCTTATATTGAGTCTCCACCTTCTACCTTTATGCACCTACTTTGAGAGCATAGTGGCCATTCTTAGTTCTATGTGCATTGTCCCAAGACTAGTTGATTGATGCATAACTTGCTATTACTTGTTTTAAACTATTGTATCTAGTCACTCTTATGAACTTTGAAGGTGTCCTATGCATTTATATTTGCTACTCTATTGAGGGACAAGCTGAATACTATTATGCTATGTTTTCTTTATGTGAAACAAACAAACGTCTTGCAAAGCATTGTTATTCATGAATCTTTTGTTTGTACCTTTTCATGTTGCATCATAGTTTCTTTGTCTTATTGCTAGAACTTTGTCTTTCATGTTATGATTGAAGTACTATGATCCCAGTCTTTGATGGTGCATGTCACCTCAAAAATTATTCTTTCTTTTTATCACTTACCTACTCGAGAACGGGCAGGAGTTAAGCTTGGGGATGTTGATACATTGCAAATGTATCTATAATTTTTGATGTTCCATGCTTGGTTTTATCTACTTTCTTGTGTTTTGTTCCAACTTTGGAGTATGTTTCATATGATTTCTTGGACTAACATATTAACAAGATGCCACAGTGCCAGTTGCCTGTTTTCTGCTGTTTTTGGTTCCAGGTAAGTCAGAAAATGAATATTCTCAGAATTGGACGGGACAAAAGCCAAAGTTTCTATTTTACCGGAAGACTCACAGAGCCAGAAGCAGAGACGGAGGAGGGCCAGGGCCTGGCCACACCATATGATGGCACGGGCTAGCCCTGGCCGCGCCACCAGGTGGTGTCGGACCCCTGGCACTCCACCGACCTTGCCTCTTCGCCTATAAGAAGCCTCCCGATGCATAAACCCTAAATCGTCAAGCCTCCAGCCATGAAAAGTTCCGCAGCGCCGTCGCCACCGAAGGGGAGATTCGGGGGACAGAAAGTCTCTGTTCTGGTACCCTGCCGGGACGGGGAAGTGCCCCCGGAGCCATCTCCATCGATCTCCACCGCCATCTCCATCACCATTGATGATTCCCATGATGAGGAGGGAGTAGTTCTCTCTCGAGGCTAAGGGTTCTACCGGTAGCTATGTGTTCATCTCTCTCTATGCATGATCATATTGTGATCATGAGCTTGTAATCTATAGATCTACCTTGCTACTCAAGTGCTTTAATAGATCTCTGCTCTCCCCATGTGTGTGAAAGTGACAGTGTGCACACCATGGTGGCACTTAGGCTAGAGATTACAAATACTTGTTATGAGTTATATTTGGAGTTGGATGTTTCTATGAAATTGTGGTGTTTGTTGGAATCATCTAGTGCTCAAGGTGACAATGTGGGGTTTTCTAGATGGGAAAGGCTTGCTTTGAGGTATGCTGTTATAGCCCTACAATGGATTAGAGTGTCCAACCGGAGAGTAGTTCAGCATAGTATCATAAAGAAGAATATATTTATATGAGAGTTTTCACTAGTGAAAGTATGATCTCTAGGCCTTGTTTCTTAGCACTGAAACACCGTTTGCTATTAGATCTATTACATGTTTGCTTGCTTCTATCTTTATTTCAGTTTGCTTTTAGTCTCTTCCACGCCATCAAGTTATCTTCTATCACCGTTACCACTTATAATTATCCATACCACTTGTATTTCACTATCTCTTCGCCGAACTAGTGCACCTATACACCTGACAAGTGTATTGGGTGTGTTGGGGACACAAGAGACTTCTTGTATCCTGATTGCAGGGTTGCTTGAGAGGGAATACCTTTGACCACTTCCTCCCTGAGTTCGATAAACCTTGGGTAATCCACTTAAGGGAAAACTTCCTGCTGTTCTACAAACCTCTACACTTGGAGGCCCAACAACTGTCTACAAGAATATAAGTGCGTAGACATCAATGCCCAAGGCATCCCCTTCTTCATCAATAAAAATCTCAGGTTTCTTCCAAACACTTCATTTTTATTGTTTCATGCACATTTGTGTTGTTCTTGGAGCGTCTTTGTTTTCGTTCTTAGTTTTCGTTTGCTTAGCTTGCTTGAATAAGTTGGTTGGATCCTAACACACTTCTTTTGGAGAGAGACACACCCCGTTATTCATTGCCTAGAACACTCTAGTTTTCATTCTTATTGTTCTGTGAGTGTTCTCTTTTGCTAGCACTATGTTTAGCCTTAGTTTTCTTGTGCTTTCAGCTTAGAACTTTTTAGTTCTTATTTGTGGATTTGTGAGACAAGCTCACTGATCTTTATTTATTATTATCTTTGTGAGTTGTTTCGAATAAGTCGATTGGGATTGGAAAAGAGTAGGAAAAGTTCATGCTTAAGTGGTAAAGACAGCTTGTTTTTGACTATGACTTAGACTTTATCATGTCATGCTTGATATTGATTTGGCTTTATGCTTAGTGACTTTTGTTGTAGCATGACTTGTTATAAACAATTGAGATTGCTTAATGTGCCTTGGAAGAATCATGCGTTGTTTTAGCATATTAAAGCATAGTATTGTGGTATTCTCCTTTGATGCTTTATTTGGGTTGACTTGGCACGTGCTCACACCATGTTATGACTATACCAAGTCACCATAGCCTTTATGATCCTTTAGTTTTCAACTTGTAGTATCACTTTATGCTTTGATTAATGATGTTTTATCGCTTTGCATGATTATGGCCATTATTGCTCTCTTAGTTGGTCACTCCCAGTCTTTTGTTAGCCTCCATAACCAAGTATGAGTTCCACTCATGCATCCAACTCCTAAAACCAAGTTATTCCAAAGAGTCCACCATACCTACCTATTAGCATTTGCTATTCCAAGTATATTCATGTTTTTATCTACCTTCCGAATTAAACTTGTTACGATAAAACTAGTGATTAAAGCTCTCACGAACTTGATGGCACACTTTACTTTTCTTGCCCTTAATAAACTTGAACCATTGTGTCGTCTATGTTGTATATGCTTTCACTTACATGTTGGGGATTAGCAGAACCATGCTGTCATGGGGAACGCTTTCAATATTGCACTTCTACTTTGTACCTAGTTGATATCATGCTCTTTTGTCTATGGATGTCGTTGGTGTGAAATGAAAGGGGAGCTTGTAAGTCCATGGAGTTATGTATATGTGTTAGAGAAACTCCTAGGCCACTGGTCTAATCCATGTTGTCATGGTGGAAACCTGCAGCGTAACCATAATGAGCTATCTATGAAGCATTCTTCTTATAAAAAAAGAGTCAGATATTGAGAAAAAAGAGAAAAATAAAAGAGAAAAAAAGAGATATATGAAAAGAGGAAAGAGATAAAAAAGGACCATATTCCCATGGTAAATAAGAAGATTGTTGAGATGCTCGTTGTCTGCTTGCCTTGTCATTTTGATATGGGGATTCTTCCGTATCATCGGGCAAGGGGTACCCCGTTGGCGGTTCTCTATGATACACATGTACTTACGATGAAAAGAACTTACCGGTGACTAGACTTGAGTAGCATGAGGAGCGGCCCTCGTATTCAAGGGACATGAGATTTCCAACTTATACTTTGTCAAGCATATACTCCATAGTTTGTTCATTTTAACCTTAATCACTTCAAGATGCTTATGATAGGGGCAATGAGAGTTGAAAGCTAAAAAGTACCATAATTTTTGGAAGCTCTTTATGAAACTTGAATCCCTACTTCCTTCTATGAAGGCCTTTCTTTTACTTTTATGTTGAGTCTCCATCTTCTATCTTTATGCACCTACTTTGAGAGCATAGTGGCCATTCTTAGTTCTATGTGCATTGTCCCAAGACTTGTTGATTGATGCATAGCTTTGATATTGCTTGTTTTAAACTATTTGTATCTAGTCACTCTTATGAACTTTGAAGGTGTCCTATGCGTTTATGTTTGCTACTCTATGAGGGACAAGCTGAATGCCACTATGCTATGTTTTATTTATGTGAAACAAACAAACGTCTAGCAAAGCATTGTTATTTATGAATCTTTTGTTTGTGACTTTTCATGTTGCAACATAGTTGCTATGTCCTATTGTTAGAACTTTATCTTTCATGCTATGTTGAAGTACTATGATCCCAACTATGCATGTCACCTCAAAAATTATTCTTTCTTTTTATCACTTACCTACTCGAGGACGAGCAGGAGTTAAGCTTGGGGATGTTGATACGTTGCTAACGTATCTTTAGTTTTTGATGTTCCATGCTTGGTTTTTATCTACTTTCTTATGTTTTGTTCCAACTTTGGAGTACTTTTCATAGACTTTCTTGTACTAACCTATTAACAAGATGCCACAGTGTCAGTTGCCTGTTTTCTGCTGTTTTTGGTTCCGGAAAGTCAGAAAATGAATATTCTCGGAATTGGACCAGACAAAAGCCAAAGTCGTTATTTTCCCGGAAGATTCATGGAGCCAGAAGGAGAGACGAAGGGGGGCCATAGGGTGGCCAAACCACCCCTAGGCGCGGGTCCCCCCAGGCCGCACCAGGGCATGGTGTGGGGCCCCTGGCTGGCCACCGACCTTGCCCCTTCGCCTATATATTCCTCCCGATACAGAAACCCTAAATCGTCAAGCCTCCAGCCACGAAAAGTTCCACAGCGCTGCCGCCACCGAAGGGGAGATTCGGGGGACAGAAATTCTATGTTCTGGCACCCTGTCGGGACAGGGAAGTGCCCCCGGAGCCATCTCCATCGATCTCCACCACCATCTCCATCATCGTTGCTGATTCCCATGATGAGGAGGGAGTAGTTCTCTCTCGGGGCTAAGGGTTCTACCGGTAGCTATGTGTTCATCTCTCTCTCTATGCATGATCATATTGTGATCATGAGCTTGTAATCTATAGATCTACCTTGCTACTCAAGTGCTTTAATAGATCTCTACTCTCCCCATGTGTGTGAAGTTGACAGTGTGCACACCATGGTGGCACTTAGGCTAGAGATTACAAATACTTGTTATGAGTTATTTAGGATTTGGATGTCTTTATGAAATTGTGGTGTTTGTTTGAACCATCTAGTGCTCAAGGTGACAGTGTGGGGTTATCTAGATGCGGAAAGCGAACTTTGAGGTGTGTTATTATAGCCCTACCATGGATTAGAGTGTCCAACCAGAGAGTAGTTAAGAGTAGTATCATTAAGAGAAGATATTTATATGAGAGTGTTCACTAGTGAAAGTATGATCCCTAGGCCTTGTTTCTAAGCATTGAAACACCGTTTGCAACTAGATCTGGTACATGCTTGCTTGTTTCCATCTTTATTTCAGTTTGCCTTTAGTCTCTTCCACGCCATCAAGCTATTTTCTAGCACCGTTGTCTTATATCCATACCACCTGTATTTCACTATCTCTTCGCCGGACTAGTGCACCTATACACCTAACAAGTGTATTGAGTGTGTTGGGACACAAGAGACTTCTTGTATCTTGATTGCAGGGTTGCTTGAGAGGGATACCTTTGACCACTTCCTCCCTGAGTTCGATAAACCTTGGGTGATCCACTTAAGGGAAAACTTGCTGCTGTTCTACAAACCTCTGCACTTGGAGGCCCAACAATTGTCTACAAGAATAGAAGTGTGTAGACATCAATGATGCACCAGTGGAGTGCCTAATTTAGTGGAGATTAGTGTTGCCCCTACCTTTTTAACATTCTCACAGCTTCTCTCGGTTGTAATAACGGATGATCCGAACTTTTCCATCGGTATTTGGAATGCACGAGGTTTGAATTCCCTAGCTTGTTGTCTAGCGGTCTCGCAAGTTCTGGCGCCTATAAGGGCCACTGTGGTATGTCTGTGGGAAACCAAGATGGCGGTGATCACTGATCGCGTGGTGAGGGAGTGTCTCAGCTCCTCTTTCGATAAGTTTTCCTTTCTTCCAGCTGAGGGGACTCGTGGAGGGATACTGCTTGCCTGGCAGTCCAGTATGGTGGCTGTCACTAACCCCCATTTCACGGACAACGCAATCACAGCATGTATCTCCATGGGTGTGGATCATAGCTAGTGGTTCACAAGCGTGTACGGACCCCAAAGTGACGAGAACAAGAGGGACTTTCTCTAGGAGCTATCGGACATTCAGGACATTCAGGACCTGCATGCCGGCCCGTGGATTGTGGCAGGCGATTTCAACATCATCCTCAATCTAGAGGATAAGAACCAGGGGATGCTAGACCGCCGCATGATGGCCAAGTTTAAGAGGACACATGCTATGTTGGAACTAAAGGAACTCTATCTCAATGGGCAAAGATTCACTTGGACCAATGAGCGGGCGCATCCCACCTTAGAGAGGCTTGACAGGGTCTTTGTCTTAGTGGACTGGGAAGCGCAATACCCAAATGCCTTCCTCTCAGCTTTGTCATCGGGACCTTCGGACCACTGTCCTCTACTGCTCTACTTAGCACCGGATTTACAATGAGGGCGCAGGTTCCAGTTTTGGTCCTTTTGGCCCAAAGTGGATGGCTTTATGGATGTGGTGTAGTAGGCATGGACCCTGCCACAGTGAGAACCAAACCCCTTCAAGAGGTTCGATGCAAAACTGAGAGCGGTTGCCAAAAGCCTTTCGAGCTGGAGCTCTAAATTTATCGGCAGCATCAAGATGCAGATTCTTCTAGCCACATAGCTGATCCTTTAGTTCTATGTGGCCATGGAAAGTAGGTAGCTCTCACCAGAGGAGCGAGGACTAAGATGCCTGCTCAAGAAGAAGCTACTGGGGTTGGCCTCACTTGAGAGGACACTAGATCGATAGAGGTCTCGGATCCTTTGGCTCTAGGAGGGCGATGCTTGCACGTGGTTTTTTCACACTCATGTTAGCCATCGGGGGAGGAAGAACTTCATCAGCCACCTTCTTTTAGATAATGTACAGATCTCAGAGCATGTGGAGAAGGCAGAAGCCATGGACAGTTTCTTCGAAAACCTACTAGGGGTGGCAGGGGATCGACCCTTTTTGCTGGACCTGGACTTCCTTGGGGTGTAGTCCATGGACCTCCAGCACATCGATGGTGTTTTTATGGAGGAGGAGGTCCTAGCAGCCATCAAGGGCATGCCTTTGGACAAGTACCCTGGCCCGAATGGTTTCTCCACACGGTTCTTTGTTTCCTGCTAGGAGGTTATCAAGGTTGACGTCATGGATGCCTTCCACTCGCTATCGCGACTTGATTGCCGTGGATTTGTAGTGGTGAATAGTGACATAATCACACCCCTGCCTAAGAAGCCGGGCGCGGAAGAAGTCTAGGACTTCGGGCCGATCAGCCTTATACACGGGTTCGCCAAGTGGCTGGCCAATGTAATTGCAAACAGGGTGGAACCGATCCTCCCGCACATGGTACGGGTACATCAGAGTGCATACATGAGAGGAAGATGCTTGCACGACAAATTTATGATGGTGCAGGGCACAACCTGTGGGCTTCATGCCAGCAAAATTGCGGTCGTGCTCCTCAAGTTGGACATCACAAAAGCCTTCGACACAGTGGGCTGGGCCTTCCTGATTGAAGTCCTAAGAAAAATGTGTTTCGAGGAACGCCTTCTAGCGTGTGTCTACGCACTACTCTCCACGGCCTCCACGCACGTCCTTATGAATGGCAGCCCAGGTGCGAAGGTGGCCAATAGGTGTGGACTTCGGCAGGGTGACCCGCTCTCACCCTAGCTGTTCATCCTGGTCATGGAGGTGTTTCATCTAATGATCACCAAAGCAGAAGACCATGGGTTTCTTACTAGGCTCGCGACAACGAGCACCTGGCAATGCACATCGATCTACGCTGATGACGTGGTCACTTTCCTGAGACCTTCAGTGGTGGACTTCCAGGTGATCTCCGGGATCAACGAGGATTTTGGGGCGGCTTCTGGTCTCCGTACCAACTTCAACAAATGCTCGGTTAACTTGATCAGATGCTCAGATGAGGATGAGGGTTTGGTTGCCTAGGAGCTGCGTTGTCCGATCACTCAATTCCCCTTGCGGTATCTGGGGTTGCTGCTCTCGCTACAAAAGCCATCAGCGGCGCAGCTCCAATCTCTGGTCGACCTGGTGGCTGCAAATTGCCATCGTGGAAAGCATCCATGCTCAACAAGGGGCACCTCAAGCTTGTAAGGATGACCCTCTCGGCCATCCCGATCTTCACCATGATGTCCCTAGACATTCCTATGGAGATCATCCTCACCACCGAGAAGATCATTCGTGGATTTCTTTGGAAGGGGAGGAAGGATGTGCATGGTGGACATTGCCTGGTGGCATGGGACAGGGTGTGCATGCCTAAGGATATGGGGGACTGGGCATCCCTAACCTACGTCTCATCAACATTGCGCTCATAACCCATTGGTTGTGGCTGAAGCGTGTGGAGGTGGACAACGGACTTGACATACGGGTGCCTAAGCTATCTAGGCAGCTATTCAATGTTGCAACAATCTCGGTGCTGGGGAATAGAGCCTCTACTCTCTTTTGGACGGACAAATGGATGTTGTGTGGACGCCTCTGTGATGTAGCACTGAACCTCTTTGCGATAGTCCCGACGGGTGCTATCTCTACGCGTCGCATACAGGAGGGCCTGGATGGAGCCTGGCTTCATGTTGTTCCCCCTGATCTTGGAGCGGCATCCATCAGGGAGCTCCTTGACATTTCTGATCGGCTGGAGGAGATCACCTTGATAGAGGGGCACAAGATGTCTTGAAGTGGAATTGGGACCCGATCGGCTGCTGCACCGCCAAATCCTGCTACCAGGCCTTGTTTGTTGTGGCGGACCTCTATGGCAGGCGCCCTACAGATCTGGCACTTTCGAGCCCCTGCCAACTGCAAGGTTGCACTCTGGCTCGTTGTTAGGAACATATGCTGGACCACTGATAGATTGAGCCGTAGGAGGTTGCAACACCTAGCTGCCTGCCTATTTTGTGACCAGTGTGGAGAGACCATCGACCACTTGCTGATGAGTTGTATCCTCACCCAAGAGGTGTGGACGACCTGCCTAGGATGGTAGGGAAAGGGACATTGGATTTTGGAGCATGACATGAAGCTTGTGGCTTGGCTCGACAAGAAGAGGGGTGGAAAGGGCCAGGAGCACGACCTCTGGATGGGGATTTCCTTAGTCTGCTGGATGCTCTAGCGCCACCAGAACGACGTAGTCTTCGAAGGGGCCACCCCTTCCTCTAAGGAAGTCATCCGGAAGATATCCGCTGAGGCTGGCTTGTGGAGATTGGCAGGGCTCTTCCGAGACTGCCTAGGGCAAGTAGATAGGTGGAGATGCTGCGAGTAGTTGGCTAGGGTGTATGTGCTACCCTTGAGGCAATGTGGAGTTGCACCTTGGTGTCTGTATCACGGCGTGTTGTAAAACTTGGCCTCTTGGCCCTTCTTCTAGGGCGGGTTTGGTAGCCTGCAGTTCCCCCGGCCAGGCCGAGTTGGGCAGAAATCGACCCTTGGTTGCCTACAGCCCCTCCACGTTGTGGCCCGCGCGCGTCTTAAAGCAGGCAGGAGCTAGGCCTAGGGACAACGCTCGAATCAGCCGTTTTTCTAGGGCCTGGCTCAGGCCAGCGTAAAAGATCCAAAGCGGTGCTCTGGTGGGAGACATCGCGTCGCTTCTTGCGCACCGCCATAAATCCCCTCACCGCCCACCCTTCTTGCTCACTCTACTCCGTGCGCTGTGGTGACTCTTCCCCCACTCGACGGTGCCATTTTCGGAAGCGGCGGTGAAGGGCTTACAGGGAGGAGACTCCGATGGTGAAGGGCTTAGAGGGAGGAGACTCCGACGTCAAGGTTGTTGCTCACCATCGGAGGCGGTGGTCTTTGTTCGAGAAACAGCGGCGAATCCGAACCATGGCGGTAAGCTTTTCCCCTTTTTCCCCGAGGCATCTAGAGGGTAGATCTGCTCGTAGAAGGTCATGCTTAGGGTTCTAGATGGCATGTGTTGTAGATCTGCCTGGATATGTCCTGCTTAAGGTTTTTTTTCGATTTTTGGGGTTTACTATTGTACCATTACCAAGACTAGTTCGTGCGCTTTGTGCTACAGTTCTTCGGTAGTATTGAACCTGGATCTGACAAAGGGGCCTGGATGACCATTTGTCGATGATTACAATGGCTAAGGGCACTTTTAGGATGAGGTGATTGAACTAGGATGAGTGTTCAATGGTTTGTGCATTCCTCCAGGTTCACTCACCCCATCCCTGAAACTGGTGTTTCTCCCTTGCCACATGAAGTCATGGTTAGGGTTCTATATGAGGCAAGGTTTCCACCTTTACGAACTGCCAATGATTAGGATAGTTTCACATGCAGCAACTTTCTATAGATGGGCTTTAGTACCTCGTATTTTTTCCAAAGAGGAAATTTGTGCACGATCCTTGGTACTAAGGGATCATCTATTGAGACATGTTAGATTCTTGTGATCTGATGTCCCTGCTATGTGTGCTACGCCGATGATTACACTTTTCACACAATGTAACTTCAGGAATGTCTGATCGAACCTTGGTGTATGTACATATCATGTATTTGTGCATATGATTTGGTTACCTCACGCCATCCCCGAAGGTGACATGCAATTGGCACATTATGTGTGATCAACATTGCCAAATATGAAGCACCAAATTTCTGACTCATTTGTTTTCTTTCTGTTCATTGCTTTGGATTGTGTTCATTGCTTTGGATTGTGTTCATTACTTTGCATTATGTTCATTGCTTATGTTTGTGAGTCATTGTAGGATATCAACATCGGTGGCCAGGGAAAGGAACCTGCTCATGGCTCCAATAAGAGGGCCAAGAAATCTTGCCTCCCAATGTTGGCAACTGGGACGAGGTAGTGAGCCCTACCCAGTTCTGCAAGGTGTTGGTAGCACCTGCACTGGGATTGCTTCCTATCCCAGGCGCATCCAGGCCATACTTGGACAGTGTCCCTGACACGGTCACTCTGAAGCTGACGACTGGATGCCAATGGTTCATCATGATCTCAGATGCAAACGGTAAAGCTTGCTTCGATCAATGTTGGACAGCTTTTTCAGTGGCTCATGACCTGAAGATCGGTTACTTGTTGACCTTAAAGAAGATCTACCTAAAGGTTTATAAGGTGGTCATCTACGACTACAGTCAAGCCGAGGTTGTCAAGAGGTGCCCTAAGCACCCTGAAGCTTTGTCAAGAGGTGCCCTAAGCACCCTGAAGCTTTCAAGAGGATCGTGGAGCAGAGGTGACTAACGTCTACATGAAAAGTTGTTCTGCTATGTGTGTGTGGCCGATGAACTAGAACATTTCCGTGCGTTGTCGTTGATTATCCTCACCTCTCCAAAAAAGGAGATCCTATCAGCAACGCTACAGGCAACCAAACACACCGTGTTTTCATAAATGCATCCAGGCAAACATGCACATTTTTGTTATCGTCGATGCAAAAAAAGAACATGCAGGCTACCAAACAAGCTGCCATTCATGGCCCGAGGCCTGTATAAGGGTGGCAGTGCCACCCATAGGACTGCCGGGCTGGGCCAAAATATGGACGCAGGATACCAAACTCGCCTCTATGAAACCGATACGTCTCCCAGGACATATTCTTGAAAAAAAAATACACACACATATACAAACTGCATTGCATGCATGATGCATTACAAAAACAAATTGTTCCGATGTGCGCCAATCACATCAGTTATTGACCACCATAATCCAGATCTTGCAGGAGTTTGCTAACTATACATACACGTGGGAGCCTTGGTCCGTTTATTCACACAGATGCACACAATTGGCAATACAAATGCAAGCACAATATATACTGCTCACAGGTTCAGTGATGAATAGATAACTGGGTTCAGCGATGAGGCAACGCGGACGCAGGCTTTGCTCAGTGCTTGTGCTTTGGCTTCTTCACAATCATCACGGTGCAGTGCGCGTGATGGGTGCAGTAATCGCTCACACTTCCAAGAACAGCCCTGCACCAAAGTTCAGGGAAGTCGATAGTAAGAACAAACTAATGGTGATGGTATGGAGAATGCGAAGAAACAAAGCTAATACAGTATTGTTTCTTGTTTTGGACAATTGAGGTACTTATCAGAAGATGGTTTTGCTCATTTTTAGGTTGGCACAAATCACACCATGATGAATTCTAGTCTAGTCTTAGCATGTGCCGTCACTACTAAGACTATCTTCAACTGAATTAAGAAAGACAATTAGATCTAGGATTCACATGAAAGATAACCACAAACCATGTGTCATTTCTTGCCGATATAACTATGGCCCACGGTTGGAATAGACAGTTTAGTTATTCCATCCAGCTGAACTGAAGAAAATCGTGTTGTTTATGAAAATCCATCGAGGCAGTCTGAATCTACTATCCAACTGCCTTCAGTTTTCATCTTATACTACGTTTTGTTCTGCACAGACGCTAAGAAATACATGCCCCCGAACAGTTGAAACCAAAGTAGTTTAACTGAGAGGACGACGACAACACTAGTTCATAGATTTCTTTTTCCACAGGATTAGTCTTGAAATTGTCACCCGCAACGGCAAGGTGCCAATCCTATCTGGAAAACAGGGGAGAACAGAGGACACACGACCAGCAGATGTGGCGATACCTTTTGATCGCTCCATAGCCATGGTTGCCCACAACCAACATCTCTGCGTGATGCCTTTCAACCGCCTCACAGAGGACGTTCCTCGCATCTCCTTCCACCACTTCAAAGACTGCGTCGCTCACCTGCAGCAAAACAACAAGATACTAGTATTCTGAAGCCGAGCCAAGCTTAGCTTATAATTGAGTCCAGTTAGGTAATTAAGCTGCTTGAGGGATCCCTTGGCGTAGAGTAAGTGCCATTCATCCTAAAACTCCAGTAGATTCGGTTTAAACTAAAGCAATAATGAAGATGATACGGATCGATCCAGTCTTGTTTTTTCTCCAACACACGGCTAAGCGTGCGTCATTTTGTAGGATTAAGATAGCGAAGGTCGTTCCAGTGATCCAGTCTTAAATCGATTTGAGCATGTCATACCTAGATCACCTTGTCGGGAACTCCTTACAAGTGACGAGCTTTTCGATGCTCCTAGCTTAGTGCTATTATTATGTAGTACTAGTAATAGGATGCCATAATCACGCACGCTGTAGTACAGACAACAATCGTCGCGAAATATTATATATATGCCTTATTAGAAATATTATATGCTTGTTAGAAATTTACCTGCGCGCAGAGCTCCTTGGCCTTTTCGATGACACGCAGCGAGCTCCGCTTCAGGTCCGCGTCCACGAACGGCAGCACATCCGCGGCACCTAATCAAACCCGACCCAACCTAACCCAACAATTAATCCCCAATTCGGAAACGCGAGACAGAGGGTGGGAAGAGGCGCGCGCACCTGGTCCGGCTAGGCCGACGGCGGACGCGGCGGTGGGCTTGGCGGTGACGACGACGAGGCCGTACTGCTGCAGCTGGCCCGGGGAGAAGAAGTGGAGAAGCGTCCACTGCAGCGCGTAGTAGCTGTGCTCGCTCTCGTCCACCCCAACCACCATGGTCATCTTCGCATCTCCGCCCACCACCGCCGCCGCTGCCGACGCTCCCGCTTCCTCGGCCATGGCTCCACCCAAGCTTTGGCTTCTCTCCAGCGACACGGCACACGCGAATCCTCGGGTTCTCTCGACGAGTCTAGATTCTAGAATGGACGCGTACTCGTCCTAAACCTTAATAACACGCTCGGCGTGGCTCTGACAGATGGGACCAGGGACGCGAAAGTGGTACCCGGTGCGTTGTATTTCGCCGCCGGCTTTGCCTGTCAAAACGATAGTCATCGACAACTTCGTCCCCAGTCGGCCAATCATGTGCTTCACTTTCTGGATCACCCACTTGTCATGCACGTAGCTGGACAGGCATATAGACGTGGAAACAGGGGGCGCTTTCTTTGGTAAACATGGGGCGCTCAGAGAGATTTGTACGTCAGTTCAACTTGCTACATTGAAAATATATTCCACATTTCTGTCCAAATTCTATTTCGGATACATAGTATGTCAATTAGTCATAATTCTTTGAAAATTCAAATAAAGATCCTAATTCTTGTTAATTTCTTTTTTTTTGCTAATTTTGAGTCCATTGAAAATTAAGATAGAGCCCAGTCAGGTCCTAAGAGCATCTCTAGCAGCTACCCGATAAACCAGACCTGCAAAACGCGGTTCGGGAGTTGAAAAATGGTTTTCCAGTTCAAACTTAGATGCGACAAAAACATATACTGCACATTTATAATTTATAAGGAAAAACGTTTGCGGGAGATTTTGGCACAAGGATCGTACAAGCTTGGCTAGTGTTGTATTGAGAAGGGTATTTTGGACAAAATCCAAAATGATGTTCTCCTCATTGATTTTGCATCTGCAGATGACCAATGAAGCTTTTTTGTGAAGCACTAGAGCATTGTTATGGACATACTCATTGGAATTTGGTACTTATTTGAGGTAATCAAAGTATGAAATACTATTTTTTATGTTTTACTACTCTTCTAGTCTTTCTATCATGATATGACAGTACTTAAGTGATTAACAATTATTTATATATATATATATATATATATATATATATATATATATATATATATAGGAAAAATACTTCTTACTCCCGGGTGTAACTACACCCGGGTGTCATATACTACCTTACATATTTGTTAACTTTTAATATTTTCAAGTGATGATAAAACATAAATGTCTATATATCTAGATATATGACATACATATTGTCTTAGTGGCCATGTCGTCTTGGGTCTCGCAAAATATAGAGCTGCCCCTCGTGTCGTGGTCCATGAGCATTGCCATGAAAAAGAAGATATAATCCATGTAATAGGTACACTCACAAATACACACAAATTTGGTATCTTGAGAAGATCGGGCAAACGAGGTGCACTGCCACATAACAGATCACCGCCACCCGGGAGTTTATCTGGGCATCTCTAACAGATCATATATACTAGTGACGGTGATATAAAAACTAACTTCACATCACATGAAGCCAAAAAAAAGTCTTGGAAAATCACTTTGGAGGACAGGCTCACTAGAGTCATTTTTTAAATCTAATTATCTAATATTTTCGAAAAAAAAACTACTTCTAGCCAACAACACAAAATACAAGTCTGCAAATTTTCAATAGAAAATACCTTGTATTTCGGGTGCAGCAAAAAAGAAAAATATAACATTTTTTAGGAAAACGGATGCCCACTGAAAATTACACTATTCACGTCTAGATCTAAAATTTCTCATTTTAGTGAGGCGGCAATACAAAATATTTTCACAGGATCGCACGCGCATATTATTGATCATTATCCGCGTCCTCATATTTTTTTCGGATTCTTTGAATCTTTAAATATAAAGTTCTTAGAAAAACAAGGTCCTCTAGGGAGGACGGGCTCCAATTGATGCCATATAGCTATTTGGTGATGTAAGTTTTTTAGCGTTATCCTAAATTTTGCCCCCATTGATGTAAATAAACATCACCTCATGGCTACCGCAAAACAATTTCACACCCGCACGCGAAACCCGCTCAAGCTGAAGGTTCACTACCATGGGCCCGTCTCGATCCTCTATACCATCACCACCATCACCATCTCCACCTCCAAAACCTCGAAGGATCTTTTGACGATGAGCTCCAAATATTTCCTAGTTGTGGCATCCATGGAGTATGGGTTCATGAACATGATAGCACGTTCATCGGCCTCATTTTCCTTTGCTATCCTTTTCTCATCGAGTGCAAGCCTACGCTCCTCGGCATTGTCCTTCCTATCTTCGGTGTCCATCTTGATCCTCCACTTCTTCTCCTCCATGGTCGTGAGCTCGTTCCACCTTGCCACCTTCTCTTCTTTCCTCTTGGCCGCCAATGTTTTCTTGGTCTCAAGCATAGCACAAAGCTCATCTTTGTAAGATCTGGTGCCTCCTCTCTTCTTCCTCTCTTTGGCAATCTTTGCCCTCTCGGACCTCGTGTGTGGGTCCTAATCTTCCTCATCATTGGCTTCAATGGAGATGCTAATCCTTGAACTCTTTGGTGTGGTCTTCCAAGTCCTTTGCACCCACTTCTCATTGCCTACAAGTTCGTTGTAGAAATGGTGCAAAATGAAGCCCTTGCTACCATTCTTCTTGTTCTGTTTCTTGTAGATATCTTGGATAGTAGACGCATACTCGTCACGGGCACCCCACTTGGCGGTGCATGGTTTACTTGACACTAATGTATGCATTGATCTTGGATGGCTCCCCAATGGTGGCCGAGGGAGCCTTGTGTGGGTGGCTTGGAACGGTGACCGTGTTGTTGTTGTAGTCCTCAATCTGACTCAAAAACCGATCCCTGGATTGATCGGTGTCAACCGATGCATCAAGTGACACATTAATCCAAGCATGGCACACTGCAATGTCCACTTTTTCGGTATAGTTTTGTGTCCTTGATATCTTCATTCTTCCTTGAGTGTCCTCCACCGGACCATCGACCTCTTCTTCCTCCACAACCTCAACCTCTTCTTCTTCCTCCTCAACCTCAACCTCTTCTTCTTGAGTAAAGTTGAGATCATCAATGTCGGCCATATGGATATCGTCCAATTGTGACATGAAGTCAGTCACCTCAACCTCCAACGCACCACAAAGAAACCGCAACAATATCACCCATGACTTCAACCATCACTGAATGCGAGGCCAAGAGAAAAAAGATTTTTTTACCTCAACGGTGTTTCATCGAGAACCTGACAGAAGCGACAGCCGAGCGAGGGGTCGATGAGGTGGACGGTTCACCGCAGACGCCTTGAGAGCTGGTGGAGTCATGGAGCCTTCAGATTTGCTATCGCAACCTTCTTCCCCATCTTGCTAGCCTATGGCTCGACGAGCGCCTATTTTGACGACGTCGGCTTGCTCTACTACCTACCGCTCATAGGAGAAAGTGGAGGACGAGGTGCTATGTCCGAGGCCGCTACCGCCTACCGCCGCCCTCGTTGGAGGCCTTCACTCAGGCAGCGGCGGTCCAAACAACGTTGTTTGTCCCCAACCTCTTCCTCCCCGCGGGCGCCAGCGAGATGCTCGATTGTGGTGGCGTCGAGCCAGTGGAGCCGACCTGGATGGCCGACGAGGGTGAAAAATCGAGTTGCCTGTCCATTTTGGCCAGAGTCAGGGCTATCAGCGCCATCATGAGGGTGGATGGACAGTAAGTGAGGGGGCAGGAACCGTCAAGCGGGAGGCACGAGGAGGGTGAAATTATTTTCTGGCGCGGTCGAGGTAGCTTATATTTACTCCCCTGTGGCCGTTTTTGGGGGCCAACTCTTGTAATTTTTACTCATTAAGAGATAGTATAACTTGCCTACCTAGGAGCCCCCACAACCATTTGAGATTTTCAACCGTCTGATCCAGGTATTGGACGTCTCAGATCGTCATTTAGTCCCACTTAGGATCGCTTAAACCTTTTTACCATCCCGTTCCGTGTGTCCCATCTCGCTCACCGTTAAGCGGGCTGCTACTCTGGGCATCGAGCTGAACGCCTTCTTGTTAACCAGGCTGTTTTGATCGCTAATCTGCTAATTTCGTGATGGGCCGCTGCACTAAAAGCTGGTTTTTCTGGCCTCACGTTACTGCGCTCTAGGATGCTTTTATGGCCCAGTTTAGTTCTATGCAATATGTCCAACCTTCTTTACCCATTTACGGTACAGACCCATCATCATATACCCTGTCCCCTCAGCTCCTCCTTTGCTGCATCGCGCTACCTAGCTCAAAATGAAAATTGCGAGACCGATAGTGGGCGAGTAATGACGATGAAGCTCGACCGTCTCCCTTCCTTACGGTTACTCGAATTTGACGTTACTTCCTTCCCCCGAAATATATGGTGTGTGCCCGTGGCTTCCTTTATTTCTTCCATTTCCCTGCTCTCAAGTCTCAACGTATGTCGGCAGCCATGGCTCTTGCAGTTATTAAGAGACAGTATAACTTGCCTACCTAGGAGCCACCACAGCCATTTGAGATTTCCAACCGTCTGATCCAGGTATTGGACGTCTCAGATCGTCATTTAGTCCCACTTAGGATCGCTTAAACATTTTTACCATCCCATTCCGTGTGTCCCATCTCGCTCACCGTTAAGCGGGCTGCTACTCTGGGCATCGAGCTGAACACCTTCTTGTTAATCAGGCTGTTTTGATTGCTAATCTACTGATTTCGTGATGGGCCGCTGCACTAAAAGCTGGTTTTTCTGGCCTCACGTTACTGCGCTCTAGGATGCTTTTATGGCCCAGTTTAGTTCTATGCAATACGTCCTACCTTTTTTACCCATTTACGGTACAAACCCATCATCGTATACCCTGTCCCCTCAGCTCCTCCTTTGCTGCATCGCGCTACCTAGCTCAAAAGGAAAATTGCGAGACCGATAGTGGGCGAGTAATGATGATGAAGCTCGACTGTCTCCCTTCCTTTACGGTTACTCGAATTTGACGTTACTTCCTTCCCCCTAAATATATGGTGTGTGTCCGTGGCTTCCTTTATTTCTTCCATTTGCCCTGCTCTCAAGTCTCAACGTACGTCGGCAGCCATGGCTCTTGCAGTTATTAAGAGACAGTATAACTTGCCTACCTAGGAGCCACCACAGTCATTTGAGATTTCCAACCGTCTGATCCAGGTAATGGACGTCTCAGATCGTCATTTAGTCCCACTTAGGATCGCTTAAACCTTTTTACCATCCCGTTCCGTGTGTCCCATCTCGCTCACCGTTAAGCGGGCTGCTACTCTGGGCATCTAGATGAACGCCTTCTTGTTAACCTGACTGTTTTGATCGCTAATCTGCTGATTTCGTGATAGGCCGCTGCACTAAAAGCTGGTTTTTCTGGCCTCACGTTACTGCGCTCTAGGATGCTTTTATGGCCCAGTTTAGTTCTATGCAATACATCCTACCTTCTTTACCCATTTACGGTACAAACCCATCATCGTATACCATGTCCCCTCAGCTCCTCCTTTGCTGCATCGCGCTACCTAGCTCAAAAAGAAAATTGCGAGACCGATAGTGGGCGAGTAATGACGATGACCGTCTCCCTTCCTTTACGGTTACTCGAATTTGACGTTACTTCCTTCCCCCTAAATATATGGTGTGTGCCCGTGGCTTCCTTTATTTCTTCCATTTGCCCTGCTCTCAAGTCTCAACGTACGTCGGCAGCCATGGCTCTTGCAGTTATTGAGAGACAGTATAACTTGCCTACCTAGGAGCCATCACAGCTATTTGAGATTTCCAACCGTCTGATCCAGGTATTGGACGTCTCAGATCGTCATTTAGTCCCACTTAGGATCGCTTAAACCTTTTTACCATCCCGTTCCGTGTGTCCCATCTCGCTCACCGTTAAGCGGGCTGCTACTCTGGGCATCGAGCTGAACGCCTTCTTGTTAACCAGGCTGTTTTGATCGCTAATCTACTGATTTCGTGATAGGCCGTTGCACTAAAAGCTAGTTTTTCTGGCCTCACGTTACTGCGCTCTAGGATGCTTTTATGGCCCAGTTTAGTTCTATGCAATACGTCCTACCTTCTTTACCCATTTACGGTACAGACCCATCATCGTATACCCTGTCCCCTCAGCTCCTCCTTTGCTGCATCGCGCTACCTAGCTCAAAAGGAAAATTGCGAGATCGATAGTGGGCGAGTAATGACGATGAAGCTCGACCATCTCCCTTCCCTTTACGGTTACTCGAATTTGACGTTACTTCCTTCCCCTAAATATATGGTGTGTGCCCGTGGCTTCCTTTATTTCTTCCATTTGCCCTGCTCTCAAGTCTCAACGTACGTCGGCAGCCATGGCTCTTGCAGTTATTGAGAGACAGTATAACTTGCCTACCTAGGAGCCATCACAGCTATTTGAGATTTCCAACCGTCTGATCCAGGTATTGGACGTCTCAGATCGTCATTTAGTCCCACTTAGGATCGCTTAAACCTTTTTACCATCCCGTTCCGTGTGTCCCATCTCGCTCACCGTTAAGCGGGCTGCTACTCTGGGCATCGAGCTGAACGCCTTCTTGTTAACCAGGCTGTTTTGATCGCTAATCTACTGATTTCGTGATAGGCCGTTGCACTAAAAGCTAGTTTTTCTGGCCTCACGTTACTGCGCTCTAGGATGCTTTTATGGCCCAGTTTAGTTCTATGCAATACGTCCTACCTTCTTTACCCATTTACGGTACAGACCCATCATCGTATACCCTGTCCCCTCAGCTCCTCCTTTGCTGCATCGCGCTACCTAGCTCAAAAGGAAAATTGCGAGACCGATAGTGGGCGAGTAATGACGATGAAGCTCAACCGTCTCCCTTCCTTTACGGTTACTCGAATTTGACGTTACTTCCTTTCCCCTAAATATATGGTGTGTGTCTGTGGCTTCCTTTATTTCTTCCATTTGCCCTGCTCTCAAGTCTCAACGTACGTCAACAGCCATGGCTCTTGCAGTTATGGTCGCTGGCAATTTACTTGATGTTTTCCGCTTCAGGGATTGATGAATTGCTTTATTGGGGCCAGATTTGGCGTGATGGCTTCAAGGTACAGCGGACGCCCGATTCTACTGCTGCAGTTCCCCACCTCGATTTGTCTTCTCATTCCTGTAGGTTTTGATTCGCTTTGCTATTTACTATCTTGGTATGTAGGATGTAGGCTGTAGCAGCATTATCAGGGTTAGGCGTCGACACCTCCGGCTTCATGGCGCTGCAACGTTCATGCCTCCATGTAAGTTTACACAGATCAAGCGCTAGATCCAATCTGCTCACCTCGCCACGATTAGGGTAAAGCAACAATCAAACCTCTATTATTAGTTATGAATGATGAGTTTTCAATATGGTGGTGGATTTGTTCATGTTGGGGTAAAGGGGTACGCATGAGAGATGTTCTTGCCTTGACGCAACACCACACAGGGGGTCGGTGTGCAGCGTGTTGAACTTCCGGTAGTGTTTGTTCTATAGGAGTTCATATGGCATATAGCTACGAGATAAGCTTTTTTGTCCTATGTTGCAAATTGCCGATTTTTTAGCTTAGAAATCTGGATAAGCATTTGGAAATCATATACTTGCTGCCTTGAATATGACAATAAGATAGTGTCATTCATGTTTTGACATATTGATTTGGGATCCTACGCCCGGGACATTGCCCAGGCTGCCAGTTGTCTGTCTAAGCCACTCATATTATTTTTTGAAACATCTCCCTCTGGACCAAAGGCATGATTTGCCACCCAAGAACTATTAAATAAAATTTATGTTCACTTTACTGTTTTTGCTACACTTTAGATTTTCGTGTGCAAAGTACCGCTACCTACCATATATATCACTTTGTCTGTGCTTATAAGCTTAAATCAATATAATACTTTTCTCGAATTGCCACTTGTAATTTTATTCTTCTTTTTGTGAAACGGTTCACTATAATGATCAGGTGTACAATGAGAGAAAGCGACTAGGCTAGGCAACCAAGCAAATTAGAAGGTTGTGGATCAGCAGGAAGGACATCAAGTCGGTCCTTGGGGCTTTTTGACTGAATGGTATCCTCAGTTTATAACAGTAGTTGAAACACCCCGAGAAACTGTGTGTAGCATCCGTGTGATCCCTCTAAAGCAGCCGTTTGTAAAAAAATTCCATGTTATATAAAACATAGAAATTTTTCTACAGGATCCGCATGACTCATATATTGTCCAAATGTCTCCCGTATTTGAAGTTTTGAACTAACTTATTCTCAAGTATTTTCTATTGTTCTTTTCTTGACATGGACAGGCGTAGCAACGCGCGCGTCTATGGTCTAGTCTAACTGTATAAGAGATGGGTTAGGTACAGGTTTCTTAAATTTTTACTCCTCTAATTGTTTTCAAGGGATTGGCTAGAGATGTCCTTACTAGAACATCTCTAGTCCATGTGCTATTCCACATTCCAAGAGGGAGAGCCACCAGAATGGAACACCGTATTGAGAAAATCACCCTATGAAAATTATCTGTCTTTCATTTTTTTTTAGGTTAAAGGCAGTCGATCTGCCGTCTGATTAGATTAGAGGAAAAAATTGTTATGTACAGGAGGTTTACAAAACCGAATCCTAAACACAAGGCATAGAGGCCACCACCAGAACCAGATAGGTCCCCCTCAGCCCCACCACGCCTACCCAGCTACACCCCCGTCTCCGGGGTCCTGGGTGTGCGCGTACGCCCTCTGTGCGATGTCCTCCCGGACTAGAGCCGCCATGTCATCAGGTAGGAGCGCCGTGCTGCGGAAAACTCGCATGTTTCTCTCTTTTCATACCCCCCACATGGCGTAGATGAATGCGCCACTCGCCTCCCTTCTCTTAGCCTTTGGCAAGGCAGCAATAGTTTCCTCCCACCATAGATTAATGCTTCGACCTGCCGGAGGCGTAGCCACACCGATCGTGCCATTCCATGCAAATATTTGCTCCCTCACGGCGGAAGAGAAGGAGCAGTCAAGAAGCAGGTGTTGGGTTGTCTCAAGATGGATCATGCAAAGCTTGCATGTTGGGTTGTGCGGCCACCCTCTAATCGCTAAATTGTCCGCGGTGAGGATCTTCCCATGCAACACGAGCCAAGAAAAGAACCGACACTTCGGCTCCACATCGACCCTCCAAACCTTGCCAGCTTTGAAAGGTTCACAAGAGCCGGTGAATTGGCACCGGTACGCCGACGCCGTCGAGTAGATCCCGGAAGAAGTCCATCGCCATGTGATCAGGTCCGGACCGTGCTCAAGGGTCACATCCTGCAATAGCCTCCAAATCTTGAGAAACTGGTTTAGATGCGCTGGAGATGAGATGTGCACCAAGGAACGCATCCAGTTCCCATTTGTTAGATCTTTTTGCACCGTCCTTCCCTTGCGTGTTGCGATTGAGAACAGGTCCGGAGCCTGTAGCCTCAGGGCCCCGCCAGGGAGCCATCGGTCGTGCCAGAAAAGACATCGAGCCCCGTCACGGACAACGATGACGGTGGAGGCTCGGAACAACTTCGAGTCAGCAGTGTCACACGGAAGCGCAGATTCATGACAAGGCCTAGAAGAATCCGTCCAGGCAAGCCAAAGCCACCTGAGCCTCATAGCCCTCCCAAACTTTTCAATGTCAAAGATTCAAAATCCCCCTAACTTCTTGGGGCGACAAACTGTTCTCCAGTTAACTAAAGGGTGCGGGCGAGATCCCGGAGTCGCACCCGGCTTCATCCATAGGAAGGCTCGCTGGATCCTCTCAATCTTCTGAATTATCCACCTTGGCATCTTGAAGACCGCAAGATGGTACAAAACCATGGAGGAAAGCACGGAGCGACACAGAAGCACCCTTCCCGCACGAGTGAAGTGCTTTCCTAGCCATCCTGCAAGCCGCGCGCCAAGCTTGTCAAGGAGTGGCTGGAAGTGTATGGCCTTGAGGCGAGCGAAATGCAGCGGCAGGCCGAGGTAAGTGCATGGGAAGGATCCTCTTTTCGCAGGGAAGATTGCCAGCGCCACTGCAATTTGCTCCTCTGAGCAAGCGATCGGATAGGCCTCGCATTTTGCCAAGTTGGTGTGCAACCCACTAGCATCGCCAAAGGCCGCAAGAATGCGGCAAACCGCGGTCATGTCCTCGCTCGAAAGCCCCACAAAAATGCCCGCGTCATCAGCATAGAGGGAGACCGCAAAGCGGACTGGCCTGGCCCGAATAGGCCGGAGCACTCCCTCCTCCGAGGCCACGCGGAAAAGGTGATGCAAGGGGTCAATCGCGAGGATGAATAGCATCGGCGAGAGAGGGTCTCCCTGCCTAAGACCCCTGGCATGCGAGATGGAAGGCCCCGGCTTGCCGTTCAGAAGCACCTTTGAAGAGGACGTCGACAGAAGCAAACAGATCCACCGCCGCCATCTTGGCCCGAAGCCCAAAACCTCCAAAACCTCCAGTAAATACGGCCAGCTAACAGTGTCAAAAGCCTTTGAGATGTCCAGCTTCAGGAAGAATGCCGCAGTCTTCTCTTTGTGCAACTCCTTAATCAGCCCTTGCACATGAAGGAAATTATCGTGAATGCATCTCTTCTTTATAAAGGCCGATTGACTAGGGGACACAAGCTCCGGAAGGAGGGGTGCGAGACGCAACGCCAGGATCTTGGAGAAAATTTTGGAGACACTATGAATGAGGCTTATGGGCCTGTAGTAAGCGATCGCCCCAACAACCTCCTTCTTAGGCAGCAACACGATGCTAGCCTTATTCAGGAGACCAAAGTTTGCCCCTCCCTTCTCTGTGAGTGCAATGATGGCCACGTGCAAGTCCTCATGAATAGTCTCCCAGCATTTTCTGAAGAATAATCCTATGAATCCATCTGACCCCGGTGCCTTCTCCGTCGGGAGCGCAAAGACTGCCGCCCGAAGCTCGTCAATGCTGCAAGGCTCGTCCAGCCAACTGAGGTCCCTCTGTGCATATCCGAGGGCGGCCCAATTCAGGGAGGAAGACCGAGGCTGCGCTGAGCCCAAGAAGGCCTGAAAATGTCCTTCGGAGCCCCCTCCTTCTCCGCATGAGTGACCGCCAGCCCCCCGGCGTCGAGAGAACCTGAATAAAAAATTTCCGCCTTCTTCCGTTAGCACGTAGATGGAACAGCCTGGAGTTAGTGTCTCCAAGACGAATTGCAGACAGCCTTGCTCGCTGACGGATTTTTATCTTGTTGATCACCGCTAGACCTCGAATTTTATCCCCCAGGTTCACACGTAGACCTCTCTCAGCCGGCGAGAGAACTCTAGCTTCCTGGGCTGCATCAAGCCGACCAATCACCTCCCGTGCAATGGCCAACTGCAGGCGGAGGTTATCAAAGAATTTTTTGTGCCACCGTTTCAGGTTCTTTGGAGTGCGCTCAAGCTTCACATGCAACCGCCGGATTGGATCAATGGATGCCACATCTTGCCCCATGCGAAACCATCCATGCGAACCCAGAAAGACTCGAATCTGAATGGCCTGTGACGCGGGAAGTCGGCTGCACCGAAGAGTAGAAGGGGCGCATGGTCCGAGAGGGAAGACGGCAGTGCCTACAGGATGGCCGATGGGAAGGAAATGTCCCAGTCCTCCGAGCAGAAAAATCTATCGATGCAGTCTTGCACTTAGGTTTCTAAACAATTCTCTATATTTTCTCGCTAGTAATGCTTGGATGAATAGTTTTGTATCCCTACACCCAATGCCTACACACACTTTGGCTAGAGTCTGGCCTGTCCCAGGAAACAAATGGACTTTAACATTATCATCTCCACGCCACCAAACATTCTCTGGTTGTTTTCATGCAGTCGTCATGGAAAGAGACGGACAATTTAAACACTCTGATGATGCAAATAAAAACACGTGATTAGAGAGGTACTTAGTTTTTTTCAAAGCGGAGGCATCGCCCCAGCCTCTGCATCAAAATGGTGCATACGCCTTTTTATTTTATTGCATTATTAAAAAGTTTCAAAAGAGTCTCAAACTCAAATCCATCAGATAATACAGAGTGTTGATAGATAAATCAACCACCAAAAAGGACTAGCATAAATGGTGCCATTAGGTGGTAATTCTAAAGACAGATCGCCACGCACACCGGCTAAACAAGCCCCGTGAAGCCGTCTCTAAAATATCGCATTCAGTGTGCATAGCTTGTCTGTCCTCCCTAGGCTATAGTAGCGATCACGTACGGATCTAATGAGATGTCATAAGAATAACCTGCAAGAAAGATGTGAATCAGTTCTTGTTAAAAATAACATCATTCCGAGCGTTCCAAATTGCCCAAATGATAAAGCATACTCCCACTCTAATATTTTGTTTTTTCTTCTTTGGGATACCCGTGAGCCAATTTCCAAATAATTTTTTTATATTTGTAGGTGGAGTTAGATTAAAGGTCATATGAATAATACGCCAAATAATTGCAGTAATCGGGCATTCAATAAAAAGGTGTTGTATACTCTCGGTCTTGTCACAAAAACAACAAACTGAATCCCTGCCAATATCTTTTCTTTAAATTATCTTTAGTAAGAATTAACTTACGGTATACAAACCACATAAATATTCTGATTTTGAAAGGTACTCTAATTTTCCAAATATACTTTTTAAGAAACCGTGTGTTTCCATTTAACAAATCAAGATACATGAATTTAACAGAAAAGACACCATTTTGAGCAATGCGCTAGATGAATACATCCTTTTCATTTGTTAAGTTGATTTGCATTAACCTAGCCACCATATGCAACCAAGAATTCCATTTGTTCCCTGGCAAAGCTCTTCTAAAAGACATGTTTATTGGATTTGAGGATAAGACATCGGCCAAAGTTACTTGTTTCCGTTGCGCAATATTAAATAGGGAACTATATTGTTATGCTAAAGTCGTATCCCCGAGCCAAACATCTTCCCAAAACTGGTACTTGTCCCATCTTTAACCTCAAAACATCTCCTATCAAAGAATTCTTGTTTCACCTTCATTAAACCTTTCCAAAAAGGAGAGTCGTTCGGCTGTGTGGTCACTTGTGACAGTGTTTTAGAGTGTAAATATTTGTTCATTAATATTTCCTGCCAGACTCCCTCCTCATTCATTAATTTGAAAAACCATTTACTAAGTAAACATTTATTCTTGGTTGCAAGATCTTCAACTCCTAACCCTCCTTGGTCCTTTGGCCGACAGATTATGTTCCATTTCGTTAACCGATACTTTTTTTTATGATTATCACTTTGCCAAAAGAATCACGATCTAAAGAAAATCCAACGGCTTTCTAACCCCAATAGGTACTTCCATAAAAGAAAGCATAAACATCGGTATGCTTGTTAAGATCAAAATAATGAGTACCAAATGATCTCCATAGGACAGTAACTTCCCGATCCAATTTCCTAGCTTTGTTTCAAATCAGTCTTCCATGGGTTTCCATTCTCCATTTCTTAATTTACGAAAATGAATAGGTATGCCAAGGTACTTAAAGGGGAACGACCCTGATTGACATCCAAACAAGTCTTTATACTGCTCCTCAACCGTTTTGGCTTGTCCAAAGCAGAAAATCTCACTTTTATGAAAATTAATCTTAAGCCATGATAGTTGTTCAAAAATGCAAAGAATAAGTTACATATTCAATGCTTTCTGCATGTCATGTTCCATAAAGATAATCATATCATCTGCGTATTGAAGGATCGACAACCCACCGTCAACTAGATGAGGGATGAGTCCAGTAACTTGGCCATCTTCTTTTGCACGACTATAATAACTGCTAATATATCCACAATGATATTAAACAGAATCGGCGATAAGGTATCCCCTTGATGCAATCCCTTGTGGGGTTTGGAAATAGTGCCCAATGGTATCATTTACTCTGACACCCACACTACCCCGAGTTATAAAATTTGTTATCCGATTGCACCATTTAGGATTGAAACCTTTCATTCGCATAACTTGTTACAAAAAGGGCCACCTAATTTTATCATAAGATTTCTGAAAATCAATTTTAATAAGGACTCCATCCATTTCCTTAATAGAGAGGTACTTGATAAGAACCATTACTAGAATTTCCTTACCTCCAATTGATAGATGTCTTTAATTCTAGAAGTTCAATCTCTTAGAGAATCATTCTTTGATGGGTTGTCTTTCATTCTTACCCATGGACCAGGAAAGCTTAAATACTTCTATTTAAGCATCGTTCTCTAGGCACGTGTCACCAACTTCATCTCATTTTATGCATGTTCTGGGCCTGCATTGCTAAACAAGATATATCACCTCCCATGGAGAAGTTGCTGGCATGTGCATGGTTCAAACTTGCAGATCACATCTAGTTTCTACATGTTGCTAGTTTGCCTCAAACAATAGGAGGATGTCAAACAACAAGTGTGAGATGCCCCGTTATCCTCTGTAGATTCCGAGATCTCTGAGTTTCAACTATTGTCAAAGTCACCTTGTCATAAGTTTTTGCTAGGTCAAGCTTGCATGCACATAAGTTTTCATCTTTTCATCATTACCTCAATTCTCAGTCCCATATTTTACTACCAATTAGAGTTTTAACATCAGCTGCACATCTAGGCATGTAATTCCATTAGCTATTAGGTATGCAAAATGAAGTTATGTGGCGCTCATCCCGGACAAGTTGTACCTATTATATTCCACACTACAATATTGTGTCTAATCATTAATAGTAAAGTATTGTTTGAACCTTTTTTAGGGAAGGATTTGGAATTTTGTTCAATTTTAGGGAGCGGAAGTAATACATTCGTGTCATGGTGGTGTCACGACAGATGCCTCCTGGGGTAGGCTTAAGTTGGGGGCGCATGGACACTGGAGGAATCCGGGGAGGGATGATGCAGTGAAGACCGCACACAGAAGAACACAGAGAGACACGATATACTCAGATTCGAGGCTCTCCTAGTGAGATAAAACCTCTACTCCTGCATCTAGATCTTATATGACTTGGCCATGTACGAGAGCTACAATGGTGCTCCTTGAGTTGTGCTCTCTATGCCTCTAATGGCTCTCTCTAGGAGAGCAGAGGAGGAAGAAGAAGTGCTCCTATCGAGAAGAGAAGTGAGGAGCCCCTCGGGCATCTCCTAGATCGATCCTCCTGGTGCTCCTTATAAAGGGGAGCCTGGGGGATAGGATATGGCCAACATGCCTATGTCTAGTCAACTGATAATGTATGGGCCTTTTCAAGTCTTGTATGTCCTCTGGCTTGTCCTGTAGTGTTTGTCCTTGGCATCTTGAGTCATTATTCTTATCTCTTCTTAAGAACCAGGGAGCATACTCCATAACATCTCCCAAGATATCGAGGGAATCTTAGACTTATGAGGGAGCATCCCGGAGAACCTGGGAGCATCTCATATGTAACGATGATTCACATTCTAGTCTGAGCCAGGGGTGTCCCAAGACTGGCACATGACGGAAGGGCTCGTTGTATGTTGAAGTAGAGATGGTCTTCTGGGTTAACCTGGCGATGAGGGAGCTCCTAGGGTAACTTTATTCGGCCTAGGGAGAGAAAGGGGCCTAGCCGAGCCTGCGTTACTCGTCCTGGGGAGGCTATTGGGTTCGCAGCATAGAAAACAAAAAAATCCTACAATGGGAACGGGTAGATATACATCCATAGAGAACATACGCGACCGACAAAGTGTAACGAGGTTGAACTCATGGATGATGTAGTCGAACACTTGCCGATCTTAGGATCGAGAAGAAGTCCAGCACCGCAACTCAGCAACGCATCCATGACCGCACACACGTTCAGGCCACCGAACAACCTCCACCTCCTCGCTTCAGTGATGCAGCAGAAGCAACAACTCCTTCTAGACGAAATGTCACCAGGAACATGTATCTCGCTAATCCGAGACCATGGGGGAATAATTCTAGAGGGGGAGAGAGATCCTTCACGAGGAGGTGTGAGTGAGAAGGAGTGAGAGGGGGCCTTTTATAGGAGAGGGGGACAGTCCCTCCCCATGGCTGGCGCCCATGGACGGTGCCCTCACCTCTTCCTCATTCATGTGGTGGAAGCTCCACTCACATAAATTTGGCCCTCCATCTTCTCCACTCAAAATCCCACTCAAAATGCATTAAATTTCCACCAAATTTAGTACAAATCTCATTTAATAAAACTCTTTTATTTATTTTATTCAGAATTTTGTTAATTACTTTAATTAACAAACATTCGCATAAAACCCCCTGCATCATTTCAATATCACATGTAGAACCAATTTCAGCAATTTCACCTGAAACAATTTCAGTGCCCATTGAAATAATTCCAGCACTTTGCAATTCTTTCGTGTGAAACATATTTGCTCCAAATGATGTTGGTATCCCTTAAGTGTGTCACCCTACAGTTCACGAATAATGCAGACATGATCAAGACCCCTCTCCGATCAATAATCAGTAGGAGGAAGAAGAAGTGCTCCTATCGAGCAGAGAAGTGAGGAGCCCCTCGGGCATCTCCTAGATCGATCATCCTGGTGCTCCTTATAAAGGGGAGCCTGGGGGATAGAATATGGTCCACATGCCTAGGTCTAGTCAACTGATAATGTATGGGCCTTGTCAAGTCTTGTATGTCCTCTGGCTTGTCCTGTAGTGTTTGTCCTTGGCATCTTGAGTCATTAGTCTTATCTCTTCTTAAGAACCAGGGAGCATACTCCATAGCATCTCCCAAGATATTGAGGGCATCTTAGACTTATGAGGGAGCATCCCAGAGAACCTAGGAGCATCTCATATGTAACGATGATGCACGTTCTAGTCTGAGCCAGGGATGTCCCAAGACTGGCACATGACAGAAGGGCTCGTTGTATGTTGAAGTAGAGATGGTCTTCTGGGTTAACCTGGCGATGAGGGAGCTCCTGGGGTAACTTGATTCGACCTAGGGAGAGAAAGGGGCTTAGCCAAGCTTGCCTTACTCGTCCTGGGGAGGCTATTAGGTTTATAGTATAGAAAACAAAAAAAATCCTACAATGGGAACGGGTAGATATACATCCATAGAGAACATACGCGACTGACAAAGTGTAACGAGGTTGAACTCGTGGATGATGTAGTCAAACACTTGCCGATCTTAGGACCGAGAAGAAGTCCAGCGCCGCAACTCAGCAACACATCCATGACCGCACACACGTTCAGGCCATCGAATAACCTCCACCTCCTCGCTCCAGCGATGCAGCGGAAGCAACAACTCCTTCTAGACAAAATGTCACCGGGAACATGTATCTCGCTAATCCGAGACCATGGGGAAATAATTTTAGAGGGGGAGAGAGATCCTTCACGAGGAGGTGTGAGTGAGAAGGAGTGAGAGGAGGCCTTTTATAGGAGAGGGGGCAGCCCCTCCCCATGGCTGGCGCCCATGGAGGGTGCCCCCACCTCTTCCTCATTCATGTGGTGGAAGCTCCACTCACATAAATTTGGCCCTCCATTTTCTCCACTCAAAATCCCACTCAAAATGCATTAAATTTCCACCAAATTTAATACAACTCTCATTTAATAAAACTCTTTTATTTATTTTATTCAGAATTTTGTTAATTACTTTAATTAACAAACATTCACATAAAATCCCCTACAACATTTCAATATCACATGCAGAACCAATTTCAGCAATTTCACCTAAAACAATTTCAGTGCCCATTGAAATAATTCTAGCGCTTTGCAATTCTTTTGTCTGAAACATATTTGCTCCAAATGATGTTGGTATCCCTTAAGTGTGTCACTCAACTGTTCACGAATAGCTGCAGACATGATCGAGACCCCTCTCCGATCAATAATCAGTAGCGGGGCCTGGAGATCCATACTGACTCCCACACATTCAACAATGACTTCTTGTGATTGTGAGAACCTTTAATGCTAGTAACTAAATCCCTTTGTCTCACGGTATAATACATGTCCAAGATTCGATCATAGGTATCTCCATACCTAGTTTGATCTTGTTGCTGACATGCACTCTTTTCTCGTTCCCGTGATATAACATTCTAGTGATCACATCACTTGCTTGCAAGCTATCTCATTGTGATACCACCGAGAGGGACCAGAGTATATCTATCCATCATCGGGATGGACAAATCTCACTCTTGATCTATGAGCCTCTATGATGGCTCCGATTTTTGCCATCTTCCACCGTGTTTAAACATTGTTTTTGGTCAAGCACTTGCCAAATAAACTCTCAACCTTGCCACTAATGACTAATAATTGCAAAGATGTGCAAATCCCTTCTTTGATTTATGTTGTGCAGGAAATCACTACTTTTAAGGCGAAATAAGGAGTCATAATGAAGGATTTTGAGGAAGTACACATGTCCAAGTAATTGGAGGATCCTACCAAGGCATCAGTGTGCGTAACGACCATTGGTACGGGCGCGGTCTGCCCGTATCGCCTGCCCGTACCAGGCGGCGATGGCTTTGTCTCGTCAAACCCTACAACTTTCGTGAAGACGCCTATATATTTTGAGGCTCCAGCCGCCGGCCAGAGGGCCGTTGATGTCTACGCACTTCTATTCTTGTAGACAGTTGTTGGGCCTCCAAGTGCAGAGGTTTGTAGAACAGCAGCAAGTTTCCCTTAAGTGGATTACCCAAGCTTTATCGAACTCAGGGAGGAAGTGGTCCAAGGTATCCCTCTCAAGCAACCCTGCAATCAAGATACAAGAAGTCTCTTGTGTCCCCAACACACCCAATACAATTGTCAGGTGTATAGGTGCACTAGTTCGGCGAAGAGATAGTGAAATACAAGTGGTATACATAATTATAAGTGGTAACGGTGCTAGAAAATATCTTTGATGGCGCGTGGTTGACGTGGGAAGAGACTAAATGCAATCTGAAATAAAGATGGAAGCAAGCAAACATGTAACAGATATAGTTGCAAATGGTGTTTCAATGCTTAGAAACAAGGCCTAGGGATCATACTTTCGCTAGTGAACACTCTCATATAAATATCTTCTCTTTATGCTACTACACTGAACTACTCTCCGGTCGGACACTCTAATCCATGGTAGGGTTATAACAACACTCCTCAAAGTTCGCTTTCCCCATCTAGATAACCCCACACTGTCACCTTGAGCACTAGATGGTTCCAACAAACACCACAATTTCATAGAGACATCCAACTCCAAATATAACTCATAACAAGTATTTGTAATCTCTACCCTAAGTGCCACCATGGTGTGCATGCTATCACTTTCACACACGTGGGGAGAGCAGAGATCTATTAGAGCACTTGAGTAGCAAGGTAGATCTACTTGATTACAAAGCTCATGATCACAATATGATCATGCATAGAGAGAGAGATGAACACATAGCTACCAGTAGAACCCTTAGCCTCGAGAGAGAACTACTCCCCCATCATCATGGGACTCAGCAACGGTGATGGAGATGGTGGTGGAGATCGATGGAGATGGCTCTGGGGGCACTTCCCCGTCCCGGCAGGGTGCCGGAATAGAGACTTTATGTCCCCCAAATCTCCCCTTCGATGGCGGCGATGCTGCGGAACTTTTCGTGGCTGGAGGCTGTTCGATTTAGGGTTTTCGTCCTAGGGGCTTCTTATAGGCGAAGGGGCGAGGTCGATGGCCGGCCAGGGGGCCCACACCATGCCCTGGCGTGGCCTAGGGCTGCCCGCACCAAGGGGTGGTGTGGCCGTCCTGTGGCCCCCCTTCGTCTCTCCTTCAGACTCCATGTGTCTTCCGATAAAATAATGACTTTGGCTTTTGTCCCGTCCAATTCCGAGAATATTGATTTTCTGACTTTCCTGGAACCAAAAACAGCAGAAAACAGGCAACTAGCACTGTGCCATCTTGCTAATAGGTTAGTCCAAGAAAGTGTATAAAAATACTCCAAAGTGTGGACAAAACATAAGAAAGTAGATATAAAACAAGCATGGAACATCAAAAATTATAGATATGTTTGCAACGTATCAGCCGCCATTCTCAGATTGCATCATAACACCACGAAAGGAGATCCATACCATTGTTCATACATTGTTCACCACTTCCACCATCCATCCCTCCACTAGCTATAGCCATTGCTTTGTACTTTTAGATCTCCTAATGATTTGGCGACCATTGTAAGAATATTTGATTTCAATCTAGGTATTTGCATGATGTTTTATATCTCTGGCCTATTTGTTACGAGTGAGTAGTCCACATGGGCTACGGGTTGGAGAGAAACCTCGCAACAATTATGTGCATCTAGATCACGGGAGAATTGTGTTTTGTTTGGATTCGTGATTAGTATCTTTTGTTTCTTCATCTCTTGCCTCGATATGTTGACTTGTAGGTGATGAGTGCATATTTGCATCATGTTTTATATAATTATTTTGCATTGTATATGTAGGATCTTGGTATTTTACGGTGCTCCCACGCACATTTTATGTCTGTTTTCACCAGGATCAGGACAGATGATGGATCCAATGGACACAATTATTGGAGCAGTTGTATTGGGGAGAACAGGAGTCAAAAAGAACGTAAATCGCTTCTTTGGGAAATATCAATAATACCAGAAGAAAACCCAAAGCAGTCGAGGCACACCGACAATTCAACAACCATCTATTCGACCAGAATACTTTTTTTGGCCGTGTAGTTCCGGTCGTATAGTTGGCGCCACCTCCGCCTCTTCAAATAGTTTCACCCCGTGCAACTGGATCGAGGAGACGACATATAGAACAACCAGAAATCACGAAAACCTCACCTCCAGAAGGCATCTGGAGGGGGAACTTGCCCAAGGGATCCATCTTCTCCCTACGCAGATCTGGGAGGCCAAGGCATCGATCTCCATCTTCATCAACCGCTGCAACATCACCACCTCCATCCATCCCATCTCATCCATCTAAATCTTGTTGTAATTTCCATACTCGTTGTGGATTTATACAAGTACTATTCATCTATGATTATTTCCATCACCATTACCATGATGTTGATTGCCTCCATGTCTGAGTAGATCTCTAGTTCTTGGGGAGATGGAGAAACCCTAGCATATGATTGAGATGAGATAGAGATTATTATGTTATACATATGTGTATGTGTTAATTGTCTTCATCTTGTTGTTGGGAGTTGTGCACCTCCTTAATATTTGCCTCCTACAGGGACTCGATGAAGGGGATTACTTGTTGGTAGACAGAGAGATGATAACACTTACTATGACTATAAAGCTATTGTAATTCTTTACGTACTAACTTGGGGAATCAAGGAGAACTCATTAAGCCATGTCCATGCCATGGGAGAAATCCGTTAATAGCGAGATAATACGATTGATGTCATTTATTCATCAGCTGTGGTTATGAAGGATGATGTGAGCAGCGGTTGCTGCCTATTTGTCCATATATGGAGGTCCTCCCACATACATACATATCATGAGAATATTCGTTATAATAATCTTGATTGCTTAGTCTAAATTGCTAGCGGTGTATCCACCACTCCCTGAGAATGCCTTTTCCCTATTGCAATCCTAAGTTCTTTTACACACGTGATTCTTACTTTCTGCATTAAGTTTTACTTTACTTTAATTTGCCTTGTTCAACCAAAAACCCCAAAACAACTCTACTGTTCTTGCATCTTAAATTTATTCCTTAAGTACTTCGTTTAGTTTTAGTTAAAAGCATTTTAGTATTTTGCCTATTGCTGACTGTGGGATCGATATCTTTATTTCGAAACTAGCTACAAACGATCTGTGCACTTGCACTCATCAAGTTATTTTCTGGCGCCATTGCTGGGGAGCTTAGTGCTATAAGTCACTTTACTTTTAGTTATTTACTTTCATTGTACTAATTTTTAATTTAAGTTGCAGGACCGCAACAATGGACAACACTCAGCATTTAAACTAGCTTGAGGCAGTAAGGAAAATGGGTTCGCCCATGGACGCTTTTATAACTGTCAATAAAAGCATAAATCTGGATGGAATTGAGATCCACCCTTTATTATTTGAACTACTTCACTCTAAGAAATTCGCATGAACCAATCAAGTGAGTCCATATGGACACTTATAATTCTTTGAAGATGTTCTCGGTTCCTTTATATTCGATGACTGTAATCTTGATATGGTTAAAACCCAGTTGTTTAGGCAAGCTCTCTCTAACAATGTTTGCGACTGGTACAGATCTTTTTGTGCAGAAGCACCAAGGACTTGGAAGGAACTCACAACCAATTTTCTATCAAAATATTATTCAGAAAGCAAAGCTCACAGGATGAGAGGTATTGTTGGGGGGACACCCCCGGCTAGGGTCACTCCGGGGTATAAAGGCCGAGTTAGCCGAGGTTCGGCAGGCTCAAAGCGGAAGCTGACCGGGCCACCTCAAGGCAGGCCGGATCACGGAGTAACCCGGACCAGGGGGGTCGCCTAACATTGTCTCAGCCGACTTAAGAAGTAAGTCAGAAGTGCTTGTCTAACTTATATGCAGGAACAGGTATAGCCGGATCTACTATGATCCGGGTCCCGTTTAGCTTCTGGGAGAAGGAAGGAATCTCTCTGGTAAAAAAGAAGGCCCGGTACGCACTGCATGAGCGAAGCAAGCAAGGGCAGGACCACCGGGTCATGGCCGACAAGGGTGACGACGCCCGTGTCGGCTGACGTGGGTGCCGCAGAGGCTCACATAGCTAAAGCATGTGTGACGCGGGGGAAAAGCACCCCGGTCGGGTTACCACTTTGAGAGGAGGCATATTCTTAGGAATATGCCTCCACGTATGCCCTAGGCAGAGACCAAGCCCCCTCTATATAAGGGGGGCTAGGGTTTCAGTAGAGGGGGTTGAGTTTTCTTCTAAACCGATTTGGCTAGGGTTCTAGGAGTGAACTGTAGGTGAGAGTAAGAGAACTCCTTCCTCCTCTCTCCAACACAGCTCTAGGAGCACTTGTAATCTTGAAAGGAAAACAATACAATCTTCTGTGTGGAGAATCACTCCACTATCCCTCCCTGGATTCCCCTAGCGTGTATTAGTCCCCACCTTTAGCCTATCCATGGCATCTGTCGTGACACCACCACGACAGTTAGCGCCCACCGTGGGGGTAGCGGCGCTAGCAGGGGTGAAGATCCGGACGGGAAACCTCATCGGCACCGGCGAACGCATCTTCTTCGGGCTCATTCAGCGCTTTGGAGCGCTGGACTTTGTCAGCGACAACGCTGGCTGCTTCGGCGCGCGCCCACTTCCGCGCAACGGCCTCTTCGTCAAGTTGGGTGCACACAAGGTCTACGTTGCTGTGGACATATCATGCGTTCATCCGCAGCGCGTCGTCGAGGCAGGGGAACCACCCCTTAGCGTGGTTCACGGGGCGCGTATCACTCGCTCCCCGGACCGTGCTGAAGTGATGATGACTGCGCCGGGGGCAGGCGCAAGCAAGGATCCAGCACTGGACCCGGAGGTAACACCTAAGGCACCGAGGAAAGGTAGAGGGCCTCCACTAGAGAGGCCTGAGAACGTACTGAGAGAAGCTATGGATAGCTTGGCAAACCCGGTAGCAGCAGTGGTAGATCCGGCTCAGGCACATGCCGAGCTAGAGGAAACTAGGCAAAAGATACTAGAAGGCGCAAAGAAAATAGCCGCGGCTTAGCAGTCACTGAACATGACGCTCTGTGAGTATGCAAAGGCAAACAAAGTTGATACAATAAAAGTAAAAGGGAGAAATCTCATGAGCGAGATGAACAGAGAAGGTGATGATGGAGCCGAGGGATCGGAAAACTATTTGTCTATGGGGTTGCCGAAGTATAGTACCCCGGCGAAGAACCTCAGAGCAGCGGATGCGGCTGCATCCGAGTTAGAGGGTCTGACGGGTGAGGCCCGTCAAATACAGCAAGATAGGGTTAACAAGTTAGTTCGGATCACGAACAGACAGAACGAAGAGCTACTCAGAGCTAACCCGGAGAGAGCTGGAGCTTCCAGAATCATCCATTCGGCAATGGGTAACCCGAAGAAATCCGCTAGAGCCGCATCGTCACCTCATGGTGGTCCAAGGAGAGAAGAGGTAGTAACCTCAGCCAGACGGAACAAACAGATCGTCCCGTACGACCCGGCGCGTGCAGGAAAGGAAAAAGAAACGCGGAAAAATGATGATCGAAGAAGTGTGATCCGAGGTGAAGCTGGCCGAAGTAAACACGGCCAAGGCAATGCCGGTCAAGGGAACATTGTCAATAGTAATGCCGGACAGCGAAACTCGGCAGGAGCAGGACAACCGCAGCAGCGGAATATACCAAGGCAAGAGCAAAGCGCCGGCCGAGGTATGCAACAGAAAGGTGCGCCCCAAGTGCAAAACCGATACAATGACGGTGATTCGGAGATGGTGAACGCGGGGTACCCGAGACCGGACTATCATGTGATAGGGTCAAGATTGGGAAGCAGGGATTTAATGCCGGATGACGCCAGGTTGAAACTGGATCGCCTGTATAGGTCGGAACAGATCGAATGTCAAGGTCCCCCGGGTCCAGTGTGCTTTGGACCCCGGATCATGAAGGAGCCATCGGTACCCAACTTCCAGCTGCCCAGAGGCACGAAGACGTATGACGGCAGTACCAAGCCAGAGGATTGGCTGATAAACTATGCTACGACTGTGAAAATTACCACTAGCAACTTGAGATGGGCAGTACGATACGTACCCCAGATGTTGGAAGGTCTGGCCAGAGTATGGCTGAATAATTTACCACCCGGAAGCATCAACTGCTTGATAGATTTTGAATAATTTGAAGAAATTTACCACCCGGAAGCATCAACTGCTGGATAATTTACCACCCGAATAGGCCGTAGACCCTAGCAATGTGCAAGCAAAGACCTAATGAGACGGACCGTGAATTCCTGACCCGGTGGTGTACCGTGAGAAACTCGTGTGAGGGTGTCATAGAGTCACAGGCCATAGCATGGTTTCCGCAAGGGTGCAGATATGGCAACGAGCTGTGGATGAAGTTGCAAAGTAAAATGCCAATTACGTTGGCAGAGATGATCCGGATTGCTGATTCGTATGCCTTGGGTGATCCGACTCAACCTAGGATCGCGTCAAACGAGTCAAACGAGGAGTACTATCAGAGGGATGGAGCCGGGTCATCTCGGAGGAATGACTACAGAGGAAAAAGAAGAGATGATAGACCGGATCATCGCTACAGTTAGCAACAAGTTGCAGCTGTGAGTCAAGATCAACTCGAAGCAGGGAGCAACCAACGCCAGAAAATGGGAGGGCAATGGACTCCGAGAAACGATGGCAAGAAAACATGGACCCTGAAGCAAAAGAAACAGTGGCAAGAAAAGAAAGATCGTCCGAGGTATACCTATGAGTCGATGTTGGACCAGCCGTGTAAGTTTCACACGCCAAATCCGAATAGCCCGGCGGGTCACACAACGAGGCAGTGTGAGTGGATGCGTAAGATAGAACAAGGTGGTTCAGGGAATGCTCAGGCACCCCGGAATGATCAACCTCGGCAGGAGTTACCTCGGCAGCAACTGCTCTCCGGAGCGAACACGCAACAACTAATGTTGCCTCCCCCTCCGCTGAGGTATGACAACAATGAGAGAAGGGATGCAGTGCATCAGGTGGAAAATCAGAACCAGCCGGATCAGAGGTACCCCAGAAACGAGGGGAGGAACGAGTACAGAGAACATCACTAGAGCTATTGTGTGTTCACAATTGAGGAAACAGATAGAAAGAGCTTGTAGCACCGACATATGGAGGTCAATGCGGTAATGCCAGCAGTGACGAGGTACATGCCTTGGTCGAAACATAAAATCACCTGGAACATCAAAGATCATCCTAAGCTTATGCCGAGTCCAGGTTCGTATGCGCTAGTGCTGGATCCGACATTCATTGGACCGAACATCAATGTGAGGTTCTCCAAGGTACTGATTGACAATGGCAGTAGCATTAACATCATGTATGCGGATACAATGCGCAAGTTGTGTATCTCGGAGAACATGCTCTAGGCTACAAGGACCACTTTCCATGGCATTGTACCAGACATTTCTTGTGAGCCCATAGGCAAAGTCCGGGTTAACGTGCTATTCGGAACAAGGGATAACTGCCGAACTGAGAATCTGGAGTTTGAGGTGGTGAACTTGGAAATTGCGTATCACGCGTTACTCGGAAGACCAGCATTGAACAAGTTTATGGCAAGCTGCCACATCAGTTATCTGAAGATGAAGTTGCCCGGGCCAAATGGAGTGATTACCATTGCTGGAGATTTCCGACGTTCCATTGAGTGTGCCTCAGTCGGGTCTAACCTAGCCAAGTCACTCGTGATTGCGCAAGAGAAAAGAAAAATCCAAGAGGTGGCGGCATTAGCTCAGTCCGCGCAGCAGTATATGCCGGCGTTGAGTAACCCGCATGGTAACGTTTCATTCCAAGCCGCAAAGGACACCAAGAAGGTTCCAGTTGATGACATGTTCCCGGAGCGCACCATAACAAATTGGTGTCGGGTTAACTGATAAATAGGAAAGCAAGCTCGTTAACTTCCTCCGTGAGAATCGGGACATTTTTGCTTGGTCCACATAGAATTTGCAAGGTGTTCCGAGGGAGTTGGCCGAGCACTCTTTGAACGTAAGACCCGGAGCAAGGCCGGTGAAGCAACCTCTCCGCCACTTCGCCGAGGATAGGAGAAAGGTCATTGGAGACGAGATAGCTCGATTGCTAGCAGCCGGATTTATCATGGAAGTACTGTATCCGGATTGGCTCTATAATCCGGTGCTGGTAGAAAAGAAGAAGGATGATCCGAACGTGGCAGTGGTTTGGCGTATGTGTATCGATTACACGAACCTGAATAAGGCGTGTCCAAAAGATCCATTTTCACTGCCGATGATAGATCAGGTCATAGACTCAACCGCGGGATGTGAACTATTGTCATTCATTGATGCATATTCTGGTTTCCACCAGATACCTCTGAATCCGGATGATCAAATAAAGACCGCGTTTATCACCCCGTATGGGGCTTATTGCTATCGCACTATGTCGTTTGGTTTGCGTAATGCAGGTGCAACGTACCAAAGATGTATGCAAAAATGTTTGCATGACCAAATAGGTCAAAACGTACAGGTGTACGTGGATGATGTGGTTATCAAGACCAAGGAAAGCAAAACGCTCCTTGACGACATTAGGCAGACATTCGCGAACTTGAGAAGGTTCCGGATGAAGCTTAACCCGGAAAAATGTACCTTCGGTGTCCCGACTGGAAAATTACTCGGATTTCTCGTCTCCAGCCGAGGTATTGAAGTTAATCCAACTAAGATTCGGGCCATTGAACGAATGGATATGCCGAAATGCCTTAACGATGTCTAGAAGTTCACCGGGTGCCTAGCATCGTTGAGTCGGTTTGTATGTCGGTTGGGAGAAAAGGCATTGCCTCTATACCAACTCATGAAAAAGTCGGATAAGTTCGTTTGGACACCACAGGCCGATGAAGCCTTTGCCCACTTAAATAAGATGTTGGCCACTGCACCAGTGTTAGCCTCTCCACTATCAAAGGAGCCAATGTTGCTCTACATAGCCGCAACCAACCGAGTTGTAAGTGCAGTGATTGTAGTAGAGCGCAATGAAGAGGGTAAGTCGGTGCAGAGGCCAGTGTATTACTTGAGCGAGGTATTGTCTGCCTCAAAACAGAACTACCCACACTTTTAAAAGGTGGCATATGGTGTCTATATGGTGGAAAATAAGTTGAAGCATTACGTTGAGGAGCACCCCATCAAAGTGATATGCGAAGCTCCCATATCCGAGATAATGAGTAACAAGGATGCGAGTGGCAGAATTGCAAAATGGGCAATTGAGCTAGCCCCTTATGCGCCCCAGTACGACAAAAGAGAAGCAATCAAGTCTTAGGCTGTGGCGGACTTTTTTGTAGATTGGGCCGAGGTACAATACGGACCACCGCCACTAGATCCGAACTACTGGAGGATGCACTTTGACGGGTCGAAAACCAAAACCGGATTAGGCGCCGGGGTTGTGCTTACCTCGCCAAAGAAGGACCAGCTAACATACGTATTGCAGATCCATTTCGCGGCATCGAACAATGTCGCTGAGTACGAGGCTCTTGTGCATGGGCTCAAAGTAGCAAAAGAGATTGGCATACGTCGGATAATATGCTTTGGCGACTCGGATTTGGTGGTGCAGCAAGTGTCCGGAGTGTGGGACGCCCTGGATCCAAACATGGCACTGTACAAGCTTCATGTGCAGAAGATATCTGGTTACTTTGAGGGGTGTGAATTTCACCATGTACCCCGAGTGGAAAACGAGGCTGCCGACATGCTATCGAAGCTCGGATCAACCTGATAGGCAATTCCACCAGGTGTAGCATTGGAACACCTCAGAAAACCATCTATCAGGCCGTCCCCAGGAACCGACTCGATCTATGTTCCGAAAGATATAGAATCTGGAGCTGAGCCCATGGACATTGACACGAGGGGTAGTACGCGAGACCCGGGGACTGCATCAGCAAACCCGGGGACTATCTCGCAGGACCCGAGGACTGCTCAGCGTGATCCGGCTGAAGTTATGCCGATAGATCAGATGGAAATTGATGAGGACGTGTTCCCTGCACGAGCAATACCAGCTTGGGCACTGCCTATATACCAATTCCTGAAAGATGGAACATTACCCACTGAGGAGGTGTTAGCCAGACAAACTCAGAGGAGAGCAAAAGCATACACAATCATCAATTCCGAGCTATACAAACGGAGTGTAACCAATGTCCTCCAGTGATGCGTTGACCCGGAAGAAGGGCTTGACATCCTCCGAGATATACACCAAGGAGAATGCGGGCATCATGCTTCATCCAGAGCCTTGGTGGCAAAAGCATTCCGGCATGGGTTCTACTAGCCAAGTGCCTTAGAACAAGCAGAAGATCTAGTGAGAAAATGCAATGGTTGTCAAAGATATGCTACTAAGACACATATGCCAATGTCGGAACTCAAGACCATACCAATTACGTGGCCATTTTCCGTATGGTGCTTGGATATGGTTGGCCCGTTCAAAGCAGCGAGGGGAAACATGACACACATTTTGGTCATGGTGGATAAGTTTACAAAATGGATTGAAGTGAAGCCTATAAGAAAATGTGATGGAGCTACGGCCGTAACATTTCTCAAAGACATTATCTTGAGATAGGGTTATCCTCACAGTATCATAACTGATAATGGCACAAATTTTGCTGAAGGAGCATTTGCGCGATTCTGCCGAGATAAGAAGATCCGGCTGGACATAGCCTCGGTAGCCCACACCGCATCGAACGGACAAGTGGAAAGATCCAACGGATTAGTATTATCCGGGATAAAACCCCGGCTCATTGAGCCGCTGCAAAGATCAGCGGGGTGCTAGATAGAATAACTACCAACGGTACTATGGAGTTTAAGAACAACTCCGAATCGATCAACAGGCTAATACGCTATTTTTTCTGGTATATGGGGCATAAGCTTTATTACCAGCCGACATAGAGCATGATTCGCCTAGAGTCACCCAATACACAGAAGCCGAAGTGCAAGAAGCCCGACAAAATGATGTTGATCTGCTGGAAGAAGCGAGAGAACTGGCACTGTCCAGATCCGCCATATATCAGCAAAATCTCCGACGCTACCATAGCCGGAAAGTGTGCCCCCGAGTCTTTCGGGAAGGTGATCTGGTGCTCCGGTTGGTACAACGTACTACTGGCATGCATAAATTATCCCCCCCATGGGAAGGGCCATTCATTGTGAGCAAAGCATTGCACAATGATTCTTACTATCTTATAGATGCAAAGCCACAGGAAAAGAACAAGGCGGACAGGTCCGGAGAGGAATCTAAGCGACCGTGGAATGTAGCACTACTTCGTCCCTTCTACACTTAGCTAAGAAGTGCATGTATCCGAGTCGTCTCATATGTCGGTATGTATGTCGGCAATGAGCTTATCAATGAAAATAGTAGCGCCTCGAGCAGTAACTCGGGGACTACCTTAATAACTTTTGTTGTTGTCTCTTGTGCGTTAGCTGGAATAAGTTGTTCTACTTAACCTGGATTAGTAATGTGTGAGCACCAAAAACCCAACTCTTCGACTTGCTGCTGTCCAACAAGAATTGGCTTCATGGCAAGCAAGAGAACAAGTCTGGAATTGCGTAGCACATGAAAAGCGACTAAGGAAACGAATTTATTCGAGCTAACGTTTGTTTTTCGGACTAACCCTGTATTTATTTTCAAGTTATTATGCAGCTTTATTTTTTGAGCTAAGTCTGAAAGTTTCTTAGTATTGTGAAGACAATTTTTGAATCTCGGATTCGTAAGTCATAAAACCGAATCAGGGTAGACACGATCCGAGCCAAAAGATTGGACGAACAAGAAAAAGAAACTCGGGGACTACGCCCAAGTTAACCCGGCATAAGAACTTAGTAGCAAAATATCACATGTACACAGCATGCAGTTGCACCCGCCATACCGGGGATCTAATAAATTTTCAAGTTTTTTGACCTAAGGAGCAGCAGGAGGAAGAAGTTCGGCGTTGTCTTCGTTGTATTCAATATTTGAGGCATCACCTTCTTCGTCCTCATCCGACCCGTCTTTAGCGTTCTCAGCGTTCTCGTCTCCAGCGGATTCCAGGAAGCTCGGTCCTTCAACCCATTCATGGATATGAGAATATTTGACGAGGCTGTAGGCGCAAGCCTGGCGCCGAGCTACCCACTCCGGGTCATCAGTCCATCTGGATCCGGTGCACCGGCGTGTAAGGAGGCTGAGGTCGATCTTCTCATACCATGTGAGTATGTGGTGAAGGATAGTATCAGCGGCGGCACGCCCAGCGGACTCCCTCCAGAGGTCAAGCTGGGTCTCAATATCTGACAGCTTTTCAGCAAGAAGTGTGTTTCTCTTCGGAGCGCTCTCACCGGGCCAGAACGTGTTGAAGACTCGGACAGAAATGTCGAGGAGATCCTTGCCGTAATTCTTGATGATTTCCACGCGAGATGACAGGCTGACCAATAGGTCCTGCATGTCTAAGGGAATGCTCTCACCGTCAAGAGCGACGGGAGTACCCCTCTCTCGGCGGAAATTGGCAACAGCAGCGCTCGCAATAGGAGTACCCTCTGGAAAGTGGCCTGGAAACAAGGCAAAGGAAGAAGCTGAAGAAAAGACATATGAAGTAACCCGGAGAATTAGGTCGGATAAGGGAAAGGAATTTACGTGAAATGTGGCTGTGAATCCAGGTCAACTCCTTGATGCAGTCATCGCTTCTCTTGCAAAGTTGCTCAAGCTTAGCGTTTGCCGACCCAAGCTGGATGTCGGATTCTTTGAGTAGGTCCTAGTCCTTGGAGATCTGGAGAGTAAGGCGCTCGTGCTCTTCTGTGAAGTTCTGGCCAACCTTTTGGAGCTCGGTTTGGTGCTGGGCCTTCATCTTCTCCATCTCAGCCTTGAGTCTGGCAATCTCGTTGTCCTTAGTCTCGAAGAGAGCAAGCTCATCATCTTTTTTCTTCAGCTCGGCTTGATGCTGCCCTGCTTGTTCGAGAAAATGCAGCATCATATCAGGCACGAGCACACTATCCTCAAGCGATGCTGAAATAGTATGTTGACCTGGCAGAGCCGAGGAGTGAATGTTTGCCGAGCCAAAGAGAAAAGGAAATGGAAAACACTACAAGGTCGGACAAAAAAGAACATACCCTTGATTCCTCCAAGTTCTTCCGCATGATCTTGTTCTCAGCCTCCACCCCAGCTGCAGAAACCCAATGAGGAGATTAGTTCGGTAGAAGAAGGTGAAGAAAAACAGAGAAGTGCCAAGGGAGAAACTTACCCCTTTTTTCATGTTCTGCAATAAGTGCAACATGCTTTGCATGTAGCATCTTGTGGGTATCCAGCAGGCGTTGGAATTCAGCACTCTGGCGATTGGTGGTTACCTGAAAAAAAGTACAGAATCGTAAAATTAGCTTGCTGCATATTTGAAGTGTACAAGATCCGGGCCAAGTGGAACCTAACCCGGCTCTAAGTGTGTGCATATTCGAAGTGTACAAGATCCGGGCCAAGTGGAACTTAACCCGGCTCTAGGTGTGTGCATATTCAAAGTGTACAAGATTCGGGCCAAGTGGAACTTAACCCGGCTCTAGGTGTGTGCATATTCGAAGTGTACAAGATCCGGGCCAAGTGGAACTTAACCCGGCTCTAGGTGTGTGCATATTCAAAGTGTAAAAGATCCGGGCTAAGTGGAACTTAACCCGGCTCTAGGTGTGTGCATATTCGAGGTTCACATGGAGCTACGTTAGTTTTCTAATGAGCATCCGGCCGAGTAACAAGTTACTCCACCGGAGGCTCGGGGACTAATGGTTACTATCTACAGCATGTAAAGGAGAAGCGACATACCTCCATCATCCGCCCCGCGAGGTTAATTGCCTTAGTGGCTGTATTCATTTGGGAGGAAAATTCTACGGGGCCGAACTTTTCCGGAGGATCGTCGTTGTGGACGAACTCTGCCTTGTTCCAGTTCATGACGAACTCAATCAGGCTCGGAGGGTACCGCTCACCGGTGGGCATATGGGGTGCCACCAAGCCCTTCACGTGCGCTTCTTTCCTCTCAACCAAGGTAAGGGCTGGGCTGGTATGCAGAACCATTTGCTGCGCATCAGTTGGCTCGACAGGAACATCCTTCGCTGCTGGAGCCTTCTTGGGAAGCATCGACGATGCCCAGCCTCAACGAATGCTGACTTGGTAGCATCCGGAGCCTTTTTGCCCTTGGCTTGCTGGGAAGAAGTAACTACAGCAGATTTCCCCTTAGGAGCTGCTGGAGTAGTTCCTCGCCGAGGTTGAGATGACTCGGACGAGGCAGAAGAACTTGGCACTGGAGCTCTTGTAGCTGGACTTGGAGCGGTTGTTGATTTTTGTTGGTGCCGGAACAGGTGCTGGTGCTAGTTCGGTCACTGGTACTGGAACTGCTACTGGTGCTGGGGCCGGTGCTGGTGTCGAGGTAGTCTCGGTGGCTACTGGTTGCGGCGATGCCGAAGTTGTGGATGCCGTCACCTCGGTTGGGCCGGCCTCTCCTGCTTCGAGGTTGCATTCCTCTCGACGAGGTAGTGTGGAACCCGGAGCAGCCGCAGAACCCTCTGGAATAGGGCTCAGCGGACGTGACTCGTCGTCACGAGGAGGAGAAGGGCCAGATCGAAGTGGTGAAGAGATGCTGGATCCGCTCTGAGGGACCTCCACCGGAGCCCCGAAGAAGAGAATAATGTCAGAAGAGAAATTACCACGATGCAAGGAGAAGTGAGTTATGCAACGAAAAATGACTTACGCATCCGAGGTTTGGGCCTCCTTGGGTTTCCGAGCCCTTCGTGCCAGGGCTTTGCCTGCCGGCTTGGAGGCAGTCTTGTCTCTAGCCTTCTTTCGCCTTTTTGTGGGCTGAGAAGGTTCAGAGGAAGAACTTGGTGCGGCTCCACGCCTCTTCTTCGATGCCACCAGAACCGGTTCGCCCGTAGCAAGCGGAGGATCCTCGTGGATATGCCCACCGGGGTTAGCTAACGCCGGAAAGGCAAAAGAAAGAGGGATAGCCTCAATAGGTTCAATCACGTCGACATCCGAGTCATCCTCATCATCGGGCCAGTCTCTAAGAGAAGAGAATTTACCGCTGGGTCGTTTTGTAGCGTCGGTCATAGGGAGAAACATCTCCTGGTCCGGCTCCTTCTCATCCGGGATTTCACGGTCCGGCGCCCACTTAAGGGTCGGATCCGTACCATCCTCAAGAGTTTGCTAAAGGAATAGCTGAGAGAAAGCATGAAGAACAGAGTCAAAAATACAACAAAAACCGACACATATTTGATCCGAAGTAAGTTGGCCCCGCGAAGCTTACCGCAGGAGGGAGCCTGTCACGATAGAAGTGCTCAATTCCCCACGTCCATTCAGCGGAGAAATCCTTGTGGGTGGTGAAGAGAGCCTTAACCCGACAAAAAATCTCCGTGTTGCTCAGCTCGAAGGAGGAGGTTCGGTTGGGGTCGCGGCCAAAACTCATGTGGCACACCTTGTGGGTGCGCTTCTGGAGGGGAGAGATTCGGTTGCGCACGAACGTGATCAGAGCATCCTCGTTGCACAATCCAAGCTTCTTCAGTTCCGCGAACCTCTTGTTAACCTGGTTGGCCAGAGCCGTGGGCTTCTTGGAGACCTCCTCCCAGAATTCCGGATCAGGTGGACTCGGAGTATAGGGGAGCAACCGGATCAAATCTTCGGTGCCCGCGTTCCGGACATAGAAGAAGGTCCGGGCCCATCCTTTGTAGGAGTAAAGCCCGGTGACCCGGGGGAAAACGGAAGTCCTCCGGGGCGAGATGGACGCAGCTCCGAATTGGGTGAGCTGCTTATCCTCCGACTCAACTTGGATATTAGGGATGATGTTACGACGAAGGCCAAAAAACCGGATCCACAGCTCCTTTGTGGGCCACAGTCCGGTGTAGCCCTCGATCATAGAGGCAAAGGCAGACAGAGAGGTGATAACGTTGGCTGGAAGATGGTGCGGCTGCAGGTGGTAGGTGCTAAGCCAATCCCGGAAGAAGTCGCTCACCGGCAAGCCGAACCCCCGTTGGAAGTGGGACAAGAACACGACGAACTCACCCGGATTGGGTGAGGGGGCCAGTTCGGCGGAGGGGAGACAAGCGACGACGCCGGCAGGGATGCATCTGGTCCAGTAGAGCCAGTCAAGGTCATCTTGACAGACCCATGACCTAGCCCATGCGCCACGGTCCGCCGCAGCGGCGTCCTCCTCCATTTCTTGCTCGACGATGACGAGCTCCTCCTCCGTCATCTCGTACTCGCTACCCTCGCTGGCGCTAGCGGTGGCGGGGATCTGAGGCCTGGATTGGCGAGGTCCCGTGGCGAGGAAGTTGCGCAGCGGTAGCTGCGACGCGGAGGCACGGGGAAAAGTGCGGCGGCGGCGCTGCTGCTAGGAGCACTGGCGGCAGCGCGGTCGCGAGGAAGACGAGGAAGAAGAGCAACAGGCAGAGGGGCGCAGAAGAGGAAAAAATTCTAAGGGGTGCGCCCCTCCGCTACTTAACCACCCCCTAAGAGGGTGAGTGGGATCACGCTATGCCAATGAACCACATGGTGTGGCCGTGTATCACCTGCATCAGCCAATCGGAGAGGAGCCACACAGAGGGTCACAGAGCAAAGGCAATCCCGTGATGTGACGCGCTGATGCGGTAAACGAGGAGGCAGGCGTGACGTGACCCTCGCATAGTGATAACTGACAATTACTACGGCGGTTACTGTGCAGGCCCTTAAAATAAGACGATGTAATGATTAGCCTCCATGTGGGTTGGCGTATGAAAGAAGGAAACAAGGCCTGGATCGAACCATGGTAACCCGGACGGCGAGTGAAAACTTAGAATGTGTAGAGGGAAAGTAAAACCACGAGATCCGAGTCAAAGTGGTAACCCGGTCAGCAAGTGAAAACTTGGAACGTGCGAAGGGAACGTAAATCCACATAATCCGAGATAAAGGGCTAAATCGGAAATAACGTCCAAGGCTCGAACATAAATGAACCTGATGTGGCCTTAGCGGCCAAGGCAGCTAAGACCGCACCAGCTTCGGGGACTAATGTTGGGGGGATACCCCCGGGTAGGGTCACTCCGGGGTATAAAGGCCGAGTTAGCCGAGGTTCGGCAGGCTTAAAGCGGAAGCTGACTGGGTCACCTCAAGGCAGGCCGGATCACGGAGTAACCCGGACCAGGGGGGTCGCCTAACATTGTCTCAGCCGACTTAAGAAGTAAGTCGGAAGTGCTTGTCTAACTTATATGCAGGAATAGGTATAGCCGGATCTACAATGATCCGGGTCCCGTTTAGCTTCTGGGAGAAGGAAGGAATCTCTCTGGTAAAAAAGAAGGCCCGGTACGCACTGCATGAGCGAAGCAAGCAAGGGCAGGACCACCGGGTCATGGCCGACAAGGGTGACGACGCCCGTGTCGGCTGACGTGGGCGCCGCAGAGGCTCACGTAGCTAAAGCATGTGTGACGCGGGGGAAAAGCACCCCGGTCGGGTTACGACTTTGAGAGGAGGCATATTCTTAGGAATATGCCTCCACGTATGCCCTAGGCAGAGACCAAGCCCCCTCTATATAAGGGGGGCTAGGGTTTCAGTAGAGGGGGTTGATTTTTCTTCGATACCGATTTTGCTAAGGTTCTGGGAGCGAACTGTAGTTGAGAGTAAGAGAGCTTCTTCTTCCTCCTCTCGCCAATACAGCTCTAGGAGCACTTGTAAACTTGAAAGGAATACAATCTTCTATGTGGAGAATCACTCCACTATCCCTCCCTAGATTCCCCTAGCGTGTATTAGTCCCCACCTTTAGCCTATCCATGGCATCTGCCGTGACACCACCACGATAGGTATTATTATCAGTTTCAAAAATAATCCTAGTGAGGGATTGTATGAAGGATATCTAAGGTAGAAAAGTTACCTAGATAATTGCCCCCATCATCGTTTGCCTGATTGGTTAGTCACTCATACTTTTTATGGAGGGCTTAATATTGAAAATAGAATGAATCTAGACACTACTTCTAATGGCAGCTTTCTATCTTATACCTATGATGAATCTTGGAATCTAATAATAAGAATGAGGGAAGCAATGGAAAATTTTAAAGATAGGGAAAACATTGTAAATAGTTTTTTAGAATATGCTTGCGTTAACGATTTTCTTGCAGATGAAAGGACAGGTGCAATGATTAAAACCCTCGGTATTGATTCTTACTCAGTAAATAAAATTATTGAGAATTATGCAGGACATTTGCAGGTACCGATAGAATGGGAACCACGCAAACCCCTCGAAGAGAAGAAGCGTGTAAGAGTGCTAATAGAAGAATTATCCTCAGTACCTATTCAAGAGATCATCAAGAAAAGGCAAAAGGAGGAAGAACAAATAAAGAAGAGACCAAATGCCGGGGGGAAGACCCTCGGGTAGGCCAAGACGGGACCAACCGGCCAGCTCTAAAGAGCTCTGGACTTCTGGACCCATGACAAGGAACCACAGCCGGGTGGAACCATCCACCCGGTCCGCGTCCAAGTTTCCCCGACTAGCCTGTCTAGCTGGATAGCCAGAGGAACCAGTTGGAAAGCCGCTCCTAGACGGCCACCTCGGATCCGCTGGCCATGGTACGGTGGGGGTGATGCTCCTTGGTGAACGCACCTCTGACCAGGCAGGCTGGCTAGCCCGATCGGCACTACCGGACAACTGTGCCAAAGCTGGAGGCTGACGAGCAAAGCAAGGCTCGCGAGTAAAGCTCCGGCTTACGAATAAAGCACCGACTGACGGATAAAGAGCCGGCTGATAAGTAAAGAAAGGGCGCTGGACACTGTAGCGCTGTCCTCCCCTGTACTGGAGGCTTGACTGGACCCGAGCCTACCCATTTGGGCCCGTCCAGCCGACCCACTTTGTAAAGCCCAAATCCAAACAGTAAACCCTAGAACCCGTCTTGTAAACCGCCTCCCCAACCAGTATATAAGGGGAGGTAGTGCTAGGGTTCTAGGTAGACAATTACAAGTTAGAAGTTCTCTAGATTGGATAAGTTGAGTAGTTCCTCTTCTTCTTCTAGCAAGGAGTAGCTAGGAAAACAGCTCAAGGAGCATTTGTACTGGGCGTTCGTCCCTTGATAGTAGATCCTTGTAGGAGTAGGAGCTTTACCTCGCCAAGAGGGCTCCGAACCTGGGTACATTGCCGTGTTTGCAGTATCTGTGCCCAACCCGTTGCGAGTAGCCACCGATAGCATCCTGATTATCCCCTCTCATGCCATCCCCGATGGTACTGCCATGTTCCACACCACGACAGTTGGCTCCCATCGTGGGGCACACCGCTTCGGCTAGGATCATCTTTTGCATGGGACTTCCTCTCGTCGTCGGTGAGCGAGTCACCTCTAGCCTTGTTATCACCTTCAGCTCCTTCGACTGTGTCATCGACAACGCATCCTGCTTCGTCGGAGGAACCTTCCCAAGCGGCGGCTCCGTCATGCACTTCGGTGAGCATCGCATCTACGTCGCCACCATTACCGAGGCCTTTCCTCGCGAGATCGTCACCGTATCCGGTGCGCCTCCTAGTTTCTCCGCTTTGCGCATCGCCAGTGGTAGCGTTGAGGTCATGATGGCGGGCTCGAGCGAGAAACGCTGCCCACCTCTGGAGCGCAACGGGGATGGCCGCGCCACTAACTCGTGCCTCCCAAACTAGGACCTGCTCACCGCGTCCATCGAGCACCTCCGCAACCCCATCACCCCCATCGAGGCAGATCCAGCAGCAACTGCGGAAGCGCTGAAGGCTACCCGCCAGAGCCTCCTAGAAGAAGCTGGCAAGGTGGCAGCCGCCCAACGGCGGATGATCGCGACCATGCGCGAATACAACGTCGTGCACGGCTTCGCCCGCCTGCCCGGCACCAGCCGCCTGGCCCAGCCCCAAGGCCAAAACCTCGGTTTGGAGATGGATCGTGCTGCTTATACGCGTACACCTACGGTGCAGCCGGTCTATAGCACCCCCGCCAAAAACATGAGGGCTGCGGAGGAGGCAGTCGCCAAACTAAGCCACCTGGAGGGCGAGGAGCTGCTCTGTTAGCAAGCACGTGTCCAGCTCCTCGTGGTCATGGCAAGACAAACAGCAGGCTGAGCCAGAGCTCAGCATGGGCGGCAACAGTAAGACCCTCCCGGCTCGCTCGATGGTGGATCCGACCGTAGGTGCCAGCAAAGCCTCTTCCCCAAATGGTGTGAGGCCAAGCATCCTTCCACATGGAGGATCGGCAGGCCACGGGCACAACGCCCGCGACGTCGCGGTCGTCACCAGTAGGAACCGCGAGCCGGCCGGTGAAGCCGATAAAGGCCAAGCACTGCCCAAGTCCCGCCTATCTGGACGGCTGGGACCGCTCGAGCCGGAAGAACCACAAGGCGCGCGTGCACGCATCGACCTATTGGTCTAGTCGCACGTGCTGGAAGAAGAAATCCCAGCTGGTCCAAGGTGCTTCGGACCGTGAATCCAGAATGAACCATTTCCAAAGGGATTTTCGCTCCCAAGGGATACGCCAAAGTACAACGGCTCGGTCAAGCCGGAGGACTGGCTAGTGGACTACACCACCGCGGTAGGCATCCTGAACGGCAACTGTCGGGTGGTTGTGACCTACGCCCCCTCATGCTCCTCGACTCGGCTAGGACATGGCTCAACAGCCTCCCTGACAACAGCATCAATGCTTGGATCGATTTCGAGCAGGCATTCGTCCACAATTTCACCCGCACCTACAAGTGCCCGGGTCGATCCGGCAAGCTCTCCCTTTGCATGCAGGGTCCGGACGAATCCGATCGCTCCTACATCACCCAGTGGACTAGCATGCACAACTCCTGCGAGGGGGTGCGCGAGCACCAGGCGGTCGACTTCTTCGTCAACGACTGCAGAGATGGCACTATGCTCAAGCACAAGCTTCGTCGGGTGGAGCCTACCACCATGGCGCAGACCATGGCCATCATGGACAAGTATGCCACCGCCGACGCGGCAATGAAAAGATCCGTCTGGGTGGACGACCAGGGGCAAATCATCGTCGATGTCGCCGTGGATCAGCGCCAGCTGGAGGCAAATGGCCACAACTCCAGGCGGCATGACAACCGCCATGACAAGAGAAAGGACGATCAGCCGGATAACCAATATGGTTCCAGGCAGGTGGCGGCAGTGCAGGAGGATCCGGCTACAGGTGGAAGTCGGAGACAGAAGCCTGATGACCGGACCCCAATGCCCAAGTACACCATCGAGTCAATGCTTGATGGGCCGTGCAAGTTCCACAGCGGAGGCAACAAACCGGCTACACATACCACACGCCAGTGCACCTAGATGAAGAAGATGGCGGAAATTGCAGGCGCGCCGGCTGCACAGGCACCTCCACCCTAGCCGGTGGGCCGCCGGACGACCGCAATAACCAGCGCCGGAGGGAGGACGATGATAACAACTATCCTCGCTAGGTGGGAAACTACCACATCTTCACGACGGAGCTGGAGACCAAGCACGACAAGAGACGCCGCAAGGCGGATATGAACATGATCGTTCCTCCTGTCCCCCAGTACCTCAAGTGGTCGGAGCAAGAAATTGCATGGAGCCGGAAGGACCAGCCAGCTGTGCTACCTCACCCAAGAACTTACGCGATGGTTCTGGATCCCATCATTGTCTCCAAGAAGCATTCCTGCAGATTCTCTCGCGTCCTCATAGACGGTGGGAGAAGCATCAACCTCCTGTACCGCAGCTCACTGGACTGGCTCGGTATCTGCTAGTCGCAGTTGGAGCCATCAAGCACTTCCTTCCATGGGGCCATCCCGGGTCCATTGCATTCGCCCATCGAAAAGATCCGGCTGGATGTCATCTTCGGCATGGAGGATAACTTCCGCCGCGAGCCCATCTGGTTTGAGGTGGTCAACCCCTCCAGTGCATATCACGCAATCCTGGGGCGCCCGACGCTCACGAAGTTCATGGCGGTACCGCATTATGCGTACCTCAAGATGAAGCTACCAGGGCCAAAGGGTGTCATCACCGTGGCAGGCTGCTACAGACGGTCTTTGGAGTGCGCCATAGATGGATCCAAGCTAGCGGAAGCCATGATCATCATGGAAGAGAAGTGCATTATCATGCAGAACATGGCGGCCCTGCAGAAGGACATGCTGGCTGGCGAGCCCAAGCCGGCCGGGGAAGCGCAATTCAAGCCATCCAAGGGCACCAAAAAGATCCTGCTGGATGAGGCCGAGCCAGCCAAATTCGTCTTGGTCAGAGACGACCTTGATAGCAAATAGGAAAGCGCACTCGTCGACTTCCTCCGTGAGAATCGGGATATCTTCGCATGGGGATTGTTCGTTTGCGGTACCAAACTTCCCGGGCAAGCACATCCCAGTACCTGACTTGTCATTAATCTCGTGGAGGGGCCGTAGTAGAATCGCCAATTGTCCAGAAGGGCCAAATGAGGGTGAATACAAATCTAACAGCCAAACGGTTGTTTGAACCAGACGAAAAACAGTTGAACTCAAATACCACCGTTAGGTCAACTCTTCTTGGCCCGGCCTGTCAATATTCCCTGTTATCTTTTGCAATCGTGGACTAGTTTACCCCTGCGTGGACGAGATCCCTGAGTGGACCAGATCTATTTCTTTGCTCTGCTCTGCTCTTCTCCCCTGCTCCCCTCCCCATAACCTTTGCTCAGCTTTGGCTGCTCGTCTCAGATCGGAGCTCACACTTGCTCTAATTTGCATCCCCGCCATGTCTAGTCAACCTCCCACGCCTCTAATCGAAGCTCACAGCCGTTGCCATCGCATTGTCCACTGTATCGGAGCTTCGTGTCCCCGGACTAATATCTCGCCTCTATCTAGTCCTTCTTGCACAGCAGAGCGCGTCCCGTCGGGCGATCCTGGCCGGCGACCGGCCTCGGGCAGTTGCGTGCTGCCACGCACCCCAGGCATGGTAGCCCTGGCATAGCAGTTCGACGACCATGCTCTCCTGGCCACCGTGCTGGGCGTCCGTCCCGCCGTGTCACCGGCAGAGTTGTTGTCGGCTTTTAGGTCTCATTTTGGGATCAAACGAAATGAGGTCAAGATTGAGGTCTGTGCGCCGCCATTCAATTTTTTCGTCCGGTTTGAGCACGGCTCAAACACCGAGCGCTTTCAACATTCTTCCCGTTCTTTCGAGTGCTGCGGGGAGAAAATGAGCTTCATGCATTGGCATCGCGCTTGTGGGTGGGATGATCGCTTGGGGCAGCTTTGTTTCTTCTCCAAACTCGGCTTTGACGGCCTCCCATTGGATGCTTGGGAGCCGGAGACCCTCAAGAAGGTCGTCAGTAGCCTTGGTGGCGAGCTGGTGGAAATCGTGCCACTGAGAGACAGATGGGTCATCGAGGTAAAGGCGTGGCTGAAAGATCCTAACACCGTTCCTAATATGTACGAGGTGCAGATTCCAAGCAGGGCAGGGCGACAGCTTTGCTAGAAGCACCCGGTCATCATCCACCTGGAGGAGGTTTTGGAATCGGTACATGGCATTCAGGGCCCCGAAGAGGCTACCAAAAAGCGTCATTGTTGCCTGAAGTGTTGGCCTGGAAGGATCGATGGCACATGACCAACACCGTTTCGCGACGGTGCACACAGTTTCGGTGGGGGAACTGGGCTTGGACAAGCTAGTGGTTCTGATTTCCCTCGAGTGAAGACAGAGCTCTAGTGAATTGTCATGGTATGTGTGGCTAATGAATTTGTAGTATGAAGAGCGTAGAAGGAAGTTAGCATCGACTAAAAATGTGTAATAGTTTGAATCGATGTAGTATGTGTGGGTAATGAATTTGAAGTAGTATGTGTGTAATAGTTTCAATCGATGTAGTATGTGTGGGTGATGAATTTGATGTAGTGTGTGTAATAGTTTGAATCAATGTAGTTGAACACCATGCTTTATAATTTCTGTGAATAACCAAGGACAACCTCATGAAAAGAGGGTGGTCTGGCAATGAGCAATATCAATTCTGTGGATGCCAGGAAAATGTAGTCCATCTCCTCTTCAGGTACAAGGTAGCTATATTTGTAACACGTTGAACTGCATGACCATTTTGCAGACAACACAAGACAAAGGAAAAATGTTTTACATCACAGACAGTAGACGCAAAATCTATAGTTTGGGATAAAAAATGCCAGTTAACTGGATTTAACCACGACTAGTAATTGAAGGAAATAGATACTTGATAGTATTTGCTTACAACAGTAGTACTTCCATACAAAAGGGTCTTATACCTGCACAAAAGTGGGCTAAACTTCCTACTAGTTTATAGAACAATTCGTCAGCATTTCATCTACAAAAGCCATTCTTCAGTATGGACTTAACTATTCTACACTGAAGAAACTGCAGATCTCCACCAGAAAAGTTGGCTGGCCAATTGCCTTGAGAGGACATAAGTTCTTTGATCATTTAACCCCAAACTGATCTATTGCCTTCCGCCAAACTACAAGAAATCTGCATCATTCATGCACGACCGCTTTGCGTGCGCCAGTCCCGGTTCAGTTGGACCATCCGCGCCGCTGCAACGATTTCTTCAAAACTAAAATTTGGCATCTTCTTCTTGGGATCGTAGGTCCGTGTGAACTGGAATCTGAATTCCAGCGCTGAGCTGATGCCCGCCGCCGGCTCCGGCTGTCGAACAATCCAACATGCTGAGTGTAGACGCTTGGTCGCTGCCACGGTACGGCCTCCGACGGTGCGTTGGATGGAGCGTATTTGCCGTAGATGGCGTGTTCCCAGCCCCCCCACTGTGGTAAGGTAGCCCGCGCCGAAGCATGGACGCGAGAGTTCCTAGACCTTGGTGTTGCCCTGTTCGAGGGTGTGTACCCTCGGCGGCGTGCTCTCATGAACGATTTGATACGTACCTTGTTCCCACTGCCTAGAGCATGTCGTAATGCCGCTGCGCGATTTCTCCACATCGGTCTCTTGGCCCTGCTTGCTGCATCCGGCGCCGACGCTGCCGGCGACGCCGCCGTGGCGATTCGGCGCATTCGGCGAAATCATCCACCTAGCAGGGCAATGGGAGACCGGCCTTGAAGTAGAGCTTCATGGCCTGGCTTAGAGGGGCTAAATACCCCAGTTTCAGCGGCTGTCGCGGCGGCGGCAACTGCTTAGGCGGGGCCATGTTACCCTAGGTGGTGCGGCGCGAAGGAGCTGCGTAAGGTGAACTGTGGTTTGTCGGAGAAGGGGAGTGACAGACTGACAATAGGTTTGGACTACGGGCACACGTGAAAATAATCATCTCCCATTTCCTTAGAGGGTAATAATTTGACACTCATTGCATTAACCACTCAATCTGTATTTCCCTTCTTATCATAAGAGTGTGAAGGTATTAAAAAGATCGATCGTGGCTATCCACCTCATCAGGAAATGTACCAGGATAGGTAGGAGACTAAGTTTCATTTTAGAAATGTTGATGAATATGCCCTTATGTTTATACCATATTATTTCTATGCCACTATGTACCCTAGAATTGTAGCAACACCATCAAAAACAGGGGATGACGACGTGGCGTGTTTTCTTTTTTTAAAGGCATCAGAAATAGGGGATGACGACGTGGCATGTTTTCTGACTGGCAGGCCCGCCTCCTCCACCTTCGACGGCACGCATCCCAGGTTTGAGGGCTGGTGCCGCCCACCAACACATTATTGTGCAATTTTCCATGTTTTGTCGTAACTAGCTCCCCTCCGCTCCGCACCTCTGCTCCTGCTGCCGCCACTCCGTTCAGTCTGGCACCGCTCTCGTCCTCCCCTTGGGTCGTCGTCCTCCCGCCCTCCCCTCCCTGCCATCCCCTCACATCACCTCCCCTCCCCTCCCTGCCTTGTCTCCTTGCCGCCGTCCACCGCCCAGGCGCGTCTGGAAACGAAAACCAAGAGTCGGCCATTGGGTTAGGCGCCCAAGGAAGTTGGTGATCTGGATCCCGCTCGGAGATGGATACTATGAGGCTTGAGAACACGGAGATGGGTCCTGCGCGGCTAGAGAGCACGGAATCTCCTTCAAGTCTTGAGAGCACAGAGGAGAACAAAACAGGGGAAGAGGAAGCAGGGTGCAGAGCTTTGGAGGTATGGAGCCCGGAGAAGGTGTCGTGCGTCCACATTCAAGGGTAAGAACTGTGATTCCTTTTCTACATACCCCAATTGGCGTTTCTAGTCCCGTGGTGATGGCAAGGATATGTGTTGGTAACTGCAGGACGTTTGTACAGCTTGTCCTTGAGCATGATGCTTTGTCAAGCAAGCATGAAGACACTGAAATGTGTGGCTGTGCGGATGATGATGAGAAAGCATATCCAGATGTGGCTGCTGACCCTGATAGGATAGAGAGTAGGGAATATTTGGTTGATTCGAACTTTGAGCCTGACTATGGGACTAGTGAGGAAGAGGAATGTGAAGATGTGGAAATGGTATGTAGATACGACGACGAAGACGAGGACAGGCCAGTGATACACTTTGACAGGGACAATCCTACAATTGATGAGGGGACTGTCTTTGAGAATGTGGAGGACTGCAGATATGCAGTTGCAACCTATGCAATCAGAGTTGGGTTCGAATTTATCATTGAAAAGAGCGACCAAAATAGATTTAGGGTGCATTGTAGGGAAAGTAATGTGTGTAAATGGAGATTACATGCATCTCCAATGCGGGGTGGACACCCATTTCAGGTTGCAATAGCTACATTTAGTTTCAGTCTTTCTCATATTTGTTCTGCTGATAATTAGCTCTGAATTATTTGGATTCTTATCGAATGCAGATCAAAGTAAACACGAAGAAACACAACTGCCCTAGTACTTCTTTAAGTGATAAAATTAGACCGGCGACTACCAAGTGGATTGCTGCTACTATACTTGACCGGGTGAGGCGGGATCATAACACTGGACCTGCTAAACTCAGAGCACAGATTAGCAAAAAGTTTAACGTTCTGATTCCTTACCATAGAGTCTTTGATGGGAAGGAGATGGCTCTAGACTTCATTCAAGGCAAGTGGAATGACAGTTTTCACATGTTGTATAGTTTCAAAGCTCAGGTAGAGAAAACATCACCTGGTAGTGTTGTTGACATCGATTACGAGGTTTTGAAAGGAAGAGAAAAGGTCTCGAGGGGGGTCAGGTATAAGCAGGCAGATAAGAAATGCTTTAGGAGATGTTTTGTCTGCTTGAAGGCATGCTGGAAGGGGTTCCTAGATGACTGCAGGCCATACTTGGCAATAGGCGCAACTTCTTTAACAGGGAAGTTCACGGGACATGTTGCTTCTGCTTGTGCTTTGGACGCGCATAATTGGCTTCTACCTGTAGCTTATGCTGTTCTTGAGGGTGATCAAATGAAAGCTGGACATGGTTCATGCAGAGACTACGGGCAGTAATTGGTCACCTTGAAGGCTTGGTGATACACACTGGTGCATGCAAGGGTCTTGAGAATGTTGTTGATGTTGTGTTTCCTGGGGTTGAGCATAGGGAATGCATGCGGCACCTCGCTACTAACTTCATGAAGAAGTTCAAAGGAAAGATCTTTGAAGAGGACTTGTGGCGATCAGCATACGCATACACCCCAAGCATGCATGCTACTTACTTGCAGAACATGTATGTAGTGCCAAAGGTGAAAAAATACCTTGAAGAACATCACACCAAGCTATGGGCCAGAAGCAAGTTTGGTGAGCTAAGCAAGGTGGATTTTGTTTGCAATAATTTGGCAGAGAGTTTCAATGATAAGATTTCGAGCATGAAGACACTTGGAATTGTTATTTTGTTGGATGCAATAAGACAATGCATAATGGTGAAGATAGATTTAAGGCAAAGAATGTGTGCAAGAAATTTTTTTAGGCCATAAAATAGTTCCAAAGGTGGTTATGTTACTGAATGCAAGAACCAGGGCAATGAGAACGATAAAGATGAGGATGGTCAAAAGTTCCAGAACATTGGCTGAGGTTTATGCAGAATACAAGCGTGGAAGTGAATGAAGGTACACTGTAGACATTGGAAACAAGACTTGTTCATGCAGGCAGTGGCAGATTACTGGTCTGCCATGTCACCATGCAATGTACTTCATCTTAAACCTTAGAGGTAGCGGAGCTGAAATAGAGAACTATGTCGACAACTATTTCTCTATGGACAAGTTTGCTGCAACTTATGCAGAAAACGTACCACCTATGGCTGATGAAAATGATTGGGAGATTGTCGATCCAGGGTTCAAACTTCAACCATCAGTTCTTAGGAGGCCACCTGGGAGGCCTAGAAAGCTAAGGATCGAAGCCTCCACCGATAAAGGTTCAAGGCTGGGAGCTAGGAAAAGGAAATACAAACGTTGTGGCGGATTCAGCCATATCAAGAGGTTGTGCAAAAACCCAGTTACACATGATCTTGTCCCTGTTCACACCCCGGTGGCAGAAAATGAGGCTTCTCAGCCATAACTGGAGGAAGAGCAGCGCGAAGACGAAGAACTTGAGGAAGTGCAGCAGGTGGAGGAAAACGGTGATGAGCACTCGGAGGAAAACGTATGTAAGCAACCAATTTATGAAGAAGTGGAGGTGCCGGCGAGAAAAGGGTGTGAAAAGAAACAAAAGGGTAATAGGAACGGGGAGGAAAGGGAAAATAATGGAGGTATATTAGAATATGAAGAAGTTGCAGGGGTGATTGAGGGTGTTCTTGAGGATCTTTTGGCTAACTGTAGGAGAAATAATAAATCCCTACCAATTTCATCTTTGTACGATTCTTCAGATGAAAGGTAAGCTTAAAAATTGTTTTATTTGCCATTTTATCATTTTTATCCTCATCAACTGTTGCTTAATGCAGTGTGGGCTAGCAGACTAATAAGAGGAGCAGAAATATGCGGACATAGTAACGTCGTATGTTGAATTATATCATTGAAACTAAACTAGTCGTGTCATCTTTATTTATATCTAGCGCGTGCAACATGTCTGTGATGGAGTCATGTGGACCAGATTACAATTTTTAAATATTATTACATTAATTTTTTACATGCGTATGGACGCAGCTAGTAGTTCACATCTCCCTTGGATTCCCATCTCCTCTGGCGCACTCTAGAATTATGATTGTGCCATCAAGTAGCAGAGTCAGTATTGTCCCGTCAGATGTGAATGCAATGGCTTTGTTTGTTCAGAATTTGACGACTTTTGATTTGTTTGAAAGACAGAGAACTCTAAAACATGGCCAATATATGCCATCAGAAATTATTCCTCAAAAAATATTATTACTCCCTCCATCTAGAACTAAGTGACTTGAGTTTGTGTAGATTCGTATGTATCTAGACATATTTTGGGTATAGAAACATTTAAATATCTAAAAAAAAGCTAAGTCAGTTACATCTGGACAAGAGTAGTACACTATTACAACACGATCGACCCCTTCTCCTCTAGCGCACTCCAAATTATGGCTGTGCCATCAAGTGCTGGGAGCAGAGTCAGCGTATTGTCCCATCCGATATGCCAGGAACGCTTGAACTTTATTTTTAGGATCGGACGAGTTTCGAATAGTTCCAAAGACAAAGACAACTAAAACATGGCCAACATATATAGATTATGACGACAATCGACTATGACTCAAGTGACCCAGATCCAAAGAGGGCATTAAGATACCGTACATAGATTTAATTTATGCTTAAGTGGCCCTAATTGACTATGACGCTCCCGCGGTCTCCATCATCGTCGATGTTGTCCGCATCGTCGTCAGCCTCCACCGCGTCGGAATCGATGGCGATGTTCCCGGCAGCGTTCCTCCTCCTCATGGATTCTTCACAGTGCATCGCATCGATAATGGTGGAGGTCGTACGCCCAGGCACTGCCCAGAAGTGCTGCCTCCCTTCGGGGTTGCGTAGATCTGGGTGGATCTCCCGCCGGTGGGTTCCGCATAGCTCAATCAACGCCAACCTGCTCCTTCTTGAACAGCTTTCACCAGTACACGCTCGTGCGCGAGTACCGTGCCATTGCCCTCTTCCGCTCTGGCAGCTGGTGGTGGCGCTCCTCGATCTGCCTCACCAACGCATTGTCGTGCAAGAGCAGCACGACAGGAACACTGGCGTAGCTGAGCTCGAAGTCGGTCGGAAGCCTCGCGAACAGTGGCGCGAGTATGTCGTAGTGGGAGAACATCTGAGCCTCGTGCAAGCTGAGTTTGGGCATCTCCCTCAACATAGCAATGAAGGAACACGATCTGAGATTCGGCCCTGAGGTTAAGGGGATAAGGGCAAGGACGTGGGCCCGGTCGTGGTTGCCACTGCCAATTAGTTCGCAGAACAGACTTCTCGCGGATCGCCCTCATGAAGGACATCCTTATCGTCCACGCACCCCGATCCAATGGCGCCTAAAAATCAGGGATCGAGTCTTCTAAAACCTTGGAGCGGTTGCTGGTTAGCTCTACGTCCTGATTGTTTGTGGCCAACGGCTATCGTTGAAAATAATACACATTTCAATGACAATGGTGGATCCATATGCAGTTTATGAAAAGAACACACATGCAATGAACTTTGGTGGATCCATATGCAATGACTCTGGTGGATCCATATGTGGTCTGTGAAAAGAACACACATTTCAATGACACCGATGGATCCATATGTGGTTTGTGAAAAGAACATACATCCAGTGACTCTACCTGTGGTTAATGAAACGAACAGACATGCATTGAATCTATCTATGGTTAATGAAAAGAACACACATGCAATGACACTAGTGGATCCATATGTGGTTTGTGAAAAGAAAACACATGCAATGAACTCTGGTGGATCCATATGCAATGACACTAGTGGATCCATATGTGGTCTATGAAAAGAACAAATTCAATGACACTGGAGGATCCATATATAGTTTGTGAAAAGAACACACATGCAATGAACTCTGGTGGATCCATATGTGGTCTATGAAAACAACACACATTTCAGTGACACTGGTGGATCCATACATGGTATGTGAAAAGAACACACATGCAATGAACTCTAGTTGATCCATATGTGGTCTGCGAAAAGAACACACATGCAATGATAATGGTGGTTCCATATGTGGTTTGTGAAAATAACAGACATGCAATGACTCTTGTTGTGGTTAATAAAAAGAACACACATGCAATGACAATGGTGGATCCATAGGTGGATTGTGAAAAGAACACACATGCAATGAACACTGGTGGATCCATATGCAATGACACTCGTGGGTCCATATGCGGTATGCGAAAAGAAGACACATTTCAATGACACTGCTGGATCCATATGTGGTTTGTGAAAATAACATACATGCAACGAACTCTGGTGAATCCATATGCAATGACACTGGTGGATCCATATGTGGTCTGTGAAAAGAAAAACATTTCAATGACACTGGTGGATCCATATATGGTTTGTGAAAAGAACACACATGCAATGAACCCTGGTGGATCCATATGTCGTCTATGAAAAGAACACACACGCAATGACACTGGTGGATCCATATGTGGTTTATGAAAATAACACACATGCAATGAACGCTGGTGGATCCATATGTGGTCTATGAAAACAACACACATGCAATGACACTGGTTGATCCATATGTGGTCTGTGAAAAGAACACACATGAAATGACTCTAGATGTGGTTAATGAAAGAATACACATTTCAATGACAACTGTGGTTCCATATGTTGTTTGTGAAAAGAACAGACATGCAATGACTCTAGTTGTGGTTAATGAAAAGAACACACATGCAATGACACTAGTGGATCCATAGGTGGATTGTGAAAAGAAGACACATGAAATGAACTCTGGTTGATCCATATGTGGTCTGTGAAAACAACACACATTTCAATGACACTAGTGAATCCATACATGGTCTGTGAAAAGAACACACATGCAATGAACTCTGGTGGATCCATATGTGGTCTGTGAAAAGAACACACATGCAATGATAATGGTGGTTCCATATGTGGTTTATGAAAATAACAGACATGCAATGACTCTAGCTGTGGTTAATGAAAAGAACACAAATGCAATGACAATGGTGGATCTATATGTAGTCTGTGAAAAGAACACCCATGAAATGAGACTGATGGATCCATATGTGGTCTATGAAAAGAACACACATGCAATGACATTGGTGGATCCATATGTGGTGTGTGAAAAGAACACACGTGCAATGACACTGGTGGATCCATATGTGGTGTGTGAAAAGAACACACATGCAATGAAACTGGTGGATCCATATGTGGTTTGTGAAAAGAAAACACATGCAATGAACTCTGGTGGATCCATATGCAATGACACTAGTGGATCCATATGTGGTCTGTGAAAAGAACAAATTCAATGACACTGGAGGATCCATCTATAGTTTGTGAAAAGAACACACATGCAATGAACTCTGGTGGATCCATATGTGGTCTATGAAAACAACACACATTTCAGTGACACTGATGGATCCATACATGGTATGTGAAAAGAACACACATGCAATGAACTCTGGTTGATCCATATGTGGTCTGCGAAAAGAACACACATGCAATGATAATGGTGGTTCCATATGTGGTTTGTGAAAATAACAGACATGCAATGACTCTAGTTGTGGTTAATGAAAAGAACACACATGCAATGACAATGGTGGATCCATAGGTTGATTGTGAAAAGAACACACATGCAATGAACTCTGGTGGATCCATATGCAATGACACTGGTGGGTCCATATGTGGTATGTGAAATTAAGACACATTTCAATGACACTAGTGTATCCATATGTGGTTTGTGAAAATAACACACATGCAATAAACTCTGGTGAATCCATATGCAATGACACTGATGGATTCCTATGTGGTCTGTGAAAAGAACAAACATTTCAATGACACTGGTGGATCCATATATGGTTTGTGAAAAGAACACACATGCAATGAACCCTGGTGGATCCATATGTGGTCTGTGAAAAGAACGCACATGCAATGACACTGGTGGATCCATATGTGGTTTATGAAAATTACACACATGCAATGAACGCTGGTGGATCCATATGTGGTCTATGAAAACAACACACATGCAATGACACTGGTTGATCCATATGTGGTCTGTGAAAAGAACACACATGAAATGACTCTAGATGTGGTTAATGAAAGCATACACATTTCAATGACAACTGTGGTTCCATATGTTGTTTGTGAAAACAACAGACATGCAATGACTCTAGCTGTGGTTAATGAAAAGAACACACATGCAATGACACTAGTGGATCCATAGGTGGATTGTGAAAAGAAGACACATGAAATGAACTCTGGTTGATCCATATGTGGTCTGTGAAAACAACACACATTTCAATGACACTAGTGAATCCATACATGGTCTGTGAAAAGAACACACATGCAATGAACTCTGGTGGATCCATATGTGGTCTGTGAAAAGAACACACATGCAATGATAATGGTGGTTCCATATGTGGTTTATGAAAATAACAGACATGCAATGACTCTAGCTGTGGTTAATGAAAAGAACACACATGCAATGACAATGGTGGATCTATATGTAGTCTGTGAAAAGAACACCCATGAAATGAGACTGATGGATCCATATGTGGTCTATGAAAAGAACACACATGCAATGACATTGGTGGATCCATATGTGGTGTGTGAAAAGAACACACGTGCAATGACACTGGTGGATCCATATGTGGTGTGTGAAAAGAACACACATGCAATGAAACTGGTGGATCCATATGTGGTTTGTGAAAAGAAAACACATGCAATGAACTCTGGTGGATCCATATGCAATGACACTAGTGGATCCATATGTGGTCTGTGAAAAGAACAAATTCAATGACACTGGAGGATCCATCTATAGTTTGTGAAAAGAACACACATGCAATGAACTCTGGTGGATCCATATGTGGTCTATGAAAACAACACACATTTCAGTGACACTGGTGGATCCATACATGGTATGTGAAAAGAACACACATGCAATGAACTCTGGTTGATCCATATGTGGTCTGCGAAAAGAACACACATGCAATGATAATGGTGGTTCCATATGTGGTTTGTGAAAATAACAGACATGCAATGACTCTAGTTGTGGTTAATGAAAAGAACACACATGCAATGACAATGGTGGATCCATAGGTTGATTGTGAAAAGAACACAGATGCAATGAACTCTGGTGGATCCATATGCAATGACACTGGTGGGTCCATATGTGGTATGTGAAAAGAAGACACATTTCAATGACACTGGTGTATCCATATGTGGTTTGTGAAAATAACACACATGCAATAAACTCTGGTGAATCCATATGCAATGACACTGATGGATTCCTATGTGGTCTGTGAAAAGAACAAACACTTCAATGACACTGGTGGATCCATATATGGTTTGTGAAAAGAACACACATGCAATGAACCCTGGTGGATCCATATGTGGTCTGTGAAAAGAACACACATGCAATGACACTGGTGGATCCATATGTGGTTTATGAAAATGACACACATGCAATGAACGCTGGTGGATCCATATGTGGTCTATGAAAACAACACACATGCAATGACACTGGTTGATCCATATGTGGTCTGTGAAAAGAACACACATGAAATGACTCTAGATGTGGTTAATGAAAGCATACACATTTCAATGACAACTGTGGTTCCATATGTTGTTTGTGAAAACAACAGACATGCAATGACTCTAGCTGTGGTTAATGAAAAGAACACACATGCAATGACACTAGTGGATCCATAGGTGGATTGTGAAAAGAAGACACATGCAATGAACTCTGGTTGATCCATATGTGGTCTGTGAAAACAACACACATTTCAATGACACTAGTGAATCCATACATGGTCTGTGAAAAGAACACACATGAAATGAACTCTGGTGGATCCATATGTGGTCTGTGAAAAGAACACACATGCAATGACAATGGTGGTTCCATATGTGGTTTGTGAAAATAACAGACATGCAATGACTCTAGCTGTGGTTAATGAAAATAACACACATGCAATGACAATGGTGGATCCATAGGTGGATTGTGAAAAGAACACACATGCAATGACACTGGTGGATCTATATGTAGTCTGTGAAAAGAACACACATGAAATGAGACTGATGGATCCATATGTGGTCTATGAAAAGAACACACATACAATGACATTGGTGGATCCATATATGGTCTGTGAAAAGAACACACGTGTAATGGCACTGGTGGATCCATATGTGGTGTGTGAAAAGAACACACATGCAATGAAACTGGTGGATCCATATGTGGTTTGTGAAAAGAAAACACCTGCAATGACACTGGTGGATCCATATGTGGTCCGTGAAAAGAACACACATGCAATGAACTCTGGTGGATCCATATGTGGTCTGTGAAAAGAACACACATGCAATGACACTAGTGGATCCATATGTGGTCTATTAAAAGAACACACATGAAATGACACTGGTGGATCCATATGTGGTCTGTGAAAAGAACAAGCATTTCAATGACACTAGTGGATCCATATATGGTTTGTGAAAAGAACACACATGCAATGAACTCGGGTGGATCCACATGTGGCCTATGAAAACAACGCACATTTCAATGACACTAGTGGATCCATACATGGTCTGTGAAAAGAACACACGTGCAATGAACGCCGGTGGATCCATATGTGGTCTGTGAAAAGAACATATGAAATGACTCAAGATGTGGTTAATGAAATAATACACATTTCAATGACAATTATGGTTCCATATGTGGTTTGCGAAAAGAACAGACATGCAATGACTCTAGTTGTGGTTAATGAAAAGAACACACATGCAATGACACTAGTGGATCCATAGGTGGATTGTGTAAAGAACACACATGCAATGAACTCTGGTGGATTCATATGTGGTCTGTGAAAAGAACACACATGCAATGACACTATTGGATCCATATGTGGTCTGTGAAAAGAACACATATTTCAATGACACTGGTGGATCCATATGTGGTTTGTGAAAATAACACACATGCAATGACTCTAGACATAGTTAATGAAAAGAACACACATGCAATGACACTGGTGGATCCATAGGTGGATTGTGAAAAGAACACACATGCAATGACACTGGTGGATATATATGTGGTGTGTGAAAAGAACAAACATGAAATGACACTGGTGGATCCATATGTGGTCTGTGAAAAGAACACACATGTAATTACACTAGTGGATCCATATGTGGTCTGTGAAAAGAACACACATGCAATGACACTTGTGGATCCATATGTGGTATGTGAAAAGAACACACATGCAATGACAATGGTGGATCCATATGTGGTCTGTGAAAATAACACACATGCAATGAAAATGGTGGATCCATATGTGGTATGTGAAAACAACTCACATACAATGACACTGGTGGATCCATATGTGGTCTTTGAAAATAACACACATTTCAATGACACTGGTGGATCCATATATGGTTTGCGAAAAGAACACACATGCAATGACTCTAGCTGTGGTTAATGAAAAGAACACACATGCAATGACACTAGTGGATCCATAGGTGGATTGTGAAAAGAACACACATGCAATGACACTGGTGGACCTATATGTGGTCTGTGAAAAGAACACACATGAAATGACACTATGGATCCATATGTTGTCTGTGAAAAGAACACACATGCAATGACACTAGTGAATCCATATGTGGTCTGTGAAAAGAACACACATGCAATGACACTGGTGGATCCATATGTGGTCTGTGAAAACAACACACATGCAATGACACTAGTGGATCCATCTGTGGTGTGTGAAAAGAACACACATGCACTTGTGGATCTATATGTGGTCTCTGAAAAGAACACACATGCAATGACACTAGTGGATCCATATGTGGTCTATGAAAAGAACACACATGCAATAAACTCTGGTGGATCCATATGTGGTATGTGAAAAGAACACACATGGAATGACACTAGTGGATCCATATGTGGTCTGTGAAAAGAACAAACATTTCAATGACACTAGTGAATCCATATATGGTTTGTGAAAAGAACATACATGAAATGAACTCTGGTGGATCCATATGTGGTATGTGAAAACAACACAAATTTCAATGACACTGGTGGATCCATACATGGTCTATGAAAAGAACACACATGCAATGACTCTAGCTATGGTTAATGAAAAGAACACACATGTAATGACACTAGTGGATCCATAGCTAGATTGTGAAAAGAACACACATGCAATGACACTGGTTGATCCATATGTGGTCTGTGAAAAGAACACACATGAAATGACTCTATATGTGGTTAATGAAAGAATACACATTTCAATTACAACTGTGGTTCCATATGTGGTTTGTGAAAAGAACAGACATGCAATGACTCTAGCTGTGGTTAATGAAAAGAACACACATGCAATGACACTAGTGGATCCATAGGTGGATTGTGAAAAGAACACACATGCAATGAACTCTGGTGGATCCATATGTGGTCTGTGAAAAGAACACACATGCAATGACACTGGTGGATCCATATGTTGTCTAGGAAAAGAACACATATGCAATGAACTCTGTTGGATCCATATGTGGTCTGTGAAAAGAACACACATGAAATGACACTGGTGGATCCATATATGGTCCGTGAACACATGCAATGACACTGGTGGATCCATATGTGGTTTGTGAAAAGAACACACATGCAATGATACTGGTGGATCCATATGTGGTATGTGAAAAGAACACACATGCAATGACACTGGTGGACCATATGTGGTGTGTGAAAAGAACACACATGCAATGATACTGGTGGATCCATATGTGGTCGGTGAAAAGAACACACATGCAATGGCACTGGTGAATCCATATGTGGTCCGTGAAAAGAACACACATCGAATGAACTATGGTGGATCCATATGTGGTCTGTGAAAACAACACAAATGCAATGACACTAGTGGATTCATATGTGGTATGTGAATAGATAACACATGCAATGACACTGATGGATCCATATTTGGTCTATGAAAAGAACACACATGCAATGAACTCTGGTGGATCCATATGTGGTCTATGAAAAGAACACATATTTTAATGACACTAGTGGATCTATATGTGGTTTGTGAAAGGAACACACGTGAAATGACTCTAGCTGTCGTTAATGAAAAGAACACACATACAATGACACTGGTGGATCCATAGGTGGATTGTGAAAAGAACACACATGCAATGACACTGGTGGATCCATAGGTGGATTGGGAAAAGAACACACATGCAATGACACTGGTGGATCTATATGTGGTCTGTGAAAAGAACACACATGAAATGACACTGGTGGATCCATATATGGTCTGTGAAAAGAACACACATGCAATGCCACTGGTGGATCCATATGTGGTCTGTGAAAAGAACACACATGCAATGATACTGGTGGATCCATATGTGGTCTGTAAAAAGAACACACATGCAATGACACTAGTGGACCATATGTGGTGTGTGAAAAGAACACACATCCAATGACACTGGTGGATCCATATGTGGTCGGTGAAAAGAACACACATGCAATGGCACTGGTGGATCCATATGTGGTCCGTGAAAAGAACAAACATGCAATGAACTATGGTGGATCCATATGTGGTCTGTGAAAAGAACACAAATGCAATGACACTGGTGGATCCATATGTGGTCTGTGAAAAGAACACACATGCAATGACACTGATGGATCCATATGTGGTCAATGAAAAGAACACACATGTAATGAACTCTGGTGGATCCATATGTGGTCTGTGAAAAGAACACATATTTCAATGACACTGGTGGATCTATATGTGGTTTGTGAAAAGAACACACATGCAATGACTCTAGCTGTCGTTAATGAAAAGAACACACATGCAATGACACGGGTGGATCCATAGGTGGATTGTGAAAATAACACACATGCAATGACAGTGGTGGATCTATATGTGGTCTGTGAACATAACACTCATGAAATGACACTGGTGGATCCATATATGGTCTGTGAAAAGAACACACATGCAATGACACTGGTGGATCCATATGTGGTCTGTGAAAAGAACACACATGCAATGATACTGGTGGATCCATATGTGTTATGTGAAAAGAACACACATGCAATGATACTGGTGGATCCATATGTGTTATGTGAAAAGAACACACATGCAATGACACTAGTGGATCCATATGTGGTCTGTGAAAAGAACAAACATTTCAATGACACTGGTGAATCCATATATGGTTTGTGAATAGAACACACATGCAATGAACTCTGGTGGATCCATATGTGGTATGTGAAAACAACACAAATTTCAATGACACTAATGGACCATATGTGGTGTGTGAAAAGAACACACATCCAATGACACTGGTGGATCCATATGAGGTCGGTGAAAAGAACACACATGCAATGGCACTGGTGGATCCATATGTGGTCCGTGAAAAGAACACACATGCAATGAACTATGGTGGATCCATATGTGGTCTGTGAAAAGAACACAAATGCAATGACACTGGTGGATCCATATGTGGTCTGTGAAAAGAACACACATGCAATGACACTGATGGATCCATATGTGGTCAATGAAAAGAACACACATGCAATGAACTCTGGTGGATCCATATGTGGTCTGTGAAAAGAACACATATTTCAATTACACTGGTGGATCTATATGTGGTTTGTGAAAAGAACACACATGCAATGACTCTAGCTGTCGTTAATGAAAAGAACACACATGCAATGACACGGGTGGATCCATAGGTGGATTGTGAAAAGAACACACATGCAATGACACTGGTGGATCTATATGTGGTCTGTGAACATAACACACATGAAATGACACTGGTGGATCCATATATGGTCTGTGAAAAGAACACACATGCAATGCCACTGGTGGATCCATATGTGGTCTGTGAAAAGAACACACATGCAATGATACTGGTGGATCCATATGTGTTATGTGAAAAGAACACACATGCAATGACACTAGTGGAGCCATATGTGGTCTGTGAAAAGAACAAACATTTCAATGACACTGGTGAATCCATATATGGTTTGGGAAAAGAACACACATGCAATGAACTCTGGTGGATCCATATGTGGTATGTGAAAACAACACAAATTTCAATGACACTGGTGGATCCATACATGGTCGGAGAAAAGAACACACATGCAATGACTCTAGCTATGGTTAATGAAAAGAACACACATGTAATGACACTAGTGGATCCATAGCTGGATTGTGAAAAGATCACACATGCAATGACACTGGTGGATCCATATGTGGTCTGTGAAAAGAACGCACATGCAATGACACTGGTTGATCCATATGTGGTCTATGAAAAGAACACACATGAAATGACTCTATATGTTTTTAATGAAAGAATACACATTTCAATGACAACTATGGTTCCATATGTGGTTTGTGAAAAGAACAGACATGCAATGACTCTAGCTGTGCTTAACGAAAAGAAAACACATGCAATGACACTAGTGGATCCATAGGTGGATTGTGAAAAGAACACACATGCAATGAACTCTGGTGGATCCATATGTGGTCTGTGAAAAGAACACACATGCAATGACACTGGTGGATCCATATGTGGTCTATGAAAAGAACATACATGCAATGAACTCTGGTGGATCCATATGTGGTCTGTGAAAAGAACACATATTTGAATGACACTGGTGGATCTATATGTGGTTTGTGAAAAGAACACACATGCAATGACTTTAGCTGTGGTTAATAAAAAGAACACACATGTAATGAGACTGGTGGATCCATAGGTGGATTGTGAAAATAACACACATGCAATGACACTGGTGGATCTATATGTGGTCTATGAAAAGAACACACATGAAATGACACTGGTGGATCCATATATGGTATGTGAAAAGAACACACTGATACGTCCATTTTGCATCACTATTCTATGTCTTAATTCACTATTATTCATTGATATACTTCGTATTGAGAGGTGATACTTATGTTATTTCATCAATTTTTGCATGGTTGATGACTTTTGGAGCATGGACCGCTGCAGTCACGATTCTGATGGAAAAGGTGCTGTGGAGGCAAAATTCGTGAAGATCAGAAAATCTGGGAAAATATACGGAAAATCCTATTTTTCTAGAAGACTCAGGATGCCAGAAGATGGAGTGAAGGTGGGCCACAGGGGGCCACACCACCCCATGGCGTGGGCAGGCCTAGGCGGCGCCTGGGAGTGGTGTGGCCGCCCTGGCCCACTCCAGCCTCTCCCCTCTAGTGTATATCATCCCCACAAAACCCTAAGACTCGAGGAGCGACCATAGAAAGATTCCGCCGCCTCTGCGGGGAGGAAAACACCGAGAGAGAAAGATCTCTCCGGCAGACAGATTTCTGCCGGGGGAATTCCTTCCCGGAGAAGGGAGATCATCGCTATCAACACCATCATCAAGCTGGACTTCATCGGGATCATCATCATCAACACCATCATCACCATCAGCACCCTCATCACCATCTCCATATTGCTGTAACAATTGGGTTGAATCTTGCATAGTTCATAGGGGAAACTTTCCCGGTGTTGATTACTCTTTGTAGTTGATGCTATTGAGTGAACCATTGAATTATTGTCTATGTTCAGATTGTTATACATCATTATTCCATCTCTGATCATGATCCATATGATGTCTTGTGAGTAGTTCGTTTTGTTCTTGAGGACATGGGAGAAGTCTTGTTGTTAGTAGTGGAGTTGTGTTGAGAAAGATTCAATAGATTGTTATTTAAGTTGTGGTGTACTTCTTCTAGTGGTGTCATGTGAACGTCGACTACATGACACTTCACCTATATGGGCATAGGGGAATGCATTGTGTATTTGGCTACTAATCGTAGGGGTTGCCGGAGTGACAGAAACCTGAACCCCCCTTAGGAAACCATTGCACAAGGGACGTAAGGATCTTAGAATTTAAAGCTGTGGTTAGGTTTCTACCTTAATTACTTTCTTGTACTTACGGATGTTTGCAAGGGGTATAATCACAAGGATATATTAGTCTTGGATGGGGCGGTACATTAGCATAGGTTCACCCACATAACACTTAGCAAGCTAAAGAAGATTAATCAAATATATGAAGCGAAAGCACTTGACAGTCTTCCCATGTGTCCTCGAGAACGTTTGGTCATCTTAAGTAATACAACCGGCTTGTACTTTGCTGCATAAATGATTGGGCCACTTGCTGCATTCATTCTTACTGTCTTTTATTTACTCGTACTTTGTTTACTTGCTTTATCGAAAACCCCTAAAAATCCATTTGCTGAGTATTTGCAGAGAATTCCTGATCCATACCACTAGCCAGCACCTTCTGCTCCTCGTTGGGTTTGACACTCTTACTTATCGAAAATACTACGATACACCCCCTAGACTTGTGGGTCATCAAGACTATTTTCTGGCGCCATTGCCGGGGAGTGAAGCGCTATTGGAGAGTGGAACTGGTAGAGGAAACTTCTACTGTGAGTATTGTTTACTTCTGCTAGTTGCTTTATTTTCGTTATGGATAATTCGCTGAGTTTCTTATTTGGTAAAGCTACTACCACTGCTAAGGTAGTAGATAAGCCACCACCTGCTGAGAAAGATGTTTTCAAAATACCTACAATAATTATTGATCGTGTGATGGATAACTATTATGTTGGGGATGGAACTGTCCATCCCGGTGATCATTTACTCTTTATACACGAATTATGCGGGTTGTTCAAGTGTGCAGGTATTACTACAGATCAAGTTAAGAAGAAGTTATTCTCATTATCACTGAAAGGAAGAGATGGGGAATGGCATAAGCTGCTGAAGAATGGTCAAGCTCTGGAATGGGAGGAAATAGTGCCTCTCTTTTATTCAAAGCTTTATCCTCCTAGTGAGATTCATCAAGATCAGAATCAAATATACAACTTTTGGCCTCTTGATGGAGAGAGTACAACTCAAGCTTGGCGGAGATTGAAGTTACTAATGCTCAAATGTCCCATTCATGAGCTCCCCAACAATATTATTATCAACAACTTTTATGCAAGGCTCCCTCTACATGATAAAGATTTATTGGATGCTTCTTGTGATGGATCATTCACTCGTATGGAAGAAGAAGCAAATGGGACCTTCTAGATTGTATTCAAGACAATGATGAAGCTTGGGAGAATGACAAAGGTAGAAAGTCAGGTATAAATTTATGATTATGAATGCATTGAATCTTTTATGGGAACTGATGACTTTCAAAAAATTAAAAATGCTTATGGTCTAGACTCTCAAGCTATTGATTCTTATTTTAAGGCTTTTCTTCCTACATTGAAGTGCCTAAAAAGAAGTGGAATAAGTATCATGAACCTTATAAAGATGTTGTTAAGAGTGTTCCTGCAAGAAATACTGAAGTTTATACTACTAATCATGTCTTACCTGAACCTTACATTGAGAAAATGCCTTTCCCAGACAAGGTAAAGGAACATTCTATGATAGCTAGTATGGTTGATGAAAGTATGAATAAGGCTATTGAACCTGATAAACAAATGGTTGATGAACCTATAGTAGCAAATGTGAAAGACTTTGTTGCTAAATATGAAAAACAGGGACACACTATCCTTTGTAAGGATACCTCTAATATTGTTTCACATAGTAGTGTTATGAGAGCTAGTATTCCTGTATTTTCTGTGAGAATAAGTGATCATTGCTATGATAGTCCTTGTGATAGCTATATTGTTAAGTTTATGCATGATACTGAAAGCTATTATGAGAGAGAGAAAAGTGTTCTTATGCATCTCAATAATATCAAGTTTCCTCGTTTTATGCTGAAAGTTTTTATGTTGCACTTCTTTTGCCTTCTTATGCAAGTTGCCTCTGGTTTCAACAACTTGTTTGTTTACAAAATCCCTTTGCATAGTAAGTGGGTTAGACTTAAATGTGTGTGTGTTTTTGCTTCTTAATGCTCTCTTTCACTTCAATTCATATCCCTATGAGAGCTTCTTCAAAATTGTCATGCCCATCTTAATGGCTATAAAGAAAGAGCTTTATGGGAGACAACCCAATTTGTTTTTGCTTTTAGGTTGTTTTTGTTTCTTTGAGTCTTGGAAGTTATTACTTCGGTAATAACCACTCCTTATCCGTTTTGTTTGGTTTTTGTGTCAAGATCAACCTCTAATGAGAGAGAAGTAAGATTTGGGGAAGTTGCTGTCCCGAAACAGATTTTTGTGCTTCACCGTAAAATTTCGTGAGAGATCTCTGTATGTCGGATTGAGCTGTAATTTTTTGTGTTTCTGCCCCAGGTTGTTATTTAACTTTCGTTAGTTTTGCACTTTTTGATTTGATCAACAGAAGATTTGCGAAAAAATTGATCTTTACCTCCTGGTCTGTTTTGACAGATTAAGCCACTCTTGCATCTGCTTCTTTATTCGATTTCCTTTTTGAATTCTTTTTGGGTTTTCGGAAGGAGTTGCTATAGTAGCCTATGTTTTGATGGTTTTCAGTTGAAGTTGGACTCAAAAGGTTTTATCACTTCACTTATACTAATGTTGCTAATGAGAACTGTGTGAAGTTTTGTGTGAAAGAAATTTTCAGGAAGTGGAGACAATGGTGTAATAAGGAAGAGAAGGGTTTTATGATTCAAGTAATAAGTATATGAAGATGAAGATATTGATGCTATTCAAGAGATGACTCTGGAAGAATCTACTAGATACCAAATTCAGAGACCTGCAGAGTCCGTTTCCAACTAGGTAACAGTTCTGGTAAGAAAAGTTCCGCGAAAATACTATCCAACTATATTTTTGCAGTTTTCAGTCAATAAGGAAAGCTACGAAGCGAAAAAAGGACGGAAAAGGCCACAGGGGGCCCACACCACCCCTTGGCGTGGGCCCATCCCTGGCCGCGCCACCAGGTGGTGAGGCCACCCAGGACTCCGTCTCCGACCCGTTTTCTCCTAGTACCTTCCTTTTGACATGAAACTTCGTAATATATAACCCCCCGGATCCCCCAAGGTCTGTATATCGTGTTTTCGTCATGTTTTTGTTTCAATCTGTTTCTGTCAGGACATACTCTTTGAAAGCTTAGAAGCACAATGGTGTCTGCCAAGGATAAAGGGAAGGAGCCCATGGAGTAAGACCTCCAAGACCCCGGGAAGGAGAAGGAGATCAAGAGTGAAGGTGAAGAGGAGCAAGGCCAATGTCCGCATACCGGCACCACCATTGCAAGCATTGGAGTGGTGAAACCTGCCAAGATCAGAAGGACTGCACGGATGCAGACTGGGGGAAAGCTCCTCGTCACAGTTTGGCTCCACGGTCACTTCCTCCACGCACCAGGAATCCTTTCCATACCCTTATCCATGAGCATCAATACCAGAATATGCCCAAGGAGAAATTACCCTCCAATTGGAATTTGCCTCGTTCTAGCCATGCAGTAAAAGAAGACTTCAAGGAGGAAGAGCGGGGAAAGAATAGCAAGAGCTGGAATTCTCAACCCGACATGATCATGAGCCGCATTGAGCAAAACTCGCAGCTTATTCGTAATCTCACCTTCGAGATTGAGGACTTGGGGAAACTGATCAGAGAGCTCATCGAGAGGATACCACCACCACCTAAGGAGTAATTCTTTATCAGGTTTGGCATCCCCTTGGTTTGTTCCAAGCTTGGGGGAGTGCCGCGGTATCATATCACTATCTTCTATCTTTTTACCTTATTAGTAGAGTCATATCATGAATAAGAGGAGTTATTATGTCCACCGTACCTACCTAGTAGCATTATTTCTATTCCAAGTAAATTCTTGTTTTGTCTACCTCCCAAATTAAACTTGTTATGTGAAAATTAGTGATTAAAGCTCACGCGAACTTGATGGCACACTTTACTTTCTTGCATTTAATAAACTTGAACCATTGGGTCCTTCTTTGTTGCGTATATGCTTGCGCTTTATGAGTTGAAGTTAGCCGAACCATGTATCATGGGGACCGCTTTCAACACTTCATTGGTACTTGTACCTAGTTGATATCATGTTCTTTTGCTTATGGATCCCGACAGTGTGAAATAAAAGTGGAACTTGTAAGATCATGGAGTTTATATGTGTGTTAGAGAAACGCCTGGGCCGCTAGCCTAAGCCATGCCTAATCATGGTGGAAACTTGCAGCATAACTATAGTGAGCATTCTATGAAGCATCCTCAATAAAAACCTATGCAAATAGCAAATAAAAAGATCGTTGAGATGCTCACTGTCTGCTTGCCTTGTCATTTTTATTATGGGATAGCTCATGTGTCATGTGCAAGGGGTACCCCGTTGGCGGTTCTCAATGATACGCATGTATTTACAATGACAAGAGCTTGCTCGTGACTGAAGTTGAGTAGCATGAGGATCAGTACTCATAAGTAAGGGGCATGAGATTTCAACTTATAACTTGTCAAGCATATCCTCTTAGTTGTGTCACTTTAACCATAATCACCAAAAGATGCCTATGATAGGGGCAATGAGAGCTAAAAGCTAGTAAGTATCATAATTTTTGGGAGCTCTTTATGAGACTTGCAATCCCTGCTTCCCTCTTTGAAGGGCCTTTCTTTTACTTTGTAGTTGAGTCAGTAAACCTACTCCCTTCTATCTCAGCAAGTATTTTGAGTTGTTGTGTTTCATTCATTCATATGATGATTTATTCAATCATGTCCTATGTTCCTTGCTTTGCACACTGCTCTTATCTTGAAGTTTACTACTTTGAAAGTTATCATTGAAAAAGCCAGCTATTTGTGAACTCCAGCAAATTATCAACTATTCTTCGACCAAGAGCTAAGTTTGCCATTACCAATTATGATTCACTTTATGTATCTTTATTGTGTTTCCTTTACTCATTACAAGTTGAGTTATATAATAGTGAGTTCTCTTCTATTATGATCTATGTATTTGATGAATGTGATGCTTCTTGTCCGTATTCTTTTATCGACTCTTCACTCCATAAACCTGAGGTCATGTTTATTGAGCTCAGTTTCGCTTGGGGACAAGCAAAGTCTAAGCTTGGAGGGAGTTGATACGTCCATTTTGCAACACTATTCTATGTCTTAATTCACTATTATTCATTGATATATTTCGTATTGATAGGTGATACTTATGTTATTTCATCTATTTTTGCATGGTTGATGACTTTTGGAGCATGGACCGCTGCAGTCAGGATTCTGATGGAAAAGGTGCTGTTTGGAGGCAAAATTCGCGAAGATCAGAAAATCCGGGAAAATATACGGAAAATCCTATTTTTCTAGAAGACTCAGGATGCCAGAAGATGGAGTGGAGGTGGGACACAGGGGGCCCACACCACCCCATGGCGCGGGCAGGCCTGTGCCGCGCCTGGGAGTGGTGTGGCCGCCCTGGCCCACTCCAGCCTCTCCCCTCTGGCGTATATCATCGCCACGAAACCCTAAGACTCAGGGAGCGACCATAGAAAGATTCCGCCGCCTCTGCGGGGCGGAAAACACCGAGAGAGAAAGATCTCTCCGGTAGACAGATTTCTGCCGGGGGAATTCCTTCCCGGAGAGGGGAGATCGTCGCCATCAACACCATCATCAAGCTGGACTTCATCGGGATCATCATCATCATCACCACCATCATCACCATCAGCACCCTCATCACCATCTCCATATTGCTGTAACAATTGGGTTGAATCTTGCATAGTTCATAGGGGAAACTTTCCCAGTGTTGATTACTCTTTGTAGTTGATGCTATTGAGTGAACCATTGAATTATTGTCTATGTTCAGATTGTTATACATCATTATTCCATCTCTGATCATGATCCATATGATGTCTTGTGAGTAGTTCGTTTTGTTCATGAGGACATGGGAGAAGTCTTGTTGTTAGTAGTGGAGTTGTGTTGAGAAAGATTCAATAGATTGTTATTTAAGTTGTGGTGTACTTCTTCTAGTGGTGTCATGTAAACGTCGACTACATGACACTTCACCTATATGGGCCTAGGGGAATGCATTGTGTATTTGGCTACTAATCGTAGGGGTTGCCGGAGTGATAGAAACTGAACCCCCGTTAGGAAACCATTGCACAAGGGACGTAAGGGTCTTAGAGTTTAAAGCTGTGGTTAGGTTTCTACCTTAATTACTTTCTTGTACTTACGGATGTTTCCAAGGGGTATAATCACAAGTATGTATTAGTATTGGATGGGGCGGTACATTAGCACAAGTTCACCCACACAACACTTAGCAAGCTAAAGAAGATTAATCAACTATATGAAGCGAAAGCACTTGACAGTCTTCCCATGTGTCCTCGAGAACGTTTGGTCATCTTAAGTAATACAACCGGCTTGTTCTTTGCTGCATAAAGGATTGGGACACTTGCTGCATTCATTCTTACTGTCTTTTATTTACTCGTACTTTGTTTACTTGCTTTATTGAAAACCCCTAAAAATCCGTTTGCTAAGTATTTGCAGAGAATTCCTGATCCATACCACTAGCCAGCACCTTCTGCTCCTCATTGGGTTCGACACTCTTACTTATCGAAAATACTATGATACACCCCCTATACTTGTGGGTCATCAAGACTATTTTCTAGCGCCATTGCCGGGGAGTGAAGCGCTATTGGAGAGTGGAACTGGTAAAGGAAACTTCTACTATGAGTATTGTTTACTTCTGCTAGTTGCTTTATTTTCGTTATGGATAATTCGCTGAGTTTCTTATTTGGTAATGGTACTACCACTGCTAAGGTAGTAGATAAGCCACCACCTGCTGAGAAAGATGTTTTCAAAATACCTACAATAATTATTGATCGTGTGATGGATAACTATTATGTTGGGGATGGAACTGTCCATCCCGGTGATCATTTACTCTTTATACACGAATTATGCGGGTTGTTCAAGTGTGCAGGTATTACTACAGATCAAGTTAAGAAGAAGTTATTCTCATTATCACTAAAAGGAAGAGCTGAGGAATGGTATAAGCTACTGAAGAAAGGTCAAGCTCTGGAATGGGAGGAAATAGTGCCTCTCTTTTATTCAAAGTTTTATCCTCCTAGTGAGATTCATAAAGATCGGAATCAAATATACAACTTTTGGCCTCTTGATGGAGAGAGTACAGCTCAAGCTTGGGGGAGATTGAAGTTACTAATGCTCAAATGTCCCATTCATGAGCTCCCCAACAATATTATTATCAACAACTTTTATGTAAGGCTCCCTCTACATGATAAAGATTTATTGGATGCTTCTCCCTCTACAAAATAGAAATACTGAAGTTTATACTACTAATCATGTCTTACCTGAACCTTACATTGAGAAAATGCCTTTCCCAGACAAGGTAAAGGAACATTCTATGATAGCTAGTATGGTTGATGAAAGTATGAATAAGGCTATTGAACCTGATAAACAAATGGTTGATGAACCTATAGTAGCAAATGTGAAAGACTTTGTTGCTAAATATGAAAAACAGGGACACACTATCCTTTGTAAGGATACCTCTAATATTGTTTCACATAGTAGTGTTATGAGAGCTAGTAGTCCTGTATTTTCTGTTAGAATAAGTGATCATTGCTATGACAGTCCTTGTGATAGCTATATTGTTAAGTTTATGCATGATACTGAAAGCTATTATGAGAGAGGGAAAAGTGTTCTTATGCATCTCAATAATATCAAGTTTCCTCGTTTTATGCTGAAAGTTTTTATGTTGCACTTCTTTTGCCTTCTTATGCAAGTTGCCTCTGGTTTCAACAACTTGTTTGTTTACAAAATCCCCTTGCATAGGAAGTGGGTTATACTTAAATGTGTGTGTGTTTTGCTTATTAATGCTCTCTTTCACTTCAATTCATATCCCTATGAGAGCTTCTTCAAAATTATCTTGCCCATCTTAATGGCTATAAAGAAAGAGCTTTATGGGAGACAACCCAATTTGTTTTTGCTCTTAGTTTGTTTTTGTTACTTTGACTCTTGTAAGTTATTACTTCAGTAATAACCGCTCCTTATCCGTTTTGTTTGGTTTTTGCGTCAAGATCAACCTCTAATGAGAGAGAAGTAAGATTTGGGGAAGTTGCTGTCCCGAAACAGATTTTTGTGCTTCACCGTAAAAATTCGTGAGAGATCTCTGTATGTCGGATCGAGCTTTAATTTTTTGTGCTTCTGCCCCAGGTTGTTATTTAACTTTAGTTAGATTTGCACTTTTTGATTTGAGCAATATAAGATTTTCGAAAAAATTGATCTTTACCTGCTGGTCTGTTTTGACAGATTTAGCCACTCTTGCATCTGCTTCTTTATTCGATTTCCTTTTTGAATTCTTTTTGGGTTTTCGGAATGAGTTGATACAGTAGCCTATGTTTTGATGGTTTTCAGTTGAAGTTGGTCTCAAAAGGTTTTATCACTTCACTTATACTAATGCAATGACACTAGTGGATCCATATATGGTCTGTGAAAAGAACACACATGCAATGACACTGGTGGATCCATATAAGGTCTGTGAAAATAACACACATGCAATGATACTGGTGGATCCATATGTGGTCTGTGAAAACAACACACATGCAATGACACTAGTGGACCATATGTAGTGTGTGAAAAGAACACACATCTAATGACACTTGTGGATCCATATGTGGTCGGTGAAAAGAACACACATGCAATGGCACTGGTGGATCCATATGTGGTCCGTGAAAAGAACACACATCCAATGACACTGGTGGATCCATATGTGGTCTGTGAAAAGAACACAAATGCAATGACACTGGTGGATCCATATGTGGTCTGTGAAAAGAACACACATGCAATGACACTGATGGATCCATATGTGGTCTATGAAAAGAACACACATGCAATGAACTCTGGTGGATCCATATTTGGTCTGTGAAAAGAACACATATTTCAATGACACTGGTGGATCTATATGTGGTTTGTGAAAAGAACACACATGCAATGACTCTAGCTGTCGTTAATGAAAACAACACACATGCAATGACACTGGTGGATCCATAGGTGGATTGTGAAAAGAACACACATGCAATGACACTAGTGGATCTATATGTGGTCTGTGAAAAGAACACACATGAAATAACACTGGTGGATCCATATATGGTCTGTGAAAAGAACACACATGCAATGCCACTGGTGGATCCATATGTGGTCTGTGAAAAGAACACACATGCAATGACACTGGTGGAGCATATGTGGTGTGTGAAAAGAACACACATCCAATGACACTGGTGGATCCATATGTGGTCGGTGCAAAGAACACGCATGCAATGGGACTGGTGGATCCATATGTGGTCCGTGAAAAGAACACACATGCAATGAACTATGGTGGATCCATATGTGGTCTGTGAAAAGAACACAAATGCAATGACACTGGTGTATCCATATGTGGTCTGTGAAAAGAACACACATGCAATGAACTCTAGTAGATCCATATGTGGTCTATGAAAACAACACACATTTCAATGACACTAGTGGATCCATACATGGTTTATGAAAAGAACACACATGCAATGAACGCTGGTGGATCCATATGTGGTCTGTGAAAAGAACACACATGCAATGACACTGGTTGATCCATATGTGGTCTGTGAAAAGAACACACATGAAATGACTCTAGATGTGGTTAATGAAAGAATACACATTTCAATGATATTTGTGGTTCCATATGTGGTTTGCGAAAAGAACATACATGCAATGACTCTAGTTGTGGTTAATGAAAAGAACACACATGCAATGACACTAGTGGATCCATAGGTGAATTGTGAAAAGTACACACATGCAATGAACTCTGGTGGATCCATATGTGGTCTGTGAAACGAACACACATGCAATGACACTGGTGGATCCATATGTAGTTTGTGAAAAGAACACACATTTCAATGACATAGGTGGATCCATATGTGGTTTGTAAAAATAACACACATGCAATGACTCTAGCTGTGCTTAATGAAAAGAACACACATGCAATGACACTAGTGGATCCATAGGTGGATTGTGAAAAGAACACACATGCAATGACCATGGTGGATCTACATGTGGTATGTGAAAAGAACACACATGAAATGACACTGGTGGATCCATATGTGGTCTATGAAAAGAAACACATGCAATGACACTAGTGGATCCATATGTGGTCTATGAAAAGAACACAAATGCAATGACACTGGTGGATCCATATGTGGTCTGCGAAAAGAACACACATGCAATGACAATGGTGGTTCCATATGTGGTCTGTGAAAAGAACAGACATGCAATCACACTGGTGGATCCATATATAGTCTGTGAAAATAACACACATGCAATGAAAATCGTGGATCCATATGTGGTCTGTGAAAAGAACACACATGCAATGACACAGGTGGATCCATATGTGGTCTGTAAAAATAACACACATTTCAATGACACTGGTGGATCCATATGTGGTTTGTGAAAAGAACACACATGCAATGACTCTAGTTGTGGTTAATGAAAAGAACACACATGCAATAACACTAGTGCATCCATAGGTGGATTGTGCAAAGAACACACATGCAATGACACTGGTGGATCTATATGTGGTCTGTAAAAAGAACACACATGAAATGACACTGGTGGATGCATATGTGGTCTGTGAAAAGAACACACATGCAATGACACTGGTGGATCCATAGGTGGTCTGTGAAAAGAACACACATGCAATGACACTAGTGGATCCATACGTGGTCTGTGAAAACAACACACATGCAATGACACTGGTGGATCCATATGTGGTCTGTGAAAAGAACACACATGCAGTGACACTGGTGGATCCATATGTGGTCTGTGAAAAGAACACAAATGCAATGACACTGGTGGATCCATATGTGGTCTGCGAAAAGAACACACATCCAATGACAATGGTGGTTCCATATGTGGTCTATGAAAAGAACAGACATGCTATAACACTAGTGGATCCATATATAGTCTATGAAAATAACACACATGCAATGAAAATCGTGGATCCATATGTGGTCTATGAAAAGAAAACACATGCAATGACACTGGTGGATCCATATGTTGTCTGTAAAAATAACACACATTTCAGTGACACTGGTGGATCCATATATGGTTTGTGAAAAGAACACACATGCAATGACTCTAGCTGTGGTTAATGAAAAGAACACACATGCAATGACGCTAGTGGATCCATAGGTGTATTGTGAAAAGAACACACATGCAATGACACTGGTGGATCTATATGTGGTATGTAAAAAGAACACACATGAAATGACACTGGTGGATCCATATGTGGTCTATAAAAAGAACACACATGCAATGCCACTGGTGGATCCATATGTGGTCTGTGAAAAGAACACACATGCAATGACACTGGTGGATCCATATGTGGTCTGTGAAAAGAACACACATGCAATGACACTGGTGGATCCATATGTGGTCTGTGAAAAGAACACACATGCAATGACACTCGTGGATCCATATGTGGTGTGTGAAAAGAACACACATGCAATGACACTGGTGGATCTATATGTGGTCTATGAAAAGAACACACATGCAATGACACTGGTGGATCCATATGTGTTCTATGAAAAGAACACATGCAATAAACTCTGGTGGATCCATATGTGGTCTGTGAAAAGAAGACATATGCAATGTCACTGGTGGATCCATATGTGGTCTGTGAAAAGAACAAACATTTCAATGACACTAGTGAATCCATATATGGTTTGTAAAAAGAACACACATGCAATGAACTCTAGTGGATCCATATGTGGTATGTGAAAACAACACAAATTTCAATGACACTGGTGGATCCATACATGGTCTGTGAAAAGAATACACATGCAATGACTATAGCTATGGTTAATAAAAAGAACACACATGCAATGACACTGGTGGCTCCATAGGTGGATTGTGAAAAGAACACACATGCAATGACACAGGTGGATCCGTATGTGGTCTGTGAAAAGAACACACATGCAATGACACTGGGTGATCCATATGTGGTCTGTGAAAAGAACACACATGAAATGACTCTATATGTTGTTAATGAAAGAATACAGATTTCAATGACAATTGTGGTTCCATATGTGGTTTGTGAAAAGAACAGACATTCAATGACTCTAGCTGTGGTTAATGAAAAGAGCACACATGCAATGACAATAGTGGATCCATAGGTGGATTGTGAAAAGAACACACATGCAATGAACTCTGGTGGATCCATATGTGGTCTATGAAAAGAACACACATGCAATGACACTGGTGGATCCATATGTGGTATGTGAAAAGTACACACATGCAATGAACTCTGGTGGATCCATATGTGGTCTATGAAAACAACACAAATTTCAATGACACTGGTGGATCCATACATGGTCTGTGAAAAGAACACACATGCAATGACTCTAGCTGTGGTTAATGAAAAGAACACACATGCAATGACACTGGTGGATCCGTAGGTGGATTGTGAAAAGAACACACATGCAATGACACTGGTGTTTCCATATGTGGTCTGTGAAAAGAACACACATGCAATGAACTATGGTGGATCCATATGTGGTCTGTGAAAACAACACACATGCAATGACACTGGTGGATCCATATGTGGTCTGTGAAAAGAACACACATTTTAGTGAAACTGGCGGATCCATATGTGGTTTGTGAAAAGAACACACATGCAATGACTCTAGATGTGGTTAATGAAAAGAACACACATGCAATGACACTGGTGGATCCATAGGTGGATTGTGAATAGAACATACATGCAATGACACTGGTGGATCTATACTGGTCTGTGAAAAGAACACACATGAAATGACACTGGTGGATCCATATGTGGTCTGTGAAAAGAACACACATGCAATGACACTGGTGGATCCATATGTGGTCTGTGAAAAGAACACACATGCAATGAGACTGGTGGATCCATATGTGGTCTGTGAAAAGAACACACATGCAATGACACCGGTTGTTCCATATGTGGTCTGTGAAAAGAACACACATGCAATAACACTGGTGGATCCATATGTGGTCTGTGAAAAGGACACACATGCAATGACACTGGTGGATCCATATGTGGTCCATGAAAAGAACACACATGCAATAAACTCTGGTGGATCCATATGTGGTCTGTGAAAAGAACACACATTCAATGACACTGGTGGATCCATATGTGGTCTGTGAAAAGAACACACATGCAATGACACTAGTGGATCCATATGTGGTCTGTGAAAAGAACACACATGCAATGATACTAGTGGATCCATAGGTGGTCTGTGAAAACAACACACATGCAATGACACTGGTGGATCCATATGTGGTCTGTGAAAAGAACACACATGAAGTGACACTAGTGGATCCATATGTGGTTTGTGAAAAGAACACACATGCAATGACACTGGTGGATCCATATTAGGGATATTAAAACTGAGTCAATGAGGAGGCTTCCCACAAACCAGGCAGTTTTGGCCGTCCGATCATGCGCCCCTAGTCATTCTGGCCGTTGGATGATCCTCAGCTCCCGCGTCGGCCGAATTATCCCTTAGGACGCTTCTCTAGGCATCAAAAAGCCTTTCTCTGATTAATTGGGCCAGAATGACTACTTTGGCATGTTACTTGGTTTACTGCACCCTTCTAAGATGAACCGGGCGTCACTCCGGATACCGAACGAGTGGGAAAAAATAATAGAGGAGACGCCGGGCTAGATTCTGCCGATCCAAACGGGATGTACACCTCTTGATCCGTTCAAGCTAGCATCAATCTCCCCTGCGGATACGATAACTGTAGCGGGGCATCGATCTCCTATGCGGATGCGGCAGGGATGTTCTCTTGCCTCGTCATTCATGGCGAACTGGTTGATGAGATGCGAACCATCGTGATTTATGCACTTCCCTTGAAGTCGTAGTTAATTTTCAGTTCCTACTATCTTTAGCAACTGGCGTCGGCGAGTGATGATGGTACGTTATCCCCCGTTACTATAGAGGCCTCACGTCGTCTATATATTCTTTTGTTTCCCCAAGCTCTCTACCTTCCCCTTCTTTACCCCGGAATCGCTGCTAGATTGCTTCTCTGTCATACACACTCCCTCTTCTCCATCTAATCATTTTCACCGGCTGTTAATCTTAATTTTTTGAACTCTAATTTTTTGCAGGTTCTATCCATCCTAATTCCCCACAATTCTGTTCTCTAAAATCTTGGTCAACTCAGATTTTATTTTTATTATGGAGTTCTTGATCTGTCTATTTGCAATGGTTGACGTTCAAGTCTGTTCCTAAATACCTCGTCTGTTTCGTTCATACGTATCCATGTATATGTGTACTTACAGTCCCTTCATCTCTTGTTAGGATATATTGGTCGATTTAATGAAACATTTATTTTTCTAATTCTTTTATTGGTTTGGTTTAAACCAGCAGAGCCTTTGCATCAGGTTATGTCTTAGTTTCTTGTTGTTGAACTACTCATGGTTTCCTGCATGCATCTATAAATGTTGCCTTGGTTCCCTGTAGGAGGTGATATATAAAGGCTTCTAATATGTGGTATTTCCTTCTCTAGCTTTACTATGATTGGTTCGCTAGCTCCTTCCTGGAATGCTCAGCAACGTTTTTCTTCTATTTTACTAGGATGCAGTATGGAAATGGAAGAGAAATTCCGCCTCACCCCTGAATTACACGGTGTTTCATTGATGATGTCAATCATAGGTTTGTAGTAATGCAAACAATATGATAATTTTTTTGAGGCAGAGGATGCGCCGCAATCAAAAGTAAAAAGCATGTGAAATATCAAGTGTGAAATATGGCAAGAGTACGTGATATGTACTGTTACACATGAACTAATTATTCTACAAAGGTGTGATTACTACAAGTCTACGACGTATTTCATCCCTTCTACTGGTAGGGTATCACTTATCAGACACTGTCCTTGGATTATATTAATGTTAAAAACTTAATATCATCTTGGTCCTTATCCTCTAGATAAAAAAATTAGTCTGCATTGTTTGTTAATTAGGGACATTTCTGATTAAGGTTGGCTACAACATTGATTAGCGTGAAATTCGATACAGGAAGCTATAAGTGAAGACACCACTATATTGTTTCAAATCCACGTGTATTGTTTATGGTAATCTTTGTATCCATTAAAATATTGGAGCCACCTTTGCTAATATAACAAGATGTTGTCTTCTTGATATGATTAAAATGCGATACACACAAGATGATTGATATGAGATATAACATGTCAGAAGTTTTCCAACTCAAAGTGCACCCGCAAATATGTCTCCATACCTAAAAGTTGACCTCTGGCTTGATATGCTGCATTTACTTTTGATTCAGGTGAGTGCACATTATGCACTTATTTTGTTGTCCATTGATGATTTAGTGTGAAACATACCATTTTCCCCCAAATGCATATGTGCAAGTGTCAAACTTAGCATTCATGAGTGAACAGAAGCTTTTGTGTTGAATGGGCTCTAGCAATTCTACGTCAATGATTTTTCCCTTTTTTCTTTTCATTTACCTTTACAGTAATTGGAAATGGGTCACCAGATGTGTTTCCTATTGACGATGTCTAAATAATTTTCTACAACTTCATTCTAAAATGTTTATATTTTCACTTAAAATTTTCTTTTTGTTTAGATTATTATTATATACTTTTTGTTGAAGACAACGGGAACCATTTCCATGTTTGGACTTGCTTGCTTTAAATTAATCAAGCATCCCACCAAAATTCAAATACATTTTTATCAATTACTAACAATTTATAGTCCCAATAGATAGGGCGCGGCAACGCGTGCCATCATGATCTAGTGTGGTCTGTGAAAAGAACACACATGCAATAACACTGGTGGATCCAAATGTGGTGTGTGAAAAGAACACATATGCAATGACACTGGTGGATCCATATGTGGTCCGTGAAAAGAACACACATGCAATGAACTCTGGTGGATCCATATGTGGTATGTGAAAAGAACATACATGCAATGACTCTAGCTGTGGTTAATGAAAAGAACAGACATGCAATGACACTGGTGGATCCATATGTGGTCTCTGAAAAGAACACAGATGCAATGACACTGGTGGATCCATATGTGGTCTGTAAAAAGAACAAACATTTCAAAGACACTGGTAGATCCATATATGGTTTGTGAAAAGAACACACATGCAATGACACTGGTGGATCTATATGTGGTCTGTGAAAAGAACACACATGCAATGACACTGGTGGATCCATATGTGGTCTGTGAAAAGAACAAACATTTCAATGACACTAGTGGATCCATATATGGTTTGTGAAAAGAACACACATGCAATGACAATGGTGGTTCCATATGTGGTCTGTGAAAAGAACACACATGCAATGACACTGGTGGATCCATATGTGGTGTATGAAAATAACACGCATGCAATGAACTCTGGTGGATCCATATGTGGTCTGTGAAAAGAACACACATGCAATGGCAATGGTGGTTCCATATCTGGTTTGTGAAAAGAACACACATGCAATGACTAGCTGTGGTTAATGAAAAGAACACACATGCAATGACACTAGTGGATTCATATGTGGTCTTTGAAAAGAACACACATGAAAAGACACTGGTGGATCCATATGTGGTCTATGAAAAGAACACACATTTCGATGACATTGGTGGATCCATATGTGGTTTGTGAAAAGAACACACATGCAATGACTCTATCTATGGTCAATGAAAAGAACACACATGCAATGACACTGGTGGATCCATAGGTGGATTGTGAAAAGAACACACATGCAATAACACTGGTGGATCCATATGTGGTCTGTGAAAAGAACACACATGCAATGACATCTGTGGATCCATATGTGGTCTGTGAAAAGAACACTCATGCAACGACACCGGTGGATCCATATGTGGTCTATGAAAAGAACACACATGCAATGACACTGGTGGATCCATATGTGGTCTATGAAAAGAACACAAATGCAATGACACTAGTGGATCCATATGTGGTCTGTGAAAAGAACAAACAATCCAATGACACTGGTGGATCCATATATGGTTTGTTAAAAGAACACACATGTAATGATACTGGTGGATCTATATGTGGTCTGTGAAAAGAACACACATGCAATGACACTGGTGGATCCACATGTGGTCTGTGAAAAGAACAAACATTTCAATGACACTAGTGGATCCATATATGGTTTGTGAAAAGAACACACATGCAATGATAATGGTGGTTCCATATGTGGTGTGTGAAAAGAACACACATGCAATGACACTAGTTGATCAATATATGGTCTATGAAAAGAACACACATGCAATGAACTCTGGTGGATCCATATGTGGTCTGTGAAAAGAACACACATGCAATGACACTGTGGTTCCATATGTGGTTTGTGAAAAGAACACACATGCAATGACTCTAGCTGTTCCATATGTGAATTTACCTCCTGGAGTTAGTGTCATGCCTTTTTCTCTCTATAAGAGACTTCAACTGGAAAAATTGATACCAACTGATATATCTTTGCAAATGGCTGATAAATCTACCACTATTCTTGTTGGTATATGTGAGGATGTATCTGTTCAACTGGCTCATAATTGCTTGATATTAACTGATTTTGTTGTGCTTGAAATGCCTGAACATGATAATATGTCTATTATTCTTGGAAGACCTTTTCTTAATACTGCAGGAGCTGTTATTATTTGTACTCAAGGAAAGGTGACCTTTAATGTTAATGACAAGGAGCATATTGTCTATTTCTCCAAGAAGATTGATAGGACTTTTGGTTTAAATTCAATTGAACATGTTGAGGGCATTCAAGTTGGAGAAATATATTGTTCCATACCAAGAGGAAAATTTGAAACTATTATGATTGGGACCATTGCTATCAAGGTTGAGGTAACATAATCATTAGTGGAATACAAAGTTTTGTTTCATATAAAATTGTTTTGGTAACAAGACCTGATAAACCTTGTTAACAAAAGGATTTCATTGAACAAAACAATGTTTTCACCATGATTATCTCCGCTTACTTCTATTCTATCTATTTTAGTTTTTACTTTCATTTAGTTTACTTTTCTATTGTTGTTTGCTTGCTTGTTAGAGTGTCTTGGAACTTCTGAAGTTTTAGCCTTGTTTTGTCATTGCATCATTCCAAAAACCTTTTTTCTGTCAGAAAATCATTCATTTATACCTGAAAATTGCTCAAGAATAAAGTGTCCCGAAAAATTCTAGAAAATTCATATTAAATTTTTACATGAAAAAAGGGGTAAAGAAGTGCCTAGAAGGTACCAGGAGGCCCACCAGGCAGGCACACCACCTGGTGGCGTGGCCAGCCCAGGGGCGCGTCTGGCCATGGTGTGGGACACCCCTGGACCTCCACGCACTCGCTCACTTGCCATTGCACTCTCTCTCCCGAGAAAACACCAGTTCATTGCTCGAAATCACGTTCTTGCTGTTCTTGCCCTCAATTTTTCGATCTCCTTGCTTATCCCATCTTTGCTGCTGAAATTTGGAGCAATTGTTCTCCGGTATGTGACTCCTCCGCTTGTCCAAGTAGATTTGTGTTTAGTGGTTTATAGCTTGAGTATTTTGCTGCTGTAGGTGATAGGTTATGAGAGCTTTTAAGCTTGTTCAATGCTTAGAGATATAGTTTTGATGCATGTTTAGGCCTCTACAAGTCCCTATGAGTAGTGCCCTCCATTATATTCACTTTGCAATCACTTGTTTAATGGATGTTTAAATTTCAGAATATCAAAGATGAACAACCAGACATTTGGAGAAATATTTGAGAGGGGCACACCTAGGAGGTCAAGGCCCTCAAGATCAGCCTCTCAGTTTAGGCCTTCATACAACAAAGATCTCATTGCACCTCGCTTTGGTAATGAAGGAGATGACGGGGATGCTCACCCATCTACTTTTCCTTGTTTTACCTTATTACAAGCTGCAGGGATTCTCAATGATTTCTTGCTATTGATTCAAAGGGTTGGTTTGACCTCATATATGCAAGATGAGAGTGAGCAATATGCTATGCTCACCAAAACTTTTGTTGAGAGTTTCGTTTTCACTAACACCCCCTATCAGTCAACTATTTCTTTCCGAATTTATAATCTGCCTTTTACCATGCCATTGGAAATATTTTGCAGTATTATAGGTATAGGCATGACATGGACCGTGAAGAAGATTCAAGGACGACCCGCTGAATTGCTGGAGCTCTATCGAGGTGTGACCAATGATGATGACCATGTAGCTCAGCGCGGGAAGATAAGAAACATCCAACTCCCAGCTCTTAGATACTTTGCCTATTATCTTGCTACTAGCATTCTTGGTAGGGAGAATATGAGTAATATCTCCAATTATCATTTAGCCTTCCTCGCTGCTGCGCTTAACAATGATACTCGGTACAATCTTGGCTCTCTTATTGCTCGCCGCCTAGCTTCTAGGGGACCTATTTATGGGGGCATCATCGCTTCACGTATGGTCAGTGCATTAGAGCTTTAGGTGGATCCCAATGATACTATATTGGCACCACAAAGGCTTGACCTTCCTGCCATGAAAACACATCACTTCATCACTGCTAACTCTGATATGGACAGTCTAGTATATAGGATGTTGTTTACTGACGGGGATGAAAGGGAGATTCCTTTGCCGCAATCTACTTTGTTCAGTGTTCACAGGAGGTCGTGGTCGTGCTCCAAGGAGGAGGTGGACGAGCAGCTCCACTTGCTGGGTTTCCACAGGCAGCACCAGGAGGATGTGCCCTCCTATGATTACTGCGCACTACGATGGGGCGTCCTCGAGCTCGCACCAGGACGAGGGTACCTCCTCACCGTACTACGGAGGCGCTCCATCCTGGCAAGCTTGGTATTGATACCCACTTAGGCCAAAAGCCTAAGCTTGGGGGGAGGTACACCGATATCACACTCATCTCCATATCATTTTGCTTCAGTACTTTGTATATTCATGTTTCGTTCTTATTTTTTAGTTTTCGTTCTTTCTTTTCTTTCTTTCTAAAACACAAAAATACCAAAAATATTTCTGTTGTTTCTCTTTGTTTGCTTCTTCTTCTTTATGCCTTGGTTTGCTTTTCCCTTTTTGCTTTGTTTGAACTATTCGAAAACCCCCAAAAGATTTTGCTTTGCTTGTTCTTCCTTTTTGGTTCTTGCTTTTAAAAATCGAAAACACCAAAAATATTTGTTGTTCTTCTTTGGTTTTGTGAGTTTGTTGCAGGGTTCAGCAATTCTCAGTGGAATTTGGTTTCATGTTATTATTCAAAGCCACACAAGTGAAGGGCAATAATGAGGATTAATGACAACTTGAGGTGTGGTAAGAGGCTGGTAATGAACTCTATTTGTTTTCATTTTTGTACATATACTCATCATTGTGGGCATGCTTAGCCTGTTCGTGTAGGGTGTATGTTATTTATGGATGCTTAGTAGTTCTTGCTTTCTTATGATTAGCTCCAGCCCGCTAATAATTTGTAGCATGTCATATGAATGTTTGCTTGCATTACTCTATTCATAACTTGGTAAGACACCGTGGTATCCTCCCCTGAATTTTTCACTTGAATTGACTTGGCACATGCTCACGCATGCATATGACTGAAATAATCAGTTAAGCCTCGATGAATTATTTTGCCTTGAGGGTCTTGAATCACTTTCATGCCATGATTAGTCCTGTTTTGTTGCAAGCATGATTATGACAGTTATTTCTCTCTCGTTTGTCGCTCCCTTGCTATTGCTAGCCTTCACTTACATTGAGTATGCTTTACTCGTGTTTCCAACTTCCTAAAACCAAATATTGCCAAAATTGTCCACCATACCTACCTATTAGCATCATTTGCTGTTCCGTGCATATTCAATATGCCTTGTTTTCTTCCGAATAAAATGTTTGCTTGTTATGAGAAAGTTAGTTAGTAAAGCTCTCACGAACTTGATGGAACACTTTATTTCCTGCACTTAATAAACCTGAACCATTGTGACTGTCCATGAAAGTTATATTCTTGCAAATTAAAAGCTGGGGATTAGCAGAACCGTGCTATCACGGGGAACGCTTTCAACACATGTAAATATATACCCAATTGGTACATTGCTCTTTTGTTTGCGGATGTCGTCGGTGTGAAATAAAAGGGGAGCTTGTAAGTCCATGGAGTTATGTATGTGCCTTAGAGAAACGCCTGGGCCGCTGGTCTAATCTATGCCTAATCATGGTGGAAACCTGCAGCGTAACCATAATAAGTATCTATGAAGCATTCTTCTTATAAAAAAGGGATAGCTATTGAAAAAAGAAAAAAAGAGATATGAGAAAAGAGGAAAGAGAGAAAAAAGTACCATTTTCCCATGGTAAATAAGAAGATTGCTGAGATACTCATTGTCTGCTTGCCTTGTCATTTTGATATGGGGATTCTTCCGTATCATCGGGCAAGGGGTACCCGTTGGCGGTTCTCTATGATAAGCACGTATTTACTATGACAATAACTTACCGGTAACTAAAGTTGAGTAGCATGAGGAGTGGCCCTCGTACTCAAGGGACATGAGATTCATGAGATTTCCAGTTTATAGTCTGTCAAGCATATAACTCAGATTGGACCCCACTTTCACCCTAACCATATTAAACATGCTCATGATAGGGTCAATGAGAGCTCAAAGCTAATGAGTACCATACTTTCAGCATTTGGAAGCCTTTCAAACTTTTCAAAACCTTTTCATTTCCTTGTTGAGTCTCCACACATTCTATGGGCACTTTCTTGAGAGCATAGTTGTCATTATTAGTATAATATTCTTGTCTCAATACTAGATTAATTGTGTTATGACTTTGATGCTTGTATCTTTGATATCTTTACTTCTAGTCTTCACCTGAACTTCAGAGGTGCCTTGGCATTCACAATCAAAGGCAAGCGAGATACCACTGTATCATACCTTGTTATCAGCATTTTAATGTTGCTTATGTTTATGTTTCATGCTACTTATTATTTTTGAGTTGGAATCTCTTCATAGCTTGCAATGCCTATTAAGTAAACTTAGCTTCATAGTCCTTATTATGAATTGTCTAAGTAGTTGATCACATGCTAAGAATATATACATCATATGAAGCAAATGTGTCTGTGAAAGTTTCTTTTATCGCACTCAGTTTTCAACTGAATTGCTTGAGGACAAGCAATAGGCTAAGCTTGGGGGGAGTTGATACGTCCAAAACGTATCTACTTTCCCGAACACTTTTGCTATTGTTTCTCCTCTAAACTTGTGTGATTTGGATACAACTAACACGGACTGACGATGTTTTCAGCAGAATTACCTTGGTGTCTAGTTTTTGTGCAGAAAATCAACTATCAGGAAAAATCCTAGAAAATATGCCAAAAATCCTATTTCGCCAGAAGACTCACAGAGCCAGAATACGAGACGGAGTGGGGCTGGGGCCTGGCCACACCACCTGGCCGCGCGGGCTAGGCCTGGCCTCCCCAGGAACCCCCTTGGTCTTCCCCTTCGCCTATAAGTTACCTTCTGACCTAAAAACTCAGGGGGTTTGACGTTTTTCCAGAAAGAGTTCCGCTCCGCCTCCACCACTAGATTTCGTGATTCGGAACCAAAAACTCCGTTCTGGCACCCTGCCAGGACGGGGAATTGGAGGAGATCATTGCCATCATCATCACCATCGCTTCTCCATCAACCATCCATGTTTCCCCCATCTATGAGTGAGTAATCCCCTGCTGTAGGCTATGGGGATGGTAGGGATTGGATGAGATTGTTCATGTAATGGCATCGGATTTTTAGGGCATGGTGCCTAGTATCTACTATTAGTGGTTTTTGACTTTGTTGCGACTTGTTATGCTTAATGCTTATCACATGGGCCCGAGTGCCATGATTTCAGATCTGAACATGTTATTGATTCATTATGATAGTATTTTTTATGGTCTTACCTGCAAGTTGTATACACACGTTGTTGTCTGGAACCAAAGGCCCCGAAGTGACAACAATCGGGATAACCAGAGGGAATGGCTTTGATGTGAGGATCACATGTGTTCATGGAGTGTTAATGCTTTGCTCCGGTGCTCTATTAAAAGGAGCACCTTAATTGCCAGTAGTTCCCTTGAGGCCCCGCTACAAACGGGCTGGCAGGACAAAAGATGGTGTGCAAGTTCTCATTGCGAGCACGTATGACTATATATGGAACACATGCCTATGATTATCTAGTACTTGGATGCTTTATCTTATTTATGTGCAAATGCCCTATGTTCTGATTGCTATATGAATTGTCTTGTCCATGCAACGCCCGTCCATCCATCCCTATACCTACCGTGCTTTAATCCTACTGTTTACTGCAATTGTTACTATTGTCTTTACTTTTACTACTGCTATTACTTTGCTATTCCTACTCCAAAACTGTTGCTACTGATAAACTGCTGTGAGCAAGATTGTTTCTAGGTGCAGCTGAATTGACAAGTCAGTTGTTAAGGCTTATAAATATTCTTTGGCTCCCCTTGTGTCGAATCAATAAATTGGGTTTCACTTCCCTCGAAAATACTGCGATACACCCCCTATACTTGTGGGTCATCATGGATCCACATGTGGTCTGTGAAAACAACACACATTTCAATGACACTAGTGGATCCATACATGGTCTGTGAAAAGAACACACATGCAATGAACTCTGGTGGATCCATATGTGGTCTGTGAAAAGAACACACATGCAATGACACTCGGGGATCCATATGTGGTTTGTGAAAAGAACACACGTGCAATGACACTGGTGGATCCATATGTAGTTTATGAAAAGAACACACATGCAATGACACTAGTGGATGCATATGGGTCTGTGAAAAGAACACATATGCAATGACACTAGTGGATCCATATGTGCTTTATGAAAAGAACACACATGCAATGACACTGGTGGATCCATATGTGGTCTGTGAAAAGAACACACATGCAATGACACTGGTGGATCCATATGTGGTTTGTGAAAAGAACACACATGCAATGAACTCTGGTGGTTCCATATGTGGTTTGTGAAAAGAACAGACATGCAATAACTCTAGCTATGGTTAATGAAAGGAAAACACATGCAATGGTAGTGGTGGATCCATAGGTGGATTGTGAAAAGAACACACATGCAATAAACTCTGGTGGATCCATATGCAATGACACTGGTGGGTCCATATGTGGTCTGTGAAAAGAACACACATTTCAATGACACTGGTGGATCCATATGTGGTTTGTGAAAAGAACACACATGCAATGAACTCTGGTGGATCCACATGCAATGGCACTGGTGGATCCATAAGTGGTCTGTGAAAAGAACACACATGCAATGACACTGGTGGATCCATATGTGGTCTGTGAAAAGAACACACATGCAATGACACTGGTGGATCCATATGTGGTCTGTGAAAAGAACACACATGCAATGAACTCTGGTGGATCCATATGCGGTCTTTGAAAAGAACACACATGCAATGAACTCTGGTGGATCCATATGTGGTCTGTGAAAAGAACACACATGCAATGACACTGGTGGATCCATATGTGGTCTGTGAAAAGAACACACATGCAATGAACTCTGGTGGATCCATATGCGGTCTTTGAAAAGAACACACATGCAATGAACTCTGGTGGATCCATATGTGGTCTGTGAAAAGAACACACATGCAATGACACTGGTGGATCCATATGTGGTTTGTGAAAAGAACACACATTTCAATGACACTGGTGGATCCATATGTGGTTTATGAAAAGAACACACATGCAATGACTATAGCTGTGGTTAATGAAAAGAACACACATGCAATGACACTGGTGGATCCATAGGTGGATTGTGAAAAGAACACACATGCAATGATACTGGTGGATCTATATATGGTCTGTGAAAAGAACACGCATGAAATGACACGGGTGGATCCATATGTGGTGTGTGAAAAGAACACCTTTGCAATGACACTGGTGGGTCGATATGTGGTCTGTGAAAAGAACACACATGCAATGACACTGGTGGATCCATATGTGGTCTGTGAAAACAACACACATGCAATGACACAGGTGGATGCATAAGCGGATTATGAAAAGAACACACATGCAATGACATTGGTGGATCCATATGTGGTCCGTGAAAAGAACACACATGCAATGACGCTGGTGGATCCATATGTGGTTTATGAAAAGAACACACATGCAATGACACTAGTGGATCCATATGTGGTTTGTGAAAAGAAAAACACATGCAATGAACTCTGGTGGTTCCATATGTGGTTTGTGAAAAGAATAGACATGCAATAACTCTAGCTCTGTTTAATGAAAAGAACACACATGCAATGAGAGTGGTGGATCCATAGGTGGATTGTGAAAAGAACACACATGCAATGAAGTCTGGTGGATCCATATGCAATGACACTGGTGGGTCCATATGTGGTCCGTGGAAAGAACACACATTTCAATGACACTGGTTGATCCATATGTGGTTTGTGAATAGAACACACATGCAATGAACTCTGTTGGATCCATATGCAATGACACTAGTGGATTCATATATGGTCTGTGAAAAGAACAAACATTTCAATGACACTGGTGGATCCATATACGGTTTGTGAAAAAACACACATGTAATGAACTCTGGTGGATCCATATGTGGTCTGTGAAAACAACACACGTTTCAATGTCACGGGTAGATCCATACATGGTCTGTGAAAAGAACACACATGCAATGACACTAGTGGATCCATATGTGGTCTGTGAAAAGAACACACATGCAATGACACTGGTGGATCCATATGTGGTTTGTGAAAAGAACACACATGCAATGACACTGGTGGATCCATATGTGGGTTGTGAAAAGAACACACATTTCAATGACACTGGTGGATCCGTATGTGGTTTGTGAAAAGAACACACTTGCAATGAACTCTGGTGGATCCACATGCAATGACACTGGTGGATCCATAAGTGGTCTATGAAAAGAACACACATGCAATGACACTGGTGGATCCATATGTGGTCTGTGAAAAGAACACACATGCAATGACACTGGTGGATCCATATGTGGTCTGTGAAAAGAACACACATGAAATGAACTGTGGTGGATCCATATGTGGTCTTTGAAAAGAACACACATGCAATCAACTCTAGTGGATCCATATGTGGTCTGTGAAAAGAACACACATGCAATGACACTGGTGGATCCATATGTGGTTTGTGCAAAGAACACACATTTCAATGACACTGTTGGATCCATATGTGGTTTATGAAAAGAACACACATGCAATGACTCTAGCTGTGGTTAATCTAAAGAACACAGATGCAATGACACTGGTGGATCCATAGGTGGATTGTGAAAAGAACACACATACAATGACGCTGGTGGATCTATATGTGGTCTGTGAAAAGAACACGCATGAAATGACACGGGTGGATCCATATGTGGTTTGTGAAAAGAACACACATGCAATGACACAGGTGGATCCATATGTGGTCTGTGAAAATAACACACATGCAATGACACTGGTGGATCCATATGTGGTCTGTGAAAAGAACACACATGCAATGACACCGGTGGATGCATATGTGGTTTATGAAAAGAACACACATGCAATGACATTGGTGGATCCATATGTGGTCCGTGAAAAGAACACACATGCAATGACACTGGTGGATCCATATATGGTTTGTGAAAAGAACACACGTGCAATGAGACTAGTGGATCCATATGTGGTTTGTGAAAAGAAAAACACGTGCAATGAACTCTGGTGGTTCCATATGTGGTTTGTGAAAAGAATAGACACGCAATAACTCTAGCTGTGTTTAATGAAAAGAACACACATGCAATGAGAGTGGTGGATCCATAGGTGCATTATGAAAAGAACACACATGCAATGAACTCTGGTGGATCCATATGCAATGACACTGGTGGGTCCATATGTGGTTTGTGAAAAGAACACACATTTCAATGACACTGGTGGATCCATATGTGGTTTGTGAAAAGAACACACTTGCAATGAACTCTGGTGGATCCACATGTAATAACACTAGTGGATCCATAAGTGGTATGTGAAAAGAACACACATGCAATGACACTGGTGGATCCATATGTGGTCTGAGAAAAGAACACACATGCAATGACACAGGTGGATCCATATGTGGTATGTGAAAAGAACACACATGAAATGAACTCTGGTGGATCCATATGTGGTCTTTGAAAAGAACACACATGCAATGAACTCTGGTGGATCCATATGTGGTCTGTGAAAATAACACACATGCAATGACACTGGTGGATCCATATGTGGTTTGTGAAAAGAACACACATTTCAATGACACTGGTGGAACCATATGTGGTTTATGAAAAGAACACACATGCAATGACTCTAGCTATGGTTAATGAAAAGAACACACATGCAATGACACTGGTGGATCCATAGGTGGATTGTGAAAAGAACACACATGCAATGACACTGGTGGATCTATATATGGTCTGTGAAAAGAACACGCATGAAATGACACGGGTGGATCCATATGTGGTCTGTGAAAAGAACACACATGCAATGACACAGGTGGATCCATATGTGGCCTGTGAAAAGAACACACATGCAATGACACTGGTGGATCCATATGTGGTCTGTGAAAAGAACACACATGCATTGACACAGGTGGATGCATATGTGGTTTATGAAAAGAACACACATGCAATGACATTGGTGGATCCATATGTGGTCCGTCAAAAGAACACACATGCAATGACACTGGTGGATCTATTTGAGGTTTGTGAAAAGAACACACATGGAATGACACTAGTGGATCCATATGTGGTTTGTGAAAAGAAAAAACACATGCAATGAACTCTGGTGGTTCCATATGTGGTTTGTGAAAAGAATAGACATGCAATAACTCTAGCTATATTTAATGAAAAGAACACACATGCAATGAGAGTGGTGGATCCATAGGTGGATTGTGAAAAGAACACACATGCAATGAACTCTGGTGGATCCATATGCAATGACACTGGTGGGTCCATATGTGGTCTGTGAAAAGAACACACATTTCAATGACATTGGTGGATCCATATGTGGTTTGTGAAAAGAACACACTTGCAATGAACTCTGGTGGATCCACATGCAATAACACTAGTGGATCCATAAGTGGTCTGTGAAAAGAACACACATGCAATGACACTGGTGGATCCATATGTGGTCTATGAAAAGAATTCACATGCAATGACACTGGTGGATCCATATCTGGTCTATGAAATGAACACACATGCAATGAACTCTGGTGGATCCATATGTGGTCTTTGAAAAGAACACACATGCAATGAACTCTGGTGGACCCATATGTGGTCTATGAAAATAAAACACATGCAATGACACTGGTGGATCCATATGTGGTCTGTGAAAAGAACACACATTTCAATGACACTGGTAGATCCATATGTCGTTTGTGAAAAGAACACACATGCAATGACTCTAGCCGTGGTTAATGAAAAGAACACACATGCAATGACACTAGTGGATCCATAGATGGATTGTGAAAAGAACACACATGCAATGACACTGGTGGATCCATATGTGGTCCATGAAAAGAACACACATGCAATGACACCGGTGGATCCATATGTGGTCTGTGAAAAGAACACACATGCAATGACACTGGTGGATCCATATGTGGTTTGTGAAAAGAACACACATGCAATGACACTAGTGGATCCATATGTGGTCTGTGAAAAGAACCGACATGCAATGACTCTAGATGTGGTTAATGAAAAGAACAGACATGCAATGACACTGGTGGATCCATATGTGGTCTGTGAAAAGAACACACATGCAATGGCACTGGTGGATCCATATGTGGTCTGTGAAAAGAACACACATACAATGACAAAGGGGTTTCCATATGTGGTCTGTGAAAAGAACATACATGCAATGACACTAGTGGATCCATATGTGGTCTGTGAAAATAACACACATGCAATGAAAATGGTGGTTCCATATGTGGTCTGTGAAAAGAACACAAATGCAATGACACTAGTAGATCCATATGTGGTTGGTGAAAATAACACACATGAAATGACAATGGTGATTCCATATGTGGTTTGTGAAAAGAACAGACATGCAATGACAATAGTTGTGGTTAATGAAAAGAACACACACGAAATGACAATGGTGGATCCATAGGTGGATTGTGCAAAGAACACACGTACAATGAACTCTGGTGGATCCATATGCAATGACACTGGTGGGTCCATATGTGGTCCGTGGAAAGAACACACATTTCAATGACACTGGTTGATCCATATGTGGTTTGTGAAAAGAACACACATGCAATGAACTCTGCTGGATCCATATGCAATGACACTGGTGGATTCATATATGGTCTATGAAAAGAACAAACATTTCAATGACACTGGTGGATCCATATACGGTTTGTGAAAAAACACACATGTAATGAACTCTGGTAGATCCATATGTGGTCTGTGAAAACAACACACATTTCAATGTCACGGGTAGATCCATACATGGTCTGTGAAAAGAACACACATGCAATGACACTAGTGGATCCATATGTGGTCTGTGAAAAGAACACACATGCAATGACACTGGTGGATCCATATGTGGTTTGTGAAAAGAACACACATGCAATGACATTGGTGGATCCATATGTGGGTTGTGAAAAGAACACACATTTCAATGACACTGGTGGATCCGTATGTGGTTTGTGAAAAGAACACACTTGCAATGAACTCTGGTGGATCCACATGCAATGACACTGGTGGATCCATAAGTGGTCCATGAAAAGAACACACATGCAATGACACTGGTGGATCCATATGTGGTCTGTGAAAAGAACACACATGCAATGACACTGGTGGATCCATATGTGGTCTGTGAAAAGAACACACATGAAATGAACTGTGGTGGATCCATATGTGGTCTTTGAAAAGAACACACATGCAATCAACTCTAGTGGATCCATATGTGGTCTGTAAAAAGAACACACATGCAATGACACTGGTGGATCCATATGTGGTTTGTGCAAAGAACACACATTTCAATGACACTGTTGGATCCATATGTGGTTTATGAAAAGAACACACATGCAATGACTCTAGCTGTGGTTAATCTAAAGAACACAGATGCAATGACACTGGTGGATCCATAGGTGGATTCTGAAAAGAACACACATACAATGACGCTGGTGGATCTATATGTGGTCTGTGAAAAGAACACGCATGAAATGACACGGGTGGATCCATATGTGGTATGTGAAAAGAACACACATGCAATGACACAGGTGGATCCATATGTGGTCTGTGAAAACAACACACATGCAATGACACTGGTGGATCCATATGTGGTCTGTGAAAAGAACACACATGCAATGACACCGGTGGATGCACATGTGGTTTATGAAAAGAACACACATGCAATGACATTGGTGGATCCATATGTGGTCCGTGAAAAGAACACACATGCAATGACATTGGTGGATCCATATATGGTTTGTGAAAAGAACACACGTGCAATGACACTAGTGGATCCATATGTGGTTTGTGAAAAGAAAAACACATGCAATGAACTCTAGTGGTTCCATATGTGGTTTGTGAAAAGAATAGACACGCAATAACTCTAGCTGTGTTTAATGAAAAGAACACACATGCAATGAGAGTGGTGGATCCATAGGTGGATTATGAAAAGAACACACATGCAATGAACTCTGGTGGATCCATATGCAATGACACTGGTGGGTCCATATGTGGTTTGTGAAAAGACACACATTTCAATGACACTGGTGGATCCATATGTGGTTTGTGAAAAGAACACACTTGCAATGAACTCTGGTGGATCCACATGCAATAACACTAGTGGATCCATAAGTGGTATGTGAAAAGAACACACATGCAATGACACTGGTGGATCCATATGTGGTCTGAGAAAAGAACACACATGCAATGACACAGGTGGATCCATATGTGGTATGTGAAAAGAACACACATGAAATGAACTCTGGTGGATCCATATGTGGTCTTTGAAAAGAACACACATGCAATGAACTCTGGTGGATCCATATGTGGTCTGTGAAAAGAACACACATGCAATGACACTGGTGGATCCATATGTGGTTTGTGAAAAGAACACACATTTCAATGACACTGGTGGAACCATATGTGGTTTATGAAAAGAACACACATGCAATGACTCTAGCTGTGGTTAATGAAAAGAACACACATGCAATGACACTGGTGGATCCATAGGTGGATTGTGAAAAGAACACACATGCAATGACACTGGTGGATCTATATATGGTCTCTGAAAAGAACACGCATGAAATGACACGGGTGGATCCATATGTGGTCTGTGAAAAGAACACACATGCAATGACACAGGTGGATCCATATGTGGCCTGTGAAAATAACACACATTCAATGACACTGGTGGATCCATATGTGGTCTGTGAAAAGAACACACATGCATTGACACAGGTGGATGCATATGTGGTTTATGAAAAGAACACACATGCAATGACATTGGTGGATCCATATGTGGTCCGTCAAAAGAACACACATGCAATGACACTGGTGGATCTATATGAGGTTTGTGAAAAGAACACACATGGAATGACACTAGTGGATCCATATGTGGTTTGTGAAAAGAAAAAAACACATGCAATGAACTCTGGTGGTTCCATATGTGGTTTGTGAAAAGAATAGACATGCAATAACTCTAGCTATATTTAATGAAAAGAACACACATGCAATGAGAGTGGTGGATCCATAGGTGGATTGCGAAAAGAACACACATGCAATGAACTCTGGTGGATCCATATGCAATGACACTGGTGGGTCCATATGTGGTCTGTGAAAAGAACACACATTTCAATGACACTGGTGGATCCATATGTGGTCTGTGAAAAGAACACACTTGCAATGAACTCTGGTGGATCCACATGCAATAACACTAGTGGATCCATAAGTGGTCTGTGAAAAGAACACACATGCAATGACACTGGTGGATCCATATGTGGTCTATGAAAAGAATACACATGCAATGACACTGGTGGATCCATATCTGGTCTATGAAATGAACACACATGCAATGAACTCTGGTGGATCCATATGTGGTCTTTTAAAAGAACACACATGCAATGAACTCTGGTGGACCCATATGTGGTCTATGAAAATAAAACACATGCAATGACACTGGTGGATCCATATGTGGTCTGTGAAAAGAACACACATTTCAATGACACTGGTAGATCCATATGTCGTTTGTGAAAAGAACACACATGCAATGACTCTAGCCGTGGTTAATGAAAAGAACACACATGCAATGACACTAGTGGATCCATAGATGGATTGTGAAAAGAACACACATGCAATGACACTGGTGGATCCATATGTGGTCCGTGAAAAGAACACACATGCAATGACACCGGTGGATCCATATGTGGTCTGTGAAAAGAACACACATGCAATGACACTGGTGGATCCATATGTGGTTTGTGAAAAGAACACACATGCAATGACACTAGTGGATCCATATGTGGTCTGTGAAAAGAACCGACATGCAATGACTCTAGATGTGGTTAATGAAAAGAACAGACATGCAATGACACTGGTGGATCCATATGTGGTCTGTGAAAAGAACACACATGCAATGGCACTGGTGGATCCATATGTGGTCTGTGAAAAGAACACACATACAATGACAAAGGGGGTTCCATATGTGGTCTGTGAAAAGAACATACATGCAATGACACTAGTGGATCCATATGTGGTCTGTGAAAATAACACACATGCAATGAAAATGGTGGTTCCATATGTGGTCTGTGAAAAGAACACAAATGCAATGACACTAGTAGATCCATATGTGGTTGGTGAAAATAACACACATGAAATGACAATGGTGATTCCATATGTGGTTTGTGAAAAGAACAGACATGCAATGACAATAGTTGTGGTTAATGAAAAGAACACACACGCAATGACAATGGTGGATCCATAGGTGGATTGTGCAAAGAACACACGTACAATGAACTCTGGTGGATCCATATGCAATGACACTGGTGGGTCCATATGTGGTCCGTGGAAAGAACACACATTTCAATGACACTGGTTGATCCATATGTGGTTTTTGAAAAGAACACACATGCAATGAACTCTGCTGGATCCATATGCAATGACACTGTGGATTCATATATGGTCTGTGAAAAGAACAAACATTTCAATGACACTGGTGGATCCATATACGGTTTGTGAAAAAACACACATGTAATGAACTCTGGTGGATCCATATGTGGTCTGTGAAAACAACACACATTTCAATGACACGGGTAGATCCATACATGGTCCGTGAAAAGAACACACATGCAATGACACTAGTGGATCCATATGTGGTCTGTGAAAAGAACACACATGCAATGACACTGGTGGATCCATATGTGGTTTGTGAAAAGAACACACATCCAATGACACTGGTGGATCCATATGTGGTTTGTTAAAAGAACACACATGCAATGACACTCGTGGATCCATATATAGTTTGTGAAAAGAACACACATGCAATGAACTCTGGTGGTTCCATATGTGGTTTGTGAAAAGAACAGACATGCAATGACGTGGTTAATGAAAAGAACACACATGCAATGGCAATGGTGGAACCATAGGTGGATTGTGAAAAGAACACACATGCAATGACAATGGTGGGTCCATATGTGGTCTGTAAAAAGAACACACATTTCAATGACACTGTTGGATCCATATATGGTTTGTGAAAATAACACACTTGCAATGAACTCTGGTGGATCCACATGCAATGACACTGGTGGATCCATAAGTGGTCTGTGAAAAGAACACACATGCAATCACACTGGTGGATCCATATATGGTCTGTGAAAAGAACACACATGCAATCACACTGGTGGATCCATATATGGTCTGTGAAAAGAACACACATGCAATCACACTGGTGGATCCATATTTGATCTGTGAAAAGAACACACATGCAATGAACACTGGTGGATCCATATGTGGTCTGTGAAAAGAACACACATGCAATGAACTCTGGTGGATCAATATGTGGTCTGTGAAAAGAACAGACATGCAATGAACTCTGGTGGATCCATATGTGCTCTGTGAAAAGAACACACATGCAATGACACTGGTGGATCCATATGTGGTATGTGAAAAGAACACACATGCAATGACAACTGTGGTTTCCATATTTGGTCTGTGAAAAGAAAAGACATGCAATGAATCTAACTGTGGTTAATGAAAAGAACACACATGCAATGACACTAGTGGATCCATAGGTGCATTGTGAAAACAACACACATGCAATGAACTCTGGTGGATCCATATGTGGTCTATGAAAAGAACACACATGCAATGACACTAGTGGATCCATATGTGGTCTGTGAAAAGAACACACGTGCAATGACAATGGTGGTTCCATACATGCTCTGTGAAAAGAACAGACATGCAATGACACTGGTGGATCCATATGTGGTTTGTGAAAAGAACACACATGCAATTACTCTAGCTATGGTTAATGAAAAGAACACACATGCAATTACACTGGTGGATCCATAGGTGGATTGTGAAAAGAACACACATGCAATGATACTGGTGGATCTATATGTGGGTTTGAAAAGAACACACATGCATTGGAAATGGTGGATCCATATGTGGTGTATGAAAAGAACACACATGCAATGAAAACTATGGTTCCATATGTGGTCTGTGAAAAGAACAGACATGCAATGACTCTAGTTGTGGTTAATGAAAAGAACACACATGCAATGACACTGGTGGATCCATATGTGGTCTGTGAAAAGAACACACATGCAATTAACTCTGGTGGATCCATATGTGGTCTGTGAAAAGAACAGACATGCAATTACACTAGTGGATCAATATGTGGTCTGTGAAAACAACATACATGCAATGACACTGGTGGATCCATATGTGGTCTGTGAAAAGAACACACATTTCAGTGACACCGGTGGATCCATATGTGGTTTGTGAAAAGAACACACATGCAATGACTCTAGCTGTTGTTAATGAAAAGAACACACATGCAATGACGCTGGTAGATCCATAGGTGGATTGTGAAAATAACACACATAGGATGACACTGGTGGATCTATATGTGGTCTGTGAAAAGAACACATATGCAATGAAAATGGTGGATCCATATGTGGTCTGTGAAAAGAACACACATGCAATGACAACTGTGGTTCCATATGTGGTCTGTGAAAAGAACAGACATGCAACGACTCTAGCTGTGGTTAATGAAAAGAACACACATGCAATGACACAGTTGGATCCATATGTGGTTTGTGAAAAGAACACACATGCAATGAACTATGGTGGATCCATATGTGGTCTTTGAAAAGAACAGACTTGCAATGACACTGGTGGATCCATATGTGGTCTGTGAATAGAACACACATGCAATGGCTCTGGTGGATCCATATGTGGTCTGTGAAAAGAACACACTAATACGTCCATTTTGCATCACTATTCTATATCATAATTCACTATTATTCATTGATATATTTCATATTGAGAGGTGATACTTATGTTATTTCATCTGTTTTTGCATGGTTGATGACTTTTGGAGCATGGACCGCTGCAGTTAGGATTCTGATGGAAAAGGTGTTGTTTGGAGGCAAAATTCACGAAGATCAGAAAATCCGGGAAAATATACGGAAAATTCTATTTTTCCAGAAGACTCAAGATGCCAGAAGATGGAGTGGAGGTGGGCCATAGGGGGCCCACACCACCCCATGGCGCGGGCAGGCCTAGGCCGCGCCAGGGAGTGGTGTGGCCATCCTGGCCCACTCCAGCCTCTCCCCTCGGGCGTATATCTTCCTCCCGAAACCCTAAGACTCGGGGGAGCGACCACAGAAAGATTCTGCCGCCTCTGCGGGGCGGAAAACACCGAGAGAGAAAGATCTCTCCGGCAGACAGATTTCTGCCGGAGGAATTCCTCCCCGGAGAGGGGGGATCATCGCCATCAACACCATCATCAAGCTAGACTTCATCAGGATCATCATCATCATCATCACCACCATCATCATAACCATCAGCACCCTCATCACCATCTCCATATTGCTGTAACAATTGCGTTGACTCTTGCTATAGTTCATAGGGGATACTTTCCCGGTGTTGATTACTCTTTGTAGTTGATGCTATTGAGTGAACCATTGAATTATTGTTTATGTTCAGATTGTTATACATCATTATTCCATCTCTGATCATGATCCACATGATGTCTTGTGAGTAGTTCGTTTTGTTCTTGAGGACATGGGAGAAGTCTTGTTGTTAGTAGTGGAGTTGTGTTGAGAAAGATTCAATAGATTGTTATTTAAGTTGTGGTGTACTTCTTCTAGTGGTGTCATGTGAACGTCGACTACATGACACTTCACCTATATGGCCCTAGGGGAATGCATTGTGTATTTGGCTACTAATCGTAGGGGTTGCCGGAGTGACAGAAACCTGAACCCCCGTTAGGAGACCATTGCACAAGGGACGTAAGGGTCTTAGAGTTTAAAGTTGTGGTTAGGTTTTACCTTAATTACTTTCTTGTACTTACGGATGTTTGCAAGGGGGTTTAATCACAAGTATGTATTAAGTCTTGGATGGGGCGGTACATTAGCACAGGTTCACCCACACAACACTTAGCAAGTTAGAGAAGATTAAACGACTATACGAAGCGAAAGCACTTGACAGTCTTCCCATGTGTCCTCGAGAACGTTTGGTCATCTATAGAAATACAACTGGCTTGTCCTTTGCTATATTTATTCCTACTGTCTTTATTCCTACTCTCTTTTATTTATTCGTACTTTGTTTACTTGCTATATCGAAAACCCCTAAAAATCCGTTTGCTAAGTATTTGCAGAGAATTCCTGATCCATACCACTAGTCAGCACCTTCTGCTCCTCGTTGGGTTTGACACTCTTATTTATCAAAAATACTGCGATACACCCCCTATACTTGTGGGTCATCAAGACTATTTTCTAGCGCCGTTGCCGGGGAGTGAAGCGCTATTGGAGAGTGGAACTGGTAAAGGAAACTTCTACTGTGAGTATTATTTACTTCTGCTAGTTGCTTTATTTTCGTTATGGATAATTCGCTGAGTTTCTTATTTGGTAATGCTACTACCACTGCTAAGGTAGTAGATAAGCCACCACCTGCTAAGAAAGATGTTTTCAAAATACCTACAGGAATTATTGATCGTGTTATGGATAACTACTATGTTGGGGATGGAACTGTCCATCCCGGTGATCATTTACTCTTTATACACGAATTATGCGGGTTGTTCAAGTGTGCAGGTATTACTACAGATCAAGTTAAGAAGAAGCTATTCTCATTATCACTGAAAGGAAGAGCTGAGGAATGGTATAAGCTGCTGAAGAATGGACAAGCTCTGGAATGGGAGGAAATAGTGCCTCTCTTTTATTCAAAGTTTTATCCTCCTAGTGAGATTCATAAAGATCGGAATCAAATATACAACTTTTGGCCTCTTGATGGAGAGAGTACAGCTCAAGCTTGGGGGAGATTGAAGTTACTAATGCTCAAATGTCCCATTCATGAGCTCCCCAACAATATTATTATCAATAACTTTTATGCAAGGCTCCCTCTACATGATAAAGATTTATTGGACGCTTCTTATGCTGGATCATTCACTCGTATGGAAGAAGAAGTTAAATGGGACCTTCTAGACCGTATTCAAGACAATGCTGAAGCTTGGGAGAATGACAAAGGTAGAAAGTCAGGTATAAATTATGATTATGAATGCATTGAATCTTTTATGGGAACTGATGACTTTCAAAATATTAAAAATGCTTATGGTGTAGACTCTCAAGCTATTGCTTCTTATTTTAAGGCATTTGCTTCTTATATTGAAGTGCCTAAAAAGAAGTGGAATAAGTATCATGAACCTTATAAAGATATTGCTAAGAGTGTTCCTGCAAGAAATACTGAAGTTTATACTGCTAATCATGTTTTACCTGAACCTTATATTGAGAAAATGCCTTTTCCAGTTAAGGTAAAGGAACATTCTATGATAGTTAGTATGGTTAATGAAAGTATGAGTAAGGCTACTGAACCTGATAAACAAATGATTGATGAACCTATTGTAGCAAATGTGAAAGACTTTGTCACTAAGTATGAAAAAGAAGGACACACTATCCTTTGTAAGGATAGCTCTAATAGTGTTTCACATAATAGTGTTATGAGAGCTAGTATTCCTGTGTTTTCTGTTAGAATAAGTGATCATTGGTATGATAGTCCTTGTGATAGCTATATTGTTAAGTTTATGCATGATACTGAAAGCTATTATGAGCAAGGGAAAAGTGTTCTTATGCATCTCAATAATATCAAGTTTCCTCGTTTTATGCTGAAAGTTTTTATGTTGCACTTCTTTTGCCTTCTTATGCAAGTAGCCTTTGGTTTCAACAACTTATTTGTTTACAAAATTCCCTTGCATAGGAAGTGGGTTAGACTTAAATATGTGTGTGTTTTTGCTTCGTAATGCTCTCTTTCACTTCAAATCATATCCCTATGAGAGCTTCTTCAAAATTATCATGCCCATCTTAATGGCTATAAAGAAAGAGCTTTATGGGAGACTACCCAATTTGTTTATGCTTTCAGTTTGTTTTTGTTTCTTTGAGTCTTGAAAGTTATTACTTCGGTAATAACTGCTCCTTATCCATTTTGTTTGGTTTTTGTGTCAAGATCAACCTCTAATGAGAGAGAAGTAAGATTTGGGGAAGTTGCTGTCCCGAAACAGATTTTTGTGCTTCACCGTAAAATTTTGTGAGAGATCTCTGTATATCGGATTGAGCTGTAATTTTTTGTGCTTCTGACCCAGGTTGTAATTTAACTTTCGTTAGTTTTGCACTTTTTGATTTGAGCAATAGAATATTTTAGAAAAAATTGATCTTTACCTGCTGGTCTGTTTTGACAGATTTTGCCATTCTTGCATTTGCTTCTTTATTCGATTTCCTTTTTGAATTCATTTTGGGTTTTCGAAAGGAGTTGCTACAGTAACTTTTGTTTTGATGGTTTTCAGTCGAAGTTGGACTCAAAAGGTTTTCTCACTTCACTTATACTAATGTTGCTAATGAGAACTGTGTGAAGTTTTGTGTGAAAGAAATTTCCAGGAAGTGGAGATAATGGTGTAACAAGGAAGAGAAAGGTTTTATGACTCGAGTAATAAGTATATGAAGATGAAGATATCGATGATATTCAAGTGATGACTCCAGAAGGATCCACTCAATACCAAATTCTGAGACCTGCAGAGTCCGTTTCCAACTAGGTAACAGTTCTGGTAAGGAAAGTTCCGCAAAAATACAATCCAACTATATTTTTGCAGTTTTAAGTCAATAAGGAAAGCTACAAAGCGAAAAAGGGATGGAAACAGAGCCAGGATGTCCCACACCACCCATGGCGTGGGCCCACCTTTGGTCGCCCCACCAGGTGGTGAGGCCACTCTGGACTCCGCCTCCGACTCGTTTTCTCCCAGTACCTTCCTTTTGATGTAAAACTTCGTAATTTATAACCCCCCGGATCCCTCGATGTCTGTATATTGTGTTTTCATCGTGTTTTTGTTTTGATCTGTTTCTGTCAGGACATACTCTTTGAGAGCTTAGAAGAACAATGGTGTCCGCCAAGGATAAAGGGAAGGAGCCCATGGAGGAAGACCTCCAAGACCCCGGGAAGGAGAAAGAGATCAAGAGTGAAGGTGAAGAGGAGGAAAAACACACCGACACTACCGTTGCAAGCATCGGGGTGGTGGCAAATCCAGCCATTGGAAGGAAGCCTCCTCATCACCGTTCAGATCCCTGGTCACTTCCTCCATGCACCAAGAATCCTTTCCACACTCTTATCCATGAGCATCAATACCAGAATATGCCCAAGGAGAAATTACCCTCCAATTGGGATTTGCCTCATTCTAGCCATGCAGGAAAAGAAGACTTCAAGGAGGAAGAGTGGGGAAAGAATAGCAAGAGCTGGAATTCTCAACACGACATGATCATGAGCCGCATTGAGCAAAACTCGCAGCTTATTCGTAATCTCACCTTCGAGATTGAGGACTTGGGGAAACTGATCAGAGAGCTCATCGAGAGGATACCACCACCACCTAAGGAGTAATTCTTTATCAGGTTTGGCATCCCCTTGGTTTGTTCCAAGCTTGGGGGAGTGCCGCGGTATCACATCACTATCTTCTATCTTTTTACTTTATTAGTAGAGTCATATCATGAATAGAGGAGTTATTGTGTAGTATGGTTTGCATTATGGAAGTGTCCCCTCTCTCGTTAGATTTGTATCCCTTGGTGTGAGTTTCCATTATGGAGTACTAATGAGAAGTTCTATCATTCACTCTTTTGCATAGCTTATGATAGTTTTCAATTCGTGGTTATATGATTGATCTTGTTGTTAGTATTGGTATCACTTTGGGATCATTGAGTTAATTTAGTTGGTTTTGGCAAACCTGGCTCGGACAGTAGCAACACCTTTTTGAGAGTTGAAAAGAAAAAGATAGAAGTACTCGAGAGAAAAATAGTTTCATCATCTTTCTTTCTTGATTTGCTCATAAGTCTAGTATTCTCTAGTTAAGATCTTTTGTGCTTCCAAGGAAGATTGCATGTTTGTCTTTATCACTTGTATGTTTGTTTGTTTCCTTCAACTCTTGTACTTGCTACCCAGCCTTGCTAGCCAAAAACCTGTACTGAGAGGGTATTCTTCTCGTGCATCCACCTCCTTTAAACCAAAACCTTTGCCATTTGCGTCCACCATACCTACCTATTAGCATTATTGCTATTCCAAGTAAATTCATGTTTTATCTACCTCCCAAATTAAACTTGTTATGTGAAAATTAGTGATTAAAGCTCTCATGAACTTGATGGCAAACCTTATTTTCTTGTGTTTAATAAACTTGAACCATTGGGTCCTTCTTTGTTGCGTATATGCTTGCGCTTTATGAGTTAAAGTTAGCAGAACCATGTATCTTGGGGACCGCTTTCAGCACTTCATTGGCACTTGTACCTAGTTGATATCATGTTCTTTTGCTTATGGATCCCGGCGGTGTGAAATAAAAGTGGAACTTGAAAGATCATGGAGTTTATATGTGTGTTAGAGAAACGCCTAGGCCGCTAGCCTAAGCCATGCCTAATCATGGTGGAAACTTGCAGCATAACTATAGTGAGCATTCTATGAAGCATCCTCAATAAAAACCTATGCAAATAGCAAATAAAAAGATTGCTGAGATGCTCACTGTCTGCTTGCCTTGTCATTTTGATTATGGGATAGCTCCTGTGTCATGTGCAAGGGGTACCCCGTTGGCGGTTCTCAATGATACACATGTATTTACAATGACAAGAGCTTGCTCGTGACTGAAGTTGAGTAGCATGAGGATAGGTACTCATAAGTAAGGGGCATGAGATTTCAACTTATAGCTTGTCAAGCATATCCTCTAAGTTGTGTCACTTTAACCTTAATCACCTAAAGATGCCTATGATAGGGGCAATGAGAGCTGAAAGCTAGTAAGTATCATAATTTTTGGGAGCTCTTTATGAGACTTGCAATCCCTGCTTCCCTCTGCGAAGGGCCCTTCTTTTACTTTGTAGTTGAGTCAGTAAACGTTTTCCCTTCTATCTCAGCAAGTATCTTGAGTTGATGTGTTTCATTCATTCATATGATGATTTATGCATTCATGTTTCTTATGTTCCTTGTTTTGCACATTGCTCTTATCTTGAAGTTTACTACTTTGAAAGCTTTCTTTGAAAAACCAGCTATTTGTGAACTCCAGCAAATTATCAACTATTCTTCGACCAAGAGCTAAGTTTGCCATTACCAATGATGATTTACTCTATGTATCTTTATTGTGTTTCCTTTACTCACTGCAAGTTGAGTTATATAACAGTGAGTTGTCTTCTATTATGATCTATGTATTTGATGAATGTGATGCTTCTTGTCCATATTCTTTTATCGACTCTTCACTCCATAAACCTGAGGTCATGTTTATTGAGCTCAGTTTCGCTTGGGGACAAGCGAAGTCTAAGCTTGGGGGGAGTTGATACGTCCATTTTGCATCACTATTCTATGTCTTAATTCACTATTATTCATTGATATATTTCATATTGAGACGTGATACTTATGTTATTTCATTTGTTTTTGCATGGTTGATGACTTTTGGAGCATGGACTGCAGTCAGGATTCTGATAGAAAAGGTGTTGTTTGGAGGCAAAATTCGCGAAGATCAGAAAATCCGGGAAAATATACGGAAAATTCTATTTTTCCAGAAGACTCAAGATGCCAGAAGATGGAGTGGAGGTGGGCCACAAGGGGCCCACACCACCTCATGGCGGGCAGGCCTAGGCCGCGCCAGGGAGTGGTGTGGACACCCTGGCCCACTCCAGCCTCTCCCCTCGGGCGTATATCTTCCTCCCGAAACCCTAAGACTCGGGGGAGCGACCACAGAAAGATTCCGCCACCTCTGCGGGGCAGAAAACACCGAGAGAGAAAGATCTCTCTGGCAGACAGATTTCTACCGGAGGAATTCCTCCCCGGAGAGGGGGATCGTCGCCATCAACACCATCATCAAGCTGGACTTCATCGGGATCATCATCATCATCACCACCATCATCATCACCATCAGCACCCTCATCACCATCTCCATATTGCTGTAACAATTGCGTTGAATCTTGCTATAGTTCATAGGGGAAACTTTCCCGGTGTTGATTACTCTTTGTAGTTGATGCTATTGAGTGAACCATTGAATTATTGTTTATGTTCAGATTGTTATACATCATTATTCCATCTCTGATCATGATCCATATGATGTCTTGTGAGTAGTTCCCTTTTGTTCTTGAGGACATGGGATAAGTCTTGTTGTTAGTAGTGGAGTTGTGTTGAGAAAGATTCAATAGATTGTTATTTAAGTTGTGGTGTACTTCTTCTAGTGGTGTCATGTGAACATCGACTACATGACACTTCACCTATATGGGCCTAGGGGAATGCATTGTGTATTTGGCTACTAATCGTAGGGGTTGCCGGAGTGACAGAAACCTGAACCCCCGTTAGGAAACCATTGCACAAGGGACGTAAGGGTCTTAGAGTTTAAAGCTGTGGTTAGGTTTTACCTTAATTAGTTTCTTGTACTTATGGATGTTTGCAAGGGGGTTTAATCACAAGTATATATTAAGTCTTGGATCCATATATGGTCTGTGAAAAGAACACACATGCAATGACACCGGTGGATCCATATGTGGTCTGTGAAAAGAACACACATGCAATGAACTCTGTTGGATCCATACATGGTCTGTGTAAAGAACACACATGCAATGACACTGGTTGATCAATATGTGGTCTGTGAAAAGAACACACATGAAATGACAATGGTGGATCCATATGTGGTCATTGAAAATAATATACGTGCAATGAACTCTGGCGGATCCATATGTGGTTTGTGAAAATAACACACATGCAATGACACTGGTGGATCTATATGTGGTCTGTGAAAGAACACACATGCAATGACAACTATGGTTTCCATATGTGGTCTGTGAAAAGAACAGACATGCGATGACTCTAGCTGTGGTTAATGAAGAGAACACACATGCAATGACACTAGTGGATCCATAGGTGGATTGTGAAAAGAACACATATGCAATGAACTCTGGTGGATCCATATGTGGTCTATGAAAAAGAACACACATGCAATGACGCTGGTGGATCCATATGTGGTATGTGAATAGAACACACATGCAATGAACTCTGGTGGATCCATATGTGGTCTATGAAAAGAACACACATTTCAATGACAATGGTGGATCCATATGTGGTTTGTGAAAAGAACACACATGCAATGACTCTAGCTGTGGTTAATGAAAAGAAAACACACATGCAATGACACTGGTGGATCCATAGGTGGATTGTGAAAAGAACACACATGCAATGACATTGGTGGATGTATATGTGGTCTGTGAAAAGAACACACATGAAATGAAAATGGTGGATCCATATGTGGTCTGTGAAAACAACACACATGCAATGACATATGTGGTTCCATATGTGGTCTGTGAAAAGAACAGACATGCAATGACTCTAGCTGTGGTTAATGAAAAGAACACACATGCAATGACACTGGTAGATCCATATGTGGTCTGTGAAAAGAACACACATGCAATGAACTCTGGTGGATCCATATGTGGTTTCTGAAAAGAACATACATGCAATGACACTAGTGGATCCATATGTGGTCTATGAAAATAAAACAACTGGAATGAAAATGGTGGATCCATATGTAGCATGTCAAAAGAACACACTTGCAATGGCACTGGTGGATCCATATGTGGTTTGTAAAAAGAAAACACATTGCAATGAATTCGGGTGGTTCCATATGTGGTTTGTGAAAAGAACAGACATGTAATGACTCTAGCTGTGGTTAATGAAAAGAACACACATGCAATGACAATGGTGGATCCATAGGTGGATTGTGAAAAGAACACACATGCAATGAACTCTGGTGGATCCATATGCAGTGACACTGGTGGGTCCATATGTGGTCTGTGAAAAGAACACACATTTCAATGACACTGGTGGATCTATATGTGGTTTGTGAAAAGAACACACTTGCAATGAACTCTGGTGGATCCATATGCAATGACACTGGTGGATCTATATGTGGTCTCTGAAAAGAACAAACATTTCAATGACACTAGTGCATACATATATGGTTTGTGAAAAGAAAACACATGCAATGAACTCTGGTGGATCCATATGCGGTCTGTGAAAACAACAAACATTTCAATGACACTGGTGGATCCATACATGGTCTGTGAAAAGAACACAGATGCAATGAACTCTGGTGGATCCATACATGGCCTATGAAAAGAACAGACATGCAATAACACTGGTTGATCCATATGTGGTCTATGAAAAGAACACACATGAAATGACAATGGTGGATCCATATGTGGTCTATGAAAAGAACACACGTGCAATGATAGTGGTGGATACATATGTGGTCTGCGAAAAGAACACGCATGCAATGACACTGGTGGATCCATATGTTGTCTGTGAAAAGAACACACATGCAATGACACTGGTGGATCCATATGTGGTATGTGAAAAGAACACACATGGAATGAACTCTGGTGGATCCATATGTGGTCTGTGAAAAGAACAGACATGCAATGACTCTAGTGGATCCATATGTGGTCTGTGAAAAAAAACACATGCAATGACACTCGTGGATCCATATATGCTCTGTGAAAAGAACACACATGCAGTGACACTGGTGGATCCATAGGTGGTCAGTGAAAAGAACACACATCCAATGACACTGGTGGATCCATATGTGGTCTGTGCAAAGAACACACATGCAATGACACTAGTGGATCCATATGTGGTGTGTGAAAAGAACACGCATGCAATGACACTAGTGGATCCATATGTGCTCTGTGAAAAGAACACACGTGTAATGACACTGGTGGATCCATATGTGGTTTGTGAAAATAACACACATGCAATGACACTGGTGGATCCATATGTGGTTTGTGAAAAGAACAGACATGCAATGACAATGGTGGTTCCATATGTGGTTTGTGAAAAGAACAAACATGCAATGACTCTAGCTGTGGTTAATGAAAAGAACACACATGCAATGACACTAGTGGATCCATATGTGGTCGTTGAAAAAACACACATGCAATGGCAATGGTGGATCCATATGTGGTCTGTGAAAAGAACACACATGCAATGACAATGGTGGTTCCATATGTGGTTTGTGAAAAGAACAGACATGCAATGACTCTAGCTGTGGTTAATGAAAAGAACACACATACAATGACACTAGTGGATCCATATGTGGTCTTTGAAAAGAACACACATGCAATGACAATGGTGGATCCATATGTGGTCTATGAAAAGAACGCACATGCAATGACACTGGTGGATCCATATGTGTTCTGTGAAAAGAACACACATGCAATGACAGTGGTGGATCCATAAGTGGTCTGTGAAAAGAACACACATGCAATGACACTAGTGGATCCATATGTGGTCTATGAAAAGAACACACATGCAATGACACTGGTGGATCCATATGTGGTCTGTGAAAAGAACACACATGCAATGAACTCTGGTGGATCCATATGTGGTCTGTGAAAAGAACACACATGCAATGAACTCTGGTGGATCCATATGTGGTCTGTGAAAAGAACACACATGCAATGACACTGGTTAATCCATATGTGGTTTGTGAAAAGAACAAACATGCAATGACAACTGTGGTTCCAAATGTGGTCTGTGAAAAGAACAGACATGCAATGACTCTAGCTATGGTTAATGAAAAGAACACACATGCAATGACACTATTGGATCCATAGGTGGATTGTGAAAAGAACAGGCATGCAATGAACTCTGGTGGATCCATATGTGGTCTGTGAAAATAACACACATGGAATGACACTAGTGGATCCATATGTGGTATGTGAAAAGAACACACATGCAATGAACTCTGGTGGATCCATATGTGGTCTGTGAAAAGAACACACATTTCAATGACACTGGTGGATCCATATGTGGTTTGTGAAAAGAACACACATGCAATGACTCTAGCTATGGTTAATGGAAAGAACACACATGCAATGACACTGGTGGATCCATAGGTGGATTCTGAAAAGGACACACATGCAATGACACTGGTGGATATGTATGTGGTCTATGAAAAGAACACACATGCAATGAAAATGGTGGATCCATATGTGGTATGTGAAAAGAACACACATGCAATGACACTGGTGGATCCATATGTGCTCTGTGAAAAGAACACACATGGAATGAACTCTGGTGGATCCATATATGGTTTGTGAGAAGAACACACATGCAATGAACTCTGGTGGATCCATATGTGGTCTGTGAAAACAACACACATTTAATTGACACTGGTGGATCCATACATGGTCTATGAAAATAACACACATGCAATGAACTCTGGTGGATCCATATGTGGTCTATGAAAAGAACACACATGCAATGACACTGGTTAATCCATATGTGGTTTGTGAAAAGAACAAACATTTCAATGACACTGGTGGATCCATATATGGTTTGTGAAAAGAACACACGTGCAATGAACTCTGGTGGATCCATATGTGGACTGTGAAAAGAACACACATTTCAATGACACTAGTGGATCCATACATGGTCTGTGAAAAGAACGCACATGCAATGAACTCTGGGGGATCCATATATGGAATGTGAAAAGAACACACATACAATGAACTCTGGTGGATCCATATGTGGTATGTGAAAATAACAGACATGAAATGACTCAAGATGTGGTTAATGAAAGAATACACATTTCAATGACAAATGTGGTTCCATATGTGGTTTGTGAAAAGAACAGACATGCAATGCCTACTCTTTCTATTTTCTATTTGAATCCCTTATTCTGTCTTGCCCTTGGTTTTCCGATAGTACTTAGATTTGCCCTCTCTCTCTCGGTCACAAATCTCACAAAAGCCCAAACTTGTGCTCACTTTGGGTGCTACGCCCTGATTGGCTGACACGGATGTCACGCGGATCGTCTCCACCAACCGTTGATCCTTTGTGATCCAACGGGCAGGATAACCCCTCCCTCTCCACTTTTTTTATGCATGGTCTATCTGTGCCACCGATACTTTACCTCGATAAACAAGTGAAAATCCATTTATCTAAATAAAATAAATGATCATATTTCGAAGAAGCTATCATCTTCATCTTCCGGTTCGTCCTCGTCTTCGTCAATGCCATGGTCCTTGTCATCGCCGTCGTCGGTGTCCTCCTCTGATGACTCGACACCTCCCCCTTTCTCGTATAAGCGCGCTATCTCCTCGTCGGAGTCCTCCTCCTCTTCATAGTCCCACGGGTCCACGTCACTCTCCTCCGCTTCTGCCTCCAACTGGTCGATGAACTCCTCCTCGTTGGCCGAGTCAAACTCGTCCAAATAGCTGTCTCCTCTGTTCTTCCTGGTCTTCTTCTCGTTCCTCTTCTTGTACGTACTCGTCGGTGCAACAAGCTCCCCCGTCCTGGCTGCTGCTTTGTGCTCGTTCGTCGCTGCAGGTACCCTACGCTCCTCATGTGCGGCCGGTACGAGCTTCGAAGTCGCGGCGTCCTCGAGTGCCGATGTCTATGGATCCTGGCGCGGTCGGACACGACATGCTGCCTCAGTACGCAACTCGCGAGCGCGAACGATGCAGCGAAGAGCCAGGGACAAATGACGGTCAGTGGACAACTTGGACCTGCCATTGCCACGGCGAGGAGGCATCGTGCTCGAGGTAGTTGTTCCGAATGGTCGATGGCAGGTACACAGAGTGGGGTGATGATCTGATCAAGGACGAGCAACGATTTTGTGCGTCGTGTTCACGCATGCATTTGTTGATTATCAAAAAAAGTAATATCTCGCGTACTGAACATAATTTGATCACAACAAAAGTGGCATGGCGTATTCTAGACTCATAAATATCCCATGCATGCCTATCGACGTGGAGTTCAACGGAGTTCGACGTGCCGACGTGATCGTGCAACAGTTGCACGCGGCATTGCCCCATCAACACGTGACACACGCACGCGGGACGTGCGCGCCGATGCCCGTGATGACCACCCGGCTCGCACTCCTCTTATTATATACTGGATTTTAGGCGGCGCCGAAGACCGTTGAACTGTCCATCGCAATAAAGACAAGTCCCATCGATTCCCTACCCCTGCCTCCCTGGCTTCTTTGAGAAGGTAGACCGTACACGATGGTCTTGTATAATAGTAGTAGTACTACTGGACCACGGCCTGTACTCTTTGACTCTTCTCCCACACTAATCACTATCTTCTTCCTCCTGCCGCCACCACCCTCACCCTGCAAGCCATGGCTCCCCTAAGGAGAGGCCGATCGACGATCCTCGCGGAGAAAAGGGAGAGATCTCGCTGCAAGGCACTTCTTGCTCTACTAGCCGCTCAAGCCCCCCTCTCACCGAGGCCCAATCTCCCCCGACAATGGCGCCGAATGTTCTAGCAGGCGAGGGCTCCTCCCGGTACGGTCTTCTTGTTCTACTTCTTCTCCATCTCCCTCTGCATTATGATCTTATTGAGCTTCTTCTTGTTTTTCTTCTTCTTCTTGCTCTTCCTCTTCTACGTATTACAGGCCGGCCGTGGAGCCAAAACCCACCATGGCGGAGGCGTTGCAGGACCTGTTCGGTCCTGTTCCACGTCTCAGCGAGGTAGCAAATCTCCACATTGATATTTCTCCGAGTTATGATGTGGATTTCTTAGATCGTGTCCATCCCGCATTGATTTTTCTTCTTGTTTTGCGAGTTGTATTAGTTTTCATGAATATGACTGGATCTCTTGGTCTTTCCTTAATACCATTGTTCATAGATTCACTATGGATTTTTTGTTATTAGGATTAGTTTATCGTGGTTATGAATAGATCTCTAGGCCCATTTTTAACACCGCGGTCCATAGATTCAACGGGGATTTTTTGATCTGTATTAGTATTCACCTAGAACCTGGAGTGTAATTATAGAATTTCTATTTTAATTAACATGAATGATGCAGCGATCGAAGGCCGAGTACCATGACAAGGTGACCGCGATCAGTGCCAAGATTGACAACCAACATGAGCTTGCACGCTCCCTCACCCAAGCTAATGAGAGCCTATGCAAGCAATTATCTGTGCAGAAGGAGATCTCGCTAGATTTTGCACGTGACGTCATGAGGCTGCAGAAAGTGCTCGACCATAACTTGAACAGGCAAGAATAGGCCATCAAGATAATGAACAAGCTCATGGAGGAGAAGAAGAATCTAGTGGAAAGGTGCACTCTCCTGCAGGACGAAGTCATCGAGGCACTTAGAGGACGCGTCGAGGAAACCAAGGCTACCATCCAAGCCTACCATGACAGGAACCATTGCCTAGATGTAGTGAAATAGATGAAGGAGGACATGACCAGAGGGATCACCATACTCGAGGGTGTTCGGAAAGAGAACGAGTAGCTAAGGGCTTGTCTGGAGGCGTATCGGAGCAATGCCCAAGTATGATTCCCGTTAGAGGGGGCACGAATATCAGTTCGTGCTCCACCCCATTTGTAATGTTTAGGGTTCAGGGAACAATGCCCAGGTCTGCTTCCCATTATAGGGTTCAATAAAAATCCTAGGGCAACTCCTTATCTATCTGTACATGTGTTAGTGTTCATGTTCATGAATGGACACCATGTGCTCTTTCCATTATGTATCTGGACATGGGTTTCTGCATTATGAGTTTGCCACTAGCCCACTACTATTTGGTGATATTGGAAAAAACCCACAACACACTAAACTGCAGATAAACCTTATTTGTCTTTGAAATTGAAATTGTGATAGTGCCACTAGTCGATTCATAAAATGTTTATTAGTCCTAGATTGCTTCTTCCTTCAAATTATGACAGTGCCACTACTCGATTCAGTTAATTATGGAAACTAACCAGCTTGTCTTGGTGAACTGAACAACCCATTCTATGTATTTTTGTTGCAGGGAAAGAGGCGAAAGCTCGACCAGGACCTGGCGACCTGGCTAAATGACAAGATAGCCATCCAAAGGGAGAAGCAGAATTCCCAGAAACTGGCCTTTGACCACCTGTGCGCTGAAATCGTGGTCCTTTCTGACAAGTGCTAGAAACTGAAGGAGTTAAATGTCGGTTGGGAGAATCTTCACATGGTAGGTCGCACCTCGGCTAGGAAGCAGACAGAGATCATGAAAGGGATCTTGAAGGAAAATCGTATGGCTACGGACCAACTTCTTGAATCTGTGACGGAGCGCTGGAACCTGTGGCTGGCGCACGACAAAGTACTGAAGGAGCTGGCCAATCTTAGGGAGGAAAACAAGCAGCTCCGGGCCAGGCTCGCTTGAACCCAACATATGTCTATTTAGTACTGAACTGCCTGGTTTATCCTCTGCAGTGGTGATTTTGTGAGTGTGAACTTAACTCTATGCACAATATGTCTGTTCGTCTGAAATTAATTTGCTCGAGGATTGAGTTTGGCTTAGTTAAGAAAGCGCAACTACAAGTCTTACAGTTAACTAGTTTCAGGCATTGGCACAACATAAATTATTCATCTCGAATTTCCTTTATCCTCGGTAGTCTGTCCTTGGTCACCCTCGGACGCCTTCTTTAGTTCCTTCAACAGATCCGCAATGCAGTACTCTAGCTTCTTCTCGTCTTCCCTGAGTTGATCCCTCTCCTTTTATGCATTATGAATCAGCAACATGTGACTATCCTGAAGCTTCTTTGCAGTTCCAATAACCAAGCTCCCGTTGATTCTGTCACTTAGCTCTGACTGCAAATTCTCGATTTCTTGTTCCAGCTCCTTATTTCGTACCGACGGCTTGTAATTTTTTTCAGCTGCATCACAAGCATCAGTGAATCTCCCCGACCTTTCCAACTCATACATCTCCCATAAATGAGCCAAACATTTCTTAAGTGCATCTGGCCACTCAAGATCTCATACATCCAAAACGTATCTACTTTCCTGAACACTTTTTCTGTTGTTTTCCTCTAAACTTGTGTGATTTGGATACAACTAACAAGGATTGACGCTATTTTCAGCAGAATTACCTTGGTGTCTAGTTTTTGTGCAGAAAATCAACTATCAGGAAAAATCCCGGAAAATATGCCAAAAATCCTATTTCACCAGAAGACTCACGGAGCCAGAAGACGAGATGGAGTAGGGCCACGAGGGGCCCACACCACCTGGCCGCGCGGGCCAGGCCAGGCCATGCCTGGGGGCAGTGTGGCTGCCTCGGCTGCCCCCTTGGCCTCCCTCTTCGCCTATAAGTTGCCTCTTGACCTAAAAACTAAGGGGGGTTCGACGTTTTTCTAGAAAGAGTTCCGCTTGGCCGCCACCACTAGATTCCACGATTTGGACCCAGAAACTCTGTTATGGCACCCTGCCGGGACGGGGAATTGGAGGAGATCATCGCCATCATCATCACCATCGCTTCTCCATCGACCATCCATGTTTCCCCCATCTATGAGTGAGTAATCCCCCGCTGTAGGCTATGGGGATGGTAGGGATTGGATGAGATCGTTTATGTAATGGCATCAGATTGTTAGGGCAAGGTGCCTAGTATCTATTATTAGTGCTTTTTGATATTATTGCAACTTGTTATGCTTAATGCTTGTCACTAGGGTCCGAGTGCCATGATTGCATATCTGAACATGTTATTAATTCATTATGATAGTATTGTTTATGGTCTTACATGAAAGTTGTATACACACGTTGTTGTCCGGAACCAAAGGCCCCGAAGTGACAGCAATCGAGATAACCGAAGGGAATGGCTTTGATGTGAGGATCACATGTGTTCACAAAGTGTTAATGCTTTACTCTAGTGCTCTATTAAAAGGAGCACCTTAATTGCTAGTAGTTCCCTTGAGGCCCCGCTGCAAACGGGCTGGCAGGACAGAAGATGTTGTGCAAGTTCTCATTGCGAGCACGTATGACTATATAGGGAACACATGCCTATGATTATCTAGTACTTGGATGCTTTATCTTATATATCTACAAATGCCCTATGTTTTGATTGCCATATGAATTGTCTTGTCCATGCAACGCCCGTCCATCCATCCCTATGCCTACTGCGCTTTAATCCTACTGTTTGCTGCAATTGTTACTACTATATTTACTTTTACTACTGCTATTACTTTACTACTGCTACTACAAAACTGTTGCTACTGATAAACTGCTGTGAGCAAGATTGTTTCCAGGTGCAGATGAATTGACAACTCAGTTGTTAAGGCTTATAAATATTCTTTGGCTCCCCTTGTGTCGAATCAATAAATTGGGTTTCACTTCCCTCGAAAATACTACGATACACCCCCTATATTTGTGGGTCATCAAGACTATTTTCTGGCGCCGTTGCCGGGGAGCATAGCTTTATTTATCAAGTTCACTTGGATTCACTATTGTTCGCTGCCATCCATCCATCATGGGTAAGTCTTGTGATGGCAAGGTTCCTATTTTACCATCCACTACAGGAAGAGGTACGGTTCTAAACACCTTTGTTGCTCTTGATTCACCATCTGTTATGAGTAAACTACTTACATCACCACATACACATGCTACACACACTGCTACTACTACTGAATCTGAAACTTCTGATACTTATGATGCTGCTTCTACTGTGCTTGATAAAAGTGGTTCATTAGGTCCTTTCCTAGATGCTACGATTGCTAGAACTATAGTTGGAAATACTAAAACTCCTAATGAAGACACTACTACACCTGTTAGTTCACCTGAGTCTAGAGAAAGTTATGATACTGAAGATGGTTATATAGAGATGACCGATGAATTTATTAAAGAATGTCAAAACACCCATGATAGGAGTGCTATTAAGAGTCTCCTTGAGAGGCGTACTATAAAACCCAAATTATCTCCTATGCTAAGTTTGTTGCATCTCCCATAAACATTAAAGATAAGGATTATGATTTCTCTCTTGATTTATCTTACATAACTATTGTTGAGAAAGAACCTTTTGTGGGACTAAGAATGAGAGTGCGGTAGCACATATGACTGAGCTTTCTACCATGAGTGGTTTATTTTTTGATGATATTAAGATGCGCACCTACTTTATTGCTAAATGTTTCCCTTTTTTACTGAAAGGAGAAGCTAAAACTTGGTTTAATAATTTACCTCCTGGATCTATTGATAGCCCTGATTGCTTGATTAGTACTTTCCTATAGAAATATTTTCCTCCTAGTGCTAGACATGCTATTTTGCAGGAACTTTTTGATTTTAAACAGGGAGAAAAAGAGATATTGCCTGAATCATGGGCAAGGTTTGGTGCTTTGATTCATGCACAGGTTGGATGTCCATTACCTAAGAATGAGCTTCTTGATATATTTTATAATGGACTAACTGAAGAATCTAGGACATACCTGGATAGTTGTGCTGATTGTGTTTTCAGGAACAGGACTCCCAAGGAAGTTGAGGAATTAATGGCTAAAATAAGCAAGAATTATGAAGATTGGACCCCTCTTGAACCAGCTATACCTGAACCAGCTATACCTGCGCCTATACCAACATCAAAGAAGAGGGGAGTTATTGAACTAAATGATGAAGTGATGAAGGAAGCTAAGAAATGTCTTAAGGAGAAGGGAATTAAAGCTGCTAATGTCAAGAATTTACCTCCTATAGAAGAATTATGTAAGCCAATTCTCCACTCATCCACTACTGAGGTACACTCTCTCCAACATTTTGATGAAGGTGATATCCCTTACTCTAAACCTCCCGATCAATGCTTAGAAGAATTCGATATTTTTATTGTTAAGCAAGATAATTTTAATAAAAGGGTGCAAAATCATCTAATGGAAAACACTAGAGTTATTGTTGAGTTAAAAGATATTGTGGAAAGAACCTCTAATGATGTTAAAATGCTTGTTAAACATTTTCAAATGGTTCAAACTCAAATTGATTGGCTTATTAAGGTACAAAAAGACTTGCTAGTTAATGCTGCTAAAGAAAAACAAGCTTATGAAATTAGAACTAGAAGTGGTGCTGCTACCCAGGATCCTCTATATCCTGAGGGGTATCCTAAAAGAATTGAGCAGGATTCTCAACAAACTGAAAATAGTGGTACTACTCCTAAGAAAAGAAAGAAGAAACATAAAACTTTTGTAGAACCCTCTGAACCTGCTAAAGATCCTAATAGTATATTTGTCTCTGATGCTGAAACTGAAAGTGGTAATGAAGAAAATGATGCTCCTGATAAAGAAAAAGTTGAAGAAGAACCCGAAAGGCACACTAAGAGTACTAAATACACTAAAGAAGATTTTGTTGCTAAGAAACATGGTAGTGAAAGAGAGCCTTGGGTCCAAAAACCTATGCCTTTCCCTAATAAGAAACACAAGTCAAAGGAAGATGAACACTATAATAAGTTTTGTGATTGGATGAAACCTTTATTCTTGCAAATTCCTTTGACTGATGCTATTAAATTGCCTCCTTATTCAAAGTATATGAAGGATATTGTCTCGAATAAAAGGAAGATCCCTAATGAAGAAATTTCTACTTTGCTTGCTAATTATTCCTTTAATGGTAAGGTTCCAAAGAAACTTGGAGACCCAAGGATTCCAACTATCCCGTGCTCTATTAAAAATAGTTATGTTAGAACTGCCTTGTATGATTTGGGAGCAGGAGTTAGTGTTATGTCTTTTTCTCTCTACAAGAGACTTCAACTGGAAAAACTAATACCAACTGATATATCTTTGCAAATGACTGATAAATCTACTACTATTCATGTTGGTATATGTGAGGATGTTCCTGTTCAAGTGGCTTAGAATTTCTTGATATTAAATGATTTTGTTGTGCTTGAAATGCCTGAAGATGATAATATGTCTATTATTCTTAGGAGACCTTTTCTTAATACTACAGGAGCTGTTATTAATTGTAATCAAGGAAAGGTGACTTTTAATGTTAATGACAAGGAGCATACTGTCTATTTCCCCAAGAATATTGATAGGACTTATGGTTTAAATTCAATTGAACATGTTGAAGGCATTCAAGTTGGAGAAATTAATTGTCCCATACCAAGAGAAAAATATGAAACTATTATGATTGGGACCATTGCTATCAAGGTTGAGGCAATAATCATCATTAGTGGAATACAAATTTTTGTTTCGTATAAAATTGTTTTGGTAACAAGACCTGATCAACCTTGTTAACAAAGGGATTTTAATGAACAAAACAATTTTTTTACCTTGATTATCCCCGTTTACTTTTATTTTATCCATTTTAGTTTTTGCTTTCCTTTAGTTTACTTTTCTGTTGTTAGTTGCTTGCATGTTAGAGTGTCTTAGAAGTTCTGAAGTTTTAGCTTTGTTTTGTCATTGCATCTTTTCAAAACCCTTTTTCTGTTAGAAAATCATTCATCTATACCTGAAAATTTCTCAAAAATAAAGTGTCTCCAAAAATCCTAGAAAATTCATATTAAATTTTTACGTGAAAAAAGGGGCAGAGAAGTGCCTGGAGAGTACCAGGGGGCCACCAGGAAGGCACACCACCTGGTGGCGCGGCCAGCCCAGGGGCGTGCCTGGCCATGGTGTGGGCCACCCCTGGCCCGCCACTCACTCTCTCACTTCCCCTGCTCTCTCTCTCCCGAGAAAACACCAGTTCATTGCTCGAAATCGCGTTCTTGCTGTTCTTGCCCATGATTTTTCGATCTCCTTGCTCAGCCCATCTTTGCTGCTGAAATTTGGAGCATTTGTTCTCTAGTATGTAGTTCCTCCGCTTGTCCAAGTAGATTTGTGTTTAGTGGATTATATCTTGATTATTTTTCTGCTATAGGTTACAGGTTATGAGAGCTTGTAAGCTTGTTCAATGCTTAGAGATATTGTTTTGATGCATGTTTAGGCCTCTTACAAGTCCCTACGAGTAGTGCCCTTCATTATATATTCACTTTGCAATCACTTGTGTAATGGATGTTTAAATTTCAGAATATCAAAGATGAACAACCACACCTTTGGAGAAATATTTCAGAGGGACACACCTAGGAGGACAAGGCCCTCAAGATCAGCCTCTCAGTTTAGGCCTTCATACAATGAAGATCTCATTGCACCACGCTTTGGCAATGAAGGAGATGAGTGGGATGCTCACCCATCTACTTTTCCTTGTTATACCTTTTTGCAAGCTACAGGGATCCTCGATGATTTCTTACTACTGATTCAAAGGGTTCGCTTGACCTCATACATGGAGGATGAGAGTGAGCAATATCCGTGCTCACCAAAACTTTCATTGAGAGTTTCGTTTTCACTAACACCCCCTATCGGTCAACTGTTTCTTTCAGAATTTATGATCAGCCTATTACCATGTCATTGGAAAGATTTTGCAGCATTATAGGTATAGGCATGAAGGGGACCGTGAAGAATATCCAAGGGCGACCCGCTGATTTGCTGGAGCTTTATCGAAGTGTGACAAATGACGATGACCGCGTAGCTCAGCGCGGGAAGATAAGAAACATCCAACTCCCAGCTCTTAGATACTTGGCTTATTATCTTGCTACTAGCATTCTTGGTAGGGTGAATACAAGTAATATCTCCAATTATCATTTAGCCTTCCTCACTGCTGCACTTAATAATGATACTCGGTACAATCTTGGCTCTCTCATTGCTCGCCGCCTAGCTGCTAGGGGACCTATTTATGGGGGCATTATTGCTTCACGTATGGTTACTGTGTTAGAGCTTTCTGTGGATCCTAATGATACTATACTAGCACCACAAAGGCTTGACCTTGTGCCATGAAAACACATCACTTCGTCACTGCTAATTCTGATGCAGACAGTTTAGTATACAGGATGTTGTTTACAGACGGGGATGAAAGGGAGATTCCTTTGCCGCAATCTACTTTGTTCAGTGTTCACAGGAGGCCATGGTCGCGTTCCAAGGAGGAGGTGGACGAGCAGCTCCACCTGCTTGGTTTCCACAGGCAGCACCAGGAGGATGTGCCTTCTTACGACTATTCTACGCACTACGGCGGGGCGTCCTTGAGCTCGTACCAGGACGAGGGTACCTCCTCGCCGTACTACAGAGGCGCTCCATCTTGGCCAGCTTGGGATTGAGACCCACTTAGGCCAAAAGCCTAAGCTTGGGGGGAGGTACACCGACATCACACTCATCTACATATCATGTTTAGTCGGTACTTTGTATATCCATGCTTCGTTCTCTTTTTAGTTTTCGTTCTTTCTTTACTTTTGCTTTCTAAAACACAAAAATACCAAAAATATTTTTGTTGTTTCTCTTTGTTTGCTTCTTCTTCTTTTTGCCTTGGTTTTCTTTTTCCTTTTGGCTTTGTCTTAATTATTCGAAAAACCCAAAAAGATTTTGCTTTGCTTGTTTTTCCTTTTTGTTCTTGCCTTTGAAAATTAAAAACACCAAAAATATTTGTTGTTCTTCTTTGGTTTTGTGAGTTTGTTGCAGGGTTTAGCAGTCCTCATTGGAATTTGGTTTCATGTTATTATTCAAGCCACACAAGTGAAGGGCAACAATGAGGATTAATGACAACTTGAGGTGTGGTAAGAGGCTGATAACGAACTCTATTTGTTTTCAGTTTTGTACATATACTCATCATTGTGGGCATGCTTAGTCTGTTCATGTAGGGTGTATGTTATTATGGATGCTTAGTAGTTCTTGCTTTCTTATGATTAACTCCAGCTTGCTAATAGTTTGTAGCATATCATATGAATGTTTGCTTGCATTGCTCTATTCATAACTTGGTATGACACTGTGGTATCTCCCTCTGAATGTTTCACTTGAATTGACTTGGCACATGCTCATGCATGCATATGACTGAAACAATCAGTAGAGCCTTGATGAATTATTTTGCCTCAGGGGTCTCGAATCACTTCCATGCCATGATTAGTCATGTTTTGTTGCAAGCATGATTATGACAGTTATTGCTCTCTCGTTTGTCACTCCCTTACTATTGCTAGCCTTCACTTACACTGAGTATGAGCTCTACTCGTGTTTCCAATTCCCCAAAACCAATATTGCCAAAAGTGTCCACCATACCTACCTATTAGCATCATTTGTTGTTCCGTGCATATTCAATATGCCTTGTTTTCTTCCGAATAAAATGTTTGCTTGTTATGGAAAGTTAGTTAGTAAAGCTCTCACGAACTTGATGGCACGCTTTATTTCTTGCACTTAATAAACCTGAACCATTGTGACTGTCCATGAAAGTTATATGCTTGCAAATTATAGGTTGGGGATTAGTAGAACCGTGCTGTCACGGGGAACGCTTTCAACACCTATAAATATATACCCAGGTGATATCATGCTCTTTTGTTTGCGGATGTCGTCGGTGTGAAATAAAATGGGAGCTTGTAAGTCCATGGAGTTATGCTTAATCATGGTGGAAACCTGCAGCGTAACCATAATGAGTATCTATGAAGAATTCTTCTTATAAAAAAAGAGAGAGGTAGCTATTGAGAAAAAAAAGATATGAGAAAAGAGGAAAGAGAGAAAAAAGCACCATTTTCCCATGGTAAATAAGGAGATTGCTAAGATACTCGTTATCTGCTTGCCTTGTCATTTTGATATGGGGATTCTTCCGTATCATCGGGCAAGGGGTACCCCGTTGGCCGTTCTCTATGATACGCACATATTTACTATGACGAGAACTTACCGGTAACTAAAGTTGAGTAGCATGAGGAGCGGCCCTCGTACTCAAGGGACATGAGATTTCCAATTTATAGTCTGTCAAGCATATAACTCAGATTGGATCTCACTTTCACCTTAACCATTTAAAGATGCTTATGATAGGGGCAATGAGAGCTCAAAGCTAATGAGTACCATATTTTCAGCATTAGGAAGCCTGTCAAACTTTTCAAAACCTTTTCATTTCCTTATTGAGTCACTACATATTCTACGAGCACTTCCTTGAGAGCATAGTTGTCATTCTTAGTATAATGTGCTTGTCTCAAATCTTGATTAATTGTGTTATAACTTTGATGCTTGTATCTTTGACATTTTTACTTCTAGTCTTCACTTGAACTTCAGAGGTGACTTGGCATTTATGTTTGCTCTACAATCAAAGGCAAGTGAGATACCACTCTATCATACCTTTTTATGAGAATTGCAATGTTGCTTATGTTTATGTTTCATGCTACTTACTATTTTTGAGATAGACGCTCTTCATACCTTGCAATGACTATTAAGTAAACTTAGTTGCATACTCTTTATTATGAATTGCCTGAGTAGTTGACCATATTCTAAGAATATATACATATTATGAAGCAAATGTGTTCGTGAAAGTTTCTTTTATCGCACTCAGTTTTCAACTGAATTGCTTGAGGACAGACAATAAGCTAAGCTTGGGGGGAGTTGATACGTCCAAAACATATCTACTTTCCCGAACACTTTTGCTGTTGTTTTTCCTCTAAACTTGTGTGATTTGGATACAACTAACACGGACTGACGCTGTTTTTAGCTGAATTACCTTGGTGTCTAGTTTTTGTGCAGAAAATCAACTATCAGGAAAAATCCCGGAAAATATGCCAAAAATCCTATTTCACCAGAAGACTCATGGAGCCAGAAGACGAGACGGAGTAGGGCCACGAGGCTCCGACACCACCTGGCCGTGCAGGCCAGGCCAGGTCGCGCCTGGGGGTGGTGTGGCCACCTCGGCTGCCCCCTCGGCCTCCCTCTTCGCCTATAAGTTGCCTCTTGACCTAAAAACCAAGGGGGGTTTGACGTTTTTCTAGAAAGAGTTCTGCTTCGCCGCCACCACCAGATTCCGCGATTCGGACCCAGAAACTCCATTCTGGCACCCTGCCGGGACGGGGAATTGGAGGACATCATCGCCATCATCATGACCATCGCTTCTCCATCGACCATCCATGCTTCCCCCATCTATGAGTGAGTAATCCCCCGCTGTAGGCTATGGGGATGGTAGGGATTGGATGAGATCGTTTATGTAATGGCATCAGATTGTTAGGGCATGGTGCCTAGTATCTATTATTAGTGCTTTTTGACTTTGTTGCAACTTATTATGCTTAATGCTTGTCACTAGGTCCCGAGTGCCATGATTTCAGATCTGAACATGTTATTGATTCATTATGATACTATTGCTTATGGTCCTACCTGCAAGTTGTATACACACGTTGTTGTCCGGAACCAAAGGCCCTGAAGTGACAGCAATCGGGATAACCGGACGGAATGGCTTTGATGTGAGGATCACATGCATTCACGGAGTGTTAATGCTTTGCTCCAGTGCTCTATTAAAAGGAGCACCTTAATTGCTAGTAGTTCCCTTGAGGCCCCGCTGCAAACAGGCTGGCAGGACAAAAGATGTTGTGCAAGTTCTCATTGTGAGCACGTATGACTATATATGGAACACATGCCTATGATTATCTAGTACTTGGATGCTTTATCTTATTTATCTGCAAATGCCCTATGTTTTGATTGCCATGTGAATTGTCTTGTCCATGCAACACCCGTCCATCCTTCCCTATGCCTACCGCGCTTTAATCCTACTGTTTGCTGCAATTGTTACTACTGTCTTTACTTTTACTACTGCTATCACTTTACTACTACTACTACAAAACTATTGCTACTGATAAACAGTTGTGAGCAAGATTGTTTCTAGGTGCAGCTGAATTGACAACTCAGTTGTTAAGGCTTATAAATATTATTTGGCTCCCCTTGTGTCGAATCAATAAATTGGGTTTCACTTCCCTCGAAAATAGTGCGATACACCCCCTATACTTGTGGGTCATCAAGATCCACCCACTCTACTGCATTACACACCGGGCCAACCTAAAAAACACACACTATAGTGTTATGAACATACACGATACATTTTTCCTCATGTCACCGTTGCACATAATGTAAACAAACCTGATTTGTACAGCCCAAAAACCTTCTCCTAGTGTTACAGCCTTCGAATGCAACATATCTCAGTTTTAGCCCATGGTCACATGACACTTCTCCATCGAGATCTAGGCCCTCCCATTCGGAGTCATAGATCGTCCGTGGTACCTATAGGTAAACACAAAGCTGGAATTTCAACTCGATTGCATGCACATATGGAGCTCAGATCGAGAGATTTACCATTGCCTAACCCTAGCCCAAGAAAACAAAGGAACTCACATCATGGGAGGAATACCCGATGTCGGAGAGAAGGTTGTCGCTGCTCGACTGGTCGTCCTCGTCGTTCCAGGACAGCATGGCGAATACATCGTCACCGGCTACGGCGTCGGCGTCGGTGAGAAGAGAGAGAGAGAGAGAGAGAGCCCTTCTACCGTTGCAACAATGACTAAATTGGGATGTTACAATAGTTTAATGGATACCATGCCCTTTCCCTGGATTACTGTCTCCTGCCTAATATGGATTCTCTTCATACATTCTTATTTCAAATATTAAACATGTACTCCCTCCATCCCAATTTCATTGCCTAACGAAAACATACTAGTATATTACATCATCTAAAGAAACAAAATCATGTCAACTACAAGGTACGTATGCATCACTTGTTCAATCATGGTTTCACAAAACATTACATTACAATCTCTCAACAAACATAATCATAGAAACAAGTATATTACATCAACTAAAGAAACAAAATAATGTCGACTACAAGGTACTTACGCATCACTTGTCCAGTCATGGTTTGACAAAACATCACATTACAATCTCTCAACAAACATAATCACAAAAACAAGTATATTACATCAACTCAAGAAACAAAATCATGTCGACTACAAGGTACTTACGCATCACTTGTCCATTCATGGTTTCACAAAACATTACATTACAATCTCTCAACAAACAAAATAACAGAAACAAGTACAGTACATAATCTCAAGAAACATAATCATGTCAACTATAATGTATTTATGCATCACTTGTCCAGTCATGGTTTCACAAAACATCACATTACAATGTCCCAACAAACATAATAACAGAAACAAGTACGGTACGTCATCTTAAGAAACATAATCATGTCAACTACAATGTACTTATGTCTTATTACAACAACGATTGTTTCAGTGAGTGACATGTCCGAAAATCTCAATAGCTCGCACAACATTATATCACAATCTCTCAACTAACATAATCACAGAAACACGCTCTAAATGCAATAGCAGTCAATGTTACAAATACAGGCAGGGGAACCCCGCAGTCCATATGACAAGCCTAGGGTAGCAGCTCTCATCAGATCTCATCAACGTCGACCACCTCATTCTGTTCAGCCACTACAGGGGCCTCTACATCCACTATAACTTGTTCAACAACATCAGAAATGGTACCAAGGAAAAACACCTTCCTGGTTCGCTTCTTTCGTTGCATAATCTGCATAAGATCTTCAGTATCCAAAACATCTATGAATTGCTTCTTCTTATGATGCCACCACCGGATTTGTGCCATCTGCTTAGGGCCAATACTGATTTCCTTACCGATCATCTCTCTCATTTCATCAAGATTTATATTTTTGAAATCGACAGTGATCTCCACAGTACATGAAGAAACTGCGTTATTAACTCCCTCATCAAATTTTTCCATGTATGAATCCACCTCTATGTGTATACTGAGCTTATCTAGATCAGCATCTATTGGTCTGTATTCTCTAGGAGCCGAAGCTCTGGCAGTAAGATCTCCAGCATCTACATACGTATCATCAATCATCGCTTCAACTTTCACCTTACGATCAGCTGCACAACACTCCCAAACCATCTGAAGCTCATGGGAGTGCTCAATTTGCTGATAGGTATCATTCATGTTGCGCCACACCAATTTTGTCCTCTGTCTAGAACCCTAGGGAATCCTGCCGGCAAGCATATCTACCAGCTGCGAAACACACACAGCCTCTTTGCAATTCACAAGAAGATGCACACCTTGCCCAAACACAACCCTCTCGCAACCAAAATCAAGTTTTGCAGTGTACTGGCGAACATGAACTATGAACTCATATAGGTCCCTTGTATTAAAGTTGTGCCTAATTTTATTAAAAAGGAAACCTTTTAGTTCATTCGATTCTATTATGTCGTAACTAATCTACTTGTAAGATAAGGCACAGATAAGAAAAATTCACCTCTCGCTCTTCTCCCGGGTTTTTTTCTTCGAGATCTAGGTGCCGCATCTGCCCACCGGAGCCGAACAATCCGCCGACGGCCTTGCTTTTCTCTTCAACCCGCTGCTCGTAGGTACCTTGGGAGCAGAATCCTTGCTGACCTCCTCGCTAACTGGGGCTAAAGAACTTGCCGCTGCTTCGTGTTGAGCCCCAGACTCTGGCCCCGACGGACCCTAATCAGTCGGCAACGTAGTTACAACCTTCGCCTTGCAAGACATGTTGGGCCGCCGCCGTCGAATTCAATGTCGGGGGAGGGAGAAAAAAGGTCCTCCACCGCCAGCAGATTCAGGGTCGGGGAAGGAAAGAAAGGGGACCGCCGCTGCCGCAGCCAGATTTAGTGTCGAGAGTTAGGAAAGTACAGTAATGAATTTGCCCCTACAACACGTGTAGGCTGGCTAAGAAGAGTGACCGGCGAAGAAGGGGCACAACAAGAACTAGTGTAACGGAATAGCTTGACTTAACGGGCGTGATTTGAAAATATTGGGTTTGGCCATCATTCACTTGAAACACCCCTCTGAGCGATTGGCGCCCCAACTTTTTGAATCGCGGTGATTAAAATCAACTTGGGTACCGTGGTGCACTGGCGTCTCAACTTTCGGGCTGCAAAATGATATTCTCTTTAGCATGGTCCCCCAAGGACATGCCAGGTGTTCCGAGGGAGCTCGCCGAGCACTCTTTACATGTCAGGCCGGATTCAAATCCGGTCAAACAATCATGGCGCCGCTTCACGGAAGAGAAAAGAAGAACCATCGGTGAAGAGATCACCCAGCTCCTCGCAGCCGGATTGATCATGGAGGTTTTCCACCCGGAATGGCTGGCAAACCCCGTGCTGGTGCTGAAGAAGAACAAAACCTAGCGCATGTGTGTTGACTACACCAGCCTCAACAAAGCATGCCCCAAAGATCCATTCGCCCTACCAAGGATAGACCAAGTGATCGATTCCACGGCCGGCTGTGAGCTGTTGTCGTTTTTGGATGCGTATTCTGGTTACCACCAGATCTGGCTGAACCCCGCCGATCAAATAAAGATGGCATTCATTACTACTTATGGAGCCTACTACTACACCACCATGCCGTTTGGACTGAAGAACGCTGGGGCAATGTACCAGCGCTGCATGCAAAAATGCCTGCAGACTTAGATCGGCAGAAACATACACACCTACGTCGATGATGTGGTAGTCAAGACCAGGGAGCACCAGACACTCCTTGAGGATCTGAAGGAAACATTCACCAACCTCTGCCAGTTCTAGATGAAGCTGAACCCAGAGAAGTGCGTGTTTGGCATTCTAGCTGGCCAGCTCCTCGGTTTTCTCGTGTCAGAGCGAGGAATTGAGGCGAACCCGAAGAAGATTGGCGCAATCGAGTGCATGCAGCCGCCTAGGAACTTGCGAGATGTCCAGAAGTTCACCGGATGCCTGGCCTCCCTCAACCGGTTCATCAGCCGGTTGGGCGAGAAAGCACTCTCGCTATACCAGCTCATGAAGAAGACAGACAAATTCGTCTGGACATCACAGGCAAATGAAGCTTTCCGCAACCTCAAGCGCATGCTCACCTCACCACCCATACTGGCAGCACCAGCGGCAAAGGAGCCCATGCTGATGTACATCGCAGCCACCAACCGGGTCGTCCGTGTGGTGCTGGTGGTGGATAGGCCGAAAGAAGGAAAGGCGCAGCCGGTGCAATGACCGGTGTAATACTTGAGTGAGGTCCTTTCGCTCTCGAAGCAGAACTACCCCCATTACCAGAAGCTGGTGTATGGCGTGTACATGGCCGCCAAGAAGCTGAAGCACTACTTCCAAGAACACTCCACCCGGGTGGTGGCGCTAGCACCGCTTTTAGAAATCATTGGCAACAGGGATGCAACAGGCCGGGTGGCGAAATGGTCCATAGAGCTCGCCGCCCACAACATACAATACGAGCAGAGAACGGCGATCAAGTCTCAGGCCTTGGCATATTTCCTTGTTTACTGGGCAGAGACGCAATACCTGCCGCCCTGCCCTGACTCCACGCATTGGAAGCTGCATTTTGACGGCTCCAAGATGTATGGAGAGCCCTAAGCCGGAGTGGTCATCACCTCCCCCAAAGGGGACCGGCTAGAGTGTGTGCTGTAGATCCACTTCCACGCGTCCAACAATGTTGTTCAATACGAGGCGCTTGTCCACGGCCTCAAGATGGCAAAAGAGATCAGCATCCGGCACATCCTATGCTTCGGTGACTCAGACTTGGTGGTGCAGCAAGTGTCAGGCGATTGGGACGCCAGGGACGCAAACATGGCTCTGTATCGCTTCTTCGTACAACATTTATGCACCTATTTCGAAGGATACGAGTTTCACCATGTCCCCAGAATAAACAACGAAGCCGTGGACATGCTCGCCCACATCGGGTCAACAAGACAAGCAATTCCGCCTGGAGTCTCCCTCGAACACCTGCACAAGCCGTCAATCACGCCGTCTCTAGAATCCGACTCCATCATATTGGACGCGGACCCAGGGACTGTCGACTCCAAGACCTCCGCGATGGCTTCACCGCACCCAGGGATTGCCGGCTCCAAGACCTCTGTGACGGCTTCACCGCACCCGGGGACTGCTTCATCGCACCCGAGGACTTCCTGCTCCAAGACCTCCGCGACGGCTTCACCGCACCCGAGGACTGCTTCACCGCACCCGGGGACTGCTTCACCATGCCCGGGGACTGCCGCGTCCAGCCTGGAAGATGCCGGCTCCGCTACTCCACCGGGTCGGCCACCAGACGAGCCCTACCCAGCCATCCGCACAGAGGTAAACCTACTCATGCAGGCGGTATGCGCCATCCGGGAAACTCCAACATGGGCCAAGCCGTTCATGGATTTCCTGGCCAGAGGAGAGCTGCCCGAAGAGGAGGTAGAGGCAAGGCAGGTGAAGCGCAGGGCCAGCACGTATACTATCATCAACAGCAAGCTCTACAAGCACAGTGTTGGAGGCATTTATCAGTAGTGCGTAAGCCAGGAAGAAGGAATCTGGCTGCTGATCGACATTCACTAGGGCGAGTGCGGCCACCACACATCGTCATGGGCCATTATGGCAAAAGCATTTCGCCATGGGTTTTACTGGCCCACGGCGTTGGAAGACGCTGAAAAAATAGTCAAAGCATGCAACAGTTGTTAGCGATTCAGCCAACAGAAGCACACTCCGTCTGCATCACTCAAGACAATTCTCATCACTTGGCCCTTCGCCGTCTGGGGGCTCGATATGGTTGGCCCTTTCAAAACAGCCTGATCCGGCATGACGCACTTGCTGGTGGCAGTGGACAAATTCACCAAGTGGATCGAGGCAAAACCGATAAAGAAGATGGATGGGCCAGCAATGATCAAATTCTTCACGGACATAATCACGTGCTTCGGCTACCCCGACAGCATCATAACAGACAACGTCACAAATTTCGTCAAGGGAGCTTTCGCACGCTTTTGTGGAGACAAGGGCATCCGCCTGGACCTTGCATCTGTGGCACACCCCCAGTCCAACGGGTAGTGCGAGCGAGCAAATGGTCTAGTCCTAGCCGGAATCAAGCCCCGACTGATCGAACCGCTGATGCGATCTCCCGGCTACTAGATAGAGGAGCTACCAGCTGTGCTTTGGAGCCTCCGCACCATGCCAAACTACCCCTGAAGGCCAATGACCCAAACCAGGCAAACAAAGATGTCTGGACGTTCCGGTTGCACTCGCTTTCCCAAGGCCAATGACCCAAACCTGAAGTATCATACAGTACACCTACTAAGCTACCCCTTTGACTCCGGCTCACAGCCGGCAAAGGGCACATCATCAAATTGGCCAATGCTCACTGAGAAAAGGGCAAACTCATTGTCTCCGCACGAAATAGCAAAATTTCAAGACTAATAAACCTCAGATTACAATTCCATTTTGCATCTATTTAACCAGGCAAACAACTTGTTTGTATTTTCCTCTTTGCATGAGCCAAAGCTCCACGTCAAACACCCAAGCCGGAGGCTAGTCGCCTCCCAGGCAGCAGAAGAGCAGGTCAAGGAGCTTCAACCCGGTTGTATTCTCTAGCCGGCCCGAACCTCGGGGACTACACCCTGTGGGTGCGCTCGCGCGGCCCCACACAAAAACCTGCAACAAACAACAACATAAAGGAGATTTGACCCGGCTGTATTCTCCAGCCGGCCCAAACCTCGGTGACTACACCTTGTGGGTGCGCTCGTGCGCCTCCACACAGAAACAAGCATACGACAAATGCAAAATAGAAAGTGTAGATACAAAGCATGAGCAAATATCCAAAGGGAGACGATGCTCCCACCAGAATTCGGTACAGAACAAAAATAGTTGTTCACCAACACAAAATAACAAGTTTTTCACCTACAAATACTCTTGGCATACCGGGGATCAAGCTTGCTGACTGGCAGAAGCGCCGGAGGTATCAGCTGCGGCTTGGCTGCTGGAGGTGACGTTGGCCGAGGCGGTCTCTGGCGTAGCCGGGGCTTCCGTGCGCGCCACATCCGGGCTGAAGTGGTACGGCTCCAGCTGGACGAAGCTCCCAATCTTCACGCCACAAGAGCGGATATCGGGAACCTCGGCATGAATCTACTCATAGCTGGTCCCTTGGAGAAATCTGTGATAGAGACTCTGCAGATCCACATCCGGGTACCAGGACTTCAGTAGGGCCAGCACCATCTCAGCACCTCCGCGTGCATCCCACTCCCGAGCCACATCCATGAGGTCCGGAGCACCCAAAATCCGCTCTGCCAGGGCGTCCATGGTGGCCGGCTAGACGGTGTCAGGCCAGACATAGTCATAGACATCGAGTGCAGCGGCGTGCAGCCGGTTCGCCTCCTCGCTGACAACCGCTACCAACTCCCCTGGATGGAGGTCGCGCTCCGGGTCCGTCTCGGGGATGCGCGCTAGCGCCTGGTCAGTCGCCTCAGGATACTGAGCTGCACCCGGGAAAGGGACAACGATCAATACCGGTTGCAGAGGAAAAGTGGCAATGCTGGTCTGGTTTGAGAACACTTATTGACGACAATCTCGGCGATCTGGCAGAGCTCCCTAGCGCCACCATCTCCTTGGCTTGGGAGGCCTTGAGAGCATCTGCCTGAGTGGCGTGGAGCTGCTCCAGGTTCTTCAGCGCCTCGGTCCGGATGTCTGCCACCTTCTTGGCTTGGCCAGCCTTGGCTCGCAAACCCAGTCCTAGTTTTGAAAAGAACAACACATGGAGAATGTGTATCGACTACACCAATCTAAACAGTGCCTGCCCGAAGGAGGAGTTCGTCTTATCGCGCATCGATCAGATCATCGACTCGACCACGAGATCAGAGTCGTTGTGCTTCCTCGACACTTACTCTAGTTACAACCAGATCAAGATGGCGGTCGAGGATGGGGAGAAGATGGCATTCATCACGCCATTCGGCGCCTTCTTCTACACGGCCATGACATTCGGCCTCAAGAAAGCTGGCGCCACATACCAAAGATGCATGCAGGAGTGTCTAGCGAGCCAAATTAGCCGCAACATTCACGTCTACATCGACGACGTGGTGGTAAAATCCACCCGCCAGGACGACCTGCTCGCCGACCTGGCCGAAACCTTCACTAATCTGTGGAGGTACAACATCAAGCTGAACCCAGGGAAGTGCACCTTCGGCGTCCCCATCGGATAGCTACTGGGGTACGTAGTCTCCAAGCGAGGCATCAAAGCCAACCCCACCAAGATCGACACCATCGCGCGACTCGGGAAACCCGAGTGCCTACGCGACGTCTAGAAGTTGGCCGGGCGAGTCGCGGCTCTTAGTCGCTTCATCCCCCGACTAGGCGAGAAGTCCATGCCCCTCTATCGCTTGATGCGCAAGAACCCCACGTTCCAATGGGACGCGGAGGCAGACGATGCACTCAAAGCGCTCAAAGAAGTGCTACTCGCGGCTCCACTCCTCGCTGCTCCACTCGACAAAGAGCCAATGCTCGTCTATGTGGCGTCCTCCACTCGAGTCGTCAGCGCCATGATGGCCGTCGAACGACCGGAGGAGGGCAAGGAGCGCCTCATACAGCGCCATGTCTACTACATCAGCGAAGTCCTGACGGATTCACGGCAGCGCTACCCGCAGTACCAGAAACTGGTGTACACGGTATTCCGAGCTCAGCGGAGACTCCCGCACTATTTCCAGGAGCACCCGATCACGGTGGTCTCCTCCGCACCTCTGCAGGACATAATACGCAATCGCGAGGCGACCGGGCGAGTCGCCAAGTGGGCCGTCGAAATCGGCATCCACAACATCAAATACGAGCCTCGCAAAGCGATCAAGTCACAAGCCCTAGCTGATTTCCTCGCAGATTGGGAAGAAGCACAGCAGCCGGAGAAGCTTCCGTACCTCCACTACTGGTCGCTCCATTTTGACGGCTCCAAGAACACCGACGGCGCAGGGGCCAGGGTCATACTAACCTCTCCCAAAGGAGACAAGCTCCGCTACGTGCTCCACCTCAACTTCAAGCCCTGTACCAACAACATGGTAGAATACGAGGCCCTCCTCCACGGCATGATAGCCGCTAAGGAGATGAACATCAATCGCTTATGATGCTATGGCGACTCCGACCTAGTCACCGGCCAGGTCGCCGGGACATGCGACGCCGTCTCTCCAACAATGATCGCATAGCGCCAAGCGCTAGACCAGCTGGGAGGACACTTTGACGGCTATTTCGTCGAGTGGATCGACAGACACAAGAACGAGGAGGCAGACACCCTTTCCCGCATCGGATCGGCCCGACAAGCGCCACCAGCAGGCATCTTCCTCGACATCATCCACAAACCTTCGGTCAGCCCACCAAAGGAGATCGACGTCGGGATACCACTACAACCAGAGCTGGCCCTAGTCGCCATGGTTGTGGAGCCTAGCAACTGGACGGCACCATACGTCGCCTTCCTCGAGCACAAGATCCTACCAAGCAATGAGACGGAGGCGTGAATGATCGTGCGCCGCTGCAAATCCTTCGTCATCATCAACGGCGAGCTCCACAGACGCAGCGTGACTGGCGTGTTCCAGCCCTGCATACAGCCAGAAGAAGGCCGCAAGATCCTCTAGGACATTCACGCCGGCGACTCTCGCCATCACGCCGGCGCCAAGTCGATGGTCGCCAAGGCCATGCGGCACGGTTTCTACTGGCTCACCGCACACGCCGATGCCACCAACATCGTCCAGCGATACGTCGGATGCCAGAAGTACGCCTACCAGACGCACCTCCCTGGCTCGGCACTCAAGACCATCCCCGTCACATGGCCATTCTCCGTACGGGGCATGGACATGGTAGGCTCGTTCAAGAAGGCCCCATCTGGCTTCACCCATCTCCTGGTCGCGGTCGACAAGTTCACCAAATGGGTCGAGGCCAAGCCGATCAAAAAGTGCGACGGTAAGACGTCCACCAAGTTCTTACGCGAGCTCATCTACCGATACGGCTACCCGCACAGCATCATAACGGACAACGGCACCAATTTCGCCAAGGGGGGCATGGCGGAATTCTGTGAAGAACATGGCATACGACTCGACCTCGCTTCAGTCGCCCACCCGGAGTCGAACGGCCAAGTAGAACGTGCCAACCAGAGCATCCTCCACGGGCTCAATCCACGACTCCAGGTGCCCCTCGAGCGCACCCCAGGATGCTGGGTCGACGAGCTCCCCTTCGTAATATGGGGGATCCACACGTCCGTCAATCGCTCCACCGGGTTCACACCCTTCTTCATGGTGTATGGCACCGAGGCCATAATGCCAACTGACCTGGAGCACGAATCACCTCGAGTCGCCAATTACGTCGAGGCGACCAACGAGGTCGCCCGCCAAGACAGCATCGACCAACTCGACGAGGCACGCGACCTGGCTCGCTCCTGCATGTTGGGTACGCAGCATAGAAAACAAAAAAATTCCTACGATGAGAACTATACGCCAAGATCTATCTACTAGATACAGAGCAACGGGTGGACATACATCCATGGAGAACTTACCCTCGAAGACAACGAGTTTTGTTAACGAGTAGGAACTCGTGGTTGATGTAGTCGTACGCTTGTCGATCTCAAGATCGTGTGGAAGTCCTTCAGGTCCAGTAGCTCCAGCACCTTCAGGTCCAGCACCATCAGGTCCAGCACCATCAAGTCCAGTACTGCAAAGTAGCGGTGCATCCATGATCGCACACACGTTCGGTCCACCGAACAACCTCTGCCTCCTCGCTCCAGCGATGCAGCGGAAGCAGCAACTCCTTTCCAGATAAAGCCACCGAGAACATGTATCTCGCCAATCCGAGACCATGGGGAATAACTAGAGGGAGAAGAGAACCTTCACGAGGAGGTGGTGCAAGATGAGAGGAGGGAGTGGGAGGCCTTTTATAGGGAGAGGGGGGCAGCCCCTCACCATGGCCGGCGGCCAAGGGTGGTGCCCCCACCTCTTCCACATTCATGTGGGTGGAGCTCCCACTCACATAATTAGCCACCCTCTCATAGTTCCACTCGCCTCCGTTAAATTTCCACAAAATTTAATGCAAGTTCTCATTAAATAAAACACTTTATTTATTTTATTCAGAATTTTGTTAATTACATTAATTAACAAACATTCACATAAAACCCCCTGCAACATTTCAATATCACATGCAAAACCAGTTTCGGCAATTTCACCCGAAACAATTCCGGTTTCCATCGAAATGATTCCAGCGCTTTCTTAAATCTTTATATGAAACATATTTGCTCCTAAATGGTGTCGGTATCCCTTAAGTGTGTCACCCTACGGTTCGTGAATAATGCAGACATGATCGAGACCCCTCTCCGATCAATAATCAGCAGTGGGACCTGGAGATCCGTACTGACTCCCACATATTCAACGATGACCCTTGTGATCGTGTGAACCTTTAACATCGTAACTAAATCCCTTTGTCTCACGATATATTACATGTCCGAGATTCGATCATTGGCATCCAAATACCTAGTTTCATCTCGTTACCGACATGCACTCTTTTCTCGTTCCCGTGATATAACATTCTAGTGATCACATCACTTGCTTGCAAGCTATTTCAATGTGATATCATCGAGAGGGCCTAGAGTATATCTATCCGTCATTGGGATGGACAAATCCCACTCTTGATCCATGAGCCTCAATATAACACCTTTGTAGCACTGAACCCACCTTTATAGTCACCCTGTTATGGTGTGACGTTTGATGTTATCAAGATACTCTTCTAGTGTTAGCAATTAACATGATCTCATGGTCTAAGAACTAAGATTACTTCGTATGATGTTATAGCAATATAAACATAATGACTCTAATCATAATGCTATACTTCGGATGAATGTTCATCACATCATTCCATCAATGTTGTGACCTCGTTATTAACGACATCCAATGTCCATGATCAGGAAACCTTGATCATCTTGTTAATCAACGAGCTAGTTTATAAGAGAGGCATAACTAGGAACTTTCCTTTTGTTTATTAAACACACGTGCATTAACGTTTCCAAATTAATAGAATTATAGCATGCAAAATAAACATTTATCATAAACAAGGAATAAGATAATAACCTATTTATTATTGCCTCTCGGGCATATTCCCTTCACTGCACCGCCATCTACCAGCAAGGACTCCGCCGCTATCACAGTCGCCGAGTCCGGACACGCACCTTCCAGGAGGGCAACCTGGTCCTCCGACTGGCCTAGGACAAGAAGGGCATGCACAAACTCTCCCCCTCATGGGAGGGACCATTTGCCATAGGGCGAGTCCTCGGCAATGACGCCTACTACCTCATCAACATACGGGGTGACGGCCAGCTCGAGGTCGGAAGGCCATGGAATGTAAACCTTCTCCGAAAGTTCTATATATAGAACTCAAACTTGTACCCAGATGATATATAATGAAATTCATTCGGATCACACAGATTGTGTCTACTCGCCATATTCTTGTGCCATTCGCACTCGTACAAATTAGCAGTACGCTACCCACGGAAGTCAACCCTTGGTCGAGCGACCGACATGGCTAAGTAGTGCGGCCTAAGGGCACCGAAAATATTCAGGCCCTAAGACGTCCATGAATACGCCAATCCAGATCCACCATCGGAGTCGCCTAGCTCGACTGGCACACCGGGCCAAGACGACCAGTATACGCTCCTCACAGCAACATGTCCTTCCCATCCTCGCGCAAAGCGACTCGAACGGTTAAGTACCACGCACGGGGACTCCGCAAGAATGGAATCCTCACGCGGCTCGGGAACACACCAAGTAAGAGAGCCGCCTTGGACTCGCCCAGCGACTGGCTTTCCGGGCCAGGGGAAGAGACGTGTTACAAACAACGCATTAAAACAACCTACAACAGGAACGCGCACAGTACGGTTGAGCACAACGCTCGGGGACTCGCCTACAAAATAACCCCACTTGCGCTCGGGGACTCGCCCCCTCAGAAGATGCAAGTGAAAAAACAGTGCACAACCAAAAGAAAACACATAAGTATACAATCGAGTTATACCCCATTAAAGGGTGGACGCGCTCGGGGACTCGCTCAAACAAAAATAAACACACCACACAATTATGGTCGCAATACGAGTCGATTGACTCCCCTTTACTCAAAACATTGGTCACATTACAACAGTCGCCACTTGGCATATATTACAAACTGCCCAACTACACTGTTTATTCCACAGGTCCTGACGAAGAAGCACTACCACCCCCCTTGACACGATCAAAAGGCTGCCACGGGTTCGTCGGGTAGGTCGTCAGCGACTTCGACAACGCCGACCAGAAGGGCTGCTCCGACTTCATGTCGCGATGCTTCGGCTTGGGGTTGCCAGGCGCCAACACTGTCTCCTGGTACGGCAGAAGATCCCCTATCGCCAACACCCGATCGGCAAAAGGGGCGGCCTTTGCAGTTAGCTTCAGCCCCTCTGACATCTCCACCGTGACGGTCGCCGATGGGTAGCCACTGGTGACGTCGTCATGGTCGAAATCGTCGGGGAAGCGGGCGAGACCTAGGTCAATGCCGTGGTGGCCCCGTGCCTGAATGCCAAGCGCGCCATCCACTCCACGATGACAGGCGCCTCCTCCAGATAGCGCCACACTTCCGTAAGCCCCCCGGGAATAACCTCGGTGGGGGACATGCCTTGAAGAACCTCTTGGACACATAACGCCGAAGCCGTGGCCGCGTTCACCACGGTAGTCACACACTGGGAAGCGTTGAAGGTCTGAACCACCGGGTCACTTTGCCCTATCACAGCTGCAAAATCAGACGTCAGTGAAACTACGAACTTCCCCAATTAGGGATTCGCCAAACGAGTCAAGCAAAGACGGAGACTCACCGAGGAGCTTGCGGTAGTTCTTCGTGACATGCTTATCCAAGGCGGCATGATCATTCTACAGTCCCACGATGACCGAGTCCGTGGCCTTGCGTTCCTCCTCAGCCGCAGCAACAGCAGCTTTAGCTCGGTCCTCAGACGAAATTGAGGCCGCTCTCGCCTCCTCCAAGTCATGGATCAGCGAAGCAATTCGCTCATTCGCCGTCTCTAGCTCGGTGACTGGAACATACCCTTCACGGGCCTTAGAAATTGCATCAGGAAGGCCATCTGAAAAGGAAAGAGACAAATCATCAACACGCCACACACCAACAGTTCACAGCTTAAAGAGAAAAAATGAAAAGACGCAAATACTTACCAACAGTCTCTTGGAGTTGCCGATTGGCCTCTTGCGCTACTCGCAGATCCCGCTCCAAACGCTCCTTGGCTGCCTGTCGATCGGTCGAGTCCCTCTACAAACCCTGCAAAAACAACAAAGTTCAGTACTTACAAAGAACAATATCAAGTTCCTAGCCACTGAAATTCAGCGACTAGGAACTCGAGGACTGGAGAGTAGAAGCAACTCAGTGCCTAGCCGCAGAAATTCAGCAGCTAGACACTCGGGGACTGAACGTACCTAAATGGCGGCGCCAAGCATTTTGTGAAGCTCGCCGGCGTCAGTCGACGGGATCGTGAAGGAGGTGCGCCCATGACGAGATCCAATATCTCCATCGACGACCTCCAGGCTCTGTGGAGACTGGTTGTCAGCCACACTTGGGAACCCCCTCGCCATGAAGCGAGGGAACGTCGCCGACGCTCTAGCCGGGGCACTGGTCGCCGGAGCCGGCGTTCCTGCCGCAGGGGCGACCGCGACTGGCTCTGACCGTGCAGCCACCACCTCTTTGATGACTACAGCAGGGTCGCTCCCCTTGGCGCTAGTCATCTTGACGGAATCATCGGCACCGCCTTTTTGCCTCTTCGCGCCCTCCACGATCGCTACGTCGTCAGCAGACTTCCTCTTCTTAGGGAGGTCGCCTTCTCTAGTGGTGGTGGTCGGCGGAATCTTCACCAACGAAGGGCGGCCAATCTTTTTGACTCCAGACCTGTCAAAATGTCAAAATCAACACAAAGACGACACAAAAACGGAACACAACTCGGAATGGAAAATTCAAGGCTTACTTGGCGACTGGGAGAACCCGTAGCCCGGTGCTGATGTGGGCGGGCTTATCCAATTCTGGACCAAGCTTGCGCGTGAGCCCCCTCTCAAAGACGTCTGAAGCCCACGACACCGCGGGCTTCCTCGATGATGAAGCCGCGGTCGCCCGAATTTCTGGCTCCAAAGACACGGCCGCTCTCGACGGCTGCGGAGACCTCGACGCTGCTGCCTCAACCGCCTCCTAGCTTGGAACCCTCGAAACCGTTGGCGCAATCACCGCCAGGGGAACCTCTACCGCCGCCTCGATGTCCTCGCCCTCCAACCCCTTCATCGGAATCGCATCCTCTGGGGCCTTGTGCGAAATTTTGGGAGTGTCTTCATCGTCAGAGTCATCATCTGACTTGAACACCACCGCCGACTTGGAGGGTGACGTTGGCTTCTTCGCTGGCGACTTAGGTTTGCGTGCGGGCTTTGACGACATGGCCGTGCACCGGGATGTGTGCTCCTGCGTGATCTCGTTGCCTCCTTCGTGTTCATCGAGGTTGCGGCTCGCCTCGAACTCGTGCTGTTTCTGCATGTGAGTCTTACGAGCCGTAGGCGCTGGGGGAGGGAACCTCCTCCTCCTCGTCGTCGCTTTCGGAGGAGTCTCCTTCGGAGGCCTCTTCGAGTTCCCGGGGAACCTCTTCGTCGAGCGGAGGGAGCCAGCCTTCCAACACCTGGAATAGCTGAGAACAACAACGAGTGAATACCAAATGATGCGACTGCAAATTACATTGTGGGAATGGCGACCGAAGAGAAAACTTACCGTGGGGGCTTCATTCTTCACGGGAATATACGGGGCGAGCCCGACAGATACGGTGGTGAACTCCGCGTCAGTAATCTTCTTCAGGGCGGCCTTGTAGTCTTCAGTCTCCCACGACTCCTTGATGGTTCAGGAGGGGTCGTGCTTCCCGCTATACTCGTACATCCAATGCGGCCGAGCTGCCAGCGGAACCAGATGCCGCCCGAGCCAGCAGTTGTAAAGGTTGATCAAAATCAACCCCTGGTCCTTCAACCTCTGGATCTGGTCCATCATCTCCGCGACAGCCATCTTCTGGTCTTCGGGGAGCTTCTTCGGCGCCAGCCGGCAAGGCTCACTCCTTTCGGCGACGAATTCGGGAAGCACCATCTCGCCGGAGGGAGTGGATTCCTTCACATAGAACCAGCTCTTCTTCCACTCGCTGGCGGCTTTCTTCGGCAGAAGGAGCTTGATGAAGTTGGCCTTGGGATTCAATTGGAACGTGACGCTGCCGGCCGCCAGCATCAACCCGCTGGACGCCTCGCGCCCGATGCAGCCATGGAAGAGCTCCAGCCACAGTGGAAAATACGGCCTGCAGCCGAGGTAGCATTTGCAGAAGGTGACGAAGATCGCCAGCTGCTCGATGCTGTGCAGGCCAAGATCCGACGGCTTGATTGCGTAATACGCAGAAGCGCCGGAAGAAGAGCGAGGTGGGAAACCGCAAACCTCTCTCTAGATGGCTGGGGAAACAAATGAATTTGTCAGCTCAGGGTTTTGGCTCGGTCTCGGAGGGAGGGGCACCCACTAGTTCCCCTTGCGGAGGACTCCGGCGTCCTTGAAGGACTTGAGCTGGGCCGTGGTGCACTTGGATTTTCCCCATGAGCCTTTAGGAGGCGCCATCGGGAAGGACATGGACTCGCTCGGTGCGGAAGGATCGAATCGAAGGAAGGCAGAAAGAATGAATGTGGGAGAATGAAGAATGCGGGGAAGGATCTGCAGAGCTGATTCGCCACTCCCCTTATAAAGGAACGCTACCCGCCAAATTTGGAGTAGCCGTTACCTGCGGTAATTACACCGAAGTTACCATTGGAATATCCAGCGGATAGTTTGACCAGATTGACGGTCCAACTCCTCCATTCCACTCGCTACCCGTTAGTCCTCTCCACTCACTGAAGCAGCGACTTGGCAGCAGTGACATTCGCCGGAGCGGCGAATGGAAGCCTGGGGAAAATTTCCTCGGTTTTAGTGGAGTCCATCGCCGACTCGACTGGGCACCCAAATTGGGCTTGCCTACTTCGACCGCCAAAAGGACACCTGCGCCTGAATTAGCAATGGCCTCGGGGACTACTGATGGGGATATGCCGCAGGGGGTATGCCCAGCAGGACGTTCCAATTGGGCCAAAGGGTCTGCGAGTGGGCCTGAAGGACGATGACTGGAATGCGACATAGGAGAGGGCCTGGCGACTGGAGACTGAAGGCCCAGAAGCGTACTTGAAGCCCAGTCAGATTAGGTCAAAAGCCTCCGAGTCCATATCTTGTTCGGTGGTAAACTGTAAACCCTAGCGAGGTGCCTCATATATAAACCTCCCTAGGGTACCTTGAGGACTTACGTTCCATCATACACCCCCTCGAGCGACTTGCTGCTTAGACGCCGAGCTCGCCACCCCTGTAACTCGCTCTCCATTAATCCAATCTAGCAGGAGTAGGTCTTTACTCTCTAGGGGGCCGAACCTAGGTAAACCATGTGCATCCGCCCCCATCTCGCACTGCAGATGGCCGCCAGCTCTTCCTCACGTTACAATCAATTGCTACCGGTAACAGCAACTGCCGTGGCCATTTCCACGACACGTAGTCAGCTGGGCGATCTGGTCCTGGCGGGCTTTGTTGGACTCCTCCAGCCGGACAACCTCCCCCTTCAGCCTGGCCACCTGGCAGTCCCGGTCCGCCAACAGAGCTGCAGGAGGGTACCCAATGGTCAACAAGAAGCGCTAGAATCCGTGCAATTGGGAAGACATGGCAGAGCAAGCAATCTTATGGCCCAGATCCTGCGAGGCCTTGGCAGCGTCGGCAAGAGCCCTCTATGTAAGAGAGAGAAGTAAGAACCAAAGAAACCAGTTGCAGTGCAAGGCGGTGAAAGACATCGAAATCGGTAAAGGGACACATACCTTGACGGAAGCCCCTAGCGCCTTGGCTTGGCCAAGCCCTTGCTCTAGCGCTTCCACCAGCTAGCGAGCCTGGCCGACGGCCAGGGGCGCCGCCCCCAGTTGTGCCAAGGCGTGGTCCAGTGACGGCGCAGCCCAAGCCGGCGTCCAGCTAGTGACCTGGAGGTCATCGTCGCGCCCTGTGGCTGCGAAGGGCCCGCCCACCGGCTGGGCAGGGACCTCTGGTGGTGGCACCTCCACCGGCTCCTCCACCCGGTAGGCGCCGGAGTTAGCCCCTGTCATCGGGCTAACGGGAGGCGTGGCCACACCACTACACCTAGGCAGGAGAGCCTCGGCAAGACGGGAGACGGTGCTAGCCTGGTGCAGCGTCACAGGCGCAGCCGGCAGCGCCACCTCCGCCGCGTCCGCGTCAGGCGCAGCAGGCACGGCCTCCGAGGCCACAACAGGCGTGCCGGAGTACCCAGCCCTGGCAGGCAACGGGGCGGATGCGGTGGCGATGGTCGTGGAGCCGGGCAATGCCATTGCCTCACTACAAGAAGAACAAGGGCGGAATAAGCGAGTGCAATCCCACCAATGCAAGCAAGGGGTATAGGAGCATGATGACCCACAAGTATAGGGGGTGTATCGTAGTATTTTCCTAAGTAAGAGTGTCGAACCCAACGAGGAGCAGAAGGTGCTGGCTAGTGGTATGGATCAGGAATTCTCTGCAAATACTTAGCAAGCGGATTTTTAGGGGTTTTCGATAAAGCAAGTAAACAAAGTACGAGTAAATAAAAGACAGTAGGAATAAATACAGCAAGTGGCCCAATCCTTTATGTAGCAAAGGACAAGCCGGTTGTATTACTTAAGATGACCAAATGTTCTCGAGGACACATGGGAAGACTGTCAAGTGCTTTCGCTTCACATAGTTGATTAATCTTCTTTAGCTTGCTAAGTGTTGTGTGGGTGAACCTGTGCTAATGTACCGCCCCATCCAAGACTAATACATACTTGTGATTATACCCCTTGCAAACATCCGTAAGTACAAGAAAGTAATTAAGGTAGAAACCTAACCATAGCTTTAAACTCTAAGATCCTTACGTCCCTTGTGCAATGGTTTCCTAACGGGGGTTCAGGTTTCTGTCACTCCGGCAACCCCTACGATTAGTAGCCAAATACACAATGCATTCCCCTAGGCCCATATAGGTGAAGTGTCATGTAGTCGAAGTTCACATGACACCACTAGAAGAAGTACACCACAACTTAAATAACAATCTATTGAATCTTTCTCAACACAACTCCACTACTAACAACAAGACTTCTCCCATGTCCTCAAGAACAAAAAGAACTACTCACAAGACATCATATGCATCATGATCAGAGATGGAATAATGATGTATAACAATCTGAATATAAACAATAATTTAATGGTTCACTCAATAGCATCAACTACAAAGAGTAATCAACACCGGGAAAGTTTCCCCTATGAACTATGCAAGATTCAACGCAATTGTTACAGCAATATGGAGATGGTGATGAGGGTGCTGATGGTGATGATGGTGATGATGGTGGTGATGATGATGATCATGATCCCGATGAAGTCCAGCTTGATGGTGGTGTTGATGGCGACGATCTCCCCTCTCCGGGAAGGAATTCCCCCGGCAGAAATCTGTCTGCCGGAGAGATCTTTCTCTCTCGGTGTTTTCCGCCCCGCAAAGGCAGCGGAATCTTTCTGTGGTCGCTCTCCGAGTCTTAGGGTTTCGGGAGGATGATATACGCTAGAGGGGAGAGGCTGGAGTGGGCCAGGGTGGCCACACCACCTCCAGGCGCGGCCTAGGCCTGCCCGCACCATGGGGTGGTGTGGGCCCCCTGTGGTCCACCTCCACTCCATCTTCTGGCATCCTTAGTCTTCTAGAAAAATAGGATTTTCCGTATATTTTCCTGGATTTTCTGATCTTCGCGAATTTTGCCTCCAAACAGCACCTTTTCCATCAGAATCCTGACTGCAGCGGTCCATGCTCCAAAAGTCATCAACCATGCAAAAATAGATGAAATAACATAAGTTCCACCTCTCAATACGAAATATATCAATGAATAATAGTGAATTAAGACATAGAATAGTGATGCAAAATGGACGTATCAACTCCCCCCAAGCTTAGACTTCGCTTGTCCCCAAGCGAAACTGAGCTCAATAAACATGACCTCAGATTTATGGAGTGGAGAGTCGATAAAAGAATACGGACAAGAAGCATCACATTCATCAAATACATAGATCATAATAGAAGACAACTCACTATTATATAACTCAACTTGTAATGAGTAAAGGAAACACAATAAAGATACATAAAGTGAATCATAATTGGTAATGGCAAACTTAGCTCTTGGTCGAAGAATAGTTGATAAATGTTGGAGTTCACAAATAGCTGGTTTTTCAATGATAGCTTTCAAAGTAGTAAACATCAAGATAAGAGCAATGTGCAAAACAAGGAACATAACAAACATGATTGAATAAATCATCATATGAATGAATGAAACACAACAACTCAAAATACTTGCTGAGATAGAAGGGAATAAGTTTACTGACTCAACTACAAAGTAAAAGAAAGGCCCTTAAAAGAGGGAAGCAGGGATTGCAAGTCTCATAAAGATCTCCCAAAAATTATGATACTTACTAGCTTTCAGCTCTCATTGCCCCTATCATAGGCATCTTTAGGTGATTAAGGTTAAAGTGACACAACTAAGAGGATATGCTTGACAAGTTATAAGTTGAAATCCCATGCCCCTTACTTATGAGTACCGATCCTCATGCTACTCAACTTCAGTCACGAGCAAGCTCTTGTCATTGTAAATACAGGCGTATCATTGAGAACCGCCAACAGGGTACCCCTTGCACATGACACAGGAGCTATCCCATAATCAAAATGATAAGGCAAGCAGACAGTGAGCATCTCAGCGATCTTTTTATTTGCTATTTGCATAGGTTTTTATTGAGGATGCTTCATAGAATGCTCACTATAGTTATGTTGCAAGTTTCCACCATGATTAGGCATGGCTTAGGCTAGCGGCCCAGGCGTTTCTCTAACACACATATAAACTCCATGATCTTACAAGTTCCACTTTTATTTCACACCGTCGGGATCCATAAGCAAAAGAACATGATCTCAACTAGGTACAAAGCACCAAATGAAGTGTTGAAAGCGGTCCCCGTGATACATGGTTCGGCTAACTTCAACTCATAAAGCGCAAGCATATATGCAACAAAGAAGGACCCAATGGTTCAAGTTTATTAAATGCAAGAAAGTAAAGTGTGCCATCAAGTTAGTGAGAGCTTTAATCACTAATTTTCACATAACAAGTTTAATTTGGGAGGTAGATAAAATAGGAATTTACTTGGAATAGCAATAATGCTACTAGGTAGGTATGGTGGACACAAATGGCAAAGTTTTTGGTTTAAAGGAGGTGGATGCATGAGAAGAATACCCTCTCAGTACAGGTTTTTGGCTAGCAAGGCTGGGTAGCAAGTATAAGAGTTGAAGGAAACAAACAAACATACAAGTGATAAATACAATCATGCAATCTTCCTTGGAAGCACAAAAGATCTTAACTAGAGAATACTAGACTTATGAGCAAATCAAGAAAGAAAGATGATGAAATTATTTTACTCTAGAGTACTTCTATCTTTTTCATTCAACTCTCAAAAATAGTGTTGCTACTGACCGAGCCAGGTTTGCCAAAACCAACTAAATTAACTCAATGATCCCAGAGTGCTACCAATACTAACAACAAGATCAATCATATAACCATGAATTGAAAACTAATATAATCTATGAAAAAGAGTGAATGATAGAACTTCTCATTAATATTCCATAACGGCAACTCACACCAAGGGATACATATCTAACGAGAGAGGGGACACTTCCATAATGTAAACCATACTACATAATAACTCCTCTATTCATGATATGACTCTACTAATAAGGTAAAAAAGATAGAAGATAGTGATGTGATACCGCGGCACTCCCCCAAGCTTGGAACAAACCAAGGGGATGACAAACCTGATGACGAGTTACTCCTTCGGTGGTGGTGGTATCTTCTTAGTTGTCGTGAGGAAATCTTCCAGCATCTTGCGAAGCCTATCATTCTCCCATTGAAGCATGTCCACCATCCTCCTCAAGTCTCAGTACGTGTCGCAAAACTCCTTAGTGACTCGCAGGGCTTCCGGTTATGCATGGCTAGAGACTAAAGGTACCAACCCCTGCTTGGGGTCTTGGAGATCTTCCTCCATAGGCTCCTTCCCTTTATCCTTGGCGAACACCATTGTGCTTCTAAGCTTCAAGAATAGTTCCTGGCAGAAACAGATCGAAATAAAAACACGACGAAAACACGATATACGAACCTCGAGGGATCCGGGGGGTTATATATTACGAAGTTTCATATCAAAAGGAAGGTACTGGGAGAAAACGAGTTGGAGGCGGAGTCCTGGGTGGACTCACCACCTGGTGGCGTGGCCAGGGGTGGGCCCACGCCACAGGGTGGTGTGGGCTACCACGGCTCCGGTTCCGTCCCTTTTTCACTTCGTAACTTTCCTTATCGACTGAAAACTGCAAAAATATAGTTGGATTGTATTTTCGCGGAACTTTCTTACCAGAACTATTATCTATTTGAAAACAGACTCTACAGGTCTCTGAATTTGGTATCTAGTAGATTCTTCCGGAATCATTACTTGAATAGCATCAATATCTTCATCTTCATATACTTATTACTTGAATCATAAAACCCTTCTCTTCCTTATTACACCATCGTCTCCACTTCCTGGAAATTTCTTTCACACAAAACTTCACGCAGTTCTCATTAGCAACATTAGTATAAGTGAAGTGATAAAACCTTTTGAGTCTAACTTCAACTGAAAACCAACAAAACATAAGCTACTGTAGCAACTCCTTCCGAAAACCCAAAAAGAATTCAAAAAGGAAATCGAATAAAGAAGCAAATGCAAGAGTGGCAAAATCTGTCAAAACAGACCAGCAGGTAAAGATCAATTTTTTCGAAAATCTTCTGTTGCTCAAATCAAAAAGTGCAAAACTAAAGTTAAATAACAACCTAGGTCAGAAGCACAAAAAATTACAGCTCAATCCGACATACAGAGATCTCTCACGAATTTTTACGGTGAAGCACAAAAAATCTGTTTTGGGACAGCAACTTCCCCAAATATTACTTCTCTCTCATTAGAGGTTGATCTTGACACAAAAACCAAACAAAACGGATAAGGAGCAGTTATTACTTAATTAATAACTTCCAAGACTCAAAGAAACAAAAACAACTGAAAGCAAAAACAAATTGGGTTGTCTCCCATAAAGCTCTTTCTTTATAGCCATTAAGATGGGCATGATAATTTTGAAGAAGCTCTCATAGGGATATGGATTGAAGTGAAAGAGAGCATTAAGAAGAAAAAACACACACTCATTTAAATCTAACCCACTTCCTATGCAAGGGGATTTTGTAAACAAACAAGTTGTTGAAACCAGAGGCTTCTTGCATAAGAAGGCAAAACAAGTGCAACATAAAAACTTTCAGCATAAAACGAGAAAACTTGATATTATTGAGATACATAAGAACACTTTTCCCTCTCTCATAGTAGCTTTCAGTATCATGCATAAACTTAACAATATAGCTATCACAAGGACCATCATAGCAATGATCACTTATTCTAACAGAAAACACGGGAATACTAGCTCTCATAACACTACTATGTGAAACAATATTAGAGGTATCCTTACAAAGGATAGTGTGTCCCTCTTTTTCATATTTAGTGACATAGTCTTTCACATTTGCTATTATAGGTTCATCAACCATTTGTTTATCAGGTTCAATAGCTTTACTCATACTTTCATTAACCATACTAGCTATCATAGAATGTTCCTTTACCTTAACTGGAAAAGGCATTTTCTCAATATAAGGTTCAGGTAAAACATGATTAGCAGTATCAACTTCAGTATTTCTTGCAGGAACACTCTTAGCGACATCTTTATAAGGTTCATGATACTTATTCCACTTCTTTTTAGGCACTTCAATATAGGAAGCAAAAGATTTAAAATAAGAAGCAATAGCTTGAGAGTCTAGACCATAAGCATTTTTAATATTTTGAAAGCCATCAGTTCCCATAAAAGATTCAATGCATTCATAATCATAATTTATACCTGACTTTCTACCTTTTTCATTCTCCCAAGCTTCAGCATTGTCTTGAATACGGTCCAGAAGATCCCATTTAGCCTCTTCTTCCATGCAGTGAATGATCCATCACAAGAAGCATCCAATAAATCTTTATCATGTAGAGGGAGCCTTGCATAAAAGTTATTGATAATAATATTGTTGGGGAGCTCATGAATGGGATATTTGAGCATTAGTAACTTCAATCTCCCCCAAGCTTGAGCTGTACTCTCTCCATCAAGAGGCCAAAAGTTGTATTTTTGATTTCGATCTTTATGAATCTCACTAGGAGGATAAAACTTTGAATAAAAGAGAGGCACTATTTCCTCCCATTCCAGAGCTTGACCATACTTCAGCAGCTTATACCATTCCTCGGCTCTTCCTTTTAGTGATAATGAGAATAACTTCTTCTTAACTTGATCTGTAGTAATACCTGCACACTTGAACAACCCGCATAATTCGTGTATAAAGAGTAAATGATCACCGGGATGGACAGTTCCATCCCCAACATAGTAGTTATCCATAACACGATCAATAATTCTTGTAGGTATTTTAAAAACATCATTCTCAGCAGGTGGTGGCTTATCTACTACCTTAGCAGTGGTAGTAGCATTACCAAATAAGAAACTCAGCAAATTATCCATAACGAAAATAAAGCAACTAGCAGAAGTAAACAATACTCACAGTAGAAGTTTCCTTTACCAGTTCCGCTCTCCAATAGCGCTTCACTCCCCGGCAACGGCGCCAGAAAATAGTCTTGATGACCCACAAGTATAGGGGGTGTATCGCAGTATTTTTGATAAGTAAGAGTGTCGAACCTAATGAGGAGCAGAAGGTGCTGGCTAGTGGTATTGATCAGGAATTCTCTACAAATACTTAGCAAACGGATTTTTAGGGATTTTCTATAAAGCAAGTGAACAAAGTATGAGTAAATAAAGGACAGTAGGAATAAATGCAGCAAGTGGCCCAATCCTTTATGCAGCAAAGGACAAGCCGGTTGTATTACTTAAGATGACCAAACGTTCTCGAGGACACATGGGAAGACTGTCAAGTGCTTTCGCTTCACATAGTTGATTAATCTTCTTTAGCTTGCTAAGTGTTGTGTGGGTGAACCTGTGCTAATGTACCGCCCCATCCAAGACTAATACATACTTGTGATTATACCCCTTGCAAACATCGTAAGTACAAGAAAGTAACTAAGGTAGAAACCTAACCACAGCTTTAAACTCTAAGACCCTTACGTCCCTTGTGCAATGGTTTCCTAACGGGGGTTCAGGTTTTTGTCACTCCGGCAACCCCTACGATTAGTAGCCAAATACACAATGCATTCCCCTAGGCCCATATAGGTGAAGTTTCATGTAGTCGATGTTCACATGACACCACTAGAAGAAGTACACCACAACTTAAATAACAATCTATTGAATCTTTCTCAACACAACTCCACTACTAACAACAAGACTTCTCCCATGTCCTCAAGAACAAAACGAACTACCCACAAGACATCATACGGATCATGATCAGAGATGGAATAATGATGTATAACAATCTGAACATAAACAATAATTCAATGGTTCACTCAATAGCATCAACTACAAAGAGTAATCAACACCGGGAAAGTTTCCCCTATGAACTATGCAAGATTCAACGCAATTGTTACAGCAATATGGAGATGGTGATGAGGGTGCTGATGGTGATGATGGTGGTGATGATGATGATCATGATCCCGATGAAGTCCAGCTTGCTGGTGGTGTTGATGGCGACGATCTCCCTCTCCGGGAAGGAACTCCCTCGGCAGAAATCTGCCTGCCGAAGAGATCTTTCTCTCTCGGTGTTTTCTGCCCCGCAGAGGCGGCGGAATCTTTCTGTGGTCGCTCTCCAAGTCTTAGGGTTTCGGGAGGATGATATATGCCAGAGGGGAGAGGCTGGAGTGGGCCAGGGTGGCCACACCACCTCCAGACGCGGCCTAGGCCTGCCCGCGCCATGGGGTGGTGTGGGCCCCCTGTGGCCCACCTCCACTCCATCTTCTGGCATCCTTAGTCTTCTGGAAAAATAGGATTTTCCGTATATTTTCCCGGATTTTCTGATCTTCGCGAATTTTGCCTCCAAACAACACCTTTTCCATCAGAATCCTGACTGCAGCGGTCCATGCTCCAAAAGTCATCAACCATGCAAAAATAGATGAAATAACATAAGTACCACCTCTCAATACGAAATATATCAATGAATAATAGTGAATTAAGACATAGAATAGTGATGCAAAATGGACGTATCAGAGCACGTACCCGGCGACGCTCAGCATGATGGCCGCGGCTCTAGGACGGCGGCTTTTCTTGGCGGCACCCCCAGCTGGCGTGGTGCTGGTCGAGGCGGCCCGCTTCCCCCTAGCCCTGGGCGCGGCGGCTTCAGCCAGATCCACATCCTCGTCGTGCGTAGCTGCCCCAACACACAAGTGGAATATCAAGTTTACGGCTAAAACGCAGTAGAAGCAAGGCAGACAGAGGCAAGGAAAAACTTCTCACCGGGTGGGAAATCGTAGCCCTCGTCTGCCCGGATGGGGAACCGCTCCGGCTCCATCTGCGGGTACTTCGCGGGCTTGGGGTCCGCAGAGAAGTTGGGGAGCTCGTTGTCCCCCATGCCATCCTCTGCTAGCTGCACCATAAAAAGCTACTCAACTGGGGAAGATAAGAGGCACGAAGCAAGAATCCCTCAGGAAAAATCCACCAGGAAGAGAGGAAGAAAAGCCTACCTTCGGCGGGAGCCGGCCGCGGTGGTACGGCCGGCAGGAGAACTCCCAGTCCTCCTCCAACGCCTCCTTCGAGATGGTGGCGAGCCACTCGCGGAGGGCCGTGTACGGCACATCCAGCCGGGAGACCCGGGTGGGATCCAGATGGCTGGAGAGGTGGCACATCTTGTGCGGCCGCTGCTGCAGCGGAAGCCCGCGACTCGCCATCCAGGACAGCAAAATGTCCCGGGCGGTGAGCTGCTGATACATTGCAAATGTATCTATAATTTTTGATGTTCCATGCTTGGTTTTATCCACTTTCTTGTGTTTTGTTCCAACTTTGGAGTACTTTTCATATGATTTCTTGGACTAACCTATTAACAAGAGCCATAGTGCCAGCTGCCTGTTTTCTGCTGTTTTTGGTTCCAGGAAAGTCAGAAAATGAATATTCTTGGAATTGGACGGGACAAAAGCCAAAGTGCCTATTTTTCTAGAAGTCATCAGATGCCAGAATACGAGACGGAGAGGGGCCAGGTGGGCCACCACACCACCTGGACGCACGGCCCAGCCTGGCCCGCGCTAGGGGGTGGTGAGCCCAGCCCTGGCACCCCCTCGGCCTCCCCTTCCGACTATAAGATGCCCTCAGGACGTCAACCCTAAGGGCCCGATCAAAAATCCACGAAAGAGTCTGTAGCCGCCGTCATCTCCATCCCTAGATCGGGAGGGATCTGAAGCTCTTCCCGGCACCCTGCCAGAGAGGGGAATTCACCCCGGCGGCCTTCTTCATCACCATGCAAGCCTCCGGTGTGATGCGTGAGTAGTTCATCCTTGGACTACGGATCCATGTAGTAGCTAGATGGCTGGTTCTCCTCCTTTGTTCTTTCATGTTTAGAACTTGTGAGCTCCATTCATGATCAAGATCATCTATTTGTAATTCATACATGTTGTGTTTGCGGGGATCCGATGGATATTGAGATGCTATTTCAGATTGATTATTGATTCTATCATGTCTTTGTTATTTGTTATCTTGCATGCTTTCCGTTGTTAGTAGCTATCTTGGCCAAGTAGATGCTAGCAACTCCAAGAGTTAGTATTTATGCTCGATAGTGGGTTCATGCCTCTGGTAATCTGGGGAAGTGACAGAAATCTCTAAGGTACTAGATGTGTTGTTGCTACTAGGGAGAAAACAACAATCCTTTGTTCATAGAACAATCATACTGTTTACTTTACACGCAATTCGTAAAGCAATAATTTGTTGCTTGCAACTTAATACTGGAGGGGGTTCGGATGATAACCTGAAGGTGGATTATTAGTCATAGATGCAGTTGGATGGCGGTCTATGTATAATGTTGTAATGCCCAATCAAGTTTCAAAGGAGTCAAGATGATTAGTATATGCATGTATTGCTTTCTCGATGTTTGTCAATTGCCCCGCTGTAATTTGTTCACCCAACATGTTATCTATCTAAGGAGAGCTACCTCTAGTGAACTATGGATCCCGGTCCTTTACTTTACATACAATCTACAATCTTTTACTGTTTGTGTTTACTTTCTGCAAACTTTTACTTCTTTCCATTCGATACGTTTAATCCTTTGTTTTCCGCAAAACACGATGAGATTGACAACCTCATCGCAAGTTGGGGACAAAGTTCTGTGGTTGTGTTGTGCAGGTCTCCACGTTGCTACTAGCACCGGTAGTGTGCCCTGCCAAAGCTCAGCTAGTAACACCTTTGGGGTGTTTCCTTGCTCCTACTGGTTCGATTAAACCTTGGTTTCATAACTGAGGGAAACTTGCTGTTGTGCTCATCATACCTTCCTCTTGGGGTTCCCAACGAGCTCTACATCAACCACGCACCAGCACTTTTCTGGGCGCCATGCATTGAGCCAGCAGCCGCTCCTTCTCCACCAGCACCGCCAGCCAGGCGGCCATCCGGTCGATGTCCCCTTGGGCACCCAAGTGCTAGACGCTCCAGGCCTTCCGGGTGGAGGGGACGTTCGAGAAGACTGGAATTTTGATCCAATCTACCTCGGTGTTGTTGCACACATAGAAATACGAGCGTTGCCATAGCTTGATGGTATCCGAGAGCTCCATGCGCGGCATCACCGCCGACGGCCGCGGGTAGATGGCGCAGCAGCCCGTCTCCATCAGCGGGCCGCCCTTCCCCACCACTTGAACCTTGAAGTAGAAAAACTTCAAGAAATTCACGGCGTCGGGGTAGACGCCGAGGTAGGACTCGCAGCAGGCCGCGTGATGCGCCAGCATCACCACGGCGTTGGCTCCGAGGTGGTGGAGCTAGAGGTCAAAGGAGACGAGCAGCTCCAACACGAACCTGCTCAACAGCAGCCCTAGGCCGCGGGCGAAGTGGGCGAGGAAGACGATAACCTCGTCGTGCTGAGGGTTGGGCACCCGCTCGTCCTTCGGTGCGAGGCGGTGCCTCACCAAGCATTTCGGCGGCAGGAACATCCCCCGCCGATACTTCCGCACCAAATCCTCGGTGACATAGGAGCCGCACCACCCGCCGGTGCTCTCTGGCAACATCTTGTCGGGGAAGGTCGCCGTGTTGGAAGCGCGCGGGCCCATCATCGCAGAAGAAGACGAGTGGCACCGGCGACAAGAGACGGTGGCACAGGCAAGCAGAAGAAGGCTAGGGCGCAAAGGAGAGCGGAGGCAGCGGGCGCAGGAAGACAAAGTGAGGAAGCCTGCTCCCTTGCATCCCTACTTATCGGGGTAGAAGAACTGCGCCAGTTGTCCTCCCTCCCTGCCATGTGGTAGGCAACTACCCCACCTCCACACAACGTTTTGGGGCGGATCCTGTGCGCCCACACAGCATGCGCGGAAGATCCCGCAGGCGTTACTGCGGGAGGCAAAACGCGGCCATGGTCCCCGAGAAACCGCAATGACGGAGACGTGCGCGCGGTTACCAAAAACAGACGCGGTAGACCAAGAGGTCAAACTGATGCGACGCGTACCAGAAGTGGCAGGCGTAGCTGACGCGAGCAGCGGCGACATCAAACTGGTGATCCCTCTCCCGGCCGGGTGCGGCAGCCGGTCCATGAGATCACCGCTCACACCCTGTGGGTGGGGCCATCGGCTCCGTAGCCGGTAAACCCCAGCCGGGAAACGACGAAGAATCTCAAGCCGGTACAAGACAAAAACTACAAGACAAAGACTACAAGAAAAAAACTACAAGATAAAGGCAAACGATAAAGTCCCTGCATCACCAATCATTTCAAAACTCAACCAAGGAGCACGCAAGAACTTCTCCACGGGGAGAAGTCCTAACGCGCTCGAGGACTAGTGTCGGGGGGATGACTCCTGGGTAGGCCAAGACGGGACCAACCGACCGGCTCCAAAGAGCTCTGGCCGTCTGGACCCATGACAAGGAACCACAGCCGGGTGGAACCATCCACCCGGTCCGCATCCAAGTTTCCTCGGCTGGCCTGTCTAGCCAGGTAGCCAGAGGAACCGGTTGGAAAGCCGCTCCTAGCCAGCCGCCTCGGATCTGCTGGTGATGGTACGGTGGGGGTGACGCTCCTTGCTGAGTGAACCTCTGACCGGACAGGCTGGCTATCCCGGTCGATGCTACCGAACAACTGTGCCAAAGCTGGAGGCTGACGAGCAAAGCAAGGGCTGACGAGTAAAGCTCCGGCTTACGAATAAAGCTTCGGCTGACGAGTAAAGAAAGGGTGCTGGACATTGTAGCGTTGTCCTCCCCTGTACTGGAGGCTTGACTGGACCTGGGCCTACCGTTCAGGCTCGTCCAGCTGGCCCACTCTGTAAAGCCCAAATCCAAATAGTAAACCCTAGAACCTGTCTTGTAAACTGCCTCCCCAACCAGTATATAAGGGGAGGTAGTGCTAGGATTCTAGGTAGACAATTGCAAGTTAGAAGTTCTCTAGATTGGACAAGTTGAGTAGTTGCTCTTCTTCTTCTAGCAAGGAGTAGCCAGGAAAACAGCTCAAGGAGCATCTGTACTGGGCATTCGTCCCTTGATAGTAGATCCTTGCAGGAGTAGGAGCTTTACCTCGCTAAGAGGGCTTCGAACCTGGGTACATCACCGTGTTTGCAGTATCTGTGCCCAACCCGTTGCGATTAGCCACCAATAGCATCCTGATTGTCCCCTCTCATGCCATCCCCGATGGTATTGCCGTGTTCCACACCACGACACCAAAGAAACCAGAAAAGAACCCCGAAGCTACCAATATAAATAATGTTATGTTAAAGGATCTTATGGAAGCACGAATAGTGGATGATGAAGTGGTTATGCTAGACCGTGAAACCATAGAGTTTATCGAAGGTAAGGTACAAGGTAACGAAACTTCGAAACCTATGACTCCTATATATTGTGGAGAAACTTTCTTGTACGGAATTTGTGAGCCGATTTCCATTATAAATATTATGCCTTCATCACTTTATGAGGAACTTCACTACAATTTAAATAATCCAAATGTGGAACCGGTAGACACTACTATTAAATTGTCTAATAGGACCTATATAAAACCAGAAGGTGTAATCAGAAATATCTATGTCTTTATTGGATCACTCATGTACCCCCTTGATTTTCATATTGTTGATATGCCTCGAGATTCTTTTTGTCCTATTCTTTTAGGTAGGCCTTTTGTTTCCATAACCAAAGCTCGAGTTGATAATAAGAAAGAGACTATTTCACTGATGTTTGGAGAAGAGGAAATGAAATTCCACTTCGCCAAACTAAATAAGAGGCCATATAAAGTGGAAGATATCAAGGAAGAGAAAACAATTGCGGAGCTAGCCGCAATTCATTTTAGTACTCCACAAGATGAATTAGAGAGGAGCCTAATTAATTGGGAGGAAGCATCGGATGATGAGAAGATAGAAGATATGGATGATTACCTTGACTCACCTCTGGAAGCACAAAATCCACATGACTATGAAGAACTTGTAAGAAATGGAGAGGAAGAACCTCCAGCAATTGAATTGAAACAACTTCCAGATGATATGAGGAATGAGTTTTTACATAATGAAAATAAATGTCATGTTATTATTAGCAAAATTTTATCAGAGAATGAAACAAACAAACTCCTTTATGTCTTGGTTAAGCATCGTGAAGCCTTTGGATATACTCTAAGTGATATTAAAGGAATAGATCCATCTATTGTAACACATAAGATTACCATGCTTGATGATGCTAAACCTATAGTGGATACGCAAATAAGACTTAATCCGAAAATGAAGGAAGTAGTAAGAAAAGAGGTTATACGCTTATTAGATTCTGGCATAATATATCCTATGTCTGACAGTAAGTGGGTTAGCCCATCTCATTGCATACCAAGACAAGGGGGTCTTGATGCTGCTATGAATGAGGATGGTGAGGTAGTTCCTGTAAGACCTATTGTAGGATATCGTATGTGCATTGATTTTAGGAAGCTAAACCGAGAGACATAGAAAAATCATAAACCTATACTACTCATGGATAAAATTTTAGAAAGACTTAGTAATAATTCTTATTTCTGTTTTCTTGATTGTTATTCTGGATATTCTCAAATTGACATACAATTGGAAGATTAAGACAAAACGAATTTCACTTGCCCTTATGGCACATCTGCTTATAGATTAATTCTGTTTGGCTTATGTAACGCATCATAAACTTTTCAAGAATGTGTTCCAAAAATCTTTGATGATTTTGTTGAGAACACTATGGAAGTTCTAACAAATGATTTTGTTGTTTGTGGAACAACCTTTGATAATTGCCTCTACAATCTAACCAAAGTTTTGCAGAGATGCAGGCAATCAAATTTGGTTTTGAATTGGGAACAATACCGTTTCATGGAAAGAGAAGGTAAAGTTTTCAGGCATAAGGTTTCGGAGAAGGGAATAGAAATAGATAAATCTAATATAAATGCTATAGAAAATCTTCCAATACCTCAGGATATTAAAAACTTAAAAATGTTTTTGGGACATGCAGGTTTTTATAAGCGTTTTATAAAAGATTTTGCTAAAATAGTTATGCCTCTCACCAACCTTCTTGATATAGAAACTCCATTCTACTTAGATCATGACTGCGTTGCCGCTTTTGAGAACCTTAAGAATAAATTAGTTTCAACACCTATCATGCAATCTCCAAAATGGGATGAACCTTTTGAAATCATGTGTGATGCTAGTGACTATGCTTTAGGGGCTGTGTTGGGACAGCGAGACAGAAAGAATTTAAATGTTATTTATTATGCTAGTAGACCTCTTAATAAAATTCAGAAACATTACGCTACTACAGAAAAGGAGTTCTTAGCTATAATATTCGCTTGTCACAAATTTAGATCCTACATCATTAATTCTAAGGTAATAATTCATACGGATCATCAAGCTTTGCGTCACCTCCTGATGGCTCAATGCACGGTGCCCAGAAAAGTGTTGGTGCGTGGTTGATGTAGAGCTCGTTCGGAATCCCAAGCGGAAGGTATGATGAGCACAGCAGCAAGTTTCCCTCAGTATGAAACCAAGGTTTAATCGAACCAGTAGGAGCAAGGAAACACCCCAAAGGTGTTACTAGCTGAGCTTTGGCAGCGCGCACTACCGGTGCTAGTAGCAACGTGGAGACCTGCACAACATAACCACAGAACTTTGTCCCCAACTTGCGATGAGGTTGTCAATCTCACCGTGTTTTGCGGAAAACAAAGGATTAAACGTATCGAATGGAAAGAAGTGAAAGTTTGCAGAAAGTAAACACAAAGCGGTAAAAGATTGTAGATTGTATGTAAAGTAAAGGATCGGGATCCATAGTTCACTAGAGGTGGCTCTCCTTAAGATAGATAACATGCTGGGTGAACAAATTACAGCGGGGCAATTGACAAACATCGAGAAAGCAATACATGCATATACTAATCATCTTGACTCCTTTGAGACTTGATTGGGCATTACAACATTATACATAGACTGCCATCCAACTGCATCTATGACTAATAATCCACCTTCAGGTTATCATCTGAACCCCCTCCAGTATTAAGTTGCAAGCAACAGATTATTGCTTTACGAACTGCGTGTAAAGTAAACAATACGATTGTTCTATGAACAAAGGATTGTTGTTTTCTCCCTAGTAGCAACAGCACATCTAGTACCTTAGAGATTTCTGTCACTTCCCCAGATTACCAGAGGCATGAACCCACTATCGAGCATTAATACTAACTCTTGGAGTTGCTAGCATCTACTTGGCCAAGATAGCTACTAACAACGGAAAGCATGCAAGATCACAAATAACAAAGACATGGTAGAATCAATAATCAATCCGAAATAGCATCTCAATATCCATCGGATCCCCGCAAACACAACATGTATGGATTACAAATAGATGATCTTGATCATGAACAGAGCTCATAAGATCTAAACATGAAAGCACAAAGGAGGAGAACCAGCCATCTAGCTACTACATGGATCTGTAGTCAAAGGATGAACTACTCACGCATCACACCGGAGGCTTGCATGGTGATGAAGAAGGCCTCCAGGGTGAATTCCCCTCTCCGTCAGGGTGCCGGGAAGAGCTTCAGATCCCTCCTAATCTACGGATGGAAATGACGACGGCTACAGACTCTTTCGTGGATTTTTGATCGGGCACTTAGGGTTTACGTCCTGAGGGCATCTTATAGTCGGAAGGGGAGGCCGAGGGGGTGCCAGGGGCCACCACACCACCCCCTGGCGTGGGCCCAGCCTGGCTGCACGGCCAGGTGGTGTGGCCGGCCTCTGGCCCCTCTCCGTCTTGTATTCTGGCACTTGATGACTTCCGGAAAAATAGGCACTTTGGCTTTTGTCCGTCCAATTCCGAGAATATTCATTTTCTGACTTTCCTGGAACCAAAAATAGCAGAAAACAAGCAGCTGGCACTGTGGCTCTTGTTAATAGGTTAGTCTAAGAAATCATATGAAAAGTACTCCAAAGTTGGAACAAAACACAAGAAAGTGGATAAAACTAAGCATGGAACATCAAAAATTATAGATACATTTGCAATGTATCAACATCCCCAAGCTTAACTCCTGCTCGTCCTCGAGTAGGTAAGTGATAAAAAGAAAGAATAATTTTTGAGGTGACATGCACCATCAAAAGCTTGATCAAAGTATTTGTAAAACATTCAAAGATGGGATCATAATACTTCAATCATAACATGAAAGACAAAGTTCGAGCAATAAGACAAAGGAACTATGATGCAACATGAAAAGGCACAAACAAAAGATTCATGAATAATAATGCTTTGCAAGACGTTTGTTTGTTTCACATAAAGAAAACATAGCATAATAGTATTCAGCTTGTCCCTCAAAGAGTAGCAAATATAAATGCATAGGACACCTTCAAAGTTCATAAGAGTGACTAGATACAAATAGTTTAAAACAAGCAATATCAAAGTATGCATCAATCAACTAGTCTCGGGACAATGCACAAAGAACTAAGAATGACCACTATACTCTCAAAGTAGGTGCATAAAGATAGAAGGTGGAGACTCAATATAATGGTGGAAGAAAGGCCTTTGTAAAAGGAAGTAGGGATTCAAGTCTCATAAAGAGCTTCCAAAAATTATGGTACTTGTAGCTTTCAGCTCTCATTGCCCCTATCATAAGCATCTTGAAGTGATTAAGGTTAAATGAACAAACTATGGTGTACATGCTTGACGAAGTATAAGTCAGAAATCTCATGTCCCTTGTATACGAGGGCCGCTCCTCATGCTACTCAAGTTTAGTCACCGGTAAGTTCTTGTCATTGTAAGTACATGTGTATCATAGAGAACCGCCAACGGGGTACCCCTTGCCCGATGATACGAAAGAATCCCCATATCAAAATGACAAGGCAAGCAGACAACGAGCATCTCAGCATTCTTCTTATTTACCATGGGAATATGGTGCTTTTTTCTCTCTTTCCTCTTTTCATAATATCTCTTTTTTTCTTATCTCTTTTTTCTCAATATAGGACTCTTTTTTTTATAAGAAGAATGCTTCATAGACAGCTCATTATGGTTACGCTGCAGGTTTCCACCATGTCAACATGGATTAGACCAGCGGCCCAGCGTTTCTCTAACACATATACATAACTCCATGGACTTACAAGCTCCCCTTTCATTTCACACCGACGACATCCATATACAAAAGAGCATGATATCAACTAGGTACAAGTACCAAGTGCAATGTTAAAAGCGTTCCCCATGAAAGCATGGTTCTGCTAATTCCCAACAAATAAGTGCAAGCATATACAACATAGAAGACACAATGGTTCAAGTTTATGAAGGGCAAGTAAAGTAAAGTGTGTCATCAAGTTCATGAGAGCTTTAATCACTAGTTTTCTCATAACAAGTTTAATTTGGAAGGTAAACAAAAGCATGAATATACTTGGAATAGCATAAGCTAGTAGGTAGGTATGGTGGACTCTTTGGAATAACTTGGTTTAGGGAGTTGGATGCATGAGTGGAACTCATACTTTGTTGTGGAGGCTAGCAAAAGACTGGGAGCGACAAACTAAGAGAGAAATAATGGCCATAATCATGTAGAGCGACAAAACATCATTGATTAAAGCATAAAGTGATAATACAAGTTGAAAACTAAAGGATCATAAAGGCTATGGTGACTTGAGATAGTCATAACATGGTGTGAGCATGCGCCAAGTAAACCCAAATAAAGCATCAAAGGAGAATACCACTATACTATGCTTTAATATGCTAAAACAACGCATGATTCATCCAAGGCACATTAAGCAATCTCAATTGTTAATAACAAGTCATGCTACAGCAAAGAATACTAAGCATAAAGCCAAAACAATATCAAGCATGGCATGACAAAGCATAGGCCACAGTCAAAAACAAGCTCTTTTTACCACATAAGCATGAACTTTCCTACTCTTTTCCAAACCAAACCAAACTATTTGCAAACCAATGTATGAAAGAGGGGGTCCAACCAATTTATTCAGAAAACTAAGAAAACCAAGCAAATGAAAAAACAAAACGAAAACAAAAAAGAAGACGCTCCAAGAAAAACACAACTGTGCATGAAACAATAAAAATGAAGCGTTTGGAAGAAACCTGGGATTTTTATTGATGAAGAGGGGGATGCCTTGGGCATCCCCAAGCTTTGAAGCTTGTACTTCTTGGATATTTCTTGGGGTGACACGCGTGGAATCCCCAAGCTTGAGCTTTAGTCCATCCTTCATCTCATTACTCATTCCTTCCATACACCTGAAATTTTTCCTTCATACAAAACTTCACACAATCTTTATTAGCAACATTAGTGCACTCAAGATAAATAAGTCTTAAGGTTCAGTTCTAACACCAAATAAACTTCCATTAGAACACTAGCTACTGTAGAACTTCCCTCAAAAATCACAATTCCCCAAAAGAACTCAAGAAGGAACCAACAAGAAGCAAATGCAGAAAATGGCAGAAATCTGTCAAAACAGACCAGCAGGTAAATACGAATTTTTTTGAAGATCTTGTGTTGCTCAAATCAAAAAGTGTTAAACTAACGAAAGTTATATAACAACCTGGGGCAGAAGCACAAAAATTCACACCTCAAAAAGACGTTCAGATATTTTACACGAATTTTTATGGTGAAGCACAGAAATCTGTTTCGGGACAGCAACTTTCCCAATCATTACTTCTCTCTCATTAGAGGTTACTCTTGGCACAAAAAGCAAATAAAAAGGATAAGGAGCAGTTATTACTGAAGTAATAACTTTCATGACTCATCTAAAACTTTTGGGTTATCTCCCAATAAGTACTTTTCTTTAACGCCTGTAAGTTAGGCATGATAGTTTGAGAAGATGCTCACATAAGAAATATGAATTGAAGTAAAAGAGAGGATCAAGAAGCAAATTTAAAACACATTTAAGTCTAACCCACTTCCTATGCATAGGAATATTATACGCAAATAAACTCACAAAGAACAAAGTGACATGCATAGGAAGATAAAACAAGAGTAACTTCAAAACTTTCAGCAAATAGAGAGGTGTTTCAGTACCATGAAAACTTTTACAACCATGTTTTCCTCTCTCATAATAATTTTCAGTAGCCTCATGAATAAACTCAACAATATAACTATCACATAAAGCATGCTTTTCATGATCTACAAACTCTAGAGCTTTATTATAAACATTTTCAAAAGAATCCTCAGGAACATAACATTCATCCTCCTTTAGTAAGCATGGGGGACAATCAAATATTGTAAGGGGTAAAGAGTTACTCTCATTAGAAGGTAGGAATGGGTAGATCCATTCTTCCTCCTCTTTTTCATCCAATGAGCTTCCAGTTTCACCAATTGCTTCTTCCTTAGGCTCCTGCAAGGCATTAGTCTCTTCCATTGGTGGAGAGCATCTATTAAGATATTCAAGAATATAGCCATTTTCTACCTTATAATTATCAAAGCAAAATTTAAGCATATCATAAACCTCATAATTTATAAGGTGAATCATCAGTATTTTCAAGCAAACTAGCAATTTCAAATGCACCCTTCCAAGCAATAAATTCTTCAATTTGTTCCACATCATAAAAGTCATAATTCCCTTTAACATAAGAAGATATGGTAACATTATCATTATACTCACATTGAAAAGGGAGGTGTTTATACCTCCTACAGCAACAAGATTTATCCAAGCAATAAGTAACATTATAAGTAGAGCACACGTTTATAGCAATGGTATACAATTTATCAATTTGCTCCCATAAGTGTTTCCCTTTTTGTGACAAGCGGTGTTCCTTATAATAATATTTTTGTTGTTCCGTGAACCCACCTTGCCAATAAGATTCAGTTTCAAAGAAACCAACCATTGATAGAAAGCTTGACAAAGCAAGACAATAACAGACCAATGAAAATAACAACTATAGTAGGAACTATTTTTTTGTGTGTTTTTAATAAAATAAAGCAAACTTGTAAAACTAATTTTTTGTGTGCTTTTGATAAAGAAACAAGCAAACAAAGCAAAAAGAAACTAAGCAAAAAAAATAACAAAGTAAAGAGATTGGTTATGAGGGACTCCCCTTGTGAAGATGTCCTTGACTCCCCGGCAATGGCGCCAGAAAAATGCTTGATGGCTCAATGCACGGCGCCCAGAAAAGTGCTGGTGCGTGGTTGATGTAGAGCTCGTTGGGAACCCCAAGAGGAAGGTATGATGAGCATAGCAACAAGTTTCCCTCAGTATGAAACCAAGGTTTAATCAAACCAGTAGGAGCAAGGAAACACCCCAAAGGTGTTACTAGCTGAGCTTTGGCAGAGCGAACTACCGGTGCTAGTAGCAACGTGGAGACCTGCACAACACAACCACAGAACTTTGTCCCCAACTTGCGATGAGGTTGTCAATATCACCGTGTTTTGCAGAAAACAAAGGATTAAACGTATCGAATGGAAAGAAGTGAAAGTTTGCAGAAAGTAAACACAAAGCGGTAAAAGATTGTAGATTGTATGTAAAGTAAAGGACCGGGATCCATATTTCACTAGAGGTGGCTCTCCTTAAGATAGATAACATGCTGGGTGAACAAATTACAGCGGGGCAATTGACAAACATCGAGAAAGCAATACATGCATATACTAATCATCTTGACTCCTTTGAGACTTGATTGGGCATTAGAACATTATACATAGACCGCCATCCAACTGCATCTATGACTAATAATCCACCTTCAGGTTATCATCCGAACCCCCTCCAGTATTAAGTTGCAAGCAACAGATTATTGCTTTACGAACTGCGTGTAAAGTAAACAATACGATTGTTCTATGAACAAAGGATTGTTGTTTTCTCCCTAGTAGCAACAACACATCTAGTACCTTAGAGATTTCTGTCAGTTCCCCAGATTACCAGAGGCATGAACCCACTATCGAGCATAAATACTAACTCTTGGAGTTGCTAGCATCTACTTGGCCAAGATAGCTACTAACAACGGAAAGCATGCAAGATCACAAATAACAAAGACATAATAGAATCAATAATCAATCTGAAATAGCATCTCAATATCCATCGGATCCCCGCAAACACAACATGCAGAATTACAAATAGATGATCTTGATCATGAACGGAGCTCACAAGATCTAGACATGAAAGCACAAAGGAGGAGAACCAGCCATCTAGCTACTACATGGATCCGTAGTCCAAGGATGAACTACTCACGCATCACACCAGAGGCTTGCATGGTGATGAAGAAGGCCTCCAGGGTGAATTCCCCTCTCCGGCAGGGTGCCGGGAAGAGCTTCAGATCCCTCCCGATCTAGGGATGGAAATGACGGTGGCTACAGACTCTTTCGTGGATTTTTGATCGGGCACTTAGGGTTTACGTCCCGAGGGCATCTTATAGTCGGAATGGGAGGCCGAGGGGGTGCTAGGGGCCACCACACCACCCTTGGCACGGGCCCAGCCTGGCCGCGCGGGCAGGTGGTGTGGCCGACCTCTGGCCCCTCTCCATCTCATATTCTGGCACTTGATGACTTCCGGAAAATAGGCACTTTGGCTTTTGTCCCGTCCAATTCCGAGAATATTCATTTTCTGATTTTCCTGGAACCAAAAACAACAGAAAACAGGCAGCTGGCACTGTGGCTCTTGTTAATAGGTTAGTCCAAGAAATCATATGAAAAGTACTCCAAAGTTGGAACAAAACACATGAAAGTGGATAAAACTAAGCATGGAACATCAAAAATTATAGATACATTTGCAATGTATCACCTCCTTGTGAAAAAGGATGTGAAGCCCAGGTTGATTAGGTGGGTTTTGTTATTACAAGAATATGATTTACAAATAGTAGATAGGAGGGGTAGAGATAATCCGGTAGCAGGTCATCTCTATTACTAACCACGTACCTATAAATGAATCATTTCCAGGAGAATATTTAGCAAATGTTGAAGTTGGTGATCCATGGTATGGAGATTATGCTAATTATCTTGCAACAAAATTTATACCTCTTGGTATGAAAGAAATCAAAGAATGAAATTCTTTAATGATCTTAAATATTACTTTTGGGATGACCCATACCTCTTCGTCATGGACCTAATGGAATGATTCGGAAGTGCGTTCCTAACCATGAAATGAATGCAATATTGACGGCTTGTCATGACAGTCTGTATGGAGGACATCATGCAGGTAAGTGGAATACAACAAAGGTACTTCAATCCAGATTCTATTGGACCACCTTGCTCAAGGACGCACACAGGTATATGGAATACTGCGATGCTTGCCAAAGAAGAGGTAATATAGGTAGGAGACAAGAAATGGCAATGAATTATAGTCTCATAATAGAACCCTTTGATGTATGGGGAATGGATTACATGGGACCTTTTGTTGAATAAAATGGTTATACTCATATTCTCGTTGTTGTTGATTATGTTACCAAATGGGTTGAAGCTATTCCAACAAGTCATGCAGATGCATCCACCTCCGTGAAGATGATCAACAATATCATATTCCCTAGGTTTGGAGTTCCTAGATTTTTAATCACTGACGGTGGTTCTCATTTTATGAAAGGGAATATCAGGGAAATCCCCAGCAAATATGGAGTAACTCACCGTGTTGCTTCACCATATCATCCTCAAACAAGTGGTCAAGTGGAACTCTCTAATAGAGAATTAAAGACCATACTCGAGAAGATGGTGGACAAATCAAGGAAAGATTGGTCATACAAGCTAAATGATACTCAATGGGCATACTATACTGCTTTTAAAAATCCAATGGGTATGACACCTTATAAGATGGTGTACGGTAAGGCATGCCATTTACCTTTAGAATTGGAACACAAAGCTTTTTGGGTAATCAAGAACCTAAATTACGATCTTAAAGCAGCAGGAGAAAAGCGTCTATTAGATATTCATGCTTTAGATGAGTTTAGAAGTGAGGCCTATGAAAATGCTAGGTTGTTTAAGGAAAAAGTGAAAATATGGCATGATAGAAAAATAGAGAATAAGACCTTTAAAAGTGGAGACAAAGTGTTGCTCTATAATTCTCGTCTTAAGTTGTTTCTAGGGAAGCTCAGATCAAAGTGGGAAGGTCCCTATATAGTTGAATAAGCTTATTCATCGGGAGTAGTGAAGCTCAAGGGAAAGAAACCCTATCTTGCATGGGTAGTGAATGGACAATACTTGAAGCATTATCGAGCAAAAGAAGATATAAGTGCAATCACCATAGAAGTGATCACCCTAGACGAGTTGATTGAGCAAAAAATATGCAAGGGATGGAAGCTTCAAGAAAAATGGACTCTAGATGAAATAAGCAACACTACGGTCAAGCTATTGACCATAAAAGAGCGCTTCATGGGAGGCAACCCATGCTAGGCAAAGGCTTGAGTAAGTTTTAAAAGTTTTTATAAGCTTGTGTTAAAAGAGGAACATTTTGAAACTCTAAGCATATAAGAAGGAAGATTGATAGTGCCAAAATTGGTCGAAAATTTAAGCTGTTATTTTCTGTCAAAACTTGATATTTCATTAAGTTTCAGATTAATAAAAAATTCTTGGAGAATCAGGAAATTTTTGGTGGACACAGAAGGTTTAATGACCAACTATACGGCGAGAATAAAAATTTTGGCTGTATAGCTGCTGTCGTATAGTTATTTTGACATCACCCTTCCGTCCATGAAAGGTACTGATAGTTTAACGACCAACTATACGGCAGGAAATAAAATTCCGCCCGTATAGTTGTCGTCGTATAGATATCTATGCCTTTGACAAAACTATTTCTTGAGTACTGATAGTTTAACGACCAACTATACGGCGGGAATAAAAATTCCGGCCATATAGTTGTGGTCGTATAGATATCGACCCATCTCCAAAAAAAATATTCGGAGTACAGAGAGTTTAACGACCAACTATACGGCGGGAATAAAAAATTCCCGCCCGTATAGTTCCGACCGTATAAGTTGGTTCCGTCGTAGATGTAATCTATAGTCGGTTCATAACTATACGGCTGGATCTATACGGGCCGCGCCTGTATAGTTGCTCGTTATGAAAGGGGGCTAGGGTTTTTTACCTCCCCTTTTAAAGTCGATCGCATCTAAGGCTTTTCATTAATTTTTCACAGAGCTATAGCCTCCAGCCTCAAAAAGTCCTCGCCATCCATATACAAGCCCCTCTATCAACATCCGTGTAGCGAAGCCATGCAACCCTTCCATGTGAACAAGATCTGGAAGAAGAAATAAGAGAAACCCGTGAAGAGGATCGAAGAAGTAGAACCTAAAGGGTCATCATCATCATCCAGCCCGGAGATCAAGCCTCTCCCAAATTGGGAGGACATGTTCCCGCAACAGATGGAGATGATGAGGAAAGCTGAGCGGGGAAATAATAAGTATCTCCCAAATCCCTATCGTCACAACATAGGATCCTATTATAAACCTCCTCTTGGTCCATCACCTCTTAAACCTAAGAAGGTGTAGCAAGATGAGATTCATAATAAGATCTATGAGTTGGAAAAAGCTTCGAAGGCATGTGTTGAAACAATTGGAGAAGGAATTGACTCCTACTGGATGATGAGAAAAGACCTTGAAAAGAGGGTCGATGACATCGATGGTAGAGTTGGTTTCTTGATTCAAACTATCTTTGAGTTGACAGAAGAGAAGAAATTCCTCAAGGAGAAAATGCTGAAGCTTCAATACGACGTGGCCGAGCTCAGCATCCGCTTTGCAAGCATAGATAAAGATTGCAACACCAAAGAACACGACAACACTCTTCCTACCTAGGAGGAGGAATAGGTACCAATAAGGAGTTATTTGATCCCACCTGGCTTGATTCCAAGCTTGGAGAGATATTTAAATACCTTGTAATCTATCTTACAAGTTTTATATCAATATTTTGTTTTGCATTAGTTCAAACTAGAAATAAAGTTTGCATCATTAGAATTCCCTCCAGGAATAGTCGATCCCTTTTATAAAATTTCGAGTTTACTATTATACATGGAGCGATTTTAAGTTTGTGTTTGCCTTATTAGATATATGAATGGCTTGAGTATAATTTTACTTGCACTTGATCATAGCAGTAGGAGTCTTCCACACCATTGGTATTAATGGAACATATAAAGATAAATTGATCAACATGATGTAAGTCTACAGTTTGATTTACAAAGAAAATTATCTATGCAGTTAAATTGAAAAAGAAAACCTTGAACGAAGGAAAATAAAAGTGCTATCAAAATAGAGTGAGAACAAGTCGAGGTAATCTTCAAGTCATAAAAATGCTTCATATACAATTGGAATTTGATAATTGAGATCTTTAGACTTTGAATTCCTACATTAAGTGGAATGTATGGCTAGCTCCTTTGCACAACACTTAAACAAAAAGTGTGAGCATATAAACAAAAGAGAAGAAAAGAAAGAAGAAAAATAGTGAATGTGCAAATAGCAAATAGGCATACACCACTATATTGTAGTATGACAAAGAGACACTTTGAGATTTTGAACCCCAAGTGAATATGTTAATACTAAAACACTTGGGACTACCTCGCTAACTCATTCGATTGAACCGGATACTTTTACATTATGTTGAGATTCATCTTTTGTGAACTGTTGATCACTAAGGTGTGGAAGCCTTCTAATATTATTCGGATGGTTCGAGTAAGGTACTATTCATGAACTTATTCTTATGTATCATATATGATACACACATGCTGCAACTGCCTCATTTATTTTATCAACTCAGCTTCATGAATATGAGGATCACATCCATTAAACTAAACTTGCTCGGGGCGAGCAAGAGTCTAAGCTTGGGGAAGTTCATGAGTGCATACTTGCATCATGTTTTATATTGTTATTTTGCATTGTAGATGTAGGATCTTGGTATTTTACGGCGCTCCCGTGCACATTTTATGTCTATTTTCACCAGGATCAAGACAGATGATGGATCCAATGGACACAATTCTTGGAGCAGTTGTATTGGGGAGAAAAGGAGTAAAAAACAACGTAAATCGCTTATTTGGGAAATATCAATAATACCAGAAGAAAACTCGAAGCAGTCGAGGCACACAGACGGTTCAACGACCAACTATACGATTGGAATACTTTTTCCGACCGTATAGTTCCGTTCGTATAGTTGGCGCCGCCTCCGCCTCTTCAAATAGTTTCACCCCGTGCAACTGGACCGAGGAGACAAGATACAGAACAACTAGAAATCGTGAAAACCTCACCTCCGTAAGGCATCTGGAGGGGGAACTTTCCCAAGGGATCCATCTTTGCCCTACGTAGATCTGGGAGTCCAAGGCATCAATCTCCATCAACCGCTGCACCATCACCACCTCCATCCATCCCATCTCATCCATCTAGATCTTGTTGTAATTTCCGTACTCATTGTGGATTTATACAAGTACTATTCATCTATGATTGTCTCCATCACCATTACCATGATGTTGATTACCTCCATGTCTGAGTAGATCTCTAGTTCTTGGGGAGATGGAGAAACCCTAGCATATGATTGAGATGAGATAGATATTATTATGTTATACATCATTATGTGTATGTGTTAATTGTCTTCATCTTGATGTTGGGAGTTGTGCACCTCCTTAATATTTGCCTCCTACGAGGACTCGATGAAGGGAATTACTTGTTGGCAGACGGAGGGATGATAGCACTTACTGTGACTATAAAGCTATTGTCATTCTTTACGTACTAACTTGGAGAATCAAGGAGAACACATTAAGACATGTACATGCCATGGGAGAAATCCGTTAATAGCGGGATAATACGATTGATGTCGTTTATTCGTCAGCTGTGGTTATGAAGGATGATGTGAGCAGCGGTTGTTGCCTAGTCTTGATACATGGAGCTCCTCCCACATAGATACATATCATGGAGCTCCTCCCATATATGGAGCTCCTCCCACATAGATACATATCATGAGAATATTCGTTATAATAATCTTGATTGCTTAGTCTAAATTGCTAGTGGTGTATCCACCACTCCTTGAGAACGCCTTTCCCCTATTGCAGTTCTAAGTTCTTTTACACACGTGATTCTTACTTTTTGCATTAAGTTTTACTTTACTTTAATTTGCCTTATTCAACCAAAAACCCAAAAACAACTCTACTATTCTTGCATCTTAAATTTATTCCTTAAGTACTTCGTTTAGTTTTAGTTAAAAGCATTTTAGTCTTTTGCCTATTGCTCCCTATTGGATTGATATCTTTATTTTGAAACTAGCTACAAACGATCTGTGCACTTGCAGTCATCAGTAGGTACCCTCCAAAGATTGATAAAGGCTTGAGGTGAGATACTTGGCTAGCGGCAATCTCATAGGAAACTCAGGGAAAGAAAGGGAAGTACGGTCTTCGCTTAGCGACCCATTCGGGATCAACAACAACATCACCCCTTAATGCTTTGATCTGTGTTTACACTTAATAATCGTTTGCAACCCATGGCTTCGGTGTGTTCTCAGTTGGATTAAAAGTCTATTGCTATGCCCGCTACATCACGGGGGCTTGATACATTGTAAATGTATCTATAATTTTTGATGTTCCATGCTTGTTTTATATCTACTTTCTTATGTTTTGTCCACACTTTGGAGTATTTTTACACATTTTCTAGAACTAACATATTAACAAGATGTCACAGTGCCAGTTGCCTGTTTGCTGCTGTTTTTGGTTTCAGAAAAGCTAGTAAGGAAATATTCTTGGAATTGGACCGGACAAAAGCCAAAGTCAATATTTTACCCGAAGCAACACGGAGTCCAGAGGGGAGACAAAGTGGCTCACCGGGGCGGCCACACCTGGTGGCGGCGCGACCTGGGGGGGCGCCACTAAGTGGTGTGGGCCCCAGGTGCTCCACCGACCCTGCCCTTCCGCCTATAAAGACCCCTCGGGATGAAAACCCGAAGGACCCGATCAAAATTCCATGAAAGTGTCTGTAGCCGCCATCATCTCCATCCCTAGACCGGGAGGGATCTGAAGCTCTTCCTGGCACCCTGTCGGATGGGAGAGATCACCCTGGAGGCCTTCTTCATCACCATGACTGCCTCCGGTGTGATGCGTGAGTAGTTCATCCCTAGACTACGGGTCCATGTAGTAGCTAGATGGTTGGTTCTCCTCCTTTGTGCTGCCATGTTTAGATTTTGTGAGCTCCGTTCATGTCAAGATCATCTATTTGCAATCCTACATGTTGTGTTTGCGGGGATCCGATGGATATTGAGATGCTATTTCAGATTGATTATTGATTCTATCATGTCTATGTTATTTGTGATCTTGCATACTTTCAGTTGTTAGTAGCTATCTTGGCCGAGTAGATGCTAGCAACTCCAAGAGGGAGTATTTATGCTCGATAGTGGGTTCATGCCTCTAGTAATCTCGGGAAGTGACAGAAATCTCTAAGGTACTACATGTGATGTTGCTACTAGGGAGAAAACAGCAATCTTTGTTCATGGAGCAATCGTATTGTTTACTTTACACACTTTGCTTAATGCAATACTGGAGGGGGTTTGGATGATAACCTGAAGGTGGATTATTAGTCATAGATGCAGTTGGATTATGGTCTATGTATAATGTTGTAATGCCCAATCAAATCTCATAGGATTCTAGATGATTAGTATATGCATGTATGCTTTCTCGGTGTCTGTCAATTGCCCCGCTGTAATTTGTTCACCCAACATGTCATCTATCTTAAGGAGAATCACCACTAGTGAACTATGGACCCTGTTCCATTCTTTTACCATCAATCTACAATCTACTATTTACTATTTACTGTTTACTTTCTACAAAGCAATTACTATCTTCCACACAATATGTTTAATCCTTTGTTTCAGCAAAACCGGTGAGATTGAAAACCTCATTGTAAGTTGGGGCAAAGTTATGTGGTTGTGTTGTGCAGGATTCCAAGTTGGAGACGACACCTTGGGATTGTTTCCTTGCTCCTACTGGTTCGATAACCTTGGTTTCATAACTGAGGGAAAACTTGTTGGTGTGCTCATCATACCTTCCTCTTGGGGTTCCCAACGAGCTCATCGTATTTTGAGCCATCAGGGCTCTAGAATATTAGGATGTGTTTCCCACAACATATTATCTCAATACAAACATGATACATGACTATGCTTATTATTATCTTTCATCCCATTTGATGTGCAGCTGCATGTGGATCTTCAACCCTGGCCTATCTCCATCCATTAATTCAAACCCATTATAAAGTAAACTAGATTGGTCCGGTCAACTAAGGTAAAACGAACAAACAAATTCTTGTAGACGTGTCCTTTCTTATTACCTTTTAGCAGTGCTTTCCAATGTTCGATTAAACCTAGGTCTTCTAGGGAAAAAGCTTTTATACTACATCTGTGAATCCGGATCAAAGGTATCAACCCTTTTTCTAGCACTGTTGCCAGGGAAGCAATTTTGGTATCCTGGTGAGGTCATTAGAGAACTTTTTTTTAGTTTTATTATTAGTTATAGTTTAATTATTGTTATTAGTTTACTTTCTTGTTATCTATTTAAAAATCCCAAAAAAAAGTTAGTTACTTGTTATTTGTTTTCATTACTTAAAGATTACCAAAAAGATAAGATCCATGGCTCAAAAGAGACTTGGGGAGTATGCTACTCCCACCGATGATTTTATTCATGCACCCATCACTCAACCCGCAGTTGATGCAGAAACTTATGAGATAAAACCTAAACTTTTAAGTTTGGTTCAACAAAACCAATTTGCGGGTTCATCTTCTGAAGGTTCGGGATTGCACTTAAATACTTTTACTAAAATTTGTGACATGATGCGTATTAAAGACGTAGATCCAAATGCTATTCAGCTAAGATTATTCCCTTTCTCTCTTAGAGGAAAGGCTAAAGATTGGTTGCTAGCTCTACCAAAGGGCACAATTAAATCTTGGGAGGAATGCACTAATTTGTTTATGACTATTTTTTCCCTAGCTAAGACTATGCAGCTAAGATCCAACATCACAATCTTTAGACAAGAAGACCGTGAGCCACTAGCGCTTGCGTGGGAGAGGATGAAAGAAGCTGTAATGAACTATCCTAACCATGGTATGGAAGAATGGCTTATACTACATTTAATTTATAATGGTCTTAGCCCAATGTCTAAGTCTATGCTAGATACTGCAGCAGGAGGAACAATCATGGGAAAACATGTAGTGTTGCAAAGAAGTTACTTGATGATATGCAAAATAACCATGCCTAATGGCATGTGGAAAGAATCTCAAAGAGGGTAAGTTCAATTACTGAGGTAAACAATGAGGAGCTTACATATAAGGTAGATGAGTTGCTTAGCTTAGTAAAGGGTAAGGAAGATACCCAAGTTAATGCTATCACTACCGATGTTAATGATGTCAATTTTATATCTCGCACTCCTTTTAATCCTGCATGGAAAAATAATTATGCTTCCAATGTTCAAAAATAGCATGCTAATCCTGCAGGAGCTCCTTATAATAATTATGATAATACTAATGGAGCAAATCATGGAAATCTCCTGTTTGAGCAAACTGTTAGAACATTCATGCAAGCTCAAACCGAACAAAACAATATGCTTATTAAGATTATGGAGAACCATGAAAGTAGTTTAGGAAGATTATCTAATCAGGTCATTGCAATTAGAAATGATATGCAGGATCTATAGGAAAGAACAAAGACCATGGAGGCTCAGCTGGGTAAAGTGGCCAAGAGCCAAGCTCTCATACTAGCAAAGTTCGCCGGCAAACCCGAGCCAAATCTGGTAGAGGACCTCAAAATGATGAGGGTGGTAACAAACGATGAAAAGCCTGAAGAGATGGATTGTAGCAACACGCCAACACCGTAATATACCGTGGAAGATTTATTGAAGATGATCATAGTTAAGAATCTAGGTATAGAACAAGGTAACGATGCTATGTACCAACAATTCATACAACAAGTAGCATCTAAGGTTCGTGATTTAGAGATGGAGTATAAAAGACTAGCTGGTAAGCTTCCAGCTAAGCTAGATGATATATTTGAGCCCACTATTAAAATTAAGTTGGGATTTAATGAGATATCTGCACTTTGTGACCTTGGTGCAAGTGTCTCAACAATTTCCAAAAGCCTATTCGATAAATTAAACTTGGGGCCATTTGTTACAACTGAACTAAGACTCCATCTAGCTGATTCAACTTATAAACAAGCTATTGGGATCAAAGAAAATATAGTTGTTGAAACTAAAGGAAGTCCCGCTCTTATTGATCTAGTTATTGTGGACATGCCTGAAGATCCCATAGCACTTATAATTCTAGGTATGCCATTTCTAAGAACTATTAAAGCTTTGATTAATTTACATGAAGGGAATGTAAGGATAGGGCTACCATCTAGAGATCCTTTTGTAGTCCACTTCCCTAGGAAAAAGAAGGCCAAGCCTAATGATTATGATGGTGTGATTACTTTAAAAGCAAACTATTTTGGAGTGGGCATTCCACTCCCCAAACCTAAGTGATCGCCATCAAGGTCAAGCTAATTGACCTTAACTAGAAGTGCTTCATGGGAGGCAACCCATGTGAAATAAATTTTCTCTAAGTTTTTATTATGTTTTATTTTCGTGTTAGTTTTGTTTTGTTTTTGTTTTTAATAAAGAGTGTTCAAGAAGACCTATGGAAAGAGGAGAAGAAATAAGGTAATTCTCTATTTTACTAACACATGGTCTAAGAAGTATTGCTGGATCATTACTTTGTATTTTTGCTGCTATATAACTCTTTGATAAGATGTGCAAAGGCGCACGGAGCTACTAATCAAATTTTGAGTTTATTGTAGTTCACAGAGTCGATAACGACCACTGGTACGGCTGGAGTGACCCGTACCGTGCACCCGTACCACCTCAAGGCAAAGGGGGATAGAAATTTTGATGATTGCCGAAGGAGTCAGTGGCGATAACGACCACTGATACGGTCGGACGTGCCGATACCGCGCGCCCATACCGTACCCCTGAGCAAACATTAGACTTTAAGCAAAGTCTCTGAATAGATAACGACCAGCAGTACGGGCGCGCGTGACCGTACCATGCGCCTGTACCGAGTGCACCGCCTAGGATCTGTCGTCACCCCCAAGGTAAGACACCCGGTACGGGCGGGCTCCGGCCATACTGCCCGCCCGTACCACGTACACGGATGCCATAATCTGCCTAAGGAGGTAACCTAAAAATCCCAATTCATATACTTTTTCTTTCTTCTTCCTCCAAACTTCAAACCACCTCCATTGGATCTTCAAATTTACTTAATCTTTTCTTCGATTCTTCGCACTCACTCGATCTAAGGTATGATTCTCCTCTGGTCCCCAACTTATTTGTGCAAAATCTTGGCTTAGTCATTCATCATTGTCAATCTAGACATAGGTCTTGTTCTTGATTCAATCTTGGTACTAAGTATGCTTAGCTTTGTTTTTAGAGGAAATTTATTTTGTAGTTAGTGTAGAGAATCACCTATGCTATGTTTCTATTGGACCAAAAAATTATTAGAAATTTTATTTACTTTGTCTTGTTTTTATTTTTTAGATGAACACGAGGAGTCGTACACATGAGATGGCTGCGGAATCCTCCGCACCACCCGTTGATACGTTCACCCCCGAGTCACTTGGCATCGAGTTCACCGAGGAATTCCATATTACTCGTTTTGATCATGTCAAGATTCGAAAGATCAAGTCCACCAAGTGGGTGTGTCCTTATATCCTAAACCAACTTGGCATTCGTGCTGATTTCGATTTACTTTGCAACAATGTTGGTTTGTACAATTTTGTCTTTCAGGATGTCGCAACGTACCGCCACTTGACACTTGACTTCTTCAGCACCTTGACACACACGATGGATCCTTATGGTTGTTCCGAGGAACAAAGGCCTGGAGTTGATCGAATCAAATTACGCCTTATAAACTGTGAGTATACTTTGACACTCAGTCAATGGGCTCAATGCTTTGGGTTTACCAACAACACCACCAATGTACGCAAAACTACCTTTGTTTTAGATCCTTCCCCTTCATAATACTTTAACTTGATGAGAATTCGTGGATACACACCCAAGGGGAACCAAATTGATCATCCTACCATTCGATATTTGTTCTGTGTTATTGCTAACACATTGCAGGCACGTGGTGAGTTTACTAGAGTCAATGATGAGGACATGTTGATCCTCGCAAAAGCTGCACTTGTCAATTGTAATTCAACGCCAGATTTGGGCGTTTTTTTGCGTTTTATCTTAAGCATCAAGCTCTTCAATCTCGAGGTCCCATATGCGGAGGAGGAGTTGTGACTGTTCTTGCACGCGCACTTCACATCAACCTAGGTAATATCCAACCATTGACTAGAAGTAACTATCTCGGTCTATCTACTCTAAGAGGATGTGGTATGATTTCTAAAAATCATGGTAGATATTTCTTCGATATACCTAGAGCGGATCACTTGATCCCTGCTCCTTTGCCCAACGGTCTATTCTCTATCAAGGATGGACGTTCGCATTTTGACACGTAGGTCGAAGCTAACCTACCCCAACAAGAAATACATGTGGGAGGAGGAGAAGATGAAGAAGTAGAACAAGAAGGACCCGAACATGATGTGCAGCCACCAAACTACACCACCACCTATGAAGATATCTATGTGTAAAGTAAAATGATATGGTTCTTGCACTTGATCACTATCACGTGCATAGTGGTATAATCTTTATCATTCCTTTCTGTGTAAGGCCAAGGTCTATGGAACTTACACGTTAGGTGTGTTGTAAGAGTATCAACTATACATCAACTTACAACATTACCATATCATGACACCAGCCCAACAACAATCTAAACTAGATGCTTCTAACTTATCCATTGCAAGTTTTACGTGGCTTAGGGCTTTCGAAGATCGAATCGGTCTTACCTACAAACATGGAACCACAACGATGATAACCAAATTATTAGCAACTCATTGTAAATTAGATATTGACTATAGTAGGAGAGACAGACACCCGCTAACCACTTATGCAAAACTAGTTGCATTTCAAGCGTGGAACAGGTCTCATGTGCGAGGACATGTAAAGTTAGTCCGGAACGCTTCATCCCACTATGCCACTGATACGTTGCAAACGTATCTATAATTTTTGATGTTCCATGCTTGTTTTATATCTACTTTCTTATGTTTTGTCCACACTTTGGAGTACTTTTACACATTTTATGGAACTAACCTATTAACAAGATGCCACAGTGCCAGTTGCCTATTTTCTTCTGTTTTTGGTTCCAAAAAAGCCAGAAAATGAATATTCTCGGAATTGGACCGGACAAAAGCCAAAGTCGATATTTTACCGGAAGACTCGCGGAGCCAGAAGATGAGACAGAGAGGGGCCAGGGGCTAGCCATGCCATGTGGTGGCACGGGACCCCTGGCCGTGCCACCAGGTGGTGTGGGCCCCTGGTCCACCCTCTAACATCGCCTCTTCGCCTATAAGAAGCCTCCCGATAAGAAAACCCTAAATCATCCAGCCTCCAGCCACGAAAAGTTCCACAACACCGCCGCCACCGAAGGGGATATTCGGGGGACAGAAAGTCTCTGTTTCGGCACCTTGCCGGGACGGGGAAGTGCCCCCGAGACATCTCCATCGATCTCTACCACCATCTCCATCGTTGTTGCTGATTCCCATGATGAGTAGGGAGTAGTTCTCTCTCGAGGCTAAGGGTTCTACCGGTAGCTATGTGTTCATCTCTCTCTCTATGCATGATCATATTGTGATCATGAGCTTTGTAATCAAGTAGATCTACCTTGCTACTCAAGTGCTTTAATAGATCTCTGGCTCTTCCCCACGTGTGTGAAAGTGATAGCATGCACACCATGGTGGCACTTAGGCTAGAGATTACAAATACTTGTTATGAGTTATATTTGGAGTTGGATGTCTCTATGAAATTGTGGTGTTTGTTGGAACCATCTAGCGCTCAAGGTGATAGTGAGGGGTTATCTAGATGGGGAAAGCGAACTTTGAGGAGTGTTGTTATAGCCCTACCATGGATTAGAGTGTCCAACCAGTGAGCAGTTCAGAGTAGTATCATGAAGAGAAGATATTTATATGAGAGTGTTCACTAGCGAAAGTATGATCCCTAGGCCTTGTTTCTAAGAACTGAAATACCATTTGCAACTAGATCTGTTACATGTTTGCTTGCTTCCATCTTTATTTCAGATTGCCTTTAGTCTCTTCCTACCCGTCAAGCTCTTTTCTGGCACCGTTACCACTTATAATTATCCATACCACTTGTATTTCACTATCTCTTCACCGAACTAGTGAACCTATACACCTGACAAGTGTATTGGGTGTGTTGGGGACACAAGAGACTTCTTGTATCTTGATTGCAGGGTTGCTTGAGAGGGATACCTTTGACTACTTCCTCCCTGAGTTTGATAAACCTTGGGTAATCCACTTAAGGGAAACTTGGTGTTGTTCTACAAACCTCTGCACTTGGATGCCCAACAATTGTCTACAAAAATAGAAGTGCGTAGACATCAAGCTATTTTCTGGCGGCGTTGCCAGGGAGGTAAGGTAAAAGGTACTCACATCCTCTGGCTACTAAGCTATCTTCTAGTACTGTAGCTGGCGTGTGAGTGCTCGAAGTTATTTCCTTTAGATTCTGCAATTATATCTTTTTGTTTCTTGTTTTTATTTTCACTAGTTAGGCTTAATGGAAACAAAAAAAATTAGAGAGCTTTATAGTATTTATCTTGAGTTAGGACATGAAGTGTTTGAAGAGAAAATTAAAAAACCTATGGAACTTTATTTGCATGCTAATAGCAATGTTATTATTATGAATTCTTTGAACACCATTATTGCTAATGCTATGGAAAAGTCTAAGCTTGGGGAAGCTGGTTTTGATGAGCATGATATTTTTAGTCCCCCAAGCACGGAGGAGAAAATTTACTTTGATGATACTATGCCTCCAATATATGATGATTACAATAATGAATATGCTATTTTCAGTCCACCTACTATTGAGGAAAAAATTAATTATGATTAAAATATGCCTCCTATATTTGTTGATTATGGTGATGAGAATAATAATGATAGCTATTTTGTTGAATTTTCTCCCACTATAATTAATAAGAATGACTATGTTTATGTGGAGAGTAATAATCATTTTATGCATGTGGCTCATGATAAGAATGTTTTATGTGATAGTTATATTGTTAATTTTATTCATTATGCTACTGAAAGTTATTATGAGAGAGGGAAACATGGTTTTATGTATCTCAACAATATTAAGTTTCCCCTCTTTATGTTGAAAGTTTTGAAGTTGCACTTGTTTTGCTTTCCTATGCTTGTTGCTTTGTGATTTCATGACTTGTTTCTTTACAAGATTACTATGCATAGGAAGTGGGTTAGACTTAAATGTGCTTTGAATTTGCTTCTTGATGCTCTCTTTTACTTCAATTCATATTTCTTATGTGAGCATCTTCTCAAACTATCAAGCCAAACTTAAAGGCGTTAAAGAAAAGTACTTATTGGGAGATAACCCAAAAGTTTTAGTTGAGCCTTGGAAGTTATTACCTCTGTAATAACCTCTCCTTATCATTTTTGTTTGATTTTTGTGCCAAGAATAACCTCTAATGAGAGGGAATTAAGATTTGGGAAAGTTGCTGTCCCGAAACAGATTTTTGTGCTTCGCTGTAAAAATTCTGGAAAAATATCTGTATGACAGTTTGAGCTGTAATTTTTTGTGCTTCTGCCCCAGGTTGTTATATAACTTTCGTTAGTTCAACACTTTTCGATTTGAGCAACAGAAAGTCATCGAAAAAATCGGTTTTCACCTACTGGTCTGTTTTGACAGATTTCTGCCATTATTTGCATTTACCTCTTTATCGGTTTCTTTTTGGGTTCTTTTTGGTGAATTGAGCTTTTTGAGGGAATTTCTACAGTAGCTTGTGTTTTTAATGAAAGTTTTGCTGTTTTAAAACTAAAACCCAAAGGTTTATTCTCGTTTGATTGCACTGATGTTGCTAATGAAGATTGTGTGAAGTTTTGTATGAAGGAAATTTTCAAGTGTAGGGAAAGAATGATGTAATGAGATGAAGAAAGGACAAAAGCTCAAGCTTGGGGATGCCACCCCATGTCACCCCAAGTAATATTCAAGAGGTACAAGCGTCAAAGCTTGGGGATGCCCAAGGCATCCCCTTCTTTACCAATAAAAATCTCAGGTCTTTTTAGACACTTCGTTTTTATTGTTTCATGCACTGTTGTGTTGTTCTTGGAGCGTCTTTATTTTTTTTTAGTTTTCTTTTGATTGGTTTGCTTAAATAAATTGGTTGGATCCCAACACACTTCTTTTGGAGAGAGACACACCCCGTTATTCATTGCCTAGAACACTCTAGTTTTCACTCTTATTATTCTGCGTGTCTTCTCCTTTGCTAACACTGCGTTTAGCTTTAGTTTTCGATTTGGATTGGAAAAGAGTAGGAAAGTTCATGCTTAAGTGGTAAAAAGGAGCTTATTTTGACTGTGTCTTACACTTTATCATGTCATGCTAGATGTTGCTTTGACCTTATGCTTAGTGATTATTTTTGTAGCATGACTTGTTATAAACAATTGAGATTGCTTAATGTGCCTTGAAAAAATCATGCGTTGTTTTAGCATATAAAAGCATAATATTGTGGTATTCTACTTTGATGCTTTATTTGGGTTGACTTGGCACATGCTCACACCATGTTAAGACTACACCAAGTCACCATAGCCTCTATGATCATTTAGTTTTCGACTTGTAATATCACTTTATGCTTTAATTAATGATGTTTTGTCGCTTTGCATGATTATGGCCATTATTGCTCTCTTAGTTGATCGCTCCCAGTCTTTTGCTAGCCTCCATACCAAGTATGAGTTCCACTCATGCATCCAACTCCAAATAAAACCAAGTTATTCCAAAGAGTCCACCATACCTACCTATTAGCATTTGCTATTCCAAGTATATTCATGTTTTTATCTACCTTCCGAATCAAACTTGTTATGTGAAAATTAGTGATTAAAGCTCTCACAAACTTGATGGCACACTTTACTTTTCTTGCCCCTAATAACTTGAACCATTGTGTCATCTATGTTGTATATGCTTGCACTTATATGTTGGGATTAGCAGAACCATGTTGTCATGGGGAACGCTTTCAACATTGTACCCAGTTAATATCATCCTCTTTTGTTTATGGATGCCGTAGGTGTGAAATGAAAGGGGAGCTTGTAAGTCCATGGAGTTATGTATGTGTGTTAGAGAAACGCCTGGGCAGCTAGTCTAATCCATGCATAATCATGGTGGAAACCTGCAGCATAACCATAATGAGCAATCTATGAAGCATTCTTCTTATAAAAAATAGATAGAGATTGAGAAAAAAAGAAAAAAAAAAGATGAGAAAAGAGGAAAGAGAGAAAAAAGCACCATTTTCCCATGGTAAATAAGAAGATGCTGAGATGCTTATTGTCTGCTTACCTTGTCATTTTGATATGGGGATTCTTCCGTATCATCAGGCAAGGGGTACCCCATTGGCGATTCTTTATGATACACATGTACTTACTATGACAAGAACTTACCAGTAACTAAACTTGAGTAGCATGAGGATAGGGGCAATGAGAGCTGAAAGCTAATAAGTACCATAATTTTTGGAAGCTCTTTATGAGACTTGAATCCTTGCTTCCTTCTATGAAGGAATTTCTTTTACTTTTATGTTGAGTCTCCATCTTCTATCTTTATGCACCTATTGAGAGAGCATAGTGGCCATTCTTAGTTTAATTGCATTGTCCCAAAACTTGTTGATTATTTCATAATGTTGATATTGCTTGTTCTTGAACTATTTGTATCTAGTCACCCTTATGAACTTTGAAGGTGTCCTATGCATTTATGTTTTGCTACTCCATGAGGACAAGCTGAATGCCACTATGCTATGTTTTCTATATGTGAAACAAACAAACGTCTTTCAATGCATTGTTATTCATGATCTTTGTTTGTATCCTTTCATGTTGCATGCATAGTTACTATGTCTTATTGTTAGAACTTCATCTTTCATGCTCATGTTTAGAGTACTTTGATCACAACTTTCAATGCTTGCAAATGGTTTGATCTTGATTGTGATGGTGCATGTCACCTAAAAAATTATTCTTTTTATCACTTACCTACTCGAGGACAGGCATGAGTTAAGCTTGGGGATGTTGATACGTTGCAAACGTATCTATAATTTTTGATGTTCCATGCTTGTTTTATATCTACTTTCTTATGTTTTGTCCACACTTTGGAGTACTTTTACACATTTTCTGGAACTAACCTATTAACAAGATGCCACAGTGCTAGTTGCCTGTTTTCTTCTATTTTTGGTTCCAAAAAAGCCAGAAAATGAATATTCTCGGAATTGGACTGGACAAAAGCCAAAGTCGATATTTTACCGGAAGACTCACGGAGCTAGAAGACGAGACGGAGAGGGGTCAGGGGCTGGCCACACCATGTGGTGGCGCGGGTCCCTCTGGACGCACCACCAGGTGGTGTGGGCCCCTGGTCCACCCTCTGACATCGCCTCTTCGCTTATAAGAAGCCTCCCGATGAGAAAACCCTAAATCATCCAGCCTCCAGCCACGAAAAGTTCCACAGCACCCCCGCCATCGAAGGGGAGATTCAAGGGATAGAAAGTCTTTGTTCCGGCACCCTACCGGGACAGGGAAGTGCCCCCAGAGCCATCTCCATCGATCTCTACCACCATCTCCATCGCCGTTGCTGATTCCCATGATGAGGAGGGAGTAGTTCTCTCTCGAGGCTAAGGGTTCTACCGGTAGCTATGTGTTCATCTCTCTCTATGCATGATCATATTGTGATCATGAGCTTTGTAATCAAGTAGATCTACCTTGCTACTCAAGTGCTTTAATAGATCTCTGGCTCTCCCCACGTGTGTGAAAGTGATAGCGTGCACACCATGGTGGCACTTAGGCTAGAGATTACAAATACTTGTTATGAGTTATATTTGGATTTGGATGTCTCTATGAAATTGTGGTGTTTGTTGGAACCATCTAGCGCTCAAGGTGATAGTGAGGGGTTATCTAGATGGGGAAAGCGAACTTTGAGGAGTGTTGTTATAGCCCTACCATGGATTAGAGTGTCCAACCGGAGAGTAATTCAGAGTAGTATCATGAAGAGAAGATATTTATATGAGAGTGTTCACTAGCGAAAGTATGATCCCTAGGCCTTGTTTCTAAGCATTGAAACACCATTTGCAACTAGATCTGTTAGATGTTTGCTTGCTTCCATCTTTATTTCAGATTGCCTTTAGTCTCTTCCTACCCGTCAAGCTCTTTTCTGGCACCGTTACCACTTATAATTATCCATGCCACTTGTATTTCACTATCTCTTCGCTGAACTAGTGCACCTATGCACCTGACAAGTGTATTGGGTGTGTTGGGGACACAAGAGACTTCTTGTATCTTGATTGCAGGGTTGCTTGAGAGGGATACCTTTGACCACTTCCTCCCTGAGTTCGATAAACCTTGGGTAATCCACTTAAGGGAAACTTGCTGCTGTTCTACAAACCTCTGTACTTGGAGGCCCAACAACTGTCTACAAGAATAGAAGTACATAGACATCAGCCACCAATATCTTGAATACATATAAGAAGCAATAACATGATCATCATCGCCCACATACTCATATGTGTACTACTCGTGCAAAGCATCTATGCATAGATCAGGCTTTGATACCACTGTTGGGTTCACAGCATAGAAAACAAAAAAATCCTATGATGGGAACTACTAAGCACCAAGATCTATCTACTAGATACAAGAAATGGGTGGATATACATCCATAGAGAACATACCCTTGTAGACCAAAAAAGTGTAACAAGGTTGAACTCGTGGATGATGTAGTCGAACTCTTGTCGATCCCAGGATCGAGAAGAAGTCCAGTGCCGCAACTCAGCAACGCATCCGTGATCGCACACACATTCAGGACACCGAACAACCTCCACCTCCTCGCTCTAGTGATGCAGTGGAAGCAGCAACTCCTTCCAGACGAAATGCCACCGGGAACATGTATCTCGCTAATCCGAGACCATGGGGGAATAATTCTAGAGGGGGAGAGAGATCCTTCACGAGGAGGTGTGAGTGAGAAGGAGTGAGAGGGGTGCCTTTCATAGGAGAGTGGGCAGCCCCTCCCCATGGCCGACACCCATGGAGGGTTCTCCCACCTCTTCCTCATTCATGTGGTGGAAGCTCCACTCACATAAATTTGGCCCTCCATTTTCTCCACTCAAAATCCCACTCAAAATGCATTGAATTTCCACCAAATTTAACACAACTCTCATTTAATAAAACTCTTTTATTTATTTTATTCAGAATTTTTTTAATTACTTTAATTAACAAACATTCACATAAAACCCCCTGCAACATTTCAATATCACATGCAGAACCAATTTCAGCAATTTCACCCGAAACAATTTTGGTGTCCATTGAAATAATTCCAGCGCATTGCAATTCTTTTGTTTGGAACATATTTGCTCCAAATGGTGTTGGTAACCCTTAAGTGTGTCACCTTACGGTTTGTGAATAATGCATACATTATCGAGACCCCTCTCTGATCAATAATTAGTAGCGGGACCTGTAGATCCATACTGACTCCCACACATTCAACAATGACTTCTTGTGATCATGAGAACCATTAACGCTAGTAACTAAACCTCTTTGTCTCGCGATATAATACATGTCCAAGATTTGATCATCAGTATCTCCATACCTAGTTTGATCTTGTTGCTGACATGCACTCTTTTCTCGTTCCTGTGATATAACATTCTAGTGATGATCACATCACTTGCTTACAAGCTATTCTCAATGTGATATCACCAAGATGGCCTAGAGTATATCTATCTGTCATCGGGATGAACAAATCCCACTCTTGATCCATGAGTCTCTACATAACACCTTCATAGCACTCAACCCATCTTTATAGTCACCCTTTTACGGTGTGACGTTTGATGTTATCAAGATACTATTCCGGTGTTAGTGATTAACAAGATATCATGGTCTAAGGACTAGGATTACTTCGTATGATGTTATAGCAATATAAACTCAATGACTTTGATCGTAATGCTATACTTCAGATGAACATTCATCACATCATTCTGCTAATGTTGCGACCTCATTATTAACAACATCCAATGTCCATGATTAGAAACCTTGATCATCTTGTTAATCAACGATATAGTGTAAGAGAGGCATAACTAGGAACCTTCTAATTGTTTTTAAACACACATTATTAACGTTTCCAAATTAATACAATTATAGCATGCAAAATAAACATCTGTCATATACTTAGAATACATATAATAACAACTTTATTATTGCCTCTCAGGCATATTCCCTTCAAAGGCAGCATCAAAGAAGCTTGGCTGGGTCAATGTGGCCTGCTGGGCGAAATGGCCCAGCCGGGTTCAGTTTGATTCAGCCTAGAAGGGGTTGATTCGGCAGGGGTAACCCGTAGTGGGCCGACTCAACCAGCATCGGCCCACCCGGGGGAGCTGGTGGCGAGTGAAGCAAAGGTGGCGAGGCGTCCGTGGGATCTGGCGATGAGGAGTTCGGGTGCGGGAGCATGTCGATGTAGGCGACCCGTGGTGGGCTGGATCGGGTGAATCTTGGCCCACTTGGGATTGGCTATGGAGACCGCGGGAGTTGGCGATGTAGCAGAGCTGGCAATGTTGGCGGGAGATCGTGGCATCAGGGTGACATGGAGGTGGCACTGCAGCCCTGCGGTGGGCCGAGTTGTCCTCAGGCCAGCCCACCCATGTGAAGCATGGTGAGGCTATGGTGAAGGGAGTTGGGCCAGCTATGGAAGTTGGGTGGACGCTGCCGAATGAAACTGAGGCTAACCCAACGGGAATCAGCGGTATCTCGACCCGTTCATAGGTAATTTGGCTAGGAACTAGCAGATTCGGCCTGGGAGGGATTTCAACCAGGCCGAGTTAGGCATAACTCGGCCCAGCTCAGTTTTTTTCCTCTACTTTATCTTATTATTTTTATACTTCACATCTTCTATTGAATTACTCAACATTCTGTTGAATCACTTGATACCTCAACTCTGCGGTACCCAGGGTTATATCCCCGACATTAGTCCCTGAGACTATGTGGGACTCGTAGAGTCGCGCATAGGCTTCATATTAAAATACCCCAGAGTGGTTTATTGACATATAGTCTTTTTCTTCTATTGTAATATATAACATGTATGAATTACGCTGGTATTATTCATTTGCCTAAGTTGGCTTGGTTCACACATGATCTTCATTCTCATATTCGACATACAACTCACTTGGGTTGTACCAATATCATACTTTTCCTGAATAGGTTTAAATTGACATATGTCCTTCATGGGCACTTGTCATATAACCTCTTTGGGAAAATTTGACATATGTGTCAAAATCCGATATACATGTCATAATTTTGACATACTTGTCCAAAATCCGAGTTATATGACTCAAAATCCGAGTTATATGACTCATAATCCGAGTCATATGACCCAAATCTGGGCTACATGAGTCAAAATCCAAGTCATATGACTCCCAATCTGCCCAATGAAGGCCATATGAACAGTAGATGACATGTGACTCAAGACCGGGATTTTTTCACCCACATGACGGGTAAGATACATACAGCCGGCTTGGTGAGACTACATCTATAATGTTACAACATGTGACTAGGTCACGAGGATATCATATCGCGGTAACAGGTAAAATAGAACTTGTCGGTAACGAGATTGAACAAGGTATGTGATACCAATGATTGGATCTCGGACAAGTCGTATCAGAGAAACAAAGGGAAACTGGACTCAATGTTTTACGGTTCAAACGATGTTATCATCGTGGAATGCACAAGGGTCATTATGGGCATCTCGGTCCCGCTATTGATCATTGATGGGGTCATGTCTGTGCCATTCCCGAGCCGTGGGGGAATACACTTAAGGGTACGATGAGCTAGAGATCATATGTAAGTTGGAATCACCATATGAAAGAGAAAAGGAAACCAGAAAAGTTTCATGAGAGAACCGGAATCGTTCAGGGAAGTTCCAAAGTCATTCGGAGGAAATCGAAAGGGAACCGAAAGGTGTTTCGGGTCAAATCGGAATTTGTAATATGTATATACATATTAATTAATGTAGTTAATATTAAATATAATATTAAAATCTAATTTGAATGGGTATTCCACTAATGGGCCAAATTCCTGGGGAAAAAGGAGTCATGAGGGAAACTCCTAGAGGGAAGGGCCAAGATAGCCTAATACGGATCAAGCCGATGATCCTTGAGTTTTGTCCCGATCTTTCACAGCGAGTCAACCAGGTAGATGGTTCTTCTAATCACGCGATGAACACAACCTGAAGAAGAGGAATCAATCCAGCAAGTAACATGATGAAGATCACCATGCCTCAAACCTGAGCACGATAATCCTTGATGAACACAAGAACCTCCGCAGCAATAATCTGATAAACGGTATCGCCGTCCCCAGAGGGATGATACACGGTGGAACACAATATAGTTTTTAGACTAAACAACTGAACTCCCCTAAACCCTAGGCAGTTGGCTCCTTTATATAGGAGGCCTGCAACTAGTCGGTTGGATAGACCCAAACCGAACACACAACAGACTCGAACCTAACCTAGACTCAGACTCAATAACATAGCAAAAATATTTGACGCAACCTTAGACTTATCATTACATATCATAGGTTGTCCTGGTGTGCCAATCATCGATGGAATGCGCCTGCATCACCTAGCTTGGTGGAGTCCTAAAATTAGGCTTCACCTCCTCCTTCATGCCCATATCATCATCCCCCCCTTCAAGAAGCGTTGTCCCCAATGCTTGCGGGTCGGGTCGGAAAGGTGGCGTGATATGAACAATCGCTTCATGCGTCTTCGCCATCTCCAAGTATTGCTTGCCTTCCTCACCACATCCTCCCTCTTGGCCTACTCGACTTGATACAGCCCTTGGCGCCTGCACCTCCTTGCGTCTCCATACGAGCTTGGACCTAGGCGCCACCGTCTTCTTCTTCTCAACTCTTGTTGGAACCCATGGTTGCTAAACATGGAACTTCTTTGCACGACCTGGCATAAGATGAGTAATGCCTGGACCACACAACTGACGAACATGTCCATCCTCGCCTCTATGCATCCACACAAATGTCCCAACAAAACGCCTCACAGGTGTGCTAACAAAACTGCTCTTGTTACCCCGCTGCACCACATGCACTAGAACATTAGGAGCACAACTATCATCCGTCTGAACACCTGTGTCAACATGAACAACCTTCTAAACACATGCTGCAACATCCTTCCTCTCAGCAATAAGAGGATGCACTTCAACTGGCTTGTCACTAACAAGTTCCACTGGCTTGTCATCTACAGGCATAGCTGAAGCAATATCAACATTGTCACATTGTGCATCATGCTCACCATCCTGCACCTTAGCTAGCCCAGATTTTGGCTTAGCCTTGCACACCTTCTCCTTATGTACCACCAGCTCTACATCAGACTTTATGTGATCATCCTGCATAGGCTTCAAAGTCTGCTGTTTGCCACCATGCACAAAAGAATATGTATTTGCTCTTCCAGCATGTGTAATGTTGTGATCCTACTACCATGGACGACCAAGTAACATCCCACATACCTCTAGTGGCAACACATCACACTCAATCTCATCAACATAATCACCAACTGTAAATGGCACACACACCTTATGAGTTACCTTCACCATACCGCAGCTATTGAACCACTGTAGATGCTTAGGTTCAGGAATACGCTATGTGGACAACCCCAACGCTGCCACCATTGCCTTGCTAATGCCATTAGTATAGCTTCCTCCATCAACAATCAACTTGCATGCTTTGCCTTTGATCATACACTACGCCTAAAATAAATTCCGACGCTGGCCCTTGTCAACTGTCATGCAAGCATCATCTTGTACTCTCTTGAGTTGCAAATTCAGTCTACTCAATGGTACAACATCCTCAGAACTAACCACCTTGTCCAGCTCCTTGGATTTCTCCCAAAATCTAGTGCACAGAAATTGCTTCAAATCTGCCCAACTAGGTGTTGTTATGCCCTTGGTGGTCCTCTCTTCCTTCCACCAACTAGCCACAGTCTCATCCACACGCCGGTGTGCAAGAACAAATTCAGTGCGACCACCAAACTTGGAATCGATCGAACGACATTTGGCGAAACCATCATCCATGTCAGACCTCCAAGATCTAAACTCCGCATATGTGGCAGAACTATCCAACTTCCATTTTATATCTGCAAAATTAAGTGACAATCCCACAACAATAGTAGTGTAGTCAAAGTACACATCATCCGCTTTGTCTATCTTACGACTTCCTTTGCTATTCCCATATTAATCCTTTCCGTTCTGATTTCTTTCCAATCCAAACTGATTCAAACTGTATGCACCAGATCCTCTACTTGCGATGGAAACGATCCCGCAAAATCCGATCCAAAACGGGACAGGCACGTACCGAACTTTCCTTTCCTCCAGGCCGGACTCCACACGCGACTGGGGAAAAAAAATCTGTTACGAGCGGAAACGGTGAGCGTACGTTTCCTCACGTACAGGAGCTGGACTCTAGGTAGATCAATCGTGGATTGATTCTTTCCTATTCTCACGTAGGTGACCAATACCAAAAATCCCACCGAGACCTCCAAGCGTGGGCGGATCGAGGGCACCAGGCGCGCGCGTGCGATGACTTTGGGCCGGCCCCACGATTGCTGGCCTCTTTATCTCCTTTTTTTAAAGCTGCCCACGAATCAGATCTGGAGACAAACAAAAGGCAAACTGTCGACACGATCGAATCCGCTCGAGCAGCAGTGCCAGGGAAACGGGACGGGTGCGATCGCCCCAAGGACTCGGTCCTGAGGCGTATGGTGGGTGGCTCCTTCTCTGTTTTTTTAATCGGAAATTGGATCTAGAACGCGATCGGATCTGAGATCAACTCTGGACAGAACCAGCTGATCGCTGAGTAACTCGATCTTGACAAGAACGAAGCACTGGATGCCAAATAGCTCCCTTGGAGCGATCCGCACGAACAACCATAAGCACGATCCTGCAATCTCCCACTCTTCTCCACAACCGATCTGTAAACTGCTTGTAAAAAACAGTCTGTAGATGATTCAAAAACACGCCGTGATCAACGAGAGCTCTGATACCACTGATACAAATCAAGCCGATGATCCTTGAGTTTTGTCCCGATCTTTCACATCGAGTCAACCAGGTAGATGATTCTTCCAATCACGTGATGAATGCAACCTGAAGAAGAGGAATCAATCCAGCAAGTAACATGATGAAGATCACCATGCCTCAAACCAGAGCACGACAATCCTTGATGAACACAAGAACCTCCATGGCAATAATCTGATAAACGGTATCGCCGTCCCTGGAGAGATGATACACGGTGAAGCACAATATAGTTTTTAGACTAAACAACTGAACTCCCCTAAACCCTAGGCGGCTGGATCCTTTATATAGGAGGCCTGCAACTAGTCAGTTGGATAGATCTAAACCGAACACACAACGGACTCGAACCTAACCTAGACTCGGACTCAATAACATAGCAAAAATATTTGACACAACCTTAGACTTATCATTACATATCGTAGGTCGTCCTGGCATGCCAATCATTGATGGGATGCGCCTGCATCACCTAGCTTGGTGGAGTCCTGAAATTAGGCTTCACCTCCTCCTTCATGCCCATATCATAGCCGCCACATGGGGCCCACCCGACCAGCCTTGGGCTGTGCACGGGGTGGGGCTCCCTTGGACGGCTGGCCCATGGAGCCCTAGAGGCCCATGGCGCCACCCCTTTCTCTTCCTTGATTAGTGTTGGGTCCGCAGCATAGAAAACAAAAAAATTCCTACGATGTGAACTACACGCCAAGATCTATCTACTAGGTAGAAAACAACGGGTGGACATACATCCAACGAGAACTTACCCTTGTAGACAACGAGCTTTGTTAACGAGTAGGAACTCATGGTTGATGTAGTCGTACACTTGCCGATCTCAAGATCGTGATGAAGTCCAGCAGGTCCGGCTCCAGCACGTCCATCAGATCCAGCTCCAGCACCACCAAGTCCAGCACCGCAAAGCAGCGGTGCATCCGTGATCGCACACACGTTCGGTACCCCGACAACCTCCATCCCTCGCTCCAGCAAAGCAGTGGAAGCAGCAACTCCTTTCCAGATAAAGCCACCAGGAACATGTATCTCGCTAATCCGAGACCATGGGGGAATAATACTAGAAGGGGAGAGAGATCCTTCACAAGGAGGTGTGTGTGAGAAGTGAGGAGGGGTTGGCCTTTTATAGGAGGAGGGGGGGTGACCCTCCTTCATGGCCGGCGCATGGAGGAGGTGACTCTTCACCTCCTCCATTCATGTGGTGGTAACTCCCTCCACATAAATTTGCCCCTTCACATTCTCTTTTAAAGTCTCCACTTTAAATGTATTAAATTTCTCCAAATTTAATGCTCTCTCATTTAATAAAACTCTTTTATTATTTTTATTCAGAATTTTGTTAATTACTTTAATTAACAAACATTCACATAAAACCCCCTGCAACATTTCAATATTACATGCAGAACCAATTTCAGCAATTTCACCCGAAACAGTTTCGGTGTCTATTGAAATAATTCCAGCGCTTTCTTAAAACTTTATCTGAAACATATTTGCTCCAAATGGTGTCGGTATCCCTTAAGTGTGTCACCCTACGGTTCGCGAATAATGCAGACATGATCAAGACCCCTCTCCGATCAATAATCAGCAGCAGGACCTGGAGATCCATACTGACTCCTACACATTCAACGATGACTTCTGTGATCGTGAGAACCTTTAACGCTAGTAACTAAATCCCTTTGTCCCGCGATATATTACATGTCCGAGATTTGATCATCGGTATCTCCATACCTAGTTTGATCTCGTTACTGACATGCACTCTTTTCTCGTTCCCGTGATATAACATTCTAGTGATCACATCACTTGCTTGCAAGCTATTTCAATGTGATATCACCGAGAGGGCCTAGAGTATATCTATCCGTCATTGGGATTGACAAATTCCACTCTTGATCCATGAGCCTCAACATAACACCTTCGTAGCACTGAACCCATCTTTATAGTCACCCTGTTATGGTGTGACATTTGATGTTATCAAGATACTCTTCCGGTGTTAGCAATTAACATGATCTCATGGTCTAAGGATAAAGATTACTTCGTATGCTATTATAGCAATATAAACATAATGACTTTGATCGTAATGCTATACTTCGGATGAATGTTCATCACATCATTCCACCAATGGTGTGACCTTGTTATTAACAACATCCAATATCCATGATCAGGAAACCTTGATCATCTTGTTAATCAACAAGCTAGTCTATAAGAGAGGCATAACTAGGAACCCTTTTTGTTTATTAAACACACATGTATTGACGTTTCCGATCAATACAATTCTAGCATGTAAAATAAACATTTATCATAAACATGGAATAAGATAATAACCACTTTATTATTGCCTCTCGGGCATATTCCCTTCAGTCTCCCACTTGCACTAGAGTCAAAAATATAGTTTGAAAAACTTTGCGTGTTGAACACCTATGGCTTTCTGGTGTTGCATATACGCTATTGCTAGTGGTTAACATAATCTCTGGATCTGACAATTTCAGGTTCGTGTGTATTTGCATGTCTTTGCGTCTCTACGCATCACTCATTCTCAAATGAGATGGCATTGTATAAATTTGGTCCTTTGGTGAGACCTTTAGTTCGTTCGGCTCAAAATATGTTGATATTATTGTCACACAATATATCTTCATAGTATTAGCCCACTTTGAGCCACACATAGTTTGATAACAAACTACTTAACACAAATGCCCTCCTATGTTGCTACTATAGCAGTCATATACTTAGCCTTTTGTTGTAGTATCCGTCACAATATCTCAACTTTGGAACTCATCCAAATCCATCATGGAACATCCTTTCCATTATATTGTGCCACCCATAGTCTAAATTGAGATAAATTTAATTTGTATCTTATGACAAAACTAGTATCAATGTAACACTTTACAATGAACTACCTTTAACTATTTGTCACTTATACATGATATATTCTTAGTTCTTCCAAAGCTCATAAGAATATCTTTACTATTGTCCAATGATCATCTTATGAATCATTCTGGTATATGCTCATAACATTTAGAGCATAGGACATTCTGGATATATACATATCATGGTATAATCGATCAAAATCTTCATGTGATTTTACTCACCAAGTGTTGAAACACTTGAATTTTGATACAATCCTTTCCATGCAGCAAGAACCTTTCTTGTTGTTTCCATATTGAACCCTTTCAATATCTCATATATGTATGTCTGGCACAACCATATTAGCGCCTTAATCTATCCATATAGATATTGATGCCTAATATTCTGGGTTTGCCCAAGTCTTTCATCGAAATCTTATTTTAATGAAATTCTTAACTTGTGTCAATAAAAGATACATCATTTCCAATCAACAATATGTCCTCTACATAATGTATTAGAAATATGTCTCAGCGCTCCCACTTAATTTCTTGCAAATGCAAGCATCTTCATCATCTCCGATAAATTTAAACTTTTTTAACAGTTTCATCATGGTGAAGGTTCCAACTCCGCTATGCTTACTTCAACTATTGAAGTTTACATGCCCTTTTAGCACCCTTTGATTTAACAAAACCCTTCGGACCATGTCATGTACATGTCCTAGGTTACCGTTCTATTAGAAGAACCTTGTTTTGTTTATTCAACTACCATATACCAAATTATATGTAGTGGTTGCTACATTAATCCGTCAAGACTATATATCGCTATGAAAGATCAAATCTTGTCATAGTCAACTCCTTGAACATTATCGTAAACTTCTTTCCGACATGTCGACTATTTCATAGATGTTAATCATCCATGTCTTATTTCTTTATAGATCCAAACACAACCGATAGGCTTCACGCCTTTCCGGAGGGTCTTCCAAGTTCAGAAACTTGTTTTCTCGTGTATGGATACTATCACGGATTCTATGACTTCTAGTCATTTTATGGAGTCAGGGCCCATCATCGCTTCTTTGCATGTAGTCGGTTCATCATTGTCAAAACAAATAACGACTTGCTTATCAAATCTTACTATTTGATTCTTACCGACCCACACGGTTATATAGGAACTCTAATCTCCGAGATCACACCTTTTGTAATCACGTGAGCCATGAGCATTGTGGTCGCCACCGGGACACTTTCCGGCGCTGCGCTACTTAGCACATATAGCTAAGGTTCAACAACCTTATCAAAGTTCTATTGTCCTCCCACTTAACTATTCACGAAAAATTCCTTCTCAAGAAACTTGACGTTCCAAGTAACAAACTCTTTTGTCCTCGGTGTTATGGAGAAATTCCCAACAAATTCTTTGGGATAACCTACAAAGACGTGCTTATCCGACTTTGGTTGTAAACATTTTCCTTATGCATAGCATACCAAAATTTAAGAAAAGACAATTCGGGTTTTATCCCAAACCATAACTCATATGGTCTCATCTCAATGGATCACGATGGTGCTCTTTTCAGTGTAAAAGCGGTAGTCTCTAAAGCTTCAATCCTTAAAACATAATGGCAGTTTTATAAATGACACCCTTGATCTTACCATGTCAAACATGGTTTTCATTTATCTCTCGAATATGCCATACTCCTATGGTTTATCGGGAAACACAAATCATGGAACAATTCCTCAAGTCTTAGGTGTTTTTGCTAAACATGTAACTCAAATATCTTCCTTTATGATCAAATCATAAACTCTTTATTTTCTTGTTACAATGATTTTCCACTTCATCTTGAAAGTCTTTGAACAATTTTCAAATGTTTCATACTTCTTCCTTATTAAGTAAATATACAGATATATTCACTCAAATTTTCGGAGAAAGAATATGAAGCAAAAAGATCCATCGCATATGGCTACACATAATGGACTATGCACATCAGCATGCACAATTTCCAATAAGCTAGTCGTCCGTTCCTCTCTGGCCTATGGACGGAGTTTCAATTATCTCGAGGAAAGTCTCACATGTGTCAATTGATCAAAATCAAAGGCTCCAAAAATCCATCAACATGGAGTTTCTTCATGTTTTCTTTCAAATATAATTTAAACAACGATGTCACTTCATAAGTGATCTTTCAATCATTTGTCTTGCGACATTTTAGCAATAGTGTTTATGGATGTGATTTCTCCAACTAGACTTGTAAAAGTTCATCCATCCTTTATGGAATACGGTAATTATTTGAACAACCATTGTTCTCGTAATACCGGAACAAAATAACAATTATTTAAACAAATCTTGAAGGCTTGGTTTGATGACAATGAAAAACACAATAACACTTTATTTGTTTTCGATGAACATCATCACTCATTCTCTTGGTAGTTACTTAGGCCATTGTAGTTCATGAATTGCGTTGTCCTGTATGACACTTCATACCAACCAATTCGGTATCCAATACCAGTATCCAATACCTAAGAACCACATTGTTTAACAAGCAAGGAACATAGCCATAACATGTATATCTTCTATATACCTAAGTTGGACATCTCCAACCTTTTATTTTCTGCCAAATATTTTATAGATTCTCTTTCAGCAATTCCTTTTCTTTTAAAAGAATATATCAACATCAATAGTGGTGTCATCAACATGACACATGGTACAAAGCGTATATAGTCAAATACTAATACCTTTAGACTTGCACTTTGAAGTGGATCACCATCATCAAATGTTTGGTGTTCTTTCAAAAATCCATTCTTTAGTGATCTATTAGTGTAGTAAACATTTTACTTACATCTTCTATTCATCCTTATCATGACAACTTTCATGATCAAACTACTATAGCCTATAAGAAAGAATCGCGAGTATAATATCAGTTCCCAAAACCTTTTTGGTAGATTCGGATGCCTAGCATCTCCATCCTTCACAAATTCTCATACAATATGAGAACATGTATTTTGCTAAATTATACTCTATCATAATGCAACCAAAAACATTATTTCAGATATCACAATATCTTTCACACATGATGGTTTCTGAAACAATTTTTAGCTCCAATATAATCTTGATATTAAAACAACTTTTGAATATCAATAATCATGGAGGCAAACATGATACTTTAGATACTAACATTGGAATTCTTACTCTTGATTTAATACTACTTATTAAACTTCATGGAGTAAATAGAGTTTGCTGAAAGTTTGCAATAGGACTTATAAACTTTAAATTGACATTCAAAACAATACGATACCAGTTCGTAAAGTAAATATCTAGAATTCTATAGTTCTATTATCTCAAATAAAAACTATGCATAAGGTAGTGAACAGATGCGAATGTCTACAACAAATTATGCAAATTCACTTCGATTTAGTTTATGACAAATTGAGTTCGACTAATCCAAATTAGAAATGAACCCCCACTCAAAAACGACATCCCTCGTGCCTTTTTGGTGATTACATGAACCAAATCCACTACACCAAGTCCGATCATCATGTGAGTCGGTGTAGCTTCAAAGGCGAGCATCAATATGGTCATCACATCAACTATATGACTCATGCTTAACCTTTCGGTCCGTGTTCCGAGGCCATGTCTGTACATGCTAGGCTCGCCAAGTAAGAACCTTAGTACTCGCGTGTGTAAAACTGTCTTACACCCGTTGTATGAAAGCGTAGAGTCGAGTACACCCGATCATCACGTGATGTCTCGAAACACGATCCATAGAACGGTGCATACTTAAGGAAGAACAAATTTTTATCTTGATATCTAAATGAGGGATCATCTTAAAATGCTACTAAAACGCCAAACTAGCAATATAAGATGCAAACATCTAATGTGTAAAGTGAGATGATATGGTCCATGCATTTGATCTCTATCATATGCATCATGCTATGATCTCTATTATTCCTTTGTGTGTAAGGCCAAGGTCTATGGAACTTACACGTTAGGTGTGTTGTAAGAGTATCAACTATACATCAACTTACAACATTACCATATCATGACACTAGCCCAGCAACGATCTAAACTAGACGCCTCTAATTTATCAATTGCAAGTTTTACGTGGCTTAGGGCTTTCGGAGATAGAACCGTTCTTACCTACGAACATGGAACCACAACGAGGATAACCAAATTATTAGCAACTCGTTGTAAATCAGATATTGACTATAGTAGGAGAGACAGACACCCGCCATCCACTTATGCAAAACTAGTTGCAAGTCAGTCGTGGAACCGGTCTCATGTATGATGACATGTAAGGTTGGTCCGGGCCGCTTCATCCCACTATGCCACCAATATCCAAAATACATGAAAGAAGCAATAACATGATCATCATCGCCCGCATATAAACATATGTGTACTACCCGTGCAAAGCACCTACGCATAGATCAGGCTCTGATACCATTGTTGGGTCCGCAGCATAGAAAACAAAAATTTTCCTACGATGTGAACTACACGCCAAGATCTATCTACTAGGTACAAAGCAACGGGTGGACATACATCCAACGAGAACTTACCCTCGTAGACAACGAGCTTTGTTAACGAGTAGGAACTCGTGGTTGATGTAGTCGTACACTTGCCAATCTCAAGATCGTGATGAAGTCCAGCAGGTCCGGCTCCAGCACGTCCATCAAATCCAGCTCCAGCACCACCAAGTCCAGCACCGCAAAGCAGCGGTGCATCCGTGATCGCACACACGTCCGGTACCCCGATAACCTCCGTCCCTCGCTCCAGCAAAGCAGAGGAAGCAGCAACTCCTTTCTAGATAAAGCCACCGGGAACATGTATCTCGCTAATCCGAGACCATGGGGGAATAATACTAGAAGGAGAGAGAGATCCTTCACAAGGAGGTGTGTGTGAGAAGTGAGGAGGGGTTGGACTTTTATAGGAGGACGGGGGGTGCCCCTCCTTCATGGCCGGCGCATGGAGGAGGTGACTCTTCACCTCCTCCATTCATGTGGTGGTAACTCCCTCCACATAAATTTGCCCCTTCACATTCTCTTTTAAAGTCTCCACTTTAAATGCATTAAATTTCTCCAAATTTAATGCTCTCTCATTTAATAAAACTCTTTTATTATTTTTATTCAGAATTTTGTTAATTACTTTAATTAACAAACATTCACATAAAACCCCCTGCAACATTTCAATATTACATGCAGAACCAATTTCAGCAATTTCACCTAAAACAGTTTCGGTGTCTATTGAAATAATTCTAGCGCTTTCTTAAATCTTTATCTGAAACATATTTTCTCCAAATGGTGTCGGTATCCCTTAAGTGTGTCACCCTATGGTTCGCGAATAATGCAGACATGATCGAGACCCCTCTCCGATCAATAATCAGCAGCGGGACCTGGAGATCCATACTGACTCCTACACATTCAACGATGACTTCTGTGATCGTGAGAACCTTTAACGCTAGTAACTAAATCCCTTTGTCCCGCGATATATTACATGTCCGAGATTCGATCATCGGTATCTCCATACCTAGTTTGATCTCGTTACCGACATGCACTCTTTTCTTGTTCCCGTGATATAACATTCTAGTGATCACATTACTTGCTTGCAAGCTATTTCAATGTGATATCACCGAGAGGGCCCAGAGTATATCTATCCGTCATCGGGATTGACAAATTCCACTCTTGATCCATGAGCCTCAACATAACACCTTCGTAGCACTGAACCCATCTTTATAGTCACCCTATTACGGTGTGACGTTTGATGTTATCAAGATACTCTTCCGGTGTGAGCAATTAACATGATCTCATGGTCTAAGGATAAAGATTACTTCGTATGATGTTATAGCAATATAAACATAATGACTTTGATCGTAATGCTATACTTCGGATGAATGTTCATCACATCATTCCACCAATGGTGTGACCTTGTTATTAACAACATCCAATATCCATGATCAGGAAACCTTGATCATCTTGTTAATCAACAAGCTAGTCTATAAGAGAGGCATAACTAGGAACCCTTTTTGTTTATTAAACACACATGTATTGATGTTTCCGATCAATACAATTCTAGCATGTAAAATAAACATTTATCATAAACATGGAATAAGATAATAACCACTTTATTATTGCCTCTCGGGCATATTCCCTTCAATTAGTCCCACATGGGAAACCAAAGGAGGGGCACACCTCCCTCCCCTATATAAAGGGGTGCTCATGGGTGGGATTAAACACACCAATTTGAGATGTTATCTAAGGCATTTTACTTAGAGAATTCCTCCCTATATCTCTCTAGTTGTCTCATTGTGTCGGCACGGTCCCAAGAAAGGACTGTACACGCAAGAGACGGTGCAGCTGCAGCACGCTGTTGCGCTGCAGGGATTCCAAGCCGGATATCTACTTCCATGCTCTCAGAAGGGATCAAGGAGCCAGAGATCGTCATCGTACACCTTATGTGTATGAAACCTCGAGGGTGCCTCATACGAGGGCATCTTGGATGTCGTGAGCTAGAGCTGCTCCACGATGAAGATGGAGCAAGGGGTGACCTACTAGGAGCATCGCAACCTTTAGGTCAGCCACGAGTTCGACTACTTCAACCATGTTCCCCTCGGAACGTTAACCGCGTATAGTCTACAAGGGTATGTATTCTATACGCTTCGGTCGTTACTACATTACTATATAGATAGATCTTGAGCGTTAGGAAATTCCAACGTAGGAATTTTTGTTTTTCTGCCACAGAACCCTTCACCATCATGGGCACTTGGTCATATAGCCTTCATTGGGCAAATTTGCCTCATGGCCATCATGGACACTTGGTCATATAGCCTTCATTGGGAAAATTCGACTCATGGCCATCATGGGCACTTGGTCATATAGCCTTTTTTAGGCAAATTTGACTCATGGACATCATGGGCACTTGGTCATATAGCCTTCTTTGGGCCAATTTGACTCATGGCCATCATGGGCACTTGGTCATATAGCCTTCTTTGGGAAAATTTGCATATGTGTTTAAATCTGACATACTTGTCATAATTCTGACATATATGTCCAAATCCGAGTTATCTATCCAAGTTAGATGACTCACTATCTGACATATGTTCTAAATCCGAGTTATATAACCCAAAATCTGAGTTATATGACTCGCCATCTGACCTATGTTCCAAATCCAAGTTACTCAAAATCTGAGCTATACGACTCAAAAGCCGACATGTGTGCTAAATCCGAGTTACATAACCCCAAATTTGAGTTATATGACCCCAAACCCTGGTTACCTATCATAATTTGACATACATGTCCACAATCTGACATATATGTCCACATCTGACATGTAAGTCGGTCCCATGATATATGGAGAGAGAGATATTGATAATTTTGATATAGATGTCGTTGATATTCGGTCATGCCGAGGTAAGTGATGAATTGAGTTAGTTTCATGATAGCCCTTTGATATGTTGGGAAACCGATATAAACAGTGATTTGAGATATAGTCTAACGATATGTGATATTGATCATGATTTGGGATATGATATGATACCATGATATCCTGGTAAATCGACATAAACGGTGATTTGAGATATGACATGATATATGCTGGCTAACCTGGCATAGACTATGATCAGAGATATAATCCGAGATACAATATGATGAATTTGTGATATGCTGGCAAACTGATATAAACATTGATCCGAGATATAAATCCGAGATATATTATAACCTGGCAAACTGATACAAATAGTAATTTGAGATATAAGATAACCTAGCAAAATAATATAAATAGTAATCCGAGATATAATATAACCTGGAAAACTGATACCAATAGTAATCCGAGATATAAGATAACATGTTAAACTAATACAAATAGTAAACTGAGATATAAGATAACCTGGCAAACTAATACCAATAGTAATCCAAGATATAAGATAACCTAGCAAATTGATACTAATAGTAATCCAAGATATAAGATAACCAGGCAAACTGATATAGATAGTGATCCGAGATATAAGATAACTTGGTAAACTAATTCAAATAGTAATCCGAGATACAAGATAACCTAGCAAATTAATATAAATAATAATCTAAGATATAAGATAACATGGCTAACTGATATAAACAATGATCCAAGATATAAGATAACATGGCAAACTGATTCCAATAATCATCTGAGATATAAGATAACCTGGTAAACTGATACAAATAGTCATCCGAAATATAATATGTGTTGTGATGACTTGGGGTAAATTTCCTTATCATTGAGCATTTCAAAATGACATAGTTAGTCAACAAGTACATATAACAGATGTTGTACTGTAGTAATAAAACACATAGCTAAAATACATATAACAGTTGACATATGCAAGGTCATAACATATGGCATATCTTATGTCTACTCTAATAGTTCTATGCATCGGGATTGTTAACATATATCTTTTTGTATATACGTCATGTATAAATGTATATCTAGGTTACCTAACTGACTCATATCTCTAGCTGATTTGGTTATGAATCTGTACTGATCTTCCTTGCGCTGCAAGGCTTGTAACCTATATATTCACATCAATAGAGATAGCCCCAAGTGTGGCGTTTCCAAATGTTTCTGTTTACTTGGTATCAGACTACGATCCTAGAGCCTGCTCTCCAGATCCCATCTACCAGCCCTCATCGATCAAATCTCCCAGCTCCCACCATGACTACCGAGTCGGGTTCCTTGCTTGGCACCAACGGTGCCCTCGCCTCAGCCACCATGCCCACTGCCTTGCTCGGCACTGCCGGCGCCCTCACCTCCGTCGTCCTGCTCGCCTCAGCTTCCCCTGCTGCGAATGTCGCGAGCGTCCGGACTCATGTCCCGGTGACCCTCAACCTCGCCGCCTCCAACTTCACCAAGTGGCGCATGCTCATCCGCGTCCTCCTCGGCAAGTACGACCTCCTTGCCCACATCAACACCGTCACCGCCTCGGCTAATCGCACCGTCGACTAGATCCACGACAACTGCATTGTCCGGTCATGGATCTACGGCTCCATCTCCGACGAGATCCTGGACATCATCATGGATGAAGATCAGACGGCGCAGGAGGCATGGGCGCTCATCACCAACCTCTTCCTCGACAACCAGATGATGCGCGTCGTGTACCTCGAGGTGGAGTTCTGTGGCCTTATGCAAGGCGACCTCTCCATCATCGCCTACTACCATCTCCTCAAGTCTCTCTCGGACTCTCTTCGCGACGTCGGCACTCTGATCTCCGACCAGGCCCTCGTCCTCAATTGTCTTTGCGGCCTCAACTCGGGATTCGCCAGCATCACCACCATCATCATGATGCAGAACCTGCTCCCCTCCCTCGCCCAGACACGGTCCCTCCTCACCCTTCGCGAGACGCAGCTCACCAACACCCTGCATGTGGCCAACCAGACTGCGTTGTACGACATCGGTTCCTCATCGGGCGACTAGCACGTCTAGGACCACGGCGACGGGAGCGGCAATGGTGGCCGAAACTCTGGCGGGAACCGCGTCAACTACTAAGGAAAGAAGAAGAAGAACGGCGGTGGCGGGAACTCTAGCGGGAACCAGAGCGTTGGTAACCAGTACAACCACGCCCCTGATCATGGTGCCCCCCATGTTGGGTCCTGGGTGTGCTTCAACCCATACACAGGCCAGCCCCAACAAGTCCAGGCGCCCTCTACACCGCGGTCCAACAACAACACCGCCGGCCTCCTCGGCCCGCGACTTTCTATGTTACCACCCGCCCAGGCGTTCACTTCCCTAGCGCCGCTCCATGGACAGGCCTTCGACACCAACCCACCACCGATCCCCGGCTACTCTCCCGCGCCGGCTATGCCCGTCGCACCCGTCGCACCCTCGTGGGATTGCTCCGCTCTCATGGCGGCCCTGAACAACGCCGCCATGCCGTCGACCATCGGTGAGTGGGTCATTGACTCCGGAGCCACTGCACATATGGCCTCCGACCCCGGTATGCTCCGCACTCTTGCTCCTATCCCTTCTCCTTCCCTTGTCACAGTCGGCAACGGCTCCACCTTGCCCATCTCACACATTGGCAACACATCTATTTCTGCTTCCGCATGATAACTCTTTCTTAATAATGTCTTACTTGTTCCTAACCTTGTCAAAAACCTTCTTTCCATTCGTCCCTTTACTACCGATAATAATTTCTCTATAGAGTTTGACCCCCTTGGTTTTTCTGTTAAGGATCTTCGCACCAAGGCCATGATCATTCGATGCAATAGTCGTGGCGACCTCTACGTCCTACCCTCTGATACATTGCAAATGTATCTATAATTTTTGATGTTCCATGCTTGGTTTTATCCACTTTCTTGTGTTTTTTCCAACTTTGGAGTACTTTTTATATGATTTCTTGGACTAACCTATTAACAAGAGCCACAGTGCCAGCTGCCTGTTTTCTGCTGTTTTTGGTTCCAGGAAAGTCAGAAAATGAATATTCTCGGAATTGGATGGGACAAAAGCCAAAGTGCCTATTTTTCCGGAAGGGATCAAGTGCCAGAATACGAGACGGAGAGGGACCAGGGGGCCACCACACCACCTGGCCACGCGGACAGGCCTGGCCCGCGCCAGGGGGTGGTGTGGCCACTCATGGCACCCCCTCGGCCTCTCCTTCTGCCTATAAGTTGCCCTCGGGATGAAAACCCTAAGTACCCAATCAAAAATCCATGAAAGAGTCTGTAGCCGTCGTCATCTCCATCCCTAGATCGGGAGGGATCTGAAGCTCTTCCCGACACCCTGCCGGAGAGGGGAATTCACCCTGGAGGCCTTCTTCATCACCATGCAAGCCTCCGATGTGATGCGTGAGTAGTTCACCCTTGGACTACGGATCCATGTAGTAGCTAGATGGCTGGTTTCTCCTCCTTTGTGCTTTCATGTTTAGATCTTGTGAGCTCTGTTCATGATCAAGATCATCTATTTGTAATCGATACATGTTGTGTTTGCGGGGATCCGATGGATATTGAGATGCTATTTCAGATTGATTATTGATTCTATCATGTCTTTGTTATTTGTGATCTTGCATGCTTTCCGTTGTTAGTAGCTATCTTGGCCAAGTAGATGCTAGCAACTCCAAGAGTTAGTATTTATGCTTAATAGTGGGTTCATGCCTCTGGTAATCTGGGGAAGTGACAGAAATCTCTAAGGTACTAGATGTGTTGTTGCTACTAGGGAGAAAACAACAATCCTTTGTTCATAGAACAATCATATTGTTTACTTTACACGCAGTTCGTAAAGAAATAATCTGTTGATTGCAACTTAATACTGGAGGGGTTCGGATGATAACCTGAAGGTGGATTATTAGTCATAGATGCAGTTGGATGGCGGTCTATGTATTATGTTGTAATGCCCAATCAAGTCTCAAAGGAGTCAAGATGATTAGTATATGCATGTATTGCTTTCTCGGTGTTTGTCAATTGCCCCGCTGTAATTTGTTCACCCATCATGTTATCTATCTAAGGACAGCCACCTCTAGTGAACTATGGATCCCGGTCCTTTGTCTTTACATACAATCTATAAACTATTTCTGCTTTGTGTTACTTTCTGCAAACTTTTACTTCTTTCCATTTGATACGTTTAATCCTTTGTTTTCTGCAAAACACGGTGAGATTGACAACCTCATCGCAAGTTGGGGACAAAGTTTTGTGGTTGTGTTGTGCAGGTCTCCACGTTGCTACTAGCACCGGTAGTGCGCCCTGCCAAAGCTCGGCTAGTAACACCTTTGGGGTGTTTCCTTGCTCCTACTGGTTCGATTAAACCTTGGTTTCATAACTGAGGGAAAACTTTCTGCTGTACTCATCATACCTTCCTCTTGGGGTTCCCAACGAGCTCTACATCGATTGTCGAGTGCATCAAGACGTTTTCTGGCGCCGTTGCCGGGGAGTCAAGGACATCTTCACAAGGGGAGTCCCTCATAACCAATCTCTTTACTTTGTTGTTTTTGTTTTTCTTAGTTTCTTTTTGTTTTGTTTGCTTGTTTTCTTATCAAAAACACAAAAAAATAGTTTTACTTGTTTGCTTTCTTATTTGAAAACCCAAAAAAATGACTACTCTTGAAAACACTAAGTTGTGTGACTTCACTAGCACCAACAACAATGATTTTATGAGCACAAATATTGCTCCACTTGTGGCTGAAAATACTTTCTTTGAGATAAAACCTGCTTTGCTCAATCTTGTTATGAGAAAACAATTTTCTTGTATTGGTAATTAAGATGCTGCTTCCCATCTAAATAACTTTGTTGAACTTTGTGAGATGCAAAAGCATAGGGATATAGATGGTGATATTATTAAGCTGAAATTGTTTCCTTTCTCTTTGAGAGGAAAAGCTAAAGAGTGGTTGAATTCCTTAACTAGGAATAGTATTGATTCTTGGACTAAGTGCAAAGATGCTTTTATTGGAAAATACTATCCTCCTGCTAAGATTATATCCATGAGAAGTGAAATAATAAAGTTTAAACAACTTGATAATGAGCATGTTGCTCAAGCTTGGGAAAGAATGAAATCTTTGGTAAAGAATTGTCCCACTCATGGACTGACTGCTTGGATGATCATCCAAACTTTTTATGCAGGATTGAACTATTCTTCAAGGAACCTATTGGATTCAGCTGCTGGAGGTACCTTTATGACCATCACTTTGGGTGCTGCAACAAAACTTCTGGACAATATGATGGTTAATTATTCTGAATGGCATACTGAGAGAGCTCCACAAGGTAACAAGGTAAATTCAGTTGAGGAAACTTCCTCCTTGAGTGATAAGATTGATATTATTATGTCTATGCTTGTTAATGGGAAATCCCATATTGATCCAAATAATGTTCATCTAGCTTCTTTGGTTGCTCAAGAAGAGCAAGTTGATGTGAACTTCATAAGAAATAACAACTTTGGCAACAATGCTTATGGTAATAATGCTTATAGGAACAATTTTGGTAACAACAATTATAAGCCATATCCTCCCAACAATGGTAATGCTTATGGAAATTCTTACAACAATAATAAGAGTGCTCCCTCTGAACTTGAAGTTATGCTTAAAGAGTTTATTAGTAAACAAACTGCTTTCAATAAAACTATTGAGGAAAAACTCTCTAATGCTAAAAGAAATATAACATCTTTAGCTGAAGCTCAAACTAAGTAAAATAAAATGGCTGCTAAACCTGAAACTAATGAGAATCCCTTTGCATCCACTAATGCTATATAAGTAAGAATTGATGAAAATGTTAGACTATTAGCTGAATTACATGCTAAGTGGGAAAGAGAAGATGAAATTGCTAGAAACATTAGTGTTTCTACTATTACCACCACTAGTGTTGAGGCTACTAATAGTTCTACTACTTTAGATGATAAAGTTGATTTTGATCTTGATGGTTGCAACATCTCTGAAGTTATTAAGTTCCTACAAAAGCTTGCTAAAAGTCCAAATGCTAGTGCTATGAACATGGCTTTTACAAAACACATTACTGATGCTCTCATAAAAATTAAAGAAGAAAAGATGAAACATAAAGCTTCTATTCCTATAAAACAAGAAGATGGTTGGGAACCCATCATTAATATGAAAGTGAATGACTTTGATTTCAAAGCTTTATGTGATCTTGATAGTAGTGTTTCTATTATGCCTAGAAGGATTTATGATATGCTTGATTTGCCTCCTCTTGAAGATTGTTATTTGAATGTCCCACTTGATGATAATGCTAAAAAGAAACTCATGGGGAGTCTTAATGATGTTCTTATTATGGTTAATGATTCCTATGTCCCTGTTGATTTATATGTTTTGGATGTTGAATACAATGCTTCTTGTCCTATTACTTTGGGAAGACCTTTTCTTAGAACTGTTGGTGCCATCATTGATATGAAAGAAGGCACCATTAAATATCAACTCCCACTCAAGAAAGGTATAGAACACTTCCCTAAAAAGAGAGAAAAGATTTCTTTTGCTTCTCCTATGAAAACAAAATTTGGTCTTAATGCTTCTTCATTTGAGAACACTTGATTCTTTCTTTGCTTCTTATGCCTAACTTAAAGGCGTTAAAGAAAAGTACTTGTTGGAAGATAACCCAAGAGTTTTATATGAGTCTTGGAAGTTACTACCTCTGTAATAACCGCTCCTTATCCTTTTTATTTGCTTTTTGTGCCAAGAGTAACCTCTAATGAGAGTGAAGTAATGATTGGGAAAGTTGCTGTCCCGAAACAGATTTCTGTGCTTCACCGTAAAAATTCTTGAGAGAGCTCTGTACGTTGGATTGAGCTGTAATTCTTTTTGCTTCTTCCCCAGGTTGTTATATAACTTTAGTTAGTTCAGCACTTTTTTATTTGAGAAACATAAGGTCTTCGAAAAAATTCGTATTTACCTACTGGTCTGTTTTGATAGATTTCTGCCATTTTCTGCATTTGCTTCTTGTAGGTTCCTTCTTGAGTTCTTTTGGGGAATTGAGCTTTTTGAGGGAAGTGCTACAATATCTAGTGTTCTAATGGAAGTTTATTTGGTGTTAGAACTGAACCTTAAGACTTATTTATCTTGAGTGCACTAATGTTGCTAATAAAGATTGTGTGAAGTTTTGTATGAAGGAAAATTTCAGGTGTATGGAAGGAATGAGTAATGAGATGAAGGATGGACTAAAGCTCAAGCTTGGGGATGCCACGCGTGTCACCCCAAGAAATATCCAAGAAGTACAAGCGTCAAAGCTTGGGGATGCCCAAGGCATCCCCTTCTTCATCAACAAAAATTCCAGGTTTCTTCCAAACGCTTCATTTTTATTGTTTCATGCACGGTTGTGTTGTTCTTGGAGCGTATTCTTTTTCATTTTTGTTTTGGTCTTTAGTTTTTTTGGTTTGCTTAGTTTTCTGAATAAGTTGATTGGACCCCCTCTTTCATACAGTAGTTTGCAATTAGTTTGGTTTGGTTTGGAAAAGAGTAGGAAAGTTCATGCTTATGTGGTAAAAAGAGCTAGTTCTTGACTGTGGCCTGTGCTTTGTCATGCCATGCTTGATATTGTTTTGGCTTTATGCTTAGTATTCTTTGCTGTAGCATGACTTGTTATAAACAATTGAGATTGCTTAATGTGCCTTGGATGAATCATGCGTTGTTTTAGCATATTAAAGCATAGTATAGTGGTATTCTCCTTTGATGCTTTATTTGGGTTGACTTGGCACATGCTCACACCATGTTATGACTGTCACAAGTCACCATAGCCTTTATGATCCTTTAGTTTTCAACTTTTAGTATCACTTTATGCTTTGATCAATGATGTTTTGTCGCTCTGCATGATTATGGCCATTATTGCTCTCTTAGTTTGTCGCTCCCAGTATTTGCTAGCCTCCACAACAAAGTATGAGTTCCACTCATGCATCCAACTCCCTAAACCAAGTTTTTCCAAAGAGTCCACCATACCTACCTACTAGCTTATGCTATTCCAAGTATATTCATGCTTTTGTCTACCTTTAACTTGTTATGAGAAAACTAGTGATTAAAGCTCTCACGAACTTGATGGCACACTTTACTTTATTGCCTCTAATAAACTTGAACCATTGGGTCCTTCTTTGTTGCGTATATGCTTGCGCTTTATAAGTTGAAGTTAGCAGAACCATGTTTCATAGGGAACGCTTTCAACATTGCACTTGTACTTTGTACCCCGTTGATATCATGTTCTTTTGCTTACGGATCCCGGCGGTGTGAAATAAAAGTGGAACTTGTAAGATCATGGAGTTTGTATGTGTGTTAGAGAAACGCCTGGGCCGCTAGCCTAAGCCATGCCTAATCATGGTGGAAACTTGCAGCATCACCATAATGAGCACTCTATGAAGCATCCTCAATAAAAACCTATGCAAATAGCAAATAAAAAGATCGCTGAGATGCTCATTGTCTGCTTGCCTTGTCATTTTGATTATGGGAAAGCTCCCGTATCATGTGCAAGGGGTACCTCGTTGGCGGTTCTTAATGATACACATATACTTACAATGACAAGAGCTTACTCGTGACTGGAGTTGAGTAGCATGAGGATCAGTCTTCATAAGTAAGGGGCATGAGATTTCGGTTTATAACTTGTCAAGCATATCCTCTTAGTTGTGTCACTTTAACCTTAATCACCTTCAAGATGCTTATGATAGGGGCAATGAGAGCTGAAAGCTATAAGTACCATAATTTTTGAAAGCTCTTTATGAGACTTGAATCCCTACTTCCTTTTACAAAAGGCCTTTCTTCCACCTTTATATTGAGTCTCCATCTTCTATCTTTATGCACTACTTTGAGAGTGTAGTGGCCATTCTTAGTTCTATGTGCATTGTCCCAACACTAGTTGATTGATGCATACTTTGCTATTGCTTGTTTGAAACTATTGTATCTATTCACTCTTATGAACTTTGAAGGTGTCCTATGCATTTATAATTGCTACTCTATTGAGGGACAAGCTGAATACTATTATGCTATGTTTTCTTTATGTGAAACAAACAAACGTCTTGCAAAGCATTGTTATTCATGAATCTTTTATTTGTGCCTTTTCATGTTGCATCATAGTTTCTTTGCTTATTGCTAGAACTTTGTCTTTCATGTTATGATTGAAGTACTATGATCCCAGCTTTGAATGTTTTGCAAATACTTTGATCAAGTCTTTAATGGTGCATGTCACCTCAAAAATTATTTATTTTTATCACTTACCTACTCGAGGACGAGCAGGAGTTAAGCTTGGGGATGTTGATACATTGCAAATGTATCTATAATTTTTGATGTTCCATGCTAGGTTTTATCCACTTTCTTGTGTTTTGTTCCAACTTTGGAGTACTTTTCATATGATTTCTTGGACTAACCTATTAACAAGAGCCACAGTGCCAGCTGCCTGTTTTCTACTGTTTTTGGTTCCAGGAAAGTCAGAAAATGAATATTCTCGGAATTGGACGGGACAAAAGCCAAAGTGCCTATTTTTCCGAAAGGGATCAAGTGCCAGAATACGAGACGGAGAGGGACCAGGGGGCCACCACACCACCTGGCCACGCGGTCAGGCCTGGCCCGTGCCAGGGGGTGGTGTGGCTGCTCCCGGCACCCCCTCGGCCTCTCCTTCCGCCTATAAGTTGCCCTCGAGACGAAAACCCTAAGTACCCGATCAAAAATCCACGAAAGAGTCTGTAGCCGCCGTCATCTCCATCCCTAGATCAGGAGGGATCTGAAGCTCTTCCCGGCACCCTGCCAGAGAGGGGAATTCACCCTAGAGGCCTTCTTCATCACCATGCAAGCATCCGGTGTGATGCGTGAGTAGTTCATCCTTGGACTACGGATCCATGTAGTAGCTAGATGGCTGGTTTCTCCTCCTTTGTGCTTTCATGTTTAGATCTTGTGAGCTCCATTCATGATCAAGATCATCTATTTGTAATCCATACATGTTGTGTTTGCGGGGATCCGATGGATATTGAGATGCTATTTCAGATTGATTATTGATTCTATCATGTCTTTGTTATTTGTGATCTTACATGCTTTCCGTTGTTAGTAGCTATCTTGGCCAAGTAGATGCTAGCAACTCCAAGAGTTAGTATTTATGCTCGATAGTGGGTTCATGCCTCTGGTAATCTGGGGAAGTGACAGAAATCTCTAAGGTACTAGATGTGTTGTTGCTACTAGGGAGAAAACAACAATCCTTTGTTCATAGAACAATCGTATTGTTTACTTTACACGCAGTTCGTAAAGAAATAATCTGTTGCTTGCAACTTAATACTGGAGGGGGTTCGGATGATAACCTGAAGGTGGATTATTAGTCATAGATGCAGTTGGATGGCGGTCTATGTATTATGTTGTAATGCCCAATCAAGTCTCAAAGGAGTCAAGATGATTAGTATATGCATGTATTTCTTTCTCGGTGTTTGTCAATTGCCCCGCTGTAATTTGTTCACCCATCATGTTATCTATCTAAGGACAGCCACCTCTAGTGAACTATGAATCCCGGTCATTTGTCTTTACATACAATCTATAAACTATTTCTGCTTTGTGTTACTTTCTGCAAACTTTTACTTCTTTCCATTTGATACGTTTAATCCTTTGTTTTCTGCAAAACACGGTGAGATTGACAACCTCATCGCAAGTTGGGGACAAAGTTCTGTGGTTGTGTTGTGCAGGTCTCCACGTTGCTACTAGCACCGGTAGTGCGCCCTGCCAAAGCTCAACTAGTAACACATTTGGGGTGTTTCCTTGCTCCTACTGGTTCGATTAAACCTTGGTTTCATAACTGAGGGAAAACTTTCTATTGTACTCATCATACCTTCCTCTTGGGGTTCCCAACGAGCTCTACGTCGATCGTCGAGCGCATCACCCTCCATCGCCGCCACCCAAGTCGCCCATGGACTCCTCGCCACCTCCACCGAGCTATGGCATCGCCGTTTAGGTCATCCAGGTCGCGACGCCATGTCACATTTATCTAAAGCATCTTTTATCTCATGTAATAAAGCAGCCTCGTCTGTTTGCCATGCATGCCAACTTGGAAAACACGTGTGCTTGCCCTTCACTAGGTATACCTCAATAAGTGTTGAACCTTTTCAATTAATACATTGTGATCTTTGGACATCCCCGGTTTTGAGCAACTCTGGCTTTAAATATTACCTTATTATTGTCAATGATTTTTCCCATTATATGTGGACGTACCCTCTCCATAGAAAATCTGGCACGGCCAATACACTCATTGCATTTGTTGCTTATGCTCGCACGCAATTCTCACATCCCCTAGTTGCCATGCAAGCCGACAATGGGACAGAGTTTATTAACTCCGCCGTCACCTCTTACTTCACAAAACACGGTATTCGCCTATGTCTCTTGTGTCCATATACATCCGCCCAAAATGGTAAGGCAAAACGTGCCATACGCACCATCAAGGACACCACCCGCACGCTCCTCTTCCAGTCTTCCTTGCCACCGTCTTATTGGGCGGCAGCCGTCGCCACGGCAATGTTTCTTGTCAACCTACGTCCCTCCCAACCCATTGGCTTTGCCATTCCCTATACACGTCTTCATAAGTCCACACCCAACTATAGCTCCCTTCGCGTTTTCGGTTGTCTTTGCTACCCAAACCAATCCGCAACAGCCCAACACAAACTGTCGCCCTGGATAACCGCGTGTGCTTTTCTTAGCTATCCTAGCAACCACAAGGGCTACCGCTGCCTTGACCCTGTCACTCGTCGAGTAATCATCTCCTGTCAAGTAACCTTCGACGAGACAATTTTTCCATTTGCTTCCTCCCCCGACCGGCCGCCCCAACACGTCGACACGCTCGACTTTCTGCTCGACCTGGCTGCCACCCAACCCATCGCCCCGCACATCTTGGTATGTAGTGCTCCACCCCAACCCTCTATGCATGGCCCCTTGCCACCCGCTATGCATGATTCTAGTCCGACCGCTTCACCCGACCCATCTTATCCTGTCCCAGCGTCTCCCGACCCGCACTTCCCCGGGTTGCCTGGTTCACTAGCCCAACCAGGCTCGGTCACACCTCCCACGTCTAGCTCACCATCCGTCGTTGTCCATCGTTCTCCTTCTCCGTCTAACACACATACGATGGTAACGCGGGCCAAACATGGTCTCTTCAAACCTACTGAGCATCTAAACCTCACCGCTTCACATTTCACCCCCTCTCCAATTCCCAAATCATACCGGGGAGCCTTGCATGACCCACACTAGCGTCGCACCATGCACGATGAGTTTCAGGCTCTTGTTTCTAATGGGACTTGGTCACTCGTGCCATGTCCCGCTCGTGCTAATATTGTTTTAGGGAAATGGATATTCAAGCATAAGTTTCATGCTGATGGTAGTCTTGCTCGCTACAAGGCAAGATGGGTGGTCTGTGGCTTCTCACAGCAGCCCGGAATCGACTTCGACGAGACTTTCAGCCCCGTCGTCAAGCCCGCCATGATCTACATTGTCCTCAGCATCACGGTGTCACACTCATGGACGATTCATTAGCTGGACGTCAAGAATGCCTTTCTCCATGGCAACCTTGATAAGGAGATCTACTGTCAGCACCCGCCCAGTTTTGTTGATGCTCGCTGCCCTGACTATGTGTGTCATTTTCACAAATCTCTGTACGGCCTCAAGCAGGCCCCACGCGCCTGGTACCAGCGATTTGCTCTCTATGCTCACTAGCTGGGTTTTGTCGCCTCCAAGTGCGATGTCTCCCTCTTCATCTACCAGCATGGACATGACCTCGCCTACATCCTCTTATATGTGGACGACATCATCATCACTGCCTCGTCTACTCAGCTCCTTCAGCACTTCACCCAGCGTCTCAACTCTAAGTTTGCTATGACCGACCTTGGAGCTTTGTCTTTCTTCCTCAGGATCTCAGTCACTCGGGTCATCGACAGGGATGGTGCTCTCTTTGCGCCAGTATGCTCTCGAGTTACTTCAGCATGCTGGTATGGTCGATTGCAATCCTTGTGCTACTCCAATTGATGTCAAGTGCAAGTTGTCTGCCGATGTTGGCTCTCTCCTTACCGATCCTACAGAGTATCGGAGTTACGCTGGAGCCCTACAATACTTGACGCTGACACGCCCCGACATTGCTCATGCAGTCCAGCAAGCATGCTTATACATACACGCACCTCGTGAGCCACATCTTAACTTGGTGAAGCGTATCCTTTGCTACATCAAAGGTACTCTTGACTACAACATGCATCTCTCCTGTTCACCGACGACATCCCTCACTGCCTACTCTAACGCCGATTGGGTTGGTTGTCCTGGCACATGTCGTTCCACGTCTGGCTATTGTGTCTATCTTAGTGATAACTTAGTCTCCTGGTCTTCTAAGTGACAGACTACAGTCTCTCGCTCCAGTGCAGAGGCAAAGTATCGTGCAGTTGCTCATGCAATGGCAGAGTGTTTCTGGATTCGTCAGCTTCTCGGAGAGCTTCATCAACCCCTTGCGACCGCCACTATGACAATGTCAGTACTATTTACATGGCCTCCAATTTGGTCCAGCATCATCGTACCAAGCACATCGAAATCGACATTCATTTTGTTCGTGAGAAGGTGTCTCTTGGTCAGGTCCGGGTTCTACATGTGCCTTTAGCACATCAGACGCTGATATTATGACAAAAGGACTTTCGTCGCAGCTGTTCAATGACTTCCGGTCCAATTTGTGTGTCTTCTCCGCTGACGCACAAACTGAGGGGGATGTTAACATATATCTTTTGTACATACACCATGTATAGATGTATATCTATGTTACCTAACCAACTCATATCTCTAGCAGATTCGGTTCTGATTATGTACTGATCTTCCTTGCGCTGCAAGGCTTGTAACCTATATATTCACATCAATAGAGATTGCCCCAAGTGTGGCGTTTCTAAACGTTTCTGTTTACTGGGATGTCTGGTCAAATAATGACCCAAGTCCCCGAGATACTTTTTCTATCTATAGGTGATTCTACTGATATGCTAGCTAGCCCCCGGGTTGAGACATCTCCTTCCCGGGGTGAACGACTAAGTGATAGAGGGTGATAGCCCCCGAGTGACATTAGGGGTTATCTCATATGCGTGTTGGTGGTTGAGTCAGTTGATACTCATAGTACACTTGGTGATGAGGTTGATGTTGAGTCATGTCTTATTGGTTGAGTCAATTGATACTTACAATACACTTGGTGATGAGGTTGAGTCAAGCCAATAAAAAGCCTTGTATGCCAACTCCCATGATCTCTGTATGTTGGGAAGGAGGATGAAGAAGTTGCTACTCGATGGTGAAGAAGAGGTTGATGAAGATGGTCCCGTCCGGATGGAAACCCAACCAGCGCCTCTAATCAGCCCCACGGTGAGCGCCAGCTTTCGTGGTAGTGTCACGACAGATGCCTGGGGTAGGCTTAAGTTGGGGCCGCATGGACACTAGAGAAATCTGGGGAGGAATGATGTAGTCATATAAGAACACAAAGAGACACGATATACCTAGGTTGGAGGCTCTCCTAGTGAGATAAAACCTTTACTCCTGCATCTAGATCTTATATGACTTGGCCATATACGGCAGCTACAATGATGCTCCTTGAGTTGTGCTCTCTATGCCTCTAATGGCTCTCTCTGGGAGAGTAGAGGAGGAATAAGAAGTGATCCTATCAAGCGGAGAAGTGAGGAGCCCCTCGGGCCTCTCCTAGATTCATCCCCCTGGTGCTCCTTATAAAGGGGAGCCCAGAGGACATGATATGGCCCACATGTCTGGGTCTGCTCAACTAACAAGGTATGTGCCTTGTGAGTTCTTGTCTGTCCTTTGGCTTGTCCTGTAGTGTTTGTCCTTGGCATCTTGAGTCATCGGTCTTATCTCTTTCTGAGAACCAGGGAGCATTTTCCATAGCATCTCCCAAGATATCGATGGCATCTTGGACTTACGAGGGAGCATCCCGGAGAACCTAGGAGCATCTCGTATGTAACGATGATGCACGTGCCAGTCTGAGCTAGGGGCATCCTAATACTGACACATGACGGAAGGGCTCGTGGTATGTCGAAGTAGAGATGGTATTCTGGATTTACCTGGCGATGAGGGAGCTCCTGGGTGACTTGATTTGGCCTAGGGAGAGAAAGGGGGCCAACCGAGCCTGCCTTACTCGGCCTGGGGGAGCCAGCATCAAAGAAGTCCATCTGGGTCAATGTGGCCTGCTAGGCGAAATGGCCTAGCCGGGTTCAGTTTGATTCAGCCCATGAGGGGTTGATTTGGCAGGGGTAACCCGTAGTGGGCCGACTCAACCAGCGTCGGCCCACTCGAGGGAGCTGGTGGCGAGTGAAGCGAAGGTGGTGAGGCGTCCGAGGGAGCCAGCAATGAGGAGTTCGGGTGCACGAGCGTGTCTATGTAGACGACCCATGGTGGGCCGGATCGGGTGAGTCCCGGCCCACCCAGGATTGGCGATGGCGACCACGGGAGCTAGCGATGTAGCAGAGCTAACGACATTGGCGGGAGATCATGGTGTCGGGGTGACATGGAGGTGGCGCTGCAGCCCCGCGGTGGGCCGAGTTATCCTCAGGCTGGCCTAGTTGGGCCAGCTGGGGAAGTGGGTGGATGCTGCCGAATGCAACTGAGGCTGGCCTAGTTGAATTTAGCGGTATCTCGGCCCGTTCATAGTTAATTCGGCCAGGAACTAGCAGATTCGGCCTGGGACGGATTTCAACCAGGCCGAGTTAGGCATAACTCGGCCCATCTCAGATTTTTCCCTCTCCTTTATCTTATTATTTTTATACTTCACATCTTCTATTGAATTACTCAACATTCTGTTGAATCACTTGATACCTCAACTCTAGGGTACCCAGGGTTATATCCCTGACAATTCCTGTAAACTTAAGGGACCTTTAGTTCTTTACTTCTCTGTTTTTGTTCAAATCCTCATTATGGTTGTTTTTATGTGTAATCACTCTAGTTATAAATATCCCAACGGTCAAGGTTTCCTTGATTAAGGAGATGTACCCGATTGCTGAAATATACATGCTTTGGAAGAAGACGATGTAGTTGGCTTGAGTAAAGGTATTTTGAACTAAGAGATATTATAGTCATCTAAATTTACTTAGTGATGCCATTTACGTTATGTTTTGGTATAGGGATGAACGTTTTATGAAGGTTAAAGAGGTGCTAAAAGTACCGCGAATAATTCATGGGAAAGTAACAATGTTGTCAGATATTTTCCATTTTGCACGACAAGATGATCCAAACAAAAATTGGACAAGGGGCAAATAAAAATAAGTATGTTTTATACTAAACTTTTATACTTGTTTGAACATATGTCTTGTATTATAGAATTAATAAGTGTAATTTTATTTAGTTACATAACATAATTAACCACATACATAATAATGTTTCTGAATTTTTTTATAGTTTCATTTGTTACTCGGTTGAAATGTATATCCCTCTATAACCTTTTCTACTAATTTTTTTTGTTGTAACAAAATTTCTCTTCAAGTTAATTATCCACAGTTGCATAAACTAAGTAGTGAACGCATATGAGTTTGTCTATGTGTGTCGGCCTATATATTTTAATATCATGGTAGATATATAAAAACATACACTCAAATAAATATCTTAATTAGCATGATTTTAGCGTATAATTAGATACATATAGTAATGAAAGCTTTTAGAGTATAAATAAAAGCGTTTAAGCGTCTTACAAGTTGGATGTAATAATAAGTTGATAACGTGTACATGCTCTATGTTTGATATTGAAATAACATAACTTATAACACCATCCAAGAACATGAAAGAGAGTCTGATTCTTTTTCTGCGCATAGGCCCGACTCTGGCCCTAGGCCACGTTGGAAGGTACCCAAGGGCCCATGAAAGAGGGGAGCCCAAGATATAGACTGTATATACCCTGTTATTCTAGCTGGACTGCTTTGTTTTCTAATAGGCCCAAGGAAAATTAGCCCATGTTGACACAGGACAAGGGAGATCGATCAGAGTCAGCTCAATTCATGACGGGACTCATGGACGGCTGGGACACGACAAGTTATTGAATTGTTGTCCTAGCCAATTATTCTAAAAGTCCAAACTGGTAGAAAGACGATAGGCAACATACTTTTATTCTCAACACTCTCCATCACGTCCAGGTCGGTGGCCTTTTTTTCTTCACGAGCCTAGGACGTGGATTTAGGTGTACGGATATATTTAGTTTTAATACCGCGTTAGCCAGGATCTGAACTCAAGACCTCTAACTCTGATACCATATTAAATTGTTGCTCTAGCCAATTATTTTGAAAGTCCGAACTAATGTAAAGATGATAGGCAACATATTTATATTCTCAACACAAGTAACTAGCGATAGCGAGAATTTAGGGCATCTCCATCGGGGAGAACCCAAATGGTCCGATTTTGTCCATTTGAGTCGAGCCACGGTCACTTTTGGGTCGTGGTCCGGCCTGTTCGGCCAGCCGCGTCCAGCAGTGCGACCCAAACAGACAAAATCGGACATGTCAGCCCGAGAGAGAGGAGAGAGAAGAAGGCCCATTGCATGACTGTAACTGGACCAGTCTGCTACAAAACTGGACAGGCTAGTATCCGCGTCTGTCCGGATAGACCCATCCGTGATCCAAATTTGATGTCCGGATTGAACAGTCCGGCCTGAGTTTGTCCGGATAGGTCGTCCTGCTGGGACGCCGTATTTGGCCCAGCTCCGTACGGACCGATTAAGACACGAGTGGACTATTTGGGTATCACCCGTGGCGATGCCCCTAGGATCTGTTTGTCTTCAGCCAATTACGTATCTGCTCTTCTATGTCCATTGTATCAGTTCCTCAATCCTCACGAGTCACGACTTGAAGCCGACACGCTCTGGCGGCTAACTGATCACTACAACCCTACTTGGCCGTGTTCGTCTGTCGCCCTTCGCCCCTGCCGCTAACCTAGTGTAACACCCTAGTTTTAGTTAATCACTAATTAGAGTTTTGATTGTGCATTCATAAGCATCATCTTTAAAAATACATGTAAAGGAAAATTAAAGGAAAATTAATGAAAATCCTAATACCCTAATCTCCCACTCTTTTTGAAAATCATTCAAATGGTTTTGAATATTTTTGAAAACCCAAAATATTTGGAGCCCAAATGGATTATGGGGCCCCTAAGTGTTTTAAAACTTGTGAAGCTTCTAGTATTTTTGGAATAATCCAAAACAGATTTGAGATATAGAAGAGAAAACAAATTAGAAAAAGGTTTTCAGAAAAGAAAAAAGAGAACAGTAGCCGCAGCCTAATCGGCCTACCTTCCTCTTCTCTCTATCTGTCGCCCATGCACGTCCCACAACCTTTGCCGCGGCCCGTTCCTGGCCCAAACCAGCCTAGCCAGGGCTTGTACCGGTTCGGCCTCGACTCAGGTCATCGTCTTCGTAGACGACGGCGAGCAGCTGCCTGTCGCTGCCACCGCCGTTGATCCGCGCCGCTCGCTCGCCGCCGTCCGTCACGCTCCGGAGTGGACATAAGACAGCCATGATGCCCTCTCGCTCACCCCTATCCTCTCACTCTCCTCCGGGATCGCTCCCTCTCTTTTTCTCTCCTTGACCGAACCCTAGCTCGCCATGGCTTCGAGCTAGAGCTCGCTCCCGGCCTCCCCCGCGCTGCCTGAGACTACCAACCGCACCGCCCCATCGCCATGGTATTTTCCATCGCAGGAATCGCCGAGGCGCGCTCGATTTCGCCGCAATCAGACCTTTGTCCCCGACGCCAGCCACCGCTGCTCGACGTCGAGTCTGGCCTCCTCGTGGCTCGCCATCGCCTCCGTTCGCTTCGTGGTGAGCCTCTCTTCTTCATGTACCTTTCATCTGTCTCCTCCTCGCGCCATAGCCGCTTTCCGCCATGAGTCCGAGAGAGTCGCCGCTGCTGCTAGTCGTAGTTGCTGCTTCGACGACCCTAACCCAGCGGCGCCGCCACTGTCTTGCTCGCCTTGCTCGGCTGCGTCGAATGCGCATGCTTGCGCGCCCCAGGCCCCCCCTCCTTCGCCGTCCCTGGTGCCCATCTGAGGTGTCTTCGGTGAGCCCATGTGGCGCTGGCGTGTCGCCCATGTGGCGTCGACGTGGTGCTGGCAAGGTTTGCCAGCGTGGTGTGCTGACCTGGCCCCGGGTCCCACCAGTCAGTCTCTGTGGTTAGGGAGAGTCTCAGCAGAAAACGCCCAGTCCTAGTGCTGGCGTCATGATGACGTCAGCCTGACGTAATAATTGCTTTAAACTTTTTCAGAAATTGCAGAAAATGAATAAATGTTGTAAAATTTAATAGCTTATTATCTATAAATCATAAAAATAAGTATAATATATCAAAATATTCAGAAAAATGAGATCTACACTTTAGCATCAGAGTCATGCATTGTTAATCAACTTTAATTAACAAGTTCGGTAGAAGAACAAATGAACCCCCGTAGGTGATTCTGGGGTCTCTCCTGTATTACGGTTTGCGACCCTCAGACCCTGTTTAAAATGTTTAATCATGCCTTAGAGGTTCATTACAATACTAATTAACTTGTCATATTATCATCCTTACTTGCGCATTGCATCAATGCCATGTGCTGATTGTTGTTTCCCTTTCTTTCCGGTATTTGGTTCTTTCTGGTAGAATACGATATCGAGATCAAGATCAAAGACCGAGATCAACACCATCAAAGATCGACGAACAATACTTGACCAACTGTAACCAAGTCAAGTACAAGGCTTCCGGAGACCTATATCTGGGTATCAACAAACAAAGACAAGCATAGCCCCACACATAAAAGAATCCTATGCTTTCAAAGTATTTTAATTCTTCCATGATGCATACGATTCTATTGTGGTATTTTATTGATAGATAGTGTATCCTATCTATTGCATTACTCCCTGTTGAGCTTATATTACCTGATCCACTGCTCCTAGCATAACTAGGTCTGACTTGTGTGCACTGCTAGAGCTTATATCTGTGTCCTACTTAGCCATGCTTAGCTGCCAGTTCTGGTTCATCTAGATGATGTATCATATGCAAAGAATCTAGTATGACAGGAGAAAGAGGTATACTGATGAGGTAAGATTAGTGGTAAAGGTTAAACATTCTAAGGCTTCTATGGGAGGCCATGGTGGGATGTGGCTTTTGTAGTCCCATGCTCGCCACCACTAGGAACTGAGTTCTTGCCTTTGGAACCGAGACGAGCGTACATCCACATGGGTCTTGGGAACCCCTCCGTGGATTAACTTGCCTAGTAGATTCTATGAGTCACATAGTTCGAGCGTTCTATTCGACATGTGCATATTTGGTTGTTCTCGAAGACGGTGAAGGAGGTGCATCATAACATGTAGTTAAGCATGGCCGGGGTTGCTTGAGGTGGTTCCTCCGGTAAACCAACCTCGCCTCACATCTCTAGGGACCGGCTTTGGGATTTGACCCATTACGGCGGAACCCTCCTTAGGGTGTGACTCATGGTCTTGACGAAAGCAAGGTAAAGGTCGTGGCCAACCACCATCTGTCGGCCTTCCAAGAAAGAGGGCTAAAACGTTGGAATTAAGAGTTGGTTGGTACATGTGGGTAAAGTTGTACACTCTTGCAGGGTTAAATCTTTTCTAAAAACCATGTTCACGGTTATGAACGCTTGATGACCAAATTCTAAGATCATAGAGAACATTAACCTAATCGTAAAACTTGAAAGTTTCAACGTGTGCTTAAGGATGCTTCCTCTTGGGTATGAGGGGGTGATCCTAGTTGTGAGATGAGAATTACTTGGTGGATATAAAAAGATGATGATCAATATTTTAGAGATGTCGCTCTCTTATTCCCTTTTAAAATACTCTGATTAGACGAGCTTCTTCTCTCTCTGGTTTTATAAACAAAGATGGCTTTATGCAAAATAACCCCACCAACCATAAATCTTGTGGAGTACACCATGTACTCACCCTTGATTTGTTGATAATTTTGTAGCAGAATAAGTGTTCCCTTGAAGACAAGTTTGGTACGACATCGACACCGACGAGTAGCTTGGGGTTCCTGGTCGGTAGCCTGGAATCTATGGGCTGAGACGTCATCATTATGCTTTAGGCCTCTTAGGCCATTTGTTATGTTTGCTATACTTAATAGCATAATTTGCCTTCCATTGTTTGATGTTTGTGGTCAGTGACCTCTGTTTGTATTATTTTGGTTATTTGCTTAGTTATGAGCTTGCTGTAATAATTTTTGTGTCATAGGGTTACTGTTATGTTACCAATTTCTCACTGAATATCCTCGAGCTCTAGGTTAAACTTATGTCAGGCTAAGATCTGGGATTTGTTTAACCCTGATCCTGGGGGTATCACACCTGTTGTAAGTTCTCTTCTAAGTTCCAATCTTCATCTTCTTTCGGCAACGATGCAATGTTTTTGGAATCCTTCATCAAGTAAGTGATGTGGGATTGACTATAAAAAACTTAATAACGAAACCCACCCCTCACGTCGCCCCCGCCTGGCGACCGAGGGGAAATCCTAGCGTCGCCCCGAGCTTCCTTCCTCCTACTCCCTCCTCTATTCCTGCCACCGCTAGAGGGTGGGGCTGGGCAAAGCCTAGCCGACACCGGCAGCGGTGGGGACTCCCTCGCCTCCTTGCCTCTTTGTCGGAGCGAGCCGGCTTATGGGAAGGGATGTGGCGCTACCGGGCATCATGGCACGGCCGCTCCGGCGACACCGCGGTGGAAGGCGGACTCTTCTTCGGGTAGATCGAAGACGGATGGCGGTGGCGGCCTTCCTCTCCCGCGGATCGACCATTGGCTGCAGCGAGCGGGTTGGAGGCGAGGCGGTTGGCCGGTGAAAACCGGGCTCCAGTCGGAGCCGAGGATGGAGGTGTTTACCTTGTTGAAGGCATCGTTGCTACGAATTCCGCCTCATGCCTAAGGCTCCGGGGGAAACCCTAGATCTGGGATAGATCGGACGATGACGACACTTTTGGTGTCGTTCACCCTCTTAAGGGCATTGTTTTGGAGCTCGAGATGCCTGTAGGAGGTCTTTTGGTGGTGCGGTGTCTCATCTTCTGCGTCGACGGCGGTGAGTCCCTACTGCATGGTGCAACAAGGTCTCGACGGCGGACATGCTGATGTCCTCGCGCAGGACGGTGGCACTATTTTCCGCCGTGGTGGCATCGGCGGCAGGACCGACAAAGTTTATGCAGATCTTAACCGTGAAGATTGTTCAGAGGCTTGACGGCGGCGACGGCTTCTGTGGCGTGCACACAAGGTGCTCGCTAAGAGTCAGCTAATCCTGATGTACGCTCCCGTCTCACCTAGAGGGCGCCCCGGTGTATGCGATTGGTGGAATGTCTTCGTTGTCTTTCTGGGCATAGAGCGACCACGTTGACACGATTTTTCTCCATTGTCGAGTGTGTGAGTGTTGTGTGGTGGCTTCAGGTTTGGTGATGTATATTCTTTGTTGTTCCTTTGTGGATCGATCAATAATAAAGCAACAAAGGCCGTATGCATCTTTTCGATGAAGAGGCCGGGGGTCGCACCTTCCATTTCGAAAAAAAGTAAGTGATGTGGTACTTTAATTAGGGTTTTATCTTCTAAGATTTGTAAATGTAAATTCCATTACCACTAATCTACGAACGATGGTAATGTGACATTGCTTTTGTTCTTAATAATTATTTATAAACATCTCAGACTATGAATGTATGAACAAATATTAATTTTTTACCTTTTACAACTAAAAATATACATGTATGTATATCTAGTTATGCGTACATATATATTGGCTGTAGGGGCCCGTTTATCGATTTCGTCCGAGGGCCCTGCAAAATATAGAGCCGGTCCTGTTTACACGTATACAGTTTCCTCGTAGATATATACTTCACATGTCAAATTTTGGAAAATACTCCCTCTATTTCAAAATATAAGATGTTTTAGGTTTATGAACAAAATGTATCTAGACTTCTTTTAGTGTGTAGATTCACTGTAAATCTTAGTGAACCTACGTATTAAAAGAAGTCTAGATACATTTGCTTTATAAAGCTAAAATATCTTATATTTAGAAACGGACTCAAGAGTAAACAAGAAATAGTGATAGCATTCCATATGTTGCATGTGCGCTATTTCTGAAAGTACAAACACATGTCATCGCCAAAGGAGGGCAAGTGAGTTGACAGAATTGAATGCCAACAATGTGCAATCGACCGAATGGAGTAAGGTACACACTGCCCTACCACTCTACGCAGTAGCTTCTGGTTTAAATAAGTATGCTTTCTCTTCTGATAAATTCATATACGTTTATGTGCCTTAAAACGTATCTACGTCATTAGATAACATGCATGATGCGTGTGTATTCTTCCGATAGGCAATTAGACTATCTTTTTCTAAATAGAAAAGCTAATATGAGAATCCATCATTCCAACTATACGTCCAACTTTTACTCCCTTCGCTTTTAAAATATGTATTTAGACCTATTTTGTGTAGGTTTATTTTAAACATAGATAAATCTAGACACTAAAAAGAGTCTAGATACACTCCATTCACAAAGCTAAAACATCTTATATTTTGAAACGGAGGGAGTACAAGAGAGAGGTGGGGAGCTTTCATGTAGCTATGTTATTTCAGGCTTCTAAACAATCACCCATGATGTTTTTTTTACTATTGAATAAGTGTTTTCTTCTATACCTGAATAGAAGTGATTTATCAAAACTGTTTTCCAAGGGCTCTGGCTATAAGTTTGATTCTTCCGTTTACCAGATTTATTTTGCCCTCGTCTCTTATTTCGTAGCAGCAACACAAATATTATTGGCAATGTCTTTGACAACATAAACTGCATTGCAAAGCGCTTCAAATTATATATATTGATGACTCTATTGCCGAGAGAGGAAGGAAATATATAGCTTATAGTGTTTTTGGTTTGACGAGTCACACAAAGAAAGATTTTTTTTTTGAGGTTAAAGGCAGTCTATCTGCCGTCCGATTAGATTAGAGGAAAAGATTGTTATGTATAGGAGGTTTACAAAACCGAATCCCAAACACAAGGCATAGAGGCCACCACCAGAACCAGATAGGTTCCCCTCAGCCCCACCACGCCTACACAGCTACACCCCCGTCTCCGGGGTCCTGGGTGTGCGAGTACCCCTCTGCGCGATGTCCTCCCGGACGAGAGTCGCCACGTCATCAGGTAGGAGCGCCGTGCTGCGGAAAACTCGCCTGTTTCTCTCTTTCCATACCCCCCACATGGTGTAGATGATTGCGCCACTCACCTCCCTTCTCTTAGCCTTTGGCAAGGCAGCAATAGTTTCCTCCCACCTAGATTAATGCTTCGACCTGCCGGAGGCGTAGCCACGCCGATCGTGCCATTCCATGCAAATATTTGCTCCCTCATGGCGGAAGAGAAGGAGCAGTCGAGAAGCAGGTGTTGGGTTGTCTCGGGGTGGATCATGCAAAGCTTGCATGTTGGGTTGTGCGGCCACCCTCTAATCGCTAAATTGTCCGCGGTGAGGATCTTCCCATGCAACACGAGCCAAGAAAAGAACCGACACTTCGGGTCCACATCGGCCCTCCAAACCTTGCCAGCTTTGAAAGGTTCGCAAGAGCCGGTGAATTGGCACCGGTACGTCGACGCCGTCGAGTAGATCCCGGAAGAAGTCCATCGCCATGTGATCAGGTCCGGACCGTGCTCAAGGGTCACATCCCGCAATAGCCTCCAAATCTTGAGAAACTGGTTCAGATGCGCTGGAGATGAGATGTGCACCAAAGAACGCATCCAGTTCCCATTCGTTAGCTCTTTTTGCACCGTCCTTACCTTGCGTGTTGCGATTGAGAACATGTCCGGAGCCTGTAGCCTCAGGGCCCCACCTGGGAGCCATCGGTCGTGCCAGAAAAGACATCGAGCCCCGTCACGGACAACGATGTCGGTGGAGGCTCGGAACAACTCCGAGTCAGCAGTGTCGCACGGAAGCGCAGATTCATGCCAAGGCCTGGAAGAATCCGTCCAGGCAAGCCAAAGCCACCTGAGCCTCATAGCCCTCCCAAACTTTTCAATGTCAAAAATTCCCAATCCCCCTAATTTCTTGGGGCGACAAACTGTTCTCCAGTTAACTAAAGGGTGCGGGCGAGATCCCGGAGTCGCACCCGGCTTCATCCATAGGAAGGCTCGCTGGATCCTCTCAATCTTCTGAATTATCCACTTTGGCAGCTTGAAGACCGCAAGATGGTACAAAACCATGGAGGAAAGCACGGAGCGACACAGAAGCACCCTTCCCGCACGAGTGAAGTGCCTTCCTAGCCATCCTGCAAGCCGCGCGCCAAGCTTGTCAAGGAGTGGCTGGAAGTGAATGGCCTTGAGGCGAGCGAAATGCAGTGGTAGGCCGAGGTAAGTGCATGGGAAGGATCCTCTTTTCGCAGGGAAGATTGCCAGCGCCACTACGACTTGCTCCTCCGAGCAAGCGATCGGATAGGCCTCGCATTTTGCCAAGTTGGTGCGCAACCCACTAGCATCGCCAAATGCCGCAAGAATGCGGCAAACCGCAGTCATGTCCTCGCTCGAAGGCCCCACAAAAATGCCCGCGTCATCAGCATAGAGGGAGATCGCGAAGCGGACTGGCCTGGCCCGAATAGCCGGAGCACTCCCTCCTTCGAGGCCACGCGGAAAAGGTGATGCAAGGGGTCAAGCGCGAGGATGAATAGCATCGGCGAGAGAGGGTCTCCCTGCCTAAGACCCCTGGCATGCGAGATGGAAGGCCCCGGCTTGCCGTTCAGAAGCACCTTTGAAGAGGACGTCGACAGAAGCAAACAAATCCACCGCCGCCATCTTGGCCCGAAGCCCAAAACCTCCAAAACCTCCAGTAAAAACGGCCAGCTGACTGTGTCAAAAGCCTTCGAGATGTCCAGCTTCAGGAAGAATGCCTCGGTCTTCTCTTTGTGCAACTCCTTAATCAGCCCTTGGACATGAAGGAAATTATCGTGAATGCATCTCTTCTTTATAAAGACCGATTGACTAGGGGACACAAGCTCCGGAAGGAGGGGTGCGAGACGCAACGCCTGGAGAAAATTTTGGCGACACAAAGAAAGATTGGCAACAACCTGTAGGTACTTGGGTAGTCACCGTAAACGACGACATATCATGAGTTTAGCCATGGTCACTCAGCGAGTTTAGTTCAAATTTATTGCCAATCTTACCGAGGAACCATCTATACTGCGTAAAAGAAATCCAAAGATTAAAATCCTTTTTATGGATAACCAGGATTAAATCGCTACAACATTCGCTTACAAAAGTAAAAGAAAGGCATGAATTTGTGGCAAGATGATTTCACTTGATTTGAGTTCCCTCGTTCGGAAAGGATTTCCATTTTGTTTCCTTCTGCAGTTCTGCCTCATGTTTCCCTTCTCAATGATAAACCCAATCTCTTTCCACCAAAGTTTAAAAAAGGACTGGTTCGGTGGTCTGACCAAAAAAGACCGACGTCTTCTTTGGATTTTTAAGAGGCATCGGTCCAACTAGCAAAGAAAACCATGAGAAATTGCTGAAAATAATAAGGCCTCAACTTACAACCTTGCTCCAAACAGCCCACCTACGGCTACTACCACCTTTCCGAGACTTTATTGTGATGAACTATGGAACTAAACATTAAATATTAGATTTAATACTTTTTTTGATCCATAATAAGTGTCGTTCATCTATTAGTACATAGTTTGTACTAGCTTAGTATAAAATAGGCTACACTTATTATGAATTGGAGGGAATACTATTTTTCCCGAAATTGACTTAATTATTTATTAAATTTGGCTGGTTTTTCGCTATTGAAGCAGCTGAGCCGGCTGTTGGACCAGTGAACACCGGTTCACTCGCCGGTCTGGTTTTTTAAACCATGCTTCCCACTCCCTTCTCTCGAAAAGAAAAATAAACTCATCCCATCGCCTTCCTCTCAAATTTCACTCCTCTCCGTTTCCCACCTCCGATCCCCACCACAGATTTCAAATTCCCGCACTTCCTCCGCCGCCACCCGCTCCTCCATGGACGCCGACGAGATGGACGTCGACGAGATGGACTCCCCCGCCTCCGCCTCCGGCTCCCTGTCCGCCTTCCTCTCCGAGCTTGCCGCCCTCCACCGCCGCTCCTCCTCCTCCTCCTCCTCCTCCTCCTCCTCCTCCTCCTCCACCTCCCCTCCCCTGTCTCTCCCCTCGCTCACCCTCCTCTCCTCCGCGGCCGTCTCCGCCTCCCTCTTCCCCCGCCTCGCCGCCGCCGGCCTCCCCGCCTCCTCCCTCCTCGCGCCCCTCACCTCCTCCTTCTCCGCCCACCCCGCTCCCGCCGCCGCTGCCTACCTCCGCCTCCTGCTAGCCCCCGCGTCCCCCTTCCTCTCCCTCTTCTCCCCGCTGCCCTTCCTCTCCTTCCTCCTCGCCCTTCGCAAGGCGGTTTCCTCCACCGCTGAAACCCATAACCCTAATTCCAGCTCCGGCCACGGCAACCCCCGGAAGCGGAAGAACCAGCGCCAGCAGGCCGCTCCGCGGTCCCCGTCTTTCCTCCCAGACGCTCTCCCCCTGCTCGCCGATGCCGCAGGGAGACTGCCTCTCGGGGAACACCCGGATGCGCGGAGGTCACTCATGGACACCGCCACGGAGCTCGCGGCCTTCAATGTCCTTGCCGCCATCCTTGGATCCAACTGCCACGCCGAGGCATTGCAGGATGTGATACGTGCGCTGGTCCCAGTGGTTCTCTCGGGTGCGAAATCAGCTGCACGGGCCACTGCAGTGGAGTTCCTGGTAAGGAAGGTTGTGCCTTTGGGTGGGGAGGAAGGGGAGGAGGGGGTAAGGAAAGTGGTGGGTTACCTGCCGAGGCTTTTGGCGATGGAGGCGCCAGAGAAGTCAGAGGCGAGAGGGCTGGCGGTTGAGGCGATAGTGGAGGTGGTGCAGGCAATGGAACCACATGAAAGGGAGGGCTTCACTGCTTATGTGGTGACAATGGCGCAGGGGAAGGCAAAGGGACGACTCTTTGCTGTGGATATGGTCCTGGCAATGCTGCCGGTGTTCTTGCCATCGGAAATGGATGAATCTAGTATGGGGGAGGGCACCTGGGGGCTCAAGTGTGTCCGGGTGTTGGTAGAGAGGTGTTCAGATACTGTTGGAGGGGTCCGGGCTCGGGCCTTGATGAATGCAGCCCAAGCGCTTGACGTTTTGTCTGAGAGAGGTGTGGAGGTCGCTCGGTTGCAGGAGGTGATGAAGATCGGGAACATGGATCTCGGAGAGCTGTTGAGGCGACGGTGCATTGATGATAAGGCTGCTGTGAGGAAGTCTGCACTTGTGCTCATCACAAAGGCAATTGGTTTGATTGGCAGGCCTGTTGATGAGTCACTACTTAGTGCAATGGGGGCTGCGTGCTCTGATCCGCTAGTCAGCATTCGCAAGGCGGCTCTCGCAGCCATCTCAGAGGTGTTCTGGAAATTCCCAGATGAGAGAGTGACAAAAGAGTGGCTTCAAGCTGTGCCGTCGCTGGTGATCGATAGCGAGACCAGTATACAAGAGGAGTGTGAGAACTTGTTTCTTGAACTGGTTCTGAACAGGGTCTGCCAAGCTGCCAATTTGAACCTGGATGACCACTCAGTCAACTTGGAGGAGGTTTTCCCGGAAGGGACACTGGATTTGCTGAAAAGCATATGCGATGGAGAGGTTGCTCCATGCATTAAAAGGATATGTGCAAGCCTTGGGAAGAAGAAAAAGCTGAGACCACTACTTGCTAGTTCACTCCAGAATATCGTAACAATATCTGAATCCTTGTGGTTGAGAAATTCTAAGCCAATCGAGAAATGGACTGCACCAGCCGGGGCTTGGTGGCTTCTTTCTGAGGTGTCGTCATTTGCACCTAAATCAGTTAACTGGAAGTTCCTCTCTCACCACTGGAAACTCCTCGATAATGTTGGCCAAGAAGACACAGGTAAAGCTTCTTCTGAAGGGGATCCAAACTCTGCGCTTTGGGCTGTGGATCGTGTTTCACTCCTGCAAACTATTTCAAATGTCTCCATGGAGCTACCTGTGGAGCCTGCAGCAGAACTGGCACACAGCTTGCTCACGCGTATTGAGAATTTTGATATGAACCTGAGTGAGGTAATCATTTAACGAATAAATGCAAAATTAACTCTGGTACCAATCAATTTGTCATGCAACAGTGGAATCTTATGCTCAGTTATATCAGGGGCTACTTGGCCAGTTTGCAATTAAGTTCTAAAGCACCAAAATACCAGTTAAATCCACTGAAATCCAGGCGTAGATCTTCTAGATACCATTACACTATACACTAGCTCTACTGCTCACTCTATTTGGACTGGGAGCGTATACTGAGAGTTCTTGTAAACTACTGCATTTGATAAAGCCTTGAATATAGCTAAACATACTATAGTCCTTTAACATACAGAACTGTCGACCCATGCTGTCAATATGGTTAAACATGTTATAGTCGTGGGTGGGTATCATAAACCTAAGTATAATGACCAAAGTATGCTATGTTAATTTTCTGAATGGAATATCCTTCCAGCTTACGTGTGGCAATTACCAGAGTCATAAAATGACCGTGTAAAATCCACCTGTTGCGGGTTTAGACTCGAATGACAAGATTATCAAGTGTCTGTGTGTTGCTTTGTTATTTTTCATACAACTACTATTCCTCTCGCCAAAGTTCTGCCAAATATGTTCCTCATGCATTCGTGTTATCTTTTTCATGACAGATTTCTGGGTTGTTTAGTAAATGCATATCATTAATCTCTACCAACTTCACTCTTAATAGAAGTATAAGACTTATCCATATCTTGACGGTAATGTCTTATCTACTTGCACATACAGGTCGATGCCCATGTAAAATCACTGAAAACTTTATGTAAACGGAAAGCGAAGACTGCCAAGGAAGGTGAAGCACTAATAATGAAGTGGGTCCAGCAACTTATCAATAAAGCAGTTGCTAGTCTAGACAGCTACATAAAAGGATCATCACAAGATTCCAGGGGTTGTAGCTTCTTTACACCTCCGACTGGCAAACTTAAGGGAAGAAAAGGCGCATCCACCTCAAAAGCGATGCCAGAAGCTGTTATTGCTGTCTTCACCGTTGGATCACTGATCCTAGCTTGCCCCGATGCTAGTGTGCAAGACATCATCCCTTTGCTGCACACAATTATAACCTCTGGAAACTCTGGGCCAAGGCCAAAAAAACTTGTTGGTGGAGATGTTTGTTTCAAAGAGCTAGCTCCATCTTTGTACATACAGTCGTGGGACACAATGGCAAAACTATGCCTTGTAGATGACAAGCTTGCAAAACGCTATATTCCACTTTTTGTTCAGGTGCGTGGCCTCCAATCACTGCAACTCTCATGATTTCTCTTAACAGATAAACACTCAATGTTGCTTGTATAAATCAGGAGCTTGAGCAGAGTGATTTGGCTACCCTTCGGAATAACATCATGATTGCCATGGCTGACTTTTATGTACGCTATACCGCACTAGTTGACTGGTGAGCTTATATCTCTCAATGATCTCTGATACTCATAGCATTACCCTTCCAGAATTCTGTTGCGGCGTTTCTTTCCAGCAGATATGCATGTTCCCATATATTAGGAGGTTGCTTCTACAGTCACATCCTGTACATCAGATATTATTAGTGTCCACATTTTGAGAATTTCACACATATTCCATGCTAAATAGTATTCACATAACAAGTTATTATACAACTAGTCATCAACCTGTGTATCTGCACGGGCTAGCAATGAAAACTCCATCTATTCAAAAGACTTCTAAATTAGGAGACAATAAATTGCTACATAAATTGTGTCAGAGATACACATATTTGCTACCAATATATGATGTGCTTCTATAAGTTTGAAACAGATCAAAATCGAGTTCAAGCATAGCACATCACTGTTCCAAGAAACTAATAAGTTAGAGGCATACCATGAACTGTGGAGTAGTTCTGCTCAACTTTCAGTGCCACATAGTAATTTACTGCTGCAAATGCTGTAGCTCTGCGTTATATATGCTGTTGCTGTGTCGCATGTCTACAATGGCCATGCCACTTCAACATGAGCTTTGTAACTCTTATTTTACCCTCTCTTTTCTCTGAAAATCAGTCTCACTTTCATCAAATTATTAGTTCTAAGTTTATAGGATAATCTGAGAATATCAGTCCATTTCATCTGCATAAGAGATCACAGCTTTCATCCCAAAGCAGATAAAATTAAGAAACTAGCCAAGTAACCAACTAAATTAATTTCAAAGAGTCCTTTGATATGAATCAGTGTGACTAAGATGCTGACCGTTCCTCCTCTCCTCTGGTGCCCCATACCTACAGCGGTGCACTGCTAATTAGCTGAATTGAACATATGTTTTCTTTGAAACTGAGCAAACAATAACTAATTTGAGTTCTGCACATACTGTAGATATTTTTTTAATGTTTTCTCTGATACGTAGTGGTATATTGTTCTCACAGTATTGCCCAAAATTTATCCTTTTTTGAGATGTGAAAATAAGATTAAGCAAGCAAGATACATAAGTCTACTAAATAACTTATGTTCATCTTAATTAATGAATATCACATATTATGCTTCACACTGGAGAGGTTAATTATAGAAAAGCTCTATATGCTAGCTTTTGTACATTTATCACACACCTCAAATCATAGAGACCACCAGCTACAGTAGGAGACTATGTAGAGAATTGATTGCTGAGTATAACATATTAGTCACTGTGAGGGGTTTAAAGCGAGCGTTACCATGCAGACAGGCATGCAGAGTAGAGTGCAAAATTAATCAATCACTGGATGATCTACCATTGATGCAATTTGACGTGAGCAGTTGCTGGTGACATGAGCAGTTGCTGGATATCTAGCTCATTGAGTAACACTGTAAGAGAAATCAGCGAAACTAATTTCAGATTGAATCGTCCTAGTTCGTGGCCGTGATCCACGTGCTGGCTGATGTTGATGATGTCGCCAAGTGTGGTTGCTGCCACCACGAGCGAAGACGGATTAGCATAGGAAGACCGGAGGAGATGTATTATGGCCTTGCACCGGCAAATCAATTCGCGGTAGGAGGTTGGCGATTAGATGAGATCTGTTTTATTTCGTTTTTTATTACAGAAGAGATGGGAAAACAGAGTCCTTATTAAGGAAGGAGATAGGAAGAGGCGTCTGTCTCACGTGGGTGGAGGAGGTGGATCCCGGATTTTTCAACGAGTGTGACTGGATGATCAGATAATCGGATGGACAGAATCTTCTAACCTCTCTTACGGTGCCTCCAATTAGTAAATACTCCCTCCGTTTCAAAATATAAGATGTTTTAGCCTTTTTCTGAAACACATGTATTTAGGCGCCTTTTAGTGTGTAGGTTCACTCATTTTTCTCTGAACCTACACGCTAAATGGCGTCTAGATACATGCCTTTCAGAAAAAGCTAAAACATCTTATATTTTGAAACAGAGGAAGTATAAGTTTATTTTTTCTTCCTTTTTTTCTTGGGCTTGGCCGTTTTCCAAGTTAAATAGTTGCAGTGATGATCCAATATGATTTCAGTTAACTCCATATTCCATGTCTACAAAAATGGAAAGCGCATCTTCAAAATTAGTTACTAGATGTTATTGGAGCAGGAGCTGCCACTATTGCTGGCAATTGATAATAAAACATAATTATGTCTTCTCGCATATACTAATAGCAGTTCTGTAATTTCTTACTTTCCTTGTATATATTTTATGCACACATTTTTTTCTTTCAAATGGTTAATTATTATGTTTGTACTTATGAGCTTTCACTGATCTTTTTTTTCAGTTATATGTCGAAAATAACAAAATCACTGCGTGATCCCTGTGAAGTAGTACGGAGACAAACATTTGTCCTACTCGCGAAGTTGCTGCAGGTGCTTATCATTCTTTCAGTGTTACATTTAAATGTTCAGGCGCTGATCTACTGAAGCTATTCCTTTTATCCAGAGGGATTATGTAAAATGGAGAGGAGTTCTTTTCCTTCGGTTTCTGCCATCTTTAGTCGATGAATCAGAGAAGATAAGGCATTTGTCTGATTACCTCTTCGGGAGCATCTTAAAAGGTTTTGATACTCTTGGTATTCTGTACCATTTTTTGAAGTCACTGCCTAACATGAACATAAATGCTATTGCAGCTAAAGCGCCACTTCTTGCATATAACAGTTTCATAGAAGCTATCTACGTCCTAAACAATTATACAGGGCATGGTGGATTTAGTGAGTCTCAAGCTTCTCAATCTTCTCAAGGTTCTCAAGGTTCTGGCCGAGGATCGACCCTTTTTGCGATAGGGTAAGCCTCTGCATGATGTTCACTTTGCAGAAACCACATTCACCTTTATCGGACATTTATTATGAGCAACTTTGTTGCAGAGGAACTGATGAAAGATCAAGGTCAAAAAGAATGCACATATATGTGTCCTTGTTGAAACAGATGGCCCCAGAGCACCTTCTAGCTACATCAGCCAAGTTATGTGCCGAGATCTTAGCAGGTGTTTGTGATGGCTTGCTTAGTGTTGATGATGCAGCTGGAAGGGCTGTACTTCAGGTATGTACCTGTATATTGTCACCAATTACATTGCACTGGATGATAACTATGTATTTTGCTGTATCTAGTTATTGTAATTTTTTGTGATGACATGGTTTTCTTTCCTACAGGATGCTCTGCAAATACTGGCTTGCAAGGAGATGCGCATCCATCCGAGCATCTGCACAGACAACTCCGAGATGGACGATGAAGGCGGAGACGGCGGGACGGCGAGTGCGCTGAACGCGGCGAAAGGGAGGGCGGTGACCCAGGTGGCGAAGAAGAACCTGATCCAGATCGCGATCCCGATATTCATCGAGCTGAAGCGGCTGCTGGAGAGCAAGAACAGCCCTCTCACGGGGTGCCTGATGGAGTGCCTCCGCGCGCTGCTGAAGGACTACAAGAACGAGATTGACGAGATACTGGTGGCGGACAAGCAGCTTCAGAAGGAGCTCCTCTACGACATGCACAAGTTTGAGGCTGGGAAGGGGAAGGCTTCCAAGGAAGCAGAGGCTGGGCCCAGTGGGAGCTCCCCAGGTCCAGTGCAGGGCGATGTGGCCGCAAAGGCCACAGTGCGGTCGGTCCTCAAGGAGATGAACCGGAACGTGCCGACACCGCCGCTGCATTCGATGAGCGTGCCTAAAGTGAAGTCGGTGCTGGGGCCTGGAGGGCTGAGTGCCTCGCGCCGTCCGGCTGCTGTTCTAGAGTCAGTGAGGCGGCTGGAGCCATTTGGATCAGACGATGAGAATTAAGCTGATGTCGAGTCCAGCTTGGTTTTTTTTTTTTGAGCTGAAGTCCAGCTTGGGTTGGTTGTTCTGACTGTCAGTTAGATAGTGTTGATGATGCTGAGGGACTGATTTCACTAGGCTGCTCATATTCTCAATGAGTTCCTTTTATTCTTGACTGATCTTGTAGATTTGTTCAATGTAATCGAATTGTGTAGAAAAATCTAAAATAATTGCAACGCTAGCAGGGATCTGGTGTGCTCAAAGTCTTTGATGTTTCATCATTTCTGACAGAAAATGTTTAGTGCAGTTCTGCTGTGTCTGCACCGAACTTGCCTGTGTCTGCATATCTATATGTATTATTTCCCCATCTTGCTCATTTTGTCATGTTTGCACTTGGATCTTCGAAAATGTGATCTTTCATTTTGATCTACGGATAAATTGTCATATCTGCATTTTGTTCTTCGACCATTGTCGTGTTTGCATCTAGGATTTTGAGCATATGCAACTTCTTCGATGTTTGCTTCAGCAATGGCAACAAGCTATACAAGTTCTCGCTGGCACAAGAGTTTAAATTTGTCTATGCTTTCAAATCAATCATTGTCTTTATATTTTGTAGTTGGTAGCTTAACAATCTCCAATCCTTGTATTATTTATCATCACTCGCTGCCATGGGCAGTTTTCATCTTTGTTACATGTCTCCAAACAAAGACAAAACACAATAAAAAAAAATCACAAACGAATTGAGCTGCGGAACACAATCATGGTTCATCTGTAGCCGTTCTGTTCATATGTTGGTGGCTTTGGCCCGAGCAGGCTGGTCATCATCCTGACAAGACAAGAGCCATTCAGAGATCAGTATGTACTCTTGCTGCACCTGTGGATCCAATTGATTTGCTGCTGAAAGTAACAACTTATAACACTAACCTTTGGACCCGGTTCTGCGGCTTTCTGCACCAACCCCCCAAATCCCAAACAACAAACGGGTCAGTCAGTCAGTCGGTCAGTTGTTTTTGCCAATGCCCGGTCTTTCTTCAGTAAATTTCGTAAGAGTGCGCACACTTGCCTTTCTCTCGGCCTCACTACCATCTCCGCGCCTGTCAAGGTTGCTGAGGGTGCGCTTCTCGGAGGCTGTTCCCCTACCCTGGGGACGGTCTTCGCCTGAAAGAGAATGATTATTTTGTTACCGCCTTGGTTGAATTGTACACTGGCATCAGTCAACGTAAAACTCACCAGATTCCTGAACTGAAGATTGTACAACATCTGCAGGTAGCGCTGTTTGGCCACTCGCTCTTCCTTGTTCAGAGTCCTCCAGAAGCCGTACATAGACCCCATGTTAAGCACTCTAGTCGCATATATCTTCCATGTGTAGCTGCCATCATGCACAGCACATTTTGTCATCGGATGACTATAGATAGGAGATCGGTTGTGAATGAATGAATACCATATATAAGAGCTGGAGCCTACCATTCATAGATGCGCTGAAGACCAGCAGTGGACACCTTATTCCAGTAGCTTGGCTCCTCCTTGCACTTCTGGAAGAAGTCTGCAATCTTGCTGCTTGCCTCCCTGCCGTTCATCGGGTTTATGTGGAAACCCGAGACCCCGTCGACAATTATCTCTGCTGGCCCTCCCTGGTTTGTCGCGAAGGTTGGAAGCCCACAGTTCATCGCCTCGATGACTGTTAGTCCGAACGCTTCATAGAGTGCAGGCTGAAACAAGAGATATGCATGCAAGTGTAAGGCTAGAGTTCAGGTTTTATTATCTCTAAAAGAGTTGAATTTTACGCAATGACCGAACAGTTTGCTGGTAAGGCTGTTCTCTACCTGAACAAAAGCACCCTTTGTATCTGCGATGTAACGGTACAGCTCGCCATTACGGACACGGTCAGTCTGCGCCTTGATCCAGCGGATCTGTCCTTTGAGCTGGTACTTGTCGATCAAGTTGTGCATCTTGTTGATCTCTTCTATCTCTTCTCGGTCACTGGACTGTGAAGCGTTCAGGAGGCCCGCGACAACGACGAGGTTCACGAGGTCCCTCACCTTCTTGTTCTGGCCATACCACTCGACTAGTCCGGTGATGTTCTTTACTTTGTCCAGCCTTGCCATCGAGAAGATGATTGGCTTGTTTCGGTCAGCCAGATACCCTCTGATTTGGTAGCATCACAACAGTTAGCACCTATGTCTTTTTCTCAAACACAAGTATGCTTGTGTTTCCAAGGGAAGGGACTTACATGTGTTCGTCAGTGTCCTCCTTACTGTACAGCAACTCCTCAATCTGTGGGTGTAAACCTGTCAGCCGCTTCTGCTTCTGTGTGAAGGGGAAGTAGACGGACTGATCAGCACCAGGTGCAGCAATGTTGAACTTCGGGTCGAACACGTTGATGCCCGTGGCATAGCGGCACAGCCCAGGCATTGTGAATGCGTAGTGATGTTCATATTGGCCAGGCTTCTCTTTGCTGCATCACATATTCATGTTAGAAAGTTGTAGGAGTAAGTACTCAGAGCGAGCGTTGCTAGAGCACTGTAAGTTACAGTCTACAAACCTCCCAGCAATTTCTTGGTAGGTGCTAGTGATGATAAAGTCAGTAGTGTTCATGGCAATCATGTCAGCGGTGAATTGGCAGGAGAAGTGGTACTTCTGGTCCAGCTCTCTCCACTTGACATCCGAGTCCTCATACTTCGTCTTCTCGAGAGCATGTGCAATTGTTCCCTGCCAGGAAGATCATTAGGAATGTCATATAAATTTTGATTGGTGGCGGAAGATGTCTTGAGGCATCCTATTTGATTAGGCATTTTCTCGCCTGTGTGACTCCTAGTTTACTCGACATGAGGGACGCCACCAAGTTGCCATCAGTGTAGTTGCCAATGATCAAGTCCGGTTTGCCCTCTAGAATGTCAAGAATTTTGGTAGAAGCATCCTGAAATTATGTCGGGGTGAAAGTTTAATTAAGATCACTAACACAAGACTTCTGACAATTAATAATCCACAGCTGGCAAACCTGAGCATATCTCTCTAGGTAAGGGTAAATGTCAAACCGAGAAACCCACTGGCGCAGATCCTTCCCATCTTCAGTCTTGAATGGTACACGGAGTATGTGGGAATATTTCGTATTTTCAACTGGTTCGAGCTCCACATTACATTTTGTGCCTTTTGAATCTGGTATCAGTCTTGTTAGCTGCGGCCAAGTAGTATCCATTACTTTAGCACTTCTAAAAAAGAAAATAGCAGGAATGCCTAGGATTATGGTGCAATCAGCTTTACCACAAGAATCTTTGGGGTTATATGCAAACCCTGCTGCTTGATCCTCTGCAGCAGCTCCTCTTCCATGGACCTGACTTGATCCAGGATGTAGACAACCTGTTACAGAGAAACCATGTTTTCAGAGTACAATAACCTGAACAGAGCATCATTTCCTACTATTTGATGATATCAATACCTGACCACCGGTGTCTGGCAATCCTAGAACCTTCTCTTGGCCAAAGTAACCATGGATAGAAAAGACAACAATATTAAATATGGTTGGAACCCTGCTGAAGAACTTCTCCATGTTGATAGGATCGGGTGCCTGGAGCACTTCAGATAGGAAGTTCAACGTCTCCTTGCACCTTTCAGCAGTGTCACCCCATCCCTTCTCCAATCCCCACTCTTGAAATCTGCAAGACCGTTTGTAAAGAAATCTTAGGCACAGTTGCGTATTTTTGCACCATGAATCTTATATCTACTTAATATCACGGTAAATCACCTCTGTTCAAATTTCGAATATGGTGTGTATTTTGGCAGCCCGCTAACAAAAACTTCTGCAAGGAGCAATGCTGTCTGAAGCTTGTTCACCGTGTCGATTGTCTCGTTAACCATTAGCTTCTGCATGTTCACAAGGATATATAAGTTCAGCCAGTCTGTTACTTCTGCTTTTCCTGATAATCCCTATGTTATGAATGACTGATTCTTTACCTCCCCGCGGTAATTCAGGGCGAGTAAATAGTCGAGCAATGGCTTCATGCTTTCAGGCTTATTACTCAGCTTTGCAGACATGAATTTGGAGACAAACTGCATTCCGTTCTCTATGGATGAGGGCAGCGTCAAATGAGGCGTTGAGAGGTCAAGAGCACCAAAATCAACTTCCAATGAATTGTCATCCTTGGCCCTGAAATTCACATGAACAGACCGTATTTTTCAGATTCATGATTTTATGTTGGAATTTGGGTGTGGGCCTTGGCCCATAGCCTAATACAAATTTTGAAATTCTCTTGGCCCATTCATGCCTAGCAAGGGGTGGCACCAAAGTTTAGTCTCACCTTGCTAGTTTAGAGGGAGTTGGACCAATATATATAGTGGAGTGTTTCACTACCTTCTAAAGAGAGTGAAGAGGAGTGGCATACACGCGCTCTCCTCCTCCGCCGCCCGCCTCGTCACGACGCGCGCGCGCGCGCCGCGGTTTGCGGAATTGTGCCTCGGTGCCGATCTTATCTTTTTGCTGCTCGGGAAAATTATTGTGCGAGTTATTTTTCTGTCAGCCGTTTCCGGTCTTTCCGGAAACGTGGGCTGTTACTACTCGGACGTGGGCTACGCCCCACGTCTTACCCGACCGGCGCCTATATATAAACGGCCTTAGGCAAAAACCCTAATACGAGAAAAAATACACATCATCTCTCTGCCTCCAGAACCTTGCGCCGCCGCTACACCTTCTCCATCCCCTCTTCCGGCGTGCACCGGACGCCGGGACAGTAGGCCTCCGGAACCACCGCCTCTCGTGAACCTGTACGGGTGAGGGGCAATCAGGTTTTTGGGGAGCGCGTCTGCGCGACTACTGACGGCATCACGTCGACCGACCACTACTTCCCCGACGAGGACTTCTTCCCGGACATCAGCAGCCTCTATATCGACGCCATGACTGATGACACTGGTGTCAACGCGAACCCGATTCCTCCTCCAGCACCGTACGCAATCTGTTCCTATCTAGTTCAGTTTCTGTTGCAGTTTCTTGTACTAGCTCTTGGAATAGATGTGATCTGTTTATTCTGGTTGAATATGATCTGTTCGTCTATTCTGCTAGTATACATGATTAGATTAATTCCAGCACTTATAATCATGATTTATTATTACTTATTTCAGATTAAATATTATGGTAATTTGCTTATATTTTCAACAATTCAAAACCTGATTATAGGCAACTGAATTCAACTGGTTTAGCCGCGGCTACAAGGCCGCCTCCTTTTGACGGTGTCAATTATAAGAGATGGCGCACGAGAGCAGTTCTATGGTTGAAAAACCTAGGCTGCTATAGCGCCACTCTTGGCAAACCTGAGGGAGACATTTCTCCTGTTCAGGAGGAAGCGTTTCAGAAAGTCGACACCATGTTTATGGGGGCTTTGTTCAATATTCTTGGTGACAACATTGTTGACACCTATATGTCATTTGATAATGGCAAGGATGCGTGGGATGCACTGGACGCCAAGTTTGGTGTTTCGGATGCTGGCACTGAACTGTATATCATGGAGCAATTCTATGACTACAAGATGACTGATGACCGTCCCATCGTGGATCAGGCTCATGAGATATAGTCCCTTGCCAAAGAACTCGAGCAGTTCAAGTGTAACTTACCGGACAAGTTCGTGGCCGGAGGCATTATTGCTAAGCTTCCTCCTTCTTGGAGGAACTTTGCTACCTCTCTGAAACATAAGAGACAGGAGTTTTCTGTTTCGGATCTCATCGGATCTCTTCATGTTGAAGAAAAGGCGAGAGCAAAAGATACACGTCCTCGAGGCTTTGATGGAAGTTCTAGCGCACATGTAGTGCAGAAAAACAACTTCCAGTCCCACAAGTTCAAGAATAAGAACAGGTCTGATGGCAAAGAAAAGTTTGATGGCAAAAACAAGGCCGCACAGACTACCAACTTCAAGAAGAAGACTGAGTATAAGAAGAAAGGATCCTGCCATGTCTGTTGTGATCCTAATCATTGGGCTCCTAGCTGCCCCAATCGCTTTGACAAGCGTCCACATGGAAGTAGTGGCAAGTCCGCTAATGTTGTTCTTGGTGATATTGAGATGAAGGATGCTGAGTACGGTATATTTCCCACTGTTCTTTCAGTTTGTAATTCACCTGATTGGTGGATAGACACTGGTGCAAATATAAATGTATGTGCTGATATTTCCATGTTCTCTTCTTATCAGGTCGAACGGGCTGGCTCCGTGCTGATGGGAAACGGCTCACGTGCTTCTGTTCAAGGTGTTGGTACGGTGGATCTGAAGTTTACTTCGGGGAAGATCGTACAGCTGAAGAATGTGCAGCACGTTTCCTCAATCAATAAGAATCTCGTCAGCGGATCTCTTCTGTGTCGAGATGGTTTTAAGTTAGTCTTTGAGTCCAATAAAGTTGTAATTTCTAAGTGTGGACAATTTGTTGGAAAGGGTTATGAGTGCGGAGGCTTGTTCCGCTTATCTTTGTCAGACTTATGTACTCAAGTTATTAATCATGTTTGCAATGATAGTGAATCCAATATTTGGTATTCACGACTTTGTCATATTAATTTTGGATGCATGACGCGGCTTGCCGATATGAATTTAATTCCGAAATTTACTACTGTCAAAAGTTCCAAGTGTCAAGTATGTGTGCAAGCTAAGCAACCTCGCAAGTCTCACAAGACTGCCGAGGTACGAGATTTGGCACCACTGGAACTAATACATTCAGATCTTTGTGAGATGAATGGTGAGTTGACAAAAGGTGGAAAGCGATATTTCATGACTTTAATTGATGATTCCACTCGATACTGTTATGTGTATCTTCTGAAATCTAAAGATGAAGCTTTTAATCACTTCAAAATCTATAAAGCTGAATCAGAAAACCAACTTGATCGAAAGATTAAGCGACTTCGGTCTGATCGTGGTGGAGAGTATTTTTCCAACGAATTTGATTTTTTTTGTGCGGAGCATGGTATTATCCATGAGAGGACGCCTCCCTACTCACCTCAGTCAAATGGGGTGGCCAAAAGAAGAACCGTACTCTAACTGATCTGGTTAACGTCATGTTAGATACATCGGGTCTATCCAAGGAATGGTGGGGGAGGCGATAAAGACTGCGTGTCATGTCCTAAACCGTGTTCCCAAAAAGAACAAAACCATTACTCCATTTGAGGAATGGGAAAGAAAAAGGCTGAAACTCTCCTACTTACGAACTTGGGGTTGTTTGGCGAAAGTGAATGTGCCGATACCCAAGAAGCGCAAGCTTGGACCAAAAACCGTGGATTGTGTCTTTCTGAGATATGCATTTCATAGCATTGGCTATAGATTTTTGATAGTGAAATCTCAGGTATCTGACATGCATGTTGGTACAATCATGGAGTCGAATGATGCAACTTTCTTTGAAGACATCTTTCCCATGAAAGATTCGTCTAGTTCATCAAATCAGGAGACGCCTAGTTTATCTAGTCAAGAATTAATCACAATTCCTGAACCCACCATTTCGATAGAACACCCTGATAATCCTGTGGAGGATAACAGTGAAGCTCCTACCAGAAGTAAGAGACAAAGGACTGCGAAGTCCTTTGGTGATGATTTCATTGTATACCTCGTGGATGATACTCCCACTTCTATTTCAGAAGCTTATGCATCTCAAGATGCTGACTACTGGAAAGAAGCCGTTCGCAGTGAGATGGATTCCATCATAGCAAACGGAACTTGGGAAATTACTGATCGTCCTTATGGGTGCAAACCTGTAGGATGTAAGTGGGTGTTTAAGAAGAAGCTTAGACCTGATGGTACTATTGAGAAGTATAAGGCACGCCTTGTTGCCAAGGGTTATACCCAGAAAGAAGGCGAAGACTTCTTTGATACTTATTCACCTGTGGCTAGATTGACCACCATTCGAGTACTGCTATCCTTGGCTGCCTCGCATGATCTTCTCGTTCATCAAATGGACGTTAAGACGGCTTTCCTAAATGGAGAGTTAGATGAGGAAATTTATATGGATCAGCCGGATGGATTCGTGATAGATGGTCAACAAGGCAAGGTGTGCAAGTTACTGAAGTCTCTGTATGGTCTTAAGCAAGCACCTAAGCAGTGGCATGAGAAGTTTGAAAGGACTTTAACTGATGAAGGCTTTATTGTAAACGAAGCTGACAAGTGTGTGTACTATCGCCATGGTGGGGGCGAGGGAGTCATCTTATGTCTGTATGTTGATGATATACTGATATTCGGAACCAATCTTAATGTTATCAATGAGGTCAAAGACTTTCTATCTCGTTGTTTTGAGATGAAAGATCTAGGAGTGGCTGATGTGATATTGAACATCAAGCTGCTGAAAGATGATGATGGTGGGATAACACTGCTTCAGTCTCACTATGTGGAAAAGATCTTAAGTCGTTTTGGGTATAGCGAATGTAGATCCTCTCCTACACCATATGATCCTAGCGTGTTGGTTCGAAAGAATCAGGGAGATCCTAAGGATGCTAAAGATCAGCTGAGATATTCTCAGATTATTGGCTCGCTTATGTATTTAGCCAGTGCTACGAGGCCTGACATCTCCTTTGCTGTAAGCAAGTTAAGTCGATTTGTCTCAAATCCTGGAGATGTTCATTGGCAGGCCCTTGAAAGGGTTTTGCGTTACTTGAAAGGCACCGCGAGTTATGGGATTCACTACTCCGGGTATCCAAGGGTACTTGAAGGGTATAGTGACTCAAACTGGATTTCTGATGCTGATGAGACTAAGGCCACGAGTGGTTATGTGTTTACACTTGGTGGTGGCGCTGTTTCTTGGAAGTCTTGCAAGCAGACCATCTTAACGAGGTCAACTATGGAAGCAGAACTCACAGCATTAGACACAGCCACTGTTGAAGCAGAGTGGCTTCGTGAACTCTTGATGAACTTACCTGTGGTTGAAAAACCAATACCCGCAATCCTTATGAACTGTGATAACCAAACTGTGGTCATAAAAATAAACAGTTCTAAGGACAATATGAAGTCATCAAGACATGTGAAGAGGAGATTGAAATCTGTCAGGAAAATGAGAAACTCCGGAGTTATTGCATTGGATTATATCCAAACATCTAAAAATCTGGCAGATCCCTTCACAAAGGTTCTATCACGTAATGTGATAGATAATGCATCGAGGGAGATGGGTTTGAGACCCACTTTTTGAGTTGCTCACAGTGGTAACCCGCTCTATGTGATCGGAGATCCCGTGAAGTAGAGTTGAGAGACAAGCTGTTGGTCAACTGGGAGGAGAGTATCCTTATAGCATACTACCACTCCGTATAGATGCAATACTCTCCTATTCTGCATGGCAGGTTGGTATTTACCTTAATGTGTTCTGAGTGGCTTGTTTAAGCAAAGATGTTGTCCTGCAGAACATCTTTTGAAGAACACACCTATATGAGTCTGACTGTCAAACGTCGCAGTCCGTGAGAGTTGGGTGCTCTCTAATAAACTCATGGAAGGCCATGGAGTATGACGCATAAGCTCCAAACCGCGGAGAAGCTTCGCGGCAGCCCTGTATCGGTCTAGACCTTATGTGAAACTAGTGCGCACCAAACTTGTAGTTCAAGGCATAGTCCACTATTCAAGTTGCAATCTAGTGTAACATGAAGTTCTAAGTGGAAGTTCAACTTAACAGTCTCCACCTCGCACCGGTATATAAACAATGCTCTGGAACTGATTGATGTGATGTGATGATATGTGCCTATGAGAATTTATGGGGGATTGTTGGAATTTGGGTGTGGGCCTTGGCCTATAGCCTAATACAAATTCTGAAATTCTCTTGGCCCATTCATGCCTAGCAAGGGGTGGCACCAAAGTTTAGTCCCACCTTGCTAGTTTAGAGGGAGTTGGACCAATATATATAGTGGAGTGTTTCACTACCTCCTAAAGAGAGTGAAGAGGAGTGGCATACACGCGCCCTCCTCCTCCTCCTCCGCCGCCCGCCTCGCCACGCCTCGCCTCGCCTCGCCTCGTCACGTCACGTCACGTCACGACGCGCGCCGCGGTTTGCGGAATTGTGCCTCGGTGCCGATCTTATCTTTTTGCTGCTCGGGAAAATTATTGTGCGAGTTATTTTTCTGTCAGCCGTTTCCGGTCTTTCCGGAAACGTGGGCTGTTACTACTCGGACGTGGGCTACGCCCCACGTCTTACCCGACCGACGCCTATATATAAACGGCCTTAGGCAAAAACCCTAATACGAGAAAAAATACACATCATCTCTCTGCCTCCAGAACCTTGCGCCGCCGCTACACCTTCTCCATCCCCTCTTCCGGCGTGCACCGGACGACGGGACAGTTGGCCTCCGGAACCACCGCCTCTCGTGAACCTGTACGGGTGAGGGGCGATCAGGTTTTTGGGGAGCGCGTCTGCGCGACTACTGACGGCATCACGTCGACCGACCACTACTTCCCCGACGAGGACTTCTTCCCGGACATCAGCAGCCTCTACATCGACGCCATGGCTGATGACACTGGTGTCAACGCGAACCCGATTCCTCCTCCAGCACCGTACGTAATCTGTTCCTATCTAGTTCAGTTTCTGTTGCAGTTTCTTGTACTAGCTCTTGGAATAGATGTGATCTGTTTATTCTGGTTGAATATGATCTGTTCGTCTATTCTGCTGGTATACATGATTAGATTAATTCCAGCACTTATAGTCATGATTTATTATTACTTATTTGGATTAAATATTATGGTAATTTGCTTATATTTTCAACATTTTACTCATTTGGCATCAAGTTTCTGATCCATGTAAAGGCTCACATTACATTGAGCAACACATACCATTTCTCATCATATAATGTCTCTTTGAACTTCAGGTATTCCGATGGTGTAATTCCTTCGACTGACAGATCGTCAGAGTGAACATTGACGTATTCCCAGATACCAGGATTCATTCTGACAGCAAATGCAACAAATGGTGGTAGCACTACTGCTTCCTGCAAACATAAATGTTACCCAAGTTAATAAATTTCATTCTGTAAAAATTCTAGGCACGTAAGAGAATTGGGCAATTTAAAGTGAAATAACCTGTGTTGAACAAATAATGTAACCGAGAAAGCCTCCAACAAGCTTTTCCTTCTCGACTTTGTCATCTAGTGATTTTTCTAGCTCCTCCATGAGCTGCTGGTTCTTCAAGAGCCTCCTGCCCTTTGATACATACCTGAAACATTTGTCTCAGATTTCAGGATGACAAAGCTTCCACACAGCAATATCTCTCAATGCAATCCATGGCATAAGAAACTCATCACATGCATTACAGAACACACAGTTTTGATCCATCTACTACAATTTTCCAAATTTGAGTTTTATTACCTTTGGAAGCATCTCTTCATCTGGTACCGGCTTTGTCGCAGCGCATCGGGCATGCTCTCGGCGACGCTATCCATTCTCTTGAAGCTGAGCTTGGTGGCCATGGTGAAAGGCTACCAAGCTTGTCAAAGTGACTGGAGAAGATCCAAGAACTATATTGCGAAAGGCAACTAAGGAAGAATGTCGTGGAGCTCTGTGATTGTGTGGGCATCGATGAACACAATTTATAGAAGAGGCCACAAAACTTCCCTCCATTGAGAAAGATTTCTTTTCTGTGGGCATAGCTGGAAATGCAAGATAGATGAGGCTAAGCTGAGAGGAGAAAGCACATTTCCTGGGAGAAGTTATTCCAAAGAAACACACAAGGCAAGAAAGCCCATCATAACACTGTAAGATTCCTTAGCACAAAAAGGGGAGGAAGCCAGCAGTTTCGACATCCAAAGGTAAACGTTTTGCCATTGGACATCTGCACTAGGCCAAGAACTCTCCGAAGATCACAAAAAATCAATCAAAGCATATTTTCTCTTGGAGCTTGAGTTAAGCTTCCATCTGCACTTGATGGGCAGCAAATTGCTGGCCATGTGATATGAAACAATAGCCCATGGACCACCTTATTACAATCTCAAAGATAGAAAATAAACTCAAGAGCATCGAAATAGGAAAAAGAAGTTACATGAGTCAAGCTCTTTGTTTCAAAACTCAAAAACATCAAAGGGAGATATATCATATTTCTTCTTAACGAGAACATGGAATTCTAAGAGAATGTAGTACTCATCACCATTCAAGGCACTGAACTAACTATGGGATTCCGATCCCAGGATATTGACGAAATTGCTCTCACAAGTTTGCCAATTACTTAAAAATAGATCATAAAAACATTATGTCTCAAAAAGCAAATCCATGTACACAAGTGGCAATACTTTACACTCATTGAAATCCAGCAAGATCAGTGTTTACACTTTACAAATTGCCGTAACACCAGGAAACAGAGAAGGATCACACATTGTGTCCTGGTGAAGGATGTAAGCCATGTTCAGCTTTGGGAAAGGGAGGAAAAAAAAGCATCTGCTGACTGATTCAACAAAAGTACCCTACTCATTCCTCAGAGCTCATCAAGCCATTTCTAGTATATGTATGATAAACTCCCATAACGTAAACACTCCTGAAGCGATCGTAATGGGTTGACCAAAGCATGTCCCCTACCAAGTCAAACAAGTGGCTGCAAGAGAGAAAACAACATTAAATACTCCTGCAAGTAGTTAAACTATATCACTCGTAAGATTAAGGATAAGATGACAACTACCATAAAGGCGGAAAAGAACATATTGTACCAAGATTTTCAGGAAGATTTTAGTCTTCAGACTGAGCATTTGTCTCATAGATGCGGCGTCCCTTGTTGTACCGTATGTACTTCTTGCCATCAGTGCTCATGATGCGCACCTCGGGGATCTGCTGCACAACGTGCCAGTTCTTCCCGCCGTCCAGGCAGCTCCTCAGTAAAGGGAGTGTGCACTGCAGCTCGAACCGACGCAGGCCATTGCGCTTACGGATCAGCACCTCCAGCCACCGTGGGAACGCGATACTCCAGAAGATGACCAACTCCTCGAAATAGAATGTCTCTGTGGATGGGGGAAACACGAGTCGGAGATGCTGCAGCGTGTCAAGGCCCGACACATGCTTCAGCTTTGAGCAGTCATCAATAGTGAGGAACTGAAGCCCGGACAGGTTGGAGATTCTCTGAAGCGCCCTGTTGTCTTTCAGATAGAGTTCATCAGATAGTTTTGGCAGGTCCTTTATCTCTGTAAGGCCATGTGCACCCTCAACACGAAGGTCACACAGAGCAGCATGCTTTAGACCTTCTGGGAGACCTTTGAGTTTAGGGCAGAACTGTATGTGCAGTGACTTAAGGCAAGGCAACGATATCTGACTCTCTTCTACACTTAAAGACCAGTCTTCCAGTTTCTTCATGTTTCTTAGCTTTAAAACCTCAAGCTTGGGGAAGGAAGTGGCTTGCGACAGTACAGTGGTACCGAGGAATTCAGAACCGATGGTGACAACTGAGTCTGCATTTGAGATCTGCAAGGACTTGAGCTGGTTCAGGCGGCCAAGCGCAGGCAGCGTGGTGCATGACACGCAGTTGTCAAGATCCAAGTAGACAAGACCCGGGAAGGAGGTGCTTAGCTTGGGACCCGTCATCCAGTTTGGAAACTTTCGCCCTTGGTAGTTCTTGATTACCAGCTTCTCAACGTTCTGGGGTGGGGTAAGCTCATTCCATATCTTTTCACTCACTTTGGCTGCATCATCTTTACGGCATTGATTGTTTATTTCACGCTCTTCTTTCTCTGCTCCCTCTTGGTTTTCCTGCTCTTCCTCATGTTCTTCTTCTTCTTCAACTGATGGTGCTTGCTCAGAGAGGTGTAGAACCTTCAGGAATGGCTTGTTTGCAAATGCAGCAGCTCCTGAAGTAGTAGCCCTGCCAATTCTCTCTATATGAAGGTACCTCAATTCTGACAAGAAATTCAGGTCATCTAAATCACAGCCCTCAGGATCATTGTTGTCATGACCAATGATTAGACCAGATAGATGATTAAGATGCCTCAGTTCACCCACACCTTTTGGTACACATCGTAGAGAAGTTCCTTCGAGACAAAGGCATCTAAGTTCTTGTAATGAACTGATGGACCAAGGCAGTTTCTGTAAGCTTTGACAACCTTGAAGGCTCAAGGTCTGTAAATTTGTGAGGAAACCAACGGAAGAGGGCACATCTCTGACCTGAGTTCCATCAAGATTGAGGTACCTCAGATGTAGCAAGTTGCCTATGGATTTCGGGAGAGCTTCTACTGCTGTATTGCTCAAATCCAAGAGACGCAAGTATGGGGCTGACAAGATAAGATCATCTATTACTCTGACATTAGGGCTGTTGAAGAGCATCAGTGATCTTAGGCTCATCTGCTGCTTCACTGAAATTGGCCCCTCCAGGCTGTTCTCCATGTTATACAACGCAAGATGACGAGGCTTTGACAATGAGGACAATGGGACCATGCTCGATCTCTGTTGACCATCAATCAAGACACTCTCATCAGTTATCAGAAAGCGGGCTAGTGAGCGTAGAAGATCATGTGTTATCCAGCACTCTTCAAGATTATCAGGATCAGGTTGTAACAAGTTTCTGCCTATCAATTCCAAATAGTACTCTTCGGCAGACTCTTCCAGTTCTTTGTTTTCTCTGGCCTTCACAATGCCTTCAGCAATCCAGTGCCGCACAAGATCAAAGCGCCGAATGGGGCATTCTTCAGGATACAGAGAGCAATGGAGGAAGCATTCCTTCAGTTCAGAAGGCAGATCGACATAACCCAAGTAGAGAGCTTGTGGAACTTGTTGCAGGAATGGTCGGATGGACCAAACATCACTCTTCAGAACCATCTCCCACTCAGCCTTGGTTGTGCCCCTTGATCTTAGGACACCAGCAATAACCTTGATTGCTAGAGGATGGCCTTGGCATTTCTCCGCGATCTTAATCCCGACGTCCTCCAGTGCTTGGAGCTCTTGTGAACCGGATTCTGCGAAAACCTGTTCGCGCAACAGCGACCAGCTATTCTCCGCGTCCATTCTGTCGACGCGGTGGACGATGGCCTTGAAGCCTGTGGCCACTTCCTCGTCGCGCGTGGTGATGAGTATCCTGCCTCTCGCCACACCATCTCCCAGTGGATCTTTGAGCAGATCATCCCATATATCCGGGTTGTCCAGGCCATCTAGGATGATAAGAAACCTCTTTGAGAGAGCAGAGCTGAGGAGGCCGAGGAGCTCCTCCTTGTTCTCTGTATCCCCAACGCTTACACCGGCACCCGCAATGATCTTCTTCAGGAAAGCCACCTCTGACAGATCCTTGGACATCTTCACCCACACGCAGATGGGGAAGTTTTCAGTCATCCTCTCATCAGTAAATATCTCCCTGGCAAGCGTCGTCTTTCCGATCCCCACCGCCCCAACAATGGCGAAGACGTCCACCTTCTTCTTGCCCTCTCTAACCATCCTGGGCACGAGCCCGCCCACGGCCTTGTGCACCTGTGTCCCCACCGCACGCGGTGGCTCGAGACAGCTCCTGCACATGCCATCATCACCGATCAACCGGCCCCTCCTCCTGGTGACCGACGATGATCCAGCATCGGGGAGCGCGGGCATCTCGTCCTCGATCTCCCTCAGCCGGATGTCGATGTCCCTGATGGTGAAGCCGATCTCATGGTGGAACTTGTGGGGGCCGGAAGACCTGAAGCAGGAGAACATCATGAAGGCGCAGCGCACTTTGGGAGCCGGCGGGTGGTCAGCGTCGGCGAGGACCTTTGCGCCCTCCGCGGCACAGATGTCGAGGACGTCGTCCACCTCGTACATGGCGTCCTTGACCTGCGCCACCCAGGTGTCCACCTTGGAGCTCAGGAGCGCCCTCTGCTCCTCGTGGGTGACGACGGCGTCGATGCGGGACAGCGTGGCCAGGAGGCCCCGCACGTTGTCCCGGATGCCCAGCGCCGCGCAGGCCTCCTGCCCCGCGAATTCCTCCAGCGCCGCCGCGCACCGCTTGACGTACGAGTCCAGCACCGCCGCCATGGATGATCCCGAGGAGTGCAGCAGCCCCTTGGAAATGCGAAAATTGTGTGTCAGTAGGCGGGAAGAAAGTTGGATCCTTTGAGCGGAAATTAGGGGCTAACGAATCAGATAAAAATTGATTGATTGATTGATTGATTTCCTAGCGCTGGGATCGGCAGCAAAGATGGAAATTCTAGTGGATTCTTTCCTTGTACTGATTTAGCAACTCTCAAGATCGTCAAACTGATATACAGGAGATGAGCATCTCTAATTACTAGTCTACAAGACGGAGAAAAAAGAGAGGAAAGAAGCAAATTCATCTAATCGCGCATCATCCTTTCCTTCCTTGAAGCTAAAAACAAACAATCAGGAAGAGAAATTCCCCTCTTGTTAATTAAAGATGGATGGATCGATCGGTTACCTGTCAAAGATGGGGAGCAGAAGGAGGAAGAGGAAGAGGAAGAGGAAGGGGCAGGTGGGAAGCCAGTGAGGAGGGGCGGCGACGGCGAGTGCCACCACCTGCCTCAATGGCCGGCCACCACCTTCCTCCCCTCCCTACTTTCCCAGCCAAATCAAATAATGGAGATCTGTCCGCCTGTCCCTCTCTCCAGAAGCTAATTTTCTCCCTCCCTTTATTAATCCAGACAGAAATGGACGGCAACGACCTGTCACAGCTTGCTCCATTTTAGTATTATTATCTCCCATGGAAAGCCCATGGAAAACTTCTTCCGAGCCTCTCAGGGGGGCATAGATAGGAGGAACACAGTGAGCTTTGCAGGGCCATTGGTTGGGTTTGAGAGGAGTGTGAGGGTCAGGGGGCGAAAGGGAGGGAGAAAGAAGAATTGGCCAGGCTATTTTTGTAATCACGATGTACAGGAACAGGACAGGAGCTAACAAACACAAGTTGCGACATGGCAATTGGCAAGCACGTACAGAAGCTGATAAACGAGGCTGTTGGACAAAGATTATCTAATGGATTAAGCCTGAGATGGAGGGAGGTTTCTCAGCGCTCCAGCCTTGCGCCATGCAATCTACTGTGTTTGCCTGTGGGCCTTTCTTTGTGCTGTCGCTGGACGTGGGCCTATGGACGCATTGTTACCCCGCTGCGTCGCCTCTCCCTCTCGTGGACACGCGTTGCTCTAGGAACCTGGTCCTCCGTTCCTCCGTCCTCCAGTCCCTCGCCCAGTTCCAGATGATTTTCCGCCCGAAACGGCGGGCCTTCCCGTGTACGCACCCGATGCGGTCTGCACGGGGAATACCTGCGCCAGCTTCAGGACCTGCTGCCCACCTCGCCTCCGTCCTCCAGTCCCTCTCCCAGGTAGGTGCCGACCTCGGATCTGGATCTCATAGGCAGTTCCAACATGTATTGTTCAGAAATAGAGATGAATTTTGAGGTGATTTGGAGTTGGTTTATCGATGCAAATGTGATAATTCATGTATACTAGGATTCAGTATGAGAAATCGAATCTCACACGCGGCCCGAATCCTATCTGAGGTGATCGATCTAGAATCGTATCTGAGGGAATCGCAGCTACTGCATTAGATCGTATCTGAGGGAATCGCACGCACATATAGGCCGTGACATTGCCGCAGCAACTGGCCTCTTGTTCCTTTTCGAGGCCGCATGTGCACGGAAGAAATTCAATCCAGGGGATCGCGTGTATTTTTTGCATGGACCGCAAAATACATATGCGGCACATTGATCCTGTTGTTGTTACTGGGTACGCATCAACACCTCGCCTGGCCTGCTGTTTTTTTAGCTTGGTTTCCGGTATGCTCTTTCTTCCTCTCACCCTCGATGTTCCTTTTGCGGGCTAGGAGGAACTAGATCAGCATAAGAGTATAGTACATGAGAGAGACGATGCAGCAAATGTTCGAGCATTGTCAGAAATTGCTTCGTTGATGATGTGTTTGTACACTGCATTTAAGATGGTTGTTGTTAGGCTGTCTAGAGAATTAAAATTGTCCTAGCAATGACAAACTATACTCCCGGTTAATAGTTTGGCGAGGAGACCTTTTCCAGACATGGCTATAGTGTATTACAGATGGGTCATGATGAACAACCTGGGCTAGATGGGCGTGGCCATGGGATACTGACGTCCCCCTCTTTGTCTCCACGACCAGCATCTGGGTTCTTTGAGGCACCCCCAACCCTTCCCGACCCCCGTGCGGTGGCGCCCGCGCTGCACCGGGGTGCAGCAGCCAGCCGCCCGAACAACTCCGCCCCGCCCCTCTCCTATCCCGCCGCCGCCGCCGGCTCCGTCGCCAGGCAAAGCCTCGGCGGCGTGGCGGCGGCGGACGTTCCTCGCGTCCGAGATCTGGGACGGCGGCGGCGGCGCCCCCACGCTCCTATCAAGGACGGTGATGGCGGACGACGGCGGTCAGCGGCCTAGACGATCAGCGGCGGGAGTTTGTCGGCAGGGGCGGCGCTGTTCCCCCGGCCTCATCCTCCAGATGGTGATGGCAGGAGCGGGACGAGCCCGATCTCGACCGGTTTCTGTCGGATCTATCGTCGCCGGTGATGTGGTGGCTTCTGGGTTCGTCCGGCTTCACGAGGTCACCTGGGGCTACGAGCCCGGGCATGGTGGTGGTGGCCTTCTCCGCCAGATTTGGTCGGCCGGTCGAATAAAGGTGGATCGACCTAGGGTTCCTCTTGTGCAAAGATGATCACCTTCCTATGGCTGATCCTTGATCTGGCCGGAGTGGGGAGCGAATGGATCGGGTGGTATTCGGTCGTGCACACCCATGTTTTATTCCGACCGTTTGGTTCAGGAGGGAGCGGCGCGAAGCTCTGTCCTTTGTTGCCACCAGGCAACTTTGATCCATGGTGAAGTTAGAGGTGGAGAATGAAGGCTGGATTGGAGGTCTATCTATGGAGGTTCGAGTCGATGCACTGTTGAGGGACTTGCTTGGTGTTCTGGGCTTTAAAGCAGCAGTATGTAAGTGGGGGCGGCAACATAGGTGAAGTTCAGAATCTTACCTTTCAGGGTGAAAATTCAAGGTCTAGCCTTAGCTGGTTGTGCCTGGCAATGGCCTTGTTGAAGGCATTGTTTTGAGAGTGGGGATTATCTTCAGGGTGAAAACCTAGATCTTTGATCGGGCAACGACGACGCTTGTGCACTGTTCCCTTCTTGGAGGCGTCACTTTTGAAGAGCCTAGAGTTCAGATGTTGTATTGGTGGTGGTTGTACTGTTGTTGCTAGGACCGAAACACTATAGCGGGTCTTTTATTTTCTTAGTTTTCTTTCTCTTTTGTTGGTTGTGTGCATACGTAATGCCAATAGGGTATTAAGTTGTTGCAGAGGCCGGGTGTAACTGGTATCTCTTGATATTAATATATACTCCTTTCCAAAAAAAAATAGTGTATTACAGATGGAAAATATTTGTTTTGCTAATTGTTTTATTTAACAGGGAAATATCATTTTTTTCGATGTCTGGTATTTTTCTATACAAAAGTACCATTGGGATTTTTTATTTCTATTGTACAGCATATGTTTAAAAGTGGTGGAGACCATCTTCAGTTTGTGGACATCGCAAGTCAAGAAGCTGTTATGTGGTGTTAGTTTGCTTTTCAGCTTTTTGTTAGAAGAGTTCTCCATCCCAACATACCACCATTATGAGTTTTGCTAGCTACAATCAAGTAAAAGCTTAAGCGTGGAGAGCTGTGGGTGGATGTCTGCGTGGCAAGGTGGGTGGTCTTCTCCACACCTCCGGCTCCCAAGTAAAAAAAGATCGACATATATCACATCTTTTTCGCCACGACTTGCTCCTGCAGTGCTATTGAAGAGCTAGGGTTCTGCAGCTGCTGCTGCCGTTGTCCCTGCGCTAGCCCCAGCCCCCGCCGCTCCTCCAACCGCTCACCCCGCCGCCTCCTTTCACCACGCCGCTGCAGCTCACCCTGGCTCAAGTCGTAGACAGCCTCTCCACACGTACCAAAACCCAGCGCCGATGATCGAGTCCGCCTCTCCACGTGCAACAGTGACCAGCGTCGACCACTGCACTCTATCACCTGCATGGTATTCTTCCCTTCCTCGCCCACTTCTTGCTTCTTTCGCCGCCCACCTCAGGAACCACTACTCTGGATGGACAAACACCACCATTGCCGCCTTCGAAGAGGAGGTAGGTGATGGGTCTGCCCCCTTGATGAGCAGGTGATGATGACACAGTTGCGGATCTTGCGGAGGAAACCCTACATGAATCGTATTTGGAGTTATGAAAACCCGCTCCGTCTGTCTCTCCTCGTGATTCCGTCGGTGTCCTACACATACCCGATGTTGCTCCTCCATGGTTCTTTTTTCTTTGCCACTCCTTATCTCGGTAAATCTAGATTGTAAACTTTCTACTGCAAAACTCGACATTGATATCCTAAACATGTGTTGACAGTTGATATAACTAATATCTGAATGAAGATTGTCGTGCTCAGATGAAAAGACTTATAAAATGGAAGTGTATTATTAGTGTATCTTCAGAATCACCACGGATTGGATCATTTACTCTTATATTCCTTAAGTTGTACGGAAAAGCAGAGACAACTACATTTTGTAGGATAACTACATATATTTACATTTCTTAAGCAATTCCCTATATTTACACTTTATAGGATAACTACATATTTTGTCTCATCAATTGAAAACCAAGAGCATTTGTTCACCCATAGTTGTATTATAACATTAGAATATGAAGTAAGTGCATAGATTACTTGCTGGTCCCAGTTGGTAAATACTTGTTGGGTTTGTCCGTTCATGCTCCTTTTGAAGATTTCTTTGTAATCTATTTGTAGCTTGCATTTTTTCTACCAAGATACATATTCAATTATTCATTGATTTTTTAGGTTTGACTGGTCATTTCTTCTACTGAGATATATATTGTCCAATGTATAGAAATTTGGAATGTTCTCCAAGTTGTCAATCAGACTGATCGAGTAATCTATTGTATTTTGTAGCTCTGCTTTTCGTTACTCTATGCTACCTTAGTAGTTGACATATGTTCTTCACTTTATAGCAGCAACCCCCGCCCCAAGGTGATGAATAATAAAATCAATATTGAATTTGGCACATATTCATTGTTACATACCTCTGCACTGGAAGGCAAGACCTGAAGATTTGTCATTTCTTCTTATGGAAAGAGCTTTATCCTGGTAAGTAGTTCAATTGTTCATGTATGTTGTTACCAAAAATAGTTCTAAGTGATATGTATATATAACCTATACCATTTATCAAAACTTATTTGTGGGCTTAATAGTTGATAGCACAATGTCTATACAAGTTTTGATTGTATGCTAATCTGTAGAGGATACTCTATCCAATTATTTCTTTCTGTATTATTTCCTTAGTCCATCCATGTTTTTTAGGGGCGGGCCCACCATGTATCAAAGGTATTTAGCTGAATACCCAAAAGTTTTGTCAAAACTTTCAAATCATATGTTAGAGCCTATATTTCAGTCGTGTTTGTATACAAAACTCAGTAAATTTCTGCATACAAGTATGCATTGGTGTAGTTGGTCAGATGAAATCAATCTAGACCTTGTTGTCGCAAGATCAAATGCTACTTCCAACACTAATTTTTGATATTTTTCTGACATTTTTTATTTTGAATACCCATTATTGAAATCCTGAGCCCGTCACTTATATATACCTTAGATATTAATTTATAGTGCTAACAGTATAGGAAATGCTTGCTTTGTCAAAAATAGAATAAAAAATTCCCTATCAATAAATGTGCCCATGTCAATATTTGTTTAAAATGATTGGCAATATTAATATGGATCCTTCTTTGGACACATCAAGAAATAACTGATGCGGATTTTTCAGGATCTTCGCAAGGTAATTGATTGGATGTATTAAGAACTACATGATCAGCCTATTCTATGGTTATCTCATTTACAGTTATTATGTTTAAACATGGGATCTGATCTCAAGTTGCACGGAAAAGCAGAGACAATGAGTGATGATAATGCAATCAAAATCAAAGTGCGGGGTGCATATTAAGTGCTAATTTCTTCTCATTTTTTCCTGGGATGGAACATCCTGAAGTTATTCCTGGACCTTTAGAAGGAGTTTACTCATCCCCAAAAGAAAAACAAGGGGGACATGTAAGCCATTTGTCCCAAAATTGTACTCTATTATGGGGTCTATTAACTGTCAAGAAGTAGATATGAGGTATCAGGAGATCAAGGTCCTTGTAATGCTACTTTGTAGTTCTTTGTGTATGATGTATAAAATCAGATGAGAAGCAAATTCTTGAGATTGTTCATATGTTACTCTATGTCTAGACCAGTTTAGAGTTCATTTTGTTCAAAAGAGATGTTTCCGAGGTTGTATGATTGTGCAGAATCATTAGCGCTATTTTAGAAAGTTTGTAGCACTGTATTTATGTGCAACCGTTAATTTTTACTTTTGATACTTAATTCTGAAACAAACTAGGTTCATATGTGTGTGAACCTTTTAAGTTGTAGGCTCTAAGTAGTGAATATGCAGCTTGACTATGTAACAATGAAAGTTTCATGCTTATTTTTTGTAACCACGAATAAGCACTCATTAAGTTCCCGAGGGTTTACATATTATCTATGAATCCCCAAACATAGTATCTATGAATCCTCAATTTGGTTAGTTTGTAGGGGCGGCAAACAGTAACAAACCCAAGCATTTTTTCCTTAAATAAATCTAGAACATGGCTATTTTATGGTATGACATTCCATTTGTTGCTTGGTTAATTTGTATTATTTTCTTGATCAGTTATCAAGAAATACGATAGTTCGTTTCTCTTGGGTGCCGGTGCTCGATCATGCCTAGCTATTATATCAGCATGGCGAAGCATGCATACCAACCTATTTAATTTAGGAGGGCACTAAAACGACAACCAATAACACTAAATGTGCTACAATCATTGGTGATGTCACCAAAAATAGTTGTGATCGCACCATGCCTGCCACGAAGTGCCCAAGCGCTTTGTAGGCGGAGCGGCGAAGCGCGCTTCTTTCTCTAGTACATGTGACGTCTTGTTCTTGTTCCTATTCTAATTCGATCAAGTTGCAAGACATGGATTAGCGAATTGTATTTAACTTGATTAATTGTTGTTAGCTTACTTTTCGTTGTCATCATCCCATGAGTTGCGACAGGTCAAAATCAACGGTCGACATGTATGTAGCAATACTTAATTATATTCAACCATCATAATAATTCAATTCAACTTGGAAGAATAAAGAGTGGATCAATCTTCTGAAAATGACACGGCATAACCGTGATGTGATTCTCCTCCATGCGGTTGTAGATGATGGCCCGAAGGGCGAGCCGCGAGTCGGTCGCGAGGAGGACCATCTAGGCGTCAAGGTCACCGGCATGCGCCACTCTGAAGAATCCGTGCTCATCGTCGTCGCAGCTGCAGCTCACTACGTGTCCCATCGCTTTCGGCTCCCAGCTCGGTCCTCCACCAGGACGACGGGGTCAGAGGTGGGTGGGAGCATGGGAAGACGACGGGTTGCTAGTATATCTAGTTCAGAATTCATCTTGGTCGGTAGCAGATGATTCTACAACATCTCAACAGATGCACTATAATAGGCCGGCACCAAAAACTGAATTTATAATGTGCTGGCGGCTAAAAAATCCTCTCCGATGCAACAAGGGCGTGTTTCTCGCATCCAGCTAGAAAAAATAAACCCGTTTATGTTACTGGGTCGTACGGATTTCTTGCAGCCCGCGAGATTTAAAGCAAGACAAAGTTGACCCCTTGCTAGGAACATCGATTTGGGCTCTTCCATGGGACGCTGGTTGCAAAATCTTCTCACTGAATTCAACACACGCACGTACCCTCTGATCTACATAACATGTATCGATTCAAAATAAGTTTTACAAAAAAAGATGTGCATCAACATTGTGATTTCATTCCCACACCCAGTTTCTAGTTTCGTTGATCTTTTATGGTACTATTTCGTGTTCATATTTATACGTATTTCTGACGTATTTTCTCAAATTCCATTTTAAACGGGCGACCGTTTAAAATTTTCTTCAAGGTGTAGTTTTGTCTCACCATTTCACATAACTTTTGTGTTGTACGTTTTTTTATTTTGACATTCATAAACGAGTAGATCTAACATGTCATAATACAATGTATGTTGATGTAGATCTACTCGTATAGGAATGTCAAAACAAAAAACTTACAACATGAAAGTCGTGTGAAACGATGAATTGAAGCTTCCTTTCAAAAGAAATTTCAAATGGTCAACTGTGTGACGAAGTTGGAAAAAACCGTTCAAAGAAACTCTAAAAAGTAACACGACGTAGAGTTTCAAACACTCAACAAAATTACAAATCGTCTGCGAGAATAGATTCGTAACATCAAGAAACATCTTTTTCATGTACACATTATCTCGAATAGAGGCATAGTTAGGTAGATTAGAAGAGATTAAGATCAAATATGTTAGTTAAAGGGATAACACTCCATTGCGTCATATCACACCCGCGAGCCAAATGCCAAGGCCTTTTGGGGGAAACAAGAAAACGGGCTACCAATCAAGAGGGCAAAGTTGGCTCAAATCAAATCTCTCCCCATGTAGCATCCAACTGGCCAAGAGAGAAAAAGAGAAATATAGGCCCAAGCAAGCAAACATGCCCTAAGACCCTGTACTATGTGAGCCAAAAGCGATTCAAAGCCTCTTATGAGCCGGTTCCTCACATAGCAGAGCATCGGCTTGTTGCTTCTGACAGGAAAAGCGAATCATCTTCTTGGTTCGTTTATTTGCATGCACATGTGGGCCCTTTGGTAGAGTTATGAGGGAGAAAGGCTAGAAAGGATAAAAAATAGCTAGTTGTTTATTGAAAAGTGAGACCCACATGCCGTTCAACACATAGCAGCAAAAAATCTTCTTATTCTAATACAATTTTCTCGTGAACCGATAACACATGGTGCATGGTCCAAACTAAAACTGTGCCTTAAATTTTTAGTGCATGCCCAAAACTGCCCTATGCGTGCGGCATATTTGTGGCGCCGGCTCATGCGCTATAGGAACTTTGGCCGAGAGTGCGCACGCCTAACCACCAGTCTAAAAACTCTTGCGTGCGACCGCCGCCATCAGAGCCACTTCCCCCACTGGCTCCGGCGAACCATCCGTGTTGATTCCCTCTGTCATTGCTTCCCCCTCGATCCCCGGAGTTGCTCCGTCGAATCCCAATCGCAAATGACAAGCGACGATCGGCCACCGTGGTAACGTGTGCCACCTTTACCGCCGCCCACAACCCCTGAGCGTCGAATAGAGGGGTTGTGACCCGCTATCGTCTGGTAGCTTCGATTGGGGGGCAAATTTGTGTCCGCTACCCTCCACCTATTGGGAGTTGCTCTGGTGAATTGGTGACCTCCCGCGCGCTGCTATACTCCCTCACAATTTGTCCAGGACCCAATTGCAGCCCACGTCGATCGCCCACAACTAACGAGGATGTAACAACCCAGCTTTAAGACCAAGCGAGGGATAGAAATAGGAATTTGTGTTTTTGCATGCATGCATCTAAAAAGCGGGGTAAATTTTTCGTGTTTAAGTTTAAAACCCTGAGGGATCAAAGCTTCTCTCATTTTGATGATTTAGGATTAGGTTACCAAATGAGTGTGATAAACTTTACACGATCTTAGGGTATTCTTGTTTTGGAAGAAACAATTCAATTTTAAACTTTGGAAATTGAGTTTCGTATTCAAATGTGTATAGAATTTTGAATTCATAATAAAATGGAAATAACTTTTATTGCTTAAGGAATAAATCTATGTTTTACAAAGTTGAACAAATAGATATTAGAACAATGTTAATTGAAACAATGAATAAAGGAATAAAGTAATATCTTTATTACTTTAACAATAATACAACGTCTTTACAATTAAAGGATAAAAGAAAATTACAAAATGAATTAAATAAAAAGGAAAAACCTAAATCTAATCCTAAACTAATCCTCCTTTTAATGTCTTGTTCTTGTTCTTGAAAAAGAAAAGATAAAAACAAATAAAAGGACCAGGGGTTAGTTTTCTCTATAATGCAATGAAGTGCATTGTCGAAACATCATTGAGCTTTAGTAACTGGAGAAAATAGTAAACTGTTTTTATCGTGATAAAAGCTTCATAACAAGCATCAGTAGCAAAAGGGGCAAGTTTCACCTTGTCAAGTAAACATGCAACAGTAAAAACTCATGAGAAGAGACGACTTGGGGAAGATAGAAGGGGTCTAGGTTGGTTTGACCGACCTAGTCTAGGGCCGGGTTAAGCCCAACCCTAACCTAGTGGGTTGGGCTGTCTAGTGGACCAAGCCAGGTTATTAATAGGAAAACAATAAAAATAGAAAATAAATTAAATTAAAAGGAATATTATGTTAATACAATAAGCCCTAGAAAAATACATAAAATTCACTTTTATGTATGAAAAATATTCTACTATCCTATAAAAATATTAAATATGAAATTCTAAGACAAATTAGAATTACAAAAATTAGAGGTTATAAAGTGGATTATTTAAATCCATTTTTCTTATAAATTGAAAAGAAAATAACTTATTTTAGCATTTTAAATCCTAATAAATTATAATTAGCTTTTCAAAACTAATTTAGAATTTATTTCTATATGAAAATTGTTTAATTAATTTTTAATGCTTTTATTCATTTATAAATAAATAAAAATACTTTAAATACCCCTAGATTGGGTAAAACACACAAAGAGGGGTAATAAATTAAAACAAAACATCACACACTATTATTATGCATAAATTCATTATTTGCTTCTTTAAATATTGTCCTTACCAGGTAATGATGATGTTTTGCAAAAACAGAAGTCCATGGGTAAGTTAAAGTGTCCGCCTTCATTACCTGTCACTCTCAAGGCAAGTTCATCACTTGCTCATATCCTTTAATGATGTTTTATCAAGTATTTTCAATATATTATTTATATCATCTGCATTTTGAAAATGGTATAGAAAATATTATTTTCATAATAATATGACTTATTCGTTATCGATCAGAGCGGTGGTAACCTAATATGGCAGGTAAATGGAACCATGGTATGATATGTGGACTGGTGGAGGTTCCATTTGCACGAAAATTTATCATCTAGGATTAATAACCAATATCACCACTGATTCAAGCATCTTATATTACGCGTTATCCATAACATCTAGAATGGGATGATAAAGTGATCTTGATCTTCTTCCTTCCGCATGCTGACAGATGACCGTACTATATGTCTGCGGGACTACATGCACATGGATGGAACCTCATAATGTTTCACGATATTGGGGTCTATGAGGTTCTGTAAGGGATTGTCAGAGGTATGTTCTACCATTTTGATGGGGGTATCAGGGACAGGTTTTGCTTACAGAAAAGGGTGGGCATGTGGGGTCATAGAGAAGGGCATTGTATGGCTTGGATCGTTGACTAGGCCCCACACCAGAGAGAGTGTGGATGGGAAGGTACGCCAGATTGTGCAACAAAGCTTTGATCTCTTATGCATAAAGTAATGCACTTTTGTAGAGTGTATAAAATTATGACATGTTACTCCATGTTCCAGGAAGGACGTGCGAACACGGCAGGAAAGGGTCTCCATGAAGCTCTAGTAAACCTTTGAAGACTGATAGACATAGTTTTCTTAATAAAAAATCTTTTGAAAAATGTTTATGACAACTGCATTCACTACAAGAAAAGTTTCCTTTCGCAATGAAATTGGCCTGACGGTCGTCGTAGAAGGCGCGTCTTTCGCGACGAAATTCTCGGCTCGGCCGTGGCCGATGAAAAACTTTTTTTTCTGGTTTCGCGACCCTCTACTACGACGGATCTGCTAAAAACATGGAGGAAGCTCGGCCAACGCGTGGCTGGGGCAAGATTTTCGTTTCCTCGCGTGATGTTGACTCGCCGAAGTCTTTTGAGGCGTGTGGGTCCTGGACGTTAGTGTCTCTAGCGAACCATACTTTTTGATCGCGCCTCCCTGATTTGAACTCGATAACGTTGCTCGAGGCGTCTGCCATTTAGTCAGGCTGCTAGGTCCCACATGTCAGCCTCTCATTAGAAGGATCGTGTGTATGATGAAATTTTTTTCCTTCGCTCGCGCTACCCTGTTCCGAAGTTGATAGCGCTGCTCAATGCATCTACCGTCTAATCAACCTCCTAGGATCCACATGTCATCCTCTCATTAGAAGAAACGTGTGTATGATGGAATTTTTTCCCTTGGCTATTGCCTCCCTGATTTTAACTCGATAACGTTGCTCGATCTATCTGCCGTCTAGTCACGCTGCTGGGTCCTCCATGTCAGCCTCACATTATAAGAATCGTGTGTATGGTGGAATTTTTTCTTCGCTCGCGCTACCCTGTTCCGAACTTGATGGCGCTGCTCGATGCATCTACCGTTTAATCAAACTCCTGGACCCCACATGTCATCCTCTCATTAGAAGAAACAGGTGTATGATATAATTTTTTCCCTCGGTCGCGCCTCTGTGTTCCGAACTTGATAGCGTTGCTCGCTACATTTGCCGTGCTGGTGGGTTCCTTATGTCAGTCTCACATTAGAAGAATCGTGGGTATGCCGAACTTTTTTTCTACTCTAGCGCCACCATGTTCCTAACTATATAGCGTTGCTTGACGAATCTGCTGTTTGGTCACGCAGCTGGGTCCCACATGACAGCCTCTCATTAGAAGGATCAGTTGTATGATTGACTTTTTTCTCTACTCGTGCTCCGTGTTTTGAACTTGATAACGTTGCTCGCTGCATCAGCCATTTTTTCAGGCTGCTGGGTCCCCCATATCAGCCTCTCATTAGAACAAACGTGTGCATGATGGACTTTTTTCTCGCTCGCGCCTCCCTGTTTCTAACTTGGCAATGTTGCTCGATACAACACCTATATAAGGCCGCGCTGGTGGGACCCACATGTCGGTCTATCTTTAAATGAAATGTGTGTATGATAGATATTTTTTTCGGCCGCGTCTGCTGTTTTGGACTTCCAATAGATTTAAACTGTGTGTGTCGCCACTACGCCAGAGATATTTATAGAAAATATATTATTAAACATCCGTTAGTACCTTCAAGTTATGTTTTAATGTTTTTAAAAAGATGTCGTGTGTCCGTGTTTATATTTTTAAAAATAAAAGGGTAGCTTCCTGACATTTCAATTTATAAAATGCCACATATATAATGGACTAGTTTCTTAAAAATATGGCGGAGTTTTTTTAAGTGGTGGAGGCGGAGTTTTTTTAAGAGGCGGGGGCAATGCTCAAAAGGCCGAATTAAAAATATTTAGGCTATTCTACATGGTCCATATACATGCACTATACTCCATTGACTCCTTTCTTAAATTTTACTGGGCTGTGCTAAGCAGTCCCTTGACCCTGACAAGGCCGAATTAAAATGTTCTTGCCTATGCTCCATGGGATCCTTTCTCAAATTTAACTGGCTTGTGCTCAGCAGTTCCCTGACCCTGCGCTAAAAGAACAGTTCCCTAACCTTGAAAAGGCGTGTGTGTATGTTGGACTATTTTTTAGGGTCGAACTTGATAACTTTGCTGGGTCCTCCATGTTAGCCTCTCACCACGCTGGACTTTTTTCTCGCTCGCGCCTCCCTATTTCGAACTAGGCAATGTTGCTCGATGCAGCATCTCTATAAGGCCGCCCTGCTGGGTCCCATGTATCAACCTCTCTGTAAATGAAACGTGCGTATGATGGAATTTTTTTCAGCCCCGTCCGCTGTTTTGACATCGGTCCGTTGCTAGGTCTAAATATACATGGTACAAAGTAAAGTACCAAATATACACACATACTATATAGATGTCGATCATTTTTTTTGAGAATTATGTATTATAATTTTATATATTGATGATATATCATATGTCTATTATCTGGTTCTCACGTGCAGGGTACGTGAAACTTACTAGTAATGCAGTAGTTTCAACAAAACAATATAGGTAGGCGGAGCTTTTTCTGGGGGGCTGGGGAAGGGGATGACCATTGTCAACACCCGGATTTTTAATCCAAGATGCCTGTTATGCTATACCTCGCAATCCCAGGATTACCATTTTTGTGAGACATAACAGAATTGGTACCACAGTACATCATCCATTACAAACCATAATAAAGGTCTTACAAATAAATGATCTCATGATCCAGTCTTAATACAATCAAAGCAACAGAAAATAAACGTAGTAGGGGCTCCATCTTCAGGGTCACAGGCAATGCTGATGATGGGAGATGATCCTAGTTGTCGTAGACCTCCTGCTGTCCATCATCCTGGTAGTCCTCCTCATAGTCTGGCCACGGGAATAGCTAGGGACAAAGCCATGAGTACTCTTTAAGTAATCACAAACTATCACTAACAAGTAAGTAGTTCTAGTAGGAACCTTAAGCTCTAGGTTTATTTACAAAAAGCCAGGTTTATCTCAAACTGAGTTTAGAAGTAAAGAAAACTAATTTAATGTTCTAAATCACCTAAGTGGGAATCTAGTTTTCATATCCACAATCCTGTTGTGGTCAAGTCAAAGTCATAGTTTAAGTCACAAGTCATTTTGAAAATATCTGACAACGGAACAATATGGCCACTCCAATTGTCCATGACCGCGGACGCGGCTATTCGAATAGTTTGACACTCTGTAGAGGTGGTACACTTTCACCACAAAATTCGATACATCCGTCAAGGATAACCCTGAATCAATCATACTTAGTATGCTGATAATCAATCATAACCTTTCAATTACACACCCTAGTATATACACCTCCCCCATGAGCTTGGCCTCCTAGCCATGGCCATCTACCATCCTGGGCACTTCATAGGTGGACATTCACACGAGGTAGCCTCAGCTCAACCTCTTCCGCAAGGGAACCCATACTAAGGCACACAAACTTCCGGCTAAGCCCTACCCAATTCAGGTATTGTGGTTGTATGGTAAAATTGGAATGGTACAGCATCCGAACCCAACCATCAGTTTTTGTAAAGGGCCAAGGCTCATGCCTCAACATTTTCATCATCAAGCATTGTGTTTGTCAACATATGTCAAAACATTTCAATAGAATGAATCATCATTCCAAGGTTTTCATAATCATTTTCACCAAGTATTCCCATCTAAAATGATCAACTTTTATGCTTAGCACTAGCCACTAAATTTGAGGGTATTCCTTAATGAAGGGTACTAATCAAGTATAACTATCCAACTCTAGTGTTATGCCTTTTGATGAAATCTAAGTATAACTAGTTAGTCCTAGTTTTATACTCTTTATGGTATCTATCCTATTTGTCCAATACTCCCAAATCACTAACTAAAGTTAAAGACTTTGGTAAAAGTAAGAGAATAAAGCTTGCAAGTAAAACTTGGGATGAGTATAATCAAGGTTGCATAACCAAAGCATGCCTAATGCATCTTGCATAGGTTATCTTGCACAATTCTAGCTTTAAAGTGTTAGCTTGCTCAGTTTACTTGAAGTGCTAGGCTTGCAAGTGTTAGCTTGCAATTAGTGATGGCTTGCCTTGAGTAGTGCAGTGATTGAAGTTCTCCTCTTCTTCTTCTTGGTAGTACCCCTCCTCCTCGTATCCCGGGTCGGTACTATCGTCTATAAATGAATACGAGGTACATAATCACCAAACAATACTTAACTATTTCTATTTAGCACACTAAGGCTCACACTTGATGATCTAGCATCATCACAAACATCACATGAAATAAAGACTTAATCTTGTTTATCTTATTTTGGAAAAGTAATTTCTACTCATTGAAATTACTTAAGATTTAATATTCTCCAATTAAAATATGGGATCATGTTTACACATGTCATCACCACATATTATAATACTTGGGAATGTGATTTAAAGTGGTGGTCATATTTTATAAAGTTTAAGATTATTATTTAATAAAATTAAAGTGACTAGAATTGCCTATATAGCATTCTTTTGGTACTAGTCCAATGTCACTACGTGTAAACCTAAATATTTTTACATATTCAGATAGATCTTGTCAAATATGATTTTTTAGAGTTGGAATCAACTCAAAAGCATTTATGGTTGATTTTTGAAAAATGTTTGAAATGGCAAAAGCCTCTGTATTGTTATTTTTGGTATAGGTGATCTATAATTTCAAATGGTTTGAATCCAACGGGCTTGGATAGATAATTTGAATAACTTTCCAACAAAATTGGAATCCTGCAATTTGGTTCAGTGAATCTCTTTGAATTGATTTTTGAATCTACTGACAGAATCTGGTTTAAACTAAAATGGAAAATAACTATTTGAATCTATAGGCCTGTGCGGGAAACTAACTGGGCCGGCCCAATCTACACAGCATGGCGCAGAGGGCTACTGACAGCAGGGTCCCACTAGTCAGCAACTCTATCTAACCGAAATGGTATCGTTCAATCTAGGCCCTACGATTAGAACCTGATTTAACGGCTGGCATTCATCTCATACATCGAATAGCTCCGGCGAGGTCTGAACCCTAACGTGGTGGTGGGGGTCGTGTGAGGCTCACCAGGGCTTCAGCTAGGGTCGGCGATGGGGGCGAACGATGTTGTCAACGACGGCGGTTCAAATGATGGTCGTGGCGGCTCCAATCGACGGCTCCTCTTCTCCTCTGCAGCGGTGGACTCCGGCAAAATTCCGGTGATGCGGTGCTTGCCTTGCTCCGGGGAGAGGTGTGGGAGGTGTTGTGAGGAGTGGGGAGTGAGGTGGTGTGGAGAAAGAAGGCGGAGGGGCCCTCTATTTATACACCAGCGAAGGGACATTGCGGCATGGGCTCGGGCTCGTCAGTGATGACGATACAGGGGGATATCGGTGTGGCTGAGGGTAGGGGAAGACGCAGTGCTCCCTGGCGGTCATCACGGGCTTAATGGGGCGACACGGGGCGGTCTAGGTTGGTCGGGCGCGGGCGGTGCTCTACGCGGAACTGGCGGTGTTCGAGACGGCGCACGGGGGCTACGGGTCACGTGGCGGCAAACGGGGATATCTGGGAGCTAGCTGGTGTTATGGCGAGCTTGTGCACACGCGGAGAGGGCGAGGCGTGACATGGGAGAGCTGGTCGGCTACGGCGCTCTGTCACGCTATCGGCACGACGCAGAGAAAGTGGGCACGCCGGTTTTCTGGTGGTCCATGGCCTGGCTGCGGTCAAGGGCTGGATAGGGGTGGCAGTGGAAGGTGGCGTGCCTCCTGGACATTATGTACGTGGGAAGTGATCGCTGTGGCGAGCGGTCCGTGGTCGGCCGGCGTGGGCTGTTTCGGGCAGCAGCACACTGGTGCAAACGACAAAGAGGGGTGCTGGTCTGGTGCATGGTTAGACACTAGGGGAGATAGGAGAGTGAAATGGGGGCAAATGGTCGAGTGATCAATGCTCCAAACAGTGAAGTTAGGCCAAGTTTGATTTGTGTCTGCAAAGTGTTCGAGGCTGCAAGAATTTAAATTTGAAATTTTTGAATGAATTTTGGTGAGGGTTTTGATCTTATGCTTGAGTGTCTATGGTTGCTTGGAAAAGTCAAGGTGAATTGATTTGAGTGGTTTTTGCAAAATGGTGATCTTACCATATGAACTTGATTCAATTTTGAACTGTCCTTTACTTGGTCTAGCAAGGGGTGAAAAGAATTGGAATTGTTTCTGTTAGAAATCTTTTACTAGGAACACCCAAAGTGGCCTAGTGGTTAATTTTGGTCAAAATGACCATTTGACCATTTGATCCTTATTTGATTTTCTTTTCTTTTGATTTTGTTTGTAATTGTCCTAGATGATATAGTATTCATCTTTAAACCATTTCTTATCATTTGTAGCAATCAAACATGGCAATTGCACTCAATTCTACACTAATGCAAATCACACATACCCTCATACCCAAATTAATAATAAAAGTTTTTGTTAACCCTAAACTTGGGTGATTTGAACTTGCTAATCTTACTTAATATTTTTGGGGTGTTACAACCTTCCCTCCTTAAACAAAATCTTGTCCCGAGATTTAATAAAAACTAGGAACTAAAGAGATTTGGAAACTCAGTCCTAATATAATCTTCTCGCTCCCAAGTAGCTTCCTCTTCAGTATGGTTGCTCCACTGGATCTTGAGAAACTTGATACTCTGGGTCCTGGTGGTGCTGAAGGCTTCTTCCGAAATATGAATGGGTACTTCATGATACGTCAGATCCTTTTTGATATCTATGGCTTGGTGATTGATGTTCTTGAACACTTCGGTCTTCTCCAGAACTTCTAGACATTTGCGGAGTAACGAGATATGGAATACATCATGTATAGATGATATCTCTTCTGGCAGTTCTAGTTGATATGATACTTCTCCCCGGCAATTCAAAATCTTGAAGGGTCTAATATATGTGGGGGCTGACTTCCCTTTCAGTTGAAAACATTGCATTCCTTTCAAGGGTGATACTTTGAGATACACAAAATCTTCGACATTGAAGGTCAGGTCTCGACGTCTTTTGTCCGCATAACTCTTCTGTCTAGATTGAGCGGTCTTGAGGTGCTCACGGACCTTGTGAACCTTCTCTTCAGCTTCATGTAGAATGTCGGGTCCAAAGATCTAACTCTCTCCTACTTGCGACCAATTCAAGGCGGTAGGACACTTCCTTCCATACAAAAATTCAAAGGGGGCCATTTGCAAACTAGCTTGATGTAACACCCCAACATTGGAGCTTAGAAATAAGCTGAACACATGTGTGTGCATTGCATTCATGCATAGAAAATTCATAATTTTCGCGCTTTTAAATAAAACTTGTCAAAGAGATTGAAGCTTCTCTTAACTTGGTGGAACTGAAGTAGATCATCAAGTTAACTACAATAAGTTTCAATGTGACCTTTGCTAAAACCTTATTTTTGGGTAATATAATTTGATCTGAGGGTAGATCAAATGTAATAAAACTAAGTCACAACACACTATTTAATAAGGAGTACTAGATCTTCTAGAGATCATTACATGGTATTCCATAACACAACTCAAGGGTGAATATTTATTATTCTAAAGATGTTATCAAGGTATTATCTACCACAAACCCTAAATACCAAGTTAAGTATATAACTTAAGTAAAAGAAACTCTATAAATAAATCTTGAATCACTTGTTGCTATAGTTACTCTTACCATGGGTATCATGGTAGTTCTTACACATTAACTTTTATCACAAATAGAGTAGAAAGGGAAGTCAAGTCAGGACCATTCATCACATACTGTTGTTGTCATATCAACATATGACAATCCTATTTAACCAAGTCCTAGTATTAATTGATCATCAATATTGGGTGATCAATTCCTGTTCTAGGATTTATTGACTATTAGCTTTGACCTATTATATTGATCTTTCAAATACCTTAGATAAACTTAATAGGAAGGAAAAACTAGATATGGTTGAGTGTGCCATCATCAATGAAATGGGATACTTAGTGGAGACCAAACCATTTGATGTTGGAGGAGTTAACTCAATCCTGAAATAACTAGAAGTAGTATTTAAACCCAAGAAGTAATTAGTGATGGTGGAACCATAAGGAAGCTAGTAGTATAGAGTAGCCAATAGTAATCTGGTTAAGCCAAGTAGATATTAACTTAGAGCAATCTTGCTTAACAAGACAAGCCTATAGTAAGAGCCTAGTGCAAGTTTACTACTTGATTGAGTATAGATCTTGATCAGACAATTAGAAGCCTAATCTAACCTTGATCAAAGGTTGGTGGTAAATATTCTTAAGTCACTTGGGAATAGATTACCAGTTGGTAAAGAAGACATTGTGAGGATACCGAATTAGGTAAACCTTGTAAGTTAAATCATCTAGCTTAGTTATGAGAAGTCAAGCTAGAGTATGTTGAAGTATATAACAATAACCTAGGGAGTAGTAGGAAGTATAATAGTTTAGTCAAGTTAGTACCAGAATAACTTGTATTGTGGAAAGTAGTACCATACCTATTCTAGAGGATTGTTATCACAAATGATATAGGAAGAACTATAATCTTGTAAGCTTTGGAAGAAGTTGCAAGATGAAGTTAAGGAGGTTAATAGATGGAGTTAGTAGTAGCTACATGGATATGTGCATCAATGATAGTTAATTAGAAATTATATACTAGGAGTAAGGATGGAGTAATGTTGAAGTGGCATGACCATGTCATCATGTGATGATGGATATGGTGGAGTCAGATGATTGTCTTATTCAGGAGATGTGATCTTTGTGAATAAAATAAGAAAGATATATAGAGTATATTTAGGAAAGGAATTCCTTATCTCAAAATAAGCTTAGTGAAGTATTGAGGACATGAGTCTTTAGAGATCTTTAGCTAGCTATACATGTAGCCATGACAAGACCCATATCTACTTCATTAATTAAAAAACCTAGAATCAAATGGATAGTGAAACCATTTCCTATTCCTAGATAACCATTTAACAATACCTCTTGGACAATTAAAGCTTCCAAGAGATGATTAGAGACCAGATGAGTGTTTATAGAAGAAATCATTGTTCATTTGATTGTCTTGAACCCTAATAAGAACCTAATCACATAGAATCATCAAGGTCACATTAGGAAGATGTTCTGTGATAATTTTAAACTCTACAAATCAAGTAGAATTGGATTTGGTGAAATCACCAATCAGGGAGAACCCTGAGATTCAAATCACCAAATATGGAGGACCATGAAAATCAAATCATCATATTATGAACCGTAAAGATTAATCCTTTATAATGTATTTAGATAAATCTCTTGTGAAGATAAATAGGAATAAGATTCTGTACATTTAACTATTCATCTTAAAACCACTACTATTACAATATTTTGGTGGAAATACAAATCATTTCTATGAGATATTATAAGAAACAAATCTCTAAAATCCTAATTCCTCTTCATATTCTCTAAACTAAATAATCCTTTATTTACTCATAATTAATGAAAACACCAAACAATAATGTTAAACCAACTAGTTTCATTAATCCAAGCATAATCCTTATTGATTCAATGAATATTACATATTTGAAACATTAAAAGGATTTAAATTCAAATGAATATTCTAAAACAGAAATGAAAACAGAAAAAGAAAAGGAAAGAGAGTAATCAACCGGTGTGGCCCACGGCCCGTTTCCTATTTGCGTAAACCCCGCCTGCGTGCGTCCTTCAGAAGTTTTCGCTCGCTCAGCAACAACCCACTACGACCCATGCCCACGTACCGGTTCCTCGTCGTCTTCCACTGCGTCTCACAAGCAGCTCTCGGGAGCTCGCGCCACTGCTGGATACCAGTCACCAACGTCAGCAGGAATCAACCGCCCAGATGCTCGCCGTTGTTGTCGAGAGGGATAAGAACACCACCGTGATACCCTGTCGTCCTCATCCTCTCATTCCTTGCCACATTCTCTCTTCCCCACTCTATCCTGAAAAGAGCCAAAACCCTAGCCGGCCAAAGCCAACCACCATCGTTGGTAGGAGTCGCCCCTGAGATCATGGCGTGGCCGAGGAGAAGCGCTGCGTTCCCCTCTTCAACCTAGCTTCATCAATTAATTCAAGGAAGCTCGGAATCGAATGAATTTTCTCGTTCCCTTCCGTCAGAGTTCGCCGGAAAACTGGACCGTGCACTTACCTCCGACCTCGCCGGTCCTCATCCACCACCGGGTTAGCATCAAGGTGAGCTTGTGCATCTTCCTATGCTTTTGGATCTTTCTCTCGCGTGCTAGAACATCTTCGCGCCGTGCGTCACCGTTGGTCGCCGCAGTAGCTCGTCGCCGGTGTACTTCCGTTGACCAACTCTGGGCGGCGTGACCACTGTAGGATTCCCCATGACCTCCTCTTTCCAGCACGACAAACCACACGAGCAGGTGCACCGTATATCGCCGCCGGCGACCACAAACTGGCGGTGATGGCCGTGCTTGCTCCAGCACGACGTCACGCCCACGTCACCTGGTCCCGCCAGTTCTATTTGACTTGGTCTTTGTCCGTGTGGCTGCCAACGTGGCCACTGGCCCACGGGTCAGTGACTTAGGGTAGAAACAACCTCGGTATACTTCTTGTTTAGGAAATAAGTTAAAAATTATAAATCTTTTCTAGAAATTTAATAAAAAAAGGATTAAACCTTCTAAATTCAATATCTTTTAATTTACAATTCAGAAAAATGTATATAATATATCAAAATGTTCAGAAAAATAAAATCTATAGTATAAGCCTATTAATACATTTTATTTTCCAAATTAAATAAAATCATTAGTATTTATTAGTAAATAATCAATTAGAGATAAATCTTAATAAATAGATTCTATTTCTCAAAATTCATAAAAATAAGTATAAGATATCAAAAATCTTAGAAAAACAAAATAAAGATTTATACATTTGATTCATATATTTTTCGATCACTTAACTAATATTTATTATTTATTAAGTATTTATAAAGTGTTAAATCTTATAAAAAATCATATCTTATTATTTAAAAATCACAAAAATACTTATAATATACCAAAATGATCACAAAAATAAATTCTACATATCAAAAATGTCAAATCTCACTTTTGAAGTAAAATAAAAGGTAAAGGTTTAATAAATCTTATTTGAACTCTTTTATTTTATTTTAATTCATTAAAAATATATAAACCTTTACTATTGTTTTTACCATTATTTGTTTACAGTCTAAAATTGTATTAATAAGTTCAAATAATGTTTAATTGAAGCTAACATAAGTCTAACCATTTTAAGTTGTACTTATTAAACTACCACTTAAAATTAAGTAAGTTTTACTCTCCAAAATATTTTATCACTTATAAAATCATCAACATTTGAGTAATAATTCTTTTACAAGTTTGGGAATCCACTTTCAAGACTAAGGAAAGTTTATAAATATTAAACATGATACCATTTCCATGTTTATAGAGATAAGTGTTACTCCCGTATTAAGAAAGTAATTCTATTCATCTCTAACTTTAATAAAACACCACCTATCCTATGATTGCTTAATGTAGTAATAATTTCCTCTTTAATAATCTTAGCTAATAAGAAACCTTAAAGTGTTAATTTTAAGTTTAAATGCTTTTACTTTGTAAAGTAATATTTCCTCAAAAGTTATTCTTTTAAGAAACATATAAAGTAATCCTTAAACACTTCTTTAAAAGCTCTGACTGATTAAAACCTTGCTTATAGAATCTTTCAGAAACCATATTCATTTGAATGCTTTAGTATTGTATGATTCTTGTTGTATTTACTTATCGTTTCACACCCTCGCACAGCCTTGATAAGAAGCACAAGTGTAAAGCTGATATAAAAGTGCAACACAGTCCTAAGAACCCATCACCAGTTTCCAAACCCTAGATTAGATATAATTAGTCTAAGGATTCACGTTTATCAAATTGCATTACATTACTTATGCATCATTGCACCTTGATTCTTTAAACATTAGTCCTTACCAGACCAATGATGCTATTTATAGAATTTGGATCTTCTATTGTCTTGAAGATCATGAGTGCATAATCTTGCAATCACAAAAGGCAAGTTCACAACTTTCTCATGTCCTTTGATTATTTTCTATCAAATGCTAGTAACTCAAATGTCGTCATCAACTGCAATTTAACAAGGGTCAGAAAACACTATTTTCATAATAATATGATTATGGATTATTTACCAAGAGGTAATAATCTACTGATACAGTTCTAGTGGTAAAGGAACTTAATATCTAGGACTTAACAACCAATATCGCCAGTGATTCTAGCGCCGTATATTACGCGTTAACCATGAGATTTGGAATGGGACAGAGAAGTCAGCTGTATCTTCTTCCTTTCATATGGAGGCAAGATGAGCTTACCGTGATGTTGGGATTCCTGATATGGATCCAACATATGGGTGGGCACCCTTAGGCCCCACAATTTGGTGTCTAGATTATCTATGAGTGGCTGCCGGAGGTATATTCAGACCTTTATGGAGCTTGCCAGAGGCATCACCAACTCATAGAGTCTTCGGGAACTCATCAGGGTCATAGCTTACCCAAATTGGGGGTTTAACAGAGATGGAGCTCGGCCCAGAGGATCGTGCAGACATATGGGATCCCGGAGAGGGCAGTGATTGGCTTGGGTCATCTACTAGGCCCCACATCAAGGAATTGTGGATGGGAAAGATTGTCCGGTTGTGCAACAAGGAGTTGGTCTCTCATGGGTAAAGCAACACACCTCTGCAGAGTGTAAGAATTGTGACATGTTACTCCCTGTTCCGGGAAGGAGCTACGAACGCAGCAGGAAAGGAACTCCATGAAGTTCTAGTCAACCCGTGAAGGCTGTCGGACATAGTTTTCAGAATAAAAGCAACCTTTGAAGAAATGTTTATGAAAACCTGCATTGCCTACGACCTATGGTCTGTGGTTGTAGAGATAGTGCATCGTACACTCCTTTTTAGTGAACTTGCTGAGTACGCTCGTACTCAACCGTACCTTCTTAACCCTTGCTAGGTTCTAAGCCATTGAAGACGACGTCAACATCAATTTCTACTCAAGAAACCATCATCGACAACTCAAGTCCTTCAATAAAGTGAATGAAGTCAACATATACATCAGCTGAAGTGAAGATAAAGTGTCGGTTTAGATAGGAGTAGATTCTTTAGCCATAAAACCTATTTCTGTAGAGCATTGCAATAGCAGCAATGGCAAGCCTAATAGTTTAGATACTAGTCTTAGTTACTAGATAGTTTTGAGTTATTATTTCTTGTTCTTCTTTGTAAGAGGTTCTTTCTCTCTTTAACCTAGAGTGTTCTTTGGATCTTTTGTAAAGAGTCGAGTTGTAATCTATAGTCATATCTTGGACCTGCTGTGTTTTTGTTGTACCACTCTGAGGGATGTAATATTAGTGAATGGTGTTTCATTGGTGTTATGTCAACGACTATAGTGTACTACATCAAGCAGTGGTGTAACATCCCAAAACTTTAATCCAAGCTTATCAAGATCAAATCATCCAAAAATAGGGCTAACAAAAACTTTTCCAAATTTAAAATGAAAGCAATCATATATGTGTGCATTTAAAATAGGAGTTGTTTGAATTGCCATGATTGATTGATCTAATGCTTGTAAAATGTTTCTTAGGTGATTTAAACATCATCTACATCATTCCTAAACTTTTCCTAAAGAAAATCAAATAAAAAAGAATTAAAATGAAGGAATGGTCATTTTGGCAAATTCAACTCTCATGCCTACTTTGGCTATTCCTAGTACTCAATTATTAACAGAAACAATTCTTGATCTTTGCACCCCTTGGTAGTACACATAATGAGGTACCAAGGCCAACCTTTTGATCTACTAAAAACATTCTGTTAGCTATTTTAAATGACAGTTTAAAATTGAATCTAATGCATATGCATAGATCACCCCTATTTCAAAAACCATCTATTTGAGCTCCATTTTCAAAACCCTTGCAACCAGAGACTACCTATCACTAGTGGAGATCACTCAAAATTTTTGAAATCAAAATTCAAAACCTTTTCTCTTGCGGCCATTTCATCAAACACTTGGCATGCTTAATCCCACCTCTAATCCTAGCTCACTATTCTGTACAGGGTTTTGCCCCCATTTGATCTCCATTTAACCTCTCTGTCCTCTCTTGGTCTAACCAGACCTTTAGCACCTCTGTCCCTTGTCCCTAACCCCCAGGCCATGCCAAATCAAGGACATGCTCGCCGGCCAAACCTTGCCTCGCTGCAGCAGACCACTCCCCCTTCCCTCACCATGTCTAGGAGGTAGCCAACACCTCACCGCCCCTCTCTGTCCCTTGCCCGAGCCAAGTGCTGCCATGGACCACCGAGGAGAACCCGCGCCCAGTGCCACCGCACCATGCCGATGCCGCCCGCAGAGCATGCTCTGTCCCCGCGTGCACAAGCCGCCGCTCGACCGCAGCCCGCGCCTGCCACTCCGCCTCGACCTGGAGAACACCCCAGACATCCCCGTTCGCTGCCCAAAGCCCCACAGCCACCGCTCGCCGTGGACACCGCCGCCTCTGCCTCCCAGAGCGCCACCTCGCCCCGACCGCATACCACCGCCCCTACGGCCGCATTTAAGTCCTAGAGCACCACCAGGGAACCTCCCATCGACCGCCATCCCCAGCCATGCCGCTAGCTCGCCGTAGCCATGTCGCCACCGTCGACCGCCCATCCCGCTCGGTCTCACCATCAGGCCTATAAAAGGATCCCTCCCCAGCCATTCTTCTCCACACCATTCCACTCCCCTCACCTCTATGAACCTTACCCACCTCTTGCCGGAGCAAGTGGAGCAGCAGCTCGCTGGAATTGGAGCCGGAGCCGCCGCCTCTAGAGGAGAAGGGTGCCGTTGATTTCGACCGCCCCAAGCTCAGCCGCGACCACGCCTCGCCTCGCCATCGTCTTCCACTTCGTTTGCCTGCCTTGCCGACCCTGCTGGAGCCCTGGTACGCCCCCAGTAGACCCCCACCGAGACGCTAGGGTTCGAGCTTGCCGGCGACCTGTTCGTCGTTGACGACGACTCTCAGCCGTTGATCACGCTTCTAATCGCACGACCCACAACGCGCGTACCATTTCGCGTGTTAAGTGCCGCTAACAAGCGGGACCCCCCTGTCAGCTGAGCCCCACACCGCGGAGCGCCACTGGGCCGGCCCATTCCTTTTCCCGCGCTAGCCCATCGATTCAAATCTGGATTTTTCTTTTTAGTTTGAATCTAGTTTCTGTCCACTAGTTTGAAAATAAATTAAGAGAGTTTTAGAAATCCAAATTGCATGAAACCAATCTTGTCTGAAAGGTATTAAAATGATCTATCCAAGCCCGTTGGATTTAATTCAATTAGAGTTATAGATCTCTCCTAATAAAAATAACAAGATAGAAGCTTTTGCAACTTGCAACATTTTTATAAAATCAACCAAGTTAGCTTTTGAGTTGATTCCAACTCTCAAAAATCACATTTCATCATATCTATCTAAATATGTAATAATATTAAGGTTTACATGCAGTGACTTTGGACTAGTACCAAAATAATGCTATATAGGCATTTCTAGTCACTTTAAATCATTAAATAATAAACTTAAACCAAAGTAATATTAATCCAACCTTTAAATCTCATTCCCACATGTTAGCATATGTGGTGAGGACATGTGTCCACATGATCCCATATTTTGGTGGTGAATATTAAATTTTAGTTAATATTTCAATGAGTAGAAATTTCTTTTTCTAAAATAAAAAGGATGAAACTATTGAAATTAAACTTGTGATGCTTGTGATGATAATAGATCATCAATTGTGTGTTTTTAGAATGCTACTTAGCCTAGTTAAGTATTGTTTGGTGATTGTCTACTCCCTATGTATTTATAGACGGTAGTACCGACCAAGGTTTCGAGGAGGAGGAGTTCTACCAAGAAGAAGAAGAAGAAAACTTCAACCACTGCACCAACCAAGGCAAGCTATTAGTGGCAAGCTAACCCTTGCAAAACATACTTTAGCAAGCTATTGTTAGCAAGCTAGAATAAAACTAGATGGTTTAGCAAAGATGCCTTAAGCATGCTTTGATCACACCCCTTTAACTATTAGTACCCCAAGTCTTACTTGCAAGTTTTACCTCCCTTAGTTTACACAAAGTTCTTTACTTAATTTTGAAGGTAGCATAAAGAGTATAAAACTTGACCTACTTAGAAACTTTTAGATGTCATTCTATGGCATGAGATTGATCCCATCTTTCCACCTTAGTGAACACTCTTAACTTAGTACCTTAGTATAGATCAAAAACTTGAGTCACTTTAGATGGGAACACTTGGTGAAAATGAATTATGAAAACCTTGGAATGATGAGTCATTCTATTGAGATGTTTTGACATGTGTTAAGAAACATAACTGGTTTATGATGATGAAAATGACGAGGCATGAGCCTTAACCCTTTTATAAAACTGATGGTTGGATTCGGATGCGATACCATTTCAAATTTACCGTACAACCACATTACCTGAATTGGGTAAGGCCTAGCTAGAAATTTATATGCATTAGTATTAGTTCCCTCACGGGAGAGGTTTGAGCTGAGGCTACCTCTCAATGTTGACCACCTATGCAGTGCCCAAGATGACTGATGGTCATGGTTGGGAGGCCATGCTCACAGGAGAGGTGCTTGTACTAGGGTGTGTAAAGGGAAGGTTATGTTTGATTATCTGCATACTAAGTATGATGATTTAGGGTTATCCCTGACAGATGTATCGAATCTTGTGGTGAAAGTGTACCACCTCTGCAAAGTGTCAAACTATTCGAATAGCCGCGTCCGCGGTTATGGACAGTTGGAATGGCCATACTGTTTCGTTGTCAGATGTTTTCTAAATAACTTGAAACGAATGATGAACTCTGACTTAACCACAACAGGGTTGTGTTAATGATAATAACTTCCGAACTTAAGTGATTCTAGAACTTTGTTTTATCTTTCTTTGCTTCTGAACTCAGCTTAGGTTTCAAACTTAACTTGATAGTTAACTTAGATTCAACACTTTAACTTAGATTTATACTCCTTGCTAGTAGTAGTTTGCGAGTACTTAAAGAGTACTCATGGATTTTGTCCCTGGCTATTATCATGGCCAGACTATGAAGGAGATTATCAAGATGATGGTCAGCAGGACGGCTATGATAACTAGGACTATCTGCCTTCGTCAGCATTGCCTGTGCCCCTGAATATGGACCCCACCGCTACGCTATCGTTTATTTCCGCTGCTTGTTGTATTAAAGACTGGATCATGAGATCCTTATTTGTGTAAAACCTTATGTATGGTTTGTAATGGATGATGTACTGTGATATCCAATCCGTTATGTCTCGCAAAAATGGTAATCCTGGGATTGTGAGGTATGGCATAACGGGCATCTGGGATTAAAAATCCGGGTGTTGACAAGTGGTATGCTGGGTCACCACAGCTGGTATCAGAGCATATGCTTTGACCTTAGGTTGGTAAACCTAGTAAACGGGTAGAACCTGTAGGAAGGATGTTAGCAACCATAAAGAATTCTCTAGAAATATGATGGATATTCAATTGGGAATCATCTCGTCATGTTGCTAGTGCGATGATTCTTTATTATGCAATTTTAAATGAGTACCATGAGTTTTAACTCAAGATGACTGATGATAATTTCTTATCTACAGTATAAGAATGGCACCTAGGTATCCACCTTGGAATGTTCAAGTGTTGAACAAGACCCTAGATGAGTATAAAGATGCCTAGACAATCACTCTGAGACAACTTCTGTGGAGTCATGATTGTGAGTCTCGACTTCTGGTCAAGGTTTACAGTTTCTATGATGGACGGATATTGGCCAAGTACTGTATCCTGATCATGTTACCCAAGAAGTTGGGAGTGCATGGAGAAATGCCATCAGGAGAAGCAAGATGTATGGCAACAACCTATCAGATTGCAGTAGTAGCAGCCATAACTAGGATAAGGGAACAGAATTCCAAGGCACTAGAAGGTACTACCTACACTGCTATACCTCACGAAACTCCTAGTTCTGATCCAGAGTTAGATCATTTTGCTCTAGTAAGGACCAAACCTACTCTGGCAATAGAGTATATGGATAGTTATAAGTCTTTACTAGACACGTTTCATAACACTCATCAAGTGCTAGTTCAAGAGTTGGACACTGTCATTGAGGATTTCACTGATCCTGTAAAGGCAATGGCACATAGAAAGAAGTTTGTTAGAGAGGAAAAGCACTCAAAGCCAATCTTTTCCGGAGAGGTGTTTGAAGAAATAGAGTTTAATGACCCACACTCCGAAGTCTATGCCTATTACCCAGTCAAACCTCAGCAACCAGTAGACCCGTGGACTAAATACGAGGAGGAACAGAGGATATGGAATGCACCCAACCCCCATAATGTCATTGGGGATTCTACCAGATGGGAAGGCTAGTCTTATGATGAAGTCATGGGACAAGCTACACTCCATGAATCGGGTAAGGGAGTAGAAACCAGTTATAATCCTATGGAATCATATGGACCATATGGGAGTAATAATATTCCCATTGAGCTGGAAGAATGTCCTGGTAGTTACTACACCAATATGTATGATTAGATTGTGGAAAAAGCAAAGAATACCTCTTACCTTGAGGATGCCTCGGGAGGAGGAAAGAAGAGTACTGAAGGAAATAATGTGTATGATAGTCATTTCTCACTGGCTAATCTCATTCTTGGTACTTCTACTCAAGGTTACACACCTACTGGATGTTCTGATGCACTAGAAGGCAGTCGTCGAACTTCGGTCCATCATGGACGAAAACTCTAGAAGCCCAGAAGTGAGTGAAGAAAGTAAGAATGGAAGTAATCTAGAAAGTAGCATGATTGAATAATGTACATATTGGGTAATGCGTATTGTAGTGCTTGAGAGGCTTGTTAAATAAGTGACAACATGCTCACATAAGCAAGAAATCCCTTGTAATATAAGGAGGTAGTGTACAGAGGGAGTGTCTTGCTGTGGTTGGGAGTTGTAAGATTTCGAAGACATATGTTTAATACATGGTATATGTTTGAGTATTTCTTGGTTTTTCTTGGATTTTCTTGATTGACTAGATCTATGCATGAAGTTTGGCTTGGTGTGCAAATGCATGTGCATCATCAAGTTATTACTTGATGCTATAGACCTAAATAGGAAAGGGAATTCGTGTAAGGGAGTGACGAGTTCTGAAGACCAAGATAAAGACTTGCACGAAGAAGGAAGCCAAATGTAAGGTTATTAACACTATTTTGAAGGATGGATCAATTCCAACTCATTATTGGTTTGGTAACAAGGAATACTAGTACAGAAAAGGCGGTGGAGCAACATTAGAGGAATTTAAGTTCAACCGAGATAAGTGATGTTGCTCGGAAGCTAATAATATAGTCGTCCCAAGTTCATGGAAATATCATGAATAAGTGCAAAGGAGAAGTTTTGAAACTGTAGCTGGTGTTCAAGCTCTGACAACTTAGAGAGAATGCCAGTAGTAAGTCCAGAACCTATAGGGTAATTCATGCACCAAGGAGGATCCATGGCTGGTATCCATAGCTGGTATCCTAGCGATGTAGTGAAGTAGGTTATCTTCGTATAATATAAAAAGTATAAAAATTGTCCTAAGTTAAGTTAGACCTAAGGAGTATAGAATTTAAGCGAAACGACTTTCGAGACGCTTCGCGAAATCCGGCCTACCAAAGCGATAATGTCCAAAAGGTTAAAAGTACGATAAATAATGTTGGAAGATTCATTACGGAGAACCACTATCATGTGGGTGTACCGTAAATTCTTTAGTGAGAATTTATATAGGTAGAGTATAAGCTGGGTAGAGACCAATACTTTAACAAATGGGTATTATACCTATAGAGTAGCGATTATTAGGAAACCCCAAATGGGAGAGTAAACAATAAACACTGAAGTGTTTTGTTTAACTTTCTGACTAAAGGATTGGAGAAGAAGTACTAAACGATAATAAGATTAAGCCTTATTCTCATAAGGTTAAAAGAACCTACTATTACAAAGTATTTTCGAGAGTATGTCCGGACAGAAGATCAAAGGAGATATAACTGCTTAATCCTAGTGGACTAGTTGTAAGGGGGGAACAACTGGTAAGTTGTCTTTAAGAAGGGGAAGAGCCTACTAAAATAGTCTAGTATATATAGTAGTAGGAAAACCGTGTTAGGAGGGATAAAATGTGTCCACAACCAATCCTAAATAGGAATGTAAGGATATATTCCAAGAGATTGTAGTAACCAAAACCATAGGATAAACTAGAAATGATTAGGTATATTGTCAAGAATTAAAAGGACTCAAGAAGAAAGATTTGGATTCGGGATACCACAATTATTCCCAATTGTGGTCACAATGGAGTTGAGAAATGGCGTGATCAACCCAAGTCAATACCTCATCCGGAAACGCAAGAGAGTATGAACTTTGGGGATGAAGTTTATTTTAAGGGGGAGAGTCTATAACACCCCAGCATTGGAGCTTAGAAATAAGCTGAACACAGGTGTGTGCATTGCATTCATGAATATAAAATCCGGATAATTTTTGCGCTTTTAAATAAAACTTATCAAAAAGATTGAAACTTCTCTTAACTTGGTGGAACTGAAGTAGATCATCAAGTTAACTGCGGTAAGTTTTAATGTGACCTTTGCTAAAACCTTATCTTTGGGTAATATAATTTGATCTAAGGGTAGATCAAATGTACTAAAACTAAGTCACAACACACTATTTAATAAGGAGTACTAGATCTTCTAGAGATCATTACATGGTATTCCATACCACAACTCAAGGGAGAATATTTATTATTCTAAAGATGTTATCAAGGTATTATCTACCACAAACCCTAAATACCAAGTTAAGTATATAACTTAAGTAAAAGAAACTCTATAAATAAATCTTGAATCACTTGTTGCTACAATTACTCTTACCATGGGTATCATGGTAGTTCTTACACATTAAATTTTATCACAAAAAGAGTAGAAAGGGAAGTCAAGTCAGGACCATTCATCACATACTGTTGTTGTCATATCAACATATGACAATCCTATTTAACCAAGTCCTAGTATTATTTGATCATCAATATTGGGTGATCAATTCCTGTTCTAGGATTTATTGACTATTAGCTTTGACCTATTATATTGATCTTTCAAATACCTTAGATAAACTTAATAGGAAGGAAAAACTAGATATGGTTAAGTGTGCCATCATCAATGAAATGGGATCCTTAGTGGAGACCAAACAATTTGATGTTGGAGGAGTTAACTCAATCCTGAAATAACTAGAAGCAGTATTTAAACCCAAGAAGTAATTAGTGATGGTGGAACCATAAGGAAGCTAGTAGTATAGAGTAGCCAATAGTAATCTGGTTAAGCCAAGTAGATATTAACTTAGAGCAATCTTGCTTAACAATACAAGCCTATAGTAAGAGCCTAGTGCAAGTTTACTACTTGATTGAGTATAGATCTTGATCAGACAATTAGAAGCCTAAGCTAACCTTGATCAAAGGTTGGTGGTAAATATTCTTAAGTCACTTGGGAATAGATTACCAGTTGGTAAAGAAGACATTGTGAGGATACCGAATTAGGTAAACCTTGTAAGCTAAATCATCTAGCTTAGTTATGAGAAGTCAAGCTAGAGTATGTTGAAGTATATACCAATAACCTACGGAGTAGTAGGAAGTATAATAGTTTAATCAAGTTAGTACCAGAATAACTTGTATTGTGGAAAGTAGTACCATACCTATTCTAGAGGAATGTTATCACAAATGATATAGGAAGAACTATAATCTTGTAAGCTTTGGAAGAAGTTGCAAGATGAAGTTAAGGAGGTTAATAGATGGAGTTAGTAGTAGCTACATTGATAGGTGGATCAATGGTAGTTAATTAGAAATTATATACTAGGAGTAAGGATGGAGTAGTGTTGAAGTGGCATGACCATGTCATCATGTGATGGTGGATATGGTGGAGTCAGATGATTGTCTTATTCAGGTGATGTGACCTTTGTGAATAAAATAAGAAAGATATATAGAGTATATTTAGGAAAGGAATTCCTTATCTCAAAATAAGCTTAGTGAAGTATTGAAGACATGAGTCTTTAGAGATCTTTAGCTAGCTATACATGTAGCCATGACAAGACCCATATCTACTTCATTAATTAAAAAACCTAGAATCAAATGGATAGTGAAACCATTTCCTATTCCTAGATAACCATTTAACAATACCTCTTGGACAATTAAAGCTTCCAAGAGATGATTAGAGACCAGATGAGTGTTTATAGAAGAAAGCATTGCTCATTTGATTGTCTTGAACCCTAATAAGAACCTAATCACATAGAATCATCAAGGTCACATTAGGAAGGTGTTCTGTGATAATTTTAAACTCTACAAATCAAGTAGAACTGGATTTGGTGAAATCACCAATCAGGGAGAACCCTGAGATTCAAATCACCAAATATGGAGGACCATGAAAACCAAATCATCATATTATAAACCACAAAGATTAATCCTTTATAATGTATTTAGATAAATCTCTTGTGAAGATAAATAGGAATAAGATTCTCTACATTTAACTATTCATCTTAAAACCACTACTATTACAATCTTTTAGTGGAAATACAAATCATTTCTATGCGATTTTATTACAAGAAACAAATCTCTAAAACCCTAATTCCTCTTCATATTCTCTAAACTAAATAATCCTTTATTTACTCATAATTAATGAAAACACCAAACAATAATGTTGAACCAACTAGATTCATTAATCCAAGAAGAATCCTTATTCATTCAATGAATGTTGCATATTTGAAACATTAAAAGGATTTAAATTCAAATGAATATTCTAAAACAGAAATGAAAAAAGAAAAAGAAAAGGAAAGAGAGTAATGAGCCGGTGTGGCCCACGACCCGTTTCCTCTTTGCCTACCCCCCGCCCGCGTGCGTCCTTCAGAAGTTTTCGCTCTCTCAGCAACAACCCACTATGGCCTAGGCCCACGTAACGGTTCATCGTCATCTTCCACCGCGCGTCACAAGCAGCTCTCTAGAGCGCGCGCTGCCGCTGGATACCAGTCACCGGCGTTAGTAGGAATCAACCGCCCAGATGCTCGCCGCCGTTGTCGAGAGGGATAAGAACGCCACCGCGATACCCTGTCGTCCTCATCCTCTCATTCTCTCGCCACATTCTCTCTTCCCCTCTCTATCCTGAAAAGAGCCAAAACCCTAGCCAGCCAAATCCGACTACCGTCGTTGGTAGGAGTCGCCCTTGAGATCATGGCATGGTCGAGGAGAAGCGCTGCGTTCCCCTCTTCAACCTAGCCTCATCAATTAAGTCAAGGAAGCTTGGAATCGAACGAATCTTCTCGTTCCCTTCCGTCGGAGTTCGCCGAAAAACATGACCATGCACTCGCCTCCGACCTCACCGGTCCTCGTCCACCACCGCGTTAGAATCAAGGTGAACTTGCACATATTCCTATGCTTTTTAGATCTTCCTCTCGCACGCTAGAACATCTTCGCGCCGTGCGTCACCATCGGTCGCCGCAGTAGCTCGTCGCCGGTGTACTTCCGGTGACCAACTCTAGGCGGCGTGACCACTGTAGGATTCCCATGACCTCCTCTTTCCAGCATAGCAAACCACACGAGCAGGTGCACCGTAGATCGCCGCCGGCGACCACAAACTGGCGGTGATGGCCGTGCTTGCGTCAGCACGACGTCATGCCCACGTCACCCGGTCCCGCCAGTTCTGTTTGACTTGGTCTTTGTCTGCGTGGCTGCCAACGTGGCCACTGGCCCATGGGTCAGTGACTTAGGGTAGAAACAACCTCGGTATAAAAAGTACTTCTTGTTTAGGAAATAAGTTAAAAATTATAAATCTTTTCCAGAAATTTAATAGAAAAAGGATTACACCTTCTAAATTCAATATCTTTTATTTTACAATTCAGAAAAATGTATATAATATATCAAAATGTTCAAAAAATAAAATCTATATTATAAGCCTATTAATACATTTTATTTTCCAACTTAAATAAAATCATTAGTATTCATTAGTAAATAATCCATTAGAGATAAATCTTAATAAATAGATTCTATTTCTCAAAATTCATAAGAATAAGTATAAGATATCAAAAATCTTGGAAAAACAAAATAAAGATTTATACATTTGATTCATATATTTTTCGATCACTTAACTAATATTTATTATTTATTAAGTATTTATAAAGTGTTAAATCTTATAAAAAATCATATCTTATTATTTAAAAATCACAAAAATACTTATAATATACAAAAATGATCACAAAAATAAATTCTACATATCAAAAATGCCAACTCTCGCTTTTGAAGTAAAATAAAAGGTAAAGGTTTAATAAATCTTATTTAAACTCTTTTATTTTATTTTAATTCATTAAAAATATATAAACCTTTACTATTGTTTTTACCATTATTTGTTTAGAGTCTAAAATTCTATTAACAAGTTCAAATAATGTTTAATTGAAGCTAACATAAGGCTAACCATTTTAAGTTGTACTTATTAAACTACCATCTAAAATTAAGTAAGTTTCAACATTTGAGTAATAATTCTTTTACAAGTTTGGGAATCCACTTTAAAAACTAAGGAAAGTTTATAAATATTAAACATGATACCATCTCCATGTTTATAGAGATAAGTGTTACTCCTGTATTAACAAAGTAATTCTATTCATCTCTAACTTTAATAAAACACCACCTATCCTATGATTGCTTAATGTAGTAATAATTTCCTCTTTAATAATCTTAGCTAATAAGAAACCTTAAAGTGTTAACTTTAAGTTTAAATGCTTTTACTTTGTAAAGTAATATTTCCTCAAAAGTTATTATTTTAAGAAACATATAAAGTAATCCTTAAACACTTCTTTAAAAGCTCTAACTGATTAACAACCTTGCTTACACAATCTTTCAGAAACCATATTCATTTGAATGCTTTAGTATTGTATGATACTTGTTGTATTTACTTATCATTTCACACCCTCGCACAGCCTTGATAAGAAACACAAGTGTAAAACCGATATAAAAGTGCAACACAGTCCTAAGAACCCATCACCAGTTTCCAAACCCTAGATTAGATATAATTAGTATGAGGATTCGTGTTTATCAAATTGCATTACATTACTTATGCATCATTGCATCTTGATTCTTTAAACATTAGTCCTTACCATACCAATGATGCTATTTATAGAATTTGTATCTTCTATTGTCTTGAAGACCGTGAGTGCATAATCTTGCAATCACAAAAGGAAAGTTCACAACTTTCTCATGTCCTTTGATTATTTTCTATCAAATGCTAGTAACTCAAATGTCGTCATCAGCTGCATTTCAACAAGGGTCAGAAAACACTATTTTCATAATAATATGATTATGGATTATTTACCTAGAGGTAATAATCTACTGATACAGTTCCAGTGGTAAAGGAACTTAATATCTAGGACTTAACAACCAATGTCGCCAGTGATTCTAGCGCCGTATATTACGCGTTAACCATGATATTTGGAATGGGACAGAGAAGTCAGTTGTATCTTCTTCCTTTCATATGGAGGCAAGATGACCTTATCGTGACGTTGGGATTCCTGATATGGATCCAACATATGGGTGGGCACCCCTAGGCCCCACAATTTTGGGGTCTAGATTATCTATGAGTGGCTGCCAGAGGTACAGTCAGACCTTTATGGAGCTTGCCTGGGGCATCGCCAGCTCATAGAGTCTTCGGGAACTCATCAGGGTTATAGCTTGCCCAAAATGGGGGCTTAACGGAGATGGAGCTCGGCCCGGAGGATCATGCAGACATATGGGATCGTGGAGAGGGCAATGATTGGCTTGGATCATCTACTGGGCCCCACATCAAGGAATTGTGGACAGGAAAGATCGCCTTGTTGTGCAACAAGGAGTTGGTCTCTCATGGGTAAAGCAACGCACCTATAAAGAGTGTAAGAATTGTGACATGTTACTCCCTGTTCTGGGAAGGATCTACGAACGCAGCAGGAAAGGAACTCCATGAAGTTCTGGTCAACCTGTGAAGGCTTACGGACATAGTTTTCAGAATAAAGAAATGTTTATGAAAACCTGCATTACCTATGACCTATGGTCTGTGGCTGTAGAGATAGTGCATCATACACTCCTTCTTAGTGAAGTTGCTGAGTACGCTCGTACTCAACCGTACCTTCTTAACCCTTGCTAGGTTCTAAGCCATTGAAGACGACGTCAACATCAATTTCTACTCAAGAAACCATCATCAACAACTCAAGTCCTTCAATAAAGTGAATGAACTCAACATATACATCAGCTGAAGTGAAGATAAAGTGTCGGTTTAGATAGGAGTAGATTCTCTAGCCATAAAACCTATTTCTGTAGAGCATTGCAATAGCAGCAATGGCAAGCCAAATAGTTTAGATACTAGTCTTAGTTACTAGATATTTTGAGTTATTATTTCTTGTTCTTCTTTGTAAGAGGTTCTTTCTCTCTCTTTAACCTAGAGTGTTCTCTGGATCTTTTGTAAAGAGTCGAGTTGTAATCTATAGTCATGTCTTGGACCTACTGTGTTTCTGTTGTACCACTCTGAGGGATGTAATACTAGTGAACCGTGTACTACATCATGTAGTGGTATGTTGGGTCACCACACTTGATAACTGTTGTTGTATGAGAATTCTGCGAAAGGCAGACAATCTTCCCATTTTGATCCATACTCTAGAACACAAGCTCTCAACATATCTTCTAAGATTTGGTTGACTCTTTCAGTTTGTCCACCGGTTTGCGGGTGATAAGCTGTGCTGAAGTTCAGCTTGGTTCCTAATCCTTCTTGGACTTTCTGCCAAAATCTTGAGGTAAACTGGGTTCCTTGATCTAACACTATGGTCTTAGGGGTTCCATGCAAACTGACGATTCTAGCAATGTACAACTCTGCTATCTTCGAACTCTAGTAGGTGGTATTGACAGGTATAAAATGGGCTACCTTGGACAGTCTATCAACTATGACCCAAATAGAGTCATTTCCCCTACTAGAGGTAGGCAAACCAGTGATGAAATCCATTCTGACAGAATCCCATTTCCATTCTGGAATCTACAATGGTTGCATAAGTCATGCGGGTCGCTGATGTTCCGCTTTGACCCTCTAACAGATATCACACTTGGCGATGTAGCTTCTGATTTCTCTCTTCATCTTGTGCCACCAAAATTGCTCCTTCAAATCTTGATACATCTTTGTTCCTCCCGAGTGAATAGAATAAAGAGTATCATGAGCTTCCTGCATGATGACTTGCTTCAACTCGGAATCTGCTGGCACACAGATATGTCCTTTGTACCACAAAACTCCTTTTTCATCTTCGGTGAATCCGGGTACCTTCCCTGTACCGATACGACGCTTGATTCCATCGATACTTGCATTTCCTTTCTGCGCCTCCTTGATCTGATTAATCAACGTGGGTTGAAGTTCTATGCTAGCTAAAAATCCTTTGCTAACTAGCTTCGTTCTAAACTTCTCCAACTCTTCATGCAAACTTGGCTGGGTGTCCTTAATCATGGTGTTTAATCTGCACGCCAATCTGCTAAGAGCATCCGCTATCACATTGGCTTTGCCGGGGTGATAGTGAATGTCAAGGTCATAATCCTTGATTAACTCTATCCATCTCCTTTGCCTCATACTTAACTCCTTCTGCGTGAAAATATACTTCAGACTCTTGTGACCCGAATAAATCTCACAGCGGTTACCCATAAGGTAATGACGCCATGTCTTCAGGGTTGAAACTACGGCTGCTAGTTCTACGTCATGGGTAGCGTAGTTTTGCTCATGTTTCTTCAGTTGTCGGGACAAATATGCTATGACTTTGCCTTCTTGCATCAACACACATCCTAGACCAATCTTGGATGCATCACAATACACATCAAAAGGCTTCTTGATATCTGGCATAATTAGAATTGGGGTTGAAATCAATCTCTTCTTGAGCAATTGAAAACTTGCTTCACATTTGTCTGTCCATTCAAATTTCTTATCTTTCTTCAATAATTGGGTCATTGGTCTTGCAATGCTCAAAAATCCTTCTACGAACTTGCGGTAATATCTGGCTAATCCGAGAAATGCACGTACTTGGGTTTGAGTGGTTGGGGCTTTCCATTCTTCAACATCTTTAATCTTGGCGAGATCGACAACGACTCCTCCTGCTGACACAATATGTCCTAGGAATCCTACTTCCTTTAACCAGAACTCACGTTTGCTAAACTTAGCATACAACTGATGTTCTCTAAGGGTTTCAAGGATGGTTCTCAGGTGTAGCTCATGATCTTCTTCTGACTTGGAATAGATCAGAATATCATCGATAAAAACAACGACAAACTTATCCAGAAAGTTCATAAAAATCTTATTCATGAGGTTCATGAAATAAGCGGGGGCATTGGTTAATCCAAAAGACATGATAGTGTACTCATACAATCCATATCTGGTGGTAAAGGCGGTCTATGGGATATCCGTTGCATGAATCTTGAGTTGATGATAACCAGTTCTAAGATCAATCTTAGAAAACACTGTGGCACCAGACAACTGGTCAAACAGATCTTCTATCTTCGGCAATGGGTACTTGTTCTTGATGGTGACATCATTCAGCTTCCGGTAATCCGTGCACAAACGGTTACCTCCATCTTTCTTATCCACAAACAAAACAGGTGATCTCCATGGCGATGCGCTTGGTTGAATTAGACCTTTCGCCAACATAGCATCAAGTTGTTTCTTCAACTCCACTAATTCAGATGGGTTCATACTATAAGGTCTCTGAGCTATGGGTCCAGTTCCAGGAATTAGTTCAATGATGAACTCGATATCCCGATCTGGGGGCATACCGGGCAATTCCTCTGGGAACACGTCGGGGTATTCACAGACTACTCTGACATGGTCTAGGGTTGGTTGGGCTAGAATCTTGTTGCATTTGAATTGACGGGGCAATGTCTCAAATACATGCTCTACTGATACTCCAGTGCTACTGGTCATGGTTATGGCTTTCTTGGCATAGTCGATTAATCCTTTATGTTTCAACATCCAATCCATTCCTAGTACTACTTCCAAACCTTTGGTTCCAAGTAGTATTAGATTAACATAAAAATCTATTCCATGGATTCTGATAGGTACTGCCTTGCAAATTTTTCTAGCTTTGGTGGTTGAACCAGGTATTTGAACTATCATAACATGCTTCAATTTGGATGGTTGAATCTTACTAGTGCATGCACATTCTTCTGTAACAAACGAGTGCGATGCTCTAGAATCAAACAACACTCTTGCAAGTACTGAGTTAATAGAAAACATACCCAGCACGACATCTGGCGCTTCCTGAGCTTCTTCAGCATTCATATGGAACAGACGGCCGTTGCGGTTGAGCGAGTTCCCTGGGGCAAATCTCCTTCTAGGTTGAACATGGCGCTGCTGCTGAGCGGGTGCATTCGCATTGGTGGCTACTGCAAGCTTCTTGGGGCACTTGTTGGAGTAGTGACCCTTGACTCCGCATTCAAAGCAAGTAATCTGGGACTTGTCTTTCCCTACAACAGGCATAACATTGCTTCCAGTTCTTGGGGCAGTATTGTTGTTGTTGGTGTTGTTGTTGTTGGACTTGGGTGCTGCACGGTTGAAGTTATTGGAGTTGCCGGGGTTATTGTTGTGGTTTCCTCCAGACTTCAAATTTCCTCCGCTACGATTGGGGTAGTTAGGACGGGACATAGGGGGTCTGTTGTTCCTTGGGGCATATCCTGCAGACGGGGTGGGGCGATACTTCTGGGTATGGTGGGATCCAGTCTGGTGCAGCATCCTGCGCTTGCGATTGTCATTGGCTTGGTTTATCTTCCCTTCCATCTGAATGGCAGAGTCTACTAGCTCTTCTAGATCTGCAAAACGAATGTTGACTAACACAGTCTCCATCTCATCATGTAATCCATTCAGGAACCTTTCCTTCTTCTTTGCTTTAGTGTTAATCTCATCAGGGGTATATCTAGCTAGGGACAGAAATTTGTCACGGTACTCAACTACCGTCATCCTTCCTTGCTTCAGTTCCCTGAACTCATCTCTCATCATGGTGACCAAACCTTGGGGCACATGGGTCCAGTTGAACTTGATCTTGAATGCTTCCCAAGTCATCATCAGACCTCTGTTCATGGTACGTGTGCTATTCCACCAGGCTCTTGCATCTCCTGCCAGATAATGGGTGGCAAACAGTACTTTCTCATTGGCTTCAACCCCTGTGACCTCCAAATTGTTCTCCATGGTTTGCAGCCAGTCATCAGCATCTAAGGGATCCTCAGACTTACTAAATGTAGGTGGGTTGGTGTTCTGGAAGTTCTTAAGTTTGGATCCATGATAATCTTGGTTTCCATGGCCTTGATTATTATGGGCCATCTGAGCTATCTGTTGCAGAGTGTCTAAGTTGGCTTGGCGTTCGGCTCTACTAGCTTCATGGTTGGAAACTAGCATTTGCAGAATCTGCAACATTGGGTCCTAAGATGAACTGCTTCCTCCGAGGTTTCCGCGAGTCATCTGAAGATTGAGATAGATAATGAGATAAGAGGGAAATCTCTAAGGTTCGTTGTTTTGTTTCAAAAGCTTTAAACTTTGAGTTTGACACAGGTTTTGCAAACTAACAACTTCCTCTCATTCATTCAAAGCACACCATACAACACACACTACAATGTTGGGCCACGCAGAGAAAAACAAAACTTTTTCCTACGCGGAGAACCCAAGATCTAGCTGAGGTAGTAGGCTACGAGAATTACCACTAGACGCGCGGTTGTAGAATCGATGAATCACGTCGCTTGATGTAGTGCAGTCCTCACGATCTGTTCCGATCCACGATCGTCGAAGTGCTGAATGTACAACACCTCCGCCAGTATCCACACGTACGAGGAGGAGCGCCGGCGATGGACTGCTAGGTTCGGTACGGCGACGACAGGACTAGACTGGGGCTAGGGTTTCCAACACATGGACTGACCTAACTCAGTGCTCTAAGCACCTGCGCCCCAGCTTATATAGGGAGTGAAAGTGGGCTCCACTCACTTGTGGCCCATTCACTAAAAGGCCTATATTAGTCACTCTGAGTCCAACTCAATGACTCCGTCCGTTTCCTTTTTGGGTCTAACCCAAATATGCTCCTGCTCTTAAGTGTGTGACCCGGCAGGCTCATGGTGACCCGGACACGATCCGAGTCTCACTCGTGACCGATCAGTTGGTAGCGGCTCCTAGCAGAACGTGCCAACTCCCAAGTACCAAAGAGTCATGACGACATACCTTCCAATGCGACTTTCGTCTGAGTCCCTTTTGCCTCATGATATACCTTGTCGAACTATAGGCGAATAATCGTCATCCCTTAAATAGTTCGACTCTCTTTCTCGATCCGAGATAAGTGATTCATCCGACTAACTCTTAGTCGGTCGCCTCGGTTAACACTTAACCGAGTCACGCATGGCCATGCTTTCCGAATCATATCTTCCGAGAGGGCCCAGAGAATATCTTTCTAGACTAAGGGGCAAAATCTCATCTCGGTTATTCACATCACGCAACTTGATTCTTAGTCGACCTGAACTCCGCCTTTATAACTGCCCAGTGACGGAACAACGTTTGACAGAACCTAAGTCGGTGATCCTCAACTCGGACTGTGCAATAACCTCAGGTCTAAGGATTACATTGATTGAGACATGCAAATGATGACTTGATCGTTGCATCTCAATATGGGTCAGTACGACTCGCTAAACTCTTTAGCCGAATCAGTGTAAGTCGAAATAGCATCTCTATGCCCATGACAAGTGAAACCGAGTCATCAGCCGACTTTCACATTAGTCTAAGTTGTGTGTCCGGCACAACCTCAACAACCAAGGACAATCAGTATAAACAACATGAATATATAGTTTCACAATCGAATCACATATTCAATGATATATATCAGTAGTTCATACATGGACAACAACTTTATGAATACATTGGAAATAATATCATACATGATTGCCTCTAGGGTATATTCCCAACAGTCTCCCACTTGTACTAGAGTCAATCATCCGACATCACATGTCTAGGCATCTAATGCCCATAGCTCTCAGGTGCGCCTCATGCTTTGGCTGTGGAAGTGGCTTTGTCAATGGATCCGCAATGTTTGCATCCGTGTGTACCTTGCATAACTTGATATCACCTTGATCCACGAACTGGCGAATAAGGTGGTACCGCATGAGTATATGTTTGTTTTTCTGGTGTTGTATAGGTTCCTTGGCTTGTGCAATAGCACCATTGTTGTCAAAATACACGTCTAATGGATTGGACGAGCCCTGAACCACACCAAGATCCATGAGGAAATTCCTCATTCAAACGGCTTCCTTTGCCGCCTCTGAGGCAGCAATATACTCAGCCTCTGTCATAGACGCAGACACCGTCTCTTGCTTGGAACTCTTCCAGCTCACAGCCCCTCCATTTATTACAAACACATATCCGGATTGCGAACGGGAATCATCCGAGTTAGTGAGATAACTCGCATCCGTGTAACCCCTTACACTGAGTTCATCCTCACCTCCATAAACCAGGAACATATCCTTAGTCCTTCTCAAGTACTTGAGGATATTTTTAGCGGCTGCCTAGTGGATTTCTCTAGGGTCAGCCTGGTACCTTCTCACAACGCTTAGAGCATAGGAAACATCCGGCCTAGTAGAAATCATAGCATACATGATGGATCCGACTGCAGAAGCATATGAAATCGCACTCATCCGACTTTGCTCATCAGTTGTCGAAGGGCACTGAGTCTTGCTAAGTTTTACGCCATGGGACATCGGTAAGAACCCCTTCTTAGACGATTCCATGTTGAACTTCTTCAACACTTTGTCCAAGTATGTACTCTGACTCAATCCAATGAGTCGCCTTGATCTATCTCTATAGATCCGGATTCCTAGTATGTAAGTCGCCTCACCCAAGTCTTTCATCGAAAAACTCCTTTCCAATGATTCCTTGGTCTCTTGCAACATCTAGACATCATTTCCAATCAGTAATATGCCATCCACATATAAGATCAGAAAGTTTACTTTGCTCCCACTAAACTTCTTGTATAAACAAGAATCATGATCACTCTTGATGAAGCCAAACTATTTGACTACCTCATCAAAGCGAATGTTCCAACTCCGAGATGCTTGCTTCAACCCATAAATGGATTTCCAAAGTTTGCATACCTTATCAGCATTAGCCGGATCGACAAAACCCTCGGGCTGTATCATATACACGTCCTCGGTTAAATTTCCATTAAGGAAAGCCGTCTTGACATCCATCTGCCATATCTCATAGTCAAAATAGGCTGCTATAGCTAACATGATCCGAACTGATTTAAGCATCGCCACGAGAGAGAAAGTCTCATTGTAGTCAACTCCTTGAACTTGTCGGAACCCCTTCGCAACAAGCCGTGCCTTATAGATAGAAACATTTCCATCCATATCAGTTTTCCTCTTAAAGACCCATTTGCACTCGACGGGTCTTGCACCGTCTGGCAGATCAACCAAGTTCCAAACTTGATTTTCACCCATGGACTTTAACTCGGATCTCATGGCTCCAAGCCATGACTCAGAATCAGAACCCACCATCGCTTCCGAATAAATTGCCGGCTCATCACTGTCTAACAGTAACACATCACGAACACTTTGCAATCTGGCCGATCTTTGCAGTGTCGGTGCTATTTCCGGCTCAGGTACCACGACCGACTCAACCTCCAGGGCTTTTGCCAACTCGCTACTGGCCGGTACCTCTCGAATTTCTTCGAGTTGCACCGTGCTCCCACTGACTCCCCGACTGAGAAACTCTTTCTCAAGGAAGACACCGTTCCGAGCGACAAACACTTTGCTCTCTTCTCGGTTGTAGAAGTATTAACCCAAGGTTTCCCTCGGATATCCTACGAAAATACACTTATCCGACTTAGCTGTAAGCTTATCCGATTGTAGTCGCTTGACAAAAGCTTCACAACCCCAAATCTTAAGAAAATACAAACTCGGCTTCTTGCCAGTCCACATCTCATGCGGTGTCTTCTCTACCGACTTTGATGGTACTCTGTTTAGTGTGAACGCTGCAGTTTCTAGACAATAACCCCAAAATGATAAAGGCAAATCTGTCCAACTCATCATTGATCGTACCATGTCCAACAAGGTCTGATTTCTCCTTTCCGACACACCGTTTCTCTGTGGTGTTCCTGGAGGAGTGAGATGGGGAACTATTCCACAACTCTTCAGATGGTCATCAAACTCATGGCTCATGTACTCGCCTCCTCGGTCCGATCGAAGAAACTTTATTTTCTTACCGAGTTGATTCTGTATCTCATTCTGGAATTCCTTGAACTTTTCAAAGGCTTCCGACTTATGTTTCATCAAGTAGATATATCCATACCTACTCAAATCATCAGTAAAGGTAATGAAGTACTCATAACCACCTCTGGCTATCATGCTCATCGGGCCACATACATCACTATGCACTAGTCCCAATAAGTCGGACGCCCTTTCACAACTCTTTGCAAAAGGTGTCTTAGTCATCTTGCCGAGTAGGCAGGATTCGCATGTCTCGAACGACTCCAAGTCGAACAAAGTTAGGAGTCCATCATCATGGACCTTCTTCATGCGTTTCCAACTTATATGACCAAGCCGACAATGCCAAAAGTAAGTCATATTCAGATCATTTTATTTTAACCTTTTCACATTTATGTTATAGACATATTCACCTTCAAGATTCAAAATAAATAACCCATCCTGGACGGGTGCAAAGCCGTGAAACATGTCATTCAAATACAAAGAACAACCATTATTCTTAATATTCGACTCATAGCCTTGTCTCATCAAACATGAGGCAGAAATAATGTTTCGACTAAGCACTGGAACACAATAACAATTATTCAGCTCCATTAAGAATCCAGAAGGTAAATGAAGTTAAAATGTGCCGACTTCCAATGCAACGACTCTCGCTTTGTTACCGACTCGAATGTCAACCTCGCCTCTCGCCATGCTCCTAGTTATTACCAGTCACTGCAACGATTTGCAGATGTGAATAACTGATCCGGTATCATATACCCAAGAACTACCACGTGCATCGGCAAGATAAATGTCTATAACATTGCAAACAAGCATACCTGCGCCGGAAGTCACACCTCCACTCATGGCTTTGTCAGCCAGATACTTGCTGCAATTCCTCTTCCAGTGGCCATCCGCCTTGCAGTAGAAGCAAGTGGATCCGGCTGCAGGAGATGGCTTAGTCCCTGAGGAAGCGCTTTGGACCGGGTCCTCAGCCTTACCTCCCGACTTAGCCTTCTTCTTCTTCTTAGTCCAAGAACTCTTCTTGAACTTAGCCTTATTCTGTACCATCAACACTTGACTGGCACCTTTCTTGAGATCCGCCTCAGCCTGCTTGAGCATCCCATGTAATTCAGTGAGCTTCTTATCCATACCATGCATGTGGTAGTTCGATATGAACTGGCCATACGCACTAGGAAGAGAGTTTAGAATTATGTCCGTAGCGAACTCTTCGCTAATGGGGTAGCCAAGCCTTTCCAGAGACTACACGTAACCAACCATCTTGATTACATGCGGACTCAGTGGATCGCTATCCTTAAGCTTGCAGCTCAACAAAGCCTGAGAGACTTGATACCTCTTAGTCTTTGCCTGAGCCTGGAACATACTTTTGAGGCTTTCGATCATGTCGTAGGCCTCAACATTCTCGAACTACTGCTGCAAGTCCGGTTCCATGTGAGCAAGCATAAGACAGCTAATCTCCGTGGATTCATCACAAATCCGACGGTAGGCATTGGTGGCTGCGACAGTCGCATTCTCATTCGGCTCATCTGGAAGTGGGTTGTCTAGGACATGGTCCCTCTTTTCTTGCTTGAGAACAATTCTCAGATTTCGATACCAGTTGGTGAAGTTAGTTCCATTTAGCTTATCTTTCTCTAAGATGGTTCTCAAAGCAAAACTAGAAATCTGAGGGAGACTGCTAGGTGCCATTGATCTACAACAGAAAAATGCAAAACACTTAAGACATGTATCCATAAAAGAGCAAGCATATTAAACATTTTAATATTTATGCTCCCACTAGAACCAACACCCCTCCGATGGTTACTTAGTGATTCAGGACCCTAAATAAGCAAGTCGACTAGTGAGCTTTAGCATCACCGCTAGCCATCAAGTGATCTAGGTAGACAACTCCTTGTCAATCGTATCTCATACGACTCCTGTTGGACGGGTGGCATCACATGCCCCGGCTCCCATCCGACTTTTTCCCGAGTCCCACAACCATTGTGATAGACCCGTCTAGATTACCAAGTGCTTCCGCTGTAAGAGTCTGACTCGAACCCACCTAGTCGGAAAGAATTGATAGTACCTCAATTTTATGAGCCCACTACCAAAAATGTCCGACTTGTGATGGTGCAGCACTGGCGGGGAAACCGACCATACCTTCTTGGAGGGATTACTTTCTACCAACTATCTAATAGAGGTAAAATAGAGACATAACAATAACACAAAATAAAGCAATTATAATGTGAAATGGTATGGCTCTCTTCTTGGCGATCTCCATCTCCACAAAACCTGTAATCCGACTCGTGTCAACTCTTGTCACGTGCCGCCTTACACCATGTAGCCGACTTGTACATCGACTTGCATGCCATCCGGGTTCTCCAAACAGCTACACTTGCTTGTAAAGTAAATTACATAGAGAATCCGACATGCAGGTCGTTATACAATAAGATGACAACACCTAGGCTCCATCCGGCTGACAAAAAACCGTGATACGCAGATCACGTATGGATTACACACATCACATGCATATAAGCCATACCATTCACAATATCATCCTGCAAAAACAAGTTATACATAGATACGATATCTACCGGCATTGTGAAACTCGCAACAACATCTAAGACGCTACGACAGGGCGAAGCCGGCGGCCCCGCTAGCCGGATAGTGGGCGGGGATCGAAGGAACACAGATCTCATCTGCATTCCGGACATGGATTTCGTCATTGGATAAAACAATTTTACCCAAATCTGATCCAGATTCCGATTCGATCAAACTCTTTGATCTTCGATCACCGCATCCGGGTTTACGTGTCACAGTCTACCCCGATGGCGAAAGCCGACCGATAGGGGTATGTTGTTCCACGACCTTAGCAGTTAGATCACGGAAACCAAGTCATCCATTTCCCCGAGTACAGTTGATCCAATCAACTTTGTACAAAACCGATCCATCTCATAGATCGACCACCAAAACTGCAATTAGATCCAATCTAACACCAACCGCATATCACATATGCAAGATCTCGAGCCTAAAACCAGAAGCTAACGCTCTGATACCACTGTTGGGCCACGTAGAAAAAAACAAAACTTTTTCCTACGTGGAGAACCCAAGATCTAGCTGAGGTAGTAGGCCACGAGAATTACCACTAGACGCGCGGTTGCGGAATCGATGAAGCACGTCGCTTGATGAAGTGCAGTCCTCACGATCTGTTCCGATCCATGATCATTGAAGTACTGAACGTACATCACCTCCGCCAGTATCCACATGAATGAGGAGGAGCGCCGGCGATGGACTGCTAGGTCCGGTACGGCGGCGACAGGACTGGACTGAGGCTAGGGTTTCCAACACATGGAGTGACCTAACTCTGTGCTCTAAGCACCTGCGCCCCAGCTTATATAGGGAGTGAAAGTGGGCTCCACTCACTTGTGGCCCATTCACTAAAAGGCCTATATTAGTCACTGCGAGGCCAACTCACTGACTCTATCCGTTTCCTTTTTGGGTCCAACCCAAATATGCTCCTGCTCTTAAGTGTGTGACCCGACAGGCTCATGGTGACCCGGACACAATTCGAGTCTCACTCGTGACCGATCAGTTGGTAGCGGCTCCTAGCAGAATGTGCCAACTCCCAAGTACCAAAGAGTCATGACGAAATACCTTCCAATGCGACTTTCGTCTGAGTCCCTTTTGCCTCACGATATACCTTGTCGAACTATAGGCAAATAATCGTCATCCCTTAAATAGTTCGACTCTCTTTCTCGATCCGAGATAAGTGATTCATCCGACTAACTCTTAGTTGGTCGCCTCGGTTAACACTTAACCGAGTCACGCATGGCCATGCTTTCCGAATCATATCTTCCGAGAGGGCCCAGAGAATATCTTTCTAGACGAAGGGGCAAAATACCATCTCGGTTATTCACATCACGCAGCTTGATTCTTAGTTGACCCGAACTCCGCCTTTATAACTGCCTAGTGATGGAACAACATTTGACAGAACCTAAGCCGGTGATCCTCAACTCGGACTATGCAATAACCTCAGGTCTAAGGATTACATTGATTGAGACATGCAAATGACGACTTGATCGTTGCATCTCAATATGGGTCAGTACGACTCGCTAAACTCTTTAGCCGAATCAGTGTAAATCTCTATGCCCATGACAAGTGGAACCAAGTCATCAGCCGACTTTCACATTAGTCTAAGTTGTGTGTCCAGCACAACCTCAACGACCAAGGACAATCAGTATAAACAACATGAATATATAGTTCCACAATCGAATCACATATTCAATGATATATATCAGTAGTTCATACATGGACACCAACTTTATGAATACATTGGAAATAATATCATACATGATTGCCTCTAGGGCATATTCCCAACATACAACACAACTAGAAAACAGATGGTTTTAAGAACCATTCTGTGAAACTACGATACCGTGGGACCGGATACAACTCACTCCTACAGTAGTGCTCAAGTGCCTCTAATCATCATCAATGAAGTTGGAATCATCATCATCAGTGTGGAACTCCATGGCATCATCCTACAGGTAGTCGTTGTCATCGCCGAGGTAAGAGTAAAGATCTCCTTGGATATTTTCACCTTCCTCCTCCTCCTTCGCTTCAAGTTGGATTTCCTGTTCACGGATGGTCTTTTCGAGAGTGGCCACCTTCTTGCAAAGACGCTCGATGGTGTGATCCTTCTTGTCACGTTGACAACAAAGTGATTGGCGCTCCTTGGCGAGAATGGCGAGGGTCTGGTCCTTGTTGACTGCAATGGCATGGTTGTGGTTGGCGTAGGCACGTGCGTTGTCCAACTCCTTTTGCCTATCATACAACATGAAGTCAAGATTGTCCACCTGGTGCTTCAGCTCAGGGTGTCCTGGCATCTCCAAAGGCATTACCATAGAATCACGCCTTGCGTAGTGAGCAAAGCGAGTTCCCTGGATCTGGTTTATGTTTTGTCCACACAGACGGGTGAGAGCTTCATGCATGGCCATGGCTAATCCATCTAGCCAGTTGTTCTCCCACAAAGTGAATTGGATCTTCTCCGAAGTGGGTTCTTCCATCTTGCCTCTGAGATCTGCAACTATCAGCCATTGTAGATCTCCTCCTACGTGATCGTTGAGTTGTGCCCCGAAGAACTCCGGGTGAGGGTGCTCCAGATACTCGGACAGTGCATCTAGATCCCTCTCAAAGATCAGGTGGCCTCCGTTGCCTAGCTGGTAGAACTTGCAATACTGGACCTCCATCTATAAGCATTTAGGGTGAGCAAGTTAGTGGGGTGATCCAGTGTGTCAAATTTTATGTAGGATTGCAAGAACTTTTGAGGAACATCATTTTTTTGAAAGAATCTAGAGGATAAGAGTGGGAATAGGTTTTTGTAAATACTCACTTCTTTTGTTGTGAAAATAAGTTTTTTGTTAGGACGTCCATTCTAACTAGGGTCTCCTATTGTCAGGATGGCTCTGATACCAACTTCTCAACACCCGGATTTTTAATCCAAGATGCCTGTTATGCCATACCTCGCAATCCCAGGATTACATTTTTGCGAGACATAACAGAATTGGTAACATAGTACACCATCCATTACAAACCATAATAAAGGTCTTACAAATAAAGGATCTCATGATCCAGTCCTAATACAATCAAAGCAACGGAAAATAAAGGTAGTAGGGGCTCCATCTTCTGGAGGCAGAGTTTTTTTAAGAGGTGGGGGCAATGCTCAAAAGGCCGAATTAAAAATATTCCGGTCTATTCTACATGGTCCATATACATGTGCTATACTCCGTAGGCTCCTTTCTTAAATTTCACTAGGCTGTGCTAAGCAGTCACTTGACCCTGACAAGGCCGAATTAAAATGTTCTTGCCTATGCTCCATGGGATCCTTTCTCAAATTTCACTGGCCTGTGCTCTGCAGTTCCCTGACCCTGCGCTAAAAAAACAGTTCCCTGACCTCGAAAAGGCATGTGTGTATGTTGGACTATTTTTTCGGGTCGAACTTGATAACGTTGCTGGGTCCTCCATGTTAGCCTCTCACCACGCTGGACTTTTTTCTCGCTCGCGTCTCCGTATTTCGAACTTGGCAATGTTGCTCGATGCAACATCTCTATAAGGCCGCGCTGCTGGGTCCCATGTATCAGCCTCTCTGTAAATGAAACGTGCGCATGATGGAATTTTTTTCAGCCCCGTCCGCTGTTTTGACATCGGTCCATTGCTAGGTCTAAATATACATGGTACAAAGTAAAGTACAAAATATACACACATACTATATAGATGTCGATCAAATTATATTTTTTTGAGAATTATGTATTATAATTTTATATAGTGATGATATGTCATATGTCTATTATCTGGTTCTCACGTGCAGGGTACGTGGAACTTACTAGTAATGTAGTAGTTTCAACAAAACAACATAGGTAGGCGGAGCTTTTTCTGAGGGGATGGGGAAGGGGATGACCATTGTCGACACCCGGATTTTTAATCCAAGATGCCTGTTATGCTATACCTCGTAATCCCAGGATTACCATTTTTGCGAGACATAACAAAATTGGTACCACAGTACATCATCCATTACAAACCATAATAAAGGTTTTACAAATAAAGGATCTCATGATCCAGTCTTAATACAATCAAAGCAATGAAAAATAAACGTAGTAGGGGCTCCACCTTCAGGGTCACAGGCAATGCTGATGATGGGAGATGATCCTAGTTGTCGTAGACCTCCTGCTGTCCATCATCCTGGTAGTCCTCCTCATAGTCTAGCCATAGGAATAGCCAGGGACAAAGCCATGAGTACTCTTTAAGTACTCGCAAACTATCACTAACAAGTAAGTAGTTCTAGTAGGAATCTTAAGCTCTAGGTTTATTTGCAAAAAGCCAGGTTTATCTCAAACTGAGTTTAGAAGTAAAGAAAACTAATTTAATGTTCTAAATTACCTAAGTGGGAATCTAGTTTTTATATCCACAATCCTATTGTGGTCAAGTCAAAGTCATAGTTTAAGTCACAAGTCATTTTGAAAACATCTGACAACGGAATAGTATGGCCACTCCAACTGTCCATGACGGCGGACGCGGCTATTCGAATAGTTTGACACTCTGAAGAGGTGGTACACTTTCACCACAAAATTCGATACATCCGTCAAGGATAACCTTGAATCAATCATACTTAGTATGCGGATAATCAATCATAAACTTTCAATTACACACCCTAGTATAGGCACCTCTCCCATGAGCTTGGCCTCCCAGCCATGGCCATGTGCCATCCTGGGCACTGCATTGGTGGACATTCACACGAGGTAGCCTCAGCTCAACCTCTTCCACAAGGGAACCCATACTAAGACACACAAACTTCTGACTAAGCCCTACCCAATTCAGGTATTGTGGTTGTACGGTAAAATTGGAATGGTATCGCATCCGAACCCAACAATCAGTTTTTGTAAAGGGCCAAGGCTCATGCCTCAACATTTTCATCATCAAGCATTGTGTTTGTCAACATATGTCAAAACATTTCAATAGAATGAATCATCATTCCAAGGTTTTCATAATCATTTTCACCAAGTATTCCCATCTAAAGTGATCAACTTTTATGCTTAGCACTAGCTACTAAATTTGAGGGTATTCCTTAATGAAGGGTGTTAATCAAGTATAACTATCCAACTCTAGTGTTATGCCTTTTGATGGCATCTAAGTATAACTAGTTAGGCCTAGTTTTATACTCTTTGTGGTATCTATCCTATTTGTCCAATACTACCAAATCACTAACTAAAGTTAAAGACTTTGGTAAAAGTAAGAGAATAAATCTTGCAAGTAAAACTTGGGATGGGTATAATCAAGGTTGCATAACCAAAGCATGCCTAATGCATCTTGCATAGGTTATCTTGCACAATTCTAGCTTTCAAGTGTTAGCTTGCTCAGTTTACTCGAAGTGCTAGGCTTGCAAGTGTTAGCTTGCAATTAGTGATGGCTTGCCTTGAGTAGTGCAGTGATTGAAGTTCTCCTCTTCTTCTTCTTGGTAGTATTCCTCCTCCTCGTATCCCGGGTTGGTACTATCGTCTATAAATGAATAAGAGGTACACAATCACCAAACAATACTTAACTATTTCTATTTAGCACACTAAGGCTCACACTTGATGATCTAGCATCATCACAAAGATCACATGAAATAAAGACTTAATCTTGTTTATCTTATTTTGGAAAAGTAATTTCTACTCATTGAAATTACTTAAGATTTAATATTCTCCAATTAAAATATGGGATCATGTTTACACAAGTCATCACCACATATTCTAATACTTGGGAATGTGATTTAAAGTGGTGGTCATATTTTATAAAGTTTAAGATTATTTTATAATAAAATTAAAGTGACTAGAATTGCCTATATCGCATTCTTTTGGTACTAGTCCAATGTCAATGCATGTAAACCTTAATATTTTTACATATTCAGATAGATCGTGTCAAATGTGATTTTTGAGAGTTGGAATCAACTCAAAAGCATCTATGGTTGATTTTTGAAAAATGTTTGAAGTGGCAAAAGCCCCTGTCTTGTTATTTTTGGTATAGGTGATCTATAACTTCAAATGGTTTGAATCCAACAGACTCGGATAGATAATTTGAAGACCTTTCTAAAAAAATTGGAATCATGCAATTTGGTTCAGTGAATCTCTTTGAATTGATTTTTGAATCTACTGACAGAATTTGGTTTAAACTAAAATGGAAAATAACTATTTGAATCTACAGGCCTGCGCGGGAAACTAACTAGGCCGGCCCAATCTGCACAGCGTGGCGCAGAGGGCTACTAATAGCAGGGTCCCACTAGTCAGTGACTCTATCTAACCGAAATGATATCGTTCAATCTAGGCCCTATGATTAGAACCTGATCTAACGACTGACATTCATCTCCTACATCGAACAACTCCGGCGAGGTCTGAACCCTAACGCGGTGTGGGGGTCATGTGAGGATCACGAGGGCTCCAGCTAGGGTTGGCGATGGGGGCGAATGGCGTTGTCGACGATGGCGGTTCGAACGGTGGTCGCGGCGGCTCCTAGGGCGGCTCCAATCGACGGCTCCTCTTCTCCTCTGTAGCGGCAGACTTCGGCCAAATTCTGGTGATGCGGTGCTTGCCTTGCTCCCGGGAGAGGTTTGGGCGGTGTTGTGAGGAGTGGGGAGTGAGGTGGTGTGGAGAATGGAGGCGGAGGGGGTCTCTATTTATACACCAGCGAAGGGACATCACGACATGGGCTCGGGCTCGTCGGTGACGATGATACAGGGGGCTATCAGCGTGGCTAAGGGTAGGGGGTGACACAGTGCTCCCTGGCAGTCATCACGGGCTTAATGGCGCGACACGGGGCAGTCTAGGTTGGTCGGGTGAGGGAGGTGCTCTGTGTGGAACTGGCGGTGTTCGAGACGGTGCACGGGGGCTACAGGTCGCTGGTGGTGAACGGGGATGTCTGGGAGCTAGCTGGTGTTATGGCGAGCTTGTGCACGCGCGGAGAGGGCGAGGCGTGGCGTGGGCGAGCTGGTTGGCTACAGCGCTCTGGCGCGCTCTCGGCATGACGCAGAGAAAGTGGGCGTGATGGTTTTCTGGTGGTCCATGGCCTGGCTGCGGTAAAGGGCTGGACAGGGGGTGGCGGTGGACGGTGGCGTGCCTCCTGGACATTATGTACGTGGGCGGCGATCGCTGTGGCGTGCAGTCCATGGTCGGTCGGCGTGGGTTGTTTCGGGCGGCGTCACACTGGTGCAAACGGCAAAGAGGGGTGCTGGTCTGGTTCATGGTTAGACACTGGGGGAGACATGGGAGTGAAATGGGGGCAAATGGTCGAGGTATCAATGCTCCAAACAGTGAAGTTAGGCCAAGTTTGATTTGTGTCTGCAAAGTGTTCGACCAAATGGCTGCAAGAATTTAAATTTGAAATTTTTGAATGAATTTTGGTGAGGGTTTTGATCTTATGCTTGAGTGTCTATGGTTGCTTGGAAAAGTCAAGGTGAATTGATTTGAGTGGTTTTTGCAAAATGGTGATCTTACCATATGAACTTGATTCAATTTTGAACTGTCCTTTAAATAGATTTGAAAATTGTTTCTATTGGTTTGTAAAGTGGGCTTTGGTTCACCTTTACTTGGTCTAGCAAGGGGTGAAAAGAATTGGAATTGTTTCTGTTAGAAATATTTTATTAGGAACACCCAAAGTGGCATAGTGGTTAATTTTGGTCAAAATGACCATTTGATCATATGATCCTTATTTGATTTTCTTTTCTTTTGATTTTGTTTGTAATTGTCCTAGATGATATAGTATTCATCTTTAAACCATTTCTTATCTATTTTAGCAATCAAACATGGCAATTGCACTCAATTCTACACTAATGCAAATCACACATACCCTCATACCCAAATTAATAATAAAAGTTTTTGTTAACCCTAAACTTGGGTGATTTGAACTTGCTAATCTTACTTAATATTTTTGGGGTGTTACAACCATAAAGGCCGAATTAAAAAGATTCTGGGATAACTAGGGGCGGATGCCCTATTCTTTATGGGCTCACTCCGAAACTAAATGCGTTATGGTCGACGGCCACAAGACAATGAAAAGGCTGAATTGAAAGTTTTGGGCTATGATTGGGCCTGATAGGTTAATTTCATGGGCTCAGTAATAAAAATTCCAGACCTCAACAAGGAATAAAAAACGAGGGAGAAAATTTTGGCCGATATTTTCGCGTGAAAATTGTTGACAACTAGGACACATACCCCACGCGCGCCAAAACTTTCCTACTCGCGCCTTCACTCCAGCAGCCAGCTATTTTCTCTTTGTGCCATTCTTCTGGAGACGCGCATGCAGTCAAAACCACAAGCCGCACACCAAAACATTCACACTCCGTCTATCGGCCGAGGTGGTCTGACACCATTGCTGGTGGCGCCGTTCTTTTTGAGATGCACACAGGCCGGCGATCAGCTGGTCGATCCCCACGGTACACTTATAATATCCTTAGTTCGCTCAATCATTCCCTAGAAGTAGTTTCGTACTCGATCTGCTTGTTTGACATTGTTCTGCACTTGATCTGTTTGTTTGAATTGGTTGTCATTTTTTGCTCGGTAGATCTGTTCTCTCAAATATGTAACATAGTTCTACACTCAATTTCTGAAATAAGCTAAAATTACGTGGCATTTATAGTTCTATATTCAATCAGGTTGCTCAGATATCTTGGCTTAATTAGATCTATAATCAACCTGTTCGGTGAAATATCTTGAAAGCTTCTGACCATCTCTATCCTCAACAGATGGACATATATTGGATACTGAATGGAAAAAAGCAACACCTTCATATTGGGAAGGTGTTAATTACTTCATGAAGTTTGTTAGACAGCATAACGACAACTCGGATGTGTTTTGCCCATGCCGACAATGCCTTAATTATAAAAATCTGAGTCAGAGCACAGTCACAGACCATACTTTCATTAATGGGATGCAACGCACATATATTAGGTGGACTAAACATGGTGAACCATATGATCAGCCTGTTCTTGATCCTCTAGCTGATGCTGATCCGCCTGAAGCTCATCAGTTCGAGGATGAGGACTTTTCTGGTTTGTTAAGGGACATGTACCCCACTGCAAGCAAAAAAGGCGCTCCTTCTCTGAAAAGATCACTTTTCTCTGACCTGATAGAAGATGCCAAGTGTTCAGTGGACCCTGATTCTGGTATCTCAAGATTTGAACTGGTAATGAAATTACTAAAGGAGAAGTTGTTCAACAAGATTACCAACAAAGCTTTCGAGTCAGTGATTAAGGTGTACATTGAGTCAATCCCTAGGGAAGGACTGCCAAAATCCTTTTATGAGATGAAACAGTACATCAAGGTACTTGGACTATCATATGAGAAGATACATTTTTGTCCAAATAACTGTGTACTATTTTGGGAGGATTATGAAAACCTCGATGAATGCCCAGTATGTAACGAATCAAGATGGAAAAATGGTGATAAAAAGAAGAAAGATCCTTGTAAGGTTCTGAGATATTTTTCAATTATAGATAGATTGAAGATGTTGTTTCAGTCAGAACAAACATCTAAGGAAACAAGATGGCACAAAGAGATTCTCAAGCCAGAAGATTACTTACTCAGACATCCAGCTGATGGCGATGAATTGAAGAACTTTGACAAGGCTCATCTAGGATTTGCAGCGGATCCAAGGAACCTGAGACTTGGCCTAGCTACAGATGGATTTAACCCATTTGGCAACATGAATAACTCGTATAGCATGTGGCCAGTACTTGTTACAATTTACAACCCGCCTTCCTGGGCATGCACTGATCAGTTGAACTGCTTGCTGGCTTTACTCATCCTAGATCCCAAATCACCTCGGAAGGATTTTGATCTGTTCATGCAGCCTCTTATATGAGACTTGTAGGACCTATGGAAGGGTGTCATGACTCCTGATATCCTTGCTAGTAACCATGAAGATGCCAAGTTCCCTATGTGTGCTGCTGTGTTATTCTGCACCCATGATTTTCCAGCTCTTGGCACTATGTCATGCAGTGTGACAGTAGGTTATAACGCATGTGTTCGCTGTGAGACACAACAGGTCACAGTTAGGCTACAAAATAAGACTGGTTTCATTAGCCACCGGGTTTTTCTTCCTCAAGGCCACAAATTCTGAAAAAACTTGAAAAAATTGCAGTTCTATGGAAAGAGGACTGAATATGGCACTGCACCACAAAAGTTCACTACAGCTGAGTTGCAGGCGCATTTACAAAAGGTCAGAAATGTCAAACCAGGAAAACAACCAGCTGCCAGACGAGGTAAAATAAAGAATACAGAAGATGCACCGATAGTAGGAGCAGCATCCAAAAGGAAGAGAGCGAAAGAAGTAGCAGCAGATTCCCAAGGGAAGGAAAAGGAACCGAGAATATTTTATAAGCGCATATCCACTCTATGGGACTTGCCGTATTGGGCTGGTAAGACACTTTGACATAATATTGATGTCATGCACATGGAGAAAAATATATGTGACAGCATTATAGGCACATTACTCGACATTCCATCTAAGACAAAATATAGCTATAATGCTAGGCTTGACTGAGAAAAACTCAACATTAACAACAACTTGAAGCTGCATCCTGAAGATACGGTTGATAAGGGTGGTGAAAAAATTACAAATTTCGAGGTGCAGAATTTACCTTGCCGATGAATAAAAGGGGTCCTATTTTGTGACTTCCTCCGAGGTGTGAAGTTCCCATCTAGATTTGTGATACGTTGCTAACCTATCCATAATTTTTGATGTTCCATGCTTGGTTTTTATCTACTTTCTTATGTTTTGTTCCAACTTTGGAGTATTTTCATACACTTTCTTGGACTAACCTATTAAGAAGATGCCACAGTGCCAGCTGCCTGTTTTCTGCTGTTTTTGGTTCCAGGAAGTCAGAAAATGAATATTCTCGGAATTGGATGGGACAAAAGCCAAAGTCAGTTTTTCACCGAGAAGGACACAGAGCCAGAATACGAGACGGAGAGGGGCCAGGGGACCGCCACAGCACCTGGCCGTGCCAGAGGGTGGTGTGGCCGCCCTAGGCACCCCCTCGGCCTCCCCTTCCGACTATAAGATGCCTCTGATACAGAAACCCTAAGTACCCAATCAAAATTCCACGAAAGAGTCTGTAGCCGCCGTCATCTTCATCCCTAGATCGGGAGGGATCTGAAGCTCTTCTCGGCACCCTGCCAGAGAGGGGAATTCACCCTGGAGGCCTTCTTCATCATCATGCAAGCCTCCGGTGTGATGCATGAGTAGTTCATCTCTGGACTACGGGTCCATGTAGTAGCTAGATGGCTGGTTATTCTCCTTTGTGCTATCATGTTTAGATCTTGTGAGCTCCGTTCATGATCAAGATCATCTATTTGTAATCCTACATGTTGTGTTTGCGGGGATCCGATGGATATTGAGATGCTATTTCAGATTGATTATTGATTCTATCATGTCTTTGTTATTTGTGATCTTGCATGCTTTCCGTTGTTAGTAGCTATCTTGGCCAAGTAGATGCTAGCAACTCCAAGAGTTAGTATTTATGCTCGATAGTGGGTTCATGCCTCTAGTAATCTGGGGAAGTGACAGAAATCTCTAAGGTACTAGATGTGCTGTTGCTACTAGGGAGAAAACAACAGTCCTTTGTTCATAGAACAATCGTATTGTTTACTTTACATGCAATGCGTAATGAAATTATCTATTGCTTGCAACTTAATACTGGAGGGGGTTCGAATGATAACCTAAAGGTGGATTATTAGTCATAGATGTAGTTGGATTACGGTCTATGTATAATGTTGTAATGCCCAATCGAATCTCAAAGGAGTCAAGATGATTAGTATATGCATGTATGCTTTCTCAATGTTTGTCAATTGCCCCGCTGTAATTTGTTCACCCAACATGTTATCTATCTTAAGGATAACCACCACTAGTGAACTATGGACCCCGGTCCTTTCTTTTAAATCAATCTACAACTGTTTACTGTTTTCTATTTACTTTCTGCAAGCTTTTACTTTCTTCCACTCGATACGTTTAATCCTTTGTTTTCAGCAAAACCAGTGAGATTGACAACCTCATCGCAAGTTGGGGGCAAAGTTCTGTGGTTGTGTTGTGCAGGTCTCCACGTCGCTGCTAGCACCGGTAGTGCGCCCTGCCAAAGTCCCGCTAGCAACACCTTGGAGGTGTTTCCTTGCTCCTACTGGTTTGATAAACCTTGGTTTCATAACTGAGGGAAAACTCGCTGCTGTGCTCATCATACCTTCCTCTTGGGGTTTCCCAACGAGCTCGATATAAGTTGGGCCATCAATTTGCTTTCAACATTGAAAATTGTATCAATACAGAGGAGAACAAGCTCCAAGGGTTGAAAACTCACGATTGCCACGTCCTACTATAAAGGCTTTTAGCTCTTGGCATTAAAGGCTTAGTGAACAAGCATTTGTACAACGTGCTTGCAAAGTTAGGAAAGTTCTTTAGAGAAATCTATAGCAAAACTCTGGACAGAGATCAGTTGTAGCGTGTCTTTAGACGGACATAGCAGAAATCCTGTGCAAGCTTGAGCTAATATATCCACCAGCCTTCTTTGATGTGATGGTGCATTTGGCTGTTCATCTGACTGAAGATGCACTTTATAGAGGTCCCGTACAGTACGGATGGATGTACCCTATAGAACGTTGACTTTGCACTTTCAAGGGTACTATTAGGAACAAGGCTAGAGTAGAGGCTTGCATTGTAGAGGCATACATTGCTGCTGAAGCATTTGCATTTTGCTCAAGATACATTCCTGATCGTAAAACGAGATCCAGTATGGGTGGCAGAATTGAAAAAGTTGAAAAATCTGTTTTTAACCATGGTGTTCGCCTAGTAGGAAAGAAGGAACATAGAACATTAATGCAGCACGAATATGACCAACTTACCTGGTATGTGCTGAATAACGCTGATGAGGCTCAAAACTTTGTTGCGTGAGCACTATTCATACATATCCTCACATATATGAAATGAAACTTGTAGCAAGATATGTTCAAATGTCTTACTTGAGTATCGTTTTTGTATTATTTAAAGCAACCAAAGGAAAAGATTATGCTACACCAGTATGTGGGGTTGGGTTTCAGGAATGGTTTAGGAATCATGTAAGATGGTCAATTGAACTTTGAATTGCATATGAATTGTGCACATGAGATGACCTCTTGATTATTTTGTATAACCGCAGATCACGAAGCTACGTGAAGAGAATCCATGCGATGTTAGTGATGGTCTCTATGCCCTATCACATGGTCCGGCAAAGAGGTGTAGACAGCTTCAACTTGCAATGTCGATGGTATCCACTACAACACTTATGAGCGTGAGAAACATCTGAAGACACAAAACAGTGGCATCACGACTAGTGGAGAGCACTTGACAGCCAAAATGAAGAAGTTAGATGACTATGATCATTATGGTTGCATAAAAGAGGTTATTGAGTTGAACTATAACAACAAGACTGGTGGTCGATCTATGGTTCTATTCAAGTGTTATTGGTATGACCAAGATCCGAACAAGAAAAGAGGCCCCAAAAATGATGGGAATTTCATATCAATCAATACTACTGCTGAGTGGTACAAGGAGGAACCTTATATTTTGGTAACTCAAGCTTCCAAGGTAATTTTCTTGGATGACAGAGATAATAAGGACTGGCAATATGTGCAAAAGTTTGAGGCAAGGAGCACCTATGATGTGAATGAGTATGACGAGCCAGTCACCATAGATGTTGCCCACCAAGATGATCCTAGTGGTTGTATGATAACTGAACTGGCTGATGTCGATGAAAATTTGATTGCCAGATGCAGCTCTACGCATGATGGACAAGTAGATTTCACTGTCGAGGTTAGTGTAGTTGACAAAGACAGGAATAAACTGGTTCTACCTGATGAATCTCAGGACATGTATGATGAATGGCAAGGGGAAGAAGATCCAACCCAGTCGGAATATGTGGATCAAGAACGCGGCGGTGCAGAAAGCCATGATGGCGACGATGATTAGACTGTTGTTTCATATTATGCAGTGATATGATGAACATTGATTCGTATTGGTTTTCTCTTTGTAGAATGTATGAGACATGATGACAACTTCCTGTTGGATTATAATCTTAGACTAATTGTTTTCCCTCTCTAAATTGGATTAAGATTAATTCGACAAGTGCAAACATATGTAGAACAGGTTCACTTGGCGTGCAGCAGTAACATTGGTTCAGTACATTAATTAATTATAAACCACAGGACCAGTTTCATACAGAAGGGGCATATGCACCTCGTGTCAGTAGAGATGGGCGAGCACATTGTCTCGGCAGATAGGGCAGCTGACGTTGGTCTCAAACCAAGTGAAGATGCACTTGCGATGGTACAGGTGGTTGCATCCCCGGAGATGCACCGTTGTGTGCTTCGACAACGCCTGCATGCATATGTTGCAGTGGCCATCCTCCTGCTCAACCAGGTACCAACTATCTTGAAGCGCTGACAAGTTGACGACGAGCCGGAGATTCAGGCTGAGGGTTAGGTCAAAGTGGAACCCATTAACCCACATACACGCCTCAAGCTAGAGCCGGTGCAGAATGTCGTACGACATGATGATGTCCCACTCCTCCGCCGTGAGTTGCAGGTTCTTCAGCAGCCATACACGGCCAAGAACCTTGCGCATAGTTCCCACGACCTTGTGCCGCCATTTGGGGATTTTTTTGGGGGGTGGGGGGAGGGGAGGGGAAGGGGCTAGTCGATGGTGCTGGCCTGGATGAGGGGGAAGAGGCCAGGGGAAATGGGTGAGGGCCTTTTTGATTTGTAGGATAGGAAAATCGTAGGAAAAGGAAAAATATAGGATTGCATTGTCATGTTCACTCCAATCCTATAGGAATTCATATGCACCAAAGTGTGTTTGATTCCACCATAGGAATCTAAATAAGACCTACGGGTGAATGTTTGATTTCCTACAAAAACTAGTACTGTACAAAGGAATCCTTAGGAAAAAATCCTATGGGAATCAATCCTACAAATCAAACAATCACCATAGGAAAATTTCCTATAGGATTTAATCCTACAAAATTCCTAGGAAAATCCTTGGAATCAAATGGACCCTGATAGTGGACTACTTGAACAAAAGGCGGGGTCGCGCTACCTCATCACTCCCCAACATCATCCCTGGCTCATCCTCTCTTCATGGTTCTATTTAGGCTCGTCATAGTGCTAGTGGGAGTTATTTAGGTAGTACATAGTCCTACATGTATTGCCAACTAAGCATTTAGATGACATGGCATGCAATTAAATGATCAGAGAGAGCCTTGGGGTAACTAGCTATGTTACCATAAGGGCGTCTCCAATGTGAAAATAAGGTCGGATATAAGACACCTGTGGTCGACCTTAGTGGAATTTAAACATTATAGCACTCGGTCTTAAGCTAAGAAACCTTGCGATCGACCATACCAGTATGATCTGACCATAAGAACTAGAAAATCATTGTTTCTCTCCTCACTACACAGTGCGCTTGCGGTAGAATTTCAAGAAAAATGAGTCTACATTGCAATAAATGAGACTTTGCATGATACCACACCTATGTTACTTTCCAGTATGGAGGTAGTAACCCTATTTTATTTTATTTTGCAAAAATGGAGGTAGTAACTTAGACTAGTAACATATGCATGTTACTACTCTAAGTTACTCCCCACCATGACCAACCTAAATATAATAACTTGCATATGTTACTGTCTTCATAGTGGGTGATAACATGTGTGTGGTGTCATGCAAGACCTAATTAATTAGGTTCTAGACTCATATAAATGTGTGATGTTATGGTAATACCTCCCTCTCTTTCATCATTAATTATCATGTCATGTCACCAATTTGCTTAGTTGGCATTGCATGTACATGCAAGTTACTACTCCCACGTGACGAGAGGGATGGCTATTGTCTCTATGTTAAATAGAGGAAGGGTTGTTGAGCTGGACAGGGAAGACCAATATTTTAACATATCCTTGATTTTTTGTGTGGCATCGTCTGTGTAGCGTAGGCACTGGTGCCGGATGGATGAAAAGTGGTTTGGGCACCGATATTTGCATACGCTATGGAGGGCCACCCAAGTTCTACGGATTTTCAAGCTTTTTTATCTAAAAGAGAGCAACTATGTAGATGCACATGCTGGTGGTACTTCACCTTGCTATCGCTAAAAGAGAGAAACTATGTGGATGCGATGATGATTAAATTTGTACATAACATAACTAGTATATAGGTACAACACAACTACGGCAGAAACTAAACCATACTCTAGACAAAATCAGCACACACATAGACACCTGAATATCATACGGTTCTTTTTTGTCAAGAACCTATGTCGCCCTCTGCCCATGCGGGCACGCCGTTTGGTGTTCGATGAACTCGAGGAAGCTGCTAGCCATGTCACAACCTTTGTTGCTGCACTTGAGCTTCATTCCCGAGGACATCTGATCCATGGTAGTGGTTGGTTCGAAGACGCCTCCGTATTCACATCCCGAGCACTGGCCATCGGACAATTTTCCAACACATTGTGTGCATACAATGTGCGTTGCGGCCTTGCCAAAGCACTACTCGTGCAAGGAAAAGACATTTAGCCCAAAAACAAGAGTTGTATCGAACCAGTGTGGAAAACATCATGAAGAAAGAAGTAGTAATAACCATGTACGCGGGACGACGAATAATTTGAGAACACAGCCTGCAGCTGAAGACCTGCCTCATTGCACTCATGTCAATCATAGCTTCAAACCACTCGTCCGCCATAGAGCCACCTTCTTCAATTGCGGCGGATCTAAGAGGGATTTGAGACCGAGCGAGAGTGCAGAGGGAGGAGCGCAGATCTGAGAGGGTTGATGAGAGCGAGCGAGAGAGACTGGTACAATAGTTAAATACTAGGAGTACTAGACTCCTCATCTCACTCTAGGCAATATCGTCCGTCCATCCAAATTCAACGGCCATGAACTGATACCTTATCTCTTTGGAAAGAGACCTGCATGGAGAAAACTAGGGAAGCGCTGTGTTTCCCGATTAATTATCTCCCTCTGACCCGGTGTACACGTCGCTTTGATGACCTAGGGCTATGTGGAAGACTAAATACTGTACTCCAGTACTACTCTGGGATGGGGTACTAGTACTACTACTCTACCTCTGTTTGGGATGAGAGTATGAGACTAGCCCCAATGGGGGTATCAGGTGGTACGTATTGTATCATGCATTAGGCCTTTCATAATGGAGTATACCTTAACACGTTACCATAGGAGTTATAAATACCTAATAGACAACCTCTCCAATGCATTGTATTTTAGAGGTTGTATCTTAATTTAATGTGTTTTCTCTCATGCATGCATTTTATTGGGCAATCAACTCTTTTTGCCTATGATTACGTGCAAGGGGTGTATCTTAGCTACTACTAGTATGTACTAAGATACAACAACACCCTCTCTCCTCCTTAATTGACATGCGATAAAAGCATTTTGCCTAGTATGCCACGCTAAGAGACTCCCCCATTGTCAAAGACCTTATTACATGCATGAAAAATGCTTATGTGTCACGGCAATTAATGATGAAAGAGATTGTGTTGGTATCACTGAAAAATAATTATAATTTTGTTCTTGTACCTTGTGTCATGTAGAAATCAACATACTACTACTAGCTACCTATTACTCGTTATTCTCGAGAGAAATGACGAAGAAGATTCTAGAATTATTGAGAAGTGCGTTCTGAGGTGTGTGCATAGCGTTCACTGTGCTAAAGACTATCAATGGAATATTCTATATGGTAGCATGGATAGAAGATCCAACGGTTTGCAATGTTGGGATTTGCCAGGCTTGATTGATTTTTCAAAGTTCAAAGTACTGAGTACACAATATAGTGTGGTAAGATTATATAATATAGGTAAAGCTCAGAAAATATGAATATGCGAGTCTCACGTGTCGGAGTACTTCTATGTAGTGACTAGTAAGTTGCACGTGCCGTGCACGTGAGACTCAGATAATAGACGTATGACATATCATGGGTACTATTCAACATGGTGGTTCTAGAACATGGTGGAGTTTGGTCTAGGTACTATTCAACATGAATCTAGCTGCTCTAAACCATTGGATCTAACAGGCTAACGATAAGGATTGGTGCTATGGATCATTCATATTCAAAACTACTCCATTATAGTGGTAGAGAGAATACAACCTACTATGCTATGAAATTTTTGGGGTGGTGACATGATGGTTCTAGAACATGCATGGTGGAGTTTGATCTAGGTACTATTCAACATGAATCTAGCTGCTCTGGACCATTGGATCTAACAGCCCAACGGTCAGGATTGGTGCTATGGATCCAATTCAAAACTGCTCCATTATAGTAGTAGATATAATATGACATACTCAACAGCCAGGATTTTGGTCCCCCTCGAGGCTGCCGATCCTATGTTGGCCGCATTACGGAGGCGTCAACACGACATGCGAACAAAAGTGGACCTCTACAACAAAGTGCCGGTCTCGGTGTGCCTCCCTTTCGACTGTGACGGAGCTGCGTCCGGGTAGGCGCTCTGGCTGGACATCAACCGTAGCCAAGTTAAGCCCGTGCGAGACAGCAGCCAATCCTTCCACCGGGAACCTGCAGCCAGCGATAATGCGACCGGGGCAGACAACTCGAGTGGGCGCCAGGTTGCTGTGGCTATGGCCGACGCTGTCCTGGGTCCCCTCGAGCCTATCGATCCTATGCTGGCCCTTGCTTACGATCAGGACATGCTCGAGTTCGAGCTCGCGCGTGAGGAACCTGCGGCCAACGAGCATGCGACTGGGGCAGATAACTCAAGTGAGCGCCAGGTCGCCATGGCCGTGGTAGACGACGCCATCCTGGGTCCCGTCGAGCCTATCGATCCTATGTTGGGCCTTGCTCACCATCAGGATATGCTCAAGTTCGAGCTCGAGCGCGAGGAACCTGCGGCCGGCGAAGGTGCGGCTGGGGGAATCGACTCGGTAGGGGGAAGTGTGCTCCTCTACTCGTTCCGAGAAATCTCTTCCCTTCGACCATGATCAACACGCATGTGCGCGCTGTGTTTCGTGTGTGAAGCAAACCGTAGTAGCAAGAGTATGACTCAGCTGCTCGGTTGAAACTGAGCAAGACCCGACTACCTTTCCGAGCTAAATTTTAGGGGCCTTTGTGCAAATTCTATGGACTTGGATGTAATTTTCTATTTTTTGATGTAACCTTTTAATTCCACTGTACGTGTTGATTGAAGCATGATGCACTATCAGATGAAATTAGCTAGTATAAAATTAAGTTTAAAAATATAACATGTAATTTATCCAACCAATTCATGTAGTATTAGTAGTAAACTAGTAAGTTGCACGTGCCCTGCGTGAGACTCAGATAATAGACGTCTGGCATATCATCACTATATAAAATTATAATAGGTCAAGCAGAAAAAATATAAATTTGATCAACATCTATAATATATGGGTGTATATTTGGTTCTTGTACTTTGTATATCATGTAGAGTGAATGATTATTAGCTAATCTAAAACTTCAAAATTTGGTAACATGGCCTGGAGAAATGAGGAAGAATATTCTAGAATGATGGAGAAGTGTTTTGAGGTTCCCATGTTTCCGGACATAGCGAACCACCCAAGTTTTACTTGCGATTCCTAGGTTCTTTGAGTTTTCAAGGTTCGTAGATAAATTAACCCACTTAAATTACACTACTGTCTCTGATTCAAATTAATGTTCTCAAATTTGTCTAGATTCGGGTATATGTATCTAGCACAGAAACATGACTAGATACATTTGAATCTAGATGAATCTATGAATATTAATATGGATTGGAGGGAGTCTGTCAAAATTATGTAAAATTATTTTGAACCACATGTGAGCTACCAATTGCTCTTTAAATTCCACAAAATCTTTTGAAGTTACCCACCAGACAGCCAATATATGGAGAACATGACCGAGAGTTTTCAAAGATTCAACTTCTTTCTAGACTTTGCATGCCGACAAAATTGACCCTGCTTTGAAAAAAGAGAGACAAATAGGCCAAAAAAACAGGGGGACTCATGCATGGCGTCCTTTTGCTTGTATTATCTACCATGAAAAATAATAAACATGAGTCTTTCACAACTTTTGAAAAAAGCTGTTTCACAAAAATGGCCTACCATTTATAAGTATGAACAGCTTTTAGGACGAGCGACCAAGCAAGGTCACGGACATATCCATGTTTATGGGAATTTTGTAGTAGTACTACAAGAAAGTAGATGTGCGCATCTTGGCATTGGTAAACATCTTTGCCAATGGGAGTTCCCAAATACTAGGAAAAGTAACAACTCCAATTTTATAAGTGATGGAAATATTTTTTTTGTAAAGCAAAGTACCCCACTTCCGTACTAGTACTACTCGAAAAGGGAGGCGGCTCCTTCCAAAAAAAGGAGGCAGCACGAGAGCAGCGGGAGGAGGAATCAGAAGGCGGTGCGATGTTAGAGCAAAGCTATGATGGGCTGCTGACACGAGGTACACTCCACTAGTAGTAAATATATGGACTTACTAGTAGTAATATGCACGCAAAACAAGTTGTATTTTCTCTCTCCTTCGCTAGCTCTCACCATCCATCCTCCATCGATATCTTCTCTGTAGCCGCGGGTGCACAGTCCGGCTTGTCTCTTCCTCGTCCACAGCGTGGCGCTGTACACGTGTGACTTGGTACGACACACCAATCTACTTCCAGCAACCATTTCCCCCCCAAAATTCAAGCCGTCTACTGGATTAATAATCATCTACACCAATACAAAAAGTGTCAAAAGTAATAATAATAATAATTACAAAAAGGTCCTCAGACCACATTGCGATGACTATAAACCCTAGTGCGCTAATTGGAGTGTCTCGCTCCTTCAGGACCTATGGTACTCAGGTTTCAAAAATTAAATGAAGAATGCCACTGACCCAATTTTCAGACTAAGTGTACCATGCTTTCTTACGATTCCCATGTTTTAGGATTTTGCAAGTGGGCATAGAAATGTTTTTCATTTTATTCCTGTTTAATCTTCTTGCTTTTTGATGAGGTTGCTGGATGTAATGCTAGTTATTCTATAGTTCAAATGTTAGGTATTATACATGCTGGTATAAAGCCGGCAATAGATGACGTGTCACTTTATTATACCTAACACTCGGTTATACTATTGAACTAACTCTCACGCACTTGTAGAATATTAATTTAGACCTAATTCGACAAATCGACAGAAAGTCGTCTAAGTGGGTGAAATTAGCTAGAAAATTAAGCTTGAAAGATATAACATGTAATTTATCCAACCACTTTATGTACTATAGTAAATAAATGGCACATGCTATGAACTCTAAGCCATATTGATCGCACTTCCTTCCAAAAAATACTTTTACTTCTTTACCATGCATGCTAACATGCACCGACCAAGCTAGACCAAAATATGGGCACACGATCATTATCTTGATGAAGACAGGGTATCTCCATGACCTTGGTCATCTTGCTTGAAACCCAAGAAAGTTCATACATAGTAGTATATGATATAGTAGGCAATACCAGAAGTGTGAGTTTTTCAAGTACTTTTACTGGTAGAAAAATAAGAAAGAATGGCCCCACCAAATTTTCGTACAAAGTAGACAATTCTTTCTTACAGTTCCAAAGTTTAAGTATTTTTCAAACTTTCAAGCTAAAGCTCCACATGCACTTAAATGCATGACTCTAAGTCGATTAAATGAAAATAGGTCAAACTTGAATACATGTGAGCGCGATAGACTGTTACTCTTGAAAATATCCAAAATTCTTTTGAAGATACCCATGCAGCCAATATATCATGGGCCAACAATAGTTTGGAGAAATGCCATTACTGATTAGTATTTGCATACCGACAAATTTGACGACGTATGGAAAACATTCAAACAAAATAAAGCGTAAAACAAAAACATGAGACTTCATTACGATTGGGGTACTTTTGCTAGTAGTATTATTAATTGCCAAGAAAAAGATAAACATGAGATTCAACAACCTTAGGGAAAACGGATTCACATTATAACCCACCATGATGTAACATTATTAATTCTTGGTTTTTAGCATGAACGACCAATAAGGTCATGTCCGTCTATATCGATGTATACCCTAGCTACACTTTTACATAGGGTTATGACATCGAGTAGATGGGTGCGACTTGGCCTAGTAAACAATGTTGCCCGTGGGAGTTTTGAACAATTAGGAAACAACATTTTTCACTTTTCCAACTGATTATGGGGATGTTTTGTACTAGTAGTAAAGAAAATCAGAAGAATGTGGCACTAATGCGAGAAGCGCGCCATGTTTCCGGACATAGCGAACCATCCATGTTTTACTTGCGATTCCTAGGTTCTTTGAGTTTTCAAGGTTCATAGATAAATTAACCCAATTAAATTACACTACTGTATCTGATTCAAATTAATATTCTCAGATTTGTCTAGATTCAGATATATGTATCTAGCATAGAAACATGACTAGATACATTTGAATCTAGATGTATCTATAAACATTAATATGGATCAGAGGGAGTTTGTTGAAATTAGGTCAAATTATATCAAACCACACGTTAGCTACCAATTGCTCTTTAGATTTCACAAAAATCTTTTGAAGCTACCCACTAGACAACCAATATATCAAGAACATGACTAAGAGTTTTCAAAGATTCAACTTATTTCTAGACTTTGCATGCCGGCAAAGTTGACCTTACTTTGGAAAAAGAGAGATAAATAGGCAACAAAAGCAGGGGGCTCATGCATGGCGTCCTTTTTCTTGTATTGCCTACCATGCAACATAATAAACATGAGTTTTCACAACTTTTGAAGAAACCCGCTTCACAAAAATGGCCTACCATGTATAAGTATGAACAGGTTTCAGGACGAGCAACCAAGCAAGGTCATGGACATATCCACATCAGTTTATGGTAATTTGGTAGTACTACAAGCAAGTAGATGTGTGCATCTTGGCATTGGTAAACAAATTTGCCAATGTGAGTTTCCAAATACTAGGAAAAGTAACAACTCTACTAAGCAATGGAAATATTTTTTCTATAAAGCAAAGTACTCCACTTCATTCTGGACTGCTACTCCAAAAGGTGGGCAGCGCGAGAGCAGCGAGAGGAGTGCCCTGCACATGAGACTCAGATAATTGTGGTGACCTAGCATACCACGGCATGATGTAGTACACTATAGTCATTGACATAACACCAATAAAACACCGTTCACTAGTATTACATCCCTTAGAGTGGTACAACAGAAACACAATAGGTCCAAGACATGACTATAGATTACAAATCGACTTTTTACAAAAGATCCAATGACACTCTAGGTTAAAGAGAGAGAAAGAAACTTCTACCCAAGAAGAACCAAAAGTAATAACTCAGAACTATCTAGCTAAAAAGACTAAGAGTTGACTCAACGCATGATTTCCGAGGCATGTCTCTTTGAGGCCCCTTCCACCGGCTCTCGCCGACGTCAATCTGGCGCCGTCGCACACCTATACATGGGTTTCTCTATTCTAGATTCTTCTGGTGGTGAATGGAAGATAACCTACTCGGGAAGTTCCACCGATGGTAAGTTCCTTGTTGGCTCTCTGATTCTCTTGGCGAAGCGCTGGCTGGTTATTCTCAATGCTAATGGTTTTCCTCTTGAGGGTAAATTCTTGGAAAATGGGGAGGCGCTCTCGGTTGGATCAGTGGTGAGGTTCCCCTCTCATCTTGCTAGGATCAATGATATCTCGAACTCCACTTCTGGATTTCTTGGGAATTCTTCTTCTGATGTTGACAAGGCTGAAGATTTGAATTTAAGTGGCACGTTACTTGCTCTTCCTTGCCTTCTGATGATTCTGGCAAAGTCGCTGGGTTTTTGATCCTTTATTCTCTTGCTAAGCGGATTGTGTTGCTTAATCAAGATAATTGGTGATTGATGCTAGATTCCTTCTTCATAATGAGAAGATCTTCTCGGGACTGACATTAGATCTTGTTGTCAAAAGAGTTGTTGTGGGTGCTCAAATCCTTGAGGACCTTGATTCCGACAAGGTTCAAGTTTCATCGGACAAGATCGACAAGTGCACTTCATTGGATTTCTCTAAAGGAATTTTTTTTGAGATGAATATCTTCAAGAAATTCAGACACCATGTTAATTTCTCAGGAGGTTTCCGAAGAAGACCTTTTTTTCTGGTTGGCTCTTTTGGTCGTGCCAACTTTAAAATTGATATTCATACAATTGGCATTGCCCTTAAAGCTTGTTTTGGTGGTCTAGCTTCAAAATTTCAAGTCAAAATTCTTCAAGATAGAACATTTTAGTTTTCAGTCACTTCACGTGCTGTGTGTTTTGAGATCTATAATTCAAATACTTTCTCAAATGAGTTTTTTGTCTTGAAAATCAACTTGTGGGGTGAAGGTGATCCGAATTGGAGATTTGAGGAGAGAGAATATTACAAAGAATTGGACAAGGATTGGACTTTTTTCTCGTACAAAAAGAAAAATAATCCTTCGGTTTTTGATCGTATCGTATCGCTGATTTCCTCATCAAAGGCCCCATGCAATAACGATAAAATCATGGGTGAAAATAAGAGAAATAAACCTGGCACATCGTTTGCGGAAATCATGGTTAATGGGAGAGTTATTGAGGATGCGAAATCTCCTAAAGTGTCGTTGTATTGGGAACAACAGTACCTAAGGAGGTTAGATAGAGGTGTGGGGACTAGCAGGGAAGCTATCGACGGTGTCCGCAGGCGGGATTGGATACAAGCGAGCGTAGTTGGACGCAAGAAGTACCCAGGTTCGGGGCCCTCGTGATGAGGTAAATCCCCTACTCCTGCCGAGTCTGACTATCAGGGATATACGAACTACAAGTGCTTCTCGAGCTGTATTCTCTAGCTACTGCCTTAAATGTGATGAGACCAACCCTTTCTACTGAGGCCTTGCCTCTCCTTATATAGGCAAAGAGGCAATGGTCTCCCTGGCCAATCCGACTGGCGGGCCCCACATGCAGGTCCCAGCCGGCTGGTCGTCTACAGTGTCCGGTATGGTGTGTCTCATCGCAGTATGAGCAGTATGGCTGTCATAGGCACAGTGGATGCCGTGCGAGCCTGTCGTCAGCATCGGGCCACTGTTCCTGCATCATCCCCACAAAGTCTTCGGTATGGCCGGGTGGTTGCCAGTCTTGTCATCGTACAGTGTGTACCGTGCACTGATACGCACGTCGTCCTGTCTCACTGATTGGGTCCAGCTACGTCGCCGTAGCCGACTACTTCTTGCTGACCCGGCTACCGCACGGTAGTCGGCCTGTCTTGCTCTGTCCGGCTGTGCTTGGTCAGCCGGACGCGATCCGACTGCTTGGTTCTTGTCCGGTTGGGGTACCTGGGGATCATCCCCCTGACACTAGCCCCCGAGCGCATGTGGATTTCGCCCTTATTTGAAATGTGCGCGCGCTCCCTCCTGCTTTTGAATTTGTGTCCGGCTGAGCTTGGCGGTTGCGCTACTCGTGACGTTAGTGGTGACGCCGGCCACGCGCGCACGCGCCATCATTTCCCTGCGGTGGGCATCGTAACGTCCCGTCGCACGTTGCCTCGGGAAGCCATTGTCCGGCGCTTCGGTTCTTGCTCCGGGATCTTCTGCGCATCCTGCTTCAGCACACGGGATTCGGGCGGCGGTTGGGGTGAGGGCCGTCCAGATGCGCGCCACGTGGCCCTGTCGATGGTTGCCCTTCTGGCCCTTTAAAGGGACGCCGCGGGGGAGGCAGTTCGTTTCCTTCGCTCCCCCGCTGCAGTTTCCCCTTCCCTCGCGTGCTCCTGCTTCTGCGCCCTTGCCTTCTGCACCGTAGCCTGCTGCGTCGCCCGCTCGTCGTCGTCGCTACGAGCCACCGCCACTCTTCCATCACCGCTCCCCTCTGTCAGTCTGAGATGGCCGCCGACCGCGGGGCTTGGTGCGGCTCCTCCGTCACGGAGGACCACATCGTGACGTACCGCGCCACCCACGTTCTCCCACCGTCGGAGGAGGTGGCGGTGCGGTTGGCACCGGCGGGGGAGGTGTCGCCGCACCCGGCGGAGGGGGAGCGCGTCATCTTCCTCTCCCATCTGGCATGCGGGTTTGCCTTGCCGGTGCACCCGTTCTTCTTGACCTTCCTCGCCTTCTTCGACCTCCGCCTCCACCACCTCGGCACCAACGCAATCGGACGTTGGCGCATTCCACGGCGTTCTGCGAGAGCTACCTCGGGATCCAGCCGGATCTCGGGCTCTTCTGCCGGCTCTTCCGAGTCCGGCCGCAGGTGCAGTACACGAAGGGGCCGCTAGTCGTCTGCGGCGACGCCTCCATCTACTCCCGCTCCCAATCCGGCTACCCCAAGTTCTTGCTTCAGGACACGGTACGGCTGTGGCAGCAGTCGTACTTCTACGTCAAGAACGTCACCAACATCGACCAGATCAATCTTCTGGCTTTCCAGGATGTCGAGTCTAGCCGGCAGAACTGGGAGCTGAAGATCCATGGTGACAAGGCGGAAACGGACGCGATGCTGCAGCGCATGTGCTCCCTCATCACCTGCCGGCTATCCGGCCTGGACATCACCCTCAGCTGGATGTCCCGGCTGATGATGCCGATGCAGCAGCGGGCGCACAAGATGTGCTATTACTCTGGCCGGCTGGAGCCGACCCGGCTGTCGCGCCGCGATCCCCGCTACCACAACTTGAAGGAGTGGGTGTGGACGATCACCCAGGAGCAGCTGCCGGAGAACTGGAAGTTCAGTCTCGCGCCCTACAACCAGGAGAACCGCGCGCCCCGGGTAAGTTGTTGTAGCCGGAAATTTCATTTGTTCTTCCCGCATTTTTCTTGTTCTGTCCGGTTAACTTCTTGTATTCGGCAGATGTTCGCTTGCATCCGTCGCAAGGAGGGCGAGGCTCCCCTTGAGGAGTTCACGCCTAACTTGCCCGAGCCGCGCGCTTGGCGGTCCGACGAGGTGTTGGACGAGGATGGCGATGCCTTTCCCAGTCGGAATGACGAGCCGGCTGCCGACCCCCACATGGAGGTTCACAAGGAAGAGGAGGCCGTGCCGACCGTCGATCTAGCGACGCGCTCCGTGACAGACGGTGAGGCAGGCGGGAGCGGCTCCAGTCGTTCTGGCTCTCGCCGGCCCGCGACGGAGGAGCCGGCTCCCAAGAGGAGTCGGTCTGGTGCCCTGTCGACGAGCCGCCTTGGCCGAAAGAAGGGGCCGCCCCCAGTTGTGCCAGGGTATGTCCCTTCTCCCCCCTTTTCTTTCAATGTTTTCTGTCTGCTTCCCTTTTTTCTCCTTTTTCTGACTTTGGTTTATTTGCCTTTGCCTTATCCTCCTTCTTCTTAGCACGTTGGTTTCCTTTGGAGCCGCGAGCCTGGCTCGGGCTCCAACTGGGTCGCCGCCTCATGCTCCGATTGCATCGGCCAGCGTCCCCTTCCTCCGAAGTGCCGCCTCCGCCTTCCCCTCGAGCTGAACCGGCTGCCCTGTCCAGATCGGGGGGTCCTCAGCCGGAGGCGGAGTCCTCGTAGCCGGATGGATCTTCCACAGGTGTGCGGGGGGGAGGGGGGGGGGCGCTGCCAGCAAGGAGCCCGTGGTTGTCGGCGACGACGACTCCGACGAGGAGCCCGGGGAGGAGTGGTGAATGGCGGTGGCCGTGGCGAAGGAGTCCTTGGCCATCAGTGCTGTGGATGACGACGCTTCCTCCGCCGCCTCGCTGACGTACCTAGCCGCCACGCTCGAGCTGGCGGTGAAGGAGATCGGGCTGCTGGAGGCCACAGCCGGCGGGAACCGGTCCCTGGAGCAGAAACTAGCCGCTGCTAACGGGACTTCCCAGAGTGAGTTAGCTTCCTCTATCTTTGCCTTTTTTTGTTTTTTTACTGATAGACGGTTTTGTTGCATCCATCCTCATGTGTGCTCAGCGCGAGATCGATCGCTTGAAGAAAGCGAACGACCGGCTGAGCAAGTCCAATTCCACTCTGCGGCTGCATAATAAGGATTGGCACGCGAGGGTAGATGGTCTGGAGGCCACCATCAAGGAGCACGACGCCTCGCTCGCCAGCCAGACCGAAGCCTTCACCCTTCTCGATGCCCAGAACAAGGACCAAGAGAAGGAGATCAAACGGCTGGCGACAAAGGAGAAGGCTCTAGTGGAGGAGCTGATGCAAGTCGGCCACACGGCTAAGGGTAAGTTCCCTTTTTCCGCTTTCTTTTCTTTCCGGATCCGGTAGCCGGATCTGACCCTTTTTTCTGACAGCCTTTTACCCCGGCATAGTCCTACTGGCCTACAACCGGCTATAGGAGAACTGGCCGGGAGTGCAGCCGACGGCTCAGGAGCTCGTCGTCCTGCTTGGCGAAGAGGCTGCCAAGCTTCGCCAAGCGGCGCAGGACGTCTTCTCCTTTGTGTGGGCGGAGGCGGTTCCGGAGACGATGGTGCAGCTAGCTGCGAAGGTGGGGGAGGTGCCGGCTGTGGTGGACCGACTGCGGGACCTGTCGGCGCGAGCCGGAGCGGAGATGGCTCTGGCCCTCATGCTCTCCTGGTACAAGGACGCCCGCGTCGAGAAGATCGACGGAGGCTTCCGTGCCGGCGCCGACCTTGCCGCCGTCCGCCAAGCCCATCCGGAGCTCCACGGGTCTGCCATCAAGATTGCCGACTACGTGGACCTCGACGAGGTGCTCACCGACTCGGAGTCCGTCGGTACTCCTAATGTGGAAGGCCCGATGCCGCCGCCCGCGGGTGCCAGAACCAGATCGAGCTCCGCGCCTCCTCCTCCACCCAAAGCTTCTTCTGGTCAAGGTGCTCCTCACGTCAAGGGTCCTGCCGCTTAGCTACTGCCCCGGGATGCCGGGTGTATTTGTCTTGCTTCTGTTATGCATAAAACTTGTCTGTCTATACCGGCTATCTCTGATGCCGGGTAACTTATGGGAGCTTCGCCTCTTTTTTGTTTGTTAATATTGAACTCTGGAGTTTCCTTTAACTTGTGCGTCTTGAATATTCTTTCAATATTTCATCGGCTAACTTCGTCCGGCTGACTTCGTCCGGCTACACTTTTAGCCGGAGGAACTACACCTCTAGTGGGGGCGCGCTAGCGCACCCACTGGGTGTAGCCCCCGAGATTCGGAGTAGCTGGCGTAGCCAGGTGCTTCGAATCTTCCTTATTTTTCCCAAGTCTTCTAACTTTATCCGATTAGCCTTGTCCTAGTCGGCTTCTTTCGTCGGCTGAACGCCTTCAGCCAGGGGACCTATCATTTCAGTGGGGGCACGCGAGCGCACCCACTGGGTGTAGCCCCCGAGATTCGGAGTAGCTGGCGTAGCCAGGTGCTTCGAATCTTCCTTGTCTTCTCTTACTCCTGCCCTTGCCCTCACCTAGGCTCCGAACGGCCGGCTAAACGCCCTTAGCCGGTCAGGAACTACAAGATTCCACTAGGGGCACGCGAGCGCACCCAGTGGGTGTAGCCCCCGAGATTCGGAGCACTTGATGAAGGCAAGGACTTCGAATCTTCTTCCCTTTTCCTGAATTCCGACTCGAAGTAGTCGCGCAAGAATATACATATACATACACATACATCCTCACAGGTTAATAGGTTAGTCTGTCAAATTGTAGTCGGAAAACTGCTTGTTTTTCCGAAAACTGGCTTGTGCCTTTCCAGACACTTGGTCGGTTTCCCGTGTGCTCTGCTGTTTTTGCTACGTCCTTGCCAGGCAACCGGGTTGCGGTCTGCAGCCGAAATCGAAGGGAGCTGACAGTACATTGCGCACGGTACTAACGGCTTAGTAGCCGGATTGGTTCGGGCTAGTTGCAAGGCCGGAACGCCCGGTCTGTCGCGTATCCTCCCTGTTTTTCGTGTGGGATGCCTCGGGCTTTTGCTCTTGCTAGCCGGACAGCCGGGTTGCGGTCTGTAGCTGAGACGAAGAGTGGGCCTCTGACATCATCGCACACTACTTGGTCGGTTTGTTGACTTAGCAGGCCGGGCTATCCGGCAAGCCCCCGGGTAGGGGTTGCCGTAGCCGGAAAATCAGAACCAGAAAAGTAGATGCGAAAACATATTTCTAGCAAGGAGCCCCCGAGATTCTCGTAGGGGTCCGCATTTTTATTCATGGGGTGTTCAGGATACATACACTGCTTGGCGACAAGGTGTAAAACGGGCGCAGCAGGGCCACGTTCCAGGGACGCTCGGTCTCTTCATCTGACTTGTCCATCTTGTTCTTGCGTGGGTGCTGCGCGTCGATGAGGTAGTAGGAGTCATTGGGCAGCGCCCGACTGATGATAAAGGGGTCCTCCCAGGGTGGCGATAACTTGTGCATGCCTTTCGTGTCTTGCACCAGCCGGAGAACCAGGTCGCCCTCACGAAACGCGACTGGGCGAATCCGGCTTGAATGGTAGCGACGTAGTCGCTGCTGGTACAGGGCTGACCTGGACAGAGCCAGCTCACGGGCCTCCTCCAGGAGGTCCACTCCATACTCCCGCGCCTCCTGTTTGGCTTTTTTGTCGTATAGGAGCTTGCCGGGGAGTCGAACTCGATGTCGGCGGAGAGGATGGCTTCCGATCCATAGACCAGGAAGAACATCGTGTAGCCGGTTGATCTATTCGGTGTGGTGCGGAGGCTCCACAGCACAGCCAGAAGTTCTTCGATCCAACATCCGGGTGACCGATCTAACGGCTCGATGAGGCGTGGCTTGATGCCGGCTAGCACCAAGCCGTTTGCTCTTTCAACTTGCCCGTTGGACTACGGGTGCACGACCGAGGCAAGGTCTAGCTGGATGCCCTTGTTGCTGCAGAACCGGGCGAAGGCCCCCTTGGCGAAATTCGTGCCATTGTCGTTGATGATGCTGTTGGGGTATCCGAATCGGTTGATGATGTCGATGAAGAAGGTGACGACTGTCACCCCGTCCAGCTTCCGGATGGGCTTAGCCTCGATCCACTTCGTGAACTTGTCCACCGCTACCAGCAGATGGGTCATGGCCGCGCGCACCCACTTGAAGGGGCTGACCATGTCGAGGCCCCAAACCGTGAAGGGCCAGGTGATCGGTATGGTATTGAGCACCAAAGTTGGCATGTGCCTGAGCTGCCTGAAGCGCTGGCATCCATTGCACGCACGGACTAGCTGCTCAGCGTCCTTGAGGGTGGTGGGCCAATAGAAACCGTGGCGGAAAGCCTTGGCGAATATCGCCCTTGACGAAGCGTGGTGCTCACACTCGCCCTAGTGGATGTCCTTGAGTAGCCGGTAGCCCGTGTCTACGTCGACACATCTCTAGAAGATGCCAGATAAGCTGCGTTTGTAAAGTTCGCCATTTATGATGGTGTACATGTGCGCGCGGCACCGGATTTTCCTGGCTTCCACCTCGTCATCCGGAAGTTCTCCATTGGCGATGTAGCTCATGAAGGGCTGTGCCCAGGACGGTACTTCTCGAATGTCGAGGACGGTACCGTCCTCCGGTTGACGGATGTCGGGGGGGCGTCCGGGTGGTGTGCCCGGCACGGCAGCCCCCGAGCTGCTTGATGAACCGGCAGCCCCCGGGTCCTGCGAGCCGGAGGGCACTGCCTTGCCAGAATTGGTGCGGGTCTTCTTCTTCGGTGGCTCTGTCGGCTCCGCTTCTGCCGTTCCGCCAGCCGGAACGCTCCCGACCCAGATGATGGGGTCCGATTCTGGTGACGGGTTGATGGACGGCTTGCGCAGGTGCTCCAAGGAGACCCCTGGTGGGATCGCCTGCCTGGTGGATCCGATCTTGGAGAGCAAATCGGCTGCCTTGTTGTTGACGCGAGGGACATGGTGAAATTCGGACCCGTCGAAGGAGGCGCTGAGCTTCTGGATGTGGAATCGGTAGAGGGCCATGTTTGCATCTCTGGCGTCCCATTCTCCAGATACTTGCTGCACCACCAGATCCGAATCACTGAAGCATAGGATCTGGTTGACACCCATCTCCTTGGCCAGCCGGAGCCCGTGCGCCAGTGCCTCGTATTCGGCTATGTTGTTGGAGGCCTTGAAGTGGATCTGCAACACGTACTCCAACCGGTATCCCTTGGGCGAGGTGAGCACGATGCTGGCTCCCAAGCCCCCGAGCATCTTTGACCCATCGAAGTGCATCTTCCAGTGGCCCGAATCCGGAACCGGTGGGAGGTACTGGGTCTCAGCCTAGTCGACGAGGAAGTCCGCCAATGCCTGTGACTTGATCGTGAGCCGGGGCTCATACTGGATGGAGTAGGCGGCGAGCTCAATGGCCCATTTGGCAACTCGGCCGGTGGCGTCTTTGTTGCCGATGATTTCCGAAAGGGGTGCAGTACACATGACCTTAATCGGATGCTCCTGGAAGTAGTGCTTGAGCTTCTTGCATGCTAGGTACACGCCGTAGAAAATCTTCTGGTAATGGGGGTAGTTCTGCTTGGAGAGGGAGAGAACCTCGCTGAGGTAGTAGATGGGCCTCTGAACTGGCTGAGCCTTGCCTTCCTCGGGGCGCTCCACCACCAGGACGACGCTGACGACCCGGCTGATGGCTGCTATATAGAGCAACATCGGCTCCTTGCTAGCTGGCGTGGCTAGAACCAGTGTCGTGGATAGCATGCGCTTGAGGTCGTGAAATGCGGTGTCGGCTTGCGCAGTCCAGGAGAACTTGTCCGTCTTCTTCATCAGCCGGTACAACGGGAGTGCCTTCTCCCCCAGCCGGCTGACGAAGTGACCGAGGGAGGCCAGGCATCCGGTGAACTTCTGGACCACCAGCAGGTTCCTGGGCGGTTGCATCCTCTCGATGGCCACGATCTTTTCCGGATTCACCTCGATACCTCGTTGCGATATGAGAAAACCGAGTAGCTCACCGGATGGTACTCCGAAGACGCACTTCTCCGTGTTCAGCTTCATCTAGTACTGGCGGAGGTTGCCGAATGTTTCTCCCAGATCCTCGAGGAGGGTGCGCTTCTCCTTGGTATTGATGACCACATCGTCCACATAAGCATGCACGTTTCGGCCTATCTGCGAGTGCAAGCACTTCTGCATGCAGCGCTGGTAGGTAGCGCCTGCATTCTTTAGACCGAAAGGCATGGTTACGTAGCAGAAAGCCCCGTAGGGGGTGATAAATGATGTCTTAATCTGATCAGCCGGGTTTAGCCGGATCTGATTATTCCCGGAATAGCAATCTAGGAAAGACAACAAATCACAGCCGGCCATGGAATCGATGACTTGATCGATACGGGGCAAGGCGAAGGGGTCTTTTCAGGCAAGCCTTGTTCAGGCTGGTGTAGTCGATACACATATGCCAGGTCTTGTTCTTCTTCAGCACCAGGACTGGGTTTGCCAAAAAGTCCGGGTGGTACACTTCCATGATGAACCCGACTGCAAGGAGCCGGGTGATCTAATCACCGATTATCTTCCACTTCTCCTCTGCGAACCAGCGCAGAGGTTGCTTGACCGGCTTGCATCCAGACGCACATGAAGTGAGTGCTCGGCGAACTCCCTCGACACACCCGGCATGTCCTTGGGGGACCATGCAAAGATGTCCCGATTCTCACGGAGGAAGTCGATGAGCGCGCCTTCCTATTTGTTGTCCAAGACGGCACCAATGGTGACGAACTTAGTTGGGTTAGAGGGGTCGAGCAGAATCCTCTTTGTCTCCTTTGCAAGCTGGAAAGTTCCTTCTCCAGCCGGTTTGCTGCTAGCCGGTATGTCCTGCTAGGCGATGGCCACGTTGCGCATGATCACGCGCTTCTCCTTGGCTATGATGAGGGCCTCTGCCAGTTTTGAACCGGCTGAGGCGCACTCTATTGACCACCTGAAGCAGCCGGCGACGATGATCACGCCACGGGGTCCCGACATCTTCGTCTTGAGGTACGTGTAGTGGGGGACGGCCATGAACTTGGCGTGGGCGGGGCGCCCGAGGAGAGCATGGTAGGAGCTCGTCAGGTTTACCACCTCGAACCAGATTGGTTCGCGGCGAAAGTTCTCCTCGGTCCCAAAGATGACGTTCAGCTGGATTTTCCCCAGCGAGGCGCAACCTGGCCCCGGCAGTACGCCATGGAACGTTGTGGTAGTCAGGCGCAGGTCGCTTTCGCGAATGCCCAGGTTCTCCAGTGAGGACTGGTAAAGGAGGTTGAGGCTGCTGCCTCCGTCGATGAGGACACGCGAGAATCGGCAGGTACGCGCATTGGAGATAATGAGGGGGTCGAGCACCATGGCGTAGCCCCCGGGAGTCGGCAGATGCTCCGGCTGATCTGCACGGCTCCAGGTGATGGGGGTTTATGACCAGTTCTGGTACTGGGGGACCGGAGAGACGATGGCATTGACCTCCTTGGAGCGTTGCCTGCGGCTATGCTTGTCGCCCTGATCCGTCTCGAAGATGTGGTAGGCGGCGTGCGGCTGTGGGTAGCCGTTGTTGTTGTTGTTGTTGCCACTGTTACCATCATTGCCGGATCCCCTAGCCGGTGGTGGAGGTCCACTGGGAGGGGGAGGGGGGAGACGAGGCTGGTTACCCTGGTCTTTTAACTGTCGGGTCCAGCTGCAATTCCGGGTGGTGTGCATAGCCGGTTTGAAGGGACCGCTGTGCCACTTGCACGGGCCATCAAACATCTAGTCGAAGGTGAGCCGTGGCTTCTGCCTCCTTGCGTCGTTAGCCGGTTGATCTATTCGGTGTGGTGCGGAGGCTCCACAGCACAGCCAGAAGTTCTTCGATCCAACATCCGGGTGACCGCTCTAACGGCTCGATGAGGCGTGGCTTGATGCCGGCTAGCACCAAGCCGTTTGCTCTTTCAACTTGCCCGTTGGACTACGGGTGCGCGGCGGAGGCAAGGTCCAACCGGATGCCCTTGTTGCTGCATCGGGCGAAGGCCCCCTTGGCGAAATTCGTGCCGTTGTCGGTGATGATGCTGTTGGGGTATCCGAATCGGTTGATAATGTCGGTGAAGAAGGTGACGACTGTCGCCCCGTCCAGCTTTCGGATGGGCTTAGCCTCGATCCACTTCGTGAACTTGTCCACCGCTACCAGTAGATGGGTCATGCCCGCGTGCGCTCGCTTGAAGGGACTGACCATGTCGAGGCCCCAAACCGCAAATGGCCAGGTGATCGGTATGGTCTTGAGCACCAAAGTTGGCATGTGCCTGGGCTGCCCAAAGCACTGGCATCCATTGCACGCGCGGACTAGCTGCTCAGCGTCCTTGAGGGCAGTGGGCCAATAGAAACCGTGGCGGAACGCCTTGGCGACTATCGCCCTTGACGAAGCGTGGTGCCCACACTCGCCCTAGTGGATGTCCTTGAGTAGCCGGTAGCCCGTGTCTACGTCGACACATCTCTGGAAGATGCCAGATACGTTGCGCTTGTAAAGTTCGCCATTTATGATGGTGTACATGTGCGCGTGGCGCCGGATTTGCCTGGCTTCCACCTCGTCATCCGGAAGTTCTCCATTGGCGATGTAGCTCATGAAGGGCTGTGCCCAGGACGGTACTTCTCGAATGTCGAGGATGGTCCCGTCCTCCGGTTGATGGATGTCGGGGGGGCGTCCGGGTGGTGTGCCCGGGACGGCAGCCCCCGAGCTGCTTGATGAACCGACAGCCCCCGGGTCCTGCGAGCCGGAGGGCACTGCCTTGCCAGAATTGGTGCGGGTCTTCTTCTTCGGTGGCTCTGTCGGCTCCGTTCTGCCGTTCCGCCAGCCGGAACGCTCCCTGCCCAGATGATGGGGTCCGATTCTGGTGACGGGTTGATGGACGGCTTGCGCAGGTGCTCCAAGGAGACCCCTGGTGGGATCGCCTGCCTGGTGGATCCGATCTTGGAGAGCAAATCGGCTGCCTTGTTGTTGACGCGAGGGACATGGTGAAATTCGGACCCGTCGAAGGAGGCGCTGAGCTTCTGGATGTGGAATCGGTAGAGGGCCATGTTTGCATCTCTGGCGTCCCATTCTCCAGATACTTGCTGCACCACCAGATCCGAATCACTGAAGCATAGGATCTGGTTGACACCGATCTCCTTGGCCAGCCGGAGCCCGTGCGCCAGTGCCTCGTATTCGGCTATGTTGTTGGAGGCCTTGAAGTGGATCTGCAACACGTACTCCAACCGGTATCCCTTGGGCGAGGTGAGCACGATGCCGGCTCCCAAGCCCCCGAGCATCTTCGACCCGTCTGAGTGCATCTTCTAGTGGTCCGAATCCGGAACCGGTGGGAGGTACTGGGTCTCAGCCCAGTCGACGAGGAAGTCCGCCAATGCCTGTGACTTGATCGTGAGCCGGGGCTTGTACTGGATGGAGTAGGCGGCGAGCTTGATGGCCCATTTGGCAACTCGGCTGCCTCGTTGTTGACGCGAGGGACGTGGTGAAATTCGCACCCGTCGAAGGAGGCGCTGAGCTTCTGGATGTGGAATCGGTAGAGGGCCATGTTTGCATCTCTGGCGTCCCATTCTCAGATACTTGCTGCACCAACAGATCCGAATCACCGAAGCATAGGATCTGGTTGACATCGATCTCCTTGGCCAGCCAGAGCCCGTGCGCCAGTGCCTCGTATTCGGCTACGTTGTTGGAGGCCTTGAAGTGGATCTGCAACACGTACTCCAGTCGGTCTCCCTTGGGCGAGGTGAGCACGATGCCGGCTCCCAAGCCCCCGAGCATCTTCGACCCGTCTGAGTGCATCTTCTAGTGGTCCGAATCCGGAACCGGTGGGAGGTACTGGGTCTCAGCCCAGTCGACGAGGAAGTCCGCCAATGCCTGTGACTTGATCGTGAGCCGGGGCTTGTACTGGATGGAGTAGGCGGCGAGCTTGATGGCCCATTTGGCAACTCGGTCGGTGGCGTCTTTGTTGCCGATGATTTCCGAAAGGGGTGCAGTGCACACGACCTTAATCGGATGCTCCTGGAAGTAGTGCTTGAGCTTCTTGCATGCTAGGTACACGTCGTAGCACATCTTCTGGTAACGGGGGTAGTTCTTCTTGGAGAGGGAGAGAACCTCGCTGAGGTAGTAGACGGGCCTCTGAACCGACTGAGCCTTGCCTTCCTCGGGGCGCTCCACCACCAGGACGACGCTGACGACCCGGCTGATGGCTGCTATATAGAGCAACATCGGCTCCTTGCTAGCCGGCGTGGCTAGAACCAGTGCTGTGGATAGCATGCGCTTGAGGTCGTGAAATGCGGTGTCGGCTTGCGCAGTCCAGGTGAACTTGTCCGTCTTCTTCATTGGCCGGTACAACGGGAGTGCCTTCTCCCCCAGCCGGCTGACGAAGCGACTGAGGGAGGCCAGGCATCCGGTGAACTTCTGGACCCCCAGCTGGTTCCTGGACGGTTACATCCTCTCGATGGCCGCGATCTTTTCCGGATTCACCTCGATACCTCGTTGTGATACGAGGAAACCGAGTAGCTGACCGGATGGTACTCCGAAGACACACTTCTCCATGTTCAGCTTCATCTAGTACTGGCGGAGGTTGCCGAATGTTTGTCCCAGATCCTCGAGGAGGGTGCGCTTCTCCTTGGTCTTAATGACCACATCGTCCACATAAGGATGCACGTTTCGGCCTATCTGCGAGTGCAAGCACTTCTGCATGCAGCGCTGGTAGGTAGCGCCTGCATTCTTTAGACCGAAAGGCATGGTTACGTAGCAAAAAGCCTCGTAGGCAGTGATAAATGATGTCTTAATCTGATCAGCCGGGTTTAGCCGGATCTGATTGTACCCGGAATAGCAATCTAGGAAAGACAACAAATCACAGCCGGCCGTGGAATCGATGACTTGATCGATACGGGGCAAGGCGAAGGGGTCTTTCGGGCACGCCTTGTTCAGGCTGGTGTAGTCGATACACATGCGCCAGGTCTTGTTCTTCTTCAGCACCAGGACTGGGTTTGCCAACCAGTCCGGGTGGTACACTTCCACGATGAACCCGGCTGCAAGGAGCCGGGTGATCTCATCACCGATTATCTTCCACTTCTCCTCTGCGAACCAGCGCAGAGGTTGCTTGACCGGCTTGCATCCAGACGCACATGAAGTGAGTGCTCGGCGAACTCCCTCGACACACCCGGCATGTCCTTGGGGGACCATGCAAAGATGTCCCGATTCTCACAGAGGAAGTCGACGAGCGCGCCTTCCTATTTGCTGTCCAAGCCGGCACCAATGGTGACGAACTTAGTTGGGTCGGAGGGGTCGAGCAGAATCCTCTTTGTCTCCTTTGCCGGCTAGAAAGTTCCTTCTCCAGCCGGTTTGCTGCTAGCCGGTATGTCCTGCTAGGCCATGGCCACGTTGCGCATGATCACGCGCTTCTCCTCGGCTATGATGAGGGCCTCTGCCAGTTTTGAACCGGCTGAGGCGCACTCCATTGACCACCTGAAGCAGCCGGCGACGGTGATCACGCCACGGGGTCCCGGCATCTTCATCTTGAGGTACGCATAGTGGGGGACGGCCATGAACTTGGCATGGGCGGGGCGCCCGAGGAGAGCATGGTAGGAGCTTGTCAGGTTTACCACCTCGAACCAGATTGGTTTGCGGCGAAAGTTCTCCTCGGTCCCGAAGATGACGTTCAGCTGGATTTTCCCCAGCGGGGCGCAACCTGGCCCCGGCAGTACGCCATGGAACGTTGTGGTAGTCAGGCGCAGGTCGCTTTCGCGAATGCCCAGGTTCTCCAGTGAGGACTGGTAAAGGAGGTTGAGGCTGCTGCCTCCGTCGATGAGGACGCGCGAGAATCGGCAGGTACGCGCATTGGAGATAATGAGGGGGTCGAGCACCATGGCATAGCCCTCGGGAGTCGGCAGATGCTCCGGCTGATCTGCACGGCTCCAGGTGATGGGGGTTTCCGACCAGTTCCGGTACTGGGGGACCGGAGAGACGATGGAATTGACCTCCTTGGAGCGTTGCCTGCGGCTGTGCTTGTCACCCTGATCCGTATCGAAGATGTGGTAGGCAGCGTGCGGCTGTAGGTAGCCGTTCTTGTTGTTGCCGCTGTTACCATCATTGCCGGATCCCCTAGCCGGTGGTGGAGGTCCACCGGGAGGGGGAGGGGGGAGACGAGGCTGGTTACCCTGGTCTTTTAACTGGCGGGTCCAGCTGCAATTCTGGGTGGTGTGCGTAGCCGGTTTGAAGGGACCGCTGTGCCACTTGCACGGGCCGTCAAACATCTGGTCGAAGGTGAGCCGTGGCTTCTGCCTCCTTGCGTCGTTAGCCGGTGCGTCGGGCGCACCCTCCACAGCATTGACCTGCCGCACGTGGTAGCGGGGCTTCTGTTGCCCGGCTTGGCGGTCCCCGTGGAACCGGTTGTCATTGCCGTGGTGCCTGGAGGATCCGGCTTCGCCAGCCGGGTTGCTTGGACGGTCGCGAGCCGACTCCGTAGGAGTCAGACGCCCGTCGGCATTCACTCGGAGGGGCTTCTTCATGGCGGCATCCGCCATGGCGTACTGGTCCGCAACCGTCATGAGCTCCGCCATGGTTTTCGGCTCGTCACACAGTAGCCGGTGGCGAAGCATGGTGCCCTCTCGGCAACCTTCGATGAAGAAGCCGATGGCCTGGCTCTCCAGGATGCCCTCACAGGTGTTGCGCAAGTCCGTCCACTTGGCGAGGTATTCGCGGTCGGTCTCGCGGTCACCTTGGACGCACAAGGCCAGGTCGCGCGGGCGCCCTGGACGCTTGTACGTGCCGTTGAAGTTGCGGACAAACACATTCTCGAAGTCCGGCCAGGCATTGATGCTATTGGGCACGAGGCTGTTGAGCCACGTCCTTGCCGACCCGGTTAGCATGAGGGGGACGTAGCGTACGGCTGTGCGCTTGTTCCCATGGGCGATGCCAACTGCCGTAGCATAGTCGGTCAGCCAGTCTTCTGGTTTCATGCTATTGTCGTACTTGGGTGTGTCCCTGGGCAGGGAGAACTTATCCGGAAACGGCTCGTTCCGGATGCGGGGCCCGAAACAAACCGGTCTGGTAGAATCTTCCTCCTTCGTGACGCGCGCTTGAGCGAGGAGATCGATGCGGTCATGGGCATCCGGACAATCCGGGTTGGGCGCTCCCACCCGGCCCGAGAGACGGGATCCGGCTGGTGGAGGGGGAGGCGGTGGGTTGCTGTTCACCGTCTGCCGGCTGAGGGGAGGACGCCTGCTGGGTGTCGCGCGGCGCGCCCCTGCTGTTGGCAGGCAGCTTGCTCCCCCTGGAGTAGCTGGGGTCCTCCTTCATCTGTCGGTTGGTGTCGGTCTGCTCGTTCGCGATGCGGAGGAGCTCCTGCACGTGAGCGTGCTGGCGGGCTCGCTCCTCGCCCTCCAGACTGGGCAGCTCTTCTGCCGTGGCCCGTGCGGCGCGCAGGTTCTTGATGGGTGTGCTGTTGGTGGGCCGGATGAGGGAGGCCGCGAGATCCGGCTTCCCATCCTTTTCCATCCTACCGCCTAGCTCGCCGCCGCACCTGGCCACGCCGGCTCGGCTCCGCGGTAGCCGGAGTGAAGCCGTGCACGCGGTCGTACTCGCGCCGGGTGATCTCGAGTTGCTTGCGGCCTGCCGCTAGCTCCATGGCCTCCTGAAGGAGGATCTATCTCTCCATGGCGAAGTTGGCCTCCTTTTCCTCTGGGTTATCCCCGAGGTTGAACGGCATCTGGAGCCGATCGATGGCATCCTCCACCGGGTTCCGAGGCTGCGGGGGGGGGGGGGGGGGGGGGGGGCTGAAGTCCCAACCTCGTCTGCGCCTCGCTCCCGCGGCTGGCGGGGGTGAGAGCTAGAGCCGGCCATCATGACCTCCATGCCGCAGGGTGCGACAGAGGTGCCACCGCCTGGATGCGACAACCCTGCAATAGAGATGATTTCCCTAGGGAAACGCTCCGGAATGGTGGCGACGTAGACAGGGAGGTCGCCGAATAGCAGGATGGTGCCGTTCGCCGAGAAGGAGGTTCCGGCGAAGCAGGAAGCGTTGTCGATGACGCGGTTGAATTTGCCGAGCGTGAGCACCAGGCCAGAGGCCACGCGCTCACCGACTAAAGTGCGGGGTCCCGTGCGGAACGTGACTCCGGTCGAAGCCATCAGCTCCACGGTGGGCGCCAACTGTCGTTGTATTGGGAACGACAGAACCTAAGGAGGTTAGATAGAGGTGTGGGGACTGGCAGGGAAGCTATCGATGGCGTCCGTAGGCGGGATTGGATACAAGCGAGCGTAGCTGGATGCAAGAAGTACCCAGGTTCAGGGCCCTCATGATGAGGTAAAGCCCCTACTCCCGCCGAGTCTGACTATCAGGGATATACGAACTACAAGTGCTCCTCGAGCTGTATTCTCTAGCTACTGCCTTAAATGCGATGAGACCAACCCTTTCTACTGAGGCCTTGCCTCTCCTTATATAGGCAGAGAGGCAATGGTCTCCCTGGCCAATCCGACTGGCGGGCCCCACATGCGGGTCCCAGCCGGCTGGTCATCTACAGTGTCCGGTATGGTGTGTCTCATCGGAGTATGAGCGGTATGGCTGTCGTAGGCACAATGGACGCCGTGCGAGCCTGTCGTCAGCATCGGGCCACTGTTCCTGCGTCATCCCCACAAAGTCTTCGGTATGGCCGGGTGGTTGCCAGTCTTGTCATCGTACAGGGTGTAGCATGCACTGATACGCACGTCGTCCTGTCTCACTGATTGGGTCCGACTACATCGCCGTAGCCGGGTACTTCTTGCTGACCCGGCTACCGCACGGTAGCCAGCCTGTCTTGCTCTGTCCGGCTGTGCTTGGTCAGCCGGACGCGATCTGACTGCTTGGTTCTTGTCCGGTTGGGGTACCTGGGGATCATCCCCCTGACATGCAGACAACAAATCGGCTACATTTAATCTGCCTGGTCTTTTGCCTTATTTGAAATTCCCAACTTTCCCTTCACGTCCTTGGCCCGATAACTCCTACCTTAATTGGTTCAGGGCCCAAGTATCACTGCAAGTTTCGTGGCCCAGGGTGTTTGATTGTCTAAAGGACTTTGCCCTTGCCCAAAATAAGAAAAATCCGGAACCCCCTGCCTCCTCAACTCCCACGCCTGCAGAAACCCCAACCACATCGCTCCTCTCGTCGCCGGTGACAACCGTCACCGCAATGGCGAACATTCTGCTGGACCCACAACCTTTCCTCCCCCATGGTTTTGAGATTTTGCAGGTGGCTGGCAGGAATCGTGTCAAGAGGGTGGTGGTTCCTCGTCGTCCACGGGCTCATGAACAGTATGCTATTGCGAACATTCAGCCCCTCCCCCTGGTCCAGTTCCTTTTGAAAATATCAGAGAAGTGTTACAAGATTTCTTTTTCAATGATGCTCATGTGGATTTCCGTGATATCCAAGACTGTCCTTTTGGCTCTGCGTATGTTCAATTTAACAATGTCAGCTACCTCGACCGTTTAATCGCTGCTGGGCCAATCCCTTTCCAAGATGTTGCAATCTCCTTTGCTAGGCACAATGAAGGAATCAACTGGCGTAGAACTCAGTTTAACAATGAATGCTGGGTCATGCTTCTGGGCCCTCCTCTTGATCACTGGCATACTGATGATCTGAATGCTGTTTTTTGTGATATTGGAAAGGTGTTACTTTGGGAAATAGACCCTGAGCACAAAGGCAGAATCATTGGTAAGCTCAGAGTCGCTGACCTGTTGGATGTGCCTAAAAGTGTTAGATTCACCATTGGGGACCTTGTGGAAACTGAATCCTAGACTTTCTCTGTGGAACTTTTAAACATCAACCTCCTAGGTAGGGGCCCACCTAATGAGGACCCACTACCTAATGAAGATGCAGACCCTCATCCTCTGCCTGTCATGGGACCTATTTTTGGTCCTCCTCCCCCGCCACCTCCTCCTCAGCCTGAAGGTGACATTGGTGGATTAGACCAGTGGATTGAACCTGCTCCTCAACAGAATAATGCTGGTTGGGGGCAATGGAATGCACCTGCTCATGGGCCTATTTTTGTAGAGGGACTGGACATGCCTATTGATAACTTGGATTTACCACCTCAGGAGGCAAACAATGCTGTTACTGGTTCCATTCCTGCTGTCAATATTTCCTCTGACAATGACAATGCTTCTGTTCATGGGGATGATGATATTGAGGTTGAGCAGCAGACTGTTGACATTATCCAGGATGTTGGCATGGGTGATGGACTGTTCAGCATCCTCCAGAATTACCAGGATGTTGATGAGGAGGGCCAACATTCTAATGAGGGGAATCAGCAGGATGCTTGGATGATTGAAGACACTAATCTTCTCTCTCCCAATGAGGCTCATTTTCATGTGGGGATGGCTTTCACTTCTTTTGTCAATACCTCTGATGTGCTGGCTGCTAAACAGTCCTTCTCCAAGCAAGGACTGGAACTCTGGGATAGATTCTTTGCTCCTCACATCAACAATTCTTCACCTGGCAGAAACAAACTGCAATGTGATATTCCTGTAAGTTGGTTCAACTTTATAACCCTTATGCTTCTCACTCCTAAAAAATTCAGTTGGGCAAAACACTTTCTTACTTCTCCTCTTTGGGATATTATAAAGGAGCCAATTGCTGAAGAAAATACCTTTACTTTCATTATCCCCGATGAATCTGTTGGATAGATGCCTCCTCACTGCCTAAATGTTTCCCCCTCAAACCTGTTAGTGCCCAATGCTCCATCCAAAAAAAGAAGGGGAAAAGAACCAATGGTGGACACTGAGGTGAGAAGGAGTCCTAGAATTGTGGAACTTAATGGGGGTTTTAAAAATCATGTGAATTGCTCTGATATAAATTGTCTATCTTGCAATGCTGCTCCACCTTGTCTCAGCAATAAAGTTGTTAAAATCCTTGCTGATTCTTTTTGTAAGGTCAAGGAATGAGAGCTTGAGAAAAGGCTGCTGAAGAAGAGCAGGATCAATGATCTGACCATCAAGCCACCTGGAAAGCCTGGACCAAAGAAGAATGATACTGGCATAAACTTGTCTAGCAAGAAGAAAGGTGGAGCTGTTGAATCTTGTGGACAACAGTCTAAGAAGAAAGCTCCTAAATAGATGTTTTAAGGTCTAAAATATATTGTCATTTTGTGTCTGGATCAATTACTCTTGGCAATTGTTCTGAGCTTCTTAGAATCATTATGCTTCTATGTATGACTATGACTTCAGTACCTTGTGAAAAGTTTAAGTCTGTTTGTGTGACTACATATCTTGTGTCACCCCAAACTTATATCCTCCAGGTTATCTATGAATAACAACAGAAAATGGAACATTCTGAACTGGAATCTCAGAGGCATTAACTATGAGAAAAAAATGGTTGGCTTTAAAAAGCAAAATCATTGAATCTGAATGCGACATCATTTGTCTCCAAGAAACTAAAAGAGAAAACTTTGACATGAATTACTTAAAGAAATTCTGTCCAAGTAAGTTTGACAGCTTTGACTTTCTCCCTTCATTTGGTGCTTCTAGAGGTATTATCATCATCTGGAACAATACTCTGTTTAATGGAACCAGATCTTTCCAAAATGAATTTTCCATTTCTGTCACTTTCTCCTCCTTGCTTTCTAATGACTCCTGGACACTTACAAACATCTATGGTCCTTGCCAAGCTGATAGAAAAGATGATTTTTTGGATTGGTTTTCCAACATCATGATGCCTGATAATATGGACTAGCTTGTTTTAGGGGATTTTAATCTTATCAGAAGACTTACTGATAGAAGTAAGAGTGGACGTGATGTTAATAATACTTTGCTTTTTAATGAGGCTATCAGCAACCTGGGGCTTATTGAGTTACCTCTGAAGGGAAGAAAATATACTTGGAGAAACATGCAGAAAGACCCCCTTCTGGAAAGGCTGGACTAGTTTTTTACTTCTAGTTCCTGGACCCTCAAATACCCCTATACTTTTGTTTCCCCCCTTTCCAAGCCTACTTCAGATCACATTCCTTGTGTCATTTCAATTGGAACTAACATTCCCAAAGCACAAGTTTTTAGATTTGAAAATTACTGGTTACATCATTCTTACTTTAAGCAAATTGTGCAAAGTGCCTAGAATATACTAGTGGAACACCCTGACTTGGCAAAAAGGATTTGTGCCAAATTGAAAAATGTGAGGAGAGGTATCAAGATTTGGGCCAAACAATTACCATGTTTAAAAGATCAAATAAAGAAGGTTAATGACACAATTGACCTCCTGGATTTGCTTGAAGAGTCTAGAACTTTAACCATCAATGAATGGCACCTCAGAGACCTCCTGAAATCTCATGTAATTACCCTGCTCCAGAATCAAAACACCTATTGGAAACAAAGAGGGAAAACAAAATGGGTGAAATTAGGTGATGAAAAAACAAAGTTTTTCCACTCCAAGGCCACCATCAGTTATAGACACAATTATATTTCAATGATTAAGAATGACAGTGGGCAAGATTTCTTTGATCACTTTGACAAGGCTGACATTCTATGGAATGACTTCAAAGCTAGAACGGGTACTTCGATTAAAACTGAGATGCTTTTCAATCTTGAAGATTTCTATGGAAATGGTATAACTGATGAGATGAAAATCTCACTTGAAAGACCTTTCCTTGACAAAGAAATTGAGGAGGTAATATCTGAATTGCCAAATGACAAGTCTCCTGGACCTGATGGTTTTAACAATGAATTTAACAAAAGCTGCTGGCCCATCATTGGAAATGATTTCAAATTGCTCATCCATGATTTCTATAATGAGAAAGTCTCTCTTGAAAGTATCAACTCCTCCTACATTACTCTCATTCCTAAAGTGTCAAACCCTTCCACCCCAGCTGATTTCAGACCAATATCCTTATTAAATTGTGTGTTTAAAATTATTACCAAACTCCTTGCAAACAGACTTCACACTATTATTCTGGAATTGGTACATAAATATCAATATGGCTTCCTCAAAGACAGGTCTATTCAGGATTGCCTTGGTTGGGCTTTCGAATATCACTTCCAATGTCACAAATCAAAGGAGGAAATTCTCATTTCAAAATTGGATTTTGAAAAGGCATTTGATACAATTGATCATTCATCCATCATAAATATTCTCAAGGCTAGAGGATTTGGCAGAAAATGGATCAAATGGATTGAGATGATTTTTGAGTCTGGCTCCTCTGAAATTCTCCTAAATGGAGTACCAGGAATTTTTTTTACTCCAGGAGAGGTGTGAGACAAGGAGACCCCCTTTCACCACTCCTTTTTGTTCTTGCTGCAGATCTTCTTCAATCTGTCCTGAATAAAGCCATGCACCTCCAACTTCTGACCCCTCCAATAGGTGGACCTCCTAATAATGACTTTCCTGTGATTCAATATGTTGATGATACATTGGTTGTTCTAAAGGCAGATGCTACTCAATTATTGTGCTTAAAAGCTCTTCTTCAAACTTTTGCACTTTCCACTGGTCTCAAAGTCAACTATTTGAAGTCAAGCATGATGCCAATAAATGTATGCAATGATAGGCTGATACACTTTGTTCAGACAATCAATTGTCAAACTGGTAGCCTCCCTTTCACTTATCTTGGATTACCACTAAGCTTATCAAAGCCATCCATGGAACATTTTCTGCCTATTGTTCAAAGAGTTGAAAGAAGACTTTGTGGTATTGCTGATTTCTTAAACTATGGAGGAAAACTTCAACTGGTTAAATCTATCCTATCCTCACTTCCTTTATTTTTCATGAGTTGTCCGGAGGTGCCAATTACAATCAAAGATCAGATCATAGAATATATGAGACACTATCTTTGTAGAAAAAAGACTGAAGATGTTCAAGCCAAGGGACAGGCACTCGTGTCATGGGATAAGATTTGTCGTCCTAAAAATCAAGGGGGTCTTGGAGTCCTGGATCTTAACATTCAAAATGCTGCACTCCTTTTAAAAAACCTAGACAAATTCTACAATCACCATGATATCCCTTGGGTTCATCTCTTTTGGGAAGCTTACTATAAGAATGGAAAATTACCTAGAAGAAGCATGGAGGGATCATTCTGGTGGAAAGCTCATATCAAATTAATTGATACTTTTAAGGCCATGGCTAAGTGCAGTCTGAAATCTGGGAAAACTGCAGGAAATTATTATATTGACTGCTTGGGGTATCTGGATCTGTAGAAATGAGAAATTTTTGAATGATAAAAGACCTACATTAGAAAGATGGAAGGCAATTTTCTGTCAAGAGATGAGATGGGTACAATTCAGAATCAAAAGATAATACTAGGAGAAATTCAATACCTAGCTGAGCCAACACCTAGATCAGAGATAGAGTAGATTTCTACCCTCTTTAAGGTGGCCCTTTTTATTTTCATGATCTTTCTTAGATCAGTAGACTCATTTGTAATTTCTCTTTGTAACATACCCATACATTTATAATAAAAAATTTGTAGTGGGGACTTTCCCTACTGTTTCACCTCAAAAAAAGCTAAAAAGACTAGCATCTAAACTAATTGGCTTGCAATTGCTGCTAATGCAAAGCTCTATAGAAGTAGGTTTTATGGCTAGAGTATCTACTCCTATCTAATCAAGATCTTCGCCTTTGCTTCTGTTGATTTATATGTTGACTTCTTTGACTTTATTGAAGAACTTGAGCTGCTAATGATGGTTTCTTGAGCAGAAATTGATGTTGACGTCGTCTTCAACGTCTTAGAACCTAGCAAGGGTTAAGAAGGTACGGTTGAGTACGAGCGTACTCAGCAAGTTCACTAAAAAGGAGTGTATTATGCACTATCTCTATAGCCACAGACCATAGGTCATAGGCAATGCAGGTTTTTGTAAACATTTCTTCAAAGGTTGCTTTTATTATGAAAACTATGTTTGACAGCCTTCACAGGTTTACCAGAACCTTCATGGGGTTCCTTTCCTGCCGCGTTTGTAGCTCCTTCCCGGAACAGGGAGTAACCTGTCATGTTTCTTACACTCTGTAGAGGTGCGTCACTTTTCCCATGAGAGACCTTAACCTTGTAGCACATCCGAGTTGCATTCCCGTCCACACTTCCTTGGTGTGGGGCCCAGTCTAAGATCCAAGCCAATCACTACCCCCTTCGCGACCCCGCATGTCCCCTTGGTGTACGCCATGCCCACATCTTGAATTATGGCAATGGTTAGTGACCGTTAGATGCCAGAATTATCGTGGGACGTTGTGGGCTCCCACCCATATGCTGCATATCCTCTACGAATTATCAATAAATGCACGCTAGAGGATAACAGCCACGACCTGGCCATCCAGATGCATGCGAGAGGAAGAAGATACAACTGACTTCTCCGTAATATACAACGCTAGAATCACTGGCAACATTGGTTGATTAAGTCCTATATATTATGTTCCTTTACCACTAGAATTGTATCAGTAGATTATTACCTTTTGGTAAATAATCCACAATCATATTGTTATGAAAATAGTGTTTTCTGACCCTTTTGAAATGCAGGTGATGACAACATTTGAGTTACAAGCATTTGATAGAAAATAATCAAAGGACATGAGAAAGTTGTGAACTTACCTTTTGTAATTGCAAGATTATGCAATCACGGTCTTCAAGACAGTAGAAGATCCAAATTCTGTAACTAGCATCATTAGTCCGGTAAGGACTAATGTTTAAAGAAGCAAGATGTAGTTAGGCATAAGTAATGTAATGCAGTTTGATAAACGCGAATCCTTGGACTAATCGTATCTGATCTAGGGTTTGATTAGAATGTGTTTCACTTTTATATTAACTTCACATTCGTTCTTCTTATTAAGGCTTATGAGATTGTGTGAAACAATATGTAAATATAATAAATGGCATGTAATACTAAAGCACTGAAATGGGGCATGGTATTTAAAAGAATTCTTAAGCAAGATTACTAATCAATTAGAGATTTTAAAGAAGTGTTTAACATGCAAAGTATAAAAGTTAAGTATAATAATATTCTAAGATTGAGATAAATTGTTACTTGGTAGTTATGATGGATGATGGTGTAATAGGTTGTTAAGAGTGAAGAATTTATCTATAAAGTTATTGTTTAACGTGGCAAAACGAATAACTTTTGAAGAAAAGATTTCTTTCTTAGAGTTGAAACAACCTTAGTAGTTGTCGTCGGATTGAGGACACGTACGCCATGAGGGGGTCCTCGAGGCGTGCGGAAGAGAGGGGTGTGAGACGTACGATATTCCGAGACGGTGAGCACACAAGTTTACGCAGGTTCGAATCCGCCTGCTTTGGACGGATCCTACTCCTGCTAGCAATCCAGTAATACGGCAAAGCCGAAATATGGGTTACAAGGGTTTCGCCTGTGCGAGTTGAGGGTCTAAAGTATTGGGTGCCCTAAAGGCTCTCCCTAGGACGGCTTATATAGATATCCGGCCTAGGGTTTACAGGAGAGATCAATCCGGCTACAACTAAGATTTGGTTACAGAGTACATCTTGAACTACAAGTAACATTATAGGCCTAAGTCGGTAAGTCTTCTAGGCCTTCCTGTAGCCGGATTGGACTCCGTCTTCTCTCCCTGACTTGGCCGCCCGTGAAGCAAAGCTCTAACCCGAAGTGGGCCACCATGGTCAGTGAGGATCTGTGAGGATACCCGGAAAGTATATCCCCAACAGCAGCCCCTGGAGGCCTCCAAGATCCAAAGTCGGATTTTATCATCGTCTAGCTTGATCTTCGGCTTGCAGAATCTTGAAGGGTTCCTGAAACTTCACAACAAAAAATACGATCCGGGTCTTAAAAGTAAGTCGGACCTTTCAATTGGTTACTCAGATTTTCCAGCTCGATTTTAAACTAAGCCGGAACTTGGTCTCCAACGCCACCTGACACAAACATGGTCAAGTCACGTCATCTGACAAGAGTTTCGTCAGCACGACAATTGGTGGTCCACGGTTCACGAAACCGAGGCGCCGTTTCAATGTGTGCATGGAGATCGAGGCGGCGCAATCATCGCGTGGGTCCTTCCTAGTTCTTTCCACGACGCGTGGCGGTTACACTGTAGCGTTTGCAGGAATCTTGGCGCAGGTAGGTGGATATAAGGGGTTCGGATTTCTTCTTCTCCTTTCCACCAGTCCTTTGCTGTTTCCTTTCCTCCCAATCTTCCTGCACACACAGAGCCTCCTCGTCCTCCCCCATAGAGCTCCCAGCGCCGCCCCTTTAAGGTCATCCTCTCACCGGAGAAATGGCTTCATCATCTTCTTCCTCCGGTTTGGCGGCAGCAGCGGCGGCGGCGAAAGCGGAAGCAGCGGCAGAAAAGGAGAGCTACCGGGGAATCTGGACCCCCTGCGCCCTTGACGAAGCAGGCCTCAAGAACGTCGAGAAGGAGGGGTTTCTCGCCACCGGCGACTGGCGGAGCGGCTCTGGTGAAACCGTCCCCAACCCGCGCGACGGCGAGCAGGTCCACTTCGACACCCATCTTGACCGAGGTCTGTCTTTTCCTCCCTCGGAGTTCTTCTCCGAGGTGATAGATCATTACGGAGTTCAACTCCACAATCTTCCTCCCAACTCACTTTTAGAAATGAGTGTGTATGCCGTGCTTTGCGAGGGCTTTCTCGGTATTAGGTCGAGTTTGCTTCTCTTCCGGTATTATTTCCATGTCCGGAGGAATTCCATCACTGCCGGTGTTCCTTATATCACCGACAATATTAGCTTTTCTCTTAGACGTGACCGGGCATATCCCAAAATTTCTGCCAGTGACTCGGTCAAATAATGGCTAGCCACATTTTTCTATCATAGGGATATTCCGGCTCCCGGCAAAGCTACTGCTTTGCCGGCTTTTGTCGACGGAGCCGCCATGGCCCAGCCTTCCTGGGACGAGGCTGCTCTGGCTCTCACCGATGATCTGATCCTCGCTAAGAGGCGGATCAAATATTTGATTAAGCACAATGGTCTGAAGGGATCCGACTTGGTCCAGTGCTGGGTCTCACGTCGGATCCAGCCACTTCAGTACCACGAAACCCGACTGATGCACTCCATCACGTCGTCTCCAACCGACTCCCTCCGCATCAGCTCCAAAGCCTACACCACTCAAGGCTACATAAGCCAAATCAAGTGGCTGATCAAGGAGCGGATCGAAAGGAGGATTCCGGAGGTTTCTCTGGACATGCACACGGTAGAAAACCCTGTGGTGCCAGTAAGCTTCCATCATCACATCGTTTATGTGTTTCTATCTTCGAGTTAAACTTCAGTACCGATATGTTTTCTTCTTTTCAGCTTGCTGATATCCCCGAGTCGGAACTTGCTTCGCTCGAAGGATATCCTCCGGAGTTCTCTCAGGAGGTAGAAGTAGTCCCATTGCCGGATCTTGTGCTCAAGAAGCGCAAAGCTCCGACAGTGGTGGTTGGCACAAAGGAGGTGCCTATCGTGAAGAGGTAACTTTTAGTCACAACTTTTCCGCCTTTGTACTTTACTCAAATTTCTTTCTGAGATGTAACGTTTCCGACTTTGTTACCTTCAGAGCAAAATCAATCATCAAGGGCAAGGGGAAAGGGATTTCTTCAAAGCCCTTGCGTCAGACAAAGCTTACCATAGCTTCCCCTGCCATGGCTCCTCCGACTCCGTCCCCTCAACCTTCTGCAACTCCGGTGATCACTCCTTCTCTGGTGGTTGCAGAAGATCCGGCTCCTCAAATGAAGCCCGTGATCCTTGGGTCGCAAACTGACGTCACCGTGGGTGCGTCAGCTCAAGATAAGGGTGAACCCTCTTCGGGTAATGATCCCTCGGCTGAAGTCTTCGCCGAAAACCTCCTCAGCAATCCGGGACTTGCCAAGTTTGGCCTGTCTCGGAAATCTGCAGAGGAGATCCAGCGGCTAGCCAGGCAAGTCCTGGATAAAAGCCATTTATCCCCCGAGGGGGAAGCATAAGAAGCAGATGACGTCAAGTTATCTGACCTTCTCGCTCAAGTCCGCCTTCACGACGAGAGGATTAGGACTGGCGAGCTTCCATTAGCCCTAGTGATACCTCTTACTCTTGCCGAGAAGGTGGCCGCTGAAATGAACGCGGTCTTGGATAAACTCACCCGCGAGCAATATGTAAGTCGGAATTCCAACTCTTGTTTTTTCCATTATGTTATATCATATCCTCTAGCCCCCAAGCATGAAGTAGGATATATAATCCGAGTTTATGCTTCATTAGGATGCCAAAGAATGAACTAGTGTAGCCCCCAAGGCTCGTGCTCATATTTAGCAAAAATATTAGCCCGAGTCTTAAGTAGCTTTCTGACTTTGGGTATTCTGACTTATAGAAAGTATGTTCCTATAACCAAGAATTACTGACCAATGTCTGTGATAAGCGGAGAGAGATCAAAGCTCTCTGGCTTAAAAATGCTGAGCTCAAAGTAGCCAAGGATGAAGCCGAAGGTAAACATTCCGAGATTCAAACCTTGTCTTTGCTTTTTTCAATGTCGAATTTTTCCGAACTGTTGTTCTTTTTTGACTTACAACGCTGGTGAAACAATCCATCGCTATGATTGAAGAGGCCAAGAACCTCAAGACCCTGGTGGTGGAGAACAAGGGACTTCGCCAAGAGCTAGATAAGCTCAAGGCAGATCATGAAAAGAGCATATCTCAAGTCCTTGAATCCGCCTCCATGGCCACTGATGAGCGTGATCGCAAGATTGCTGCTCAGGATAAAATAATCTCGGACCTCAAGAATGAGCTTGGCAAAGAGAAGGACATATCCCAGGTTCTCCAGGCTGAACTCCAGAGTCTTCGGGAGGAGAAGACCAATATTGACGACGTCATTTCTGGTACATTCCACCTCTCTGACTTATCTTTTTCTTTGATTTCTATCAATGTCAGTTTTTTCTCAACTTTATTTTGATGCATAGGTCCTCTGAACTTGATGGACTCTTCCTCGTCCGAGCCCCGCACCCACTGGCTTACCCAAGTCGGTGATCTTCTTCATGACTACCGCCAGTCCCTTGAGGACATTGGCTAGTCTCTCAGGATTCCGGACACGCCAAGCATGTCGGATTTTGAGGTGCGGGATAGGGCCAAGGAGATGCCGCAACTTGTTTGGGATTGGAACATGTCCTACGCGTGGACTGCTGCGCAGAACGCTCTCACCATGGTCATGAGCCACCATGGAAACATGGAGATATGGCAAGTAACCGGAGGGTACTTCAAGGTAGACGAAGACGGCCAGGATCAGGACCTTCAAGCCATCATGCACTCCTACGCCGGATACGGGTGCCACGTTGCTGATCTGACCAGCTACGAGGTCCCCTTCTTCACCCGCGTGGATACTCCGCCTCCTCCTGCAGAAGAAAACGAAGAAGTTTCCGACAATGAACGCACCAACTTGGATGCGGACATCTCGGAAAGATACCAAGGCGGAGTAACCAGCGAGCTGGCAGCTCCTTCATCTCCTCCTGCATCATAGACCAGAAATTTATGTATTATTCTGGAAAAAACCTGATGCAATTGTAAATATTAAGTACTATTTATCTTGCTAGTGCTAAGCTTTTGATCTATTCAGCACTTTTGACTTTTGAAATTTTTGCGTGCCTGAAATGTTTACACAAGCACTTATACTTTTTTGCCTCTACTTATCGTTTATCTGGCTTTCCGCTTCGTCCCTTTCGTGAGCCGGCTAAACCTTCCCCCGGAAACTTTGCCGAGCAAAGAAGCTCAATTGCTAAACTAGTTAAACTTGGAAACAAAGCCGGCTTGCAGTACCAAGAATTCACTACTCGGAAAATGCCCGCATCCAGCAATCAGACAAATAACCAAAGTAAAGACTTGAAACTTCAGAGTTATACCCGAGGGTAGTAGTTTTAGAATCGGAAATCTAAACCAGAACGAACATGAGCATAAAGTACTTTCAAGCATTCTGTGATTTTCGACTATGACATGATCATTCGGAAATAAGATGGTTTAAGAACTTCTCAGAAAAAACTTGAGGTAACCAAAACTTTTATTTCTCACAGAACATGTACATATGTATGATTACAAAGAAGGATAAACTAAGAATAAAAGGGACGTAGCTGAGCAATATTCCACGGCCTGTCTAACTCATCTGGATTTGTACTGCCTCCATCTCTCTTTCTCTTTTTAGTAGCAGGTCTTTCTTTGACTGGCCTCATGTCAGTTAAGTAGTACGATCCATTGTGCAATACTCGACTAACTAAAAAGGGCCCTTCCCATACTGGGGAAAGTTTGTGCTTTCTTTGTTGCACAAGCCGGAGAAGCAAATCACCTTTATTGAAAGATCTATTTCGGACTCTCTGGCTATGATACTTGTGTAACTTCTGATGATAGGCTGTAGATCTCATTTCAGCAACGACGTGAACTTCTTCGACTAAGTCGAGATCATTTTGTCGAGAAATCTCGGCATCCTCTTCGATATACACGGCCACTCCAGGAGAAGTATGAATTAAATCACTAGGAAGAACTGCTTCTGCGCCATAGACCAAGAAGAAAGGTGTGTATCCTGTTGACCTGTTCGGAGTTGTTCGTAAACTCCAAATTACAGAGGGTAGTTCCTCTGCCCAAGCCCCCGCAGCACGACGTAGTGGTGCTTTGAGTCTTGGTTTTAGGCCTTGTAGAATTAAACCATTTGCTCTTTCGACTTGTCCGTTAGCCTGTGGATGTGCGACTGACGCAATGTCAAGCCGGATATTTTGCTCATCGCAGAATTCGGCCAGTTCTCCCATAGAAAAGTTACTCCCGTTGTCCGTGATAATGCTATGCGGATAACCATACCGGATTATAACATCCTCGACAAATCTTTTGGCTGTTGCTCCATCACAACTAGTGACAGGTTTAGCCTCGATCCATTTGGTGAATTTATCCACCATCACTAAGAGGTGAGTAAATCCACTTGGATCTCGTTTAAAAGGTCCTACCATATCAAGCCCCCAGACCGCAAAAGGCCATGTTATAGGTATTGTTCTCAGCTGATCAGCCAGAACATGAGCTTGCTTGGCGTATTTTTGGCAGCCTTTGCATGTCTTGACTAATCGTTCGGCATCTGCCTGAGCTGTAAGCCAGAAAAATCCATGTCGAAAAGCTTTTGCCACTAAAGATTTGGGTGCAGCGTGGGGACCACACTTGCCTTCGTGGATTTCCCTTAAGATTTCCACTCCTTCTTCTGGAGATACACAACGCTGAAAACCCCCAGACACACTCCGTTTAGGGAGCTCACCTTTAACAATAGTATAGGCTTTTGCTCATCAGATAATCTGCCGGCTCAACACCTCGTCTTCGGGTAATTTTCCATCTACCAAATAATCGAGGTAGGGTTGAGTCCAGCCGGGAATTACAGCCATAACTGCTATCAAAGGTGAGTCGGATTTGGTCGGATATTCCTCATCTACTCCCTTTATCGAGGGGACTTTGAGGTGCTCTAAAAATGCGCCATCCGGGACCTCTTTCCGCGCAGAGCCTATTCGGGAAAGTGCATCTGCTTCCTCATTTTCTGCTCAAGGGATGTGTTGAACTTCAAACCCTTCGAACGATTTAGATAGATCATCCACAATAGCTTTATATGCTGCCATGTGCTTATTTGCACTACAAATATCCGAGACTTGCTGAGCAACAAGATCCGAATCTCCGTAACACATCAAATGTCGGATGCCAATATCCTTGGCAATCCGGATTCCATGCAGCAGTGCTTCATACTCGGCAATATTGTTTGTCGCTGTGAAGTGGATCTGCAACACGTATAAAAGTTTATCTCCTTGGGGTGATTTGAGCACCACGCCAGCCCCCGAGCCCCCTCGAGCCTTAGACCCGTCGAAGAAAAGGGTCCAATATTCTGACTCAGGGAGGATCAGATTCTCCTTTGTCTGTCCAATCAGAAACAAAGTCAGCAAGGATCTGGGATTTGATTGCTGTCCGAGGTTTGTACTCAATATCGAAAGCTGAGAGCTCTATGCCCCATTTGGCGACGCGTCCTGTGGCATCACTGTTGTTGATTATATCTCTCATGGGATCTTTGCTCACCACGGTAATTGGATGCTCCTGAAAATAGTGTCGTAACTTACGAGATGCTAGGAAAACACCGTAAGCCAACTTTTGATAGTGCGGATATCGCTGTTTTGATTCTGTCAGGACCTCGCTGACAAAGTAAGTCGGACGCTGCACCAGGTGTTCCTGATTTCCCTCTGGTCTCTCCACCACCATGACGATACTAACGACCTTATTTGTCGCAGCAATATAAAGCAACATCGGTTCCTGAGGTTCCGGCGCTGCAAGGATAGGAGCTGATGAGAGTACTTTCTTCAGGTCTTGTAGTGCAGCTTCAGCTTCGTCAGTCCAAACAAAATCCTTGGTCTTTTTCAGGACTTTGTATAATGGTGCAACGTGCGCTGGTACGTAGCTCCTGCATTCTTTAGCCCAAAGGGCATCGTAACAAAATAGAAGGTTCTGAAGGGGGTTATGAATGAAGTTTTGATTTTGTCAGATTCCTTCATCCAGATTTGGTGATAACCGGAATATGCGTCGAGAAAACTGAGGAGTTCCGAGCCTGCCGTAGAATCGATAACTTGATCAATTCTAGGCAGAGTGAACGGATCTTTTGGACAAGCCTTGTTCAAGGCAGTATAATCAACACACATCCTTAAATCAGTGGTGTCCTTTTTAGGGACCATTACAGGATTGGCCGACCACTCTGTGTGGATGACCTCTTCTATGAATCCGGCTAACTCGAGCCACGCTAGTTCCTTAGCTATTTCCTTACGCTTTTCGTCGACGAACCGTCGTCATGACTGTTTGACAGGTTTAGCATTCGGGTTTACATTTAGAGAGTGCTCAGCAAGTTCCCTAGGTACTCCGGTCATGTCAGATGGCTGCCATGCGAAGATATCTTGATTTGCTTGGAGGAACTTGACGAGCACGCTTTCCTATGCGCTATCTAGGCCTACGCCTATCTGGGTCACCTTGGAGGGGTCATCATCCTTCAACGGTGCTTTCTTCGTCTCTTCTGATGCCTTGAACTCCGGATTTAGCTTGGTCACCTCCTTCTTTGTTGCGGGCATCTCGGACAGATCTATGCTCTTCTTGATCTCCTGGTACTCCTGGGCGTGCAGCACGGCTTCGGCAAAGGCAACATTTCCATCCTCGCACTCTCGCGCTTTTTTCGGGTCTCCGCTGATAGTGATCACGCCGTTGGGACCTGGAATTTTCATCATATTGTAAATGTAACATGGACGAGCCATAAACGCCTAGTAAGCCGGACGTCCGAATATAGCATGGTATGCGCTCTTGAACGGGACCACTTCGAAAGAAAGTGCCTCCGTCCGATAATTCTTTGGAGTTCCAAAAGTAACATCTAAAGTGATCTCTCCCACGGAATTAGCTTGTCTTCCTGGGACAACTCCGTGAAAAATCACAGAGCTATGGTTCAGCTGGATCTCCGAGATCTTCATCCAGTGTAGCGTTTCGACATAGAGAATATTGATGCTGCTACCACCGTCCATGAGGGTCTTGGAGAAACCATAACCGTCAATAAGTGGGTTGACGATTAAGGCGTATTTTCCTTGCCTGTGTAACTTAGGTGGATGATCATCACGGTCAAATGTGATTGACACTTCCGACCAGTCCAGATACTGTGGGACAGCCGGAACTGTTGCATTGAGCTCGTGTAGAACTGCTTTCTTGACCTTTGCTGGTTGAGATTCGAGGAAAGTGACATAAGTGTACTTTTTGGTGGGAAAAGTCTTCTTCCCTTCCGACTTGGGATTTGAAGCATCAGCTTCCTCCATTTCGGAATCTTCCTTGGTCTCTTTGTCTTTTTCGGGATTTTTCTTTCCCTTCTTCCGCTTAGCTTTGTAGCCCACGGTGTCATCTCTTTTGATGTCGTCATTGAAACAACATTCAGCGTTGGTGTGGGACGAGCCCCCATTGGCGTCTAGGTGATGCACACATGGGTTATTGGCAATGTCGGCCCAAGAGTAGGTTTTGCCTGGTTGCTGTTCTCCTCTACCTTGGACCCTTGAAGTCCCACGGCCACGCCCGCGGCCTCCGCCACATCCTCCTCGTCCTCCAGACCAGGAAATAGTAGTAACTACCGCTGTTTCCACGTTGGGCTTTTCCTCTGAGGTGTTCTTATGTTTCTAAGCCTGTTGCTTTGTTTTTGCCGACTGAGGTACAGATAGGACGTTGAGTAATCCATCTACATCGTCGTCAGCGTCTGCATATTTGCTTGCTGTTTCTATCATCTCTCCCAAATCAGTGACCTTGTCACACTTCAAACGATGACCCAGTAGACCAATTGGGAGACCTGCAATGAAAGCTTCAATCGCAGTTTGATCATTTACTCCTTCACAGGAGTTCTTGGTGTCGATCCATCGTCTGAGGTAGTCTCAGCAAGTTTCTCCGGCTTTCTGGGTGCAACACTGTAGGTCTCCGACCGAACAGGGCCTCCGATATGTGCCTTCGAAATTACGAAAGAACGCACTTTGCATGTCATACCAGTTATGGATGGTGTTCTCTGGAAGTTCATTGAGCCATGATCGTGCCGTCTTCCACAACATAAGTGGGAGATATCGGGTTGCGACCAGGCTGTTTCCGCCTTTGGTGATGCAGCAAGCTTGGAAGAAGTCCTGTAGCCAGGTATCTAGCCGAGCAATGCCATCGTAGGCTTGCATATGTCTTGAGATAGCAAATCCTTCCGGGAATTTTGTAGCTCTGATGCGTGGTCCAAAGCACTTTGGGCCCACATAAAAATCTTCGTTGTCATAGCGCCGAGCCTCTATGTTGGAATTAATCATGTGCCTTGCGTCGTTCGGGGATAGAGATCGTCCCGAATGTCGGCTGTGGCTGCGGTGTCGTGGAGCCAGACTTCGGCTTCTGCCACCACCTCCTCCGCCATGTCGTCCTCCTTGCCCTCCATGGGAGCCGTTGTGATGACTTTGTGGTGGAGAGGGTGGAGCAGCTTGACTACGATGAGCCCCCTGCCGGCTTGTACCAGCATGGTTTCTGTCGTTTCTTCGTCCGTCGTTCCCACCATGGTGAGGCTCAGCCGGACGGCTTGTGTGTTTAGGAGGTGGCATCTTTTGGCGATCCTCCTCCCGTCGTTTCTCTTTATATTCTCCCTTCTGTCATTAGATTCTCGTCGGGGAGGGTTCGTCGGATTCAGGACGGCAATGGCATCTTTCTCGGCCACTGGGGTGACGTTGCTCCAGTTACACGAGGTTTTGTGATGCTGTCCTGAAGATCCGGTTCTTGAATAGTTGTCTTCTCGGTGTTCGGGGTGATGATACTGCGCCCGGACGTAATGGGATCTTACACCGACCCATGCCGGATCTGTGCGACATTGGTCAGAATCTGAGACCAGTTTTGACTTCCGGACAGCGCGACCTTTTGCTGCTCCAGTCCCTTGTTGAGTAGTTTGATACCCAAGCGGATCTCCTCCGGTCCTGGATTAGCCGATAGAATTTCTCGAGCTGCCATGGTATTCTGTACTGGTGTTGGGTATACCCAATCTCCGTTGCTATCTTTCCGTGGCTTCCCCATCTCATCTCCAAACAGAACGGCACGGACACGTGGGAATTGGTTGTCATCTATGTGACGCTTCCGTGTCTTCTGATGCAAACGAGACATGTATTCCTTGTTTGACATGCGTTTCTTCTCCACCTCAATGTTTTTGGCTTCATCGAGGAGTTGTTGACGACGCGCTTCTAGGGCATGCGCCCTTTCGTCCAGCTCATCCGCAGTAAGTTCTGCGGCTATAGGGATAGGTGTAGTTAATGCGACATCGATGAGCTTACGTGCACCCTCGGTGATCACGTGTCCATCCATCGATGCTTCTTTTTTTGGCTCGTCTGGGATAAGTGCTCCATCCGAGTCTTCATCGTATTCCTCGGCAATCACCTCCTCTGTCAAAGGGTCTTTTGCGGGGGTCTTGTTTTTCTTGTTCTTCTTCTTTGCCTTCTTGGCTGCGCCGGTAGAAAACACGGCTTTGGGTCCGGTTCCCGGAGTTAAGCTCTGATCGGTACTTTCAGACATCTGGACTTCGGGATTATCTCCGACGTCCATGTCATACTACGCTTTGCAAGAGTGTTCCCCGGATCCTTCATCCATGGGTTCTCCTTCTTCTGCAGCTTTGGAGTTGTACTCCTCTTCATATTCCGCGGAGAACTTTCGGAAATCTGCTGACGTCATTGATTCATCCGAGGATGCGGGTACGTCAACATTTGTTCCAATTGCCTCTAGCACCAAGTCGGTGTTTTCTCCAGCATCGGCAGAGCCGGATCCAGATCCCACGTAGCCGACAAAGTGTGACACATGCTTCCTGAGGTCCCTTAGGAAAGGCCTGTCTGTCCCGGCATCATCAGAGCCGGAATCAGTGTCGTTGATATGCTCCTCCTGGAATTCGACTTCCACGGGTGGGTCGATCTGGGATCCGGCTTCTCTGGGGAGATCCACTCCAGATTCGACTTGGTTCGCTAGGTCTTCTTCAGGCTTGGGTTTCTCCACTATCTCCGCAACTGGTGCGGGCTAGGTGGGATTAGGGTTTTCTGAGATCCAGAACTCTGCCGCCTCCGTGGACAAAGGGGACCCAGAAAATTATTCTGCCTCTATCATCACCGCTGTGGTGGGTTGGGCAGGTTCAGCGAAACCGATGTAAACATCGATCTCACCAAAAGACATGATTGTGTAGGCAGTCACGGCCTCCCTTGCCGGAATCCAAGTCTCGTCGAGAACGATGAGAGGGACATCGCTGGCGTAGAGGATGCGACCGTCGGCGATAGTCTCGCCGATTCCGATTCTTGCAGATTCCGCTTGGAACGCAGATCCGAAGCTCACTTGCCCCCACGGTGGGCGCCAACTATCGTCGGATTAAGGACAAGTACACCATGAGGGGGTCCTCGAGGCGTGCGGAAGAGAGGGGTGTGAGACGTACGGTATTCCGGGACGGTGAGCACACAAGTTTACCCAGGTTCAAATCCGTCGGCTTTGGACGGATCCTACTCCTGCTAGCAATCCAGTAATACGGCAGAGCCGGAATATGGGTTACAAGGGTTTCGCCTGTGCGAGTTGAGGGTCTAAAGTATTGGGTGCCCTAAAGGCTCTCCCTAGGATGGCTTATATAGATATCCGGCCTAGGGTTTACAGGAGAGATCAATCCGGCTACAACTAAGTGTTGGTTACAGAGTACATCTTGAACTACAAGTAACATTATAGGCCTAAGTCGGTAAGTCTTTTAGGCCTTCCCGTAGCCGGATTGGACTCCGTATTCTCTCCCTGTTTAGGCCGCCTATGAAGCAACGCTCTAACCCGAACTGGGCCACCCTGGTCAGTGAGGAACTGTGAGGATACCCGGAAAGTATATCCCCAATAGTGGTGAATAAAAATGTGATCAATATTATTTGCGCTTATCCGATAAGCGTGGATTGGAGATGCCTTATCACTTAATTTGGAACAGACAAAAGTTAACTATAAAAACATAAATATTCTTTAGGCATTATGCATGATTTGGTGTACCAAATTTAACTTTAAAACATAAGTAGATCTAGGGTGTGATGTGTTTAAAAGTAGTAATAAGTTTTAATCCTTGTAATAAGCATGTTTGAGGGTATGAGATCATTCACTTTAAGTTTAAGTGAATGATGAGTTTAAATATGACTTGTTATTATGAATATAATTTATCTTTTAAGGAAAGTAAATTTAGATGATTTTTAATAATCTATTAAAGTTTGAAATCATGAATAGTTAAGATATAAGTAACATTCACTTTTATTATAAGTGAATGGTGATTAAAATTTACTTAAATTATTGGTTTATCTTGGAGTTATGGTTTTAAAGAGTTCTCTAAATGTTAATAGTTTACTTTTAAGTATTAATATAGACTTAAGTTATGGTTTTGGAAGTAGTATTTAAATGTACATGATTTAGGGTTTTATATCAAATTGTGATTATTTCTTATTTAAGAATGTTCTTAAAGAATTTACCAACTAGATAATAAATAAGAATTTATTTATTCATAACCTAAAAATTTGTTGGAATAATATAATTAGTATTTTTCTAGTAAAACATACTTACTTAAGATCTTAGAAGTGAATTTTATTTAATTTTAGGTGTTATTCTTATTTTTATAAATTTCCACAAAGGATTATATATCTTTAAATATTTGCTTCAATTTTTATTTGTAAAAAAATTAAGTTAATATTTTTACAAAATAATAGATTTATTTTCATATGTAAAAATGATTTTTATTCATTTTTAGGACTTTTCCTTAATTTATGAAATATCACTTAGACTTTAGTGATGTTAACATTTATTTGTATTTTATTTGACTTAAATAAGTAAAATTATATTTTTCTTGGGTAGATATTATTTTTGTGTTCATTTCAATATGTTATATGAACTTTTACGATTCTTCTATATTTTTCTAGGGCTAAAACAATTTCAAGGGTATTTTTGTAATTTTACATTTTGTTTATTATTTCTTTTACACTATTTATTTTTTCTTTCCTATAAAATTACTTCTGGCCCACGGGCTGGTTAAGCCCAACCTGACCCAATTGGGCCTGGGGTCAAACCCCACCCGATCCCAACACCTCTCCTCTCTCCTCTCACTTACACGTACACACACACTTGATCCTCTCTTTCCTCTCTCTACCCGTACGATGCTCTGCCGCTAGCGCCGCTCCGGCTGGTCGCCGGCCAAATCCAGCACCGCCGCCTACCGACAAGGCCCCGGCTCGATCTCCTCCATCAATTCATGTCTCCTCGCTACCGCTCTGCTTCCCCGTCTACGCCTCGACGAAACCCTAGCCTACATGGCATGGGTCGCCAGCGCTAAGGACAGAGAGACCTGGCATCCCTTGGTCCTTGCTGCTACTGACACACCTCCAGCTGCTCCCTTACGGTGACCTCAACCCCGACACCGGTGGAACTACTGGTTGCATCTTGGCGCAAGTGCAGCACCCCTATCTCGATGGGCTGATGCCACCTCTGCTTCGCCTCCATCGAGCTGTGCCCCGCAACCAGGTAGGTGACCTCCTCGTTTATTCTCTCTCATCTGCTCTGAGACTCACCCTACTTCGGATCTCAACCAATTTTAGAGGTTGTCATGATCTCGGGTTCCTTCTCTTTTTGATTATTCCCATATGTTTCAATAGCTTGCTGGTATAATTATAATTCTATGATGTATTGGTGGATTTCAGTGGGTGGATTACTTAGAACAAATTTCCATGGTTGTCATGTTAATTGATCAACTAATTATACCTTAGTTAAATGGATTCATTGGTGGTAATCCTAGTTGTTCTTTGTTAGTGATTAAGAAATATCAGGTAGATAAATGTTTAGTATATTTAACACTCCTGGTTGCTAGATGCTAACTTGGTTTGCATCTATAATTACCTGAACTTTAGTTCAAAAACTTTTAGACTATCAAGTACTTGTTATCTAAATGAGTTGCAGGTATTTGATTGAGTTCAAACTGTTGGTTTGAATTAATTTATAGTATAGTTCCCTCATGAGCAATGTATTACTACTAGATAATTAATTATTCCTATTACATCGACTTAGGAAAATGATTGATTTCCCCATTGGGATTGTTGGTGGTTTTAACTAGTGGATTTGGTTGCCTTTGAGATCCACTAAAGTGAAGTTTTCCTGGAAGTATGTATTCCTCTATATCCGAACTTGTTACTTCTGTGAACTAGTTGTGCTATGATCATATATGAGATACACTTGGTGAACTGAATATATGATTCAGTGATAATTTGAAATATTTTTGGGATAGTTTACTTTTAAAACTAGATGATTCCTAGATAACTAAACTAGGAAGATGATTTCAAGAAAGATGATCTGAATTCATTTTGTGTGCTATGGAGGTATATCTTGCTTTGCTTACTTATACTGCCAATCATGACAGATTACTTAAAAAATGATTCCTAGATTCATGGTCTAGGAAAATGATTTGATATTTTCGCTTAATCTCAAAGATTATTAGCTCCTGATTCAAATAGTGGCTTCTGCTGGATGCTCTTGATGCTGTAGTGCCTCATTTTGGAGTGTGCACATTGTTGGGGTATACTTTCCGGGTATCCTCATAGTTCCTCACTGACTAGGGTGGCCCACTTCGGGTTAGAGCATTGCTTCACGGGTGGCCCAGTTAGGGAGAGAAGACGGAGTCCAATCCTGCTACGGGAGGGCCCAGAAGACTTACCGACTTAGACCATGATGTTACTTGTAGTTCAAGATGTACTCTGTAACAGACTCTTAGTCGTATCCGGATAGATCTCTCCTGTAAACCCTAGGCCGGATATCTATATAAGCCGTCCTAGGGAGAGCCTTTAGGGCACCCAATACTTTAGACCCTCAACTCGCACAGGCGAAACCCTTGTAACCCATATTCCGGCTCTGCCGTATTACTGGATTGCTAGCAGGAGTAGGATCCGTCCAAAGCCAGCGGATTCGAACCTGGGTAAACTTTTGTGCTCACCGTCCCGGAATAGTGTACGTCTCACCCCCCTCTCTTCCGCACGCCTCGAGGACCCCCTCATGGCGTACTTGTCATCAATCCGACGACAGTTGGCGCCCACCGTGGGGCAAGTGAGCTACGGATCTGCGTTCAGAGCGGAATCTGCAAGAATCGGAATCGGCGAGACTATCACCGTCGGTCGCATCCTCTACGTCAGCGACATCCCACTCATCGTTCTCGACGAGACTTGGATTCCGGCAAGGGAGGCCGTGACTGCCTACACAATCATGTCTTTTGGCGAGATCGATGTTTACATCGGTTTCGCTGAACCTGCCCAACCCACCCCAGCAGTGATGATAGAGGCAGAAGAATTTTCTAGGTCCCCTTTGTCCGCGGAGGCGGCAGAGTTCCGGATCTCAGAAAACCCTAATCCCACCCAGCCCGCACCAGTTGCGGAGATAGTGGAGTTATCCGAACCAGAAGAAGACCTAGCGGTCAACGTCGAATCTGGAGTGGATCTACCTAGAGGAGCCGGATCCCAGATTGACCCACCCGTGGAAGTCGAAATCCAGGAGGAACATATCAATGACACTGATTCTGGTTCTGATGATGCCGGAACAGACAGGCCTTTCCTAAGGTACACACTAAAACATATGATACTGCAAGGCGAAAGCGCAGATGCAATCCTCGAGACCATCAAAAGTTTCGATATGGCTGATCGCGAAATCCGCAGGTACCTCAGGAAGCACACGTCGCACTTTGTCGGATACGTGGGATCCGGATCCGGCTCTGCTGATGCTGGAGAAAACACCGACTTGGTGCTAGAGGCAATTGGAACAAACACCGACGTACCCGCATCCTCGGATGAGTCGATGACGTCAGCAGATTTCCAAAAGTTCTCCGCGGAATATGAAGAGGATTATAACTCCAAAGCTGCAGAAGAAGGAGAAGCCATGGATGAAGTATCCGGGGAACACTCTCCCAAAGCGCAGGATGACATGGACCTCGGAGACAATCCCGAAGTCCAAATGTCCGAAAGTACCGATCAGAGCTTGACTCCGGGAAATGGGCCCAAAGCCGTCTTTGCTACCGGCGCTGCCAAGAAGGCAAAGAAGAAGAACAAGAAAAACAAGACCCCAGCAAAAGACCCTCTGATAGAGGAGGTGATTGCCGAGGAATACGAAGAAGACTTGGACGGAGCACTGATCCCAGACGAGCTGAAGAAAGAAGCATCGGTGGATGGACACGTGATCACTGAAGGTGCGTGTAAACTCATCGAAGCGGCATTAACTACACCTATCCCTACAGCTGCAGAACTTACTGCAGATGAGCTGGATTAAAGGGCGCAAGCCCTAGAAGCGCGTCGTCAACAACTCCTCGATGAAGCCAAAAACATCGAGGTGGAGAAAAAACAGATGTCGAACAAGGAGTACATGTCTCGTCTGCATCAGAAGACACAGAAGCGTCACATAGATGACAACTAATTCCCACGTGTCCGTGCTGTCCTTTTTGGAGATGAGATGGGGAAGCCACGGAAAGATAGCAACAGAGATTGGGTATACCCAACACCAGTAAAAAATACCGTGGCAGCCCGAGAAATTCTATCGGCTAATCCAGGACCAGAGGAGATCCGTTTGGGTATCAAGCTACTCAATAAGGGACTGGAGCAGCAAAGGTCGCCCTGTCCGGAAGTCAAAAACTGGTCTTAGATGCTGACCAATGTCGCATAGATCTGGCATGGGCTGACGTAAAACCCCATTACGTTCCGGAGCAGTATTATCGCCCTGAACGACGGGAAGACAATTATTGGAGAACCGGATCGTCAGGACAGCATCGCAAAACCACACACGGTTGGGGCAATGTCGCACCAGCGGCCGAGAAAGACGCCATCGCTGCCCTGAATCTGACGAATCCTCCCCGACGAGAATCTAGGGATCGAAGGGGAGAAGATAAAGAGAAACGTCGGGAGGAGGATCGTCAGAGAATGCCGCCTCCTAGACATGAGAACCGTCCGGCTGAGCCTCACTATGGTGGGAACAACGAACGAAGGAACGACGGAAACCATGCAGGTACAAGCCGGTAGGGGGCTCGTCATAGTCAAGACCCTCCCCGGAATCGGAATAATGACGTTCCGAACGGAGGCCGGCGATCAGCCAGAAACTATCCAGCTGCTCCACCTTCTCCACCACACAGTCATCACAACGGCTCCCATGGAGGGCAAGGAGGACGACATGGCGGAGGAGGTGGTGGCAGAAGCCGAAGTCCAGCTCCACGGCACCGCAGCCACAACTGGCATTCGGGACGATCTCTATCCCGAATGACGCAAGACACAGGATTAACTCCAACATAGAGGCTCGGCGCTATGAAAACGATGACGTATACGTGGGCCCAAAGTGCTTCGGTCCATGCATCAGAGCTACAAAATTCCTGGAAGGATTTGCTATCTCAAGACATATCCAAGCCTACGACGGCATTGCTCGGCCAGACACCTGGTTACAGGATTTCTTCCAAGCTTGCTGGATCGCCAAAGGCGAAAACAGCCTAGTCGCAACCCGATATCTCCCACTTATGTTGTGGAAGACGGCACGATCATGGCTCAATGAACTTCCGGCAAACACCATCCATAACTGGTATGATTTACAAAGCGCGTTCTTTCGGAATTTCAAAGGCACATATCGGAGGCCCTGTACGGTTGGAGACCTACAACGTTGCACCCAGAAAGCCGGAGAAACTTACCAGGATTACCTCGGATGACGGATCGACACCAAGAACTCCTGCAAAGTATTAAATGATCAAACTACGATTGAAGCTTTCATTGCAGGTCTCCCTATTGGTTTACTACGCCATCGCTTGAAGTGTGACAAGGTTACCGATTTGGGAGAGATGATAGAAACAGCGAGCAAGTATGCAGATAATAACGACGATGCAGAAGGACTACTCAATGCCCTAGATGTGCCTCAGTCGGCAAAACAACCAAAGCAACAAGCTCAGAAGCGCAAAAACACCTTGGAAGAAAAACCCAACACGGAAACAGCGGTAGTCACTACCGTTTCTGGGTCTGGAGGACGAGGAGGACATGGCGGAGGCCGCGGGCGTGGCTGTGGGACATCAAGGGTCCAAGGTAGAGGAGAACAACAACCAGGCAAAACCTACTCTTGGTCTGACATTGCCAATAACCCATGTGTGCATCACCTAGACGCCAGTGGGGGTCGTCCCATACCAACGCTGAATGTCATTTCAATGATGACATCAAAAGAGATGACACCGTGGGCTACAAAGATAAGCGGAAGAAGGGAAAGAAAAATCTCGAAAAAGACAAGGAGAGCAAGGAAGATTCTGACATGGAGGAAGCTGATGCTTCAAATCCCAAGTCGGAAGGGAAGAAGACTTTTCCCACCAAGAAGGACACTTATGTCACCTTCCTCGGATCTCAACCAACAAAGGTCAAGAAAGCAGTTCTACACGAGCTCAATGCAACAGTTCCGGCTGTCCCCCAGTATTTGGACTGGTCGGAAGTGGCAATCACATTTGACCGCGATGATCATCCGCCTAAGTTACACAGGCGAGGGAAATACGCCTTAATCGTCAACCCACTTATTGACGGTTATGGTTTCTCCAAGACCCTCATGGACGGTGGTAGCAGCATCAATATTCTCTATGTCGAAATGTTACGCCGGATGAAGATCTCGGAGACACAGCTGAACCATAGCTCTATGATTTTTCACAGAGTTGTCCCAGGAAGACATGCTAATTCCCTGCGAGAGATCACTTTGGATGTTACTTTTGGAACACCAAATAATTATTGGACGGAGGCACTTTCCTTCGAAGTGGTCTCGTTCAAGAGCGCATACCACGCTATATTCGGACATTCGGCTTACTGGGCTTTTATGGCTCGTCCGTGTTACATTTACAATATGATGAAAATTCCAGTCCCAACGGCGTGATCACCATCAGGGGAGACCCGAAGAAAGCGCGAGAGTGCGAGGATGGAAATGCCGCCTTTGCTGAAGCCGTGCTGCACGCCCAGGAGTACCAGGAGATCAAGAAGAGCATAGATCCGTCCGAGATGCCTGCAACGAAGAAGGAGGTTACCAAGCCAAATTCGGAGTTCAAGGCATCAGAAGAGACGAAGAAAGCACCGTTGAAGGAAGATGACCCCTCCAAGGTGACCTAGATAGGCGTAGGCCTAGATAGCGCACAGGAAAGCGCGCTCGTCAAGTTCCTCCAACCAAATCAAGATATCTTCGCATGGCAGCCATCTGACATGACCGGAGTACCTAGGGAACTTGCCGAGCACTCTCTAAATGTAAACCCGAACGCTAAACCCGTCAAACAGTCCTTACAACGGTTTGGTGATGAAAAGCGTAAGGCAATAGCTAAGGAACTAGCGCGGCTCGAGTTAGCCGGATTCATAGAAGAGGTCATCCATACTGATTGGTCGGCTAATCCTGTAATGGTCCCTAAAAAGGACACCACTGATTTAAGGATGTGTGTTGATTATACTGCCTTGAGCAAGGCTTGTCCAAAAGATCCGTTTGCTTTGCCTAGAATTGATCAAGTTATCGATTCTACGGCACGCTCAGAACTCCTCTGTTTTCTCGACGCATATTCCGGTTATCACCAAATCCGGATGAAGGAATCTGATAAAATCAAAACTTCATTCATAACCCCTTTCAGAACCTTCTGTTTTGTTACGATGCCCTTTGGGTTGAAGAACGCAGGAGCTATGTACCAGCGCACGATGCAGCGTTGCCTCCATGACCAACTCGGACGCAATGTACTTGCATACGTGGATGATATCGCGGTGATGTCCAAAAAGAAGGAAACACTCATTTCCGACTTGGAGAAAACGTTCGCCAATCTACGAAAATACAACATCATGCTTAACCCGAAGAAATGCTTCTTTGGAATACCAGCCGGAAAATTGTTAGGCTTCATCGTGTCTCAAAGAGGCATAGAGGTGAACGGCGACAAAATCAAGGCTATACTTAATATTTCCAGGCCAACTCGCCTGAAGGACGTACAAAGACTAACTGGTTGCATTGCTGCGGTCAGTCGATTTGTAAGTCGGCTTGGTGAAAGAGCCGCACCATTATAAAAACTCCTGAAGAAGACCAAGGATTTTGTCTGGGCTGATGAAGCTGAAGCTGCACTGCAAGACCTGAAGAAAGTACTCTCATCTGCTCCTATCCTCCCAGCGCCGGAACCTCAGGAACTGATGTTGCTTTATATTGCTGCGACAAATAAGGTCATTAGTATCGTCATGGTGGTGGAGAGACCAGAGGAAAATCAGGAACACTTGGTGCAGCGTCCGACTTATTTTGTCAGCGAGGTCTTGACAGAATGAAAACAGCGATATCCGCACTATCAAAAGTTGGCTTACGGTGTTTTCCTAGCATCTCGTAAGTTACGACACTATTTTCAGGAGCATCCAATTACCGTGGTGAGCAAAGCTCCCATGAGAGACATAATCAACAACAGCGACGCCACAGGACGTGTCACCAAATGGGGAATAGATCTCTCAGCTTTCGATATTGAGTATAAACCTCGGACAACAATCAAATCCCAGATCCTTGCCGACTTTGTCGCTGATTGGACAGAGACGAAGGAGAACATGGTCCTCCCTGAGTCGGAATATTGGACCCTCTTTTTCGATGGGTTTAAGGCTCGAGGGGGCTCGGGGGCTGGCGTGGTGCTCAAATTACCCCAAGGAGATTAACTATTATACGTGTTACAGATCCACTTCACAGCGACAAACAATATTGCCAAGTATGAAGCACTGCTGGATGGAATCCGGATTGCCAAGGATATTGGCATCCGACGTTTGATGTGTTACGGAGATTCGGATCTTGTTGCTCAGCAAGTATCGGATATTTGTAATGCAAATAAGCACATCGCAGCATATAAAGCCGTCGTGGATGATCTATCTAAATCGTTCGAAGGGTTTGAAGTTCAACACATCCCTCGAGCTAAAAATGAGGAAGCAGATGCACTATCCCGAATAGGCTCTGCGCTGAAAGAGGTTCCGGATGGCGCGTTTTTAGAGCACCTCAAAGTTCCCTCGATAAAGGGAGTAGATGAGGAATATCCGACCAAATCCGACTCACCTTTAATAGCAGTTCTGGCTGTAATTCCCAGCTGCACTTAACCCTACCTCGATTATTTGGTAGATGGCAAATTACCCGAAGACGAGGTGCTGAGCCGAAAGATTATCCGACGAGCAAAAGCCTATACTATTGTTAAAGGTGAGCTCCATAAACGGAGTGTTTCTGGGGTTTTTCAGCGCTGTGTATCTCCGGAAGGAGTGGAAATCTTAAGGGAAATCCACGAAGGTGAGTGTGGTCACCACGCTACAGCCAAATCTTTAGTGGCAAAAGCTTTTCGACATGGATTTTTTTGGCTTACAGCTCAGGCAGATGTCGAATGATTAGTCAAGACATGCAAAGGCTGCCAAAAGTACGCCAAGCAAGCTCATTGTCCGACTGATCAGCTGCGAACAATACCTATAACATGGCCTTTTTCGGTCTGGGGGCTTGATATGGTAGGACCTTTTAAACGAGCTCCAAGTGGATTCACTCACCTCTTAGTAATGGTGGATAAATTCACCAAATGGATTGAGGCTAAACCTGTCACTAGTTGTGATGGAGCAACACCCAAAATATTTGTCGAGGATGTTATAATCCGGTATGGTTATCCACATAGCATTATCACGGACAATGGGAGTAACTTTTCTATGGGAGAACTGGCTGAATTCTGCGATGAGCAAAATATCCGGCTTGACATTGTGTCAGTCGCACATCCACAAGCTAACGGACAAGTTGAAAGAGCAAATGGTTTAAATCTACAAGGCTTGAAACCAAGACTCTAAGCACCACTGAGACGTGCTGGGGGGGCTTGGGCAGAGGAATTACCCTCTGTAATTTGGAGTTTGCGAACAACTCCGAACAGGTCAACAGGATATACACCTTTCTTCTTGGTCTATGGCGCAGAAGTAGTTCTTCCTAGTGATTTAATTCATACTTCTCCTAGAGTGGCCACATATATCAAAGAGGATGCCAAGATTTCTCGACAAAATGATCTCGACTTAGTCGAATAAGTTCGCGTCGTTGCTGAAATGAGATCTACAGCCTATCAGCAGAAGTTACGCAAGTATCATAGCTAGAGAGTCCGAACTAGATCTTTCAATAAAGGTGATTTGGTTCTCCGGCTTGTGCAACAAAGGAAGCACAAACTTTCCCCAGTATGGGAAGGGCCCTTTTTAGTTAGTTGAGTATTGCACAATGGATCATACTACTTAACTGACATGAGGCCAGTCAAAGAAAGACCTGCTACTAAGAAGAGAAAGAGAGCTGGAGGCAGTACAAATCCGGATGAGTTAGACAGACCATGGAATATTGCTCAGGTACGTCCCTTTTATTCTTAGTTTATCCTTCTTTGTAATCATACATATGTAGATGTTCTGTGAGAAATAAAAGTTTTGGTTGCCTCAAGTTTTTCTGAAAAGTTCTTAAACCATCTTATTTCCAAATGATCATGTCATAGTCGAAAATCCCAGAATGCTTGAAAGTACTTTATGCTCATATTCGTTCTGGTCTAGATTTCCGATTTCTAAAAACTACTACCTTCGGGTATAACTCTAAAAATTTCTAGTCTTTACTTTGGTTATTTATCTGATTGCCGGATGCGGGCATTTTCCGAGTAGTGAATTGTTGGTACTGGAAGCCGGCTTTGTTTCCGAGTTTAAACTGGTTTAGCAATTGAGCTCCGTTGCTCGGCAAAGTTTCCGGCTGAAGGTTTAGCCGGCTCACGAAAGGGATGAGGCGGAAAGCCAGATAAACGATAAGATGAGACGAAAAATATAAGTGCTTGTGAAAACATTTCAGACACACAAAAATTTTAAGATAAAAGTGTTGAATAGATAAAAAACTTAGCACTAGCAAAAGTCATAGTACTTAATATTTACAAAACGCATCATGTTCTTTCACAGAATAATACATAAGTTTGTGGTCTATGATGCAGGAGGAGATGAAGGATCTACTGGCTCGCTGGTCACTCCGCCTTGATATCGTTCCAAGATATCCGCATCCGAGTTGGTGCGTTCATCGTCAGAAACTTCTTTGGTTTCTTCTGCAGGAGGAGGCGGAGTATCCACGCGGGTGAAGAAGGGGACCTCGTAGCTGGTCAGGTCAGCTACATGGCACCCATATCCGGCGCAGGAGTGCATGATGGCTTGAAGGTCCTGCTCCTGGTCATCTTCATCTACCTTGCAGTACCCTTTAGTCACTTGCCATATTTCCATGTTTCCATGGTGGCTCATGACCATGGAGAGGGCAATCTGCGCGGCAATCTGCGCGTAGGACATATTCCAGTCTCGAACAAGCTGCGGCATCTCCTTGGCCCTGTCTCGCACCTAAAACTTCGACATGCTTGGCATGTCTAGAATCCTGAGAGACTCGCCAATGTCTTCAAGGGACTGGCGGTAGTCATGAAGAAGATCACCGACTTGGGTAAGCCGGTGAGTGCGGGGCTCGGACGAGGAAGAGTCTGACAACTTTAGAGGACCTATACACAAAACAAGTCAAGAAAAATCCGACATTGATAACAGTCGAAGAAAAGATAAGTCAGAAAGGTGGAACGTACCAAGAATGACGTCGTCAATCTTGGTCTTCTCCTCCCAGAGACTCTGGAGTTTAGCCCGGAGCGCTTGGGATATATCCTTCTCTCTGCCAAGCTCATTCTTGAGGTCCGAGATTACTTTATCTTGAGCGGCAATCTTGCGATCGCGCTCTTTAGTGGCCATGGAGGAGGATTCCAGGACTTGAGCTATGCTCGTTTCATGATCCGCCTTGAGCTTATCCAGCTCTTGGCGAAGTCCTTTGTTTTCCACCACCAGGGTTTTGAGGTTCTCGGCCTCTTCAATCATAGCGATGGATTGTTTCACCAACAGTTCAGAAAAATTCGACATTAAAAAGAAAAAGGCAAGGTTTGAATCTTGAAATGTTTACCTTCGGCTTTGTCCTTGGCTACCTTGAGCTCAGCATTTTTAAGCCGAAGAGCTTTGATCTCTCTCCGCTTATCACATACATTGGATAATAATTCCTGGTTATAGGAACACACTTTCTGTAAGTCAGAATACCCAAGGTCAGAAAGCTACTTAAGACTCGGGCTAATATTTTCTACTAAATATCAGCACGAGCCTTGGGGGCTACACTAGTTCGTTCTTTGGCATCCTAATGAAAGCATAAACCCGGATTTCTATATCCTACTTCATGCTTGGGGGCTAGAGGATATGATATAACATAATGTAAAAACAAGAGTTGGAATTCCAACTTACATATTGCTCGCGGGTGAGTTTGTCTAAACCCGCATTCACTTCAGCTGCCACCTTCTCGGCGAGAGTAAGAGGGATCACTGGAGCTATTGGAAGCTTGCCAGTCCTGATCCTCTCGTCACGAAGGCGGACTTGAGTGAGAAGGTCAGAGAACTTGACGTCCTCTGCTTCTTGCGCCTCCTCTTCGGGGGATAGATGGCTTTTGTCTAGGACTTGCCTGGCCAGCCGCTGGATCTCCTCTGCAGATTTCTGGGTCAGGCCAAATTTGGCAAGACCTGGATTGTTGAGGAGGTTTTCGGTGAAGACTTCAGCCGAGGGATCATTACCCAAAGAGGGTTCACCCTTATCTTGAGCTGACGCACTGGTGGTGACGTCAGTGTGCGACCCAAGGATCGCAGGCTCCGATTGAGGAGCCGGATCTTCTACAATCATCGAAGAAGGGATGATCGCCGGAGTTGCAGAAGGTTGAGGGGCCGGAGTCGGAGGAGCCACGGTAGGGGAAGCTATTGTAAGCTTCGTCTGGCACAAGGGCTTCGAAGAAGTTCCCTTCCCCTTACCCTTGATGATTGATTTTGCTCTGGGAAGGTAGTAAAGACGGAAACATTACATCTCGGAAAGAAACTTGAGTAAACAACAAAGGCAGAAAAGTTGTGATAGAAGGTTACCTCTTCACGACTGGCACCTCCTTTGTGCCAACTGCCACTGTCGGAGCTTTGCGCTTCTTGAGCGCAAGATCCGGCAATGGGACTAATTCTGTCTCCTGAGAAAACTCAGGAGGGTATCCTTCGAGTGGAGCAAGTTCTGACTCGGGGATGTCAGCAAGCTAAAAATAAGAAAACATATCAGTATTGCAATATAACTCAAAGATAGAAACACATAAAAGATGTGATGATAAAAGCTTACCGGCACCATGGGGTTTTCCGCCGTGTGCATGTCCAGAGAAACCTCTAGAATCCGCCTTTCGATCCGCTCCTTGATCAGCCACTTAATTTGGCTTATGTAGCCTTGAGTGGTGTAGGCCTTGGGGATGATGCAGAGGGAGTTAGTCAGAGAAGACGTCACGGAATGCATCAGTCTATCCCCGTGGTACTGAAGTGGCTGGATCCGGCGTGAGACCCAGCACTGGACCAAGTCGGATCCCTTCAGACCATTGTGCTTGATCAGATATTCGATCCGCCTCTTAGCAAGGATCAGGTCATCTGTGAGAGCCGGAGCAGCCTCGTCCCAGGAAGGTTGGGCCATGGCGGCTCCGTCGGCAAAAGCCGGCAAAGCAGTAGCTTTGTCGGGAGCCGGAATATCCCTATGGTAGAAAAAAGTGGCTGGCCATTGCTTGACCGAGTCACTGGCAGAAATTTTGGGATATGCCCGGTCTCGTATAAGAGAAAAACTAATAGTGCCAGTGATGTAAGGAACATCGAGAGTGATGGAATTCCTCCGGACATGAAAGTAAAACCGGAAGAGAAGCAAACTCGGCCTAATGCCGAGAAATCCCTCGCAAAGCGAAGCGTATGCGCTCATTTCTAGAAGAGAATTGGGAGGAAGATTGTGGAGTTGAACTCCATAGTGATCTATCACCTCGGAGAAGAACTCCGAGGGAGGAAGACAAACCTCGGTCCAGATGAGTGCCGAAGTGGACTCGTTCGCCCTCGCGCGGGTTGGGGACGGTTTTGCCGGAGCCGGTCCACCAGTCGCCGGCGGCGAGAATCCCCTCCTTATCCATGTTCTTGAGGCCCTCCTCGTTGAGGGCGCAGGGGATCCAGACTCCCCGGAAGCTCTCCTTCTCCGCTGCTGCTGCTTCCGCCGCCGCCGCCGCTGCCGCCAGACCAGAGGAAGACGAAGATGAAGCCAGTTTTCTCTAGTGGAAAAAGTGACCTTAAAGTGGCAGCATTAGGAGCTCTGTGGGAGGAGGACGAGTAGGCTCCGTGCGCGTGGGAAGATTGGGAAGGAAGGAACGGCAAAGGACTGGTGGGGATGAGAATAGGAAATCTAAACCCCTTATATCCACCTACCTGCGCCAAGATTCGTGCAAACGCTATAGTGTAACCGCCACGCGTCGTGGAAAGAACTGGAAAGGGCACGCACGATGATTGCGTCGCCTCGATCTCCATGCACGCATTGAAACGGCGCCTCGAATCCGCGAACCGCGGACCCACCAATGGTCGTGCTGACGGAACGCTATCAGATGACGTGACTTCACCATGCTTGTGTCAGGTGGCGTTAGAGACCAAGTTCCGGCTTAGTTTGAAAATGAGCTGGAAAACCCGAGTTACCAACTGAAAGGTACGACTTATTTTTAAGACCCGGATCAAATCTTTTGTTGTGAAGTTTCAGGAACCCTTCAAGATACTGCAAGCCGAAGATCAAGCTAGACGATGATAAATCCGACTTTGGATCTTGGAGGCCTCCAGGGGCTGCTGTTGGGGATATACTTTCCGGGTATCCTCACAGTTCCTCACTGACCAGGGTGGCCCACTTCAGGTTAGAGAATTGCTTCACGGGCGGCCTAGTTAGGGAGACAAGACGGAGTCCAATCCGGCTACGGGAAGGCCCAGAAGACTTACCGACTTAGGCCATGATGTTACTTGTAGTTCAAGATGTACTCTGTAACAGACTCTTAGTCGTATCCGGATAGATCTCTCCTGTAAACCCTAGGCCGGATATCTATATAAGCCGTCCCAGGGAGAGCCTTTAGGGCACCCAATACTTTAGACCCTCAACTCGCACTGGCGAAACCCTTGTAACCCATATTCCAGATCTGCCGTATTGCTGGATTGCTAGCAGGAGTAGGATCCGTCCGAAGCCGGCGGATTCGAACCTGGGTAAACTTGTGTTCTCACCATCCCGGAATACCATACGTCTCACCCCCTCCTCTCTTCCGCACGCCTCGAGGACCCCCTCATGGCATACTTGTCATCAATCCGACGACACACATCAGCAGAGTCATTTAAGCTTGACCTGTTTTGATTGATTTGGCTAGGCTTGATGAGATTATTATTATAAATGATAAGACATGGAAATCAAACTATTACAGTCCCTGCCCATGATATCTATGTTCGGGCTTTGGCTTTGTAAGAACATAAATGATTGATGCTATGTTGGGAGTCTTAAGAAAGAATTTGTCTTCCTGTAATTTTTGTACAGCGAAGTAACCTATATACTTGATTCCTAGAACACTTGCTAGGAAAATGATATGTTTTGATTAGATTGTCAATGTTGCATAAAGAAATGGCTGCTGTAATATGACTATGTTGTTGTGGAACCTGCCTGAGAGGAAGCACAACAACATAGATCATTTACATGATCTGCTATACTTTAAGTTAATCAGATGTTGGTTTATGTGCTTGCCAATGATGCCAAGTCCGAGGCACATTATTTAGGTAAAAGAATAGATATTTGTTTGTGGCTTTAATTCTCTGTGATGAGCTTTGCATGGCATCTCCATGCAAGCCTGAGAGAATTCCCCCATCCAATCCTCCTAGATAAAAATCTAGTTGAGGTAGATGGAATTGGTGGATGTGTATTATTTCCCTGGTATTCCTAGATATTTATGCAAGATGTAATAATAGATACTGCATGTTCTATTGGTTAGTTCTGATGATTTTTACCTGCTGTTGGTGAGTGATCTATAGACTGTTGGAGATCTTGGTCTATTACTAAAGCTTCTTGAGCATCTAGCCTTTCATGTCATCATGCTTGATCTTCACCATCTTTCTGGTGCTCCTGGTGTTACTCCTTTGTTGCTAGCTTGATCTTGATCTCCTCCTTGTCCTAGCTATTGTATGGCTTCTTGAAGCAACCATAGGTTCGGTGATGGTTTGGTGGGATGATCAATATGTAAGTATGAAGAAAATCTATGATGATCCATCAAGAACAGATGTTGTTCTTGTGGTTTGAGCTATGAAGATGTGGGAGTGCCGTGTGGTGAAAAGGATATGGTAGCAGCTCTGCTACGGCTGGTGCTCTCTCTCTATTTGATGTTCTCTGGTGGGGTTGACAACACACCAAGTGCATGAGGTGACTGTGCTGATTGCTTGCCTGTTGCTTGATATGGATCAGATCAAGTACACCCTGATATTTTCTTGGGGTTTTTACCTTTTGCCTTTTACTATTCTGGTGAAACTTGCCCCATACCTGTGATGCACTAGTCTAAGGCAATTCCTAATATAAGAATAGATACTACTCCTTGGCCCCTCCTTTTTAACTCACTCAATGATGACAATAAGGCAGTAGCAATTCTCTGCCAAGTCTGAGAGTAGTATTAACCCAACTACTCCTCTTTGGTTTTGCTTTGTTTTGTAGGGATGAAGAATAAGAAAAGAAATATAAAGAAAAGATTTAGAAAATGAAGAAAGTGAAGATGAATTTAGTTTTAGGTTTTACTTTATTCTTTTGTAATTTGCTCTTTCATTTGTAAAAGACAATGTAATATATATATTGTTTTGTAATAAAGAATTCTTTTAGTTATTTCATTTCAATAATTCCTTTTTGTATTTATTTTTTTCCTGTACTTTATTTTCATTCTTTTATTGTAAAAGAACAAAAATACTATATGTATATATGTAATAATAAAGATTATCCTTTTCCATTATTAAGTCTTATATATTATTCATTTTATTTATTCATTGTAATATTTATATAACATTAATGAATTCATAACTCATTTCTTTATTTATAATCTAATTCAAATTTCTTTTGAATTCCATTTAATCATTTGTATTTTAGAATATGAAATGATTCCCCTCAAACACAAAGATACAGTAGAGGTCATGTCAAAGTCTATCGCACTTGCCCAGATGTTTCCTTGAAAACAAGAGAGATCCCAATCCCTCACTGGCTTCTTTAGTTTTGCGCGAAAATTATCCAGATTTTCTATGCATGAATGTAATGCACAAACAGGTGTCCTGTCTATTTCTAGGTGCTAATCCTGGGATGTTACAGTCTCTCCCCCTTAAAATAAACTTCGTCCTCGAAGTTTTTACTCTCTTACATTTCGGAATGAGGTGTTGAATTGTATTGAGCATGGCATTTCTTAACTCCATTGTGATCAGAATTGGGGATAATTGTGGTATCCTGTCTCCATACCTTTTTCCTTGAACCTCTTCCTTCTCGACAACATACAATTGTAGTTCTAAGTTGTCCCATGGTTCCTTTTACGATATTGTTTGGGTTTATGTCCTTATAGTCCTGTTTAGAATTGGTTCTCAACACACTTTTTCCCTTCCAATAAGGTTTTCCTACTACTATACACTAGACTAGTTTAGTAGGCTCTCCTAATTCTTAAGGACAACTTATGACTTGTTTCTTTTAGATCTAGTCCACTAGAGTTAATCTATTATATCTCCTTTGATCTTTCATCCGAACATATTCTAGAGTACTCTTATAGAGATGACTTCTTATAACCTTATGAGAATAAGGCTTAATCTCATCATAACTTTGTACTTATTCTCCAACCTTTAGTCAGAAAGTTAGACAACAACACTTCCGTGTTTATTGTTTACTCTCCCCCTTGGGTTTCCTAATGGTCTCTAATATGTATGTATAATACCCATTAACTCAATAGTAAGGATATTGGTGTCCATCTAGCTTATATCTTACCTATAAAAGGTCTCATGAAAGAATTTGCGGTACACCCACACAGTTGTGGATCTCCGACATGAATCGTCCAACATTTCTTGTACTACTTTTACCCCATTTGGGCATTCTTTCTTTGGTAAGCCCGTTTTCACGAAGTGTCTCGAAAAACGATCGCCTTAATTTCATACTTCCTTAGGTGTAACTTAACTTAGGCCAAGTTTTATGCTCTTTAAATCATACAAAGATGACCTAATTAGCTAAATCGTAAGGATACCAGCTATGGATACCAGCTGCGGATCCTCCTAGGTGTATGGATTACCCTATAGGTTCTGGATGTACTACTGGCATTCTCTCCGAGTTGTCAGAGCTTGAATACCACTTTTGTTTCAAAACTTCTTCTTTGCGCCCTTTCATGTTACTTCCATGAACTTGGTACAACTACTTCATTAGCTCCTTAGCAACACCATCTATTTTGAGTGAACTTAAGTTCATTCCTTTATGTTGTTCCACACCTTTTCTTCACTAATATTCCTTTTTGTTTCCAACTAATAATAAGTTGGGATTAATCCATCCTTCAAAATAGTGTTGATACTCCTTATAATTGGCTGCACTCTTCATGTAAGCCTTCATCTTGATCTTCGGAACTCGTCACTCCCTTACACAAATTCCCTTTTCTAGGTCTATAACATCAAGTAATAACTTGATGATGCAACATGAATTTGCACACCAAGTCAAACTTCATGTACAGATCTAGTCAATCAAGAAGATCCAAGAAAAATCAAGAAATTCAAATGTGGTACATATAACACACATTATTCTAAGTCCGGAATATATTAGTTGAGTAAAACATCTCTAGAATTCAGGCTTAGCTGTGTAATATATGACACCTCCTAGTATAGGTTTACATCGTGATACTTAGCACTTAAGGGTTAAACAACTCTGTCTCAATAATTACCCAGATTGCTCAACTGCACTTGGATAATTTTGAGCAAAGTGGTCTCACTTTGGTTCTGACTAGCCTCTTACCTTTCCTTTTGGGACTACAAAAGACTACCAATTTCCATTCTATCGTAAACTACCCTCACATGATCTCTCAAAACTACTAACAAAGTGACAGTTACTACCTTAATCCAAAAATTATCGTAATGTTATAATACTTATGACTTATATCATAGACCTACATTGTTCTTTACTTACTATCATTACAAGATTTATTATTGATTACTTGTCCTAATTACAGACTTATCACGATCTCGGAGCCTTTATCACCATGAACTTGCTAAGATTTACCTAGTCGTCATGATTAAAGAGCTAATCTCACCATGATGTCTCTTTTTCTTATCTTACTATAAATGATTCTTACCAAAATTCTATTCCATCATATGGAATCCTCAAGTGAATGCCACATGATTTACCTCCAATTATATCTATACATACTCTAATGGTTTACCTAAAGTGGTATAGTGGTATCAACTAGTCCACATGATATCCTAATCTTAGTCCTAATCTTCTTTAATATTTTATCTTACTTAAGATATCTTATAGGTGTTATACCTATTTAGATCTACACTAAAATGACATTTCTCTAGGGAATACATATAACTTAATCCTTAAGAAAGATGATAAGAACATCCAACTTAAGTATGACAAGGTTTATCCTCAAGTGGATACCCATCACAAATCTTGGTTTAGATAAGATGGCTCCTATAGTCACTATCCAACCTACAGATCTTCCTAAAAGGGTTTCAATCCTAAGGTCAAAGCATATGCTCTGATACCAGCTGTGGTGACCCAGCATACCACTGCATGATGTAGTACACTATAGTCGTTGACATAACACCAATGAAACACCGTTCACTAGTATTACATCCCTTAGTGTGGTACAACAGAAACACAGCAGGTCCAAGACATGACTATAGATTACAAATCGACTCTTTACAAAAGATTTAGTGACACTCTAGGTTAAAGAGAGAGAAAGAAACTTCTACCCAAGAAGAACCAGAAGTAATAACTTAGAACTATCTAGCTAAAAAGACTAGCATCTAAACTAATTGGCTTGCAATTGCTGCTAATGCAAAGCTCTATAGAAGTAGGTTTTATGGCTAGAGTATCTACTCCTATCTAATCAAGATCTTTGCCTTTGCTTTGGTTGATGTATATGTTGACTTCTTTGACTTTACTGAAGAACTTGAGCTGCCGATGATGGTTTCTTGAGCAGAAATTGATGTTGATGTCGTCTTCAACGGCTTAGAACCTAGCAAGGGTTAAGAACGTACGGTTGAGTACGAGAGTACTCAGCAAGTTCACTAAAAAGGAGTGTATAATGCACTATCTCTATAGCCACAGACCATAGGTCGTAGGCAATGCAGGTTTTTGAAAACATTTCTTCAAAGGTTGCTTTTATTCTAAAAACTATGTCTGACAGCCTTCACAGGTTGACCAAAATCTTAATGGGGTTCCTTTCCTGCCGCGTTCATAGCTCCTTTCCGGAACAGGGAGTAACATGTCACATTTCTTACACTCTTCAGAGGTGCGTCACTTTTCCCATGAGAGACCTTAGCCTTGTTGCACATCCGAGTTGCATTCTCGTCCATACTTCCTTGGTGTGGGGCCCAGTTTAAGATCCAAGCCAATCACTGCCCCCTTCGCGACCCTGCATGTCCCCTTGGTGTACGCCATGCCCACATCTTGAATTACAGTAATGGTTAGTACATACCGTTAGATGCCAAAACTATCGTGAGACGTTGAGGGCTCCCACCCATATGCTACATATCCTCTACGAATTACCTATAAATGCATGCTACGAGGATAACAACCACGACCTGGCCATCCAGATGCATGCGAGAGGAAGAAGATACAACTGACTTCTCCATCCCATTCCAAATCTCATGGTTAACGTGTAATATACGATGCTAGAATCACTAGCGACATTGGTTGATTAAGTCCTAGATATTATGTTCCTTCACCACTGGAACTGTATCACTAGATTATTACCTCTTGGTAAATAATCCACAATCATATTGTTATGAAAATAGTGTTTTCCGACCCTTTTGAAATGTAGGTGATGACAACATTTGAGTTACAAGCATTTGATAGAAAATAATCAAAGGACATGACCAAGTTGTGAACTTGCCTTTTGTAATTACAATATTATGCAATCACCGTCTTCAAGACAATAGAAGATCCAAATTTTGTAAACAGCATCATTGGTCTGGTAAGGACTAATGTTTACAGAAGCAAGATGCAGTTATGCATAAGTAATGTAATGCAGTCTGATAAACGCGAACCCCCAGACTAATCGTATCTGATCTAGGGTTTGGAAACTATGAATGGTTTCATTAGAATGTGTTTCACTTTTATATTAGCTTCACATTCGTGCTTCTTATTAAGACTTGTGAGATTGTGTGAAACAATATGTAAATATAATAAGTGGCATGTAATACTGAAGCACTCAAATGGGGCATGGTATTTAAAAGATTTCTTAAGCAAGATTACTAATCAATTAGAGCTTTTAAAGAAGTATTTAGCATGCAAAGTATAAATTGAAGTATAATAATATTCTAAGATTGAGATAAATTGTTACTTGGTAGTTATGATGGATGATGGTGTAATAGGTTGTTAAGAGTGAAAGAGTTTATCTATAAAGTTGTTGTTTGACGTGGCAAAACAAATAACTTTTAAAGAAAAGATCTCTTTGTTAGAGTTGAAACAACCTTTGTGGTGAATCAAAATATCATCGATATTGTTTGCGCTTATCCGATAAGCGTGTATTGGAGATGCCTTATCACTTAATTTGGAACAGACAAAAGTTAACTATAAAAACATAAACATTCTTCAGGCATTATGCATGATTTGTGTACCAAATTTAACTTTAAAACATAAGTATATCTAGGGTGTGATGTGTTTAAAAGTAGTAATAAGTTTTAATCCTTGTAATAAGCATGTTTGAGGGTATGAGATCATTCACTTTAAGTTTAAGTGAATGATGGGTTTAAATATGACTTGTTATTATGAATATAATTTACCTTTTAAGGAAAGTAAATTTAGATGATTTTTAATAATCTATTAAAGTTTGAAATCATGAATAGTTAAGATATACGTAACATTCACTTTTATTATAAGTGAATGGTGATTAAAATTTACTTAAATTATTGGTTTATCTTGGAGTTATGGTTTTAAAGAGTTTTCTAAATGTTAATAGTTTACTTTTAAGTATTAATATAGACTTAAGTTATGGTTTTGGAAGTAGTATTTAAATGTACAGGATTTAGGGTTTTATATAAAATTGTGATTATTTCTTATTTAATAATGTTCTTAAAGAATTTACCAACTAGATAATAAATAAAAATTTATTTCTTAATAACCTCAAAAATGTGTTGGAATAATATAATTAGTATTTTTCTAGTAAAACATACTTACTTAAGATCTTATAAGTGAATTTTATTTAATTTTAGGTGTTATTCTTATTTTTATAAATTTCCATAAAGGATTATATATCTTTAAATATTTGCTTCAAGTTTTACTTGTAAACAAATTAAGTTAGTATTTTTACAAAATAGTAGATTCATTTTCATATGCAAAAATGATTTTTATTCATTTTGAGGACCTTTCCTTAATTTATGAAATATCACTTAGACTTTAGTGATGTTAACATTTATTTGTATTTTATTTGACTTAAATAAGTAAAATTATATTTTTCTTGGGTAGATATTATTTTTGTGTTCATTTCAATATGTTATATGAACTTTTACGATTCTTCTATATTTTTCTAGGGCTAAAACAATTTCAAGGGTATTTTTGTAATTTTACATTTTGTTTATTATTTCTTTTACACTATTTATTTTTTCTTTCCTATAAAATTACGTCTGGCCCACGGGCTGGTTAAGCCCAACCTGACCCAATTGGGCCTGGGGTCAAACCCCACCCGATCCCAACACCTCTCCTCTCTCCTCTCACTTACACGTACACACACACTTGATCCTCTCGTTCCTCTCTCTACCCGTACGATGCTCTGCCGCTAGCGCCGCTCCGGCTGGTCGCCGGCCAAATCCAGCACCGCCGCCTACCGACAAGGCCCCGACTCGATCTCCTCTATCAAGTCATGTCGCCTCGCTACCGCTCTGCTTGCCCGTCCGCACCTCGATGAAACTCTAGCCTACACGTCATGGGTCGCCGATGCTCAGGACAGAGAGATCCAGCATCCCTTGGTCCTTGCCACTACCGACACGCCTCCAGCTGCTCCCTTACAGTGACCTCAACCCCGACACCGGTGGAATTACTGGTTGCGGCTTGGTGCAGGTGCAGCACCCCTAGCTCCCCGTGCCGTTGTACCGTGGTCGTCACATAGGCTAATGCCGCCTCTGCTTCGCCTCCGACGAGCTCTGCCTCGCCACCAGGTAGGTGACCTCCTCGTTTATTCTCTCTCTCATCTGCTCTGAGGCTCACCCTACTTCGGATTTCAACCAATTTCAGAGGTTGTCATGATCTAGGGTTCTTTCTCTTTTTGATTATTCCCAGATGTTTCAATATCTTGCTAGTATAATTGTAATTCTATGATGTATTGGTGGATTACTTAGAACAAATTTCCATGGTTGTGATGTTAATTGATCAACTAATTATACCTTAGTTAAATGGATTCACTGGTGGTAATCGTAGTTGTTCTTTGTTAGTGATTAAGAAATAATAGGTAGATAAATGTTTAGTATATTTAACACTCCTGGCTGCTAGATGCTAACTTGGTTTGCATCTATAATTACCTAAACTTTAGTTCAGAAACTTTTAGACTATAAAGTACTGGTTATGTAAATAAGTTGCAGGTATTTGATTGAGTTCAAACTGTTGGTTTGAATTAATTTACAGTATAGTTCCCTCATGAACAATGTATTACTGCTCGATAATAAATGATTCCTATTACATCGACTTAGGAAAATGATTGATTTTCCCATTGGGATTGTTGGTGGTTTTAACTAGTGGATTTGGTTGCCTTTGAGATCCACTAAAGTGAAGTTTTCCTGGAAGTATGTATTCCTCTATATCCGAACTTGTTACTTCTGTTAACTAGCTGTGCTATGATCATATATGAGATACACTTGGTGAATAGAATAGATGATTCAGTGATAATTTGAAATATTTCTAGGATAGTTTACTTTTGAAACAAGATGATGCCTAGATAACTAAACTAGGAAGATGATTCCAAGAAAGATGATCTGAATTCATTTTTTGTGCTATGCAGGTATATCTTGCTTTGCTTACTTATACTGTCAATCATGACAGATTACTTAAAAATGATTCCTGAATTCATGGTCTAGGAAAATGATTTGAGACTTTCGCTTGATCTCAAAGATTATTAGCTGCTAATTCAAATAGTGGCTTCTGCTGATGCTCTTGCTGCTGTGGTGCCTCATTTTGGAGTGTGCACATCAGCATAGTCATTTAAGATGACCTATTGTGATTGATTTGGCTAGGCTTGCTGAGATTATTATTATAAATGATAAGACATGGAAATCAAACTATTACAGTCCCTGCCCATGATATGTATGTTCGGGCTTTAGCTTTGTAAGAACATAAATGATTGATGCTATGTTGGGAGTCTTAAGAAAGAATTTTTCTTCCTGTAATTTTTGTACAACGAAGTAACCTATATACTTGATTCCTAGAGCACTTGCTAGGAAAATGATATGTTTTGATCAGATTGTCAATGTTGCATAAAGAAATGGCTTCTTTAATATGACTATGCTGTTGTGGAACCTCCTCGAGAGGAAGCACAACAGCATAGATCATTTACATGATCTGCTATACTTTAAGTTAACCAGATGTTGGTTTATTTGCTTGTCAATGATGCCAAGTCTGAGGCACATTATTTAGGTAAAAGAATAGATATTTGTTTGTGGCTTTAATTCTCTATGATGAGCTTTGCATGGCATCTCCATGCAAGACTGAGAGAATTCCCCCATCCAATCCTCCTAGATAAAAAATCTAGTTGAGGTAGATGGAATTGGTGGATGTGTATTATTTCCCTGGTATTCCTAGATATTTATGCAAGATATATGAATAGATACTGCATGTTCTATTGGTTAGGTCTGATGATTTTTACCTGCTGTTGGTGAGTGATGTATAGACTATTGGAGATCTTGGTCTATTACTAATGCTTCTTGAGCATCTAGCCTTTCATGTCATCATGCTTGATCTTCACCATCTTTCTGGTGCTCCTGGTGTTGCTCCTTTGTTGCTGGCTTGATTTTGATCTCCTCCTTGTCCTTGCTATTGGATGGCTTCTTGAAGCAACCATAGGTTGGGTGATGGTTTGGTGGGATCATCAATATGTAAGTATGAAGAAAATCTATGATGATCCATCAAGAACAGATGTTGTTCTTGTGGTTTGAGTTGTGAAGATGTGGGAGTGCCGTGTGGTCAAAAGGATATGGTAGTAGCTCTGCTACGGCTGGTTCTCTCTCTCTATTTGATGTTCTCTAGTGGGGTTGATAGCACACCAAGTGCATGAGGTGACTGTGCTGCTTGCTTGCCTGTTGCTTGATATGGATCAGATCAAGTACACCCTGATATTTTCTTGGGGTTTTTACCTTTTGCCTTTTACTATTCTGGTGAAACTTGCCCCATGCCTGTGATGCACTAATCTAAGGCAATTCCTAATATAAGAATATATACTACTCCTTGGCCCCTCTTTTTTAACTCACTCAATGATGACAATAAGGCAGTAGCAATTCTCTGCCAAGTCTGAGAGTAGTATTAACCCAACTACTCCTCTTTGGTTTTGCTTTGTTTTGCAGGGATGAAGAATAAGAAAAGAAATATAAAGAAAAGATTTAGAAAATGAAGAAAGTGAAGATGAATTTAGTTTTAGGTTTTACTTTATTCTTTTGTAATTTGCTCTTTCATTTGTAAAAGACAATGTAATATATATATTGTTTTCTAATAAAGAATTCTTTTAGTTATTTCATTTCAATAATTCTTTTTTGTATTTTTTTCCTGTACTTTATTTTCATTCTTTTATTGTAAAAGAACAAAAATACTATATGTATATATGTAACAATAAAGATTATCCTTTTCCATTATTAAGTCTTATATATTATTCATTGTAATATTTATATAACATTAATGAATTCAATAACTCATTTATTTATTTATAATCTAATTCAAATTTCTTTTGAGTTCCATTTAATCATTTATATTTTCAAATATGTAATGATTCCCCTCAAACACAAAATATAGTAGAGGTCATGTCGAAGTCTATCGCACTTTCCCAGATGTTCCCATCAAAACAAGAGAGATCCCGATCCCTCACTGGCTTCTTTAGTTTTGCGCGAAAATTATCCAGATTTTCTATGCATGAATGTAATGCATAAACAGCTGTCCTGTCTATTTCTAGGTGCTAATCCTAGGATGTTACAGTCTCTACCCCTTAAAATAAACTTTGTTCTCGAAGTTTGTACTCTCTTATGTTTCAGAATGAGGTGTTGACTTGTATTGAGCACGACATTTATTAACTCCATTGTGATCAGAATTGGGGATAATTGTGGTATCCCGTCTCCATACCTTTTTCCTTGAACCTCTTCCTTCTCGACACCATACAATTGTAGTTCTAAGTTATCCCTTGGTTCCTTTTACGATATCTCTTTGGGTTTATGCCCTTATAGTCCTGTTTAGAATTGGTTGTGGACACATTTTGTCCCTTCCAATAAGGTTTTCCTACTACTATACACTAGACTATTTTAGTAGGCTCTCCTAATTCTTAAGGACAACTTATAAGTTGTTTCTTTTAGATCTAGTCCACTAGAGTTAATCTATTATATCTCCTTTGATCTTTCATCCGGACATATTCTAGAGTATTCTTATAGAGATGACTTCTTATAACCTTATGAGAATAAGGCTTAATCTCATCATAACTTTGTACTTCTTCTCTAACCTTTAGTCAAAAAGTTAGACAACAACACTTCTGTGTTTATTGTTTACTCTCCCCCTTGGGTTTCCTAATGGTCTCTAATCTGTATGTATAACATTCATTAACTCAATAGTAAGGATATTGGTCTCCATCTAGCTTATATCTTACCTGTATTGATAGTCTAGCTGCCCTGAAACATTGGATCTAACAACCCAATAGTCAGGATTGGTGCTATGGATCCAATTCAAAACTGCTCAATTATAATAGTAGAGATAATTTTATATAGTGATGATATGTCAGGCGTCTATTATCTGAGTCTCACGTGCAGGGCATGTACAATTTACTAATAGTGGTAAGATACGAATAACATTGAATGATGACCGTTGGATCAATACTTGTGAATCCCAATATTTCCAACCGTTGGATCTTCTTTTCCATTCAAGCATTTAGAAGATTCTATAGATAGTCTTCAGCAGAATGAATGATATGCACAAACCTCAAAACACACTTCTCCATCATACTCCTAGAATCCTCTCTCTTGTTTCTCTAGACCATGTCACCAAAAATTTCAAGTGTTAGGTAGCTAATAATCTTTAACTTCTACATGATGATACAAAGTACAAGAACCAAATATACACCCATACTTTATATATGTTGATCAAATTTATAATTTTTTGTGCTTTACCTATTATAATTTTATATAATGATGATATGTCATATGTCTATTATCTGAGTCTCACGTGCATGGCACATGCAATTTACTAGTAGCCTACAATGTATGAACATTCTTGGGTTTCTGTCCGAAGGACCAATAAGGTCATGGCCATATATATCAATACTCTAGCTACACTTTATGATACAGTTCTCACATCGGGTAGATGGGTGCGTCTTGGCGTACTAAACAATGTTGACCGTGAGAGTTTCGAACAATTATGAAAGAACATTTTTCACTTTTCCAAGTGATTACGAGGATGTTTCGTACTAGTAAAGAAAATCATAAGAATTTGGCTCGGAATGCGACAAGCGCGCCATGTTTCCGGACATTGCGGAGCATGCATGTTTTCCTTGTGATTCCTAGGTTCTATAAGTTTTTATGATTCGTAGCTAAATTAAACCACTTAAATTACAGTGTTGTCTGCCTAAATTAGTTCAAATGAGTTGGCATATGCATATGCGCACCATTTAACTAAGAAACCCAAGTTCACACAGTCGTTTCGCTCACTACAGTATATGGGCCCCATTCATACAAATAACTTTGAATGCTGACCGTTGGATCAATTATTTGATATATTTACACGAATTTGAAATATTTATTTATTTTTTATGAGGGCCATGGCTGGCAGCCATCACTACTCCAATTTTCTTTTTCATCTATCCGCCACCGTACTAGACTCCGACTTTTCTTCACAAGCTACACACGCCACCGTCCCATCGCATTCGATGCGTGCTGCTTTTCGAGCCTTCCTTTTAATACTACTCGGGAGGTGAGCCAAGCGCGATTCAACACTAAATTTTCGCGTGATATTGGCGGGATCTTCTAGTTAAAATTTTTAGAGGATTATTGGCGGGACCCTCCCTTCTACCTTTCCCAAAATTTAACCTTTCCTTCACTTCTCAGTTCTCGGCAAACGCTAGCTACCTCCATACTGACGGGGCCTCTCGCTCGCCGATTCCACAATCCATACTCACATCATCCTCTATCCCATCCCTCCTTAGCCGACTTCTAGGTCGTCAGAGTTTACTCAGCGACGCCATCATCCACGCTACCGTTGTTGCTTCGTCGCATCTGTTTCCCCGACTCAAAGTGTCAGCTTCCCCACCACCCCAACCGAGAGATGCGTACACCACGCGGACCCCTCTCCAGGGCGATGGTTAGAACTCCGTACAACCGAGACGAAGGTTGCTACACACTTACTATGCCCGCTTTCCTTGCACTTTACTACTACTTCCGAATGTAGTTCATCGCTTCCTTGCTACGCCTTCTCATTACCAATTATTTCTAATGCATGCTAGTTGCAGTACTGCGGGATCGGTTCAAAGAGAAAAGAAGGCAACTGCTAGTCGTCAAGACAAATTGGTTATCTCGCACTAGTATGAAGCCTCGCCAGCCCAATGATAACCCCCAACAATCCTCCCCAGACAATCGTTTGCCTCCATTTTGCATATATGCGCGCTATCGTTATGCATTTTATTTTTGAGAGTAGTTCAACCTTTGCTTGCCCTTTCTTGTCATACTAGTATATATTTTTTGTAAGGCATGGAAGATGATGTACTGCCGAAACATGCCCTGTCTTGCCAAGGAATCCTGAAGAGTTTTGGACATGCGGATCTAGCCCCGCTCGGCACAACACAACTGGTATAGAAAATGGCACGGTCGAGTACCCTAAACATGGCTATTTGTTGCATCTTGCGTGTTATTTACTGATTGATTGGATGTATTGCAATTTGCAGAATCAAGTTCATGATCATGTCCCTGCCAAGGAGGTTCGCAGCTCAGATTTTCAGCGTGCCAGTGATACAACCATTTCTACGAACCAAACCGAAGTATGGTGCATGACCAAAGCTAAGATTAGGCTTCTCCAAAAGGATTTGGACACAACCACTCGGCGGATCAGAGAATTGAACCGAGGATGGATTTCTACTATTGAAGATGGCCTTGATGCTGCCGCTGATCTTCAGAACTTAGTCGCTGAAAATCGTGTTGCCAATTCGGCTGATGCAGATGTCAATGAGATCAATGGTATGGTTTTCGAACAGGTGAAAGCACGAGCAGAGATTCTCCACGCATCTTTGTAGGCAGATGATTTTCGAAGGGGGATGAAAGAGCCGCCATGCGAATAGATTGTTATTACGAATAATCAGGATGACTCTCGTTGTGTTGTCAGCCTGATATTTTCTTTGGCACGCTGTATGAAACTGTACTGTACCAAATTACTGCATCTAGACAATGTATCCCAGTCTCATTCTAGCCATTCAGAAAATGGAAAAGCAACATTTTCCCGTGATAAACTTGAAACCTTATTTTGCACTTTCGTTTAGATCTATAGACACACGTTTTGCCGAAAATTAACACATTACCATGAAAGGTAGTTTGTTCCCATTATAGTGAATAAATTCATGCATTATATATTTGTGTAGTTGTGTGGCCCTAAAGTAAAACTTTTACATTGCAGTAGTAGATCGAGTACAAAAACAATCAACTGAGCGACAAACCACAAGCAGTGCACCAGAAACACCTGCCGCAATGGACTCCTGCGTCCAAAATTCAAACAGTACTAAATTTTCATCTCGCCCTTCGGTCCAGAAACAACACACCAAAGGCCATTCCTCAAAATGGTTTCTCTTGTAAATTCCCATGCGCCACACAATTCAAATTTCAAACATACTAGTACCACCTGCGCCCTTCGGGCCGAATCCCTCGAGATCACCTTGCACGACCACGGCCGTGCTCCTTCCGTCCCATCTCCCCTTCACAGCCTCTCCACCGGCATGCCACCATAGCGACCGCGAAGGCGTTTTACCAGCTCCCGACCCCGGCCCGCTCCAGATCAGCTCCTCTGTACACGAGGTCCACGGCACCGGAGCCGGCTCAGCAACACCATTGCAGCTTCGTTGGATCCACTTCCCCGACTCCACGACACCGGATCTGCTTCCTTGACCTTGTCCATGGCGCCAGAGACATGGAGAGGCAAACCCGCTCAAGGGCGAACGGCGAGGTCGTAGCTCACCATAAGTCCGGCAAAGGCACGGGAAGGAAATCGCGTAATCGCGTCACAAAGGTTGCCGCCATACACTTCATATGCTCTTTACGCATTTGATGTCTGAAAGTAGTTCATCGCTCGTTTCACTGCATTCTCGCACTAGTTTTTTTATCTTGTACTCCAACATTTCTTGTCGAGGCATCGTATAAGCATATGTCTATCATTGTTCCTTCAAAGCTTTCAACTGCTTGCTAGCACTGTACTAACTTGCTCTTCTACACACACCTCGCTCTTAAATCTCATAAGATATATTTTTTGCTGATGCATGTAAGGTGATTTGCGGGCGACTGATAAGGAAGAACGAAAGATTAGGGAAGATAGATTATTAAAGAATTCCAAATATACAAGGTCGCTTGGCCCGCAAAGAGTTAGATCTTTTGTAGCTACCACCACCAATCATGAAGTCCAGGATTCCGATGTAGAATTTTATCCTCAAGATCAACAAAACCCCGAGGGAGACCTGACTCAGGAAGATGGACCGGTCGAGAACCCCCTCCCTAATCAGCCTGCTTGTCCACTGCCCAAGGTGCTTGCTCTATCTTGTCATTGCGATATTTGTTTCATCTTCCATGTTTCGTACCTCAATTCCCACCAAATGTTGTGCAATGCCATCTTCTTAGTTCATGCATCATATATGTTCAGCATATCTTGCCTTACTGTTCTTCTATTCTATCCGCGTCTCATTTTACATAGGACTTTGATAGATTAATGTATCGCTTATGTGTGTCGGGAATCAGCTGGTTCACCTAAGACCCTTCCAGGTACCAGCATGGAGAAAAACTATGATCGGCAAGTGTCTGATTCAGCATTAGTTTCTGTTGTTGAACAATATTTCGAGGGATACCTGACTCAGGAAGTTGGACCCGTCGAGGACCTCCCTGCTAGTCCGCCAGGTTGTCCACCCCCAAGGTGCTTGCTCTATTTTTTAATTGTGATATCTCTTGCATTTTCCATGTTTTGTATTTCAATCCCACCAAATATTTTGCAATGCCCTCTTCCTAGTTCATGCATCATATATATAGAGCACATTTTGCCTTACTATTCTTTTGTTCCATGTGCATCTCATTACATATAGAACTATAATAGATAGAAGTATTGTTTCTGTGTGTCAGGAATCAGCTGGTTCATGTAAGAATTGTTCAGGTAACAAACACGAAGCGTCAACAAGCTGTCATGCTAATGCTACCGGTGGAACACAAACACACGCCGTGAAATACAATAAACAAAAATCAGGAAAATCACAAACGGCTAAAAAGTGTCGTCTTGGCGGCACACCACAGGTTGCAAGAATAGTAGACGCAGCAAATATCATCCCACACATTCCACAATCACCAATTTCCAATCAAGATACCCAACAACAATTGACAGCCGAACCAATTTTGACCTCTACTTGCCTAACACTGCTGGCACAACACCAACAAGCTAGCGATGATCACCAACCTGTTGATCCGCCCGTCACCAAACAAGGTATGTGTTCCAAGGATTATCGATGCATGCTTCCTTATATATACTATGCAAGCTTGATGTAATGGTTGAATTGGCAGCAACATGAAGATTTAAGAAAAGGGGGCCAATGGTAGGAAAAATCTTGAAGCTAAAATTTCTGGAATGCAATCTAGATATTGCATCAATTCTATTGTGCATGGCAATCGAAGGCCAGAAAATCCAGAAGAATCTGCTTTTCTAGCATCCGAAATAGGCATTTTTGTCAGGAATGATATTCCCATTTTCGCATCGTTCAAGCTCCACCAATAGACCCCTGACCATTACAATTCATTATTGCAGAAGTTACATGTAAGTCATGGTTCTTTGTTGCATGCATTCAAGCTTGCTCTTGGTTCTATTCTAAGTCACATAACACATAAAATGTTCCATTATTGCCGACAAACAAAATTCAACTTTGATCAGGATAATAAGGATGTAAAGTATGTTCTCATGGACATATTCTCCTATTCTTTGTGCTAGCAGCGCCATAGGCTAAAGAGTAAATACTTTGATGGTAAGGCAAGCAAGGATATTCAAAGAACGACTCCTATGGAACACACTTTGACTAACCAACACTGGATGGATCTTCTCGACCACTGGTTTGATCCAAATATTATGGTATGGTTTGTGAAGACTGATACCATATCACATTCAAAATTCCCATTTGCACATTTGTATCACTAGTCTTCTTTTGCAGATGAACGCTGAAAAAACAAGAGAAACCGTGCCGCACAATGCTTAACAAACCAAACTAGATCTCGTGCATTGGTTGGCCACCTGAGCGCAATAGTAAGAATAATTAGGTTTTAATCTTCTACAGACTTTGTGCTTCTTATATTTTGATAATGTGTTCCGCCCACTTTGTAGAAAGGTGCGGTAAGTCTGCAACAAAAATTCCAGGCATGCCAGACGAGCAAAAAAGAAGGGCTCAATCCTTCCACTGAGAGTGTTATTGTACGTCTTATGTTCATTTGATATTTTGTGATGACACACCCGCAGTGATTTATATGTATAGTTAGATGTGCAACATTACCTGAACTTCTGCCCAGTTTTCCTTTTAATTTAAGTACTAGATGATTTCCAACTAGTGTGAGTTTCAGTTTTCAACTGTACAAAGAGTTGTCTTGTGTATATCATGCACCCGACGATGAAGAAACAGACAGATGCCATGTTGGCATAGTCCTATTATTGCATGCTAGTGATAAAATTCTTATCAGTATGATCAGATAGCTATACTTTTACTACAATATATATGATGCGTAATCAACCATGCCAACTTGTAAGATTAGTTCATAGACAGGTTAAATGTGTTGTTTGCATGTTTCTTTGTATTAGCTTTTCTTCTCTCACCCATGTCTACCAACTGATAACCTTACAGATTAAATTGAATGAGGAGATGGCAAAACCTAGGAAAGATGGTTTGGAACAAACCCAAGAAGAATGTTTGGAAACATTTAAAATGGTACTAAAAGGTGAAGATCATCGTAAAAGCACGTTCCTGCATAATGGTGGGTTGTGGCAGTGCAAGTCTAAGTCCAAGTCCAAGTCACCGTATTTTCTAGTCAGGAAGAAACTGTAGCACTACGGGCTGAACAGGAAGTGCATAGACAAGCAATCGATGATATGAGACAGAAAGCATTAGCATGTGATGTGGAGTTGAAGATGTTACGAAATTAGCAGAATTCTCGAGAGCCCATAGATGAAAAGACTTGTCTAAATTGAAGATGTACCCTGACAATAACAGGTGAGTACAATGGTCCTGTGAAATGGTTCCTACTAGAGACCCCGGGTTGTGTTTGGGGCCATGTAACAAAAATGGATGGAGTATTTGTTTCGCATCATGCTTTTATCTGTTTACCGTATGCTCGATGCACAAATATCCTGTGCCCCAACCTCACTCTCTCAGCATTGGATTCATGAACATCACAAATGTTTTTCTTCTTTGGAGAACCGCCAAATTCAAAATCTCAGTCCATCGACAAATCCTACCGCTTACCCCGTTTAAATCGGAGATTATGTATCCAGTTTCTTTGCCAATATGGTAAGTATTTTGATGATCAGTTGATGTGAATCAGCCTTAAATTCATACCGAGGGAGTACCATTAACGAAATTAAAAAATCTCAGTCGAGCGGCAAAACCTGCAGCCAACCCTGTTTGACTCAGGGTTATCCAATTTTCATTATGTATGATAAGTTAATGTCACTCTTGGCCTTCAATTCCTGAATAGGGAGTACACCTTTTCACCAAATGTTGCCTGGACACTAGCCAAATTCAAAATATCAGCCTGCACAATTATTATGCTCATGGATGATTAGTTGATGTGACTCTAGGACTTGAATTCGTGGACAGATAGCGTACGGTCTACTAGCTTTTTTTATTATTATTTGGCTGATAGCCAAATTCAAAATCTCAATCGAGCAGCAAAATCACACACTGACCTTGAAATTTTTCCCGCCCCACCATTTCAAAAACTTTGTGGAAAAATCTCCCACCAGGGAGTACCATTTTCTGTTATTATTATTTGGTTGGTAGCCAAATTCAAAATCTCTATTGAGCGGCAAACTCAAACACTGACTTTGAAGCATTTCCCGCCCTACCGTTTCAAAAACTTTGAGGCCAGATCTCCCACCGAGGAGAACCACTTTTCTATAAATTATTATTTGGCCGGTAGTCAAATTCAAAATCTCTGTGGAGCGGCAAAGTCAAAAACCGACATTGAACCATTTCCCGCCCCACCGTTTCAAAAACTTTGAGGGAAAATCTCCCATCGGGGAGTACCTTTTTCTATTATTATTATTTGGCCGGTAGCCAAATTCAAAATCTTTGTCGAGCGGCAAAATCAAACACTAACTTCGAAGCATTTCCCGCCCCACCGTTTCAAAAACTTTGAGGCTAAATCTCCCACCAGGGAGTACCACTTTTCTATTGATTATTATTTGGCCAGTAGTCAAATTCAAAATCTCTGTCGAGCGGCAAAGTCAAAAACCGACTTTGAAGCATTTCCTGCCCCACCATTTCAAAAACTTTGAGGGAAAATCTCCCACCGGGGAGTACCATTTTTCTATTATTATTTGGCCGGTAGCCAAATTCAAAATCACTATCGAGCGGCAAAATCAAACACCGACTTTAAAGCATTTCCCGCCCCACCGTTTCAAAAACTTTGAGGCCAAATCTCCCATCGAGGAGTACCACTTTTCTATTAATTATTATTTGGCCGGTAGTCAAATTCAAAATCTCTGTCGAGCGGCAAAGTAAAAAACGGACTTCGAAGCATTTCCCGCACCATCGTTTGAAAAACTTTGAGGGAAAATCTCCCACCAGGGAGTACCACTTTTCTATTAGTTATTATTTGTCGGGAGTCAGATTCAAAATCTTTGTCGAGCGGCAAAGTCAAAAACTGACTTTGAAGCATTTCCCGACCCACCGTTTCAAAAACTTTGAGGCCAAATCTCCCACCAGGGAGTACCACTTTTCTATTAATTATTATTTGGCCGGTAGTCAAATTCAAAATCTTTGTCGAGCGGGAAAATCAAAAACCGACTTTGAAGCATTTCCCGCCCCACTGTTTCAAAAACTTTGAGGCTAAATCTCCCACCGGGGAGTACCACTTTACTATTAATTATTATTTGGCTGGTAGTCAAATTCAAAATCTCTGTCAAGCGGCAAAATCAAACACCGACTTTGAAGCATTTCCCGCGCCACTGTTTCAAAAACTTTGAGGCCAAATATCCCACGAGGAAATACCACTTTACTATTAATTATTATTTGGCCGGTAGCCAAATTCAAAATCTCAGTTGAGCGGCAAAATCAAACACCGATTTTGAAGCATTTCCGGCCCCACTATTTCAAAAACTTTGAGGCCAAATCTCCCACTGGGGAGTACCACTTTACTATTAATTATTATTTGGCCGGTAGCCAAATTCAAAATATCTGTCGATCGACAAAATCAAACACCGACTTTGAAGCATTTCCCGCCCCACCGTTTCAAAAACTTTGAGGCCAAATCTTCCAATGGGGAGTACCACTTTACTACTCCCTCCGTCCCAAAATGTAAGGTGCCTAAGCTTTAGCCAAAAGTCAACATCTTCTAAGTCTTACTAAGTTTATACGAAAAAATATGAATATCTACAATATCAAATGGAAATTTTGAGAAACTATACTTTCTGGTGAATCTATTAATATTGATTTGGTATTGTGAATGTTTATATTTTTATGTATAAATTTGGTCAAACTTAAAATATGTTGACTTTTGACTAAACCTTAGGCGCCTTACATTTTGGGATGGAGGGAGTATTAATTATTATTTGGCCGGTAGCCAAATTCAAAATCTCTGTCGAGCGGCAAAATCAAACACTGACTTTGAAGCATTTCCCGCCCCACTATTTCAAAATCTTTGAGGCCAAATCTCCCACCGGGGAGTAGCACTTTACTATTAGTTATTATTTGGCTGGTAGCCAAATTCAAAATCTCTGTCGAGCGGCAAAATCAAGCACTGACTTTGAAGCATTTCCCGCCCTACTATTTCAAAAACTTTGAGGCCAAATCTCCCACCGGGGAGTACCACTTTACTATTAGTTATTATTTGGCCGGTAGCCAAATTCAAAATCTCTGTCGAGAGGCAAAATCAAACACCAACTTTGAACCATTTCCCGGCCCACTGTTTCAAAAATTTGAGGCCAAATCTCCCACCGGGGAGTACCACTTTACTATTAATTATTATTTGGCCGGTAGCCAACTTCAAAATCTCTGTCGAGCGACAAAATCAAACACCGACTTTGACAGATTTCCTGCCCCACTGTTTCAAAAACTTTGAGGCCAAATCTCCCACAGGGGAGTACCACTTTACTATTAATTATTAGCCGGTAGCCAAATTCAAAATCTCCGTCGAGCAGCAAAATCAAACACCGACTTTGAAGCATTTCTCGCCCCACAGTTTCAAAAAATTTGAGGCCAAATCTCCCACCGGGGAGTACCACTTTACTATTAATTATTATTTGGCCGGTAGCCAAATTCAAAATCGTTGTCGAGCAGCAAAATCAAACACCAACTTTGAAGCATTTCCTGCCCCACTATTTCAAAAACTGTGAGGCCAACTCTCCCACCAGGGAGTACCACTTTACTATTAATTATTTTTTGGCGGGTAGCCAAATTCAAAATTTCTGTTGAGCGGCAAAATCAAACACCGACTTTGAAGCATTACCTGCCCCACTGTTTCAAAAACTTTGAGGGAAAATCTCCCACCGGGGAGTACCACTTTACTATTAATTATTATTTGGCAGGTAGCCAAATTCAAAATCTCCGTCGAGCGGCAAAATCAAGCACCAACTTTGAAGCATTTCCTGCCCCACTCTTTCAAAAACTTTGAGGCCAAATCTCCCACCGGGGAGTACCACTTTACTTTTAATTATTATTTGGCCGGTAGCCAAATTCAAAATCTCTATTGAGCGGCAAAATCAAACACCGACTTTGAAGCATTACCCGCCCCACTGTTTCAAAAACTTTGAGGCCAAATATCCCACCGGGGAGTACCACTTTACTATTAATTATTATTTGGCAGGTAGCCAGATTCAAAATCTCTGTCGAGCGGCACAATCAAACACCAACTTTGAAGCATTTCCCGCCCCACTATTTCAAAAACTTTGAGCCGAAATCTCCCACCGGGGAGTACTGCATTTCTATTATTATTATTTGGCCGGTAGCCAAATTCAAAATCTCTGTCGAGCGGCAAAATAACACACCGACTTTGAAGCATTTTGCGCTGCTCCATTTCAAAAACTTTTGAATTTAAAATTCCCATTCTACCCATTGTTTAGACACCCTATGGGCACACTAAAGTCGGTAGCTTGGGGGCACGATCGTAATTATTTTTCTATTCACCTCCATAGTCCCGATTCGTGCAGTTTTTTCAGCTGGCCCCCCCAAAATCCAGGCTTCTCTCCGACGCCCTCACCTCCATGACCACCGTGCGCACCGCCCGACGGCAATTCCACGGCTGCCGGAGCCGCTTCATCGATGCCCACCCCATCAGATCTAGTTCATCGGGTCTCTCTGTGACTCCACCAGAGTTGTGGTCTCGCTGACCATCGTTGACCGCCCACACTCTGCTTCCCCGCCACAGAAAGCTACCCAACCATACCGGAGCAGCTTCACCGTTGTGCACCAGACGGGATCTAGTTCAAAAAATTCCATGTCCACTGCTCCAGACTAGCTACATGGTCATCGTCGTTGACTGCACCGGCATCGACCGCCCAATATCTGCTTCCCCGACGCTAATAGCCACCACAACCACATCACCCTCTATGTCATGGACGTCACTCGCATGATACCGACGATGCTTAGATGCCTCTTCGACAAAGGTAACCAAATATCCAACCCGTTTTTGTTTTGTCAGCGGTATAGCAGGTTTAAGCCTGTCAGAGTGAACTGCATTTTAGTAATTGTGCTAGTACATGCAAGTCACTTGGCACGCCTGTTCTTCGTGTTAGTACATACAACGTCATTAGACATGTTGGTTTGCATTTGCTGCTCTATAAATTTCAAGTCATGCACATGTCTGTTATATTTTCATACACATGTTCTTATCTTAGCTGCTCCGTACACCAGTAATTGCCTGCTATTGTCTAGTTCTTGCAAAATGTAATGTAAGTGGAAAATATTAGTGTGGATTCCCTGATCCATAGTTACTGACTATATCTGGTTATTCCTGAGTTAAGTTCCTGCTATTATTTCCTCCCTAGCACCGTTCTGCTATCCTGTAGTACCTGTTCAAACTCTTCATACTAGTTCAATTATAATTTTGTTGTTGCCATCTGGTTCTTCAAAAGCTGCAACACTAACTATTTCCTTTTTCTTTGCCTAGAGCTCAAAAAGGCAACACTGAACATGTTGGTTTGCACAGCCTACAGGTCCACCAGCGACGGCATTATATATTTTCTGTATCTGGTGCTAGTTCGTCCTAATCAACTGCATAATTATTCTTTACTGTATAGTTCATTCGTGTTTTACATTCTTGCTCAACAAGTTCTGGTATATTGCAGTTATAATTTCTATGTGGTTCATTCTTAGCTATGACAGTAACTGCATGCCATTGTGTAGCTCACCGCAAATTCCGAGTCACCCAATGTCTCTTGCATTCCAGGAGATACCGCTGCTTCCATATATATTTGCTGAAATGACCTAGCTACTTTATACTGAAATTCTAAGAAACAGTTTGGTTGCTCATTTCATTGTTGGCATACTTGTCTAATGCTTGTTTGTCCTATTCTACAGGTTCACAAGCCACACCATTATATCTCATATCTGGTTCTGGTTTGTCCTAGGCAACGACATAACTATCCTCTACTATATAGTTAATTCATGGTTTGCATTCCTACTCTACATGTTCGTATTATGCAATTATAATTCCTATCTGGTTCATTCTTAGCTATGAGTAGTTTGTCTTCTTTGTTGTATTAACTTGTTATTAGTTAGTTTCATACTGCAATTATTGCTATCGCCACCAAAGAGGGGACTGCAAGATCATGTCTCAAGGTGGTTTTCCAATGTAGTTGTCACACTCAAAGGGAGATGCAGTTGATGGATTGAGAAAGAAAATTGAGGACTCTGCTATCAACTTGATTGGCAACTATAATGCTGAATTTTCTTTCCCTTGTGTTCATATTATGTAATATTTTTAAGAAGTTTGCAGCTGATGTAATATCTAGACAACTCGCATAGGCCATGTAGCCATTTAGTTGACGCCGTCCACGAATGGCGGTACCATAACTGCGCCAGCCAGGTCGATCAGGTAATTGTATAGGGTTTTGTTATTTGCCCTTCTTTTATTGCGCCTTCCATGAATAGTAAAATATGATCGCTAATTATACTCCTTTTATGATATTTGCATGGCCTTCGGAATTACCAAAACAGTAACGGCAACTGGGTAGAACAGTAACAAGCCAGAACAGTAACAAGCCAGAACAGTAACATGCCAGAACAGTAACAAGCCAGAACAGTAACATGCTAAAACAGAAACATGCCAAAATAGTAGTAGGACAAAACACCAGCAGACCACAACAGTGACAACCTAGCATAGTAACATGCCAGAATAGTAATAGACCAGAAAAGCAACAGGCTAGAATAGTAACGGGTCTGAACAGTAGCAGGCTAGAACATCGGAAACTAGCACAGTAACGGGCCAGAAAAGTAAAGGACCGCAACAGTAACAGACACAAATAGTAGACGGCTAGAAAAGTAACGAGCTAGAATAGTAAAAGGCCAGAACAATATTAGACCTTCTCAAAAGTGGGCCATTCGTAGGCGGCCCAGGACGAGTTGTGCGAATAGTGACGTGCTGACTGTGGGCCTTAACAGTATCGGGCCTACTTAACGCAGGCTTTTAACGGGCTGCACAATATTCAAACAGTGTGGGCTTCTATAGGCCGAAACCGTAACAGACCTGACATTCTTGGGCCGCTGCTGGTCGCTTCTTTTGGGCCCATTTCAGATAGTGTAGGACGAAACAGTAACGGGCCATAATCTTATTGGGCTCCCCTAATGGGCCATCCCACTTAATTATTAGCAGGCCTTGGCTAGGCCTGGCTTCTACCATGGTTTCTATGGCTGTTAATGGCTGTAACTGGGCGTTAACGGTGTTTGCCACGTGGCATTTTGCATGACATCAGCAGTCAACGTGGCTGGCGAACAGATCTACGACGGAACAAGTTTTCGTGGCTGAAGGGTGTGATCCGCTATGGTCAGAAAAAACCCGTGGTGTATTCTTTTGTGATGGGGCTTTTACCACGACGGGCATCCATCGTAGAAGACTTTTTAGCTACGAAAAATGGGCCTTCAACCATGAAAATCGTCCGTTAGAAAAGCCAACTTTTCTTGTAGTGATTAAGCTTACGATCTATGGTCTGTAGCTGTAGTTAGTGCATCAAACTTCCCAACATTCAAAAATGAACTGACTTGGTAACGCTGTTACTCACCATTTTCTTTGATCCCCATATTAGACTCTAAAGACCAGGAGGAGGCTACACTAAATGCTATTGATGGTCAAAATGATGTCTTCTACATGGAGATCTCTGCTATAGAGGGCGTAGAATATATTATCTGCTATAGACCTAGAGAGAAAGAATTAGAGTAGTCATCTGTAGTTGTATTAGTATCTTTGTCGAGTCAAGCAGCATAAAACTTTAATTAAATAATCTATTGAGCTCCCAACTTATAAATTAGTTTGCTTCTTGTCATTCTTAAGTTGTAATTTTACGTACTAAGGCAGGTTGCTTAGGCATCCTCGGATGAGGAGGACCTTGATGTGAACACCTCTTTTTGTTTGTAATAATAATCTTGTTTGCTGTAATATCCCATCGTTTAGAACCAAACGAGGGCTAGATTTAGAAATATATGCACCTTCATGCATCCATCTGATAAGGGTAAACTTTTGGCAATTAAAACTCTAGAGGTATCAGAGTTTCTTCACTTCAATGGAGTAGGATTAGATTTATTTTGGCAAGTACGATAAATTCTGACATGAGCTTTGGGTATTTTGTTTGTTTTGGGGGAACAATTCAAATTTGCTTTTAGAATTCAAATGAATTTAAAGAAATTCATTGTTTGCAAAAAGCAATATTATAATGATTAAAAGTAATGAAATTAGAATATATGGATAATACAATAGGACATTACAAAAATAAAACGATTAAATAAATTAATAGAAGAATAGAAGAGGATTTTATTACATAATACCATTTCTTTATACAAGTAAGTAAAGAAGAAGAAGTAATTAAAATAATAGAAATAAAAAAGACATATTTATTATATGGATACACAAATTACATTGTCATCACAAATTTAAATAAAAGGAAAATACAACAAAGATGTAAAAAGAAAATCTAGAATAACATCTAAACTAATTCTTATTGTCCTTTGTCTTGTTCTTGGTACCTGCAATCAAAACCATGGTGAAAATAGAAATAAAAGAGAGTCCGTGTTAGTAAATTCGCTCTCAGTTTTTGATAGTGTGATGCATTGTTTGATCACATCACTGAGCAAGTAATAAGGGGCCAATGGTAAAGTGTTCTTATCAGAATCTAGCCTTAGCACAACATCATTGGAAAACCGGGGAAAGTTTCTCCATAATTTAGTAACAAGTAAAAGTAAAGAAACCAGAAAGGTTTTCCCATTCACTTGATCTGATCCATACCAAGGAAGTAAGAAGATAGACAGCTCACACACAACTGCATGTGTGTGTGCTGTCGATCAAACCATAGCATCCGAAGTAGATAAGTAATAGGAGATAGTTGTGGCACTATTCCTTTGTTCATCTTTCACTAGTCTAGAACCACATCACAACACCACAAACCTATCCATCAAAACCAGCCAACAAAGCATCACCATGATCACTTGACGGAGCCAAGGTGGAGATCAAGGGCAACATTAGAGGAGCAAGGAGGAGGAGTAAATGCCAATACCAGAAGGTGAAGGGTGACCGTTGAAGCTGGAGAAGGAGGCCACATAGCAAGCCATAGTAGTGAACAAGACAACAATAGATCCACCACCAGCAACCTCAACACACAAATCTGCCTACTCTACAATAGTAGGTTGACCATCTCAAATATCATGCCTAATATTTGTTCTTATCATTTTATTAGCATGATAGTTGGATAGGAGGTTTATCCTCATATGTATACTCAAATGGAGTACAAGATCAACCTAGGATATATAAGCGCATAGTAACATCTATTCTTATGGTAGAAAAGGGCCCCAGCCTTTTGCATCATAAGATTGGAATAAAAAGATTACAACTAGGAGTATATAACAGGGCAGCATATCATACTTCCTAAGTTACCACTGTGCACATCCAGTATTAGAGGCATTACAGTAATAATCTAGGGTAGCAGAAGCCACTCAAACTAACAACCACAATAATAATTCACATCAGACCATCAACAAAGCTAAGTACTCAAACGAATTATATCATCTTCCTTTGTACAACATTAGGAATCATCTAAGTACCTTAATGTCATGTTGATAGTAAATAATAGCACATGCAAGATATGCTTGCAAAGCCTATCTGCACAAGAAAAAGATCATGTCCCTAGTTAAGTATCCAGGAATTCAATCTTAATTTGTTTCTCTGATAGTATAAATAGACCACCAAATTAATCCCAAACCATGGATTATGCAACATGAGAAAGTAGTAGGTAATATAGAGTCACTGTCATTTGGACAGTACCAAAACCTTTTAGTAGCCATTAGAGCAAGACTACTGTTCAAACCAGAAGTATGGTATCGGTGTAGTGTTGCACAACATACAATACTGTAGCCAAGAGTAATCCTACACAAGAACTAGAGGGACATGGACGCTAAGCACAACTAACATGGTGTAGCAAGGAATACACCTAGGCAGATTACCCAAACAAGATTAGTACCAGGGTTGCAAGCTAGTAATATCAATATCCACTACCCAAGAATTCTACTGGAAGTTTTTTATCTTAAGCAACTAAAACATGGCAAGAACAACAACATCAATAATCAGACCACTGCAATCCTCTGGATAAACTTAGAATAGAGGGAAACCCTAATTAGGGTTGGCACTAGAGGGAGAGAGAAGCAGGGTGCTGGCTCCAATTTTTGCCATCTTCCATTGTGTTTAAATGTTGTTTTTGGTCAAGCAATTGCCAAACAGACTCTCAAATCTTGCCACTAATGACTAATAATTGCAAAGATATGCAAATCCTCTCTTTGATTTATGTTGTGCAGGAAATCATGGCTTTTAATGCAAAATAAGGAGTCATAATGAAGGATTTTGAGGAAGTACACACAACAAAGTAATTGGGATGCTGTACCAAGGCACTAGAAATGCTTAACGACCACTAGTACGGGCGCAGTCCGCCCGTACCGCCCGCCCATACCAGGTGGCGACGACTTCATCTCATCAAACCCTACAACTTTCATGAAGACGCCTATATATTTTGAGGCTCCAGCGGTCGACCAGAGAGCCACCATTCTCAGATTGCATCACAACACCACCAAAGGAGATCCACACCATTGTTCATCCATTGTTCATCACTTTCCCCATCCATCCATCCACTAGCCATAGCCATTGCTTTGTACTTTAGATCTCCTTGTAATTTGGTGACCATTGTAACAATATTTGATTTCAATCTAAGTATTTGTATGATGTTTTCTATCTCCGATCTATTTGTTATGAGTGAGTAGTCCTCACGGGCTGCAGGTTGGGGAGAAACCTCGTAGTGATTATGTGCATCTAGATCATGGGAGAATTGTATTTTGTTTGGAATTGTGATTTGTATCTTTTGTTTCTTCGTCTCTTGTCTCGATCTGTGGACTTGTAGGTACCCAAGATCACATAGATTGATAAAGGATTGAGGTGGGTTACTTGGCTAGCGGCGATCTCATAGGAACCTCAGTGATAGAAAGGGTAGTATGGTCTTCGCTTAGCGCCCCATTCGGGATCAACAACAACATCACCACTTAAAGCTTTGATCTGTGTTTTACACTTAATAATCGTTCGTAACTCGTGGCTTTGGTGTGCTCTCGGTTGGATTAATAGTCTATTGCCATGACCCGCTGCATCACGGGGGCTCTAGAATATTAGGGTGTGTTGCCCACAAGAGATTATCTCCAGTCAAACATTATACATGACTATGCTTATTATTATATTTTATCCCATTTGATCTGCATCTGCACGTGGATCTTCAACCCTGGCCTATTTCCATCCATTGATCCAAACCCATTATAAAGTAAACTAGATTGGTCTAGTCAACTAAGGTAAAACAAACAAACAAAGTCTTGTAGACGTGTCCTTTTTTATTACCTTTTAGAAGTGCTTTCTGAGGTTCGATTAAACCTAGGTCTTCTAGGGAAAAAGCTAGTATACTACATCCATGAATCCGGATCGAAGGTATCACATGGGAAGAGGAACACCTACCTGGTGCGAGTCTAAGCTTGCTAGAGAGGAAGCCAAGGCGGCGAAGGCGGCAAAGGTGGCGACATAGTGGCATAAGGAGCACAGGATATTGTACCCGCTCTAGGCTATGACCAGCGATGGTAGATAACCACCAGTACCACTTCACTAGTGCAACACTACAAGGGGTCGAGAACATCGACGGTGTGGCAGCATCGAAGCACCGATACCCTAGACTCTAGTAGGGAGTCAACGCTGAAGAGAGAGGAGTCTAACATCAAATCGAATTGGACCTAGCAAAGAAGTGGCATGGACTACGCTGGTGGCCATCGTGGGCGGCAGCCGGACTGGCCGGGACTGTTGGGATCGGTCGCGGTTGACAATGTCTTAGGGATTGCTAGAGGGGAGAATAAGGCGATGACGAGAGTAAGGGCTTGGCTCTGGGCCGGTATGACTAGGCCAAGATCGTCTTGCTAGAGGCCAGCCAAGTTAAAAGAAGAATTGAGAAAAATAACAAATCAAAAATGGAAATTACGAAAATATCCCTAGAAATACGTTAAGCTCTAGAAAAGTATGGAAAAATCGTAAAAATACTTATGATACATCAAAATGTTCACAAAAATATCGGCAATTTAACAAAAATATTAGGTTACTATTTGAATAAGATAAAATGTAACAAAGGATTTAAACTATCAAATCTCTCATAATAATTTATAAAAATGAGAGAAAATACTAAAAATAAAAAAATCAATTTCAAGTATGAAAATTAATATACTACACTAGAAAATTCTAAGTATACTATTCCAGATTTTATAAAGAAATAAATGTATACAAGGGTTTATAAAATCATTTTTATTATATTAAAATAAAAGGAATGTAATTTATTTTATCTTTAAATCAAAATAAATTCCTTTTTGTTTTACTTAATGTGGGCAAAACACACATAGAAGAGTAATAAACTCAAAGTAAAGCATTGCATGACACTATTATGCATTAATGCATTGTTTTCTTCTTTAAATATTGTCCTTACCAGGAAATGATGGTGTTTTGTAGAAATCGGAGCACAAGATCAAGTTGAAGCATCCGACTTCATTACCTTGCAGTCACAAGGCAATTTCATCACTTTCTCATGTCCTTTGCTATGTTTTATAAAAGTGTTTGCAATTTAATATGATATCACCTATATTCAGAAAGGGAGACCAAACAGACTATTTTCATATAATATGAACTATTGATTATCAGCCCGAGTGGTGATAATCTATTAAGGTGAGAAAATGGAACCATAGTATGATATATGTGGTCGGCGGAGGTTCCATTTGCACTGGGAAGTATCATCTAGGACTTAATAACCAATGTTGCCAGTGATTCTAGCACTGTATCATACACATTAATGATAAGATCTGGAATGGGATAGAGAAGTCAGCTGGATCTTCTTCCTTTTGCATGCTGATAGATGTGGATGTCATGGTTGTAGTCCTTGGACTATGATTGTAATCTGGAGAGGGTTAGCAGTAGATGAGTGGGATCCCTCAATGTCCTACGGTATTTTTGGCATCTATGGGAGATTGCATGTTTTAGTGTTGTAATACAAAAGGTAGGCCTGGCATACAAAAGGGTGGGAATGGTGGGTTGTGGAGAAGGGAAATGGTTGGCTTGGATCATCTACTGGGCCCTATATCACAAAATTTTGGATGGGAAGGTATGCCCAGTTATGCAATAAGGATTTTATCTCTTATGGGTAAAGCAACACACCTCTATAGAGTGTAAGAATTGTGACATGTTACTCCCTGTTCTGGGAAAGAGCTACAAACACGGTAGGAAAGGAGTTCCATGAAGCTCTTGTAAACCTCTAAAGGTTGACAAACATATTTTTCAGAATAAAAGAAACCTTTTGAAGAAATGATTACAAAAATTGTAGGGAGCCTATGATTTATAGTATGTGGCGGTAGATAGTGCATCAAACTTCCCACCTTGCATATAATGAACTTGCTAGGTAACGTTGTTACTCGCCTTTTCCTTTGATCCCCTTCTTAGACTCTGAAGACCAAGAGAAAACTGCACTATATGCAGTCGAATGCCAAGAAGACGCCTTCTACGAAGAACCTGGTCTCTCTGGTGGAGTTGAGGGAGTGGATTATGAGATCTTCTATGGAGCTGAAGGCAAGGAGTCCGAATAGTCAGTAGAATAGAGTTAGTATCAAGGTAGCATCATAGGACTTCAATGAATAAGCTGTTGAGCTCCCAACTTGTTAATTAGTTTGGATATTTTCGTTCTTAAGTTGTAACAACTTTAAGTAAGATGTTTAGATGGTTGTAAGTAAGAAGAACTTATGGTATCCCTTCTTTTGGTATTGTAATAATAAGTTTGTATGTATTATGGACCCACAATGTTTCTTTTGTACCACTCCGAGGGATGTAATATTTACGGAGCGGGGCTTCCGTAAATATTATCTCAACGACTTGTGTACTACAACATGCAGTGGTATGCTGGGTCACCATAGCTAGTATGAGAGCAATTGCTTTGACCTTAGGTTGGAAACCTAGTAATGGGATATACCTGTAGGAGTCTAGGAGCAACGGTAAAGAGTTCTCTAAAAGTATGATGAATATTCACTTGGGAATACATTGTCATATCTTTAGTGTGATAATTCTTTATTATGATGCATCATTACTAATTATAAGTTTCCTTATTTGTACAGCTAATATGGTACCAAAGTCTTAAAATCCTACCATTTATACAATGAGATTTTAGATAATTATTAGGGGGGCTAGATGGAGCAGTTATGTCATCTTCTACAAACTTTGGACTGTGACACTAGTATTCCGGTTAAGTTCTACATCTACGAGGCGGGAAAAATGGTAGTGAAGTATCGTATTAGGATCATGCTACCCAAGAATTTGGGGTTGAGTGTGATAATGCCAGTGGGGGAAGCCAGGTACCAGACTGCAACATATTATATTGTTGTAGAGGAGGCGATAGAAGCTATCCGAGAGGGCAAGGCTAATTGCATGTGAAGTACTAGTTTCGCTCCGATTCCACATGATTCCATGGACTCGGAGTTACCGCTAGACCATCTTGCTTTAGCCAAGAAAAGTCCATCTTTAGCTGCCAAGTGCATGGATCGTTACAAAGCTTTGGTAGGATCTCTCAATCTTACTCATCAGGTCTTAGTTGAGGACTAGAGTAGTACACTTGAGGATCTTACTAACCCTTGGTGGAGGTGTGAGATTGTTGAGAAGTTAGCTCACGAGGCGATTACCTCTCATAACCCAGTTACAGCCAATAACCTAGTTGAGTTGAAGGAGGTAGAACTAGAGGAGATATAGTTGGAGGAGATAGAGCCCAAAGAGTTCGAGCATGAGCCCTCTAAATATTCCACAACTCCATAGCACATCCACTATCCTGTTATAGCAGAAGACTATCAGACATAACAAAATTCATGTGGGACATCAAAGTCTGATCTTCCCATTGCAAACTCTGAAGGATGGAGGCAGGAGCTTTATGCTAGTAATAGCAGGGATCCAGTTCCATGTGATTATTCCGGTGAGGATGAGGTCCATACTACTCATAAGGGGTAGCGTCTTATGCTGTCGTTGGTAGGAATGCTTAGGTTATTGATGTAGAAGACGAGGAGGAGGTTATTGAGGCACCACAGTTTGTAGGGAATCTGGACACACCACTTGTTGGTACTCCTGAGCCGCACAGTTCAATGGAGTAGTATTCTATCTCTAACAGTTATTTAGGAGTTAATGCACTCAATCTGAGTGATACCTCGAGTACTGATACTTCGGCCACTGATTACATTCCATCTGGTAATCCGTATGTACCAGAGATCATGCATTGGACTACATCAGCATGGGTGGACTCTAGGCATGTGGTATGAGTGTGGAGGCTACTAAGAGATGGACCACCATAGGCTAAAGTTTTGATAGTAGTAGTAGTTTGGTAATGTGTATTGTAGAGCTTGTGAGCTTGTCTAATTTCTATAAATGAGATAACGCTCACGTGGAATAGTAGTGGTATTAATATATTAGGTTGTGATGTAACTCACTAGATGTGAGGTGTAGGGTGTATCAAACTATGATGGTTGTATTGTATAATATGTGTTGCATATTTATTTCTTATTTGGATTCGGATCTTGACTTATTTGTGTGACTAGAACTGTGCATGAAGTTGAGTCAGAAAACATGAGCATGATGTAATTATGAGAATTCACTTTGTGTAACAAGATTAGAGGGTAAATGGAAACAGGGTTAGAAAACGATTATGAATAGTAGTGCGTGGAGAGCGAACCCAAGGAGTATGTAGATGAAGATTTAAGGGAGCATGGAGCACCACCACCACCAATGCAGCCGTTAATGGAGCAGAATTTTATGCAGTACATGTAGATGATGCAAGAATCTCATAATAAGTTCATGGAAGAAATGCTTGGATGGGCTAGAAATCAAGGGGAGCATGAAGGCGGAGGAGTGCGTCTTTCTAAATTTCAAAATTCTAGGACTTTACCTTTTGCTTCTACACCAGAGCCAATGGATGCAGAGGATTGGTTGATGGATACAGAAAGAAAGCTAAATACAATGGGATGGAATGATGAGGAGAAACTGATGTATGCAATATATCTCTTAACAGGACCTACAACGTCCTAGTGGGACAATTAATTAGCTATGAAACTTCCAGATAGGGCTTATACATGGGAGGAGTTTAAGCAGAATTTCTAGGAGTTTCATGTTCCAGAAAGCATTATGGAGCTAAAGAGAAGGGAGTTTGAAGATCTACAACAATGTAGTGCTAGCATCATGAAGTACATTAGGGAGTATAGCCAGTTATCTCATTATGTAGTTGATGAGGTAAACACGAAGGAGAAATAAATAAGAGGTTTATGTGGGGATTAAACCCATATCCAGGAGGACTGGAGGAAGAGGGTAAAACAAGAAACTAAAAAGTTCTAGGCGACTAAACCAATGCCATACTGGAGTTTCGAACCAAAGTTTAGGCCTTCCAACAATATTTCCAATCCCAATGCCAACACCAATCATGGACAACCTAATATGAGGAGGAATATTATTTGCAACAACTATGGTCTTCCAGGACATATCGGGAAGGAGTGCACCCAACCAGTGATCATATATTATATATGTGGGTAGAAGGGGTATATGAAACCTGAATGTCCCAATAAACCCACATGAGGTTGGCTAGTGACGGGAGGAGGTAATTCCGGAGGAGGTGGCAGATAATCAGCTAAAGGTGGAATTTTTTGGATAAACAACAACAACAACAAGCGAACCAAGCCCTTCAGAAAGCTGAATTGCATAATTTTGGAGGAAGTCAACAACTCAGATCAAGCCATGATAGGTACGCTCAACATACTTACCCATCCCGGAAAAGTCCTGTTTGACACTGGTGCAACTAATTCAATCATTTCCAAGCAATGCATTGATAAATTTGGGATTATACGTGCAACATTTGAAAACCCAATGACCATGATAACAACAAGGTACCGTAGTAGTATCCCACTGCACATAAAGCAAGATAAGGTCATTACAACCTGTGGTTGCCTATATTATGAGGATCTTTATGTGATTGCAATGAAAGATATAGTAGTAATTCTAGGAATGGACTAGATGTCTGAACATGGAGCCCAGATAAACTGTGAGGAGAAGACTATCTCGATTAAATCTCCTAGTGGAGGAAGGGTAGTCTATCAAGCTGATCAACATACTCATATAGACGTTGGGTTACAACTAAATTCAATGAAGGAGGTGAAGTTAGAAGATATCCCAGTAGTGAATGAGTTCATGGATGTATTTCTAGCAGAATTACCAATGCCACTAGATCGGGAAATCAAGTTCACTATTGACTTGATATCGAGAACAACACATATTGCACAAGAACCATACAAGATGGTTCCTAAAGAGTTAAAAGAGCAAATTCATGAGTTAGCTGGTAAAGGTTTCATTCAAGAAAGTGTATCACTATGGGTAACGAGGGGTAACTACAGCAATGCCCATGTGATGGGCTTAGGGTTTTGCGAAAAAGAGAAAACGCTGGGGATTTCATCGGATGTCAGGCAAACAATGGAGTCGAAGTCGCCCGATTACTTGATGAACAACACTATTATAGATCGCTTGGGTTTTTTTGGTACCTCCTCGTAGGCTTCTCCCATCCTATATATAATAGGACGGATCTCAAAGTTGTATACGGATAGGTTACATATGTATGATTATAACACCAACACAACGTCAGTTCATATTTCCTTTCCTAATACAACTAAGGCTTTTATCAGTTGCTTATTGATGGCTCAGTGTCGGCGCTAGGAAAATGCTGGTGCGATGTTGATGTAGAGCTCGTTGGGAACCCCAAGAGGAAGGTGTGATGAGCATAGCAGAAAGGTTCCCTCAGTTATGAAACCAAGGTTTAATCGAACCAGTAGGAGCAAAGAAACACCCCAAAGGTGTTGCTAGCTAAGGCTTGGTAGGGCGCACTACCGATGCTAGTAGCAACGTGGAGACCTGCACAATACAACCACAAAACTTTGTCCCCAACTTGCGATGAGGTTGTCAATCTCACCGTGTTTTGCGGAAAACAAAGGATTAAACGTATCGAATGGAAATAAGTAATAGTTTGCAGAAAGTAAACACAAAGCAGTAAAAGTTTATAGATTGTATGTAAAAGACAAGGACCAGGATCCATAGTTCACTAGAGGTGGCTCTCCTTAAGATAGATAACATGTTGGGTGAACAAATTACAGCGGGGCAATTGACAAACATCGAGAAAGCAATACATGCCTATACTAATCATCTTGACTCCTTTGAGATTCGATTGGGCATTACAACATTATACATAGACCGCCATCCAACTGCATCTATGACTAATAATCCACCTTCAGGTTATCATCCGAACCCCCTCCAGTATTAAGTTGCTAGCAACAGATTATTGCTTTACGAACTGCGTGTAAAGTAAACAATACGATTGTTCTATGAACAAAGGATTGTTGTTTTCTCCCTAGTAGCAACAGCACATCTAGTACCTTAGAGATTTCTGTCACTTCCCCAGATTACTAGAGGCATGAACCCACTATCGAGCATAAATACTAACTCTTGGAGTTGCTAGCATCTACTTGGCCAAGATAGCTACTAACAACGGAAAGCATGCAAGATCAGAAATAACAAAGACATGATAGAATAAATAATCAATCTGAAATAGCATCTCAATATCCATCGGATCCCCGCAAACACAACATGCAGAATTACAAATAGATGATCTTGATCATGAACGGAGCTCACAAGATCTAGACATGAAAGCACAAAGGAGGAGAACCAGCCATCTAGCTACTACATGGATCCGTAGTCCAAGGATGAAGTACTCACACATCACACCGGAGGCTTGCATGGTGATGAAGAAGGCCTCCAGGGTGAATTCCCCTCTCCGACAGGGTGCCGGGAAGAGCTTCAGATCCCTCCCGATCTAGGGATGGAGATGACGGCGGCTACAGACTCTTTCGTGGATTTTTGATCGGGTACTTAGGGTTTTCGTCCCGAGGGCATCTTATAGGCGGAAGGGGAGGCCGAGGGGGTGCCGGAGGCGGCCAGACCACCCCCTAGCGCGGGCCAGGCTGGGCCACGCGGCCAGGTGGTGTGGTGGCCCCCTGGCCCCTCTCCGTCTCGTACTCTGGCATCTGATGACTTCCGGAAAAACAAGCACTTTGGCTTTTGTCCCGTCCAATTCTAAGAATATTCATTTTCTGACTTTCCTGGAACCAAAAACAGCAAAAAACAGGCAGCTAGCACTGTGGCTCTTGTTAATAGGTTAGTCCAAGAAATCATATGAAAAGTACTCCAAAGTGTGGACAAAACACAAGAAAGTGGATAAAACCAAGCATGGAACATCAAAAATTATAGATACATTTGCAATGTATCAACATCCCCAAGCTTAACTCCTGCTCGTCCGCGAGTAGGTAAGTGATAAAAAGAAATAATAATTTTTGAGGTGACATGCACCATCCAAGACTTGATCAAAGTATTTGTAAAACACTCAAAGCTGGGATCATAGTACTTCAATCATAACATGAAAGACAAAGTTCTAGCAATAAGACAAAGAAACTATGATGCAACATGAAAAGTCACAAACAAAAGACTCATGAATAACAATTCTTTGCAAGACGTTTGTTTGTTTCACATAAAGAAAACATAGCATAATAGTATTCAGCTTGTCCCTCAATAGAGTAGCAAATATAAATGCTTAGGAAACCTTCAAAGTTCATAAGAGTGACTAGATACAAATAGTTTAAAACAAGCAATATCAATATATGCATCAATCAACTAGTATTGGGACAATGCACATAGAACTAAGAATGGCCACTATGCTCTCAAAGTAGGTGCATAAAGATAGAAGGTGGAGACTCAATATATTGATGGAAGAAAGGCCTTCATAGAAGGAAGTAGGGATTCAAGTCTCATAAAAAGCTTCCAAAAATTATGGTACTTATAGCTTTCAGCTCTCATTGCCCCTATCATAAGCATCTTGAAGTGATTAAGGTTAAAGTGAACAAACTATGGTGTACATGCTTGACGAAGTATAAGTTAGAAATCTCATGTCCCTTGTATACGAGGGCCACTCCTCATGCTACTCAAGTTTAGTCACCGGTAAGTTCTTGTCATTGTAAGTACATGTGTATCATAGAGAACCGCCAACGGGGTACCCCTTGCCCGATGATACGGAAGAATCCCCATATCAAAATGACAAGGCAAGCAGACAACAAGCATCTCAGCAATCTTCTTATTTACCATGGGAATATGGTGCTTTTTTCTCTCTTTCCTCTTTTCATAATCTCTTTTTTTCTCTTTTTCTCTTTTTTCTCAATATAGGACTCTTTTTATAAGAAGAATGCTTCATAGACAGCTCATTATGGTTACGCTGCAGGTTTCCACCATGTCAGCATGGATTAGACCAGCGGCCCAGGCGTTTCTCTAACACATATACATAACTCCATGGACTTACAAGCTCCCTTTCATTTCACACCGATGACATCCATATACAAATGAGCATGATATGAACTAGGTACAAGTACCCAGTGCAATGTTGAAAGCGTTCCCCATGAAAGCATGGTTCTGCTAATTCCCAACAAATAAGTGCAAGAATATACAACATAGACGACACAATGGTTCAAGTTTATTAAGGGCAAGAAAAGTAAAGTGTGCCATCAAGTTCGTGAGAGCTTTAATCACTAGTTTTCTCATAACAAGTTTAATTTGGAAGGTAAACAAAAGCATGAATATACTTGGAATAGCATAAGCTAGTAGGTAGGTATGGTGGAATCTTTGGAATAACTTGGTTTAGGGATTTGGATGCATGAGTGGAACTCATACTTGGTTGTGGAGGCTAGCAAAAGACTGGGAGCGACAAACTAAGAGAGCAATAATGGCCATAATCATACAGAGAGATAAAACATCATTGATCAAAGCATAAAGTGATACTACAAGTTGAAAACTAAAGGATCATAAAGGCTACTGTGACTTGAGATAGTCATAACATGGTGTGAGCATGCGCCAAGTCAACCCAAATAAAGCATCAAAGGAGAATACCACTATACTATGCTTTAATATGCTAAAACAACGCATGATTCATCCAAGGCAGATTTAGCAATCTCAATTGTTTATAACAAGTCAGGCTATAGCAAAGAATAATAAGCATAAAGTCAAAACAGTATCAAACATGGCATGAAAAAGCATAGGCCATAGTCAAAAATGAGCTCTTTTTACCACATAAGCATGAACTTTCCTACTCTTTTCCAAACCAAACCAAACTATTTGCAAACCAATGAATGAAAGACGGGGTCCAACAAATTTATTCAGAAAACTAAGCAAACCAAAGCAAATGAAAAACCAAAACAAAAACGAAAAAGAAGACGCCCCAAGAATAACACAACTGTGCATGAAACAATAAAAATGAAGCGTTTGGAAGAAACCTGGGATTTTTATTGATGAAGAGGGGGATGCCTTGGGAATCCCCAAGCTTTGACGCTTGTACTTCTTGGATATTTCTTGGGGTGACATGCGTGGTATCCCCAATATTGAGCTTTAGTCCATCCTTCATCTCATTACTCATTCCTTCCATACACCTGAAATTTTTCCTTCATACAAAACTTCACACAATCTTTATTAGCAACATTAGTGCAGTCAAGATGAATAAGTCTTAAGGTTAAGTTCTAACACCAAGTAAACTTCCATTAGAACACTAGCTACTTTAGCACTTCCCTCAGAAAGCTCAATTCTCCAAAAGAACTCAAAAAGGAACCAACAAGAAGCAAATGCACTGTCAAAACAGACCAACAGGTAAAGAATTTTTTTTTCAAAGACATTCTTTTGCTCAAATAAAAAAGTGTTGAACTAACAAAAGTTAGATAACAACCTGGGGCAGAAGAACAAAAATTCACGACTCAAAACGACATTCAGAGGTTTTACACGAATTTTTACGGTGAAGCACATAAATCTGTTTTGGGACAGCAACTTTCCCAATCATTATTTCTCTCTCATTACAGGTTACTATTGGCACAAAAAGCAAATAAAAAGGATAAGGAGAGGTCATTACATAGGTAATAACTTCCAAGACTCATCTAAAACTTTTGGGTTATCTCCCAATAAGTATTTTTCTTTAACGCCTTTAAGTTATGCATAAGAAGCAAGAAAAAGAATCAAGTGTTCTCAAATGAAGAAGCATTAAGACCAAATTTTGTTTTCATAGGAGAGGCAAAAGAAATCTTCTCTCTCTTCTTAGGGAAGTGTTCTATACCTTTCTTGAGGGGGAGTTGATATTTAATGGTGCCTTCTTTCATATCAATAATGGCAGCAACAGTTCTAAAAAAAGGTCTTCCCAAAGTAATAGGACAAGAAGCATTGCATTCAACATCCAAAACATAGAAATCAACGGGGACATAGGCATTGTTAACCATAATAAGGACATCATTAAGACTCCCCATGAGTTTATTTTTAGCATTATCATCAAGTGGGACATTCAAATAACAATCTTCAAGAGGAGGCAAATCAAGCATATCATAAATCCTTCTAGGCATAATAGAAACACTACTATCAAGACCACATAAAGCTTTAAAATCAAAGTCATTCACTTTCATATTAATGATGGGTTCCCAACCATATTCTTGTTTTATAGGAATAGAAGCTTTATGTTTCATCTTTTCTTCTTTAATCTTTATGAGAGCATCAGTAATGTGTTTTCTAAAGGCCATGTTCATAGCACTAGCATTAGGACTTTTAGCAAGCTTTTGTAGGAACTTAATAACTTCAGAGATATTGCAACCATCAAGATCAAAATCAAAATCATCATCTAAAGTAGTAGAACTATTACTAGCCTCAACACTAGTGGTGGTAATAGTAGAAACACTAATGTTTCTAGCAATTTCATCTTCTCTTTCCCACTTAGCATGTAATTCAGCTAATAGTCTAACATTTTCATCAATTCTTACTTGTATGGCATTAGTAGTTGCAAAGGGATTATCATTAGTTTCAGGTTTAGCAGCCATTTTATTCAAAGAAGATTGAGCTTCAGCCAAAGATGCTATATTTCTTTCAGCATTAGAGAGTTTTTCCTCAATAGTTTTATTGAAAGCAGTTTGTTTACTAATAAACTCTTTAAGCATAACTTCAAGTTCAGAGGGAGAACTCCTATTATTGTTGTAAGAATTTCCATAAGCATTACCATTGTTGGGAGGATATGTCTTATAATTGTTGTTACCAAAATTACTCCTATAAGGATTATTGCCAAAGTTGTTATTTCTTATGAAGTTCACATCAACTTGCTCTTCTTGAGCAACTAAAGAAGCCAAAGGAACATTATTTGGATCAATATGGGCTTTCCCATTAACAAGCATAGACATAATAATATCAATTTTATCACTCAAGGAGGAAGTTTCCTCAACAGAATTTACCTTCCTACCTTGTGGAGCTCTCTCAGTATGCGATTCAAAATAATTAACCATCATATTATCCAGAAGCTTTGTTGCAGCACCCAAAGTGATGGTCATAAAGGTACCTCCAGCAGCAGAATCCAATAGGTTCCTCGAAGAATAGTTCAATCCTGCATAAAAATTTTGGATGATCATCCAAGCAGTCAGTCCATGAGTGGGACAATTCTTAACCAAAGATTTCATTCTTTCCCAAGCTTGAGAAACATGCTCATTATCAGATTGTTTAAACTTCATTATTTCACTTCTAATAGATATAATCTTAGCAGGAGGATAGTACTTTCCAATGAAAGCATCTTTGCACTTAGTCCAAGAATCAATACTATTCCTAGTTAAGGAATTCAACCATTCTTTAGCTTTTCCACTCAAAGAGAAAGGAAACAATTTCAGCTTAATAATATCACCATCTATATCCCTATGCTTTTTCATCTCACAAAGTTCAACAAAGTTATTTAGATGGGAAGGATCATCTTCATTACCAATACCAGAAAATTGTTCTCTCATAACAAGATTGAGTAAAGCAGGTTTTATCTCAAAGAAAGTATCTTCAGGCACAGGTGGAGCAATAGGTGTGCTCATAAAATCATTGTTATTGGTGCTAGTGAAGTCACACAACTTAGTGTTTTCAAGAGTAGTCATTTTGTGTTTTCAAATAAGAAAGCGAACTAGTAAAACTATTTTTTTGTGTTTTTCATAAAGAAACAAGCAAACAAAACAAAAAGAAACTAAGCAAAACAAAAATAACAAAGTAAAGAGATTGGTTCTGAGGGACTCCCCTTGTGAAGATGTCCTTGACTCCCCGGCAACGGCGCCAGAAAAATGCTTGATGGCTCAGTGTTGGCGCCAGGAAAATGCTGGTGCGATGTTGATGTAGAGTTCGTTGGGAACCCCAAGAGGAAGGTATGATGAGCACAACAGCAAGTTTCCTTTAGTTATGAAACCAAGGTTTAATCGAACCAGTAGGAGCAAGGAAACACCCCAAAGGTGTTGCTAGCTAAGCTTTGGCAGGGCGCACTACCGGTGCTAGTAGAAACATGGAGACCTGCACAACACAACCACAGAACTTTGTCCCCAACTTGTGATGAGGTTGTCAATCTCACCGTGTTTTGCGGAAAACAAAGGATTAAACGTATCAAATGGAAAGAAGTAATAGTTTGCAGAAAGTAAACACAAAGCAGTAAAATTTTATAGATTGTATGTAAAAGACAAGGACCGGGATCCATAGTTCACTAGAGGTGGCTCTCCTTAAGATAGATAACATGTTGGGTGAACAAATTACAGCGAGGCAATTGACAAACATCGAGAAAGCAATACATGCATATACTAATCATCTTGACTCCTTTGAGATTCGATTTGGCATTACAACATTATACATAGACCGCCATCCAACTACATCTATGACTAATAATCCACCTTCAGGTTATCATCCGAACCCCCTCCAGTATTAAGTTGCTAGCAACAGATTATTGCTTGACGAACTGCGTGTAAAGTAAACAATACGATTGTTCTATGAACAAAGGATTTTTGTTTTCTCCCTAGTAGCAATAGCACATCTAGTACCTTAGAGATTTCTGTCACTTCCCCAGATTACCAGAGGCATCAACCCACTATCGAGCATAAATACTAACTCTTGGAGTTGCTAGCATCTACTTGGCCAAGATAGCTACTAACAACGGAAAGCATGCAAGATCAGAAATAACAAAGACATGATAGAATAAATAATCAATCTGAAATAGCATCTCAATATCCATCGGATCCCCGCAAACACAACATGCAGAATTACAAATAGATGATCTTGATCATGAACGGAGCTCACAAGATCTAGACATGAAAGCACAAAGGAGGAGAACCAGCCATCTAGCTACTACATGGATCCGTAGTCCAAGGATGAACTACTCACGCATCACACCGGAGGCTTGCATGGTGATGAAGAAGGCCTCTAGGGTGAATTCCCCTCTCCGGCAGGGTGCCGGGAAGAGCTTCAGATCCCTCCCGATCTAGGGATGGAAATGACGGCGGCTACAGACTCTTTCATGGATATTTGATTGGGTACTTAGGGTTTTCATCCCAAGGGCATCTTATAGGCGGAAGGGGAGGCCAGACCACCCCCTAGCACGGGCCAGGCTGGGCCACGCGGCCAGGTGGTGTGGTGGCCCCCTGGCCCCTCTCCGTCTCATACTCTGGCATCTGATGACTTCCGGAAAAATAGGCACTTTGGCTTTTGTCCCGTCCAATTCCGAGAATATTCATTTTCTGACATTCCTGGAACCAAAAACAGCAAAAAACAGGCAGCTGGCACTTTGGCTCTTGTTAATAGGTTAGTCTAAGAAATCATATGAAAAGTACTCCAAAGTGTGGACAAAACACAAGAAAGTGGATAAAACCAAGCATGGAACATCAAAAATTATAGATACATTTGCAATGTATCACTTATTTGGGCCATCATCTTCAATCTTCATGGGCCGTGAGCCTTTATGCAGCCAAGGTAGCAAATCATAAGAACCCGAGTAATCGTACCTATATTAGTAGCCCCTGAGACTCTACCTGAACCGTAGATTCTGGTTCAGTCTCAAAGATATTTTCAGTTTTTTCCTTTCTTTTGCATGTTTTGATGGTTTTAAGTTTTATAGGGATTTGGTACAACAAGCCTAATGCATCCGACGGATCTGGAATCAATTAATTGCTCCTGGGCAAAAACAATGTTGACCTACATCAAATTCAAGTCCCCAGGCCTGAACTCGGAATTATAATTGGCATAATTCAGTTCGAGTCGTTGAGGTCTTATCAAATAATGAATTCTAGTTCTATTTTATTAGGTACCCAACGCGTCCGTCGGGATTTTCATCATATCATTGATACAGATATTTTACTGGCAGAGCACATTCTTGTTTGATTACCAAGCCACACATGACGAATCCTGGGGTCTTACCTTCATGTCTTGGACACGACATTTAGAGTTTTGTCGCGTCGAGTGCGATCCGAGAGTTCTGTATTGATTTTTGTCGGCTGCCTTGTTTGGCTATTGGAACTGTTGAAGTTTTCTGGTTTCTGTAGACGCTCTCGATAGGAGTAACCATTCAGGGATACTTATTTGTTTTTCTCCGTTAGGTGCGCAACAGCGCTCCTAATGGGAGTAGCCCCCAAGGCTATGTTCGGATGTATTCATCGGGACATAGGCTCGAAAACTTATTATGTATCTATTTCATCAATATTCCTTTGAATTTTGTCAGGTGCGCGGCCAGCGCTCCCAATAGGAGTAGCCCCCGAGGCTACAGTCGAGATATTTGTATTTGATTGTAGTATCAAAGTCTCTTTCGCTGAGGAATTTACTTCGACTCCAAATTTTCTTTTCTTCGGGTCCTTGTCCTTTTTGTAGGGCCGCAGTTTTTTTGGTACTTGCATTGTATAACGTCACTGATGACGAATTTACACCGTAGATTCCTAGAAAACACGCCTCGATGGGACGTTTCGAATATGGGACCATGCAGCAGTAATGATGATGCATGTGTGGTGTATTTAGTGGAGTTTTTTGACTACACATCCCCTTTTCTGCATGAAGATTAAGGCGTCATGCGGGGTTTCCCCCTATTTACCACAGTAATAACTGCTTAAGATTTTTCCTTTATGGAATCCTCTAACACGCGTCACCATCTTGTGTGTTTCTGACGGTTCAATTTTACATCGAATGGTCTAAGCTGTATGCTTTATCTCTTTATAAAGGAAAGGAGATTTCTTTTACTGCTTTTACCTCCTCTTTGCTGGCTTCATCTTCTTCCTTGCGCCCTTGCCTGCCTCTTCCTTTCTCGCCTACTCCTGCCTTTCTCCGCGTGCTAGTGCTGCTCCTCAACCACCATGGGCAAGAGCAGGGTGGGAACTTCTGCTACAGCCACTAAGGCCACTAGGAAGAGGGTTGTCGGATGGCCCCATCGAAGTGCTCTACGCGAGATTTGCACGAGGCACGAAACTCCGATCATCTTGCGGAGGCCACCTTCAAGCTTCCAGGGGATGAAGCCACTCCCATACCTGAATCTGGCTAGAGGGTAATGTTTCTCTCCTTTTTGTTCCGTGGCCTTTCTCTCCCTGTTCATGAATTTTTTTGAGGTCTTCTCTTTGTCTATGGCGTGCAGTTGTATCAGCTCACGCCCAACTCTATCCTTCATGTTGCTTGATTCGTTACCCTTTGTGAATGCTTCCTCGGGATCCATCCCCATTAGGGCATGTGGCGCCATTTTCTCTGTGCGTTCTGAAGTCGATTATTTTGACTTCAAAATTACTGATTCTATCGAAGGATGGAAAACCAAATGGTTTTACATCAAGGATCAAAACATCAAGGGTCAATCTTTCGGCTTAGCCCCCTTTGACCCCAAAAAACATGTCGAAAACTCGATTCTTGGGATCACCGTCCAACTCCTGAAGAAATGGTGGAGATTGAACCCCTTCTTGATCGTATTGACAAACTGCATCATGAGGTTGGCCAAAAACTGTCGGGACTTCAAATCCTGGCGTATTTTCTATGGATCCATGTGCAGCCTCTTCAGGCAAGACTCTCTGGTATGTGGGCATACACTGGCAAGAAGGACCCGATGAGGATTTCACCGGATGATCTTACCCTCAAGGTCTATGAAAAAAGGGTTCAGAACTTCACCACGCTGACCAAGAAAAGTTCGGTTCCCTCCGATTGCCGTGTAGAGCCGTTTGGCAAGAAGGAATGCCTTCCGGAGGTAAATTTCCATTGACTTCCTTTTTTCTTCTTACTTTTTATGCGGATGCATTTTATTCTTTACGAGTATCCTCTATTTTGATTGTTGGTTTTCTGTCATATAGGATTATGATCATCTATCCTCGCTTCCTCCTCTTCCCGAAAGTGGTGAGCTCCCATCCAATCCTTCTGTATCTGACAATCTTCCTATGGCTAGGACTGCTGCCGATGAAGAGATGGAGGCGCTAATCGTTGAATCTTCGTCGAGGACTCAGTCTCTTCCGTTGGCTTGTTTTGAAGATTTTTGCGTGGCGCCTGTTGGTGAGAAAAGAAAGCGTCCTGACACAGCAAAGATGATTAAAGACTCGGATGAGTCCAGTGGCTCAAAGCCTCTTTGCACCATCCCAGTTTCATCGGCTCCCCCTTGATGAATCTGTTACGCTTTATGCAGGACGTTTCTTTGTAAACGCTCACTACCCCTTCATTGATTTTTTGGATGAGTAAGTTGTTGAGCTTTTTGTGTTTGCTTTTGCAGTGGTGATGACGAGGAAGATCCTCCCTTGTCTCCTCCTGGCACATCTATTGCCCCTCCTTCGGTGAAATCTCTACAGCCATCCATGGAAAAGATTATCCAAAAAGATGTTGCCACTTTGCCGAAACCTCCGCCATAGAAAAGAAGAAAATCGGCTGGCAAAGGCATGGTGATATCGAAAAGCCCTGTCGAGGTGGATATGTAAGACGTAAGTGCTTCTATGTTCTTAACTTGGCCATAGCTTCTCCTTTGCTTGTTTTTCCTGATGTTCTTTGCTTTGATGTGTTTTGCAGCCTTTGATGTGTGAGATGGCCGACATGGCTTTGCATTTTATTAAGATCCGTAATGAAGCTGAAGAGCTGAAAGGTATGTTCTTTTCATTTTCAGGAATTTGAGCAATTTCTCCTCTCCTTTTTCTTGAGTTTTGCCTTGCTTTTTAATTGTACAGCTGCTGCCAAAGAGTTCAGGGTCATCCGGGATGAGGCGATAAAGCGTGCCGGCACTCTGGAAGCCAAACTGCGAGTCACCGAAAAGGCTTTGGAGGAAAACAAGCAGAAGGCCAATGCTGATGACAAAGAAAAGGCCAAACAAGTTGCCATCCGAGACGAAGATCTTCGGAAGCGCTTGGAGGCCCTTAATGATTCCTTAACTCGTGAGTTTTTTATCTTCAAGGAAAATTTTCTATTTTGCTTATTTTCTTCCCTTTTGGTTCTCAACCTCCTTTTTAATATATTTGTAGAGCTGATTGACCGGAATTTAGTGTTGGACGAAGATAAGAAGGTTGACCCCTTATCGGATGTTGTTGGCACTTTGGAAGCTAATAGTGTTCGTGGGCGCAACCTCCTTGTCCGCTCATGCCGCGTTTTCAAGAGCTTACATGCCAAAGTATTTCCATCGAAGGAAGTGCTGGCTGATCTGAATGACCTTGTCGCTGTCTTCGGTGCTGACCCAAGCCCAGCGTGACGCAGTCGATGAGTGGTGCTAAAACTTTGGTGGAATTGGCGATGACGCACAGCGAGAAGGTCAATTGGCAGAAGGTTAGCTCCTCTGTCCCAGTCACCTCCAATAGCCATGAAGTTGATTTGAAGCCTTTCATTAAGAGGGCCAAGAAGTACTCTCGGCTAATTTTAGGCATAGGCGCGGGTCCAGAGAAATTAGCTGCCCCTTCTTCAACTGGTGCCCCTTCTTCAACTGGTGCCCCTTCTTCAGATGTTGCCCCTGTTATTCCTGTAGCTAGTGCTCCATCTACTAGTGCAACCTTATCTGTGGAGAAAACTGCTCCGTAGTTTTGTTTTGTAGCTTTTAGCGTCTTTTGCTCTGCTACTTGTAATGGACTTGGCTTGTTTTGATTTTAAGCGCCTCCTTTTGATGAGAAAACAACTTCTGTATATATGTATGTGAGTTACCCTTTATATGCTGAAGGCTTTGTATTTTTCGTGTGCCCTGCCAGATATTGAGTGATTCGGCGACTCCTTCTACATCTACTCAGATGTCGAATGCGATCCCATCTTCATCTAGGTTGGGTGCAACTGAGACTAATAATGTACATGTAGTAGACCCACCATTGTATGCAGATAAAATTGAGCAGGTGAGGAGACTTGAAGGAGAACTTTGGGTTGTTCAATAAATGGTGGATGTTGCTCAGTCAAAAACGTGCTAGGCCCTGGATCATGAAGCATACTTCTTGGAGGAAATTTCCAAGGCAAGTGAGAAGATGCTTTGGAAGTCCTCCGCGTTATTTTTGCGTTGTTCGCTTTTATTTGTGGGGTATCAGTTTTTCCTCTCCTCTTCTTTTTTGTAGGCATTCGATTGTGCAAGAGGTAGGAAACCCAACGTCTGTGCAATCAAATTTAAGCTCTTGCATCTGCTTCCCAAAATTCCGAAACGGATTTTTGGATTGACCACCGCTGTGCTTACGTCGTGGCTTTGCTTTGAGGCCATGTGTCAGAGGTGGAGTAGTTTGTCGAGTGCTATCGTATATCATTGGCCATTGTGTACAATACCATGTTTCCCCGAGATCCTCAGCCTCAGACTCTGGATGATTTACTGGCAAAGTTTTGGTAGGGTGAAAGGATTCATCATTTTGTGAAGCTCCATCTTGTGGCGGGTGCCAAACTTGCTTTTTCCTGGGTGCACACGCATCATCCGATGCTAGACTTGGATGCTGTATTGTCGGGGCTGCCTCCCCTCCTGGCGGTGCTCTTGTTAATATGGCGCCTCATTATGCTGCCGCCCATAGTCCTGCAAATAGGATCGTCCGGAGGTGCCTAGAGGCAGACGAGGATTTCTTTATAAATTTTACCATCTGACTATTTTTCTTCAATGTGTACCTTTGTACTTTAGGTAATTGTGTGATGGCATTGTATTTCTCAAAAAGGTCATATTTTTATACGAGATTTTTCTTATTCACGCATGACACCCTTTATTTGCATGTTATGTAGGACCCGACGACTTGGCGAGCTTGGCGTAATTGTCGAAGCCCCTGTGTACTAAATTGCGTAGATCTCGAAACCCCAATGTGGAAAACTCTTCTTTATTTATCATCAAATATTGGGGGATACATTGTTTGGCACGTTCGCCTGGTTGTTGGCCTTATTGAATATAAAATGCATAAAAGTAAAGAATCTTCTAAAATTTACGGCTTCTGTCTTGAGGTGCTCCATCACGCTCTGTGTTGGTTTCAAGGGGGTTTCATCTTTTTGACTAGAAGCACCGCGTCTGCGCGGCGGACAAGATAGAGAAGTGGTTGGTTTACTGAATAGCTTGGGAAATCGATGCATACACGTAGGCCGATGTCTTTTTGGGGGTGAGTATTGGGTTGGCTACCCATGTTGCTTTTGTTATCTCCGAGATGCGCCATCATTTGTGAGGCGAGGAGCTTGCTCTCCAATGGCCTTGATTCGTCGGGTAGATTGTTCATTGACTGTTGTGTTTTATTTTGCTAGGTGCTCGTCGAGTTCCTTTTGGGCTTCTTATGTTTTGGCGGAGTTTTCAAGAGTTTCCCAATTCTTTCGGGGAACACCGACAAGCGCGCCTTCCTATGCAGGACCGAAAGTGGAGGCCGGATAGGTTTCTTTTGCGGGTGCATGCTGCACCTGATCTTCCGAGGTCCGCTTGCTGAGGACATGTCCCTCGTGTAGTAGTTCTACATCTGCTATTTTCAGCTAGCCAAATTTTGTCTCCATCCCGAAGGATTCTGATATTTTGTTGAATTCTTGATCACAGCTATCCGAGCGGCCGAAACTTCCTCTCACTATTACGACCCCATTGGGGGCTGGCATTTTTAGCACCAGGTATGCATAGTGGGGGTACTGCCATGAATCTAGCGAAGCTGGTCGTCCCAGGATCTTGTGGTATTGCGATGGCCAATCCATGACTTCAAACTCCCTTTTTTCTCGCCTGAAGTTGTTCCTTGATCCGAAGACAACGTCAAGGTGGACTTTGCCCAGAGGAGTTTCGGCTTTGCCTAGAACTATCATGTGAAAAGTTGTATCTGTAGGCACAAGATTTGTCAAGGACTAAGTCATTGCCCGTAGAGTTTTGGCATATATGACGTTGATGCTTCTCCCTGCATCCAAGAAGACCTTGCTCATGTCGAACCCGCTGATTTGTGCTTCCATTATTAATGTCGATTGACCCGGTCGTGGAACCTGAAGTGGGTGATCGGCTTTGTTGAAGGTAAATTCTTATTCTGACTAGTGGAGATACTCAGGTGTAGGGGGTGGTGTTGTTACTGCCATATTTACTTACCTAGTAATCAACTTCTGTGTCCTATTAGAGGGTCATCCTTTGTATCATCAACATTGCTCCTTTTGACCTAGGGTACTCATCTTCTTGGTTTGTTGTGTTTTGCAGCTGCCCAACTGGCAGATGCACCGGTGGTGGTGCGCCGATGGCCAAAGCGCTAGGTGTAGTAGTGTAGCCTGGATTTGTTGCCTTGGTTGCCCTTGCATTGCATAGCTGCTGCATCTTTAAAAATGTTCGGCAATCCTTCAGGAGGTGATTGGATCTCCTCTTGCATGTTGAGTCGCCATAGAAGTGCATATTGCAAGGTCCTTTCAACATTTTCCTTGTAGACATAGGTGGGTCTCAATTTCTTGGTTTGTATCACTGTTGTGGATGGCTTCCACCGGCATCATCCCGACTGCTGTGATACCCATTGTTGTAATCGTCGCTTATTCAGTTGTCCCCTCCGAACAAACTAGCTGCAACATAGCTTGGTCCGCTGTACCCCTCGTTGCTTATCCGTCTTCTATCATTATTGCGCCTATCCCTGTCTTCTTCGGGTCAACGGGCTCTTTTATGTGTAGTGCATCTTCCCCGCCGGCCCAGCGGTTAGCCATGTCCATCAGCTGTGAGATTGTCTTGGGCTTGATTCGTCCCAATTCTTCAATGAATTCTTGCCGATGAAGCCTTTCATTGAAGGCATCGATTGCCCTTTCGTCGGATATAGCTTCAGCCGAGTTTTTATAATGTTCCACCGCTAGATGAAGGCCCATATTGGTTCTCCCAGATTTTGCTTGCATGCTCGCAATTGTTCCAAAGATGTGGGTCGCTTGAATGTGGAGTGGAAATTTCGGATGAATTTGTCCTCAAGATCGTTCCAGCTGCTGATGGAATCTTCGGGTAGCTGCCTTAGCCAGGATTGTGCAACGCCAGTTAGGTGTAGCTGCAAGCTCTTCATTGCGGTGGCCTTGGAGCCACCCTTTAATTTTATAGTTGCTAAATAATCTTCCGACCAGGCTTCGGGTTCTTGGTGACCGTCGTACTTCTGATGATCATGGGGGAGTTTGAAGTCCTTTGTTACTAGAGTTTTGCGAACCCGTCAGGTAATAAAGCAACTAGCTCCATATAGTTCATGTTCACCTTTGCTTTCACCTTCGTAATATCTTTGACTGCTACTCTCTTCCCTGGATCTATCGATCATGCATTGTATAATATCGTTGCTTGCATCGTTTTGCGGCTCTGGCCCTGAGAAGTGGACTCGATGTGGTGATCGTGATCGTCAGGTGTGACCCACTTGCCAAGGGATGCTGGGACGGCGTGGGGATCTGTTGGGTTGTCGTGTGATTCCTTGTTCTACTTGTGCGAGAGATGCTCCTACCATGCCGAGGTTCATCAGGGCAGAATGATGGAGAGCTGCACGAGGATCGTCGGGTGTAGGTTGAGTTGTGAGCAAGTATGTTTGTGCGGCTACATTTGCAGCTTGGGCATTTTTGCTTTGATGTGTCCTGTTGGATATGCTGGCATGAATGATAAATCAAGATCTCGTGGCATCTTGTTTCTTTCAGCTTTGGGGATATTTTGCAACCGTGAGGCCCCTCTCCTTGGCTGCGCTCCTCTTGTTACGCTTCCCGATCATCAGGTAGAACTTAGTTGGGCCCGTCAAAGGCTAGATTCGTTAGCTAGTCTTTTCCTTTCATCGAGCCGCCTCTGCATCCTTAGCAGGTTATTTTTTCGTGATGAAGCAAGTATTGGTGTGCTAGTAGATCTTCACGTGCGGCATCAGCTGTCATTGGAACTGCGCCCAAAATTGTGGCTCTTGATTTTTGCCATGCTTTGGCTGATAGCCAGAGAGTTTGCCTCTCGCCTCTGCGTGGTTCTCCTCCTCCTGGGATTACGTGGTTGTTTGTTGGGTCTTCCCTGTTTCCGCGATTTCCTTTGTTTCTGTGATATATTGCATTTTCGCTTGACATAATATCATCGGGGTCAAAAATAGGGTTACCGTTGGAGTCCGTGTTTATCGGACTTGATCCGTGTGGCGTGGACTACTGGGGGTCTGATCCAAAGGAGAGATCATCGTAAAGACCATCAAGATCCCCTAGATCTGGCGTGATTTCCTTGTTTTCTTCGACTGCCTTAATCTGCATCGTGACTTCTATGGAAGATCCGACGAATGATGCAGCTATCGCTGTAGGCGTAATTTTTTTGACCAATGGTCCTGATGAGATCAGAGCCGAGGGGTGCGATTCTTCAGGATCCTCTACTTGGAAGTGGAAACTTTCGATGATGAGATCGGATCCACCGTTGAAATCGGGCGTGGTGCCGCTTCCGTTGGACTGTTGCTTGATGAAAAGGGGTCCACCGAATCCATGACTCCATCATTAAGGTTTCCCACAGACGGCGCAAATTGACGAGGGGTAACCTCGGTAATGCCCATGGTGATGGACTTAGGGTTTTTTGCATAAAAGAGAATGCTGGGGATTTCTTCGGGTGTCAGGCAAACAAGGGAGTCAAAGTCTCTTGATTACTTGATGAACAACACTATTATAGATCGCTTGGGGTTTTTTCGGTACCTCCTCGTAGGCTTCTCCCGTCCTATATATAATAGGCTGGGTCTCAAAGCTATATACGGATAAGTTACATATGTATGATTACAACACCAACAGAACGTCGGTTCATATTTCCTTTCCTAATACAATAAGGCTTTTATCAGTTTCTTCTTTGGGTCATCATATTGAATCTTCATGGGTTGTGAGCCTTTATGCAACCAGGGTAGAGAATCATAAGCACCCGAGTAATCGTACCTACGTCAGTGGGGAACACCGGTTGTTTTTGTGGATAAGCGTGATGAAGGACATCGGATGTGTGGATATTATCGGAATCTGAACAACGTCACCATCAAGAACAAGTATACTTTGCCAAAAATTCAAGATTTATTTGATTAATCTAAGGGAGCATGAGTGTTTTCCAAGATTGATTTGAGGTGAGATTGCCATCAAATCAAGATTAAGCCTGAAGGTGTTCCAAAAACTACAGTTGTTTGAAGGTATGCACATCATGAGTATCTAGTCGTACCATTTGGATGAACAAGATTTTTATGCCTTAGTTGTACAAGTTCGTGATAGTGTTCATCAATGATATCTTGATATATCCCAAGGATAAAGAGGAACATGTTGATCATTTGAGAATAGCATTGCAAATTTTAAGGGAACACAATCTTTATGCTAAGTTTAGTAAATGTGAATTCCGGTTGGCTAAAATAGAATTTCTTGGTCATGTTATCAGAAAGGATGGAATTGTTGTGAATCCAACAAATGGTTAATCAATTCTAGATTCGAATGCACCTACAAATTTTAAAGGAGTCAGAGGTTTCTTAGGAATTGCAGGCTGTTACAAGAGGTTTACTGAAGGATTTTCCAAGATAGCCAGACCAATGACTAAGTTGCTAAGACAAAATACTCCATTTGTATGGAATGACAAGTGTGAAGCAAGTTTCCAAGAGTTGAAGACTAGATTGACAACAACACTAGTCTTAGCAGTGTCAGAAATAGGCAAGGATTATATAGTTTATTGTGATGCATCCAAGGAGGACTATGTTGTGTATTAATGCAAGTTCGCAAGGTAATTTCTTATGGATCTAGACAACTTAAACCTCATGAAGTCAACTACCCAACACATAATTTGGAATTAGCAACAGTTGTGTTTTCATTCAAAAGTTGGAGGAATTTTCTTTATGGAGCTAAGTGTGAATTATTCACATACCACAAAGTCTCAAGTACTTCTTTAGTGTTGAAATATGTGACTGTATCATGTTTGTATAGGTATACGGTCATATTGTGTATTCCTTTTGTATGTGTCTATGTTGTATGAGACTAGGACTCCCCTTGTAATCCTCCTATATAATGAGTAATACAAGGCACCACTACGTGTGGTTTCCCCTATCTTACATGGTATCAGACACAAAACCCTAGCTGGACCACGTCGCCCCCTGCTTCCGTCGCTACCACCGATCTGCAAACCACCCATCTCCCCCTTCTTGCCACACCACCTCTCTTGGAGCCATGGGCGATAATGCTACATGGGCCGCACAGGCCATGAAGGAGAAGGCAGATCATGAGGCTCGCGAGGCCGCCAATGCCAAGGCCAAGCTGGCCCTCACCACCGCCCCCTCCTCTAGCACGGGGGCCTTCTCGCTTACCTCCTTGCATTCCCAAGCCATCGGCCTCCACTCCATCAAGGGGCACATACCAGTCGAGCTGGCCCTCGACACTGGCGTTCATCGCCAATGGCGCACCTTCTTTCGCGCTGCCATCCGCAAGTACGCGCTACTCGACCACGTAGATGCGCCTGCTTCGATCGATCCAACTCCGAAGTGGCCCTTGTTGGATGGTCTCGTGGCTCTGCGGATCCGTCTCCCTCGGCCTCCTCGACGCCATCATGACGCCGGGTGAAGATCCTCGTGCCATCGATCCATGGAGAAGCATCAACAGCCTCTTCAATGATCGCAAGATTAATAGCCAGCTCCACCTCTCCACCAATCTCGGCGAGATCAAGATGCACAAACTTTCCATGACCAAGTACCTGAAGACGATCAAGGCCCTCGCCGATGGTCTAGCAGATCTCGGAGCACCGGAAGAAGATGGCAAGCTTGTGATCCACTGCCTCAACGGCCTCTCCGAGTAGTACGAGCATGCCACTGACTTGATCTCCCTCATGCCTGAGTTCACCTTCAAGAAGTGTTGTTCTCTCCTCGCGCTCCAAGATATGAAGCGCAAAAATCGTTGAGTCCGCAACTCTGACATGGCTCTTGTCATTAATGGCGCCAACTCTGGCAAAGGCAACAACAACCGCCGCAAGAAGAAGAAGGTCGCGGGTGAGGCCGCCAAGGAGGGCGCTATCATCCAGCACCAGGCCCCTACTGCAGCACCAGCCGTCGCTTCGCCAACCTGGCCCACGCCGCAACTCCTATGGAACAGCATGATCTAGATGTGGCCCTACGGTCGGGCACACAGCTATGTGCCACGTCTTGCGCCCTCGCCATAGGCCTTCTATGCGTAGGGGCCCTATAGCGTGCCTCACTCCTCCTATGTATACGGCTATGGCTACGCGCCCCCGCCCCTGCTTATGGCTTCAGCGCTGCTCCTTCATCACCGGCACCGTCATCATCGGCTCCGTCAACCGCCTCGCGGGATCAGTCCACGCTCATGCACCAGTTCCAGACGATTGGCTTACAAGCACCCACTGAATGGGTAATGGACACTAGCATCTCCTCCTACTTCGTGGCCAACCTCGGTATGCTCACTTCCATGTCTCCCCTACCTCTTATCCTCGTGTTGTTGTTGTCGGTAATGGCTCCACTCTTCCAATCACCGCTACCGGACATGCATGTTTTCCTATTTCCACCTCCGAGCATTCCCTTCATCTTCGTAATGTTTTAGTTGCTCCTAACATAGTTAAAAATCTTTTGTTGATTCATCATTTCACCATTGATAATCGTGTTTCCGTCGAATTTGACCCTCTTGGTTTTTGTGTGAAGGATCTTCAAACCAGGAACGAGATTCTTAGATGCAAAAGCCTCGGAGCTCTCTATCCTGTCCGCACCTCCTCCACAAGTCACCCACATGCCTTCCTCATCGTCGATCCCTCTCTATGGCACCGTGGCTTGGAGACCCTAGGTGACCCATCATGGAGTCTTTAGCTCGCTCTTCGGTTATTCCTAGGGATAAGAATAAATATAGTTTGTGTCATGCTTGTCAATTAGGTCGTCATGTTCGTCTTCCTTTTTCTTCTACCAATCGTGTAACACATTCTCCATTTCAAATTATTCAGTATGATTTGTGGACATCACTGGTTGAGAGTATTTCTGGCTTTAAGTATTATCTTGTTTGCCTCGACGATTTCACTTAGTATGCCTAGGTTTATCCTCTACGTGCTAAGTCAGAAGTTTTCTCGCACTTATCATCCATTCATGCCTTAGCCCCTACTCAGTTCCTTGCAAACTTGCAAGCTATTCAGTGTGATAATGGTCGTGAGTTCGAAAATTCCCTCCTCCACTCTTTTGCCCAACACCATGAATAACACTCTGCTTTTCATGTCCATATACCTCGCAATAGAACGATAAAGCCGAGAGGATTATTCGCACCCTCAATGACATTACTCGCATGCTTCTAATTCAAGGAAGTATGTCGCCACGCTTTTGGGCCGAGGCTCTTCATACAGCCGTATTATTGCATAATCGGCTGCCTTCCAAGGCAATCTCAGATCGTGTGCCTTTTTGAGCTCTTCATGGCGTCGACCCTGCGTATGCTGGTCTTAGGGTCTTCGGATGTCTTTTCTACCCCAACACCATTGTTGTTGCACCGCACAAGCTTGCGCCTTGCTCCGTGCCCTGCGTGTTTTTAGGGTATCCATCCCAACATCATGTCTATCGTTGTCTTGATCGTTCCACGCAAAAGATCATCATCTCTCGCCATGTTGTATTTGATGAGCTTATCTTTCCCTTTGCCACCATCGTGTCCGCCATGTCTCCAACTCCTTCCTTGCACACTTATGATTTTCTGCAGGTTGAGCAGCCGATGTCGTTGACGCCATTCACTGTGCCAGCCACGGGAAGCTCTGCTGCGGGCTCTATCACGGGCGTGCAGCATCCTGCCGCGATCACTCGACAGCCTGCCCCGGCTTCCCCTCTTGCCACGCACGTCCGCTCTACCGTGATTTCAGACGCCTCTCCTGCTACGGCCCCCTCATCGCCTGCGACTACCCTGTCGCCCACCTCATCACCCGCCACGTCTGCTGAGGATGATTCCGTGCCATGTGTGGCTACTGCAAAGACTCTACCACCGCCACCGCCTCCGGTCCGCCGACCGCGCCATCCGCCTCCGTCACCATCACACTTCATGCTTACGCGTGCGAAGTGAAGGGAATATGGCTGAGAGGCAATAATAAAGTGGTTATTATCTTATTCCATGTTTATGATAAATGTTTATTTTGCATGCTATAATTGTATTAATTGGAAACGTTAATACATGTGTGTTTAATAAACAAAATACAAAGTTCCTAGTACTGCCCCTCATATAAACTAGCTTGTTGATTAACAAGATGATCAAGGTTTCCTGATCATGGACATTGGATGTTGTTAATAACAAGGTCACAACATTGGTGGAATGATGTGATGAACATTCATCCGAAGTATAGCATTACGATCAGAGTAATTATGTTTATATTTCTATAACATCATACGAAGTAATCTTAGTCCTTAGACCATGAGATCATGTTAATTGCTAACACCAGAAGAGTATCTTGATAACATCAAACATCACACCATAACAGGGTGACTATAAAGGTGGGTTCAGTGCTACGAAGGTGTTATGTTGAGGCTCATGGATCAAGAGTGGGATTTGTCCATCCCGATGACGGATAGATATACTCTGGGCCCTCTCGGTGATATCACATTGAAATAGCTTGCAAGCAAGTGATGTGATCACTAGAATGTTATATCACGGGAACAAGAAAAGAGTGCATGTCGTTAACGAGATCAAACTAGGTATTTGGATGCCAATGATCGAATCTCGGACATGTAATATATCGCGAGACAAAGGGATTTAGTTATGACGTTAAAGGTTCACACGATCACAAGAGTCATTGTTGAATATGTGGGAGTCAGTACGGATCTCCAGGTCCCGCTGCTGATTATTGATCGGAGAGGGGTCTCGATCATGTCTGCATTATTCGCGAACCGTAGGGTGACACACTTAAGGGATACCGACACCATTTGGAGCAAATATGTTTCAGATAAAGATTTAAGAAAGCGCTGGAATTATTTCAATAGACACCGAAACTGTTTCGGGTGAAATTGCTAAAATTGGTTGTGCATGTAATATTAAAATGTTGCAGGGGTTTTATGTGAATGTTTTTTAATTAAAGTAATTAACAAAATTCAAATAAAATTAATAAAAGAGTTTTATTAAATGAGAAAGCATTAAATTTGGAGAAATTTAATGCATTTAAAGTAGAGACTTTAAAAGAAAATGTGAAGGGACATTTTAATGTGGAGGGGGTTACCACCACATGAATGGGGGAGGTGAAGGGACACCCTCCCCTCCTCCTATAAAAGGCCCCCCTCTCACTCCTTCTTCCTCACACCTCCTCATGAAGGATCTCTCTCCCCCTCTAGTATTATTCCCCCATGGTCTCGGATTAGCGAGATACATGTTCCCGGTGGCTTTATCTGGAAAGGAGTTGCTGCTTCCGCTGCTTTGCTAGAGCGAGGGACGGAGGTTGTCGGGGTACCAGACATGTGTGCGATCACGGACGCACCGCTGCTTTGCGGTGCTGGACTTGCTGGAGCTGGATCTGAAGGACGTGCTGGAGCCGGACCTACTGGACTTCATCACGATCTTGAGATCGGCAAGTGTACGACTACATCATCCACGAGTTCCAACTCGTTAACAAAGCTTTCTTGTCTTCGAGGGTAAGTTTTCTATGGATGTATATCCACCCGTTGCTTGTATCTAGTAGATAGATCTTGGCGTATAGTTCCCATCGTAGGAAATTTTTTGTTTTCTATGCTGTGAACCCAACAGTGGTATTAGAGCCTGATCTATGCGTAGGTGCTTTGCACGGGTAGTACACATATGTTTATATGTGGGCGATGATGATCGTGTTATTGCATCTTCTATGTATTTTGGATATTGGTAGCATAGTGGGATGAAGCGGCCCAGACCAACCTTACATGTCATCGTACACACAAAGGAATGATAGAGATCATACCATGATGCATATGATAGAGATCAAATGCATGGACCATATCATCTCACTTTACACATTAGATGTTTGCATCTTATATTGCTAGTTTGGCATTTTAGTAGCATTTTAAGATGATCCCTCATTTAGATATCAAGATAAAATGTGTTCTTCCTTAAGTATGCACCGTTCTATGGATCGTGTTTTGAGACATCACGTGATGATCGGGTGTACTCGACTCTGCGCTTCCATACAAACGGGTGTAAGACAGTTTTACACATGCGAGTACTAAGGTTCTTACTTGGCGAGCCTAGCATGTACAGACATGGCCTCGGAACACGAACTGAAAGGTTAAGCATGAGTCATATAGTTCATATGATGCCCATATTGATGCTCGCCTTTGAAGCTACACCGACTCACGTGATGATCGGACTTGGTGTAGTGGATTTGGTTCATGTAATCACCAAAAAGGCACGAGGGATGTCGTTTTTGAGTGGGAGTTCATTTCTAATTTGGATTAGTCGAACTCAATTTTTCATAAACTAAATCAAAGTGAATTTGCATAATTTGTTATAGTCATTGGCATCTGTTTACTACCTTATGCTTAGTTTTAATTGAGATAATGGAACTATAGAATTCTGGATATTTACTTTACGAACTAGTATCGTATTGTTTTGATTGTCAATTTAAAGTTTAAAAGTCCTATTGCAAACTTTCAGCAAACTCTATTTACTCCATGAAGTTTAATAAGTAGTATTAAATCAAGAGTAAGAATTCCAATGTTAGTATCTAAAGTATCATGTTTGCCTCCATGATTATTGATATTCAAAAGTTGTTTTAATATCAAGATTATCTAGGAGCTGAAAAATTGTTTCAAAAACCATCATGTGTGGAAGATATTGTGATATCTGAACAATGTTTTTGGTTCAATTATGATAGAGTATAATTTAGCAACATACATGTTCTCATATTGTATGAGAATTTGTGAAGGATGGAGATGCTAGGCATCCGAATCTCCCAAAAGGTTTTGGGAACTAAAATTATACTCGTCATTCTTCCTTATAGGCTATAGTAGCTTGATCATGAAAGTGGTCATGATAAGGATGAATAGAAGATGAAAGTAAAATGTTTACTACACTAAAAGATTACTAAAGAATGGATTTTTGAAAGAATGCCAAACATTTGATGATGGTGATCCACTTCAAAGTGCAAGTCCAAAGGTATTAGTATTTGACTATATGAAGGAAATATGCCCTGAGAGGCAATAATAAAGTTGTTATTATGTATTCCTTGTATATGATAGATGTTTATTTTGCATGCTATAATTTTATTGATAGGAAACATCAATACATGTGTGTTTAATAAACAAAAAGGGTTCCTAGTTATGCCTCTCTTATAGACTAGCTTGTTGATTAACAGGATGGTCAAGGTTTCCTGATCATGGACATTGGATGTTGTTAATAACAAGGTCACATAATTTGTGAAATGATGTGATGAACATTCATCCGAAGTATAGCATTACGATCAAGTCATTATGTTTATATTGCTATAACATCATACGAAGTAATCTTTATGCTTAGACCATGAGATCATGTTAATTGCTAACACCGGAAGAGTATCTTGATAACATCAAACGTCACACCGTAACAGGGTGACTATAAAGATGGGTTCAGTACTATGAAGGTGTTAGGTTGAGGCTCATGGATCAAGAGTGGAATTTGTCAATCCAGATGACGGATAGATATACTCTAGGCCCTCTCGGTGATATCACATTAGGATAGCTTGCAAGCAAGTGATGTGATCACTAGAATGTTATATCACGGGAACGAGAAAAGAGTGCATGTCGGTAACGAGATCAAACTAGGTATGGAGATACCGATGATCGAATCTCGGACATGTAATATATCGAGAGACAAAGGGATTTAGTTACAAGCGTTAAAGGTTCTCACGATCACAGGAGTCATCGTTGAATGTGTAGGAGTCAGTACGGATCTCCAGGTCCCGCTGCTGATTATTGATCGGAAAAGGGTCTCGATCATGTCTGCATTATTCGCGAACCGTAGGGTGGCACACTTAAGAGTTACCGGACACCATTTTGGAGCATATATGTTTCAGACGAAAGAATTGCAAAGCGCAGGAATTGTTTCAATAGAAACCGGAAATTGTTTCGGGTGAAATTGCAGAAGGTTTTTCTGCATGTGATATTGAAATATTGCAAGGGGCTATATGTGAATGTTTGTTAAAAGAGTTTTATTAAATGAAAGAGCATTAAATTTGGAGAAGTTTAATGCATTTAAAGTGGAGACTTTAAAAGGGAATGTGAAGAGGCATTTTAATGTGGAGGAGTTACCACCACATGAATGGGGGAGGTGAGGGGTCACCCCCCCATGCGCCGGCCATGGAGAGAGGGGGCACCCCCCCTCCTCCAATAAAAGGCCACCCAGTCCCTCCTTCATCCACACACCTCCTTGTGAAGGATCTCTCTCCCCCTCTAGAATTATCCCCCATGGTCTCGGATTAGCGAGATACATGTTCCCAGTGGCATTTCGTCTAGAAGGAGTTGCTGCTTTCGCTGGATCGCTGGAGCGAGGAGGTGGAGGTTTTCTGGTGGCTTGAACGTGTGTGTGAGTGCGGATGCGCTGCTGAGTTGCGGCGCTCGGAATTCCTAACGATCTTGAGATCGGCAAGTGTACGACTACATCAACCACGAGTTCCTACTCGTTAACAAAGCTCGTTGTCTTCGAGGGTAAGTTCTCCATGGATGTATGCCCACCCGTTGCTCTGTATCTAGTAGATAGATCTTGGCGTATAGTTCTCATCGTAGGAAAATTTTTGTTTTCTATGCTGCGGACCCAACAGTGGTATCAGAGCCTGATCTATGCGTAGGTGCTTTGCACGGGTAGTAGACATATGTTTATATGTGGGCGATGATGATCATGTTATTGCATCTTCTATGTACTTTGGATATTGGTGGCATAGTGGGATGAAGCGGCCCGGACCAACCTTACATGTCATCGTACATGAGACCGGTTCCACGACTGACATGCAACTTGTTTTGCATAAGTGGATGGCGGGTGTCTGTCTCTCCTACTATAGTCAAGATCTGATTTACAATGAGTTGCTAATAACTTGGTTATCCTCGTTGTGGTTCACGTTTGTAGGTTAGACCGGTTCTATCTCCGAAAGCCCTAAGCCACGTAAAACTTGCAATTGATAAATTAGAGGCGTCTAGTTTAGATCGTTGTTGGGCTAGTGTTTTGATACGGTATTGTTGTAAGTAGATGTATGATAGATACTCTTACAACTCACTTCACGTGTAAGTTCCATAGACCTTGTCCTTACACACAAAGCAATGATAGAGATCATACCACGATGCAAATGATAGAGATCAAATGCATGGACCATATCACCTCACTTCACACATTAGCATCTTATATTGCTAGTTTGGCGCTTTTGGTAGCATTATAAGATGATCCCTCATTTAGATATCAAGATAAAATGTGTTCTTCCTTAAGTATGCACCGTTTTGTGGATCGTGTTTTGAGGCATCATGTGATGATCGGGTGTTCTCGACTCTACGCTTTCATACAACGGGTGTAAGACGGTTTTACACACGCAAATACTAAGGTTCTTACTTGACGAGCCTAGCATGTACAGACATGGCCTCGGAACACGGACCGAAAGGTTAAGCATGAGTCATATAGTTGATATGATGCCCATATAGATGCTCGCCTTTGAAGCTACACCGACTCACGTGATGATTGGACTTGGTGTAGTGGATTTGGTTCATGTAATCACCAAAAGGACACGAGGGATGTCGTTTTTGAGTGGGAGTTCATTTGTAATTTGGATTAGTTGAACTCAATATATCATAAACTTAGTCTAAATATACTTTACAAATTCTGTTGTAGATGGCACCACCTGCTTTTAATTTCAATGTGTTCATGGAGAAAGAGAAACTTGCTGCGAATGGTAGCAACTTCACCAACTGGGCTATGAATTTGAGGATTCTCCTCACTGCTGCACAAAAGCAATATGTGCTAGATGCGCCGCTAGGCCCCCCACCAGCTCCTGATGCCCCTGACGAGGAAACGAACGTCTATATAACTCGTCAGGAGGACCACAACTTAGTTCATGGCGACATACTGTATGGGCTAGAGCCAGAACTTCGAAAGTGTTTCGAAAATGGCAATGCTTTTGATACCATGGGAGAATTGAAAATGATTTTCGATACCCATGCTGCCGTAGAGAGTTATAATGCTACAGAAAAGTTCTTTAGCTGCATGATGGAGGAAAACAGCTCCGTTAGTGAGCACGTACTCAAAATGTCTGGGTACGCCGATAAGCTTGTGTCCTTGGGAATAACGATTCCCATTGACTTAGGCATACATCGTGTTCTCCAATCTCTGCCACCTAGCTACAAGAGCTTCGTGATGAACTATAATATGCAGGGCATGAAGAAGTCTCTTCCCGAGCTTCTGTCAATGCTTAAGACCGCAGAAGTGGAGATTAGGAAAGAACATCAAGTGTTGATGATCAATAAGACCACCAGTTTCAAGAAGGACAAGAAAGGCAAGCAGAAGGGAAAGAAGGGCGGCAAATATGTTGCCGCGCCTGAAAAGAAACCCCGAGCTAGCCCTAAGTCTGACACCGAGTGCTACTATTGCAAAGGGACTGGCCATTGGAAGCGCAACTGCCCCATGTATTTGGCAGACAAGAAGGCCGGCAAGGCAAACAAAGGTATATGTGATATACATGTTATTGATGTGTACTTGACTAGTACTCGCAGTAGCACCTGGGTATTTGATACGGGATCGGTTGCTAATATATGTAACTCGGTTCAGGGGCTGCGGAACAAGCGACAACTAGCAAGGGATGAGGTCACGATGCGGGTCGGCAATGGATCAAGAGTTGATGTGATCGCCGTCAAAACGCTGCCTCTCCATATGCCGTCGGGATTAGTTATAAACCTGAATAATTGTTATTTAGTGTCTGCACTGAGCATGAACATTGTATCCGGATCGTGTTTGATGCAAAGTGGTTATTCATTTAAGTTTGAAAACAATGATTGTTCGATTATATGAATAATATCTTTTATGGTCATGCACCTGTGTTGAATGGTTTATTTCTGTTGGATCTCAATAGTAGTATTACGCATATTCATAATGTTGATGCTAAAAGGATTAAACTTGATAATGATATATCTACATATATGTGGCACTGCCGTCTAGGTCATATTGGCATTAAACACAAGAAGAAACTCCATTCTGATGGACTTTTGGAATCACTTGATTTTGAATCATTTGATACATGTGAGCCATGCCTTATGGGCAAGATGACTAGAACGCCGTTTTCCGGTTCAATAGAACAAGCGATAGATTTATTGGAAATCATACATACTGATGTGTGTGGACCAATGAGTGTGTCGGCGCGAGGTGGATATCGTTATTTTGTTACTTTCACGGATGATTTGAGTAGATACTGGTATATTTTTTTGGATGAAACATAAGTCTGAAACCTTTGAAAGGTTCAAAGAATTTCAGAATGAAGTGGAAAATCATCATAACAGAAAGATCAAATTTCTGCGGTCCGACCGTGGAGGAGAGTATCTTAGTTACGAGTTTAGCACACATATGAAAGACTGTGGAATAGTTTCACAACTCACGCCTGCTGGAACACCACAATGTAATGGTGTGTCAGAATGTCATAATCGTACTTTATTGGATATAGTTCGATCTATGATGTCTCTGACTGACTTGCCACTGTCATTTTGGGGTTATGCACTGGAAACCGCTGCATTCACTTTAAATAGGGCACCATCTAAATCCGTTGAAAAGACACCGTATGAATTATGGTTTGGAAACAAACCTAAGCTGTCATTTCTTAAAGTTTGGGGATGCGATGTTTATGTGAAGAAACTTCAACCGGATAAACTCGAACCCAAAGCGGAAAAATGCGTCTTCATAGGATACCCTAAGGAAATGATTGGGTATAGCTTCTATCACAGATCCGAGGGCAAGGTCTTTGTTGCCAAGAATGGATCCTTTCTTGAGAAGGAGTTTCTCGCGAAAGGTGTGAGTAGTCGGAAGGTAGAACTCGAAGAGGTTATTGAACCTTCTCTTCATGAAATGGCGAGTAGCGCAGCTCCAGAAGTTGTTTCGGAGTTGACATCACCTAATGAGGAGAGAGCTATTGATATTGATCATGAAACTCCGAAAGAGGACACTACCGAACCTCGCAGGTCAAGCAGGACACGTGCAACTCTTGAACTGTACGGCAATCCTGTTATGAATTTCATGATTGATGAAATAGATGACCCTGCGACGTATGAAGAAGCGATGATGAGCCCTGATTCCAAAAAATGGCTAGAAGCCATGAAATCTGAGATGGAATCCATGTACGAAAACCAGGTTTGGACTTTGGTGGACTTACCTCACGATCGAAAGGCCGTTGAGAATAAATGGATTTTCAAAAGAAAAACTGATGCTGATGGTAATGTAACCATCTATAAGGCTCGACTTGTCGCAAAGAGGTTTCGACAAATTCAAGGAGTTGACTACGATGATACATTCTCTCCCGTAGCGATGCTTAAGTCGGTTAGGATTATGTTAGCAATTGCTGCATATTTCGATTATGAAATATGGCAGATGGATGTCAAAATTGCGTTCCTCAATGGTAATATTGAAGAACAGTTGTATAGGATACCACCTAAGGGTTTTGTCGATCCTAAGGATGCTGATAAGGTGTGCAAACTTCAGTGATCCATCTATGGACTGAAGCAAGCATCCCAGAGTTGGAATCTCCGCTTTGATGAGGTGATCAAAGAGTTTGGATTTGTCCAAACTTATGGAGAGGCTTGTATTTACAAGAAAGTGAGTGGGAGCAATATGGCATTTCTGATATTACATGTGGATGACATATTATTGATTGGAAATGAAATAGATCTTTTAAACAGTGTTAAAAGTTATCTAAACAGCAAATTTTCGATGAAGGACCTTGGTGAAGCTTCATATATATTAGGCATTAAAATCTATAGAGATAGATCAAGACGCCTAATTGGGGTATCGCAGAATACATACCTTGATAAGATATTAAAGAAGTTTAATATGGACGGAAGTAAGAAGGGATACTTACCTATGTTGCAAGGCAAGACATTGAGTAAGACTCAAAGTCCGGCTACGGCGGAAGAAAGAGAGATAATGGATAAGATCCCCTATTCCTCAGCCATAGGCTCTATAATGTATGACATGCTATGTACAAGACCGGATGTGGCATATGCTATTAGTTTGACTAGTAGGTACCAATCTGATCCAGGTTCGGAACACTTGATAGTGGTCAAGAATATCCTTAAGTACTTGAGAAGAACTAAGGATATGTTTCTTGTATACGGAGGTGAAGAAGAGCTAGTCGCTAAGTGTTATGTCGATGCTAGCTTTGACACTGATCTGGATGACTCTAAGTCTCAATCCGGATACTGATCTGGATGACTCTATTGAGACTTAGAGTCATCCAGATCAGTGTCAAAGCTAGCATCGACATAACACTTAGCGACTAGCTCTTATTCACCTCCGTATATAAGAAACATATCCCTAGTTCTTCTCAAGTACTTGAGGATGTCCTTGACCGCTATCCAGTGTTCCGAACCTGGATCAGATTGGTACCTACTAGTCAAACTAATAGCATGTGCCACATCCGGTCTTGTACATAGCATGGCATACATAATAGAGCCTATGGCCGAGGCATAGGGGATCTTATCTATCATCTCTCTTTCTTCCGCCGTAGCAGGACTTTGAGTCTTACTCAATGTCTTGCCTTGCAACATAGGTAAGTATCCCTTCTTACTTCCGTCCATATTAAACTTCTTTAATATCTTATCAAGGTATGTATTCTGCGATACCCCAATTAGGCGTCTTGATCTATCTCTATAGATTTTAATGCCTAATATATATGAAGCTTCACCAAGGTCCTTCATCGAAAATTTGCTGTTTAGATAACTTTTAACACTGTTTAAAAGATCTATTTCATTTCCAATCAATAATATGTCATCCACATGTAATATCAGAAATGCCACATTGCTCCCACTCACTTTCTTGTAAATACAAGCCTCTCCATAAGTTTGGACAAATCCAAACTCTTTGATCACCTCATCAAAGCGGAGATTCCAACTCTGGGATGCTTGCTTCAGTCCATAGATGGATCACTGAAGTTTGCACACCTTATCAGCATCCTTAGGATCGACAAAACCCTTAGCTGGTATCCTATACAACTGTTCTTCAATATTACCATTGAGGAACGCAGTTTTGACATCCATCTGCCATATTTCATAATCGAAATATGCAGCAATTGCTAACATAATCCTAACTGATTTAAGCATCGCTACGGGAGAGAATGTCTCATCGTAGTCAACTCCTTGAATTTGTTGAAACCCCTTTGCGATAAATCGAGCCTTATAGATGGTCACTTTAACATCAGCATCAGTTTTTCTTTTGAAAATCCATTTATTCTCAACGGCCTTTCGATCGTGAGGTAAGTCCATCAAGGTCCAAACTTGGTTCTCGTACATGGATTCCATTTCGGATTTCATGGCTTCTAGCCATTTGTTGGAATACGGGCTCATCATCGCTTCTTCATACGTCGCAGGGTCATCCATTTGATCAACCATGAAATTCACAATAGGATTGCCGTACAGTTCAGGAGCTGCACGTGTCCTGCTTCACCTGCGAGGTTCGGTAGTGTCCTCTTTCGGAGTTTCATGATCAATATCATTAGCTCTCTCTTCATTAGGTGAAGTCAACTCCGAAACAACTTCCGGTGCTGCGCTACTCGCAATTTCATGAAGAGAAGGTTCAATAACCTCTTCTAGTTCTACCTTCCGACTACTCACACCTTTCGTGAGAAAATCCTTCTCAAGAAAGGATCTATTCTTGGCAACAAAAACCTTGCCCTCGGATCTATGATAGAAGGTATACCCAATCGTTTCCTTAGGGTATCCTATGAAGACGCATTTTTCCGCTTTGGGTTCGAGTTTATCCGGCTGAAGTTTCTTCACATAAACAACGCATCCCCAAACTTTAAGAAATGACAGCTTAGGTTTGTTTCCAAACCATAATTCATACGGTGTATTTTCAACGGATTTAGATGGTGCCCTATTTAAAGTGAATGCAGCGGTTTCCAGTGCATAACCCCAAAATGACAGTGGCAAGTCAGTCAGAGACATCATAGATTGAACCATATCCAGTAAGGTACGATTACGACGTTCCGACAAACCATTACGTTGTGGTGTTCTGGCGCGCGTGAGTTGTGAAACTATTCCACACTCTTTCCTGTGTGTTCTAAACTCGTAACTTAGATACTCTCCTCCACGGTCAGACCGTAGAAATTTGATCTTTCTATTACGATGATTTTCCACTTCATTCTGAAATTCCTTGAACTTTTCAAAAGTTTTAGACTTGTGTTTTATCAAATAGATATACCCATATCTACTCAAATCATCCGTGAAAGTAACAAAATAACGATATCCACCTCGCGCTGACACACTCATTGGTCCACACACATCAGTATGTATGATTTCCAATAAATCTGTCGCCCGTTCCATTGAACCGGAAAACGGCATTCTAGTCATCTTGTCCATAAGGCATGGCTCACATGTATCAAATGATTCAAAATCAAGTGATTCCAAAAGTCCATCAGAATGGAGTTTCTTCATGCGTTTAACGCCAATATGACCTAGACGGCAGTGCCACATATATGCAGATATATCATCATCAAGTTTAATCTTTTTAGCATTAACATTATGAATGTGCGTAATATTACTATCGAGATCCATCAGAAATAAACCATTCAACACACGTGCATGACCATAAAAGATATTATCCATATAAATCGAACTACCATTGTTTTTAGATTTAAACGAATAACCACTTTGCATCAAACACGATCTGGATACAATGTTCATGCTAAGTGCAGGCACCAAATAACAATTATTCAGGTTTAGAACTAATCTCGATGGCATATGGAGAGGCAGCGTTCCGACGGCGATCACATCAACTCTTGATCCATTGCTGACCCGCATTGTGACCTCATCCCTTGCTAGTTGTCGCTTGTTCTGCAACCCCTGAATCGAGTTACATATATTTGGAACCGATCCCGTATCAAATACCCAAGTGCTACTGCGAGTACTAGTCAAGTACACTTCAATAACATGTATATCTATATACCTTTGTTTGCCTTGCCGGACTTCTTGTCCGCCAAATACTTGGGGCAGTTGCGCTTCCAATGGCCAGTCCCCTTGCAATAGTAGCGCTCGGTGTCAGACTTAGGGCCAGCTCAGGGTTTCTTTTCAGGTGCAGCAACAGATTTGCCACCCTTCTTTCCCTTGTGCTTGCCTTTCTTGTCCTTCTTGAAACCGGTAGTCCTATTGATCATCAACACTTGATGTTCTTTCCTAATCTCCACTTCTGCAGTCTTAAGCATTGACAAAAGCTCGAGAAGAGTCTTCTTCATGCCCTGCATATTATAGTTCATCATGAAGCTCTTGTAGCTAGGTGGCAGAGATCGGAGAACACGATGTATGCCCAAGTCAATGGGAATCGTTATTCCCAAGGACACAAGCTTATCGGCGTACCCAGACATTTTGAGTACATGCTCACTAACGGAGCTGTTCTCCTCCATCATGCAGCCAAAGAACTTTTCAGTAGCATTATAACTCTCTACGGCAGCATGGGTATCGAAAATCATTTTCAATTCTCCCTTGGTATCAAAGGCATTGCCATTTTCGAAACGCTTTCGAAGTTCTGGCTCAAGCCCATACAGTATGCCGCAATGAACTAAGTTGTGGTCCTCCTGACGAGTCACATAGACATTCTTTTCCTCGTCAGGGGCATCAGGAGCTGGTGGGGGGCCTAGCGGCGCATCTAGCACATATTGCTTTTGTGCAGCAGTGAGGAGAATCCTCAAATTCATAGCCCAGTTGGTGAAGTTGCTACCATTCGCAGCAAGTTTCTCTTTCTCCATGAACACATTGAAATTAAAAGCAGGTGGTGCCATCTACAACAGAGTTTGTAAAGTTTATTTAGACTAAGTTTATGATAGATTGAGTTCAACTAATCCAAATTACTACTGAACTCCCACTCAAAAACGACATCCCTCGTGTCCTTTTGGTGATTACATGAACCAAATCCACTACACCAAGTCCGATCATCATGTGAGTCGGTGTAGCTTCAAAGGCGAGCATCTATATGGGCATCATATCAACTATATGACTCATGCTTAACCTTTCGGTCCGTGTTCCGAGGCCATGTCTGTACATGCTAGGCTCGCCAAGTAATAACCTTAGTACTCGCATGTGTAAAACTGTCTTACACCCGTTGTATGAAAGCGTAGAGTCGAGTACACCCGATCATCACGTGATGTCTCAAAACACGATCCATAGAACGGTGCATACTCAAGGAAGAACACATTTTATCTTGATATCTAAATGAGGGATCATCTTACAATGCCACCAAAAGCGCTAAACTAGCAGTATAAGATGCTAACATCGAATGTGTAAACTGAGATGATATGGTCCATGCATTTGATCTCTATCATTTGCATCGTGGTATGATCTCTATCATTCCTTTGTGTGTAAGGCCAAGGTCTATGGAACTTACACGTGGAATGTGTTGTAAGAGTATCTATCATACATCTACTTACAACAATACCATATCAATACACTAGCCCAGCAACGATCTAAACTAGACGCCTCTAATTTATCAATTGCAAGTTTTACGTGGCTTAGGGCTTTCGGAGATAGAACCGTTCTCACCTATGAACATGAACCACAACGAGGATAACCAAGTTATTAGCAACTCGTTGTAAATCAGATATTAACTATAGTAGGAGAGACAGACACCCGCCAGCCACTTATGCAAAACAAGTTGCATGTCAGTCGTGGAACCGGTCTCATGTACGATGACATGTAAGGTTGGTCCGGGACGCTTCATCCCACTATGCCACCAATATCCAAAATACATAGAAGATGCAATAACATGATCATCATCGCCCACATATAAACATATGTGTACTACCCGTGCAAAGAACCTACGCATAGATCAGGCTCTGATACCACTGTTAGGTACGCAGCATAGAAAACAAAAAATTTCCTACGATGAGAACTACACGCCAAGATCTATCTACTAGGTACAAAGCAACGGGTGGACATACATCCAACGAGAACTTACCCTCGAAGACAACGAGTTTTGTTAACGAGTAGGAACTCGTGGTTGATGTAGTCGTACAATTGCCGATCTCAAGATCGTGAGGAAGTCTGAGCGCCGCAACTCAGGAGCGCATCCGTACTCGCACAGACGTTCAAGCCACCGGACAACCTCCACCTCCTCGCTCCAGCGATCCAGCGGAAGCAGCAACTCCTTCCAGACGAAATGCCACCGGGAACATGTATCTCGCTAATCCGAGACCATGGGGAATAATTCTAGAGGGGGAGAGAGATCCTTCACAAGGAGGTGTGAGGAAAAAGGAGGAGGAGGAGGGCCTTTTATAGGAGGAGGGGGGTGCCCCTCCTCTCCATGTCCAGCGCATGGGGGGGGTGACCCCTCACCTTCCCCATTCATGTGGTGGTAACCCCTCCACATTAAAATGCCTCTTCACATTCCCTTTTAAAGTCCCCACTTTAAATGCATTAAAATTCTCCAAGTTTAATGCTCTCTCATTTAATAAAACTCTTTTATTAAATTTATTCAGAATTTTGTTAATTACTCTAATTAACAAACATTCACATATAACCCCTTGCAATATTTCAATATCACATGCAGAACAACTTTCTGCAATTTCACCCGAAACAATTTCCTGTTTCTATCGAAACAATTCCCGCGCTTTGCAATTCTTTCGTCTAAAACATATGTGCTCCAAAATGGTGTCCGGTAACTCTTAAGTGTATCACCCTACGGTTCATGAATAATTTTGACATGATTGAGACTCCTCTCAGATCAATAGACAGAAGCGGGACCTGGAGATCCATACTGACTCCTGCATATTCAACGATGACTTCTGTGATCGTGAGAACCTTTAACGCTTGTAATTTAATCCCTTTGTCTCATGATATAATACATGTCCGAGATTCGATAATCGGTATCCAAATACCTAGTTTGATCTCGTTACCGACATGCACTCTTTTCTCGTTCCCGTGATATAAAATTCTAGTGATCACATCACTTGCTTGCAAGCTATCTCAATGTGATATCACCGAGAGGGCCCAAAGTATATCTATCCGTCATCAGGATTGACAAATTCCACTCTTGATCCATGAGCCTCAACATAACACCTTCGTAGCCCTGAACCCATCTTTATAGTCACCCTGTTACGGTGTGACGTTTGATGTTATCAAGATACTCTTCAGGTGTTAGCAATTAACATGATCTCATGGTCTAAGGATAAAGATTACTTCGTATGATGTTATAGCAATATAAACATAATGACTTAATCGTAATGCTATACTTTGGATGAATGTTCATCACATCATTTCACCAATGGTGTGACCTTGTTATTAACAACATCCAATGTCCATGATCAGGAAACCTTGATCATCTTGTGAATCAACAAGCTAGTCTATAAGAGAGGCATAACTAGGAACCCTTTTTGCTTATTAAACACACATGTATTGATTTTTCCGATCAATACAATTCTAGCATGCAAAATAAACATCTATCTTATATAAGGAATACATAATAACAACTTTATTATTGCCTCTCAGGGCATATTTCCTTCATTTTATTCTTTCCTTTTTTTCCTTTTCTCCTCATATCCTTTTCATACTAACTCCAAATGAAGTTATTCTTCTTTCTAAAATTTTCTAAAAACCAGGGGATCATCTTAGGATCATATTTAGCAACACTTTATAATTTAAAAATAATGGATTTTATAAATCCTTCTAGATTCCTCATAGGAACTAATGGCCATTTTGAAGCAAGGTTTCAAATTTTGAATGTTTGCATGAAGCCATGATGCAATGCGCATGAATCCTATGAAATTTCCCATTCTAAAATCTGGGACGTTACACAAAGAGTTTGCACCAGATTACATCAAATAAAAGCAAGACATCACTGATATCATTCGAGATCGCTTAAAGATAGCTTAGAGTCGCTAGAAAAGTTATGCAAATTAGAGTAGAAGAGCATGGCATCCTTATGTAGTCGATTTGGTGTATCTTAAAGTTAGTCCGATGAAGGGAGTCAAAAGATTCGGATTTAAGGTAAAGCTAAGTCCTAGATACATTGGACCTTTCAAGATTCTCAGTCAGAACATGACTGTGGCTTATGCTTTAGAGCTACCAAAGAAGTTATCACGAGTTCAAATGTTTTTCATGTATCACTACTCTAGAAGTGTTTAAAAGCACCAGAAGATTCCATTACACATAAGGAACTAGAATTACAAGCCAATCTGACATATGTTGATAAACCATCAAAGATACTAGAGGAGAACTGGAAGACATTCAGAAATCGAGCAATCAAGTATTGCAAAGTGTAGTGGAAATATCATCCTAAACGAGAAGCTACCGGGGAGAAGGAAGAATACTTAAGAGAAGCTTATCCAGAACTATTCAGGTACACACTGATACAACTTTGTGACAAAGTTTTCTTTAAGGGGGGAAGACTGTAACATCCTATCTTGTAGGACCAAACGAGGGGTATATTTAGGAATATGTGCATATTCATGCATCCATCTGATAAAAATAGCGAATTGTTTCGCCAACTAAAACTCTAGAAGGATCATAGTTTCTCTCGCTTCATTTGAGGTTCATTTTGGCGAGTGTGATAAATTCTGACATAAATTCTAGGTATTTTGTTTAATTTGGGGGAATAATTCAAATTTGTTTTTGGATTTTAAATTTGAATTCAAATGAATTTAAATAAATTCATTATTTGCATAAAGGAATATTATAATGATTAAAAGCAATGAAATTAGAATATCTGGATAATATAATAGGACATTACAAAATAAAACAATTAATTAAATTAATAAAAGAATAGAAGATGATTTTATTACACAATACCATTTATTTATACAAGTAAATAAAGAAGAAGTAATTACAATAATAGAAATACAAATTAATCTTTATTATATGGATACACAAATTACATTATCTTTACAAATTTAAATAAAAGGAAAATACAACAAAGATATAAAAAGAAAATCTAGAATAACATCTAAACTAATTCTTCTTATCCTTTTTCTTATTCTTGTTACCTACAAGCAAAACCAAGGTGAAAATAGAAATAAAAGAGAGTTAGTGTTAGTAAATTTGCTCTCAGTTTTTGACAGTGTGATGCACTGTTTGATCACATCACTAAGTAAGTAATAAGGGGCCAATGGTAAACTGTTCTTTCCAAAATCTAGCCTCATTACAACATCATTGGCAAAGAGGGGCAAGTTTCACCATAATTCAATAACAAGTAAAAGTAAAAAAACCAAAAAGGATTTCCCATTCACTTGATATGACGCATACCAAGGAAGTAAGCACACAGATAGCTCACACACAAGTGCATGTGTCTGTGTGCTGTCGACCAAACAACAACAATAGAAGTAGATAAATAAGAGGAGAAAACTGTAATCCTATGTTCATCTTTCACTAGTCTAGAACCACAACATAGCATGACAAGCCTATCCACCAAAACCAGCCAACAAAGCATCACCATGATCACCTAAAGTAGCCAAGGTATAGATCAAGGGCAATATCAGAGGAGCAAGGAGGAGGAGTAAAGGCCAGCACTAGGAGGTAAAGGGCAGTAGTTGAAGCTAGGAGAAGGAGGTCACATTGTAAGCCACAGTAGTGAATAAGATAACAGTAGATCCAACACAAGATCACCACCAGTAACCTCAACAAGAAAATCTGCCTACTCTTCAACAACAGGTTGACCATATCAAATATGATGCCCAATATTTGTTCTTATCACTTTATTTTGCATGATAGATGGATAGGAGGTTTATCCTCAGATCTGTACTCAAATCAAGTACAAGGTCATCCCAGGATATATAAGCACACATTAACATATGTTCTTATGGTAGGAAAGGGCCTCAACATTTTGAATCATGGGCTTAGAATAAAAAGATTACAACTAGGACTATATAGCAGGGAAGCATATCATACTTCCTAAGTTACGACAGTGCACATCCTAGTATTAGGGGCATCACAGTAATAATCTAGGGTAGCATAAGCCACTCAAAACTAATAACCAGAGTAATAATTCGCATCAGACCATCAACAAAGAGAAGTACTCAAACAGATTATATCATCTTCCTATGTACAACATTAAGAATCATCTAAGTACCTTACTATCATGTTGATAGTAATAAAGGCACATGAAAGCTATGGTTACAGAGCCTATCTCCCTAGTTGTAATGACCCAAAGAAATAGGAAAGGGCTAAGGGCTCGTATTAAAATTGTGCATTTCATTAGACATGAAATTGAGGGGGAATGTGAACTTTATGTGTTTTCAATGTTAATTAACACCTGAAAGTTTGAACTAGAGTTGAGTTTGACTCAAGTTAACCCTAGGAATTGAATTCAAATTCAAAGTTGTTTTGTTTGAGATTCATTTAAATGGTATAGATTCATCAAACTTAAAACGATTGTTCATAATCACTTATCCAATGATGATCAAGTAAGTAAACAAGAAAAATCACAGAAATGCTTGGAATTAAAAGTTGAGGTTTTAACTATTGAAACGTGAATTTACAAGATAACAATAAAACAATTTAAGATAAAACCATCACAAGTAAATCACATCAAACTTGTGTAAATTTAAACTTTATTCATCATCTAAGTGAGTGCAAGTTTGAAAGTTACAAAGGTGGATATAAAAGAAGAAAAACCGTAAGCACTAAAACTTTCTACTTTCTATCTATATTATATATCTTCTTATCTTCATGCTACACTTCACACTCATCTTGATCTTTCAAACCTGTAAACACACACACACAAGAGATACTTTGTGAAAGTTAAAATCTAGGTTTTTCCTTAAGGCAAAACCAGATTAATGTTGGATCCAAAACTAGGATCCAGGAACAAGTCCCAAATCCAAGTGGCTTGATCTAAGCAAATAGAAACCCTAGGAGTGATAGCTAGAACAAACAGTAGTGAATAACATGAACCACAACCAAGTAAGTATGAGCAGCTACTCATAGTACATAGTGGCTAACCAATTGTAGAGAACTAGGTAAGAACCTGAAGTAATCAACCAGTAGTAACTAGGAATCCATCCAGAACAAATAAGCCAACTGAATGAGAACGAAATAGAAATGCTACAACCAAACCAATCGCCCAAGCCTTGGATTCATAAAAAAGCATCAAGCACCGGAGGATGACCACTTGGCAGTTCACCACTCCAGAACATAGTTAAAAATAATTTGAGTAAATTAGTAAACCAACCAAGATATCAACTAGGATAGCACCAGATAATATCTTAGAATAGAATTATCCCATAGCACACTAGTAAGATCTCACCATAGATCAAAATCCCTAGGATTAATAACTATCTTAGAGTAGGAATTCCAAACCAATAGGAATCATAGCCGTCACAAATTAAGACTATTAACCCAAGAAAAACCCCATGCTTAGAGTTCTATCATGAGAAAGTAAACTCCAAAAATATCAATCATGATATTTGAAAGAAGTAAATCAATAGAAATTGTAGTCATCACTGTACCAGATCTTTAACCAAAGGAAATTCAAAGGCTTTGAATTCCAACTATGACAGACAATCTAAAAAGTAAACCAACTGCACAACAAGTAATCCTAAGAACAATCATCCAATTTTAATTGTAAGGATTCATGGATGAAATCCAAACTAAAATCACAAATAATAATAATGAATATACACTTGTCATGATCCAAAACCATAACATGAAAAAGATAAACTGACCCTGCATATAAAACAAAGGACATATATGCCAATTTAGGCATGGACACATAAGTTAAAAGAAACATGGGCTTAACCACCAAAAGTAATATGCCACCTATGAATAAGTTAAGAAATATAGACGGTTTCACACATGCCCAAGCAGGTGAATCACCTAAATACCTGGCATAGGTGTCATCACCACAGCCATTTATGAACACTATAAATAACTGACCACCTATGACCCCAGAGCTCACAAACTCACTGGTATAGCTCAGACCAAACAATCACACACATACTAGTTTAGAGAGAGATCTGAGAGGTAGAAAAACCAAGAAAGGACGAGAGGAACTTGAAGAACACTTCAAGAACCAGAAGAAGAAGAAGAAGAAGAAGAAGGAAGCTACTATAGATCTTCATCAAGCAGATTTAGGAAGCTATAAAGGTATTATCTTAGAACTCTTATGATGGGTAGAAAAATAATTAAATTGGTAGTTACGGGTCATCTAGATCCTAGAAAGGATAGAATTATAGAATTAGCACTAATAGTTAGTACTAGCAAATCATCTATGATAATGATCTTGTTGCTAGGAGGCAAGAACAAGCATAGAATCTTGATTATCATATGTGTACACTCAATTAAGAGGCATCACAGACAATAACAAAGTAACTATACCCTATGGACAATCTTAATTAAATATTATTTGAGTGATTGATTGAATTAAGGAAGAATTGAACGTATTCCTAAAACAAAGATGAAATAATACAATAAATAAGTAAACATACATTTCCACTAACTACAATTTCAGCGGGAAACTAAAAGTTTGCCCATTGAAATTGCATATAGAGGAAAACCATGGATACTAAGATAATGCATCAGTCATCCATACTGAACAACATTAAACAAACATTAATCTATAATGAACTATAACTACTGAATAACAAAGCCATCTACCAAATGAGGAATGAAATGAAATCCTAAACAGTATCATCCCCATCCCGTGAGAACTATAAGTTTGTAGGATGAGGAAGACACTGTCAAGACTAACATGTCAAGTATAGCTGCATTAAGAAGTAAAAACTACATAAGAATAAATGCTAAATCACCAACTCACTTGAGTTGTTTATTTTGACAATAAGAAAATAAAGAACTAGATAGACCAACATCACTTAATAAGAACTAACAGAAAAAACATGATCATATTAGTATGGATCATGCAAATTAAAGGAACAATACAAGATACCTAAGACTAACTTGTAATACACTCACATCAATTCACTAAACAGGACTAAATAATAGAACTAGATTGTTTCAGCTCAAACTGCTATCCATGTCGTTCCGATTCTTTTCGGACATGGGATGGAGGCCGATAAGAACACACGACGACATTGCAATGGAGCAATGCTATCTTCTGAGGCGGGACCAGCTACGGGACATGGTGATAGATTCTAGACCACGTGTTGTTGAGTGCGCCATCGTACCCCATGTCACAGGATGGTAGGCCGCGTGCGCTACATGAGCCCGCCATTAGCGTACGCAGGCAAGAACGAGCTCTGTGAGAGGCATTCTAGGGACGACAACGTGCCATAGCTACCAGGTGGCCGGGCCCGCTTAGAGCCGATGTGGTGTGTTGATCCCGTGTTGACTGCGGACTCTCGCTGCCATGGGGCCCATAAGGAGCAAACATGGCAACATAGACCGTAGATGTTCGTGATTTCTCGCGGATACAGGGCCCATGTGGCGGAATTATCACATCCATGGGTCCCACAAAGAACCAACGTGGCATCATAGACCATAGACGTGTGTGGTTCCTCGCAGACGTGGGACCTGTCTAGAGTGGACGTGGCTCCTTAGACAATAGACAGCCGTGGTTCGTCGTGGCGGAGGGGCCCACGGACAGCCAATGTGGCATCGTAGGCCCTAGCCGAACATGGTTTATCGTGGCCGATTGCCGAGATGGCAACATAGACTCTAGGCATTAATGGTTTCTCGTGTCTGATAACAGAGTCAGTCGTGTAGACTCTAGGAAACAGTGTAGACAATAGACGTGCACAAGTTCTCGCTGCAAGGTCACTATTGATCCTTTCATCTGCATCTTGCAGAAAAAAGGAGTACCTAGCTTTTCCTTCCTCGCTCTTTTCTACCATGTGCATGTACCTCGACCTTCTTCCTCCTTACCCTTCTTCCTCCATGCACGGCAACCTCCTATGGCCCTTTACGCAAGGTAAGCTCCTACGTATTGTCGGACGACCTCTCTACGGGGCTTTTGTTCTTATTTTCATTTTGTCGTTTACCTACAAGACGTTTTTCTCTAACGTCTTTGCATGCTATTTTCTGTGCTTCTGTAGGTTGCCCTCTCTTATGAAGGATCTCTTCTCATGGTATGTGTGCTTATTTACCCACACGCTTTTCTTTCCTTTCTTTTGATAGTAGGAGTTAGCACGCTGACTAGTGAACTTTCTCTGTCTGCGGGCTTTGGTATTCTTCGTCCGCTTTTCTGGTACGACGGTATGTCTCTCTTCTTTCATCGATTTTTTTCCTCTTTTTTAGTACGGTGATTCTTATTTTTCTTTTGTTTTAATTTTTATATATATTTTTTATTTTTCAGCTCTTCGAGTCTATGTTCCAAGGAGTGGTGAAGAAGTTTCATCATTGCATCGTTTGATGCTAGAGAAGATGGCGATGAAAGAGATACTAAAGGAAGACGAATCACATGATGTCAATGATATGTGTTTTCTTTTTGTTGCCTTCTCTTACAGATTCTACGATATTCACTGTCGTTGTCCTCACTTTTGCCTTCTTCTTACCAGGGTCTCCAGCGCATCCACCTGATGACGTCCGATGTGGCTCGACCATGACGAACGACGACTTGCTATGTGTATGCATGTTGCAGATGAAGGAATATAGCCTTCAGGACGATAAAAAATATGGTAGGCTTCCTTAGCTAACTTCTTCTCGAGTTTACCTGCCATTTCGCTTTGCTAGGGTGACCATTTCTTCTTGCCTTTTAGGGTCTTATCTTCATGAGCCCTCCATACCTGGCTTATTCTCGAGTACGACTGCCGCCGACTTCTTGCGTCACGACTGCCTGCCTATGGAGAAAGACAACCTTAAGGAAGCTACAGACCATGGTATGTTGCCTTTCTCTTACAACGACGGTGATGCCTACTCGAATTTGACCCTCGAGGTCTTTTCACTAACCATTGCTTCTTGCTTTTTACGTTTTTCTGCGTGTCAACCCCCTGCCGTCGGCTTCTCCCCGACTATGCCGACAGATGGTTTCTTAGCTGGATGCCGATGGAGAGAGATGTCCTTCAGGGATCTATGGAGCATCTTGCGTTTGCTCCCTCTTTGAACGACAGTGCAGAGATTCCTGTAGAAAAGGAAACAGAGGGAGTGTTAAGCCAGTACTACCAACAGCGATGGCAGATGCTAACCGACGAAGATATTCTCAGAGTCTTCAATGCGCCTAGGAGAAACCTTCGTCCCATCCGCACTGACACAAAGGAGAATCAGAACATGCTGACGAAGCTCATGGCCGAGATGATGCAAGTGTCCTAGAACAAGTTTATGGAGGGGTTAGTTGATCGAGTGGGGCATCAGAAGGAACCTGAAGGATGTGGTGTGAGTCTTTCTGACTTTCAAAATGCAAGGCCTTTACCTTTTGCATCAGCCCTGAGCCAATGGATGCAGAGGATTCGCTAGCACATACCAAGAGGAAATTTAAGACTGTAGGTTGCAACAAGGAGGAAAAGTTGAGGTATGCAACACATCTCTTAACCGGACTTGCAGCATCATGGTGGGAGAATCAGTTAGCAATGCAACCTCCGGGAAGGGAGTATACTTGGGAGGAGTTTAAGCAGAGATTCCGTGAATATCATCACTACAATAAAAGTTTCCTTCCGCAACGAATTGGCCCGACGGTCGTTGTAGAAGGCGCGTCTTCCCCGACGAAATTCTTGGCTCGAACATGGCCGATGGAAAACTTTTTTTTGGTTTCGTGGCCCTCTACTATGATGGATCTGCTAAAAACATGGAGGAAGCTCGGCTAGCACGTTGCAGAAGCAAGATTTTCGTTTCCTCGCGCGATGTTGACTCGCCGAAGTCTTTTGAGGCGTTTGGGTCCTTGACATCAGTGTCTCTAGCGGACCATACTTTTCGGTCGCGCCTCCCGGATATGAACTCGATAATGTAGCTCGAGGCGTCTACCATTTAGTCAGGCTGCTAGGTCCCACATGTTAGCCTCTCATTAGAAGGATCGTGTGTATGATGGAATTTTTTTCTTCCGCTCGCGCTACCCTGTTCCAAAGTTGATAGCGCTGATCGATGCATCTACCGTCTAATCAACCTCCTAGGACCCACATGTCATTCTCTCATTAAAAGAAACTTGTGTATGATGGAATTTTTTCCTTCGTTGGCGCTACCCCGTTCCGAGTTGATAGTGCTGCTCGACGCATCTACTGTTTAACCAACCTCTTAAGCCCCACATGTCATCCTCTCATTAGAAGAAACGTGTGTATGATGGATTTTTTCCTTGGCTCGTTCTACCCTATTCCAAACTTGATAGCATTGTTCGATGCATGTACCGTTTAATCACGATGCTAGGCCCCACATATGATTATCTCATTAGAAGAAACGTGTGTATGATGGATTTTTACCCTCCGTCGCGCCTTCATGTTCCGAACTTGATAGCGTTGCTCACTGCATCAGCCGTTTAATCAAACTCCTGGACCCCACATGTCATCCTCTCATTAGAAGAAACGTGTGTATGATAGAATTTTTTCCCTCGGTGGCGCCTCCGTGTTCCGAACTTGATAACGTTGCTCGCTGCATCAGCTGTGCTGGTGGGTTCCTTATGTCAGTCTCACATTAGAAGAATCGTGGGTATGACAGACTTTTTTTCTACTCCAGCGCCACCCTGTTCCTAACTAGATAGCGTTGCTTGACGAATCTGTCCTTATGTTTTAATGTTTTTAAAAAGATATTGTGTGTCCGTGTTTATATATTTTTTTAAAAAGGGCAGCCTCATGGCATTTCAATTTATAAAATGCCACATATATAATGGATTAGTTTCTTAAAAATATAGCGGAGTTTTTTTAAGAGGTGGAGGCGGAGTTTTTTAAGAGGTGGGGGGCAATGCTCAAAAGGCCAAATTAAAAATATTTTGGGCTATTCTACATGGTCCATCTACATGCGCTATACTCCATGGGTTCCTTTCTTAAATTTCACTGGGCTATGCTAAGCAGTCCCTTGACCCTGACAAGGCCGAATTAACATGTTCTTGCCTATGCTCCATGAGATCCTTTCTCAAATTTCACTGTCATGTGCTCAACAGTTCCCTGACCCTACGCTCAAAAAAAAGTTCCCTGACCTCGAAAAGGCGTGTGTGTATGTTGGACTGTTTTTTTGGGTCGAACTTGATAACGTTGCAAGGTCCTCCATGTTAACCTCTCACCGCGCTGGACTTTTTTCTCGCTCGCGCCTCCCTATTTTGAACTTGGCAATGTTGCTCGATGCAGCATTTCTATAAGGCCGCGCTGCTGGATCCCATGTGTCAGCCTCTCTGTAAATGAAACGCGCTCATGATGGGCTTTTTTTCAGCCCCATCCGCTGTTTTGACATCGGTCTGTTGCTAGGTCTAAATATACATGGTACAAAGTAAAGGACCAAATATGCACACATACTATATAGATGTCGATCAAATTTTGTTTTTGAAAATTATCTATTATAACTTTATATAGTGATGATATGTCATATGTCTATTATCTGGTTCTCACGTGCAGGGTATGTGGAACTTTCTAGTAATGCAGTAGTTTGAACAAAACAACATAGGTAGACAGAGCTTTTTCTGGGGGGCTGGGGAAGGGGATGAACATAAAGGCCGAATTAAAAAGATTCTGGGATAACTGTGGGTGGATGCCCTATTCTTCATGGGCTCACTCCAAAACTGAATGCATTATGGTCGGCGACCACAAGACAAGGAAAAGGCCGAATTGAAGGTTTTGGTCTATGATTGGGCCTGATAGGCTAATTTCATGGGCTCAGTAATAAAAATTCTAGACATCAACAAGGAAAAAAACGAGGGAGAAAATTTTGGCCGATACTTCGCATGAAAATTGTTAACAACCAGGACACATATCCCACGCGCGCCAAAACTTTCCCACTCGCGCCTTCACTCCAGCAGCCAGCTACTGTCTCTTTGCGCCATTCTTCTGGACACGCGCATGCGGTCAAAACCACAAGCCGCGCACCAAAACATTCACACTTCGTCTATTAGCCGAGGCAGCCTGACACCATTGCTAGCGGCACCGTTCTTTTTGAGACGCACACAGGCCGGAGGTCAGCTGGTCAATCCCCACGATACGCTTATAATATCCTTAGTTTGCTCAATCATTCCCTAGAAGTAGTTCCGTACTCGATCTGCTCGCTTGACATTGTTTTGCACTTGATCTGTTTATTCGAATTGGTTGTCATTTTGTGCTCGGTCGATCTGTTCTCCCAAATATGTAACATAGTTCTGCAGTCAATTTCTGAAATAAGCTAAAATTACATGGCATTTATAGTTCTCTATTCAATCAGGTTGCTCAGATATCTTGGCTTAATTAGATCTGTAATCAATTTGTTTGGTGAAATATCTTGAAAGCTTCTAACCATCTCTATCCTCAACAGATGGACAGATATTGCATACTGAATGGATAAAAAGCAACACCTTCATATTGGGAAGGTGTTAATGAATTCATGAAGTTTGTTAGATAGCATAACAACAACTCGGATATGTTTTGCCCATGCCGACAATGCCTTAATTTTAAAAAGCTGAGTTAGAGCAGAGTCGCAGACCATACTTTCGTTAATGGGATGCAACGCACATATATTAGGTGGCCTAAACATGGTGAACCATATGATCAGCCTGTTCTTGATCCTCTAGCTGATGATGATCCACCTGAAGCTCATCAGATCGAGGATGAGGACCTTTCTGGTTTGTTAAGGCACCTATACCCCACTGCAAGAAAAAAAGGCGCTCCTTCTCTTAAAAGATCACTTTTCTTTAACCTGATAGAAGATGCCAAGTGTTCAGTGGACCCTGATTCTAGTATCTCAAGATTCGAACTGGTAATGAAATTACTAAAGGAGAAGTCATTCAGCAAGATTACCAACAAAGCTTTCGATTCAGTGATTAAGGTGTACATCGAGTCAATCCTTAGGGAAGGACTGCCAAAATCCTTTTATGAGATGAAACAGTACATCAAGGTACTTAGACTATCATATGAGAAGATCCATTTTTGTCCAAATAACTGTGTGCTATTCTGGGAGGATTATGAAAACCTCGATGAATGCCCAGTATGTAACGAATCAAGATGGAAAATGGTGATAAAAAGAAGAATGATCCTTGTAAGGTTCTGAGATATTTTTCAATTGTAGATAGATTGAAGAGGTTGTTTCAGTCAGAACAAACATCTAAGGAAACAAGATGGCACAAAGTGATTCTCAAGCCGGTCGATTACTTACTCAGACATCCAGCTGATGGCGATGAATGGAAGAACTTTGACAAGGCCCATCCAGGATTTGCAGCGGATCCAAGGAACCTGACACTTGGCCTAGCTATAGATGGATTTAACCCATTTGGCAACATGAGTAACTCGTACAGCATGTGGCCAGTACTTGTTACAATTTACAACCTGCCTCCCTAGGCATGCACTGATCAGTCGAACTACTTGCTGGCTTTACTTATCCCAGGTCCCAAATCACCTGGGAAGGATTTTGATCTGTTCATGTAGCCTCTGATATGTGACTTGCAGGAACTATGGAAGGGTGTCATGACTCCTGATATCCTTGCCAGCAACCATGAAGATGCTAAGTCCCCTATGCGTGCTGTTGTGTTATTCTGCACCCATGATTTTCCAGCTCTTGGCACTATGTTAGGCAGAGTGACAACAGGTTATAACGCATGTGTTCACTGTGAGACGAAATATGTCACAGTGAGGCTACAAAATAAGACTGGTTTCCTTGGCCACCGGGTTTTTCTTCCTCAAGCCACAAATTCCGAAAAATCTTGAAATTTGCAGTTCTATGGAAAGAGGACTGCATATGGCACTGCACCACAAAAGTTCACTGCAACTAAGTTGCAGGCGCATTTACAAAAGGTCAGAAATGTCAAACCAGGAAAACAACCAACTACCAGACAAGGTAAAAGAAAGAATACAGAAAATGCACCGATAGTAGGAGCAGCATCCAAAAGGAAGAGAGCGGAAGAAGTAGCAGCATATTCCCAAGGGAAGGAATAGGAACCGAGAATATTTTATAAGCGCAGATCCACTCTATGGGACTTGCCATATTGGGCTGGTAAGACACTTCGACATAATATTGATGTCATGCACATGGAGAAAAATATATGTGACGGCATTATAGGCACATTACTCAACATTCCATCTAAGACAAAAGATAGCTATAATGCTAGGCTTGACTGCGAAAAACTCAACGTTAACAACAACTTGAAGCTGTATCCTTAAGATACGGTTGATAAGGGTGGTGAAAAACATTACAAATTTCGAGGTGCAAACTTTACCTTGCCGATGAATAAAAGGGTACTATTTTGTGACTTCCTCCGAGGTGTGAAGTTCCCATCTGGATTTGCTTCCAACATTGCAAATTGTATCAATGCAGAGGGGAACAAGATCCAAGGGTTGAAAACTCACGATTGCCACATCCTACTACAAAGGCTTTTAGCTCTTGGCGTGAAAGGTTTAGTGAACAAGGATTTGTATAACGTGCTTGTAGAGTTGGGAAAGTTCTTTAGGGAAATCTGTAGCAAAACTCTAGACAGAAGAGTTGTAGCACGTCTTCAGACGGACACAGCAGAAATCCTGTGCAAGCTTGAGCTGATATATCCACCAGCCTTCTTTGATATGATGGTGCATTTGGCTGTTCATCTGACTGAAGATGCACTTTATAGAGGTCCCGTACAGTACGGATGGATGTACCCTGTAGAATGTCGACTTTGCACTTTCAAGGGTACTATCAGAAACAAGGATAGAGCAGAGGCTTGCATTGCAGAGGCATACATTGCTGCTAAAGCATTTGCATTTTGGTCAAGATACATTCCTGATCGTAAAACGAGATCCAGTATGGGTGGCAGAATTGAAGAAGTTGAAAAATCTATTTTTAACCATAGTGTTCGCCTAGTAGGAAAGAAGGAACATATAACATTAATGCAGCATGAATATGACCAACTTACTTGGTATGTGCTAAATAACGCTGATGAGGCTGAAAACTTTCTTTCGTGAGAACTATTCATACATATCCTCACATATATGAAATGAAACTTGTAGCAAGATATGTTCAGATGTCTTACTTGAGTATCGTTTTTGTAGGTTATTTAAAGCAACCAAAGGAAAAGATTATGCTGCACCAGTATGTGGGGGTGGGTTTCAGGAATGGTTTAGGAATCATGTAAGATGGTCAACTGAACTTTGAATTGCATACAAATTATGCACATGAGAAGACCTCTTGATTATTTTGTATAACCACAGATCATGAAGCTGCGTGAAGAGAATCCGGGCGATGTTAGTGATGGTCTCTATGCCCTATCATGTGGTCCGGCAAAGAGGGTGCAGATAGCTTTAGCTTGCAATGACGATGGTATCCACTACAACTGTTATGATCGTGAGAAACATCTGAAGACAAAAAATAGTGGCATCACGACCAGTGGAGAGCACTTAACAGCCAAAATCAAGAAGTCAGATGACTATGATCATTATGGTCGCATAAAAGAGGTTATTGAGTTGAATTATAACGACAAGACTGGTGGTCGATCTGTGGTTCTATTCAAGTGTTATTGGTATGGCCAAGATCCGTACAAGAAAAGAGGCCCCATAAATGATGGGAATTTCATATCGATCAATACTACTATTGAGTGGTACAAGGAGGAACCTTATATTTTGGTAACTCAAGCTTCCAAGGTAATTTTCTTAGATGACAGAGATAATAAGTACTGGCAATATGTGCAAAAGTTTGAGGCAAGGAGCACCTATGATGTGAATGAGTATGATGAGCCAGTCACCACAGATGTTGCCCACCAAGATGATCCCAGTGGTTGTATGGTAACTAAACTAGCTGACGTTGATGAAAATTTGATTGCCAGAGGCGACTCTGCGCATGATGGATAAGTAAATTTCACTGTCGAGGTTAGTGTAGTCAACAAAGACATGAATAAACTTGTTCTACCTGATGAATCTCAGGACATGTATGATGAATGGAAAGGGGAAGAAGATCCAACCTAGTGGGAATATGTGGATCTAGAACGTGGCTGTGCGGAAAGTGATGATGGTGATGATGATTAGACTGTTGTTTCATATTATGCAGTGATATGATGAACATTGATTCATATTGGTTTTCTCTTTGTAAAATGTATGAGACATGATGACAATTTCCTGTTGGATTGTAATGCTAGACTAATTGTTTTCCCTGTCTAAATTGGATTAAGCTTAATTCGACAAGTGCAAACATATATAGAACAGGTTCACTTGGCGTGCAGAAGAAACATTTGTTCAGTACATTAATTAATTATTAACCACAGGACCAGTTTCATACAGAAGGGGGCATATGCACCTCGTGTCAGTAGAGATGGGCGAGCACATTGTCTCGGCAAATAGGGCAGCTGGAGTTAGTCTCAAACCAAGTGAAGATGCACTTGTGGTGGTACGGATGGTTGCATCCCTAGAGACGCACCGTTGTGTGCTTCGATAGTGCCTGCATGTATATGCTAAAGTGGCCTTCCTCCTGCTCAACTAGGTACCAACTGTCTTGAAGTGTCGGCAAGTTGACGATGAGCCGGAGATTCAGGCTGAGGGTTAGGTCAAAGTGGACCCCATCAACCCACATACACGCCTCAAGCCAGAGCCGGTGCATAATGTCGTACAACATGATGATGTCCCACTCCTCCGCCGTGAGTTGCAGGTTCTTCAGCAGCCATACACGGCCAAGAACCTTGTGCATAGTTCCCATGAACTTGCTCGCTATTCGCAGCTTGCTAGGAGCCAGGCTGAGATTCAACACTTCCTCTTCGCAGGGTGTGGTCACGACATCGTCCTCCTCCAGAGGGGATGGGATGGAGCCAGGCATCCTCCTGAGCTCGTACATCCTCAAGAAGAAGATCTTCGGTGTCATTGTGTACGACATCGCCCCGCGTTAACTAACTGCGGCTCAAAGATGGAGAAGTTGGTTGTGGCAGCATAGACGCGATAGGCACGGAAGACATGGGGGTCAGACTCGATGATGTGCTCCTGTGAGGAGCGCTCTAGTTCCGGTGGCGCCGCCATTTGGGGATTTTTTTGGGGGGTGGGGGAGGGGAGGGGGGACGGGAGGGGCGGGGGCTAGCCCATGGTGCTGGCCTGGATGAGGAGGAAGAGGCCAGGGGAAATGGGTGAGGGCTTGTTTGATTTGTAGGATAGGAAAATCGTAGGAATAGGAAAAATGTAGGATTGCATTGTCATGTTCGCTCCAATCCTATAGTAATTCATATGCACCAAAGTGTTTTTGATTCCACCATAGTAGGAATCTAAAAAAGTGGTATGGGTGAATGTTTGATTTCCTACGAAAACTAGTATTGTACAAAGGAATCCTTAGGAAAAAATCCTATGGGAATCAATCCTACAAATCAAACAATCGTCATAGGAAAATTTACAATAGGATTTAATCCTACAAAATTCCTAGGCAAATCCTTGGAATCAAATGGATCCTGATAGTGGACTACTCGAACAAAAGGCGGGACCACACTACCTCGTCACTCCCCAACATAATCCCTGGCTCGTCCTCTCTTCATGGTTCTATTTAGGCTCGTCGTAGTGCTAGTGGGAGTAATTTGGGTAGTACATAGTCCTACATGTATTGCCAACTAAGCATTTAGATGACATGGCATGCAATTAAATGATGAGAGAGAGCCTTGGGGTAACTAGCTATGTTACCATAAGGGCCTCTCCAATGTGAAAATAAGGTTGGATATAAGACACCTATGGTCGACCTTAGTGGAATTTAAACATTTTAGCACTCGGTCTTAAGCTAAGAAACCTTGCGGTCGACCATACCAGTATGACCCGGCCATAAGAACTAGAAAATCATTATTTCTCTCTCCTCACTATATAGTGTGTTTGCGGCAGAATTTCAAGACAAAATGAGTCTACATTGCAATAAATGAGACGTTGCATGATACCACACCTATGTTACTTTCCACTATGGAGGTAGTAACTTATTTTATTTTATTTTGCGAAAATGGAGGTAGTAACTTAGACTAGTAACATATGCATGGTAAGTTACTCCCCACCATGACCAGCCTAAATATACTAGTAACTTGCATATGTTACTATCTTCATAGTGGGTGATAACATGTGTGTGGTGTCATGCAAGACCTAATTAATTAGGTTCTAGACTCATATAAATGTGGGATGTTATGGTAATACCTCCCTCTTTTTCATCATTAATTATCATGTCATGTCACCAATTTGCTTAGTTGGCATTGCATGTACATGCAAGTTACTACTCCCACGTGACGAGAGGGATCGCTGTTGTCTCTGCGTTAAATAGAGGAAGGGTTGTTGAGCTGGACAGGGAAGACCAATATTTTAACATATCATTGATTTTTTCTGTGGCATCGTCTGTGCAGCGTAGGCACCGGTGCCGGATGAATGAGAAGTGGTTTGGGCAGCAATATTTTCATACGCTATGGAGGGCCACCCAAGTTCTACGGATTTCCAAGCTTTTTATCTAAAAGAGAGCAACTATGTAGATGCACAGGCTGGTGGTACTTCCCCTTGCTATCGGTAAAAGAGAGAAACTTGTTGGAATTATGCCCTAGAGGCAATAATAAAGATGTTATTATTATAATTCTTGTTCATGATAAAGTTTATATTCCATGCTAGAATTGTATTAAGCGGAAACATTAATACTTGTGTGGTTTGTGAACAACACCGTGTCCCTAGTACACCTCTATGGACTAGCTCATTGATCAATGATGGTTAAGGTTTCCTAACCATAGACATGAGTTGTCAATTGATAATGAGATCATATCATTAGAGAATGATGTGGTGGATAGACCCAAACTAAGCGAAGCAATTAGATCGTGTCATCGTGTTCGTCTTTGCGAAGCTTTTCTTATGTCAAATATTGTATTCCTTAGACCATGAGATAATGCAACTCCCTGGTATCGGAAGAAAGCTTTGAGGTCATCAAACGTCATCCTATGAGAGGGTGATCATAAAGGTGTCTCTCAGGTGATCGGAAAGTATCTGTTGGGTTGTATGTATCGAGATGGAATTTGTCCCTCGAAAGTCGGAGAGATATACTTCGGGCCCACTCGGTAATCGATATCAACACCTCTTGCAAGCATGTGGTTAAGGAGTTGATCACAAAATGATATTGGACTACGGAATGAGTAAAGTACTTGCTGTGAACGAGATTGAACTAGGTATGACGATACCGACGATCGAATCTCGGGCAAGTAAAATATCGCGAGACGAAGGGAATATATATATATATGGGATTGATTGAATCCTGGCATCGTGGTTCATCCGATATGATCATCGATGAATGTGTGGGAGTCAATATGGGTGCCCAGACCCCGCTGTTGATTATTGATAGAAGATCATGTCTGCATATTCTCGAACCCGCAGGGTCACACACTTAACGTGTCTCGACGCTAGGATAGATTGGATAATTGGTTTATGAATTTTTCTTCGGAGTCTCGGATGGGATCCGGGATATCACGAGAGGTTCCGGAATGGTCCGGAGAATAAGATTCATATAAGGCAGTGCAGTTTTTGGAGTTCGGAATAGTTCTGGGTTAATCGGTATTGTACCGGAAGCTTCTAGAACCTTCCGGAAGGGGACCAACGTGGCCCCACCTTCCGGGAGGGGGCATGGGCCTATGAGGGAGTGTCCTGGCCGCATTGGGCCAGGGGCACAAGGCCCCATAGGGCCCAGCCAATTCTAGATAAGTTTAAACTCGTTTAAACTAGAGATAGAATTTCTAGATAAGGGAGAGTTCATATCGTTTAAACTAGAGATAGACTTGGAGGAGAGGCAAGGGCTGGCCACACCCCCCCTCTATATATAGAGGGCTGGTGCGCCCCCTCCCCCTACACATCTCCCTCCAAGCCCTAGTAGCCCTGCTGCCTTCCTCTCTCCCTCCCGACTGTTTGCAGGCGAAGCCCTGCTGCAGAAATTCTCCACCAAATACACCACGCCGTCGTGTTGTAGATCCAATCCATCTCTCCACCATACTTGCTGGTCCGAGGAAGGAGGAGACGTCGAGGTGCTGCACGTGTGCATCTCACGGAGGCACCGCCACTTGTGGTGCTAGATCGGATCGGATCGCAAGGAGGAGAAGCGAGTATGACTACATCACCCACGTTCCGACGAACGTTCCGCTGTGCGAATCTTCAAGGGTATGAAGATCTAATCCAATCTCTCTCGTTGTTTGCATCTCCTAGATTAGATCTTGGCTTTCCCTCTGTTCGCTTCCGTAGAAAATTTTGATTTACTATGCTGCGAAACCCTTCAGTGGTATCAGAGCTAGATCTATGCGTAGATGTGATTCACGAGTAGAACGCAACATGGTTGTTGCAGGCGTTGATGTTTTCTGTTGCAAGCCTCTTGTTTGTGTTCTTCTTATGACGCGGGATAGTGAGATTGAAGCGGTCCAGGCCAACCTTACGCGACGTCGTTCGCGAGACCGGCTCCGCACTTGACGTGTGGCTTGTTCCACACATGCGGCTGGTGAATGTCAGTTTCTCTCACTATAGTTGTCATGGGATTAACACCGGAGTTTGGCAACCATAATATCACCGTTGTGGCTTTCCGTAGGTAAGAATCGTTCTTAGCATCTACTCCCATAAGCCACGTAAAACATGCAACAACAAAGTAGAGGCGTCTAACTTGTTTTTGCAGGGAGTGTTTTCTGTGATATGGTATGGCCCAAGATGTGATGTGTATAATGTATGCGATGATCATGTTTTGTAATGTTTCACGACTTGCATGTCGATGAGTACACAACCGGCAGGAGCCATATGGTTGTCTTTATAATTGTGTATGACCTGCGAGTCAACTTCTTATACGCCATGTAATAGCTTTACTTTATCGCTAAGTAGTTAGCAATAGTTGTAGTTGCTATTCATGGTGGAGGCAATCATGGTGAAGTGATGGAGATCATGCCGGAACGCACAAGATGGAGATCATTGCGCGAAGATTGGCTATACCATGTCACATAAAGTTATATGCATGTGATGTTTATCCTTTTATGTATCTTATTATGCTTAGATCGCGACGGTAGCATTATAAGATGATTCCTCACTTAAAGATCAAGATAAAAACTGTGTTCTCCCCGAGTATGCACCGTTGCAAAAGTTCGTCGTGTCCAAGCATCACGTGATGATCGGGTGCTATAGACTCTACGCTCACATACAACGGGTGCAAGCCAGTTTTGCACACGCGGAAATACTTGGGTCTAGCTTGACGAGCCTAGCATGTACAGACATGGCCTCAGAACACAAGAACCGAAAGGTTAAGCATGAGTCATATGAATGATATGATCGACACTTTGTTGTCCACCATTGAAACCACATCTCTTCTCGTGAAGATCGGATTAGGTGTGGTGAATTTGGATCGTGTTCACTAAACAACTTGAGGGATGTTGAATTTAGTGGGAGTTCATCTAGTAATTTGATTAAAAGTTGAACTAGTTATCATGAACATAGTCTAATTTGTACTTGCAAATATTGTAGATCACATGGCTAAGTCCAACTTCAACTTCAACGTTTTTGCTGAGAAAGAAAAGCTTAAGAACAATGGGTCTAACTTCACCAATTGGTTCCGCAATTTGAGAATCATTCTCTCTGGCGGTCAAAAGGACTATGTCCTTGAGAAAGCGTTAGGTGACGCCCCTGCTGCAACTGCGCCGGCTGATGAGAAAGTTGTCTATCAGTCGCGCAAAGATGATTATGGTGTGATTAAGAGCACCATGTTGTTTGCTATGGAACCGGAACTTCAAAATCGTTTTGAAAACTATCCCGGGCCCTTTGAGATTCTCGAAGAGTTGAAAACCATGTTTCAGACTCAGGCCCGTTTTGAGAGATATGAGATCTCCGAGAAGTTCTTTAACTGCAAGATGGAGGAAGGGAGTTCCGTTAGTGAGCACGCCATTAAGATGTCGGGCTACACTCAACGCCTTGAGCAACTGGACTACAAGATTCCAGAGGATCTCAAGATTGACAGGGTTCTGCAATCACTCCCTCCCAGCTACAAAAGTTTTGTAGTGACTCATAATCAGATTGGTTCCACTGATACGATCACCGAGCTCTTCGCAAAGCTGAAGGCTACGGAGGTGGACATCAAGAAGGATAATCATGTGTTGATGGTCAACAAGCCCTCCTTTAAGAAAGGTAAGGGAGCAAAGAAGCCCTTCAAGAAGGGCGGCGGCAAGCGCACTGCCCCTGCTAAGAAGAAGCTCAAGTCTGGTCCTAAGTCGGACACTGAGTGCTTCTATTGCAAGGACAAGGGTCACTGGAAGCGCAACTGTCCGAAGTACTTAGCGGACAAGAAGGCTGGCACCATCAAAGGTATATTTGATATACATGTTATTGATGTTTTCCTTACTAGCCCTCGTTGTAGTGCCTGGGTATTTGATACTGGTTCAGTTGCTAATATTTGTAACTCGAAACAGGAGCTACGGAATAGACGGCGGCTTGCGAGGGATGAGGTGACGATGCGCGTTGGCAATGGATCAAGAGTTGATGTGATGGCCGTCGGCACGCTCTCCTTAGTTTTACCTTCGGGATTAGTTTTAAACCTTAATAAGTGTTATTATGTGCCTGCGTTGAGCATGAACATTATTTCTGGATCTTGTTTATTGCAAGACGGTTATTCATTTAAATCGGAGAATAATGGTTGTTCTATTTATATGAGTAACATCTTTTATGGTCATGCACCTATTGTGAATGGTTTATTTCTTCTAAATCTCGAAAGGGATGAAACACACATCCATAACATTGAGGCTAAGAGATGCAAAGTAGATAGTGATAAACTACTTATTTGTGGCACTGTCGTCTAGGTCATATTGGTGTAAAGCGCATGAAGAAACTCCATTCTGATGGACTTTTGGAGTCTCTTGATTTTGAATCATTTGACACATGCAAACCATGCCTCATGGGCAAGATGATCAAAAACCCCGTTCTCCAGAATAATGGAGCGAGCAACGGACTTGTTGGAAATCATACATACCGATGTATGCGGACCGATGAGTGTTTCGACGTGCGGTGGATATCGCTATTTTCTCACTTTTACCGATGACTTAAGTAGATATGGGTATATCTATTTAATGAAACATAAATCTGAAACGTTTGAAAAGTTCAAAGAATTTCAGAATGAAGTAGAGAACCATCGTAACAGAAAGATTAAGTTTCTATGATCCGATCGTGGGGGCGAATATTTGAGTTATGATTTTCTCACACATCTCAAAGCAAGTGGAATCGTTTCACAACTCACGCCACCCGGAACACCACAGCGCAATGGTGTGTCTGAACGCCGGAATCGAACCCTATTAGATATGGTCCGATCGATGATGTCTCTTACTGATTTGCCGTTATCATTTTGGGGTTATGCATTAGAAACCGCTGCATTCACTTTAAATAGGGCTCCATCTAAATCCGTTGAGACGACACCGTATGAACTATGGTTTGGTGCTAAACCTAAGTTGTCGTTTCTTAAAGTTTGGGGATGCGAAGCTTACGTCAATAAGTTGATGCCGGACAAGCTCGAACCCAAAGCGGAGAAATGCGTCTTCATAGGATACGCTAAGGAAACTATTGGGTATACCTTCTATCACAGAACCGAAGGCAAAGTGTTTGTCGCTAAGAACGGTTCCTTTCTTGAGAAGGAGTTTCTCTCGAAAGAGGTGAGTGGGAGGAAAGTAGAGCTAGACGAGGTTATTGAACCTTCTCTTGAATTGGAGAGTAGCGCAACACCTGAAATTGTTCCAGTGCTGCCTGCACCAACAATAGAGGAAGCTAATGACAAGAATCATGAAGCTTCGGACGATGCTGCTACTGAACGTCGCAGGTCGACAAGGTCACGTGCCCCTCCTGAGTGGTACGGCAACCCTGTCTTGACAGTCTTGTTAGTAGAAGATAGTGAACCTACGAACTATGAGGAAGCGATGATGAGCCCAGACTCTGAGAAATGGCTAGAAGCCATGAAATCCGAATTGGGATCCATGAGCAAAAACCAAGTATGGACTTTGGTGGACCCTCCTAGCGACCGAAAGTCCGTTGAGTGCAAATGGATCTTCAAGAAGAAAACGGACGCGGATGGTAATGTTACCGTCTATAAAGCACGGCTTGTTGCGAAAGGTTTTCGACAAGTTCAAGGTGTTGACTACGATGAGACTTTCTCTCCCGTAGCGATGTTTAAGTCCATTCGGATTTTATTAGCAATTGCTGCGTTTCATGATTATGAAATATGGCAAATGGACGTCAAGACTGCTTTCCTCAATGGCAACATTGATGAAGAGTTGTATATGATGCAACCCGAAGGTTTTGTCGATCCTAAGGATGCTGATAAAGTATGCAAACTTCAGCGTTCCATTTATGGACTGAAGCAAGCATCTCGGAGTTGGAACCTTCGTTTTGATCAAGTGATCAAGAGCTTTGGATTTGTTCCAAATTGCTACGAAGCTTGCATCTACAAGAAAGTGAGTGGGAGCTCGGTGACGTTTCTGGTACTATATGTGGATGACATATGGATTATTGGAAATGACATCAACATGCTTAACGATGTGAAGAGTTATTTGAACAAGTGTTTTTCAATGAAAGACCTAGGTGAAGCTGCTTATATATTGGGCATCAAAATCTATAGAGATAGACAAAGACGCCTGATAGCTTTAAGCCAAAGTACATACCTAGACAAAGTTCTGAAAAGGTTCAGAATGGATAAGGCATTGAAAGGTTCAGTGCCTATGTTGTCAGGTAAGATATTGAGCAAGGCTCAGTGTCCAGCTACGGTAAATGATAGGGAAGCTATGAGCAAAGTGCCTTATGCCTCGGCCATAGGTTCCATCATGTATGCCATGCTGTGTACTAGACCGGATGTGTCCAATGCTCTTAGTTTGACGAGCAGATATCAAAGTGATCCAGGAGTGGAACACTGGACAGCCGTGAAGAACATCCTAAGGTACCTAAATAGGACTAAAGAAATGTTCTTAGTCTATGGGGGTGATGAACAGCTCGTCGTAAAAGGTTACGTCGATGCTAGTTTCGACACCGACAAGGATGATGCTAAATCTCAGACAGGATACGTGTGTATTTTGAATGGAGGAGCTGTGAGCTGGAGAAGCTGCAAGCAAAGCGTGGTCGCGGGATCTACAGTAGAAGCGGAATACATGGCTGCTGCAGAAGTGTCAAGTGAAGGAGTTTGGATCAGAAACTTCATCACTGAGCTTGGCGTGGTTCCAAGTGCATTGGACCCACTGGAGATATTGTGTGACAACACTGGCGCCATAGCACTCGCTAAGGAACCAAGATATCATCCAAAGACCAAGCATATCAACCGCAAGTTTCATATAATCCGAGATTATATAGCAGATGGAGATCTGAAGATCAGCAAAGTACATACAGATCTGAATATTGCAGATCCATTGACTAAACCTCTTCCACGTGTAAAACATGATCAGCACCTCAGTGCCATGGGTGTGAGATTGTTGCCAAATGTAAACTAGATTATTGACTCTAGTGCAAGTGGGAGACTGTTGGAATTATGCCCTAGAGGCAATAATAAAGATGTTATTATTATAATTCTTGTTCATGATAAAGTTTATATTCCATGCTAGAATTGTATTAAGCGGAAACATTAATACTTGTGTGCTTTGTGAACAACACCGTGTCCCTAGTACACCTCTATGGACTAGCTCATGGATCAATGATGGTTAAGGTTTCCTAACCATAGACATGAGTTGTCAATTGATAATGAGATCATATCATTAGAGAATGATGTGGTGGATAGACCCAAACTAAGCGAAGCAATTAGATCGTGTCATCGTGTTCGTCTTTGCGAAGCTTTTCTTATGTCAAATATTGTATTCCTTAGACCATGAGATAATGCAACTCCCTGGTATCGGAAGAAAGCTTTGAGGTCATCAAACGTCATCCTATGAGAGGGTGATCATAAAGGTGTCTCTCAGGTGATCGGAAAGTATCTGTTGGGTTGTATGTATCAAGATGGAATTTGTCCCTCCCAAGTCGGAGAGATATACTTCGGGCCCACTCGGTAATCGATATCAACACCGCTTGCAAGCATGTGGTTAAGGAGTTGATCACAAAATGATATTGGACTACGGAACGAGTAAACTACTTGCTGTGAACGAGATTGAACTAGGTATGACGATACCGACGATCGAATCTCGGGCAAGTAAAATATAGCGAGACGAAGGGAATATATATGGGATTGATTGAATCCTGGCATCGTGGTTCATCCGATATGATCATCGATGAATGTGTGGGAGTCAATATGGGTGCCCAGACCCCGCTGTTGATTATTGATAGAAGATCATGTCTGCATATTCTCGAACCCGCAGGGTCACACACTTAATGTGTCTCGACGCTAGGATAGATTGGATAATTGGTTTATGAATTTTTGTTCGGAGTCTCGGATGGGATCCGGGATATCACGAGAGGTTCCAGAATGGTCCGGAGAATAAGATTCATATAAGGCAGTGCAGTTTTTGGAGTTCGGAATAGTTCCGGGTTAATCGGTATTGTACCGGAAGCTTCTAGAACCTTCCGGAAGGGGACCAACGTGGCCCCACCTTCCGGGAGGGGGCATGGGCCTATGAGGGAGTTTCCTGGCCGCATTGGGCCAGGGGCACAAGGCCCCATAGGGCCCAGCCGATTCTAGATAAGTTTAAACTCGTTTAAACTAGAGATAGAATTTCTAGATAAGGGAGAGTTTAAATCGTTTAAACTAGAGATAGACTTGGAGGAGAGGCAAGGGCTGGCCGCACCCCCCTCTATATATAGAGGGCTGGTGCGCCCCCTCCCCCTACACATCTCCCTCCAAGCCCTAGTAGCCCTGCTGCCTTCCTCTCTCCCTCCCGACTGTTTGCAGGCGAAGCTCTGCTGCAGAAATTCTCCACCAAATACACCACGCCATCGTGTTGTAGATCCAATCCATCTCTCCACCATACTTGCTGGTCCGAGGAAGGAGGAGACGTCGAGGTGCTGCACGTGTGCATCTCACGGAGGCACCGCCACTTGTGGGGCTAGATCGGATCGGATCGCAAGGAGGAGAAGCGAGTACGACTACATCACCCACGTTCCGACGAACGTTCCGCTGTGCGAATCTTCAAGGGTATGAAGATCTAATCCAATCTCTCTCGTTGTTTACATCTCCTAGATTAGATCTTGGCTTTCCCTCTGTTCGCTTCCGTAGAAAATTTTGATTTACTATGCTGCAAAACCCTTCAAAACTATGTCGATGCGATGATGATTCGGTTTGTACATAACATAACTAGTATAGGTACAACACATCCACATCAGAAACTAAACCATACTCTAGACAGAATCAACACACACATAGACACCCAAATATCATACGGTTCTTTTTTGTCAAGAACCTATTGAAGGAAATATGCCCTGAGAGGCAATAATAAAGTTGTTATTATATATTCCTTATACATGATAGATGTTTATTTTACATGCTAGAAATGTATTGATTCGTAAACATCAATACATGTGTGTTTAATAAACAAAAAAGGTTCCTAGTCATGCCTCTCTTATAGACTAGCTTGTTGATTAACAGGATGATCAAGGTTTCCTGATCATGGACATTAGATGTTGTTATTAACAAGGTCACACCATTGGTGGAATGATGTGATGAACATTCATCCGAAGTATAGCATTACGATCAAGTCATTATGTTTATATTGCTATAACATCATACGAAGTAATCTTTATCCTTAGACCATGAGATCATGTTAATTGCTAACACCGGAAGAGTATCTTGATAACATCAAACATCACACCGTAACAGGGTGACTATTAAGATGGGTTCAGTACTACGAAGGTGTTATGTTGAGGCTCATGGATCAAGAGTGGAATTTGTCAATCCAGATGACGGATAGATATACTCTGGGCCCTCTCGGTGATATCACATTAGGATAGCTTGCAAGCAAGTGATGTGATCACTAGAATGTTATATCACGAGAACGAGAAAAGAGTGCATGTCGGTAACGAGATCAAACTAGGTATGGAGATTCCGATGATCGAATCTCGGACATGTAATATATCGAGAGACAAAGGGATTTAGTTACAAGTGTTAAAGGTTCTCACGATCACAGGAGTCATCGTTGAATGTGTAGGAGTCAGTATGGATCTCCAGGTCCCGCTGCTGATTATTGATCGGAGAAGGGTCACGATCATGTCTGCATTATTCGCGAACCGTAGGGTGGCACACTTAAGAGTTACCGGACACCATTTTGGAGCACATATGTTTCAGACGAAAGAATTGCAAAGCGCAGGAATTGTTTCAATAGAAACCAGAAATTGTTTCGGGTGAAATTGTAGAAGGTGGTTCTGCATGTGATATTGAAATATTGCAAGGGTCTATATGTGAATGTTTGTTAATTAAAGTAATTAACAAAATTCTGAATAAATTTAATAAAAAGAGTTTTATTAAATGAGAGAGCATTAAATTTGGAGAAATTTAATGCATTTAAAGTGGAGACTTTAAAAGGGAATGTGAGGAGGCATTTTAATGTGGAGGGGTTACCACCACATGAATGGGGGAGGTGAGGGGTCACCCCCCCCCATGCGCCGGCCATGGAGAGAGGGGGCACCCCCTCCTCCTATAAAAGGCCACCCATTCCCTCCTTCATCCTCATAGCTCCTTGTGAAGGATCTCTCTCCCCCTCTAGAATTATTCCCCCATGGTCTCGGATTAGCGAGATACATGTTCCCGGTGGCATTTCGTCTGGAAGGAGTTGCTGCTTCTGCTGGATCGCTAGAGCGAGGAGGTGGAGGTTGTCCGGTGGCTTGAACGTGTGTGCGAGTGCGGATGCGCTGCTGAGTTGCGGCGCTCGGACTTCCTCACAATCTTGAGATCGGCAAGTGTACGACTACATCAACCACGAGTTCCTACTCGTTAACAAAGCTCGTTGTCTACGAGGGTAAGTTCTCGTTGGATGTATGTCCACCCGTTGCTTTGTACCTAGTAGATAGATCTTGGCGTGTAGTTCACACTGTAGGAAATTTTTTGTTTTCTATGCTGCGGACCCAACACCTATGTCACCCTCTGCCCGTGCGGGCACGCCGACTAGTGTTCGATGAACTCGAGGAAGCTGCCAGCCATGTCACAACCTTTGTTGCTGCACTTGAGCTTCATTCCCGAGGACATCTGATCCATGGTAGTGGTTGGTTTGAAGACGCCTCCGTATTCACATCCCGGGCACTGGCCATCGGACAATTTTCCAACACATTATGCGCATGCAATGTGCATCGCGGCCTTGCCAAAGCACTACTCATGCAAGGAAAAGAGATTTAGCCCAAAAACAAGAGTTGTATCGAATGATGCGCTGGACTTTCGACGTAGAGCTCGTTGGGAACCCCAAGAGGAAGGTATGATGAGCACAGCAGTAAGTTTTCCCTCTGTTATGAAACCAAGGTTTAATCGAACCAGTAGGAGCAAGGAAACACCCCAAAGGTGTTGCTATCTGAGCTTTGGCAGGGCGCACTACCAGTGCTAGTAGCAACGTGGAGACCTGCATAACACAACCACAGAACTTTGTCCCCAACTTGCGATGAGGTTGTCAATCTCACCGTGTTTTGCAGAAAACAAAGGATTAAACGTATCGAATAGAAAGAAGTAATAGTTTGTAGAATGTAAACACAAAGAAGAAACAGTTTATAGATTATATGTAAAGAAAAGGACCGGGATCCATAGTTCACTAGAGGTGGCTCTCCTTAGATAAATAACATGATGGGTGAACAAATTACAGCGGGGCAATTGACAAACATCGAGAAAGCAATACATGCATATACTAATCATCTTGACTCCTTTGAGACTTGATTGGGCATTACAACATAATACATAGACCGCCATCCAACTGCATCTATGACTAATAATCCACCTTCAGGTTATCATCCGAACCCCCTCTAGTATTAAGTTGCAAGCAATAGATTATTGCTTTACGAACTGCGTGTAAAGTAAACAATACGATTGTTATATGAACAAAGGATTTTTGTTTTCTCCCTAGTAGCAACAGCACATCTAGTACCTTAGAGATTTCTGTCACTTCCCCAGATTACCAGAGGCATGAACCCACTATCGAGCATAAATACTAACTCTTGGAGTTGCTAGCATCTACTTGGCCAAGATAGCTACTAACAACGAAAAGCATGCAAGATCTCAAATAACAAAGACATGATAGAATCAATGATCAATCTGAAATAGCATCTCAATATCCATCGGATCCCCGCAAACACAACATGTATGAATTACAAATAGATGATCTTGATCATGAACGGAGCTCACAAGATCTAAAGATGAAAGCACAAAGGAGGAGAAACCAGCCATCTAGCTACTACATGGATCCGTAGTCCAAGGATGAACTACTCACGCATCACACCGGAGGCTTGCATGGTGATGAAGAAGGCCTCCAGGGTGAATTCCCCTCTCCGGCAGGGTGCCGGGAAGAGCTTCAGATCCCTCCCGATCTAGGGATGGAGATGACGGCGGCTATAGACTCTTTCATGGATTTTTGATCGGGTACTTAGGGTTTTCGTCCTGAGGGTAATATATAGGCGGAAGGAGAGGCCGAGAGGGTGCCGGGAGCCACCACACCACCCCCTGGCGCGGGCCAGGCCTGGCCGCGTGGCCAGGTGGTGTGGCTGGCCCCTGGCCCCTCTTCGTCTCGTATTCTGGCACTTGATCCCTTCCGGAAAAATAGGCACTTTGGCTTTTGTCCCGTCCAATTTCGAGAATATTCATTTTCTGACTTTCCTGGAACCAAAAACAGCAGAAAACAGGCAGCTGGCACTGTGGCTCTTGTTAATAGGTTAGTCCAAGAAATCATATGAAAAGTACTCCAAAGTTGGAACAAAACACAAGAAAGTGGATAAAACCAAGCGTGGAACATCAAAAATTATAGATACATTTGCAATGTATCAACATCCCCAAGCTTAACTCCTGCTCATCCTCGAGTAGGGAAGTGATAAAAAGAAATAATTTTTGAGGTGACATGCACCATCGAAGACTTGATCAAAGTATTTGCAAAACACTCAAAGCTGGGATCATAGTACTTCAATCATAGCATGAAAGACAAAGTTCTAGCAATAAGCAAAGAAACTATGATGCAACATGAAAAGGCACAAACAAAAGAATCATGAATAACATGCTTTGCAAGACGTTTGTTTGTTTCACATAAAGAAAACATAGCATAATAGTATTCAGCTTGTCCCTCAATAGAGTAGCAAATATAAATGCATAGGACACCTTCAAAGTTCATAAGAGTGACTAGATACAATAGTTTAAAACAAGCAATATCAAGTTATGCATCAATCAACTAGTCTTGGGACAATGCACATAGAACTAAGAATGGCCACTATGCTCTCAAAGAAGGTGCATAAAGATAGAAGGTGGAGACTCAATATTATGGTGGAAGAAAGGCCTTTTGTAAAAGGAAGTAGGGATTCAAGTCTCATAAAGAGCTTCCAAAAATTATGGTACTTATAGCTTTCAGCTCTCATTGCCCCTATCATAAGCATCTTGAAGTGATTAAGGTTAAAGTGAACAAACTATGGTGTACATGCTTGATGAAGTATAAGTCAGAAATCTCCTGTCCCTTGTATACGAGGGCCGCTCCTCATGCTACTCAAGTTTAGTCACCGGTAAGTTCTTGTCATCGTAAGTATATGCGTATCATTGAGAACCGCCAACAGGGTACCCCTTTCCCGATGATACGGAAGAATCCCCATATCAAAATGACAAGGCAAGCAGACAATGAGCATCTCAGCATTCTTCTTATTTACCATGGGAATATGGTGCTTTTTTCTCTCTTTCCTCTCTTCATAGTATCTTTTTTTTCTTTTTTCTCAATATAGGACTCTTTTTTATAAGAAGAATGCTTCATAGATAGCTCATTATGGTTACGCTGCAGGTTTCCACCATGTCAGCATGGATTAGACCAGCGGCCCAGGTGTTTCTCTAACACATAGACATAACTCCATGGACTTACAAGCTCCCCTTTCATTTCACACCGACGACATCCATATACAAAAGAGCATGATATCAACTAGGTACAAGTACCAAGTGCAATGTTGAAAGTGTTCCCCATGAAAGCATGGTTCTACTAATTCCCAATAAATAAGTGCAAGCATATACAACATAGAAGACACAATGGTTCAAGCTTATTAAGGGCAAGTAAAGTAAAGTGTGCCATCAAGTTCGTGAGAGCTTTAATCACTAGTTTTCTCATAACAAGTTTAATTTGGAAGGTAAAAAAAGCATGAATATACTTGGAATAGCATAATCTAGTAGGTAGGTATGGTGGACTCTTTGGAATAACTTGGTTTAGGGAGTTGGATGCATGAGTGGAACTCATACTTGGTTGTGGAGGCTAGCGAAATACTGGGAGCGACAAACTAAGAGAGCAATAATGGCCATAATCATGCAGAGTGACAAAACATCATTGATCACAGCATAAAGTGATACTACAAGTTGAAAACTAAAGGATCATAAAGGATATGGTGACTTGTGACAGTCATAACATGGTGTGAGCATGCGCCAAGTCAACCCAAATAAAGCATCAAAGGAGAACACCACTATACTATGCTTTAATATGCTAAAACAACGCATGATTCATCCAAGGCACATTAAGCAATCTCAATTGTTTATAACAAGTCATGCTACAACAAAGAATACTAAGCACAAAGCCAAAACAAAATCAAGTATGGCATGACAAAGCACATGCCACAGGCAAAAACGAGCTCTTTTTACCACATAAGCATGAACTTTCCTACTCTTTTCCAAACCAAACCAAACTATTTGCAAACCAATGAATGAAAAAGGGGGTCCAACCAATTTATTCAGAAAACTAAGCAAACCAAGCAAACTAAAAACCAAAACGAAAACAAAAAAGAAGACGCTCCAAGAAAAACACAACTGTGCATGAAACAATAAAAATGAAGCGTTTGGAAGAAACCTGTGATTTTTATTGATGAAGAAGGGGATGCCTTGGGCATCCCCAAGCTTTGACGCTTGTACTTCTTGGATATTTCTTGGGGTGACACGCGTGGCATCCCCAAGCTTGAGCTTTAGTCCATCCTTCATCTCATTACTCATTCCTTCCATACACCTGAAATTTTTCCTTCATACAAAACTTCACACAATCTCATTAGCAACATTAGTGCACTTAAGATAAATAAGTCTTAAGGTTCAATTCTAACACCAAATAAACTACCATTAGAACACTAGCTACTGTATCACTTCCCTCAAAATCTCAATTCCCCAAAAGAACTCAAGAAGGAACCAACAAGAAGCAAATGCAGAAAATGGCAGAAATCTATCAAAACAGACCAACAGGTAAAGACGAATTTTTTTCAAAGACCTTCTGTTGCTCAAATCAAAAAGTGTTGAACTAACGGAAGATAGATAACAACCTGGGGCAGAAGCAGAAAACATTACAGCTCAATCCGACATACAGAGCTCTCTCAGGAATTTTATGGTGAAGCACAAAAATCTGTTTCGGGACAGCAACTTTCCCAATCATTACTTCACTCTCATTAGAGGTTACTCTTGGCACAAAAAGCAAATAAAAAGGATAAGGAGAGGTTATTACTGAAGTAATAACTTCCAAGACTCAACTAAAACTTTTGGGTTATCTCCCAATAAGTACTTTTCTTTAACGCCTTTAAGTTAGGCATAAGAAGCAAAGAAAGAATCAAGTGTTCTCAAATGAAGAAGCATTAAGATCAAAAAAAAATTTCACAAAAGAAGCAAAAGAAATCTTTTCTCTCCTTTTAGGGAAGTGTTCTATACCTTTCTTGAGTGGGAGTTGATATTTAATGGTGCCTTCTTTCATATCAATGATGGCACCAACAGTTCTAAGAAAAGGTCTTCCCAAAGTAATAGGACAAGAAGCATTGTATTCAACATCCAAAACATAGAAATCAACAGGGACATAGGAATCGTTAACCATAATAAGAACATCATTAAGACTCTCCATGAGTTTCTTTTTAGCATTATCATCAAGTGGGACATTCAAATAGCAATCTTCAAGAGGAGGCAAATCAAGCATATCATAAATCTTTCTAGGCATAATAGAAACACTACTATCAAGATCACACAAAGCTTTGAAATCAAAGTCATTCACTTTCATATTAATGATGGGTTCCCATCCATCTTCTTGTTTTATAGGAATAGAAGCTTTATGTTTCATCTTTTCTTCTTTAATCTTTATGAGAGCATCAGTAATATGTTTTGTAAAAGCCATGTTCATAGCACTAGCATTAGGACTTTTAGCAAGCTTTTATAGGAACTTAATAACTTCAGAGATGTTGCAATCATCAAGATCAAAATCAAATTTATCATCTAAAGTAGTAGAACTATTGTTAGCCCCAACACTAGTGGTGATAGTAGAAACACTAATGTTTCTAGCAATTTCATCTTCTCTTTCCCACTTAGCGTGTAACTCAGCTAATAGTCTAACATTTTCATCAATTCTTACTTGTATAGCATTAGTAGCTGCAAAGGGATTATCATTAGTTTCATGTTTAGCAGCCATTTTATTAATCAATGAAGATTGAGATTCAGACAAAGATGATATATTTCTTTCAGCATTAGAGAGTTTTTCCTCAATAGTTTTATTGAAAGCAGTTTGTTTACTAATAAACTCTTTAAGCATAACTTCAAGTTCAGAGGGAGCACTCTTATTATTATTGTAAGAATTTCCATAAGCATTACCATTGTTGGGAGGATATGGCTTATAATTGTTGTTACCAAAATTGTTCCTATAAGCATTATTACCATAAGCATTGTTGCCAAAATTGTTATTTCTTATGAAGTTCGCATCAACTTGCTCTTCTTGAGCAACCAAAGAGGCTAAAGGAACATTATTTGGATCAATATGGGCTTTCCCATTAATAAGCATAGACATAATTATATCAATCTTGTCACTCAAGGAGGAGGTTTCCTCAACATAATTTACCTTCTTACCTTGTGGAGCTCTCTCAGTATGCCATTCAGAATAATTAACCATCATATTGTCCAAAAGTTTTGTTGCAGCACCCAAAGTGATGGTCATAAAGGTACCTCCAGCAGCTGAATCCAATAGGTTCCTTGAAGAATAGTTCAATCCTGCATAAAAAGTTTGGATGATCATCCAAGCAGTCAGTCCATGAGTGGGACAATTCTTTACCAAAGATTTCATTCTTTCCCAAGCTTGAGCAACATGCTCATTATCAAGTTGTTTAAACTTCATTATTTCACTTCTCATGGATATAATCTTAGCAGGAGGATAGTATTTCCTAATAAAAGCATCTTTGCACTTAGTCCAAGAATCAATACTATTCCTAGTTAAGGAATTCAACCATTCTTTAGCTTTTCCTGTCAAAGAGAAAGGAAACAATTTCAGCTTAATAATATCACCATTTATATCCTTATGCTTTTGCAGCTCACAAAGTTCAACAAAGTTATTTAGATGGGAAGCAGCATCTTCATTATCAATACCAGAAAATTGTTATCTCATAACAAGATTGAGCAAAGCAGGTTTTATGTCAAATAAAGTATTTTCAGCCATAGGTGGAGCCATAGGTGTGCTCATAAAATCATTGTTGTTGGTGCTAGTGAAGTCACACAACTTAGTGTTTTCAAGAGTGGTCATTTTTTTGGGTTTTCATATAAGAAAGCAAACAAGTAAAACTAATTTTTTTGTGTTTTTGAAAGAAAAAAACAAGCAAACAAAGCAAAAAGAAACTAAGCAAAACAAAAACAACAAAGTAAAGAGATTGGTTATGAGGGACTCCCAATGTGAAGATGTCCTTGACTCCGCAGCGACGGCGCCAGAAAAGATCTTGATGCGCTCGACTTTCGACGTAGAGCTTGTTGGGAACCCCAAGAGGAAGGTATGATGAGCACAACAGTAAGTTTTCCCTCTGTTATGAAACCAAGGTTTAATCGAACCAGTAGGAGCAAGGAAACACCCCAAAGGTGTTGCTAGCTGAGCTTTGGTAGGGCGCACTACCGGTGCTAGTAGCAATGTGGAGACCTGCACAACACAACCACAGAACTTTGTCCCCAACTTGCGATGAGGTTGTCAATCTCATCGTGTTTTGCGGAAAACAAAGGATTAAACGTATCGAATAGAAAGAAGTAATAGTTTGTAGAATGTAAACACAAAGCAGAAACAGTTTATAGATTGTATGTAAAGAAAAGGACCGGGATCCATAGTTCACTAGAGGTGGCTCTCCTTAGATAAATAACATGATGGGTGAACAAATTACAGCGGGGCAATTGACAAACCACCGAGAAAGCAATACATGCATATACTAATCATCTTGACTCCTTTGTGACTTGATTGGGCATTACAACATAATACATAGACCGCCATCCAACTGCATCTATGACTAATAATCCACCTTCAGGTTATCATCCGAACCCCCTCTAGTATTAAGTTGCAAGCAATAGATTATTGCTTTACGAACTGCGTGTAAAGTAAACAATACGATTGTTATATGAACAAAGGATTTTTGTTTTCTCCCTAGTAGCAACAGCACATCTAGTACCTTAGAGATTTCTGTCACTTCCCCAGATTACCAGAGGCATGAACCCACTATCGAGCATAAATACTAACTCTTGGAGTTGCTAGCATCTACTTGGCCAAGATAGCTACTAACAACGAAAAGCATGCAAGATCTCAAATAACAAAGACATGATAGAATCAATGATCAATCTGAAATAGCATCTCAATATCCATCGGATCCCCGCAAACACAACATGTATGAATTACAAATAGATGATCTTGATCATGAACGGAGCTCACAAGATCTAAAGATGAAAGCACAAAGGAGGAGAAACCAGCCATCTAGCTACTACATGGATCCGTAGTCCAAGGATGAACTACTCACGCATCACACCGGAGGCTTGCATGGTGATGAAGAAGGCCTCCAGGGTGAATTCCCCTCTCCGGCAGGGTGCCGGGAAGAGCTTCAGATCCCTCCCGATCTAGGGATGGAGATGACGGCGGCTATAGACTCTTTCGTGGATTTTTGATCGGGTACTTAGGGTTTTCGTCCCGAGGGTAATATATAGGCGGAAGGAGAGGCCGAGGGGGTGCCGGGAGCCACCACACCACCCCCTGGCGCGGGCCAGGCCTGGCCGCGTGGCCAGGTGGTGTGGCTGGCCCCTGGCCCCTCTTCGTCTCGTATTCTGGCACTTGATCCCTTCCGGAAAAATAGGCACTTTGGCTTTTGTCCCGTCCAATTTCGAGAATATTCATTTTCTGACTTTCCTGGAACCAAAAACAGCAGAAAACAGGCAGCTGGCACTGTGGCTCTTGTTAATAGGTTAGTCCAAGAAATCATATGAAAAGTACTCCAAAGTTGGAAAAAAACACAAGAAAGTGGATAAAACCAAGCGTGGAACATCAAAAATTATAGATACATTTGCAACGTATCATCGAACCAGTGTGGAAAACATCATGAAGAAAGAAGTAGTAATAACCATGTACACGGGATGACGAATAATTTGAGAACACATCCTGCAGCTGAAGACCTGCCTCATTGCACTCTTGTTAGTCATAGTTTCAAACCACTCGTCCGCCATAGAGCCGTCTTGTTCAACTGCGGCAGACCTGAGAGGGATTTTGAGACCGAGCGAGAGAGCAGAGGGAGGTGCATATCTGAGAGGGTTGATGAGAGGGAGCGAGAGAGAATGGTACAATAGTTAAATACTAGGAGTACTAGACTCCTCATCTCACTCTAGGCAATATCGTCTGTCCATCCAAATTCAGGGTCCATGAACCGATACCTTATCTCTTCGGCAAGAGACCTGCGCGGAGAAAACTAGGGAAGCGTTGTGTTCCCCGATTAATTATCTCCCTCTGACCCAGTGTACACGTCGCTTTGACGACCTAGGGCTACATGGAAGACTAAATACTGTACTCCAATACTACTCCAGGATGGAGGTACTAGTACTACTACTCTACCTCTATTTGGGATGAGAGTATGAGACTAGCCCCAATGGGGGTATCAAGTGGTACATACTGTATCATGCATTAGGCCTTTCACAATAGGGTGTAGCTTAGCATGTTACCATAGGAGTTATAAATACCTAATAGATAACCTTTCCAATGCATTGTATTTTAGAGGTTATATCTTAATTTAATGTTTTTTCTCTCATGCATGCATTTTATGGGGCAATCAACTCTTTTTGCCTATGATTACGTGCAAGGGGTATATCTTAGATAGTACTACGTACTAGTAAGATACAACAACACCCTCTCTCCTCCTTAATTGACATGCCACAAAAGCATTTTGCCTAGTATGCCGCACTAAGAGACTCCCCCATTGTCAAAGACCTTATTACATGCATGGAAAATGCTTATGTGTCACGATAATTAATGATGAAAGAGATTGTGTTGGTATCATTGAAAAATAATTATAATTTTGAGCCACGTCCATAAAGTATAGGGTGTATAATTGGTTCTTGTACCTTGTCTTAGGTAGAAATTAACCTACTATAATGATGAAAGAGATTGTGTTGGTATCACTGAAAAATAATTATAATTTTGGTCCACATCCATAAAGTATAGGGTGTATAATTAGTTCTTATACCTTGTGTCATGTAGAAATCAACCTACTACTACTAGCTCCCTATTACTTGTTATTCTCGAGAGAAATGACGAAGAAGATTTTATAATTATTGAGAAGTGCGTTCTGAGGTTTATCCATAGCGTTCACTGTGCTAAAAACTATCAATGGAATATTCTATATGCTAGCATGGATAGAAGATCCAGCGGTTTGCAATGTTGGAATTTGCCAGGCTTAATCAATTTTTCAAAGTTCGAAGTACTGCGTACACAATATAGTGTGGTAAGATTATATAATATAGGTAAAGCTCAAAAAATATAAATATGCGAGTCTCACGTGCCGGAGTACTTCTATATAGTGACTAGTAAGTTGCACATGCCATGCACGTGAGACTCAGATAATAGACGTATGACATATCATAGGTACTATTCCACATGGTGGTTCTAGAACATGGTGGAGTTTGCTCTAGGTACTATTCAACATGAATCCAGCTGCTCTAAACCATTGGATCTAATAGCCTAACGATAAGGATTGGTGCTATGTATCATTCATATTCAAAACTGCTCCATTATAGTGGTAGAGAGAATACAGCCTACTGTGCTATGAAATTTTTGGGGTGGTGACATGATGGTTCTAGAACATGCATGGTGGAGTTTGATCTAGGTACTATTCAACACGAATCCAGCTGTTCTGAACCATTGGATCTAACAGCCCAACGGTCAGGATTGGTGATATGGATCCAATTTAAAATTTCTCCATTATAGTAGTAGAGATAATATGACATACTGTATACTGGAGTACATACTCCAAGAATTTACCAGACTCGTTGCTCGAGCTACCAGCTGCTCGCCACCTCTGTTTCAAGAGTGTATAGTACTACTACTCCTACTTTTCGATTAGACTGCGGCCAGCTGAAAGTACGGCCGCTACAAGTACCGATATGAAATTTCTCTTGTGAGTTAATGCCCCGGACAACAACCAACTGCGAAAAAACTCACGCACCGCTAAGTGGTCGCTCTGCATACTCCTTGGAGCATCTAAAAAAAGTACTCCTTGGAGAAATGCTGGGTTAAAACCGAGTAGCACCGCTAGTAGTACTACTAGTACTATACTTTCTCCTTCATTCTACTCTCCGACGAAATTTCTTTATTCCACCAAAGGCATGTTACCCTCACAAATACTTGAAGGAATCCCGGTGGATTGGCTGCGTCGTCCTCGGAGCTCTGCTTCGGCTCGAGGCCAGGCCCCGAAGTAGTTCATCTGGCGGGAACATGCCGCCATTGGAGCCACCTCTGTAGAGCGTCTGGTTGCCCGCGGTAAACATGCGTTGGCCCTGCCGGCCGACGACACGATTTTGGCCCCCTCGAGGCTACCGATCCTACACTGGCCGCATCACGGAGGTGTCAACACGGTAGGCGAAAAAAATGGACCTCTACAACAAAGCGCCAGTCCCGGTGTGCATCCCTTTCGAATGTGATGGATCTGCGTCCATGAAGGCGCTCTGGCTGGACATCAACTATGGCCAAGTTAAGCCCGTCTGAGACAGCGGCCAATCCTTCCGCCGGGAACCTGCAGCCAGCGATAATGCGACCAGGGCAGACAACTCGGGTGGGTGCCAGGTTGTTGTGGCCATGGCCGACACCGTCCTGGGTCCCCTCGAGCCTATCAATCCTATGTTGGCCCTTGCTTACGATCATGACATGCTCAAGTTCGAGATCGCGTGCGAGGAACCTGCGGCAAGCGAGCATGCGACCGGGGCAGACAACTCGGGAGGGGGGGCGCCAGATTGCCGTGGCCGTGGCAGACGACGCCATCCTGGGTCCCCTCGAGCCTATCGATCCTATGCTGGCCCTTGCTCACCATCAGGATATGCTGAAGTTCGAGCTCGAGCGCGAGGAACCTGCGGCCGACAAAGGTGTGGCTAGGGGAATCAACTCGGTAGGGGGCAGTGTGCTCCTCTACTCGTTCCGAGCAATCTCGTCCCTTCGACCATGATCAACACACAGGTGCGCGCTGTGGTTCGTGTGTGAAGCAAACAGTAGTAGCAAGAGTATGGCTCAGCTGCTCGATTGAAATTGAGCCAGACCCGACTGCCTTTCCAAGCTAATTTTTAGGGGCCTTTGTGCCAATTGTATGGACTTGGATGTAATTTTCTATTTTTTGATGTAACCTTTTAATTCCACCGAACGTGTTGATTGAAGCATGATGCACTTTTGGGTGAAATTAGCTACTCGCTCCGACCCAAATTAGTTGACTTAGATTTGTCTAGATTCATGTATCTAGACTTGCTTTAGTGTTAGATACATCCGAATCTAGATAAAACTAAGTCAACTAATTTGGATCGGAGGGAGTATAAAATTAAGCTTGAAAAATATAACATGTAATTTATCCAAAAAATTAATGTAGTGCTAGTAGTAAACTAGTAAGTTTCACGTGCCCTGCACGTAAGACTCAGATAATAGACATCTGATATTGCATCACTATATAAAATTATAATAGGTAAAGCAGAAAAAATATAAATTTGATCAACATCTATAATATATGGGTGTATATTTGGTTCTAATACTTTCTATATCATGTAGAGTGAACGATTATTAGCTAATCTAAAACTTCAAAATTTGGTAGCGTGGTCTGGAGAAACGAGGGAGAAGATTCTAGAATGACGGAGAAGTGTTTTGAGGTTCCCATGTTTCCGGACATAGCAAACCACCCATGTTTTACTTGTGATTCCTAGGTTCTTTGTGTTTTCAAGGTTCGTAGATAAATGAACCCACTTAAATTACACTACTATCTCCGATTCAAATTAATGTTCTCAGATTTTTCTAGATTCGGGTATATGCGTATAGCACAGAAACATGACAAGATACATTTGAATCAAGATGAATCTATGAACATTAATATGGATCGGAGGGAGTTTGTCGAAATTATGTCAAATTATTTTGAACCACATGTGAGCTGTCAGTTGCTCTTTAAATTCCACAAAAATCTTTTGAAATTGCCCACCAAACAACTAATATATGGAGAACACGACCGAGAGTTTTCAAAGATTCAACTTCTTTCTAGACTTTGCATGCTGGCAAAGTTGACCCTGCTTTGAAAAAAGAGAGAGAAATAGGCCAAAAACAGGGGGACTCATGCATGGCGTCCTTTTGCTTGTACTACCCGCCATGAAAAATAGTAAACATGAGTTTTTCACCACTTTTGAGAAAAGCTGCTTCACAAAAATGGCCTACCATGTATAAGTATGAATAGGTTTCAGGACAAGCGACCAAGCAAGGTCATAGACATATCCATGTTTATTATGGGAATTTTGTAGTAGTACTACAAGAAAGTAGATGTGCGCATCTTGGCGTTGGTAAACAACTTTGCCAATGGGAGTCCCCAAATACTAGGAAAAGTAACAACTCCAATTTTCTAAGTGATGGAAATATTTTTCTCTATAAAGCACAGTACTCCACTTCCATACTAGTACTACTCAAAAAGGGAGGCGGCTCCTTCCAAAAAAAAGGAGGCAGCACGAGAGCAGCGGGACAAGGAGTTAGAAGGCAGTGCGATGTCAGAGCAAAGCTATGATGGACTGCTGACACGAGGTACACACCACTAGTAGTAAATATATGGACCTACTAGTAGTAATATGCATACAAAACAAGTTGTGTTTTCTCTCTCCTTCGCTGGCTCTCACCATCCATCCTTCATTGATCTCTTCTCTGCAGCCACGGGTGCATAGTTTGGCTTGTCTCTTCCTCGTTCACAGCGTGGCGCTGCGCACGTGTGACATGGTACGGCACACGGGATCTACTTCCAGCAACAGTTTTTCCCCAAAATTCAAGCCATCTACTGGCTTAATAATCATCTACACCAATACAAAAAGTCTCAAAAGTAATAATAATTATTACAAAAAGGTCCTCAGACCACATTGCAACGACTACAAACCCTAGTGCGCTAATTGGAGTGACTCGCTCCATCAGGACCTATGGTACCTAGGTTCCAAAAAAGAAATAAAGAATGCCACTGCCCCAATTTTTAGACTAAGTATACCATGCTTTCTTACAATTCCCAAGTTTTAGGATTTTTCAAGCGGGCATAGAAATATTTTTCATTTTATTCTTGTTTAATCTTCTTGCTTTTTGATGAGGTTGCTGCATGTAATGCTAGTTGTTCTATAGTTCAAATGTTAGGTATTATACATGTTGGTATAAAGCAGGCAATGGATAACGTGTCACTTTGTTATACCTAACATTCGGTTATACTATTGAACTAGCTCTCACGCACTTGTAGAATATTAATTTAGACCTAATTTGACAAATCGAAGGAAAGTCATCTGAGTGGGTAAAATTAGCTAGAAAATTAAGCTTGGAAAATATAACATGCAATTTATCCAACCAGTTTATGTACTATAGTAAATAAATGGCACATGCTATGAACTCTAAGCCATATTGATCGCACTTCCTTCCAAAAAATACTTTTACTTTTTTACCATGCATGCTAACATGCACCGACCTAGCTATACCGCAATATGGGCACACAGTGAATATCTTGATGAAGACAGGGTATGTCCATGACCTTGGTCATTTGGCTTGAAACCCAAGAAAGTTCATACATAGTAGTACATGATATAGTAGGCAATACTACAAGTGTGAGTTTTTCAAGTACTTTTACTAGTAGAAAAATAAGAAAGAATGGCCCCACCAAATTTTCGTACAAAGTGGACAATTCTTTCTTACAGTTCCCAAGTTTAAGTATTTTCAAACTTCCAAGCTAAAGCTCCACGTGCACTTAAATGCATGACTCTAAGTCGATTAAAGAAAATTAGGTCAAACTTAAATACATGTGAGCGTGATAGACTATTACTCTTGAAAATATCTAAAATTCTTTTGAAGGTACCCAGGCAACCAATATATCATGGGCCAACAATAGTTTTGAAAAATGCCATTACTGATTTGTATTTGCATAGCGACAAATTTGACCATGTATGGAAAACATTCAAACAAATTAAAGCGTAAAACAAAAACCTGAGACTTCATTACGATTGGGGTACTTTTGCTAGTAGTATTATTAATTAACAAGAAAAATGATAAACATGAGATTCGACAACCTTAGGGAAAACGGATTCACATTATAGCCCACCATGATGTAACATTATTAATTCTTGGTTTTTAGCACGAACGACCAATAAGGTCATGGCCTTTTATATCGATGTATACCCTAGCTATACTTTTACATAGGGTTCTGACATCGGGTAGATGGATGCGTCTTGGCCTAGTAAACAATGTTGCCCGTGGGAGTTTCGAACAATTAGGAAAAACATTTTTCACTTTTCCAATTGATTATGGGGATGTTTTGTACTAGGAGTAAAGAAAATCAGAAGAATGTGGCACTGAATGCAAGAAGCGCGCCATGTTTTTGGACATAGTAAACCATCCATGTTTTACTTGCGATTCCTAGGTTCTTTGAGTTTTCAAGGTTCGTAGATAAATTAACCCAATTAAATTACACTACTGTATCTGATTCAAATTAATATTCTCATATTTGTCTAGATTCGGATATATGTTTCTAACATAGAAACATGAGTAGATACATTTTAATCTAGATGAATCTATGAACATTAATATGGATCGAAAGGAGTCTGTCGAAATTAGGTTAAATTATATCGAACCACATGTGAGCTACCAATTGCTCTTTAAATTTCAGAAAAATCTTTTGAAGTTGCCCATCAGATAGCCAATATATCGAGAACACAACCGGTAGTTTTCAAAGATTCAACTTCTTTCTAGACTTTGCATGCCGACAAAGTTGACCTTGCTTTGGGAAAAAGAGAGAGAAATAGGCAACAAAAATAAGGGGACTTATGCATGGCGTCCTTTTTGTTGTATTTCCTGCCATGAAAAATAATAAACATGAGTTTTCACAACTTTTGAAGAAACCCGCTTCACAAAAATAGCCTACCATGTATAAGTATGAATAGGTTTCAGGACGAGCGACCAAGCAAGGTTATGGACATATCCACATCATAGTTTATGGTAATTTGGTAGTACTACAAGAAAGTAGATGTGTGCATCTTGGCATTTGTAAACAACTTTGCCAATCCGAGTTTCCAAATACTTGGAAAAGTAACAACTCTACTAAGCGATGGAAATATTTTTTCTATAAAACAAAGTACTCCACCTCATTTTGTACTACTACTCCAAAATGTAGGCAGCACGAGAGCAGCGAGAGGAGTGCCCTGCACATGAGACTTGGATAATAGACATATGACATATCATCGTTATATAAAATTATAATAGGTAAAGCACAAAAATTTATAAATTTGATCAACATACATAAAGTATGGGTGTATATTTGGTCCTTGTACTTTGTATCATCATGTAGAAGTCAAAGATTATTAGCTACCCAAAACACTTGATTTTTTTGGTAATATGGTCTAGAGAGACGAGGGAGAAGATTCTAGTATGATGGAGAAGTGTATTTTGAGGTTTATGCATAGCATTCATTATGCTTAAGACTATCTATACAATCTTCTAGATGCTATAATGGAAAAGAAGATCCAACGGTTGGAAATATTAGGATTCGTGAGTATTGAGATCCAACGGTCGACATTCAAAGTTATTCATACAATCTTATCTTACCAAGTACTATATAGTGTACGAATACAAATAACTGTGAATATTGACCGTTGGATCAAGACTCGCGAATCCGAACGACATTTCCAACCGTTGGATCTTCTTTTCCATTCTAGCATCTAGAAGATTCTATTGATAGTCTTCAACATAATTAATGTTATGCACAAACCTCAAAACACACTTCTCCATCATACTAGAATCTTATCACTCGTTTCTCTAGACCAATGTTACTACCAAAAATTTCAAGTGTTAGGTAGCTAATAATCTTTGACTTCTACACATGATGATACAAAGTAAAAGAACCAAATATACACCCATACTTTATATATGTTGATCAAATTTATGTTTTTTTGCTTTACCTATTATAATTTTATATAGAGATGATATGTCAGACGTCTCTTATCTGATTTGTCTCCGATTCAAATTAATGTTCTCAGATTTGTCTAGATTCGAGCATATGTATCTAGCACAGAAACATGCCTAGATACATTTGAATCTAGATGAATCTATGAACATTAATATGGATTGGAGGGAGTCTGTCGAAATTATGTCAAATTATTTCGAACCACATGTGAGCTACCAATTGCTCTTTAAATTCCACAAAAATCTTTTGAAGTTTCCCACCAGACAGCCAATATATGGAGAACACGACCAAGAGTTTTCAAAGATTCAACTTCTTTCTAGACTTTGCATGCCGGCAAAGTTGACCCTACTTTGAAAAAAGAGAGAGAAATAGGCCAAAAAATAGGGGGACTCATGCATGGCGTCCTTTTGCTTGTACTACCTTCCATGAAAAATAATAAACATGAGTTTTTCACAACTTTTGAAAAAATCTGCTTCACAAAAATGACCTACCATGTATAAGTATGATCAGGTTTCAGGATGAGCGACCAAGGAAGGTCACGGACATATCCATCTTTATTATGGGAATTTTTTAGTAGTACTACAAAAAAGTAGATGTGCGCATCTTGGCATTGGTAAACAGGTTTTCGAATGGGAGTTCCCAAATACTAGGAAAAGTAACAACTCTAATTTTCTAAGCGATGGAAATATTTTTCTCCGTAAAGCAAAGTACTCCACTTCCATACTAGTACTACTCGAAAAGGGAGGCGGCTCCTTCCAAAAAAAGGAGGCAGTGCGAGAGCAGCGGGAGGAGGAGTCAGAAGCCGGTGTGATGTCAGAGCAAAGCTATGATGGGGTTGCTGACATGAGGTACACTCTACTAGTAATTAATATATGGACCTACTAGTATTAATATGCATGTAAAACAAGTTGTATTTTCTCTCTTCTTTGCTGGCTCTCACCATCCATCCTCCATCCATCTCTTCTCTGCAGCCGCGGGTGCACAGTCCGGCTTGTCTCTTCCTCATCCACAGCGTGGCGCTGCGCACGTGTGACTTGGTACGGCACACCGATCTACTTCCAGCAACCGTTCCCCCCCCCCCGAAATTCAAGCCATCTACTGGATTAATAATCATCTACACCAATACAAAAAGTCTCAAAAATTATAATAATAATAATTACAAAAAGGTCCTCAAACCACATTGCGACGACTCCAAACCCTAGTGCACTAATTGGAGTGTCTTGCTCCTTCAGGACATACGGTACCCAGGTTCCAAAAAAGAAATAAAGAATACCACTACCCCAATTTTCAGACTAACTATTCCATGCTTTCTTACAATTCCCAAGTTTTAGGATTTTTCAAGCGGGCTTAGAAATATTTTTCCTTTTATTCCTATTTAATCTTCTTGCTTTTTGATGAGGTTGCTGCATGTAATGCTAGTAGTTCTATAGGTCAAATGTTAGGTATTGTACATGCTGGTATAAAGCCGGCAATAGATGATGTGTCACTTTGTTATACCTAACACTCGGTTATACTATTGAACTAGCTCTCACGCACTTGTAGAATATTAATTTAGACCTCATTCGACAAATCGACAGAAAGTCGTCTAAGTGGGTGAAATTAGCTAGAAAATTAAGCTTGAATAATATAACATGTAATTTATCCAACCATTTTATGTACTATAGTAAATAAATGGCACATGTTATGAAGTCTAAGCCATATTGATCGCACTTCCTTCCAAAAAATAGTTTTACTTCTTTACCATGCATGCTAACATGCACCAACCTAGCTATACCAAAATATGGGCACACGGTCATTATCTTGATAAAGGCAGGGTATGTCCATGACCTTGGTCATTTGGCTTGAAACCGAAAAAAGTTCATACATAGTAGTACATGATATAGTAGGCAATACCAGAAGTGTGAGTTTTTCAAGTCCTTTTATAGGTAGAAAAATAAGAAAGAATGGCCCTACCAAATTTTTGTACAAAGTGGACAATTCTTTCTTACAGTTTCCAAGTTTAAGTATTTTTCAAACTTCCAAGCTAAAGTTCCACGTGTACTTAAATACATGACTCCAAGTCGACTACACGAAATTAGGTCAAACTTAAATACATGTGAGCGTGATAGACTATTACTTTTGAAAATATCCAAAATTCTTTTGAAGGTACCCAGGCAGCCAATATATCATGGGCCAATAATAGTTTTAAAAAATGCCATTACTGATTGTTATTTGCATACCGAAAAATTTGACCGTGTATATAAAACATTCAAACAAAATAAAGCGTAAAACAAAAATATGAGACTTCATTACGATTGGGGTACTTTTGCTAGTAGTATTATTAATTGCCAAGAAAAATGGTAAACATGAGATTCGACAACCTTAGAGAAAACGGATTCACATTATAGCCCACCATGATGTAACATTATTAATTCGTGTTTTTCAGCACGAACGACCAATAAGGTCATGGCCTTCTATATCGACGTATACCCAAGCTACACTTTTACATAGGGTTCTGACATCGGGTAGATGGGTGCATCTTGGCCTAGTAAACAATGTTGCTCGTGGGAGTTTCGAACAATTAGGAAAAAACATTTTTCACTTTTCCAACTGATTATGGGGATGTTTTGTACTAGGAGTAAAGAAAATCAGAAAAATGTGGCATTGAATGCGAGAAGCGCGCCATGTTTTCGGACATAGCGAACCATCCATGTTTTACTTGCGATTCCTAGGTTCTTTGAGTTTTCAAGGTTCGTACATAAATTAACCCAATTAAATTATACTACTGTATCCAATTCAAATTAATATTCGCAGATTTGTCTAGATTCGAATATATATTTAGCACAGAAACATGACTAGATACATTTGAATCTAGATGAATCTATGAACATTAATATGGATTGGAGGGAGTCTGTCGAAATTAGGTCAAATTATATCGAACCACATGTGAGCTTCCAATTGCTCTTTAAATTTCACAAAAATCTTTTGAAGTTTCCCACTAGATAGCCAATATATCGAGAACACGGCCGGGAGTTTTCAAAGATTCAACTTCTTTCTAGACTTTGCATGCCGGCAAAGTTGACCTTGCTTTGGAAAAAAGAGAGAAATAGGGAACAAAAACAGGGGGACTCATGCATGGCATCTTTTTTCTTGTATTACCTGCCATGAAAAATAATAAACATGAGTTTTCACAACTTTTGAAGAAACCCGCTTCACAAAAATGGCCTACCATGTATAAGTATGAATAGTTTCAGGACGAGCGACCAAGCAAGGTTATGGACATATCCACATCATAGTTTATGGTAATTTGGTAGTACTACAAGAAAGTAGATATGTGCATCTTGGCATTGGTAAACAACTTTGATAATGCGAGTTTCCAAATACTTGGAAAAGTAACAACTCTACTAAGCGATGGAAATATTTTTTCTATAAAGCAAAGTACTCCACCTCATTTTGTACTTCTACTCCAAAAGGTAGGCAGAGCGAGAGCAGCAAGAGGAGTTCCCTGCACGTGAGACTCGGTGTCGTCGGATTGATGACAAGTACGCCATGAGGGGGTCCTCGAGGCGTGTGGAAGAGAGGGGTGTCAGGCGTACGGGATTCCGGCACGGTGAGCACACAAGTTTACCCAGGTTCAAATCCACCGGCTTTGGATGGATCCTACTCCTGCTAACAATCCAGTAATACGGCAGAGCCGGAATATGGGTTACAAGGGTTTCGCCTGTGCGAGTTCAGATTGTAGACTATTGTTAGGGTGCCCTAAAGGCTCTCCCTAGGACGGCTTATATAGATATCTGGCCTAGGGTTTACAGGAGAGATCTATCCGGCTACGACTAAGAGTCGGTTATAGAGTACATCTTGAACTACAAGTAACACTATGGGCCTATGTCGGTAAGTCTTCTGGGCCTTCCCGTAGCCAGATTGGACTCCGTTCTTCTCCCTGACTGGGCCGGCCGTGAAGCAAAGCTCTAACCCGAAGTGGGTCACCCTGGTCAGTGAGGTAAGTTGGGATTCAAATCTAGCAAGTAACCAGAGGGTGTCACATAGCTGGTTAGGTCAGCTACGTGACACCCATATCCGGCGCAGGAGTCCATGATGGTCTTGATATCTTGCTCTTGTCCGTCTTCATCTAGTTTGCAGTACCCTCTGGTTACTTGCCAGATTTCCATGTTTCCATGCCGGGCAGCTAGGTTGTTTCCGGCTGATCGCCGGCCTCTATCCGTAGTGTCATTATTCCGGTTCCGGGGAGGGTCTTCATTGCGACGAGCCCCCTGCCGGCTTGTCTAGGCATGGTTTCGGTCGTTTCTTTGTCCGTCACTGACCAGGGTGGCCCACGTCATTTCTTTGTTCTCCACCACCAAGGTCTTAAGATTCTCGGCCTCTTCGATCATAGCACAGGACTGCTTTACCAGTGGTGTAAGTCAAAAGAACAACAGTTCAACAAAATATTCGACTATGAAAACGCAAGACAAGGTTTGAGTCTCGGCATGTTTACCTTTGGCCTCATCCTTGGAAACTTTCAATTGTGAATTTTCAAGCCGGAGGGTTCTGATCTCCTTCCGCTTGTTGCAAACATTCTTCAATAAATCTTGGTTATAGGAATATACTTTCTGTAAGTCAGAATACCCAAAGTCAGAAGTCTACTAAAGACTCGGGCTAATATTTTTACTAGTATCAGCACGAGCCTTGGGGGCTACACTAGTTCATTCTTTGGCATCCTAGTAAAGTATAAACCCGGATTATCTATCCAACTTCATGCTTGGGGGCTAGAGGATATGATATGAAGTAACATAAAGAAAAGTGTGAGATGGAATTCCGACTTACATATTGTTCACGAGCGAGCTTGTTCAAACTCGCATTCACTTCGGTGGTAACCTTCTCGGCGAGGGTTAAGGGATCAACTGGCAAAGTTGGAAGTTCGCCGGTCCTCAGCTTCTCATCTCGAAGACGGACTTGTTCAAGAAGATCAGAGTTCTTGATGTCCTCTGCTTCTTGTGCTTCTTCTTCGGCAAAAATGGTCCGGTTCTCAAGGCATTCCTTGGCCAACCGTTGGATCTCCTCTGCAGATTTCCGAGATAAGCCAAATTTGGCAAGTCCCGGATTGCTCAGGAGGTTGTCGGTGAAAACTTCTGCCGAGGGATCATTACCCGAAGAGGGTTCACCCTTATCAATACCTGAGTCACCCATAGTGACGTCAGTCTGTGACTCAAGGATCGCTGGCTCTACTGAGGGAGCCGGATCTTCTACAACGGTCGGATATGGAGTAATCTCTGGCGCTGCAGAAGGCTGAGGGGCAGGCGTCGGAGTAGCCACGGTAGGAGAAGCCAAAGTTAGCTTCGTCTGATGTAGGGGCTTAGAAGTAGCTCCCTTCCCATTGCCCTTGATGAGCTCCTTAGCTCTGAGAAGGTAATAGAACAAGGAACATTACATCTCGGAAGAAATCGCAAGTGAAGTGCAAAGGCGGAAGTTGTGAGGAAAGTTACCTTTTCACCATAGGCACCTCCTTTGTGCCGATAGCCACTATCGGAGCTTTACGTTTCCGAGGGACAACATCCGGTAATGGACCTATTTCCTCCTCCTGGGAAAACTCAGGAGGATACCCCTCGATAGGAGCTAATTCCGACTTGGGGAGGTCGGCAAGATGAAAAGAAGATAGTATCTCAGTGTTGCAAAATAACTTAAAGATGAACACATAATAAAGCGTTGTTGCTAAAGCTTACCAGCACAACGGGATCTTCTGCTGTATGCATTTCCAGAGATACCTCCGGGATCTTCCTCTCGATCTTCTCCCTTATCAGCCACTTGATCTGGCTTATATAATCTTTATCCATGTAGGATTTGGGCCTGATACAGAGGGAGTCTTTTTTCGACTTCGTGATGGTGGAGAGGTTGGATCTAGCGTGATACCCAGCACTGGACCAAGTCGGACCCTCTCAGGCCCTTGTGCCTCATCAGATATTCAATCCGCCTCCTGGCGAGAAGCAGATCGTCACTGAGAGACGGAGCGACCTTGTCCCAAGATGCTTGAGGCGTGGCAGCTCCATCGATGAAAGCCGGCAATGAAGTAGCTTTGCTGGGAGCAGGAATATCCTTATGATAGAAAAAGGTAGCCGGCCATTGTTTGACCGACTCACTAGCTAAAATACGAGGATAAACACGCTCACGCCTAACCGAAAAACTAATAGTTCCGGTAATATAAGGATTACCGGCAGTGATGGAGTTTCTCTAGACTAAGAAGTAGTACCAGAAGAGAGTGAGACTCGGCCTAATGCCAAGATACCCCTCGCACAAAGATGCGTAAGTGCTCATCTCTAAGATGGAGTTCGGGGGGAGATGGTGGAGTTGAACTCCATAATGATCTATAACCTCGGAAAAGAAAATCTGAGGGAGGAAAGCTCAGACCTCTGTCTAGGTGAGTGCCGAAGTGCACTCACTCGCCATCGCGAGGGTTGGGGATGTCTTCGCCGAGGCCGCTCCACCAATCACCGGCGTGAAGGAGCCCTTCTTCTTCTATGCCACGGAGCTTGTCCTCGTCGAGGACGCACGGGATCCAGACCCCGCGATTGCTCTCCTCTTTCGCCGCCGCTGCCGTTGCTGTCGTCGCTGCCGCGCCGGAGGATGATGTAGAAGACATTTTTCTGATGTGCCGGTGACCTTGGATGGGAGGTGCTGGAAATTTTTGGAGGCAAGGGATCTATGTCTGCGTGGGAGAAGTAGGGGTGAAGGAAACGGTGGTGGGAACAGGTGAAGATTCTGCCAACTGTCATCGGATTGATGAAAAGTATGCCATGAGGGGGTCCTCGAGGCGTGTGGAAGAGAGGGGTGTGAGTCGTACGGGATTCCGAGACGGTGAGCACACAAATTTACCTAGGTACGAATCCACCGACTTTGGATGGGTCCTACTCCTGCTAGCAATCCAGTAATACGGCAGAGCCGGAACATGGGTTACAAGGGTTTCGCCTGTGCGAGTTGAGATTGTAGACTATTGTCAGGGTGCCCTAAAGGCTCTCCCTAGGATGGTTTATATAGATATCTGGCCTAGGTTTTACAGGAGAGATCTATCCGGCTACGACTAAGAGTCGGTTACATAGTACATCTTGAACTACAAGTAACACTATGGGCCTATGTCGGTAAGTCTTCTGGGCCTTCCCGTAGCCGGATTGGACTCCGTTCTTCTTCCTGACTGGGCCGCCCATGAAACAAAGCTCTAACCTGAAGTGGGCCACCCTGGTCAGTGAGGTAAGTTGAGGATACCCGGAAAGTATATCCCCAACAGCAGCCCCCGGAGGCCTCCAAGATCCAAAGTCGAATTTATCATCGTCTAACTTGATCTTCGGCTTGCAGAATCTTGAAGGGTTCCTGAAACTTCATAAGAAAAGATATGATCCTGGTCTCAAAAACGAGTCGGACCTATAAATACGTTATTCAGATTTCTAGCTTGAAATTCAAACTAAGCCTGAACTTGGTCCCTGACGTCATTTGACACTAGTCATGGTCAAGTCACGTCACTCACCAACATTTCTTGTCAGCACGACCGTTGGCGGGTCCACCTTTTGCAGAACCGAGGCGCCATTTCAATGCGTGCATGGAGATCGAGGTGGCGTAATCATCGCGTGGGGCTTCCCAGTTCTTTCCACGACGCGTGGCATATTTACTGTAACATTTGCATGAATCTTGGCACGGCTGGCGGTTATAAGGGGTGAGTATTCCTTTTCCCCATCTTCTTCACCTGTTCCCAGCATCGTTTCCTTCTCCCCTACTTCTCCCACGCGCATAGAGCTCCCTTGCCTCCAGAAATTCCCAGCGCCGTCCATCCAAGGCCACCGGCGCATCGGAAAAATGGCTTCTACATCATCCTCTAGCGTGGCAGCGATGAGAGCGGCGGCGGAAAAGGAGAGCAATCGCGGGGTCTGGATCACGTGTGTCCTCGACGATGACAAACTCCACGGCGTAGAAGAAGAAGGGCTCCTCCGCACCGGTGATTGGCGGAGCGGCCTTGGCGAAGTCGTCCCAACCCTTGCGACAGCGAGCGAGTGCACTTCGGCACTCACCTGGATAGAGGTCTGACCTTTCCTCCCTCAGATTTCTTTTCTGAGGTTATAGATCATTACAGAGTTCAACTCCACCATCTCCCCCCGAACTCCATCTTAGAGATGAGCGCTTACACATCTTTGTGCGAGGGGTATCTCAGCATTAGGCCAAGTCTCACTCTCTTCCGGTACTACTTCTTAGTCCGGAGAAACTCCATCACTGCCGATAATCCTTATATTATCGAAACTATTAGTTTTTCGGTTAGGCGTGAGCATGTTTATCCTCGGATTTTAGCTAGTGAGTCGGTCAAACAATGGCCGGCTACCTTTTTCTATCATAAGGATATTCCCGCTCCCAGCAAAGCTGGTTAAGTCAGCTACGTGACACCCATATCCGGTGCAGGAGTCCATGATGGCCTTGATATCTTGCTCATGTCTGTCTTCATCTACTTTGCAGTACCCTCTGGTTACTTGCCAGATTTCCATGTTTCCATGGTGGCTCATAACTATGGTGAGAGCGTTTTGCGCAGCGGTACGCGCGTAGGACATGTTCTAGTCTTGGACAAGCTGTGGCATCTCCTTAGCCTTGTCCACCTGAAAGCCGGACATGCTATGCATATCCGGGACCTTGAGAGCTTCGCTGATATCCTCGATGGATTGGCGGAAGTCATGAAGAAGATCGCTGACTTGTGTAAGCCGGCTGGTGCGAGACTCGGAAGAGGTTGAGTCCAGTAAGTGTAGAGGACCTATGCATATAATGCAAAATGGTTAGTAGAAGAAATCCTACATCGAAAGAGTCAAATAATATAGACAAGTCATAAAGATGGAAACATACTAGGGATAACATCATCAACTTTGGTTTTCTCCTCGCGAAGGCTCTGAAGTTCAGCCCGGAGTGCTTCGGAGAGATCCCTCTCTCTGAAAAAGTCATTGCTAAGATCCGAGATCTTCTGATCCTAAGACGCAATCTTATGATCACGCTCATCAGTGGCCATGGAAGAGGATTCGAGAATTTGAGCAATGCTCTTCTCATGATCCGCCTTAAGCTGATGCAGCTCTTGACGGAGTTCTTTGTTCTCCACCACCAAGGCCTTAAGATTCTCGCCTCTTCAATCATAGCATAGGATTGCTTTACTAGTGCTATAAGTCAAAAGAACAACAGTTCAACAAAATATTCGACTATGAAAATGCAAGACAAGGTTTGAGTCTCGGAATGTTTACCTTTGGCCTCATCCTTGGAAACTTTCAATTGTGCATTTTCAAGCCGGAGGGCTCTGATCTCCTTCTGCTTGTTTCAAACATTCTTCAATAAATCCTGGTTATAGGAATATACTTTCTGTAAGTCAGAATACCCAAAGTCAGAAGTCTACTGAAGACTCGGGCTAATATTTTTACTAATATCAGCACGAGCCTTGGGGGCTACACTAGTTCATTCTTTGGCATCCTAGTAAAGCATAAACCCGGATTATCTATCCAACTTCATGCTTGGGGGATAGAGGATATGATATAAAGTAACATAAAGAAAAGTGTGAGTTGGAATTCTTACTTACATAATGTTCACGAGCGAGCTTGTTCAAACTCGCATTCACTTCGGTGGTAACCTTCTCGGCGAGGGTTAAGGGGACAACTAGCGAAGTTGGAAGTTCACCGGTCCCCATCTTCTCGTCTCGAAGACGAACTTGTTCAAGAAGATCAGAATTCTTGATGTCCTCTGCTTCTTGTGCTTCTTCTTCGGTAGAAATGGTCCGGTTCTCAAGGCATTCCTTGGCCAACCGTTGGATCTCCTCTGCAGATTTCCGAGATAAGCCAAATTTGGCAAGTCCCAGATTTCTCAGGAGGTTGTCGGTGAAAATTTTTGCCGAGGGATCATTACCCGAAGAGGGTTCACCCTTATCAATACCTGAGTCACCCATAGTGACGTTAGTTTGCGACTCAAAGATCGATGGCTCTGCTGAGGGAGCCGGATCTTCTACAACGGTCGAAGATGGAGTAATGTCCGGCGCTGCAGAAGGCTGAGGGGCAGGAGTCAGAGTAGCCACGACAGGAGAAGCCAAAGTTAGCTTCGTTTGACGTAGGGGCTTAGAAGTAGCTCCCTGGCCCTTGCCCTTGATGAGTTTCTTAGATCTGAGAAGGTAATGGAACAAAGAACATTACATCTCGGAAGAAATCGCAAGTGAAGTGTGATACATTGCAAATGTATCTATAATTTTTGATGTTCCATGCTTGGTTTTATTCTACTTTGTTGTGTTTTGTCCACACTTTGGAGTACTTTTCATATGATTTCTTGGACTAACCTATTAACAAGAGCCATAGTGCCAGCTGCCTGTTTTCTGCTGTTTTTGGTTCCAGGAAGTCAGAAAATAAATATTCTCGGAATTGGACGGGACAAAAGCCAATGTCAGTATTTTACCGGGGGACAGTTGGAGCCAGAATACGAGATGGAGAGGTGTTGGGGCCTAGCCACACCACCTGGCGCACGGCCAGGCCTGGCCCGCGCCAGGGGGTGGTCTGGCCACCCCAGGCACCCCCTCGGCCTCTCCTTCCGCCTACATATTACCTCTGATACGGAAAACCTAAGGACCCAATCAAAATTCCACGAAAGAGTCTGTAGCCGCCGTCGTGTCTGTCCCTAGATCGGGAGGGATCTGAAACTCTTCCCAGCACCCTGTCGGAGAGGGGAATTCATCCTAGAGGCCTTCTTCATCATCATGGAAGCCTCCGGTGTGATGCGTGAGTAGTTCATATCTAGACTACGGGTCCATGTAGTAGTTAGATGTCTGGTTCTCCTCCTTTTTGCTATCATGTTTAGATCTTGTGAGCTCCGTTCATGGTTAAGATCATCTATTTGTAATTCTACATGTTGTGTTTGCGGGCATCCGATGGATATTGAGATGCTATTTCAGATTGACTATTGATTTTATCATGTCTTTGTAATTTGTGATCTTGCATGCTTTTCGTTGTTAGTAGCTATCTTGGACAAGTAGATGCTAGCAACTCCAAGAGTTAGTATTTATGCTCGATAGTGGGTTCATGCCTCTGGTAATCTGGGGAAGTGACAGAAATCTCTAAGGTACTAGATGTGCTGTTGCTACTAGGGAGAAAACGATAATCATGTATTCATAGAACAATCGTATTGTTTACTTTACACGCAATTCGTAATGCAATAATTTGTTGCTTGCAACTTAATACTGGAGGGGGTTCGGATGATAACCTAAAGGTGGATTATTAGTCATAGATGCAGTTGGATGGCGGTCTATGTATAATGTTGTAATGCCCAATCGAATCTCAAAGGAGTCAGGATGAGTAGTATATGCTTGTATGCTTTCTCGATGTTTGTCAATTGCCCCGCTGTAATTTGTTCACCCAGCATGTTATCTATCTTAAGGAGAGCCACCTCTAGTGAACTATGGACACCGGTCCTTTCTTTTACATACAATCTACAAACTATTTACTGCTATGTGTTCACCTTCTGCAAACTTTTACTTCCTTCCATTCGATACGTTTAATCCTTTGTTTTCAGCAAAACCGGTGAGATTGACAACCTCATCGCAAGTTGGGGCAAAGTTCTATGGTTGTGTTGTGCAGGTCTCCACGTTGCTACTAGCACCGGTAGTGCGCCCTGCCAAGGCTCAGCTTGCAACACCTTTGGGGTGTTTCCTTGATCCTACTGGATTGATAACCTTGGTTTCATACTGAGGGAAAACTTGCTGCTGTGCTCATCATACCTTCCTCTCGGGGTTCCCTAACGAGCTCGATATATTTTGGGCCATCAAGCTCTTTTTCTGGCGCTGTTGCCGGGGAGTCAAGGACATCTTCACAAAGGGAGTCCCTCATAACCAATCTCTTTACTTTGTTATTTTTGTTTTTCTTAGTTTACTTTTGTTTTGTTTGCTTGTTTCTTTATCAAAAACACACAAAAATAGTCTTACTAGTTTGCTTTCTTTATTGAAAACACAAAAAAATTAGTTCCTATCTTAAGTTGCCATTATGTCTAGCATTGCTCAAATCACTATGTCACCTGAGGAAATGATTTTCACGTTTAAACAAGGAATTGAAGAGAGTTTCAAGGAAGCTTCGTCTAGAATCTCTGATCTACATGAAAAACTGAGCCTAAAATGACTTAAAGCTTGTTCCTTAGCAGTTTTTACCTTGGAATTACTCTTTGCTATAGATATGCTTTAGATGCTGTTGTGGGAGGAGATTTCCTCCAATGCAATGAGGATGATGCTGTTAATTCTATAAAGAAATTGATCTTTACTTACAACTTGCCTAGCAAAACTGATTCTTCCTTTATGAATATATTTGCTAGATTGAATACTCTTGAGACCAGCACTGCTAGATTGAAAGATTGCTATAATACGCTTAGAGAGCATTATAATTATGTTCCAATAAATTCTGAACCATCAAAGTGGCTCCCCACACTATAGATTGATATAAATAATGAAACTTTTCAAGCTGGCTGTGATATCATGTCTGAATTTTGTCTTATGCCCAAAGATATTTATGAATCTTTGAATCTTTGGGGGGCTTTATGAAGGAGGAAAAGAAATATTTCTTGCTAATTATGCCACAATACTACCTATTGGAATAGCTGAAGGAGTGTTTACAAAGATCCTTGGAAAAATGATTTCTACTGATTATCTTGTTGTTGAATGTGTAGGAAAAGGACAAATTACACTTGGAAGGTCCCTATTAGAACTCTTGGAGCAATAATAGATGTGGGAAAGGGGAACATGCACCTTGCTTCTCCACCAAACAATCATATGTTCCCCAAGGTTAAGAATAAAAGTAAGAGAGGTAAGGGCAAGAAATTTGGTTTTAATGCTTCTTCATTTGAGAACACTTGATTCTTTTTCTTGCTTCTTATGCCTAACTTAAGGGCGTTAAAGAAAAGTACTTATTGGTAGATAATCCAAAAGTTTTATATGAGTCTTGGAAGTTAATACTTCAGTAATAACCGCTCCTTATCCTTTTTTTTGCTTTTTGGGCCAAGAGTAACCTCTAATGAGAGAGACGTAATGATTGGGAAAGTTGTCCCGAAATAGATTTCTGTGCTTCACCATACAAATTCGTGTAAAATCTCTGTACGACGTTTTGAGGCGTGAATTTTTGTGCTTCTTCCACAGGTTGATATCTAACTTTCGTTAGTTCAACAATTTTTGATTTGAGCAACAGAAGGTCTTCGAAAAAATTGGTATTTACCTGCTGGTCTGTTTTGACAGATTTCTGCCATTTTCTGCATTTGCTTCTTGTTGGTTCCTTTTTGAGTTCTCTTGGGGAATTGAGCTTTTTGAGGGAAGTTCTAAAGTAGCTAGTGTTTTAATGGAAATTTTATTGGTGTTCTACCTATTGAGCTTTTTGAGGGAAGTTCTACCTATTGGAACTGAACCTAAAGACTTATTATCTTGAGTGCACTAATGTTGCTAATAAAGATTGTGTGAAGTTTTGTATGAAGGAAAAATTTCAGGTGTATGGAAGGAATGAGTAATGAGATGAAGGATGGACTAAAGCTCAAGCTTGGGGATGCCACGCGTGTCACCCCAAGAAATATCCAAGAATACAAGCGTCAAAGCTTGGGGATGGCCAAGGCATCCCCTTCTTCATCAATAAAAATCCTAGGTTTCTTCCAAACGCTTCATTTTTATTGTTTCATGCACAGTTGTGTTGTTCTTGGAGCGTCTTCTTTTTTGTTTTCGTTTTTGTTTTTCGTTTGCTTGGTTTGCTTAGTTTTTCTGAATAAATTGGTTGAACCCCCTCTTTCATACATTGGTTTTCAAATAGTTTGGTTTGGTTTGGAAAAGAGTAGGAAAGTTCATGCTTAAGTGGTAAAGAGAGCTTGTTTTTGACTGTGGCCTATGCTTTGTCATGCCATGCTTGATATTGTTTTGGCTCTATGCTTAGTATTCTTTGCTGTAGCATGACTTGTTATAAACAATTGAGATTGCTTAATGTGCCTTGGATGAATCATGCGTTATTTTAGCATATTAAAGCATAGTATAGTGGTATTCTCCTTTGATGATTTATTTGGGTTGACTTGGCGCATGATCACACCATGTTATGACTTGGCGCATAGTCACCATTAGCCTTTATGATCCTTTAGTTTTCAACTTGTAGTATAACTTTATGCTTTGATCAATGATGTTTTGTCGCTCTGCATGATTATGGCCATTATTGCTCTCTTAGTTTGTCGCTCCCAGTCTTTTGCTAGCCTCCACAACCAAGTATGAGTTCCACTCATGCATCCAACTCCCTAAACCAAGTTGTTCCAAAGAGTCCACCATACCTACCTATTAGCATATGGTGTTCCAAGTATATTCATGTTTTTGTTTACCTTCCAAATTAAACTTGTTATGAGAAAACTAGTGATTAAAGCTCTCACGAACTTGATGGCACACTTTACTTTTCTTGCCCTTAATAAACTTGAACCATTGTGTCGTCTATGTTGTATATGCTTGCACTTATTTGTTGGGGATTAACAGAACCATGCTATCATGGGGAACGCTTTCAACATTGCACTGGTACTTTGTACCTAGTTGATATCATGCTCTTTTGTCTATGGATGTCGTCGGTGTGAAATGAAAGGGGAGCTTGTAAGTCCATGGAGTTATGTATATGTGTTAGAGAAACGCCCGGGCCGCTGGTCTAATCCATGCTGACATGGTGGAAACCTGCAGCATAACCATAATGAGATGTCTATGAAGAATTCTTATTATAAAAAAAAGAGTCCTATATTGAGAAAAAAAGAGAAAAAGAGAAAAAAGAGATTATGAAAAGAGGAAAGAGAGAAAAAAGCACCATATTCCCATGGTAAATAAGCAGATTGCTGAGATGCTCGTTGTCTGCTTGCCTTGTCATTTTGATATGGGGATTCTTCCGTATCATCGGGCAAGGGGTACCCCGTTGGCGGTTCTCTATTGTACACATGTACTTATGATGACAAGAACTTACCGGTGACTAAACTTGAGTGGCATGAGGAGTGGCCCTCGTATTCAAGGGACATGAGATTTCTAACTTATACTTCGTCAAGCATGTACACCATAGTTTGTTCACTTTAACCTTAATCACTTCAAGATGCTTATGATAGGGGCAATGAGAGCTGAAAGCTATTAAGTACCATAATTTTTGGAAGCTCTTTATGAAACTTGAATCCCTACTTCCTTCTATAAATGCCTTTCTTCCACTTATATATTGAGTCTCCACCTTCTATCTTTATGCACCTACTTTGAGAGCATAGTGGCCATTCTTAGTTCTATGTGCATTGTCCCAAGACTAGTTGATTGATGCATAACTTGATATTGCTTGTTTTAAACTATTTGTATCTAGTCACTCTTATGAACTTTGAAGGTGTCCTATGCATTTATATTTGCTATTCTATGAGGGACAAGCTGAATGCTACTATGCTATGTTTTCTTTATGTGAAAAAAACATACGTCTTGCAAAGCATTGTTATTCATGAATCTTTTGTTTGAGCCTTTTCATGTTGCAACATAGTTTCTTTGTCTTATTGCTAGAACTTTGTTTTTCATGTTATGATTAAAGTAGTAGCATCCCAACTTTGAATGTTTTACAAATACTTTGATCAAGTTTATGATGGTGCATGTCACCTCAAAAATTATTCTTTCTTTTTATCACTTACCTACTCGAGGATGAGCAGGAGTTAAGCTTGGGGATGTTGATACATTGCAAATGTATCTATAATTTTTGATGTTCCATGCTTGGTTTTATCTACTTTCTTGTGTTTTGTCCACACTTTGGAGTAATTTTCATATGATTTCTTGGACTAACCTATTAACAAGAGCCACAATGCCAGCAACCTATTTTCTGATGTTTTTGGTTCCAGGAAGTCAGAAAATGAATATTCTCGGAATTGGATGGGACAAAAGCCAAAGTGTCGTGGTGGTGTCACGGCAGATGCCATGGATAGGCTAAAGGTGGGGACTAATATGCGCTAGGGGAATCCAGGGAGGGATAGTAGAGTGAATCTCTACACAGAAGCTTCGTATTGATGTTCAGTCTCCAAGATTACAAGTGCTCCTCGAGCTGTATTGACAAGAGGAGGAAGAAGAAACTCTCTTACTCTTGCCTGTTAACTAGCCCAAGAACCCTGGACCCACAAGTATTTTCCTTGCTATGTATCTAAAAAGACCCAACCTCCTTACCAGAACCCCAACCCCCCCTTATATAGGGGTGGTTCGGTCCTGGCCTAGGGAAAAGTAGTAACCCGACAGGGGTGCTTTTCCCCTACGTCACTCTTGCTTTAGCGACGTTGCCTCTGCGGCGCCTGCGTCAGCCGACGTGAGCGTTGTCACCCTTGTCGGCCACGATCCGGTGGTCCTGCCCTTGCTTTATTCGCTCATCCAGTACGCACCGGGCCTTCTTTTTGACCAGAGATATTCCTTCCTTCTCATAGAAGCCAAACGAGGATCCGGATCATAGTTGATCCGGCCACACCTGTTCCTGCATATAAGCTAGACAAGTGTCTCCGACTTACTCCTTGAGTCGGACGAGACAATGTTAGGCGACCCCCCTGGTCCGGGTTACTCCGTGATCCAGCCTGCCTTGAGGTGACTCGGCCAGCATCCACTTTGACCTTGCTGAACCTCGGCTAACTCGGCCCTTATACCCTGGAGTGACCCTACCCGGGGTTATCCCCCCAACATTAGTCCCTGAAGCTGGTGCGGCCTTAGCAGCCTTGGTCACTAAGGCCACATCAGGTTCATTCGTATCTAAGTTTCGGACGTTTAGCTCCGGGTTATCTTTTTGTCTCGGATTATATGGATTTACGTTCCCTTCGCACGCTCCAAGTTTTCACTTGCCGGCCGGGTCACCACTTTGGCTCGGATCCTATGGTTTTACTTTCCCTCTGCACAGTTCAAGTTTTCACTTGCCGGCCGGGTTACCATCGTGGCTCGGATCCGGGCCGTGCTTCCTTCTCTCGTACGCCAACCCACATAATGGTTAATCATTACGCTGCCTCATTTTAAGGGTCTGCGCAATAACTGCTGCAGTAAATGTCAGTGATTACTGTGCCGGGGTTACGTCACGTCTGTCTCCTCGTTTACCGCAACCACACGTCGTGTCATGGGATCGCATTTACTCTGCGGCCCCCGGTGTGGCTTCTCTCTGATTGGTCGATGCCTGTGATACACGGCCACACCGTGTGGTTTTCCAGCGCAGCACGATCCCACTCGTTGATGACTGGGGGCAGTTAAATAGGGGAGGGGCACGCTCCTTAGAACTTTTCCATCTCCGCGCCCCCTCGCCCGTTCCTCTTCTTCTTCCTCGCGACCGCGCTGCCGCCAGTGCCCGTCGCAGCAGCGCCGCCGCCACACCTTCTCCGTTCCTCCGCACCGCAGTCACTGCTGCACCTCTGTTTAGCCACGGGTCCTCGTCAGTCTAGACCGCAGAGCCCCGCCGCCGCCATCTCCAGCGAGGACAGTGGGATCGAAATGACGGAGGATGAGCTCATCGTCGTTGAGCAGGAGATGGAGGAGGACGCCGGCGTGGCGGACCGCGGCGCGTGGGCCGGCTCCTGGGTCTGCGAGGACGACATCGACTGGCTCTACCGGACCCGGTGCATTCCCGCCGGCGTCACCGCTCGTCTCCCCTCCTCGGAGTTGGCCCCCTCACCTAATCCGGGTGAGTTCGTTGTTTTCCTATCCCATTTCCAACGGGGATTTGGGCTTCCAGTGAGCGATTTCTTCCGGGACTGGATCCGGACCTTTCACCTGCAACCACATCATCTCCCGGCGAACGCCATCACCTCTCTGTCCGCTTTCTTCTCTTTGATCGAGGGCTACACCGGGCTATGGCCTACGAAGGAGCTGTGGATCCGGTTCTTCGGCCTCCGCCGCAACGTCGTCCCCAACATCCACGTCGAGTCGGAGGACAAGCAGCTAACTCAGTTCGGAGCTGCCTCGATCTCGCCCCGGAGGTATTCAATCTTTCCCCGGGTCACCGGGCTTGACTCCTGCAAAGGATGGGCCCGGACCTTCTTCTACGTCCGGAACGAAGGCACGGAAGATTTGATCCGGTTGCTGCCCTACGCTCCGGCTCCCCCTAAAACGGATTTCTGGGAGGAGGTTGCCAAGAAACCTACGGCTCTGGCCAACCAAGTGAACAAAAGGTTTGTAGAGCTGAAGAAGCTCGGATTGCACAACGAGGATGCCATGATCACATTCGTGCACAACCGAATCTCTCCCCTTCAGCGGCGCACTCACAAGTTGTGCCATATGAGCTTCAGTCGCGACCCCAACCGAACCTCCTCGTTCGAGTTGAGCAATACGGAGATCTTCCGCCGGGTTAAGGCTCTTTTCACCATCCATAAGGACTTCTCTGCCGAATGGACGTGGGGAATCGAGCATTACTGCCGTGACATGATCCCTCCCGCGGTAAGCTTCACGGGGTAAACTTATCTCGATCAATTTCATGTCGGTTCTTATCATATTTCTGACTTTGCTCCTTGTGCTTTTTTCTCAGCTGTTTCACTAGCAAACCCTCGAGGATGGCCCGGATCTGACCCTTAAGTGGGCCCTGGACCGAGAAATTCTGGATGAGGAGGAGCCGGACCAGGAGATGGTCCTCCCCACACCTGATGCCACCAGACGACCCAGCGGTAAATTCCCTTCTCTTAGAGATTGACCCGACCATGAGGATGACTCGGATATCGATGTGATTGAACCCGTTGAGGCTGTCCCTCTTTCTTTTGCCTTCCCGGCATCAGCTAACCCTGGTGGGCACATCCACGAGGATTCTCCACTTGCCACGGGCGAGCCTATTCCGGTGGAGTCAAAGAAGAAGCGCGGATCCGTGTCGAGTTCTTCTTCCGAACCTTCTCAGCCTTCCAAAAGGCAAAAGAAGGCCGGAGACAAGACTGCCTCCAAACGGGCAGGCAAAGCCCCGGCACGGAGGGCTCGGAAACCTAAGGAGGCCGAGACCTCGGATGCGTAAGTTCTTTTTTCACTGCGCAACACACTTCTCCCTGCTTGGGGTAATTTCACTCCTGATATTATGTTCTCTTGCAGGGCTCCTGTGGAGGTCCCTCAGAGCGGATCGAGCATCTCCTCTCCTCTTTGGTCTAGCCCTTCCCCTCCCCGTGACGATGAGTTACGCCCGCTGAGCCCTATTCTGGAGGGCTTTGCGGCCGCTTCGGGTTCCGCAGTACCTCCTTCAGAGGGACGTGACCTCGGATCGGGAGGGGTCGGATCGGCCGAGGCAACGGCGTTCGGCACTTCGGCATTGCCGCAACCAGCAACTACCAATTCTACCGCAACTCCAGCACCAGCAGCAGCTCCAGCACCAGCCACCGAACCAGCGCATGTCCCGGCTCCGAAGAAACCAACAGCAGCTCCAGCGCTAGCCACCAAAGCCCCCGTGCCAAGTTCATCTGCCTCGTCCGAGTCATCTCAAGCTCGGCGAGGACCCACTCCAGCGGCTTCCAAGGGCAAATCCACTGTGGTCACTTCCTCCCAGCAGGCCAAAGGCAAGTCCACCTCCGTCGAGGCTGGGCAGCGAACTTTGTCGTCGATGCTTCCAAAGAAATCATCAGTAGCGACGGGTCCTCCTGCCGAGCCAGCTGATTCGCAGCAGATGGTTCTTCACACTAGCCCGGCTCTTGCCCTGATTGAAAGGAAAGAAGCTCACGCCAAGGGCTTGGTGGCACCTCACATGCCCACTAGCAAACGGTACCCTCCGAGCCTCATCGAGTTCGTCATGAACTGGAATAAGGCGAAATTTGTCTACAACGACGATCTCCTGGAAAAGTTCGGGCCAGCTGAATTTTCCGCTCAGATGAATACCGCCGCCAAGGCCATTAACCTTGCTGGGCGTATGATGGAGGTACGTCGTTTCTTCTTTACATGCTGTAGATACTAACCATTAGTCCCCGAGCCTCCGGCGGAGTAACTTGTTACTCGGTCGGATGCTCCTTAGAAGATCAACGTAGCTGCATGTAAACCTCAAATATGCACACACCTAGAGCCGGGTTAAGTTCTGCTTGGCCCGGATCTCATATACTTCGAATATGCACACACCTAGAGCCGGGTTAAGTTCTGCTTGGCCCAGATCTCATATACTTCAAATATGCACACTCCTAGAGCCGGGTTAAGTTCCGCTTGGCCCGGATCTTGTACACTTCGAATATGCACCGAACTAACTTTACATGCCTGTGCCTTTGTCAGGTAACCACCAACCGTCGGAGCGCCGAGTTTCATCGCCTGCTTGATACCCACAAGATCTTGCGCGCAAAACACGTTGCACTTGGCGCGGAGCATGAAAAGAGGGGTAATTTCCTCTCTTAACACCTCACCGTTTCGTTTGTTTCTGCCGGACTAACCTCCCTATTCGGTTTTTTGCAGCTGGGGTGGAGGCTGAAAACAAGATTATGCGGAAAAACTTAGAGGAAATCCAAGGTATGTCCCCTTTCGGCCAACGTCGTTGTGTTTTCCATTCTTTCTTTTTCTTGGCTCGGCAAACATTCACTCCTCGGCTTTGCCGGGTCAACACACTATTTCAGCATCGCTTGAGGATAGTGTGCCCGTGCCTGATATGATGCTGCATTTTCTCGAACAAGCAGGACAGCATCAAGCCGAGCTGAAGAAGAAGGATGATGATCTTGCCCTCCTCCGGACCAAGGACGGCGAGATAGCCAAACTCAAGGACGAGATGGAGAAGATGAAGGCCCAACACAAAACCGAGCTCCAGAAAGTTGGCCAGAACTTCACCGAAGAGCGTGAGCGTTTTACCCTTCAGATCTCCAAGGACCAGGATCTGCTCAAGGAATCCGAAGTCCGGCTTGGGTTGGCGCTTGCCAAGCTTGAACAAGTTCGCTAGAGACGCGATAGTTGTATCAAGGAGTTGACCCGGATCCATCGCCATATCTCACGTAAGTTTCTTCTCCTTGCCCGACCTAGTTTTCTGGGTTAGCTCATATGCCTTTGCTTCAGCATCCTCCCTTTCCTTATTTTCAGATAACTTTCCGGAGGGTACTGCCATCGCCAGTGCTGTCGTTGCGAAATTCCGCCAAGAGAGGGGTACTCCCATCGCTCCTGATGGTGAGAGCATCCCCTTAGACATGGAGGACTTGTTGGTTAGCATGTCAGCTCGGGTGGAAACTATCAAGAACTATGGAAAAGATCTCCTCGACGTTGCGGTCCGGATCTTCAACACCTTCTGGCCAAGCAAGGACGCTCCGGAAAGGATCACGCTCCTTGCGGAAAAACTGATGGAGATTGAGACTCAACTTGACCTCTGGAGGGAATCCGCCGGGCGTGCCGCAGCAGATACCCTTCTCCATCATATCCTTTCATGGTACGAGAAAATCGATCTGAGCCTGCTCACCCGCCGGCGCACCGGATCCAAATGGACCGATGATCCGGAGTGGGTAGCTCGGCGCCAGGCTTGCGCCTACAGCCTCATCGAATATTCTCCAGTCCATGACTAGGTTGAGGGGCCGAGCTTTCTGGAATCCGGCGAGGAGGAGCAGATGGAGAACTTGGAGGATGGGTCGGGCAATGATGGAGAAGATGCTGCTTTAGACATTGAAGATAGTGATGATGACGCCGAACTTCCTCCTCCTGCCGCTCCTTAGTTGAAAAAAAAACTTGAAATTTTATCAGATCCCCGGTATGCCGGGTGCAATTGTATGCTGAATACATAATATTTTGCTACTATGCTTGTATGCCAGATTAACTTGGGCGTAGTCCCCGAGTTTCATTTTCTTGTTCGTCCAATTCTCCGGCTCGATCCATGTCTACCTTGATTTGGTTTTACGACTTACGAACCCGAGCCACAAGAATCGTTTTAACAATACTGAGAAACTTTGAGGCTTGGCTCAAAATAATTCAACATAATAGCTTGAGAGTAAATACGGGGTTAGTCTGGAAAAAAACGTTAGCTGGAATAGGATCGTTTTGTTAGTAGTTTTTCATGTGCTACGCAATTCCAAACTTGTTCCCTTGCTCGCCATGAAGCCAATTCTTGTTGGACAGCAGCAAGTCGAAGGGTTGGGTTTTTGGTGCTCACACATTACTAATCCGGGTTAAGCGAAACGAGTCATTCCAGCTAACACATAAAAAGTAACAACAATCATTTATTAAGGCAGTCCCCGAGTTACTGCTCGAGGCTCCGCTATTTCATTGATAGGCTCATCGCCGACATACATACCGACATATGAGGATGACTCGGGTACATACACTCTTTAGCTAAGTGTAGAAGGGACAAAGTAGTGCTACATTCCACGGTCGCTTGGATTCCTCTCCGGACCTATCCGCCTTGTTCTTTTCCTGTGGCTTTGCATCTATGAGATAGTAAGAGTCATTGTGCAATGCTTTGCTCACAATAAATGGTCCTTCCCATGGGGGGATAATTTATGCATGCTAGTGGTATGCTGTACCAACCGGAGCACCAGATCGCCTTCCCGGAAGACTCGGGGGCACACTTTTCGGCTATGATAGCGTCGGAGATTTTGCTGATATATGGCGGATCTGGACAGTGCCAGTTCTCTCGCTTCTTCCAGCAGATCAACATCATTTTGCCGGGCTTCTTGCACTTCGGCTTCTATGTATTGGGTGACTCTAGGCGAATCATGCTCTGTGTCGGCTGGTAATACAGCTTCTGCCCCATATACCAGAAAGAACGACGTGTAGCCTGTTGATCAATTCGGAGTTGTTCTTAAACTCCACAATACCGCTGGTAGTTCTTCTATCCAGCACCTCGCTGATCTTTGCAGCGGCTCAATGAGCCGGGGTTTTCTCCCGGATAGCACTAATCCGTTGGATCTTTCCACTTGTCCGTTCGATGCGGGGTGGGCTATCGAGGCTATGTCGAGTCGGATTTTCTTATCTTGGCAGAATCGTGCAAATGCTCCTTCAGCAAAATTGGTGTCGTTATCAGTGATGATACTATGAGGATAACCGTATCTCAAGATGATGTCTTTGAGAAATGTCACAGCCGTAGCTCCGTCACATTTTCTTATAGGCTTCACTTCGATCCATTTTGTAAACTTGTCCACCATGACCAGAATGTGCGTCATGTTCCCTTTTGCTGGTTTGAACGGGCCGACCATATCCAAGCACCACACAGCAAATGGCCATGTAATTGGTATGGTTTTGAGTTCCGACATAGGCATATGTGTCTTAGTGGCGTATCTTTGGCAACCATTGCATTTTCTCACCAGATCCTCCGCTTGCTCCAAGGTGCTTGGCCAGTAAAATCCATGCCGGAACGCCTTTGCCACTAAGGCCCGGGATGAGGCGTGATGCCCGCATTCTCCTTAGTGTATATCTCGGAGGATGTCAAGTCCTTCTTCCGGATCAACACACCGCTGGAGGACATTGGTTACACTCCGTTTGTACAGCTCGGAATTGATGATGGTGTAAGCTTTGGCTCTCCTCTGAGTTTGCCTGGCTAGCACTCCCTCAGTGGGTAACGTTCCATCCTTCAAGAACTGATATATAGGCAGTGCCCAAGCTGGTACTGCTCGCGCAGGGAACATCTCCTCATCAATTTCCATCCGATCCACCGGCATAACTTCGGCCGGATCACGCTGACCAGTCCCCGGGTCTGGTGAGGTAGTCCTCGGGTTTGCCAAGGTAATCCCCGGTTTTGCCGAGGTAGTCCCCTGGTTCGGCGTACCACTTCCCATGTCAATGTCCATGGGCTCAGCTCCGGATTTCGTGTTTTCCGGGACATAGATTGAATCGGTTCCTGGGGACGGCCTGATAGATGGCTTTCTGAGGTGCTCCAATGCAACACCCAGTGGAATTGCCTGTCGGGTCGAGCCGAGCTTCGACAGCATGTTGGCAGCTTCGTTTTCCGTGCGAGGTACATGATGAAACTCGCATCCCTCAAAGTAACCCGAGATTTTCTGCACATGAAATCTGTATAGTGCCATGTTTGGATCCAGGGCGTCCCACACTCCGGACACTTGCTGTATTACTAGATCCGAGTCGCCAAAACAGATTATCCGACGTATGCCAATTTTCTTTGCCACTTTGAGACCATGCACAAGAGCCTCATACTCAGCGACATTGTTTGATGCCACGAAATGGATCTGCAATACGTACTTGAGCTGATCCTTCTTTGGCGAGGTAAGCACAACCCCGGCACCTAATTTGGTTTTGGTCTTCGATCCATCAAAGTGCATCCTCCAGTAGTTCGGATCCGGTGGCGGTGGTTCGTATTCTACCTCGGCCCAATCCACGAAAAAGTCCGCTACAGCCTGGGACTTGATCGCTTCTCTTCTATCGTACTGGGGCGCGTATGGTGCTAGCTCAATTGCCCATTTCGCAATTCTGCCATTCGCATCTTTGTTACCCATTATCTCTGATATGGGGGCTTCGCATATCACTTTGATGGGATGCTCCTTAAAGTAGTGCTTTAACTTCTTTGCCGCCATATAAACTCCGTATGCCACCTTTTGAAAATGCGGGTAATTCTGTTTTGAGGTAGATAATACCTCGCTCAAGTAATACACTGGTCTCTGCACCGACTTACCCTCTTCATCTCGTTCCACTACAATCACTCCACTTACCACTCGGTTGGTTGCAGCTATGTAGAGCAACATTGGCTCCTTCGACAGTGGAGCAGCTAACACTGGTGCAGTGGCCAACATCTTTTTCAAGTGGGCAAAAGCTTCATCGGCCTGCGGCGTCCAAACAAATTTATCCGATTTTTTCATGAGTTGGTAGAGAGGCAGTGCCTTTTCCCCTAACCGACATACAAACCGACTCAACGACGCCAGGCATCCAGTGAACTTCTGGATGTCGTTGAGACACTTCGGCAGCTCCATTCGTTCGATGGCTCGGATCTTAGTTGGGTTAACCTCGATACCTCGGCTGGAGATGAGTAATCCGAGTAATTTCCCAGCCGGGACACCAAAGGTACATTTATCCGGGTTAAGCTTCATCCGGAATCTCCTCAAGTTCGTGAATGTTTGCCTTATGTCATCAAGGAGCGTTGCGCTTTCCTTGATCTTGATAACCACATCATCCATGTAGACTTGTACATTTTGACCTATTTGATCGTGCAAACATTTTTGCATGCATCTTTGGTCCGTTGCTCCTGCGTTTCGTAAACCAAATGGCATAGTGCGATAGCAATAAGCCCCGTACGGGGTTATAAAGGCAGTCATTATTTGATCATCCGGGTTCAGGGGTATCTGGTGGAAACCAGAATAAGCTTCAATAAACGACAACAGTTCACATCCCGCGGTAGAGTCGATGACCTGGTCTATCCTCGGCAGTGGAAATGGATCTTTTGGACACGCCTTGTTCAGGTTCGTGTAATCGATACACATACGCCAACACACCGCCACGTTCAGATCATCCTTTTTCTTTTCTACCGGCACCGGATTAGAGAGCCAATCCGGATACAGCACTTCCATGATGAATCCTGCTGCTAGCAACCGAGCTATCTCGTCACCAATGACCTTTCTCCTATCCTCAGCGAAGCGTCGGAGAGGCTGCTTCACCGGCCTTTCTCCGAGTCTTACGTTCAAAGAGTGCTCGGCCAACTCCCTCGGAACACCTTGCAAGTCCTGCGTGGACCAAGCAAAAATATCCCGATTCTCACGGAGGAAGTTGACGAGCTCGCTTTCCTATTTGTCAGTTAACCCGGCCCCAATTGTCACGGTACACTCCGGAAACACGATATCCACCGGGATCTTCTTGGTGTCCTTCGCGGCTTGAAATGAAACGCTTCCATGCGGGTTACTTAACACTGGCATATACTGCTGCGCGGACTGAGCTAATGCCGCCACTTCTTGGATTTTTCTTTTCTCTTAGGAAATTACGAGTGACTCGGCTAGGTTAGACCCGGCTGAAGCGCACTCAATAGAACGTCGGAAATCCCCAGCGATAGTAATTGCACCATTTGGCCCGGGCAACTTCATCTTCAGATAGCCAACGTGGAAAATTGCCATGATTTTTCTCAGTGCCGGTCTCCTGAGTAATGCATGATACGCGCTCTCCAAGTTTACCACCTCAAACTCCAAATTTCGGTTCGGCAGTTATCCCTCGTACCGAATAGCACGTCGACCCGGACTTTGCCTATGGGTTCGCAGGATATGCCGGGCACGATACCGTGAAAAGTTGTTCTTGTAGCCTGGAGCATGTTCTCCGAGATGCCCAACTTGCGCATCGTATCCACGTACATGATGTTAATGCTACTGCCATTATCGATCAGTACCTTGGAGAACCTCACATTAATGTTTGGTCCAATGAACTTCGGATCTAACACTAGTGCATACGAGCCCGGACTTGGCATAAGCTTGGGATGATCTTTGACGCTCCAGGTAATTTCCTGGTCCGACCAAGACATGTACCTCGTCACTGCAGGCATAACCGCGTTAACCTCCATATGTCGGCGCTGCAAGCTTTTTCTGTCTGTTTCCTCTGTTGTGAACACACAGTAGCTCTAGTGATGTTCCCTGTACTCATTTCTTCCCTCGTTTCCGGAGTACCTCTGATCCGGTTGTTGCTGGTTTTCCACCTGATGCACTGCATCCCTTCTTTCACTGTTGTCATACCTCGGCGGAGGGGGAGGCAACATCAGTTGCTGCGTGTTTGCTCCGGAGAGCAATTGCTGCCGGGGTAACTTCTGCCGAGGTTGATCATTCCGGGGTGCCTGAGCATTCCCCGAACCACCTTGTTCTATCTTGCGCATCCACTCACATTGTCTCTCGTGTGACCCGCCGGGCTATTCGGATTTGGCGTGTGAAACTTGCACGGCTGGTCCAACATTGACTCATAGGTATACCTCGGACGATCTTTCTTTTCTTGCCATTGCTTCTTCTGCTCCGGAGTCCATGTTTTCTTGCCATCGTTTCGAGGAGTCCATTGCCCTCCCGTTCTCTGGTGTTGGTTGCTCCCTGCCCCGGGCTGATCTTGATTCACGGCCGCAACTTGTTGCGAACCATATCGATGGTCCAGTCTATCGTCTCTCCTTTTTCCTCTGTAATCATTCCTCCGGGATGACCCAGATTCGTCCCTCGGATAGTACTCCTCATTTGACTCGTTCGACGCGATCCTAGGTTGAGTTGGATCACCTAAAGCATAAGAATCCGCGATCCGGATCATCTCTGCCAATGTGACTAGCATTTTCCTTTGCAATTTCATCCACAACTTGCTGCCATATCTACATCCTTGTGCGAACCACGCTATAGCCTGTGACTCTATGACTCCCTCACACGAGTTTCTCACGTTACACCACCGGGTCAAGAATTCACGGTCCGTTTCGTTAGATCTCTGCTTGCACATTGCTAGGGTCTGCGGTCTATTCGGTCTCTGATACGTACTTGAGAAGTTGCTAATGAACATTTCTTCAAAATCTATCCAGCAGTTGATGCTTCCGGGTGGCGAATTATTCAGCCAAACCCTAGCTGGACCTTCCAACATTTGGGGTACATATCGTACGGCCCACCTCAAGTTGCCAGTTTCAATTTTCACAGCTGTTGCGTAGTTTATTAGCCAATCCTCCGGCTTTGTACTGCCGTCATACGTCTTCGTGCCCCTGGGTAATTGGAAATTGGGTACAGGCGGTTCCTTCATGATCCGGGGTCCGAAGCACGCTGGACCTGGAGGACCTTGACATTCGATCTGTTCCGACCTATACAGGCGATCCAGTTTTAGCCTGGCGTCATCCGGCATCAAATCTCTGCTTCCCAATCTCGACCCTATCACATGATAGTCTGGTCTTGCGTATCCTGCATTCATCATCTCCGAGTCTCCATCATTGTATTGGTCTTGCTCTCGTTGTGGTCCTCTCTGTTGCATACCACGGCCGGCACTTTGCTCTTGCCTTGGTGCATTCCGCTACTGCGGTTGACCCGCTCCTGCCGAGTTTCGCTGTCCGGCATTGCTGTTGGCATCATTCCCTTGACCGGCATTGCCTTGGTCGTGGTTACCTCGGCTCACACTTCGTCGATCGTCGTTTTTCCGTATCTCTTTTTCCTTTCCCGCACGCGTTGGGTCGTACGGAACGATCTGCTTGTTCCGTCTGGCCGAGGTTACTACCTCTTCTCTTCTAGGGCCACCATGAGGCGATGATGCGTCTCCCGCGGATTTCTCCGGGTTACCCATCACCGAATGGATGATTTTAGATGCTCCAACTCACTCCGAGTTACCCCTTAACAGCTCCTCATTCTGCCTGTTCGTGATCCGAACCAGCTCGTTAACCCGGTCTTGCTGTCTTTGGCGGGCTTCACCCGTCAGACCCTCTAGCTCGGATGCCGCGGCATCTGCTGCTCTGAGGTTCTTCGTCGGGGTACTATACTTCGGCAACCCTAGAGACAGATAGTTTTCTGACCCTTCCTATCCATTATCACCTTCTCTGTTCATCTCGCTTATGAGGTTTTTCCCTTTTACCGTCACTGCGTTAACCTTGTTCACTTTCGCGTACTCACGCAGCGTCATGTTCAACGACTGCTGAGCCGCCGCTATTTTCTTCGCGCCCTCCAGTATCTTTCGCCGGGTATCCTCTAGCTCGGCCTGTGCCTGAGCCGGATCTACCACTGCTGCCACCGGGTTAGCCAAGCTATCCATAGCTTCCCTCAGCACGTTCTCAGGCCTCTCTAGCGGAGGACCCCTAGCTTTCCTCGGTGCTTTGGGTGTTACCTCCGGGTCTGGCGCCGGATCTTTGTTCGCGCCTGCGCCTGGCGCAGTCATCATCACCTCTGCATGGTCTGGGCAGCGAGCGATACGCGCCCCGCGAGCCACAGTGAGGGGTGGTTCCCCCGCATCAACGACGCGACGCGGATGAACGCAAGACACGTCCATAGCAACATAGACCTTGTGCGCGCCGAGCTTGAAGAAGATGCCGTTGCGCGGAAGGGGGCGTGTGCCGAAGCAGCCAACATTGTCGCTGACGTAGTCCAGCGCACCGAAGCGCTGAACGAGCCCGGAGACGATGCGTTCACCGGTGCCGATGAAATTTCCCGTCCGGATCTTCACCCCTGCTAGCGCCGCTAGCCCCAAGGTGGGCGCCAACTGTCGTGGTGGTGTCACGGCAGATGCCATGGATAGGCTAAAGGTGGGGACTAATATGCGCTAGGGGAATCCAGGGAGGGATAGTAGAGTGAATCTCTACACAGAAGCTTCGTATTGATGTTCAGTCTCCAAGATTACAAGTGCTCCTCGAGCTGTATTGACAAGAGGAGGAAGAAGAAACTCTGTTACTCTTTCCTGTTAACTAGCCCAAGAACCCTGGACCCACAAGTGTTTTACTTGCTATGTATCTGAAAAGACCCAACCTCCTTACCAGAACCCCAACCCCCCTTATATAGGGGTGGTTTGGTCCTGGCCTAGGGCATACGTGGAGGCATATTCCTAAGAATATGCCTCCTCCCAAAGTAGTAACCCGACAGGGGTGCTTTTCCCCTACGTCACTCTTGCTTTAGCGACGTTGCCTCTGCGGCGCCTGCGTCAGCCGACGTGAGCGTCGTCACCTTTGTCGGCCACGATCCGGTGGTCCTGCCCTTGCTTTATTCGCTCATCCAGTATGCACCGGGCCTTCTTTTTGACCAGAGATATTCCTTCCTTATCCTAGAAGCTAAACAAGGATCCGGATCATAGTTGATCTGGCCACACCTATTCCTGCATATAAGCTAGACAAGTGTCTCCGACTTACTCCTTGAGTCGGACGAGACAATGTTAGGCGACCCCCCTGGTCCGGGTTACTCCGTGATCCGGCGTGCCTTGAGGTGACTCGGCCAACATCCGCTTTGACCTTGCCGAACCTCGGCTAACTCGGCCCTTATACCCCGGAGTGACCCTACCCGGGGTTATCCCCCCAACACAAAGTCAGTATTTTACCGGGGTACAATTGGAGCCAGAATATGAGACGGAGAGGGGCTAGGGCCTGGCCACACCACCTAGCCGCGCGGCCAGGCCTGGCCCGCGCCAGGGGGTGGACTGGCCGCCCCAGGCACCCCCTCGGCCTCTCCTTCTACCTATATATTTCCTCTGATACGGAAACCCTAAGGACCCGATCGAAATTCCACGAAAGAGTATGTAGCCGCCGTTGTCTCTGTCCCTAGATCGAGAGGGATCTGAAGCTCTTCCCGGCACCCTGCCAGAGAGGGGAATTCATCCTGGAGGCATTCTTCATCATCATGCAAGCCTCCGGTGTGATGCATGAGTAGTTCATCTTTGGACTACGGGTCCATGTAGTAGCTAGATGGCTGGTTCTCCTCCTTTGTGCTATCATGTTTAGATCTTGTGAGCTCTGTTCATGATCAAGATCATCTATTTGTAATTCTGCATGTTGTGTTTGCGGGGATCCGATGGATATTGAGATGCTATTTCAGATTGATTATTGATTCTATCATGTCTTTGTTATTTGTGATCTTGCATGATTTCCGTTGTTAGTAGCTATCTTGGCCAAGTAGATGCTAGCAACTCCAAGAGTTAGTATTTATGCTCGATAGTGGGTTCATGCCTCTAGTAATCTGGGGAAGTGACAGAAATCTCTAAGGTACTAGATGTGTTGTTGCTACTAGGGAGAAAACAATAATCCTTTGTTCATAGAAAAATCGTATTGTTTATTTTACACGCAATTCATTATGCAATAATTTGTTGCTTGCAACTTAATACTGGAGGGGGTTCGGATGATAACCTTAAGGTGGATTATTAGTCATAGATGTAGTTGGATGGCGGTCTATGTATAATGTTGTAATGCCCAATCGAATCTCAAAGGAGTCAAGATGAGTAGTATATGCATGTATGCTTTCTCGATGTTTGTCAATTGCCCCGCTGTAATTTGTTCACCTAGCATGTTATCTATCTTAAGGAGAGCCACGTCTATTGAACTATGGACCCCGGTCCTTTCTTTTACATACAATCTACAAACTGTTTACTGCTTTGTGTTTACTTTCTGCAAACTTTTACTTCCTTACATTCGATATGTTTAATCCTTTGTTTTCAGCAAAACCGGTGAGATTGACAACCTCATCGCAAGTTGGGGTAAAGTTCTGTGGTTGTGTTGTGCAGGTCTCCATGTTGCTACTAGCACCGGTAGTGCGCCCTGCCAAGGCTCAGCTAGCAACACCTTTGGGGTGTTTCCTTGCTCCTACTGGATTGATAACCTTGTTTTCATACTGAGGGAAAACTTGCTGCTGTGCTCATCATACCTTCCTCTTGGGGTTCCCCAATGAGCTCAATATATTTTGGGCCACCAAAGTGCAAAGGCGGAAGTTGTGAGGAAAGTTACCTTTTCACAACAGGCACCTCCTTTGTGCCGATAGCCACTGTCGGAGCTTTTCGTTTTCGAGGGACAACGTCCGGCAATGGAACTATTTCCTCCTCCTGGGAAAACTCAGGAGGATACCCCTTGATAGGAGCTAATTCCGACTCGGGGAGGTCGGCAAGATGAAAAGAAGATAGTATCTCAGTGTTGCAAAATAACTTAAAGATGAACACATAAGAAAGGGTTGTTGCTAAAGCTTACCATCACAACGGGATCTTCCGCTGTATGCATGTCCAGAGATACCTCCGGGATCTTCCTCTCGATCTTCTCCCTTATCAGCCACTTGATCTGGCTTATATAATCTTTATCCATGTAGGATTTGGGGCTGATACGGAGGGAGTCTTTTTTCGACTTCGTGATGGAATGCATCAGTCAGTCACCATGGTGTTGGAGAGGTTAGATCCGGCATGATACCCAGCACTGGACCAAGTCAGACCCGCTCAGGCCGTTATGCTTCATTAGATATTCAATTCGCCTCTTGGCGAGAAGCAGATCCTCACTGAGAGCCGGAGCGACCTCGTCCCAAGATGCTTGAGGTGTGGCGGCTCCATCGATGAAAGTTGGCAATACAGTAGCATTACCGGGAGTGGGAATATCCTTATGATATAAAAAGGTAGCCGGCCATTGTTTGACCGACTCACTAGCTAAAATCCGAGGATAAACCCGCTCACGCCTAACCGAAAGACTAATAGTGCCGGTAATATAAGGATTACCAGCAGTGGTGGAGTTTCTCCGGACTAAGAAGTAGTACCGGAAGAGAGTGAGACTCGGCCTAATGCCAAGATACCCCTCGCACAAAGATGCGTAAGCGCTCATCTCTAAGATGGAGTTCGGGGGGAGATGGTGGAGTTGAACTCCATAATGATCTACAACCTCGGAAAAGAAATATGAGGGAGGAAAGCTCAGACCTCTGTCCAAATGAGTGCCGAAGTGCACTCGCTCGCCTCGCGAGGGTTGGGGACGGATTCGCCGAGGCCGCTCCACCAATCGCCGGTGCGGAGGAGCCCTTCTTCTTCTACGCTGTGGAGCTTGTCATCGTCGAGGACGCACGGGATCTAGACCCCGCGATTGCTCTCCTTTTCTGTCCTCGCTGTCATTGCTGCCGCGCCGTAGGATGATGTAGAAGCCATTTTTCCGATGCGCCGGTGACCTTGGATGGGCGGCGCTGGGAATTTATGGAGGCAAGGGAGCTCTATGCGCGTGGGAGAAGTAGGGTACAAGGAAACGGTGCTGGGAACAGGTGATCGAAGAAGATGAAGAAAAGGAATCCTCACCCCTTATAACCGCCAGCCGTGCCAAGAGTCATGCAAATGTTACAGTAAATATGCCATGCATCGTGGAAAGAACTGGGAAGCCCCACGCGATGATTACGCCGCCTCGATCTTCACGCATGCATTGAAATGGCGCGTCATTTCCGTGAAAGGCAGGCCCACCAACGGTCGTGCTGACAGGAAATGTCTGTCAGTGACGTGACTTGACCATGACTAGTGTCAGATGACATCAGAGACCAAGTTCCGGCTTAGTTTGAATTTCAAGATGGAAATCGGAATAACGCATTTATAGGTCCGACTCAATTTTGAGACCTGGATCGTATCTTTTCTTATGAAGTTTTAGGAACCCTTCAAGATTCTGTAAGCTGAAGATCAAGCTAGACGATGATAAATCTGACTTTGGATCTTAGAGTCCTCCGGGGGCGGTTGTTGTGGATATACTTTCTGGGTATCCTCAATGTACCTCACTGACCAGGGTGGCCCACTTCGGGTTAGAGCTCTACTTCATGGGCGGCCCAGTCAGGGAGAAGAACGAAGTCCAATCTAGCTACGGGAAGGCCCAGAAGACTTACCGACATAGGCCCATAGTGTTACTTGTAGTTCAAGATCTACTCTATAACCGACTCTTAATCGTAGCCGGATATATCTCTCCTATAAACCCTAGGCCAGATATCTATATAAGCCGTCCTAGGGAGAGCCTTTAGGGCACCCTAACAATAGTCTACAATAGGCTGTTGTTGGGGATATAATTTCCGGGTATCCTCAATGTACCTCACTGACCAGGGTGACCCACTTTGGGTTAGAGCTTTGCTTCACGAGCGGCCCAGTCAGGGAGAAGAACGGAGTCCAATCCGGCTACGGGAAGGCCCAAAAGACTTACCGACGTAGGCCCATAGTGTTATTTGTAGTTCAAGATGTACTCTGTAACAGACTCTTAGTCATAGCCGGATTGATCTCTCCTGTAAACCCTAGGCCGGATATCTATATAAGACTTCCTAGGGAGAGCCTTCAGGGAACCCTAACAATAGTCTATAATCTCAACTCGCATAGGCGAAACCCTTATAACCAATATTTCGGCTTTGCCGTATTACTGGATTGCTAGCAGGAGTAGGATCCATCCAAAGCTGGTGGATTCGAACCTGGGTAAACTTGTGTGCTCACCGTTCTGGAATCTCATACGACTCACACCCCTGTCTTCCACATGCCTCGAGGACCACCTCATGGCGTACTTGTCATCAATCCGACGACAGTTGGCGCCCACCGTGGGGCAAGTGAGCTTCGGATCTATGTTCCGAGCGGAATCTGCAAGAATCAAAATCGGCGAGACTATCGCCGTTGGTCTCATCCTCTACACCAGTGACGTCCCTCTCATCGTCCTAGACGAGACATGGATTCCGGCTAGGGAAGCCATGACCACCTACACCATCATGTCATTTGGTGAGATCGATGTTTACGTCGGTTTCACTGAACCTGCCCCACCCACCCCAGCGGTGACGATAGAGGCAGATGGAATTTCTGGGTCCCCTTTGTCCGTGGAGGCGGCAGAGTTCTGGATCTCAGAAAACCCTAATCCCACCCAGCCCGCACCAATTGCGGAGATAGTGGAGAAAGCTAAACCTGAGGCAGATCTCGCAGCACAAGTCGGATCTGGAGCGGATCTACCTAGCTAGGTAGAAACCCAGATCGACCTAATTGCGGAGGTCGAAATCCAGGAGGAGCAAGAAGATAACTCTGGTTCCGGCTATGATGACGTCGGGATGGATAGGCCCCTCCTGAGATACACGTTGAGGCGCATGATGATGCAAGACGCAAGCGTATATGCAATCCTCGAGACCATCAGGCGTTTCAACGAAGCCTACTATGAAGACCGCAGTTATCGCCAAAGGAACGCGTCGCACTTTGTCGGATATGTTGGATCCGGATCCAGCTCTGCCGATGCTGGAGATAACACCGACTCTATGCTTGAGTCTATTGGAAGAAGCGTCAAATTACCAGCATCTTTGGATGACTCCATGACGTCGGCAGATTTCCGGAAGTTCTCCGCGGAATATGAAGAGGAGCTTAACTCCACAGCTGCTCCAGAAAGAGAAGACATGGATGAAGGATCAGGAGAAAACTCTCCCAAAGCACATGATAACAAGGATCTCGGAGACGATCCCGAGAACCAGATGGCCAAAAGTACCAATCAAAGTTTGACTACGGGAAACGGGCCCAAAGCCGTCTTTGCTACCGGCGCTGCCAAGAAGGCAAAGAAGAAGAACAAGAAGAACAAGACCCCGGCAAAAGATCTTCCGGAAGAGGAAGTGATTGCCGAGGAATACAAAGAATACTCGGATGGAGCACTTATCCCAGACAAGCCAAAAGAAGAATTGGTGGATGGACACGTGATCACTGAAGGTGTGTGTAAACTCATCGATGCTGCATTAACCACACCTATCCCTACAGCTGCAGAACTTACTGCTGAACAACTGGATGAAAGGGCCCAGGCTCTAGAAGCGCGTCATCAAGTACTCCTGGATGAAGCCAAAAACATCAAGGAGGAGAAGAAACGCATGGCAACTATGGAGAAATACATCTCTCGGCAACATTAGAAGACCCGGAAGCGTCACATACGTGACGATCAATTCCCGGAAGTGTACAAGGTTCTCTTTGAAGGAGACCCAGGGATGCCTCGTCTTGACAGCACAGGAGATCTGGTGTATCCAGCACGGTACAGAACACTGTTGCAGCTCGAGATATCCTATCGAACAATCCAGCCCCAGAACAGGTTCGATTGGGCATCAAGCTACTCACCAAGGGTCTGGAGCAGCAAAGGGCCACGAAATCCGGAAGCGGAAAACTGGTCTCCAAATCCGAACAATGTCGCACAGACTCGGCCTAGAATGATATAAGGCCCCAGCGTGTTCCGGAACAGCATTACCATTTCGACCGTCGGGAAGACAACTACTCAAGAACCGGATCTTCAGGACAACATCACAGAGCTGCACGTGACTGGCGCAATGTCGCTCCAGCTACCGAGCAAGAAGAAATTGCTGCACTGTATCCGAGAAACCCTCCCCGACGAGAGTCGAACGATCATAGGGAGAAGATAAAGAGAAACGTTGGGAGGAGGACCGTCAAAGAATGCCACCTCCTAGACCGACAAACCATCCGGCTGACCCCCACCATGGTGGGAGTGACGGACGAAGATACGACAGAAACCATGCCGAGACAAGCCGGCAGGGGGCTCGTCGCAATGAAGACCCTCCCCGGAACCGGAATAATGAGCTCCAGATGGAGGCCAACGATTAGCCAGAAACAACCCAGCTGCCCCACCCTCTCCACCAAGTAGCCATCACAACGGCTCTCAAGGAGGCCAAGGAGGACGTCGCGGCAGAGGAGGTGGTGGCATAAGCCGAAGTCCGGTTCCAAGGCACCGCAGCCATAGTCGTCACTCAGGACGACGATCTTTGTCTCCAAGTGATGCGCGACACCGGGTTAACTCCAACATAGAGGCGCGGCGCTACGAAAACGATGATATATACGTGGGCCCAAAATGCTTCGGACCACGCCTAAGAGCCACAAAATTCCCGGAAGGATTAGCTATCTCAAGACACATTCAGGCCTACGACGGTATAGCTCGGCCAGATACATGGCTCCAGGATTTTTTCCAAGCTTGCTATATCGCCAAAGCGGAAACAGCTTGGTCGCAACCCGATATCTCCCACTCATCTTGCGGAAGACAACACGACATGGCTCAATGAACTTCCAGAGAATACCATCCACAACTGGTATGACATGCAAAGTGCGTTCTTTCGGAATTTCGAAGGTACATATCGGAGGCCCTATACGGTCGGAGACCTACAGCGTTGCACCCAGAAACCCGGAGAAACTTGCGGAGATTATCTCGGACGATGGATCGACACGAAGAACTCCTGTGAAGGAGTAAATGACCAAACTACGATTGAAGCTTTCATCGCAGGACTCCCAATTGGTTTACTACATCATCGCTTGAAGTGCGACAAGGTCACTGATTTGGAAGAGATGATAGAAACAGCAAGCAAGTATGCAGATGCTGACGACGATGTAGAGGGATTACTGAACGCCCTAGCTATGCCACAGTCGGCAAAACAACCAAAGCAACAAGCTCAGAAGTGCCAGAATACCTCGGAAGAAAAGTCTAATACGGAAACGGCAATGGTTACTGCTACCTTCGGGTCTGGAGGACGAGGAGGACGTGGCGGTGGTCGTGGACACGCCCGTGGGACATCAAGAGTTCAAGGTAGACGAGACTAGCAACCTGGCAAAACCTACACTTGGGCCGACATTGCCAATAACCCATGTGTGCATCACCTCGACGCCAATGGGGGCTCGTCTCACACAAACGCCAAATGTTGTTTCAATGACAACATCAAGAAAAATGACACCGCTGGCTATAGGGCTAAGCGGAAGAAAGGAAAGAAGAATCCCGAAAGAAGATTCCAATATGGAGGAAGTGGATGCTTCAAATCCCAAGCCGGAGGGGAAGAAAACCTTTCCCACAAAGAAAGAAACCTATGTCACCTTCCTCGGATCTCAACCAGCTAAGGTCAAGAAAGTAGTTCTGCATGAGCTCAACGCGATAGTTCTGGCTATCCCTCAGTAACTGGACTGGTGGGAAGTTGCAATCACCTTTGACCGTGCTGATCAATCGCCTAAGTTGCACAGGCGAGGAAAATACGCCTTAGTCATCAATCCACTTATTGATGTCTATGGTTTCTCCAAGACCCTCATGGACGGTGGTAGCAGCATCAACATTTTGTATGTCGAAACGCTACGCCGGATGTGAATCTCGGAGACCCAGCGGAATCGCAGCTTCATGATCTTTCATGGAGTTGTCCCAGGAAGACAAGCAAATTCCCTGGGAGAGATCACTTTGGATGTTACCTTTGGAACTCCAAAGAACTATCAGACGAAAGCACTTTCCTTCAGACTGGTCCCGTTCAAGAGCGCGTACCACACTATATTTGGACGTTTGGCTTATTGGGCTTTTATGGCTCGTCCGTGTTACATTTACAATATGATGAAAATTCCAGGTCCCAACGGTGTGATCACCATCAGGGGAGACCCGAAGAAAGCGCGATAGTGCGAGGATGGAAATGCCTCCTTTGCTAAAGCCGTGCTGCACGCCTAAGAGTACCAGGAGATCAAGAAGACCATCAATCAGATGCCCGCAACGAAGAAGGAGGTAACAAAGCCAAATCCGGAGTTCAAGGCATCGGAAGAGACGAAGAAGACACCGTTGAAAGATGATGACCCCTCCAAGGTGACCCAGATAGGCGTAGGCCTAGATAGCGCATAGTAAAGTGCTCTCGTCAAGTTCCTCCAAGCAATTCAAGATATCTTCGCATGGCAGCCATCTAACATGACCGGAGTACCTAGGGAACTTGCCGAGCACTCTCTAAATGTAAAGCCGAACGCTAAACCCGTCAAACAGTCCCTACGACGTTTTGGCGATGTAAAGCGTAAGGCAATAGCTAAGGAACTAGCCCGGCTCGAGTTAGCCAGATTCATAGAAGAGGTCATCCATACTGATTGGTTGGCCAACCCTGTAATGGTCCCTAAAAAGGACACCACTGATTTAAGGATGTGTGTTGGGAGAAGTAGGGGAGAAGGAAACGACGCTGGGAACAGGTGAAGAAGATGAGGAAAAGGAATCCTCACCCCTTATAGCCGCCAGCCGCGCCAAGATTCGTGCAAATGTTGCAGTAAATATGCCACGCGTCGTGGAAAGAACTGGGAAGCCCCACGTGATGATTATGCCGCCTTGATCTCCACGCACGCATTGAAACGGCGCCTCGGTTCTGCGAAAGGCGGACCCACCAACGGTCGTGCTGACAAGAAATGTCTGTCAGTCACGTGACTTGACCAGGACTAGTGTCAGATGACGTCAGAGACCAAGTTTCGGCTTAGTTTGAATTTCAAGCTAGAAATCTAAATAACGTATTTATAGGTCCGACTCGTTTTTGTGACCCGGATCGTATCTTTTCTTATGAAGTTTCAGGAACCCTTCAAGATTCTGCAAGCCGAAGATCAAGCTAGACGATGATAAATCCGTCTTTGGATCTTGGAGGCCTCGAGGGACTGCTGTTGGGGATATACTTTCCGGGTATCCTCAACGTACCTCACTGACCAGGGTGGCCCACTTTGGGTTAGAGCTTTGCTTCTTGATACATTGCAAATGTATCTATAATTTTTGATGTTCCACGCTTGGTTTTATCTACTTTCTTGTGTTTTGTCCACACTTTGGAGTACTTTTCATATGATTTCTTGGACTAACCTAGTAACAAGAGCCACAGTGCCAGCTGCCTGTTTTATGTTGTTTTTGGTTCAAGGAAAGTCAGAAAATGAATATTCTCGGAATTGGATGGGACAAAAGCCAAAGTGCCTATTTTTCCGGAAGACACCTGATGCCAGAATACGAGACGGAGAAGGGCCGGGGGCCGGCCACACCACCTGGCCACGCGGCCAGGCCTGGCCCGTGCCAAGGGGTGGTCTGGCCCACCCCAGCACCCCCTCGGCCTCTCCTTCTGCCTATAAGATGCCCTCGGGACGAAAACCCTAAGTACCCGATCAAAAATCCACAAAAGAGCCTGTAGCCGTCGTTGTCTCTGTCCCTAGATCGGGAGGGATTTGAGGCTCTTCCCGGCACCCTACCAGAGAGGGGATTTCACCCTGGAGGCCTTCTTCATCATCATACAAGCCTCCGGTGTGATGCGTGAGTAGTTCATCTCTAGACTACGGGTCCATGTAGTAGCTAGATGGCTGGTTCTCCTCCTTTGTGCTATCATGTCTAGATCTAGTGAGCTCCGTTCATGATGAAGATCATCTATTTGTAATTCTGCATGTTGTGTTTGTGGGGATCCGATGGATAATGAGATGCTATTTCAGATTGATTATTGATTCTATCATGTCTTTGTTATTTGTGATCTTGCATGCTTTCCGTTGTTAGTAGCTATCTTGGACAAGTAGATACTAGCAACTCCAAGAGTTAGTATTTATGCTCGATAGTGGGTTTATGCCTCTGGTAATCTAGGGAAGTGAAAGAAATCTCTAAGTTACTAGATGTGTTGTTGCTACTAGGGAGAAAACAACAATCCTTTGTCCATAGAACAATCGTATTGTTTACTTTACACGCAATTCGTAAAGCAATAATCTGTTGCTTGCAACTTAATACTGGAGGGGGTTCGGATGATAACCTGAAGGTGGATTATTAGTCATAGATGCAGTTGGATGGCGGTCTATGTATAATGTTGTAATGCCCAATCGAATCTCAAAGGAGTCAAGATGAGTAGTATATGCATGTATTGCTTTATCGATATTTGTCAATTACCCCGCTGTAATTTGTTCACCCAGCATGTTATCTATCTTAAGGAGAGCCACCTCTAGTGAACTATGGATCCCGGTCCTTTCTTTTACATTCAATCTACAAACTGTTTACTGCTTTGTGTTTACTTTCTGCAAACTATTACTTCCTTCCATTCGATACGTTTAATCCTTTGTTTTCAGCAAAACAGGTGAGATTGACAACCTCATCGCAAGTTGGGGACAAAGTTTTGTGGTTGTGTTGTGCAGGTCTCCACATTGCTACTAGCACCGGTAGTGCGCCCTTCCAAGGCTGAGCTAGCAACACCTTTGGGGTGTTTCCTTGCTCCTACTAGTTCAATTAAACCTTGGTTTCATAACTGAGGGAAACTTGCTGATGTGCTCATCATACCTTCCTCTTGGGGTTCCCCAACGAGCTCTACATCAATACTGAGCCATCACTTCATGGGCGGCCCAGTCAGGGACAAGAGACGCAGTCCAGTCCGGCTACGGGAAGGCCCAGAAGACTTACCGACATAGGCCCATAGTGTTACTTGTAGTTCAAGATGTACTCTGTAACCGACTCTTAGTCGTAGCCAGATAGATCTCTCCTGTAAACCCTAGGTCGGATATCTATATAAGCCATCCTAGGGAGAGCCTTTAGGGCACTCTCACAATAGTCTACAATCTCAACTCGCACAGGCGAACCCCTTGTAACCCATATTCCGGCTCTGCCATACTACTGGATTGCTAGCAGGAGTAGGATCCGTCCAAAGCCGGCGGATTCGAACCTGGGTAAACTTGTGTGCTTACCGTCCTGGAACACCGTACGTCTCACACCCCTCTCTTCCGCACGCCCCGAGGACCCCCTCATGGCATACTTGTCATCAATCCGACGACAGTTGGCGCCCACCGTGGGGCAAGTGAGCTTCGGATCTGCGTTCCAAGAGGAATCTGCAAGAATCGGAATCGGCAAGACTATCACCATCGGTCACATCCTCTACGCCAGCGACGTCCCTCTCATCGTTCTCGATGAGACCTGGATTCCGGCTAGGGAGGCCGTGAATGCCTACACCATCATGTCTTTCAGCGAGATCGATGTTTACATCAGCTTTGTTGAACCTTCCCCACCCACCCTAGCGGTGATGATAGAGGCAGAAGAAATTTCTGGGTCCCCTTTGTCCACGGAGGTGGCAGAGTTCCGGATCTCAGAAACCCCTAATATCACCTAGCCCGCACCAATCGCGGAGATAGTGGAGAAAGTTGAGCCTGAAGCAGATCTTGCGGGTCAAATCAAATCTAGAGTAGATCTCATGGGTGAGGTCAAATCCCAGATCGATCCTACTACTGAGGTCGAGATCTAGGAGGAGCACAATAACAACCATGGTTCCAGCTCTGCCAACGCCGGAACAGATCAACCGTTCCTGAGGCATACAATGGGGCGCATGATACTACAAGACGCAAGTGTGGATGAGGTCCTCGAAACCATCAGGATCTTCGAGGAAGCCCATGAGGAAAGCCGCAACTACATCAGGACCCACACGTCACACTTCATCGGATATGTTGGATCCGGATCCAGCTCTACCAATACTGGAGAAAACACCAGCTCAATTCTGGAGGCGATCGGAACAAACACCGACGTACCCGCATCCTCGGATGATTCAATGACGTCGGCAGATTTCCGAAAGTTCTCTACGGAGTATGAAGAGGAGTGTAACTTCAAAGCCGCAGAGGAAGAAGAAGCCATGGATGAAGGATCCGGGGAAAACTCTCCCAAAGCACAGGATGAGATGGAAATCGGAGATAATCCCGAGGTCCAAATCAGAGCTTGACTCCGGGAAACAGACCCAAAGCCGTCTTTGCTACCGACGCTGCCAAGAAGGCAAAGAAGAAGAACAAGAAGAACAAGACTCCAACAAAAGATCTTCTGGCAGAGGAAGTGATTGCCGAGGAATATGAGGAAGATTCGGATGGAGCACTTATCCTAGATGAGCCCAACAAAGAGTCGGTGGACGGACACGTGATCACTGAGGGTCTGCGTAAACTCATCGATGCTGCATTAACCACACCTATCCCTATAGCTGCAGAACTTACTGCCGAAGAACTGGATGAAAGGGCCCAGGCCCTAGAAGCGTGTCGTCAAGTACTCCTGGATGAAGCCAAAAACATCGACGAGGGGAAGAAACGCATGGCAACTATGGAGAAGTACATCTCTCGGCAGCATCAAAAGACCCGGAAATGTCACACACGTGACGATAAATTCCCGGAAGTACACAAGGTTCTCTTCGAAGGAGACCCAGGGATGCCTCGTCTTGACAACAAGGGAGGTCTGGTGTATCCAACACCGGTACAGAACATTGTTGCAGCTCGAGATATCATGTCGAATAATCCAGGCCCAGAACACGTTTGATTGGGCATCAAGCTACTCACCAAGGGTCTGGAACATCAAAGGGCTACGAAATCCGGAAGCGAAAAACTGGTCTCCAAATCCGACCAATGTCGCACGGACTCAGCCTGGAATGATATAAGGCCCCAGCATGTTCCAGAACAGCATCACCATTTTGACAGACAGGAAGACAACTACTCCAGAACCGGATCATTAGGACAGCATCACATGCTGCACGTACCTGGCGCAATGTCGCTCCAGCTGCCGAGCAAGAAGCAATTGCTGCACTGTATCCGAGAAAGCATCCCCAACGAGAGTCAAACGATCGTAGTGGAGAAGACAAAGAGAAACGTCGGGAAGAGGACTTTCAAAGGATGCCACCTCCTAGACCGACAAACCGTCCGGCTGAGCCCCACCATGGTGGGAGTAACGGACGAAGGAACGACATAAACCATGCCGAGACAAGCCGGCAGGGGGCTCGTCGCAATGCAGACCCTCCCTGGAACCGGAATCATGACGCTCCGGATGGAGGCCGTCAATCAGCCGGAAATAATCCAGCTGCTCCACCCTCTCCACCAAGTAGCCATCACAACAGCCCCCAGGAAGGCCAAGGAGGGCGTCCAGGTGGAGGAGGTGGTGGTAGAAGCCGAAGTCCGGCTCCAAGGCACCGCAGCCATAGCCGTCATTCGGGACGATCTTTATCCCCAAATGACGCAAGGCACAGGATTAACTCCAATATAGAGGCGCGGCGCTACAAAAATGATGATATATATGTGGGCCCAAAGTCCTTCGGACCACGCATAAGAGCTACAAAATTCCCGGAACGATTCGCTATGTCCAGACACATTCAAGCCTACGACAGTATAGCTCAGCCAGATACTTGGCTCCAGGATTTCTTCCAGGCTTGATGTATCGCCAAAGGCGAAAACAGCCTGGTCACAACCCGATATCTTCCACTCATGTTATGGAAGACGGCACGATCATGGCTCAATGAACTTCCGTAGAACACCATCCACAACTGGTATGACATGCAAAGTGCATTCTTTCAGAATTTTGAAGGCACATACCGGAGGCCCTGTACGGTAGGAGACCTACAGCATTGCACCCAGAAAGCCGGAGAAACTTGTCGGGATTATCTCGGATGATGGATCAACACCAAGAACTCCTGTGAAGGAGTAAATGACCAAACTGCGATTGAAGCTTTCATTGTAGGTCTCCCAATTTGTTTACTACGTCATCGCTTGAAGTGTGAAAGTCACTGATTTGGGAGAGATGATTGAAATAGTGAGCAAGTATGCAGATGCCGACGACGATGGAGAGGGATTACTGGACGCCCTAGTTGTGCCACAGTCGGCAAAACAACCAAAGAAACAAGCTCAGAAGCGCAAGAATACCTCAGAAGAAAAGCCCAATACGGAAACGGCAGTGGTCACTGCTACTTTCAGGTCTGGAGGATGAGGAGGACGTGGCGTTGGCCGTGGATGCGGTCGTGAGACCTCAAGAGTTCAAGGTAGAGGAGACCAGCAACCTGGCAAAACCTACTCATGGGCCGACATTGCCAATAACCCATGTGTGCATCACCTAGACGCTAATGGGGGATCGTCCCACACAAACGCCGAGTGTCGTTTTAATGATGACATTAAGAGAGATGATACTACTGGCAACAGGGCTAAGCAGAAGAAGGGAAAGAAAAATCCCGAAAAAGATAAAGAGACCAAGGAAGATTCCGACATGGAGGAACCTGATGCTTCAAATCCCAAGACGGAAGGGAAAAAAAATTCTGACCAAGAAAGACACTTACGTCACCTTCCTCCGATCTCAACCAGCAAAGGTCAAGAAAGCAGTTCTACATGAGCTCAACGCAACAGTTCCAGCTGACCCTCAATTCTTGGACTGGTCGGAAGTGGCAATCACCTTTGACCGCGTTGATCATCTGCCTAAGTTGCACAGGCGAGGAAAATACGCCTTAATCATCAATCCGCTTATTGATGGTTATGGTTTCTCCAAGACTCTCATGGACGGTGGCAACAGCATTAACATTCTGTATGTCGAAACGCTACGCCGAATGAAGATCTCGGAGACCTAGCTGAACCACAGCTCTGTGATCTTTCACGGGGTTGTCCCAGGAAGACAAGCAAATTCCCTGGGAGAAATCACTTTAGATGTTACCTTTGGGACTCCAAAGAACTATCGGACAGAACACTTTCCTTCAAAGTGGTCCCGTTCAAGAGCGTGTACCACGTTATATTCGGACGTCCGGCTTATTGGGCTTTTATGGCTCGTCCGTGTTATATTTACAATATGATGAAAATTCCAGATCCCAACGGCGTAATCACTATCAGGGGAGACCCGAAGAAAGCACGGGAGTGCGAGGATGGAAATGCCGCCTTTGCTGAAGTCGTGCTGCACGCCTAGGAGTACCAGGAGATCAAGAAGAGCATAAATCCGTCCGAGATGCCCGCAATGAAGAATGAGGTGACAAAGCCAAATCCGGAGTTCAAGGCATCAGAAGAGACGAAGAAGACGCCGTTGAAGGATGATGGACCCTCCAAGGTGACCCAGATAGGCGTAGGCCTAGATAGCGCATAGGAAAGCGCGCTCGTCAAGTTCCTCAAAGAAAATCAAGATATCTTCGCATGGCAGCCATCTGACGTGACCGGAGTACCTAGGGAACTTGCCGAGCACTCTTTAAATGTAAACCCGAATGCTAAACCCGTCAAATAGTCCTTATGACATTTCGACAATGAAAAGCATAAGGCAATAGCTAAGGAACTAGCACGACTCGAGTTAGCCGGATTCATAGAAGAGGTCATCCACACTGAGTGGTCGGCCAATCCTGTAATGGTCCCCAAAAAGGACACCACTGATTTAAGGATGTGTGTTGATTATACCGCCTTGAACAAGGCTTGCCCCAAAGATCTGTTCACTCTGCCTAGGATTGATCAAGTTTTTGATTCTACGGCAGGCTCGAAACTCCTCTTTTTCTCGACGCATATTCCGGTTATCACCAAATCCGGATGGAGGAATCTGACAAAGTCAAAACTTCATTCATAACCCCCTTTGGAACCTTCTGTTTTGTTACGATGCCCTTTGGGCTGAATAACGCAGGAGCTACGTACCAACGCACTATGCAGCGTTGCCTCCATGATCAAATCGGACGCAATGTGCATGCATATGTGGATGATATTGTGGTGATGTCCAAAAAGATGGAAACATTAATTTCCGACTTGGAGCAAACATTCGCCAATCTACGAAAATACAACATAATGATTAATCCGAAGAAATGCTTCTTTGTAATCCCAGCCGGAAAATTGTTAGGTTTTATCGTGTGTCAAAGAGGCATAGAGGCGAACTGAGACAAAATCAAGGCTATACTCAATATTTTTAGGCCAACTTGCCTGAAGGACGTACAAATACTAACTGGTTGCATTGCCGTAGTCAGTCGGTTTGTAAGCTGGCTCCGTGAAAGAGCCGCACCATTATACAAACTCCTGAAAAAGGCCAAGGATTTTGTGTGGACCGACGAAGCTGAAGCTGCACTACAAGACCTAAAAGCAGTACTCTCATATGCTCCCATCCTTGTTGCACCGGAGCCACAGGAACCGATGTTGCTCTATCTTGCTGCGACAAACAAATCGTCAGTATCGTCATGGTAGTGGAGAGACCAGAGGAAAATCAGGAACACTTGGTGCAGCGTCCGACTTTCTTTCTCAGCAAGGTCTTAACAGAATCGAAACAGCGGTATCCACACTATCAAAAGTTGGCTTACGGCGTGTTCTTGGTATCTCGTAAGCTACGACATTATTTTCAGGAACATCCAATTACCGTGGTGAGCACAGCTCCCATGAGAGATATAATCAACAATAGTGATGCAACAGGAGGCGTCGCCAAATAGGGCATAGAGCGTTTAGCTTTCGATGTTGAGTATAAACCTCGGACAACAATCAAATCCCAAATCCTTGCAAACTTTGTTGCTGATTGGACAGAGACAAAGGAGAATATGACCCTCCCTGAGTCGGAATATTGGACCCTATATTTTGATGGGTCTAAGGCTCGCGGGGGCTCGAGGGCTGGCATGGTGCTCAAATCACCCCAAGGAGATAAACTTTTATACGTGTTGCAGATCCACTTCACAGCAACAAATAATATTGCTGAGTATGAAGCACTGCTGCATGGAATCCGGATTGCTAAGGATATCGGCATCCGACGTTTGATGTGTTACGGAGATTCGGATCTTGTTGCTCAACAAGTGTCGGATATTTGTAATGCAAATAAGCACATGGCAGCATATAAAGCTGTCGTGGATGATCTATCTAAATCGTTTGAAGGGTTTGAGGTTCAACACATCCCTTGAGCAGAAAATGAGGAAGCAGATGCATTATCTTGAATAGGCTCTACATGGAAAGAGGTCCCAGATGGCGCTTTTTTAGAGCACCTCAAAGTTCCCTCAATAAAGGGAGTGGACGAGGAATATCCGACCAAATCCAACTCACCTCTAATAGCAGTTCTAGCTGTAATTCCCAGCTGGACTCAGCCCTACCTTGACTATTTGGTAGATGGCAAATTACGCGAAGACGAAGTCCTGAGCCAACAGATCATCCGACGAGCAAAAGCCTATACTATAGTTAGTGGTGAGCTCTATAAGCGGAGTGTTTCTAGGGTCCTTCAGCGCTGTGTATCTCCGGAAGGAGTGGAAATCTTAAGAGAAATCCATGAAGGTGAGCGTGGTCACCACGCTGCAGCCAAATCTTTAGTGGCAAAAGCTTTTCGACACTGTTTTTCTGGCTTACAGCCAAGGCAGATGCCGAACGGCTGGCCAAGACGTGCAAGGGCAGCCAAAAATATGCCAAACAAGCTCACGTTCTGGCTGATCAGCTAAGAAAAATACCTATAACATGGCCTTTTGCGGTCTGGGGGCATGACATGGTAGGACCGTTTAAACAGGCTCTAAGTGAATTTACTCACCTCTTAGTGATGGTGGATAAATTCACCAAATGGATTGAGGCTAAACCCGTCACTAGTTGTGATGGAGCAACAGCCAAAAGATTTGTCGAGGATGTTATAATTCGGTATGGTTATCCGCATAGTATTATCAGGGACAATGGGAGTAATTTCTCCATGGGAGAACTTGCTGAATTCTACAACGAACAAAATATCCGGCTTGACATTGCGTTAGTCGCACATCCGTAGGCTAATGGACAAGTCGAAAGATCAGATGGTTTAATCCTACAAGGCCTAAAATCGAGACTCGAAGCACCACTACGATGTGCTGCGGGGGCTTGGGCAGAGGAATTACCTTCTGTAATATGGAGTTTACGAACAACTCCAAACAGGTCAACCGGATACACACCTTTCTTCTTGGTCTATGGCATAGAAACAGTTCTTCCTAGTGATTTGATTCACACTTCTCCTAGAGTGGCCGCGTATATCGAAGAGGATGCCGAGGTTTCTCGATAAAATGATCTCGACTTAGTCGAAGAAGTTCGTGTCGTTGCTGAAATGAGATCAACAGCCTATCAGCAGAAGTTACGCAAGTATCATAGCCGGAGAGTCAGAAACCGTTCCTTCAACAAGGGTGATTTGGTTCTGTGGCTTGTGCAACAAAGAAAGCACAAACTTTCCCCAGTATGGGAATGGCCATTTTTAGTTAGTCGAGTATTACACAATGGTACATACTACCTAACTGATATACGGCCAGTCAAAGAAAGACCTGCTACTAAGAAGAGAAATAGAGCTGGAGGCAGTACAAATCCGGATGAGTTAGACAGACCATGTAATATTTCTCAGCTACGTCCGTTTTATTCTTAGTTTATCCTTCTTTGTAATCATATATGTGTACATGTTCTGTGAGAAATAAAAGTTTTGGTTACCTCAAGTTTTTCTGAGAAGTTTTTACCATCTTATTTTCGAATGATCATGTCACAGTGTCGAAAATCCCAGAATACTTGAAACTACTTTATGCTCATGTTTGTTCTGGTTTAGATTTCTGATTCTAAAATTGCTACCTACGGGTATAAATTTAAAATTTCTAGTCTATACTTTGGTTATTTGTCTGATTGCCAGATGCAGGTATTTTCTGAGTAGTGAATTGTTGGTACTGGAAGCCGGCTTTGTTTCTGAGTTTAAACTGGTTTAGCAATTGAGCTCCGTTGCTCGGCAAAGTTTCCGTGCTAAAGGTTTAGCCGGCTCACGAAAGGGACGAGGCGGAAAGCTAGATAAACGATAAGTACAGACAAAAAATACAAGTGCTTATGCAAACATTTCAGGCACACAAAAACTTAAGTCAAAAGTGCGGAATAGATAAAAATTTAGCACTATCAAAAGTATTACACTACTTAATTACAGATCCATAATGTTTTCAGAATAACACATATGTTTCTTTCTGATGACTTATGATGTAGGAGGAGAGGTAGGAGCTGCCGGCTTGCTGGATACATCGCCTTGATAATGTTCCGTGATGTCCACATCCGACATGGTGTGGTCATCATCGGAAACTTCTATTGTTTCCTCTGTAGGTGAAGGTGGCGTGTCCATGCGGGTGAAGAACGGAGTGTCGTAGCTGGTTAAGTCAGCCACGTGACACCCGTATCCGCACAGGAGTCCATGATGGCCTTGATATCTTGCTCCTGTCCGTCTTCATCCACTTTGCAGTATCTTCTGGTTACTTGCCAAATTTCAATGTTCCCATGGTGGCTCATAACCATGGTGAGAGTGTTTTGCGCTGCGGTTCAAGCGTAGGACATGTTCCAGTCCTGGACAAGCTACGACATCTCCTTGGCCTTGTCCCTCACCTGAAAGTCGGACATGCTAGGCATATCCAGAACCTTGAGAGCTTTTCCAATATCCTCGAGGGATTGGCAGAAGTCATGAATCAAATTACCGACTTGGGTAAGCCGGTGGGTACGAGGCTCGGCAAAGGTAGAGTCCGTCAAGTTCAGAGGACCTATGCATATAATGTAAAATAGTTAAATAAATCCGACATCAAAATAGTCGAAGAATGTAGACAAGTCAGAAAGATGGAAACATACCAAAGATGACATCATCGACTTTGGTTTTCTCTTCACGGAGGCTCTGGAGTTCAGCCCAGAGTGCCTCGGAAATGTCCATCTCTCTGAGCAAGTCATTGTTGAGATCCGAGATTTTCTTCTCGAGGAGTGCAATTTTGCGATCACGCTCCACGGTGGCCATGGAGGAGGATTCGAGAACCTGAGCAATCCTCTTCTCATGATCCGCCTTAAGCTGGTCTAGCTCTCGGCGGAGATCCTTGTTTTCTGCCACCAAGGTCTTCAGATTCTCGGCCTCTTCAATCATAGCACATGACTGTTTCACCAGTGCTGTAAGCCAAAAAGAACAACAGTTCAACAAAAACATTTGACTATGAAAAAACAAGACAAGGTTTCAGTCTCGAAAAGTTTATCTTCGGCCTCATCCTTGGAAACTTTAAGTTCAGCATTTTCAAGACGGAGAGCTTTGATCTCTCTCCGCTTATTGTAGATGTTCTTCAACAATTCCTGGTTATATGAATTAACTTTCTGTAAGTCAGAATACCCAGAGTCAGAAGTCTACTAAAGACTCGGGCTAATATTGTAACTAATATCAGCACGAGCCTTGGGGGCTACACTAGTTCATTATTTGGCATCCTAAGGAAGCATAAACCCGGATTGTCTATCCAACTTCATGCTTGGGGGCTAGAGGATATGATATAAAGTACCATAAATAAAAACATGAGTTGGAATTCCGACTTACATGATGTTCATGTGTGAGCTTGCTCAGGCACATGTTCAGTTCAGTGGTATCCTTCTCGGTGAGGGTGAGTGGAATAATTGGAGGTGGTGGAAGCACACCAGCTCTTAACCCCTCGTCGTGAAGGCAGACTTGTTCTAGAAGTTGGGAGTACTTGATGTCCTCTACTTCTTGTGCTTCTTCTTCGGCAGAAATGGTTCGGCTTTCAAGGCATTCCTTGGCCAACCGTTGGATCTCCTCTGCAAATTTCCGAGATAAGCCAAATTTGGCAAGTCCTGGATTGCTCAGGAGGTTGTCGGTGAAAACTTCTGCCGAGGGATCATTACCCGAAGAGGGTTCACCCTTATAAACCCAAGTCACCCATGGTGACGTCAGTCTGCGATTCAAGGATTGTTGGCTCTACTGAGGGAGCCGGATCCGCTGCAACGATCAGAGATGGAGTAATCTCCGGCATTGCAGAAGGTTGAGGGGCAGGAGTCGGAGGAGCCATGGCAGTAGAAGCGATAGTTACCTTCGTCTGACACAGGGGTTTTGAAGTAGTTCCCTTCCCCTTACCCTTGATGAGATGTTTAGCTCTAGGAAGGTAATAGAAGAAAGAACATTACATCTCGAAAGAAATTACGAGTAAAAGTACAAAGGCGAAAGTTGTGTAGAAAGTTACCTTTTCACTACTGGCACTTCCTTTGTGCTGATAGCCACTGTCGGAGCTTTGCGCTTCCTCGGAACAACGTCCGGCAGGGGGACCAATTCCTCCTCCTGAGAAAACTCAGGAGGATATCCCTCGATAGGAGCTAGTTCCGAATCGGGTAGGTCGGCAAGATGAAAAGAAGATAGTATCTCAATGTTGCAAAATAACTTAAAGGTGGAACACACAAAAAGGGTTTATTGCTAAAGCTTACCAGCACTACAGGGTCTTCCGCTGTATGCATGTCTAGAGACAAATCTGGAATCTTTCTCTCAATCCGCTCCTTTATCAGCCATTTGATTTGGCTTATATAATCTTGTGGCTTTAGGGCCTTGGGGATGATGTGGAGGGAGTCCTGTTTCGACGCCATGATGGAATGCATCCGCCGGTCGCCGTGGTGCTGGAGAGGCTGGATCCGGCGTGCCACCCAGCATTGGACTAAGTCGAACCCTTTCAGACCCTTATGCTTCATCAGGTATTCGATCCGTCTCTTGGCGAGAATCAGATCGTCACTGAGATCCGGAGCGACCTCGTCCCAAGATGTTCGGGGCGTGGTGGCTCCATCAACGAAAGCCGGCAAAGCAGTAGCTTTGCCGGGAGTGGGAATATCCTTATGATAGAAAAAGGTAGCCGACCACTGTTTGACCGACTCGCTAGCTAAAATCCGAGGATAAACACGCTCACGTCTAACTGAAAGACTAATCGTACCGGTAATGTAAGGATTACCGACGGTAATGGAGTTTCTCCGGACATGGAAATAGTACCGGAAAAGAGTGAGACTCGGCCTAATGCCGAGATACCCCTTGCACAAAGACGCATAGGCGCTCATCTCTAAGATGGAGTTCGGGGGGAGATGGTGAAATTGAACGCCGTAATGATCTATCACCTCAGAAAAGAAATCTGAGGGAGGAATGGAGAAACCTCTATCGAGGTGGGTGCCGAAGTGCACCCACTCGCTATTGCGAGGGTTGGGGACGGCTTCGCCGAAGCCGCTCTGCCAATCACCGGCAGGAAGGAGCCCATCTTCTTCGACGCCACGGAGCTTCTCGTTGTTGAGGACGCACGGGATCCAAACCCCGCGATTGCTCTCCTTTTCAGCCGCTGCTACGTCGGAAGTTGGAGTGGAAGCCATTTTCCTGGTGCACCGGTGACATTGGATGGGCGGCGCTGGGATTTTGGGGGCAATGGAGCTCTGTGCGCGTGGGAGAAGTGAAGGAGAAGGAAACGGTGCGAGGAATAGGTGAAGAAGATGAGAGAAAGGAATCCTCACCCCTTATAACCATCGACCATGCCAAGATTCATGCAAATACCACACTAACCGTGCCACGCGTCGTGGAAAGAACAGGGAAACCTCCGCGTGATGATTACGCCGCCTCGATCTCCACGCACGCATTAAAATGGTGCCTCGGTTCCGTGAAAGGCGAACCCACCAACGGTCGTGCTGACAGGAAATGTCTATCAGTGACGTGACTTGACCATGACTGGTGTCAAATGACGTCAGAGACCAAGTTCCGGCTTAGTTTGAATATCAAGCTGGAAACACCACTAATGCACTGATAGGTCCGACTTATTTTTGAGACCCGGATTGTATCTTTTGTTTTGAAGTTTCAGGAACCCTTCAAGATTATGCAAGCCGAAGATCAAGCTAGACGATGATGAATCCGACTTTGGATCTTGGAGACTTCCGGGGGCTGCTGTTGGGGATATACTTGGGTATCCTCATAGTTCCTCACTGACCAGGGTGGCCCACTTTGGGTTAGATCTTTGCTTCACAGGCAGCCCAGTCAGGGAGAAGAGATAGAGTCCAGTCCGGCTATGGGAAGGCCCAGAAGACTTACCGACATAGGCCCATAGTGTTACTTGTAGTTCAAGATGTACTCTGTAACCGACTCTTAGTCGTAGCCGGATAGATCTCTCCTGTAAACCCTAGGCCGTATATCTATATAAGACGTCCTAGGGAGAGCCTTTAGGGCACTCTCACAATAGTCTACAATCTCAATTCGCACAGGCGAACCCCTTGTAACCCATATTCCAGCTTCGCCATACTACTGGATTGCTAGCAGGAGTAGGATCTGTCCAAAGCCGGCGGATTTCGAACCTGGGTAAACTTGTGTGCTCACCATCTCGGAACACCGTACGTCTCACACCCCTCTCTTCCGCACGCCCCGAGGAACCCCTCATGGCGTACTTGTCATCAATCCGACGACAACAGGAAACTAACTAGGAGAACGTCCTAGCTCGCATAGCCATCCACTTCAGCTTCTTCTTAATATCTAACCAAGTTAATAGCCAGGGACAATGCTAGTGAGTACTTTGAATGTACTCGCAAACCACCTTAATAGAATAATAAAATCAAGAGGATATGGAATATGGCTATGGTAGTAGGAGGTCTCCAAGAGAGGTTCTTTTAACAAATAGTTTCTCTTGTAGATATAGCATATACATATCTTTGTTGAAAACTTTTGTAAAGAATTTTGGAAACCTTTTTGAAAAGTTTTAGAAAACACTAGGACTAGGTCACCCATTTGTTCCCGTCTTTAGGTCATCCCACGACCAAACTCCTTTCTTCCCCTTCCGACCATCCCATGGTCAAAACTTTTCTCCTTTACGACCATCCCATGGTCAAAACATTGCAAAGCCATTTCTTTTCTGAAATCCTTTTTGAAAAAAAACTAGCACCGCTCTACAGCAACCTTCCCAACCGTCCATGACCGTGAACACGTCTATTCGAATAGATTTACACTATGCAGAGGTTGTACACTTTATCCACACCATCCGGGTACCCTGCCCTGATCTACACCGATCGTGGGTCGAGTAACCGATCAAAACTCTCCGAAAGTCCACTCTAATATAAGTGCCTACCCGATGAGTGTTATCCCCTCAACACCGGGACGCCCTACATAGTTCCCAAGCCAACCGGAGCGCTTTTTCCACTTCACGAGTGTGTGCTTTCAATGAGGGGCTCATAGTAACGTGTGGAGGCCCGCAGACACTTTGTTCCTTCTCCCGGTCGATGTTTTACATGGACTCAACCAGAGAAGGCCCACCCTCCGGGGTTTTTTATCCCCTATAGTCGTTGCGAGGCAGCTTACACCAAAATAAACAATCTTCAAATCTAGCCCTGTCCCATTTCAGGGTAATGTGGTTGCACGGGTTAATTGTTCTAGCAAACTGCAAAGAACCAGGTGCGTTTTTGTAAACCTTTCTCCTCCGGTTTTCCTATAGCATTTTGTAAAACAAAACCCTTTTTCTTTCTTAACAACTCTTGGGAGGTCTCACCTCACCAAGGTTTTATCATAAAACATTTAGTAAAACTTTTCCCTGGGGTTTTCCCATCCTCTAGTTTTGGCTTCGGCTCAAACGGGGTCTCCAAAGGGTTATGGTGTTATGCACCATCTATTCTACTAGGGGCCAGTAGGTGTCATCAAGGGGGTTCTACTTAATAGTACAAAAGTGTAATAGTTCGGAGGAGCCAAACCACTACCATATATACATCAACATATAGTAAAACAGTGCAGTTTTCATAAACAGGAGATAAAACATGCATAAGTAAAACAGTAGGACAAGGATTATAAGAAAGAAGGTGGCTTGCCTGAGGATCAGTAATATGGCATGATTGTCCCTGGACTTCTTCTTAGAATACCATAATAAACCAATAAGAATTACCACTTCTTCTGCTCTCCGATTTCATCGCAACTATCGTCGTCCAGACAACACATGCAAACAAAACAAGCCACAATTAACACAAGGCATATAAGCACCAATACAACAAAGCAAGCAATTGAATAATACCAAATTAAGATTCAGATGGTTTTGAGAGGATTGGATTTAGGAGATTGAGATGGCCTTGGAGAAGGGGATGAACACCCCTTAGGGTTTATTGTCGAGGAACTACCGAAGAGGGGGTTTTGGACCAAGGACCTATTATGTATGATACCATTGTGTAAAAATGATACCAACAGATAGGTGTTGATAAAATGAAACCAACAAAAGTGGTTTCACTATTTTATCACTTTTCTTGAATTACTTATGAATTTCCTAGTGATAAAAGCTCTACTTTTAGGAAATAATTTACTAGAAAAGTTCTGGAGCTCCAAAAATTATTTCCTTGGATGGGTAAGTAGATTTTGAGGTTAGGATTCACTGAGAGTTGGAATCATGCCAAGATAATAACCAGAATGCCCTCAGGAAATTCCCAAAGGCAGATTTGGAGCTGTATTGTCTTTTTCACCAAATTAAATCTACAGAAGCTTTTGAGATAGTTACAAAGACACATTTTAGGTATTTAGAATACATTTATGTAGAAATTGGAATCACCCTTTCTGGAGTTGCGGATCTACTCCAGTGATTTATCTAGTGATAATACCATATATAAGAGTATTTAATTTACTGAAATACAACAGAGGATCAATAAATCCCGATCTCCTGGTTTTAGATAGATAATGATGTACCACATCATTGAGAGTTGTAATTAGGTCAATACCATCTTTGGTTTGACCTAGGGAATTTTCTAATGGCAGATACAATGTGTTTTTGATATTTTTACTATGGGAAAACTAGAGTTCAATTGGACAAGGGACCAATGTACAAGGGTAGGTGTCATGGACATCCTCCAAATACAACAGGTTTAACTTCATTTTCGTTTCTATAACTCCTTGAAACAATTATGTAGTGAAAAAATACAAATCTAAAGAAATTATTTTTCAGAAAATATGAATTGAGTATGTTGCCTAAATCTTGGTCCTGCATGATGAAGAAAACATATGAGGGTATGTGAAAATTTATACTTGGAAATTTTATGGTATTTTGCATTTTTTTGGAATTAAGCCAAAGGGTCAGATTGGGAGATTCTAGGTAAAAGAAATGGGAAAATGGGGCGCCTGGGCCTGATCTGCTGGGGAAATGGGTTGTGTTGCGTCGGCCGGCCCAAGTCGCTGGGGCACGCACGCGGGGTCGTGGTTTGAACCCGGGGTGCGGGGCCTGTCTGTCAGCGGGAGAGGGCAATGAAGGGGTATCAGCGAGTTGTGGCTGTTGGATCTATGGCGGGTGCTTGTCGTCCACCTCTGTCCAGGCGGTGGCACGGAGAAATCCCTAGGGCGGCAGGGCGACGCAGTAGCTCACCTTGTGGGCTTGGAGGGGAGCCGGGAATGGTCTAGGGCGACGCGGCACTCTTCTCTGACTCCGTGGATGGGCGACAAGGCGGTTTTCCGTGATAGGAGCTTGCCCGCGTGAAGGTGCCCAAGAGGGGATGTGACTGAGCTCGACGGCAGTGATGGTAGGGGCAGTCCCTGGCCACCAGAAAAGCAGGGTCAGAGAGAGGGGAAGGAGGGGATCACCCTTTCGTGACATGCAGAGGGAGATAAGCAAGGGAGAGGAGGCTTAACTCGACTAGAGAGAGGAGGCCAAAGATTTCCTTCTCTCCCTCTCGAACAGTACAGAGCAGGGGAGAGGGAGAGGAGGCTCTAGGAGTTGAGGTGGAGTGGGAGGGAGGCAAATGAGCCAGAGAGGGGAGCTGGGGTGGCCTCTAGCCTATTTAACCGAGAGGGAGTAGTCCATCATGGACTTGGTCCATTGAGCATGTGAGGGAGGAAGGAAACCAAGGGAAGAGGATGTTATGGGCGGGGAGGGTGGTATCTGGTCGGGCTGCAGGTCAGAGAGAGGGAGGATTGCTGCTGTGGCAAGCTTTGAAGAGATTTTGTCATCTTATGGTTGTCCCTCTCTCTCTTCCTTTCAAACAAGCACCAAGGACAAAGGACATGATGGTGCTACAGGGATGGTCCACCAGAGAGAGTGTTGTGGGGTGTGGTGCATTACTTTGCAAGATTGGTGGTGATTGGATTTGGTTTTGGTCCTAGTATTGGATAATCTCAATATAATGCCATAGAAATGATTTTTAAAAACTCTTTCAAACTTGATCTTGGGATGATGAGTAAAAGGTGTTGGTGGCTTGATGATGTCAATATGCCCTTCTAGGAATGGTTTCATATTTTCCATGATTTAAAAGTCCATTTAAATCCATTTATTCAAAAACTGCAGAAGTGAATTCTTGGAGCTCATTTGATATTTTTACACTAGACAAGGTGGGTTTTTGAGTTGAGATGGTCCCAAACATGAATTCACACCTTAGAGAATTTTCCCAAGATTTAATGAGGCTTAAAAGTATTTAAAACTATTATTATTTCATTTCTGCCAATTAATAAAAACGACAAAAAGAAATAATAAAGCTTCTCAAAAGTATTTATTTTTGAGATGGGAAGGTAGGGTATGATATATTGATCTCAATTGAGCCAAAAGTAGAGGAAGTGCTTTGACAAGAACCAAACTTTCCCTTAGGAAAGAAGTTTTGGAGATTTTGTCTATTCAAAGGATTAATTAGATTTGGAGCCATAATAGTTATGGATAATATTTTATAAGTCTTGATGATCAAGGTAGATGATGTAGACAAGGTGTAGCAAGCATTTGCAACCTTGGGATTTGGGAATCAAAGGTGATTTTGGTGAAAAACTAGAGATTAAGGATCTAGGGTAAGATTGTTTTCATGCCACCAAAACCTTGTTGGATCTTGGAGCTCAGATCTCCCCTTGGGGCATGGGATATATGGATGGATATAACAAGTGATTTACATCAACATGGTATAGAGGTTTGAGCTTGATCTTGCTTGAGTTCACCAATAATTGATTTCAAACTTTGAATAAAATAAGCCTGCCAAGGCAGCTTATCAACTAGCCTTCAAAACCTTGTGGGTTTAAGAAGCACAAAGATCCACTTGGAATAAGTGAAGTAGATATTGATAGACCAATATGAGTAGAACGCAACCATGCAAAGAGTTGTTCCATAGAGGGTTGGATGATGGTGTGAGCTTCTGTCAAAGTAGGCATGTTGACTAGATTTGCAGGAATAGTTATTTTCTTGCCAGCAAAACCATCAAGAACAAGTGGGTTGGAAGATGATATAACCAAGGGAAAGAGTGGGCCTTGGTAGTACTTAGGATGGTTAACAAGATGGTTCAGATGCATTTTCAAAAATGCACAAGGGTTGAGAAAAGGAGACATTCAAAAAGGTGATGTTGGAACGGATTCCAGACTTGGCCAAATTTGGCAGATTTAGGGTTTTTGACTAGAGTATGGGAGAAGACGCTATTGATGGGTATCAAGGTATCAAAGCATCATCAAATGGATGAGGTTGAGGATTATATTGATTAGAAAATATACATGCTTGATATTGGTCTTCATTGACTTGGAAGCCTCTGGAATTAGATCACTTCAGAGCTGATTTGGTTAAGGGTTTTAGATGATTACTTAGTAGCTAGAGATCAGATCCAGCTTTGTATTCTTGCTTAGGGTGTGGTGATTTGGAACCATCTTGATCCTAGTGATGAGCTCCTAGAGTAGCTCATACTATCTCCTAAGCAGACAAATCAAGCAGCAGATCAAGGCAATTCATCTTAGAAACTAAGCAATCTTACTACTGGGGTTACCATCAAGTCTGACTTGAGGTAAGGTTGTGCAATTTGAAAAGGGTTGGAGTTTGAATAAGATGAGAGTCCTTGGTATCTCTACCAAGAGTAGAATTCAAAATCTTAATAAAGGTGTTTTGGGAAACCTAGAGAGAAGAGTAGTTTAAGGTTCTATCTTGAAGACATAAGGAGATAGTAGTCTATAGCTCTCCATAGTTTGATCAATAGAAGCTACTAAAATAGTTGGTTTTGTAAAGGTATCTTGGCTCAGGTTTTGAATTGTCAGAACATTTGAGAATGTGGAAAATAAGCCAAGACAGCTTTGTGAAATAGGTTTTGTCAGCTGGTGCTGAGGTAAGGAAGTTATCATCTAGTACACATTCATATGCATAAGCATATTCAATCAACAAGCAAACACTTCAGCATTAAACAAGAAAAAGTTTTTGTTCCCCCTGATTTTTGCATTCTGGACAACTAATCAGGGTTGCTGAAATTGGGATGTTACAGACCTTTCCCCCTTAAAAGAATCTCGTCCCGTGATTCAAGAGAGTAGGGTTAGGGGATTTTGAGTCGGGTTGATACTAGGTGTCTTACGCGTACTATCTTACGGACTCTGTCTTTGAAAGTGCCTACTCTGTTGACAAAGTTGAGCTTCCGTCTTCCGGGATGCACAGAGAGTTGAGCAGAGTCCAGCCCTGCTTGCGAGGGATGATCTTATATTCCTTCGAGGCTCGATATCTCGAGGGCTTAGGCTATGCAGACGACCTCGATTCTAAGCTTCACGGAGTACTCGTCAGAGGATAGAATCTACAACTGGGTGTACCTCTCTCTAAGGGTCCATGGCTCTTCCTTAGGGGCGTAGCGTATCCTATTTAACAATTTTAGTTTTGGGACTCCTGAGTTTGCTTCGGCGAAGGGTTACTCTATTTTTGTGGGAAAGACACGGTCTTTCCCCCTTAGTATTAAACTGGGGTAGATCGGAGAGTTGACATAGTCCTTCCTTCTTGGAGTCGTAGATTGAGGTTTTGAAGACTGTCGTCACTCTTTCTCCTAGAGTTGGAATCTTCCGATAATGTCCGCGAAGGTAGGTCCTACGGGGCTTATATACTACGATTATTCGTACTTAGTCTGTTGGAGCCTTTGGAGTCTCACGTCCTCTAGCGATTGGAACTGAGCGGTTAGCGATCCTGTGGTCCTTCGGATAGGTTTTCAGCTGAAGTAGCAAAGGGACTTCGTAGAATCTTCACTTTGTTTCTGCTATGATGAGCCGCGAGTGGTTGTTTGGTGAAAAGATGTCAGATCTGGAGATCTTTTCTGAAGTATCTTCTGGTAGACAGTCTTCTAGAGATTGAGTGGAAAGACGTAGTCTTTCCACCCTAGAGCATCACTAAGGTTCATCAGGAATGGTTTGGATCTTCTGTCTTGGAAGTGTTGCCCGACGGTTAGTGGAAAGTTGTCTTCTTTCTAGGTCTTGATTGGAGTCTTCGAGTGACGTCTTATCGCTTAAACCTTATCGGGGGTGGTGTCTTAACAAAATGGGAGGAATGCTTGCCTTTCGCAGAGTTCTCATATAACAACAGTTATCAAGCTAGTTTGCAGATGGCACCCTTTGAATTCCTGTACGGAAGAAAGTGTCGTACCCCTTTGAATTGGTCGCAAGTAGGAGAGAGTCCGATCTTTGGACCCGACATTCTCCGGGAAGCAGAAGAGAAAGTTCACAAAATCCATGAGCACCTCAAGACCGCCCAATCCAGACAGAAGAGTTATGCTGACAAGAGAAGAAGAGACCTGACTTTCAATGTCGGAGATTTTGTATATCTCAAGGTTTCACCATTGAAGGGAACTCAACGCTTTAGTCTGAAAGGAAAGTTAGCTCCGAGATATATCGGACCCTTCAAGATTCTAAACCGTCGGGGAGAAGTATCGTATCGGTTGGAATTGCCTGAAGAGATGTCATCCATCCACAGTGTGTTCAATATATCGTTACTTCGTAAATGCTTGGCAGTGCCCGAGAAGACTGAAGTTTTCAAGAACATCGATCACAGAGCTGTAGAAATCAACAATGACCTGACCTATTGGGAAGTGCCCATCCGTATCTTAGAAGAAGCCTACAGAACCACCAGAACCAGGAGCATCAAGTTTCTCAAGATTCAGTGGAGCAACCATACCAAGGAGAAAGCCACTTGGGAGCGCGAAGATTACATTAGGACAGAGTTCCCAGATCTCTTTAGTACCTAGTTTTCTTTGTAAATCTCGGGACAAGATTTTGTTTAAGGGGGGAAGGTTTGTAACAACCCAAAACTTTAATCCAAGCTTATCAATATCCAAATCATCAAAATTAGGGTTAACAAAAACTTTTCCAAATTAAAAATGAAAGCATTCATGTGTATGAGCATTTAATTTAGGAATTGATTTGAATTGCCATGGTTCTATGATTCTTTGGTTGTAAAAAGTTTCTTAGGTGATTTAAACATCATCTAAACCTTTCCCAAGCCAATCCCAAAGAAAATCAAATAAAAAACAATTAAAAAGGAGGAATGGTCATTTTGGTCATTTTAATCCACTACACTACTTTGAGTGTTCCTAGCACTCATTTCTTAATAGAAATAATTCTGGATCTTTACACCCCTTGCTGGTACACATAATGAGGTACCAAGGCCCACTTTTTGATCTGCTAAAAACATTCAAATACTTATTTTAAATGACATGAGAAAATTGAATTCAATGCATATGCCTAGATCACCCCTATTTCAAAAACCATCAAATTGAGCTCCACTTTCAAAACCCTTGCAACCAGAGACTACCTAGTACCAGTGGAGAACACTCAAAAATTTTGAAACCAAAATTCAAACTTTTACTTCTTGTGGCCATTTCATCAAACAAGTGGCAGTAACAAATCTTGCAAATTCCAAAATACTATAGTGAGCAGTGAATTTGGTCACCTTTTGGGCCTAACTTGGTCCCCTTGTCCCCCTAGCTAAAACCCCGGCCCTAGCTCTCTCTCCCTCTCCCCTATCTGCTCTAGTACCCAGCCGCCCGATGCCATGCGCCAGTTCGACCATGGACAGCTCGCACCAAACCGTCCCGCGCTCTCCTTTGCTCGCTGGGAGACATGCGCCATCACACCGCACCGCCTCGACTAGCCCCCGACCAAAATCGAGCGGAGGACCAGCCGCATTTGCTCGCGCCCATGCCTCTGTCCGCCATGCCGATCACCCAGGAGCGCCGCTACCGCCAGAGCAGCAACGCCTCGACTAGCCCTAGCCTTGCGTGGCAGCACCCGTAGCAGGACTAGCAACTGCCCAGACATCCTCGTTCGCCGCCTCGCGACCAGTAGCCTAGAGGAACCATGTCGAACACCGCCACCCGTGCTCAGTTCACTGCACGCCCCCGACCAGTAGAGACCTTGCCTTGTCGTGCCTTTAATCCCTAGAGGACCGCCGGGGGACAGAGAATCCATCGCCGGCCTTGCCCATGCCGAGAGCGCCCCGCATCGTCGTCACCGATGACCTCACCGGATCTCGCTCTGCCTCCTCGTCGACCCTATATAAAGCCGCCACCCCAGCCTCATTTCTCCACACTCAATCACTCCCCACCTCTCACTGAACCTCACCCACCTCTAGCCGACGCTGATCGAGCTCAGTCTCGCCGGAATTGGAGCCGAAGCCGCCGCAGCAGGAGGAGAAGGGCGTCTGCGATTTAGGGCACCCCAAGCTCCGCCGCAACCGCGCCTCGCCTCGCCGTTGTCTACCAGCCCGTTTGCCCGCCTCACCGACCTTGCTGGAGCCCTGGTATGCCCCTAGTCGACTCCCACCGCCGCGTATAGGTCAGACTCTCGCCGGAGTAATCCGTCGTCGACGATGACTACCTCCCACTGTTGGATCGTCTTTAGATCATGTGGTCTAGGATGCTAGATACCGTTTCGGTGCTTTTGTGCCGCTGACCGGTGGAGCCCGCATGTCAGGCATCCCACTGTGCGCACTGTGCGTAGATGGGCCGGCCCAGTTAGTTCCCGCGCGAGTTAGAAATTCAAATGTAGTTTTTTCTATTTAGAGTTAATCTAGTTTCTGTCCACTAGTTTAAAAATCAATTCTGGGAGTTTGACAAATCCAATTTGCATGAAACCAATTTTGCCTGAAAGGTATTGAAATGATCTATCCAAGCCCGTTGGATTTAATTCAATTAGAGTTATAGATCTCACCTAGTAAAAATAACACAACAGAAGTATTTGCAACTTGCAACATTTTTATAAAATCAACCAAGATAGGTTTTGAGTTGATTCCAACTCTCAAAATTCACATTTCATCATACCTATCTGAATATGTCATAATATTAAGGTTTACATGCAGTGACTTTGGACTAGTACCAAAATAATGCTATATAGGCATTTCTAGTCACTTTAAATTATTAAATATTGAACTTAAACCAAAGTAATTATGATCCAATCCTTAAATCACATTCCCACATGTTATAATATGTGGTGATGACATGTGTCCACATGATCCGATATTTTAAGTGGTGAATATTAAATCTTAGTTAATTTTTCAATGAGTAGAAATTACTTTTCTAAATTAAAAAGAATGAAACTAGTGAATTAAAACTTATGATGCTTGTGATGATAATAGATCATCAAATGTGTGTCTTAGAATGCTAAGTAGACTAGTTAAGTATTCTTTCATGATTGTGTACTCCGTATGTATTTATAGACGATAGTACCGACCAAGTCTACGAGGAGGAGGAGTTCTACCAAGAAGAAGAAGAAGAAAACTTCAACCACTGCACCAACCAAGGCAAGCCACCCATAACAGTGCAAGCTGTTATAGAAAGCTAGAATTAAGTTAGTTAACTTGATCCAAGATGCTATAGGCATGCTTGAGTCATACCACTTTGACTATTAGTTACCCCAAGTCTTATTTACAAGCTTTACTTCCTTAGTTACCCCAAGTTCTCTACTTTTTGAAGGTGGCATAAAGAGTATAAAACTTGACCTATTTAGAACCCTTTAGATGTCATTCTATGGCATGAGATTGAACCCATCACTTCCACCTTAGTGAAGACTCTTAACTTAGTAGTTTAGAGTAGATAAAAACTTGAGTCATTTTAGATGGGAGCACTTGGTGAAAATGAATTATGAAAACCTTGGAATGATCAGTCATTCTATTGAGATGTTTTGACATGTGTTGATAAACACAAATGGTTTATGATGATGAAAATGTTGAGGCATGAGCCTTAACCCTTTTATAAAACTGATGGTTGGATTCGGATGCGATACCATTCCAAATAAACCGTACAACCACATTACCTAAATTGGGTAAGGCTTAGCTGAAAATTTATATGCATTAGTATTAGTTACCTCGCGGGAGAGGTTTGAGCTAAGGCTACCTCTCAATGTTGTTCCACCTATGCAGTGCCCAAGATGACTGATGGTCATGGTTGGGAGGCCATGCTCATAGGAGAGGTGCTTATACTAGGGTGTGTAAAGGGAAGGTTATGTTTGATTATCTGCATACTCAGTATGATGATTCAGGGTTATCCCTGACAGATGTATCGAATCTTGTGGTGAAAGTGTACCACCTCTACAGAGTGTCAAACTATTCGAATAGCCGCGTCCGCGGTTATGGACAGTTGGAATGGCCATACTGTTTTGTTGTTAGATGTGTTTCAAACAACTTATGAAATGAATGATGAATCTTGACTTGACCACAAGAGGGTTGTGTTTATGACTTAGCTTCCCAACTTAAGTGATTCTAGAACTTTATTTTATCTTTCTTTGCTTCAGAACTCAGCTTAGGTTTCAAACTTAACTTTATAGTTAAACTCTGACTTAGAAATTTAACTTAGCATTATATTACTTGTTAGTGGTAGTTTGCGAGTACTTAAAGAGTACTCATGGCTTTTTTCCCTGGCTATTCTCATGGCCAGACTATGAAGGAGACTATCAAGATGATGGCCAGCAGGACGGCTATGATAACTAGGACTATCTGCCTTCGTCAGCATTGCATGTTCCCCTGAAGATGGACCCCACCGCTACGCTTATCTTTTATTTCCGCTGCTTGTTGTATTCAGACTGGATCATGAGATCCTTATTTGTGTAAGACCTTATGTATGGTTTGTAATGGATGATGTACTATGATATCCAATCCGTTATGTCTCGCAAAAATGGTAATCCTAGGATTGCGAGGTATGGCATAACGGGCATCTGGGATTAAAAATCCGTGTGTTGACAAGTTGGTATCAGAGCCATCCTGACCATAGGAGACCCTAGTTAGAATGGACGTCCAAACAAAAACTTAGTTTCAAAACCAAAGTGAATATTTATGAAAAACTACTTCCTCTCTTATCCCTGTGAACTCATTCCTTCTCAAAAATTCATGTTCCTCAAAATTCTTACATTACTACTTAAAATTTGACACACTTGATCACTTGACTAATTTCCTCATCCTTAATTCTTGTAGATGGAGACTCAGTTCAGCAAGTTCTACCAGTTGGGAAACGGAGGTCAGTTGATCTTCGAGAGGGATCTGGATTCACTGTCGGAGTTACTGGGATGCCCACATCCGGAGTTTCTTGGAGCTCAACTTCTAGGACCCCCAGGAGGAGACCTAAAGTGGCTAGTCACGGCAGATCTTAGAGGAAGCATCGAAGCACCAACTTCTGGGAGAATTCAGTTCTCCGTGAGAGAGAACAACTGGCTAGATGGATTAGCCAGGGCAATGCATGAAGCTCTCGCACGTCTATGTGCCCTCAGCATCAACAAGATCCAAGGAACCCATTTTGCCCACTATACAAGACGTGACTTCATGGGAATGCCGATGGAGATGCCAAGTCACCCAGAGTTGAGGCGTCAAGTGGAGAATCTTGACTTCTTGCTGCACGACAGACAGCAGGAACTGGACAATGCCCGAGAGTTAGCCAACCAGAACCGTGCCATTGCCGACTAGAAGGCCCAGACTTTAGCACTGCTCATCCAATATTGCCAGTCTCTTTGCCGCCAGTGTGCAAAGAAGGATTGCACCATCGCCCGTCTTTGCAAGAAGGTGGCCGACCTCGAGAAGACCATCAAGGAGCAGGAAGCTCAGCTTGACGCCAAGGAAGAAGAATATGAGGGTAAAGACATCCAGGGAGACATGGACTCTTACCTCAGCAACGATGATGACTTTCTGGAGGAGGATGTCGTGGAATTCTACACTGATGATGAGGACTCCGACTTCATCGATGATGAGTAGATGCACTAGAGCACTGTCGTAGCATGAGTTGTATCGGTCCCATTGTATCATAGCTTACAGAATGGTTCTTCAAACCATCTGTTTCCCTTTGATTGTTGTGGTGTGTGTTGTATCGTGTGCTTTTTTGCATGAATGAAAATGAAGTTACTTGAAAAACCTGAGTCTAACTCAAAGTTTTATCTTTGAAAACCCAAAACCATGAACCTTAGAATTTCCCTCTTACCCCTATATATATCTCAATCTTCAGATGACTCGTGGAAACCAAGGAGGGAGCAGCTTGTCGCAAGACCCAATGCTGCAGATCTTGCAGAATCTCATCGCAGACCGTGAAGCAAGCATGGCAGAGCACCAAGCCAGCTTAGCAACATTGCAGCAGATCGCCCAGATGGCTCTCAACAACCAAGGGCATGGAAATCAGGATCACCAGGGATCCAAACTCAAAAAAATTCAGAACACCAATCCCCCAATCTTCAGCCAATCTGAAAACCCATTAGATGCGGATGACTTGTTACATACAATGGAAAACAACTTAGAAGTTGCAAGAGTTGATGAAAATGAGAAAGTTCTCTTCGCCACCCACTACCTAGCAGAAGATGCAAGGGCTTGGTGGAATAGTATCCGCAATATGAACCATGGTCAAGTGATGACATGGGAAGCATTCAAAGTCAAGTTCAGCCGCACCCACGTGCCGCAAGGTCTAGTCAACAGGATGAGAGATGAATTCCATGAATTGAAGCAAGGAAGAATGACTGTGGTGGAGTACCGTGATAGATTCCTATCACTTTCTAGATATGCACCTGATGAGATCAACACGGAAGCCAAGAAAAAGGAGAGATTCCTGAACAGACTGCATGATGAGATGCAGACTGTCCTCGTCAACATTCGTTTCGAGGATCTCGAAGAACTAATCGACTCTGCCATTCAGATGGAAGGGAAGATTAACCAAGCAAACGACAACCGCAAGCGTCGCATGATGCAGCAATCTGGATCCAGCAGTCACCAGAAGTATCGTCCCAACCCTTCACCAGGATATGCACCAAGGAACAACCGACCCCCAACGTCTCGCCCAAGCTACCCCAACCGTAGCGGGGGCAATGTGAAGTCTGGAGGAAACAATCACAACTCCGGTAATGCCAACAATTTCAACCGTGCACCTCCCAAGAACACCAGCAACAACAACAATAACACTGCACCTAGAACTAGCAGCAATGATGTACCAGTCGCAGTCAAGGACAAGTCCCAGATCACTTGTTTCGAGTGTGGAGTGAAGGGTCACTACTCCAATGAGTGTCTGAAGAAGACTGCAGCCAATACCAATGTGAATGCCCCAGCTCAGCAGCAGTGTTGTGTTCAACCAGGAAGAAGATTTTCCCTAGGTAACCCTCACAACTGCAACGGTCGTCTTCGACATGAACGCAGAAGAAGCCCAGGAAGCGCCAGATGTAGTGCTGGGTATGTTTTTTGTCAACTCAGTTTTAGCAAGATTATTGTTTGATTCGGGAGCATCGCATTCATTTCTCACCGAAGAATTTACATGCACTAGTAAGATTAACCCAACCAACCTGAAGCATGTCATGATAGTTCAAATCCCCGGTTCAACAACCAAAGCTAGAAAATTTTGCAAAGCTGTGCCTATCAGAATACATGGGATAGATTTTTATGCCAACCTAATTGTACTTGGAACCAAAGGATTAGAAGTAGTACTAGGTATGGACTGGATGTCAAGGCATAAAGGACTGATATACTGTGCTAAGAAAGCCATCACCATGACCAGTAGTTCTGGAGTAATAGTAGAGCATATCTCTGAAACCTTACCCCGTCAATTCAAGTGCAACAAGAGTGTAGCCCTGCCCACCATAGACCAGGTCAGAGTAGTCTATGAATACCCCGACATATTCCCAGATGAATTGCCAGGTATGCCCCCGGATAGGGATATTGAGTTCATTATCAAACTAATCCTCGAAACCGGACCCATAGCCCAGAGACCCTATAGCATGAACCCCTTAGAGTTAGTGGAACTGAAGAAGCAGTTGGATGCCATGTTATAGAAAGGCTTGATTCAACCCAGCGCATCACCCTGGAGATCACCAGTGTTATTCGTCGACAAGAAAGATGGAGGCAATCGTTTGTGCACCGATTACAGAAAGTTCAATGACGTCACCATCAAGAACAAGTACCCCTTGCCAAAGATAGAGGATCTATTTGATCAACTGACTGGAGCCCAGGTATTCTCAAAGATTGATCTTAGGACTGGTTATCACCAACTTAAGATTCGTGCAACGGATATTTCGAAGACCGCCTTTATTACTCGCTATGGTTTATACGAGTATACGGTTATGTCTTTTGGATTAACCAATGCCCCTGCTTATTTCATGAATCTCATGAATAAGATCTTTATGAATTTCTTAGATAAGTTTGTAGTTGTGTTTATCGACGACATCCTTATCTACTCCAAGTCAGAAGAAGAGCATGAGCAACATTTGAGAGTTATCCTAGAAATCCTGAGAGAGCATTAGTTATATGCCAAGTTCAGCAAGTGTGAGTTTTGGCTGAAAGAAGTAGGATTCCTAGGACATATTGTGTCTGCCGGAGGAGTCTCTATTGACCCCGCCAAGATCAAAGATGTCGAAGAATGGGAAGCCCCAACCACTCAAACCCAAGTCCGTGCATTTCTCGGATTAGCGGGATACTACCGCAAGTTCGTAGAAGGATTCTCAAGCATCGCCAGACCCATGACCCAATTGTTGAAGAAGGACAAGAAGTTTGAATGGACCGACAAATGTGAAGCCAGTTTCCAGGAGCTAAAGAAACGATTAATATCAGCCCCAATACTGGTCATGCCAGATATCAAGAAGCAATTTGATGTGTATTGTGATGCATCCAAGATTGGTCTAGGATGTGTATTGATGCAAGAAGGCAAAGTCATCGCGTATCTGTCTCGACAACTGAAGCAACATGAGCAGAACTATCCAACCCATGATCTTGAGTTAGCAGCCGTAGTTTTGGCATTGAAGACATGGCGTCATTATCTGATGGGTAATCGCTGTGAGATTTACTCCGGTCACAAGAGCTTGAAGTATATTTTCACTTAGAAGGAGCTGAATATGAGGCAAAGGAGATGGATAGAGTTAATCAAGGAATATGACCTTGACATTCACTATCACCCCGATAAAGCCAATGTGGTAGCGGATGCTCTTAGCAGATTGTCGTGTAGGCTAAATACCATGATCAAGGAGAAGCAACCAAGTTTGTATGAAGAATTGGAGCAGTTCAGTACTGAATTAGTGAGCAAAGGATTCTTAGCTAGCATTGAACTTCAACCCACTTTGATTAGCCAAATCAAGGAAGCCTAGAAGGGAAATGAAAGTATCGACAGAATCAAATGTCGTATTGGTACAGGAAAGGTACCTGGATTCACTGAAGACGAATAAGGAGTACTGTGGTACAAAGGACGTATCTGTGTGCCAACAGATTCGGAGCTGAAGGAAATTATCATGAAGGAAGCTCATGATACTCTTTATTCTATCCACCTCGGAGGAACAAAGATGTATCAGGATTTGAAAGAGTAATTTTGGTGGCACAATATGAAGAAAGAAATCGGAAGCTACATCGTCAAATGTGACATATGTCAAAGAGTCAAAGCAGAGCATCAAAGACCTGCAGGACTATTGCAACCATTGCAGATTCCGGAATGGAAATGGGATTCCGTAGGAATGGACTTTATCACCGGTTTGCCTACTTCTAGTAGGGGAAATGACTCAATCTGGGTCATAGTTGATAGACTGTCCAAGGTATCTCACTTCATACCTGTCAAGACTACCTACCAGAGTGCAAAGCTAGCAGAGCTGTATATTGCTAGGATTGTCAGCCTGCATGGAACCCCCAAGACCATCGTATCAGATCGAGCAACCCAGTTTACCCCAAGATTTTGGCAGAAAGTTCAGGAAGGATTAGGAACCAAGTTGAACTTCAGTACCACGTATCACCCACAAACTTATGGACAGACTGAGAGAGTCAACCAGATCCTAGAGGATATGCTTAGAGCTTGTGTGTTGGAATACGGATCAAAATGGGAGGACTGCTTGCCTTTCGCAGAGTTCTCATATAACAACAGTTATCAAGCTAGTTTGCAGATGGCAGCCTTTGAATTCCTATACGGAAGAAAGTGTCGTACCCCTTTGAATTGGTCGCAAGTAGGAGAGAGTCAGATCTTTGGACCCGACATTCTCCGGGAAGCAGAAGAGAAAGTTCACAAAATCCGTGAGAACCTCAAGACCGCCCAATCTAGACAGAAGAGTTATGCTGACAAGAGAAGGAGAGACCTGACTTTCAATGTCGGAGATTTTGTATATCTCAAGGTTTCACCATTGAAGGGAACTCAACGCTTTAGTCTGAAAGCAAAGTTAGCCCCCAGATATATCGGACCCTTCAAGATTCTAAACCGTCGGGGAGAACAATCGTATCAACTGGAATTTCCTGAAGAGATGTCAGCCATCCATAATGTGTTCCATATATATCATTACTTCGTAAATGCTTGGAAGTGCCCGAGAAGACTGAAGTTTTCAAGAACATCGATCACAGAGCTGTAGAAATCAACAATGACCTGACCTATCGGGAAGTGCCCATCCGTATCTTAGAAGAAGCCTACAGAACCACCAGAACCAGGAGCATCAAGTTTCTCAAGATTCACTGGAGCAACCATACCAAGGAGGAAGCCACTTGGGAGCGTGAAGCTTACATTAGGACAGAGTTCCCAGATCTCTTTAGTACCTAGTTTTCTTTGTAAATCTCGGGACAAGATTTTGTTTAAGGGGGGAAGGTTTATAACATCCCAAAACTTTAATCCAAGCTTATCAATATCCAAATCATCAAAATTAGGGTTAACAAAAACTTTTCCAAATTAAAAATGAAAGCATTCATGTGTATGAGCATTTAATTTAGGAATTGATTTGAATTGACATGGTTCTGTGATTCTTTGGTTGTAAAACGTTTCTTAGGTGATTTAAACATCATCTAAACATTTCCCAAGCCAATCCCAAAGAAAATCAAATCAAAAACAATTAAAAAGGAGGAATGGTCATTTTGGTCATTTTAATCCACTACACTACTTTGAGTGTTCCTAGCACTCATTTCTCAACAGAAATAATTCTGGATCTTTACACCCCTTGCTAGTACACATTGAAATACTTATTTTAAATGACATGAGGTACCAAGGCCCACTTTTTGATCTGCTAAAAACATTCAAATACTTATTTTAAATGACATGGGAAAATTGAATTCAATGGATATGCCTAGATCACCCCTATTTCCAAAACCATCAAATTGAGCTCCACTTTCAAAACCCTTGCAACCAGAGACTACCTAGTACTAGTGGAGAACATTCAAAAAATTTGAAACCAAAATTCAAACTTTTACTTCTTGTGGACATTTCATCAAACAAGTGGCAGACACAAATCTTGCAAATTCCAAAACACTATAGTGAGCAGTGAATTTGGTCACCATTTGTCCTAACTTGGTCCCCTTGTCCCCCCAGCTAAAACCCCGGCCCTAGCTCTCTCTCCCTCTCCCCTATCTGCTCCAGTACCCAGCCGCCCGACGCCATGCGCCAGGTTGACCATGGATAGCTCGCACCAAACCGTCCCGCGCTCTCCTTTCGCTTGCTCGGAGATAGGCGCCCTCACACCGCACCGCCTTGACCATCCCCCGACCAAAATCGAGCAGAGGACCAGCCGCATTTGCTCGTGCCCATGCCTCTATCCGCCATGCCAATCACCCCGGAGCGCCGCGATCGCTAGAGATGCACCGACCTCGCCTTGCCCTAGCCTTGCGTGGCAGCACCCGCAGTAGGCCCAGCAACCGCCCAGACATCCTCGTTCGCTACCTCGCGACCAGGAGCCCGGAGGAACCACGTTGAACACCGCCGCCCGCGCTCAATTCACCGCATGCCCCCGACTAGTAGAGACCTCGCCTTGTCGCGCCTTTAATCCCAAAGGACCACCGGGGGACAGAGAATCCATCGCCACCCTCGCCCATGCCGAGAGCGCCCCGCATCATCGTCACTGATGACCTCACCGGATCTTGCTCTGCCCCCTCGTCGACCCTATATAAAGCGGCCACCCAACCTCATTTCTCCACACTCACTCACTCCCCACCTCTCACTGAACCTCACCCACCTCTAGCCGACGCCGCTCGAGCTCAGTCTCGCCGAAATTAGAGCCGAAGCCGCCGCAGCAGGAGGAGAAGGGCGTCTGCGATTTAGGGCACCCCAAGCTCCGAGGCAACCGCGCCTCGCCTCGCCGTCGTCTACCAGGCCATTTTCCCACCTCACTGACCTTGCTGGAGCCCTGGTATGCCCCCAGTCGACCCCCACCGCCGCGTCTAGGTTAGACTCTCGCCGGAGTAATCTGTCGTCGATGATGACCTCCCACCGTTGGATCGTCTTTAGATCGTGTGGCCTAGGATGCTAGATACCGTTTTGGTGTTTTTGTGCCACTGACCGGTGGAGCCCGCATGTCAGGAAGCCTTCTGCGCGCACTGTGCGTAGATGGGCCGGCCCAGTTAGTTCCCGCGTGAGTTAGAAATTCAAATGTAGTTTTTTCTATTTAGAGTTAATCTAGTTTCAGTCCACTAGTTTAAAAATCAATTCTGGGAGTTTGACAAATCCAATTTGCATGAAGCCAATTTTTCCTGAAATGTATTGAAATGATCTATCCAAACACGTTGGATTTAATTCAATTAGAGTTATAGATCTCTCCTAGTAAAAATAACACAACAGAAGTATTTGCACCTTGCAACATTTTTATAAAATCAACCAAGATAGGTTTTGAGTTGATTCCAACTCTCAAAATTCACATTTCATCATACCTATCTGAATATGTCATAATATTAAGGTTTACATGCAGTGACTTTGGACTAGTACCAAAATAATGCTATATAGGCATTTCTAGTCACTTTAAATCATTAAATATTGAACTTAAACCAAAGTAATTATGATCCAATCCTTAAATCACATTCCCACATGTGAGAATATGTGGTGATGACATGTATCCACATGATCTCATATTTTAAGTGGTGAATATTAAATCTTAGTTAATTTTTCAATGAGTAGAAATTACTTTTCTAAATTAAAAAGAATGAAACTAGTGAATTAAAACTTGTGATGCTTGTGATGATAATAGATCATCAAATGTGTGTCTTAGAATGCTAAGTAGACTAGTTAAGTGTTCTTTCGTGATCGTGTACTCCGTATGTATTTATAGACGATAGTACCGACCAAGTCTACGAGGAGGAGGAATTCTACCAAGAAGAAGAAGAAGAAAACTTCAACCACTGCACCAACTAAGGCAAGCCACCCTTAACAGTGCAAGCCATTGTAGCAAGCTAGATTAAGTTAGTTAACTTGATCCAAGATGCTATAGGAATGCTTGAGTCATATCACTTTGACTATTAGTTACCCCAAGTCTTATTTACAAGCTTTAATTCCTTTACTTTACTCAAAGTTCTCTACTTTTTGAAGGTAGCATAAAGAGTATAAAACTTGACCTATTTAGAACCCTTTAGATGTCATTCTATGGCACGAGATTGAACCCATCACTTCCACCTTAGTGAACACTCTTAACTTAGTAGTTTAGAGTAGATAAAAACTTGAGTCATTTTAGATGGGAGCACTTGGTGAAAATGAATTATGAAAACCTTGGAATGATGAGTCATTCTATTGAGATGTTTTGACATGTGTTGAGAAACACAAATGGTTTATGATGATGAAAATGTTGAGGCATGAGCCTTAACCCTTTTATAAAACTGATGGTTGGATTCGGATGCGATACCATTCCAAATATACCGTACAACCACATTACCTGAATTGGGTAAGGCTTAGCTGGAAATTTATATGCATTAGTATTAGTTCCCTCGTGGGAGAGGTTTGAGCTGAGGCTACCTCTCAATGTTGTTCCACCTATGCAGTGCCCAAGATGACTGATGGTCATGGTTGGGACGCCATGCTCATAGGAGAGGTGCTTATACTAGGGTGTGTAAAGGGAAGGTTATGTTTGATTATCTGCATACTCAATATGATGATTCAGGGTTATCCCTGACAGATGTATCGAATCTTGTGGTGAACGTGTACCACCTTTGCAGAGTGTCAAACTATTCGAATAGCCGCGTCCACGGTTATGGACAGTTGGAATGGCCATACTGTTTCGTTGTCAGATGTGTTTCAAACAACTTATGAAATGAATGATGAATCTTGACTTGACCACAACAGGGTTGTGTTTATGACTTAGCTTCCCAACTTAAGTGATTCTAGAAATTTATTTTGTCCTTCTTTGCTTTAGAACTCAGCTTAGGTTTCAAACTTAACTTTATAGTTAAACTCTGACTTAGCAATTTAACTTAGCATTATATTACTTGTTAGTGGTAGTTTGCGAGTACTTAAGGAGTACTCATGGCTTTTGTCCCTGGCTATTCTCATGGCCAGACTATGAAGGATACTATCAAGATGATGGCCAGCAGGACAACTATGATAACTAGGACTATCTGCCTTGGTCAGCATTGCCTGTGCCCCTAAAGATGGACCCCACCGCTATGCTTATCTTTTATTTCCGCTGCTTGTTGTATTCAGACTGGATCATGAGATCTTTATTTGTGTAAGACCTTATGTATGGTTTGTAATGGATGATGTACTGTGATATCCAATCCGTTATGTCTCGCAAAAATGGTAATCCTGGGATTGCGAGGTATGGCATAACGGGCATCTGGGATTAAAAATCCGCGTGTTGATAAGTTGGTATCAGAGCCATCCTGACCATAGGAGACCCTAGTTAGAATGGACGTCCAAACAAACACTTAGTTTCAAAACCAAAGTGAGTATTTATGAAAAACTACTTCCTCTCTTATCCTTGTGAACTCATTCCTTCTCAAAAATTCATGTTCCTCAAAATTCTTACATTACTACTTAAAATTTGACACACTTGATCACTTCACTAATTTCATCATCCTTAATTCTTGTAGATGGAGACTCAGTTCAGGAAGTTCTACCAGTTGGGAAACGGAGGTCAGCATTTTCGTAAACCTTTCTCCTCTGATTTTCCTCTAGCATTTTGTAAAACAAAAACCGTTTTCTTTCTCAACAACTCTTGGGAGGTGTCACCTCACCAAGGTTTTATCATAAAACATTTAGTAAAACTTTTCCCTAGGTTTTCCCATCCTCTAGTTTTGGCTTCGGCTAAAACAGGGTCTCCAAAGGGTTATGGTGTTATGCACCATCTATTATACTAGGGGACAGTAGGTTTCATCAAGGGGGTTCTACTTAATAGTACAAAAGTGTAATAGTTCGGAGGAGCCAAACCACTACCATATATACATCAACATATAGTAAAACAGTGCAGTTTTCATAAACAAGAGATAAAACATGCATAAGTAAAACAGTAGGACAAGGATTATGAGCAAGAAGGTGGCTTGCCTGAGGATCAGTAATATGGCATGATTGTCCCTGGACTTCTTCTTAGAATACCATAATAAACAAATAAGAATTACCACTTCTTCTCCTCTCCGATTTCATCGCAACTATCGTCGTCCAGACAGCACATGCAAACAAAACAAGGCACAATCAACGCAAGGCATATAAGCACCAATACAATACAGCAAGCAATTTAATAATACCAAATTAAGATTCAGATGGTTTTGAGAGGATTGGATTTAGGAGATTGAGATGGCCTTGGAGAAGGGGATGAACACCCCTTAGGGTTTATTGTCGAGGAACTACCTAAGAGGGGTTTTTGGACCAAGGACCTATTATGTATGATACCATTGTGTAAAAATGATACCAACAGATAGGTGTTGATAAAATGAAACCAACAAAAGTGGTTTCACTATTTTATCACTTTTCTTGAATTACTTATGAATTTCCTAGTGATAAAAGCTCTAGTTTTAGGAAATAATTTACGAGAAAAGTTCTGGAGCTCCAAAATTATTTCCTTCGATGGGTAAGTAGGTTTTGAGGTTAGGAATCACTGAGAGTTGGAATCATGCCAAGATAACTACCAAAATGCCCTTAGGAAATTCCCAAAGGCAGTTTTGGAGCTGTTTTGTCTTTTTCACCAAATTAAATCTACAGAATCTTTTGAGATGGTTCCAAAGAAACATTCTAGGTATTTAGAATACCTTTCTTTAGAAATTGGAATCACCCTTTTTTGGAGTTGCAGATCTACTGCAGTGATTTATCTAGTGATAATACCATATATAAGAGTATTTAATTTATTGAGATATAACAGAGGATCAATAAATCCTCATCTCCTGGTTTTAGATATATAATGATGTACCACATCATTGAGAGTTGGAATTAGGTTAATACCATCTTTGGTTTGACCTAGGGAATTTTCTAAAGGCAGATACAATGTGTTTTTTATATTTTTACTATGGGAAAACTGGAGTTCAATTGGACAAGGGACCAATGTATAATGGTAGGTGTCATGGATATCCTCCAGGTACAACAGGTTTCACTTCATTTTGGTTTCTAGAACTCCTTGAAACAATTATGTAGTGAAAAAAGATAGATATAAAGAAATTATTTTTCAGAAAATATGGATTGAGTATGTTGCCTAAATCTTGGTCATGCATGATGAGTAAAACATATGAGGGTATGTAAAAATTTATACTTGGAAACTTTATGGTATTTTGCATTTTTGTTTGGAATTAATCCAAAGGGTCAGATTGGGAGATTCTAGGTAAAAGAAAAGGGAAAACAGGGAGCCTGGGCCTGATCTGCCGGGGAAATGGGCTGTGCCGCGTCGGCCGGCCCAAGTCGCTGGGGCGCGAGCGCGGGATCATGGTTTGATCCCGGGGTGCGGGGCATGTCTGTCAGCGGGAGAGGGCGACGAAGGGGTATCAACGAGTTGTGGCCGTTGGATCTAGTGCATATCTACGGCGGGTGCTCGTCGTGCACCTCTGTCCAGGCGGCGGCATGGAGAAAACCCTAGGGCGACGGGGCGGCGCAGTAGCTCACCTTGGGGGCTCGGAGGGGAGCCGGGGATGGTCCAGGGCGACATGGCACTCTTCTCCGACTCCGTGGATGGGCGACAAGGAGGTTTTTTCCAACAGGAGCTTGCCCGCGTGAAGTTGCCTGAGAGGGGATGCGACCGAGCTCAATGGCAGCGACGGTAGGGGCAGTCCCTGGCCACTAGAAAACCAAGGTCAGAGAGAGGGGAAGGTGGGGATCACCTTGCCGTGACATGCAGAGGGATATAAGCAAGGGAGAGGAGGCTTAGCTCGACTAGAGAGAGGATGCCGAAGCTTTCCTTCTCTCTCCCTCTCGAACAGTACAGAGCAGGGGAGAGGGAGAGGACGCTCTGGGAGGTGAGGTGGAGTAGGATGGAGGCAAATGAGCCAGAGAGGGGAGCTAGGGTGGTCTCTGGCCTATTTAACCAGGAGGGAGTAGTCCATCATGGACTTGGTCCATTGAGCATGTGAGGGAGGAGGGAAACTAGGGGTAGAGGATGTTGTGGGCGTGGAGGGTGGTATCTAGCCGTGCTGCAGGTCAGAGAGAGGGAGGGTTGCTGCTGTGGCAAGCTTTGAAGAGATTTTGTCATCTTGTGGTTGTCCCTCTCTCTCTCTTCCTTTCAAACAAGCACCAAGGACAAAGGAAATGCTGGTGTTACAGGGCTGGTCGACCAGAGAGAGTGCTGTGTGGTGAGGTGCATTGCTTTGCAAGATTGGTGGTGATTGGTTTTGTTTTTGGTCCTATTATTGGATAATCTCAATATAATGCCATAGTAATGATTTTGAAAAAACTCTTTCAAACTTGATCTTGGGATGCTGAGTAAAAGGTGATGGTGGCTTGATGAGGTCAATATGCCCTTCTAGGAATTGTTTCATATTTTTCCATGATTTAAAAGTCCATTTAAATCCATTTATTCAAAAACTGCAGAAGTGAATTCTTGGAGCTCATTTGATATTTTTACATTGTACAAGGTGGATTTTTGAGTTGAGATGGTCCCAAACATGAATTCACACCTTGGAGATTTTTCCCAAGATTTAATGAGGCTTAAAATTATTTAAAACTATTATTATTCCATTTCTGCCAGTTAAGAAAAAGGACAAAAAGAAATAATAAAGCTTCTCAAAAATATTTATTTTTGAGATGGGAAGGTAGGTTATGATATATTGATCTCAATTGAGCCAGAATTTGGGGAAGTGCTTTGACAAAAACCAAACTTTCCCTTGGGAAAGGAGTTTGGGAGATTTTGTCTATTAAAAGGATTAATTAGATTTGGAGACATAATAATTATGGATAATATTTGATAAGTCTAGATGATCAAGTTAGATGATGTAGACAAGGTGTAGCAAGCATTTTCAACCTTGGGATTTGGGAATCAAAGGTGATTTTGGTGAAAAACTAGAGTTTAAGGATCTAGGGTAAGATTGTTTTCATGCCACCAAAACCTTGTTGGATCTTGGAGCTCAGATCTCCCCTTGGGGCATGGGATAGATGGATGGATAGACCAAGTGATGTAAATCAACATGGTATAGAGTTTTGAGCTTGATCTTGCTTGAGTTCACCAAGAATTGATTTCAACCTTTGAATAAAATAAGCCTGCCAAGGCAGCTTATCAACTAGCCTTCAAAACCTTGTGGGTTTAAGAAGCACAAAGATCCACTTGGAACAAGTGAAGTAGATATTGATATACCTATATGAGTAGAACGCAACCGTGCAAAGAGTTGGTCCATAGAGGGTTGGATGATGGTGTGAGCTTCTGTCAAAGTAGGCATGTTGACTAGATTTGCAGGAATAGTTATTTTCTTGCCTACAAAACCATCAAGAACAAGTGGGTTCGAGGATGATCTAACCAAGGGAAAGAGTGGGCCTTGGTAGTCCTTAGGAAGGTTAACAAGATGGTTCAGATACATTTTCAAAAATGCTCAAGAGTTGAGAAAAGGAGACATTCAAAAAGGTGATGTTGGAACGGATTCCAGACTCAGCCAAATTTGGCAGATTTAGGGTTTTTGACTAGAGTATGGGAGAAGAGGCTTTTGATGGGTATCAAGGTACCAAAGAATCATCAAATGGGTGAGGTTGAGGAGTATATTGAGTAGAAAATATCCATGCTTTATATTGGTCTTCATTGACTTGGAAGCCTCTAGAATTAGATCACTTCAGAGCTGATCTGGTTAAGGGTTTTAGATGATTACTTAGTAGCTAGAGATCAGATCCAGCTTTGTATTCTTGCTTAGGTGTGGTGATTTGGAACCATCTTGATCCTAGTGATGAGATCCTAGTGTATCTCATACTATCTCCTAAGCAGACAAATCAAGGAGCAGATCAAGGCAATTCATCTTAGAAACTAAGCAATCTTACTAGTGGGGTTCCATCAAGTCTGACTTGAGGTAAGGTTGGGAAATTTGAAAAAGGTTGGAGTTTTAATAAGATGAGAGTCCTTGGTATCTCTACCAAGAGTAGAATTCAAAAGCTTAATAAAGGTGTTTTTAGAAACCTAGAGAGAAGAGTAGTTGAAGGTTCTGTCTTGAAGACATAAGGAGATAGTAGTCTATAGCTCTCCATAGTTTGATCTATAGAAGCTACTAAAATAGTTGGTTTTGTAAAGGTATCTTGGCTCAGGTTTTGAATTGTCAGAACATTTGAGAATGTGGAAAATAAGCCAAGATAGTTTTGTGAAATAGGTTTTGTCAGCTGGTGCTGAGGTAAGGAGGTTATCATCCAGTACACATTCATATGCATAAGAATATTCAATCAACAAGCAAACACTTCAGCATTAAACAAGAAAAAGTTTTTGTTCCCCCTGATTTTTGCATTCTGGACAACTAATCGAGGTTGCTGAAATTGGGATATTACACTTCTCCATCATTTTAGAATCTTCTCCCTCATTTCTCTAGACCATGTTACCAAAAATTTCATGTTTTAGATCTCCACTACTATAATGGAGCAGTTTTGAATTGGATCCATAGCACCAATCCTGACCTTGGATTGTTAGATCCAATGGTTCAAAGCAGCTAGATTCGTGTTGAATAGTACCTAGAGCAAACTCCACCATGTTCTAGAACCATCATGTCACCACTCCCAAAATTTCATAGCACAGTAGGTTGTATTCTAAATATGTGTATATAATTATTATTAATAGACTTAATTTATGCATTTTTTCTCTAATGTATGAAATGTGATTTAACAAAAATTGAGTTGTTATTAACAAATAGTCTTATTAGAGAAAAAATGCATATACATTAAGTCTAATAATAATAACTATATCTACACATATTGAGAATACAACCTAATAATGTGCTATGAAACTTTGGGGGTGGTGACATGATGGTTCTAGAACATGGTGGAGTTTGCTCTAGGTACGTACTATTCAACATGAATCTAGCTGCTCTGAACCATTGGATCTAAGAGCCCAACGGTCAGGATTGGTGCTATGGATCCAATTCAAAACTACTCCATTATAGTAGTAGAGAGAATACATCCTACTATGCTATGAAATTTTGGGGTGGTGACATGATGGTTCTACAACATGCATGGTAGAGTTTGCTCTAGGTGCTATTCAACATGAATCCATCTTCTCTGAACCATTAGATCTAATAGAACACTGGTCAGCATTGGTGCTATGGATCCAATTCAAAACTGCTCCATTATAGTAGTAGAGATATAACAACGATATAGTGTATGAATAACTTTGAATGTTGGCCGTTGGATCAAGACTCGCGAATCCTAATATTTCCAACCGTTGGATCTTCTTTTCCATTCTAGCATCTAGAAGATTCTATACATAGTCTTCAACATAATCAATGCTATGCACAAACCTCAAAACACGCTTCTCCATCATACTACAATCTTCTCCCTAGTACGGAGTAGCTAATAATCGTTGACTTATACATGATCTTATCTTATCTTAGCACTATATAGTGTACGAATAACTTTGAATGTTGACCGTTGGATGTAGACTCGCGAATCCCAGCATTTCTAGCAGTTGGATTTTCTTATCCATTCTAGCTTCTAGAAGAATCTATTGATAGTCTTCCACATAATGAATGCTATGCACAAAGTACAATAAATTATAAATTATAAATATGATCAAGATCTATAAAGTATGGGTGTATCCTTGTACTTTGTATGCCATATAGAAGTCAAAGATTATTAGCTACCTAACACATGAAATTTTTGATAACATGGTCTAGGGAAAAAATGAGAAGATTCTAGTATGATGGAGAAGTGTGTTTTGAGATTTGTGCATAGCATTCATTATGCCGAAGACTACAAATAGAATCTTCTAGATGCTAGAATGGAAAATAAGATCCAATGGCTAGAAATGTTGGGATTCACGAATCTTGATCCAACGGTCAACATTCAACGTTATTCATACACTATATAGTGGTAAGATAATTGTATATAGTGATGATGATATGTCATACGTCCACTATCCGAGTCTCACGTGCAACTTACTAGTAGCTAATAATCGTTGACTTCTACATGATCTTACCACTATATAGTGTACAAAGAACTTTGAATAATGACCGTTGGATCAAGACTTGCGACCCAACATTTCCGACCGCTGGATCTTCTTTTCCATTCTAGCATCTTGAAGATTCTATTGATAGTCTTCATTACAAACCACTATATAGTGTATGAATAACTTTGAATGTTGACCGTTGGATCAAGACTCGCGAATCTCAGCTTTTCGAGCCATTGGATATTCTTTTCCATCCTATCATCTAGAGGATTCTATTGATAGTCTTCGACATAATGAATGTTATGCACAACCTCAAAACACACTTCTCCATCATACTAGAATCTTCCCCTTTGTTTCTCTAGACCATGTTATCAAAAATTTCATGTGTTAGGTAGCTAATAATCTTTGACTTCTAAATGATGATACAAAGTACAAGGACCAAATATATACACCCATACTTTATAGATGTTGATCAAATTTATATATTTTTTGTGCTTTACCAATTATAATTGTATATAGATATGTCATACGTCTACTATCCAAGTCTCACGTGCAAGGCACGTGCAACTTACTAGTAGCTAATAATTGTTGACTTCTACATGACCTTACCACTATATAGTGTACGAACAACTTTGAATATTGACCGTTGGATCAAGACTCGCGAATCCCAAAATTTCTAGCGATTGGATACCACAATACTATGCTTTAATATGCTAAAACAACACATGATTCTTCAAAGGCACATTAAGCAATCTCAATTGTTTATAACATTTCATGCTATAGCAAAGAATACTAATCATAAAGCCAAAACAATATCAAGCATGGCATGACAAAGCATAGGCCACAGTCAAAAACAAGCTCTCTTTACCAGTTAAGCATGAACTTTTTCCTACTCTTTTCCAATCCAAACCAAACTATTTGAAAACCAGTGTATGAAAGAGGGGGTCCAACCAATTTATTCAGCAAACTCAGCAAACCAAGCAAACGAAAAACCAAAACAAAAACAAAAAAGAAGACGCTCCAAGAACAACACAACTGTGCATGAAACAATAAAAATGAAGTGTTTGGAAGAAACCTGGGATTTTTATTGATCAAGAAGGGGATGCCTTGGGCATCCCCAAGCTTTGACGCTTGTACTTCTTGGATATTTCTTGGGGTGACACGCGTGGCATCCCCAAGCTTGAGCTTTAGTCCATCCTTCATGTAACATCCCAAAACTCTAATCCAAGGTTATTAAGATCCAAATCATCAAAATTAGGGTTAATAAAAACTTTTCCAATTAAAAATTATTAAAGCATTCATATGTATGTGCATTTAAATAGGAGTTGTTTTGAATTTCCTTTTTTAATTGATCCATTGCTTGTAAAATGATTCTTAGGTGAAATAAACATCATCTAGATCATTCCCAAACAAATACCAAAGAAAAACAAATCAAAATGAATAAAAGAAGAGAATGGTCATTTGTGCCATTTTAATCAACATACCTACTTTGGCTATTCCTAGGACTCAATTCTTAACCGAGACAAATGTGGATCTTTGCACCCCTTGCTAGTACATATAATGAGGTACCAAGGCCCACTTTGTGATCTGCCAAAAACTTTCAAACACTATTTTTAAATGACATTTGAAAATTGAATCTAGTGTAGGTATCAAGATCGCCCTATTTCAAAAACCACTCAAATGAGCTTTATTTTCAAAACCCAAGCAACCATAGAGTTTCAAGCTTATGACTAACACACCCACCAAAAATCTTTTCAAAATTCAAAACTAAATTTCTTGCGGCCATTTTCACAAACACTTGGCAGGCAAGATTTACACCTAGTATTAGCTCATTGTTTTCTACAGGGTTTTGCCACCCAATTGACGTCAATTTACTCCCTCTGTCCCTTCTAGCTCTAAACAAAGACTAATCACCCATCCCATATCCCCTAGCAGCAGTGCCACGCCACCCCTAGGACATGCTCGCTGGCCAAACTTGCCAACACAGCAGTAGACCGCCCCTCTCTCTCTCGCCATGTCTAGGAGCTACACCAGACCACAGCCCCACCATCTGTCCCCTCCCCGAGCAGAGCCGAGCCGTGGACCACCAGCAGAGCGCCGCGTCAAGAGTGTATGCGCCATGCCGAGCACGCGCTAGAGCGTCATGCCCGACAAGCATGCACACGCCACGCCTCGACCGCAGTCTGTGGTCACTGTGTCGCCACGACCCAGGGAACCACCCAGACATGCCCGTTCGCCGCCATTTGAACCACAGCCACCGCCCGCCATGTCGAATGCCGCCTCTTCCGCTCAGAGCGTGAGCACCGCTCGACCGTTTGCCACCGCTCCTAGCCACACATTTAAGCCGTAGAGCACCGCCAGGAGGCAGGCCACCGTCCCCTACCTCAATCCACGCCGCTATCATGATATGCAGCCCTCGACGGAGTCGCCCGCCCATCACTCTCGGTCGCCTCGTTGAGCTATAAATAGAGGCCACCCCAGCACAAACCGCTCACACCATTCCACTCCCCTCTCCTCACTGGTCCTTCCCCACCTCTAGCCGGAGCAGCCCGAGCACTTGTTCACCGGAATTTGGCCGGAGAAGCCCGCTGCAGAGGAGGAGAAGGCGTCGTCGATATCGTCCACCCCAGGAGCTGCCGCGACCACCCCTGAGCCCGCCGTCGATAGCCAGTTCGTTTGCCCGCCTCGCCGTCATCGCTGGAGCCCTGGTACGCCCCCTGAGCACCCCCACCGAGCCGCTAGTGTTAGACCTTGCCAGCGACCTGTCCGTCGTCGACGACGAACCCCAGCCGTAGATCCTAGTTCTAATCTAACGGCCCACATCGCCCCGTACCGCTTCACGTGTAAAGATCCGCTGACCGATGGACCCCCCATGTCAGTTGTGCCCCGTGCCGCGGAGTTCCACTGGGCCGGCCCGTTAGCTTTCCCGCTCGAACCATTAAATTCAAATTAGAATTTTTCTATTTAGGTTTGAACTTAGTTTTGTCCTCTAGTTTGAAAATCAATTCAGAGAGATTTAAAAATCCAAATGGAGTGATTCAGATTGTGTTAGAAAGCTACTGAAAAGATCTATCCAAACCCGTTGTATTTAATTCAATTAGAGTTAGAGATCTCTCCTAGTAAAAATAACAAGATAGAAGCTTTTGCACATTCAAACATTTTATAAAATCAACCACGATAGCTTTTGAGTTGATTCCAACTCTCAAAAATCACATTTTACCATACCTATCTGAATATGTAATAATATTAGGGTTTACATGCAGTGACTTTGGACTAGTACCAAAATAATGCTATATAGGCATTTCTAGTCACTTTAAATCATTAAATAATGAACTTAAACCAAAGTAATTGTGATCCAACCCTTAACATTCCCACATGTTATAATATGTGGTGATGACATGTGTCCACATGATCCCATATTTTAAGTGGTGAATATTAAATCATAGTTAATTTTCAATGAGTAGAAATTACTTTTCTAAAATAAAAAGAATGAAACTAGTTAATAAAACTTGTGATGCTTGTGATGATAATAGATCATCAAATGTGTGCCTTAGAGTGCTAATTAGACTAGTTAAGTATTGTTTGGTGATTATGTACTCCGTATGTATTTATAGACGATAGTACCGACCAAGCTTTCGAGGAGGAGGAGTTCTATCAAGAGGAGGAAGAAAACTTCAACCATTGCACTGCACAAGGCAAGCCACCATTAACAATGCAAGCTAACACTTGCAAGTATAATGCTTAAGAAGCTAGACTTAAGCTAGATGACTTGAGCAAAGATGCTTTAGGCATGCTTGAGTTATACCACCTTGACTATTATTTACCCCAAGTATTATTTTCAAGCTTTACTTCCTTTACTTTACCCAAAGTATTTTACTTGTTTTGAAGGTAGCATAAAGAGTATAAAACTTGACCTATATAGAAAACTTTAGATATCATTCTATGGCATGAGATTGATCCCATCTTTCCCCCTTAGTGAACACTCTTAACTAAGTAGTTTAGAGTAGATAAAAACTTGAGTCACTCTAGATGGGAATACTTGCTGAAAATGAATTATGAAAACCTTGGAATGATGAGTCATTCTATTGACATGTTTTGACATGTGTTGAAAAGCACAAATGGTTTATGATGGTGAAAATTGTTGAGGCATGATCCTTAACCCTTTTACAAAACTGATGGTTGGATTCGGATGCGATACCATTCCAAATTTATCGTACAACCATAATACCTGAATTGGGTAAGGCTTAGCCAGAAGTTTATATGCATTAGTATTAGTTCCCTCGCGGGAGAGGTTTGAGCTGAGGCTACCTCTCAATGTTGTCCACCTATGCAGTGCCCAAGATGACAGATGGTCATGGTTGGGAGGCCATACTCATAGGAGAGGTGCTTATACTAGGGTGTGTAAAGTAAAGGTTATTTTTGACTATCTGCATACTAAGTATGATGATTCAGGGTTATCCTTGACAGATGTATCGAATCTTGTGGTGAAAGTGTACCACCTCTGCAGAGTGTCAAACTATTCAAATAGCCGCGTCCGTGGTAATGGACAGTTGGAATGGCCATACTGTTTTGTTGTCAGATGTTTTCAAAATAACTTATGAAAGGAATGATGAATCTTGTCTTGACCACAACAGGGTTGTGTTTATGGCACTAGCTTCCCAACTTAAGTGATTCTAGAACTTTATTTTATCTTTCTTTGCTTCTAAACTCAGCTTAGGTTTCAAACTTAACTTTATAGTTAAACTTAGAGTTAGGACTTTAACTTAGAACTATACTACTTGTTAGTGGTAGTTTGCGAGTACTTAAAGAGTACTCATGGCTTTTGTCCCTGGATATTCTCATGGCCAGACTATGAAGGAGACTACCAAGATGATGGACAGCAGGACGGCTATGATAACTAGGACTATCTGCCTTCGTCAGCATTGCCTGTGCCACTGAAGATGGACCCCACGGCTACGCTTATCTTTTATTCCACTGCTTGTTGTATTAAGACTAGATCATGAGATCTTTATTTGTGTAAGACCTAATGTATGGTTTGTAATGGATGATGTACTGTGATATCCAATTTGTTATGTCTCGAAAAAATGGTAATCCTGGGATTGCGATGAATGACATAACAGGCATCTGGGATTAAAAATCCGGGTGTTGACAAGTTGGTATCAGAGCCATCCTGACCATAGGAGACCCTAGTTAGAATGGACGTCCAAACAAAAACTTAGTTTCAAAACCAAAGTGAGTATTTATGAAAAACTATTTCCTCTCTTATCCTTGGGAATTCATTCTTTCTCAAAAATTCATGTCCCTCAATTCTTACACTACTACTTAAATTTTGACACACTTGATCACTTCACTAATTTCCTCATTCTTAATTCTTGTAGATGGAGACTCAGTTCATCAAGTTCTACGAGTTGGGAAATAGAGGTCAACTGATTTTCGAGAGGGATCTGGATTCACTATCGGAGTTACTGGGACGCCCACATTCGGAGTTTCTTGGAGCTCAACTTCTAGGACCCCCAGGAGGAGATTTACAGTGGCTACTCACCACTGATCTTAGAGGAAGCATAGAAGCACCAACGTCTGGGAGAATCCAGTTCACCATGAGAGAGAACAACTGGCTAGATGGATTAGCCAGGGCAATGCATGAAGCTCTCGCACGTCTATGTGCCCTTAGCGTCAACCAAATCCAAGGAACCCGTTTTGATCACTATGCAAGACGTGACTTCATGGGGATGCCAATGGAGATGCCAAGTCACCCAGAGCTGAAGCGTCAGGTGGAGAACCTTGACTTCCTGTTGTACGATCGTAAGAAGGAGTTGGACAATGCTAGGGAGTTCGCCAACCACAACCGTGCCATTGCTGACGAGAAGGCCCAGACTTTCTCACTGCTAGTCAAGGACCATCAGTCTCTTCGCCTCCAGCGCGAGAAGAAGGATCGCACCATCGCCCGTCTTTGCAAGAAGGTGGCCGACCTTGAGAAGACCGTCAAGGAGCAAGAAGCTCAGCTTGCAGCAAAGGAGGAAGAAGAGGAGGGTGAAGACATCCAGGGAGACATGGATTCTTACCTCAGCAATGAGGATGACTTTCTGGAGGAGGATACCGTGGACTTCTACACTAACGATGAGGACTCCGACTTCATCGACGATGAGTAGATGCACTAGAGCACTTTCATAGCATGAGATGTATCGGTCCCACTGTATCGTAGCTTGCAGAATGGTTCTTCAAACCATCTGTTTTCCTTTGTTGTTGTGGTGTGTGTTTGTATCGTGTGCATGTTTGAGTGAATGAAATGGAGTTAGTTGCAAAACCTGAGTCTAACTCAAAGTTTAGCCTTGAAACCAAAACCATGAACCTTAGAACTTTCCCTCTTATCCCTTTATCTACCTCAATCTTCAGATGACTCGTGGAAACCAAGGAGGGAGCAGCTCGTCACAAGACCCAATGCTGCAGATTATGCAGATGTTAGTTGCCGACCGTGAAGCAAGCAGCGCAGAGCGCCAAGCCAACTTAGCAACATTGCAGCAGATAGCTCAGATGGCCCAAAACAACCAAGGGCATGGAAACCAGGATCACCATGGATCCAAACTCAAAAACTTTCAGAATACCAATCCCCCAATCTTTAACCAAGCTGAAAACCCACTAGATGCTGATGACTGGTTACAGACAATGGAAAACAACTTAGAAGTTGCAGGAGTTGATGACAACGAGAAAGTTCTCTTCGCCACCCACTACCTGGCAGGAGATGCAAGAGCTTGGTGGACCAATATCCTTAACATGAACCATGGTCAAGTGATGACATGGGAAGCCTTCAAAATTAAATTCAGCCGCACCCACGTGCCACAGGGTCTAGTCACCAGAATGAGGGATGAGTTCCGCGACTTGAAGCAAGGCAGAATGATTGTGGTAGAGTACCGTGATAGATTCCTGTCGCTTGCAAGGTACGCCCCTGATGAGATCAACACGGAAGCCAAGAAGGAGAGATTCTTGAACGAACTGCATGATGAGATACAGACTGTCCTCATCAACATCCGTTTCCAGGATCTCGGAGAGTTAGTCGACTTTGCCATTCAGATGGAAGGGAAGATTAATCAGGCAAACGACAACTGCAAACGTCGTATGATGCAGCAATCTGGATCCAGCAGTCACCAGAAGTACCATCCCAACCCCTCACCAGGATATGCGCCAAGGAACAATCGGCCCCCAATGTCTCGCCCAAGCTACCCCAACCGTAGCGGAGGCAATGTGAAGTCCGGAGGAAACAACCACAACTCTGGCAATGCCAACAACTTCAACCGTGCACCTTCCAAGAGCAATAACAACAACAAGAATAACACTGCACCCAGAACTGGCAGCAATGTTGTGCCTGTCGTAGCAAAAGACAAGTCCCAGATCACTTGTTTCGAGTGTGGAGTGAAGGGTCACTATTCCAATGAGTGTCCCAAGAAGACTGTCGCCACTGCCAATGTGAATGCCCCAGCTCAACAGCAGCGTCATGTTCAACCAGGGAGAAGGTTTGCCCCAGGGAACCCTCACAACCGCAACGGTCATCTCTTCCACATGAACGCTGAGGAAGCCCATGAAACGCCAGATGTAGTGCTGGGTATGTTTCCTATCAACTCAGTTTTAGCAAGAGTATTGTTTGATTAGGGAGCATCGCATTCATTTATCACCGAAGAATTTGCATGCACTAGTAAGATTCACCCAACCAACTTGAAGCATGTCATGATCGTTCAAATCCTCGGTTCAATAACCAAAGCTAGAAAAAATTGCAAAGCTGTGCCTATCAGAATACATGGGATAGATTTTTATGCCAACCTAATTGTACTTGGAACCAAAGGATTGGAAGTAGTACTAGGTATGGACTGGATGTCAAGGCATAAAGGAATGATAGACTGTGCTAGGAAAGCCATCACCATGACCAGTAGCTCTGGAATCACAGTAGAGCATATCTCTGAAACCTTACCTCATCAATTCAAGTGCACCAAGAGTCTAGCCCTACCCACCATAGACCAAGTCAGAGTAGTCTGTGAATACCCCGACGTATTCCCAGATGAATTGTCAGGTATGCCCCCGGATAGGGATATTGAGTTCATTACCGAACTAATCCCCTGAACCGGACCCATATCCTAGAGACCCTATGTAACTACCTCGGTGAATTACGCTCTTAGTTACAAGCCTGGATGAGCGGCAATGGTTAAAATAGTACGGTGGGGCCAAATGCCACTCACAGGTAGACCTTTCGGCCGTCCTAACCATTTCCAGAACATCGGGACAAGAACGAGCGGCGTAATCGGCAGGCGAAGGGATCAACTACATACACAAATGAGTATGTATGCAAGCCACATACAACAGTCCTCAGAGCCATTCCATCTAAAAGAAATAGAAATATTGCAACGCCATACGGCAAGATCCAAACATCCTAGATAGATATAATAGTTTAGGATATCTCCTCATACATCAAACATCAGAGTATCAGGCGGAAGCGGAAAACACGATCCGAGTACGGATAAGAAGCAAATCGGCATAAGATGCCCCATAAATAAACACATCCCGCCCACAGATCTCACGGATCCCCGTTCCCGGAATCTCTACACCGAGTGATCGTTGCCAACATCGTCCGTCTCCTCCACCCAGTATCCATCTTGCGAGTATACATGTTCATCTGAATCAAACAATTTATCGTGTGAGACCCTAGGGGTACTCAGCAAGTATTTATGCCTCTAAAGGGGACACAACCTGGGGTGACGCAATTGCAGCAAAAGATAATACCTAACAATTCTATAGATACTCGCTAACCATCCGCCTAACCAAAGATAGACGGATGTCCGTTAATTAAGAACAACAGTTATAACGGTAATATTAACAGATCCATCCTCCTCCTCGCTTACCAACGAGGGAGCGGACGAACAACCCCCCCCATCCATTGGCAGTTTTATTAACCATTCCATGAGTGCTGCACTATTTACTAGTCAGGTACTTAGTCAAATTAAAAGCGGTACTTTAGTTATACTTGTCTATGATCGAGAAACTGTGCTCCAAGTCATCCATAACCGCGGACACGGCTTTCAGAAAGATTTACCCTGCAGGGGTGCACAAATAGCAACACACACTCGATCAACCTCGGAAAAACCAAATCAATACCCAACAAGGCATTCGCGACAAAGCGATCACAGGATTCAGAAATGTTTCAGGGGGCCACCCCATTAAGCTACCCGCAACGAAGTTGGCCGACTCCGAGACGGACCCAAGGTTTGCGTCAATGGCTGTAAACGACTGGGAACCCGAAAGTGTGACTGGGCTTGTCGATACCGCGAAAACACTTCGCATCCAAAACAGTACAGGTGCTCCACGCACAATCTTAAAGAAAGCAGTAAAACATGGCATAAGTACAAGATAGTAATAAAGCCCCAAACTACTTTGTGGCCCCAAGAAATCAGAATGAATCAAGCTCTGGCTCAGGGGGGGTTCATAAGGCCTCCTGGATGTGGATAGTGCGAATAGTCAAGGAACAGGAATCAAGTACTCGGGGTCCTACGGGACACAAGTGAGCATGAAGAACAAAATAGCATATATTGCTCACCGGTGCCACTTTCATTAGTTATCCCATTACTACTCAGATTAAGTTGTTTAGGTACCTCATTATCCATTAGACACTCACATACCCTACACATGATGTTCTACGACCCGCATGGCTCAAACAACTCCTGTAGTAATGGCTCATGGGATGGAGGAACAAGCTTCGGTGGGGTTTAAAAGTAAAGGCTATGCAGTACTTGGGATTCAGTTTAATGCAATCGCGACTCAATGCTGCAAGAATAAGATAGAGGCAATAGGTACTATATGTATGCAAGCATGTGGTAGTGCTTGCCTGGCCGTTCAGTTGAAGCGAGGGAAGGATCTGGGTAGTGCTCCTGGGATTCCTGATATATCCCCTGCTCAGCGTCTATTCGAAGAAGAACCAAACAAACAAGGCCAACATAAATAGAGTGCACAAGCATAGGAATTAAAATGCGACAAGTAAGCAATCATGCCATGATGAATGATGCACAATTTGCATGGCAATAAGGTAGCATGGCATGGGTGAGGTGTGGAGTACAAGGATAAAGCATTTTATTGAGTTTTAGTCACATTTTATACTCAAATAAGTTGCTGTATACTTTATATTTATATGATGCATGCTGCAAAACAGAACATGGAATGCATAGATAGAACAGGCTCGTCGTGCTGATCGATTTAGCCATATTATTTATCAAATTTGGAGTTATAAAACAAAAGTTATTAATTAATTAAGACAAAGGGCATTTTATTGTAATTTTAATTACCTCAAAATTTTAAAGTGCTAAAATAATATTTTGAATGGCATATTTGAAATTCTCACATTTTTCTGATTCAAAAACATATATCATATGTATTATTTGGAATTATATTTCAAAAGTTATTTAAAATCTGATTTTAATTTGAATTTAAACAATTTTGAATTTGTTTTGTTAAAATAGATAAGTGGCCAGACTTTTTGCACACAGCCACAGCTTGCCACAGGCGCAGACAGGTGGGCCACGCGCTGACTGGACGTTGGGCGTGGTGAAAACTTTTTACACCGCAGGGGAGGTCAGCTGCAGCGACTGACGTGTGGGCCGGTCACGACGCGGGGCCACGCACGCGCACGGGCCAGCGGACGGCTGACACGTGGGCGATCCAGGGCAGCGCGGGCGAAAAATCTTCAGGCCGCGGGAGCTTCCGTGCAAAAATACACCGGGGCTGATAGGTGGGCTCCTGGGACTGCGGGTTTAGGCGGGAAAAAGGGCAGGAGGTCATGTGCAAAATGGCATCGGCTGCTGCTGCGCGCTGACGGAGGGAGAGGGGGGCCATGTCTTGGAGGCGCAGGGGCTCACTGTGGTGTCGCCGACATGGTCGGATCGTGCAGGGGGGGCGACGTAGGGGCGAGGACGCAGACGGTCGGCGCAGCTAGGGTTTTGAAGGGCGAGGTTGATCTCCGGCGAGCTGGGCCTCCTCCACCTCGTACGCGTGCGCCGGGACGACAACGTGGAACGCCGCGGCCTTCCCCGACACCGTGAACACCCGCCCGCCGCCGTGCTTTCTTGGAGGAGAGGGGGAGGCAGAAGGTGGCCGTCGGGGTGCAGATGGGGTAGAGGGGAGGGAAAGAACGGTGCGAGGCCAGAGAGGGTTGGCCGATGGTGTACGGCAAAGCCGGGTGGGGTAGATAAGGAGGGAGGTGCTGGGAGATGCCGTGGGGCGACGGTGGTGTAAAGGTGGCCTCGGCCACCTTTTTGGCCACCTCCCTCACGTGCTCGCAGGGGTGGTAAGAGACTGGTGGGGTCTGCTGAGTGGAGAGGACAGGCAGGAGAGAGGCTCGGGCTGGAGGGGGCCCTCATGGCAGGGAGAGAGAAGAGAGGGAGAGAGAGGGTAGATCTCGGTTAGGAGCTAGGTTTAGGCATGGGCTCGGTTAGGGTTTTGTTTAGGGCTGGGGTTGGTGGTGAGCTGAGGTGGGACCAGGGAGGAAGGGTGGCTAGGTGGGCCATCATGGTAGAGAGAGAAAGCATAAGGGTTAGGGTTTAGTTAAGAAGAAAATAGGTTTTGAGAAGAGAGAGTGGTGTTAGGGTTTGGTTTAGAATTTTAGTTTTTTATCACATGCTTAAGATCAAGCCTAGATGAAAGGAGGGCTTTGGTTTAGCCTAAGGTGAGGTGAAGGTCAAGGTGAAACTAAAGAAAGAGAGAGGAAAGGGGAGTAGGGAAGAAAACCTCATTTGACCATGCATGAAGAAAAATAAAATGGTATAGAGGAGACTATGGGGATGGTGGAGAGAGGTATGGAGATGATCCACAAAGAAATGAACCAATTAAACCAAGAGAAAAACAAATGGTTAAAGGTGGTGATGTGAATGCATGGCCCATGCAAAATATTAAATGCCATGTTTTATTTTGTGAAAACAATATAATGGTATGGCATTATACTTTTTCATCACCAAGAAGTGGAATAAGGCCACGCAAAAGAATTTAAAGGATTTGATCCATCCTATCTCCCATGAGCTAGATTAAATACCAAAAGAAAAATAAAGGCCCATGGTAAATGGAATGGTGGAATTATAAGGTGGTGAAAAGAAAAGGTGATGGAGGTGAATAAAAGATATGCCCCCAACTCAACTTGGGCATTAAACAATATATCAACAACCAAATACAATATCAAGAGGCAAATACAATTAATAATGCATATGAGAGAAGAACCAAAGAAAGAGGGTTTTATATGATGCTCAAATGCAAGGTGGCATGATGACATGAGCATGATATGTTTAAGATACAACAATTGTATATAGGAAGTAGCCATTATATTACTAGACCAAGTAGCATTACCATTGTTAGACAAATGGGATGCTACACATATGTATTATTTGGAATTATATTTCAAAAGTTATTTAAAATCTGATTTGAATTTGAATTTAAACAATTTTGAATTTGTTTTGTTAAAATAGATAAGTGGCCAGACTTTTTGCACATAGCCACATCTTGCCACAGGCGTAGACAGGTGGGCCAGGCGCTGACTGGACGTCGGGCGCGGTGAAAACTTTTTACACCGCAGGGGAGGTCAGCTGCAGCGACTGACGTGTGGGCCGATCACGACGCGGGGCCACGCACGCGCGCGGGCCAGCGGACGGCTGACACGTGGGTGATCCAGGGCAGCGCAGGTGAAAAATCTCCAGGCCGTGGGGGCTTCCGTGCAAAAATACACCGGGTCTGACAGGTGGGCTCCTGGGACTGCGGGTTTAGGTGGGAAAAAGGGCAGGGGGTCATGTGCAAAATGGCATCGGCTGCTGCTATGCGCTGACGGACAAGGTGCTGCCGGCGGCGAAATCTAGTCGTCTTCCGACGACGGTGGCGACGCATACGCTGGACGAATCGCGTTGCCCCAAAAATGAAAAACGAAGAGGGGACATCGGGCTACATTTTTCGTGCAGGGGGCAACTACGGGGGTTGGCTGTGCTGGCCGGGCTTCGACGAGGAACAGAGGGCCAGAGGGATCTGGGCTGCGGCTGCCCGCCCGCGCATGGTACGCGGCGGCACGCAGAGCGTTCGACGGAAAGCGGCGGAGCTACGGCGCAGGAGGGAGAGGGGGGCCGTGTCTGGGAGGTGCAGGGGCTCACCATGGTGTCGCTGACACGGTCGGATCGTGCAGGGGGGCGACGTAGGGGCGAGGACACAGACGGCCGGCGTAGCTAGGGTTTCGAAGGGCGAGGTTGATCTCTTGTGAGCTGGGCCTCCTCCACCTCGTACGCGTGCGCCGGGACGACGACGTGGAACGCCGCGGCCTTCCCCGACACCGTGAACACCCGCCAGCCGCCGTGCTTTCTTGGAGGAGAGGGGGAGGCAGAAGGTGGCCGTCGGGGTGCACATGGGGTAGAGGGGAGGGAAAGAACGGCGCGACGCCAGAGAGGGTTAGCCGATGGTGTACGGCAGAGCCGGGTGGGGTAGATAAGGAGGGAGGTGCTAGGAGATGCCATGGGGCGACGGTGGTGTAAAGGTGGCCTCGGCCACCTTTTTGGCCACCTCGCTCATGTGCTCGCAGGGGTGGTGAGGGACTGCCGGCGGGGTCTGCTGTGGGGAGAGGACAGGCAGGAGAGAGGCTCGGGCTGGAGGGGGCCCTCATGGCAGGGAGAGAGAAGAGAGGGAGAGATAGAGGGTAGAGCTCGGTTAGGAGCTAGGTTTAGGCATGGGCTCGGTTAGGGTTTTTTTTAGGGCTGGGGTTGGTGGTGAGCTGAAGTGGGACCAGGGAGGAAGGGTGGCTAGGTGGGCCATCATGGTAGAGAGAGAAAGGATAAGGGTTAGGGTTTAGTTAAGAAGAAAATAGGTTTTGAGAAGAGAGAGTGGTGTTAGGGTTTTGTTTAGAATTTTAGGTTTTTATCACATGCTTAAGATCAAGCCTAGATGAAAGGAGGGCTTTGGTTTAGCCTAAGGTGAGGTGAAGGTGAAGGTGAAACTAAAGAAAGAGAGAGGAAAGGGGAGTAGGGAAGAAAACCTCATTTGACCATGCATGAAGAAAAATAAAATGGTATAGAGGAGACTATGGGGATGGTGGAGAGAGGGATGGAGATGATCCACAAAGAAATCAACCAATTAAACCAAGAGAAAAACAAATGGTTAAAGGTGGTGATGTGGTTGCATGGCCCATGCAAAATATTAAATGCCATGTTTTATTTTGTGAAAACAATATAATGGTATGGCATTATACTTTTGCATCCCCAAGAAGTGGAATAAGGCCAAGCAAAAGAATTTAAAGGATTTGATCCATCCTATCTCCCATGAGCTAGATTAAATACCAAAAGAAAAATAAAGGCCCATGGTAAATGGAATGGTGGAATTATAAGGTGGTGAAAAGAAAAGGTGATGGAGGTGAATAAAAGATATGCCCCCAACTCAACTTGGGCATTAAACAATATATCAACAACCAAATACAATATCAAGAGGCAAATACAATTAATAATGCATATGAGAGAAGAACCAAATAAAGAGGGTTTTATATGATGCTCAAATGCAAAGTGGCATGATGACATGAGCATGATATGTTTAAGATGCAACAATTGTATATAGGAAGTAGCCATTATATTACTAGACCAAGTAGCATTACCATTGTTAGACAAATGGGATGCTACAACTCTCCGCCACTAAATAGGAATCTCGCCCTGAGATTCTAGGAAGAAGAAGAAGACTCGAAGAGGGTAGGATACTTGGCACGGAGATCATCTTCATGTTACCAAGTGGCTTCATCAACTGAATGGTGCGACCACTGCACCTTGCAGAACTTGATGGACTTGTTGCGAGTCCTTCTTTCTGCGACTTCAAGAACTTTTATGGGGTGTTCTTGATAAGACAGGTCTTCTTGGAGATTGATAAGCTCATGGTCCACGGTCCTGCCGGGATCCTTGAAGCACTTCTTGAGTTGAGAGATGTGGAAAACATCATGGACTTTGAGTTTTTCCGGGAGCTCAAGAGCATAAGCAACTTCTCCTCTTCTTCCACGAATTTTGAAAGGACCGATGTATCTAGGAGCTAGCTTTCCTTTGATACCAAAGCGGTGCGTGCCTCTCATGGGAGTGACACGAAGGTAAACGAGATCACCAGGAACATACTCCATGTCCGTGTGCTTTCTATCATAATTGCTCTTCTGGCGACTTTGAGCAATCTTCAGGTTTTCAAGAATGATGTGAACTTTCTCCTCCGCTTGAGTTACAATGTCGGGGCCAAACAATATTCTTTCTCCTGCGCCCGACCAACTAATCGGAGTTCTGCATTTGCGACCATAGAGAGCCTCAAATGGTGCCATCTTTAGACTTTTCTGGAAGCTGTTGTTGTAAGAGAATTCAGCATAAGGAAGACATTCTTCCCACTTCATGCCGAAAGAGATGACGCAAGCATGGAGCATATCTTCCAGAATCTGATTGATACTTTCAACTTGTCCTTGCGACTAAGGGTGGTAAGCTTTGCTAAAGTTTAATTTTGTTCCCAAAGCATTTTGGAAACTTCCCCAGAACTTGGAAGTGAAGATGCTTCCACGGTCTGAACTGATCTCGAGAGGAACTCCATACAGAGAGACAATTTTGTTGATATAGAGCTCAGCCAACTGAATTGCAGACATTGTTTCCTTGACTGGAAAGAAGTGAGCCACTTTAGAAAGCCTGTCAATGACAACAAAGATTGCATTGTTGCCCTTCTGTGACCTTGGAAAACCAGTGATGAAGTCCATCTCTACTTTCTCCCATTTCCATTCCGAGGGTTTCAATGGCTGTAGAAGATCGGAAGGTTTCTGATGGACAGCTTTAACTTTGCGGCAGACATCACACTCCGAGACATACTTGGCACAATATCGTTTCAAACCAGGCCACCAATATTGTGTTTTCAAGTCCATGTACATCTTAGTGCTGCCAGTGTGGATAGAAAGAACAGAATCATGCGCCTCCTTGAGAACTTGCTCTCTCAAACCCGGGTAGTTCTGAACAAACATCCGGTGTTCAAAGAAAAGAGTGCCTTGGTCGTCGACGTGGAAGGACTCATACTTCGGAAGCTGAATGTTGGAGATGATCTTTTTAGTGTAAGGATCACCAAGTTGGATGGAGCGAACCTTTTCTTCCAAGAGAGGAGTTGCCAGAAGATTCAGAAGATACCCTTGTTCCACAATTTCAAGGTTGAGCTGACAGAATTCCTCGCACAAGAGAGGCTGTTGTTCTTCCACCATGAGGTTGCTGACATAAGCTTTGTGGCTGAGAGCATCGGCCATGACATTAGCTTTGCCCGGAGTGTAGTTGATGGTCAAATCGAAATCATTGATTGCTTCAATCCACCTCCTCTGACGAAGGTTGAGATCAGGCTGTGTGAAGATATACTTCAGACTCTTGTGATCAGAAAAGATTTCACAACGGTTGCCAAGCAAGTAATGCCTCCATACTTTCAAAGCAAAGACAACTGCTGCGAGTTCAAGGTCATGTGTAGGATAGTTGATCTCATGCGTCTTCAACTATCGAGAGGCATAAGCAACAACTTGTTTTTCTTGCATAAGGACTGCACCCAATCCTTCCAACGAGGCATCACAGAATATCTGGAAAGGCTTTGATGTATCTGGAGGAATCAAAACTGGTATGGAAGTGAGCTTCTCTTTGAGTTTTTCAAAGCTTGCTTGACATGCAGGAGTCCAAAGGTATTTCTTGCCTTTCTTGAGGAGATCGGTAAGAGGCTTCGCAATCTTCGAGAAGTTCTGCACGAAGCGACGGCAATAACTAGCCAATCCCAGGAAACTCCGGACATCTTTGACATTTTTAGGTGGAAGCCAGTCAACAATTGTCTTAACAGTTTCTAGGTTGACGGCAATGCCCTTGGCAGAGATGACATGACCAAGATAGGTGACTTAAGGGAGCCAAAACTCACATTTGGAGAACTTTGCATACAGGCGGTTCTCACGAAGCTTGTTTAGGACACACCGAAGGTGTTCCTCATGTTCTTCCTTTGACTTAGAATAGACTAGAATGTCATCTAGATAGACCACAACGAACTTATCAAGATACTCCATGAAAACCGAGTTCATAAGCCTCGAGAAGGTGGCAGGTGCGTTGGTGAGACCGAAAGACATGACTGTGTACTCATACAGGCCATAGCGGGTGGTGAAAGCTGTTTTAGGAACATCTTCCTTGCGAATCTTGATTTGATGATAACCACTTCTCAAGTCAAGCTTAGAGAATACCACATCTCCAGATAACTGATCAAAGAGATCATTAATCCGCGGAAGGGGATATTTATTCTTGATGGTTTTAGCATTGAGAGCCCGATAGTCAACACAAAGTCTATCAGTCTTGTCTCTCTTTTTCACAAAGATGGTTGGGCTACCCCAAGAAGAAGTACTGTGCTAAATGAAACCCAACTTCTCTTGTTCATCAAGCTGACGTTTGAGTTCAGCCAACTCAGCATGACCCATCTTATAAGGCCGCTTGGAGATAGGAGCGGTACCAGGTTCAAGCTCAATCACAAACTCGACCTCACGGTCAGGAGGCATACTCGGTAACTCTTCAGGAAAGACATCTAGGAACTCACAGACCACCAGAACACTCTGAATAGCTTCCATAGCATCGTCATTCAGAGCCGCCAAAGAGAAAAGCTGAATAGCAGGAGACAGACTTGGAGAATAGACTATATGTCCTTCAGGAATTTTCAGAGAAACCGAGCGTTCAACACAATCAATCACAGCTGCATTTGTTGTCAACCAATCCATGCCCAAGATAACATCATTGTCAGAATTGCACAGAATAATTAAGGAAGCCGGGAACGAATAACCACCAATCTCAATTTGATTGCCATGGCTGATTTTAGAAGCTGCCATTGTTGCTCCAGGAGAAAGGACCATTAACCGCTTAAGAAGAGGATCCATAGCTAACTCATTCTCATTTGCAAATTTGTGAGAAACAAAAGAATGTGATGCACCAGAATCAAACAAAACTCGTGCAGGGACTGAGTTAACGGAAAGCATACCCATCACAACTCTAGGTGCATGCTCAGCTTGAGCGGTGTTGACACAGTTGGCACGAGCAACAGTAGACTCGGGCTTGGTGTTGATGTTGAGAGCCCGAGGTGGTGGTGCACGAACCATAGGAGAACTTGCCGCAGGTCTTGGAGGTGGTGGAGGAAGAGCTTTGTTGTTCATAGGACAGTTCCAGTGTTGATACCCAGTGTTTCCACAAGTGTAACAAGCACCCGGTGGACGTGGAGCAACGTAGCCAGGGACTCCGCCAGGCGCTCCAGGGTAGTTGTGGTTGTAGCCCTGGGAGCAGCAGTGAGGAAGTTTGGTGGCCTTGCCGCGTAGCTTGACGATCTTGGAGGAGCCGGGAGCGACGGTGGGATGTTAGGAACCCAGACACGACGCTTAGAAGGAGCTGAGATAGCTGAAGAGCTTGCTGCATCGCGGTTGTGTTTCTTTGACTCCTCAAACACTTGCCTACTTGCTTCTTCCTGCAGAGCTGTATGTTGGAGTTCTAGAAAAGTCGCCGGCCTTGGATGAGTGATTGCATATTTAATTGATGCATTGAGCCCCTGTCTGAACCTCTTTTGCTTCTTCTTGTCATCAGAGACCTCATCGCCACCATAACGAGAAAGGTTCATGAAGTTTCTGATGTAGGTATTGACATTGTCATTGCCCTGCTTGAGGTTGAGAAACACTTCCTTCATCCTCTCCATGACAATTTTTGACAGATATTGCTATTTGAAAGCCCTAGTGAACTGTTCCCAAGTAGGTTGAAAACCAGTGTAGTTTGCCTTGAGGTAATCCTCCCACCACAGAGATGCATCTCCCTTCAGAAGGTGAGTGGCACACTTTACCCATTCTTGCTCAGGAACATCAGCAGTCGCCAGTAACCTTGACACTTCACGCAGAAAATCATCTGCATCAAGTGGCTGATCAGACACCTCAAATTGACGTGGGTTGAACTTGAGAAAACTCTTGATGTCTCCTCGCTTGGGAGGTGGAGGTAGCAGAACAAACTCATTCCTCCTAACACTTTCCTCGAAGCGCTGCTGATTCTGCTGCATTGCAGCCAAGGCATTGGCGATGCTTGACAACGCAGCCCCCAGTTCAGGTTGTATGTCCTCCTCAGAACGGCGTGGTGGTGCCATCCTGTGATTGATATAAAACAAAAGTTAGTACCATAATGGAGAATAATAATAATCCAAAATAGTACCAAAATGGAATTAACCAAGATTAAAGGATACAAAGTACTAAGATGATATTAAAATATCAACAAAGTTCAAAGCACCTAGAAGATATTAAGCATATCGCACACGACTGCACAAGGAGTGTGGTACACAAACTAACAAAGAAAAAATTTCCGCAAATTTCGGCATTAAAATACCACTATATGCGCAAAACCACTTAACGAATCAAGATTAGTAACTCTACCAATTCAATATACAAGAGCGAATGAGAAAAGTAGTGGTATGGTCGCGACTCCATCCTGCACTCAAATAATTACTCCACACATGAATAAGTAAAACACATATCCCAATACCTTCATGTTAAGATGAACCTAAAGATTAGTAACTACGGAAACGAACACCCCAAACAAGATAGCGTCAGATAACAAAGAGTAAGACAGATCGCGTCGGTATACAACGAATCAGATAGATCGCGTCGGTTTACAAAAGCCTGTCGGTATGGAATGTACCGACAGTTGATAACCAAAAGGCCGATAGTGATAACATGTTGGATGCAACAGATAGACAAAGAATTCACACACACACACACGCACACACACAACCTATGGTACTACGGAACCCAGAACACGTGAATCCTAGTTTGAATTTTAGAAGAGGATTGAAAATATTACACTTCCTTACCAGAAAAGGGTGGGTGGGTGGGTAAGAATAAAAATGGAAGTAGTCCTACTCTCACGTTTTGTTTTTCCCTAGTATACATAACTACCAAAATATTTACTAGACTGACAACGACCATTTGGCTGAGACCCTAAAGGGCGGGATGGCTCTGATACCAATTGTAACTACCTCGGTGAATTACGCTCTTAGTTACAAGCCTGGATGAGCGGCAATGGTTAAGATAGTACGGTGGGGCCAAATTCCACTCACAGGTAGACCTTTCGGCCGTCATAACCATTTCCAGAACATCGGGACAAGAACGAGCGGCGTAATCGGCAGGCGAAGGGATCAACTACATACACAAATGAGTATGTATGCAAGCCACATACAACAGTCCTCAGAGCCATTCCATCTAAAAGAAATAGAAATATTGCAACGCCATACGGCAAGATCCAAACATCCTAGATAGATATAATAGTTTAGGATATCTCCTCATACATCAAACATCAGAGTATCAGGCGGAAGCGGAAAACAAGATCCGAGTACGGATAAGAAGCAAATGAGCATAAGATGCCCCATAAATAAACACATCCCGCCCACAGATCTCACGGATCCCCATTCCCGGAATCTCTACACCGAGTGATCGTTGCCAACATCGTCCGTCTCCTCCACCCAGTATCCATCTTGCGAGTATACCTATTCATCTGAATCAAACAATTTATCGTGTGAGACACTAGGGGTACTCAGCAAGTCTTTATGCCTCTAAAGGGGACACAACCTGGGGTGACGCAATTGCAGCAAAATATAATACCTAACAATTCTATAGATACTCGCTAACCATCCGCCTAACCAAAGATAGACGGATGTCCGTTAATTAAGAACAACAGTTATAACGGTAATATTAACAGATCCATCCTCCTCCTCGCTTACCAACGAGGGAGCGGACGAACAACCCCCCCCCCCATCCGTTGGCAGTTTTATTAACCATTCCATGAGTGTTGCACTATTTACTAGTCAGGTACTTAGTCAAATTAAAACCGGTACTTTAGTTATACTTGTCTATGATCGAGAAACTGTGCTCCAAGTCGTCCATAACCGCGGACACGGCTTTCAGAAAGATTTACCCTGCAGGGGTGCACAAATAGCAACACACACTCGATCAACCTCGGAAAAACCAAATCAAAACCCAACGAGGCATTCACGACAAAGCGATCACAGGATTCAGAAATGTTTCAGGGGGCCACCCCATTAAGCTACCCGCAACGAAGTTGGCCGACTCCGAGACGGACCCAAGGTTTGCATCAATGGCTGTAAACGATTGGGAACCCGAAAGTGTGATTGGGCTTGTCGATACCGCGAAAACACTCCGCATCCAAAACAGTACAGGTGCTCCACGCACAATCTTAAATAAAGCAGTAAAACATGGCATAAGTACAGGATAGTAATAAAGACCCAAACTACTTTGTGGCCCCAAGAAATATGAATGAATCAAGCTCTGGCTCAGGGGGGTTCATAAGGCCTCCCGGTTGTGGATAGTGCGAATAGTAAAGGAACAGGAATCAAGTACTCGGGGTCCTACTGGACATAAGTGAGCATGAAGAACCAAATAGCAGATATTGCTCACCGGTGCCACTTTCATTAGTTATCCCATTACTACTCAGATTAAGTTGTTTAGGTACCTCATTATTCATTAGACACTCACATACCCTACACATGCTGTTCTACGACCCGCATGGCTCAAACAACTCCTGTGGTAATGGCTCATGGGATGGAGGAACAAGCTTCGGTGGGGTTTAAAAGTAAAGGCTATGCAGTACTTGGGATTCAGTTTAATGCAATCGCGACTCAATGCTGCAAGAATAAGATAGAGGCAATAGGTACTATATGTATGCAAGCATGTGGTAGTGCTTGCCTGGCCGTTCAGCTGAAGCGAGGGAAGGATCTGGGTAGTGCTCCTGGGATTCCTGATATATCCCCTGCTCAGCGTCTATTCGAAGAAGAACCAAACAAACAAGGCCAACATAAATAGAGTGCACAAGCATAGGAATTAAATGCGACAAGTAAACAATCATGCCATGATGAATGATGCACAATTTGCATGGCAATACGGTAGCATGGCATGGGTGAGGTGTGGACTACAAGGATAAAGCATTTTATTGAGTATTAGTCACATTTTATACTCAAATAAGTTGCTGTATACTTTATATTTATATGATGCATGCTGCAAAACAGAACATGGAATGCATAGATAGAACGGGCTCGTCGTGCTGATCGATTTAGACATATTATTTGTCAAATTTGGAGTTATAAAACAAAAGTTACTAATTAATTAAGACAAAGGGCATTTTATTGTAATTTTAATTACCTCGAAATTTTAAAGTGCTAAAATAATATTTTGAATGGCATATTTGAAATTCTCACATTTTTCTAATTCAAAAACATATATCATATGTATTATCTGGAATTATATTTCAAAAGTTATTTAAAATTTGATTTGAATTTGAATTTAAACAATTTTGAATTTGTTTTGTTAAAATAGATAAGTGGCCAGACTTTTTGCACACAGCCACAGCTTGCCACAGGCGCAGACAGGTGGGCCAGGTGCTGACTGGACGTCGGGCGCGGTGAAAACTTTTTACACCACAGGGGAGGTCAGCTGCAGCGACTGACGTGTGGGCCGGTCACGACGCAGGGCCACGCACGCGCGCGGGCCAGCGGACGGCTGACACGTGGGCGATCCAGGGCAGCGCGGGCGAAAAATCTCCAGGCCGCGGGGGCTTCCGTGCAAAAATATACCGGGGCTGACAGGTGGGCTCCTGGACTGCGGGTTTAGGCGGGAAAAAGGGCAGGGGGTCATGTGCAAAATGGCATCGCCTGCTGCTACGCGCTAACGGACAAGGTGCTACCGGCGGCAAAATCCGGCCGTCTTCCGACGACGGTGGCGACACATACGCTGGACGAATCGCGTCGCCTCAAAAATGAAAAACGAAGAGGGGACATCGGGCTACATTTTTCGTGCAGGGGGCAACTACGGGGGTTGGCTGTGCTGGCCGGGCTTCGACGAGGAACAGAGGGCCAGAGGGATCTAGGGCTGCGGCTGCCCGCCCGCGCACGGTACGCGGCGGCGCGCAGAGCGTTCGACGGAAAGGGGCGGAGCTACGGCGCAGGAGGGAGAGGGGGCCGTGTCTAGGAGGTGCAGGGGCTCACCGTGGTGTCGCCGACGCGGTCGGATCGTGCAGGGGGGCGACGTAGGGGCGAGGACGCAGACGGCCGACGCAGCTAGGGTTTCGAAGGGCGAGGTTGATCTCCGGCGAGCTGGGCCTCCTCCACCTCGTACGCTTGCACCGGGACGATGACGTGGAATGCCGCAGCCTTCCCCGACACCGTGAACACCCGCCCGCCGCCGTGCTTTCTTGGAGGAGAGGGGAGGCAGAAGGTGGCCGTCGGGGTGCAGATGGGGTAGAGGGGAGGGAAAGAACGGCGCGAGGCCAGAGAGGGTTGGCCGATGGTGTACGGCAGAGTCGGGTGGGGTAGATAAGGAGGGAGGTGCTGGGAGATGTCGTGGGGCGATGGTGGTGTAAAGGTGGCCTCGGCCACCTTTTTGGCCACCTCCCTCACGTGCTCGCAGGGGTGGTGAGGGACTGTCGGTGGGGTCTGCTGAGGGGAGAGGCTCGGGCTGGAGGGGGCCCTCATGGCAGGGAGAGAGAAGAGAGGGAGAGAGAGAGGGTAGAGCTCGGTTAGGAGCTAGGTTTAGGGTTTTGTTTAGGGCTGGGGTTGGTGGTGAGCTGAGCTGGGACCAGGGAGGAAGGGTGGCTAGGTGGGCCATCATGGTAGAGAGAGAAAGGATAAGGGTTAGGGTTTAGTTAAGAAGAAAATAGGTTTTGAGAAGAGAGAGTGGTGTTAGGGTTTGGTTTAGAATTTTAGGTTTTTATCACATGCTTAAGATCAAGCCTAGATGAAAGGAGGGCTTTGGTTTAGCCTAAGGTGAGGTGAAGGTGAAGGTGAAACTAAAGAAAGAGAGAGGAAAGGGGAGTAGGGAAGAAAACCTCATTTGACCATGCATGAAGAAAAATAAAATGGTATAGAGGAGACTATGGGGATGGTGGAGAGAGGGATGGAGATGATCCACAAAGAAATGAACCAATTAGACCAAGAGAAAAACAAATTGTTAAAGGTGGTGATGTGGTTGCATGGCCCATGCAAAATATTAAATGCCATGTTTTATTTTGTGAAAACAATATAATGGTATGGCATTATACTTTTGCATCCCTAAGAAGTGGAATAAGGCCAAGCAAAAGAATTTAAAGGATTTGATCCATCCTATCTCCCATGAGCTAGATTAAATACCAAAAGAAAAATAAAGGCCCATGGTAAATGGAATGGTGGAATTATAAGGTGGTGAAAAGAAAAGGTGATGGGGGTGAATAAAAGATATGCCCCCAACTCAACTTGGGCATTAAACAATATATCAACAACCAAATACAATATCATGAGGCAAATATAATTAATAATGCATATGAGAGAAGAACCAAAGAAAGAGGGTTTTATATGATGCTCAAATGCAAGGTGGCATGATGACATGAGCATGATATGTTTAAGATGCAACAATTGTATATAGGAAGTAGCCATTATATTACTAGACCAAGTAGCATTACCATTGTTAGACAAATGGGATGCTACACCTTATAGCATGAACCCCTTAGAGTTAGTGGAACTGAAGAAGCAGTTGGATGCCATGTTAGCAAAAGGCTTGATTCAACCAAGCGCATCGCCATGGAGATCACCAGTGTTATTCGTCGACAAGAAAGATGGAGGCAATCGTTTGTGCACAGATTACAGAAAGTTGAATGACGTCACCATCAAGAACAAGTACCCCTTGCCAAAGATAGAGGATCTATTTGATCAGTTGACTGGAGCCCCGGTATTCTCAAAAATTGATCTTAGGACTGGTTATCACCAACTTAAGATTCGTGCAACGGATATTCCGAAGACCACCTTTACTACTCGCTATGGTTTATATGAGTATACGGTTATGTCTTTTGGATTAACCAATGCCCCTGCTTATTTCATGAATCTCATGAATAAGATCTTTATGAATTTCCTAGATAAGTTTGTAGTTGTATTTATCGACGATATCCTTATCTACTCCCAGTCAGAAGAAGAGCATGAGCAACATATGAGAATCATCCTAGAAACCCTGAGAGAGCATCGGTTCTATGCCAAGTTTAGCAAGTGTGAGTTTTGGCTGAAAGAAGTAGGATTCCTAGGACATATTGTGTCTGCCGGAGGAGTCTCTGTTGATCCCGCCAAGATCAAAGATGTCAAAGAATGGGAAGCCCCAACCACTCAAACCCAAGTCCATGCATTTCTCGGATTAGCGGAATACTACAGCAAGTTCGTAGAAGGATTTGTTGGGTCCGCAGCATAGAAAACAAAAAATTTCCTACGGTGTGAACTACACGCCAAGATCTATCTACTAGGTACAAAGCAACGGGTGGACATACATCCAACGAGAACTTACCCTCGTAGACAACGAGCTTTGTTAACGAGTAGGAACTCGTGGTTGATGTAGTCGTACACTTGCCGATCTCAAGATCGTGAGGAAGTCCGAGCGCCGCAACTCAGCAGCGCATCCGCACTCGCACACACGTTCAAGCCACCGGACAACCTCCACCTCCTTACTCCAGCGATCTAGCGGAAGCAGCAACTCCTTCCAGACGAAATGCCACTGGGAACATGTATCTCGCTAATCCGAGACCATGGGGGAATAATTCTAGAGGGGGAGAGAGATCCTTCACAAGGAGGTGTGTGGATGAAGGAGGGAATGGGTGGCCTTTTATAGGAGGAGGGGGGGTGCCCCCTCTCTCCATGGCTGGCGCATGGGGGGTGACCCCTCACCTCCCCCATTCATGTGGTGGTAACCCCTCCACATTAAAATGCCTCTTCACATTCCCTTTTAAAGTCTCCACTTTAAATGCATTAAATTTCCCCAAATTTAATGCTCTCTCATTTAATAAAACTCTTTTTATTAAATTTATTCAGAATTTTGTTAATTACTTTAATTAACAAACATTCACATATAGCCCCTTGCAATATTTCAATATCACATGCAGAAGCACCTTCTGAAATTTCACCCGAAACAATTTCCGGTTTCTATTGAACCAATTCCTGCGCTTTGCAATTCTTTCGTCTGAAACATATGTGCTCCAAAATGGTGTCCGGTAACTCTTAAGTGTGCCACCCTATGGTTCGCGAATAATGCAGACATGATCGAGGCCCTTCTCCGATCAATAATCAGCAGCGGGACCTGGAGATCCGTACTGACTCCTACACATTCAATGATGACTACTGTGATCGTGAGAACCTTTAACGCTTGTAGCTAAATCCCTTTGTCTCTCAATATATTACATGTACGAGATTCGATCATTGGTATCTCCATACCTAGTTTGATCTTGTTACCGACATGCACTCTTTTCTCGTTCTCGTGATATAACATTCTAGTGATCACATCACTTGCTTGCAAGATGTCCTAATGTGATATCACCGAGAGGGCCCAGAGTATATCTATCCGTCATCTGGATTGACAAATTCCACTCTTGATCCATGAGCCTCAACATAACACCTTCGTAGTACTGAACCCATCTTTATAGTCACCCTGTTACGGTGTGACGTTTGATGTTATCAAGATACTCTTCCGGCGTTAGCAATTAACATGATCTCATGGTCTAAGGATAAAGATTACTTCGTATGATGTTATAGCAATATAAACATAATGACTTGATCGTAATGCTATACTTCGGATGAATGTTCATCACATCATTCCACCAATGGTGTGACCCTGTTATTAACAACATCCAATGTCCATGATCAGGAAACCTTGATCATCCTGTTAATCAACAAGCTAGTCTATAAGAGAGGCATGACTAGGAACCCTTTTTGTTTATTAAACACACATGTATTGATGTTTCCAAATCAATACATTTCTAGCATGTAAAATAAACATCTACCATGTATAAGGAATATATAATAACAACTTTATTATTGCCTCTTAGGGCATATTTCCTTCAGGATTCTCGAGCATTGCCAGACCCATGACCCAATTGTTGAAGAAGGACAAGAAGTTTGAATGGACCGACAAATGTGAAGCCAGTTTTCAAGAGCTGAAGAAGAGATTGATATCAGCCCCAATATTGATCATGCCAGCCATCAAGAAGCCATTTGATGTATATTGTGATGCATCCAGGATTGGTCTCCGATGTGTGTTGATGCAAGAAGGCAAATTCATCGCGTATATGTCTCGACAACTGAAGCAGCATGAGCAGAACTATCCGACCCATGATCTTGAATTAACAGCTGTAGTTCTGGCATTGAAGACATGGCGTCATTATCTGATGGGTAATCGCTGTGAGATTTACTCAGATCACAAGAGCTTAAAGTATATTTTCACTCAGAAGGAGCTGAATATGAGGCAAAGGAGATGGATAGAGTTAATCAAGGATTATGACCTTGACATTCACTATCACCCCGGTAAAAGATAAACCATTCAACATAGGTGCATGACCATAAAAGATATCATTCTTATAAATCGAACAACCATTGTTTTCAGATTTAAAGGAATGACCACTTTGCATCAAACACGATCCAGATACAATGTTCATGCTCGGTGCAGGCACCAAATAACAATTATTTAGGTTTATAACTAATCCCGATGGCAAATGGAGAGGTAGCGTCCCGACGGCGATCACATCAACTCTTGATCCATTGCCGACCCGCATCCTGACCTCATCCCTTGCTAGTTGTCGCTTGTTCCGTAGCCCCTGAACCGAGTTACATATATTAGCAACCGATCCGGTATCAAATACCCAGGTGCTACTGCGAGTACTAGTCAAGTACACATCAATAACATGTATATCACATATACCTTTGTTTGCCTTGCTAGACTTCTTGTCCGCCAAATACTTGGGGCAGTTGCGCTTCCAATGGCCAGTCCCCTTGCAATAGTAGCACTTGGTGTCAGACTTAGGGCCAGCCCGGGGTTTCTTTTCAGGCGTGGCAACAGACTTGCCACCCTTCTTTCCCTTGTGCTTGCCTTTCTTGTCCTTCTTGAAACCGGTGGTCCTATTGATCATCAACACTTGATGTTCTTTCCTAATCTCCACTTCTGCAGTCTTAAGCATTGACAGAAGCTCGGGAAGAGACTTCTTCATGTCCAGCATATTATAGTTCATCACGAAGCTCTTGTAGCTAGGTGGCAGAGATTGGAGAACATGATGTATGCCTAAGTCAATGGGAATCGTTATTCCCAAGGACACAAGCTTATCGGCGTACCCAGACATTTTGAGTACGTGCTCACTAACGGAGCTGTTTTCCTCCATCATGCAGCTAAAGAACTTTTTTGTAGCATTATAACTCTCTACGGTAGCATGGGTATCGAAAATAATTTTCAATTCTCCCATGGTATCAAAGGCATTGCCATTTTCGAAACACTTTCGAAGTTCTGGCTCTAGCCCATACAGTATGCCGCAATGAACTAAGTTGTGGTCCTCCTGACGAGTCACATAGACATTCTTTTCCTCGTCAGGGGCATCAGGAGCTGGTGGGGGGCCTAGTGGCGCATCTAGCACATATTGCTTTTGTGCAGCAGTGAGGAGAATCCTCAAATTCATAGCCCAGTTGGTGAAGTTGCTACCATTCGCAGCAAGTTTCTCTTTCTCCATGAACACATTGAAATTAAAAGCAGGTGGTGCCATCTACAACAAAATTTGTAAAGTTTATTTAGACTAAGTTTATGCTAGATTGAGTTCAAATAATCCAAATTACTAATGAACTCCCACTCAAAAACGACATCCCTCGTGTCCTTTTGGTGATTACATGAACCAAATCCACTATACCAAGTCTGATCATCACGTGAGTTGATATAGCTTCAAAGGCGAGCATCTATATGGGCATCATATCAACCATATGACTCATGCTTAACCTTTCGGTCCGTGTTCCGAGGCCATGTCTGTACATGCTAGGCTCGCCAAGTAAGAACCTTAGTATTAGCATGTGTAAAACTGTCTTACACTCGTTCCTATGACAGCGTAGATTCGAGTACACCTGATCATCACGTGATGTCTCGAAACACGATCCATAGAACGGTGCATACTCAAGGAAAAACACATTTTTATCTTGATATCTAAAAGAGGGATCATCTTATAATGCTATCAAACGCGCCAAACTAGCAGTATAAGATTCTAACATCTAATGTGTAAAGTGAGATGATATGGTTCATGCATTTGATCTCTATCACTTGCATCGTGGTATGATCTCTATCATTCCTTTGTGTGTAAGGCCAAGGTCTATGGAACTTACACGTTGAGTGTGTTGTAAGAGTATCCACCATACATCTACTTACAAAAATACCATATCAACACACTAGCCCAGCAACGATCTAAACTAGACGCCTCTAATTTATCAATTGCAAGTTTTACGTGGCTTAGGGCTTTCGGAGATAGAACCGTTCTTACCTACGAACATGAACCACAACAAGGATAACTAAGTTATTAGCAACTCGTTGTAAATTAGATATTGACTATAGTAGGAGAGATAGACACCCGCCAGCCACTTATGCAAAACAAGTTGCATGTCAGTCGTGGAACCGGTCTCATGTACGATGACATGTAAGGTTGGTCCGGGCCGCTTCATCCCACTATGCCACCAATATCCAAAATACATAGAAGATGCAATAACATGATCATCATCGCCCACATATCAACCATATGTGTACTACCCGTGCTAAGCACCTACGAATAGATCAGGCTCTAATACCACTGTCGGGTCCGTAGCATAGAAAACCAAATTTTTCCTACGGTGTGAACTACACGCCAAGATCTATCTACTAGGTACAAACAAAACGGGTGGACATACATCCAACGAGAACTTACCCTCGTAGACAACGAGCTTTGTTAACGAGTAGGAAATCGTGGTTGATGTAGTCGTACACTTGCCGATCTCAAGATCGTGAGGAAGTCCGAGCGCCGCAACTCAGTAGCGCATCCGCACTCGCACACAGGTTCAAGCCACCGGACAACCTCCACCTCCTCGCTCTAGCGATCCAGCGGAAGCAGCAACTCCTTCCAGACGAAATGCCACCGGGAACATGTATCTCGCTAATCCGAGACCATGGGGGAATAATTATAGAGGGGGAGAGAGATCCTTCACAAGGAGGTGTGTGGATGAAGGAGGGAATGGGTGGCCTTTTATAGGAGGAGGGGGTGCCCCCTCTCTCCATGGCAGGCGCATGGGGGGTGACCCCTCACCTCCCCCATTCATGTGGTGGTAACCCCTCCACATTAAAATGCCTCTTCAAATTCCCTTTTAAAGTCTCCACTTTAAATGCATTAAATTTCTCCAAATTTAATGCTCTCTCATTTAATAAAACTCTTTTTATTAAATTTATTCAGAATTTTGTTAATTACTTTAATTAACAAACATTCACATATAGCCCCGTGCAATATTTCAATATCACATGCAGAACCACCTTCTGCAATTTCACCCGAAACAATTTCCGGTTTCTATTGAAACAATTCCTGCGCTTTGCAATTCTTTCGTCTAAAACATATGTGCTCCAAAATGGTGTCCGGTAACTCTTAAGTGTGCCACCCTATGGTTCGCGAATAATGCAGACATGATCGAGACCCTTCTCCGATCAATAATCAGCAGCGGGACCTGGAGATCCGTACTGACTCCTACACATTCAACGATGACTCCTGTGATCGTGTGAACCTTTAATTCTTGTAACTAAATCCCTTTGTCTCTCGATATATTACATGTCCAAGATTCGATCATCGGTATCTCCATACCTAGTTTGATCTCGTTACCGACATGCACTCTTTTCTCGTTCCCGTGATATAACATTCTAGTGATCACATCACTTGCTTGCAAGCTTTCCTAATGTGATATCACCGAGAGGGCCCAGAGTATATCTATCCGTCATCTGGATTGACAAATTCCACTCTTGATCCATGAGCCTCAACATAACACCTTCGTAGTACTGAACCCATCTTTATAGTCACCCTGTTACGGTGTGACGTTTGATGTTATCAAGATACTCTTCCGGCGTTAGCAATTAACATGATCTCATGGTCTAAGTATAAAGATTACTTCGTATGATGTTATAGCAATATAAACATAATGACTTGATCGTAATGCTATACTTCGGATGAATGTTCATCACATCATTCCACCAATGGTGTGACCCTGTTATTAACAACATCCAATGTCCATGATCAGGAAACCTTGATCATCCTGTTAATCAACAAGCTAGTCTATAAGAGAGGCATGACTAGGAACCCTTTTTGTTTATTAAACACACATGTATTGATGTTTCCAAATCAATACATTTCTAGCATGTAAAATAAACATCTACCATGTATAAGGAATATATAATAACAACTTTATTATTGCCTCTTAGGGCATATTTCCTTCAGGATTCTCGAGCATTGCCAGACCCATGACCCAATTGTTGAAGAAGGACAAGAAGTTTGAATGGACCGACAAATGTGAAGCCAGTTTTCAAGAGCTGAAGAAGAGATTGATATCAGCCCCAATATTGATCATGCCAGCCATCAAGAAGCCATTTGATGTATATTGTGATGCAGCCAAGATTGGTCTCGGATGTGTGTTGATGCAAGAAGGCAAAGTCATCGCGTATATGTCTCGACAACTGAAGCAGCATGAGCAGAACTATCCGACCCATGATCTTGAATTAGCAGCTGTAGTTCTGGCATTGAAGACATGGCGTCATTATCTGATGGGTAATCGCTGTGAGATTTACTCAGATCACAAGAGCTTAAAGTATATTTTCACTCAGAAGGAGCTGAATATGAGGCAAAGGAGATGGATAGAGTTAATCAAGGATTATGACCTTGACATTCACTATCACCCCGGTAAAGCCAATGTGGTAGCGGATGCTCTTAGCAGATTGTCGTGTAGGCTTAACACCATGATCAAAGAGAAGCAGCCAAGTTTGTATGAGGAGTTGGAGAAGTTCAGAACTAAATTGGTTAGCAAAGGATTGTTAGCTAGCATTGAACTTCAACCCACTTTGATTAGCCAAATCAAGGAAGCCCAGAAGGGGAATGAAAGTATCGATGGAATCAAACGTCGTATTTTTACAGGAAAGGTACCTGGATTCACTGAAGACGAAGAAGGAGTTCTGTGGTACAAAGGCCGTATCTGTGTGCCAGCAGATTCAAAGGTGAAGCAAGTTATCATGCAGGAAGCTCATGATACTCTTTATTCTATCCACCCCGGAGGAACGAAGATGTATCAAGATTTGAAGGAGCAATTTTGGTGGCACAAGATGAAGAGAGAAATCGGAAGCTACATCGCCAAGTGTGACATCTGTCAAAGAGTCAAAGCAGAGCATCAGAGACCCACGAGACTGTTGCAACCATTGCAGATTCCGGAATGGAAATGGGATTCCGTCGGAATGGACTTTATCACCGGTTTGCCTACTTCCAGTAGGGGAAATGACTCAATCTGGGTCATAGTTGATATACTATCCAAGGTAGCCCACTTAATCCCGATCAAGACAACCTACTAGAGTTCGAACCTAGCAGAGCTGTATATTGCTAGGATTGTTAGTCTGCATGGAACCCCCAAGACCATCATATCAGATCCAGGAACCCAGTTTACCTCAAGATTTTGGCAGAAAGTTTAGGAAGGATTGGGAACCAAGTTGAACTGCAGCACCGCTTATCACCCGCAAACTGATGGACAGACTGAGAGAGTCAACCAGATCCTAGAGGATATGTTAAGAGCTTGTGTGTTAGAGTACGGATCAAAATGGGAAGACTGCCTGCCTTTCACAAAATTCTCATATAACAATAATTATCAAGCTAGTTTGCAGATGGCACCATTTGAATTCCTATATGGAAGAAAGTGTGGTACCCCTTTGAATTGGTCACAAGTAGGAGAGAGTCAGATCTTTGGACCCGACATTCTCCGAGAAGCCGAAGAGAAGGTTCACAAAGTCCGTGAGCATCTCAAGACCGCCCAATCCAGACAAAAGAGTTATGCTGACAAGAGAAGGAGAGACCCGACTTTCAATGTCGGAGATTTTGTATATCTCAAGGTTTCGCCATTGAAGGGAAACCAACGCTTTAGTCTGAAGGGAAAGTTAGCCCCCAGATATATCGGGCCCTTCAAGATTCTGAATCATCAAGGAGAACTATCGTATCAACTGGAACTACCTGAAGAGATGTCAGCCATCCAAAATGTGTTCCAGATCTCGTTACTTCACAAATGCCTGGAAGTGCCGGAGAAGGCTGAAGTTTTCAAGAACATCAATCACAGAGCTGTGGAGATCAACAATGACCTGACATATCGTGAAGTACCCATCCGTATCCTAGAAGAATCTTACAGAACCACCAGGACCAGGAGTATCAAGTTTCTCAAGATTCAATGGAGCAACCATACCGAAGACGAAGCCACTTGGGAGCGAGATGATTACATTAGGACAGAGTTCCCAGATCTCTTTAGTTCCTAGTTTTCTTTGTAAATCTCAGGACGAGATTTTGTTTAAGGGGGGAAGGTTTGTAACATCCCAAAACTCTAATCCAAGGTTATTAAGATCCAAATCATCAAAATTAGGGTTAATAAAAACTTTTCCAATTACATATGTATGTGCATTTAAATAGGAGTTGTTTTGAATTTCCTTGTTTAAGTGATCCATTGCTTGTAAACTGATTCTTAGGTGAAATAAACATCATCTAGATCATTCCCAAACAAATCCCAAAGAAAAACAAATCAAAATGAATAAAAGAAGAGAATGGTCATTTGTGCCATTTTAATCAACATACCTACTTTGGCTATTCCAAGGACTCAATTCTTAACAGAGACAAATGTGGATCTTTGCACCCCTTGCTAGTACATATAATGAGGTACCAAGGCCCACTTTGTGATCTGCCAAAAACTTTCAAACACTATTTTTAAATGACATTTGAAAATTGAATCTAGTGTAGGTATCAAGATCACCCTATTTCAAAAACCACTCAAATGAGCTTTATTTTCAAAACCCAAGCAACCACAGAATTTCAAGCTTATGACTAACACACCTACCAAAAATCTATTCAAAATTCAAAACTAAATTTCTTGCGGCCATGTTCACAAACACTTGGCAGGCAGGATTTACACCTAGTATTAGCTCACTGTTTTCTACAGGGTTTTGCCACCCAATTGACCTCCATTTACTCCCTCTATCCCTTCTAGCTCTAACCAAAGACTAATCACCCCATCCCCTATCCCCTAGCAGCAGTGCCACGCCACCCCGAGGACATGCTCGCCGGCCAAACTTGCCAACGCAGCAGCATACCACCCCTCTCTCTCTCGCCATGTCTAGGAGCTAGACCAGACCACACCGCCACCCTCTGTCCCCTCCCCGAGCAGAGCCGAGCCGTGGACCACCAACAGAGTGCCGCGCCTGGAGTGTCTACGCCATGCCGAGCACGCGCCAGAGCGCCGCGCCCAACAAGCATGCACACGCCACGCCTCGATCGCAGCCCATGCTCACTGCGTTGCCACGACCCAGGGAACCACCCAGACATACCCGTTCGCCGTCATTTGAACCACAGCCACCGCCCGCCGTGTCGAACACCGCCTCTGCCGCTCAGAGTGTGAGCACTGCCCGACCGTTTGCCACCGCCCCTAGCCACACATTAAGCCGTAGAGCACCGCCAGGAGGCAGGCCACCGTCCCCTACCTCAAGCCACACCACTAGCACGCTGTGCAGCCCTCGCCGAAGTCACCCGCCCATCACTCTCGGTCGCCTCGTCGAGCTATAAATAGAGGCCACCCCAGCACAAACCACTCACACCATTCCACTCCTCTCTCCTCACTGGTCCTTCCCTACCTCTAGCCGGAGCAACTCGAGCACTTGTTCGCCGGAATTTGGCCAGAGAAGCCCGCTGTAGAGGAGGAGAAGGCGCCGTCGATTTCGTCCACCCCAGGAGCTACCGCGACCACCCCTGAGCCCGCCGTCGACAGCCAGTTCGTTTGCCCGCCTCGTCGTGGTCGCTGGAGCCCTGGTACGCCCCCTGAGCACCCCCACCGAGCCGCTAGGGTTAGACCTCGCTGGCGACCTGTCCGTCGTCGACGACGAACCCCAGCCGTAGATCCTAGTTCTAATCTAATGGCCCACATCGCCCCGTACCGCTTCGCATGTAAAGAGCCGCTGACCGGTGGACCGCCCATGTCAGTTGTGCCCCGCGCCGCGGAGTGCCACTGGGCCGGCCCGTTAGCTTTCCCACGCGACCCATTTAGTTCAAATTAGAATTTTTCTATTTAGGTTTGAACTTAGTTCTGTCCTCTAGTTTGAAAATCAATTCAGATAGATTTAAAAATCCAAATGGAGTGATTCAAATTGTGTTAGAAAGCTACTGAAAAGATCTATCCAAGCCCGGTGGATTTAATTCAATTAGAGTTAGAGATCTCTCCTAGTAAAAATAACAAGACAGAAGCTATTGCACATTCAAACATTTTTATAAAATCAACCATGATAGCTTTTGAGTTGATTCCAACTCTCAAAAATCACATTTTACCATACCTATCTGAATATGTAATAATATTAGGGTTTACGTGCAGTGACTTTGGACTAGTACCAAAATAACGCTATATAGGCATTTCTAGTCACTTTAAATCATTAAATAATAAACTTAAACCAAAGTAATTGTGATCCAACCCTTAACTCACATTCCCACATGTTAGAATATGTGGTGATGACATGTGTCCACATGATCCCATTTTTTAAGTGGTGAATATTAAAACTTAGTTAATTTTCAATGAGTAGAAATTACTTTTATAAAATAAAAAGAATGAAACTAGTTAATAAAACTTGTGATGCTTGTGATGATAATAGATCATCAAATGTGTGCCTTAGAGTGCTAATTAGACTAGTTAAGTATTGTTTGGTGATTGTGTACTCCGTATGTATTTATAGACAATAGTACCGACCAAGCTTTCAAGGAGGAGGAGTTCTATCAAGAGGAGGAAGAAAACTTCAACCACTACACTGCACAAGGCAAGCCACCATTAACAATGCAAGCTAACACTTGCAAGTATAATGCTTAACAATCTAGACTTAAGCTAGATGACTTGAGCAAAGATGCTTTAGGCATGCTTGAGTTATACCACCTTGACTATTGTTTACCCCAAGTATTATTTTCAAGCTTTACTTCCTTTACTTTGCCTAAAGTATTTTACTTGTTTTGAAGGTAGCATAAAGAGTATAAAACTTGACCTATATAGATAACCTTAGATATCATTCTATGGCATGAGATTTATCCCATCTTTCCCCCTTAGTGAACACTCTTAACTTAGTAGTTTAGAGTAGATAAAAACTTGAGTCACTCTAGATGGGAATACTTGGTGAAAATGAATTATGAAAACCTTGGAATGATGAGTCATTCTATTGAGATGTTTTGACATGTGTTGAAAAACACAAATGGTTTATGATGGTGAAAATGTTGAGGCATGAGCCTTAACCCTTTTACAAAACTGATGGTTGGATTCGGATGTGATACCATTCCAAATTTATTGTACAACCACAATACCTGAATTGGATAAGGCTTAGACGGAAGTTAATATGCATTAGTATTAGTTCCCTCGCAGGAGAGGTTTGAGCTGAGGCTACCTCTCAATGTTGTCCACCTATGCAGTGCCCAAGATGACAGATGGTCATGGTTGGGAGGCCATACTCATAGGAGAGGTGCTTATACTAGGGTGTGTAAAGGAAAGGTTATGTTTGATTATATGCATACTAAGTATGATGATTCAGGGTTATCCCTGACAGATGTATCGAATCTTGTGGTGAAAGTGTACCACCTCTGCAGAGTGTGAAACTATTCGAATAGCCGCGTCCGCGGTTATGGATAGTTGGAATGGCCATACTGTTTTGTTGTTAGATGTTTTCAAAATAACTTATGAAAGGAATGATGAATCTTGACTTGACCACAACAGGGTTGTGTTTATGACACTAGCTTCCCAAATTAAGTGATTCTAGAACTTTATTTTATCTTTCTTTGCTTCTGAACTCATCTTAGGTTTCAAACTTAACTTTATAGTTAAACTTAGAGTTAGCACTTTAACTTAGAACTATACTACTTGTTAGTGGTAGTTTGCGAGTACTTAAAGAGTACTCATGGCTTTTGTCCCTGGCTATTCTCATGGCCAGACTATGAAGGAGACTACCAAGATGATGGCCAGCAGGACGGCTATGATAACTAGGACTATCTGCCTTCGTCAGTATTGCATGTGCCCCTGAAGATGGACCCCACCGCTACGCTTATCTTTTATTCCGCTGCTTGTTGTATTAAGACTGGATCATGAGATCCTTATTTGTGTAAGACCTTATGTATGGTTTGTAATGGATGATGTACTGTGATATCCAATCTATTAAGTCTCACAAAAATGGTAATCCTGGGATTGCGATGAATGACATAACAGGCATCTGGGATTAAAAATCCGGGTGTTGACACTTCATCTCATTACTCATTCCTTACATACACCTGAAATTTTTCCTTCATACAAAACTTCACACAATCTTTATTAGCAACATTAGCGCACTCAAGATAATAAGTCTTTTAGGTTCAGTTCCAACACCAATAAAACTTCCTTTAAAACACAAGCTACTGTAGCACTTCCCTCAAAAAGCTCAATTCCCCAAAATAACTCAAAAAGGAACCAACAAGAAGCAAATGCAAATAATGGCAGAAATCTATCAAAACAGACCAGCAGGTAAAGACGAATTTTTTCGAAGACCTTCTGTTGCTCAAATAGAAAAGTGTTGAACTAACAAAAGTTAGATAACAACCTAGGGCAGAAGCACAAATCTTCACGCCTCAAAAGGACGTATAGAGATTTTACACGAATTTTTATGGTGAAGCACAGAAATCTGTTTCGGGACAGCAACTTTCCCAATCATTACTTCTCTCTCATTAGAGGTTACTCTTGGCACAAAAAGCAAATAAAAAGGATAAGGAGATGTTATTACAGAGGTAATAACTTCCAAGACTCATCTAAAACTTTTTGGTTATCTCCCAATAAGTATTTTTCTTTAACGCCTTTAAGTTAGGCATAAGAAGCAAGAAAAAGAATCAAGTGTTCTAAAATGAAGAAGCATTAAGAGCAAATTTTATTTTCATAAGAGAGGCAAAAGAAATCTTCTCTCTCTTCTTAGGGAAGTGTTCTATACCTTTCTTGAGTGGGAGTTGATATTTAATGGTGCCTTCTTTCATATCAATAATGGCACCAACAGTTCTAAGAAAAGGTCTTCCCAAAGTAATAGGACAAGAAGCATTGCATTCAACATCCAAAATATAGAAATCAATGGGGACATAGGCATTGTTAACCATAATAAGAACATCATTAAGACTCCACATGAGTTTCTTTTTAGCATTATCATCAAGTGGGACCTTCAAATAACAATCTTCAAGTGGTGGCAAATCAAGCATTTCATAAATCCTTCTAGGCATAATAGAAACACTACTATCAAGATCACATAAAGCTTTAAAATCAAGATCATTCACTTTCATATCAATGATGGGTTCCCAACCATCTTCTTGTTTTATAGGAATAGAAGCTTTATGTTTCATCTTTTCTTATTTGATTTTTATGAGAGCATTAGTAATGTGTTTTGTACAGGACATATTCATAGCACTAGCATTAGGACTTTTAGCAAACTTTTGTAAAAGCTTAATAACTTCAGAGATATTGCAACCATCAAGATCAAAATCATAATTATCATCTAAAGTAGTAGAGCTATTACTAGCCTCAACACTAGTGGTAGTGATAGTAGAAACACAAATGTTTATAGCAATTTCATCTTCTCTTTCCCACTTAGCATGCAATTCAGCTAGAAGTCTAACATTTTCATCAATTCTAACTTGTATGACATTAGTAGCAGCAAAGGGATTTTCAATAATTTCAGGTTTAGCAGCCATTTTATTAAAAGAGGATTGTGCCTCAGCCAAAGATGCTATATTTCTTTCAGCATTAGGGAGTTTTTCCTCAATAGTTTTATTGAAAGCAGTTTGTTTACTAATAAAGTCTTTAAGCATAACTTCAAGTTCAGAGGGTGCACTCTTATTATTGTTGTAGGAATTTCCATAAGCATTACCATTGTTGGGAGCATATGACCTATTGTTGTTGTTACCAAAATTATTCATGTAGGCATTGTTGCTAAAATTGTTATTTATTATGATGTTCACATCAACTTGCTCTTCTTGAGAACCAAAGAGGCTAAGGGAACATGATTTGGATCAATATGGACTTTCCCATTAACAAGCATATACATAATAACATCAATTTTATCACTCAAGGAGGAGGTTTCCTCAACAGAATTTACCTTCTTACCTTGTGGAGCTCTTTCCGTATGCCATTCGGAATAGTTAACCATAAAATTATCCAGAAGCTTTGTTGCAGCACCCAAAGTAATGGTCATAAAGGTACCTCCAGCAGCAGAATCCAATAGATTTCTTGAAGAATAGTTCAATCCTGCATAAAAGGTTTGGATAATCATCCAAGCAGTCAGTCCATGAGTGGGACAATTCTTTACCAAAGATTTCATTCTTTCCCAAGCTTGAGTAACATGTTCATTATCAGATTGTTTAAACTTCATTATTCCACTTCTCATAGATATAATCTTAGCAGGTGGATAGTATTTTCCAATGAAAGCATCTCTGCACTTAGTCCAAGAATCAATACTATTCCTAGTTAAGGAATTCGACCATTCTTTATCTTTTCCTCTCAAAGAGAAAGGAAACAGTTTAAGTGTAATAATATCTCCATCTATATCCTTATGCTTTTGCATCTCACAAAGTTCAACAAAGTTTTTTAGATGAGCAGCAGCATCTTCATTACCAATACCAGAAAATTGTTCTCTCATAACAAGATTGAGTAAAGCAGGTTTTATTTCAAAGAAAGTAGCTTCAGGAACAGGTGGAGCAATAGGTGTGCTCATGAAATCATTGTTGTTGGTGCTAGTGAAGTCACACAACTTAGTATTTTCAAGAGTAGTCATTTTTTGTTGTTTTAAATAAAGAAAGCAAACTTGTAAAACTAATTTTTTTGTGTTTTTGATAAAGAAACAAGCAAACAAAGTAGAAATAAACTAAGAAAAACAAAAATAACAAAGTAAAGAGATTGGTTATGAGGGACTCCCCTTGTGAAGATGTCCTTGACTCCCCGGCAATGGCGCTAGAAAAAAGCTTTGATGGCCCAAGATATCTCGCGCTTGTTGGGGAATCCCAAGAGGAAGGTATGATGAACACAGCAGCAAGTTTCCCTTAGTTATGAAACCAAGGTTTAATCGAACCAGTAGGAGCAAGGAAACACCCCAAAGGTCTTCTTAGCTGGACTTTGGCAGGGCCCACTACCGGCGTCAGTAGCAACATGGAGACCTACACAACACAACCACAGAACTCTGTCCCCAACTTACAGTGAGGTTGTCAATCTCACCAGTTTTGCTGAAAACAAAGGATTAAATGTATCAAGTGGAAGAAAGTAATAGTTTGTAGAAAGTAAACACAAAGCAGTAAACAGCTGATTGTAGATTGATGATAAAAGAAAAGACCAGGGTCCATAGTTCACTAGTGGTGGCTCTCCTTAATATAAAAGACATGTTGGGTGAACAAATTACAGCGGGGCAATTGACAAACATCGAGAAAGCAATCATGCATATACTACTCATCTTGACTCCTTTGAGATTTGATTGGGCATTACAACATTATACATAGACCGCCATCCAACTGCATCTATGACTAATAATCCACCTTCAGGTTATCATCCGAACCCCCCTCCACTATTAAGTTACCAGCAAGATATAATTGCATTACGAATTGCGTGTAAAGTAAACAATACGATTGTTCTATGAACAAAGGATTGTTGTTTTCTCCCTAGTAGCAACAGCACATCTAGTACCTTAGAGATTTCTGTCACTTCCCCAGATTAGTAGAGGCATGAACCCACTATCGAGCATAAATACTAACTCTTGGAGTTGCCAGCATCTACTTGGCCAAGATAGCTACTAACAACGGAAAGCACGCAAGATCACAAATAACAAATACATGATAGAATCAATCAATCTAAAATAGCATCTCAATATCCATCGGATCCCCGCAAACACAACATGTATGATTACAAATAGATGATCTTGATCATGAACGGAGCTCACAAGATCTAAAAATGATAGCACAAAGGAGTTGAACCAGCCATCTAGCTACTACATGGACACGTAGTCCAGAGATGAACTACTCACGCATCACACCTGAGGCTTACATGGTGATGAAGAAGGCCTCCAGGGTGAATTCCCCCCTCCGGCAGGGTGCCGGGAAGAGCTTCAGATCCCTCCCGATCTAGGGATGGAGATGATGGCGGCTACAGACTCTTTCGTGGAATTTTGATTGGGTACTTAGGGTTTCTGTATCGGACGCATCTTATAGGTGAAAGGGGATGCCGAGGGGGTGCCGAAGGCGGCCAGACCACCCCCTCGCGCAGGCCAGGCTGGGCTGCATGGCCAGGTGGTGTGGCGGCCCCCTGGCCCCTCTCTGTCTCGTATTCTGGCTCCTTGTGTCCCTCGGTGAAAAACTGACTTTGGCTTTTGTCCCGTCCAATTTCGAGAATACTCATGTTCTAACTTTCCTGGAACCAAAAACAGCAGAAAACAGGCAGCTGGCACTGTGGCATCTTGTTAATAGGTTAGTCCAAGAAAGTGTATGAAAAGTACTCCAAAGTTGGAACAAAACATAAGAAAGTAGATAAAACCAAGCATGGAACATCAAAAGTTATGGATACATTAGCAACGTATCAGGCGGGATCTTCTAGTTCAAAATTTTAGAGGATTATTGGCGGGACCCTGCCTTCTACCTTTCCCAAAATTTAACCCTTCCTTCACTTCTCAGTTCTTGGCAAATGCTAGCTACCTCCATACTGACGGGGCCTCTCGCTCGCTCGCCCGCCGACTACACAATCCATACTCACATCATCCTCTATCCCATCCCTCCTTAGCCAACTTCTAGGTTGCCGAAGTCTACTCAGCAACGCCGTCATCCACGCTACCATCGTTGCTTCGTCACATCTGCTTCCCCCACTCAGAGTGTAAGCTTCCCCACCACCCCAACCGAGAGATGCGTACGCCACGCGGACCCCTCACCAGGGCGATGGTTAGAACTCCGTACAACCGAGACGAAGGTTGTTGCACAGTTACTATGCCTGCTTTCCTTGCACTTTACTACTAGTACTTCCGAATGTAGATTATCGCTTCCTTGTTGTGCCTTCTCATTACCAATTATTTCTAATGCATGCTAGTTGCAGTACTGCGAGATCGGTTCAAAGAGAAAAGAAGGAAACTGCTAGTCGTCAAGCCAAATTGGTTATCTCACACTAGTACGAAGCCTCGCCAGCCCAATGATAACCCCCAACAATCCTCCCCAGACAATGGTTTGGCTCCATTTTGCATATACGCGCGCTGTTGTTATGCATTTTATTTTTGAGAGTAGTTCAGCCTTTGCTTGCCCTGTCTTGTCATACTAGTATATATTTTTTGTAAGGCATGGAAGATGATGTACTGCCGAAACATGCCTATCTTGCCAAGGAATCCTGAATAGTTTTGGACATGTGGATCGAGCCCTGCTTGGCACAACACAACTGGTACAGAAATATGGCCTGGTCGAGTACCCTAAACATGGCTATTTGTTGCATCTTGCGTGTTATTTACTGATTGATTTGCTGCATTGTAATTAGGAGAAGCAAGTGCATGATCATGTCCCTACCAAGGAGGCTCACAGCATAGATATTCAGCGTGCCAGTGATACAGCCATTTCTACGAACCAAACCGAAGTATGGTGCATGGTCGAAGCTAAGATTAGGCTTCTCCAAAAGGATTTGGACACAGCCACTCGACGGATTAGAAAATTGAACCGACGATGGATTTCTACTATTGAATATGGCCTTGATGCTACCGCTGATCTTTAGAAGTTAGTCGCTGAAAATCGTGTTTCCAATTCGGCCGATGCAGATGTCAATGAGATCAACATGACAGTTTTGGAACAGGTGAAAGCACGAGCAGAGATTCTCTACACATCTTTGCAGGCAGATGATTTTTGAAGGGTGATGAAAGAGCCACCATGCGAATAGATTGTTATTTCAAATAATAAGGATGACTTCCGTTGTGTTGTCAGCCTGATATTTTCTTTGGCACGTTGTATGAAACTGTACTGTACCTAATTGCTGCATCTGGAAAATGTATCCCGGTCTCATTCTAGCCATTCGGAAAATGGAAAAGCCTTATTTTGCACTTCCATTTAGATCTGTAGAATCACGTTTTGCCGAAAATTAACACATTACCATGAAAGGTAGTTCGTGCCCATTACCGTGAATAAATTCATGCACTATATACTTGTGTGGCCCTAAAGTAAAACTTTTAGACTGCAGTAGTAGATTGAGTACATAAAAAATCAACTGAGCAACAAACCACAAGCCGAAATCACCTATTCCACCAAGCAGTGCGCCAGAAACACCCACCGCAATGGGCTCCTGCGTCCAAAATTCAAATGGTATTAAATTTTCATCTCGCCCTTCGGTCCAGAAACAATGCGCCAAAAGCCATTCCTCAAAATGGTTTCTCTTGTAAATTCCCACGCGCCACACAATTCAAATTTTCAAACATACTAGTACCACCCGCGCCCTTCAGGCCGAATCCCTCGAGATCACCTTGCATGACCATGGTTGTGCTCCTTCCGTCCCATCTCCCCTTCACAGCCTCTCCACCGGCATGCCACCGTAGCGATCGCGAAGATGTTTTACCAGCTCCCAATGCTGGCCCACACCAGATCAGCTCCTCTATACACGAGGTCCACGGTGTTGGAGTCGGCTCAACAACATTGTCGCAGCTTCATTGGATCCACTTCACCGACTCCACGGCACCGGATCTGCTTCCTCGACCTTGTCCATGGCGTCGGAGAGATGGGGAGGCAAACCCGCTCAAGGGCGAACGGCAAGGTCGTAACTCACCATAAGTCCGGCAAAGGCATGAGAAGGAAATTGTGTAATCGCGGTCACAAAGGTTGTCGCCATACACTTCATATGCTCTTTACACATTTGATGTCTGAAAGTAGTTGATCGCTTGTTTCATTGCATTCTTGCACTGAGTTTTTTATCTTGTACTCCAACATTTCTTGTCGAGGCATCGTATAAGCATATGTTTGCATTGTTCCTTAAGAGCTTTCAACTGCTTGCTAGCACTGTACTAACTTTCTCTTCTACACACACCTTGCTCTTAAATCTCATAAGATATATTTTTGGCTGATGCATGTAAGGTGATTTGCGGCCGCCTGATGGGGAAGAACGGAAGATTAGGGAAGATAGATTATTAAAGAATTCCAAATATGCTTGGTTGCCCGGCTCGCAGATAGTTACATCTTTCGTAGCTACCACCAACAATCATGAAGTCCAGGATTCTGATGCAGAATTTTATCCTCAAGATCAACAAAACCCCGAGGGAGACCTGACTCAGGAAGATGGACCGGTCGAGAACACCCTACCTAATCCGCCTGCTTGTCCACTGCCAAGGTGCTTGCTCTGTCTTGTCATTGTGATATTTGTTTCATCTTCCATGTTTCGTACCTCAATTCCCACCAAATATTGTGCAATGCCATCTACTTAGTTCATACATCATATGTTCAGCATATCTTGCCTTATTGTTCTTCTGTTCTATCCGCGTCTCAATTTACATAGGACTTTGATAGATTAATGTATCACTTATGTGTGTCAGGAATCGGCTGGTTCACCTAAGACCCTTCTAGGTACCAGCAGGGAGAAAAACTATGATCGGCAAGTGTCTGATTCAGATTTAGTTTCTGTTGATGAACAATATTTCGAGGGAGACCTAACTCAGAAAGTTGGACCCGTCAAGGATCTCCCTGCTAGTCCGTCAGCTTGTCCACCCCCAAGGTGCTTGCTCTATTTTTTAATTGTGATATCTGTTGCATTTTCCATGTTTTGTATTTCAATCCCACCAAATATTTTGCAATGCCCTCTGCCTAGTTCATGCATCATATATATAGCACATTTTGCCTTACTATTCTTCTGTTCCATGTGCATCTCATTACATATAGAACTATAACAGATTGAAGTATTGTTTATGTGTGTCCGGAATCAACTGGTTCATGTAAGACACATTCAGGTACCAAACGCGAAGCGTCGACAAGTTGTCCTGCTAATGCTACCGGTGGAACACAAACACACGCCGTGAAATACAATAAACGAAAATCAGGAAACTCACATACGGCTAAAAAGTGTCGTCTTAGCGGCACACCACAGGTTCCAACAGTAGTAGACGTAGCAAATACCAACCCACACATTCCACAATCACCAATTGCCAATCAAGATACCCAGCAACAATTGACAGCCGAACCAGTTTTGACCTCTACTTGCCTAACACTGCTGGCACAACACCAACAAGCTAGCGATGATCACCAACCTATTGATCAGCCCATCGCCAAAGAAGGTATGTGTTCCAAGTATTATCGATGCATGCTTCCTTATATATACCGTGCAAGCTTGATGTAATGGTTGAACTGGCAGCTACACGAAGATTTAAGAAAAGGGGGCCAACGGTAGGAAAAAAGCTTGAAGCTAAAAAATTTGGAACCAATCTAGATATTGCATCAAGATTTAAGAAAAGGGGGCCAACGATAAGAATCTGCTTTTCTAGCATCCGAAATAGGCATTTTTGTTAGGAATGGTATTCCCATCATCGCATCGTTCAAGCTACACCAACAGACCCCTGACCATTACAATTCATTACTGCAGAAGTTACATGTAAGTCATGGTGCTCTGTCCCATGCATTCAAGCTTGCTCTTGGTTCTATTCTAAGTCACATAACACATCAAATGTTCCATTCTTGACGATAGACAAAATTCAATTTCGATCAGGATAATGAGGATGTAGAGTATGTTCTTATGGACATGTTCTCTCGTTCTTTGCGCCAGCAGTGCCATAGGCTAAAGAGTAAATACTTTGATGGTAAGAAAAACAAGGATATTCAAAGAACGACTCCTATGGAACACACTCTGACCGACCAACAATGGATAGATCTTCTCGACCGCTGGTTTGATCCAAAGATTATGGTATGGTTTGTGAAGACTGATACCATATCACATTCAAAATTCCTATGTGCACATCTGTATCACTAGTCTCCTTTTGCAGATGAACGCTGAGAAAAACAAGAGAAACCGTGTTGCACAACGCTTAACAAATCGCACTGGATCTCGTGCATTGGTTGGCCACCTGAGTGCAATAGTAAGAATAAATAGTTTTTAATCTTCTACAGACTTTGTGCTTCTTATATTTTGATAATGTGTTCCGCCCACTTTCCAAAAAAGGTGTGGTAAGTCTGCAGCAAAAATTCTAGGCATGCCAGATGAGCAAAAAAGAAGGGCTCAATCCCTCCACTAAGAGTGTTATTGTAAGTCTTCTGTTCGATTGATATTTTGTGATGACAGACCCGGAATGATTTATATGTATAGTTAGATGTGCAACACTCCCTGAACTTCTACCCAGTTTTCTTTTTAATTTAAGTACTAGATGATTTCCAACTAGTGTGGTTTCAGTTTTCAGCTGTACAAAGAGTTTTCTTGTGTATATCATGCACCCGGCGATGAAGAAACAGACAGATGCCATGTTGGCATAGTCCTGTTATTGCGTGCTAGTGATAAAATTCTTATCAGTATGATCAGATAGCTACACTTTTACTACAATATATATGATGTGTAATCAGCCATGCCAACTTGTAAGATTTGTTCATAGACAGGTTAAATGTGTTGTCTGCATGTTTCTCTGTATTAGCTTTTCTTCTCTCACCCATGTCTACCAACTGATAACCTTACAGATTAAATTGAATGAGGAGATGGCAAAACCTGGGAAAGATGGTCTGGAACAAACCCAAGAAGAATGTCTGGAAACATTTAAAATGGTACTAAAACGTGAAGGTCATCGTAAGAGCACGTTCCTGCGTAATGTTGGGTTGTGGCAGTGGAAGTCAAAGTCCAAGTCGCCATATTTGTCTAGTCAGGAAGAAATTGTAGCACTACAGGCTGAACAGGAAGTGCATAGACGAGCAATCGATGATATGAGACAGAAAGCATTAGCATGTGATGAGGAATTGAAGATGTTACGAGATCAGCAGAATTCTCGAGAGCCCATAGATGAAGAGACTTGTCTAAATTCAAGATGAACCCTGACAATGAAAGGTGAGTACAATGGTCATGTGAAATGGTTCCTACTATAGAGCCCAGGTTGTGTTTGGGGCCATGTAACAAAAACGGAGGGAGTATTTGTTTCGCATCATGATTTTATCTGTTTACCATATGCTCGATGCACAAAAATCCTGTGCCCTAACCTCACTCTCTCAGCCTTGGATTCATGAACCTCACAAAGGTTTTTTCTTCTTTGGACAACCGCCAAATTCAAAATCTCAGTCCATCGACAAATTCTACCGCCTACCCCGTTTGAATCGGAGATTATGTATCCAATTTCTTTGCCAATATGGTAAGTATTTTGATGATCAGTTGATGTGAATCAGCCTTATATTCGTACTGAGGGAGTACCATTAACGAAATTAAAAAATCTCAGTCGAGCGATAAAACCTGCAGCCAACCCTGTTTGAATCGGAGTTATCCAATTTTCATTATGGATGATAAGTTAATGTCACTCTCGGCCTTCAATTCCTGAATAGGGAGTACACCTTTTATCCAAATGTTGCCTGGACGCTAGCCAAATTCAAAATATCAGTCTGCACAATTATTATGCTTATGGATGATTAGTTGATGTGACTCTAGGACTTGAATTCCTAGACAGATAGCGTACGGTCTACTAGCTTTTTTCTATTATTATTTGGCCGGTAGCCAAATTCAAAATCTCAATCGAGCGGCAAAATCACACACTGACCTTGAAGCATTTCCCGCCCCACCATTTCAAAAACTTTGTGGCAAAATCTCCCACCGAGGAGTACCATTTTTCTATTATTATTATTTGGCTAGTAGCCAAATTCAAAATATTTGTCGAGCGGCAAAATCAAACACTGACTTTGAAGCATTTCCCGCCCCACCGGTTCAAAAATTTTGAGGCCAAATCTCCCACCAGGGAGAACCACTTTTCTATTAATTATTATTTGGCTGGTAGTCAAATTCAAAATCTCGGTGGAGCGACAAAGTCAAAAACCGACTTTGAAGCATTTCCCGCCCCACCGTTTCAAAAACTTTGAGGGCAAATCTCCCACTAGGGAGTACCATTTTTCTATTATTATTATTTGTCCGTTAGCCAAATTCAAAATCTCTGTCGAGCGGCAAAATCAAACACTGACTTTGAAGCATTTCCCGCCCCATCGTTTCAAAAACTTTGAGGCCAAATCTCTCATCGGGGAGTACCACCTTTCTATTAATTTTTATTTGGCCGGTAGTCAAATTCAAAATCTCTATGGAGCGGCAAAGTCAAAAATCGACTTTGAAGCATTTACCGCCCCACCGTTTCAAAAACTTTGAGGCCAAATCTCCCACCGGGAAGTACCATTTTTCTATTATTATTATTTGGCCAATAACCAAATTCAAAACCTCTGTCGAGCGACAGAATCAAACACTGACTTTGAAGTATTTCCCGCCCCACCGTTTCAAAAACTTTTAGGCCGAATCTCCCACTGGGGAGTACCACTTTTCTATTAATTATTATTTGGCCGGTAGTCAAATTCAAAATCTCTGTCGAGCGGCAAAGTCAAAAACCGACTTTGAAGCATTTCCCGCCCCACCGTTTCAAAAACTTTGAGGTCAAATATCCCACCGGGGAGTACCATTTTACTATTATTTGGTCGGTACCAAATTCAAAATCTCTATCGAGCGGCAAAACCAAACACTGACTTTGAAGCATTCCCGCCCCACTGTTTCAAAAACTTTGAGGCCAAATCTCCCACCGAGGAGTACCATTTTTCTATTAGTTATTATTTGGCTGGTAGCCAAATTCAAAATCTCTATCGAGAGGCAAAATCACACACCGACCTTGAAGCATTTCCCGCCCCACCGCTTCAAAAAATTTGAGGCCAAATCTCCCACCGAGGAATACCACTTTTCTATTAATTATTATTTGGCCGGTAGCCAAATTCAAAATCTCTGTCGAGCAGCAAAATCATACACCGACTTTGAAGCATTTCTCGCCCCACCATTTCAAAAACTTTAAGGCCAAATCTCCCACTTGGGAGTACCACTTTTCTATCAATTATTATTTGGCTAGTGGCCAAATTCAAAATCTCTGTCGAGCGGCAAAATCAAAAACCAACTTTGAAGCATTTCCCGCCCCACTATTTCAAAAACTTTGATGCCAAATTTCCCATCGGGGAGTACCACTTTACTATTAATTATTATTTGGCCGGTAGCCAAATTCAAAATCTCTGTCGAGCGGCAAAATCAAGCACCGACTTTGAAACATTTCCCACCCCACCGTTTCAAAAACTTTGAGCCGAAATCTCCCACCTGGGAGTACCACTTTTCTATTAATTATTATTTGGCCAGTAACCAAATTCAAAATATATGTCGAGCGGCAAAATCAATAACCGACTTTGAAGCATTTCTCGCCCCACTGTTTCAAAAACTTTGAGGCCAAATCTCCTACCGGGGAGTACCACTTTACTATTAATTATTATTTGGCTGGTAGACAAATTCAAAATATCTATCGAGCGGCAAAATCAAACATCGACTTTGAAGCATTTCCCGCCCCACTGTTTCAAAAACTTTGAGCCAAAATCTCCCACCGGGGAGTACCACATTTCTATTATTATTATTTGGCTGGTAGCCAAATTCAAAATCTCTGTCAAGAGGCAAAATAACACACCGACTTTGAAGTATTTCGCGCTCCTCCATTTCAAAAACTTTTGACTTTAAAATTCCCATTCTACCCATTGTTCAGATGCCCTATGGGCACGCTAACATCGGTAGCTTGGGGGCACGATCGTAATTATTTTTATGTTCACCTCCATAGTCTCGATTCGCATAGTTTTTCCAGCTGGCCCTCCCAAAATCCCAGGCTTCTCTCCCACACCCTCACCTCCACGACCATCGCACGCACCGCTCGATAGCAATTCCATGGCTACCAAAGCCGCTTCATCGACGCCCATCCCATCGGATCTAGTTCACCGGGTCTATCTGCCACACCACCAGAGCCGTGGTCTCGCTGACTATGCCTATGGCGTTGTTGACCGCCCTCGCTCTGCTTCCCCACCGCCGAAAGCTACCCAACCGTACCGGAGCAGCTTCACCGGTGTCCACCTGACGGGATCTAGTTCAACAAGTTTCATGTCCACTGCCCCAGACCAGTTACACGGTCGTTGTCGTTGAGTGCACCGGCATCGACCACCCAAGATCTGCTTCCCCGACGCCAACAGCCACCACAACCGCAGCACCCTCGGTGACCTGGACGTTACTCGCACGGTACCGACGATGCATAGACGCCTCTCCGACCAAGGTAACCAAATCTCCAACCCGTTTTTGTTTTGTCAGCGGTATAGCAGGTTCAAGCCTGTCAGAGTGAACGACATTTTTTAATCATGCTAGTACATGCAAGTCACTGGGCACACCTGTTCTTCGTGCTAGTACATACAATGTCATTAGACATGTTTGTTTGCATTCGCTTCTCTACAAATTTCAAGTCATGTACATGTCTGTTATATTGTCATGCACATGTTCTTATCTTAGCTGCTTCGTACACAAGTAATTGCCTGCTATTGTGTAGTTCTTGCAAAATGTAATGTTAGTGGAAAATATTAGTGTGGATTCCCTGCTCCACAGTTACTGACTCTATCTGGTTATTCCTGAGCTAAGTTCCTGCTAGTATTTCCTCCCTAGCATCGTTCTTCTATCCTGTAGTACCCGTTCAAACTCTTCGTACTAGTTTGATTATAATTTTGTTGTTGCCATCTAGTTCTTCAAAAGCGGCAACACTGACTATTTTCTTTTTCTTTGCGTAGAGCTAAAAAAGGCAACACTGAACATGTTGGGTTGCACAGCCTACAGGTCCACCAGCGATGCCATTATATATTTTCTGTATCTAGCGCTGGTTCGTCCTAATCAACGGCATAATTATTCTTTACTATATAGTTCATTCGTGTTTTCCATTCATGCTCATAAGTTCTGGTATGTTGTGGTTATAACTTCTATGTGGTTCATTCTTAGCTACGACAGTAACTGCATGCCATTGTGTAGCTCACCGCAAGTTCCGAGTCACCCAACGACTCTTGCATTCCAGGAGATAACACTGCTTCCATTTATATTTACTGAAATGACCTGGCTAGTTTATACTGAAATTCTAAGAAACACTCTGTTTGATTGGTCATTTCATTGTTGGCGTACTTGTCTAATGTTTGTTTGTCCTATTCTACAAGTTCACAAGCCACAACATTATATCTCGTATCTGGTTCTGGTTCGTCCTAGGCAACGACAAAACTATCCTCTACTATATAGTTAATTTATGGTTTGCATTCCTGCTCTACATGTTCGTATTATGCAGTTATAATTCCTATCTGGTTCATTCTTAGCTATGAGTAGTTTGTCTTGTTTGTTGTATTAACTTGTTATTAGTTAGTTTCATACTTCCATTATTGCTATCGCCACCAAAGAGGGGACTGCAAGATCATGTCTCAAGGTGGTTTTCCAATGTAGCTGTCACACTCAAAGGGAGATGCAGTTGATGGATTGAGAAAGAAAATTGAGAACTCTGCTATCAACTTGATTGGCAACTAAAATGCTGAATTTTCTTTCCCTTTTGTTCATATTACGTAATATTTTTAAGAAGTTTGCAGTTGATGTAATATCTAGATAACTCACATAGTCCATGTAGGCATTTAGTTGACAACGTCCACGAAGGGCGGTACCATAACTGCGCCAGTCAGGTCGATCAGGTAATTGTATAGGGTTTTGTTATTTTCCCTTCTTTTATTGCACCTTCCATGAACAGTAAAAGATGATCGCTAATTATACTCCTTTTATGATATTTGCATGGCCTTCAGAATTACCGAAATAGTAACGGCAACTGGGTAGAACAGTAACAGGACAAAACAGTAATAGGCCAAAATAGTAACAGTCTAGAACAGTGATAGGCCAGAACAGAAACATGCCAAAATAGTAACAGGCCAAAATAGTAACATGCCAAAACAGTAGCAGGCCAGAACAACAACAGGCTAGAATAGTAACAGGCCAGGACAGTACCAGTCTAAAACAGTAACAGGCCAAAACAGTAGCAGGCCAAAACACCAACAGACCAGAACAATAGTAACCTAGCATAGTAACAGGGTAGAATAGTAATGGACCAGAAAAGCAACAGGACAAAACAGTAATAGGCCTAAACAGTAGCAGGCCAGAACAGCGGCAACACGCACCGTAATGGGCCAAAACAGTAAAGGACCGCAATAGTAACGGACATGAATAGTAGACGACCATAACAGTAACGAGCTAGAATAGTAAAAGGCCAGAACAGTATCAAACCTTCTCAAAAGTGGGTCATTCGTAGGCGGCCCAAGGCGAGCTGTGCGAATAGTGACGTGCTGACCATGGGCCTTAACAATATCGGGCCTACTTAACGCAGGCTTTTAACGGGTCGCACAGTATTCGAACAGTGTGGGCTTCTGTAGGCCGTAACTATAACGTGCCTGACATTCTCGGGCTGTTGCTGGTCGCTTCTTTTGGGCCCATTTCAAATAGTGCAGGACGAAACAGTAACGGGCCATAATCTTATTAGGCTCCCCTTATGGGTCGGCCCACTTAATTATTAGTAGGACTTGGCTGGGCCTGGCTTCTACCACGATTTATGTGGCCGTTAACAGTGGTAACTAGGCGTTAACGGTGTTTGCCACGTGGCATTTTGCATGACGGCAGCAGTCAACACGGCTGGCGAACAGATCTACGACGGAACATGTTTTCGTGGTTGAAGGGTGCGATCCGCCATGGTCAGGAAAAAACCGTGGTAGATTCTTTTATGACATGGCTTTTACCATGATGGGCATCCGTCGTAGAAGACTTTTTAGCCACGAAAAACAGGCCTTCAACCACGAAAATCGTCTATTGTAAAAGCCAACTTTTCTTATAGTGCATGTTCCGGAAAGTGTTATTGAACTGAAGCGTAGGGAGTTTGAAGAACTTCAGCAGGGATATACCAGTGTTATGAAGTACATCTAGGAGTTCAATCAACTATCTTGTTATGCAGAGGATGAAGTGAACACTGATGAAAAGAGGAAGAAACGTTTCCTGCGTGGTTTAAATCCATTCGTGAAGATGCTGCTGAGGCTAGCCAATAAAGCGACTTTTCAACAGCTACTTGATGTAGCCATCACATTTGAGGATGATTATAGGAATGTCCAAGAGGACCAAAGGAAGAGAGCAAAGAAGGAAACCAAGAGGATCCGAGCAAGTAAATCTAAACCTAATATAGAGTTCAAAGCTCGAAATAGGTCCTTTAATAATGGTAACAACCCTAATCATGGTGCAACCACAAACAGGAGGAATGTCATTTGTCACAATTGAAAGATTCCAGGGCACTTTAGTAGGGATTGCCTAAATTCGGTGATCATATGCTATGGGTGTGGTCAGAAGGGGCACATGAAGCTAATTGTCCCAAGAGACCACCAGGTGGTTGGCCTACATCAGGCGATGGTCAAGCAAGAGGCGGAGGTGGATAGCCTAACAGAGGAGGAAATTTTGTCAAGAATGACAATGGAAAGAGGGGCAGACCTACTGGAAAGATGAATTGCGCAACCTTGGAGGAGGTGGATAACTCGGATCAAGCGGTGATAGGTACTCTCAATTCTCACAAATCCTGGAAAGCTTCTATTTGATACTGGTGTAACTACTTCAATCATATCTGAACAATTTTGTGATAAGTTCGGGATTAGAAGGGCACCGTTAGAAAAACCTATGACCGTAGTTACCGTTGGTGGGATCGTGGTAGTTAGAAATATAAAATTAAACCAACTTATCTCAATCTGTGGTCAAACCTATTATGCGGATCTTTATATGATCTCGTTAAGGGGAATAGCAATAGTGTTGGGAATGGATTGGATGACTGAGTATGGAGCCCAGATCAATTGTGAGGATAAAACGGTATCAATTAAGTCTCCAAGTGGAGGAAGGATAGTCTATCAGGCAGATAAACATAGTCATATCATGGTAGATCTGCAATTGAACTCAATGAAGTAGGTCAAATTGGAAGATATTCCTATTGTGAAGGAATTTCAAGATGTTTTTCTAGCAGAGTTACCAGGAATGCCACCTGATCGAGAAATAGAATTCACTATTGACTTGATACCTAGTACAACACCAATAGCCAAAGCACTGTACAAGATGACACCAAAGAATTAAAAGAGCTTAAGGAGCAAATTGATGAGTTAGCCAGAAAAGGATTTATTCAGGAAAGTGTATTCCCATGGGGAACTCTGGTAATTTTTGTGGATAAAAGAGATGGAGGACGAAGAATGTGTGGTGATTATAGAAATCTCAATAATGTCACCATCAATAACAAATATCCATTGCCAAGAATTCAAGATCTGTTTGATCAAGTCAAAGGAGCTGGAGTGTTTTCCAAGATTGATCTAAGATCAGGATACCATCAGATAAAAATAAAAACATGAAGATGTTCCAAAAACAACATTTGAGTCATGATATGGTCATCATGAGTATCTCGTCGTACCTTTTGGATTGACCAATGCACCAGCAATATTCATGACTTTGATTAACAAAATCTTCATGCCTTATCTAGATAAGTTCGTCATAGTATTCATTGATGATATTTTTATATACTCTAAGGATAAAGAAGAGCATGCATATCATTTGAGGATAGCATTGCAAATCTTGAGAGAACATAAGCTTTATGCTAAATTCAGCAAGTGTGAATTTTGGTTGTACAAGGTAGAATTTCTCGGTCACGTGATCACTAAGATGGAATTGCGGTAAATCCATCCAAAGTTCAGTCAGTGTTGGAATGGGCTGCACCAACTAATGTGAAGCAAATCCGAGGTTTCTTAGGCATGGTAGGCTATTATCGAAGATTCATTGAAGGTTTTTCCAAGATAGATGGACCAATGACCAAATTCCTAAGAAAGAATGCACCATTCATATGGGATGAGAAGTGCGAAGCAAGTTTTCAGGAATTGAAAACAAGATTAACAACCACACCAATCTTAGCTATACCGAAAACTAGAAAAGATTACACAGTATATTGTGACGCATCTAAAGAAGGATTAGGATGTGTGATAATGCAAGATCGCAAGGTAATTGCTTATGGGTCTAGACAACTCAAATCACATGAAGTTAATTATCCAACACATGATTTGGAGTTAGCAGCAGTAGTCTTTGCTTTAAAAGGATGGAGGCATTTTATTTATGGAGCAAGGTGTGAATTATACACGGATCATAAAAGTCTCAAATATTTCTTCACTCACAAGGAGCTGAATGTGAGGCAGAAAAGATGGCTGGAGTTGATAAAGGATTATGACCTTACGATTAACTATTGACGAGGGGTAATCTCGGCAATACCCATGGTGATGGACTTAAGGTTTTGTGGAAAAGAGAACGCTGGGGATTTCGTCGGATGTCAGGAAACAACGAAAAACAGAGTCGCCTGAATATTGGGAAAACACACTATTACAAGTTGTCCTCTAGATTTTGGTGTCTATTGTCTAGACCTAAAGTTGGGTGTAACATCTACTGTATTGTGTTCCCCCTCCTTGTTGGCCCCTCCTAGCCTTTATATATGGGGAGGCTAGGTCTGGGTACCAACACGAGTTGGTTTACAAGTTAAAGTTCGTATCTAGTCTAGTCTTGGACTTTCCTTGTCTTGTATCATCAGGAGTCTGTGTCCTTGTAGGCTTCGTATCAGCCAAACCGTCGTGGGCTTCATGGATCTTGGCAAATATTTGGGTGAGGCTTCCGTTGGGCCGCACCATATATACCAATAAAAGGAACCCAAAAGGTTATGCCCATGTCAGTAGCCCCCGATGCTATATTCGGATGCTTGCATCCGAGCATAGGCTCAAAGTCATTTTTAATATGCTCGAAAAGTGAACTCGGAGATTTCCTCGGATGCGTGAACTTGTCGATGTCTTGTTTGGATGATGCATTGGATGACGTTGTCTTGTTCTTGATGTCAGCATTTTCATCGGGTGCTCTCGATGGGAGTAATCTTTGAGGCTACACTCGGATAGACTCAAAGTTATGCTTCTTCACTTTAGATATTCTTCCATCGACTCCTGTTTCGAGGATTTCTGTTTTTTCTATCGGGTGCGCGGCTAGCCCTCCCGATGGGAGTAGCCCCCGAGGCTATGTTCGGGTATTTGCACCAGAGCATAGGCTCAGAGATCTTCTTCATTCGAGAATTTCTTCGTGTAGATAAAATAGGAACCCTGGAAAAAACATGTAGATTGTGTAAAGTTTGTATATGTATCATCCAAAAGTATAGCTTGTTGTAATTTATTTCGGATGTGTGAATTTGGAACTTGATATATTTGAAACTTTATATATTTTTGTTGATGGCCATGGCATTTGCGCCCCTCGCAAGATCTTTTCGTTAGCCTGATGCCCATTGGGCCGGATGAGCTACTCGGGTCAAAGCGTGTTGACATATTTCATGGCGGAGCCGAAGATTTTTTTTAATTTGCACTGAGTAGCAAAGCCCCCGAGTATCGGAGTATGATCATGTAATAACTTTTTCGATTGAGCCCCCGAGTATCGGGTGTAATTGAATAATGAAAAGTGGACTCAATTAAGAGAACTTAGCTTTATTGATATCAGGTGAGCAAATATGATCTTCACCCGAGGAATTTCTCGACTCGGGTCTTGATTTTTCTCGGGTGCGCCACCAGTTGACGCGAGCGGTGTTTAGTCAATTCCATGGGAAGACACGAGAAAATAGCTCGATGTAGTCGCTATCCTTGCAAAAACATAGAGAATTATAAAGTACTTGCATCTTGTAAAGAATATCGCCTTTCAATTTGTCATAACATTTTCTGGTGCCATCGGACCCGACACTTTTGCACTGTAACACGAGACCTTTTTGTTATCCTGATGCCCTTAGTCTCAGTACCTTGCCGACCTGTCAGTTGGGCTGCAACTGGGTCAGAGTTCAAGGATTCGATGCTCAGACAGAGTCAGCTATTCGGGAAATTGCATATGAGGCGCTAGAGTGCACATAGTCGATGACACTTAGGTTACTTGAATTGGACACAACCCCCGAGTGTTTCGAGTGCGAATAAAATAAAAAATAAAATCAACTTGAAGTAGAGAACTTAGCTTTGTTGGTAGTCGACGAAGTTGATGTGGCCAAAGGAGCTGGAGCTAGTGATTGTAGGAGGTCAGTGCATCTGAAGATTTTAGCGGGATACCAAAGCTGAGGGAGCCCCCAAGTCGAGGTGGAAGAATCGCATGGCAGACGGAGTCAACGTAACGGTTGGAATCTGCCATATACGCTAGGCTCATAATCTGGCCATGAGGAGGTTGCCTTTGATGTGAACACGGAACTATCCGTGAGACGGTGATCATCTCGTCCCGTGACCTGGTAGATTCTCGTATTGCGATAGCATGTATGCAAAAAAGAACATGTAAAGATTAGATCAGATAAATTAATTGTTTTGACTAAACAATATGTAAGAGAAAAGACAAAGTTAATTATATAAAGGATCCAGATATCATGGTACGGATGTTGCACAACTTAGCTTTTTTTCTTTTGTCCTTGAGCCTATCCGATTGGAGGATTTGGTTAATCCTGTCCGCAGCGGACACAATATGGGATCGGTCTTCACGTGTAGACAAGACGTATCAGGCCTAGAAATTTATGTTCGACTTGATTACGTGCGGATTAACTCGAACAGCTCTTCTCCTCCTTTTTCTTCTAATCCGAACAACTCAGCTTTGGCTCGAAGTGACGCGCATGTGGAGCACATGGATTGGCTCGCGATCGTCAGTAGACCTGATTTTCTTTGCCGGTGTCGATAAAATTGTCTGTTGTGCGGAGATGTTTGAAGTCGACGTAGCTGAAACAGACATCCGACGGAAGATGCTAGTATTGCTGTACGTTTTTGCACCGATGGTTCTGATGTGATCAGGGACGAAGGGTGCGATTCTTGCGGGTCTTCTCTTTGCAAGTGGATGCTTCCGATGATCAGATCGGATCTGCCGTTGAAATCGGCGGGTACTAACACAAGGGTGGGCGGAGGGTGGATTCGCTTTTGTCGAGTTGATGCTTGGTGGAGAGTGTTCTGCCGAATCCTGTTTCTAACGTTCAGGTTTCCCACATACGGCACCAATTAACGAGGGGTAATCTCGGCAATGCCCATGGTGATGGATTTAGGGTTTCACGGAAAAGTGAACGTTGGGGATTTCGTCGGATGTCAGGAAACAATGAAAAACAGAGTCGCCTGAATATTGGGAAAACACACTATTACAAGTTGTCCTCTAGATTTTGGTGTCTATTGTCTAGATCTAAAGTTGGGTGTAGCGTCTGTATTGTGTTCCCGCTCCTCGTTGGCCCCTCCTAGCCTTTATATATGGGGAGGCTAGGTCTCGGATACCAATACGAGTTGGTTTACAAGTTAAAATTCGTATCTAGTCTAGTCTTAGACTTTGCTTGTCTTGTATCACCAGGAGTCTGTGTCCTTGTAGGATTCGTATCAGCCAAACCGTCGTGGGCTTCATGGATCTTGGCAAATCTTCAGGTGAGGCTTCCATTGGGCCACACCATATATGCCAATAAAAGGAACCCGAAAGGTTATGCCCATGTCAACTATACTCCAGGAAAGGCCAATGTAGTAACAGATGCTTTAAGTCGAAAGAATACGGATACTCAACACATCAATAGAGAATTACCAAAAGAGTTGCAAATGGATTTGGAAAGATTAGAGATACAATTCCTAAAGACAGAACTTCATGTTGGCTTAGCTACCATGGGGATTGTAGAAGAGCAAAGAAGTGATCTTGGTCATGAGATCTATCGACATCAACTTGATGATCCATTTATTGCTGAAGAAATCAGAAGAATTTCCGAAGGACAAAAATCAGTTTTCACCTAGGAGATTATGGATCTTTATGGTTCCAAAACTGTCTTTGTGTACCAGATGTACCAGAGATCAGAGAGGTGATACTCCGAGAAGCACATGAGACACCATATTCAATTCATCTAGGGAGTACAAAGATGTACATGGATCTTAAGGAATTATTCTGGTGGAATAACATGAAGAGAGACATTGCAAAATATGTATCAGAATGCCATACTTGTCAAAGGGTAAAAGCAGAACATCAAAGTCTAGTAGGACCATTACAACCATTAGAAATTCAAGAATGGAAATGGGAAGAAATTGGTATGGATTTTATCACAGGATTACCTATGACATCAAAGCAGAAGGATATGATATGGGTGATTGTAGATAGATTCACGAAAAGTGCACATTTTATTCTAGTAAATCAAAAATATAATGCCGAGAAGTTGGTGGAAATCTATGTCAAAGAGATAGTAAGTAAGCACGGAGTACCCAAGAAAATTGTATCAGATAGAGGATTTGTGTTTATTTCAGCATTTTGGAAACAACTACATGAAGCACTTGGCTCAAAGTTGGACTACAGCATAGCCTATCATCCCGAAACTGGATGCCAAACGGAAAGGACCAATCAAATCTTGGAGGACATGCTTAGAGCTTATGTATTAGATTTTGGAGGTTCGTGGGAATATCATCTACCATTGACAGAATTTTCCTACAATAATAGCTATCAAAGTAGTCTAAAAGCAGCACCATACCAAGTACTTTATGGGAGAAGATATAGATCACCAATATGTTGGTATGAACCTGGTAGTAGCAAAAAATTTGCACCAGACTATATCAAGGAGAAGCAAGATATCATCGATATTATTAGAGATTGATTGAAGATACCTCAAAGTACACAGAACAATTATGTTGATCAAAGTCGAAGATCATGGCATCCAGAAGTGGGGGATATGGTATATCTCAAAGTAAGTCCAATGAAGGGAGTTAAGAGATTCGGAGTCAAAGGAAAACTAAGTCCAAGATATATTAGACCATTCAAGATATTGAGTCAGAATAGAACAATAGCTTATGCTCTTGAGTTGCCAAAAAGATTGGCTCAAGTTCATAATGTTTTCCATGTGTCACAACTACGAAAATGTCTTAAAGTTACCGATGATGCAATTACACATCAAGAAATTGAGTTACAAGCATATTTGACTTATGTTGAGAAACCCTGTAAAATTCTAGAAGAGAACTGGAAAAGGTTGAGAAACACGGCAATCAAATACTGCAAGGTACAATGGGAACATCACCCAGAGCGAGAAGCCACATGGGAGAAAGAGGATGACTTAAAAGAAGCATATCTAGAACTATTAAGGTACACATCAGCAAACTTCTGGACGAAGTTTAATTTAAGGGGGAAGTCTGTAACACCCCAGCATTTAGGAACCAACGAATGGTAGAAATAGGAATCTGTGCATGTGTATGCATTCATCTGTAAAACCGGGTAAATTTTTCACCAAATAAAAAACCTAAAGAGATCAGAGTTTCTTTCACTATCTAGAGGTAGGAATAGCTCTCTGAAGTGATTGCTACAAATTTTGACATGACCTTTAGGCATTATGGTGCTTTGGGGGAGATATTTGAATTCAAATTTGAAATTTAAATCATTTGAAAAATATTTGAAAATTAGAAGTTAGAAACATTAAGTGGTTTTCCAAAATGAGGTATTAACATTGTTTGATTATATTATAGATATATTAAAAAACAATATGAATTTAAGACAAGTAAATTCAAATAATAAAATAATTCTTATTTCTTTTCTTTATTCCATAACAATATTACAAATGTAGATCATTACACCAAGATAGATTATTACAAGGAATAAAGTCTAATAAAAATGAATCTTTATTAAATCAAAGGAATATTATTACAAGATTCTTTACAAAGAGAATAGAAATAAGATTACAATGAGAGTCTATACTACCTATCTACTCCTATACTAAGTCTTAACAATCCAGACCTTGTTCTTGCAAAATAAGATAAACCACTCAAATAGAAATGAAAGATTAGTTGATTTAATTTACTCTCAGTGGTGAACAGTGAAGTGCACTATTCATATTACATCACAGAGTAATTAAAAAGGGGCAAGTTTCACCAATGTGTAGTATCTATTGTTTTAAGCAAATAGCTCCAATGCGACATTAGAAGCCAAGTAGAGAGGGGTAAGTTTCACCAGGACAGTAACCAGCAAAAGGGTTGGAAGTAAAAGTCAGATTACTTGATCTGATCCATACCTAGCCAAGCAGCAAGGCAGCTTAGTCATCTAACTGCATGTTGTGTGATGTCGACATAGCAGCAGCAGTCCAAGCAGTCAAAAGAAACACTCAGTCGTGGCACAACTACTAGTGCTCACAATCTATCTCCATCTTCTCAAGCACATAGCAAGAACACAGTGAGCCTGTACACTTCCCAAACAAATACACTAGCTAGTTTACCAAATCAACCATCAAATCACCACCGAATGGTGACATAAGGAGGGGGTGGTGCAGGAGAATAGCAAGGACAAGCACAAGGTCACACGAGCAAGGAGGATCAGAACCAGAACCTTGGGTGTGCAGGGCAGACTCTAGGGGGTGATCAAGTCACCAAGATTAAGCCATCAAAGCCAAGCAACAACACCACATCATCAGCAAGCAACTTGTATGGTGAGTTTATACAAAACTGTAACACCCCAAAAATATTAATCAAGATTATCAAGTTCTAATCACCCAAGTTTAGGGTTAACAAAAACTTTTATTATTAATTTAAATATGAGTGAATGTGTGATTTGCATTAGTGTATGAATGATAGCAATTTCCATGTTTTATTGCTACAAATGATAAGAAATGGTTTAAAGATGAATACTACATCATCTAGGCCAATTACAAACAAATTCAAAAGAAAAGAAAATCAAATATGAATCATATGATCAAATGGTCATTTGGACCAAAATTAACCAATAGACCTTTGAGTGTTCCTAGTAAAAGATTTCTAACAGAAACATTTCCAATTCTTTTCACCCCTTGCTAGACCAAGTAAAAGTGAATCCAAGCCCACTTTATAAACTATAAAGAAACTATTTTCAAAACTATTTAAAGGACAATTCAAAATTGAATCAAGTGTATGCACTAAGATCACCATTTTGCAAAAACCACTCAAATCAATTCACCTTGGCAACCCCAAGCAACCAGAGACTACCAAGCATAAGATCAGAACACTCACCAAAATTTGGCAAAAAATTCAAATCTAGTGTTCATGCGGCCATTTGGTCGAACACATTGTAGACACAGAAAACTAATGCCTAACTTCCACTGTTTGGAGCACTGATCACTCAACCAATTTGTCCCATCTTCACTCCCCTGTCTCCCTAGCACCTAGCAGCGCAGCAAACCACTCCTCCTTTGTTGTTGCGCCAGTACTGCGCCGCCTGAAACTTGTCGCGCCGGCCGACCATGGAAAAATTGCCATAGACCATGCCACCCCCTCCCACGATGACCAGAAGACAGGCGACCATCCACCGCCACCCTCTGTCCACCCCTCGATCGCAGGCGAGCCATGGACCACCAAAGAACTGTCGCGCCCATTGTCTCTATGCCATGCCGAGAGCGCGCCAGAGCGCCGCGGCCGACCAGCGTGCACACGCCGCGCCTCGCCCTCTCCGCGTGTGCACACACTTGCCATGACCCTAGCTACTCCCAGGACATGCCCGTTCGCCGCCGCGCGACCCGTAGCCACTATGCACCGTCTCGAACGCCACCGCTCCCGCGCAGAGCATCGCTCGTTCCCGACCAACCTCGAGCGCCCCGTGCCACGCCATTAACCCTGTTATGACATCCAGGAAGCACTACACCGCCCCTACCAACAGCCACGCCGCTAGCCCCCTGTATCGCCATCACCGACGAGCCCGAGCCATCCTGCTCTGTCCCTTTGCCGGTGTATAAATAGAGGCCACCTCCGCCTCAATTCACCACACCATGTCACTCCCCACTCCTCACAGAACCTCCCACACCTCTCCCTGGAGCAAGGTGAGCACTACCTCGCCGGAATTTCACCGCAGTCCGCCGCGGCAGAGGAGAAGAGGAGTCGTTGATTGGAGCTGCCCCAGGAGCCACCGCGACCATCATTCGAACCATCGTCGTCAACAACGTCGTTCGCCCCCATCACCGACCCTAGCTGGAGCCCTGGTGAGCCTCACACGACCCCCACCACCGCGTTAGGTTTAGCTTCTCGTCGGAGCTGTTCGATGTAGGAGATGAACCACAACCGTTAGATTAGGTTCTAATCGTAGGGCTTAGATTGAAACGTACCGATTCGGGTTAGATGAGCCACTAACTAGTGAAACCCCTGTCAGCAGCCCGCTGCGCCAGCACAGTGCAGTTGGGCCGGCCCGTTTACTTTCTGGCACAGAGCCCAGTGATTCAAATAGGATTTTTCTAATTTAGTTAAAACCAGATTTGGTCAGTAGATTCAAAAATCAATTCAAAGAGATTCACTAAACCAAATTGCATGATTCCAATTTTATTATAAATATATTCAAATTATCTATCCAAGCCAGTTGGATTCAAACCATTTGAAATTATAGATCACCTATAGTAAAAATAACAAGACAGAGACTTTTACAACTTCAAACATTTTTCAAAAATCAACCATAAATGTTTTTGAGTTGATTCCAACTCTCAAAAATCATATTTGACAAGATATATCTGAATATGTAAAAATATTTAGGTTTACAAGCCGTGATCTTGGACTAGAACTAAAAGAACGCTATATAGGAATTTCTAGTCACTTTAATTGTATTAAATAGTAATTTTAAAATTTATAAAATATGACCAACACTTTAAATCACATTCCCAAGGATTAGAATATGTGGTGATGAAATGTGTCAATATTATCCCATATTTTAATTGGAGAATATAAAATCTTAAGTATTTTCAATGAGTAGAAATTACTTTTCTAAAATAAAACAAATAAGATTAGGTCTTTATTGCATATGATGATTGTGATGATGCTAGATCATTAAGTGTGAGCTTTAGTGTGATACATAGAAATAGTTAAGTATTGTTTGGTGATTGTGTACCCCTTATTCATTTATAGACACTAGTACCGACCCATGATACGAGGAGGAGGAGTACTACTACTACGAAGAATAAAACTTCAACCACTACACTACTCAAGGCAAGCCTAGCACTTCAAGTAAACTGAGCAAGCTAACACTTGCAAGTTTCATAACTATGCAAGCTAACACTTGCAAGCTAGAATTGTGCAAGATAACCTATGCAAGATGCATTATGCATGCTTGGTTATACAACTTTGATTATACCCATCCCATGTTTTACTTACAAGTTTTATTCTTTTACTTTTACCAAAGTTCTTTACCTTTAACTAGTGATTTATGAGTATTGGAAAAATATGATAGATACCATAAAGAGTATAAAACTAGGCCTAACTAGTTATACTTAGATGTCATTAAAAGGCATAACACTAGAGTTTGATACTTATACTTGATTTGCACCCCTCATTAGTGAATACCCTCAACTTTAGTGGCTAGTGCTAAGCATAAAAGTTCATCACTTTAGATGGGAATACCTGGTGAAAGTGATTATGAAAACCTTGGAATGATGATTCATTCTATTGAATTTTTTTGACATGTGTTGAGAAACACAATGATTGATGATGAAAAAGTTGAGGCATGAGCCTTGGCCCATTTACAAAAACTGATGGTTGGGTTCGGATGTGATACCATTCCAATTTTACGTACAACCACAATACCTGAATTGGGTAGGGCTTAACTGGAAGTTTATATGCCTTAGTATGGGTTCCCTTGCGGAAGAGGTTGAGCTGAGGCTACCTCGTGATGAATGTCCACACATGCAGTGCCCAGGATGGCAGATGGCCATGGCTGGGAGGCCAAGCTCATAGGGGAGGTGCCTATACTAGGGTGTGTAATTGAAAGGTTATGATTGATTATACGCATACTAAGTATGATTTGATTCAGGGTTATCCCTAATGGATGTATCGATTTTTTTGGTGAAAGTGTACCACCTCTGCAGAGTGTCAAACTATTTGAATAGTCGCATCCGCGGTCATGGATAGTTGGAGTGGCCATACTGTTCCGTCATTAGATGTTTTCAAAAATGACTTGTGAAGTGAACTATGACTTTGACTTGACCACACAGGAGTGTGGACATGAAAACTAGATTCCCACCTAGGTGATGTAGAACATTAAATTAGTTTTCTTTACTTCTAAACTCAGTTTGAGATATACCTGGCTTTTTTGCAAATAAACCTAGAGCTTAGGATTCCTACTAGAACTACCTTACTTGTTAGTGATAGTTTGCGAGTACTTAAAGAGTACTCATGGCTTTGTCCCTGGATATTCCCGTGGCCAGACTATGAGGAGGACTACCAGGATGATGGACAGCAGGAGGTCTACGACAACTACGATCATCTCCCATCGTCAGCATTGCCTGTTACTTTGAAGATGGAGCCCCTACTACGTTTAATTTCCGCCGCTTGATTTGTATTAAGACAGGATCATGAAATCCTCTATTTGTTAGACCTTATTATGGTTTGTAATGGATGATGTACTGTGGTACCAATTCTATTAGGTCTCACAAAAATGGTAATCCTGGGATTGCAAGGTATGGCATAACAGGCATCTAGGATTAAAAATCCGGGTGTTGACAAAAACTATCACATGTTAAATCACATATAAGCATGTGTTATTTTATATAAGATCTTCTCAGAAAAACATCCAAGTGGGGTGTATCGATCATAGAAGAGATAAAATAAAGCCAAACAATCAACTTTGCAGGTTAGTGTACCATTCAAATGAAGGTTTCACAAGGATTCATCCTAACCAAGCAGTTTCTACTAGGGATTTCATAATCCAATGCTTTCAACGGAATACTTAATCATTTTCCTAACATAGTATCATTCTAAGTTTACATAAGAAGCTATCAACAGGAATGCATCAGTATTTTTTGAACAGAAGGCCGACTATATGTTCCAGTATGGAACAAATCCACTCACACAATAAATCAGAGTCACAATATTCAAAGATTGCAAGTGACAATAACTCAATATTATAGAAGGATACAGTTAACAGAGCCACTATTAGCAATTTCAAAGACCACCAATGTATAGTACTTCTGCACAGACTAATCACCATCAGTTATTCCTAAATCATTCAGCCTCAGTAATCACTACACTAGTGGGGCAAATCTCAATACAGAGGATGAACCCTAAATAGGGATTTCTCACCATGGGCACTCACAGAGTTGCAAGGGGGGACCAGAGGGAGAGAGAGAGTTAAACTTACTTGTAGCCTTGCTGATGTTTAGAAGAGGAAGCAGAAGGGCCGACGAGCGCACACGGCGGCACGGGGAGAACCCGAGGGTGCTGTAACCCGCGCCGGTCCATGAGGCAGCGGCCACAGTCACGCGTGCAGTAGCGGTGGCACCACACGGCCACTAGAGCCATGGCACAGCATCACGGAGGCGACGTAACACCACATCACTGATAGCCACCAAACCCTAGGGTTCGGGATGGAGTCAACCTGGATAGGAGAAGGGTCTAGAGGCGAATCAAACAGGTCCAGTCGACGGAGCGGCGCCGACTACCTCGCCATGCACCACGGCAGCAGCGGGGAAGGCCAGGGAGGCGGTAATTAAGCAGCAACGGCGCCGGTGACACCACGCCGCAGCGGGGCAAGGAAGAACACGAGAGAGCAATAGAGGTGTAGGATGTGTACTAGGCCGGTGTGGTCCAGTACCACTCAGTGGAGCGGGTTTGACCCACCCAGGTAGGCTGAGTCAGGGTTGGGCCAGCCCAATGGGCCTAGTCCAGATATTTAAAAAGAAAAGTCTAAATGATTTATTAAAAGACCAAAATACCCCTAGGACTTAAAAGGTTCTAAGAAATAAAATAAAAATCCTAAAAATATAAATAAAATACCAATAAACTCCTAAGAGTATCCTCTATTCAAAAATAATAATAGAGAGAATTTTAGGTAATTAAAGTTAGAACTGTTATTATGAATATATATTCCTTCTAAAATTTTATAAAAATATACAAAACACTTAAAATTGAATAAAATGCATTTTTTAAATCCTAAAGGGAAGTACTATTATAGAAAAAATCCTAGTTTGTATTTTTTGAAATGTAAATCGAGTGTGATAAAAATAAAGTCTTATTTCCTTAAAGGAATTTTAGTTAAATAATTAAAAGAGTTAAAAAAATCTTTTTTAAAACTCTTAGAATAATACTAGTCATTATAATAATGCTAAATATCAAAACAATATGAATTTAATGATTTCTTGAATAATACTTTTCTTTTATTAATTAAGAGAAACATAAAACCTTTATAAGGTGGGTAAAACACACAAAGAAGGAAGATAATAAATCATTGCATGACATTACTATGCATTGCATATTGCTTCTTTAAATATTGTCCTTACCGGGCAATAATGGTTTTCTATAGAAACCGGAGCTCAAGGTCAAGTGGAAGTATCCGACTTCACTACCTTGTTGTCACAAGGCAAGTTCATCACTTTCTCATGTCCTTTGAAGAGTCTTTATGAAAGTATTTGAAAATTGTGTGTTATCATCTATGTTCTAAAAGAGACAAAAATAAGTATTTTCCCAAACAAATGAAATGATATTATCATCCTAAGTGATGATACATATTAAGAATTGCAGTGGAATCTAAGATTTCAATTGCAAAACAGATAGGACTTAATAACCCATGACACCAATGATTCTAGCACTGTATATTACACGTTAACCATAAGATTTGGAATGGGATGGAGAAGTCAGCTGGATCTTCTTCCTTTCGTATGGACGGATGACCTGATCATGAGGCCGAGGATTTCCCATGGAGAAACCTAGCACATGGGTGGTACCCCTTAGTTTCCCATGATTTTGATGTCTAGATTATCTTGAGAGGTTGTCAGTGGTTTAGCTGGACCTTTAAGGGAGCTTGCCAGGGCATAACCTTCACATAGAGTCTTTAGCTGCCTACTAGAGTTATATCCGGTCCTATAATGGGCTTGATAGAGGTGGGGCATGTCCTGGAGGGTCGTGTCTTCATGCGGGGTCGCGGAGAGGGGCAGTGATTGGCTTGGATCACCTCCTGGGCCCCATGTCACGGAATCATGGACGGGAAAGTACGCCCAGTTGTGCAACAAGGAGTTGATCCCTTATGGGTAAAGCAACGCACCTCTGTAGAGTGTAAGAACTATAACTTGTTACTCCCTGTTCCGGGAAGGAGCTACGAACGTGGCAGGAAAGGAACTCCATGAAGTTCTGGTCAACCTGTGAAGGCTGATGTGAAGGAAATATGCCCTGAGAGGCAATAATAAAGTTGTTATTATGTATTCCTTGTATATGATAGATTTTTATTTTACATGCTATAATTGTATTGATAGGAAACATCAATACATGTGTGTTTAATAAACAAAAAGGGTTCCTAGTCATGCCTCTCTTATAGACTAGCTTGTTGATTAACAAGATGATCAAGGTTTCCTGATCATGCACATTGGATGTTGTTAATAACAAGGTCACACCATTGGTGGAATGATGTGATGAACATTCATCCAAAGTATAGCATTACAATCAAGTCATTGTGTTTATATTGCTATAACATCATACGAAGTAATCTTTATCCTTAGACCATGAGATCATGTTAATTGCTAACACCGGAAGAGTATCTTGATAACATCAAACGTCACACCGTAACAGGGTGACTATAAAGATGGGTTCAGGGCTACGAAGGTGTTATGTTGAGGCTCATGGATCAAGAGTGGAATTTGTCAATCCTGATGACGGATAGATATACTTTGGGCCCTCTCGGTGATATCACATTGAGATAGCTTGCAAGCAAGTGATGTGATCACTAGAATTTTATATCACGGGAACAAGAAAAGAGTGCATGTCGGTAACGAGATCAAACTAGGTATTTGGATACCGATTATCGAATCTCGGACATGTATTATATCATGAGACAAAGGGATTAAATTACAAGCGTTAAAGGTTCTCACGATCACAGAAGTCATCATTGAATGTGTAGGAGTCATTACGGATCTCTAGGTCCCGCTGCTGATTATTGATCGGAGAAGGGTCTCGATCATGTCTGCATTATTCGCGAACCGTAGGGTGGCACACTTAAGAGTTACCGGACACCATTTTGGAGCACATATGTTTCAGACGAAAGAATTGCAAAGCGCAGGAATTGTTTCAATAGAAACCGGAAATTGTTTCGGGTGAAATTGCAGAAGGTGTTTCTGCATCTGATATTGAAATATTGCAAGGGGCTATATGTGAATGTTTGTTAATTAAAGTAATTAACAAAATTCTGAGTAAATTTAATAAAAGAGTTTTATTAAATGAGAGAGCATTAAATTTGGAGAAACTTAATGCATTTAAAGTGGAAACTTTAAAAGGGAATGTGAAGAGGCATTTTAATGTGGAGGAGTTACCACCACATGAATGAGGGAGGTGAGGGGTCACCCCCCCCCCATGCGCCGGCCATGGAGAGAGGGGGCACACCCCCTCCTCCTATAAAAGGTCACCCATTCCCTCCTTCATCCACACACCTCCTTGTGAAGGATCTCTCTCCTCCTCTAGAATTATTCCCCCATGGTCTCGGATTAGCGAGATACATGTTCCCAGTGGAATTTCGTCTGGAAGGAGTTGTTGCTTCCTCTGGATCACTAGAGCGAGGAGGTGGAGATTGTTCGGTGGCTTCAACGTGTGTGCGAGTGCGGATGCGCTGCTGAGTTGCGGCGCTCGGACTTCCTCACGATCTTGAGATCGGCAAGTGTACGACTACATCAACCACGAGTTCCTACTTGTTAACAAAGCTCGTTGTCTTCGAGGGTAAGTTCTCTATGGATGTATGTCCACCCGTTTGCTTTGTACCTAGTAGATAGATCTTGGCGTGTAGTTCACACCGTAGGAAAATTTTTGTTTTCTATGCTGCGGACCCAACAGTGGTATCAGAGCCTGATCTATGCATAGGTGCTTTGCACGGGTAGTACACATATGTTTATACGTGGGCGATGATGATCATGTTATTGCATCTTCTATGTACTTTGGATATTGGTGGCATAGTGGGATGAAGCGGCCCGGACCAACCTTACATGTCATCGTACATGAGACCGGTTCCACGACTGACATGCAACTTGTTTTGCATAAGTGGCTGGCAGGTGTCTATCTCTCCTACTATAGTCGATATATGATTTACAACGAGTTGCTAATAACTTGGTTATCCTCGTTGTGGTTCATGTTCGTAGGTTAGACAGGTTCTATCTCCGAAAGCCCTAAGCCACGTAAAACTTGCAATTGATAAATTAGAGGCGTCTAGTTTAGATCGTTGCTGGGCTAGTGTTTTGATATGGTATTGTTGTAAGTAGATGTATAATAGATACTCTTACAACTCACTTAATGTGTAAGTTCCATAGACCTTGGCCTTACACACAAAGGAATGATAGAGATCATACCACGATGCAAATGATAGAGATCAAATGCATGGACCATATCACCTCACTTCACACATTAGATGTTAGCATCTTATATTGCTAGTTTGGCGTGTTTGGTAGCATTATAAGATGATCCCTCATTTAGATATCAAGATAAAATGTGTTCTTCCTTAAGTATGCACCGTTTTGTGGATCGTGTTTTGAGGCATCACGTGATGATCGGGTGTTCTCAACTCTGCGCTTTCATACAACGGGTGTAAGACAGTTTTACACACACAAATACTAAGGTTCTTACTTGACGAGCCTAGCATGTACAAACATGGCCTCGGAACACGGACCGAAAGGTTAAGCATGAGTCATATAGTTGATATGATGCCCACATAGATGCTCGCCTTTGAAGCTACACCGACTCACGTGATGATCGGACTTGGTGTAGTGGATTTGGTTCATGTAATCACCAAAAGGACACGAGGGATGTCGTTTTTGAGTGGGAGTTCATTAGTAATTTGGATTAGTTGAACTCAATCTATCATATACTTAGTCTAAATATACTTTACAAATTCTGTTGTAGATGGCACCACCTGCTTTTAATTTCAATGTGCTCATGGAGAAAGAGAAACTTGTTGCGAATGGTAGCAACTTCACCAACTGGGCTATGAATTTGAGGATTCTCCTCACTGCTGCACAAAAGCAATATGTGCTAGATGCGCCGCTAGGCCCCCCACCAGCTCCTGATGCCCCTGACGAGGAAAAAAATGTCTATATAACTCGTCAGGAGGACCACAACTTAGTTCATTGCGGCATACTGTATGGGCTAGAGCCAGAACTTCGAAAACGTTTCGAAAATGGCAATGCCTTTGATACCATGGGAGAATTGAAAATGATTTTCGATACCCATGCTGCCATAGAGAGTTATAATGCTACATAAAAGTTCTTTAGCTGCATGATGGAGGAAAACAGCTCTGTTAGTGAGCACGTACTCAAAATGTCTGGGTACGCCGATAAGCTTGTCTCCTTGGGAATAACGATTCCCATTGACTTAGGCATACATTGTGTTCTCCAATCTCTGCCACCTAGCTACAAGAGCTTCGTGATGAACTATAATATGCAGGGCATGAAGAAGTCTCTTCCCGAGCTTCTGTCAATGCTTAAGACTGCAGAAGTGGAGATTAGGAAAGAACATCAAGTGTTGATGATCAATAGGACCACCGGTTTCAAGAAGGACAAGAAAGGCAAGCACAAGGGAAAGAAGGGTGGCAAGTCTGTTGCCACGCCTGAAAAGAAACCCCGAGCTGGCCCTAAGTCTGACACCGAGTGCTACTATTGCAAGGGGACTGGCCATTGGAAGCGCAACTGCCCCAAGTATTTGGCGGACAAGAAGTCCGGCAAGGCAAACAAAGGCATATGTGATATACATGTTATTGATGTGTACTTGACTAGTACTCACAGTAGCACCTGGGTATTTGATACGGGATCGGTTGCTAATATATGTAACTCGGTTCAGGGGCTGCGGAACAAGCGACAACTAGCAAGGGACGAGGTCTCGATGCGGGTCGGCAATGGATCAAGAGTTGATGTGATCGCCGTCGGAATGCTGCCTCTCCATATGCCATCGGGATTAGTTATAAACCTAAATAATTGTTATTTGGTGCCTGCACTGAGCATGAACATTGTATCCGGATCGTGTTTGATGCAAAGTGGTTATTCATTTAAGTCTAAAAACAATGGTTGTTCGATTTATATGAATAATATCTTTTATGGTCATGTACCTATGTTGAATGGTTTATTTCTATTGGATCTCGATAGTAGTATTACGCATATTCATAATGTTGATGCTAAAAGGATTAAACTTGATAATGATATATCTACATATATGTGGCACTGCCGTCTAGGTCATATTGGCGTTAAACGCATGAAGAAACTCCATTCTGATGGACTTTTGGAATCACTTGATTTTGAATCATTTGATACATGTGAGCCATGCCTTATGAGCAAGATGACTAGAACGCCGTTTTCCGGTTCAATGGAACAGGCGACAGATCTATTGGAAATCATACATACTGATGTGTGTGGACCAATGAGTATGTCGGCGCGAGGTGGATATCGTTATTTTGTTACTTTCACAGATGATTTGAGTAGATATGGGTATATCTATTTGATGAAACACAAGTCTGAAACTTTTGAAAAGTTCAAAGAATTTCAGAATAAAGTGGAAAATCATCATAACAGAAAGATCAAATTTCTGTGGTCCGACCGTGGAGGAGAGTATCTTAGTTACGAGTTTAGCACACATATGAAAGACTGTGGAATAGTTTCACAACTCACGCCTACCGGAACACCACAACGTAATGGTGTATCGGAGCGTCGTAATCGTACCTTATTGGATATGGTTCGATCTATGATGTCTCTGACTGACTTACCTCTGTCATTTTGGGGTTATGCACTGGAAACAGCTGCATTCACTTTAAATAGGGCACCATCTAAATCCGTTGAAAAGACACCGTATGAATTATGGTTTGGAAACAAACCTAAGCTGTCATTTCTTAAAGTTTGGGGATGCGATGTTTATGTGAAGAAACTTCAACCGGATAAACTCGAACCCAAAGCAGAAAAATGCGTCTTCATAGGATACCTTAAGGAAACGATTGGGTATACCTTCTATCACAGATCCGAGGGCAAGGTCTTTGTTGCCAAGAATGGATCCTTTCTTGAGAAGGAGTTTCTCGCGAAAGGTGTGACTAGTCGAAAGGTAGAACTCGAAGAGGTTATTGAACCTTCTCTTCATGAAATGGCGAGTAGCGCAGCTCCAGAAGTTGTTTCGGAGTTGACTTCACCTAATGAAGAGAGAGCTAATGATATTGATCATGAAACTCCGAAAGAGGACACTACCGAACCTCGCAGGTCAAGCAGGACACGTGCAGCTCCTGAACTGTACGGCAATCCTGTTATGAATTTCATGATTGATGAAATGGATGACCCTGCGACATATGAAGAAGCGATGATGAGCCCGGATTCCAACAAATGGCTAGAAGCCATGAAATCCGAGATGGAATCCATGTACGAGAACCAAGTTTGGAACTTGGTGGACTTACCTCACGACCGAAAGGCCGTTGAGAATAAATGGATTTTCAAAAGGAAAACTGATGCTGATGGTAATGTGACCATCTATAAGGCTCGACTTGTCGCAAAGGGGTTTCGACAAATTCAAGGAGTTGACTATGATGAGACATTCTCTCCCATAGTGATGCTTAAGTCGGTTAGGATTATGTTAGCAATTGCTGCATATTTCGATTATGAAATATGGCAGATGGATGTCAAAACTGCGTTCCTCAATGGTAATATTGAAGAAGAGTTGTATATGATACAACCTAAGGATTTTGTCGATCCTAAGGATGCTAATAAGGTGTGCAAACTTCAGCGATCCATCTATGGACTGAAGCAAGCATCACGAAGTTGGAATCTCCGCTTTGATGAGGTGATCAAAGAGTTTGGATTTGTCCAAACTTATGGAGAGGCTTGTATTTACAAGAAAGTGAGTGGGAGCAATGTGGCATTTCTGATATTATATGTGGATGACACATTATTGATTGGAAATGATTTAGATCTTTTAAACAGTGTTAAAAGTTATCTAAATAGCAAATTTTCGATGAAGGACCTTGGTGAAGCTTCATATATATTAGGCATTAAAATCTATAGAGATAGATCAAGACGCCTAACTGGGCTATCGCAGAGTACATACCTTGATAAGATATTAAAGAAGTTTAATATGGACGGAAGTAAGAAGGGGTTCTTACCTATGTTGCAAGGCAAGACATTGAGTAAGACTCTCAAAGTCCGGCTATGGCGGAAGAAAGAGAGATAATGGATAAGATCCCCTATGCCTCAGCCATAGGCTCTATAATGTATGCCATGCTATGTACAAGACCGGATGTGGCACATGCTATTAGTTTGACTAGTAGGTACCAATCTGATCCAGGTTCGGAACACTGGATAGCGGTCAAGAATATCCTTAAGTACTTGAGAAGAACTAAGGATATTTTTCTTTCATACGGAGGTGAAGAAGAGCTAGTCGCTAAGTGTTATGTCGATGCTAGCTTTGACACTGATCTGGATGACTCTAAGTCTCAAATCCAGATACGTATTTCTCTTGAACGGAGCAGCAGTTAGTTGGAGGAGCTCCAAACAACCTGTGGTGGCTGGATCAACAACGGAGGCGGAATATGTTGCTGCTTCAGAAGCGGCGCAGGAAGCAGTTTGGATGAAAGAGTTCATTACGAAACTGGGTGTGGTTCCCAGTGCGTTGAACCCGATGGTGATCTATTGTGACAACAATGGAGCCATATCCAACGCCAAGGAACCAAGGTCTCACAAGAATTCCAAGCATATTAAGCGCCGGTTTCACTCCATCCGCGAGCATGTCAAGGATGGAGATATAAAGATTTGTAAAGTGCACACGGACCTGAATGTAGCAGATCCGTTGACTAAAGTACTCCCTAGGGAAAAACATGATCAACACCAGAACTCCATGGGTGTTAGATTTATCACTATGTGAACTAGATTATTGTCTCTAGTGCAAGTGGGAGACTGAAGGAAATATGCCCTGAGAGGCAATAATAAAGTTGTTATTATGTATTCCTTGTATATGATAGATGTTTATTTTACGTGCTACAATTGTATTGATAGGAAACATCAATAGATGTGTGTTTAATAAACAAAAAGGGTTCCTAGTCATGCCTCTCTTATAGACTAGCTTGTTGATTAACAAGATGATCAAGGTTTCCTAATCATGGACATTGGATGTTGTTAATAACAAGGTCACACCATTGGTGGAATGATGTGATGAACATTCATCCGAAGTATAGCATTACGATCAAGTAATTGTGTTTATATTGCTATAACATCATACGAAGTAATCTTTATCCTTAGACTATGAGATCATGTTAATTGCTAACACCGGAAGAGTATCTTGATAACATCAAACGTCACACCGTAACAGGGTGACTATAAAGATGGGTTCAGTGCTACGAAGGTGTTATGTTGAGGCTCATGGATCAAGAGTGGAATTTGTCAATCCAGATGACGAATAGATATACTCTGGGCCCTCTCGGTGATATCACATTAGGATAGCTTGCAAGCAAGTGATGTGATCACTAGAATGTTATATCACGGGAACGAGAAAAGAGTGCATGTCGGTAACGAGATCAGACTAGGTATGGAGATACCGATGATCGAATCTCGTACATGTAATATATTGAGACAAAGGGATTTGGTTACAAGCGTTAAAGGTTCTCACGATCACAGGAGTCATCGTTGAATGTGTAGGAGTCAGTACGGATCTCTAGGTCCCGCTGCTGATTATTGATCGGAGAAGGGTCTCGATCATGTCTGCATTATTCGCGAACCGTAGGATGGCACACTTAAGAGTTACAGGACACCATTTTGGAGCACATATGTTTCAGACGAAAGAATTGCAAAGCGCAGGAATTGTTTCAATAGAAACCGGAAATTGTTTTGGGTGAAATTGCAGAAGGTGTTTCTGCATGTGATATTGAAATATTGCAAGGGGCTATATGTGAATGTTTGTTAATTAAATTAATTAACAAAATTCTGAATAAATTTAATAAAAGAGTTTTATTAAATGAGAGAGCAATTAATTTGGAGAAACTTAATGCATTTAAAGTGGAAACTTTAAAAGGGAATGTGAAGAGGCATTTTAATGTGGAGGAGTTACCACCACATGAATGAGGGAGGTGAGGGGTCACCCCCCCCATGCGCCGGCCATGGAGAGAGGGGGCACCCCCCTCCTCCTATAAAAGGCCACCCATTCCCTCCTTCTTCCACACACCTCCTTGTGAAGGATCTCTCTCCCCCTCTAGAATTATTCCCCCATGGTCTCGGATTAGCGAGATACATGTTCCCGATGGCATTTCGTCTGGAAGGAGTTGCTGCTTCCGCTGGATCGCTGGAGCGAGGAGGTGGAGGTTGTCCGGTGGCTTGAACGTGTGTGCGAGTGCGGATGCGGTACTGAGTTGCGGCGCTCGGACTTCCTCACGATCTTCATATCGGCAAGTGTACGACTACATCAACCACGAGTTCCTACTCGTTAACAAAGCTCGTTGTCTTCGAGGGTAAGTTCTCTATGGATGTATGTCCACCCGTTTGCTTTGTACCTAGAAGATAGATCTTGGCGTGTAGTTCACACCGTAGGAAATTTTTTGTTTTCTATGCTGCAGACCCAACATGATGGGCATAGTTTTTGATATTAAAATCAATCTTTGAAGAAACATTTACCAAAACTGCATAGTACCAAGGACTTATAGTCCGAGGTGGTAGTTAGAGCATCAAACTTCCCACCTTGCATATAGTGAACTTGCTGGGTAACGTTGTTACTCACCCTTTCCTTTGAAACCCTCGCTAGAATTTGAGGGCCAGAAGGATGACCAGGTGTATGCTACGGAGGTCTAGAACGACATCTACTATGAAGAGCCAGACCTGTTCGGTGGAATCGAAGGGGTGGACTACGGGGTATACTATGGAGCTGAAGAAAACGAGTCAGAGTAGTTGTCTGTCCGGAGCATAGTTACCTAGGTTGATCCGAGCAGCATGAACCCTATAGAATAAGCTGTTGGGCTCACGTCTCTATTACTGTTGTGACTTTCCTTCTTCGGCTGAACTTATGAAATAAGTTATTTGGTTTGTAAGCTTGAATCACTTGAAGTCTCGAACTTCCGGTATTGTAATAATAATGAACTGTGTATGTTTGTAATATGGACCCGCAATGTTTTTGTTATACCACTCTGAGGGATGTGATATTTACGGAACAGTGTTCTGTGGATGTCATGTCAATGACTATAGTGTATTATATATGCAGTGGTATGCTGGGTCACCGCATTAGGTGTGCTATAATTTCCAAGAGTATCAACTATACTTCAAATTATACATTATCATATCATGACACTAGCCCAACAACAATCTAAACTAGACGCTTCTAATTTATCAATTGCAAGTTTTACGTGGCTTACGGATTTCGAAGATAGAACCAGCCTTACCTATGAACATGGAACCACAACGATGATACCCAAATTATTAGCAACTCGTTGTAAATCAGATATTGACTATAGTGGGAGAGACAGACACCCGTTAGGCACTTATGTAAAACTAGTTGCATGTCAAGCGTGGAACAGGTCTCATGTGTGAGGACATATAAAGTTAGTCTGGGCTGCTTCATCCCACTATGCCACCAATATCTAAAATACATATAAGATACAATAACATGATCATCATCGCCCACATACTCTTATATGTACTACCTGTGCAAAGCATCTATGCATAGATCAGGATATTGTAGCATCCCAATTGTCTAACAATTGCAATGCTACTTGCCTAGTCTATATATTGCTACTTCCTACATATAATTAGTTGCATCATCATTATATCATGCTCATGTCACCATGCCACATTGCAATTGAGCATCATATAAAACCCCTTTCATTTGGTTCTTCTCTCACATGCATTTATAGCACTTCTATTTGCCTCTTGATATATTGTATTTGCTTCTTAATCAATTGCTTCATGCCCAAATAGAGTTGAGGGAATATCTTTTGTTGTTCTTTCCACCTGCTAACATGAGCCACCTTCCTTTGGGGACCCATCCTAATTCTACCATACATTATATGTGGGCATTTGTATTTTCTATTGGCATTTAAATTCTAGCTCACATATAATTTAGTATGGAACCAAAATTCATTTTACATGGCTACCTAGGGTTTGATCCAAACCAATCTAAAACATGTCTTGAGCTTCTCCTTCCAACCCTTGTCTTTTGAGATTCTTTTTGTTGCCATCTATATCTCTCATGCATGGAAAGTATTTTGTGTTGTCACAAGGTACCACACATGCATGTATGGGTATACATGCATGCTCCATGCGATATAAACCACGTCCCTCTTCTAATTCTAGTGGCGTTGTTTTATCCAAATCTTTTGAGCTTGGTTTTTGAATTTGAAACAAATCAAACTTATTCAAAACAACTAGCCTAACTTAGTCTAACTACTCGTACCTCATCGCACCATCAAGCTAACCTAGCTAAATAATCATAGCTAGCTAACTATTTAATCCTTAGCTAATCCTATTTGTGTGTGTGCAAACACACATATACACCCACTAGTCCTTTTACTCCCTCAATATATCTGTGCACACACACATTCCACACCTCTAGCTAGCTCAACTTGGAGCATATATGGATCAAACCAACCTAGCTACCGATGGTATGCACTCAGCTGGCTACTCTGGACCTGCAATCGACCGAGTCGACCATCTCCTGGCTTTCTGGTGCAACCAAACCAAGTGGAGACCGAAATCGTTTCTGTTGATCTTCTCCCTGGTAGCGAGCACGTGCATCGCCCACATGCCAGCACAGCTGCTCACGCGAGCCCGTGCCCTCCCCTATCTACTGCACAAAGCAGAGCACACATAGCTCGACCCTATCCTCCCCATCCACTCTAAATCTCGAGCCTCCCATCTTCTTCTCCTCCAAGCCACTCGCCACTGACGCCAACGCCGCCATGTAGGAGTCTCCGATCTCCTCTTTCGGCCTTTGGAGCAGCTAAGCCGGGGCCACCATCGCCTCCTCCTCGTCCACCTCTTCTTCCTGGAGCAAGCCAGCAAGCAGCCGCAGCCGGGAACGCCACGCCGTCCCAGCGCACGCCGACGCTCGCTGCCGTTGCCGCGCACACAGGCACGCACCTGACGCTCGCCATCACCGGCTCCTTCCTTCGTCGCCGTTGCCACCACCTCGCCCCCGACCCTCCCCTTGGTGAGCCTCTGCTCGCCCAGCTTCCTCTTTCCCTAGCCCACCTCCTCTCCCTAGCTCCTCCCCGTTCCCCTTGTTTCCTCTCGCCTGTCGCTTGCCGCGCGCACGTCACTCTCGCACGCCGCGGACAGCAGCAGCAAGCATCTCGCGGGGCCTCTGAACTTCATCGATTTTCGGTGAATCCGCTCCGCCTCTGATGTAATCCCCAACTTTGCGACGACTCCTGGTAGATCCAGCAACCCGTAGGTCCAAACCTCGCTTGAAACGATGATCTACAGCAGTGGGAATCGTCTGGAGAAGATCCGGATAGTTTCTGCGTTTTCTGGACGTTTTCCGTCAGTCCGACTCTACCTCCTGCCTCTCTGTTCGTCAGCATTTATCCGGAGATACAGATGTTTTCTAGCGACGATTCGTGAACAAAAGATGAAGCCCTTGATCTCCTCTACACTTTTTCTCTTTGCGGTATCGCCAAATTCGCTTTGGATCGATCGCAATCCTCTCGCCAAGATCGCTCCAGCTAGCTCGTGTTAGTGGATCAAGTTTCAGTTCGTAGGTCTTTTTGCACAAAACCCCCTGGTAGTTTCTGTCCGTCACAGACAGGTCCCTCGCGTCCCAGCCTCGCCCGCGTGTCACACGCCTGTGGGTCGCGCGCGTGTGTGGCCCCGCATCCGGCTGGGCTCGTCTGTCACTGGCTGCGGGTAAGGTCTCCGTGGGTGAGAAAAGATGCCCGCTGTTTTCTTTTGCCAGCACAGCGTCTCTCAGCATCTCGGCCCCACCCGTAAGCGTCTGTGGCTAGCTTCTTCCGAGTATAAAAAGTCTGTGTTCCTTTTTCAGTTTAATAAAAATATTTTCAGAATTTGTTTAAATGATTTTAAATCCAGAAATTAATAACTTTTAATTGGTAAATAATATATGTTTTTGAATCAGAAAAATGTGAGGAATTCAAATATGCCATCCAAACTAATGTTTGACTAATTTAAATTTTCAAGATGATTAAATTTGCAATAAATGTCTTTTCTCAATTAATTAATAACTTTAATTCTATAACTCCAAATTTGACAAATAAGATGTCTAAATCAATCAGCGCAACGAGCCCGTTCTGATTATGCATTTTATGATATGAATTGAAGCATGCATCATATAAATATTAAGTGGACAGCAAGTTATATGGGAGCAAAACATGACTAAAAACTTAATAAAATGCATTATTATTGTACCCCACACCTCACCCATGCTATGCTATGTTATGCCATGTAATTTCTGCATCATTCATTATGGCATGCTTGTTTGCTTGTCGCATTTTATTTATATGTTTGCGCATTATATTTATGTTGGCCCTTGTTTGTTTGGTTCTTCTTTCGAATAGACGCCGAGCAGGGGAATTATCAGGAATCCCAGAAGTACTACCCAGATCCATCTCTCGCTTCAACTGAGCTACCAGGCAAGCACTACCACATGCTTGCATACATATAGTACCTATTGCTTCTATCTTATTCTTGCATCATTGAGTCTCGATTGCATTAAACTGAATCCCAAGTATTGCATGGCCGAAGCTTGTTCCTCCATCCCATGAGCCACTACTACAGGAGTTGTTTGAGCCAAGCGAGTCGTAAAACAACATGTGTAGGGTATGTGAGTGTCTGATGGTTAACGAGGTACCTAAACAACTTAACATGAGTAGTAATGGGATAACTAATGAAAGAGGCACCGGTGGGCAATATCTGTTATTTGGTTTTTCCCGCTCACTTGTGTCCCGTAGGACCCCGAGTACTTGATACATGTTCCTTGACTATCGCAATATCCTCATATGGGACCATGAATCCCCTTAGCTAGAGCTCGATTCATTTCTTATTTCTTGGGGCCACAAAGTAGTTTGGGGCTTTATTACTATCCTATACTTATGCCATGCTTGACCGCTTTATTTAAGATTGTGCGTGGAGCACCTGTACTATTTTGGATCATGACACGTTTTTGCTATATCGACAAACCTAGTCACACTTTCGGGTTCCCAGTCGTTTACCGCCATCCACACAAACCCTGGGTCCGTCGCGGAGCCGGCCAACTTCGTCGCGGGTAGCTTAGTGGGGTGGCCCCCTGAAATATTTTATGAATCCTGTGATTGCTTTGTCGTGCAGGCCTCGTTGGGTTTTGATTTGGTTTTTCTGAGGTTGATCGTGTGTGTGTTGCTATTTGTGCACCCCTGCAGGGTAAATCTTTCTGAAAGCCGTGTCCGCGGTTATGGACGACTTGGAGCACAGTTTCTCGATCATAGACAAGCATAACTAAATTACCGTCTTTAATTCGACTAAAGATCTGACTAGTAATTAGTGCAATACTCAAGGAATGATTAATAAAACTACCAACGGATGGGTTGTTCGTCCGCTTTCTTGTTGGTAAGCGAGAAGGAGGATGGATCTGTTACTTTATACTGTTATAACTATTGTTTCTAATTAACGGACATTTGTCTATCATTGGTTAGGCGGATGGTTAGCGAGTATCTATAGGCTTGTTAGTTATTATCTTTTGCTGCAATTGCGTCACCCCAGGTATATGTCCCCTTTAGAGGCATAAAGACTTGCTGAGTACCCTTAGGGTCTCACACGATAAATTGTTTGATTCAGATGAACAGGTGTATTCGCAAGATGGATACTGGGTGGAGGAGAGAGATGATGTTGGCAACGATCACTCGGTGTAGAGATTTCGGGGATGGGGATCCGTGAGATCTGTGGGCGGAATGTGCTTATTTATGTGGCATCTTATGCTGATTTGCTTCTTATCCTTCTCGGATCTTGTTTCCCGCTTCCGCTTGATACTCTGATGATTAATGTATGAGGAGCTATCCTACACTATTATCTCTATCTAGGATATTTAGATCTTGTCGAATGGTGTTGCAATATTTATATTTCTTTTAGATGGTATGGCTCTGAGAACTGTTGTAAGGTAGCTTGCATACATACTCACTTGTGTATGTATTTGATCTCTTCGCCTGTTGCCTACGCCGCTCTCTCTTGTTCTGATGTTCTTGGAAGTGGTTAGGGCGGTCGATGGGCCTACACGTGGGTGGCCCTGGGCCCCCGCTGTAAACCCTTAACCACTTTTGATTCATCCAGGATTGAACTTAGAGCATAGGGTCCGAGGTTGTTACAATTGGTATTAGAGCCATTCCGCCCTTCAAGGTCTTAGCCAAAATGGTCGTTGTCAGTCTAGCAAATATTTTGGTAGCTATGTACACTAGGGAAAAACAAAAACGTGAGAGTAGGACTGCTTCCACTTTTCTTCTTACCCACCCACCCTTTTCTGGTAAGGAAGTGTAACATTTTCAATCCTCTTCTAAAAATTCAAACTAGGATTCACATGTTCTGGGTTTCCGTAGTACCATAGAAAGTGTGTGTGTGTGTGTGTAATTCTTTGTCTATCTGTTGCATCCAACTTGTTATCGCTATCTGCCTTTTGGTTATCAACTGTTGGTACATTAAATACCGACAGGTTTTTATAAACCGACGCGATCTATCCGACTCCTTGTTAACCAGTGCCATCTTGTTAAGGGTGTTCTTCCTTCCAGCATGCTTTCAAAGAATGTGGAGTTGCTAATCTCTATCCGATAAGTAGTTTTGTGCATCTATTGGTATTTTAATGCCGAAAAATGCAGAATTTTTTTTCTTTGATACATCTGTGTTTCCACACTCCTCTTCAGTTGTGTGTGAAACATTATCTATCTTCCTTTTATCGGCATGTTTATGCTAACTCATTCTTTTGTCACTGGCGCATGATCCTGGAGTTTTGCTTCATTTTTCAATTCTTCTGGGCTAAATACATAACTTGTGTCGATCCGATGCTTGTGATTGTAATTTGGTTCTCAGCATAGCTACATGACACTTATCATGAGTGGAGTATGGTTAATGTTATCTTTTTCATCCTCCAAATGATAGCGGTTATCTCCTGTGATTTTGAGTTATACCGTGATCATATCTTTATCATATTCAACTGTCCTTGCCAATCCGCAGTTTTTCTTAAGGCCCTCCGGTGGTCTATCATCTGTTCATCATGCGGCACATCTTTTTGAACTTCATATCTGCAAAATTCTCCTTGATACGAGGGAATTGCATCTTTTCGTCTCTGATAGCTTTGCTTAAGGTATGAGCCATCATCGTTTCTTTATCCAAGATCTCTTTATCTTTGTAACCGGTGATCCGATCGACGATGTGAACCAGGTGGCATTTCTCGTTCTCTTCCGAAGGACCAGATAATCTATTCTGCCAGTGCATCTTTCCAACATGAATCCTTGCTCGTAACGTTGATCTTTCAAAGAGCGTTGAGCTCAGAAAGCGTTTCGAGTATTTGTTCATTTCTCTCGCCTCTTAAACTTGATATTCTTGGAATATCTTGTTAATCCATGATGGTATATTTTGATGATATGCTTGCCTATTCTATATCAATGGAAGAACAGGGAAGGTCATATGTGTCTCTCTCTCTCAAGCTTCGCGAACACTGCATGTGTGCGAAGTTCTCAGAGTGTAAATTCTGGCTTCTTGAAGTCACCTATCTCGACCATGTCTTTCTGCTAAATACATCGCTTCAATTCTGGAATCATCAAGTCAATTGTTAATTTAATCCTCTACCTTCAACTAAATTCGAAGCTTCTCCTTGCTTTGGCAGGTTATCATCGTTGTTCCGCTGAAGTTTTCCTCAAGACTGCTAAATATCTTAGATATTCTTAAGAAGGACGATAAATTTTGTTGGTCTTCCGCTCGTCAAGAAACCTTTTGGGAATCCTCCCTCTATCTTTTATCTTCAATCTGTTGGATGCCGTGAAGCTTTTCAAATCCTTTGCAATTCTTTTGTTCAAGTTGGTGCTATCTTTTTCCCTGTTGGTTGAATCTTGTAGTGGTTCTCTGTGATCTCCCTTCATATCTTTTCCGATGGCTTGGTACCTTCAACACGACGACATCCTCATCATACTCATCTACTTTGGATCTGACGAAGTGTTTGCATCACCTCCTTGTTTTCTTATGAATCTTCATGGTTTCGGCTTGTCAAGATCGTTAGTCTAAAATTTTGAGAGTTGGTTTGCACGATTTTCCTATTCATGTATGGAGTAATGCTTTGGGTGCGGGATGGAGTCATGACCATACACTACTCTTATCACTCGCTTTGTATGATGAATTGGTGGATTAATGCAATTTCACTCATTCCACCGAAGTCAGAAGTGGCCTTTATCCCCTGAGACTTTTACTTCCGTCCTGGTTTTTTGGAGTATTCTCTCGAAGAACACATTTAGTAATCTCTTGTTGGTGGTCTCGTCTATTTCAAGATAGAACAAATCTTCAATGATCTGGTGAAAACCACTGCAAAATCTTCTCCGTTCCTCTTCATTCTACCGGAGTTCAATATCATCATGCAATATGGATGGAAGATATCCGTTACTTCAAGTTGTTAAATTCCTTTCTCTTGGTAAAGCCAATTATGGTTGATGCCATCAAACACATAATCTATTGCAATAACCTCTTGGTTAAATAAAGCAATAACCATCTCTACAATAACTCTAGATCTTCAACATTCAACTTCTTCGCAGGATTCCACCATAACTAGCATCACTTCCTTCTCGTGGAGATATATCCGTGCACCTCAAATGTGTGATCCTTTGGTTCTTATCGGCGCAACAAGAATCTAATCCGACAATGTCTAACTCAATCTTTCCGTTGATATCAAGGAACTCTATTGTTTGAAGGCAATATTGTTTCCAAACTTCTTTTCTCAATCCGAGAGAAGATACAATGTTGTTTTCATAGTGGTTGATAACTTCTCCAAAGTCATTCCTTTGTTCAGGGGAAATAAAGATTCATCTTATCTGGTATCTGTAAATCTTTAATCCTGACGGTGTGTCTTTTCTTTCTCCAAGGTACATCGTCCTTTTCTAATTCTTTCAACAAGAGGTCACAATCTATTATCATGTTCTCGAGAAAACCAGAGCTATGCTCACCCTATCCTTCTTGTCTCATAACAATTCTCTAGTCTCTTCGTCCTTTGTTTCTCAAGCAAAATGCAAGACTCGCAACAAGTATAGCAAGTTTTGCGAGGTGTAGTGGTCGCACCATTTCGTTGATCATCAACTTGGGAATGCGAGGATGACCTTCGTTCCGAACACCCGCCTCTCCTTGTGTTTTTTTTCCTTTTTCCTAGGAATCTCGGGGCGAGATTCTTGTTTAGTGGGGGAGAGTTTTAGCATCCCAATTGTCTAACAATTGCAATGCTACTTGCCTAGTCTATATATTGCTACTACCTACATATAATTAGTTGCATCATCATTAAATCATGCTCATGTCACCATGCCACGTTGTATTTGAGCATCATATAAAACCCCTTTCATTTGGTTCTTCTCTCATATGCATTTATAGCACTTCTATTTGCCTCTTGATATATTTTATTTGCTTCTTAATCAATTGCTTCATGCCCAAATAGAGTTGAGGGCATATATTTTGTTGTTCTTTCCACCTACTAACATGAGCCACCTTCCTTTGGGGAACCATCCTAATTCTACCATACATTATATGTGGGCATTTGTATTTTCTATTGGAATTTAAATTCTAGCTCACATATAATTTAGTATGGAACCAAAATTCATTTTACATGGCTACCTAGGGTTTGATCCAAACCAATCTAAAACATGTCCTGAGCTTCTCCTTCCAACCCTTGTCTTTTGAGATTCTTTTTGTTGCCATCTATATCTCTCGTGAACGGAAAGAATTTTGTGTTGTCACAAGGTACCACACATGCATGTATGGGTATACATGCATGCTTCATGCGATATAAGCCACATCCCTCTTCTAATTCTAGTGGTGTTGTTTTATCCAAATCTTTTGAGCTTGGTTTTCGAATTTGAGACAAATCAAACTTATTCAAAACAACTAGCCTAACCTAGTCTAACTACTCGTACCTCGTCGCACCATCAAGCTAACCTAGCTAAATAATCATAGCTAGATAGCTATTTAATCCTTAGCTAATCCTATCTGTGTGTGTCCAAACACACATATACACCCACTAGTCCTTTTACTCCCTCTATATATCTGTGCACACACACATTCCACACCTCTATCTAGCTCAACTTGGAGCATATATGGATCAAACCAACCTAGGTACCGATGGTATGCACTTAGCTCGCTACTCTGGACCTACAATTGACCGAGCCGACCATCTCCTGGCTTTCTGGTGCAACCAAACCAAGTGGAGACCAAAATCGTTTCTGTTGATCTTCTCCCTGGTAGCGAGCACGTGCATCGCCCACACGCCAGTACAGCTGCTCACGCGAGCCCATGCCCTCCCCTATCTACTGCATAAAGCAGAGCACGCATAGCTCGACCCTATCCTCCCCATCCACTCTGAATCTCGAGCTTCCCATCTTCTTGTCCTCCAAGCCACTCACTACCGACGCCAACGCCGCGATGTAGGAGTCGCCGATCTCCTCCTTCGGCCTTTGGAGCAGCTAAGCCGGGGCCACCGTCGCCTCCTCGTCGTCCACCTCTTCTTCCTAGAGCAAGCCAGCAAGCAGCCGCAGCCGGGAATGCCACACCTTCCCAGCGCATGCCGATGCTCGATGCCGTTGCCGCGCACACAGGCATGTACCCGACGCTCGCCATCACCGGCTCCTTCCTTCGTCGCCGTTGCCACCACCTCGCCCCCGACCCTCCCCTTGGTGAGCCTCTGCTCGCCCAGCTTCCTCTTTCCCTAGCCCACCTCCTTTCCCTAGATCCTCCCTGTTCCCCTTGTTTCCTCTCGCCTGTCGCTTGCCGCGCGCACGTCGCTCTCGCACGCCGCGGACAGCAGCAGCAGCAGCAAGCATCTCGCGGGGCCTCTGAACTTCATCGATTTTCGGTGAATCCGCTCCGCCTCTGATGTAATCCCCAACTTTGCGACGACTCCTGGTAGATCCAGCAACCCATAGGTCCAAACCTCGCTTGAAATGATGATCTATGGCAGTGGGAATCGTCTGGAGAAGATCCGGATAGTTTCTGCGTTTTCTGGACGTTTTCCATTAGTCCGACTCTACCTCCTGCCTCTCTGTTCATCAGCGTTTATCCGGAGATACAGATGTTTTCCGGCGACAATTCGTGAACAAAAGATGAAGCCCTTGATCTCCTCTACACTTTTGCTCTTTGCGGTATCGCCAAATTCGCTTTGGATCGATCGCAATCCTCTCGCCAAGATCGCTCCAGCTAGCTCGTGTTAGTGGATCAAGTTTCAGTTCGTAGGTCTTTTTGCACAAAACCCCCTGGCGGTTTCTGTCCGTCACGGACAGGTCCCTCGCGCCCCAGCCTCGCCCGTGTGTCACACGCGTATGGGCCGCGCGCGCGTGTGGCCCCGCATCCGGCCGGGCCCGTCTGTCACTGGCTGCGGGTAAGGTCTCCGTGGGTGAGAAAAGTTGCCCGCTGTTTTCTTTTGGCAGCACAGCGTCTCTCAGCATCTCAGCCCCACCCGTAAGCGTTTGTGGCTAGCTTCTTCCGAGTATAAAAAGTCTATGTTCCTTTTTCAGTTTAATAAAAATATTTCCAGAATTTGTTTAAATGATTTTATATCCAGAAATTAATAACTTTTAATTAGTAATTCCAAATAATACAAATAATATATGTTTTTGAATCAGAAAAATGTGAGGAATTCAAATATGCCATCCAAACTAATGTTTGACTAATTTAAATTTTTGAGATGATTAAATTTGCAATAAATGCCTTTTCTCAATTAATTAATAACTTTAATTCTATAACTCCAAATTTGACAAATAAGATCTCTAAATCGATCAGCGCGACGAGCCCGTACTGATTATGCATTTCATGATATGAATTGAAGCATGCATCATATAAATATTAAGTGTACAGAAAGTTATATGGGAGCAAAACATGACTAAAAACTTAATAAAATGTTTTATTCTTGTACCCCACACCTCACCCATGCCATGCTATGTTATGCCATGTAATTTGTGCATCATTCATCACGGCATGCTTGTTTGCTTGTCACATTTTATTTATATGTTTGCGCATTATATTTATGTTGGCCCTTGTTTGTTTGGTTCTTCTTTCGAATAGACGCCGAGCAGGGGAATTATCAGGAATCCCAAGAGTACTACCCAGATCCATCTCTCGCTTCAACTGAGCTACCAGGCAAGCACTACCACATGCTTGTATACATATAGTACCTATTGCTTCTATCTTATTCTTGCATTATTGAGTCGCGGTTACATTAAACTGAATCCCAAGTATTGCATGGCCTTACTTTTAAACCCCACCGAAGCTTGTTCCTCCATCCCATGAGCCACTACTACAGGACTTGTTTGAGCCAAGCGAGTCGTAGAACAGCATGTGTTGGGTATGTGAGTGTCTGATGGTTAACGAGGTACCAAAACAACTTAACATGAGTAGTAATGGGATAACTAATGAAAGAGGCACCGGTGGGCAATATCTGTTATTTGGTTTTTCCCGCTCACTTGTGTCCCGTAGGACCCCGAGTACTTGATACCTGTTCCTTGACTATCGCACTATCCGCATATGGGACCATGAATCCCCTTAGCTAGAGCTCGATTCATTTCTTATTTCTTGGGGCCACAAAGTAGTTTGGGGCTTTATTACTATCCTGTACTTATGCCATGCTTTACCGCTTTATTTAAGATTGTGCGTGGAGCACCTGTACTGTTTTGGATCATGACACGTTTTTGCTGTATCGACAAACCCAGTCACACTTTCGGGTTCCCAGTCGTTTACCGCCGTCCACACAAACCCTGGGTCCGTCGCGGAGCCGGCCAACTTTGTCGCGGGTAGCTTAGTGGGGTGGCCCCCTGAAATATTTTATGAATCCTGTGATTGCTTTGTCATGAAGGCCTCGTTGGGTTTTGATTTGGTTTTCCCGAGGTTGATCGTGTGTGTGTTGCTATTTGTGCACCCCTGCAGGATAAATCTTTCTGAAAGCCATGTTTGCGGTTATGGACGACTTGGAGCACAGTTTCTCGATCATAGACAAGCATAACTAAAGTACCGTATTTAATTTGACTAAAGATCTGACTAGTAATTAGTGCAATACTCAAGGAATGATTAATAAAACTGCCAACGGATGGGTTGTTCATCCGCTTTCTCATTGGTAAGCGAGAAGGAGGATGGATCTGTTACTTTATACTGTTATAACTGTTGTTTCTAATTAGCGGACATCCGTCTATCATTGGTTAGGCGGATGGTTAGCGAGTATCTATAGGCTTGTTAGTTATTATCTTTTACTGCAATTGCGTCACCCCAGGTATATGTCCCCTTTAGAGGCATAAAGACTTGCTGAGTACCCCTAGGGTCTCACCCGATAAATTGCTTGATTAAGATGAACATGTGTATTCGCAAGATGGATACTGGGTGGAGGATACAAATGATGTTGGCAACGATCACTCGGGTGTAGAGATTCCAGGAATGGGGATCCGTGAGATCTGTGGGCAGAATGTGCTTATTTATGTGGCATCTTATGCCGATTTGCTTCTTATCCGTACTCGGATCTTGTCTCCCGCTTCCGCTTGATACTCTGATGATTAATGTATGAGGAGCTATCCTACACTATTATCTCTATCTAGGATATTTGGATCTTGCTGTATGGCGTTGCAATATTTATATTTCTTTTAGATGGTATGGCTCTGAGAATTGTTGTAAGGTAGCTTGCATACATACTCACTTGTGTATGTATTTGATCTCTTCGCATGTTTCCTACGTCGCTCGCTCTTGTCCCGATGTTCTTGGAAGTGGTTAGGGCGGTCGACGAACCTACACGTGGGTGGCCCTGGGCCCCCACTATAAACCCTTAACCACTTTTGATTCATCTAGGCTTGAACTTAGAGCGTCGGGTCCGAGGTTGTTACAGATCTGATACCAATGTTGGGTTCGCAGCATAGAAAACAAAAAAAACCTACGGTGGGAACTACTAAGCACCAAGATACAAGAAATAGGAGGATATAAATCCATAGAGAACATACCCTTGAAGACCGACAAAGTGTAACGAGATTGGACTCGTGGTTGATGTAGTCGATTGCCTTCCGATCTCAAGATTGAGAGGAAGTCCTAGCACCTCAAATCAGCAGCGCATCCATGATCGAGAGGAAGTCCTAGCACCGCAAATCAGCACACCGCAAATTTTGTTGATTACTTTAATTAACAAACATTCACATAAAACCCCTGCAACATTTCAATATCACATGCAGAACCAATTTCAGCAATTTCACCTGAAACAATTCCGGTGTCTATTAAAATAATTCCACTGCTTTGCAATCCTTTTATCTAGAAAAAATTTGCTCCAAATGTTGTCGGTATCCCTTAGGTGTGTAACCCTACAATTTGCGAATAATGCAGACATGATCGAGACCCTTCTCTGATCAATAATCTGTAGCGGGACCTGGAGATCCATGCAGACTCCCACACATTCAACGATGACTTCTGTGATCGTGAGAACCTTTAACGCTAGTAACTAAATCCATTTGTCTCGCGATATATTACATGTCCGAGATTCGATCATCGGTATCTCAATACCTAGTTTGATCTCATTACCGACATGCACTCTTTTCTTGTTCCCGTGATATAACATTCTAGTGATCACATCACTTGCTTGCAAGCTTTCTCAATGTGATGTCACCGAGAGGGCCTAGAGTATATATATCCATCATAGGGATGGACAAATCTCACTCTTGATCCATGAGCCTCTACATAACACCTTCAGAGTATCTGAACCCACCTTTTAAGTCACCCTATTACGGTGTGACGTTTGATGTTATCAAGTTACTCTTCTAATGTTAATGATTGACATGATCTCATGGTCTAAGGACTAGGATTACTTCGCATGATGTTATAGCAATTTAAACACAATGACTTTGATCGTATTGCTATACTTCAGATGAATGTCCATCACATCATTCTACCAATAATGTGACCTTATTATTAACAACATCCAATATCCATGATCAGGAAACCTTGATCATCTTGTTAATTAATGAGCTAGTTTATAAGAGAGGAATAACTAGGAACCCTTTATTTGTTTATTAAACAAACATGTATTAACATTTCCAATCAATACAATTACAGAATGCAAAATAAACATCTATCATATACTTGGAATACGATAATAACAACTTTAGTATTGCCTCTCAGGACATATTCCTTTCAGGTGGGTCGCACGCGCGACGTTGGCCTGTAGTCAGTATTTCTGGCACAACACGCCTCCGCACCCTCCGAGTGTTGGGGCCCGCCGAGAGCTGACATGACGTCGTGAGTCCATGTCGGTCGCGGTTTCTCGCGGATGGGGGTCCCGCCCTTTGCAGACGTGGCGTCGTAAGCCTATGTCGGCCATGGTTTCTCGCGTATGCGGGGCCTGTCTAGAGACGACGTGGCGCCAGAAGCCCATGACAGCCACAGTTTCTCACGTATGCAGTGCCCATCGATAGACGACGTAGCACCGTCAGCCCCGGATGGTTGCGATTTCTCACGTACGCGAGGCCCGTCCAGAAATGGCCTGGCACGGTAGACTATAATCGGATGCAGTTTCTCACAGTGGAGGGGACCACGGATATCCAATATGGCATTGTAGGCCCTAGATGGATGCGGTTCCTCATGGTAGAGGGACGAGCTCGTAGCGTAGACTGTAGGTGTCATTGGTTTATCATGGCCGATAGCACAGCTGGTACCGTAGACTATGTCGCGAAAATCTGCTTCGGTATACGATGACCCTATAGCTTAAATCTTACACTTCCCTCTTCTATATAAACGTCTTGTTGTGTCTCTTCTTCGTCATTCTGCGAAATCTTTCTTTTTCATAGCATGATTCTAAAGGCTCGCCTTTTTGCGCCCTGCTTCTTTCGTAGAGCTCATCGGTCGCTCCGGTTGAGCTCCGAGCGGAGCAGAGTGTGGCTGTTTGACCTTGTGATGCATCTCACCTCTCCATCCTATATTCACCTCTTCGGAATTAGACCCCCTGATGCCACCAATTAGCACAGTCTTTCATGTGGTTTAGATGGCCCTTCATGGCCACTCGGTGGCCCTTCATGGGAGGTTGGTTCCATTCGTCTCCGGTTCCTTCGTATCGCCAACGTCACCTGATGAGGAGGCTCTTTTCTAGCTGATGCCTCCCATGTAGGCCGTCTCTAGAGAAGTGCCTCTTGCCGCGTTTTTGGTCTCGCTTCGGTGTCCTGCTTACCAAGTGTCACCGCATCACGAAGTGATGATGTACTCTCCGGTGTCGTACTTACTAGATGTTGACGCTTCACCACGGGCTTCCGGTCACGTTGTGCCTGCAACACGGACGGGAAGGCGTACGCCTACGGAGGAGGAGGTCTCGCCCTGGACGAGGAAGGGGGATAAGTAGTGTAGTCTCAATTAGTCTGCTCAACCGTGTATAGAAGTCTGCATTTTTGTTTTTCGGTTGTTCTGACGTCTTTAGTATTAGGTGTTTCCTTAGTTATGTAACCTCGTGTCTAACTTAGTTTATTGTATAATAGTTTTCTGTATTGTGTTCTATACATTTTTGTTTTCTATTGTCTTCCTTGGTGCGTTCTACCGTGAAATCATATGTGCTTATGTATTATCAAAGTTTGTTTCCTATTGTATCATACACACCTTTCTTGGTGCGTTTTATTGTAGCTATGCATGTTACATTTTTATGAGGGAATAACTATGCGTCTTTGAAACCATCGTTTTCACGTGTTACAAAAAAACATTGGCCGCCTCCCGTCTTCTCACCTGTATTCTCGGACAAATGAAACGTTGAATCAAAAACTATATGCCATACAAAAATTATCAGCATTATTTATTACCATCAATCCTTGTTATCTGGACGATATCGTTAGCCCTTCACATCTACCGCATACATTCACTCTGATGGTACGTGCTCTCGCGTGGAAGAAAACGTTATTCGTGTGCGTTACATGACGTTTACTACCACATCCCGTCAGATTTTGCATCGTTGTTTTGATGCCTTAGGTCTCTCGACATACTCTACGCCGTGACATGCTATATTACGGTTAACCGGATAGACAACTTGTGTCCCTCGTATGTCTTTCTATCTTATCTCTTACTATTTATGCGTGCCTCCTAGGTTCCTGACATATCTCTCCGCCTTTTTCTATCCTCAGTTCCCACAATGGCACCTCCAATTGGCAGCATGATACGAGCAAGCGAGCGTATGTATTTCTACCTTGGCCTACACCGATGTCTCCGTTCTTTCTCGAGATGCTGCATACGTACAGCACATACGCCTATCGGGTTCATTTCGTCCTATCCATCGGGTTAGACATTGTCGTGACGAGGAAGAGAAGGAAGCCATGAAGAATGCTCATGTCGTGGAAGTCTCTAAGGAAGTGATGTGAAAATCCATACACGAAGAGCGTATGCGTGCGGCCGAGGACACATCTTTGGCAATAACGACCGCCGAAAAAATCTGTAGAGTTGTTGATGCAGATATTTTGACAGCGGGCATTGCATTGTCTGCGACTCAGGTGGTCTCAAAGTCTCCACCTCTGGATGATAAGGACGACCTCAATCATGAGCTGTTTTGGGAGAACCTGATGTTGGACTTTGACGATGAAGCATTGAATTTAACGTGGTTCTATATATATTGTTATAATTTCCATAAAAAATAATTAATATTTACTTTCTATCTTTATATATTTTTTCTTTACTTCGTCTAGCGTTTTACTTAGATTATATCTCCAAAGGAGTCATCGCGCAATAGCCTATTAGCTATCAAAACGTGTACGACCAAATCGTAGACAATATGAGTGTCTGATCGTTTATGCTATCGATGCTACCCGGGACGGATCGATGGACACACCAAGCTGTGGACACATTGCATCATTGGACAAATTGTTTTTTCTGCCCTATAACCCCATGTGCAATCTCTTATTACTCAGCCACGGTAAACACCGACGCATGTACGGCAACATTACAATGCGCAGATTGTAGATATTTTCTCTTGCACAAGGATGTAGCGTGATCATACCATAATGCGTTCTGTCTACCAGCCGCACCTCGGGGGGAGTCTAGTTCACTTAATAAAGCATTAAATCCCTAAAAGAAAATACATGTTCCAAGAAAATAAAATAAGAATAGTTCCAAATAGGGAAAATATATGGAATGAAGATTCCTATTTTTTATAATTATAAAAATATTATATTAAAAAGACCTTATTAAAGCTCAACACTAAATATTAATTATCAAAAAGAATGAAAATACTCCAAAATATTGGAAAATCAATTATTAAGATGAATATTTGAATATTCATGTTTATTGTGTGTTGAATGAAATTCCAAAAAATTATCCTAACAAAATTCCTAATAAATAAAATAAAACCTTGAAGAATATATGAAAATTTTTAAGTGAAACAAGATTCATAATTAGAAAATACTTAATAAAAACTAATACACCTAAATTAGGGGAACGGAACAACTAACAAAAATAGAACTTATATCTAAGACTTAAGCACGCATTTGGATTTTATACATTGTCCTTACCGAACAATGATGCTTCTTTTCAGAAACAGAGGTCCAGAGTAGTTCAGAACCTTCAAATTGCCTTAATATCACTAAAAGCCTTTGAAATTCCTTGGACCAAGTCTATATAAAACTATTGGAATGCTTGAATATCCATCAAAAGACTATAGTAAGAGTCATAGAACATCGTGATGATGGAGGAAAGTTTCAAGTTTCCATAATTACTACATCCAACTTAGGCTTTAGAAAGAACCTATATACGGGAGAAGCCAACAAACACTGGACATCTTTTGAGAGTGCTCTCATAAACACTATCACAACAATTCCTAAAACTAAAAATTTTGAACTAAGACTAACAACATTTCATGTGATACCCTATGAAGACAAACCAATGTATACAATCCAGGATAATTGGGGCTTTGTCCAAAATTCTACCACTGAAGAGTTGGTCGCATACCTAGATATTAACGCCACTCTTATCCAAGCATTCTTTAGTATCGACGAGATTGTTAGTGAAGCCTTAGGAGAAGCCATGTACAACATAACCGATCTCGTAGGAGTAATGATTAGAAGGAAGAAATTCAGAGATGAATTTGTACCCTGAAATAGAGCTCGACATGAGATAAATATGGACACGAATGAAGACAAGGATTCCTTAGAAATTGAAACTCTAGAACCTAACCCTAAACAATATAATCATTATCTTCCAAAGGATCACACTTATGAAATCAATTGTAATGACCCTAGTATTAATATCACCATAGAACCAACTGGTTGGGGAACTGATGACGAACCTGACACACTAATGGGTGGTGAAATAGACGTTAATAACTTTGACGAACCAGAAGTAACAGTTGAGTTCTACATAGCTTGTCAAGAAGCTATAGACCAACAACAAAACCTTAAGGAAGTTAGGATTGACATAAATGAGGATTACAGTCTGACAACGTATAATTACGATGGAGGAAATAGTCATCTAAATCCTTGGGAGAAGAGAATTATAGAAGCAAGTCAATATGAAGCACATGATTCCAAAGACTTGAATTACCCCGAAATAGTGATGAATTTACAGGATTCGTAGACACACTCATGTATTTAGGCTGTTATTTTACCATGATGGACTTGACTCGATAAGACAGTCATGAATTGGGAAGGAACCGGAAAGAGTCGATGACCTTCTAGGCTATATAAACCAATTAAAACACGGTAGAGGATGGATGACCAAGGGACGTTATGAAGTAGACGAGTAGAACCTTCCACAAAAATGTAGAATTAGATGGGCTAATGTATGGGTAATGTAATAATTGGGAATTTGAGCCAAATAAGTGACATAATACTCACCTCTACTAAAACATATGGGGAATGTTGTGTTTATGTACATAAGGTTATGTACAAAGGGGAAATTTAAGTGAAACATTTGGATCTTAATGATTTTGTGTGACTAGATATGTGCATTGAAAACGAACAACCCAATGTGCATTTGCATGATGTAACATGGTGCTATGACATTAATACCACATGACTAGGGGGATATGTCCAACAAACAAGGGGTAGAAAATGAATCTGAAAGATTATCTTGGGAAACCCAATAGAAAGAAGATGTTGATAATGCAACTTGATGAGGGGTTAACTAGTCAATGCCCATCATTTATGGACTTAGGTTCGAGGAATTGGGGAACGCTAGATGCATCGATCGGCTAGAAAACAAGCACATAGGTGACACGAGGTTTTACCTAGGTTCAGGTCTCGAAGAGGACCCTACTCCTGCTTGTATGCTCTTGATTATTGGGGAGTCGAAAGTTACAAGAGGTGCACAGATGCAATCTGGTGAGGTGTATGCCAGGGTTGTGGATTGTCCTCCTCGTTGCCCCCTCCTAGCCTTTATATAGGGAGGCTAGGTCTTGGGATAACAGGCCGAGTTGGTTACAAATTAGGGTTTTCCCTTTAAATTTGTATCTACACTTTAGCGTGTTCTTCAAGAAGTTGTACTCCTGTGGGCCACCCGAATCCTTACTAGGCTTTGTTCGCACCATAGACTCCTCTTGGGCTGGACCGTATAGGCTAATCTCGAGTACTTGTAAGGTATACCCATGCTAGTAGCGCCCAAGTGTCCAACCGAATCGTAGATTCGGGTGGAGACTATAAGTATTCGAGTGCATGGGAAATAGGTTCATTCAAAGTTATTTCGGGTGCCGCAGTATGTGTCATAGGGATTGTCGATATGCATGCCTGATTCATCCAACGGATCAGGATCAGTTAATTGCCTTAGGGAAAAACAACGCTATCTACTCAAACTCGAGTCCCCTGACTCGAATTCGGAACATTGCTAGCGTAATTCGACTCCTGCCATGAAGGTCTTATAGAGTCGAATTCTAGTGTTTTGGTGTAAGCATTGGACGCGGCCGTCAAGGCCTTTTCATCGTGCATGTAGGCACAGATTACTTCTGGTAGAGCGCATGAGGTGTGTTTCCATGCCTTTTGCAGGTCTTACCTTCACGTTGTTAACGCGGCATCCGAAAGTTTATTCACCACGGAGGTGATTCGGGTGATCCAGGAGACGTTTGTCTCTTTGTAGGGTATGTTCAGCGATTGTGAGGTGGAGTTGCCGAATATTTTAAATGCTCATGGTGCGGATGTGATCAACGCTTTTTACCATGTAATTTTTCTTTTCTTTTCATAGGGTGCATGTTTAGTGCTCCCTATAGGAGTAGCCCCCGAGTGCCTATTAGAGTCACGGACTCGAGTGGGGACTTTGAACAGTTGTCGATTGCTGTCATTAGTTTTATCTTTTGTTGATTGTGCCATTAGTGCTCCCTATGGGAGGAGCCCCCGAGTCCGCAATCGAATCGTTAATTCGAAAGAGGGGTTGAGATATAAATGTTTCGTACGTTTCTCATGGCAATATATGCCCTTTTGTAATATTTGGGTGTGCGGCCAGCGCTCCTGTTAGGAGTAGCCCCCGAGTGCTTGGTCAAGTCGCAGAGTTGACAAAGGACTAGATAAGTCGAAGGGAAAGCTCCTGCTAGAGTGGGTTTCATGATGATGTCAGTGCTAACGACCTGATGAGGTCAGTTTCCCGCATAAGCGGTGTTGATGGAACGTGACGCAGGTGGGACCCGAAGTCTGACTAGGATTTGACCAGTCACGCGTTATCTTTAGTTTTAACTGTGTCTCCTGATTCGCACATGCAATGGGGAACATGCAGCAATGGTTCACTATTTCCACTGCCATGTGTCTTCAGTGATGTGCACCACGCGTAGAATTGAAGCTCTATGAGCCGTTGGATGGCCTTCTCTGGTGCTTATGTAGGGTTTTGTGTGCGGTAATTTTCGCACTGATCTTCTTCCTCCTCTTCGCACTTCTGCCATTGCAATTCTCCTCTGCTTCATCATACCCACCATTCGTGATGCGCTGGACATTCTCTAAGCTTTTCCAAGCTACTTCCTTTGATCTCTCCGCCACCAAAAGATGGGGAAAAAGAAGGGAGGTGTTGCCGCTGTCACCGCGGCGGCGAAGAAGAAGGGCACCGTCGCCACTGGGTCCGTCTAACACCCCAAAAATATTAATCAAGATTATCAAGTTCTAATTACTTAAGTATAGGGTTAACAAAAACTTTTATTATTAAATCTAATATGAGTGTATGTGTGATTTGCATTAGTGTATGAATGAGTGAAAATGCTATGTTTGATTGCTACAAATGATAAGGAATAGTTTGAAGATGAATCCTACATCTTCTAGGCCATTTACCAACAAAATAAAAAGTAAAAATTCAAATATGAATCATATAAGCAAATGGTCATTTTGACCAAAATTATCCACTAGACCACTTTGTGTGTTTCTAGTAAAAGATTTCTAACATAAACTTTCCCAATTCTTTTCACCCCTTGCTATACCAAGTAAAAGTGAACACAAGCCCACTTTACAAAAAAATAGAAACCAATTCCAAATCTATTTAAAGGACATTGCAAAATTGAATCAAGTTCATATGCATAGATCACCATTTTTCAAAAACCACTCAAATCAATTCACCTTGGCAAACCCAAGCAACCATAGACTATCAAGCAAGTACTCAGAACACTCACCAAAATTCATCCAAAAATTCAAAACTTAAATTCATGCGACCGTTTGGTTGAGCACGTGGCAGACACAAATAAACATTGCCTAACTTATACTATTCTGAGCAGTGATCAATCGCCACTACTGCCTTAAATCTCTCCCTTGGTCTCCCCTAGCACCTAGCAGCGTAGTGGACACACTCCCCCTTTGTCGTTTGCGCCAGTGCAGCGCCGCCCGAAGCTCGCCGCGCCAGTCGACCAAGAACCACTCGCCACAGACCGCGTCGCCCTCTTCCACGATATCTAGGAGACAGGCGACCGTCCACTGCCACCCTCTGTCCACCCCTCGATCGCAGGCAAGCCGTGGACCACTCGAAAACGCCGCGCCCATTTCTCTGCCTGCCATGCCAAGAGCACGCCAGAGCACCGCAGCCGACATGCGCACAAACGTCGTGCCTCGCCCTCTCCGCGCGTGCCTGCACTCATTGTGACCCTAGATACCCCCCAGACATGCATGTTCGCCGCCCCGAGGACCGTAGACGCTTTACGCCGTCTTGAACACTGTCGCTCCCGTGCGGAGCACCGACCGCTCCCGACCATTCTTGACCGCCCCTTGCCGTTCCATCAAGTGCATGACCACTACCCCGAAGCACCGTGTCAACCCCTACCCTCAGCCATGCCGATAGCTCTCTGTAATGCCGTCGCCGGAGGAGCTCGACCATGCCGCTCTGTCCCCACCACTGGTGTATAAATAGAGGCCACCCCAGCCTCAATTCGCCACACCATTCCACTCCCCTCTCTCTCAGACACCTCCCACACCTCTCCCCAGAGCAAGGCGAGCACCACATTGCCAGAATTTCACCGGAGCCTGCCGCTGCAGATAAGGAATGAAGTCATTGATTGCGACCACCCCAGGAGCTACCGTGACCGCGCCTCGAACCGTCGTTGATGACAAGCCCGATCGCCCCCATCACCGACCCTAGATGGAGCACTGGTGAGCCTCACTGTACCCCTACCGCCACGTTAGGGTTAGAATCTTGCCGGAGCCATTCGACATAGACGATGAACCTCAGTCGTTAGATCATGTTCTAATCGTAGGGCTAGGATTGCTAGATACTATTTCGGTTAGTATTAGTCGCTGACTAGTGGGACCGTCCTGTCAGCAGCCCGTTGCGCCAACGCAGTGCAGTTGGGTCGGCCCGTTTAGTTTCCTGCGCAAGCCTGTTGATTCTAATAGACCTTTTCCATTTTAGTTAAAACTAGATTCTAGCAGTAGATTCAAAAATCAATTCAAAATGATTCACTAAGCCAAATTGCATGATTCCAATTTTGTTAGAAAGGTATTCAAATTATCTATCCAAGCCCGTTGAATTCAAACCATTGGAAATTATAGATAACATATAGTAAAAATAACAAGACAGAGACTTTTGCCACTTCAAACATTTTTCAAAAATCAACCATAACTGATTTTGAGTTGATTCGAACTCTCAAAAATCACATTTGACAAGATCTATCTGAATATATAAAAATATTTAGGTTTACATGTAGTGATCTTGGACTAGTATTAAAAGAATGCTATATAGGCATTTCTAGTCACTTTAATTTTATTAAATAGTAATTTTAAACTTTATAAAATGTGATCACCACTTTAAATCACAGTGCCAAGTATTCGAATATGTCGTGATGACATGTTTCAACATGATCCCATATTTTAATTGGAGAATATTAAATCTTAAGTATTTTCAATGAGTAGAAATTACTTTTCTAAAACAAGAAAAATCAGATCAAGTCTTTATTTCATATAATGATTGTGATGATGCTAAATCATCAAGTGTGAGCCTTAGTGGGCTAAATAGAAGTAGTTAAGTATTTTTGGTGATTGTGTACCTCGTATTCATTTATAGACGCTAGTATCGACCCGGGATACGAGGAGGAGGAGTACTACAAAGAAGAAGAAGAAGAAGAAGAAGAAGAAGAGAACTTCAACCACTGCACTAATCAAGGCAAGCCTAACACTAAAAGTTAACTATGCAAGCCACCCTTGCAAGATAACCTATGGAAGATGCATTATGCATGCTTTGGTTACGCAACCTTGATTATACCAATCCCAAGTTTTACTTGCAAGCTTTATTCTTTTACTTTTACCAAAGTTCTTTGCCTTTAGTTAGTGATTTGTGAGTATTGGAAAATAGGATAGATACCATAAAGAGTATAAAACTAGGTGTAAGTAGTTATACTTGGATGTCATTAAAACAAGATTGGATAGTTACACTTGATTAGGACCCCTCATTAGTGAATACCCTCAACCTTAGTGGCTAGTGCTAAGCATAAAAGTTGATCACTTTAGATGGGAATACTTGGTGAAAATGGTTATGAAAACCTTGGAATGATGGTTCATTCTATTGAAATGTTTTGACATGTGTTGATAAACACAATGGTTGATGACGAAAATGTTGAGGCATGAGCCTTGACCCTTTTACAAAAAAACTAATAGTTGGGTTCGGATGCGATACCATTCCAATTTTACCATACAACCACAATACCTGAATTGGGTAGGGCGTAACTGGAAGTTTATATGTCTTAGTATGGGTTCCCTTGTGGAAGAGGTTGAGCTGAGGCTACCTCGTGTGAATGTCCACCTATGTAGTTCCCAGGATGGCAGATGGCCATGGCTGGGAGGCCAAGCTCATAGGGGAGGTGCCTATACTAGGGTGTGTAATTGAAAGGTTATGATTGATTATACGCATACTAAGTATGATGATTCAAGGTTTTTATCTGACGGATGTATCGAATTTTGTGGTGAAAGTGTACCACCTCTACAGAGTGTCAAACTATTCGAATAGCCGTGTTCGCGGTCATGGACAGTTGGAGTGGCCATACTGTCCCGTTGTCAGATCTTTTCCAAAAGTGACTTGTGAATTGAACTATGACTTTGACTTGACCACAACAGGATTGTGGACATGAAAACTAGATTCCCACTTAGGTGATGTAGAACATTAAATTAGTTTTCTTTACTTCTAAACTCGGTATGAAATAAACCTGGCTTTTTGCAAATAAACCTAGAGCTTAAGATTCCTACTAGAACTACCTTACTTGTTAGTGATAGTTTGCGAGTACTTAAAGAGTACTCATGGCTTTGTCCCTAGCTATTCCCGTGGCCAGACTATGAGGAGGACTACCAGGAAGATGGACAGCAGGAGGTCCATGACAACTAGGATCATCTCCCATCGGCAGCATTGCCTGTGACCCTAAATATGGAGCCCCTACTGCATTTATTTTCTGCTGCTTTGATTATATTAAGACTAGATCATGAGATCCTTTATCTGTAAGACCTTATTATGGTTTGTAATGGATGATGTACTGTGGTTCCAATTCTGTTAGGTCTCGCAAAAATGGTAATCCTAGGATTGTGAGGTATGGCATAACAGGCATCTGGGATTAAAAATTCGGGTGTTGACAAGTTGGTATCAGAGCCATCCTGACCATAGGAGACCCTAGTTAGAATGGACGTCTGAACAAAAACTTAGTTTCAAAACAAAAGAAGTGAGTATTTATGAAAACCTATTCCCATTCTTTCAAAACAATCATGTTCCTCAAAAATTCTTGCAATCCTACATAAAATTTGACACACTTGATCACCCCACTAACTTGCTCACCCTAAATTCTTATAGATGGAGGTCAAGTATAGTAAGTTCTACCAGCTGGACTATGGAGGCCACTTGATCTTTGAGAGGTCTCTAGATGCACTCGCAGAGTATCTTGAGCGCCTGCACCCGGAGTTCTTCAGGGCCCAACTCAACGATCAAGTGGGAGAAGAACTATAGTGGCTGATAGTGGAAGATCTCAGAGGCAACATGGAAACACCCACCTCGGAGAAGATCCAATTCAGCTTGAGGGATAATAACTGGCTAGACGGATTATCCAGGGCTATGCATGAAGCTCTTGCCCGTCTGTGTGGACAAAACATCAACCAGATCTAGGGAACTCGCTTTGCTCACTACGCAAGGCGTGATTCTATGGGAATGCCCTTGGAGATGCCAGGACACCCGGAGCTGAAGCACTAGGTGGATAATCTCGACTTCATGTTGTATGATATACAGAAGGAGTTGGACAACGCCCATGCCTACGCCAACCATAACCATGCCTTTGCAGTCAAGAAGGACCAGACTCTCTCCATCCTTGCCAAGGAGCGCCAATCACTTCGTCGTCAGCGTGACAAGAAGGATCGCATCATCGATCGTCTTCGCAAGAAGGTGGCCACTCTCAAGAAGACCATCCGTGAACAAGAGATCCAGCTTGAAGCGAAGGAGGAGGAAGGTGAAGATATCCAGGGAGATCTCTACTCTTACCTCAGTGATGATGACGACTACCTGGAGGATGATGCCATGGAGTTCCACACTAAAGATGATGATTCCGCCTTGATTGATGATGATTAGATGCACTTGAGCACTACCGTAGGAGTGAGTTGTACCGGTCCCACTGTATCGTAGTTTCACAGAATGGTTCTTAAAACCATCTGTTTTCTATTTGTGGTGTGGTGTGTTTATATTATGTGCTTGAATGAATGAATGAATGAATGAGAGGAAGTTGTTAGTTTGCAAAACTTGAGTCAAACTCAAAGTTTAAATTTTTTGAAACAAAACCATGAACCTTAGAGATTTCCCTCTTATCTCATTATCTATCTCAATCTTCAGATGACTCGTGGAAATCCCGGAGGAAGCAATTCATCTCAGGACCCAATGTTGCAGATTCTGTAAATGTTAGTTTCTTACCGTGAAGCTAGTAGAGCCGAACGTCAAGCCAACTTAGCCACTCTTCAACAGATATCTCAGATGGCCCACAATAACCAAGGCCACGGAAACCAAGATAACCATGGATCCAAGCTCAAGAACTTTCAAAACACCAACCCACCTATATTTAGTAAGTCTGAGGATCCCTTAGATGTTGATGGCTGGCTGCAAACCATGGAGAACAATTTGGAGGTCGCAGGAGTTGAAGCCAATGAAAAAGTACTTTTTTCCACCCATTATCTGGCAGGTGATGCAAGAGCCTGGTGGAATAGCACCCGTACCATGAACGAAGGGCAAACAATGACTTGGGAACCCTTCAAGATCAAGTTCAGCCGGACCCATGTTCCCCAAGGTTTGGTCACTAGGATGAGGGGTGAGTTCAGGGAATTGAATCAAGGGAGAATGACTGTGGTGGAATACCGTGACAAATTCTTATCTTTAGCTAGGTATGCCCCTGATGAGATTATCACCGAAGCAAAGAAGAAGGAAAGGTTCCTTAATGGATTACACGATGAGATGCAGACAGTGTTAGTCAACATCCATTTTGCGGATCTAGAAGAACTAGTAGACTCTGCTATCCAGATGGAAGGGAAGATCAACCAAGCCAATGACAACCGTAAGCGTCGCATGATGCACTATCCTGGATCCCACCAGACCCAGTAGTATCGCCCCAATACGTCTGCAGGATATGCCCCAAGAAACAACAGACCCCCTATGTCTCGTCCAAACTATCCCAATCATAGCGGAGGAAACTTGAAGTCTGGAGGAAACCACAACAACAACCCCGGCAACTCCAATAACTTCAATCATGCACCTCCCAAGTCCAACAACGACAACAACAACAACAATACTGCCCCAAGGACTGGAAGCAATGTTGTGCCTATCGCAAGAAAAGACAAGTCCCTGATTACTTGCTTTGAATGCGGAGTCAAGGGTCACTACTCCAACGAGTGCCCTAAGAAGCTTGCAGCAGCCACCAATGTGAATGCACCCGCTCAGCAGCAACGCCATGTTCAGCCTAGAAGGAGATTTGCCCCAGGGAACTCGCTCAACCACAACGGTCGTCTGTTCCACATGAATGCTGAAGAAGCTCAGGAAACGCCAGATGTCGTGCTGGGTATGTTTTCTGTTAACTCGGTACTTGCAAGAGTGTTGTTTGATTCTGGAGATTCGCACTCGTTTGTTACAGAAGAATTTGCATGCACTAGTAAGATTCAACCAACAAAATTGAAGCATGTTATGATAGTTCAAATACCTAGTTCAACCACCAAAGCTAGAAAAATTTGCAAGGTTGTACCTATAAGAATCCATGGAATAGATTTTTATGCTAATCTAATAGTACTTGGAACCAAAGGTTTGGAAGTAGTACTAGGAATGGATTGGATGTCGAAACATAAAGGATTAATGGACTGTGCCAAGAAAGCCATAACCATGACCAGTAGCACTGGAGTATCAATACAACATGTATCTGAGACACTGCCTCGTCAATTCAAATGCAACAAGAGTCTAGCCCAACCAACCCTAGACCAAGTCAGAGTAGTCTGTGAATACCCAACGTGTTCCCAGATGAATTGCCCAGTATGCCCCTAGATCGGGATATCGAGTTCATCATTGAACTAATTCCTGGAACTGGACCCATAGATCAGAGACCTTATAGTATGAACCCATCTGAATTAGTGGAGCTGAAGAAACAACTTGATGCTATGCTAGAGAAAGGTCTAATTCAACCAAGCACATCGCCATGGAGATCGCCTGTTTTGTTTGTGGATAAGAAAGATGGAGGTAACCGTTTGTGCATGGATTACCGGAAGCTGAATGATGTCACCATCAAGAACAAGTACCCACTGCCAAAGATAGAAGATCTGTTTGACCAGTTGACTGGTGCCAGAGTGTTTTCTAAGATTAATCTTATAACTGGTTATCATCAACTCAAGATTCGTGCAACGGATATCCCAAAGACCGCCTTTACCACCAGATATGGATTGTATGAGTACACTGTCATGTCTTTTGGATTAACAAATGCCCTTGCTTATTTCATGAATCTCATGAATAAGATTTCTATGAACTTCCTGGATAAGTTTGTTGTTGTTTTTATCGATGATATTCTGATCTATTCCAAGTCAGAAGAAGACCATGAGCTACACCTGAGAACAATCCTTGAAACCCTTAGAGAACATGAGCTCTATGCCAAGTTTAGAAAATGTGAGTTCTGGTTGAAGGAAGTAGGATTCCTGGGACATATTGTGTCGGCGGGACGAGTCACTGTCGATCCCGCCAAGATCAAAGATGTTGAAGAATGGAAAGCCCCAACCACTCAAACCCAAGTCCACGCATTTCTTGGATTAACGGTATACTACCGGAAGTTCGTTGAAGGATTTTTGAGCATCGCAAGACCGATGACCCAATTGTTGAAGAAGGATCAGAAGTTTGAATGGATGGACAAATGTGAAGCAAGTTTTCAAGAGCTCAAGAAGAGATTGATTTCAGCCCCAATCTTGATTATGCTGGATATCAAGAAGCCTTTTGATGTGTATTGTGATGCATCCAAGATTGGTCTCAGATGTGTGTTAATGCAAGAAGGCAAAGTCATATCATATCTGTCTAGACAACTGAAGCAACATGAGCAAAACTACCCTACCCATGACTTAGAACTAGCAGCCGTAGTGTTAGCATTGAAGACATGGCATCATTACCTTATGAGTAACCGCTGTGAGATTTATTCGGATCACAAGAGTCTGAAGTATATCTTCACACAGAAGGAGCTCAATATGAGGCAAATGACATGGATAGAGTTAATCAAGGATTATGACCTTGACATTCACTATCACCCTGGCAAAGCCAATGTGGTAGCGGATGCTCTTAGAAGATTGCCATGTAGATTAAACACCATGATTAAAGAAGCCCAGCCAAGTTTGCATGAAGAGTTGGAGCAGTTTAGAACGGAGCTACTTAGCAAAGGGTTTTTAGCTAGTATTGAACTTCAACCCACTTTGACCAGTCAGATCAAGGAGGCGCAGAAAGGAAATACAAGTATCGTTGGAATCAAGTGTCGTATCGGTACAGGGAAGGTACCCGGATTCACCGAAGATGAAGAAGGAGTTTTGTGGTACAAAGGACGTATCTGTGTGCCAGCAGATTCTGATCTGAAACAAGTCATCATGCAGGAAGCTCATCATACTCTTTATTCTATCCATCCTGGAGGAACAAAGATGTATCAGGATTTGAAGGAGCAACTTTGGTGGCACAATATGAAGAGAGAAATCGGAAGCTACATAGCCAAGTGTGATATCTATCAGAGAGTCAAAGCGGAACATCAGCGACCCGCGGGACTTTTGCAACAATTGCAGAATCCAGAATGGAAATGGGATTCTGTCAGAATGGATTTCATCACCGGTTTGCCTACCTCTAGTAGGTGACATGACTCTATTTGGGTCATAGTTGATAGACTGTCCAAGGTAGCCCATTTTATACCTGTCAATACCACCTACTAGAGTTCGAAGCTAGCAGAGTTGTACATTGCTAGAATCGTTAGTTTGCATGGAACTCCTAAGACCATAGTATCGGATCGAGGAACCCAGTTTACCTCAAGATTTTGGCAGAAAGTCCAAGAAGGATTAGGAACCAAGCTGAACTTCAGCACCGCTTATCACCCACAAACAGATGGACAAACTAAAAGAGTCAACCAAATCTTAGAAGATATGTTGAGAGCTTGTGTTCTAGAATATGGATCAAAATGGGAAGATTGTCTGCCTTTTGCAGAATTCTCATACAACAATAGTTATCAAGCCAGTTTGCAAATGGCCCCCTTTGAATTTCTGTATGGAAGGAAGTATCGTACCCCCTTGAATTGGTCGCAAGTAGGAGAGAGTCAGATTTTCGGACCCGACATCCTAGGAGAAGCCGAAAAGTTCACAAAGTCCATGAGCACCTTAAGACCGCTCAATCGAGACAAAAGAGTTATGCTGATAAGAGATGTCGAGACCTGATCTTCAATGTCGGAGATTTTGTGTATCTCAAAGTATCACCCTTGAAAGGAATGCAACGTTTTCGTCTAAAAGGAAAGTTAGCCCCTAGATATATTGGACCCTTCAAGATTTTGAATCGCCGAGGAGAAGTATCATATCAACTAGAACTGCCACAGGAGATGTCATCCATACATGATGTGTTCCATATCTCGTTACTTCGCAAATGCCTAGAAGTTCCGGAGAAGACCGAAGTGTTCAAGAACATCGATCACCAAGCCATAGACATCAACAAGGATCTGACGTATCGTGAAGTACCCATTCGTATTTTGTAAGAAGCCTTCAGAACCACCAGGACCCGGAGTATCAAGTTTCTCAAGATCTAGTGGAGCAACCATACTGAAGAAGGAGCTACTTGGGAGCAAGAAGATTATATTAGGACTGAGTTTCCAAATCTCTTTAGTTCCTAGTTTTTCCTAAATCTCGGGACGAAATTTTGTTTAAGGAGGGAACATTTGTAACACCCCAAAAATATTAATCAAGATTATCAAGTTCTAATCACCTAAGTATAGGGTTAACAAAAACTTTTATTATTAAATCTAATATGAGTGTATGTGTGATTTGCATTAGTGTATGAATGAGTGCAAATGCCATGTTTGATTGCTACAAATGACACGGAATGGTTTAAAGATGAACCCTACATCATCTAGGCCATTTACCAACAAAATCAAAAGAAAAGAAATTCAAATATGAATCATATAAGCAAATGGTCATTTTGACCAAAATTATCCACTAGACCACTTTGTGTGTTTCTAGTAAAATATTTCTAACAGAAACTTTCCCAATTCTTTTCACCCCTTGCTATACCAAGTAAAACTGAACACAAGCCCACTTTAAAGGACATTGTAAAATTGAATCAAGTTCATATGCATAGATCACCATTTTTCAAAAACCACTCAAATCAATTCACCTTCGCAAACCCAAGCAACCATAGACTATCAAGCAAGTACACAAAACACTCACCAAAATTCATACAAAAATTCAAAACTTAAAGTCACGTAGCCATTTGGTCGAGCACCTGGCCGACACAAATAAACATTGCCTAACTTCTAATGTTCTGAGCAGTGATCAATCGCCAATAGTGCCTTAAATCTCTCCCCTGGTCTCCCCCAGCACCTAGCAGCGCAGTGGACACACTCCCCCTTTGCCGTTTGCGCCAGTGCAGCGCTGACCGAAGCTCGCCGCGCCGATCGACCAAGAACCACTCGCCATAGACCATGCTGCCCTCTCCCACGATGTCCAGGAGACAGGCGACCGTCCACCACCACCCTCTGTCTACCCCTCGATCACAGGCAAGTCATGGACCACCCAAAAACTCCGTGCCCATTTATCTGCCTGCCATGCCGAGAGCGCACCAGATTGCCACAGCCGACACACGCACACAAGCCGCGCCTCGCCCTCTCCATGCGTGCCCGCACTCAGCGTGACCCTAGCTACCCCCCAGACATGCCCGTTCGCTGTCGCGGGGACCATAGACGTTGTATGCCGTCTCAAATGCCGCCTCTCCCGCGTAGACCAGCGACCGCTCCCGACCATTCTCGACCGCCCCTTGACACGCCATCAAGCGCATGACCACCGCCCCGAAGCACCGCGTCGACCCCTACCCTTAGCCATGTCGATAGCTCTCTGTAACGTCGTCGCCGCAGGAGCCCGACCATGCCGCTCTGTCCCCACGCCGGTGTATAAATAGAGGCCACCCTAGCCTCAATTCGCCACACCATTCTACTCCCCTCTCTCTCAGACACCTCCCACACCTCTCCTTGGAGCAAGGCGAGCACCACATCGCCAGAATTTCACTGGAGCCTGCCGCAGTAGAGGAGGAACGAAGCCGTTGATTGCAACCACCCCAGGATCTGTCGTGACCGCGCCTCGAACCGCCATCGATGACAAGCCCGATCGCCCACATCGCCGACCCTAGATGGAGCCCTAGTGAGCCTCACACGACCCCCACCGCCGCGTTAGGGTTAGTATCTCGCCGGAGCCGTTCGACGTAGACGATGAACCTCAGCCGTTAGATCATGTTCTAACCGTAGGGCAAGGATTGCTAGATACCATTTCGGTTAGTATTAGTCGCTGACTAGTGGGACCGTCCTATCAGCAGCCCGTTGCGCCAGCGTAGTGCAGTTGGGTCGGCCCGTTTAGTTTCCCGCGCAAGCCTGTTGATTCTAATAGACTTTTTCCATTTTAGTTAAAACTAGATTATGGCAGTAGATTCAAAAATCAATTCAAAGAGATTCACTGAACCAAATTGCATGATTCCAATTTTGTAAGAAAGGTATTCAATTATATATCCAAGCTCGTTGGATTCAAACCATTGGAAATTATAGATCACCTATAGTAAAAATAACAAGATAGAGACTTTTGCCACTTCAAACATTTTTCAAAAATCAACCATAAATGCTTTTGAGTTGAATCCAGCTCTCAAAAATCACATTTGACAAGATCTATCCGAATATATAAAAATATTTAGGTTTACACATAGTGATCTTGGACTAGTACTAAAAGAATGCTATATAGGCATTTCTAGTCACTTTAATTTTATTAAATAGTAATTTTTAACTTTATAAAATGTGATCACCACTTTAAATCATAGTGCCAAGTATTAGAATATGTCGTGATGACATGTTTCAACATGATCCCATATTTTAATTGGAGAATATTAAATCTTAAGTATTTTCATGAGTAGAAATTACTTTTCTAAAACAAGAAAGATAAGATCAAGTCTTTATTTCATGTAATGATTGTGATGATGCTAAATCATCAAGTGTGAGCCTTAGTGGGCTAAATAGAAGTAGTTAAGTACTGTTTGCTGATTGTGTACCTCGTATTTATTTATAGACGCTAGTACCGACCCGGGATACGAGGAGGAGGAGTACTACGAAGAAGAAGAAGAAGAAGAAGAAGAAGAAGAAGAAGAAGAAGAAGAAGAAGAAGAAGAAGAAGAAGAAGAAGAAGAAGAAAAAGAAGAAGAAGAAGAAGAAGAGAACTTCAACCACTACACTAATCAAGGAAAGCCTAACACTACAAGTTAACTATGCAAGCCACCCATGCATTATGCATGCTTTGGTTACGCAACCTTGATTATACCAATCCCAAGTTTTACTTGCAAGCTTTATTCTTTTACTTTTACCAAAGTTCTTTACCTTTAGTTAGTGATTTGTGAGTATTAGAAAATAGGATAGATACCATAAAGAGTATAAAACTAGGCCTAAGTAGTTATACTTGGATGTCATTAAAACAAGATTGGATAGTTACACTTGATTAGAACCCCTCATTAGTGAATACCCTCAACCTTAGTGGCTAGTGCTAAGCATAAAAGTTGATCACTTTAGATGGGAATACTTGGTGAAAATGGTTATGAAAACCTTGGAATGATGGTTCATTCTATTGAAATGTTTTGACATGTGTTGAGAAACATAATGTTTGATGATGAAAATGTTGAGGCATGAGCCTTGGCCCTTTTACAAAAAACTAATGGTTGGGTTCAAACGCGATACCATTCCAATTTTACTGTACAACCACAATACCTAAATTGGGTAGGGCTTAACTGGAAGTTTATATGACTTAGTATGGGTTCCCTTGCGGAACAGGTTGAGCTGAGGCTACCTCATGTGAATGTCCACCTATGCAGTGCCCAGGATGGCAGATGGCCATGGCTGGCTGGCCAAGCTCATAGGGGAGGTTCCTATACTAGTGTGTGTAATTGAAAGGTTATGATTGATTATCCACGCATACTAAGTATGATGATTTAGGGTTATCTCTGACGGATGTATCGAATTTTGTGGTGAAAGTGTTACACCTCTACAGAGTGTCAAACTATTCGAATAGCCATGTCCGTGGTCATGGACAGTTGGAGTGGCCATACTGTTCCATTGTCAGATGATTTCCAAAAATGACTTGTGAATTGAACTATGACTTTGACTTGACCACAACAGGATTGTGGACATGAAAACTAGATTCCCACTCAAGTGATGTAGAACATTAAATTATTTTTCTTTACTTCTAAACTCAGTATGAAATAAACCTGCCTTTTTGCAAATAAACCTAGAGCTTAAGTTTCCTACTAGAACTACCTTACTTGTTAGTGATAGTTTGTGAGTACTTAAAGAGTACTCATGGCTTTGTCCCTGGCTATTCCCATGGCCAGACTATGAGGAGGACTACTGGGAAGATGGACAGCAGGAGGTCTATGACAACTAGGATCATCTCCCATCGTCAGCATTGCCTGTGACCCTGAAGATGGAGCCCCTGCTATGTTTATTTTCCGCTGCTTTGATTGTATTAAGACTGGATCATCAGATCCTTTATTTGTAAGACCTTATTATGGTTTGTAATGGATGATGTACTGTGGTACCAATTCTGTTATGTCTTGCAAAAATGGTAATCCTGGGATTGCGAGGTATGGCATAACAGGCATCTGGGATTAAAAATCCGGGTGTTGACAGTCCGGCACCGCCGCCTCCACCAAGAAGAAGGGTCTGGGGACCCGTGTGACCAACGAGTCGTGGCGGCACACTTCCTTGAAGTTGCATGAGCTCTAGACACTTCGCCAATACGGTCAGCTCCCTACTAATGAAGAAGATTGTAAGATGCCTGGACCAGAGGTAATACCCGATCCCCCTGTTGGATTTCGGGTGATGTTTCTGGTGTTTATCCTCCGTGGTCTTTCTCTCCCCCTCCACAAATTTGTGCGAGGGTTGCTTTGTTTCTATGGGCTTTAGCTGCATCAGCTGACCCCAAACTCTGTCTTGCACATCGCATGCTATATTACCCTCTGCGAGTGCTGGCTCGGAATTGAGCCACACTTTGGGATCCTCAAGAAACTTTTCAAGCTGAAGAGGCAGTCGGGTTCTGGTTCGGTGGTATATGATATTAGTAGCTGCGGTATCTACGTGGAGCCCAATGTCCAGTACTTCAGCCTCAATATTACCGAGTCTGTCCAAGGATGGAGGGTAAAATGGTGCTATATCCGGGACCAACATGTTGAGGGCGAACGATTTGGACTTGCTCCTTTCGATCCCAAGGCTGAGCTGAGGAGGAAAAGGTCCTAGAAGAATGTTGTGATGCCCGGCAAAGCGGATGAAGTCGAAGTCTTGTATAAGCATGTCTATAACCTGCAGCTCATTCGAGGCCAAGAAGTCACCGGCGTCGACTTTATTCACACATTTTTGCGGCGGTGGGTGCAGCCTCTGCAGGCTAGGGCACACCCTATGTCATGCTGGACCAATGTGGATGACATCACTCACATTTTTCTGAGAATCTTTCATCGGTGGAGGTGGACAAGAAAGTTTGGGTGTTGACGAAGTACACTGCCAAGGATATCCTTCCTAGAGACTCAACCATGTTGCCCTTCCGCACGAGTAATTCCCCTCGTTGGGTAAATTTTCCATTGACTCCTCCTTCTTTTTCCTTGTCTGTGGGACACTTTGTGATTATAGTTTGATGCTTGTACTAGGATTGGAAAGTGCTGAGTTCATTGTCGCCTCAGCCGGAAGGAATCCTGCCTCCCGAAGCTAAAGAAGATGACAAATCACTGTCAACTATGCCTGTCATCAATGCTTAGAAGATCTCTGATTCCATTTAGGATGGCACCGCAAATGCTCCTGGAGTTAAGGGTCTGACACGTCGACACCGGAGGCACTGAAAGATGATTCGCCGGAGGTGGGTACCGCGAGTCCTATTCTGGCGGTTCCTGTTCGCAACGTGGCTCTGCCACCGCTGAAGAAGCCAAAGAGATTGAAAGAGCCGCTGGATGAGGATTTTGACCTCGACAATTTTGACCGGTAAGTCTTTCGCTTGAAGTTAAGGCTTTCCTGACTTGCAATTTTTTTTATGCTGAATGCCTTCGTGAATTTGCTGCAGTAGAACTGCATCATCATCATCTAGCAATTTCTGCCTTCTGGAGAACACTAGAGTCATGGACATGGTGGCTGTTGTCACCATTGCTTATGGTATTTTCGAGAGCACGTTGCCCCGCGAGTCCACCGTCATGAACGAGAAGTCAAGGGCTCTAGTGGCCTCTTCTTGCTCCTTGTCGGTGAAGTGTTCCAGGCGAGATCACCTTCTAGAAACTGTGGGTTCGTTTCGCTTGGAGGAGGATCCATCGATTGAAGAGAGCGCTGCCCATCGGGCACTCGACGCGTCCGTGACTGCCTTGCGAGCCTCGAGTTGTGCGTTGACCGCCTGCTGGCGGTTGCATTCTTGAATAAGTAGCCAGTGATACCCCATTAGCATCTGCTACGACACGTTTGGTGGTAGGGGATTACCGTGCAGGGCCTCCCTACACCTTGCCCATTCTGCCTGGTTGAGGTGAATTTGTTGGCGCTCTGTCCCATTGTTGGCGTGCTCGCCGTTGTTGTCGGGGTTGGGAGGGGTGGGTGCGTTGTTGGTAGGGGCACCGTTAGTAGGTCACCGTTTGTGATTGAGGCGCCACCGTTGGCAATGGTGCCGGTATTCCCTTGGGTGCCACTGCCACCGCTAGTGTTGATGACGGCACACATGTAATGGCTGGGGAAGCTGTTGCTCCCGCAGCTCTTAGATCCGGAGCCATAGGCTCCATCCTTTGATGCCAGATCTCCTAGATCAGACTCGCAACTGATGTTGCAATCCGTGTCCTCGACTGATGCCTAGGTGTTGAGCTCGCTCAGGGTACCGATCGGTGGGGGGAACCATGACGCGGGGGCAATGGAGGGAGTCCGTGGCTGACCGGGAGGTGAAGCGTGCCGATCTAGCCGACCTGAAAGCGTAGGCTTCCGATCGCTAGGCCAATCCCATCGCCCACGGACTCGAAAATTCGGGCGAGTCGCTGGCGCGTGGACGGTGAAGTCGAAAGCGCCAAAGAGGAGGCGAATCTCCACTGCAGCGGAGTTGTAGATCGCAGTTGATGGGGCCGAGGAAGCCGCAACATCAGCACTCCCGCTTCCCACAGACGATGCCAATTGACGAGGGGTTAACTCATCAATGCCCATCATTGATGGACTTAGGTTCGGGGAATTGGGGAGCGCTGGAGGCATCGATCGGCTAGAAAAGAAGCACATAGGTGACACAAGGTTTTACCCAGGTCCAGGCCTCAAAGGGGACCCTACTCTTGCTTGTCTGCTCTTGATTATCGGGGATTCGAAAGTTACAAGAGGTGCGCATATGCAATCTGGTGAGGTGTATGCGAGGGTTGTGGATTGTCCTCCTCGCTGCCCCCTCCTATCCTTTATATAGGGAGGCTAGGTCTCGGGATAGCAGACCGAGTCGGTTACAAATTAGTGTTTTCCCTTTAAATTTCTATCTACACTTTGTCGTGTTCTTCAAGAAGTCATACTCCTATGGGCCACCCGAATCCTTACTGGTCTTCATTTGCACCGTGGACTCCTCTTGGTCTAGACCGTATAGGCTAATCTCGAGTACATGTAAGGTATACCCATGTCACAACTAGAACAGGCTCAAATCCCAAACCACACCAATCTAGGAACAAAGCTTCATGCAATATGTGAAACTTGTGGAAGAGGAAAGGAAAATAGATCAAGAGGTCCAAAATAAGTTTATGAACGATCTCGTGGCACAAACTTGACAAAGACGGGAAAATGGTGGAGGCGGAGTAAGCCTAGCCGAGTTTCAAAATAGTAGACCACTTCCATTTGCATCTGCGCTAGAACCAGTGGATGCGGAGTATTTGGCTAAGAGGCGCAAAGAGAAAGTTAAACATTGTAGGTTGTAATGATGAAGACAAACTACGATATACCACATACTTGTTATTGGGAACTATAGCAGCATGGTGGAGAACCTCCCAAACATGCAAACCCCTAATACGATTATTACATGGAACGAGTTCAAACAAAGATTTAGGGAGACTGACATTCCGGAAAGTATTATGGAACTAAATAGTAGCGAATTTGAGAACCTACGCCAAAATGAAACTCTGGTACTAAAATATGTGAGGTAATTTAGTGTTCTATCTCGATACACTGAATATGAGGTTGGCATGGAGGAGAAAAGAAAGAAGCGATTCATGAAGGGAATACACCCATACATGAAAATGCATCTATGATTAACTCAACCGAAGGAATTTCAAGAACTAGTTAACGCATCTATAACCTTAGAAGACGATTACAAACAAGTCCAAGAGGAAAGGAGAAAGAAGGCTCAAACGGAACATAGAAAATTTCCTGCTCAAAGAATAGACTTAATTTTTAAACTCAGGCTAAGACCGTAAATGAGTAACCCAAACAAAGGAAACCCAAACCCCAAATGCCCAGATCATCTTTCAAAACTATGGATATAAAGGACATATTGCAGTTGAGTTCAGACAACCTAAAGTGATTTGTTATGGAGGTGGATAAGTAGGCCACATGAAAACCAATTGTCCAAACAGACAAAACCCACAAAACAAAGGAAATAAACCACCAAACAGTGTAAACTCATCCAAAGTAAGAAACTTTGGACGAAATAACAATAACGACAAAGGACGATAGTATGTAAAGTTAAATTGTATGAACGTGGAACAAGGTGTAGAATCAGATAGGGCAATTTTAGCTACGCTTCAGATTCGTACTTACCCTGGCAAGGTATTGTTTGACACAAGTGCCACCACATCTTTATTATCCCAATAATTTGTAGAAATGTACAGAATTAGATGTTCTATGTTAGACCATCCTATTACAATCTTGTCCGTGGGAGAAAAAATCCTCAGTGCCCACAGAAAGAAAAGCAAGTCCATATAATTTGCAATTGTGAGTACTACGTGGACTTATTCGTAATACCAATGAATGATATCATGGTAATCTTGGAAATAGATTATTTAACCAACCATGGAGCCCATATTGACTATGGAGAAAATATAGTAACCACTAGAAACCCACGTGGAGAAAGAATAGTCTACCAGGGAGATAAACATGTTAGAATGGAAGCAGAACTTCAGATAAATACACTCTAGGAGAGCTAACCAGTCAAACCAGTTCCAAAAGATGAATAGAAATAATCACCATAGGTATCACCAGCAGTAAACCAACAAAGCAAAAAACTCTAGATAGACTAGACAGAAAATTGTATAGCAACCTTGAAAAACTTAGTGCTAGGATATCTTCAACCCTTATATAAGGGTACCGCAACTTTGGGATGAATTTTTTTATAAGGGGCAGAGGATGTAATGGCCCAAAGAAATAGGAAAGGGCTAAGGGATGATATTAAAATTGTGCATTTCATTTTAGGACATGAAATTGAGGGGGAATTTGAACTTTTTGTGTTATGAATGTTAACACTTGGAAGTTTGAACTAGAGTTGAGTTTGACTCAAGTCAACCATAGGAATTGAATTCAAATTTCTATATAGATTCACCAAACTTAAAACACTTGTTCATAATCACTTACCCAATTATCAGAAATTAGGTAAACATGATAAATCATAGAAATTCTTGGAATTCAAAATTGAGGTTTGAATTATTCAAACTTTAATTTACAAGATAATAAGAAAAAAATTAAGAGAAAATAATCACATGTAAATCACATCAAACTTGTGTAAATTTAAACTTTATCCATCATCAAAGTGAGTATGTTTGAAAGTTACAAAGGTTGATATAAAAGAATAAAAACCCTAAACACTAAACATATCCACTTCATATCTATCTTATCTATCTTCTTATATTCATGCTACACTTCACTATCATCTTGATCTTTCAAACCCGCAAACACAAACACAAACACACAAGAAAACCTTTGTGAAAGTTAAAATATAGGTTTTTCCCTAACGCAAAGCCAGATTAATGTTGAATCCAAAACTAGGATCCAAGAACAAGTCTTGAATCCTAGTGGCTTGATCTAAGCAAATAGAAACCCCATGAATGATATTTAGAACAAACAGTAGTGAATAACATGAACCGAAACCAAGTAAGTGTAAGTAGTTACTCATAGTAGACAGTAGCTAACCAATAGTACATCACTAGGTAAGAGCATGAAGTAATCAACCAGTAGTAACTAGGAATACATCCAGAACAAGTAAGCCAACTAAATGAGAACCAAATAGAAATGCTACAACCAAACTGATCACACAAGCCTTGGATTCATAAAAAAAGCATCAGGCATTGGAGGATGAACACTTGTTAGTTCATCCCTCCAAAACACAGTTCAAACAAATTTGAGTAACTCAGTAAACCAATCAAGATCTCAACTAGGATAGCACCAGATAATATCTTAGAATAGAATTATCCCATAGCACACTAGCAAGATCTCACCATAGATCAAAATCCCTAGGATTAGTAACTATCCCGAGATTTCTAAACACAACTAGTAGGAATTCCAAACCAATAGGAATCATAGCCATCACAAAGTAAGACTATTAACCCAAGGAAATTCCCAAGCTTAGAGTTCTATTATGGGCAAGTAAACTCCAGAAATATAAATCATGATATCTAAAAGAAGTAAACCAATAGAAGTTGTAGTCATCACAATACAAGATCTTTAACCAAAGAAAATTCAAAGGCTTTGAATTCCAACTATGAACTGAATAATACCAAAATTAAAATGACAGACAATCTAATAAACCAATCAAACTTCACAACAAGTAATCCTAAGAATAATCATCCAACTGGAATTGCAAGGACACATGGATGAAATCCAAACTAAAATCACAAATAATAATAATGAATATACACTTGTCATGATCCAAAACCAGAACATGGCAAAAGATAAATCGGCATGCCTACTTACGCATATGCAGATATTCACCCACTGCATATAAAAACAAAGGAGTTAAAAGTAGCATGGGATTAACCACCAAAAGTAACATGGCACCTATGAAAAAGTTAAGCAATATAGATGGTTTCACACCTACCCACGCAGTTGAATCACCTAAATGCATGGCATAGGTGTCATAACCATAGCCATTTAGGAACACTATAAATAGCTGACCACCTAAGACCAAAAATACACACACTAGTTTAGAGAGAGATCTGAGAGGTAGAAAAAGCAAAAAAGGAGGAGAGGAACTTGAAGACCACTTCAACAACTAGAGGAAGAAGAAGAAGAAGAAGAAGGAAGCTACTACATATCTTCATAAAGAATAATTAGGAAGCTACAAAGGTTTTATCTTAGAACTCTTAGGATGGGTAGAGAAATAATTAAATTGGTAGTTATGGATCATCTAGATCTAGGGAAGGGTAGAATTATAACATTTGTGTCTTCGGATTGAGGACAAGTATGCCATGAGGGGGTCCTCGAGGCGTGCGGAAGAGAGGGGTGTGAGACGTACGGTGTTCCGGGACGGTGAGCACACAAGTTTACCCAGGTTCGAATCCGTCGGCTTTGGACAGATCCTACTCCTGCTAGCAATCTAGTAATACGGCAGAGCCGGAATATGGGTTACAAGGGTTCGCCTGTGCGAGTTGAGATTGAAGACTATTGAGGGTCTAAAGTGTTGGTCTAAAGGCTCTCCCTAGGACGGCTTATATAGATATCCGGCCTAGAGAGATCTATCCGGCTACGACTAAGAGTCGGTTATAGAGTACATCTTGAACTACAAATAACATTATGGGCCTAAGTCGGTAAGTCTTCTAGGCCTTCCCGTAACCTGATTGGACTCCGTCTTCTCTCCCTGACTGGGCCGCCCGTGAAGCAAAGCTCTAACCCGAAGTGGGCCACCCTGGTCAGTGATGAACTGTGAGGATACCCGGAAAGTATATCCCCAACAGCAGCCCCCGGAGGCCTCCAAGATCCAAAGTCAGATTTATCATCGTCTAGCTTGATCTTCGGTTTGCAGAATCTTGAAGGGTTCCTGAAACTTCACAACAAAAAATACGATCCGGGTCTTAAAAATAAGTCTGACCTATCAACAGGTTACTCGGATTTTCTAGCTTGATTTCAAACTAAGCCGGAACTTGGTCTCTAACGCCACCTGACATAAGTCATGGTCAAGTCACATCATCTGACAGACATCCTGTCAGCATGACTATTGGTGGGTCCGCGGTTCGTGGAACCGGGGCGTCGTTTCAATGCGTGCACGGAGATTGAGGCGGCGTAATCATCGCGTGGGTCCTTCCCAGTTCCTTCCACGACGTGTGGCAGTTACACTGTAGCATTTGCACGAATCTTGGCGCGGTTAGGTGGATATAAGGGGTTATGATTTTCTCCTTCTCTCTTCACCTGTTCCCTTGCCTTTTCCTCTCCTCCAAATCTCCCCGCACGCACAGAGCTCCTCTACTTTTCCCCAAAAACTCCCAGCGCCGCCCATCCTAGGTCATCTGCCCACCGGAGAAATGGCTTCTTCCTCCTCTTCCGGCTTGGTGGCAGCGGCGGCGACAGAAGCGGTGGCGGAGAAGGAAAGCTTCCACGAGGTCTGGATCCCCTGCGTACTCGACGACGAGAAGCTCCAGAACATGGAGACAGAAGGGCTCCTCCGTGCCGGTGACTGGCGGAGCGGCTTCCAGGAAACCGTCCCCAACCCGCGCGTCGGCGAGCGGGTCCACTTCGGCACCCACCTTGACAGAGGTTTGTCGTTTCCTTCCTCGGAGTTCTTCTCCGAGGTGATTGACCATTATGGTGTTCAACTCCACCATCTTCCTCCCAACTCTCTCCTAGAGATGAGCGCTTACGCTTCTTTGTGTGAGGGCTTTCTTGGCATTAGGCCAAGTTTGACCTTATTCCGGTATTACTTTCATGACCTTATTCTTTGTGTGAGGGCTTTGTGTGAGGGCTTTTTTGGAGAAATTCTATCACTGTCGGTGTTCCTTATATCACCGGTACCATTAGTTTTTCACTTAGACGCGAGCGCGCATACCCCAAAATCCTAGCTAGTGACTCGGTCAAACAGTGGCCAGCCACATTCTTTTATCATAGCGATATTCCGGCTCCCGGCAAAGCTACTGCTTTGCCGGGTTTTGTCGACGGAGCTGCCACGGCCCAACCGTCTGGGGACGAGGCCGCTCCGGCTCTCAGTGATGATCTGATCCTCGCTAAGAGGCTGGTCGAATATCTGATCAAACACAAAGGACTGAAGGGATCCGACTTGGTCCAATGTTGGGTATCACGCCGGATCTAGCCCCTTCAATACCACGGAGACCGACCGATGCACTCCATCACGTCGTCCAAGAAAGACTCGCTCCGCATCAGCCCCAAAGCCTACACCATGTAGAGCTATATAAGCCAGATCAAGTGGCTGATAAGGGAGCGGATCGAGAGGAGGATCCCGAAGGTTTCTCTGGATATGCATACGGAGGAAAACCCCGTAGTGCCGGTAAGCTTCTAACAGTACACCTTTTTATGTGTTTCAACCTTTGAGTTATATTGCAATACTGATATGTTTTCTTCTTTTCAGCTTGCTGACCTCCCCGAGTCGGAACTTGCTCCGCTCGAAGGATATCCTCTAGAGTTTTCTCAGGAGACAAAAGTGGTCCCATTGCCGGACCTTGCGCTCAAGAAGCGCAAAGCTCCGACAGTGGTTGTTGGCACAAAGGAGGTGCCCGTCATGAAGAGGTAACTTTCAATCACAACTTCCGCCTTTGCACTTTACTCGAATTTCCTTCCGAGATGTAATGTTTCCGACTCTATTACATTCTCAGAGCTAAACAGCTCATCAAGGGCAAGGGGAAGGGAACTTCTTCGAAGCCCCTATGACAGACGAAGCTTACCATAGCTTCTCCTGCCGTGGCTCCTCCAACTCCTGCCCCTCAACCTTCCGCAACACCGGTGATTTCTCCGGCTGCCGCAGAAGATCTGGCTCCTTCAGCGGAGCCTGCGATCCTTGAATCGCAAACTGACGTCACCATGGGTGAGTCAGATTTAGATAAGGGTGAACCCTCTTTGGGTAATGATCCCTCGGTAGAAACTTTTACCGAAAACCTTATCAGTAATCCGGGACTTGCCAAGTTTGGCCTGTCCTGGAAATCTGCTGAAGAGATCCAGCGGCTGGCCAGGCAATGCCTGGAGAAAAGAAACTTATCTGCCAAAGAAGAAGCGCAAGAAGCAGAGGATGTCAAGCACTCTGATCTTCTTGAACAAGTGCGTCTTCTCAACAAGAGGATCAGGTCCGGGGAGCTTCCAACTGCTCCTGTGACCCCTCTAACTCTCGCTGAGAAGGTTGCAGTTGAAGTGAACGTGAGTTTGGATAAACTTACTCGCGAACAATATGTAAGTCGGAATTCTAACTCTTGTTTTTCCTTTATTTCATATCATATCCTCTAGCCCCCAAGCATGAAGTAGGATAAATAATCCGGGTTTATGCTTCCTTAGGATGCCAAAGAACAAACTAGTGTAGCCCCCAAGGCTCGTGCTGATATTAGCAAAAATATTAGCCCGAGTCTTTAGTAGCTTTCTGACTTTGGGTATTCTGACTTATAGAAAGTATATTCCTATAACTAGGATTTGTTAAAGAATGTCTGTGATAAGCGGAGAGAGATCAGAGCTCTCTGACTTAAAAATGCTGAGCTGAAAGTTGCCAAGGATGAAGCCGAAGGTAAACATTCCGAGACTTAAACCTTGTCTTTGTGTTTTCAATGTCGAATTTTTTCGTTGAATTGTTGTCCTTTTGACTTACAGCACTGGTGAAACAATCCTGTGCCATGATTGAAGAGGCCGAGAACCTCAAGACTTTGGTGGTGGAGAACAAGGAGCTTCGCCAAGAGCTGGATCAGCTCAAGGTGGATCATGAAAAGAGCATTGCTCAAATCCTTGAGTCCTCCTCCATGGCTATTGATGAGCGTGATCGCAAGATCGCTGCTCAAGATCAAAAAATCTCGGACCTCAATAATGAGCTTTGTAGAGAGAGGGACCTTTCCGAGGCGCTCCGGGCTGAACTCTAGAGTCTTCGGGAAGAGAAGACCAAAATTGACGACGTTATTTTCGGTACGTTCCATCTGTCTAACTTGTCTTTTTTTCTTCGACTTCTTTCAATGTTGGATTTCTTTTAACTGCTTTTGTCTATAGGTCCTCTGAACTTGACAGACTCCACCTCCGCTGAGCCCCGCACTCACCGGCTTACCCAAGTCGGTGACCTGCTTCATGACTTCCGCCAATCCCTTGAGGACATTGGCGAAGCTCTCAAGATTCCAGACATGCATAGCATGTCGGATTTTCAGGTGCGAGACAAGGCAAAGGACTTGTCCAGGATTGGAACATGTCTTACGCGCGGACTGCGGCGCAAAACACTCTCACCATGGTCATGAGCCACCATGGAAACATGGAAATATGGCGAGTGACCAGAGGGTACTGCAAAGTAGATGAAGACGGCCAGGAGCAGGACATTCAAGCCATCATGGATTCCTGTGCCGGATATGGGTGTCATGTGGCTGATTTGACCAGCTACGAAACTCCCTTCTTCACCCGCCTAGACACTCCGCCTCCGCCTCCAAAAGAATCAGCAGAAGTTTTCGACGATGACCACACCGTTTCTGATGTGGACATCTCGGAACGATGTCAAGGTGGTGTATCTAGCGAGCCGGCAGCTCCTTCCTCTCCTACATCATAGATAAACAAAAATATTTGTGTTATTCTGAAAAACATGATGGGCCTATAAATATGCAGTACTATAATTTTGCTAGTGCTAAGCTTTTGATCTATTCAGCACTTTTGACTTTAAATTTTTGTGTGCCTGAAATGTTTACATAAGCACTTGTATTTTTTCGTCTATACTTCTCATTTATCTGGCTTTCCGCCTCGTCCCTTTCGTGAGCCGGCTAAACCTTCTGCCGGAAACTTTGTCGAGCAACAGAGCTCAATTGCTAAAACAGCTTAAACTCGGAAACAAAGCCGGCTTCCAGTACCAACAATTCACTACTCGGAAAATGCCTGCATCCAGCAATCAGACAAATAACCAAAGTAAAGACTAGAAACTTTAGAGTTATACCCCAGGGTAGCAATTTTAGTATCGGAAATCTAAACCAGAACGAACATGAGCATAAAGTACTTTCAAGCATTCTGGGATTTTCGACTATGACATGATCATTCGGAAATAAGATGATAAAAACTTCTCAGAAAAACTTGAGGCAACCAAAACTTTTATTTCTCACAGAGCATGTACATATATATGTTTACAAAGAAGGATAAACTAAGAATAAAAGGGACGTAGCTGAGCAATATTCCATGGTCTGTCTAACTCATCCGGATTTGTACTACCTCCAGCTCTCTTTCTCTTCTTAGTAGCAGGTCTTTCTTTGACTGGCCTCATGTTAGTTAAGTAGTACGAACCATTGTGCAATACTCGACTAACTAAAAAGGGACCTTCCCATACTGGGGAAAGTTTGTGCTTTCTTTGTTGCACAAGCTGGAGAACCAAATCACCTTTATTGAAAGATCTATTTCGGACTCTCTGGCTATGATACTTGCGTAACTTCTACTGATAGGCTGTAGATCTCATTTCAGCAACGATGCGAACTTCTTTGACTAAGTCGAGATTATTTTATCGAGAAATCTCGGCATCCTCTTCAATATACGCGGCCACTCTAGGAGATGTGTGAATAAAATCGCTAGGAAGAACTGCTTCTGCACCATAGACCAAGAAGAAAGGTGTTTATCCGGTTGACATGTTTGGAGTCGTTCGTAAACTCCATATTACAGAGGGTAATTCCTCTGCCCAAGCCCCCGCAGCACGTCATAGTGGTGCTTCGAGTCTTGTAGGATTAAACCATTTGCTCTTTCGACTTGTCCGTTAGCCTGTGGATGTGCGACTGACGCAATGTCAAGCCGGATATTTTGCTCATTGCAGAATTCTGCCAATTCTCCCATAGAGAAATTACTCCCGTTGTCCGTGATAATTCTATGTGGATAACCATACCGGATTATAACATCCTCGACAAATCTTTTGATTGTTGCTCCATCACAACTAGTGACATGTTTAGCCTCAATCCATTTGGTGAATTTATCCACCATCACTAAGAGATGAGTAAATCCACTTGGAGCTCGTTTAAATGGTCCTACCATATCAAGCCCCCAGACCGCAAAAGGCCATGTTATAGGTATTGTTCGCAGCTGATTAGCCGGAACATGAGCTTGTTTGGCGTACTTTTGGCAGCCTTTGCACGTCTTGACTAATCGTTCGGCATCTGCCTGAGCTGTAAGCCAGAAAAATCCGTGTCTAAAAGCTTTTGCCACTAAAGATTTGGCTGTAGCATGGTGACCACACTCGCCTTCGTGGATTTCCCTTAAGATTTCCACTCCTTCTTCTGGAGATACGCAGCGCTGAAAAACCCCAGAAACACTCCGTTTATAGAGCTCACCTTTAACAATAGTATAGGCTTTTGCTCGTCGGATAATCTGCCGGCTCAGAACCTCGTCTTCAGGTAATTTGCCATCTACCAGATAATCTAGGTAGGGTTGAGTCTAGCTGGGAATTATAGCTAGAACTGCTATTAGAGGTGAGTCGGATTTGGTCGGATATTCCTCATCTACTCCCTTTATTGAGGGAACTTTGAGATGCTCTAAAAAAGCGCCATTCGGGACCTCTTTCCGTGCAGAGCCTATCCGAGATAGTGCATCTGCTTCCTCGTTTTCTGCTCGAGGGATGTGTTAAACCTCAAACCCTTCGAACGATTTAGATAGATCATCCATGACAGCTTTATACGCTGTCATGTGTTTATTTGCATTACAAATATCCGACACTTGTTGAGTAACAAGATCTGAATCTCCGTAACACATCAAACGTCGGATGGCAATATCCTTTGCAATCTGGATTCCATGTAGCAGTGCTTCATACTCAGCAATATTATTTGTCGCTATGAAGTGGATCTGCAACACATATAGAAGTTTATCTCTTTGGGGTGATTTGAGCACCACACCAGCCCCCGAGCCCCCTCGAGCCTTAGACCCATCAAAGTAGAGGGTCCAGTATTCCAACTCAGGAAGGGTCATTTTCTCCTTCGTCTCTGTCCAATCAGCGACAAAGTCAGCAAGGATCTGGGATTTGATTGTTGTCCAAGGTTTATACTCAATATCAAAAGCTGAAAGCTCTATGCCCCATTTGGCGACGCGTCCTATGGCGTCACTGTTGTTGATTATATCTCTCATGGGAGCTGTGCACACCACGGTAATTGGATGCTCCTGAAAATAGTGTCGTAACTTACGAGATGCTAGAAAAACACCGTAAGCCAACTTTTGATAGTGCGGATACCGCTGTTTTGATTCTGTTAGGACTTCACTGACAAAGTAAGTCGCACGCTGCACCAGGTGCTCCTGATTTTCCTCCGGTCTCTCCACCACCATGACGATACTAACGACCTTATTTGTCGCAGCAAGATAAAGCAACATCGGTTCCTAAGGTTCCGGCGCTGCAAGGATAGGAGCAGATGAGAGTACTTTCTTCAGGTCTTGTAGTGCAGCTTTAGCTTCATCAGTCCAAACAAAATCCTTGGTCTTTTTCAGGAGTTTGTATAATGGTGCGTCTCTTTCACCAAGCCGGCTTACAAATCGACTGACCGCAGCGATGCAACCAGTTAATCTTTGTATGTCCTTCAGGCGAGTTGGCCTGGAAATATTGAGTATAGCCTTGATTTTGTCCCGGTTCACCTCTATGCCTCTCTGAGACACGATGAAACCAAACAATTTTCTGGCTAGTATTCCAAAGAAGCATTTCTTCGGGTTAAGCATGATGTTGTATTTTTGTAGATTGGCGAATGTTTCCTCTAAGTCGGAAATCAACGTTTCCTTCTTTTTGGACATCACCGCAATATCATCCACGTATGCATGTACATTGCATCCGAGTTGGTCGTGGAGGCAACACTGCATCGTGCGTTGGTACATAGCTCCTGCGTTCTTCAGCCCAAACGGAATTGTAACAAAACAGAAGGTTCCGAAGGGGGTTATGAATGAAGTTTTGACTTTGTCAGATTCCTTCATCCGGATTTGGTGATAGCTGGAATATGTGTCGAGAAAACAGAGGAGTTCCGAGCCTGCCGTAGAATCGATAACTTGATCAATTCTAGGCAGAGCGAATGGATCTTTTGGACAAGCCTTGTTCAAGGCAGTATAATCAACACACATCCTTAAATCAGTGGTGTCCTTTTTAGGGACCATTACAGGATTGGCCGGCCACTTAGTGTGGATGACCTCTTCTATGAATCCGGCTAACTCGAGTCGTGCTAGTTCCTTAGCTATTGCCTTATGCTTTTTATCACCGAAACATCGTAAGGACTGTTTGACGGGTTTAGCGTTCAGGTTTACATTTAGAAAGTGCTCGGCAAGTTCCCTAGGTACTCCGGTCATGTCAGATGGCTGCCATGCGAAGATATCTTGATTTGCTTGGAGGAACTTGACGAGCGCGCTTTCCTATGCGCTACCTAGGCCTACGCCTATCTGGGTCACCTTGGAGGGGTCATCATCCTTCAACAGTGTCTTCTTCGTCTCTTCTGATGCCTTGAACTCCGGATTTGGCTTTGTCACCTCCTTCTTCGTTGCGGGCATCTCGGACGGATCTATGCTCTTCTTGATCTCCTGGTACTCCTGGGCGTGCAGCACGGCTTCGGCAAAGGCGACATTTCCATCCTCGCACTCTCGCGCTTTCTTCGGATCTCCCCTGATGGTGATCACGCCGTTGGGACCTAGAATTTTCATCATATTGTAAATGTAACACGGACGAGCCATAAAAGCCCAGTAAGCCGAACGTCCGAATATAGCGTGGTACGGGCTCTTGAACAGGACCACTTCGAAGGAAAGTGCTTCCGTCCGATAGTTCTTTGGAGTTCCAAAGGTAACATCCAAAGTAATCTCTCCCAGGGAATTAGCTTGTCTTCCTGGGACAACTCCGTGAAAGATCACAGAGATATGGTTCAGCTGGGTTTCCGAGATCTTCATCCGGCGTAGCGTTTCGACATAGAGAATATTGATACTACTACCACCGTCCATGAGGGTCTTGGAGAAACCATAACCGTCAATAAGTGGATTGACGATTAAGGCGTATTTTCCTTGCTTGTGCAACTTAGGCGGATGATCAGCACGGTCAAATGTGATTGCCACTTCCGACCAGTCCAAGTATTGGGGGACAGCCGAAACTGTTGCATTGAGCTTGTGTAGAACTGCTTTCTTGACCTTTGCTGGTTGAGATCTGAGGAAAGTGACATAAGTGTCCTTCTTGGTGGGAAAAGTTTTCTTCCCTTCCGGCTTGGGATTTGAAGCATCAGCTTCCTCCATGTCAGAATCTTCCTTGGTCCCTTTTTTCTTTTTCGGGATTCTTCTTTCCCTTCTTCCGCTTAGCTTTGTAGCCCACGGTGTCATCTCTTTTGATGTCGTCATTGAAACGACATTCGGTGTTGGTGTGGGACGAGCCCCCATTGGCGTCTAGGTGATGCACACATGGGTTATTGGCAATGTTGGCCCAAGAGTAGGTTTTGCCTGGTTGCTGGTCTCCTCTACCTTGGACTCTTGAAGTTCCACGCCCACGCCCGGGGCCTCCGCCGCGTCCTCCTCGTCCTCTAGACCCGAAAGTAGCAGTGACCACTGCCATTTCCGCATTGGGTTTTCTTCCGAGGTGTTTTTGCGCTTCTGAGCCTGTTGCTTTGGTTGTTTTGCCGACTGTGGCATAGCTAGGGCATTGAGTAATCCCTCTGCATCGTCGGCGGCATCTGCATACTTGCTCGCTGTTTCTATCATCTCTCCCAAATCAGTGACCTTGTCACACTTCAAGCGATGGCGCAGTAGACCAATTAGGAGACCTACGATGAAAGCTTCAATCGCAGTTTGATCATTTACTCCTTCGCAGGAGTTCTTGGTGTCGATCCATCGTCCGAGGTAATCCCGGCAAGTTTCTCTGGCCTTCTGGGTGCAACGCTGTAGGTCTCTGACCGTACAGGGACTTCGATACGTGCCTTCGAAATTCCGAAAGAACGCACTTTGCATGTCATACCAGTTGTGGATGGTGTTCCCCGGAAGTTCGTTAAGCCATGATCGTGCCGTCTTACGCAACATAAGTGGGAGATATCGGGTTGCGACCAGGCTATTTCTGCCTTTGGCGATGCAGCAAGCTTGGAAAAAATCCTGTAGCCAGGTATCTGGCCGAGCAATGCTGTTGTAGGCTTGGATATGTCTTGAGATACCAAATCCTTCCGGGAATCTTGTAGCTCTGATACGTGGTCCGAAGCATTAAGGGCCCACGTAGATATCATCGTTTTCATAGCGTCGCGCCTCTATGTTGGAATTGATCCTGTGCCTCGCATCGTTCGGGGATAGCGATTGTCCCGAATGTCGGCTGTGGCTGCGGTGCCTTGGAGCCAGACTTCGACTTCTGCCACCACCTCCTCCGCCACGTCGTCCTCCATGTCCCCCTTGAGAGCCGTTGTGATGACTTCTTGGTGGAGAGTGTGGGGCAGCTGGATTGTTTCTGGCTAATCGCCGGCCTCCGTCCGGAGCGTCATTATTTCGGTTCCAAGGAGGGTCTTCACTACGACGAGCCCCCTGCTGGCTTGTCCCGGCATGGTTTCCGTCGTTCCTTCGTCCGTTGTTCCCACCATGGTGAGGCTCAGCCGGATGGCTTGTATGTCTAGGAGGTGGCATTTTTTGACGATCCTCCTCCCGATGTTTCTCTTTATCTTCTCCCGTTCGACCGTTCGATCGTTCGACTCTCGTCGGGGAGGATTCCTCAGATACAGTGCAGCAATGGCCTCTTTTTCGACCGCTAGGGCGACGTTGCTCTAGTCATGCGTAGTTCTGCGGTGCTGTCCTGACGATTCGGTTCTCGAATAATTGTCTTCCTGGCGCTCGGGGCGATGATACTGCTCCGGAACGCGCTGGGGTCTTATGTCAGCCCATGCCGGATCTGTGCGACATTGGTCGGAATCCGAGACCAGTTTTTGACTTCTGGACATGGCGACCTTTTGCTGCTCCAGTCCCTTGTTGAGTAGTTTGATTTCCAACTGGATTTCCTCCGGTCCTAGATTAGCCGATAGAATTTCTCGGGATGCCAAGGTATTCTGTACTGGGGTTGGATATACCCAATATCCTTTACTATCTTTCCGAGGCTTCCCCATCTCATCTCCGAAAAGGATGGCGTGGATCTGCGGGAATTGGTTGTCACTGGTGTGACGCTTCCTGGTCTTCTGGTATTGCCTGGAGTTGTAATTCCCCGCAGATGCTATGCGTTTCTTTTCCTCCTCAATGTTTTTGGCTTCATGGAGGAGTACTTGACGACGCGCTTCTAGGGCCTGCGCCCTCTTGTCCAATTCTTCAGTAGTAAGTTCTGTAGCTGTAGGAATAGGTGTGGTTAATGCAGCATCGATGAGTTTACGCGCACCTTCAGTGATCACGTGTCCATCCACCGATTCTTCTTTTTTCTGCTCGTCTGGGATAAGTGCTCCATCCGAGTCTTCTTCGTATTCCTCAGCAATCACCTCCTCTGTCAGAGGGTCTTTTGCCGGGGTCTTGTTCTTCTTGTTCCTCTTCTTTGCCTTCTTGGCAGCGCCGGTAGCAAAGATGGCTTTGGGTCCGTTTCCCAGAGCCAAGCTCTGATCGGTACTTTCGGACATCCGGACTTCGGGATTATCTCTGACTTCCATGTCATCCTGCGCTTTGGGAGAGTGTTCCCCGGATTCTTCATCCATGGCTTCTCCTTCTTCTGCAGTTTTGGAGTTGTACTCCTCTTCGTATTCCGCGGAGAACTTTCGGAAATCCGCTGACGTCATCGATTCATCCAAGGATGCAGGTATGTCAGCGTTTGTTCCAATCGCCTCCAGCATAGAGTCGGTGTTTTCTCCAGCATCGGCAGAGCCGGATCTGGATCCCACATATCCGATGAAGTGTGACGCGTGCTTCCTGAGGTACCTGCGGCTCTCGCGGTCAGCCATGTCGAAACTTTTGATGGTCTCGAGAATTGCATCTGCGCTTGCATCTTGCATTATCATACGTCGCGGTGTGTACCTTAGGAAAGGCCTGTCTGTCCCGGCATCCTCAGAGCCGGAATCAGTGTCGTTGATGATCTCCTCCTAGTTTTCGACTTCCACGGGTGGGTCGATCTGGGATCCGGTCTCTCCTAGGAGATCCACTCCAGATTCGACTTGGACCGCTAGGTCTTCCTCAGGCTCAGATTTCTCCACTATCTCCGCAGCTGGTGCGGGCTAGGTGGGATTAGGATTTTCTGAGATCCGAAACTCTGCCGCCTCCACGGGCAAAGGGGGCCCAGAAGATTCTTATGCCTCTATCATCACCGCTGGGGTGGGTGGGGCAGGTTCAGCGAAACCGATGTAAACATCGATCTCGCCAAAAGACATGATTGTGTAGGCAGTCATAGCCTCCCTAGCCGGAATCTAGGTCTCGTCGAGAACGATAAGAGGGACGTCGCTGGCGTAGAGGATGCGACCGACGGTGATAGTTTCGCCAATTCCGATTCTTGCAGATTTCGCTCGGAACGTAGATTCGAAGCTCACTTGCCCCACGGTGGGTTCCAACTGTCGTCGGATTGAGGACAAGTACGCCATGAGGGGGTCCTCGAGGCGTGTGGAAGAGAGGGGTGCGAGACGTACGGTGTTCCGGGACGGTGAGCACACAAGTTTACCGAGGTTCGAATCCGTCGGCTTTGAACAGATCCTACTCCTGCTAGCAATCCCGTAATACGGCAGAGCCGGAATATGGGTTACAAGGGTTCGCCTGTGTGAGTTGAGATTGAAGACTATTGAGGGTCTAAAGTGTTGGTCTAAAGGCTCTCCCTAGGACGGCTTATATAGATATCTGGCTTAGCGTTTACAGGAGAGATCTATCCGGCTATGACTAAGAGTCGGTTACAGAGTACATCTTGAACTACAAATAACATTATGGGCCTAAGTCGGTAAGTCTTCTGGGCCTTCCCGTAGCCGGATTAGACTCCGTCTTCTCTCCCTGACTGGGTCGCCCGTAAAGCAAAGCTCTAACCCGAAGTGGGCCACCCTGGTCAGTGAGGAACTGTGAGGATACCCGGAAAGTATATCCCCAGCAATTTTCACTAATAGTTAGTACCAGTAGATCATCTATGATAATGATATTATTGCTAGGAGGCAAGCATAAGCACATAATCTTGATTATCATCTATGTACACTCAATTAAGAGGCTTCACCGACAATAACCAAGTAACTATATCCTATGCACAACCTTAAGTAAATATTGATTGAGTGATTGATTCAATTAAGGAAGAATTGAATGTATTCCTAAAACAAATATGAAATGATACAATAAATAAGTAAACACACATTTCCACTAACTACAATTTCAGCGGGACACAGAAAGTTTGCCCATTGAAATTGCATCTAGAGGAAAAGCATGGATAATTAGATAGTGCATCAGTTATCCATACTAAACAACCTTAAACAAAAATTAATCTATACTAAACTATAACTACTGAATAACAACCATCTATCAAATGAGGAATGAAATGAAATCCTAAATAGTAGCATCCCCATCCCCTAAGAACTATAAGTTCAAAGGATTAGGAAGACATTGTCAAGAATAACATGTCAAGAATATTTTCATTAAGAAGTAAAAACTACATAATAATATATGCTAAAACACCAACTCACTTGAGTTGTGTATTCTGATTAGAAGAAAATAAAGAACTAGATAGACCAGCATCACTTAATAAGAACTACCAGAAAACCCTAAACAAAGATCATATTAGTATTGATCATGCAAATGAAAGGATTAGTACAAGATACCTAAGACTAACTTGTAATATGTACACATCAATTCACAAATTAATAGAAGAACATGCTTAAGTATTTAACTCCGGGAACTATAAAACCTAAACTAAGCAACATGTACAGAACCCTAAATCAAGATCATGAATAGAACTATATTAACAACTAGCAATCTAGAAGACCCTAGAAGTATCTAGAACCTACTAGAAAACCTAGAATCGAAGCCACGGAGAAAGAACAGAGTAGAACCCTACAAAATTGGGGGAAATTCCCCAAACGAACAAGTAGTAGAGATAGTTGTAGAAAATAAGAGAGAGGAGATTTACCTTCAAAAAGTTAGGGCCCATCTCACCACTGATTGAAAATAGGAAAAAGAGTAGCAGTGATGGTGACTGGCGGCCCATGAAGAAGAATAGAAGCTAGGGAAGGCGACGTAGCCACCACTTAGGGTCATCTCAATGGGGGAGACGACGGAGTTGCATCAGAGGCAATTGCATCGCCATCACCGAAACCCTAGAACGGGTTAGGGTTGCGAGAAGACAACAGAGAGGTGGAGAGACAAATCTATTCGGTAGGATGGTACGGTGAGAGCGAGGGAGTGTTTTAGGCGGAAGCACGCCGATGAGGGAGGTTGGAGGCGGCCGGAGCAGCAGGGCAGAGCGGCGGTGGCGTCAATTGCTATCGTCATCGCCTCGCAAGAGATAAACTGAGATAGGAGTGTGTGAGAGAGAGAGTGAGGGGAGTGGGCCATGTACGTGGACTTAGTGGGCCCAATTACTTAAGTGACTGGGCTGACTGGTGGGGCCAAGGGCATTTTAGTCTTTTCACTATTTTATAAATGCCCAATTAACCAAAAACAACCCTAGACATTTTACAAAAAATAAAATAAAAAACCCCTAGAAAGATAAAAATGAGTAGAATCCAAAATTAATTTTTGAGGATTTTTAAAAATAGTTATAAAGGGATGAAAAATTCAATTCACTTAATAAAAGATTAAATCCCTAAAAAATACATATTCCAAGAAAATAAAATAAAAATAATTCCAAATAGGGAAAATATATGGAATGAGGATTCCTCTTTTTTGTAATTATAAAAATATTATATTAAAAAGGCCTTATTAAAGCTCACCACTAAATATTAATTACTCAAAAAAATGAAAATACTCAAAAATATTGTAAAAATCAATTATAAGATGAATCTTTGAATATTCATGTTTGTTGAGTGTTGAATGAAATTCCAAATAATTATCATATCCAAACTTCTAATAAATAAAAGAAAACCTTGAAGAACATATGAAAATTTTATAGCGAAACAAGATTCACAATTAGAAAATACTTAAATAAAAACTAACATGCGTAAATTAGGGGTAGGGAACAACCAACTAAAATAGAACTTATATCTAAGACTTTAAGTATGCATTTTGATTTTATACATTGTTCTTACCAGACAATGATGCTTCCTTTCAAAAATAGAGGTCCAGAGTAGTTTAGTACCCTCAAATTGCCTTACTTCAAAAACAACAGGCAAGTTCACTCTTGCATTACCTTGTGAGACCAAACTTGCAATATTTCATTGCAAGAGAATGCTTACATGTCCTTTGACATATTCAATAAAGCATTTTCAAAACCTTATCACTTGCATTTCAAAGAAACATATTCTTTATGGAAACAACTATGTGTGTACCAACTCGTTGGGACTCCAAGTGCAGAGTGTTGTAGCAAGCGTCTTTTCCCCACAAGAGTGACTCGAGGGTTAATATCGAACTCTCGGGGAATTGGCTCAGAAGTTAATTATTCTTCTCCTGCCAAGCAACCTGTAAAGCAAAGTTCCTGTCTTGTGTCTCTAACTCCACCGTGTGGTTGTCAAGCACAAAGTTCCATATTAGTAATATGAAATAAAAAAAGTGCAGTAAAGTAAACTAAGCAAACAAGATGATGGTGGTGATAGTTTTGGTTGTTTTTGTGTTTTTTTGTGTGATTGCAAATGAAGAAAGTATTTTTGTATTTTCGGATTAAAATATTGGAGCAAATGTAAAGTGTGATAAAACCGTTGGAAATGTGTTTTTTATGATTTAAAATGGACTGGGGTTCATGGTTTCACTTGTCTACTCTCTTTTTAAGTTGTAGTGGACATAAAAAATTCATCAGATACATAATATTAATGGAACTTAAACATGTGTTTGATAAGCATTCATATGGGCATCACGTCCTAACATAGAGATGATGCAGCACATCTCTCATATACTCTACAAGATAGGGAAAACTCCAAGCAAATCTTGAACTAAGCATTACACAGAGTATAGCCTTAAGTAATATGACATGATGTTTGAATTACAAATATGCTACCTTTACCAAACAAGATTATCTAGCTATCACAAGATAATTATAGCACATGAATTCACTTAATCCCTAGTGAAGCAGCAAAAGAAAGATAAAAACCATAGTAGATAGTAGATTTTGTTGTCACTATCCATTCAATACCACCATGATACTCTATCTAATACACACTTCTCCCCACATGGGCTCTTGCATACAAGTTGGATCAAAACAAGTACTTAAGAACGGGGTACATGATATGCATCTATCAATACATCTTACACATAATATGAAGGGAATATGCCCGAGAGGCAATAATAAAGTGGTTATTATATTATTCCATGTTTATGATAAATGTTTATTTTGCATGCTATAATTGTATTAATTGGAAACGTTAATACATGTGTGTTTAATAATCAAAATACAAAGTTTCTAGTAATGCCGCTACTGCAGAAAGGCTTATAGCTGCCAGGTGATCAGTGACAGGCAAAACTGGTCCTATCACTAGTAAGTATTACTAGCGACAGACAAGGATAAGCCTGCCACTAGTACAAAATACTGGTAACAGGCGGATAAAAGTGACTGTCACTAGTATTCTTTATGGAAACCGGCTGAATGGAAAATATACTTAGTGACATGCATCTATAAAGGCCTGTCACTGGTAAAACTATGATTAGTGACAACATCAAAATGTGCCTATCACTAGTATGTTTCATGAGGCCGGCTGATAGGGTAAATTCCTTTGTAACGAACATCTCTAATGGCATGTCACTGGTAACTAGAAATTTTTTTCCAGTTATTATGCACATTGGTTTAGCGTAAAAATGAATGTGATATCAAGCCACTACAATTTTGAACCTACGGCAAATCAATCAGCAGAAAAAATTAACAGAAAAAATTAATTTTGTCGAATTTCACACTGGTTGCCGAGAGCAATTTTTGGGAGAACTTGTAGTGAGGAAGTGTCAAAATCAATTTGCCGAGAAAAAAATTGTTCAAATCAATCCAAGAAGCGGCCGTTGCAGCCAATGAGACTATAGGATTAGGCTCCCCCGGATCGCCCTGCCGCACATGATCTGAACCGTCGATATCGCCGCCCATTGTTTTGAACCGTCCAGTCCAGTCCCCGCGGTCATGGCCCATTGATCTGAACCATCTAGTCCAGTCCCTGCAGAGGCACAACGAAACCCTAACCATGCCGCAGCGTCGCAGTCTCTCCCTCGTGCGACCCCTCTCTCCCGAACCCCCTTTCTCTCTCCGATGCCACGCGCTGCCTCGATCCCGCGCCGCTTCCCTCGATCTGCCCTCCTCCCCGCCGTCGACCCCTCCCCACTTGTCCTGGCGCTCTGCTTCACCACCGTCGAGGGCATGCGCTGGCCGACGACAAGCGCGTGCCTCCAAGCAGGGCACCTTTACCCGCGTGACCCTCGACTGTCGACGGCAGTGGCCGCAGCAAGGCGGGCCTGCAACGGCTGCAGCAAGATAGGAGCACGTCGATGTGGGAAGGGGACGGATTTCTGGGTGAATCTCCTCATCGCCGGATGGATCTGGCTGCTGCTGGTCTGCAAGCAGCTGAACCAACCTGAGCAAGCGGACGGGAGTTAGCAGGCTCCAGCGTTGGGATATTCAAAAAATAGAAAAGAAGGGGAGTAGATGAAGACCAAGGGAAAAGCCTGCAGAACCTGACTAGATTGACGATCTACACTAAGGTAACTCTAGTAGTGTGTAGATGGTAGATTGATAGATCGCTTTGAGGATTAGTACGACTGCACCTGTTTTGAGTATTTTGGCAACGGAGTATTAAAAGTGAAACTGACACTAAAGGGAGCATAATCTGAGATGGAACCAACAATAAAGTTATAGATGATGTCGTTAGCTTTCCAATGATACCAAGTTTGTGCAATTCGGAATAACGGTTGTTTAGATATCATCAAAACATTGCCGCTATACTAGGATTTGCAGTCTGTGCTGATTTCTGTTTTAAAACAATTAGTCCAATGTCTAGCTAGAACCCGTTTCTAGGCTAAACATGAAAGATGTACATAATTTCCTGCTGATCATCCTAATGTGCTAATTTGTTTGATTCGATAAAGGGGATCCAGACTAACGTTAGCTAAACAGGTCAGTCCACCAAGTTCCAGAGATTAGATTAAAGGCATGAGCGAAGGATTCTGGCTGTGTTTAAGAGAGATGTATATACTTTTAATTTTGGCAATGATTATTGATGGAAGGACCAGTTCTAAGAGGGTTTTTTACAAGTCCAACTGACTTTTTCCAGGTTTATTTCTCAACATGGCTCCTACTGGGTTCTCTCTATTACTCTAGCGTAATAGGGTGTTGTTTCATCTGAATATAGAGGCCCTCTAGAGTTAAAGGCTGTCATTTTTGGGTTTGAATTAATCAAATGAGGGGATGGTTGCAAGGCGCTAGCTAAGTAAGCAATATTATTCCAAATGATCTAACCAAGAAATAGAAAAGCTTTCAAGAATAGAAATTGATTTAGATAATTGAATTAAATATTGCTAAAATCGTCTATAATTTTCTGATGTTGTTGTTTTTAAATTTTTATACACATTTGTTTTGATCAGTGAGTTATGCTCTAATCTGAAGCGAAGACTTGATTATGACGAACTGATGAAGTGTCTGACGTTCACAGCCCCATCGACAACCGCCGCCAGCATGCTCCAAGCGGGCTCCTTCTTCCGAAGAATCTCCTTGCCATGTTCCAACGCGCTTGCTCTTTGCTTCCATTAATAAGTAGAAATAGGAAATATAAAGAGCGGCTCCGATTGTTTGGACAATCCATGACTAGCGTCCGTATAAATTCTTCTTTTATGAAATATAAATATTATATCATATTGGGTTCTGTGAACGTATCATTGTACAACATATTATTGTGGTATATGCTATATGAAATATTAATGGAAAATGTATTTAATTTTTTGTACAACATCTAATTGTGCTATTTGGAATATTTGCGGAACATTAAAATTTTTATTACTGAAATTCAAACCAGTGACAGGCAGGAGAAGGGCATGTCACTACACAACCCATAGGGCTGCGGCCTTTGATCGGAACTAGTGGCATGCATCTAATTTGTCTGTCACTAGTATACACATAGTAGTGACTAGCACGTGTAAATGCCTGTCACTAGTACACATACTAGTGACAGGCACTTGCCTGTCACCAGTAACCTTATACCAGTGACTAGTTAACAGTGACAGGCGCTTTGCCTGTCACTAATAAGGGTTTTGAGCCTGTCACTGGTAGTCTATTCTGCAGTACCTCTCATATAAATTAGCTCGTTGATTAACAAGATGATCAAGGTTTTCTGATCATGGATATTGGATGTTGTTAATAATGAGGTCACAACATTGGTGGAATGATGTGATGAACATTCATCCAAAGTATAGAATTATGATCAAAGTGATTATGTTTATATTGCTATAACATCATACGAAGAAATCCTATTCCTTAGACCATGAGATCATGTTAATCACTAACATCGGAAGGGTATCTTGATAACATCAAACATCACATCATAACAGGGTGACTATAAAGATGGGTTCAGTGCTACGAAGGTGTTATGTAGAGGCTCATGGATTGAGAGTGGGATTTATCCATCCCGATGACGGATAGATATACTCGGAGCCCTCTCGGTGATATCACATTGAAATAGCTTGTAAGAAGGTGATGTGATCACTAGAATGTTATATCACAAGAACGAGAAAAGAGTGCACGTCAGCAACGAGATAACACTAGGTATTGAGATACCGATGATCGAATCTCGGACATGTAATATATCACGAGACAAAGGGATTTAGTTACGACATTAAAGTTTCACACGATCACAAGAGTCATCGTTGAATCTGTGGGAGTCAGTACGAATCTCCAGGTCCTGCTGCTAATTATTGATCAGAGACGGGTCTCGATCATGTCTGCATTATTCGCGAACCATAGGGTAATACACTTAAGGGATACCGACACCATTTGGAGAAAATCTTTTTCATATAAAGATTTAAGAAAGTGTTAGAATCATTTCGATGGAAACCGGAATTATTTCGGGTGAAATTGCAGAAACTGGTTCTGCATGTGATATTGAAATGTTGCAGGGGGTTTATGTGAATGTTTGTTAATCAAAGTAATTAAAAAAATCTGAATAAATAAATAAAATAGTTTTATTTAATGAGATATTGCATTAAATTTGGTGAAAATTTAATGCATGTGAGTGAAAGTGTGAGTGGAGGCATATTTATGTGAGTGGAGCATCCACCACATGAATGATGGAAGAGGTGGGGGCACCACCATGGCTGCCACGCCATGGCCCTTTGGATGCCACCCTCTTCCCTATAAAAGGCCCCCCTCTCCTCCTCACAAAGTACACCTCCTCGTGAAGGATCTCCCCCCCCCTATAGAAATTATTCCCCATGGTCTCGGATTAGCGAGATACATGTTTTTGGTGTCTTTATCTAGAAAGGAGTTATTGCTTCCGCTGCATCACTGGAGCAAGGAGGCGGAGGTTGTTCGGTGGACCAGACGTATGTGCGATCACGGATGCACTGCTACTTTGCGATGATAACTTGATGGTGCTACAACTGCTGGACCTGAAGGACTTCATCACAATCTTGATATCGGCAAGTGTATGACTACATCATCCCCGAGTTGCATCTCGTTAACAAAGCTTTGTTGTCTTCGAGGGTATGTTCTCTATGGATGTGTATCCACCCGTTGCTTGTATCTAGTAGATAGATCTTGGCGTATAATAGTTCCCATCGTAGGAAAAAATGTGTTTCTATGTTGAGAGCCCAACAGTGGTATCGGAGCCAGGTCTATGCATAAATGCTTTGCACAGGTAGTACACATAAGAGTATGTGGGCGATGATGATCATTTTATTACATCTTCGATGTATTTTGTATATTTGTGGCATAGTGGGATGAAGCGGCCCGGACTAACTTTACATGTCCTCGCACATGAGACCGGTTACACGATTGACATGCAACTAGTTTTGCATAAGTGGCTAGCGGGTGTCTGTCTCTCCTACTATAGTCAGTATCTGATTTACAACAAGTTGCTAATAATTTAGTTATCATCGTTGTGGTTTCATGTTCATAGGTAAGACCAGTTCTATCTTCGAAAGCCCTAAGCCACACAAAACTTGCAATGGATAAATTAGAAGCGTCTAGTTTAGATTGTTGCTGGGCTAGTGTCATGATATGGTAATGTTGTAAGTTGATGTATAGTTGATACTCTTACAACACACTTAACGTCTAAGTTCCATATACCTTGGCCTTACACACAAAGGAATGATAGAGATTATACCATGATGCACATGATAGTGATCAAATGCATGGACCATATCATTCCACTTTACACATATGATGTTTGCATATTATATTGCTAGTTTGGCGTTTTAGTAGCATTATAAGATGATCCCTCATTTAGATATCAAGATAAAAAATATGTTCTCCCTTAACTATGCACCATTTATGTTTCGCCGCTTCAAGACATCACGTGATGATTGGGTGTACTTGAATCCACGATCATATTTCGGGTGTAAGACAGTTTTACACATGCGAGTACTACGGTTCTTACTTGGCGAGCCTAGCATGTACAGTCATGGCCCCGAAACACGGACTGAAAGGTTAAGCATGATTCATATAGTTTATATGATGCCCATATTGATGCTTGCCTTTGAAGCTACACCGACTCATGTGATGATCGGACTTGGTGTAGTGGATTTGGTTCATGTAATCACCAAAAAGACACGAGGGATGTCGTTTTTGAGTGGGAGTTCATTTCTAAGTTGGATTAGTTGAACTCAATTTATGATAAACTACAATCGAAGTGAATTTGCATAATTCATTGTAGTCATTAGCATCCTTTTACTACCTTGCACTTAGTTTTAATTGAGATAATAGAACTATAGAATTCTGGATATTTACTTTACAAACTGGTATCGTATTGTTTTGAATGTCAATTTTAGAAGTCCTATTGCAAACTTTCAGAAAACTCTATTTACTCCATGAAGTTTAATAGGTAGTATTAAATCGAGAGTAAGAATTCCAATGTTAGTATCTAAAGTATCATATTTGCCTCCATGATTCTTGATATTCAAAAGTTGTTTTTAATATCGAGGTTGTCTAGGAGCTAAAAGAATTGTTTCAGAAACCATCATGTGTGGAAGATATTTTGATATGTAAAACAATGTTTATGGTTGCAATATGATAGAGTATAATTTGGCAAAATACATGTTCTCACATTGTATGAGAATTTGCGAAGGTTGGAGATGCTAGAAGTCCTAATCTCCCAAGAAGGCTTTGGGAACTGACATATACTCACAATTCATCCTTGTAGGCCATAGTAGCTTGATAATGAAAGTTGTCATGATAAGGATGAATAGAACATGTAATTAAAATGTTTACTACACTAAAAGTTTACTAAAGAATGTATTTTTGAAAGAACACCAAACATTTGATGATGGTGATCTACTTCAAAGTGCAAGTCCAAAGGTATTAGTATTTTACTATATATGCTTTGGACTATGTGTCATATGTATGGCGCCACTATTAATGTTGCTAGATTCTTTTAAAAGGAAAAGGAAATGCTGAAAGAGAATCTATAAAAAAATTGGCAGAAAAGAAAAGACTGGAAATGTTCAGCTGAGGTATATAGATGATATACATGTTATGGTTGTATTCTTTGCTTATTAAACAATGTGGTTCTTGGGTATTGGATACCGAATTGGTTGGAATGAAATATCATACAGAACGACACAATTCATGAACTATAATGGCCTAAGTAACTAGCAAAAGAATATGTGATGATGTTCATCGAAAACAAATAAAGTGTTTCTCATTGACATCAGAGCTTGCCTTCAAGATTTGTTTAAATAATTCTTATTTTGTTCTGGTATTATGAGAACAATGGTTGTTCAAATATTTACCGTATTCCATAAAACTAATGCTAGAATTTCGCAATATAAATGATTGAAAGATCACTTACGAAGTGACATCACCGTTTAAATTATATTGGAAAGAGAACATGAAGAAACTCCATTTTGATGGATTCTTGGTGTCTATGATTTTGATCAAATGACGCTTCTGAGACTTTCATCGAGATAATTGAAACTTTGTTCATAGGACAAAGAGGATTGGATGACTAACTTATTGGAAATTGTGCATGATGATGTGTATAGTCCATTATATGTAGCCATATGTGATGGATCTTTTTGCTTCATATGCTTTCTCCGGAAATTTGAGTGAATATATTTATATATTTACTTAATAAGGAAGAAGTATGAAACATTTGAAAATTGTTCAAAGACTTTCAAGATGAAGTGGAAAATCATTGTAACAAGAAAATAAAGATTTTATGATTCGATCATAAAGGAAGATATTTGATTTACAGGTTTAGCAAAACACCTAAGATTTCGGGAATTGTTCCATGGATTTGCATTTCCCGATAAACCACATGAGTATGGTATATTCGAGAGATCAAATCAAACCTTGTTTGACATGGTAAGATCAAAGGTGTCATTTATAAAATTACCATTATATTTTAAGGATTAAATCTTTAGAGACTACCGCTTTTACACTGAAAAGAGCACCATCGTGATCTGTTGAAATGACACCATATGAGTTATGGTTTGGGATAAAACCCGTATTGTCTTTTCTTAAATATTGGTATGCTATGCATAAGTAAAATGTTAACAACCAAAGTCGGATATGCACTTCTTTGTAGGTTATCCCAAAGAATTTGTTGGGAATTCCTCCATAACACCGAGGACAAAAGAGTTTGTCGCTTGGAATGTTAAGTTTCTTGAAAGGAATTTTTCGTGAAAAGTTAAGTGGGAGGACAATAGAACTTTGATAAGGTTTTTTAACCTTAGCTATATGTGCTAAGTAGAGCAGCGCTGGAAGGTGTCCTGGTGGCGGCCACAATGCTCATGGATCCCGTGATTACAAAGGTTGTAATCTTGGAGATTAGAGTTCCTATTTGAACTGTATGCATCGGATAAGAATCAAATAGTGAGATTTGATAAACAAATTGTTATTGTTTTGACAATAATGAACCAACTGCATGCAAAGAAGCGATGATGGGCCCTGACTCCATAGAATGACTAGAAGTCATAAAATCCGTGATAGTTTCCATACACGAGAAATCAAGCTTTTGAACTCGGAAGACCCTCCGAAAAGGCATGAAGTCTATCGGTCGTGTTTGGGTCTATAAATAAATAGACATGGATATTTCACATCTATGAAATAATCGACATGTCGAAAAGGAATTTACGACAATGTTCAAGGAGTTGACTATGACAAGATTTGATCTTTCATAGCGATATTTTGTCTTAACGGATTAATCTAGCAACCACTACATATAATTTGGTGTATGGTAGTTGAACAAACAAAATAATGTTCATCTTATAGAATGGTTACCTAGGACGTGTATAAGACGCGGTCCGAAGGGTTTTGTTAATTCAAAGGGTGCTAAAAGGGCATGCAAACTTTAGTAGTTGAAGTAAGCATAGCGGAGTTGAAATATTCACCGTGATGAAAATGTTAAAGGATTTTAATTTTATCGAAGACGATGAAGATGCTTGCATTTGCAAGAAATTAAGTGGGAGTGCTGAGACATATTTCCAATACATTATATAGATGACATGTTGTTGATTGTAAATGATGTATATTTTATTGACACGGGTTAAGAATTTCATTTTGATGAAAGACTTGGGCCGTAATATTTGGTATCAATGTCTATATGGATAGATTGAGACGCTAATATGATTGTGTCAGACGTACATATATGAGATATTGAAAAGGGTTCAATATGGAAACAACAAGAAAGGTTCTTGCTGCATGGAAATGATTGTATCAAGATTCAAGTGTTTCAACACTGGTGAGTAAAATCACATAAAGATTTTGATCAATAATACCGTGATATGTACATATCCATATATGTCCAATGCTCTAAATGTTATGAGCATATACCAGAATGATTCATATGATAATCATTGAACAATAGTAAAGATATTCTTATGAGCTTTGAAAGAACTAAGAATATATCATGTATAAGTGACAAATAGTTGCTAATAGTTCATTGTAATATGTTACATTGATACTAGTTTGTCACAAGATACAAATTAAATTTATCGCAATTTAAACTATGGGTGGCACAATATTATGGAAAGGAAATTCCATGATGAATTTGGATGAGTTCCAAAGTTAAGATATTGTGACGGATACTACAACAAAAGGCTAAGTATATGACTGCCATAGTAGCAGCAAAGGAGGGCATTTGTGTCAAGTAGTTTGTTATCAAACTAGGTGTGGTTCACAGTGGAATAATACTATGAAGATATATTGTACGACAATACTATCGACATGTTTTAACCCAAAGGAACTAAATGTCTCACCATAGGACTAAATTTATACTTACAATGCCATCTCATTAGAGAATGAGTGATGCGTAGAGACGCAAACACATGCAAATACACACGGACCTGAAAGTGCCATATCCAGAGATTATGTTAACCATTAGCAAACGTGTATATTCAATGTATATACAAGTTTATAAACTAGATTATTGATTCTAGTGTAAGTGGGAGACTCAAGAGAATATGCCCGGGAGCAATAATAATGTGGTTATTATATTATTCTATATTTATGATAAATATTTATTTTGCATGCTATAATCTTATATTTACTAATTAGAGCCACTGTAGGAGCTCCACGTTAACTCTCATGCACAAGAGAAAATTGTCCGTGCGATCACCTAATGATTTATCTCTAACCGTTAGATTAATTATATGTTGTAGCACGCACGGACTCCACCGGGCTACACGTCATTGACAAAAAAACGAACTTAGTCTCTGTCCATGCCCTAAGTCCCCTAGCTGCCAAACTTCCTCCTCCGATTTTCCGTCGTTCCACATCAATAGGCTGTCGCTCCACCGACCTACCATCGGCTTGCCCTGATCGGACCATTGCTCCTGCCATGTCTGTCTAGATGACGCCTGGACACGCGTTCTTCTTGGTAGAAGTGATGATCACAAATCTTATCGTTCTTATGTACTCCCTCTACTCCTTTTCCGATATGGTAACCATCATCCTTTTTTCCTCCGTAAGCAGCATGCCTTCAAGTTCAAGGTTTCCCTCGAACAGAGCTAAGAATGTCGCCTACAGCCTGTGTGCCACGCGGCCAGCAGGCAAGCAATCAACAGCTATAAAATCGTGGCCCTCTTCCACTTTGTATCTCTCCTCATTGATCCTCTCTTTGAGATGAATTTTGTCTATGATCTCTACAGGTTTAACGTGTAAAAGATCTATCAGGCCAAAGCAAGCGGGAGTTAAAGCTGATCTTTTTTTCCAGGTGAGTTAAAGCTGATCTTATGTGCCTAGGATTACAGAATTTACAAATTTTGCTGTTGCTGCATCATGGTCTTAATGATCATGTTCATCTAATTTCATCTTCCCTGTAATCTGAACATGTGTTGCCGCGTAGGCATAATTAATTATATTTTCTAGATTTTCCTGTTTGTTGTTAGACTAAAACCATGATCGTACTGCGTTTTTAGGACATCGTATATGTCAAAAGAATACTTATTTGTCTGATCCAAGCACGGGAGGCTACAGCCGACGAGCAATCAGCAGCACATCACGTTATGATTGAGAGTTGTGTTCTCGCGATAGTATTTCCTTCATGCGAACGGTTGTAATGTGATTTTAGGTGCTAGAAGGAGCTTGGACTTGGAGGAAATGGATCGGTAGGTCCCTAAATACATGCTGATTTTTTTAACATGCGATGTCCATGGTTTTCATATATATATATATATATATATATATATATATATATATATATATATATATATATATATATATATATATATATATATATAATTGTTTTGAAATCTATAGGCTCGAGTGAGTTTTAGCAAGAGAAAAGGAATTGGTTAATCTTTTTAAATCGGAACTGCTAACTTCTCTTCGTTGATATGGTGTTCCGTAGTTTTTATAGATAGTGCAATTCCAATATGAGTTGGGATGGAGGATGGAGACAAGTTCACAATCAGCAGTAAGTTACTGATGTGTTTTTATTTAAATCAGGCTATCCGATCGAGTTAAGAGTATTAACTTGGGGTTTAGGGTTTAAGGACTAAATGCATTTGCACCTCTATTACCGGTTGTAATGGCCATTCTCTACATGTCCATTTGTACTCTTGAATTGTGAAAACACAATCCATGTTTCGTTGAACCATAACATTATTTTTATAATTTAATGCAATCAGGCTAAAATATTGGATATCTGCAACTGTTAAGATTTTTTTAGTTAAATATATTTTCTGCATGCTAAAATATTGGACTTGGAGGGTGGTTAAACAACAAAATATTTTATGATATTTTCTGTTCCATTTATGTGAAGGCGCTTGGTCAATATTCAGTTATGTTTGAAAAAATATATACAAAATGCCTATTGGTCAAAGTTTCACAACCAGTTGTAATCACATACGAATATGGGATAGGTGTATTCCTACAGATTTATTAATGTATATAGTAGGTATTTTCATCTAATATTGGTCGAACACTTAATTCATGGACAAAAGTTATACAAATGATATTGCTTATATATACTTTGGGGATATTGTGAATGTTCTACACAAAAGTTTCTCCGGTTGTCCGGTTGAGCCGAGATGCAGGTTTTAACTTCTTTTTATTATGCTTCATGAAACAATGTTCAAAACTGATGTGGTTGAGAGCTATGAGCCTGATACCTGGTACTAAAAGTTATTTGATGTCATGAATGTGTTCATGTTTAGTTACAAGAGATGAATTTGGTTCGTTCAATAACAAAGTTTTTCATCTTAGTGCTGGATTACAAGATATTATATTGTCGTATAATTATATGTTCTTGAAAAGGAAGAGAGAATCCGAAGTTGCATTCTTTGTGGATATTGGACTGTACCTCATTAAGTATCTTTAATGATAATCCATGGTCATTAATTAAATTCATATGTCCGTTCACTATTTGTGTATTTTCATGTACTTCTAGCCATTTGATATATCACATGCAGTTACTCAAATATTCTACAGGTTTTACCTAATGTAGTGAACCAAATCAGAACGATAGGCCAAGCACCCAAGAAGTGTAAAGAAGGTGAAAACTAGCATATTGGAAGGTTTCAATGAGCACCTACAATTTTATAAGTCTCAATGACTGCTTTATCTACATGGTTACTACCAATTTGTAATGTACAATGTTAATAATCCTGAAATATTTATTCTTATTGGATTAGTAAGGAATGTTTTGCGTGCGTTAATTGTTATAGTTTGAAAATACTAGCCGGTGCAGTAGCACGAGTTAATGACTAGTTGTATTAATTGGAAACATTAATACATGTGTGTTTAATAAACAAAATACAAAGTTTCTAGTAATGTCTCTCATATAAACTAGCTCGTTGATTAACAAGATGATCAAGGTTTCCTGATCATAGACATTGGATGTTGTTAATAACGACGTCACAACATTGGTGGAATGGTGTGATGAACATTCATCCGAAGTATAGAATTACGATCAAAGTCATTATGTTTATATTGATATAACATCATACGAAGGAATCCTAGTCCTTAGACCATGAGATCATGTTAATCACTAACACTAGAAGAGTATCTTGATAACATCAAACGTCATACCGTAATAGGGTGACTATCAAGGTGGGTTCAGTGCTACGGAGGTGTTATGTAGAGGCTCATGGATCAAGAGTGGTATTTTTCCATCCCGATGACGGATAGATATACTCGGGGCCCTCTCGGTGATATCACATTGAAATAGCTTGCAAGCAAGTGATGTGATCAATAAAATGTTATATCACGAGAATGAGAAAAGAGTGCATGTCAGCAACGAGGTCAAACTAGGTATTGAGATACCGATGATCGAATCTCGGACATGTAATATATCGCGAGACAAAGGGATTTAGTTATGACATTAAAGGTTCACACGATCACAAGAGTCATCGTTGACTGTGTGGGAGTCAGTACGGATCTCCAGGTCCTGCTGCTGATTATTGATCGGAGAGGGGTCTCGATCATGTCTGCATTATTCGCGAAGGGTAGGGTGACACAGTTAAGGAATACCGACACAAGTTGGAGCAAATATGTTTCAGATAATATTTAAGAAAGTGCTGGAATCATTTCGATGGAAACCGGAATTGTTTCGGATGAAATTGCAGAAACTGGTTTTGCATGTGATAATGAAATGTTGCAGGGGGTTTTATGTGAATGTTTGTTAATTAAAGTAATTAACAAAATTCTGAATAAAATAAATAAAATAGTTTTATTTAATGAGAGCTTGCATTAAATTTGGTGGAAATTTAATGCATGTGAGTGGACGTGTGAGTGGGGGCATATTTATGTGAGTAGAGCATCCACCACATGAATGATGGAAGAGGTGGGGGCACCACCATGGCTGCAATGCCATGGCCCTTGGCTTCCCCCCTCTTCCCTATAAAAATCCCCCATCTCCACCTCACAAAGTACACCTCCTCGTGAAGGATCTCTCTCCCCTCTAGAAATTATTCCCCATGGCCTCAGATTAGCGAGATACATGTTTCCGGTGGCTTTATCTGGAAAGGAGTTCCTGCTTCCGCTACATCACTAGAGCGAGGAGGCGGATGTTGTTCGGTTGACCGGACGTCTGTGCGGTCACGGATGCACCGCTACTTTGCGGTGCTGGACTTGATGGTGCTGGACCTGATGGTGCTGGAACTGCTGGACCTGAACTTCATCATGATCTTAAGATCGGCAAGTGTATGACTATATCATTCACGAGTTCTATCTCGTTAACAAAGCTTTGTTGTCTTCGAGGGTATGTTCTCTATGGATGTATATCCACCCGTTCCTTGTATCTAGTAGATAGATCTTGGCGTATAATAGTTACCATCGTAGGAATTTTTTTGTTTTCTATGCTGCAAGACCAACATAATGGGTTCCAATCTCATATATCAAATCATCAAATCAAGATCCACCACATAGGAATTACATATATGACCATAATCATGTTGGGCAACTCATATGGTACTAAGATCTATGAAGAACAAGAGAGAAATAGATCAAGCTACTACCACAAACCCATAGTCCAGAGGTGGACTAATCCCTCTTGTTCATGATGATGATGGTGGAGATGTTGGATAAGGTGGAGATCCCTCTGGAGGTGGCTCTGGCGGAGTTTCCCCCTCCAATCTTTGCTGGTTCTGACTCCTTTTTGGTGTTTCTCTATTATGCGGCTCTCTCCATGATGGCTCCTCTAGGGGACCTTTTTATAGAGGTTTTTAGGTCAAGCCAAGTCTGTGGGCGAAAGAATCAAGGGAATCCGATGGTCAAGGACGAAGAGAGAGGGGTGGCGTGCCCTACTGGGCTGGGTGCGCCACCAGTGCCGTTTGGCCCTCCTAGCCCTTCTAGTGATATCCAAGCGCTCCAGATTTTTCCCTTGGTGAAATATTTGCGCTCTAGAAATCCCCGGTCCGTTTGACTTAGTTTAGGTTCCTGAAATCAAAAAATACACAAAACAGGGTTTTGCTGTCCTACAGGATTATAACCAAAATAAAGGGATCATTGGTAAATCCGCAAAAATCAATATAAAACATGGATATAACATTAAATATGTTGCAAATATGTGGGATACATTTCAATAAACTACAAAGTTCATGTATGAATTTTACATGCATCAATTATTTTCATAATAAATGTGAAATATTGATTGCCAGCTCAGGGTAATCGATAATCTAAAAATGGTGGGTGATGGAATCATGGTTAAGAAATATGGTTAGAAAGCCATATGTTAGAGATTCCATTGTACTAGGTATTCACTTAGTATTAACAACCAATGTAGTCAACGGTTCATGTGCCGTACAAAACGCACCACAAGTTTTGACATGGGACAGAGAAGTCAGCTGTACCTTTTTCCTTTCGTATGTCCTTGTATCCTAAGTCAGGATAAGATCCAAAGTGGAGATCAGCGGGTGGAATCCCATGATGTCCCTATCTTGTGTTCCAAGGTAACGACTTAGTATATTATAAGGGAGGGAAATGGAGCGTAGGTCTCTTGATTGAAACTCGTTACAATGGGTGGACTGCAGGGACATGGCGAAGGGCAGTGATTGACTTGGATCTTAATAGAGCCTTGAACCAAGGAAGTTTGAATGGGAAGGCATACCCTATTATGCACTCAGGCTTAAGATCATTTGTGGGAAAAGTAGTGCCCCTCTCGAGAGTGTATGAAACGTGACATCTTACTCCCTTTCCTGGGAAAGGATTTCGAAAGCAGCATGAAAGGGATTCCATGAAATCCTGTACAACCCGTGAAGGCTTACGGACATAGTTTTTGAAAGACTAAAACTTACCTTTTCTAAAAACCCAATTTCGAAAATAAGCACATGCCCATGATTCTTATCCATGACTATAGATAGAGAGTCAGACAACCACTATAGAACTTGTTGAGTACGCTCATACTCAATCTATACTTATTAAAACCCTTGCTTAGGTACCACAAAGACATAATACACATCCACTACAGATGATGGCACATAAGAAGATGTTTACTATGATGTACCTGACCTCTCAGGAGGAATTGAAGACGTAAACTACAGAATACAATTTGGAACAGAGGAGGAAAACATAGAGTTAGAGGAATAGTTTCGCACGCATAGGATAGTCGGGTTAAGCAACCTAGACCAAACCCAATACAGTTGCAACACTCTTATGGTGCTTAGCTTAGAAGTGTCGTTTTTCCTAAAGCTATTGCTTTTAAATTTATTAGTAGAAGTGAATCCTCACTCGATCAAGGAGGATCTCGTAGCTTGTATTGTTCTTGTGCTATGAATAAGTAATAAAGGATTAGTTAGACCGATGGTTCTGTTGTACCACTCTAAGGGGTGTAATATTTATGGAAGAGGACTTTCATAAGTGTTATGTGTTATGCCAATGACTCGTGCTCTAGAACATGCAGTGGAGTGCTAGGTCGCCGCACTAGTAAAGCATCTAGTAATTCCATCTTAGTTTGTTTCTCTGTCAGTACAAGTAGACCACCAAATTAATCCCAAACCATGGATTAAGAAGCATGAGCAAGTAGTAATATAGAGTCACTATCATTTGGATAGTACCAAAACCTCTTATTAGCCATTAGAGCAAGACTAATGTTCAAACCAGAAGTATGGTATCATTGCACAACATGCAAGACTATATCCAAAATCAATCCTACACAAGCACTAGAAGGACATGGAAGCTAAGCACAATTAATTAGGTGTGGCAAGGAATAGACCCAGGAAGATTACCCAAACAAGATCAGTACCAGGGTTGCAAGCTAGTAGTCTCAATATCCACTACTCAATAATTCTACTCTAAATGTTTGATCTTAAGCAACTAGAACATGGAAAGAACAATAGCAACAATAAGAAGCCGATTGCAAGCCTTGGCCTAAACCTAGAATAGGGGAAACCCTAATTAGGGTCAACACCAAAGGGAGAGAGAAGCAGGGGAAGAGGAATACCTACCTAGGGTGAGTCAAAGCTCACTAGAGAGGAAGCAGAGGCGGTAGAGTCCACGACATAGTGGCACAGGGAGCACGGGGTGTTGTAACAGCGCCAAGTTGTGACCAATGGCGGTAGATGACCACCAGCACCACGTCACACCACTACCTCACCAGAGCAGCACCATGAGGGGATGAGAACATCGCTGGTGTGTGGCGGTTCCAAAGCACAAAAACCCTAGCTACTAGTAGGGAGTCACCGCGACCGAGAGAGGAGGCAGACATAGAATCGAATTGGACCCAGCAAAGCAGCGGCGTGGACTACGCTGGTAGCCACCGTGGGTGGCGGCCAGAGTGGGCAGGTGAAGGAGATATGCCCTAGAGGCCAATAATAAAGATGTTGTATTGGAATATCACATTAGTTCATAATAGTTTTGTATCATGCTATAACTGTATTAAGTGGAAACATTAATACAAGTGTGGTATATAAAAAACCCAGGTACCAGTTGTCCTCTAGACTAGTTTGTTGGGCAGCTGATGATCGAGGTTTCCTGATCATGGACTTTAGCACAACAACTGACAATAAGGTCACTTAATTAGATGAATGAAGTGATGGACAAACACCCAACCCTAGTATTGAAATGTGACCCAATCACAAAGTTCAACATTGTGATATCTAACAAAGCGTAGTAACTCAATCATTCAACCGTGAGTTCATATTTAATCACTATCTCTCGTAGATGCTTTGATCACATCAACCATCATGATCGTAACTAGGTGACCATAAATGTGTGTATTGGGTATTCCAAAGGAATAGTTTGAGGCATATGCATCAAGATCAGGATTTGCCCATCTGAGTGATGGATAGATACCCTGGGCCCACTCGGTTAGATTACATCTATAAGTTTGCAAACATCTTACTAGGTCATAGGGATGTAATATCACAGGAAAAAGTGTTAACACCCGGATTTTTAATCCCAGATGCCTGTTATGCCATACATCGCAATCCCAGGATTACCATTTTTGCGAGACATAACAGATTGGATATCATAGTACATCATCCATTACAAACCATTATAAGGTCTTACACAAATAAAGGATCTCATGATCCAGTCTTAATACAACAAGCAGCGGAATAAAATAGTAAGCATAGCAGTGGGGTCCATCTTCGGTGTCACAGGCAATGCTGACGATGGGAGATAGTCCTAGTTGTCGTAGTTGTCCTGTTGTCCTTCATCTTGGTAATCCTCTTCATAGTCTGGCCACGGGAATAGCCAGGGACAAATCCATGAGTACTCTTTAAGTACTCGCAAACTATCACTAACAAGTAAGATAGTCTAGTAGGAATGCTAAACTCTATGTTTGTTTGCAAAGTTAAGTTTGAAACCTAAGCTGAGTTCAGAAGTAAAGAAAGATAAGATAAAGTTCTGGAATCACTTCAGTTGGGAAACTAGTTTCATAGACACAACCCTGTTGTGGTCAAGTCAAGATTCATCATTCATTTCATAAGTCATTTTGAAAACATCTGACAACGGAACAGTATGGCCACTCCAACTGTCCATAACCGTGGGCGCGGCTATTCGAATAGTTTGACACTCTGCAGAGGTGGTACACTTTCACCACAAGATTCGATACAGTCAGGGATAACCCTGAATCATCATACTTAGTATGTAGATAATCAAACATAACCTTTCAATTATACACCCTAGTATAAGCACCTCTCCTATGAGCTTGGCCTCCCAGCCATGGCCATCTGCCATCCTGGGCACTGCATAGGTGGACATCATTGAGAGGTAGCCTCATCTCAGACCTCTCCCACGAGGGAACTCATACTAATGCATATAAACTTCCGGCTAAGCCTTACCCAATACATGTATTGTGGTTGTACGGTAACTTTGGAATGGTATCGCATCCGAACCCAACCATCAGTTTTTATAAAGGGCTAAGGCTCATGCCTCAACATTTTCAATCATCATAAACCAGTTGTGTTTATCAACACATGTCAAAACATCTCAATAGAATGACTCATATTTCCAAGGTTTTCATAAGTGATTTTCACCAAGTATTCCCATCTAAAGTGATCAAGTTTTTGGGTTTAGCTCTAAACACTAAGTTAAGAGTGTCCACTAAGGTGGGATGCTAATATCAATCTCATGCCATAGAATGACATCTAAATCTATCTAGATAGGCCAAGTTTTATACTCTTTATGCTATCTAAAAACAAAGTAAAGAACTTTGGTAAAATAAAAGAAAGTAAAGCTTGTAAGTAAAACTTGGGTAGGTATAAGTCAAAATGTATAACAAAGCATGCCTTTTGCATCTTGCTTGAGTTAACTAGATTTCTCAGTTTACTTGAAGTGCTAGGCTCGCCTTGAGTAGTGTAGTGGTTGAAATTCTCTTCTTCCTCCTCGGGGTAGAACTTCTCCTCTTCGTAAGCTTGGTTGGTACTATCGTCTATAAATACATACGGAGTACACAATCACCAAACAATACTTAACTAGTCTATTTAGCACACTAAGGCACACATTTGATGATCTAGCATCATCACAATCATCACAATATTTAATGAACTAGTTTCATTTATTTTATTTGAGAAAAGTAATTTCTACTCATTGAAAATAACTAAGATTTAATATTCTCCAATTAAAATATGGGATCATGTGGATACATGTCATCACCACATATTCTAATGCATGGGAATGTGATTTAAATGTTGGATCACATTTTATAATGTCTAAGATTAATATTTTAATGATTTGAAGTGATTAGAAATGCCTATAAAGCATTATTTTGGTACTAGTCCAAAGTCCCTGCATGCAAACCTTAATATTATTACATATTCAGATAGGTATGGTTAAATGTGATTTTTAAGAGTTGGAATCAACTCAAAAGCTATTATGGTTGATTTTTGCAAAATGTTTGAATGTGAAAAAGTCTCAGTCTTGTTATTTTTACTAGGAGAGATCTAACTCTAATTGATTTAAATCCAACAGGCTTGGATAGAGATTTTAATTATCTTTCTAGCAAAATTGGAATCATCCAATTTGGATTTGTAAAACTCTCTGAATTGATTTTCAAACTAAAGGATAGAATCTAGATTTAGTTAAAAAGGAAATATCTAAATTTAATCTACTGGGTCGCGCGGGAAATAAATGGGCCAGCCCACTTTACTCCGTGCAGCGCCCGGGCTGGCTTAAGTGATGGCCCCACATGTCAGTGGGACAGGGGCTGCCAAACCAGTACGGGAGGATGGTGGTCGTAGGATTAGATATTGGATCAACGGCTCACAACCATCATCCACACCGAAACGATGCACGACGGGGACGAACCCTAGCATGGTCGGTGAGGGTCTAGGCAGCTTACCGGAGCTCCGGCGAGGGTCGGCGAGGCGGGCAAAGGAACGTGTCAAGGACGGCAGTTCTCCTGGTACCGATAGTGTCCCGGGAGATGGCCTAGATCAGTGGCGCCCTTCTCCTCCTTCCGCGGTGGTCTCCGGTGAAATTGGAGCGCTATGGGTTGCGGCTTGCTCCGGTGGAGCTCTGGGAGGTTTTTGAGGGGGAGTGGATGGAGATGGTGTGAGGAAATGGTGTCGGGGGGAGGGCTTCCTTATATAGGCTCGGCGAGGCGGCAGAGAGGCATGGGCAGAGCTCGATGGGGGCGGCGACACAGCGAGCTAGAGGTGTGGGTGGTGGGCTAGGACGGTGGGCGGTTCCCTGGCGGTCATCACGGAGGTGCACGAGCAGTGCATTACGGTCGGGAGAAGCGAGCGTCACTGCGCATGCTGCCTCTGTCGACGGCAAACTTTGCGGCGGCCGGCGGCTACGGTCATGGTCGAGGGGATGGGCGTGTCCGTTAGCCTCCTGGGATGGTGGTGATCGTGTAGGCTTGCGGCGAGAGCGAGGCGAGGTCGGGTTGAGCGGGGACAGTGCGTGAACTGCGGGCGGCGTCGGCATGGCAGACACGGTCCGGGCGCAGTGGTTCTTGGCCTCTCCTCTCTCTGTCCTCGAGCTAGGGCTGGCCTGGAGGACTGAGTGGAGCACGGGCGACATGCTAGGCAAGGTGGGCGAGGCTGGTGGAGCTAGGGGCGCGCTGTCGGCGGTGGGGGTGCCAAATGGGCTCGGCCATGGTGGCCATGACCATTTGGTCGGGTGCATAGTGGGTGGCCGTGCTAGCAAAGGGTAGGGGGTGCATTGGGGTTGCTCTGGTTGCAAAATGGGAGACCACATTGGCCAGAACACTGCTCCCAATAGTGTTTGTGATTTTTCCAGATTTTTGCACACAAGGTGTTTGACAAAATGGCCGAAAGAATTCAACTTTAGAATTTTTGAATGAAAATTTTTGAGTGATCTTCATTTTTGCTTGGTAGGCTGTGGTTGCTGGGTATTGTCCACTTGAACTCATTTGCATGGTTTTTGAAAACGGGTGATCTAGGTACCTACACTTGATTCCATTTTCAAATGTCATTTAAATTTAGAGTTTGAATGTTTTTGGAAGAACACAAAGTGGGCCTTGGTACACCTTAACTTGTACTAGCAAGGGGTGCAAAGATCCACAATTGTTTCTGTTTGAATTTGAGTGCTAGGAACACCCAAAGTGACCTAGTTGATTAAAATGGCAAAAGTGACCATTTCTATTTATTAATTCTATTTAATTTCTTTTTCGTTGGATTTTTCTTGGGAATGATCTAGATGATATGGAATTCACCTTAGAGTCATTTTACAACCATTAGAACAATCAACCATGGCAATTCAAAACAATTCCATATTAATGCAACATACATATGCATGCTTAAATATTTAAATGGGAAAAAGGTTTTGTTAACCCTAATTTGGGTGATTTGGATCTTGATTAACCTTGATTAAATATTTGGGATGTTACAAACCTTCCCCCCTTAAACAAAATCTCGTCCCGAGATTTAAGAAAGAAAACTAGGAACTAAAGAGATCTAGGAACTCAGTCCTAATATAATCTTCTCACTCCCAAGTGGCTTCTTCTTCTGTATGGTTACTCCATTGAATCTTGAGAAACTTGATACTCCGGGTCCTGGTGGTTCTGTAAGCTTCCTCCAAGATACGGATGGGTACTTCATGATACGTCAGATCCTTGTTCATATCAACAGATCGGTGATCGATGTTCTTGAAAACTTTGGTCTTTTCTGGCATTTGCGAAGTAACGAGATATGGAACACATTGTGGATAGCTGACATCTCCTCTAGCAGTTCCAGTTGATACGATACTTCTCCTCGACGATTCAGAATCTTGAAGGGTCCAATATATCTGGGGGCTAACTTTCCTTTCAAACTAAAATGTTGCGTTCCCTTCAAAGGCGACACTTTGAGATACACAAAATCTCCAACGTTGAAAATCAGGTCTCTCCTTCTCTTGTCAGCATAAATCTTCTATCTGGATTGAGCAGTCTTGAGGTGCTCACGGACTTTGTGAACCTTCTCTTCGGCTTCTCGTAGGATGTCAGGTCCAAAAATCTGACTCTCTCCTACCTGCGACCAATTTAAAGGGGTACGGCACTTTCTTCCGTATAAGAACTCAAATGGGGCCATTTGCAAACTGGCTTGATAATTGTTGTTGTATGAGAATTCTATGAAAGGCAGACAGTCTTCCCATTTTGAACCATACTCTAGAACACAAGCTCTCAACATATCTTCTAAGATCTGGTTGACTCTTTCAGTCTATCCATCGGTCTGCGGGTGATAAGCTGTGTTGAAATTTAACTTGGTTCCTAATCCTTCTTGGAATTTCTGCCAAAATCTCGAGGTAAATTGGGTTCCTCGATCCGACACTATGGTCTTGGTGGTTCCATGCAAACTGACAATTCTAGCAATGTACAACTCTGCTAGCTTCGAACTCTGGTAGGCTGTCTTGACAGGTATAAAATGGGCTACCTTGGACAGTCTATCAACGATGACCTAGATTGAGTCATTTCCCCTACTAGAAGTGGGCAAACCGGTGATAAAGTTCATTCCGACGGTCCCATTTCCATTTTGGAATCTGCAATGGTTGCAACAGTCCTGCGGGTCTCTGATGTTCCGCTTTGACTCTTTGACAGATATCACACTTGGCGATGTAGCTTCCGGTTTCTCTCTTCATCTTGTGCCACCAAAATTGCTCCTTCAAATCTTGATACATCTTTGTTCCTCCGGGGTGGATAGAATAAAGAGTATCATGAGCTTCTTGCATGATAACTTGCTTCAGCTCCGAATTTGCTGGCACATAGATACGTCCTTTGTACCAAAAAACTCCTTCTTCATCTTCGGTGAATCCAGGTACCTTTCCTGTACCAATATGACGTTTGATTCCGTCGATACTTTCATTTCCCTTCTGAGCTTCCTTGATTTGGCTAATGGAAGTGGGTTGAAGTTCAATGCTAGCTAAAAATCCACTGCTAACTAGCTCAGTTCTAAACTGCTCTAACTCCTCATGCAAATTTGGCTAGGTTTCTTTGATCATGGTGTTTAATCTACACGGCAATCTGCTAAGAGCATCCGCTACCACATTGGCTTTGCCGGGGTGATAGTGAATGTCAAGGTCATAATCCTTGATCAACTCTATCCATCTCCTTTGCCTCATATTCAACTCCTTCTGAGTGAAAATATACTTCAAGCTCTTGTGATCTGAATAAATCTCACAGCGATTACCCATAAGATAATGACGCCACGTCTTCAATGCTAGAACTATAACTGCTAGTTCTAGATCATGGGTGGGGTAGTTTTGCTCATGCTGCTTCAGTTGTCGAGACAGATATGCGATGACTTTGCCTTCTTGCATCAACACACATCCAAGACCTATCTTGGATGCATCACAATACACATCAAACGGCTTCTTGATATCTGGCATAATCAATATTGGGGCTAAAATCAATCTCTTCTTGAGCTCTTGGAAACTTGCTTCACATTTGTTGGTCCATTCAAACTTCTTATCTTTCTTCAACAATTGGGTCATGGGTCTTGCGATGCTCGAAAATCCTTCTACGAACATGCGGTAATATCCTGCTAATCCGAGAAATGCACGGACTTGGGTTTGAGTGGTTGGGGCTTCCCATGCTTCAACATCTCTGATCTTTGCGGGGTCAACAGCGACTCCTCCTGCCGACACAATATGTCTAAGGAATCCTACTTCCTTCAGCCAAAATTCACATTTTCTGAACTTGGCATACAACTGATGCTCTCTCAAGGTTTCAAGGATGATTCTCAGATGTTGCTCATGCTCTTGTTCTGACTTGGAGTAGATAAGAATATCGTCGATAAACACAACGACAAACTTATCTAGAAAATTCATGAAGATCTTATTCATGAGATTCATGAAATAAGCGGGGGCATTGGTTAATCCAAAAGACATGACCGTATACTCATATAATCCATATCTGGTGGTAAAGGCAGTCTTTGGAATATCCATTGCATGAATCTTGAGTTGATGATAACCAGTCCTAAGATCCGCTGGCACCAGTCAACTGATCAAACAGATTCTCTATCTTGGGCAGTGGGTACTTGTTCTTGATGGTGACATCATTCAGCTTCCGATAATCTATGCACAAATGGTTGCCTCCATCTTTCTTGTTGACAAACAGAACTGGTGATCTCCATGGTGATGTGCTTGGTTGAATCAAGCATGTGGCCAACATAACATCTAGTTGCTTCTTCAGCTCCACTAACTCTGAGGGGTTCATGCTATAGGGTCTCTGAGCTATGGGTCCAGTTCTAGGGATTAGTTCAATAATGAACTCTATATCCCGATCCGGGGGCATACTAGGCAATTCATCTGGGAATACGTCGGGGTATTCACAGACTACTCTGACTTGGTCAATGGTGGGTAGGGCTAGACTCTTATTGCACTTGAATTGACGAGGTAAGGTTTCAGATATATGCTCTACTGTTACTCCAGAGCTACTGGTCATGGTGATGGCTTTCTTAGCACAGTCGATTAATCCTTTATGCTTCGACATCCAATCCATCCGTAGTACTACTTCCAAACCTTTGGTTCCAAGTACTATTAGATTGGCATAAAAATCTATCCCATGAATTCTGATAGGCACAGCTTTGCAATTTTTTCTAGCCTTGGTGGTTGAACCAGGAATTTGAACTATCATGACATGCTTCAAGTTGGTTGGGTGAATCTTACTAGTGCATGCAAATTCTTTGGTGACAAATGAGTGTGATGCTCCAGAATCAAACAACACTCTTGCTAATACTGAGTTAACAGAAAACATACCCAGCACTACATCTAACGCTTCCTGGGCTTCTTCGGCGTTCATGTGGAAGAGACGGCCGTTGCGGTTGTGAGGGTTCCCTGGGGCGAATCTCCTTCCGGGCTGAACACAGCGCTGCTGCTGAGCTGGGGCATTCACATTGGCAGTGGCGGCAATCTTCTTGGGACACTCATTGGAGTAGTGACCCTTCACTCCACACTCAAAACAAGTAATCTGGGACTCGTCCTTGGCTGCAACAGGCACAACATTGCTTCCAGTTCTGGGTGCAGTATTGTTGTTGTTGTTGTTGGACTTGGGTGGTGCACGGTTGAAGTTATTGGAGTTGTCGGGGTGTTTGTTGTTGTGATTTCCTCCAGACTTCATATTACCTCCGCTACGGTTGGGGTAGCTTGGACGAGACATTGGGGGTCTGTTGTTCCTTGGGGCATATCCTGCAGACGGGTTGGGGCGATACTTCTGAACATGGTTGGATCCACTCTGGTGCATCATTGTGCGCTTTCAATTATCGTTGGCTTGGTTGATCTTTCCTTCCATCTGGATGGCAGAGTTGACTAGCTCTTCAAGATCATCAAAACGGATGTTGATTAACACCGTTTGCATCTCATCACGCAATCCATTTAGGAATCTCTCCTTCTTCTTGGCTTCAGTGTTGATCTCATCAGGTGCATACCTAGCGAGAGACAGAAATCTGTCACGGTACTCTACTACAGTCATCCTACCTAGCTTCAACTCTCTGAATTCATCTCTCATTCTGGTGACTAAACCTTGCGGCACATGGGTGTGGCTGAAATTGGTCTTGAAATCTTCCCACGTCATCACTTGACCGTGGTTCATAGTACGGGTGCTGTTCCACCATGCTCTTGCATCTCCTGCCAAATAGTGGATGGCAACAAAACTTGCTCATTGGGATCAACTCTGACGACTTCTAGGTTATTCTCCATGGTCTGCAACCAATCATCTGCATCTAGTGGGTTCTCCGAATGGCTGAAGATAGGGGGATTGGTATTCTGGAAGTTTTTAAGCTTGGATCCTGGATGATCCTGATTTCCATGGCCTTGATTGTTATGGGCCATCTGGGTGATCTGTTGCAGGGTAGCTAGGTTGGCTTGGCGCTCTGCTCTACTAGCTTCACGGTCAGAAACTAGCATCTGAAGAATCTGCAGCATCGGGTCCTGCGATGAGCTGCTACCTCCGGGGTTTCCACGAGTCATCTAAAGATTGAGATAGATAAAGGGGTAAGAGGGAAAGTTCTAAGGTTCATGGTTTTGTTTTCACAAGCTAAAGCTTTTGAGTTTGACTTAGGTTTTGCAACTAACTTCTTTCCATTCGTTCAAGCAAAGCACACGATACAAACACACACACCACAACATCAAAGGAAAACAGATGGTTTTAAGAACCATTCTGAGAGCTACGATACAATGGTACTGATACTTCTCATTCCTACGATAGTGCTCTAGTGCATCTACTCATCATCGATGAAGTCGGAGTCATCATCCTCCATGGCATCATCCTCCAGGTAGTCGTCATCATTGCTGAGGTACGAGTTAATATCCCCTTGGATGTCTTCACCTTCCTCCTCTTCATGCTTTGTTGCAAGCTGCTTCTTGCTCCTTCATGATCTTCTCGAGGTCGGCCACCTTCTTGCAAAGACGGTCGATGGTGCGATCCTTCTTTGCGCGTAGACAGCAAAGTGACTGACGATCCTTGACTAGCAGTGAGAAAGTCTGGGCCTTCTGGGCGGCAATGGTGAGGTTGTGGTTGGCGTACTCTCGAGCATTGTCCAGTTCCTTCTGTCTGTCATATAGTAGGAAGTCGAGGTTCTCCACTTGGCGCTTCAATTCTGGGTGACTTGGCATCTCCAGAGGCATTCCCATAGAACCACGCCTTGCATAGTGAGCAAAGCGGGTTCCTTGGATCAAGTTGACATTCTGTGCGCAAAGACGAGCGAGAGCTTCATGCATTGCCCTGGCTAATCCATCTAGCCAGTTGTTTTCTCTCATGGTGAACCGAATCCTCTCGGACATTGGTGCCTCTAACTTGCCTCGAAGATCAGCAGTTACTAGCCATTGTAAATCTCCTCCTGGGGGACCATTGAGTTGGGCTCCAAGGAATTCCGGATGTGGGCGCTCCAAGTACCCCGACAGTGCATCTAGATACATCTCGAAGATTAGTTGGCCTCCGTTGCCCAACTGGTAGAACTTGTTGTACTGAACTTCCATCTATAAGAATTTAGGATGAGTAAATTAGTGAAGTGATCAAGTGTGTCAAATTTTATGTAGTAATGTAAGAATCTTGAGGAACATGTATTTTTTGAGAGAAAGAATCCCAAGGGGAAGAGAGGAAATAGGTTTTCATAAATACTCACTTTATTTGTTTTTGAAACTAAGTTTTTGTTCGGACGTCCATTCTAACTAGGGCGTCCTATGGTCAGGATGGCTCTGATACCAACTTGTCAACACCCGGATTTTTAATCCCAGATGCCTGTTATGCCATACATCGCAATCCTAGGTTTACCATTTTTGCGAGACATAACAGATTGGATATCATAGTACATCGTCCATTACAAACCATTATAAGGTCTTACACAAATAAAGGATCTCATGGTCCAGTCTTAATACAACAAGCAGCGGAATAAAATAGTAAGCGTAGTGGTGGGGTCCATCTTCAGTGTCACACGCAATGCTGACGATGGGAGATAGTCCTAGTTGTCATAGCCGTCCTGCTGTCCTTCATCTTCGTAATCCTCTTCATAGTCTGGCCACAAGAATAGCCAGGGACAAATCCATGAGTACTCTTTAAGTACTCGCAAACTATCGCTAACAAGTAAGATAGTCTAGTAGGAATGCTAAACTCTAAGTTTGTTAAGTTTGAAACCTAAGCTGAGTTCAGAAGTAAAGAAAGATAAGATAAAGTTCTAGAATCACTTAAGTTGGGAAACTAGTTTCATAGACACAACCCTGTTGTGGTCAAGTCAAGATTCATCATTCATTTCATAAGTCATTTTGAAAACATCTGACAACGGAACATTATGGCCAGTCCAACTGTCCATAACCACGGACGAGGCTATTCGAATAGTTTGACACTCTATAGAGGTGGTACACTTTCACCACAAGATTCGATACATCAGTCAGGGATAACCCTGAATCATCATACTTAGTATGAAGATAATCAAACATAACCTTTCAATTACACACCCTATTATAAGCACCTCTCCTATGATCTTGGCCTCCCAGCCATGGCCATCTGCCATCCTGGGCACTGCATAGGTGGACAACATTGAGAGGTAGCCTCAGCTCAGATCTCTCCCGTGAGGGAACTCATATTAATGCATATAAACTTCTGACTAAGCCTTACCCAATTCAGGTATTATGGTTGTACGGTAACTTTGGAATGGTATCGCATCCGAACCCAACCATCAGTTTTTATAAAGGGCTAAGGCTCATGCCTCAATATTTTCATCATCATAAACCAGTTGTGTTTATCAACACATGCCAAAACATCTCAATAGAATGACTCATCATTCCAAGGTTTTCATAAGTGATTTTCACCAAGTATTCCCATCTAAAGTGAACAAGTTTTTGGGTTTAGATCTAAACACTAAGTTAAGAGTGTTCACTAAGGTGGGATGCTAATATCAATCTCATGCCATAGAATGACATCTAAATCTATCTAGATAGGCCAAGTCTTATACTCTTTATGCTATCTAAAAACAAAGTAAAGAACTTTGGTAAAATAAAAGAAAGTAAAGCTTGTAGTAAAACTTGGGTAGGTATAAGTCAAAATGTATAACCAAGCATGCATATTGCATCTTGCTCGAGTTAAATAGCTTGCTCAATTTACTTGAAGTGCTAGGCTTGCCTTGAGTAGTGCAGTGGTTGAAATTCTCTTCTTCCTCCTCGGGGTAGAACTCCTCCTCGTAAGCTTGGTTGGTACTATCATCTATAAATACATACGGAGTACACAATCACCAAACAATACTTAACTAGTCTATTTAGCACACTAAGGCACACATTTGATGATCTAGCATCATCACAATCATCACAAGATTTAATGAACTAGTTTCATTTATTTTATTTGAGAAAAGTAATTTCTACTCATTGAAAATAACTAAGATTTAATATTCTCGAATTAAAATATGGGATCATGTGGACACATGTCATCACCACATATTCTAATGCATGGGAATGTGATTTAAATGTTGGATCACATTTTATAAAGTCTAAGATTAATATTTTAATGATTTGAAGTGACTAGAAATGCCTATATAGCATCATTTTGGTACTAGTCCAAAGTCGCTGCACGCAAACCTTAATATTATTACATATTCAGATAGGTATGGTTAAATGTGATTTTTGAGAGTTGGAATCAACTCAAAAGCTATTATGGTTAATTTTTGAAAAATGTTTGAATGTGAAAAAGTCTCTGTATTGTTATTTTTACTAGGAGAGATCTCTAACTTTAATTGATTTAAATCCATCTGGCTTGGATTGAGATTTTAATTATCTTTCTAGCAAAATTTGAATCATCCAATTTGGATTTGTAAAATTCTCTGAATTGATTTTCAAACTAAAGGACAGAATCCAGATTTAGTTAAAAAGGAAAAATCTAAATTTGAATCTACTGGGTCGCGCGGGAAATAAATGGGCCAGCCCACTTTACTTCGTGCAACGCCCGAGCTGGCTTAAGTGATGGCCCCACCTGTCAGTGGGACAGGGGCTGCCGAACCGGTATAGGAGGATGATGGCCATAGGATTAGATCTTGGATCAACGGCTCACAGCCATCATCCACACCGGAACAGTGCACTATAGGGACAAACCCTAGCACGGTCGGTGAAGGTCTAGGGCGGCTTACCGGAGCTCCAGCGAGGGTCGGCGAGGCGGGCAAAGGAACGTGTCGAGGACGGCGGTTCTCCTGGTACCGGCGGTGTCCCGGGAGATGGCCTAGATTAGTGGCTCCCGTCTCCTCCTTCCGCGGCGGTCTCCGGTGAAATTCGAGCACTACAGGTTGTGGCTTGCTCCGGTGGGGCTCTGGGATGTTTCTGAGGGGAAGTGGATGGAGATGGTGTGAGCAAATGGTGCCTGGGGAGCTTCCTTATATAGGCTCGGCGAGGCGGCAGAGAGGCATGGGCATAGCTCGACGGGGGCGGCGACACAACAAGCTAGAGGTGTGGGCGGTGGGCTAGGACGGTGGGCGGTTCCCTGGCGGTCGTCACGGAGGTGCGCGTGCAGTGCATTGCGGTAGGGAGAAGCGAGCGTCGCTGCCCCTATCGACGGCGAACTTTGCGGCAGCCGGCGGCTACGGGTCACAGTCGATGGGATGGGCATGTCCATTAGCCTCCTGGGATGGTGGTGATCGTGTAGGCTTGCGGCAAGAGCGAGGCAAGGTCGGGTTGAGCGGGGACAGCGCGTGAACTGCAGGCGGCGTCGGCATGGCAGACACGGTCCAGGCACGGCGGTTCTTGGCCTCTCCTCTCTCTATCCTCGAGCTAGGGCTGGCCTGGAGGAGGGAGTGGAGCACGGGCGACGTGCTAGGCAAGGTGGGCGAGGCTGGCGGTGCTAGGGCGCGATGTCGACGGTGGGGGTGCCAAATGGGCTCGGCTATGGTGGCCATGACCATTTGGTCTGGTGCACAGTGGGTGGTCATGCTAGCAAAGGGTAGGGGTGCACTGGGGTTGCTCTGGTTGCAAAATGGGAGACCACATTGGCTAGAACACTGCTCCCAATAGTGTTCATGATTTTTCCAGATTTTTGCATACAAGGTGTTTGATAAAATGGCCGAAAGAATTCAACTTTAGAATTTTTGAATGAAAATTTTTGAGTGATCTTCACTGTTGCTTGGTAGGTTGTGGTTGCTAGGGATTGTCCACTTGAACTCATTTGCATGGTTTTTGAAAAAGGGTGATCTAGGTACCTACACTTGATTCCATTTTCAAATGTCATTTAAATTTAGATTTTGAATGTTTTTGGAAGATCACAAAGTGGGCCTTGGTACACCTTAACTTGTACTAGCAAGGGGTGCAAAGATCCACAATTGTTTCTGTTTGAATTTGAGTGCTAGGAACACCCAAAGTGACCTAGTTGATTAAAATGGCAAAGTGACCATTTCTATTTATTAATTCTATTTGATTTATTTTTCTTTGTATTTTGCTTGGGAATGATCTAGATGATATGGAATTCACCTTAGATTCTTTTTACAACCACTAGAACAATCAATCATGGCAATTCAAAACAATTCCATATTAATGCAACACACATATGCATGCTTAAATATTTAAATGGGAAAAAGTTTTTGTTAACCCTAATTTGGGTGATTTGGATCTTGATTAACCTTGATTAAAGATTTGGGATGTTACAAAAAATAAACATGATTGTCAATAACAAAATCGAACTAGGTATGGCAATACCGAAGATCAGAAGGGAATGAGACTCTATGTTCAAGGTTCAAGCAATCAAGTTATTTGTGGAATGCATGGGGGCATCATGATTTTCCAGACACCGATGTTGGTCATTGATCTGAGAGGTGTATCTATCATGTCTGTGTATTCCCAAACCATAGGGTGTCACTCTTAAGGGTAGATGGCGCTTAGGGATTGAGCCGAGATCGTAGGAGAAAAGAGAGAACTCCGGAATAGTTTTAGGGTGATACCAGAATGGTTCCAGAGATATCCGATAATTATTCGCTTGGAGCTTGGAGCTTGGATGTCTACATGACCTTTAGGTTGGCTACATCGTTCGACTACATCATCCATGTTCCTCGCGGAATGTTAACCGCTTTCGGTATTCAAAGGTATGAGCACCGAACCCCTCTCATTACTATACATCTGCATAGATAGATCCTGGATATGGTGTTCTCGTTGCTAGGCATTTGTTTCTACAGTGGAACCCCTTCAGTGGTATTAGAGCTGGTCTGTGCGTAGATGTTTGGTACCAGTAGAACACATAGAAATATGTGGGAATTGATTTTCTAGTTGCTACCCTCCCACGCGTACTTGTTCATATCACGACAATGTCGGATGAAGCGGCCCAGACCGAGCTTACGCGTAATCTTATGCGAGACTGGTTCCACGCTCAACATATGGCTTGTACCATATAACTGGCTAGCGGGTGTCTGTTTCTCTGACATTAGTTGATATGGCATTTACAATGGACGGTCCTGAAAAGGGACTTGAAGCGGCAACTAGTCAATCCATGTTGTGGTTGTAAGTTCGTAGGTAGAAATGGTTCTCTTGTGAAAGCCCTAACAACCGCATAAAACTTGCCAAAGATAAATTAGAGGCATCTAACTTTATTTTTCAGGGGCATGTGGTATGATATGGTCTAGGTAAGTATTTATGAAATATTCCACCAGCATGGATGCACCGTGGACCTGGTGCCATGCTGGGGAGGACTCGATGGAGATCAAGGCGCGATGACCATGTCATGTCACATTACATATGATGTTCAATTTATATGCATCTTATTCTGCTAGTGCTAGACTTACAATGGTAGCGTTATGATAGCTCCAAATTTTGATACTTTTTATCGAGGATTTTCCATTGATTCTCACCGGGTTTCGTTGATTTTCACCTTCCAACTAATGTTAATATCGCAAGTTAGCGAAACCTTGTTTTATTATATTGGGTTTCAGGTATTAAGCACTTATGGAAGATCTGAGAGCATTTATGGGCTATTTACACCAAAATTAGCAAACCCCCAATTGAAGACCCTTTCATTTGAGGTGTATAGAGGCCGTAAATATCACTGGTATGGTCGGAGGCCGCCCGTACTATCCTCCTTCGCCTTCGTTATATCAATACAAGAAATTTTGGTGAAGGCAACAAATACAAAATATGAACACAGTAGCCGCAAACAGTCCCAGAAGAGAGGAGATCAGATCTGAAGAAGGAGAAGAACACCATATCATCCTTCGATGGTACCCAACCTGTCCATCATCAATTCCACCATCATTCCTACTTATACTAAGAGAGAGACTCACACTTGTAAGATTAGGGTTTGAACCTCTATTCCACTTTGGTTTGTACTTGATTTGATCTTCAGCGGTATTGTGACTTGCTACGGTAAAGCTGAGATGAATTCCATTTGCAATGTGATTATGCCTTTGATTTGTCTCCCTCTCGTGTCTGAGTAAATCCCCATAGGCATGGGAGATGTAGGGAATTGGTGAGATATGTTGTGCCTCTTATATTTCCATCTATTTGTGATTGTTGTCATGATTATTATATTATTAGAATGATTATCTATGTTTGCATAATGATTGTTGTCCAATTTAAGGGCCTGGATAACATGATCTTGAGATCTCATAGGTATGAACTTGTTTACTAGTGAATCGGCAACCCCCGAGTGACAGGGCCGATATCAAATAGGAGCTAGTATAACTTGAGGATAACAAGGAACCATCAAGTCTAAAACCTTGATTTGGTGAAAATACCTTAATTGATATGCTGACCATTACTGGTAATAGACAGACTGATCATTGGGGTTGGGAAGGATCTACCAAGAGGACTCCTAACTAGTATATGTGTTGCTTGCCTACTCACATATGAATAAGAAGTATCACAACAACTTATCCCACTTTTATCCACTTGGCACATTCACTATTACCATGAACCTTTTCTCTCTGTGCCTAACTTCTCATTTGCAGGAATCCTAAACAATTTCTTTACTTTTACTTTTATGTTATTTACTTCTAGTTCCATTCAGTACTTAAATCTACTCATTTTCACTCACTTCTTTCCATCCTAAACACTTGTAGTACTCAAGACAACATGACACCTTGAGTGCGACAAAAACGACTCAGATGAACACTTTCATAAGCTCCTCATTGGGATCAATAAAAACTAGAATTAAAACTTCCATGAAAACATGCTATGATGAACCTGTGCTCTTATAGTCCATCACATTATAAGATGATCCCTCAACATAATTCCAATGTTTGTGTTCTACCATTAGTGTGCACCACCAATAAAGCCCATCGTTATGAAGCAGACCATGATCTGGTGCTAGACATATCGATGTTTGCATATGGTGGGTGTAAGCCATGTATGCACTGCAATACACTATGGTTAAACTTGGTGAGCCTAGCATGTACAAACATGGCCTCGGAACACAGATGACCGAAAGGTTAATCATGAGTCACATGGTGATGTTATTGATATGTTATATCTACCTTGGCAGCTATATCAAAGGCCGTGATGATTGGGGGTGATATAGTGTAAAGGGATCATGTAATAACTAAACAAATGTTGGGGATGTTCGTTTACGTGGGAGTTCTTGTATTGAACTCATATTATGAACTAAACTATCTAAGTGAATTTGAATAGTTGTTGTAGTTGGCATCCATTATAAACTACCTTGCGCTTAGTTGTAATTGAGATAATAGAACTATAGAATTCTAGAGATTTACTTTATGAACGTGTACCATATTATCTGAGTGTTGAATTGAAAGATAAAAGTCCTAAAGTAAACTTTCAAGTAAACCCCACTTACTCCATAAGGTTTAATAAGTGTATTAATCCTAGAGTAATTGATTCCAAAGTTAGTATCTAAAAGATCATGCTTGCGTCCATGAGACTTGATATTAGAAAGAATGTTCTTTGTATCAATATTATCTTAGAGCTAAAAGATTCGTTTCAGAAATCACCTTGTGTAAAAGATATTCGGATATCTAAAACACTATTTGATTGCAATATGATAAAGTATAATTTATTTGGAAACAAATTCTCATATTGGATGAGAATTTACGAATGATGGTGACGCTAGGCGTACCTATCACCCAATAGGTTTGGGAACTAAAATTATACAAATGTTCGTCCTTATGAACTATAGCAGTTCAATCATGAAAGTTGTCATGATATAATGAATAGAAGGTATAGGTAAAATGTTTACTATACTAATAGATCAGTAATAAATGAATCCGAAAGAACACGAATCATGTGATGATTGTGATCCACTTCAAAGTGTGAGTTTAAGGGTATTAGTGTTTGACTAACACACTTGAACCAAGTACCATGTGATTGGTGCCACTGTTGATAATGGGTGACTCTTCTGAAAGAGAGGAAAACGTTGAAAGAGAATACATAAATATAATTGGCAAAAATTAATGAATTGGAATCGTCTAGCTCAGTTATATGCAAGTATACAGATTGAGAATATGTTCTTTACTTGTTAAACCAATGTATATCTTTGGTATTAGATACTGGATTGGTTGGTATGAAGTCTCATACAAAAGCAACTCAATATAAGAAATATGATGCTGAATAACTAGCAAGAGAATATGGTAATTATGTTCATCAATAAACAAATAAGATGTTATTATGTTTGTCATCTATATCAAAGACCAAGCCATTAAGATTTATTCTGATAATTCTTATCTGGTTCTAGTATTGCGAGAACAAGATATTGTTTCAAATAATTATTGTATTTCATGGATGATGGATGAACCATTATAAATCTTGTTGGTGAAATAAACATTCATAAAACTAAATGCTAAAGCATCGCAAGATAAAATGATTAAAATTTTAGTTAAGTGTGACATCATGAACATTGCAAATGTATCTATAATTTTTGATGTTCCATGCTAGGTTTTATCTACTTTCCTATGTTTTGTTCCAACTTTGGAGTAATTTTTATACACTTTCCCGGACTAACCTATTAACAAGATGCCATAGTGCTAGTTGCCTGTTTTCTGCTGTTTTTGCTTCCAGGAAAGTTAGAAAATCAATATTCTTGGAATTGGACCAGACAAAAGCCAAAGTCGATATTTTACCGGAAGACTCACGGAGCCAGAAGACGAGACGGAGAGGGGCCACAGGGTGGCCACACCATATGGTGGCGTGGGCTAGCCCTGGCCGCGCCACCAGGTGGTGTGGCTCCCCTGGCCGCCTACCGACCTTGCCTCTTCGCCTATAAGAAGCCTCCCGATGCATAAACCCTAAATCGTCAATCAGAAATCCATGAAAAGTTCCGCAGCGCCACCGCCACTGAAGGAGAGATTTGGGGACAGAAAGTCTCTGTTCCGGCACCCTGCCGGGACAGGGAAGTGCCCCCGGAGCCATCTCCATCGATCTCCACCACCATCTCCATCGTCGTTGCTGATTCCCATGATGAGGACGGAGTAGTTCTCTCTCGAGGCTAAGGGTTCTACCGGTAGCTATGTGTTCATCTCTCTCTCTCTCTATGCATGATCATATTGTGATCATGAGCTTGTAATCTATAGATCTACCTTGCTACTCAAGTGCTTTATTAGATCTCTGTTCTCCCCATGTGTGTGAAAGTGACAGCGTGCACACCATGGTGGCACTTAGTCTAGAGATTAAAAATACTTGTTATGAGTTATATTTGGAGTTGGATGTCTCTATGAAATTGTGGTGTTTGTTGGAACCATCTAGTGCTCAAGGTGACAGTGTGGGGTTTTCTAGGTGGGGAAAGCGAACTTTGAGGAGTGTTGTTATAGCCCTACCATCGATTAGAGTGTTCAACCGGAGAGTAGTTAAGAGTAGTATCATAAAGAGAATATATTTATATGAGAGTGTTCACTAGTGAAAGTATGATCCCTAGGCCTTGTTTCTAAGCTTTGAAACACCGTTTGCAACTAGATCCGTTACATGTTTGCTTGCTTCCATCTTTATTTCAGTTTGCCTTTAGTCTCTTCCACACCATCAAGTTATTTTCTATCACTGTTACCACTTATAATTATCCATACCACTTGTATTTCACTATCTCTTCGCCGAATTAGTGCACCTATACACCTGACAAGTGTATTGGGTGTGTTGGGGACACAAGAGACTTCTTGTATCTTGATTGCAGGGTTGCTTGAGAGGGAATACCTTTGACCACTTCCTCCCTGAGTTCGATAAACCTTGGGTGATCCACTTAAGGGAAAACTTGCTGCTATTCTACAAACCTCTGCACTTGGAGGCCCAACAACTGTCTACAAGAATAGAAGTGCATAGACATCAAGCTATTTTCTGGCGCCGTTGCCGGGGAGGTAAGGTAAAAGGTATTCACACCAGAGGATTAAAGAAGAAGAACCTCCCATGGCAAACGCCTATTTTCTGGCGCCGTTGTCGGGGAGGTAAGGTAAAAGGTACTCACATCCTCCGGTGTGAGTGCTCGAAGTTATTTCCTTTAGATTCTACAATTCTGTCTTGTTGTTTCTTGTTTTCACTAGTTAGGCTTAATGGAAAACAACAAAAGAACTAGAGAGCTTTATAGTATTTATATTGAGTTAGGACATGAAGTGTTTGAAGAGAAAATTAAAAAACCTATGGAACTTTATTTGCATGCTAATAGCAATGTTGTTAGTATGAATTCTTTGGACACCATTATTGCTAATGCTATGGAAAATTCTAAGCTTGGGGAAGCTAGTTTTTATGAAAATGATCTTTTTAGTTCCCCAACTTTGGAAGATAGCTATTCTATTGCTTATGATGATACAAAACCTCCAATATATGATGATTGCAATGATGAATATGATATTTTCAGTCCACCTACTATTGAGGAAGAAATTAATTATGACTACAATATGCCTCCTATATTTGACAATTATGGTGATGAGAATAATAATGATAGCTATTTTGTTGAATTTGCTCCCACTACAATTAATAAGAATAACTATACTTATGTGGAGAGTAATAATGATTATATGCATGTGGCTCATGATAAGAATGTTTTATGTGATAGTTATATTGTTAATTTTATTCATGATGCTACTGAAATTTATTATGAGAGAGGGAAACATGGTTTTATGTATCTCAACAATATTAAGTTTCCCCTCTTTATGTTGAAAACTTTGAAGTTGCACTTGTTTTGCTTAACTATGCTTGTTGCTTTGTGCTTTCATGACTTGTTTATTTACAAGATTACTATGCATAGGAAGTGGGTTAGACTTAAATGTGTTTTCAATTTGCTTCTTGATGCTCTCTTTTACTTCAAATCATATTTCCTATGTGAGCATCTTCTCAAACTATCATGCCTAACTTAAAGGCGTTAAAGAAAAGTACTTATTAGGAGATAACCCAAAAGTTTTAGATGAGTCTTGGAAGTTATTACTTCTGTAATAACCGCTCCTTATCCTTTTTATTTGCTTTTTGTGCCAAGAGTAAACTCTAATGAGAGAGAAGTAATGATTGGGAAAGTTGTTGTCCCGAAACAGATTTCTGTGCTTCACCATAAAAATTCGTGTAAAATCTCTGTACGTCCTCTTGAGGCGGGAAGTTTTGTGCTTCTGCCCCAGGTTGTTATCTAACTTTCGTTAGTTCAACACTTTTTGATTTGAGCAATAGAAGGTCTTCGAAAAAATTCGTCTTTACCTGCTGGTCTGTTTTGACAGATTTCTGCCATTATTTGCATTTGCTTCTTGTTGGTTCCTTTTTGAGTTTTTTTGGGGAATTGAGATTTTTGAGGGAAGTGATATAGTATATTGTGTTGTAATGGAAGTTTTATTGGTGTTGAAACTGAACCCAAAGACTTATTATCTTCAGTGCACTAATGTTGCTAATAAAGATTGTGTAAAGTTTTGTATGAAGGAAAAATTTCACGTGTATAGAAGGAATAAGTAATGAGATGAAGAATGGACTAAATGTCAAGCTTGGGGATGCCACACGTGTCACCCCAAGAGATATCCAATAAGTACAAGTGTCAAAGCTTGGGGATGCCCAAGGCACCCCTTCTTCATCAATAAAAATCTCAGGTTTCTTCCAAACACTTCATTTTTATTATTTCATGCACAGTTGTGTTGTCCTTGGAGCGTCTTATTTTTTGTTTTTGTTTTAGTTTTTCGTTTGCTTGGTTTTCTTAGTTTGCTGAATAAATTGGTTGGACCCCCTCTTTCATACATTGGTTTTCAAATAGTTTGGTTTGGATTGGAAAAGAGTAGGAAAGTTCATGCTTAAGTGGTAAAGAGAGCTTGTTTTTGACGGTGGCTTATGCTTTGCCATGCCATTCTTGATATTGTTTTGGCTTTATGCTTAGTATTCTTTGATGTAGCATGACTTGTTATAAACAATTGAGATTGCTTAATGTGCCTTGGATGAATCATGCGTTGTTTTAGCATATTAAAGCATAGTATAGTGATATTCTCCTTTGATGCTTTATTTGGGTTGACTTGGCGCATGCTCACACCATGTTATGACTATCCCAAGTCACCATATCGTTGATGATCCTTTAGTTTTCAATTTGTAGTATCACTTTATGCTTTAATCAATGATGTTTTGTCTCTCTGCATGATTATGGTCATTATTGCTCTCTTAGTTTGTCGCTCCCAGTCTTTTGCTAGCCTCCACAACCAAGTATGAGTTCCACTCATGCATCCAAATCCCAAAACCAAGTTATTCCAAAGATTCCACCATACCTACCTACTAGCTTATGCTATTCCAAGTATATTCATGCTTTTGTTTACCTTCCAAATTAAACTTGTTATGAGAAAACTAGTGATTAAAGCTCTCACGAACTTGATGGCACACTTTACTTTTTTGCATCTAATAAACTTGAACCATTGGGTCCTTCTTTGTTGCGTATATGCTTGCGCTTTATAAGTTGAAATTAGCATAACCATGTATCGTGGGGAACGCTTTCAACATTGCACTTGTACTTTGTACCCCGTTGATATCATGTTCTTTTGCTTATGGATCCCGGCAGTGTGAAATAAAAGTAGAACTTGTAATATCATGGAGTTTGTATGTGTGTTAGAGAAACGCCTGGGCCGCTAGCCTAAGCCATGCCTAATCATGGTGGAAACTTGCAGCATCACCATAATGAGCACTCTATGGAGCATCCTCAATAAAAACCTATGCAAATAGCAAATAAAAAGATCGCTGAGATGCTCATTGTCTGCTTGCCTTGTCATTTTGATTATGGGATAACTCCTGTATCATGTGCAAGGGGTACCCCGTTGGCGGTTCTTTATGATACATATGTACTTACAATTACAAGAGCTTACATGTGACTAAAGTTGAGTAGCATGAGGTTTGTTCTTCGTAAGTAAGGGGCATGAGATTTCGGTTTATAACTTGTCAAGCATATCCTCTTAGTTGTGTCACTTTAACCTTAATCACCTTAAAGATGCTTATGATAGGGGCAATGAGAGCTGAAAGCTAATAAGTACCATAATTTTTGGAAGCTCTTTATGAGACTTGAATCCCTACTTCCTTCTATGAAGGCCTTTCTTTTACTTTTGTGTTGAGTCTCCACCTTCTATCTTTATGCACCTACTTTGAGAGCATAGTGGCCATTCTTAGTTCTATGTGCATTGTCCCAAGACTTGTTGATTGATGCATAATTTTGATATTGCTTGTTCTTAAACTATTTGTATCTAGTCACTCTTATAAACTTTGAAGGTGTTCTATGCATTTATATTTGCTACTCTATGAGGGACAAGCTGAATGCCACTATGCTATGTTTTCTTTATGTGAAACAAACAAACGTCTTACAAAGCATTGTTATTTATGAATCTTTTGTTTGTGCCTTTTCATGTTGCAACATAGTTGCTATGTCCTATTGTTAGAACTTTATCTTTCATGCTATGTTGAAGTACTATGATCCTAGCTTTCAATGTTTTACAAATACTTTGATCAAGTTTATGATGGTGCATGTCACCTCAAAAATTATTCTTTCTTTTTATCACTTACCTACTCGAGGACGAGCAGGAGTTAAGCTTGGGGATGTTGATACATTGCAAATGTATCTATAATTTTTGATGTTCCATGCTTGGTTTTATCTACTTTCTTATGTTTTGTTCCAACTTTGGAGTACTTTTTATACACTTTCCCGAACTAACCTATTAACAAGATGCCACAGTGCCAGTTGCCTGTTTTTTGTTGTTTTTGATTCCAGGAAAGTCAGAAAATCAATATTCTCGGAATTAGACCGGACAAAAGCCAAAGTCGATATTTTACCGGAAGACTCGCGGAGCCAGAAGACGAGACGGAGAGGGGCCACAAGATGGCCACACCATATGGTGGCGCGGGCTAGCCCTGGCCACGCCACAAGGTGGTGTGGGCCCCCTGGCCGCCCACCGACCTTGCCTCTTCGCCTATAAGAAGCCTCCCGATGCATAAACCCTAAATCGTCAATCAGAAATCCACGAAAAGTTCCGCAGCACCGCTGCCACCGAAGGAGAGACTCGAGGGACATAAAGTCTCTTTTCCGGCACCCTGTCGGGATGGGGAAGTGCCCTCGGAGCCATCTCCATCGATCTCCACCACCATCTCCATCGTCGTTGCTGATTCCCATGATGAGGAGGGAGTAGTTCTCTCTCGAGGCTAAGGGTTCTACCGGTAGTTATGTGTTCATCTCTCTCTCTCTATGCATGATCATATTGTGATCATGAGCTTGTAATCTATAGATCTACCTTGCTACTCAAGTGCTTTATTAGATCTCTGTTCTCCCCATGTGTGTGAAAGTGATAGCGTGCACACCATGGTGGCACTTAGGCTAGAGATTACAAATACTTGTTATGAGTTATATTTGGAGTTGGATGTCTCTATGAAATGGTGGTGTTTGTTGGAACCATCTAGTGCTCAAGGTGACAGTGTGGGGTTTTCTATATGGGGAAAGTGAACTTTGAGGAGTGTTGTTATAGCCCTACCATCGATTAGAGTGTTCAACCGAAGAGTAGTTAAGAGTAGTATCATAAAGAGAATATATTTATATGAGAGTGTTCACTAGTGAAAGTATGATCCCTAGGCCTTGTTTCTAAGCTTTAAAACACCGTTTGCAACTAGATCCGTTACATGTTTGCTTGCTTCCATCTTTATTTCAGTTTTCCTTTAGTCTCTTCCACGCCATCAAGTTATTTTCTATCACCGTTACCACTTATAATTATCCATACCACTTGTATTTCACTATATCTTCGCCGAACTAATGCACCTATACACCTGACAAGTGTATTGGGTGTGTTGGGGACACAAGAGACTTCTTGTATCTTGATTGCAGGGTTGCTTGAGAGGGAATACCTTTGACCACTTCCTCCCTGAGTTCGATAAACCTTGGGTGATCCACTTAAGGGAAAACTTGCTGCTATTCTACAAACCTTTGCACTTGGAGGCCCAACAACTGTCTACAAGAATAGAAGTGCGTAGACATCACATCACCATTTAAGTTATATTGGAAAGAAAGACATGAAGAACATCCATGTTGATGGAATTTTGGAGTCAAGTTGTTTTCGAATGAATTGACACTTGTAATACCTTCCTATAGATAACTAAAACTCTGTTCTCTTGCAAAAGTTGAATAGGTGCCTAACTTATTGGAAATAATACATAATGATGTATGTGGTCCATTATGTAAATCCGTGTGTGGTGGATTATTCTACTTCATATACTTCCACCAAGGACTTGAATAGATATATGAGTATATCTATTTAATGAGAAAAAGTAAAATACATTTGAAACATGTTCAAAGGTTTTAGCGTGAAGTATAAATCATTGCAACAACAAAATCAAGACTTTATGATTGGGTCATAAAAGAAGATATTTGAGTTACAAGTTTAGCAAACATCTGAAAGTTGAGAAATTGTTTCATAACCTTGAAGTTTACCAAAATACCATAGTAGTATGTAATGTTTTGAGAATATAATCGAACCTAGTTTGACTTGGTGAGATCAAATATAAACTGCCATTATAATTTAAAATATTATGCTATAGTGACTTGTAGGTTATCCCAAAGCAATCATTGGGAATTCCTCCACTGTAACACTAAAGAAAGAAAGTGTTTATCACTAGAACGATGAGTTCTTTGAGAAGGATTTTTCATGAAAAGTTGAGTGGGAGGACAGTAGAAATTTTGATAAGGTTATTCGAACCTAAGTGACATGATCATAGTAGCAAAACACCATAAAATGTTCTGCGGGCTTCTACAATGCTCATGGCTACCGTTTTTGCAAATGTTATAGTTCTAGAAATCTAAGTTCCTATTGAACCATGTGGATCAAGTGAGAATCAAACAAGAAGATTTGCGTCAGAATGCCATTGTTGGACAATGATATACCTATTATATGCAATGAAGCAATGATGAGCCCTGTCACTGTTAAATGGCTAGAGGCCATAAGAATTCGTGATACTATCCATATACGAAAATCAAGTTATGAACTTGGTAGACCCTTAGGAAGGCATGAAGCTTTGCAAAGCGTAAATGGATCTATAAACAAATAGACACATATGTTTACATCTATGAAATATTTGACATGTTGGAAAGTCGTTTACTAAAAAGTTCAAAAGTTGACTGTGACAAGATTGGATCTTCCACAACGATATTTAGTCTGTATAGATTATTGTAGCAACCACTACATATTGTGATATGGTAGTTGAATAAACAAAACAATGTTCTCATAATAGAATGGTTACCTAGGATGTGTACATGACACTATCCAATGGGTTTTGTTAATTTGAAGGATGCTAGAATATGCAAACTTCAATGGCTAAAATAAGCATAGTGGAGTTGGAATATTCACCATGATGAAACTATTAAAGAGTTTAAGTTCATCAGAACGATGAAGATTCTTGTGTTTACAAGAAACTAAGTGGGAGCGTTAAGACATATTTACAATGCCTTATAAAAAAGACATTATGTTGATTGGAAATGATGTATCTTTAATTTTACACGAATTAAGAATTTCATTGAAATTGGAGTTTGATGAAACACTTAGGAAAAACTAGAATTTAAGAAATCTAAGTCTATACAGGTAGTTTTAAATGCTAATATGGTTATTCTAAAGTACATATATGAAATATGGAATTAGTTTAATATGGTGGCATATTTGAGTGGAAGTTGTGTGAGTTTCCTAGTCAATATTAGACAAGAAAAGTTCTTGCCACATGGTAGCAAGATCAATTGTATTGACAATTGATAAGTGAAACCTCATGATTAATTAATCATGAATACCATGATATGTACATATCTAGATGAGTCCTATGCTCTAAGTGTTAGGAGCATATACCAAAATGATTCATAAGATGATCATTGGACAATAGTAATGATATTCTTGTGCACTTTGGAAGGAACAAGAATATGCAATGCATGTAGAAGTGATAAAATAGTTCTTGTGTTACATTGATGCGAGTTTTTGTCACATATACAAATGAAGTTTATATCAATTAGGATATGTGTTAATAAATAAGGTGGCACGATGTAATGGAATAAAATTCCATGATGGATTTGGACTGGTTCCAAAGTTATAACATTGTGACGGATACTACAATGATGGTTGAGTATATGACTGCTTTAGAAGTGGCATAGAGGGCTTTTGTGTAAAATAGAAAAGTTATCAAAACTAGGTACAATTCCAAGCAAGCTACACTATGAAGATCTATTGTACGCCAAAGTATCAACATAGTTTTAGCTTAAGGAATTGAAGTCTTACCAGAAGATTTAATTTATACAATGCCATCTCATTCGAGAATGAGTAATGCGTAGTGACATATAGACATGCAAATACACATAGAGTTGAAAGTGTCAGTTCTAGAGATTGGCTTTACCACAAGCAACACATGTGGATAACACCAGAATGCCATAGGTTTTAAAATGCGTGAAGCAATAACTAGATTATTGACTCTAGTGCAAGTGGGAGACTGGAGGATGTATGCCCTAGAGGCCAATAATAAAGATGTTTTATTGACATATCTCATTAGTTCGTAATATTTTTTATCATGCTATAATTGTATTAAGTGGAAACATTAATGCAAGTGTGGTATATAAACAAACCAGGTCCCTAGCATCCTCTAGACTAGTTTGTTGGGCAGCTGATGATTGAGGTTTCTCGGTCATGGACTTTACCACAACAACTGACAACGAGGTCACTTCATTAGATGAATGAAGTGATGGACACACACCCAACCCTAGTATTGCAATGTGATCTAGTCACAAAGTTCAACATTGTGATATCTAGCAAAGCGTAGTAACTCAGTCCTTCGAATGTCAGATCATATTTAATCACTATCTCCCACGGTTGCTTTGAGCACATCAACCATCATGACCATAACTGGGTGACAATAAAGGTGCGTATTGGGTATTCCAAAGGAATAGGTTGAGGTGTATGCATCAAGATCGAGATTTGCCCATCCGAGTGACGGATAGATACACTGGGCCCACTCGGTGAGATTACATCTATAAGTTTGCAAACATGTGCGGTCACGGGGATGTAATATCATGTGAACGAGTAAATATTTTTGTCAGTAACAAGATCGAACTAGGTATGGCAAGAAGATCAAATCTTGGACAAACTAGGTATTATAGAGCAAAGATAATGAGACTCGAAGTTCAAGGATCAAGCGATCAAGTTATTCATGGAATGCATGGGGGCCATCATGTGTTTCCAAACACCGTTGTTGGTCATTTATCTGAGAGGTGTCTCGATCATGTCTGTGTATTCCCGAACCATAGGGTGTCACACTTAAGGGTAGATGATGCTTAGGGATTGATCCAAGACCGTAGAAGAAAAGAGAGAGAACTCCAGAATAGTTCTGGGGTGATACCGGAATGGTTATGGAGATATCCGTTAATGATCGGAGGGGTCTGAAAGGTGTTTCAAAGTTATAGGTATTAAATAATATGTATTTAATATTAATTACATGAATTAATATTTAAAATATATTTTTAATTGAATTTATGGGGCAACCCACCTAAATGGGCCTCACTAGAGGAGGCCCAAGAAGGGGTCGTGCCCTAGGGAAGGGCCAAGGTGGCCGCCGCCCACAAGTGGGCCTCCCACCACGTGGGGCCCATGTTGGGGCTAGCATGTCGCCTCCTCCACCTCCTCCCTCTTGGTTAGTCCCACCCCAGGACTTTGAGGGAGGTATTGCCTCGCTTCCACCTATATAAAGAGGAGCACCTCTCTCCCCAAATCCATTCCATCAATTGGCTTTACCTATTCTCTCTCCCTTTCCCTCACATTTGGTTCCCAAGATTGTAACTGCATACGGGGATAGGGGTTTCTCCACCATACGCACGTTGTCATGCTACTGGACTCAGTCCAGATTAATGTTCTTCTGCTGCTTTGCTAGACTGGAGCCCAGAAGACGTCTCTACACTAGATGTGTGTAAGGCCACGAGGCACCGCCACTTGTGGTGCTATTCGCTTGGATTTTGGAGATTGGACCTTAGATGTCTACACGACCTTGACGTCGGCTACGTCGTTCGACTACATCATCCATGTTCCCCATGGAACGTTAACCGCTTTCGGTCTTCAAAGGTAAGAACATCGAATCCCTCTTGTTACTATACATATGCATAGATAGATCTTGGCTATGGTGTTCTTGTCACTAGGATTTTTTATTTTCTATTGCGGAACCCCTTCACCGGGACCACATCAAGTGTGGCGGTGGCGATGTCTTAGAGATCGCCAGAGGGGACCGTGATTCTAGCACCATATAATATTCCATAGATCTGGAATGGGATGGAGAAGTCAGCTCGATCTTTCCTTTCGCATGCTGACGGATGCGTAGTTGTGGTTATAATCCCTGGACCGTGATTGTAATCTATAGAGGGTTGGTAGTAGATGGGTGGGACCCCTCAACGTACCATGATATTTCTGGCATCTATGAGGGATTATACGTTTACATGTTGTAATACAAAAGGTGGGCCTGTCATACAAAAGGGTGGGCATGTGGGGTTGTGGAGAGGGAAGTGGTTGGCTTGGATCATCTACTAGGCCCCACATCACGGAATTGTGGACGGGAAGGTACGCCCGGTTGTGCAACAAGGATTTGATCTCTTATGGGTAAAACAACGCACCTCTGCAGAGTGTAAGGATTGTGACATGTTACTCCCTGTTCCGAGAAGAAGCTATGAACGCGGCAGGAAAGGAGCTCCATGAAGCTCCGGTAAACCTGTGAAGCTGACAATCATAGTTTTCAGAATAAAAGAAACTTTTGAAGAAATGATTACAAAAATTGCATGGAGCCTATGACTTATAGTCTGTCGCGGTAGCTAGTGCATCAAACTTCTCACCTCGCATATAATGAACTTGTTGAGTAATGTTACTCACCCTTTCCTTTGATCCCCTACTTAGACTCTTAAGACCAAGAGGAAACTTCACTATGTGCGGACAAATGCTAGGAAGACACCTTCTACGGAGAACCTGATCTCTCCGGTGGAGTTGAGGGAGTGGATTATGAGATCCTCTATAGAGATGAAGGCATCGAGTCCGAATAGTTAGTAGAATAGAGTCAGTATCAAGGTTGAGTCGAGCAGCGTAGGACTTCAATAAATAAGTTGTTGAGCTCCCGACTTGTTAATTAGTTTGGATCTTTTCGTTCTTAACTTGTAATAACTTTAAGTAAAATGTTTAGCTGGTTGTAAGTTAGAAGCACTTATGGTATCACTTCTTTTGGTATTGTAAAAATAAGTTTATATGTATTATGGACCCATAATGTTTTTGTTGTACCATTTTGAGGGATATAATATTTGCAGAGCGGGGCTTCCAGAAATATTATGTCAACAACTTGCGTACTACAACATGCAATGGTATGTCGGATCACCGCATTTGCTATGTGGACCCACAATGTTTCTGTTGTACCACTCTGAGGGATGTAATATTTGCGGAACGGGGCTTCCGTATGTTAATGACTTGTGTACTACAATATAAAGTGGTATGCTGGGTCACCACAGAGGAGCACCGCGCATGCAAGCTGTTCGAGAAAGTCGCTACAAGGCATGTCGTCCACAACCGACTTCCATCTATTTGTTACTTTGTATGTTTAAAGTTTTGAACACAAAATTTTGCCTCATAGATGAGTTCGTCATACAATGAAGAATGGGACCTCTCCAAAGAGGAGAATATTGAAATTATTTTGGCTTTGCACTCCAACAAGCGCCCAAAGCACGATGGTTCCGTCTTCGGTCGGGAGAAGTTGAGGAGGGAGAGGATCGAAGGAAAAAACAAGTATGTGGAACTACTTAGTGTAGAACCTTATTTACCTAGATCGCTATTTTCGGTGCTGTTTTAGGATGGGAATCAAATTGTTTTAAACACATCACGGAGTGTGTGACCAAGTATGATCGGTTATTCGAGCAAAGGAGGAATTGCACCAGAGAACTTGGTCATAGCACTATCCAAAAGGTCACTGCTACGTCGTGCATGATGGCACATGGTATTCTAGCGGATCTTGTTGATGGCCACTTGGCAATGGGTGGTAAAGCCATCAAGTGTGTGAAGCACTTTGCAGTTGCAATTGTCCGAGTGTTTGGTGAGGAGTACTTAAGAGCTCACAATGCTCAAGATACGAGTGGTCTTTTGGATTATAACAAGCATCGTGGTTTTTCCAATATGCTTGGCTTCATTAACTGTATGCGCTGGAGTTAGAAGAACTGTCCTGCAGCATGACATGGACAATTCAAAGGCCATAAAAAGGATTCCACTATAATACTGAAGTTGTTGCCAATCATGAGACTTGTATTTGGCATGATTTTTCTTGGGATGCCCGAATCTTGCAATGACATCAATATCCTTCAACATTCACCACTCATGACACAGATAGCAATGGGTGAAGGTCCACCGGTGGAGTTTGAAGCAAATGGCCGCACTTACAACTATGGCTACTACCTTGCTGACGACATCTATCCAAGGTCGTGTACTTTTGTGAATCCACTTATCAAACCCCAAGGTAAGGAAAAAAAACTCGACTTTCATAATGCACAAGCGGCGGCTAGAAAAGATGTGGAAAAAGCATTTGGGATTTTGCAAGTCCAATTTGCTATTTGTGAGAGGAGCGGCTAGATCTTAGGATAAGAGATTCTTTGGTATATCATGAACGCTTGTGTGATAATGCATAACATGATCATTAGGAATGAGCATGGACAAGATCTAGACTACTCCTTCTATTCTATGACTTGATGGGACAACCCGTGTGTGTAAAGGAGAGAAGAGAGGGTGGCATGATTTCTTGCCTCCTATCATTCCATTCGAGATACCGATGTACATGATGATCTTCAAAAAGATCCGATCAAGGAGTGGTGGTCAGGGAATGGGCAACAAAGCCACTAGTTTCATCTTCATATGTTCAACTATTTCTATGTTTGTGTGTTTATATGAGAGCTACTTGATTTGTGCAAGATTTGATGAACTATTGTTGTATTGTTGATGGACTATTTGTTTGTGTTGTACATCATCTCAACACTACAAAATCATCTCAACACTACAAGAAAATTTGATCAACGTAATGACATCATCTCAACACTACAAAATCAGGAAATCCTAACTGCTACAACGAATACAAGAATCAAGTTACATACAGCTGGCACTGTAGAGATCAAAATTTTGCTGGACCACACAGCAAACTACATACAACTTGAGGTGGCATCCCTATATCATTTCCTTTTCCTTTTCACAAGGCCTATCTATAGCTAAACCAACAGATCTCCGTATGAGCATCAGAGCATATGGTGTCAACCAAGATGACTAGGTGGGCTAAATCTAACTAATGGGGGGCTTGCAATGGCATGCTCCAGGGCAGTATAGCAACTGTGCAGATGGTGTGGTTCTACCTACATGAAGTAGCTCAGGTTTTTCTTCGTCTTCCTTGACCTGCCTTGGCCATACATCTTATTCCACTGAACAAGTCGCCTCATGTTTTTTGAGCCAGATGAAAAACTAGCGCACCCCTACAGAAAATCATGCCACTGGTTATCATATGTGCTCAGTAAGCAGTAAAAAACCTATTGGCAGGAAGCATTCCAGAATTTGAGGCAAGTGCTGTGTGGTACCCCACCTGATCAAGGGCACTTTTCAGATCGTCCATGCTAAGAAGGCGGATGTCCTTACTTCGTAGCAATGCAGGCTCAGGCCTACCTTCAGCTTTCGCTAAACTCTTCTCCTGTAAAAACAGTAAGAATTCAGGCACGCCAATGTGTGTGCTGCAGGGGAAGGGGAGGAGTCCGTGTGCGCACCTGCTCTTCTCTGTCCCTGAGTTCGCGAATGGGCCGGTGTGCTGCAGCTGTACATAGATTCTGCGGGGAAAGGAAAGTCGATGAGAAGTTGACGATATCTTCACATTGCTGAACAGCACAAGAAAGCCACATCAACATACCTTCAAGTCACTTCCTGAATATCCAGCAGTCATACTGGCGAGTGACGCAAGATCCACATCTTCTGCCAACTCTTCTTTGGACAGTATCAGTTTCAGAATCTTCTCTCTGCTTGAAGCATCGGGAAGGTTCACCAAGAATCTGCCAGCAAGAATCAGCATCTAAGGGTTAACGAGCAACCCCCCTAAATTTGACAATTTCAGGGGAATATAGAGGCACTACCTGCGAGGGGACCTTCGAATGACTGCCTCGTCAAGATCAAAAGGCCTATTTGTGGCTGCAAGAACCAATACACGTTCTTTATCTTTAGTACGCAAGCCATCCCAATGTACCATAAATTCATTTTTCATCTTGCGCATGGCTTCATGCTCTCCCGAACTTTCTCTACTTGCAAGCATACTATCAACCTGTAAAAGGAAGACACAAATGTGAGCACAAAACATAAAGGGGGAAGCGAGTGAATAATGATTATAGACTTCATTGCCTGCCTGCACACCTCATCAATGAATATTATAGACGGAGATGCTTTACTTGCCAAAGAGAAAACGGCCTTCACATATTTCTCTCCTTCCCCAAGCCACTGAAAAATGATAAAAAAAATGACCAGCTTCGACAGGATATCAAACAAAAGAGCACTGCAACCAATTGTTATTTTGAGTGAACATACCTTTGATGCGATGCTTGACATTGTTATGCTGATAAATCTTGCACCTGATTCGGTAGCTACTGCCTTTGCAAGCATTGTTTTGCCAGTGCCGGGAGGTCCAAAGAACAATATTCCCTTCACAGGCTGGCAACATGAAATGGATTAGTGGTACTTGAAATGCGGTGGTACTTCAGAACATTTTTTTCCATGTAAAACATCCAGCTCTACATATACTTCTTTTATCTCCCCATAACCCAGTATCCAGCTGTTCAAATATATTTGAAATCTCACAACAACAAAATCATAAGATCTTTAGAGCACCACCCTAACTCCTAGTTACTACAGTTTGCCAATAAAGTAACCGCAAAGATTAATATATTGTGAGGCAACCAAATTCATAAAATTCGTAACTCAAACATTAAAGGATTACATGTATCTGTTACTCTGTTTTGGTGAACTTAATTTGGTTACACTTAGATACTGAAGAATGAAACATTCTAGGTTTTGTAAAAACTGAAGAGTGAAAATGCACATATGATAAAAGTGAATTAGATAGTTAATAGTTCCTCCGTCCCAAAATATAAGGCGTCTAAGGATTAGTCAAAAGTAAAAAGTTACTAACTTTGACCAAATATTTAGGTGAAAATATTTACATCTACAATATTGAATGGACATATTAAGAAAGTATATTTTACGGTGAATCTATTGATATTGATTTAGTATTGTAATTTTTCATTTTTTTTGTCTATAAACTTTGTCAAACTTAGAAAACGTTGACTTCTGACTAATCCTTAGGTGCCTTATATTTTGGGACGGAAGGAGTAGTAACTGTTTCTCATGTTGCGGTGTGTCAGGTCACTCTTCCCACCATGGATATCTATCATGCTTGAACTAATGTTAAAACCTCAATACTATGTTCAAATGCAATATGTCCCCATTTTGAAAAAAAAAAGTCAAGACCAAATAGCTGAATGTACATGAGTACCTTTAATAGCTGCCCTTTGCTGAATAATTCAGGTCTTTTTAGAGGGACAATAATCAATTCCTTTAACATCTTTTTTACGTTCTCCAGGGCTCCAACATCGTTAAATGTTACTCCAATATTATTGGGTTCAATAATATCTGACAGGAGATTTCTCTCAAACTCATTTTCTACCAAATCCTGAAAAAAAAGGAATTAAATGAATTTAAGCATCAGGGACTTTTGAATAGCTAGACAGAGAGGCGAGGGACACCTTCAGTGCTTTCTTTGAGCTACCACTGACCACGTTCTTTGCACCGCGAAGTCCATGCCTGAGACTGCAAGCATAAAGTTAACTTAGCATTCATAGAAATACCTAGCCGAAGTTTATTTTGATGTCTGATATAGTAGCAGCATCTATTTACCTTTCTGCTGATAATACAAGTTTGGTATCCTTGGGCATATCGAGTTTATTATGCTCAAGGTGATAAGAAAAACTCCTACCAACAACCTTATCCACCTCTGAAATAAATCGGAAAATCACAAGTTTTTAGTATTATACTTATTATTAAAAATATATGAACAATTGATCCATGATTGAGAATACAAGGAACAACTAACCTTCATGAGTCAGTAAATGATCCTTGATGGGAAATTCTTCAATATTTTCACATTCCATTCCACGGGCGGTCAGAAACTACATTATAAACCAGTGTAATAAGCATGTTCTGATCAAGGATGAAAAAGATCTGCATAGGACATTTGTAACTGAAGGTACCAAATAAGGGGATATTTTAATAGTACATTGATTACAAGGGAATAACACTTCAAGGGAATAAAAAATGCAAATCAGTACAAGCATTATATTATTCAAGTAGAGCACCACAATGCCCTTTTAAAAAACTGGTTTTTTATAATGAGCACTATACATATAACTACACGAGTTTACATTTGAATCAGATAACAAGTTAGAAACGAAACCATGCAATTAAGTTTCTCGAGCGAATAGTCCTACATATATACTTGTAGGGTCCCACTATAAATTCCTGTCAACTTCTTTAGAGACTCCTTGTTGCAGCTTACCTTACGAACAATAAGAGCGTTGGCTTTTGCTCTAAGGCTTTGAGCATCAACTCTCAGTTGTTTCTTCAACTCTGATAGCTGTGCTTCGTCCTAAGAAAAAACATAAATCTCTAGGTTGGGTAGAATACTATATGCAAGCTAATAGTTAACAGAAGAGGTATGGGTTTCACACTACCTTTGGAAGTTCAATGGAAATTTTGTGAGGGAAAAGATTATTTAGATGCATCATTGAGTTTGTAGCATCTTTGTTTCTTGCCTGCAATATACTTCCAGGGGAGCCCTGCATCTTTTCAATTAGATTATTCATTAGAGCAGTCTTAAACATTCTACATTATGCATCTTCAGACGCCTATGAACCATCAAGAAAGGATTATAGTTTACCGAGAGCATGTCAGCTATGGCCTGGCTGACACTACTAAGCCCAGGGAGAGATAATCCTGTTGCACGTGACTAAAAAACAGACCAGTGTCAGCAATTTCGGAGAAACAGACCAGGGCACTCTGTTAACATACACTCAACATAACAATATAAAGCTGACAAAAGGAGAGGGGCAAGGGAATACTGTTGGGTGCCAACTAGTGAGTTCATGCATTCAGCAACCCTCCGATGGTAGGAGTTGTTTTAGGTTTAATCTAATGTGCCAAAATGTCACTCAAACCAACTAGGTTGTGTTTGTCCTCGAGAGTTTAGCTAGTCTGAATGATCTGGGCTATCCTACGTTTCACCCATGTTTCGATCATTTGTAAAATACAGGGGTCAACCTATCTAAGCATTCTTTTCTATCCTACCTCAAAAACACCCAAGCACATGGTATCTTAACCACCGTGTTAAATTTCTGTTCAGTTCCTAAAGGGGATTAAGTGGCATACCTTATCTTTCAGGCTGTCTTTCTCAGTGTGAGATCCAATTATCAGAACACCAGGTGGAAGCTCTTTCCCTAGTGATGCATGTGATTCTGTTCTTCCGGTCAGTGCTTTCTCTACATCCTTGACTAACACAACCAAAGGGCTACTTATGCTTTCTTCCCACATGACCTGAAAGGCAATGCAAACAAGGTTTACGTGTCGACGTGTCGCAATTTGTCGCTGGGGTACCGACAAGTAGACAAGTCGTGACAAGTCTCGACAAGTGATAGACTTGTCGATGTGTTGTCAACAAGGAACTACTAAAAAATACTAATTAACTAGCCTATTAATTTTGGTATACTGTAACAAATAGTGATGGCGAGCAGGGGAGAGGTGGAGGCAACGGCGGTGCAGGGGAGAGGCGGAGGTGGCGGAGCACGCTGGAGCAGGGGAGAGGTGGAGCCGGTGGCGGCCAGAGGAGAGGCGGCGCCAGGTGAGAGGCTGCTGGGGGAGGGAGTCACGACACGATCTGGGGCGTAGGGTTTTAGGAAAGACATGTTATATCCCAGCCCTCTAACTTGTCGCTCGACTAGTTGACAGAGACAAGTCGAGGTTTGTCGCCGACAAGTCAACTTGTCGATCGACAAGTTGAACTTGTCGTGTCGTTCCAACTTGTCGACATCAGGTTTGCGACACGTAGACTTGTCGTGCGACAAGTCTAGACTTGTCGAGCGACACGCAATCCTTGAATGCAAATGATATCATGGCAGGCTGTAGAAGATTAAATTTCAGAAAAATACGATCACCAAAAACAGTCAGTACCTCAATTAACTCGTGTATACCGAGGATCTCAACTTCTTGATCAACAGAAGAGTCTGGGTGAAGTTCATTAACTGTAGAAATGTCGAACAGTGAATCACAAATAGGATCAGAAGAGCATCAATAGGTAACAAAAAATGCATATTGCACGGCAAGTTCAGACTAACCAGGCAGCAGAAGAGAATCAATGATGAGAAGTCTAGCATCAAAATTCTTTGCAAGGGCCTTTATTAATGTTTCCTGATAAATTTCAGACCCTAGAAGCATGTTCCGCAAAATAGTTAAATAAGTACACAAACAAGCATTACGAAATTGCCAATCAGAAAGTAAATCAGCACATCCCCTGGGCCTTAGTTAATCTAAAAGAACAAAGAAATGCTGAAAAATACCACATGGGCCAGATAATAGAATTCGCTGGTTTAAAGACAAAATTCCTGATAAGCTTTCGGTGAAGTTCTTTTTCATGTGTATGAATGCAGCTGATAAGAGCACACTCTTTGTATTCGGACTGCATGAAATGAGGACAGATGATTAGATAAATAATCAGAAAAAGGTGGTCCAAACAAATATCGTAAGCAAGTTTGCCTAAACATAAGCTGACAAGATTGACCACTAAAAGCATAAAAAAGGTGATCCAAACAAATACCGTAAGCAAGTTTTCTTGACAAACTTGACCACTAACAGCTTTACAATAAACAGAATAAGTCTCATAAATAATGGACAACTGTTGAAACAAATCAGCTAAGCATATTACCTAAGATAGTATGGGAAATCCTCAAGAGTAAATTGAATAGCATCTGGACCAAGAATTCCTTGTTTCAGTCCATCCTTAAAAATTTGAGAACCGCTTGGAGGTAAAGTGGCTGATGCAGAGATTGGAACTCTATTGTAAGGCTGGAAAATCTGCCAGCAGGTTAATAAGGTTCACTCACAACATTTAAGAGGAAAAAGTCAAACTAACAAATCTTAAATCTCTTATCATTATCGGAGCACCTACTATTAGTGAAATCTATGGAGATAGGACAGATCACAGAAAAGGGCAAAGTACATTGTACAAACAGATTATGATTAAAAAGGATACAGAGGCATGCCTGCAAAAGGCAATTTCATCCCCTCCCATAAGGAGTTCTATGCAGGCCTTCTTAATTTTTGCACCATTCAGTTCAACCACACCCTTTTTGCCAGTGACTTCTAGCTGACAACATCCACTTGGTTGCTGGAAGAGTAAATATCACAATGTTTATGCAACAAAACAAGAAATTTAACAGCATGCCTGCACTTTATTATTGCAGAACCATAGCAAGGTTACAAGTACCTCAAGGCGACACAACTTGCATAGAACACGGCTAGCATTATGGTCTTTCAAAAAGATGTTACACGTTTCACTTCCGCCGACAGAAAACTCAGTGCCAAACATGAGGACATGAGAAATCTGCAATAAGTGATGGTTGGTATCAGGTAGTGATTAAGCTGATTCACACATAGGTGACAATAAAGGAGGAATGCGGTAGAGTCAGCAGCCGACGGTCATACAATGTTTCACAGTCAAGACGCACAGGAAGACAAATAACAAACAATTACCTGGAAACCTAAACTGCAACCATGAAAACCAGGGAACCTTGTAACTTAGTCTAAAATAAGGAAATAATATTGAACCAATCAGAAAGCGCAGACGTGTTGCGTTCGTTCCACCAAAAAACAGATGCAAGCGAGCTCTAAAAAACAGCCCAAACTGTTGATGGTTCGCTAATATCGAAGAAAGTGGAGAACCAAGAAGTCAACAGCCCTTATTCACGCAACTGCGCCGGGACTGCACAGTACATGGTTTTGCTTAAACCTTAAGTGTAGAAGCGCTAGATTTGTTTACTTAATTCCCCAAAACCGTCAAAACCTAGCGCAACTTGAACTATTGAGAAATCACGCAAACATTGCATTCGAGATTCACTAGTGAACATAGGAGGTGACGAACCATCAAACACCGACGCAAACGAGCTCTAAAGCGTAGATATGGAGACCAACGAACGCCAAGAGCCATCAAGAAACGGAGCATTCGCTTCCAATGAGCCTCACGAGAACGGAGAACCGAGAACTCAACAACCCCAATTCATTGATGCACCTGATTGTTCTGTGATATCAGCCTCGCCCACGGCACCGGGGGCGGCTCCACTGCCTGCAACCCAGTCGCAGCAGGCGGCGGCGTATTCTGCACGTTCAAGGGTGCAGGCCTCTTCCCCGCCGCTACAGCAGACCTCGAGCTCGTCCCCGCCTCCGCCGCCGCGGCCACGGGCGCCTCCTCCTCGGGTTTCTCCGTGTCCGTATCCACCTTCGCCTTCACCTCCGCCTGCGAGGCCAGGTGGGGTCAACCCGAGACGTCCAATTCGGCACCGAGTTGTCGCAAGGGAGGGAGCCAGCCAGAGCCGAGCTCACCTTGGAGCGCTTGGTGGGAGAACAGGGGTACGGAGGCGGCGAAGAAGACGAACGGCGCTTCCCGCCGCCACTGCCGGCGTCGGAACTCCGGCGAGGGTCCACCATGGCTGGCGGTCGCCGGAGACGGGGGTTCTGTTCCTGTTTTCGGAAACCTTTTTCTGCCGGTGGATTTCTGTAAGATTGTTTTCATGCGAGAAAATAAATGGTGAGTCCAGCGAGGGGATTTTATATGGAAATAAATACCGGGTCTATTTTCTTCCCAATATAGACACGTCTAAGGCTGGTCATAGTAGTAGTATCATACAGATCATTCACTATCCTCACCGTTTTTTCGGATACCGCTTCGACCCCTGAGGCGATCAGGTGGCGATCTAGGTTTCCAGTGAAACTTGGCAGCACACGTTGGATCTCCGACGGGGCGACAGGAGGATCGACGAGTGATCATAGGACTTCTCACAGGCGGACGTTGTTCCTGATCGGGGCTGGCTGGGGCTGACGTTCCGGGTGTAAAAGGGGAGGCTCCAACGCCTCTACCCACCCTTGGCGCTAGACCTAGCATCGCCACGCAGGGTTAGGCAGACGCCATGGCGGAAAGGAAGGACGATCCTAAGGGGGGGTGCATGGAGTGGAGATGAGCGGGGAAAGAAGCCCGCTACAGAGGAGACGATTGAGGAGCTGATCGGTCGGATGAAGTTGTCTGCGAAGGAATCGAAGAAGTTGTTCATCCATGATCGGGCTACGTTGCCGGAGAAACCCATGTGGGCGCTAGCTGGGAAGATTCTGGTGCCTAGGCCGAAGATCTTTCATATCCAGACCATATCTGAGGTGCTTCGGGCTGCGTGGGGAAACCCTAAGGGGCTAGTTTTTCATGATGGTGGACCGAATTTGTTTGTGGCTGAATTGCCCTCAGAGCAGGAGAGGGACAGGATTTGGGAGAGGTCGCCATGGTCAGTAAGCAAGCATGCCGTAATTCTGGAAAACTTCAAGCGCAGCCAACGCCCGTCTGAGCTGCGTTTTGATCGCATGCCTATCTAGATCCGAGTTATGTCTGCCTTTCAATCTCAACGGTGATTGGGGAAGGAGATTGCAGAGATGGTGGGGGAGTTTATCAGTCTTGATACAAGTAATGCAAATCTGGTGATTGGTAAATATTTGGGGGCTCGAGTTTGGATTGATGTCAATGAGCCACTGCAGCATTGAAATTGACTCTACTTTGAGGGAGGCTTGTGATTGATATAATATCAAGTATAAGGGAGTTTCTTTTGCCGATGGATGTGGAACTAATTCAGGGTATACCTCTAGTCACTCGTCGGGTAGAGGATTTCTGGTCCTGGCATCATGAGCGCAGCGGTCTCTTCACAGTTAAGTCTGCATACCGCATGATTATAGCTGCCAAGAAGAGAAGGGAAGCATGGCTTGATGGATCAGCTACGATCTCTGATCACCACAGAGAAGAAAAGGATTGGACATCACTTTGGAGGATTAAGGTTCCATCTAAGATTAAAGTTTTTCTATGGCGCCTTGCTAAATAGTCCATACCAACCGGAGATGTCAGACTCCATCGCCATATGGCACCAGATGATCGTTGCTCTATTTGTGGAAGAGCGGATTCGTGGCGGCACTCGCTCCTAGAGTGCCCAATGAGTCGCTCTGTGTGGGCCCTTGCTCCTGAAGCAATGTTGGAACACATGAATGGAACAGCAGAGCCGTGGGCAAAACAGTGGATGTTCTCAATGATTCGGACCTTAAAGCATGACGATCTCACATGATGCTTCGTGACTTTGTGGGCAATCTGGTCTGCGCGCTGGAAAGCGATACACGAGGGTGAGTTCCAAAGTCCCCTCTCTACCCACCTCTTTGTGGGATCAATGGTGAGAGATCTCGAGCTAGCTCAAGCTCGAGAGGTTACAACGTCCCCAAGCCGACCAGCTGTCGCTACACCACGTTGGATCGCACCGCCGACGGGGTGTGCCAAAATAAATGTTGATGCGGCTGTTCGCAAGCAGGGAAAGGTGGGCGCAGTGGCTGCTGTGTGTCGATCGGAGGCAGGGGAGTACCTGGGAGCATCAGCGGTGGTGATGCCAGGAATTGATGACCCTGCCATTCTTGAAGCTCTGGCCTGCCGGGAAGCTTTAGCACTGGCAGCGGACCTACACCAGACGAGGATAAAAATAGCCTCAGACTGTCTCGAGGTAATCAAGTGCATGGAGGAGAGCTATCTGGGAAGATTCAGTGTTATACTACAGGAGGTCAGACAGCAAGCTGCTGATTTTGCTGTTGTCAGCTTTTCTCACAAGCGAAGGGCGTCGAACACGAAGGCGCACGGGCTCACTCGGTCGTCAACGTATCGTGAATATGGTCGCCACATCTGGCTGTCTGAGTCACAAGATTCCTATTGTATCCCTAGAAACATTATAAATGATTAATAAAGTGGCGGTCGTTTCCCTCAAAAAAAGTATGAAAATGTATCGTACTTCTGTTTCTCTTGTGGTCTTTTGGGTCATTCGGACTTGGTTTGTCCCAATCCAAGGGAGCGTGACGAGCTAGGTAGGATTCCTTATTAGCCAAGTTTGAGAGTTCATGAGGAAAAGAAGTATAGGGCGACACCTTTTGGTTGGGGAAATTTTGCAGGAGGAGGCAATAATAACAATAGCAGCCAGGCACCAAAGGGAGCTAGTAGCTCGGAGAGGGGAGGTGTTCCACCAACCTTTGTTAATCAAGGGGGTGGACGAGGAGGAGGCCATGCTGGGCCAAATGGAGGCAGATTTGCAGGTGCTCGAGGTAATATGTGGACCTACCGAAAGCTTGCAATTGATGGACCGACTGAAGCTATAGAGCATATGGAGGTGGAGAATAGGCTGGTGCAATTTGCATCTCAGTCGTTGGGAGGGAAGAGGGAGGAGAGGCTGGAGAACCCGAACTCGGCTGCTCCCTCCCCGGATGCAAAGAAGACACGTGTGGGTGAGGGAAACCTAGCTGAGACAGGTGATTTAGCGTCGGCTGCGGGTCAGCCGACGCAGCCCCAATGAATTGTGCGAGTTTGACTGTCGGGGGCTTGGGAACCAGCCGACGGTTCGGGAGCTTCGCGGTCTAGTGAAGCAACAAGGGCCTGACATTTTATTCGTGATGGAGACAAAGATCAAGGGTAAAAGAGTGGAGAAATTAGCAAGCTCTCTTGGGTTTCAGGGAAGCTTTGTTGTGGACAGTGTTGGGCTGACTGGAGGCATCGGACTTTTCTGGTCATCTGCAATGACAGTGGATCTGAAGAGCTTTAACTCATGCCATATTGATGTAATAGTGACACCAAATGATGGAGGGGTCCTCCCTGTCGATTCACAGGCTTTTATGAGGAACCTCGGCGAGAGGAGCGTCATCTCAGCTGGACACTTCTTAGGAGGCTGCATGCACTCCAAAGTTATCCGTGGTTGTGTGTTGGGGATTTTAACGGAACTCTATTTTCTACGAAACATTTCAGTGAGACGGAATGGGAGGAGTGGCAGATGATCCCATTCCGGGAGGTAGTAGATGACTACGAGTTGATCGATCTTGGCTACTCAGGGTTGCCGTACACGTGGGACAACAAGCAGACGGGTGTTGCTAATGTCAAAGCCCGGCTAGATCGGTCTTTTGGTAACCAGGCCTTGATCCAACTTTTTCCTGTGATCAAAGTGTGTCATGTGAGTACAATGGAATCTGATCATTGTATGTTGTGGACCGAGATGAGCCAACATCAAGTACACCGGCCTGCTCGAAGTTTCAAATACGAGAATTTCTGGCAAACCCACGCGGATTATGATCATGTCGTGGCTGATCTTTGGCGGGGGAGGAAGGTAGTGGTTTGGGAGTGCAGGGGCTCGCACGCATGTTGCATGGCATGCAGGAGGGCTTGCAGAAGTGGGGCTCCAACACTTTCGGAAATTTTAAGAAGAAGCTCGCTGATCTTCGGAGAAATCTTGAGCGAGTTCGGCGTAGATCGCTTGGGACTGGTCCTTCACAGGAAGAGAAACGCCTAGTGGAGCAGATCAAGGAGGTGTTGTACCAGGAGAAAGTGTGGAATAAACAACGATCGCGTGTAACGTGCCTGCACGTTGGTGATCAGAACTCGGGCTTTTTTCATGCTCGGGTCGCTCAGCGGAAAAAGATGAATACAATTACAATGCTGGAGCGGCAGGATGGGAGTGTGTGTGAGAATCCTGAGGATGTGCACGGTGAGATACAGGGTTTGCCAGTATACTTCACAGGGAGCTCCCATAATGGATGAGCTACTAGCTCTTGTCCCAGAAAGGTTGGACAATGTTGCTCGGGTGACTTTAGATAAGGAATATACGGAGGAGAAAATTAAGACCGCACTCTTCCAGATGCACCCGTCAAAAGCGCTCGGAGTTGATGGATTTACGACGGGGTTCTTTCAGAGGCATTGGGACCTGGTTCGGGAGGATTTAGTCTGGGCGGTGCTCGAAATTTTGAATGGCGGTGAATGGCTACCACAAATAAATGTAACTACTATTGTGTTGATACCTAAGGTACGCCATCCCCAGTCTATAAAACAATTTAGGCCGATCTCACTGTGCACGGTCGTTTATAAGCTGTGTGCAAAGACAGTTGCCAACCGTATGCGGCCCTAGTTGGAAGAAGTTATTAGCAAGGAGCAGAGTGCGTTTGTTTCCGGACGACTAATCACGGACAATGCTCTAGTTTCCTTTGAGTGTGTTCACACGATGAAACGAAATAAAAAAAGGGAAGAAAGGAATGTGTGCGGTGAAGCTGGACATGATGAAAGCTTATGACCGAGTAGGATGGCCTTTTCTGGAGGCTATGATGTTGAAGCTAGGGTTCCCTAGACAGATGGTGTAGCTGATCATGCATTTTGTCAGTTCAGTTTATTTTTCAGTTAAAGTTAACGGTGAGCTCTTGCCACAGTTTTCACCAACACGAGGTATACACCAGGGAGACCCTATGTCACCGTACCTCTTTCTATTGTGTTCAGAGGGTTTTTGGGTTCTGCTAAAGGAGTTCAGGTAGGGGCCAATTGATAGAGGCATTCGTGTATGCCATAGGGCTCCATGGATTACACACTTATTATTTGCTGATGATAGCCTCATCTTCATCAATGCAAAGGAGGAGGGAGCTACGAGATTAAATGAGATTCTGCGCATTTACAATGAAGCCTCGGGGCAACTTGTGAACTGGGAGAAGAGTTCTATTTTCTTCAGCCCCTGTACATGGGATGTGCAGAGAGCAACGGTGAAAAATGTTCTAGGTATTCCCCTGGAAGCCTTCAGTGAGAAGTATCTAGGCCTTCCTACAGCGGTGGGTCAGCTAGCGAGTGGAGAATTTGAGTACCTCGCCGAAGGTATGAGGATTAGTATGACCGGCTGTGCACGGATGTTATCATACCCAGGCATGTCTGGATTAAATCCGTGGTACAAGCAAAATCAACGTACTGCACAAGTGTGTTTCATCTATCAAAAGGCACATGTCAAAAATTTGCATCTTTGCCCTCTCGTTTTTGGTGGAGTGGTAACCTAGATAAGAGGTCAATGCATTGGCTCTCTTGGAACAAGATGTTCGTACCAAAATGAAGAGGAGGATTGGGCTTCCATGATTTCCAACTTTTTAATTTGTCCCTTTTAGGGAAGCAAGGATGGAGATTAATGGCTGCCCCAGACTCTTTGTGTGCCCAAGTCTTGCGGAGTAGGTACTTCCATGAAAAAGATTTCATGTCGGCAACTATGCCCAGGATGGCCTCTCGCACTTGGCGCTCGATCATTGCAGGCAAGGAGGCATTGCAGACCGGAATCATAAAGAGAATTGGCTCGGAAAGTTCGGTTTCAATTTGGAATGATAATTGGATGCCAGGTGCACACCATATGAGACCTCTTGGGAGGAAAGATGAGAGCACAGCAGATCTCATAAGTGAATTGATAAACCCCGAGACCCACACATGGAATGAGGAAGCTTTGAAGGCGAACCTGTTTCCCATCGATGTGGAAATAATTCGACAAATTCCATTGAGTATAGGCGGGGATGACTGGACAGCATGGGCTCTCGAGAAGTCCGGAGTTTACTCGGTGCACTCTGCGTATCGAGCTCTAGTGGCTAAACGCTTAATTAGTGATGATGCTGAGACATCAGATGGTAATTCAGAGGTTTGGATGAAACTGTGTAGGCTGAACGTGATTCCCAGGGTGCGTACTTTTTGGTAGAGAGTTTTACGAGGCATTGTGCCAGACTATTCGACTCTCACTCAGCGGCATGTCAAAGAAATTGCAACATGTGGAATTTGTAAAGCAGCTCCGGAGACGTTAATGCATGCACTCTTTGAGTGCGCACATGCGCGCCAATTTTTGGCTGCGGCACACTTGATGTGTTTGTAACACCCCAAAACTATTAAGAAAGATTAGTAAGTTCAAATCACCTAAGTTTAGGGTTAACAAAAACTTTTATTATTAATTTGAATATGAGTGTATGTGTGATTTGTATTAGTGTAGAATTGAGTGCAATTGCCATGTTTGATTGCTACAAATAATAAGAAATGGTTTAAAGATAAATGCTACATCATCTAGGCCAATTACAAACAAAATTAAAAGAAAAAGAAATCAAATATGAGTTAAATAACCAAATGGTCATTTTGATCAAAGTTAACCACTAGGTCACTTTGAGTGTTCCTAGAAGAGAAATTCTAACAGAAACAATTCCACTTCTTTTCACCCCTTGCTAGACCAAGTAAAAGTGTATCCATGCCCACTTTACAAACTTACAAAAACATTTTCCAAATTAATTTAATGGACATTTGAAGATTGAATCAAGTGTATGTACTAAGATCACACTTTTGCAAAAACCGATCAAACCAATTCCCCTTGGCAAAACCAAGCAACCAGAGACACTCAAGCTTAAGTCTAGATCACTCAAAAAATTTCATTCAAAATTTTCAAACTTTGTTTCTTGCGGCCATTTCAGCAAACACCTTGCTTACACTAAATAATCACCTGCCTAACTTCACTGTTTAAGCAGTGATCATTCGACCATTTGGTCTCCCCTTCACTCCCCTGTCTCCCCTGCGCCTAGCCAAGCACCAGACCAACCCCCCCTTAGCCATGTGCATAGTGTAGCGCCGCCCAATTTTGGTCATCGCCGGCCGACAGTGGACAGCGCGCCAGAAGCATCGCCGCCCTCACCCAAGACACGCACCAGACACGCCGTAGCCTACCGCCACCCCCTGTCCAAGCCACGGCCACCAGAGAGCCCTGGACCACCCTAGCTACATCGAGTCCAGCCTCTCTGCACCATGCCTAGAGCGCGCCATCTCGCCGCACCCGACCGCCTCGCACAGACCATGCCTCACCCCCGCCTCGCGTGCACTAACCCGCCATGATCACCACAACCCCGCAGACACCCCCGTTCGCCGCCGCGTGATCCGTAGCTCCCGCACGCCATCACAAACACTGGTGTGTCCGTGCGGAGAGCTGCACGCGCCCGACCGTTCCAAGCTGCCTCGTGCCTCGCCTTTAAGCCCACGATGATCGTCAGGGAACCACGCACCACCCCCTACCCTCAGCCGTGCCGCTAGCCGCCTATAGCGTCGTCACCGACGAGCCCGAGCCCACGCCGTTCGGTCCCCTCGCCGCGGTATAAGTAGAGGCCTCCCCCACCTCCATTCTCCACACCAACACCCTCACCACTCCTCACTGACACTCCCTCACCCTTCCCTAGAGAAAGGCGAGCTCTCCCTTGCTAGTATTTGGCCGGAGCCCACTGCTGCTGGAGGAGAAGGGCGCCGTCGATTGCAACCACCCCAAGACCTGTCGTGACCGCCATTCGAACCGCCGTCCACGACAACACCATGCGCCCCCATCGCCGACCCTAGTTGGAGCCTAGGTGAGCCCCGCCAGACCCCACCGCCACGCTAGGTTAGAATCCTCGCCGGAGCAGTTCGTCGTCAACGATGACTCTCGGCCGTTAGATTAGATTTAGATCGCACGACTCAGATTCATAGATACTGCTTCGCATAGATAGTCTCGCTGACTGGTGGATCCCCTCTGTCAGCAGCCCGCTGCGCTGTGCTATGCAGATTGGGACGACCCGTTTAATTTTCCGTGCAACCCAGTGAATTTAAATAATGATTTTCCAATTTAGTTAAAAACTAGTTTCTATCCAGAGATTTAAAAATCAATTCAGAGAGTTTCACTGAACTAAATTGCATGATTCAAATTTTGTTAGAAATGTATTTAAATTATCTATCCAAGCCAATTGGATTTAAACCAATTGGAGTTATAGATCACCTATACCAAAAATAACAAGATAGAGACTTTTCAAACTTCAAACATTTTTCAAAATCAACCATAAATGCTTTTGACTTGATTCCAACTCTTAAAAATCACATTTGACAAGCTCTATCTAAATATGTAAAAACATTTAGGTTTGCATGTAGTGACATTGGACTAGTGCAAAAATAATGTTATATAGGCATTTCTAGTCACTTTAAATCTATTAAATGATAATCTTAAATTTTATAAAATATGACCAACACTTTAAATCACATTCCCATGTATTAGAATATGTGGTGATGACATGTGTCAACATGATCCCATATTTTAATTGGATAATATTAAATCTTAATTAATTTCAATGAGTAGAAATTACTTTTCTAAAATAAGATAAATAAGATTAAGTCTTTAATCCATGTGATGATTGTGATGATGCTAGATCATTAAGCGTGAGCCTTACTGTGCTAAATAGACTTAGTTAAGTATTGTTTGATGATTGTGTACTCCGTATTTATTTATAGACGATAGTACCAACCAAGGATACGAGGAGGAGTACTACCAAGAAGAAGCAGAAGAGAACTTCAATCACTGCACTACTGAAGGCAAACCTAACACTTCAAGTAAACCGAGCAAGCTAACACTTGCAAGTTTCTTAACTATGCAAGCCATCACTAATTGCAAGATAACCTAAGCAAGATGCATTAGGCATGCTTTGGTTATACAATCTGGATTCTACCAATCCCAAGTTTTACTTGCAAGCTTTATTCTTTTTACCTTACTAAAGTTCTTTACTTTAGTTGGTGCTTTGTGAGTCTTGGAAAAATAGTATAGATAGCATAAAGAGTATAAAGCTAGACCTATACTAGATGTCATTCTATGGCATGAGATTGAAGATTAGCACCACTCATTAGTGAACGCTCTTAACTTTAGTGGCTAGTGCTAAGCATAAAAGTTGATCACTTTAGATGGGAATACTTGGTGAAAATGATTATGAAAACCTTGGAATGAGGATTCATTCTATTGAGATGTTTTGACATGTGTTGAGAAACACAATGGTTTGATGATGAAAACATTGAGGCATGAGCCTTATCCCCTTTACAAAAACTGATGGTTGGGTTCAGATGCGATACCATTCCAATTTTACCGTACAACCACAATACCTGAATTGGGTAGGGCTTAGCCGGAAGTTTATATGTCTTAGTATGGGTTCCCTCGCGGAAGAGGTTTGCGCTGAGGCTACCTCTTGATGATTTTCCACCTATGCAGTGCCCAGGATGGCAGATGGCCATGGCTGGGAGGCCAAGCTCATAGGGTAGGTGCCTATACTAGGGTGTGTAATTGAAAGATTATGATTGATTATCCGCATACTAAGTATGATGATTCAGGGTTATCCCTGACGGATGTATCGAATTTTGTGGTGGAAGTGTACCACCTCTACAGAGTGTCAAACTATTCGAATAGCCGCGTCCACGGTCATGGACAGTTGGAGTGGCCATACTGTTCCGTTGTCAGATGTTTTCAAAATGACTTGTGAAGTGAACTATAACTTTGACTTGACCACAACAGAGTTGTGAACATGAAAACTAGTTTCCCACTTAAGTGATTTAGAACTTTAAATTAGTTTTCTTTACTTCTAAACTCAGTTTAGATAAATCTGCCTTTTTGCAAATAAACTTAGAGCTTAAGATTTCCTACTAGAGCTACCTTACTTGTTAGTGATAGTTTGCGAGTTCTTAAAGAGTACTCATGGCTTTGTCCCTAGCTATTCCCATGGCCAGACTATTAGGAGGACTATCAGGATGATGGACAGCAGGAGGTCTACGACAACTAGGATCATCTCCCATCGTCAGCATTGCCTGTGACCCTGAAGATGGAGCCCACTACTACGCTTATTATTCCGCTGCTTTGATTGTATTGAGACTAGATCATGAGATCCTTTATTTCTAAGACCTTATTATGGTTTGTAATGGATGATGTACTATGATATCAATCTATTATGTCTCGCAATAATTGTAATCCTGGGATTGCGAGGTATGGCATAACAAGCATGTGGGATTAAAAATCCGGGTGTTGACAAGTTGGTATCAAAGCCATCCTGACCATAGGAGACCCTAGTTAGAATGGACGTCCGAATAAAAAACTTAGTTTCAAAACAAAAGAAGTGAGTATTTATGAAAACCTATTCCCACTCTTACCCTTGATTCTTTAAAAAAAATCATGTTCCTCAAAAATTCTTACATTCCTACATAAAAATTTGACACACTTGATCACCTCACTAACTTACTCATCCTAAATTCTTATAGATGGAAGTCCAGTATTGCAAGTTCTACCAGCTGGGAAACGGAGGCCGCCTGATTTTTGAGAGGGATCTAGATGTACTGTCAGAGTATCTAGAGCGCCTGCACCCGGAATTCTTCGGGGCTCAACTCAATGATCACGTAGGAGGAGATCTACAATGGCTGATAGTTGCAGATCTAAGAGGCAAGATGGAAGCACCAGTTTCGGAGAAGATCCAATTCACCCTGAGGGAAAACAACTAGCTAGATGGATTAGCCAGGGCAATGCATGAAGCTCTCGCCCGTCTGTGTGGGCAAAACATCAACTTGATCTAGGGAACTCGCTTTGCTCACTACACAAGGCGTGATTCTATGGGAATGCCATTGGAGATGCTAGGACATCCAGAGCTGAAGCACCAGGTGGAAAATCTTGACTTCATGTTATATGATAGGCAGAAGGAGTTGGACAACGCTCGCAACTACGCCAACCACAACCTTGCCATTGTCGTCAAGAAGGACCAGACTCTCGCCATGATCGTCAAGGATCACCAATCACTTCGTCGTTAGCATGACAAGAAGGATCGCACCATCGATCGTCTTCGCAAGAAGGTGGCCGCTCTCAAGAAGACCATCCGTGAACAAGAAGTCCGGCTCGAAGCAAAGGAGGAGGAGGAAGGTGAAGATATCCAAGGAGATCTTTACTCTTACCTCAGTGATGACAACGATTATCTAGAGGATGATGCCATGGAGTTCCACACTGATGATGATGATTCCGACTTTATTGATGATGATTAGATGCACTTGATCACTACCGTAGGAATGAGTTGTACTGGTCTCACTGTATCGTAGTTTCATAGAATGGTTCTTAAAACCATATGTTTTCCATTTGTGTGTGGTGTGTGTTTGTATTGTGTGCTTGAATGAATGAATGAGAAGAAGTTGTTAGTTTGCAAAACCCGAGTCAAAACTCAAAGTTTAAAGCTTTTGAAAACAAAACCATGAACCTTAGAAATTTCCCTCTTATCTCATTATCTATCTCAATCTTCAGATGACTCGTGGAAACCCTAAAGGAAGCAGTTCATCTCAGGACCCGATGCTGCAGATTCTACAAATGCTAGTTTCCGACCGTGAAGCTAGTAGAGCCTAATGCCAAGCCAACCTAGCCACTCTCCAACAGATAGCTCAAATGGCTTAGAATAATCAAGGCCATGGAAACTAAGATCATCATGGATCCAAGCTCAAGAACTTTTAGAACACCAACCCACCTATCTTTAGTAAGTCTGAGGATCCCTTAGATGCTGATGATTGGCTGCAAACCATGGAGAACAACCTGGAGGTCACAGGAGTTGAAGCCAATGAGAAGGTACTGTTTGCCACCCATTATCTGGCAGGAGATGCAAGAGCCTGGTGGAATAGCACTCGTACCATGAATGACGATCAGATGATGACTTGGGAAGCATTCAAGATCAAGTTCAGCCGCTCCCATGTGCCCCAAGGTTTGATCACCAGGACGAGAGATGAGTTCAGGGAACTGAAGCAAGGCAGGATGACGGTAGTTGAGTACCGTGACAAATTTATGTCCCTAGCTAGATATGCCCCTAATGAGATCAACACAGAAGCAAAGAAGAAGGAGAGGTTCCTGAATGGACTGCATGATGAGATGCAGACTGTGTTAGTCAACATCCGTTTTGACGATCTAGAAGAGCTTGTAGACTCTGCCATTCAGATGGAAGGGAAGATCAACCAAGCCAATGACAACCGCAAGCGCAGGATGATGCACTAGACTAGATCCCACAATACTCAGAAGTATCGCCCCAACCCGTCTGCAGGATATGCCCCAAGAAACAACAGACCCCCGATGTCCCGTCCAAACTACCCAAATCATACCGGAGGAAACCTGAAGTCTGGAGGAAACCACAACAACAACCCCGGCAACTCCAACAATTTCAACCGTGCAGCACCCAAGTCCAACAACAACAACAACAATACTGCCCCAAGGACTGGAAGCAATGTTGTGCCTGTTGCAGCAAAAGACGAGTCCCAGATTACTTGCTTTGAATGTGGAGTCAAGGGTCACTACTCCAACGAGTGCCCCAAGAAGCTTGCAGCAGCCACCAATGTGAATGCACCCGCTCAACAGCAGTGCCGTGTTCAGCCTGGAAGGAGATTTGCACCAGGGAACTTGCTCAACCGCAACGGCCGTTTGTTCCACATGAATGCTGAAGAAGCCCAGGAAGCGCCAGATGTCATGCTGGGTATGTTTTCTGTTAACTCAGTACTTGCAAGTGTGTTGTTTGATTCTGGAGCATCACACTCGTTTGTTATAGAAGAATTTGCATGCACTAGTAAGATTCAACCAACCAAATTGAAGCATGTCATGATAGTTCAAATACCTGGTTCAACCACCAAATCTAGAAAAAATTGCAAGGCGGTACCTATCAGAATCCATGGGATAGATTTTTATGCCAATATAATAGTACTTGGAATCAAAGGGTTGGAAGTAGTACTAGGAATGGATTGGATGTCGAAATATAAAGTATTGATCGACTGTGCCAAGAAAGCCATAACCATGAGCAGTAGCTCTGGAGTATCAGTAGAGCATGTATCTGAGACCTTGCCTCGTCAATTCAAGTGCAACAAGAGTCTAGCCCAACCAACCCTATACCAAGTCAGAGTAGTGTGTGAATACCCCGACGTGTTCCCAGATGAATTGCCCGGTATGCCCCCATATCGAGATATCGAGTTCATCACTGAACTAATTCTTGGAACCGGACCCATAGCTCAGAGACCTTATAGTATGAACCCATCCGAACTAGTGGAGCTGAAGAAGTAACTTGATGCTATGCTGGCGAAAGGTTTGATTCAACCAAGCGCATCGCCATGGAGATCACCTATTTTGTTTGTGCATAAGAAAGATGGAGGTAACCGTTTGTGTACAGATTACCGGAAGCTGAATGATGTCACCATCAAGAACAAGTACCCACTGCCAAAGATAGAGGATCTGTTTGATCAGTTGACTGGTGCCACAGTGTTTTCTAAGATTGATCTTAGAACTGGTTATCATCAACTCAAGATTCGTGCAACGGATATTCGAAAGACCGCCTTTACCACCAGATATGGATTGTATGAGTATACGGCCATGTCTTTTATGCAACGTTTTAGTCTGAAAGGGAAGTTAGCCCCTAGATATATTGGACCCTTCAAGATTTTGAATTGCCGAGGAGAAGTATCATATCAACTGGAATTGCCAGAGGAGATGTCAGCCATCCATAATGTATTCCATATCTCGTTACTTCGGAAATGCCTAGAAGTTCCGGAGAAGACCGAAGTTTTCAAGAACATCGATCACCGAGCCATAAATATCAACAAGGATCTAACATATCGTGAAGTGCCCATTCGTATTTTGTAAGAAGCCTTCAGAACCACCAGGACCCGAAGTATTAAGTTTCTCAAGATCCAATGGAGCAACCATACCGAAGAAGAAGCTACTTGGGAGCGAGAAGATTACATTAGGACTGAGTTTCCAGATCTCTTTAGTTCCTAGTTTTTATTAAATCACGGGACAATATTGTTTAAGGAGGGAAGGTTTGTAACACCCCAAAACTATTAAGCAAGATTAGCAAGTTCAAATCACCCAAGTTTAGGGTTAACAAAACCTTTTATTATTAATTTGAATATGAGTCTATGTGTGATTTGCATTAGTGTAGACTTGAGTGCAATTGCCATGTTTGATTGCTACAAATGATGAGAAATGGTTTAAATATGAATGCTACATCATCTAGGACAATTACAAACAAAATCAAAAGAAATAAAATATGAGTTAAATAACCAAATGGTCATTTTGACCAAAGTTAACCACTAGGTCACTTTGAGTGTTCCTAGAAGAGAAATTCTAACAGAAACAATTCCACTTCTTTTCACCCCTTGCTAGACCAAGTAAAAGTGTATCCAGACCCACTTTACAAACTTACAAAAACATTTTCCAAATCAATTTAATGGAAAATTGAAGATTGAATCAAGTGTATGTACTAAGATCACACTTTTGCAAAAACCTATCAAACCAATTCCCCTTGGCAAACCCAAGCAACCAGAGACACTCAAGCTTAAGTCTAGATCACTCAAAAAATTCATTCAAAATTTTCAAACTTTGTTTCCTGCGGCCATTTCAGCAAACATCTTGCTTACACTGAATAATCACCTGCCTAACTTCACTATTTAAGCGGTGATCATTCGACCATTTGGTCTCCCCTTCACTCCCTGTCTCCGATGTGCCTAGCCAAGCACCAGACCAACCCCCTTAGCTGTGTGCACAGTGTAGTGCCGCCCAATTTTGGTCGTCGTCCGCCGACAGTGGACAGCGCGCCAGAAGCATTGACGTCCTCACCCACGACGTGCACCAGACACGCCATAGCCTACCGCTACCCGCTGTCCAAGCCACGGCCACTGCCAAGCCCTGGATCACCCTAGCTATGCCGCGCCCAGCCTCTCTGCACCATGCCTAGAGCGCGCCAGCTCGCCGCACCCGACCGCCTCACACATACTGTGCCTCGACCCGCCTCGCGTGCACTAACCCGCCATGATCACCACAACCCCGCAGACACCCCCGTTCGCCGCCGCGAGACCCATAGCTCCCGCACGCTGTTGCAAATACCGCTGCGTCCGTGCGGAGTGCCGCACGCGTCCGACTATTCCAAGCTGCCTCGTGCCTCGCCTTTAAGCCCACGATGATCACCAGGGAACCACGCACTGCCCCTACCCTCATCCGCGCCGCTAGCCGCCGGTAGCATCGTCACCGATGAGCCCGAGCCCACGCCGTTCGGTCCCCTCGCCGCAGTATAAGTAGAGGCCTCCCCTGCCTCCATTCTCCACACCAACACCCGCACCACTCCTCACTGACACTCCCTCACCCTTCCCTGGTGAAAGGCGAGCTCTCCCTCACTATAATTTGGCCGGAGCCCGCCGCTGCTAGAGGAGAAGGGCGCCGTCGACTGCGACCACCCCAAGTCCTGCCATGACCGCCGTTCGAACCGCCGTCCATGACAATGCCGTTCGCCCCCATCGCCGACCCTAGCTGGAGCCCTGGTGAGCCCCGCCAGACCCCCACCGCTGCGCTAGGTTAGAATCCTCGCCGGAGCAAATCGTCATCAACGATGACTCTCAGCCGTTAGATTAGATTTAGATCGTATGGCTCAGATTCGTAGATACCGCTTCGCGTAGATAGTCTCGCTGACTGGTGGACCCCCCTGTCAGCAGCCTGCTATGCTGTGCTGTGCAGATTGGGCCGGCCCGTTTAGTTTCCCGCGCAGCCCAATGAATTCAAATAATGTTTTTCCAATTTAGTTAAAAACTAGTTTCTGTCCAGAGATTTCAAAATCAATTCAGAGATTTTAACTGAACCAAATTGTATGATTCAAATTTTGTTAAAAAGGTATTTAAATTATCTATCCAAGCCCGTTGGATTTAAATCAATTGGAGTTATAGATCACCTATACCAAAAATAATAAGACAGGGACTTTTCCAACTTCAAACATTTTTCAAAAATCAATATTAAATGCTTTTGAGTTGATTCCAACTCTCAAAAATCACATTTGACAAGATCTATCTGAATATGTAAAAATATTTAGGTTTGCATGCAGTGACATTGGACTAGTGCAAAAATAATGCTATATAGGCATTTCTAGTCACTTTAAATCTATTAAATGATAATCTTAAATTTTATAAAATATGACCAACACTTTAAATCACATTCCCATGTATTAGAATATGTGGTGATGACATGTGTCAACATGATCCCATATTTTAATTGGAGAATATTAAATCTTAATTAATTTTAATGATTAGAAATTAATTTTCTAAAATAAGATAAATAAGATTAAGTCTTTAATCCATGTGATGATTGTGATGATGCTAGATCATCAAGTGTGAGACTTAGTGTGCTAAATGGACTTAGCTAAGTATTGTTTGGTGATTGTGTACCCCGTATTTATTTATAGACGATAGTACCGACCAAGGATACGAGGAGGAGGAGTACTACCAAGAAGAAGCAGAAGAGAACTTTAACCACTACACTACTCAAGGCAAGCCTAGCACTTCAAGTTAACTGAGCAAGCTAACACTTGCAAGTTTCTTAACTATGCAAGCCATCACTAATTGCAAGATAACCTAAGGAAGATGCATTAGGCATGCTTTGGTAATACAATCTGGATTCTACCAATCCCAAGTTTTACTTGCAAGCTTTATTATTTTTACCTTACTAAAGTTCTTTACTTTAGTTGGTGTTTTGTGAGTCTTGGAAAAATAGTATAGATAGCATAAAGATTATAAAACTAGACCTATACTAGATGTCATTCTATGGCATGAGATTGAAGATTAGCACCCCCTATTAGTGAACACTCTTAACTTTAGTGGCTAGTGCTAAGCATAAAAGTTGATCACTTTGATGGGAATACTTGGTGAAAATGATTATGAAAACCTTGGAATGAGGGTTCATTCTATTGAGATGTTTTGACATGTGTTGAGAAACACAATGGTTTGATGATGAAAATGTTGAGGCATGAGCCTTAGCCCCTTTACAAAAACTGATGGTTGGGTTCAGATGCGATACCATTCCAATTTTACCGTACAACCACAATACCTGAATTGGGTAGGGCTTAGCCAGAAGTTTATATGTCTTAGTATGGGTTTCCTCGCAGAAGAGGTTTGAGCTGAGGCTACCTCTTGATGATTGTCCACCTATGCAGTGCCCAGGATGGCAGATGGCCATGGCTGGGAGGCCAAGCTCATAGGGGAGGTGCCTATACTAGGGTGTGTAATTAAAAGGTTATGATTGATCATCCGCATACTAAGTATGATGATTCAGGGTTATCCCTGACGGATGTATCGAATTCTGTGGTGAAAGTGTAACACCTCTACAAAGTTTCAAACTATTCGAATAGCCCCGTCCGCGGTCATGGATAGTTGGAGTGGCCATACTGTTCCGTCGTCAGATGTTTTCAAAATGACTTGTGAAGTGAACTATGACTTTGACTTGACCACAACAGAGTTGTGAACATGAAGACTAGTTTCCCACTTAAGTGATTTAGAACTTTAAATTAGTTTTCTTTACTTCTAAACTCAGTTTAGATAAATCTGGCTTTTTGCAAATAAACTTAGATCTTAAGATTTCCTACTAGAGTTACCTTACTTGATAGTGATAGTTTGCGAGTACTTAAAGAGTACTCATGGCTTTGTCCCTGGCTATTCCCGTGGCTAGACTATGAGGAGGACTATCAGGATGATGGACATCAGGAGGTCTACGACAACTAGGATCATCTCCCATCGTCAGCATTGCCTGTGACCCTGAAGATAGAGCCCACTACTATGCTTATTATTCCGCTGCTTTGATTGTATTGAGACTGGATCATGAGATCCTTTGTTTGTAATGGATGATGTACTGTGATATCAATCTGTTATATCTCGCAAAAATGGTAATCCTGGGATTCCGAGGTATGGCATAATAGACATCTAGGATTAAAAATCCAGGTGTTGACAGTGTTCTCTCTACAACTGCCCCGGCTCCATCCTGTAACGTGGGTGAAGGACATTTTATGTGAGAATTGGTTCTCGCCCAGCGATCAGGCCAAGATGATCTCTGTTTTGGCAGCGGTACGGGATTCACGTAACAAACTGGTGCATGGCTCTGAGGGGTATGATCCAGCAAGATGCGTGGAAGCTATATCACAGGATTTACTGGAGATCGCTGTGCCAAGGAAGACGGTGCCCAGGGAGGCACAGAAGAATGCTGGCAAGTGGTGACCACCAGAGGGTCTTGTGATAAAGATTAACTCATATGGTGCTATTTGTGCCGAGCACGGGAGAGAAGGCAGTGGTGGTGTCGCGTGGGACGCGATGGGCTTCCGAGGTGCCTGGGCAAAGGTTTATACCGGAGTGCAGGACTTGTTTATTGCTGAGATGTTGTCTGTTCGCGATGCTTTTCTGTTTGCACGGGCGCGAGGTTATCAGGAGGTGGTGTTTGAGACTGACTGTCAGGAACTTGTCCAGTGTTGGGAGGCTCGAGATCATGAAAGGACAGTGATCGCGCCACTGCTGGAGGAAATACACTCTTTAAGTTTAATGTTTCAGAGTTTCTCTTTGGTTTTCCTAGGAAGAGAAGGTAATCAAGTAGCTCATGTTTGTGCCAAGTTAGCTAGTGCCAATAACGTCACATGATTGGGTTGGAATTTTCCCAGAGTTCTTAGTTGATAGTGTGAGTGCTGATTGTAAGCAAGATTTTGTGAGTTAATAAAGGTTGTGGTTCTAAAAAAAATAGTACTAGTATCATGCATATAATAATAGTATATAATACTATCTTTACAGTGCATGATATCATATGGTAGTATCATATTAGTACTCCCTCCATACCAAAATATAAGGCGCCTAAGGATTTGATAAAAGTCAAATCTTACTAATTTTGACCAAATATTTAGGAAAAAATATCTACATCTATAATATTAAATGGACACACTAAGAAAATATACTTTACGGTAAATCTATCGATATTGATATATTATTGGAAATGTTTATATTTTTGTGTATAATCTTGGTCAAAGTTAGAAAACGTTGAGTTTTGACTAATCCTTAGGCGCCTTATATTTTTGGACGGAGGGAGTACTACATTTAATGATTTATAGAATCTCAATGCAAAATTGTGTACAAGATTTATTTTCATGAGGATTTTCTAGTTTTACGTGCTATGATACGGTATCTACCCATGATACACTAACCATCTCTTTTTTCATTAATTGTTGTGCCACATCAGATATTGCTAATATGACATGCATGATACTATCTATGATACTCCCACTAGGACCAGCCTAAGAGCACGAGACCTATGACCCACCAATCAAGCGTTTGTAGTCATCTTAGTGAGCCAAGCCAAAAAAAGAGTCATCTTAGGGCAAATTTAATGTTGAGCGCTTGTTTAGACGCTTGAGCGGGGAAACATAAGGGAATTAATCCTAGCGTCAAGGAGAGGAGTCCATGCCTCCAATGCATGTAAAACGGTCTTGGGGCTAGATTATCCATTTTATTTGGTAACAACTTGCATTGTATTTCTATGATTAAAATCGATCTGGTGATTAGCTGTCTGCATACAAGCACCAAGCATCAGTGGATAACCCAAAATACAAAACTTGTTTGGTTGTATACAAGTTAAGATTACGGTCACCTCTTCTCTCTACTGGTTTCTTTACCATGGCATACCTCCATGTAGCGCAACAACTAAAAAATGAAGCAGTAGTTCACCACTTTATCCATAGGTACTACGGAAAATCTATCTGTCTATCAACCTGGATTTGGCGCTACAGTCAGCTTAGTCTTCGGAGCTGCGCGATCACGATCGGACGTCTCTCAACAAGTCCCTATCCTAGAGTGTTTCTCGTGTGTACGTTTTCGTGGGGTACGTGTAGCAGGGAATTTCGAACATCGGGGACCGAGCAGTTGGAGACACGTATCGCACAGTCGTTATGCCCAGTCCATTCCACATTCCGCCCGACCACCTCGGCAATGTCGGCAAGCGAGCGATTTTGCTCGCGCGGAAGAGCATAGCCTGACGCACCGCTGGACGTGCCATCCAAAATCACCGCATCACTCTCCGCCTACCGCTCACCTCCTCGCCGCTTCGACGAACAACACCGTCCGTAGATCTCCTCTCTCCCTCTCTCCGATGAGTATACGCCCTGTCGATCTACATCCACACGCGCATTGGAGTTGTCCCTAGGGGATGTGATTTGCAGCTTCCAAAATCAAATTTCGATAGAGAATTTTGTTGGTGTGTGCCTTGCATCTATCCGTTTTTTGATAGGATGGTAGTTCCTCACAATAGATGACTCCGGAAACTCACACGTCTATGTTTGGATGGTAGTCCCTCCCTCATGAGCGGAGATGAATTTTTCCTAGGATGGTAGCCCGCCCCACCAGTGGGGGTGATCACATTTTGTTGTACATGCCTGTGCGTAGAGGATGGTAGTTTTCTGCTAGGGATGGTAGATTATTTTTTGCTAGGGATGGTAGATTCTTTGCTAGGGATGGTAGATTTCTGCTAAGGATGGTAGATGCTTCCTTTATAGGGAGGGTAGATTCTTCTTTGATAGGGATGGTAGAATCTCGACAGGGATGGTAGATTCCCCCAACCTAGTTATTCCTAGATGGTAGTTTAAGGGGGGAGGGTGTTAGTGATATGTTTTGGTGATATGTTTGTTCTGGATGGTATTTCAGGGATGGCAGACGATCCACGGAAACTTACATGCTTTTAGGGTGGTAGGATGGTAGTTCGTTGCTGGTATGATGGTAGTCCTTTTTTCAGGGTTCCATGATTTTTTTAACCCTGAATTTTTCTTCCAAAAAAGTGCAGTGGATAAGTCTGCACTTGATTTTTAGTGGGGATGGTAGTATTTAAGTGTTTTTTCATGTTTTTATGATATTAATTTTAGTGTTTTTCAATGTTAGCTTAGTTTAAGCCTACTTCTTACATTTTTGTTGGTAGGATTGTAGTCCCCTAGTAATTCCCTGGTAGTTTCAAGGGTGTAATATTTATGATATTAGTTCAGTTAAGGCTACTTCCTACATGTTAGTTCACTTAAGGCTCCTTGCTGATGTGTTATTTATGGTAGCTTGAACTCTGAATGATAGCAAGGAACTGCAGGCACATCTCTTAAAAAAAGTGCAAAGGATAGTTCTATTTTTTCACACCCACTTTTTGCAAAAAGTGCAGTAGACAATTATGCCCTTTTTGTTTTAGTGGTGATGGTATTTTTTCAGTTCTTTTGCCATGTTTTTATGATGTTAACTCAGTGCTTTTTGATGTTAGTTCAGTTAAGGTTGCGTGCAAATGACGAAGTCAAATAGTAGCAAGAAGGGCCAGTCAGCCAAAAAACTCAAATGCTGCGTGCAAAACTTAGTTTGCATACTCGGATATCTCCAAGTACCTCAACAAGGAGTTCTCCAGTAGACATTGAAGCAGCACCCATCATAGACCATGCAATAATCGGGAATGTTAGTTTTTTACTTATTATTATCCACACTGTCTCTGGTTTTCAATCCCAAAACTTTTGCTGAACCCTTTTTAAATTTTTTTCATTCAGGGTAAAAAGACAATCCATTTCAGCATGCATCACCAATGAAACTTATGAGCCTATATCCAAGTATGTCACCGCAACAGAAAAAATTAATCGAGGAGTGGGGTTACAAAGGCCTGGTCAACATAAAGTGTTCAAAACTACAGCCCGATCTATGCAAATTCCTTATGGACAGTTTTGATCCATCAACATGCAAGATGGTCTTCCCTGTAAGAGGTTCCATCGACGTCACAGAAATATCTGTTAAGGGTCATAGGAGTGTCGAACGATGACAAAAAAGTTCACTACGGGGTGGATAAAGCGGCAATCAAGTTTATGACAGAGAAGTTGGGAATGAAGAGCAAGAGACAACCAACCATCACATGACTCAAGAATATGATTGCAGAAATGGAGGAGGCCGACATGAAATATCTCAGGTTGTACATCACTTATGCCATGAGTTCCGTGCTCGTGCCAACAACTGGTGTTCACATCAGCCCTAGGTTGTACCCATCATTGGTAAAAATCAAATATGCACACCGGTTAAACATGTGCAGGTTTGTTATAATAATGTTTCGAAAAGCAACTAATCAAAGGCAGAAAAAAGGATTCTCAAATCCTGCATGCTCTACTTAATGGTACATTCCCTACTATCGGCAATTTTTTTATCTTTATTGTTTGCGTGTTATCTACATCCACCTACACATGAACCACTTTTAATTATCATTTTTTTAATCACACAAACGTATTACCCCAGGTAAAATACCTAGACCCATTAGATTTAAAAGGCATAGATGTGTCCAGTGAAGGAACAAGAGTAACTACATGGACAAATGCAATGGTGCTAAAGGCTATTAAGCAGGACCAAAGGAGTGATGAAACTTCCGGTGCAACACAGATATTTTTGTACTCTTTCTTTTTTCCCCCTTTAACTACATCCAAAAAACAGGGGGTGACTTCGAGAATGATTATATACCTTTCCTTTCGTTTTTGTTTTTGAAGCTCAATCCTGAATTCAGAAATTCAGAGGTAGTACCTGAGCTTGAAGAAGAACAAGTAAATATCAAAAGAGGCCAATCAGATGAAGAACCATGCGAAGAAACACATGAAGAAGAAGATGTTCCATTTGAAAGAGGAGAAGGAACAAGCAACAACAAAGATTGTGAAGAAGCAGATGAGGAACCACGTGGAGAAACATATGAAGAAATGGAAGAAAGCATTCTCTTTTCATATGAAGAAAAGTTTGACATGTTCGTCCAAGCAAACGCACCTGCAGGGTGTACCTCAGAGGTGATTTTTCTGAATTAGAATAAGCAATTTTTTTCCATGTTTGCATACCCAGGTTGCTTTAAAAATAGTTACAATAGTTTTTTGACCATCTTTTATATATTACAATACAGGAAAGAGCAAGATACAAAGAAGTAGTCCAGAAAGCTTGCCATGATTTTGAATCAAGTTTGTAGATGCTTGTGAATGAGCTTTCATTCAGACCAAGAAAGTATGCAAAGAAAAGAAAACAAAGGTCAAATAAAGGAAGGAGAAACGAAGCGACACCAATAGCCAGCCAAACTCTAGAACCATCTGGGGAATACAATAGAACAGATGAGGATTGTAAGGTGGTCGAAGAGGAACAGGGAAAGCAGACAACTATGTCACTGGACGATGATTTAGTGTAGCTAAGCTTACCACCACCACAGCAGGACAAAGATGATGAAAGGAACAGAGGAAGCATCTAGGCAATAGATATATTTGAGGGAAGGAAGATTCTGCTTGGTGATAATGATGGGAAGACCTATCCCGTGGTTGAAACCTACCAGACAGATGTAACTACTAGAGAAGATCATGAAGTTGTTGAACTGCATAAACATACATTGGATGGAGATACAAAGAAAGAAGGAACTCAGGATTGCGAGAACATACTCAGCACATCTATTCAGAACATTGTTTCTGATACAAAAGAACTGACTCCCATAGTGATGGTTCTCCTAGTTGATGGTACACACGAGGAACCTCAACAAGTTTAAGCAACCTCTGACTCCGACAAGTTTCACATAGAGGTAGAGCCGAGAATACTTCTAGATGGTTTGGCCAACTTGTGCCAAACTTATCAGACCACAACTGAGAGTTCGGACAAACTTCAAGAACTCGATGAGGGCCAAAGTCAAGATAGTTACAAATCTAAGGATTGGGATATTAATGGGAAGAAGTTCTTGTACTTCATGAGGACTGACCCCAAGGATGTGAGTGTGCAACATCCAACATTCGAAACACCTATTTTCTTTGACCTTGAGTATCACAGAGGTGCACAAGAAGAGGCAGAATCCATCACCAAAAGTCTACAACCAATGAAGCAAGATCCCATTCCAGATGTCTTCTCAAATTCGTAGGAAGGGAGTGCGAGATAGGAATTGAAGAAGATAATTTCAGAGTTTGAAACTCCAAAACCGCTATCATCAAAAAGGAAAACAGTAACTTTGCAGATCAGCAACCAAAGAAAACAAAAATCCAGGCAGATGCCTCACCTTCACCAAGCAGATATAGAACAAAATCTGTTGTGCGGGTAGAACTTGAAGTATCACCCAAACCCACAGTTCAAGTACAATCGCCAAGGAAAGTATATGTTTCTTAAGGAAGCCCATCAAATAGAACAACACAAAGAGTAACAAGGTCAACAAGGCTGAACATTGAAGGGTCTGCACCTACTATACTATTAACCAATGTGCCAAGCTCTGCAGCACAAGACTCGATGAATAGGAAGCTAAATTTTGATAGCAGCACAGAGTCGAAGAGGCAGAGACAGAGGTTTTGCATACCTAGGTTGCTTTAAAAATAGTTACAATAGTTTTTGACCATCTTTTATATATTACAATCTAGGAAAGAGCAAGATACAAAGAAGTAGTCCAAAAAGCTTGCCATGATTTTGAATCAAGTTTGTAGATTCTTGTGAAGGAGCTTTCATTCAGACCAAGAAAGTATGCAAAGAAAAGAAAACAAAGGTCAAATAAAGGAAGGAGAAACGAAGCGACACCAATAGCCAGCCAAACTCTAGAACCATTTGGGGAATACAACGGAACAGATGAGGATTGTAAGGTGGTCGAAGAGGAACAGGAAAAGCAGATAACTGTGTCACTGGACGATGATTTAGTGTAGCTAAGCTTACCACCACCACAGCAGGACAAAGAGGACGAAAGGAACATAGGAAGCATCTAGGCAATAGATATATTTGAGGGAGGGAAGATTCTGCTTGGTGATAATGATGGGAAGACCTATCCTGTGGTTAAAACCTACCAGACAGATGTAACTACTAGAGAAGATCATGAAGTTGCTGAACTGCATAAACATACATTGGATGGAGATATAGAGAAAGAAGGAACCCAGGATTGCGAGAACGTACTCAGCATATCTATTCAGAACATTGTTTCCGATACAAAAGAACCGACACCCATAGTGATGGTTCTCCTAGTTGATGGTACACACGAGGAACCTCAACAAGTTCAAGCAACCTCTGACTCCAACAAGTTTCACATAGAGGTAGAGCCGATAATACTTCCAGATGGTTTGGCCAACTTGTGCCAAACTTATCAGACCACAACTGAGAGTTCGGACAAACTTCAAGAACTCGATGAGGGCCAAAGTCAAGATAGTTACAAATCTAAGGATTGGGATATTAATGGGAAGTAGTTCTTGTACTTCATGAGCACTGACCCCAAGGATGTGAGTGTGCAACATCCAACATTCGAAACACCTATTTTCTTTGACCTTGAGTATCACAGAGGTGCATAAGAAGAGGAAGAATCCATCACCAAAAGTCTACAACCAATGAAGCAAGATCCCATTCCAGATGTCTTCTCAAATTCGGAGGAAGGGAGTGCGAGATAGGAATTGAAGAAGATAATTTCAGAGTTTGAAACTCCAAAACCGCTGTCATCAAAAAGGAAAACAGTAACTGTGCAGATCAGCAACCAAAGAAAACAAAAATCCAGGAAGATGCCTCACCTTCACCAAGCAGATATAGAACAAAATCTGTTGTGTGGGTAGAACTTGAAGTATCACCCAAACACAGTTCAAGTATAGCCGCCAAGGAAAGTATATGTTTCTTAAGGAAGCCCATCAAATAGAACAACACAAAGAGTAACAAGGTCAACAAGGCTGAACATTGAAGGGTCGGCACCTACTATACTATTAACCAATGTGCCAAGCCCTGCAACACAAGACTCGATGAATAGGAAGCTAAATTTTGACAGCAGCATAGAGTCGGAGAGGCAGAGACAGAGGTTTGAAGAAGCATTAAGGCGATCCCCTAACCCCCCTACATTTGACCTAGATACGCAAGTAGATGATAATGATCTAGTTGAAACGGAACAACGTGAAGAAATAGAAGATATGAGACAACCATAAAGTAATCAAGCAAATGCAAACAACAATAGAAGCTATGAGTCAGCTGCAAGTATTACACCTGTGCCGCACGAGCTCGACAAGAGGGTTGTGAAGAAGCGCGAGTTCACAAGGTCACCATTCATAAACCTTGAATCACAAAAGAACTATAATGTCAGTAAATTATAGGAAGAGTTATACAACATTGTAATTTAGCATGGTTCGGGCACTGGGTCCACGGATAATGACGACATTATATTCGATGATGGAATTTTATTCGCAAATCTTGGACATCTAGAAGATTTAGTGAAAATAGGACACAAACTGGTAAACATAATCACCAAGGTGGGAATCCATATAATTGCACCAGAGAATCAAAAGCCAAAAAGGTACATCATGCCGCTACATGTAGCGGTAGGTTTTTCTCTTTTTAATTCACATTGAAGAACATGTAGTTTTAAATTCCTAACAACTTCCTTTTTTGTTTTCTCAGAAGTACCTAATTGATTGCCGGTATCATCTAAAAGATGTCAAAAGATGCTTCCAAAGAACCCCTGGAAACAGGCTCAACCACAAGGATATTGTGAGTACCTCTTTATTTTTTTCCACTATATAACAAGCAAATGCACAAGTCTTTTTAAATTTGTCCCTTTTTTCTTTACATATGTAAAATCACTTTTTTCTTGTTCTCTTTCCTTTTTTTGCCACATCAAACACAAATCTGTTTCCCCAACTTAGAGAAGTTCCCTCAGTTTTCAAAAGATCCATCCGGACACTACTGGTTGGTTGTTCTAAACATAAAGGCAGAAATATTTGAGGTGATAGATTCCCTCGCAAGCAGAGGCCACGCATTATTTTTGATGGAGTCTTGCCACTTGCTTATTGCAAATATAAAAGTCATGTAGGCAAAGGAGTATACAGATTCAAAACTGGATATTGCTAATTGGCCAATTGAAATAATTGATAGCCCAAAGCAGATCAATGGGTGAGTTCTCCTCTTTTTTATTCTACTTTGATATCTTTTCTGTGCATTTTCCTTTATTATAGTGCAAACATGTGCAAGATTTTAATAGATATTTATCATCTTTTTCTCATCCAAGGTATGATTATGGATTCTTCACTCTCCAAAATCCGGAAAAGAAACATGGAAGGACGATGGCATCTTTCACGCAGAAAGATCTAACCAAGATAAGAATACTATTCACAGATCGGTTGATTCACTTTGTGGACAACAAAGCGTCATGGTTACTATTTGTTTAAGTACCACTTCTATAGGTAAAATTTCAGAAAACAAAACCCCTTTGTGAATATATATGCTCACTTCATGTGTTAAATTGTTTTTTACAACTTATAAGTTCCATCTGTCGCACCAGATACCACACTTTTATAGTACCAAAATAGCACATTTTGTTTTATTAAAGTAACTAAAAAGCAGACAAAATATATATAGTACTAGGAAATTACACGTTCTTTTATTTCAAAAACACAAAATTACTGAAATAGACCTAGAAGAGGAAATTTCTTAGGATTTGCCATCCTAACTAGACAGTTGCATGCATCGTGATCCTTCTAATTGCATGCGCTGCATTTTGTCGGGCGAGGCTTCTTAAAATATAGCCCACTCTTCTTCCTTTTAAAACTAGGCCTTCCTTTAGTTATCACCACATGGGGTCTCTTGCAACTGCATCACGAGCATAATTACGATCTTCTTCAACAGATTCCAGGCCAGGACTTGCTATAACTTTACTTCTCTTTTTCCTCTTTGCAGCTTCTGCAGCATTTCTTTTTAGTTCAGCCATTTCTTTATCCATTGCCTTCGTGTGCCTTTCAGCAATCTCAATTGTCTTCTCCGAAGACGCTAGATCTACAACTATCTTGGCAAAATTATTGCAGATGTTGCCATAGCGCTGCAACCGCATATCTTTCCTAGAGAGCTTGCAATCTACATGCTTCACCTGTGTCTCCACGTCTGGTACAACGATATCAAGAGGTGGCATCGACCACCACGCTAGGATGTAGCACTTTGGAACTTCAATCATCGTGCCTAGGTAGCTCATGAATTTCATCACATGGTAGCATAGAATCCAATCCTTATTAAATTTGCAGAAGTGATAGTTGTAAATTTTATTTTTAGGATCAATGTCAACAAAGTAACTTCTCCTCCCATACCCAAACACCGAACCCTGAACTGGGAAAACTTCAAACCTGTTAGAATTATCGCTAGAAAACCGGGCATTATATGGTGTTATATTGCGAAGCTCTAGCTGGAAAATATTGTAGATATGCAGAGTGTAAGTCTCCAACATATGTTTCTCCATAGGAAAATCAGACCAAACTCTCACTGTTTTGTCCTCGCCTACAAACTCATGTGCATCTTCAGCAACTTCTATCTTCTCTTGCAATTTCATGTATTGCTTAAAGAAACGAAGAATGCTGGAATACGGATCAACATATTTCTTGAGCACTGCATTAAATCCCTCACTTCTAGTAGTAGTTTACAAGAAGGGGAAGAATCTGTCCTAAAAATAAGCTGGCACAAAGAAAATCCTAAGGTCATAATGGTCAAGGAATTAAGGGTGATCCACAACCCCATGTCTCTAAACCATTTCTGCCCACCTTAACTCAAATTCTTCCACAGTAACACTGTGGTCAATCACATCATTGAACTCAATCCTCAAATCTTCATGTTTTGCAACAAAAGGACCCAATTTCTCCTACACCTTTTGCATAATATGCCATCTACAATTCCTGTGAACAGTATACACCAAAACCGCGAGGATAACACTTCTCATGCCGGCATCCTGGTCAGTAATGATGTTAAGGGGATGCAATCCATCCATAGCTTCTAGGAAAGCCTCAAACAATCACACAAAGTTTGCAATCCTCTCATGCCTAATAAAGCCACAACCCAACTGAATCGACTGCTCATATCTGTTGATCCCAATGAATGACGCGCATGGCATGTTCTACTTGTTCCTCATGAATGTAGTATCGAATGAAATACAATCATTATAGAACTTGTACACTTCTCTTGCAGCACCATCCACCCAAAAGAGGTTCTCAACCCTGTCATCTTCATCAAGACGGAAAGTGTAGAAGAATTTGGGGTATTGTTTCTGGATTTTCTTGAAATAAGCCAACAACTCAGGGATGTCCTTCACTTGTTGCGAGTCACCAATACTAGCCATGTAGTTTCTCACTGACTTAGTGTTGTAAGGCACATTTTTCTTTCTACCATAAACCTCACCCCTGATCTCCATAATTTCTTCTGGCGCTGAGGTTCACCTCATGAAGCAAGTCAATAAATCTTTTTTCTTCCCTAGGAATTTTATTGTGGGATCTAAGGTACTTCTTGAGAGAAAATTTCTGGATCACCTCATGCGTGTGTTGTTCAACAAACTGGGTCACTTCCCATCTAGCACCATTCCTCTTGACATGCATTTTTTGCTTTGTAGTCTGTAAGTTTGGTGATAGTACGGTTCCACTGTTTTACCGGTGTACGGGCCTCCTCAGCATTTTTCCCTGTCTTGTTGCACACATACACACATTTGTCTCTCTTGCTATCTTTAGCAGATCTCCTATACGAATCAATCCTAATAGAAAACCAACATGTTTTGCATACCGATTGTAACGCACAAGCGCTGCTTCGTCAGAGTCAAACTTCATCCCAACATGTGGAGTTTTAGGAAAAAAAACCTCCGGTGTAGACTGGACCTCAACGTCACTACCACTGTCCTCACTAGACAATGTAACGCCAGTCTACATACCCGAGTGAGTGTCCCGCCCTGTCCCTGAAGGTCTAGATGGCAGTCATGCCGAAGTTCCAACACCTGAATGAGTCTTTTGCTTTGAAGCCCCAGATGTTGAAGTTCCAGCACCAGAAGGTCTAGATGTCACCCCTATAGAAGTTCCAATCCCAGATGGTCCTGTAGAAGTTCCTCCCTCATCATGCAAAGAACTGTCTCCTACTGGTTGGTTAAGGTCTAGCTCCCCAAACCAATAAGAAAAACCTTTAGTCATTCAGTCAGAACCTGCAAATAGCAAAATACAAACATTACAATAGCAAGTTTTTCTTTTTTCTATTCTATTATTTTACTATAATTACATCAACACATTTTCCTGTTTTAACAGGGGAGGGAGGCATGTTGTCGGAGATTTGTCCCGCAAAGGAACTAGGGTCCAACGATCCCTTGGTTCGTGAGGGGGCTGAACACGCGATTCCGAAGGAGTCCAGCGACGGCTACAGCGGTGGAGCAAATGCACGACAGAGAGTTGACATCGGTTTTTTACCCAGGTTCGGGACCCTCGTGAGGAGGTAAATCCCCTACTCCTGCTTTGTTGTATTGCTCGCCTACCTCGCGAGGTTACAATGGTGGATGAAAGTCTAGGGTTTTAGATCTCAGGAATCTGTCCCTTGCAAGGTAGGAGAAGGACTCCTTATATAGGGTGGCGTGGGGCCTCTTCCCCTGGTCTATGGACGGGGAAGGTCACCATAGTGCCGCCCTCCTGGGCGCCGCTCTACGAGACTACTTTTTGATGGACCAAGGCCTATCGCTTGGATGCGCCCCCTCCGGTTGATAAAGTGGCCTCCTTTTTCCATTTTGTCTTCATCCGGCGCTGCCTGCTGTCCCGTTGTCACCCAAATGGCAACTGGCACACCCATTATGCTGGGGTCTTTGGTCCCTCTGCTGCAAAGGAAAGGTGGGTGGACCGGATCTTCCTTTTCCGAGGCGAATACTGAGGACGCAGTAACCACGCACTTGGTCCCGGCTCGACTCACCCGCTAACTGCTTAGCAGCCTTACAAAAGGTCCCGGGGTACATTTTGAAGAACCCTCGAGAGGTCCCGTAGACGCTTTTACTTGGGAGATCATTTCCCCTCTTGAGGACCGCTTCGCCTTAGGAGGCAACATAGGCTCGAGAGGGTGCAGCATCTCGAGGAGCCGGGGGCTGCCAGCCATTGGGACGTGGTACCCCAGTCACCAGGGTCCTAATAGTAGCCCCTGGACAATTGACCTGCACGTGTCTCCCTGAAGGGATTGAAAGGGCAAGCAACCCAGGACGGCTAGTAGGCCCCAACGCCTGACCATGAAATTATGGTCTCGCCTTGCTACCGGCTCGATTACAGGATCGAGGCGCCCGCGAGCCATTAACTTCTAGTCTCGCGCATGCGGCCCCCGCTTCGGGAGTCGCTCCCATGATGCGACGGTATTTGGGGCCTAGCGGTTAATACCGTGTATGCGCGCATCGATACGTCTCTTCAGTTGGCACGATTAAAGGTGGGGAAGGAATCGTTTCGCTTCCATGCCACCGCTTTCTTCCTTCCTTCCTCGTGCTCTCGAGTCGAAACCTTTGCCCTCTTTCTATGGCGCCCAAGCGTTTCTCAGCCGAGGAGAAGGGCAAGGCTGTGAGGACCAAGGTGGTAGAGACTCCGCCGGTGAAGCGCGACCGCGGGCGACCACGTGGGAGCGGTCAATGGAGGCGCGGTGGTCGCGGTACGACTCTCATCGTGCTTGCACTAGCGGAGGCGGTCGCGGCCTCGGGAGAAGCTCTCGTCAAGCCCGGGCGCGGCCGCCCTCACGGGAGCGGCAGGGGTCGCCGTGGCAGGCGTGGTGGTAGTGTCAACACCCGGATTTTTAATCCCAGATGCCTGTTATGTCATTCATCGCAATCCCAGGATTACCATTATTGCGAGACATAACAGATTGGATATCACAGTACATCATCCATTACAAACCATGCATAAGGTCTTACACAAATAAGGATCTCATGATCCAGTCTTAATACAACAAGCAGCGGAATAAAAGATAAGCGTAGCGGTGGGGTCCATCTTTAGGGGCACATGCAATGTTGACGAAGGCAGATAGTCCTAGTTATCATAGCCGTCCTGCTGGCCATCATCTTAGTAGTCTCCTTCATAGTCTAGCCATGAGAATAGCCAGGGACAACAGCCATGAGTACTCTTTAAGTACTCGCAAACTACCACTAACAAGTAGTATAGTTCTAAGTTAAAGTGCTAACTCTAAGTTTAACTATAAAGTTAAGTTTGAAACCTAAGCTAAGTCCAGAAGCAAAGAAAGATAAAATAAAGTTCTAGAATCACTGAAGTTGGGAAGCTAGTGTCATAAACACAACCCTGTTGTGGTTAAGTCAAGATTCATCATTCCTTTCATAAGTTATTTTGAAAACATCTGACAACGAAATAGTATGGCCATTCCAACTGTCCATAACCGCGGACGCGGCTATTCTAATAGTTTGACACTCTGCAGAGGTGGTACACTTTCACCACAAGATTCAATACATCTGTCAGGGATAACCCTGAATCATCATACTTAGTATGCAGATAATCAAACATAACCTTTCCTTTACACACCCTAGTATAAGCACCTCTCCTATGAGCATGGCCTCCCAACCATGACCATCTGTCATCTTGGGCACTGCATAGGTGTACAACATTGAGAGGTAGCCTTAGCTCAAACCTCTCCCGCGAGGGAACTAATACTAATGCATATAAACTTCCGGCTAAGCCTTACCCAATTCAGGTATTGTGGTTGTACGGTAAATTTGGAATGGTATCGCATCCGAATCCAACCATCAGTTTTGTAAAAGGGTTAAGGCTCATGCCTCAACATTTTCACCATCATAAACCATTTGTGTTTCTCAACACATGTCAAAACATCTCAGTAGAATGACTCATCATTCCAAGGTTTTAGTTAACTGATACCGATACATCGGTTAAATCAGGCACGCACATCAACAATCCCTATGACACAAACAGAGCAGTCGAAAATATACTCATTCATGCACTCGAAAGGCTTCATAAAGTCCCTAGTCGAATCTATGATTCCACTGGACACTCGGGGGCTACTGACATGGGTATACCCTACAAGTACTCGAGCTTGGTATATACGGCCTAAATATAGCGGAAGCCCACGGTGTCGCCAAGGCCCAAATGGAGAACTCGAGTAACCTATGGACTATCGATTGCTTGCGAAACAAGAGGAAGCTAAAGATAGAAAGTTTAAAGGGAAACCCTAACCTGTAACCGACTCGATCTGCTACCCGAGACCTAGCCTGTCTATATAAAGGCTAGGAGGAGGCGGTGAGGAGGACACACACAACCCTAGTTTCCACAACCATCGCTAGATTGCATCTGCGCACCATTGTAATCTTCGATTCCTCTGTTAATTTCATGAACAGACAAGCAGGAGTAGGGACCTCTACGAGGCCTGAACCTGGGTAAATCTTTGAGTCCCCTATGTGTTTGTTTGCTAGCCGATTGATGCTTCCACCGTTCCCTTCTTCTCCAAAACCCAATTCCATAACAATGGGCATTGATGAGTTAAACCCTCGTCAATGGGCTTGCACATGTACTCTTTAGCTACTCCCTCCGTTTCAAAATATATAAAGATGTTTTAGCTTTTGTGAAACTAGTGTATCTAGACTATTTTTAGTGTGTAGTTCGAAGTGAACCCATATACTAAAAGGGGTCTAGATACACTCATTTTACAAAAGTTAAAACATCCTATATTTTGAAATGGAGGGAGTACTACGTATGTTTTATCGCAGTCAGGTTACTCATATTTACTTTATATTTTTTTCTTATAATATTTAGCATGCTATAGTTTAGTCCGCTGAATCTTACTTCCTTTAGAAACTCTAGGTACATCTCTTAGCCGTTGTTGGCACCGCTCTCATCGAGAGTAGAGAAGATCGGATCAGGGGACGATGGTGCAGTGTTTGCTCTGCTATTTGACATGCGCGACTTGGGCGACATCAACGTATCCATCGTGTGCATCAGGCTGAACCTATGCTCGTCTCCCTTGTATAATGTGCTGATCACTGCCTATTACCCGACAATAGAGCTGGGGTTTTGGGCCCGTAGAATCTGCATTTCCTCCATGCTTGGGAGCTGGGCGGTGTCGGGCATCATCCGGAGGAAAAAGCATTCCTTTATGTTGTACAATGAACCATCTCATATTACTCAGGGCCTGCATAACTCAATCACGGGGGAAAATCCCCAATTGACACAAAATTTATTTAACCCGCTTAGGGATCTCTGTGTGTTGGAGGATGGAGTTTTGATGCATAGTAGTACTAGTATAGTACTAGCTCTTGTACTATGGAGTATTTTGTACTACTATATACTGGTAGTACTTGTTTAGGTCTAGGGAAGGAGATGGTCTTGCTTTGCCTTTGTTCTGTCGTTGCTATTACCAAAGTATTTTGTTGAACTAATAGTGATGTATTGTTACTTATTTAGCTCAAGTGCAGCAGATTGTCTTGCTTTTCTTTTGAAACCTAGCATTGTCAAAATTATCCAGATGAGTCTTGGGCATTTTGGGTTGCATATGGGGGGTCACATAGGCATTAACGAAATGAGGTGGTATTCGCACAGAAGCAGACATGATCATCAGTTTTGCTTGCTCCTGTGATCGAGCCTATTCGGAGAACAGGGCAAACTGATCATGCAACAAGGTTTTTTGAGATAGAATTTCAAACAGGAAAGCTACTGAATCTCTCAAATGGTCTATCATTACTATTACTAAAGCATTTTGTGTATCTAATACTGATGTACTGGTCCTTGTTTAAATCAAGGGAAGTAGATAGTCTTGCTTTTCTTTTGAAACGTGGCGATGTCACAATCTATATGAGACTTGGGCATTTTGGGTTGCATAAGGGTCACACATGCATTGATGTGAGAAGAAGGTACTCAAAGTAGACTTGATCGTTAGTTTTGCTTGCTCCAATGGTCGAGTGTGTTTGGTGAAAAGGGCAAACTGATCACGTGACAAGGTTTTTAGAGCTGAAACAAGAACTGGTTCTCTCTGTACTACTATTATATTTTAGTATTTGTATTGCTAAATTGGTAACTTTTGAAATGCTTCTGAATTGGTCAAGTGCTCTTGAATATGAACTTTGAATCTGTTGATAATTTTTTATCTTATTCTATACTGTTGAACTTTGACAAGAATATCTGCCAAAAAGGATTATCGCTTTTCCCCTCCATCTCTGAGGTCTTTGTTTCGTATTCGGCCGAGCACATCACAATGTAATTTTTTATTAACTAAAAGAAGAAATCTAGCTCATTCGGCCCCTCTTTAGCCTAGAACATTTTAATTCGGTCTTTGCAGGGTCAGGGGACTGCTGACCACAGCCCAGTGAAATTTGAGAAAGGAGCCCATGGAGCATAGCCGAGAACATATTATTCGGCCTTTTACGGGTCAGCGGACTACTGAGCACAGCCCAGTGAAATTTGAGAATGAAGCCCATGGAGCATAGCCTATGGAATATAACCCACATAGAGCAGTCTATGTAGAAAAGTGAAACTCTTTTTAATTCGGCCTTTTGGGCGTTGCCCCTACCTCTCATAATAAGGAAAACTCTGCCTACCCATGTTTTTAAGAAAATACCCCATTATGTGGCATTTTATAAATTGAGATGCCAGGAGCGCTGCCCTTTTACATTCTAAAAGAGATAAACATAGACACACAAAATATTTTTAAGAAGAATAATACATAAGTTGTAGTACTAATAAAAGTTTAATGATATGTTTTCTATAAATATCTTTGTTGTAGTGGAAGCGCACTCAGTTTATGTTTATTAGATTTGTCTTTTTTTCGAATCTCCTGTGTGTGTGTATCTTGGGTTTACATTTTTTCTTCTAGCAATATCGCATTATGGAGAAGCTGACATCATGGACCCACCAGCATGTAGTCTTTGTCGATTTTTTAGAGTGTATTCGAAAAAGAAGTTTAAATACTTAGACAGAGAGGCTGGCATTAGGGACCCACCAGACAGAACATACAAGGCTACATCAGGGATCCACAAGCCAGAACATGCTAGAGAGGCTGACATAAGGGCCCCAGCAGTAAGACCATACACAGCTTCCAAGGTGAAAACAGCAGACGCGGCCAAAAAAAAGTCCATCATACATATGTTGCATTTATAGAGAAGCTGACATGTCAGACCCAGCAGGCCCAAGCATAGCCCATGAAATTAGCCTATCAGCTCCAAGCATAGCCCAAAACCTTCTAAATCGGCATTTTCATGGTCTTGTGGCCACCGACCATAAACCATTCAATTTAGGAGTGAGTCCATGGAATATAAGCCATGACGAATAGAGCATCCACCCCGAGTTAGCCCAGAATCTTTTTATTCGGCCTATATGAGCATTTTTGTACTCTGAGGCTGACATCTAGGACCCGAAAAACTAGTCCAACATACACACATTTCTTTCAAATAGAGGCTGTCAGCTGGGACCAAGCATAGACACGTTTCCTGCATAGAGGTGGTTGACATCTGGGAACCAGCAAGTTGCCAACGTAAAAACATCGGACATGGCCAAAAAAAGTCCATCATACACACGTTTCAATTACAGAGAGGCTTATATGTGGGACGTAGCAGCGCGACCTTATACAGATGCTGCATCGAGCAACATTGCCAGTTCGAAATAGGGAGGCACGAGCGAGAAAAAAGTTCAGCATGCACATGTTTCTTGTAATGAGAGGCTGAAATGAGGGAACCAAACAACATGAGCAAACGGCAGATTCGTTGACCAATGCTATCTAGTTCGGAATAGGGTAGCGCTAGAGAAGAAAAAATTCCACCATACCCATAATTCTTCTAATGTGAGGCTAACATAAGGGACCCACTAGCCTGAATAAACGGCTGATGCAGCGAGCAACGCTCTCAAGTTCAGAACACGAAGACGCGGTCGTGGCAAAAAAATCCATCATACACACGTTTCTTCCAATGAGTGGATGACATGTGAGGCCTAGGAGGTTGATTAAACGGTAGATGCATCGAGCAATGCTATCAACTTCGGAATAGGGTAGTGCGAGCGAAGGAAAAAATTTCATCATACACACGTTTCTTCTAATGACAGGATGACTTGTGGGTCCCAGTAGCCTGATTAAATGGTAGATGCATCGAGTAATGCTATCAACTTTGAAAAAGGGTAGCGCGAGCGAAGGGAAAAAATTCCATCATACACACGATTCTTCTAATGAGAGGCTGACATGTGGGACCTAGTAGCCTGACTAAACAGCAGACGCATCGAGCAGCGTTATCGAGTTCAAATCAGGAAGACACAATCGAAAAGTATGGTCCACTAGAGACGACGTCTAGGACCCGCATGCCTCAAAAGACTTCAGCGAGTCAACATCGCACGAGGAATCGAAAATCTTGCTTCTGCCACGAGCCAACCGAGCTTCCTCCATGTTTTTAGCGGTTCCTTCGTAGTAGAGTGCCGTGAAACCAGAAAAAAAGTTTTCAATCGGCCACGGCCGAGCCAAGAAATTCATCGCGGAAGTTGCGCCTTCTACGACGACCGTTAGACCAAGTCGTTGCAGAAGGAAACTTTTCTTGTAGTGAATGTTCATACTCATTGACAACTAAGCTTAAATTAATGTAAATTTTACCACTTACTTGGACGGTGGGAGTACATTTTACACCAAGGACCTGAAAAGGGAAAATTACGTCGAGTTCCATACATTTAGCACGAAGCACCCTAAAATTAAGAAAGGAAACTAGTCGGGTTTGGCTCCTTCTCGAGAGAGCAACTGATCAAGACGTACTCTTCATACTACTTCCTCTTCGTATGTTTTCAAAATATGGCCAAATTTGGCGGCATGCAAATTCTTGGATAGAGGTTCCTACTTAGCTTCAAAAAAAATTGGAAAATTTTAAGAGCAATCTATCGTGCTTACTTTTAGTTAAAATTTGACACGGTCGTGGGAGTACTGTTGAGGGCTAACCTCGAGGGTGGCCCGATCTTTCACGAATCCCTTGAAATCGAGGCGGAGGAGGTGTGGGGATGAGGGAGAGAGCAAAACCGCGAACTCACGCACGAAGAACACGATGAACACACACACACACCACAAAGAGACGATACAAGCCAATTGCTCACTCCGGCGGCTACCGGTCCGGCGCAATGCCTAGGATCAGCGTCGGTCGGGGACCTCTCTCTCCAACCGGCACGGCGAGATGGGAGACTCGGTGAGATCTTGACGTCTAGGCAAAGGGACTCCGATGCCTAGGCCTTGTACAATGCGGAGGCACGATGCAAACTCCAACGAGGTTTGTGATTTTTGGTGCTCCTTTGTCAAAGGAGCATGAGGCAAGAACTAGATAGATCCACAAGGGGTTTCCACTAATTCCAAATATCATGCCTAAGTCTTACAAAGGGGTGTGGGGGATATTTATAGGCCAGCCACTAAAACAGGGGTAGTTTGGGCATAAAAGGGTAAAACTGGACGAAATAGGGAATATTATTGGGCATCAAACCCTAGTTGACTTGAGACTGGAGGCGTTCCAGTGATAAGTCCGGTCGCACCGGACTAGGCGCTGGAATTTCCGGTCTGCGCTGGTCGTTCCGGTCAGCCACAGGAATGGCGTACAGAACAACATTTCGGAGTTCGCCGGTTGGTTCCAGCGTGCGCCAGAAATTCCGGTCCTGGGTCTGGTCCGCCGGGGCGTGCGCCGGATGTTCTGGCGAGGAGTCCGGTCCGCCGATCCTGGCGCCGGTTTGGCCTGGGACTCCGGTTCGCATTGGCTTGGCTCCTTCTCTTGGCATTTCTTCATGGGGTTTGTACCTGATGATGCATAAGGTATTGGCATGAAGTAGCAAGCCATCTAAGGATGTATCGAAGTCACATGAGACAAAGAGCGAATTCACCTTAGCTTGAAGGAGCTTGGCTCGGGCATGGGTCATCGGTCCACTTGGGGGACTTGGTGTTGTAGATGTAGGAGCGTCCATAGGACGAGATGCATCAGCTCCCCCCTTTGGAAAGAGTCTTCCTCGACTCTTCATGGTTGTCATCTTGAACATGTCCATGGTAGGGTGAGAGATCTTTGACGTTGAACATATTGCTTGCGAGGTACTTGGACGCCGGTATGTCGATGATGTAGGCGTTGTTATTGATTCTCTTCAAGACCTTGAAGGGACCATCTCCTCTTGGCTTGATCTTCGAGTCACGTTCCTTGGGGAAGCGGTCTTTGCTTAGGTGTATCCACACAAGATCACCTTCTTCAAAGATCATTTCCTTCTTGTCTTTGTTTAACCTTGAAGATTGGCGAAGGACTTGTTGCTCGATAGTAGCTCTTGTTTCTTCATGAAGCTTCTTCATAGCTTGTGCGTGCTTCTCGACGTCCATGTTTGTGCGCTCATGTAGAAGTAGCGGTAGGATGTCGAGCATGGTGAGGGGCTCGAAACCATAGACGATCATGAATGGACTTATCTTGGTTGTTGAGTGTTTGGCACGGTTGTAGGCGAACTCGGCGTGTGGGATGCATTCCTCCCAATCCTTGAGGTTTTTCTTGATCAACACATGACGTAGAGTTCCGAGGCTTCGGTTGACAACTTCGGTTTGTCCATCGGTTTGGGGATGCGATGCGGATGAGAAGAGGAGCTTGACGCCGAGCTTGGCCATGAGGGTCTTTCATAAGTACCTCATGAATTTGACATCGCGGTCGGAGATGATTGTTCGTTGCACACCATGAAGACGGACGATTTCCCTGAAAAATAGATTTGCAACATGTGAAGCATCGTCGGTCTTATGGCACAGTATGAAGTGTGCCATTTTGGAAAAGTGATCCATGACAACAAAGATAGAATCATGTCCATGCTTAGCTGATGCAGCTCATCCCGTGGACGCTACTACATCTACAACACCAAGTCCCCAAGATCGTCCCCAAGTCAACCAAGAAGATGGACCTGGATCAGCCAGCTCTAGAACCGGAGTCTCCGCCTTCATCGCCCCGGAGAGTCCGCCCGATGCTAGCCGGAATGTCCGGCCATATCCAACCGGACTGTCCGGCCTACCCTAGCCCCGTCCTGGCGCAGACAATCAGTATGATACATCGGACTCTACCCGGACACTACCCGGAGTGTCCGGCCGCCCCGGACTGTCTGGTCCACCCGACCCGGACTGTCCGTCCTAAGTGATGGGCCTGCGAGCCAACATCTGGGCCCTTGGCCCATGTACCCCTCTATTCCGCATAAAACCCTAGTTTTATGCCCAAACTACCCCTGAACTTGTGGTTGGCCTATAAATAGAGCCCCCACCCCCTCATGTATCCCTGATGCATAGATGATAGACTAAAGACAACCCCCTTTGTGTAATCTCTAGTTTTGCCTCATCTCCTTCTACCAAAGGGGATCGACTATCGTCACCACCTCGTTGGACAGGTTCGAATGCTACCAAAACACCGACTTCATATGAGAGGTATGAATAAGGTAAGAATATGGGTGTTGATGATGCCATGATCCCACTAGTGGACATGATGAATTGTGATGATGTTGCCATAGTCATGCCATGCTCTAAACGTTACCTTGATGATATCATAGCTTGCACTTTGTTGAACAATTGCTCTTCCCAATGTTTTGCTTGCAATGATGTTACCAATGGTACCCCTCGAACCATGCTTTGTCATGAATGTTTTACAGTCTCTCCCGTTGCTTGCAATAAGTTCAATAATTGCTCTTTCACTTGTTTTGCTATCAACAATAATTCTCATATGGTTTATATTGAGATGGCCCCCATAGCTTTCTCAATTTTTGGAGATTTTGGCGATTGCCATGATAAGCATGTTCCCCACTTGCATACTCACCATGCATATTTTTCATACTTTATTGACACTAATGGTGATATGCACAAGAAGAGATATGTCATGATGGATGATGTATTTCTCTACCATGCACACATGTTCTTCCTTTTATCTATGATGTGTGTAGGTACCCGCACAAGAATGTCAACATCGGTTGAGCACGAGTTGACAAAAAGAGCTCTAGAGAGCATCCCCCAAGTGAGTTCAAGATCGAACCCAGCTTTGATACCTTTTGCATGCTTTGCATCTTTCATGTTGACAAATTGCTCTTTCCTATGGTTTGATTGCAAGCATGTTAATGGTATTCTTTCACCTTTTGACAATCATGTCTCTTTGCTATTGGATATTGATGCTTTGTGTGTTGCAACAATAATGTTGAACAATTTCTCTTTCCGATGTTTTGTGTGCAACCATAATGCCATTATGAGCATGTATTGTCATGAGAGCTCCCAAGTCTCTCATATTGTTGTTGCAACAAACATGAGGACCACTTGCTCTTTCATATGGTTTGTTTGCAAACATGTTGTGCTTGCTTCCGCTTGCAATACTCATACCCCCATGATTTTGGCTTTTGATGGTATGTGTATGGCATCAAACATATTGAACAATTGTTGTTTCCAATGGTTGGTTTGCACACATAATGATGTTCTTTTGGATATCTTTCCTCATGTGTTTTTGCCGAATTCTCCTATCCATCCATCAAAGATGTTGATCAATATTTTAGTCAATTTCTTTGAGTGCCACACTAAGATGTTATATGGAGTTTTTGAGTTCCCACATTTGGATGATGTTCAGTCAATTTCCATGCACTTTGACCTTGCATATGCATCCCATTTGCTATACTTGAGTTGTGTTAATAATGTTGTGAACAAGAATGGACATGCCACAAATGACATGCTCCTCTATCACACACAAACATATGTTGCTTGGTCTTTGTTGTGTGAAGGTACAATTGCTTACGCGTCAACCTCTATGGACCATAAGTTGACAAGACGAATCGAAGAGAGTTACCTATGGCTGCCCTTCAACAAGCTATCTCTACATCATAAGGTGACTTCCTTCTACTTGAGGACTCATGCTATAATCTTCATGAATTGGCTACTCTTTGAGTGTTTCTTCGCTTTTGTTGTGAGCTTTGTAGGCTTCATGGAAGGTGAAGGAACATTGAAGAGTTGCCACATCAAGCTTCTCAAGGATGACTATATGGTGAACCCCAGGATCAAGAAGGTCTCTCGACATCATCTTCTTAGGATGAGCATGAAGAGTCAAGGACGACTCTTTTTGAAGGGAGGGAGCTGATGCAGCCCGTCCTGTGGATGCTACTACATCTACAACGCTAAGTCCCCAAGATCGTCCCAAAGTCAACCAAGAAGATGGACCTGGAGCAGCCAGCTCTAGAACCGGAGTCTCCGCCGTCATCGCCCCGAAGAGTCCGCCCGATACTAGCCGGACTGTCCGGCCAGATCCAGCCGGAGTGTCCGGCCTACCCCAGCCCCGTTCTGGCGCGCACAATTAGTATGCTACATCGGACTCTACCCGGACACTACCTGGAGTGTCCGACCGCCCCGAACTGTCCGGTCCACCTGACCCGGACTGTCCGACCTAAGTGATGGGCCTGCGAGCCAACATCTGGGCCCTTGGCCCATGTACCCCTCTATTCTGCACCAAACCCTAGTTTTATGCCCAAACTACCCCTGAACTTGTGGCTGGCCTATAAATAGAGCCCCCACCCCCTCATATATCCCTGATGCATAGATGATAGACTAAAGACAACCCCCTTTGTGGAATCTCTAGTTTTGCCTCATCTCCTTCTACCAAAGGGTATCGACTATCGTCACCACCTCGTTGGAGTTTGCATCGCGCCTCCCTCGTTGTACAAGGCCTTAGCATCGGTGTTCCTTTGCCAAGATGTTAAGATCCTCTCCAAGGTGTTCTTCCCTCTCCGCTTGGGATGGACGGGAGCACGTTGACCGATTTTCCTTGCGAGGATTCTATCGGACCGGTGGCCACCGGTGAGAGTAATCGGCCTTGTATCCTATGAGTTTTGCGTGTGTTCATCGTGTTATTCGCGAGGTGTGCGTCTACTTCCTCTACCTTCTCCCTTTCCCCTCGCTTTCCCATCGATTTGACCACGAGATCCATGAAGATCGGGCCACCCACGGGGTTACCCCATAACATTAGATCCAGGCAATCCTAACACAAAATCCATGCTAATGTCGGACCAAGGTGTATGAGGAATAGGCAATGGCATATAAATACCATAAGGGTTAGCTTGCGACTTAGCTTGAACACATGTCGTGCATCGTTGAACGTAGAACTCCATGTAGCGCTCCACGTCGCGCTTCATCTTGGGCCAGAAGTAGTGAGTGGATAGCATGTCCAATGTCTTGTCACGGCCAAAGTGACCCATGAGGCCTCCACCATGAGATTCTTGGAGAAGCAAAAGTTGGAGCGACGATTTCGGAATGCAAAGATTGTTTGGTTTAAAGATAAAGCCCTTATGCAAATAGAATTCATCAACTCCTTTGTGAATGGAGCACTTTGCGAAAATTGGTTCAAAGAACGGGTCGGAAGCATACAAAGTTTTTATTTCCTCAAGACCCAACACGTTGATTTCAGGTCTCATAAGAAGGCTTGTGTGTTTGCGAGACAAAGCGTTCGCAACTACATTATTTTTGCCCTTCTTATACTTGACAATGTACGGAAAAGACTCCATAAACTCAACCCACTTAGGGTGTCTCTTACTCAAGTTGGATTGCGCTTTGAGATATTTCAATGACTCATGGTCGGAATGTATGATAAATTCCTTGGGCCATAGGTAGTGTTACAAAACTTGAAAAACACGAACTAAGGCAAAAAGCTTTTTGTCATAAATCGGATAGTTAAGGCGAGCACCATCAAGTTTCTCACTATGGTAGGCTATAGGACGTCCATTTTGCATAAGGACTCCATCAATGCCAATACCACTAGCATCACACTCTATCTCAAATTTTTTTGTGAAATCCGGTAACGCAAGAAGAGGTGCTTCGATGAGCCTCTTTTTAACTTCATTAAAAGCTTTTTGTTGTGCTTTGCCCCATACTAAGGTGACATTCTTTTTCGTCAACTCATTCAGAGGACAAGCAATGGTTGAAAAGTCTTTCACAAAGCAACAATAGAAACCGGCCAACCCATGAAAACTTCAGAGTTCACTCACATTTGTTGGGATGGGCCAATCTCGTATGTCTTTGACCTTGAAAACATCAACTTCAATTCCCTTCGAAGAAACGACAAATCCAAGAAAAAACAACTTGTCTTTAGCAAAAGTACACTTGGGAAGATTAGCATAAAGATTTTCATGTCGAAGGATTTGCAAAACTTCCTTGACATTTGTCACGTGGTCCTCAAGTTTCGATTATACACAAGTATATCATCAAAATAGACAACATCACTTTTTCCAATGAGAGAACGCAAGATATGATACATAAGGCACATGAAGGTGATGGGGCATTAGATAAGTGTTATGGGGTAACCCCGTGGGTGGCCCAATCTTCACGGATCTCGTGGTCAAATCGATGGGAAAGCGAGGGGAAAGGGAGAAGGTAGCGGAAGCGGACGCACACCTCACGAAGAACACGATGAACACACACAAAACTCACACGATACAAGGCCGATTGCTCCCGCCGGTGGCCATCGGTCCGATAGAATCCTCATAAGGAAAGATCGGTCAACGTGCTCCCTCGATCCCACTCGGAGAGGGGAGAACACCTTGGAGAGGGTCTTGACATCTTGGCAAAGGGACACCGATGCCAAGGCCTTGTACAACGAGGGAGGCGCGATGCAAACTCCAATGAGATGGTGACGATAGTCGATCCTCTTTGGTAGAAGGGGATGAGGCAAAACTAGAGATTCCACAAAGGGGTTGTCTTTAGTCTATCATCTATGCCTAGGGTTACATGAGGGGGTGGGGGCACTATATATAGGCCAGCCACTAGTTCAAGGGTACTTTAGGAATAAAAGGGGAAAGTCTGGGCGGACTAAGGGGTACATGGGCCAAAGGCCTAGCTGGCGGCATGCAAGCCTACATCCTTAGGACAGAGACTCCGGTGTGGTGGTCTGGAGACTCCGGTCTAGGCCGGAGATTCTGGTCGGTCTCCGGTCCGTCGCCAGAGGGGCCTTCTGGCTATCCTCGAGCTCGATCTAGGGGTCGGTCTGGAGATGGGTCCGGAGAATCCGGGGTATGTAGGCCGGAGACTCCAGTGTCTTCAGGCCGGAGACTCCGATGTAGCCGGAGACTCTGGTGTGCGCAGGCCAGAGACTCTGGTGCTCCAGCTGCGGCTTCTTCCGTCTTCTCTTCCAAGCCTCCATCTTGTCAGGCTTGGTGCTCCAGTCTTCCTTCCATGCCTTCAGACTTGTCAGTCTGAACCTATCATGAATACATGATGCAGTTTGAAGTAGTATACCATTCAATGGGGTAGGAAGTGGGCTTGCATTGAGGAACAGATTCACCTTTGGAGTCCATGATGACTTGGCATAAGTTGGAGACCATGATGTGGTAACGACCGAAGGTCGGGCTACATCATCTCCCCTCCCTTCAAAAAGAGTCGTCCTCGACTCTACACGCTTATCACAAAGTAGAAGATGTCGAGAGACCTTCTTGATCCTGGGGTTCACCATATAGTCATCCTCGGGAAGATTGAATCGACAACACCTCAATGTTCCTTCACCTTCCATGGAGCCTACAAATCTCACAACAAAAGCGAAGCAACACTCAAAGCGTAGCCAATTCATGAAGATTATAGCCCGAGTCCTCAAGTAGAGTGAAGTCACCTTAGGATGTAGAGATGGCTCGTTGAAGGGCAACCATAGGTAACTCTGTACGGTTGGTCTTGTCAACTTATGTTCCATAGAGGTTGACGTAGAAGCAATTGTACCTTCACACAACAAAGACCAAGCAACATATGTTTGTGTGTGATAGAGGAGCATGTCATTTGTGGCATGTCCATTCTTGTTCACAACACTATTAGCACAACTCAAGTATATCAAACGGGATGCATATGAAAAGCTCAAGATGCATGGAAAATGTTTGAACTTCATCCAAATGTGGGAACTCAAAAACTCCATATAACATCTTAGTGTGGCACTCAAAGCAATTGACGAAGGTATTGATCAACATATTTGATGCAAGGGTAGGAGAATTCGGCAAAACACGTGAGGAAGAATATCCAAACCAACGCCATTCTATGTGCAAACCAACCATTGGAAAGAACAATTGTTCAATATGTTGGATGCCATACACATATCATCAAACTCAAACATCATGGGAGTATGCATATCACAAGCGGAAGCAAAAACAACATGTTTGCAAACAAACCATATGAAAGAGCAAGTGGTCCTTATGTTTGTTACAACAACAATACGAGATGCTCTCGTGACAATATATGCTCATAATGGCATTATGGTTGCACACAAAACATCGGAAAGAGAAATTGTTCAACATCTTTGTGGCAACACACAAAGCATCAATATCCAATATCAACGAGACATGATTGTCATAAGGTGAAACAATACCATCAACATGCTTGCAATCAAACCATAGGAAAGAGCAATTTGTTAACATGAAAGGTGCAAAACATGTGAAAGGTATCAGAGCTGGGTTCGATCTTGAACTCACTTGGGGGATGCTCTATAGAGCTCTTTTTGTCAACGCGTGCTCCACCGAGGTTGACATTCCTGTGCGGGTACCTACACACATCATAGATAAAAGGAAGAACGTGTGTGCATGGTAGATAAATACATCATCCATCATGACATATATCTTCTTGTGCACATCACCATTAGTGTCAATCAAGTGTAATATAGCTGCTCGGTGACTATGCAAGTGGGGAACATGCTTATCATGGTAATCATCAAAATCTCCAAAATTTGAGAGGGCTATGGGGGCCATATCAATATAAACCATATTAGAATTATTGTTGCAAGCAAAACAAGTGAAAGAGCAATTATTCAATTTATTGCAAGCAACGGGAGAGATTGTAAAACATTCATGACAAAGCATGTTCGAGGGGTACCATTGGTAACATCATTGCAAGCAAAACATTGGAAAGAGCAATTGTTCAACAAAGTGCAAGCAATGATATCATCAACGTAACATTTAGAGCATGGCATGGCTATGGCAACATCATCACAATCGAATAATTTCACATGCTCAACATTATGCAAAGGCAAAGTATCACATGGAAATATCAATGAAGCATATGTGATATCACAAACATAATCCATAGCATGCCAATCATCACAAGTCATCATGTCCACTAGTGGGATCATGGCATCATCAACACCCATAATGTTACTTTGTTCATACCTCTCACATGAAGTGGGTTTTGTGGTAGCATTGGCCTCCATGTGGGCGACTTCTTCATCATGTATGGGGATGGCATCATCTTCATCCACCATGTTCATCTTCTTGGTTGGAGGCATCATCATTTCCAAGTTTGGCGCTTCTTGATCCATGGAACCTAGCACATCATGAGAAAACACACTAGAGTTAGAGGGTAAGTTGTTAGAAATCAAAGTGCTCTCACATGACCTATCAACTACCACTCTCAACTCACTTCATTTTCAGCAAGTATTCCCATCTAGAGTGACTCAAGTTTTTATCTACTCTAAACTACTAAGTTAAGAGTGTTCACTAAGGTGGAAAGATAGGATCAATCTCATGCCATAGAATGACATCTAAAGTTATCTATATAGGTCAAGTTTTATACTCTTTCCGCTACCTTCAAAACAAGTAAAAGACTTTGGGTAAAGTAAAGGAAGTAAAGCTTGAAAATAATACTTGGGGTAAATAATAGTCAAAGGGATATAACCAAAGCATGCCTAAAGCATCTTTGCTCAACTCTTCTAGTTTAATTCTAGCTTGCTAAGCATTTGCAAGTGTTAGCTTGCATTGTTAATGGTGGCTTGCCTTGTGCAGTGCAGTGGTTGAAGTTTTCTTCCTCCTCTTGATAGAACTCCTCCTCCTCGAAAGCTTGGTCGGTACTATCGTCTATAAATACATACGGAGTACACAATCACCAAACAATACTTAACTAGTCTAATTAGCACTCTAAGGCGCACATTTGATGATCTATTATCATCACAAGCATCACAAGTTTTATTAATAGTTTCATTCTTTTTATTTAAGAAAAGTAATTTCTACTCATTGAAAATAACTAATATTTAATATTCACCACTTAAAATATGGGATCATGTGGACACATGTCATCACGACATATTCTAACATGTGGGAATGTGATTTAAGGGTTGGATCACAATTACTTTGGTTTAAGTTCATTATTTAATGATTTAAAGTGACTAGAAATGCCTATATAGCATTATTTTGGTACTAGTCCAAAGTCACTGCATGTAAACCCTAATATTATTACATATTCAGATAGGTATGGTAAAATGTGATTTTTGAGAGTTGGAATCAACTCAAAAGTTATCATGGTTGATTTTATAAAAATGTTTGAATGTGCAAAAGCTTCCGTCTTGTTATTTTTACTAGGAGAGATCTCTAACTCTAATTGAATTAAATCCAACGGGCTTGGATAGATCTTTTCAGTAGCTTTCTAACACAATTTTAATTACTCCATTTGGATTTGTAAATCTCTCTGAATTGATTTTCAAACTAGAGGACAGAACTAAGTTCAAACCTAAATAGAAAAATCCTAATTTGAATTAAATGGGTCGCACGAGAAAGCTAACGGGCCGGCCCAGTGGCACTCCGTGGCGCAGGGCACAGCTGACAGGGGGGTCCACCGGCCAGCAGCTCTTTACACGCGAAGCGGTACGGGGTGATGTGGGCCGTTAGATTAGAACTAGGATCTACGGCTGGGGCTCGTCGTCGACGACGGATAGGTCACCGGCGAGGTCTAACCCTAGCAGCTCGGTGGGGGTGTTCAGGGGGCGTTCCAGGGCTCCAACAACGATGGCGAGGCAGGCAAACGAACTGGTGGACGACGGCGAACTCAGGGGTGGTCGAGGCAGCTCCTGGGGTGTACGAAATCGACGACGCCTTCTCCTCTGCAGCGGGCTCCTCCGGCCAAATTCCGGTGAACCAGTGCTCGAGCTGCTCCGACTAGAGGTGGGGAAGGACCAGTGAGGAGAGGGGAGTGGAATGGTGTGAGTGGTTTATGCTGGGGTGGCCTCTATTTATAGCTTGACGAGTCGACCGAGAGTGATGGGCGGGCGACTCCGGCGAGGGCTGCACAGCGTGCTAGCGGCGTGGCTCGAGGTAGGGGACGATGGCCTATCTCCTGGCGGTGCGCTACGGCTTAAATGCGTGACTAGGGGCAGTGGCAAACGGTCGGGCGGTGCTCACGCTCTGAGCGGCAGAGGCGGCGTTCGACACGGTGTGCGGTGGCTGCGGGTTAAACGGTGGCGAACGGGCATGTTTAGATGGTTCCCTGGTTCGTGGCGAAGCGGTGAGCACGGGCTGCGGTCGAGGCGCGGCATGTGCATGCTTGTCGGGCGCGGCGCTCTGGTGCATGCTCGGCATGGTGCAGACGCTCTGGGCGTGGCGCGGTGCGGGTGGTCCACGGCTCGGCTCTGCTCGGGGAGGGGACAGAGGGTGGCGATGTGGTCTGGTCTAGCTCCTAGACATGGCGAGAGAGAGAGAGGGGCGGTCTGCTGCTGTGTTGGCAAGTTTGGCTGGCGAGCATGTCCTCGGGGTGGCATGGCACTGCTGCTAGGGGATAGGGGATGGGGTGATTAGTCTTTGGTTAGAGCTAGAAGGGACATCGGGAGTAAATGGAGGTCAATTGGGTGGCAAAACCCTGTAGAAAATAGTGAGCTAATACTAGGTGTAAATCCTGCCTGCCAAGTGTTTGTGAAAATGGCCGCAAGAAATTTAGTTTTGAATTTTGAAAATATTTTTGGTGGGTGTGTTAGTCATAAGCTTGAGACTCTGTGGTTGCTTGGGTTTTGAAAATGAAGCTCATTTGAGTGGTTTTTGAAATAGGGTGATCTTGATACCTACACTAGATTCAATTTTCAAATGTCATTTAAAATTAGTGTTTGAAAGTTTTTGGCAGATCACAAAGTGGGCCTTGGTACATCATTATATGTACTAGCAAGGGTTGCAAAGATCCACATTTGTTTATGTTAGGTTTTGAGTACTAGGAATAGCCAAAGTAGGCATGTTGATTAAAATGGCACAAATGACCATTCTCTTCTTTTATTCATTTTGATTTGTTTTTCTTTGGGATTTGTGTGGGAATGATCTAGATGATGTTTATTTCACCTAAGAATCATTTTACAAGCAATGGATTACTTAAACAAGGCAATTCAAAACAACTCCTATTTAAATGCACATACATATGAATGCTTTAATAATTTTAGTTGGAAAAGTTTTTGTTAACCCTAATTTTGATGATTTGGATCTTAATAACCTTGGATTAAAGTTTTGGGATGTTATAGGTAGGCCCGGAGTTAAATCCGGCTCGGACACTCTGGCTGCTACCGAGACCCCTGCTCTAGAGGCCCCTGCCCCCGTGATTGTCAAGATCTAGGATGACCCTGAGCCCGAAAGGGTCATCGACTTCATCGTCATCCTTGGGAACCCTTATTGGTTCGCTAAGATGAGGCTCCCGCCCCGCTTTGCCCTAGGAGTTTTGGCGGATCTTCCGGGGGAGGTGGAGCTGTAGCACTCCAACGGAGACCCTCCCGCCAAACGAGATGTACCTCTGTGATAGATGGAACCACTTCCTCATTGCTCACCAGTTCAGCATGGTTCCGTGTTGTGGTTTCTCTACGTCGGGGGAGGGGAGTTCTCCATCTTCATGTTCAACACCCTGCTATGCAGGTGGAGTACCCTGCTTACCTACCTTGAGGAGACAGGGCTCGGCTCGTACCACGCCCGCCGCCTCGACTCCAGAGCCACGAGTATTTTGCTAATATAGGTGTGGCACCATCTAGTACTCTGCTCTCATGTTAGGTTTGCAAGGAAGACTTGTTTTTTATGTCTGCAAGCGGATCTTTGTGCTGGTTATCCCTCCCTTGTCATGTTCATGGCGCAGCGACCTCTTGCTGAGGCCCGCAATGGCGACTCGTGCTTTCCTTTTGTAGGGACGGCCTTCTAGGGGCATCGAATGTGTCTGCTGAAGGGCTAAGCATCCAGGGGCGGTGCCCTTGCGAGGCGAGGTTGAGGGCATAGCGCTTGAGGAGGTGATTCCCCGGGACAGTGCTTGGGGGCGTTGCCAGCGAGGCTCCTCTCAGCCACTGGGCCAGACCGCCGTGCAGCAGACCGCACTCGATTAGGCCATTGAGGCTCTTAGGGCCTCAAGGTGAACTATGGTTGGTCGGAGAAGGGGAGTGAAAGACTGACAGTAGGTTTGGACTACGGGCACGCGTGAAAATAACCATCTCCCATTTCCTTAGAGGGTAATAATTCGACACTCGTTGCATTGAGCGCTCAATCTTTATTTCCCTTCTCACCATAAGAATGCGAACGTATTAAAAAGATCGGTCGTGGCTATCCACCTCATCGGGCAATGTACCAGGACAGGTAGGAGGTCGGGTTTCATATTAGAAATGTTGACGAATGTGCCTTATGTTTATACGATATTATTTCTATGACAGCATGTACCGTCGATTGTAGCAACACCATGTGGCGTGGCATGTTTTCTTTTTTATAAAGGGCATCAGAAATAGGGGATGCCGACGTGGCATGTTTTCTGACTGGCGGGCCCGCCTCCTCCACCTTCGATGAGATTGTGCATCCTAGGTTCGAGGGCTGGTGCTGCCCACCAACACATTATTGTGCAATTTTCCATGTAGAACCTGAATTACGGCGCTGAGCTGATGCCCGCCACAAGCTACGGCTATCGAACACAGAGAATTTTGAAAGAAGCTACTAAAAATAAATACTTTGAATTCTGAAAGTACTAAAATTAAATGCATTACAATTTTGTCTGAAAGGTAATACGCATACTGCCGATCGAAATAATATAAATACAGTACACATTTCTACTTCGAAAAATAGACCTGAAAATGCTAGCAAATAACCTAGGATGAATATAGGATTCATTCTCCCCTATATATTTCATCGTCGGCGGCTCCCGCGTGCTGCAACACATGTTTAGAGAACTCTCTCCGTCTGCAATGTGCTGCTAGTATCTCATCCAGAGGGTAAGGCCTTAGTGTATGTTCCAGACTTAAGCCATGCATTACCATTGTTGGTTCCTCTTCCCAGGCTTGAACCTCATGATCGTACAGTCTGATATAATTCCTGTAGTATATGCAACCGGGTTTGACTGTGGGGTGTAACCTGGTGTCAATGGAGATAGACTGATTGTAATCAACAAAGAGGGCACGACTTCCAATGTCACCGACGGCCTTGAGAGAGCGGTTCTCTGTGTCCACCCGGTACAACACCGGTTTCCCTTTGGCGAAATCCCCGTTCAACACAAGAAGCAGATCACCATCTGACTCCACAAGGTAAAATTTGTAAGTTCCGCATACCTGTTCAAAGACTGGGGCTAAAATTATTTTGGCCATTGTGACAGTGCTCGCGCGCTGCTCTAACTGGATGTTGGTCGACAAGATGTCTCCATTCTCAAGTAATGCATATACTTCCCCTCGGAATGCCGTCATGCATACCAGAAGCATATCAGGAGGTAGTGAATACAATCCTTCTCCAAATGAGCCATTGATTTGCCCCGTTGGGGTGCTCTCATAGGCCCATGCAATATGATCTGGATAATCAGTGCAAACGAACACCATCATCGGGGACTTCGTCACGACGACATATTGCAGAAGATCAGATGGTATGTGTGCTTGAAACTCAGTGTTAGACTTATGAGTGATTGGGTTCAGAAGCCGAATTTGGTACGGCTCCACCCTCTGACCAAGCATGATGACGCCACGAGAAACACCGATGAAGTAGAATCTTTTGGAAGAAGAGGGCATCAGTTAGCACTAAGATGTTTACAATGGAAAATACCAATAAATGAATGTTATATATATATAGAATCTTCGGATGTGAATGTGAACCTGTGATGGACGTCCATTAGATTCGTCCTGAAGCAACGACCAGTGGCGTGGTTGAGGAAGGTGAAGTCGCCAACGTCTGGAAGTGTGTGATCTATCATGATCCAGTTGTTGAGATGGAATTCAGGCACCTCTAAAGTGCGGCGCCAATCGGTGCAGACTTCTCGACAAGCAGCATAAGTGTCGACGTACTCCTCTTTCTCTAGCAAGTAGTCGGCGATCTTGCGAAGTGGGTCGGCCGAGAGATCGGACCAGTTCCTCTTCATCCGGCTACTCGCCATGGCTAACGTGCGGGAATGTTTTGATCGAGGAAGAAAGAAGAACTACCATTGCGAGGAGAAGAAGAAGAGGAGAACAGACGAGGGAGACGAAGCGGAACTGCCACTACGAGGAGACAAGGAGACGAGGGAGAAGAAGCGGAACTGCCACTGCGAGGAGACGAGGAGATGAGGGAGAAGAAGCGGAACTGCCACTTCAAGTTTGGATCAAACAGACTGACATGTGGGACCTGCTAAAAAAATTCCGTGAAGTGCTACCGTGCATAGTGCGCTGACAGGTGGCATGTTTTCTGACTGGAGGGCCCGCCTCCTCCACTTTCGACGGCGCGCTTCATAGGTTCGAGGGCTGGTGCCACCCACCAACACATTATTGTGCAATTTTCCATGCTTTGTCGCAACCAGCTCCGCTCCGCTCCTCTGCTCCTGCCGCCATGAATCCGCTCAGTCGTGCATCGCTCTCGTCGTCCCCTTGGGCTGTCGTACTCCCGCCCTCCCCTCCCTGCCATCCCCTCACGTCCCCTCCCTGCCCTATGTCCTTGCCGCCGTCCACCGCCCAGGCGCATCTGGAAAAGAAAACCGAGAGTCGGCCGTTGGGTTAGGGGGCCAACGACGCTGGTGATCCGGATCCCGCTCGGGGATGGATCCTGCGAGGCTTGAGAACACGGAGATGGGTCCTGCACGGCTGGAGAGCATGGAATCTCCTTCAAGTCTTGAGAGCACAGAGGACAACAAAACAGGGGAAGAGGAAGCGGGGTGCTGAGCTTTGTAGGTATGGAGCCCGGAGAAGGTGCCGTGCGTCCACATTGAAGGGTAAGAACTGTGATTCCTTTTCTGCATACCCCAATTTCTAGTCCCGTGGTGATGGCAAGGATATGTGTTGGTAACCTTAGGACGTCTGTACAACTTGTCCTTGAGCATGATGCTTTGTCAAGCGAGCATGAAGGCACTGAAATGTGTGGCGGTGCGGATGATGATGATAAAGCATATCCAGACGTGGTTGCTGACCCTGATAGGATGGAGAGTAGGGAATATTTGGTTGATTCGAACTTTGAGCCTGACTATGGGACTGATGAGGAAGAGGAATGTGAAGATGTGGAAATGGGATGTAGATACGACGACGAAGACGAGGACAGGCCAGTGATACACTTTAACAGGGACAATCCTACAATTGATGAGGGGACTGTCTTTGATAATGTGGAGGACTGCAGATATGCAGTTGTAACCTATGCAATCAGAGTTGGGTTCGAATTTATCATTGAAAAGAGTGACCAAAAGAGATTTAGGGTGCACTGTAGGGAAAGTAATGTGTGTAAATGGATATTACATGCATCTCCAATGCGGGGTGGACACCCATTTCAGGTTGCAATAGCTACATTCAGTTTCAGTCTTTCTCATATTTATTTTGCTGATAACTAGCTCTGAATTTTTTGGATTCTTATCGAATGCAGATCAAAGTAAACATGAAGAAACACAACTTCCCTAATACTTCTTTAAGTGATAAAATTAGACCGACGACTACCAAGTGGATTGCTGCTACTTTACTTGACTGGGTGAGGCAGGATCGTAACATTGGACCTGCTGAACTCAGAGCAAAGATTAGCAAAAAGTTTAACGTTCTGATTCCTTACCACAGAGTCTTTGATGGGAACGCGATGGATCTAGACTTCATTCAAGGCAAGTGGAATGACAGTTTTCATATGTTGTATAGTTTCAAAACTCAGGTAGAGAAAACATCACCTGGTAGTGTTGTTGACATCGATTACGAGGTTGTGAAAGGAAGAGAAAAGGTCTCGAAGGGGGTCAGGTATAAGCATACATATAAGATATGCTTCAGGAGATGTTTTGTCTGCCCGAAGGCATGCTGGAAGGGGTTCCTAGACGGTTGTAGGCCATACTTGGCAGTAGGCGCAACTTCTTTAACAGGGAAGTTTAGGGGACATGTTGCTTCTGCTTGTGCTTTGGACGCGCATAATTGGCTTCTACCCGTAGCTTATGCTGTTCTTGAGGGTGAATCAAATGAAAGTTGGACATGGTTCATGCAGAGACTACGGGAAGTAATTGGTCACCCTGAAGGCTTGGTGATACACACTGGTGCATGCAAGGGTCTTGAGAATGCTGTTGATGCTGTGTTTCCTGGGGTTGAGCATAGGGAATGCATGCGGCACCTCGCTACTAACTTCACTAAGAAGTTCAAACGAAAGATCTTTGAAGAGGACTTGTGGCGATCAGCATGCACATACACCCCAAGCACTCATGCTACTTACTTGCAGAACATGTATGTAGTGCCAAAGGTGAAAAAAATACCTTGAAGAACATCACACCAAGCTATGGGCCAGAAGCAAGTTTGGTGAGTTAAGCAAGGTGGATTTTGTTTGCAATAATTTGGCAGAGAGTTTCAATGATAAGATTTCGGGCATGAAGACACTTGGAATTGTTATTTTGTTGGATGCAATAAGATAGTGCATAATGGTGAAGATATATTTAAGGCAAAGAATTTGTGCAAGAAATTTTTTAGGCCATAAAATAGTTCCAAAGGTGGTTATGTTACTGAATGCAAGAACCAGGGCAATGAGAATGATAAAGATGAGGATGGTCAAAAGTTCAAGAACATTGGCTGAGGTTTATGCAGAATACAAGCGTGGAAGTGAACGAAGGTACACTATAGACATTGGAAACAAGACTTGTTCATGTAGGCAGTGGAAGATTACTGGTCTTCCATGTCACCATGCAATTTACTTCATCTTAAAGCTTAGAGGTAGCAGAGCTGAAATAGAGAACTATGTCGACAATTATTTCTCTGTGGACAAGTTTGCTGCAACTTATGCAGAAAACATACCACCTATGGCCGATGAAAATGATTGGGAGATTGTCGATCCAGGGTTCAAACTTGAACCACAAGTTCTTAGGAGGCCACCTAGGAGGCCTAGAAAGCTAAGGATCGAAGCCTCCACCGATAAAGGTTCAAGGCTGGGAGCTAGGAAAAGGAAATGCAAACGTTGTGGCGGATTCGGCCATATCAAGAGGTTGTGCAAAAACCCAGTTACACATGATGTTGTCCCTGTTCACACCCCGGTGGCAGAAAATGAGGCTTCTCAGCCAGAACTAGAGGAAGAGCAGCGTGAAGACGGTGATGAGCACTTGGAGGAAAACATATGTAAGCAGCCAATTTATGAAGAAGTGGAGGTGCCAGAGAGAAAAGGGTGTGAAAAGAAACAAAAGTGTAAGCAGAACGGGGAGGAAAGGGCAAATAATGGAGGTGTATTAGAATATGAAGAATTTGTAGGGGTGATTGAGGATGTCCTTGATGATCTTTCGGCTAACTGCAGGAGAAATAATAAATCCCTGCCAATTTCATCTTTGTACGATTCTCCGGATGAAAGGTAAGCTTAAAAATTGTTTTATTTGCCGTTTTATCATTTTTTATCCTCATCAACTGATGCTTAATGCAGCGTGGGCTAGCAGACTAATAAGAGGAGCAGAAAGATGCGGGCACAGTAACGTCGTATGTTGAATTATATCATTAAAACTAAACTAGTCATATCGTCTTTATTTATATCTGGCGCATGCAACGTGTCTGTGATGGGGTCATGTGGACCAGATTACAATTTTTTTTTAAATATTATTACATTAATTTTCTACCTACGTTTGGACGTGGCTACTAGTTCCCATCTCCCTTGCATTCCCATCTCCTCTGGCGCACTCCAGAATTATGGATGTGCCATCAAGTAGCAGAGTCAGCATATTGTCCCATCAGATGTGAATGCAATGACTTTGTTTGTTCAGAATTTGACGACTTTTGATTAGTTTGAAAGACAGAGAAACCTAAAACATGTATCTAGACATGTTTGGGTATAGACACATTTATTAAATATCTAAAAAAACTAAGTCAGTTATATCTGGACAGGAGTAATACACTATTACAACACGCTTGATCCCTTCTCCTCTGGCGCACTCCAAATTATGGCTGTGCCATCAAGTGCTGGGAGCAGAGTCAGAGTATTGTCCCATCAGATATGACAGGAACGCGTGAACTTTATTTTTAGGACCGGACGAGTTTCGATCGACTAGTTTCAAAGACAAAGACAACTAAAGCATGGCCAACATATATAGATTATGACAATAATCGACCATGACTCAAGTGACCCAGATCCAAAGAGGGCATTAAGATACCGTACATAGATTTAATTTATGCTTAAGTGGCCCTAATCAACTATGACGCTCCCGCAGTCTCCATCATTGATGACGTTGTCCGTGTCGCCGCCAGCCTCCTCCGCATCGGAAACGATGTCGATGTTCCCCGCAGCGTTCCTCCTCCTCATGGATTCTTCACGGTGCATTGCATCGATAACGGTGGAGGTCGTACACCCAGGCACTGCCCAGAAGCGCTGTCTCCATTCGGGGTTGCGCAGATCTGGGTGGATCTCCTGCCAGTGTGTTCCGCACAGCTCAATCAACACAGCCCGCTCCTTCTTGAACAACTTTCGCCAGTACGCGCTCCTGCGCGAGTACCGTGCCATTGCCCTCTTCTGCTCCGACAGCTGGCGGCACTGCTCCTCGATCTTCCTCGCCAACGCGTTGTCGCACAAGTGTGGCATGACAGGAACCCCGGCGTAGCTGAGCTCGAAGCCGGCCGGAAGCCTCGCGAACGGCGGCGCGAGTATGTCGTAGTGGGTGAACATCTGAGCCTCGTGCAAGCTGAGTTTGGGCCTCTCCCTCTCCATGGCGATGAAGGAACACGATATGAGCTTCGGCCCCGAGGTTGACGGGATAAGGGAAAGAACGTGGGCCCAGCGTTGTTGCCACTGCCAATCAGTCCGCAACACAGACTTCTCGTGGATTGCCCTTGCGAAGGACATCCTTATCGTCCACGCACCCTGATCCAATGACGCCTAACAATCAGGGATCAATTCTTCTAGAAGCCAGAGCGGTTGCTGGTTAGCTATGCGTCCCGATTGTTTGTGGCTTACGGCTGTAGTTGAAAATAATACACATTTCAATGACACTGGTGGATCCATGTGTGGTCTCTGAAGAGAAAACACATGCAATGACTCTAGCTGTGGTTAATGAGAAGAACACACATTTCAATGACACTGGTGGATCCATATGTGGTATGTGAAAAGAACACACATGCAATGACACTGGTGGATCCATGTGTGGTCTCTGAAGAGCACACACATTTCAATGACACTGGTGGATCCATATGTGGTATGTGAAAAGAACACACATGGAATGACTCTAGTTGTTGTTAGTAAAAAGAACACGCATACAATGACACTGGTGGATCCATGTGTGGTCTCTGAAGAGAACACACATCCAACATCATTGGCTGTTGTTAGTAAGAAGAGCACACATTTCAAGGACACTGGTGGATCCATATGTGGTTTGTGAAAATAAGACACATGCAATGACACTGGTGGATCCATGTGTGGTCTCTGAAGAGAACACACATTTCAATGACACTGGTGGATCTATATGTGGTATCTGAAAAGAACACACATGCAATGACTCCAGTTGTTGTTAGTAAAAAGAACACACATGCAATGACACTGGTGGATCCATGTGTGGTCTCTGAAGAGAACACCCATTTCAATGGCACTGGTGGATCCATATGTGGTATTTGAAAAGAACACACATGAAATGCACTGGTGCATCCATGTGTGGTCTGTGAAGAGAACACACATCCAATGACTCTGGTTGTTGTTAGTAAAAAGAGCACACATTTCAATGACACTGGTGGATCCATATGTGGTATGTGAAATTAACACACATGAAATGACTCCAGTTGTGGTATGTGAAAAGAACACACATGCAATGACACTGGTGGATCCATGTGTGGTCTCTAAAGAGAACACACATCCAATGACACTGGTTGTTGCTAGTAACAAGATCACACATTTCAATGACGCTGGTGGATCCATATGTGGTATGTGAAAAGAACACACATGCAATGACACTGGTGGATCAATGTGTGTTCTCTGAAGAGAACACACATTTCAATGACACTGGTGGATCCATATGTGGTATGTGAAAATAACACACATGCAATGACTCCAGTTGTTGTTAGTAAAAAGAACACACATGCAGTGACACTGGTGGATCCATGTGTGGTCTCTGAAGAGAACACACATTTCAATGACACTCGTTGTTGTTAGTAAAAAGAACACACATTTCAATGACACTAGTTGTTGTTAGTAAAAAGAGCACACATGCAATGACTCTAGCTGTGGTTAATGAGAAGAACATACATTTCAATGACACTGGTGGATCCATATGTGGTATGTGAAAAGAATTGTCATCAAATGACTCCATTTGTTGTTAGTAAAAAGAGCACACATGCAATGAAACTGGTGGATCCATATGTGGATTGTGAAAAGAACACACATGCAATGACTCTGGTTGTTGTTAGTAAAAAGACAAAAACACATCCAATGACACTGGTGGATCCATAGGTGGATTGTGAAAAGAGAACACACATTTCAATGACATTGGTGGATCCATATGTGGTATCTGAAAAGAACACACATGAAATGACTCCAGTTGTGGTATGTGAAAAGAACACACGTGCAATCACACTGGTGGATCCATGTGTGGTCTCTGAAGAGAACACACATCCAATGACTTTAGTAAGAAGAGCACACATGCAATGACACTGGTGGATCCATATGTGGTATGTGAAAAGAACACACATGCAATGACTCTGGTGGTTGTTAATAAAATGAACACACATGCAATAACACTGGTGGATCCATGTGTGTTCTCTGAAGAGAACACACATCCAATGACACTGGTTGTTGTTAGTGAAAAGTGAGCACACATTTCAATGACACTGGTGGATCCATATGTGGTATGTGAAAAGAACACACATGCAATGACTCTGGTTGTTGTTAGTAAAAAGAACACACATGCAATGACACTGGTAGATCCACGTGAGGTCTCTGAAGACAACACACATTTCAATGACACTGGTGGATCCATATGTGGTATGTGAAAAGAACAGACATGAAGACTCTAGTTGTGGAATGTGAAAAGAACACACATGTAATGACACTGGTGGATCCATGTGTGGTCTCCGAAGAGAACACACATCCAATGACTCTAGTTGTTGTTAGTAAAAAGATCATACATTTCAATGACACTGGTGGATCCATATGTGGTATCTGAAAAGAACACACATGAAATGACTCCAGTTATGGTATGTGAAAATAACACACATGCAATGACACTGGTGGATCCATGTGTGGTCTCTGAAGAGAACACACATCCAATGACACTGGTTGTTGTTAGTAAGCAGAGCACACATTTCAATGACACTGGTGGATCCATATGTGGTATGTGAAAAGAACACACATGCAATGACTCCAGATGTTGTTAGTAAAAAGAACACACATGCAATGACACTGGTGGATCCATGTGTGGTCTCTGAAGAGAACACACATTTCAATGACACTGGTTGTTGTTAGTAAAAAGAACACACATTTCAATGACACTGGTTGACGTTAGTAAAAAGAGCACACATGCAATGACTCTAACTGTGGTTAATAAGAAGAACATACATTTCAATGAGACTGGTGGATCCATATGTAGTATGTGAAAAGAATTGTCATGAAATGACTCCATTTGTTGTTAGCAAAAAGAGCACACATGCAATGACACTTGTGGATCCATATGTGGATTGTGAAAAGAGCACACATGCAATGACACTGGTGGATCCATAGGTGGATTGTGAAAGAGAACACACATTTCAATGACATTGGTGGATTCATATGTGGTATGTGAGAAGAACACACATGAAATTACTCCAGTTGTTGTATTTGAAAATAACACACATGCAATCACACTGGTGGATCCATGTGTCGTCTCTGAAGAGAACACACATCAATTGACTCTAGCTGTTGTTAATAAGAAGAGCACACATGCAATGACACTGGTGGATCCATATGTGGTATGTGAAAAGAACACACATGAAATGACTCTGGTTGTTGTTAGTAAAAAGAACACACATGCAATGACACTGGTGGATCCATGTGTGGTCTCTGAAGAGAACACACATCCAATGACACTGGTTGTTGTTAGTGAAAAGAGAGCACACATTTCAATGACACTGGTGGATCCATATGTGGTATGTGAAAAGAACGCACATGCAATGACTCTGGTTGTTATTAGTAAAAAGAACACACATGCAATGACACTGGTGGATCCATGTGTGGTCTTTGAAGACAACACACATTTCAATGACACTGGTGGATCCATATGTGGTATGTGAAAAGAACACACATGAAATGACTCTAGTTGTGGTATGTGAAAAGAACACACATGCAATGACACTGGTGGATCCATGTGTGGTCTCCGAAGAGAACACACATCCAATGACTCTGGTTGTTGTTAGTAAAAAGAGCACACATTTCAATGACACTGGTGGATCCATATGTGGTATGTGAAAAGAACACACATGAAATGACTCCAGTTGTGGTATGTGAAAATAACACACATGCATTGACACTGGTGGATCCATGTGTGGTCTCTGAAGAGAACACACATCTAATGACACTGGCCATTGTTAGTAAAAAGAGCACACATTTCAATGACACTGGTGGATCATATGTGGTATGTGAAAAGAACACACATGCAATGACACTGGTGGATCCATGTGTGGTCTCTGAAGAGAACACACATTTCAATGACACTGGTGGATCCATATGTGGTATGTGAAAAGAACACACATGCAATGACTCTAGTTGTTGTTAGTAAAAAGAACACACATGCAATGACGCTGGTGGATCCATGTGTGGTCTCTGAAGAGAACACATATTTCTATGACACTAGTTGTTGTTAGTAAAAATAACACACATTTCAGTGACACTGGTTTTTGTTAGTAAAAAGAGCACACGTGCAATGAATCTAGCCATGGTTATTGAGAAGAACAAACATTTCAATGACACTGGTGGATCCATATGTGGTATGTTAAAAGAATAGTCATGAAATGACACGAGTTGTTGTTAGTAAAAAGAGAACACATGCAATGACACTAGTGGATCCATATGTGGATTGTGAAAAGAACACACATGCAATGACTCTGGGTGTTGTTAGTAAAAGGAACACACATGCAATGACACAGGTGGATCCATAGGTGGATTCTGAAAAGAGAACACACATTTCAATGACACTGGTGGATCCATGTGTGGTATGTGAAAAGAACACACATCCAATGACACTGGCTGTTGTTAATAAGAAGAGCACACATTTCAATGGCACTGGTGGATCCATATGTGGTATGTGAAAAGAACACACATGCAATGACACTGGTGGATCCATGTGTGGTTTCTGAAGAGAACACACATTTCAATGACACTGGTGGATCCATACGTGGTATGTGAAAAGAACACACATGCAATGACTCCAGTTGTTGTTAGTAAAAAGAACACACATGCAATGACACTGGTGGATCCATGTGTGGTCCCTAAAGAGCACACACATTTCAATGACACTGGTTGTTAGTAAAAAGAACACACATTTCAATGACCCTGGTAGTTGTTAGTAAAAAGAGCACACATGCAATGACTCTAGCTATGGTTAATGAGAAGATGATACATTTTAATGACACTGGAGGATCCATATGTGGTATGTGAAAAGAATAGTCATGAAATGACTCCAGTTGTTGTTGGTAAAAAGACCACACATGCAATGACACTGGTGGATCCATACGTGGATTGTGAAAAGAACACCCATGCAATGACTCTGGTTGTTGTTAGTAAAAAGAACACACATGCAATGACACTGGTGGATCCATAGGTGGATTGTGAAAAGAGAACACACATTTCAATGACACTGGTGGATCCATATGTGGTATGTGAAAAGAACACACAAGAAATGACTCCAGTTGTGGTATGTGAAAAGAACACACATGCAATCACACTGGTGGATCCATGTGTGGTCTCCGAAGAGAACACACATCCAATGACTCTAGATGTTGTTAGTAAGAAGAGCACACATGCAATGACCCTGGTGGATCCATATGTGGTATGTGAAAAGAAAACACATGCAATGACTTTGGTGATTGTTAATAAAAAGAACACACATGCAATAACACTGGTGGATCGATGTTTGTTCTCTGAAGTGAACACACATCCAATGACACTGGCTGTTGTTAGTAAGAAGAGCACACATTTCAATGACACTGGTGGATCCATAAGTGGTATGTGAAAAGAACACACATGCAATGACACTGGTGGATCCATGTGTGGTCTCTGAAGAGAACACACATTTCAATGACACTGGTGGATCCATATGTGGTATGTGAAAATAACACACATGCAATGACTCTGGTGTATCCATGTGTGGTCTCTGAAGAGAACACACATTTCAATGATATTGGTGGATCCATATGTGGTATGTGAAAAGAACACACATGAAATGACTCTAGTTGTGGTATGTGAAAAGAACACACATGCAATGACACTGGTGGATCCTTGTGTGGTCTCTGAAGAGAACACACATCCAATGACTCTGGTTGTTGTTAGTAAAAAGAGCACACATTTCAATGACACTGGTGGATCCATATGTGGTATGTGAAAAGAACACACATGAAATGACTCCAGTTGTGGTATGTGAAAAGAACACACATGCAATGACACTGGTGGATCCATGTGTTGTCTCTAAAGAGAACACACATCCAATGACACTGGCTGTTGTTAGTAAGAAGAGCATGCATTTCAATGACACTGGTGGATCCATATGTGGTATGTGAAAAGAACACACATGCAATGACACTGGTGGATCCATGTGTGGTCTCTGAAGAGAACACACATCTAATGACACTGGCCGTTGTTAGTAAGAAGAGCACACATTTCAATGACACTGGTGGATCCATATGTGGTATGTGAAAAGAACACACAAGCAATGACACTGGTGGATCCATGTGTGGTCTCTAAAGAGAACACACATTTCAATGACACTGGTGGATCCATATGTGGTATGTGAAAAGAACACACATGCAATGACTCTAGTTGTTGTTAGTAAAAAGAACACACATGCAATGACACTGGTGGATCCATGTGTGGTCTCTAAAGAGAACACATATTTCAATGGCACTAGTTGTTGTTAGTAAAAATAACACACATTTCAATGACACTGGTTTTTGTTAGTAAAAAGAGCACACATGCAATGAATCTAGCCATGGTTAATGAGAAGAACAAACATTTCAATGACACAGGTGGATCCATATATGGTATGTGAAAAGAATAGTCATGAAATGACTCGAGCTGTTGTTAGTAAAAAGAGCACACATGCAATGACACTGGTGGATCCATATGTGGATTGTGAAAACAACACACATGCAATGACTCTGGTTGTTGTTAGTAAAAGGAACACACATGCAATGACACAGGTGGATCCATAGGTGGATTGTGAAAAGAGAACACACATTTCAATGACACTGGTGGATCCATGTGTGGTATGTGAAAAGAACACACATCCAATGACACTGGCTGTTGCTAGTAAGAAGAGCACACATTTCAATGGCACTGGTGGATCCATATGTTGTATGTGAAAAGAACACACATGCAATGACACTGGTGGATCCATGTGTGGTCTCTAAAGAGAACACACATTTCAATGACACTGGTGCATCCATACGTGGTATGTGAAAAGAACACACATGCAGTGACTCCAGTTGTTGTTATTAAAAAGAACACACATGCAATGACACTGGTGGATCCATGTGTTGTCCCTGAAGAGAACACACATTTCAATGACACTTGTTGTTGTTAGTAAAAAGAACACACATTTCAATGACCCTGGTAGTTGTTAGTAAAAAGAGCACAAATGCAATGACTCTAGCTGTGGTTAATGAGAAGAACATACATTTTAATGACACTGGAGGATCCATATGTGGTATGAGAAAAGAATAGTCATGAAATGACTCCAGTTGTTGTTGGTAAAAAGACCACACATGCAATGAAACAGGTGGATCCATACGTGGATTGTGAAAAGAACAGCCATGCAATGACTCTGGTTGTTGTTAGTAAAAAGAACACACATGCAATAACACTGGTGGATCCATAGGTGGATTGTGAAAAGAGAACACACATTTCAATGACACTGGTGGATCCATATGTGGTATGTGAAAAGAACACACATGCAATCACACTGGTGGATCCATGTGTGGTCTCTGAAGAGAACACACATCCAATGACTCTAGCTGTTGTTAGTAAGAAGAGCACACATGCAATGTCGCTGGTGGATCCATATGTGGTATGTGAAAAGAACACACATGCAATGACTCTGGTCGTTGTTAATAAAAAGAACACACATGCAATGACACTAGTGGATCCATGTGTGGTCTCTGAAGAGAACACACATCCAATGACACTGGTTATTGTTAGTAAGAAGAGCACACATTTCAATGACACTGGTGGATCCATAAGTGGTATGTGAAAAGAACACACATGCAATGACACTGGTGGATCCATGTGTGGTGTCTGAAGAGAACACACATTTCAATGACACTGGTGGATCCATATGTGGTATGCGAAAAGAACACACATGCAATGACTCTGGTGGATCCATGTGTGGTCTCTGAAGAGAACACACATTTCAATGATATTGGTGGATCCATATGTGGTATGTGAAAAGAACACACATGAAATGACTCTAGTTGTGGTATGTGAAAAGAACACACATGCAATGACACTGGTGGATCCATGTGTGGTCTCTGAAGAGAACACACATCCAATGACTCTGGTTGTTGTTAGTAAAAAGAGCACACATTTCAATGACACCGGTGGATCCATATGTGGTATGTGAAAAGAACACACATGAAATGACTCCAGTTGTGGTATGTGAAAAGAACACACATGCAATGACACTGGTGGATCCATGTATGGTCTCTGAAGAGAACACACATCCAATGACACTGGCTGTTGTGAGTAACAAGAGCACACATTTCAATGACACTGGTGGATCCATATGTGGTATGTGAAAAGAACACACATGCAATGGCACTGGTGGATCCATGTGTGGTCTCTGAAGAGAACACACATTTCAATGACACTGGCCCTTGTTAGTAAGAAGAGCACACATTTCAATGACACTGGTGGATCCAAATGTGGTATGTGAAAACAACACACATGCAATGACACTGGTGGATCCATGTGTGGTCTCTGAAGAGAACACACATTTCAATGACACTGGTGGATCCATATGTGGTATGTGAAAAGAACACACATGCAATGACTCTAGTTGTTGTTAGTAAAAAGAACACACATGCAATGACACTGGTGGATCCATGTGTGGTCTCTGAAGAGAACACATATTTCAATGAGACTAGTTGTTGTTAGTAAAAATAACACACATTTCAGTGACGCTGGTTTTTGTTAGTAAAAAGAGCACACATGCAATGAATCTAGCCATGGTTAATGAGAAGAACAAATATTTCAATGACACTGGTGGATCCATATGTGGTATGTGAAAAGAATAGTCATGAAATGACTCGAGTTATTGTTAGTAAAAAGAGCACACATGCAATGACACTGGTGGATCCATATGTGGATTGTGAAAAGAACACACATGCAATGACTCTGGTTGTTGTTAGTAAAAGGAACACACATGCAATGACACAGGTGGATCCATAGGTGGATTGTGAAAAGAGAACACACATTTCAATGACACTGGTGGATCCATGTGTGGTATGTGAAAAGAACACACATCCAATGACACTGGCTGTTGTTAGTAAGAAGAGCACACATTTCAATGGCACTGGTGGATCGATATGTGGTATGTGAAAAGAACACACATGCAATGACACTGGTGGATCCATGTGTGGTCTCTGAAGAGAACACACATTTCAATGACACTGGTGGATCCATACGTGGTATGTGAAAAGAACACACATGCAGTGCCTCTAGTTGTTGTTAGTAAAAAGAACACACATGCAATGACACTGGTGGATCCATGTGTGGTCCTTGAAGAGAACACACATTTCAATGACACTGGTTGTTGTTAGTAAAAAGAACACACATTTCAATGACCCTGGTAGTTGTTAGTAAAAAGAGCACACATGCAATGACTCTAGCTATGGTTAATGAGAAGAACATACATTTTAATGACACTGGAGGATCCATATGTGGTATGTGAAAAGAATAGTCATGAAATGACTCCAGTTGTTGTTGGTAAAAAGACCACACATGCAATGACACTGGTGGATCCATACGTGGATTATGAAAAGCACACCCATCCAATGACTCTAGTTGTTGTTAGTAAAAAGAACACACATGCAATGACACTGGTGGATCCATAGGTGGATTGTGAAAAGAGAACACACATTTCAATGCCACTGGTGGATCCATATGTGGTATGTGAAAAGAACACACATGAAATGACTCCAGTTGTGGTATGTGAAAAGAAAACACATGCAATCACACTGGTGGATCCATGTGTGGTCTCTGAAGAGAACACACATCCAATGACTCTAGCTGTTGTTAGTAAGAAGAGCACACATGCAATGACACTGGTGGATCCATATGTGGTATGTGAAAGGAACACACATGTAATGACTCTGGTCGTTGTTAATAAAAAGAACACACATGCAATGACACTGGTGGATCCATGTGTGGTCTCTGAAGAGAACACACATCCAATGACACCGACTGTTGTTAGTAAGAAGAGCACACATTCAAATGACACTGGTGGATCCATAAGTGGTATGTGAAAAGAACACACATGCAATGACACTGGTGGATCCATGTGTGGTCTCTGAAGAGAACACACATCCAATGACACTGGCTGTTGTTAGTAACAAGAGCACACATTTCAATGACACTGGTGGATCCATATGTGGTATGTGAAAAGAACACACATGCAATGACACTGGTGGATCCATGTGTGGTCTCTGAAGAGAACACACATTTCAGTGACACTGGCCGTTGTTAGTAAGAAGAGCACACATTTCAATGACACTGGTGGATCCATATGTGGTATGTGAAAAGAACACACATGCAATGACACTGGTGGATCCATGTGTGGTCTATGAAGAGAACACACATTTCAATGACACTGGTGGATCCATATGTGGTATGTGAAAAGAACACACATGCAATGACTCTAGTTGTTGTTAGTAAAAAGAACGCACATGCAATGACACTGGTGGATCCATGTGTGGTCTCTGAAGAGAACACATATTTCAATGACACTAGTTGTTATTAGTAAAAATAACACACATTTCAATGACACTGGTTTTTGTTAGTAAAAAGAGCACACATGCAATGAATCTAGCCATGGTTAAAGAGAAGAACAAATATTTCAATGACACTGGTGGATCCATATGTGGTATGTGAAAAGAATAGTCATGAAATGACTCGAGTTGTTGTTAGTAAAAAGAGCACACATGCAATGACACTGGTGGATCCATATGTGGATTGTGAAAAGAACACACATGCAATGACTTTTGTTGTTGTTAGTAAAAGGAACACACATGCAATGACACAGGTGGATCCATAGGTGGATTGTGAAAAGAGAACACACATTTCAATGACATTGGTGGATCCATGTGTGGTATGTGAAAAGAACACACATCCAATGACACTGGCTGTTGTTAGTAAGAAGAGCACACATTTCAATGGCACTGGTGGATCCATATGTGGTATGTGAAAAGAACACACATGCAATGACACTGGTGGATCCATGTGTGGTCTCTGAAGAGAACACACATTTCAATGACACTGGTGGATCCATACGTGGTAGGTGAAAAGAACACACATGCAATGACTCTAGTTGTTGTTAGTAAAAAGAACACACATGCAATGACACTGGTGGATCCATGTGTGGTCCCTGAAGAGAACACACATTTCAATGACACTGGTTGTTGTTAGTAAAAAGAACACACATTTCAATGACCCTGGTAGTTGTTAGTAAAAAGAGCACACATGCAATGACTCTAGCTGTGGTTAATGAGAAGAACATACATTTTAATGACACTGGAAGATCCATATGTGGTATGTGAAAAGAATAGTCATGAAATGACTCCAGTTATTGTTGGTAAAAAGACCACACATGCAATGACACTGGTGGATCCATACGTGGATTGTGAAAAGAACACCCATGCAATGACTCTGGTTGTTGTTAGTAAAAAGAACACACATGCAATGACACTGGTGGATCCATAGGCGGATTGTGAAAACAGAACACACATTTCAATGACACTGGTGGATCCATATGTGGTATGTGAAAAGAACACACATGAAATGACTCCAGTTGTGGTATGTGAAAAGAACACACATGCAATCACACTGGTGGATCCATGTGTGGTCTCTGAAGAGAACACACATACAATGACTCTAGATGTTGTTAGTAAGAAGAGCACACATGCAATGACACTGGTGGATCCATATGTGGTATGTGAAAAGAACACACATGCAATGACTCTGGTCGTTGTTACTAAAAAGAACACACATGCAATGACACTGGTGGATCCATGTGTGGTCTCTGAAGAGAACACACATCCAATGACTCTGGTCGTTGTTACTAAAAAGAACACACATGCAATGACACTGGTGGATCCATGTGTGGTCTCTGAAGAGAACACACATCCAATGACACTAGCTGTTGTTAGTAACAAGAGCACACATTTCAATGACACTGGTGGATCCATAAGTGGTATGTGAAAAGAACACACATGCAATGACACTGGTGGATCCATGTGTGGTCTCTGAAGAGAACACACATCTAATGACACTGGCCGTTGTTAGTAAGAAGAGCACACATTTCAATGACACTGGTGGATCCATATGTGGTATGTGAAAAGAACACACATGCAATGACACTGGTGGATCCATGTGTGGTCTCTAAAGAGAACACACATTTCAATGACACTGGTGGATCCATATGTGGTATGTGAAAATAACACACATGCAATGACTCTAGTTGTTGTTAGTAAAAAGAACACACATGCAATGACACTGGTGGATCCATGTGTGGTCTCTGAAGAGAACACATATTTCAATGGCACTAGTTGTTGTTAGTAAAAATAACACACATTTCAATGACACTGGTTTTTGTTAGTAAAAAGAGCACACATGCAATGAATCTAGCCATGGTTAATGAGAAGAACAAACATTTCAATGACACAGGTGGATCCATATGTGGTATGTGAAAAGAATAGTCATGAAATGACTCGAGCTGTTGTTAGTAAAAAGAGCACACATGCAATGACACTGGTGGATCCATATGTGGATTGTGAAAACAACACACATGCAATGACTCTGGTTGTTGTTAGTAAAAGGAACACACATGCAATGACACAGGTGGATCCATAGGTGGATTGTGAAAAGAGAACACACATTTCAATGACACTGGTGGATCCATGTGTGGTATGTGAAAAGAACGCACATCCAATGACACTGGCTGTTGCTAGTAAGAAGAGCACACATTTCAATGGCACTGGTGGATCCATATGTTGTATGTGAAAAGAACACACATGCAATGACACTGGTGGATCCATGTGTGGTCTCTGAAGAGAACACACATTTCAATGACACTGGTGGATCCATACGTGGTATGTGAAAAGAACACACATGCGGTGACTCCAGTTGTTGTTAGTAAAAAGAACACACATGCAATGACACTGGTGGATCCATGTGTTGTCCCTGAAGAGAACACACATTTCAATGACACTTGTTGTTGTTAGTAAAAAGAACACACATTTCAATGACCCTGGTAGTTGTTAGTAAAAAGAGCACAAATGCAATGACTCTAGCTGTGGTTAATGAGAAGAACATACATTTTAATGACACTGGAGGATCCATATGTGGTATGAGAAAAGAATAGTCATGAAATGACTCCAGTTGTTGTTGGTAAAAAGACCACACATGCAATGAAACAGGTGGATCCATACGTGGATTGTGAAAAGAACAGCCATGCAATGACTCTGGTTGTTGTTAGTAAAAAGAACACACATGCAATAACACTGGTGGATCCATAGGTGGATTGTGAAAAGAGAACACACATTTCAATGACACTGGTGGATCCAAATGTGGTATGTGAAAAGAACACACATGCAATCACACTGGTGGATCCATGTGTGGTCTCTGAAGAGAACACACATCCAATGACTCTAGCTGTTGTTAGTAAGAAGAGCACACATGCAATGTCGCTGGTGGATCCATATGTGGTATGTGAAAAGAACACACATGCAATGACTCTGGTCGTTGTTAATAAAAAGAACACACATGCAATGACACTAGTGGATCCATGTGTGGTCTCTGAAGAGAACACACATCCAATGACACTGGTTATTGTTAGTAAGAAGAGCACACATTTCAATGACACTGGTGGATCCATAAGTGGTATGTGAAAAGAACACACATGCAATGACACTGGTGGATCCATGTGTGGTGTCTGAAGAGAACACACATTTCAATGACACTGGTGGATCCATATGTGGTATGCGAAAAGAACACACATGCAATGACTCTGGTGGATCCATGTGTGGTCTCTGAAGAGAACACACATTTCAATGATATTGGTGGATCCATATGTGGTATGTGAAAAGAACACACATGAAATGACTCTAGTTGTGGTATGTGAAAAGAACACACATGCAATGACACTGGTGGATCCATGTGTGGTCTCTGAAGAGAACACACATCCAATGACTCTGGTTGTTGTTAGTAAAAAGAGCACACATTTCAATGACACCGGTGGATCCATATGTGGTATGTGAAAAGAACACACATGAAATGACTCCAGTTGTGGTATGTGAAAAGAACACACATGCAATGACACTGGTGGATCCATGTATGGTCTCTGAAGAGAACACACATCCAATGACACTGGCTGTTGTTAGTAACAAGAGCACACATTTCAATGACACTGGTGGATCCATATGTGGTATGTGAAAAGAACACACATGCAATGGCACTGGTGGATCCATGTGTGGTCTCTGAAGAGAACACACATTTCAATGACACTGGCCCTTGTTAGTAAGAAGAGCACACATTTCAATGACACTGGTGGATCCAAATGTGGTATGTGAAAACAACACACATGCAATGACACTGGTGGATCCATGTGTGTTCTCTGAAGAGAACACACATTTCAATGACACTGGTGGATCCATATGTGGTATGTGAAAAGAACACACATGCAATGACTCTAGTTGTTGTTAGTAAAAAGAACACACATGCAATGACACTGGTGGATCCATGTGTGGTCTCTGAAGAGAACACATATTTCAATGACACTAGTTGTTGTTAGTAAAAATAACACACATTTCAGTGACGCTGGTTTTTGTTAGTAAAAAGAGCACACATGCAATGAATCTAGCCATGGTTAATGAGAAGAACAAATATTTCAATGACACTGGTGGATCCATATGTGGTATGTGAAAAGAATAGTCATGAAATGACTCGAGTTGTTGTTAGTAAAAAGAGCACACATGCAATGACACTGGTGGATCCATATGTGGATTGTGAAAAGAACACACATGCAATGACTCTGGTTGTTGTTAGTAAAAGGAACACACATGCAATGACATAGGTGGATCCATAGGTGGATTGTGAAAAGAGAACACACATTTCAATGACACTGGTGGATCCATGTGTGGTATGTGAAAAGAACACACATCCAATGACACTGGCTGTTGTTAGTAAGAAGAGCACACATTTCAATGGCACTGGTGGATCGATATGTGGTATGTGAAAAGAACACACATGCAATGACACTGGTGGATCCATGTGTGGTCTCTGAAGAGAACACACATTTCAATGACACTGGTGGATCCATACGTGGTATGTGAAAAGAACACACATGCAGTGCCTCTAGTTGTTGTTAGTAAAAAGAACACACATGCAATGACACTGGTGGATCCATGTGTGGTCCTTGAAGAGAACACACATTTCAATGACACTGGTTGTTGTTAGTAAAAAGAACACACATTTCAATGACCCTGGTAGTTGTTAGTAAAAAGAGCACACATGCAATGACTCTAGCTATGGTTAATGAGAAGAACATACATTTTAATGACACTGGAGGATCCATATGTGGTATGTGAAAAGAATAGTCATGAAATGACTCCAGTTGTTGTTGGTAAAAAGACCACACATGCAATGACACTGGTGGATCCATACGTGGATTATGAAAAGCACACCCATCCAATGACTCTAGTTGTTGTTAGTAAAAAGAACACACATGCAATGACACTGGTGGATCCATAGGTGGATTGTGAAAAGAGAACACACATTTCAATGCCATTGGTGGATCCATATGTGGTATGTGAAAAGAACACACATGAAATGACTCCAGTTGTGGTATGTGAAAAGAAAACACATGCAATCACACTGGTGGATCCATGTGTGGTCTCTGAAGAGAACACACATCCAATGACTCTAGATGTTGTTAGTAAGAAGAGCACACATGCAATGACACTGGTGGATCCATATGTGGTATGTGAAAGGAACACACATGTAATGACTCTGGTCGTTGTTAATAAAAAGAACACACATGCAATGACACTGGTGGATCCATGTGTGGTCTCTGAAGAGAACACACATCCAATGACACCGACTGTTGTTAGTAAGAAGAGCACACATTCAAATGACACTGGTGGATCCATAAGTGGTATGTGAAAAGAACACACATGCAATGACTCTGGTGGATCCATGTGTGGTCTCTAAAGAGAACACACATCCAATGACACTGGCTGTTGTTAGTAACAAGAGCACACATTTCAATGACACTGGTGGATCCATATGTGGTATGTGAAAAGAACACACATGCAATGACACTGGTGGATCCATGTGTGGTCTCTGAAGAGAACACACATTTCAGTGACACTGGCCGTTGTTAGTAAGAAGAGCACACATTTCAATGACACTGGTGGATCCATATGTGGTATGTGAAAAGAACACACATGCAATGACACTGGTGGATCCATGTGTGGTCTATGAAGAGAACACACATTTCAATGACACTGGTGGATCCATATGTGGTATGTGAAAAGAACACACATGCAATGACTCTAGTTGTTGTTAGTAAAAAGAACGCACATGCAATGACACTGGTGGATCCATGTGTGGTCTCTGAAGAGAACACATATTTCAATGACACTAGTTGTTATTAGTAAAAATAACACACATTTCAATGACACTGGTTTTTGTTAGTAAAAAGAGCACACATGCAATGAATCTAGCCATGGTTAAAGAGAAGAACAAATATTTCAATGACACTGGTGGATCCATATGTGGTATGTGAAAAGAATAGTCATGAAATGACTCGAGTTGTTGTTAGTAAAAAGAGCACACATGCAATGACACTGGTGGATCCATATGTGGATTGTGAAAAGAACACACATGCAATGACTTTTGTTGTTGTTAGTAAAAGGAACACACATGCAATGACACAGGTGGATCCATAGGTGGATTGTGAAAAGAGAACACACATTTCAATGACACTGGTGGATCCATGTGTGGTATGTGAAAAGAACACACATCCAATGACACTGGCTGTTGTTAGTAAGAAGAGCACACATTTCAATGGCACTGGTGGATCCATATGTGGTATGTGAAAAGAACACACATGCAATGACACTGGTGGATCCATGTGTGGTCTCTGAAGAGAACACACATTTCAATGACACTGGTGGATCCATACGTGGTAGGTGAAAAGAACACACATGCAATGACTCTAGTTGTTGTTAGTAAAAAGAACACACATGCAATGACACTGGTGGATCCATGTGTGGTCCCTGAAGAGAACACACATTTCAATGACACTGGTTGTTGTTAGTAAAAAGAACACACATTTCAATGACCCTGGTAGTTGTTAGTAAAAAGAGCACACATGCAATGACTCTAGCTGTGGTTAATGAGAAGAACATACATTTTAATGACACTGGAGGATCCATATATGGTATGTGAAAAGAATAGTCATGAAATGACTCCAGTTATTGTTGGTAAAAAGACCACACATGCAATGACACTGGTGGATCCATACGTGGATTGTGAAAAGAACACCCATGCAATGACTCTGGTTGTTGTTAGTAAAAAGAACACACATGCAATGACACTGGTGGATCCATAGGTGGATTGTGAAAACAGAACACACATTTCAATGACACTGGTGGATCCATATGTGGTATGTGAAAAGAACACACATGAAATGACTCCAGTTGTGGTATGTGAAAAGAACACACATGCAATCACACTGGTGGATCCATGTGTGGTCTCTGAAGAGAACACACATACAATGACTCTAGATGTTGTTAGCAAGAAGAGCACACATGCAATGACACTGGTGGATCCATATGTGGTATGTGAAAATAACACACATGCAATGACTCTGGTCGTTGTTACTAAAAAGAACACACATGCAATGACACTGGTGGATCCATGTGTGGTCTCTGAAGAGAACACACATCCAATGACTCTGGTCGTTGTTACTAAAAAGAACACACATGCAATGACACTGGTGGATCCATGTGTGGTCTCTGAAGAGAACACACATCCAATGACACTGGCTGTTGTTAGTAAGAAGAGCACACATTTCAATGACACTGGTGGATCCATAAGTGGTATGTGAAAAGAACACACATGCAATGACACTGGTGGATCCAGGTGTGGTGTCTGAAGAGAACACACATTTCAATGACACTGGTGGATGCATATGTGGTATGTGAAAATAACACACATGCAATGACTCTGGTGGATCCATGTGTGGTCTCTGAAGAGAACACACATTTCAATGATATTGGTGGATCCATATGTGGTATGTGAAAAGAACACACATGAAATGACTCTAGTTGTGGTATGTGAAAAGAACACACATGCAATGACACTGGTGGATCCATGTGTGGTCTCTGAAGAGAACACACATCCAATGACACCGGCTGTTGTTAGTAAGAAGAGCACACATTTCAATGACACTGGTGGATCCATAAGTGGTATGTGAAAAGAACACACATGCAATGACACTGGTGGATCCATGTGTGGTGTCTGAAGAGAACACACATTTCAATGACACTGGTGGATCCATATGTGGTATGTGAAAATAACGCACATGCAATGACTCTGGTGGATCCATGTGTGGTCTCTGAAGATAACACACATTTCAATGATATTGGTGGATCCATATGTGGTATGTGAAAAGAACACACATGAAATGACTCTAGTTGTGGTATGTGAAAAGAACACACATGCAATGACACTGGTGGATCCATGTGTGGTCTCTGAAGAGAACACACATCCAATGAATCTGGTTGTTGTTAGTAAAAAGAGCACACATTTCAATGACACTGGTGGATCCATATGTGGTATGTGAAAAGAACACACATGAAATGACTCCAGTTGTGGTATGTGAAAAGAACACACATGCAATGACACTGGTGGATCCATGTGTGGTCTCTGAAGAGAACACACATCCAATGACACTGGCTGTTGTTAGTAACAAGAGCACACATTTCAATGACACTGGTGGATCCATATGTGGTATGTGAAAAGAACACACATGCAATGACACTGGTGGATCCATGTGTGGTCTCTGAAGAGAACACACATTTCAGTGACACTGGCCGTTGTTAGTAAGAAGAGCACACATTTCAATGACACTGGTGGATCCATATGTGGTATGTGAAAAGAACACACATGCAATGACACTGGTGGATCCATGTGTGGTCTATGAAGAGAACACACATTTCAATGACACTGGTGGATCCATATGTGGTATGTGAAAAGAACACACATGCAATGACTCTAGTTGTTGTTAGTAAAAAGAACGCACATGCAATGACACTGGTGGATCCATGTGTGGTCTCTGAAGAGAACACATATTTCAATGACACTAGTTGTTATTAGTAAAAATAACACACATTTCAATGACACTGGTTTTTGTTAGTAAAAAGAGCACACATGCAATGAATCTAGCCATGGTTAAAGAGAAGAACAAATATTTCAATGACACTGGTGGATCCATATGTGGTATGTGAAAAGAATAGTCATGAAATGACTCGAGTTGTTGTTAGTAAAAAGAGCACACATGCAATGACACTGGTGGATCCATATGTGGATTGTGAAAAGAACACACATGCAATGACTTTTGTTGTTGTTAGTAAAAGGAACACACATGCAATGACACAGGTGGATCCATAGGTGGATTGTGAAAAGAGAACACACATTTCAATGACACTGGTGGATCCATGTGTGGTATGTGAAAAGAACACACATCCAATGACACTGGCTGTTGTTAGTAAGAAGAGCACACATTTCAATGGCACTGGTGGATCCATATGTGGTATGTGAAAAGAACACACATGCAATGACACTGGTGGATCCATGTGTGGTCTCTGAAGAGAACACACATTTCAATGACACTGGTGGATCCATACGTGGTAGGTGAAAAGAACACACATGCAATGACTCTAGTTGTTGTTAGTAAAAAGAACACACATGCAATGACACTGGTGGATCCATGTGTGGTCCCTGAAGAGAACACACATTTCAATGACACTGGTTGTTGTTAGTAAAAAGAACACACATTTCAATGACCCTGGTAGTTGTTAGTAAAAAGAGCACACATGCAATGACTCTAGCTGTGGTTAATGAGAAGAACATACATTTTAATGACACTGGAGGATCCATATGTGGTATGTGAAAAGAATAGTCATGAAATGACTCCAGTTATTGTTGGTAAAAAGACCACACATGCAATGACACTGGTGGATCCATACGTGGATTGTGAAAAGAACACCCATGCAATGACTCTGGTTGTTGTTAGTAAAAAGAACACACATGCAATGACACTGGTGGATCCATAGGTGGATTGTGAAAACAGAACACACATTTCAATGACACTGGTGGATCCATATGTGGTATGTGAAAAGAACACACATGAAATGACTCCAGTTGTGGTATGTGAAAAGAACACACATGCAATCACACTGGTGGATCCATGTGTGGTCTCTGAAGAGAACACACATACAATGACTCTAGATGTTGTTAGCAAGAAGAGCACACATGCAATGACACTGGTGGATCCATATGTGGTATGTGAAAAGAACACACATGCAATGACTCTGGTCGTTGTTACTAAAAAGAACACACATGCAATGACACTGGTGGATCCATGTGTGGTCTCTGAAGAGAACACACATCCAATGACTCTGGTCGTTGTTACTAAAAAGAACACACATGCAATGACACTGGTGGATCCATGTGTGGTCTCTGAAGAGAACACACATCCAATGACACTGGCTATTGTTAGTAAGAAGAGCACACATTTCAATGACACTGGTGGATCCATAAGTGGTATGTGAAAAGAACACACATGCAATGACACTGGTGGATCCATGTGTGGTGTCTGAAGAGAACACACATTTCAATGACACTGGTGGATGCATATGTGGTATGTGAAAATAACACACATGCAATGACTCTGGTGGATCCATGTGTGGTCTCTGAAGAGAACACACATTTCAATGATATTGGTGGATCCATATGTGGTATGTGAAAAGAACACACATGAAATGACTCTAGTTGTGGTATGTGAAAAGAACACACATGCAATGACACTGGTGGATCCATGTGTGGTCTCTGAAGAGAACACACATCCAATGACACCGGCTGTTGTTAGTAAGAAGAGCACACATTTCAATGACACTGGTGGATCCATAAGTGGTATGTGAAAAGAACACACATGCAATGACACTGGTGGATCCATGTGTGGTGTCTGAAGAGAACACACATTTCAATGACACTGGTGGATCCATATGTGGTATGTGAAAATAACGCACATGCAATGACTCTGGTGGATCCATGTGTGGTCTCTGAAGATAACACACATTTCAATGATATTGGTGGATCCATATGTGGTATGTGAAAAGAACACACATGAAATGACTCTAGTTGTGGTATGTGAAAAGAACACACATGCAATGACACTGGTGGATCCATGTGTGGTCTCTGAAGAGAACACACATCCAATGAATCTGGTTGTTGTTAGTAAAAAGAGCACACATTTCAATGACACTGGTGGATCCATATGTGGTATGTGAAAAGAACACACATGAAATGACTCCAGTTGTGGTATGTGAAAAGAACACACATGCAATGACACTGGTGGATCCATGTGTGGTCTCTGAAGAGAACACACATCCAATGACACTGGCTGTTGTTAGTAACAAGATCACACATTTCAATGACACTGGTGGATCCATATGTGGTATGTGAAAAGAACACACATGCAATGACACTGGTGGATCCATGTGTGGTCTCTGAAGAGAACACACATTTCAGTGACACTGGCCGTTGTTAGTAAGAAGAGCACACATTTCAATGACACTGGTGGATCCATATGTGGTATGTGAAAAGAACACACATGCAATGACACTGGTGGATCCATGTGTGGTCTCTGAAGAGAACACACATTTCAATGACACTGGTGGATCCATATGTGGTATGTGAAAAGAACACACATGCAATGACTCTAGTTGTTGTTAGTAAAAAGAACGCACATGCAATGACACTGGTGGATCCATGTGTGGTCTCTGAAGAGAACACATATTTCAATGACACTAGTTGTTATTAGTAAAAATAACACACATTTCAATGACACTGGTTTTTGTTAGTAAAAAGAGCACACATGCAATGAATCTAGGCATGGTTAAAGAGAAGAACAAATATTTCAATGACACTGGTGGATCCATATGTGGTATGTGAAAAGAATAGTCATGAAATGACTCGAGTTGTTGTTAGTAAAAAGAGAACACATGCAATGACACTGGTGGATCCATATGTGGATTGTGAAAAGAACACACATGCAATGACTCTGGTTGTTGTTAGTAAAAGGAACACACATGCAATGACACAGGTGGATCCATAGGTGGATTGTGAAAAGAGAACACACATTTCAATGACATTGGTGGATCCATGTGTGGTATGTGAAAAGAACACACATCCAATGACACTGGCTGTTGTTAGTAAGAAGAGCACACATTTCAATGGCACTGGTGGATCCATATGTGGTATGTGAAAAGAACACACATGCAATGACACTGGTGGATCCATGTGTGGTCTCTGAAGAGAACACACATTTCAATGACACTGGTGGATCCATACGTGGTAGGTGAAAAGAACACACATGCAATGACTCTAGTTGTTGTTAGTAAAAAGAACACACATGCAATGACACTGGTGGATCCATGTGTGGTCCCTAAAGAGAACACACATTTCAATGACACTGGTTGTTGTTAGTAAAAAGAACACACATTTCAATGACCCTGGTAGTTGTTAGTAAAAAGAGCACACATGCAATGACTCTAACTGTGGTTAATGAGAAGAACATACATTTTAATGACACTGGAGGATCCATATGTGGTATGTGAAAAGAATAGTCATGAAATGACTCCAGTTATTGTTGGTAAAAAGACCACACATGCAATGACACTGGTGGATCCATACGTGGATTGTGAAAAGAACACCCATGCAATGACTCTGGTTGTTGTTAGTAAAAAGAACACACATGCAATGACACTGGTGGATCCATAGGTGGATTGTGAAAACAGAACACACATTTCAATGACACTGGTGGATCCATATGTGGTATGTGAAAAGAACACACATGAAATGACTCCAGTTGTGGTATGTGAAAAGAACACACATGCAATCACACTGGTGGATCCATGTGTGGTCTCTGAAGAGAACACACATACAATGACTCTAGCTGTTGTTAGTAAGAAGAGCACACATGCAATGACACTGGTGGATCCATATGTGGTATGTGAAAAGAACACACATGCAATGACTCTTGTCGTTGTTACTAAAAAGAACACACATGCAATGACACTGGTGGATCCATGTGTGGTCTCTGAAGAGAACACACATCCAATGACTCTGGTCGTTGTTACTAAAAAGAACACACATGCAATGACACTGGTGGATCCATGTGTGGTCTCTGAAGAGAACACACATCCAATGACACTAGCTGTTGTTAGTAAGAAGAGCACACATTTCAATGACACTGGTGGATCCATAAGTGGTATGTGAAAAGAACACACATGCAATGACACTGGTGGATTATGTGTGGTGTCTGAAGATAACACACATTTCAATGACACTGGTGGATCCATATGTGGTATGTGAAAATAACACACATGCAATGACTCTGGTGGATCCATGTGTGGTCTCTGAAGAGAACACATGTGTCTGAAGAGAACACACATTTCAATGACACTGGTGGATCCATATGTGGTATGTGAAAATAACACACATGCAATGACTCTGGTGGATCCATGTGTGGTCTCTGAAGAGAACACACATTTCAATGATATTGGTGGATCCATATGTGGTATGTGAAAAGAACACACATGAAATGACTCTAGTTGTGGTATGTGAAAAGAACACACATGCAATGACACTGGTGGATCCATGTGTGGTCTCTGAAGAGAACACACATCCAATGACTCTGGTTGTTGTTAGTAAAAAGAGCACACATTTCAATGACACTGGTGGATCCATATGTGGCATGTGAAAAAAAACACACATGAAATGACTCCAGTTGTGGTATGTGAAAAGAACACACATGCAATGACACTGGTGGATCCATGTGTGGTCTCTGAAGAGAACACACATCCAATGACACTGGCTGTTGTTAGTAACAAGAGCACACATTTCAATGACACTCGTGGATCCATATGTGGTATGTGAAAAGAACACACATGCAATGACACTGGTGGATCCATGTGTGGTCTCTGAAGAGAACACACATTTCAATGACGCTGGTGGATCCATATGTGGTATGTGCAAAGAACACACATGCAATGACTCTAGTTGTTGTTAGTAAAAAGAACACACATGCAATAACACTGGTAGATCCATGTATGGTCTCTGAAGAGAACGCACATTTCAATGACACTGGTTGTTGTTAGTAAAAAGAACACACATTTCAATGACACTGGTTGTTATTAGTAAAAAGAGCACACAACCATTGAATCTAGCTGTGGTTAATGAGAAGAACATACATTTCAATGACACTAGTGGATCCATATGTGGTATGTGAAAAGAATAGTCATGAAATGACTCTAGTTGTTGTTACTAAAAAGAGCACACATGCAATGAAACTGGTGGATCCATATGTGGATTGTGAAAAGAACACACATGCAATGACTCTGGTTGTTGTTAGTAAAAAGAACACACATGCAATGACACTGGTGGATCCATAGGTGGATTGTGAAAATAGAACACACATTTCAATGACACTGGTAGATCCATATGTGGTATGTGAAAACAACACACATTACATGACTCCAGTTGTGGTATGTGAAAAGAACACACATGCAATCACACTAGTGGATCCATGTGTGGCCTCTAAAGAGAACACACATCCAATGACTCTAGACGTTGTTAGTAAGAAGAGCACACATGCAATGACACTGGTGGATCCATATGTGGTATGTGGAAAGAACACACATGAAATGACTCCAGTTGTGGTATGTGAAAAGAACACACATGCAATGACACTGGTGGATCCATGTGTGGTCTCTGAATAGAACACACATTTCAATGACACTGGTTGTTGTTAGTAAAGAACACACATTTCAATGACACTGGTTGTTAGTAAAAAGAGGACACATGCAATGACTCTAGCTGTGGTTAATGAGAAGAACATACATTTCAATGACATTGGTGGATCCATATGTGGTATGTGAAAAGAATAGTCATGAAATGACTCCAGTTGTTGTTAGTAAAAAGAGCACACATGTAATGACACTGGTGGATCCATATGTGGATTGTGAAAAGAACACACATGCAATGACTCTAGTTGTTGTTAGTAAAAAGAACACACATGCAATGCACTGGTGGATCCATAGGTGGATTGTGAAAAGAGAACACACATTTCAATGACAATGGTGGAACCATATGTAGTATGTGCAAAGAACACACATCCAATGACACTGGCTGTTGTTAGTAAGAAGAGCACACATTTCAATGACACTGGTGGATCCATATGTGGTATGTGAAAAGAACACACATGCAATGACACTGGTGGATACATGTGTGGTATCTGAAGAGAACACACATTTCAATGACACAAGTGGATCCATATGTGGTATGTGAAAAGAACACACATGCAATGACTCCAGTTGTTGTTAGTAAAAAGAACACACATGCAATGACACTGGTGGATCCATGTGTGGTCTCTGAAGAGAACACACATTTAAATTACACTGGTTGTTGTTAGTAAAAAGAACACACATTACAATGACACTGGTTGTTGTTATTAAAAAGAGCACACATGCAATGACTCTAGCTGTGGTTAATGAGAAGAACATACATTTCAATGACATTGGTGGAGCCATATGTGGTATGTGAAAAGAATAGTCATGAAATGACTCTAGTTGTTGTTAGTAAAAAGAGCACACATGCAATGAAACTGGTGGATCCATATGTGGATTGTGAAAAGAACACACATGTAATGACTCTGGTTGTTGTTAGTAAAAAGAACACACATGCAATGACACTGGTGGATCCATAGGTGGATTGTGAAAAGAGAACACACATTTCAATGACACTGGTGGATCCATATGTGGTATGTGAAAAGAACACACATGAAATGACTCCAGTTGTGGTATGTGAAAAGAACACACATGCAATCACACTGGTGGATCCATGTGTGGTCTCTGAAGAGAACACACATCCAATGACTCTAGCTGTTGTTAGTAAGAAGAGAACACATGCAATGACACTGGTGGATCCATATGTGATATGTGAAAAGAACACACATGCAATGACTCTGGTTGTTTTTAGTAAAAAGAACACACATGCAATGACTCTGGTTGTTTTTAGTAAAAAGAACACACATGCAATGACACTGGTGGATCCATGTGTGGTCTCTGAAGAGAACACACATCCAATGACACTGGCTGTTGTTAGTAAGAAGAGCACACATTTCAATGACACAGGTGGATCCATATGTGGTATGTGAAAAGAACACACATGAAATGACTCAAGTTGTGGTATGTGAAAAGAACACACATGCAATGAAACTGGTGGATCCATGTGTGGTCTCTGAAGAGAACACACATCCAATGACACTGGCTGTTGTTAGTAAGAAGAGCACACATTTTTCAATGACACTGGTGGATCCATATGTGGTATGTGAAAAGAACACACATGCAATGACACTGGTGGATCCATGTGTGGTCTCTGAAGAGAACACACATTTCAATGACGCTGGTGGATCCATATCTGGTATGTGAAAAGAACACACATGCAATGACTCCAGTTGTTGTTAGTAAAAAGAACACACATGCAATGACACTGGTGGATCCATGTGTGGTCTCTGAAGAGAACACACATTTCAATGACACTGGTTGTTGTTAGTAAAAAGAACACACATTTCAATGACACTGGTTGTTATTAGTAAAAAGAGCACACATGCAATGAATCTAGTTGTGGTTAATAAGAAGAACATACATTTCAATGACACTGGTGGATCCATATGTGGTATGTGAAAAGAATAGTCATGAAATGACTCTAGTTGTTGTTAGTAAAAAGAGCACACATGCAATGAAACTGGTGGATCCATATGTGGATTGTGAAAAGAACACACATGCAATGACTCTAGTTGTTGTTAGTAAAAAGAACACACACGCAATGACACTGGTGGGTCCATAGGTGGATTGTGAAAATAGAACACACATTTCAAGGACACTGGTGGATCCATATGTGGTATGTGAAAAGAACACACGTTAAATGACTGTAGTTGTGGTATGTGAAAAGAACACACATGTAATCACACTAGTGGATCCATGTGTGGCCTATGAAGAGAACACACCGCCAATGACTCTAGCTGTTGTTAGTAATAAGAGCACACATGCAATGACACTGGTGGATCCATATGTGGTATGTGAAATGAACACACATGAAATGACTCCAGTTGTGGTATGTGAAAATAACACACATGCAATGACACTGGTGGATCCATGTGTGGTCTCTGAAGAGAACACACATTTCAATGACACTGGTTGTTGTTAGTAAAAAGAACACACATTTCAATGACACTGGTTTTTGTTAGTAAAAAGAGCACACATGCAATGACTCTAGCTATGGTTAATGAGAAGAACATACATTTCAATGACATTGGTGGATCCATATGTGGTATGTGAAAAGAATAATCATGAAATGACTCCAGTTGTTGTTAGTAAAAAGAGCACACATGCAATTACACTGGTGGATCCATATGTGGATTGTGAAAAGAACACACATGCAATGACTCTAGTTGTTGTTAGTAAAAAGAACACACATGCAATGACACTGGTGGATCCATGTGTGGTCTCTGAAGAGAACACACATTTAAATTACACTGGTTGTTGTTAGTAAAAACAACACACATTATAATGACACTGGTTGTTGTTAGTAAAAAGAGCACACATGCAATGACTCTAGGTGTGGTTCATGAGAAGAACATACATTTCAATGACATTGGTGGATCCATATGTGGTATGTGAAAAGAATAGTCATGAAATGACTCTAGTTGTTATTAGTAAAAAGAGCACTCATGCAATGACACTAGTGGATCCATACGTGGATTGTGAAAAGAACACACATGCAATGACTCTGGTTGTTGTTAGTAAAAAGAATACACATGCAATGACACTGGTGGATCCATAGGTGGATTGTGAAAAGAGAACACACATTTCAATGACACTGGTGGATCCATATGTGGTAGGTGAAAAGAACACACATGAAATGACTCCAGTTGTGGTATGTGAAAAGAACACACATGCAATCACACTGGTGGATCCATGTGTGTTCTCAGAGACCACACATCCAATGACTCTAGATGTTGTTAGTAAGAAGAGAACACATGCAATGACACTGGTGTATCCATATGTGATATGTGAAAAGAACACACATGCAATGACTCTGGTTGTTTTTAGTAAAAAGAACACACATGCAATGACACTGGTGGATCCTTGTGTGGTCTCTGAAGAGAACACACATCCAATGACACTGGCTGTTGTTAGTAAGAAGAGCACACATTTCAATGACACTGGTGGATCCATATGTGGTATGTAAAAAGAACACACATTCAATGACACTGTTGGATCCATGTGTGGTCTCTGAAGAGAACAAACATTTCAATGACACTGGTGGATCCATATGTGGTATATGAAAAGAACACACATGCAATGACTCAAGTTGTTGTTAGTAAAAAGAGCACACATGCAATGACACTGCTGGATCCATGTGTGGTCCCTGAAGAGAACACACATTTCAATGACACTGGTTATTGTTAGTAAAAAGAACACAAGTTTCAATGACATTGGTAGTTATTAGTAAAAAGAGCACACATGCAATGACTCTAGCTGTGGTTAATTAGAAGAACGTACATTTTAATGACACTGGAGGATCGATATGTGGTATGTGAAAAGAATAGTCATGAAATGACTCCAGTTGTTGTTGGTAAAAAGAGCACACATTCAATGACACTGGTGGATCCATACGTGGATTGTGAAAAGAACACCCATGCAATGACTCTGGTTGTTGTCAGTAAAATGAACACACATGCAATGACACTGGTGGATCCATAGGTGGATTGTGAAAAGAGAACACACATTTCAATGACACTGGTGGATCCATATGTGGTATGTGAAAAGAACACACATCAAATGACTCCAGTTGTGGTATGTGAAAATAGCACACATGCAATCACACTGGTGGATCCATGTGTGGTCTCTAAAGAGAACACACATCCAATGACTCTAGCTGTTGTTAGTAAGAAGAGCACACATGCAATGACACTGGTGGATCCATATGTGGTATGTGAAAAGAACACACGTGAAATGACTCTGGTCATTGTTAGTAAAAAGAACACACATGCAATAACACTAGTGGATCCATGTGTGGTCTCTGAAGAGAACACACATCCAATGACACTGGCTGTTGTTAGTAAGAAGAGCACACATTTCAATGACACTGGTGGATCCATATGTGGTATGTGAAAAGAACACACATGCAATGACACTGGTGGATCCATGTGTGGTCTCTGAAGAGAACACACATTTCAATGACACTTGTGGATCCATATGTGGCATGTGAAAAGAACACACATGCAATGACTCTGGTGGAGCCATGTGTGGTCTTTGAAGAGAACACACATTTCAATGACACTGGTAGATCCATATGTGTTATGTGAAAACAACACACATGAAATGACTCTAGTTGTGGTATGTGAAAAGAACACACATGCAATGACACTAGTGGATCCATGTGTGGTCTCTGAAGAGAACACACATCCAATGACTCTGGTTGTTGTTAGAAAAAATAGCACACATTTCAATGACACTAGTCGATCCAAATGTGGTATGTGAAAAGAACACACATGAAATGACTCCAGTTGTAGTATGTGAAAAGAACACACATGAAATGACTCCAGTTGTGGTATGTGAAAAGAACACACGTGCAATGACTCTGGTGGATCCATGTGTGGTCTCTAAAGAGAACACACATTTCAATGATATTGGTGGATCCATATGTAGTATGTGAAAAGAACACAGATGAAATGACTCTATTTGTGGTATGTGAAAAGAACACACATGCAATGACACTGTTGGATCCATGTGTGGTCTCTGAAGAGAACACACATCCAATGAGTCTGGTTGTTTTTAGTAAAAAGAGCACACAATTCAATGACAATAGTGGATCCATATGTGGTATGTCAAAAGAACACACATGAAATGACTCCAGTTGTGGTATGTGAAAAGAACACACATGCAATGACACTGGTGGATCCATGTGTGGTCTCTGAAGAGAACACACAACCAATGACACGGGCTGTTGTTAGTAAGAAGAGTACACATTTCAATGACACTAGTGGATCCATATGTGGTATGTGAAAAGAACACACATGCAATGACACTGGTGGATCCATGTGTGGTCTCTGAAGAGAACACACATTTCAATGACGCTGGTGGATCCATATGTGGTATGTGAAAAGAACACACATGCAATGACTCCAGTTGTTATTAGTGAAAAGAACACACATGCAATGACACTGGTGGATCCATGTGTGGTCTCTGAAGAGAACACACATTTCAATGACACTGGTTGTTGTTAGTAAAAAGAACACACATTTCAATGACACTGGTTGTTATTAGTAAAAAGAGCACACATGCATTGAATCTAGCTGTGAATAATGAGAAGAACATACATTTCAATGACACTGGTGGATCCATATGTGGTATGTGAAAAGAATAGTCATGAAATGACTCTAGTTGTTGTTAGTAAAAAGAGCACACATGCAATGAAACTGGTGGATCCATATGTGGATTGTGAAAAGAACACACATGCAATGACTCTGGTTGTTGTTAGTAAAAAGAACACACATGCAATGACACTGGTGGATCCATAGGTGGATTGTGAAAATAGAACACACATTTCAATGACACTGGTGGATCCATATGTGTTATGTGAAAAGAACACACATTAAATGACTCTAGTTGTGGTATGTGAAAAGAACACACATGCAATCACACTAGTGGATCCATGTGTGGCCTCTAAAGAGAACACACATCCAATGACTCTAGCTATTGTTAGTAAGAAGAGCACACATGCAATGACACTGGTGGATCCATATGTGGTATGTGAAAAGAACACACATGAAATGACTCCAGTTGTGGTATGTGAAAAGAACACACATGCAATGACACTGGTGGATCCATGTGTGGTCTCTGAAGAGAACACACATTTCAATGACACTGGTTGTTGTTAGTAAAAAGAACACACATTTCAATGACACTGGTTGTTGTTAGTAAAAAGAGCACACATGCGATGACTCTAGCTGTGGTTAATAAGAAGAACATACATTTCAATGACATTGGTGGATCCATATGTGGTATGTGAAAAGAATAGTCATGAAATGACTCCAGTTGTTGTTAGTAAAAAGAGCACACATGCAATGACACTGGTGGGTCCATATGTGGATTGTGAAAAGAACACACATGCAATGACTCTAGTTGTTGTTAGTAAAAAGAACACACATGCAATGACACTGGTGGATCCATAGGTGGATTGTGAAAAGAGAACACACATTTCAATGACAATGGTGGAACCATATGTAGTATGTGCAAAGAACACACATCCAATGACATTGACTGTTGTTAGTAAGAAGAGCACACGTTTCAATGACACTGGTGGATCCATATGTGGTATGTGAAAAGAACACACATGCAATGACACTGGTGGATCCATGTGTGGTATCTAAAGAGAACACACATTTCAATGACACTGGTGGATCCATATGTGGTATGTGAAAAGAACACACATGCAATGACTCCAGTTGTTGTTAGTAAAAAGAACTGTAACATCCCAAAATTTTCATTTGAAAATCATCATCATTGCATTTATCATCATGGCATGTGCTACCTTGCATTAGGATGGTCCTCCAAAAATTTGGTGAAATTTAGAGGCTTTTTGGAGCATTTTGCTAAATTCGAGAAAAACTAGAGAATAAATTCAAAAAGAAAAAGAAAAGGAGGGAAAAGAGATTTCAAATAGCAGCAGCAGTTTCTGGCCTTTTGGCCCAAACTGGCCCAGCTAGCCCACCCAGACACCCTCTCCCCTTCTCAGTCTTTTCCCACACCCCCTCAGCTAACCCTCACCCACTTACCTCCAGGCCCCACGCCACGTCGACGCCACCTCAGCGTCTTCCACGCGAACGGCCGACACCCTCTCCCCTCCTCTGCCGTTACTAACTCCGGTTGAATTCGTGCATTACTGCAAATTAATTGCCACCGCTACCACCCCTTCTTAATCCCCTCCTCTTCCTTGACAGTTTCCCTAGACCCAGCCCCTGGATAGCCCCCAGGCTCCCCAATTGCCACCTCAAACCGCTGGCGTCCGAAGCAACTCCGGCGATAATTCCGGTGAGCCCCGGCCACGCCGTGCCCTCCTCTATGTCCTTGTTTTCCGTGTCCTGGCGTGCGTTTTAACCCCGGCCGCATACTTTCTTTCACACCAGGTCGATGACACGGTCCAACTCCGGCGAACCCCTCTGCCGCCGCCGTCCATCGCCTTTTCCGGTGAAGGTAGGGTTCCCGCCGCCCCCTTTTGGTCTCTACTAGGTCGTGCTGATCCAGGCGCACCCCACTAACCCCCTTGCTGCCTGGTTCGAGCCCCAGGTCGTCATCTCCGACGCAGAGCCGCAATCTTCGCCGTCGACGCAACTCCGGCGAGGGATCGAGGCCAAGCCAGAGCACCCCCCGCGCCGCAGTGACCTCCATCGAGACCGCCACGACCTCCTCGTCCTTTGGTACATGTCCATGGTCTCCCTGACCCTGTAGAATGGCCGGAACGCCATCGGCCGACGCTCCGCTGCCGCGCGCGCAGCTGGTCAGCGCCGCCCGTCTCCGGCCAGGCCGCTAGGGACCGTTAGATCTTGTGTCTGCGGCTAGGATTAGATCGTGGACGAACCGGTACAGGCTAATCAGATCCGTCTGTTATCACTTAAGATCCAACGGACCACAGCGGTCTATCCGACCGAACCGGTACGGGCCAATGAAATTGCGCCACGTCGCCCAGATTATCTGTTTAAATAGAAAATTAGATAGATTTTGTATTAAACTTAGAAAATCCATAACTTTTGATCCACAATTCAGAAAAATGCAAATTTGGTGTCTATGGATTCAGAATAATAAGACCTTTATTATAGAGGCCTTGTTTCACACTTTTGCCTCCAAAAATTGGAATTATAGGCAGAACCTTTTTAGGAGTATTTTGCTCCTAAATTTTTTTCCATAAATTGTTTTGGGGTATTTCTTATGCCTTTAGATGAGGTATTTTAACCTCTATACTGTAGACTCTGTAAGTTATTGAGTTGTGATCATGTCATTGCATTTTGCATGCATTCATATTTATTTTTGTAATGTTTCATTGATTGAATTATTGTTGTTGTATTGTTCTTTGTGTAGATTGTGTGGATTGTGAAGTTTGTTGCTGTGAGGATTGTACCTATTCCCCTAGCTACCAAGGCAAGTGATATTTCATCTCATGTCCTATTATTTTCACTATTGCACTAGTGTTATTTTGGTAGATCTTAGCATGATAGGATTATTTACATGTTACTATGCTATGCTATGCTACCCTATAGACTATATCTTGGTAGTATCTCCTAGTTGAAAGACTTCGTATGCTAGAGTGCTTAGACATGCTATTATAATTCGTGGGTGGAAAATACATATAAGATAGTATGGAAAGATATTATTTTGTTTGACTACGAAAACAACTAATATTAATGAAACACCTGGGTGGAATGGGACTTGCTTGGATTATGTTGAGTGGTTACTCATGGCCATGTCTATGGTCAGCTGGTGTATCACACTTGTGGATGGCCACCCAGGAACAAAGAGATTGGAGACATTCTTGTCATGAAGCTTCCAGTGCAGCCACATGGCATATGGGCTCTGCCTTGACCAACTAAGTTGCAAGAACTCAGCCAGACGGACAGAAGGTGGTAGTTGTGATAGGATGGAATGCGTCTGTGGTGGTCTGAGGGATTGCTTCTGAAAGGTCTTGTCTCGATGCATGCCGAGTCTTGTGGGGAAAGTGCACCACCTCTCGAGAGGGTAAAACTAAGTACTTAGCCATGTCCCCGGTTATGGACAATTCCTGAGCCTCAAGACAGTGAAGCAGTTCAATAATCTCCTCATCCAAATTTCTCTAAGTTAAAACTTGTGGGTGAACATGGGTAGAGGTTCAGTGATGTCTATCATTGGTACCTTAGTGTTTGAATGAGAAAACTTACTCTTCAAAAACTATAAGTTAAACTAGCTTTTAGCAAAGTCAGCCATAACCCCACTTAGCCATATATTAATGTAGTTGTTGGATTATACTAAGTATCTATGGTATCACTTGCCAATACAATTCCAAATGTATTGACCCTTGTGGCTGTAACTTATTATGTTGCAGGATACTCTGATGATGAGTAGGGTTGCGGGTCTACACTCGACATGTTAGCCTGTGGGGGATCAAGACAAAAGACTCTATTATTATGCTATGTAATGTGAACCTTGAGTATCTTAGCCTTGGGCTAAGTGAGTTGTAAGAACCATTATATTCCTAGATATGCGATGTAATAATGACCTTTGTTTCTGTGTACTTCATCTTAAACTGTGGGTGCTAGCATTTTGATCCAGGGACTAGCACTGCAATCACAGGGATCTTACGTTTTTATGGTGAGATCTTATAGATGGTATCAGATCACTGTGTTGCCTGTAGGTTCGTGACCCTAGAATGGATTAGACTAAGGAAAACCCTTAGGAAATAAATAACTTTATATTCAAACTTTACACTTGTCTTTTCATCTCGTAAAGCTTTCCCTAATCATCCTTTCTCATCTATTTTTATAGATGTCCACCATCAATGAATCTGTCAAGAAGGGACCACTGATGACTATGACCCTGGAGTGTGAGACAGAATTTCCCAATGCACTCAAAAACCTCATGCTCGGCTTGGGAATGAATGGTGAAGCCATGTACAAGGGATTTCCTGTGATAGATGAAGGACAAGAGTATTGGTGGGTGCAACTCCATTTGTACAAGAACAAGGAAGATGATCCCAAGAGTACGGGATTCTGCATGTTCACCAACTCTGAAATGCACACGTCATTCTTTGACTTTGCAAGGAATGCTGCGTGGAAAGCTATTGAGGAACTTGGGGAAAGACTCAAGTATAGAATGCTCAATACTCAGGAGTATCTCAAGGAGGAGAAACGTCTTGTCCAAGACTCAAAGGCCGCTGTGAAACGCTTAAGTAAGGATATCATAGGCCTAGCTTTGGAGCTATGCGACCAAGACAAGCAGATTGCTGCCAAGGATGCCCAGATTGCTACCTTGGTTAAGAAGGAGTGAGATACTAGTTGGACCACCACCCTTGGCATTTTACCACGTTAGTATTTTGATCATACCAACCTATGTGGTATGGCAAAAATAAGTTATGTATGGAACCTTGATTGCTTGAGTTGAATAATGTATTGCTACTTGGAATGTTTTGTTGGTTGATTTTTTTTATTATTTATTTTGTGACTTGTGACTTGTGTTTTTACTAATTTTCTCCATACTATGCAAAAGATGCCGAATTTTGTCTACAACACGGCTGAGGATTTCAAGGGGACTCGCTTTGGGACTCGTATGTTGGAGCTAGTCCAACTGCTCGCTCTTCCAATCCCTACCATTCAGGGACTTCAGCTGAGGAAGTTTTAGAGGAAGTACTTATGGGGATTCAGAGTTACCCAGCCAGGACGTGAGACAGAGCCCCAAACTGGGGAGATTGCCTTCAAGATACTCCATGATGACATGGAGAGGGGCCTCGATGTCGCTATGCAGGAGCTATTGGGACGCCTATGTGGACGTCACTCTTCTGAGATCAGGAGCCACTACTTCCACTTCTTTGGGAGGCGCGACGAGGATGGAGAGCCTATTGTGTTGGACGAGGCCACTAAGGAGTCTATCAAGCCCGTGTGTCACTACCTTTAGGACTTAGAGAGCCTTATCAGACACCTTGATACTGAGAGGACTAATGTGATGCTTATCAATGATGAACTACGAGTCCAACTTATGGAGAAGGACAAGGCCTTCCAGGAATAGGAAAATCGAATCAAGGAAATGAAGAAGAAGTTTGAAGACCAAGAGAAGAAATTCAAGATCCAAAAGAAGAGAGTTCAGGAGAAGAACAAGAAGATTAGAGACTTGGAGACCGAGTTAGAGCTTGAGAACATTGAGCTGGAAGCGGATCACGAGGTGATAGAGAGGCTACGCACACAAAAGAGAGAATTATAGACAAAGATCGATGCTTTGACTACAAGCTTGGAGGAATACAAGGCAGGATTCGTAGCAGCAGGACTTGCACTAGTGGAGGAGGAAGTTGACATGGAGGAGTAGTGATACTATTCCATCTACCTATCATTTTATTATTATCGAGTTGCATAGGTCATACCGACTTGTGGGTGACTATGCTAGTATGTTATTTTTGCAAAATCTGTTATTGTTGTGATGTTGAACCTGGATGTGCTTGTTTGTCTAATTGTTGTTTTTTATTTGGGTTATCTATCATTACTTACCCTTATTAAACCCATAGATGCCTCCCCGACGCAACAACAAGGATAACAATGGCAATGGCAATGGAATGCAGCAGGTGATGGCTGCACAGACCCAATTGATGCAGATGATGACTCAATTTATGGCAAACCAGAATCAGAACAACAATAATAACAATAACAACAACCAGAACAATCCACCACCTCTGGATATGCTGACCATATTTCTAAGGCTGAGACCTGCTAAGTTCTCTAGTACTACTGACCCCATGGTAGCAAATTATTGGCTACGTTCTGTGAATAAGGACCTAGTCACGGTTGGATGCACAAATGCAGAAAAGGTCAGATTCGCAGCCCACTTATTGGAAGGTCATGCAACTACTTGGTGGGATAATTTCCAAGTTACTCACACTATTGAGGAAGTGACTTGGGCAATGTTTGAGGATGGGTTTCGCACCACTCACATCTCTTCTGGGATAATGGGGTTGAAGAAAAAGGAGTTTGATAACCTCAAGCAACGCCACCGCAGTATTTATGAATACATCAAAGAGTTCAATAATTTGTCACGTTACGCACCTGATGATGTTGACACTCATGCAAAGAGAAAGGAGAAGTTCCTAGATGGGCTGAATGATGAGATTTCTATGCAACTATCTATTGCATATGTTCCAACTTATCAATCCTTGTGTGATAAAGCTACCATCCTGGAAAACAAGATGAAGCAAGTGGAGGGTAGAAAGAGGAAGCACCATTTTGATAAGTTTGGATCAGGATCTCCTCACAAGCGCTCTCATGGTGAAGGAAGTGGGAGTTCAGGATTCCACAAGAATGGGAATCATAATAACCATCGCAACAACAACCACCACCATGATGGAAACAATCATCGTGGACATAACAAAAGTGGATTCAGGAACAACCACAATGGTCATGGCCATGGGAACCAAAATGGTTAGAACCGTCACAGTCAACCAGCAAAGAAAGACATCAGTCAGGTGGAATGTTTCAAGTGCAAGAAGACATGGCACTATGCTAATGAATACCCAGAGAAGAAGACTGATGGGGCTAAGCCGAACCCATTCCAAAAGGGTCATGTGAATCACATCAATGTGGAGGAAATTCAAGAAGGATCTGATGCCATGATTGGTAAGTTCAAGATTAATTCCTTTCCTGCACTTATCCTTTTCGATACTGGCGCATCGCATTCATTCATTTCAAGAGCATTTGTAATCAAAAACGAACTCTCCACTGAAACCATTGGATCTCCCATTAAAGTAAGCTCCCCGGGTGGAGAAATGATAGTAAATTCTGGGTGCCGACAGATAACCCTAGAAATTGGAAAGGACAAGTTTCCAGTTAATTTAATAATCATAGAGTCCCAAGGATTAGATGTAATATTAGGGATAGACTGGTTGACCCGTCATGAAGGAGTGATTGATTGTGCCAAACGAACTGTTATGCTCACCACCCCAGAAAAGAAAAGGATCAGGTTCAAGTCTAACTTTGAACCCAGGGGGAGCAAGGTTAATTCTCTTAAGGGGGTTAGCATAGACAGTGTGCCAATAGTGAAGGAGTATCCAGATGTGTTCCCCGAGGAATTACCTGGCATGCCACCAGATAGGGATGTGGAGTTTCTGATAGACCTACTGCCAGGAACTAGGCCTATAGCAAAGAGACCTTATAAAATGTCGATGGACGAGTTAAAAGAACTCAAGAAACAGCTGGGAGAACAGTTGAAAAAGGGATTTATCCAACCAAGTTCGTCGTCTTGGGGAGCACCAGTTTTGTTTGTTGAGAAGAAGGACCGAAGTCAAAGGCTATGCATAGATTATCGTTCACTTAATGAAGTGACCATAAAGAATAAATATCCCCTGCCTAGAATAAATGATCTCTTCGATCAACTAGAGGGAGCATGTGTGTTCTCAAAGATTGATCTTCGATCAGGATACTTCCAACTAAAGATTAGAGAACATGACATACCCAAGACCGCATTCACCACTAGATATGGGTTGTATGAATATACAGTGATGCCATTTGGATTGACTAATGCACCAGCCTATATCATGAACATGATGAATAAGGTATTCATGGAATTCCTTGACAAGTTCGTAGTGGTATTCATCGATGACATATTGGTATATTCCAAGAGCAACAAAGAACATCAAGAACATCTACGCCAAATTCTAGATAAACTCAGGGAACACAAACTTTATGCCAAGTTCATGAAATGTGAATTTTGGCTGAATGAAGTGGGTTTTCTTGGGCACATAGTATCTGGAAATGGTATAGCTGTTGATCCAGCAAAAGTGGCAGCTGTGACAGAATGGGAGCCTCCTAAATCGGTTAAGGAAATCCGTAGTTTCCTAGGCCTAGCAGGGTACTATCGGAGGTTCATTGAAAATTTCTCTAAGATAGCAAAACCTATGACTGATCTGCTAAAGAAAGAGAAGAAGTTTAATTGGACAGAAGCTTGTGAAACCAGCTTTCAGGAGTTGAAGAAGAGACTAGTGTCAGCACCAGTGTTATGTCTGCCAGACCTTGAGAAAGACTTTCAAGTATATTGTGATGCATCTCACCAAGGATTAGGAGGTGTACTGATGCAGGAAGGTAGAGTTGTAGCTTATGCATCAAGGCAACTCAAAAATCATGAAGTGAACTATCCTACTCATGATCTAGAGTTGGCATCAGTTGTGCATGCCTTAAAAACATGGAGGCATTACCTCATGGGAAAACGTTGTGAAATGTTCACTGATCACAAGAGTCTGAAATACATTTTTACATAGAAAGAACTCAACATGAGACGAAGAAGATGGTTAGAACTTATCAAAGATTACGATTTAAGTTTGCAATACCACCCTAGAAAGGCAAACGTCGTAGCCGATGCATTAAGCCGCAAGGTTTATATAAATGGCCTCAATAAAGGAGAGTTTTCGGAGGAGTTATGTGCCCAATTTAGAGAGCTGAGACTTGAGATAGTGCCTGAAGGGTACCTTGCATCTTTGGAAGTGCAGCCCACACTAATGGACAGAATTCAAGAAGCCCAAAAGTTGGACAAAGAAATAGAAGAAATCAAAAGTAAGGTTAGTGAAGGCAAGGCAAAAGGATTTCATGTAGATGAACAAGGAATCTTATAGTACGAAAAACGTATCTGTGTTCCGCAAGATCTTGAGCTTAAGAAGTTGATCTTACAAGAAGCGCACAACTCACCATATTCAATTCATCCTGGCAACACCAAGATGTATATGGATGTTAAGGAGAGGTTTTGGTGGAATAATTTAAAGAAGGATATAGCAGAGCACATTGCCTTGTGCGACGTGTGTAGTCGTGTAAAGGCAAAACATCAGAAACCGGCAGGATTATTACAACCACTGCCAATACCTGATTGGAAATGGGATAAAATTGGTATGGATTTTATCATCGGACTGCCAAGGACTAAATCTGGATACGATTCTATATGGGTTATCGTTGACCGCTTGACAAAAGTGGCCCATTTCATACCAGTGAAGACCACTTATACAAGTGCAAGGCTAGGCAAGATATACATGAATAGAATTGTATGTTTGCATGGGGTACCTAAGAGTATCGTGTCTGATAGAGGAACTCAATTCACTTCGCACTTTTGGCGACAACTTCACGAGTCATTGGGAACTCGACTGGAATTCAGCACTGCATTTCATCCAAAAACTGATGGGCAGACAGAAAGGACCAATCAAATTTTGGAAGATATGCTAAGATCATGTGCGTTAGATTATGGATCTAGTTGGGATGAAAGTCTACCATACGCAGAGTTTTCTTACAATAACAGCTATCAATCGAGCATCGAAATGGCTCCATTTGAATTCCTTTATGGAAGGAAGTGTACTACACCGTTGCTATGGAATGGAGTAGGGGAAAGAAATTTGTTCGGGCCAGACCTAATCAAGGAGGCTGAAGAGAAAGTCAAGATGGTAAGGGATAGGCTAAAGGTAGCCCAATCTCGGCAAAAGAGCTATGCTGATCCAAAACGTAGAGAGGTTACCTATGAGGTTGGTGATAGAGCTTATCTCAGGGTATCACCACTTCATGGTGTGAAGAGATTTGGAATCAAAGGAAAATTAGCACCACGCTATGTAGGACCTTTCAAGATTTTGAGCCGCAAAGGAGAAGTGGCATATGAGATAGAATTACCAGAATCTCTGTCAGCAGTTCATAATGTGTTTCATGTCAGTCAGCTGAAAAAGTGTCACCCAGAGATGAAAGGAACTTCGTTGAAGGACACTATACCATTAGAGGAAGTTCAGCTAGAGAATGATCTCACTTATGAAGAGAAACCTATTAAGATTCTGGAGACAGCAGAAATAATTACCCGTACTAAGACCATCAAATTCTGCAAAGTGCAGTGGAACCATCACACTGAAGCAGAAGCAACATGGGAGCGAGAGGATGAACTTCGGAGAGATCACCCTCACCTATTTGCTAGCCAACCCGAATCTCGAGGGCGAGATTCATCTTAAGGGGGTTAGATTTGTAACATCCCAAAATTTTCATCTGAAAATCATCATCATTGCATTTATCATCACGGCATGTGCTACCTTGCATTAGGATGGTCCTCCAAAAATTTGGTGAAATTTAGAGGCTTTTTGGAGCATTTTGCTAAATTCAAGAAAAACTAGAGAAGAAATTCAAAAAGAAAAAGAAAAGGAGGGAAAAGAGATTTCAAATAGCAGCAGCAGTTTCTGGCCTTTTGGCCCAAACCGGCCTAGCTAGCCCACCCGGACACCCTCTCCCCTTCTCAGTCTTTTCCCACACCCCCTCAGCTAACCCCCACCCACTTACCTCCGGGCCCCATGCCACGTCGACGCCACCTCAGTGTCTTCCACGTGAACGGCCGACGCCCTCTCCCCTCCTCTGCCGTTACCAACTCCGGTTGAATTCGTGCATTACCGCAAATTAATCGCCACCGCTACCGCCCCTTCTTAATCCCCTCCTCCTCCTCAACAGTTTCCCCAGACCCAGCCCCTGGAGAGCCCCTAGGCTCCCCAATTGCCACCTCAAACCGCCGGCGTCCGAAGCAACTCCGGCGATAATTCCGGTGAGCCCCGGCCACGCCGTGCCCTCCTCTCTGTCCTGTTTTGTTTGCCGTGTCCTGGCGCGCGTTTTAACCCCGGCCGCATACTTTCTTTCACACCAGGTCTACGACACGGTCCAACACCGGTGAAACCCTCTGCCGCTGCCATCCATCGCCTTTTCCGGTGAAGGTAGGGTTCCCGCCGCCCCCTTTTGGTCTCTGCTAGGTCGTGCTGATCCAGGCGCACCCCACTAACCCCCTTGTTGCCTGGTTCGAGCCCTAGGTCGTCATCTCCGAGGTAGAGCCGCAATCTTCGCCGTCGACGCAACTCCGGCGAGGGATCGAGGCCAAGCCAGAGCACCCCGTGCCGCAGTGACCTCCATCGAGACCGCCACGACCTCTGGTACGTGTCCACGGTCTCCCTGCCCCTGTAGAATCACCGGAACGCCATCGGCCGACGCTCCGCCGCCACGCGCAGCTGGTCAGCGCCGCCCATCTCCGGCCAGGCTGCTAGGGACCGTTAGATCTTGTGTCGGCGGCTAGGATTAGACCGTGGACAAACCGGTACGGGCTAATTAGATCCATCTGTTATCACTTAAGATCCAACGGCCTGTAGCGGTCGATCTGACCGAACCGGTACGGGCCAATGAAATTGCGCCACGTCGCCCAAATTATCTATTTAAATAGAAAATTAGACAGATTTTGTATTAAACTTAGAAAATCCATAACTTTTGATCCACAATTCAGAAAAATGCAAATTTGGTGTCTATGGATTCAGAACAATAAGACCTTTGTTATAGAGGCCTTGTTTCACACTTTTACCTCTGAAAAATTGGAATTATAGGCAGAACCTTTTTAGGAGTATTTTGCTGCTAATTTTTTTTCCATAAATTGTTTTGGGGTATTTCTTATGCTTTTAGATGAGGTATTTTAACCTCTGTACTGTAGACTCTGTAGGTTATTGAGTTGTGATCATGTCATTGCATTTTGCATGCATTCATATTTATTTTTGTAATATTTTATTGCTTGAATTATTGTTGTTGTATTGTTCTTTGTGTAGATTGTGTGGATTGTGAAGTTTGTTGCTGTGAGGATTGTACCTATTGCCCTAGCTACCAAGGCAAGTGATATTTCATCTCATGTCCTATTATTTTCACTATTGCACTAGTGTTATTTTGGTAGATCTTAGCATGATAGGATTATTTACATGTTACTATGCTATGCTATGCTACCCTATAGACTATATCTTGGTAGTATCTCCTAGTTGAAAGACTTCGTATGCTAGAGTGCTTAGCCATGCTATTAGATTTCGTGGGTGGAAAATACATATAAGATAGTATGGAAAGATATTATTTTGTTTGACTAAGAAAACAACTGACTGTTGTTAGTAAGAAGAACACACATCCAATGACACTGACTGTTGTTAGTTAGAAGAGCACACATTTCAATGACACTAGTGGATCCGTATGTGGTATGTGAAAAGAACACACATGCAATGACACTGGTGGATCCATGTGTGGTCCCTAAAGAGAACACACATTTCAATGACATTGGTGGATACATATGTGGTATGTGAAAAGAACACACATGCAATGACTCCAATTGTTGTTATTAAAAAGAACACACATGCAATGACACTGGTGGATCCATGTGTGGTCTCTGAAGAGAACACACATTTCAATGACACTGATTGTTGTTAGTAAAAAGAACACACATTTCAATGACACTGGTTGTTGTTAATAAAAAGAGCACACATGCAATGACTCTAGCTGTGGTTAATGAGAAAAACATACATTTCAATGACACTGGTAGATCCATATGTGGCATGTGAAAAGAATAGTCATGAAATGACTCCAGTTTTTGTTAGTAAAAAGAGCATACATGCAATGACACTAGTGGATCCATATGTGGATTGTGAAAAGAACACACATGCAATGACTCTGTTTGTTGTTAGTAAAAAGAACACACATGCAATGACACTGGTGGATCCATAGGTGGATTGTGAAAAGAGAACACACATTTCAATGACACTGGTGGATCCATATGTGGTATATGAAAAACACACACATGAAATGACTCCAGTTGTGGTATGTGAAAAGAACACACATGCAATCACACTGGTGGATCCATCTGTGGTCTCTGAAGAGAACACACATCCAATGACTCTGGTTGTTGTTAGTAAAAAGAGCACACATTTCAATGACACTGGTGGATCCATATGTGGTATGTGAAAAGAACACACATGAAATGACTCCAGTTGTTGTATGTGAAAAGAACACACATGCAATGACACTGGTGGATCCATGTGTGGTATCTAAAGAGAACACACATCCAATGACACTAACTGTTGTTAGTAAGAAGAGCACACATTTCAATGACACTGGTGGATTCGTATGTGGTATGTGAAAAGAACACACATGCAATGACACTGGTGGATCCATGTCTGGTCCCTAAAGAGAACACACATTTCAATGACATTGGTGGATCCATATGTGGTATGTGAAAAGAACACACATGCAATGACTCTAGTTGTTGTTAGTAAAAAGAACACACATGCAATGACACTGGTGGATCCATGTGTGGTCTCTAAAGAGAACACACATTTCAATGACATTGGTGGATCCATAAGTGGTATGTGAAAAGAATACACATGAAATGACTCTGGTTGTTGTTAGTAAAAAGAACACACATGCAATGACACTGGTGGATCCATGTGTGGTCTCTAAAGAGAACACACATGCAATGACTCTGGTTGTTGTTAGTAAAAAGAGCACACATGCAATGACACTGGTGGATCCATATGTGGTATATGAAGAGAACACACATGCAATGACTCTAGTTGTTGTTAGTAAAAAGAACACACATGCAATGACATTGGTGGATCCATGTGTGGTCTCTGAAGAGAACACACATTTCAATGACACTGGTGGATCCATATGTGGTATGTGAAAAGAACACACATGCAGTGACTCTAGTTGTTGTTAGTAAGAAGAACACAAATGCAATGACACTGGTGGATCCATAGCTGGATTGTGAAAAGAGAACACACATTTCAATGACACTGGTGGATCCATATGTGGTCTCTGAAGAGAACACACATTTTAATGACACTGGTGGATCCATAGGCGGATTGTGAAAAGAGATTGGCCCTCTCTCTCGGTCACAAATCTCACAAAAGCCCAAACGTGTGGAGATCCCAAACATGTGCTCACTCTGGGTGCTATGCCCTCATTGGCTGACATAGATGTCACGCGGATCGTTTCCACCAACCGTCGATCCTATGTGATCTAGCGGGCAGGATAACCCCGCTCTTCTCCACTTTTTTTATGCATGGTTAATCCGTGCCACCTCTCTATCCATGCCACCGATACTTTACCTCCATAAACAAGTGAAAATCCATCTATCTAACTAAAATAAATAAAATAAATGATCATATTTCAAAGAAGCTATTGTCTTCGTCTTCCGGTTCGTCCTCGTCTTCGTCAACGCCATGGTCCCTGCCATCACCGCCATCGGTGTCCTCCTCTGATGACTTGACACCGCCCCTTCCTAGAATAAGCGTGATATCTCCTTGTAGGAGTCCTCCTCCTCCTCCTCCTCCTCCTCTTCGTAGTCCCACAGGTCCATGTCACTCTCCTCCGCTTCTACCTCCAACTAATCGATGAACGCCTCCTCTTAGGCCGAGTCGGACTTGTCCAAATAGCTATCTCCTCTCTTCTTCCTGGTCATCTTCTTGTTCCTCTTCTTGTCCATACTCGCCGGTGCAACACGCACCCCCATCCTGGCTGCTGCTTTGCGCTCGTCTGATGCTGCAGGTACCCCATGCTCCTCCTGCATGGGCGGTACGAGCTTCGACGTCACGGTGTCCTCGAGTGCTAATGTCGATGGATCCTGGTGCAGTCGGACATGATGTGCTGCCTCAGCAGGCGACTCGCGAGCGCGAACAATGCAGCGAAGAGCCGGGGACGCAGGACGATTAGTGGACGGCTTGGACCTGCCATTGCCACGGCGAGGGGGCATCGTGCTCGAGGTAGTTGCTCCGAATGGTCGATGGTAGGTACACAGAGGGGGTGCCAATCTGATCAAGGATGAGCAGCGGTTTCGTGCATCGTGTCCATGCATGCATTTGTCGATTATCAAAAAAGAAGAAGAAAGAAGTAATATCTCACATACTGAACATAATATGATCACAACAAAAGTGGCACAACATATTCTAGACTCGTAAATATCCCGTGTGTTCCTGTCACATGGAGTTCGACGTGCCAACGTGATCGTGCAGCAGTTGCGCGCGTCATTGCCCCATCAACATGTGACACACGCACGCGGGATGTGCGCGCCGATTCCCGTGATGACCACCCAACTCGCACTCCCCTTATTATATACTGGATTTTGGGCGGCGCCAAAGACCATTGAAGTGTCCATCGCAATAAAGACAAGTCCCATCGATTCCCTACCCCTGCCTCCCTGGCTTCTTTGAGAAGGTAGACCATACACGGTGGTCTTGTATAATAGTACTAGTACTACTGGACCACGGCCTGTACTCTTTGAGTCTTCTCCCACACTAATCACTATCTCCTTCCTCCTACCGCCGCCACCCTCACCCTGCAAGCCATGGCTCCACTGAGGAGGGGCAGAGGTCGGTCGATGATTCTCGCGGAGAAAAGAGAGAGAAATCGCCGCGAGGCACTTCTTGCTCTACCAGCCGCTCAAGTCCACCCTCTCATCGAGGCCCAATCTCCCCCGACAATGGCGCAGAATGTTCTAGAAGGCGAGGGATCCTCCTGGTACGGTCTTCTTGTTCTACTTCTTCTCCATCTCCCTCTCCATCATGATATTATTCAGATTCTTCTTGTTTTTCTTCTTCTTATTGCTCTTCCTCTTCTACGTATTACAGGCCGGCCGTGGAGCCCGAATCCACCACGACGGAGGAGTTGCAGGACCCATTCGGCCCCGTTCCATGTCTTAGCGAGGTAGAAAATCTCCACGCTGTTATTTCTCCGAGTTGTGATGTGGATTTCTTAGATCTTGTCCGCCCGCATTGGTTTTTCTTCTTCTTTTGCGAGTTGTATTAGTTTTCATGAATATGACTGGATCTCTTGGTCTTTCCTTAATACCGCTGTTCATAGATTCACTATGCATTTTTTGTGATTAGGATTAGTTTATCGTGGTCATGAATAGATCTCTAGGTCCATTTTTTAACACTGCGGCCAATAGATTCAACGGGGATTTTTTTGATCTGTATTAGTATTCACCTGGGACCTAGAGTGTAATTATAGAATTCCTATTTCAATTAACATGAACGATGCAGCGATCGAAGGCCGAGTACCGTGACAAGGTGGCCGCGATCAGTTCCAAGGTTGTCAACCAACATAAGCTTGGACGCTCCCTCACCCAAGCTAATGAGATCCTACACAAGCAATTATCTGCGCAGAAGGAGATCTCGCTAGATTTTGCACGTGACGTCGTTAGGCTGCAGAAAGTGCTCGGCCGTAACTTGAACAGGCAAGAACAGGCCATCAAGATAATCAACGAGCTCACGGAGGAGAAGAAGAATCTCGTGGAAAGGTGCATTCTCCTGCAGGACAAAGTCAACGAGGCACTCTAAGGACGCGTCGAGGACACCAAGGCTACCATCCGAGCCTACCATGACATGAACCGTTGCCTGGATGCAGTCAAGGAGATGAAGGCGGACATGAGCAGAGGGATCACCATACTCGAGGGTGTTCGGAAAGAGAACGAGGAGCTAAGGGCATGTCTGGAGGCGTATTGGAGCAATGCCCAAGTCTGATTCCCGTTAGCAGGGACACGAATATCAGTTCGTCCTCCACTCCTTTTGTAATGTTTAGGGTTCAGGGAGCAATGCCCAAGTCTTCCTCCCATTATAGGGTGCAATAAGAATCCTAGGGAAACTCCTTATCTATCTGGACATGTGTTGGTGTTCATGTTCATGAATGGACACCATGTGCTCTTTCCATTATGTATCTGGACATGGGTTTCTGCATTATGAGTTTGCCACTCTCCCACTACTATTTGGTGATATTGGGAAAAACCCATAGCACACTAAACTGTAGATAAATCTTATTTGTCTTTGAAATTGAAATTATGACAGTGCCACTAGTCGATTCATAAAATGTTGATTAGTCCTAGATTGCTTCTTCCTTGAAATTATGACGGTGCCACTAGTCGATTCAGTTAATTTTGGAAACTAACCAGCTTGTCCTGGTGAACTGAACAAACCATACTATGCATTTTTGTTGCAGGGAAAGAGGCGAAAGATCGACCAGGACCTAGCGACCTGGCTAAATGACAAGATAGTAATCCAAAGGGAGAAGCAGAATTCCCAGAAACTGGCCTTTGACCAACTGCGTGCTGAACTCGTGGTCCTTTCTGACAAGTGCCAGAAACTGAAGGAGTTAAACGCTGGCTAGGCGAAGCTACACAGTGAAGGTCGCACCTCGGTTAGGAAGCAGACGGAGATCATGCAAGGGATCTTGAAGGAAAATCGTATGGCTACGGACCAACTTGTCCAATCCGTGATGGAGCGCTGGAACCTACAGCTGAAGCACGACATAGTACTGAAGGAGCTGGCCAATCTTAGGGAGGAAAACATGCAGCTCTAGGCTAGGCTCGCTTGAACACAACATATGTCTATTTAGTACTGAACTGCCTGGTTTATCCTCTGAAGTGGTGATTTTGTAAGCGTGAACTTAACTCTATGCACGATATGTGTGTTCGTCTGAAATTAGTTTGCTCGAGGATTGAGTTTGGCTTAGTTAGGAAAGCGCAACTACAAGTCTTACAATTAACTAGTTTCAGGCATTGGCACAACATAAATTATTCATCTCGAATTTCCTTTATCCTCTATAGTCTGTCCTTGTTCACCCTCGCGCGCCTTCTTCAGTTCCTTCAATAGATCCACAATGCAGTACTCTAGCTTCTTCTTGTCTTCCCTGAGCTGATCCCTCTCCTTTTCTGCATTATGAATCAGCAATCTGTGACTATCCTAAAGCTTCTTTGTAGTTCCAACAACCAAACTCCCATCGATTCCGTCAGTTATCTCTGACTACAAATTCTTGATTTCTTGTTCCAGCTCCTTATTTCGTACCGATAGCTTGTAATTTTTTTAGCTGCATCACTTACATCAGTAAATATCCCTGACCTTTCCAACTCATACATCTCCCATAACTGTGCCAAACATTTCTTAAGTGCATATGGCCACTCAAGATCCACCCACTCTACTACTTTACACACCGAGCCAACCTAAAAACACACACACTATAGTGTTATGAATATGCACGATACATTTTACTTCATGTCACAGTTGCACATAATGTAAACTAACCTAATTTGTACAGCCCAAAAACCTTCTCCCAGTGTTACTGCCTTCGAATGCAACATATCTCCTTAGTTTTAGCCCATGGTCACATGGCACTTCTCCATCGAGATCTAGGCCCTCCCATTCGGAGTCGTAGATCGTCCGTGGTACCTATAGGTAAACACAAAGCTGAAATCGAACACGATTGCATGCACATATGGAGCTCAGATCGAGAGATTTACCATTGCCTAACCCTAGCCCGAGAAAACATAGGAACTCACATCATGGAAGGAATACACGATGTCGGAGAGAAGGTTGTCGCTGCTCGACTGGTCATCCTCGCTGTTCAAGGACAACATGGCGAATGTGTCGTTGCAGGCGACGGCGTCGACGTCGGCGTCGGCGAGGGGGAGAGAGAGAGAGAGAGAGAGAGAGAGAGAGAGAGAGAGAGAGAGAAACCCTTCTACCACTGCAACAATGACTAAATTGGCATGTTACAATAGTTTAATGGATACCATGCCCTTTCCATGGATTACTGTCTCCTGCCTAATACGGATTCTCTTCACACATTCTGATTTCAAATATTAAACCTGCACTCCCTCCATCCCAATTTCATTGCCTAACGAAAACATACCATAATATTACATCATCTAAAGAAACAAAATCATGTCAACTACAAGGTACTTATGCATCACTTCTTCAGTCATGGTTTCACAAAACATTACATTACAATCTCTCAACAAACATAATCACATCATGGTTTCACAAAACATCACATTACAATCTCTCAACAAACATAATCACAAAAATAAGTATATTACATCAACTCAAGAAAAAAATTCATGTCGACTACAAGGTACTTACACATCACTTGTCCTGTCATGGTTTCACAAAACATTACATTACAATCTCTCAACAAACAAAATAACAGAAACAAGTACAGTACATCATCTCAAGAAACATAATCATGTCAACTACAATGTATTTATGCATCACTTGTCCGGTCATGGTTTCACAAAACATTACATTACAATGTCCCAACAAACATAATAACAGAAACAAGTACGGTACGTCATCTTAAGAAACATAATCATGTCAACTACAATGTACTTATCTCTTATTACAACAACGATGGTTTCAGTGAGTGACATGTCTGAAAATATCAACAGCTCGCACAACATTATATCGCAATCTCTCAACAAACATAATCACAGAAACACGCTCTAAATGCAACATTAGTCAATATTACAAATACATGCAGGGGAACCCTGCGGTCCATATGACAAGCCTAGGGTAGCAGCTCTCATCAGATCTCATCAACATCGACCACCTCATTCTGTTCAGCCACTACAAGGGCATCTACATCCACTATAACCTGTTCAACAACATCAGAAATGGTACCAAGGAAGAACACCTTCCTAGTTCGCTTCTTTCGTCGCATAATCTGCATAAGATCTTCAGTATCCAAAACATCTATGAATTGCTGCTGCTTATGATGCCACCACCGGATTTTTGCCATCTTCTTAGGGCCAATACTGATTTCCTTACCGACTATCTCTCTCATTTCATCAAGAGTTATGTTTTTGGAATCAACAGTGATCTCCACAGTACATGATGAAACTGGCTTATTAACTCCCTCATCAAGTTTTGCCATGTATGAATCCACCTCTATGCGTATACTGAACTTATCTAGATCAGCATCTATTGGTCTGTATTCTCTAGGAACAGAAGCTCTGTTAGCAAGATCCCCAGCATCTGCATACATATCATTAATCCTCGCTTCAACTTTCACCTTACGATCAGTTGCACAACACTCCTAAACCATCTGAAGCTCATAGGAGTGCTCAATTTGCTGATAGGTATCATTCATGTTGCGCCACACCAATTTTGTCCTCTGTCTAGAACCCCAGGGAATTCTAGTGGCAAGCATATCTACTAGCTGCGAAACAGACACAACCTCTTTGCAATTCACAAGCAGATGCACATCTTGCCCGAACACAACCCTCTCGCAACCAAAATCAAGTTTTGCAGTGTACTACCGAACATGAACTGTGAACTCATATAGGTCCCTTGTATCAAAGCTGTGCCTAATTTGATTAAAAAGGGGAACATTTCAGTTCATTTGATTCTATTATGCCATAACTAATCTACTAGCAAGATAAGGCACAAATAAGAAAAATTCACCTCTCGCTCTTCTCCCGGGTTTTTTCTTCGAGATCTAGGTGCTGCATCCGCCCACCGGAGCCGAACAATCCGCCGCCGGCCTTGCTTTTCTCTTCAACCCGCTGCTCGTAGGTACCTTGGGAGTAGAATCCTTGCTGGCCTCCTCGCTAACCGGGGCTGAAGACCACGCCGTTGCTACGCGTTGAGCCCCAGACTTGGGCCCCGACGGACCCGAATCAGTCGGCGACGTAGCTACAACCTTCTCCTTGTAAGACATGCTGGGCCACCACCGTCGGATTCAGTGTCGAGGGAGGGAGAAAAAAGGTCCTCCACCGCCGGCAGATTTAGGGTCGGGGAAGGGAAGAAAAGGGACCACCACCACCACAGCAAGATTCAATGTCAAGAGTTAGGAAAGCACAGTAATAGATTTGTGCCTACGACACGTGCAGGGTGGCTAAGAAGAGTGACCGGCGAAAAAGGGGCACAACAGGAACTACTGTAACGGAATATCCTGACTTAACGGGCGTGATTTGAAAATATTGGGTTTGGCCATCATTCACTCGAAAGACCCCTCTCACCAATTGTCACTCCAACTTTTCAAATTGCGGTGAAAAAAATCAACTTGGGTACCGTGTTGCCTAGGCGACCCAACTTTCGGGTCGCAAAATGATATTCTCCACACTCTAGGCCTTGCGCAGTTTAGCCGTTGAAGAGGGTGTCTCTAGGGTCACCCTGTAAGCCTCTCGAGGATAAAGCCGCTGGACTAGGTGCTCTTCTTGCTAGCCCCCGAGTCGAGGGTTTTGTGGGTTTCACGTTAGTTTTTCACAAACGTCAGGGGCCGTGGGTGAGGTGACTCGTGGCTGGTCCCATTATGTGAGTTCAGAGCTCACACCTTGGGTCCTGGATGGCTAACGAAGGGATAGGGCCTCGGTCCTGGATGGCTAACGGAGGGATAGGGCCCCGAGAACCCTTGATGGGAGAAAAACGAGGTCAGGAACCATGGGCGAGGTAACTTACAGCCGAGGGACGTGCCATGGAGTTCAAAGCTCGACACTTTAGGTCCTGACGAGCTCGGGCTGCGGAGGATCAGGGCCTCAGGACCCGTCACAGGGATAAAAACGAGTTAAGGAACTGTGGGTTAGGTAACTCACAGTCGAGGGACATGCCATGGAGTTCAGAGCTCGACACTTTAGGTCCTAACAAGCTCAGGCTGCGGAGGAGCAAGGACTCATGAGCCATCGCGAGGGATAAAAACAAGGTCAGGAACCGTGGGTGAGGTAACTCACGACCGAGGGACAGGCCGTGGATTTCAGAGATCGACACTTTAGGTCCTGATGAGCTCGGGATACGGAGTAGAAGGGCCTCATGAGCCGTCGTGAGGGATAAAAATGAGGTTAGGAACTATGGGTGAGGTAACTCACGGCTGTGGAACAGACCGTGGAGTTTAGAGCTTGACAATTTAGGTCCTGACGAGCTCGGGCTGCGGAGGAGGAGGTCCTCATGAGTCGTCGCAGGGATAAAAACAAGGTCAGGAACAGTGGGTGAGGTAACTCATGGCCGAGGGATGGGCCGTGGAGTTTAGAGCTCGACACTTTAGGTCCTGACAAGCTCGGGATGTGGAGGAGCAGGGCCTCATGAGCCATCACAAGGGATAAATCCGAGGTCAAGAACCGTGGGTGAGGTAACCCACGACTGAGGAGCAGACCATGGAGTTCAGATCTCGACTCTTTAGGTCCTGATGAGCTACCCCGTAGACCTTACCAGGAGAGGGCCACAGGGAAAGAGCACCCACCATTGGAGGCCCGTACAAACACCACACGAGGATCTTAAGCACCAGGAACTGGCTCGGCGAAGGGTACCATCCCTAGCCCCCGCTCGTGCGGAGTGTGTGAGGGAAATCTGGTGGTACGTTTTTTTGGAGAAATGCTTTTTCGAGGAAAAACCAAATAGCCAAGCGTGCGCGGAGCACAATATCCAAAGAAGCACCAGCAGTGCGGGCTTATTGCAAATACCACCGTGTCCTACATGTGGTCTGACGAGAGGCAAAACCGTAAGGGATGAGGGTTTTTGGGGTTTACCTTCAAAAAAGTCGCAGATCCATGCACGCCATTCAGGGAGGTTTGTCCACCTTCTAGCAGCCCGGACCATCGACCCTCTTGGCCACTTAGCTGTTGCTGTGGGGACAACAGGTGTTATACGCGCACTAGGTACAGTCCATGGGGAAGTCTAGAGCCCTCCCATCGTCGCCATCCTCACGAGGCACCTCCTCCCTCACGAGGATGGACGGGGGTGCTCTCGAACCCCTCATGAGGTCACGGGCACCGGCCATGTCCTGCCACTCGCGAGGCGGGGTCAGTACGGCTGCTACCCTCTTTGCCATGGTGTTCTCCTGGGCCATCACCTATTTCCTCCTGGCAGAGCCTCCGACATAGTCCAGGGCATTCACATCCTTGGGATAGGTGGCGGCAGTGGTCTTGTAGGCATGCTCTAGGGAGCGTAAGGCTTCCATCTCGTCTCAATGAACCATGATGACTCTGCCGCTCCCCGCCATGCATCTTGATCATGTTGTAGGCATGGTGTGTGGCAACCATGAACTTGGCCAGCGCAGGGTAGCTGAGGATGACATTGTACGGGAGGTTGATGTGTGCCACGTCAAAGTCAATGAGCTCGGTGTGGTAGTTGCCACGCGTTCCGAACGTGAGGGAGAGGCGCACCTGCCCGATGGGTATGGTGGATCCACTTGTCACCCCAAAGAATGGCATGGTCGGCATCAGTCTGTCATACGACACTTGCAACTAGGCGAAAGTCTCAGTGGATGCGTTGACCCAGCATACCACTGCATGATATAGTACACTATAGTCATTGACATAACACCAATGAACACCATTCACCAGTATTACATCCCTCGGAATGGCACAACAGAAACATCGCGGGTCCACACCATGACTTTGCATTACATATAACACATTACAAAAGATCCAAAGAACTTCCTCGATATAACAAGGATTATAATATACAAAAGATAACAAGAATGGCAACTCGAAGTCGATTCTAGAAATACTACTACTATATAACTATGGCTTGTGATTTCTATTATAGCAATGCTCTACAAAAGTAGGTTCTGGTCTCTAAGATTATTTATATGCTATGCTTCAGCTTGACTTCTATGACTTCATATGTAGATGTTGACCCCGTTAATCTCCGTTGGATATCTTCAGTTCTTCAGGTAGTTCACCTCCTAGGTTCGCCATTGAGTTCTCCCGAATCTAGCAAGGGTTCAGAAGGTACGGTTGAGTATGAGCGTACTCAGCAAGTTCACTAAATAAAAGTGTTTGATGCACTAACTACAACCATAGACCAAAAGGTCATAGGTTCTTCAGGTTTTCATAAACATTTCTTCAAAGGTTTCTTTTATTCTGAAAAGCTATGTCTGTCAGCCTTTACAGGTTGATTAGAACTTTCATGGAGTTCCTTTCCTGCAGCGTTCACAGCTCCTTACCAGAACAGGGAGTACCATGTCACAGTTCTTACACTCTGCAGAGGTGCGCTACTTTACTCACAAGAGATCTTAAGCTTTGTTGCACATCCGGAGTATGTCCCTGTTCAAACTTCCTTGGTTTGAGGCCCAACCGAAGATCCAAGCCAATCACTATCCCTCTCTGCGACCCTGTATGCTCACCCTTTTGCTTGCTCAGGACAACGGCTCCGCCGGTTTACATTTCTGAAGGAAGCAATAGTCGACATCTAATATCAGGGAATTGACGGTTCCCACCCTTGCACGTGCCTAGATGTAGGATCACGGCTCCGATAAAAGTTGTCCATCAGCATACGAAAGGGAGAAGATCCAGCTGACTTCCCAGAGCCATTGTAGATCTCATGGTTAACACGTGATATACGACGCTAGAATCACTGATGACATTGGTTGTTAAGTCATAGATGATATATTCCTTTACAATGGTATTCCAATTGCCAGGCTTAATAGATTAGTTGATCACCCTAGATCAGTAACCAATATTTTACATTATTATAAAAATAGTGTTTTCTGACCTTTTTGAAATGTAGGTGATGACACAATCGTTTGAAAATACTTGATAGAAAATAATCAAAGGACATGAGCAAGTGTGAACTTGCCTTTTTAACTGCAAGATTATGTAGTCAAGGTCTTCTAGTCGGTATAAACTCCAATATCTGGAAACAACATCATTTGTCCGGTAAGGACTAATGTTTAAAGAAGTAATATGCTATTATGCATAGATAATGACATGCATTTTTGTATAAATCCCAAAATAAATCCCCATGAATCAATATGGATTAAGTTTGGTGATTTATGAAGGATTTGTGTTACAATCAGGTTTAATTTACAAATAAATTGGTATTATGCTTCTAAGAGTAATTGACAAGTGATGAAAGTATAATACAGCGAAAGTTATTAGTAGGTATTGATTGATTAGCACTTTTAAGGGTATTCTAATTCAAGTGGGTGGTTGTTAGCAGATTGATTACAACTTTTGTTTGAAGTGGCAAAACAAATAACTTTTGAAGAAAATACTTATTACATCAAGGTAAGTAATTTGTGGTGTTCTTAGATTACATCCCAGCCACCTTGACCGCTGCCACGGTGCTCCTCGACATAGACGACAACACACTTCCCTGTCCTGTTCGATTCAAAGCACATGCCCTCTACTGGCCGCGCTGACCCCACCCTGTGGGTAGGGTTTGGGGCTCCACCATGGCCTCGATGCTCCGGTGAGCCCCTAGGGATGCTCTGGTGTCTGTGGTGTTGACCTCCTCCCATGGCTGCATCCGTTGCAGCCTAGCGTGGGTTGCAGCACCCCCTCTAGGGGTGCTCCCCATGCCGCCATGCACCTCATCACCGCTGGCTTCCTCCTCTACTTCCTCTTCAAACTAATTGCGAGGACCCAGGGTAAGTTTCCCCCTTATCATCTCTCTATGCTCTCTCTATGCTTATAGAGAAGAACTAAGGTTCTTCCTTTGTTACTATGTGAAGTTATAGATGATTAAATGATTCATGTGTCCTTTTGTGATTAGCTTTGTGGATTGATGATCTATCCTATTGTGGAATTGTTGACAGTGATTACAGTTAGTTTTGGCTACTGCCTAAACTTCTCTCACTTTCAGTGTTAGTCTGATGCCACTATGGCCTTGATATGATTAGAGGTATAACCTCTGGCTATGTTGGATATGCTTCAGGGTTAAACTTCATGGTTGATTCCCTATTTAAATGTCTCTAATGAACCTTGATGAACTTGAATGAAGATAATATGGATATATATGAATGATTCCTAAACTGTGATGTTATGAAGATGATTAAATACTCTTTTTTAAATATGATCAGACTGTTAAACTTCCATGTTTGGGTTACCTAGCTAGATTAGGTCTTGTGACACCCTCTCTGAGTGGTACACAAGATCTGATCTTTCTCTAGGTTCTTCCTGAACTGTAGTATTGGAAAATAGATGGGATTTAGGAGAGTTGAAAAACTCCCTGGAGTTCTGTGTAATTACTGTTGCCTTTTTAAATAGACCTATGATGCTGGTCTGAGGTCTTCCTAAAGTAAAAACCACTTGTTTTTACTTGTTTCCTAACTGCTCATGTGTTTATGATTCCCTTGCATGATGAAATATATATATGTTCATGATTATAGATATGAACATGCTCATGATCAAATATTGGATCAAAAGGTTTTGGGGATATACCCAGGTAACCTTGTGCTTGTGGTAGCCCTAGATCTGATTCTGCCTTCCCCTTGGCCTTGTCTTATTCCTCCTAGTGTTTTTACTCTGTGTGGCCTTGTTGTCCACCTAGTTCATTCCCCTCATCCAGTCACCATCTCTGTGGGTGATCTACTAAGTTTTTATGTGGTGAAAGGTTATTTGATCTATGTAGATCTTGCAAGAACTAGTGATGTTCTTGTGCATGCTGGTGAAAGAACTATGGCTGGTTTGGAAAGTGGTGAGCAAATCTTGCTTTGCTAGGCTCTGACTAAGATTTAAACCCTCTCTCACTCCCTCTGCTGCTGACACCTCATTGCATGTAGTTAGGTGTGTGAGCCACTTCATTGTTGGCTTTGTCTATGGATGAGATCAAGTGAATTTGGTTAACTACCCCATCTTTTGCTATTTTCTACCCTAGTGAAACTTGCCCCTTTTTCCAACGATGTTGTCCTAAGGCTTTTAAATTTGAAAAGAACAGATCCTACACTTGATGGAATTAGTCCATTTTTAATTAAACTTGCTCAATGATGTATTGAGAACAGTGCATCTCACTATTAAAGACTGAGAGAAAAACTAACACTGACTCCTCTCTGTTCATTTTATTTTCTGTCTTTATTTGTAGTTACAAGTTCAAGTGATCAAGATAAATAGTTTAGGACTAGATAGGTATTAGTTTAGGGTTTTATTTATTTTCTTTTGTAATCTTTCATTTCTACTCTTTTTAAAGGATCAATGTAATGTTATTCTTTATTTAATAAAGCTTCTCATTCTTTGAAATTTGTGCCTGTGATGTTTATACTTAATATATTCTTGTATTTATATTATTGTCATTGGAAAAAGGACAAAATTAAGAAATAACTATTTGAGTTATAGTTTTTGTATTGTTTTATAACAATTAAATATTCAAATAATATTCAAATAATATTCCCCAGAGCCATTGTAGATCTCATGGTTAACGCGTGATTTACGATGCTAGAATCACTGGCGACATTGGTTGTTAAGTCCTAGATGATATATTCCTAAACAATGATATTTCAATTGCCAGGCTTAATAGATTAGCTGATCACCCGGGATCAGTAACCAATAGTTTACATTATTATAAAAAATAATGTTTTCTGACCTTTTTTAAATGTAGGCGATGACACAACAATTTGCAAATACTTGATAGAAAATAATCAAAGGACACGAGCAAGTGTGAACTTTCCTTTTTGACTGCAAGATTATATAGTCAAGGTCTTCTAGTCAGTATAAACTCCAATATCTGGAAACAACATCATTGGTCCGGTAAGGACTAATGTTTAAAGAGGCAATATGCTATTATGCATAGATAATGACATGCATTTTGTATAAATCCCAAAATAAATCCCCAGGAATCAATATGGATTAAGTTTGGTGATTTATGAAGGATTTGTGTTACAATCAGGTTTAATTTACAAATAAATTGGTATTAAGCTTCTATGAGTAATTGACAAGTGATGAAAATACAGTACAATGAAAGTTGTTAATAGATGTTAATTTATTAGCACTTTTAAGGGTATTATAATTCAAGTGGGTGGTAGTTAGCAGATTGATTACAACTTTTTTTTGAAGTGGCAAAACTAATAACTTTTGAAGAATATACTTATTACATCAAGGTAAGAAATTTGTGGTGTTCTTAGATTACAATTGATGGCTATTTGGATCGCTTCAATGATCTTAAGTTAATGTACTTTTGGTTGATTAAATAACATACCAAAGTTCACTATAAAAGATGACTTGGATTTAAATGTAGTATTTTTATATCATGGTAGGGGTTAAGAACTTCTTCGATAAGATCGAAGACAGATTTTTATAGATATTGAGCATAACTTTATGAATCTAAGCAGAGTAAATAGATGCTAAGGAGATTATAGAGTTAAAGCTAATTATGAGAATAGTGATCTCATTATAGGGTTTGTTGAACTCCTATTAAACTTTTAAGTCGTTTTAGGTAAGGTTTGAGATATGAGATCATTCACCATCAATGTAAGTGAATGATTATAAAGGTTAATTTGAAGTTATTAGTTATAATTGATTTAAGACTCTAAAGGATTATTAATAATTTACACTTAGGCTTTATTATATACCATAATTATGGTTTTAAGTTTAGTATTTTTAGACTTAATGGATTATTCAACACTAAAGTATTTTATGGAGTTATAAGTTTAAATAAGAATTCCTATAAAATAGATAAATAGGAATTTCTTACTTTATAATTTGAAATCCTTTTCAAATGATACATCTTGTATATTTCTACTAAAGTAAACCTAGTAAAGATCTGAAAGCTGGTTGTTATTTATTTTCAAATACTATTTTGATCTTTGGAAAATTCCTTAAAAGAATAAGTGTTTGGAAATATCTAACTTAATTTTCTTGACTAAAATGCAAACTAGTATTGTTCTTATACTTAAAATATAATTAGAATCACAAAAGTAGATTCTATTTATTTTTAGGTATTATCTTTATTTTTATAAAATTCCATGTAAGAATATATGTTCTTATTCATTCATTTTAAAGTTATCAACTCAAAATATAATTTAGTATTTTTCTAGTATAATAAAATTATTCAAATTCTTAAAATGGTTTTCATTTATTTTTAAGAAGTGTTATTATTTTTATAAAAATCCACAAAGCATTAAATGTTCTTAGATATTAGTTTCAAGTTTTATTGGTAAAAATCTACCTAGTATTCTTATAAAATAGTGGATTTATTTTTGTATGCAAAAAAGATTTTTATTCATTTTTATTGAACATTTCCTTATTTTATTAGATTTCCTTTGGATTTTTGTAGCTTTAATATTTTTGTAGCTTTAATATTTTTGTGATAACAAGTATTATTCTAAGAGTTTAAAAGTCAATTTTATTTAATTTTAACTCTTGTTAATATTTTTTTAAAATTCCAGGAAGGAATTAAGATTTTATTTTAAGCAAACTTACTTTACTTAACTAAAATACAAGTTAGTATTTTTACAAAATAGTATATCCATTTAGGATCTTAAAATTGAATTTTGTTTAATTTTAGTTATTTTATTTATTTTTGTAAAATTTTGTAAATGAATTATGTTATAGAAATATTTAATCTATATTCCTTTATCCAAAAATTCAATTCTTTATTTTAAATGAGTAGTTCACATTTTTCTGAACTCCTAGATATTTTATTTGTATTTTTAGGATTTTCTTCTAGAACTTATTTAATTCTAGGGGTATATTTGTAATTACACATTTTTATTTGGGTCTACTTTTAAACCTAGACCGGACCTGACCCAATAGGGTTGGGTTAACCCCCTGGGTTGAAATAGGATAGCCTTACCCGGCCCAGTACACCCGCTCTCTCTCTCTCCCACTCTCTTCTCTCTCGCCATTTCCTCTCCCCTCCGAGGCGGCCGATGCTGCTACCATCGTCGCGCCCGATTCCAGCCGTTCTCGGCCACCTTGACTATCACCACGATGCTCATCGATGTAGATGACGATGACGCACTTCCCTGTCCTATTCGATTCGACACACACGCCCTCTGCTGGCCATGCTGACCCCACCATGTGGCTAGGGTTTGGGGCTTCGTCATGGCCTCGATGCTCCGATGACCCCTGTCGATGCTCTGGTGTCTGCGGTGTTTACCTCCTCCCATGATTGCCTCCATTGTGGCCTGGCGCGGGTTACAGCGCCCCTCTGTGGGTTCTCCCCGTGCCGCCATGCACCTCATCGCCATCGGCCTCCTTCTCTGCTTCCTCTTTAAACTAATTGCGAGGACCCTGGGTAAGTTTCCCTTTCTCATCTCTCTATGCTCTCTCTGTGCTTACAGAGAAGAACTAAGGTTCTTCCTTTGTTACTATGTGAAGTTAGAGATGATGAAATGATTCATGTATCCTTTTGTGTTTATCTTTGTGGATTGATGATCTATCCCATTGTGGAATTATTGACAGTGGTTACAGTGAGTGTTGGATACTGTCTGAACTTCTCTCACTTTCAGTGTTAGTCTTATGCCACTATGGCCTTGATCTGATTAGAGGTATAGCCTCTTGCTATGGTGGATATGCTTCAGGGTTAAACTTCATGGTTGATTTGCTGTTTAAATGTCTCTAATGAACCTTGATGAACTTGAATGAAGATAATATGGATATATATGAATGATTCCTAAACTATGATGTCAGAAAGATGATTAAATACTCTTTTTAAAATATGATTAGACTACAAAACTTCCATGTTTGGGTTACCTAGCTAGATTAGGTCTTGTGACACCCTCTTTGAGTGGTACACAAGATCTGATCTTGTTCCAGGTTCTTCCTAAACTATACTATTGGAAAATAGATGGGATTTATGAGAGTTGAGAAACTCCCTAGAGTTCTGTGTAATTTTTGTTGCCTTTTTAAATAGACCTATGATGCTAGTCTGAGGTCTTCCTAAAGTGAAAAAACACTTGTTTTTACTTGTTTCCTAACTGCTCATGTGTTTATGATGCCATTGCATGATCAGATATAGATATGTTCATGATTACAGATATGAACATGCTCATGATCAAATATTGGATCAAAAGGTTTTGGGGATATACCCAGGTAACCTTGTGCCGGTGTTGCCTTTTACTTCTGGGCTTATGGTAGCCCTGGATCTGATTCTGCCTTCCCCTTAGCCTTCTCTTGTTCCTCCTAGTGTTGTTACTCCTATGTGGCCTTGCTATCCACCTAGTTCATCCCCCTCCTCTAGTCACCATCTCTATGGGTGATCTACTATGTTTTCTGTGGTGAAAGGTTATTTGATCTATGTAGATCTTGTAAGAACTGGTGACGTTCTTGTGTATGCTGGTGAAAGAACTATGGCTGGTTTGGAAAGTGGTGAGCAAAGCTTGCTTTTCTAGGCTCTTGTTGACATTTAAACCCTCTCTCACTCCCTCTTCTGCTGACACCTCATTGCATCCAATTAGGTGTGTGAGCTGCTTCACTGTTGGCTTTGTCTATGGATGAGATCAAGTGAATTTGGTTAACTACCCCATCTTTTTTACTATTTTCTACCCTGGTGAAACCTTCCCTTTTGCAAATGATGTTGTCTTAAGGCTTTTAAATTTGAAAAGAACAGATCCTACACTTGATGGAATTAGTCATTTTTTAATTAAACTTGCTCAATGATGTATTGAAAACAGTGCATCTCACTGTTAAAAACTGAGAGCAAAACTAACACTAACCCCTCTCTATTCATTTTATTTTCTGTCTTTATTTGTAGGTACAAGTTCAAGTGATTAAGATAAATAGTTTAGGACTAGATATGTATTAGTTTAGGGTTTTCTTTATTTTCTTTTGTAATCTTTCATTTCTACTCTTTGTAAAGGATCAATGTAATATTATTCTTTATTTAATAAAGCTTCTTATTCTTTGAAATTTGTTCCTGTGATGTTTGTACTTAATATATTCTTGTATTTATATTATTGTTATTGGAAAAAGGAAATAATTAAAAATAACCATTTGAGTTATACTTTTTGTATTGTTTCAATTCTTTTTATTGTTTTATAACAATAAAATATTCAAACAATTAACTAATTCGTTTTGGAAAACAATTAAACACTAATTAATTCTAACTTTCAAATCTTTTTTAAATGATTCGAATTTTAAATATGAAATCAAATTATTCACCCAAATTCATAATAATTCCTAAGGATCATGTCAAAAGTTATAGGAAACACTCCTAAGAGCTAGATCCTAACTCAAAGTAGTGAAAGAAACTCTGATCTCCCGAGGGTTTTGTTTGGTAAAAAATTTACCCAAAATTTTTAGATGCATGAATGCAAATGCACAAACTATTTCCTGTAGCCCTAAATGCTTGGGCATTACAGTGGAGATCACATTCAAGCCCGCGCCTCCGTCGATGAGGGTCTTTGCGAGCGTGATGTTGTTGATGGTGGGGGCGCAGATGAGGGGGATTGTGCCCACGGGCCTGGTGGAGATGGGGTGGTCACTGGCATCGAAGGTGATGGTGCACTGGGACCACTTGAGCTTTTGTGAGGGGATTCCCGGTCTGGCAGCTGCGACCTCGCGAGTGAGTAGCTTGAAATGTCGGTTGGACATCGGGGCTTGGGAGCCACCAAGGATGCATGCTATTGCACCCTGCGGCACTTGGTAGCCCCTAAGGTCCTCGGTACGCCCTTTCTTCTGGGGGTCCGGGTGATGTTGCATGGTGTTGGCTTGGTGGCCCGCCAGAGGGGTGTCATGCCCACTAGAGTTGTTGTTCTAGCGGTTGCCTCCGTGGATGACCCCGCCTTCGCCGCCTCGCTCGCCACCTGGCCTCCCCTTCCTCTAGCTACTGCACAGGTCGTGGAGTTTCTTGAGCTCGTAGCAGTCATCGGTGGGGTGGCCTGGCTTCTTGTGGAAGTGGCAGTATGAGCTACCGTCCTGCTCCCGCTTGCTAGCTCCTTCATGAGGGCTCTTCCAATCTGGTTCTGCTGCCAGGATGGTCACGGTTTTGCGCTTGGGATCCTCGTCCTTTCCCTTGGATGAGCCCGAGGCCTTGGGGGTGGTTTCTCCCGCCATGAGGCCAAACATCCGCCCCGCCTCGGCCCTGGCGCACTTCTCGTCCATGACGAAGATCTCGGCAGCGGTGGTGAGGCTCTCACCCTGGATCCCGATCATTTCCCTCATCTTAACGTCCTACACTTCCTCAGAGAAGGTAGTGATGACGTTGGAGTCTGAGATTTTGGGGATCTTTTTGCGGACTCGACTGAACCTCTGCAGGACTTGAAGAGGGTCTCCCTAGGCTCCTGATGTATCCGGCGGAGGTTATAGTAGGTGAGCGGGCGCTTGTAGGTTCCCTTGAAGTTGGAGATGAAGAGGGAGCTGAGCTCCGCCCATGAGTCGATTAACTCCTCGAGGAGGTTCATCAGCTAGGTGTTGTCCGCCTCCTTCAGGCACAAGGGGAACCAGTTCATCATGACACGGTCATCTCCCCCATCTGCTTCGACGCCCGTGGTGTAAAGCTGGAGGAACTCGCACGGGTTTGTGGTGCCATCGTAGCGTGCTGTTGTCTCCGGGCGGAACTTGTGAGGCCAAACCACGCGATAGAGGTTCTTGGTGAAGGCGAGGTAACCGTTGGCCTGGACTGCCCTGCCACTGTCAAGGGCGCATGGTTCTGCTACCCTGTAGGGGCGATTTCCTTAGCGAGGCGGTCATCGTGCTCGCGTGGTGACGCTGCAGCGACAGGGGGTGAGATGATCTAGCAGCTGTTCGTGGGTGGTGGAGAGGCGTCAGCTGGCTTGCCTGCACCCCCTCGCTGGCAAGGCGGGAGGGAGCTCCTAGCCCTCCGCTCCCCGCCCTCAGGCCGAGCCCACGTGACCTCAGGGGAGAGGGTGGCGGCGTCGAGGAGCTCAGCAATCCGGTCGCGCCACATCTCCTGGCCCTGCTCAACCGGCGGGTGGTCCAGGAGCTCACACACCATACGCTTGGCGGCCTCCAGGGTGAGCTGCTCAGGGTGCCTGCAGGAAGACGCGGTGCGGGAGAGCGACGTGATGTCGTGCGACATGGGGCAGGATCTCGCGATAGGCGGTAAGAGGAGCCCCCTCATCCTCTATCCACGGGCCTTGCTCGGAGGTGGCGCGCTGTGGAGCTGGCTCCGTCTGGGCCTTGCTCGCGATACGACGGAGGGCTCGCTCAGTGCGTGTCTCGTTGCCGGTCAACATGTCGCCGAGGTCGTCGAAGGTCTTGAAAACGTGCCTCAGCACCCTACCTGGCGTGCAAAATGTCAGAGATTTGCCCCGTGAAGGAACTAGTGTCCAACGATCCCTTGGTTCGTGAGGGGGTTGAACACGCGATTCCGATGGAGTCCAGTGACGGCTACGACGGCAGAGAAAATGCACGGAAGAGAGTTGACACCAGGTTTTTTACCCAGGTTCGGGACCCTCGTGAGGAGGTAAAGCCCCCACTCGTACTTTATTGTATTCCTCGCGTGCTTCGCGAGGTTACAATGATGGATGAAAGTCTAAGGTTTTAGATCTCAGGGATCTGTCCCCTGCAAGGTAGGAGAAGGACTCCTTATATAGGGCGGCGTCGGGCCTCTTCCCCTGGTCTATGGACGGGGAGGGTCACCACAGTGTCACCATCCTGGGTGCCGGTCTACGAGACTACGTTTTGATGGCCCAAGTCCTTTCACCCGGATGCACCCCCACCGGTTGATAAAGTGGCCTCCTTTTTTCCATTTTGTCTTCATACGGTGCTACCTGCTATCCCCTTTTCACCCAAACGACAATTGGCGCACCCACAATGCTGGGGTCTTTTGGTCCCTATACTGCAAAGGAAAGGTAGGTGGATCGAATCTTCCTTTTCCGAGGCGAATGGTGAGGACGCAGTAACCGCGCATTTGGTCGCGACTCGTCTCACCCACTGACTTCTTAGTAGCCTTACAGAGGGGCCCGGGGGACGTTTTGAAGCACCCTCGAGAGGTCCCACAGACGCTTTTACTTGGGAGATAATTTCCCCTCGAGAGGGGAAATCCTCTCGAGGACCGCTCTTCCTTAGGAGGTATTGTAGGCTCGCGTGGGTGCAGCATCTCGAGGAACTAGGGGCTGTCGACCATCGGACGTGGTACCCCGGTCACTAGGGCCCCGACAGTAGCGCCGAGGCGATTGACCTTCACATGTCTCCTTGAAGGGATCAAAAGGGCAAGCGAGTAGGACGGCTGGTGGGCCCCGGCACCTGACCATGAAATTATGATCTCGACCTGCTACCAGCTCGACTGCAGGATCGAGGCGCCCATGGGCCATTAACCGCTAGGCTCGCGCATGCGGCCCCCGCTCTGGGAGTTGCCCCTACGCTGCGACGATACGTGGGGCCTAGTGGTTAATACCGAGTATGCGCGCAGCTATACGTCTCTTTAGCTGGCGTGATTAAAGGTGGGGAAGGAATCTTTTCGCTTCCACACCACCACTTTCTTCCTTTCTTCCTTGCACTCCCGAGTCGAAACCTTCACCCCATTTCTATGGAGTCCAAGTGTTTCTCAGCCGAGGAGAAGGGCAAGGCTATGAGGACCGAGGTTGTAGAGATTCCGCCGGTGAAGCGTGGCCATGGGCGACCATGCAGGAGCGGTCGAGGGAGGCGTGGTGGTCGCGGTACGACTCACCGTGCTTGCACCCGCGGAGGCGGGCGCGCCCTCGGGAGAAGCTCTCGTCAAGCGCGGACAAGGCCGCCCTCGAAGGAGCGGTAGGGGTCGCCGTGGCGATAGGCCCGGACACTCCCTCTGCTACCGAGGCCCTGCTATGGAGGCCCTGCCCCCGTGATCGTTAAGATCGAGGATGACCCTAAGCCCGAAAGGGTCATTGACTTCATAGTCATCCTTGGGAACCCCGATTGGTTCATCAAGGTGAGGCTCCCGAGCCGCTTCGCCCTAGGAGTTATGGCGGATCTTCCGGGGGAGGTGGAGGTGCGGCACTCCGGCGGAGACCAAATGTGGCAGCTGAGCGTGAAGACCATCCCGCTAGAGAGATGTACCTTTGCGATGGCTGGAACCAGTTCCTAGTTGCTCACTACGTTCAGTGTGGTTTCGTGCTACAGTTCCGCTATGTCAGGGGAGGGGAGTTCTCCGTCTCCGTGTTCAACACCCTGCTATGCCGGGTGGAGTACCCTGCTTACATCCCTTGAGGAGATGGGGCTTGGCTTGTACCACGCCCGCCGCCTCGACTCCGGAGCCATGGGTATTTTGCTAGTATAGGTGTGGCACCATCTAGTACTCTGCTCCCATGTTGGGTTTGCAAGGAAGACTTGTTTTTATGTCATCAAGCGGATCTTTGTGCTGGTTATTCCTCCCTTGGCATGTTCATCGCATAGCGACCTCTTGACGAGGCCCACGATGGCGACTCGTGCTTTCCTTTTGCAGGGACGGACTTATAGGGGCATCGAACGCGTTCGTCAAAGGGCTAAGCATCCAGGGGCGATGCCCTCGCGAGGCGAGGTTGAGGGCATAGAGCTTGAAGAGGTGATTCCTGTGTACGACGCTTGGGGGGCGCTACCGGCGAGGATCCTCTCAGCCACTGGGTCAGACCGCCGTGCAGCGAACCACACTTGATTAGGCCAGTGAGGCTCTTAGCGCCTCAAGAGGGTAGCCCCCGTGCTCGCGGGGAATAGCTCAGGCTATAGGGCCTCTAGGAGTCCAGGTGGCTTGCCGATTGCAGCGGATTCGGGCAATTATCTCGAGGAGAGGCTCGAACGCACGCCCTCGAGGAGGGGTCTTGTGTTAACCTTTGGAGCCCGCCTTCTTGAGAGGCTCGCGGGTTGTGCTATTCTCTGACCGTGCGGGCGAAGGTGGTGCGCGCCTTCTGTGGGAGGGGGAGCGAGCTCTGGCGCAACTACCTGGGCATGAGCCTGTGACCGAGGTTGTCTCTAGAGCTTTACCCTCTAGCCCCCTAGTGGAATACTGCAGGACCGGGACCTGGTATGGCTAGGGCGATCCGACGATGGATCTTTCAAGTCTCGGATAGCTGAGAGAGCGGTCTTGGGAGGCTTGCGCGCCCGTCCCGGGCGCCTCTCGAGGGGATGACCGTAGCGTGCGAATGCATGTAGCTAAACACCTGAAACACGCTCGTGCGAAGGGTTGTAAGCGTTAGGAACCATAGGTGGGGAATCTCACCATCGTTTGGGACTAGAAGTTCGAAGCCCACACTCTAGGCCTTGCGTAGTTTAGCCGTTGAAGAGGATGTCTCCAGGGTCGCCCCGCAAGCCTCTTGAGGAGAAAGCCATCGGACTAGGTGCTCTTCTCACCAGCCCCCGAGCCGAGGGTTTTGTGGGTTTCAGGTGAGTTTTTCACAAACATCAGGGGCTGTGGGTGAGGTGAGTCGTGTCCGGTCCGGGTCTATGAGTTCAGACCTCACACCTTGGGTCCTGGATGGCTAACGGAGGGATAGGGCATCGGTCCTCGACGGCTAACGGAGGGACAGGGCCTCAAGATCCCTCGCTAGGATAAAAACAAGGTCAGGAACCATGGGCAAGGTAACTCACGACCGAGGGATGGGCCGTCGAGTTTAGAGCTCGACACTTTAGGTCCTGACGAGCTCGGGATACGGAGGAGTAGGGCCTCATGAGCCATCGTATGGATAAAAACAAGGTCAGGAACTATGGGTGAGGTAACTCACGGTCGAGGGATGAGCCGTGGAGTACAGAGCTCGACACTTTAGGTTGTGACAAGCTCGGGCTGCGGAGGAGCAGGGCCTCATGAGCCGCCACAGGGATAAAAACAAGGTCAAGAACCATGGGTGAGGTAACTCATAGCCGAGGGATGGGCCGTGGAGTTCAGATCTCGATACTTTAGGTCCTGACAAGCTCGGGCTGCAGAGGAGCAGGGCCTAATGAGCCATCGTGAGGGATAAAATCAAGGTCAAGAACCATGGGTGACGTAACTCACGGCCGAGGGACAGACCGTGGAGTTCAGAGCTTGACACTTTAGGTCCTAACGAGCTCAGACTGCGGAGGAGCAGGGCCTCATGAGCTATCACGAGGGATAAAAAGGAGGCCAGGAACTATGGGTGAGGTAACTCACGGCCGAGGAATGGACCGTGGAGTTCAGGGCTCGACACTTTAGGTCCTGACAAGCTCGGGCTGCGAAGGAGCAGGGCCACATGAGCTATCGCAGGGATAAAAACAAGGTCAGGAACCATGGGTGAGGTAACTCATGGCCGAGGGACGGGTCGTGGAGTTCAGAGCTCGACACTTTAGGTCCTGACGAGCTCGGGCTGCAGAGGAGCAGGGCCTCATGAGCCATTGCAAGGGATAAAAACGAGGCCAGGAACCATGGGTGAGGTAACTCACGACCGAGGAACGGACCATGGAGTTTAGAGCTCGACACTTTAGGTCCTGATGAGATTCCCCGTAGACCTTACCAGGATAGGGCCGTAGGGAAAGAGCACCCACTGTTAGAGGACCATACACACACTGCACGAGGATCTTAAGAACCAGGAACTGGCCCGGTGAAGTGTACCGTCCCTAGCCCCCGCTCGTGTGGACTGTGTGAGGGAAATCCGATGGTGTGGTTTTTTGGAGAAATGCTTTTTTGAGGAAAAACCAAATAGCCAAGCGTGCGTGGAGCACAAGATCTAGAGAAGCGCCAGCAGTACAGGCTTATTACAAATACCACCATGGCTTGCACGGGGTGTGACGAGAAGCAAAATCATAAGGGATGAGGGTTTTTCGGGGTTCACCTTCCAAAAAGTCGTGGATCAAGGCGTGCCATTCGGAGAGGTTTCTCCACCTTCCAGCATCCTGGACCGCCGGCCCTCTTGGCCACTTAGCTGCTGTCGTGGGGTCAGCAGGTGTTGTATGCGCACTCGGTACAGTCCATAGGGAAGTCTGGAGCCCCCGCATCGTCGCCGTCCTCAGGAGGCACCTCCTCCCTCATGAGGATGGATGGGGTGCTCCCTAACCTCTCATGAGGTCACGGGCACAAGCCACATCCTGCCCCTCGCGAGGCAGGGTCAGTGCGGCTACTGCCCTCTTTGCCATGGCGTTCTCCTGGGCCATCACCTATTTCCTCTTGGCAGAGCCTCTGACGTAGTCCAGGGCATCCACATCCTTGGGATAGGTGGCGGCAGTGGTCTTTTAGGCATGCTCCAGGCAGCGTAAGGCTTCCACCTTGACGCAACAAACCGTGATGACTCCGCCGCTGCCGCCAGGCATCTTGATCATGTTGTAGTGTCAACACCCGGATTTAACCCCAGATGCCCGTTATGTCATACCTAGCAATCCCAGGATTACCATTTTTGCGAGACATAACGGATTGGATATCACAGTACATCATCCATTACAAACCATACATAAGGTCTTACACAAATAAGGACCCCATGATGCAGTCTTATTACAACAAGTAGCAGAATAAAAGATAAGCGTAGAGGTGGGGTCCATCTTCAGGGGCACAGGCAATGCTGACGAAGGCAGATAGTCCTAGTTATCATAGCCGTCCTGCTGGCCATCATCTTGATAGTCTCCTTCATAGTCTGGCCATGAGAATGGCCAGGGACAAAAGCCATGAGTACTCTTTAAGTACTCGCAAACTACCACTAACAAGTAGTATAGTTCTAAGTTAAAGTGCTAACTCTATGTTTAACTATAAAGTTAAGTTTGAAACCTAAGCTGAGTTCTGAAGCAAAGAAAGATAAAATAAAGTTCTAGAATTACTTAAGTGGGGAAGCTATTGTCAGAAACACAACCCTGTTGTGGTCAAGTCAAGATTCCTCATTCGTTTCATAAGTCATTTTGAAAACATCTGACAACAAAACAGTATGGCCATTCCAACTGTCCATAACCGCGGACGCGGCTATTCAAATAGTTTGACACTCTGCAGAGGTGGTACACTTTCACCACAAGATTCGATACATCTGTCAGGGATAACCCTGAATCATCATACTTAGCATGCAGATAATCAAACATAACCTTTCCTTTACACACCCTAGTATAAGCACCTCTCCTATGAGCATGGCCTCCCAACCATGACCATCAGTCATCTTGGGCACTGCATAGGTGGACAACATTGAGAGGTAGCCTCAGCTCAAACCTCTCCCGCGAGGGAACTAATACTAATGCATATAAACTTCCGGCTAAGCCTTACCCAATTCAGGTAGTGTGGTTGTACGGTAAATTTGTAATAGTATCGCATCTAAATCCAACCATCAGTTTTATAAAAGGGTTAAGGCTCATGCCTCAATATTTCACCATCATAAACCATTTGTGTTTCTCAACACATGTCAAAACATCTCAATAGAATGACTCATCATTCCAAGGTTTTCATAATTCATTTTCACCAATTGTTCCCATCTAAAGTGACTCAAGTTTTTATCTACTCTAAAGTACTAAGTTAAGAGTGTTCACTAAGGTGGAAAAATGATGGGTTCAATCTCATGCCATAGAATGACATCTAAAGGGTTCTAAATAGGTCAAATTTTATACTCTTTATGCTACCTTCAAAACAAGTAAAGAACTTTGGGTACTGTAAAGGAAGTAAAGCTTGTAAATAAGACTTGGCGTAAATACTAGTCAAAGTGGTATAATCAAAGCATTCCTAAAGGATCTTTGCTAAACCATCTAGTTTAATCCTAGCTTGCTAAGCATTAAACTTGCAAGTGTTAGCTTGAATTGTTAATGGTGGCTTGCTAGAGTAAGTTTTGCAAGGGTTAGCTTGCCAATAATAGCTTACCTTGGTTGGTGTAGTGGTTGAAGTTTTCTTCTTCTTCTTGGTAGAACTCCTCCTCCTCATAGACTTGGTCGGTACTATCGTCTATAAATATATACGGAGTACACAATCACCAAACAATACTTAACTAGTCTAATTATCATTCTAAGACACACATTTGATGATCTATTATCATCACAAGCATCACATGTTTTATTAACTAGTTTCATTTCTTTTATTTTAGAAAAGTAATTTCTACTCATTGAAAAATTTAACTAAGATTTAATATTCACCACTTAAAATATGGGATCATGTGGACACATGTCATCACCACATATTCTAACATGTGGGAATGTAATTTAAGGGTTGGATCATAATTACTTTGGTTTAAGTTCATTATTTAATGATTTAAAGTGACTAGAAATGCCTATATAGCATTATTTTGGTACTAGTCCAAAGTCACTGCATTTAAACCTTAATATTATTACATATTCAGATAGGTATGATGACATGTGATTTTTGGGATTTTGAATCAACTCAAAATCTATCTTGGTTGATTTTATAAAAATGTTGCAACGTGCAAATGCTTCTATTTTGTTATTTTTACTAGGAGAGATCTATAACTCTAATTGAATTAAATCCAACGGGCTTGGGTAGATCTTTTCAGTAGCTTTCCAACAAAATTGGAATCACTTCATTTGGATTTGTAAATCTCTCTGAATTGATTTTCAAACTAGGGGACAGAACTAAGTTTAAACTAAAAAGGAAAATCCTAATTCAAACTAACTGGGTCGCGCGGGAAACGCTAACAGGCAGGCCCAGTTTCACTCTGCAGCGCGGGGCTCAGCTGACAGGGGGGTCCACCAGTCAGCTCCTCATAACACGCGAAGCGGTACAGGGCAAAGTGGGATGTTGGATTAGAGTGGGGATCAACGGCTGGGATCATCGTCGACGACGGACCTATCCCCGGCGAGCTCTAACCCTAGCGGCTCGGTGGGGGTGCATAGGGGGCGTACCAGGGCTCCAGCGACGACGGCGAGGCGGGCAAACGGATTGGTGGTCGACGGCGAAATCAGGGACGGTCGAGGCAGCTCTAGGGATGGTCGCAATCAGCGGCGCCCTTCTTATCCAGAGGCGGCCTGCTCCGGTGCAATTCCGGCGAACTGCTGCTCCCCTTGCTCCGGCTAGAGGCGTGGGACAATCAGTGAGGTGAGGGGAGTTGAGTGGTGTGCTGCAAATGGCTGGGGGTGCCCTCCTTTTATAGGCTCAACGACGAGACCGAGAGGGATGGGTAGGCGACGGTGGTGACATGGCTACGGGCTGCTAGAGGCATGGCTGCGAGCGGTGATCGACGCGCGGTCTCCTAGCGGTGCTCTAGAACTTTAAGGCAGGCTTAGGGGCGGTGGTATCAACATAAGGGGATGTTTGTTCAGAGGGTATCATTTAGGGGATGAGGATATCCCCAAGCAAGTGGTTAGGGATAACCACTTTTGATGTTTGGTCGAGTGTGAGGGATGAGGCAATTTTTTCTTTGATTAGAAGGGTAAAATGTGGTTGGGGATGAGGGATAAGGAGGCTATATGGTGTATGGTGAACTCTTTGTTTGTTCGGTGAGATTACCTCCGCAACATATTTTTTTAAAAGAATCAATGCCTTCTTAAGTTCAGCAATATAACGATCAAAGTCAAAAAAAATATATGGTGAAACACATCAATAGAAATATTCTCGGAATACGATATATTTCCAGCAATAGTCTAATATCATATTTCGACAATATACTAAACATTACTTAGCATAACAAACTTATGTGCCACTGCCATATGAATCAACATCCTATTCTTGTTATCCATCTACAATGAGAAGTACCAAAGAATAAAGTAAGAACAATTCGGCCAAAACAACTGTCCAAACTTCAACATAGCATACAGTACACACATCATACATGTAGGATTATAGGGAGAAGACAGAGTTCATACCACCGATTGAAGTGATAAATCCACTAATCTACATGTTCAAATGTGCTCGTCCATATTGTAATCCTGTGCAAATTAGAGTGTTTATTAGGATTACTAATAGAAGAGATGATACCATCATCCATCAGATGTCACCGCCCCAACCTCCTCTGGCGTCCCATCCCAGGCCAGAGATAGAATCATGGATAGGGCAAAAAGAGAGACGTGAGCTCCTAGGACCCCTCCGTCGCCCTCTCGGGCCGCCTCCATCGCCGTCCCTCTCGGGCCTCCCCTGATACGGATGCGAGACAGAGATAGAGAGGCGAGATGGGAGGGAGCAACCCTACTGTGATAAGGAATAGAGAGGGAGGATTGTAGGGACGTAGCCGTCGCCGCCCAGAGAAATCCCGCCACCGCCGCCTAGATAAATCCCGCAGTCACCACAATTTATTGGTGCTGTCGCGTGCCGCCAGTTGCTCACGGAGGGAGAGTGAGCGAAATAGATAGGCGAGGCTAGCGCGGGAGCCAGCAGTGGTTGGCCTCATTCCCCACATTTTGCTGGACAAGCTCAACCAGCGTTTCGAGTAAATATTCGTGGAATCTGGATATCCTCGGCCCCTCTAACCCTCCGAACCAAACAGTTGGCAACCATATTTTCAGTGGCTATCCCTATCCACTGGAGGACATCCCCTGAACCAAACGACTGAAAAGGAATTTCTAGCTGTCGTTTTTGCTTGTGATAAGTTTAGGCCCTATATTATAGACTCAAAAGTCACCATTGTAACACCCTCGAATCGGCCCTATGCAAGTTTTATACCTCTCCGCCAAACCCGCATAGAAACGATTCAAGGACGCCCACCAGGCACTTTCATGCGGGTGGAAAACGAAGTAATACCATTACACAACAGTCCTCGATGGGACCCACATAACAGATATATACAACAACGACTCCATGAGTCAAGAATACAGATACACTATACAGAGATCCAAATCACCTTGAAAACGATAGAGCATCCGACTATGGACAAGATGCAAATGGGGCTAAGAGCCCTGAAGAATAACCAATGGTGTCCATAACCCTGCCCAGGCCAAGCCGGAAGGGTAACCCTGCTAACGACGTCGATCTCAAACCTATTAAAACAAAAGGGATGCCGACAAAGGGCAAGGAAAAAGAGGAGCGTCAGTACTGAGGCCAGTACACGGCGAGGCTAGAATTCGGTGGCTCTCGCCTACATAGGTATGGTGGACTGAAGCGGCAGCGCAGCAACACTAAACAACCTATAGAGACTCAGTAAAACTGGTGGCTATTAGAGAGGGATAAGGAAGACCTATCCGGATCCAACCTGATAGTAACACCAAACATACCCATCCTGGTATTCCCCCTCGAGACCAAACGAGGAAGTCAAACCAAGGAACTCACACAGTTGACAGTTTTATTCATTCGATTATAGTTGAAGCACTTACTAGTCAGATATAGATAGCATGAGTCATCCTGAAGCATAAGTAGTGGGCAGTTTTAATCACCATTCCGTTACAGTTGGAACATTTACTAGTCAGATATAATTGTCCCGAGGAATCCCAAAACCCAGCTGTTGTTGGTACTTTCATTTCATTCCATTGGAGTTGCAATACTTACTAGGCAGGTATAGTATGACACAAAACAACCCAGATCCACCAGCTGCTGGCATTTTTATTATCCATTCCATTGTAGTGAAGCTGAATTACTAGTCACATATTAAGTCAAATTTATAACACTACATTAGTTATGCTTGTCTATGATCAAGATACTATGCTCCAAGTCGTCCATAACCGCGGACATAGCTTTCAGAAAGTTTTACCCTGCAGGGGTGCACAAATAGCAACACACACTCGATCAACCTCGGAAAAACCAACTCAAAACCCAACGAGGCATTCACGACAAAGCGATCACAGGATTCATAAATATTTCAGGGGGCCACCCCATTAAGCTACCCACAACGAAGTTGGCCGGCTCTGAGACGGACCCAAGGTTTGCGCCAATGGCTGTAAATGACTGGGAACCCGAAAGTGTGACTAGGCTTGTCGATACCGCGAAAACACTCTGCAATCCTAAATAGTACAGGTGCTCCATGCACAATCTTAAATAAAGCAGTAAAGCATGGCATAGGTACAGGATAGTAATAAAACCCCAAACTAGTTTGTGGCCCCAAGAAATAGAAATGAATCAATCTCTGGCTCAGGGGGGTCCATAAGGCCTCCCAGATGTGGATCGTGCGAATAGTCAAGGAACCGGTATCAAGTACTCAGGGTCCTATGGGACACAAGTGAGCATGGAAGAACCAAATAACATCTATTGCCCACCGATGCCTCTGCATTAGTTATATCTAGCATTTTAATAGTTGTATTTAAAGTCATGATCAACTCCACCATAAACATCTGCCAGCATTCCAACAACTGTGGTACTTGACAACACGATATCGCACCTGAGCACGCAACTACGACTCGCAAGGCCAGCTATCTACCAAACACAGGTAATAGGAGGTGTCCAAGGCAATATAGAGGCTGCACGGGATATAACTGGTGTACGGAAACTAAAGCATCACGACACGGATAGCAATAGATCAACAGGAGGAATAAAGACTATAAATGCAAAATAGGTAGAAGGGGGGGGAGATGCTCGCCTGGGAAAACACTACCGGAGATTCATATCTGGAGAACTTGTCGATACTCGCATCCACTCATCGGCCTAATCCACGAAGAAGCAAACACTAGAAGAAACACCTGATGCAATATTTAATACTACGGCAGAAGATCCGGCATGCTTATGATATGATGCAAGGCATGGCACAGATGCGGTGCAATTAGGCAATATTAAGCGGAACCGGGGTCCCGACAGTTAAATAGAGGGTTCAAGTTATTTAGGTACCCGCAATTTAAATGTTGTTTTAACAAGGCAAAACATGGCATCGGTTCGCTACACAAATTTAAATGGAGCCAATATAAGACTAGAAAAACCCGCATATGGTCTCCATATTTAATTATGAGGTGAATCGGCATAATGCCCCCAAACCACCTGATATGCATGCGAGATGAACAATTAATATGCAACAAGTTTTATATATAGAATTTATATAATAGGGGCTCGGGAAAAGGTTCACACATCTAGGTTCGGAAGACCTTGGGTTCTGGGGGTCCGGGTTCGGTCTCCGGGTTCGACGAGATCGGGGGGGTCGGTTCGATGGGATCGGTCTTCAGAGGTCGTCGTAGGTCTTGGTTTGGCGTCTGTGGCTCATCGGACTCGCCCTGGTCGGTGTCGGTCTTGTCATCGCGAAGATCTTGTCGGGTCCGCGTATCAGGTCGGTCTTGGCGTTTGGGATGAAGAACTTCGTGTTCCGTGTCGGCGACCTTGGCGTCCGGGTTCTCGGCATCACATCTGGGAAGAAGTACTTGTCACATCTGTGTTCTTCGGGGTTGCTTCGATCGGATCCATGACGAAGTACTTGTTGTCCCATGTAGAAGTCCTTATCGATCCGTGGCGACGATCTTCCGGGTACATGAGGAGAACTTGGCGTCCGTGAAGGGGACCTCGGCGTTCCACGGCCTTCGGGTCCGGAAGGAGGTCATGAAGCCGGGGTCTCGATCATCGACTCCAGGAAGAAGATCTTGGAGATCTGGCTTTTCAAGTGCTAGAGGCTCCGGAGGATCTTGGCGCTAGGACGGTCTTGGGTATCGGACACTCTTGCATTGGTTGCTCCTGTGAAACCCCTGCACTAGCTTCACACGCACACATCCATCCAACTCCAGCGACAAACACAACACCACATACTCGCAACAACACCTCACGCGGCAACAACTAGTACACGAGCAGGCACAAGCCGGTGACACGGAGGCAGAGATGAGGTCGACCAGGCGGCTGCGCGGAGGTCGGTCGCTGCTCGCATGACGCGTGCGCACTTGCGTGCATGAGTGTGGGTCTGGGGAGCGGGAGATGGTGGTGGGAAGGCGCGCCCAGGTGGCGGCGGGTGGAGGGATTAGGGCAGGTGGTAGCTGGTCTAGATTAGGGTTAGGGGTTAGGTTGTCTAGGGTTTGGTTTTTCCTGGGTAGTAGGCTGGCTGTTGGTTGGCCTTTTGGGCTTGGCCGACGGTTGCCTCCCCAGGTTTTGTAAAACGTTTTATTTATTGGTTTTGTTCTAAAAGCCTTTTGTAAATTATTTTTAGACAAAACAAAATACCCAGAAGAGGCCCGGTGTTTCGATTTGAAATAAAGGCGGGGTATTTAGAAAACAAAAATAGACTTTTCGAAAATAGTTTTAGGCAAACAGATGCATGATGATGACGATGCTCAAATGCAATGTGGCATGATGACATGAGAATGCGGTCATGATGATGCGATGCACAAAAACACAGCGATTTTCTAGTAGTGGTTTTAGCGGGATGCCACAACCATTCATATTGATCATGCTGCTATTAAATACCTTATGACAAAGAAGGACGCTAAGCCTAGGCTTATTATATGGGTGCTGCTTTTACAAGAGTTTGATCTACATATAGTAGATAGGAAGGGTGCTGAAAACCCTGTAGCTGATAATTTATCTCGATTGGAAAACATCTCTTTTGACCCTTTGCCTGTTAATGATAGTTTCCCAAATGAGCAGTTAACCGTAGTAGGGGTAAGCTCGTGCGGAAGCCCTTGGTATGCTGATTATGCTAACTTTATTGTCTCCAAGTATTTGCCTCCAATTTTTATAGCTCAACAAAGGAGGAAGTTCTTCTATGATTTGAGGCATTATTTTTGGGATGACCCACACTTATACAAAGAAGGAGTGGATGGTATTATGCGAAGATGTGTTCCAGAATATGAACAAAAGGAGATATTGCATAAATGTCACAGTGCTTATGGAGGACATCATGCAGGAGATAGAACTGCACAAAATGTGCTACAATCAGGTTTCTACTGGCCTACCCTTTTAAATATGCAAGAAAATTTGTTTTATCTTGTGATGAATGTCAGCGTGTTGGTAATATTTCTAGACGCAGTGAAATGCCTATGAACTACTCTCTAGTTATTGAACCTTTTGATTGCTGGGGATTTGACTTTATGGGTCCTTTCCCTCCTTTGAAAGGTTACACTCATATTCTTGTTGTCGTTGATTATGTTACTAAGTGGGTAGAAGACATTCCTACAAAGAGTGCTGACGGGGAGACTTCTCTAAAAATGCTTAAGGATGTTATCTTTCCTAGGTTTGGAGTGCCTAGGTATCTCATGACTGATGGGGGTTCTCATTTCATTCATGGTGGTTTTAGAAAGACCCTTGCTAAATATGATGTTAATCATAGAATTGCTTCAGCTTATCACCCCCAAACTAGCGGGCAAGTAGAGTTATCAAATAGAGAAATTAAATCTATCTTGCAAAAGACTGTTAATAGATCTAGAAAAAACTGGGCTAAAAAGTTGAATGATGCTTTATGGGCTTATAGAACTGCTTACAAAAACCCTATGGGGATGTCTCCTTATAAAATGGTTTATGGGAAAGCTTGTAACCTACCCTTAGAATTAGAACACAAAGCTTACTGGGCAGTTAAAGAACTAAATAGAGATTGTAAGCTTGCTGGTGAGAAAAGATTATTTGACTTAAGTTCTTTAGATGAATGGAGGAGTGAAGCCTATGAAAATGCTAGGCTCTTTAAGGAAAAAGTTAAAAGATGGCATGACAAGCGAATACTTAAGAGAGAATTGCATGTTGGTGAAAAAGTTCTATTGTATAGGTCTCATCTCAGATTTTTTGCAGGAAAGCTACTGTCAAAATGGGAAGGACCTTTCATTATTGAAGAAGTATACCATTCAGGAGCAATAAAAATTTCTTCTTTAAAAGATATTACTACACAAGTAGTGAATGGGCAGCGACTCAAGCACTATATTGCTGGAGATTCTTACAATGAAGATGTTGATGCTTTTCAAGTTATAACTCCAGAGAAATCAATCAAGGACCAAATTCAGAGACCTGTAGAGTCTGTTTTCAAATAGGTAACAATTCTGGTAAGAAAAGTTCCACGAAAATACAATCCAACTTTATTTTTGTAGTTTTTAGTTAATAAGGAAAGTTACGAAGTGAAAAAGGGACGGAAACGGAGCCAGGGTGGCCCACACCCCCCTGTGGCGCGGGCCCACCCCTGGCCGCGCCACTAGGTGGCGAGGCCACCCCAGACTCTGCCTCCGACCCGTTTTCACCCAGTACCTTCCTCTTTTTATGAAACTCCGTAATATATAACCCTCCCGGATCTTCCGAGGTTCGTATATCGTGTTTTCGTCATGTTTTTTTTTTTGATCTGTTTCTGCCAGGTAGAATCCCAGATTTGGAGCCACAATGTCTTCCACTGGATCAGCCGAGGGAGATTCCTTAGAAGATATCATCAACCCATACATGAGAGAGTTGAAGATTCATCCCAAGGAGTTGTTGCTCAAAGATGGGGAGGTCCGGATTAAAGAGATTCAAGGCCCTAAAGGTGAAGGAAGTGTGGAAGACAGGATGGAAGCACTAGAGTAAGAAGTCTTTAGGTACAAGAAGATGGCGGAGCGAGAAGTGGATATCATCCATAAGATTTGTTCCGAACTCATCACCGAGCACCAAAAGGAGACTGCTGAACTCAAAGACAAAGTCCTCTCACTCCGCCAAACAATCAACAAACTGCAAGCATAGTTCTATGACGTTCAAAATCAAAACTGTGAGTATGAGGCTAGGTTTAAACGCATAAGTGCTGCTGCAAGTTTCAGGATGTTGGAAACCACGATGTCCTTTGTTGATGGGAAGCCCTTACCCTGGAAGTCGGATGAAGATGAGAGGATACCACCACCACCTAAGGAGTAATTCGTCATCAGGTTTGGCATCCCCTTGGTTTGTTCCAAGCTTGGGGGAGTGCCGCGGTATCACACCACTATCTTCTATCTTTTTACCCATATTAGTAGAGTCATATCATGAATAGAGAAGTTATTATGTAGTGTGGTTTGCATTATGGAAGTGTCCTCTCTCTTGTTAGATATGTATCCCTTGGTGTGAGTTACCGTTATGGAATATTAATGAGAAGTTCTATCATTCACTCTTTTGCATAGCTTATATTAGTTTTCAATTTGTGGTTATATGATTAATCTTGTTGATAGTATTGGTATCACTTTGGGATCATTAAGTTAATTTAGTTGGTTTTGGCAAACGTGGCTCGGTCAGTAGCACACTATTTTTGAGAGTTCAATGAAAAAGATAGAAGTACTCTAAAGAAATATAATTTCATCATCTTTCTTTCTTGATTTGCTTGTAAGTCTAGTATTCTCTAGTTAAGATCTTTTGTGCTTCCAAGGAAGATTGCATGTTTGTTTTTATCACTTGTATGTTTGTTTGTTTCCTTCAACTCTTATACTTGCTACCCAGCCTTGCTAGCGAAAAACCTGTGCTGCGAGGGAATTCTTCTCATGCATCCACTCCTTTAAACCAAAACCTTTGCCATTTGTGTTCACCATACCTACCTAGTAGCATATTGTTATTCCAAGTAAATTCTTGTTTTATCTACCTCCCAAATTAAACTTGTTATGTGAAAAATTAGTGATTAAAGCTCTCACGAACTTGATGGCACACTTTACTTTCTTGCATTTAATAAACATGAACCATTGGGTCCTTCTTTGTTGCGTATATGCTTGCGCTTTATGAGTTGAAGTTAGCAGAACCATGTATCATGGGGACCGCTTTCAACACTTCATTGGTACTTGTACCTAGTTGATATCATGTTCTTTTGCTTATGGATCCCGGCGGTGTGAAATAAGAGTGGAACTTGTAAGATCATGGAGTTTATATGTGTGTTAGAGAAACGCCTAGGCCGCTAGCCTAAGCCATGCCTAATCATGGTGGAAACTTGTAGCGTAACTATAGTGAGCATTCTATGAAGCATCCTCAATAAAAACATATGCAAATAGCAAATAAAAAGATCGCTGAGATGCTCACTGTCTGCTTGCCTTGTCATTTTGATTATGGGATAACTCCTGTGTCATGTGCAAGGGGTACCCCGTTGGCGGTTCTCAATGATACGCATGTATTTACAATGACAAGAGCTTGCTCGTGACTGAAGTTGAGTAGCATGAGGTTCGGTACTCATAAGTAAGGGGCATGGGACTTCAATTTATAACTTGTCAAGCATATCCTCTTAATTGTGTCACTTTAACCTTAACCACCAAAAGATGCCTATGATAGGGGCAATGAGAGATGAAAGCTAGTAAGTATCATAATTTTTGGGAGCTCTTTATGAGACTTGCAATCCCTTCTTCCCTCTACGAAGGGCCTTTATTTTACTTTTTGGTTGAGTCAGTAAACCTACTCCCTTCTACCTCAGAAAGTATTTTGAGTTGTTGTGTTTCATTCATTCATATGATGATTTATTCAATCATGTTTCTTATGTTCCTTATTTTGCACATTGCTCTTATCTTGATGTTTACTACTTTGAAAGCTATCATTGAAAAACCAGCTATTTGTGAACTCCAGCAAATTATCAACTATTCTTCGACCAAGAGCTAAGTTTGCCATTACCAATTATGATTCACTTTATGTATCTTTATTGTGTTTCCTTTACTCATTGCAAGTTGAGTTATATAATAGTGAGTTGTCTTCTATTATGATCTATGTATTTGATGAATGTGATGCTTCTTGTCCGTATTCTTTTCTCGACTCTTCACTCCATAAACTTGAGGCCATGTTTATTGAGCTCAGTTTTGCTTGGGGACAAGCGAAGTCTAAGCTTGGGGGGAGTTGATACGTCCATTTTTCATCACTATTATATGTCATAATTCACTATTATTCATTGATATATTTCGTATTGAGAGGTGATACTTATGTTATTTCATCTATTTTTGCATGGTTGATGACTTTTGGAGCATGGACCGCTGTAGTCAGGATTCTGATGGAAAAGGGGGTTGTTTGGAGGCAAAATTCGCGAAGATCAGAAAATCCGGGAAAATATACGGAAAATCCTATTTTTCCAGAAGACGAAGGAAGCCAGAAGGGGGGCTGGAGATGGGCCATAGGGGGCCCACACCACCCCCTGGCGCGGGCAGCCCTAGGTCGTGCCAGCAGGTGGTGTGGCTGCCCTGGCCCACTCTAGGCTCTCCCCTGTGGTGTATATTATGCTCCCGAAACCCTAAGACTCGGGGACCGACCACAGAAAGATTCCGCCGCCTCTATGGGGCGGAAAACACCAAGAGAGAAAGATCTCTCCGGCAGACAGATTTCTGCCGGGGGAATTCCTTCCCAAGGAGGGGAGATCGTCGCCATCAACACCACCATCAAGCTGGACTTCATCGGGATCGTCATCATCATCATCACCACCATCACCACCATCAGCACCTTCATCACCATCTCCATATTGATGTAACAATTGCGTTGAATCTTGCATAGTTCATAGAGGAAACTTTCCCAGTGTTGATTACTCTTTGTAGTTGATGCTATTGAGTGAACAGTTGAATTATTGTTTATGTTCAGATTGTTATACATCATTACTTCATCTCTGATCATGATCCATATGATGCCTTGTGAGTAGTTCGTTTTGTTCTTGAGGACATGGGAGAAGTCATGTTGTTAGTAGTGGAATTGTGTTGAGAAAGATTCAATAGTTTGATATTTAAGTTGTGGTGTACTTCCTCTAGTGGTGTCATGTGAACGTCGACTACGTGACACTTCATCTTTATGGGCCTAGGGGAATGCATTGTGTATTTGGCTACTAATCGTAGGGGTTGCCGGAGTGACAGAAACCTAAACCCCTGTTAGAAAACCATTGCACAAGGGACGTAAGGGTCTTAGAGTTTAAAGCTGTGGTTAGGTTTCTACCTTAATTACTTTCTTGTACTTACGGATGTTTGCAAGGGGTATAATCACAAGTATGTATTAGACCTAGGAAGGTCGGTACATTAGCACAGGTTCACCCACACAACACTTAGCAAGCTAAAGAAGATTAATCAACTATATGAAGCAAAAGCACTTGACAGTCTTCCCGTGTGTCCTCGAGAACGTTTGGTCATATTAAGTAATACAACCAGCTTGTCCTTTGCTGCATAAAGGATTGGGACACTTGCTGCATTTATTCTTACTGTCTTTCATTTACTCGTACTTTGTTTACTTGCTGTATCAAAACCCCCTAAAAATCCGTTTGCTAAGTATTTGCAGAGAATTCCTGATCCATACCACTAGCCAGCACCTTCTGCTCCTCATTGGGTTCGACACTCTTACTTATCGAAAATACTGTGATACCCCCCCTATACTTGTGGGTCATCAGTGGTGTCTACTGATTATCTCGTTATTGAATGTGTAGGAAAAGGACAAATTACACTTGGAAGATCCCTACTAAAAGTCCTTGGAGCAATAATAGATGTGGAAAAAGGCATCATGCACTTTGCTTCTCCACCAAACAATCACACGTTCCCCAAGGATAAGAATAATGGTAAGAAAGGTAGGGGCAAGAAATCTGGTCTTAATGCTTCTTCATTTGAGAATACTTGATTCTTTTCTTGCTTCTTATGCCTAGCTCAAAGGCGTTAAAGAAAAGCACTTATTGGGAAATAACCCAAATTTAGTTAGGAACCTTTTTGTTGAGTCGTGGAAGTTATTACCTCTGTAATAACCGCTCCTTATCATTTTTGTGTGGTTTTTGTGCCAAGAGTAACCTCTAATGAGAGAGAAGTAATGCTTGGGAAAGTTGCTGTCCCGAAACAGATTTTTGTGCTTCGTTGTAATAATTCGTGAAAAATCTCTATACGTCGTTTTGAGCTGTAATTTTTGTGCTTTTGCCCTAGGTTGTTATCCAAATTTTGTTAGTTCAATACTTTTTGATTTGAGCAACAGAAGGTCTTCGAAAAAAATTGGTGTTTACCTGCTGGTGTGTTTTGACAGATTTCTGCCATTATTTGCATTTGCCTCTTAATCTCTTTCTCTTTGAGTTCTCTTTGATCATTTGAACTTTTTAAAGGAAGTGCTACAGTATCTTGTGTTTTAATAGAAGTTTTACTTGTGTTGAAACTGAACCAAAAGACTTATTATCTTGAGTACACTAATGTTGCTAATGAAGATTGCGTGAAGTTTTGTATGAAGGAAATTTTGAAGTGTAGGGAAGAGTAATGTAATAAGATGAAGTATGGACAAAATCTCAAGCTTGGGGATGCCACCCGTGTCACCCCAAGAAATATCCAAGAAGTACAAGCGTCAAAGCTTGGGGATGCCCAAGGCACCCCCTTCTTCATCAATAAAAATCTCAGGTTTCTTCCAAACACTTCATCTTTATTGTTTCATGCATAGTTGTGTTGTTCTTGGAGCGTCTTTGTTTTTGTTCTTCGTTTTCGTTTGCTTAGTTTGCTTGAATAAATTGGTTGGACCCCCTCTTTCATACATTAGTTTTCAAAAAAGTTGGTTTGGATTGGAAAAGAGTAGGAAAAGTTCATGCTTAAGTGGTATTAAAAGAGTCTTGTTTTTGACTGTGGCCTAGGCTTTGTCATGTCATGCTTGATAATGTTTTGGCTTCATGCTTAGTGATTATTGTTGTAGCATGACTTGTTACAAATAATTGAGATTGCTTAATGTTCCTTGAAAGAATCATGCTTTGTTTTAGAATATTAAAGCATAGTATTGTGGTATTCTCCTTTGATGCTTTATTTGGGTTGACTTGGCACATGCTCACACCATGTTATGACTATACCAAGTCACCATAGCCTCTATGATCATTTAGTTTTCGACTTGTAATATCACTTTGTGCTTTAATTAATGATGTTTTGTCGCTTTGCATGATTATGCCCATTATTGCTCTCTTAGTTGGTCACTCCTAGTCTTTTTCTAGCCTCCTCATGTACCAAGTATGAGTTCCACTCATGCATCCAACTCCAAATAAAACCAAGTTATTCCAAAGAGTCCACCATACCTACCTATTAGCGTTTGCTATTCCAAGTATATTCATGTTTTTATCTACCTTCCAAATTAAACTTGTTATGTGAAAATTAGTGATTAAAGCTCTCATGAACTTGATGGCACACTTTACTTTTCTTGCCCCTAATAAACTTGAACCATTGTGTCATCTATGTTGTATATGCTTGCACTTATAAGTTGGGAATTAGCAGAACCATGCTGTCATGGGGAACGCTTTCAACATTGCACTTGTACATTGTACCCAGTTGATATCATGCTCTTTTGTTTATGGATGTTGTCGGTGTGAAATGAAAGGGGAGCTTGTAAGTCCATGGAGTTATGTATGTGTCACTACTAGGAAAACGGCCTTTAGTGGCGCACCTGAAAAGGCCATCTGTGGCGCACTAGCAGTGCGCCACGGGCCTCACGCTACGGCTATCTCCTAGCCGTGGCGCACTACCTGGTGCGCCACGGTTGTGTCGAGATAGGCGTGGCGCACATGCCAGTGCGCCACGGAAAGTAGTCCAGGTGCACCACGCGTATGAAACGATAACAGTGGCGCACTAGGTGCTGTGCGCCACGGATATAAATTTCAAAATTCAAAAAAAAGCAGCAGATCTGGATCTCGTCGTTAGTGTCGTCGCGCGTCGGTGCAGGTCGACGTCATCGCCTCGTCGTCGTCACCTCGTCGTCGTCGTCAGAACTGCAAGGAGGAGGAGGAGAATAGGAGGAAGAGGAGGAGAAGAAGAGGAGGAGGAGAAGAAGAAGAGGAGGAAGAGGAGGAGAAGAAGAGGAGGAGGAGAAGGAGAAGAAGAGGAGGAGAAGAAGAAGAGGAGGAAGAGGAGGAGGAGAAGGAGAAGAAGAGGAGGAGGAGGAGAAGAAGAAGAGGAGGCCTTGTCGTCGTCGGAACTACAAGGAGGAGGAGGAAGAGGAGGAGAAGAAGGAGCCCGCCGTCTCGTCGTCGGAACTGCAAGGAGGAGGCCGCCGCCATCACCATGTTCACTGCAAGGAGGAGGAAGAGGAGGAGAAGGAGAAAGAGAAGGAGAAGGAGGAGAAGAAGAAGGAAATGAGAAGGGAGGAAAAGGAAAAGGAGAGAAGGGGAGGGAAGGTGGGCGGGGTGGGGATTCGAAATTTGAATCCCGCCCAAGCTTATCCGTGGCGCACTGGGTGGTGGTGCGCTACGGGTAAGCCGCCCTCTATTTTTTTTTCTGCAGGAAAAAACGGTCTTTTGACCGTAACTTTTTACTCTTTTCAAATTTTGAAAATCTAAAAAATCGCTAAACGACCATAGGTGGTTGCGAGCGGATGCGAAATCTCGTTCTCGTCATTTTGGTATATTATACGATTTTTTTCGATATCGTATGCAAAAGTTACGGCCTTTTTACCGTGGCATGACTTTTTTTTGCAAATAAAGTCAAAACTCATGTTTGTTAATTTTACTAGAAGCTATACCACATTACCTACCTAAATATGAAAAGATTTAATTTTTGAAGTGTTTATCATTTTCTTTTATTTTTTGAAAAACCTAAAAAGGCGATCCACGGGGGGGGGGGGGGGGGGTGGAGTTGGTGCAGGATAGTTAGGCGTAGGGCACTAGGGCAAGGTGCCCTACTACTAAGTTTATACATCTGTGGCGCACATGCCATAGTGCGCCACAGAAGTGTCTGGCCGTTTCACAGCAGAGAGGGGCATGCGCTTAGGCGTAGCGCACCCCCTCCATGTGTGCCACGGTTGACACTAACAACCGTAGCGCACCTACCCTATGTGCGCTACGGATGTTTGGCGTGCGGCCAACAGGGCCCTGGCCCACACACATCTGTGGCGCATTATGGTCATGTGCGCCACGGTTGTTCTAGTTACTAGTAGGGCACTGCCCATAGGTGAGCCACGCCTGTTTTAGCCGTGGGGCACTTCAACCATGTGAGCCACGGATGTGCTGATTACCTATAGCCATTTTCCTAGTAGTGTGTGTTAGAGAAACGCCTGGGCGTCTGGTCTAATCCATGCCTAATCATGGTGGAAACCTGCAGCATAACCATAATGAGCAATCTATGAAGCATTCTTCTTATAAAAAAAGAGATAGAGATTGAGAAAAAAGAAAAAAAGATGAGAAAAGAGGAAAGAGAGAAAAAAGCACCATTTTCCCATGGTAAATAAGAAGATGCTGAGATGCTTATTGTCTGCTTGCCTTGTCATTTTGATATGGGGATTCTTCCGTATCATCGGGCAAGGGGTACCCCGTTGGTGGTTCTCTACGATACACATATACTTACTATGACAAGAACTTACCGGTAACTAAACTTGAGTAGCATGAGCAACGGCCCTCGTATTCAAGGGACATGAGATTGCCAACTTATACTTTGTCAAGCATATACTTCATAGTTTGTTCACTTTAACCTTAATCACTTCAAGATGCTTATGATAGGGGCAATGAGAGCTGAAAGCTAATAAGTACCATAATTTTTGGAAGCTCTTTATGAGACTTGAATCCCTGCTTCCTTCTATGAAGGCCTTTCTTTTACTTTTATATTGAGTCTCCATCTTCTATCTTTATGCACCTATTAAGAGAGAATAGTGGCCATTCTTAGTTTAATGTGCATTGTCCCAAGACTTGTTGATTAATTCATAACTTTGATATTTCTTGTTCTTAAACTATTTTGTATCTAGTCACCCTTATGAACTTTGAAGGTGTCCTATGCATTTATGTTTTGCTACACTATGAGGGACAAGCTGAATACCATTCTCATTATGTTTTCTATATGTGAAATAAACAAACGTCTTTCAAAGCATTATTAGTCATGAATCTTTTGTTTGTACCTTTTCATGTTACAACATAGTTGCTATGTCTTATTGTTTGAACTATATCTTTCATGCTATGTTAGAGTACTATGATCTCGGCTATCAATGTTATAAATACCTTGATCAAGATTGTGATGGTGCATGTCACCTAAAAAATTATTCTTTCTTTTTATCACTTACCTACTCGAGGACGAGCAGGAGTTAAGCTTGGGGATGTTGATACGTTGCAAACGTATCTATAATTGTTGATGTTCCATGCTTGTTTTATATCTACTTTCTTATGTTTTGTCCACACTTTGGAGTATTTTTACACATTTTCTGGAACTAACCTATTAACAAGATGCCATAGTGCCAGTTGCCTGTCTGCTGTTTTTGGTTTCAGAAAATCTAGTAAGGAAATATTCTCGGAATTGGACCAGACAAAAGACCAAGTCAATATTTCACCAGAAGGAACACGAAGTCTAGAGGGGAGGCGAAGAGGGAAACCATGCCGGCCACACCTGGTGGTGGCGCGACCAGCCCTAGCCGTGGCACCATGGGGTGTGGGCCCCCTGGCTCTCCACCAACCTTGCCCCTTCGCCTATATATTGCCCTCGGGACGAAAACCCTAAGTACCCGATCAAAATTCCACAAAAGAGTCTGTCGCCGCCATCATCTCCATCCCTAGATCGAGAGAGATCTGAAGCTCTTCTCGGCACCCTGCTGGCGGGGAGAATTCACCCTGGAGGCCTTCTTCATCACCATGCCTGCCTCCGATGTGATGCATGAGTAGTTCATACCTAGAATATGAGTCCATGTAGTAGCTAGATGGTTGGTTATTCTCCTTTGTGCTACCATCTTTAGATCTTGCGAGCTCCGTTCATGATCAAGATCATCTATTTGTAATCATACATGTTGTGTTTGCGGGGATCCGATGGATATTGAGATGCTATTTCAGATTGATTATTGATTCTATCATGTCTCTGTTATTTGTGATCTTGCATGCTTTCCGTTGTTAGTAGCTATCTTGGCCAAGTAGATGCTAGCAACTCCAAGATGGAGTATTTATGCTCGATAGTGGGTTCATGCCTCTAGTAATCCGGGGAAGTGACAGAAATATCTAAGGTACTAGATGTGCTATTGCTACTAGGGAGAAAACAACAATCCTTTGTTCATAGAACAATCGTATTGTTTACTTTACACACTTTGCTTAAATTAATTATATGTTGCTTGCAACTTAATACTATAGGGGGTTCAGATGATAACCTGAAGGTGGATTATAAGTCATAGATGCAGTTGGATTACGGTCAATGTATAATGTTGTAATGCCCAATCAAATCTCAAATGAGTCAAGATGATTAGTATATGCATGCATGCTTTCTCGATGTTTGTCAATTGCCTCGCTGTAATTTGTTCACCCAACATGTCATCTATCTTAAGGAGAATCACCACTAGTGAACTATGGACCCCGGTCCATTCTTTTACCATCAATCTAAAACTATTTACTATTTTCCTTTTACTTTCTACAAAGCAATTACTATCTCCCACACAATACGTTTAATCCTTTGTTTTCAGCAAAACCGGTGAGATTGACAACCTCACTGTAAGTTGGGGACAAAGTTCTGTGGTTGTGTTGTGTAGGATTCCAAGTTGGAAACAACACCTTGGAGGTGTTTCCTTGCTCCTACTGGTTCGATAACCTTGGTTTCATAACTGAGGGAAAACTTACTGCTGTGCTCATCATACCTTCCTCTTGGGGTTCCCCAACAAGCTCTACATTTTGAGCAAGCATAAGCCCATGCCAGCCACGGTTCCTCACGGGCATGGGGTCCGCAGATACCCGATGTATCACAGTGAGCCCGTGATGGCCACGGTTATTTGTGGGCGTGGGTCCGTCAATAGCTGACATGGCGCCGTGAGCCCATGTCGGCCTCGATTTCTCGTGGGCACGGACCCGTCGAGAGCCGACGTGGCGTCGTGATCCCATGTCGGCTGCGGTTTCTCGTGGTCACGGGTGAAAGAACATTTCATGATCTCTAGTGTTTTGTGTGTTAGATAACAATACCATGGATCATATCATGTGTGCTAAGTGCTGCAGACAATTGTTCATATGAAAAGCAGCCAAAACAAGTTTGGGGGGGGGGGGGGCGGATTATCCGCCCCTGCCAAGGGCCGGATAATCCGGCCTGGTCCATTCGACAAAGGTGGACAAGGCGCGTCATGCAGTATGGGGGCGGATTATTCCTAGGATTGTACGGCTAGGGACAGAGTTTTTGCCCGGGACGGATAATCCACCCCTCTAAGGGGCCGGATAATCCCCCCCCCCCGAGAAATTTTGCAAAGGGCGACCAGGCGCGTCACGCGGTATGGGGGCGGATTTCTCCCGGAAAATCTGTTTTCGGGGCGGGGTTTTTCCCAGGCTGGATAATCCGGCCCCACCTTGGGCTGGATAATCCGGCTCTCAAAGTCACCAACGGCAGTATTTAGCAAGGGGTATTTATTCCCCATCAACCCCTCCTGCCAGAACCCTTGATTCATTCGAAAAAGATCAAACTTGTTCTTCAAGTTCCAAGCGAAATCTCCGTCTTCACCCATCCAAAGACATTGATCTTTGGGGAATTGAATGAGGAGGACTCAATATTCATCAACACCAATCAAGTTCTCAACTTCCCCTCCATTCACTTGGAGGACCCTCGATCTAGTATTTCTTGCAAATATCTAGATCCTAGTTTTGATTATTTGATAATCCCTTGTTTTGTGGCAGCTTGTTTTCATCACGGGAGCCTCCAATTCAGTTGTGGATGTGTGCCCCACTAGCCTTGTAAAGGCACCAGTTCCCACCTCGAAGGGTACCAATAGTGGAAAGGTGGATCGGGCTTTTGGTGGCGAGATCCATCGCAGAATAGGGTGATGCCTATTGTGGCATGGTGGTCTTAGAGCTTCCCACCCCTCCAATGCAGATGTACTTCCCTTAACAAGGAAGGAACTATGGTCAAATAAATCCCCATGTCTCCGCGTTCTTCACTATGGTTTCCTCGCTCCTATTTACACACTTAGTAGTTAGGTTTGCATATAGGGAAATTCTCATAATTGCATATCTAGAGAATTTACATTTGTGTCAAGCCTAAAATTGAAAAAGAACTAAAATTTTGAAGTAGCACCTATTCAACCCCCCTCTAGGTGCCCATAAGATCGATTTCAATTGGTATTAGAGCCTCAACTCTTTATTCGGGCTTTACCGCCTAAGAGATTATGGGCATTAAGGGAGATGGTAGTGATGCTGTGGACAAGGTAACTATGGATGATCTCAAGATGTTGGAAACAACCTTGCTGAAATCCATATAGGCCAAAATGGAAGAGATGCATCAAATGATTGCTCGTCTCTCTCCATCTACAACCCCACCTCCATCTACCTCTGAGGCCACCACTTCGCTCACTAAGGACAAAGTTAATGCTAACTCCAAGGAAGACGAGGTGGTAGGTGATAAACATAATGGTTCCTCCTCCAAAAAGGGAGGTGGTAAGGAGGACTATAGTGAGGTCTCTCACTTATATTCTCCCGATCCACCAATCCCTCACCCTCATATAAACAATAGGGTGATACACCCAAGCTTACTGCATCTTATTTTAATCAATGACAATTCTTAATGAAATATCATGTGTGCAGTTTGTCTATTGAGCTTTGGAGGATTATTGAAGAAGGCCTCCACATTGGAGATTCCACCAATTTGACAAGAAGAGAAGTTGTGGATAGCCAACTCAATGCAACGGCTTTACACATGATTCAGCTCGGTGAGGGTCCCAAGGACATGCTACACATAGAACATCTCAACACTGCTAAGGAAGCTTGGGATGCTCTCACAGAACTCTTCATTGGGAATGAAAGCATGAGAAGGAATACGTATGACGCACTAGGTAACCAAGCTTAAGATTTTTATATGACGGATGGCGAGGATCACGAGGATATGTGTAGAAGACTCAAGTCAATAGCCACCACATTCAGAAATCATGGGGCTACCCACGTTGATGACGCATGGATTAAGAGAAAGTATGTTAGCGCTCTTATGCCTTTTGAGCCTACTGATTTGAAGAGTCTTCAAGGTAGACATAATTATCACCAAATGACTTCTAATGCGGTCATGCAAGAAATGGCAACTTTCAAAGTGGCCACCAAGAATGCCGAAGACGCTCGTGCTCAAGCCATTGGAATGCAAAAGGGGGTAAATGTTGCCTTAAAGGCAAATGTTGTTGAACAAGATGAGGATGACTTTGAAACTATGGACAGTCTCGAGGATGTCAAGAGGGCACATGGTGAGTACATGGCCTTTTATGCTAGAAACTTTTGGAAGAACCCCAAAAAAGCCAAATCTGAAATTGACCGAAAGAATGGTTCTAATGAAAGACAGGAAAATGGTCCTAAACTGAGAACATGCTTCAATTGTGGAGATCGGCTGCACTTTGTGGCCAAATGTCCTTGTCAAAATAAAGAAGATAATGGTGGAAGGCTCATTCTCAAATAAAAGTGAAAGGCACCTTGGAAGAAGCTAGTTATGAAGAAAAATGGTCCTTACAAAAAGCCACCAAACATTGTCTTGGTAGCTCAAGAGGAGTACTCGTCCGGGAGTGAAGGTGAAGAAGATAATGATAGCTCACGAGAGGTGGATGCCATAGCCACCACATCTACACCAACTTCACTCTTCGATTCATCTAATGAAAATGTGAGCAACAAGAACGTCACTTGCCTTATGGCAAGAGGTTCCGAGGTATCATCTTCCACCACTTCCTTTCCTAAGACTACCATGAATATTGATATGGATGATTCTACTAGTCTTAAAGTTAAGGAAGAAATTATTGCTTTGGATTATTTCATCACTAACTTGCAAGGTGATTACAAAGTGCACTTTGAAGAACTCATGAGTAAACTTGCTAAAAATGAAGAGCTCCTTGAAGAAAAGGGTAGAATTGAAAGAGAGGATGCAATGGAGATTGCATCTCTAAAGAATGCTCTAGAAGAAGAAGAGGCTTGTGTTTCCCTTGAGGAGAGACTCGAGTCGATCGAGGATACACATGATGAAGTTGTGGCCAAGCTAATTGTAACACCCTCGAATCGTCCCTATGCAAGTTTTAGCCCTTTCTGCCAAACCCGCATAGAAACGATTCAAGGACGCCCACCAGGCACTTTCGTGCAGCTGGAAAACAAAGTAATACCATTACACAACAGTCCTCAATGGGACCCACAGAACAGATATATATATATATATACAGCACGACTCCAAGAGACAAGAATACAGATATACACTAGAAAGATCCAAATCACCTTGAAAACGATACAACATCCGAGTATAGATAAGATGCAAATGGGGCTAAGAGCCCTGAAGTATAACCAATGGCGTCCATAACCCTGCCCAGGCCAAGCCGGAAGGGTAACCCTGCTAACGATGTCGATCTCAAACCTGCTAAAACAAAAGGGGTGCCGACAAAGGGAAAAGGAAAAAGAGGAGCGTCAATACTGAGGCCAGTACACGGCGAGGCTAGAATTCGGCGGCTCTCGCCTACATAGGTATGGTGGACTGAAGCGGCAGCGCAACATGCACTAAACAACCTATAGAGACTCGATTAACTGTCGGCTATTAGAGAGAGATAAGAAAGACCTATTCGGTACCAACCTTATACTAACACCAATCATACCCATCCTGGTATTCCCCCTCGAGACCAAACGAGGAAGTCAAACCAAGGAACTCGCACAGTTGGCAATTTTATTCATTCCATTAGAGTTGAAGCACTTACTAGTCAGATATAGATAGCATGAGTCATCCTGATAGCATAAGTAGTGGATAGTTTTAGTTAACCATTCCGTTATAGTTGCAATACTTACTAGTCAGAGACAATTAGCATGAGACATCCCAAACCCAGTAGTTGTTGGCACTTTTATTTCATTACATTGGAGTTGCAATACTTACTAGGCAGGTATAATATGACACAGATCACCACAGATCCACCAGTTGTTGGCATTTTTATTATCCATTCCATTGTAGTGAAGCTGATTACTAGTCACATATTAAGTCAAATTTAGAACACTACTTTAGTTATGCTTGTCTATGATCGATATACTGTGCTCCAAGTCGTCCATAACCGCGGACACGGCTTTCAGAAAGATTTACCCTACATGGGTGCACAAATAGCAACACACACATGATCAACCTCAGAAAAACCAACTCAAAACCCAACAAGGCTTTCACGACAAAGCAATCACAGGATTCATAAAATATTTTAGGGGGCCACCCCACTAAGCTACCCGCAACAAAGTTGGCCGGCTCCAGAACGGACCCAGGGCTTGCGAGAACGGTTGTAAACAACTGGGAACCCGAAAGTGTGACTGGGCTTGTCGATACCGCGAAATCGTGCCGCGATCCAAAACAGTACAGGTGCTCCACGCACAATCTTAAATAAAGCAGTAAAGCATGGCATAAGTACAGGATAGTAATAAAACCCCAAACTAGTTTGTGGCCCCAAGAAATAAGAAATGAATCAAGCTCTGGCTAAGGGGGATTCATAGAGTCTCCCGTATGTGGATAGTGCGAATAGTCAAGGAACAGGTATCAAGTACTCAGAGCCTACGGGACACAAGTGGACATGAAAAACCAAATAGCATATATTGCCGACCGGTGCCTCTTTTATTAGTTGTCCCAACAATTTAATAGTTGTATTTAAAGTCATGATCAACTCCACTGTAAGGCATATGACAACATCCCAACAACTGTGTGGTACTTCACGTCACGGGACCGCACCTGAGCAAGCGACTACGACTCGCAAGACCATCTATCTACCAAACAACAGGTAATAGGAGGTGTCCAAGGCAATATAAAGGCTGCATGGTATATATCTGGTACAGAACACTAAAGCATCACGACCCAGATAGCAGTAGATCAACAGGAAGGAAGTAAAGACTAGAAATGCAAAATAGGTAGAAAGGGGGAGAATGCTCGCCTGGGAAACACCGCTGAAGGATCATATCCAGAGAACTTGTCGATACTCGCATCAACTCATCGGCCTAATCCGTGAAGAAGCAAACACTAGAAGAAACACCGGGTGCAATATTTAATACTACGGCAGAAGATCCGGCATGATTATGATATGATGCAGATGCGGTGCAATTAGGCAGTATTAAGCGGAACCGAGGTCCCGACAATTAATTAATAGGTTCCAGTTATTTAGATACCCCGCAATTTAAATGTTGTCTTAACAAGGCAAAAACATGGCATCGATTTGCTACACCAATTTAAATGGAGTCCGGAATAAGACAAAAGTATCCCGCATATTGACTCCATATTTAATTATGAGGTGAATCGGTATAATGCCCCCAAACCCACATGATGAGATGTATGCAAGCATGAACGTTTTAATATGCGACAAGTATATGTCATATTATAAAAATAGAGGCTTAGGGTCACACATCTGGGTTCGGAAGATCTTGGTGTTCGATGTGGTTCGGGTTCGGATACGCGATGGAGGACTTGTCGTGTCAGGACGGGGAACTTGGGTTCCACGTGGTCGATCTTGCCATCGATGGCGAACTCGAATGTATCGGGTACTGGTGGTCTTCGGATCCATGTAGGAGATCTTGACGCATGTGGCGAAGAACTCGGGTTCGGAAGGAGGTCTTGGCGTCTCAGAGGAAGTACTTTGTGGTTCCGAGAAGGAGGTCTTGTCGCATCCGATGGATCGGTCCTCGGGGTCGGAGAACTTGGCGCGCCAGGGTTCGGTCTTCGGATCTATGTCGGTGCACTCGGCGTTTCGTGTTGGCGATCATGTGTTCCAGCTTCGGTTGTCAATGATGTACTTGGTTTGGCATCGATGCGTCTTCGGGTACCGCGGGTTCTCGGCGTTCCATGACGTAGAAATTGCGTCGGTGATCTTGGGGTTCCGACTTGTTGCCACCATGCATCTTCAAGGGAACACAGATACGAGTTTGGCAAGCCGGTGTTTGGTGGCTTGAGCTTTTGCGGCCATGCATGTATACCCAGATACAGAAAACGGCCTGAGGCCCCCGTCCTGGAAAACCAGGGCATGCCTGGGAGCATCAACATGGGGCTTCTGGGAAGCAATGGCCAGCAGAACGAGAGGATCACACGGTTGGGGACATCCGCGAAAAGGACAGAGAAGCAGTCGGGTCAGCATGCGCATGGGGGCACACGGATGGCAACATCCGAGGCCGATGATGTCCCGTACAGCGTGCTTGGACGGCAGATAACAAAGGCGGGAACGACACGGGGAGGCAGGCAACTCCTGCCGGTGAGGACCGCCGAGGAAGCGGCGCGCTCGGAGGGCGTGGTGGCACTCGGGACGGCGAGGCCGAGACAGAAGGAGGCGCTGGCCGGCGGTGCCCTCGCGGAGCTCAGCAGGACGCATGCGACGGGGAGGACAGGGAGCGGGGACGGGGAAGCAGCGGCGAGGACGGGGCGCGCAGACGTAGGCCGGCGGGACGGAGGAGGTCGCCTGAGACGGCACCGATGAGGGCTCAGGCGGCGCTGCGGACGGAGCCTCGGGTAGACGACGTGGCGATGGAGGCAGGCTCTGTGCCTGTGTGGTAGAGGCTGGTGACGCGCGGAGTCGAGGTCGAGGGCGGCCGGACGCGGCAGCGCTCGGGGCGAGCCAGGCGGAGCGGAGCATCTGGCGGCGGCCTGAGGCAGAGCCGACGCGGGATGGAGAGGGGCTCACTAGGGGCGGGGGACTCGACGGGGTGAAGGGCGCCCCCGGCTGCACGGCGCTAGGAGAGAGAGGGTGAGGGGAACCTGGCGGCGGCCGCTGCTGGTAGGGAGGAAGGAGGCGACGCAAGGGAGAGGGTCGCGGGGATTGCGGGCGAGTGACGCGAGGTAGGCGTGGGTGGCATCGGGGAAGCGGACCGGGGAATGGGTGGGACCAGGGGTTCGGTCGGTGATGGTATCATGGGCGCGTCCTTTGTACGCGAGGTGGATGTGCGGGGGCCATGTCGCGTGCGATAGGCCCGGACGGGGCACGGGGGTGGGGCCGGGCAACAGTGGGAGTTGGCAGGTGACGTGCGTGCGTGTGTTGTGCGTGCAGAAGGCTGCGGTGTGTGGTGTAGGTTGTGTGGTGGAGGCGACAGGGGTAGGATAGGGAGAGGGTGTGGCGGCTGGTGGAGGGAGAAGGTGGTAGGGTGGATATGATAGCATTAGTTTTAGGGTTTGGAGGTGGCCGGCTGGGCTTTTGGGCCTGGCGGGCTGCCTCCCCAAAAATAAGTAAATATTTTATTTATTAAAAACGAGGCTTTTGTAATCCATTTTTAGACAAAACAAAATAATCCGGAGACCCGGGGTTCTCGATTTGAAATTAAGGACGGGATATTTAGAAAACAAAAATAGGCTTTTCGAAAATAGTTTTAGGCAAAACCATCCATGATGTCATGACGATGCTCAAATGCAATGTGGCATGATGACATGAGCATGCGGTCATGATGATGCACAAAACAAAAACTTCAAGCGATTTTCTAGTAGTGATTTTACCGGGGTGTTACACTAATCAAGGAACGTGATAATGCTATTGCCAAGGTAAAGAAACTAAAAAAAGGATAAGGTTGAATTTGAGGCTGCTCATGCTAGACTCTCTAAGAAATTGGAGACACTTGACATTGCCCACAAGGCTTTGGAGAGTGAATACTCCATCCTTAATGAGTCTCATGATCATCTCCAAATTCGATTGACCAAGTATGATATTTCGAGCACTTCTACATCAACATGTGCACATGAAGAAAATGCTATGTTGAAAGAGGGGCTCACCAAGGCATCCACTTCCAAAGGAAAGGAAGCTCTAAATGAAATCCTTAGCAAGAAAAGGACCAATAATGATAAGGAGGGACTTGGTTATGTCCCAAAGTCTAAGAAGAAGAAGAACAAGAAGAAGAAAAGCAAAACTGCTCAAGCAAAGACAAGCACCGTCACGAAGGACAAAACTAACTATATTGGTTTTGCAGGGTCTAATGATCCTAATTATGAGTTGTTTTGTGATTAGTATGGTGATGTCGATGCTACATATGTTGGACCATTTGATAATTATATTTCTTGGTCTATTTGGGTTCCAAAGACCCTTGTTACTAACATGAGAGGACACATTGAAAAATGGGTACCTAACACCAAGAAGTAATTCTCTTGCAGGGCTATGCTTCTAGGGGTTCTAAATGGGTGATCGATAGCAGGTGCACAAGTCATATGACCAGAAGGAAGGAGATCATCACGGAGATGAGGCCAAACCATGATCAAATAACCGTCTCCTATGGTGATAAGTCAAAATCTGAGGTATTGGGTCTTGGCAAGGTTGTGGTTGCCCACAATATTTCTCTCGTGGACGTCATGCTTGTTGAGACTCCCGGTTACAATTTACTTTCTTTTCATGCCCTTGGTAAGATGGGTTTCGCAGTTTTCATTGATGGTGATTTAGTGGTACTCTTGTGGAGCAAGTCTCTAAAGGTCACTTTCGTTGGGTACATCGAAAATAACCTGTATGTGGTGGACTTTTTGGGGAAAACCACAGCGGGGCCGATGTGCTTATTCAGAAAAGCCGAGGCAGGATGGTTATGGCATCGCCGTCTAGCCCACGTCAACATGAGAACTTTGCAAAGTCTTCACAAGGGTGGCCACATCCTTGGACAAAAAGACAATGTTTCTTTTGCCAAAGATCGTGTTTGCAGGGCATGTGTTGAAGGAAAGATGCACGACTCTCCCCACAAGAGGAAAACTATTATATCATCAAAGAGGATCTTGGAGCTCCTTCATGTAGATCTCTTTGGTCCTCTGTCTCATGCAAGCCTTGGTGGGAAGAAGTATTACCTTGTCATAGTTGATGACTACTCAAGATACACATGGGTTTACTTCTTCAAGCTAAAAAGTGTGACCCAACAAACTGTCATTAACTTTGCCAACAAGGTTTAGCATCAACACAATGTCCCAATATTGGCAATTAAAAGCGATAACGGCTCCGAGTTCAAGAACTACACTCTAAATGAATTCCTTAGTGAAGAGGGGATAAGACACCAATAAATGGTGTAGCCGAGAGGAAAAACCAGACTTTAATGGACATGGCAAGGTCTATGTTGGTTGAATTCAAGTCACCATACAATTTCTAGGCTGAAGTCATCTCCACCGCATGTCACTCATTAAACCGGCTTTGTCTTTGCAAGATCTTGGACAAAACACCATATGAGATACTTATCGGTAACAAGCCCAACATTTCATATTTCCGGGTGTCTGGTTGTAAGTGTTTCTTTCTCATTGAAGGAGTTCGTTTGTCTAAATATGAGTCTAATGCTTTAGAAGGTATTTTTGTTGGTTATGGTGCCGAATCCCACACTTATAGAGTCTAAAATAAGCTCTCCGGAACTGTTGTAGATTCTTGTAGTGTGGTATTCGAGGAAAATGATGGATCCTGTGCGGGGCAAGTTGATGTTTGTGATGCAGATGTTGAAATACCCCAAGATGCCATAAGAAGAATGGGCGTGGGATTTTTTTCCCCATTGAGGAACCCCTTGTGGTGGATCGGGAAGGACAATGCTCTACTCAAGTAGAGCCCTCATCTACACAAGATCAACAAGCTCCACATGCTGGAGAAACTACTGCACCAACACCTCAACCTGCTGAAGATCATCCATCACCTGAAGCATCTAGAAGCTCCAGGCCGGATATTATGGGTAACACCGTATTATCCGGCCCAATCACATCAAACGCCAAGAACAAACATGATGACCAAGAAGCTACAGAAACTCCCAGGATGGATTTTCCGGTCGACACCAGATTATCCGGCCCTGAAGCTTTAGAAAAGAAGCAGTGTCACGACTCGAACCTGGTAAGGTTCGAAGCCCTGTGTTTATAGTGCTAGTCCCTAGATCGAATAGCTAGCACCCAAAGTTTAAGATGTAATATCAAGAAACAAAGGTCATATTACATCGCTTATCCCGGAATAAAATAGTTCATTACAACTTACATAGCTCATATGGCTATCTTATTACAAGGCAGCATATATAACTATATAGCATGGAGTCCTTCATCTTCATGTGCCATAGGCAAACATGTTGGGTGCAGACTCATGATGCCTACTCATCAAACTTCACTATCATCAAGTAATCCTGCAACATGATAAGTTACAGCCACAAAGGGTCAATACATTTTGAATTGTATTGGCAAGTGTCACTAGTATGTGGATATAAAGTGGAACCTATTACTACATGCATATCTGGCTAGATAGAGCTTTGGCTAGTTTGCAGCAAGAAAGTTCTTTTCCTATATTTTTACAAATAGTTTGCAACACTTATTATCAACTAAGTTACACAGGATACCCTCCAGGTAATATTTCCAATCACAACACAGTGGTACCACTGATAGAAATCAGTGAACCTAGGTTCCATTGATAGAAATCAATGGACCAATAACCCTTGTTCACCCATCAAGTTTTAACTTAGAGAAATTAGAATGATGAGATTCTTGATTCTGCTTCATTGTCTTGAGGCTCAGAAGTTGCCCGTAACCGGGGACACGGCTAAGTACTTAGTTTTATCCTCTCGAGAGGTGGTGCACTTTCCCCACAAGACTCGACATGCATCGAGACGAGACTTTTCAGAAGGAATCCCTCATACCACCACGGACACATTCCATCCTATCATCACGACCACCCTTTGTCCGTCTGGCTGAGTTCTTGCAACTTAGTCGGTCAAGGCAGAGCCCATATGCCATGTGGCTGCACTGGAAGCTTCGCAGCAAGAACGTCTCCAATCTCTTTGTTCCTGGGTGGTCGTCCACAAGTGCGATACACCAGCCGACCATAGACATGGCCCCTGAGCAACCACTCAACATAATCCAAGCAAGTCCCATTTCCACCCAGGTGTTTCATTAAGACCTTGTTTTATTATACAAAACATATATTTCCAGTACTTCATATAGTAATAACATGATATTCCACCACGAATCTATTGCATGGCTATGCGTTTCTAATCTTATGATGTTTCACCTACCAAGTAGAAACTACTATTCCCTATTCTACATAGGAGATATAGCATAGCATAATAATATAGTCTATCATGCATATACTACAAAAATCTACTAAGTATAATGAAAATAGTAGGACTTTATGATAGTGCCACTTGCCTTGATAGTAGAATATTTAGGTACTCTCCTTGATCATTCAAATATTACACTCCTCAAAGTCTACAACAATACAATCAAGCAAAAAGCACTCTCAAAACTAGCATCACAAAACATCACATCAATACAATGAAATGCATACAAGCATGCAACAAGATATTTTATTGAACAAGTTGTTACAACAAGGTTCTAAACACTACAAACACCTACTGGTCCTTTATAGGTGGATGCTAATTGTAATAATTTTAGTGCAAAGAGATTATTTAAAACATTTTATAACACTAAAATAAGCCACACTTGACTAACAGATGCTACACAAATCCTATGTACTAAACTAAACTTTTATTAAGATCCTACAGTACATAGGATTAAATATACAACCATTTGCAAAAGGATTCACTCAAAAATAATTTACACAACAATTTTTATACTCAAAATACTCCACAAATTCTTCTGTATAAAACATGATTTTAACCGACTCAAAAATAACGAATTATTGCTCTACTGTGTTCTACTCATTTTTGTGAATCCATAGACATATTATTTGCTAAATTTGGACAAACAGAACTGAAGATATGATTTTTGCAAGTTTCTATGTTCTTATGTCTAAAAATCCGAAAATAGAAATTGATAAGACAAGTGGCAGATTTTTATTAGCCTGTACCCCTTCGGTAAGTGATCTAATATTGACCTTTAGATGAAGATCGGACGGATCAGGATAGCTCACAGGAATAACTCGCCGGAATGGAGGGCGCGGGCTTGGCATCGACATCCCCGTTGCTAGGAAAGTAACCAGAGTCGATGAAGACATGGACGACGTAGGGAATGTCGAGGCGAACACGATGGTGACCATGGCGTTGTTTGTAGAGTCCAAGAGAGAGAGAGAAATCCTTGGCTGGAGCAACATGCGACATCGACAACACGGCGAACTGCAACAAGAAGTTGCACCATCATGTCCTGGAGGTAGGCAACAATGAGTGGAGTATTCTGGTTCGAGGAATTGACAAGTTATCACCATGGACGACAAGATCTGACAATGAACTCAAATTTGGAGATGAAGTGGGCATCGTTGGTATGGATTGTAGAGATATCCTCTGCAGAAAGTTTAGGAACGAAAGTGAAGGAGGACTAGAGGTACCCGCTGCTTCTCTCGGTTCGTCTTGATATGCTCTAGGGAGGGAGATCGGGAGACATATGCCAACGGGTGGCATTCGGAGCACCGGTCTGACTTGCACAATTAAGACAATAAAATGGAGAAGTAATTCCCTAAATGAAACGGTCATGCAATTATGAGAAGATTTCGTGTTGAAGTTGAAGAGAAAAACGCACTAGAATTAATGGGAGGATGGGAGGAAGAGAAGATACCATGGCTGATGAGCTTGAACGACACGAGGAAGATGATCGATGGTTGGGTCGATCGGCTAGATGGGCCACTAAATGTGGCCCGTGGAAATAATAAAAGGATGGGAAAAAATATAGAGGAGTGGATCAGATTAGCTAGGTCGTGGACTGGTTATTGGCCCGCAGATCCTTTTTTAGGAAAGTTTTTATTTCTTTTTCTGTTTTATTTCCTTTGTCTTCTAAATTTATTCAAATTTGAATCAAACTTTCTCAGAAATTTTATAATAAAATATTTTTTTGTAGATTATTTAAAATATAGCACATTGAAACTAATTTTATAAAAAACAAATTTTAATTTGAACATGGCACATAAGCCTATATGGCTTTTATTGTATTTTTCTCATTTCTTTTTTTCTTTATCTTATACTATCAATATCCTTTGATTTAAAGCTCCAAAAAGAGTGATTCCAATTTGTATTGTTCTATTTAATATTTCTTTATCTATATACAACATTTAAAACTACTTTGTTTGCAATTAACTTATTGATTTTTTTGCCATGAGCTTTATTGGCCGAGTATTTTCTTTTATCTTATAAAAATCATAACTTTTTATCCAAGACTCCAATTAATGTGAAATCAATTTCTATGGTTTTGTAATTTTGTTATTTACCATTCTAGATCATTTATAAATGCTTATGCTCAATTTTTATATGGAACATAGCCATATCTTACATTGAACTTGTGATGATTTTTATTATAAGGGTTTAGGTTTTTTTTGGTTTATTTTTTTCCAGTGGTTTAAAATGCAAGTACTTAATGATGATGATGCTTGACATGGATTTGAATTTTTGAAAACTTGTTTGTCACTTTCTCATTCACAGTTATTTTTTTGTTTAAGTGAGGTTCTGATATTTCCATTAGAAACAAAAAATATTCTTTTACCCCTAAATTTCATCCTTTAATTCTTTTTGTTTGTTTGATTTTTCATATTTCAAATTTTGGAAAATTTTGGAATGTGACAAGCTACCAACCTTAAAAGGAATCTCGTCCGAGATTGGGGGAAGGATAGATGGAATAAGTTGGGTTTCAGGTCAACTAGGGTACTACCACCCTTAAAAGGAATTTGACTAGGTTGTCTCTTTGACTTCAGTCTTGGGCTATCATTGGGATATTGAAAAAATTTATCCTTGAATTGACGTTTTATCTTTTAAACTATAAGATAGATGTGGCATTAGACAGGGACATGATCGATTCCTTTACACATGAAATGATTAACTTAAGAGGGGGAATTTTCAGGTGGATGGCTATATATGCGCTTTATAAGTGTCCTATTTCTGCATAGATTTCGCAGGCTCGTGGTCTTCCCACAAGTTTTTCCTTGGATTCATTGTTGTCATCGTCTCTCTAAAAAGGGTTGTTGATCATGTTGATCATCCGATTGGTCCTCCTTTGTAACAATTGGGATTGGGATTCTAAGAACTTTAGCATTACTAGGTCTAACTTAGTGTTGTTGCGGTTGTCGGCTAAAAACTGGGTTGTCACTTGCATCAACTTTGTTTGAGTTGTAGCAATTGCATGGTAATGGGCATCTTGAGATTGATGTTGGGGTTTTAGTTTCTTGGATAAGTCATTTGCTTGGGTTGGGATTGTGATTAGATAGATAAAAGATTCTTAGGGAAAGTGTTCTATTCATACACAACAGATCACACAAAGCAATATACATGCTATATCAATCATACATACACAACAAAGTTCAAACATCACTTAGGAAAACAAAAGAATATCGTCATATGACCTAAGTTTATATGATCAATAAACAATCACAAAGTCGATTATTTAAATGAGACAACTAGTGTGGTGGTCCAACTATAGGGTTTCACTTGAGATTATTCCCTTGAGATTATTCCATCCTTCTCCATAGCTAATGCATTAGGAATGATATCATGGTGTCCTAGGAAGAAATTATGGCATCTTGGTCACACAGCTCTAAGTCAATGTCTATAATGTTTCTCCTAAGTTTAGTTTCCTTGGTCTCCAGGTCTTGAGTATTCTTTTTCTCTTACTTGAAGTCCTTCCAAGTGTTGTGCAGTCTATGCCTAAGTCTTCCTCCAAGTTCTTCAATAGCTTTCCATGCAGCACTTCTTGTAGAGTCAAAGAATGATGTATGAGGTTCCGAGTTGGTGAACATCCAAAGTCCCATTGTCTTGATGTTGTCTTCATTGATAGATTTGTTAACGCTAGCTAAATGAATCAAGATAGTTCCATGAGAAATAAAAGCTAGTATAACCTAGTAAAACCATAATAGATAAGTTTCTCATCCTAAGGTCATTCCTAATTTCTCTCCCATATTCTTATCTACTAAACTTGAACTTCTCTTCTTTCTTAAAATCCTTGTATGATCCTTGAACTTCTCCTCCATTGATCTTGACTTCTCTTGTTGTCCTGGAATACCTTGTCCTTCTCCTTGAGGTTGGAATGTATATCATCATTTCGTAAGTAGCTGGTTGATCATATCATCAATAATACCCTAAATAAAATTTCTAAGTCCTCGAACTATTGAAGTATAATTATTCCTTTTGAAACTTCACTTGACTTCCTTTTGTGACAGAGATAGGTAGATCTAGCATGTTGACGATGTCGAGAAGTCCAAATCCAAAGTAAGTGGTCATGAAGTCCTTATTGATCTTGAAGAGGAAGTCCTTTGAGGTGTTGATACTGAAGTCCTTAGCCATGCTGAAGATGAAGTCCTTATGATGCTAAAGCTGAAGTCCTTGGTGATGTTGAAGTCCTTTGTGATGTTGAAGCTGAAATCCTTAGTGATCATGATGATGAACTCCTTTGTGATGATGAAGTTGAGGCCCTTTGTGATGATGAAGTTGAAGGTCCTTTGAGATGAAGTTGAAGTCCTTTGCGGTGATGATGTCAAAGTCCTTTGTCATCAAGTTGAAAAAGGGAGAGATGTGAAAACAAGCAGAATACTAAGGATAGAGTTTACAAGATTGTTTGTAAATAACTTAGAACAAATGTAACTGAGAAATTTTGCAAAGGGTGACCAGGCGCGTCACGCGGTATGGGGGGCAGATTTCCCCCGGAAAATCTATTTTCGGGGCGGAGTTTTGCCCAGGCCGGATAATCCGGCCCCTACTTGGGCTGGATAATCCGGCCCTCAAAGTCACCAACGGCAGTATATAGCAAGGGGTATTTATTCCCCATCAACCCCTCCTTCCAGAACTCTTGATTCATTCGAAAAAGATCAAACCTATTCTTCAAGTTCCTAGCAAAATCTCCGTCTTCACCCATCCAAAGACATTGATCTTTGGGGAATTGAGTGAGGAGGACTCGATATTCATCAACACTAATCAAGTTCTCAACTTCCCCTCCATTCACTTGGAGGACCCTCGATCTAGTATTTGTTGCAAATATCTAGATCCTAGTTTTGATTATTTGATAATCCTTGTTTTGTGGCAGCTTGTTGTCATCACGGGAGCCTCCAATTCAGTTGTGGGTGTGTGCCCCACTAGCGTTGTAAAGGCACTGGTTCCCGCCTCAAAGGGTACCAATAGTGGAAAGGTGGATCAGGCCTTTGGTGGCGAGATCCATCGCAGAATAGGGTGAGGCCTATTGTGGCGTGGTGGTCTTAGAGCCACCCACCCCTCCAACGCAGATGTACTTCCCTTAACAAGGAAGGAACTATGGTCAAATAAATCCCCGTGTCTCCGCGTGCTTTACTACCGTTTCCTCGCTCCTATTTACACGCTTAGTACTTAGGTTTGCATATAGGGAAATTCTCGTAATTGCATATCTAGAGAATTTACATTTTTGTCAAGCCTAAAATTGAAAAAGAACTAAAATTTTGAAGTAGCACCTATTCAACCCCCCTCTAGGTGCCCATAAGATCCATTTGAATTGGTATTAGAGCTTCGACTCTTTATTCGAGCTTTACCGCCTATAAGATTATGGGCACTAAGGGAGATGGTAGTGATGCTGTGGACAAGGTAACTATGGATGATCTCAAGACGTTGGAAACAACCTTGCTAAAATCCATATAGGCCAAAATGGAAGAGATGCATCAAATGATTGCTCGTCTCTCTCCATCTACATCCCCACCTCCATCTACCTCTGAGGCCACCACTTCGCTCACTAAGGACAAAGCTAATGCTGACTCCAAGGAAGACGAGGTGGTAGGTTGTAACACCCCAAAACTATTAAGCAAGATTAGCAGGTTCAAATAACCCAAAGTTAGGGTTAACAAAAACTTTTATTACAAGTTTTGAATATGAGTGTATGTGTTTTTTGCATTAGTGTAGAATTGAGTGCAATTGCCATGTTTGATTGCTACAAATGATGATAAATGGTTTAAAGATGAATGCTACATCATCTAGGCCAATTACAAACAAAATCAAAAGAAAAAGAAATCAAATATGAGTTAAATAACCAAATGGTCATTTTGACTAAAGTTAACCACTAGGTCACTTTGAGTGTTCCTAGAAGAGCAATTCTAACAGAAACAATTCCACTTCTTTTCACCCCTTGCTAGACCAAGTAAAAGTGTATCCAGGCCCACTTTACAAACTTACAAAAACATTTTCCAAATCAATTTAATGGACATTTGAAGATTGAATCAAGTGTATGTACTAAGATCACACTTTTGCAAAAACCTATCAAACCAATTCCCCTTGGCAAACCCAAGCAACCAGAGACACTCAAGCTTAAGTCTAGATCACTCAAACAATTTCATTCAAAATTTTCAAACTTTGTTTCTTGCGGCCATTTCAGCAAACCCCTTGCTTACACTGAATAATCACCTGCCTAACTTCACTGTTTAAGAAGTGATCATTCGACCATTTGGTCTCCCCTTCAATCCCCTGTCTCCGCTGTTCGTAGCCAAGCACCAGACCAACCCCCCTTAGACGTGTGCACAGTGCAGCACCGCCCAATTTTGGTCGTCGCTGGCCGACAGTGGACAACGTGCCAGAAGCATCGCCGCCCTCACCCACGACACGCACCAGACACGCCGCAGCCTACCACCCCGTTTCACCAACGCGCGACCCGTAGCTCCTGCAACCCGTCGCAAACACCGCTGCGCCCGCGCAGAGCGCCGCACGCGCCCGACCGTCCCAACCCACCTCATTCCTCGCCTTTAAGCCCACGATGATCGCCAGGGAACCACACACCGCCCCTACCCTCAGCCACGCCGCTAGCCAACTGTAGCATCGTCACCGACGAGCCCGAGCCCATGCTGTTCGGTCCCCTCGCCGCAGTATAAGTAGAGACCTCCCCCGCCTCCATTCTCCACACAACACCCTCACCGCTCCTCACTGACACTCCCTCACCCTTCCTCGGAGCAAGGAGAGCTCTCCCTCGCCAGAATTTGGCCGGAGCCCGCCGCTGCTGGAGGAGAAGGGCGTCGTCGATTGCGACAACCCCAAGACCTGTCGTCACCGCCATTTGAACCGCCGTCCATGGCAACATCGTTCGCCCCAATCGCCGACCCTAGCTGGAGCCTAGGTGATCCTCGCCAGAACCCCACCGCCGCGCTAGGTTAGAATCCTTGCCGGAGCAGCTCGTCATCGACGATGACTCTCGGCGGTTAGATTAGATTTAGTTCGCATGGCTCAGATTCATAGATACCTCTTCGCGTAGATAGTCTTGCTGACTAGTGGACCCCGTCTGTCAGCAACCCGTTGCGCTGTGCTGTGCAGTTGGGACGACCCGTTTATTTTCCCACGCGTAGCCCAGAGATTCAAATTAGTATTTTCCCATTTAGCTAAAACCCTATTATGTCCATAGATTCAAAAATCCATTCAGAGAGTTTCACTAAACCAAATTGCATGATATAAATTTTGTTAGAAATGTATTTAAATTATCTATCCAAGACCGTTGGATTAAATCAATTGGAGTTATAGATCACCTATACCAAAAATAACAAGACAGAGACTTTTCCATCTTCAATTTTTTTTTTCAAAAATCAACCATAAATGCTTTTGAGTTGATTCCAACTCTCAAAAATCACAATTGATAATATCTATCTGAATATGTAAAAATATTTAGGTTTGCATGTAGTGACATTGGACTAGTGCAAAAATAATGCTATATAGGCATTTCTAGTCACTTTAAATCTATTAAATGATAATCTTAAATGTTATAAAATATGACCAACACTTTAAATCACATTCCCATGTATTAGAATATGTGGTGATGGCATGTGTCAACATGATCCCATATTTTAATTGGAGAATTATTAAATCTTAATTAATTTCAATAAGTAGAAATTACTTTTCTAAAATAAGATAAATAAGATTAAGTCTTTAATCCATGTGATGATTGTGATGATGCTAGATCATCAATTGTGAGCCTTAGTGTGATAAATAGACTTAGTTAAGTATTTTTTTGGTGATTGTGTACCCCGTATTTATTTATAGACGATAGTACCGACCAAGGATACAAGGAGGAGTACTACCAAGAAGAAGCAGAAGAGAACTTCAACCACTGCACTACTCAAGGCAAGCCTAGCACTTCAAGTAAACTGAGCAAGCTAACACTTGCAAGTTTCTTAACTATGAAATCCATCACTAATTGCAAGATAACCTAAGCAAGATGCATTAGGAATGCTTTGGTTATACAATCTGGATTCTACCAATCCCAAGTTTTACTTGGAAGCTTTATTCTTTTTACCTTACTAAAGTTCTTTACTTTAGTTGGTGATTTGTGAGTCTTGGAAAAATAGTACAGATAGCATAAAGAGTATAAGACTAGTCCTATACTAGATGTCATTCTATGGCATTAGATTGAAGATTAGCACCCCTCATTAGTGAACACTCTTAACTTTAGTGGCTAGTGCTAAGCATAAAAGTTGATCACTTTAGATGGGAATACTTGGTGAAAATGATTATGAAAACCTTGGAATGAGGATTCATTCTATTGAGATATTTTGACATGTGTTGAGAAACACAATGGTTTGATGATGAAAATGTTGAGGCATGAGCCTTAGCCCCTTTACAAAATTTGATGGTTGGGTTCAGATGCGATACCATTCAAATTTTACTGTACGACCACAATACCTGAATTGGGTAGGGCTTAGCCAGAAGTTTATATGTCTTAGTATGGGTTCCCTCGCGGAAGAGGTTTGAGCTGAGGCTACCTCTTGATGATTGTCCTCCTATGCAGTGCCCATGATGGCAGATGGCCATGGCTGGGAGGCCAAGCTCATAGGGGAGGTGCCTATACTAGGGTGTGTAATTGAAAGGTTATGATTGATTATCTGCATACGAAGTATGATGATTCAGGGTTATCCCTGACGAATGTATCGAATTTTGTTGTGAAAGTGTACCACCTCTACATAGTGTCAAACTATTCAAATAGCCGCATCCGTGGTCATGGAAAGTTGGAGTGGCCATACTATTCCATCGTCAGATGTTTTCAAAATTAATTGTGAAGTGAACTATGACTTTGACTTGACCACAACAGAGTTGTGAACATGAAAACTAGTTTCCCACTTAAGTGATTTAGAACCTTAAATTAGTTTTTCTTTACTTCTAAACACTGTTTAGATAAATCTGGCTTTTTTGCAAATAAACCTAGAGCTTAAGGTTTCCTACTAGAGGTACCTTACTTGTTAGTGATAGTTTGCGAGTACTTAAAGAGTACTCATGGATTTGTCCCTAGCTATTCCCATGGCTAGACTATGAGGAGGACTATCAAGATGATGGACAGCAGGAGGTCTACGACAACTAGGATCATCTCCCATCGTCAGCATTGCATGTGACCCTGAAGATGGAGTCCACTACTACACTTATTATTCCGCTGCTTTGATTGTATTGAGACTGGATCATGAGATCCTTTATTTGTAAGACCTTATTATGGTTTGTAATGGATGATGTACTGTGATATCAATCTGTTATGTCTCGCAAAAATGGTAATCCTGGGATTGCGAGGTATGGCATAACAGGCATCTGGGTTTAAAAATCCGGGTGTTGACAAGTTGGTATCAGTGACATCCTGACCATAGGAGACCCCAGTTAGAATGGACGTCCGAACAAAAAAGTTAGTTTCAAAACAAAAGAAGTGAGTATTTATGAAAACCTATTCCCACTCTTACCCTTGATTCTTTCAAAAAAATCATGTTCCTCAAAAATTCTTACATTCCTACATAAAAATTGGACACCCTTGATCACCTCACTAACTTACTCATCCTAAATTCTTGTAGATGGAAGTCCAGTATTGCAACTTCTACCAGCTGGGCAATGGAGCCACATGATTTTTGAGAGGGATCTAGATGCACTGTCAGAGTATCTGAAGCGCCCGCACCTGGAATTCTTCGGGGCTCAACTCAATGATCACATAGGAGGAGATCTACAATGGCTGATAGTTGCAGATCTCAGAGGCAAGATGGAAGCAACAATTTCGGAGAAGATCCAATTCACCCTGAGGGAGAACAACTGGCTAGATGGATTAGCCAGGGAAATGCATGAACCTCTCGCCCGTCTGTGTGGGAAAAACATCAACTTGATCCAGGGAACTCGCTTTTCTCACTTCACAAGGTGTGATTCTATGGGAATGCCCTTGGAGATGCCCGGACATCTAGAGTTGAAGCACTAGGTGGACAATCTTGACTTCATGCTGTATGATAGGCAGAAGGAGTTGGACAACGCTCACAACTACGCCAACCACAACCTTGCCATTGCCATCAAGAAGGACCACACTCTCGCCATGCTCATCAAGGATCGCCAATCACTTCATCGTTAGCGCGACAAGAAGGATCGCACCATCGATTGTCTTCGCAAGAAGGTGGCCGCTCTCAAGAAGACCATCCGTGAACAGGAAGTCCAGCTCGAAGCAAAGGAGGAGGAGGAAGGTGAAGATATCTAGGGAGATCTTTACTCTTACCTCAGTGATGACAACGACTATCTGCAGGATGATGCCATGGAGTTCCACACTGATGATGATGATTCTGACTGCATTGATGATGATTAGATGCACTTGATCACTATCGTAGGAATGAGTTGTACCGGTCCCACTGTATCGTAGTTTCACAGAATGGTTCTTAAAACCATCTGTTCTCCATTTGTGTGTGGTGTGTGTTTGTATTGTGTGCTTGAATGAATGAATGAATGAGAAGAAGTTGTTGTTTTGCAAAACCTGAGTCAAACTCAAAGTTTAAAGCTTTTGAAAACTAAACCATGAACCTTAGAAATTTCCCTCTTATCTCATTATCTATCTCAATCTTCAGATGACTTGTGGAAACCCCGGAGGAAGCAGCTCATCTCAGGACCCGATGCTGCAGATTCTATAAATGCTAGTTTCCGACCATGAAGCTAGTAGAGCCGAATGCCAAGCCAACCTAGCCACTCTCCAAAAGATAGCACAAATGGCTCACAATAATCAAGGCCATGGAAACGAAGATCATCATGGATCCAAGCTCAAGAACTTTCAGAACACCAACCCACCTATCTTTAGTAAGTCTGAGGATCCCTTAGATGCTGATGACTGGCTGCAAACCATGGAGAACAACCTGGAGGTCGCAGGAGTTGAAGCCAATGAGAAAGTATTGTTTGCCACCCACTATCTGGCAGGAGATGCAAGATCCCGGTGGAATAGCACGCGTACCATGAATGACGATCAGATGATGACTTGGGAAGCATTCAAGATTAAGTTCAGCCGCTCTCATGTGCTGTCGAAGGGATGATCCCAAAATACCCCAACCGGACAAGAAACAAGGCAGTCGGATCGCGACCGGCTGGCCAGATGCAGCCGAACAAAGCAAGACAGGCCGGCTATCGCATGGTAGCCGGATCAGCAAGAAGCAGCCGGCCACGGCAACGTAGCCGGAACCAATCAAGGAGACAGGACGACGTGCGGATTAGTGCGTGGTACGCCCTGTACGACGATAAGACTGGCAACTACTCAGCCATACCGAAGACTTTGCGGGGATGACGCAGGAACAGTGGGCTGATGCTGACGACAGGCTCGCGCGACGTCCACTATGCCTACGACAGCCATAGCGCTCGTACTCCGATGGGACATGTCATACCAAATACTGTAGATGACCAGTCAGCTGGGACCCGCCTGTGGGGCCCGCCAGTCGGATTGGCCAGTGAGACTGTTGCCTCTTTGCCTATATAAGGAGAGGCAAGGCCTCAGTAGAAAGGGTTGGTCTCAGTGCATTTAAGACACTAGCTAGAGAATACAGCTCCAGGAGCGCTTGTAGTTCATATATACCTCATAGTCAGATCGGCAGGAGTAGGAGTTTTACCTCATCACGAGGGCTTCGAACCTGGGTACTTCCTGCGTACAGCTATGCTTGCTTGTATCCAATCCCGCCTGCGGACGCCATCGATAGCTTCCCTGATAGTCCCCACACCTCTATCTAACCTTCTTAGGTACCGCCGTTCCCAATACAACGGCAGTTGGCGCCCACCGTGGGGCATGGCTTCGACCAGAGTCACGTTATGCACGGGACCCCGCACCTTAGCCGGTGAGCACGTGGCCTCCGGCCTGGTGCTCACGCTCGGCAAGTTCGACTGTGTCATCGACAACGCTTCTTGCTTCGCCGGAACCTCCTTCCTAGCGAACGGCTCCATCCCGCTCTTCGGCGACCTCCCCGTCTACGTCGCCACCGTTCCGGAGCATTTCCCTAGGGAGATCGTCTCTGTCACGGGGCTACCGCATCCGGGCGGTAGCGCCTCCGTCGCTTCCTGCGGCGTGGAGGTCATGATGGCCGGCTCCAGCTCTCACCCCCGCCAACCGCGGCAGCAAGCCGCGGACGAGGGTGGAACTTCCGCGCCTCCGCAGCCTCGGAATCCGGTGGAGGAGGCCATTGATCGGCTCCTGACGCCGGTTAACCTTGGGGATAACCCGGAGGAAGCCGAAGCCAACTTTGCCATGGAGAGACAAATCCTCCTCTAGGAGGCCATGGAGCTGGCGGCAACCCGCAAGCAACTCGAGATCACCCAGCACGAGTACGATCGCGCACACGGCTTCACTCCGGCTACCGTGGAGCCGAGCCGGCGTGACCAGGTGCGGCGCCGGGGCAGCGAGCTCGGCGGAAGGATGGAAAAGGATGGGAGCCGGATCCTGCACCCGCCCTCATCCGGGCCACCTACAACTCGCCCATCAAGAACCTGCGCGTGGCGCAAGCCGCGGCAGAAGAACTACCCATCTGCAGGGCGAGGAACGAGCCTGCTAGCACGCTCGCGTGCAGGAGCTCCTCAGCATCGCGGATGAGCAGGCTGACGCCAACCGGCAGATGCAGGAGGACCCCAGCTACTCCAGGGGGAGCAAGCTGCCTGTCAACAACAAGGGCGCGCCTCGCGACACCCAACAGGCATCCTCCCCTCAGCCGGCTAAGGCCCGCAGCAGGCGTCGCAGCTCTAACAACAAGGGCCAGCCGCGCCAGGAGCAAACGGTGAACAGCAACCCACCGCCTCCCCCTCCACCAACCGGAGCACCTAGACCCGCCGGTTCCCGTCTCTCGGGCCGGGTGGGAGTGCCCAACCCGGATCGTCCGGATGCCCGTGACCGCATTGAGCTCCTCTCTCAAGCGCGTGTCACGGAGGAAGAAGACTCCACCGGACTGGTTTGTTTCGGACCCCGCATCCAGAACGAGCCGTTTCCGGATAAGTTCACCCTGCCCAGGGATACCCCCAAGTACGACAGCAGTATGAAGCCGGAAGACTGGCTGACCAACTATGCTACAGCAGTCGGCATCGCCCATGGGAACAAGCGCACAACCGTACGTTACGTCCCTCTTATGCTAACCGGGTCGGCAAGGACGTGGCTCAACAGCCTTGCGCCCAACAGCATCAACGCCTAGCCGGACTTCGAGAAGGTGTTCGTCCGCAACTTCAATGGCACGTACAAGCGTCCGGGACGCCCGCGCGACCTGGCCTTGTGCGTCCAGGGCGACCGCGAGACCGACCGCGAGTACCTCGCCAAGTGGACGGAGCTACGCAACACTTGCGAAGGCATCCTGAAGAGCCAGGCCATCAACTTCTTCATCGCGGGTTGCCGAGAAGGCACCATGCTTTGCCACCGTCTACTGTGTGACGAGCCAAAAACCATGGCGGAGCTCATGAGGGTTGCGGACCAGTACGCCACGGCGGATGTCGCCATGAAGAAGCCCCTCTGTGTAAATGCTGACGGGCGTCCGACTCCTATGGAGCCAGCCTGCGACCGTCCGAGAAGTCCGGCTGGGGAAGACGAATCCTCCAGACGCCACGGCAATGACAACTGGTTCCATGGGGACCGCCAAGCCGGACAATAGAAGACCCGCTACCACGAGCGGCAGGTCAATGCTGTGGAGGGTGCGCCCGACGCGCCGGCCGATGCAAGGAGGCAGAAGCCACGGCTCACCTTCGACCAGATGTTTGACGGCCCGTGCAAGTGGCATAGCGGTCCCTTCAAACCGGCTACGCATACCACCTGGAATTGCAGCTGGACCCGCCAGCTAAAAGACCAGGGTAGCCAGCCACGTCTCCCCCTGCCCCCTCCTAGTGGACCACCACCACCGGCTAGGGGAGCCGACAATGATGGTAACAGTGGCAACGGCGACAACAACAACAACGGCTACCCCCAGCCGCACGCCGCCTACCACATCTTCGAGACGGAGCTGGACGAAGAGCATAGCCACAGGCGACGCTCCAAGGAGGTCAATGCCATCGTCTCTCGGGTACCCTAGTACCTGAACTGGTCAGAAACCCCCATCACCTAGAGCCGTGAAGACCAGCCGGAGCAGCTGCCGACTCCCGGGGGCTACGCCATGGTGCTCGACCCCCTCATCGTCTCCAACGCACGTACCTGTCGTTTCTCGCACGTCCTCATCGATGGAGGCAGCAGCCTCAACCTCCTCTACCGGTCCTCGCTGGAAAAGTGGGGAATTCGCGAATGCGACCTGCGCCCGACTACCACAACATTCCACGGCGTGCTGCCAGGGCCAGCTTGCGCCCCGCTGGGTAAAATCCAGCTGGATGTCATCTTCGGGACCGAGGAGAACTTCTGCCGTGAACCGATTTGGTTCAAGGTGGTAAACCTGACGAGCTCCTATCATGCTCTCCTCGGGCGCCCCGCCCTCGCAAGTTCATGGTCGTCCCCCACTACGCATACCTCAAGACAAAGATGCCGGGACCCAACAGCGTGATCACCGTCGCCGGCTGCTTCAGGCGGTCGATGGAGTGCGCCTCAGCCGGTTCCAAATTGGCAGAGGCCCTCATCATAGCCGAGGAGAAGCGCGTAATCATGCGCAATGTGGCCATGTCCCAGCAGGACATACCGGCTAGCAGCAAACTGGCTGGAGAAGGAGCCTTCTAGACGGCAAAGGAGATGAAGAGGATCCTGCTCGACCCCTCTGACCCGACCAAGTTCGTCACCATTAGCACCAAGTTGGACAGCAAATAGGAAGGCACGCTCGTCGACTTCCTCCATGAGAATCGGGACATCTTTGCATGGTCACCCAAGGACATGCCAGGTGTACCGAGGGAGTTCGCCGAGCACTCACTTCATGTGCGGCCGGATGCCAAACCGGTTAAGCAACCTCTACGCCGGTTCATGGAGGAGAAGCGAAAGATTATCGGTCACGAGATCACCCGGCTCCTTGAAGCCGGGTTCATCATGGAAGTGTACCACCCGGACTGGCTGGCGAACCCAGTCCTGGTGCTGAAGAAGAACAAGACCTGGCGCATGTGTATCGACTACACCAGCCTGAACAAGGCGTGCCAGAAAGACCCCTTCGCCTTGCCCCGTATCAATCAAGTCATCGATTCCACGGTCGGCTGTGACTTGTTGTCTTTTTTAGATTGCTATTATGGTTACAATCAGATCCGGTTAAACCCGGCTGATCAGATTAAGACATCATTTATCACCCCTACGGGGCTTTCTGCTATGTAACCATGCCCTTCGGTCTGAAGAATGCAGGAGCTATCTATCAACGCTGCATGCAAAAGTGCTTGCACTCGCAGATAGGCCGAAATGTGCATGCCTATGTGGACGATGTGGTCTTCAATACCAAGGAGAAGCGCACCCTCCTGGAAGATCTAGGAGAGACATTTGGCAACCTCCGCCAGTACCAGATGAAGCTGAACCCGGAGAAGTGTGTCTTCGGAGTGCCATCCGGTCAGATCCTCGGTTTCCTCGTATCACAACGAGGCATCGAGGCAAATCCGGAGAAGATCACGACCATCGAGAGGATGCAGCCGCCTAGGAGCCTTCTTGGAGTCCAAAAGTTCACCGGATGCCTGGCCTCCCTTAGTCGTTTCGTCAGCCGGCTGGGAGAGAAGGCACTCCCATTGTACCAGCTGATGAAGAAGACGGACAAGTTCTCCTGGACCTCACAAGCCGACGTTGCATTTCATGACCTCAAGAGCATGCTATCCATAGCACCGGTCCTAGGCACGCCGACTAGCAAGGAGTCGATGTTGCTCTATATAGCAGCCATCAGCCGGGTCGTCAGTGTCGTCCTAGTGGTGGAGCGCCCCGAGGAAGGCAAGGCTCAGCCGGTTCTGAGGCCCGTCTACTACCACAACGAGGTTCTGTCCCTCTCCAAGCAGAACTACCCCCACTACCAGAAGATGTGCTACGGCGTGTACCTGGCATGCAATAAGCTCAAGCACTACTTCTAGGAACATCCGATTAAGGTCGTGTGCACCGCACCCCTTTCGGAAATCATCGACAACAAGGACGCCACCGGCCGAGTCGCCAAGTGGGCCATCGAGCTCGCAGCCTACTCCATCCAGTATGAGCCCCGACTCACGATCAAGTCGCAGGCGCTAGCGGACTTCCTCGTTGACTGGACCGAGACCTAGTATCTCCCACCGGTTTCGGATTCGGACCACTGGAAGATGCACTTCGACGGGTCGAAGATGCTCGGGGGCTTGGGAGCTGGCATCATGCTCACCTCTCCCAAGGGAGACCGGCTGGAGTATGTACTGTAGATCCACTTCAAGGCCTCAAACAACATATCCGAATATGAGGCATTGGCGCACGGACTCCGGCTCGCCAAGGAGATTGGTGTCAACCGGATCCTTTGCTTCGGCGATTCAGATCTGGTGGTGCAGCAAGTATCCGGAGAATGGGACGCCCGAGATGGAAACATGGCCCTCTACCGGTTCCACATATAGAAGCTCAGCGCCTCCTTCGGCGGATGTGAATTCCATCACGTCCCCCGTGTCAACAACGAGGCAGCCGATTCGCTCGCCCGAATCGGATCCACCAGGCAGGCGATCCCACTCGGGGTCTCCTTAGAGCACCTGCGCAAGCCCTCCATCAACCCATCGCCCGAGTCGGATTCCATCTTATGAGCGGGGAGCGCCCCGACTGATGGGGCGACGGAGGCGGGGCCGGCTGAACCTCCAAAGAAGAAGGCCCGCACAAACTCCATCAAATCAGTACCCTTCGGCTCGCAAGACCCGGGGGCTGCCGACTCGTCAAGCGGCCCGGGGGCTACCGTCCCGGGTACCTCATCCGGACGACCCCCCGACGACCATCAACCGGAGAGCGAGAGCATCCTCGTCATCCGGGAAGTGCCATCCTGAGCAGAACCCTTCATGAACTACATCGCCAACGGGGAGCTCCCGGATGACGAAGTGAAGGCCAGGCAAGTCCGGCGCCGCGCGCACACTTACACCATCATCAACAATGAACTGTACAAGCGCAGTGTATCCGGCATCTTCCAAAGGTGTGTCGATGTGGATACGGGCTACCGGCTACTCAAGGACATCCACTAGGGTGAGTGCGGGCATCACGCTTTGTCAAGGGCGATAGTTGCCAAGGCGTTTCGCCATGGCTTCTATTGGCCCACTGCCCTCAAGGACGCTGAACAGCTAGTCCGCGCGTGCAATGGGTGCCAGCGCTTCGGGCAGCTCAGGCACATGCCGACTTCGGTACTCAAGACCATACCGATTACCTGGCCCTTCGTGGTTTGGGGCCTCGACATGGTTGGTACCTTCAAGCGAGCACGCACGAGCATGACCCATCTGCTGGTGGCGGTGGACAAATTTACAAAGTGGATCGAGGCCAAGCCCATCCGGAAGCTGGACGGGGTGATAGTCGTTACTTTCTTCACCGACATCATCAACCGGTTTGGCTACCCCAATAGCATCATCACCGACAATGGCAAAAACTTCGCCAAGGGGGCCTTCGCCCGATTCTGCAGCAACAAGGGCATCCGGCTGGACCTGGCCTCCATCGCACACCCGCAGTCCAATGGGCAAGTCGAAAGGGTAAACGGCTTGGTGCTAGCCGGCATCAAGCCGCACCTCATCGAGCTGTTGGAGAGGTCACCCGGATGCTGGATCGAGGAGCTTCCGGCTGTGCTATGGAGCCTCCGCACCACGCCGAATAGATCAACTGGCTACACTCCGTTCTTCCTGGTCTACGGATCGGAAGCCATCCTCTCCGCGGATATCGAGTTTGACTCCCCGCGCAAGCTCCTTTACGACGAAAAGGCCAACCAAGAGGCACGGGAGGAAGGTGTGGACCTCTTGGAGGAGGCCCGCGAGTTGGCATTGTCGAGGTTGGCCCTGTACCAGGAACGACTATGCTGCTACCATTCAGGCCGGATTCGCCCAGTCGCGTTTCACGAGGGCGACCTGGTCCTCCGGCTGGTACAAGACACGAAGGGCATGCACAAGCTATCGCCACCTTGGGAGGGCCCCTTCATCATCAGCCAGGTGCTGCCCAACGACTCCTACTACCTCATCGACACGCAGCAGCCACGCAAGAACAAGATGGACAAATCAGACGAGGAGACCGAGCGTCCCTGGAACTCGGCCTTGCTGCGCCCGTTTTACACCTAGTCACCAGACAGTGTATGTATCCCGCAAACCCTATGAATGAAAATGCGGACCCCTGTGAGATGCTCGGGGGCTCCTTGCTAGAAATGTGTTTGTACCTATTTTCCGGTTATGATTTTCCGGCTCCGGCAACCCCTACCCGGGGGCTTGCCGGCTGGCCCGACCTGCTAAGTCAACAAACCGACTGAGTAGTGTGCGACGATGTCAGAGGCCCACTCTTCGTCTCAGCTACAGACCGCAAGCCGGCTGTCCAGCTAGCAAGAGCAAAAGCCCGAGGCATCCGACACGAAAAACGGGGAGGAGACGCGACAGATCGGGCGTCCCGGCCTTGCAACTAGCTTAAGACAATCCGGTTACTAAGACGTCAGTACTGTGCACGATGTACTGTCAGCTCCCTTTGATTCCGGCTGCATACCACTACCCGGCTGCCCGGCAAGGACGCAGCGAAAACAACAGAGCACACGAGAAAACGACCAAGTGTCCAGAAAGGCGCAAGCTAGTTTTCAAAAAACAAATCCGCCTTCCCGCTACAATTTGGCAGACTAACCTATTAACATGTGAGAATGTATGTGTGTGTATATTCTTGTATGACTACCTTGAGTCGGAATTCAGGAAGAAAAGAGAAGAAGATTTGAAGTCCTTGCCTTCATCAAGCGCTCCGAATCTCGGGGGCTACACCCACTGGGTGCGCTCGCGCGCCCCCAGTGGAATCTTGTAGTTCCTGACTGGCTAAAGGTGTTTAGCCGGGCGTTCGGAGCCCAGGTGAGGGCAAGGGCACGAGCAAGAGAAGACAAGGAAGATTCGAAGCACCTGGCTATGCCAGCTACTCCGAATCTCGGGGGCTACACCTAGTGGGTGCGCTCGCGCGCCCCCACTGGAATGTTAATTCCCCCAGCTGAAGGTGTTTAGCCAGCGAAAGCAACCGACGAAGATGGTTCTAGTCGGATAAAGTTAGAAGATTAGGGAAAAGAAGGAAGATTCGAAGCACCTGGCTACGCCAGCTACTATGAATCTCGGGGGCTACACCCAGTGGGTGCGCTAGCGCGCCCCCACTGGAGGTGCAGTTCCCCTGGCTAAAGGCGTGTAGCCGGGCGAAGTCAGCCGGATAAAGTCAATCGGCGAAATATTGAAAGAAAATGCAAAGGGCACAAGTTGAAGGGAAACCAAGTCAGTTCAAAATTAACATTAAAAAGAAAAAAGGAGGCGAAGCTCCCATGAGTTTACCTGGCGCCAGAGACAGCCGGTACAGGCAGACAAGTTTCAAGACAAACAAATACACCCGGCATCCTGAGGTAGTAGCTAAGCGGCAGGACCCTTGCCGTGCGGAGCATCTTGGTTGGCGGTAGCTTCAGGTGGAGGAGGCGGCGCGGCGCTCGACCCAGTCCCGGCACCCGCGGCCGGCTGCGTCGAGGTTTCCGCATCAGGAGTACTGACGGACTCCGAGTCGGTGAGAACCTCGTCGGGATCCACGTAGTCGGCGATCTTGATGGTGGAGCCCTGGAGCTCCGGATGAGCCTGGCGGATGGCGGCAAGGTCGACGCCGGTGCGGAAGCCTCCGTTGATCTTCTCGATGCGGGCGTCCTTGTACCAGGAAAGCATGAGGGCCAGAGCCATCTCCGCTCTGGCTCGCGCTGCCAAGTCCCGCAGCCGGTCCACCGCAGCCGGCACCTCCCCCCCTTCGCAGCCAGCTGCACCACCGTCTCCGGAACTGGAGCATCCGACCACAGGAATGAGAAGATGTCCCGCGCCGCTTGAGGAAGCTTCGCAGCTTCCTTGCCAAGAAGGACGACGAGCTCCCGGGTTGTCGGCTGCGCTCCCGGCCAGTTCTCCTACAGCCGGTTGTGCGCCGGCAGGTCTATGCCGGGATAAAACACTGTCAGAAAAAAGATAGTCAGATCCGACTACCGGATGCGGAAAGACAGGGAGACGAAAAAAGGGAACTTACCCTTAGTCGTGTGGCCAACTTGCATCAGTTCCTCCACCAGAGCCTTCTCCTTAATCGCCAGCCGCTTGATATCCTTCTCTTGGTCCTTGTTCTGGGCCTCGAGAAGGTTGAAGGCTTCGATTCGGCTGGCGAGAGAGGCGTCGCGCTCCTTGACGGTGGCCTCCAGAATGTCTACCTTCGCGTGCCAATCCTTGTTATGCAGCCACAGAGTGGAGTTGGACTTGCTCAATCGGTCGTTCGCTTTCTTCAAGCGATCGATCTCGCGCTGAGCGCACACGAGGATAGCTGTGACAAAGCAGGCTATCAGCAAAATAAAAAAAGACGATTCCGGCTGAGGCAAACTTACTCTGGGAGGTTCCTTTGGCGGCAGCGAGCTTCTGCTCCAAGGACCAGTTCCTGCCGGCTACGGCCTCCAGTAGCCGGATCTCCTTCACCGCCAGCTCGAGGGTGGCAGCGAGATCTGTCAGCGAGGCAGTGGAGGAGGCGTCGTCATCCACGGTGTTGACGGCCAAGGACTCCTTTGCGGCAACCACCACTGTCCTCCACTCCTCTCGCGGCTCGTCCTCGGAGTTGTCGTCACCGACAACCACGAGCTCCTTGCCGGTTGCTGCCCCCCGCGTGCCCGCAGAAGAGTCGCCCGGCTGAGAACCCTCTGCTTCCGGCTGGGCCACCACGTCCGGCTGAGGACCCTTCGCTCCGGCTGAAGCAGCCGGTTCAGCTCGAGGCGGCGGCGGAGGCGGTGCCTTGGAGGAAGGGGCGTTGGCATACGTGGTCGGCGTGCGTGGTGGCGACCCGGTCGGCGCTTGCGCCGGGCTCGCAGCTCCAAAGGAGACCAGCGTGCTAAGAAGATAGAAGACGAGAAGAAGGAAAAAGAAACAAATAAGCCAAAGGCAAAAAGGCAAAAAAATGAAAGAAACAGAAGATGGTAAAAGAAAAAGGAAGAAGGACGTACCCCTGCACCACCGGAGGCGGCCCCTTCTTCCGGCCAAGGCGACTCGGTGGAAGGGCGCTGGTCCGGCTCCTCTTGGGGGCCGGCTCCTCCGCGGCAGGCCGGCTGGCGCGGGAACGGCTGGAGCCGCTCCCGCCAGCGCCAGACTGGCTGGAGCCGCTCCCGCCAGCGCCAGACTGGCTGGAGTCGCCGTCTGTTGCAGGGCGCTGCGCCGGATTGGAGGCCGGCGTGGCATCCTCCTCCTCGTCAACCTCCACGTGGGGGTCGGCGGCCGGTTCGTCGTTCTGGCTAGGGAAGGCATCCCCGTCCCCGTCCGACTCCTCGCCAGACCGCTGAGCACGCGGCTCGAGCAAGTCAAGCGTGAAGGTATCGAGGGGGGCCTCACCCTCCTCACGAAGGATGCAAGGGAAGATCTGTCGAATACAAGAGATTAGTCGGATAAAACAAAAAGAAGGGCAAGAGATATGAAAGAAAACTCCGGCTAAAAGGACCTACCCGGGGCGCGTGGTTGTCCCGGTTGTAGGACGCCAGGCTGAAGGTCCAGCCTTCCGGCAACCGCTCCTTGGTGATCGTCCACACCCACTCCTTAAGGTTGTGGTAGCAGGGATCACGGCGCGATAGCCGGGTCGGGTCCAGCCGACCGGAGTAGAAGCACACCTTGTGCACTCGCTGCTGCAACGACATCATCAGCCGGGACATCCAGCTGAGGGTGATGTCCAGGCCGGTCAGCCGGCAGGTGACGAGGGAGCGCATGCACTGAAGCATCGCGTCCGACTCTGCCTTGTCACCATAAATCTTCAATTCCAAGTGCTACCAGCTGGACTCGACATCCTGGAACGCCGGAAGGTTAATCCGGTCCACGTTGGTGCGATTCTTGACGTAGAAGTACGACTGCTGCCACAGTCATACAGTGTCATGCAGCCGAAACTTCGGGTAGCCGGTCTGCACGTGGGAGTAGATGGAGGCGCCTCCACAGACGACTAGCGACCCCTTCGTAAACTGCACCTTCGGCCGGACCCGGAAGAGCCAGCAGAAGAGCCCGAGATCCGGCTGGATCCCGAGGTAGATCTCGCCGAAGGCCATGAAGTGAGCCAACTTGCTGATTGCGTTGGCGCCGAGATGGTGGAGGCGGAGGTCGAAGAAAGCAAGGAACATGAGGAAGAACGGGTGCACCGGCAGCGCGAACCCGTGCGCCAGGTGCGAGAGGAAGATTACCTGCTCTCCCTCCGCCGGGTGTGGCGACACCTCTCCTGCCGGCGCTAGCCGCACCTCTACTTCCTCCTCGGATGGGAGGACGTGGGTGGCGTGGTACTTCTGAATGTAGTCCTCCGTGACGGAGGAGCGGCACCAGGCTCCGCATTCAGCAGCCATCTCTGGTTCAGGGGAGCGCGCGGCGGCGGATGACTGGCGGTGACCCGTGCCGCCGATGACGACAAAGGGGCGGTGCAGCGGGCTACAGCAGCGGCGAAGGCAGGGCACAGAGGGCAGGAGCGCAGAAGGGGAGAGAGCAACTGGAAGCAGGGGAGCAGAGGAAAGGAACTGCTCCCCCGTGTCCTCCCTTTAAAGGGCCGGAAGAGCAACCGTCCACGGCGCCACGTGGCATACATCCAAGCAACCCTCACCCCAACCGCTGCCTAGATCCCGTGTGCCAACGCGGGGTGCGCAGAAGATCCTGGAGCAGGAACCGAAGCACCAGGCGGCAGTTCCCCTAGGTGACGTGCGACGGGACATTACGCTGCCCGCCGCAAAGCAATGATGGCGCATGCGCGCGTGGCCGGCGTCAGCACTGACGTCACAGGTAGCGCAACTGCCAGGCGTAGCCGGTCACAAATTCAAAACCAAGAGGGAGCGCATGCACATTTTGCCTAAGGGCGGAATCCACATGCGCTCGGGAGCTAGTGTCGAGGGATGATCCCCAGATACCTCAACTGGACAAGAAACAGGGCAGTCGGATCGCGTCCGGATGGACAGATGCAGCCGGACAAAGCAAGCCAGGCCAGCTATCGCATGGTAGCCGGATCGTCCAGAAGCAGTCGGCTATGGCAACATAGCCGGAACCAATCAAGGAGACAGGACGACGTGCGGATCAGTGCACGGTACGCCCTGTACGACGACAAGACTGGCAACTACCTAGCCATACCGAAGACTTTGCGGGGATGACGCAGGAACATTGGCCCGATGCTGACGACAGGCTCGCACGGCATCCACTATGCCTACGACAGCCATACCGCTCGTACTCCGATGGGACATGTCATACCGGATATTGTAGATGACCAGTCGGCTGGGACCCGCTTGTGGGGCCCACCAGTCGGACTGGCCAGTGAGACTGTTGCCTCTCTGCCTATATAAGGAGAGGCAAGGCCTCAGTAGAAAGGGTTGGTCTTAGTGCATTTAAGACACTAGCTAGAGAATACAGCTCTAGGAGCGCCTATAGTTCGTATATCCCTCATAGTCAGATCGGCAGGAGTAGGAGTTTTACCTCATCACGAGGGCTCCGAACCTGGGTACTTCCTGTGTCCAGCTACGCTTGATTGTATCCAATCCCGCCTGCGGACACCGTCGATAGCTGCCCTGCTAGTCCCCACACCTCTATCTAACCTTCTTAGGTACTGCCACCCAATACAACGACATGTGCCCTAAGGTTTGGTCACTAGGATGATGGATGAGTTCAGGGAACTAAAGTAAGGAAGAATGACAGTAGTTGAGTACCGTGACAAATTTCTGTCCCTAGCTAGATATGCCCCTGACGAAATCAACACTGAAGCCAAGAAGAAGGAAAGGTTCCTGAACGGATTGCATGATGAGATGAAGGAATGTGTTAGTCAACATCCGTTTTGAAGATCTAGAAGAGCTTGTAGACTCTGCCATTCAGATGGAAGGGAAGATCAACCAAGCCAATGACAACCGCAAGAGCATGATGAAGCACCAGACTAGATCCCACAATACTCAGAAGTATGGCCCCAACCCATCTGCAGGATATGCCCCAAGAAACAACAGACCCCCGATGTCCTGTCCGAGCTACCCCAATCATAGCAGAGGAAACCTGAAGTCTGGAGGAAACCATAACAATAACCCCGACAACTCAAACAACTTCAACCGTGCATCACCCAAGTCCAACAACAACAACAACAATACTGCCCCAAGGACTGGAAGCAATGTTGTGCCTGTTGCAGCCAAAGACAAGTCCCAGATTACTTGCTTTGAATGTGGAGTCAAGGGTCACTACTCCAATGAGTGTCCCAAGAAGCTTGCAGCAGCCACCAATGTGAATGCATCCGCTCAACATCAACGTTGTGTTCAGCCTGGAAGGAGATTTGCACCAGGGAACTCGCTCAACCGCAATAGCCGTCTGTTCCACATAAATGCTGAAGAAGCCTAGGAAACGACAGATGTCGTGCTGGGTATGTTTTCTGTTAACTCAGTTTTAGCAAGAGTGTTGTTTGATTCTGGAGCATCACACTTGTTTGTTACAGAAGAATTTGCATGCACTAGTAAGATTCAACCAACAAAATTGAAGCATGTTATGATAGTTCAAATACCTGGTTCAACCACCAAAGCTACAAAAATTTGCAAGGCTGTACCCATCAGAATCCATGGAATAGATTTTTATGCTAATATAATAGTACTTGGAACCAAAGGTTTGGAAGTAGTATTAGGAATGGATTACATGTCAAAACAAGAAGGATTGATCGACTGTGCCAAGAAAGCCATAACCATGACCAGTAGCTCTGGAGTATCAGTAGAGCATGTAACTAAGACCTTGCCCCGTCAATTCAAGTGCAACAAGAGTCTAGCCCAACCAACCCTTGACCAAGTTCGAGTAGTCTGTGAATACACCGACGTATTCCCGGATGAATTGCTCGGTATGCCCCCAGTTCAGGATATCGAGTTCATCATTGAACCAATTCCTGGAACCAGACACACAGCTCAGAGACCTTATAGTATGAACCCATATGAACTAGTGGAGCTGAAGAAACAACTTGATGCTATGCTGGCGAAAGGTTTTATTGAACCAAGCGCATCGCCATTGTGATCACCTGTTTTGTTTGTGGATAAGAAAGATGGAGGTAATCGTTTGTGCATAGATTACCGGAAGCTGAATGATGTCAGCATCAAGAACAAGTACCCACTGCCAAAGATACATGATCTGTATGATCAGTTGACTAGTGCCAGAGTGTTTTCTAAGATTGATCTTAGAACTGGTTATCATCAACTCAAGATGCGTGCAACGGATATTCCAAAGACCACCTTTACCACCAGATATGGATTGTATGAGTATACGGTCATGTCTTTTGGACTAACCAATGCCCCCGCTTATTTCATGAACCTCATGAATAAGATTTTATGAACTTTCTGGATAAGTTTGTCATTGTTTTTATCGATGATATTCTTATCTATTCCAAGTCAGAAGAAGACCATGAGCTACACTTGAGAACCATCCTTGAAACCCTTAGAGAAAATCGGTTGTATGCCAAGTTTAGCAAATGTGAGTTTTGGTTGAAGGAAGTAGGATTCCTAGGACATATCGTGTCGGCAGGAGGAGTCGCTATCGATCCCGCCAAGATCAAAGATGTTGAAGCATGGAAATCCCTAACCACTCAAACCCAAGTCCGTGCATTTCTCGGATTAGTGGGATACTACCGCAAGTTCGTTGAAGGATTTTCGAGCATCGCAAGACCGATGACCTAACTGTTGAAGAAAGATAAGAAATTTGAATGGACGGACAAATGTGAAGCAAGCTTTCCAGAGCTCAAGAAGAGATTGATTTCAGCCCCAATTCTGATTATGCCGGATATCAAGAAGCCTTTTGGTGTATATTGTGATGCATCCAAGATTGGTCTCGGATGTGTGTTGATGCAAGAAGGGAAAGTCATAGCGTATATGTCCCGACAACTGAAGTAGCATGAGCAAAACTACCCTACCCATGATCTTGAACTAGCAGCCGTAGTTTTAGCCTTGAGGACCTAGCATCCTTACCTTATGGGTAACCACTCTGAGATTTATTCAGATCACAAGAGCCTGAAGTATATTTTCACCCAGAAGGAGCTGAATATGAGGCAAAGGAGATGGATAGAGTTAATCAAAGACTATGACCTTGACATTCACTATCGCCTCGACAACGCCAATGTGGCAGCGGATGCTCTTAGCAGATTGCCGTGTAGATTAAACACCATGATCAAAGAAGCCGAGCCAAGTTTGCATGAAGAGTTGGAGCATTTTAGAACGGAGCTAGTTAGCAAAGGATTTTTAGCTAGCATTGAACTTCAACCCACTATGATCAGTCAGATCAAAGAGGCACAAAAAGGAAATGCGAGTATGGATGGAATCAAGCGTCGTATCAGTACAAGAAAGGTACCAGGATTCACCGAAGATGGAGAAGGAGTTATGTGGTACAAAGGACATATCTGTGTGCCGGCAGATTCCGAGCTGAAGCAAGTTATCATGCAAGAATCTCATGATACTCTTTATTCTATCCATCCTAGAGGAACAAAGATGTATCAGGATTTGAAGGAGCAATTTTGGTGGCACAAGATGAAAAGAGAAATTGGAAGCTACATAGCCAAGTGTGATATCTATCAGAGAGTCAAAGCGGAACATCAGAGACCCACATGACTTTTGCAACCATTGCAGATTCCGGAATGGAAATGGGATTCTGTTGGAATGGAATTTATCACCGGTTTGCCTACATCTAGTAGGGGAAATGAATCTATTTGGGTCATAGTTGATAGAAGGTCCAAGGTAGCCCATTTTATACCTGTGAAGACCACCTACCAGAGTTTGAAGCTAGCAGAGTTGTACATTTCTAGAATCGTCAGTTTGCATGGAACCCCCAAGACCATAGTATCGAATCGAGGAACCCAATTTACCTCAAGATTTTGGCAAAAGTCCAAGAAGGATTAGGAACCAAGTTGAATTTCAGCACAGCTTATCACCCGCAGACCGATGGACAGACTGAAAGAGTCAACCAAATCTTAGAGGATATGTTGAGAGCTTGTGTGTTACAATATGAATCAAAATGGGAAGATTGTCTCCCTTTCGCAGAATTATCAAGCCAGTTTGGAAATGGCCCCATTTGAGTTATTATATGGAACGAAGTGACGTACCCCCTTGAATTGGTCGCAAGTACGAGAGAGTCAGATTTTTGGACCTAATATCTTACGAGAAGCTGAAGAGAAAGTTCACAAAGTCTGTGAGCACCTCAAGACCTCTCAATCTAGACAGAAGAGTTATGCTAACAAAAGACGTCGAGACCTGACTTTCAATGTCGGAGATTTTGTGTATCTCAAAGTGTCACCCTTGAAAGGAACGCAATGTTCTAGTCTGAAAGGGAAGATAGCCCCCAGATATATTGGACCCTTCAAGATTTTGAATCACCGAGGAGAAGTATCATATCAACTGGAACTGCCAGAGGAGATGCCAGCCATCCATAATGTATTCCATATCTCGTTACTTCGCAAATTCCTAGAAGTTCTGGAGAAGACCGAAGTTTTCAAGAACATCGATCACCGAGCCATAGATATCAACAAGGATCTGTCATATCATGAAGTGCCCATTCGTATTTTGGAAGAAGCCTTCAGAACCACCAGGACCCGAAGTATCAAGTTTATCAAGATCCAGTGGAGCAACCATACCGAAGAAGAAGCTACTTGGGAGCGAGAAGATTACATTAGGACTGAGTTTCTAGATCTCTTTAGCTCCTAGTTTTTCATAAATCTCGGGACGAGATTTTGTTTAAGGAGGGAAGGTTTGTAACACCCCAAAACTATTAAGCAAGATTAGCAAGTTGAAATCACCCAAAGTTAGGGTTAACAAAAACTTTTATTACAAATTTTGAATATGAGTGTATGTGCGTCTTGCATTAGTGTAGAATTGAGTGCAATTGCCATGTTTGATTTCTACAAATGATGAGAAATGGTTTAAAGATGAATGCCACATCATCTACGCCAATTACAAACAAAATCAAAAGAAAAAGAAATCAAATATGAGTTAAATAACCAAATGGTCATTTTGACCAAAGTTAACCACTAGGTCACTTTGAGTGTTCCTAGAGGAGAAATTATAACAGAAACAATTCCACTTCTTTTCACCCTTTGCTAGACCAAGTAAAAGTGTATCCAGGCCCACTTTATAAACATACAAAAACATTTTCCAAATCAATTTAATGGACATTTGAAGATTGAATCAAGTGTATGTACTAAGATCACACTTTTGCAAAAACCTATCAAACCAATTCCCCTTGGCAAACCCAAGCATCCAGAGACACTCAAGCTTAATTCTAGATCACTCAAAAAAATTCATTCAAAATTTTCAAACTTTGTTTCTTGCGGCCATTTCAGCAAACACCTTGCTTACACTGAATAATCACCTGCCTAACTTCACTGTTTAAGCAGTGATCATTCGACCATTTGGTCTCCCCTTCACTACCCTGTCTCCCCTGCACCTAGCCAAGCACCAGACCAACCCCCCCTTAGCCATGTGCACAGTGCAGCGCCGCCCAATTTTGGTCGTTGCCGGCCGACAGTGGAAAGCGTGCCAGAAGCATCGCCACCCTCACCCACGACACGCACCAGACATGCCGCAGCCTACCGCCACCCCCTGTCCAAGCCACGACCACTGCCAAGACCTGGACCACCCTAGATACGCCACGCCCAGCTTCTCTGCACCATGCCAGAGCGTGCTAGCTTGCCGCACTCGACCGCCTCGCACAGACCGTGCCCCGCCCCTGCCTCGTGTGCACTAACCTGCCATGATCACCACAACCCCGCAAACACCCCCATTCGCTGTCGCGCGACCCGTAGCTCCCGCAGCCGTCATAAACACTGCTATGTCCGCGCGGAGCGCTGCACGCGCTCGACCGTCCCAAGCCCGCCCTATGCCTTGCCTTTAAGCCCATGATGATCGCCAGGGAACCATGCACCGCCCCTACCCTCAGCCGCGTCGCTAGCTGCCTGCAGCATCGTCACCTACGAGCCCGAGCCGATGTCGTTCGGTCCCATCGCCGCAGTATAAGTAGAGGCCTCCCCCGCCTCCATTCTCCACACCAACTCCCTCACCACTCCTCACTGACAGTCCCTCACCCTTCCCCGGAGCAAGGCAGGCTCTCCCTCGCCGGAATTTGGCCAGAGCTCGCCGCTGCTGGAGGAGAAGGGCGACGTCGATTGCGACAACCCCAAGACCTGCCGTGACTGCCATTCGAACTGCCGTCCACGACAACACCGTTCGCCCCCATCGCCGACCCTAGCTGGAGCCCAGGTGAGCCCAACCAGACCCCCACTACCGTGCTTGGTTAGAATCCTCGCCGGAGCAGTTCGTCATCGATGATGACTCTCGGCCGTTTGATTAGATTTAGATCGCACGGCTCAGATTCATAGATACTGGTTCACATAGATAGTCTCGCTGACTGGTGGACCCCATCTGTTAGTAGCCCGCTGTGCTGTGCTATGCAGTTGGGCCGGCCCGTTTAGTTTCCGATGCGTAGCCTAGTGATTCAAATTAGTATTTTCCCATTTATCTAAAACCCTATTATGTCCATAGATTCAAAAATCAATTCAGAGAGTTTCACTGAACCAAATTGCATGATTCAATTTTTTTAGAAAGGTATTTAAATTATCTATCCAAGCCCATATGATTTAAATAAATTGGAGTTATAGATCACTTATACCAAAAATAACAAGACAGATACTTTTCCAACTTCAAACATTTTTCAAAAATCTACCATAAATGATTTTGAGTTGATTCCAACTTTCAAAAATCACATTTGACAAGATCTATTTGAATATGTAAAAATATTTAGGTTTGCGTGCAGTGACATTGGACTAGTGCAAAAATAATGCTATATAGGCATTTCTAGTCACTTTAAATGTTATAAAATATGACCAACACTTTAAATCACATTCCCATGTATTAGAATATGTGGTGATGACATGTGTCAACATGATCCCATATTTTAATTGGAGAATATTAAATCTTAATTAATTTCAACGAGTAGAAATTACTTTTCTAAAATAAGAAAAATAAGATTAAGTCTTTCATCCATGTGATGATGGTGATGATGCTAGATCATCAAGTGTGAGCCTTACTGTGCTAAAAAGACTTAGTTAAGTATTGTTTGGTGATTGTTTACCCCGTATTTATTTATAGACGATAGTACTGACCAAGGATACGAGGAGGAGGAGTACTACCAAGAAGAAGCAGAAGAGAACTTCAACCACTGCACTACTCACGGCAAGCCTAGCACTTCAAATAAACTGAGCAAGCTAACACTTGCAAGTTTCTTAACTATGCAATCCATCACTAATTACAAGATAACCTAAGCAAGATGCATTAGGCATGCTTTGGTTATACAATCTTGATTCTACCAATCCCAAGTTTTACTTGGAAGCTTTATTCTTTTTACCTTACTAAAGTTCTTTACTTTAGTTGGTGCTTTGTGAGTCTTGGAAAAATAGTATAGATAGCATAAAGACTATAAAACTAGGTCTATACTAGATGTCATTCTATGGCATTAGATTGAAGATTAGCACCCCTCATTAGTGAACACTCTTAACTTTAGTGGCTAGTGCTAAGCATAAAAGTTGGTCACTTTAGATGGGAATACTTGGTGAAAATGATTATGAAAACCTTGGAATGAGGATTCATTCTATTGAGATGTTTTGACATGTGTTGAGAAACACAATGGTTTGATGATGAAAATGCTAAGGCATGAGCCTTAGCCCTTTACAAAAACTAATAGTTGGGTTCGGATGTGATACCATTCCAATTTTACCATACAACCACAATACCTGAATTGGGTAGGGCTTAGCCGGAAGTTTATATGTCTTAGTATGGGTTCCCTCACGGAAGAGGTTTGAGCTGAGGCTACCTCTTGATGATTGTCCACCTATGCAGTGCCCAGGATGGCAGATGGCCATGGCTGGGAGGTGTAACATCCCAAATCTTTAATCAAGGTTAATCAAGATCCAAATCATCCAATTTAGGGTTAACAAAAACTTTTCCATTTAAAATATTTAAGCATGCATATGTGTGTTGCATTAAATAGGAATTGCTTTGAGTTGCCATCATTGAGTGATCTATTGGTTGTAAAATGACTCTAAGGTGAATTATACATCATCTAGATCATCCCCAAGCAAATCCCAAAGAAAAAGAAATCAAAAAGAATTAAATAAGGAAATGGTCACTTTTGCCATTTTAATCAACTATCCCACTTTGGGTGTTCCTAGGACTCATTTTCCAACAGAGACAATTGTGGATCTTTGCACCCCTTGCTAGTAAAAGTAGTGATGTGCCAAGGCCCACTTTGTGATCTTCCAAAGACATTCAAACAATAAATTTAAATGACATTTGAAAATTGAATCAAGTGTATGTATTCTAGATCACACTTTTTCAAAAACCCTTCAAATGAACTCCATTTGAAAATCCCAAGCAACCAGAGATGCTCAAGCATGTGACAAACAACTCCATTAAATTTCATTTCAAAATTCCAATGAATTTTTTTGGCCATTTTGTCAAACACTTGGTGTGCACAGATCAGATAAAAATCAGAAACACTAGTGTGAGCAGTGTTCTGGCCAAACTTATCTCCCACATTGCAACCAAAACCTCTCCAGTGCACCCCCTACCCCTTTCTAGCCCGGCCAGCCATTGTGCCCATGACCAAATGGTCATGGACATCAATGCCGAGCACCTTGCGCACCCTCACTGGCGACAGCGCGCCCCTAACGCCGCTAGCCTCGCCGACCTTGCCCAACGCGTCGCTCATGGTCCACCTCCCCCTCCAGGCCAGCCCCAGCTCGAGGACAGAGCGAGGAGAAGCCAGGAACCGCCACGCCCGGAACGTGTCAGCCATGCTGACACTGACCGCAGAGCACGCACGGCCCCCCTGCTCACCCAGACCCCGCCTCGCTCTTGCTGCCCACCTACATGATCACCATCGCCCCAGGAAGCTAGCAGACACACCCGTTTCCCCGACCGTGAACCGTAGCCGCCGGCCACCGTGAAACTCGCCATCAACAGAGACATCATGTGTGCCGTGCCGCTCACTTATCCCGACCACAATCCTTTGCACACGCACCTCCGTAACACTCGCCAGGGCACCGCCCACCATCCTAGACAACCGCCCAAGCTTCTAGCTCACTGTGCCGTCGTCACCGAAGAGCTCCGCCCATGCCTCTCTGCACCCCTCGCCCCGCTATAAATAGAGCGCATCCCAGCATGAATTCCTCACACCATTTCCATCCACTCCCCCGCAGAGCACTCCCAGAGCCACACCGGAACAAGCCGCAGCCCGTAGCGCCGGAATTTTGCCGGAGTCTACCGCGGAAGGAGGAGAAGGGTGCCAGTGATCCAGGCCATCTCCCGGGACGCCGCAGGTACCAGGAGAACCACCGTCGTTGACTTGTCCATTTGCCTGCCTCGTCGCACTCGCTAGAGCCCCGGTACGCCCCCACTGCACCCTCGCCGCGTAGCTAGGTTTCCGTCTCACCGGCGACGTGTTCGTCATCGACGACGACCGTGAGCCATTGATCAGGATCTAATCCTGCGGCCACCGGCCTCCCATACCGTTTCGGCAACCCCTGTCCCACTGACAGGTGGAGCCCCCACTTAAAACCAGCCCGGGCGTTGCATGGAGTAAACTGGGTCGGCCCATTTATTTCCCACGCGACCCATTGAATTCAAATGAATCTTTTTCTTTTTAGAAGTAAACTTAGTTTTGTCCCCTAGTTTGAAAATCATTTCAGAAAGATCTACTAAACCAAATTGAGTGATTCCAATTTTGTTGGAAAGGTACTTTAAATCTCTATCCAATCTCGTTGGATTTAAATCAATTAGAGTTAGAGATCTCTCCTAGTAAAAATAACAAGACAGAAGCTTTTTCACATTCAATGTTTTTTCTAAAATCAACCATAATATCTTTTGAGTTGATTCCAACTCTCAAAAATCAAATTTAACCATAACTATCTGAAAGTGTAATAATATTAAGGTTCGCATGCAGTAACTTTGGACTAGTACCAAAATGATGCTATATAGGCATTTCTAGTCACCTTAAATCATTAAGTATTAATCTTAAACTTATTAAAATGTGATCCAACCTTTAAATCACATTCCCATATATTAGAATATGTGGTGATGGCATGTATCCACATCATCCCATATTTTAATTGGAGAATATTAAATCTTAGTTAATTTCAATGAGTAGAAATTACTTTTCTCAAAATAAAATAAATGAAACTAGTTCATTAAAACTTGTTATGTTTGTGATGATGCTAGATCATCAAATGAGTGCCTTAGAGTACTAAATAGACTAGTTATGTATTGTTTGGTTATTGTGTATCCCGTATGTATTTATAGACGGTAGTACCGACCAAGCTTATTAGGAGGAGGAGTTCTACCAAAAGGAGGAGGAAGAGAATTTCAACCACTGCACTACCCAAGGCAAGCTAGCACTTGCAAGTATTATACATATGCAAGCCCTCATTAACAGTGCAAGCTATTGTTAGCAAGCTAGAATTAAGCTAGACGATATAAGCAAGATGCCTTAAGCATGCTTTGGTTATACACTTTAACTTATACCATCCCACGTCTTATTTACAAGCTTTACTTTCTTTACTTTACCAAAGTTCTTTACTTTGTTTATAGATAGCATAAAAAGTATAAAACTTGACCTATCTAGTTAGATTTAGATGTCATTCTATAGCATGAAATTGAGATTAGCACCCACCTTAGTGAACACTCTTAACTTAGTAGTTTAGAGCTAAACCAAAACTTGATCACTTTAGATGGGAGTACTTGGTGAAAATGATTATGAAAACCTTGGAATGATGAGTCATTCTATTGAGATGTTTTGACAAGTGTTGAGAAACAAAAATGGTTTATGATGATGAAAATGTTGAGGCATGAGCCTTAGCCCTTATATAAAAACTGATGGTTGGGTTCGGATGCGATACCATTCCAATTTTACCGTACAACCACAATACCTAAATGGGGTAAGTCTTAGCCGGAAGTTTATGTGCATTAGTATGGGTTCCCTCGTGGGAGAGGTTTGAGATGAGGCTACCTCTTGATGATGTCCACCTATGCAGTGCCCAGTATGGCAGATGGCCATGGTTGGGAGGCCAAGCTCATAGGGGAGATGCCTATACTAGGGTGTGTAATTGAAAGGTTATGATTGATTATCCGCATACTAAGTATGATGATTCAGGGTTATCCCTGACGGATGTATCGAATTTTGTGGTGAAAGTGTAGCACCTCTGCAGAGTGTCAAACTATTCGAATAGCCGTGTCCGCGGTCATGGATAATTGGAGTGGCCATAATGTTCTATTGTCAGATGTTTTCAAAATGACTTGTGAAATGAATGATGACTTTTACTTGACCATAACAGGGTTGTGACTATGAAAACTAAGTTCCCACTTAGGTGATTTAGAACATTAAATTAGCTCTCTTTACTTCTGAACTCAGCTTAAGATAAATCTAGCTTTTGCAAATAAACTTAGAGCTTAGATTTCCTACTATGGCCGGACTATGAAGAGGACTATCAAGATGAAGGACAGAAGGACGGCTATGATAACTAGGACTATCTCCCATCATCAGCATTGCCTGTGACCCTGAAGATGTACCCCATCGCTACGCTTGTTATTCCGCTGCTTGTTTGTATTAAGACTGGATCATGAGATCCTTTATTCGTGTATGACCTTATTATGGGTTGTAATGGATGATGTACTATGATATCCAATCTATTATGTCACTACTAGGAAACATCTCTTATGTGGCGCATGGAATTCCATCTACTGTGGCGCATATCCCTGTCGCCACTGTTACCCCGCCACTGATATCTGCTTCCTGTGGCGCATATAGGAATGCGCCACAGAAGTCTGAGACTTCTGTGGCGCATTCCTATATGCGCCACAGGAAGCAGATATCAGTGGCGCATACAGTCCAATGCACCACAGAGTCTATATGCGCCACAGACACCGTTTCTATATGCGCCACTGAGTATATTACATGTATTCAAAATAAAATACATTGCTGGTGTATAATCAGGTATTTATACAGGATTTATACAGTATTTATCCAGATTAGTATAAATAGTACATTGCACATGTAGTAGATGAAAACCGACATATAATACAAACACAAGTATAATGTCATCACACTTAGAGCCCGATCGAGATACATATATAGTGGCAGGTGCCGAATTTTTACACAAGCGCCGAATACAAAGTTCATATCATCTCACATTACAAATATGAAGTGGCCACCGCCGCCTACACTGGGATCAAATATAATACAGCTGTGATAATGGTGAGCAAGAGCATTAGCCCGACCAATATCTTCATACGGTTCTTCTTCCACAAGTGCTTCCTCCACTTGGCTACCGCCTCCTCTCTAGTCGCGTATCCTTTGTAGATGTTGCCGCTGAACTTGTTAACTTGTTTGTGACAATCCTCCCACTCCTCGTAGACTCCTGGAACCCTACCCATGTACACCACATACCACCTCGTCTCCATCTCTATAGACAACAAGGCATATTAGTAAAAATACAACGAAAAGAATTAATAAAGGGTTCATATCCATATATATATATATATATGTTCACAGAATATAAAACAAAGGATCCATAAACCTAAAAGATAAATCATCATAGAAGCAATAAGTTCAACGACAACATGACCACAAGGTAGTTTAAGTCTAACAACAATGACCATTTCGATCACGAGATAGTAAAGTTTATGACACACACACTAATACAGCAGGCGTCCATCAAGAATATACACACACTGGATCATGCTAGAGGCACACATCGATCATGATGAAGACTTCCTCTTCTCGCTCGGCTTCGGGAACGGTAGATAGCCCTCTTTCGTCATCCATGTCCTTGTGTCACCCTGCTTACGGAGGCGTTCTTCGATCTCCATCTTACTCAACCCTCTGGCTTGTTGTAGGGAACCCCCCTTGTGTTGGTATCTTCAATGATGATTTGCGACAACTTCATCTAAATGTGATGGAAGTCTTCTCTAAGATCAGCATCGTTGATTCACACCAAAGTTTCGGCCCATCCTTGGAGACTATATGGCAGTGTTAGGTTCTGGCAATCCCAAACATAGCCTTTAAGGTGATGGAGGACGTAGAAGGCCTCCTTGGCACCAGTAGTCGACTGCTTGACGCAGGGGAACTCGAGCATGTGCTTGAACACGTGTTTTCCATCCTTGATACATTCCCCCTTATCTATGAAGGTGCATCCCTTCTTGGTGTAGTCCTCGAGAGCCTCATTGAGAACACCCCTTATTCTGGTGTAGTCTTTCTTCTTCGTCAAACTCCCCAAGTCGAAATACGTGGCTAGCGAATACCTCGGGGCAAGGACTATAAGTGTGCAGTATTTGTCTCTGTGCAACACAATTGGAACGGAATGTTGGAAAAAGAGCAAAGGAAGAAATATATAAGAAATGCATAAGTTACGGTGGCGATGAGCGAGTGTGTGTACTTACTCGGGAAAGAAAGGCAAAAGAAGTGTGCCCTTCCTCTTGTTGTCCACCATGAACTTCTCGAGGTATGCCGTCGCCTTTGTCCGTGTCTCTAATCCTTCGACCAACTGGCTGTCCCGCATGTAGTAGGGATCCACTATCGTGATTTCCGGGGTACTTTCTCTCTTGATCATGATCGCCAGATTGAGCGCGTATAGGCGGACCAAGTTATAGTTCAGCCGTTTCATGAGAAACAACTTGAATATGTCCTCGAACGCTATGAAGAATATATCCGCGGGGGGTTCATCGACGAAGCCCACATCCAATGGCACCTTGGCCGTGAAAACCGGGTAATTTGGATCTTCGTCTTTAAGAAGGAGGCCCTCTAGTGTCTTGACACCCTCCTGCAAAGTTAACATGGCTCCAACCGCAATGTGGATCATATCCGGAGTCAATATCGGATCACCAGCTACATGCACTCGGGGCAAGCCATATTGTGTTGATGGTACGACGATGGCGTCCTGACCCCGGATCCTCTTCGAAAGAGGCTGGCTCACACCCTTCTTATTATTATTATTACCTCTCTTCCTGTAGTGCTTCTTCTTCACAATAGTGTCAGCCACTGACATCTGCTCATCAGCCGCCTTTCGGAGTGTGTTGGAGCTGAAAACCAATCCTGGTTTCTCTTGTGGTGGATCGGCGGTCGGAGGCGTCTCTTGAGAAAGAGCATGGAAGACCAGGCGTTGCGTGCATGTATTGGGCCGACCAGCTTGATGGTCGTCGCGAGCTGTGAAGGGTTCTTCATCCATAGAAGGCATATACAATCCTTTGGCGGCGCTGGTGTTGATGAAGTCATCAACGTTGACCAATTCATCATCATCTTCATGGGTTCCATCATGTGGTGGTGGTAGCGGGGGCGACGACGGTTGCGGCACAACGTCTTTGCCATGTGGCGGTGCACACGCTGTCAAGAGTTGCTGGTGACGGCTGGTGGTGGCGACGCTGGTGGCTACTAGCTTCCGAGGTGGTGGTCGGGCGATCGGTCGAGAGGTAGTGCCAGTGCTCCCCCCGCAAGATGAATCTGGGTCTTTAGCCATGTCAAGGGCCAGTTGTAGCATTCTCCAAGGGTCTTGTGTTCGTCGGCTCCCTGAGGTTGAAAGGGGGGTCCATGTCGTCGCACCCTGGCAACAACCGAGCCAACCTGACCCTCATCACGTCATCATCCATTGGATTGTTGTGCATCGTGCGGCTCGCCGGTTGTATGAGAGTGCCCTTGGCAACATCCTTCAACTCACCGCCAACATCTTTAAGCAGGAGTACGCAAGAAGTGTCCTGAGGCAAAAACATGTTGTTGGGCGTCATGAGATGGCAGCAGTCATGCATCAAAGGCATAAAGGAGATGACGTGCACTAACTAATTAGTTACCTTGGTGATGGCGTGGATCTCGGATAATGTAGAGACACGGCCGAGGCCGGTGGCTGGCATATCATCATCTGCAATCTCCCGCTCGGGTGCCTCACGAAGCACCACCGCCGTCGGCTGCGCCTTATTGGTATCTTTGGCAGGAGGGGGCGTCGGTGTGACCAAAACGAGCGGCTGCGTCCCGACGTTGACGACCGGCGGGGTCACCAGGTCTGGCAACACGGTAACATTGATGCCCGAGTTGCTGTCGCTTAAGCTAGGCAGATGTATCGGTCCCTGTCGACCTCCTGCATTCCAAGCAGTAAGCCCCTCGAAAAACTCAGGGGGGATCATCGAGTGGAGATTCTCTTCCACTAACTTGTCCACCGTTTTCTCGTCCACCGCCTTCTCCTCCAGTGTCTGCACCTTCATCTTCATCTCTTCAATAGCGGCTTTATCCTGGTTCTTCCTCTCCCTTCTTTTCTTGGCGTCCTCTTTGTAGTACTCCTTGAACTTCATGCTCGTACCGAAGCCGGACACACGACCAGCTGAGGACGGCGGCAACCCCTTATCCCTCTTCTTGTAAGCATTGGTGGCCCTATTGAAAACCGTGTCCCACGGCTCCGTCGAATCCTGGGACGACTCTGTGGCAGTAGCATTCAGTTCATCCTCCTGCAGAGACAAGGAAAGGTGAACCCATTTAGATTCTTGGCTTCATTATTTTAATTAGAACGCAATAGACTTGAGATCGGCGATAAATTCCTTACCAGCTTCTTCTCGAAGTCCTTCACCTCCGGATCGTCGGTGATGAACTCCCCTGTTTCCTTGTCCAGGTAGTCTTTGTGGGTATTCCAGCATCCTCGTTCTCGGTGGGTATTCCAACATCCTCGTTCTCGGTGGTGATGGCGGTGCTTCTTTGTGGGTATTCCAACATCCTCGTTCTTTGTGGGTATTCCAACATCCTCGTTCTCGGTGCTTCTTTGTGGGTATTCCAACATCCTCGTTCTCGGTGGTTAGATAATTCTGGTTGAAGAAGATGCACTCATAGATCAGAAAGCCCTTGGCTATGCTTCCATCTGGACGAGACCTGTTGCGAACGAATCCTTTGATGACACCGTTTAGCCTTTCAAACGACATCATGTTGTGCAGGAATGTCGGCCCGAGCTGGATGATGTCGTCCACGACATGTACAAGCAGATGCACCATGATGTTGAAGAATGCGGGCGGGAAGTAAATCTCAAGCTCACATAGTATCATCACGATCTCTTCCTGTAGCCTGTCGAGTTGCTTCACACCGATCGACTTCCTAGATATGACGTCGAAAAAGTTACAGAGGCCAAACAACGTCTCACGGACATGCTCGTCCATTATCCCACGGATCGCAACAGGGAGTATCTGCGTCATCAGCACGTGACGGTCATGAGACTTCATACCTCTGAACCTCTTCTTCGCCACGTCCATATATCTGCTTATCTTCCCCGAGTAACCGTCAGGAACTTTCACTCCTAAGAGGCACCTGAAAAACTGCTCGAGCTCCTCCAGACTTAGAGTGAAGCAGGCAGCATGAAGCACCACCTCATTCTTCTTAACTATTTTGTGGCGACCTTGAGTCCCTTCCGTCTGATCATCATCATCATCACTATTATGGTATTGAAGATCTTTCTTGATGCCAAGCAATTTAAGGTCCTTTCTTGCTTTTGGCCCATCCTTGGTCCTCTCCGGCATGTTCAGTAGAGTGCCAAGCAGACTCTCGGTAACGTTCTTCGTGATGTGCATTACATCGAGGCTATGAGGAGTGTGAAGGACCTTCCAATATGGCAGGTCCCAGAAAACAGACCTTGCTTTCCATACACCCAGCAGCGTCTTTGTCCTCGATTGTTTTTTCCAGGCGCAGGGCAATCTACCCAATTATTCAAAAGCTCCTCAATTTCTTCGCCGCTCCTTGGACGCGGGGCTCTTTCGAGCTCGTCCTTACCTTTTAATAGGTCACCATGTTTTCTCCACGGGTGATCCATGCGGAGCCACTTTCGAGTACCTTGGAACACGGTTTTCAAAGACCCGGGATCCCTTGGTAGCTGGAGGTGCGGTGTCTCATCCATGCACTTGACGCATGCATTGTGTCCGTGGTTCACCTGGGTCGATACATATGCATAACCAGGATAGTCCTGCACGGTCGTGAGCAACGCGGCTCTCAGATGGAAATATTCTTTAGTGTAGGCCTCCCGCGTACGGGCCGGCGTCTCCCACAAGCTGGCTAACTCCTCTATCAATAGCCCGAGATACAGATGCATATCGATACCTGGTTGTTTCGGCCCCTGAATAAGAATGCTCATGTGTACATACCTTTGCTTCATGCATAGCCACGGGGGGAGGTTGTACGGCCATACAAACACGGGCCAGGTGCTATGCGTGCTACTCTGGTTTCCAAAAGGATTGAGTCCATCGGTGCTCATACCTAGCCTGACGTTCCTTGCATCGCCCCTGAACTCTTCGAACTCGATGTCTAATTCATTCCACTGGCTAGCGTCTGAAGGGTGTGTCAGGATCTTGCCCTTCTCTGGATCATCTTCGGGTTTCTCTCTTTCCACGTGCCATTGCATGAGCTTTGCTTCCTTAGGATCTATGAAATATCGCTGCAGACGGGGGGTGATAGGAAAGTACCATACTACTTTTAGAGGACTTTCTTGTTCCCTCTCTTGTACCGTCCTTGGCCACACACCGGACACGTGGTTCTATCCGCGTACTTGTTCCGATAAAGTGCACAATCATTGATGCATGCGTGATATTTAATGTGTGGTAGGTCGAGAGGGAACACGATTTTCTTGGCCTCCTCGATACTTGTTGGCAATGTGTTCCCCTTAGGAAGTCGGTCGTGCCAGTATTCCATGTTCGCGTTGAAGCTCACATCGGTCCATTTGTGTTCGGCCTTCATCTCTAGAGCCTTGAGCGTTACACTCAAACGTGTATCCTCGGGGCAACACAGCGGATACAATGGAGTCATCCCGTCTACCTCCATTTGGGCCAGCTTGGCTTTCTCTCTGGCTGCAGCTTTGTCGTTGCTCGTCTCCTTGAGGAGTAGTTCTTGAACATGAGGGTCCTGCAAGACCGAAGTTAGCAGCGTCTGTGTGTTCACGTCTTCTCCTTCATGATGATCATGCCCGTCGCCATCTCCTTCTCCATGCTGATCATGCCCGCCGGCATCTTCTTCGTCATGATGATCATGCCCGCCGGCATCTCCTTCGACATGATGATCATGTCCGGTAGACTCTTCGTCTTCTCGCCCGCCCATGTCTTCGTGACCACCACCATGTCCTGCCGGCGCCTCATTGAGGTCGCGCATGAAACCATGCCTAAGAAGGTGACCCTCCAATTGTCCAGATTCAGGGTCGATCCAGCGCTGCAGTTTGCATGTTCGACATGGACATCTTATCATGGTCTTGTTGTTCAGAATCATGTCCTCCTTTGCGCCTTTCTTGTACCTAGCAATTCGACCTTCGCTCATCGTGAGGACCATGGTTGCCTAAGCGGTCAAAACAGAGAGTATAGGTGAGAACCACACCATATGAACACACACATGCATGAATGCTAGCCAGAAAAAATTCGGCATGACCTTTCCTAAAATTAGGACATATGGGTAGTGCAAAAATTTGCCGAAATAGAAATGAATCAACATTTTGGAAAACATCCATGCAACCACACCGTCCGGGACAACAACAAGCAAGCAACAAAAAACTTCCTCCCATTGCAAACATTCATGCACCACACAAGCATCGTCTCGCCATGGATCGCACACACACACACCGCCCGCGCGACAAGCTTCACCTACATGTTCATGGCAAAGTGCTCACCTAGTAGACACAATAATAGCGAGACGAGACCGCGCGATGAGAGAGTGTGGACAAATAGATCTACAAGTTGGTGGAGAGGAAATTAGTAAACAAATAGAGATGTGAGAGAGAAAAGTAAGGAACTTTTAGATCTAGAAGTTGGAGGGAAGCTTCCACTTACCAATCTATGGATTAAAGTAGGTTTAGTTACAAGAAAATGGAGAAACTATGGGCAAAATGGGATGTGAGGGAGGAGGAAGACGAGTTGGGAAGAGGTAGAAAGGAAGAGATGTGAAATGGGTGGTGGTGGATAGATAAGAGCTTTTGTCACCTTTTTAACATGGATCTGGATACCCTCATCTGTGGCACATATGGAGGAAATGCGCCACAGATGCTGAATCTTCTGTGGCGCATAAGTCCATATGAGCCATAAAAGTGGGTGAATTAGATTCCTTGTGTGGGGCCCTCCTCCATATTCTGTGGCGCATGTGGGGATATGTGCCACAGAAGTGAAACACATCTTTGGCGCATATCAGAAAATGCGCCACAGATCGTGGGTGAATTAGATTCCGTGGTGGGGCCCTCCTCCATGTTCTGTGGCACATAATAAAATATGCGCCACAGAAGAGGAAACTTATGTGGCGCATATCTCGCTATGCGCCACAGAACTTGGATCAACCCACCCTGGCTGGCAGGTCCCACCAATCTTCTGTGGCGCATATTGTAGAGAATGCGCCACAGAACTTCCAGGTTTCTGTGGCGCATATTTTCTAGTGCACCACTCATAATTATCTATGGTGCATGGTTTCACATATGCGCCACTAAATATCTTGTCTATCTATAGGCTGTTTCCTAGTAGTGTGTCTCGCAAAAATGGTAATCCTGGGATTGCAATGTATGGCATAACAAGCATCTGGGATTAAAAATCCGGGTGTTGACAAGTTGGTATCAGAGCCATCCTGACCATAGGAGACCCTAGAATGGACGTCCGAACAAAAACTTAGTTTCAAAATCAAAGTGAGTATTTGTGAAAACTTATTTCCTCTCTTATCCTTGGGATTCTTTCTCTCAAAAAATTTAATGTTCCTCCAAATTCTTACATTAGTACATAAAATCTTGACACACTTGATCACTTCACTAACTTTCTCATCCTAAATTCTTATAGATGGAAGCTCAGTACATCAAGTTCTACTAGTTGGGAAACGGAGGCCAACTGATCATCGAGAGGGATCTTGATGCACTATCTGAGTATTTGGAGCGTCCGCATCCGGAATTCCTTGGAGCTCAACTTCTTGGACCCCCAGGAGGATATTTACAATGGCTAGTGACTGTTGATCTTCGAGGCAAGATAGAGGCACCCACGTCTAGGAGGATTCAGTTCTCCATGAGAGAGAACAACTGGCTAGATGGATTAGCTAGGGCAATGCATGAAGCTCTCGCTCGCCTTTGCGCACATAATGTGAACTTGATCCAAGGAACCCGCTTTGCTCACTATGCAAGGCATGATTCTATGGGAATGCCGCTAGAGATGCCAAGTCACCCAGAGTTGAAGCGTCAAGTGGAGAACCTTGACTTCCTGCTGTACGACAGACAGAAGGAATTGGACAATGCTCAAGAGTTCGCCAACCACAACCTCGCCATTGCCACCCAGAAGGCCCAGACTTTCTCACTGCTTGTCAAGGATCTTCAATCACTTCGTCGTCAACGTGCAAAGAAGGATCGCACCATCGACCGTCTTCGCAAGAAGGTGGCCGAACTCGAGAAGACCATCAAGGAGCAAGAAGCTCAGATTGTAGCAAAAGAAGAAGAAGAGGAAGGTGAAGACATCCAAGGGGATATTGACTCCTACCTCGGCAATGATGATGGCTATCTGGAGGATGATGCCATGGACTTCTACACCGATGATGATGACTTCGACTTCATCGACGATGAGTAGATGCACTAGAGCACTATCGTAGGAGTGAGATGTATCGGTCCCATTGTATCGTAGCTCACAGAATGGTTCTTAAAACCATTTGTTTTCCTTGATGTTGTGGTGTGTGTGTTTGTATCGTGTGCTTTGCTTGAATGAATGCAAATAAGTTAGTAGCAAAACCTGAGTCAAACTCAAAGTTTTACCTTTGAAAACAAAACCATGAACCTTAGAAGTTTCCCTCTTACCCCTTTATCTAACTCAATCTTCAGATGACTCGTGGAAACCCTAGAGGGAGCAGCTCATCGCAAGACCCAATGTTGCAGATTCTGTAGACTCTCACTGCAGACTGTGAAGCTAGTAGGGCAGAGCGCCAAGCAAACCTAGCCACCCTGCAGCAGATCGTCCAGATGGCTCACAAAAATCAGAACCATGGAAATCAGGATCATCCAGGATCCAAGCTTAAAAACTTCTAGAACACCAATCCCCCTATCTTCAGCCATTCAGAGAACCCACTAGATGTAGATTACTGGTTACAGACCATGGAGAATAACCTAGAAGTCGCCAGAGTTGATCCCGATGAGCAAGTTCTAATTGCCACCCACTACCTGGTGATACATTGCAAATGTATCAATAATTTTTGATGTTCCATGCTTAGTTTTATCCACTTTCTTGTGTTTTGTTCCAACTTTGGAGTACTTTTCATATGATTTCTTGGACTAACCTATTAACAAGAGCCACAATGCCAGCTGCCTGTTTTCTATTGTTTTTGGTTCCAGGAAAGTCAGAAAATGAATATTCTCGGAATTGGACGGAACAAAAGCCAAAGTGCCTATTTTTCTGGAAGGGATCAAGTGCCAGAATACGAGACAGAGAGGGGCCAGGGGCCGGCCACACTACCTGGCCGCGCGGCCAGGCCTGGCCCGTGCCAGAGGGTGGTGTGGTGGCTCCCGGCACCCCCTGGGCCCCTCCTTCCGCCTATATATTGCCCTCAGGACGAAAACCCTAATTACCCGATCAAAAATCCACGAAAGAGTCTGTAGCCGTCGTCATCTCCATCCCTAGATCGGGAGGGATCTGAAGCTCTTCCCGGCACCCTGCCGGAGAGGGAAATTCACCCTAGAGGCCTTCTTCATCACCATGCAAGCCTCCGGTGTGACGCGTGAGTAGTTCATCCTTGGACTACGGATCCATGTAGTAGCTAGATGGCTGGTTTCTCCTCCTTTGTGCTTTCATGTTTAGATCTTGTGAGCTCCGTTCATGATCAAGATCATCTATTTGTAAATCATACATGTTGTGTTTGCGGGGATCCGATGGATATTGAGATGCTATTTCAGATTGATTATTGATTCTATCATGTCTTTGTTATTTGTGATCTTGCATGCTTTTCGTTGTTAGTAGCTATCTTGGCCAAGTAGATGCTAGCAACTCCAAGAGTTAGTATTTATGCTGGATAGTGGGTTCATGCCTCTGGTAATCTGGGGAAGTGACTGAAATCTCTAAGGTACTAGATGTGTTGTTGCTACTAGGGAGAAAACAACAATCCTTTGTTCATAGAACAATCGTATTGTTTACTTTACACGCAGTTCGTCAAGCAATAATCTGTTGCTTGCAACTTAATACTGGAGGGGGTTCGGATGATAACCTGAAGGTGGATTATTATTCATAGATGCAGTTGGATGGCGGTCTATGTATTATGTTGTAATGGCCAATCAAGTCTCAGAGGAGTCAAGATGATTAGTATATGCATGTATTGCTTTCTCGGTGTTTGTCAATTGCCCCGCTGTAATTTGTTCACCCAGCATGTTATCTATCTTAAGGAGAGCCACCTCTAGTGAACTATGGATCCCGGTCCTTGTCTTTTATATTCAATCTACAATCTGTTTCTGCTTTGTGTTTACTTTCTACAAACTTTTACTTCTTTCCATTCGATACGTTTAATCCTTTGTTTTCTGCAAAACACGGTGAGATTGACAACCTCATCGCAAGTTGGGGACAAAGTTCTATGGTTGTGTTGTGCAGGTCTCCACGTTGCTACTAGCACCAGTAGTTCGCCCTGCCAAAGCTCAGCTAGTAACACCTTTGGGGTGTTTCCTTGCTCCTACTGGTTCGATTAAACTTTGGTTTCATAACTAAGGGAAAACTTACTGCTGTGCTCATCGTACCTTTCTCTTGGGGTTCCCAACAAGCTCTACGTTGAAAGTCGAGCGCATCAAGATTTTCTGGCGCCGTTGTCGTGGAGTCAAGGACATCTTCACAAGGGGAGTCCCTCATAACCAATATCTTTACTTTGTTGTTTTTTTTGCTTTGTTTGCTTGTTTTGTTCTTCAAAAAATCCAAAAAAATTAGTTTTACTAGTTTGCTTTCTTTTCAAAAACACAAAAAAAATTAGTTTTGCAAGTTTGCTTTCTTATTTGAAAAACACAAAAAAAATTGGTTCCTATCTTGAGTACCGCTATGTCTAGCCTTGCTCCAATCACTATGTCACCCGAGGAAATGATTTTGACTTTTAAACAAGGAATTGAGGAAAGTTTTAAGGAAGCTTGGTCTAGAATCTTTGATCTACATGAAAAAACTAAGCCTAAAATGACTCGAAGCTTGTTCCTTAGCAGTTTTTACCTTGGGATTGCTCTTTGCTATAGATATGCCCTAGATGCTATTGTGGGAGGAGATTTCCTTCAATGTAATGAGGATGATGCTATTAATGCTATAAAGAAATTGATCCTCACTTACAACATGCCTAGCCAAACTGATATTTCTTTTGCAAAAATATTTGCTAGGTTGGACACTCTTGAGGCTAGCATTTCTAGATTAGAAAGTTGCTATAATGCGCTTAGGGAGCACACAATTATGTTCCAATAAACTCTGAACCATCAAAGTGGTTCCCTATAGTAAATATTGAGATGAACACCAAAACTTTTCAAGCTCGCTGTGATATTATGTCTGAATTTTGCCTTATGCCCAAAGATATTTATAAATCTCTGAATACTTGGGGGCTCATTGAGGGAGGAAAAGAAATATCTCTTGCTAATAATACTACCATATTACCTCTTGGAATAGCTGAAGGAGTGTTTACAAAGATCCTTGGGAAAATGATTTCTATTGATTATCTTGTTATTGAATGTGCAAGAAAAGGACAAATTACACTTGGAAGGTCCCTATTAGAACTCCTTGGAGCAATAATAGATGTGGGAAAGGGGACCATGCACCTTTATTCTCCACCAAACAATCATATTTTGCCCAAGGTTAAGAATAAAAGTAAGAGAGGTAAGGGCAAGAAAGTTGGTCTTAATGCTTCTTCATTTGAGAACACTTGATTCTTTCTTTGCTTCTTATGCCTAACTTAAAGGCGTTAAAGAAAAGTACTTGTTGGGAGATAACCCAAGAGTTTTAGTTGAGTCTTGGAAGTTATTACCTCTGTAATAACCGCTCCTTATCCTTTTTATTTGCTTTTTGTGCCAAGAGTAACCTCTAATGAGAGTGAAGTAATGATTGGGAAAGTTGCTGTCCCGAAACAGATTTTTGTGCTTCACCGTAAAAATTCCTGAGAGAGCTCTGTATGTCGGATTGAGCTGTAATTGTTTATTCTTCTGCCCCAGGTTGTTATCTAACTTTCGTTAGTTCAACACGTTTTGATTTGAGCAACATAAGGTCTTCGAAAAAATCGTCTTTACCTGCTGGTCTGTTTTGACAGATTTCTGCCATTTTCTGCATTTGCTTCTTGTTAGTTCCTTCTTGAGTTCCTTTGGGGAATTGAGATTTTTGAGGGAAGTGATACAGTATCTAGTGTTCTAATGGAAGTTTATTTGGTGTTAGAACTGAACCTTGAGACTTATTTATCTTAAGTGCACTAATGTTGCTAATGAGATTGTGTGAAGTTTTGTATGAAGGAAATATTTCAGGTGTATGGAAGGAATGAGTAATGAGATGAAGGATGGACTAAAGCTCAAGCTTGGGGATGCCACGCGTGTCACCCCAAGAAATATCCAAGAAGTACAAGCGTCAAAGCTTGGGGATGCCCAAGGCATCCCCTTCTTCATCAATGAAAATCCCAGGTTTCTTCCAAACGCTTCATTTTTATTGTTTCATGCACAATTGTGTTTTTCTTGGAGCGTCTTCCTTTTCGTTTTCGTTTTGGTTTTCAGTTTTCTTGGTTTGCTTAGTTTTCTGAATAAGTTGGTTGGAAACCCTCTTTCATACATTGGTTTGCAATTAGTTTGTTTCGTTTGGAAAAGAGTAGGAAAGCTCATGCTTATGTGGTAAAAAGAGCTCGTTTTTTACTGTGGCTATGCTTTGTCATGCCCTGCTTGATATTGTTTTGGCTTTATACTTAGTATTCTTTGCTGTAGCATGACTTGTTATAAATAATTGAGATTGCTTAATGTGCCTTGGATGAATCATACGTTGTTTTAGCACATTAAAGCATAGTATAGTGGTATTCTCCTTTGATGCTTTATTTGGGTTGACTTGGCACATGCTCACACCATGTTATGACTATCTCAAGTCACCATAGCCTTTATGATCCTTTAGTTTTCAAATTGTAGTATCACTTTATGCTTTGATCAATGATGTTTTGTCGCTCTGCATGATTATGGCCATTATTGCTCTCTTAGTTTGTCGCTCCCATTCTTTTGCTAGCCTCTACAACCAAGTATGAGTTCCACTCATGCATCCAACTCCCTAAACCAAGTTATTACAAAGATTCCACCATACCTACCTACTAGCTTATGCTATTCCAAGTATATTCATGCTTTTGTTTACCTTCCACTTGTTATGAGAAAACTAGTGATTAAAGCTCTCACGAACTTGATGGCACACTTTACATTATTGCCTCTAATAAACTTGAACCATTGGGTCCTTCTTTGTTGCGTATATGCTTGCGCTTTAGAAGTTGAAATTAGCAGAACCATGTTTCATGGGGAACGCTTTCAACATTGACTTGTACTTTGTACCCCGTTGATATCTTGTTCTTTTGCTTACGGATCCCAGCGGTGTGAAATAAAAGTGGAACTCGTAAGATCATGAAGTTTGTATGTGTGTTAGAGAAACGCCTGGGCCGCTAGCCTAAGCCATGCCTAATCATGGTGGAAACTTTCAGTATCACCATAATGAGCACTCTATGAAGCATCCTCAATAAAAACCTATGCAAATAGCAAATAAAAAGATCACCGAGATGCTCATTGTCTGCTTGCCTTGTCATTTTGATTATGGGAAAGCTCCCGTATCATGTGCAAGGGATACCCCGTTGGCGGTTCTTAATGATACACATATACTTACAATGACAAGAGCTTACTCGTGACTGAAGTTGAGTAGCATGAGGATCGGTCTTCGTAAGTAAGGGGCATGAGATTTCGGTTTATAACTTGTCAAGCATATCCTCTTAGTTGTGTCACTTTAACCTTAATCACCTTAAAGATGCTTATGATAGGGGCAATGAGAGCTAAAAGCTATAAGTACCATAATTTTTGGAAGCTCTTTATGAGACTTCAATCCCTACTTCCTTTTATAAAAGGCCTTTCTTCCACAATTATATTGAGTCTCCACCTTCTATCTTTATGCACTTACTTTGAGAGCATAGTGGCCATTCTTAGTTCTATGTGCATTGTCCCAAGACTAGTTGATTGATGCATAACTTGTTATTGCTTGTTTGAAACTATTGTATCTAGTCACTCTTATGAACTTTGAATGTGTCATATGCATTTATACTTGCTACTCTATTGAGGGACAAGCTGAATACTATTATGCTATGTTTTCTTTATGTGAAACAAACAAACGTCTTGCAAAGCATTGTTATTCATGAATCTTTTGTTTGTGCCTTTTCATGTTTCATCATAGTTTCTTTGCCTATTGCTAGAACTTTGTCTTTCATGTTATGATCGAAGTACTATGATCCCAGCTTTGAATGTTTTGCAAATACTTTGATCAAGTCTTTGATGGTGCATGTCACCTTAAAAATTATTCTTTCTTTTTATCACTTACCTACTCGAGGACGAGCAGGAGTTAAGCTTGGGGATGTTGATACATTGCAAATGTATCTATAATTTTTTATGTTCCGTTCTTAGTTTTATCCACTTTCTTGTGTTTTGTTCCAACTTTGGAGTACTTTTCATATGATTTCTTGGACTAACCTATTAACAAGAGCCACAGTGCCAGCTGCCTGTTTTCTGTTGTCTTTGGTTCCAGGAAAGTCAGAAAATGAATATTCTCGGAATTGGACAGGACAAACGACTAAGTGCCTATTTTTTCGGAAGGGATCAAGTGCCAGAATATGAGACAGAGAGGGGCCAGGGGCCGGCCACACCACCTGGCCGTGCGGCCAGGCCTGGCCCGTGCCAGGGGGTGGTGTGGTGGCTCCCGGCACCCCCTCGGCCCCTCCTTCCGCCTATATATTGCCCTCGGGACGAAAACCCTAAGTACCCGATCAAAAATCCACGAAAGAGTCTGTAGCCGCCGTCATCTCCATCCCTAGATCAGGAGGGATCTGAAGCTCTTCCCGGCACCCTGTCGTAGAGGGGAATTCACCCTGGAGGCCTTCTTCATCACCATGCAAGCCTCCGGTGTGATGCGTGAGTAGTTCATCCTTGGACTATGGTCCATGTAGTAGCTAGATGGCTCGTTTCTCCTCCTTTGTGCTTTCATGTTTAGATCTTGTGAGATCCGTTCATGATCAAGATCATCTATTTGTAAATCATACATGTTGTGTTTGCGGGGATCCGATGGATATTGAGATGCTATTTCAGATTGATTATTGATTCTATCATGTCTTTGTTATTTGTGATCTTGCATGCTTTTCGTTGTTAGTAGCTATCTTGGCCAAGTAGATGCTAGCAACTCCACGAGTTAGTATTTATGCTCGATAGTAGGTTCATGCCTCTAGTAATCTGGGGAAGTGACAGAAATCTCTAAGGTACTAGATGTGCTGCTGCTACTAGGTAGAAAACAACAATCCTTTGTTCATAGAACAATCGTATTGTTTACTTTACACGCAGTTCGTAAGCAATAATCTGTTGCTTTCAACTTAATACTGGAGGGGGTTCGGATGATAACCTGAAGGTGGATTATTAGTCATAGATGCAGTTGGATGGAGGTCTATGTATTGCTTTCTCGGTGTTTGTCAATTGCCCTGCTATAATTTGTTCACCCAGCATGTTATCTATCTTAAGGAGAGCCACCTTTAGTGAACTATGGATCCCGATCCTTGTCTTTTATATTCAATCTACAATCTGTTTCTGCTTTGTGTTTACTTTCTGCAAACTTTTACTTCTTTCCATTCGATACGTTTAATCCTTTGTTTTCTGCAAAACACGGTGAGATTGACAACCTCATCGCAAGTTGGGGACAAAGTTCTGTGGTTGTGTTGTGCAGGTCTCCACGTGCTACTAGCACCGGTAGTGCGCCCTGCCAAAGCTCAGCTAATAACACCTTTGGGGTGTTTCCTTGCTCCTACTGGTTCAATTAAACCTTGGTTTCATAACTGAGGGAAAACTTACTACTGTGCTCATCGTACCTTCCACTTGGGGTTCCCAACGAGCTCTACGTTGAAAGTCGAGCACATCACCTGGCAGGAGATGCACGAGCATGGTGGGACAGCACCCGCACCATGAACCATAGTCAAGTGATGACATGGGAAGATTTCAAAACCAAGTTTATCCGCACCCATGTGCCACAAGGTTTGGTCACTCGGATGAGAGATGAGTTCAGAGAGTTAAAGCAGGGCATAATGACTGTAGTAGAGTACCGTGATAGATTCCTATCGCTTGCTAGGTATGCACTGGATGAGATCAACATAGAAGCCAAGTAGAAGGAGAGGTTCGTGAATGGATTGCATGATGAGATGCAAACGGTATTAATCAACATCCGTTTTGATGATCTTGAAGAGCTAGTCAACTCTGCCATCCAGATGGAAGGGAAGATCAACCAAGCCAATGACAACCGCAAGTGTAGAACGATGCACCAGAGTGGATCCAACCATGTTCAGAAGTATCGCCCCAACCCATCTGCAGGATATGCCCCAAGAAACAATCGACCCCCAATGTCTCGTCCAAGCTACCCCAACCGTAGCGGAGGAAATGTGAAGTCAGGTGGAAATCACAACAACAACAACCCCGGCAACTCCCACAATTTCAACGGTGCGCCACCCAAGTCTAACAACAACAATACTGCACCCAGAACTGGAAGCAATGTTGTGCCTGTTGCAGCCAAAGACAAGTCTCAAATTACTTGTTTTGAGTGTGGAGTTAAGGGTCACTACTCCAACGAGCGTCCCAATAAGATTGCCACCACTGCCAATGTGAATGCCCTAGCTCAGTAGCAACGTCGTGTTCAGCCAGGAAGAAGATTCGCCCCAGGGAACCCTCACAACCGCAATGGCCGTCTTGTCCACATGAACGCCGAAGAAGCCCAGGAAGCGCCAAATGTCGCGCTGGGTATGTTTTCTGTCAACTCAGTTTTAGCAAGAGTGTTGTTTGATTCTGGAGCATTGCACTCATTTGTCACCGAAGAATTTGCATCCACTAGTAAGATTCACCCAACCAACTTGAAGCATGTCATGATAGTTCAAATTCCTAGTTCAACCACCAAAGCTAGAAAAATTTGCAAAGTTGTGCCTATCATAATACATGGGATAGATTTTTATGCAAATCTAATAGTATTTCGAACCAAAGGTTTGGAAGTAGTACTAGGAATGGATTGGATGTCAAAACATAAAGGATTGATAGACTGTGCTAAGAAAGCCATCACCATGACCAGTAGCTCTGGAGTATCAGTAGAGCATGTATCTGAAACCTTACCTCGTCAATTCAAGTGCAACAAGAGTCTAGCCCTACCCACCATGGACCCATAGCTCAGAGACCTTATAGCATGAACCCCTTAGAGTTAGTAGAGTTGAAGAAGCAATTGGATTCTATGTTGGCCATAGGCTTGATTCAACCAAGCGCATCGCCATGGAGATCACCAGTTCTATTCGTTGACAAGAAAGATGGAGGCAACCATTTGTGCATAGATTACAGGAAGCTAAATAATGTCACAATCAAAAACAAGTACCCACTGCCAAAGATAGAGGATCTATTTGATCAGTTGATCGGTGCCAGCGTGTTCTCTAAGATTGATCTTAGGACTGGTTATCACCAACTTAAGATTCGTGCAACGAATATTCCAAAGACCGCCTTTACTACCCGTTATGGATTATACGAGTATACGGTCATGTCTTTTGGATTAACCAATGCCCCCGCTTATTTCATGAATCTCATGAATAAGATCTTTATGACTTTTCTGGATAAGTTTGTCGTTGTGTTTATCGACGATATCCTTATCTACTCCAAGTCAGAAAAAGAGCATGAGCAACATCTGAGAATCATCCTTGAAACCTTGAGAGAGCATCGGTTGTATGCCAAGTTCAGCAAATGTGAGTTTTGGCTGAAGGAAGTAGGATTCCTAGGACATATTGTGTCAGCCGGAGGAGTCGATGTTGATCCCGCAAAATCAGAGATGTTGAAGAATGGGAAGCCCCAACCACTCAAACTCAAGTCCGTGCATTTCTCGGATTAGCGGGATATTACCACAAGTTCGTTGAAGGATTTTCGAGCATCGCAAGACCCATGACCCAATTGTTGAAGAAGGACAAGAAGTTTGAATGGACCGACAAATGTGAAGCCAGTTTCCAAGAGCTTAAGAAGAGATTGATTTCATCCCCAATATTGATCATGCCAGATATCAAGAAGTCGTTTGATGTGTATTGTGATGCATCCAAGATTGGTCTCGGATGTGTATTGATGCAAGAAGGCAAAGTCATAGCATATTTGTCAAGACAACTGAAGCAGCATGAGCAGAACTATCCTACCCATAATCTAGAACTAGTAGCTGTAGTTCTAGCGTTGAAAACATGGCGTCATTATCTTATGGGTAATCGTTGTGAGATTTATTCAGATCACAAGAGCTTGAAGTATATTTTCACTCAGAAGGAGCTGAATATGAGGCAAAGGAGATGGATAGAGTTAATCAACGATTATGACCTTGACATTCACTATCACCCCGGCAAAGCCAATGTGGTAGCAGATGCTCTTAGCAGATTACCATGTAGGTTAAACACCATGATCAAGGAGAAGCAACCAAGTTTGTATGAGGAGTTGGAGCAGTTTAGAACTGAGCTAGTTAGCAAGGAATTCTTAGCTAGCATTGAACTTCAACCCACATTGATTAGCCAAATCAAGGAAGCCCAGAAAGGAAGTGAAAGTATCGACAGAATCAAGCGTCGTATTGGTACAGGAAAGGTACCTGGATTCACCGAAGACGAAGAAGGAGTTCTGTGGTACAAATGACGTATCTGTGTGTCAGCAGATTCGGAGTTGAAACAAGTCATCATGCAATAAGCTCATGATACTCTTTATTCTATCCACCTCGGAGGAACAAAGATGTATCAGGATCTGAAGGAGCAATTTTGGTGGCACAAGATGAAGAGAGAAATCGGAAGCTACATCGCTAAGTGTGATATCTATCAGAGAGTCAAAGAGGAACATCAGAGACCCGTAGGACTATTGCAACCATTGCAGATTCCGGAATGGAAATGGGATTCCGTCAGAATGGACTTCATCACCGGTTTGCCTACTTCTAGTAGGGGAAATGACTCAATCTGGGTCATCGTTGATAGACTATCCAAGGTAGCCCATTTTATACCTGTCAAGACAACCTACCAGAGTTCGAGCTAGCAGAGTTGTACATTGCTAGAATTGTCAGTTTGCATGGAACCCCCAAGACCATAGTATCGATCGAGGAACCTAATTTACCTCAAGATTTTGGCAGAAAGTCCAAGAAGGATTAGGAACCAAGTTGAATTTCAGCACAGCTTATCACCCGCAAACTGATGGACAGACTGAAAGAGTCAACCAGATCTTAGAAGATATGTTGAGATCTTGTGTACTAGAGTACGGATCAAAATGGGAAGACTGTCTGCCTTTCGCAGAATTCTCATACAATAACAGTTATCAAGCCAGTTTCCAAATGGCCCCACTTGAGTTCTTATACGGAAGAAAGTGTCGTACCCCTTTGAATTGGTCGCAAGTAGGAGAGAGTCAGATTTTTGGACCCGATATCCTACGAGAAGCCAAAGAGAAGGTTCAAAAAGTCCGTGAGCACCTCAAGACCGCCCAATCCAGACAGAAGAGTTGTGCTGAACAGAGAAGGAGAGAACTGACTTTCAAGGTCGGAGATTTCGTGTATCTCAAAGTGTCGCCATTGAAGGGAACCCAACGTTTTATTCTAAAAGGAAAGTTAGCCCCCAGATATATTGGACCCTTCAAGAATATGAACCGTCGAGGAGAAGTATCATATCAACTGGAACTGCCAGAGGAGATGTCAGCCATCCATGATATGTTCCATATCTCGTTACTTCGCAAATGCTTAGAAGTGCCGGAGAAGACCGAAATTTTCAAGAACATCGATCACCGAGCTATTGATATCAACAAGGATCTGACATATTGTGAAGTGCCCATCTGTATCTTGGAGGAAGCTTACAGTACTACCAGGACCCGGAGTATCAAGTTTCTCAAGATTCAATGGAGTAACCATACTGAAGAAGAAGCCACTTGGGAGCGGGAAGATTACATTAGGATAGAGTTCCCAGATCTCTTTAGTTCCTAGTTTTCTTTAGTAAATCTCGAGACGAGATTTTTTGAAGGGGGGAAGGTTTGTAACATCCCAAATCTTTAATCAAAGTTAATCAAGATCCAAATCATCCTATTTAGGGTTAACAAAAACTTTTTCCATTTAAAATATTTAAGCATGCATATGTGTGTTGCATTAAATAGGAATTGTTTTGAATTGCCATCATTGAGTGATCTATTGGTTGTAAAATGACTCTAAGGTGAATTACACATCATCTAGATCATCCCCAAGCAAATCCCAAAGAAAAAGAAATCAAAAAGAATTAAATAAGGAAATGGTCACTTTTGCCATTTTAATCAACTAGCCCACTTTGGGTGTTCCTAGGACTCATTTTCCAACAGAGACAATTGTCGATCTTTGCACCCCTTGCTAGTACAAGTAGTGATGTGCCAAGGCCCACTTTGTGATCTTCCAAAAACATTCAAACACTAAATTTAAATGACATTTGAAAATTGAATCAAGTGTATGTATTCTAGATCACACTTTTTCAAAAACCCTTCAAATGAACTCCATTTGAAAATCCCAAGAAACCAGAGATGCTCAAGCATGTAACAAACAACTCCACCAAATTTCATTTCAAAATTCCAAACTTGAATTCTTTTGGCCATTTTGTCAAACACTTGGTGTGCACAGATCAGATAAAAATCAAAAACACTAGTGTGAGCAGTGTTCTAGCCAAACTTGTCTCCCACATTGCAACCAAAACCTCTCCAGTGCACCCCCTACCCTTTTCTAGCCCGGCCAGCCACTGTGCCCATGACCAAATGGTCATGGACATCAATTCCGAGCACCTTGCGCACCCTCACCAGCGACAGCGCGCCCCTAACGCCGCCAGCCTCGCTAACCTTGCCCAACGCATCGCTCGTGGTCCACCTCCCCCTCCAGGCCAGCCCCAGCTCGAGGAAAGAGCGAGGAGAAGCCAGGAACCGCCGCGCCCGGAACGTGTCGGCCATGCTGACGCTGCCCGCAGAGCACGCACTATGCCCCCCGCTCACCTAGACCCCGGCTCGCTCTCGCCGCCCACCTACATGATCACCACCGCCCTAGGAAGCTAGCAGACACCCCCGTTTCCCCGACCGTGACCCGTAGCCGCCGGCCAACGCGAAACTCGCCGTTGACAGAGACATCGTGAATGCCGCGCCGCTCACTTATCCCGACCACAATCCACTACACACGCACCTCCGTAAAACTCGCTAGGGAACCGCCCACCGCCCAAGCTTCTAGCTCGATGTGCCGTCGTCACCACGAGCTCCGCCCATGCCTCTCTGCACCCCTTGCCCCGCTATAAATAGAGTGCCTCCCAGCACGAATTCCTCACACCATTCCCATCCACTCCCCCTCATAGCACTCCAGAACCACACCGGAACAAGCCGCATCCTGTAGCGCCGGAATTTTGCCGGAGTCTATCGCGGAAGGAGGAGAAGGGCGCCAGTGATCCAGGCCATCTCCCAGGACGCCGCCGATACCAGGAGAACCGCCATCGTCGACTCATCCATTTGCCTGCCTTCCCGCATTCGCTGGAGCCCCGGTACGCCCCCACTGCACCCCTGCCGCGTAGCTAGGTTTCTGTCTCGCCAGCGACGTGTTCTGTAACACCCTCAGAATCGGCCCTATGCAAGTTTCAGCGCTTCCCGTCAAACCCGCATAGAAACAATTCAAAGGTGCCCACCAGGCACTTTCGTGCGGGTGGAAAACGAAGTAATAACATTACAGAACAGTCCTCGATGGGACCCACAGAACAGATATATACAACAGCGACTCAGTGAGTCAAGAATACAGATATAATATACAAAGATCCAAATCACCTTGAAAACGATTCAGCGTCCGAGTACGGACAAGATGCAAATGGGGCTAAGAGCCCTGAAGAATAACCAATGGCGTCCATAACCCTGCCCAGGCCAAGCCGGAAGGGTAACCCTGCTAACGACGTCGATCTCAAAACCTGCTTAAACAAAAGGGGTGCCGGCAAAGGGCAAAGGAAAAAGAGGAGCGTCAGTACTGAGGCCAGTACACGGCGAAACTAGAATTCGGCGGTCCTCGCCTACATAGGTATGGTGGACTGAAGCGGCAGCGCAGCATGCACTAAACAACCTATAGAGACTCGATATAACTGTCGGCTATCAGAGAGGGATAAGAAAGACCTATTTAGATCCAACCTGATCCTAACACCAAACAAACCCATCCTGGTATTCCCCCTCGATACCAACCGAGAAAGTCAACCGAGGAACTCACACAATTGGCAGTTTTAGTTATTTAGTTATCGTTGCAGCAATTACTAGGCAGGTATAGATAGTCGTCCTGATATAATAAGCAGTGGGCAGTTTTAGTTAACCATTCCGTTGTAGTTGCAACACTTACTAGTCAGATACAATTAGCATGAGATATCCCAAAAACCCAGCGGTTGTTGGTACTTTTATTTAGCCATTCGTTGTAGTGAAGCTGATTACTAGTCATAACGGATACAAGTCAATTTATAACAGTAAACTTTAGTTATAGTTGCCTATGATCAAGCACTGTGCTCCAAGTCGTCCGTAACCGCGGACACGGCTTCTCGAAAAGATTTAACCCTGTAGGGGTGCACCAAAGTATCCACACGCACTTCGACCCTTTTTGCCAGATCAATTTAACATACACCCATTGGTATGTCGGCGGGGCCTAAGTCATGACGTTTCCCAGACCCAAAGCAAGCACGGGGGGCCACCCCACTAAGTCTACCCGCAACGAAGTCGTCCGGTCTCCGAGACGGACTCAGGGTTTGCGCCAGTGGCTGTAAACGACGGGGAACCCAAAACTGGGCTTGTCGATACCGCGAAAACACTCCGCTTTCCTAAACAGTACAGTGTGCAGTACCTCGCACAATTTAAATAAAGCAGTAAAGCATGGCATAAGTACAGAATAGTAATAAAGCCCCAAACTACTTGTGGCCCCCAGTACAATACTTTGAAATCAGGTACTAATCGATGGGGTGCCCACACATCCCACATGTGGTTAGCGCGCTCGATCTCGGAACAGGTGTCAAGAACTCGGGGTCCTACGGGACACCAGTGAGCGGTCGGAAACAAAATATTATCTATCACCCACCGGTGCCTCTGCATTTACCTACTTCAATTTTAGTTATTAAACAATAATTAAAGTCTTGATCATCTCCAACAATAAACACACGTCAATACTCCAACAACTGTGGTACTTGACGACACGCAACGGCGCTTGAGCAAGCGACTACGATGCGCAAGTCCAACTATCTACCAAACAACAGGTAATAGGAGGTGTCCAAGGCAATATAAGGCTGCAAGGGATATCACGGGTACGAAAACTAGAGCATCGCAACACAGATAGCAATAGATCAACAGGAGGGAATAAATACTATAAAAGTAAGATAGGTAGAAAGGGGGAGATGCTCGCCTGAAAACATTGCCGAAGGTTCATCCGAAGATCGGATCGACACTCGCATCAACTCATCGGCCTAGTCCGTGAAGAAGCAAAGCACTAGAAGAAACACCGGATGGACTATTTAATACTACGGTAGAAAATCGGGCATGATGCATGTATGATGTATGGCATGGAAAAGGTGCGATGCAATGAGGTCATATTAAGCGGAACCGGGGTCCCGACAGTTAATTAAACGGTTCAAATTATTTAGATACCCCACAATTTAATGTTGTATTAACAAGGCAAAATTATATCATCGGTTCGCTACACCAATTTAAATGGGACCAATATACGACTAGATTTGCCCGCATATGGGCCCCATATTTAATTATATGGTGAACCGGCATAAGGCCCCCAAACCACATGACAATATGCATGCATGAACAATTTAATATGCAACAATGTGATATTACATTTATAAAATAGGGCTCGAGAAAGGGGCACACATCTGGGTTCGGGCGATCTTGGTTCCGGGGGTTCGGGGTTCGGTCTCAGGGTTCAGGGTTCGACGGGATCGGTCTCGGACAACGGGAATTCGAACTTGTCGCATCCTAAAAGGGGGACTTGGTTGGCGTCGGGGTCACATCGGATTCGCCCTGGTCGGTGCCGATCTTGTCGTCACGAAGGTCTTGTCGGGTTGTTGAATCAGATCGGTCTTGGCGTTCGGGATGAAGACCTTGGCGTTCCGCGGCGAAGTGCTTGGCGTATCCGGTGGCGATCTTGGCGTCCGGGTTCTCGGTCATCGGTAGGTCTTGTCCTCGCCCTGGTCTTGGACACGACACATACGATGGAGATCTTGGGGTACCATCTTGATCATCAGAGGCAAACTTGGGGCTCGACACCGGGGGCTTCCGGGGGTTCCGTGTCGGAGTACTTGGGTTCCAACTTTGATGGTTGGTGAAGGACATGAAACAGAGTCGGTTCCACGAGTTCCAGGCAGAAGATCTTGTCGTGCTTCACGCGATCCTGCACCAACAGGTGCCCCTGGTACTGTGGAGGGGTGTTGCTGTCGAGTTGTTGACTTCAGGTAGTGGCGCACGGGGGAGTTGTGTTTTGGCCGTGCCATCACGGGTACCTAGCGGTACTGGAGACTGGGAAACACAGAGGACAGCGCCACTTCTAGAAGACGCGGCCGGAGGTGACGGAGAGGGCTCAGGCGCGCGGCCCGAAGACGGCGAGCGAGGGCGCGCGCTCAGGAAGGGGATGGCCGCGGACGGAGGGCCGACGCGGTGGAGGAGGCTCGAGGCAGGGCGCCGGGCGCGGGAGGTGGGGACGAGCCGCGGTCAGACGGAGCTCGGGGCGAGGCCGCGGCGACGGGGACGAGGCGGCTCCGGCGGGGCGAGGTCGAGCGGGGGGGGCGGTGGTTGGTGCGTGCTTGGAGAAGGGCGGCCGGAGGACAGCGGAGGAGGTCGCGCGGCGCGGCCGGGCGCGGGGAGCGTCGGCCGGGGAGAGAGGCGAGGGGAGGCCGGAGGACATCGGGGCGTGCGGAGGTCGGGGTCGGGCCGGGGCGGAGTCACGGCCGGAGGAGCAGAGCTCGGGGCCGGAGGCGCAGGGCGGCGCGGAGGAGGCGCTGGGCGGTCGACGGAGGGGTGCAGCAGGCAGAGGTGGGGAGGAGGGGTCGCCGGCGTGGGGCGAGGCTGGTGGTGGGTGAGGGAGGAAGAGAGGCCGGTGGTGGGGCCGGGGGAGCGTGCGATAGGGGTGGGTGGGGCGCGCCAGGTGGGGGGCGGGATCCCGAGGTGGGATCAGGGGGAGAGAGAGGGGAGGGAGAGAGAGCTGTGGCCAGGTGGCGGGCTAGGATTGATTAGGGGAGAGAGGAGAGATGAGGTGGCGAGAGGGGATTGGAGGGGGTGAGGTGGAGGGGGTTTGGGTAGACTAGGACTGGGTAGGAAAAGAATATAGGTGGACCGTTTCTTTTATTCTGGGGGTGGTCGACTGGGTCGGATCGGCCCGTTCGACTGCCCCCTAAAAATAATATAGATTTTTATTTAATTTAAAAATAACTTTTGTATTTAGTTTTAGACAAACAAAATATCCGGAAACATCCGGGGGTTTAATTTGAAATAGAAGGAGGGCTAGTTTCAGAAAACGATAGTCTTTCGCAACATAGTTTCAAGTAAAAAAATAATATGCATGATGATGCAATGCACAAAAATCAACGCGATTTTCTAGTAGTGGTTTTGCGGGATGCCACAATTCGACACCACTAACAATGGATCTCGCCCTCGAGATCCGCCTCATGGTACCGGAAAGAAGGTTGGTGAGCTGCATCTTCTCGCATCATGTAGATCCTCGCGACACCACTAACAAGAGGTCGTTGTCCGTGATCGTCGAGAGAACACTCCGGGAACAAAAGGTCGAAGGTAGAGGTATCAACAAAGCCACCTCTAGCTTCGATGGAAAGAGGGAACCGATGCATTCTCATCCACTACAATGTACACAAGCGAATAGAGTGAGTAGTCGGCATGGGGGCCAATCCATCACGCACCCAAACTATTACTCTGCACAATTAGTAGAAAAGCGTGCAACCATTCTCGGAATCAGACTAGAGATCTCAACAATCGAGGTTCAGAAACAAAGGAGTGATGCAGACTCTGCATCGGATCTGGCGTAGATGATGTCGTCGCGTCGGAAAACACCGGAAGGCACGAGAAGGAACAAAGATAAGTCCACCAGACGAAGGATTCCTCGGATAGCATGAAGACCATATGTAGCAACACCGTTACCAAAGAGGAAGCGAAAACCCTGAAGGTACGACGAAAACCCAACCACGAGAATTCCTGGACTCGAAGAAGGAGAAGAGAGCGGATTCAAAACGCGTAGAGGTAAGAGGAGAATAGCAGAGGGGTAAGGAGTAAAATCAGACCTAATCAAAACTATCCAACCGATTTTCAAAAATAGTTTTGACACTCTACTTCGGCCGTTAGCTAGGTTATCCTACAGGCTAGACTTGTGGGGTATCGCAACTGCTGAGCTCTGATACCACTCTGTAACACCCTCAGAATCGGCCCTATGCAAGTTTTAGCGCTTCCCGCCAAACCCGCATAGAAACGATTCAAAGGTGCCCACCAGGCACTTTCGTGCGGGTGGAAAACGAAGTAATAACATTACACAACAGTCCTCGATGGGACCCACAGAACAGATATATACAACAGCGACTCAGTGAGTCAAGAATACAGATATAATATACAAAGATCCAAATCACCTTGAAAACGATTCAGCGTCCGAGTACGGACAAGATGCAAATGGGGCTAAGAGCCCTGAAGAATAACCAATGGCGTCCATAACCCTGCCCAGGCCAAGCCGGAAGGGTAACCCTGCTAACGACGTCGATCTCAAAACCTGCTTAAACAAAAGGGGTGCCGGCAAAGGGCAAAGGAAAAAGAGGAGCGTCAGTACTGAGGCCAGTGCACGGCGAGACTAGAATTCGGCGGTCCTCGCCTACATAGGTATGGTGGACTGAAGCGGCAGCGCATCATGCACTAAATAACCTATAGAGACTCGATATAACTGTCGGCTATCAGAGAGGGATAAGAAAGACCTATTCGGATCCAACCTGATCCTAACACCAAACAAACCCATCCTGGTATTCCCCCTTGATACCAACCGAGAAAGTCAACCGAGGAACTCACACAGTTGGCAGTTTTAGTTATTTAGTTATCGTTGCAGCAATTACTAGGCAGGTATAGATAGTCGTCCTGATATAATAAGCAGTGGGCAGTTTTAGTTAACCATTCCGTTGTAGTTGCAACACTTACTAGTCAGATACAATTAGCATGAGATATCCCAAAAACCCAGCGGTTGTTGGTACTTTTATTTAGCCATTCGTTGTAGTGAAGCTGATTACTAGTCATAACGGATACAAGTCAATTTATAACAGTAAACTTTAGTTATAGTTGCCTATGATCAAGCACTGTGCTCCAAGTCGTCCGTAACCGCGGACACGGCTTCTCGAAAAGATTTAACCCTGCAGGGGTGCACCAAAGTATCCACACGCACTTCGACCCTTTTTGCCAGATCAATTTAACATACACCCATCGGTATGTCGGCGGGGCCTAAGTCATGACGTTTCCCAGACCCAAAGCAAGCACGGGGGGCCACCCCACTAAGTCTACCCGCAACGAAGTCGGCCGGTCTCCGAGACGGACTCAGGGTTTGCGCCAGTGGCTGTAAACGACGGGGAACCCAAAACTGGGCTTGTCGATACCGCGAAAACACTCCGCTTTCCTAAACAGTACAGTGTGCAGTACCTCGCACAATTTAAATAAAGCAGTAAAGCATGGCATAAGTACAGAATAGTAATAAAGCCCCAAACTACTTGTGGCCCCCAGTACAATACTTTGAAATCAGGTACTAATCGATGGGGTGCCCACACATCCCACATGTGGTTAGCGCGCTCGATCTCGGAACAGGTGTCAAGAACTCGGGGTCCTACGGGACACCAGTGAGCGGTCGGAAACCAAATATTATCTATCACCCACCGGTGCCTCTGCATTTACCTACTTCAATTTTAGTTATTAAACAATAATTAAAGTCTTGATCATCTCCAACAATAAACACACGTCAATACTCCAACAACTGTGGTACTTGACGACACGCAACGGCGCTTGAGCAAGCGACTACGACGCGCAAGTCCAACTATCTACCAAACAACAGGTAATAGGAGGTGTCCAAGGCAATATAAGGCTGCAAGGGATATCACGAGTACGAAAACTAGAGCATCGCAACACAGATAGCAATAGATCAACAGGAGGGAATAAATACTATAAAAGTAAGATAGGTAGAAAGGAGGAGATGCTCGCCTGAAAACATTGCCGAAGGTTCATCCGAAGATCGGATCGACACTCGCATCAACTCATCGGCCTAGTCCGTGAAGAAGCAAAGCACTAGAAGAAACACCGGATGGACTATTTAATACTACGGTAGAAAATCGGGCATGATGCATGTATGATGTATGGCATGGAAAAGGTGCGATGCAATGAGGTCATATTAAGCGGAACCGGGGTCCCGACAGTTAATTAAACGGTTCAAATTATTTAGATACCCCACAATTTAATGTTGTATTAACAAGGCAAAATTATATCATCGGTTCGCTACACCAATTTAAATGGGACCAATATACGACTAGATTTGCCCGCATATGGGCCCCATATTTAATTATATGGTGAACCGGCATAAGGCCCCCAAACCACATGACAATATGCATGCATGAACAATTTAATATGCAACAATGTGATATTACATTTATAAAATAGGGCTCGAGAAAGGGGCACACATCTGGGTTCGGGCGATCTTGGTTCCGGGGGTTCGGGGTTCGGTCTCAGGGTTCAGGGTTCGACGGGATCGGTCTCGGACAACGGGAATTCGAACTTGTCGCATCCTAAATGGGGGACTTGGTTGGCGTCGGGGTCACATCGGATTCGCCCTGGTCGGTGCCGATCTTGTCGTCACGAAGGTCTTGTCGGGTTGTTGAATCAGATCGGTCTTGACGTTCGGGATGAAGACCTTGGCGTTCCGCGGCGAAGTGCTTGGCGTATCCGGTGGCGATCTTGGCGTCCGGGTTCTCAGTCATCGGTAGGTCTTGTCCTCGCCCTGGTCTTGGACACGACACATACGATGGAGATCTTGGGGTACCATCTTGATCATCAGAGGCGAACTTGGGGCTCGACACTGGGGGCTTCCGGGGGTTCCGTGTCGGAGTACTTGGGTTCCAACTTTGACGGTTGGTGAAGGACATGAAACAGAGTCGGTTCCACGAGTTCCAGGCAGAAGATCTTGTCGTGCTTCACGCGATCCTGCACCAACAGGTGCCCCTGGTACTGTGGAGGGGTGTTGCTGTCGAGTTGTTGACTTCAGGTAGTGGCGCACGGGGGAGTTGTGTTTTGGCCGTGCCATCACGGGTACCTAGCGGTACTGGAGACTGGGAAACGCAGAGGACAGCGCCACTTCTAGAAGACGCGGCCGGAGGCGACGGAGAGGGCTCAGGCGCGCGGCCCGAAGACGGCGAGCGAGGGCGCGCGATCAGGAAGGGGATGGCCGCAGACGGAGGGCCGACGCGGTGGAGGAGGCTCGAGGCAGGGCGCCGGGCGCGGGAGGAGGGGACGAGCCGCGGTCGGACGGAGCTCGGGGCGAGGCCGCGGCGACGGGGACGAGGCGGCTCCGGCGGGGCGAGGTCGAGCGGGGGGGGGCGGTGGTTGGTGCGTGCTTGGAGAAGGGCGGCCGGAGGACAGCGGAGGAGGTCGCGCGGCGCGGCCGGGCGCGGGGAGCGTCGGCCGGGGAGAGAGGCCAGGGGAGGCCGGAGGACATCGGGGCGTGCGGAGGTCGGGGTCGGGCCGGGGCGGAGTCGCGGCCGGAGGAGCAGAGCTCGGGGCCGGAGGCGCAGGGCGGCGCGGAGGAGGCGCTGGGCGGTCGACGGAGGGGTGCAGCAGGCAGAGGTGGGGAGGAGGGGTCGCCGGCGCGGGGCGAGGCTGGTGGTGGGTGAGGGAGGAAGAGAGGCCGGTGGTGGGGCCGGGGGAGCGTGCGACAGGGGTGGGTGGGGCGCGCCAGGTGGGGGCGGGATCCCGAGGTGGGATCAGGGGGAGAGAGAGGGGAGGGAGAGAGAGCTGTGGCCAGATGGCGGGCTAGGATTGATTAGGGGAGAGAGGAGAGATGAGGTGGCGAGAGGGGATGGGAGGGGGTGAGGTGGAGGGGGTTTGGGTAGACTAGGACTGGGTAGGAAAAGAATATAGGTGGACCGTTTCTTTTATTCTGGGGGTGGTCGACTGGGTCGGATCGGCCCGTTCGACTGCCCCCTAAAAATAATATAGATTTTTATTTAATTTAAAAATAACTTTTGTATTTAGTTTTAGACAAACAAAATATCCGGAAACATCCGGGGGTTTAATTTGAAATAGAAGGAGGGCTAGTTTCAGAAAACAATAGTCTCGCAACATAGTTTCAAGTAAAAAATAATATGCATGATGATGCAATGCACAAAAATCAACGCGATTTTCTAGTAGTGGTTTTGCGGGATGCCACATGTTCGTCCTCGACGACGACCGTGAGCTGTTGATCATGATCTAATCCTGCGGCCACCATCCTCCCATACCGTTTTGGCAACCCCTGTCCCACTGACAGGTGGGGCCCCCACTTAAAACCAGCCTGGGCGCTGCGTGGAGTAAACTGGGCCGGCCCATTTATTTCCCGCGCGAACCATTGAATTTAAATGAATCTTTTTCTTTTTAGAAGTAAACTTAGTTCTATCCCCTAGTTTGAAAATTATTTCAGAAAGATCTACTGAACCAAATTGAGTGATTCCAATTTTTTTGGAAAGGTACTTTAAATCTCTATCCAAGCCCATTGGATTTAAATCAATTAGAGTTAGAGATCTCTCCTAGTAAAAATAACAAGACAGAAGCTTTTTCACATTCAAACATTTTTCTAAAATGAACCATAATAGCTTTTGAGTTGATTCCAACTCTCAAAAATCACATTTAACCATACCTATCTGAATATGTAATAATATTAAGGTTCGCATGCAGTGACTTTGGACTAGTACCAAAATAATGCTATATATGCATTTCTAGTCACTTTAAATCATTAAGTATTAATCTTAAACTTATTAAAATGTGATGCAACCTTTAAATCACATTGCCATATATTAGAATATGTGGTGATGACATGTGTCCACATGATCCCATATTTTAATTGGAGAATATTAAATCTTAGTTAATTTCAATGAGTATAAATTACTTTTCTCAAAATAAATAAATGAAACTAGTTCATTAAAACTTGTGATGTTTGTGATGATGCTAGATCATCAAATGAGTGCCTTAGAGTACTAAATAGACTAGTTAAGTATTGTTTGGTGATTGTGTATCCCGTATGTATTTATAGACGGTAGTACCGACCAAGCTTACGAGGAGGAGGAGTTCTACCAAGAGGAGGAGGAAGAGAATTTCAACCACTGCACTACCCAAGGCAAGCTAGCACTTGCAAGTATTATACTTATGCAAGCCCTCATTAACAATGCAATCTATTGTTAGCAAGCCAGAATTAAGCTAGATGACCTAAGCAAGATGCCTTAAGCATGCTTTGGTTATACACTTTAACTTATACCATCCCAAGTCTTATTTACAAGCTTTACTTTCTTTACTTTACCAAAGTTCTTTACTTTGTTTATAGGTAGCATAAAAGGTATAAAACTTGACCTATCTAGTTAGACTTAGATGTCATTCTATGGCATGAAATTGAGATTAGCACCCCACCTTAGTGAACACTCTTAACTTAGTAGTTTAGAGCTAAACCAAAACTTGATAAATTTAGATGGGAGTACTTGGTGAAAATGATTATGAAAACCTTGGAATGATGAGTCATTCTATTGAGATGTTTTGACATGTGTTGAGAAACACAAATGGTTTATGACGATGAAAATGTTGAGGCATGAGCCTTAGCCCTTTTGTAAAAACTGATGGTTAGGTTCGGATGCGATACCATTCCAATTTTACCGTACAACCACAATACCTGAATGGGGTAAGTCTTAGCCAGAAGTTTATATGCATTAGTATGGGTTCCCTCCCGGGAGAGGTTTGAGTTGAGGCTACCTCTTGATGATGTCCACCTATGCAATGCCCAGGATGGCAGATGGCCATGGCTGGGAGGCCAAGCTCATAGGGGAGGTGCCTATACTAGGGTGTGTAACCGAAAGGTTATGATTGATTATCCGCATACTAAGTATGATGATTCAGGGTTATCCCTGATGGATGTATCGAATTTTGTGGTGAAAGTGTAGCACCTCTGCAGAGTGTCAAACTATTCGAATATCCGCGTCCGCTGTCATGGACAGTTGGAGTGGCCATACTGTTCCGTTGTCAGATGTTTTCAAAATGACTTGTGAAATGAATGATGACTTTGACTTGACCATCACAGGGTTGTGACTATGAAAACTAAGTTCCCACTTAGGTGATTTAGAACATTAAATTATCTCTCTTTACTTCTGAACTCAGCTTAAGATAAATCTAGCTTTTGCAAATAAACTTAGAGCTTAGCTTTCCTACTAGAACTACCTTACTTGTTAGTGATAGTTTGCGAGTACTTAAAGAGTACTCATGGCTTTTGTCCCTGGCTATTCTCATGGCTAGACTATGAAGAAGACTATCAAGATGAAGGATAGCAGGACAGCTATGATAACTAGGACTATCTCCGATCGTCAGCATTGCCTGTGACCCTGAAGATGGACCCCACCGCTACGCTTGTTATTCTGCTGCTTGTTTGTATTAAGACTGGATCATGAGATCCTTTATTCGTGTAAGACCTTATTATGGTTTGTAATGGATGATGTACTATGATATCCAATCTGTTATTTCTCACAAAAATGGTAATCCTGGGATTGTGATGTGTGGCATAACAGGCATCTGGGATTAAAAATCCAGGTGTTGATATAGGAGGCCAAGCTCACAGGGGAGGTGCCTATACTAGGGTGTGTAATTGAAAGGTTATGATTGATTATCCGCATACTAAGTATGATGATTCAGGGTTATCCCTGACGGATGTATCGAATTTTGTGGTGAAAGTGTACCACCTCTGTAGAGTGTCAAACTATTCGAATAGCCGCGTCCGTGGTCATGGACAGTTGGAGTGGCCATACCGCTCCGTCGTCCGATGTTTTCAAAATGACTTGTGAAGTGAACTATGACTTTGACTTGACCACAACAGAGTTGTGAACATCAAAACTAGTTTCCCACTTAAGTGATTTAGAACCTTAAATTAGTTTTCTTTACTTCTAAACTCAGTTTAGATAAATCTGGCTTTTTTGCAAGTAAACCTAGAGCTTAAGATTTCCTACTAGAGCTACCTTACTTGTTAGTGATAGTTTGCGAGTACTTAAATAGTACTCATGGCTTTTGTCCCTGGCTATTCCTATGGCCATACTATGAGGAGGACTATCAGGATGATGGACAACAGGAGGTCTACGACAACTAGGATCATCTCCCATCATCAGCATTGCCTGTGACCCTAAAGATGGAGCCCACTACTACGCTTATTATTTCGCGGCTTTGATTGTATTGAGACTGGATCATGAGATCCTTTATTTGTAAGACCTTATTATGGTTTGTAATGGATGATGTACTATGGTATCAATCTGTTATGTCTTGCAAAAATGGTAATCCTAGGATTGCAAGGTATGGCATAACAGGCATCTAGGATTAAAAATCCGGGTTTTAACATAGGTGATAAACATAATGGTTCCTCCTCCAAAAAGGGAGGTGGTAAGGAGGACTATAGTGAGGTATCTCACTTATATTCTCCCGATCCACCAATACCTCACCCTCATATAAACAATAGGGGTGATCCAACCAAGCTTACTGCATCTTATTTTAATCAATGACAATTCTTAATGACTTCTCATGTGTGCAGTTTGTCTATTGAGCTTTGGAGGATTATTGAAGAAGGCCTCCACATTGGAGATTCCACCAATTTGACAAGAAGAGAAGTTATGGACAGCCAACTCAATGCAATGGCTTTACACATGATTCAGCTCGGTGTGGGTCCCAAGGACATGCTACACATAGAACATCTCAGCACTGCTAAGGAAGCTTGGGATGCTCTCACAGAACTCTTCATTGGGAATGAAAGCACGAGAAGGAATAGGTATGATGCACTAAGTAACCAAGCTTAAGGTTTTTATATGACGGATGGCGAGGATCACGAGGATATGTGTAGAAGACTCAAGTCAATAGCCACCACATTCAGAAATCATGGGGCTACCCACGTTGATGACGCATGAATTAAGAGAAAGTATGTTAGCGCTCTTATGCCTTTTGAGCCTACTGATTTGAAGAGTCTTCAAGGTAGACATAATTATCACCAAATGACTTCTAATGAGGTCATGCAAGAAATGGCAGCTTTCAAAGTGGACACCAAGAATGCCGAAGACGCTCGTGCTCGAGCCATTGGAGTGCAAAAGGGGGTAAATGTTGCCTTAAAGGCAAATGTTGTTGAACAAGATGATGATGACTTTGAAGCTATGGACTGTCCCGAGGATGTCAAGAGGGCACATGGTTATACAGAATGAAACCTATGCACAAAGATAGATTACAGAAATGGATCGCTGCCCTGGTGTAAATATGTTTCCCCCTCTATATATATTTGTATAACCCCTCTTGGCTCCTCCTCCACCCCCCCACATCTAATCATTAGGTAGGTAGGTAGTTCTTCTCCATTCTACCCCACCTCTATTCTCTAGATATTAGATGTTTTTTGTTTCTTTTGGAGAGTTCTTAATAAAGATAAGCTGTGGGGTTTTTACCCTACAGTAAAGCATTCGAAAAAAAAGAGGGCACATGGTGAGTACATGGCCTTTTATGCTAGAAACTTTTGGAAGAACCCTAGAAAAGCCAAATCTGAAATTGACAGCAAGAATGGTTCTAATGGAAGAAACAAAAATGGTCCTAAACTGAGAACATGCTTCAATTGTGGAGATCGGCTGCATTTGTGGCCAAATGTCCTTATCAAAATAAAGAAGATAATTGAGGAAGGCTCATTCTCAAAGAAAAGTCAAAGGCACCTCGGAAGAAGCTATTTATGAAGAAAAATGGTCCTTACAAAAAGCCACCAAACATTGTCTTGGTAGCTCAAGAGGAGTACTCGTCCAGGAGTGAAGGTGAAGAAGATAATGATAGCTCACGAGAGGTGGCTGCCATAGCCACCACATCTACACCAACTTCACTCTTCGATTCAGCTAATGAAAATGTGAGCAACAAGAACGTCACTTGCCTTATGGCAAGAGGTTCCGAGGTATCATCTTCCACCACTTCCTTTCCTAAGACTACCATGAATATTGATATGGATGATTCTACTAGTCTTAAAGTTAAGGAAGAAATTATTGCTTTGGATTATTTGATCACTAACTTGCAAGGTGATTACAAAGTGCACTTTGAAGCACTCATGAGTCAACTTGCTCAAAATGAAGAGCTCCTTGAAGAAACAGGTAGAATTGAAAGAGAGGATGCAATGGAGATTGCATCTCTAAAGAATGCTCTAGAAGAAGAAGAGGCTTGAGTTTCCCTTAAGGAGAGACTCGAGTCGATCAAGGAGACACATGATGAAGTTGTGGCCAAGCTAATCAAGGAACGTGATAATGCTGTTGCCAAGGTAAAGAAACTAAAAAAAGGATAAGGTTGAATTTGTGGCTGCTCATGCTAGACTCTATGAGAAATTGGAGACACTTGACATTGCCCACAAGGCTTTGGAGAGTGAATACTCCATTCTTAATGAGTCTCATGATCATCTCCAAATTCGATTGACCAAGTATGATATTCCGAGCACTTCTACATCAACATGTGCACATGAAGAAAATGCTACGTTGAAAGAGGGGCTCGCCAAGGCATCCACTTCCAAAGGAAAGGAAGCTCTAAATGAAATCCTTAGCAAGCAAAGGACGAATAATGGTAAGAAGGGACTTGGTTATGTCCCAAAGTCTAAGAAGAAGAAGAACAAGAAGAAGAAAAGCAAAACTTCTCAAGCAAAGACAAGCACCGTCACGAAGGACAAAACTAACTATATTGGTTTTGTAGGGTCTAATAATCCTAATTATGAGTTGTTTTGTGATTACTATTGTGATGTCTATGCTACATATGTTGGTCCATTTGATAATTATATTTCTTGGTCTATTTGGGTTCCAAAGACCCTTGTTACTAACATGAGAGGACACATTGAAAAATGGGTACCTAAAACCAAGAAGTAATTCTCTTGCAGGGATATGCTTCTAGGGGTTCTAAATGGGTGATCGATAGCACGTGCACAAGTCATATGACCGGAAGGAAGGAGATCATCACGGAGATGAGGCCAAACCATGATCAAATAACCGTCTCCTATGGTGATAAGTCAAAATCTGAGGTATTGGGTCTTGGCAAGGTTATGGTTACCCACAATATTTCTCTCGTGGATATCATGCTTGTTGAGACTCTCGGTTACAATTTACTTTCTGTTCATGCCCTTGGTAAGATGGGCTTTGCAGTTTTCATTGATGGTGATTTAGTGGTACTCTTGTGGAGCAAGTCTCTAAAGGTCACTTTCGTTGGGTACATCAAAAATGACCTGTATGTGGTGGCCTTTTCGGGGAAAACCACACCGGGTCCGATGTGCTTATTCGGAAAGGCTGAGGTGGGATGGTTATGGCATCGCCGTCTAGCCCACAGACACATGAGAACTTTGCAAAGTGTTCACAAGGGTGGCCACATCCTTGGACTAAAAGAGAATGTTTCTTTTGCCAAAGATCGTGTTTGCAGGGCATGTGTTGAAGGAAAGATGCACGACTCTCCCCACAAGAGGAAAACTATTATATCATCAAAGAGGATCTTGGAGCTCCTTCATGTAGATCTCTTTGGTCCCTCCTCTCATGCAAGCCTTGGTGGGAAGAAGTATTACCTTGTCATAGTTGATGACTACTCAAGATACACATGGGTTTACTTCTTCAAGCTAGAAAGTGTGACCCAACAAACTGTCATTAACTTTGCCAACAAGGTTTAGCGTTAACACAATGTCCCAATATTGGCAATTAGAAGTGACAATGGCTTTGAGTTCAACAACTACACTCTAAATGAATTCCTTAGCGAAGAGGGGATAAGACACCAATATTCTGCTGCGTACACCCCTCAACAAAATAGTGTAGCTGAGAGGAAAAACTGGACTTTAATGGACATGGAAAGGTCTATGTTGGTTGAATTCATGTCACCATACAATTTCTAGGCTGAAGCTATCTCCACCGTATGTCACTCATTAAACCGGCTTTATCTTCGCAAGATCTTGGACAAAACACCATATGAGATACTTACCGGTAACAAGCCCAACATTTCATATTTCCGGGTGTTCGGTTGTAAGTGTTTCTTTCTCATTAAAGGAGTTTGTTTGTCTAAATATGAGTCTAAGGCTTTAGAAGGTATTTTTGTTGGTTATGGTGCCGAATCCCACACTTATAGAGTATAAAATAAGCTCTCCGAAACTGTTGTAGATTCTTGTAGTGTGGTATTCGAGGAAAATGATGGATCCCGTGCGGGGAAAGTTGATGTTTGTGATTCAGATGTTGAAATACCCCAAGATGCCATAAGAAGAATGGGTGTGGAATTTTTTCGCCCCATTGAGGAACCCCTTGTGGCGGATAGGGAAGGACAATTCTCTACTCAAGTAGAGCTCTCATCTACACAAGATCAACAAGCTCCACATGCTGGAGAAACTACTGCACTAATACCTCAACCTGCTGAAGATCATCCATCACCTGAAGCATCTGGAAGCTCCAGGCCGGATATTCTAGGTAACACCGTATTATCCGGCCAACCACATAAAACACCGAGAACAAATAGGATGACCAAGCAGCTACAGAAACTCCCAGGCCGGATTTTTTGGCCGACACCAGATTATCCGGCCCTGAAGCTTTAGAAAAGCAGCAGCCTCCTGTTATGGCTGTTGATCTCAATCAAGGGAAAGGTTCTTCATCCCTGGTACTCGCTGAACAAGTTGTTGATCAAGGTCAAGGTAGTGGCCCCGATGAAGACTCAAATGATGAAGAAATTCCTCCAAGAAACAACAAGCTAATTGAAATTCGTCGCAAAGCTCGTGCTAAAAGAAATCTTGAATTAAGAGGTCATACTCTAGATAAAGTTGTTGGCGATCTAAGAAGAAGGGTGTCCACAAGAAGGGAGCTTGCAAGCTTTAATCATCATCAATCCCACATATCTATGGTGGAAGCAAAGAAAGTTTTTGAAGCTCTTGAAGATCCAGACTGGGTGGTTGCTATGCTTGAAGAACTCAATAATTTCGAGCGCAACAAGGTCTGTAAATTAGTTGAGAAGCCAAAATATTGCCGCAATGTTATCGGCACCAAGTGGATTTTCAAGAATAAGCAAGATGACGATGGAATTGTCGTAAGGAACAAGGCACGATTGGTAGCTCAAGGTTTCTCTCAAGTGGAAGGCATTGACTTTGGCGAAACTTATGCTCATGTGGCTCTCCTTGAGTCCATCTGTATCCTTCTTGCTTATTGCAGCTCGCCATAACTTTAAATTACAGCCAATGGATGTTAATAGTGCGTTTCTTAATGGTCCTCTACATGAGTTGGTATATTTAAAGCAATCCCTGGGTTTAGAGGACCCCAACTTCCCGAACCATGTGTACAAACTCGATAAGGCGCTCTATGGCCTGAAACAAGCCCCATGTGCGTGGTATGAGCATCTTAAAGAGCTTTTGTTAGACCGTGGCTTCGAGGTTGGGCAAATCCATCCCAATCTTTTTACTAAGAAGGTTAAGGGGGAGCTCTTCATATGCCAACAATATGTAGACAACATTATATTTGGCTCTACTAATCAAGCTTTTAATGATGAATTTTCAAAACTTATGACTGATAGGTTTGAGATGTCTATGATGGCGGAATTACAGTTCTTTCTTGGATTTGAGATCAAACAACTTAGAGAAGGAACATTCATAAATCAAGGAAAATACATCCAAGACATGCTCAAGAGGTTCAAGATGTTGGACCTTAATGGCTTCTCCACACCAATGCAAACTAAATGCCATCTTGAACTCAATCCAAATGGTAAAGATGTGGAAAAAAAGGTATATCGGTCCATGATTAGCTCTCTCTTTTACCTCTACGCATCTAGACCCGATATTGTGTTGAGTGTAGGTGTGTGTGCAAGGTATCATGCGGCTCCTAAAGAAAGCCACTTAGTGGCGGTCAAGAGAATCTTCCGATATTTGGTTCATTCCGGTAATTTTGCCTTATGGTATCCCAAGGGCTCCAATGTTTCTCTATGTGGTTATACGGATTTAGATTGGGCTGGTGACAAGCATGATAGGAAATCAACTTCTGGTGCTTGCCAGTTTTTGGGCAGGTCTTTGGTATGTTGGTCTTCAAAGAAACAGAATTGTATATCTCTCTCCACCGCCGAAGCTGAATATGTGGCTGCTGCAAGTGCATGTACTCAATTATTATGGATGAGGCAAACTTTAAAGCAATATGGTGTCAATTGTGACAAAGTGCCTCTTTTATGTGACAATCAAAGTGCAATCAAAATTGTGTACAATCTGGTGTAGCATACAAGGACAAAGCATATTGAGATTCGCAATCACTTTATTCGGATCATGTTTCTCATGGTGATATTGATCTATCCTTTGTGAGCACGAAGAACCAACTTGCTGATACTTTCACGAAGCCACTTGATGAAGCAAGGTTTTGTTATTTGAGGAATGAGTTAAATATCGTTGATTCAAGGAGCTTGTCTTGATTACTCATGCATACCCACTTACATCTCTTCCTTTATTTGGTTTAGGTATGGGCATGGATATAGGGGAGTGTGGTCCTAATTGATTGGGCCAACCCTCCCCCCATAATGCCGAAAGCAAGAAAAATAACTTATCTTAGTATCATTATGTGATATGTGAGTCCTTTGATGAGTATTGGTCATGAACCCAAGATATATCTTCACGGTGTCATATTCACTCCAACATGGTGGATTCGGCAGCGCCCTCTTCCGTAAGAAGTGTTGGTTTCTTGTGGATCTTTTTGTTTTTTCTTGAATATCTTGTGTTCTTATGGAAAACACGCCCAATTTTGGCCTTTATTTTATTTGACTCTTGCAACCTTGGGTGTGCATAACCATCCCAGTTTGGTCGTCTAAACCTAAGCCTTCACCAATCCCAAGCCATCTTTCTCGTGCACACAAGTCCTTTGTTTCACTCGAGGGGGTTTTGTTCGGAATGCGCAGGACTGATTCTGTGTTCAATGGAAATTCAGAGAAGGGCCAGATTATCCGCCCTAAGTGGAGGCTGGATAATCTGCCCTGGAGGTTTTGTCTTTTAAGGGAAGGGCGACGAGGGGAGGTCTCAAACAGAGCAGCTCTTCCACCCCGACCCCTCTCCTCTTCCCCAGCCGCCGCCTACCGTCCCATCCCTCCCCGGAGCCGTTTTGGCCACTTGATTCTTTGGGCCTCCCCAGATCTTCTTCCCCATGCATCCAGGTACCTTCTCCTCCGTGTTCTTCCTTCAATGAGTCAGGGTAACTCCCTCTCTACCATCTTTTGTAAAGATGTGTTGATTATTGGTGGAACTTGGACTAGGAGTCGCCTTGTTGTTCATATTCTCGATAGAAATTGTAGACTTACAATACTTGTGCCTGATCTACTTTGATGCACTCGATCTGGGGTAGTTTCTAAATTTTTTGCTAGGGCCGGATTATCTACCCCTGGCACGGCCGGATTATCCGGTCTGGCCAGTTCCCCCCTGGTTTAGATTTTCCCAAATTTTTTGCATCATGTGTTTTTGAGCTATGGATTGTCTGTATACTATTTCTACATTCCTCTTGGACTTGTGTGTATACTTATCTCCACGATATCCATCTTGTTCACTTCACAGGTGGCTCTTTTGTTCCTCTAACCTACAAGTGTCGTCCCCGTGCTCATTATTTCAAGCCCGACGGGGAAGGTGGTCTCGTGGATGAGGTTGAATTAAGGAGGCGGCAAAGAGAGGCTGACAAGATGGCTGAACGTGCTAGCAAAACAAAGAGGACCACTCAAAGGAAGGGTAAGCAGCCCCGGGTCAGCTACAAGAAGATGGATATCATTGACTATTCCGCCATTCGTCACCGTGATTTATATGCTGATGCTAAGAGTGACGATAGTAACTTTTGGTCAACCCAGTTCAGGAGTATTCATGATGATATTTACTCCTCTCTCAAGATCCGCCCCATGCACCCTCTTGCTATGACTAAGGCAAAGTCAAAGCCAAGACTTGTTGAGGTTGTGGTTGTGACTGAGAGGATGGGGCTGCACCATCTGATGACTCTGTAGTGCAACTATGATACCTCTGTGGTGAAGCAGTTCTTCTAAACTCTTGTGATATGTGGAGATGAGCTCCGTACAATGAAGTATATGACAGGTACCACTCTTATCCAGTCTGATTTCCGCATCTTTGGTCAGGTTCTTGGGTACCCCTTCAATGGTCATGATAGTCCTTGTGCTCATCGCATTATCACTTATATCAATCCTAGCAAGGACGATGCGCTCTCTCCGTGCCTTTCCCCAGATCGTGTTGTTGGGATGCTCTCTGGCTGTCTCCTTTGTATGCTAAGCTGGTTGCCCTTTACCATGACTGCATCACTCCTAGTGGGGGCAACAATGACAGTATTTGTGGCCACCTTGTTCAGCTACTTGCTTTCTCACATGAGGTTACCACTTCTAAGGATGCATCTGTGGATTACAAGTTGGATGTGATGGATTTTATTTACCATGAGATGACTGATGCCATGTTCAACAGGCTTTCAATTCCATATGCCCCGTTCATCATGATGCTCATCAAGTGTACGCTACCTCATGAGGATTTTGGTGGAAACCTTGATGGTGAGCACAAGGGGATTGTTTGTTTGCGGCCTGAAAGTTCATGGGCGAGTGCATGACGGTACCCAAGTTCCCTGTAATTGCCGTGTTTCATAAAGTTGGGCTGCCAACTACTAAGAGGGGCCATTTCAAGGCAAACTCATCTCACCCCTACCAAATACAAACATTCCATTAAACTTCCCCGTGAAGTAGACGGTCGGGACCCACATGTCGGTCATCTATCCGTGACGCGAGCGCCAATGCAGCAACCTCTTAGGAAAATTGAGGAACTAAGTGGATTGGATGTGTTTACCAAATTCACAAATCCATTCCCTCCTTTCCCCTAGCACTGGCAGTGTCGAAATCCACCCTCCAGGCAGGACGATCCCTTCGGACATTTGACTTCCAGCGCCAAGTTGCTATGCCCAGTCGCTGATCCCGAGCTCCAATGGCGCATGCCGTAGCCGCTCTTGCGAGGCTCTAACCCGCCTCCGCCGCCGACGAGCCAAGCAGCTCGGAGGATGGCAGATCCTACTACCAAGTAAGAAGAAGTTCTGGCTACATGCGGGTGAGCTACCCTTCTCTTTGCTAATTGCACTAATTATAACTAGTAGCTAGCTACTGAACCTAAAATTGTTTGTTATCCCAACGCTGACAAACATATTTTGTCCACAGTTTTATGTCAAGTGGGATTTCCGCGGACCACCCTTACCTGAGTACGAGTCCTATTCAGGTACGACTCTAAATCAGCAAGGGTGAAGAGCAAGTGGTATGGACACCATTGTATCACGATGGAAGAAGCGCCTGCGCAGATCTGCACTATATCTGGTATGGTTGCTGCTCTGCGTAATCATGATGAATTATGGTCGAAGCAGACTGCAAAGTTCAATTTCATGGATGAACATGGCATAATGGTTCCTCTAACGTGTGACAGTCAGCTAATTGGGTTGATGAAAAGGTATGCTTCTCCTTGCATGTTTGAGCTAAACTGTGATGTACTGGATGTGCAAGCTGCTGCAACTAGGAGTCACCCTTCTATTCATGGATAGGGTGGTCACTCAAACCCAGTTAGCTCCTGGTAAGCAAAAGTCTCTTGGGGTTCGCATGTTTGTGTTGAATTGTAATTTTTGCAAGTATTTACACTATAGATACTGGGCAGTTATGCAATAGTCTTGTTTCTTTGACAGGAAGCGCCGCAAGGTTAGAAACATGACTGTCGGGTCAGTCATTTTGCTGCCCGAAGAAGGTAAAAACGAGTGGAAAGATGATGCTGGACAATATTCTGGTGTTGATTGTCCCGACGATGCAGAGTACGTGAAGCTAAGAAAATTGGCACCGAGGAAGAGGAAGAATGCATGAAATGAAGAAGCTAGTGGACGTGAAGGCTTGGCACCCAGGCTGCGGAAGAAGGCTGTTGGCAATGAAGATGCATAGTAATGTGTTGAACTTGAACCTGTATATGTAATTTGGTTAAATTCTAGAGCTCTGTGTGTGGAACTTTGCTGGGCGAAACAATCTTCCCACGTTCTCGGAGTAAAATGTACCGCGACTTAGGGTTTGGAAATGCCCGAGTCAGTAGTTGAATCGGAAATTGTGATTGTGCCACTACTATATGAAAACACGCAGCACCGGTTCCACGATTGTTGAGGGGCAGGAGGTCTCCAAATTCGATGGAATGTAAGTGGCACAGAAATAAATTATTTAAGCTGCTACACTCCACGAAGCAACAACTTATTTCAGATGCTGCACAACGACATGGCAACATAAACAGCAATGGCAACTGATAATGCCCAGATAAGGAGGAAATCGGTACCACTTTCTGGCCTAATCTTGAGCCCGTCTATCTCACCGCCTCCCTGCTCCTGCATCCCCTGTGTCTGGCGAAGCTCCAGATCTCCATTAACCGGGTGTACGTGCTTCCACTTTATAAATTCTGGATGTGCCATTTGCATGTGGTAGAATCCACGTAGATTACGTCTAAACAAACCACCAATGTCACAATACCACCATGATCAGACAAAAGGAAGTAATGCAGGGTTAAGATAGATTAACGGGAGACCAATTTTTTCCTCCCAGGACTCCGGGACCACTAGTTTAGACCGCTAGGCCAACAAGTACTACTATTACAACTTAAAAAGGCACGGAGCTCAAGCTAAATAGAACTAGTTATCACACATCTCCTTGATCTTCCTAACCTTAGCCTGGTGCGCATCTTCCTGCGAGAGCAAGGATCGAATCGTCTGCTCCTTCCTTTTAGCATCTTCCTTGCACAGCTTCAATTGTTTCTCTGCATTTTTCCTCATGCACTTGTCAATACTCGTAGTTGTGAACTGCAGGACTTTGGCCTGGTGAAGATCATTCCTTGCTTGAGTTAGTTCTTGCTCTGCTTTAGCCTTCAGGGCCAACACCATGTCCCTCTCCATCTCAACTTTGCTAACCTTGTCTTGCACCCTCCTAAGATCTCGGTTAAGCTTGGTCGTGTCAACTGGGTCCCATAGCTTCATCTCAACACTGTCAATAAGTGAGCTGACTATGGATTCTTTCAACTCAACAGTCATATCCCATAGTTTGTCTAGCGTTTTGTGCATCGATTTGGGCCACTCTGGATCTACCCATTTGACAACGCCATAACTTCTGCCTTGCATCATTGCACGATGTCCTTGACATCGTAAAAACCTCGTGCCTGCGTTTCGTCCTTCGATAGTCGGAGTAATATAGCGTCTAGTTGGCCTAACACATCATAGGTGCATGAGTAAACAGACTAGATCTAGCTCAAAATAGATAACTGGCCACAAATGATAGAGATAGAGATGAGACGACTCACATCAAAATCACCGTCCTTGTCGTCACGACGTGTTTCCTCACCATCTCCCCTTGAACCCATGGCGAGAGAGAGAGGGAGAGGGGGTGGCTGCCGGAGAGATAGCTGGAGGCGCCGTCACCCTGTGGCTACGGTAGGATGGGAGAGAAGTGGGGAAACTGGCTTCAAGGGGAAGGAAGAGAAGTACGGGGAGGATGAGAAGTAATGGGGACATGACACTGGCATATGGCCCACTGAAATCGTGAGTCGTTACACTCTCAAAAGGGGAGCACCGGTGTTGCCAGTTTATCCAGAGCAAGCGGGCAGCAAGCGTGGCCAATCATGCCGCAAAACATCCTACTCGCGGATCACTCTCACGAAGACCATCCCAATCGTCCAACCGCCCTGATCGAACGGTATGTAACAATCGTCATGCAGAACAACTGTGTTAGGCGTGCCTTCTAGAAGACTCAGTCTAACAGCCACCATTGGGGGGCTTAGGTTAGGGCTCTCCTAAGGTTAGGATCCATATGTGGTTTATGAGAATAACACACATGCAATGACATAGGTGATATGTGGTTTGTGAAAAGAACACACATGCAATGACTCTAACTATGGATTGTGAAAAGAACAGGCAATACAATTACTCTTGTGGATCCATGTGTGGTTTGTGAAACAACAGGCATACACTGACTCTAGTTGTGGTTCATGAAAAAAACACGTGCAATGACTCTAGATGTGGTTTGTGAGAAGAACACACATGCAATGACACTGGTGGATCCATGTGGTTTGTGAAAAGAACAGACATCCAATGAATCTAGCTATGGTTAATAAAAAGAACACACGTGCAATGACACTGGTGGGTACATATGTGGTTTATCAAAGGAACACACATGCAATGAACTCTGGTGGATCCATATGTGGTTTGTGATAAGAACAGACATGCAATGACTCTAGATATGGTTTGTGAAAAGAACAGACATGCAATCAACTCTGGTGGATCCATATGTGGTTCGTGAGAAGAACACACATGCAATGACACTAGATGTGGTTTGTGAGAAGAACACACATGCAATGACTCTAGATGTGGTTTGTGAAAAGAACAGACATGCAATGAGCTCTGGTGGATCCATATGTGGTTTGTGAGAAGAACATACATTCAATGACTCTAGCTGTGGTTAATGAAAAGAACACACATGCAATGAACTCCGGTGGATCCATATATGCTTTCTGAGAAGAACACACATGCAATGACTCTAGATGTGGTTTGCGAAAAGAACAAACATGCAATGAACTTAGGTGGATCCATATGTGGTTTGTGAAAAGGACACACATGCAATGACTCTAGATGTGAAAATAATAGACATGCAATGACTCGAGCTGTGGTTTGTGAAAATAACACACATGCAATGACACTGGTGGATCCATATGTGGTTTGTGAAAAGAACACACATGCAATGACTCTAGATGTGGTTTGTGAAAAGAACACGCATGCAGTGACACTGGTGGATCAATATGTGGTTTGTGAAAAGAACACACATGTAATGACTCTATATGTGGTTTCTAAAAAGAACACACATTCAATGACTCTAGTTATGGTTTGTGAAAAGAACACACGTGCAATGACACTGGTGGATCCATATGTGGTTTGTGAAAAGAACAAACATGTAACGAATCCAGCTGTGGTTAATGAAAAGAACACACCTGTAATGACACTGGTGGATCCATATGTTGTTTGTGAAAAGAACACACATGCAATGACTCTAGATGTGGTTTGTGAAAAGAACACGCATGCAATAACACTGGTGGATCAATATGTGGTTTGTGAAAAGAATATACATCCAATGACTCTAGATGTGGTTTGTGGAAAAAACACACACGTAATGACTATGGTGGATCCTTATGTGGTTTGTGAAAAGAACAGACATGCAATAAATCTAGATGTGGTTTGTGAAAAGAACACACATGCAATGAACTCTGGTGGATCCATAAGTGGTTTGTGAGAAGAACACACATGCAATGACACTGGTGGATCCATATGTGGTTTGTGAAAAGAACACACATGCAATGACTCTAGATGTGATTAATGAAAACAACACACATGTAATGACTCTAGCCGTGGTTTGTGAAAAGAAGAACCATGCAATGACTCTGGTGGATCCTTGTGTGGTTTTTGAAAAGAACAAACATGCAATGACTCTAGCTATGGTTTGTGAAAACAACACACATGCAATGAACTCTGGTGGATCCATATGTGGTTTGTGAGAATAACACACATGCAATTACTCTAGATGTGGTGTGTGAAAAGAACACATATGCAATGACACTGGTAGATCAATATGTGGTTTGTGAAAAGAACAGACATGCAATGGCTCTAGTTGTGTTTAATGAAAAGAACATGCATGCAATGACACTGGTGGATCCATATTTGGTTTGTGAAAAGAACACACATGCAATGACTCTAGATGTGGTTTGTGAAAACAACACATATGCAATGACTCTAGATGTGGTTTGTGAAAAGAACCCACATGCAATGACACTAGTGGATCAATATGTGGTTTTTAAAAAGAACACACATCCAATAACTCTAGCTATGGTTTTGAAAATAACACACATGCAATGAACTCTGGTGGATCCATATGTGGTTTGTGATAAGAACACACATCCAATTACTCTAGATGTGGTTTGTGAAAAGAACAGATATGCAATGAACTCTGGTGGATCCATATGTGGTTTGTGAGAAGAAAACACATGCAATGACTCTAGATGTGGTTTGAGAGAAGAACACACATGCAATGACTCTAGTTGTGGTTAATGAAAAGAACAGAGATGCAATGACTCTGGTGGATCCTTGTGTGGTTTATTGAAAGAACATACATGCAATGAATCTAGCTGTGGTTTGTGAGAAGAACACACATGCAATGACTCTAGCTGTGGTTTGTGAAAAGAACACACATGCAATGACTTTGGTGGATCCTTATGTGGTTTGTGAGAAGAACAGACATGCAATGACTCTAGATGTGGTTTGTGAAAAGAACACACATGCAATGAACTCTGGTAGATCCATATGTGGTTTGTGAGAAGAACAGACATGCAATGAGTCTAGATGTGGTTTGTCAAAAGAACCAACATGCAATGAACTCTAGTGGATCCATATGTGGGTTGTGAGAAGAACACACATGCAATGACTCTAGATGTGATTTGTGTGAAGAACACACATGCGATGACTCTAGATGTGGTTTGTGAAAATAACAGACATGCAATGAACTCTGGTGGATCCATATGTGGTTTGTGAGAAGAACAGACATGCAATGAACTCTGGTGGATCCATATGTGGTTTGTGAGAAGAATACACATGCAATGACTCTAGATGTCGTTTGTGATAAGAAATAACATGGAATGACTCTAGTTGTGGTTAATGAAAAGAAAAGAGATGCAATGACTCTGGTGGATCCTTGTGTGGTTTATTGAAAGAACAGACATGCAATGACTCTAGTTGTGGTTTGTGAGAAGAACACACATGCAATGACTCTAGATGTGGTTTGTGAAAAGAACACACATGCAATGACACTGGTGGATCAATATGTGGTTTGTGAAAACAACATACATCCAATGACTCTAGATGTGGGTTGTGAAAAGAACACACATGCAATGACTCTGGTGGATCCTTATCTAGTTTGTGAAAAGAACAGACATGTAATGACTCTAGCTGTGGTTTGTGAAAAGAACACACATGCAATGAACTCTGGTAGATCCATGTGTGGTTTGTGAGAATAACACACATGCAATGACTCTAGATGTGGTTTGTCAAAAGAACACACATGCAATGACATTAGTGGATCCATATGTGCTTTGTGAAAAGAACACACATGCAATGACTCTAGATGTGGTTAATGAAAAGAACACACACGCAGTGATTCTAGCTGTGGTTTGTGAAAAGAACACAAATGCAATGTCTCTAGTGGATCCTTATGTGGTTTGTGAAAAGAACAAACATGCAATCACTCTAGCTTTGTTTTGTGAAAAGAACACATATGCAATGAACTCTGGTGGATCCATATGTGGTTTGTGAGAAGACACAGACAAGCAATGACTCTAGATGTGGTTTGCGAAAAGAACAAACATGCAATGACCTCTGGTGGATCCATATGTGGTTTGTGAAAAGAACACACATGTAATGACTCTAAATGTGAAAAGAATAGACATGCAATGACTCGAGCTGTGGTTTGTGAAAAGAACACACATGCAATGACACTAGTGGATCCATATGTGGTTTGTTAAAAGAACACACATGAAATGACTCTAGATGTGGTTTGTGAAAAGAACACACATGCAGTGACACTGGTGGATCAATATGTGATTTGTGAAAAGAACACACATGTAATGACTCTATATGTGGTTTCTGAAAAGAACACACATGCAATGACTCTAGTTGTGGTTTGTGAAAAGAACACACATGCAATGACACTGGTGGATCCATATGTGGTTTGTGAAAAGAACAGACATGTAATGACTCTAGCTGTGGTTAATGAAAAGAACACACATTTAATGACACTAGTGGATCCATATGTTGTTTGTGAAAAGAACACACATGCAATGACTCTAGATGTGGTTTGTGAAAAGAACACGCATGCAATAACATTGGTGGATCAATATGTGGTTTGTGAAAAGAACATAGATCCAATGACTCTAGATGTGGTTTGTGAAAAGAACACACACGCAATGACTATGGTGAATCCTTAAGTGGTTTGTGAAAAGAACAGACATGCAATAACTCTAGCTGTGGTTTGTGAAAAGAACACACATGCAATGAACTCTGGTGGATCCATAAGTGGTTTGTGAGAAGAACACACATGCAATGACTCTAGATGTGGTTTGTGAAAAGAACACACATGCAATGACACTAGTGGATCCATATGTGGTTTGTGAAAATAACACACATGCAATGACACTGGTGGATCCATATGTGGTTTGTGAAAAGAACACACATGCAATGACTCTAGATGTGGTTAATGAAAACAACACACATGCAATGACTCTAGCCGTGGTTTGTGAAAAGAAGAACCATGCAATGACTCTGGTGGATCCTTATCTGGTTTGTGAAAAGAACAAACAAGCAATGACTCTAGCTATGGTTTGTGAAAACAACACACATGCAATGAACTCTAGTGGATCCATATGTGGTTTGTGAGAATAACACACATGCAATAACTCTAGATGTGGTGTGTGAAAAGAACACATATGCAATGACACTGTTGGATCCATATGTGGTTAGTGAAAAGAATAGACATGCAATGGCTCTAGTTGTGGTTAATGAAAAGAACATGCATGCAATGACACTGGTGGATCCATATTTGGTTTTTGAAAAGAACACACATGCAATGACTCTAGATGTGGTTTGTGAAAAGAACACACATGCAATGACTCTAGATGTGGTTTGTGAAAAGAACACACATGCAATGACTCTAGATGTGGTTTGTGAAAAGAACACACATGCAATGACACTGGTGGATCAATATGTGGTTTTTGAAAAGAACACACATCCAATGACTCTACCTACGGTTTTTGAAAAGAACACACATGCAATGAACTCTGGTGGATCCATATGTGGTTTGTGATAAGAACACACATCCAATTACTCTATATGTGGTTTGTGAAAAGAACAGACATGCAATGAACTCTCGTGGATCCATATGTGGTTTGTGAGAAGAACACACATGCAATGACTCAAGATGTGGTTTGCGAGAAGAACACACATGCAATGACTCTAGTTGTGGTTAATGAAAAGAACAGAGATGCAATGACTCTAGTGGATCCTTGTGTGGTTTATTGAAAGAACATGCATGCAATGACTCTAGCTGTGGTTTGTGAGAAGAACACACATGCAATGACTCTAGCTGTGGTTTGTGAAAAGAAAACACATGCAATGACTTTGGTGGATCCTTATGTGGTTTGTGAGAAGAACAGACATGCAATGACTCTAGATGTGGTTTGTGAAAAGAACACACATGCAATGAACTCTGGTGGATCCATATGTGGTTTGTGAGAAGAACACACAGGCAATGACTCAAGATGTGGTTTGTGAGAAGAACACACATGCAATGACTCTAGTTGTGGTTAATGAAAAGAACAGAGATGCAATGACTCTAGTGGATCCTTGTGTGGTTTATTGAAAGAACATGCATGCAATGACTCTAGCTGTAGTTTGTGAGAAGAACACACATGCAATGACTCTAGCTGTGGTTTGTGAAAAGAAAACACATGCAATGACTTTGGTGGATCCTTATGTGGTTTGTGAGAAGAACATACATGCAATCACTCTAGATGTGGTTTGTGAAAAGAACACACATGCAATGAACTGTGGTAGATCCATATGTGGTTTGTGAGAAGAACAGACATGCAATGAGTCTAGATGTGGTTTGTGAAAAGAACCGACATGCAATGAACTCTGGTGGATCCATATGTGGGTTGTGAGAAGAACACACATGCAATGACTCTAGATGTGTTTTGTGAAAATAACAGACATGCAATGAACTCTGGTGGATCCATATGTGGTTTGTGAGAAGAACAGACATGCAATGAACTTTGGTGGATCCATATGTGGTTTGTGAGAAGAACACACATGCAATGACTCTAGATGTGGTTTGTGAGAAGAAAACACATGGAATGACTCTAGCCGTGGTTAATGAAAAGAACAGATATGCAATGACTCTGGTGGATCCTTGTGTGGTTTATTGAAAGAACAGACATGCAATGACTCTAGCTGTGGTTTGTGAGAAGAACACACATGCAATGACTCTAGATGTGGTTTGTGAAAAGAACACACATGCAATGACACTAGTGGATCAATATGTGGTTTGTGAAAACAACATACATCCAATGACTCTAGATGTGGTTTGTGAAAAGAACACACATGCAATGACTCTGGTGGATCCTTATGTAGTTTGTGAAAAGAACAGACATGCAATGTCTCTAGCTGTGGTTTGTGAAAAGAACACACATGCAATGAACTCTGGTAGATCCATATGTGGTTTGTGAGAAGAACACACATGCAATGACTCTAGATGTGGTTTGTGAAAAGAACACACATGCAATGACATTGGTGGATACATATGTGCTTTGTGAAAAGAACACACATGCAATGACTCTAGTTATGATTTGTGAAAACAACACACATGCAATGAACTCTGGTGGATCCATATGTGGTTTCTGAGAATAACACACATGCAATGACTCTAGATGTGGTGTGTGAAAAGAACACATATGCAATGACACTGGTGGATACATATGTAGACATGCAATGGCTCTAGTTGTGGTTAATGAAAAGAACATGCATGCAATGACACTGGTGGATCCATATTTGGTTTGTGAAAAGAACACACATGCAATGACTCTAGATGTGGTTTGTGAAAAGAACACACATGCAATGACTCTAGATGTGGTTTGTGAAAAGAGCACACATGCAATGTCTCTAGTGGATCCTTATGTGGTTTGTGAAAAGAACATACATTCAATGACTCTAGCTTTGTTTTGTGAAAAGAACACACATGAAATGAACTCTGGTGGATCCATATGTGGTTTGTGAGAAGACACAGACAAGCAATGACTCTAGATCTGGTTTGCGAAAAGACCAAACATGCAATGAACTCTGGTGGATCCATATGTGGTTTGTGAAAAGAACACACATGCAATGACTCTAGATGTGAAAAGAATAGACATGCAATGACTCGAGTTGTGGTTTGTGAAAACAACACACATGCAATGACACGGGTGGATCCATATGTGGTTTGTGAAAAGAACACACATGCAATGACTCTAGATGTGGTTTGTGAAAAGAACACGCATGCAGTGACACTGGTGGATCAATATGTGGTTTGTGAAAAGAACAAACATGTAATGACTCTATATGTGGTTTCTGAAAAGAACACACATGCAATGACTCTAGTTGTGGTTTGTGAAAAGAACACACATGCAATGACACTGGTGGATCCATATGTGGTTTGTGAAAAGAACAGACATGTAATGACTCTAGCTGTGGTTAATGAAAATAACACACATGTAATGACACTGGTGGATCCATATGTTGTTTGTGAAAAGAACACACATGCAATGACTCTAGATGTGGTTTGTGAAAAGAACACGCATGCAATAACACTGGTGGATCAATATGTGGTTTGTGAAAAGAACACACATGCAATGACTATGGTGGATCCTTATGTGGTCTGTGAAAAGAACAGACATGCAATAACTCTAGCTGTGGTTTGTGAAAAGAACACACATGCAATGAACTCTGGTGGATCCATAAGTGGTTTGTGAGAAGAACACACATGCAATGACTCTAGATGTGGTTTGTGAAAAGAACACACATGCAATGACACTGGTGGATCCATATGTGGTTTGTGAAAAGAACACACATGCAATGACACTGGTGGATCCATATGTGGTTTGTGAAAAGAACACACATGCAATGACTCTAGATGTGGTTAATGAAAACAGCACACATGCAATGACTCTAGCCGTGGTTTGTGAAAAGAAGAACCATGCAATGACTCCGGTGGATCCTTATGTGGTTTGTGAAAAGAACAAACAAGCAATGACTCTAGCTATGGTTTGTGAAAACAACACACATGCAATGAACTCTAGTGGATCCATACGTGGTTTGTGAGAATAACACACATGCAATGACTCTAGATGTGGTGTGTGAAAAGAACACATATGCAATGACACTGGTGGATCCATATGTGGTTTGTGAAAAGAATAGACATGCAATGGCTCTAGTTGTGGTTAATGAAAAGAACATGCATGCAATGACACTGGTGGATCCATATTTGATTTTTGAAAAGAACACACATGCAATGACTCTAGATGTGGTTTCTGAAAAGAACACACATGCAATGACTCTAGATGTGGTTTGTGAAAAGAACACACATGCAATGACACTGGTGGATCAATTTGTGGTTTTTGAAAAGAACACACATCCAATGACTCTACCTACGGTTTTTGAAAAGAACACACATGCAATGAACTCTAGTGGATCCATATGTGGTTTGTGATAAGAACACACATCCAATTACTCTAGATGTGGTTTGTGAAAAGAACAGACATGCAATGAACTCTGGTGGATCCATATGTGGTTTGTGAGAAGAACACACATGCAATGACTCAAGATGTGGTTTGTGAGAAGAACACACATGCAATGACTCTAGTTGTGGTTAATGAAAAGAATAGAGATGCAATGACTCTAGTGGATCCTTGTGTGGTTTATTGAAAGAACATGCATGCAATGACTCTAGCTGTGGTTTGTGAGAAGAACACACATGCAATGACTCTAGCTGTGGTTTGTGAAAAGAAAACACATGCAATGACTTTGGTGGATCCTTATGTGGTTTGTGAGAAGAACAGACATGCAATGACTCTAGATGTGGTTTGTGAAAAGAACACACATGCAATGAACTCTGGTGGATCCATATGTGGTTTGTGAGAAGAACACACATGCAATGACTAAAGATGTGGTTTGTGAGAAGAACACACATGCAATGACTCTAGTTGTGGTTAATGAAAAGAACAGAGATGCAATGACTCTAGTGGATCCTTGTGTGGTTTATTGAAAGAACATGCATGCAATGACTCTAGTTGTGGTTTGTGAGAAGAACACACATGTAATGACTCTAGCTGTGGTTTGTGAAAAGAAAATACATGCAATGACTTTGGTGGATCCTTATGTGGTTTATGAGAAGAACAGACATGCAATCACTCTAGATGTGGTTTGTGAAAAGAACACACATGCAATGAACTGTGGTAGATCCATATGTGGTTTGTGAGAAGAATAGACATGCAATGAGTCTAGATGTGGTTTGTGAGAAGAAAACACATGGAATGACTCTGGCCATGGTTAATGAAAAGAACAGAGATGCAATGACTCTGGTGGATCCTTGTGTGGTTTATTGAAAGAACAGACATGCAATGACTCTAGCTGTGGTTTGTGAGAAGAACACACATGCAATGACTCTAGATGTGGTTTGTGAAAAGAACACACATGCAATGACACTGGTGGAACAATATGTGGTTTGTGAAAACAACATACATCTAATGACTCTAGATGTGGTTTGTGAAAAGAACACACATGCAATGACTCTGGTGGATCCTTATGTAGTTTGTGAAAAGAACAGACATGCAATGTCTCTAGATGTGGTTTGTGAAAAGAACACACATGCAATGAACTCTGGTAGATCGATATGTGGTTTGTGAGAAGAACACACATGCAATGACTCTAGATGTGGTTTGTGAAAAGAACACACATGCAATGACATTGGTGGATACATATGTGCTTTGTGAAAAGAACACACATGCAATGACTCTAGATGTGGTTAATGAAAAGAACACACATGCAATGACTCTAGTTGTGGTTTGTGAAAAGAACACACATGCAATGCCTCTGGTGGATACTTATGTGGTTTGTGAAAAGAACATACATGCAATGACTCTACCTTTGTTTTGTGAAAAGAACACACATGCAATGAACTCTGGTGCATCCATATGTGGTTTGTGAGAAGACACAGACAAGCAATGACTCTAGATGTGGTTTGTGAAAAGAACACATATGCAATGACACTGGTGGATCCATATGTGGTTTGTGAAAAGAACACACATGCAATTACTCTAGATGTGGTTTGTGAAAAGAACACACATGCAATGACTCTAGATGTGGTTTGTGAAAAGAACACACATGCAATGACACTGGTGGATCAATATGTGGTTCTTGAAAAGAACATACATCTAATGACTAACTATGGTTTGTAAAAAGAACACACATGCAATAACACTAGTGGATCCATGTGTGGTTTGTGAGAAGAACAGACATGCAATGAATCTAGCTCTGCTTTGTGAAAAGAACACACATGCAATGAACTCTGGTGGATCCATATGTGGTTTGTGAGAAGAACACACATGGAACGACTCTAGATTAGGTCTGTGAAAATAACACATATGCAATGACACTGGTGGATCCATATGTAGTTTGTGAAAAGAACACACATGCAATGACTCTAGATGTCGTTTATGAAAAGAACACACATGCAATGACTCTAGCTATGGTTTGTGAAAAGAACACGCATGCAATGACTCTGGTGGATCCTTATGTGGTTTGTGAAAAGAATAGACATGCAATGACGCTAGTTGTGGTTTGTGAAAAGAACAGACATGCAATGAACTCTGGTGGATCCAATGTGGTTTGTGAGAAGAACACACATGCAATGACTCTAGATGTGGTTTGTGAAAAGAACATACATGCAATGACACTGGTGGATCCATATGTGGTTTGTGAGAAGAACACACATGCAATGACTCTAGATGTGGTTTGTGAGAAGAACACACATGCAATGACTCTAGATGTGGTTTGTGAAAAGAACAGACATGCAATGAGCTCTAGTGGATCCATATGTGGTTTGTGAGAAGAACATACATTCAATGACTCTAGCCGTGGTTAATGAAAAGAACACACATGCAATGAACTCTGGTGGATCCATATGTGCTTTATGAGAAGAACACACATGCAATGACTCTAGATGTGGTTTGCGAAAAGAACAAACATGCAATGAACTCTGGTGGATCCATATGTGGTTTGTGAAAAGAACACACTTGCAATGACTATAGATGTGAAAAGAATAGACATGCAATGACTCGAGCTGTGGTTTGTGAAAAGAACACACACGCAATGACACTAGTGGATCCATATGTGGTTTGTGAAAAGAACACACATGCAAGGACTCTAGATGTGGTTTGTGAAAAGAATACGCATGTAGTGACACTGGTGGATCAATATGTGGTTTGTGAAAAGAACACACATGTAATGACACTATATGTGGTTTCTGAAAAGAACACACATGCAATGACTCTAGTTGTGGTTTGTGAAAAGAACACACATGCAATGACACTGGTGGATCCATATGTGGTTTGTGAAAAGAACAGACATGTAATGACTCTAGCTGTGGTTAATGAAAAGAACACACATGTAATGACACTGGTGGATCCATATGTTGTTTGCGAAAAGAACACACATGCAATGACTCTAGATGTGGTTTGTGAAAAGAACACGCATGCAATAACACTGGTGGATCAATATGTGGTTTGTGAAAAGAACATACATCCAATGACTCTAGATGTGGTTTGTGAAAAGAACACACATGCAATGACTATGGTGGATCCTTATGTGGTTTGTGAAAAGAACAGACATGCAATAACTCTAGCTGTGTTTGTGAAAAGAACACACATGCAATGAACTCTGGTGGATCCATAACTGGTTTGTGAGAAGAACACACATGCAATGACTCTAGATGTGGTTTGTGAAAAGAACACACATGTAATGACACTGGTGGATCCATATGTGGTTTGTGAAAATAACACACATGCAATGACTCTAGATGTGGTTTGTGAAAAGAACACACATGTAATGACACTATATGTGGTTTCTGAAAAGAACACACATGCAATGACTCTTGTTGTGGTTTGTGAAAAGAACACACATGCAATGACACTGGTGGATCCATATGTGGTTTGTGAAAAGAACGGACATGTAATGACTCTAGTTGTGGTTAATGAAAAGAACACACATGTAATGACACGGGTGGATCCATATGTTGTTTGTGAAAAGAACACACATGCAATGACTCTAGATGTGGTGTGTGAAAAGAACACGCATGCAATAACACTGGTGGATCAATATGTGGTTTGTGAAAAGAACATACATCCAATGACTCTAGATCTGGTTTGTGAAAAGAACACACATGCAATGACTATGGTGGATCCTTATGTGGTTTGTGAAAAGAACAGACATGCAATAACTCTAGATGTGTTTGTGAAAAGAACACAAATGCAATGAACTCTGGTGGATCCATAACTGGTTTGTGAGAAGAACACACATGCAATGACTCTAGATGTGGTTTGTGAAAAGAACACACATGCAATGACATTGGTGGATCCATATGTGGTTTGTGAAAAGAACACACATGCAATGACTCTAGATGTGGTTTGTGAAAAGAATACGCAAGCAGTGACACTGGTGGATCAATATGTGGTTTGTGAAAAGAACACACATGTAATGACACTATATGTGGTTTCTGAAAAGAACACACATGCAATGACTCTAGTTGTGGTTTGTGAAAAGAACACACATGCAATGACACTGGTGGATCCATATGTGGTTTGTGAAAAGAACAGACATGTAATGACTCTAGCTGTGGTTAATGAAAAGAACACACATGTAATGACACTGGTGGATCCATATGTTGTTTGTGAAAAGAACACACATGCCATGACTCTAGATGTGGTTTGTGAAAAGAACACGCATGCAATACCACTGGTGGATCAATATGTGGTTTGTGAAAAGAACATACATCCAATGACTCTAGATGTGGTTTGTGAAAAGAACACACATGCAAGAACTATGGTGGATCCTTATGTGGTTTGTGAAAAGAACAGACATGCAATAACTCTAGATGTGGTTTGTGAAAAGAACACACATGGAATGAACTCTAGTGGATCCATAAGTGGTTTGTGAGAAGAACACACATGCAATGACTCTAGAGTTGGTTTGTCAAAAGATCACACATGCAATGACACTGGTGGATCCATATGTGGTTTGTGAAAAGAACACACATGCAATGGCTCTAGATGTGGTTTGTGAAAATAATACGCATGCAGTGACACTGGTGGATCAATATGTGGTTTGTGAAAAGAACACACATGCAATGACTCTAGTTGTGGTTTGTGAAAAGAACACATATGCAATGACACTAGTGGATCTATATGTGGTTTGTGAAAAGAACAGACATGTAATGACTCTAGCTGTGGTTAATGAAAAGAACACACATGTAATGAAACTGGTGGATCCATATGTTGTTTGTGAAAAGAACACACATGCAATGACTCTAGCTGTGGTTTGTGAAAAGAACACGCATGCAATAACACTGGTGGATCAATATGTTGTTTGTCAAAAGAACATACATCTAGTGACTCTAGATGTGGTTTGTGAAAAGAACACACATGCAATGACTATGGTGGATCCTTATGTGGTCTGTGAAAAGAACAGACATGCAATAACTCTAGCTGTGGTTTGTGAAAAGAACACACATGCAATGAACTCTGGTGGATCCATAAGTGGTTTGTGAGAAGAACACACATGCAATGACTCTAGATGTGGTTTGTGAAAAGAACACACATGCAATGACACTGGTGGATCCATATGTGGTTTGTGAAAAGAACACACATGCAATGACATTGGTGGATCCAAGTGTGGTTTGTGAGAAGAACAGACATGCAATGAATCTAGCTATGGTTTGTGAAAAGAACACACATGCAATGAACTCTGGTGGATCCATATGTGGTTTGTGAGAAGAACACACATGCAATGACTCTAGATATGGTCTGTGGAAAGAACACATATGCAATGACACTGGTGGATCCATATGTAGTTTGTGAAAAGAACACACATGGAATGACTCTAGATGTGGTTAATGAAAACAACACACATGCAATGACTCTAGCCGTGGTTTGTGAAAATAAGAACCATGCAATGACTCTGGTGGATCCTTATGTGGTTTGTGAAAAGAACAAACATGCAATGACTCTAGCTATGGTTTGTGAAAACAACACATATGCAATGTCACTGGTGGATCCATATGTGGTTTGTGAAAAGAACAGACATGCAATGGCTCTAGTTGTGGTTAATGAAAAGAACATTCATGCAATGACACTGGTAGATCCATATTTGGTTTGTGAAAAGAACACACATGTAATGACTCTAGATGTGGTTTGTGAAAAGAACACACATGCAATGACTCTAGATGTGATTTGTGAAAAGAACACACATGCAATGACACTGGTGGATCAGTATGTGGTTTTTGAAAAGAACACACATCCAATTACTCTAGCTATGATTTTTGAAAATAACACACATGCAATGAACTCTGGTGGATCCTTATGTGGTTTGTGATAAGAACACACATCCAATGACTCTAGATGTGGATTGTGAAAAGAACAGACATGCAATGAACTCTGGTGGATCCATATGTGGTTTGTGAGAAGAACACACATGCAATGACTCTAGATGTGGTTTGTGAGAAGAACATACATGCAATGACTCTAGTTGTGGTTAATGAAAAGAACAGAGATGCAATGACTCTAGTGGATCCTTGTGTGGTTTATTGAAAGAACATGCATGCAATGACTCTAGCTATGGTTTGTGAGAAGAACACACATGCAAAGTGTTGGGTCCGCAGCATAGAAAACAAAAATTTTCCTATGGTGTGAACTACACGCCAAGATCTATCTACTAGGTACAAAGCAACGGGTGGACATACCTCCAACGAGAACTTACCCTCGTAGACAACGAGCTTTGTTAGCGAGTAGGAACTCGTGGTTGATGTAGTCGTACGCTTGCCGATCTCGAGATCGTGAGGAAGTCCGAGCGCCGCAACTCAGCAGGGCATCCGCACTCGCACACACGTTCAAGCCACCGGACAACCTCCACCTCCTCGCTCCAGCGATCCAGCGGAAGCAGCAACTCCTTCCTGACGAAATGCCACCAGGAACATGTATCTCGCTAATTCGAGACCATGGGGTAATAATTCTAGAGGGGGAGAGAGATCCTTCACAAGGAGGTGTGAGGATGAAGGAGGGAATGGGTGACCTTTTATAGGAGGAGGGGGGTTCCCCCTCTCTCCATGGCCGGCGCATGGGGGGTGACCCCTCACCTCCCCCATTCATGTGGTGGTAACCCCTCCACATTAAAATGCCTCTTCACATTCCCTTTTAAAGTCTCCACTTTAAATGCATTAGATTTCTCCAAATTTAATGCTCTCTCATTTAATAAAATTTTTTTATTAAATTTATTCAGAATTTTGTTAATTACTTTAATTAACAAACATTCACATATAGCCCCTTGCAATATTTCAATATCACATGCAGAACCACCTTCTGCAATTCCACCTGAAACAATTTCTGGTTTCTATTGAAACAATTCCTGCGCTTTGCAATTCTTTCGTCTGAAACATATGTGCTCCAAAATGGTGTCCGGTAACTCTTAAGTGTGCCACCCTACGGTTCGCGAATAATGTAGACATGATCGAGACCCTTCTTCGATCAATAATCAGCAGCGGGACTTGGAGATTCGTACTGACTCCTACACATTCAATGATGACTCCTATGATCGTGAGAACCTTTAATGCTTGTAACTAAATCCCTTTGTCTCTCGATATATTACATGTCCGAGATTCGATCATCGGTATCTCCATACCTAGTTTGATCTCGTTACCGACATGCACTCTTTTCTCGTTCCCGTGATATAACATTCTAGTGATCACATCACTTGCTTGCAAGCTATCCTAATGTGATATCACCGAGAGGTCCCACAGTATATCTATACGTCATCTGGATTGACAAATTCCACTCTTGATCCATGAGCCTCAACATAACACCTTCGTAGTACTGAACCCACCTTTATAGTCACCCTGTTATGGTGTGACGTTTGATGTTATCAAGATACTCTTCCGGTGTTAGCAATTAACATGATCTCATGGTCTAAGGACTAAGACTACTTTGTATGATGTTATAGCAATATAAACATAATGACTTGATCGTAATGCTATACTTCGGATGAATGTTCATCACATCATCCCACCAATGGTGTGACCTTGTTATTAACAACATCCAATGTCCATGATCAGGAAACCTTGATCATCATGTTAATCAACAAGCTAGTCTATAAGAGAGGCATGACTAGGAACCCTTTTTGTTTATTAAACACACATGTATTGATGTTTCCGAATCAATACATTTCTAGCATGTAAAATAAACATCTATCATATATAAGGAATATATAATAACAACTTTATTATTGCCTCTCAGGAATATTTCCTTCAGTCTCCCACTTGCACTAGAGACAATAATCTAGTTCACATAGTGATAAATCTAACACCCATGGAGTACTGGTGTTGATCATGTTTTTCCCTAGGGAGAACTTTAGTCAACGGATCTGCTACATTCAGGTCCGTGTGTACTTTACAAATATTTATATCTCCATCCTTGACATGCTCGCGGATGGAGTGAAACCGGCGCTTAATATGTTTGGAATTCTTGTGAGACCTTGGTTCCTTTGCATTGGCTATGGCTCCATTGTTGTCACAATAGATCACCATCGGGTCCAACGCACTGGGAACCACACCCAGCTGTGGAATGAACTCTTTCATCCAAACTGCCTCCTGCGCCGCTTCTAAAGCAGCAACATATTCCGCCTCCGTTGTTGATCCAGCCACCACAGGTTGTTTGGAACTCCTCCAACTAACTACTGCTTCGTTCAAGAGAAATACGTATCCGGATTGAGACTTAGAGTCATCCAGATCGGTGTCAAAGCTAGCATCAACATAACACTTAGCGACTATCTCTTCTTCACCTCCGTATATGAGAAACATATCCTTAGTTCTTCTCAAGTACTTGAGGATGTTCTTTACCGCTATCCAGTGTTCCGAACCTGGATCAGATTGGTACCTACTAGTCAAACTAATAGCATGTGCCACATCCGGTCTTGTACATAGCATGGCATACATAATAGAGCCTATGGCCGAGGCATAGGGGATCTTATCCATCATCTCTCTTTCTTCCGCCGTAGCCGGACTTTGAGTCTTACTCAATGTCTTGCCTTGCAACATAGGTAAGAACCCCTTCTTACTTTCGTCCATATTAAACTTCTTTAATATCTTATCAAGGTATGTACTCTGCGATAGCCCAATTAGGCGCCTTGATATATCTCTATAGATTTTAATGCCTAATATATATGACGCTTCACCAAGGTCTTTCATCGAAAAATTGCTGTTTAGATAACTTTTAACACTGTTTAAAAGATCTATATCATTTCCAATAAATAATATGTCATCCACATATAATATCAGAAATGCCACATTGCTCCCACTCACTTTCTTATAAATACAAGCTCTCCATAAGTTTGGACAAATCCAAACTCTTTGATCACCTCATCAAAGCGGAGATTCCAACTTCGTGATGCTTGCTTCAGTCCATAGATGGATCGCTGAAGTTTGCACACCTTATTAGCATCCTTAGGATCGACAAAACCCTTAGGTTGTATCATATACAACTCTTCTTCAATCTTACCATTGAGGAACGCAGTTTTGACATCCATCTGCCATATTTCATAATCGAAATATGCAGCAATTGCTAACATAATCCTAACCGATTTAAGCATCGCTACGAGAGAGAATGTCTCATCATAGTCAAGTCCTTGAATTTTTCGAAACCCCTTTGCGACAAGTCGAGCCTTATAGATGGTCACATTACCATCAGCATCAGTTTTCCTTTTGAAAATCCATTTATTCTCAACGGCCTTTCGGTCGTGAGGTAAGTCCACCAAGTTCCAAACTTGGTTCTCGTACATGGATTCCATCTCGGATTTCATGGCTTCTAGCCATTTGTTGGAATCCGGGCTCATCATCGCTTCTTCATACATCGCAGGGTCATCCATTTCATCAACCATGAAATTCACAATAGGATTGCAGTACAGTTCAGGAGCTGCACGTGTCCTGCTTGACCTGCGAGGTTCGGTAGTGTCCTCTTTTGGAGTTTCATGATCATTATCATTAGCTCTCTCTTCATCAGGTGAAGTCAACTCCGAAACAACTTCCGGTGCTGCGCCACTCGCCATTCCATGAAGAGAAGGTTCAATAACCTCTTCGAGTTCTACCTTCCGACTACTCACACCTTTCGCGAGAAACTCCTTCTCAAGAAAGGATCCATTCTTGGCAACAAAAACCTTGCCCTCGGATCTGTGATAGAAGGTATACCCAATTGTTTCCTTAGGGTATCCTATGAAGACGCATTTTTTTGCTTTGGGTTCGATTTTATCCGGTTGAAGTTTCTTCACATAAACATCGCATCCCCAAACCTTAAGAAATGACAGCTTAGGTTTGTTTCCAAACCATAATTCATACGGTGTCGTTTCAATGGATTTAGATGGTGCCTGATTTAAAGTGAATGCAGCTGTTTCTAGTGCATAACCCCAAAATGACAGAGGTAAGTCAGTCAGAGACATCATAGATCGAACCATATCCAATAAGGTATGATTACGATGTTCTGACACACCATTACGCTGTGGTGTTCCGGCAGGCGTGAGTTGTGAAACTATTCCACACTCTTTCATGTGTGTGCTAAACTCGTAACTTAGATACTCTCCTCCACGGTTAGACCGTAGAAATTTGATCTTTCTATTACGATGATTTTCCACTTTATTCTGAAATTCCTTGAACTTTTCAAAAGTTTCAGACTTGTGTTTCATCAAATAGATATACCCGTATCATCTCAAATCATCCGTGAAAGTAACAAAATAACGATATCCACCTTGCGCCGACACACTCATTGGTCCACACACATCAGTATGTATGATTTCCAATAGATCTGTCGCCCGTTCCATTGAACCGGAAAACGGTGTTCTAGTCATCTTGCCCATATGGCATGGCTCACATGTATCAAATGATTCAAAATCAAGTGATTCCAAAAGTCCATCAGAATGGAGTTTCTTCATGCGTTTAACGCCAATATGACCTAGACGGCAGTGCCACATATATGTAGACATATCATCATCAAGTTTAATCTTTTTAGCATTAACATTATGAATGTGCGTAATATTACTATCGAGATCCAATAGAAATAAACCATTCAACATAGGTGCATGACCATAAAAGATATCATTCTTATAAATCGAACAACCATTGTTTTCAGATTTAAAGGAATGACCACTTTGCATCAAACACGATCCAGATACAATGTTCATGCTTAGTGCAGGCACCAAATAACAATTATTTAGGTTTATAACTAATCCCGATGGCAAATGGAGAGGTAGCATCCCGACGGCGATCACATCAACTCTTGATCCATTGTCGACCCGCATCCTGACCTCATCCCTTGCTAGTTGTCGCTTGTTCCGTAGCCCCTGAACTGAGTTACATATATTAGCAACCGATCCGGTATCAAATACCCAGGTTCTACTGCGAGTACTAGTCAAGTACACATCAATAACATGTATATCACATATACCTTTGTTTGCCTTGCTGGACTTCTTGTTCGCCAAATACTTGGGGCAGTTGCGCTTCCAATGGCCAGTCCCCTTGCAATAGTAGCACTCGGTGTTAGACTTAGGTCCAGCCCGGGGTTTCTTTTCAGGCGTGGCAACAGACTTGCCACCCTTCTTTCCCTTGTGCTTGCCTTTCTTGTCCTTCTTGAAACCGGTGGTCCTATTGATCATCAACACTTGATGTTCTTTCCTAATCTCCACTTCTGCAGTCTTAAGCATTGACAGAAGTTCGGGAAGAGACTTCTTCATGCCCTGCATATTATAGTTCATCACGAAGCTCTTGTAGCTAGGTGGCAGAGATTGGAGAACACGATGTATGCTTAAGTCAATGGGAATCGTTATTCCCAAGGACACAAGCTTATCGGCGTACCCAGACATTTTGAGTACGTGCTCACTAACGGAGCTGTTTTCCTCCATCATGCAGCTAAAGAACTTTTCTGTAGAATTATAACTCTCTACGGCAGCATGGGTATCGAAAATCATTTTCAATTCTCCCATGGTATCAAAGGCATTGCCATTTTCGAAACGCTTTCGAAGTTCTGGCACTAGCCCATACAGTATGCCGCAATGAACTAAGTTGTGGTCCTCCTGACGAGTCACTTAGACATTCTTTTCTTCGTCAGGGGCATCAAGAGATGGTGGGGGGCCTAGCGGCGCATCTAGCACATATTGCTTTTATGCAGGAGTGAGGAGAATCCTCAAGTTCATAGCCCAGTTGGTGAAGTTGCTACCATTCGCAGCAAGTTTCTCTTTTTCCATGAACACATTGAAATTAAAAGCAGGTGGTGCCATCTACAACAGAATTTGTAATGTTTATTTAGACTAAGTTTATGACAGATTAAGTTCAACTAATCCAAATTACTAATGAACTCCCACTCAAAAACGACATCCCTCGTGTCCTTTTGGTGATTACATGAACCAAATCCACTATACCAAGTCCGATCATCCCGTGAGTTGATATAGCTTCAAAGGAGAGCATCTATGTGGGCATCATATCAACCATATGACTCATGCTTAACCTTTCGGTACGTGTTCCGAGGCCATGTCTGTACATGCTAGGCTCGCCAAGTAAGAACCTTAGTATTTGCGTGTGTAAAACTGTCTTACACCCGTTCCTATGAAAGCGTAGATTCGAGTACACCCGATCATCACAAGATGTCTCGAAACACGATCCATAGAACGGTGCCTACTCAAGGAAGAACACATTTTTATCTTGATATCTAAAAGAGGGATCATCTTATAATGCTATCAAACGCGCCAAACTAGCAGTATAAGATGCTAACATCTAATGTGTAAAGTGAGATGATATGGTCCATGCATTTGATCTCTATCACTTGCATCGTGGTATGATCTCTATCATTCCTTTGTGTGTAAGGCCAAGGTCTATGGAACTTACACGTTGAGTGTGTTGTAAGAGTATCCACCATACATCTACTTACAACAATACCATATCAATACACTAGCCCAGCAACGATCTAAACTAGATGCCTCTAATTTATCAACTGCAAGTTTTACGTGGCTTAGGGCTTTCGGAGATAGAACCGTTCTTACCTACGAACATGAACCACAACGAGGATAACTAAGTTATTAGCAACTCGTTGTAAATAAGATATTGACTATAGTAGGAGAGACAGACACCCGCCAGCCACTTATGCAAAACAAGTTGCATGTCCGTCGTGGAACCGGTCTCATGTACGATGACATGTAAGGTTGGTCCAGGCCGCTTCATCCCACTATGCCACCAATACAAAATACATAGAAGATGCAATAACATGATCATTATCACCCACATATCAACCATATGTGTACTACCCGTGCTAAGCACCTACGCATAGATCAGGCTCTGATACCACTGTTGGGTCCACAGCATAGAGAACAAAAAATTTCCTATGGTGTGAACTACACGCCAAGATCTATCTACTAGGTACAAAGCAACGGGTGGACATACATCCAACGAGAACTTACCCTCGTAGACAACGAGCTTTGTTAACGAGTAGGAACTCGTGGTTGATGTAGTCGTACACTTGTCGATCTCAAGTTCGTGAGGAAGTCCGAGCGCCGCAACTCAGCAGCGCATCCGCACTCGCACACACGTTCAAGCCACGGGAACCCTCCACCTCCTCGCTCCAGCGATCCAGCGGAAGCAGCAACTCCTTCCAGACAAAATGCCACCGGGAACATGTATCTCGCTAATCCGAGACCATGGGGGAATAATTCTAGAGGGGGAGAGAGATCCTTCACAAGGAGGTGTGAGGATGAAGGAGGGAATGGGTGGCCTTTTATAGGAGGAGGGGGGTGCCCCCTCTCTCCATGGCCGGCGCATGGGGGGGTGACCCCTCACCTCCCCCATTCATGTGGTGGTAACCCCTCCACATTAAAATGCCTCTTCACATTCCCTTTTAAAGTCTCCACTTTAAATGCATTAAATTTCTCCAAATTTAATGCTCTCTCATTTAATAAAACTCTTTTTATTAAATTTATTCAGAATTTTGTTAATTACTTTAATTAACAAACATTCACATATAGCCCCTTGCAATATTTCAATATCACATGCAGAACCACCTTCTGCAATTTCACCCGAAACAATTTCTGGTTTCTATTGAAACAATTCCTGCGCTTTGCAATTCTTTCGTCTGAAACATATGTGCTCCAAAATGGTGTCCGGTAACTCTTAAATGTTCCACCCTACGGTTCGCGAATAATGCAGACATGATCGAGACCCTTCTCCGATCAATAATCAACAGCGGGACCTCGAGATCCGTACTGACTCCTACACATTCAACGATGACTCCTGTGATCGTGAGAACCTTTAACGCTTGTAACTAAATCCCTTTGTCTCTCGATATATTACATGTCTGAGATTGGATCATCCGTATCTCCATACCTAGTTTGATCTCGTTACCGACATGCACTCTTTTCTCGTTCCCGTGATATAACATTCTAGTGATCACATCACTTGCTTGCAAGCTATCCTAATGTGATATCACCGAGAGGGCCCAGAGTATATCTATCCGTCATCTGGATTGACAAATTCCACTCTTGATCCATGATCCTCAACATAACACCTTCGTAGTACTGAACCCATCTTTATAGTCACCCTGTTACGGTGTGACGTTTGATGTTATCAAGATACTCTTCCGGTGTTAGCAATTAACATGATCTCATGGTCTAAGGATAAAGATTACGTCGTATGATGTTATAGCAATATAAACATAATGACTTGACCATAATGCTATACTTTGGATGAATGTTCATCACATCATTCCACCAATGGTGTGACCTTGTTATTAACAACATCCAATGTCCATGATCAGGAAACCTTGATCATCCTGTTAATCAATAAGCTTGTCCATAAGAGAGGCATGACTAGGAACCCTTTTTGTTTATTAAACACACATGTATTGATGTTTCCGAATCAATACATTTCTAGCATGTAAAATAAACATCTATCATATATAAAGAATATATAATAACAACTTTATTATTGCCTCTCAGGGCATATTTCCTTCACAAAGACTCTAGCTGTGGTTTGTGAAAAGAACACACAAGCAATGACTTTGGTGGATCCTTATATGGTTTGTGAGAAGAACAGACATGCAATGACTCTAGATGTGGTTTGTGAAAAGAACACACATGCAATGAACTCTGGTAGATCCATATGTGGTTTGTGAGAAGAACACACATGCAATGACTCTAGATGTGGTTTGTGAAAAGAACACACATGCAATGACACTGGTGGATCCATATGTGGTTTGTGAGAAGAAAACGCATGCAATGAATCTAGATGTGGTTTGTGAGAAGAACACACATGCAATGACTCTAGATGTGGTTTGTGAAAAGAATAGACATGCAATGAGCTCTGGTGGATCCATATGTAGTTTGTGAGAAGAACATACATTCAATGACTCTAGCTGTGGTTAATGAAAAGAACACACATGCAATGAACTCTGGTGGATCCATATGTGCTTTATGAGAAGAACACACATGCAATGACTCTAGATGTGGTTTGCTAAAAGAACAAACATGCAATGAACTCTGGTGGATCCATATGTGGTTTGTGAAAAAACACACATGCAATGACTCTAGATGTGAAAAGAATAGACATGCAATGACTCGAGTTTTGGTTTGTGAAAAGAACACACATGCAATGACACTGGTGGATCCATATGTGGTTTGTGAAAAGAACACCAATGCAATGACTCTAGATGTGGTTTGTGAAAAGAACACGCATGCAGTGACACTGGTGGATCAATATGTGGTTTGTGAAAAGAACACACATGTAATGACTCTATATGTGGTTTCTGAAAAGAACACACATGTAATGACTCTAGTTGTTGTTTGTGAAAAGAACACACATGCAATGACACTAGTGGATCCATATGTGGTTTGTGAAAAGAACACACATGCAATGACTCTAGATGTGGTTTGTGATAAGAACACACATGCAATGACACTGGTGGATCAATATGTGGTTCCTGAAAAGAACGTACATCCAATGACTCTAGCTGTGGTTTGTGAAAAGAACACACATGCAATGACATTGGTGGATCCAAGTGTGGTTTGTGAGAAGAAAAAACATGCAATGAATCTAGCTATGGTTTGTGAAAATAACACACATGCAATGAACTCTGGTGGATCTATATGTGGTTTGTGAGAAGAACACACATGCAATGACTCTAGATATGGTCTGTGAAAAGAACACATATGCAATGACACTGGTGGATCCATATGTAGTTTGTGAAAAGAACACACATGCAATGACTCTATATGTGCTTTATGAAAAGAACACACATGCAATGACTCTATCTATGGTTTGTGAAAAGAACACACATGCAATGACTCTGGTGGATCCTTATGTGGTTTGTGAAAAGAATAGACATGCAATGACTCTAGCTATGGTTTGTGAAAAGAACATACATGCAATGAACTCTGGTGGATCCATATGTGGTTTGTGACACGAACACACATGCAATGACTCTAGATGTGGTTTGTGAAAAGAACACACATGTAATGACACTGGTGGATCCATATGTGGTTTGTGAAAATAACAGACATGCAATGACTCTAGCTATGGTTATTGACAAGAACACACATGCAATGACACTAGTGGATGCATATGTGGTTTGTCAATAGAACACACATCCAATGACTCTAGATGTGGTTTGTGAAAAGAACACAAATGCAATGACACTAGTGGATCAATATGTGGTTTGTGAAAAGAACACACATCCAATGACTCTAGGTGCGGTTTGTGAAAAGAACACACATGTAATGAAGTCTGGTGGATCCATATGTGGTTTGTGAGAAGAACAGACATGCACTGACTCTAGCTATCGTTTGTGAAAAGAACAGACATGCAATGAACTCCGGTGGATCCATATGTGGTTTGTGATAAGAACACACATGCAATGACTCTAGATGTGGTTTGTGAGAAGAACACACATGCAATGACTCAAGCTATGGTTAATGAAAAGAATAGAGATGCAAAGACTCTGGTGGATCCTTGTGTGGTTTATTGAAAGAACAGACATGCAATGACTCTAGCTGTGGTTTGTGAGAAGAACACACATGCAATGACTCTAGATGTGGTTTGTGAAAAGAACACACATGCAATGACTCTAGTTGTGGTTTGTGAAAAGAACACACATGCAATGACTCTGGGTTTTCCTTATGTGGTTTGTGAGAAGAATACACATGCAATGAACCCTGGTGGATCCATATGTTGTTTATGAGAAGAACAGACATGCAATGACTGTAGATGTGGTTTGTGAAAAGAACAGACATGCAATGAATTCTGGTGGATCCATATGTAGTTTGTGAGAAGAAATCGCATGCAATGACTCTCGATGTAGTGTGTGAGAAGAGCACACATGCAATGACTCTAGATGTGGTTTATGAAAAGAATAGACATGCAATGAACTCTGGTAGATCCATATGTGGTTTGTGAGAAGAATAGACATGCAATGAATTCTAGATGTGGTTTTTGAAAAGAACACACATGCAACGACTCTAGATGTGGTTTGTAACTAGAATAGACATGCAATGAACTTTGGTGTATCCATATGTGGTTTGTGAGAAGAACACACATGCAATGACTCTAGATGTGGTTTGTGAGAAGAACACACATGCAATGACTCTAGTTGTCGTTAATGAAAAGAATAGAGATGCAATGACTCTGGTGGATCCTTGTGTGGTTTATTGAAAGAATAGACATGCAATGACTCTAGCTGTGGTTTGTGAGAAGAACACACATGCAATGCCTCTAGATGTGGTTTGTGAAAAGAACACACATGCAATGACACTGGTGGATCCATATGTGGTTTGTGAAAAGAACATACATCCAATGACTCAAGATGTGGTTTCTAAAAACAACACACATGCAATGACTCTGGTGGATAATTATGTGGTTTGTGAAAAGAACAGACATGCAATGACTCTAGCTGTGGTTTGTGAAAACAAGACACATGCAACGAACTCTGGTGGATCCATATGTGGTTTGTGAGAAGAACACACATGCAATGACTCTAGATGTGGTTTGTGAAAAGAACACACATGCAATGACTCTAGTTGTGGTTTGTGAAAAGAATACACATGCAATGACTCTGGGGGATCCTGATGTGGTTTGTGAGAAGAATACACATGCAATGAACCCTAGTGGATCCATATGTTGTTTGTGAGAAGAACAGACATGCAATGACTCTAGATGTGGTTTGTGAGAAGAACATACATGCAATGAATTCTGGTGGATCCATATGTAGTTTGTGAGAAGAACTCACGTGCAATGACTCTCGATGTAGTGTGTGAGAAGCGCACACATGCAATGACTCTATATGTGGTTTATGAAAAGAATAGACATGCAATGAACTCTGGTAGATCCATATGTGGTTTGTGAGAAGAATAGACATGCAATGAATTCTAGATGTGGTTTTTGAAAAGAACACACATGCAATGACTCTAGATTTGGTTTGTAACTAGAATAGACATACAATGAACTTTGGTGTATCCATATGTGGTTTGTGAGAAGAACACACATGCAATGACTCTAGATGTGGTTTGTGAGAAGAACACACATGCAATGACTCTAGCTGTGGTTAATGAAAAGAATAGAGATGCAATGACTCTGGTGGATCCTTGTGTGGTTTATTGAAAGAATAGACATGCAATGACTCTAGCTGTGGTTTGTGAGAAGAACACACATGCAATGCCTCTAGATGTGGTTTGTGAAAAGAACACACATGCAATGACACTGGTGGATCCATATGTGGTTTGTGAAAAGAACATACATCCAATGACTCAAGATGTGGTTTCTAAAAACAACACACATGCATTGACTCTGGTGGATAATTATGTGGTTTGTGAAATGAACAGACATGCAATGACTCTAGTTGTGGTTTGTGAAAAGAAGACACATGCAACAAACTCTGGTGGATCCATATGTGGTTTGTGAGAAGAACACACATGCAATGACTCTAGATGTGGTTTGCGAAAAGAACACACATGCAATGACTCTAGCTGTGGTTTCTAAAAAGAACACAAATGCAATGATTCTGGTGGATCCTTATGTGGTTTGTGAAAAGAACAGACATGCAATGGCTCTAGTTGTGGCTTGTGTAAAGAACACACATGCAATGACACTGGTGGATCCATATGTGGTTTGTGAAAAGAACACACATGCAATGACTCTAGATGTGGTTAATGAAAAGAACACACATGCAATGACTGTAGATGTGGTTAATGAAAAGAACACACATGCAATGACTCTAGCTATGGTTTCTAAATAGAACAAACATGCAATGACTCTGTGGATCCTTATGTGGTTTGTGAAAAGAACACACATGCAATGACCTCTGGTGTATCCTTATGTGGTTTGTTAAAAGAACAGACATGCAATGACTCTAGATGTGGTTTGTCTAAATAACACACATGTAATGAACTCTAGTGGATCCATATGTGGTTTGTGAGAAGAACACACATGCAATGACTCTAGATGTGGTTTGTGAAAAGAACACACATGCAATGACTCTAGATGTGATTTGTGAAAAGAACACACATGCAATGACACTGGTGGATCAATATGTGGTTTGTGAAAAGAACATACATCCAATGACTCTAGTTGTAGTTTGTGCAAATAACACACATGCAATGCCACTGCTGGATCCATGTGTGGTTTGTGAGAATAACAAACATGCAATGACTCTAGCTGTGGTTTGTGAAAAGAATAGACATGCAGTGAACTTTGGTGGATCCATATGTGGTTTGTGAGAAGAACAGACATGCAATGAATTTAGATGTGGTTTGTGAGAAGAACACCCATGCAATGAATCTAGCTGTGGTTAATGAAAAGAACAGAGATGCAATGACTCTGGTGGATCCTTGTGTGGTTTATTGAAAGAAAAGACATGCAATGACTCTAGCTATGGTTTGTCAGAAGGACACACATGCAATGACTCTAGATGTGGTTTGTGAAAAGAAAAAACATGCAATGACACTAGTGGATCAATATGTGGTTTGTGAAAAGAACATACACCCAATGACTCTAGATGTGGTTTATGAAAAGAAGACACATGCAATGACTCTGGTGGATCCTTATGTGGTTTGTGAAAAGAACAAACATGCAATGCTCTAGCTGTGGTTTGTGAAAGGAACACACATGCAATGAACTCTGGAGGATCCATATGTGGTTTGTGAGAAGAACACACATGCAATGACTCTAGATGTGGTTTGTGAAAAGAACACACATGCAATGAAACTGGTGGATCCATATGTGGTTGGTGAAAAGAACACACATGCAATGACTCTAGATGTGGTTAATGAAAAGAACACACATTCAATGACTCTAGTTGTGGTTTGTGAAAAGAACACACATGCAATGACTCTGGTGGATCCTTATGTGGTTGTGAAAAGAACAGACATGCAATGACTCTAGCTGTGGTTTGTGAAAAGAACACACATGTAGTGAATCTGGTGGATCCATATGTGGTTTGTGAGAAGAACACACATCCAATGACTCTAGATGTGGTTTGTGAGAAGAACACACATCCAATGACTCTAGATGTGGTTTGTGAAAAGAACACACATGCAATGACACTGGTGGATCCATATGTGGTTTGTGAAAAGAACAGACATGCAATGACTCTAGCTGTGGTTAATGAAAAGAACACACATGCAATGACACTGGTGGATCCATATGTGGTTTCTGAAAAGAACACACATGCAATGACTCTAGATGTGGTTTGTGAAAAGAACACACATACAATGACTCTCGATGTGGTTTCTGAAAATAACACACATGCAATGACACTGGTGGATCAATATGTGGTTTGTCAAAAAAACATACATCCAATGACTCTAGGTGTGGTTTGTGAAAAGAACACACATGCAATGACAATGCTGGATCCATGTGTGGTTTGTGAGAAGTACAGACATGCAATGACTCTATCTATGGTTTGTGAAAAGAACAGCCATGCAATGAACTCTGGTGGATCCATATGTGCTTTGTGAGAAGAACACACATGCAATGACTCTAGTTGTGGTTTGTGAGAAGAACACAGATGCAATGATTCTAGCTGTGGTTTGTGAAAAGAACACACATGCAATGACACTAGTGGATCAATATGTGGTTTGTGAAAAGAACACACATGCAATGACTCTGGTGGATCCTTATGTGGTTTTTGAAAAGAACAGACATGCAATAACTCTAGGTGTGGTTTGTGAAAAGAACACACATGCAATGAACTCTGTTGGATCCATATGTGGTTTGTGAGAACAACACACATGCAATAACTCTAGATGTGGTTTGTGAAAAGAACACACATCCAATGACTCTAGATGTGGTTTGTGAAAAGAACACACATGCAATGACACTAGTGGATCAATATGTGTTTTGTGAAAAGAACACACATGCAATGACTCTGGTTCATCCTTATGTGGTTTGTGAGAATAACACACATGCAATGACTCTAGATGTGGTTTGTGAAAAGAACACACATGCAATGAACTCTGGTGGATCCATATGTGGTTTGTGAGAATAATAGACATGCAATGACTCTAGATGTGGTTTGTGAAAAGAACAGACATGCAATGAACTCTGGTGGAACCATACCACTACTAGGGAAATCCTTCTTTGTGGCGCACGTAAATTGGTTTCTGTGGCGCATGCCTCGTGCGCCACAGAATTTGCGCCACTAAATTGGTAATTCTGTGGCGCACGAGCCGTGCGCCACAGAATTTGGGCTTTCTGTGGCGCATGTGGTCCCGTGCGCCACAGAAGTGTGCTTTCTATGGCGCATATGCACACATGCGCCACAGAATGCTGTGCGCCACAGAAACGTTACAAGATGTGCACAGAATGTTTTTTCGGTATTTTTTTTTAATTTCTAACACAGCCCAAAATACAGTGCATATACAGGTTTTATACAAGATTTATACATAGATAGTAAATAATAATCTGGACAACAGTAGATGCAAATATATACATTACTATGTCATCAAATATTAGATCCCAACATACATGCATACATATAGTCATAAGTGCCACATTTTTACACAAGTATAAATTAGTTCATCATCTAAAGTTACAAATGAAGTGATCATCGCCGCCTACACTATGATGAAATATAGTAGAGCCGCGACGATGGTGAGCAAGAGCATGAGCACGACCGTGGTCTTCATCTTGTTCTTGTTTTTCCTCGACCGGTAGTTCCTCCACTTGGCCTCCGCCTCCTCTCTAGTCGCGTATCCTTTGTAGCAGTTGCCGCTGAACTTGTGCACCTGTTTCTTACAGTCCTCCCACTCCTCGTAGATCCCTGGAACCCGACCCTTGAACACCACGTAGTACGTCATCTCTATAGACACAAGGCATATATTAGTGCATAATGCAACATATAAGACATATTGCATCGATATCACAGAAGCAAGTTCAACGATAAAATACGACAAAACACACACACATCTGTCGATACAAATTATTACAAAGCAATTATAGTTCACGACACCTGGGAACACGACACAATACACACATGTGTCCATCATCAATGAGCCTACTTGCCAGACGGCGCCGGGAACGTTTTGTAGCAGTCTTTCGTCGTCCACGTCCTTCGATCACCCTGCGCATCTAGGAGTTTTTCGATCGCCCTCTTAGACGGCTTCCAGCGTACGTTTAAGCACCCCCCCATGGTTTCGACATCTTGCTTGATTATCTCCAATAACTTCCTTTGGATGCGATGGAAGTGTTCTCTAAGATCAGCATCGTTGATTTCCCCTATATATCTTGCAGACCACTCTCGGACAGTGTCTGGGCGCTTGATCTGCTCTGCATCCCGGACCAACCCGTGAAGGTGATGGAGGGCATAGAAGCTATCCCTCACGCTGTCAGCCGGCTGCTTGATGCAGGGGAACTCGGTCACGTGCTTGAACCCGTGTCTTTTATCCGTCTTGACAAATTCCCCTTTCTTTACGAAGGTGCCTCCCTTTTGGAAGTATCCCTCCATAGCATAATCGAGAACAACTTTTATTCTGGCCCAGTTTTTCTTGTACGTGGTATTCGACGAGTCGAAATACTAGGCTACTGAATACGTCGGGTAAATGGCGATGGTTACAGAGTAGTAGTCCTTGCTCAACACAATTGAAACGAATGTTGGAAAGGATAAGCAATGGAAGAAATCTACAAGAAAGCATTAGTTATGACGGCGACGAACAGATGTGTGTGCTTACTCGGGAAAGACGGACAGAAGAATGGTGTTCTCTTTATATCTGAGCATGAAATTCTGAAGGTACTCCACAGCCTGGGTACGTGTCGCTGATCCTTCCACCAGCTGGCTGTCGCGCATGTAGTAGGGATCCGCTACCGCGACTTGCGGGAGTAACTCTCTCTTGATCTTCAATTGTTGATTGATCGAGAATAGGCGGACCAAGTTATAGTCCAGCCGTCTGAGGTGAAACAGTTTGAAGACGTCCTCGTACGCTATGAAGAACAGACTTGCGGGTTCCTCATGGACAAAGTCTGGGTCCTCTGGCACGTTGACGACGCACACCGGGTAAGTTGGATCTTTCTCCTTGAGAAGGGTTTGCTCAACATATAAGATATGACTATGCAAAGAGTGCATTGATCCACTTGCCAAGCGTAGCAGATCAGGAGGTAGTATCGGTTTCCCAGCTTCATGAACTCGCGTCAAGCCATCCGGACGGGGTGGTATCACACTGTCATGCCGTATCTTTTGAGCTGGCTGGCTCATAGAGGCACCCGGGGCAGTTTTATGTTTCCTCTTCCTGGCCTTCTTCTCCTTCTTGTCAGCTTGTTCTGGGGGTGCTACCCCTACCACGTTGACCGTCTTTTTCAGCGTGGTAGGGATGAAAATGGTAGCCGGTTTCTGTATAGCTGCATCGCCGGCCTCCGGAGGCATGTCTTCTTCCTGAGATAAACCCTTGAAGACTAGCTGGCGCTGCAAGGGTACTGCATTGGGACGCCTAGGTTCATCGTCGTGACCACGGAAGGCTTCTTCATCAACCTCAATAGGAGGCATATAAACATCCTTGCTGCAGGCGCCAGTGTTGATGTAGGCATCGACATCGACATCCTCATCCTAATCATTGTCATAGTTGTGGTCATCATTGTCATGGTAGTGGCCGCCATCATGATCAAGTGGTGCCATGTCAACGTCCTTAGTTACTGGCAGCAGTTGCGATGCCGGCGGTTGAGGTGCAACGGCCTTGGTTTTGGATGGTCGGCGCGGTAACGGTTTTCGTCCCAACAGTTCTTGGTGGCGGTTGGTGTTGGCGACGAGAACCGGTTCCTCCCGGGTGACAACGACCGGCGGTACCTTAAGCTTCTTCTGGGTGGTGTAGCGGCGGCGACCGTCGGTTCCTTCGTGGCGCACTTCGCCGAGGGCCGGATGGGCATGGGCCGGCGGACCGAGGTGCCGCCTGCGGGAAGCTTTGGCCCCACAAGATCCCCCAACCCCCCAAGACGAATCTGGAACTTCGGCCATGGCATGACCCAATTGGTGCATTCGTGGAGGGGAGTGTTGTCCTCGGCTCCCGGAGGGTTAAAGGGCGGGAGGATGTCGCGGTACTCCGGCACTATGTAAGTCAAACTGACCCTCATGATGTCTTTGCCCATTTTAACGTTGTGCATAACCTCCGTGCTCTTTGGGCAAATCACCTGGCCCGTCGCAACCTCCTTCAACTCGCCGTCGGGCACCACGCTATGCAGCACTATGCAAGGTGTGTCCTGAGTCAAAACATGTTTGGGATGATGAGATGACAGTCATCAAAGGCATAGTTAAAAAAATTACGCGCAGACTAACTAATTAGTTACCACTATGATGGCGTCAAGCTCGGCTAGACAAGGGCGGTGGGCGGCCTATCAATCTTCAGCTGCTCGGGTGCATCATCGTGCATCGCCGCCCTATCATCCTCGGCCGGCTGGTCGGGTGCGTCCAACTGGAGGAGCGGCTGCGGCCCGGCGGCGTTGGGCTGTGGGGTCACGAGTTCCAGCGAGGCGGGACTATTCCTGCTCGAGTTGCTGCCGGTGCAGGCGGGCACGTGTATCGGCTCCTGTTGACCTGTCGCATGCCAAGCACTTATCGCCTCCCACAAATTAGGGGGGATCAACGACTTTATCATCTCGTTGACCTGGGACGCCACTATGTCGGGCAACTGCGCTTTAACCTGTTGTAGGTCCTCCACCTGCTTCTTCAGCTGCTCAACCTTGGCGCGTGCCGCGCCCGTCACCCTCCTCGCCTTTTTGGACTTGGCGTCCGAATCGTAGTAGTCCCGTACCTCCATGTTCAAACCAAAGCCGGACACACGGCCAGCTGACGTCGGCTGCAGATCTAACTTCCTTTTCTTCATCGCGTTCGTCGCCCGGTTGAAAGCCGTGTCCCACAGCTCCGTAGACCCCTCGGACGACTGCGGGTTCTTAGCCAAATCCTTCAACGCTTTGTCCTTCGGTAAAAGGAAATTAAGGTGAACCCAATTAGAAATTTGTCTCCGTTTTCTAATTAGATCAACTTGAGATATAAGCGGTAATGAATTTCCTTACTAGCTTTTTCTCGAAGGCCTTCATGATCGGATTGTTGGTAAAACTTCCCTGGTGTTCCAGTCGAGGAAGTAGCGGGACCGGACATAGTTCCTCGTCTGTACGTCCGTTATTTTGTACCATGGGTTGTCTTTTCCCAGACGTATATACTCGTTGTCCTCCTTCTCCCAAATTGGTTGTTTTCCTCGGTAGCCACCGCTTCTGAGATGGTGCTTACCTATATTCAGCTCTTGCATTTCCCTCCCCCAGGCGGTCCATTCTCGAGCCACCTCCATGTTCAAGGACTCCTTCAATGCATCGAAGTCTTCTCTAGGGAGATGTGGCTCTTCCTTACTTATCTTCTCCCAACTGTCACCCTTGTTAATCTTCTTCTTCACCAGGAATCTCCAGCTGCTCAAGGCGGTGCTCATCTTCGTGATGGCATTAGCTTCCGCCCTTTTTTTGGAGTCCTCATCCGGGAACTTGTATCTTTGATGAAGCTTATCGAGCATGGTTTGGAGTATAGCCGTATTCTTCGGGCTTATGATGTCCTTAGTGTTGATTGAAACACTCTCTCGGACGATGCACCCTATTTGCATGCTGAACCCGGAGGCCGCATTCTTCGTCTCTAATGGTAGGCCAGATTCCGAGACAGAAGTGAACTCGTATGTGACGTTGGCGAGCACTTGCGCCTTCCGGGGCCTCTTTGTCCTCGCCGCCTTCTTCCCGGCGGTCGGATTGGTGCCGCTACCACTTGCGCCGTGGTCGCCACCATCGATGGTGTCGTCGTCCTCCCGGCCATCGGTGGTGCCAAAATCATCGGTGGTTTCCTCCCGGCCACCCTCATAATCATCGGCGGCTTCCTCTCGGCCACCCTCATAACCAGCAGCTCCGGCGGTGGCCTCCGCCTCCTCCATCTCCTCGTTCCAGAATGACTTGTTGTGCTCTCTCGCTTGTTCTTCAATGCTCATGTGCTTAGAAGTGCCGGGATCATCCGCGTTTCCCGACATGTTTATTTGCGCTTTATATAATGAGGCAAAAAGTTAGGACAAAAGGCAAAAGAATATAGTACAGTCCCATTTCTCCCAAAATGTTGATTAACTTCTATTTCGGTTGAGAAATGGGCACTCCTAGGTAGTAGAATAATTAGCAAAGGTCATGCCCAAAAATTCAAAATTTCGGCATGACCTTTGCTAATTTTTCTACATAGGAGTGCACATTTCTCAACCGAAACGGAAGTTAATCAACATTTCGGGAGAAATGGGATTCAATGAAATCCCTGCAAAAACATATCCCCCCCAACATATATATATCACCCCATATAGTGCTCAGTAGCACCCCAGGTCATGAATAGATACATTTTTTCTTGCTGCAACATAACAATGGACGAATCAGCAGACAATGATTGCAGTTCTCCCAAATATACCAAGTGATTATTTGATCATTAGAAAGAGAAGCATGTGACCAAAAATGAGCGAAAAGAAAAGCATTCTCACGCTTATATTGTAAAATGAGCAAAACATCAAAGTATTCCTATACTCCTACCTAATAGATCCCTACAGTTGATAGGATGTTCAAGTTGAACAGTTCCAATATTCTCTAGCATTTTTTAGATAAATAAGATGTATTTGTGTGTATGATCATATGATTGTGTGCATGTCTAAACATGGGGTTAAATGGATTAATATTGTTGTTAGGCTAGGGATTAAGCATGTGCTTGATATATTTTTTTTACCGTTGGGTGCTAGGTGGCTGCACCGAGAACTCAGAGTTTGTGTACAGGTGTCAGGGAAGGGATGTCCATTTGTTTTTCTTTCCATCGAAATACAGTTTCAGACTTCATACTTTTGATGCAATACTCTGAATTTTCAGATATCTTCATCCACAAACATGAGTTGACCATGTTCTGTTTGGAGTAGCTGATCATGTCCTCATGTATTCATAGCGAGTTGGTTCATCATATCATTATAAAATCTAGCTATAGGTCCCATTTTATTTCTAGGTTGGTTTATAGACTTGTTCTGTGTGTGATATGCTAGTTAGTTCTTATCTTATTTATCAATTACCAATGAGCAGAACCTCTCACATATGTGATCCTAGAGTTAAAGTGTACTGCTGCTTGGATATTTGGACAGAACGGAGTGAATTGGTTAATCCATTGTCTTGCATCACTATTCCAGAACTACCAACATGGCAAAGTCAAGTGATCAATGCCTCTTATGTATGGGACCCTGGTACTATATTACTCTGGTACAGGTCCATATGGTTGTTGTTTTCAGAAGAATAGGACACAGGTAGACATATTCTTGAACAATGGAACTACTGGTGCAATGCTTATTGCAAGATTTTACAGAGATGCACTACAATGAGTTCACAGTTTCACTCTGACATAATTCCTCTTTGGCTGATCAATTTTAAAGTTCCTTAACGAGGATGAAAGTTTCTGAAGAAACTTGTTTATCCATTACTGAGCAATGGTCTCAAGGGGGAAGGAATGTCAGGGAATAGTATTAGTATGTGATAGGAAGGAAGAAATCAAAACCCTAATTCTATCATTTATTTCCTGCAATTTATCTTTTATTTAGATCTGCAATTTATCCGTTTTATCTGCAATTTCTCTCAAATCCCAGTTCTACTTGATCCTCTTCCGGTCAGATCCAATCGGGATCCTGACACCTATCAAGAGAATCCCAGTTCTACCCTAAATAACCCTAGCCAATGAGTAGGAGGAGGGGAAGGAGGAAGGGGGAGGGGGCCTTACCGGCTGGTGCTCTGGCTGCGGGCACGAGGTCAACGGCGTGGGCCTCCTCCTAGTGCGGGCCTCCTCCTCCTCTCTCCTGCACGGGGATGGCGAGGAAGACGGTGTGGGCGTGGGCGTAGATGGTGTGGTGCTCTTCCTCCGGTGGCGGCGTAGACGGCGTGGTGGGCCGCTCCGGTGGTCCTCCGGTGCAGCGCGGGAGGGGGACGGCGGCGTGGGAGGGGGACGGCAGCGTGGGAGGGGGACAGCGGCGTGGGATGACACAGATCGAGTTGCAATGTTGATGGAGGGGGAGGGGAAGGGAGAGTGTGTCGTTTTTTTGCTAAGTGTAAACATTCTGTGGCGCATCCAACCAATAGATGCGCCACAGAATTGTAGATTTCTGTGACGCATCCCACCAATAGATGCGCCACAGAATTCTTTGACTAGATTAAATAAAAAGAAAGTCACTGCTATATTGACAACAACAGAGAACTAACCCAGTGGTTTGCTGCTGTTAACCTGGAACCTGGGGTGGCTAGGTTCGAATCCTAGTTGCCCCACATTTTTTAACTTTTTTTAAATTATTTTAGTTAATTACATTTAATGAAAGAAAACACTAGGGATTTTCTATTTCCATATCCTTAAATATCACTCACATACATATATCACTCACATACATATATCACTCACATACATATATGCTTGTTCTCTCACATAGACACACATGTGATACACAAAAAAGTCTTTCTTCGTCCCGGTTCCAAGCTAGCTAGCTTTAGCGTCTCTTTGCAATCTTCTTGCCCTTCTTGTTCGTGGTTGAATACTTTATGCCAACCACCTTGAGACTTCTTCGCGTGAACGGACAACCTTTGGTGGGTAGGGAGGTCTTCCTTCTTACTTTACTAGTAGTAGGCATGTCAAAGTGCTTGTCGAATTCCTCCTTGATCTTCGGATCACCGTTCTTATCCAAGTCTTCCTTGTTGGCGTCTCCTTGCATTCCGATGATGCTCCTCTTGCCCCTCCTCACGACAACACGTCTAGGTCTTGACAGGACGGTGATGAAGAAGCATTGGTCAACTTGGCTGGCGAGTACCTATGGCTCATTTTTTGCGGATGCATTCTTTGACTTGGCATCGGGTATAACCATGGTGGTGAAATACCGGCCTTCTTTTTCGACGTTCTTGGCCCAACTCACATGGAACATTGGCACCGTCTCTCCACAGTAGTTGAGCTCCCAAATCTCCTCGATCCTTCCGAAGTACCGTTCCTTGATAGTAGCCTCGTCATCGGTGAAAGATAGCATAGTTACTCATGAGTTTTGGTATTCGCTATTCTTGTCCTTTTCCTCGGTGCCGAATCTGTAACCGTTGATGTCGTACGCTTGATAGGTCTTTACGTTTTTCCCGGGGCCCGTGATAAGGCAAATATGAGTTTTTCTTCTTCCGTAGACGGTGTTATGGTCTTTGCGAGAAGCTCGTGTGTTTTCTTGAACCAGCGGCCTAAGCTCGAGTTGTGCTCTCTGGTTACGTCTCCATTCTTCCTCGTTCGGCCCAGGTCGATGTTACTCTGCTCGACTACGCATTTGTGCTCATTCACCCAAGGTTCGATCAATGTCAAGTGTTGTAGCACGACCCGGTGAGCCCTCTCAAAGTCGTCGCGTCGATTCTCGATGCCGACATGGAGTGAGCGGGACCCCTCGCGGTGACTCTCTCCAGCGAGCCTACCGAGGTGTGTCCTGGTTGGTAGACCAACATCCTCGTCCTTGCTCCTTATATAATTCTGGCAGAAGGTGATGCACTCGTATGTTAGGAAGCCCTTGGCCATGCTTGCGTCTGGACGGGACCTGCTGCGAACGTATCCTTTCATGACACCGTTCTGCCTTTCGAACATCATCATGTTGTGCAGGAACATCGGGCCGAGATGCTTGATGTCATCAACTACATGGAGACATAGATGCACGCAAATATCACAGAATGCGGGCGGGAAGTAAATTTCGAGCTCGCATAGTATCACCACGATCTCTTCCTGTAGCCTTTGGAGCTGCCTCACGCCGATCGACTTCCTGGTGATGACGTCGAAAAAGTTGCACAGGCCAAACAGCGTATCACGTACGTGCTCGTCCATTATCCCTCGGATCGCGACGGGTAGTATCTACGTCATCAGCACATGACAGTCGTGAGACTTCATGCCGGTGAACCTCTTCTTCGCTGCGTCGAGATATCTGCTTATCTTCGATGAGTAACCATGAGGAACTTTGACTCCTAGGAGGCACCTGAAAAACTGATCGAGCTCCTCCGGACTAAGCGTGTAGCATGCAGCTGGAAGCACCACAGAGTTCTTCTTCGCCCTTTTGCGTAGACGTTGAGTCCCTTCCATCTGATCATCATCATCATCATCGGCTTCATCACCACTACTAGGGGCCTGTAGTTCTTTCCTAATGCCAAGATATTTCAGGTCGTATCTTGCTTTCGCCCCATCCTTGCCCTTTTCCGAATTGCAAAGAGTGCCAAGCAGACTCTCTGTAATGTTCTTCGTAATGTGCATGACATCGAGGGAATGTGGCGTGTGGAGGTACTTCCAGTATTCCAAGTCGTGGAAAACAGACCTGGCTTTCCATACACCCAGCAACGGCTCTACCACCCTCGGTCGCTTAATTTTTCCCGGCGAAGGGCACTCCTCCAATTTTTCAAAAGCTCGTCGATTTCTACGCCACTCCTCGGTAGCGGGGCTCTGTCAGGCTCCTCTTTACCATTGAACAGATCACCGCGTTTCCTCCACGCGTGATCCAAGCGAAGCCACCTTCGAGCACCTGGGAACATGGTTTTCGAAGACCTGGGATCCCTTGGTAGCTGGAGATGCGGGGTATTATCCATGCACCTGACACAGCCGCAGAATCCGTGGCCGACCTGGCAAGCTACATATGCGTAACCAGGATAGTTGTGCACCGTCGTGAGCAACACGACTCTCATATCAAAATAATCTTCCTTGTAGGCGTCCCACGTACGGGGTGGATTATTAAACAACAATTCTAACTCCTCTTTCAGTAGCCCGAGATACAGATGTATGTCAACACTTGGTTGTTTCGGCCCCTGAATGAGAATACACATGTGTATGTACTTCTGCTTCTTGCACAACCACGGGGGAAGGTTGTAAGGCCATACAAACATGGGCCAGGTGCTATGTGTGCTACTCTGGTTGCCAAACGGATTGAGTCCATCAGTGCTCATACCCAGCCTGACGTTCCTTGCGTTGTCCCCAAACTTCTGCGGGAAGGCGAGGTCCAATGCTTGCCACTGGGTGGCGTCTGCAGGGTGTGTCAGGATATAGCCCTTCTCTGGATCCTCTTCGGGCTTCTCCCTTTCCGCGTGCCATTGCATGAGCTTTGCTTCCTTAGGGTTCACGTAATACCGCTGCAGACGGGGAGTGATAGGAAAGTACCATACCACCTTTCGAGGAATCTTCTTTTTCCCAACCTTGTACCGCCCGTGGCCGCACTTCGGACATGTCGTGCTGTTCTCATACTCGTCCCGATACATTATGCAATCGTTGATGCAGGCGTGGTATCTCTTGTGAGGTAGGTCAAGAGGGCACACGACTTTCTTGGCCTCCTCGATACTACGTGGCAATGTGTTCCCCTCCGGAAGACGGTCATGCCAGAATTCCATGTTCTCGCTGAAGCTAGTGTCGGTCCATTTGTTATTCGACTTCAGCTCCAGAGCATCAAGCGTTACTTGCAAGCGTGTATCCTGGGGCCGGCATCTAGGAAACAATAGAGTCATCCCGTCTTTCTTCATTTGCGCTAGCTTGGCTTTCTCCCTTTCAGCAGCCCTGGTGTTGCTCATCTACTTGTGGAGCAGTTCTTGAACATGAATGTCCTGAAAGGCCGATCGAGGGATCTCCGTGTCCGCGGATCCATCTTCTGCTTCATCATCTTCTTCGTCATGATGATCTTCTCCGCTGGCATCTCCTTCATCATTATTATGGTCTTGTCCGGGAGACTCTTCGTCTTCTCGCCGCCCGCCCTCGTCTTCACCCGCACCATTTGCTGGCGGCTCGAAGAAACCGCGTCTGAGCAGGTGCTGCTCCAGTATTCTGGAATCAGGGTCGATCCACCTATCGAGTTTGCATGATCGACAGGGGCATCTTATCTGGCGCATGTTCCGCCGAATCATGTCTGCCTTCGCGTCTTTCTTGTATCTAGCGATTCGACTGGAGTCCATCGCGAGAACCATGGTTAATTATTGCATGCGAGAAAGTATGTTTATTAATACCGCAACATGCATGTGCACACACACCCACAGAACGACACACACACACGCATGCATATGCATGGTCGCCGGAAAAATTTGGCATGACCTCCCCTAAAACTAGGACATATGGGTGGTGCAAAAATTTGCCGAAACGAAAATGAATCAACATTTCGGCAAACATCCATGCACCACACCGGCACAAGCAACAACAAAAAGAATATTCGCACATATCCAAATATGCATGCGCCACGCCAAAAAGCTTCTTGCATAGCATAAGCATCGTATCACCATACGAATTCGGTCGCGCAAAACGCCCGCGCGCGACAAGATCTTCCCCTACAACAAACATACATACACACCGCCACGCCAAAACATGCATATGCATGTCTCTCCAAGCTATACTCACCTAGTAGATCCCGGACGAGAACGCGGTCGGTGAGATGTGGGAGAGGAGGAGATTATGGAGAGGCTCACCCTCACCAAATATATACCAACAAATCTAGGTTAAACACACAAAATAAAGCAAAATATGAGCAAAATGGCCTAGGAGAGAGAAGGGGTCGAGCTAGCTAGAGGTATGTAGGAGAAGGGGATGGAGTGGGTGGGAGTAGGTGGGAGATGCCACAGATATTGGGCCATGTACGCAAATTCTGTGGCGCATCTTGGCCAGTGCGCCACAGAAGTGCACTTTTCTGTGGCGCACGTGGTTATATGCGCCACAGAAAAGCCACATTTCTGTGGCGCAATGGCCCAGATGCGCCACAGAAGTTGGCTGCCTGGCCAGTGGAAATGATTGGAGTGGGGCCCTCTGGAATTCTGTGGCGCACGGGGACGGATGCGCCACAGAAGTGGCGCTTTTTGTGGCGCATCCGTGCCCGTGCGCCACAGAATTTGCTGCTTTTTGTGGCGCATGGCCTTTCGTGCGCCACAGAATTAGTTTTTGTGGCGCATGGCCTTCCGTGCGCCATAGAATAGGGGTTCACCTATAGCATGTTTCCTAGTAGTGTACGTAATTTGTGAGAAGAACACACATGCAATGACTCTAGATGTGGTTTGTGATAAGAACACACATGCAATGACTCTAGATGTTGTTTGTGAGAAGAACACACATGCAATGACTCTAGATGTGGTTTGTGAAAAGAACAGACATGCAATGAACTATGGTGGATCCATATGTTGTTTGTGAGAAGAATAGACATGCAATGACAGTAGATGTGGTTGATGAAAAGAACAGAGATGCAATGACTCTGGTGGATCCTTGTGTGGTATGTGAGAAGAACATACATGCAATGACTCTAGCAGTGGTTTGTGAGAAGAACACACATGCAATGACTCTAGATGTGGTTTGTGAAAAGAACACACATGCAATGACTCTAGCTTTGGTTTGTGAAAAGAACACACATGCAATGACACTGGTGGATCCATATGTGGTTTGTGAAAAGAACACACAAGCAATGACTCTAGATGTGGTTTGTGAAAAGAACACACATGCAATGACCCTAGATGTGGTTTGTGAAAAGAAAACACATGCAATGACACTGGTGGATCAATATGTGGTTTGTGAAAAGCACACACATGCAATGAACTCTGGTGGAACCATATGTGGTGTGTGAGCAGAACACACATGCAATGACTCTAGCTGTTGGTTGTGAAAAGAACACACATGCAATGACACGGGTGGATGCATATGTGGTTTGTGAAAAGAACACACATGCAATGACTCTAGATGTGGTTAATGAAAAGAACACACATGCAATGACTCTAGTTGTGTTTTGTGAAAAGAACACACATGCAATGACTCTAGTGGATCCTTATGTGGTTTGTGAAAAGAACAGACATGCAATGACTCTAGTTGTGGTTTGTGAAAAGGACACACATGCAATGAACTCTGGTGGATCCATATGTGGTTTGTGAGAAGAACACACATGCAATGACTCTAGCTATGGTTTGTGAGAAGAACACACATGCAATGACTCTAGCTGTGGTTTGTGAAAAGAACCCACATGCAATGACACTGTGGATCAATATGTGGTTTGTGAAAAGAACATACATCCAATGACTCTAGATGTGGTTTATGAAAAGAACACACATGCAATGACACTGGTGGATCCATATGTGGTTGGTGAAAAGAACACACATGCAATGACTCTAGATGTGGTTAATGAAAAGAACACACATGCATTGACTCTGGTGGATCCTTATGTGGTTTGTGAAAAGAACAGACATGCAATGACTAGCTGTGCTTTCTGAAAAGAACACACATGCAATGAACTCTAGATGTGCTTTGTGAGAAGAACACACATCCAGTGACTCTTGCTACGGTTTGTGAAAAGAAAACACATGCAATTACACTAGTGGATCCATATGTGGTTTGTGAAAAGAACAAACAGGCAATGACTCTAGCTGTGGTTAATGAAAAGAACACACATGCAATGACACTGGTGGATCCATATGTGGTTTGTGAAAAGAACACACATGCAATGACTCTAGATGTGGTTTGTGAAAAGAACACACATGCAACGACTCTCGATGTGCTTTGTGAAAATAACACACATGCAATGACACTGGTGGATCAATATGTGGTTTGTGAAAAGAACATACATCCAATGACTCTAGGTGTGGTTTGTGAAAAGAACATACATGCAATGACACTGGTGGATCCATGTGTGGTTTGTGAGAAGAACAAACATGCAATGACTCTAGTTGTGGTTTTTTAAAAGAACAGACATGCAATGAACTCTGGTGGATCCATATGTGGTTTGTGAGAAGAACACACATGCAATGACTCTAGTTGTGGTTTGTGGGAAGAACACACATGCAATGACTCTACCTGTGATTTGTGAGAAGAACACACATGCAATTACACTAGTGGATCAATATGTGGTTTGTGAAAAGAACATACATCCAATGACTATAGATGAGGTTGTGAAAAGAACACACATGCAATGACTCTGGTGGATCCTTATGTGGTTTTTGAAAAGAACAGACATGCAATAACTCTAGGTGTGGTTTGTGAAAAGAACACACATGCAATGAACTCTAGTGGATCCAATTTGGTTTGTGAGAAGAACACACATGCAATGACTCTAGATGTGGTTTGTGAAAAGAACACACATAAAATGACACTAGTGGATCCATATGTGGTTTGGGAAAAGAACACACATCCAATGACTCTAGATGTGGTTTGTGAAAAGAACACACATGCAATGACACTGGTGGATCCATGTGTGGTTTGTGAGAAGAACAGACATGCAATGACTCTAGCTATGGTTTGTGAAAAGAACACACATCCAATGACTCTAGATGTGGTTTGTGAAAAGAACACACATGCAATGACACTAGTGGATCAATATCTGTTTTGTGAAAAGAACACACATGCAATGACACTGGTTGATCCTTATGTGGTTTGTGAGAAGAACACACATGCAATGACTCTAGATGTGATTTGTGAAAAGAACAAACATGCAATGACACTAGTGGATCAATATGTGGTTTGTGAAAAGAATATACATCCAATGACTCTAGATGTGGTTTATGAAAAGAAGACACATGCAATGACTCTGGTGGATCCTTATGTGGTTTGTGAAAAGAACAAACATGCAATGCTCTAGCTGTGCTTTGTGAAAGGAACACACATGCAATGAACTCTAGAGGATCCATATGTGGTTTGTGAGAAGAACACACATGCAATGAGTCTAGGTGTGGTTTGTGAAAAGAACACACATGCAATGAAACTGGTGGATCCATATGTGATTGGTGAAAAGAACACACATGCAATGACTCTAGATGTGGTTAATGAAAAGAACACACATTCAATGACTCTAGTTGTGGTTTGTGAAAAGAACACACATGCAATGAATCTGGTGGATCCTTATGTGGTTGTGAAAAGAACAGACATGCAATGACTCTAGCTGTGGTTTGTGAAAAGAACACACATGCAATGAACTCTGGTGGATCCATATGTGGTTTGTGAGAAGAACACACATCCAATGACTGTAGATGTGGTTTGTGAGAAGAACACACATCCAATGACTCTAGATGTGGTTTGTGAAAAGAACACACATGCAATGACACTGGTGGATCCATTTTTGGTTTGTGAAAAGAACAGACATGCAATGACTCTAGCTGTGGTTAATGAAAAGAACGCACGTGCAATGACATGTGGCGCCCCGCAAAACCACTACTAGAAAATCGCGGTGTTTTTGTGCATTGCATCATCATGACCGCATGCTCATGTCATCATGCCACATTGCATTGAGCATCGTCATGTCATCTTGCATTTGTTTGCATAAAACTATTTTCGAAAAGCCTGTTTTTGTTTTCTAAATACCCGCCTTTATTTCAAATCCAAAACCCGGGTCTCCGGAATATTTTGCTTTGTCTACCAACGATTTTCAAAAGCCCCGTTTTAAATATTAAAAATATTTATTTTATTTTTAGGGGCAGCCGTACCGGGCCGATCCGACCCAGTCGGCCACCCCTAGTACAAAATCGGTCTACCTAAACCCTTATCCTACCTGATCCTAATCTACCCATCACCCTCCACATCACCCCGGCCAACCACAGCTCGCCACATCAACCTGGCCCTCCCTCCATCCACTCAGCTCTTGCCACCTAACCATCCCCCACCCACTCACACCGCGCCACCTCACCCCACTCCCCACCTCCATCACGCCACCAACCTGAACCTGCCTCTCTCCCTGGGCCCACCCGACCAACCGCACGCATTGCACGCCGCAGCCGCTGGCCGCAGCAACCGACCACCCTGGCCCCACCGCGCGCCCTTGGCCCCACCATCTCCCACCTCAATCTCATCGCCTCACCCCCCCGCGTCGTCCTCTCCTCTCGCCCGCCCCGCTCGCGGCGATCCCCGACCCGACCCCCACCTCCCCCGCAGCGCCCTCGTCTTCTTCCTCCCGAGGCCACCGGCGACCCCACCAGCGCCTCCGCCCTCCTCGTCGCGACCGCGAGCGCCGCTCCCCTCGCTGGCCCGCGTCTCCCCTACCCGCCGTTTCTCCCTCCCCCGTTCTTCTCTGTGCCGACCCCCTTCCCCGCAGACGCCCTCCACCGCTGGCGCGCCTTGTCTCCTGCCGCCTGGCCTCTCCGCGAGCGCCACCCCCGGGCTCTCCCCGCGACCTCCCCTGTTCTCGCGTTCCCCAACCGACGCCGCCGCCTTCCCTCATCCTCCCGTCCCCGTCCACCTCCCAGGGCTCCCCTCGGCCTCGACCTCCCCAGGTGCCCCTTCCCCACCGTCAGCCCGCCCTCTCGGGCCACGACACTCTGCCTCGCCGTCCTGGAGCTCCGGCCATGACACCCTGCTCGCCTCGCCTGCGACCCCTTCGCCTCCTCTGTCGGCTGACGTCCTCCGGCTCGGCCGCTTCCCCGGCGCCTCCTCTCGCGGTCACCGGCGCGTGCGCCACTGCCCTGGCGTGAGACCGGCCTCGCCTTCCTCGCCATCAGCCTTTGCCTCTACGCGTCGGGCTCGCCGGAGACCCCTTTGTGCCGCCACCGAGGCTGCCCTGCAACCTCGTCCTCGTCACCGCGCCGTATCCCTCATCGCTGAGCCTGCATCGCCGCCTCTAGTCCAAGGTTGAACATGTTGCTAGTACACGTTGGGCTCTAGCAAGTTTGTCCACCGTGGCCCTGACCATCTGCTCGAGTTTCTGGTTCGTGTATCGATGTCGTTTTCTATGTGGGGATGTTGTGGTGAAGGTCTGGCGATGATGTTGCGGATGCGGTAGTGGTGTTGTGAACCTCCAGCCGACAAGTACGACAAGTTGGACGACTACATCGGTACCTGAAGATCGCCTACATGGACTTCGAGACACGCCAAGTTCGTCGAAAACCCGGACGCCAAGGTCGCCGATGCGAATACGACAAGTACTTCATCCCGAACGCCATGACCGTCGACATGACCCGAAGAACACGGATGCGCCAAGTACTTCTTCGAGGACGCCAAGTCCGACCCGCCCCGTGGACCCGACAAGACCTTCGCAACGACAAGATCGGCACCGACCAGGGCGGATCCGATGTGCCCCCGACGCCAACCAAGTTCTTCTCCTCGGATGCGACAAGATCGACTTCCGTTGTCCGAGACCGATCTCGTCGAGCCGTTCTCCCGTCGAACCCTGAGACCGGACCCCGGAACCCCTCCGAACCCCCAAACCTTCGACCCCAGATGTGTGAACCTTTTCCCGAGCCCCTATTTTATAAATGATATATATAAAACCTGTTGCATAATAATTGTTCATCTCGCATGCATATTTGTGTGGTTTGGGGGCATTATGCCGATTCACCTCATAATTAAATATGGGGTCCATATGCGGACTATTCTAGCCTTTTATTGACCCCATTTAAATTTGTGTAGCGAACCGGTGATATATTTTGCCATGTTAAGACAACATTTAAATTGTGGGGTATCTAAACAACATGAACCTTCTAAATAAATGTCGGGACCCCGGTTCCGCTTAATATGACCAAATTGCATCGCACCTTTGCCATGTCATACATCATGCATGCATCATGCTCGATCTTTTGCCGTAGTATTAAATGGTGCATCCGGTGTTTCTTCTAGCGCTTTGCTTCTTCACGGATTAGGCCGATGAGTTGATGCGAGTGACGTCCGATCTTCGGATAAACCTTCGACAATGTTTTCAGGCGAGCATCTCCCCCTTTCTACCTATCTTACTTTTATAGTATTTATTCCTTCCTGTTGATCTATTGCTATCTGTGTTGCGATGCTCTAGTTTTCGTGCCCGTGATATCCCTTGCAGCCTTATATTGCCTCGGACACATCCTATTACCTGTTGTTTGGTAGATAGTTGGACTTGCGTGTCGTAGTCGCTTGCTCAAGAGCTGTTGTGTGTCGTCAAGTACCTCAGTTGTTGGAGTAATGCCGCATGTTTAATGTTGGAGATGATCATGGCTTTAATTATTGTTTAATAACTAAAATTGAAGTAGGTAAATGCAGAGGCACAGGTGGGCAATAGATGTTATTTGGTTGTTAACCGTCCACTTGTGTCCCGTAGGACCCCGAGTTCTTGACACCTGTTCCGAGATCGAGCGCGCTAACCACAGGTGGGGTGTGTGGGCACCCCCATCGATTAGTACCTGATTTCAAAGTATTGTACCGGGGGCACAAGTAGTTTGGGGCTTTATTACTATCCTGTACTTATGCCATGCTTTACTGCTTTATTTAAAATTGTGCGAGGTACTGCACCTGTACTGTTTAGGGCCGTGACACGTTTTCGCTGTATCGACAAGCCCAGTCACATTTTCGGGTTCCCAGTCGTTTACAGCCGTCTACACAAACCCTGAGACCGGCCGACTTCGTTGCGGGTAGCTTAGTGGGGTGGCCCCCATGTACTTGCTTTGGGTCTGGGAAACGTCATGACTTAGGCCCCGCCGACATACCGATGGGTGTATGTTAACTGATCTGGCAAAAAGGGTCGAAGTGCGTGTGGACACTTTGGTGCACCCCTGCAGGGTTAAATCTTTTCGAAAAGCCGTGTCCGCGGTTATGGACGACTTGGAGCACAGTTCTCGATCATAGACAACTATAATTAAAGTTTACTGTTATAAATTGACTTGTATCCGATATGACTAGTAATCAGCTTCACTACAACGGAATGGCTAAATAAAAGTGCCAACAACTGCTGGGTTTTGGGATATCTCATACTAATTGTACCTAACTAGTAAGTGTTGCAACTACAACGGAATGGTTAACTAAAACTGCCCACTGCTTATTATATCAGGATGACTATCTATACCTGACTAGTAATTGCTGCAACGATAACTGAATAAATAAAACTGCCAACGGTGTGAGTTCCTCGGTTGACTTCCTCGTTTGGTCTCGAGGGGGAAACACCAGGATGGGTATGTTTGGTGGTAGTATCAGGTTGGTTCCAAATAGGCCTTTCTTACCCCTCTCCGATAGCCGCTATTTGTCTCGAGTCTCTATAGGTTGTTTATTGCATGCTGCGCTGCCGCTCAGTCCACCATACCTATGTAGGCGAGGAACGCCGAATTCTAGTCTCGCCGTGTACTGGCCTCAGTACTGACCGCTCTCTCTTTTTCCTTTGCCTTTGGCGGCACCCCTTTTGTTTAAGCAGGTTTTGAGATCGACGTCGTTAGCAGGGTTACCCTTCCGGCTTGGCCTGGGCAGGGTTATGGACGCCATTGGTTATTCTTTAGGGCTCTTAGCTCAATTTGCATCTTGTCCGTACTCGGACGCTATATCGTTTTAAAGGTGATTTGGATCTTTGGATTGTATATCTGTATTCTTGACTCTTTGAGTCGTTGTTGTATATATCTGATCTGTGGGTTCCATCGTGGACTATTGTGTAATGGTATTACTTCGTTTTCCACCCGCACGAAAGTGTCTGGTGGGCACCTTTGAATCGTTTCTATGCGGGTTTGGCGGGAATCGCTGAAACTTGCATAGGGTCGATTCTGAGGGTGTTACAGAGTGGTATCAGAGCTCAGCAGTTGCGATACCCCACAAGTCCGACCTATAGGATAACCTAGCTAACGGTCGAGGTAGAGTGTCAAAAACTATTTTGGAAAAATCGGTTGGATAGTTCTGATTAGGTCTGATTTTACTCCTTACCCCTCTGCTGCTCTCCTCTCACCTCTGCGTGTTTTGAATCCGCTCTCTTCTCTCTCTTCGAGTCTAGGATTTCTCGTGGTTGGGTTCCATCGTACCTTCAGGGTTTCGCTTCCTCCTTGGTAACGGTGTTGCTACATCTGGTCTTCATGCTATCCGAGGAATCCGTCGTCTGGTGGACTTCTCTTTGTTCCTTCTCGTGTCTTCCGGTGTTTTCCGACGCGACGACATCATCTACGCCAGATCTGATGCAGAGTCTGCATCACTCCTTTGTTTCTGAACCTCGATTGTCGAGATCTTCAGTCTGATTCCGAGAATGGGTGCACGCTTTTCTACTGATTGTGCAGAGTAATAGTTTGGGTGCGTGATGGATTGGCCCCCATGCCGACTACTCACTCTATTCGCTTGTGTACATTGAAGTGGATGAGAATGCATCGGTTCTCTCTTTCTATCGAAGTTAGAGGTGGATTGTTTGGTTGATACCTCTACCTTCGCCTTTGTTTCCCGGAGTGTTCTATCAACGATCACGGACAATGACCTCTTGTTAGTGGTGTCGCGAGGTTCTACCCGAAGCGAGAAGACGCAGATCGCCAACCTTCCTTCCGGTACCATGAGGCGGATCTCGAGGGCGAGATCCATTGTTAGTGGTGTCGAATTGTGGCGCCCCGCAAAAACCACTACTAGAAAATCGCGGTGTTTTTGTGCATTGCATCATCATGACCGCATGCTCATGTCATCATGCCACATTGCATTGAGCATCGTCATGTCATCTTGCATTTGTTTGCATAAAACTATTTTCGAAAAGCCTGTTTTTGTTTTCTAAATACCCGCCTTTATTTCAAATCCAAAACCCGGGTCTCCGGAATATTTTGCTTTGTCTACCAACGATTTTCAAAAGCCCCGTTTTAAATATTAAAAAATATTTATTTTATTTTTAGGGGCAGCCGTACCGGGCCGATCCGACCCAGTCGGCCACCCCCAGTACAAAATCGGTCTACCTAAACCCTTATCCTACCTGATCCTAATCTACCCATCACCCTCCACATCACCCCGGCCAACCACAGCTCGCCACATCAACCTGGCCCTCCCTCCATCCACTCAGCTCTTGCCACCTAACCATCCCCCACCCACTCACACCGCGCCACCTCACCCCACTCCCCACCTCCATCACGCCACCAACCTGAACCTGCCTCTCTCCCTGGGCCCACCCGACCAACCGCACGCATTGCACGCCGCAGCCGCTGGCCGCAGCAACCGACCACCCTGGCCCCACCGCGCGCCCTTGGCCCCACCATCTCCCACCTTGATCTCATCGCCTCACCCCCCCCCCCCCCCCCCCCCGTGTCGTCCTCTCCTCTCGCCCGCCCCGCTCGCGGCGATCCCCGACCCGACCCCCACCTCCCCCGCAGCGCCCTCGTCTTCTTCCTCCCGAGGCCACCGGCGACCCCACCAGCGCCTCCGCCCTCCTCGTCGCGACCGCGAGCGCCGCTCCCCTCGCCGGCCCGCGTCTCCCCCACCCCGCGTTTCTCCCTCCCCCGTTCTTCTCTGTGCCGACCCCCTTCCCCGCAGACGCCCTCCACCGCTGGCGCGCCTTGTCTCCCGCCGCCTGGCCTCTCCGCGAGCGCCACCCCCGGGCTCTCCCCGCGACCTCCCCTGTTCTCGCGTTCCCCAACCGACGCCGCCGCCTTCCCTCATCCTCCCGTCCCCGTCCTCCTCCCGGGGCTCCCCTCGGCCTCGACCTCCCCAGGTGCCCCTTCCCTACTGTCGGCCCGCCCTCTCGGGCCACGACACTCTGCCTCGCCGTCCCGGAGCTCCGGCCATGACACCCTGCTCGCCTCGCCTGCGACCCCTTCGCCTCCTCTGTCGGCTGACGTCCTCCGGCTCGGCCGCTTCCCCGGCGCCTCCTCTCGCGGTCACCGGCGCGTGCGCTGCTGCCCTGGCGCGAGACCGGCCTCGCCTTCCTCGCCAGCAGCCTTTGCCTCTACGCGTCGGGCTCGCCGGAGACCCCTTTGTGCCGCCACCGAGGCTGCCCTGCAACCTCGTCCTCATCACCGCGCCGTATCCCTCATCGCTGAGCCCGCATCACCGCCTCTAGGCCAAGGTTGAACATGTTGCTAGTACACGTTGGGCTCTAGCAAGTTTGTCCACCGTGGCCCTGACCATCTGCTCGAGTTTCTGGTTCGTGTATCGATGTCGTTTTCTATGTGGGGATGTTGTGGTGAAGGTCTGGCGATGATGTTGCGGATGCGGTAGTGGTGTTGTGAACCTCCAGCCGACAAGTACGACAAGTTGGACGACTACATCGGTACCTGAAGATCGCCTACATGGACTTCGAGACACGCCAAGTTCGTCGAAAACCCGGACGCCAAGGTCGCCGATGCGAATACGACAAGTACTTCATCCCGAACGCCATGACCGTCGACATGACCCGAAGAACACGGATGCGCCAAGTACTTCTTCGAGGACGCCAAGTCCGACCCGCCCCGTGGACCCGACAAGACCTTCGCAACGACAAGATCGGCACCGACCAGGGCGGATCCGATGTGCCCCCGACGCCAACCAAGTTCTTCTCCTCGGATGCGACAAGATCGACTTCCGTTGTCCGAGACCGATCTCGTCGAGCCGTTCTCCCGTCGAACCCTGAGACCGAACCCCGGAACCCCTCCGAACCCCCAAGACCTTCGACCCCAGATGTGTGAACCTTTTGCCGAGCCCCTATTTTATAAATGATATATATAAAACCTGTTGCATAATAATTGTTCATCTCGCATGCATATTTGTGTGGTTTGGGGGCATTATGCCGATTCACCTCATAATTAAATATGGGGTCCATATGCGGACTGTTCTAGTCTTATATTGACCCCATTTAAATTTGTGTAGCGAACCGGTGATATATTTTGCCATGTTAAGACAACATTTAAATTGTGGGGTATCTAAACAACATGAACCTTCTAAATAAATGTCGGGACCCCGGTTCCGCTTAATATGACCTAATTGCATCGCACCTTTGCCATGTCATACATCATGCATGCATCATGCTCGATCTTTTGCCGTAGTATTAAATGGTGCATCCGGTGTTTCTTCTAGCCCTTTGCTTCTTCACGGGTTAGGCCGATGAGTTGATGCGAGTGACGTCCGATCTTCGGATAAACCTTCGACAATGTTTTCTGGCGAGCATCTCCCCCTTTCTACCTATCTTACTTTTATAGTATTTATTCCTTCCTGTTGATCTATTGCTATCTGTGTTGCGATGCTCTAGTTTTCGTGCCCGTGATATCCCTTGCAGCCTTATATTGCCTCGGACACATCCTATTACCTGTTGTTTGGTAGATAGTTGGACTTGCGTGTCGTAGTCGCTTGCTCAAGAGCTGTTGTGTGTCGTCAAGTACCTCAGTTGTTGGAGTATTGTCGCATGTTTAATGTTGGAGATGATCATGGCTTTAATTATTGTTTAATAACTAAAATTGAAGTAGGTAAATGCAGAGGCACAGGTGGGCAATAGATGTTATTTGGTTGTTAACCGTCCACTTGTGTCCCGTAGGACCCCGAGTTCTTGACACCTATTCCGAGATCGAGCGCGCTAACCACAGGTGGGGTGTGTGGGCACCCCCATCGATTAGTACCTGATTTCAAAGTATTGTACCGGGGGCACAAGTAGTTTGGGGCTTTATTACTATCCTGTACTTATGCCATGCTTTACTGCTTTATTGAAAATTGTGCGAGGTACTGCACCTGTACTGTTTAGGGTCGTGACACGTTTTCGCTATATCGACAAGCCCAGTCACATTTTCGGGTTCCCAGTCGTTTACAGCCGTCTACACAAACCCTGAGTCCGTCTCGGAGACCGGCCGACTTCGTTGCGGGTAGCTTAGTGGGGTGGCCCCCATGTACTTGCTTTGGGTCTGGGAAACGTCATGACTTAGGCCCCGCCGACATACCGATGGGTGTATGTTAACTGATATGGCAAAAAGGGTCGAAGTGCGTGTGGACACTTTGGTGCACCCCTGCAGGGTTAAATCTTTTCGAAAAGCCGTGTCCGCGGTTATGGACGACTTGGAGCACAGTTCTCGATCATAGACAACTATAATTAAAGTTTACTGTTATAAATTGACTTGTATCCGATATGACTAGTAATCAGCTTCACTACAACGGAATGGCTAAATAAAAGTGCCAACAACTGCTGGGTTTTGGGATATCTCATACTAATTGTACCTGACTAGTAAGTGTTGCAACTACAACGGAATGGTTAACTAAAACTGCCCACTGCTTATTATATCAGGATGACTATCTATACCTGACTAGTAATTGCTGCAACGATAACTGAATAAATAAAACTGCCAACGGTGTGAGTTCCTCGGTTGACTTCCTCGTTTGGTCTCGAGGGGGAAACACCAGGATGGGTATGTTTGGTGGTAGTATGAGGTTGGTTCCGAATAGGCCTTTCTTACCCCTCTCCGATAGCCGCTATTTGTCTCGAGTCTCTATAGGTTGTTTAGTGCATGCTGCTCTGCCGCTCAGTCCACCATACCTATGTAGGCGAGGACCGCCGAATTCTAGTCTCGCCGTGTACTGGCCTCAGTACTGACCGCTCTCTCTTTTTCCTTTGCCTTTGGCGGCACCCCTTTTGTTTAAGAAGGTTTTGAGATCGACGTCGTTAGCAGGGTTACCCTTCCGGCTTGGCCTGGGCAGGGTTATGGACGCCATTGGTTATTCTTCAGGGCTCTTAGCTCAATTTGCATCTTGTCCATACTCGGACGCTATATCGTTTTAAAGGTGATTTGGATCTTTGGATTGTATATCTGTATTCTTGACTCTTTGAGTCGTTGTTGTATATATCTGATCTATGGGTTCCATCGTGGACTATTGTGTAATGGTATTACTTCGTTTTCCACCCGCACGAAAGTGTCTGGTGGGCACCTTTGAATCGTTTCTATGCGGGTTTGGCGGGAATCGCTGAAACTTGCATAGGGCCGATTCTGAGGGTGTTACATGACACTGGTGGATCCACATGTGGTTTCTGAAAAGAACACACATGCAATGACTCTAGATGTGGTTTGTGAAAAGAGAACACACATACAATGACTCTCGATGTGGTTTGTAAAAATAACACACATGCAATGACACTGGTGGATCAATATGTGGTTTGTCAAAAGAACATACATCCAATGACTCTAGGTGTGGTTTGTGAAAAGAACACACATGCACTGACAATGCTGGATCCATGTGTGGTTTGTGAGAAGTACAGACATGCAATGACTCTAGCTGTGGTTTGTGAAAAGAACAGCCATGCAATGAACTCTGGTGGATCCATAAGTGGTTTGTGAGAAGAACACACATGCAATGACTCTAGTTGTGGTTTGTGAGAAGAACACAGATGCAATGATTCTAGCTGTGGTTTGTGAAAAGAACACACATGCAATGACACTGGTGGATCAATATGTGGTTTGTGAAAAGAACATACATCCAATGACTCTAGATGTGGTTTATGAAAAGAACACACATGCAATGACACTGGTGGATCCATATGTGGTTGGTGAAAAGAACACACATGCAATGACTCTAGATGTGGTTAATGAAAAGAACACACATGCATTGACTCTGGTGGATCCTTATGTGGTTTGTGAAAAGAACAGACATGCAATGACTCTAGCTGTGCTTTGTGAAAAGAACACACATGCAATGAACTCTAGATGTGCTTTGTGAGAAGAACACACATCCAGTGACTCTTGCTACGGTTTGTGAAAAGAAAACACTGGCAATTACACTAGTGGATCCATATGTGGTTTGTGAAAAGCACAAACATGAAATGACTCTAGCTGTGGTTAATGAAAAGAACACACATGCAATGACACTGCTGGATCCACATGTGGTTTGTGAAAAGAACACACATGCAATGACTCTAGATGTGGTTTGTGAAAAGAACACACATGCAATGACTCTCGATGTGCTTTGTGAAAATAACACACATGCAATGACACTGGTGGATCATTATGTGGTTTGTGAAAAGGACATACATCCAATGACTCTAGGTGTGGTTTGTGAAAAGAACATACATGCAATGGCACTGGTGGATCCATGTGTGGTTTGTGAGAAGAACAGACATGCAATGACTCTAGTTGTGGTTTGTTAAAAGAACAGACATGCAATGAACTCTAGTGGATCCATATGTGGTTTGTGAGAACAACACACAAGCAATGACTCTAGTTGTGGTTTGTGGGAAGAACACACGTGCAATGACTCTACCTGTGATTTGTGAGAAGAACACACATGCAATTACACTAGTGGATCAATATGTGGTTTCTGAAAAGAACATACATCCAATGACTATAGATGTGGTTGTGAAAAGAACACACATGCAATGACTCTGGTGGATCCTTATGTGGTTTTTGAAAAGAACAGACATGCAATAACTCTAGGTGGTGTTTGTGAAAAGAACACACATGCAATGAACTCTGGTGGATCCAATGTGGTTTGTGAGAAGAACACACATGCAATGACTCTAGATGTGGTTTGTGAAAAGAACACACATAAAATGACACTGGTGGATCCATATGTGGTTTGGGAAAAGAACACACATCCAATGACTCTAGATGTGGTTTGTGAAAAGAACACACATGCAATGACACTGGTGGATCCATGTGTGGTTTGTGAGAAGAACAGACATGCAATGACTCTAGCTGTGGTTTGTGAAAAGAACACACATCCAATGACTCTAGATGTGGTTTGTGAAAAGAACACACATGCAATGACACTGGTGGATCAATATCTATATTGTGAAAAGAACACACATGCAATGACTCAGGTTGATCCTTATGTGGTTTGTGAGAAGAACACACATGCAATGACTCTAGATGTGATTTGTGAAAAGAACAAACATGCAATGACACTAGTGGATCAATATGTGGTTTGTGAAAAGAACATACATCCAATGACTCTAGATGTGGTTTATGAAAAGAAGACACATGCAATGACTCTGGTGGATCCTTATGTGGTTTGTGAAAAGAACAGACATGCAATGCTCTAGCTGTGCTTTGTGAAAGGAACACACATGCAATGAACTCTAGAGGATCCATATGTGGTTTGTGAGAAGAACACACATGCAATGACTCTAGATGTGGTTTGTGAAAAGAACACACATGCAATGAAACTGGTGGATCCATATGTGGTTGGTGAAAAGAACACACATGCAATGACTCTAGATGTGGTTAATGAAAAGAACACACATTCATTTACTCTAGTTGTGGTTTGTGAAAAGAACACACATGCAATGAATCTGGTGAATCCTTATGTGGTTGTGAAAAGAACAGACATGCAATGACTCTAGCTTTGGTTTGTGAAAAGAACACACATGCAATGAACTCTGGTGGATCCATATGTGGTTTGTGAGAAGAACACACATCCAATGACTCTAGATGTGGTTTGTGAGAAGAACACACATCCAATGACTCTAGATGTGGTTTGTGAAAAGAACACACATGCAATGACACTGGTGGATCCATATGTGGTTTGTGAAAAGAACAGACATGCAATGACTCTAGCTGTGGTTAATGAAAAGAACGCACGTGCAATGACACTGGTGGATCCACATGTGGTTTCTGAAAAGAACACACATGCAATGACTCTAGATGTGGTATGTGAAAATAGAACACACATACAATGACTCTCGATGTGGTTTGTAAAAATAACACACATGCAATGACACTGGTGGATCAATATGTGGTTTGTCAAAAGAACATACATCCAATGACTCTAGGTGTGGTTTGTGAAAAGAACACACATGCAATGACAATGCTGGATCCATGTGTGGTTTGTGAGAAGTACAGACATGCAATGACTCTAGCTGTGGTTTTTGAAAAGAACAGCCATGCAATGAAATCTGGTGGATCCATATGTGGTTTGTGAGAAGAACACACATGCAATGACTCTAGTTGTGCTTTGTGAGAAGAACACAAATGCAATGATTCTAGCTGTGGTTTGTGAAAAGAACACACATGCAATGACACTGGTGGATCAATATGTGGTTTGTGAAAAGAACATACATCCAATGACTCTAGATGTGGTTTATGAAAAGAACACACATGCAATGACACTGGTGGATCCATATGTGGTTGGTGAAAAGAACACACATGCAATGACTCTAGATGTGGTTAATGAAAAGAACACACATGCGTTGACTCTGGTGGATCCTTATGTGGTTTGTGAAAAGAACAAACATGCAATGACTCTAGTCGTGCTTTGTGAAAAGAACACACATGCAATGAACTCTAGATGTGCTTTGTGAGAAGAACACAATCCAGTGACTCTTGCTACGGTTTGTGAAAAGAAAACACAGGCAATTACACTAGTGGATCCATATGTGGTTTGTGAAAAGCACAAACATGAAATGACTCTAGCTGTGGTTAATGAAAAGAACACACATGCAATGACACTGGTGGATCCATATGTGGTTTGTGAAAAGAACACACATGCAATGACTCTAGATGTGGTTTGTGAAAAGAACACACATGCAATGACTCTCGATGTGCTTTGTGAAAATAACACACATGCAATGACACTGGTGGATCAATATGTGGTTTGTGAAAAAAACATACATCCAATGACTCTAGGTGTGGTTTGTGAAAAGAACATACATGCAATGACACTGGTGGATCCATGTGTGGTTTGTGAGAAGAACAAACATGCAATGACTCTAGTTGTGGTTTTTTAAAAGAACAGACATGCAATGAACTCTGGTGGATCCATATGTGGTTTGTGAGAACAACACACATGCAATGACTCTAGTTGTGGTTTGTGGGAAGAACACACGTGTAATGACTCTACCTATGATTTGCGAGAAGAACACACATGCAATTACACTAGTGCATCAATATGTGGTTTGTAAAAAGAACATACATCCAATGACTATAGATGTGGTTGTGAAAAGAACACACATGCAATGACTCTGGTGGATCCTTATGTGGTTTTTGAAAAGAACAGACATGCAATAACTCTAGGTGGCGTTTGTGAAAAGAACACACATGCAATGACTCTCGATGTGCTTTGTGAAAATAACACACATGCAATGACACTGGTGGATCAATATGTGGTTTGTGAAAAGAACATACATCCAATGACTCTAGGTGTGGTTTGTGAAAAGAACATACATGCAATGACACTGGTGGATCCATGTGCGGTTTGTGAGAAGAACAGACATGCAATGACTCTAGTTGTGGTTTTTTAAAAGAACAGACATGCAATGAACTCTGGTGGATCCATATGTGGTTTGTGAGAACAACACACATGCAATGACTCTAGTTGTGGTTTGTGGGAAGAACACACGTGCAATGACTCTACCTATGATTTGTGAGAAGAACACACATGCAATTACACTAGTGGATCAATATGTGGTTTGTGAAAAGAACATACATCCAATGACTATAGATGTGGTTATGAAAAGAACACACATGCAATGACTCTGGTGGATCCTTATGTGGTTTTTGAAAAGAACAGACATGCAATAACTCTAGGTGGCGTTAGTGAAAAGAACACACATGCAATGAACTCTGGTGGATCCAATGTGGTTTGTGAGAAGAACACACATGCAATGACTCTAGATGTGGTTTGTGAAAAGAACACACATAAAATGACACTGGTGGATCCATATGTGGTTTGGGAAAAGAACACACATCCAATGACTCTAGATGTGGTTTGTGAAAAGAACACACATGCAATGACACTTGTGGATCCATGTGTGGTTTGTGAGAAGAACAGACATGCAATGACTCTAGCTGTGGTTTGTGAAAAGAACACACATCCAATGACTCTAGATGTGGTTTGTAAAAAGAACACACATGCAATGACACTGGTGGATCAATACCTATATTGTGAAAAGAACACACATGCAATGACTCAGGTTGATCCTTATTCGGTTTGTGAGAAGAACACACATGCAATGACTCTAGATGTGATTTGTGAGAAGAACAAACATGCAATGACACTAGTGGATCAATATGTGGTTTGTGAAAAGAACATACATCCGATGACTCTAGATGTGGTTTATGAAAAGAAGACACATGCAATGACTCTGGTGGATCCTTATGTGGTTTGTGAAAAGAACTGACATGCAATGCTCTAGCTGTGCTTTGTGAAAGGAACACACATGCAATGAACTCTAGAGGATCCATATGTGGTTTGTGAGAAGAACACACATGCAATGACTCTAGATGTGGTTTGTGAAAAGAACACACATGCAATGAAACTGGTGGATCCATATGTGGTTGGTGAAAAGAACACACATGCAATGACTCTAGATGTGGTTAATGAAAAGAACACACATTCATTTACTCTAGTTGTGGTTTGTGAAAAGAACACACATGCAATGAATCTGGTGAATCCTTATGTGGTTGTGAAAAGATCAGACATGCAATGACTCTAGCTTTGGTTTGTGAAAAGAACACACATGCAATGAACAATGGTGGATCCATATGTGGTTTGTGAGAAGAACACACATCCAATGACTCTAGATGTGGTTTGTGAGAAGAACACACATCCAATGACTCTAGATGTGGTTTGTGAAAAGAACACACATGCAATGACACTGGTGGATCCATATGTGGTTTGTGAAAAGAACAGACATGCAATGACTCTAGCTGTGGTTAATGAAAAGAACGCACGTGCAATGACACTGGTGGATCCACATGTGGTTTCTGAAAAGAACACACATGCAATGACTCTAGATGTGGTTTGTGAAAAGAACACACATACAATGACTCTCGATGTGGTTTGTAAAAATAACACACATGCAATGACACTGGTGGATCAATATGTGGTTTGTCAAAAGAACATACATCCACTGACTCGAGGTGTGGTTTGTGAAAAGAACACACATGCAATGACAATGCTGGATCCATGTGTGGTTTGTGAGAAGTACAGACATGCAATGACTCTAGCTGTGGTTTGTGAAAAGAACAACCATGCAATGAACTCTGGTGGATCCATATGTGGTTTGTGAGAAGAACACACATGCAATGACTCTAGTTGTGGTTTGTGAGAAGAACACAGATGCAATGATTCTAGCTGTGGTTTGTGAAAATAACACACATGCAATGACACTGGTGGATCAATATGTGGTTTGTGAAAAGAACATACATCCAATGACTCTAGATGTGGTTTGTGAAAAGAACACACATGCAATGACTCTGGTGGATCCTTATGTGGTTTTTGAAAAGAACAGACATGCAATAACTCTAGGTGGCGTTTGTGAAAAGAACACACATGCAATGAACTCTGGGGGATCCATATGTGGTTTGTGAGAACAACACACATGCTATGACTCTAGATGTGGTTTATGAAAAGAACACACATCCAATGACTCTAGATATGGTTTGTAAAAAGAACACACATGCAATGACACTAGTGGATCAATATGTGTTTTGTGAAAAGAACACACATGCAATGACTCTGGTTCATCCTTATGTGGTTTGTGAGAAGAACACACATGCAATGACTCTAGATGTGGTTTGTGAAAAGAACACACATGCAATGAACTCTGGTGGATCCATATGTGGTTTGTGAGAATAATAGACATGCAATGACTATAGATGTCGTTTGTGAAAAGAACAGACATGCAATGAACTCTGGTGGAACCATACGTAGTTTGTGAGAAGAACACACATGCAATGACTCTAGATGTTGTTTGTGAGAAGAACACACATGCAATGACTCTAGATGTTGTTTGTGAGAAGAACACGCATGCAATGACTCTAGATGTGGTTTGTGAAAAGAACAGACATGCAATGAACTATGGTGGATCCATATGTGGTTTGTGAGAAGAATAGACATGCAATGACAGTAGATGTGGTTGATGAAAAGAACAGAGATGCAATGACTCTGGTGGATCCTTATGTGGTATGTGAGAAGAACATACATGCAATGACTCTAGAAGTGGTTTGTGAGAAGAACACACATGCAATGACTCTATATGTGGTTTGTGAAAAGAACACACATGCAATGACTCTAGCTGTGGTTTGTGAAAAGAACACACTTGTAAGGACACTGGTGGATCCATACGTGGTTTGTTAAAAGAACACACAAGCAATGACTCTAGATGTGGTTTGTGTAAAGAACACACATGCAATGACCCTAGATGTGGTTTGTGAAAAGAAAACACATGCAATGACACTGGTGGATCAATATGTGGTTTGTGAAAAGAACAGACATGCAATGACTCTAGCTGTGCTTTGTGAAAAGAACACACATGCAATGAACTCTAGATGTGCTTTGTGAGAAGAACACACATCCACTGACTCTTGCTGCGGTTTGTGAAAAGAAAACACAGGCAATTACACTAGTGGATCCATATGTGGTTTGTGAAAAGAACAAACATGAAATGACTCTAGCTGTGGTTAATGAAAAGAACACACATGCAATGACACTGGTGGATCCATATGTGGTTTGTGAAAAGAACACACATGCAATGACTCTAGATGTGGTTTGTGAAAAGAACACACATGCAATGACTCTCGATGTGCTTTGTGAAAATAACACACATGCAATGACACTGGTGGATCAATATGTGGTTTGTGAAAAGAACATACATCCAATGACTCTAGGTGTGGTTTGTGAAAAGAACATACATGCAATGACACTGGTGGATCCATGTGTGGTTTGTGAGAAGAACAGACATGCAATGACTCTAGTTGTGGTTTTTTAAAAGAACAGACATGCAATGAACTCTGGTGGATCCATATGTGGTTTGTGAGAATAACACACATGCAATGACTCTAGTTGTGGTTTGTGGGAAGAACACACGTGCAACGACTCTACCTGTGATTTGTGAGAAGAACACACATGCAATTACACTAGTGGATCAATATGTGGTTTGTGAAAAGAACATACATCCAATGACTATAGATGTGGTTGTGAAAAGAACACACATGCAATGACTCTGGTGGATCCTTATGTGGTTTTTGAAAAGAACAGACATGCAATAACTCTAGGTGGCGTTTGTGAAAAGAACACACATGCAACGAACTCTAGTGGATCCAATGTGGTTTGTGAGAAGAACACACATGCAATGACTCTAGATGTGGTTTGTGAAAAGAACACACATAAAATGACACTGGTGGATCCATATGTGGTTTGGGAAAAGAACACACATCCAATGACTCTAGATCTGGTTTGTGAAAAGAACACACATGCAATGACACTGGTGGATCCATGTGTGGTTTGTGAGAAGAACAGACATGCAATGACTCTAGCTGTGGTTTGTGAAAAGAACACACATCCAATGACTCTAGATGTGGTTTGTGAAAAGAACACATATGCAATGACACTGGTGGATCAATATCTATTTTGTGAAAAGAACACACATGCAATGACTCTGGTTGATCCTTATGTGGTTTGTGAGAAGAACACACATGCAATGACTCTAGATGTGATTTGTGAAAAGAACAAACATGCAATGACACTAGTGGATCAATATGTGGTTTGTGAATAGAACATACATCCAAAGACTCTAGATGTGGTTTATGAAAAGAAGACACATGCAATGACTCTGGTGGATCATTATGTGGTTTGTGAAAAGAACAGACATGCAATGCTCTAGCTGTGCTTTGTGAAAGGAACACACATGCAATGAACTCTAGAGGATCCATATGTGGTTTGTGAGAAGAACACACATGCAATGACTCTATATGTGGTTTGTGAAAAGAACACACATGCAATGAAACTGGTGGATCCATATGTGGTTGGTGAAAAGAACACACATGCAATGACTCTAGATGTGGTTAATGAAAAGAACACACATTCATTGACTCTAGTTGTGGTTTGTGAAAAGAACACACATGCAATGAATCTGGTGGATCCTTATGTGGTTGTGAAAAGAATAGACATGCAATGACTCTAGCTTTGGTTTGTGAAAAGAACACACATGCAATGAACTCTGGTGGATCCATATGTGGTTTGTGAGAAGAACACACATCCAATGACTCTAGATGTGGTTTGTGAGAAGAACACACATCTAATGACTCTAGATGTGGTTTGTGAAAAGAATACACATGCAATGACACTGGTGGATCCATATGTGGTTTGTGAAAAGAACAGACATGCAATGACTCTAGCTGTGGTTAATGAAAAGAACGCACGTGCAATGACACTGGTGGATCCACATGTGGTTTCTGAAAAGAACACACATGCAATGACTCTAGATGTGGTTTGTGAAAAGAACACACATACAATGACTCTCGATGTGGTTTGTAAAAATAACACACATGCAATGACACTGGTGGATCAATATGTAGTTTGTCAAAAGAACATACATCCAATGACTCTAGGTGTGGTTTGTGAAAAGAACACACATGCAATGACAATGCTGGATCCATGTGTGGTTTGTGAGAAGTACAGACATGCAATGACTCTAGCTGTGGTTTGTGAAAAGAACATCCATGCAATGAACTCTGGTGGATCCATATGTGGTTTGTGAGAAGAACACACATGCAATGACACTAGTGGATCAATATGTGTTTTGTGAAAAGAACACACATGCAATGACTCTGGTTCATCCTTATGTGGTTTGTGAGAAGAACACACATGCAATGACTCTAGATGTGGTTTGTGAAAAGAACACACATGCAATGAACTCTGGTGGATCCATATGTGGTTTGTGAGAATAATAGACATGCAATGACTATAGATGTCGTTTGTGAAAAGAACAGACATGCAATGAACTCTGGTGGAACCATACGTAGTTTGTGAGAAGAACACACATGCAATGACTCTAGATGTTGTTTGTGAGAAGAACACACATGCAATGACTCTAGATGTTGTTTGTGAGAAGAACACGCATGCAATGACTCTAGATGTGGTTTGTGAAAAGAACAGACATGCAATGAACTATGGTGGATCCATATGTGGTTTGTGAGAAGAATAGACATGCAATGACAGTAGATGTGGTTGATGAAAAGAACAGAGATGCAGTGACTCTGGTGGATCCTTATGTGGTATGTGAGAAGAACATACATGCAATGACTCTAGAAGTGGTTTGTGAGAAGAACACACATGCAATGACTCTATATGTGGTTTGTGAAAAGAACACACATGCAATGACTCTAGCTGTGGTTTGTGAAAAGAACACACTTGTAAGGAAACTGGTGGATCCATACGTGGTTTGTGAAAAGAACACACAAGCAATGACTCTAGATGTGGTTTGTGTAAAGAACACACATGCAATGACCCTAGATGTGGTTTGTGAAAAGAAAACACATGCAATGACACTGGTGGATCAATATGTGGTTTGTGAAAAGAACAGACATGCAATGACTCTAGCTGTGCTTTGTGAAAAGAACACACATGCAATGAACTCTAGATGTGCTTTGTGAGAAGAACACACATCCAGTGACTCTAGCTGTGGTTTGTGAAAAGAACACACATCCAATGACACTGGTGGATCAATATGTGTTTTGTGAAAAGAACACACATGCAATGACTCTGGTTGATCCTTATGTGGTTTGTGAGAAGAACACACATGCAATGACTCGAGATGTGGTTTGTGAAAAGAACACACATGCAATGACTCTAGCTGTGGTTTGTGAAAAGAACACACATGCAATAACTCTGGTGGATCCTTATGTGGTTTGTGATAAGAACAGACATGCAATGACTTTAGTTGTGGTTTGTTAAAAGAACACAAATGCAATGAACTCTGGTGGATCCATATGTGGTTTGTGAGAAGAACACACATGCAATGACTCTAGGTGTGGTTTGTGAAAAGAACACACATGCAATGACACAGGTGGATCCATATGTGGTTTGTGAAAAGAACACACATGCAATGACTCTAGATGTGGTTAATGAAAAGAACACACATGCAATGACTCTAGTTGTTGTTTGTGAAAAGAACACACATGCAATGACTCTGGTGGATCCTTATGTGGTTTGTGAAAAGAATAGATATGCGATGACTCTAGTTGTGGTTTGTGAAAAGGACACACATGCAATGAACTCTGGTGGATCCATATGTGGTTTGTGAGAAGAAGACACATGCAATGACTCTAGCTATGGTTTGTGAGAAGAACACATATGCAATGACACTGGTGGATCAATATGTGGCTTGTGAAAATAACATGCATCTAATGACTCTAGATGTGGTTTTTGAAAAGAACACACATGCAATGACTCTAGTGGATCCTTACGTGGTGTTTGAGAAGAACATACATGTAATGACTCTAGATGCGGTTTGTGAAAAGAACACACATGCAATGAACTCTGGTGGATCCATATGTGGTTTGTGAGAAGAACACACATGCAATGACTCTAGCTGTGGTTTGTGAAAAGAACACACATGCAATGACACTGGTGGATCAATATGTGGTTTGTGAAAATAACATACATCTAATGACTCTAGATGTGGTTTGTGAAAAGAACACACATGCAATGACTCTAGTGGATCCTTATGTGGTTTGTGAAAAGAACAAACATGCAATGACTTTAGCCGGGGTTTGTGAAAAGAACACACATGCAATGAACTCCGGTGGATCCATATGTGGTTTGTGAGAAGAACACACATGCAATGAATCTAGATGTGGTTTGTGAAAAGAACACACATGCAATGCCACTGGTGGATCCATGTGTGCTTTGTGAGAAGAACAGACATGCAAAGCCTCTAGCTGTAGTTTGTGAAAAGATCAGACATGCAGTGACTCTAGCTGTGGATTTTGAAATGAACACACATGCAATGACTCTGCTGGATCCTTATGTGGTTTTTGAGAAGAACAGACATGCAATGACTCTAGATGCGGTTTGTGAAAAGAACACACATGCAATGAACTCTGGTGGATCCATATGTGGTTTGTGAGAAGAACACACATGCAATGACTCTAGATGTGGTTTGTGAAAAGAACAGACATGCAGTGAACTCTGGTGGCTCCATATGTGGTTTGTGAGAAGAACACACATGCAATGACTCTAGATGTGGTTTGTGAGAAGAACACACATGCAATGACTCTAGATGCGGTTTGTGAAAAGAACAAACATGCAATGAACTCCGGTGGATCTATATTTGGTTTGTGAGAAGAACAAAAATGCAATGACTCTAGATGTGGTTTGTGAAAAGAACACACATGCAATGACACCTGTGGATCCATATGTGGTTTGTGAAAAGAACACACATCCAATGACTCTAGATGTGGTTTGTGAAAAGTACACACATGCAATGATACTAGTGGATCCATGAGTGGTTTGTGAGGAGAACAGACATGCAATGACTTTAGCTGTGGTTTGTGAAAAGAACAGACATGTAATGACTCTAGATGTGGTTTGTCAAAAGAACACACATGAAGTGACACTGGTGGATCAATATGTGGTTTGTGAAAAGAACACACATGCAATGACTCTCGAGGATCCTTATGTGGTTTGTGAGAAGAACAGACATGCATTGAACTCTGGTGGATCCATATGTGGTTTGTGAGAAGAACACACATACAATGACTCTAGATGTGGTTTGTGTGAAGAACACACATGCATGACTATAGATGTGGTTTGTGAAAAGAACATACATGCAATGAACTCTGGTGGATCCATATGTGGTTTGTGAGAAGAACAGACATGCAATGACCGTAGATGTGGTTAATGAAAAGAACAGAGATGCAATGACTCTGGTGGATCCTTGTGTGGTTTGTGAGCTGAACATACACGCAATGACTCTAGCTGTGGTTTGTGAGAATAACACACATGCTATGACTCTAGATGTGGTTTCTGAAAGGAACACACATGCAATGACTCCAGCTGTGGTTTGTGAAAAGAACACACATGCAATGACTCTGGTGGATCCTTATGTGGATTGTTAGAAGAAAAAACATGCAATGACTCTAGCTGTGGTTTGTGAAAAGAACACACATGCAATGAACTCTGGTGGATCCATATGTGGTTTGTGAGCAGAACACACATGGAATGACTCTAGCTGTGGTTTGTGAAAACAACACACATGCAATGACATAGGTGGATCCATATGTGGTTTGTGAAAAGAACACACATGTAATGACTCTAGATGTGGTTAATGAAAAGAACACACATGCAATGACTCTAGCTATGGTTTGTGAAAAGAACACACATGCAATGACTATGGTGGATCCATATGTGGTTTGGGAAAAGAACACACATCCAATGACTCTAGATGTGGTTTGTGAAAATAACACACATGCAATGACACTGGTGGATCCATGTGTGGTTTGTGAGAAGAACAGACATGCAATGACTCTAGCTGTGGTTTGTGAAAAGAACACACATCCAATGACACTGGTGGATCAATATGTGTTTTGTGAAAAGAACACACATGCAATGAATCTAGTGTGGTTAATGAAAAGAACACACATGCAATGACACTAGTGGATGGTTTCTGAAAAGAACACACATGCAATGACTCTAGATGTAGTTTGTGAAAAGAACTCACATGCAATGACTCTATATGTTCTTTGTGAAAAGAACACACATGCAATGAAACTGGTGGATCAATATGTGGTTTGTCAACAGAACATACATCCAATGACTCTAGCTATGGTTTGTGAAAAGAACACACATGCAATAACACTGGTGGATCCATGTGTGGTTTGTGAGAAGAACAGACATGCAATGACTCTAGCTGTGGTTTGTGAGAAGAACACACATGCAATGATTCTAGATGTGGTTTGTGAAAAGAACAAACATGCCATGAACTCCGGTGGATCTATATGTGGTTTGTGAGAAGAACAAAAATGCAATGACTCTAGATGTGGTTTGTGAAAAGAACACACATGCAATGACACTGGTGGATCCATGAGTGGTTTGTGAGGAGAACAGACATGCAATGACTCTAGCTGTGGTTTGTGAAAATAACACACATGCAATGACACTAGATCTGGTTTGTCAAAAGAACACACATGTAGTGACACTGGTGGATCAATATGTGGTTTGTGAAAAGAACACACATGCAATGACTCTGGAGGATCCTTATGTGGTTTGTGAGAAGAACAGACATGCAATGCCTCTAGATGTAGTTTGTGAAAAGAACACACATGCAATGAACTCTGGTGGATCCATATGTGGTTTGTGAGAAGAACAGACATGCAATGACTCTAGATGTGGTTTGTGAAAAAAACCGACATGCAATGAACTCTAGTGGATCCATATGTGGTTTGTGAGAAGAACACACATACAATGACTCTAGATGTGGTTTGTGAAAAGAACATACATGCAATGAACTCTGGTGGATCCATATGTGGTTTGTGAGAAGAACAGACATGTAATGACCCTAGATGTGGTTAATGAAAAGAACAAAGATGCAATGACTCTGGTGGATCCTTGTGTGGTTTGTGATAGGAACATACATGCAATGACTCTAGCTGTGGTTTGTGAGAAGAACACACATGCAATGACTCTTGATGTGGTTTCTGAAAGGAACACACATGAAATGACTCCAGCTGTGGTTTGTGAAAAGAACACACATGCAATGACTCTGGTGGATCCTTATGTGGATTGTGAGAATAACAGACATGCAATTACTCTAGCTGTGGTTTCTGAAAAGAACACACATGCAATGACACTGGTGGATCCATATGTGGTTTGTGAGAAGAACACACATGGAATGACTCTAGCTGTGGTTTGTGAAAATAACACACATGCAATGACACAGGTGGATCCATATGTGGTTTGTGAAAATAACACACATGCAATGAATCTAGATGTGGTTAATGAAAAGAACACACATGCAATGAATCTAGCTATGGTTTGTGAAAAGAACACACATGTAATGACTATGGTGGATCCATATGTGGTTTGGGAAAAGAACACACATCCAATGACTCTAGATGTGGTTTGTGAAAAGAACACACATGCAATGACACTGGTGGATCCATGTGTGGTTTGTGAGAAGAACAGACATGCAATGACTCTAGCTGTGGTTTGTGAAAAGAACACACATCCAATGACACTGGTGGATCAATATGTGTTTTGTGAAAAGAACACACATGCAATGAATCTAGTGTGGTTAATGAAAAGAACACACATGCAATGACACTAGTGGATGGTTTCTGAAAAGAACACACATGCAATGACTCTAGATGTAGTTTGTGAAAAGAACTCACATGCAATGGCTCTATATGTTCTTTGTGAAAAGAACACACATGCAATGCCATTGGTGGATCAATATGTGGTTTGTCAACAGAACATACATCCAATGACTCTAGCTATGGTTTGTGAAAAGAACACACATGCAATAACACTGGTGGAACCATGTGTGGTTTGTGAGAAGAACAGACATGCAATGACTCTAGCTGTGGTTTGTGGGATGAACACACATGCAATGATTCTAGATGTGGTTTGTGAAAAGAACAAACATGCAATGAACTCCGGTGGATCTATATGTGGTTTGTGAGAAGAACAAAAATGCAATGACTCTAGATGTGGTTTGTGAAAAGAACACACATGCAATGACACTGGTGGATCCATGGGTGGTTTGTGAGGAGAACAGACATGCAATGACTCTAGCTGAGGTTTGTGAAAATAACACACATGCAATGACACTAGATCTGGTTTGTCAAAAGAACACACATGTAGTGACACTGGTGGATCAATATGTGGTTTGTGAAAAGAACACACATGCAATGACTCTAGATGTGGTTTGTGAAAAAAACTGACATGCAATGAACTCTGGTGGATCCATATGTGGTTTGTGAGAAGAACACACATACAATGACTCTAGATGTGGTTTGTGAAAAGAACATACATGCAATGAACTCTGGTGGATCCATATGTGGTTTGTGAGAAGAACAGACATGTAATGACCCTAGATGTGGTTAATGAAAAGAACAGAGATGCAATGACTCTGGTGGATCCTTGTGTGGTTTGTGATAAGAACATACATGCAATGACTCTAGCTGTGGTTTGTGAGAAGAACACACATGCAATGACTCTTGATGTGGTTTCTGAAAGGAACACACATGAAATGACTCCAGCTGTGGTTTGTGAAAAGAACACACATGCAATGACTCTGGTGGATCCTTATGTGGATTGTGAGAATAACAGACATGCAATTACTCTAGCTGTGGTTTCTGAAAAGAACACACATGCAATGACACTGGTGGATCCATATGTGTTTTGTGAGAAGAACACACATGGAATGACTCTAGCTGTGGTTTTTGAAAATAACACACATGCAATGACACAGGTGGATCCATATCTGGTTTGTGAAAATAACACACATGCAATGACTCTAGATGTGGTTAATGAAAAGAACACACATGCAATGACTCTAGCTATGGTTTGTGAAAAGAACACACATGCAATGACTCTGGTGGATCCTTATGTGGTTTGTGAAAAGAACACACATCCAATGACTCTAGATGTGGTTTGTGAAAATAACACACATGCAATGACACTGGTGGATCCATGAGTGGTTTGTGAGGAGAACAGACATGTAATGACGCTAGCTGTCGTTTAGGAAAAGAACAGACATGCAATGACTCTTGATGTGGTTTGTCAAAAGAACACACATGCAGTGACACTGGTGGATCAATATGTGGTTTGTGAAAAGAACACACATGCAGTGACTCTGGAGGATCCTTATGTGGTTTGTGAGAAGAATAGACATGCAATGACTCTAGATGTAGTTTGTGAAAAGAACACACATGCAATGAACTCTGGTGGATCCATGTGTGGTTTGTGAGAAGAACAGACATGCAATGACTCTAGATGTGGTTTGTGAAAAGAACAGACATGCAATAAACTCTGGTGGATCCATATGTGGTTTGTGAGAAGAACACACATACAATCACTCTAGATGTGGTTTTGAGAAGAACACACATGCATGGCTCTAGATGTGGTTTGTGAAAAGAACATACATGCAATGAACTCTGGTGGATCCATATGTGGTTTGTTAGAAGAACAGGCACGTAATGACCCTAGATGTGGTTAATGAAAAGAACAGAGACGCAATGACTCTGGTGGATCCTTGTGTGGTTTGTGAGAAGAACGTACATGCAATGACTCTAGCTGTGGTTTGTGAGAAGAACACACGCTCAAAGACTCTAGATGTGGTTTGTGAGAAGAACACACATGCAATGATTCTAGATGTGGTTTTTGAAAAGAACAAACATGCAATGAACTCCGGTGGATCTATATGTGGTTTGTGAGAAGAACAAAAATGCAATGACTCTAGATGTGGTTTGTGAAAAGAACACACATGCAATGACACTGGTGGATCCATATGTGGTTTGTGGAAAGAACACACATCCAATGACTCTAGATGTGGTTTGTGAAAATAACACACATCCAATGCCACTGGTGGATCCATGAGTGGTTTGTGAGGAGAACAGACATGCAATGACTCTAGCTGTGGTTTGTGAAAAGAACAGACATGCAATGACTCTAGATCTGGTTTGTCAAAAGAACACACATGCAGTGACACTGGTGGATCAATATGTGGTTTGTGAAAAGAACACACATGCAATGACTCTGGAGGATCCTTATGTGGTTTGTGAGAAGAACAGACATGCAATGCCTCTAGATGTAGTTTGTGAAAAGAACACACATGCAATGAACTCTGGTGGATCCATATGTGGTTTGTGAGAAGAACAGACATGCAATGACTCTAGATGTGGTTTGTGAAAAAAACCGACATGCAATGAACTCTAGTGGATCCATATGTGGTTTGTGAGAAGAACACACATACAATGACTCTAGATGTGGTTTGTGAAAAGAACATACATGCAATGAACTCTGGTGGATCCATATGTGGTTTGTGAGAAGAACAGACATGTAATGACCCTAGATGTGGTTAATGAAAAGAACAAAGATGCAATGACTCTGGTGGATCCTTGTGTGGTTTGTGATAGGAACATACATGCAATGACTCTAGCTGTGGTTTGTGAGAAGAACACACATGCAATGACTCTTGATGTGGTTTCTGAAAGGAACACACATGAAATGACTCCAGCTGTGGTTTGTGAAAAGAACACACATGCAATGACTCTGGTGGATCCTTATGTGGATTGTGAGAATAACAGACATGCAATTACTCTAGCTGTGGTTTCTGAAAAGAACACACATGCAATGACACTGGTGGATCCATATGTGGTTTGTGAGAAGAACACACATGGAATGACTCTAGCTGTGGTTTGTGAAAATAACACACATGCAATGACACAGGTGGATCCATATGTGGTTTGTGAAAATAACACACATGCAATGACTCTAGATGTGGTTAATGAAAAGAACACACATGCAATGAATCTAGCTATGGTTTGTGAAAAGAACACACATGTAATGACTATGGTGGATCCATATGTGGTTTGGGAAAAGAACACACATCCAATGACTCTAGATGTGGTTTGTGAAAAGAACACACATGCAATGACACTGGTGGATCCATGTGTGGTTTGTGAGAAGAACAGACATGCAATGACTCTAGCTGTGGTTTGTGAAAAGAACACACATCCAATGACACTGGTGGATCAATATGTGTTTTGTGAAAAGAACACACATGCAATGAATCTAGTGTGGTTAATGAAAAGAACACACATGCAATGACACTAGTGGATGGTTTCTGAAAAGAACACACATGCAATGACTCTAGATGTAGTTTGTGAAAAGAACTCACATGCAATGGCTCTATATGTTCTTTGTGAAAAGAACACACATGCAATGCCATTGGTGGATCAATATGTGGTTTGTCAACAGAACATACATCCAATGACTCTAGCTATGGTTTCTGAAAAGAACACACATGCAATAACACTGGTGGAACCATGTGTGGTTTGTGAGAAGAACAGACATGCAATGACTCTAGCTGTGGTTTGTGGGATGAACACACATGCAATGATTCTAGATGTGGTTTGTGAAAAGAACAAACATGCAATGAACTCCGGTGGATCTATATGTGGTTTGTGAGAAGAACAAAAATGCAATGACTCTAGATGTGGTTTGTGAAAAGAACACACATGCAATGACACTGGTGGATCCATGGGTGGTTTGTGAGGAGAACAGACATGCAATGACTCTAGCTGAGGTTTGTGAAAATAACACACATGCAATGACACTAGATCTGGTTTGTCAAAAGAACACACATGTAGTGACACTGGTGGATCAATATGTGGTTTGTGAAAAGAACACACATGCAATGACTCTAGATGTGGTTTGTGAAAAAAACTGACATGCAATGAACTCTGGTGGATCCATATGTGGTTTGTGAGAAGAACACACATACAATGACTCTAGATGTGGTTTGTGAAAAGAACATACATGCAATGAACTCTGGTGGATCCATATGTGGTTTGTGAGAAGAACAGACATGTAATGACCCTAGATGTGGTTAATGAAAAGAACAGAGATGCAATGACTCTGGTGGATCCTTGTGTGGTTTGTGATAAGAACATACATGCAATGACTCTAGCTGTGGTTTGTGAGAAGAACACACATGCAATGACTCTTGATGTGGTTTCTGAAAGGAACACACATGAAATGACTCCAGCTGTGGTTTGTGAAAAGAACACACATGCAATGACTCTGGTGGATCCTTATGTGGATTGTGAGAATAACAGACATGCAATTACTCTAGCTGTGGTTTCTGAAAAGAACACACATGCAATGACACTGGTGGATCCATATGTGTTTTGTGAGAAGAACACACATGGAATGACTCTAGCTGTGGTTTTTGAAAATAACACACATGCAATGACACAGGTGGATCCATATCTGGTTTGTGAAAATAACACACATGCAATGACTCTAGATGTGGTTAATGAAAAGAACACACATGCAATGACTCTAGCTATGGTTTGTGAAAAGAACACACATGCAATGACTCTGGTGGATCCTTATGTGGTTTGTGAAAAGAACACACATCCAATGACTCTAGATGTGGTTTGTGAAAATAACACACATGCAATGACACTGGTGGATCCATGAGTGGTTTGTGAGGAGAACAGACATGTAATGACGCTAGCTGTCGTTTAGGAAAAGAACAGACATGCAATGACTCTTGATGTGGTTTGTCAAAAGAACACACATGCAGTGACACTGGTGGATCAATATGTGGTTTGTGAAAAGAAGACACATGCAGTGACTCTGGAGGATCCTTATGTGGTTTGTGAGAAGAATAGACATGCAATGACTCTAGATGTAGTTTGTGAAAAGAACACACATGCAATGAACTCTGGTGGATCCATGTGTGGTTTGTGAGAAGAACAGACATGCAATGACTCTAGATGTGGTTTGTGAAAAGAACAGACATGCAATAAACTCTGGTGGATCCATATGTGGTTTGTGAGAAGAACACACATACAATCACTCTAGATGTGGTTTTGAGAAGAACACACATGCATGGCTCTAGATGTGGTTTGTGAAAAGAACATACATGCAATGAACTCTAGTGGATCCATATGTGGTTTGTTAGAAGAACAGGCACGTAATGACCCTAGATGTGGTTAATGAAAAGAACAGAGACGCAATGACTCTGGTGGATCCTTGTGTGGTTTGTGAGAAGAACGTACATGCAATGACTCTAGCTGTGGTTTGTGAGAAGAACACACGCTCAAAGACTCTAGATGTGGTTTGTGAGAAGAACACACATGCAATGATTCTAGATGTGGTTTTTGAAAAGAACAAACATGCAATGAACTCCGGTGGATCTATATGTGGTTTGTGAGAAGAACAAAAATGCAATGACTCTAGATGTGGTTTGTGAAAAGAACACACATGCAATGACACTGGTGGATCCATATGTGGTTTGTGGAAAGAACACACATCCAATGACTCTAGATGTGGTTTGTGAAAATAACACACATCCAATGCCACTGGTGGATCCATGAGTGGTTTGTGAGGAGAACAGACATGCAATGACTCTAGCTGTGGTTTGTGAAAAGAACAGACATGCAATGACTCTAGATCTGGTTTGTCAAAAGAACACACATGCAGTGACACTGGTGGATCAATATGTGGTTTGTGAAAAGAACACACATGCAATGACTCTGGAGGATCCTTATGTGGTTTGTGAGAAGAACAGACATGCAATGCCTCTAGATGTAGTTTGTGAAAAGAACACACATGCAATGAACTCTGGTGGATCCATATGTGGTTTGTGAGAAGAACAGACATGCAATGACTCTAGATGTGGTTTGTGAAAAGAACTGACATGCAATGAACTCTGGTGGATCCATATGTGGTTTGTGAGAAGAACACACATACAATGACCCTAGATGTGGTTAATGAAAATAACAGAGATGCAATGACTCTGGTGGATCCATGTGTGGTTTGTGATAAGAACATACATGCAATGACTCTAGCTGTGGTTTGTGAGAAGAACACACATGCAATGACTCTTGATGTGGTTTCTGAAAGGAACACACATGCAATGACTCCAGCTGTGGTTTGTGAAAAGAACACACATGCAATGACTCTAGTGGATCCTTATGTGGATTGTGAGAATAACAGACATGTAATTACTCTAGCTGTGGTTTGTGAAAAGAACACACATGCAATGATCTCTGGTGGATCCATATGTGGTTTGTGAGAAGAACACATATGGAATGACTCTAGCTGTGGTTTGTGAAAATAACACACATACAATGACACAGGTGGATCCATATGTGGTTTGTGAAAATAACACACATGCAATGACTCTAGATGTGGTTAATGAAAAGAACACAGATGCAAGGACTCTAGCTATGGTTTGTGAAAAGAACACACATGCAATGACTCTAGTGGATCCTTATGTGGTTTATGAAAAGAACACACATCCAATGACTCTAGATGTGGTTTGTGAAAATAACACACATGCAATGACACTGGTGGATCCATGAGTGGTTTGTGAGGAGAATAGACATGTAATGACGCTAGCTGTGGTTTCTGAAAAGAACACACATACAATGACTCTAGATGTGGTTTGTCAAAAGAACACACATGCAGTGACACTGGTGGATCAATATGTGGTTTGTGAAAAGAACACACATGCAATGACTCTGGAGGATCCTTATGTGGTTTGTGAGAAGAACATTCATGCAATGACTCTAGGTGTGGTTTGTGAAAAGAACACACATGCAATGACACAGGTGGATCCATATGTGGTTTGTGAAAAGAACACACATGCAATGACTCTAGATGTGGTTAATGAAAAGAACAGAGATGCAATGACTCTGGTGGATCCATGTGTGGTTTGTGATAAGAACATACATGCAATGATTCTAGCTGTGGTTTGTGAGAAGAACACACATGCAATGACTCTTGATGTGGTTTCTGAAAGGAACACACATGCAACGACTCTAGCTGTGGTTTGTGAAAATAACACACATGCAATGACTCTGGTGGATCCTTATTTGGATTGTGAGAATAACAGAGATGTAATTACTCTAGCTGTGGTTTGTGAAAAGAACCGACATGCAATGATCTCTGGTGGATCCATATGTGGTTGTGAGAAGAACACACATGGAATGACTCTAGCTGTGGTTTGTGAAAATAACACACATGCAATTACACAGGTGGATCCATATGTGGTTTGTGAAAATAACACACATGCAATGACTCTAGATGTGGTTAATGAAAAGAACACACATGCAATGACTCTAGCTATGGTTTGTGAAAAGAACACACATGCAATGACTCTGGTGGATCCTTATGTGGTTTGTGAAAAGAACACACATCCAATGACTCTAGATGTGGTTTGTGAAAATAACACACATGCAATGACACTGGTGGATCCATGAGTCGTTTGTGAGGAGAACAGACATGTAATGACGCTAGCTGTGGTTTCTGAAAAGAACAGACATGCAATGACTCTAGATGTGGTTTGTCAAAAGAACACACATGCAATGACACTGGTGGATCAATATGTGGTTTGTGAAAAGAACACACATGCAATGACTCTGGAGGATCCTTATGTGGTTTGTGAGAAGAACAAACATGCAATGACTCTAGATGTAGTTCGTGAAAAGAACACACATGCAATGAACTCTGGTGGATCCATATGTGATTTGTGAGAAGAACAGACATGCAATGACTGTAGATGTGGTTTGTGAAAAGAACAGACATGCAATGAACTCTGGTGGATCCATATGTGGTTTGTGAGAAGAACACACATACAATGACTCTAGATGTGGTTTGTGAGAAGAAGACACATGCATGACTCTAGATGTGGTTTGTGAAAAGAACATACATCCAATGAACTCTGGTGGATCCATATGTGGTTTGTGAGAAGAACACACATGAAATGACTCTAGATGTGGTTTGTGAAAAGAACTCACATGCAATGATACTGGTGGATCCATATGTGGTCTGTGAAAAGAACAGACATGCAATGACTCTAGCTGTGGTTAATGAAAAGAACACACATGCAATGACACTAGTGGATCCATATGTGGTTTCTGAAAAGAACACACATGCAATGACTCTAGATGTGGTTTGTGAAAAGAACACAAATGCGATGACTCTATATGTACTTTGTGAAAAGAACACACATGCAATGACACTGGTGGATCAATATGTGGTTTGTCGATAGAATATACATCCAATGACTCTAGCTATGGTTCGTGAAAAGAACACACATGCAATAACACTGGTGGATCCATGTGTGGTTTGTGAGAAGAACAGACATGCAATGACTCTAGCTGTCGTTTGTGAAAAGAACAGACATGTAATGAACTCTGGTGGATCCATATGTGGGTTGTGAGAAGAACACACATGCAATGACTCTAGATGTGGTTTGTGAAAAGAACACACATGCAATGACTCTAGATGTGGTTAATGAAAAGAACACACATGCAATGACACTGTTGGATCCATATGTGGTTTGTGAAAAGAACACACAAGCAATGACTCTAGATGTGGTTTGTGAAAAGAAAACACATGCAATGACCCTAGATGTGGTTTGTGAAAAGAAAACACATGCAATGACACTGGTGGATCAATATGTGATTTGTGAAAAGAACATACATCCAATGACACTAGGTGTGGTTTGTGAAAACAACACACATGCAATGACCCTGGTGGATCCATGCGTGGTTTGTGAGAAGAACAGACATGCAATGACTCTAGCTGTGGTTTGTGAAAAGAACAGACATGCAATGAACTCTGGTGGATCTATATGTGGTTTGTGAGAAGAACAGACATGCAATGACTCTAGATGTGGTTTGTGAAAAGAACACACATGCAATGACACTGGTGGATCCATGAGTGGTTTGTGAGGAGAACAGACATGCAATGACTCTAGCTGTGGTTTGTGAAAAGAACAGACATGCAATGACTCTAGATGTGGTTTGTCAAAAGAACACACGTGAATTGACATTGGTGGATCAATATGTGGTTTGTGAAAAGAACACACATGCAATGTCTCTGGAGGATCCTTATGTGGTTTGTGAGAAGAACAGACATGCAATGAATCTAGATGTAGTTTGTGAAAAGAGCACACATGCAATGAACTCTGGTGGATCCATATGTGGTTTGTGACAAGAACAGACATGCAATGACTCTAGATGTGGTTTGTGAAAAGAACAGACATGCAATGAACTCTGGTGGATCCATATGTGGTTTGTGAGAAGAACACACATACAATGACTCTAGATGTGGTTTGTGAGAAGAACGGACATGCATGACTCTAGACGTGATTTGTGAAAAGAACAGACATGCAATGAACTCTGGTGGATCCATATGTGGTTTGTGAGAAGAACAGACATGCAATGACCCGAGATGTGGTTAATGAAAAGAGCAGAGATGCAATGACTCTGGTAGATCCTAGTGTGGTTTGTGAGAAGAACATACATGTAATGACTCTAGCTGTGGTTTGTGAGAAGAACAGACATGCAATGACTCTAGATGTGGTTTCTGAAAGGAACACACATGCAATGACTCCAGATGTGGTTTGTGAAAAGAATACACATGCAATGACTCTAGTGGATCCTTATGTGGTTTGTGAGAAGAACAGACATGCAATGACTCTAGCTGTGCTTTGTGAAAAGAACACACATGCAATGAACTCTAGTGGATCCATATGTGGTTTGTGAGAAGAACACACATGGAATGACTCTAGCTGTGGTTTGTGAAAAGAACACACATGCAATGACATAGGTGGATCCATATGTAGTTTGTGAAAAGAACACACATGCAATGACTCTAGATGTGGTTAATGAAAAGAACACACATGCAATGACTCTAGCTATGGTTTGTGAAAAGAACACACATGCAATGACTCTGGTGGATCCTTATGTGGTTTGTGAAAAGAACACACATCCAATGACTCTAGATGTGGTTTGTGAAAATAACACACATGCAATGACACTGGTGGATCCATGAGTCGTTTGTGAGGAGAACAGACATGTAATGACGCTAGCTGTGGTTTCTGAAAAGAACAGACATGCAATGACTCTAGATGTGGTTTGTCAAAAGAACACACATGCAATGACACTGGTGGATCAATATGTGGTTTGTGAAAAGAACACACATGCAATGACTCTGGAGAACCCTCTTCGCCTATAAGTTGCCTTCTGACCTAAAAACTCCTGGGGGTTTGACGTTTTTCCAGAAGGAGTTCCGCTCTGCCGCCTCCACCAGATTCCACGAAACAGCACCAGAAACTCCGTTCTGGCACCCTGCCGGGACAGGGAATTGGAGGAGACCATCGGCATCATCATCACCATCGCTTCTCCATCGACCATCCATGTCTCCCCCATCTATGAGTGAGTAATCCCCCACTGTAGGCTATGGGGATGGTAGGGATTGGAGGAGATCGTTCATGTAATGGCATCAGATTGTTAGGGCATGGTGCCTAGTATCTTTTATTAGTGCTTTATGACTTTGTTGCGACTTGTTATGCTTAATGCTTGTCACTAGGGCCCGAGTGCCATGATTTCAGATCTGAACATGTTATTGATTCATTATGATAGTATTGTTTATGGTCTTATCTACAAGTTGTATACACACGTTGTTGTCCGAAACCAATGGCCCTGAAGTGACAGAAATCAGGATAACTGGAGGGAATGGCTTTGATGTGAGGATCACATGTGTTCATGGAGTGTTAATGCTTTGCTCCGGTGCTCTATTAAAAGGAGAAACTTAATTGCCAGTAGTTCCCTTGAGGCCCCACTGCAAACGGGCTGGCAGGACAAAAGATGTTGTGCAAGTTCTCACTGCGAGCACGTATGACTATATATGGAACACATGCCTAGGATTATCTAGTACTTGGATGCTTTATCTTATTTATCTGCAATTTCCCTATGTTCTGATTGCTATGTGAATTGTCTTGTCCATGCAACGTCCGTTCATCCATCCCTATGCCTACCGCACTCGAATCCTATTGTTATGCTATTGTTACCGCTGTCTTTACTTTACTACTGCTGCTACTTTGCTATTCCTACTACAAAACTGTTGCTACTGATAAACTGCTGTGAGCAAGATTGTTTCCAGGTGCAGCTGAATTGTGTTGGGTCCATAACATAGAAAACGAAAATTTTCCTACGATGAGAACTATACGCCAAGATCTATCTACTAGGTACAAAGAAACGGGTGGACATACATCCAACAAGAACTTACCCTCGAAGACAACGAGTTTTGTTAACGAGTAGGAACTCGTGGTTGATGTAGTCGTACACTTGCCGATCTCAAGATCGTGATGAAGTCCAGCAGGTCCGGCTCCAGCACGTCCATCAGATCCAGCTCCGGCACCACCAAGTCCAGCACCGCAATGCAGCGGTGCATCCGTGATCGCACACACGTCCGGTACCCCGACAACCTCCGTCCCTCGCTCCAGCAAAGCAGCAGAAGGAGCAACTCCTTTCCAAATAAAGCCATCGGGAACATGTATCTCGCTAATCCGAGACCATGGGGAAATAATACTAGAGGGGGAGAGAGATCCTTCATAAGGAGGTGTGTTTGAGAAGTGAGGAGAGGGTGGCCTTTTATAGGAGGAGGGGGGTGCCCCTCCTTCATGGCCAGCGCATGGAGGAGGTGTCTCTTCACCTCCTCCATTCATGTGGTGGTAACCCCTCCACATTAAAATGCCTCTTCACATTCCCTTTTAAAGTCTCCACTTTAAATGCATTAAATTTATCCAAATTTAATGCTCTCTCATTTAATAAAACTCTTTTATTATTTTTATTAAGAATTTTGTTAATTACTTTAATTAACAAACATTCACATAAAACCCCCTGCAACATTTCAATATTACATGCAGAACCAATTTCAGCAATTTCACCCGAAACAGTCACCGGTGTCTATTGAAATAATTCCAGCGCTTTCTTAAATCTATATCTGAAACATATTTGCTCCAAATGGTGTCGGTATCCCTTAAGTGTGTCACCCTACGGTTCGCGAATAATGCAGACATGATCGAGACCCCTCTCAGATCAATAATCAGAAGCGGGACCTGGAGATCCATACTGACTCCTACACATTCAACGATGACTTCTGTGATCGTGAGAACCTTTAACGCTAGTAACTAAATCCTTTTGTCTCGCGATATATTACATGTCCGATATTCGATCATCGGTATCTCGATACCTAGTTTGATCTCGTTACCGACATGCACTCTTTTCTCATTCCCGTGATATAACATTCTAGTGATCACATCACTTGCTTGCAAGCTATTTCAATGTGATGTCACCGAGAGGGCCTAGAGTATATCTATCCGTCATCGGGATAGACAAATCCCACTCTTGATCCATGAGCCTCAACATAAAACCTTCGTAGCACTGAACCCACCTTTATAGTCACCCTGTTACGATGCGACGTTTGATGTTATCAAGATACTCTTCCGGTGTTAGCAATTAACATGATCTCATGGTCTAAGGACTAAGATTACTTCCTATGATGTTATAGCAATATAAACATAATGACTTGATCGTAATGCTATACTTCGGATGAATGTTCATCACATCATTCCACCAATGGTGTGACCTTGTTATTAACAACATCCAATGTCTATGATCAGAAACCTTGATCATCTTGTTAATCAACAAGCTAGTCTATAAGAGAGGCATAACTAGGAACCCTTTTTGTTTATTAAACACACATGTATTGATGTTTCCGATCAATACAATTATAGCATGCAAAATAAACATTTATCATAAACATGGAATAAGATAATAACCACTTTATTATTGCCTCTCGGGCATATTCCCTTCAGTCTCCCACTTGCACTAGAGTCAATAATCTAGTTTGAAAGACTTTGCGTATTGAATGCCTATGGCTTTCTGGTGTTGCATATACGCTATTGCTAGTGGTTAACATAATCTCCGGATCTGACAGTTTCAGGTCCGTGTGTATTTGCATGTCTCTGCGTCTCTACGCATCACTCATTCTCAAATGAGATGGCATTGTATAAATTTGGTCCTTTGGTGAGACCTTTAGTTCGCTCGGCTCAAAATATGTTGATATTATTGTCACATAATATCTTCATAGTATTAGCCCACTTTGAACCACACCTAGTTTGATAACAAACTACTTAACAAAAATGCCCTCCTATGCTGCTACTATACCAGTCATATACTTAGCCTTTTGTTGTAGTATCCGTCACAATGTCTCAACTTTGGAACTCATCCAAATCCATCATGGAACATCCTTTCCATTACATTGTGCCACCCATAGTCTAAATTGAGATAAATTTAATTTGTATCTTGTGACAAAATTAGTATCAATGTAACACTTTACAATGAACTACCTTTAACTATTTGTCACTTATACATGATATATTCTTAGTTCTTCCAAAGCTCATAAGAATATCTTTACTATTGTCCAATGATCATCTCATGAATCATTCTGGTATATGCTCATAACATTTAGAGCATAGGACATTCTGGATATATACATATCATGGTATAATCGATCAAAATCTTCATGTGCTTTTACTCACCAAGTGTTGAGACACTAGAATCTTGATACAATTCTTTCCATGCAGCAAGAACCTTTCTTGTTGTTTCTATATTGAACCCTTTCAATATCTCATATATGTATGTATGACACAACCATTTTTGCGCCTTAATCTATCCATATAGATATTGATGCCAAATATTCTGGGTTTGCCCAAGTCTTTCATCGAAATCTTATTTTAATGAAATTCTTAACTTGTGTCAACACAAGATACATCATTTCCAATCAACAATATGTCCTCTACATAATGTATTAGAAATATGTCTCAGCGCTCCCACTTAATTTCTTGCAAATGCAAGCATCTTCATCATCTCCGATGAATTTAAACTCTTTTAACAGTTTCATCATGGTGAAGATTCCAACTCCGCTATGCTTACTTCAACTATTGAAGTTTGCATGCCCTTTTAGCACCCTTTGAATTAACAAAACCCTTCGGACCATGTATTGTACACGTCCTAGGTTACCGTTCTTTTAGAAGAACCTTGTTTTGTTTATTCAACTACCATATACCAAATTATATGCAGTGGTTGCTACATTAATCCGTCAAGACTAAATATCGCTATGAAAGATCAAATCTTGTCATAGTCAACTCCTTGAACATTGTCGTAAACTTCTTTCCGACATGTCGACTATTTCATAGATGTTAAACATCCATGTTTATTTCTTTATAGATCCAAACATGACCGATAGGCTTCACGCCTTTCCGGAGGGTCTTCCAAGTTTAGAAACTTGATTTCTCGTGTATGGATACTATCACGGATTCTATGACTTCTAGTCATTTTATGGATTCAGGGCCCATCATCGCTTCTTTGCATGTAGTCAGTTCATCATTGTCAAAACAATAACGACTTGCTTATCAAATCTTACTATTTGATTCTTACCGACCCACATGGTTCTATAGGAACTCTAATCTCCGAGATCACACCTTTTGTAATCACGGGAGCCATGAGCATTGTGGCCGCCACCGAGACACTTTCTGGCGCTGCACTACTTAGCACATATTGTTGGGTCCGCAGCATAGAAAACAAAAATTTTCCTACGATGAGAACTATACGCCAAAATCTATCTACTAGATACAGAGCAGCGGGTGGACATACATCCATGGAGAACTTACCCTTGAAGACAACGAGTTTTGTTAACGAGTAGGAACTCGTGGTTGATGTAGTCGTACGCTTGCCGATCTCAAGATCGTGTGGAAGTCCGAGCGCCACAAATCAGCAGCGCATCCGTCCTCGCACACATGTTCAAGCCACCAGACAACCTCCACCTCCTCGCTCTAGCGAATCAGCGGAAGCAGCAACTCCTTCCAGACGCAAGGCCACCAGGAACATGTATCTCGCTAATCCGAGACCATGGGGGAATATCTAGAGGGGGAGAGAGATCCTTCACAAGGAGGTGTGGTTTGTGAGAGGGGAGAAGGGGGCTTTATATAGGAGGGAGGAAGACCCCTCCCCTCCCATAACTGGCGCATAAGGGGGGGACTCCTCCCCTCCTTCATTCATGTGGTGAACCTCCACTCACATAAACATGGCCTCCACCCAAAATCCCACTCACATGTATTTAATTTCCACCAAATTAAATGCAACTCTCAATTAATAAAACTCTTTTATTTATTTTATTCCGAATTTTGTTAATTACTTTAATTAACAAACATTCACAGAAAACCCCTTGTAACATTTCAATATCACATGCAGAACCACTTTCTGCAACTTCACCCGAAACAATTCCGGTTTCTATCGAAACAATTCCTGTTTCTATCGAAACATTTCCTGCGCTTTGCAAACCTTTTGTCTGGAACATATGTGCTCCTAAATGGTGTCTGGCAAACCTTAAGTGTGTCACCCTATGGTTCGCGAATAATGCAGACATGATTGAGACTCCTCTCAGATCAATAATCAGAAGCGGGACCTGGAGATCCATACTGACTCCTGCATATTCAACGATGACTTCTGTGATCGTGAGAACCTTTAACGTCAGCAATTTAATCCCTTTGTCTCATGATATAATACATGTCCGAGATTCGATCATCGGTATCCAAATACCTAGTTTGATCTCGTTACCGACATGCACTCTTTTCATGTTCCCGTGATATAACATTCTAGTGATCACATCACTTGCTTGCAAGCTATCTTAATGTGATATCACCGAGAGGGCCCAGAGTATATCTATCCGTCATCGGGATTGACAAATTCCACTCTTGATCCATGAGCCTCAACATAACACCTTCATAGCACTGAACCCACCTTTATGGTCACCCTGTTACGGTGTGACGTTTGATGTTATCAATATGCTCTTCCGGTGTTAGCAATTAATATGATCTCATGGTCTAAGGACTAAGACTACTTTGTATGATGTTATAGCAATATAAACATAATGACTTGATCGTAATGCTATACTTCGGATGAATGTTCATCACATCATTTCACAAATGCTGTGACCTTGTTATTAACAACATACAATGTCCATGATCAGGAAACCTTGATCATCTTGTTAATCAACAAGCTAGTCTATAAGAGAGGCATAACTAGGAACCCTTTTTGTTTATTAAACACACATGTATTGATGTTTCCTATCAATACAATTATAGCATGCAAAATAAACATCTATCATATACAAGGAATACATAATAACAACTTTATTATTGCCTCTTAGGGCATATTTCCTTCACATATAGCTAAGGTTCAACAACCTTATCAAAGTTCTATTGTCCTCCCACTTAAGTTTTTGCGAAAAATTCCTTCTCAAGAAACTTGACGCTACAAGCGACAAACTCTTTTGTCCTCGGTGTTATGGAGAAATTCCCAACAAATTCTTTTTGATAACCTACAAAGACATGCTTATCCGACTTTGATTGTAAGCATTTTACTTATGCATAGCATACCAAAATTTAAGAAAAGACAATTCGGGTTTTATCCCAAACCATAACTCATATGGTGTCATTTCAACGGATCACGATGGTGCTCTTTTCAGTGTAAAAGCGGCAGTCTCTAAAGCTTCAATCCTTAAAACATAATGGCAGTTTTATAAATGACACCCTTGATCTTACCATGTCAAACATGGTTTGATTTCATCTCTCGAATATGCCATACTCCTATGGTTTATCGGGAAACACAAATCATGGAACAATTCCTCAAGTCTTAGGTGTTTTTGCTAAACATGTAACTCAAATATCTTCCTTTATGATCGAATCATAAACTCTTTATTTTCTTGTTACAATGATTTTCCACTTCATCTTGAAAGTCTTTGAACAATTTTCAAATGTTTCATACTTTTTCCTCATTAAGTAAATATATAGATATATTCACTTAAATTTCTGGAGAAAGCATATGAAGCAAAAAGATCCATCGCATATGGCTACACATAATGGACTATGCACATCAGCATGCACAATTTCCAATAAGCTAGTCATCCGTTCCTCTCTGGCCTATGGACGGGGTTTCAATTATCTCGAGGAAAGTCTCACATGCGTCAATTGATCAAAATCAAAAAGACTCCAAAAATCCATCAACATGGAGTTTCTTCATGTTTTCTTTCCAATATAATTTAAACAGCGATGTCACTTCATAAGTGATCTTTCAATCATTTGTCTTGCGACATTTTAGCAATAGTGTTTATGGATGTGATTTCTCCCACTAGACTTGTAAAAGTTCATCCATCCTTTATGGAATACGGTAATTATTTGAACAACCATTGTTCTCATAATACCGGAACAAAATAATAATTATTAAAACAAATCTTGAAGGCTAGGTTTGACGACAACGAAAAGCACAGTAACACTTTATTTATTTTCGATGAACATCATCACTCATTCTCTTGCTAGTTACTTAGGCCATTGTAGTTCATGAATTGCGTTGTCCTGTATGACACTTCATACCAACCAATTCGGTATCCAATACCGGTATCCAATACCTAAGAACCACATTGTTTAACAAGCAAGGAATACAGCCATAACATGTATATCTTCTATATACCTAAGTTGGACATCTCCAACCTTTTATTTTCTGCCAAATATTTTATAGATTCTCCTTCAGCAATTCCTTTTCTTTTAAAAGAATCTATCAACATCAATAGTCGTGTCATCAACATGACACATGGTACAAAGCTTGTATATAGTCAAATACTAATACCTTTGGACTTGCACTTTGAAGTGGATCACCATCATCAAATGTTTGGCATTCTTTCAAAAATCCATTCTTTAGTAATCTATTAGTGTAGTAAACATTTTACTTACATCTTCTATTCATCCTTATCATGACAACTTTCATGATCAAACTACTATAGCCTATAAGGAAGAATCGCGAGTATAATATCAGTTCCCAAAACCTTTTTGGTAGATTGGGACGCCTAGCGTCTCCAACCTTCACAAATTCTCATACAATATGAGAACATGTATTTTGCTAAATTATACTCTATCATAATGCAACCAAAAACATTGTTTCAGATATCACAATATCTTTCACACATGATGGTTTCTGAAACAATTTTCAGCTCCAATATAATCTTGATATTAAAACAACTTTTGGATATCAATAATCATGGAGGCAAACATGATACTTTAGATAATAACATTGGAATTCTTACTCTTGATTTAATACTACTTATTAAATTTCATGGAGAAAATAGAGTTTGCTGAAAGTTTGCACTAGGACTTATAAACTTTAAATTGACATTCAAAACAATATGATACCAGTTCGTAAAGTAAATATCCAAAATTCTATAGTTCTATTATCTCAAATAAAAACTAAGCATAAGGTAGAAAACGAATGCCAATGACTACAACAAACTATGCAAATTCAGTTTGATTTAATTTATGACAAATTTGGTTCGACTAATCCAAATTAGAAATGAACTCCCACTCAAAAACGACATCCCTCGTGTCTTTTTGGTGATTACATGAACCAAATCCACTACACCAAGTCCGATCATCACGTGAGTTGATGTAGCTTCAAAGGAGAGCATCTATATGGGCATCATATCAACTATATGACTCATGGTTAACCTTTCGGTCCGTGTTCCGAGGCCATGTCTGTACATGCTAGGCTCGCCAAGTAAGAACCTTAGTATTCGCGTGTGTAAAACTGTCTTACACCCGTTCCTATGAAAGCGTAGATTCGAGTACACCCGACCATCACGTGATGTCTCGAAACACGATCCACAGAACTGTGCATACTTAAGGAAGAACACATTTTTATCTTGATATCTAAAAGAGGGATCATCTTACAATGCTACAGAAAGCGCCAAACTAGCAGTATAAGATGCTAACATCTAATGTGTAAAGTGAGATGATATGGTCCATGCATTTGATCTCTATCACTTGCATCGTGGTATGATCTCTATCATTCCTTTGTGTGTAAGGCCAAGGTCTATGGAACTTACACATCGAGTGTGTTGTAAGAGTATCTATCATACATCTACTTACAACAATACTATATCAAGACACTAGCCCAGCAACGATCTAAACTAGACACCTCTAATTTATCAGTTGCAAGTTTTACGTGGCTTAGGGCTTTCGGAGATAGAACCGTTCTCACCTACGAACATGAACCACAACGAGGATAACCAAGTTATTAGCAACTCGTTGTAAATCAGATATTGACTATAGTAGGAGAGACAAACACCCGCCAGCCACTTATGCAAAACAAGTTGCATGTCAGTCATGGAACCTGTCTCATGTACGATGACATGTAAGGTTGGTCCAGGTCGCTTCATCCCACTATGCCACCAATATCCAAAATACATAGAAGATGCAATAACATGATCATCATCGCCCACATATAAATATATATGTACTACCCGTGCAAAGCACCTACGCATAGATCAGGCTCTGATACCACTGTTGGGTCCGCAGCATAGAAAACGAAAATTTTCCTACGATGAGAACTATACGCCAAGATCTATCTACTAGGTACAAAGCAACGGGTGGACATACATCCAAGGATAATTTACCCTCGAAGAAAACGAGTTTTGTTAACGAGTAGGAACTCGTGGTTAATGTAGTCGTACACTTGCCGATCTCAAGATCGTGATGAAGTCCAGCAGGTCCGGCTCCAGCACGTCCATCAGATCCAGCTCCGGCACCACCAAGTCCAGCACCGCAAAGCAGCGGTGCATCCGTGATCGCACACACGTCCGGTACCCCGACAACCTCCATCCCTCGCTCCAGCAAAGTAGCGGAAGCAGCAACTCCTTTCCAGATAAAGCTACCGGGAACATGTATCTCGCTAATCCGAGACCATGGGGAAATAATACTAGAGGGGGAGAGAGATCCTTCACAAGGAGGTGTGTTTGAGAAGTGAGGAGAGGGTGGCCTTTTATAGGAGGAGGGGGTGCCCCTCCTTCATGGCCGGCGCATGGAGGAGGTGTCTCTTCACCTCCTCCATTCATGTGGTGGTAACACCTCCACATTAAAATGCCTCTTCACATTCCCTTTTAAAGTCTCCACTTTAAATGCATTAAATTTCTCCAAATTTAATGCTCTCTCATTTAATAAAACTTTTATTATTTTTATTCAGAATTTTATTAATTACTTTAATTAACAAACATTCACATAAAACCCCCTGCAACATTTCAATATTACATGCAGAACCAATTTCAGCAATTTCACCCGAAACAGTTTCGGTGTCTATTGAAATAATTCCAGCGCTTTCTTAAATCTATATCTGAAACATATTTGCTCCAAATGGTGTCGGTATCCCTTACGTGTGTCACCCTACGGTTAGCGAATAATGCAGACATGATCGAGACCCCTCTCAGATCAATAATCAGAAGGACCTGGGGATCCATACTGACTTCTACACATTCAACGATGACATCTTTGATCGTGAGAACCTTTAACTCTAGTAACTAAATAGTTTTGTCTCGCGATATATTACATGTCTGAGATTCGATCATCGGTATCTCCATACCTAGTTTGATCTCGTTACCGACATTCACTCTTTTCTCGTTCCCGTGATATAGCATTCTAGTGATCACATCACTTGCTTGCAAGCTATTTCAATGTGATATCACCGAGAGGGCCCAGAGTATATCTATCCGTCATGGGGATGGACAAATCCCACTCTTGATCCATGAGCCTCAACATAACACCTTCGTAGCACTGAACCCACCTTTATAGTCACCCTGTTACGGTGTGACGTTTGATGTTATCAAGATACTCTTCCGGTGTTAGCAATTAACATGATCTCATGGTCTAAGGACTAAGATTACTTCGTACGATGTTATAGCAATATAAACATAATGACTTGATCGTAATGCTATACTTCGGATGAATGTTCATCACATCATTCCACCAATGGTGTGACCTTGTTATTAACAACATCCAATGTCTATGATCAGGAAACCTTGATCATCATGTTAATCAACAAGCTAGTATATAAGAGAGGCATAACTAGGAACCCTTTTTGTTTATTAAACACACATGTATTGATGTTTCCGATCAATACAATTATAGCATGCAAAATAAACATTTATCATAAACATGGAATAAGATAATATCCACTTTATTATTGCCTCTCGGGCATATTCCCTTCAAATTGACAACTCAGTTGTTAAGGCTTACAAATATTCTTTGGCTCCCCTTGTGTCGAATCAATAAATTGGGTTTCACTCCCTCGAAAATACTGCGATACACCCCCTATACTTGCGGGTCATCAGTGGTTTGTGAAAAGAATAGACATGCAATGACTCTAGCTGTGGTTTGTGAAAAGAACACACATGCAATGGACTCTAGGGGATCCATATGTGGTGTGTGAGAAGAACACACATGCAATGACTCTAGATGTGGTTTGTGAAAAGAACACACATGCAATGACACTGGTGAATCCATATCTGGTCTGTGAAAAGAACAGACATGCAATGACTCTAGCTGTGGTTAATGAAAAGAACACGCATGCAATGACACTAGTGGATCCATATGTGGTTTCTGAAAAGAACACACATGCAATGACTCTAGATGTGGTTTGTGAAAAGAACACACATGTAATGACTCTATATGTTCTTTGTGAAAAGAACACACATGCAATTACACTGGTGGATCAATATGTGGTTTGTCAAAAGAACATACATCCAATGACTCTAGCTATGGTTTGTGAAAAGAACACACATGCAATAACACTGGTGGATCCATGTGTGGTTTGTGAGAAGAACAGACATGCAATGACTCTAGCTGTGGTTTGTGAAAAGAACAGACATGTAATGAACTCTGATGGATCCATATCTGGTTTGTGAGAAGAACACACATGCAATGACTCTAGTTGTGGTTTGTGAAAAGAACACACATGCAATGCCTCTAGATGTGGTTAGTGAAAAGAACACACATGCAATGACACTAGTGGATCCATATGTGGTTTGTTAAAAGAACACACAAGCAATGACTCTAGATGTGGTTTGTGAAAAGAACACACATGCAATGACTCTAGATGTGGTTTGTGAAAAGAACACACATGCAATGACATTGGTGGATCAATATGTGGTTTGTGAAAAGAACATACATCCAATGACTCTAGGTATGGTTTGTGAAAAGAACACACATGCAATGACACTGGTGGATGCATGTGTGGTTTGTGAGAAGAACAGACATGCAATGACTCTAACTGTGGTTTGTGAAAAGAACAGACATGCAATGAACTCTGGTGCATCTATATGTGGTTTGTGAGAAGAACACACATGCAATGATTCTAGATGTGGTTTGGGAGAAGAACACACATGCAATGACTCTAGGTATGGTTAATGAAAAGAACAGATATGCAATGACTCTGGTGGATCCTTGTGTGGTTTATTGAAAGAACAGACATGCAATGCCTCTAGATGTGGGTTGTGAGAAGAACACACATGCAATGACTCTAGATGTGGTTTGTAAAAACAACACATATGCAATGACTTTAGCTATGGTTTGTGAAGAGAACACACATGCAATGAACTCTGGTGGATCCATATGTCGTTTGTGAGAATAACACACATGCAATGACTCTAGATGTGGTTTGTGAGACGAACATACATGCAATGACTCTAGCTGTGGTTAATGAAAAGAACAGAGATGTAATGACTCTGGTGGATCCTTGTGTGGTTTATTGAAAGAATACACATGCAATGACTCTAGTGTGGTTTGTGAGACAAACACACATGCAATGACTCTAGATGTGGTTTGCGAAAAGAACACACATGCAATGACACTAGTGGATCAATATGTGGTTTGTGAAGAGAACATACATCCAATGACTCTAGATGTGGTTTGTGAAACAAACACACATGCAATGACTCTAGTGGATCCTTATGTGGTTTGTGAAAAGAACAGACATGCAATGACTCTAGCTGTGGTTTGTGAAAAGAATACACATGCAATGAACTCTTGTGGATCCATATGTGGTTTGTGAGAACAACACACATGCAATGACTCTAGATGTGGTTTGTGAAAATTACACACACGCAATGACACTGGTGGATCCATATGTGGTTTGTGAAAAGAACACACATGCAATGAATCTAGGTGTGGTTTGTGAGAAGAACAGACATGTAATGACTCTAGCTATGGTTTGTGAAAAGAATAGACATGCAATGAAATCTGGTGGATCCATATGTGGTTTGTGAGAAGAACACACATGCAATGACTCTAGCTATGGTTTGTGAAAAGAACACACATGCAATGAACTCTGGTGGATCCATATGTGGTTTGTGAGAAGAACACACATCCAATGACTCTAGCTGTGGTTAATGAAAAGAACACACTTGCAATGACACCTTCTGGATCCATATGGTTTGTGAAAAGAACACACATGCAATGACTGTAGATGTGGTTTGTGAAAAGAACACACATGCAATGACTCTAGATGAGGTTTGTGAAAAGAACACACATGCAATGACACTGGTGGATCAATATGTGGTTTCTGAAAAGAACATACATTCAATGACTGTAGTTATGGGTTGTGAAAGGAAGACACATGCAATGAAACTGGTGGATCCATGTGTGGTTTGTGAGAAGAACATACATGCAATGACTCCAGATGTGGTTTGTGAAAAGAACATACATGCAATGAACTCCGGTGGATCCATATGTGGTTTGTGAGAAGAACACACATGCAATGACTCTAGCTGTGGTTTGTGAGAAGAACACACATGCAATGACTCTAGTTGTGGTTTGTGAAAATAACACACATGCATTAACAGTGGTTGATCAATATGTGGTTTGTGAAAAGAACATACATCCAATGACTCTAGATGTGGTTTGTGAAAAGAACACACATGCAATGACTCTTCTGGATCGTTATGTGGTTTGTGAAAAGAACAGACATGCAATGACTCTAGCTGTGGTTTGTGAAAAGAACACACATGCAATGAACTCTGGTGGATCCATATGTGGTTTGTGAGAAGAACACACATGCAATGACTCTAGATGTGGTTTGTGAAAAGAACTCACATGCCATGACACTAGTGGATCCATATGTGGTTTGTGAAAATAACACACATCAAATGACATTGGTGGATCAACATGTGGTTTATGAAAAGAACACACATGCAATGACACCGGTGGATCCATGTGGTTTATGACAATAACGCACATGCAATGAACTCTAGTGGGTCCATGTGGTTTATGAGAAGAACACACATCCAATGAACTCTAGTGGATCTATCTTGGCATAATTTGATGTATGCCACGATGTATTTCATTGTACAAGACACTCACTTTCCATTTTTATACTACTCAGTTTTGCCCTTGGTTTTTTGATACTACTCAGTTTTGCCCCCTCTCTCTATCTTTCGTAGAAGCCCAAACCTATGCTCACTCTGTCTGCTACGCCCTGTTTGGTTGTCACAGTTGTCACGCGGATCATGCGTACCAACCGTTGATTCTGTGCGATCCAACGACGATCGTTGCACACGTCGTGCCCTTCATAGTACAACGTGAGACAGCACAGACGTCTCCCTCAGTGAGACTTCTACAAGAATGAACACGAAGCCGTCCATGGAAAAAGTCGTCGACTGGTCATGTCATGTTTAATCAAGTCTGAAAAGCCTACTACTGCTACTACTACGCCACAACACATGCGTCATCGATGGACAGCTGCAATTTATTGCCACTTGATTTTAATAAGACATATCCCATTTTTTACGTAGCGGCTCTCAATCTTACTTCCAACTGGGCCCCACCGTAAGAAACTTGAACGCGCTAGCCGGAGGCCGAAGAGATGAGATCGACGAGACCTAACGTCTCCGCCTTCATCAAGTCACTCGCAGTCATCAACACATCCCTCTACCCGATCTAGCACAACCCCACAAATCTCGCCGTACAGCTACCTACCTTCCCCTCTATATTTCCACTTTTAATTATCGCCAATTTTAGGGCCGTGTCAAACTTCATACATAGAAATTGTGTATGCTCCCTTTGCATGCGGCTCAATACAGAACTTCCATGCATGGCCCGGGAAAAAATGTGACGTACCGTGCGCATGTCGCGGTGCATGGTGCAGTAGCCTGCATGGCGTGTTGCACGGTGGTGCAACGAAACGTGTCTTGCTTCCATTCACCTTAACTATAGATCCCCTCTCTGCACACCTACTCTCACTCTCGCTCACTCTCCTCACACAACCCTATCCACTATCCTACCAGCATCTGCAAACTCCCGAGAATACCCTGTCCGTGCCGGCGATGGCGGAGGAGGATACGGTGGCCATCGTCGCCTCCGAGGCCGCCAACGAGGAGGCCCCCGTCTCCTCGCCGGTCCCCCTCGACGCGTTGAAAGTAGTCGCCATCCCCGTCTAGGCCCCCGTCGAGCCATCGATGGCAGCCGCCGTTCCCATCTAGGCCCTCGTCCCTGCTACTGACGTAGCCGCCGGCGAGGAGGGTCTCACCGGTCACGAGTAGATCCAGCTCTTCAGGGACCCCTACGATCCAGATGAGTACATCGCTTCGGTGAACCCCTACGACACCGGCATCAACGACCCATGGTTGGAGGTAACTAGGGTTTGCTCCCCTTCCCTGGTTCTTCTACCGTTCCCATCGTTGGATGCTAGATCTTGGTTTATTAGGATTAGCTTGTTCGCATTTCGATTGCTCGATCTTATTACATCATCTACTCCCCCATTTACCTTTTCTTCCAATAGGTTTATGGCAGCAACGTATGCAGCGATGACAAGACCAGGAACACCAAGACTCGTCAGGTGCTGAGGAGGCTACAGGCTGGCCAGTACAATGCCTTCTTCGCTGGCGGCGACTATAGTTGCCCCTTCTGCAGGGCTAGTCTCGCCGGCACCAACTTCAACTCCTTACTGATGCATGCAGAGGGCCCGAGATCCAACACCCACAATGCCGGCCAGACCATGAACGTCAACGCCTACATTGCTGAACACTGGGCTCTCGGCATTTACCTCCGAGACCTCCAGCGGGTGGCCATCGAAGAGGGTCGCATGCCTCCAATCAAGCGCAAGGCCCCCATGATCAAGGGACTAGGCAGCAAGAAGTGGAGGAAGCGTCAGAGGGAGGAGGCGGAGGCGCAGGCGCAGGCGCATGCAAGGAGGGGTTGAATGTGTTTGCTGCTGCTAAGCAGCTTCTTTTGATTTTCTATATTTTGCGTGTATCCTAGTTCTGCACGCAAGGAAGGGGTTGAATGTATCGAACCTCGTTAAGCAACCTACTTTCTATCTCTATATCATATTTAGCTGCACACAGCTATATCTACATTTGTTTTTTTTTCTGAATGAATGTATTCTTCCTGGTGTGATTTGCTGCTCTAGATTTGCTACCAGATCGGAGGCAAAAAGTGGTCCAAAAAACGAATTATCGAAGAGAGAAGGGTACTCTAGATTTGTTTTGTTCTCTAGATTTGCTACCAATTTGGGCAAAATGAAACATATCTGTTTAGCAAGAGAGGAAAAGGGTACTCTTTTAAACTGCCAGTTAACGAGCTACCATCTTGAGAAGCTACCAGACACATAGAGAAACATAACACAAAGAAGTAAAATTTATTTTACTACTCTCACTTGAGGCGCTAGCCATCTTGACAAGCTAACCGAGTTCCAAAAAACAGAAACATAACACAAAGGAGTAAAATTTAATTCACTTCTCATCGGACCACTTGAGGCGCTTGCCATCATTCCTAGGCGACCAACTGCGATCATTCCAGGTGGATCTTACATTATTGGCACTCCACAGCTCAAGAATTGCAATTTCGTCCCACCTGGGATCTGACTTGGCTTCACTTTCTTCAGCATCCCGCGGCACAATTAGCGGTGCATCACAGGCCTGATTGTTGTCGGTAGAAGATGCTGCCTCTCTGTTTGCTGCTTTAGCTGCAGCCTGTCGGTCAGCTGCTTCTGCTTCAGCTACAAGCTCTCTCTCAGCTGCTTCTGCAACCTCTCTATCAGCTGCTTTAGATGCATCCATTTTCTTTGCAAATTCAGCTTCCAACTCAGCTATTCCGCATTTTCTACAAAGGGCTCCCCTAAGCTCGTCTTCCCTCTTGCAAATAGGGCAAAACACGAGGTAACATAGAAAGAAATGGATCTTCTTGTACATCTCGTAGGTCACGTAAGCATCTATGGCTGCATACTTCAGGTTTAGATCAGACAACGACCACTCCTCCCAGAAATCGTGCCTATCCGTAGGGAAATCTGCCTTCATTGTGTCGTACAACTCATTGAGGATTCTAGTTGCGAGTGATGTCATTCCATCCTTCCTCGAGCCCCCTAAGATCTTGACAAGACTCTGAATATCGATCCAGTTGTGTGGAGGAATTTTAATTCCCTCTTAATGAAATTTCAAAAAATCAGTTCTATTGTCGACAGTGCAAAAAACAATTCCTTTTTCTACAAGGAACCGGCACAGCGCCGGACAATTCCTGTCAGTCCTGAAAGTATATAGTTTGTCATCACCAAAATTTGTAACTACAAATATTTTGTCAATGCAAGATCATCATCTGAATATAATTTTAAAAAGTTTAGTAAATGCAAGATCAAGGCTCTCAACATTGTCTTGTCATAATTTATTTGGTCCTAAATAAAATTCAGTAGTTGGAAGGTGAGCAAATGGATAAAGAACAAGAGGAGAAAACCATAAAAGCGCTTAGCTACAGAGAGCAGATCTACAAACCGGGAGAAGTGGTAGACGAGGACGTGTTTCCTCATGGCCAGTTGAATGACCGCGACTTCACTCCATTCATATGGGTGCTCCGGGGTGTACTCGAGGTCCAATCCCACAAACTTGTCCTCGTCTTTCTCAAGCCAACCCTTGTACATCGTCAGGACTCGTACCACTGTCGCCTCCTCGTTGGTGTAGACGATGTCTATCTTCTTATTGTCATGGGTAATGAAGCTTGTCTCTAGAGTGCGATGATCTTCCATGGCGGCTAGGAGAAGACCGGAAGAAGACAGATGACATGAAGAAGAAAAAAGTGGTTTCTACGAGACAAGGGAACGGTGGAACCATCAATGCATTTCTAAGGTAGTGGTTAACAATGAGGACGGAATTCCAAAGGAGAGACGCGTGGCGGTGGCCGTTCCAGCTTCTGAGTAAACAATAAATAATTATACCGACGATATATGTGCCCTGTTTTGTCACGTCAATACACTGGGTTGGTCGTGTTGTCCTATCCACTATGCCAGCGCTGCAAGCCTACGTGACAGCTGATACGTCCATTTTGCATGACTATTCTATGTCTTAATTCACTATTATTCATTGATATATTTCATATTGAGAGGTGATACTTATGTTATTTCATCTGTTTTTACATGGTTGATGACTTTTGGAGCATGGAGAGCTGCAGTCAGGATTCTGATGGAAAAGGTGCTGTTTGGAAGCAAAATTCGCGAAGATCAGAAAATCCAGGAAAATATACGGAAAATTCTATTTTTCCAGAAGACTCAAGATGCCAGAAGATGGAGTGGAGGTGGGCCACAGGGGGCCCACACCACCCCATGGCGCGGGCAGGCCTAGGCCGCGCCAGGGAGTGGTGTGGCCACCCTGGCCCACTCCAGCCTCTCCCCTCTGGCGTATACCTTCCTCCCGAAACCCTAAGACTCGGGGGAGCGACCACAGAAAGATTTCGCCGCCTCTGCGGGGCGGAAAACACTGAGAGAGAAAGATCTTTCCGGCAGACAGATTTCTGCCGGAGGAATTCCTCCCCGGAAAGGGGGGATCGTCGCCATCAACACCATCATCAAGCTAGACTTCATCGAGATCATCATCATCATCACCACCATCATCATCACCATCATCACCCTCATCACCGTCTCCATATTGCTGTAACAATTGCATTGAATCTTGCTATAGTTCATAGGGGAAACTTTCCCGGTGTTGATTACTCTTTGTAGTTGATGCTATTGAGTGAACCATTGAATTATTGTTTATGTTCAGATTGTTATACATCATTATTCCATCTCTGATCATGATCCATATGATGTCTTGTGAGTAGTTCATTTTGTTCTTGAGGACATGTGAGAAGTCTTGTTGTTAGTAGTGGAGTTGTGTTGAGAAAGATTCAATAGATTGTTATTTAAGTTGTGGTGTACTTCTTCTAGTGGTGTCATGTGAACGTCGACTACATGACACTTCACCTATATGGGCCTAGGGGAATGCATTGTGTATTTGGCTACTAATCATAGGGGTTGCCGGAGTGACAGAAACCTGAACCCCCGTTAAGAAACCATTGCACAAGGGACGTAAGGGTCTTAGAGTTTAAAGCTGTGGTTAGGTTTTACCTTAATTACTTTCTTGTACTTACGGATGTTTGCAAGGGGGTTTAATCACAAGTATGTATTAAGTCTTGGATGGGGCGGTACATTAGCACAGGTTCACCCACACAACACTTAGCAAGCTAGAGAAGCTTAATCGACTATATGAAGCGAAAGCACTTGACAGTCTTCCCATGTGTCCTCGAGAACGTTTGGTCATCTATAGAAATACAACCGGCTTGTCCTTTGCTGCATAAAGGATTGGGACACTTGCTGCATTTATTCCTACTGTCTTTTATTTACTCGTACTTTGTTTACTTGCTATATCGAAAACCCCTAAAAATCCATTTGCTAAGTATTTGCAGAGAATTCCTGATCCATACCAGTAGCCAGCACCTTCCGCTCCTCGTTGGGTTCGACACTCCTACTTATCGAAAATACTGTGATACACCCCCTATACTTGTGGGTCATCAAGACTATTTTCTGGCGCCGTTGCCGGGGAGTGAAGCACTATTGGAGAGTGGAACTGGTAAAGGAAAGTTCTACTGTGAGTATTGTTTACTTCTGGTAGTTGCTTTATTTTCGTTATGGATAATTCACTGAGTTTCTTATTTGGTAATGCTACTACCACTACTAAGGTAGTAGATAAGCCACCACCTGCTGAGAAAGATGTTTTCAAAATACCTACAAGAATTATTGATCATGTTATGGATAACTACTATGTTAGGGATGGAACTGTCCATCCCGGTGATCATTTACTCTTTATACACGAATTATGCGGGTTGTTCAAGTGTGCAGGTATTACTACAAATCAAGTTAAGAAGAAGCTATTCTCATTATCACTAAAAGGAAGAGCTGAGGTATGGTATAAGCTGCTAAAGAATGGTCAAGCTTTGGAATGGTAGGAAATAGTGCCTCTCTTTTATTCAAAGTTTTATCCTCCTAGTGAAATTCATAAAGATCGGAATCAAATATACAAGTTTTGGCCTCTTGATGGAGAGAGTACAGCTCAAGCTTGGGGGAGATTGAAGTCACTAATGCTCAGATGTCCCATTCATGAGCTCGCCAACAATATTATTATCTATAACTTTTATGCAAGGCTCCCTCTACATGATAAAGATTTATTGGACGCTTCTTGTGCTGGATCATTCACTCGTATGGAAGAAGAAGTTAAATGGGACCTTCTAGACCGTATTCAAGACAATGCTGAAGCTTGGGAGAATGACAAAGGTAGAAAATCAGGTATAAATTATGATTGTGAATGCATTGAATCTTTTATGGGAACTGATGACTTTCAAAATATTAAAAATGCTTATGGTTTAGACTCTCAAGCTATTGCTTCTTATTTTAAGGCCTTTGCTTCTTATATTGAAGTGCCTAAAAAGAAGTGGAATAAGTATCATGAACCTTATAAAGATATTGCTAAGAGTGTTTCTGCAATAAATACTGAAGTTTATACTGCTAATCATGTTTTACCTGAACCTTATATTGAGAAAATGCCTTTTCCAGTTAAGGTAAAGGAACATTCTATGATAGCTAGTATGGTTAATGAAAGTATGAGTAAGGCTGCTGAACCTGATAAACAAATGATTGATGAACCTATTGTAGCAAATGTGAAAGACTTTGTCACTAAGTATGAAAAAGAGGGACACACTATCCATTGTAAGGATACCTCTAATATTGTTTCACATAATAGTGTTATGAGAGCTAGTATTCCTGTGTTTTCTGTTAGAATAAGTGATCATTGTTATGATAGTCCTGGTGATAGCTATACTGTTAAGTTTATGCATGATACTGAAAGCTATTATGAGAGAGGGAAAAGTGTTCTTATGCATCTCAATAATATCAAGTTTCCTCGTTTTATGCTGAAAGTTTTTATGTTGCACTTATTTTGCCTTCTTATGCAAGTAGCCTTTGGTTTCAACAACTTATTTGTTTACAAAATTCCCTTGCATAGGAAGTGACTTAGACTTAAATGTGCATGTGTTTTTGCTTCTTAATGCTCTCTTTCACTTCAAATCATATCTCTATGAGAGCTTCTTCAAAATTATCATGCCCATCTTAATGGCTATAAAGAAAGAGCTTTATGGGAGACAACCCAATTTGTTTATGCTTTCAGTTTGTTTTTGTTTCTTTGAGTCTTGAAAGTTATTACTTTGGTAATAACCGCTCTTTATCCGTTTTGTTTGGTTTTTGTGTCAAGATCAACCTCTAATGAGAGAGAAGTAAGATTTGGAGAAGTTGCTGTCCCGAAACAGATTTTTGTGCTTCACCATAAAAATTCATGAGAGATCTATGTATATCGGATTGATCTGTAATTTTTTGTGCTTCTGCCCCAGGTTGTTATTTAACTTTTGTTAGTTTTGCACTTTTTGATTTGAGCAACAGAAGATTTTCGAAAAAATTGATCTTTACCTGCTGGTCTGTTTTGACAGATTTTGCCATTCTTGCATTTACTTCTTTATTCGATTTCCTTTTTGAATTCTTCTTGGGTTTTCGAAAAGAGTTGCTACAGTAACTTTTGTTTTGATGGTTTTAGTCGAATTTGGACTTAAAAGGTTTTATCACTTCACTTATACTAATGTTGCTAATGAGAACTGCGTGAAGTTTTGTGTGAAAGAAATTTCCAGGAAGTGGAGATAATGGTGTAACAAGGAAGAGAAAGGTTTTATGACTCGAGTAATAAGTATACGAAGATGAAGATATCGATGATATTCAAGTGATGACTCCGGAAGGATCCACTCAATACCAAATTCAGAGACCTGCAGAGTCCATTTCCAACTAGGTAACAGTTCTGGTAAGGAAAGTTCCGCGAAAATACAATCCAACTATATTTTTGCAGTTTTCAGTCAATAAGGAAAGCTATGAAGCGAAAAAGGGATGGAAACGGAGCCAGGATGGCCCACACAACCCCATGGCGCGGGCCCACCCCTGGCCGCGCCACCAGGTGGTGAGGCCACTCTGGACTCCGCCTTCGACTCGTTTTCTCCCAGTACCTTCCTTTTGATGTGAAACTTCGTAATTTATAACCCCCTGGATCCCCCGAGGTCCGTATATTGTGTTTTCGTCGTGTTTTTGTTTCGATCAGTTTTTGTCAGGACATACTCTTTGAGAGCTTAGAAGAACAATGGGGTCCGCCAAGGATAAAGGGAAGGAGCCCATGGAGGAAGACCTCCAAGACCCCGGGAAGGAGAAAGAGATCAAGAGTGAAGGTGAAGAGGAGGCAAAACACACCGGCACTATTGTTGCCAGCATCGGAGTGGTGGCAAATCCAGCCATTGGAGGGAAGCCTCCTCATCACCGTTCAGATCCCTGGTCACTTCCTCCACGCACCAAGAATCCTTTCCACACTCTTATCCATGAGCATCAATACCAGAATATGCCCAAGGAGAAATTACCCTCCAATTGGGATTTGCCTCGTTCTAGCCATGCAGGAAAAGAAGACTTCAAGGAGGAAGAGTGGGGAAAGAATAGCAAGAGCTAGAATTCTCAACATGACATGATCATGAGCCGCATTGAGCAAAATTCACAGCTGATTCGCAATCTCACCTTCAAGATTGAGGACTTTGGGAAACTTATCAGAGAGCTCATCGAGAGGATACCACCACCACCAAAGGAGTAATTCGTCATCAGGTTTGGCATCCCCTTGGTTTGTTCCAAGATTGGGGGAGTGCCGCGGTATCACATCACTATCTTCTATCTTTTTACTTTATTAGTAGAGTCATATCATGAATAGAGGAGTTATTATGTAGTATGGTTTTCATTATGGAAGTGTCCCCTCTCTCGTTAGATTTGTATCCCTTGGTGTGAGTTTCCATTATGGAGTACTAATGAGAAGTTCTATCATTCACTCTTTTGCATAGCTTATGATAGTTTTCAATTCGTGGTTATATGATTGATCTTGTTGTTAGTATTGGTATCACTTTGGGATCATTGAGTTAATTTAGTTGGTTTTGGCAAACCTAGCTTGGACAGTAGCAACACCTTTTTGAGAGTTGAAAAGAAAAAGATAGAAGTACCCGAGAGAAAAATAATTTCATCATCTTTCTTTCTTGATTTGCTCATAAGTCTACTATTCTCTAGTTAAGATCTTTTGTGCTTCCAAGGAAGATTGCATGTTTGTCTTTATCACTTGTATGTTTGTTTGTTTCCTTCAACTCTTGTACTTGCTATCCAGCCTTGCTAGCCAAAAACCTATACTGAGAGGGTATTCTTCTCGTGCATCCACCTCCTTTAAACCAAAACCTTTGCCATTTGCGTCCACCATACCTACCTAGTAGCATTATTGCTATTCCAAGTAAATTCCTGTTTTACCTACCTCCCAAATTAAACTTGTTATGTGAAAAATAGTGATTAAAGCTCTCACGAACTTGATGGCACACTTTATTTTCTTGTATTTAATAAACTTGAACCATTGGGTCCTTCTTTGTTGCGTATATGCGTGCGCTTTATGAGTTGAAGTTAGCTGAACCATGTATCATGGGGACCGCTTTCAGCACTTCATTGGTACTTGTACCTAGTTGATATCATGTTCTTTTGCTTATGGATCCCGGCGGTGTGAAATAAAAGTGGAACTTGTAAGATCATAGAGTTTATATGTGTGTTAGAGAAACGCCTGGGCCGCTAGCCTAAGCCATGCCTAATCATGGTGGAAACTTGCAGCATAACTATAGTGAGCATTCTATGAAGCATCCTCAATAAAAACCTATGCAAATAGAAAATAAAAAGATCTCTGAGATGCTCACTGTCTGCTTGCCTTGTCATTTTGATTATGGGATAGCTCCTGTGTCATGTGCAAGGGGTACCCCGTTGGCGGTTCTCAATGATACGCATGTATTTACAATGACAAGAGCTTTCTCGTGACTAAAGTTGAGTAGCATGAGGATCAGTACTCATAAGTAAGGGGCTTGAGATTTCAACTTATAACTTGTCAAGCATATCCTCTTGGTTGTGTCACTTTAACCTTAATCACCTAAAAGATGCCTATGATAGGGGCAATGAGAGCTAAAAGCTAGTAAGTATCATAATTTTTGGGAGCTCTTTATGAGACTTGCAATCCCTGCTTCCCTCTGTGAAGGGCCCTTCTTTTACTTTGTAGTTGAGTCAGTAAACCTTTTCCCTTCTATCTCAGCAAGTATCTTGAGTTGATGTGTTTCATTCATTCATATGATGATTTATGCATTCATGTTTCTTATGTTCCTTGTTTTGCACATTGCTCTTATCTTGAAGTTTACAACATTGAAAGCTTTCTTTGAAAAACCAACTATTTGTGAACTCCAGCAAATTATCAACTATTCTTCGACCAAGAGCTAAGTTTGCCATTACCAATGATGATTTACTCTATGTATCTTTATTGTGTTTCCTTTACTCATTGCAAGTTGAGTTATATAATAGTGAGTTGTCTTCTATTATGATCTATGTATTTGATGAATGTGATGCTTCTTGTCCATATTCTTTTATCGACTCTTCACTCCATAAACCTGAGGTCATGTTTATTGAGCTCAGTTTCGCTTGGGGACAAGCGAAGTCTAAGCTTGGGGGGGAGTTGATACGTCCATTTTGCATCACTATTCTATGTCTTAATTCACTATTATTCATTGATATATTACATATTGATAGGTGATACTTATGTTATTTCATCTGTTTTTGCATGGTTGATGACTTTTGGAGCATGTACCGCTGTAGTCAGGATTTTGATGGAAAAGGTGCTGTTTTGAGGCAAAATTTGCGAAGATCAGAAAATCCAGGAAAATATACGGAAAATTCTATTTTTCTAGAAGACTCAAGATGCCAGAAGATGGAGTGGAGGTGGGCCACAGGGGGCCCACACAACCCCATGGTGCAGGCGGGCCTAGGCCATGCCAGGGAGTGGTGTGGCCACCCTGGCCCACTCCAGCCTCTCCCTTCTAGCATATATCTTCCTCCCGAAACCCTAAGACTCGGGGGAGCGACCACAGAAAGATTCCGCCGCCTCTGCGGGGCAGAAAACACTGAGAGAGAAAGATCTCTCCAGCAGACAGATTTCTGCCAGAGGAATTCCTCCACGGAGAGGGGGGATCGTCGCCATCAACACCATCATCAAGATGGACTTCATCGGGATCATCATCATCACCACCATCATCATCACCATCAGCACGCTCATCACCATCTCCATATTGCTGTAACAATTGCGTTGAATCTTGCTATAGTTCATAGGGGAAACTTTCCTGGTGTTGATTACTCTTTGTAGTTGATGCTATTGAGTGAACCATTGAATTATTGTTTATGTTCATATTGTTATAGATCATTATTCCATCTCTGATCATGATCCATATGATGTCTTGTGAGTAGTTCGTTTTGTTCTTGAGGACATGGGAGAAGTCTTGTTGTTAGTAGTGGAGTTGTGTTGAGAAAGATTCAATAGATTGTTATTTAAGTTGTGGTGTACTTCTTCTAGTGGTGTCATGTGAACATCGACTACATGACACTTCACCTATATGGGCCTAGGGGAATGCATTGTGTATTTGTCTACTAATCGTAGGGGTTGCCGGAGTGACAGAAACCTGAACCCCCGTTAGGAAACCATTGCACAAGGGACGTAAGGGTCTTAGAGTTTAAAGCTGTGGTTAGGTTTTACCTTAATTACTTTCTTGTACTTACGGATGTTTGCAAGGGGGTTTAATCACAAGTATGTATTAAGTCTTGGATGGGGCGGTACATTAGCACAGGTTCACCCACACAACACTTAGCAAGGTAGAGAAGATTAATCGACTATATGAAGCGAAAACACTTGACAGTCTTCCCATGTGTCCTCGAGAACGTTTGGTCATCTATAGAAATACAACCATCTTGTCCTTTGCTGCATAAAGGATTGGGCCACTTGCTGCATTTATTCCTACTGTCTTTTATTTAATCGTACTTTGTTTACTTGCTATATCGAAAACCCCTAAAAATCCATTTGCTAAGTATTTGCAGAGAATTCCTGATCCATACCACTAGCCAGCACCTTCTGCTCCTCGTTGGGTTCGACACTCTTACTTATCGAAAATACTGCGATACACCCCCTATACTTGTGGGTCATCAACAGCCACCCCGCCTAAGCGACGGGAGCGACATAACAGCGTGAACTGACAGGGGTCCCAACTTGACGACCGTTAGCCTGATATTTTGTATTGAAATGTAAAGTTGAATTCGTGCCGAAAAAGACCCTCTGAGTATTTGGCACGCCAACTGTAGTCATCGCGGCTGATTACAGGCAACTTGGGTACCGCGTTGCTTGGGCACCCCAACTTTCGGGCCGCAAAATGATATTCTCAAGCACAAGACCAAGAATATTTAGAACAAGGCAAGGAAGACCTCCCATCCCTCTTATACTCCCGAGGGCCTCATGAGAGATGCTCGTGCTAGTGGGTGTAGGCCCCTGTTCCTTCCTTTGCCCATGAGGTGAAGCAATTGAATTGGTTCCAGCGAACATCCTCTACATGGGGGTTGGATACCCACAAGGGGCAGTACGAGTGATACAAGGAGCACCACGAGATGGCTCAAACCCAGTAGCTCATTCTACACCATGTGTCAGGGGTATCATGCCACCCTCCAGCCCCTTCTGCTCCCACTCTGTATGCTTAGTGGAATACCTCCGGATTCAACTATGGAGAGCTCGAGCGTCACCTGTTTCCTATCCCGGCGAGGGAGTCCACTCCACCTGCTGATGACGATGAGGATGAGGATGAGAAGGAGTATGATGATGAGGACAGGGACGAGGACGGTGATGAGGAGTACGACGAGTGATCTCTTGGGGAGCTAGCATCACCCTTCTTACTTTTTGGCGTTTCAATGTCAAAGGGAGAGAAGTAGTTCTATTTAGGATTCCACGGATTTCCATGGGTTGGGCACAAGCATTTGCCTTTTATCATTTTCTCTCTATCATTGCTTGTGCCCATTTAGCGTTGAACTTTTATTCGTGAGTTGATTTGTTGTATGAGACTATCTTTGTGTGGCACTATGGTTCAGTTGTGAATTTATCACTGGAATTATATTGTGGATTTATCTCTTGGTGATTATGGATCCTTCTATCATATTGGCTATATTGGTTATCTTTCTCACGGTGGAAGGCCTTAATATTGGTTATCATAGTAGCTATTCTCATATTATATTGAGGACTTCTCTCTCATGGCGGTATGATGGTTTGGTCTAACTTATCATTTGTGTGTAGATTCCTTTCCAATGAAATAGCCTTATACCTATATGTGTGCATTTGTATTCAAATGCAAATTATTAATTATGCACACATTTAGGGGGAGTCTCTTTCATCCTTGTAATGATGTTGTTAATAGATCTCTATTGCAAATCATAGTATTGTCATCTAACACCAAAAAGGGGGAGATTGAAAGAACATTTCATGATATCTAGTGTTTTGTGTGTTAGATAACAATACCATGGATCATCTCATGTGTGCTAAGTGTTGTAGATAATTGTTCATATGAAAAGTAGCCAAAAACTTCTATTGGGGGCGGATTATCCACCCCTGCCAAGGGCCGGATAATCCGTCCTAGCCCATTCGACAAAGGTGGACAAGGGGCATCATGTGGTATGGGGGCAGATTATTCTTCGGATTTTCTGGCCAGGGCCGGATAATTCGCCCCCCCCCCCCCCCGAGAAATTTTGCAAAGGGCGACCGGGCGCGTCACGCGGTATGGGGGCGGATTTCCCCCCAGAAAATCCGTTTTCAGGGCGGAGTTTTGCCCCGGCTGGATAATCTGCCTCCTACTTGGGCCGGATAATCCGGCCCTCAAAGTCACCACCGGAAGTGTTTGGCAGGGGGTATTTATTCCCCATCAACTCCTCCTGCCAGAACTCTTGATTTATTCGAAAAAGCTTAGACCTGTTCATCAAGTTCCACGCAAAATCTCCGTCTTCACCCATCCAAAGACATCGATCTTTGGGGAATTGAAGGAGGAGGACTCGATATTCATCAACACCAATCAAGAGCTCAACTTCCCCTCCATTCACTTAGAGGACCCTCAATCTAGTATTTCTTGCAAATATCTAGATCCTAGTTTTGATTATTTGATAATCCTTGTTTTGTGATAGCTTGTTGTCATCACGGGAGCCTCCAATCCAGTTGTGGATGTGTGCCATGCTAGCGTTGTAAAGGCACCGGTTCCCGCCTTGAGGGGTACCAATAGTGGAAAGGTGGACTAGGCCTTTGCTAGCGAGATCCGTCGGAGAACAGGGTGAGGCCTATTGTGTCGTGGTGGTCTTAGAACCTCCCACCCCTCCAACGTAGATGTACTTCCCTTAACAAGGAAGGAACTGTGGTCAAACAAATCCCCGTGTCTCCACGTGCTTCACTACAGTTTCCTCGCTTCTATTTACATGCTTAGTACTTAGGTTTGTATATAGGGAAATTCTCGTAATTGCATATCTAGAGAATTTATATTTGTGTCAAGCCTAAAATTAAAAAAGAACTAAAATTTTGAAGTAGCATCTATTCACCCCACTCTAGGTGCCCATAAGATCAATTTCAATGGGGCTCACCAAGTGACGACGAGGCATCCTACGCTTTACCCGCACGCGGGTTCTTGTGACGGCTAGCCAAGCTAGTGGTGGAGGTGGCATCGGAAAGCATCGGCGGACGCGTATTCTCGCATATGAGGGATGAGCTGGGAGCATAGGCTCTAGGCGTCGACGGATTTTTACGGATGGTAGCGTGTACTCTAGTCGGACGTGGGTTCACGTGGTGAGGCGGTTTCATGCGTCCTACGTGCGTGGAGCTTTGCCTATAAAAGGGCACTTTGTCTTCATGGTTTCTCGCATAAGATTAGCTGGTTCGGCTTACCTTCTCTACACATCGTGCTAGAAGAGACATCGTCGGCTACCCCGAACGATGGTTTTGTTGTATCTGACATGTTAGGGATGGTGGCTTGGTGCTCTGTAGTACGACGGACAGCGAATGCATAGGTTCATTCCTCTGTACGTACCCCATAGCGATAGCCAACACACTACACCTCGGTTGCACGTGATCCGGTGATGTTTCTGGTATTAGGCTTGAAGCGCTTCAACGGGTTCACGCCAGCGGTATGTCCACTCGTTGATTCTTTGCCACAACGTCGTTCGTAAACGACACCCTCTCAAAGTCGAAATACGATGCCCTCTCGAAGCAAAAAAGATGCTTCCCTCTCGAAGAATAAATACGACGCCCTCTCGAAGACAGAAGATGATGTCCCGAGTGGCATGCCGAATTTTCCTCACTCTCTTCGTCGCATATTTGTCGCGATGGAGAGAGTGATGAAGAATCGTACATGATGTCCGAGGCTTTTCCACGCAAGGCTTTGTCGTCACAGTGGTGACAATGTGGGGGGGGGGGGGGGGGGGATTTTGCTACGACAATGTCGGGGCATTTGTAGATGAATCTTAGAGACATATTTGTAATGTAGTAGGTGTATTTTTTTCCTTTGTAGATGTATTAGTATTTTGTTTCTTTGTTGTTTCGAACCGCATCTATAACTTACTATTTGCTATCGAGAAGAAGTGCATTTTTTCTTCTAACACATGCATGTGTGCTCTTCCAGATATGAGTTTCTCTCTTTATTTCGATGTACCTTTGTAACATTTGTGTGCGCTATCGAGAGTAAATGCAGGTTTATCATTTAATATGTTTTTGTGTTCTCATCCATATATGATAACCAGTGTACTGTCTTCATGTGTTTGTCTTTTCGGTCACAATTTTTTTAGAGAGAGTTTATCGCGTATTTTGTGTACGATTGTTGTGTTTATAGCACGTTCACCCCCTTTTTCTTCTCAACTAATGTATCTTATAATCATATAGATACTATTGGACTTGTCATCTTGGACGAAAACTTTCCTTGCATTTTGCGACGGCTACCATGTTTGAGTTAGTAGCAGATGTACATGTCGTCTTGCTAGACTATTTATGACACATCGTGTAAGACTATGCTTCTATGGTGAAGCCTTCTATTTTTCCTTTAAAGACGTTCTCTATCAAACTTTTTAGTATCAATAGTTTGTAACACGATATCCTTACCACTTTCATGCTCATAGACGTGTATCTTTCACAAGATTACTCTTCTCGCATATGGTGCGTATAAATTTATATTTAACGGATATTTTGCATATGTTCTTTCAATTCTTAAACTGAAGGATATATGCCCTAAAGGCAAATAGTAAAGATGTTTATTATAATATCTCATTAGTTCATAATAGTTTTATGTAATGCTATAACTATATCAAGCGATAACATTGATACAAGTGTGGTATATAAATAAACCAAAGGTCCCTAGTAGCCTCTATTCAACTAGTTCATTGGGCAGCTGATGATCAAGGTTTCCTGATCGTGGTGCTTTTATGCCAACTGATAATGACGTCATATCATCTAAAGATGGTGTGATGGACATTACCCACCGATGATTATTGCAGCACGATCATGTCATATAGTTCACAGTTGTAATTGTCAGAAACAGAGTGTTCTAATCCTTAGATCGTGAGATTATATTAATCACTATCACCCGAGGTTATTTTGACTACATCAGCCATCATGATCGTAACTGGGTGACTAGAAATATGTACATTGGGTATTCCAGAGGGGCATGTTGAGGCTTATGTATCAAGATCGGAATTTGTTCTCCTGTGTGATGGGAAGATACACTGGGCCCAATTAATGAATTACATCCATAAGCTGTGCAGCGTATGACTAGATCATGGGGATAGAATTTCACGTGAACAAGTAAAGTAGTACTTGTTAGAAACGAGATTGAACAAGGTATCATGATGACAATGATTAGATCTCGGACAAGTCAGTATCAAAGTAACAAAGGGAATTGGATACATCGTTTATGGTTCGACACGAAGGTGTTTCATGGAATGTATGGGGGTCATTATGGGCATCCCGGTCCCGCTATTGATAATTGATCGGAGATCATATCGATCATGTCTATGATATTCCCAAACCGTAGGGTAATACACTTAAGGGAACTACGACACCTAGAGATCATCTTATAAGATGGAATCACAGAAGAGAGAGAAAACCGGCATTGTTCTGAACAGAATCTGAAGTTGTTCGGAGGAGGAAGAAAGGAAAAATATCGAAAGGTGTTTCGGATAAATAGCGATTTATAATATGAATTTATTATATGTTAATTGTGAATTAATATATAATAAATTAATATTTATAGGGCAACTTCCTCACAAGGCCAAAACCCCGGGGGGTATCGGCCCAGGAGGAAGCCACCCAAAGGCAGCCCAAATCGCACAGCGTGTGGGCCAGGCAGCCCACACAGGCGGTGGGAGGGAAAGTGTTGTCTGCCTCACGGGCGGCAGCCAACTAGCCACCGCACGTGGGCCTTGGCCAGCCAATCCACCTAGGCGTGGGCGGGCGAGCCAGTGGGAGCGGGCGAGCAGGCGCATGAGGTGGGCCACACCAAATGCCCACCCAGCCACGTCTCCCCGCCGCCTCACCGCTGCAGGCCACTGGTCGCGCTGTTGGGCCGCATACGGTGGCGACCCACCTGGGCCGACGCTGCTGCTACTGCAAGTGGTTGCTGATGCTGGCTGCTGGGCCGCAGCGGGTGGCCCACCCGGCCACCAGCTGGCCTAGTAGGTTGCACCCTCCTCTATTTCCTTTATATTTGTGTAAAGGTATATCCCCTCCACCTATATAAAGGGGTGCCCATCGGTGAGATTAATTGATGGATATGAAATATAGCCATCTACGTCCACATTTAAACTGGATATTATTCATATTTTTGATGAAATGTCTCTCTAAACCTTGCCACTAATGCCTAATGATCAAAGGGTATGCAATCCTTTTTTTCTATTTTTCCCTGTGCAGATAATGACGTTTGATGATCAGAATCACATCATTAAACTCAAAGATACGAGATTTCCAACAACCCAAAGAAACCAGGAGTCGTGAAGTGGAGACAGACGCTTTAATGACCAACTATATGACAGGAATAAAATTTCGGCTGTATAGTTTCGGTCTTATAGTTGCCATCGACACCGCTAGGTCAAACAGAACAACTTTCGTGAAGGGACCCCTATATAAAGAGGCCTCCGACAACGAGAAACAGGAGCTCTTTTCGATCACAGTCGCCCCCCAGAACTCCATACACAACATCGAAGAGTCGTCGGAGGAATAGACTTAGATCTAATATCCAAACTCGTCTCCATCATCATAGCCATATTCCACCACTTGTAATAGTAGATCTCATCTTTGATTGACGACATTGTAAGACTATTTTTTATCAATCTCATGATTTCCACTACAATGTTTATGATTATTGATCTCATCTCTATGTGTGAGTAATTCTCCTTGGGCTAAGGGCTTCGGCCTAGCCATGTAGCTTTTGTGCATGTTATTTATCATAGATGAGATCATGTATTAGTTTGTATGACATGATGATTATTGTATCCTCTCTTGCCTCAATATAAGGACTTGTCAGGTACCCAAGAACCAAGGATTGAGCTAGGTATAGGGAATATGAGTAATGACTAATCTACAGGTTGGGAACCCTAGTGACAGAAGGGGTAGTACGGCTGTATGTGAGGGATACTTGGGATTAATGGTGATGTCACTATGCATATCATTAGTTCTCTTTCTTCTATGGATGATACTAGTAGGTTATTGCTATAAGCGGTTGCAGAGGCAACATCAATTATGGATGCATTGCCCACATATAGTTTATCTTGCTCTAACAATTACATGCATACTTTATTATTATCTTTTATTCCCATCAGATAATTTGCATAGCTACAGGTGAAACCAAATGCCCTAGGCCCTCTGTCTCCATCATCGATAACAACAAAAGACAACAAACTCTTGGTCTGGTAAAACACAAAAAGAATTCTAAAACTCCCGAATGTCCGTTAAAGTAACTTCACTACGCTTCTGCTTCCCACGGATTCGATAAACCTTGGTCTACTAGGGAAAAAGAGCTATACTACATCTGTAATCCGGATCGAAGATATCAACCATTTTTCTGGCGCCGTTGCCTGGGAAGCAATAGCTACCCTTGTGAGGTTAGTAGAAACCTTGCTAGTTTTAATTCTTGTTTTTAATTTTGTTAGTTTGCTTTCAGTCTTTATTTGAAAAACCAAAAAAATAGTTAGTCTTTAAATTCTTGTTTTTATTATCATAAGTCTTTGTTTAAGAAAACCCAAAACATAGGAAATATGGCTGCAAAGAAGCTTGGGGAGTTTGCAACTCCCAACAATGATTATTTGTGCACTCCTATTACTCAGCCAACAATTGCTGCTGATGATTATGAAATTAAGCCCCGTTATTTAAGTTTGGTTCAACAAAATCAATTTGGAGGCTCTGTTGTTGAGGACGCAGGTATGCACTTGAATACTTTCACCAAAATATGTGATATGTTGCACATAAAAGATGTTGACCCCGATGCGGTCAAATTGCGCATATTTTCTTTCTCTCTTAAAGGAAGAGCAAAAGAATGGTTGCTATTTTTGCCTAGAAATACTATTACATCATGGGTGGAGTGTACTTCTTTATTTATGACTAAATTTTTCCCACCTGCAAAGACTATGCAACTAAGATCAAATATTACTAGTTTTAGACAGGAAGAGCGTGAGCCACTAGCGCTTGCATGGGATAGGATGAAAGAATGCACGAGAAACTATCCCAGTCATGGGATGGAAGATTGGTTAATCCTCCATTTATTTTATAATGCTCTTAATCCTGTGTCTAAGTCTATGCTTGATACTGCAGCTGGAGGAACATATATGGGCAAACATATTACCGAAGCAAAGAAGCTGCTAGACAATATGCAAGACAACCATGCCCAGTGGCATGTGGATAGATCAAACACGAAGAAGGTGAACTCTGCCTCACCACAAGAAAATGAAGAACTCAATGCTAAGCTGGATGAGCTCATATTAGCCGTAAAAGGTAAGGAAAACCAGGTAAGAGCTATCCTAGAAACAAATATTGAAGAAGTAGACTTCATAGCTCGTAATGATTATAACCCTACTTGGAAGAAGAATTATAATCCTAATTTTTAGAAACATTATTCTAGTCCTGCAGGTAACTCTAATAATAATATGGGATCAAGTAATGGTAGTCTCCAAGAAACACTTATGTCCTTTATAGACTCACAAAATGAGCAAAACAATATCCTTGTTAAAATAGCGGAGAACCATGATGCTATGCTTGGTAAATTATCTAACCAAGTTGTAAGTTTGAGGAATGATTTGCAGGACCTCCACAAAAGAATGAGGATTGTTGAGGCACAGCTAGGTAATATAACTGAGAGTTAAACTCTCATTCTAGCTAAATTTGCAGGTAAAGCTGAGCCCAATCCTGTTGAAGACCTCAAGATGATGAGAATCCAAAGAGAGGAGCCTTAAGAACTTGAATATAGTAATGCTCCTTCACCAAGTTACACCATTGAAGATCTTGTAAAAAGAATCAACATCAAGATTTTGGTAAGTGAAGGAAATGATGAAGCTATGTATCAACACTTTGTTAATCAGGTAGCAATAAGGTAAGTGAGCTTGAAGAAGAATATAAGAAAATTGCTGAAAAATTACATGTTAAGCTTGATGATATATTTGAGCCTACTATTAAGATTAAAATTGGGACAAATGAGATAGCTGCACTTTGTGATCTAGGTGCAAGAATTTCAACAATTCCAAAAAGTCTTTTTAATAAGTTAAATCTTGGATCTTTTGAAATCACCGAGTTAAAATTACATCTTGTAGATTCTACCTACAAACAAGCTGTAGGGATTAAAGAAAACACTTTAGTGTACATTAAAGGTTGTCCAGCTCTTATTGATTTTGTTATTGTTGACATGCCTGAAGATGCTACTGCTCCTATTATATTAGGCCATCCATTCTTAAGAACTATTAAGGCTTTGATTAATCTACACGAAGGGAATGTGAAGCTTCAATTTCCTTCATGGGATACTTTTGTTATTCATTTTCCAAGGAAGAAGAAAGCCAAGCATGATGAAAAGGAGGCCATTACTTTGAAGGCCAACTATTTTGGAGTGGGTGTTCCACTCATCTGGCCTAAGTAAACAACATCAAGGTTAAGATATTTACCATAAAAGGAATGGGAGGCTACCCATGTGAAATAAAGGTTTGAGTAAAACTTTTAAATTTGAGTTTAGGTTTTATGTTTAATAAAGAGTACCAGAAAGCTCCAGTTGAGGAGAAGAAGTTCGGTAGTACTAAAAATCTGGCCTTATACATGCTATTGTTGGTCAACATTTTACTGTCATTTTTCTATCAAAAACATGGTTTTTCACTAAGTTCAGAATAAGAAATAATTCTCGAAGAAACGGAATTTTTTTGATGGCTACAGAAGGTTTAACGACCAACTATACGACGGGAATAAAAATTCCGTCCATATAGTTTCGGTCGTATAAATATCTTTGTCATCGATAATTTTTCTCTCCTAGGTACTGAAGGTTTAACGACCAACTATACGGCAGGAATAAAAATTCCGTCCGTATAGTTCCAGCCGTATAGATATCGATGCCTTTGTAAATTTTCTTTTCCAGGTACAGAAAGTTTGACGACCAACTATACAGCAGGGATGAAAAATCCTGGCCGTATATTTATGGCCGTATGGCTGCGCCGCCAGGTGGAAACCCTAAATTTTTGACAGCTGGCCAACTATATGGCGGGAACAAGTTGTTTCGGCCGTATAGTTCCGGTCATATAGTTGTGTCCAACCACAAAATTTCCACGGGAAGGTACCTCCAACCCCAAAACATCAATCTTTTTCTCTCTTCTACCTCCAAACTCTCTCAAAACCTCAAGGGATCTTCATCTCTACTCAATTTCGTTCGATTTCCTCGCACACAAGTGATCTACGGTATGTTTCTCCTCTGATCCTTCAATTAATTTTTGCAAATTCATCTTCGAACTGTTTTCATTATAAATCTAGGGTGATACCTACTATGAACTAATTGCCATGATTCTCTTGCCTAGATTATTACTTTGAGGGGATACTTTAGTGTGCTATGATGAGAAATATGTTATGCTTATTATTGTTGGATCAAAAAAAATTATTTTTATCTTTCCTTGTTATTTTATATGATGAAAACAAGGAGCCAAACTCGTGCTCGTGTCGCCGTTAGCGCTTCTCGGGCTGTCACTCAAGAACGCATGGGGATACGGTTCAAGGATGAGCCCCAACGTGATCGCTTCAATAGGATCAAGAACCGAGAAGTGAAGGCAACCAAGTGGGCTTGCTCCATTATATTGAATCAACTCGGTATTTCTAATTACTTCAATTTACTTTGCAATAGGGTTGGCCTGCAAAACTTTGTACTCAATGATGTGCCTACTTATCGCCAGTTAACTCTTGAATTTCTAAGTTCTTTGCAAAGCACCGTTAAAGCATGGAATGGAGAGGACATGATTTCTTTCTGACTTGTGAAGAATAATTATGCTTTATCTCTAGATGAATGGTGCACATGTTTTAATTTTCCAAACAATAATGATAATGACTTACGTGCATCCTTTACTGGCTTAGACCCTTCCTCGGAACAATAATATAATGGAAAGAGTTTTACTTCTAGAGTAAGCAAGGGAAAGAATATTCAACATCATGCAATTCGCTATTTGTTCTATGTTATTGCTATCACTTTGTAGGCACGAAATAAGTTCACGAGACTCAATGAGGAGGACATCTTAGTCATTGCAAAGGCTGCTTTCAACAACACCAACTTTTTACTCAACTTGGGTGCAATTCTTGTGCGCTACCTGGAGCATCAATCCTCCCAAAGCCAAGGACCAGTCACAGGTGGAGGCATCATCACCGTTCTTGCCATTTCCCTAGGCATCAACCTAGGTGAGTTGCAACTAGTTCTTGGTGAGCGACGTGTTGGTTTCTCTACTTTAAAAGCTTGTGGAATGCTCACTAGGAGAGGTGGTGTTTATTACTTGCATAATGCTGGAGCTGGGCGTCTCTACCCTGCTTCTTTGCCTAATGGTATTTTCTCTATCGAGGAAGGATGTTTGCTATATGACTTGTAGGTTGAACAACATCAACACGAGGAGGAGATTCCGGATGAGGATAAGGACCAAGAAGAGGAGAAGCCACCAACCCGGTTTGCTACATACGAAGACTTCCAATAACTTGGAGGAACTGTGGAGAGAATGCAAAACCTCTCCTTGAACCTCCGAGAAACAACTTGTAATTTATCAACTCAATTTGCAAACTGTAATTACAACTTTTCCCGCCACCACAATGATTTGAAGGGCTTGCAAAAGCCTAAGCTTGGGGAATTTTCCTCATTATCTTTATTTGGCGTTCATTTGTTTTTATTTATTTCGAGGTTATGTTTTTAATTCGAGTTTATAAGCACTCGTGTTGGTTTCCCCAACACTTTATCTTTAGTTATTTCTATTTGTTTTCGAGATGTTCTAGCCGAGCTTTCCCGCCAATTTTCTATTCTTTAATTCTCTCTCTTAAAAACAACAAAATGATTTTTCCATTTATCTTTATTTTCCCTCTTCCTTCTTTTCTATTCTCCTTGTGGCTTTCACATATTTGCAGGAGAGTGATCGATTTCGAGTTTCCAAGAAGCAAATCAAAAGGGAAGAGAGAAGTGGAACCAATCATGAGAGGTATGCCTTAAGACTCCCACTTTTGAAGTTTGAGAAACCCATGCTGGTTAGTAGTAAATGATAATATGTTATATTGGTGGAGTGAGTATTTGTATTGTAGTAAAATTTTGTTTGCATGGGTATTTAGTTGAGTATGTTTTGTTCCATCTCCTATAGTTAAACAAGTCTTGCCTAAAAATTTGCTAAACAATTGTAATAAGAAAAGGTCTCTCAATTGAAGGCTTGGGTGTTGTAGTGTTTAGTCTTGAAGGCTTATTTCTAGAGACACTCAACACCATAGAAAATAATGATTGACTTGATAGCTCTCATTAAAAGGATTTGTTCAATCAAATTAATGTTTAGCGGTTTTTGTGAGCACATGCCAAAGTTTGACTTGTGAATCATCAGAATTATATAGCTTTGCGCGTGTCAAACTTCATGGGATGCCAACAACTCCGCTAGCCTACAATCAATCTTCATGGAAGAAACTCCTAGATTTCGGCTATGAGTTGATAAACATATGTAGCAGCAATGCTATAATGGGGTAAGATTCTTGGCATTCCCGGGTAGTTGTGTTCATGATGGAATCACTCCTCTGGCTGTTATGAGTAATCATTGTACAAAAGGAACAAAACCTTGGTGATGCCACGAGTGTCCATCACAGCCCGATAAACTAATTAAAATCTTTGGCATGCTCTCAATTACTTAAGAACTAAAATTCTTGAAGGACAATGAATAGAAAAGTAGTGCTTGAAGAGTCTTGATTTATTGATGTGGGAGAATTGAGATACTCTAGTGTATATGTTTTTCATGACAAACTCTCATATTCTTAATTTTACATGGTTATACTTTATTGTTCAAAGGCAAGCCTATGAGTTGATTACATGACATGGAATAAGGTTTACTCATTTGAATCATCCATGTTAACAATAATTTTGCTGCGCTATAAGGATGCATAAAAACCTGTATGATATGCTTATCATTACTCTATCTATGCTGAAGTTTTTCAGATTTATAAAGTGGAGGAAACTTGAGACTACAAATCATGAGTAAGATCATCATCTCGTTATTTCAATTTAAATGTTGAGTTCCTTTTTTATTTTGTTTTTCTTGCTCGAGGATGATCAAGTTTAAGCTTGGGGAGATTGATGGTTGTGAAATATAGCCATCTACGTCCACATTTAAACTGGATATTATTCATATTTTTGATGAAATATCTCTCTAAATCCTGCCACTAATGCCTAATGATCAAAGGGGTATGCAATCCTTTATTTCTATTTTTCCCTGCACAGATAATGACGTTTATGATGGGAATTACAACATTAAAGTCAAAGATACGAGATTTCCAACAACCCAAAGAAACCAGGAGTCGTGAAGTGGAAATAGATGCTTTAACGACTAACTATATGGAGGGAATAAAATTCTGGGCATATAGTTCCGGTCGTATAGTTGCCATCGACACCGCTAGGTCAAACAGAACAACTTTCATGAAGGGACCCCTATATAAAGAGGCCTCGGGCGACGAGAAGCATGAGCTCTTTTTGATCACGACCACCCCCTAGAACTCCATCCATAACACCGAAGAGCCGTCGGAGGAATAGACTTAGATCTAATCTCCAAACCCTTCTCCATCATCATAGCCATATTCCACCACTTGTAATAGTAGCTCTCATCTTCGATCGGCAACATTGTAAGACTATTTTCTATCAATCTCATGATTTCCACAACAATGTTTATGATTGTTGATCTCATCTCTATGTGTGAGTAATTCTCCTTGGGCTAAGGGTTTCGGCCTAGCCATGTAGCTTTTGTGCATGTTATTTATCATAGATGGGATCATGTATTAGTTTGTACGACATGATGATTATTGTATCCTCTCTTGCCGCAATCTAAGGACTTATTAGGTACCCAAGACCCCGAGGATTGAGCCAGGTATAGGGAGTATGAGTAATGACTAATCTGCAGGTTGGGAACCCTAGTGACAGAAGGGGTAGTACTGCTGTATGTGAGGGATTTACTTGGGATTAACGGTGATGTCACTATGCATATCATTAGTTCTCTTTCTTCTATCGATGAGACCAGTAGGTTATTGCTATAAGTGGTTGCGGAGGCAATAGCAATTATGGATGCACTTCCCACATATAATTTATTTTGCTCTAACAATTACATGCATACTTTATTATTATCTTTTATTCCCATCAGATGTTTTGCACAGCTATAGGTGAAACCGAATGCCCTAGGCCCTCTCTCTCCATCATCGACAACAACAAAAGACAGCAAACTCTTGGTCCGGTAAAACAAAAAGAATTCTAAAACTCCTGAAGGTCCGTTAAAGTAATTTCACTACGCTTCTACTTTCCGAGGATTCGATAAACCTAGGTCTACCAGGGAAAAAGAGCTATACTACATCCGTAATCCAGATTGAAGGTATCATTAAGCATCCAATAATTCTCTAAGGCAATTTCCATAGAGGATAATCCCTCTCTCTATCGTTGCCTTTGGAGTGGCACGGTCCCTAGAAGGACTGCACACACAAGGACACCACCGCTATAACATGTTGTTGTGTTGGAGGGATTCCGGCTAGGAGATCTACTTCCGCAATCTCGGTAGGGATCAGATACCGGGAGTCATCGTCTTGCATCGTATATGTGTGATACCTCGAGGGTCCTACCGTTAGTGGCACCAGACCATCATATGAGGACCTAGACAGGGGGTGACACGCAAGGAGATGCGTGACCTTGAGGCCCGACGGGTGTGACTACATCATCCATGTGCATGCATGAGCGTTATATGCTTATGGTCTATAAGGGTATGTTACCACTGTCTTCCTCTGTTACTGCATTACTTCCTAGATAGATCCTGGCTAGGTGTGTTTCTGCATAGTAATTTTTTGTTTTCTGTCATGGAACCCCTTCAGTGGTATCATAGCCGGTCTATGCTTAGTATGCTAGTACGAATAGACACATGCTGAATGTGGGTATTGATATTCTAGTTGTTACCCTCTTACTTGTATTTGTTTATATCATGGAACTATGAGATGAAGCAGCCTGAACCAACCTTACGCGTAATCTTACGCTAGATTGGCTCCACTCTCGACATATAGTTTGTATCGTATAAGTGGCTAGCGGGTGTCTGTCTCTCTCATAGTAGTTGATATAGCATCGACAACGGAGGGCCCCGAAAGGGGTGTAGTATAGACAACTATTGGATCCATGTTGTGGTTGGAAATTCATAGATAGAAATGGTTCTACTGTGAAATCTTAACAACCACGTAAAACTTGCAAAAGATAAAGTAGAGGCGTCTAACTTTATGTTACATGGGACGTGTGAATGATATGGTTATAGTCGTGAATAAGGTAAGGTAGTTTACTTTCCTATTACTAAGTTGTATAGTAGCAGTCATTGTGATGATGAACAACAAGACTGGTGTCATCGTGGACTTGGCGTCAAACTGGTGGCCTGATGGAGATCATGTCGGATCCCATGATGGAGATCAAGTGACAACCATGTTATATCACATATATATTACATGTGATGTTTAATCTTTGTGTGCATCTTGTTTGTTTGCTAGTATTAGATACACAATGGTAGCATTAAAACAAGATTATCCCTAATTAATACCAACATAGTGTTTTCCCATTAGTGTGCACCACCAAGAAAGTTCACAGTTAAGAATCAATCCGTGACGATTGGGTGCTAGAAATCTCTACGTTCACATACGATGGGTGCAAGCCATGTATGTAATTTGAATACACTATGGTTGGGTTGGCAATCTTAGCATGTACAGACATAGTCTCGAAACACAGTAGATCAAAATATCAAGCATGAGTCACATGGATGATGTGGTCGACGAATATGGTCCACCCTGGCAGCCGTAACAAAGGCCATGATGATAGGGGATGATGTGGTGTAAAGGGGTCATGTAATCACTAAACTATCTTTAGGGATGATAGTTTAAGTGGGAGATCATTTGTTAATATGATTATAAATTTGGACTCATATCATGAACTTAGTCCAAGTCCTTTTGCAAATGTCTTGTAGATATGGCAATTCCCAAAATTTAGGACATATTTCATTGATTTATGAATGGGGAGAAACTTAAGCTAGATGGGTCGGATTTTATCGACTAGTACCAATGCCTCATGAAGACCCTCCTAGAAAACCATATCCTTTATGCCCTTTGCGAACCCTTGGAAGATTTCCACCCAGGCGTGAGAAGGAAACCTAGTGTGAGTGGGCGAGCGGGCGCACGAGGTGGGCCGTGCCAAAGGCCCACCCGACTACATCTACCATCGCCTCGCCGTTGCAGACCTTCAGGCGCGCTGCTGGGCCTCACGTGGGTAGCGTCCCACCCGGGCTGACATTGCTGCTGCTACAAGCGGCTGCCGCTGCTAGGCCATGGCGGGGTAGCCCACCCGACCACCTGCTAGTCCAGCCAGTTGGCCCCCTCCTCTGTTTCCTTTGTATTTGTTTAGTCCCACATGTGAGAGCCTATGGGAAAGGCACACCCCCTCCACCTATATAAAGGGGTGCCCATGGGTGGTATTAATCATCCAATAATTCTCTAAGGCAATTTCCTTAGAGGATAATCCCTCTCTCGCTCGTTGCCTTTGCGGTGGCACAGTCCCCGGAAGGACAGTACATGCAAGGACAACACGACTGTGGCACGTCGTTGTGCTGCAGGGATTCTGGCCAGGATATATAATTCCACAATCTTGGCAAGGATCAGAGATCAGGAGTCATTGTCTTGCTCCGTATGTGTGTGACGTAGGAGGAGTTGCGTGACCCTGAGGTAGGATGGGTATGAATAGATCATCCATGTTCCCGCATGAGTTTTATACGCTTATGGTCTACAAGGGTATGTTACCACTATCTTCCTCCATTACTGTATTACTTCCTAGATAGATCATGGCCAGGTGTGTTCCGACGTAGTAATTTTTTTGTTTTCTGCCATGGAACCCCCTCATAAACACCATTCAATGACGCTGTTAACCATTTGTACGCATATAGTCAGGCATTCTGCTTCCATCCTCTCTCTTGCACGTAGATGTATCGTGATCATATCGATAAGCCTTCTGTCTACCATTCGCGCTCTCTGTTCTGATTGACGTGCTCTTTGTCTCTATTTTTCTTAGAGCTTGGTGCTTTTCATGTTTGGGCTTGATTCCGTATTTTCTGTTGCACGTAGATGTAGCACGTTCATGTCGATTTCATACCGCAGTCCACCATCTAGCAACGCGGGGTACGTCTTTTCTCTTGCGCTAACATGTAGCGCAATCATATCATCAAGTGTGCTACCTTGCGGGCATGCCCCGGGGTGCAGAGAGGAGTCTAGTTTAAATTATATGAACAATCTTATTCATGCAACACCCCACTGATCACCTCATTCCTAAGATTTTAGCCACCGAAAGTTACAAGTTCCCTACTTCCGGTGAAAACTCGAAATCTGTTGTTTCTATTCACTATTTGTTTTAATATTTTGATTCAACTGCTACAATACCTCTTAATTTTTGAGAATTTTGATACATAGATGCGTTTGAGAGTGACGCCTCAACTGCTAAAGTCTTATTGGTATTTGATATCCTGCAAGAGCACATATTTGTTAAAGCATGTTTTCGTGGAAGTATTAATTCCAGTTTTTATATCGATCCCAACATGGAGCTTAAGAAAGTGTTTATCTGAGGCATTTCTCTCGCACCCAAGGTGTAACATCCCAAAACTTCTAATCAATGTTATCAAGTCCTAATCACCCAATTTAGGGTAAACAAAAACTTTTATTCAGAAAATGAATATGAATGCATGTGTGTTTGCATTAGTGTAGAATGGAGTGTATATGCCATGCTTGATTGTTCTAAATGTTGTGAAATGGTTTAAAGGTGAATGCCAAATCCTCTAGACCCTTTAGAAACAAAATCCAAAGAAAAAGAAATCAAATAAGAATAAATAAAGCAAATGGTCAATTTGACCATTTTAAACCACTAGGCCACTTTAGGTGTTCCTAGAAGAAGATTTCCAACAGAAACAATTCTATTTATTTTCACCCCTTGCTAGACCAAGTAAAAGTGTATCATGACCCACTTTACAAACTTACAAAAACATCTAGCAAATCAATTTAAAGGACTTTTGAAAATTGAATCAAGTGTATGTGTTAAGATCCCACTTTTTCAAAAACCCACCAAATCAATTCCCCTTGACCTCTCCAAGCAAACCTAGTCTCTCAACCTTAATCTAAGATCACTCAAAAATTTGAATAATAAATTCAAAAGTAAATTTCATGCGGCCATTAACACAAACACCTTATCTACACAAAATTAACCTCTGCCTAACTTCACTGTTTTGTACAGTGATCATCGACCATTTGGTCCCCTCTCCACTCCCCTGTCCCCGTAGCATCTAACCAAGCCCTAGACCATCTCCCCCCTTCGCCGTTTGTATAGTGGAGCGCCACCCATTTGTGGTCATCACTGGCCGACCACGGCCAGCTCGCAGCAGATAGCCCTGTGCCCATATAGGATATCCAGTAGCCTCGCCATACTCTACCGCCACCCCCTGTCCAGCCCACGATAACAGTCGAGCCATGGACCACACTAGCACCACCGCGCACCACCTCTCTGCACCGTGTCCAGAGCGCGCCAGTGCGCCATACTCGACCAGCTCGCCAAGCTCGCACCTTGCCCTCACCATGCACGTGCAGCCTCGCCATGATCACCACACCCCGACAGACACCCCCGTTCGCCGCCGCGCGACCCGCAGCTGCCGCATGCCGCCGCAAACACTTCTGCCACCGCATGGAGAACCGCACGCTCCCGACCGAACCAAGCCGCCCCACGCCATGCCATTAAGTCCATGAGAACCGCCAGGGAGCACCGCATCATCCTACGCTCTCGCCCATGCCGTTAGTCGCCTGTAGCGATGCCACCGTCGAGCTCACCGCCGCACCGCTCGGTCCCCTCTCCGTGCTATAAAAGGAGGCCACCCCGCCTCAATTCTCCACACCACTTAACTCCCCACTCCTCACTGACCTTCCCCACCTCTCCCTGGAGCAAGGCGAGCACCACCGCATCGGAATTTCACCGGAGTCTGCCGCTGTTGGGGGAGAAGGGCGCCGTCGATTCCGACCACCCCAAGCCCTGCCGTGACCGCGCCTCGCCTCGCCGTTATCTACTACGTCGTTTGCCCCCGTTGTTGACCCTAGCTGGAGCCCAGGTGAGCCCCGCGAGACCCCCACCGTAGGGCCAGGGTAAATTCGTCGCCGGAGTAGTTCGTCGTCGACGATGAGCCACAACCATTGGATTAGAATAAGATCGCACGGCTCAGATTTGCCCATACCGCTTCGTGTAGTTAGTCCCACTGACCAGCGGATCCGTGCTGTCAGCAGCCCTCTGTGCTGCAGTGTAACTTGGCCAGCCCGTTTAAATTCCCGCGCTAGCCTGGAAATTCAAATAGATGTTTTTCCATTTTAGTTAAAACCCTATTATGTGCCTAGATTCAAAAATAAATTCAAAGAGTTTCACTAAACCAAATTGCATGATTCAAATTTTGTTAGAAAGACAATTAAAATATCTATCCAAAACCGTTGGATTTAAATCAATTGGACTTATAGATCACCTATACCAAAAATAACAAGACAGAGGCTTTTGCAACTTCAAACATTTTTCAAAAATCAACCATAATAGGTTTTGAGTTGATTCCAACTCTCAAAAATCGCATTTGACCATATCTATCTAAATATGTAAAAATATTTAGGTTTGCATGCACTGACTTTGGACTAGTACCAAAAGAATGCTATTAGGGCATTTCTAGTCACTTTAAATTGATTAAATAATAATCTTAAACTTTATAAAATGTGACCAACACTTTAAATCAGATTCCCATGTATTAGAATATGTGATGATGACATGTGTCCACATGATCTCATATTTTAATTAGAGAATATTAAATCTTAATTAATTTCAATGAGTAGAAATTACTTTTCTAAAATAAAAAGAAATAAGACTAAGTCTTTATTTCATGTGATGATTGTGATGATGCTAGATCATCAAGTGTGAACCTTAGTTTGCTAAATAGAAATAGTTAAGTATTGTTTGGTGATTGTGTACCCCGTATTCCTTTATAGACGATAGTACCGACCAAGTCTACGAGGAGGAGGAGTTCTACCCCGAAGAAGACGAAGAAAACTTCAATCACTACACCAACCAAGGCAAGCTAGCATTATGCAAGCTAACACTTGCAAGTCTTATACCTATGCAAGCCATCACAAATTGTAGGATAACCTAATCAAGATGCATTAGCCATGCTTTGGTTATATACCTTTGATTATGCCCATCCCAAGTTTTACTTGCAAGCTTTATTCTTTTACTTTACCAAAGTTCTTTAGTTTTCGTTAGTGCTTTGTGAGTTTTTGAAAAATAGAATAGATAGCATAAAGAGTATAAAACTAGGCCTATCTAGTGATACTTATATGTCATTCTATGGCATGACATTGAAGATTAGCACCCCTCATTAGTGAACACTCTTAACTTAGTGGCTAGTGCTAAGAATAAAACTTGATCACTTTAGATGGGAATACTTGGTGAAAATGATTATGAAAACCTTGGAATGATGCTTCATTCTATTGAGATGTTTTGACATGTGTCGAGGAACACAATGGTTTGATGATGAAAATGTTGAGGCATGAGCTTTACCCCTTTAACTGATGGTTGCGTTCGGATGCGATACCATTCCAATTTTACCGTACAATCACAATACCTAAATTGAGTAGGGCTTAGCTGGAAGTTTATATGCATTAGTATGGGTTCCCTCATGGAGGAGGTTTGAGGTAAGGCTACCTCTTGATGTTTGTCCACCTATGTAGACGGATGTATCGAATTTTGTGGTGAAAATGTACCACCTCTACAGAGTGTCAAACTATTCGAATAGCCGCATCCGCGGTCATGGACAGTTGGAGTGGCCATACTGTTCCATCGTCAGATGTTTTCAAAATGACTTGTGAAATAAATTGTGACTTTGACTTGACCACAACAAGGTTGTGAATATGAAAACTAGTTTCCCGCTTAAGTGATTTAGAACATTAAATTAGTTTTCTTTACTTCTAAACTCAGTTTAGATAAATTTGGCTTTTTGCAAATAAACCTAGAGCTTAAGATTCCTACTAGAACCACCTTACTTGTTAGTAATAGTTTGCGAGTACTTAAAGAGTACTCATGGCTTTGTCCCTGGCTATTCCCATGGCCAGACTATGAGGACTATCAGGAAGATAGACCGCAGGATGGCTATGACAACTAGGATCATCTCCCATTGTCAGAATTGCCTGTGACACTTAAGATGGAGCCCACTACTACGCTTATTATTCCGCTGCTTGATTGTATTAAGACTAGATCATAAGATCCTTTATTTGTGTAAAACCTTATCATGGTTTGTAATGGATGATGTACTGTGATATTAATCTGTTATGTTTCGCAAAAATGGTAATCCTGGGATTGTGAGGTATGGCATAACAGGCATCTGGGATTAAAAATCCGGGTGTTGACAAGTTGGTATCAGAGACATCCTGACCATAGGAGACCCTAGTTATAATGGACGTCCGAGCAAAAGCTTAGTTTCAAAAACAAAGAAGTGAGTATTTATGAAAAACTATTCCCACTCTTATCCTTGATTCTTTCAAAAAAAATATGCTCCTCAAAAATTCTTACCTTCTTACATAAAAGATGACACACTTGATCACCTCACTAACTTACTCATCCTAAATTCTTATAGATGGAAGTCTAGTATTGCAAGTTCTACCAATTGGGCAACGGAGGCCAACTGATCTTTGAGAGGGATCTAGATGCACTGTCAAAGTATTTGGAATTCCCGTATCTGGAATTTTTTGGAGCTCAACTCAACGATCACCCAGGAGGAGATCTACAATGGCTGATAGTTGCAGATATCTGAGGCAAGATGGAAGCACCCCTTTCGAAGAAGATTCAATTCACCGTGCGAGAGAACAACTGGCTAGATGGATTATCCAGGGCCATGCATAAAGCTCTTGCTCGTCTATGTGGGCGAAACATCAACTTGATCCAGGGAACTCGTTTTGCTCACTTCGCAAGGCGTGATTCTATGGGAATGCCATAGGAGATGCCAAGTCACCTAGATATGAAGCGCCAAGTGGAAAACCTTGACTTCCTGATGTATGATAGGAAGAAGGAATTGGACAATGCTCGAGCCTACGCCAACCACAACCTTGCCATTGCCGCCCAGAAGGACCAGACTCTCGCCATGCTCATCAAGGATCACTAATCACTTCGTCGTCAACACGAGAAGAAGGATCACACCATCGCTCGTCTTCGCAAGAAGGTGGCTGACCTCGAGAATACCATTCGTGAGCAGGAAATCCAACTGGAAGCAAAGGAAGAGGAAGAAGGTGAAGACATCCAGGGAGATCTTCACTCGTACCTCAGTGATTACAACGACTACCTGGAGGATGATGCCATGGATTTCTACACCGATGATGATGATGCCGACTTCATTGATGATGAGTAGATGCACTTGATCACTACCGTAGGAATGAGTTGTATCGGTCCCACTGTATCGTAGTTTCACAGAATGGTTCTTAAAACCATTTGTTTTCCCTTTGTGTTGTGGTGTGTGTTGTATTGTGTGCTTTGAATGAATGAATGAGAAGAAGAAGTTAGTTTGCAAAACCTCAGTCAAACTCAAAGTTTATAGCTTTTGAAAACAAAACCAGGAACCCTAGAAATTTCCCTCTTATCTCATTATCTATCTCAATCTTCAGATGACTCGTGGAAACCCTAGAGGAAGCAGCTCATCGCAGGACCCGATGCTGCAGATTCTTCATATGCTAGTTTCTGACCGTGAAGCTAGTAGAGCAGAACGTCAAGCCAACCTAGCCACTCTCCAACATATAGCTCAGATGGCCCACAATACTCAAGGCCATGGAAACCAAGATCACCATGGATCCAAGCTTAAGAACTTTTAGAATACCAATCCCCCTATCTTTAGTAAGTCTGAGGGACCTCTAGATGCTAATGATTGGCTGCAAACTACGGAGAACAATCTGGAAGTCGTAGGAGTTTACGCCAACGAGAAGGTATTGTTTTCCACCCACTATCTGGCAGGAGATGCAAGAGCCTGCTGGAATAGCACCCGTACTATGAACCAGGGTCAGATCATGACTTGGGAAGCTTTCAAGATCAAGTTCAGCCGCACCCATGTGCCGCAAGGTTTAGTTACCAGAATGAGAGATGAGTTCAGAGAACTGAAGCAAGGAAGGATGACGGTAGTTGAGTACCGTGACAAATTTCTGTCCTTAGCTAGATATGCCCCTGATGAGATCAACACTGAAGCCAAGAAGAAGGATAGGTTCCTGAATGGATTGCATGATGAGATGTAGAATGTTTTAGTCAACATCCGTTTCGAAGACCTAGAAGAGCTAGTCGACTCTGCCATTCAGATGGAAGGGAAGATCAACCAAGCCAATGACAACCGCAAGCGCAGAATGATGCACCAGACTAGGTCCCACAATACCTAGAAGTATCGCCCCAACCCGTCTGCAGGATATGCCCCAAGAAACAACTGACCCCCGATGTCCTGTCCAAGCTACCCAAATCGTAGCGGGGGAAACTTGAAGTCTGGAGGAAACCACAACAACAACCTCGATAACTCCAATAACTTCAACCGTGCACCGCCCAAGTCCAACAACAACAACAACAATACTACCCCAAGGACTGGAAGCAATGTTGTGCCTGTTGCAGCCAAAGACAAGTCCCAGATTACTTGCTTTGAATGTGGAGTCAAGGGTCACTACTCCAATGAGTGCCCCAAGAAGCTTGTAGCCACCACCAATGTGAATGCCCCAGCTCAGCAACAACGTCGTGTTCATCATGGAAGGAGATTCGCCCCAGGGAATTCGCTCAACCGCAATGGACATTTGTTCCACATGAATGCTGAAGAAGCCCAGGAAGCACTAGATGTCGTGCTGGGTATGTTTTCTATTAACTCAGTACTAGCAAGAGTGTTGTTTGATTCTGGAGCATCGCACTCGTTTGTTACAGAATAATTTGCATGCACTAGTAAGACTCAACCAAGAAAACAGAAGCATGTTATGATAGTTCAAATACCTGGTTCAACCACCAAAGCTAGAAAAATTTGCAAGACTGTACCTATCAGAATCCATGGAATAGATTTTTATGCCAATCTAATAGTACTTGGAACCAAAGGTTTGGAAGTAGTACTAGGAATGGATTGGATGTCGAAACATAAAGGATTGATCGACTGTGCCAAGAAAGCCATAACCATGACCAGTAGCTCTGGAGTATCAGTAGAGCATGTATCTGAAACCTTGCTCCGTCAGTTCAAATGCAACAAGAGTCTAGCCCAACCAACCATAGACCAAGTCAGAGTAGTCTGTGAATACGCCGACGTATTCCCAGATGAATTTCCCGATATGCCCCCAGATCGAGATATCGAGTTCATTATTGAAATAATTCCTGGAACTGGACCCATAGCTCAGAAACCTTATAGTATGAACCCCTCTGAATTAGTGGAGCTGAAGAAGCAACTTGATGCTATGCTGGCGAAAGGTTTGATTCAACCAAGTGCATCGCCATGGAGATCGCCTGTTTTGTTTGTCAACAAGAAAAATGGAGGTAACCGTTTGTGCACGGATTACCGGAAGCTGAATGATGTCACCATCAAGAACAAGTACCCACTGCCCAAGATTAAGGATCTGTTTGATCAGTTGACTGGTGCCAGAGTGTTTTCTAAGATTGATCTTAGGACTGGTTACCATCAACTCAAGATTCGTGCAACGGATATTCCAAAGACCGCCTTTACCACCAAATATGGATTGTATGAGTATACGGTCATGTCTTTTGGATTAACCAATGCCCCTTCTTATTTCATGAACCTCATGAATAATATCTTTATGAATTTTCTGGATAAGTTTGTCGTTGTTTTTATCGATGATATTCTATTCTATTCCAAGTCAGAAGAAGACCATGAGTAACATCTGAGAACCATCCTTGAAACCCTTAGAGAGCATCAGTTCTATGCAAAGTTTAGCAAATGTGAGTTCTGGCTGAAAGAAGTAGGATTCCTCGGACATATTGTGTTGGCAGGAGGAGTCGCTGTTGATCCCGCCAAGGTCAAAGATGTTGAAGAATGGGAAGCCCCAACCACTCAAACCCAAGTCCTTGTATTTCTCAGATTAGCGGGATATTACCGCAAGTTTGTTGAAGGATTTTCGAGCATCGCAAGACCGATGACCCAACTATTGAAGAAAGATAAGAAGTTTGAATGAACTGACAAATGTGAAGCGAGTTTTCAAGAACTCAAGAAGAGATTGATTTCAGCCCCAATTCTGATTATACCAGATATCAAGAAGCCTTTTGATGTGTATTGTGGTGCATCCAAGATTGATCTTGGATGTGTGTTGATGCAGGAAGGCAAAGTCATAGCATATCTATCCCGACAACTGAAGCAGCATGAGCAAAACTACCCGACCCATGATCTTGAACTAGCAGCTGTAGTTTTAGCATTGAAGACATGGTGTCATTACCTTATGGGTAACCACTGTGAGATTTATTCAGATCACAAGAGTTTGAAGTATATTTTCACCTAGAAGGATATGAATATGAGGCAAAGGATATGGATAGAGTTAATCAAGGATTATGGCCTTGACATTCACTATCACCTCGGCAAAGCCAATGTGGTAGCGGATGCTCTAAGTAGATTGTCGTGTAGACTAAACACCATGATCAAAGAAACCCAGCCAAGTTTGCATGAGGAGTTAGAGCAGTTTAGAATGGAGCTAGTTAGCTAAGGATTTTTAGCTAGCATTGAACTTCAACCCACATTGATTAGCCAAATCAAGGAAGCCCAGAAGGGAAATGCAAGTATCGACGGAATCAAACGTTGTATTGGTACAGGAAAGGTACTCGGATTTACCAAAGAAGAAGCTACCTGGGAGCAAGAAGATTACATTAGGACTGAGTTTCCAGATCTCTTTAGTTCCTAGTTTTTCTTAAATCTCGCGACAAGATTTTGTTTAAGGAGGGAAGGTTTGTAACATCCCAAAACTTATAAGCAAGGTTATCAAGTACGGCGTGAGGGGGTCCTCGAGGCGTGTGGAAGAGAGGGGTGTGAGTCGTACGGGATTACGGCACGGTGAGCACACAAGTTTACCCAGGTTTAAATCCACCAGCTTTGGATGGATCCTACTCCTGCTAGCAATCCAGTAATACGGCAGAGCCGAAATATGGGTTACAAGGGTTTTGCCTGCGCGAGTTGAGATTGTAGACTATTGTGAGGGTGCCCTAAAGGCTCTCCGTAGGATGGCTTATATAGATATCTGGCCTAGGGTTTACAGGAGAGATCTATCCGGGTACGACTAAGAGTCGGTTAGAGAGTACATCTTGAACTACAAGTAACACTATGGTCCTATGTCGGTAAGTCTTCTGGGCCTTCCCGTAGCCGGATTGGACTCCGTTCTTCTCCCTGACTGGGCTACCCGTGAAGCAAAGCTCTAACCCGAAGTGGGCCACCCTGGTTAGTGAGGTATGTTGAGGATACTCGGAAAGTATATCCCCAATAGCAGCCCTCGGAGGCCTCCAAGATCCAAAGTTGGATTCATCATCGTCTAGCTTGATCTTTGGCTTGCAGAATCTTGAAGGGTTCCTGAAACTTCACAAGAAAAATATGATCCGGGTCTCAAAAAACGAGTCGGACCTATAAATATGTTATTCAGATTTCCAACTCGAAATTCAAACTAAGCGGGAACTTGGTCTCTGATGTCATCTGACACCAGTCATAGTCAAGTCACGTCACTGACAGACATTTCCTATCAGCACGACCATTGGTGGGTCCGCTTTTCGCAGAACCGAGGCGCCGTTGCAATGCGTGTGTGGATATCGAGGCGGCGTAATCATCGTGTGGGGGCTTCCCAGTTCTTTCCATGTCGCGTGGCATATTTACTGTAACATTTGCACGAATCTTGGCGCGGCTGGTGGTTATAAGGGGTGAGGATTCCTTTTCCTCATCTTCTTCACCCGTTCCCAGCGCCGTTTCCTTCTCCCCTACTTCTCCCACTCGCATAGAGCTCCCTTGCCTCCAGAAATTCCAAGCGCCGCCCATCCAAGGTCACCGGCGCACCGGAAAAATGGCTTCCACATCATCCTCTAGCGCGGCAGCAATGACAGCGACGGCGGCAAAGGAGAGCAATCGTGGGGTCTGGATCCCGTGCGTTCTCGACGACGACAAGCTCTGAAGCATAGAAGAAGAAGGGCTCCTCTGCGCCGGCGGTTAGCGGAGTGGCCTCGGCGAAGTCATCCCCAACCCTCGCGACGGCGAGCGAGTGCACTTCGGCACTCACCTGGACAGAGATCTGAGCTTTCCCCCCTCAAATTTCTTTTCCAAGGTTATAGATCATTATGGAGTTCAACTCCACCATCTTCCCCCGAACTCCATCTTAGAGATGAGCGCGTACACATCTTTGTGTGAGGGGTATCTCGACATTAGGCCGAGTCTCACTCTCTTCCGGTACTATTTCTTAGTCCAGAGAAATTCCATCACTGTCGGTAATCCTTATATTACTGGCACTATTAGTTTTTCGGTTAGGCGTGGGCATGTATATCCTCGGATTTTAGCTAGTGAGTTGGTTAAACAATGGTCGGCTACGTTTTTCTATCATAAGGATATTCCCACTCCCGACAAAGCTACTACATTTCCAGCTTTCGTCGATGGAGCCGCCACGCCTCAAGCATCTTGGGATGAGGTCGCTCCGGATCTTAGTGATGATCTGCTTCTCGCCAAGAGGCGGATTTAATATCTGATGACACACAACGGCCTGAGAGGGTCTTCCTTGGTCCAGTGTTGGGTGATGACCCACAAGTATAGGGGGTGTATCGCAGTATTTTTGATAAGTAAGAGTGTCGAACCCAACGAGGAGCAGAAGGTGCTGGCTAGTGGTATGGATCAGGAATTCTCTACAAATACTTAGCAAACGGATTTTTAGGGTTTTTTGATAAAGCAAGTAAACAAAGTACGAGTAAATAAAAGACAGTAGGAATAAATGCAGCAAGTGGCCCAATCCTTTATGCAGCAAAGGACAAGCCGGTTGTATTACTTAAGATGACCAAACGTTCTCGAGGACACATGGGAAGACTGTTAAGTGCTTTCGCTTCATATAGTTGATTAATCTTCTTTAGCTTGCTAAGTGTTGTGTGGGTGAACCTGTGCTAATGTACCGACCTTCCTAGGACTAATACATACTTGTGATTATACCCCTTGCAAACATCCGTAAGTACAAGAAAGTAATTAAGGTAGAAACCTAACCACAACTTTAAACTCCAAGACCCTTACGTCCCTTGTGCAATGGTTTCCTAACGGGGGTTCAGGATTCTGTCACTCCGCGAACCCCTACGATTAGTAGCCAAATACACAATGCATTCCCCTAGGCCCATATAGGTGAAGTGTCATGTAGTCGATGTTCACATGACACCACTAGAAGAAGTACACCACAACTTAAATATCAAACTATTGAATCTTTCTCAACACAACTCCACTACTAACAACATGACTTCTCCCATGTCCTCAAGAACAAAACGAACTACTCGCAAGACATCATATGGATCATGATCAGAGATGGAATAATGATGTATAACAATCTGAACATAAACAATAATTCAATGGTTCACTCAATAGCATCAACTACAAAGAGTAATCAACACCGGGAAAGTTTCCCCTATGAACAATGCAAGATTCAACACAATTGTTACAGCAATATGGAGATGGTGATGAGGGTGCTAATGGTGATGATGGTGGTGATGATGATGATCCCGATGAAGTCCAGCTTGATGGTGGTGTTGATGGCGACGATCTCCCCTCTACAGGAAGGAATTCCCCCGACAGAAATCTGTCTGCCGGCGAGATCTTTCTCTCTCGGTGTTTTCCGCCCCGCAGAGGCGGCGAAATCTTTCTGTGGTCGCTCCCCGAGTCTTAAGGTTTCGGTAGGAATATATACGCCAGAGGGGAGTGCTAGGGGTGGACCAGGGGGGCCACACCACCTGGTGGCACGACCCAGGGTGGCCCGCGCTAGGGGGTGGTGTGGGCCCCCTATGGCCCATCTCCAGCCCCCCTTCTGGCTTCCTTCATCTTCTGGAAAAATAGGATTTTCCATATATTTTCCCAGATTTTCTGATCTTCGTGAATTTTGCCTCCAAACAGCACCTTTTCCATCAGAATCCTGACTGCAGCGATCCATGCTCCAAAAGTCATCAACCATGCAAAAACAGATGAAATTACATAAGTATCACCTCTCAATACGAAATATATCAATGAATAACAGTAAATTATGATATAGAATAGTGATGCAAAATGGACATATCAACTCCCCCCAAGCTTAGACTTCGCTTGTCTCCAAGCGAAACTGAGCTCAATAAACATGGCCTCGTGTTTATGGAGTGAAGATTCGATAAAAGAATACGGACAAGAAGCATCACATTCATCAATACATAGATCATAATAGAAGATAACTCACTATTATATAACTCAACTTGCAATGAGTAAAGGAAACACAATAAAGATACATTTAGTAAATCATAATTGGTAATGGCAAACTTAGCTCTTGGTCGAAGAATAGTTGATAATTTGCTGGAGTTCACAAATAAGTGGTTTTCAATGAAAGCTTTCAAAGTAGTAAACATCAATATAAGAGCAATGTGCAAAACAAGGAACATAACATGATTGAATAAATCATCATATGAATGAATGAAACACAACAACTCAAAATACTTGTTGATATAGAAGGGAGTAGGTTTACTGACTCAGCTACAAAGTAAAAGAAAGTCCCTTCGCAGAGGGAAGCAGGGATTGCAAGTTTCATAAAGAGCTCCAAAAAATTATGATACTTACTATCTTTCAGCTCTCATTGCCCCTATCATAGGCATCTTTAGGTGATTAAGGTTAAAGTGATCAAATATGAGGATATGCATTGACAAGTTGTAAATTGAGAATCTCATGTCCCTTGAATACGAGGGTCGCTCCTCATGCTACTCAAGTTTAGTCACCGGTAAGTTCTTGTCATCGTAAGCATATGTGTATCATAGAGAACCGCCAACGAGGTACCCCTTGCCCGATGATACGGAAGAATCCACATATCAAAATGACAAGGCAAGAAGACAACAAGCATCTCAGCAATTTTCTCATTTACCATGGGAATATGGTGCTTTTTTCTCTCTTTCCTCTTTTCATAATCTCTGTTTTTTCTTTTTTTGCTCAATATCGGACTCTTTTTTTATAAGAAGAATGCTTCATAGATGCTCGTTATGGTTACGCTGCAGGTTTCCACCATGTCAGCATGGATTAGACCAGCGGCCCAGGCGTTTCTCTAACACACATGCATAACTCCATGGACTTACAAGCTCCCCTTTCATTTCACACCGACGACATCCATAGACAAAAGAACATGATATCAACTTAGTACAAAGTACCAGTGCAATGTTGAAAGCGTTCCCCATGATAGCATGGTTCTGCTAACTCACAACTTACAAAGCGCAAGCATATACGCAACATAGGTGAGCACAATGGTTCAAGTTTATTAAGTGCAAAAAGTAAAGTGTGCCATCAAGTTCATGAGAGCTTTAATCACTACTTGTCACATAACAAGTTTAATTTGGGAGGTAGATAAAACAAGAATTTACTTGGAATAGCAATAATGATAATAGGTAGGTATGGTGGACACAAATGGCATGGGTTTTGGTTTAAAGGAGGTGGATGCACGAGGAGAATTCCCTCTCAGTACAGGTTTTTGGCTAGCAAGGATGGGTAGCAAGTATAAGAGTTGAAGGAAACAAACAAACATACAAGTGATAAAAACAAACATGCAATCTTCCTTGGAAGCACAAAAGATCTTAACTAGAGAATACTAGACTTATGAGAAAATCAAGAAAGAAAGATGATGAAATTAGTTTTCTTTAGAGTACTTCTATCTTTTTCATTCAACTCTCAAAAATAGTGTTGCTACTGACCGAGCCAGGTTTGCCAAAACCAACTAAATTAAATCAATGATCCCAAAGTGGTACCAATACTAACAACAAGATCAATCATATAACCACGAATTGAAAACTAATATAAGTTATGCAAAAGAGTAAATGATAGAACTTCTCATTAATATTCCATAACGGCAACTCACACCAAGGGATACATATCTAACGAGAGAAGGGACACTTCCATAATGCAAACCATCCTACATAATAACTTCTCTATTCATGATATGACTCTACTAAAAAGGTAAAAAGATAGAAGATAGTGATGTGATACCGCGGCACTCCCCCAAGCTTGGAACAAGCCAAGGGGATGCCAAATCTGATGACGAATTACTCCTTTGGTGGTGGCGGTATCTTCTCGATGAGCTTCTTGACCAATTTCCCCAAGTCCTCAATCTCGGAGGTGAGATTACGAATAAGCTGCGAGTTTGGCTCAATGCGGCTCATGATCATGTCGGGTTGAGAATCCCAGCTCTTGCGATTCTTTCCCCACTCTACCTCCTTGAAGTCTTCTTTTCCTGCATGGCTAGAATGAGGCAAATCCCAATTGGAGGGTAATTTCCCCTTGGGCATATTCTGGTATTGATGCTCATGGATAAGAGTATGGAAAGGATTCTTGGTGCGTGGAGGAAGTGACCAGGGGTCTGAACGGTGATGAGGAGGTTTCCCACCAATTGACATAGTTCTGGCAGGGTTTTCCACCACTCCAATGCTCGCAATGGTAGTGCCGGTGTGCTTTGCCTCCTCTTCACCTTCACTCTTGATCTCCTTCTCCTGCCCGGGGTCTTGGAGATCTTCCTCCATAGGCTCCTTCCCTTTATCCTTGGTGGACACCATTGTGCTTCTAAGATTTCAGAGATAGTTCTTGGCAGAAAGAGATCGAAACAAGAACACGACGAAAACACGATATACGAACCTCGGGGGATCCGGGGGATTATATATTACAAAGTTTCATATCAAAAGGAAGGTACTGGGAGAAAACGAGTCGGAGGCAGAGTCCGGAGTGGACTCACCACCTGGTGGCACGGCCAGGGGTGGGCCCGCGCCACAGGGTGGTGTGAGCCACCCTGGCTCCGTTTCCGTCCCTCTTTCGCTTCGTAGCTTTCCTTATTGACTGAAAAATGCAAAACTATGGTTGGATAGTATTTTCGTGGAACTTTTCTTACCAGAACTGATACCTATTTGAAAACGGACTCTGCAGGTCTCCGAATTTGGTACCTAGTAGATTCTTCCAGAGTCACCACTTGAATAACATCAATATCTTCATCTTCATACACTTATTACTTGAGTCATAAAACCTTTCTCTTCCTTATTACACCACTATCTCCACTACCTGGAAATTTCTTTCACACAAAACTTCACACAATTCTCATTAGCAACATTAGTATAAGTGAAGTGATAAAACCTTTTGAGTCCAACTTCAACTGAAAACCATCAAAACATAAGCTACTGTAGCAACTCCTTCCAAAAACCGAAAAATAATTCAAAAAGGAAATCGAATAAAGAACAAAATGCAAAAGTGGCAAAATCTGTCAAAACAGACCAGCAGGTAAAGATCAAATTTTTTGAAAATCTTCTGTTGCTCAAATCAAAAAGTGCATAACTAACGAAAGTTAAATAACAACCTGGGTCAGAAGCAAAAACAATCACAGCTAAATCCGACATACAGAGATCTCTCATGAATTTTTACGGTGAAGCACAAAAATCTGTTTTAGGAAAGCAACTTCCCCAGATATTACTTCTCTCTCATTAGAGGTTGATCTTGACACAAAAACCAAACAAAAAGGATAAGAAGAGGTTATTACCGAAGTAATAACTTCCAAGACTCAAAGAAACAAAAACAAACTGAAAGCAAAAACAAATTGGGTTGTCTCCCAAAAAGCTCTTTCTTTATAGCCATTAAGATGGGCATGATAATTTTGAAGATGCTCACTTAGGAATATGAATTAAAGTGAAATAGAGCATTAAGAAGAAAAAATACACACATTTAAGTCTCACCCACTTCCTATGCAAGGGAATTTTGTAAACAAACAAGTTGTTTAAACTAGAAACCACTAGCATAGGAAGGCAAAACAAGTGCAACATAAAAAAATTCAGCATAAAATGAGGAAACTTGATATTATGGAGATGCATAAGAACACTTTTCCCTCTCTCATAATAACTTTCAGTATCATGCATAAACTTAACAATATAGCTATCACAAGGGCCATCGTAATAATGATCACTTATTCTAACAGAAAACACAGGAATACTAGCTCTCATAACACTACTTTGTGAAACAATATTAGAGGTATCCTTACAAAGGATAATGTGTCCCTCTTCTACATATTTAGTAACAAAGTCTTTCACATTTGCTATAATAGGTCCATCAACCTTTTTTTTATCAGGTTCAACAGCTTTATTTGTACTTTCATTAACCATACTAGCTATCATAGAATGTTCCTTTATCTTAACTAGGAAAGGCATTTTCTCAATGTAAGGTTTAGGTAAAACATGATTAGTAGTATAAACTTCAGTATTTCTTGCAGGAACACTCTTAGCAATGTCTTTATAAGGTTCATGATACTTATTCCACTTCTTTTTAGGCACTTGAATGTAGGAAGCAAAAGCCTTAAAATAAGAAGCAATAGCTTGAGAGTCTAGACCATAAGCATTTTTAATATTTTGAAAGTCATAAGTTCCCATAAAAGATTCAATGCATTCATAATCATAATTTATATCTGCCTTTCTACCTTTGTCATTCTCCCATGCTTCAGCATTGTCTTGAATACGGTCCAGAAGATCCCATTTAGCTTCTTCTTCCATGCGAGTGAATGATCCAGCACAAGAAGCATCCAATAAATCCATATCATGTAGAGGGATCCTTGCATAAAAGTTATTGATAATAATATTTGTGGGGAGCTCATGGATGGGACATTTGAGCATTAGTAACTTCAATCTCCCCCAAGCTTGAGCTGTACTCTCTCCATCAAGAGGACAAAAGTTGTATATTTGATTCCGATCTTTATGAATCTCACTAGGAGGATAAAATTTTGAATAAAAGAGAGGCACTATTTCCTCCCATTCCAGAGCTTGACCATTCTTCAGCAGCTTATACCATTCCTCAGCTCTTCCTTTTAGTGACAATGAGAATAACTTCTTCTTAACTTGATCTGTAGTAATATCTGCACACTTGAACAACCCGCATAATTTGTGTATAAAGAGTAAATGATCACCGGGATGGACAGTTCCATCCCCAACATAGTAGTTATCCATAACACGATCAATAATTCTTGTAGGTATTTTAAAAGCATCATTCTCAGCAGGTGGTGGTTCATCTACTACCTTAGCAGTCGTAGTATCATTACCAAATAAGAAACTCAGCGGATTATCCATAACGAAAATAAAGCAACTAACAGAAGTAAACAATACTCACAGTAGAAGTTTCCTTTACCAGTTCCATTCTCCAATAGCGCTTCACTCCCTGGCAACGGCGCCAGAAAATAGTCTTGATGACCCACAAGTATAGGGGGTGTATCGTAGTATTTTCGATAAGTAAGAGTGTCAAACCCAACGAGGAGAAGAAGGTGTTGGCTAGTGGTATGGATCAGAAATTCTCTGCAAATACTTAGCAAACGGATTTTTAGGGTTTTTTGATAAAGCAAGTAAACAAAGTACGATTAAATAAAAGACAGTAGGAATAAATTCAGCAAGTAGCCCAATCCTTTATGCAGCAAAGGACAAGCCGGTTGTATTACTTAAGATGACCAAACGTTCTCGAGGACACGTGGGAAGACTGTCAAGTGCTTTCACTTCATATAGTTGATTAATCTTCTTTAGCTTTCTAAGTGTTGTGTGGGTGAACTTGTGCTAATGTACCGACCTTCCTAGGACTAATACATACTTGTCATTATACCCCTTGCAAACGTTCGTAAGTACAAGAAAGTAATTAAGGTAGAAACCTAACCACAAATTTAAACTCTAAGACCCTTACGTCCCTTGTGCAATGGTTTCCTAACGGTGGTTCAGGTTTCTGTCACTCCGGCAACCCCTACGATTAGTAGCCAAATACGCAATGCATTCCCCTAGGCCCATATAGGTGAAGTGTCATGTAGTCGATGTTCACATGACACCACTAGAAGAAGTACACCACAACTTAAATATCAAACTATTGAATCTTTCTCAACACAAATCCACTACTAACAACATGAATTCTCCCATGTCCTCAAGAACAAAACGAACTACTCACAAGACATCATATGGATCATGATCAGAGATGGAATAATGATGTATAACAATCTGAACATAAACAATAATTCAATGGTTCACTCAATAGCATCAACTACAAAGAGTAATCAACACTGGGAAAGTTTCCCCTATGAACTATGCAAGATTCAACACAATTGTTACAACAATATGGAGATGGTGATGAGGGTGCTGGTGGTGGTGATGATGATGATGATCCCGATGAAGTTCAGCTTGATGGTGGTGTTGATGGTGACGATCTCCCCTCTCCAGGAAGGAATTCCCCTGGCAGAAATCTGTCTACCGGAGAGATCTTTCTCTCTCGGTGTTTTCCACCCCGCAGAGGCGGCGGAATCTTTCTGTGGTCGCTCCCCGAGTCTTAGGGTTTCGGGAGGAATATATACGCCAGAGGGGAGTGCCAGGGGTGGACCAGGGCGGCCACACCACCTGGTGGCGCGGCCCAGGGTGGCCCGCGCCAGGGGGTGGTGTTGGCCCCCTGTGGCCCATCTCCAGCCCCCCTTCTGGCTTCCTTCGTCTTCTGGAAAAAATAGGATTTTCCATATATTTTCCCGGATTTTCTGATCTTCGCGAATTTTTCCTCCAAACAGCACCTTTTCCATCAGAATCCTGACTGCAGCGGTCCATGCTCCAAAAGTCATCAACCATGCAAAAACAGATGAAATTACATAAGTATCACCTCTCAATACGAAATATATCAATGAATAATAGTAAATTATGACATAGAATAGTGATGCAAAATGGATGTATCATTGGGTATCTTGCCGGATCCAACCTCTCCAACACCATGGCGACCGACTGATGCATTCCATCACAAAGTCAAAAAAAGACACCCTCCGTATCAGCCCCAAATCCTACACGGATAAAGATTATATAAGCCAGATCAAGTGGCTGATAAGGGAGAGGATCGAGAGGAAGATCCCGAAGGTATCTCTGGACATGCATACAGCGGAAGATCCCGTTGTGCCGGTAAGATTTAGCAACAACCCTTTCTTATGTGTTCATCTTTAAGTTATTTCGCAACGCTGAGATACTATCTTCTTTTCAGCTTGCCAACCTCCCCGAGTCGGAATTAGCTCCTATCGAGGGGTATCCTCCTGAGTTTTCCCAGGAGAGGAAATAGTTACACTGCCGGACATTGTTCCTCGGAAGCGTAAAGCTCCGACAATGGCTATCGGCACAAAGGAGGTGCCTGTTGGGAAAGGTAACTTTCCTCACAACTTCCGCCTTTGTACTTCACTTGCGGTTTCTTCCAAGATGTAATGTTCTTTGTTCTATTACTTTCTCAGAGCTAAGCAGCTCATCAAGGGTAAGGGGAAGGGAGCTACTACTAAGCCCCTACGTCAGACGAATCTAACATTGGCTTCTCCTATCGTGGCTCCTCTGACTTCTGCCCCTCAGCCTTCTACAGCACCGGAGATTACTCCATCTCCGACCGTTGTAGAAGATCCAGCTCCCTCAGCAAAGCCAGCGAACCTTGAGTCACAGACTGACGTGACCATGGGTGACTCAGGTATTGATAAGGGTGAACCCTCTTCGGGTAATGATCCCTCGGCAGAAGTTTTCACCGACAACCTCCTGAGCAATCCAGGACTTGCCAAATTTGTCTTATCTCGGAAATCTGCAGAGGAGATGCAACGGTTGGCCAAGGAATGCCTTGAGAACCGAACCATTCCTGCCGAAGAAGAAGCATAAGAAGCAGAGGACATTAATAAAAATATTAGCCCGAGTCTTTAGTAGACTTCTGACTTTGGGTATTCTAACTTATAGAAAGTATATTCCTATAACCAGGATTTATTGAAGAATGTTTACAACAAGCGGAAAGAGATCAGACCTTTCCGGCTTGAAAATGCACAATTGGAAGTTTCCAAGAATGAGGCCGAAGGTAAACATTCCGAGACTCAAACCTTGTCTTGCGTTTTCATAGTCGAATATTTTTTTGAATTGTTGTTCTTTTTACTTACATCACTAGTAAAGCAGTCCTGCACTATGATTGAAGAGGCCGAGAATCTTAAGACCTTGGTGGTGGAAAACAAGGATCTCTGCCAAGAACTTGATCAGCTCAAGGAGGATCATGAGAAGAGCATTCCTCAAGTTCTCGAATCCTCCTCCATAGCCACCGTGAAGCGTGATCGTAAGATTGCGCTTCAGGATCAGAAAATCTCAGATCTCACCAATGACTTGTTCAGAGAGAGGGATATCACTGAGGCACTCCAGGCTGAACTCCAGAGCCTTCGTGAGGTGAAAACCAAAGTCGACGATGTCATCTTTGGTATGTTTCCATCTTTCTGACTTGTCTACATTCTTCGACTCTTTCGATGTCGGATTTCTTCTACTAACCATTTTGCATTATATGCATAGGTACTTTGAACTTACTGGACTCAACCTCTTCCGTGTCTCATACCAGCCGGCTTACACAAGTCGGCGATCTTCTTCATGACTTCCGCCAATCCATCGAGGATATTGGCGAAGCTCTCAAGGTTCCGGATATGCATAGCATGTCCGGCTTTCAGGTGCAGGACAAGGCCAAGGAGATGCCGCAGCTTGTCCAGGACTGGAACATGTCCTACGTGCGTACCGCTGCGTAGAACGCTCTCAACATGGTTATGAGCCACCATGGAAACAAGGAAATCTGGCAAGTAACCAAAGGGTACTGCAAAGTTGATGAAGACGGACAGTAGCAAGATATCAAGGACATCATGGACTCCTACGCCCGATATGGGTGTCACGTGGTTGATTTAACTAGCTATGACACTCCCTTCTTCACCCGCATGGACACGCCACCTCTGCCTTCCGAAGAAACAGCTGAAGTTTCCGACGATGATCAAACCACGCCGGACTTGAACATATCAGATCGTTATCAAGGTGCGGATGACGTATCCAGTGAGCCGGCAGCTCCTACCTCTCCTCCTGCATCATAGATCATCAAAACAGATGTGTTATTCTGAAAACATTATGGATCTGTAAATAAGTTGTGTGATACTTTTGCTAGTGCCAAGTTTTTATCTATTCAGCACTTTTGGCTTAAATACTTATGTGCCTGAAATGTTTGCATAAGCACTTGTATTTTTTGTCTACACTTATCGTTTATCTGGCTTTCCACCTCGTCCCTTTCGTGAGCCGGAAAACCTTTAGCACGGAAACTTTGCCGAGCAACAGAGCTCAATTGCTAAACCAGTTTAAACTCGGAAACAAAGCCGGCCTCTAGTACCAACAATTCATTACTCGGGAAATGCCCGCATCCAACAATCAAACAAATAACCAAATTATAGACTATAAAATTTAGATTTATACCCGAAGGTAGCATTTTTAGAATCAGAAATCTAAACCAGAACAAACATGAGCATAAAGTACTTTCAAGTATTCTGGGATTTTCGACTGTGACATGATCATTCGGAAATAAGATGGTAAAAAACTTCTCAGATTTTTTTGAGTCAACGACTACTTTTATTTCTCATTGAACATGTACACATATATGATTACAAAGAAAGATAAACTAAGAATAAAAGGGACATAGCTGAGCAATATTCCATGGTCTGTCTAATTCTTCCGGATTTGTACTACCTCCAGCTCTCTTTCTCTTCTTAGTAGTAGGTCTTTCCTTGACTGGCCGCATATCAGTTAGGTAGTAAGAACCATTATGCAATACTCGACTAACCAAAAAAGGCCCTTCCCATACTGGGGAAAGGTTGTGCTTTCTTTACTGCACAAGCTGGAGAACCAAATCGCCCTTATTGAAAGACCGGTTTCTGACTCTCTTGCTATGATACTTGTGTAACTTCTGCTGACAGGCTGTGGATCTCATTTCAGCAATGACCCGAACTTCTTCGACTAAGTCGAGATCATTTTGTCGAGAAATCTTGTCATCCTCTTTGATATACGCGGCAACTCTAGGAGAATTATGAATCAGATTACTAGGAAGAACTGCTTCAGCACCATAGACCAAGAAGAAAGGTGTGTATCCTGTTGACCTGTTCGGAGTTGTTTGCAAGCTCCATATTATAGAGGGTAATTCCTCTTCCCAAGCCCCCGCAGCACGTCTAAGTGGTGCTTCGAGTCTTGGTTTTAGGCCTTGTAAGATTAAACCATTTTCCCTTTAAACTTGTCCATTAGCATGCGGATGTGCGACTGACGCAATGTCAAGCCGGATACTTTGTTTGTTGCAAAATTCGGCAAGCTCTCCCATAGAGAAATTAATCCCGTTGTCCGTGATAATGCTATGCGGATAACCATACCAGATTATAACATCCTCGACAAATCTTCTGGATGTTGCTCCATCACAACTAGTGATGGGTTTAGCCTCAATCCATTTGGTGAATTTATCCACCATCACTAGGAGGTGAGTAAATCCACTTGGAGCCCGTTTAAACGGCCCTACCATGTCAAGCCCCTAGACCGTAAAAGGCCATGTTATAGGTATTGTTCGCAACTGATCAGCTGGAACATGAGATTGTTTGGCATATTTTTGGCAGCCCTTGCACGTCTTGACCAGCCGTTCGGCATCTGCCTTGGCTGTAAGCCAGAAAAAACCGTGTCGAAAAGCTTTTGCCACTAAAGACTTGGCTGCAGCATGGTGACCACACTCGCCTTCGTGGATCTCTCTTAAGATTTCCACTCCTTCTTCCGGAGATACACAACGCTGAAAAACCCCATATACACTCTGCTTATAGAGCTCACCACTAATTGTAGTGTAGGATTTTGCTTGTCGAACGATCTGTCGGCTCAGAACTTCGTCTTCGGGTAATTTTCCATCTACCAAGTAATCAAGGTAGGGTTGAGTCTAGTTGGGAATTACAACCAGAACTGCTACTAAAGGTGAGTCAGATGTGGTCGGATATTCCTCGTCTACTCCCTTTATAGAGGGAACTTTGAGATGCTCTAAAAAAGCGCCATCTGGGACCTCTTTCGGCGCAGAGCCTATCCGAGATAATGCGTCTGCTTCCTCATTTTCTGCTCGAGGGATGTGTTGAACCTCAAACCCTTCGAACGATTTAGATAGATCATCCATAACAGCTTTATATGCTGCCATGTGCTTATTTGCATTACAAATATCTTACACTTGTTGAGCAACAAGATCTGAATCTCCATAACACATCAAACATCGGATGCTGATATCCTTAGCAATCCGGATTCCATGCAGCAGTGCTTCATACTCGGCAATGTTATTTGTTGCTATGAAGTGGATCTGCAACACGTATAGAAGTTTATCTCCTTGGGGTGATTTGAGTACCACGCCAGCCCCCGAGCCCCCTCGAGCCTTAGACCCGTCAAAATATAGGGTCCAATATTCCGACTCAGGGAGGGTCATATTCTCCTTTGTCTCTGTCCAATCAGCAACAAAGTCAGCAAGGATTTGGGATTTGATTGCTGTCCGAGGTTTATACTCAATATCAAAAGCTGAAAGCTCTATGCCCCATTTTGCGACGCGTCCTGTAGCCTCGCTGTTGTTGATTAGATCTCTCATGAGAGCTGTGCTCACCACGGTTATTGGATGTTCCTGAAAATAGTGCTGTAACTTACGAGCTGCAAAGAACACACCATAAGCCAACTTTTGATAGTGCGGATACCGCTGTTTTGATTCAGTTAGGACCTCACTGAGATAGTAAGTCGAACGTTGCACCAGGTGTTCCTGATTTTCCTCTAGTCTCTCCATTACCATGATGATACTGATGACCCTGTTTGTCGCAGCGAGATAGAGCAACATCGGTTCTCTTGGTTCCGGTGCTGCAAGGATAGGAGCAGACGAGAGTACTTCTTTCAAGTCTTGTAGTGCAGCTTCAGTTTCATCAGTCCAAATGAATTTCTTGGTCTTTTTCAGGAGTTTGTAAAGTGGTGCGGCTCTTTCTCCGAGCCGGCTTACAAACCGACTAACTGCAGCAATGCAACCAGTGAGTCTTTGAATGTCCTTCAAGCAAGTTGGCCTAGAAATACTGAGTATAGCCTTAATCTTGTCTCGGTTCACCTCTATGCCTCTTTGAGACACGATGAAACCTAGCAATTTTTCGGCTGGGATTCCAAAGAAACACTTCTTCGGATTGAGCATAATGTTGTATTTTCGTAAATTTGCGAATGTTTCCTCCAAGTCGGAAATTAATGTTTCCTTCTTTTGGACATCACCGCAATATCATCCACATATGCATGTACGTTGCGTCTGATTTGATCGTGGAGGCAACGCTGCATAGTGCACTGGTACTTAGCTCCTGCGTTCTTCAACCCAAAGGGTATCGTAACAAAACAGAAGGTTCCGAAGGGGGTTATGAATGAAGTTTTGATTTTATCCGATTCCTTCATCCGAATTTGGTGAATATGCGTCAAGAAAACAGAGGAGTTTCGAGCCTGCCGTAGAATCGATAACTTGAGCAATTCTAGGTAGAGCAAACGGAACTTTGGGACAAGCCTTGTTCAAGGCAGTATAATCAACACACATCCTTAAATCAGTTGTGTCCTTTTTAGGGACCATTACAGGATTGGCCGACCAATCAGTATGGATGACCTCTTCTATGAATCCAGCTAACTCGAGCCGGGCTAGTTCCTTAGCTATTGCCTTACACTTTACATCGCCAAAATATCGTATGGACTGTTTGACGGGTTTAGCATTCGGGTTTACATTTAGAGAGTGCTCGACAAGTTCCCTAGGTACTCTGGTCATGTCAGATGGCTGTCATGCGAAGATATCTTGATTTGCTTGGAGGAACTTGATGAGCACGCTTCTTCGTCTCTTCCGATGCCTTCTTCGTCTTCTTCCGATGCCTTGAACTCCGGATTCGGCTTTGTCATCTCCTTCTTTGTTGCGGGCATCTCAGATGGATCGATGGTCTTCTTGATCTCATGGTACTCCTGGGCGTGCAGCATGGCTTCAGCAAAGGCGACATTTCCATCCTCGCACTCTCGCACTTTCTTCGGGTCTCCCCTGATGGTTATCACGCCATTGGGACCTAGAATTTTCATCATATTGTAAATGTAACACGGACGAGCCATAAAAGCCCAATAAGCTGGACGTCCAAATATAGCGTGGTACGCGCTCTTGAATGGAACACTTTGAAAGAAAGTGCTTTCGTCTGATAGTTCTTTGGAGTTCCAAAAGTAACATCCAAAGTGATCTCTCCCAGGGAATTTGCTTGTCTTCCTAGGACAACTCCGTGAAATATCACAGAGCTGTGATTCAACTGAGTCCCCGAGATTCGCATCTGGCATAGCGTTTCGACATGCAGAATGTTGATGCTGCTACCACCGTCCATGAGGGTCTTGGAGAAACCATAACCCTCAATAAGTGGATTGACGACTAAGGCGTATTTTCCTTGTCTGTGCAACTTAGGCGGATGATCAGCACGGTCAAAGGTGATTGCAACTTCCGACCAATCCAGGTACTAAGGGACAACCGGAACTATCGTGTTGAGCTCATGCAGAACTGCTTTCTTGACCTTAGCTGGTTGAGATCCGAGGAAGGTGACATAGGTGTCTTTCTTTGTGGGAAAGGTTTTCTTCCCCTCCGGCTTGGGATTTGAAGCTTCGGCTTCCTCCATGTCAGAATCTTCCTTGGTCTCCTTATCCTTTTCGGGATTCTTCTTTCCCTTCTTCCGCTTAGCCCTGTAGCCAGCGGTATCATCTTTCTTGATGTCATCATTGAAACGATACTTGGCGTTTGTCTGAGACGAGCCCCTATTGGCGTCGAGGTGATGCAGACATGGGTTATTGGCAATGTCGGCCAAAGAGTAGGTTTTTCCAGGTTGCTGGTCTCCTCTACCATGAACTCTTGATATCCCACGACCATGTCCGCGGCCACTGCCACGTCCTCCTCGTCCTCTAGACCGGAAAGTAGCAGTAACCACTATCGTTTCCATGTTGGGCTTTTCTTCTGAGGTATTCTTGCACTTGTGAGCTCGTTGCTTTGGTTGTTTTGCTGACCGTGGCATAGCTAGGGCATTCAGTAATCCCTCTGCATCGTCGTCAGCATCTGCATACTTGCTCGCTGTTTCTATCATCTCTCCCAGATCAGTGACCTTGTCGCACTTCAAGCGATGACGTAGTAAACCAATTGTGAGTCCTGCAATGAAAGCTTCAATCGTAGTTTGGTCATTTACTCCTTCACAGGAGTTCTTTGTGTTTCTCCGGGTTTCTGGGTGAAACGTTGTAGGCCTCCTACCGTATAGGGCCTCCGATATGTCCCTTCGAAATTCCGAAAGAATGCACTTTGCATGTCATACCAGTTGTGGATGGTGTTCTCCGGAAGTTCATTGAGCCATGATCGTGCCATATTCCGCAACATGAGTGGGAGATATCGGGTTGTGACCAAGTTGTTTCCGCCTTTGGCGATACAGCAAGCCTGGAAAAAATCCTGGAGCCAAGTATCTGGCTGAGCTATAACGTCGTAGGCCTGAATGTGTCTTGAGACAGCGAATCCTTCCGGGAATTTTGTGGCTCTTATGCATGGTCCAAAGCATTTTGGGCCCATGTATATATCATCGTTTTCGTAGCGTCGCGCCTCTATGTTGGAGTTAATCCGGTGTCGCGCATCACTTGGAGACAAAGATCGTCATCCTGAGTGACGGCTATGGTTGCGGTGCCTTGGAGCCGGACTTCGGCTTCTACCACCACCTCCTCCGCCGCGACGCCCTCGTTGGCCTCCTTGAGAGCCATTGTGATGGATACTTGGTGGAGAGGGTGGGGAAGCTGGATTGTTTCCGGCTGATCGCCGGCCTCCGTCTGGAGCGTCATTATTCCGATTCTGGGGAGGGTCTTCATTGCGATGAGCCCCCTGTCGGCTTGTCTCGCCATGGTTTCCGTCGTTCCTTCATCTGTCACTCCGACCATGGTGGGGCTCAGCTGGACGGTTTGTAAGTCTAGGAGGTGGCATCCTTTGACGCTCCTCCTCCCGATGTTTCTCTTTGTCTTCTCCCCCACGATCGTTCGACTCTCATCGGGGAGGGTTTCTCGGATATAGTGCAGCAATTGCTTCTTGCTTGGCAGCTGGAGCGACATTGCGCCAGTCACGTGCATCTCTATGATGCTGTGCTGAAGATCCGGTTCTTGAGTAGTTGTCTTCCCGACGGTCGGAACGGTAATGCTGTTCTGGAGCATGTTGGGGTCTTATGTCCTACCAAGCCGAGTCCGTGCGACATTGGTCAGATTTTGAGACTAGTTTTCTGCTTCCGGATTTTGTGGCCCTTTGTTGTTCTAGACCCTTGGTGAGTAGCTTAATGCCCAATCGAACATGTTCTAGGCCTGGATTGTTCGATAGGATATCTCGAGCTGCAACAGTGTTCTGTACCGGTGTTGGATACACCAGATCCCCTTTGCTATCGAGACGAGGCATCTCTAGGTCTCCTTCAAAGAGAACCTTGTGCACTTCCGAGAATTGATTTTCATGTGTGTGACGCTTCCGGGTCTTTTGATATTGCCGAGAGATATACTTCTCCGCAGTTGCCATGCGTTTCTTCTCCTCCTCTATGTTTTTGGCTTCATCCAAGAGTACTTGACGACGCGCTTCTAGGGCCTGGGCCCTTTCATCCAGTTCTTCAGCAGTAAGTTCTGCAGCTGTAGGGATAAGTGTGGTTAATGCAGCATTGATGAGTTTACGTGCACCTTCAGTGATCACGTGTCCATCCACCAAATCTTCTTTTGGCTCGTCTAGGATAAGTGCTCCATCCGAGTCTTCTTATTCCTCGGCAATCACTTCCTCTGCCGGAAGATCCTTTGCCAGGATCTTGTTCTTCTTGTTCTTCTTCTTTGCCTTCTTGGCGGCGCCGGTAGCAAATATGACTTTGGGCCCGTTTCCCGGAGTGAAACTTTGATCGATACTTTCCGCCATTTGATTCTCGGAATCATCTCCGAGATCCATGTTGTCCTGTGCTTTGGGAGAGTTTTCTCTGGATCCTTCGTCCATGTCTTCTCCTTCTGCAGCAGCTGTGGAGTTAAGCTCCTCTTCATATTCTGCGAAGAACTTCCGGAAATCTTCCGACGTCATGGAGTCATCCGAAGATGCTGGTAATTCAACGCTTGTTCTGATAGCCTCCAGCACAGAGTCGATGTTGTCTCCAGCATCAGCAGAGCCATATCTGGATCCCACATACCCGACAAAGTACGATGCGTTCCTCCTGAGATAACTGCGGTCTTCATAGTAGGCTTTGTTGAAACACCTGATGGTCTCGAGGATTGCATCTACGCTCGCGTCTTGCATCATCATGCGCCTCAACGTGTATCTCAGGAGAGGTCTGTCTATCCTGGCGTCAACAGAGCCAGAACCAGAGTTATCTTCTTGCTCCTCCTGGATTTCGACCTCCGCAGGTAGGTCGATCTAGGTTTCGACCTCGCTAGGGAGATCCGCTCCAGATCCGACTTGTGCTGCGAGATCTGCCTCAGGTTCAGCTTTGTCCACTATCTCCGCAACTGGTGCGGGCTGGGTGCGATTAGAGTTTTCTGAGATCCAGAACTCTGCCGCCTCCACGGACAAAGGGGACCCAGAAATTTCTTCTACCTGTATCATCACCACTGGGGCGGGTGGGGCAGGTTCAGCGAATTCGATGTAAACATCGATCTCACCAAAAGACATGATGGTGTAGGTGGTCACGGCTTCCCTATCCGGAAACCAAGTCTCGTCGAGGACGATGAGAGGGACGTCACTGGCATAGAGGATGCGAATGACGGCGATAGTCTCGCCGATTCTAATTCTTACAGATTCTGCTCGGAACGCAGAACCGAAGCTCACTTGCCCGAGAGTGGGCGCCAACTGTCGTCGTATTGATGACAAGTACGCCGTGAGGGGGTTCTCGAGGCGTGTGGAAGAGAGGGGTGTGAGTCATACGGGATGCCGGGACGGTGAGCACACAAGTTTACCCAGGTTCGAATCCACCGGCCTTGGATGGATCCTACTCCTGCTAGCAATCCAGTAATACGGCAGAGCCAGCATATGGGTTACAAGGGTTTCGCCTGTGCAAGTTGAGACTGTAGACTATTATGAGGGTGCCCTAAAGGCTCTCCCTAGGACGGTTTATATAGATATCCGGCCTAGGGTTTACATGAGAGATCTATCTGGCTACGACTAAGAGTCGGTTACAGAGTACATCTTGAACTACAAGTAACACTATGGGCCTATGTCGGTAAGTCTTCTGGGCCTTCCTATAGCCGGATTGGACTCCGTTCTTCTCCCTAACTGGGCCGCCTGTGAAGCAAAGCTCTAACCCGAAGTGGGCCACCCTGGTCAGTGAGGTACGCTGAGGATACCTGGAAAGTATATCCCCAACAACCTCTCCAAGCAAACCTAGTCTCTCAAACTTAATCTAAGATCACTCAAAAAATTTGAATCAAAAATTCAAAAGTAAATTTCATGCGGCCATTAACACAAACACCTTGTCTACAGAAAACTAACCTCTGCCTAACTTCCCTAATTTGTACCCCTCTCCACTCCCCTGTCCCCCTAGCATCTAACCAAGCCCCAGACCATCTCCCCCCTTCGTCGTTTGTACAGTGGAGCGCCGCCCGTTTGTGGTCATCGTCGGCCGACCACGGCCAGCCGCAGCAGACCCCCCTCCCCTGCGCCCATCCAGGATGTCCAGTAGCCTTGCCATACTCTACCGCCACCCCTGTCCAGCCCACAATAGCAACCGAGCCATGGACCACACTAGCACCGCCACGCACCGCCTCTCTGCACCGTGTCTAGAGCGCGCCAGTGCGCCGTGCCAGACCAGCTTGCCCAGCTCGTGCCTTGCCCTCACCGCGCACGCGCAGCCTCGCCATGATCACCGCACCCTGGCAGACACCCCCGTTCGCCGCCGCGCGACCTGCAGCTGCCGCAAACACTTCTACCGCTATGCGGAGCACCGCACGCTCCCGACTGAACCAAGCCGCCCCACGCCGCGCCATTAAGTCCGTGAGAACCGCCAGGGAGCACTGCACCGTCCTACACCCTCGCCCATGTCGTTAGCCGCTTGTAGCAACGCCACCGTCGAACTAACCGCCACACCGCTCGGTCCCCTCGTAGGGCTATAAAAGAAGGCGACCCCCCCCTCCATTCTCCACACCACTCGACTCCCCTCTCCTCACTGACCTTACCCACCTCTCCCTGGAACAAGGCGAGCAACACCGTGCCGGAATTTCACAGAAGTCCACCGCTACTAGAGGAGAAGGGTGCCGTTGATTCCGACCACCCCAAGCCCTACCATGACCGCGCCTCACCTCGCCATCGTCTACCACGTCATTTGCCCCCGTCGCTGAACCTAGCTGGAGCCCAGGTGAGCCCCGCGAGACCCCCACCGCCGCGCTAGGGTAAATTCCTCGCCGGAGTAGTTCGTCGTCGATGATGAGCCACGACCGTTGGATTAGAATAAGATTGCACGGTTCAGATTCGCTCATACCGCTTCGTGTAGTTAGTCCCGCTGACTAGTGAGTCTGTGCTGTCAGCAACCCTCTGCGCCGTGTAGTGTAACTGGGCCATCCCGTTTAAATTCCTGCGCTGGCCTGGAAATCCAAATAGATGTTTTTCCATTTTAGTTAAAACCCTATTTTGTGCCTAGATTCAAAAATCAATTAAGAGAGTTTCACTGAACCAAATTGCATGATTCAAATTTTGTTAGAAAGATAATTAAAATATCTATCCAAGCCCGTTGGATTTAAATCAATTGGAGTTATAAATCTACTATACCAAAAATAACAAGACAGAGGCTTTTGCAACTTCAAACATTATTAAAAAATCAACCATAATAGCTTTTGAGTTGATTCCAACTCTCAAAAATCACATTTGACAATATATATCTGAATATGTAAAAATATTTAGGTTTGCATGCGATGACTTTGGACTAGTACAAAAAGAATGCTATTAGGGCATTTCTAGTCACTTTAAATTGATTAAATAATAATCTAAAACTTTATAAAATGTGACCAACACTTTAAATCACATTCCCATGTATTAGAATATGTGGTGATGACATGTGTCCACATGATCCCATATTTTAATTGGATAATATTAAATCTTAATTAATTTCAATGAGTAGAAATTACTTTTCTAAAATAAAAAGAAATAAGACTAAGTCTTTATTTCATGTGATGATTGTGATGATGCTAGATCATCAAGTGTGAACCTTAGTTTGTTAAATAGAAATAGTTAAGTATTGTTTGGTGATTGTGTACCCCGTATTCCTTTATAGACGATAGTACCAACCAAGTCTACGAGGAGGAGGAGTTCTACCCCGAAGAAGACGAAGAAAACTTCAATCACTACACCAACCAAGGTAAGCTAGAATTATGCAAGCTAACACTTGCAAGTCTTATACCTATGCAAGCCATCACAAATTGTAGGATAACCTAAGAAAGATGCATTAGGCATGCTTTGGTTATATACCTTTGATTATGCCCATCCCAAGTTTTACTTGCAAGCTTTATTCTTTTACTTTACCAAAGTTGTTTACTTTTAATTAGTGCTTTGTGAGTTTTGGAAAAATAGAATAGATAGCATAAAGAGTATAAAACTAGGCCTATCTAGTGATACTTAGATGTCATTCTATGGCATGAGATTGAAGATTATCACCTCTCATTAGTGAACACTCTTAAGTTAGTGGCTAGTGCTAAGCATAAAACTTGATCACTTTAGATGGGAATACTTAGTGAAAATGATTATGAAAACCTTGGAATGATGCTTCATTCTATTGAGATGTTTTGACATGTGTTGAGGAACACAATCGTTTGATGATGAAATGTTGAGGCATGAGCCTTACCCCTTTATAAAAACTGATGGTTGGGTTCGGATGCGATACCTGTTGGGTCCATAGCATAGAAAACAAAAAACTTCCTACGATGAGAACTATACGCCAAGATCTATCTACTAGATACAGAGCAACGGGTGGACATACATCCATGGAGAACTTACCCTCGAAGACAACGAGCTTTGTTAATGAGTAGGAACTCGTGGTTGATGTAGTCGTACACTTGCCGATCTCAAGATCATGAGGAAGTCCGAGTGCCGCAACTCAGCAGCGCATCCGCACTCGCACACACGTTCAAGCCACCGGACAACCTCCACCTCCTCGCTCCAGCGATCCAGCCGAAGCAGCAACTCCTTCCAGACGAAATGCCACCGGGAACATGTATCTCGCTAATCTGAGACCATGGGGGAATAATTCTAGAGGGGGAGAGAGATCCTTCACAAGGAGGTGTGTGGATGAAGGACGGAATGGGTGGCCTTTTATAGGACGAGGAGGGTGCCCCCTCTCTCCATGGCCGGCGCATGGGGGGGTGACCCCTCACCTCCCCCATTCATGTGGTGGTAACCCCTCCACATTAAAATGCCTCTTCACATTCCCTTTTAAAGTCTCCACTTTAAATGCATTAAATTTTTCCAAATTTAATGCTCTCTCATTTAATAAAACTCTTTTTATTAAATTTATTCAGAATTTTGTTAATTACTTTAATTAACAAACATTCACATATAGCCCCTTGCAATATTTCAATATCACATGCAGAACCACCTTCTGCAATTTCACCCGAAACAATTTCCGGTTTCTATTGAAACAATTCCTGCGCTTTGCAATTCTTTCGTCTGAAACATATGTGCTCCAAAATGGTGTCCGGTAACTCTTAAGTGTGCCACCCTACGGTTAGCGAATAATGCAGACATGATCGAGACCCTTCTCCGATCAATAATCAGCAGCGGGACCTGGAGATCCGTACTGACTCCTACACATTCAACGATGACTCCTGTGATCGTGAGAACCTTTAACGCTTGTAACTAAATCCCTTTGTCTATCAATATATTACATGTCCGAGATTCGATCATCGGTATCTCCATACCTAGTTTGATCTTGTTACCGACATGCACTCTTTTCTTGTTCCCGTGATATAACATTCTAGTGATCACATCACTTGCTTGCAAGTTATCCTAATGTGATATCACCGAGAGGGCCCAGAGTATATCTATCCGTCATCTGGATTGACAAATTCCACTCTTGAGCCATGAGCCTCAACATAACACCTTCGTAGTACTGAACCCATCTTTATAGTCACCCTGTTACGGTGTGACGTTTGATGTTATCAAGATACTCTTCCGGTGTTAGCAATTAACATGATCTCATGGTCTAAGGATAAAGATTACTTCGTATGATGTTATAGCAATATAAACATAATGACTTGATCGTAATGCTATACTTCGGATGAATGTTCATCACATCATTTCACAAATGCTGTGACCTTGTTATTAACAACATCCAATGTCCATGATCAGGAAACCTTGATCATCTTGTTAATCAACAAGCTAGTCTATAAGAGAGGCATAACAAGGAACCCTTTTTGTTTATTAAACACACATGTATTGATGTTTCCTATCAATACAATTATAGCATGCAAAATAAACATCTATCATATACAAGGAATAGATAATAACAACTTTATTATTGCCTCTCAGGGCATATTTCCTTCAGTCTCCCACTTGCACTAGAGACAATAATCTAGTTTATATAGTAATAAATCTAACACCCATGGAGTTCTGGTGTTGATCATGTTTTGCCCTAGGGAGTACTTTAGTCAACGGATCTGCTACATTCAGGTTTGTGTGCACTTTACAAATCTTTATATCTCCATCCTTGACATGCTCGCGGATGGAGTGAAACCGGCGCTTAATATGCTTGGAATTCTTGTGAGACCTTGGTTCCTTGCGTTGGCTATGGCTCCATTATTGTCACAATAGATTACCATTGGGTCCAACGCACTAGGAACCACACCTAGTTTCGTTATGAACTCCTTCATCCAAACCGCTTCCTGCGCTGCTTCTGAAGTAGCAACATATTCCGCCTCCGTCGTTGATCCAGCCACCACAGGTTGTTTGGAGCTCCTCCAACTATCTGTTGCTCCGTTCAAGAGAAATACGTATCCGGATTGAGACTTAGAGTCATCCGGATCAGTGTCAAAGCTAGCATCGACATAACACTTAGCGACTAGCTCTTCTTCACCTCCGTATACAAGAAACATATCCTTAGTTCTTCTCAAGTACTTAAGGATATTCTTGACCGCTATCCAGTGTTCTGAACCTGGATGAGATTGGTACCTACTAGTCAAACTAATAGCATGTGCCACATCCGGTCTTATACATAGCATGGCATACATTATAGAGCCTATGGCTGAGGCATAGGGGATCTTATCCATTATCTCTCTTTCTTCCGCCGTAGCCGGACTTTGAGTCTTACTCAATGTCTTGCCTTGCAACATAGGTAAGTACCCCTTCTTACTTCCGTCCATATTAAACTTCTTTAATATCTTATCAAGGTATGTACTCTGCGATAGCCCAATTAGGTGTCTTGATTTATCTCTATAGATTTTAATGCCTAATATATATGAAGCTTCACCAAGGTCCTTCATCGAAAATTTGCTGTTTAGATAACTTTTAACACCGTTTAAAAGATCTATATCATTTCCAATCAATAATATGTCATCCACATATAATATCAGAAATGCCACATTGCTCCCACTCACTTTCTTGTAAATACAAGCCTCTCCATAAGTTTGGACAAATCCAAACTCTTTGATCACCTCATCAAAGCGGAGATTCCAACTCCGGGATGCTTGCTTCAGTCCGTAGATGGATCGCTGAAGTTTGCACACCTTATCAGCATCCTTAGGATCGACAAAACCCTTAGGTTGTATCATATACAACTCTTCTTCAATATTACCATTGAGGAACGCAGTTTTGACATCCATCTGCCATATTTCATAATCAAAATATGCAGCAATTGCTAACATAATCCTAACCGACTTAAGCATCGCTACAGGAGAGAATGTCTCATCGTAGTCAACTCCTTGAATTTGTCGAAACCCCTTTGCGACAAGTCGAGCCTTATAGATGGTTACATTACCATCAGCATCAGTTTTTCTTTTGAAAATCCATTTATTCTCAACGGCCTTTCGATCGTGAGGTAAGTCCACCAAGGTCCAAACCTGGTTTTCGTACATGGATTCCATCTCGGATTTCATGGCTTCTAGCCATTTGTTGGAATCAGGGCTCATCATCGCTTCTTCATACGTCGCAGGGTCATCTATTTCATCAATCATGAAATTCATAACAGGATTGCCGTACAGTTTAGGAGCTGCACGTGTCCTGCTTGACCTGCGAGGTTCGACAGTGTCCTCTTTCGGAGTTTCATGATCAATATCATTAGCTCTCTCTTCATTAGGTGAAGTCAACCCCGAAACAACTTCTGGAGCTGCACTACTCGCCATTTCATGAAGAGAAGGTTCAATAACCTCTTCGAGTTCTACCTTCCGACTACTCACACCTTTCGCGAGAAACTCCTTCTCAAGAAAGGATCCATTCTTGGCAACAAAGACCTTGCCCTCGGATCTGTGATAGAAGGTATACCCAATTGTTTCCTTAGGGTATCCTATGAAGACGCAATTTTCCGCTTTGGGTTCAAGTTTATCCGGTTGAAGTTTCTTCACATAAACATCGCATCCCCAAACTTTAAGAAATGACATCTTAGGTTTGTTTCCAAACCATAATTCATACGGTGTCTTTTCAACGGATTTAGATGGTGCCCTATTTAAAGTGAATGCAGTGGTTTCTAGTGCATAACCCCAAAATGACAGTGGCAAGTCAGTCAGAGACATCATAGATCGAACCATATCCAATAAAGTACGATTACGACGTTCTGACACACCATTACGTTGTGGTGTTCCGGCAGGCGTGAGTTGTGAAACTAACAAAATAACGATATCCACTTCGCGCCGACACACTCATTGGTCCACACACATCAGTATGTATGATTTCCAATAAATCTGTCACCCGTCCCATTGAACTGGAAAACAGCGTTCTAGTCATCTTGCCCATAAGGCATGGCTCACATGTATCAAATGATTCAAAATCAAGTGATTCCAAAAGTCCATCAGAATGGAGTTTCTTCATGCGTTTAACGCCAATATGACCTAGACGGCAGTGCCACATATATGTAGATATATCATTATCAAGTTTAATCCTTTTAGCATCAACAATATGAATATGCGTAATACTACTATCGAGATCCAACAGAAATAAACCATTCAACACAGGTGCATGACCATAAAAGATTTTATTCATATAAATCAAACAACCATTGTTTTTAGACTTAAACGAATAACCACTTTGCATCAAACACGATCCGGATACAATGTTCATGCTCAGTGCAGGCACCAAATAACAATTATTCAGGTTTATAACTAATCCCGACGGCATATGGAGAGGCAGCGTTCCGACGGCGATCACATCAACTCTTGATCCATTGCCGACCCGCATCGTGACCTCATCCCTTGCTAGTTGTCGCTTGTTCCGCAGCCCCTGAACCGAGTTACATATATCAGCAACCGATCCCGTATCAAATACCCAGGTGCTACTGCGAGTACTAGTCAAGTACACATCAATAACATGTATATCACATATACCTTTGTTTGCCTTGCTGGCCTTCTTGTCTGCCAAATACTTGGGGCAGTTGCGCTTCCAATGGCCACTCCCCTTGCAATAGTAGCACTCGGTGTCAGACTTAGGGCCAGCTCGGGGTTTCTTTTCAGGCGCGACAACAGATTTGCCGCCCTTCTTTCCCTTCTGCTTGCCTTTCTTGTCCTTCTTGAAACCAGTGGTCTTATTGATCATCAACACTTGATGTTCTTTCCTAATCTCCACTTCTGCAGTCTTAAGCATTAACAGAAGCTCGGGAAGAGACTTCTTCATGCCCTGCATATTATAGTTCATCACGAAGCTCTTGTAGCTAGGTGGCAGAGATTGGAGAACACGATGTATGCCTAAGTCAATGGGAATCGTTATTCCCAAGGAGACAAGCTTATCGGCGTACCCAGACATTTTGAGTACGTGCTCACTAACAGAGCTGTTTTCCTCCATCATGCAGCTAAAGAACTTTTATGTAGCATTATAACTCTCTATGGCAGCATGGGTATCGAAAATTATTTTCAATTCTCCCATGGTAACAAAGGCATTGCCATTTTCGAAACGTTTTCGAAGTTCTGGCTCTAGCCCATACAGTATGCCGCAATGAACTAAGTTGTGGTCCTCCTGACGAGTTATATAGACATTCTTTTCCTCGTCAGGGGCATCAGGAGCTGGTGGGGGGCCTAGAGGCGCATCTAGCATATATTGCTTTTGTGCAGCAGTGAGGAGAATCCTCAAATTCATAGCCCAGTTGGTGAAGTTGCTACCATTCGCAGCAAGTTTCTCTTTCTCCATGAACACATTGAAATTAAAAGCAGGTGGTGCCATCTACAACAAAATTTGTAAAGTATATTTAGACTAAGTTTATGATAGATTGAGTTCAACTAATCCAAATTACTAATGAACTCCCACTCAAAAACGACATCCCTCGTGTTCTTTTGGTGATTACATGAACCAAATCCACTACACCAAGTCCGATCATCACGTGAGTCGGTGTAGCTTCAAAGGCGAGCATCTATATGGGCATCATATCAACTATATGACTTATGCTTAACCTTTCGGTTCGTGTTCCGAGGCCATGTCTGTACATGCTAGGCTCGTCAAGTAAGAACCTTAGTATTTGTGTGTGTAAAACTGTCTTACAGCCGTTGTATGAAAGCATAGAGTTGAGAACACCCGATCATCACGTGATGCCTCAAAACACGATCCACAAAACGGTGCATACTTAAGGAAGAACACATTTTATCTTGATATCTAAATGAGGGATCATCTTATAATGCTACCAAACGCGCCAAACTAGCAGTATAAGATGCTAACATCTAATGTGTAAAGTGAGATGATATGTTCCATGCATTTGATCTCTATCACTTGCATCGTGGTATGATCTCTATCATTCCTTTGTGTGTAAGGCCAAGGTCTATGGAACTTACACGTTGAGTGTGTTGTAAGAGTATCTATCATACATCTACTTACAACAATACCATATCAAAACACTAGCCCAGCAACGATCTAAACTAGACGCCTCTAATTTATCAATTGCAAGTTTTACGTGGCTTAGGGATTTTGGAGATAGAACCGGTCTAACCTACGAACATTTACCACAACAAGGATAACCAAGTTATTAGCAACTCGTTGTAAATCAGATATTGACTATAGTAGGAGAGACAGACACCCGCCAGCCACTTATGCAAAACAAGTTGCATGTCAGTCGTGGAACCGGTCTCATGTACGATGACATGTAAGGTTGGTCCGGGCCGCTTCATCCCACTATGCCACCAATATCCAAAGTACATAGAAGATGCAATAACATGATCATCATCGCCCACATATAAACATATGTGTACTACCCGTGCAAAGCACCTACGCATAGATCAGGCTCTGATACCACTGTTGGGTCCGCAGCATAGAAAACAAAAAATTTCCTACGATGAGAACTATACGCCAAGATCTATCTACTAGATACAGAGCAACGGGTAGACATACATCCATGGAGAACTTACCCTCGAAGACAACGAGCTTTGTTAACGAGTAGGAACTCGTGGTTGATGTAGTCGTACACTTGCCGATCTCAAGATCGTGAGGAAGTCCGAGCGCCGCAACTCAGCAGCGCATCCACACTCGCACACACGTTCAAGCCACCGGACAACCTCCACCTCCTCGCTCCAGTGATCCAGCGGAAGTAGCAACTTCTTCCAGACGAAATGCCACCGGGAACATGTATCTCGCTAATCCGAGACCATGGGGGAATAATTCTAGAGGGGGGAGAGATCCTTCACAAGGAGGTGTGTGGATGAAGGAGGGAATGCGTGGCCTTTTATAGGAGGAGGGGGGTTCCCCCTCTCTCCATGGAGGGCGCATGGGGGGGTGACCCCTCACCTCCCCCATTCATGTGGTGGTAACCCCTCCACATTAAAATGCCTCTTCACATTCCCTTTTAAAGTCTCCACTTTAAATGCATTAAATTTCTCCAAATTTAATGCTCTCTCATTTAATAAAACTATTTTTATTAAATTTATTCATAATTTTGTTAATTACTTTAATTAACAAACATTCACATATAGCCCCTTGCAATATTTCAATATCACATGCAGAACCACCTTCTAAAATTTCACCCGAAACAATTTCCGGTTTCTATTGAAACAATTCCTGCGCTTTGCAATTCTTTCGTCTGAAACATATGTGCTCAAAAATGGTGTCCGGTAACTCTTAAGTGTGCCACCCTACGGTTCGCGAATAATGCAGACATGATTGAGACCCTTCTCCGATCAATAATCAGCAGCGGGACCTGGAGATCCGCACTGACTCCTACACATTCAACGATGACTCCTGTGATCGTGAGAACCTTTAACGCTTGTAACTAAATCCCTTTGTCTCTCGATATATTACATGTCCGAGATTCGATCATCGGTATCTCCATACCTAGTTTGATCTTGTTACCGACGTGCACTCTTTTCTCGTTCCCGTGATATAACATTCTAGTGATCACATCACTTGCTTGCAAGCTATCCTAATGTGATATCACCGAGAGGGCCTAGAGTATATCTATCCATCATCTGGATTGACAAATTTCACTCTTGATCCATGAGCCTCAACATAACACCTTCGTAGTACCGAACCCATCTTTATAGTCACCCTGTTACGGTGTGACGTTTGATGTTATCAAGATACTCTTCCGGTGTTAGCAATTAACATGATCGCATGGTCTAAGGATAAAGATTACTTTGTATGATGTTATAGCAATATAAACATAATGACTTAATCGTAATGCTATACTTCGGATGAATGTTCATCACATCATTTCACAAATGTTGTGACCTTGTTATTAACAACATCCAATGTCCATGATCAGGAAACCTTCATCATCTTGTTAATCAACAAGCTAGTCTATAAGAGAGGCATAACTAGGAACCCTTTTTGTTTATTAAACACACATGTATTGATGTTTCCTATCAATACAATTATAGCATGCAAAATAAACATCTATCATATACAAGGAATACATAATAACAAATTTATTATTGCCTCTCAGGGCATATTTCCTTCAATGCCATTCCAATTTTACCGTACAACCACAATACCTGAATTGGGTAGGGCTTAGCCAGAAGTTTATATGCATTAGTATGGGTTCCTCACGAAGGAGGTTTGAGCTGAGGCTACCTCTTGATGTTTTTCCACCTATGCAGTGCCTAGGATGGCAGATGGCCATGGCTGGGAGGCCAAGCTCATAGGGGAGGTGCCTATACTAGAGTGTGTAATTGAAAGGTTATGATTGATTATCCGCATACTAAGTATGATGATTTAGGGTTATCCCTGATAGATGTATCGAATTTTGTGGTGAAAGTGTACCACCTCTGCAGAGTGTCAAACTATTCGAATAGCCGCGTCCGCGGTCATGGACAGTTGGAGTGATCATACTATTCCGTCGTTAGATGTTTTCAAAATGACTTGTGAAATGAATTGTGACTTTGACATGACCACAACAGGGCTGTGAATATGAAAACTAGTTTCCCACTTAAGTGATTTAGAACATTAAATTAGTTTTCTTTACTTCTAAACTCAGTTTAGATAAATATGGCTTTTTGCAAATAAACCTAGAGCTTAAGATTCCTACTAGAACCACCTTACTTGTTAGTAATAGTTTGTGAGTACTTAAAGAGTACTCATGGCTTTGTCCCTAGCTATTCCTGTGGACAGACTATGAGGAGGACTATCAGGAAGATGGATCGCAGGACGGCTACGACAACTAGGATCATCTCCCATCATCAGCATTGCCTGTGACACTGAAGATGGAGCCCACTACTAAGCTTATTATTCCGCTGCTTGATTGTATTAAGACTGGATCATGAGATCCTTTATTTGTGTAAAACCTTATCATGGTTTATAATGGATGATGTACTGTGATATCAATTTGTTATGTCTCGCAAAAATGGTAATCCTAGGACTGTGAGGTATGGCATAATAGGCATCTGGGATTAAAAATCCGGGTGTTGACACAAGGTGTCATGTTGTCTTGAGTGAATTGACTACAAGTGTTGAGAGTGGAAATAGGTGAGTGAATGTCGGAGTAGATTTAAGTACTGAATGGAACTGGAAGTAAATAACATAAAGGTAAAAGTAAAGAAATTGTTTGATATTCCTATAGATGAGAAGTTAGGCAAAAATGGTAATCCTAGGACTGTGAGGTATGGCATAATAGGCATCTGGGATTAAAAATCCGGGTGTTGACACAAGGTGTCATGTTGTCTTGAGTGAATTGACTACAAGTGTTGAGAGTGGAAATAGGTGAGTGAATGTCGGAGTAGATTTAAGTACTGAATGGAACTGGAAGTAAATAACATAAAGGTAAAAGTAAAGAAATTGTTTGATATTCCTATAGATGAGAAGTTAGGCACCGAGAGAAATGGTTCATGGTAATAGTGAATGTGCCAAATGGATAAAAATGGAATAAGTTATTATGATACTTCTTATTCATACGTGAGTAGGCAAGCAACCCATATACCGACTAGGAGCCCTCTTGGTAGATTCCTCTCAATCCCAATGATCCGTCTATCTGTTACCACAGTAATGGTCAACAGATCAATTGAGGTCTTCTGACCAGATCAAGGCTGTAAACTTGATGGTTCCTTGTTATCCTCAAGTTATACTAGCTCCTCTTTGATATCAGTCAGGTCACTCGGAGGTCGCCGATTCATTAGTAAACAAGTTCATACCTATGAGATCACGAGATCAAGTTATTTGGGCCCTTAAATTGGACAACAAGCATTGGGCAAACATAGGTAGTCATTCTCACAATATAATAATCACGACAACAATCACAAATAGATGGAAATATAGGAGGCACAACACATCTCACTAATCCCCTACATCTTCCACGCCTATGGGGATTTACTCATACATGAGAGAATGACAGATCAAAGGCATATTCATATTGCAAATGGAAATCATCTCAACTTTACCGTAGCAAGCCACAATGTCGTTGAAGATCAAATCAAGTACAAGCCATAGTGGAATAGAGGTTCAAACCCTAATCTTACAAGTATGAATCTCTCTCTATATATATGTGTGTGTGTATATATATCTCAGTACAAGTGGGAATGATGGTGGAGTTGATGATGGAGAGGTTGTGGATCGTTGAAGGATGATGTGGTGTTCTTCTCCTTCTTCAGATCCAATTTCCTCTCCTCTGAGACTGTTTGTGGCAGTTGTGTGCATATTTAGTCTCCCTCCCTTCATGAAAGTTTCTTGTATTGATATAACAAAGGTAATGTAAGGTCGTACGGGCAGGCCGTACAGGAAGCCTCCGACCATACCAGTGGTCATTACAGGCTCTGGACGCCTCGAATGAAAGGGTCTGCAATTGGGGATTTGCTCATTTAGATGTAATTAGCTCATAAATGCTCTCATATCTTCCATAAGTGCTCAACACCTGAAAACCAATACAACAAATCAAGGTTTCGCTAAGTTGCGATTTTATCATTAGTTAAAGGTCAAAACCTGGTGAAAACCAATGGAAAATCCTTGATAAATTTTTTTTGAAATTTGGAGCTATAAACTTCCCCAAACTTAGCTGTTACTCGCCCTCGAGTGACAAAGTTATAAAGAATAATAGCGAGAAATGAATTCAATCGAGGAAACTCACATGTTCAAGGTTGTATCATATTCCATCGTCACAAATCCTGCAACCTTAAACATGATCATAATATATCTGAACAATTGCACTTAAGTTCACTTCCTAAACACATATAACTCACTAGCTAATAATTCTTAAACTAAAAAGAGACTGCCAAAAATTTGGTTAGTCTTGCGAATGAATTCTTTTAGTGCCTCTCTTTATGAGAGTAAAATCGTTTTATGGATGGGTGCTTTAGTCAAATTAGGGTCACACTAGTAGATGTCAAAACAAGGATAAACTTAGAGCTTTTCATTTAACACCCGCTTCGAAATTCATGGCTTTCCAACAACCCATCCTCTCCTTGTTTTCAAGACTTCAATCAGTGGTGAGGTGATGCCAAGACTTTCATAAGAATCAAACAATTTCTGCTCATATCTTGACAATAGTTTGTTTTGCTCAAGTACTTGGGCTCATGGAATTAAAATGTGCACACCGTAGCAATGCTACAAATGTCTACCCAACTTGTATCTAAAATCTAAGATGAACTATCATTCGTAGGCCATAGGAGTTATTAGTTCCAGGAAGTTTGGGTACTTGATGCCCACAAGTATAGGGGATCGTCGAAATCTTCGATAGGAAGTATTACCCAAAAAAATAGTTCGACTCAAGGGGAACACAAGAATACCAATAAGACTTTAACAACTAAGATGTCACTCTCAATCAACAACTAAGACGTCACTCTCAATCACACATGTATATCAATAAACTTGCAAAGAAAGTGGTGATTTATGGAAGTTGATTAAAAGCAGTAAAACAAAGTAGTAGATGAAGCGGCAGATTTCCAGTTGTCACCGGAAGTATTGTTGTGAAATTTTCAGTGGCTAAAATGCAGGCATGAGGTGATAGCAGGGTGTTGCATGAATGATATCCATCATATAATGTATCCTATTATCATGGCATTTATCTCTAATTCAGTTGTGTGTAGGTGTGTGCTCCAAACATAATCATGCATGTGAGTTTGCATAATATCTTTTGTCCTACCTACCCATTTCACTGGGGCCAACTTGGTACTACAGCCAATTAATAACTACTTTTTCAGATAGACCGGAACAAAGAATTAACACTTCAGGAACACACAATATCCTCAAACTATCTCATATTCCCATTGTTTTCCCTAATTATCACTTTAGGGTTCGTAGGTTCAACACAATAAGAGGTAATACACTTTGCAAATACATACCAAACTCAAATATATGATAGGGCAATGAAAGTTTAGTACTGAAATCATGTCACTCGGGCCCTAGCAACAAGCATTAAACATAGAAAAAGTGTACCAACACTCATACAAGAATGTCTACAAGACAAACACCTCAAATATCTATACATATGGATGATTACATGATGGATCCCATCCAGTCCCCATCCAACTCACATGCCCAGAGGGAACTATTCACACATGATGATGGGGGGTGAACTCATGGTCGTTGGTGATGATGTTGATGATGATGGTGGTGGAGAAGACCTTGAAATTCCACTCCCCGGGGTGGAGCAGGACCAATCTGACCCCCGAAACGAAGATCGTGGCTTTGGTGGCACTCTGTTTCACGAAATGCCCTGTGCCCCTAGATACCTAGGTTATTTAGGTATATAAGAGGGTACACCAAAGGAGAGGCTAAGGAAACACTCCACAGCCAAAAGGGCCTAGGTGGCGCGCCCACCCTTACTTGGTGCGCCACCTGGTCCCTTTTGGGCTTCGTGGCTCCATTTGCTTGATTCCAAGGCCCTAGGCTTCATTATTTGGTGAAAGCTAACGTGGTATTTTTCCTCGATTTTATTTCCTACAAAAATTGACAGAAAAAAGACTTTTCCTAAAAATAGCGTTAGATTCAGCAGTTTTATCCAAGTATGGGAAGATTTCGGATAAAATCATTGAGCAAGGTACTTGGAAAAGTAGATACATTTGGGATGTATCAGCTCCCCAAAGCTTAGCTCGTTGTTTGTCCTCAAACAACTCAAATATAGTGTAGAAGCGATTAAATACTTTGACAAGAACTTCGCTTTATTCATGCATAACACTTTAACATGGCAAATATTTGAAACATAGCTTTATCAATAAAGAGCAAAGTAATAATAAGAGCTTACTATGCTGGTGTACAAATGATCATACATGGTACAAAGGAGATAATATATGGTAACACTAGTTGAGCATGATTACCTAATAGTGGCAACGAACAAAGTTCTCACATTTGGTTGAATCATTTGTAAGGGTTTTGAGGCCTTTGATTCTTTCAATTGTTGACAAGTAATTCATCATGCTTGCATTGTGAACTAAATACTTTGGGGATGTTGTATCCTTCCAGTCTTTCAACGTTTAAACACTCATATAAGACCCATTCATGAGTAAGTAGCTAGTATCTTTAGTTGACAATAGGTGATCTAGAATAGGATAGGTTCTTTCTTTGGTATGTTTCTTGCACCTTTGCATGAGTGGCAGGAGTTTGGTTGCCACTTTTTGGGCTTGCAAGTCTTTTTCATTCAGCTTTGAATGGATTTTTGTATCCATAGTGCATCAATGTTTTTGATTATAAGCATTTGAATGAATAAGCATCTCTTGATTTTTTCCTTGCTTGGTGGGCACTTCTTAGTTTCAGTCCGTTTTCTTTCGTAGAAGAGCCAACTCATTGGGATATTTCATTTTTTTCAGGATAGGGGTTTAAAGGATGGGTGCCCACCAACACAATGATGTCCATGTTGGTGGAGTTGGTTTAAAAGCTAGCAGAAAGGCTTAGTTGTCAAATAAAGATACTATCAACTCGCTAACATATGATTCAACATTGAGATTCACAATTTGAAAGACCGGACTATCATATAAGCCTCGGCCTCCATATTTCAAAGACACATAGGAATATAAATATTCATCATTGAATATATGCCACGTCCACATCAACAATCATAATGGGATGCATAGACTTTTTTCATAGCTACTATCATGCAATCAAGTTAAAATAATGTTCCCTAATAACATCTCATTTGCCTCATTATATAGCCAAAAGGACACTTTGCTCAAGAATTTTCTAATGTTAACCTGCATGCATAAGTACAGCAAAGGAGTCAGACCTCTTTAATCAATTCATACATATTGATTCATCATTGTTGTTCTTCCTCTCCCATCTAGAATTGCATAATATGCTCATATTTGTTGAAATAAAGCAAATAGATATGGATTGGTTCATTCCAGACTTCATTTTTATCAATTTCAAAAAATATTACTACAAGTTTTGAAATCAATCACTTCTCATAAACATGGTGGTTTATAGTGGTTGTGATCCACATTTTATCATAACATTGAATTGGGGATCATTTACAAGTCAAATAGCCACTTTTAGTTTTTAAAATTGAAATCTGTCAACAAATTACTGTACTGATGCAGCACAATATTTCCCTACCTAAACATCCTAGAATTTTTTGCCAATTTTTGTGTGGGGGGGGATGTAAAGTTACAGTTTTGTATAAATTTCAGCCTAATAGGAGTTACATATAAAAATGAAAAATAAAACAGTGAACAACATCATGCAAATTCCTACAACTCCTTCTACGTGCGATTTCAGAAACGAAAATCTTTTTATGGTTTTTAGTTTTAGAGAACAACAGAAATCAACTTAATGGCAAGCTAACTACATAAACAAATAAAATCTTTTTGGGTTTTGGCTTTTACTAAAATGAAACTACAACTCACGTACATTAAATAGTTCTAGCATGGCATATACAATGAAAAGGAAGGGAGGAAATCATACTCCCCCAGGCTTTGGTGAAAGCTAGTAGACCGGATAGTTAGGATCGTTCCCCCAACCGTATTGTCCATCTCCATAATATGGTGGCTGCTTCTCCCATGATGGCCGCTGCGGCGGCGCGTCCTCGTTCTTCTATTGAGAAGAGGAGCCTTCCCTGGCGTCATAATCGGGTGTTGCAGGCATGCCGCCCCATGTGGTATGTGCTTTAGGTTGAGGGTAATCCTCCCATATTGCTGGTGAAGATGATTCAGCTGCCTCGCCCCATTCATACTCATTGATAGGGGTTGTCCACTTCCCTCTTAACCTGTCAAAATAATCAATACGACGAAGCAAAGTGGATTCCAACCTACCACGGTTAACCATATATTGATACATCATGTGCCCCTCGCCATATTCCCTCAATATCCCCATGTGAATCAACATGTTAGTATCCAAAATAATGGTCCCGGAACCAGAATTCCCATGTATTCAAATTTCCTTTCATTCTTAAGGTATTCAAAGACTAATGTGTCAATTGCTCCAGCCTAAAGAGGTTTGGTACTATTATGTTTTACATCATATGACAAGGTTCTAGCAATAATCACACCCAAGTTGTATTCAGGAGCTACACATTCCTTAGAACATTTTAATAAATAAATCATGGGACCAGTGCATCCCGTTGAATTCTTCCTAGCAAGAAATCCTCTAACAAGAAACAATGCAAAATATCTTAATGCTGGGTGTTAAATATGAGTAAACTTTCCTCCATGAATATCCTCAGGCACATCTACACTTATACTCCTCCAAAATGAACAAAGGCTCTCATCTGAATCAGTAGGAATAGCTTCCCATTTTCCCTCATTAGGGACATGTATGGAATTACAGAATACCTCTAAGGGCATGATCAACCTTTGACCCTTCATGAAAAACCTCACATCAAAAGTGCTAGGAGTTTCTTTACCTGTGCTACTTACCTTCCCTTTGGTTTGTACAAACCTGAAGGTGGGTAGGAACTCACTACTAAGCTCGTAGTAGGTTGGTTGAGGATGACTTGCAACGTCCTCCAACCTCGTTTTCTCCAAGAAATAAGTAAAATCTTCCTCTATGGATAATGCCTTCAGCGCATTGGGGTCAGGCCATTTGGTAGCCTTCACCTTCAAGGCCTCCGCCTTAAAGATCATCTCAACTTCCCATTCTTGCTCTTCGTCATAATTGGTTAAGGCCCTTGAGCCTCTCCTTGGCCTCAAACTCCTAATGAGGCTTTTGCATCACTAAGAATAAAAATCACTAAACAATTAGATGTATCGAGTTATAAGCATTTAGAGATACCCCAAAACATTTCTACCAAGCATTACTATAAATCATTTCCACTAGAAAGCTTCAAAACCATGGATTTTGATGCATGAGATGTAGCACCAAGAGCAGCATTTTCTCACAATATAAAGCACTATACCAAAAATAACTTGGATGAGTGGAGGAGTCACATACCAATGAGTAATCCCTCCAAAGGAATTTGAAAATGGCTGCCAAAACTTGGAGATCGAGAAATGGATAGCAAGGGAGTAGAGGATTTTTTTTCGAGTGATACCTGGTCGGGTTCTGAGAGGAAATGAAGAACCTGGGAGGTTGGAGGCCACCTAAATCCTCCTGGAGGGCCCACAAGGGCAGGGGCACGCCCGCCCCTACTAGGTGTGCCACCTGGTCTTTCCTAGCCCGTGTTTGTTTTCTCACCATGTCCTTTGGCAGGGTGGATCCTATGTGCAGAAAAATGACCTGGGAATTTTTTTCGTAATTTTTGGAAAATATTTTCTATGTAAACTTTCCTGAACTCAAAAATCGTCAAAAATACACATAAAATAATTTAAAGTAACTAAATTTAAATGAAGGAATTCAAGTAAACTATAATACTTCTGCAAAAATAACTTAAATGGTGATCACCATCCCATCATTATCATGTTAAAAATGAGGTTAGTCAAGTCTCATTAATACTATGATAAGGATAAAAGCAATGGTTCACTTTATTGTTTTTAAGCGGAAGGAGTTCAAGGTACCTCATAATGGATTGGAATTGTTCCAACCATTATTATTTCATACTTAGGCTTAGGAGGAGGGATAGGAATCTCAAAACTTCCAATTATAAGAACTCTTGGTTCAATGGCATTAACACTTCTCTTGGGTAACTCAATAGAATTCTTCTTTGGAAAATATATAGGGTGCTCCTTCCCTTTCACATTAAATGTTACCTTGCTTTCAGTACAACTAATCACAGCCCCTACAGTATTTAGAAAAGGTCTACGAAGAATAATAGATAAGTTATCATCTTCATGCATATCTAATATAACAAAGTCTGCGGGGATCTGCACATTAGCAATCATAATAGGAACATCCTCAATATACCGACAGGAATAAGGGTAGATTTATCAGCCATTTGAAGTGAAACTTCAGTAGGTACCAACTTGTTTAAATTAAGTTTCTTATAAAGTGAGAAAGGCATGACACTTACTACAGCTCCAAGATCACATAAGGCATATTTCACATGAGTATATTTAATGGTGCAAGGAATAGTTGGAATACCTGGTTCCCCTCTCTTTTCAGCTAGTTTTCCCTTAAAAGAATAGTCAGCAAGCATGGCAGTAATAGCTTCATTTGGTATCTTTATTTTATTAGTGACAATATCTTTCATATATTTGGAATATGGATGTACTTTAATAGCATCAACTAAGGGAATTTGCAAGTATAATTTTTTTATCAATTCAATAAACTTCTCAAACCTTGCATCATCCAAAGTTTTCATTACCTCTTGGGATATGGTATAGGTCTTTGTATTGATGGATCCCATTCTTTACCTTTTGGTTGTGGTGGAGGTTTCTTCTTCTTATTTTTGTCCCTTGATGATTGAGGGTCCTCACTTATAATAGGCTCAGATTCTTCATTATTCACCTCTTCTTGTGATTCTTCATTTGGTTGGGATATTTCCACATCATCTTCTTCATTATTATTTTCCTAAGTTTCAGCATCAGAGAGAGAGATACATCATTTTCTGATATTTAGAATTCACATTATCTTCATTTTCATTGGGAGATTTTCCTGCAATTGACTTCTCCTTAAGAGCATATTGCTCTTTCCTTTTTGGATGTCCATCAGGATAATCAGGATCCTGAGTGCTAGAGCCTCCCCTTGTATTAACTCCACAAATTTGCTTCTTCTCATTAAGAAGCTTTTCATATAACTTATTTTGAAGAGAAGTCATTTGTTCAACTTGATTATTCATCATTTTGCAATGCTTAATAGTCATCTTAAGATATTCAACACAAGAGCCTACTCTTTTATGAAGGAAGTTTATCTTATGAGAGTTCTCCATTATCTCCCTTTCAATATTGTGATCATATGTTTCTTGATGAGGAACAAAATTGCTAGAATGATCAACATACGATATTTCAGGAGGAGCTGATACCTTTCCTGTGGGGCCCCCGGATTAATCCTCCGAGAATCCTTGTTATGCATACAACCACTATCCCATGATCAGTTAGTCGTGGCACATAACCGACAAGTATCAAAGTAAACATCCATTAATTACTCGGATACAAGTCATACCTTAATTTTCCATTACGGCTACAACAGCAACATCAGCAAAAAATCCTTAAGTGTAGAGCCCAAGCCATGCCTTAACCTACAGGCAACTGACTGGGAGAACGTCCTAGCTCGCATAGTTGCCAACACCACCTTCTTCTTCTTCATATCTGACCAAGTTAATAGCCAAAGACAATGCGAGTGAGTACTTTGAATGTACTCGCAAACCACCTTAATAAAATCAAGAGGATATGCAATATGGCTGTGGTGGTAGGAGGGCTCCAAGAGAGGTTCTTTTAACAAATAGTTTCTTTGGTAGATATAGCATCTACATATCTTTGTTGAAAACTTTTGTAAACATTTTGGAAACCTTTTTGAAATGTTTTGGAAAACATTAGTACTGGGTTACCCATTTGTCCCGTCTTCAGGTCGTCCCATGACCAAACTCCTTTCTCCCCCTTCCGACTATCCCATGGTCAAAACCTTTCTCCTTTACGACCATCCCATAGTCAAAACATTTTCAAAGCCTTTGCTTTTCCGAAATCCTTTTTGAAAACAAAACCAGCACCGCTCTATAGCAACCTTCCCAACCTTCCCAAGGCTATTTGAATAGATTTACACTCTACAGAGGTTGTACACTTTATCCACACCATCCGGCTACTCTACCCTGATCTACACCGATCGTGGGTTGGGTAACCAACCAAGACTCTCTGAAATCCCACTCCAGTATAAGTGCCTACCCTATGAGTGTTATCCCCTCAACACCGGGAAGCCCTATATAGTTCCCAAGCCAACCGGAGTGCTTTTTCCACTTCACGAGTGTGCGCTTTCAATGAGGGGCTCATAGTAACGCATGGAGGTCCGTAGACCCTTTGTTCCTTCTCCCGGTCGATGTTTTACATGGACCGTTGTCTAGAGACGGCCCACCCTCCGGGGATTTGCATCCCCTATAGTTGTTGTGAGTCATCTTACACCAGAATAAACAACCTTCAAATCTAGCCCTGTCCCATTTCAGCGTAATGTGGTTGCATGGGTTAATTGTTCTAGCAAACTGCAAAGAACCGGGTGCGTTATCGTAAACCTTTTTCCTCCGGTTTTCCTCCAGCCTTTTTGTAAAACAAAAACCTTTTTATTTCTCAACAACTCTTGAGAGGTCTCACCTCACCAAGGTTTTATCATAAAACATTTAGTAAAACTTTTCCCCGGGGTTTTCCCATCATCTAGTTTGGCTTTGGCTAAAATGGGGTCTCCAAGGGGTTATGGTGTTATGCACCATCTATTTTACTAGGGGCCAGTAGGTGTCATCAAGGGGGTTGTACTTAGCAGTACAATTTTGTAATGGGTTGGAGGAGCCAAGCCACTACCAGATACAGATCATCATATAATAAGACAATGCATCTTTCATAACAGTAGGTAAAACATGCATAAGTAAAATAGTAGGACAAGGTTTATGAGCAAGAAGGTGGCTTGCCTGTGATCAGAAATATGGCATAATTTTCCCTGGACTTCTTCTTAGAATACCCAATAATATACAATAATAACCATCTTCTTCTGATCTCCGAGATAATCGCAACTATCGTCGTCAGGGAGCACACATGCAAACAAGCAAGAGCACAATCAACACAAGGCATACAAGCATTGATACATACAACAAGCAATGAACAATACAAGTTTATAGTTTAGTAGGTTTTGAGAGGATTGGATTTAGAAGGTGGAGATGGCCTTGGAGGCAGGGAGGAATATTCCTTGGGATTTATAGTCGAGGAACTACCTAGGAGGGGTTTTTGGACCAAGGACCTATTTTGTATGGTACCATTGTGTAAAAATGATACCAACAGATAGGAGTTGATAAAATGAAACCAACACAAGTGGTTTTACTATTTTATCACTTTTCTTGAAATACTTATGAATTTCCTAGTGAAATAACTTCTAGTTTTAGGAAATAATTTACCAGAAAAGTTCTGGAGTTCCAAAAATTATTTCCTTGGACTATTTTGTTGGCTTTGATGTACTGAATATCTGAGAGTTGGAATCTGGGGGTTCCGGGAGACGCTGGCGAGGCGACGAGGAGAAGCGACACTTCACGAGGAGTCTGGCGATGGGCGGCGATGGTGGTTTTCATGCGGAGACAGGGTCGCGCGCATCGGGGACACGGACGGCTTTGGGGGCTCGTTGAAGAGGGCTCGGGGAGGCTTCCATGCCACTGGGGAGGGGTCCTTTTGGACACGGCTGCCCTGGGTAGTGCCCGGGTGATGCATGTATTAGGGAGGGGGCTTAGGAGCTCCGGATCCGCAGGAGGAGATCCGCTCAGGCATGTACAGTGGTGGCGGCTCCAGCATAACTGGGATAGGAAAGAGGGCACGTGGAGTAGATCTGAGGGAGGGGATTAAGTAATAGCAGCTAAAGAGGGAGAAGGTTTGACGGCAGCTTCACCTTCTTGAAATGATGGTCGGGGAAGGTTTTCTTCCTCTCCATTGTGATGGAGAGCAAGGGGAGTGAGAAGGGCTCGTGGGAGGGGAAGGTGAGAGAGGTGAGAGTGAATGAGTCAGAGAGAGGGGTAGTTCTGGCCTCTGGTGTTTTTAACTCGAGGAGGGATGGTTCATGCTAAACTTGGCTTATGGAGAGGTTGGGCAGTAGGGGAGGCCTGGGATTGGGCAGGGGTGGCGGTGGAGAGGTCCTGAGTGGGGCTATGGTCGGGCCCTGAGTGGGGAGAGGGTGGGGCGGCTGCTGCATTTGATAGGTCCAAAATTTGGCAAGGATATTGATTTCTCTCTTCCTCACTTCCTTTCAAACATAAGAAGACAAGAGGAAAGGCTGAGCTAGGGTGGTATGCTACAGTATGTTGTCGACCAGAGGGGTGTTGGGGTGCTATGCTGGGTAGTGGTGGTGGTTAAAGATGGTTTGATTTAGGTTTGTCTCAAGTTTTATCAAAATAGCACATTTAGCCATAATGATGATCATGAGTAGAAGTTTCAAAACCTTGTCTTGGCAAGATGGGCAAATGATGTTGGTAGATATATAAGGTCAAGATGCACCTTTGAGAATTATTTGAGATTTTTCAGATGATTTTTGGTGCATTTAAAATAAATTATTCAAAAACTACGGAATCTGTTTATATGAATTATTTTCAAATTATTGAGTTGGACAAGGTGATTTTTTGGTTTGATATGGTCCCAAACATGAGTTCAAACTTTGCAGAATTTTCCCAAGACTTATTAAAGAATAAAAGTAATTAAAACATTTATTTTCTTGTTTCTGCCATTTAAGAAAATAGGAAAAAAGAATTATTGAAAGTATTCAAAAATATTTATTTTTGGGATGTGAAGATAGGGTATGATAATTATGCCTAAAATGAGCCTAATGTTGTAAGTGTTATTTGGAGAAAAGCAAACTTTCCTATATAGATTAAGTTTTTGGTTTTTTTTGTCAAATCAAGGAATTAAATTATTTTTGGGCCACAATAATTAGGGTAAATATTTGTTAATTTTTTATATCCAAGGTAGGTGATATCCACATTAGGTATCCATCATTTCCAACCTTGGATGTTGATAATCCAACTTGATTTTGGTAGGAAACAAGGAATAAATGATCTAAGGTGATGTTGGATCTTGGAGTTCAGAGCTCCCCTTGGGTCATGGGGTATATGGATGGATAAACCAAGTGATGTGGATCACCATGGAGCAAATATTTGAGGTTGATCCTGATTGAGATTTCCAAGAATTTATGCTTAGAATTGAATAAAACGAGGGTGCGAAAATAGATTACCAAATAACCTTCTAAACCATGTGGGTTTTAGAAGCACAAAGAACCAACTGAAACAAGTGAAGTAGGGATAGATAGACCTTCATGAGTAGAGTACAATCATGCCAAGATTTGGTACAAAGAATATAGTATGAATATGTGATCTTCTTCCAAAGTAGGCATGTTGATAAGATTTGCATAAAAGATTATTTTCTTGCCTGCAAAACTATCAAGAACAAGTGGGTTAGAGGATGGTCTAGCCAAGGGAAAGAGTGGTCCTTAGTAGTCCTTATGAAGGTCTACAAGATGGTTCAAGTTCCTTAACAAAACATGTAGAAGGATTGGAAATGAGGGAGACTCCAAAATGGCATCTTGGGAACATTTCCAGACTTAGTCATATTTGGCAGATTTAGGGTTTTTGACTAGAATATAAGAGACAGTTTTGGGATGATGCAGGGTTCCAAGTCATCATAAAGTGGATAATGATGAAGTGTGGATTGAGTAGGATATATCCATGCTTGGTATGGGTCTTCATTGACTTGGAAGCTTCTAGAAGGAATAACTTCAGAAGAGATCTGGTTAGTGGTTTTAGACGATCACCTAGTGGCTATAGATCAGACCCAGCTTGATTAAATTGCTTTGGGTTGATACCCTTGGATTAGCTAGATGCTAGATGATGAGCTCCTAGGGTAGCTCATATTACTCCTAAGCAAACAAGTCAAATAGCATATCAAGGCAACTCATCTTAGCATATCAAGGCAACTCATCTAACAAGCAAAGCAATACTACCATGGATACCTCCAAGCCTAGCTTGGAGTAGGGTAGGTATTCTGAATGGGTTTAGTTTTCAAGAAGGTAAGCTCCTTGGTACTTCTACCATGAGTAGAATTCAAAAAGCTTATAAAAAGGTTTTAGGAAAATCTAGAGCTAAGAGTAGTTGAAAGTTCTGTCTTGAAAACATAGGGAGATTATATCTTATAGATCTCCATAATTTTGTCAATATAAGATACTAAAATAGTTAGAGTTTCAAGGGCATCTTGGCTTAGGTTTGAAAGCCAGAACATTTAAGAATATGAAAAATAATCCAAGACTGTTTTGTGGAATAGTTTTTTTCAATTGAGGGTGAGGTAAGGAGTATATCATCTGTTACACCTTGATATGCATAAGCACAGACAAGCAATCAAGAAAACACTGCATCAATCAACAAGAAAAAGTTTTTGTTCCCCTGATTTTACATTCTGGACAACTAATCAGGGTTGCTGAAATTGGGATGTTACAATGCTCATAAGGAAATTCTTCTTATTTACCATGTAACTTAGATGCTTCCACCCTTTCTATTATTTCAGGGACAATTTCAAAATCATAATCTTTATCTTTAATGAATATTGCAGGTTCTTTGCATTTACTAGCAATAGGAAATAGTCCTCCTAGAGAAAAAGTACTCAGAGTTTCTTCAAATTTATCCAAGTCATCTAGATCAAGACTCATAAAAGCTTTAGTGAATGCAATATCCTCTTCACTAGGTGTCTTTTTAGAACTAGTGGCATTATCTTTGTCATTAACATGTTCATCTTCATCATATTCAGATTCCATTTCATCATTGGACACGAACTTAGATAAGTCAGGCGTCCCCTCTTTATCTTAGCCATCATCCAACAAATCTTTTTCATTATTAGTAGACATCCTAGACAATGGTGAACTTGCGAGGATAGTAGTTTTATTTTTAATAGCAGGAGTAATAACAGCATTAGGTGAAAAGTTTCTCCTAGAGGGCAAATCCATACCTCTTCTTGTAGTAGAAGGCATAATATCCTTCTTAGCAGCATCCTTACTCTTTCCCATAATGAGAGACAAGTAAGTACAGAAAGTAAATGATAATAGATGGTCCTACCAATAAATCTAGGCTCCCCGGCAATGGCACTAGAAAAAGTCTTGATGCCCACAAGTATAGGGGATGCTAAAATCTTCGATGGGAAGTATTACCCAAATTTATAGTTCGACTCAAGGGGAACACAAGAGTACCAATAAGACTTTAACAACTGAGATGCCACTCTCAATCACACATGTATATCAATAAACTTGCAAATAAAGTGGTGATTTATGGCAGTTGATTCAAAGCAGTAAAACAAAGCAGTAGATGAAGCATCAAATTTCCAATTGTCACAGAAAGTATTATTGTGAAACTTTCAGTGGCTAAAATGCAGGCACGAGGTGATAGCGGGGTGTTGCATGAATGATATCCATCATATAATATATCCTATTACCATTGCATTTATCTCTAATTCAGTTGTGTGTAGGTGTGTGCTCCAAACGTAATCATGCATGTGAGTTTGCATAATATCTTTTGTCCCGCCTACCCATTTCACCGGGGCCAACTTGGTACTACATGCAATTAAGATCTACCTTTTCAGATACACCGAAACAAAGCATTAACACTTCATGAACACACAATATCCTCAAACTATCACATACTCCCATTGTTTTCCCTAATTTTCACTTTAGGGTTCACAGATTCAACATAATAATAGGTAATACACTTCGCAAATACATACCAAACTCAAATATATGATAGGGCAATAAAAGTTCAGTACTGAAATAATGTCACTCGGGCCCTAGAAACAAGCATTAAACATAGCAAAAGTGTACCAACACTCATACAAGAATGTCTACAAGACAAACACCTCAAATCTCGATAGATATGGATGATTACATGATGGATCTCATCCAATCCCCATCCACCTCACATGCCCATAGGGAACTACTCACACATGATGATGGGGGATGAACTCATGGTCATTATTTATGATGTTGATGATGATGGTGGTGGAGAAGACCTAGAAATCCCACTCCCCAGGGTCGAGAGCAGGACCAATCTGACCCCCAAAATGAAGATCGTGGCTCTAGCGGTGCTCTGTTTCTTGAAACGCCCCGTGCCCCTAGATACCTAGGTTTTTCAGGTATATAAGGGGGTACGCCAAAGGAGAGGCCGAGACGATGCTCCACGTCCAAAAGGGCCTGGGTGGCGCGCCCAGTACTGGTCCCTTTTGGGCTTAGTGGCTCCATTTTCTTGATTCCAAGGCCCCGGGCTTCATTATTTGGTGAAAAACTAACATGGTATTTTTCCTCAATTTTATTTCCTGCACAAACTGACAAAAAGAATCCTTTTGCTAAAAACAGTGTTAGATTCAGCAGTTTTATCCAAGTATGGGAAGATTTTGGATCAAATCATCGAGCAAAGTACTTGGAAAAGTAGATACATTTGGGATGTGTCAGTACTCTTGTAATTCTCTTTGATAAAATTATTTCTTTTCAACCAAGAACACAAGTTTGGCATCTCCCTCAACCACCACAAAATATCCATTACTTCAAACAATTCTTTTTCGAAAGGCGTTATGAAGTCAACCATTAAGATGTGGGGTTGCGTACTACTAATATTAAGCCCTTAAGATAAAAACATGGCACCAAAGTTGTCAAGAAGACACTTTCTCTTGTTCTCAAAAGTTTGAATTTAATCCAGTGTGGTTGTTTTTCTAACTGAGCACAATTTTCATAAGTCGAAACCAAAGTAGTGACATTATCCTTGGGAGTAAATCCTAAAATATAACAAGCTAACTATGTAGTGGAACTCAAGTGCAACCTAACAAAAATAATATGTTCATGAATAAACTTACATAAGGAGGGAAAATATGAATGTGGTACCTCCTCTTGCTTGCTCCCCTCTCACTTGAATCAAACCTTGACGTTCTTCTCCATAGCTATGCCACTTGAGGTGAATAAACTGTAAGAAATCAAAAAGAGAACCGAAAGAGCTTCGCACAAAAGAAGATAAAAGCTAATTCTATTTTTTTATGTTTTCTTCTTATCAATGCAAAACTGAAAGTAAACATGCAACTAGTGAAAAACAAATAAAACAAAAGAAGAAAGCAAAAATATGAATGCAAACGGTGGGAAGGAGTTCAACCTCCCCAAGCTTAGACTCTTGGTCTATCTTGAATGAATTATTGTCGCCATCGTTGGGAAGCGACTGCTTGTATGGATGGTACGGGTAGTGGTTCATAAATTCAGACATGAAGTGTGTGAAGTCCTGGGTGAGAGTGACAACATGTTCTCCACATTGTTGATGCGATGCACCACCTGGTCAAATTCACCACTTGGGGCATAGTCAAATCCGGTTAAGGTGGAGGCACATTCTGCTGCTAGTAGAGCTGGGGAAATGGTTGTTGATGATGATGTTGATGACCATAATCATCCCATCCCATGGTGTTCCAGTCCTGATCGTCCTCCTTATGCTGCTGATGGCTTCCTCCCACACTATCCCAAGCGGGGTTCCCTCCCGAGAGTGTAATCCTCCCCGAGGTAATCATTGCTTGATGGAATTCTGCTTCAGTGAGGACCGAATTCTATTTTCCTGGAAAACCAAAAGCTTGAAAAAATGGAAGCAAAGTTTGGTGAGCATCACCATTAGGTTCAAAATAAAACTAATAGGCGCGAAGAGAGTGTTGAGGCATATATACCCCCATGAATTTGGTGCTTGCCATGTGATCATCATCCTGAAACTTACTACTAGCCACAGCTCTATCACGAGGCATGATAAGCTCGCTTTCATAGGCGATCTGAGTGATAAAACCTCCATAGTGGATGTCACCCGAGTGATCCGACCTTTGTCGGCGAAAGTGCTGGATCAGCAAAGCACCCAAGTTTACATTATGCTCCATATCTAGATGGAGATCCATATAAACTACACTTATCTCGGGGTCTGCCATTGCCATGGTATCTCCCTTCCCAAATATAGAGTTCGCCAAGAAGGTGGCGAAGTAACGGAGAGTGGGATTCTAGATAGTGGCGCTCTTCTTCCGCAAATAATCGGTATTCCTAAAAATAGAAATCTGCTCCCAAGCATACATTGCCTCTAAGAGGACTTCTTCAGTGATATCAAGCTCTCCCTCCTAGGAGAACCCAAAGAAATTGCAAAATTGGTAAAAAAATAAGGTTGCTTGGTTGACCATTGAGCATGAAACTTAGACTGAAATGACGTTATTGGATCTCAAGGTCATCATGGAAAGTCAAAAGGAATTCATGTGTGGCGCGCTCATAGGTGTCGGTGGAGAGAAGGGCAAAGGGAACCATACTGGCATTCACGGTCATCGCATCGAAGTCCTCCTTCAAACCATTGTGGGAGAGGAAGTCATTGCACACCCACTTGGTGGGCAACACCTTGCGTTCACTCACCCTCTTATAGTCCTTGGTCAGGGCAGCCTTAAAGAATCTCTCTCCGAACACCTCTTATTTGCACCCGGCTCCTTGGTGGTGCCTGAGGTTCCTCCCATTCCTGAGGCCTTCCCGGTATGAAAAATCCTTCCAATGTTATGCATTGTACTAAAAAAATTCAAATCAAAACTATAGGCATCAGGTGTCTATCATATAAGAAAATGATTACAAGTAGAAACTACAAATCCTAACATGAGGAATCAAAAATAATCTCAAAATATGAAGAACTCGTCTAGATAGCCAATGTGAGAGATTCAACCATGGATTTCATAAAATAAAGCTTGGATCAGGTGAGAAACTTACAGATGTGGAGATTCCCCCAATCAAACGAATGAAATCAGTGAAGAATCCAGAGTTCTAGGAGGTTAGGGTTTGAGTTTGAGAAAGAGAGAGAGAGAGAGAGAGAGAGAGAGAGATAAAATGAGAGGAAGAAGAAGAAGGCTAGCTGTATAGAAGCTAGCCGCTGACACTCTTACGGGGCGATGAAGTTGGTACAGGCGCATGGTACGGGCGTGTCCTGCCTGTACTGACGGTCCTCACCGTTGGATGCAATGCCTGGGTTTCGAGATCAAACCTAGGTAGTTGGTACAGGTAGATGGTATGGGCGGCTCTGGTCGTACCACTGATTGTTAACTCGTCAGTACCTTAGGAGAAAATTTGCTCATTTCCTTCGATGTGCAACACGGGCGGGTGGTATGACCCTCTATAGACATACCGGTGCTCGTTAGGAGCTCTACCTCGATGAAGAATTTTGATATTTTCTTTGCCCCGGCGGTACGGGCACATGGTACGGACCTCCCGGTTGTACCGATGCTTGTTAGGATCTCTGTCCCCTTTATTCTTCTGTAGTTTTCAATACTTCCCTTCAAACTTAAACCTTAGATTCATATTAGCCTGTTTTCTCTGCACAATATGACTATAAGAATTTATTAGAATAACTAAACTAAATTATTTAAAAAATGGATTGACTCCCATAAAGCATTTTATTCAAGAAGGTTAGTCTTAGCTAACCAGCCTCCGAGTTTTTAGCACATACCTTGGGCTGCCCTTCATCATGGGTACTTACCAGTTGAACACGCTTAGGCTGAGGTATATATTTCTCACCTTGTTCTTGTTTATTAGGGAAATAACGAACAATATGATCATCATATATATTGAAAACAATTTTCCCGCTAGAGCAATCCACATTAGCTCCTGCAGTGCTAAGAAAAGGTCTTCTAAGGATGATTGAAATTTTGTCATCTTCAGGAACATCAAGTATAATTAAAATGGTGGGAATGACATGTTGATCAATTCTAAGTAAAACATCTTCGATCATACCGACAGGTTTTTTAGTGGTCTTATTAGCCATTTGCAAGATAATTGAAGTAGGAGAGTAATCTCCAAGATTTAATTTATTAAAAAGGGAATAAGGCATGATACTAATACCTACACCTAAATCACAAAGAGCATTAAGGATGTTAGTTTTTCCAATAGCATAAGAAATAGTTGGTATACCAGGATCCCCAAGCTTAGTAGGCAGCTTGTCACCAAAGCTTGTCATCACTGCTATAGTCTTATTTACCTTTTTCTATTAAGAATATCTCACATGATTTTTTTATAAGTAGGAACATGAATTGCATTAGCCAAAGGAAGTTCTAAATGAAAATTACCCAGAGCTTCGGTAAAAGAGTCGTAAATGGTCTTATACGGTTCATACTAAACATGGTTAGGATAAGGAACTTTCTTCCTTGTTGGTGTTACCTTTTCTTTTACCTTGATAGCCGGTTCAGCATATTTTTTATTCTTATACTTTGTTATAGGCTTTTGCTTCTCGGCTTGTTTCTCACTCGAGGTGATAAATTGCTCTTCTTGTTCCCTTCTAAGTTCAGCTTCTTCTCTTGGATCAATAGTTTTGGCATCTATATCATATTGTTTCTCTTTCTCTCATGCATATTCCTCTTCTTTATCTTTATTTGAAGCTTCCTTTTCATTCCTTTGAGCTTCATAATCAATATCATCATGTGGATCTACAAGGTCCTCTTCTTATTGACTCATTTCCTTAGTCGCTTTTGCTTTCCGAGCTTGTTCTTCTTGATACCAAGATGGCCCTTGAGGTTCCTGTGTCTTTGTACCGCGTCTAGTAACATTGTTAGTAGAACAGTATTACGACTATAATTACTTTGACTTAAAATCAAATCTTGAGTTTTAGCTGTCTGGTCGCATTAGGTTTTAACCATACTTAAATGTTTATCATGGTGTCGAGCGACATGTCCTAGATAATTGAAAATTTTGGTTAATTCTTTTATATTTCCTTTTGAGCCATTAAATGTTTATAATATTTTTCACAAAACTGGCTCTATTCATGTCTAAATTTTTGCATTACAAGATTCATTTCATCCTCTACAACAAAAGTTTGGAGAACATCCACTTTACTTTCTTTAACAAGCTCCACTATTATTCCTTTTTCTTCCATGGACCTTTTAACTTCAGGCATAAGTTCCTGAGGTATATGAAACATATATTTTCTTGGTTTGATGTCCTCAACATGATTGCATTGTTCATCATTAAACGATCTTACCTCGAAAAGCTTAATGCATTCAGATAATGTCAGGTTACTAATAGCTCCTCATGTAGTTAATGATGGGGTTCTTAGCATGGAAAAAAAATCCTACGCGCAAACCACTATCTAGCCAACATCATTGTACCTTCGCTCTGGATTCACGGATGTAGTATAATAGATTTTCCCTAGAAGACCTAGGTTTAATCGAACCTCGGAAAGAAATGCTAAAAGGAAATAAAAAGGACACGTCTACAAGACTTTGTTTGTTTGTTTTACCTTAGTTTACCGGACCAATCTAGTTTACTTTATAATGGGTTGAATCAATGGATGGAGATAGGCCAGGGTTGAAGATCCACCTGTAGCTGCACATCATGTGGGATAAAAGATAATAATAAGCATAGTCATGTGTAATGTTTGAACGGAGATAATCTCTTGTGGGCAACACATCCTAATATACTAGAGCCCCCGTGATGCAGTGGGCATAACAATAGTATTTTAATCCAACCGAGTGCAGACCAAAGCAATGGGCTACAAATGATTATTAAGTGTAAAACACAGATCAAAGCTTTAAGTGGTGATGTTGTTATGATCCCGAATGGGTCGCTAAGCAAAGACCGTACTACCCTTTCTGTTAATGGGGTTCCTATGAGATCACCGCTATCCAAGTATCTCACCTCAAGACTTTATCAATCTATGGGATGTTGGGTACCTACAAGTCCACAAATCGAGACAAGAGACAAAGAAACAAAAGATACAAATCTCAATTGCAAATAAAATACAATACTCCCATGAATTAGATGCACATAATCACTGTGAGGTTTCTCCCAACCCGCTTCCCCTGAGGACTATTCACTCATAACAAATAGATCGGAAATAGAAAAAATCATACAAATACTTAGATTGAAATCAAATATTCTTACAATGTTCGCCAAATCATAAGGAGATATAAAGTACAAAGCAATGGCTATGGCTAGTGGATGGGATGGATGGTGGAAGTGATGAACAATGGATGGACAATGGTTGAACAATGATGTGGATATCCTTTGATAGTGTTGTGATGTAATCTGAGAATGGTGGCTCTCTGGTCGGCGGTTGGATCCTCAAAATATATAGGCGTCTTCACAAAAGTCGTAGGGTTTAACGAGACGAGGCCAATGCCACCTGGTACGGGTGGACGGTACGGGCGGGCCCTTCCCGTACTAGTGGTCATTAAGCTTGCTGACGCTCTAGATTGGCTTCCCAATTACTTGGTCGTGTGTACTTCCTCAAAAACCTTCATTATGACTCCTGATTTTGCATTAAAACCCGTGATTTCCTACACAACATAATTCAAAGAGAGGTTTGGCATATCTTTGCAATTATTAGTCATTAGTGGCAAGGATTGAGAGTTTCTTGTCAATTGCTTGACCAAAAACAATGTTTAGACATAGTGGAAGATGGCCAATTTTGGACCCATCAACTTCCCCAAATCTCAAACCTTGATCGCCCTCGAGCAAGAAGAACCAAAAGAACTACAAGGAATTCAGCGTTCAAACTTGAAACAATGAGAATAAGAATTCACTTACAGTTGGTAGTCATATGCGCTCAGCACTTCATTCGTTTCGATGCTTATCAAAGTTAGAGAGATGACAAGAATACTACACAAGCTTCGGAAAGTCAAGATAATCAAAGTAATGTTTAATATAAGTATAAGTAACTAGAAGTGTAGAAATCAATCGAATTCTTCTAATTAACTCTCAGCTTGCCAAGGAACACTAGGATGTTTAAATAGCATAACTGAGTAAGAGAGTTTCATGTCCTAAGTAGTATAACAATGAAGTGTCTTATTTACACCCACATCAAGAAATCAAGTTTATCAAAAACACTTCTAATCCAATCATTGTTTTTTAAGAAAAACTCGTAAAGTAGTAATGAGACCATGCCAAGGACTTGTTATGTGGATCCTCATAGATATCTCCTTTTTTTATTCTTTCAAGGATCGCTAAATGTTTCTTTTGCAAGTGTTTGCACAACCTTTGAGAGTACCAATACTTTTTCCCATATATTGACATGTATGCCACTCATGTCATCAACTCATATCCAAAATCCGGGGTTATACCATAGATCATTCAAAAGCTAGCGGAGTTGTTGGCATCCCAAAGGTGTGCATTAGAGACATAGAACAAAATTGTCTCACTTCTTTCTCTTTTTTGAGCTAGTACTGCGGTTTGATCCACAAGGTTAGATTTGGCATGCATCATAATTACCACTAGACTTTATTTCAATCAAACAACTCCTTTCATGAGTGCCGTCAAGACTATCAAAATATCTATAGGGTTAAGTATCTTCAAGGGTATTCTCTCAAGACAATCATTCATCAAACAAGTCATAAATTTCAGACTTTTTCTTATTTTACTTGTTTGGCAATATTATTTCCAAGGCAAGACTTGGTTAACTAAAAGAACTAGAGCAAGAGCTTCAACAACTAATCATCATACTAATAAAAAGCCTTACTCAAACCATATGAATTACTTCCCACTAGCATGGCATCTTAGCAAATCAACCAACTAAGATAAACAACTAAAACTTCATAAGTGGGAGACATAGGATACCTCTTATAAGTGACTTCATGATCCTCTTCCTTATAGGGATGTGTTCCTTCAAAACTCAAACACGATTACTCTCATAATAATATTAAAGCAAAGAGGCAAAGTGCGAATCCACATTTACGAAAAGGGAAGAACAAAAAAATATTTTTTTATTTTTGAGAATATTTAAAGAATAGAAAAGAACTTGCGACCATGCAAGGGTTTTAAGAAAATAAAAACAAATGAAAAAACAAAAACAAACTAAAAAAGAAAGCAAAGGAAAAAAGCAAAGTGTTGGAACAAGCCAACACGAGTGTTTCAAAGCTCCCAAGGAGCTAGAGTACAACCTCGTTATTACACAAATAAATTTTTCGGGGGAACACATCCCCAAGCTCAGGCTTGTGCAAGCCCTTTTGTTGCTCATAGTGGTGGCGGTGGATAGATTCCCTCGTTCCATTGGTTGCTCCAATCATGGAACTAGGTGCCGAGGCTTGTAGTAGCATCTCGAAGTTGACGGAGAGGTTGTTCATATTTTGGACATTTCCTTCGAGTTCGTAGATGTCTTCATAGGTGGTGTAGTATTTTTGTGGTTGCTCATCTTGTTTGGGTCCTCCTTGTTCTACTTCTTCATCTTATCCTCCTCCCATAGGTATTTCTTGTTGGGGTAGATTAGCCTCAACCTGCGCGTGAAAATGCAAACGTCCATCCTCGATAGAGAATAAACCATTAGGAAAAGGAGCCAGGATCAAGTGATTTGCTCCAGGATTATTGAAAAAGTATCTACCATGAGTTTTCGAAACCATACCACCTGCTCTTAGAGTAGAGAGACCGAGGTGGTGACTTCTTGTCAATGGTTGGATGTTACCTAGGTTGACGCGAAGTGCGCGTGCAAGAACGGTCACAACTCCTCCTCCGCATATGGGTCCTCGAGATTGAAGAGCATGATGCTTAAGGATAAACATGAGAAGAGAGCCAAAATTTGGCGTTAAGTTACAATTAATAATAGTATATTTTGCGAGGATCAACATGTCCTCCTCGGTAACTCTAGTAAACTCACCATGTTCCTACAAAGTGTTAGCAATCACATAGAATAAATAGCGAATAGCAGGGTGATCAATTTGGTTCCCCTTGGTTGTGTTTCCACGAATATTCATTAAAATAAAGTATTGTAAATGGGAAGGATTTAAAACAAAAGTAGCTGTGCGCACATCGGTGATGTTATTGGCAAACCCAAAGCATTGAGCCTATTGGCTAAGTGTTAAGGTGTACTCACAGTTCATAAGGCAGAATTTTATGCGATCAACTCCGGGCCTTTGTTCCTCGGTATAACCGTAAGGTCCATTGTGTATGTCAAGGTGCTGAAGAACTCAAGCGTCAAGCGGCGATACGTGGCAACATCCTAAAATACAAAATCATACAAACCAACATTGTTGCAAAGTAAATCGAAATCAGCATGAATGCCAAGTTGGTTCATGATATAAGGACACACCCACTTGGTGGACTTGATTTCTTGGAGCTTGAGATGATTAAAATAGTTCAACTGAAACTCCTCGCTGAACTCGATACCAAGTGACTCGGGGGGTCAAATCAACGGGTGGTGCGTAGGATTCCACAGCCATCTCACGTGCACGGATCCTCGTGTTCATCTAAAAATAAAAATAAGATAAAGTAAATAAAATTGCTAATAAAAAAATGGTCCAATAGAAACATAGCATAAGTGATTCTCTACAGTAACTACAAAAGAAACTCCTCTAAAACAATACTAAGCATGCTCAATATCAAGATTGAATCAAGAACAAGACCTAAGTCTAGATTGACAATGATGAAAGATTGAGTGAAACTTCCGCACAAATAAGTTGAGGATCGGAGGAGAATCATACCTTAGATCGAATGAGTGTGAGGAATCAAAGAAAGATTAAGTAAATTTGTAGATCCAATGGAGAAGGTTTCGAGTTTGGAGGAAGAAGAAAGAGAAAGATTTGTTTTGAGAAATTTTAGGTTACCTCCTCAGGCTGAATATGGCGGCCGCGTATGTGGTAAGGGCGGGCGGTATGGCCGGAGCCCACCAATACCGGGTGACATACCTTGGGGGTGACGGTTGCTCCCAGGCGGTGCACTCGGTACGGGCGCGTGGTACAGTCGCACATGCCCGTACTGCTGGTCGTTATCGGTTCTGTGTCTTCCCTTAAAATCTAATGTTTGCTCAAGGGTACGGTATAGGAGCGCGGTGCGGGCGTGTCCGGCTGTACCAGTGGTCATTAAGAGCACTGTTCCCTACGGCAAAAGCAGAATTTTTACCTTTCTTCATTTCGATGTGCTACGGGCGCACGGTACGGTCACTTCTGGCTGTACTAGTGATCGTTACGAGCACTGTGAGCTACAAAACTTAAAATTTTGATTAGAAGCTCCGTGTGCCTTTGCACATCTTATCAAAGGACAAAATGACAACAAATATACTATATAAAGAATCGGCAATACTTCTTAGGCCATGTGTTAGTAAAATGAAAATATAGAGGATTACCTTATTTCTTATCCTCTCTCCAAAGGTCTTCTTGAACACTCTTTATCAAAAACAAAAACAAAACTAACACATAGAAAATTTATTCACATGGGTTGTCTCCCATGAAGCGCTTCTAGTTAAGGTCAATTAGCTTGACCACGATGGTAATCATTTAGGTTTAAGAAGTGGAATACCCACTCCAAAATAGTTGGCTTTTAAAGTAATTACACCATCATCATCATTAGGCTTGGCCTTCTTTTTCCTAGGGAAGTGGACTATAAAAGGATCTCTAGATGGTAGCCCTATCTCACATTCCACTCATGTAAATTAATCAAAGCTTTAATAGTTCTTAGGAATGGCCTCCCTAGAATTATAGGTGCTATGGGATCTTCAGGCATGTCCACAATAACAAAATCAATAAGAGCGGGACTACCTTTAATTTCAACAACTATATTTTCTTTAATCCCGACAGCTTGTTTATAAGTTGAATCAGCTAGATGGAGTCTCAATTCAGTAGTAACAGATGGCCCTAAGTTTAATTTGTCGAATAAGCTTTTGGAAATTGTTGAGACGCTTGCACCAAGATCACAAAGTGCGGATATCTCGTTGGCTCCCAACTTAATTTTAATAGTGGGCTCAAATATATTGTCTAGCTTAGCTGGAAGCTTATCAGCTAGTCTTTTATACTCCATCTCTAAATCTCAAATTTTAGATGCTACTTGTTGTATAAATTTTTGGTACATAGCATCATTACCTAGTTCTATACCTAGATTCTTCACGGTGATCATCTTTAGTAGATCTTCCACGGTATATTCCGGTGTTGGCGTGTTGCTATAGTCCAGCTCTTCAGGTTTCTCTTCAGTGGTTACCACCCTCATCATTTTGAGGTCTTCTACCGGATTTGGCTCGGGTTTTCCAACAAACTTTACTAGTATGGGAGCTTGGCTCACAGCTACCTTACCCAACTGAGCCTCCACGGTCTTTGTCCTTTCCTGTAGAGCCTACACAACATTTCTAATTAAAATGGCCTAGTTAGATAATTTTCCTATACTACTTTCATGGTTCTCCGTGATTTTAATAAGCATATTGACATGGGTATGCCCAATAGGCACTCGACTACAGCCTACCTGGTGCGGCTCGATGGAAGACCCACTCGACGAATTGCCAAGGTCCTTGACGCATATGACGGTTCGAGTGGTATGAAGCCCATATGGACACAGACTCCCAAACGTACAAGACAAGGAAAGCTTAAGACTAGAGTTCTAATCTAACTTGTAACCAACTCGTATTGGTACCTGAGACCTAGCCTCCCCATATATAAAGGCTAGGAGGGTCCAACGAGGAGGACACGCTACGCCACAATAGATCTAGACATCGCGACTCCCTAAATAGATAGATCTACGATCTCCCACATCGACACATACACCAGATCTAATCTGCGCATACACCGCCATCGACGACATTGTAATCCTTAGGATCATCATCAATCAAGAGCAGACAAGCAGGAGTAGGGTCCTCTACGAGGCCTGAACCTGGGTAAACCTTGCGTCCATGTGTGCTTGTTTGCTAGCCGTACCGAGATCTCCAGCGCTCCTCAATTCCTGAACCTAAGTCCATAACTATGGGCATTGATAAGTTAAACCCTCATCAATTGGCGCCGTCTGTGGGAACTGGGAGTGCTGATGTTGCGATCTCGACGGCCCAATCACTTGCGATCTACGACTCGGGGATTTCGGGGGAGCGGATCTACTTCGACTCCCTCGACAGCTCGCGTTCATCCACTTCATTGCGGTCATCTTCATTAACTCGTGGCGGCCGATTTGATCTTCAACCGCACGAGCTCAGGGGCTCTACGATAAATCAAAGCTATCCAAACGCGGGGCACCAACTGACTCAAGTTGGACTTATATGGACTCAAGTCTCGAGTTGAATCAAAGAAGCTGACGGAAGCAGGGACAAGGACTATACACGGAAAAAAGCCTGAGTCAACTCCTACTACTGCGCGCACGCGTCACATAGTCCATGAAGATCGATTCCTATAAAAAGAGGCATTCGTGATGGCGTATTGACATAAAATAAAGTCAGGTTTCGGCGATCTAGTCTCAGGCAATTGTATTCCGGATCAAAGGAGCAAAAGGCGTGCGTACATGGCTGTGATGGTCCCAAGAAAAAAACAACCAGGAGAGCTACGGGTGGAAACTGTACTGCTACATCGCGTGTTGAAAAAAAAAGAATATGCCCAAACCGATTCGATTGGCAGCCACGCTTGGAGAGCTACCTCACGTCCTCACATGGATAGAAAAAAAGGGATCGATCAAGCCGCTAGCTACAGCTAGTTCATACACGTATCACTTCAATACATCATTATAGTACATCGGCGAGTCATCGGACTACATGGACAATTCTAAATATGCTTCGACTTCGTCGTGGCCACCAACGACTTCCTCCACGGAATCGACTCTGTCCGGTTAAACGCCACGCGACTCGTCGCTCCACCAACTCCATCCTCTATATCAGTACTACACCCGGAGGTTGCGCCAACCCCGCTGTGCGACCCGCCGTGGTCTTCGGTTGCACCAACTCTGCCGTGTGACTCACCACGGTCTTCGACTCTGATGAACCGCTATGGCCTTCGACTGCGGCGATCCACTAAAATCTTTGGTTGCGACAACATGCTACCGCCATCGGCTTCGGCAACCCACTGCTGCGTAGACTCCGGTCCGCCGCATCGTCTCTCGAACACCGCCTCGACAACATCGAATCTACACTCGGGGGCTCCGTCGACTCCGCCGTGAGGCCAGTTACCGTCTTCGACTAAGGTGACTCACTACGATCTCCGACTCCGCCCATCTATTGAGTATTCGACTCCATCACGCGACTCGCTGCGGTCTTCGGGTGAGGTGACCTGATACGGTCTTCGACTGCTGTGGCCCGTTACAGTCTTCATATACGGCAATTCGTCATCACCATGCGACTCCGATCTGCCGCGTTGACTACGTCCGCCGCATGACTCGTTGCCACGTCAACTACAGTCTTCGACTCCAGAGACTCGTTGCAATCTTCAGCTCCAGCGACTTGGGGGCTCCCTCGACTCCCGCGACCACGAGCCGCTACAATCTTCAACTCCCGCGAGCCGCCGATCGCATTGGATCTTGCGACTCGTTCATCACGGCAACTATCAATAAAGCTAAGTTTCTCTTTACTTAGAGCTAATTTCTTTCTTACTTTAAATCACACTCGAAACACTCGGGGGCTGCGCCCTCTTCGAGTAACCTAATGTGCCATCGACTCCACGCACTCGAGCACCTCATACGTGATAGCCCGAGTAGCTGATTCTGCCTGACCGTCGAATCCTTGAACTCCGAGTGCCTCGGCAAGGTACTAAGACTAAGGGTAATCAGGCTAACGAAAAGGCCTAGCATACCGTGCAAAAGTATGGACTCGATTGGCACCAGAATTTTACTTTACAAGCCAACAGGCAAATATTCTTTACAAGATACAAATACTTCACAATTCTTCATCTTTTATGCAGCTTATAAGGATGTCGACTGCGTCGAGCAATTCTATCGGTTCCTCCAACAGGAGTCGACAAAACAACTAGCTACGCTATACACTCAAGACCCGAGTCGAGTCCCTCCTCGGATGGTTGCATCGCTTGATGCTACAAAGACGTGGTGCTAGCGATACACCCGACAGAAGCGACTTTGTCCACTCCATCTGCATCGTCGACTCGCCCGACTAATCGCCGCATGAATTTGACTACATCGTCGACTCTTGGCTCCTTATGCGTGAGACACTGACTCAATGCACATCCGGATCAGTGGTTTCTCCTCGCATGATTTTCGACTGCATCTACAAGATACAATACTCGAGTCTCTGCCCGAGTCTACGACTCCGCCAGACACTCGGGGACTACTCCAAACTGAAGCACTGGACGCGCATATACAATATCCTCGAATGACACGCTCTGAATCCTCACTCGAATCTACGATTCGACTAAGGACTCGGGGGCTACTCCCATAGGGAGCGCTGGCCGCGCACCCGGAGAAATTTGTGAAGATATCCAAGCATTATGAAAACCCTTCACTCGAATCTACGATTCGATTGTGGGCTTCGGGTTACTCGCATAGGGAGCGCTGAAAGCATATTCGACTGAAACAAGCAAAAGACGACAGCAGTCGCAAAATACTTATAGTCCCCACTCGAGTCTACGACTCGAATAGGCACTCGGGGGTTACTCCCATATGGAGCGCTGGCCGCGTACCCTATGATTATTTTTGCTTGTACATCGTACTGTGTGTCGATAACATCCACACTCGAATGTTATGGCGACTCTGCCACGTATTTCCCCTACAAAGAGATTATGTCTCCTGGGACACCCGAATCATCTCCGCGATAACAAAATTCAGATGTCGCGCTTACAGCGTGAAGATAAGACCTGAATAAGGCCTGGCAACGCATCTACTGTGCTCTACCAGAAATAATCTGTACCTACAGGTACGATGAATAAGCCTTGACGGACGCTTCGAGTGCTCACATTTACACACTGGAATTTGACTCATGTAAGACCTCCGCGGCCTGAGTCGAATTACGCCAGCAATTTCCGGATTCGAGTCCGGGGACTCGAGTTTGAGTAGGTGGCGTTGTTTTTGCCCTAGAGCAATTAACTGGTCCCGATACATCGAGCGCACCAGGCATGTTTACCATCATCCCTATGAGCTACTATAAATTCGACTGACCCGATGAGCATCCGGGTGAAGTGCTTCGCACTCAACACAATTGTCGACTCCGACATCCTAATGCAAAGATCAAGACTTCTGAGTCTCCATACGAATCTACGATTCACATGGACACTCGGGGGATACTAACATGGGTATGCCCAATAGGCACTCGACTACAGCCTACCTGGTGCGGTTCGACGGAAGACCCACTCGACGAATTGCCAAGGTCCTTGACGCATATGACGGTTCGAGTGGTATGAAGCCCATATGGACACGGACTCCCAAACATACAAGACAAGGAAAGCTTAAGACTAGAGTTCTAATCTAACTTGTAACCAACTCGTATTGGTACCTGAGACCTAGCCTCCCCATATATAAAGGCTAGGAGTGTCCAACGAGGAGGACACGCTACGCCACAATAGATCTAGACATCGCGACTCCCCAAATAGATAGATCTATGATCTCCCACATTGACACATATGCCAGATCTAATCTGCGCATACACCGCCATCGGCGACATTGTAATCCTTCGGATCATCATCAATCAAGAGCAGACAAGCAGGAGTAGGGTCCTCTACGAGGCCTGGACCTGGGTAAACCTTGCGTCCCTGTGTGCTTGTTTTCTAGCCGTACCGAGATCTCCAGCGCTCCTCAATTCCTGAACCTAAGTCCATAACTATGGGCATTGATGAGTTAAACCCTCGTCACATATTATTTTGCTTGGTTTGAGCTTGTATAAAGGCTCTCATAGTTTGCTCAAACGAGAGATTTCCATGATTTTCTCCATTAGTGTTATCATAATTATTATAAGGAGCACCTGTAGGATTAGAATGATATTTTTGAACATTAGAAGCATAATTATTTTTCCATGCAGGATTAAAAGGAGTGTGAGCTATAAAATTAACATCATTAACATCGGTATCAATAGCATTAACTTGGGTATCTTCTTTACCCTTTACTAAACTAAGCAGCTCGTCTACCTTAGATGTAAGCTCTTCATTATTTACCTCGGTAATTGAAGTTACTCTCTTCGAGGTTCTTTCCACATGCCATTGGGCATGGTTGTTTTTCATATCATCAAGTACCTTCTTTGTAACACTCGCTTGCTTTCCCATAATTGTTCCTTTTGCTGCAGTATATAGCATAGACTTAGACATTGGTTTAAGACCATTATAAAACAAATGTAATATAAGCCACTCTTCCATCCAATGACTAGGACAGTTCATTACGTCTTCTTTCATCCTTTCCCATGCAAGCGGTAGTGTCTCACGGCCTTCTTGTCTAAAGCTTGTAATGTTGGATCTTAGCTGCATAGTCTTAGGTGGGGGCAAACATTTAGTCATAAACAAGTTAGTACATTCCTCCCAAGATTTAATAGTGCCCTTTGGTAGAGTTAGCAACCAATCCTTAGACTTTCCTCTAAGAGAGAAACGAAACAATCTTAATTTAACAGCATTTGGATCTACATGCTTAATACGCATCATGTCGCAAATTTCAGTGAAAGTGTTTAAGTGCAAACCCGAATCTTTAGCGGATGAGCCCCCAAATTGGTTTTGTTGAACCAAACTTAAAAGGTTAGGCTTTATTTCATATGTTTCCGCATCAACTGTGGGTTGAGTGATAGGTGCACAAATAAAATCATCATTGGGAGTAGGATACTCCCCGAATATCTTTTGAGCCATGGCTCTTATATTTTTGGTATTTTTGAAGTAATGAAAACGAATAACAAGTAACTAAATTTTTTGGGTTTTCAAATATATAACAAGAAAGTAAACTAATTGAAGGAAATATGCCCTAAGAGGCAATAATAAAGTTGTTATTATGTATTCCTTGTATATGATAGATGTTTATTTTGCATGCTATAATTGTATTGATAGGAAACATCAATACATGTGTGTTTAATAAACAAAAAGGGTTCCTAGTTATGCCTCTCTTATAGACTAGCTTGTTGATTAACAAGATGATCAAGGTTTCCTGACCATGGACATTGGATGTTGTTAATAACAAGGTCACAACATTTGTGAAATGACGTGATGAACATTCATCTGAAGTATAGCATTACGATCAAGTCATTATGTTTATATTGCTATAACATCATACGAAGTAATCTTTATCCTTAGACCATGATATCATGTTAATTGCTAACACCGGAAGAGTATCTTGATAACATCAAACGTCACACCGTAACAGGGTGACTCTAAAGATGGGTTCAGTACTACGAAGGTGTTATGTTGAGGCTCATGGATCAAGAGTGGAATTTGTCAATCCAGATGACGGATAGATATACTCTGGGCCCTCTCGGTGATATCACATTAGGATAGCTTGCAAGCAAGTGATGTGATCACTAGAATGTTATATCACGGGAACAAGAAAAGAGTGCATGTCAGTAACGAGATCAAACTAGGTATGGAGATACCGATGATCGAATCTCGGACATGTAATATATCGAGAGACAAAGGGATTTAGTTACAAGCGTTAAAGGTTCTCACAATCACAGGAGTCATCGTTGAATGTGTAGGAGTCAGTACGGATCTCCAGGTCCCGCTGCTGATTATTGATCGGAGAAGGGTCTCGATCATGTCTGCATTATTTGCGAACCGTAGGGTGGCACACTTAAGAGTTACCGGACACCATTTTGGAGCACATATGTTTCAGACGAAAGAATTGCAAAGCGCAGGAATTGTTTCAATAGAAACCGGAAATTGTTTCGGGTGAAATTATAGAAGGTGTTTCTGCATGTGATATTGAAATATTGCAAGGGGCTATATGTGAATGTTTGTTAATTAAAGTAATTAACAAAATTCTGAATAAATTTAATAAAAAGAGTTTTATTAAATGAGAGAGCATTGAATTTGGAGAAGTTTAATGCATTTAAAGTGGAGACTTTAAAAGGGAATGTGAAGAGGCATTTTAATGTGGAGGAGTTACCACCACATGAATGGGGGAGGTGAGGGGTCACCCCCCATGCGCCGGCCATGGAGAGACGGGGCACCCCCCTCCTTCTATAAAAGGCCACCCATTCCCTCCTTCATCCTAACACCTCCTTGTGAAGGATCTCTCTCCCGCTCTAGAATTATTCCCCCATGGTCTCGGATTAGCGAGATACATGTTCCCGATGGCATTTCGTCTGGAAGGAGTTGCTGCTTCCGCTGGATCGCTGGAGCGAGGAGGTGGAGGTTGTCTGGTGGCTTGAACGTGTGTGCGAGTGCGGATCCGCTACTGAGTTGCGGTGCTCGGACTTCCTCACGATCTTGAGATCGGCAAGTGTACGACTACATCAACCACGAGTTCCTACTCGTTAACAAAGCTCATTGTCTTCGAGGGTAAGTTCTCCATGGATGTATGTCCACCCGTTGCTCTGTATCTAGTAGATAGATCTTGGCGTATAGTTCTCATCGTAGGAAATTTTTTGTTTTCTATGCTATGTGACCCAACACTAATAACAAGAATTAAACTACAAACTAATAATAAAACTAAAAACAAGGTCTCTAGTGACCTCACCAGGATAGCGAAATTGCTTCCCCGGAAACGGCGCCAGAAAAAGGGTTGATACCTTCGATCTAGATTCACGGATGTAGTATAATAGCTTTTTCCCTAGAAGACCTAGGTTTAATCGAACCTCGGAAAGCAATGCTAAAAGGAAATAAAAAGGACACCTCTACAAGACTTTGTCTGTTCGTTTTACCTTAGCTTACTAGACCAATCTAGTTTACTTTATAATGGGTTGAATCAATGAATGGAGATTGGCCAGGGTTGAAGATCCACCTGCAGCTGCACATCATATGGGATAAAAGATAATAATAAGCATACTCATGTGTAATGTTTGAATGGAGATAATATCTTGTAGGCAACACATCCTAATATACTAGAGCCCCCGTGATGCAGCGGGCATAGAAATAATCTTTTAGTCCAACCGAGTGCACACCGAAGCAACGGGCTACAAACGCTTATTAAGTGTAAAACACAGATCAAAGCTTTAAGTGGTGATGTTGTTGTGATCCCGAATGGGTCGCTAAGCTAAGACCGTACTACCCTTTCTGTCACTGGGGTTCCTATGAGATCGCCGCTAGCCAAGTATCTCACCTCAAGCCTGTACCAGTGGTCCTGGTATGGCGGGTCCTGCCCGTACCGGTGGTCATTAAGGTTGATGACGCCCTGGAATTTCTTCCCAATTAGTTGGTCGTGTGTACTTCCTCAAAAACCTTCATTATGACTCCCAATTTCGTGTTTAAAACCATGATTTCCTGCACAACGTGATTCAAAGAGAGGTTTTGCATATCTTTGCAATTATTAGTCATTAGTGGCAAGGATTAAGAGTTTTTTGTCAATTGCTTGACCAAAATCAATGTTTAAACACAGTGGAAGATGGCCAATTTTGGGGCCATCCATCATCTACGAGATGGTAGCAACGAGTAACCCACCCTCGAAGACCATAAGCGGGATTATGTTCCCTCACAAATGTTGTTGATGAAGGTGTACACTCGATGATCTCACGATCGGGTACTCACGATGCCACAACCGGAGACACCATCGTACTCGGTCACACGTGCGACTCATTGACGTCCCCCACACCCTCGGTCCAGTGGGGCAGCGGAAGAAGTGATCCACTAGAACTCCTCCTCCTCCACTTCTCCAAGTGTTGGTGGTGAATTATTTTGGCAACAATTTTCTACAAGCACTCACCAAACGGTGGAGAGACAAGAAAGGGAAATGGAAGGGGATTCAAGAGTGTAAAGGAAGAGAGGAGAGATGGCCACCTTTTATAGGAGAGGAGGGGGCAGACCCTAGGGGTGGTGCGCTAGCCCCTAGAGGTGCCACCTCCCCCTTTTCATGGTGGTAACCCCCTCTTCATGGTGGTAACCTCCTCCATCAAGTAGGTAACCCCCTCTCTTATTCTCTTTTTAATTGCATGACATTCATAACAATTAAACCACACTTATGGAATCATTAAAAAAATATTTATTTAATATTTGCTAATTCATTCAATTAAAAAACATTAACAATTAAACCCTTGTTATTGGGGATATGCTATATCGGTATCCTCATAGCATGTCACCAATCCGGCTAACCCGGGTGGCCCATAGTTGGTAGCAAGGCCTATGGCCTGCTGAGCAGCCCAGTTAGACGGATCCAGAAGGGAGGCTCATGTAGGATAAAGGAAGGCTATGAAGGAGTCACCGATATACTCGGAGCCTTAGAGTACAAGACACAGAATACTAGTTCGTATTAGTGTAGGAATCTTTACCTTGTCCGACAAGGACCTTTCCTTGTAAACCCTAGGTTCTAGTGCCTTTATAAGCCGGACCTATGGGAGCCTTCAGGGCACAACCTCTTAGATTGCTACGTACAACGTGCAACACCTCACATAGAGAACCTATCTCTATAACTCCGCGTATTGACATTATAGTAATTTATAGCAGGAGTAGAGTTCCGCCACCGTTGTGGGACTTGAACCTGGGTAAGCTGTGTTACCTCGTACCCGCCAACTCCCCGCCTTAACCCACATCTCTAAACACGCACTATGAGGACCCCTCCACGGCGTACTCATCGGCAATACCATGACAGTTGGCGCCCACCGTGGGGCAAGAGGCGCTTCAAGCTCTACACCGGGCGAGGTCCAATCTCTTCGCGGGAATCAGTGACACCGTAGCCATCAGACGCGTTCTCTTCTCTGGCAATGTCCCGATAATCCCTCCAGATGAGTTCTGGGTGCCGACAAAGACAAACCCTACGCGCTGCTCCGTCATCCCCTTCGGAGACATCCACATCTTCATCGGCGAAACCGACTCGGGTCCTAGCTCCCAGGAAGCCAGAAATTCGTCAAGCCCCGCATGGACCGCCTATGAGCAGGACACGTTCACGGAAGGATCTAGGTCATACCTCTCCTTGGAGTATGGTGGCTCAGATCAGGAAAATTCAAGGCCCACCCAAACCGCCCCTGTGTAGGATATAAAGGTGGAAGGACCCCGCAAATCTGCTTGGCTTCCCCGAGCATTAGAGATGCGCAGGTCGCACTTTGTCAGTGTAGTCACCATCTTCGATCTAGCCAGATGCATTCAAAGGGACGGAGAACCTCCCCGCGAATACCTCACCAGATGGATGAGGGTGAGGGAAACCCTAGAAGGTGACCGCACCAACGAGCTTGTGTACCACTTTGTGGAAGGGCTCACACCCGAAACACTCCTCCGGCATACCCTCTGAAGGCGGCAGGCCACGGGTCCTCTCACACTTGGTGAGATGGTTGCAATCGTCAACAAATACGTGGACGCTAAGGAGAACACCCAAGTTATGCTTGGGCTAGAAGCCGGAGGAAACAACAACAACAACGGCTCACCTCCATCACCCTCAACATACGCCGTCGACAACACCGAAGCCAACTCCGACTCCGTCCTCGACGCGCTATACACCGACATCAATATGGATGGCAGCGGCTCAGACGCTAACTCGGAGGAATACGATGCTGTTATGAGGGACATGGAGCAAGAGATCGAGAAAGAGGAGCGCGCCCAGAAGACCAACACTTCCCACCAGGTCCTAGTCACCATTGGGAGCGTGATGGAAGAAGAAGTATAGGAACCGGAGCGCGAGAGAGCTCTGCCCATGCCAGCGGTTACCAGAGCAGCAGCAGCCAAAAAAGCCGCCAAGCCTCCGGCTTCGGCCAAGGCTTTGCCCCCTCCGGTTATCCACCCGCAACCGACACAAGAACTCACCATAGCCCCCAGTACTACCAGACAGTTAAATCAGCCGCCAATGCCACCATCAACGCCTGCAGCTGGCAACCCATTGGTTACTCCCGCCGACAAGGCAATCTATGGCGCACTCCTCGTTGAGCCTATCACTGTCACCCATATCCAGAGCGTCACAAAGCTTGATGATAAGCGTGCGGAAATCCTAGCGGAGGCCAAGTGCATTGCGGAGCAGGGCGCTAAGCTAGATGAAGACATGGCCAAGGTGCAACAATCCATCAAGGCGGCAAGAGCTATGGAGGCTGAGTACAAGCAAATGCTATTAAAGCAAAATGCCAAGAAAGTACCAGCTCATGTCGTCAAAGACCCCGGCGTTCGGCGTAGGTTGGGATATGACGGGTCCAAGCCGACAAAAGCCACCCCATACATCGATTCAGAGGGGAGGCAAGTCATGCCAACCCCCGCCCTCAGCATCGTTGTCGCCGAGACCCTCTTGGAACATGACAGGTCACCAGAAGTAGTTGCTCAGGTGTATGACCTCATCGCTAAGGCATGCAAGCAATAGGAAAAGGCTGCCTCACATAGGCTAGAGTCCAACCCGGAGCTTTGCCAGTCAACCCTGAATAGCCGCAGAAGGCCAAAATATCCCTATGACGAGGGATCCCACACAGGCTACACAGAGCAAAGACGGAGAGAGGCACGCAACCGGACTGACGCCATCCCCATATCCTCCGATCACGGAGAAAAGGCTCGTCCCCGCCGGTCGCCACCTCCACCACCATCTCGGCGTCACGAGGAACCACAGCCGTGCCACCGTACAAGCATGCCACCGCCAAGGCGTCCCCAGCCGGCATTGTTATACACGACCAGGGTGAGCAGCCCCGGCATGCCGGAGAGCGCAACACCATTGAAGGACATAGGAGCAGGTCCCACAAGGAACCACCACATCCGACAAGTAACCGCGACAGGCATGAGGAGTTGCAGGAGGGGCACAGTAAGAAGGCTAACCCACTGCCTCCACCGCCACTGTCGCCACCTAGCAGCCATCATGGAGGAGGCCACGGTGGATCTCATATATTGCGCCACAACTCCTCCACATGACAGAAAAGGGAAGCATCCAGAGCCGTATGATGCGCGTACACGGCTGGACAAGATCCAAGAAGCTCGGGAGCTCCCATACCTTGGGCCACATTGTTTTGGTCCAGTCATACGGGCCACAACCTACCCCAAGGGCCGCCGAATAGACAAGACCATCAAGCCCTACGATGGCATCGCTAGGCCAGCAACATGGTTGCAGGACTACAGCGAAGCGATTCACATTGTAGGGGAAACCCCAATGTCGTCGTCAAGTACCTCCCACTCATGCTGATCGGCACCATCAGGCAATGGATCAATGACTTGCCAGAGAAATCAATATGCAATTGGTTGGACATGCATGAAGCATTCACCAAGAATTTCGAGGGTACGTACAAGCGTCCCTGCACTGTCGGAGACCTACAGTGGTGTGTGCAAGAAAAGGATGAAACCTCTCGTGCCTACCTCTCTGGCTGGCTGGATATGAAAAAATCATGCACAGGGATGCACGAACACGCCGCTATGGCTGCCTTCATCGATGGTCTGGAAAAGGGAACTTTGCTTCGGCATACATTGAAGCGCAAGCAAGACAACAATGATCTCAACCTCAGTGCAATGATCTCCATAGCTAGCGAGTTTGCCGCTGCTGACGATGACGCGCGCGGATCATTGCCGGCAATAGCAATCCCTACCCATGCTAGGAAGAACAACAATAACAAGCGGGAAATTTCGCCTGAAGAAAAGAAAGCAGCCGACATGTCGCCGCAACCTTCACTGGTAGAGTCGGAGGCGGACAGCGTGGACGTAGTCGAGGGCTAGAAGTGGCCATCAGAGGAGTGATCCTACACGGTCAGCGCCCCGCGTTCTCCAAACGTACGAAGAGTACCGTGATATGCCGTGTTTCGTCCATCTAGACGCCAACGGAAAAGCCACCCACACCACCCACCAATGCAAATTTGTCAACAACCTCAAGGAAGACCCTGAGTCCGGCTACAAGCAAAGTCAGAAGAATAGACCCCGTGGAAAGGGCAAAGGGAAGAAGAAGGAGGAGGAGTCCAAGGAATCAAGTGATATGGATGAAGACGTGGAACCCAAATCTGTTGGGTCCGCAGCATAGAAAACAAAAAAATTCCTACGGTGTGAACTACACGCCAAGATCTATCTACTAGGTACAAAGCAACGGGTGGACATACATCCAACGAGAACTTACCCTCGTAGACAACGAGCTTTGTTAACGAGTAGGAACTCGTGGTTGATGTAGTCGTACACTTGCCGATCTCAAGATCGTGAGGACGTCCGAGCGCCGCAACTCAGTAGCGCATCCGCACTCGCACACACGTTCAAGCCACCGGACAACCTCCACCTCCTCGCTCCAGCGATCCAGCGGAAGCAGCAACTCCTTCCAGATGAATTGCCACCGGGAACATGTATCTCGCTAATCCGAGACCATGGGGGAATAATTCTAGAGGGGGAGAGAGATCCTTCACGAGGAGGTGTGAGGATGAAGGAGGGAATGGGTGGCCTTTTATAGGAGGAGGGGGGTGCCCCCTCTCTCCATGGCCGACGCATGGGGGGGTGACCCCTCACCTCCCCCATTCATGTGGTGGTAACCCCTCCACATTAAAATGCCTCTTCACATTCCCTTTTAAAGTCTCCACTTTAAATACATTAAATTTCTCCAAATTTAATGCTCTCTCATTTAATAAAACTCTTTTTATTAAATTTATTCAGAATTTTGCTAATTACTTTAATTAACAAACATTCACATATAGCCCCTTGCAATATTTCAATATCACATGCAGAACCACCTTCTGCAATTTCACCCGAATCAATTTCCGTCTTCTATTGAAACAATTCCTGCGCTTTGGAATTCTTTCGTCTGAAACATATGTGCTCCAAAATGGTGTCCGGTAACTCTTAAGTGTGCCACCCTACGGTTCGCGACTAATGCAGACATGATCGAGACCCTTCTCCGATCAATAATCAGCAGCGGGACCTGGAGATCCGTACTGACTCCTACACATTCAACGATGACTCCTGTGATCGTGAGAACCTTTAACGCTTGTAACTAAATCCCTTTGTCTCTCGATATATTACATGTCCGAGATTCGATCATCGGTATCTCCATACCTAGTTTGATCTTGTTACCGACATGCACTATTTTCTCGTTCCCGTGATATAACATTCTAGTGATCACATCACTTGCTTGCAAGCTATCCTAATGTGATATCACCGAGAGGGCCCAGAGTATATCTATCCATCATCTGGATTGACAAATTCCACTCTTGATCTATGAGCCTCAACATAACACCTTCGTAGTACTGAACCCATCTTTATAGTCACCCTGTTACGGTGTGACGTTTGATGTTATCAAGATACTCTTCCGGTGTTAGCAATTAACATGATCTCATGGTCTAAGGATAAAGATTACTTCGTATGATGTTATAGCAATATAAACATAATGACTTGATCGTAATGCTATACTTTGGATGAATGTTCATCATATCATTCCACCAATGGTGTGACCTTGTTATTAACAACATCCAATGTCCATGATCAGGAAACCTTGATCATCCTGTTAATCAACAAGCTAGTCTATAAGAGAGGCATGACTAGGAACCCTTTTTGTTTATTAAACACACATGTATTGATGTTTCCGAATCAATACATTTCTAGCATGTAAAATAAACATCTATCATTTATAAGGAATATATAATAACAACTTTATTATTGCCTCTCAGGGCATATTTCCTTCAGTCTCCCACTTGCACTAGAGACAATAATCTAGTTCACATAGTGATAAATCTAACACCCATGGAGTTCTGGTGTTGATCATGTTTTGCCCTAGGGAAAACTTTAGTCAACGGATCTGCTACATTTAGGTCCGTGTGTACTTTACAAATCTTTATCTCCATCCTTGACATGCTCGCAGATGGAGTGAAACCGGCACTTAATATGTTTGGAATTCTTGTGAGACCTTGGTTCCTTTGCATTGGCTATGGCTCCATTGTTGTCACAATAGATCACCATCGGGTCCAACGCACTGGGAACCACACCCAGTTCTGTAATGAACTCTTTCATCCAAACTGCTTCCTGCGCCGCTTCTGAAGCAGCAACATATTCCACCTCCGTTGTTGATCCAGCCACCACAGGTTGTTTGGAACTCCTCCAACTAACTACTGCTCCGTTCAAGAGAAATACGTATCCGGATTGAGACTTAGAGTCATCCGGATCGGTGTCAAAGCTAGCATCGACATAACACTTAGCGACTAGCTCTTCTTCACCTCCGTATATGAGAAACATATCCTTAGTTCTTCTCAAGTACTTGAGGATGTTCTTTACTGCTATCCAGTGTTTCGAACCTGGATCAGATTGGTACCTACTAGTCAAACTAATAGCATGTGCCACATCCGGTCTTGTACATAGCATGGCATACATAATAGAGCCGATGGCCGAGGCATAGGGGGTCTTATCCATCATCTCTCTTTCTTCCGCCGTAGCCGGACTTTGAGTCTTACTCAATGTCTTGCCTTGCAACATAGGTAAGAACCCCTTCTTACTTTCGTCCATATTAAACTTCTTTAATATCTTATCAGGGTATGTACTCTGCGATAGCCCAATTAGGCGCCTTGATCTATCTCTATAGATTTTAATGCCTAATATATATGACGCTTCACCAAGGTCTTTCATCAAAAATTTGCTGTTTAGATAACTTTTAACACTGTTTAAAAGATCTATATCATTTCCAATCAATAATATGTCATCCACATATAATATCAGAAATGCCACATTGCTCCCACTCACTTTCTTGTAAATACAAGCCTCTCCATATGTTTGGACAAATCCAAACTCTTTGATCACCTCATCAAAGCGGAGATTCCAACTTCGTGATGCTTGCTTCAGTCCATAGATGGATCGCTGAAGTTTGCTCACCTTATTAGCATCCTTAGGATCGACAAAACCCTTAGGTTGTATCATATACAACTCTTCTTCAATCTTACCAATGAGGAACGCAGTTTTGACATCCATCTGCCATATTTCATAATCGAAATATGCAGCAATTGCTAACATAATCCTAACCGATTTAAGCATCACTACGGGAGAGAATGTCTCATCATAGTCAACTCCTTGAATTTGTCGAAACCCCTTTGCGACAAGTCACATTACCATCAGCATCAGTTTTCCTTTTGAAAATCCATTTATTCTCAACGGCCTTTCGGTCGTGAGGTAAGTCCACCAAGTTCCAAACTTGGTTCTCGTACATGGATTCCATCTCGGATTTCATGGCTTCTAGCCATTTGTTGGAATCCGGGCTCATCATCGCTTCTTCATACGTCGCAGGGTCATCCATTTCATCAACCATGAAATTCACAACAGGATTGCTGTACAGTTTAGGAGCTGCACGTGTCCTGCTTGACTTGCGAGGTTCGGTAGTGTCCTCTTTCGAAGTTTCATGATCATTATCATTAGCTCTCTCTTCATCAGGTGAAGTCAACTCCGAAACAACTTCCGGTGCTGCGCCACTCGCTATTCCATGAAGAGAAGGTTCAATAACCTCTTCAAGTTCTACCTTCCGACTACTCACACCTTTCGCGAGAAACTCCTTCTCAAGAAAGGATCCATTCTTGGCAACAAAAACCTTGCCCTCGGATCTGTGATAGAAGGTATACCCAATTGTTTCCTTAGGGTATCCTATGAAGACGCATTTTTCCGCTTTGGGTTCGAGTTTATCCGGTTGAAGTTTCTTCACATAAACATCGCATCTCCAAACCTTAAGAAATGACAGCTTAGGTTTGTTTCCAAACCATAATTCATACGGTGTCGTTTCAACGGATTTAGATGGTGCCCGATTTAAAGTGAATGCAGTTGTTTCTAGTGCATAACCCCAAAATGACAGAGGTAAGTCAGTTAGAGACATCATAGATCGAACCATATCCAATAAGGTACGATTACGACGTTCCGACACACCATTACGTTGTGGTGTTCCGGCAGGCGTGAGTTGTGAAACTATTCCACACTCTTTCATGTGTGTGCTAAACTCGTAACTTAGATACTCTCCTCCACGGTTAGACCGTAGAAACTTGATCTTTCTATTACGATGATTTTCCACTTCATTCTGAAATTCCTTGAACTTTTCAAAAGTTTCAGACTTGTGTTTCATCAAATAGATATACCCATATCTACTCAAATCATCTGTGAAAGTAACAAAATAACGATATCCACCTCGCGCCGACACACTCATTGGTCCACACACACCAGTATGTATGATCTCCAACAGATTTGTCGCCCATTCCATTGAACCGGAAAACGGCGTTCTAGTCATCTTGCCCATAAGGCATGGCTCACATGTATCAAATGATTCAAAATAAAGTGATTCCAAAAGTCCATCAGAATGGAGTTTCTTCATGCGTTTAACGCCAATATGACCTAGACGGCAGTGCCACATATATGTAGACATATCATCATCAAGTTTAATCTTTTTAGCATTAACATTATGAATGTGCGTAATATTACTATCGAGATCCAATAGAAATAAATCATTCAACATAGGTGCATGACCATAAAAGATATCATTCTTATAAATCGAACAACCATTGTTCTCAGATTTAAAGGAATGACCATTTTGCATCAAACACGATCCAGATACAATGTTCATGCTCAGTGCAGGCACCAAATAACAATTATTTAGGTTTATAACTAATCCCGATGGCAAATGGAGAGGTAGCGTCCCGATGGCGATCACATCAACTCTTGATCCATTGCCGACCCGCATCCTGACCTCATCCCTTGCTAGTTGTCGCTTGTTCCGTAGCCCCTGAACCGAGTTACATATATTAGCAACCGATCCGGTATCAAATACCCAGGTGCTACTGCGAGTACTAGTCAAGTACACATCAATAACATGTATATCACATATACCTTTGTTTGCCTTGCTGGACTTCTTGTCCGCCAAATACTTGGGGTAGTTGCGCTTCCAATGGCCAGTCCCCTTGCAATAGTAGCACTCGGTGTCAGACTTAGGGCCAGCCCGGGGTTTCTTTTTAGGCGTGGCAACAGACTTGCCACCCTTCTTTCCCTTGTGCTTGCCTTTCTTGTCCTTCTTGAAACCGGTGGTCCTATTGATCATCAACACTTGATGTTCTTTCCTAATCTCCACTTCTGTAGTCTTAAGCATTGACAGAAGCTCGGGAAGAGACTTCTTCATGCCCTGCATATTATAGTTCATCACGAAGCTCTTGTAGCTAGGTGGCAGAGATTGGAGAACATGATGTATGCCTAAGTCAATGGGAATCGTTATTCCCATGGACACAAGCTTATCGGCGTACCCAAACATTTTGAGTACGTGCTCACTAACGGAGCTGTTTTCCTCCATCATGCAGCTAAAGAACTTTTCTGTAGCATTATAACTCTCTACGGCAGCATGGGTATCGAAAATCATATTCAATTCTCCCATGGTATCAAAGGCATTGCCATTTTCGAAACGCTTTCGAAGTTCTGGCTCTGGCCCATACAGTATGCCACAATGAACTAAGTTGTGGTCCTCCTGACGAGTCACATAGACATTCTTTTCCTTGTCAGGGGCATCAGGAGCTGGTGGGGGGCCTAGCGGCGCATCTAGCACATATTGCTTTTGTGCAGCAGTGAGGAGAATCCTCAAATTCATAGCCCAGTTGGTGAAGTTGCTACCATTCGCAGCAAGTTTCTCTTTCTCCATGAACACATTGAAATTAAAAGCAGGTGGTGCCATCTACAAAAAAAATTGTAAAGTTTATTTATACTAAGTTTATGATAGATTGAGTTCAACTAATCCAAATTACTAATGAACTCCCACTCAAAAACGACATCCCTCATGTCCTTTTGGTGATTACATGAACCATATCCACTATACCAAGTACGATCATCATGTGAGTTGATATAGCTTCAAAGGCGAGCATCTATATGGGCATCATATCAACCATATGACTCATGCTTAACCTTTCGGTCCGTGTTCCGAGGCCATGTCTGTACATGCTAGGCTCTCCAAGTAAGAACCTTAGTATTCGCGTGTGTAAAACTGTCTTACACCCGTTCCTATGAAAGCGTAGATTCGAGAACACCCGATCATCACGTGATGTATCGAAACATGATCCATAGAACGGTGCATATTCAAGGAAGAACACATTTTTATCTTCATATCTAAAAGAGGGATCATACTTATAATGCTACCAAACGCGCCAAACTAGCAGTATAAGATGCTAACATCTAATGTGTAAAGTGAGATGATATGGTCCATGCATTTGATATCTATCACTTGCATCGTGGTATGATCTCTATCATTCCTTTGTGTGTAAGGCCAAGGCCTATGGAACTTACACGTTGAGTGTGTTGTAAGAGTATCCACCATACATCTACTTACAACAATACCATATCAACACACTAGCCCAGCAACGATCTAAACTAGACGCCTCTAATTTATCAATTGCAAGTTTTACGTGGCTTAGGGATTTTGGAGATAGAACCGTTCTTAACTACAAACATGAACCACACCGAGGATAACTAAGTTATTAGCAACTCGTTCTAAATCAGATATTGACTATAGTAGGAGAGACAGACACCCGCCAGCCACTTATGCAAAACAAGTTGCATGTCAGTCGTGGAACCGGTCTCATGTACGATGACATGTAAGGTTGGTCCGGGCCGCTTCATCCCACTATGCCACCAATATCCAAAATACATAGAAGATGCAATAACATGATCATCATTGCCCACATATCAACCATATGTGTACTACCCGTGCTAAGCACCTACGCATAGATCAGGCTCTGATACCACTGTTGGGTCTTTAGCATAGAAAACAAAAAAAATCCTACGGTGTGAACTACACGCCAATATCTATCTACTAGGTACAAAGCAAAGGGTGGACATACATCCAACGAGAACTTACCCTCGTAGAAAATGAGCTTTGTTAACGAGTAGGAACTCGTGGTTGATGTAGTCGTACACTTGCCGATCTCAAGATCGTGAGGAAGTCCGAGCGCCGCAACTCAGCAGCACATCCGCACTCGCACACACGTTCAAGCCACCAGACAACCTCCACCTCCTCGCTCTAGCGATCCAGCGGAAGCAGCAACTCCTTCCAGATGAAATGCCACCGGGAACATGTATCTCGCTAATCCGAGACCATGGGGGAATAATTCTAGAGGGGGAGAGAGATCCTTCACAACGAGGTGTGAGGATGAAGGAGGGAATGGGTGTCCTTTTATAGGAGGAGGGGGGTGCCCCCTCTCTCCATGGCCGGCGCATGGCGGGGGTGACCCCTCACCTCCCCCATTCATGTGGTGGTAATCCCTCCACATTTAATGCCTCTTCACATTCCCTTTTAAAGTCTCCACTTTAAATGCATTAAATTTCTCCAAATTTAATGCTCTCTCATTTAATAAAACTATTTTTATTAAATTTATTCAGAATTTTGTTAATTACTTTAATTAACAAACATTCACATATAGCCCCTTGCAATATTTCAATATCACATGCAGAACCACCTTCTGCAATTTCACCCGAAACAATTTCCGGTTTCTATTGAAACAATTCCTGCGCTTTGCAATTCTTTCGTCTGAAACATATGTGCTCCAAAATGGTGTCCGGTAACTCTTAAGTGTGCCATCCTATGGTTCGCGAATAATGCAGACATGATCGAGACCCTTCTCCGATCAATAATCAACAGCGGGACCTGGAGATCCGTACTGACTCCTACACATTCAACGATGACTCCTGTGATCGTGAGAACCTTTAACGCTTGTAACTAAATCCCTTTGTCTCTCGATATATTACATGTCCGAGATTCGATCATCGGTATCTCCATACCTAGTTTGATCTCGTTACCGACATGCACTATTTTCTCGTTCCCGTGATATAACATTCTAGTGATCACATCACTTGCTTGCAAGCTATCCTAATGTGATATCACCGAGAGGGCCCAGAGTATATCTATCCGTCATCTGGATTGACAAATTCCACTCTTGATCCATGAGCCTCAACATAACACCTTCGTAGTACTGAACCCATCTTTATAGTCACCCTGTTACGGTGTGACGTTTGATGTTATCAAGATACTCTTCCGGTGTTAGCAATTAACATGATCTCATGGTCTAAGGATAAAGATTACTTCGTATGATGTTATAGCAATATAAACATAATGACTTGATCGTAATGCTACACTTCGGATGAATGTTCATCACATCATTCCACTAATGGTGTGACCTTGTTATTAACAACATCCAATGTCCATGATCAGGAAACCTTGATCATCATGTTAATCAACAAGCTAGTCTAAAGAGAGGCATGACTAGGAACCCTTTTTGTTTATTAAACACACATGTATTGATGTTTCCGAATCAATACATTTCTAGCATGTAAAATAAACATCTATCATGTATAAGGAATATATAATAACAACTTTATTATTGCCTCTCAAGGCATATTTCCTTCAAAATCTTCCGATAAGGGAGAGGGTAAAGGGAAGAATCCCTTCAAAAAGAAGGCTCCATGTTACCATACCTTTTCTTGCCACTCCCACCATCCGGTCCCAGAAAACCTCTCTGATTATACTGATGCTACCCTCCCTCCGGTCCCCCAGTACGTCAGGTGGTCAGAAATTCCAATTACTTGGGATAGGAAGGATCACCCAGACCTTATCCCAACAGAGAACCAATTAGCCATGGTCATAAACCCTTTGATTGACGTCACAGAGTTCACCAAGTGCCTCGTGGACAGTGGAAGCAGCATCCTGGATACAGTGCACAAGATGAACTTGATGGAAACCTAGCTAAGGAAGAGCAACACCATGTTCCATGGGGTTGTCCCCGACCGACAAGCGATTTCCCTAGGCTGCATCACCCTTCTGGTTGCTTTTGGCGATGTTAACAATTACCGCCAAGAACGCATGACATTTGAAGTGGTGCCCTTCAAGAGCGTGTACCACGTCATTTTTGGACGCGATATCTTCCACTCCTTCCTCGCAAGGCCATGCTTTCTCTACAACAAGCTCAAGATTCCCGGACCAAACGGCGTCATCACCATTGATGGAAGCTTCACCAAGGCACGGGAGTGCGAGCTCAATGAAGCCGCCTTCACCAAAGCAGTTCTCTACAGTGAGGAGTTCAAGGAGATCGAGAACCAGGTCGATGCCTCGGAGATGTCGGCTTCGAAGAAGCAGATTACTACTGTTGAACCCGCATTCAAGGCCGCCATCTAGACCAAGTAGGTGGAGCTTGTTGAAGGAGATTCCTCCAAGACCACCGCCATTGGCACAGACCTGGATCCCAAATAGGAAAGTGCGCTCATCAAGTTCCTCCGTGAGAATAGGGACATCTTCGCCTGGCAACCTGCCGACATGAAAGGTGTACCTAGGGAACTTGCCGAGCATAGATTGAATATTGATCCTAATGCCAAACCGGTGAAGCAACCTCTATGACGCTTTGGTGATGACAGACGAAGGGCCATAGGCAAAGAAATAGCTAGGTTACTTAAGGCTGGCTTTATCCGAGAAGTTATTCACACCCAATGGGTGCCAAATCCTGTACTTGTCCCCAAAAAGGGAACCAATGAATTAAGAATGTGCGTTGATTACACCAGCTTGAACAAAGCGTGTCCGAAGGATCCGTTTGCTTTGCCTCGCATTGACCAAGTAATTGAATCGACGGCTGGCTCGGAACTTCTATGTTTTCTCGATGCTTACTCAGGTTACCACTAGATCCAAATGTGAAAATCGGACCAACTGGCCATTTCTTTCACCACACCCTACGGCACGTATTGCTACGTGACGATGCCCTTCGGGTTGAAAAACGCTAGTGCTACTTACTAGCAGACAATGCAACGTTGCCTACATGACCAAATAGGTCGCAACATACACGCTTACGTGGACGACATCACGGTAATGTCAAAGAAATCAAATAATCTTATCTCTGACTTGAAGGAAACCTTTGACAATCTCCGGAAATACAAAATGATGCTGAACCCCAAGAAGTGCGTCTTCGGGGTACCTTCTGACAAACGGTTGGGTTTCATCATTTCGCATCGTGAAATCAAGGTGAACCTGGGGAAAATCAAGGCCATCCTCGACATCAAACGTCTGACATGCCTGAAGGACATACAAAGGCTCACGGGCTGCATAGCAGCAGTAAGCCGGTTCATCAGCTGACTTGGGGAGAAGGCTATGATGCTCTACAAGTTGCTCAAGAAGGCAGAGAAATTCACATGGACGGACGAGGCTGATGCCGCACTTCAGGAGTTGAAGAGAATACTCTCCTCCCCGCCAATACTTGCAGTACCGGTGTCAAGGGAGCCTATGTTAGTATACATGGCAGCAACCAACCGGGTTATCAGCATCGTCATCATGGTGGAGCGCAAGGAACCAACGCACAAATACGGAGTTCAGCGGCAGGGGTACTATGTAAGAGAGGTCGTGACGGAATCCAAACAGTGTTACCCGCACTAACAAATGATAGCTTATGGAGTTTTCCTTGCTTCATGCAAGCTAAGGCATTATTTCTAGGAGCACCCTATCATAGTATTGAGCAAGGCTCCACTGTCTGACATCATCAACAACAGCGACGCTACAGGGAGAGTGGCTAAGCGGGGCATTGAACTTGCCTCCTTTGAAATCACCAACAAGAGACGCGATGCTATCAAATCACAAGCATTGGTGGATTTTCTCGCATATTGGACGGAACTGCCAGAAGACACTCCTGTGCTAGAACAGAATGTTGAGTCATGCCCTTTGACGGATCAAAGCTACTAAATAGCTTGGGTGATGGTGTATTATGGCAATCACCAACAGGAGAAAGGTTGCAATATGTCCTGCAGATTCACTTCAATGCTACCAACAACATGGCGGAGTATGAGGCCCTCATTCATGGACTACGCGTGGCTACAGATATTAGCATCAAGTGCATAGTTTGCTGTGGAGATTCCGACTTTGTTGACCAGCAAGTAGCTGGCACCTAGAACATGCGGAACCCTATGATGGTGGCATATCGAGATGAAGTAGACGAAATAGCCAAGTGCTTCGACGGCTATGAAATCAAGTACGTCAAAAGTGTAACACCCTCAAATCGGCCCTATGCAAGTTTTAGCGCTTCCCGCTAAACCCGCATGGAAATGATTCAAGGACGCCCACCAGGCACTTTCGTGCGGGTGGAAAACAAAGTAATACCATTACACAACAGTCCTCGATGAGACCCACAGACAGATTTATATACATCAACGACTCCATGAGTCAAGAATACAGATATACAATACAAAGATCCAAATCACCTTGAAAACGATTTGAGCGTCCGACTATGGACAAGATGAAAATGGGGCTAAGAGCCCTGAAGATTAACCAATGGCGTCCATAACACTGCCCAGGCCAAGCCAGAAGGGTAACCCTGCTAACGACATCGAGCTCAAACCTGCTAAAACAAAAGGGGTGCCGACAAAAGGGCAAAGGAAAAAGAGGAGCGTCAGTACTGAGTCCAGTACACGGCGAGGCTAGAATTCGGTGGCTCTCGCCTACATAGGTATGGTGGGCTAAAGCGGCAGCGCAGCGGCACTAATTCAACCTATAGAGACTCGATACAACTGGCGGTTATCAGACAGGGGTAAGAAAGACCTATCCAGATCCAACCTGATACTAACACCAAACATACCCATCCTGGTATTTCCTCCTCGAGACCAAACGAGGAAGTCGGACCAAGGAACTCACACAGTTGGCAGTTTTACTCATTCCATTATAGTTGCAGTATTTACTAGTCAGGTATATAGCATGAGTCATCTTGATAGCATAATTAGTGGGCAGTTTTAGTTAACAGTCCGTTGTAGTTGGAACATTTACTAGTCAGATATAATTGTTCTAAGGAATCCCAAAACCCAGCAGTTGTTGGCACTTTTATCACATTCCATTGGAGTTGCAATACTTACTAGGCAGATATATCAAGATACGATACAACCCAGATCCACCAGTTGTTGGCATTTTTAATATCCATTCCGTTATACTTGAGATGATTACTAGTCACATATTAAGTCAAATTTATAGCACTACTTTAGTTATGCTTGTCTATGATCGAGATACTGTGCTCCAAGTCGTCCATAACCGCGGACACGGCTTTCAGAAAGTTTTACCCTGCAGGGGTGCACAAATAGCAACACACACTCGATCAACCTCGGAAAAACCAACTCAAAACCCAACGAGGCATTCACGACAAAGCGATCACAGGATTTAGAAATATTTCAGGGGGCCACCCTACTAAGCTACCCGCAACGAAGTTGGCCAGCTCCGGAATGGACCCAGGGTTTGCGACGACGGCTGTAAACGACTGGGAACCCGAAAGTGTGACTGGGCTTGTCGATACCGCGAAAACATGGCGCGATCCAAAACAATACAGGTGCTCCACGCACAATCTTAAATAAAGCAGTAAAGCATGGCATAAGTACAGGATAGTAATAAAGCCCCAAACTACTTGTGGCCCCAAGAAATAGAAATGAATCAAGCTCTGGCTCAGGGGGGTCCATAAGGCCTCCCGGATGTGGATAGTGCGAAAAATCAAGGAACAGGTATCAAGTACTCAGGGTCCTATGGGACACAAGTGAGCGTGGAAGAACCAAATAACATCTATTGCCCACTGATGCCTCTACATTAGTTATATCTAGCATTTTAATAGTTGTATGTAAAGTCATGATCATCTCCACCAATAAGCATCTCCACCAATAAGCATCTGCCAGCATTTCAACAACTGTGGTACTTGACAACACGAGATCGCACCTGAGCAAGCAGCTACGACTCGCAAGGCCAGCTATCTACCAAACACGGGTGATAGGAGGTGTCCAGAGCAATATAGAGGATGCACGGGATATAACTGGTGTTCGGAAACTAAAGCATCACGACACGGATAGCAATAGATCAACAGGAGGAAATAAAGACTATAAATGCAAAAATAGGTAGAAGGGGGAGAGATGCTCGACTAGGAAAACACTGCCGATGGATCATATCTGGAGAACTTGTCGATACTCGCATCAACTCATCGACCTAATCCGCGAAGAAGCAAACACTAGCAGAAACACCGGATACAATATTTAATACTATGGCAGAAGATCCGGCATGTTTATGATATGCATGCGAGATGAACAATTATTATGCAACAGGTTTTATATATAGCATTTATAAAATAGGGGCTCAGAAAAGGTTCACACATCTGGGTTCGGTAGATCTTGGGTTCCAGGGGTCCGGGGGTTCGACAGGGTTCGACGGGGATTGGGTTCGGAAGGGAATGCTCTCGGACAACGGGAAGGAGTGCTTGGAATTCCGAGAAGAAGGACTTGGCGTTCCGGTGGCGATCTTGTCATCGCGAATATCTTGTCGGGTCCGCGGGTCGGGTCGGACTTGGCGCTCGGGGTGAAGTGCTTGTCGTTCCGTGTAGGCGACCTTGGCGTTCGGGTTCTCGACGATCTTGGCATATCTGGGTTGGAGAGACTACTGTTCCGTGGCGATCTTGGCGGGATCGGTCTTCGGGGGTTCGCCATCGGATCTGTGGATCGGGGTCTTCCTATTTGGTCTTCGTGGAGGACAACTTGGCGAGATGGTCTTGGAAGGTAGCTGCAAAGGGCGCTTGCACACCAGCCCGAACTTTTCACGGATCAACAGATAAAGTGACTTTTAGAGCCCACAGAACACACAAGTACAGGACGTACATGCGGGCTGGCAGAGGGAACACGAGGTGGCGCCCTGGGACCTGGGACTCGAGCAGACGGGGCTGAGGACGGCCTGGTGATGGAGAACACGGCGGTCAGAGCACGAGGACGGCGCGGCGGCCGGCGCGCAGACGGGGATGGCAGCTGACAGCGGGACGCTGGAGGAGGCTGCACGGACGGGAGAGCCCGGCGAGGCAAGGGACGTGCGGGCCAAGCGGCCCGGGCTCGAGAGGGCGCCGCGCTTGCAGCGGTGGCGGCGGCGGTCGCCACAGGGAGCAGAGGCGGCGACCAGGCGTAGCGGACTCGGGGCAGAGGGGGCCCGAGGCGGCGGGAGGAGATGGCCTCAGGGTGGAGGGCGACCGGCGGCGGACGGGCCGCAGAGAGGAGGAGGGCGACGCTGCGGAGGTAGGGGCGGGGGAGATGGGGTCCCTGGCATTGCCGGGCGCGAGGGCACGGCCGGTCTGGGTCGGAGCAGGGGCACGCTGGCAGCGACGGGGAGCCAGGGTGGCCAGAGGTCGAGGCGCCGGGCGGTGGTGGGCGCGGCCGGAGGAGGAAGCGGAGGAGGCGCTGCCGGAGAGGTGGTTGGGAAAGAAAGGAGGAGGCGAGGTGGTTGTCGGGATGAGAGAGGAAGAATCAGGGGAGGGAGAAGAGAGAGAGAGAGACGACGCGGGGTGGACGCGTCTCCCGCGTGGGCTCGAGGAAAAAAAGGGCAGGTGGGAAAAGCGCGTGGGGTGGGGAGAGAAGGGAGCGTGCGGTCAGGAGGCGAGTGGGGCCCGGGGCTGCAGGCGGTGAGGTCGGTGTGGGCTTGGCCTAGGTGGATCAGCAGGTGGCGGCTGGGTGGTGAGGTGGAGGAAGAAGGAAGAGGGGTTGGTGAGGTGGCGCGCTGCTATAGGGCGGGGTGAGGTGGAGGGGGTTGGGTAGGATTAGGGGTAGGATATTTGGTAGAAAAGGGTTGGGTAGAAAAGGGTTTGGGGTTAGACAGATTAGGGTTTTAATTTGGAGGTGGCCGGCTAGGCTTTCGGGCCTGGCTGGCTGCCTCCTATAAAATAATATAAATTTTGTTTATTTAAAACGGGGCTTTTGTAAACCGTTTTTAGACAAAATAAATATTCTGGAGACCCGGGTTTTAACTTGAAATCAAGACGGGCGTTTAGAAAACACCAACAGGCTTTTCGAAAATAGTTTGATGCAAACAAATGCAAGATGACATGACGATGCTCAAATGCAAGGTGGCATGATGACATGAGCTTGTGGTCATGAAGATGCAATGCACAAAAACAACGCGATTTTCTAGTAGTGGTTTTCCGGGATGCCACAATTCGACACCACTAACAATGGATCTCGCCCTCGAGATCTGCCTCATGGTACCGGGAAGAAGGTCGGCGATCTGAATCTTCACGCTTCGTGTCGATGCTCGCGGCACCACTAACAAGAGGTCATTGTCCGTGATCGTCGAGAGAACACTCCAGGAACAAAGGGCGAAGGTAGAGGTATCCAAAAATAAAGCCACCTCTAACTTCCGTGGACGGAGTAAAATTGATTGATCCACCGATTCGATATACAAAAGTGCACAGTGAGAGGCGGGTAGGGTGATCAGTCCATCCCGTACTCAAAGCATCCTTCTGTAAATGAATCACAGAATCGTGCAACCAACTCTCGGGATTTAGACTGAAGATCTTCACAAGCGGTGTTCGGAACAAGAGGGGTGATGCAGGATCTTCATCGGATCTGGCGTAGATGATGTCGTCGCATTGGGGACCACTGGAAGATACATAGAAACATCGTACGAAAAGACACAATGATCAGGTTTTGCGATGGTTCCATTGGCATGAACAACACATGCTCAAGGTATACTCCAACTTCACCAATGCTCATCCTTCTCATATGCTTTTCAATGATACAGATATCTGTCAAGGGGAACATATAGATAAAGAGTCCAAGGACAAATGATTGGATGAAGGTACAACAAATGAGATGCAGATTGATGATTGTAGCTCCATCGTTATCAGAGGGAGGAAGCGAAACCCTGAAGGTACGACGGAAACCCAACCACGAGAATTCTTGGACTCGAAGAAAAGATAAGAGAGCAGATCCAAAACACATAGAGGTAAGAGGAGAACAGCAGAGGGGTAAGGAGTAAAATCAGACCTAATCAGAACTATCCAACCGATTTTACAAAATAGTTTGACACTCTACTTCGGCCGTTAGCTAGGTTATCCTATAGGCTGGACTTGTGGGGTATCACAACTGCTGAGCTCTGATACCACTCTGTAACACCCTCAAATCGGCCATATGCAAGTTTTAGCGCTTCCCGCCAAACCCGCATGGAAACGATTCAAGGACACCCACCAGGCACTTTCGTGCGGGTGGAAAACAAAGTAATACCATTACACAACAGTCCTCGATGGGACCCACAGACATATTTATATACATCAACGACTCCATGAGTCAAGAATACAGATATACAATACAAAGATCCAAATCACCTTGAAAACGATAGAGCATCCGACTATGGACAAGATGCAAATGGGGCTAAGAGCCCTGAAGATTAACCAATGGCGTCCATAACCCTGCCCAGGCCAAGCCGGAAGGGTAACCCTGCTAACGACATCGAGCTCAAACCTGCTAAAACAAAAGGGATGCCGACAAAAGGGCAAAGGAAAAAGAGGAGCGTCAGTACTGAGGCCAGTACATGGCGAGGCTAGAATTCGGCGGCTCTCGCCTAAATAGGTATGGTGGGCTGAAGCGGCAGCGCAGCGGCACTAATTCAACCTATAGAGACTTAATACAACTAGCGGTTATCAGAGAGGGGTAAGAAAGACCTATCCGGATCCAACCTTATACTAACACCAAACATATCCATCCTGGTATTTCCCCCTCGAGACCAAACGAGGAAGTCGGACCAAGGAACTCACACAGTTGGCAGTTTTACTCATTCCATTATAGTTGCAGTATTTACTAGTCAGGTATATAGCATGAGTCATCCTGATAGCATAAGTAGTGGGCAATTTTAGTTAACAGTCCGTTGTAGTTGGAACATTTACTAGTCAGATATAATTGTTCTGAGGAATCCCAAAACCCAGCAGTTGTTGGCACTTTTATCATATTCCATTGGAGTTGCAATACTCACTAGGCAGATATATCAAGACACGATACAACCCAGATCCACCAGTTGTTGGCATTTTTAATATCCATTCCGTTATACTTGAGATGATTACTAGTCACATATTAAGTCAAATTTATAGCACTACTTTAGTTATGCTTGTCTATGATCGAGACACTGTGCTCCAAGTCGTCCATAACCGCGGACATGGCTTTCAGAAAGTTTTACCCTGCAGGGGTGCACAAATAGCAACACATACTCGATCAACCTCGGAAAAACCAACTCAAAACCCAACGAGACATTCACGACAAAGCGAACATAGGATTCAGAAATATTTCAGGGGGCCACCCCACTAAGCTACCCGCAACGAAGTTGGCCGGCTCCGGAACGGACCCAGGGTTTGCGACGACGGCTGTAAACGACTGGGAACCTAAAAGTGTGACTTGGCTTGTCGATACCGTGAAAACGTGGCGCGATCCAAAACAGTACAGGTGCTCCACGCACAATCTTAAATAAAGCAGTAAAGCATGGCATAAGTACAGGATAGTAATAAAGCCCCAAACTACTTGTGGCCCCAAGAAATAGAAATGAATCAAGCTCTCGCTCAGGGGGGGTCCATAAGGCCTCCCGGATGTGGATAGTGCGAAAAATCAAGGAACATGTATCAAGTACTCGGGGTCCTACGAGACACAAGTGAGCGTGGAAGAACCAAATAACATCTATTGCCCACTGATGCCTCTACATTAGTTATATCTAGCATTTTAATAGTTGTATTTAAAGTCATGATCATCTCCACCAATAAGCATCTCCACCAATAAGCATCTGTCAGCATTTCAACAACTGTGGTACTTGACAACACGAGATCGCACCTGAGCAAGTAGCTACGACTCGCAAGGCCAGCTATCTACCAAACACGGGTGATAGGAGGTGTCCAAGGCAATATAGAGGCTGCACGGGATATAACTGGTGTTCGGAAACTAAAGCATCGCGACACGGATAGCAATAGATAAACAGGAGGAAATAAAGACTATAAATGCAAAAATAGGTAGAAGGGGGAGAGATACTTGCCTGGGAAAACACTGCCGACAGATCATATCCGAAGAACTTGTGGATACTCGCATCAACTCATCGGCCTAATCCGCGAAGATGCAAACACTAGCAGAAACACCGGATACAATATTTAATACTACGGCAGAATATCCGGCATGTTTATGATATGCGTGCGAGATGAACAATTATTATGCAACAGGTTTTATATATAGCATTTATAAAATAGGGGATCAGAAAAGGTTCACACATCTGGGTTTGGCAGATCTTGGGTTCCGGGGGTCCGGGGGTTTGACAGGGTTCGACGGGGATCGGGTTCGGAAGGGAATGCTCTCGGACAACGGGAAGGAGTGCTTGGCGTTCCGGGAAGAAGGACTTGGCGTTCCGGTGGCGACCTTGTCGTCATGAAGATCTTGTCGGGTCTGCGGGTCGGGTCGGACTTGGCGTTCAGGGTGAAGTGCTTGTCGTTTCGTGTAGGCGACCTTGGCGCCCGGGTTCTCGACGATCTTGGCGTATCCGGGTTGGAGAGACTGCCGTTCCGTGGCGATCTTGGCGGGATCAGTCTTCGGGGGTTCGCCATCGGATCTGTGGATCGGGGTCTTCCTATTTGGTCTTCGTGGAGGATAACTTGGCGAGATGGTCTTGGAAGGTAGCTGCAAAGGGCGCTTGCACACCAGCCAAAACTTTTCACGGATCAACAGATAAAGTGACTTTTAGAGCCCACAAAACACATAAGTACAGGACGTACATGCGGGCTGACAGAGGGAACACGAGGTGGCGCCCTGGGACCTGGGACTCGAGCAGACGGGACTGAGGACGGGCTGGCGATGGAGCACACGGCGGTCAGAGCACGAGGACGACGCGGCGGACGGCGCGCAGACGGGGATGGCGGCTGACGGCGGGACACTGGAGGAGGTTGCACGGACGGCGGAGCCCGGCGAGGCAGGGGACGTGCGGGCCGAGCGGCCCGAGCTCGAGAGGGCGCCGCGCTGGCAGCGGTGGCGGCGGCGGTTGCCACAGGGAGCAGAGGCGGCATCCAGGCGTCACGGACTCGGGGCAGAGGGGGGCCGAGGCGGCGGGAGGAGATGGCCTCGGGGTGGAGGGTGACCGGCGGTGGACGGGCCGCAGAGAGGAGGAGGGCGACGCCGCGGAGGTAGGGGCGGGGGAGATGGGGTCCCTGGCGTTGCCGGGCGCGAGGGCACGGCCGGTCTGGGTCGGAGCAGGGGCACGCTGGCAGCGACGGGGAGCCAGGGTGGCCGGAGGTCGAGGCGCCGGGCGGCGGTGGGCGCGGCCGGAGGAGGAAGCGGAGGAGGCGCTGCCGGAGAGGTGGTTAGGGAAGAAAGAAGGAGGCGGGGTGGTTGTCGGGAGGAGAGAGGAAGAATCAGGGGAGGGGGAAGAGAGAGAGAGAGAGACGGCGCGGGGTGGACGCGTCTCCCGCGTGGGCCCGAGGAAAAAAATGGGCAGGTGGGAAAAGCGCGTGGGGTGGGGAGAGAAGGGAGCGTGCGGTCAGGAGGCGAGTGGGGCCCGGGGCTGCAGGCGGCGGGGTCGGTGTGGGCTTGGCCCAGGTGGATCAGCAGGTGGCGGCTGGGTGGTGAGGTGGAGGAAGAAGGGAGAGGGGTTGGTGAGGTGGCGTGCTGCTATAGGGCGGGGTGAGGTGGAGGGGGTTGGGTAGGATTAGGGGTAGGATATTTGGTAGAAAAGGGTTGGGTAGAAAAGGGTTTGGGGTTAGACAGATTAGGGTTTTAATTTGGAGGTGGCCGGCTAGGCTTTCGGGCCTGGCTGCCTGCCTCCTATAAAATAATAGAAATTTTGTTTATTTAAAACGGGGCTTTTGTAAACCGTTTTTAGACAAAACAAAATATTCCGGAGACCCGGGTTTTAATTTGAAATCAAGACGGGTGTTTAGAAAACACCAACAGGCTTTTCGAAAATAGTTTGATGCAAACAAATGCAAGATGACACGACGATGCTCAAATGCAAGGTGGCATGATGACATGAGCATGCGGTCATGAAGATGCAATGCACAAAAACAACGCGATTTTCTAGTAGTGGTTTTGCGGGATGCCACAAAAAGGGAGGAGAATGAGGCGGCAGATCTGTTGTCAAAGCTTGGATCAGCTCGTCGACCAATCCCGCCAGGCATTTTCCTAGAGCATTTATGGACCCCATCCGTGAAGGAAGCAGACCCCGACAAATTGGATAGAGTGGATTCATTCGTTAATATAGTAATAGTGACCTCTCCGGCTTGGACGAAATCGTTCATTGACTATCTACAAGATGGAACTTTGCCCGTCGACGAACTCGAAAGCCGGCAAATAGTACGCAGAGCAAAAGGCTACGTCATCATTGATGGCCAGCTATACAAAAGAAGTACCAAAGGATTTTTCCTTCGATGCATGTCCCAGTAGCAAGGTATCGAGATCCTTAGAGAAATACATCTCGGAGATTGCGGGCATCACGCTGATCCCCAGTCATTGGTGGCTAAGGCCTTCCGACAAGGATTCTACTGGTTAACTGCCAAGGCGAACGCCGACAAGTTGGTACAAACATGCCTTGGGTGTCAGTTCTATGCAAGACAACCAAGTGTTCCAGCTGAAGAATTGCGAACAATACCAATAACTTGGTCGTTCGCAATCTGGGGGTTAGACATGGTGGGACCTTTGCAGACAGCACCCTGTGGATTTACACACTTGCTAGTAGTAGTGGATAAGTTCACAAAATGGATTGATGCTAAACCCATTAGAAAGCTTGATGGGGCAATAGCCCTAAAATTTGTCCGGGATCTAGTGGTGAGATTTGGTCTCCCACACACCATCATCACCGACAATGGCAAAAAAAATTTATCTCGGAGAAGTTTAGGAGTACTGTCATGAAAAAGGCATCCGACTTGACCTAGCATCTGTGGGACACCCACAATCCAATGGGCATGTTGAAAGAGCCAATGGACTAATTCTGCATGGAATCAAGCCACGCTTAGAGGCACCGCTACATAGAGCAGCTGGGGCCTGGGCGGAGGAATTACCATTTGTCTTGTGGAGTTTACGAACAACCCCCAACAGATCCACTGGCTTGACTCCTTTCTTCATGGTTTATGGATCAGAACTTGTCCTTCCATCCGAAATCTTCCACGATGCACCAAGAGTCGCCGCCTACAAGGAGGAGGAAGTTGAAGAATCTAGACGCCTATCTATGGACCTACTTGAAGAAGAGCACATGCTGGCATGCCAGAGATCCATCGCCTACCAGCAGAAGCTGCATGGCTACCATAGTCGCCGTGTAAAGCATCGCTCGTTTAAAGAAGGGGATCTGGTGCTTAGACTCAAGCAGGAGAAATCACACAAACTATCCCCACCTTGGGAAGGACCGTTCATCATAAGCAAAGCATTGCTAAATGGTTTCTATTACCTCGTCGATACTCACGAGTTGAAAGATAGGCAAAAAAAACGCAAGAGAAAACAACATGACTCCGATGATGATTACCCAGAGATAGATAGGTGATGACTGCAAGTGCACAGATTGTTTGTAGCTAGTTTCAAAATAAAGACATCGATCCCACAGGGAGCAGGAGTCCGAAGTCTAATAATTCTTGAAATAGTTATTGCGATAGAAGTGCTAGATAAGGTTCTAAGTGACAAGATAAAATGTGAGTATTGTGTAAAAAGGTGTTTTTGGGTTTTGGTATAAGAGCAATAATAAAGTAAAGCAAAATAACTTAATACAGAAAGTAAGTATCCTGTATGTAAGAGAGATTGGAACTACAGTAGGGAAAAGGCGTTCTCAGGGAATAGCGGATACACCACTAGTATTGTAAAGATTTAAGATAAAGATTATCATCATGAACATTCTCAACTATGTATGTGTGGGAGGAACTCCGTATGTGGACGAATAGGCAACAACCGCTGCTCACATCATCCTTATAACCATAGTAGTCAGCAGTTGACATCAATCAAATTACTACGCTATTAAGGGACGTAATCCCGTAGGACATATCCCATGGCATGGATAGTGTTCCGTGAGTTTTCTCGATTTCCCAAGTTGATACGTAAGGAGTGCCAACACCTTTATAGTCACTGTAAGTGCTAGCACGCCTCCGTCTACCAACAAGTCCCCACGAGAGGCAAATATTGAGAGGTTAACTTCTCTCAACATCAAGATGTAGAGAATCTAACGCATGGTCACAGTGATGAATATCATAATAGACTTTATCTTATTTCAATCTCATACTAGGGTTTCTCCATCTCCCCAAGAACTAATGATCTACTCAGACATGGAGGCAATCAACATCATGGCAATGATAATGGAAACAATCATAGATGAATAGTACTTGTATAAATCCACAACGAGTATAGGAATTACAACAAGATCTAGACAAGATGTAGATGGCATGGATGGAGATGGTGGTGATGCAGCGGTGGATGATGAAGATCGATGCCTTAGCCTCCTGGATCTACACAGAGCGAAGATGGATCCCTTGTGGATGAGTTCCCCCTCTAGATGCCTTCTAGACGTGAGGTTTCTGCGATTTCTAGGTGTTCTGTATGTCATCTCTTCGAACCAATTACATGGGGTGAAACTATCTGATGAGGCGGAGGCGGCGCCAACTATACGGCCGGAGCTATACGGGCGGAAGAGTTGCTCCTGCCGTATAGTTGGTCGTTGGGCTCTCTGCCTCCTTTGTTCGCTTCTGGTTTTCTTCTGGTATTATTAATATTTCCCAAATAAGCGGTTTACGTTGTTTTTGACTCCTTTTCTCCACAGTACAACTGCTTCAATAATTGTATCCATTGGATCCATCATTTGTCCTGATCCTAGTGAAAACAGACATAAAATATGCACGCGAGTGCCGTAAATACCAAAATCCTACGTCTACAATGCAAAATAATAATGTAAAACATGATGCAAATATGCACTCATCAACTTCCCCAAGCTTAGACTCTTGCTTGTCTTGAGCAAGTTTTTAGCTTAATGGATGTGATCCTCATATTCATGAAGCTGAGTCGATAAAATAAATGAGGAAATTGCAGCATGTGTTTATCATGTACGATACAGGGGAATAAGTTCATGAATAGTACCTTACTCGAACCATCTGAATAGTATTGGAAGGCTTCCACACCTTAGTTATCAATAGTTCATAAAATATGAATCTCAACATAATGTAAAAGAATCTAGGTCAACTGAATGAGTTAACGAGGTAGTCCCAAGTGTTTTAGGATCAACGTATTCACTAGGGATTCAAAATCTCAATAGTGTCTCTTTGTCATACCACAATATAGTGGTATATGCCTATTTGCTCTTTGCACATTCACTCTTTTTCTTCTTTATTTTTCTTTTCTTTTGCATATATGCTCACACTTTTGTTTTAAGTGTTGTGCAAAGGAGCTAGCCATATATTCCACCTTATGTAGGAATTCAAAGTTCAACGATCTCAATTATCAAATTCCAACTATATATGAAGCATTCTTATTACTTGAGATTCTACCACGACTTGTTCTCATTCTATTTGGATAGTACTTTCATTTTCCTTTGTTCAAGGTTTTATTTTTCAACTTAATATTATAGATAATTTTTCTTTGTGAATCAAACCCTAGACTTACAGCATATTGATCAAATTATCTTTATGTGTTCCATTAATACCAATGGTGTGGAAGACTCCTATTTCTATCATCAAGTGCAAGTAAAATCATACTCAAGCCATTCATATATCAATAAAGCAAACACAAACTCAATATTGCTCCATATATAATAATAAACTCGGAATTTCATAAAAGTGATCAACTATTCCTGAAGGGAATTCTAATGATGAAAATTTATTTCTAGTTTGAACTAATGCAAAAATAATAATAATAACTTATAAGATAGATTACAAGGTCTTAAAGATCTCCCCAAGCTTGGAATCAAGCTAGGCAGGATCAAATAATCCCTTGCTATTATTTGATACCGTGATTGTTGTAGATCACTGGGGCGCCGTGGCATGTAACACCACAGTGCGCAGCTTCTTGTTAGTCTCCTCCAGAGTAGTTATGCGACTGTATCACCTGCACAGATCAGATTGCAGAGTGTCCACTCTATCTGCGAGCTTGGTCACCATTGGAAGTAGGTCTTCCTTCTTCTCCATCTCATTGAGACAGTGACGGACTTCGCTGCGATGGAGTAGCTCCTTCTTCTGATATATCTCTAGTGCCCGCACGCAATCCTTGGTCCTGGGGACAGCTTCTTCTTCCTCATCCATAATTGATGGATTGGGGAAGTGGAAGCCGTACCTCCACTCTTCTTGAGGCTTAACATTTATACGAGCACCAATGGTTGGCTTCGAGACTGGAACCTCCCTTTCCTTGCTAGCACCTACACCAATATTAGATAATTCCTTATGCTTGTGCGACCTTGGATCTGTGGTGATGAAGTTGACCATCTCCGCACGCCCTATTCCATGTGGTTTGCAATCTTCTCTCTCTTGTTGAGCTTTCTTCATCACTGTCCAATTGATCTCCGATGGATCATAGATGTCTCGGCGGATGTAGACGTCAACCACGTCATCATCGGAATCATTATTGAAGTAGCTTGGCTTGATGTACTCCTTGTACCTCGAGTTAAACCTCTCCACCTCCTCGTCATCGTCCTCCATGGACGGGCTGCTAGAGCGGTCCCTAGAAGGAGCAATGAGCCCCATGGTTTTCCCACGGCCTAGGGCGGGATAGCGCATTGCTAGATTGGTTTCTGTTGATTGCGATTAGAGAGAGAGACAATGGCAGTATATAAGAGGGGTCAGAGGTCGGTAAAACTCGTGAGAAACACAAAATTGTCGCCCATGAAAAGAATCCAAACAAAACAGGGAAAGAAATCACGGACTTGGAAGTGTATTGCCGCGTAACGACCAACTATATGGGCACGACCCGTATAGGTCTGGCCGTATAGTTGGTTCTGGGCACATATTTCCAAATATCTCGAGTCTAGGTCGATTAAATCATGATTCGGAACCGACAATAATGTTTTTTAGATATGAATATAAAAGAAAGATCGAACGAAAAACTATCTAAGAGTTTAACGACCAACTATACGGTCGGAATTTTTGCTCCAATCGTATAGTTGCGACCGTATAGTTTCAAGCACCGAAAATCAAAAGTGTTTGGGAGTTTAACGACCAACTATACAGCCGGAATTTTTGCTCTGGTCATATAGTTCCAACCATATAGATACATACACCAAAAAGAAAAACTATCTGAGAGTTCAACGACCAACTATATGGCCGGAATTTTTGCTCCGGTCGTATAGTTGCGACCGTATAGGCTTAGATATCGAAAACAATTTCACAAAGATGATACAAAGAGTTTAACGACCAACTATAAGACGGGAGATCCCTCTCCAGTCGTATAGCTCTGCCCGTGTAGTTGGTAAAACCCCTCTAAAACTTCAGAAAAACACAAGGAATTCGAAGGAAGAATTTTCAAGAGTAAAAATTGTGAAAATAAATCACTTATTTGGGTAAGAGCACTTACCTTGCACTTACCATTTTCTTAATCGGGGATGAAAAGTTCCTCTCACAACAAGGACTCCTTCTCTTTTGGAGGAATTGACTTTGATTCATCAAATAATTCTCGTAAATGAAAATCACCAGGACTAAAGTTCCTCTAAATAAGATTGGTGTCTTCCTGAGCAAACATGGACACTGCATCTAACATTTTTATTTCTTGCCTCTGCATAATCTGCAACTCAAATTCTTGAAGTGAAAGAATCCAATGGATCAGCCTTGGCTTATGTTCTTTCCTCTTAATTAAGGAGTTCTTTTAAACCATTACGATCCGTGTGAACTCTCACCTTTGCATCAACTATATAAGAATGAAATTTATCGTAAGAGAAAAATACAGCAAAAAGTTCCTTTTCGTCCTTAGGGTAATTCTTTTGAGCACCATTGAGAGTTCTACTAGCATGATGTATAATATTAAATCTATGATCAATATGTTGTCCAAGAGTTACTCCTACAACATCAGCGCTAGCTTCACATATTAAGTCAAAGGTTATATCCCAGATAGGTGGTTTAATGGTGGGATCTCAAGTTAAAGCATTTTTTAGTTTATCCAAGGCTTCAAGATGCTTATCATCAAAATTAAATCGCATTCCCTTTTGGAAGAGGTTAGTCAAAGGTTTAGATATCCCAGAGAAAATTCTAATGAACGTTCTGTAAAAACCCACATGACCAAGAAAACTCCTTATACCTTTAATATCCCTAGGTTGCGGCATTCTCTCTATTGCTTCAACCTTAGCTCTATCAACTTCAATTCCCTTACCTGGTACCTTGTGTCCGAGGACTATACCTTCTTTGACCATAAAGTGGAACTTCTCCCAGTTTAGAACAAGATTAGTTTCTTCACAACGCTGCAAAACTCTCTTGAGATTATCCAAGCAACTAGTAAATGAAGTTCCATAGACAGAAAATTTATCCATAAATACTTCCATTATAAGTTCTATAAAATCAGCAAAAATAGTAGTCATACATCGTTGAAAAGTAGCTGGAGCATTACATAGACCAAAAGGCATACGTTGGTAAGCATGTAAACCATAAGGACTTATGAAAGTTGTTTTAAGTTGGTCATCCGGATGAATAGCTATTTGAGAGAAACCAGAATATCTGTCCAAGTAACAAAAATGAGTATGGTTTGCTAACCTTTCTAAAGTTTGATCTATTAACAGTAATGGATAGTGATCTTTCCTAGTTTCTTTATTTAATTTCCTGAAATCTATGCACATCCTATGCCCAACAATAGTTCTAGAAGGTATTAGTTCATTGTTTTCATTATGAAAAATAGTAAAACCGCCCTTCTTAGGGACATAATGAACAAGACTTACCCAATCACTCTATTTGACAGGATAAATAATACCTGCATCCAGTAGGCATACAATTTCTTTTCTTACCACTTCTTTCATTTCAGGCTTTAATCTTCTATTAAATTCCGCAACTGGTTTTGCACCTTCTTCCATGAATATTCGATGGACGGCTATCATGGGACTAATCCCCTTCAAGTCATTCATTGAGTACCCAAAGGCTTGGTGATGCTCCTTAAGTATCCTCATGAGTTCTTCTTCTTCTCCTGAAAGTTTAGCACTAATAATAACAGGAAATTTATTCGTATCATCTAAAAACCTGTATTTGAGATTATCTGGTAGAGTCTTCAACTCTGGGGTGGTAATTCCTCGTCCCCTCTCTTTTCTGGCTCTTCAAAAGCCTCATCAGTTGGAGGTCCCAAAATAGGAAGTGAACCGAATTCTAATTCTTCTAGGGACTTGTCCTCCATAACTATTTCTTCATAATTTGGATCTTCATTTATTTCTTCTTCTTGATTACCAAAGAAAAGAGCCGCTGTTTCCTCAATAGTTCTCTCTTCCTCTTCTTCTTGTATTTGTGGAGGTCTATCTTTAAATTTGGAAAAATGGAATTTATTTTCTGTTCCCCCAAGCTTAAGAGACACAATCTCCTTCTTGAAATTAACATAGGCACCTATATCACCCAAAAAGGTTCCTCCAAATATAATAGGGCAAAGAGTGTCAGCTGGCATATCAACAACTACAAAATCGATAGGAAATTTTTTGTTGCCAATTGTGACAGTTGCATTGTCAACTACTCCCATTGGAATTCTAAGGTTTTTATTGGCTAACATAATTGTTATATCAGTATTTTCAATTTTAGCCAGTTCTATTTCTAGGTAGAAATCATAAGATATAACATTAACTTCGGTGCCAAGATCACATAAATCGTAATGAGAGGTTTCTTCAAATATGCAGGGAAGAATAGGCTTACCCACATCTTTTACCTTTGTTTTACCTTCAACCAATACGGAAGTCTCTACATCAAGTTCAACTATGTTACAGTGTGAGTACATAGCCATAATTGCTTCTTGGTTACCTCTTCAGCTTTGGTTTCCTTCAGATGTTCCACAACTTGTGGCATGATTTCCTCTTCCCTCTTTTCCTGTACTACTTTGACCTATTCATATTCAAAAATATGCTTTCGTGCAGTGTTAGGGAAAGGCACTTCATATATTGGTTCTATGGAGGCAAGTGTTGCTTTATCTTCTCTTTTCTTTTCTGGTTTGGGTGGTGGATCATACTTGACTAGACCCTCCTTTGGAGATTTAATATGTTTTGTAAAAGCTTTAACAACTTGCAACACAAGATCTGAATCTAGATAAAGTTCTTTAGATAATTCTTTAACATGGCCTTTTTTAATATAGTCATGAATACAATCATGCTCTATTTCTATGCCTCCTTCACTTTCTAGGCCAAAATTCCATGAAACTCTATGATCAAGAATTCTATTAAGTAAAGCCCAAGCTTTAGGTATAGGAAGATTCATAAAGGCTCCTTCCGCGAAAGAGTCTAGTTCAATTTTATTAGGTTCAATTAAACCGCCATAAAAGATATGTAGCAAATACCATTCAGGCAAATCATGATGAGGACATAGTCGTAGTAAATCTTTAAATCTAATATAAGCTCTTACTAGTCCTTCATTAAAACGATTCTTCCAAGTCATTATAAGATGCCTGATTCCAAAATATTTTGGTAATGGATAATATTTTGATAGAAATTCACAAGCTAAATTATCCCAGGTAGTAGTGGCTTCAGGGGGTAGAGATCTATACCATGAGAGAGTTGTACTTGTCAAAGTTTGACTAAAAAGTTTAACCCTTACCTCATCAGCGGTATATCCAGTCAATAGAAAAGTGCCACATATATCTTTAAAACATGCAATATGCTCATATGGATCGGGATCTTCTTCATCTCCAATAAACTACTTCTTATGTAAATAACACGATATTTCTTTTAGCGTGGCCCTTCTCTAGATGCTATGGAAGTTATAGCGTGCTAAGAGCACGCTATTTTCCAAAATAGCGTGTGTTAAAAAATTAAAAAATTAAGGTATAGCATGTATTACTAAGGATTTCAGCGGGTATTTTTTGGAGTAATACATGCATAACCAATTAGCTAATAGTGGCCAAATGACAAAGTTTGCTTGGCATCCGGTGCAGTGCAAGTTGGAGGAGAAGACTTGCGCCAGGTCTGCTCACTGGTCGAGAACTTGAGATGCTCATCCTCCTGGTGCTTCAGGGTGTCTGGTGGACGTGCCGAGCGGAGGCGGCCGACCGACTGGACCTGGAGGAGATGGGCGTTGCAGTCTATCAGCAACCGCCACCGTCATGTGGGGAGGGAGAACTGGGGAATAGGGTTGAGTTGAGCTAGGTTTAGATGCATAGTGTTGGGCGTGGGGGATTCGTGGGCTGAATGGGCTTATCGGGTGATGCTATATTCATAGATTTTTTTAGCGCTGCTATTACGTTGTGATGTTATAGCGTATTTAATGCTGCTAAAGCGTGATTAGCATCATAGCGAGTAGATTTTGCATAGCGTAGCGTTCACCTCCCAAATATGTTATAGCACCGTTATAGCGAAGAAATTGCGCACTATTTTTTTCCATGTGTAGAATACTAAGTAGTAGAGGATTTATTTCAAACCCCTTGTCTTCTCATTGGATTTGTCTCTTTTATAAATATGATAGGGCTTCCCAAAGTGTTTGAGTGGGTTAGCACTAGTCATATGCTCAAACTCCATTAAGTTGGTGGAAACCTATAACTCAAAACAAAATTTGGCAAGACAAAAATAAATAAGCAAAAACTAAAAGACCTACAGAACTTAGTTCCCCGAATGGCGCCAGAAAATAGCTTGATGACTGCAAGCGCACAGATCGTTTGTAGCTAGTTTCAAAATAAAGATATCGATCCCACAGGGAGCAAGAGTCTGAAGTCTAATAATTCTTGATAAAGTTATTGTGATAGACGTGCTAGATAAGGTTCTAAGTGACAAGATAAAATGCGAGTATTATGTAAAAATGTGTTTGGGGTTTTGGGTATAAGATCAATAATAAAGTAAAGCAAAATAACTTAATACAGAAAGTAAGTATCGCGTATTTAAGATAGATTGGAACAGCAGCAGGGAAAAGGCATTCTTAGGGAATAGCGGATACACCACTAGTATTGTAAAGATTCAAGATAAAGATTATCATCATAAACATTCTCAACTATGTATGTGTGGGAGGAACTCCATATGTGGACGAATAGGCAACAATCTCTGCTCGCATCATCCTCATAACCATAGCAGTCAGCAATCGACATCAATCAAATTACTGTGCTATTAAGGGACGTAATCCCGTAGGACGTATCCCATGGCATGGATAGTGTTCCGTGAGTTTCCTCGATTTCCCAAGTTGATACGTAAGGAGTGCCAATAGCTTTATAGTCATTGTAAGTGCTAGCACGCCTCCGTCTACCAACAAGTAGTTCCCTCCATCAAGTCCCCACGAGAGGCAAATATTGAGAGGTCGACTTCTCTCAACATCAAGATGTAGAGAATCTAACACATGGTCACAGCGATGAATATCATAATAGACTTTATATTATTTCAATCTCATAATAGGGTTTCTCCATCTCCCCAAGAACTAATGATCTACTCAGACATGGAGGCAATCAACATCATGGCAATGATAATGGAAACAATCATAGATGAATAGTACTTGTATAAATCCACAAAGAGTATAGGAATTACAACAAGATCTAGAAAAGATGTAGATGGGATGGATGGAAATGATGGTGATGTAGTGGTGGATGATGAAGATCGATGCCTTAGCCTCCTGGATCTGCACAAAGCAAAGATGGATCCCTTGTGGATGAGTTCCCCCTCCAGATGCCTTCCGGAGGTGAGGTTTTTGCGATTTCTAGGTGTTCTGTATGTCGTCTCTTCGAACCAATTGCACGGGGTGAAACTATTTGATGAGGCGGAGGCGGTGCCAACTATACGGCCGGAGCTATACGGGTGGAAGAGTTGCTCCCACCGTATAGTTGGTCGTTGGGATCTCTGCCTCCCTTGTTCGCTTCTGGTTTTCTTCTGGTATTATTAATATTTCCCAAATAAGAAATTTACGTAGTTTTTGACTCCTTTTCTCCATAGTACAATTGCTTCAATAATTGTATCCATTGGATCCATCATATGTCCTGATCCTTGTGAAAACAGACATAAAATATGCGCGTGAGCACCGTAAAATACCAAAATCCTATGTCTACAAGGCAAAATAATAATGTAAAACATGATGCAAATATGCACTCATCAATTGTCCATGGAACATAGCACAACTACGTCCCTTTTACACTTAGCACATTTACATTATGTAATAAGTTTTTTATATGATCAATGAAATAAAGCATTTGGTTCACTCATATTTTCTGAGTCTTTTTACCTCCTTTAGTTGTTCATTTTTGGATCATATAAACCCCTTTATGCACAAGTTTGCATTTGTACTTGTGAAAATTCCTCCTACGGGCGTGAGCTTAAGTTTTCTAGTCTACACGTTTTCTGAAGTTCTTATGTGGATTGCGGAGTAGTGACTTCTCGGCACTCAAAGCCGGTGATTTTTCTCTTAGGTTCTTGACGGTGCTATTAAGCATCATCACCTGAGAGCATAGTTCTGTGCTACGAGTCTTCCGTCACACGAAAGGTCAAGCATACGAACCAGAATAATGGATAAGCCAACACTTGCTTAAAAAATATACACATGCAGGAAATAGATAAGTAGCAGGAAACTTGAGTACAAGTTTTTCCGTCTTAGCAAAACATAAGTTTTTTCCGCATACATTACGCAAAGATACATTTAATACAAAACATTGTTTTTCATGGCTCTACTGCAGGGGCTTCGTGGTGGCACCATCAGGAGAGCCAGGCCGGGAGAGCTCGTCAAACTCGGAGGGAGATGGGCTAGACTCAGACGAGGTCATGTCTTTGTCAAGGATCTCGGTAGGCACAAAGACATCTGCATTACCCATTCTAGCAATCCTGGTGTCGAAGCCAGAGAGGGAATTCCAAATAGCATCGCTATCGATTTCCTTCCCTTCCTCATCCAGCTTGGGAAAGCCAGAGGTCACCAGGTCGATGTCGGTGTTGTCACAGTGTGCCTTGACCAAGGACAGGGACATCCTAGCACCGGCCCAGACGCAGGAGGCTTTCTAGTCCTTGACCTTCTCGGGGGCTCGGTGCAGGATTTCCGCGTACTTGGCCGCTGAGTATGCCGCCTTGATATTGATCCCTAGAGGCTGGGCTATCTCCTTGGCATGGGCAGTGGCGGTGCTGACGAAGTTGCCAGCAAGAATCATGCATTCCTTGGGGTCTGGAGCATCTTCACCCAAGCTGGCCAAGCCAATGGGGGTTGTGGTTTGCACAAGATACAAGGACCATGAGTACAAACAAATCAAACGATTATCCAAAGTACAAAAATGAAGAAGACGGAGAAAGGTTACCAAAGATGCTCATCTCCGCTTGCTTGATGTCTCCGTCAAGGCATCCCACTCTTTATGGATTGTCTTGTACACCTCAAGGTTCCTCGCATTCTGCTCTTTGGCAGCTTGGTTCTATTCCTTGAGTTGTGCAATTTTGTCCTTTAGTCGTTGCATCTTGGCGTCAGCAGATTCTTGCAGCACCTTTATCGCTGCCTCATGTCCCTGGACGGCATCGGCCAGGTCCTTCTTCAAAATTTTGTTCTCATCATCGAGCTCCTGGATATGCTTGGACTGATCGACGATGCTCTTGGCCTTGGCAATGGCCTCTGTAAGACGAAAATCAGAAAGTACTATGAGAAGACAGCAGAAATAAGTCCATGAGGAAAAGCAGGGAGCTGTTACAAGAAATAGACTCTGGCTATTTTTGATCTGTTGCTTCAGGAAGGATGTTTTACCCTGTTCAAGGTCCAGCTCCTTCCGCAAAGTAGAAAACCTCACATTGGCCATGATCCTCCGCCTATTCTCATTCTGCAAACAAACAAGCATGCTTAATTTCTCTAGAGCATCTAGTCGGAACTATATAGTTTCAACTACACACTCGAGATCTACAGCACAAGTTTTCAAACCAACGAGTATGCTACTCTTAGAGCATCTAGCCGAAATTCTGCTAAGTTTCCACCTAGATGCTCGGGGGCTACACTGTCAAGTTCTACTCTTAAAAGTTCTTTGGAGCACTCAGGCCAATAACCTTTGTTTATCCGCCTAAGAGCTTGGGGGTTACAGAGGGATATACTATGCAAAACAAACGAAGTGAAGTTCAAAAGACTTACAATGGCAATAAGCTTGAGATTGTTGGCCAGATTGGCATATGCGGTGTGGAAGATGTCGGCATTGTTATACACGGCATCTGCCTGCGCAATGAGGTCATCTAGGCACAATGTCGGAGGAGTCGCGGCCAAAGGAGATGTTGAAGCCGGAGGCGTGGATGATGCCCTAGCCACCTGTTGTGTCTTTAGAACAGCTGATGGCGCAGAGGCTCCCGCCTTAACCATTGCTTCCGCCTCTGCCCCTTCCACCACTTGCTTCCCTTTCTCAATGCCATCCTTAGCCGGAGGTTTAGCCACTTTGGAGGAAGTACTCTCATGCGTCGCCTGGCTGCTGGGAGCAATGTCTGCCTAGACAGAGCCTGAGATATCAAGGATTGGATTGACATATGTCTCCATGGCGGAGATCTCAGGGATGACGAGGGACGAAGGCCCAGCGGGGCCAGCAGAAGGCTTGGCGGCAGGAGTAGGGTGAGCAGTAATAGGAGAGGGCTTGGCGGCCACATCTCTGGTCAGCATGTCACGAATGTTTTTTGACCCTCCAGCATCTCTGGAGGATCGCATCAAACTAACACCAGCTTTCCTCCTGAAACATACAAAGTATAAGTACAAGAGTTGAAAAAAGGTATGAGCTGAAAAGTATAAGCCGGAGGATGAAAATACTTACTCCACGGCAGGAGCCTTGGTGAGGGAAATGCCAGTGGATTTCTTGTTCTTCTCCGCCTCTAAGGCGGAGGTGGATTGTTTGGAGACTCCACTTTCCGATCTCTTCTTCTTCTTGGCCTCGACAGCAACATTTGAGGTGGAGCTCTTCCGCTTTCGCGCTGCCAAAGCTGGTTGATCCTTGGGGGCGTCATCGTCAGACACCACTTGGATATCCTTCAGCTTGGGATCATAGACCTGGGTGGCCATCTGATCCACTGCCAAGGTCGCCAGCTGGGATACAGAGGAGAGTTAGATTGACAACTTCAAGTTGGAGAAACCTTAGAGTATATAACAAGCAACAAAGGAAACAAAGGCTACCTCTAGGCACATGTTGCAATCGAACATGTCGTATGTGATCTTGAAGCCATGCTTCCTGTCTTTCACCTTGACGATGTACTTAAGTCGGAATTTGATGGAGTCAATAGAGAAGTTATCCCGCGAAATTCGCATGGGATCCGTCCTATCTTGGGTGTACTTACACATCAACTCGGCGCGATGCTGCAGAGGATAGATCCGCCTAACAAACCAGCACATGGCAAGATCCAAGCCCGTCAGACCTCTGTCTACGAGCCATTCAATCTGCCTTACAGCGCGATTGGCCTCGTCGTCGGAGGGAAGCGAGGTTGGGGTCCGCCATGCGGGCACCTTGGCGGCGGCTCCATCGACGAAGTTGGGATAAGTCTCACGGCGGTCAAGCAGAGGAATATCTAGGCCGTAGAAGTACGTGTGTTGCTAGTTCTTGCATGACTCATGCCCTACGATGTCGGGGAAGCGCCGGCTAGGCCGAATCTTGAAGCTAATGGTTCCACAAATCCGCAATTCGTCCTTGGACTCTATAGACTCTCTCTTGACGGTAAAAAAGTTCACGAATAGATCTAACCAAGGCTTGATGCCTAGGAATCCTTCGCATAAGGCTACGAAGTTGCTAAGGACTAAGATACTGTTGGGAGAGAGATTGTAGGGAAGTACCCAGAAGTGTCGGAGAACATCCAAGAAGAAGTCAGAGACTAGAAGGCTTACGCCTCGTACCAGCTGGGCCTTGAGGTACACCTTCTCACCGTCTTGGGGAGAAGGAACCACCTCGTCGGCCGGTGCCGCCCGTCAGACCAACTCCTTGGTCGTGGGGAGATACCCCTCAGTGACCAGTTCCTGCAGATCCTCGGCGGAGAGATTAGAGCCCCTCCACACCCCGTTGTGGGAGTCGTTATCTTTGTTAGCAGCTTCTGGTGCCGCTCGTTCTTGGTCGTCACCGGTGGTCTCCACCACGATGATGACAGGGACGACCACCCCCTCCGGTGGGACTGTCACTCCCTGGGATGGCTCTGAAATAGCCGTTGGGGTCATCGCCATCGAAGGAATGGAGCTGCTAGAGGCCATTGCTATGAGGGAGTAGGAGGAGGAGAAGAAGGCTCTGGCTAGGGTTTTTGAGGAGGAGCTCGAACGGATGCACGGCTAGAGGAAGACAAACAAAAGGAAGTGAATGCGAGTAAAAAGAAAACTAACTAACCGCGGTGAAAATATATAGACCTTGCGTCAAGATTCGTGCTAAGGGATCCAATGGATGGAGCATTGCCGATGTGGAAGTGAACGTGCGCGGTAATTTCGCCACGTCCTCCGTCTTTTCCGCTTTGCCATTTTGGATTTCACGCGCATGAAAATAGTTGATGATTAATTATCTATTTCTATGAGTTTCGAGGTAACATAGGTTGTACCCTACGTCATCCTCCTAATAGTTGTAGTGAAGTGTCACATCTGAAGATTCCATCAAAGGCGGAGAATGTCCGACTCTGGAAACGAAGACTCAAGGAATCTCTGGCTACATTGCGAAGCCGGAGAGGATTGCAGGGTTCTTTGGGAGACCTTTGAGATATTGCTTGACGAATTGCCAGCATTACTTAGACGGGATATTCAAAGATTAATGGGCAAGACGGCGCAAGATTTCAAAGTCCTCCGGGGCCTACTGTTGGGGATATGCTATATGGGTATCCTCATAGCATGTCACCAATCTGGCTAACCTAGGTGGCCCATAGTTGGTAGGAAGGCCTATGACCTACTGGGTGGCCCAGTTAGACGGATCCAGAAGGGAGGCCCATGCCGAATAAAGGAAGTCTACGCAGGAGTCACCGACATACTTGGATCCTTGGAGTACAAGACACGGAAGACTAGTTCATATTAGTGTAGGACTCTTTACCTTGTCCGGCAAGGACCTTTCCCTGTAAACCCTAGGTTCTGGTGCCTTTATAAGCCGGACTTGTGGGAGCCTTTAGGGCACAACCTCTTAGATTTATACGTACAACGTGCAACACCTCGCACAACGAACCTATCTCTGTAACTCGGCGTATTGCCATTATAGTGATTTATAGCAGGAGTAGAGTTCTGCCACCGTTGTGGGACTTGAACCTGGGTAAGCTGTATTACCTCATACCCACCAACTCCCCCTTACCCCATGTCTCTAAACACACACTGTGAGGACCCCTCCATGGCGTACTCATCGGCAATACCACGACACTTGTGTTATTTCGATATTTCGAAATAGTTTCGATGCTTTTCCAAAACAACCCCTGTGTTATCCAATAATTTAGCCGGAGTTCCAAATCCACTCAAATGCGTCAGCAGAACTTAACTGTGTCACCCTATGCTTCATGAATGATATGGACATGATCGAGACACCTCTCCGATCAATAATCATCAGCGGGATCTGAAAATCCGTAATGACTCCCACTTATTCAATGTTGAATCTAGTGATCGTGCAAACCATTAAAGTTGTAGTCAATTCCTTTTGTATCATGATATATTACTTGTCTGAGATCCGATCAATTCCTTACTATGGGTGTAAGTGTTCATCATATAATTCTCCAATGACATGACCTTGTTATTAACAACCTCCAATGTTCATGATCAGGAAACCTTGATCATATGTTAATCAACAAGCTAGTGTAATGAGAGGCATTACTAGGAACCTTTTTCTTTGTTTATTAAACACACATGTACTAACATTTCCGGTTAACACAATTAGAGCATGAGAAATAAATATCTATTATAAACTTAGAATAAAATAATAACCACTTATTATTATTGCCTCTCGGGCATATTCCTTTTAGTATCCTACTTGCACTAGAGTCAATCATCTACTTTACATAGTTATGAATCTAACACCCATAGAGTTCTGGTGCTAATCATGTTTTGTCCTTGGGAGTACGTTAGTCAACGAGTCTGCAACATTCAGATCTGTGTGCACTTTGCAAATCGCTACATCACCATCCTGGACATGTTCCCGGATGGAGTTGAACCGGTGTTTGATATGCTTTGAATTCTTGTGAGACCTTGGTTCATTAGCATTGGCTATGACACCATTGTTGTCACAATAGATAACCATTGTGTCTAAAGCACTTCGAACCACACCTAGTTCAAGAATGAACTTCTTCATCCAAACTGCTTTCGCCACGGCTTCTGAAGCAGAGATATATTCCGCCTCCATTGAAGTTCTTGACACCACAGGTTTCTTAGAGATCCTCCAACTCACCGTTGCACTATTCATTAAAAATACATACTCGGATTGTGACTTAGAGTCATTCGGATCGATGTCTAAGCTAGCATCGACATAGCACTTTGCGACGAGCTCCTCTTCACCGCCATATAGGAGAAACATATCCTTAGTTCTTCTTAAGTACTTAAAGATATTCTTGACCACCATCTAGTGTTCCAAACCTAGATTAGATTAGTACATGATAGTCAAACTAATAGCATGTGCCACATTTGATTTTGTACACAACATACCATACATAATAGAGCTTATGGTTGAGGCATAGGGGATCTTATCCATGACTTCTCTATCTTTTGTTGTACTTGGACTTTGAGTCTTTCTCAAAGTCGTACCTTGCAACATAGGTAAGAACCCTTTCTTACTTCCGTCCATTCTAAACTTTTTCAGAATCTTGTCAAGGTATGTACTCTATGATAGCCCAATTAAGCGGCTTGACCTATCTCTAGAGATCTTGATGCCTAAAATATAGGCAGCTTCACCAAGGTCTTTCATTGAAAACTTATTGTTTAAGTAATCCTATATGTTTTTCAAAATATCTATATCATTTCCAATCAATAATATTTCATCCACATATAATATCAGAAATGCTACAGGGCCCCCACTCACTTTCTTGTAAATACAAGCTTCTCCGATAGTTTGGACAAATCCAAACCCTTTGATCACTTCATCAAAGCGGATATTCCAACTCCTGGATGCTTGCTTCAGCCCATAAATGGAACGCTGAAGTTTGCATACCTTGTAAGCATCCTTAGGATCAACAAAACCTTTGGGTTGCATCATATACAACTCTTCCTCAATGTTTCCATTAAGGAACACCGTTTTGACATCCATCTGCTAGATTTCATAATTGAAAAATGCAGTGATTGCTAACATATTCCTAACAGACTTTAGCATCACTACGGGTGAGAAAGTCTCATCATAGTCAACTCCTTGAATTTGTTGGAACCCTTTCGCGATAGGTCGAGCTTTATAGACGGTTACATTGCCATCAGCATCAGTTTTCTTCTTGAAAATCCATTTGTTCTCAACGGCCTTGCGGTCGTGAGGTAAGTCCAACAAAGTCCAAAATTGGTTTTTGTACATGGATTCCATCTCAGATTGCATGGCTTCAAGCCATTTGTTAGAATATGGGCTCATCATCACTTCTTCATATGTCGCAGGGTCATTACTTCCATCTATCATGAAATTCAAGACTGGATCACCATATAGTTTAGGAGTTGTACGTATCCTGCCCGACCTGCGAGGTTTGGCAGTATTCTCTTTCAGAGTTTCATGGAGAGGAGGTTCCTCATCATCATTTCCCTCTTAAATTGGTGAAGTCAACACTAGAACAGTTTTCGGCGCTACGCCACTGGCCATTTCAGGAAGAGAAGGTTCAGTAACCTCGTTGAGTTCTACCTTTCTACTACTCACACCTTTTGAGAGAAACTCTTTCTCCAAAAAGGATCCACTCTTGGCAACAAAAACTTTGCCTTCGGATCGGTGATAGAAGGTGTACCTAATTGTTTCTTTAGGGTATCCTATGAAGACGCATTTTTATGCTTTGGGTTCAAGCTTATCAGGTTGAAGTTTCTTCACATAAGCATCGCAACCCCAAACTTTTAGAAATGATAGCTTAGGTTTGTGACCAAACCATAATTCATACGGTGTCATTTCAATGGATTTTGATGGTGCCCTATTTAAGGCAATGTAGATGTCTCTAGTGCATGACCCCAAAATGAAAGTGGCAAATCAGTAAGGGACATCATAGATCATGTCATCTATCTACTAATTTACACAGAGGTAGGTTCGTCCGTACCAAAATTTTCGTTCCGATTTTCTCTTTCCGATTTTGCCCCTGTCCGTTCTCAGTATTTACTAGACCTACCACCGCCAAGTGACCTGGTCCTCAGAATTTCCGTCCGATTTTATCTGGACCGTTTTGCCCCTTTCTATTTGAGGATACTACAGGAGTGCCACCGCAAAGTAAAAGCCAACGCCCACATTCCCCTGCGCGAAGCTCCTCCCCGCCGCATCCACGTGCGCGTGCGCCGCCCGCACGGGAGCACCCTTCCCTGCCGCCGTGGACGCGGCCGTCCTCGGACGAAGAGGGGCGGCTTACCCCTGCACGGAGCTCCTCCCCGCCGCATCCATGTGCGCGTGCGCCGCCCGCACGGGAGCACCCTTCCCCGCCGCCATGGACGTGGCCATCCTCGGACGAGGAGTAAAAGCCAACGCCCATATTCCCCATGGACGTGGCCAGGCACGACCGCGGCGAGCGGCGCAGGCACCGCGGCGCGTTGGTGACCCAGGCACAGCGGAGAGCAGCCAAGGCAGTAAGCGGCGCAGGCACTGCGGCATCGGGCGGCATAGCAGTGAGCTGCGAGTGTTTGTGCCTGCTGCTAGCTGATGCAAAGCTCCTGCTGCTAGCTGATGTTGTTTGCTGCTGCTAGGCTGGATTCATCGGTCAGCGCGAAGACAAAATGCGGTATGCCTTTCGCGAGTTCAGCGAGGTCGGGCCATGGCGCATTGACGGCCGTGGCTCCAGGGCAGTACGTGGATGCAATAGTGCAAATCTGGTTCCAGGACACGAAGTCGATGAGACGAGGAAATCTGGAGATATTCCTCAACTTCACTGTGGTGTTCGTGATTGTGATTGTGCAGTGGTTTCCCAAAGAAATTATTGTCAGAATTTGTTCGTAGTGAAGTACTCGCTGTTACCGATTGCAGTTTGTACAAGGGATGTTAGTGGACGTTGAAAGCCATGCCTGGTTAGATTTTATGATTAAGAAAAGTTTGTCAGCCATAATTATAAATGAAACTTTGCAATTTCTTCTCGCCACACTTTAGACGATTAATTTATAGAGTATTCTGAAACATACATACTACCTTCATTTCGGTTTATTAGGCTAACACGTAGTCTAAAAAAGTTCAACCATAAATTTGGTCAACAAAATATAAATTATATATTACAAAAATTACACCGTTAAAAAAGTCTTTTGAAGATGAATCCAATAATATAATTTTTATGATACATAATTCATTGTAAACCAAATTTATGGTCAAACTTTTTTTAACTCCGTGTTAGCCTAATAAACCGGAACCGAGGGATTATGTTTTCTTTCAGGAGCATATCTTCAGACCTTGAAGCGTCACGAGATGCCAATCCATCACCAAGTTCCAGGAGAGATTGCCCTAGCGACCTGACCTCCCATCCGTGGCCTACTCCTCGGGGAACTCACATCCCTGATTCATCAGACCTCATAATGTAGTAGATCTAACATTCGTGTTTTGTATTTTAAGGAGTAGAAGAATACAGAGTACATCAGCCTGCTAAAATGCATTTGTTGGGGGAATTCGTGATAGATTTGGCTTGAATGTGTTGTTATGACAGTAGATGGTTTATCCCTATTAGCAAGATAAATTTGTCAGGTGATTTTTACTCTTACAAGATACAAATAGTACCGCAGTTTCACGTTTATAATTGATGTCTAATTTTTTACACGGTCTAAAAGATATGTCAATCAATGACCCCATGCCATTTGAATTCAATTAAGTATGGATTTAAACATATGAAAGGGTGTCCATTTAATTTAGAGTTGATCGCCGTTAACCAAGAGTGGGTTGAACTACATCGGCAACACGAGCAAGATGGACATGGTGGTGTACATGTACAGCATCACTGAGAGGTTGGAAGGAGCGACTGATGTCCACATGGAGAAGGGCACCACCGACACAGCACAACGAGATCTGCAGGCAAGACGAACACTTTAGCGCCAATGATGGAATCGACGATGCAACTTCTTCCCTCTAATAGTTGCACCTTCACTTTGAACGTCATTGATTGATGATCCTTTGAGACCAATGCATGAGGTCTCGAAGTCGGACTCAAACTTCCTCGTGTGTCTGAAGCGAACTCCTTAAATACAAATATCATTGTCATTTCCTCGCTATGTCTGGGATTTTAAAAGTGAGCTTGTGCATCTCCTGAGTACGATCGAAGTGGAATACAAGCGAAAATTATTGGGATGTTACTTTCTGCGCATTGATGCCAAATTATGGCTATCTATCAAATTACATTTTAAGCAAAGTAGAATTTACTTGTTTTTGAAACGTCGTGTGGTTATCCTGACGTGAATTTTCATGTGTATTATGTTCACATATGCGGCAAGAAAAAAAATAGACCGTAGCAACGCACGGACATTCATCTAGTATCTAATAAAGTTTGATTACACTGTTCGGATACACCATTACGTTGTGGTGTTCCAGCTAGAGTGAATTGTGAAACAATTCCACATTGTCTCATGTGTGTGCCAAACTCGTAACTAAGATATTCTCCTCCACGATCGGATCGTAGATATTTGATCTTTCTATTACGATGATTTTCTACTTCACTCTGAAATTCTTTGTACTTTTCAAATGTTTCAGATTTGTGTTTCATTAAGTAAATATACCCATATATACTTAAATCATCTGTGAATATCACAAAATAACGATATCTACCGCATGAAGACACACTCATTGGACCGCATTCATCAGTATGTATTATTTCCAATAAGTCGGTCACCCGCTCCATTGTTCCGGAGAACGGAGTTCTAGTCATCTTGCCCATAAGGCATGGTTCACATGTCTCAAATGATTCATAATCAAGTGATTCCAGTTATCCATCAGAATGGAGCTTCTTCATGCGTTTCATACTAATATGACCTAAACGGCAATGCCATAAATATGCAGCAATATCATCATTCATATTAATTCTTTTGGCATTCACATTATGAATATCTGTACTGCTACTATCCAAATTCGGAACAAATAAACCATCCTTCTTGGGTGCATGACCATAAAAGATATTATTCATATAAAAGGAATAACCATTGTTCTTAGACATAAATGAATAACTGTCTTTCATTTAACAAGATCTAGATATAATGTTCATGCTCAATGCAGGCACCAGATAACATTTAGTTAGGTTTATCACTAATCCTAATGGTAGATGAAGAGGAAGCATCCCGACAGTGATCACATCAACCTTCGATCCATTGCTGACGCGCATCATCACTTCATACTTTACTAGTTGTCGACTATTCCTTAGCCCCTATTTTGAGTTACATACGTTAGCGACTGAACCAGTATCAAATACCTCGGTGCTACTTCGACTACTAGTAAGCTACAGATCAGTAACATGTATATCGCATATACCTTTGTTCATGTTCCCGTCCTTCTTATATGCCAAGTATTTTGGGAAGTTCCGCTTCCAGTGACCAGTCCCTTTACAGTAGAAATACTCAGTATCAGGCTTAGGGCCTCCCTTGGTCTTCTTCTTAGGTGCAACAATAGACTTGCCATCCCTTTTTAAGTTACCCTTGGACTTGCCTTTCTTTCCCTTTTCTTAAAACTGGTGGTCTTATTGACCATCAACACTTGATGCTCCTTCTTTATGTCTACCTCGGAAGTCTTTAGCATGGCTGCAAGTTCAGTGAGCGACTAGTTCGCACCACTCATCTTGTAGTTAAGGAAAAACCCTTTGTATCTTGGTGGGAGTGCTTGCAGAACCCTATACGTCGTGTGATCAGCTGGAATCTCACATCCCAGTGTCTCAAGACATTAAGCATAGCCCATCATCTTAATGATGTGCTCGTTCATAGATTTGTGCTCCTCCATCTTCGTGCTAAAGAACTTATCAGAGATCTCATATCTCTCAGCACGGATTTGGTCCCCAAACATAGTTTTGAGTTCCTCCACCATAGAATTAGCATCAATAAGTTCAAAGCGCTTTTGGAGTTCAGGCTCCAGTGACTGGAGGATCGCACACCACAAGAGCGTAGTCGTCGTTCTTTGTGTCATACACATTGTGCTCTTCCTGAGTCACATCATCTGCAGGGGCATCACCTAGCGGACCATGTAGCACAAAATCCTTTTCCATGCCCGCGAGGATAATCCTCATGTTGTGGTGCCAGTTGGTGAAGTTAGACCCATTGTCTTGCAACTTTTTTCTATCTAGGAATGCATTGAAATTGAACGCAGGGGGTGCCATGATCTATAATATATTTGCAAAGACTATTTAGACTAAGTTTATAACAGATTGAGTTCAAGTTAATTTCAAAAAATACTACGAGAACTCCCACTCAAAAATGACACCCCTCTAGTCAATTTTAGTGATTACACGAACCAATTCACTACACCACGACTGATCATCACGTAGGTGGTGTAGCTGCAATGGCAAGCATGATATGGACATCATATAATTCATATGACTCGTCCTTTAACTTCCGGTTCATGTACCAAGGCCATGTCTATACATGCTAGGCTCGCCAAGTAGAACATTAGTATTCGCGTGTGTAAATCTAGCTTACGCCCATTGTATGCGAACGCAGATTCTATCACACCCAATAATCACGTGGTGCTTCGAAACGACGAACTTTCTTAACGGTGCATACTAAGGAAGAACATATTATTATGTTGATATTCAGTGGGAGGGATCATCTTATAATGCTATCATGGTGATCAAATACTACCGAGGTGATCAAATGAAAGCAATATAAGATGCATCAAAGGATAAACATCACATCCAATTATAATGTGATATGATATGGTCCTTCACGCATTCGATCTCCATCTTGTGTGGCATGGCATGATCTCCATCATTCCATCAGAGTGGCACCAAGGTCCATGGCGACACCATCATGGTTGTTCTCCACTAATCTAAATTACATGGATCTCCATTTCTGGCACGCATGACATAAAAATAATAAGGACAGCCATATGGCTCCTATCGGTTGTTTAACTTACAATAAATCTCATTGCATACAACATTTTCTGTATCAATGACTATCACATCACATGCCCTGCATAAACAAGTTAGACCCTTCTAATTTGGCTTGCATATTTTACGTGGTTTAGGGCTTTCTAGGGAAAAATTATTAGCAATGCTTTGTAGATTAGATCATAACTATATTGGGAGATACAGGCACTGAGCCACTTATGCAAAACAAGTTGCATTTCAATCGTGGGACAAGTATCATGTGCGAGCACATGTAAGGTTAGTCTCGGGCTGCTTTGTTTCACTATGTCTTGATCCAAAATACACGAAGAGAGCAATAACATGATCATCAACACCCACATCTCCATGTGTTCTACTCATGCATAAAATCTATGCATAGACATGGCTCTGATACCACTGACAAGGGTCATAGCATGGAAAACAAAAGAATCCTACGTGTGAACCACTATCTAGCCAAGATCATCTATGAGATGGTAGCAACGAGTAACTCACCCTTGAAGACTGTAAGAGGGATTACGTTCTTGCACAAACGTTATCGATGATGGTGTAAAAACTATGATCTCAAAATCGGGTACTCACGACGCCACAATTGGCGGCACCTCCGTACTCGTTCACACGTGCGGCTCGTTGATGTCATCCACGCCCTCGGTCCAACGGGGTAGCAGAAGAAGGGATCCACTGGAACTCCTCTTCCTCCTCCTCCACTTCTCCAAGTATTGGTGGTGAATTATTTTGGCAGCGCTTCACTACAAGAACTCACCAAACGATGGAGCAGCAAGAAAGAGAAATTGAGGGGGATTCAAGAGTGTAAAGGAAGAGAGGAGAGATGGCCACCTTTTATATGAGAGGAGGGGGCAACCCCTAGGGGTAGTGCGCTAGCCCCTAGAGGTGCCACCTCCCCCTCTTCATGGTTGTAACCCCCTCTTCATGGTGGTAACCTCCTCCATCAAGTAGGTAACCCCCTCTCTTATTATCTTTTTAATTGCATTAAACCACACTTATGGAATCAATAAAACATTTTTATTCAGTTAATATTTGTTAATTCATTCAATTAACAAATATTAACAATTATCCCTTGTGTTATTTTGGTTCCAAAACAGTTTCAAAGCTTTTCTGAAACAACCCCTGTGGTGTCCAATAATTCAGTCGGAGTTCCAAATCCACTCAAAATGCATCAGCGAACCTTAGGCGTGTCACCCTACGGTTCGTGAATAATTTGTATATGATCGATACACCTCTCCGATCAATAATCATCATCGAGATCTGGAAATCCGTAATGACTCCCACTTATTCAACGATGAATCTAGTGATCGTGTGAACCATTAACGTTGTAGTTAATTCCTTTTGTCTCATGATATATTACTTTCCTGATATCCGATCATTTGGTATCATCCATACCTAGTTCGTCTCGTTACCGGCTAGTACTCTTCACTTGTTCCGTGATATAACATTCCTTGTGATCAAATCACTTGCTTGCAAGATGTTATTAATGTGATATCACCGAGAGGGCCCAGAGTATATCTCTCTGTCATCGGGATGGACAAATCCCACTCTTGATACATGAGCCTCAATTAACACTTTATAAGTACCCAACGATATCTTTATAATCACCATGTTACTGTGTGACGTTTGATGGAATCAATGTACTCTTCTGGTGTTAGTGATTGACGTGATCTCATGGTCTAAGGATTAGGACTACTTTGTATGAGTTTGATATAGCAATGAAACTTGATTGACTTGATCGTATTGCTACTCTTACTATGGGTGGAAGTGTTCACCATATAATTCTCCAATGACATGACATTGTTATTAACAACATCCAATGTTCATGATCAAGAAACCTTGATCATATGTTAATCAACAAGCTAGTGTAATGAGAGGCATTACTAGGAACCTTTTTATTTGTTTATTAAACACACATGTATTAATTTTTCTGGTTAACACAATTATAGCATGATAATTAAACATCTATTATAAACTTGGAATAAAATAATAACCACTTATTATTGCCTCTCGGGCATATTCCTTTTAGTTAAATCAATCATATGTTTTGAATCATTAGTAAGCCCATTATAAAAGTATTGAATAATTAAATTTTCTTTAAAGCCATGATTTGGGACTTTCATGAACATCCCATAAAATCTTTTCCAGGCTTGATAAAAGTTTTCTTCAACTCTTTGGAAGAAATTTGTAATATCACGCTTGATTTGCATAATTTTAGTAAACGAGCAATATCTTTGCATAAATTCTCGGATGCAATCTTCCTAGATTTTTATAGTGTGGTTGGGAAAGGATTGTAACCAAGTAAAAGATTTATCTTTTAAAGACTAGCGAAAAAGTTTAATAAGTACAAACTCCTTTGGTAGCCTTGCTGGTTTAAGAGTGTTGCAAAGGTCATGGACCTTTATCAAATGATTACTTGGATCTTCATCTTCTCTTCCTGCAAAAGCAATTTCCTTCATCATACAGATTAGGTTAGGATATATTTCAAATTCTAGGCTTTCAAGATCAGGATAGAGAATAGGAATTTTTCTCAGGTTCCTAGATAGATTCCCATATTCTCCTAGTGATTGCTCAAGTTCTTCGTCTCCTTCGGTGATAGTTAATTTTGCAATCATAGGAATCAAACTATTCACGTCTATAAAACCTGAGTTATAAAATCTTTCAATAAATTATAGGCGTCTTTTAGTTGGAATGCGGTCTATGTAAGTAGGTAAATAAGTTCTACCAGAACGCGTAGTACCTCTATCTTCAACAGAGATCATGGAGAATGTCAACACTTATGAATTTCAAGAAACAAACACTTAGCACTTTACTCCCCGACAACGATGCAAAAAATAGCTTTTTTAGCCTGCAAAAGCACAAGCTTGTCAGAGCATGTTTTCGTGGAAGTATCAATTTTAGTTTTTATATCAATCCCAAGAAGGAGCTTAGGAATGTGTTTATCTAAGGCGTTTCTGTCGCGCCCAAGGTGTCATGTTGTCTTGAGTGAATTGACTACAAGCATTGAGAGTGGAAATAGGTGAGTGAATGCGGGAGTAGATTTAAGTACTGAATGGAACTGGAAGTAAATAACATAAAGGTAAAAGTAAAGAAGCTGTTCGAGATTCCTGCAAATGAGAAGTTAGGAGTGGAGAGAAACGGTTCATGGTAGTAGTGAATGTGCCAAATGGATAAAGTGGAATAAGTGATTGTGATACTTCTTATTCATACGTGAGTAGGCAAGAAACCCATATACCGATCAGGAGTCCTCTTGGTAGATTCCTCCCAATCCTAATGACCCGTTCGTCTATTACCACAGTAATGGTCAGCACATCAATTGAGGTCTTCTAACCAGATCAAGGCTTTAAACTTGATGGTTCCTTGTTATCCTCAAGTTATACTAGCTCCTCTTTGATATCGGCCTGTCACTCGGGGAGTTCCGATTCACTAGTAAACAAGTTCATACCTATGAGATCTCAAGATCATGTTATCCAGACCCTTAAATTGGACAACAACAATTAGGAAAACATAGGTAGTCATTCTCACAATATAATAATGACGACAAAAATCACAAATAGATGGAAATATAGGAGGAATAACACATCTCACCAATCCCCTACATCTCCCACGCCTATGGGGATTTACTCGGACATGAGAGAAAGATAGATCAAAGGCATATTCATATTACAAATGGAAATCATCTCGATTTTACCATAGCAAGACACAATTATGTTGAAGATCAAATCAAGTATAAGCCAAAGTGGAATAGAGGTTCAAACCCTAATCTTACAAGTATGAATCTCTCGATATCTCAGTACAGGTGGGAATGATGGTGGAGTTAATGGTGGATAGGTTGGGGATCGTCAAAGGATGAGGTGGTGTCCTTCTCCTTCTTCAGATCTGATATCCTCTCCTATGAGACTGTTTGCGGCGGCTGTGTGGGTATTTCGTCTCCCCTCCCTTCATGAAAGTTGCTTATATTGATATAACAGAGGCAAAGGAAGGTCATACGGGTATACCGTATGGGCGGCCTCCGACCGTACTAGTGGTCATTACAGGCTCTGCACGCCTCGAATGAAAGGGTCTTCAATTAGGTATTTGCTCATTTAGATGTAATTAGCTCATAAATGCTCTCAAATCTTCCATAAGTTCTCAATACCTAAAAACAAATAAAACAAAACAAGGTTTCACTAACTTGCGATGTTATCATTAGTTAAAAGGTCAAAACCAACGAAATCTGGTGAAACCAATGGAAAATCCATTATAAAAAGTGTTAAAATTTGAAGCTATCATAATTCTTGTGTTCCTCTTGTGATGAACTATAAATTTGGATAATACTTCCCATCGAAGATATCAGCGATCTCTTGCACTTGAGTGTTATCAAGACATTTTCTAGTGTCGTTGTTGGGGACCTAGCTTTATTTGTAATACCACTACTAGAAAAGTTACAAATCTTTCCTACTAGGCCACATTTCACCTAATGTTATCACTACTCCTATTACTAAAAATAAACCTATTGTTTTACCAAGTTCATCATTATCTTGGATGTCTACTAGTACGAAAATGAAATATTGGATGGTGATATGGATGATGAGGGGACACCTTATTTGTCCAAGTCTTTATCTGATAATAATGAAGAATCTAATTATGATGAAGATGAACCTAGTGAAGAGAATGATGAAACTACTATTGCTACTAGTTCTAGATCAACACCTTCTCAAGAAGATATTTCTTTTTGTAGAGCTTTTATAAATATTGATCTGGATGATATTGATGGTTTTGATGCTAGTATAAATACTTCACTAGGAGATGTATTTTCCTATTGTTAGGAGATCTTATGAACATGCAATTTTTATCAAAGTTGATGATTATAACTCAATGTTGATCCTGAGACATTTAAAATGGTAGAGGCTATTAAATTCTATGGGAAAGATGAGGAGTTTACTTTTGAACACTTGTCAAAACTTCATGAACTAGCATCTTTATTTGGTAGAGATGAAATTCAGTAAGATTATTACTTCTTGAAGTTGTTTACCAACTCTTTAGGAGAAGAGGCTAAGGCTTGGTACAATTCTATAGCTCCCAAATCTATCACTAGCAAGGATGAATTTTTAGCAACTATTTTCTTGCTGAAAAGATACATGTTATGACTAATGAAATTTGCAACTTTTCTCAAAACAATAAATAAAGTTTACCCCAAGCCTGGGGAGGTATTATGGTATGAAAAGGAAATGTCCTGCCCATGGTTAATGGCTTAACTAAACAATATAGATCCTATCTAGATAGTATTGCAGGTAATATTATCAGAAATAGGACAATGAGATGGACACTGAGGAGGACACACAGCGGTGTCACAACAGAGCCCTCATATCCCGTGAGGCGGGTCCTGTTGTGGGCCAGGGGAAGATTCCATACCTCGGATGGGTGTACCGCGTGCCGTCGTACCCTATGTCGCTAGACGGTGGGCCACACGCACCACATGGGCCCATCGTCAGGTCCGCGTGTTGGAACATGCATGGTGAAAGGCATCCCCTGCACCATAGCGCTCCACACCCGCCTTCGAGAGCTGTTGTGGTGCCGTGAGCACGTGCCGGTCGCGCGTTATCGTGGACATGGGCCCACGGAGAGGTGACATGGCATGGTAAGCTTATGACGATCACGGACTCTCACGGGTGTGGGCCCTGTGGAAAGGGGAGGGGCCGCAGAAAGCCCATGCGGGCTGCAAACTCTCACGGTCATGCGTCCTGCCCAGAGATGACATGGCACCATGAGCGCATCACATCCGCGGTTTCTTGCGGGTATCGGGTCTACCAATAGCCACTATGGCGTAGTGAACTCACGCCGAACGTGGTTTCTCGCGGATGCGGGGCCCATCCAGATCAGAACTTTACACGTTACCCCATGCCTACTATCAGGGTAGAACGTAGAGGACGCGGGTTCTCGTGGTCGTATATGAAAGAACATGTGTTCCCCATGTGTGTTTTTGGTAATTAATGACAATCTTTATGGACTCATGTTTGCATTGAGTTGTATTTGTAGGATTTGTCCATAGGCAATGCTTGAACCATATGTTGGCTTCAAGGTTGGAAGAAGAAGAAAGTGAAGAAGATCAAGTGTTGATCAAGGTTTCAAGGAATGATCCGGAGATTGGTTAAGTAGAAGTTGAGCCTATGGCAAGTGTGTCTTGAATAATAAGATGATCTCAAGTGTATCTTTCCATCCCTATGGTGATCATGGATATGTGAAGATATGCCTAAAAGAGAGGCTCTTCCATAGTGGAGTATGGGGGAGCAAATTCCAAGTCTTCACCAAGCTAGCGCAACCAAGAAAGGTGTTCCATATTGAGGTGTAGAAGATCGTCATCATCAATATCAAGTGGAATATACACAAGGAAATTGTTTGATCTTGATAGGGTTTCTTTCTTACTAGTCTCGTGGTGTTAGTTGGGGAGACCTGTTTATAGGATAGATAACCGTACTATCAAGAGGGGCTCTCGAGTGAGTAACTTGATCATATCCCTTGGTGAGAGCTCAAACCTTTGCATACTTTGCATCATCTTTCTTGGTTCTTATTTGGGTCTTACTCATGTGAGTACTTAGAGCTTGTGTTAATCTCCATGACAAGCTCAAGTTCATCGAAAACGAATTTCATATGCATTCTCTATTGCGTTTTCGATGTTGGAGGTTTTATCGGTTCGTCTTTTTGGGAGAGGTCAAACCTTTCGTCATTTGGTTCTATCCTACCTTGCTGGACTATGATGTTTCTCTGAATGATCTTGTAGAGCTCATTGTCCTCTTTAAAACGATCCCAAGATCATAAAAAAGAAGTCCGGATGCAAAGGTTATGATTGTTTCAATTTCGATGTTTCTGCCAGTTTTCAGGGGGGCGGATTATCCGGCCATGGGGGCGGATTATCCGGCCCAATTTTCGGAAAACGGCTAAGGAATTTGAGGCGTGGCTATTAGTAACAGGGGTGGATTATCCGGCCCAAATATCCGCCCCCTATACAAAGGGTCGCGCCGCGAAGTCCTTAGCCATATTTTGGCCCGGGGAACCCAGAATATCCGGGAGAGGGGCGGATTATCCGTCCTGGGAGGTCCCAAACGGTCATATTTCGTTGGGGAGGGGTATAAATAGACCCCTTCTTCCTCCTTAGGATGGTAGCTTGCATCCTCTCTCTCCTCCATTGTTTTGACCTTCAAGAGCTTGCAAATACTCTCAATCCCTCCCATATTTCTTGAATCTTTTTGGGGGATTTGAAAGGGGGATCTAGATCTACAATTTCACCAATCCATCTCTCCTCTATGTGAGGGGAACATATTGGGATCTAGATCTTAGGGTTTCTTTTGTGGATTTCCTCTTGTGTTCTTCCTCTCTTACTTTTGTAGCTTCGGTGAAATTTGGGAGAGAAGGACTTGAGCACTTCTTGTGTTCTTGTCATTGCATTTGGTGCATCGGTTTGAGTTCTCGGTGAGAATTTGATTGGGTGAAAGGTGAGAAGCTTTTTACTCTTGGGTTCTTGGAACCCTAGACGGTTTAGTTGTTTTGCAGGTTTGTAGATTACTTGGGGCCTCCAATTAAGTTCTGGAGCTTTCCCGAGTTTGTTTGTTGGGAGCTTCCAATTGAGTTGTGGAGAAGTGCCCCAATATTTGTGAGAGGTTACGGATTGCCACCGACAAGTGCACCGATAGTGAAGAAGTGAACCGGGCCTATTGTGGCGAGGTTCACAGGAGAATAGGGTGAGGCCTTTTGTGGCGTGGTGGTCCTAGTACCGCCCACCCCTCCAACGAGACGTACTCCCTTTATGGGAGGAACTCGGTAATAAATCATCGTCTCCGCGTGCCTCGGTTATCTCTATACCCGAGCTATTACTTATGCACTTTACTTTGTGATAGCCGTCGTGCTTGAAGTCTTATATCTAGCTATCACATAGTTGCTTGTATTGCTTAGCATAAGTTGTTGGTGCACATAGGTGAACCATAGTTTATATAAGTTTTGTGCTTTAAAAAGTAAACGCTAGTTTCATTCCGCCTTTGTTAAGCCCATATCGTAAAAGTTTTAAACCGCCTATTCACCCCCCTCCCTCTAGGCGGCATATGTATCATTTTCAGTATAGCTGCAGCGTAGGCCGTAGATAGGCGCTGGTTTTCGCGGTGATATCTTAGTGTGGGTCCTGCTCAGACGGGAGCTGGTAGCTAAAATTGTAGACATGCGCGACTTATTGCGGTCGATAGCTATGCTAGCACCGTTATCCCTCGGCGAAATCCTACTTGTTCGTGCGCTCTAGGTAGGTTTGTGGAAGGATACTCAGGGCCCTTCTTCCTTTTCGTCTCTCTAGATGCGTATACATGCCATCTTCCCTCTCTTTTTTCTATCTATAATATTCTTGCGCGCATCTTCTGTTTGCTCTTCTTCAAGCTTGCTTCAGCGTCTACGGCGACTTCCTCTCTTGCCAGGTTCTAGGCATCATTCTGCATAGGTACGTTGCATACGGACTTCGACAAGCCTTTTTTCCTCTCCTTCATGTTTCTCCATGCTACACACTAACTTATTTCTTATATGTTCTACAGGTACCGCGGTAGCCTGTGGGATGCCATCGTCTTCATCAAAAACTACGCTTCTTTCACTCCCTTCTACTGTGCGATGAAGGCTGCAGGGATGTTCTCCTTATTTGCCTGCACATCGATGTCGGCTTCTCATGCTGGTATACTTTGAGTGCATTCCGTTTCCTCACCTCTCCTTTTGTTACCATTGTTTTTTACACTTTGTTTTCATAGCTAAATTTTTGCCTGCTTACTTTGCAGCTTTTGGTGTTCACATTGTGCCGCCAAAGCTTAGAGTACAACATAGGTCGTCTCGAAACAACGACTGCTTATGATCTAGCTACGAGGTCTAAGATTGTACGGTGATTTTAATCTATACTCATTCATCGATGTTTGATTTTACGTTTTTTATCTATTATGATTTTTTAAAGCATTTATAGATTACACCTAGAGGAACACGAAGCGGAAAAAGGACGGTTTGCGTTCCTCAGCTTCATAGGTAAGCATTTTATGCTTCTTAGATTTCTTCCTTCTATGTTTTTATTTAACCCTCGCATGTGCTACTTTTCTATGTCCGTTCAGTAGGTTGTCTAGTGAAAGGTTGCGGATATCATCCAGGTTCTGTCGGTAAGAAATTTACCTTCTACGAATACAATGTAAACGGTAAGCTTTCGTTACCATTCGATTCGTCTATTTTGTTTTATGTTTCTCCCCTTTTTATCATTCTTCTTGTTTGTTTTGTTGGTCTCTTCTGAAGGAGATATACCCTAGAGTCAAATAATAAATAGGTTTATTATCATATCTCGAACGAGTTAATAACAGTTTCGTACTATGTTATAACTGTATCAATAGAAAACAATGATACACATATGGTATGTAAACAAACATGGTCCCTAGTAGCCTCGATTTAACTAGTTTGTTGGGAAACCGATGATCAAGGTTTTCTGGTCATGGTGCATTTATTCCAGTTGACAACAAAGTCATATCATTAGAGAATGATATGATGGACATTACCCACTTAAGTATTGCAACTTGATCTAGTCACATGGTTCATTGTTGTAATTAGAAACAAAGTGACCTTTTTCTTAGACCGTGAGATCATATTAAGCACTGTGTCCGGAGGAATACTTTGATATCACTAACCGTCATGTCCGTAACTAGGTGGCCATAAAAGTATATATTGGGTATTCCAAAGGAACAGTTGAGGCCTATGTATCGAGATCGGGATTTGTCCACCTGCATGACGGGAAGATACACTGGACCCACTCGGTGAAATTGCATCCAATAAGCTGCATCATATGACTAGGTCATGGGGATACAATATCACGATAACGAGCTAAGTAGACTTGTCGGTAACGAGATTGGTATAGTGATACTAAAGATCAAATCTCGGACAAGTCATGTATCTAAGAGACAAAGAGAATAGGACATCGATTTTATGGTTCGAACACAACAGAGTCTCGTAGAATGCATGGGGGTCAATATGGATATCCCAGTCCCTCTATTTATCATTGATTGGAAATAAATCTCGATGATTTCTGTGACATTCCCGAATCGTAGGATAACACACTTAAAGGTCTAACGATGTTCTAAGATCTCTATGAAGCGAAGGGATCACCGATGAGAAAGAAAGATCGGAGATGTTTCGAGAAAGAATTATCGAAATAGTTCCGAAGAGGGACCAGAGATGTTCGAAAGAAGGAGAAGACCGAAAGGTATTTCCAAATGGAAATTTATAAATATGTATTTATATATATTCATTGTGAATTAATATATTAAATTATTATTTATGGGGCAACTTCTTGCATTGGGCCAAATCCCCGGAGGGAAACAGCCCAAGAGGAAGCCACCTTGGGAGGCAACCCCAGCAGCGGGCCCACAAGAGGCCCACACATGTAGGCGGGTGGATGTGGGCGAACGCTGCATGGCATGCAGCAGCTAGCTGCCGCCAATGGGCCGCCTTCGGCCAGGCCCATGCGGGCAAGCGTGGGTGTGCGAGGGCTAGCTCCCTATTGCAGCCCACCTGGGCAACTACGTGAGCGGGCACGGGGCAGGCTGGCCCACCTGGGCCACTGCCTCACCCAGCCAGGCCTTGGGCTGGCTGGCGCGCTAGGGACCACCTGTCCACCGGCTGTGCTGCTCCTCTCCTTTTGCCCTTTTTCCTTTACTCCTAGATGGGGACTCGAGGGAAGGGAGTATCCATTTTCCCCCTATATAATAAGTCCTATTGTAGAGGGAAAAAGACACACAAAAATAAAAGGAGAATTTCATAAGGCTATTTTCTTAAGGAATTTCTCCCCTCTTTCTCAGTTGAGTCTCAAAAGTGTGGTTCCACGAAAGGACTGCGTGCAAGGGAGTCAACACCACCGACACGCCATCGCGCTGCTAGATCTCGGTTCCAGAGGATCTGCTTCCGCATCCCGGCTGGATCAAGGAGAACGGGGGTTGCTGCTAGACACAGTACGTGTGCGAGTCCTCGGATAGTGCTACCATTAGTGGCGCTAGGGCTATCATGCAAAGGACCAGGAGGTGACGTGCGAGGAGCTTTACGACCTTGAGGTCGGCTACAATTGTCTACTTCATCCACGTTTCCCATGAGATGTTAACCGCATTGCGATCTACAAGGGTATGTAATCGTGACTCCACCCATTATGGTATTAACTAGTAGATAGATCTTAGACTTTCGGTGTGTTCTAGTTAGGAAAATTTTGTATTTTCCCATACGAACCCTTTCACTTTCCTCTTATGTTTTGTAGTCTTGGTTGTGACCGTGCCTTTTTTTGGCCATATGAGTATGCGCTAGCGAATGCAGCCAACTGATTGTCTTACACGTTTTAGCTGTCGTGCTCGAGTGGCACTAGCCGCTCCTTCCAGCGGTTTTGAGCCAGACTTGGAGTACCCTAGGTGTCTCTCCGTGGCGCCAGCGAAGGACGGTGGCCGCGTTCATAATGCACGCCGAGCGACAAGCTATGTGTTGTTTAGCATGTGTTTAGGTTGCTCGTGGAATCGATGTAATACTTTACGTGTAAATTTTGTAGCTATATTGTACGCATAAACTCTGTACCTGTACTTATAATTATAAAAGGTTATCGATGAATAAATTTATGTGTACGTGACCGACTATGACTTGAATTGAATGTGTCAACCATGCGTCTACGTGTCATGTTTGCGTGCCTAAGGATTGGTCAGGCATGAGTGCACGCATATGTTTCTGTATCGTCTTTTTTCCCATCGTTGTCCTGTGTTGCTTCGCGTCCGTATCGTCATACGTTTCTTCACGTATATATCGTGGTATGTTGCTTCGCGTCCATATCGTGTTATGTATATTCGTATTTCCTTATATTTTTTTATTTCTTTATGTTAAGGCCACTTGGCATCTTCTCCGTGTTCACTTTTCTGTTATAAAGTGATGCTTCACCAGGGTCATTCTTTACTCTCCATCTATCGCTCTCACTCTCCATCTCGCCTTTTTCTTTCGCCCGGTCTCTCTGTCTCTAGCCTCACTTTGTGTTTAATAGTTCGACACCACAAGACAATGAAGCGAAGCTATCATGGTTGGCTTGGTCTAGCAGTTTGCTTTCTTCATACTCTTCGTCGGCAATGGAGATGAGTGCTTATGTGCAAAAAGGTTGCTTTCTTTGTCTTCTTCGCTATTGATGGAGACTAAGGAAGAAGGCAATTTCTTTTTACCTTTTTGCTTACTCCCTTCTTTGTACATGATCGCGCTTTTAGTCTGACTAGCATTTGTCCGACTGCCTTTTTTTTGATTTACCGTCTAAGTTCGTACATAAAACATGTCGGTACTACTGTGTTCGTGTGCGTCGAATAGTGATACTGAGCTCCCACACAAATCTAAAAAAATCTTATGTACTCACATTGTATACTGAGCATGGGTAACATGGTCGTCCTTTTTTGCAGACACCTACTTTGAAGATTAAGATCCTCCCACGCCTACTCCTTATAGGCATCATGCGGACACGACAGATACCGTTACCTACGTACGATCTGAACTCTAACCTAAACGGGAATTCTGTTGCAATGATTCGGTTCTATACGGCACCCTTAAGTCCTGGAGGACCTCTTCGCCTCCATAGGCTAATCGGACTTCTCCGTTATAACGCTCAGCAGGCTGAAGACAATGTAGCTACTCATGCCATCGCGTATGATGAGAAATACGATCGGGTGGAGATCCAAGATTACACTCACGCTACGAAGATAGCTGTGGAGAAAAAGAATACTGTTCTAAAGTCCAAAGCACGACATCTCAAAGAATCGAAGATAATGAGGCGAAGCTACCATGGTTGGCTTTCTCTAGCAGGTTGCTTTCTTCGTACTCTTCGTCGGCAATGGAGGTCAGTGCTTCTGTGCAAAAATGCTGTTTTTTCATCTTCTTTGGCATCGATGGAGACTAAGAAAGAAGGCAATTTATTTTTTACCTTTTTGCTTACTCCCTTCTTTGTACATGATCACAATTTTAGTCTGGCTAGCGTTTGTTCGACCGCCTTTCATTCTGCTTTACCGTCTTATTTTGTACATAAAACATGTCGGTACTACTGTGTTCGCACGCGTTGAATAGTGATACTGAGATTCCGCACAAACCTAAAAAAATCTTATGTACTCACATTGTATACTGAGCATGGATAACGCGATCGTCCTTTTTGCAGACACCTACTCTGAAGGTTAAGATCCGTTATGCCTACTCCTTATAGGCATCATGCGGACACGATAGATGTCGTTACCTATGTATGGTCTGAACTCTGACCTAAACGGGAATTCCTTTGCAACTGTTCAGTTCTATACGGCACCCTCAAGTCCTAGAGGACCTCCTCGCCTCCATCGGCTAATAGGACTTCCCCATTATAACGCTCAGCAGGATGAAGACAATGTATCTACTCATGCCATCGTGTACGTTGAGAAATACGACCGGTGGAGATCCAAGATTACACTCACACTAGGAAGATAGCTACAGAAAAAGAGAATATTGTTCTAAAGTCGTAATCACGACGTCTCAAAGAAGAGGTCAACAACGGCAAGGTTGGTATGAAAGAACTAAGCAAGAAATGTGCATTAATTATCTCCGATGTCGATGCCGCATGTCACGCGTATATGCATGTCGTACACGAATCCTTCGTGCCGACGTGTATCCCATCAAGTCATGACGTGAAAGTCGTCAATGATAGGATGAAGCGACTGTTTAAGGACGCAATCATCCGCCTTCAGACGGTCGGCGTGTTTCCGTACAATGACTAGGTCAACGATTTCTGCCGTGAAGAGTTGTTGTAGTATACGCTTATTCGTTGTTATTTGTCTTATATATCTTTGAACAGAGCTATGTGTTTGTACAAGGACTATCTTGGTCATTCGCCTATTGTACACGTGATGTTCTACTTTTTGACTATTTCGTTCCGATGATTTCTTACGCAGTTATTTTGCCTCATCAAATGTTATATCTTACATACGCGAAACGGGAGGGTGCCTAGTGTTATTCATACGCTCCCAATTTTCCAGACTCGCATATACGCGCAAAGATAAGTCTACTATACGTGACAAATGCTAAAGAGAAACATTTTTCGACACGTTTATGAATGTACTACTCTAAACTTTGGCGTTTGATCATCCGTTTGGTATACCATCTGTGCTTTGATAGGCGAATAGAGAAACATGTGTGCGATAGGACGTAGGGGCGATCGAGAATGCAGTAAAAATGACCATTTGGCTTCTTATCGGACAAAGTTTCACTACACGTGAGGTTTCGTGGAATGTTAGTGTAACATCCCAAAAACCACAATCCAAGCTTATCAAGATCTAAAACATCAAATTTGGGATTAACAAAAACTTTTTCAAATTAAAAATAAAAGCATTCATATATGTGTGCATTTAAAATAGGAGTTGTTTTGAATTGCCATGATTGTGTGATCCTTTGCTTCTAAAATGTTTCTGAAGTGAATTAAACATCATCTACATCATTCCCAAACTTTTCCTAAAGAAAATCAAACCAAAAAGAATTAAAAAGGAGGAATGGTCATTTTGGCCATTTTAATCCACTACACTACTTTGAGTGTTCCTAGCACTCATTTCTTAACAGAAACAATTCTTGATCTTTGTACCCCTTGCTAGTACACATAATGAGGTACCAAGACCCACCTTTGGATCTGCTAAAAACATTCAGTTAACTATTTTAATTGGCATTTGAAAATTGAATCTAATGCATATGCATAGATCACCCCTATTTCAAAAACCATCTTTTTGAGATCCACTTTCAAAACCCTTGCAACCAGAGGCTACCTAGCACTAGTGGAGAACACCCAAAAATTTTGAAACCAAAATTCAAAAGTCTGTTTCATGCGGCCATTTCATCAAACACTTGGCAGGCAGATTTCAAACAAAACAAATTTCACTATTTTAAATAGTGTTCTGGCCAAACTTATCTCCCATTTGGCTCCTTTTTACTCCCTTTGTCTCTAAATGATCTAGCAAAGCCTTTAAAACCCACACCCTTAGCCCCTAGTGGCATTGCCATGCCATGCTGAGCCACCCCTCGCCGGCCAACCTTGCCCTCACCGCAGCAGACCATCTCCCTCCCTCTCACCATGTCTAGGAGGTAGCCAGCACCTCACCGCCACCCTCTGTCCCCTGCCCGAGCCAAGCCCTGCAGTGGACCACCGAGGAAACCACGCGCCCAGTGCCACCGCACCATGCCGACGCTGCCCGCAGAGCACACTCTGTCCCCGCGTGCACAAGCCGCCGCTCGACCGCAGCCCGCGCCTACCGCTCCGCCACGACCCAGGGAATACCCCAGACACCCCCGTTTGCCGCCCAACGCACCACAACCACCGCTCGCCGTGGACGTTGCCGTCTCTGCCGCTCAGAGCGCCACCTCGCCCAGACCGCATGCCATCGCCCCTACGATCGCATTCACTTCCTAGATCACCGCCGGGAGACCGCATGTCGATCGCCACCCTCAGCCATGCCGCTAGCCGGTCGTAGCCTTGTCACCACCGTCGCCTGCCCATCCCGCTCGGTCTCACCGTCGGGACTATAAAAGGAGGCCTCCCCAGCCTCTTCTCTCCACACCACTCCACTCCCCTCACCTCTCTGAACCTCACCCACCTCTCGCCGGAGCCAAGCGAGCTCTGCCTTGCCGGAATTGGAGCCGGAGCAGCCGCAGCAGGAGGAGAAGGGCGCCGCTGATTGCGACCACCCCAACCTCCGCCGCAACCACGCCTCGCCTCGCCGTCGTCTTCCAGTTCGTTTGCCCGCCTCGCCTACCCCGCTGGAGCCAGAGTACGTCCCCAGCAGACCCCCACCGAGCCGCTAGGTTATAGATCTCTCCTAATAAAAATAACAAAATAGAAGCTTTTGCAACTTGCAACATTTTTATAAAATCAACTAAGATAGGTTTTGAGTTGATTCCAACTCTCAAAAATCACATTTCATCATATCTATCTAAATATGTAATAATATTAAGGTTTACATGCAGTGAATTTGGACTAGTACCAAAATAATGCTATATAGGCATTTCTAGTCACTTTAAATCATTAAATAATGAACTTAAACCAAAGTGATTATGATCCAACCTTTAAATCTCATTCCCACATGATAGAATATGTGGTGATGACATGTGTCAACATGATCCCATATTTTAAGTGGTGAACCTTAAATCTTAGTTAAATTTTCAATGAGTAGAAATTACTTTTCTAAAATTAAAAAGAATGAAACTATTGAATTAAACTTGTGATGCTTGTGATGATAATAGATCATCAAATGTGTGTCTTAGAATGCTATCTAGCCTAGTTAAGTATTGTTTGGTGATTGTGTACTCCGTATGTATTTTTTATAGACGATAGTACCGACCAAGTCTACGAAGAGGAGGAGTGCTATCAAGACGAAGAAGAAGAAAACTTCAACCACTGCACCAACCAAGGCAAGCTAGCACTATCCAAGTTAACCCTTGCAAGTTGTACTTGCAAGCCACCATTAAAAGTGCAAGCTATTGTTAGCAAGCTAGAATGAAGAGAGATGAATGAGCAAAGATGCCTTAGGCATGCTTTGGTCACACCACCTTGACTATTACTACCCCAAGTATTACCTTACCAGCTTTAATTCATTTAGTTTACACAAAGTCCCTTACTTGTTTTGAAGGTAGCATAAAGAGTATAAAACTTGACCTGTTTAGCTAAGCTTTAGAAGTCATTCTATGGCATGAGATTGAACCCATCATCTTTCCACCTTAGTGAACACTCTTAACTTAGTAGTTTAGAGTGGATCAAAACTTGAGTCACTTTAGATGGGAACAATTGGTGAAAATGAATTGTGAAAACCTTGGAATGATGAGTCATTCTATTGAGATGTTTTGACATGTGTTGAGAAACACAAATGGTTTATGATGATGAAAATGTTGAGGCATGAGCCTTAACCCTTTTATAAAACTGATGGTTGGATTCGGATGCGATACCATTCCAAATTTACCGTACAACCACACTACCTGAATTGGGTAAGGCTTAGCTGGAAATTTATATGCATTAGTATTAGTTCCCTCGTGGGAGAGGTTTGAGCTGAGGCTACCTCTCATGATGTCCACCTATGCAGTGCCCAAGATGACTGATGGTCATGGTTGGGAGGCCATGCTCATAGGAGAGGTGCTTATACTAGGGTGTGTAAAGGAAAGGTTATGTTTGATTATCTGCATACTAAGTATAATGATTCAGGGTTATCCCTGACAGATGTATCGAATATTGTGGTGAAAGTGTACCACCTCTGCAGAGTGTCAAACTATTCGAATAGCCGCGTCCACGGTTAAGGATAGTTGGAATGGCCATACTGTTTCGTTGTCAGATGTTTTCCAAATAACTTGAAGTGAAGGATGAATCTTCACTTGACCACAACAGGGTTGCGTTTATGATACTAGCTTCCCAACTTAAGTGATTCTAGAACTTTATTTTATCTTTATTTGCTTCAAAACTCAGCTTAGGTTTCAAACTTAACCTTATAGTTAAACATAGAGTTTAGCATTTGACTTAGAACTATATTACTTGTTAGTGGTAGTTTGCGAGTACTTAAAGAGTACTCATGGCTTTTGTCCCTGGCTATTCTCGTGGCCAGACTATGAAGGAGACTATCAATATGATGGCCGACAGGACGGCTATGATAACTAGGAGTATCTGCCTTCGTCAGCATTGCCTGTGCCCCTGAAGATGGACCCCACCGCTACGCTTATCTTTTATTTCCGCTGCTTGTTGTATTCAGACTGGATCATGAGATCTTATTTGTGTAAGACCTTATGTATGGTTTGTAATGGATGATGTACTGTGATATCCAATCCGTTATGTCTCGCAAAAATGGTAATCCTGGGATTGCGAGGTATGGCATAACGGGCATCTAGGATTAAAAATTCGGGTGTTGACAGTTAGGTTTACCAACCGTGCCCCGGGGGGGTGTAGAGAGAGATCTATTTGATATTACTCCATGGGGAAACCTCTTCTTTGAACTTGTCTTTATCAATCCATGATCACCGAGGATGGAAAGTTTCAAGCATATGATCTTCTAGGGATGGTGCATCTTGAGCTTGCACTTCATTTCTTTTATCTTCATTAGGATGGTGTCTTGAAAATAACCATGAGGAGCTCCATCTTGTTCTTCAAGACACTCTTGATCTTCTTCTTCTACATGATCCCAATATGCATAAAGTCGTTGGACATTGCTTCTTCTTCATTTCTTCATTTTTCAACCTTGAAGCTAACATATGGCCCAAGCGATGCCAATGGACAAATCCTACAAGTGATACTCAATTCACACATTAGTCCATAGAGATTGTCATTAATTACCAAAACCACACATGGGGGGCACACATGCACTTTCACTGGTACCAGCGTGGCCACTACCTCGGCTCCTTTTGCCACCATTCAAACTAAAGATGTTGTTAACTTAAATTCTAAGTTTGATGAGGTTATTGTACCAGGTCAGTGGACTGATGTTGCTGGTGATGTATATTTTCCTGCATATGTGTTATTCAAGAACACAACGACACCTTCTATCCCTAAAGTTGTTTCTGAGGCAGAGCCATCTCAATATTCGGAAAATCTTGCCTCTAGTATCGAAGGGTCATCTCAAGTAGAAGAGAAGTCACAGGATGTTCATCCTAGATAACTCGTTCATGTGTCTTTGTTGTTTAATAATATACATAACATTTATCCACATGTGGGTAATTTCAGCAGCCAACCTACTATTCATGACGCCACTGCGGTTCCTTCTCCATCTGTTAGTGCGGTGCCCTCTGTTGGCCCAATCGACCAACCACAAATCTCAAGCGGTACTATCATGGTTATTAAAAAGGATTTATTTGTGGGTGCTGATGCCAAACTAAGTCTTTCAGCTAGCATTCCACTTATTGTTCGTGCTGGTGTGGTTAAATTACAACCCACAACTGCTGAGACTGCTCCTTTGGCTGCTCCGGCTCCTTAAATTCATTTGATTTCTTTAGCTCCTTTTGTTGTTTTGCTTACTACGCCTGCTGCGTGTGATGTGCTTGCTGCGCGTGCTTCTCCTGCTGCACCTGCTACGTCTGGTATGTTGATTGCCTCTATCCCTCATGTTATTGATCTTGTTGTATCTAGTCCTCCTGGCGATCTATTCCATGAGTTTGAAGCTCAAGATGTAATGCCTTTGTCTTGGGCACCGTCTTCTAGCACCGGAGTCCACAAACTACCCTCAAACGAAGCTCAATATGTTTTTAACATGATTATTTTAATATGGTCTACATATCACACTTGTTTTATAAAATTCCCAAATCATGTGTAATGATCTCTACCTTTTCTAGTTTAACTATGTTTTTATGTGCTTGATAACATATGTCACAATTACTTTGCTTTACTTGTTATATGCTGATCACTTTTATTTTGTATTGTGTGGTAATCCTTTTTTTGACATTCATATTTGTGTTTTTTTGGTAGCTTTATTTCATATAGGCTGATAACTTTAATTCATATTTGCTGGTAATTCTAATTAATACATGCTAGTAACTTTAAGTCATATATGATGTTAACTTGAATTCATATTATATGGTAACTTTATCTTATATAGGTTTGTAACTTTAATTCATATTAGCTGGTAACTTTATCTTATATAGGCTGGTAATTTTTTTGGTCCACTATCATACAGGCTGGTAACTTTCTTTATGCAGATGTTAACATATCGAACATGTTGCACAAGTGTTTCAGTGGTAACGAGGGCGACTGTAGATCTAAATAATTATTAGCCTCTGAATTACCAATCTGAAGATCGTCGCTGGAATGCTTGGGGGGAGGGTGTTGTTATCGTCTAGAAGTTTGTTGCGACCTATCAATGGAGGTTTCATTAATGTCATGTTACTCGTAGGGATAAGTAGATTTACATATAGGTGGATTGCGCTTTTGTGTTAGCTTTTATGGAATAGTGTGTTATGTAAATTTGACTTATGTTTTTATCCTCGTGTGATGTATATAAACTATCTGTTTGTGCTTGTTGTGTTCGCAATCGTTTGTGTGAATGTATTGTTTTATTTTAGTTCTTATATTTTTTATTTTTTATTTATTTGTGTGGTGATAAATCATGTGGTGCTACTTTTGCACATGGGGTATGCCATTTGTCCATCTTTTCATTTGTATATTCTTTTTTTGTCTTTTGTAGTGGATAATAAATCATTTGGTTGTGATAACAGCAAATTTCCCAGAAAGGATGAAAATGTAATTATTTCTACTGATGATCTATTGGTTGATAAGCTTGGTGTTGATGGGGATCGTAAATATGCGAATGGAAAACATAATTGCAACCAGATTGTAGATTATGTGAAAGGTATTTTTTCCGCCTTTTCTACTTTGTTTGTTTTGGTAAACGAAGAGATTACTATTGCAGTAAGGTTTTAGGTAACTTTTGCTATTCTGGTGGATAACTTTATATTTAGGTTCTGGGTAACTTTTGTTATCCTAGATGGATAATTTTAGTACTATGTCCAGGGTAACTCTTTGTTATTCTGGTGGATAACTTTATCAGTAGGTTCAAGCTAGGTTTAGTTCTCTAGTAATTAATTTGTTCACCTCTTTGTGGGTTTTATCTGTAGGCATCCATGAATTTTGTACCCTGGCTCCTGCCATTAGCACGGCTATTCCTGATTTAGTTGTTGGCAATGCTAAACCAAGAACATGTATTCCTATTTTTAGAATTGTTCAACCTTTGAAGGTTCATCATCCTCTGTTCTCTTCCATTTCCACTACCAAAGAGGAAGATTCATTATACAACAAGGTTATCGTACACCACATGAAGGAAAAGAAGTCGAAGATTAAAGGGTATGTTGTTTGCAGTTACCTCTGTCTTTTTTAATTATCTTAGTGGGTAAGTATATGTATTTTATGGTGTGTAACTTCTACTTTATCTACATGGTAACTAAACAACTTATGTGTGGATAAGTTTTTTTTGTTTTTTATGTATTTGCGGTGTTGTCTGATTTTACTTGCCATTTTTTCTATTTTTGGTTTCTGGTGTAGTTCCTGAATTTTGATTATTGAGCCAATGTGGGTAAATACTGGTGAACTTGCAAGTAGTGTTATGCCAGATGGTGAGCTATCAAACACTGTTTGCAACATCGGTATTTCCGTATTACAAGATTCATGTCCACCCAACATAGTAATTTTTTCACATATTTTGACAAAGTATCTTTTGGAGGGGAATTTCAAATCTAATCTTTTGTGGAGGGCCTGCAGACGAGATGACAAATACAATCTGAGCCACAAAGATTTGGTATGTTACTGTTTTTCCTTTCTTTTTTTAGTGTCAGATGATAACTCTTTTGCATAAGGGTGGATAACTTTAGTTATGAAGGATGATAACTCTGTTTCATATGGGTGGATAACTTTTTCCAACATTTTCTAATCAGTAGTTGTTCTTTTTTGTAGCTCTCCTTCCAGTTCTGCAGCGGCTTGGAATAAGAAAGGATCCTATGGGCCACTGGTACATGGTTTCATTAAAGATGCCTTCCAAAAGGTTCGAAATCCTCAATTCCCTACGCGGTCCAGCAAATGATGAAATGATTGAGCATGATTGCCAGCTATTTGAAGCAATTAAGATGGTGTACCAAGTTAACTACTCTGGTTCTCATAGACAGATAGATGATTTTGAGTTGATGTAGGTTCCAATTCCAAAGCAAACCTCCTGGTCAGTGTTCTTTTTTCAATTTTATTCATTTGTTCACGTATCAGCTCTGATGTTTAGATTTTTTGTTTTTAACTTTTTATGATTCTTATCAGCACTAACTTCGGCTTCTTTATACTCAAGTACCTTGAATTGTAGAATGGAAGTGTTGATCCTACGATTTTTCAGGATATGATTCCAAAATTGAAGATAAAGCTAATATCCTTGTGGTTGAATCATCCCCGAAACCTGCTAAAGAATTGGAGGTCTCTTTTGGAAGATAATATGATCCATTGATTTACCTCTTTTTAGCTTTGAGGTAACTGCATTTTTTTGCTTCTAAATACTTTTTTACTTCTAACCCATGGTAACTTATGTTATACTGTGTGGATAATTATAGCAATGTGGTTCAGGGTAACTTTTGTTATATCATGTGGATAACTTTAGATTTAGGCTATGAGTAACTTCTACTATTTTTGGTGGTTAACTTTATCATTGGGCTTAGGATAACTTTTCTGCTATTTTCTGGGTGGATTGTGGTAACTTCATACTAAAATTTTGATCACAAACAAATTTTCTTGAACTGTATATCATGTGTAACTTCTACTACACTGGGTGGATAAGTGTAAACTTTTTTAGAGGATAACTTATGAATCATAATTGTGGTAACTTCACAGGAAGGTCCTGGGATAATTTGATGAATACACATGGTAAGGGGGTGGATAACTTAACATGATAAATACAATTAGGCATGGATATATTTTTTCTCACTCAATCATACATGGTATATAAAAAAGTTATAACTCAAATACGCAAGATCGGATTATCATAGTGTGTTACAAGGTATGTATGTCTTGCGAAATGCGAAAAAATATGCAATATTTTTAGTCTATCAATGAAGCCTGTATCCACACAATCGTAGTTTTTCTGGGCACTTGCGAATGGTGTGTTCTATGGAGTTAAAGCAGTTGCAATGCTTCACCTTCTTCATAGCAAGGTCGAGTGGATTTTTATTGGCTATCTCCTACGAATGCCCTTTTTTGATTGATAGCCGTAGGTTTTCTACATGTTTGTTGGATGAAATGTGTGATCCCGACGTGCTTGTAGCTGGAATGTTCCCCTAGTAGCTTCTTGCTTGATGTGTAGTTGTTTGGGCAGTTGGTGCTGGCACACGCGTGTTTGGAGCACTATATGATGGCATAGTGATCGCCTCTTGTTCGGCTTATTGTTCCCTCTTTTGATCTCTTTTTGTTATGATGTTCAGTTATTGCTTCATTGCCTTCAAATGCATGAGAATTATCTTTTTTTCATCATCTGTCTTCACTCTTACTTGGTGCATTTTTCTGAAATCATCTCTAAATGATGCAAACAACATCATATTCCTTGTCTCTTCCGGCATTTGTTGCTTATCTGGATGATTTGCATCATATTTTTCTCCTAGGACAAATTATGCGGTCCATGTCCACCTTTTGAGTATGTATGCATCTAGATTTTGATGAACTTTCAGTTCTATCATTACTTTTATTACATGGCAACACAATATACCATCATGCTCGAATTTGCGAAAATTGCTTGAGTAGGCATTTTTCTTCCTTGTTTGCAAACACCTCGTAGTCTCTGTATCCATAGTGTGCAACTGGATCACCTGTTATGCTGAGCTTGAACCAGTAGCCGTTGAGGTGGTCACATTGGTATATTAAGCTCTTTGGCAGCTTGTTTTGTAATCTATTGAAAATGTTCCTTGTGTAGGCTTTCACCATCTATCTATCCATTATGTTTCCACACCACCATTTTGGGTCTGATAGAGCAGTATCCGCCATTGCCTTCAGCTTGGCATTCAGAATTTTGTCTCGTATTGACATGTACTGCTGCACAAATTCAAAAAGTCTGTTACTCGACTTTATATACCGCTTGAGGACATCATTGAATCATTTTCTTCTTGCCGTAGTCTACATAAATGGATAGAAGTTGTTCATGAAGTAGGACGGTGCCCAAAATTTCCTTTATTCCCATAGCCCAAATATATCCACATTGTCAGCTAGTCCATGTTGTTGTATCGTGGCCATCCAATTTGTCTCAAATTCCTCCGGTGTCAAGCTGTTGTTGACACATGCATTGAATGCTTTAAGAAGCTCAGGATGTTTGGCCATAAAACTTCCTAGTTTTTCTGTTGCATTTTGAATGACATGACATCTACAGTTCCTATGGTTTGCATGTATGGGTTCGCGCATGAAAAAAATAATTTTTCCTATGCCAAGAACCCTAATGCTAGGACCTATCGATTAGTAATGCAGTAATGGGAGGGGCTTTTTGCGAACTTACCCTTGAACACTAAAAAAGCGTTGCCAACGCTCGGGGGAGCATGGCTGATGTAGTCGTACCTAAGCCGACCTCGAGGTCATGTTGAAGTCCTCACAGCTCCTGTGACTCCAACGACTTCTAGTGTCCCAAGTCTTGCACCTTCGAGGGAGTTACACACGTCCGGTGCCTGACGATGACTCCCGCTTCTCTGATCCAGCAGCATTTGTGGAAGTAGAGCTTTTGGATCCGAATCTCGCAGCACGACGGCGCTCCACGGTGATGAAGAATCCTCGCACGATCCAGACTTGGGACCACGGTCATGGGAGAGAGAGAGTATCAGCTAGAGGTGTCCCCAAAAGAGAGAAAACCTTTTATTTATTATTGTGTATTTAATTTGTCAAAATACCTCTCTTTATATAGGGAAAACCCACCCCATAGATAATTATCTTAGCCATGTGGGACGAAACAAAAGGGAGAGGAGAGGGGGAGGGGTGGTCGGCCGGCCAAGGCCACCATGGGCCCAGCCGGCGGGTGCATGGGGCCCATGCGGCCCCTCCTTCCTTTCTCCCTTTTGGTCTTTTCCCTCATGGGCCTTTCCCTATGGAATTAGGCCCAATTAGCTATCTGACCTTTTAATTCTTTTTTATTTTATTAAATAATTATAAATAAATGATTAAATCAATATTTAACATTTAATTACATATTATTCAATCCCCATGGCTATGGAACTCCTTCCACCCCACTCTGGACATCCTCCGGACTTACCAAAACCCTTCCAGTTTTCCCTCTCTTTTCTTCGGTAATTCTGTCGATACCAAAACGCTCTCTGAGCATCATCAAGCCCTTAAGCATGATACCCCATAGTTCAGGAACACTCCAGACATATTCAATACCTTCTCGTACCAATGATCATTAGAGGGACCTGGATGCCCATGTTGACACCTGTGCATTCCACGAATCTTTCGTCGCTGAACCATGAACGACATGTCATATTCCTTTTGTCTCTCGGTACTTGCATTGCCCGAGATCTGATCATTGACAATTATGTTCTGTTCAATCTCGTTACCAACAAATGCTATTTGACCGTTCCGACAAGTGATATCCCCGTGATCAAATCACACGCTGCGCAGCTATTGGATATAACTTCTCCGAGTGGGCCCTCGAGTATCTTTTCTGTCACGCGGATGGACAAATCCTGCTCTTGACGCATAATGCCTCTACATGTTCCTCCGAATACCTGAACACACCATTATGATCACCGTATCACCAGATGACGTTTGATGCTATCTAAGTATCCTCGTGTGATAGTGATTGATATGGTCTCATGGTCTAATAAATAGGACACTAGGTCTTTTCTAATCATCGTAACTTGAACTTCATGACATGATCGGGTCACAATGCTTAGGTTGGGTATAGCTCATCATCTCATTCTCGCAATGAGGTCACCCCATTGTCAAATGGCATAAATGCCACATGATCAGGAAACCTTGATCATTTGTTGACAATGAACCAGTGACTAGAGCTTCACCAAGAACTCTTGGTTGTTTATATATCACACGTGTATTGACGTTTCCTTTCAATACAGTTATCGCATGATATAAAATTTAATCATAAACTTTATGAAATATGATAATAATCCATATTATTATTTGTCTCTAGGGCATATTTCCAATAGTCTCCCACTTGCACTAGAGTACAAATAAACTAGTTGCATTTGTTACTAATCATCGGCACCATATATCCTGGCACCTTTGATCATGCTTGCTCATGGAAGAGGTAGAGTCTTGGGTCTGGACTTTACAGCCCCAAATCCTTTGCAACTTACTAATGTCACCTTGATTGACATTAATACTTTATCATCACATGATAACATCTTTGTGTATGCATCATAGTCATGGAAATAGAGTGAGGTCATTTTTCAGGAGCCAACGGTGACGTTAGATCAGCTAAAACGATCTTTCTCATGGGCACTGTGCCCTGGGACACACCCTTGATGACCCACAAGTATAGGGGGTGTATCGCAGTATTTTCGAGGGAAGTGAAACCCAATTTATTGATTCGACACAAGGGGAGCCAAAGAATATTTATAAGCCTTAACAACTGAGTTGTCAATTCAGCTGCACCTGGAAACAATCTTGCTCACAGCAGTTTATCAGTAGCAACAGTTTTGTAGTAGGAGTAGTAAAGTAACAGCAGTAGGTAAAAGTAAAGACAGCAGTAACAATAGCAGTAAACAGTGGGATTCGAGTGCGGTAGGCATAGGGATGGATGGATGGGCGTTGCATGGACAAGACAATTCACATAGAAATCAGAACATAAGGCAATTGCAGATAAATAAGATAAAGCATCCAAGTACTAGATAATCCTAGGCATGTGTTCCATATATAATCATACATGCTCGCAATGAGAACTTGCACAACATCTTTTGTCCTGCCATCCTGTTTGTAGCGGGGCCTCAAGGGAACTACTGGCAATTAAGGTGCTCCTTTTAATAGAGCACCGGAGCAAAGCATTAACACTCCGTGAACACATGTGATCCTCACATCAAAGCCATTCCCTCCGGTTATCCCGATTTCTGTCACTTCGGGGCCATTGGTTCTGGACAACAACGTGTGTATACAACTTGCATATAAGACCATAAACAATACTATAATAATGAATCAATAACATGTCCAGATCTGAAATCATGGCACTCAGGCCCTAGTGACAAGCATTAAGCATAACAAGTCGCAACAAAGTCATAAAGAACTAATAGAAGATACTAGGCACCATGCCCTAACAATCTGATGCCATTACATGAACGATCTCATCCAATCCCTACCATCCTCATAGCCTACAGCGGCGGATTACTCACTCATAGATGGGGAAAACATGGATGGTCGATGGAGAAGCGATGGTGATGATGATGGCGATGATCTCCTCCAATTCCCCGTCCCGACAGGGTGCCAGAACGGAGTTTCTGGTGTTGTTTCGTGGAATCTGGTGGTGACGGCGGAGCAGAACTCCTTCTGGAAAAACATCGAACCCCCCGGAGTTTTTAGGTCAGAAGGCTTCTTATAGGCGAAGAGGGAGACCGAGGGGGTGCCGGAGGGGCCCACACCATGCCCTGGCGCGGCCTGGGGGGACACGCGCCTGGGGTGTGTGGCCAGGCCCTGGCCCTCCTCCGTCTCGTATTCTGGCTCCTTGAGTCTTCCGGTAAAATAGGCACTTTGGCTTTTGTCCCGTCCAATTCCGAGAATATTCATTTTCTGACTTTCCTGGAACCAAAAACAGCAGAAAACAGGCAGCTGGTACTGTAGCTCTTGTTAATAGGTTAGTCCAAGAAATCAGATGAAAAGTACTCCAAAGTGTGGACAAAACACAAGAAAGTGGATAAAACCAAGCATGGAACATCAAAAATTATAGATACATTTGCAATGTATCAACATCCCCAAGCTTAACTCCTGCTTGTCCTCGAGTAGGTAAGTGATAAAAAGAAAGAATAATTTTTGAGGTGACATGCACCATCAAAGACTTGATCAAAGTATTTGTAAAACATTCAAAGCTGGGATCATAGTACTTCAATCATAACATGAAGACAAAGTTCTAGCAATAAGACAAAGAAAATATGATGCAACATGAAAAGGCACAAACAAAAGATTCATGAATAACAATGCTTTGCAAGACGTTTGTTTGTTTCACATAAAGAAAAGATAGCATAATAGTATTCAGCTTGTCCCTCATAGAGTAGCAAATATAAATGCATAGGACACCTTCAAAGTTCATAAGAGTGACTAGATACAAATAGTTTAAAACAAGCAATATCAAGTTATGCATCAATCAACTAGTCTTGGGACAATGCACATAGAACTAAGAATGGCCACTATGCTCTCAAAGTAGGTGAATAAAGGTAGAAGGTGGAGACTCAATATAATGGTGGAAGAAGGGCCTTCATAGAAGGAAGTAGGGATTCAAGTCTCATAAAGAGCTTCCAAAAATTATGGTACTTATAGCTTTCAGCTCTCATTGCCCCTATCATAAGCATCTTGAAGTGATTAAGGTTAAAGTGAACAAACTATGGTGTACATGCTTGACGAAGTATAAGTTAGAAATCTCATGTCCCTTGTATACGAGGGTCGCTCCTCATGCTACTCAAGTTTAGTCACCGGTAAGTTCTTGTCATCGTAAGTACATGTGTATCATAGAGAACCGCCAATGGGGTACCCCTTGCCCGATGATACGGAAGAATCCCCATATCAAAATGACAAGGCAAGCAGACAACGAGCATCTCAACAATCTTCTTATTTACCATGGGAATATGGTGCTTTTTTCTCTCTTTCCTCTTTTCATAATATCTCTTTTTTTTCTTTTTCTCTTTTTTCTCAACATAGGACTCTTTTTTTATAAGAAGAATGCTTCATAGACAGCTCATTATGGTTATGCTGCAGGGTTCCACCATGTCAGCATGGATTAGACCAGCGGCCCAGGCGTTTCTCTAACACATATACATAACTCCATGGACTTACAAGCTCCCCTTTCATTTCACACCGATGACATCCATATACAAAAGAGCATAATATCAACTAGGTATAAGGTTTCTGTGCAATGTTGAAAGCGTTCCCCATGACAGCATGGTTCTGCTAATCCCCAACAAATAAGTGCAAGCATATACAACATAGATGACACAATGGTTCAAGTTTATTAAGGGCAAGAAAAGTAAAGTGTGCCATCAAGTTCGTGAGAGCTTTAATCACTAGTTTTCTCATAACAAGTTTAATTTGGAAGGTAAACAAAAGCATGAATATACTTGGAATAGCATATGCTAGTAGGTAGATATGGTGGACTCTTTGGAATAACTTGGTTTAAGGAGTTGGATGCATGAGTGGAACTCATACTTGGTTGTGGAGGCTAGCAAAAGACTAGGAGCGACAAACTAGGAGAGCAATAATGACTATAATCATGCAAAGCGACAAAACATCATTGATCAAAACATAAAGTGATACTACAAGTTGAAAACTAAAGGATCATAAAGGCTTATGGTGACTTGGGATAGTAATAACATGGTGTGAGCATGTGCCAGGTCAACCCAAATAAAGCATCAAAGGAGAATACCACAATACTATGCTTTAATATGCTAAAACAACGCATGATTCATCCAAGGCACATTAAGAAATCTCAATTGTTTATAACAAGTCATGCTACAGCAAAGAATACTAAGCATAAAGCCAAAACAATATCAATCATGGCATGACAAAGCATAGGCCACAGTCAAAAACAAGCTCTCTTTACCACTTAAGCATGAACTTTCCTACTCTTTTCCAAACCAAACTATTTGCAAACCAATGTATGAAAGAGGGGGTCCAACCAATTTATTCAGCAAACTAAGAAAACCAAAGCAAACGAAAAACCAAAACAAAAACAAAAAAGAAGATGCTCCAAGAACAACACAACGGTGCATGAAACAATAAAAATGAAGCGTTTTGGAAGAAACCTGGGATTTTTATTGATGAAGAAGGGGATTCCTTGGGCATCCCCAAGCTTTGACGCTTGAACTTCTTGGATATTTCTTGGCGTGACATGTGTGGAATCCCCAAGCTTGAGCTTTAGTCCATCCTTCATCTCATTACTCATTCCTTCCATACACCTGAAATGTTTCCTTCATACAAAACTTCACACAATCTTTATTAGCAACATTAGTGCACTCAAGATAATAAGTCTTAAGATTCAGTTCCAACACCAATAAACTTCCATTAGAACACTAGCTACTGAAGCACTTCCCTCAAAAAGCTCAATTGCCCAAAATAACTCAAAAAGGAACCAACAAGAAGCAAATGCAAATAAAGGCAGAAATCTGTCAAAACAGACCAGCTGGTAAAGACAAATTTTTTAGAAGACCTTCTGTTACTCAAATCGAAAATTGTTGAACTAACGAAAGTTAGATAACAACCTGGGGCTGGAGAACAAAAAATCACGCCTCAAAAAGACGTTCAGAGATTTTACACGAATATTTATGGTGAAACACAGAAATCTATTTCGGGGCAGCAACTTTCCCAACCATTACTTCTCTCTCATTAGAGGTTACTCTTGGCACAAAAAGCAAATAAAAAGGATAAGGAGAGGTTATTACTGAAGTAAAAACTTCCAAAACTCATCTAAAACTTTTGGGTTATCTCCCAATAAGTACTTTTTTTAACGCCTTTAAGTTAGGCATAAGCAAAAACTAAAATGGATAGAATAGATGTAAGCGGAGATAATCATAGTGAAAACATTGTTTTGTTCAATGAAATCCTTTTGTTAACAAGGTTGATCAGGTCTTGTTACCAAAACAATTCCATATGAGACAAAACTTTGTATTCCACTAATGATTATGTTACCTCAACCTTGATAGCAATGGTCCAAATCATAATAGTTTCAAATTTTTCTTTTGGTATGGGACAATATATCTCTCCAACTTGAATGCCCTCAACATGTTCAATTGAATTCAAACCATAAGTCCTTTCAATCTTTTTGGGGAAATAGACAGTATGTTCCTTGTCATTAACATTAAATGTCACCTTTCCTTGATTACAATTAATAACAGCCCTTGCAGTATTAAGAAAAGGTCTCCCAAGAATAATGGACATATTATCATCTTCAGGCATTTCAAGCACAACAAAATCATTTAATATCAAGCAATTATGAGCCACTTGAACAGGTACATCCTCACATATACCAACAGGAATAGTGGTAGATTTATCAGCCATTTGCAAAGATATCTCAGTTGGCATTAATTTTTCTAGTTGAAGCCTCTTATAGAGAGAGAAAGGCATAACACTAACTCCAGCTCCCAAATCACACAAGGCAGTTCTAACATAACTATTCTTAATAGAGCAAGGGATAGATGGAATCCCTGGGTCTCCAAGTTTCTTTGGAACCTTACCATTAAAGAAATAATTAGCAAGCAAAGTAGAAATTTCTTCATTAGGGATCTTCCTTTTATTCGAGACAATATCCTTCATATACTTTGATTAAGTAGGCAATTTAATAGCATCAGTCAAAGGAATTTGCAAGAATAAAGGCTTCATCCACTCACAAAACTTATTATAGTGTTCATCTTCCTTTGACTTGTGTTTCTTATCAGGGAAAGGCATAGGTTTTTGGACCCAAGGCTCTCTTTCACTACCATGTTTCTTAGCAATAAAATCTTCTTTGGTGTATTTAGTATTCTTAGTGTGGTTTTCAGGTTCTTCTTCAACTTTTTATTCGTTAGGAGCTTCATTTTCTTCATTACCACTTTCAGTTTCAGCATCAGAAATAGATATACTATTAGGATCTATAGTAGGTTCAGAGGGTTCTACAACAGTTTTATGTTTCTTTTTCCTTTTCTTATGAGTAAAACCACTATTTTCAGCTTGTTGAGAATCCTTCTCAATTCTTTTGGGATTCCTCTCAGGATATAGAGGATCCTGGGTAGCAGCACCACTTCTAGTTCTAATTTCATCAGCATGTTTTTCTTTAGCAGCATTAACTAGCAAGTCTTTTTGCACTTTAATGAGTTGATCTATTTGAGTTTGAACCATTTGAAAGTGTTTAACAATCATTTTAACATCATTAGAGGTTCTTTCCACAATATCTTTCAACTCAACAATAGCTCTAGTGTTTTCCATTAGATGATTTTGCACCCTTTTATTAAAATTATCTTGCTTAACAATAAAGATATCGAATTCTTCTAAGCATTGATCAGGAGGTTTAGAGTAAGGGATATCACCTTCATCAAAGTGTTGGAGAGAGTGTACCTCAATAGTGGATGAATAGGGAACTGGCTTACATAATTCTTCTATAGGAGGTAAATTCTTGACATCTGCAGCTTTAATTCCCTTCTCCTTAAGACATTTATTAGCTTCATTCATTACTTCATCATTTAATTCAATAACTCCCCTCTTCTTTGATGTGGGAATAGGCACCGGAATAGTTGGTTTAGGTACAATTACTTCAGGTATAGCTGGTTCAGGAGGATTCCAATCTTCATAGTTCTTACTTATTTTAGCCATTAATTCTTTAGCTTCCTTAGGAGTCCTATTCCTGAAAACACAATCAGCACAACTATCTAGGTATGTCCTAGATTCTTTGGTTAGTCCATTATAAAATATATCAAGAAGCTCATTCTTAGGTAATGGACTTCTAGCCTGTGCATGAATCAAAACACAAAACCTTGCCCATGATTCAGGCAATATCTCTTTTTCTCCCTGTTTAAAATCAAAAAGTTCCTGCAAAATAGTATGTCTAGCACTAGGAGGAAAATATTTCTGTAGGAAAGTACTAATCAAGCAATCAGGGCTATCAATAGATCCAGGAGGTAAATTACTAAACCAAGTTTTAGCGTTCAGTGAAAAAGGGAAAATCTTAGCAACAAAGTAAGTACGCATCTTAGTGTCATCAGAAAACAAGCCACTCATGGTAGAGAGTTCATTCATATGTGCTACCGCACTTTCATTCTTAGTCCCACAAAAAGGTTCTTTCTCGACAATAGCTATGTAAGATAGATCGAGAGAGAAATCATAATCTTTATCTTTAATGTTTATGGGAGAAGCAGCAAACTTAGCAATAGGAGACAAATTGGGTCTAATAGTACGCCTCTCAAGGAGACTCTTAGCAGCGCTCCTATCATGGGTGTTTTTACATTCTTTAATAAATTCATCGGTCATCTCAACATAACCATCTTCAATATCATAACTTTCACTAGCCTCAGGAGAACTAACAGGTGTGGTAGTGTCTTCATTAGGAGTTTCAGTATTTCCAGCTATAGTTCTAGCAATCGTAGCATCTAGGAAAGGACCTAATGAATCACTCTTATCAAGCATAGTAGAAGCAGCATCATAAGCATTAGAAGTTTCAGATTCAGCAGTAGTAGCAATGTGTGTAGCATGTGTATGTGGTGGTGTAACGAGCTTACTCATAATAGATGGTGAATCAAGAGCAATAGAGGTGTTTAGAACCGTACCTCTTCTTGTAGTGGATGGTAAAATAGGAACCTTACCATCATGAGACTTACCCATGATGGATGGATAGCAGCGAACAATAGAGATTCCAAGTGAACTTGATAAATAAAGCTATGCTCCCCGGCAACGGCGCCAAAAAATAGTCTTGATGACCCACAAGTATAGGGGGTGTATCGTAGTATTTTCGAGGGAAGTGAAACCCAATTTATTGATTTGACACAAGGGGAGCCAAAGAATATTTATAAGCCTTAACAACTGAGTTGTCAATTCAGCTGCACCTGGAAACAATCTTGCTCATAGCAGTTTATCAGTAGCAACAGTTTTGTAGTAGGAGTAGTAAAGTAACAGCAGTAGGTAAAAGTAAAGACAGCAGTAACAATAGCAGTAAACAGTGGGATTCGAGTGCGGTAGGCATAGGGATGGATGGATGGGCGTTGCATGGACAAGACAATTCACATAGCAATCAGAACATAAGGCAATTGCAGATAAATAAGAAAAAGCATCCAAGTACTAGATAATCCTAGGCATGTGTTCCATATATAGTCATACGTGCTCGCAATGAGAACTTGCACAACATCTTTTGTCCTTCCATCCCGTTAGTAGTGGGGCCTCAAGGGAACTACTGGCAATTAACGTGCTCCTTTTAATAGAGCACCGGAGCAAAGCATTAACACTCTGTGAACACATGTGATCCTCACATCAAAGCCATTCCCTCCGGTTATCCCGATTTCTGTCACTTCGGGGCCATTGGTTCCGGACAACAACGTGTGTAAACAACTTGCTGATAAGACCATAAACAATACTATCATAATGAATCAATAACATGTTCAGATCTGAAATCATGGCACTCGGGCCCTAGTGACAAGCATTAAGCATAACAAGTCGCAACAAAGTCATAAAGCACTAATAGAAGATACTAGGCACCATGCCCTAACAATCTAATGCCATTACATGAACGATCTCATCCAATCCCTACCATCCCCATAGCCTACATCGGGGGATTACTCACTCATAAATGGGGCAAACGTGGATGGCCGATGGAGAAGCGATGGTGATGATGATGGCGATGATCTCCTCCAATTCCCCGTCCCGGCAGGGTGCCAAAACGGAGTTTCTGGTGTTGTTTCGTGGAATCTGGTGGTGACGGCGAAGCAGAACTCCTTCTAGAAAAACATCGAACCTCCCGGAGTTTTTAGGTCAGAAGGCTTCATATAGGCAAAGAGGGAGACCGAGGTGGTACCGGAGGGGCCCACACCATGCCCTGGCGCGGCCTAGGGGGCACGCGCCTGGGGGGTGTGGCCAGGCCCTGGCCCTCCTCCTTCTCATATTCTGGCTCCATGAGTCTTCCGGTAAAATAGGCACTTTGGCTTTTGTCCCGTCCAATTCCAAGAATATTCATTTTCTAACTTTCCTGGAACCAAAAACAGTAGAAAATAGGCAGCTGGCACTGTGGCTCTTGTTAATAGGTTAGTCCAAGAAATCATATGAAAAGTACTCCAAAGTGTGGACAAAACACAAGAAAGTGGATAAAACCAAGCATGGAACATCAAAAATTATAGATACATTTGCAATGTATCAACCCTCTGCATAAACACGAACTAGTCCCGCCACAATAATATACATCATGTTAGATGATACCCTTATATTTTATTTATAAATATAATAATCGAAACACTAGTGCACAATTTGCATTTTTTTTATGTTTACCACCTCGCTTCCTTCTTGACTTCATTCGATATTGTCGATGCAAGGATTTCCAATCTTCTAAGGTTAACATATGCCCTTATAACATAACCCTTTATGCCTTAAGATATGTCATCCTTCACAGACTTGAAAACATGTCTACAGTTCTCATTCAGACATTGTGGACAAACTTAGTTCAATGTTCCGTGATTCATACTGAATCACTTTTGAACGTTCCTTCTTGGATCATATATTATGTTAAGTTGTCATCATGGTTTCTAGGACAGAACCTATGTCTCAACATAGCGGATGATGATCATCCTTTTCTTTCTTTCAACCACTGATGTACAACTTAGTGATATTCCTAATTTGAATGACTAAAGACCATTCCTTAATCAATACCTATTCTGAAACTATTTCAGAATCTCTGTTAGGAATACAACATAATATTGTAATATACTTACTTTCAACTTTTAATCCCTATAAAACTATTTCAGAATTTCTGTTAGGAATACAACATAATATTGTAATATACTTACTTTCAACTTTTAATCCCTATAAATATTTATTTATTGGTACTTGCGCTTTTATTCTTACTGTGTCGTACACACTTAAGAATCAACCACTAAGCTCCCACTCAAAAATATGTTCCTAACATATCCTGGTGTGAAACTTACACTGCTCCCACTCAAAATGTGTTTCCTACACATTTGAGTATGAGACATTCATTGCTCCCACTCAATTTCATGCAAATTGCATATGCTCTCACTACTTTGAATAACTTCAAAATACTTTGATCATTTATCAAATTGAGAGTTTATTACAAGACGCTAGTACTTTACTAGTATTCAATCCATTAGACTTTTAGCACTTCTGAATCTAATTCTTTTGAATTTCTCCAATACATTATTCATGACAAATCGTGCTTTTGTATTTCACCCTTTCCATCATGACCTTGTGGTCCTTTGGAAATATCAAGCAACCCTTTACTTGGTAAGATTCAGGAATGTTTTGCTTTCTAATCTTAAGTGAATTTTACCTCTAGGACTCATAATTATAGTTTACCATCATTTCCTTCTTAGTTCATAGGTATGCCATATTCCGGTAACATGACAAGTGATTCACAAATGTCTTCATACAAGATGTGGGGTACATTTTTGAATCCTACTTCATGTAGTAAGAACACTAGTGGGGAAAACACAATGATCATTATCATTGATCCTTTCCTTTATGAAGAGAACCGTTCAGGAACACTTTTCCATTGCGCTTATCAACATTCTGATGCAGGTTTTTCAATCCTCATCGTGTTTTTCACTATCTTCCATTAGCATTATGGTTGAGAACATAAACCTTCTCGAGAATGCACCAAATTTTAAGTAACACTAGTTTTGCCTTTATTTTGGTTCTAGCCATGGATTTCGTATTCAAACTTTCCAATGAATACTCTACAAGGACTTGTTTGCTATTGTTTTGGTGATATCAAATAACCCAAAAACTTCCACGATAACCCATACGAGATATGGTGCCAATCTCACGAATTCGTATGTTTTCACTTTATATTCTAAATGAGTGTTTACTATTTCTAACTAATGATCTTTACACTAACACTACAACGATTTATTTGGTGCCATCTATTCACCCACTTGATAACAAAATATCACATTGCAATGCTTTGCACTTCGACGTATCAAATGCATTGCATTTCACAGTTTCTTATGTTAATCTTATAACGTCGAATTTCATTACTATTGATAAAATCGTAGTAATTGGATTCTCTTTTATCTTTGAAATTCTTTGATCATATCAAATGGTTTCATGCTTATGTTTCATTTGGTAAACCTTTTTTACAAAATTCAAACAATCACAAAATGATAATCACCACTTCATTGAAATATGATACATTGAATATGTATTTTCTTCCAACAATTCATCAAACACTTTGCATTCATGTAATACATGGTGTTTTAGTTATCTTGCCGAACTTGGCATGATTCATATGTGACAAGAAATCAAATGACTTTCACATATATTCACATAACTTTAAATTTAAACAATGGTTTCATTCAAAAATGAATATATCATTAAGTTGGGTATTTTCAAGGCAATTTTAATATTTTACAAATGTTCATGCATTATCAATTAGTTTCACAACAAGGATAATTCACACATAATCGAATAACATATGAACGCAAATAGAAATCATTCATAGAAGCAAAACAACTTTTTGTTACAAACTCATATGAATAACCATCTCATGTAGTGTGAGACACACTAAATAAGTTCACAATCCATCGAATACATTAATCATCCAAAAACGATAAACTAAATGATAAATGTCGAGGGAGAGTGTCGTTGGCCATCATCATCATGCTCGCCATCAACACGCAATGGTACCTCCTATCCAGCAAGCAAATCTAATGCAGAAGGACATGTTTTCACCAAAACAAAACAAGTACCAAATATTTTAACACTGCAACAAGTGTTTGCAAGATTATAACATTTATAAAACTGTATATCAAATATATACCTTTGTCATCGATGACCTCTCCAGCAACGGGTTCAACTTTCACATTCCTGAAATGTGATATGAACTTGTGGAAATCATGTGTTTTCCCATCACCTCTCATGATGCAAGTCCTGGAATGTGCTTGGTAGCTTGGTGGCAGCGACCGCAGCAACACGCCTATTGCAAATGAGTCTGCCAGCTAGTGATCCAGGAAGTAAGCAAGCCTCATGTACGCATCATGTATGCGCTCCAAGTGGCTCTCCAGTGAAGCATTCTCTTTCATCTTTATGGAGAGGAAATATCCCATCAGCTCGTGCTCCCATATGCACACTTGGTCCACGAAATGCGATCTAAGTTGTACCATCATCGCATGAGGGTCAACATTACCCACAACTAGGTGCAGCTCATCAACCATTCTGAAGCGCATCGTCATTGAAATGAAGGTGGACATCTCACAAGGTAATAGCAGTCTTCTTGTTGTTCTGGGGTCTCATAGAAATAGGGCTGCTCCAAATACATTTTGTAGCGTACGTAGTCAACCAACTCATTTTCACTAAGGAGAACATGGAGTCGTGCAACCCACATAGAAAAGTTGGATCCATCTAGTTTGAGCTTCTCTCCTTCTAACCAATCGTCAACCGGGAAGGTAGCATCGGGGAGAACCATTTCTACATTTATAATTGCAAAAGGAATTTAGACTAAGTTTATAATTATATGAGTTAATACAATAACTCCACTAAAATTACTATCCCCAAAAAGGTTTTAGTGATTACACGATCCCTATTCATTACACCGCCCCTGATCGTCAAGGTCGGCGATATAGTTGCAAAGGTCGATGCCGAAACGTCAATCACATCATTCATGCGACTCGTGCTCGATATTTCAACCATCTGTGTTCCAAGGCCATGTCTACACATGCTAGGCTCGCCAACTCAACCTTAGTGTATCCGCTATGCAACATGTCTTACACCCATCGTATGCAAACACAAATATGTCTGACACCCAATCGTCATGGCCTGCCTCATATCGGAGAACTTTCTTGGTGGTGCACACTAAGGGAGAAGACTTTCATTGGTATTTTGATTAGGGGTCATCTTATTAGGCTACTGCATAGTATCTAATACTAGCACAAAATAAGATGCACAAACAATAAATATTGAATGTAAGTGTGATGCGATATGGTCCTTTACGCTGTGATCTCTATCCCGCGCCTCCAGATTCCGGCGCTAGGGTTCCGCACCATAGGCACCAGGGTACCGGTACCTCCGGCGTGGTAGTCCATCATCTTCATGATTGTTACTACTACTTAGCAACATAAAGTAATATACTTTACCTTGACTACTACCATATCATATCACAACGCCCTTGCAAAACAAAGTTAGACGCCTCTACTTTATCTTTGCATGTTTTACGTGGATGCTAGGGCTTTCGCACAAGAACCGATTCTTACCTGTGAACTTCAACCACAAAGTTGATCGAGTAGTTGTCTATACTACACCCCTTTCGGGTCCCACCCTTTGCAAATGGCATACCAACTAATGCGAGAGAGACAAACACCCCCCAAAGCCATTTTATACGGTACAAGCTGTATGTCAAGCGTGGACCAGTCTCACGAATGAACGTGTAAAGTCGGTTGGGGGCTGATTCATCAAGCATTACTACGGTGTACACAAGTACACGTGGGAGGGTAACAACTAAAATATCAATGCCCACACGCTATAACTCGTGTGTTCTACCCGTACTAGCAATACTACGCATAGATCTAACTCTGATACCACTGTAGGGGTTCACGCATGAAAACAATAATTTTGCCTACGCCAAGAACCCTAATGCCAGGACCTATCTATTAGTAATGCCGTTATGGGAGGGGTTTTTTGCGAACTTACCCTTGAAGACCGAAAAGCATTGTCAATGCTCGGGAGAGCGTGGCTGATGTAGTCATACCGAAGCCGGCCTCAAGGTCGTGTTGAAGTCCTGACAGCTCGTGTGGCTCCAACGACTTCTAGTGCCCCAAGTGTTGCACCTCCGAGGGGGTTACACACGTCCAGTACCTGACGATTACTCCCGCTTCTCCGATCCAGCAGTAGTTGCGGAAGTAGAGCTTCTGGATCTGAATTCCACAGTGCGGTAGCGCTTCGCGATGATGAAGACTCATGCTCACGCGATCCAGACTTGGGACCACGGTCATGGGAGAGAGAGAGAGTATTAACTAGAGGTCTCCCCAAAAGAGAGGAAACCCTTTATTGATTATTGTGTATTTAATTTGTCAAAATACCTCTCTTTATATAGGGGAAAACCACCCCATAGCTAATTAGCTTAGCCATGTGGGACTAAACAAAAGGAAGAGGAGAAGGGGATGGGTGGCCGATGGGCAAGGCCCACATGGGCCCAGCCGGCATGTGCATGGGGCCCATGCGGCCCCTCCTCCCTTTCTCCCTTTTGGTCTTTTCCCTCATGGGCCTTTTCCTTATGGAATTAGGCCTAATTAGGTATTTGACCTTTTAATTCATTTTCCTTTTATTAAATAATTATAAATAAATGATTAAATCAATATTTAACATTTACTTACATATTATTCAATCCCCGTGGCTATGGAACTCCTTCACCCTACTCCGAACATCCTCTGGACTTACCGAAACCCTTCTGGTTTTCTCTCTCTTTTCTTCAGTAATTCTATCGATACCAAAATACTCTCTAAGCATCATCAAGCCCTTAAGCATGATACCCCACGGTTCAGGAACACTCTAGGCATGGTCGAGACCTTCCCGTACCAATGATCATCAGAGGGACCTGGATGCCCATTTTGACACCTGTGCATTCCACGAATCTTTCATCATTGAACCATGAACCATGAACATCGTTGCAAGTTTTAGAGATTCCCGCCAAACCCGCATAGAAACAATTCAAAGGTGCTCACCAGGCACTTGCGTGCGGGTGAAAAACGAAGTAATACCATTACACAATAGTCCACGATGGAACCCATAGAAACATATATACAACAATGACTCCATGAGTCAAGAATACATATATACAAAACAAAGATCCAAATCACCTTGAAAACGATACAACATTCGAGTACGGATAAGATGAAAATGGGGCTAAGAGCCCTAAAGAATAACCAATGGCATCCATAACCCTGCCCAGGCCAAGCCGGAAGGGTAACCCTGCTAATGACGTCGATCTCAAAACCTGCTAAAACAAAAGGGGTGCCGACAAAGGGCAAAGGAAAAAGAGAGCAGTTAATATTGAGGCCAGTACATGGCAAGTCTACAATTCGGCGGCTCTCGCCTACATAGGTATGGTGGACTTAAGCGGCAGCGAAGCATGCACTAAACAACCTATAGAGACTCGATACAACTGTTAGCTATCAGAGAGTGATAAGAAAGACCTATTCGAAACCACCTGATACTAACACCAATCATACCCATCTTGGTATTCCCCCCTCGTACCAAACGAGGAAGTCATTCTGAGGAAACTCACACAGTTGGCAGTTTTATTCATTCATTCCATGGTGGTTGTCTAACTTACTAGTCATAGCAGATACAATTCATATTATAACAGCAATTCTTTAATTATGGTTGTCTATGATCGAGAAACTGTGCTCCAAGTCGTCCATAACCGCGGACAGGGCTTTAACCCTGTAGGGGTGCACCAAAGTATCCACACACACTTCAACCCTTGTTGTCAGATCCGAATATGAGCAAGATCCTGAACATACACCCAACGGTATGTGACGGGGCCTCGGACACGACGTTTCCCAGACCCAAAGTAAGTACATGGGGGCCACCCCACTAAGCTACCCGCAACGAAGTCAGACGGCTCCCAGACGGACCCAGGGTTTGCGCCAATGGCTGTAAACAACTAGGAACCCGAAAGTGTGACTGGGCTTGTCGATACCGCGAAAACGCTCTGCAATCCTAACAGTACAGGCGCTCCACGCGCAATGCAAATAAAGTAGTAAAGCATGGCATAAGTACATGATAGTAATAAAGCCCCAAACTAGTTTATGGCTCTTAGCACAGTACTTTGAAATTAGGTAGTAAGCCGATGGAGTGCCCACACACCCACCTATGTTTAGCACGCTTGATCTCGGAACAGGTGTCAAGAACTCGGGTCCTAGGTGGACACAAGTGGGCGGTTAAAAACCAAATATTGACTATTATCCGCCGGTGCCTCTGCATTATATCTATTTCCAGTGTTTTAGTTAACAAGTTATAATAAAAGCCACGATCATCTCCACCATTAAGCATGTACCAACCTTCCATCAATGGTGGAACGACAATGACACGAAGCAGCACCTGAGCAAGCAACTACGACTCGCAAGACCGTCTATCTATCAAACAATAGGTAATAGGATGTGTTCAAAGCAATATAGGGGTTGCAAGGAATATAAACGGTACACGGAAACTAGATCATCGCAACACGGATAGAAATAGATCAACAGGAGGAAATTAAGACTACAAATGCAAAATAGGTAGAAAGGGGGAGAATGCTCGCCTAGGAAACATTGCCGAAGGTTCATCCGAGATCAGGTCGACACTTGCATCAATAGACACTTGCATCAACTCGTCGGCCTAATCCATGAAGAAGCAAAGCACTAGAAGAAACACCGGATGCACTATTTAATACTACGGCAAAAGATCTGGTATGATGCATGTATGATGCATGACATGGCAAAGATGTGATGCGAACAGACAATATTAAGCGGAACCGGGGTCCCGACAATTAATTAAAACTTCAAGTTATTTATCTACCCATCAAGATTAAATGTGGAGAAAGCATGAAAAGAAAGTTATGGAGGAGGTACTTCAATTTAAACAAAGTCAGGAAATTATATTTAGCATTTCCCAAATACCCATATGTTAAATATTTGGTGTTATGCAAAGTTACACTAAATGGCATGATTCAATACGTAAACAGGATCATACATGGCATGAACAGGTTCATTGCAATTTTCTGATAAAGTTTCATATGTAACATATTTCATTTGGAGCTATGGAACTCAGGATTTAAAATAATCAAGTGGCAAAAGAAAGATTGGAGACAAGTATTAAAAGCTAGGATTTGAGCTTGCGACCCCTGGAATGGGAAAAGAGAGGGCTAGCCATTGAGCTGCAGATCTGTTGGCATTTAGGATGGGAACTCACCAATTTAGAACAGGAGCTGTGTTAGCTGTCTTAACTGAAGTTGGGTTCAGAGTTAACAGAAGCAAAAACAGTAGGATTGCAGGGGAACATTGGAGTTAAACCAGGAATCTCCGGTCAGCTTTCAAGCTGGTAACCACTGGGCTATGCTGCTGCTGCTGAACAAAGAGATGGCGCGGCTTATTTGAACAAACCAGACGGGGTTCTAATTGACGAAAACTAAAGCGAACAACACTACCACTGTTGTTCTGAAACTTGGCGAGGTTAGCGCCAGAGGCGTGGCGGGCACCAGCGGGTACGGAGCTTCCGGCGCAGTACGACGATGGGTAAATAGGGGAATAGGACGAGGGCCTCACCTTGAGGTCCAGGACAACCTGGGCAAGGGCGGAGGAGAGTCGGATCATTGCAGCGAAGTGGAGGATGTCGATGCGCATGGACGTAGAGGTTGAAGATGGAAGCGGACATGCTCTAGGAGGAAGAGCTTGATGGCGGTGATGATTCGAGACGGCTCCGGCTTCGGTTCTGCAGCGAAAAGGATGGGGGAAACGCATAGTTTCCAAGCCCGGTCTCAGCTTCGCCAGTGGAAGAATATGGCGGCGGCTCTTGGTAGATGTTGAAGCTTCTGTCTACCTCGAATTGGACAGAACAAAGCGAGGTAGGAGTCAAAGGGGTGGCGGTGGCACTGCAGGGGCTAGGTTAGGGTTTAGTCTGTGGTTGTTGGGAAGGATAAGGGGAGAGGAGGCTGCGGCTTGCTCTGGTGGAAGGGACCGCTGAGAGGGGTGTGCGTCCATACGGAGAAGAAGCACAGGGGCGCTGGTTCAGGTTCAGAAGGGTTCAGGCTCCAGTTCAGTTTTGGTTTTCAGACAGGGAAAGAAATAGACAGAGGGGATTCAGACAGGTTGCTGCTTGAAAAAGATTATAAACATACTATTTGAATTTTTTAAAGTTTAGGATGGAGATAAACAAGCAAAGAGGCTGCAGCAGATTGTACACAAACTTTTCTTCCTATGTTAAAAATTATTTGGGGAGCTGTATAATAAGGGGCAAGAGGAAATATATTTCAATGAAGATAAGGAGGGGGAAATATTATGTCATAGATTAAGTAGATGGAAAAATATGGGGTGTAGGAAATATAATAGGCATGATTTTATATGGTGGAAAGGGAGAATAACATGGCATTATGTAGGACATGTGGCATAGTTTAGGTGGAAAAAGGAGCGTAGAAGGAAAAGAGCATATGAGAATATGTGATAAGAAGGTGGCATGTGGCTTATCGTTAAAAGGAATCACAAGAATATAGGGTAGATCCATATATAGGATAAGAATAGAGGTGGAATAGAACTAGGCGACCATGTTGGCAAAAAGGATAGAATAGAGAGAGAAGACCTGCCCAAGCATGTATGTCAACATCCGGATTTTTAATCCTAGATGCCTATTATGCCCTACCTCGTAATCCCAGGATTACCATTTTTGTGAAACATAACAGAATTGGTACCATAGTACATCATCCATTACAAACCATAATAAGGTCTTACAAATAAAGGATCTCATGATTCAGTCTTAATACAAATCAAGCAGCGGAAATTAAATGTAGTAGGGGCTCCATCTTCAGGATCACAGGCAATGCTGACGATGGGAGATGATCGTAGTTGTCGTAGACCTCCTGCTGTCCATCATCCTAATAGTCCTCCTCATAGTCTGGCCACGGGAATAGCCAGGGACAAAGCCATGAGTACTTTTTAAGTACTCGGAAACTATCACCAACAAGTAAGGTAGTCTAGTAGGAATCTTAAGCTCTAGGTTTATTTGCAAAAAGCCAGGTTTATTTCTAACTGAGTTTAGAAGTAAAGAAAACTAATTTAATATTCTAAAGCACTTAAGTGGGAATCTATTTTTCGTGTCCACAACCCTGTTGTGGTCAAGTTAAAGTCATAGTTCAATTCACAAGTCATTTTGAAAACATCTGACGATGGAACAGTATGGCCACTCCAACTATCCATGACCGCGGACGCGGCTATTCGAATAGTTTGACACTCTACAGAGGTGGTACACTTTCACCACAAAATTCGATACATCCATCAGGGATAACCCTGAATGAATCATACTTAGTATGCGGATAATCAATCATAACCTTTCAATTACACACCCTAGTATAGGCACCTCCCCTATGAGCTTGGCCTCCCAGCCATGGCCATCTGCCATCCTAGGCACTGCATAGGTGGACATTCAAATGAGGTAGCCTCAGCTCAACCTCTTCCGCAAGGGAACCCATACTAAGGCACATAAACTTTCGGCTAAGCCCTACCCAATTCAGGTATTGTGATTGTACGGTAAAATTGGAATGGTATCGCATCCGAACCCAACCATCAGTTTTTGTAAAGGGCTAAGGCTCATGCCTCAACATTTTCATCTTCAAACCATTGTGTTTCTCAACACATGTCAAAACATCTCAGTAGAATGAAACATCATTCCAAGGTTTTCATAATCATTTTCACCAAGTGTTCCCATCTAAAGTGATCAACTTTTATGCTTAGCACTAGCCACTAAAGTTGAGGGTATTCACTAATGAGGGGTGCTAATCAAGTGTAACTATCCAACTCTAGGATTATGCCTTTTGGTGACATCTAAGTATAACTAGCTAGGCCTAGTTTTATACTCTTTATGGTATCTATACTATTGTTCCAATACTCACAAAGCACTAACTAAAAGTAAAGAACTTTGGTAAAAGTAAAAGAATAAGGCTTGCAAGTAAAACTTGGGATTGATATAATCAAGATTGAATAACCAAGCATGCCTAATGCATCTTGCATAGGTTATCTTGCATGGTTAGGAAACTTGCAAGTGTTAGCTTGCTCAGTTTACTTGAAGTGCTAGGCTTGCATAGTTAACTTGTATAATTCTAGCTTGCCTTGAGTAGTGCAGTGATTGAAGTTTTCTTCTTCGTAGTAGTAGTACTCCTCCTCCTCGTATCCAGCGTCGGTACTATCGTCTATACATGAATACGAGGTACACAATCACTAAACAATACTTAACTACTTCTATTTAGCACACTAAGGCTCACACTTATGATCTAACATTATCACAATCATCACATGAAATAAAGACCTAGTCTTGTTTATTTTATTTTTAGAAAAGTAATTTCTACTCATTGAAAATACTTAAGATTTAATATTCTCCAATTAAAATAAGGGATCATGTTGACACATGTCATCACCACATATTATAATACATGGGAATGTGATTTAAAAGGGTTGGTCATATTTTATAAAGTTTAAGATTATTATTTAATATAATTAAAGTGACTAGAAATGCCCATATAGCATTCTTTTGGTACTAGTCCAATGCCACTGCATGTAAACCTAAATATTTATACATATTCAGATAGATCTTGTCAAATGTGATTTTTTAGAGTTGGAATCAACTCGAAAGCATTTATGGTTGATTTTTGAAAAATGTTTGAAGTGACAAAAGCCTCTGTCTTGTTATTTTTGGTATAGGTGAACTATAATTTCAAATAGTTTGAATCCAACGGGTTTGGATAGATAATTTGAATACCTTTCTAACAAAATTGGAATCATACAATTTGGTTTAGTGAAACTCTTTGAATTGATTTTTGAATCTACTGACAGAATCTGGTTTAAACTAAAATGGAAAATAGCTATTTGAATTCACAGGCCTGCGCGGGAAACCTACTAGATCGGCCCAATCTGCACAGCGCGGCGCAGAGGGCTACTAACAGCAGGGTCCCACTAGTCAGCGACTCTATCTAACCGAAACGGTATCTTTCAACCAGAGCCCTACGATTAGAACTAAGATCTACGGCTGACATTCATCGTCAACAACGAACAGCTCTGGCGAGGTCTGAACCCTAACGCGGAGGTGGGGGTCGTGTGAGGCTCACCAGGGCTCCAGCTAGGGTCGGCGATGGGGGCGAACGACATTGTCGACAACGACAGTTCGAACGGTGGTCGCGGCTACTCCTGGGGCGGCTCTAGTCGACGGCTCCTGTTCTCCTCTGCGGCGGCGGGCTCTGGCCAAATTCCGGCGATGTGGGATCAGTGAGGAGTGGGGAGGGAGGTGGTGTGGACAATGGAGGCGGAGGGGGTCTCTATTTATACACCGGCGAGGGGACCTTGCGGCATGGGCTCGGGCTCGTCTCGGTGACAACGATACAGGCGGCTAGCGGCGTGGCTGAGGGTAGGGGCGATGCAGTGCTCCCTGGCGGTCATCACGGTCTTAAAGGCGTGGCACGGGGCGGTCTGGAATGGTCGGGCACGTGCGATGCTCTGTGCGGAACCGGCGGTGTTCGAGACGGCGCACGGGAGCTACGGGTCGCGCGGCGGCGAACAGGGGTGTCTGGGAGCTAGCTGTGATCATGGAGAGTGTGTGCACGCGCGGAGAGGGCGAAGCGCGGCGTGGGCGAGTTGGTCGACTGCGGCGCTCTGGCACGCTCTCGGCACAGCGCAGAGAAAAAGGGCGTGACGATGTTGGGGTGGTCCATGGCTTGGTTGCGGTCAAGGGCTGGACAGGGGGTGGCGGTGGGCGGTGGCGTGCCTCCTAGACGTCATGGAAGGTGGTGACGTTGGTTGTGGCGGTCTGTCCACGGTCGACCGGCGCGGCGGCTTCGGGCGGCGATGTACTAGCGCAAACGACAAAGAGGGTGATATGTTGCAAACGTATCTATAATTTTTGATGTTCCATGCTTGTTTAGTATCTACATTCTTATGTTTTGTCTACATTTGGAGGTACTTTTATGCATTTTCTGGAACTAACCTATTAACAAGATGCCACAGTGCCAGTTGCCTGTTTTCTATTGTTTTTGGTTCTAGAAAGTCAGAAAATGAATATTCTCGGAATTGGACGGGACAAAAGCTAAAGTCAATATTTCACCGCGGAGAACACGGAGCCAGAAGACGAGACAGAGAGGGGCCAGGGGCCGGCCACACCATAGGGTGGCACGGGTCCCCCCTAGACGCGCCAACAGGTGGTGTGGGCCCCTCCGGCCTCCATCGACCTTGCCCTTTCGCCTATAAGAAGACTCTAATGCAGAAACCCTAAATAGAATAGCCTCCAGCCACGAAATGTTCCGCAGTGCCGCTGCCACCGAAGGGAAGATTCGAGGGACAAAAAGTCTCTGTTCCGGCACCCTGTCGGGACAGGGAAGTGCCCCCGGAGCCGTCTCCATATCTCCGCCGCCATCTCCATCGCCATTGCTGATTCCCATGATGATGAGGGAGTAGTTCTCTCTCGATGCCAAGGGTTCTACCGGTAGCTATGTGTTCATCTCTCTCTCTATGCATGATCATATTGGGATCATGAGCTTTGTAATCAAGTAGATCTACCTTGCTACTCAAGTGCTTTAATAGATCTCTACTCTCCCCATGTGTGTGAAAGTGACAGCATGCACACCATAGTGGCACTTAGGCTAGAGATTACAAATACTTGTTATGAGTTATATTTGGAGTTGGATGTCTCTATAAAATTGTGGTGTTTGTTGGAACCATCTAGCGCTCAAGGTGACAATGTGGGGTTATCTAGATGCGGAAAGCGAACTTTGAGGTGTGCTGTTATAGCCCTACCATGGATTAGAGTGTCCAACCGAAGAGTAGTTTAGAGTAGTATCATGAAGATAATATATTAATATGAGAGCGTTAACTAGTGTAACATCCCAAAACTCTAATCCAAGGTTATTAAGATCCAAATCATCAAAATTAGGGTTAATAAAAAATTTTCCAATTAAAAATTATTAAAGCATCCATATGTATGTGCATTTAAATAGGAGTTGTTTTGAATTGCCTTGTTTAAGTGATCCATTGCTTGTAAAATGATTCTTAGGTGAAATAAACATCATCTAGATCATTCCCAAACAAATCCCAAAGAAAAACAAATCAAAATGAATAAAAGAAGAGAATGGTCATATGTGCCATTTTAATCAACATACCTACTTCGGCTATTGCAAGGACTCAATTCTTAATAGAGACAAATGTGGATCTTTGCACCCCTTGCTAGTACATGTAATAGTGTACCAAGGCCCACTTTGTGATCTGCCAAAAACTTTCAAACACTATTTTTAAATGACATTTGAAAATTGAATCTAGTGTAGGTGTCAAGATCACCCTATTTCAAAAACCACTCAAATGAGCTTTATTTTCAAAACCCAAGCAACCACAGAGTTTCAAGCTTATGACTAACACACCCACCAAAAATCTTTTCAAAATTCAAAACTAAATTTCTTGCGGCCATTTTCACAAACACTTGGCAGGCAGGATTTACACCTAGTTTTAGCTCACTGTTTTCTACAGGGTTTTGCCACCCATTTGTCCTCAAATTACTCCCTCTGTCTCCAATTGATCAAACCAAGCCATAAACACCCCATCCCCTATCCCCTAGGAGCAGTGCCACGCCACCCCGAGCACCATGCTCGCCGGCCAACCTTGCCAACACAGCAGCAGACCGCCCCTCTCTCTCGCCATGTCTAGGAGCTAGACCAGACCACACCACCACCCTCTGTCCCCTCCCCGAGTAGAGCCGAGCCGTGGACCACCAGCAGAGCGCCGCGCCCAGAGTGTCTGCGCCATGCCGAGCCCGCGCCAAAGCGCCGCGCTCGGCAAGCGTGCACACGCCGTGCCTCGACCGCAGCCCGTGCTCACCGCGTCGCCACGACCCAAGGAACCACCCAGACATGCTTGCTCGCCGCCATTTGAACCATAGCCACCGCCCAACCGTTTGCCACCGCCCCTAGTCACGCATTTAAGCCGTAGAGCACCGCCAGGAGGCAGGCCACTGTCCCCTACCTCAAGCCACGCCGCTAGCACGCTGTGCAGCCCTCGCCGGAGTCGCCCGCCCATCACTCTCGGTCGCCTCGTCCAGCTATAAATAGAGGCCACCCCAGCACAAACCACTCACACCATTCCACTCCCCTCTCCTCACTGGTCCTTCCCCACCTCTAGCCGGAGCAGCCCGAGCACTTGTTCGCCGGAATTTGGCCGGAGAAGCCCGCTGCAGAGGAGGAGAAGGCACCATCAATTTCATCCACCCTAGGAGCTGCCACGACCACCCCTGAGCCCGCCGTCGACAGCCAGTTTGTTTGCCCGCCTCGCCGTTGTCGCTGGACCCCTGGTACGCCCCCTGAGCACCCCCACCGAGCCGCTAGGGTTAGACCTCGCCGGCGACCTGTCCATCGTCAACGACGAACCCCAGCCGTAGATCCTAGTCCTAATCTAACGGCCCACATCGCCCCGTACCGCTTCGCGTGTAAAGATCCGCTGACCGGTGGACCCCCCTATCAGCTGTGCCCCACGCCGCGGAGTGCCACTGTCAAATTAGAATTTTTCTATTTAGGTTTGAACTTAGTTCTGTCCTCTAGTTTGAAAATCAATTCAGAGAGATTTAAAAATCCAAATGGAGGGATTCAAATTGTGTTACAAAGCTACTGAAAAGATCTATCCAAGCCCGTTGGATTTAATTCAATTAGAGTTAGAGATCTCTCCTAGTAAAAATAACAAGACAAAAGCTTTTGCACATTCAAACATTTTTATAAAATCAACCATGATAGCTTTTGAGTTGATTCCAACTCTCAAAAATCACATTTTACCATACCTATCTGAATATGTAATAATATTAGGGTTTACATGCAGTGACTTTGGACTAGTACCAAAATAATGCTATATAGGCATTTCTAGTCACTTTAAATCATTAAATAATGAACTTAAACCAAAGTAATTGTGATCCAACCCTTAAATCACATTCCCACATGTTAGAATATGTGGTGATGACATGTGTCCACATGATCCCATATTTTAAGTGGTGAATATTAAATCTTAGTTAATTTTCAATGAGTAGAAATTACTTTTAAAATAAAAAGAATGAAACTAGTTAATAAAACTTGTGATGCTTGTGATGATAATAGATCATCAAATGTGTGCCTTAGAGTGCTAATTAGACTAGTTAAGTATTGTTTGGTGATTGTGTACTCCATATGTATTTATAGACGATGGTACCGACCAAGCTTTCGACGAGGAGGAGTTCTATCAAGAGGAGGAAGAAAACTTCAACCACTGCACTGCACAAGGCAAACCACCATTAACAATGCAAGCTAACACTTGCAAGTATAATGCTTAACAAGCTAGACTTAAGCTACATGACTTGAGCAAAGATGCTTTAGGCATGCTTGAGTTATACCACCTTGACTATTATTTACCCTAAGTATTATTTTCAAGCTTTACTTCCTTTACTTTACCCAAAGTCTTTTACTTGTTTTGAAGGTAGAATAAAGAGTATAAAACTTGACCTATATAGATAACTTTAGATATCATTCTATGTCATGAGATTGATCCCATCTTTCCCCCTTAGTGAACACTATTAACTTAGAAGTTTAGAGTAGATAAAAACTTTAGTCACTCTAGATGGGAATACTTGGTGAAAATGAATTATGAAAACCTTGGAATGATGAGTCATTCTATTGATATGTTTTGACATGTGTTGAAAAACACAAATGCTTTATGATGGTGAAAATGTTGAGGCATGAGCCTTAACCCTTTTACAAAACTAATGGTTGGATTCGGATGCGATACCATTCCAAATTTACCGTACAACCACAATACCTGAATTGGGTAAGGCTTAGCCGGAAGTTTATATGCATTAGTATTAGTTTCCTCATGGGAGAGGTTTGAGCTGAGGCTACCTCTCAATGTTGTCCACCTATGCAGTGCCCAAGATGACAGATGGTCATGGTAGGGAGGCCATACTCATAGGAGAGGTTCTTATACTAGGGTGTGTAAAGGAAAGGTTATGTTTGATTATATGCATACTAAGTATGATGATTCAGGGTTATCCCTGACAGATGTATCGAATCTTGTGGTGAAAGTGTACCACCTCTGCAGAGTGTCAAACTATTCGAATAGCCGCGTCCGCGGTTATGGATAGTTGGAATGGCCATAGTGTTTCGTTGTCAGATGTTTTCAAAATAACTTATGAAAGGAATGATGAATCTTGATTTGACCACAACAGGGTTGTGTTTATGACACTAGCTTCCCAACTTAAGTGATTCTAGAACTTTATTTTATCTTTCTTTGCTTCTGAACTCAGCTTAGGTTTCAAACTTAACTTTATAGTTAAACTTAGAGTTAGCACTTTAACTTAGAACTATACTACTTGTTAGTGGTAGTTTGTGAGTACTTAAAGAGTACTCATGGCTTTTGTCCCTGGCTATTCTCATGGCCAGACTATGAAGGAGACTACCAAGATGATGGCCAGCAGGACGGCTATGATAACTAGGATTATCTGCCTTCGCCAGCATTGCCTGTGCCCCTGAAGATGGACCCCGCCGCTATGCTTATCTTTTATTCCGCTGCTTGTTGTATTAAGACTGGATCATGAGATCCTTATTTGTGTAAGACCTTATGTATGGTTTGTAATAGATGATGTACTGTGATATCCAATCTGTTATGTCTCGCAAAAATGGTAATCCTGGGATTGTGATGAATGACATAACAGGCATCTGGGATTAAAAATCTGGGTGTTGACAAGTTGGTATCAGAGCCATTCTGACCATAGGAGACCCTAGTTAGAATGGACGTCCAAACAAAAACTTAGTTTCAAAACCAAAGTGAGTATTTATGAAAAATTATTTCCTCTCTTATCCTTGGGAATTCATTCTTTCTCAAAAATTCATGTCCCTCAAAAGTCTTACACTACTACTTAAAATTTGACACACTTGATCACTTCACTAATTTCCTCATCCTTAATTCTTGTAGATGGAGACTCAGTTCAACAAGTTCTACCAGTTGGGGAACAGAGGTCAACTGATCTTTGAGAGGGATCTGGATTCACTGTTGGAGTTACTGGGATGCCCACATCCGGAGTTTCTTGGAGCTCAACTTCCAGGACCCCCAGGAGGAGATTTACAGTGGCTAGTAACCGCTGATCTTAGAGGAAGCATAGAAGCACCAACGTCCGGGAGAATCCAGTTCTCTGTGAGAGAGAACAACTGGCTAGATGGATTAGCTAGGGCAATGCATGAAGCTCTCGCACGTCTATGTGCCCTTAGCGTCAACCAAATCCAAGGAACCCGTTTTTCTCACTATGCAAGATGTGACTTCATGGGGATGCCAATGGAGATGCCAAGTCACCCAGAGCTGAAGCGTCAGGTGGAGAACCTTGACTTCTTGATGTACGATCGTCAGAAGGAGTTGGACAATGCTAGGGAGTTCGCCAACCACAACCTTGCCATTGCCGACCATAAGGCCTAGACTTTCTCACTGCTAGTCAAGGACCATCAGTCTCTTCGCCTCCAGCGTGAGAAGAAGGATCGCACCATCGCCCATCTTCGCAAGAAGGTGGCCGACCACGAGAAGACCGTTAAGGAGCAAGAAGCTCAGCTTGCAGCAAAGGAGGAAGAAGAGGAGGGTGAAGACATCCAGGGAGATATGGATTCTTACCTTAGTAATGATGATGTCTTTCTGGAGGAGGATGCCGTGGACTTCTACACTGACGATGAGGACTCTGACTTCATCGACAATGAGTAGATGCACTAGAGCACTATCGTAGCATGAGATGTATCGGTCCCACTGTATCGTAGCTTGCAGAATGCTTCTTCAAACCATCTGTTTTCCTTTGTTGTTGTGGTGTGTGTTTGTATCGTGTGCATGTTTGAGTGAATGAAATGGAGTTAGTTGCAAAACCTGAGTCTAACTCAAAGTTTTAGCCTTGAAACCAAAACCATGAACCTTAGAACTTTCCCTCTTATCCCTTTATCTACCTCAATCTTCAGATGACTCGTGGAAACCAAGGAGAGAGCAGCTTGTCACAAGACCCAATGCTGCAGATTATGCAGATGTTAGTTGCCGACCGTGAAGCAAGCAGGGCAGAGCGCCAAGCCAACTTAGCAACATTGCAACAGATAGCTTAGATGGCCCAAAACAACCAAGGGCATGGAAACCAGGATCACCATGGATCCAAACTCAAAAACTTTCAGAATACCAATCCCCCAATCTTTAACTAAGCTGGAAACCCACTAGATGCTGATGACTGGTTATAGACAATGGAAAACAACTTAGAAGTTGCAGGAGTTGATGACAACGAGAAAGTTCTCTTCGCCACCCACTACCTGGCAGGAGATGCAACAACTTGGTGGACCAGTATCCGTAACATGAACCATGGTCAAGTGATGACATGGGAAGCCTTCAAAATTAAATTCAGCCGCACCCACGTGCCACAGGGTCTAGTCACCAGAATGAGGGATGAGTTCCGTGACTTGAAGCAAGGCAGAATGATTGTGGTAGAGTACCATGATAGATTCTTTTCGCTTGCATGGTACGCCCCTGATAAGATCAACACGGAGGCCAAGAAGAAGGAGAGATTCTTGAACGGACTGCATGATGAGATGCAGACTGTCCTCGTCAACATTCGTTTCCAGGATCTCGAAGAGTTAGTCGACTCTGCCATTCAGATGGAAGGGAAGATTAATCAGGCAAACGACAACCGCAAACATCGTATGATGCAGCAATCTGGATCCAGCAGTCACCAGAAGTACCGTCCCAACCCCTCACCAGGATATGTGCCAAGGAACAATCGACCCTCAATGTCTCGCTCAAGCTACCCCAATCGTAGCGGAGGCAATGTGAAGTCCGGAGGAAACAACCACAACTCCGGCAATGCCAACAACTTCAACCGTGCACCTTCCAAGAGAAACAACAACAATAATAACACTGCACCCAGAACTGGCAGCAATGTTGTGCCTGTCGCAGCAAAAGACAAGTCCCAGATCACTTGTTTCGAGTGTGGAGTGAAGGGTCACTATTCCAATGAGTGTCCCAAGAAGACTGCCGCCACTGCCAATGTGAATGCCCCAGCTCAACAGCAGCGTCGTGTTCAACCAGGGAGAAGGTTTGCCCCAGGGAGCCCTCACAACCGCAACGGTCGTCTCTTCCACATGAACGCCGAGGAAGCCCAAGAAGCGCCAGATGTAGTGATGGGTATGTTTTCTGTCAACCCAGTTTTAGCAAGAGTATTGTTTGATTCAGGAGCATCGCATTCATTTATCACCGAAGAATTTGCATGCACTAGTAAGATTCACCCAACCAACTTGAAGCATGTCATGATCGTTCAAATCCCCGGTTCAATAACCAAAGTTAGAAAGATTTGAAAAGTTGTGCCTATCAGAATACAGGGATAGATTTTTATGCCAACCTAATTGTACTTGGAACCAAAAGATTGGAAGTAGTACTAGGTATGGACTGGATGTCAAGGCATAAAGGAATGATAGACTATGCTAAGAAAGCCATCACCATGAACTTACCTAAAACCTTACCTCGTCAATTCAAGTGCAACAAGAGTCTAGGCCTACCCACCATAGACCAAGTCAGAGTAGTCTATGAATACCCCGACGTATTCCCAGATGAATTGCCAGGTATGCCCCCAGATAGGGATATTGAGTTCATTATCGAACTAATCCCCGGAACCAGATCCATAGCCCAGAGACCCTATAGCATGAACCCCTCAGAGTTAGTGGAACTGAAGAAGCAGTTGGATGCCACGTTAGCAAAGGCTTGATTCAACCAAGCACATCGCCATGGAGATCACCAGTGTTATTCGTCGACAAGAAAGATGGAGGCAATCGTTTCTGCATAGATTACAGAAAGTTGAATGACGTCACCATCAAGAACAAGTATCCCTTGCCAAAGATAGAGGATCTATTTGATCAGTTGACTGGAGCCCAGGTATTCTCAAAGATTGATCTTAGGACTGGTTATCACCAACTTAAGATTCCTGCAACGGATATTTTGAAGACCGCCTTTACTACTCGCTATGGTTTATACGAGTATACGGTTAGGTCTTTTGGATTAACCAATGCCCCTGCTTATTTCATGAATCTCATGAATAAGATCTTTATGAATTTCCTAGATAATTTTGTAGTTGTATTTATCGACGATATCCTTATCTACTCCCAGTTAGAAGAAGAGCATGAGCAACATCTGAGAATCATCCTAGAAACCCTGAGAGAGCATCGGTTATATGCCAAGTTCAGCAAGTGTGAGTTTTGGCTTAAAGAAGTAGGATTCCTAGGACATATTGTGTCTGCCGGAGGAGTCTCTGTTGATCCCGCCAAGATCAAAGATGTCGAAGAATGGGAAGCCCCAACCACTCAAACCCAAGTCCGTGCATTTCTTGGATTAGCGGGATACTACCGCAAGTTCGTAGAAGGATTCTCGAGCATTGCCAGACCCATGACCCAATTGTTGAAGAAGGACAAGAAGTTTGAATGGACCGAAAAATGTGAAGCCAGTTTTCAAGAGCTGAAGAAGAGATTGATATCATCCCCAATATTGATCATGCCAGACATCAAGAAGCCGTTTGATGTATATTGTGATGCATCCAAGATTGGTCTCGGATGTGTGTTGATGCAAGAAGGCAAAGTCAACGCGTATCTGTCTCGAACTGAAGCAGCATGAGCAGAAATATCCGACCCATGATCTTGAATTAGCAGCTGTAGTTTTGGCATTGAAGACATGGCGTCATTATCTGATGGGTAATCGCTGTGAGATTTACTCAGATCACAAGAGCTTAAAGTATATTTTCACTCAGAAGGAGCTGAATATGAGGCAAAGGAGATGGATAGAGTTAATCAAGGATTATGACCTTGACATTCACTATCACCCCGGCAAAGCCAATGTGGTACCGGATGCTCTTAGCAGATTGTCGTGTAGGCTAAACACCATGATCAAAGAGAAGCAGCCAAGTTTGTATGAGGAGTTGGAGCAGTTCAGAACTGAATTGGTTAGGAAAGGATTCTTAACTAGCATTGAACTTCAACCCACTTTGATTAGCCAAATCAAGGAAGCCCAGAAGGGGAATGAAAGTACCAACAGAATCAAACATCGTATTGGTACAGGAAAGGTACCTGGATTCACTGAAGACGAAGAAGGAGTTCTATGGTACAAAGGTCGTATCTGTGTGTTAGTAGATTCGGAGCTGAAGCAAGTTATCATGCAGGAAGCTCATGATACTCTTTATTCTATCCACCCCGGAGGAACGAAGATGTATCAAGATTTGAAGGAGCAATTTTGGTGGCACAATATGAAGAGAGAAATCGGAAGCTACATTGCCATGTGTGACATTTGTCAAAGAGTCAAAGCAGAGCATCAGAGACCGCGGGACTGTTGCAACCATTGCAGATTCCGGAATGGAAATGGGATTACGTCGGAATGGACTTTATCACCGGTTTGCCTACTTCCAGTAGGGGAAATGACTCAATCTGGGTCATAGTTGATAGACTATCCAAGGTAGCCCACTTTATCCCGGTCAAGACAACCTACCAGAGTTCGAAGCTAGCAGAGTTGTATATTGCTAGGATTGTTAGTCTGCATGGAACCCCCAAGACCATCGTATCAGATCGAGGAACCCAGTTTACCTCAAGATTTTGGCAGAAAGTTCAGGAAGGATTGGGAACCAAGTTGAACTTCAGCACCGCTTATCACCAGCAAACTGATGGACAGACTGAGAGAGTCAACTAGATCCTAGAGGATATGTTAAGAGCTTGTGTGTTAGAGTACGGATCAAAATGGGAAGACTGCCTGCCTTTCGCAGAATTCTCATATAACAACAGTTATCAAACTAGTTTGCAAATGGCACCATTTGAGTTCCTATACGGAATAAAGTGTCGTACCCCTTTGAATTGGTCGCAAGTAGGAGAGAGTCAGATCTTTGGACCCTACATTCTCCGAGAAGCCGAAGAGAAGGTTCACAAAGTCCATGAGCATCTCAAGACCGCCCAATCCAGACAGAAGAGTTATGCTGACAAGAGAAGGAGAGACCTGACTTTCAATGTCGGAGATTTTGTATATCTCAAGGTTTCGCCATTGAAGGGAACCCAATGCTTTAGTCTGAAGGGAAAGTTAGCCCCCAGATATATCGGGCCCTTCAAGATTCTGAATCATCGAGGAGAAGTATCGTATCAACTGGATATCCTGAAGAGATGTCAGCCATCCACAATGTGTTCCATATCTCGTTACTTCGCAAATGCCTGGAAGTGCCGGAGAAGACTGAAGTTTTCAAGAACATCGATCAGAAAGCTGTGGAGATCAACAATGACCTGACATATCGTGAAGTACCCATCTGTATCCTAGAAGAAGCTTACAGAACCACCAGGACCAGGAGTATCAAGTTTCTCAAGATTCAATGGAGCAACCATACCGAAGACGAAGCCAATTGGGACCGAGAAGATTACATTAGGACAGAGTTCCCAAATCTCTTTAGTTCCTAATTTTCTTTGTAAATCTCAGGATGAGATTTTGTTTAAGGGGGGAAGGTCTGTAACATCCCAAAACTCTAATCCAAGGTTATTAATATCCAAATCATCAAAATTAGGGTTAATAAAAACTTTTCCAATTAAAAATTATTAAAGCATTCATATGTATGTGCATTTAAATAGGAGTTGTTTTGAATTGCCTTGTTTAAGTGATCCATTGCTTGTGAAATGATTCTTAGGTGAAATAAACATCATCTAGATCATTCCCAAACAAATCCCAAAGAAAAACAAATCAAAATGAATAAAAGAAGAGAATGGTCATTTGTGCCATTTTAATCAACATACCTACTTTGGCTATTCCTAGGACTCGATTCTTAACAAAGACAAATGTGGATCTTTGCACCCCTTGCTAGTACATGTAATAGTGTACCAAGGCCCACTTTGTGATCTGCCAAAAACTTTCAAACACTATTTTTAAATGACATTTGAAAATTGAATCTAGTGTAGGTATCAAGATCCCCCTATTTCAAAAACCACTCAAATGAGCTTTATTTTCAAAACCCAAGCAACCACAGAGTTTCAAGATTATGACTAACACACCCACCAAAAATCTTTTCAAAATTCAAAACTAAATTTCTTGCGGCCATTTTCACAAACACTTGGTAGGCAGGATTTACACCTAGTTTTAGCTCACTGTTTTCTACAGGGTTTTGCCACCCATTTGTCCTCAAATTACTCCCTATGTCTCCAATTGATCAAACCAAGCCATAAACACCCCATCCCCTATCCCCTAGCAGCAGTGCCACGCCACCCCGAGCACCATGCTCGCCGGCCAACCTTGCCAACGCAGCAGCAGACCGCCCCTCTCTCTCTCTCTCTCGCCATGTCTAGCAGCTAGACCAGACCACACCGCCACCCTCTGTCCCCTCCCCGAGAAAAGCCGAGCCGTGGACCACCAGCAGAGCGCCGCGCCCAGAGTGTTTGCGCGATGCCGAGCACGCGCCAGAGCGCCGCGCCCGACAAGTGTGGACACGCCGCACCTCGACCGCAGCCCGTGCTCACCGCGTCGCCACGACCCAGGGAACCACCCAGACATGCCCGTTCACCGCCATATGAACCACAGCCACCGCCCGACCATTTGCCACCGCCCCTAGTCACGCATTTAAGCCGTAGAGCACCGCCAGGAGGCAGGCCACCGTCCCCTACCTCAAGCCACGCCGCTAGCACGCTGTGCAGCCCTCGCCGGAGTCGCCCGCCCATCACTCTCGGTCGTCTCGTCCAGCTATAAATAGAGGCCACCCCAGCACAAACCACTCACACTATTCCACTCCCCTCTCTTCACTAGTCCTTCCCCACCTCTAGCCGGAGCAGCCCGAGCACTTGTTCGCCGGAATTTGGCCGAAGAAGCCTGTTGTAGAGGAGGATAAGGCGCCGTCAATTTCGTCCACCCCATGAGATGTCGCAACCACCCTTGAGCCTGTCGTCGACAGCTAGTTCGTTTGCCCCGCCTCACCGTTGTGTCTGGAGCCCTGATACGCTTCCTGAGCACCCCCACTGAGCCGCTAGGGTTAGACCTCGCCGGCGACCTGTCCGTCGTCGACGACGAACCCCAGCCGTAGATCCTAGTTCTAATCTAACAGCCCACATCGCCTCGTACCGCTTCGCGTGTAAAGAGCCGCTGACCAGTGGACCCCTCCTGTTAGCTGTGCCCCGCGCCGCGGAGTGCCACTGAGCCGGCCTGTTAGCTTTCCCGCGCGACCCATTTAATTCAAATTAGAATTTTTCTATTTATGTTTGAACTTAGTTCTGTCCTCTAGTTTGAAAATCAATTCAGAGAGATTTAAAAATCCAAATGGAGTGATTCAAATTGTGTTAGAAAGCTACTGAAAAGATATATCAAAGCCCGTTGGATTTAATTCAATTAGAGTTAGAGATCTCTCCTAGTAAAAATAACAAGACAGAAGCTTTTGCACATTCAAACATTTTTACAAAATCAACCATGATAGCTTTTGAGTTGATTCCAACTCTCAAAAATCGCATTAGGGTTTACATGCAGTGACTTTGGACTAGTACCAAAATAATGCTATATAGGAATTTCTAGTCACTTTAAATCATTAATTAATGAACTTAAACCAAAGTAATTGTGATCCAACCCTTAAATCACATTCCCACATGTTAGAATATGTGGTGATGACATGTTCCACATGATCCCATATTTTAAGTGGTGAATATTAAATCTTAGTTAATTTTCAATGAGTAGAAATTACTTTTCTAAAATAAAAAGAATGAAACTAGTTAATAAAACTTGTGATGCTTGTGATGATAATAGATCTTCAAATGTGTGCCTTAGAGTGCTAATTTGACTAGTTAAGTATTGTTTGGTGATTGTGTACTCCGTATGTATTTATATATGATGGTACCGACCAAGCTTTCGAGGAGGAGGAGTTCTATCAAGAGGAGGAAGAAAACTTCAACCACTACACTGCACAAGGCAAGCCACCATTAACACTGCAATCTAACACTTGCAAGTATAATGCTTAACAAGCTAGACTTAAGCTACATGACTTGAGCAAAGATGCTTTAGGCATGCTTGAGTTATACCACCTTGACTATTATTTACCCCAAGTATTATTTTCAAGCTTTACTTCCTTTACTTTACCCAAAGTCTTTTACTTGTTTTGAAGGTAGCATAAAGAGTATAAAACTTGACCTATATAGATAACTTTAGATATCATTCTATGGCATGAGATTGATCCCATCTTTCCCCCTTACTAAACACTATTAACTTAGTAGTTTAGAGTAGATAAAAACTTTAGTCACTCTAGATGGGAATACTTAGTGAAACTGAATTATGAAAACCTTGGAATGATGAGTCATTCTATTGATATGTTTTGACATGTGTTGAAAAACACAAATGGTTTATGATGGTGAAAATGTTGAGGCATGAGCCTTAACCCGTTTACAAAACTGATGGTTGGATTCGGATGCGATACCATTCCAAATTTACCGTACAACCACAATACCTGAATTGGGTAAGGCTTAGCCGGAAGTTTATATGCATTAGTATTAGTTCCCTCGCGGGAGAGGTTTAAGCTGAGGCTACCTCTCAATGTTGTCCACCTATGCAGTGCCCAAGATGACAGATGGTCATGGTTGGGAGGCCATACTCATAGGAGAGGTGCTTATACTAGGGTGTGTAAAGGAAAGGTTATGTTTGATTATATGCATACTAAATATGATGATTCAGGGTTATCCCTGACAGATGTATCGAATCTTGAGGTGAAAGTGTACCACCTCTGCAGAGTGTCAAACTATTCGAATAGCCGCGTCCGCGGTTATGGATAGTTGGAATGGCCATAGTGTTTCGTTGTCAGATGTTTTCAAAATAACTTATGAAAGGAATGATGAATCTTGATTTGACCACAACAGGGTTGTGTTTATGACACTAGCTTCCCAACTTAAGTGATTCTAGAACTTTATTTTATCTTTCTTTGCTTCTGAACTCAGCTTAGGTTTCAAACTTAACTTTATAGTTAAACTTAGAGTTAGCACTTTAACTTAGAACTATAGTACTTGTTAGTGGTAGTTTGCGAGTACTTAAAGAGTACTCACGGCTTTTGTCCCTGGCTATTCTCATGGCCAGACTATGAAAGAGACTACCAAGATGATGGCCAGCAGGACGGCTATGATAACTAGGATTATCTGCCTTCGTCAGCATTGCCTGTGCCCCTGAAGATGGACCCCACCGCTACGCTTATCTTTTATTCCGCTGCTTCTTGTATTAAGACTAGATCATGAGATCCTTATTTGTGTAAGACCTTATGTATGGTTTGTAATGCATGATGTACTGTGATATCCAATCTGTTATGTCTCGCAAAAATGGTAATCCTGGGATTGCGATGAATGACATAACAGGCATCTGGGATTAAAAATCCGGGTGTTGACAACCAGTGAAAGTATGATCCCTAGGCCTTGTTTCTAAACATTGAAACGCCATTTGCAACTAGATCTATTACATGTTTGCTTGCTTCCATCTTTATTTCAGATTGACTTTAGTCTTTTCCCACATCAACCACACGCCAGCAAGTATTTTCTGGCATCGTTACCACTTAGAATTATCCATACCACTTGTATTTCACTATCTCTTCACCGAACTAGTGCACCTATACACCTAACAAGTGTATTGGGTGTGTTGGGGACGCATGAGACTTCTTGTATCTTGATTGCAGGATTGCTTGAGAGGGAATACCTTTGACCACTTCCTCTTGAGTTCGATAAACCTTGGGTGATCCACTTAAGGGAAAACTTGCTGCTGTTCTACAAACCTCTACACTTGGAGGCCCAACAACTGTCTATAAGAATAGAAGTGCGTAGACATCAGGGGTGGTTGTCCGTGCATTGCTATACACTGGGGGAGACAGGGGAGTGAAGAGGGGACCAAATGGTCGAGTGATCACTGCTCAAACAGTGAAGTTAGGCCAGGTTTGATTAGTGTTTGCAAGGTGTTTGATTTAATGGCCGCAAGAATTTAAATTTGAAATTTTTGAATGAAACTTGGTGAGTGTTTTGATCTCATGCTTGAGTGTCTATGGTTGCTTGGAAAAGTCAAGGTGAATTGATTTGAGTGGTTTTTGCAAAATGGTGATCTTACCATATGAACTTGATTCAATTTTGACATGTCCTTTAAATACATTTGAAAATTGTTTTTGTTGGTTTTTAAAGTGGGATTGGATACACTTTTACTTGATCTAGCAAGGGGTGAAAAGAATTGGAATTGTTTCTGTTATAAATCTTTTAGTAGGAACACCCAAAGTGGCCTAGTGGTTGATTTTGGTCAAAATGACCATTTGATCATTTGCTTTATATTTGATTTCTTTTTCTTTGGATTTTGTTTGTAATTGGCCTAGATGATGTAGTATTCGTCTTTAAACCATTTCTTATCACTTGTATCAAACAAACATGGCAATTGCACTCAATTCTACACTAATTCAAATCACACATACACTCATATTCAAATTAATCATAAAAGTTTTTGTTAACCCTAAACTTGGGTGATTTGAACTTGCTAATCTTGCTTAATAGTTTTGGGGTGTTACAATGTAGAACAGAAGGGATATAAATGAGATGAAGATGGGCACATGATGATAGATATAAATAAAATCAAATAAATAGAATTAAGAGATGATGCCCCCAACTCAATTTCGGAATGTTATCAAATTAGAATTTTCAAGATACCAAATCTAAATGAAATTATGGTTCCAACACATATGGAACCAACCATAGAAGAGGTAGAGGATGAACCAAAATAAATTATCAAGAACCAAATGCAAGATTAAATGCATGGCAAAATAAATATGACCAAAGGTGTTACGAATACATGATGATGCATGATGTCATGATGATGCACAAAATAGTAAACAACAAGCAATTTTCTAGTAGTGGTTTTACCCGGGGTGCTACAGTGACTCCATTGTCAACTGGCATAAATGCCACATCATCAGGAAACCTTGATCGTCTGTTGACCAATGAACCAGTGACTAGAGTTTCACCGAGAACTCCTGGTTGTTTATATATCACATGTGTATTGACGTTTACTTTCAATACAGTTATAGCATGATATAAAACTTAATCATAAACTTTATGAAATATGATAATAATCCATATTATTATTTGTCTCTAGGGCATATTTCCAACATTACACCCGGGAAAACAACATCGATAGCTGCTTTCATGCCAGTGTCCTAATCAGTTATTATATTTTTAGGTGCGATGCCTCCCATTGTGAGCTTGAACATTTCAAATAGCCACACAAAGTTGCTACTCAACTCTTGTTAGACGAATCCACACCCTAACTATATTGACTGCCCATGAGTGTTTATCCCTATGAATGGAGCACATGGCATCTTGGATTTATTGGTTAGATATGTTGTGTCAAATGATATGCAATCATTGTATCCTGCCTTGTATGCATGACACACTGCAACGTCCACCCAGAAAATGTTCTCAACCCTGTCATATTTATCAAGCTTTAATTTGCAGAAAAAATCTTTGTCTTCAACCCTCATCTTGTCAAATAATGCTACTATATCTTGCATGTCATGGTTATTCGTGTCATGTTTTAAAGATGCTTTTAGATTTGCCACATCTTTCTCAATGTATGGAACATCACTGAGCTTTCCATATAACTTTGACATGAGATGCATTTGTCAGCTCATTAGAATGTTGCTCTCCCATAGTAGCCTCAAGAAATCTCTTTCTTCTGGTGGTATGTGGCGGTGTGAACGAATGAACCTTGTTAGAGATGGTTTTATGATCAATGGGTTGTTATGGTCGTTGGAGTAGTCTCGAACATAAAACCATGCATCCTTCCTCTTTATGTACATACGTGTTGCCCAACCTGTCCTTAGATGTGTGTTTTTCTTTGTTTTCTTGACTGCACCCTCCGGATTTTGTGTGTCCTCTTTTGCTTCATAAAGTTTCCCTGCTTTTGTGCACACAAGGTTCACCTTGTTATACTCGACATCTCTTCCTTTTCTCGACCAATGTATTCTTATTCCTAACCCTTTTCTCTGTGCATAGGCCCTGTAGTGTTATTTTGCTGATTGAAAATTGTCAAAGCGCATTTGAGCAACTGGCGGCTATGGTGTTGATTCTGCATCGTCTGTATGTTCATTCCAGTTATTTTCATCGGAACCAGCAATGTTTCCCATCGTCTCCCCAATGCTTGCACATGTTGCTGTTCCAGCTTGTTGTGAATCATCATCACTCTCGCTATGCACTCTAATATGCATATCACCTGTCATGGTATATTTTCTGCATCAGTTTTACAGAGATTGTATGGATAACTTATTAGGACAAGGTGTGGTAAATCTATTGTTTCACTAGTGGGTAAGTAAATGGTAATTGAATGGATAACTTTTGCTATGTTTGATTTGTGTTCATATTTTATGTTCTTTATATTTTACTAGAATGCATGGGTATGTTAATGCTACTGTCAAGGGTAACTAAACTAAATAATCATGAATAACTTACACTAGCATGCAGGGGTCAGTTAAGGCTAATGGCATGGGTAACTAAACTAAATAAGCATGGATATCTTTTTTACTAGCATGTATGGGGGTAAGTTAATGCTACTGGCATGGGTAAGTAAGCATAATAAACATGGATACCTTTTATTAGCATGTATGGATAAGTTAGTGCTACTGGAATGGGTAACTTTTATTGATTAAGCATGAATAATTTTTTAACTAGCATGGTATGGGTAAGTTAATTCTACTAGAATGGGTAAATGAACAGATTAAGCATGGATAACTTTCTGAAAGATACAAGTTCAAACAGTTATAACTTTTGTAGTTTGTACCACACCTTCATCTTGAACTTGCACTTGTCCATGTGTGATAGCTCCATCGCCTTGTACATACAGTTATTTTTGTTGGTGAGGTTCGACATCACCTTCAGCTACTTGGATTTGAGCATTCATGTGAATCCGTCACCTTGAGTAAATGGTAATTGAATGGATAACTTTTGCTATGTTTGATTTGTGTTTATATTTTATGTTCTTTATATTTTACTAGAATGCATGAGTATGTTAATGCTATTGGCACGGGTAACTAAACTGAATAAGTATGGATAACTTTTACTAGCATGCATGGGTAAGTTAATGCTATTGGCATGAGTAACTAAAATGAATAAGCATGGATATCTTTTTACTAGCATACATGGGTAAGTTGTTGCTACTGGTGAAAGAGCATGTGGGCCCCATGTGTGGTTTTGGTAATTAATGACAATCTCTATGGACTAATGTTTGCATTGAGTTGCACTTGTAGGATTTGTCCATTGGCATCACTTGGACCATGTGTTGGATCCAAGGTGGAAGAAATGAAGAAGAAGAAGCTTTGACCAAGGGCTTTGGGCCTTTTGGAGGAGAATATCATTTTGCGGCCCGAAAGTTGGGGTGTACAGGCAACGCGGTACCCAAGTTCCCTGAAATCTACATTTGGTGTGCCAAATACTCAGAGGGTCTTTTTCGGCACGAATTCAACTTTACGTTTCAATACAAATAATCAGGCTAACGGGCGTCAAGTTGCCCCCCCCCTGTCAGTTCTCGCCGTTATGTCGCTCCCGTCGCTTAGGCGGGGTGGCTGTCACGTAGGCTTGCGGCATTGACACAGTGGATAGGACAACCCGCCCCTACCCAGTGTATTGACGTGACAAAACAGGACCCATGTATCGGTGTTATAATTATTTTTTGTTTACTTAGAAGCTGGAACGGCCACCGCCACGCGTCTCTCCTTGGACTTCCGGCCCAATCGTTAACCCCTACCATAAAAGCGCATTGACCGTTACACCGTTCCCCTGCCTCGCAGAAACCACTCTTCTTCTTCCTGTCATCTACTATCTTCTTTCCGGCTTCTCCTTGCCGCCATGGAAGGTCTACGCACTCTATAAATATGAGGCCACAGTGCTCGCTTTCACCACCGCCTCGGCCTCTCTGCAGTCCATCTCCACCCCACCCCTTTAGCCATCGCCTCTCCACCGCGCCGTCGTCTCGCCTTCCCTCCCTCTCCAATCTCCACCGTCCTGCCATGGAGGTGCCCACGCTCAACCACTACGACGCGGCGATGTTTATGTACTAAGGCATCCTCGCACCGCCGCGCGTGACCTTGCACGCCGGATTTCGCATCAGTGTGGCGGGTGTGCCGGTGGCTCCGCTCCTCAACCCCCGCGGATACGAGATAGAGTGTGTCATCGCGTAGCGTCGCTGCCAACTGCCCGCGTGCATGAGGGCGTTGCCCCGGTACGCGGCGGCCAGCGAGTACTGGCCCCGGCTGTTCAAGAAGGAGCGGAAGGCCAAGCTTGGCAACCGTATCGTGGACGGGCGCCTGGTGCACCTGGATCGCCGCAACCAAGAAGGGCGGAAGATGTTCTGGTCCGTCCCTGGACGGACCATCTACACCGCCATCGGCGCTGCTAGCCGCGCAGAGGAGCTCCATCTCCCAACAACGCCGAAATCGTGGAGATTTCGTCCGACGACGACGAGGAAGCTGGCGGCTCGGAGGACAGCGGAAGTGTTGTCGACTAGGAAAATTTGTAAAGTCGCGTCTTTGTATGGAAAAATTTGTGGTCGAATAATAAAATGTCTCAATTTAGATCTTTGTCTCAATTAATTTGTGAAAGATTTTTTCAAAAATACTGATCAATTCAATTTCTACCTCGAATTAATTTCTGCCTCGAATTAATTTCTGCCCCGAATTAATTTACATTAATTGTCCTGGACTTCTGACCGTCGCGGGGTTTTTGGTCCCGGTTCGTGGCATGGTCCCAATTATGGAAACAAACCGGGACCGATGGAATTTGGGCGCTGGACCAAAGACCCTCTTTCTACCAAGTGCTAGAGACAAGCTTCACTACCCATGACAACAAGAAGATAGACATTGTCTACACCAACGAGGAGGAGACAGTGGTGCGTGTCCTGAGGATGTACGAGGGTTGGCTTGGGATAGACGAGGACAAGTTTGTGGGATTGGACCTCGAGTACACCCCGGAGCACCCATATGAAGGGAGTGAAGTCGCCGTTGTTCAACTGGCCATGCAGAAACACGTCCTCGTCTACCACCTCTCCCGGTTTGTAGATCTGCTCTCTATAGCTAACCGCTTTTAGCGTTTTCTCCTCTTGTTCTTTATCCACTTGCTCATCTTGCAACTACTGGATTTTATTTAGGACCCAATAAATTAGGGTTTGCCTATGTCTCAATCGACTGAGATTTTCTTTAGTCTCAATCACCTAAGAAAAGTGCAACCGTAGTTAAAAGAAATGTGCAACTCGTTCAGTCGACTGAGAAATAGCAAAACCGAATAAATTATGACAATACAATGTTGAGAGTCTTGATCTTGCATTTACTAAACTTTTCAAAATTATATTGAGATGATGATCTTGCATTGACAAAATATTTGTAGTTACAAATTTTGGTGATGACAAACTACATACTTTCAGGACTGACAGGAAATGTCCGGCGCTGCGCCAGTTCCTTGAAAAAAGGGAATTTTTTCTGCACTGTCGACACAACAACAGATTTTTTGAAATTGTATCAAGAGGAAATTATAATTCCTGCGCATAGCTGGATCGATATTCAGCATCTTGTCAAGGTCCTAGGGGCAGGAAGAATGATGGAATGGCATCACTCGCAACTAGAATCCTCGATGAGTCGTACGTCACAATGAAGGAAGATTTCTCTACGGATAGGCACGATTTCTGGAACGAGTGGCCGTTGTCTGATATAAACCTGAAGTATGCAGCCATAGATGCTTACGTGACCTACCAGCTGTACAAGAAGATCTATTTTTTTCAACGTTACCTCGTGTTTTGCCCTATTTGCAAGAGGGAAGACGGGCTTAGGGGAGTCCTTTATAGAAAATGTCGAATAGCTGAGTTTGAAGTTGAATATGCAAAGAAATTGGTTGCATCTGAAGCAGCTGACAGAGAGGCTGCAGAAGCAGCTGAAAGAGAGCTTGCAGCTGAAGAAGCGGCTGACAGAGAGGCTGCAGCTGAAGCGGCAAACAGAGAGGCAGCATCTTCTAGCGGCAACAATCAGGTATGTGATGCACCGCTAATTGTTCCGCAGGACGCTGAAGATAGGAAAGCCAAGTCGGATGCCATTTGGGACAAAGCAGTTCGTCGGATGTGGAGTACCTATAATGATGGCAAGCGCGTCAAGTGGTCTGATGAGGAGTGAATTAAATTTTACTTATCGGTGTTATGTTTCTTTTTTGTGGAACTCAGTTAGCTTGACAAGATGTCTAGTGCATCAAGTGATACTAGTAAAATAAATTTAACCCTCGTTGTGTTATGTTTATGTATGTGTCTTGTAGCTTGTCAAGATGGTAGCTTCTTAACTGGCAGTTTGAAACAGTGCCCTTTTCCTCTCTCGCTAAACATATATGTTTCATTTTGCCCAAATTGGTAGCAAATCTAGAGAAGATTCTCACTTCGATATTTTGTTCCCTTTTGGACCTCTTTTTGCCTCCGAACAGGTAGCAAATCTAGAGCAGCAAACCACACCAGGCAGAATACATTCATTCAGAAAACAAAACAAATGTAGATATAGCTGTGCGTAGCTAAATAGGATATAGCTATAGAAAGTAGGTTGCTTAACGTGGTTCGATGCATTCAGCCAGAAATAGGATATAGCTAGAAAGGAGTTGTTGGGCAGCAGGGGCAGCCGCCGCAGCTGCATGCACATCCTGCAAGCGCCCGCGCCTCCGCCATCTCCCTCTGGTGCTTCTGCCACTTCTTGCTGCCCAGTTTCTTGGACTTGGGGGGCCTTGGGCCTGATTGGAGGCATGCGACCCTCTTTGATGGCCACCTGCTGGAGGTTTCGGAGGTGAATGCAGAGAGCACGGTGTTCAGCGATGTAGGCGTTGATGTTCGCGGGCTCGGGCTTGCTGCTTTTGTGGATGCCGGAGCCCGCGGCCTCTGCATGCTTCAGTAAGGTGTTCAAGACGGTGCCGTCGGCGGCGCGACTCGTCAAGCAGTAGACGCCCCACTTGCGGAAGGGGCGGCTGTAGGGGTCCCTGAGGAAGCCGTCGTACTTGCCGGCCCGCAGCCTCCTCAGCACCTGACGAGCCTTGGTGTGAATGGACTCATCATCGCTGCAGACGTCGTTGCCGGAAACCTATTGGAACAAAGGGAAAATGGGGGAGTAGATGGTGTAAGAAGATTGAGCAATCAAAATGCGAACAAGCGAATCCTAATAAACCAAGATCTAGCATCCAACGATGGGAACGGTGTTGGATAATTAGGCACAATTTCCATGATTAATTCCAGAATATTAAACATGACAATACCAGCTAAATTTTAAATAGATTAGCCCATTATTTCTAACAAACGGTAGAAGAACCAAGGGAGGGGAGCAAACCCAAGTTACCTCTAACCATAGGTCGTCGATGCCGGTGTCGTAGGGGTTCAGCGGAGTGATGTACTTATCTGGATCGTAGGTGCCCAAGAAGTGCGTGATCTGCTTGTGACCGGCGGGGGCCTCCTCGCCGGCAGGGGGCTCCTCTTCGGCGTCTCCGTCGGTAGCTGGGACGGGGGCCTGTACGGGAACGGCGGCTGCCATCGATGGCTCCACTGAGGCCTGGACAGGGACAGCGGCTGCTTTCAACGCATCGAGGGGGACCGGCGAGGAGACGGGGGCCTCCTCGCCAGCGGCCACGGAGGCGACGATGGACACCTTATCCTCCTCGGCCATCGCTGGCGCGGACAGGGTATTCTCAGGAGTTTATGGATGCTGGTGGGACAGTGGAGAGGGTTGCGTGGGGACAGTGAGCGAGAGTGGGAGTGGGTGTGCGGAGAGGGGCTCTATAGCTAAGGTGGATAGAAGCAAGGCACGTTTCGTTGCACCACCGTGCAACGCGCCGCGCAGTCGACTGCACCGTGCACCGCGACACGTGCACGGTACGTCACGTTTTTTCTCGGGCCATGCATGGTAGTTCTGTATTGAGCCGCATGCAAAGGGCGCACACACAATTTCTATGTATGAAGTTTGACACGGCCCTAAAATTGGCGATTGAGAGCCGCTGCGTAAAAATGGGATATATCTTATTAAAATCAAGTGGCAATAAATTGCAGTTGTCCATCGACAACCGTGCACTCGATGACGCATGCGTTGTGGCGTAGTAGTAGCAGTAGTAGGCTTTTCAGACTTGATTAAACATGACATGTCCGCTCGACGACTTTTTCCATGGATGGCATCGTGTTCCTTCTTGTAGAAGTCTCGTTGAGGGAGACGTCCGTGTTGTCTCGCGCTGTACTATGAAGGGCACGACATGTGCAACGATCATCGTTGGATCGCACAGAATCAACGGCTGGTGCGCACGATCCGCGTGACAACTGTGATAACCAATCAGGGAGTAGCAGACAGGGTGAGCACAGATTTGTGTTTCTACGAAAGATAGAGAGAGAGGAGGGGCAAAACTGAGTAGTACCACATAAAACCAAGGGCGATACTGAGTAGTATAAAAATGGAAAGTGAGTGTCTTGCACAATGAAATACATCGTGGCATACATCAAATTATGCCAAGATAGATCCACAAGAGTTCATTGGATGTGTATTCTTCTCATAAACCACTCATAAACCACGTAAGGATCCACTAGAGTCATTGGATGTGTGTTATTCTCACAAACCACATATCACCAGAGTCATTGCATGTGTGTTCTTCCCATGAACCACACATGGATCCACCGGTGTCATCGCATGTGTGTTCTTCTCACAGACCACATATCACCGGTGTCATTGTATGTCTGCTCTTCCCATGAACCATAGCTAGAGTCATCGCATGCATACTCTTCTCATGAACCACAGCTAGAGTCATTGGATGTGTGTTCTTCTTACAAACCATATCATGAACCACACCCAGTGTCACTGCATGTGTGTTCTTCTCACAAACCACACATGGATCCACTGGTGTCATTCCATGTGTGTTGTTCTCACATACCACACATGGATCCACCAGTGTCATTGCATGTGTGTTCTTCCCATGAACCACACATGGATCCACCAGTGTCATTGCATGTCTACTCTTCCCACGGACCACACATGGATCCACCAGTGTCATTGCATGTGTGTTATTCCCATGAACCACACATGGATCCACCGGTGTCATTGCATGTCTGCTCTTTTCATGAACCACAGCTAGAGTCATTGAATGTGTGTTCTTCTCACAGACCACATATCACCAGTGTCATTGCATGTGTGTTCTTCCCAAAGACCACACATGGATCCACCAGTGTCATTGCATGTGTGTTCTTCTCACAAATCACACATGGATCCACCGGTGTCATTGCATGTCTGCTCTCCTCACAGACCACACATGGATCCACCAGTGTCATTGCATGTGTGTTCTTCTCACAGACCATATCATGAACCACACCCAGTGTCATTGCATGTGTGTTCTTCCCTTGAACCACACATGGATCCACCGATGTCATTGCATGTGAGCTCTTTTCATTAACCACAGCTAGAGTCATTGCATGTGTGTTCTTCTCATTGTCATGGTGGTGTCACGACAGATGCCATGGATAGGCTAAAGGTGGGGACTAATATGCGCTAGGGGAATCCAGGTAGGGATAGTAGAGTGATTCTCTACACAGAAGCTTTATATTGATGTTCAATCTCCGAGATTACAAGTGCTCCTCGAGCTGTATTGACAAGAGGAGGAAGAAGAAGCTCTCTTACTCTTGCCTACCAACTAGCCCAAGAACCCTAGATCCACTATTGCTCGACCAACTAGAATTCTCCTTGCTCTGTATCCCCAAAAAACCCACCCCCCTTACCAGAACCCTAACCCCCCCTTATATAGAGGTGGTTCGGTCCTGGCCTAGGGCATACGTGGAGGCATATTCCTAAGAATATGCCCCCTCCAAAAGTAGTAACCCGACAGGGGTGCTTTTCCCCCGCGTAACACTTGCTTTAGCGACGTAGCCTCTGCGGCGCCCGCGTCAGCCGACGTGAGCATCGTCACCCTTGTAGGCCACGATCCGGTGGTCCTGCCCTTGCTTTATTCGCTCATCTAGTACACACCGGGTCTTCTTTTTTGACCAGAGAGATTCCTTCCTTCTCCTAGAAGCCAACCGAGGATCTGGATCACAGTTGATCCGGCCACACCTGTTCCTGCATATAAGCTAGACAAGTATTTCTGACTTACTCCTTGAGTCGGACGAGACAATGTTAGGCGACCCCCCTGGTCTGGGTTACTCCGTGATCCGGCCTGCCTTGAGGTGACTCGGCCAGCATCCGCTTTGACCTTGCCGACCCTCGGCTAACTCGACCCTTATACCCCGGAGTGACCCTATCCGGGGTTATCCCCCCAACATTAGTCCCCGAAGCTGGTGTGGCCTTAGCGGCCTTGGTCGCTAAGGCCACATCAGGTTCATTCATAGTTAAGCCTTGGACGTTTAGTTCCGGGTTAACTTCTTGTCTCGGATTATATGGATTTACGTTCCCTTCGCACGTTCCAAGTTTTCACTTGCCGGCCGGGTTACCATTGTAGCTTGGATCCTATGGTTTTACTTTCCCTCTGCACATTTCAAGTTTTCACTTGTCGGCCGGGTTACCATGGAGGCTCGGATCCGGACCTTGCTTCCTTCTCTCATACGCCAACCCACGTAAGGGTTAATCATTGCGTTACCTCATTTTAAGGGTCTGCACTGTAACTGCCGCAGTAACTGTCAGTGATTACTGTGTGCGGGTTGCGTCACGCCTGTCTCCTCGTTTACCGCAACTACACGTCGTGTCATGGGATCATTTTTACTCTGTGGCCTCCGTTGTGGCTTCTCTCTGATTGGCTTATGCCGGCAATACACGGCCACAGCATGTGGCTCTCCAGCGCAGCGCTATCCCACTTTTCGATTACTGGGGGCAGTTAAATAGGGGAGGGGCGTGCCCCTTAGCACTTTTCCATCTCCGCGCCCCTTCGCCCGTTCCTATTCTTCTTCCTCGCGACTGCGCCGCCGCCAGTGCCCGTTGCAGCAGCGCCACCGCCGCACCTTCTCCGTGCCTCCACACCGCAGCCACCGCTGCATCACTGCTTAGCCACGGGTCCTCGTCAATCTAGACCGCAGAGTCCCGCCGCCGCCAGCTCCAGCGAGGACAGCGGATTCGAGATGACGGAGGAAGAGTTCATCGTCGTCGAGCAGGAGATGGAGGAGGACGCCGGTGCGGCGGACCGCGGCGCGTGGGCCAGTTCGTGGGTCTGCCAGGACGACATCGACTGGCTCTACCGGACCCGACGTATTCCCCCCGGCGTCGCCGCTCGTCTCCCCTCCTCGAAATTGGCCCCCTCACCCAATCCGGGTGAGTTCGTTGTTTTCCTATCCCATTTCCAACGGGGATTTGGTCTTCCGGTGAGTGATTTCTTCCGGGACTAGGTCCGGACCTATCACCTGCAACCACATCATCTCCCGGCAAACGCCATCACCTCTCTGTCCGCTTTCGTCTCTTCGATCGAGGGCTACACCGGACTATGGCCCACAAAGGAGCTGTGGATCCGGTTCTTCGGCCTCCGTCGCAACGTCGTCCCCAACATCCACGTCGAGTCGGAGGACAAGCAGCTCACTCAGTTCGGAGCTGCCTCGATCTCTCCCCAGAGGTTTTCAATCTTTCCCCGGGTCACCGGGCTTGACTCCTGCAAAGGATGGGCCCGGACCTTCTTCTACGTACGGAACGAAGGCACCGAAGACTTGATCCGGTTGCTGCCCTACGCTCCGGGTCCCTCGGACACGAATTTCTGGGAGGAGGTCGCCAAAAAACCTACAGCTCTGGCCAACCAAGTCAACAAAAGGTTTGCGGAGCTGAAGAAGCTCGGATTGCGCAACGAGGATGCCATGATCACATTCGTGCGCAACCGAATCTCTCCCCTCCAGCGGCACACTCACAAGTTGTGCCATATGAGCTTCAGCCGCGACCCCAACCGAACCTCCTCGTTTGAGTTGAGCAATACGGAGATCTTCCGCTGGGTCAAGGCTCTTTTCACCACCCATAAGGATTTTTCTGCCGAATGGACATGGGGAATCGAGCATTACTGCCGTGACAGGCTCCCTCCCGCGGTAAACTTCGCGGAGTAAACTTATTTCGGATCAATTACGTGTCGGTTCTTATCGTATTTTTGAATCTGCTCCTTGTGCTTTTTTCTCAGTTGTTTCTCCAGCAAACTCTCAAGGATGGTACCGATCCGACCCTTAAGTGGGCCCCGGACCGAGAAATCCCGGATGAGGAGGAGCCGGACCAGGAGATGTTCCTCCCCACAACCGACGCCACCAAACAACCTAGCGGTAAATTCTCTTCTCTTAGAGATTGGCCCGACGATGAGGATGACTCGGATATCGACGTGATTGAACCCGTTGAGGCTGTCCCTCTTTCTTTTGCCTTCCCGGCATCAGCTAACCCCGGTGGGCACATCCACGAGGATTCTCCACTTGCCACGGGCGAGCCTGTTCCGGTGGCGTCGAAGAAGAAGCGCGGATCCGCGTCAAGTTCTTCTTCCGAACCTTCTCAGCCTACCAAAAGGCAAAAGAAGGCCGAAGACAAGACTGCCTCCAAACGGGCAGGCAAAGCCCCGGCACGGAGGGCCCGGAAACCTAAGGAGGCCGAGACCTCGGATGCGTAAGTCATTTTTCACTACACAACACACTTCTCCCTGCATCGGGGTAATCTCACTCCTGACATTATTTTCTTTTGTAGGGATCCTATGGAGGTCCCTCAGAGCGGATCGAGCATCTCCTCTCCCCTTTGGTCCGGTCCTTCCCCTCCTCGTGACGACGAGTCACGCCCGCTGAGCCCTATTCCAGAGGGCTCTGCGGCCGCTCCGGGTTCCGCAGTACCTCCTTTAGAGGAACACGACCTCGGATCGGGAGGGGTCGGATCGGCCAAGGCAACAGCGTCCGTCACTTCGGCATTGCCGCAACCAGAAACCACCAAGTCTACCGCAACTCCAGCACCAGCAGCATCTCCAGCACCAGCCACCGAACCAGCGCCTGTCCCGGCTCCGAAGAAACCAACAGCAGCTCCAGCACCAGCCACCAAAGCTCCCGTGCCAAGTTTGTCTGCCTCGTCCGAGTCATCCCAAGCTCGGCGAGGAACCACTCCAGCGGCTTCCAAGGGCAAATCCACTATGGTCACATCCTCCCAACAAGCCAAAGGCAAGTCCACCTCCGTCGAGGCCGGGCAGCGAACCTTGTCGTCAATGCTTCCAAAGAAGTCACCAGCAGCGACGGATCCTCCTGCCGAGCTAGCCGATTCGCAGCAGATGGTTCTTCACACTAGCCTAGCTCTTGCGTTGATTGAAAGGAAAGAAGCTCACGCAAAGGGCTTGGTGGCACCTCACATGCCCACTGGTGAACGGTACCCTCCGAGCCTCATCGAGTTTGTCATGAACTAGAATAAGGCGGAGTTCGTCTACAACGACGATCTCCCGGAAAAGTTCGGCCCAGCTGAATTTTCCGCTCAGATGAATACCGCCGCCAAGGCCATTAACCTCGCTGGGCGTATGATGGAGGTACGTCGTTTCTTCTTTACATGTTGTAGATAATAACCATTAGTCCCCGAGCCTCCGGCGGAGTAACTTGTTACTCGGCCAGATGCTCATTAGAAGATCAACGTAGCTGCATGTAAACTTCAAATATGCACACACACCTAGAGCCGGGTTAAGTTCCACTTGGCCCGGACCTCGCACACTTCGAATATGCACACACCTAGAGCCGGGTTAAGTTCCGCTTGGCCCGGATCTCGTATACTTCGAATATGCACACACCTAGAGCCGGGTTAAGTTCCGCTTGGCCCGGATTTCGTATACTTTGAATATGCACACACCTAGAGCCGGGTTAAGTTCCGCTTCGCCCGGATTTCGTATACTCCGAATATGCACACACCTAGAGGCGGGTTAAGTTCCGCTTGGCCCGGATTTTGTATACTTCGAATATGCACACACCTAGAGCCGGGTTAAGTTCCGCTTGGCCCGGATCTTGTACACTTCAAATATGCAACGAACTAATTTTACACGCCTGTACCTTTGGCAGGTAACCACCAATCGTCGGAGCACCGAGTTTTAGTGCCTGCTTGATACCCACAAGATCTTGCGCGCAAAACATGTCGCACTTGGCGCGGAGCATGAAAAGAGGGGTAATTTCCTCTCTTAACACCTCTTCGTTTCATTTGTTTCTACCGGACTAACCTCCTTATTTGGTTTTTTGCAGCTGGGGTGGAGGCTGAAAACAAGATTATGCGGAAGAACTTGGAGGAAATACGAGGTATGTTCTCTTTCGGCCAACGCTGTTGTGTTTTCCATTCCTTCTTCTCCTTGGCTCGGCAAACATTCACTCCTCGGCTTTGCCGGGTCAACACACTATTTCAGCATCGCTTGAGGATAGTGTGCCCGTGCCTGATATGATGCTGCATTTTCTCGAACAACCAGGACAGCATCAAGCCGAGCTGAAGAAGAAGAACGATGAGCTCGCCCTCCTCCGGACCAAGGAAGACAAAATAGCCAAACTCAAGGCCGAGATGGAGAAGATGAAGGCCCAACACAAAACAGAGCTCCAAAAAGTTGGCTAGAACTTCACCGAAGAGCGTGAGCGCTTTACCCTCCAGATCTCCAAGGACCAGGACCTGCTCAAGGAATCCGAGGTCCAGCTTGGGTTGGCGCTTGCTGAGCTTGAACAACTTCGCCAGAGACGCGACAGTTGTATCAAGGAGTTGACCCGGATCCATCGTCATATCTCCCGTAAGTTTCTTCCCCTTTTCCGACATAGTTTTCCGGGTTAGCTCATATGCCTTTGCTTCAGCATCTTCCCTTTCCTTATTTTCAGATAACTTTCCAAAGGGTACTCCCATCGCCAGTGCTGCCGTTGCCAAATTCCGCCGAGAGAGGGGTACTCCCGTCGCTCCTGATGGTGAGAGCATCCCCTTAGACATGGAGGACATGTTGGTCAGCGTGTCAGCTCGGGTGGAAACCATCAAGAACTATGGGAAAGATCTCCTCGACGTTGCGGTCCGGATCTTCAACACTTTCTGGCCAAGCGAAAGCGCTCCGAAAAGGATCACACTCCTTGCTGAGAAGCTATTGGAAATCGAGACACAGCTTGATCTCTGGAGAGAATCCGCCGGGCGTGCCGCAGCAGATACCCTCCTCCATCATATCCTTACATGGTACGAGAAGATCGACCTGAGTCTCCTCACACGCCGGCGCACCGGATCCAAGTGGACCGATGATCCGGAGTGGGTAGCTCGGCGCCAGGCTTGCGCCTACATCCTTGTCGAATATTCTCCCATCCGTGACTGGGTTGAGGGGCCGAGCTTTCTGGAATCCGGCGAGGAGGAGCAGATGGAGAACGTGGAGGATGGGTCGGGCGATGATGGAGAAGATGCTGCTTCAGATATTGAAGACAGTGATGATGACGCCGAACTTCCTCCTCCTACTGCTCCTTAGTTGAAAAAACTTGAAAATTTATCAGATCCCCGGTATGCTGGGTGCAATTGTATGCTGAATACATGATATTTTGCTACTATGCTTGTATGCCGGATTAACTTGGGCGTAGTCCCCGAGTTTCATTTTCTTGTTCGTCCAATTCTCTGGCTCGATCCGTGTCTACCTTGATTCGGTTTTACGACTTACGAATCCGAGCCTCAAGAATCGTTTTAACAATACTGAGAAACTTTGAGGCTTGGCTCAAAATAATTCAATATAATAGCTTGAAAGTAAATACAGGGTTAGTCCGAAAAAAACAAACGTTAGCTGGAATAGGATCGTTTCCTTAATAGTTTTTCATGTGCTACGCAATTCCAAACTTGTTCCCTTGCTTGCCATGAAGCCAATTCTTGTTGGACAGCAGCAAGTCGAAGGGTTGGGTTTTTGGTGCTCACACATTACTAATCCGGGTTAAGCGAAACGAGTCATTCCAGCTAACGCATAAAAAGTAACAACAATCATTTATTAAGGCAGTCCCCGAGTTACTGCTCGAGGCTCCGCTATTTCATTGATAAGCTCATTGCCGACATACATACCGACATATGAGATGCCTCGGATACATACACTTCTTAGCTAAGTGTAGAAGGGACGAAGTAATGCTACATTCCATGGTTGCTTCGATTCCTCTCCGGACCTGTCCGCCTTGTTCTTTTCCTGTGGCTTTGCATCTATAAGATAGTAGGAATCATTGTGCAATGCTTTTCTCACAATAAATGGTCCTTCCCATGGGGGGATAATTTATGCATGCCAGTGGTACGCTGTACCAACCGGAGCACCAGATCGCCTTCCTAGAAGACTCGGGGGCACACTTTCCGGCTATGATAGCGTCGGAGATTTTGTTGATATATGGCGGATCTGGACAGTGCCGGTTCTCTCACTTCTTCCAGCAGATCAACATCATTTTGCCGGGATTCTTGCACTTCGGCTTCTGTGTATTGGGTGACCCTAGGCGAATCATGCTCTATGTTGGCTGGTAATACAGCTTCTGCCCCATATACCAGAAAGAACGGCGTGTAGCCTGTTGATCGATTCGGAGTTGTTCTTAAGCTCCACAATACCGTTGGTAGTTCTTCTATCCAGCACCCCGCTGATCTTTGCAGCGGCTCAATGAGCCGGGGTTTTATCCCGAATAGCACTAATCCGTTGGATATTTCCACTTGTCTGTTCGATACGGGGTGGGCTACCGAGGCTACATCGAGTCGGATTTTCTTGTCTCGGCAAAAGCGCGCAAATGCTCCTTCCACGAAATTTGTGCCGTTATCAGTTATAATGCCGTGTGGATAACCGTATCTCAAGATGATGTCTTTGATAAATGTCACGGCCGTTGCTCCATCACATTTTCTTATAGGCTTCACTTCGATCCATTTTGTAAACTTGTCCACCATGACCAGAATGTGCGTCATGTTTCCTCTTGCTGGTTTGAACGGGCCAACCATATCCAAGCACCACACAGCAAATGGCCATGTAATTGGTATGGTTTTGAGTTCCGACATAGGCATATGTGTCTTGGTGGCGTACCTTTGACAACCATTGCATTTTCTCACCAGATCTTCTACTTGCTCCAAGGCACTTGGCTAGTAGAATCCATGCCGGAACGCCTTTGCCACTAAGGCCCGGGATGAGGCATGATGCCCGCATTCTCCTTGGTGTATATCTCGGAGGATGTCAAGTCCTTCTTCCGGGTCAACACACCGCTGGAGGACATTGGTTACACTCCGTTTGTACAGCTCGGAACTAATGATTGTGTAATCTTTGGCTCTCCTCTGAGTTTGCCTGGCTAGCACTTTCTCAGTGGGTAACGTTCCATCTTTCAAGAACTGGTATATAGGCAGTGCCCAAGCTGGTACTGCTCGCGCAGGGAACATCTCCTCATCAATTTCCATCCGATCCACCGGCATAACTTCAGCCGGATCACGCTGAACAGTCCCCGGGTCTAGCGAGGTAGTCCCCGAGTTTGCCGAGGTAGTCCCCGGGTTCGGCGTGCTACCTCCCATGTCAATGTCCATGGGCTCAGCTCTAGATTCCGCGTTTTCTGGGACATAGATTGAGTCGGTTCCTGGTGACGGCCTGATAGATGGTTTTCTGAGGTGCTCCAATGCTACGCCCGGTGGAATTGCCGGTCGGGTCGATCCGAGCTTTGACAGCATGTCGGCAGCTTTGTTTTCCACGCGAGGTACATGGTGAAATTCGCATCCCTCAAAGTAACCAGAGATCTTCTGCACATGAAATCTGTATAGTGCCATGTTTGGATCCAGGGCGTCCCACACTCCGGACACTTGCTCTATTACTAGATCCGAGTCGCCAAAGCAGATTATCCGACATATGCCAATCTCCTTTGCCACTTTGAGACCATGCACAAGAGCCTCGTACTCAGCAACATTGTTTGATGCCGCGAAATGGATCTGCAATACGTACTTGAGCTGATCCTTCTTTGGCGAGGTAAGCACAACCCTGGCACCTAACCCGGTTTTGGTTTTTGATCCGTCAAAGTGCATCTTCCAGTAGTTCAGATCTGGCGGCGGTGGTTCGTATTGTACCTCAGCCCAATCCACGAAAAAGTCCGCCACAGCCTGGGACTTGATCGCTTCTCTCCTATCATATTGGGGTGCGTAAGGTGCTAGCTCAATTTCCCATTTCGCAATTCTGCCATTCGCATCTTTGTTACCCATTATCTCGGATATGGGGGCTTTGCATATCACTTTGATGGGATGCTCCTCAAAGTAGTGCTTTAACTTGTTTGCCGCCATATAAACTCCGTACGCCACCTTTTGAAAATGCGGGTAGTTCTGTTTTGAGGCAGACAATACCTCGCTCAAGTAATACACTGGCCTCTGCACCGACTTACCCTCTTCATCTCGCTCCACTACAATCACTGCACTTACAACTCGGTTGATTGCGGCTATGTAGAGCAACATTGGCTCCTTTGACAGTGGAGAAGCTAACATTGGTGCAGTGGCCAACATCTTTTTCAAGTGGGCAAAAGCTTCATCGGCCTGCGGCGTCCAAACGAATTTATCTGACTTTTTCATGAGTTGGTAGAGAGGCAGTGCCTTTTCCCCTAACCGACATACAAACCGACTCAACGACGCCAGGCATCCAGTGAACTTCTGGACGTCGTTGAGACACTTCGGCAGCTCCATTCGTTCGATGGCTCGGATCTTAGTTGGATTAACCTCGATACCTCGGCTGGAGACGAGAAATCCGAGTAATTTCCCAGCCGGGACACCGAAGGTACATTTCTCCGGGTTAAGCTTCATCCGGAATCTCCTCAAGTTCACGAATGTTTGCCTTATGTCGTCAAGGAGCATTGCGCTTTCCTTGGTCTTAATAACCACATCATCCACGTAGACTTGTACATTTTTGACCTATTTGATCGTGCAAACATTTTTGCATACATCTTTGGTACGTTGCTCCTGCATTTCATAAACCGAACGGCATAGTGCGATAGCAATAAGCCCCGTACGGGGTAATAAAGGCAGTTTTTATTTCATCATCCGGGTTCAGAGGTATCTGGTGGAAACCAGAATAGGCGTCAATGAATGACAACAGTTCACATCCCACGGTAGAGTCGATGACCTGATCTATCCTCGGCAGTGGAAATGGATCTTTTGGACACGCCTTGTTCAGGTTCGTGTAATCGATACACATACGTCAAACCACTGCCACGTTCGGATCATCCTTCTTCTTTTCTACCAGCATCGGATTAGAGAGCCAATCCGGATACAGCACTTCCATGATAAATCCTGCTGCTAGCAACCGAGTTATCTCGTCACCAATGACCTTTCTCCTATCCTCGGCGAAGCGTCGTAGAGGCTGCTTCACCGGATTGCTCCGGGTCTTACGTTCAAAGAGTGCTCGGCCAACTCCCTCGGAACACCTTGCAAGTCCTGTGTGGACCAAGCAAAAATATCCCGATTCTCACGGAGGAAGTTGACGAGCTCGCTTTCCTATTTGTCAGTTAACCTGATACCAATTGTTACGGTACGCTCCGGAAACAGGTTATCCACTGGAATCTTCTTGGTGTCCTTCGCGGCTTGAAATGAAACGCTTCCATGCGGGTTGCTTAACACCGGCATATACTGCTGCGCGAACTGAGCTAATGCCGCCACCTCTTGGATTTTTCTTTTCTCTTGGGCAATTACGAGTGACTTGGCTAGGTTAGACCCGGCTGAGGCGCACTCAATAGAACGTCGGAAATCCCCAGCGATAGTAATTGCTCCATTTGGCCCGGGCAACTTCATCTTCAGATAACTAACGTGGCAACTTGCCATGAATTTGCTCAGTGCTGGTCTCCCGAGTAATGCATGATACGCGCTCTCCAAGTTCACCACCTCAAACTCCAGATTCTCAGTTCGGCAGTTATCCCTCGTACTGAATAGCACGTCGACCCGGACTTTGCCTATGGGCTCACAGGATATGCCTGGTACGATACCATGGAAAGTTGTTCTTGTAGCCTGGAGCATGTTCTCCGAGATGCCCAACTTGCGCATCGTATCCGCATACATGATGTTAATGCTACTGCCATTGTCGATTAGTACCTTGGACTCACATTAATGTTTGGTCCAATGAACGTCGGATCTAACACTAGTGCATACGAGCCCGGACTAGGCATAAGCTTGGGATGATCTTTGACGCTCCAGGTAATTTCCTGGTCCGACCAAGACATATACCTCATCACTGCAGGCATAACCGCGTTAACCTCCATATGTCGGCGCTGCAAGCTCTTCCTATCTGTTTCCTCTGTTGTGAACACACAATAGCTCTGGTGATGTTCCCTGTACTCATTTCTTCCCTCGTTTCCGGAGTACCTTTGATCCGGTTGTTGCTGGTTTTCCACCTGATGCACTGCATTCCTTCTCTCACTGTTGTCATACCTCGGCGGAGGAGGAGGCAACATTAGTTGTTGCGCGTTTGCTCTGGAAAGCAATTGCTGCCGGGGTAACTCCTGCCGAGGTTGGTCATTCCGGGGTGCCTGAGCATTCCCCAAACCACCTTGTTCTATCTTACGCATCCACTCACATTGCCTCGTTGTGTGACCCGCCGGGCTGTTCGGATTTGGCGTGTGAAATTTACATGGCTGGTCCAACATTGACTCATAGGTATACCTCAGACGATATTTCTTTTCTTGCCATTGCTTCTTCTGCTCCGGAGTCCACGTTTTCTAGCCATCGTTTCGAGGAGTCCATTGCCCTCCCGTTTTCTGGCGTTGGTTGCTCCCTGCTCCGGGCTGATCTTGATTCACGGCTGCAACTTGTTGCGAACTATACCGATGGTCCGGTCTATCGTCTCTCCTTTTTCCCCTGTGATCGTTCCTCTGGGATGACCCGGCTCCGTCCCTCGGATAGTACTCCTCATTTGACTCGTTCGACACGATCCTAGGTTGAGTCAGATCACCCAAAGCATAAGAATCCGCGATCCGGATCATCTCTGCCAATGTGACTGGCATTTTCCTTTGCAATTTCATCCACAACTCGCTGCCATATCTGCAGCCTTGTGCGAACCATGCTATAGCCTGTGACTCTATGACTCCCTCACACGAGTTTCTCACGGTACACCACCGGGTCAAAAATTCACGATCCGTTTCGTTAGATCTCTGCTTGCACATCGCCAGGGTCTGCGGTCTATTCGGTCTCTGATATGTACTTGAGAAGTTGTTGATAAACATTTCTTCAAAATCTATCCAGCAATTGATGCTTCCGGGTGGCAAATTATTCAGCCATACCCTAGCCAGACCTTCCAACATTTGGGGTACATATCATACAACCCATCTCAAGTTGCCAGTTGCAATTTTCACAGCTGTTGCGTAGTTTATCAGCCAATCCTGCGGCTTTGTACTACCGTCATACGTCTTCGTGCCCCTGGTTATTGGAAATTGGGTACTGGCGGTTCCTTCATGATCCGGGGTCCAAAGCACGCTGGACCCGGAGGACCTTGACATTCGATCTGTTCCGACCTATACAGGCGATCCAGCTTTAACCTGGCGTCATCCGGCATCAAGTCCCTGCTTCCCAATCTCGACCCTATCACATGATAGTCCGGTCTTGCGTATCCCGCATTCATCATCTCCGAGTCTCCGTCATTGTATCGGTCTTGCTCTCGTTGTGCTCCTCTCTGTTGCATACCACGGCCGGCACTTTGCTCTTGCCTTGGTACATTCCGCTGTTGCGGTTGACCTGCTCCTGCCGAGTTTCGTTGTCCGGCATTGTTGTTGGCAGCATTCCCTTGACCGGCATTGCCTTGGTCGTGGTTACCTCGGCCAGCTTCACCTCGTCTCACACTTCGTCGATCATCATTTTTCCGCATCTCTTTTTCTTTTCCCGCACGCATTGGGTCGTACGGAACGATCTGCTTGTTCTGTCTGGCCGAGGTTACTACCTCTTCTCTCCTTGGGCCACCATGAGGCGACGACGCGGCTCCAGCGGATTTCTCCGGGTTACCCATCGCCGAATGGACGATCTTAGAAGCTCCAACTCTCTCCGGGTTAGCTCTCAGCAGCTCTTTGTTCTGTCTGTTCGCGATCCGAACCAGCTCGTTAACCCTATCTTGCTGTCTTTGACGGTCCTCACCTGTCAGACCCTCTAACTCGGACGCAGCCGCATCTGCTACTCTGAGGTTCTTTGCTGGGGTACTATACCTCGGCAACCCCACGGACAGATAGTTTTCCGACCCTTCTGGTCCATCATCACCTTCTCTGTTCATCTCACTTATGAGATTTTTCCCTTTTACCCTTACTGCATCAACCTTGTTTGCCTTCGCGTACTCACGCAACGTCATGTTCAATGACTGTTGAGCCGCTGCTATTTTATTTGCACCCTCCAGTATCTTTTGCCGGGTCTCCTCTAGCTCGGCATGTGCCTGAGCCGGATCTACCACTGCTGCCACCGGGTTTGCCAAGCTATCCATAGCTTCCCTCAGCACGTTCTCAGGCCTCTCTAGCGGAGGACCCCTAGCTTTCCTCGGTGCCTTAGGCGTTACCTCCGGGTCTAGCGCTGGATCCTTGCTCATGCCCGGGCCTGGCGCAGTCATCATCACCTCTGCATGGTCCGGGGAGCGAGCGATACGCGCCCCGCGAGCCACAGTGAGGGGTGGTTCTCCTGCATCGACGACGCGACGCAGATGAACGCAAGACACGTCCAGAGCAACGTAGACCTTGTGTGCACCGAGCTTGACGAAGATGCCGTTGCGCGGAAGGGGGCGCGTGCCGAAGCAGCCAGTGTTGTCGCTGACGTAGTCCAGCGCTCCAAAGCGCTGAACGAGCCCGGAGACGATGCATTCGCCGGTGCCGATGAAGTTTCCTGTCCGGATCTTCACCCCTGCTAGCGCCGCTAGCCCCACGGTGGGCGCCAACTGTCGTGGTGGTGTCACGGCAGATGCCATGGATAGGCTAAAGGTGGGGACTAATATGCGCTAGGGGAATCCAGGGAGGGATAGTAGAGTGATTCTCTACACAGAAGCTTTGTATTGATGTTCAATCTCCAAGATTACAAGTGCTCCTCGAGCTGTATTGACAAGAGGAGGAAGAAGAAACTCTCTTACTCTTGCCTACCAACTAGCCCAAGAACCCTAGATCCTCTAGTGCTCAACCAACTAGAATTCTCCTTGCTCTGTATCCCCAAAAAACCCAACCCCCTTACCAGAACCCTAACCCCCCTTATATAGAGGTGGTTCGGTCCTGGCCTAGGGCATACGTGGAGGCATATTCCTAAGAATATGCCCCCTCCCAAAGTAGTAACCCGATAGGGGTGCTTTTCCCCCGCGTCACACTTGCTTTAGTGAAGTAGCCTCTGCGGCGCCCACGTCAGCCGATGTGAGCGTCGTCACCCTTGTCAGCCACGATCCGGTGGTCCTGCCCTTGCTTTATTCGCTCATCCAGTATGCACCGGACCTTCTTTTTTTACCAGAGAGATTCCTTCCTTCTCCTAGAAGCCAAGCGAGTATCCGGATCACAGTTGATCTGGCCACACCTGTTCCTGCATATAAGCTAGACAAGTATTTCCGACTTACTCCTTGAGTCGGACGAGACAATGTTAGGCGACCCCCTGGTCCGGGTTACTCCGTGATCCGGCCTGCCTTGAGGTGACTCGGCTAGCATCCGCTTTGACCTTGCTGACCCTCGGCTAACTCAGCCCTTATACCCCGGAGTGACCCTACCCGGGGTTATCCCCCCAACACTCATAGACCACATATCACCTGTGTCATTGCATGCCTCCTCTTCCCATGAACAACACATGGATCCACCAGTGTCATTGCATGTCTGTTCTTTTCATGAACCACAGCTAGAGTCATTGGATGTGTGTTCTTCTCACAGACCACACATGGATCCAGTGTCATTGCATGTGTGTTCTTCCCAAAGACCACACATGGATCCACCAGTGTCATTGCATGTGTGTTCTTCTCACAAACCATATCATGAACCACACCCAGTGTCATTGCATGTGTGTTCTTCTCACAGACCACACATGGATCTACCAGTGTCATTGCATGTGTGTTCATCTCACGAACCATATCATGAACCACACCCAGTGTCATTGCATGTGTGTTCTTCCCATGAACCACACATGGATCCACCGGAGTCATTGCATGTCTGCTCTTTTCATGAACCACAGCTAGAGTCATTGGATGTGTGTTCTTCTCACAGACCACATATCACCAGTGTCATTGCATGTGTGTTTTTCCCAAAGACCACACATGGATCCACCAGTGTCATTGCATGTGTGTTCTTCTCACAAACCATATCATGAACCACACCCAGTGTCATTGCATGTGTGTTCTTCTCACTAACCACAGCTAGAGTCATTGCATGTCTGTTCTTTTCACAAACCACATATCACCAGAGTCATTGGATGTGTGTTCTTCTCACAGACCACACATGGATCCAGTGTCATTGCATGTGTGTTCTTCCCAAAGACCACATATGGATCCACCAGTGTCATTGCATGTGTGTTCTTCTCACAAACCATATCATGAACCACACCCAGTGTCATTGCATGTGTGTTCTTCTCACAGACCACACATGGATCCACCAGTGTCATTGCATGTGTGTTTTTCTCACAGACCATATCATGAACCACATCCAGAGTCATTGCATGTGTGTTCTTCCCATGAACCACACATGGATCCACCAGAGTCATTTCATGTGTGTTCTTCTCACAAACCACACATGGATCCACCTAGTGTCATCGCATGTGTGTTCTTCCCATGAACCACACATGGATCCACCAGTGTCATTGCATGTCCGCTATTTTCATGAACCACGGCTAGAGTCATTGGATGTGTGTTCTTCTCACAGACCACACATGGATCCAGTGTCATTGCATGTATGTTCTTCCCAAAGACCACACATGGATCCACCAGTGTCATTGCATGCGTGTTCTTCTCACAAACCATATCATGAACCACACCTAGTGTCATTGCATGTGTGTTCTTCCCAAAGACCACACATGGATCCACCAATGTCATTGCATGTGTGTTCTTCTCACAGACCATATCATGAGCCACACCCAGAGTCATTGCATGTGTGTTCTTCCCATGAACCACACATGGATCCACCGGAGTCATTGCATGTCTGCTCTTCCAACAGACCACACATGGATCTACCCAGTGTCATTGCATGTGTGTTCTTCCCATGAACCACATATGGATCCACCAGTGTCATTGCATGCCTGCTCTTTACATGAACCACAGCTAGAGTCATTGGATGTGTGTTCTTCTCATAGACCACACATGGATCTAGTGTCATTGCATGTGTGTTCTTCCCAAAGACCACACATGGATCCACCAGTGTCATTGCATGTGTGTTCTTCTCACAAACCACACATGGATCCACCAGTGTCATTGCATGTGTGTTTTTCTCACAGACCATATCATGAACCACACCCAGCGTTATTGCATGTGTGTTCTTCCCATGAACCACACATGGATCCACCAATGTTATCGCATGTCTGCTCTTCCCACATACCACACATGGATCCACTAGTGTCATTGCATGTGTGTTCTTCCCATGAACCACACATGGATCCACCAGTGTCATTGCATGTCTTCTCTTTTCATGCACCACAGCTAGAGTCATTGGATGTGTGTTCTTCTCACAGACCACATATCACCAGCGTCATTGCATGTGTGTTCTTCCCAAAGACCACACATGGATCCACCAGTGTCATTGCATGTGTGTTCATCTCACAAACCACACATGGATCCACCGGTGTCGTTGCATGTCTGCTCTTCTCACAGACCACACATGGATCCACCGGTGTCATTGCATGTGTGTTCTTCTCACAGACCACACATGGATCCACCGATGTTGTTGCATGTCTGCTCTTCTCACAGACCACACATGGATCCACCAGTGTCATTGCATGTGTGTTCTTCTCACAAACCATATCATGAACCACACCCAGTGTCATTGCATGTGTGTTCTTCTCACAGACCACACATGGATCCACCAGTGTCATTGCATGTGTGTTCTTCTCATAAACCACACATGGATCCACCCAGTGTCATCGCATGTGTGTTCTTCCCATGAACCACACATGGATCCACCAGTGTCATTGCATGTCTGCTCTTTTCATGAACCACAACTAGAGTCATTGGATGTGTGTTCTTCTCACAGACCACACATGGATCCACCGGTGTCGTTGCATGTCTGCTCTTCTCACAGACCACACATGGATCCACCGGTATCATTGCATGTGTGTTCTTCTCACAAATCACACATGGATCCACCGGTGTCATTGCATGTGTGCTCTTCTCACAGACCACACATGGATCCACCAGTGTCATTGCATGTGTGTTCTTCTCACAGACCATATCATGAACAACACCGAGTGTCATTGCATGTGTGTTCTTCCCTTGAACCACACATGGATCCACCGGTGTCATTGCATGTGAGCTCTTTTCATTAACCATAGCTAGAGTCATTGCATCTGTGTTCTTCTCACAGACCACATATCACCTGTGTCATTGCATGTCTGCTCTTCCCATCAACCACACATGGATCCACCATTGTCATTCCATGTCTGCTCTTTTCATGAACCACAGCTAGAGTCATTGGATGTGTGTTCTTCTCATAGACCACACATGGATCCAGTGTCATTGCATGTGTGTTCTTCCCAAAGACCACACATGGATCCACCAATGTCATTGCATGTGTGTTCTTCTCAGAAACCATATCATGAACCTCACCCAGTGTCATTGCGTGTATGTTCTTCTCACTAACCACAGCTAGAGTCATTGCATGTATGTTCTTTTCACAAACCACATATCACCAGAGTCATTGCATGTGTGTTCTTCCCATGAACCACACATGGATCCACCGGTGTCATTGCATGTCTGCTCTTCTCATGAACCACACATGGATCCACCCTGTGTCATCACATGTGTGTTCTTCCCATGAACCACACATGGATCCACCAGTGTCATTGCATGTATGCTCTTTTCATGAACCACAGCTAGAGTCATTGGATGTGTGTTCTTCTCACAAACCACACATGGATCCAATGTCATTGCATGTGTGTTCTTCCCAAAGACCACACATGGATCCACCAGTGTCATTGCATGTGTGTTGTTCTCACAGACCATATCATGAACCACACCTAGTGTCATTGCATGTGTGTTCTTCTCATAGACCACACATGGATCCACCAGTGTCATTGCATGTGTGTTCTTATCACAAACCATAACATGAACCACACCCAGTGTCATTGCATGTATGTTCTTCCCATGAACCTCACATGGATCCACCAGTGTCATTGCATGTCTGCTCTTCCGACATACCACACATGGATCCACCAGTGTCATTGCATGTGTGTTCTTCTCACAGACCACATATCACCTGTGTCATTGCATGTGTGTTCTTCCCATGAACCAAACATGGTTCCACTAGTGTCATTGCATGTGTGTTCTTCCCACAGACCACACATGGATCCACTGGTGTCGTTGCATGTGTGTTCTTCCCATGAACCACACATGGATCCACCAGTGTCATTGTATGTCTGCTCTTCCCATGAACCACACATGGATCCACCAGTGTCATTGCATGTCTGCTCTTCTCATTAACCACAGCTAGAGTCATTGCATGTCTGTTCTTTTCACAGACCACACATGGATCCACCAGTGTCATTGCATGTGTGTTCTTCTCACAAACCACACATGGATCCACCGGTGTCGTTGCATGTCTGCTCTTCTCACATACCACACATGGATCCACCGGTATCATTGCTTGTGTGTTCTTCTCACAGACCACACATGGATCCACCGGTGTCATTGCATGTGTGTTCTTCTCACAGACCATATCATGAGCCACACCAGAGTCATTGCATGTGTGTTCTTCCCATGAACCACACATGGATCCACCGGAGTCATTGCATGTCTGCTCTTCCCACAGACCACACATGGATCCACCTAGTGTCATTGCATGTGTGTTCTTCCCATGAACCACACATGGATCCACCAGTGTCATTGCATGTCTGCTCTTTTCATGAACCACATCTAGAGTCATTGGATATGTGTTCTTCTCACTGACCACACATGGATCCAGTGTCATTGCATGTGTGTTCTTCCCAAAGACCACACATGGATCCACCAGTGTCATTTCATGTGTGTTCTTCTCACAAACCATATCATGAAGCACACCTAGTGTCATTGCATGTGTGTTCTTCTCACAGACCACACATGGATCCACCAGTGTCATTGCATGTGTGTTTTTCTCACAGACCATATCATTAACCACACCCAGAGTCATTGCATGTGTGTTCTTCCCATGAACCACACATGGATCCACCGGAGTCATTGCATCTGTGTTCTTCTCACAAACCACACATGGATCCACCCAGCGTCATCGCATGTGTGTTCTTCCCATGAACCACACATGGATCCACCAGTGTCATTGCATGTCTGCTCTTTTCATGAACCACAGCTAGAGTCATTGGATGTGTGTTCTTCTCACAGACCACACATGGATCCAGTCTCATTGCATGTATGTTCTTCCCAAAGACCACACATGGATCCACCAGTGTCATTGCATGTGTGTTCTTCTCACAAACCATATCATGAACCACACCCAGTGTCATTGCATGTGTGTTCTTCCCAAAGACCACACATGGATCCACCAGTGTCATTGCATGTGTGTTTTTCTCACAGACCATATCATGAGCCACACCCAGAGTCATTGCATGTGTGTTCTTCCCATGAACCACACATGGATCCACCGGAGTCATTGCATGTCTACTCTTCCCACAGACCACACATGGATCCACCTAGTGTCATTGCATGTGTGTTCTTCCCATGAACCACACATGGATCCACCAGTGTCATTGCATGTCTGCTCTTTACATGAACCACAGCTAGAGTCATTGGATGTGTGTTCTTCTCACAGACCACACATGGATCTAGTGTCATTGCATTTGCGTTCTTCCCAAATACCACACATGGATCCACCAGTGTCATTGCATATGTGTTCTTCTCACAAACCATATCATGAACCACACCCAGTGTCATTGCATGTGTGTTCTTCTCACAGACCACACATGGATCCACCAGTGTCATTGCATGTGTGTTTTTATCACAGACCATATCATGAACCACACCCAGTGTTATTGCATGTGTGTTCTTCCCATGAACCACACATGGATCCACCAGTGTCATCGCATGTCTGCTCTTCCCACATACCACACATGGATCCACTAGTGTCATTGCATGTGTGTTCTTCCCATGAACCACACATGGATCCACCAGTGTCATTGCATGTCTGCTCCTTTCATGAACCACAGCTAGAGTTATTGGATGTTTGTTCTTCTCACAGACCACATATCACCAGTGTCATTGCATGTGTGTTCTTCCCAAAGACCACACATGGATCCACCAGTGTCATTGCATGTGTGTTCTTCTCACAAACAACACATGGATCCACCGGTGTTGTTGCATGTCTGCTCTTCTCACAGACCACACATGGATCCACCGGTGTCATTGCATGTGTGTTCTTCTCACAGACCACACATGGATCCACCGATGTCGTTGCATGTCTGCTCTTCTCACAGACCGCACATGGATCCACCAGTGTCATTGCATGTGTGTTCTTCCCAAAGACCACACATGGATCCACCAGTGTCATTGCATGTGTGTTCTTCTCACAAACCATATCATGAACCACACTCATTGTCATTGCATGTGTGTTCTTCTCACAGACCACACATGGATCCACCAGTGTCATTGCATGTGTGTTCTTCTCACAAACCACATCATGAACCTCACCCAGTGTCATTGCATGTGTGTTCTTCTCACTAACCACGGCTAGAGTCATGGCATGTCTGTTCTTTTCACAAACCACATATCACCAGAGTCATAGCATGTGTGTTCTTCCCATGAACCACACATGGATCCACCGGTGTCATTACATGTCTTCTCTTCTCATGAACCACACATGGATCCATCCAGTGTCATCGCATGTGTGTTCTTCCCATGAACCACACATGGATCCACCAGTGTTATTGCATGTATGCTCTTTTCATGAACCACATCTGGAGTCATTGGATGTGTGTTCTTCTCACAGACCACACATGGATCCAGTGTCATTTCATGTGTGTTCTTCGCAAAGACCACACATGGATCCACCAGTGTCATTGCATGTGTGTTCTTCTCACAGACCATATCATGAACCACACCCAGTGTCATTGCATGTGTGTTCTTCTCACAGACCACACATGGATCCACCAGTGTCATTGCATGTGTGTTCTTCTCACAAACCATATCATGAACCACACCCAATGTCATTGCATGTGTGTTCTTCCCATGAACCACACATGGATCCACCAGTGTCATTACATGTCTGCTCTTCCCACATACCACACATGGATCCACCAGTGTCATTGCATGTGTGTTCTTCTCACAAACCATATCATGAACCACACCCAGTGTCATTGCATGTGTGTTCTTCCCATGAACCACACATGGATCCACCAGTGTCATTGCATGTCTGCTCTTTTCATGAACCATAGCTAGAGTCATTGGATGTGTGTTCTTCTCACAGACCACATATCACCAGTGTCATTGCATGTGTGTTCTTCCCAAAGACCACACATGGATCCACCAGTGTCATTGCATGTCTGCTCTTCTCATTAACCACAGCTAGATCCACCTGTGTCATTGGATGCATGTTCTTTTCATAAACCGCATATGGATACTAATTAACCTTAGGAGAGCCCTAACCTTAGCGTTAGACTGAGTCTTCTAGAAGGCACGCCCTAACACAGTTGTTCTGCTTGTCGATTGTTACATACCGTCCGATCGGGGCGCTTGGACGATTGGGATGGTTTTCATGAGATCGATCCGCGAGTAGTCTATTCTGCGGCATGATTGGCCACGCTTGCTTTGGACAAACTGGCAACACCGGGGGCTCCCCTGTTGCGAGTGTCACGACTCACCAGTTGAGCGGGCCATATCCCGGTATCACATCCCCATTACTTCTCTTCCTCCCCGTACTTCTCCTTCTTCCCCTCGAAGCCACATTCCCCACTTCACTCCCATCCTGCCGTAGCCGCAAGCCGACGGCGGCCGCCATCCCAATCCCCTCTCCGGCAGCCACCCCCCTCCCCTCTCGCCATGGGTTCAAGGGGAGACGACGAGGAAACGCGTCGTGACGACAGGGACGGTGATTTCGATGTGAGTCGTCTCATCTCTATCTCTATCATCCGTGGCCAGTTATCTATTTTTTGAGCCAGATCTACTCCGTTTACTCATGCGCGTATGATGTGTTAGGCCAACCAGACGATGTATGACGCCGACTATCACGGTTTAGCGGATGAAGACAGTCCTCTGCTATGTAAACATGGATATGTGCCCGCTAAATTTGTAGCGTTCGAAGGACGAAACACAGGCAGGAGGTTTCTATGGTGTCAAGGACATCGTGCAATGATGTGAGGCGGAAGTTGCGGTGTTGTCAAATGGGTAGATCCAGAGTGGCCCAAATCGATGCAGAAAACGCTGGACAAACTATGGGAAATGACTGTTGAGTTGAAAGAATCCGCATTCAGCTCACTTCTTGATAGTGTTGAGATGAAGCTATGGGAACCAGTTGACACGACCAAGCGTAAGTGAGATCTCATGGGGTGGAAGACAAGGTTAGCAAAGTCGAGAAGGAGAGGGACGCGGCGTTGGCCCTGAAGGCTAAAGCAGAGCAAGAACTGACTCAAGCAAGGAAGGATCTTCACCAGGCCAAAGTCCTGCAGTTCACAACTACGAGTATTGACAAGTGCATGAGGAAAGATGTAGAGAAACAATTGAAGATGTGCAAGGAAGATGCTAAAAGGAAGGAGCAGACGATTCGATCCTTGCTCTCACAGGAAGATGCGCATAAGGCTAAGATTAGGAAGATCAAGGAGATGTGTGTTAACTAGTTCTATTTAGCTTAAGCCCCGTGCCTTTTTTAAGTTGTAATAGTTGTACTTGTTGACCTAGCGGTCTGAACTATTGGCCCCGGAGTCCTGGGAGTAAAAAAATTGGTCGCCCGTTAATCTGCCTTAACGCTGCATTACTTCCTTTTGTCTGACCAATGCCCCTTGGATATTCCGCCTGTCGCTTCGTCGTCCCCGTGTACAAATAGGAGGAGCCACAGCTCGTCGCTTCGTCGCCCATCCTCTCGCCCTCTCCAATCTCCACCGCACCGTCCACCCCCTCGCTCCCTCTCCAATCTCCACCGCGCCGCCATGGAGATGCCCTCGCTGAACTTCTACGAGGCGGTGATGTTCTCGCACTTCGACATCCTCGTGCCGCCGGCCGTGACGGTGCCCCACGGATGGTGCATCCGCTATGCGGAGGTGTCGGTGGCTCCGCTCCTATTCCACGGTGGAGCCGTGATGGAGAGTGAAATCGCGGCGCGCCGCCTACAGATGCCCGCATGGAAGAGGGCGCTGCCACGGTACGCGGCGGCCAGCCCGTACTGGCCGGCGCTGTTCAAGAAGGAGCGGAAGACCAAGATTGGCAACCGCATCATTTACGGGCGCGTGGTGCATCGGGATCTTCGTAACCGAGAAGGGCGGGAGAGGTTCTGGTCCATCCCTGGACGGACCAAGTTCACCGTCATCGCCGCCGCTCTCCGCGAAGAGGTGCTCCGTCTTGCGTACAATGCGGAAATCATGGAGGTTCCGTCCGACGAAGACGAGGAAGCCGGCGGCTCGGAGGACAGCGGCAGTGGAAGTGAAATTGTTGAATAGTTGGTTGAATTAATATAGGATGTGAAATCGCACCTTTGTTTAGAAGAATTTGTGGTTGAATTAATGAAATGCCTCGATTTAGATCTCTGTCTCGATTAATTTGTGGAAGAATTTGTGATTTAGATCAATTTCTGCCTCGATTTAGATCTTTGTCCCGGATTGGGAACGTAACCGTGGACCAAAGACACCTTTTCTACTAGTGTATTCTGACACTGGTGGTTTGTTTAAACGTAATCTACGTGGATTGTGCCGCATGCAAATGGCACAACCACAATTTATAAAGTGGAAGCACGTACACCCGGTTACTGGAGATCCGGGAGCTTCGCCAGATGCAGGGGATACAGGAGCAGAGAGGCGGTGAGATAGACGGGCTCAAGATTAGGCCAGAAAGTGGTACCCATTTCCTCCTCATCTGGGCATTATCAGTGAGAACATTGTTGTTTATGTTGCCATGTCATTGTGCAGCATCTAAAATAAGTTGCTGCTTCATGGAGTGTGGCAGCTTAAATAATTTATTTATGTGCCACTTACATTCCGTCATATTTGGAGACCTCCTGCCCCTCAGCAATTGTGGAACCGGTGGATCATTGTTTCCAGATAGTAGTGGCACAATCACAATTTCGGATTCAACTACTGACTCGGGTGTTTCCAAACCCTAAGTCGCGGTACATTTTACTCAGAGAACGTGGGTAGATTGTTTCGCCCAGCAACGTGCCACACACAGAGCAATCAGAATTTAACAGAATTACATATATAGGTTCAAGTTCAACACATTACTATGCATCTTCATTGCCAGCAGCCTTCTTCCGCAGCCTGGGTGCCAAGCCTTCACGTCCACTGGCTTCTTCATTTCCTGCCTTCTTCCTCTTCCTCGGTGCCAATTTTCTTAGCTTCACGTACTCTGCATCACGTATAACTGCCTAATATCTATAGAGTAAATAAATCAAAAATTACAATTCAGCACAAACATGCGAACCCTAAGCGACCTTTGCTTACCAGGAGCTAATTGGGTTCGAGCAACCACCCTGTCCAAGAATAGAAGGGCGACTCCCAGTTGCAGCAGCTTCCACATCCAGTACATGACATTTCAGGTCAAACATGGCAGCCGAAGCATACCTTTTCATCAACCCAATTAGCTGACTGTCACACGTTATAGGAACCATGATGCCACGTTCATCCATGAAGCTGGACTTTGTTGTCTGCTTCGGCCATAATTCAACATGATTACACAGAGCAAAAACCATACTAGATATAGTGCAGATCTGTGCAGGCGCTTCTTCCATCGTGAAACAATGGCTTCCATACCACTTGCCATTAGAGTCGTACCTATAGAGGACTACTGTAACCAGGTAAGGGGGGTCCACGCAGATCCCACTTGACAGAAAACTGTGGACAAAATATGTTTGTCAGCGTTGGGCTAACAAACAATTTGAGGTTCAGTAGCCAGCTAGCAGTTGTAATTAGTGTGAATAGCAAAGAGAAGGGTAGCTCACCCGCTTGCAGACAGAACTTCTTCTTTCTTGATAGTAGGATCTGCCATCCTCCGAGCTGCTCGGCTCGTCGGCAGCGGAGGCGGGCTAGAGCCTCGCAACGGCGACTACGGCATGCGCCATTGGAGCTCGGGATCAGCGACTGGGCGTAGCAACTGGCCGTAGCAACTTGGCGCCGGAATTCAAATGTCCGAAGGGATCGTCCTGCCTGGAGGGTGGATTCCGACGCCGCCGGTGCTAGGGGAAAGTTGGGAATGGATTTGTGAAATTGGTCAACGCATCCAATCCACTTAGCTGCTCGATTTTCCTAAGAGGTTGCCACGTTGGCACCCACGTCACGGACAGATAACCGACATGTGGGTCCCGACCGTCTACTTCACGGGGCGGTTTAACGGAATGTTTGTATTTGGCAGGGTGAGATGAGTTTTCCTCGAAATGGCCCCTCTCAGTAGTTGGCGGCCCAACTTTTCGAAACGCGGTGATTTCAAGCAACTTAGGTACCGCCATGCGCTGGCCTGCCAACTTTGGTACCGCAGACAAACAAGCCCCTTTTGGAGTCATACCAAGGTGGTCATGGATCGATGAAGACAAGGTCAAAGTAAAGGTTTCCCCATTGTGTATGGGGAGCAAAGTGCAAGTCTTCATCTAGCAAGAGCAATCAAGAAAGGTGTCCATCTTGAGAAGGACAAGATCGTCTACATCGTGCTCAAGTGGATTGCTCAAGGCAAAGGTATATTCTTGATAGGTTTTCCCTTTTGTCGGTCTCGTGTTGGTAGTTGAGAGGCCGGGTTTAGGATAGATAGCCGTACTATCAAGAGGGGCTCTTGAGTGAGTAGCTCGATCATATCTTTCGGAGAGAGCTCAAACCATTGCATTCTTAGCATCATCCTTCTTGGTTGTTGGTTGGTCCTATCCATGTGAGGATATAGAGCTTGTGGTAATCTTCATAACAAGCTCTTGTTCATCAAAAGCAAATTTGTCTTTTATACCTTATTGTGTTTTTGATCTTGGAGGTTTTCCGGACTCTCACCAAGTGAGGTATTTCACTTTAAAATACATGGAGGTTTCTCACTTGGTGATATCTAATATTTCCAAAAAAAATTGGTTGGGTAGATCTTGTTATCCTCTTTCCAACAAAATTGGTTGGGTACCTCTTGTTGTCCTCTTTCCAACAAAATTGGTTTCGGGTCAATCGGAGTCTCCTAGCTCAAGTTATTGATATTTGAGTTTGCCTCTTTGTTATTTTAAAAAGAAAAGGTATTTTCGTCCGGTCCGGTACTACCGCCTGAAGGTACCGGCCGCTCATGTGCGTTGTTGTCTTTCCTCTACCCCGCCTGGTAGCCCGGTCTGGTTGTACCGGCCTAGCCCGGTACTATCGGCCGGCCCAGCCATCTCCTAGGCCTAGTCGCATTTCCCCAGCTCAGCTTCCTCGCCTTGCCTTGCCAGCCCAGCTCGCGCAGGCTGCTCGCTCCGCAGCCGTTGCTCCTGCGCTGGCCTTGCTCGCTCCCGCAGTCAGCCGCCTCCCGATCCCTTGCGTGCCCCGATCGTGTGCCTCGCTCCCGCTCGCTAGGTCGTGCGCCCCACTCTCGATCCCCCGCGTTGACCGCCAGCTCGGCTGCCTTCGCTGCTGTGCGCTACGTGTTCTCGACCAGTAGTACCGGGCCCATTCGGTACTACCGGCCTAGGCAGGTATTTTTCCCCAACGGGCTGATTCGATGGCCCCTTATAAAAAAGCCCCTCTTTCTCATTTTCTAGGGCTGCTTCTTCTCTAATTTTCTCAAGCCTTTTGCCCATTTTCCTTAATCTTTTGAGCTTGATTTCTTCCTCCCCCTCCAATGATTCTTGCCAATATTTTAGGGAAAGTTAGAGGAGAGCTAGATCTACACTTTGACCAAACCAAATCACCTCTTTGTGAGTGAATCGTTGGGATCTAGATCTTGGGGGATTTTGTGTTCCCCTTTGTGTCTGTCCTCTCTTGTTCCCCCAATTGTTTTAGTAGCTTTGTTGGAACTTGAGAGTGAAGGATTGGGGCATCTTTGTGGTGTTCTTTCCATTTGCTTTAGGTGCATCGGTTTGAGTTCTCCTCAGAGAATTTGGTTGGTGAAATCAAGAAGCTTGTCCCTCTTGGGTTCTTGGAACCCTAGACGGTTGTGTGGCCTTTGTGGCATGTTCTTGGGGCCTTCAATTAAATTGTGATGCTCTCCCCGAGATTGAGGCCTTGGTGGCGATTATTGGGAGCCTCCAATTAAGTTGTGGAGATAACCCCAATCTTGTACGGGTTTGGTGACCGCCGTCAAGTGTCCCATAGTGGAACGGGTGCTTGCCGCGTGGTGGGTGCTCGGGAGAATAGGGTGAGGCCTCTTGTTGCGTTGGTGGTCTTAGTACCGCCCACCCCTCTAACGAGACGCACTCCCTTGTTGGGAGGAACTCGGTAAAATATCGTCGTCCCCGCGTCGGTTATCTCTATACGCGATCTCTTTACTTATGCACTTTACCTTGTGATAGCCTTCGTGGTTGAAGTAGTTTATATTGCTATCACATTGTTGCTTGCCTTGCATAGCATAAGTTGTTGGTGCACATAGGTGAACTTAAGTAGATCTAGGCTTTGTGCTTGACAAAATAAAACGCTAGCTTTATTCCGCCATTGTTAATCCTAGCTCGTAAAAGTTTTAAACCGCCTATTCACCTTCCCTCAGGCGACATCCGTGATCTTTCAACTGGCATGGGTAATCAAACTGAATAAGCATGGATATCTTTTTTACTACCATGTATGGGGTAAGTTAATGCAACTGGCATGGGTAACAAAACTGAATAAGCATGTTTATCTTTTACTAGCATGAGTAACTAAACAAAATAAGCATGGATAACTTTTATTAGCATGTATGGGTAAGTTAATGCTACTGGAATGGGTAAATTTTATTGATAAGCATGGATAACTTTTTAACTAGCATGGTATGGGTAAGTTAATGCTACTAGCATGGGTAAATGAACATATTAAGCATGGATAACTTTTCTGAAAGATACAAGTCCAAACAGATATAACTTTTGTAGTTTGTACCACACCTTCATTTTGAACTTGCACTTGTCCATGTGCGCTAGAGCCCTCGCCTTGTGCATATAGTTGTTTTTGTTCATGAGGTTCTACATCACCTCTGGATACTTGCATTTCAACATCCATGTGAGATCCGTTACCTTGAGGTTCGAGGTTAAGGTTGATATCCATCTTGTTTTTTGGTTTATCTTTTGCCTGCCAATCAAATCATCCAATTTGTCAGTTGTTCTATCATTGTACATCAAGTGGATAACTTAATAAAAAAATGGATGACTTATTATTTATAGCATGGGTAACTCATGTTTTATCAGGTGGATAACTCTGCAAACTTTTTTCACATGTTATTATGGATAGGCAGAACAACACAACTGTTCTCTCTAGGTTACTTGAATTATTTGATGTATGACCTAGAGTATTTTTCTGTTTCCCACATTGCAGGTTTATGCTTGTACAACTTTGAACATAGGCAGGGTCAGAGACATCTAAAGATTCTTGGACATATGTAGTGAGAAAGATATTTATACAAGTTATTGGAAATAGACGATGAGAAAGTTAGTTTTAGACAATGGTAAAGATAGGCACTGGTTCATGTAGTTTTTCATGGTGTGGACAGAGATTGGAATATTCTTGTCCTTTTGTTTTCTTCTGTAAATTCAAGACATTTTCGTGTGGTTTCCTACCCTCCTCATCTCCTCCTGGATAACTGAAAGTTTTTCAAAGTTTTGGTTTTGAAAAGTATCTGAACTTTTTGCTCTTCTTCCTTTTTGTTGGCCTCCTGTGTGTTTTCAGGTTTGCTGGAATTCTGCCATGGCGAATTTTGGTGGTACTCCGGAGGTTGAATTTTGGTGAGTCTCAGATCTACTTGGACCCGATCTACTTTTTCTCTTTTTTTTTTTTGCTTGGCGTGTCCTTTCTTGGAGAAGAAGAAGATCAGCTAGCTTCTTTTCTCTGTGCTGGGTAACTTTTTTGCATGTGAAGGTCGAGTGGGAACACAATTAGGGTGGATAGGTAGTAGGGGGGCGGGTTTTATCGTTTTTCTGCGACGCAGGAGCGCAGGGACGCGCGGCGCCATCGCTGTCAGAACGCCCGCTAGGTGCTGTTATCCAACGAGCGCAGCAGTGTCCTTCTTCTACTCTTCCTCTTTCCGTTGGATCACAGTTGCTGAGGAAGATTGACGATGACTTGAAACTTTGGGCGACCAGATCGCGGCAACTTCTATATTGGGCAGGTCAGTTTCAAGGCTAGAAGGCCGTGGCCTTTTCCACCAGTCCTCTCATCGTTTCTTTTTTCCTTTTTCTATGCCCCTTGGTTCCCCTGGGTGTAAATTTGTAATTGTAACAAACAACTAAACAAGCCCTCGGGCAAATGAAGCCACAAAATCTTACAAAAAAAAACTTATGCAAATGCAGCTCCAGCCTTCACAAATTTTGGACATGACAACAAGAATACAAGAATGTGACATGCGTTCAAGCTTCGGACTTGATAAACTTGATACTCCCTCCGTCTCAAAATATAAGATATTTTAGCTTTGTGAATGAAGTGTATCTAGACCTCTTTTAGTGTCTAGGTTCATCAAGGTTTAGAGTGAACCAAGACACTAAAAAGGGTCTAGATACACACCTTTCACAAAGCTAAAACATCTTATATTTTGAAACGGAGGGAGTACATCTCAATTCTCAACGGTGTTGGGTTCACAATAAAATCAGGACAGCGCAACTACTACTACAACATACAAGGAATGCAAGAATGAAGTTACATACAGCTGGCACGCTACAGATCAATTGTTTTGCTGGACCACAGTAAACTACTACATACAACTTGAGGTGGCCGAACAACATCACTATACCATTTTTCTTTACCTTTTCACGAGGTCTATAGCTAAACGAACAGATCGCCGTAAGAGCACCAAAGCACATGGTGTCAACCTCGACTCAGATCATCAACAAAGATGACAAGGTGGGTAAAATCTAGTTACAGGAGGCCATCGGAGGGCAAGGAGATAACCCCACAACTGATTTCCAGGATGCCAAGTTGCAATGGCATGCTCCAGGGCAGTATAGCAACTGTACAGATGGTGTGGTTTATGTCTACCTACATGAAGTAGCTCAGGTTTTTCTTCCTTTTCCCTGACCCGCCTTGGCCATACATCTCATTCCACTCAGTAAGTTGGCTCATGTTTTTTGAGCCAGATGATAAACTAGCGCACCCCTACAGAAAATCATGCCACTGGTTATCATATGCTCACTAAGCAGTAAAACACCTATTGGCAGGAAGCATTCCAGAATTTGAGGCAAGTGCTGTGTGGTACCCCACCTGATCAAGGGCAATTTTCAGATCGTCCATGCTAAGAAGGCGGATGTCCTTACTTCCTAGCAATGCAGGCTCAGGCCTACCTTCATCTTTCGCTAAACCCTTCTCCTGTACAAAACAGTAAGAATTCAGGCATGCCGGTGTGTGTGTGTGTCGCAGGGGAGGGGGAGGAGTTCGTGTGTGCACCTGTTCTTCTCTGTCCCTGAGTTCGCGAATGGGCCGGTGTGCTGCAGCTATACAGAGATTCTGTGGGGAAAAGGAAAGTCGATGAGAAGTTGACGATACCTTCTCATTGCTGAATAGTATAAGAAAGCCTCATCAACATACCTTCAAGTCACTTCCTGAATATCCATCAGTCATACTCGCGAGTGTCACGAGATCCACATCTTCTGCCAACTCTTCTTTAGACAGTATCAGTTTCAGAATCTTCTCTCTGCTTGATGCATCAGGAAGGTTCACCATGAATCTGCCAACAAGGATCAGCACCTAAGAGTTAACAAGCAACCCTAAATTTGACAAGTTCAGGGAAATATAGAGGCACTACCTGCGAGGGAACCTTCGAATGACTGCCTCGTCAAGATCAAAAGGCCTATTTGTGGCTGCAAGAACCAATACACGTTCTTTATCTTTAGTACGCAAGCCATCCCAATGTACCATAAATTCATTTTTCATCTTGCGCATGGTTTCATGCTCTTCCGAACTTTCTCTACTTGCAAGCATACTATCAACCTGTAAAAGGAAGACACAAATGTGAGCACAAAACATAAAGGGGGAAGCGAGTGAATAATGATTATAGACTTCATTGCCTGCCTGCACACCTCATCAATGAATATTATAGACGGAGATGCTTTACTTGCCAAAGAGAAAACGGCCTTCACGTATTTCTCTCCTTCCCCAAGCCACTAAAAATGACCAGCTTCAACAGAATATCGCACAGAAGAGCACTGCAACCAATTGTTATTTTGTTTGAACATACCTTTGACGTGATGCTTGACATTGCTATGTTGATAAATTTTGCACCTGATTCGGTAGCTACTGCTTTTGCAAGCATTGTTTTGCCAGTGCCGGGAGGCCCAAAGAACAATATTCCCTTCACTGGCTGCCAACATGAAATGGATTAGTGGTACTTCTATGCAGTGAGTTATTAACCTCAAGAACTTTTTATTTCATGTAAAACATCCAGCTCTACATGTACTTCTTTTATCTCCCCATAACCCAGTCAGTATCCAGCAGTTCAGGTATTTTTTAAAATATCACAACAACAAAATCATGAAGTCTTTAGAGCACCATCCTAACTCCTAGTTACTACAATTTGCCAATGCACACATGGTTAAAGAGAACTAGATAGTTAACAATAGATGTTTCTTGCCATCTTATGTTCAGGTGTGTCACATCACTCTTCCCACCATGGATATCTATCATGCTTGAACTTATGTTTGACAAAATCTCAACACTATGGTTTCCCTTTTCAAAAAAAAAAACAAGACCAAATAACTGAATGTACATGAGTACCTTTAATAGCTGCCCTTTCCTGAATAATTCAGGTCTTTTTAGAGGGACAACAATCAATTCCTCTAAAGTCTCTTTTACATTCTCCAGGGCTCCAATATCATCAAAGGTTACTCCAATATTATTGGGTTCAATGATATCTGACAGGAGATTTCTCTCAAACTCATTCTCTACCAAATCCTGAAAAAAAAGATTTAGATGAATTTAAGCATCAGGGACTTTTGAATAAATAGACAGAGAGGCGAGTGACACCTTCAGTGCTTTCTTTGAGCTACCGATGTCCATGTTCTTTACACCGCTAAGTCCATGCCTGAGACTGCAACCATAAAGTTAAATTAACATTCCACAGAAACACCTAGCCGAAGTATATCTTGATGTCTGATAGTGGAATCATCTATTTACCTTTCTGTTGATAGTACAAGTTTGTCATCCTTGGGCATATCGGGTTTATTATGCTCAAGGTGATAAGATAAACTCCTGCCAACAGCCTTATCCACCTCTGGAATAAATCAGAAAATCACAAGTTTTCACTATTTATATTCATTACTCCCTCCGTCCGAAATTAATTGACTCAGCTTTGCCTAGATACGCATGTATCTACACACTAAAACACGTCTAGATACATGCGTGTCTAGACAAAGTTGAGTCAATTAATTTGGGACGAAGGGAGTGTTAAAAATATATGAACAATTGATCCATGACTGAGAATACAAGGAACAACTAACCGTCATGAGTAAGTAAATGATCCTTGATGGGTAATTCTTCAATATTGTCGCATCCCATTCCACGGTCGGTCAGATACTACATTATAAACCAATCTCATAATCATGTATTATTGAAGGAATCACTCACAAAGTTCATAGTTCTGATCAAGGATAAAAAAGGGTGGAGAACATTTGTAACTGAAGGTAACAAATACTGCCATTCTAACAAATGTTGTTCCAATCGGTGGTTTCGAAGGAGATATATTAATAGTACATTGATTACAAGGGAATAACACTTCAAGGGCATACAGAATGCAACTCAGTACAAGCATTATATTAGTCAAGTGGAGCACCACAAAGTCCTTCTAAAGAACTACTTTTGTATAATGAGCACTATACATATAACTACATAACTTTACATTTCAATAAAATAGCAATATAGAAACAAAACGATGATCAAGTTTCTTGAGCAAACCATGATCAAGTTTCTTGTAGGGTCCCACTATAAAATTCCTGTCAACTTCTTTAGAGACTCTTTGTTGCAGATTACCTTACGAATTATAAGAGCGTTGGCTTCCGCTCTAAGGCTTTCAGCATCAACTCTTAGTTGTTTCTTCAACTCTAATAGCTGTGCTTTGTCCTAAGAAAAAAACATGAATGCCTAGGTTAGATAGAATACTGTATGCAAGCTAATGGTTAACAGAAGTGTTATGGGTTTCATACTACCTTTGGAAGTTCAATGGAAATTTTATTCGGGAAAAGATTATTTAGATGCTTCATTAAGTTTGTAGCATCATTGTTTCCTGCTTGCAATTTACTTCCAGAGGAGCCCTGCAACTTTTCAATTATTCGTTAAGAGTAGTTTCCTTAAACATTCTACATCATGCATCTCCATACGCCTACGAAAAAATATGTAAGGGATTAATAATTTACCGAGGTCATGTCAGCTAGTGCCTGCCTGGCACTATTAAAGCCCGCAAAAGATAATCTTGTTACTCTTGCTGGATGTGACTAAAAAACAGACCAGTGTCAGCAATTTCGGAGAAACAGGCCAGAGCACTCTGTTAACATGCATTCAACATAATAATATAAAGCTGACAAAAGGAGAGGGGCAAGGGAATATATGTTGCATGCCAACTAGTGAGTTCATGCATTCAGCAATCCTCCGGTGGTAGGAGTTGTTTTAGGTTTAGTCTAATGTGCCAAAACGTTACTCAACCCAACTAGGTTTGTTTGTCCTTGAGAGTTTAGCTAGTCTAAGTGATCTGGGCTATCCTACATTTCACCCCTGCTTCGATCATTTCTAAAATACAGGGGTCCACCTATCTAAGCATTCTGTTCTAATCTACCTCAAAAATACCCAATCACATGGTATCTTAACCGCTGTGTTAAATTTTGATTTAGTTCCTAAAGAGGATTTGAGTAGCATACCTTATCTTTCGGGCTGTCTTTCTCAGTGTGAGATCCAATTATCAGAACACCAGGTGGAAGCTCTTTCCCTAGTGATGCATGTGATTCTGTTCTTCCGGTCAGTGCTTTCGCTACATCCTTGACTAACACAATCAAAGGGCTACTTATGCTTTCTTCCCACATGATCTGAAAGACAATTAAAATGATATTGTCGCAGGCTGTAGAAGATTAAATTTCAGATAAATATGATCACCAAAAATAGTCAGTACCTCAATTAACTCGTCTATACCGAGGGTCTTAACTTCTTGATCAACAGAAGAGTCTGGGCGAAGTTCATTAACTGTAGAAATGTCGAACAGTGAACCATAAATAGGATCAGAAGAGCATCAGTAGATAACGAAAATGCCAACTGCACGGCAAGTTCAGACTAACCAGGCAGCAGAAGAGAATCGACGATGAGAAGTCTAGCACCAAAATTCCTTGCAAGGGCCTTTATTAATGTTTCCTGATAAATTTCAGACCCTAGAAGCATGTTTGTGCAAAATAGTTAAATAAATAGACAAACAAGCATTATGAAATTGCCAACCAGAAAGTAAATCAGCACGGCCTTAGTTAATCTAAAAAAACAAAGAAATGCTGAAAAATACCAGATGGACCAGATAATAGAATTCGCTGGTTTAAAGACGAAATTCCTGATAAGCTTTCAGTGAGCTTCTTTTCCATGTGTATGAACTTCTTTTCCATGTGTAAGAATGAAGCTGATAAGAGCACACTCTTTGTATTCGGACTGCATGAAATGAGGACAGATGAGTAGATAAATAATCAGAAAAAGGTGATCCAAACAAATACTGTAAGCAAGTTTGCCTAAACATAAGCTGACAAGATTGACCGCTAATAAAAGCATAAAATAGATGACCCAAAAAAGGACGGTGAGCCAATTTTCTTGACAAACTTGACCACTAACAGCTAACAGCTAAACAATAAACAGAACAAGTCTCATAAATAATGGACAGCTGTTGAAACAAATCAGCTAAGCATATTACCTAAGATAGTACGGAAAATCCTCAAGAGTAAATTGAATAGCATCTGGACCAAGAAGTCCTTGTTTCAGTCCATCTTTAAAAATTTGAGAATGGCTTGGAGGTAAAGTGGGTGATGCAGAGATTGGTACGCTATTGTAAGGCTGGAAAATCTGCCAGCAGGTTAAGGTTCACTCATCACAACATTTAGGAGAAGAGGTCAAACTAACAAACCTCACAGATTTTATCATTATCGGAGTACCTACTACTATTAAATCCATGGAGACATGACAGATGACAGAAAAGGGCAAAGTACATTGTAAGAACAGATCATGATTAAAAAGGATACAAAGGCATGCTTGCAAAAGGCAACTTCATCCCCTCCTTCAAGGAAACTTATCCCGCCTTTGCTAATTTTTGCACCATTCAGTTCAACCAGACCCTTTTTGCCTACGACTGCTAACTGACATTCACCTGGTTGCTGGAAGAATAAAGATCACAATGTTTATGCAAGAAATTAAGAAATGTAACAACATGCCTGCACTCTATTACTGCAGAACCATAGCAAGGTTACCAGTACCTCAAGGGGCCACAACTTGCATAGAACACGGCTAGCATCATGGTCTTTCAAAAAAATGTTACACGTTTCACTTCCGCCGATAGAAAACTCAGTGCCAAACATGAGGACATGAGAAATCTGCAATCAGTGATGGTTGGTATCAGGTAGTGATTAAGCTGATTCACACATAGGTGACAACAAAGAAGGAATGCGTTAGAGTCAAGCAGATGACGGTCATACAATGTTTCTCATTCTGAAATGTTAAAGTTCTAACCAAGATGTTACGAACAAACTACACTACACAGAACGGTTGCAACTCTTAAGCTGCAATCTTCAAACTAACAGTATTTTCACCAGGAGTTCACTAGTACCGTGCCTTTCTGTGAGTGGTTAACTCTGAATCAAGCGCTACATTGTTTTTCTGAATCAACAGTTGGTGCTCTTGACGCAAGCAAACTCCAAGAACGATCAAGAAATTGCAGGCGTGTTGAATTCGTTCGACCAACGAACCTGAAGATCCCAAAACATAAAAAACAGATGCAAGCGAGCTCTAAAAAACATAAACATTCGCCCCAAACGAGCAAAATATGGAATCCTGGCGAGCTGTTCGCGTTTAGGGAACCTGCACAGAAGATGGTTTTGCTTAAACCTGTACATGCGCTACATTTGTTATCTTCATTCTCCAAAACCATCAAAACCTGTCGCGTGTTGACTCGAGCGAGCTCTCAACGAGAATCACTAATGAATTACCAAGAAACCACGCAAACATTGCATTCGAGTTTCACTCGTGAACATTGGAGGTGAAGAACCATCTAAAACCGATGCAAACGAGCACTAAAGCGTAGATATGGAGATCGATGAACGCCCAGAACCATCGAGAAACCGAGCATTCGCTCCCAGCGAGAATCCTGGCGAGAATAGAGAACAAAGAACTCAACAACCCCAATTAATTCACGCACCTGATTGCTCTGTGATATCAGCCTCGCCCACGGCCCCGGCTGCTGCGGCTCCACCGCCTGCAACCCAGTCGCGGCCGGCGGTGGCGTATTCTGAAGGGTCAAGTGCGCGGGCCTCTTCCCCGCCGCCACAGCAGACCTCGAGCTCGTCCCTTCCTTCGCCTCCGCGGCCACCGGCGCCTCCTCCTCGGGTTTCTCCGCCTCCGCATCCCCTTTCGCCGTCACCTCTGCCTGCGAGGCCAGGTCGGGTCAACCCGAGACATCCAATTCGGCACCGAGTTGTGGCGAGGGAGGGCGCCAGCCAGAGACGAGCTCACCTTGGAGCGCTTGGTGGGAGAACCGAAGGGCAGAGGCGGCGAAGAAGAACGGCGCTTCCCGCCGCCGCTGCCGTCGGAGGAACTAGGGTAAGGGTCCACCATGGCTGGCGGTTGCCGGAGGCGAGGGTTATGTTTCTGTTTTCGGAAACCTTTTTCTGCCGTTAGTGTTTTCACGCGAGAAAGTAAATGGTGAGTCAGCGAGGAGGGGACTTTAAGAGGAGAGAGAGCATGAGATGATTTCCGGTTAGGAGTACAAGTATTTGCTTATATTTTTTGTAGAGCCACCTGTCAATGTCACTCTTATTTCAGGGTGTAGGTGGGCATGCCCACGGCAGCCCACCATCCGCCCACCTGCGTCCTATAATTTAATAGGGATTAGCGATTGTATATACAGTACCCGCCTGCCCGCCTAAACCACCAGCTTTCTCGTGCAGCACACAACCATAGACCGATGGAACTATAATCAGTACAAGCATCACATTATCATTACGGAGTACAGGAAATGCCTCACAGTAGAAACTTAAAATAGCCTGCTGATCAAAATTCTTTCTGAAAATATATGAACATAATTATTATTTTCGCACTGATCTGCGACGAAGCGTGGTACGATTCCGTCAGCATGCTAGGGGACTCGGCCGATGCCGACTGCAACGACGACGACAATCCGACAATGATGACGCCAGTGTCAGTGGAGGTACCGTGGTCGCCCGATCTTTCCTAGCATGTAGCGTCACAACGCAATGCAGTTTCAGACTCGTGTAGAGCACCAAGGTCCAGCCGATGCCCGTCGTCGGGTTCCGCCTGCACCACCAGAGGAAAAAATCGGTCGTCGTTAAGCTGTCGTACGGGAGGAGGTCCTACGAGGGCAATGAAATGACCGAAATGAGTGGATGCCAAGTACCTGTACTGGCCGAGAGCGGGCCTAAAGCTACCGGTTTCGACCGGAGAGAAGATGTTAGTCTGCTGTTGATCCGTGTGGCTACACAAAGTTTAGTCCCACCTCGCCTATGGAAGGAGGCCACACCCACCTTATAAGGGAGAGATTCCTTCCTCCTTTCAGTCCGGGCTTTGGGAATGAAGTGGGCTCTCTTTTTAGAGTTGAGCTGTGAGCGCATGAACGTCCAGAACGTAGGCTGAGTGTTGGGTTGGGCCAAGTGGACGCTGACATCTGGTATCAGAGCTAGCGATCGCCATGCCTTCCTGAGGGGCTTCTCAGGGGGATGGGATGTTAGGCTGTTGTTGACCCAGTGTGGCTACACAAAGTTTAGTCCCACCTCGCATATAGAAGGAGGCCACACCCACCTTAAGGGAGAGATTCCTTCCTCCTTTCAGTCCGGGCTTTTGGGATGGAGTGGGCTCTCTTCTTATAGTTGGGCTGTGAGCGCATGAACGTCCAGAACGTAGGCTGAGTGCTAGGCTGGGCCAAGTGGACGCTGACATCTGGTATCAGAGCTAGCGATCGTCATGCCTTCCTGAGGGGCTTCTCAGGGGGATGGGATGTTAGGCTGCTGTTGACCCGGTGTGGCTACACAAAGTTTAGTCCCACCTCTCCTATAGAAGGAGGCCATACCCACCTTATAAGGGAGAGATTCCTTCCTCCTTTCAGTCCGGGCTTTTGGGATGGAGTGGACTCTCTTCTTATAATTGGGCTGTGAGCGCATGAACGTCCAGAATATAGGCTGAGTGCTAGGTTGGGCCGCTGATATCTGGTATCAGAGCTAGCGATCGCTATGCCTTCCCGAGGGGCTTCTCAGGAGATGGGATGTTAGGCTGCTGTTGACCCGCTGTGGCTACATAAAGTTTAGTCCCACCTCGCCTATAGAAGAAGGTCACACCCACCTTATAAGGGAGAGATTCCTTCCTCCTTTCAGTCCGGCCTTTTGGGATGGAGTGGGCTCTCTTCTTATAGTTGGGCTATCAGCGCATGAACGTTCAGAACGTAGGCTAAGTGCTGGACTGGGCCAAGTGGACGCTGACATCTGGTATCAGAGCTAGCGATCGCCATGCCTTCCTGAGGGGCTTCTTAGGGGGATGGGATGTTAGGCTGTTGTTGACCCGGTGTGGCTACACAAAGTTTAGTCCCACCTCGCCTATGGAAGGAGGCCACACCCACCTTAAGGGAGAGATTCCTTCCTCCTTTCAGTCCGGACTTTTGGGATGGAGTGGGCTCTCTTCTTATAGTTGGGCTGTGAGCGCATGAATGTCCAGAACGTAGGCTGAGTGCTGGGCTGGGCCAAGTGGACGCTGACATCTGGTATCAGAGCTAGTGATCGCCATGCCTTCCTGAGGGGCTTCTCAAGGGGATGGGATGTTAGGCTGCTGTTGACCCGGTGTGGCTATACAAAGTTTAGTCCCACCTCGCCTATGGAAGGAGGCCACACCCACCTTATAAGAGAGAGATTCCTTTCTCCTTTCAGTCCGGGCTTTTGGGATGGAGTGGGCTCTCTTCTTATAATTGGGTTGTGAGCGCATGAACGTCCTAAATGTAGGCTGAGTGCTAGGCTGGGCCGCTGACATCTGGTATCAGAGCTAGCGATCGCCATGCCTTCCTGAGGCTTCTCAGGGGATGGGATGTTAGGCTGTTGTTGACCCGGTGTGGCTACGCAAAGTTTAGTCCCACCTCACCTATGGAAGGAGGTCACACCCACCTTATAAGGGAGAGATTTCTTCCTCTTTTCAGTCCGGGCTTTTGGAATAGAGTGGGCTCTCTTCTTATAGTTGGGCTGTGAGCGCATGAACGTCCAGAACATAGGCTGAGTGTTGGGCTGGGCCAAGTGGACACTGACAGGTACCGTCCTATCTGTCTTGTCCGTCGCGTGAGTTTCAACCTGCGGTCTTAGTACTGATAGACAGAACACACACTGGACGAACTTGTATATCAGTGTCATTGGTTATACTTGAAGAAGCCTTCCCCTCTGACTCTGAACGCCGACGTCTTGAGGTCCGACCAACATCCCTCTGACAGCTTTTGTTAGGCTGTTGTTGACCGGTGAGCCTACACGAAGTTTAGTCCCACCTCGTCTACGGAAGGAGGCCACACCCAACTTATAAGGGAGAGATTTCTTCCTCCTTTCAGTCCGGGCTTTTGGATAGAATGGACACTCTTCTTATAGTTGGGCCGTGAGCGCATGAACGTCCAGAACATAGGCTGAGTGCTGGGATGTAATAAATACCGAATGTAATAAATCTGTATCAACGTCTATTTACACAAACCAAGAACGTAGGCTGAGTGTTGGGCTGTAATAAATACTGAATGTAATAAATCTGTATCAACGTTCACTTACACAAACCACTAGATACTGATCTGTCCACCTATGCATTTGAGCAGGTTCACTTACATATACTATTTCAGAATGTAATAAATATATATCAACGTCCACTTACACAAACCACTAGATACTGGATACTGATTTGTCCAGATGGTAGAGCTGATTAGCTAAGCTTACAGATAATCGCTCCGTTTCCAAACCCATGTCTGAAGATAAAAGAACGCATACATCTTTATCAAGGAAATGTTGCCAGGCTCAGATACAATTCCGACCACACATAGAACAATCTTTAGAGCCATGTGTAAGCAGCTCATAGGGACTTGGATGCATAAACTCGAAAGAGCCTAAATCTAGACGATGAGCTTGCAGCTGCAACATTTGCAGCATATCAGCATGATCTTCCCCTCCCTATCTTCAACTAAAGGGTACATGGTGTAATTGACAGCTATAGCTTTAGTATTTCAGTGTAGATATAGTCAAGTATACTACAGCAACATTCTTTGTACTGCACATGCTACTGATACATATATGAATAAGGTGTGCTCCTTGAGGGCCTGTGCTCGTGAGCTATATTCAACTTAAGGACTAGCCTTTTGTACTCCGATACCCTATGCATATATGGAATTTTTTTAGTTTTTTAAGATATTTAAACCTCGATTTTTTTTGATTCAGCCTTTTGAATATGGTTCTCCAGTAGCATGTTGCTTCTTAGAATTGTCACATCGAACTAAGCAGTGGCGAGGGTTTGTTGAGGCGCTGCACTGGCAGTGCCTAACTCTAGGATAATTTCTAGGGGACTGTCAGATACCTCGATTCCAAGTCCAGGACCAGCTAAAAGGTAGAATCAGTAACTCTAGGATAATTTCTACGGGATTCCAATTCCTATATGCAATCAAGATTATCAATTTAACCAAGAGGGAGAGAGAAATTTACCTTCTTCCCCTTCTCCTTGCTCCGTGCTTCGGTCGTTACCACATCATGGTCTCCAACTTATGCCAAGTCGTCATGGACCGCAAAAGTGAATCTGTTCCTCTATACGAGCTCACTTCCTACCCTTTTGAATGGTATACTACTTCATACTCCGTCGCATTATCATGATAGGTTCACACCGACAAGTACGGAGGCAAGGGAGGAAGACCGGAGCACCAAGCCCGACAAGACGGAGGCTTGGAAGAGAAGACGGAAGAAGCAGCAGATGAAGCCCCGGAGTCTCCGGCCACACCGGAGTCTCCGGACCTTCGACCCCGGAGTCTCCGGCCCTTCACCTAGGAGTCTCCGGCCCAGGACTCTGCACCCCCGCCAGGAAGTCTCTGCATGCCACCCCGGAGTCTACCCCGGAGAGCGACGCCATGCCCGGAGTCTCCGGCCCCTGCCCCCGGAGTCTCCGGCCTAAGTGAATGGGCTTGCGTGCCAACAGCTGGGCCTTGGCCCATGTACCCCTCTAGTCCGCCCCAAACCCTAGTATTATTGCCTAAACTACCCCTTGTTAAGTGGTTGACCTATATATAGAGCCCCCACCCCCTCATGTATCCCTTAGGCATATATGATAGACTAAAGACAACCCCCTTTGTGGAATCTCTAGTTTTGCCTCATCCCCTTCTACCAAAGGGGATCGACTATCATCACCACCTCGTTGGAGTTTGCATCGCGCCTCCCTCGTTGTACAAGGCCTTGGCATCGGTGTCCCTTTGCCAAGATGTCAAGACCCTCTCCAAGGTGTTCTTCCCTCTCCACGTGGGGTCGAGGGAGCACGTTGACCGATCTTTCCTTGCGAGGATTCTATCGGACCGGTGGCCACCGGTAGGAGCAATCAGCCTTGTATCGTGTGAGTTTTGCGTGTGTTCATCGTGTTCTTCGCGAGGTGTGCGTCCACTTTCGCTACCTTCTCCCTTTCCCCTCGTTTTCCCATCGATTTGACCACGAGATCCGTGAAGATAGGGCCACCCACGGGGTTACCCCATAACATCTGGTATCAGTAGCTTTTGGTTGCCACGGATTTCTCATTGATTTGGTCTTTTCCCCATAAATTCGAAAATTCCACCAAAAAATAGCTCTAATTCATGTTTTGGATCAATCTGTGATTTGAGTGCATTTTGGTAGGTTTTGATCCGTGGATTACTTGCTAAACTTGTTGATCTACCTTCCTCTGCGTTTCCATGGCCTAATTTATTGATTTCCCCCCACCAATTTGAGATTTTGGTTCGAGTTTTCCGTCCAAAATCGCGCTACGGACGAGTTATGGACGTTCTGGAAGTCCCAGACCGGAGTCTCCGGGGTTAGTGACCTCAGACCGAAGTCTCCGGGCCCCGAGACCGGAGTCTCCGCCCCCCTGCAGACAGAAAAACTGTTTCACCGTTTTGGTCATAACTTTTGCATTCGAACTCGGATTTTGGTGTTCTTTAGCTCGTTTTGAAGAGGAGAAGGAGATCTACATCATAATATCTGTGGTTCATGCTATATACTACATACAAATTTCGTGAGAAAGACGTAATCCACCAATAAAGGGTGAAGATCGGCGATGAAAGGTATAAAAATTTCGCCACTTCTCCCCACTTGCTTGACTTTGTGAGCTACACTATCTTTGCGTTTAACAAACACCTATTGAGACTAGTTCCTCCTATGATTGCTTGGGCTATGCATATTTATACCTTGTAGAATTCCGAACAAAAATTGTGAGCATGTTATCTCATATAGTTATCTTGTATAGTTGTTGGCACACGGAAGGGGCAAGTGAAAAAGAAAAGAAAAGTGAAAAAAATAGAAAAAGAAAAAGAAGAAAAAGAAAGAAAGAAACAAGTGACTCATAGAATAGGAAGCGCAAGCTCGATGAACATCAAATAGGTGGTACTTATTATGCATATCTTGTAGCCCACCAATTTTATTGCAATCGAACTAGCGTCTCTCCTTGCACTTGTGCGACACGAGCTTATAGTCTTCGCTAGGTAATCATTTGGTTCTTAGCTCACTTTCTCCGTCGCACAAGTCCCATTTATCGCACCGTGTGTGTTTTCTTGTATATAATTCCTATCTTGTGGATTGACTTGTTTTGCTTTGTGATCATCGTGGTTCTTTACTTGCCATTACAACATCTTGATTTCAGATTGGTTCTTGACATACCACCTTCCATACCTATCCACCATAACCTTTGTGTGTGTGTGTGTTTTAGTGGTTAGTTGGTTTTGGTGTTCCGCGTGAACTTCACTTTGCTTGGTTTTGATTGCTCTCAAGTGTTGCCACTTGCACGATACTATCTTCCAAGGTAAAGTAAGGTTTGACGTTGCATCCCTAACCCCCCTACCACTTTCATATACACCACTTGGTCTTGTGAATCATGTATAGGGACTCCGGAACTGATGATAATATCTATGAAGAATCCATGATGAGCCACCACGACTATAACAACACAAGTATAGAGGACATGATGGAGCACTACACCGACAATGGCTCCGCATGCTTTGAGAACCCGGAGCATTGCACCTATGACGACTCCACATGCATAGAAGACATGGAGCACTGATACATTGCAAATGTATCTATAATTTTTGATGTTCCATGCTTGGTTTTATCCACTTTCTTGTGTTTTGTTCCAACTATAGAGTACTTTTCATATGATTTCTTGGACTAACCTATTAACAAGAGTCATAGTGCCAGTTGCCTGTTTTCTGCTGTTTTTGGTTCCAGGAAAGTCAGAAAATGAATATTCTCAGAATTGGACGGGAGAAAAGCCAAAGTGCCTATTTTTCCGGAAGTCATCAGATGCCAGAATACGAGACGGAGAGGGGCCAGGGGGCCACCACACCACCTAGCCGCGCGGCCCAGCCTGGCCCGTGCCAGGGGGTGGTGAGGCCATCCCTGGCACCCCCTCGGCCTCCCCTTCCGACTATAAGATGCCCTCGGGACGTAAACCCTAAGTGCCCGATCAAAAATCCATGAAAGAGTTTGTAGACACCATCATCTCCATCCCTAGTCGGGAGGGATCTGAAGCTCTTCCCGGCACCCTGCCGGAGAGAGGAATTCACCCTGGAGGCCTTCTTATCACTATGCAAGCCTCCGGTGTGATGCGTGAGTAGTTCATCCTTGGACTACGGATCCATGCAGTAGCTAGATGGCTGGTTCTCCTCCTTTGTGCTTTCATGCTTAGATCTTGTGAGCTCCGTTCATGATCAAGATCATCTATTTTTAATTCTACATGTTGTGTTTGCGGGGATCCGATGGATATTGAGATGCTATTTTAGATTGATTATTGATTCTATCATGTCTTTGTTATTTGTGATCTTGCATGCTTTCCGTTGTTAGTAGCTATCTTGGCCAAGTAGATGCTAGCAACTCCAAGAGTTAGTATTTATGCTCGATAGTGGGTTCATGCCTCTGGTAATATGGGGAAGTGACAGAAATCTCTAAGGTACTAGATGTGCTGTTGCTACTAGGGAGAAAACAACAATCCTTTGTTCATAGAACAATCGTATTATTTACTTTACACGCAGTTCGTAAAGCAATAATCTGTTGCTTGCAACTTAATACTGGAGGGGGTTCGGATGATAATCTGAAGGTGGATTATTAGTCATAGATGCAGTTGGATGGCGGTCTATGTATAATGTTGTAATGCCCAATCGAATCTCAAAGGAGTCAAGATGATTAGTATATGCATGTATTGCTTTCTCGATGTTTGTCAATTGCCCCGCTGTAATTTGTTCACCCAGCATGTTATCTATCTTAAGGAGAGCCACCTCTAGTGAACTATGGATCCCGGTCCTTGTCTTTTACATTCAATCTACAATCTTTTACTGCTTTATGTTTACTTTCTGCAAACTATTACTTCTTTCCATTCGATACGTTTAATCCTTTGTTTTCCACAAAACACGGTGAGATTGACAACCTCATCGCAAGTTGGGGACAAAGTTTTGTGGTTGTGTTGTGCAGGTCTCCACGTTGCTACTAGCACCGGTAGTGCGCCCTACCAAAGCTCAGCTAGTAACACCTTTGGGGTGTTTCCTTGCTCCTACTGGTTCGATTAAACCTTGGTTTCATAACTGAGGGAAACTTGCTGTTGTGCTCATTATACCTTCCTCTTGGGGTTCCCAACGATCTCTACATCAACCACGCACCAGCACTTTTCTGGGCGCCGTGCATTGAGCCATCAAGCACGTCATCTATGGCTCCTCAAGCATGGATAACTTGGATCTCTACATCGACAATGGCTCCCCATGCATGGAGTACATGGAGCACTACGCCGACAATGGCTCCACATGCTTAGGTGACATGGAGTACTACATCAACAACGAATCCCCAAGCATGGATGGATTCGAGTGCTACAACGATGACGGCTCACCAAGCATGGAGGACATGGCAAGCTTCACCCACTTCGAGGGCTCTTCCATGAGCCATGAAGAATACCTCCACCGCTTGGAGATGGAGGACTACTATGCCAAGCTAGCGGAGACGCATCATCAAGAAACCATGACCTTCAAGGCCAAGTGTGCCACACCAAAGGGCACCACCTACTTCGATGATCCACCTCTAAGGCGTCAAGCGCCACCACCTACATGGCGTAATGCACCACCATCTCCAAGGCGACGAGCGCCATCACCTCCAAGCCGCCAAGCGCCACCATGTCCAAGGCGCCAAGCACGACCATCTCCAAGGCATCAAGTGCATCTACCTCCAAGGCATCAAGTGCCATCTACTCTAAGAAGAGTGGCGGCCAAACATCATCTTCCACACAAGGCGCCACGAAGCAAGAATCTTCATCGACATACATCCTCTAGAGATCATCGCCAACATCAAGAGGATACACGACGTCGTTCAAGGCATCTTCACCATGAAGACGGAGAATACATGTTGAGCGCCATCCATAATGCTCAACAAGCTCAAGAAGGCACCACCATCAAAAGGAGAGTGCCAAGGAATAGGATCATCATCGCGAGCGTCATGTGGATGACCAAGTGCTTCTCCAACACAAACCTTCGGCAAGGCACGCCAATGACTTCCGTCGACACCATCATAAGGCACCTTCAAATACTAGTGCCACCACCAAAATGGCACCAAGAGCAAGCCTTCTTCCACGCCATCAAGTTTCAACGCCAAAACTTCAAGTTCAAGATGAAGCATCCAACTACAAGAGCTTCAATGCAACTTCTTCTTCAAGCACTCCAAGAATGTCATTCAAGAAAGAGATGGACCTCTACTTCGCCAAGTTGGACGAGGTCGTCAAAAATATGACCCCACAAGAGATAGAAGAAAACAAGTTGCTTTGCCAACAAGTGGATGCAAGGGCAAAGATGGCGTCAAGGACCAATACTTCCAATTTGAGTGCCACCACTACAATGGCACCCAATGTACAAGACGATGGCATGGTCAAGAATGGTGAGCATGGGATTTTCCCTTCACCAAAGGAGGCGCATGGAGTTGAGAGAACCGAGCCTATCCCTACATGCCTGAGTGATGATGTGGTACCAATCCCATGGGAGAATGAGAGCCACTTAGCCCACTTGACTGAAAACAAGAGTGAGATGAGTGACTCCACCATACGTGAGATTGAGTGCTTCCACTTCGAGGGCATGAGTGATACACCGAGTGAGTTGAGAGTGGTAGTTGATAGGTCATGTGAGACCACTTTGATTTCTAACGACTTGCCCTCTACCTCTAGTGTGTTTTCTCTTGATGTGCTAGGTTCCATGGATCAAGAAGCACCAAACTTGGAGATGATGATGCCTCCAACCAAGAAGATGTACATGGTGGATGAAGATGATACCATCCCCATATTGGATGAAGAATTCGCCCACATGGAGGCCAATACTACCACAACACCCACTTCATATGAGAGGTATGAACAAGGTAAAAATTTGAGTGTTGATGATGCCATGATCCCATTAGTGGACATGATGAATTGTGATGATTGACATGCTATGGATGATGTTTGTGATATCACATATGACTCATTGGTATTTCCATGTGATACTTTGCCTTTGCATAATGTTGAGCATGTGAAATTATTTGATTGTGATGATGTTGCCATAAACATGCCATGCTCTAAATGTTACGTTGATGATATCATTGCTTGCACTTTGTTGAACAATTGCTCTTACCAATGTTTTGCTTGCAATGATGTTACCAATGGTACCCTCGAACCATGCTTTGTCATGAATGTTTTACAATCTCTCCTGTTGCTTGCAATAAGTTGAATAATTACTCTTTCACTTGTTTTGATTGCAACAATAATGATATTATGTTTTCTATTGAGATGGCCCCCATAGCTTTCGCAAATTTTGGAGATTTTGGTAAATGCCATGATAAGCATGTTCCCCACTTGTATACTCACCATGCATCCATTTCATATTTGATTGACATTGATAGTGATCTGCACAAGAAGAGATATGTCATGATGGATGATGTATTTCTCTACCACGCACACACGTTCTTCCTTTTGTGTTTGATGTGTGTAGGTACCCGCACAAGCATGTCAACCTCGGTTGAGCACGAGTTGACAAAAAGAGCTCTAGAGAGCATCCCCCAAGTGAGTTCAAGATCGAACCCAGCTCTGATACCTTTTGCATCCTTTGCATCTTTCATGTTGACAAATTGCTCTTTCCTATGGTTTGCTTGCAAGCATGTTAATGGTATTCTTTCACCTTGTGACAATCATGTTTCCTTGCTATTGGATATTGATGCTTTGTGTGTTGCAACAAAAATGTTGAACAATTTCTCTTTCCGATGTTTTGTGTGCAACCATAATGCCATTATGAGCATGTATTATCATGAGAGCTTCCAAGTCTCTCGTATTGTTGTTGCAACAAACATAAGGACCACTTACTCTTTCATATGGTTTGTTTGCAAATATGTTGTTTTTTTCTTCCGCTTGCGATACTCATACACCCATGATTTGCTTTTGATGATATGTGTATGGCATCCAAAATATTGAACAATTGTTCTTTCCAATGGTTGGTTTGCACACATAATGATGTTGTTTTGAATATCCCTCCTCATGTGTTTTTGCTGAATTCTCCTAGCTTTGCATCAAATATGTTGATCAATATATTAGTCAATTGCTTTGAGTGCCACACTAAGACGTTATATGGAGTTTTTGAGTTCCCACATTTGGATGATGTTCAAACGTTTTCCATGCACTTTGACCTTGCATATGCATCCCGTTTGCTATACTTGAGTTGTGTTAATAGTGTTGTGAACAAGAATGGACATGCCACAAATGACATGCTCCTCTATCACACACAAACATATGCTGCTTGGTCTTTGTTGTGTGAAGGTACAGTTGCTTACGCGCCAACCTCAATAAACCATAAGTTGACAAGACGAATCGAAGAGAGTTACCTAGAGCTGCCCTTCAATGAGCTATATCTACACCATAAGGTGATTTCCTTCTACTTGAGGACTCATGTTATAATCTTCATGAATTGGCTACTCTTTGAGTGTTGCTTCGCTTTTGTTGTGAGCTTTGTAGGCCTCATGGAAGGTGAAGGAACATTGAAGTGTTGTCAATTCAATCTTCCCGAGGACGACTATATGGTGAACCCCAGGATCAAGGTCTTTCGATATCTTCTACTTTGTGATGAGCGTGTAGAGTCGAGGACGACTCTTTTTGAAGGGGGGAAGATGATGTAGCCCGAACTTCGGTCGTTACCACATCATGGTCTCCAACTTATGCCAAGTCGTCATGGACTGCAAAGGTGAATCTGTTCCTCTATGCGATCTCACTTCCTACCCTTTTGAATGGTATACTACTTCATACTCCGTCGCATTATCACGATAGGTTCACACCCACAAGTATGGAGGCAAGGGAGGAAGACCGGAGCACCAAGCCCGACAAGACGGAGGCTTGGAAGAGAAGACGGAAGAAGCAGCAGCTGACGCCCCGGAGTCTCTGGCCCTCAAGCCCCGGAGTCTCCGGCCACATCGGAGTCTTCAGCCCTTCGACCCCGGAGTCTCCGGCCCTTCGTCCCGGAGTCTCCGGCCTAGGACTCCGGCCCAGTCTCCGTACCTTCGCCAGGAAGTCTCTGCATGCCACCCCGGAGTCCACCCCGGAGAGCGACGCCATGCCCGGAGTCTCCGGCCCCTGCCCCCAAAGTCTCCGGCCTAATTGAATGGACATGCGTGCCAACAGCTGGGTCTTGGCCCATGTACCCCTCTAGTCCGCCCCAAACCCTAGTATTATTTCCTAAACTACCCCTTGTTAAGTGGCTGGCCTATATATAGAGCCCCCACCCCCTCATGTGTCCCTTAGGCATAGATGATAGACTAAAGACAACCCCCTTTGTGGAATCTCTAGTTTTGCCTCATCCCCTTCTACCAAAGGGGATCGACTATCGTCACCACCTCGTTAGAGTTTGCATCGCGCCTCCCTTATTGTACAAGGCCTTGGCATTGGTGTCCCTTTGCCAAGACGTTAAGACCCTCTCCAAGGTGTTCTTCCCTCTCTGTGTGGGATCGAGGGAGCATGTTGACCGATCTTTCCTTGCGAGGATTCTATCGGACCGATGGCCACCAGCGGGAGCAATTGAGTTTGTATCATGTGAGTTTTGCGTGTGTTCATCGTGTTCTTCGCGAGGTGTGCGTCCGCTTCCGCTACCTTCTCCCTTTCCCCTCGCTTTCCCATCGATTTGACCACGAGATCCGTGAAGATAGGGCCACCCACGGGGTTACCCCATAACACTTCCTCTTCTCCTTGCTCCGTGGTCGAGGGCACGGATGTGATGGTGCCGTCGACATGGTGCTGGCCATGCGGCTGGGAATGCGAGGGGAAGGAAGAGGCGAGCAGTAGGAGGCAGCGTCGATGGGGGGATGGTTCCCGCAGGCATGGCGCCGGCCTCCATCGCCAAGGAGGGGGTCGAGATGCGGCGTGGCGGCGGTAGCGGTCGAGGCGTGGTTGTCTGGCAGATTCTAACGGTTGTTCATGGGCCTCCACTTCTGGGAAATAGGTGGGATGGGCTGGCGGCGCCGTGGGCAGCCCATGTCCACCTACAAGGTGAATCTTATTAAACTTTCTGAGGGTGGGTTCTGTTCTCAGTTTATAGGGTTTATTTGAGGACGTTGTTGTGATGTTTTGTTCGGTTGATGGATCGCAATGAACATGTGAAATACTTTTGTTTAGATGTTGTAATGCGAAAATGTGTGCACTTGAGCATTAGTGCTCTTGTTTTCTAAAAAACAAATGTGAGGTCTTCAAAAATTTAAATATATAACTAGACACATACATCTTATACAATAGAAATTTCCTTTAAAAATATGTTGTATTTTGGACTATGCAAAAAAGATAATTTATGACAAATCATACATATCTCTAGTCTGATTTACTGTCAGAAATTTATCTTTTCTGTAGCCTAAAATAAAAATATTTATTTACTGAAATTTTGTCCAAATATATGGACCATATACATGTATTTGAGATACTCTTTTTTTTTAAAACTCAAAATTACCATTTATTTATTTTTCAAAACGAATGGATCATTCGGTGCTCATGTGTATCAAATCCTCTCCGCTCATTGTAATGTCCCTTCAAACATCTCCCAATTGGCAATGTCATCAACATCTACTGAATAATTTATTCTGATATCATTATCGAACCATTTACGGAAAACAAGGATATGCCACGTAGTGATTAATATGGGCTAATCCGAGACACTCGGACGAAATGTCTTCAACACTAAAAATCGAAACTAATCGACAAACAATGAAACAACTAGCTAGCTACTACTCAAAGCACCAAGATAATGCATACAAAAACAATATCGACTCTAGCACACTTTTTCGCCTTGGATCTCTACTCCAAGACAAAATCGTCAAGAAGGAACGGTAATCGACATCACCAATCTGAGGTTGCTTTAATGTCTTGAAGATGCGGCGAGCAAAATGATCACAAGTCGTGTCCCGCATAGGTGAGGAACCACCTCGCAGAATTGTTTAACGTCGCCCTAGAGCTTAAAATCTTGCCCAAAATATCTAGATTTAAATTTGGTCAAATATCATTAAAATTCACCCCACTTTGATAGCTCGCAATTTAGAAAATATCTAAAATATCGAGGTCTCTAAAAGTTTGTCCTTTTATTTAGAAAGGGTTCAGTTACTTTTCTGGGATGAGATCATGGGAGCAAAGCCATAAAAAGAGATGCAAATTTTGTGTGTTGCCAAATTCTAAAATACAAACATAATGATTGTATAGATATGTTTTCCTGCTCATATTTAATGAGGAGTAAAATGCATCCATGGTACTTAAATTTGACACATAAAATCGATATGATCACCCACCTTCCGAATATGCAATGTACGGTAATCTGCAAAAGGACGGAGTGTGAGGGGCACCACATCCACGCCATGGTGAGCATAGCTACGGGCGGGATGCCGTCGTGCAGGGCAACTTCGCATTCTCTGAATCCATATTGGAAGGGCACTAGATGGAACTCGAGTCATGGGCGTAGCCGTCGGCGGACGCGCAGACCCTAGTGAGGCCCCGAGCTGAGTCCTCTCCCAGTCGCGGAAGATGTCGTCTCAGCGGTGCAGATGTCGGCGCCCTTCTCCCCGTGGTTTTGTTCTTCGATTTGTGCATGTCCCGCTGCCCGGAGACACGAGTCATGGAGGACTAGTCACCGACAACCGCATCACCGAGTAGGCTAGCTTGCGTAGGTGCCTCCGATGGGAAATGGGCTCGAGGGATTAGGCAATAGAGAGAGCGGTCAAGAGAAAGGTGTCTTGTCCGATTTTGACACCGGAGATATGCACTCCCCTTTAGTTCGGCTAGGGGCGCAATGCGTAGCAAGCTCGATAGGCAAACGCGAAGAACACACAATCACAAAGAAGCCCACACGGGGTTTTTACCTAGGTTCATGCCGCATTGTGGAAAGCCTACGTACTGCAACTATGGTGTACATGGTGGATGATAAACCGGTTATTGATGTTTTTCATAGGGAAGGATCTGATGATTACTTCTCTTCTAAGCTAACTAGTTCTTCTATGATTTCATCCCCATCTTCTTGACAGGCACGGGCCTGCTTTTATAATGGCAAGGGGACACCATAAGTGTCGACACCACGCGTCGTGGTGCTGCGTGCATGGATATAACATGGCGAAGCGGTTCTGTCGCCCGACCACACGGACTGTAGCGCGTATATATGGACGTGCATCGCTTAGCAGGGTCATGTCCCATCCACGTGGCCTCGGTCAGGTGTCGATCGCCAGATGTATCATCTTCCCGAGGATCCTATTGTCGAGATGCTGGGAATGTTCTTGGTCATGACCCCGTCAAGGGATCCCTGGTCCAGAGTCGCAGTCTGCCTGTTGTCTCCAGGAATGATTCTCAATGCCCGGGATCGCTATTTGATGTGTTACTTGAGCACGGAAGACGAGTCAGGGTACCCGAATCGTCCCGGGAGCAAGGGTCCCCGAGCTTCTCCCCACTTTGCGTCGTGGGATGATAGGTCATTTCCCGTAGGACCGTGTACCCCTGGTTTCCATGGGAACGATAGTAGCCCTCGGGTAAGGTGTTGTCCAACGATGGCCTCATTGGGGCGGCATATTTCCCAATCGGGCAAGGACCACAATTGTACACGGGCTCGAAGCGGGCATGCCTCCTCGGATCTGCCCAAGCACTCTGGTGTAGGTTTGGTATCGCTCTGATAAGATGTCTTACCATTCTATCGCCTTGGGTTCTTATAAAGTTGTGGCAGGCTCTAACAACCCGTAAATTTGAGAGAGACGGAATTAGATAAAAAAATATATGTGTGCATTGCATCCATGCATAAAATCCGAGAGAACTAATTTTTTTATAGAACTTGTCAAAGTGATTTAAGTTCCACTTAGCTGGTGATTTAGGACTAGATCATCATGTTAAGTGTTAAAACTTTGAAATAAGCTTTGGTAAACTTCTATGTTAGGAAGCGTAGATGTATAACTCGTAAATAAAAATGAATCAACAACATACACTCTAAAAGAAGCAAGTAAAACTTGATGCTTAACTTATATCTTCTCTAAACCTCATTTAACACATGTGCTGAATAATTCTCTGTACATGATCACACCATCAAAACAAGATCAAATACGTTCTTAACTGATCGTATGCTATCTTATCTTAAACCTCATTCATTCTACCAACACTTATGAATGACGGATGTCTGAAAGAGCACAAGTTCGTGCGAAGCACTTTTCGTGGAAATATTAGTTCTGATTTTTATAATGATCCCAACGAGAAGTCTAGGAAAGTGTTTATCTGGGGTGTCTCTATCGCACCCAAGTGAGTTTGTAGCGTGGATTAAATAGAAAGTAAATAACATAAAGTAAAGTAAAGTACAATGATTTATTAGAGTTCCTGTAGATGAGAAGTTAGGTCCAGAGAGATTCAGTACATGGTGATAGTGACTATGTCAAATGGATAAAGTGAGATAAGTAATAGTAATTCTTCATAAAAATACGTAAGTACGCGAGCAACCATTTTAGCAAGAACTCCTCTAGGTGGATTCATCTGACTCTCATGATTCTTTTGACTGTTACCACCAGCCATGGTCAGCGCAACAATTTAAGGTTGTTAGACCGAATCAAGACTTTAATCTTTGTGGTTCCTCGTGCTTCTCGAGTTATACTAGTTCCTATTTGATATCATCTGCGTCATTCAGAGGTCGCCAATCCACTAGTAACAAGTTTGTCTATGTAGTTCTCTAGATCATGTCATCTGGGCCCTTAGATTAGATAACAAGCATTACACATAACATAGATAATCATTCTTGCGCAAAATAATAATAACCACAATCACAAATAGATGGAATATAAGATAGGCATATCACATCTCATCGATAACCTACATCTCCTAGGCCTAGGGGATTTACTCACACATGAGAGAGGAAGAAAACAGTGATATAATCATAATATAAATAGAGTTCATCCCGGTACTACCATAGCAAGCCATAATAAAAGGAAGATTGAATCAAATACAATCCAAAATATGGATAGAGTTGCAAACACTAATCTTACAAGTGCGATGATCTCTCTCTGTCTCTCTTGTACAAGGAGTATGGTGGATGAATGGATGAACTAGAGGTTTAATATCTTGGAGCAGATTGAGGGGAGAATCCTACTCTCTCTCTGGATCTCTTCTCCCTCTCTTCTAGACTGTACGTCGGTTGTTGTCTTCTATTTTCGCGTATGCCTCCTCCACGGAAGTTGATCTATTTGACCAGACAAAGGCATCGACACATCGAACGGGCGCGCATTATGGGTAGGTCCTGGCCATACAGATGGTCATTAAAACGTCTGACGTCTTAGGTCAAAATCCACCCAATTAATGACTTGCTTGATTTGCTTCATTAAGCTCATAAATGGTTTTATATCCTTCAAAAAGTTTCTAGCACCTGAAAGCCATCATAAACAACAAGATTCATCTATTCTCATGATATTAGCGTTAGTTGCAAGAAAAAACCAACAAAAATAGAGAAAAACCAATGTAAAAGCATCGATAAAATGTGATCAAATTGGGAGCTATCAAGTCCCTCAAGGTTAACTATTACTCGCACTCGAGTGACGAAGTAATAAAATGAAAGATAACATAGGCCAATTTGAATAAAACAAATTACAAGTTTCGAGGGGATGCCACATTTTTACATTTGCAAATCATACAACCCTAAACGTAATCACAAAAATATTTGAATGGTTACACTTAGTCTCCCTGCCTAGCTGCAAATAACTTGCTATCAAATAAATCTCAAATTTTAAGCAAATATCAAGAATTTATCTAGGCTTGTGAATAAAAATCTTTAGCGCCTCTCCTTTAGTGAGAGTAAAATATTTTAGCATGGAGTTCTTTGTCAATAAAAGTTCTCAAGTAATGTCACAAGAATGAAGAGTAAATAATAGTGCTAGATTGTTTCGGCTCAAACTGCTATCCATATCATCTCGATTCTTTTCACCCGTGGGATGGACAACGGAAAAGACACGCGGCGACGTCGCAACGGAGCCCTGCTATCCCGTGAGGCGGGTCCTGCTGCGGGCCAGGCCAAAAGATTTCATACCATGGACGTTTGTACCACGCACGGTCGTACCTTGCGTCGCAGGACGGTGGACCACGTGCACGCCATGGGCCCACCATCAGCGTACGCGGGCAGGACCAGGCTCTGTGAGAGGCTCTCCTGGCGCGACACGCCTCCGCATCTGCTAGATTGTGGGGCCTGCCGAGAGACGATGTGGCACCGTGAGCCTATACCAGTCACGGACTCTCGTGAACGCGGGCCTGCCCAGAGCCAGTGTGGCAGTGTAGACCATACGCGGCCGTGGTTCCTCGCAAATGCGGGGAACATACATAGCCGACGTGGTGCTGTGAGCCCATGTTGGATGTGGTTTATCGCGTATGCAGGGCCCGTCCAAAGACGTCCAGAGCAGACGTGGCGCTGTAAGCCCATGGTGAGTGTGGTTTCTCACGTATGTGCGGCCCGTCCATAGACAATGAGTCGTGGTAGACTATAGCCGGCAGAGGTTTCTCGCGGACAAGAGGTTCGCGGACATCTGATGTGGGATTGTATGCCCTAGACGGACACGTTTCCTTGTGGCGGAGGGTCGGCCTGGCAACATAGACTATAGGCATCATCAGTTTATCGCGGACGAGAGCACAACAGGTCTATAGCTTGAACCTTACACTTCCCTCTTCTATATAAGTGTCTTTGCGTCTCTTCTTTGGTATTCAGTCAGATATTTATTTTATATAGCATGCTGCTAAAGGTGGCTTCTTGCACCCTGGTTTGTTCGTACATCTCGCCAGTCGCTCCGGTTGAGCTCCGAGAGGAGCAGGATGTGGCTATTCGACTTGGCGATGCATCTTACCTAGCCAACCTCTCTTCATCCATTCTGTGTTAGACGCCTTGATGACATCGCCCAGAACGGTCTTCACTACATCTTCGGCATCGACGATGATGTAGCTCGATGCTCCTCCCTTAGGCGTCCTGCTTACCGGATGGACGCAGTGACATTATGACTCATCGCAGATAAGAAGGCGAGGTAGATTCGGGATAAGCTGCATCGATCATCGACATTCGGGCAAGACGACAACGGTAGCGTCTTCAAACGCAAACGGTAAGCCTGCATCGTTATCCTTTAAGTTTTTCACTGCCATTTTTACCCATTTTGTCTTTACCTAATTTATTTTCTTTTGCTTTTATAGGTACTATGTGATTGTTTCACGTCTGGGCGTTGGCGGCTATGACTGTGCATGGACAACAAAAGGCTAGAGAGAAGAGAAGGACTACCTCGCACGTCGTGTCTGTACGTGATGCAGAAGGCTGAGCGGTGGCGTTCAGTTCATCGACATGTTTCCAGCTGGCATTGGAGGAAGATGGTCGTGTCTTCACGTCCAGAGTGAAAGCCGTACGCCTAGGCATTGCACGCTTAGGGACCTTCTAGTTATAGGCCATGACGGACGTACGACTTGCCTTTATGTTTAGATCCTAGGCTTAGATGTTAGATTCGTAGTGCCATGGAGCATATTGGCTTATGTTGGGTTCGCAGCATAGAAAATCAAAATTTTCCTACGATGTGAACATCTAAGCACTAAGATCTATCTACCTAGATACAATCAACAGGTGGATATACATCCATAAAGAACATACCCTTAAAGAGCGACAAAGCATTGTTAACGAAACTGATTTCGTGGTTGATGTAGTCGTACACTTGCCGATCTCAAGATCGTGATGAAGTCTAGCAAGTCCAGCAGGTCCAGCACCAGTAAGTTCATCAGGTCCAACATCAGCAAGTCCAGCACCGCAAAGCAGCGGTGCATCCATGATCGCACACACATCCGGTACCCCGACAACCTCCGTACCTCGCTCCAGCAAAGCAGCGGAAGCAGCAACTCCTTTCTAGATAAAGCCACTGAAAACATGTATCTCGCTAATATGAGACCATAGGAAATAATTTTTAGAGAGAGAGATATCCTTCATGAGGGTGTGTGAGATGAGAGGAGGGAGTGGGAGGCCTTTTATAGGGAGAGGGGGGCAGCCCCTCACCATGGCCGGCAGCCAAGGGAGATGCCCCCACCTCTTCCACATTCATATGGGTGGAGCTCACACTCATATAATTAGCCTCCCACTCAAAGTTCCACTCACCTCCATTAAATTTTTACCAAATTTAATGCAAACTCTCATTTAATAAAACTCTTTTATTTATTTTATTCGGAATTTTGTTAATTACTTTAATTAACAAACATTCACATAAAACCTCCTGCAACATTTCAATATCACATGCAGAATCAGTTTCTACAATTTCACCTGAAACAATTTTGGTTTCCATCGAAATGATTCCAGTGCTTTCATAAATCTTTATCTGAAACATATTTGCTCCAAATGGTGTTGGTATCCCTTAAGTGTGTCACCCTATGGTTCGCGAATAATGCAAACATGATCGAGACCCCTCTCCGATCAATAATCAGCAGCGGGACCTGGAGATCCGTACTGACTCCCACACATTCAATAATGACTCTAGTGATCGTGTGAACCTTTAATGTTGTAATCAAATCCCTTTGTCTCACGATATATTACATGTCCGAGATTCGATCATCGGTATCCATATACCTAGTTTGATCTCGTTACCTATATGCAGTCTTTTCTCGTTCCCGTGATATAACATTCTAGTGATCACATCACTTGCTTGCAAGCTATCTCAATGTAATATCATCGAGAGGGCCCAGCGTATATCTATCCGTCATCGGGATGGACAAATCCCACTCTTGATCCATGAGCCTCAACATAACACCTTCGGAGTATCTGAACCCACCTTTATTATCACCCTGCTATGGTGTGATGTTTGATGTTATCAAGTTACTCTTCTAGTGTTAGTGATTGACATGATCTCATGGTCTAAGGACTAGAATTACTTCGTAAGATGTTATAGCAATTTATACACAATGAATTTCGTATTGCTATAATTTGGATGAATGTTCATCACATCATTTCACTAATGTTGTGACCTCGTTATTAACAACATCCAATGTTCATGATCAGAAAACCTTGATCATCTTGTTAATCAATGAGATAGTTTATATGAGAGGCATAACTAGGAACCCTTTATTTGTTTATTAAACATAAATATTAATACAATTATAGCATGCAAAATAAATATTTATCACAATGAATAAGTTAATAATCACTTTATTATTGCATCTCGGTCATATTCCCTTCAGCTTATATGTTAGTCCTTACAATTTAGGAATGTAATATCTTACGTGTAAGTTATGTATATATCAATTGTTTTACGAGGGATAAATCCATGTGTACGTGCCTCGAAATGGATATGTATGTATCAATTATTTTACGTGGGAAAAATCTATGTGGATGTGTCTCGGAATGGATCGAACATTGTCATAAGAAAAATCATGCACGTGACAGTAAATAAACATGCGTGTGTCCTCTTTTTAGCATACTTGTATGGCTTCAAACTTCACAAGTTTTAATACATAGAATAATACGCGTGTTCTCTTTTTACCTTTTATGCCTGATCTCGAACTTCACAGGTGTTAATGCAGAGAACAATATGTGCGTTATTTTTTTAGTTTAGATGTGTGACTTCTTTGTCGCTTTCCTTGATGAGATGGTCCAAGACTGACTGACTTCTCTCGAGCTTGCGCGTCGTCGTACCCTACATCGCTGGACGGTAGGTCACGCGCGGGACATGGGCCGTTGTCAGCGTACGCGGGGTACGACGACACACGGTGATAGGCATTCCCAGCGTGAGACGCCTCCGCAACCGCCGGGTGGCGTGGCCCGCCAAATCCAACGTGGTGCTGTGAACCCATGCCGGATGCGGACTCTCGCGGACATGGGCACTCTCAATATCGACGTGGCCTTGTGAACCCATTAAGGCCGTGGTTTCTAGCGGACGTAGGGCCTGCCTAGCACTGTCTCTATTGATGTCTCCGTCACTTTTCTTGATGGGTCTGCCCAAAACTGACTGGCTTCTCTCTACCTATAAATGGACACTGTCTCTATCGGTGTTTAGTACCACCTCAGAAATTTACTGAGGATTAAACCGGTTTATAAATCCGGAAATTGAAAAGCATGCACGTAAACCATTGATAGCTGGTGTTTGACATCTAGAAATTTTGTACTAATGGTTTACTTTTCGTTTGATAACACACTTTTGATTTAAACTCAACATCTCTCAATGCAATTTTATCATCAAACACTATGTCTGTCATTGTGCCTCTATCACTTAGCATTTCTAGAGCATATATTTTCTCTTTTCTCCTGCACGTAGATGTAGTGAATCACATCATAAAGTGTTATGTCTATAGTCCGCGCCTGGGGGCGCAGAGAGAAGTCTAGTTTTAATAATAGAGTATCTAATTAACACCCGGGTCGAAAATCGTGACTCTATAACACCCAATATTTTCCTTGTTTTTTAGAACTTAAACCCTTTGGTAATGAGAAGATGCCAAAACTTAGTTATTTGATCATACTATGTAGGCTAGGACAAGCTTTTGGAACCATTCTTGTCAGAAGGGTTATTCAATCTTTTGCTTACAATGCAGACCACGAGAGTTTCATACTTTTAACCATTATAGCAATTGCCGCTATGAATGTTCACTCAAGTCATAGCCGTAATCCAAGAGTTTTCTCTATACGGATTGTTCATAGGCTAGCGGCATACCATGACTGCGTTAGTATTGTGAGACACGCATAAAGCAATATCTTACTTTTGTCAACAAGTCAAATTTTGGCATGTATCTCGACTACCACTAGACATTCATATTGGATTTGCGGCATAAAAAACAAAAAAATTCCTACAATGGGAACTATTATACGCCAAGATCTATCTACTAGATACAATCAATAGGTGGATATACATCCATAGAGAACATACCCATCAAGATCGACAAATCATTGTTTACGAAACTGATTTCGTGGTTGATGTAGTCGTACACTTGCCGATCTCAAGATCGTGATGAAGTCCAGTGAGTCCAGCAGGTCCAGCACCATCAAGTCCAGCAGGTCTAGCACCACCAATTCCAGCATCACAAAGCAGCGGTCCATCCGTGATCGCACACACGTCCAGTACCCCGACAACCTCCGTCCCTCGCTCCAGCAAAGCAGCAGAAGCAGAAACTCCTTCCCAGATAAAGCCACCGGTAACATGTATCTCGCTAATCTGAGATCATGGGGAATAATTTCTAGAGAGGGAGAGAGATCCTTCACGAGGAGGTCTGAGAGTGGAGGAGGAGGAGGTGCTCCTTATATAGGGGAGGGGCATGGCCACGGGACATGGAGGGTGCCCCCACCTCACCCTCATTCATGTGGGTGGAGCTCCCACTCACAAAAAAGCACACCTCCACTCATGTCCACTCACATGCATTAAATTTCCACCAAATTTAATACAAGCTCTCATTTAATAAAACTCTTTTATTTATTTTATTCAGAATTTTTGTTAGTTACTTTAATTAACAAACATTCACATAAAACGTCTGCAACATTTCAATATCACATGCAGAACCAGTTTCTGTAATTTCACCCGAAACAATTTCGGTTTCTATTGAAATGATTCTAGTGCTTTCTTAAAACTTTATCTGAAACATATTTGCTCCAAACGGTGTCGGTATCCCTTAAGTGTGTCATCATACGGTTCACAAATAATACAGATATGATCAAGACCTTTCTCCGATCAATAATCAACAGCGGGACCTAGAGATCCATACTGAATCACACACATTCAACAATGACTCTAGTGATCATGTGAACCTTTAATGTCGTAACTAAATCCCTTTGTCTCGCGATATATTACATGTCCGAGTTTCGATCATCGGTATCTTCATACCTAGTTTGATCTTGTTGCTGACATGCACTCTTTCTCATTCCCGTGATATAACACTCTAGTGATCACATCACTTGCTTGCAAGCTATATCAATGTGATATCACCGAGAGGGTCCTGAGTATATCTATTTGTCATTGGGATGGAAAAATCCCACTCTTGATCCATGTGCCTTAACATAACACATTTATAGTACCCAAACCCACCTTTATAGTCAACCTATTACGGTGTGATGTTTGATGTTATCAAAGTACTCTTCCTGTGTTAGCATTTAACATGATCTTATGGTCTAAGGACTAAGATTACTTCGTATGATGTTATAGCAATATAAACATAATGACTTTGATCGTATTGCTATACTTCGGATGAATATTCATCACATCATTTACCAATGATGTGACCTTGTTATTAACAACATCCAATGTATATGATCAGGAAACTTTGATCATTTTGTTAATCAACGAGCTAGTTTATAAGAGAGGCATAACTAGGAGCCCTTTATTTGTTTATCATACATGTATTAACGTTTCCAATTAATACAATTATAGCATGCAAAATAAACATTTATCATAAACAAGGAATAAGATAATAACCACTTTATTATTGCCTCTTGGGCATATTCCCTTCAGTTTTCCACTTGCACTAGAGTCAATAATATAGTCTGTAAACTTTGTATTTAACACCTATGGTTTTCTGGTGTTGTATATACGCATTTGCTAGTGGTTAACATAATATCCGGATCTGACACTTTCAAGTCCGTGTGTATTTGCATGTCTTTGCGTCTCTACATGTCACTCATTCTCTAATGAGATGGTATTGTATAAATGTAGTCCTTTGGTGAGACCTATAGTTCCTTTGGGTTAAAACATGTTGATAGTATTGTTGTACAATATATCTTCATAGTACTAGCCTACTGTGAATGAAACCTAGTTTGATAACAAACGACTTAACCAAATTCCCTCCTTTGCTGCTATTATAGCAGTCATATACTTAGCCTTTTATTGTAGTATCCGTCACAATGTATTAACTTTAGAACTCATCCAAATTTATCATGGAACCTCCTTTCATTACATTGTGCCGCCCACAGTTTAAATTGAGATAAATTTAATTTGTATCTTGTGACAAACTAGTATCAATGTAATACTTTACAATAAACTATTTATAACTATTTGTCACTTATACATGATATATGCTTAGTTCTTCCAAAGCTCATAAGAATATCTTTACTATCACCCAATGATCATCTTATGAATCATTCTAGTATATGCTCATAACATTTAGAGCACATGATATATCTGGATATGTACATATCATGGTATATATTATTGATCAAAATATTCCTGTGATTTCACTCACCAAGTGTCAAAACACTTGAATCTCATTTCACTTACCAAGTGTCAATATACTTGAATATTGATTCAACTCTTTCCATGCGGCAAGAACCTTTCTCGTCGTTTCCATATTGAACCCTTTCACTATCTCATATATGTATGCCTGGCACAACCATATTAGCGTTTCAATCTATCCATGTAGACATTTGTGCCAAATATTCTGGTTTTTCCCAAGTCTTTTATCGAAATCCAATTTTAATGAAATTCTTAATCCACGTCAATAAAAGATACATCATTTCCAATCAACAACATGTCCTCTACATAATGTATTGGAAATTTCTCTCAGCGCTCCCACTTAATTTCTTGCAAATGCAAGCATCTTCATCGTCTCCGATAAAATTAAACTCTTTCAACATTTTCATCACGGTGAAGATTCCAACTCCGCTATGCTCAGTTCAATAATTGAAGTTTACACGCCTTTTAGCATCCTTTGATTTAACAAAACCCTTCAGACCGTGTCATGTACACGTTCTAGGTAACCATTCTATTAGAAGAACATTGTTTTGTTTGTTCAACTACCATATACCAAATTATATGTAGTGGTTGCTACATTAATCCGTTAAGACTAAATATCGCTATGAAAGATCAAATATTGTCATAGTCAACTCCTTGAACATTGTCGTAAACTCCTTTTCGACATGTCGACTATTTCGTAGATGTCAAACATCCATGTCTATTTTTTTATAGATCCAAATACGACTGATAGGCTTCACGCCTTTCCGGAGGGTCTTCCAAGTTCAGAAACTTGATTTCTCGTGTATGGATACTATCACGGATTTTATGACTTCTAGTTATTTTATGGAGTCGGGGCCCATCATCGCTTCTTTGCATGTAGTCGATTCATCATTGTCAAAACAATAACAACTTTGGTTTCAAATCTTACTATTTGATTCTTATCGACCCACAAGGTTCAATAGGAAATCTAATCTCTGAGATCACAACCTTTGTAATCATGGGAGCCATGGCATTTTAGCCGCCTCCGGGACACTTTCTAGCGCTGCGCTACTTAGAACATATTGCTTAGGTTCATCAACCTAATCAAAGTTCTATTGTCCTCCCATCTAACTTTTGTGAAAAAAATCCTTCTTTAAGAAACTTCACGTTCCAAGCGATAAACTCTTTTGTCTTCGGTGTTATGGAGGAATACCCAACAAATTCTTTGGTATAACCTACAAAGACGTGCTTATCCGACTTTGGTCTGTAAACATTTTACTTATGCATAGCATACCAAAATTTAAGAAAAGACAACTCGGGTTTTATCCCAAACCATAATCTTTATGGTGTCATTTCAACGGATCATGATGGTGCTCTTTTCAGTGTAAAAACGGTAGTCTCTAAATCTTTAATCCTTAAAACATAGGGATTTATATTTCCATGATGTTAGTTGTACTCAGTTTTCCCTAGCCTCTTAGTTTTTCCTCACTTTTGTCCATCTCCTTGTACGAAACTCTCACATGGTCTGAAACTCGCCGTCTGTTAGCCTTGCCGTTACGTGCTGACAAGTGGGGCCGCGTTTAGTCGGGTCCCATAGTGGACACTCGTCGTTACGTGCTGACGAGTAGGGCCACGTTCTGTCGGGTCCTGTAGTGAAATCTTGTCGTTACATGCTGACAAGTGGGGCCGCATTCAGTCGATTCCCATAGTGGACACCTCTCTCAACTTATCCAGATCAGCATCAGACCCATAGCTTATCCACGTGAGCATCAGACCCACAGCTTATCCATGTGAGCTCCGGACCCACAACTTACCTAGGTTCGCGTTGCAAGATGGGACCCCGAGCCAGTCCTGCGCCCGCGCCCGTGCTGTTGCTTCATTTTCATATAGTGAAATGTAATGCATATATGAAAATTATACTTCTTTGAACACTTTTAAATCACACTTAGGACATGATAATGTTGTGCTAATAAAATCCTGATCATTTATCATTTCCATGGAGTGAAATATAATGCATAAACTTGCGTATACAAAAATTATACATCTTTGAACTCTTTGAAATCGCACTTAATATGTGATAATGTCGTGCTAAGAAAATCTTGAGAGATTATCATTTTGATAGAGTGGAATGTAATGCACAAACTTGCATATGCGAAAATTATAAATCTTTGAACACTTTTAAATCGCACTTAATACATGATAATGATGCGCTAACAAAATTTTGAGAGATTATTATTTTCTCCCCCATTTTCGTAGAGTGGAATGTAATGCATAAACTTGCATAAACAAAGTTTATACACCTTTGAACTCTTTGAAATCGCACTTAATACGTGATAATGTTGTGCTAAGAAAATCTTGAGAGATTATCATTTCCATGGAGTGAAATATAATGCATAAACTTGCGTATATAAAAATTATACACCTTTGAACTCTTTGAAATCGCACTTAATACATGATAATGTTGTGCTAAGAAAATCTTGAGAGATTACCATTTCCATGGAGTGAAATATAATGCATAAACTTGCGTATACAAAAAATATACACCTTTGAACTCTTTGAAATCGCACTTAATATGTGATAATGTTGTGCTAAGAAAATCTTGAGAGATTACCATTTCCATGGAGTGAAATATAATGCATAAACTTGCGTATACAAAAATTATACACCTTTGAACTCTTTGAAATCGCACTTAATTCATGATAACGTTGTGCTAAGAAAATCTTGAGAGGTTATCATTTTCATATAGTGGAATGTAATGCATAAACTAGCATATACGAAAATTATACACCTTTGGACTCTTTGAAATCGCACTTAGGTCATGATAATGTTGTGCTAATAAAATCCTGATCATTTATCATTTCCATGGAGTGGAATGTAATGTATAAACTTGCGTATACGAAAATTATACACATTTGAACTCTTTGAAATCGTATTTAATACGTGATAATATTGTGCTAAGAAAATCTTGAGAGATTATCATTTTCATAGAGTGGAATGTAATGCACAAATTATACACCTTCGAACACGTTCCCTTCAAATTATATTCAAGTTTATTTGTTTATGGAGTTAAAGTACCGGTGGCATACTCGTTATTTTGCATGGATAGAGGGGTGCCCCCCGACAAATATAGGGGTTATCCTGTTTGCTAGATCACAGAGGATCAATGGTTGGTGGGCACGATCCGTGTGACAACTGTCTCGACCAATCAGAGCGTAGTAGTGAAGATGAGCACATGTGCGAGAGATGGATACAAAGAGAGGAGAAAATTGAGTAGCACTTAAGAACCAAGGGCAAAGCCGAGTAGAATAAAAACCAAGGGCAAGACTGACAAAGGGATTCAAATAGAAAATAGAAAAGAATATAAAAAATGGAAAATGTGTCTTTTATACAATAAAATACATCTTGGCATACATCAAACTATTTGCAATTCAAATATACACTAGTTTGACAATTATTGCCTCATTCAGACAAACTATGTTTTGGGGAGGGATGTTTGGGGAAGAGGCTTGAGTAGAAAGCCATGAACCTTCATAGATAGTAGGTGATTTGAGAAGTGGTGATTTAGGTTAAAACTTGGTTTATATACATTTTTTATGGTGGCAGGTCACATAATAAGACTTCCTGGATAGATGCCACTATGTTTTGCTCTTTTTGAATTTGTAGTTTATAAAATGACTCAATTAGCTAGCTAAAACCTATTCGTTGACTCTTTGTTGACCAGCCATCGGAGGATAAAATTGAGTATATTACACACTGCAGTGTTAGTACTGGAGGGCAAAACTGAGTACAACCAAACTACCAGTGTTACACTCGAGGGCAAAACTGAGTACAACCGAATCGCCAGGGTTAGACACGAGGGAAAAAACGTGACTCACGGTACGCGTGTGCGGTGCACGGGGCGGTAGCAGACACATGTGGCCGTGCACGGTGCAGTAGCGTACGTGGTTACGCGGTGCACGGTAGTGCAACGAAACATCGCTTCCCTTCTCCTTTAATAGAGGCCTCCCCACTCTCACTCATCACTCACTCGCTCACTCAACCGTCTCCACTGTCCCATCACCTTCTGCAAACCCCCAAGAAAACCCCAACCACGCCGGCGATGGAGAAGAATGGCGCGGTAGCCATCGGCGCCTCCAAGGCCGCCGACAAGGAGGCCCCCGTCCCCGTACAGGCCCCCGTCCCTGCATCCTCCGTAGCCGTCGGTGAGGAGGCCCCGCCGGTCTCGGGCAGATCCCGCTTGGCTAGGACCCCTATGAGGAGGTTGTTTACATAAGGCCAGAGAACCCCTACGAAACCAGCATCGCCGACCCATGGTCGGAGGTAACCAGGGTTTTCTCCCCTTCCCTTGTTCTTCCCCCGTTCCCATCGTTGGATGCTAGATCGTATGTTATTAGGGCTCGGCTATTCATATTTTTACAGTAGCTAATCCTCTTGTGTTAGATCTCGTATTTTGATGAATCCCCATGTTTGTATTTGAACCCCCTGTTTGTAGTTGGGATCAGTATTCTATTTGGTTTGAGATTTGGGGAATAATCAGGAGATCTCAATCGGTTAATTTATGCAAATAATCAATCCTGATAATCAAAGTATGTCAATCATGTCCTTATTGCACTCTACTTTTTTCCAACAGGAGGATAGAAGTGATATCCGCAGCGACGACGAGTTCAAGGACACCAAGACTCGCATGTGCCGAGGAGGCTGAAGTTCGACCAGTACAACAACTTCTTCGCCGGCGACGTGTACAGGTGCCCCTTCTGCCCTACTAGGAGGCTCCGTGCCACGGACTTCAACTCCCTCGTGAAGCATGCTAAGGACGTGAGGACCTGCGGCGAGTCCGTGAACGTGCACGACTTCATAGCCAAACACCAGGCGCTTGGTCTTTGTAACACCCTCGAATCGGTCCTATGCAAGTTTTAGCCCTTTCCGCCAAACCCGCATAGAAACGATTCAAGGACGCCCACCAGGCACTTTCATGCGGGTGGAAAACGAAGTAATACCATTACACAACAGTCCTTGATGGGACCCACGGAACAGATATATATTCAACAGCGACTCAACGAGTCAAGAATACAGATATACAATACAAAGATAGCAATAGAGCAACAGGAGTAAGTAAAGACTATAAACACAAAATAGGTAGAAAGGGGAAGAATGCTCACCTGGGAAAACACTGCCGACGGATCATATCCGGAGAACTTGTCGGTACTCGCATCCACTCATCGGCCTAATCCGCGAAGAAGCAAACACTAGAAGAAACACCGAATGCAATATTTAATGCTACGGCAGAAGAACCGGCATGTTTATGATATGATGCATGACATGGCATAGATGCGGTGCAATTAGGCAATATTAAACCGGGGTCCCGACAATTAATTATAAGGTTCAAGTTATTTAGCTACCCCACAATTTAAATGTTGAATTAACAGGGCGAAACATGGCATCGGTTCGCTGTACCAATTTAAATGGATCCGATATAAGACTAGAATAGCCCGCATATAGACTCCATATTTAATTATGCGGTGAATCGGCATAATGCCCCCAAACCACAAACATGTATGCAAGCATGATCAATTTATATGCAACAAATTTTATATATAGCATTTATAAAATAAGGCTTGGGAAAAGTTCACACATCTGGGTCGGAAGATCTTGGATTCTGGGGGGTTCGGGTCTGGGTCTCAGGATTCAGGGTTCGACGGGATCGGTCTACGGAGGTCGTCATAGGTCTTGGTGTGGCATCGGCAGCTCATCGATTTCGCCCTGGTCAGTGTCAATCTTGCCGTTATGAAGAGCTTGTCGGCCTCGTGTCGGATCGGTCTTGGCGTTCGGGATGAAGCACTTGGCGTCCGGGTTCTCGGGCATCGCATCCAGGAAGGAGTACTTTTCGCATCTGTGGTCTTTAGGTCCGGGGTCTCGGTCATCGAATGCCGGAGGAGGTCTTGTCGAACCGGCGTTATCACCACTAGGTTCCATGTCGGAGTACTTGATGTTCTGTGACGAAGATCTTGGGAGGGGCATCACCGTGTCCGGTTTCCATGTCGAGAACTTGTCGTCCGTGAAGATCTTGGCGTACCGTGAATCTAGCATCGCGCAGAACATGGCTTCTCATCTCGATCTTGGGTCTCACCCTCTATTCAACATCTTCACCATTGGTACTCATCTGAGTACACTAGCATTCACACATCGACAGGAAAAGAACGCTACAACACACAGAGGGAGGCCAAGACAGGGGGTGGGGTCACTTGCGGTTCAGCCAACAGGGCGCAGCCACGGGAAGCCCGACCGTGACAAGGACGCGGCGACAACGAGGAAGGCGCCGTAGCGGCCAGGGATAGGGCGGCGCGGGGTTCGGTGAAGGAGGGCGGACAACGAGGGTGCTCAGCCGAGGTGCTCGAGCGGGAGGCGACCGAGGCGGGCCTGCGCGTCCGCGGCCGGAGACAGGGAAGGCGGGACCTGGGCCATGGAGACGAGCTCGGGTAGGGCGGCGGTGCAGAGGGGACGCTGGCGGTGGTGGCACCGGTGGAGGGAGGAGAGGCGGCCGCGGGCGCTTGGGAGGCCGCAGGTGGTGAAGGTGAACCACGGCGGTGGCGGCCTCGAAGGGGAGGAGGCGAACACGGACCTGGGGCCACGATGGTAGGGCAGTCGAGGCGGCGATGGGAGCCGGCCGCGGGAGGTGGGGGGCGATGGCGACGACGCCTCTTGCGGGGGTAGGGACACCAGACAGGGAGGCGACATGCTCGGGAGAAGAGGCGAGCTGCTGAGCGGCGGCTGTTGGCGGTGAAAGGCGGACGAGGGAGAGGCGGGGTGGAGGAGGAAAAGCGGGGAAGGGGACGGGGACGGGGTCTGGTGCGAGAGAGAGGAAGGCGGCAGGTGGGGCCAGGGGAAGCAGAGGCGGGAGGAGCGGGAGGAGGGGATTTTTGGATGGCGACGCGCGGGCGGAAGGGTGCGGTTGGTGGGGTGTTTGGGGGGAGAAGGAGTGGCCAGCTGCAGGGTGGGGCCAAGCAGCAGGGTGGTGGGCAGGGGAGGGAGAGGGGGTGGCGGCTAGGTGGATTAGGAAGGGTTGGGGTAGGTAGGAAAAAGGTTAGGGTTAGGTCTGATCTGGTTTTGTTTACTGGGGGTGGCCGGCTGGGTCGGTTCGGCCCGGTTCGGCTGCCCCCTAAAAAAATAATATAAATATTTTATTTGTTTAAAACGGAGCTTTTGAAATCTGTTTGTAGACGAAACAAAATATTCCGGCCAAGCCCGGGTTTTGTATTTGAATAAAGACAGGGATATTTAGAAAAGTAAACCAGGCTTTTCGAAAATAGTTTTAGACAAAAACCATGCATGATGATGACGATGCTCAAATTCAATGTGGCATGATGACATGAGCATGCGGTCCTGATGATGCAATGCACAAAAACACAGCGATTTTCTAGTAGTGGTTTTAGCGGGGCGCCACAATTCGACACCACTAACAAGGGATCTCGCCCTCGAGATCCGCCTCATGGTACCGGAAGAAAGCCGACGGTTTGAATCTTCTCACTTCGTGTAGATCCTCGCGACACCACTAACAAGAAGTCGTTGTCCGCGATCGTCGAGAGAACACTCCGGATAAACAAAGGGGAAGGTAAAGGTATCAACGAATAAAGCCATCTCTAGCTTCCGTGAACAGAGTAAATTGCTGGATCCACCGATTCAATATACAAAAGCGAATGATAAGGGTAGTGGTATGGTCGCGACTCCATCCCGCACTCATATCATTACTCCGTATAGCAGAATTATGCAACCAACTCTCGGAATCAGACTGAAGATCTTGACAAGCGAGGTTCGGAACAAAGGAGTGATGCAGGCTCTCCATCAGATCTGGCATAGATGATGTCGTCGCATCGTAAAACACTGGAAGGCACGAGAAGGAACAAAGAGAAGTCCAACAGATGAAGGATTCCTCAGATAGCACGAAGACCTGATGTAAAAGCACCGTTACCAAAGGAGGAATCGAAACCCTGAAGGTACGACAGAAAACCCAACCACGAGAAATCCTGGATTCGAAGAAAAGATAAGAGAGCAGATTCAAAACACGCAGAGATAAGAGGAGAATAGCAGAGGGTAAGGAGTAAAACCAGACCTAATCAGATCTATCGAACCGATTTTGCAAAATAGTTTGACACTCTACTTCGGCCGTTAGCTAGGTTATCCTACAGGCTGGACCAGTGGGGTGTCGCAACTGCTGAGCTCTGATACCACTCTGTAACACCCTCGAATCGGCCCTATGCAAGTTTTAGCCCTTTCCGCCAAACCCGCATAGAAACGATTCAAGGACGCCCACCAGGCACTTTCGTGCGGGTGGAAAACGAAGTAATACCATTACACAACAGTCCTCGATGGGACCCACGGAACAGATATATATTCAACAGCGACTCAACGAGTCAAGAATACAGATATACAATACAAAGATCCAAATCACCTTGAAAACGTTACAGCGTCCGAGTACGGACAAGATGCAAATGGGGCTAAGAGCCCTGAAGAATAACCAATGGCGTCCATAACCCTGCCCAGGCCAAGCCGGAAGGGTAACCTTGCTAACGACGTCGATCTCAAACCTGCTAAAACAAAAGGGGTGCCAACAAAGGGCAAAGGAAAAAGAGGAGCGTCAGTATTGAGGCCAGTACATGGTGAGGCTAGAATTCGGCGGTTCTCGCCTACACAGGTATGGTGGACTGAAGCGGCAGCGCAGCGACATACACAACCTATAGAGACTCTGTAATACTGGCGGCTATCAGAGAGAGATAAGAGAGACCTATTCGGGTCCAACCTGACACTAACACCAAACATACCCATCCTGGTATTCCTCCTCGAGACCAAACGAGGAAGTCAAGCCGAGGAAACTCACACGGTTGGCAGTTTTATTTAATCTTTCCATAGCAATTATCCAACTTACTAGTCATCTCAGATATAAGTCAAATTATAACAGTAAACTTTAGTTATAGTTGTCTATGATCGAGAAACTGTGCTCCAAGTTGTCAATAACCGCGAACACGGCTTTTCGAAAAGATTTAACCCTGCAGGGGTGCACCAAAGTAGCCACACGCACTTCGACCCTTTTTGCCAGATCAATTAACATACACCCATCGGTATGTCGGCGGGGCCTAAGTCATGACGTTTCCCAGACCCAAAGCAAGTACATGGGGGGCCACCCCACTAAGCTACCCGCAACAAAGTCGGCCGGCTCCGAGGCGGACCCAGGGTTTGTGCCAATGGTTGTAAACGACTGGGAACCCGAAAGTGTGACTGGGCTTGTCGATACCGCGAAAACATTCCACATCCTAAACAGTACAGGTGCTCCACGCACAAACTTAAATAAAGCAGTAAAGCATGGCATAAGTAAAGAATAGTAATAAAGCCCCAAACTACTTGTGGTCCCCGGTATAATACTTTGAAATCAGGTAGTAAGCTGATGGGGGTGCCCACACACCCCACCTGTGGTTAGCGCACTCGATCTCGGAACAGGTGTCAAGAACTCGGGTCCTAGGGGACACCAGTGAGCGGTTAAGAACCAAATATTTACTATTACCCACCGGTGCCTCGGCATTATATCTACCATCAACATTAATTCATAAACTGTAATTAGAATCATGATCAGCTCCACCATTAAACATCTTCCAACCTCCCAACAACTGTGGAACATCGACGACGTGAGCACCACCTGAGCAAGCAACTACGACTCGCAGGGACAACTGTCTAACAAGCAACATGTAATAGGAGGTGTCCCAGGCAATATAACGGCTGCAGGAATATAACTGGTACGGAAACTAAAGCATCATAATACGGATAGCAATAGAGCAACAGGAGTAAGTAAAGACTATAAATGCAAAATAGGTAGAAAGGGGAAGAATGCTCGCCTGGGAAAACACTGCCGACGGATCATATTCGGAGAACTTGTCGGTACTCGCATCCACTCATCGGCCTAATCCGCGAAGAAGCAAACACTAGAAGAAACACCGGATGCAATATTTAATGCTACGACAGAAGAAACGGCATGTTTATGATATGATGCATGACATGGCATAGATGCGATGCAATTAGGCAATATTAAACCGGGATCCCGACAATTAATTATAAGGTTCAAGTTATTTAGCTACCCCATAATTTAAATGTTGAATTAACAGGGCTAAACATGGCATCGGTTCGCTGTACCAATTTAAATAGAGCCGATATAAGACTAGAATAGCCCGCATATAGACTCCATATTTAATTATGCGGTGAATCTGCATAATGCCCCCAAACCACAAACATGTATGCAAGCATGATCAATTTATATGCAACAAATTTTATATATAGCATTTATAAAATAAGGCTTGGGAAAAGTTCACACATCTGGGTCGGAAGATCTTGGATTCCGGGGGGTTCGGGTCTGGGTCTCAGGGTTCAGGGTTCGATGGGATCGGTCTACGGAGGTCGTCATAGGTCTTGGTGTGGCATCGGAGGCTCATCGATTTTGCCCTGGTCAGTGTCAATCTTGCCGTTACGAAGAGCTTGTCGGCCTCGTGTCGGATCGGTCTTGGCGTTCGGGATGAAGCACTTGGCGTCCGGGTTCTCGGGCATCGCATCCGGGAAGGAGTACTTTTCACATCTGTGGTCTTTAGGTCCAGGGTCTCGGTCATCGAATGCCGGAGGAGGTCTTGTCGAACCGGCGTTATCACCACTAGGTTCCATGTCGGAGTACTTGATGTTCTATGACGAAGATCTTGGGAGGGGCATCACCGTGTCCGGTTTCCATGTCGAGAACTTGTCGTCCGTGAAGATCTTGGCGTACCGTGAATCTAGTATCACGCAGAACATGGCTTCTCGTCTCGATCTTGGGTCTCACCCTCTATTCAACATCTTCACCATCGGTACTCATCCGAGTACACTAGAACTCACACATCGATAGGAAAAGAATGCTACAACACACAGAGGGAGGCCAAGACAGGGGGTGGGGTCACTTGCGGTTCAGCCAACTGGGCGCAGCCACGGGAAGGCCGACCGCGACGAGGACGCGGCGACAACGAGGAAGGCGCCACAGCGGCCAGGGATAGGGCGGCGCGATGGTTCGGTGAAGGAGGGAGGACGACGAGGGTGCTCGGCCGAGGTGCTCGAGCGAGAGGCGGCCGAGGCGGGCCTACGCGTCCGCGGCCGGAGACGGGGAAGGCCGGACCTGGGCCATGGCGACGAGCTCAGGTAGGGCGGTGTTGCAGAGGGGATGCCGGCGGCGGCGTCACCGGTGGAGGGAGGAGAGGCGGCCGCGGGCGCCTGGGAGGCCGCGGATGGCGAAGGTGAACTGCGGCGGCGGCGGCCTCGAAGGGGAGAAGGCGAACGGTAACCCAGGGCCGCGATGGTGGGGCGGTCGAGGCGGCGATGGGAGCCGGCCGCAGGAGGTGGGGGCGATGGCGACGGCGCCTCTCGTGGGGGTAGGGACACCAGACAGGGAGGCGGCATGCTCGGGAGAATAGGCGAGCTACCGAGCGGCGGCTGTTGGCGGCGGAAGGCAGACGAGGCAGAGGTGGGTGGAGGAGGAAAAGCGGGGAAGGGGACGGGGACGGGGTCTGGTGCGAGAGAGAGGAAGGCGGCAGGTAGGGCCAGGGGGAAGCAGAGGCGGGAGGAGCAGGAGGAGGGGATTTTTGGATGGCGACGCGCGGGAGGAAGGGTGCGGTTGGTGGGGTGTTTAGGGGGAGAAGGAGTGGCCGGCTGCAGGGTGGGGCCAAGCAGCAGGGTGGTGGGTAGGGGAGGGAGAGGGGGTGGCGGCTGGGTGCATTAGGAAGGGTTGGGGTAGGTAGGAAAAAGGTTAGGGTTAGGTCTGATCTGGTTTTGTTTACTGGGGGTGGCCGACTGGGTCGGTTCGGCCCCGTTCGGCTGCCCCCTAAAAAAATAATATAAATATTTTATTTGTTTAAAACGGGACTTTTGAAATCCGTTTGTAGACAAAACAAAATATTCCGGCCAAGCCCGGGTTTTGTATTTGAATAAAGACGGGGATATTTAGAAAAGTAAACCAGGCTTTTCGAAAATAGTTTTAGACAAAAACCATGCATGATGACGATGATGCTCAAATGCAATGTGGCATGATGACATGAGCATGCGGTCATGACGATGCAATGCACAAAAACACAGCGATTTTCTAGTAGTGGTTTTAGCGGGACGCCACAGTCTTCACCTTCGTAACCTCCAGAAGGTGGCTATCGAGGAGAGTCGCATGCCCCCGATCAAGCCCAAGGTCAAGGTACTGGGGAACAAGAAGTAGAGGAGGCGCCAGAGGGAGGAGGCGAAGGCCCTCCTGGTAGAGGCCATGAGGGGCCACTGATCTGCTGCTGCTGTAAAGCAGCTTCTTTGTCTTGTCTGTGTTGAACTTGTCTGCTGCTGCTGAGCAGCCTAATTATCGAACCTCGTTAAGTACCGTACTATATGACCTATATTAGTTGATTTATCTACATCTGCTCTGTTTACTGAATTTATTTATGGTGCTGGTTCATTTTGTTGCTCTAGATTTGCTACTAGATTGGGAAAAACGAGGGAAAAGGGAACAATGAATGAAGAGAGAAGTTGCTCTAGATTCGCTACCTTTTTGGAAAAAAAACACAACTGTTAGCGAGAGAGAGGGGAAAAGGCGATCTTAAAAAGGCTAATCATAAAAATAACAAAAAAGAAAACTTCCAATTTACGCGACAGGACGCACGTAACCACCAAACGCGCCCCACATGGGCCCACACCACGTCCCCCATAGTCAGCGAGAGATGGATGGTTGGTCTGCCGTGTATCCTGGCCCCACCCGTCAACATGTAACGGTCGAGGTGACGTAATGTAACGCTCAACACACAACCCGCCCCAACGTGGTCCCACCGGTCAGCATGTAACAGTCAAGCCTTTGACCTCACGGCATCCCCCCGTCCGAGCGTATGTGAGGGTTTCAGAATAGAGGGAGGGCAAAGTGAGAAAAAACTAAGCGGCTGGGTAAACTGAGTACAACTAACGAACCAGGAGTACAAAAATAGAAATCCCTAAAACATAATGGCAGTCTTATAAATGACACCTTTGATCTTACCATGTAAAACAAGGTTTGATTTGATCTCTCAAACATACCATACTCCTATTGTTTATCGGGAAATGCAAATCCATGGAACAATTTCCTCAAATCTCAGGTGTTTTGCCAAACATGTAACTCAACTATGATCCTTTATGATCGAATCATAAATTATTCATTTTCTCATTACAATGATTTTCCACTTCATCTTGAAAGTCTTTGAAGAATTATCAAATGTTTCATACTTCTTCATTTTTAAGTAAATATACAGATATATTCACTCAAATTTTTGGAGATAGCATATGAAGTCGAAAGATCCACCGCACATGGCTACATATAATGGACTATATACATCAATATGCACAATTTCCAATAAGTTAGTCACCCGTTCCCTTTTGGCCTATGAACGGAGTTTCAATTATCTCAAGAAAAGTCTCACAAGCGTCATTTGATCAAAATCAAAGACTCCAAAAATCAAAGCGTCATTATATCTGGTGGTCTCTATGATGAATGAGTGAGGAGCCACCAGAATTCAGCTAGGCGCGGCAAAGCCCGACGACCTCTCAACCACCGACTCTCCCTTCTTTCTCCATACCATCATCACTCGTCTAGTGCCAAAATAATTCCCTTCTATCGTGCAATCCTGGGGCACTACCAGATCCACACGCTTCATCTGCAACCCAACTCCATCACCACCCTCGCATCTTTACATTTGCCAGCGAGGCATTTGTTGGCATCAAGCCCTTAGTGGTGTTGTTCTGCCACTTTTATAGAACTGTGGGAGGCCAGTGCTCCTGGTTTGTTTCCTTCTGCACCGCAAATGGGATGGCCTCCCTATCCATCCCTATGTCATTGAGGAATAAGGTGGAGGACTTCAGGAAGCACTAGATTTACATGGATACTAACGAGGCGAATCCATTGTACATGTTGCCAACAGTGCTAGTGGTGAAGAGATCTAGCTGGGGAAGCATGAGGCTTTTCGACGAGGGGCTTGACCCTCTCACGACATGCCTCAAGACCCTATGCGAGGGTGGCCTTGTTGGGTTCGTAGTATAGAAAACAAAAAATTCCTACGATGTGAACATCTAAGCACCAAGATCTATCTACCTAGATACAATCAACGGGTGGATATACATCCATAGAGAACATAACCTTGAAGAGAGACAAAGCATTGTTAACGAAACTGATTTCGTGGTTGATGTAGTCGTACACTTGCCGATCTCAAGATCATGATGAAGTCCAGTGAGTCCAGCAGGTTCAGCACCACCAAGTCTAGTAGGTCCAGCACCGCAAAGCAGCGTCTCGGAACACTGTATGTCTCACACCCCTCTCTTCCGCACGCCTCGAGGACCCCCTCATGGTGTACTTGTCATCAATCTGACAACAGTTGGTGCCAATAGTGGGGCAAGTGAGCTTTGGATCTATGTTTCGAGCAGAATCTGCAAGAATCAGAATCAGCAAGACCATCCCCGTCGGTCGCGTCCTCTACGCCAGTGACATCCCTCTCATCATTCTCGACGAGACCTGGATTCCGGCTAGGGGGGTCGTGACAGCCTACACCATCATGTCCTTTGGCGATATCAATGTTTACATCGGTTTCGCTGAACCTGCCCCACCCACCCTAGCGGTGATGTTAGAGGCAGAGGAAGTTTCTGGGTCCACTTTGTCCGCGGAGGCGGCAGAGTTCTGGATCTTGGAAAACCCTAATCCCACCCAGCCCGCACCTATTGCGGAGATAGTGGAGAAAGCTGAGCCTGAAGCAGATCTTGCGGTGCAAGTCGAATCTAGAGTGGATCTCCCTAGTGAGGCCGAATCCCAGATCGATCTACCCGCCGAAGTCAAAATCCAGGAGGATCAAGACAACAACTTTGGTTCCGGCTCTGCCAATGCTGGAACAGATCAACCCTTCCCGAGGCACACGTTGAGGTGCATAATGTTGCAAGGCGCAGGCGTGGATGAGGTTCTCGAGACCATCAGGCATTTTGAGGAAGCCCACGAGGAAAGCCGCAACTACCTCAGGACGCATGCGTCGCACTTTGTCGGATATGTTGGATCCGGATCCGGCTATGCTGATGCTGGAGACAATGAAGACTCGGTGCTGGAGGCGATCGGAACAAACACTGACCTACCGGCATCTTTGGATGATTCCATGATGTCGGCAGATTTCTGAAAGTTCTCTGCGGAATACGAAGAGGAGTTCAACTCCAAAGCTGCAGAAGAAGAAGCCATGGACGAAGGATCCGGAGAAAACTCTCCCAAAGTGTAGGATGGCATGGATCTTAGAGACAATCCCGACATCCAGATGTCCGAAAGTACCGATCAAAGCTTGACTCCGAGAAACGGGCCCAAAGCCGTCTTTGCTACCGGCGCTGCCAGGAAGGCAAAGAAGAGGAACAAGAAGAACAAGACCCCGACAAAAGATCCTCCAGTGGAGGAAGTGATTTTTGAGGAATATGAAGAACACTCAGATGGAGCTCTAATCCCAGACGAGCCAAAGGAAACTCTGGTGGATGGATACATGGTTAACGCTGGTGCCCATAAACTCATTGATGCTGCGTTAACTGCACCTATCCCTACAACTGCAGAGCTTACACCTGCAGAATTGGAAGAAAGGGCTCAAGCCCTAGAAGTGCGTCGTCAAGTACTCCTGGATGAAGCTAACAATCTTATGGAAGAGAATAAGCACATGGCGTCTGCAGAGCAGTTCAACTCTCTGCAGCACCAGAAGACCCAGAAAGGCCACGTGCGGGCCGACAAATATCCGGAGGTCCACAAAGTCCTCTTTGAGGGTGACCTAGGAGCACCTCGGCTCGATAGCAAGGGAGATCTGGTGTATGCAACACCAGTGCAAAATACGGCTACAGCTCGAGATATCCTGGCAAACAATCCAAACCCAGATCAAGTCCGGTTGGGCGTGAAGCTGCTCACCAAGGGTCTGGAGCAACAGAGGGTCGCTAAATTCGGAAGCGGAAAACTAGTTTCTCAATCAGGCCAATGTCGCACGGATCCAGCCTGGAATGACATTAGGCACCAATGGGTCCTGGAACAACATTACCATTCCGACCATCGGGAAGATAACTACTCAAGAACCGGATCTTCAGGGCAATAGCATAGAACCGCACATAACTAGAACAATGTTGCTCCAGCCATAGAGCGAGACACTATTGCGGTACTGGTTCCGAGACACCCTCCCCAGCGAGAGTCAAACAATTGCAGGGAAAAAGACAAAGATCAACATTGGGAGGAGGACCGGCAAAGGATGCCACCTCCTAGACATACAAGCCGTCCGGCTGAACCCCACCACGGTGGGGGGAATGACGAACGAAGGAACGACGGACACCGTGCTGAGTCAAGGCGGTAGGAGGCTCGTTGTAATGATGGTCCTCCCCAGAACCGGAATAATGATGCTCCGGATGGAGGCCGACGATTAGCCGGAAACAACCCACCCGCACCACCCTCTCCACGAAGCAGCCATCACAACGGCTCTCAAGGAGGCCAAGGAGGGTGTTGTGGCAGAGGAGGTGGTGGCAGAAGCAGAAGTCCTACTCCAAGGCACCGCAACCACAACCAACAACCAAGATGGCGTTCCCTATCACCAAGTGACACGAGATACCTGATCAACTCTAACATAGAGGCGCGACACTATGAGAATGATGATATCTACGTAGGTCCAAAATGCTTTGGACCACGGATTTGACAAATACACTTCCCGGAAGGATTTGTTATCTCAAGGCACATCCAAGCCTACGATGGAGTGGCTCGGCCAGATACTTGGCTCCAGGACTTTTTCTAGGCTTGCTGCATTTCCAAAGGTGGAAATAGCTTTGTCGCGACCCAGTATCTCCCACTTATGCTGTGGAAGACAGCACGATCTTGGCTTAATGAACTTCCAGAGAATACCATCCACAACTAGTATGATATGCAGAACGCATTCTTTCAGAATTTCGAAGGCACATATCGGAGGCCCTATACGGTAGGAGACCTACAACGTTGCACCCAGAAAGCTAGAGAAACTTGTCGAGATTACCTCGAATGATGGATCAACACCAAGAACTCCTGCGAAGGGGTAAATGATCAAACTGTGATTGAAGCTTTCATTGCAGGACTCCCAATTGGTTTACTACATCATCGCTTGAAGTGCGACAAGGTCACTGATCTGGGAGAGATGATAGAAATGGCAAGCAAATATGAAGATGCCGAGACGATGCAGAAGGACTACTAAATGTCCTGGCGGTACCACAGTCGGCAAAACAACCAATGCAACAAGATTAGAAGCGCAAGAACACCTCGGAAGAAAATCCCAACACGGAAACCGCAGTTGTCACTGCTACTTTCGGGTCTGGAGAACGAGGAGGGCACGGAGGCAGCCACATACGCGGTTGTGGGATGTCAAGAGTCCAGGGTAGAGGAGACCAGCAACCTGGCAAAACCTATTCCTGGGTTGACATTGCCAACAATCCATGTGTGCATCACTTAGATGCCAACGGGGGCTCGTCCCACACAAATGTTGAGTGTCATTTCAATGACGACATCAAGAAAGACGATTCCGCTGGCTACATGGCTAAGCGGAAGAAGGGGAAGAAGAATCCTGAGAAAGAAAAGGAGACCAAGGAAGATTCCGACATGGAGGAAGTTGACCCTTCAAATCCTAAGTCGGATGGAAAGAAGAACTTCCCAACAAAGAAAGACACTTATGTCACTTTCCTTGGGTCTCAACCAGCTAAGGTCAAGAAGGCAGTTTTGCATGATCTCAATGCAACTGTTCTGGCTGTCCCTCAATTTTTGGACTGGTCGAAAGTGACAATCACCTTTGACCATGCTGATCATCCGCCTAAGTTGCACAAGCGAGGAGAATATGCCTTAGTCGTCAATCCCCTTATTAGTGGCTATGGTTTCTCCAAGACTCTCATGGACGGCGGCAGCAGCATCAACATCCTCTACATCGAGACGCTGCATCGGATGAGGATCTCGGAAACTCAGCTGAATCATAGCTCAGTGATCTTTCACGGAGTTGTCCCAGGAAGACAAGCAAATTCCCTGGGAGAGATCACTTTGAATGTTACTTTTGGAACTCCAAAAAATTACTAGACGGAAGCACTTTCCTTCGAAGTGGTCCCGTTCAAGAGCGCATACCACGCTATATTTGGACGTCCGGCTTACTGGGCTTTCATGGCTCGTCCTTGTTACATTTACAATATGATGAAAATTTTAGGTCCAAAGGGCGTGATCACCATCAGGGGAGACCCGAAGAAAGCACGAGAGTGCGAGGACAGAAATGCCACCTTTGCTGAAGCCGTACTGCACGCCTAGGAGTACCAGAAGATCAAGAAGACCATCGACCCGTCCGAGATGCCCGCGACGAAGAAGGAGGTGACAAAGCCGACTCCTGAGTTCAAGGCATCAGAAGAGACGAAGACGACGCTGTTGAAGGATGATGACCCCTCCAAGGTGACCCAGATAGGTGTAGTTTTAGATAGCGCATAGGAAATCGCACTCGTTAAGTTCCTCCAAGCAAATCAAGATATCTTCGCATGGCAGCCATCTGACATGACCGGAGTACCTAGGGAACTTGCCGAGCACACTCTAAATGTACACCCAAACACTAAACCCGTCAAACAGTCCTTACGATGTTTTGGCGATGAAAAGAGAAAAACACTAGCTAAGGAACTAGCTCGGCTAGAGTTAGCTGGATTCATAGAAGAGGTCATCCACACTGAGTGGTCGGCCAATCCTGTAATGGTCCCTAAAAAGGACAACACTGATTTAAGGATGTGTGTTGATTATACTGCCTTCAATAAGGCTTGTCCAAAGATCCGTTCGCTCTGCCTAGAATTGATCAAGTTATTGATTCTATGACAGGCTCGGAACTCCTATGTTTTCTCGACGCATATTTCGGTTATCACCAAATTTGGATGAAGGAATCAAAGAAAGTCAAAACTTCATTCATAACCCGCTTCGGAACCTTCTGTTTTGTTATGATGCCCTTTGGACTCTACGTACCAGCGCACTATGCAGCGTTGCCTCCATGATTAAATCAGACACAACACATATGCATATGTGGACAACATAGCAGTGATGTCAAAAAAGAAGGAAACCCTAATTTCCGACTTGGAGGAAATGTTCACTAATTTACGAAAATACAACATAATGCTTAACCCGAACAAATGTTTCTTTCGAATACCAGCCGGCAAATTGTTAGGTTTCATTGTTTCTCAAAGAGGCATAGAGGTGAACCGAGACAAAATTAAGGCTATACTTAATATTTCTAGGCTGACTCGCCTGAAAGATGTTCAAAGACTCACTGGTTGCATCGCTGCAGTCAGTCGGTTTGTAAGCCGGCTTGGTGAGAGAGTCGCACCACTCTACAAGCTCCTGAAAAAGACTAAAAAGTTCGTTTGGACTAACAAAGCTGAAGCTGCACTACAAGACCTGAAAGCAGTACTCTCATCTGCTCCTACCTTGCATTACCGGAACCTCATGAACCGATGTTGCTCTATCTCGCTGCGACAAACAGAGTCGTCAGTGTCGTCATGGTGGTGGAGAGACTAGAGGAAAAATAGGAACACATGGTGCAGCGTCCGACTTATTACCTCAGCGAAGTCCTAACTGAATCAAAGTAGCGGTATCCGCACTATCAAAAGCCGGCTTACGGTGTCTTCACATCTCGGAAGTTATGACATTATTTTCAGGAGCATCCAATAACCGTGGTGAGCACAGCTCCCATGAGAGATATAATCAACAACAACAATGCTACATGACGTGTCGCAAAATGGGGCATAGAGCTTTCAGCTTTCGACATTGAGTACAAACCTCGTACAACAATCAAATCCCAAATCCTCGCTGACTGTGTCGATGATTGGACAGAGACAACGGAGAATATGACCCTCCTAGAGTCGGAATACTGGACCTTACATTTTGATGGGTCTAAGGCGCTCGGGGCCTGGCGTGGTGCTCAAATCACCCCAAGGAGATAAACTTTTCTATGTGTTGCAGATCCACTTCACGACAACAAATAACATTGCTGAATATGAAGCATTGCTGCATGGAATCCAGATTGCTAAGGATATCGGCATCGGACGATTAATGTGTTATGGAGATTTGGATCTTGTTTCCCAACAAGTGTCGGATATCTGTAATGTAAATAAACACATGGCAGCATATAGAGCTGTCGTGGATGGACTATCTAAATCGTTCGAAGGGTTTGAGGTTCAACACATCCCTCGAACAGAAAATGAGGAAGCAGATGCATTATCTCAAATAGGCTCTGCACGAAAAAAGGTCCCGGGTGGCGCTTTTCTAGACCACCTCAAAGTTCCCTCTATAAAAGGAGTAGATGAGGAATATCCGACCAAATCCGACTCACCTTTAGTGGCAGTTCTGGCTGTAATTCCCAGTTGGACTCAACCCTACCTTGATTTCTTGGTAGATGGAAAATTACCCGAAGATGAGGTTTTGAGCCAGCAGATCGTCCGACGAGCAAAAACCTATACAATCATAAATGGTGAGCTCTATAAGCAGAGTGTGTCTGGGGTGTTTCAGCGCTGCGTATCTCCGGAAGAAGGAGTGGAAATCTTAAGAGAGATCCACGAAGGCGAATGCGACCATCACGCTGCAGCCAAATCTTTAGTGGCAAAAGCTTTTAGACTCGTATTTTTCTAGCTTACAGCTAAGGTAGATGTTGAACGACTGGTCAAGATGTGCAAAGGCTACCAAAAGTATGCCAAACAAGCTCATGTTCTGGCTGATCAGCTGCGAACAATACCTATAACATGGCCTTTGTTGGTCTGGGGGCTTGACATGGTAGGACCGTTTAAACAAGCTCCAAGTGGACTAACTCATCTCTTAGTGATGGTGGATAAATTCACAAAATGGATTGAGGTTAAACCCGTCACCAGTTGTGATGGAGCAACAACCAGAAAATTTGTAGAGGATGTTATAATCTGATACGGTTATCCACATAGCATTATCACGGACAATAGGAGTAATTTTTCTGTGGGAGAACTTGCCGAATTCTGCGATGAACGAAATATCTGGCTTGACATTGCGTCAGTCGCGCATCCACAAGCTAATGGACAAGTTGAAAGAGCAAAAGGTTTAATCCTAAAAGGCCTCAAACCAAGACTCGAAGCACCACTACGTCATGCTGCGGGGGCTTGGGCAGATGAATTACCTTCTATGATATGGAGTTTACGAACAACTCCGAACATGTCAACCTGATACACACCTTTCTTGATGCATCCCATCCTACGGACGCTCCTACATCTACACCAATGTCCCCCAAGTGGACCGATGACCCGTGCCCGAGCCAAGCTCCTACAAGCTAAGGTGAATTCGCTCCTTGTCTCGTGTGACTTTGATACATCCTTGGATGGCTTGCTACTTCATGCCAGTACCCTATGCATCATCAGGTACGAACCCCATGAAGAAATGCCAAGAGAAGGAGCCAAGCCAACGCGAACCGGAGTCCTAGGCCAAACTAGCACCAGGACCGGCGGACCGGACTCCTTGCCGGAACTTCCGGTGCACACCCCGGTGGACCGGACCTAGGACCGGAATTTCCGGCGCACGCCAGAACCAATCGGCGCACGCCGAAACGCTATTCTGCACGCCATTCCGGTGGCTGACCGGAACGACCGGCGCGGACCGGAAATCCCAGTGCCCAGTCCGGCGCGACCGGACTTATCGCCGGAACAACTTCTGTCTCGATTCGACTAGGGTTTGATGCCCGAGAATATTCCCTTTTCCATCTAGTTTTACCCTTTTATGCGTAAACTACCCCTGAACTTGTGGCTGGCCTATATATAGCCCCCACCTCTATTGTAAACCCTAGGCATGATATTGGAATTAGTGGAAACCCCTTGTGGATCTATCTAATTATTGCCTCATGCTCCTTGATTAAGGAGCACCAATATCACCCAAACCTCGTTGGAGTTTGCATCGTGCCTCCGTGTTGAACAAGGCCTAGGCATCGGAGTCCCTTTGCCTAGTCATCAAGATCTCACCAAGTCTCCCATCTCGCCGTGCCGGTTCGAGAGAGAGTCCTCCGCCCGACACAGATCCCAGGGATTGCGTCGGACCGGTCACCGCCGGCGTGAGCTCTTGGTGTGTATCGTGGTTTTGCATGTGTGTGTTCATCGCGTTCTTCGTGTGTGCGTTCGTCGTGTTCATCCTCCCCTCCTCTCCCCGCACTCCTTCCTCGATTTGAAAGGGATTCGTGAAAGATCAGGCCACCCTAGAGGTTTGCCCTCAACATATTGGTATCAAGAGCTTTATTGCTCATGAATTCCCCCACAAAATTTTCCTCTATCCACCAAAAATTCGAAAATCCCCCCGAAAAAAGAGCCCCAATTTGCCTTCGGATCGATCTCTTGATTTGGTGCGTTTTCATGGTTTTGTTCCACAGTTCTGTTGCTTTGGTACCGATCTACCTTCCTAGAACCTTTTCCCAGCCCAATTTGGACAAATTTCTGAAAATTTTGACCGATTTAACTTTTGGAGTTCGTCACGAACTCAAACCGGCACCAGGATCGGCGGACCGGCCCAGCCGCTGGAAATTTCGATGCACATTCTGGCGAACCGGAATCGTGACTGGAAATTCCGGCGCCAGGCTCGGCGCCGCCGGTTTGGCCGCCGAAAACCCTTTTTCGCCCAGTTTTTGAGAGTTTTTCCTCTAGCGCTGTTCATGTTTCGTCTGCGTGTCGCCCAACTAACTTCAAGCTTCCGCAACAATATCCACATACCACGCTCATCGACACCGAACATCATCTCCAACACCGGAAGCAAGACATCAATACCGAAGGTATAACTTGCTCCACCTTGTTAACCCTTCTTCCTGGCGTGTATCTATCCTATGAGAGCAACTCATCTTGTGTTTGCCTAAGCATTGTGCACTTGTCCTTGGAGAGTGAGAGTGTGAGAGCAAAAACAAGAGTTAACATAGTAGTATAGAAAGGGAGAAAAGAATAAAAAAATAAAAAGAAAAAGAAAAAGTAAAATAGAAAGATCCATAGTCTCCCAATACAAAGAGAGTCTCAAGCTTGTAAGCAAAGAGAGAAAAAGAGCGCGACCGAGGCAAGTGCACAAATCCATTGCTTATTTCTCTTTTGGTGAACGAGTTGTGGTCTCTCCTTGCGTTGGCACAACACCGAGCGTAGTCTTCGTTAGGACCTTTTGTGCTCATTTTCATAGTCGTGCTAACCACATCTGTCTCCATGTGTGTGTATCCTAGTGTTTTGTAGATCGCCTCCTATTTGCTTTTGATCTTTTGGTTCTCTACCACGTTTGACAATAACCTTCTCTTTGGATCATTTTGTTTGGTTTTCCACAACCCTAACCTTCCACCCATAGCTTTCGAGAGTTAGTTCTTTCTTTAGTGTGTGTTTTATTTGCGATTCCACTTTGCACGCTTATAGCTTTCACTTGTGGTTTCTAGTTCGGTGCAATCCCCGAGGTGAGGAACAAGGCTAACATCACCATATTACACTTCCATATACAATACTTATGTGTTTTGCATGATGGATAGGCACGGTGAGTCGAGCCAACCACCTTACCAAGAAGAAGAATAAGGACCGTGCATGACGCGCGCAAGTCACTTCATCGTCCGACAAGAGTTCCATGAATGTTGCCAAGCCGTTGAGACGCGACAAGGTGAACAATTTGGCGAGACGCAAGACGAGTTCAAGAACATCGACAACCGCTTCGATGGCTGATATATTGCAAATGTATCTATAATTTTTGATGTTCCATGCTTGGTTTTATCTACTTTCTTATGTTTTGTCCACACTTTGGAGTACTTTTCATATGATTTCTTGGACTAACCTATTAACAAGAGCCATAGTGCCAGCTGCCTGTTTTCTGCTGTTTTTGGTTCCAGGAAAGTCAGAAAATGAATATTCTCAGAATTGGACGGCACAAAAGCCAAAGTCATTATTTTACCGGGGGACACCTCGAGCCAGAATATGAGACGGAGAGGGGCTGGGGCCCAGCCACACCACCTGGCCGCACGGGCTGGGCCTGGCCGCACCAGGGGGTGGTCTGGCCGCCCCAGACACCCCCTCGGTCTCCTTCTTCGCCTATAAGATGCCTTCTGACCTAAAAACTCAGGGGGGTTCGACGTTTTTCTAGAAAGAGTTCCGCTTCGCCGCCACCACCAGATTCCATGAAATAGCACCGGAAACTCTAATCTGGCACCCTACCGGGACGGGGAATTGGAGGAGATCATCGCCATCATCATCACCATCGCTTCTCCATCAACGATCCATGTTTCCCCATCTATGAGTGAGTAATCCCCCGCTGTAGGCTATGGGGATGGTAGGGATTGGATGAGATCGTTCATGTAATGGCATCGGATTGTTAGGGCATGGTGCCTAGTATCTATTATTAGTGCTTTTTGACTTTGTTGCGACATGTTGTGCTTAATGCTTGTCACTAGGGCCCGAGTGCCATGATTTCAGATCTGAACATGTTATAGATTGATTATGATAGTATTGTTTTTGGTCTTACCTGCTAGTTGTATACACACGTTGTTGTCTGGAACCAATGGCCCCAAAGTGACAGAAATCAGGATAATCGGAGGGAATGGCTTTGATGTGAGGATCACATGTGTTCACGGAGTATTAATGCTTTGCTCCGGTGCTCTATTAAAATGAGCACCTTAATTGCCAGTAGTTCCCTTGAGGTCCCACTGCAAATGGGTTGGCAGGACAAAAGATGTTGTGCAGGTTCTCATTGCGAGCATGTACGACTAAATATGGAACACATGCCTAGGATTATCTAGTACTTGGATGCTTTATCTTATTTATCTGCAATTGCCCTATGTTCTGATTGCTATGTGAATTGTCTTGTCCATGCAACGCCCGTCCATCCATCCCTATGCCTACCGCACTCGAATCCTTCTGTTTACTGCTATTGTTACTACTGTCTTTACTTTACTACTGCTGCTACTTTACTATTCCTACTACAAAACGGTTACTACTGATAAACTGTTGTGAGCAAGATTGTTTTCCAGGTGCAGCTGAATTGATAACTCAGTTGTTAAGGCTTATAAATATTTTTTGGCTCCCCTTGTGTCGAATCAATAAATTGGGTTTCACTTCCCTCGAAAATACTACGATACACCCCCTATACTTGTGGGTCATCAAGACTATTTTCTGGCGCCGTTGCCCGGGAGCATAGATTTATTTATCAAGTTCACTTGGAATCACTATTGTTCAAGCTTAGTTTATTTCCATCTTGTTTGCTTGTTTCTTTATCAAAAATACAAAAAAATTAGTTCCTACTCTAGTTGTTATTTTCGTTGGTCTGTTATTGTCTTGCTTTATCATGCTTTCTATCAATGGTTGTTTTCTTTGAAACTGAATCTTATTGGCAAGGTGGGTTGACGGAAGATCAAAAATATTATTATAAGAAACACCGCTTGTCACAAAAAGGGAAATACTTATAGGAACAAATTGATAAATTGTATACCATTGCTATAAACATGTGCTCTACTTATAATGTTACTTATTGCTTTGATAAATTTTGTTGCTGTAGGAGGTACACACACCTCCCTTTTCAATGTGAGTATAATGATAATGTTACCATATCTTCTTATGTTAAAGGAAATTATGACTTTTATGATGTGGAACAAATTGAAGAATTTATTGCTTGGAAGGGTGCATTTGAACTTGCTAGTTTGCTTGAAAATATTGATGATTCACCTTATAAATATGAGGTTTATGATATACTTAGATTTTTCTTTGATAATTATAAGGAAGAAAATGGCTATATTCTTGAATATATTAATAGATGCTTTCCACAAATGGAAGAGACTAATGCCTTGCAGGATCCTATGGAAGAAGAAATTGATGAACCTGAAAGCTCATTAGATGAAAAAGAGGAGGAGAGTGATGAACAAAAGGAGGAAGAATGTATTAGCTACCTATGCCTACCTTCTAATGAGAGTAACTCTTTATCCCTTATATTATTTGATTGTCCCCCATGCCTACCAAAGGAGGATGAATGTTATGCTCATGCTATCTATGATAATCCTTTATTTGTGCCTAACTTCAAGATGCATGGTACTAAAGAGTTTTGCTTGGAAATTGTTTATGATAAAGCTCTAGATGATGGTCCTATATTGAATGATCAGCCCTCTTGTTATAGAATTGTTAAAAGTGGGTTTGAAGGTTTTAATCCCACTATTTTTGAGCTTGATAAAAATTATGTTTTTGTAGAACATGAAAAGCATGCTTTATGTGATAGTTATATTGTTGAGTTTATTCATAAGGCTACTGAAAATTATTATGAGAGAGGAAAATATGGTTGTAGAAGTTTTCATGGTATTGAAAGACCTCTCTATGTGATGAAAGTTTTGAAGTTACTCTTGTTTTATCTTCCTATGCATGTCACTTTGTTCTTTGCGAATTTATTTGCATACAAGATTCCTATGCATAGGAAGTGAGTTAGACTTAAATGTGTTTTGAATTTGCTTCTTGATGCTGTATTTTACTTCAATTCATATTTCTTATGTGAGCATCCTCTCAAACTATCATGCCTAACTTAAAGGCGTTAAAAAAGTACTTATTGGGAGATAACCCAAAAGTTTTAGATGAGTCTTGGAAGTTATTACTTCAGTAATAACCGCTTCTTATCCTTTTTATTTGCTTTTTGTGCCAAGAATAACCTCTAATGAGAGAGAAGTAATGGTTGGGAAAGTTGCTGTCCCAAAACAAATTTCTGTGCTTCACCATAAAAATTCGTGTAAAATCTCTGTACGTCCTTTTGAGGCATGCATTTTTGTGCTTCTGCCCCAGGTTGTTATCTAACTTTAGTTAGTTCAACACTTTGCGATTCGAGTAACAGAAGGTCTTCGAAAAAATTCGTCTTTACCTGCTGGTCTGTTTTGACAGATTTCTGCCATTATTTGCATTTGCTTCTTGTTGGTTCCTTTTTGACTTCTTTTTGAGGAATTGAGCTTTTTGAGGAAAGTGCTACAGTAGCTTGTGTTTTAATGGAAGTTATATTGGTGTTGGAACTGAACCCAAAGACTTATTATCTTGAGTGCACTAATGTTGCTAATAAAGATCGTGTGAAGTTTTGTATGAAGGAAAAATTTCAGGTGTATGGAAGGAATGAGTAATGAGATGAAGGATGGACTAAAGCTCAAGCTTGGGAATGCCACGTGTGTCACCTCAAGAAATCCAAGAAGTACAAGCGTCAAAGCTTGGGGATGCCTAAGGCATCCCCTTCTTCATCAATAAAAATCCCAGGTTTCTTCCAAACACTTCATTTTTATTGTTTCATGCACAATTGTGTTTTTCTTGGAGCGTCTTCTTTTTCGTTTTCATTTTGGTTTTTGGTTTTCTTTGTTTTCTTAGTTTGCTGAATAAATTGGTTGGACACCCTATTTCATGCATTGGTTTTCAAATAGTTTGGTTTGGATTGGAAAAGAGTAGGAAAGTTCATGCTTAAGTGGTAAAGAGAGCTTGTTTTTGACTGTGGCCTATGCTTTGTCATGCCATGCTTGATATTGTTTTGGCTTTATGCTTAGTATTGTTTGCTATAGCATGACTTTTAATAAACAATTGAGATTGCTTAATGTGCCTTGGAAGGATCATGTGTTGTTTTAGCATATTAAAGCATAGTATTGTGGTATTCTCCTTTGATGCTTTATTTGGGTTGACTTGCCACATGCTCACACCATGTTATGACTATCCCAAGTCACCATAGCCTTGATGATCCTTTAGTTTTCAACTTGTAGTATCACTTTATGCTTTTTTCAACGATGTTTTTTTGCTCTGCATGATTATGGCCATTATTGCTCTCTTAGTTTGTCGCTCCCAGTCTTTTGCTAGCCTCCGCAACCAAGTATGAGTTCCACTCATGCATCCAACTCCTTAAACCAAGTTATTCCAAAGAGTCCACCATATATACCTACTAGCATATGCTACTCCAAGTATATTCATGTTATATCTACCTTCCGAATTAAACTTTTTATGAGAAAACTAGTGATTAAAGCTCTCACGAACTTGATGGCACACTTTACTTTTATTGCCCTTAATAAACTTGAACCATTGTGTCGTCTTTGTTGTATATGCTTGCACTTATTTGTTGGGGATTAGCAGAACCATGCTATCATGGGGAACGCTTTCAACATTGCACTTGTACTTTGTACCTAGTTGATATCATGCTCTTTTGTCTATGGATGTCGTTGGTGTGAAATGAAAGGGGAGCTTGTAAGTCCATGGAGTTATGTATATGTGTTAGAGAAACACCTGGGTCGCTGGTCTAATCCATGCTGACATGGTGGAAACCTGCAGCGTCACCATAATGAGTTGTCTATGAAGCATTCTTCTTATAAAAAAAGAGTCCTATATTGAGAAAAAAGAGAAAAGAGAAAAAAAGAGATATATGAAAAGAGGAAAGAGAGAAAAAAAGCACCATATTCCCATGGTAAATAGGAAGATTGCTGAGATGCTCGTTGTATGCTTGCCTTGTCATTTTGATATGGGGATTCTTCTGTATCATCGGGCAAGGGGTACCCCGTTGGCGGTTCTCTATGATACACAGGTACTTACGATGACAAGAACTTACCGGTGACTAAACTTGAGTAGCATGAGGAGCGGCCCTCGTATTCAAGGGACATGAGATTTCTAACTTATACTTTGTCAAGCATATACACCATAGTTTGTTCACTTTAACCTTAATCACTTCAAGATGCTTATGATAGGGGCAATGAGAGCTGAAAGCTATTAAGTACCATAATTTTTGGAAGCTCTTTATGAGACTTGAATCCCTACTTCCTTCTATGAAGGCCTTTCTTTCACTTATATATTGAGTCTCCACCTTCTATCTTTATGCACCTACTTTGAGAGCATAGTGGCCATTCTTAGTTCTATGTGCATTGTCCCAAGACTTGTTGATTGATGCATAGCTTTGATATTGCTTGTTTTAAACTATTTGTATCTAGTCACTCTTATAAACTTTGAAGGTGTCCTATGCATTTATGTTTGCTAATCTATGAAGGACAAGCTAAATACTACTATGCTATGTTTTCTTTATGTGAAACAAACAAACGTCTTGCAAAGCATTGTTATTCATGAATCTTTTGTTTGTGCCTTTTCATGTTGCAACATAGTTTCTTTGCCTTATTGCTAGAACTTTGTCTTTCATGTTATGATTGAAGTACTATAATCCCAGCTTCGAATGTTTTACAAATACTTTGATCAAGTTTATGATGGTGCATGTCACCTCAAAAATTATTCTTTCTTTATCACTTACCTACCCGAGGACGAGCAGGAGTTAAGCTTGGGGATGTTGATACATTGCAAATGTATCTATAATTTTTGATGTTCCATGCTTGGTTTTATCTACTTTCTTATGTTTTGTCCACACTTTGGAGTACTTTTCATATGATTTCTTGGACTAACCTATTAACAAGAGCCACAGTGCCAGCTGCCTGTTTTCTGCTATTTTTGGTTCCAGGAAAGTCAGAAAATGAATATTCTAGGAATTGGACGGGACAAAAGCCAAAGTCATTATTTTACCGGGGGACACTGGAGCCAGAATACGAGACGGAGAGGGGCTGGGGCCCAGCCACACCACCTGGTCGCGCGGGCTAGGCCTGGCCACGCCAGGGGGTGGTCTGGCCGCCCCAGACACCCCCTCGGTCTCCCTCTTCGCCTATAAGATGCCTTCTGACCTAAAAAACTCAGGGGGGGTCGACGTTTTTCCAAAAAGAGTTCCTCTCCACCGCCACCACCAGATTCCACGAAATAGCACCAGAGACTCCGTTCTGGCACCCTGCCGGGACGGGGAATTGGAGGAGATCATCGCCATCATTATCACCATCGCTTCTCCATCGACCATCCATGTTTCCCCCATCTATGAGTGAGTAATCCCCCGCTGTAGGCTATGAGGATGGTAGGGATTGGATGAGATCGTTCATGTAATGGCATCGGATTGTTAGGGCATGGTGCCTAGTATCTATTATTAGTGCTTTTTGACTTTGTTGCGACTTGTTGTGCTTAATGCTTGTCACTAGGGCCCGAGTGCCATGATTTCAGATCTGAACATGTTATTGATTCATTATGATTGTATTGTTTTTGGTATTACCTGCAAGTTGTATACACACGTTGTTGTCCGGAACCAATGGCCCCGAAGTGACAGAATTCGGGATAACCGGAGGGAATGGCTTTGATGTGAGGATCACATGTGTTCATGGAGTGTTAATGCTTTGCTCTGGTGCTCTATTAAAATGAGCACCTTAATTGCCAGTAGTTCTCTTGAGGCCTCGCTGCAAACGGGATGGCAGGACAAAATATGTTGTGCAAGTTCTCATTGCGAGCATGTATAAATATATATGGAACACATGCCTAGGATTATCTAGTACTTGGATGCTTTATCTTATTTATCTGCAATTGCCCTATGTTCTGATTGCTATGTGAATTGTCTTGTCCATGCAACGCCCGTCCATCCATCCCTATGCCTACCGCACTCGAATCCTTCTGTTTACTGCTATTGTTACTACTGTCTTTACTTTACTACTGCTGCTACTTTACTATTCCTACTACAAAACGGTTACTACTGATAAACTGTTGTGAGCAAGATTGTTTTCCAGGTGCAGCTGAATTGACAACTCAGTTGTTAAGGCTTATAAATATTCTTTGACTCCCCTTGTGTCGAATCAATAAATTGGGTTTCACTTCCCTCGAAAATACTGCGATACACCCCCTATACTTGTGGGTCATCAATGGCCTCGAACGACAAATGCACGCAATGCATCACAACTTTGTCCATCAAAATGAAGCGCTCCGTCGCCTAAACAAATGACAATCTTCGCCGCCCCATCGACGAAATGGCAAGGCCACACTCACGTGCATCAACCTCATCAAGTTCTTCGCGTCGTCATGTTCCTCTCCAACAAGATCTTCGTACCCGTGGTTGAAGATGGAAGTTCTTTGAACTATGTACCTTCCCCATGGCATGCCGCAATGTCAAGCTATGATGGTGATTTCCTCTTCAAGGCCACGAGTAAGGCAAGAAGCACACCGTCATCACGCAAGGGCACTAGTGATCCAACAAGCACAACCACAAGAAGAACCGCGTGTGCAACCGCAAGTCTACCACCACCGACCCCGACACATACTTGACACAACAAGTGATGACTCCAATTTGGAGAATCAAGCTCGTCATCGACGTGAAGCTCTCCAAGATCCTCCTTCTCATGATCATCGTCATGAAAATCAACAACGACACCATGGTCATCACGAGGCGCCTCCTCCACCACACCAAAACATGGAGCGTCAAGTGGTACAAGTTGAGCGACGCCCACCACGTCAAGAGGCTCACGACCATGATCTTCACCGTCAGGCCCATGTGCCTAATCAACATCCCCAACCGAGGAACGAGCCTCCACTTTGTCATCAACCACGTCATGAGGCTCCACATCCTCAACACCCTCATGAGTCCCAAGTGCCCCAACATCATCAACAACTGCGCCAAGAGCAAGAACAAGCTTCACAACAACAACATCAAGAGCAAGCTCCTCATCAAGTTCCCGAGAACCAAGTGCCACCGCACCAACAACAAGATCATCAACAAGGTCACCAAGCTCGTCGCAATGACCACAATGTTGAAGAAACTTTCGGCAAGCTCAAGTTCACAATGCCCAAGTTTACCGGATCCAATGACCCCGAAGAATACCTCTCATGGGCACTTAAAGTCGACAAGATCTTCCGCATGCACAATTATAGCAACGAGAAGATGGTCGCCATGGCTTCGCTAGAGTTTGATGATTACGCCAACCTTTGGTGGGAACAAGTTCAAGTTGCTCATGACGCAAGACAAGAATCGCCAATCACAACTTGGCATGACATGAAGGCTCACATGAGATCCCGGTTCGTCCCCGCGCACTACACGCGTGACCTCTTCAACAACCTCCAATCGCTTCGTCAAGGGACAAAGACCGTGGAAGAGTACTTTAAGCAAATGGAACTCAACTTGATCCGTGCCAACATTGACGAGTGCATGTAGCAAAATATGGCACGCTTCCTTATTGGGTTGAACCACCCAATCAAGCGCATCGTCGAGTTCCAAACATACAACACCATGGTTGAGCTTGTGCACATCGCAACAAAGGCTGAACGTCAAGTGCAAGAAGATATCAAGTACAACAAACCCAAGATGTATTTCACCTACAAGCAAGCTTCAACCACTATGCCAACAACCTTCAATGGAAGCTCCTCAAGTACCTCCAAGCCTTCCTTCAATCCCACACTTCCTCAAGGAAAACTGCCCCCAAGTGGCAAACAAGTAAAGAGTGATACATCTTTCAACGGTGAATGCTACAAGTGTGGAGGCAAAGGACACAAGTCGGATGAATGTGGAAACAAGAAGGTATTGTTCATCCATGACAATGGCGATGAAGAGTACTTGAGTGAAGATGAATTTGATGCCCGTGTCAAGGAAGCAATGGCAAAGCAACGAGTGGAAGATGATTAAGAACTCCTCATGTGTGAACATGACGCAAGTCCATCGCTTGTCGTCACAAGTATCTTGACCACTCAAGCACAAGAGCATGAAGACCAACGCTCCAATATCTTCAAAACACGAGCCGGCATCAATGGCAAATCTATCAAGGTGATCATTGACGGAGGGAGTTGCCACAACCTTGCTAGCACCAAGTTGTGCGAGAAGCTCAACCTCACCCTCCATCCGCACAAGCACCCCTACCATGTGCAGTGGCTAAGTGACCAAGGGTCCGTGAAGATCAAGCATACCGTATTGGTCTCCTTTACCATAAGTCCTTACAAAGATACAGTGGAGTGTGATGTGGTTCCTATGACAGTTTGCCACATGCTTCTTGGTCGACCATGGCAATTTGACAAGGGTGCTCTACATGATGGTCGCACCAATGTATACACCTTCAAATGGCTCAACAAAACATGTGTTCTGCAACCAATGACTCCTAGCCAAATAATTGCGGATAATGCAAAGGCTTTAGCGAGGGCGCAAAGAATAACACCTCCTTGTGAGAAGAGCGGTGAGAGAGAGAACCACCTCATAGTGAGTGAGAGCCACAAGCCAAACTCGAGTGGAAAAACTAAGAGTGTTCTCCTTGCCACCAAAAGTGAGATGAGAGATGTTCGGAACAGCCCATCCTTCTTGCACTATGTCCTCCTTTGCAAGGGACTAGCACAAGGAACTAATGAATTAACCAATGTTCCTCCATCTTTGATGAATTTTTTGCAGGAATTCAAGGATGTGTTTCCCGAAGATCTCCCACATGGACTACCTCCTCTTCGCAGCATCGAACATCTCTTTGACCTCATTCCGGGCGCACCACTTCCCAATTGTGCCACTTACCACACGAACCCAGAGGATACAAAGGAGATTGAACGTCAAATCAACCAACTCATCTCCAAAGGCTTGATCCAAGTTAGCACTAGTCAAGTGCCGTACCCGTGATTCTTGTTCCAAAGACGGATGATACGTTACGATTATGCATGGGCTACCGTCCAATCAATGCTATCAACGTGCATTATCGACATCCCATACCATGTCTCGATGACATGCTTGATGAGTTGTGTGGAGCCACTATTTTTTTGAAAATTGATTTTCGTAGTGGTTACCATCAAATACGCATGGCTGAAGGTGATGAGTGGAAAACTGCCTTCAAGACCAAACTGGGTCTCTATGAATGGTTGGTTGTGCCCTTTGGCTTATGAAATGCCCCATCCACCTTCATGCGCCTTATGAATCACATCTTGCGTTCTCTCATTGGAAAAAGTGTTGTTGTCTATTTCGATGATACTCTTGTTTATAGAAAATCACTTGAGGACCATATAACACATGTCAAGGAAGTTTTGCAAATCCTCCAACATGAAAATCTTTATGCTAATCTTCCCAAGTGCACTTTTTCTAAAGGCAAGTTGATTATTTTTGGATTTGTTGTTTCTTCTAAGGGAATTGAAGTTGATGTTTCCAAAGTAAAGGACATACGAGATTGGCCCATCCCAACAAATGTGAGTGAACTCCGAAGTTTTCATGGGTTGGCCGGTTTCTATCGTTGCTTTGTGAAAGACTTTTCGACCATTGCTTGTCCCCTCAATGAATTGACCAAAAAGAATGTCACCTTTGTGTGGGGCAAGGCACAACAAAAAGCTTTTGATGAACTCAAAAAGAGGCTCATTGAAGCACCTCTCCTTGCATTACCGAATTTCACAAAAACTTTTGAGATAGAGTGTGATGCTAGTGGTATTGGCATTGGAGGAGTACTTATGAAAAACGGACGTCTTATAGCCTACCATAGTGAGAAACTTGATGGTGCTCGCCTTAACTATCCAATTTATGACAAAGAGCTTTTTGCCTTAGTTCGTGTCCTTCAAGTTTGGCAACACTACCTATGGCCCAAAGAATTTATCAAACATTCTGACCATGAGTCGTTGAAATACCTCAAAGGGAAAGCCAACTTGAGTAAGCGACAGGCTAAGTGGGTTGAGTTCATGGAGTCTTTTCCATACATTGTCAAGTATAAGAAGGGCAAAGATAATGTAGTTGCGGATGCTTTGTCTCGCAAGCACACACGCCTTCTTACAAGACTTGAAATCAACGTGTTGGGTCTTGAAGAAATAAAATCTTTGTATGCTTCCGACCCGTTCTTTGAACCAATTTTCGCAAAGTGCTCCAATGACAAATGAGTTGATGATTTCTATTTGCATAAGGGCTTTCTATTTAAACAAAACAAGCTATGCATTCCAAAGTCGTCGCTTCAACTTTTGCTTCTCCAAGAATCTCATGGTGGAGGCCTTATGGGTCACTTTGGCCCCGACAAGACATTGGACATGCTCTCCAATCACTACGTTTGGCCCAAGATGAAGCGTGACGTGGAGCGCTACGTTCAATGATGCACGACATGTGTTCAAGCTAAGTCGCAAGCTAACCCCTATGGTCTTTATATGCCATTGCCTATTCCTCATACACCTTGGTCCGACATTAGCATGGATTTTGTGTTAGGCTTTCCTAGATCTAAGCATGGTCATGATTCTATATTTGTTGTTGTGGATCGATTTTCCAAAATGGCACACTTTATACCGTGCCATAAGACCGACGATGCTTCACATGTTGCAAATCTGTTTTTCAGGAAAATCGTCCATCTTCATGGTGTGCCAAGAACATTCGTCTCCGACCGCGACGTCAAATTCATGAGCTACTTATGGAAGATACTCATGGCCAAGCTCCTATTTTCATCCGCGTCGCATCCTCAAATCGATGGCCAAACCGAGGTTGTCAACCGAAGCCTTGGAACCCTTCTACATGTGTTGATCAAGAAGAACATGAAGGATTGGGAGGAATGCATTCCACACACCGAGTTCGCCTACAACCGTGTGATACGTCTATAACGTATCTATAATTTTTGATGGTTTCATGCTAATAATATGCTTTTTACACTACTTTTTGTATAAAGTTTATGATTTATTTGGACTAACCTACTAATAGTTGCAAAAGTGCATAATGTTCTTGTTTTACACTTTGATGTGTAGGAATTACCAAGAATACAAGTGGAAACCTTGTTGGAGTCAAGTTGGGATTTTTTTTAGAAATCTGTCTCAGAACTCTTTTTGAAGATGTTCACGTTTCGGGTCGAAGACGGCGTCAAACGGAAAACTCTTCAACTACAAAATTGTTGGAAATTTCACAACAAACGTTCTGAACATAAAATTTAGCTGATTCCGAGTCTGGACGGGCCTTTTAGGCCCGAATTACTGCAGCCTAAGATGGGGTGACGGGAATCCAAGAAGCTATATAAAGGGAGGAAACCTAATTCGCCCAGGACATCTCCACCCACGAATTTTCAGCCACCAAAGCCAAGTTTTTTCCTCTTCATGGATCCCATCTCCATGGGAGAGGGCTCCCAATAAGCCATGAAGGAAGGGGGCTAAGGGGCGGTGCTCCTCCATGATACCGGCGGCGAGGAAGGAGTCCCCCGCGTCGCCGCCGGCGCCGTCGCCGTCTTCTTCACCATCTTAACCGCCATCTCCACCACCTAATCCTCCTAGTATGCAGTGGTTCATCCTCCCACACACTTCTGTACCGTCCTATGTAAACATGGTGTTTGATGCTATAAGTTATAATCCTATGATCTATGTCATGTTTGTGTAGTTTCTTTGTTCTTAGATTGAATGGTTGAACGTCTTTAGTTCATTAGAGTTGTATGTTGATATGGTACAGTTCTTTGGTGTCCATTATATTTGTGCGCGCATGGATTAAACATCATAGGGTTTGTAGTATGTGTAAGAGGAAGGGGGAAGTTCTGCCGGAGTGATAGAAACCTAAGGACGCGAACCGAAATGTTGCAGTATGGGAGTAAGAGGACCATTAAACTTAAGGCTATGGTTAGGGAAACCTTAATGCATTGATTAGTACTTACAGATGTTTGCTAACAATCCAATCATATAGTACATGTAATTCCAAGTAGTGATGCGCATGTATATTTAGCCTCTCCCACATAGAAAACTGCATCGAAGACAATGAATCTGATCTATTCTCTATTTAAACTTGGACAAAGCCACCAAAATTACCACCACTATTCCACACTCATGGTTCTGTTAGTTTAGTGTATTTTATTGCTGCAGCAACTAGCTTTACTTTCTTGTTATTTATTATCATGCAAAGATATCCCTATTACTCGTATTGTTGCTCTAGTTTTATTTCCTAGATAATGCAAATGTTTAGTGTGCGTAGAGTTGTATCAGTGGTTGATAGAACTTGAGAGAATATTTATCCTACCATTAGCTCCTTGTTGGGTTTGACACTCTTACTTATCGAAAAGGCTACACAAGATCCCCTATACTTGTGGGTTATCAAGACCTTTTCTGGCGCCGTTGCCGGGGAGCAATAGCGTGAGGGTGAATATTCTTGTGTGCACTTGTTTTTATCTCCAAGTAGGTTTTACTTTCAGTTTTAAGTTGTTCTCTATCTTAGTATGGATAGGGAATGCAAATTACAAAAAAAATAGTTGTACTTGTTACCTAAAACGTTTTCAAAAAGGAAAGTGATTGGAAAGATGAATAATGGTTAAGTGGGGGTCGACCTTGAACACTTGTGTTCATGCCTGTGAAACCAAAACAAATCTTTCTATGGAAGATTTTCAGTTAAAAACTTGTAGGAATGCATGAAGCCTTGAAAAATAAAGATATTTCTGGTATTGATCTTAATGCTTATTCATTCAAAAATACTTGAATCTTGCTCCTATGCCTAACTTAAAGACGTTGAAACAAGTACTTATTGGGAGATAACCCAAAAGTTTTAGATGAGTCTTGGAAGTTATTACCTCTGTAATAACCGCTCCTTATTCTTTTTGTTTGCTTTTTGTGCCAAGAGTAACCTCTAATGAGAGAGCAGTAATGCTTGGGAAAGTTATTGTCCCGAAACAGATTTTTGTGCTTCACTGTAAAAATTTCTGTAAAATCTCTGTATGACGGTTTGAGCTGTGAATTTTTGTGCTTCTGCCCCAGTCTGTTATCTAACTTTGGTTAGTTCAACACTTTTCGATTTGAGCAACATAAGGTCTTCGAAAAAATTGGTCTTTAACTACTGGTCTGTTTTGACAGATTTCTGCCATTATTTGCATTTGCTTCTTGTTGATTCCTTTTTGGTTTCTTTTTGGGGAATTGAGCTTTTTGAGGGAAGTGCTACAGTAGCTTGTGTTTTAATGGAATTTTTATTGGTGTTGTAACTGAACTCAAAGACTTATTATCTTGAGTGCACTATTGTTGTTAATAAAGATTGTGTGAAGTTTTGTATGAAGGAAAATTTTCAGGTGTATGGAAAGAGTGATGTAATGAGATGAAGAATGGACTAAAGCTCAAGCTTGGGGATGCCACGTGTGTCACCCCAACAAATATCCAAGAAGTATAAGCGTCAAAGCTTGGGGATGCCCAAGGCATCCCCTTCTTCATCAATAAAAATATCAGGTTTCCTCGAAACACTTTATTTTTATTGTTTCATGCATAGTTGTGTTGTTCTTGGAGCGTCTTCATTTTCGTTTTTGTTTACTTGGTTTTATTAGTTTTCTTGAATAAATTGGTTGGACCCCCTCTTTCATACATTAGTTTTCAAATAAGTGTGGTTTGGATTGGAAAAAAGTAGGAAAAGTTCATGCTTAAGTGGTAAAAGGAGCTCGTTTTTTACGGTGGCATACGCTTTGTCATATCATGTTTGAAATTGCTTTGACCTTATGCTTAGTGATTATTGTTGTAGCATGACTTGTTCCAAACAATTGAGATTGCTTAATGTGCCTTGAAAGAATCATGCGTTGTTTTAGTATATTAAAGCATACTATTGTGGTATTCTCCTTTGATGCTTTATTTGGATTGACTTGGCGCATGCTCACACCATGTTATGACTATCCCAAGTCACCATAGCCTTTATGATCCTTTAGTTTTCAACTTGTAATATCACTTTATGCTTTAATTAATTATGTTTTGTCGCTTTGCATGATTATGGCCATTATTGCTCTTTTAGTTGGTCGCTCCCAGTCTTTTGCTAGCCTCCATAACCAAGTATGAGTTTCACTCATGCATCCAACTCCAAATAAAACCAAGTTATCCCAAAGAGTCCACCATACCTACCTATTAACATTTGCTATTCCAAGTATATTCATGCTTTTATCTACCTTCCGAATTAAACTTGTTATATGAAAATTAGTGATTAAAGCTCTCACGAACTTGATGGCACGCTTTATTTTCTTGCACTTAATAAACTTGAACCATTGTGTCCATCTTTGTTGCGTATATGCTTGTGCTTTATAAGTTGAAGTTAGTAGAACCATGTATCATGGGGAACGCTTTCAACATTGCACTTATATTCCGTTGATATCATGATTCTTTTGCTTATGGATCCCGGCGGTGTGAAATAAAAGGGGAACTTGTAAGATCATGGAGTTTGTATGTTTGTTAGAGAAATGCCTGGGCCGCTAGCCTAAGCCATGCCTAATCATGGTGGAAACTTGCAGCATAACCATAATGAGCACTCTATGAAGCATCCTCAATAAAAACCTATGCAAATAGCAAATAAAAAGATCGCTGAGATGCTCATTGTCTGCTTGCCTTGTCATTTTGATTATGGGATAACTCCTGTATCATGTGCAAGGGGTACCCTGTTGGCGGTTCTCTATGATACATATGTACTTACAATGACAAGAGCATACTTGTGACTGAAGTTGAGTAGCATGAGGTTCGGTACTCGTAAGTAAGGGGCATGAGATTTCAACTTATAACTTGTCAAGCATATCCTCTTAGTTGTGTGACTTTAACCTTAGTCAAGTAAAGATGCTTATGATAGGGGCAATAAGAGCTGAAAGCTAATAAGTACCATAATTTTTGGAAGCTCTTTATGAGACTTGAATCCCTGCTTTCTTCTAAGAAGGACTTTCTTTTACTTTTATGTTGAGTCTCTATCTTATATCTTTATGCATCTATTAAGAGAGCATAGTGGCCATTCTTAGTTTAATGTGCATTGTCCCAAGACTTGTTGATTGATGCATAACTTTGATATTGCTTGTTCTTAAACTATTTGTATCTAGTCACCCTTATGAACTTTGAAGGTGTTTTATGCATTTATGTTTTGCTACTCTATAAGGGATAAGCTGAATACCATTCTCATTATGCTTTCTTTATGTGAAACAAACAAACGTCTTATAAAGCGTTGTTGTTCATGAATCTTTTGTTTATGCCTTTTCATGTTACAACATAGTTGCTATGTCTTATTGTTAGAACTCTATCTTTCATGATTCGTGTTTAGAGTACCTTAATCCCAGCTATCAATGCTTTTACAATAATAAAGATCAAGATTGTGTTGTCTGCATGTCACCTCAAAAATTATATTGTTTTTATCGTTTACCTACTCGAGGACGAGCAGGAACTAAGCTTGGGGATGTTGATACGTCCATAACGTATCTATAATTTTTGATGGTTTCATGCTAATAATATGCTTTTTACACTCCTTTTTCTATAAAGTTTATGATTTATTTGGACTAACCTACTAATAGTTACGAAAGTGCACAATATTCTTATTTTACACTTTGATGTGTAGGAATTACCAAGAATACAAGTGGAAACCTTGTTGGAGTCAAGTTGGAATTTTTTCCAGAAATCTGTCTCAGAACTCTTTTTGAAGATGGTCACGTTTTGGGTCGAAGACAGCATCAAACAGAAAACTCTTCAACTACAAAGTTGTTGGAAATTTCGCGACAAATGTTCTGGACATAAAATTTAGCTGATTACGTATCCGGACGGGCCTTTTAGACTCGATTTACTGCAGCCTAAGATGGGGTGACGGAAATCCGAGAAGCTAAAGGGAGGAAACCTAATTCGCCCAGGGCATCTCCACCCACGAATTTGCAGCCACCAAAGCCACTTTTTGCCTCCCCATGGATCCCATCTCCATGGGGAAGGGCTCCCAAGAATCCATGAAGTAAGGGGCTAAGGGGCGATGCTCCTCCATGATACCGACAACAGGGAAGGAGTCTCCCGCGCCGCCGCCGCCGGCGCCGCCATCTTCTTCACCATCTTCACCGCTATCTCCATCACCTAATCCTCCTAGTATGCGGTGGTTCATCCTCCCACACACCTCTATACCGTCCTATGTAAACATAGTGTTTGATGCTATAAGTTATAATCCTATGATATATGTCATGTTTGTGTATGTTTGTGTAGTTTCTTTGTTCTTAGATTGAATGGTTGAACGTCTTTGGTTCATTAGAGTTGTATGTTGATATGGTACAGTTCTTTGGTGTCCATTATATTTGTGAGCGCATGGATTAAACATCATAGGGTTTGTAGTATGTGTAAGAGGAAGGGGGAAGTTCTGCCGGAGTGACAGAAACCTGAGGACGCGAACCGAAACGTTGCACGTATGTGAGTAAGAGGACCATTAAACTTAAGGCTATGGTTGGGGAAACCTTAATGCATTGATTAGTACTTACGGATGTTTGCTAACAATGCAATCATATAGTACATGTAATTCCAAGTAGTGAAGCGCATGTATATTTAGCCTCTCCCACATAGAAAACTGCATCGAAGACAAGAATCTGATCTATTCTCTATTTAAACTTGGACAAAGCCACCACAATTACCACCACTATTCCACACTCATGGTTCTGTTAGTTTAGTGTATTTTATTGCTGCAGCAACTAGCTTTACTTTCTTGTTATTTATTATCATGCAAAGCTATCCCTATTACTCGTATTGTTGCTCTAGTTTTATTTCCTAGATAATGCAAACGTTTAGTGTGCATAGAGTTGTATCAGTGGTTGATAGAACTTGAGAGAATATTTATCCTACCTTTATCTCCTTGTTGGGTTCGACACTCTTACTTATCGAAAAGGCTACACACAATCCCCTATATACTTGTGGGTTATCACCGTGCCAAGCACTCAATAACCAAGATGAGTCCATTCATGATCGCCTATGGTTTCGAGCCCTCACCGCGCTCGACATCCTACCACTACCTCTCCACGAGCGCACAAACATGGACGTCGAGAAGCGCTCACAAGCTATGAAGAAACTTCATGAAGAAACAAGAGCTACTATCGAACAACAAGTCCTTCGCAAAGCTTCAAGGTCAAACAAGGACAAGAAGGAGATGATCTTTGAAGAAGGTTATCTTGTGTGGATACACCTAAGCAAAGACCGCTTCCCAAGGAACGCGACTCCAAGCTCAAGCCAAGAGGAGATGGACCCTTCAAGGTCCTCAAAAGAATCAACAACAACGCCTACATCATCGACATACCGACGTCCAAGTACCTTGCAAGCAATATGTTCAACGTCAAAGATCTCTCACCCTACCATGGAGATGTTCAAGATGATAACCATGAAGAGTCAAGGACGACTCTTTCCCAAGGGGGGAGCTGATGCAGTCCGTCCTACGGACGCTCCTACATCTACACCAACAAGTCCCCCAAGTGGACCGATGACCCGTGCCCGAGCCAAGCTCCTACAAGCTAAGGTGAATTCGCTCCTTGTCTCGTGTGACTTCGATACATCCTTGGATGGCTTGCTACTTCATGCCAATACCCTATGCATCATTAGGTACGAACCCCATGAAGAAATGCCAAGAGAAGGAGCCAAGCCAACGCGAACCGGAGTCCCAGGCCAAACCGGCACCAGGACCGGCGGACCGGACTCCTCGCCGGAACTTCCGGCGCACACCCCGGTGGACCGGACCCAGGACCGGAATTTCCGGCGCACACCGGAACCAACCGGCGCACGCTGCAACGCTGTTCTGCACGCCATTCCGGTGGCCGACCGGAACGACCGGCGCGGACAGGAAATCTCAGTGCCCAGTCCGGCGCGACCGGACTTATCGTCGGAACGACTTCTGTCTACCCGAGAATATTCCCTTTTCCATCTAGTTTTACCCTTTTATACCCAAACTACCCCTGAACTTGTGGCTGGCCTATATATAGCCCCCACCTCTATTGTAAACCCTAGGCATGATATTGGAATTAGTGGAAACCCCTTGTGGATCTATCTAATTCTTGCCTCATGCTCCTTGATTAAGGAGCACCAATATCACCCAAACCTCATTGGAGTTTGCATCGTGCCTCCGCATTGTACAAGGCCTAGGCATTGGAGTCCCTTTGCCTAGTCGTCAAGATCTCACCGAGTCTCCCATCTCGCTGTGGCGGTTCGAGAGAGTCCTCCACCCGACGCTGATCCTAGGGATTGCGTCAGACCAGTCACCGCCGATGTGAGCTATTGGTGTGTATCGTGGTTTTGCATGTGTGTGTTCATCGCGTTCTTCGTGCGTGCGTTCGCCGTGCTCATCCTCGCCTCCTCTCCCCACACTCCTCCTTCGGTTTGAAAGGGATTCGTGAAAGATCGGGCCACCCTAGAGGTTTGCCCTCAACATTTCTTCTTGGTCTATGCTACAGAAGCGGTTCTTCCTAGTGATTTGATTCATACTTCTCCCCGAGTTGCTGCGTATATTGAAGAGGATGCCGAAATTTCTCGACAAATTGATCTCGATTTAATCAAAGAAGTTCACGTTGTTGCTGAGATGAGACCAACAGCCTATCAGTAGAAGTTACGCAAGTATCATAGCCAGAGAATCAGAAACCATTCTTTCAATAAGGGTGATTTGGTTCTCCGGCTTGTGTAGAAAAGAAAGCACAAACTTTCCCCAGTATGGGAAGGGCCCTTTTTAGTTAGCCGAGTATTTCACAATGGTTCTTACTATCTAACTGATATGCGGCCAGTCAAAGAAAGACCTGCTACTAAGAAAAGAAAGAGAGCTGGAGGCGGTATAGACCCGGAAGAATTAGACAGACCGTTGAATATTGCTCAGCTACGTCCCTTTTATTCTTAAATTTTCTTTCTTTGTAATCATATATGTGTACATGTTCAATGAGAAATAAAGTGTTGGTTGCCTCAAATTATTCTAAGAAGTTTTATATTGCCATCTTATTTCTGAATGATCATGTCATAGTAGAAAATCTCAGAATACTTGAAAGTACTTTATGCTCACGTTTGTTCTGGTTAAGATTTCTGATTCTAAAAATGCTACCTTCGGGTATAAATCTAAATTTTCTAGTTTATACTTTGATTCTTTATATGATTGCCGGATGCGGGCATTTTCTGAGTAGTGAATTGTTGGTACTGGAAGCCAGCTTTGTTTCCGAGTTTAAACTGGTTTAACAATTGAGCTCCGTTGCTCGACAAAGTTTCCATGTTGAAGGTTGGCCGGCTCACGAAAGGGACGAGGCGGAAAGCCAAATAAACGATAAGTATAGACAAAAATATAAAGTGCTTATGATAACATTCTAGGCACATCAAAACAAAGCCAAAAGTGCTAAATAGAAATACAAAATCTTAGCACTAGCAAAAGTATTTCACGGCTTATTTACAATCCGATTGTTTCAGAATAACACATTGTTTTTCTGGCACTTTACGATGCAGGGGAAGCGGTAGGAGCTGCCAGATCACTAGAGACATCGCCTTCGCCTTGATATCTTTCCGAGACATTCAAATCCGAAACGGTTTGGTCATCGTCGGAGATTTCGGCTATTTCTTCAGCAGGCGGAGGAGGTGTCTCCACGCGAGTGAAGAAAGGAGTGCCGTAGCTGGTCAGATCAGCAACATGACATCCATATCCTGCACAAGAGTCCATGGTGGCCTTGATGTCTTGCTCCTGTCCATCTTCATCCACAGTCAAATATCCTCTGGTTACTTGCCAGATTTCCATGCTTCCATGGTGGCTCATAACCATGGTGAGGGCGTTTTGTTCTACGGTCCGCGCATAGGACATGTTTCAGTCCTGGATGAGATGGGGCATCTCCTTGGCCTTGTCTCGCACCTCAAAGCCAGGCATTCTGTTCATGTCCGGAACCTTGAGTACTTCACCAATATCCTCCAAAGATTGGCGGAAATCGTGAAGCAAGTCGCCGACTTGTGTAAGCCGGCTGGTGCGAGACTCGGTGGAGGAAGAATCTAGTAAGTTCAGAGGACCTGCGCCATATAAAGCAAAGGTTAGAAAATATATCTGAACTCCTAGAGTCGGAAAAATAGAAAGTCAGAAAATAGGAAACATACCGAGATTTTTCAGCCCTAAGGCTCTAGAGTTCAGCCCAGAGTGCCTCGGTGATGTCCTTTTCTCTGAATAATTCATCATTGATATCCGAGATTTTTCTGATCCTAGGCCGCGGTCCTTTGATCACGTTCTTTGGTGGCCATGGAGGAGGATTCGAGGACTTGTGCAATGCTACGCTCGTGATCTGCCTTAAGCTTGTTCAATTCTTGACATAAGTCAGTGTTCTCCACCTCCGGGGTCTTAAGATTCTTGGCCTTTTCAATCATTGCACATGATTGTTTGACCAGTGCTGTAAAGCAAAAGAATAATAGTTGAATAGGTAATTCGACAATGAAAGCAAAAAATAGCAAGGTTAAGGACTGAAATGATTACCTTCAACCTCATCCTTGGATACCTTTATTGAGCATTTTCAAGCCGGAGAGCTCTGATCCCTCTTCGCTTGTTACAAATATTCTTCAATAATTCCTGGTTATAAGCATTAACTTTCTGTAAGTCAGAATAATACCTAGAGTCATAAGTCTACTAAAGACCCGAGCTAATATTTTAACTAATATCAGCATGAGCCTTGGGGGCTACACTAGTTCATTCTTTGGCATCCTACGAAAGCATAAATCCGGATTGTCTATCCAACTTCATGCTTGGGGGCTAGAGGATATGATATGAAATAAAGTAAAAAAGGTGAGTTGGAAATCTGACTTACATGTTGTCCATGAGTAAGCTTTCTTAAGCTCATGTTCACCTCGGTGGTAACCTTCTCGATGAGGGTTAGCGAGATTACTGGTGATGGAGGAGCCACACCGGCTTTCAGCCTCTCGTCATGAAGACGGATTTGCTGAAGAAGTTCGGAGTACTTGATGTCCTCTGCTTCTTGTGCCTCTTCCTAGGTGGTGATATTTCGGCTCGAAAGGTTGTATCTCTTCTGCAGTTTTCCGAGTAATGCCAAGCTTGGCAATACCCGGATTGCTGAGAAGGTTATCGGCAAAAACCTCTGCCGAGGGATCATTACCCTTTGAGGGTTCACCCTTATCAACTACCGAGTCACCCATGGTGATGTCGGTCTACGAACCAATGTTTGTTGGCTCAGAATGAAGAGCCGGATCTTCTGCGATGGGCGGTGGAGTAATCTCCGGCGTTGTAGAAGGCTGCAGGGCAGGAGTCAGAGGCGCTGTGGCAGGAGAAGTCAAGTTTAACTTTGACTGGCGAAAGGGCTTCGATGACCCTCCTTTCCCCTTGCCCTTGGTGAGATGTTTAGCTCTGAGGAGGTAACAAAACAAAGATCGTTACACTTCAGAAAGAATTGAGAAATAAAATACAGAGACCTTGTGAGGAAAGTTACCTCTTCACAATGGGCACTTCCTTTGTGCCAATGGAAACTATCGGAGCCCTACGCTTTCAGGTAAGGGTCTCTGACAATGGGACCAGTTGTCCATCATCCTGAGAGATCTCAGGAGGATATCCCTCGAGAGGAGCAAGCTCCGACTCGAGGAGGTCAGCAAGCTGAAAAGAAGAAACATCTCAGCATTGCAGAAATAAACAATAATGTATAGATGAACACATAATTCAAGTTATTGCTGGAAAACTTACTGGTATAATAGGACCATCAGCCGTGTGTATGTCCAAGGACAGCTCAAAGATTTTCCTCTCGATTCGCTCCCTTATCAACCACCTGATTTGGGACTCATAGTCCTTTTCGAGTAAGGACGGGAGCAGACCCCGATAGAGTCTGACTTGCTCTTGGTGATGGAGTGCATAATCCCATCACCATGGTGATGGAGAGGCTAGATCCAGCGTGCTAGCCAGCAGTGGACCAAATCGGATCCTTTCAGACCCTTGTGCTTCATCAGATATTTGATCCGCCTCTTAGCAAGAAGATGATCGTCAGTGAGAGCCGGACGATCCGCATCCTAGGACTTTTGGGGTGTGGTGGCGCCATCTACGAAAACCGGCAAAGAAGATGCTTAGCTAGGAGCCGGTTTGTCCTTATGATAGAAGAACATGGACGGCCATTTCTTCACCGACTCACTAGGCTTAATCCTAGGATAGACTCGCTCTCTCCTAACAGAAAAGCTAAGAGTTTCAGTAATATAAGGATTACCGACGGTGATAGGATTTCTCCGGGTATGAAAGTAATACCGGAAGAGAATGAGACTCGGCCTAATACCGAGATACCCCTCACACAAAGAGGCATAAGTGCTCATTTCGAAAATAGAGTTTGGGGGGAGATGGTGGAGTTGAACTCCATAATGATCTATGACCTCGGAGAAGAAGTCTGAGGGAGGAAAGCTCAAACCTCTATCAAGGTGAGTGCCAAAGTGCACTCGCTTGTCGATGTTAGGGGTGGGGATGGTTTGTCCATGGCTGCTCCGCCAGTCCCCGTCATGGAGGAGACCTTCGTTCTCGATGACACAGAGCTTGGCGTCATCAAGAACACACGAGATACAGACCCCGCGGAACTTCTCCTTCTCTATTGCAGGTGTTGTCGCCACCATCGCTGCCGCAACAGAAGATGAGGCCTCAGCCATTTTCTGGGCACCGGAGACCTAGGGTGGGCGGCACTGTGGGATTTGGGGGAGGTAGATGAGCTCTGTTCGTAGGAGACATTGAGAGGAAGGATGAGGAACTGACACTAGTGAGGAGGAAGGAAGAAATCTCAACCCCTTATATCCTTCACTTGCGCCAAGATTCGTGCAAAGTAAACAATAACCATGCCACGTGTCGTGGAAGGAGCTGGGTAACTCCCTCGCGATGATTACGCCACCTGATCTCTGCGCACACATTAAAATGACGCCTCGATTCCATGAAAGGCGGACCCACCAACGGTTGTGCTGATAGGAATGTCTATCAGTGATGTAACTTGACCTTGACTGATGTCAGGTTACGTCAGATACTAAGTTCCATCTTAGTTTGAATTTCAATCTGGACACCCGAATAACATATTCATAGGTCTAACTCGTTTTGAGACCCGGATCCTATCCTTTATTTTTAAGTTTCAGGAACCCTTCAAGATTCTACAAGCCAAAGATGGATCAAGCTAGACGATGATGAAATCCGACTCTAGATCTTGGAGGCTTCCGGGGGCTACTGTTGGGGATATACTTTCTGGGTATCCTCACTGTGCCTCACTGACCAGGGTGGCCCACTTAAGATTAGAGCTTTGCTTCACGGGCGGCCCAGTCAGGGAGAAGAGACGGAGTCCAGTCTGGCTACGGGAAGGCCCAGAAGACTTACCGACATAGGCCTGTTATGTTACTTGTAGTTCAAGATGTACTCTGTAACCGACTCTTAGTCGTAGCCAGATAGGTCTCTCTGTAAACCCTAGGCCAGATGTCGTTGTATTGGGAACGATAATACCTAAACAGGTTAGATAGAGGTGTGGGGACTAGCAGGGAAGCTTTCGACAGCGTCCGCAGGCGGGATTGGATAAGAGCAAGTGTAGCGAGACACAAGAAGTACTCAGGTTCGGAGCCCTCGTGGTGATGTAAAGCTCCTACTCCTGCCAATCTGACTATGAGTGGTATACGGGCTACAATTGCTCCTGGAGTTGTATCTTCTATCTACCACCTTAAATGCTCTGAGACCAACCGAGTGTGTGTGTCTGTCTAACTGAGCGTGAGCTAGCTAACTGGGAGAGCTACCTCACCGGGAGTGATTGATGGGTGCCTGAATGGATGCCTGAGAGTGAGTCCCTCCCTTGCCTTATAAAGGTGGCCCAAGGGACATGGTGAGACCCACTTGCCTAACTAGTACTATACATGTGTCATCTGATGAGGTAGGTTACAATGTATTGTGTCACACATAGTGGAAGACTATTTTCTACATCAACAGTATGGCTCGTGTCTTGTCGGTCATCTCCATGTCCTTCTCGTCATTGTTCTCTGCGTGGGAATCCAAGACAGCGCTGGGGCTAATCTTGATCGATAGCAGCGATAGAGCCAGCCGGGGGCAATCCGGCAACCTCGATCTGGCCTAGGGTGATCGATCAGGCTGCCTCCAGCCAGACTAGAGCGAGCGAGGCATCCAGGGGCGAAGGGATCGATCCCCTGATCCAGAAGCTGGCGAGCGAGGCGTCCAGGGGTTAGCCCAGCCGGACGACCAGCAAACTGGCCCATCTGGGGGAAAGAGCAAGGCCTATCCAGGGCGGAGAAGCTGGCGGGGAGGAGGCCCAGCCGGGCTAGGCGACGCGGCCCAGCCGGGGCGGGGCTCCAGCCGGCCTAGGAGAGCGGCGCGGGAGTGGGCCGACCTAGCCGGGATGGCGTGAGGAGGAGCAGGGCACGGGAGTGGGCCGGCTGGGGCGGCCCAGCCGGGAAGGTGGAGGTGGCGCGGCGGGAGTGGGCCGGCTGGGAGGTTGTAGTCGGCCCAGGACGTGTCCGTAGTAGTTTTCCTTTATCTTTTATCCTGTTTTTGCCTTTTTGACCTGTATTGGTTGCTTCTTTGGGGTACCCGGGGACAATCCCCCCGACACCATATATCTATATAAGCCGTCCTAGGGTAAGCCTTTAAGGCACCTAACAATAGTCTACAATCTCAACTCGCATAGGAGAAACCTTGTAACCCATATTCCGGCTCTGCCGTACTACTGGATTGCTAGCAGGAGTAGGATACGTCCAAAGCCGGCGGATTTGAACCTAGGTAAACTTGTGTGCTCACCGTCCCAGAACACCATATGTCTCACACCCCTCTCTTCCGCACACCTCGAGGACCCCCTCATGGCGTACTTGTCATCAATTCGACGATAGTGCATCCGTGATAGCACACACATTCGGTACCCTGACAACCTCCATCCCTCGCTCCAACAAAGCAGCAGAAGCAGCAACTCCTTTCCAGATAAAGCCACCAGGACCATGTATCTCGCTAATCTGAGACCATGGGGAGTAATTTCTAGAGGGGGAGAGATATCATTCGCGAGGAGGTGTGAGATGAGAGGAGGGAGTGGGGTGCCTTTTATAGGGAGAGGGGGCAGCCCTCACCATGGCCGGCGGCCAAGGGAGGTTCCCCCACCTCTTCCACATTCATGTGGGTGGAGCTCCCACTCAAAATTCCACTCACCTCCATTAAATTTCCACCAAATTTAATGTAAACTCTCATTTAATAAAACTCTTTTATTTATTTTACACAGAATTTTGTTAATTACTTTAATTAACAAACACTCACATAAAACCCCCTGCAACATTTCAATATCACATGCAGAACCAGTTTCTGCAATTTCACCTAAAAACAATTCCGGTTTCCATCAAAATGATTCCAGCGCTTTCTTAAATTTTTATCTAAAACATATTTGCTCCAAATGGTGTCGGTATCCCTTAAGTGTGTCACCCTACGGTTTGTAAATAATGCAGACATGATCGAGACCCCTTTCCGATCAATAATCAGCAACGGGACCTAGAGATCTGTACTGACTCCCACACATTCAACGATGACTCTAGTGATCGTGTGAACCTTTAACGTCAGAACTAAGTCCCTTTGTCTCGCGATATATTACATGTCCGAGATTCGATCATCGGTATCTCAATACCTAGTTTGATCTTGTTACTTACATGCACTCTTTTGTCGTTCCCGTGATATAACATTCTAATGATCACATCACTTGCTTGCAAGCTATCTCAATGTGATATCACCGAGAGGGCCCTGAGTATATTTATATGTCATCGGGATGGACAAATCCCACTCTTGATCCATGAGCCTCAACATAACACTTTCAGAGTACCCAAACCCACCTTTATAGTCGCCCTGTTATGGTGTGATGTTTGATGTTATCAAAGAACTCTTCTGGTGTTAGCAATTAACATGATCTCATGGTCTAAGGACTAAGATTACTTTGTATGATGTTATAGAAATATAAACATAATGACTTTGATCATAATGCTATACTTTGGATGAATGTTCATAACATCATTCACCAATGATGTGACCTCGTTATTAACAACATCCAATATCCATGATCAGGAAACCTTGATCATCTTGTTAATCAACGAGCTAGTTTATAAGAGAGTTATAACTAGGAACCCTTTATTTGTTTATTAAACACACATGTATGATGTTTCCAATCAATACAATTATAGCATGAAAAATAAACATTTATCTTAAACAAGGAATAAGATAATAACCATTTTATTATTGCCTCTCGTGCATATTCCCTTTAGGCCTGACGGGGCAAATGGTCACCAAGGAGTTCATCCCACGACGCATTTCCCCTCTCTAGGAACATAAAGGGTAGTTATGGTCCTATGCCAGCAAGGACGACCAGATGAAGCTTCACCCTGGTGCCCTTGGGCTGGACACCATCGAGGAGATGATGAAGATGCTCCATGCCAAGATGGAGGTGTCTGTCCTCCCTAAAGCGGTCTAATCGTTGTATTTCCTATAGCAGAAATGGAGGGATGGAATCCGCATGAAGCTTCCCCTATTTGATCAGTTGGGGTTGTGCCCGCAAGGGTAGGCTAGAGAGTGCGAGAATCCTGTGCTCTGAGTCCTAGAATCAAGGCTCATGGAGACAGTGGAGGACACTGGGGACGCAACCTTGGGAGGAGTGGAGCAACCTGTGGCCTCGCCGGAGGCTGCACAAGTAGGTATCCTCCTCAAATGACGATGATGTTGCCGAGGAATTCATCATTGCGCCTTCCCAGCGCGCCTCTGCGGGGGTCGAGGAGGATGACAGTGAGGCCTTAAGCGATCCTCGCAATGAGGAGGACTCCCATGAGGAGGGAGTCGCTAGTGGAAGCAGCTTGAGATCCCCAACAGGAGTGAAGAGAGGGCGCTGGTTCACCATTGATGAGTAAGTTTCTTCTTTTGTTGTGGATTCCCCCACTTTCTTTATTGGTTGCATCTAATCTTGATCCACCGTGCAGGGGCCCCGAGAAGAAGAAGAAGGTGTGTGGAGCTCCAAGCTCCACGAAGGCCACAACGCCTGCTGAGCCACGTCCCACAGAGGGTGCTGGCGGTGTGGACGATGCCGCAGGACACACAACACCCACAACACCAGGTGTGGAATTGGCGGTGCCTGAGGTGGGCATCACTAACACAGGGACGACACCCGTGGCATCCGTGGAGTCTCCTTCCACGATGGATACTGGCAGCAAGGGCAGCACGATGGAGAACACAATGCCAACCTCTCCGTGGCCTTAATCGCCCACTGTGCGTATCGAGGAAGAGATGCCGAAAGAAACATAGGTGGTTTTTCCTCGCACTACACCGTTGGTGTGCGCCAAGGTGGAACTCATCATGGAGGAGATGCACACCACGGAGGAGACGTGCACTAAGGGAGAGATGCTCACCATAGACCAGACAGGTGCCACGGTGGCACTGGCGCCCGAGGTGCCTAGGCTAGATGACGAGGAAACCCAAGCCATCCCCCATGCTCCACAGCGGACACGACGCCCATGAGGGGTGCGGGAGGCGACATCGATAAGGGACAAGACCCAGGACCCTCTCGCGAGACACGAGGACAGACCTTGGCAAGTCGTATAGGGCGACTTGGGTGCTATAAGTGGTAGAAGGCCCCGCGATCAGGGAAGGCCTCAGAGACGCCGCAATATAGGTCGTGCATGCGTCCCTTGACAAACTTGGTGCTGGAGATGGACGAGGAGGAAGATCAGCTAGCGGTGGAGCGTGCCCGCCTCATGGAGGCGTGGCATCAGTTCCACGAGGTCGTGGAGGCTAGCTGCAAGGCTGAGGAGTCTGCGCACCACCATCGCGAGGCGAAGGAGATTCGCGAGGTGCCATTGATGAGGTAGAGGAAATACTTGTGGGGGCGCATGAACAGGTCACGGTAGCGGAGGAACGCAAGGAGGCTCTCGCCGCCCGTTAGAAGGCTCTCACCACCCGTGAGGAGTCCGTCACTGCTCGTGAGAGGAAGGTGAGCTCCCAGCGGCTGGAACTTCAACTACGAGAGAGGGAGTTGGCCCATTGCGAGACCGTCCTTGAGGTCTAAGAGACCAAGGTGAGGATGGAGCACGACCACCTCGAGAGGATGGAGGGCCAGCTCCTAGAGGGCTTGTAGGAGATCGCGAGTTCCAAAGCATCCATTGACGAGCACATTAGGAAGGCCAACGCCAAGCTCGCGGAGAAGGAGATGGAGGAGCTAGAGAAGAGTGCTGATACATTGCAAATGTATCTGTAATTTTTGATGTTCCATGCTTGGTTTTATCCACTTTCTTGTGTTTTGTCCACACTTTCGAGTACTTTTCATATGATTTCTTGGACTAACCTATTAACAAGAGCCATAGTGCCAGTTGCCTGTTTTCTGCTGTTTTTGGTTCCAGGAAAGTCAGAAAATGAATATTCTCGGAATTGGACGGGACAAAAGCCAAAGTGCCTATTTTTCCGAAAGTCATCAGATGCCAGAATACGAGACGGAGAAGGGCTGGGGGCTAGCCACACCACCTGGCCGCGCGGCCAGGCCTGGCCCACGCTAGGGGGTGGTCTGGCCGACCCCAGCACCCCATTGGCCTCTCCTTCCGCCTATAAGATGCCCTTGGGACGAAAACCCTAAGTACCCGATCAAAAATCCACGAAAGATTCTGTAGCCACCGTCATCTCCATCCCTAGATCGGGAGGGATCTGAAGCTCTTCCCAGCACCCTGCCGGAGAGGGGAATTCACCCTGGAGGCCTTCTTCATCATCATGCAAGCCTCCGGTGTGATGCGTGAGTAGTTCATCTCTGGACTGTGGGTCCATGTAGTAGCTAGATGGTTGGTTCTCCTCCTTTGTGCTTCCATGTCTAGATCTTGTGAGCTCCGTTCATGATCAAGATCATCTATTTGTAATTTTGCATGTTGTGTTTGCGGGGATCCGATGGATATTGAGATGCTATTTCAGATCGATTATTGATTCTTTCATGTCTTTGTTATTTGTGATCTTGCATGCTTTCCGTTGTTAGTAGCTATCTTAGCCAAGTAGATGCTAGGAACTCCAAGAGTTAGTATTTATGCTCGATAGTGGGTTCATGCCTCTGGTAATCTGGGGAAGTGACAGAAATCTCTAAGGTACTAGATGTGTTGTTGCTACTAGGGAGAAAACAACAATCCTTTGTTCATAGAACAATTGTATTGTTTACATTACACGCAATTCATAAAGCAATAATCTGTTGCTTGCAACTTAATACTTGAGGGGGTTCGGATGATAACCTGAAGGTGGATTAGTAGTCATAGATGCAGTTGGATGGCGGTTTATGTATAATGTTGTAATGCACAATCAAGTTCCAAAGGAGTCAAGATGATTAGTATATGCATGTATTGCTTTCTCGATGTTTGTCAATTGCCTCGCTGTAATTTGTTCACCCAGCATGTTATCTATCTTAAGGAGAGCCACCTCTAGTGAACTACCCCGGTCCTTTCTTTTAGATACAATCTACAAACTGTTTACTGCTTTGTGTTTACTTTTTGTAAACTTTCACTTCCTTCCATTCGATATGTTTAATCCTTTGTTTTCAGCAAAACCGATGAGATTGACAACCTCATCGCAAGTTGGGGACAGAGTTATGTGGTTGTGTTGTGCAGGTCTCCATGTTGCTGTTGGCACCGGTAGTGAGCCTTGCGAACGTTCAGCTAGCTACACCTTTGGGGTGTTTCCTTGCTCCTACTGGATTGATAACCTTGGTTTCATACTGAGGGAAAACTTGATGCTGTGCTCATCATACCTTCCTCTTGGGGTTCCCCAACGAGCTCGATATATTTTGGGCCATCAAGCATATTTTCTGGCGCTGTTGCCAGGGAGTCAAGGAAATCTTCACAAGGGGAGTCCCTCATAACCAATCTCTTTACTTTGTTATTTTTGTTTTGTTTAGTTTACTTTTGCTTTGTTTGCTTGTTTCTTTATCAAAAACACAAAAAAAATAGTCTTACTAGTTTGCTTGCTTTATTAAAAACACAAAAAATGACTACTCTTGAAAACACTAAGTTGTGTGACTTCACTAGCACCAACAACGATGATTTTATGAGCACACCTATTGCTCCACCTATGCTTGAAGATACTTTCTTTGAGATAAAACCTGCTTTACTCAATCTTGTTATGAGAGAACAATTTTCTGGTATTGGTAATGAAGATGTTGCTGCCCATCTAAATAACTTTGTTGAACTTTGTGAGATGCAAAAGCATAGGGATATAGATGGTGATATTATTAAGCTGAAATTGTTTCCTTTCTCTTTGAGAGGAAAAGCTAAAGAATGGTTGAATTCCTTAACTAGGAATAGTATTGATTCTTGGACTAAGTGCAAAGATGCTTTCATTGGAAAATACTACCCTCCTGCTAAGATTATATCCATGAGAAGTGAAATAATGAAGTTTAAACAATCTGATAATGAGCATGTTGCTCAAGCTTAGGAAAGAATGAAATCTTTGGTAAAGAATTGTCCTACTCATGGACTGACTGCTTGGATGATCATCCAAACCTTTTATGCAGGATTTAACTATTTTTCAAGGAACCTATTGGATTCTTCTGTTGGAGGTACCTTTATGACCATTACTTTGGGTGCTGCAACAAAGCTTCTGGATAATATGATGGTTAACTATTCTGAATGGCATACTGAGAGAGCTCCACAAGGTAGGAAGGTAAATTCTGTTGACGAAACCTCCTCCTTGAGTGATAAAATTGATATTATTATGTCTATGCTTGTTAATGGGAAAGCCCATATTGATCCAAATAATGTTCCTTTAGCCTCTTTGGTTGCTCAAGAAGAGCAAGTTGATGTGAACTTCATAAGAAATAACAATTTTGGCAACAATGCTTATGGTAATAACAATTATAGGCCCTATCCTCCTAATAATACTTATGGTTATAATGGTAAACCTGGGTTACCTAGTGAAGGAAGAATTCTAGAGGTTGAAATAGCCACTAAAAACTTCATGCAAATGCAATATGAGCAAAATAAGTTATTTACTAAAACTATGGAGGAACAATCTACCATCTTGAATAATATTAGCCATCAACTTGAGAGTTTAAATAAGGAAATTCCTAGTTTACAGCTGAAACTTTCTAATGCTAAAAGAAATATATCATCTTTGTCTAAAGCACAATCCTCTTTGATTAATAAAATGGCTGCAAAACCTGAACCTAATGATAATCCCTTTGCAGCTACTAATGCTATACAAGTAAGAATTGATGAAAATGTTAGACTATTAGCTGAATTACATGCTAAGTGGGAAAGAGAAGATGAAATTGCAAGAAACATTAGTGTTTCTACTATCACCACCACTAGTGTTGAGGCTAGTAATAGTTCTACTACTTTAGATGATAATTTTGATTTTGATCTTGATGGTTGCAATATCTCTGAAGTTATTAAGTTCCTACAAAAGCTTGCTAAAAGTCCTAATGCTAGTGCTATGAACATGGCCTTTACAAAACACATTATTGATGCTCTCATAAAGATTAAAGAAGAAAAGATGAAACATAAAGCTTCTATTCCTATAAAACAAGAAGATGGTTGCGAACCATCATTAATATGAAAGTGAATGACTTTGATTTCAAAGCTTTATGTGATCTTGATAGTAGTGTTTCTATTATGCCTAGAAGGATTTATGATATGCTTGATTTGCCTCCACTTGAAGATTGTTATTTGAATGTCCCACTTGATGATAATGCTAAAAAGAAACTCATGGGGAGTATTAATGATGTTCTTATTATGGTTAACAATGCCTATGTCCCCGTTGATTTCTATGTTTTGGATGTTGAATGCAATGCTTCTTGTCCTATTACTTTGGGAAGACCTTTTCTTAGAACTGTTGGTGCCATTATTGATATGAAAGAAGGCACCATTAAATATCAACTCACACTCAAGAAAGGTATAGAACACTTCCCTAAGAAGAGAGAAAATATTTCTTTTGCCTCTCCTATGAAAACAAAATTTGGTCTTAATGCTTCTTCATTTGAGAACACTTGATTATTTTTCTTGCTTCTTATGCCTAACTTAAAGGCGTTAAAGAAAAGTACTTATTGGGAGATAACTCAAAAGTTTTAGATGAGTCTTGGAAGTTATTACCTCTGTAATAACCGCTCCTTATCCTTTTTATTTGCTTTTTGTGCCAAGAGTAACCTCTAATGAGAGAGATGTAATGATTGGGAAAGTTGCTGTCCCGAAACAGATTTCTGTGCTTCACCGTAAAAATTCGTGTAAAATCTCTGGACGTCTTTTTGAGGCGTGCATTTTTGTACTTATGCTCCAGGTTGTTATCTATCTTTCGTTAGTTCAACACTTTTTTATTTGAGCAACAAAAGGTCTTCGAAAAAATTCGTCTTTACCTGCTGGTCTGTTTTGACAGATTTCTGCCATTTTCTGCATTTGCTTATTGTTGGTTCCTTTTTGAGTTCTTTTGGGGAATTGAGATTTTTGAGGAAAGTACTACAGTAGCTAGTGTTATAATAGAAGTTTATTTGGTGTTAGCACTGAACCTTAAGACTTATTATCTTGAGTGCACTAATATTGCTAATAAAGATTGTGTGAAATTTTGTATGAAGGAAAAAATTTCAGGTGTATGGAAGGAATGAGTAATGAGATGAAGGATGGACTAAAGCTCAAGCTTGGGGATGCCACGCGTGTCACCCCAAGAAATATCCAAGAAGTACAAGCGTGAAAGCTTGGGGGTGCCCAAGGCATCCCCTTCTTCATCAATAAAAATCTCAGGTTCCTTACAAACGCTTCATTTTTATTGTTTCATGCACAGTTGTGTTGTTCTTGGAGCGTCTTCTTTTTTGTTTTTGTTTTGGTTTTTTGTTTGCTTGGTTTCCTTAGTTTTCTGAATAAATTGGTTGAACCCCCTCTTTCATACATTGGTTTTCAAATAGTTTGGTTTGGATTGGAAAAGAGTAGGAAAGCTCATGCTTAAGTGGTAAAGGGAGCTTGTTTTTGACTGTGGCCTATGCTTTGTCATGCCATGCTTGATATTGTTTTGGCTTTATGCTTAGTATTCTTTGTTCTAGCATGACTTGTTATAAATAATTGAGATTTCTTAATGTGCCTTGGATGAATCATGCGTTGTTTTAGCATAGTAAAGCATAGTATTGTGGTATTCTCCTTTGATGCTTTATTTGGGTTGACTTGGCGCATGCTCACACCATGTTATGGCATCCAAAGTCACCATAGCCTTTATGATCCTTTAGTTTTCAACTTGTAGTATCACTTTATGCTTTGATCAATGATGTTTTGTCGCTCTGCATGATTATGGCCATTATTGCTCTCTTAGTTTGTCGCTCCCAGTCTTTTGCTAGCCTCCACAACCAAGTATGAGTTCCACTCATGCATCCAACTCCCTAAACCAAGTTATTCCAAAGAGTCCACCATACCTACCTACTATCTTATGCTATTCCAAGTATATTCATGCTTTTGTCTACCTTCCAAATTAAACTTGTTATGAGAAAACTAGTGATTAAAGCTCTCACAAACTTGATGGCACACTTTACTTTTCTTGCATTTAATAAACTTGAACCATTGGGTCCTTCTTTGTTGCGTATATGCTTGCGCTTTATAAGTTGAAATTAGCAGAACCATGTATCATGGGGAACGCTTTCAACATTGCACGTGTACTTTGTACCCCGTTGATATCATGTTCTTTTGCTTATGGATCTCGGTGGTGTGAAATAAAGGTGGAACTTGTAAGATCATGGAGTTTGTATGTGTGTTAGAGAAACGCCTGGGCCGCTTGCCTAAGCCATGCCTAATCATGGTGGAAACTTGCAGCATCACCATAATGAGCACTCTATGAAGCATTCTCAATAAAAACCTATGCAAATAGCAAATAAAAAGATCGCTTAGATGCTCATTGTCTGCTTGCCTTGTCATTTTGATTATGGGATAGCTCATGTATCATGTGCAAGGGGTACCTCGTTGGCGGTTCTTAATGATACATATGTACTTATAATGACAAGAGCTTACTCGTGACTAAAGTTGAGTAGCATGAGGCCGCCGTCTTCGTAAGTAAGGGGCATGAGATTTCGGTTTATAACTTGTCAAGCATATCCTCTTAGTTGTGTCACTTTAACCTTAATCACCTTCAAGATGCTTATGATAGGGGCAATGAGAGCTGAAAGCTATAAGTACCATAATTTTTGGAAGCTCTTTATGAGACTTGAATCCCTACTTCCTTCTATGAAGGCCTTTCTTGCACCATTACATTGAGTCTCCACCTTCTACCTTTATGCACCTACTTTGAGAGCATAGTGGCCATTCTTAGTTCTATGTGCATTGTCCCAAGACTAGTTTATTGATTCATAACTTGATATTGCTTGTTTTAAACTATTTGTATCTAGTCACTCTTATGAACTTTGAAGGTGTCCTATGCATTTATATTTTCTACTCTATGAGGGACAAGCTGAATACTATTATGCTATGTTTTCTTTATGTGAAAATAACAAACGTCTTGCAAAGCATTGTTATTCATGAATCTTTTGTTTGTGCCTTTTCATGTGCATCATAGTCTCTTTGTCATATTGCTAGAACTTTGTCTTTCATGCTATGATTGAAGTACTATGATCCCAGCTTTGAATGTTTTACAAATACTTTGATCAAGTCTTTGATGGTGCATGTCACCTTAAAAATTATTCTTTCTTTTTATCACTTACCTACTCGAGGACGAGCAGGAGTTAAGCTTGGGGATGTTGATACATTGCAAATGTATCTATAATTTTTGATGTTCCATGCTTGGTTTTATCCACTTTCTTGTGTTTTGTCCACACTTTGGATTACTTTTCATATGATTTCTTGGACTAACCTATTAACAAGAGCCACAGTGCCAGCTGCCTGTTTTCTGCTGTTTTTGGTTCCACGAAAGTCAAAAAATGAATATTCTCAGAATTGGAAGGGAGAAAAGCCAAAGTGCCTATTTTCCAGAAGTCATCAGATGCGAGAATATGAGACGGAGAAGGGCTGGGGGCCGGCCACACCACCTGGCCGCGCGGCCAGGCCTGGCCCACGCCAGGGGGTGGTCTGGCCGACCCCAGCACCCCATCGGCCTCTCCTTCCGCCTATAAGATGCCCTCGGGACGAAAACCCTAAGTACCCAATCAAAAATCCACGAAAGAGTCTATAGCCGCCGTCATCTCCATCCCTAGATCGAGAGGGATCTGAAGCTCTTCTCGGCACCCTGCCGGAGAGGGGAATTCACCCTAGAGGCCTTCTTCATCATCATGCAAGCCTCCGGTGTGATACGTGAGTAGTTCATCTCTGGACTACGGGTCCATGTAGTAGCTAGATGGCTGGTTCTCCTCCTTTGTGCTTCCATGTCTAGATCTTGTGAGCTCCGTTCATGATCAAGATCATCTATTTGTAATTTTGCATGTTGTGTTTGCGGGGATCCGATGGATATTGAGATGCTATTTCAGATTGATTATTGATTCTATCATGTCTTTGTTGTGATCTTGCATGCTTTCCGTTGTTAGTAGCTATCTTGGCCAAGTAGATGCTAGCAACTCCAAGAGTTAGTATTTATGCTCGATAGTGGGTTCATGCCTCTGGTAATCTGGGGAAGTGACAACAATCTCTAAGGTACTAGATGTGCTGTTTCTACTAGGGAGAAAACAACAATCCTTTGTTCATAGAACAATTGTATTGTCTACATTACACGCAATTCGTAAAGCAATAATCTGTTGCTTGCAACTTAATACTTGAGGGGGTTCGGATGATAACCTGAAGGTGGATTAGTAGTCATAGATGCAGTTGGATGGCGGTATATGTATAATGTTGTAATGCCCAATCAAGTTCCAAAGGAGTCAAGATGATTAGTATATGCATGTATTGCTTTCTCGATGTTTGTCAATTGCCCCGGTGTAATTTGTTCACCCAGCATGTTATCTATCTTAAGGAGAGCCACCTCTAGTGAACTATGGACCCCGGTCCTTTCTTTTAGATACAATCTACAAACTGTTTACCGCTTTGTGTTTACTTTCTGCAAACTTTCACTTCCTTCCATTCGATACGTTTAATCCTTTGTTTTTAGCAAAACCGGTGAGATTGACAACCTCATCGCAAGTTGGGGACAGAGTTATGTGGTTGTGTTGTGCAGGTCTCCACGTTGCTGCTAGCACCGGTAGTGCGCCCTGCCAATGTTCAGCTAGCTACACCTTTGGGGTGTTTCCTTGCTCCTACTGGATTGATAACCTTGGTTTCGTACTGAGGGAAAACTTGCTGTTGTGCTCATCATACCTTCCACTTGGGGTTCCCCAACGAGCTCGATATATTTTGGGCCATCAAGTGCCAAGAAGTTCACTGAGGACCTCGAGAAGGCTCACGAAGATTACGGTGCTAAGTTGAAGTCCCAGGAGGATCGCTTCATCGTGAAGCAGACAGCCCTCAAGGAGGCAAAGCAGTAGCTAGAGAAAGAGCTCCAAGGTGTCTACACCAGCCTCGAACAGGTGACGCGAGCCAAGAACAAGGCCGCCGGCGAGGTTGATAGACTCAAGGATGATCTTGCATCACTGCAAGCGTAGGTAGGCCCAGTCACCGAGATCATCAAGAAGAGACGGCAGGAAGCAATGGAGGCACTAGTGCTGCAGCGCGAGTGGTGCAAGATGTTTCACGCGCTTGCTGGGTGCGCCGCCTCCACCGTCGCACGCCTTGGGGTTTGTGACTTCAACGTTCCCCTGAGCCTCTTGAACAATGACTCCACGACATTTCTTCAGCTCTTCACCATGATCATCGAGCAGCTGGAGATAGCAGCGACATGCTTGAACAACATTGTCGAGTAGGAGTGTCATGAGCTGATAGCCTTGCGGAGACGCATGTCTTCTACAACCTTCTCCACACTGTCCCTGACTTCGACTTCTCTGTGGTGCTGAGGACTGTGGAGCCCAGCCTCGCTCTCAAGCTCATGGTGGAAGCCATGGAGCTCGTGGAGGCGCTCCTCAAGCTCTACTAGCAGGAGCAGGACGATGAGTCCGCCGAAGCTTGTGGCCACGAGCCTAGCAAGGTTATTTATGACAACTCCTCATCGGCATAGGCGCTAGGTGTTTGTGGCCCACAAAGGCATGTTCTTGTATCCATGTGCAGCGTCATAGATGTATGCAGATTAAGACGTTTCCCTAGTGGGGCAATGAATGTTGTGTAATTACTTTGCGTTTGCAATGCGTTTTCCCTCAAGCTCTTTGCTCCATAGTCCCTCATGAAGCCTACCTTTCTTTCTCCATGGGCTTCAACTACTCTACGTCGTCAGGGACCAGCCCCCGAGCACGAGGACACCAGTCACTAGTATGTTGGGCTCGTGTGAGCGAACAAGGCAGCGGGCGCCACGCCTCATGGGGTGGTTAACATGGCTCACGAGATCGTCTCTCGAGGCCCCCTTTGGCTGGCAAGCGTTGTAGATGCTCTACATTTCTAGGGACCAGCCCCCGAGCGTGAGGGCACCAGACACTGGGTTTGTGCTCGTGTGAGCGAACATGGCAAGCGGGTGCCATGCCTCGTGGGATAGCTGAGATGGCCCACGAGATTGTATCTCAAGTCCCCCATTAGTGTGCAAGCAACCCACGGAGGTAGAGACAAGTCTCGTGAAGTGTAAGATAAGAGAGCATATCAGAGACGAGCAAAGGGTAGCTTGGACTTAGCTTTTTACCAGGAGTTTCTCTTGCGGATTGTGTCTTATGAGGCTCTCATCTTGGGAGGGACCTCTTGTGAGGCCTCGTGAGGGACGTCTGGTGAGGCCTCTTGCTGGCTCCTCGAGGATTTAACCGTGGGCCCTCGCTAGGGCCCCCCTTTGGGTCTTCGTGTTCTAATTTAGCAACATAGGGATGCCCACAGAGTTGCAAATAGAGTGACTGCACACGCTTGTCGTTTCACGCATGGGTGTCACATGAGGAGATTAAGCACAAACGACCTTGGTGAGGTGGCGTGCAACGGGAGCAGTCCCGTGAGCCAGAGCTCAATCACTTGGGTTTAGCACTGACAGGGCTAACTCAGGCATAGGCACCGTGCCCATCCCCCGCTCATGTGATACGCAGAAGAGAACCCATGAGCGTATGCAAACCACGAAACAAATTGCTTACCAGGGCAAGATACATGAAAACTTAGTTAGCGAGAAGTGCATACTTTACTACCGAAATGAAGATGTTCATTACAAAAAAAACACCGCCGTGATGGACACGAGGCCCCATGTGGTGGGTTTAAGACTGTCGTGGCCTCATGGCTCCCTCAAAAAACAAAAGATATTATTGTGAGGATTCACGGGGCCGGTGGGCTGAAGCTCTCGCGGACTGGTGTCGATGCCGATGAGAGGCTTCATGGGGCGCGAGACCACCATGGCATTGATGGCTCGTGATATGGCTGGGCAGAGTTTGTACCGTGGCATCACGAGTAGAACTTGCGGAGGTGTTAGATGTTTCATGGGTTTAGCACCATTCCCCACCTTCCTTCTCTAGCTGTGCTCTACTAGGCCGGGAAACGTGCACGACCCTGAATGAGCCTTCCCACATTGGCGAGAGATTGTGTAGACCTTCTCGGTAGAGGATCGTTCGAAGGACAAGGTCGCCAACTTCAAGCGTACGGGGGCGGATGTTGCAACTGTGGTAGCGGCACAGACCTTGCTGATACCAGGCTACGTGAACCATGACCCATCGACGAGTATCCTCAAGGAGCAGCAGGTCATCCTCCCATAGGTCATCTTGGCAGGCCTCCTCAAAGGAGGGAACCCACGTAGACCCATGCTTGATCTCGGTGGGAAGGATCGCTTCCACCCCATATACGTGGGAGAAGGGTGTTTCACTGGTAGGCTTGGTTGTTGTAGTGCGAATCGACCATAGCATGGACATGAGAGAGTACATTCAGTCTTTGCTATTGACTTTGAGCTTGTTGAACCTTATGGTCTTAAGACCCTTGAGCACCTCAACGTTGGCGTGCTCGGCCTGACCATTGCTTTACGGGTGAGCGACGGAGGAATAGAAGATGTTGGTGCTGAGGCTCACGCAATAGGACTTGAACAAGACACTGGTGAACTGACTACCATTATTGGTGATGATGTGGTTGGGTATGCCAAAGTGGCACACCAGCCCCTTGACGAACTTGATAGCGAACCTCGTCAGGATGGTGTGGACAGGCTCCACCGCTGCCCACTTTGTGAATTTATTGATGGCGACATAGAGGTAGCGGTAGCCCCCGAGCATGTAAGGGAAAGGTCCTAGGATGTCTATCTCCCAGACCACGAATGGCCATGAGAGGGCCGAGGGATGGTCTGCAGTTCTTGTGCCAGCTGATAGATTTGCTTGGCGTGGAATTGGCAGGCCTCACATGTCCTGACGAGCTCGGGGCATCATGGAGCGTTGTTGGCCAGTAGAAGGCGCTGCGAAAAGCTTTGCCGACGAGGGTGCATGATGAGGAGTGATGGCCACACTCTCCAGCAATGATGTAGACAAGGAGCGTGTGCCCTTCCTCTGCAGAGACACACCATAGTGCAACCCCGTCGGGGCGCCTATGGTACAAATCACCATCCACCACGTCGTAGCTCCTGTCCTAGCGATCTATGCGCTCCACCTCATCATCATCCTCGGGGAGGGTCCCGCTCTTCAAGTAGTCCTTGAGCTCTTCAATCTAGCTTGCGGTCTGATGAGTTATTGCCATCATGCGTGGGACTGTATGGGCAAAGTCCTTCTGAGAGATCAGTGAACTTCGCGTCCGTGATCTTCTTCAGGGCCGTGATGTAATCTTCTGCGGCCCACACTTCTTGCGATGACCTCGTGGAGTCGGTCGTCCCGGTGTACTGGTACATCCAGTTTGCTCGGGTGGAGAGTGGCACCAATAGCCTCCTGAGCCAATAGTTATACAGGTTGATTGTTAACAACCCTTCCTCCTCTAGTTGTCGTGCGTGAGCGCATCTCCATGACGACCATGGCCTGATCCCTGGATAGCTTCTTCACCAATAGCCACTGCGGTTTGCTCTTTTTGGTGATGTACATTGGGATCGCCACCTCGCCGGCTAGGGTGAATTCCTTGATGTACATGATTTCTTCCACTCATTGGTTGCCTTCTTCGGCAGCATCAACTTTAAGAACTTGGCGTTGCCCTTGACTTGGAAGGTGATGCCACCAGCTGCCAGCATGGGTCCGTCCTTCCAATCGCAGCCAATCCTGCCGTGGAATAACTCCAGCCACAAAGGGAAGTATGGCGGGCACCCAAGCTAGCACTCGCAGAATGTGATGAAGACCACGAGTTGCTCGATGTTGTGCTGCCCCAAATCCGAGGACTTGATGCGATAATAGGCACAGAAGCACTGGAATAAGATGGAGGTGGGGAACCCTCGCCCCCGCTCTAGATGGCTCAAGAACGAGATGATTCCTTGGCCCGCAGCTTCAACTTGATCTCGCCTGCCGGAGGAACTCGCTAGTTCCCTTCACGAGGATTCCGGTGTGCTCAAAAGAGAGCAGCTGCACTGGTGTGCACTTGGATTTACCCTAGAGATCCTTGGGCTCCATTGGAACGAGCTCAAATGGTCTAGAGATCTAGATCGGATGGCGGCTCTATTGTCGGATTGAGGACAAGTACACGATGAGGGGGTCCTCGAGGCGTGTGGAAGAGAGGGGTGTGAGTCATACGGTGTTCTGGGATGGTGAGCACACAGGTTTACCTAGGTTCGAATCCGCCGACGGTGGATAGATCCTACTCCTGCTAGCAATCCAGTAATACGGTAGAGCTGGAATATGGGTTACAAGGGTTTCGCCTGTGCGAGTTGAGATTGTAGAATATTGTGGGGAGCCCTAAAGGCTGGTCCCTAGGACGGCTTATATATATCTGGTGTAGGGTTTATAGGAGAGACCTATCCAGCTACAACTAAGAGTCGGTTACAGAGTACATCTTGAACTACAAGTAACACTACGGGCCTATGTCGTTAAGTCTTCTAGGCCTTCCCGTAGCCGGACTGGACTTCGTCTCTTCTCCCTGACTGGGCCACCCGTGAAGCAAAGCTCTAACCCGAAGTGGGCCACCTTGGTCACTGAGGCACAATGAGGATACCCGGAAAGTATATCCCCAACAGCAGCCCCCGGAAGCCTCCAAGATCCAGAGTCGAATTTCACCATCATCTAGCTTGATTCTTCTTAGGCTTGCAGAATCTTGAAGGTTTCCTAAAAATTCAAAAGAAAGGATAGGATCCGATATTAAAAATAAGTCGGACCTATGAGTACATTATTCGGGTTTCTAGCTTGAATTTCAAAATAAGACGGAACTTGGTCTCTGAAGTAACCTGACATCAGTCAAGGTCAAGTCACGTCACTGACAGACATTACTGACAGCCCGACCGTTGGTGGGTCCGCCTTTCGTGGAACCGAGGCGTCGTTTTAATGCGTGTACGGAGATCGAGGCGGTGTAATCCTCGCGAGGAGGTTACCTAGATCCTTCCACGACGCGTGGAACGGTTACTATTTATCTTGCACGAAACTTAGCGCAGGTGAGGGATATAAGGGGTCAAGATTTCCTCTTTCTTCCTTACCAATGGTGCCATCTCCTTCCTTTCGATGCTACCGCGCAAAAGCTCCTCTGCCCCCTACCCCACACACACATCATCGCCCATCCAAGGTCACCACCGTCCGCAAAAATGGCTGATGCTTCATCTTCTAGTACGGCGGCGATGACGGCAACGACCTCCGCAGCGGCAAAGAAGGAGAACTTCGGCGGGGTCTGGATCCCTTGCATCCTGGGCAACAACAAGCTTCACATTGTTGAGAAAGAAGGCCTCCTCCGCGCCAGCGATAGGCGGAGCGGCTACGGTCAAACCGTGCCCACCCCCAACGCCGACGAGCGAGTGCACTCCGGCACCCACCTCGACAGAGGTTTGAGTTTTCCTCCCTCGGATTTCTTTTCTGAGGCTATAGATCATTACGGAGTTCAACTCCACAACCTCCCCCCAAACTCAATCTTAGAAATGAGTGTGTCGTGGTATTGCCGACGAGTATGCTATAGTGCATGTTTAGAGACGTGGGGTAAGGCGGAGAGTTGGCGGGTACGAGGTAACACAGCTTACCCAGGTTCAAGTCCGACAATGGTGGGGGAACTCTACTCCTGCTATAAATCACTATAATGGCAATACTCCGAGTTACATAGATAGGTTCGTTGTGCGAGGTGTTGCCCGTTGTACGCTGTTGGGTCCGCAACATAGAAAACAAAAAAATTCCTACAGTGTGAACTACACGCCAAGATCTATCTACTAGGTACAAAGCAACGGGTGGACATACATCCAACGAGAACTTACCCTCATAGACAACGAGCTTTGTTAACGAGTAGGAACTCAAGTTTGATGTAGTCGTACACTTGCCGATCTCAAGATCGTGATGAAGTCCAGCAGGTCCGGCTCCAGCACGTCCATCAGATCCAGCTCCAGCACCACCAAGTCTAGCACCGCAAAGCAGCGGTGCATCTGTGATCGCACACACGTCCGGTACCCCGACAACCTCCGTCCCCCGCTCCAGCAAAGCAGCGGAAGCAGCAACTCCTTTCCAGATAAAGCCACCGGGAACATGTATCTCGCTAATCCGAGACCATGGGGGAATAATACTAGAGGGGGAGAGAGATCCTTCACAAGGAGGTGTGAGTGAGAAGTGAGGAGGGGTTGGCCTTTTATAGGAGGATGGGGGTGCCCCTCCTTCATGGCCGGCGCATGGAGGGGGTGACCCTTCACCTCCTCCATTCATGTGGTGGTAACCCCTCCACATTAAAATGCCCCTTCACATTCTCTTTTAAAGTCTCCACTTTAAATGCATTAAATTTCTCCAAATTTAATGCTCTCTCATTTAACAAAACTCTTTTATTATTTTTTATTCAGAATTTTGTTAATTACTTTAATTAACAAACATTCACATAAAACCCCCTGCAACATTTCAATATTACATGCAGAACCAATTTCAGCATTTTCACCCGAAACAGTTTCGGTGTCTATTGAAATAATTCCAACGCTTTCTTAAATCTTTATCTGAAACATATTTGCTCCAAATGGTGTCGGTATCCCTTAAGTGTGTCACCCTACGGTTCACGAATAATGCAGACATGATCAAGACCCCTCTCCGATCAATAATCAGCAGCGGGACCTGGAGATCCATACTGACTCCTACACATTCAACGATGACTTCTGTGATCGTGAGAACCTTTAACGCTAGTAACTAAATCCCTTTGTCCCGCGATATATTACATGTCCGATATTTGATCATCGGTATCTCCATACTTAGTTTGATCTCGTTACCGACATGCACTCTTTTCTTGTTCCCGTGATATAACATTCTAGTGATCACATCACTTGCTTGCAAGCTATTTCAATGTGATATCACCGAGAGGGCCTAGAGTATATCTATCTGTCATCGGGATGGACAAATCCCACTCTTGATCCATGAGCCTCAACATAACACCTTCGTAGCACTGAACCCACCTTTATAGTCACCCTGTTACGGTGTGACGTTTGATGTTATCAAGATACTCTTCGGTGTTAGCAATTAACATGATCTCATGGTCTAAGGATAAAGATTACTTCGTATGATGTTATAGCAATATAAACATAATGAATTTGATCGTAATGCTATACTTCGGATGAATATTCATCACATCATTCCACCAATGGTGTGACCTTGTTATTAACAACATCCAATGTCCATGATCAGGAAACCTTGATCATCTTGTTAATCAACAAGCTAGTATATAAGAGAGGCATAACTAGGAACCCTTTTTGTTTATTAAACACACATGTATTGATGTTTCTGATCAATACAATTCTAGCATGTAAAATAAACATTTATCATAAACATGGAATAAGATAATAACCACTTTATTATTGCCTCTCGGGCATATTCCCTTCAGTCTCCCACTTGCACTAGAGTCAATAATCTAGTTTGAAAAACTTTGCGTATTGAACACCTATGGCTTTATGGTGTTGCATATACGCTATTGCTAGTGGTTAACATAATCTCTGGATCTGACAGTTTTAGGTCCGTGTGTATTTGCATGTCTCTGCGTCTCTACGCATCACTCATTCTCAAATGAGATGGCATTGTATAGATTTGGTCCTTTGGTGAGACCTTTAGTTTGTTCGGCTCAAAATATGTTGATATTATTGTCACACAATATATCTTCATAGTATTAGCCCACTTTGAACCACACCTAGTTTGATAACAAACTACTTAACACAAATGCCCTCCTTTGCTGCTACTATAGCAGTCATATACTTAGCCTTTTGTTGTAGTATCCGTCACAATGTCTCAACTTTGGAACTCATCCAAATCCATCATGGAACATCCTTTCCATTACATTGTGCCACCCATAGTCTAAATTGAGATAAATTTAATTTGTATCTTGTGACAAAACTAGTATCAATGTAACACTTTACAATGAACTACCTTTAACTATTTGTCACTTATACATTATATATTCTTAGTTCTTCCAAAGCTCATAAGAATATCTTTACTATTGTCCAATGATCATCTTATGAATCATTCTGGTATATGCTCATAACATTTAGAGCATAGGACATTCTGGATATATACATATCATGGTATAATCGATCAAAATCTTCATGTGATTTTACTCACCAAGTGTTGAAACACTTAAATTTTGATACAATCCTTTCCATGAAGCAAGAACCTTTCTTGTTTTTTCCATATTGAACCCTTTCAATATCTCATATATGTATGTCTGGCACAACCATATTAGCTCCTTAATCTATCCATATAGATATTGATGCCTAATATTCCGGGTTTGCCCAAGTCTTTCATCAAAATCTTATTTTAATGAAATTCTTAACTTGTTTCAATACAATATACATCATTTCCAATCAACAATATGTCCTCTACATAATGTATTATAAATATGTCTCAGCGCTCCTACTTAATTTCTTGCAAATGCAAGCATCTTCATCATCTCCGATGAATTTAAACTCTTTTAACAGTTTCATCATGGTGAAGATTCCAACTCCGCTATGCTTACTTCAACTATTGAAGTTTACATGCCCATTTAGCACCCTTTGAATTAACAAAACCCTTCAGACCATGTCATGTACATGTCCTAGGTTACCGTTCTATTAGAAGAACCTTGTTTTGTTTATTCAACTACCATATACCAAATTATATGTAGTGGTTTCTACATTAATCCGTCAAGACTATATATCGCTATCAAAGATCAAATCTTGTCATAGTCAACTCCTTGAACATTGTCGTAAACTTCTTTCCGACATGTCGACTATTTCATAGATGTTAAACATCCATGTCTTATTTCTTTATAGATCCAAACACGACCGGTAGGCTTCACACCTTTCCGGAGGGTCTTCCAAGTTCAGAAACTTGTTTTCTCGTGTATGGATACTATCACGGATTCTATGACTTCTAGTCATTTTATGGAGTCAGGGCCCATCATCGCTTCTTTGCATGTAGTCGGTTCATCATTGTCAAAACAATAACGACTTGCTTATCAAATCTTACTATTTGATTCTTACCGACCCACACGGTTCTATAGGAACTCTAATCTCCGAGATCACACCTTTTGTAATCACGAGGGCCATGAGCATTGTGGCCGCCACCGAGACACTTTCTGGCGCTGTGCTACTTAGCACATATAGCTAAGGTTCAACAACCTTATCAAAGTTCTATTGTCCTCCCACTTAACTTTTCACGAAAAGTTCCTTCTCAAGAAACTTGACGTTCCAAGCGACAAACTGTTTTGTCCTTGGTGTTATGGAGAAATTCCCAACAAATTCTTTGGGATAACCTACAAAGACGTGCTTATCCGACTTTGGTTGTAAACATTTTACTTATGCATAGCATACCAAAATTTAAGAAAAGACAATTCGGGTTTTATCCCAAACCATAACTCATATGGTGTCATTTCAATGGATCAAGATGGTGCTCTTTTCAGTGTATCTCTAAAGCTTCAATCCTTAAAACATAATGGCAGTTTTATAAATGACACCCTTGATCTTACCATGTCAAACATGGTTTGATTTTATCTCTCGAATATGCCATACTCCTATGGTTTATCGGGAAACACAAATCATGGAACAATTCCTCAAGTCTTAGGTGTTTTTGCTAAACATGTAACTCAAATATCTTCCTTTATGATCGAATCATAAACTCTTTATTTTCTTGTTACAATGATTTTCCACTTCATCTTGAAAGTATTTGAACAATTTTCAAATGTTTCATACTTCTTCCTTATTAAGTAAATATACAGATATATTCACTCAAATTTTTGGCGAAAGCATATGAAGCAAAAAGATCCATCGCATATGGCTACACATAATGGACTATGCACATCAGCATGCACAATTTCCAATAAGCTAGTCATCCATTCCTCTCTGGCCTATGAACGGAGTTTCAATTATCTCGAGGAAAGTCTCACATGCGTCAATTGATCAAAATCAAAGACACCAAAAATCCATCAACATGGAGTTTCTTCATGTTTTCTTTCAAATATAATTTAAACAGTTTCAGTGTCTATTGAAATAATTCCAGCGCTTTCTTAAATCTTTATCTGAAACATATTTGCTCCAAATGGTGTCGGTATCCCTTAAGTGTGTCACCCTACGATTCGCGAATAATGCAGACATGATCGAGACCCCTCTCTGATCAATAATTAGCAGCGAGACCTGGAGATCCATACTGACTCCTACACATTCAACGATGACTTCTGTGATCGTGAGAACCTTTAACGCTAGTAACTAAATCCCTTTGTCCCGCGTTATATTACATGTCTGAGATTCGATCATCGGTATCTCCATACCTAGTTTGATCTCGTTACCGACATGCACTCTTTTCTCGTTCCCGTGATATAACATTCTAGTGATCACATCACTTGCTTGCAAGCTATTTCAATGTGATATCACCGAGAGGGCCCAGAGTATATCTATCCGTCATCGGGATGGACAAATCCCACTCTTGATCCATGAGCCTCAACATAACACCTTCGTAGCACTGAACCCACCTTTATAGTCACCCTGTTACGGTGTGACGTTTGATGTTATCAAGATACTCTTCCGGTGTTAGCAATTAACATGATCTCATGGTCTAAGGATAAAGATTACTTCGTATGATGTTATAGCAATATAAACATAATGACTTTGATTGTAATGCTATACTTCGGATGAATGTTCATCACATCATTCCACCAATGGTGTGACCTTGTTATTAACAATATCCAATGTCCATGATCAGGAAACCTTGATCATCTTGTTAATCAACAAGCTAGTCTATAAGAGAGGCATAACTAGGAACCCTTTTTGTTTATTAAACACACATGTATTGATGTTTTTGATCAATACAATTCTAGCATGTAAAATAAACATTTATGATAAACATGGAATAAGATAATGACCACTTTATTATTGCCTCTCGGGCATATTCCCTTCATACGCTGCAATTAGAGAAGTTGTCTATGAATCGTGCCCTAAAGGCTCCCATAGGCCGACTTATAAAGGTGCCAAGACCTAGGGTTTACAGGGAAAGGTCCTTGCTAGACAAGGTAAAGAGTCCTACATCTACACGAACTATTCTTCCGTGTCTTGTACTCCAAGGCTCCAAGTATGTCGGTGACTCCTACGTAGCCTTCCTTTATCCGGCATGGGCCTCCCTTTAGGATCCGTCTAACTGGGCCGCCTAGCAGGCCATATGCCTTGCTACCAACTATGGGCCACCCGGGTTAGGCCGATTGGTGACATCCTATGAGGATACCCATATAGCATATCCCCAATAGTAGCCCCCGGAGAACTTTGAAATCTTGCGTCGTCTTGCTCGTTGATCTCTGAATATCCCGACTAAGTGATGCCGGCAATCCGTCAAGCAATATCTCAAAGGTATCCCAAAGAACCCTGTAATCCTCTCCGACTTTGCAATGCAGCCGGAGATTCCTTGAGTCTTTGTTTCCAGAGTCGGATGATCTCTGTCTTTGATGACGTGACCCTTCACTGCAACTGTCAGGAGGATGGCGTAGGGTACAGCCTACGCTACCTCGAAACTCACAGAAGCAAAGAATTAATCATTAGCTATTTTTACGCGTGCGAAATCCGAAACAGTGGAGCGGCAAAAGACGAAGGACGTGGCGAAATTACCGCCCACGTCCACTTCCACGTCGGCAACGTCCCAACCATTAGATCTTTTTGCATGAATCTTGACGCGAGGCTTATATATTTCCACCGCGGTCAATTTATTTCTTTTTACCCGCATTCGCTCCCAGTCTTCGTCTTCCTCCAGCCGCATGACCGTTCGAGCTCCTCTGCGAAAAACCCTAACCAGAACCCTTTCTTCCACACACCTCCTGTCGTAATGGACTCCAGCAGCTCTGCTCCTTCCGCGGCGGCAATTCCTAAGGCTACGGCGGAGCCATACCAGGGAGTTATCATTCCGCCAGAGGGGGTGGTCGTCCCCGTCTCTGTCATGACGAATCCGCCGGTGATGACCAAGAACGAGCGGCGCCTGAAGCCGCTGAAGAGGAAAACGACTCCCAGAAGGGGGTGTGGAGAGGTTCTGATCTCTCCGCCGAAGATCTCCAAGAGCTGGTCGATGAGGGGTACCTCCCTGCGATGGAGAAGTTTACCTGGCGGGCGGCGCCGGCCAGCGAGGTGGTCCCTTCTTCCCAAGCCAGAGAGAAGGTGTACCTCAAATCTCAGCTGGTACATGGTGTAAGCCTACCAGTATCCGACTTCTTCCTGGATGTCCTTCGACACTTCCGGGTACTTCCCCACAACCTCTCTCCCAACAGCATCCTAGTCCTTAGCAACTTTGCAGCTTTGTGTGAAGGATATCTAGGAATCAAACCTAGATTAGATCTGTTTGTATATTTCTTCACTGTCAAGAGAAAGTCCGTAGAGTCCAAGGATGAACTGGGGATATGCGGAACCATTAGCTTGAAAATCCAACCTAGCCGGTGCTTCCGTAACATCGTAGCGCATGAGTCTTGCAAGAACTGGAAGCGCACGTATTTCTACGGGCCAGATATCCCTCTGCCAGACCGTCTTGAGACCTACCCTGACTTCGTCGATGGAGCTGCCACCGAAGTGCCTGCATGGCGGACCCTAGCCTATCTTCCTTCCGATGACGAAGCCAATCACGTCGTAAGGCGGATCGAATGGCTCATAGACGGAGGTCTAACGGGCTTGGACCTTGCCATGTGCTGGTACATTAGGCGGATCCAGCCTCTGCATAACCGCACCCAACTGATGTGCAAATATAGTCAAGACATGAGGGATCCCATGCGAATTTCACGGGATAACTTCTCTACTAACTCCATCAAGCTCCGGCTAAAGGACATCGTCAAGGTGAAGGACAAGAAGCGTGGCTTCAAGATCACCTTCGACATGTTCGATTGCGGTACATGCCCAGAGGTAGCTTCTGTTTCCTTTGTTACTCGTTATATACTCTAAGGTTTTTTCCGTCTTGAAGTGTTCCATCTAACACTCCTCGGTATCCCAGCTGGCGACATTGGTGGCAGATCAAATGTCCTCTCAGGTCTACGATCCAAAGCTGAAGGATATCAAGGTGGTGTCCGATGATGATGCCTCCAAGGATCAGCTAGCTCCGGCAGCGCGAAAGCGGAAGAGCTCTACCTCTAATGCTGCTGCCGAGGCCAAGAAGAAGAAAAGAACGGAGAGTGGAGTCTCCAAACGTTCCACCGCCGCCTTAGAGGTGGAGAAGAAGAAGAAGTCCACCGGCATTCCCCTCACCAAGGCTCTTGTCGTGGAGTAAGTACTTTCATTCTCCGGTTTGTATTTTTCAACGCACACCTTCTTTCAACTCTTGTACTTATACTTTGTATGTTTTAGGAGGAAAACCGGTGTTAGTTTGAAGCGATCCTCCAAAGATGTTGTAGGGTCAAAAAACATTCGCGACATGTTGACCAAGGGGCCGTCCGCCAAGCCCTCTCCCGTTGTCGCTCCCCCTACTCTTGCCGCCATACCATCTACTGGTCCCGCTGGGCCGTCATCCCCCGTCATCCCTGAGACCTCCGCCATGGAGACAGATATCAATCCAAACATTGATGTCTCAGGCTCTGTCAAGGCAGACGTTGCTCCTTGCGGCCAGGCGACACAGGAGAGCACCTCCTCCAAAGTGGCTGAAGCTCTGGCTAAGGATGCCACCGAGAAGGGGAAGGAAGTGGAAGAGGTGGACGTGGAAGCTGCGATCGAGACGGGAGCCTCCGAGCCATCAACTGCCTTGAATGTGCAGGAGGAATCTAGGGCTTCATCCATGCCTCTGGCTTCAACCTCTCCATTGGCTGCTACTCCTCCGATGTTGAGCTTGGATGATCTCATCAAGCAGGCCGATTCAATTTATAAGAATACATAGACCTTCCATGATTCCTACGCTCATCTAGCCAACAATCTCAGGATCATTTCCATCGTAAGTTTTTTGAACTTCACTTGCTTTACTTTGTGTAGTATATCCCACCGTAGCCCCCGAGCTCTTAGGCGGATAATCCAGTAGATATTTTCCTGCAGAGAACTAATCGTAGAATTTGTCCATGTAGCCCCCGGGCGTTTAGTTGAAACTGAAAAGTTCTGACTAGATGCTCTAGAGAAACTAGCTTACTTTAAAATCGTGTACTGTAGCCCCCGAGTGTTTAGTTGAAACTTGAATAGTTCCGACTAGATGCTCTAGAGAAACTAAGCATGCTTATATCATGTGCAGAACGAGAATAAACGGAGGATAGCTGCCAATGAGAGGTTTGCTGCTCTTCGGAAGGAGATGAACCTTGAATAGGGTAAAACCAAATTCCTGACAGAACAAATCAAAAATAGCCAGAGTCTGTTTCCTACGGCAGCTCCTTGCTTTCTCATTGAGTCATTTAGTCCGTCTTTTGATAGCACTTTCTGATTTTCGTCTTACAGAAGCCATTGCCAAGGGAAAGAGAATCATCGAGCAATCCAAGCATATCCACGAGCTCGATGATGAAAACAAGATTCTGAAGAATGACCTGGCCGAGGCTATCAAGGGCCATGAGGCAATGATGAAGGCTATGCAAGAGTCTGCTGACGCCGAGATGCAGTGCCTGAAGGACGAGATTGCACAACTCAAAGACCAGAACCAAGCTGCCAAAGAGCAGAATGCTAGGGGTCTTGACATGTTCAAATCAGTCTAGAAGGAACGCGATGACTTGGCGGAGACATGCATGCAAGTGGAAACAAGCATCTTCGGTAACCTTTCTTCGTCTTGGTCTTTTTTCTGTAAGTTGCATAACCATTTGTCTTGTGTATACTCATGGTTCTTGTATGCTTGTGCAAACCACAACTCCCATTGGCTTAGCCAACTTGGGTGAGGGTGCTCCGAGTACCAACGAACGCATGATTCTTGCCAGCAACTTCGTCAGCACCGCCATCGCCCAAGCCAAGGAGATAGATCAACCTCTGGGCATCAATATCAAGGTGGCAGATTCAGCGGCCAAGTTTTCAGAAATCATGCGCCGAGCCCTTGAGAAATTCAAGGACTGGAAAGCCTCTTCCATCCGTGTTGGTGCTAGGATGGCCCTATCCCTGGTCAAGGCTCACTATGACAATGCCGACATCTACTTGGTGACCTCCGGCATGCCCAAGTTGGACGAGGAAGGACAAGAGATTGATAGCGATGTTATTTGGAACTCTCTCGCCGGCTTCGATACCAGGATTGCCAAGATGGTCAAGGCTGATGTCTTCGTGTCTGCCGAGATCCTGGATGACGACGTGGCCTCTTCTGAGTCTAGCCACTCTCCTTCAAAGTTTGACGAGCTCTCCCGGCCTGGCTCTCCTGATGATGCCACCATGAAGCCCCCTGCAGCAGAGCCATAGAAAACAATGTATGTATTAAATGTATCTCTGCAGAATGTATGTGGAAAGAACTTATGTTTGTCTAAGGCGGAAAAACTTGTACTCAAGTTTCCTGCAACTTATCTGTTTCCAGCATGTGTATATATTTTTAAGCAAGTGCTAGCTTATCCATTATTCTGGTTCGTATGCTTGACCTTTCGTAAGACGGAAGACTCGCAACACAGAACTATGCTCTCATGCAATGATGCTTAATAGCACCGTCCAAAACCTAAGAACAAAATCGCCGAATCCACATAAAAACTTTAGAAAATGTGCAGACCAGAAAACTTAAGCTAACGCCCATGAATTTTCATAAGGGCAAATGCAACCTTGCGCATAAAAGGTTTATATGATCCAAAGATGAACAACTAAAGGAGGTAAAAGACTCAGAGAATATGAGTGAACCAAATGCTTTGTTTCATTAATCATATAATAAACTTATTACATAATATAAATGTGCTAAGTGTAAAAGGGACGTAGCTGTGCTATGTTCCATGGTCGATCTGTCTCTGGGTAATCATCATCGGAGTCACGTTGCTTGCGCTTGCGATTTTTTGTCCTATCTTTCAACTCACGAATATCGACGAGGTAATAGGAACCATTGAGCAATGCTTTACTTATGACGAATGGTCCTTCCCAAGGCGGGGATAATTTGTGTGATTTTTCTTGCTTGAGTCTAAGCACCAGATCCCCTTCTTTAAACGAGCGATGCTTTACACGGCGACTATGGTATCCACGCCGCTTCTGCTGGTAGACGTAAGATCTCTAGCATGCCAGCACGTTCTCTTCTTCAAGTAGGTCCACAGATAGCCGTCTGGATTCTTCAGCGTCATCTTCCGTGTAGGCAAAAACTCTTGGTGCATCGTGGAGGATGTCGGATGGTAGAACTGCTTCTGCTCCATAAACCATGAAGAAAGGAGTTAAGCCGGTAGATCTGTTAGGTGTTGTTCGTAAAATCCACAAAACAGATGGTAGTTCCTCCGCCCGGTCCCCTGCTGCTCTACGCAGCGGTGCCTCTAAGCGTGGCTTGATTCCTTGCAGAATTAGTCCATTGGCCCTTTCAACTTGTCCATTTGACTGCGGATGTGCCATAGACGCCAGGTCAAGGCGAATGCCTTTCTCATGACAGTACTCCTCAACTTCTCCGAGAGATAAATTTCTGCCATTATCGGTGATGATTCTATGTGGGAGACCAAATCTCACCACTAGATCCCGGACAAACTTTAGGGTTGTTGCCCCATCAAGCTTTCTAATGAGTTTAGCTTCAATCCATTTTGTGAATTTATCCACTGCTACTAGCAAGTGTGTGAATCCACAGGGTGTTGTCTGCAAAGGTCCCACCATGTCCAGCCTCCAGACTACGAATGGCCAAGTTATTGGTATTGTTCGCAATTCTTCAGCTGGAACATTTGGTTGTCTTGCATAAAACTGACACCCAAGGCATGTTTGTACTAGTTTGTCGGCGTCCGCCTTGGCAGTTATCCAATAGAATCCTTGTCGGAAGGCTTTGGCCACCAACGATAGGGGAGCAGCGTGATGCCCACAATCTCCGAGATGTATTTCTCTAAGGATTTCAATACCTTGCTGCTGGGAGACGCACTGTAGGAAGACTCTTGTGGTACTTCTTTTGTATAGCTGGTCGTCAATGATGACGTAACCTTTTTCTCTGCATACTATTTGCCGGCTTTCGACTTCGTCGGCGGGCAAAGTTCCGTCTTGAAGATAATCCATGAACGGCTTCGTCCAAGCCAGAGAGGTCACCGTTATTGCATTAACAAATGAGTCCACTCTATCCTGGTTGTCGGGGTCCACTCCCTTCACGGATGGAGTCTATAAATGTTCCAGGAAAACGCCTGGCGGAATTTGCCAACGAGCTGATCCAAGCTTTGAAAGCAGATCCGCCGCCTCATTATCCTCCCTCTTGGCGTACTTGACTTCGTAGACATCGAAGCACTTGGCTATTTCGTCTACTTTGTCTCGATATGCCGCCATCATAGGGTTCCACGCGTTCTAGGTGCCAGCTACTTGCTGGGCAACCAAGTCGGAATCTCCACAACAAACTATGCGCTTGATGCCAATATCCTTGGCTACGCGAAGTCCGTGAATGAGGGACTCGTACTCCGCCATGTTATTTGTAGCGTTGAAGTGGATCTGCAGGACGTATTGCAACTTATCTCCTGTTGGTGATTGCAATAATACACCAGCCCCCGAGCCATTGAGTAACTTGGAGCCATCAAAGTGCATGACCCAATACTCTGGCTCTGGCACAGGAGTGTATTCTGGCAGCTCTATCCAATCTGCAAGAAAATCTGCCAATGCTTGTGCTTTGATAGCGTCGCGTTGCTTGTAGGTGATGTCGAAGGCGGCAAGTTCAATGCCCCACTTTGCCACTCTCCATGTAGCGCCGCTGTTGTTGATGATGTCGGATAGTGGAGCTTTGCTCACTACTGTGATTGGGTGCTCTTGGAAATAATGCCTTAGCTTACGTGAAGCACGGAAAACTCCATAAGCTATCTTCTGGTAGTGCGGGTAATGTTGCTTGGATTCCGTCAAGACCTCGCTCACATAGTAAACGGGTCGCTGAACTCCGTATGCGTGCGTTGGTTCCTTGCGCTCCACCGCGATGACGATGTTGATTACTCGGTTGGTCGCCGCCATGTATACCAACATAGGCTCCCTTGATACCGGTGCTGCAAGTATAGGTGGGGAGGAGAGTATTATCTTCAACTCCTGAAGTGTTGCGTCAGCCTCGTCCGTCCATGTGAATTTGTCCACCTTCTTGAGCAACTTGTAGAGTGGCATAGCCTTCTCACCAAGTCAGCTGATGAACCGGCTTACTGCTGCGATGCAGCCTGTGAGCCTTTGTATGTCCTTCAGGCATGTCAGACGTTTGATGTCGAGGATGGCCTTGATTTTCTCCGGGTTCACCTCGATTCTGCGATGCGAAATGATCAAACCCAACCGTTTGCCGGATGGTACCCCGAAAACACACTTCTTTGGGTTCAACATCATGTTGTATTTCCGGAGATTGTCGAAGGTTTCCTACAAGTCAGCGATAAGATCATTTGATTTCTTTGACATTACCGCGATGTCATCCACGTAAGTGTGTATGTTGCAACCAATTTGGTCGTGTAGGCAACGTTGCAACATCTGCTGGTACGAAGCACCAGCGTTTTTCAACCCAAAGGGCATCGTGACGTAGCAATACGTGTCGTAGGGTGTGGTAAACGAAGTGGCCAATTGGTCCGACTTTCGCATCCGGATCTGGTGGTATCCTGAATAGGCATCGAGAAAACACAGAAGTTTTGAGCCATCCGTCGAGTCAATGACTTGGTCAATGCAAGGCAAAGCAAACGGATCCTTCGAACAAGCTTTGTTCAAGCCGGTGTAATCAACACACATTCTTAATTCATTGGTTCCCTTTTTGGGGACAAGTACAGGATTTGCCACCCATCGGGTGTGAATAACTTCTTGGATAAAGCCATCCTTAAGTAACCTAGCTATTTCTTTGCCTATAGCCCTTTGTCTTTCATCACCAAAGCGTCGTAGAGGCTGTTTCACCGGTTTGGCATTAGGATCAATATTCAAGCTGTGCTCGGCAAGTTCCCTAGGTACACCTTTCATGTCGGCAGGTTGCTAGACAAAGATGTCCCTGTTCTCATGGAGGAACTTGACGAGCGCGCTTTCCTATTTGGGATCCAGGTCCGTGCCAATGGCGTGGTCTTGGAGGAATCACCTTCGATAAGCTCCACCTGCTTAGTCTTGATGGCGGCCTTGAAGACGGGTTTGATAGCAATGATCTGCTTCTTTGAAGCCGGCATCTCCGAGACATCGACCTGGTTCTGGATCTCCTTGAACTCCTCACCCTAGAGGACTGCTTCGGCGAAGGCGGCTTTGCTGAGCTCGCACTCCTGTGCCTTGGTGAAGCTTCCGTCAATGGTGATGATGCCATTTGGTTCGGGAATCTTGAGTTTGCTGTAGACAAAGCATGGCCTTGCGAGTAAGGAGTGGAAGATGTCACGTCTGAAGATGACATGGTACACTCTCTTGAAAGGCACCACTTCAAAGGTCATGCGTTCTTGGCGGTAATTGTTTACATCGCCAAAAGCGACGGGAAGGGTGATGCAGCCCAGGTAATTTGCTTGTCGGCCGGGGACAACCCCATGGAACACGGTGTTGCTCTTCCTTAGCCGGGTCTCCGTCAAGTTCATCTTATGCAGTGTATCCAGATACATGATGTTGATGCTGCTTCCACTATCCACGAGGCACTTGGTGAACTCCGTGCCATCGATCAAAGGGTTGATGACCATGGCATACTGGTTCTCTGTTGGGATAAATTCTAGGTGATCCTTCCTATCCCAAGTAATTGGAACTTCCGACCACCTGACGTTCTGGGGAACTGGAGGGAGGGTAGCCATCAGTATCCTCAGAGAGGTTTTCTGGGCCCGGACGGTTGGAGTGCCAAGGAAGGTGTGGTAACATGGAGCCTTCTTTTCGAAGGGATTTTCCATTTATCCTCCCCCTTGTCGGAAGATTTTGGGTCAACTTCCTCGTCCATATCACCTGATTCCTTGGTTTCTTCCTCCTTCTTCTTCCCTTTGCCCTTTCCGCAGGGTCTGTTCTTCCGACTTCGCGTGAAGCCAGACTCAGGGTCCTCCTTGAGATCATTGACAAACTTGCACTGGCGATTGGTGTGGGTGGATTTTCCATTGGCGTCGAGATGAACGAAGCAAGACATATCGCGGTACTCTTCGTATCTTTGGGGAACACGGGGCGCTGAGGGTGTAGTCACACTCCTCTGTTATCCACTGCTAGCCCCCCGACCACGTCCACGCTGTCCACCATTGCCTCTACCAGTGAATGTTGCGGCGACCATGTCGGCTACTTGCTTCTCTTCGGGCGAATTCTTCCGCTTGTTATTATTGTTTTTCCTGGCCTGGGTAGGGATTGCTATTGCTGGCAACAATCCATGCGCGTCATCATGAGCAGCGGAAAATTCGCTAGACATTTTGATCGTCACGTTGATGTCGAGGTCATTGTTGTCCTGCCTGCATTTCAACGTATGCCGGAGCAGAGTACCCTTTTCCAGACCATCGATCAAGGCGGCCATAGCGGTCTGTTCGTGCACCCCTGTGCAGGAATTTTTCATATCCAGCTAGCGAGAGAGGTAGGCACGGGAGGTTTTATCCTTCTCTTGCACACACCGTTGTAGGTCTCCAATAGTACAGGGACGTTTGTACGTACCCTCAAAGTTCTTGGTGAACGCTTCATGCATGTCTAGCTAATTGCATATTGATTTCTCCCGTAAGTCGTCCATCCATTGTCGGGCGATGCCGGTCAACATAAGTGGGAGGTACTTGACGACGACATTGGGGTTTCCCCCTGCAATGTGGATCGCTTCGTTGTAGTCCTGCAACCATGTTGCTGGCCGGGCAATGCCGTTGTACGGCTTGATGGTCTTGTCTATCCGGAGGCCCTTGGGGTAGGTTGTGGCCCGTATGACTGGTCCAAAGCAACGTGACCCAAGGTATGGTAGCTCTCGAGCTTCTTGGATCTTGTCCAGCCGCGATCTTGCGTCATATGGCTCTGGATGGTTCCCTTTTCCGTCATGGGGAGGGGAGTTGTGGCATGATATGTGGGATCCTCCATGCCCTCCGCCATGATGGCTGCTAGGTGGCGATGGCCGTGGTGGAGGCGGTGGGTTAGCTCTCTTGTTGTGCCCCTCCTATGACTCCTCATGCATGTCACAGTTACTTGTCAGACGTGGCGGTTGTTTGTGGGACCTGCTCCTATGTCCGTCATGGCTGCTGTGCTCTTTGGCATGCCGAGGTTGTTCGCCCTGATCACGTATAACGATACCGAGCTGAGACCGTCTTGGAGGTGGCATGCTTGTCCGGTGGCGCGACGCTGGTTCTTTGTGACACCGAGATGGTGGTGGAAGTGGCAAGTGGTGGGGATGAGCCTTTTCTCCGTGGTCGGAGGATATGAGGATAACATTGGTCCTGTTGCGTGCCTCCCTCCGTCTTTGCTCTATGGAGCCTATATGTGATCCCTCGTCATGGGGAGATTTTGGCCTTCTATGGCTGTTCAGGGTTGATTGGCACAACTCCGGGTTGGACTCAAGCCTCTGTGAGGCGGCCTTTTCCTGTTGCTTGCATGCCTTAGCGATGAGGTCATACACCTGAGCGACTGCTTCTAGCGACATGTCCTGCTCCAGGAGGGTCTTGGCGACAACGAAGTTGAGAGCAAGAGTTGGCATGACCTGCCTCCCCTCTGAATCTATGTAAGGGGTGGCTTTTGTCGGCTTAGACCCGTTAAATCCCAAGCCTCGCCGAACGCCGGGATCTTGGACAACGTGAGATGGTACCTTCTTTGCCTTATGCTTTAACATCAATTGCTTGTATTCGGCCTCCAAATCTCTTGCCACCTTGATGGATTGCTGCGCCTTAGCCATGTCTTCTTCCAGCTTCGTGCCCTGCTCCGCGATGCACTTGGCCTCCGCCAAGATTTCCGCACGCTTCTCATCAAGCTCCGTAACGCTCCTAATATGGGCGACGGTGATTGGCTCAACGAGGAGTGCGCCATAAATTGCTTTGTCGGTGGGAGTGGCTAGAGGGTTGCCAACTGCAGACATTGACGGTGGCATTGGTGGCTGATTTGATTGTCGGGTCGTATTAGGGGTCGTGGTAAGTTCCTGCGCTGGTGGCTGGCGGGTAACCGGAGGATGCAGAGCCTTGGCCAAAGCCGGAGGCTCGGCGTCTTTTTTAGCTGCTGCTGCTCTGGTGACCGCTGGCGTGGGCGGAGCTCTTTCACGTTCCCGTTCCTGTCCGTCTTCTTCCACCATGCTCCCAATGGCGACTAGCACCTGGTGGGAAGTGTTGGTCTTCTCGCCGCACTCCTCCTTCTCGATCTCCTGCTCGATCTCCTTCATAACAGCGTCATATTCCTCCGAGTTGACGTCCGAGCCATCGACATCTACGTTGATGTCGGTGTAGAGCGCATCGAGGACGGAGTCGGAGTTAGCCTCGGTGTCAGCGATGGCGGATGTTGAGGGTGATGGAGGCGGGCCGTTGTTGTTGTTGCCCCCTACGACTTTGATGGTGATCGCCTCCTTGGCTTCTTCATTGGCATCCGCGTATTGATTGGCGATGGCAACCATCTCACCAAGGGTGAGAGGGTCTGCGGCCTGTCGCCTTCGAAGGGTATGTCGGAGGAGGGTTCCAGGTGTGAGCCCTTCCACGACATGGTACACGAGCTCGTCGGTGTGGTCGCCCTCTAGGGTTTCCCTCACCCTCATCCATCTAGCAAGGTATTCGCAGGGAGACTCTCCATCCCTTTGAACGCATCTGGCCAGATCAAAGATGGTGACGATGCCGACAAAGTGTGACCTACGCATCTCTAACACTCGGGGTAGCCAAGAGGATTTGTGGGGTCCTTCCACCTTTATATCCTGCACATGGGCGGTTTGGGTGGGCCTTGAAATTTCCTGATCCAAGCCACCATACTCCAAAGAAAGGTATGGCCTAGATCCTTCCACGAACGTGTCCTTCTCATAGGCGGTCCATGCGGGGCTTGACGAGTTTCCGACTTCCTAGGAGCTAGGGCCCGAGTCAGTTTCGCCGATGAAGATGTGGATGTCTTCGAAGGGGATGACGGAGCAGCGCGTGGGGTTCGTCTTCGGCGGCACCCAGAACTCGTCTAGAGGGACGATCGGGATGTTGCCGGAGAAGAGAACACGACCGATGGCTACGGTGTCGCCGATTCTTGCGAAGAGATTGGACCTCGCCCGGTGTAGAGCTCGAAGCGCCTCTTGCCCCACGGTGGACGGCAACTGTCGTGGTATTGTCAACGAGTACACCGTGGAGGGGTCCTCACAGTGCGTGTTTAGATACGTGGGGTAAGGCGAAGAGTTGGCAGGCACGACGTAACATAGCTTACCCAGGTTCAAGTCCCACAATGGTGGCGGAACTCTACTCCTGCTATAAATCACTATAATGGCAATACACTGAGTTATAGAGAGAGGTTCGTTGTGCGAGGTGTTGCGCGTTGTACGCTGCAATTAGAGAAGTTGTCTATGAATCGTGCCCTAAAGGTTCCCATAGGTCGGCTTATAAAGGCGCCAAGACCTAGGGTTTACAGGGAAAGGTCCTTGCCAGACAAGGTAAAGAGTCCTACATCTACACGAACTAGTCTTCTATGTCTTGTACTCCAAGGCTCCGAGTATGTCGGTGACTCCTGCGTAGCCTTCCTTTATCCGGCATGGTCCTCCCTTTAGGATCCGTCTAACTGGGCCGCCCAGCAGGCCATACGCCTTGCTACCAACTATGGGCCACCCGGGTTAGGAGGATTGGTGACATGCTATGAGGATACCCATATAGCATATCCCCAATAGAGTGCTTATGCATCTTTGTGTGAGGGGTATCTTGGAATTAGGCCGAGTCTTGTTCTATTCTAGTACTACTTTGGTACTCGGAGAAATTCCATCACTTCCGGTAATCCTTATATTACCGGAACTCTTAGCTTCACTGTTAGGAGAGAGCGAGTCTATCCTAGAATTAAGGCTAGCGAGTCCGTGAAGAAATGGTCGTCCACGTTCTTTTATCACAAGGACAAACCGGCTCCCGGCAAAGCAACTACTTTGCCAGTTTTCGTTGATGGCACCGCCATGCCTGAAGAGTACTGGGACGCGGAAGCTCCGGCTCTCACCGATGATCTACTTCTCGCCAAGAGGCAGATCGAGTACTTGATGAAGCACAAGGGTCTGAAAGTATTCGACTTAATTCACTGCTGGCTGGCGTGCCGGATTCAACCCCTCCCACACCATGGTGACTGTCTCATGCATACGATCACCAAGGGCAAGACGGATTCTCTCCGGATCAGCTCAAAGTCATATTCGGAAAAGGACTACAAGTCCCAGATCAAATGGTTGATCAAAGAGCGGATCGAGAGGAAGATTCTAGACATCTCTCTGGATATGTATATGGCTGATGATCTCGTGACACCAATAAGTTTTCCAGCAGTTACTCTTATACTCGGGTATGTGCTCATCTGTACCTTGTTACAACTTTTTGCAATACTAAAGTGAATCTTCTTTTGGCTTGCTGACCTCCCCGAGTCGGAGCTTGCTCCTCTTGAGGGATATCCTCCTGAGATATCTTGGGAGGAAGGAGAACTTGTAGCACTACCGGAGGTGCTTACCCGGAAGCGTAAAACTCCAATTGTTTCCATTGGCATGAAAGAAGTGCCCGTTGTGAAGAGGTAACCTTCCTCACAAGGTCTCATATTTTATCTTTTATTCTTTTTGAAGCGCAACGATCTTGTACTGTCACCTCTTTAGAGCTAAACAGCTCACCAAAGGCAAGGGGAAGGGAACTTCGACAAAGCCCCTACGCCAGTGAAAGTTAAATTTGACTTCTCCTGCCGCAGCGCCCCCGACTCCTACCCCAACACCTTCTACAGCACCAGAGGTTACTTCATCTCCTCGTGTTGTAGAAGATCCAACTCAGCATTCTGAGCCAGCGAACCTTGGCTGATAGACCGACATCACCATGAGTGATTTGGTAATTGATAAGGGTGAACCCTCAAAGGGTAATGATCCCTCAACAGAGGTTTTTGCGGATAACCCGCTCAGCAATCCGGGTCTTGCCAAGCTTGGCATTACTCGTAAAACTACAGAGGAAATCTAGAAGCTGGCTCAACAATGCTTGGAGAGCCAGAACATCACTACTTAAGAAGAGGCCCAAGAAGTCGAGGACGTAAAGTTCTCCGAGATTCTTGACCAAGTTCATCTTTGAGACGAAAAGCTGATGGTCGGTGTGGATCCACCATCACCAGTGATCCCGCTGACTCTCGCCGAGAAGGTTTCTTCTAAGGTGAACATGATTCTAAGCAAGCTAACCCATGAACACTATGTAAGTCGGAATTTGACTCTCTTTTTTACTTAAATTCATATCATATCCTCTAGCCCCCAAGCATGAAGTTGGATAGGAAATCTAGATTTATGCTTTCATAGGATGCCAAAGAACAAACTGGTATATCCCTCAAGGCTCGTGCTGATATTTAACTTAGTTAAAATATTAGCCCAAGTCTTTAGTAGACTTCTGACTCTAGGTATTATTCTGAATTACAGAAAGTTAATGCATATAACCAGGAATTGCTAAAGAATATCTATAATAAGCGGAGACAGATCAGAGCTCTCCACCTTGAAAACGCTCAATTGAAGATTTTCAAGGATGAAGCTGAAGGTAATCATTTCAGTCCTCATAATTGCTCTTTTTGATTTCATAGTCGAATTCTTATTCAACTGTTTTCTTGTATTTACAGAACTGGTCAAATAGTCATGCAAAATGATTAAAGAGGCCGAGAATTTCAAGACCCTAGAGGTGGAGAACACCGATTTAAGGCGAGAGCTGAATGAGCTTAAGGTAGATCATGAGCGCAGTATTAACAACGTTCTTGAATCATCCAACATGGCCACCGAAGAACGTGATCACAAAATTGCTATCCAGGATAAGAAAATCTCAGATCTCACAGATGAGTTAGCCAGAGAGAAGGACATCACCCAAGTTCTTTGGGATGAACTCTAGAGTTTTAGGGCGGAGAAGACCAAAGTTGATGATGTCATCTTTGGTACTTTACCTGTCTCTAACTTTTCTTTCTTCCAACTCTGAGAGTTCGGATATATTTTTGACCTTTGCCTTATATATGTAGGTCCTCTAAATTTACTGGATTCTTCTTCTTCTCAGTCTCGGACTAGGCGGCTTAATGAAGTCAGAGATCTGCTTCACGATTTCCGCCAGTCAATGGAGGATATTGGAGAAGCCTTAAAGATTTCTGATATGAACAGAATGTCTGCCTTTGAAGTGCAATATAAGGCAAAAGAGATTCCCCAGCTCATCCAGGACTGGAACATGTCCTATGCGTGAACTGCAGCACAGAATGCCCTGACAATGCTTATGGGCCACCATGGAAGCATGGAAATTTGGCAAGTAACCAGGGTTTTTTTTGACTGTTGATGAAGATGAAAAGGAACAAAACATCAAAGACATCATGAATGGTTGTGCCGGTTATGGGTGCCACGTAGCTGATCTGACCAGTTACGACACTCCATTCTTCACTCGCGTGGAATCGCCTCCTCCACCTCCAGAAGAAACAACTGAAGTTTCCGACGATGAGCGAACCGAGTCTGATCTCCCCGTCTCAGAAAGATATCAAGGCGGTGGTGATGTCACATGTGAGCTGGCAGCTCATGCCTCTTCTCCTGCATCATAGAGTACCAGAAAAACAATGTGTTATTCCGAAACAATCGGATTGTAATAAGTAGTATAATATTTTCCTAGTGTTAAGTTTGTAAGAGCTGATGCTTTTTACTTCCTTTTAGCATGTTTGGATTTATTCTGACATGCCGGAATTTTTACATAAGCACTTTTTGTTTTGTTTACACTTATCGTTTATCTGGCTTTCTGCCTCGCCCCTTCCGTGAGCCGGCAAACCTTCAACACGAAAAATTTGCCGAGCAACGGAGCTCAATTGCTAAACTAGTTTAAACTTGGAAACAAAGACGACTTCCAGTACCAATAATTCACTACTCGGAAAATACTCGCATCTAGCAATTAGACAAAAAACCAAAGTATAAACTAGAAAATTTTAGATATATACCCAAAGGTAGCATTTTTAGAATTGGAAATCTAACCAGAACAAACATGAGCATAAAGTACTTTCAAGTATCCTAGGATTTTCTATTATGACATGATCATTCAGAAATAAGATGGTAATATAAAACTTCTCTGAAAATATTGAGGCAACCAACACTTTATTTCACTTTGAACATGTACACATATATGATTACAAAGAAAGAAATTTTAAGAATAAAAGGGACATAGCTGAGCAATATTCCATGGTCTATCTAATTCTTCTGGGTATATACTGCCTCCAACACTCTTTCTCTTCTTAGTAGCAGGTCTTTCATTGACTAGCCGGATACCAGTTACATAGTAAGAACCATTATGCAATACTCGGCTAACTAAAAAGGGACATTCCCATACTGGGGAAAGTTTGTGCTTTCTTTTCTACACAAGCCGGAGAACCAGATCACCCTTATCGAAAGACCGGTTTCTGACTCTCTGGCTATGATACTTGCGTAACTTCTGCTGATAGGTTGTTGATCTCTGCTCAACAACGACGCAAACTTCTTCGATTAAATCGAGATCATTTTGTCGAGAAATTTTGGCATCCTCTTCGATATACATAGCAACTCGGGGAGAAGTATGAATCAAATCACTAGGAAGAATATTTTCTGCTCCATAGACCAAGAAGAAAGGTGTATATCCGGTTGACCTGTTCAAAGTTGTTCTCAAGCTCCATATTGCAGACATCAATTCGTCTGCCCAAGCCCCCGCAGCATGATGAAGTGGTGCTTCGAGTCTTGGTTTGAGGCCTTGAAGTATTAAACCATTTACTCTTTCGACTTGTCCATTGGCTTATGGATGCGCGACTGATGCAATGTCAAGCTAGATTTTGTGTTCGTCGCAGAATTCGGCAAGTTCTCCCATAGAAAAATTGCTCCTGTTGTCCGTCATAATAATGTGTGGATAACCGTATCGGATTATAACATCCTCAACAAATATTTTGGTTGTTGCTCCATCACAACTTGTGATGGGTTTAGCCTCAATCCATTTTGTGAACTTATCCACCATCACTAAGAGGTGAGTGAATCCACTTGGAGCCTGTTTAATCGGTCCTACCATGTCAAGCCCCTAGACCGCGAAGGGCCATGTTATGGGAATTGTTCGCAGCTGATCAGCCAGAACATGGGCTTGTTTGGCGCACTTTTGGCAGCCTTTGCACGTCTTGACCAGCCGTTTGGCATCTACCTTGGCTATAAGCCAGAAAAATCCATGTCTAAAAGCTTTTGCCACTAAAGATTTGGCTGTATAATGATGGTCGCATTCGCCTGATTTCCACTCCTTCTTCTGGAGATATGCAACGCTAAAATACCCCGAATACACTCTGCTTATAGAGCTCACCACTTATTATTGTATAGGTTTTTTCTCGTCGGACGATCTGCCGGCTCAGAACCTCATCTTCGGGTAATTTTCCATCTACCAAGAAATCGAGGTAGGGTTTTGTCCAACTAGGAATCACAGCTAGAACTGCTATTAAAGGTGAGTCGGATTTTGTCGGATACTCCTCATTAACTCATGTGATAGAGGGAACTTTAAGGTGCTCCAGAAAAGCACCATGAGCGACCTTTTTCCGTGCAGAGCCTATTCGAGATAATGCATCTACTTCCTCATTTTCTGTTCGAGGGATGTGTTGAACCTCAAACCCCTCGAATGATTTAGATAGTTCATCCACGACAACCCTATATGATGCCATGTGTTTGTTTGCATTACAGTGATCTGACACTTGTTGAGCAACAAGATCCGAATCCCCATAACAAATAAGTCTTCGGATGCTAATATCCTTAGCAATCCGGATTCCATGCAGCAGTGCTTCATATTCAGCAATGTTGTTTATTGTCGTGAAGTGGATCTACAACACATAGAAAAGCTTATCTCCTTGGGGTGATTTGAGCACCACGCTATCCCCCAAGCCCCCGAGCGCTTTGGACCCGTCAAAGTGCAAGGTCTAGTATTCCGATTTTGGTCGGGTCATGTTCTCCATTGTCTCTGTCCAATCAGCAACAAAGTCAGCGAGGATTTGGGATTTGATTGTTGCACGAGGTTTATACTCAATGTCAAAAGCTGAGAGCTCTATTCCCCATTTTGCAACACGTCTTGTAGCATTGCTGTTGTTAATTATGTCTCTCATGGAAGCTGTGCTCACCACAACAATTTGGTGCTCCTAAAAGTAATGCCATAACTTTGTAGATGCAAAGAACACACCATAGGCCAGCTTTTGATAGTGCGGATACCGCTGCTTTGATTCAGTTAGGACTTCACTGAGGTAGTAAGTCAGACGTTGCACCAGGTGTTCCTATTTTTCCTCTGGTCTTTCCACCACCATGACGATGCTAATGACTCTATTTGTCGCAGCTAGATAGAGCAACATCGGTTCTTGAGGTTCAAGCGCTGCAAGGATAGGATCGGACGAGAGTACTGCTTTCAGGTCTTGTAGTGCAGCTTCATCTTCATCAGTCCAGCCGATTTTTTTGGTCTTTTTCAAGAGCTTGTAAAGTGGTGCGTCTCTTTCACCGAGCCAGATTACAAACCGACTGACTGCAGCAATGCAACCAGTTAGTCTTTGAATGTCCTTCAGGCGAGTGGGCCTAAAAATATTGAGTATAGCCTTAATCTTGTCCCGGTTCACCTCTATGCCTCTTTGAGACACGATGAAACCTAACAATTTTTAGGCTGGTATTCCAAAGAAGCACTTCTTCGGATTAAGCATTATGTTGTATTTGTGTAGATTGGCGAATGTTTCCTCCAAGTCGGAAATTCAAGTTTCCTTCTTTTTGGACATCACTGCTATGTCATCCATATATGCATCTACATTGCGTCCGATTTGATCATGGAGGCAATGCTGCATAGTGCGCTGATAGGTAGCTCCTGTGTTTTTGAGCCCAAAGGGCATCATAAGGAAACAGAAGGTTCCGAAGGGGGTTATGAATGAAGTTTTTGACTTTGTCTGATTCCTTCATCCGGATTTGGTGATAACCGAAATATGCATCGAGAAAACATAGGAGTTCTAAGCCTACCATAGAATCGATTACTTGATCAATTCTAGGCAGAGCGAATGGATCTTTGGGACAAGCTTTGTTCAAGGTGGTATAATCAACATACATCCTTAAATCAGTGGTGTCCTTTTTAGGGACTATTACAGGGTTGGCCGACCAATCAGTATGGATGACCTCTTCTATGAATCTAGATAACTCGAGCCGGGCTAGTTCCTTAGCTATTCCCTTTCGTTTTTCGTTGCCAAAACATCGTAAGGACTGTTTGACGGGTTTAGCATTCGGGTGTACATTTAGAGAGTGCTCGGCAATTTCCCTAGGTACTCTGATCATGTCAGATGGCTGCCATGCGAAGATATCTTGATTGGCTTGGAGGAACTTGACGAGCGTGCTTTCCTATGTGTGGTCTAAACCTACACCTATCAGGGTCACCTTGGAGGGGTCATCATCTTTCAATGGTGTCGTCTTCGTCTCTTCCAATGCCTTGAACTCTAGAGTCAGCTTCGTCATCTCATTCTTCGTTGCAGGGATCTCGGACGGATCGATGGTCTTCTTGATCTCCTGGTACTCCTGGGCGTGCAGTATGGCTTCAGCAAAGGCGGCATTTCCGTCATCGCATTCTCGTGATTTCTTTGGGTCTCCCCTGATGGTGATCACGCCCTTGGGACCTGGAATTTTCATCATCTTGTATATGTAACATGGACGAGCCAAAAAAATCCCAGTAAGCCGGTCGTCCGAAGATAGCGTGATATGCGCTCTTGAATGGGACCACTTCGAAGGAAAGTGCTTCCATCCGATAGTTCTTGGAGTTCTGAAGGTAACATCCAAAGTGATCTCTCCCAGAGAATTTGCTTGTCTTCTAGGGACAACTCCGTGAAAGATCACAGAGTTGTGATTCAGTTGTGTTTCCGAGATCCTCATCCGGCGTAGCGTTTCGACATAGAGAATGTTGATGATACTACCACCGTCCATGAGGGTCTTGGAGAAACCATAGCCATCAACAAGTGGATTGACAACTAGAGCATACTTTCCTCGCCTTTGCAACTTAGGCGGATGATCAGCGTGGTCAAAGGTGATTGTCACTTCCGCCAGTCCAAAAACGGACAGCCAAAATAGTTGCGTTGAGCTCATGCAAAACTGCCTTTTTGACCTTAGCTAGTTGAGACCCAAGGAAAGTCACATAAGTGTCCTTCTTTGTTGGTAAGTTCTTCTTTCCATCCGACTTGGGATTTGAAGGCTATGCTTCCTCCATGTCAGAATCTTCCTTGGTCTCTTTTTCTTTCTCGGAATTTTTCTTTCCTTTTCTTTGCTTGGCTCTGTAGCCAGTGGATTCGTCTTTCTTGATGTCATCATTGAAACGACACTCGGCATTTGTGTGGGACGATCCCCTGTTGGCATCTAAGTGATGCACACATGGATTATTGGCAATGTCCGCCCAAGAGTAGGTTTTTCCGGGTTGTGGGTTTGCTCTACCTTGGACTCTGGATTTCCCACGACCGCGACCGCCTCTACACCCTCCTCGTCCTCAAGACCCAAAAGTAGCATTGACAACTACTGTTTCCGCGGTGGGTTTTTCTTCCGAGGTATTCTTATGCTTCTGAGTTTGTTGCTTCGGCTGTTTTGCCGACTGTGGTACAGCCAGGACGTTCAGTAGCCCTTCTGCGTCATCATCGGCATCTGCATACTTGCTTGCGGTCTCTATCATCTCTCCGAGATCGGTGACCTTGTCGTACTTCAAGCGGTGACGTAGTAAACCAATTGGGAGTCCTGCAATAAAAGCTTCAATCGCAGTTTGATCATTTACTCCTTCACAGGAGTTCTTAGTGTCGATCCATCGTCCGAGATAATCTTGACAAGTTTCTCTGGCTTTCTGGGTGCAACACTATAGGTCTCATACTGTACAGGGCCTCCGATATGTGCCTTCGAAATTCCGAAAGAACGCGCTCTACATGTCATAACAGTTGTAGATGGTGTTTTCCGGAAGTTCATTGATCTAGGATCGTGCCGTCTTACTTAGCATAAGTGGGAGATACCGGGTCGCGACCAAGCTATTTCCGCCTTTGGCAATGCAGCAAGCCTAGAAAAAATCCTGAAGCTAGGTGTCTGGCCGGGCCACACTGTTGTAGGGTTGGATGTGTCTTGAGATAGCAAATCCTTCCGGGAAGTTTGTTTGTCGAATGCGCAGTCCAAAACACTTTGGACCCACATAGATGTTGTTTGACTCGTAGCGCCGCGTCTCTATGTTAGAGTTGATCCGGTGCCTCGCGTCACTTGGTGACATAGAACACCATCGTGGTTGTTCGCTGTGGCTGTGGTGCTTTGGAGCCGGACTTCTGCTTCCGCCACCACCTCCTCGGCCACGACGCCTTCCATGGCTCCCTCGAGATCCGCTATGATGACTGCTTGGTGGAGAGGGTGGTGCAAGTGGATTATTTCTAGCTGAACGTCGGCCTCCGTCCGGAGCATCATTATTCTGGTTCTGGGGAGGGTCTTGATTACGACGAGCCCCCTACCAGCTTGACTCGACACGGTGTCCGTTGTTCCTTCGTCCGTTGTTTCCACCATTATGGTGGGGTTCAGCCGGACGGCTTGTATGTCTAGGAGGTGGCATGCTTTGTCGGTCCTCCTCCCGACGTTGCTCTTCTTTGTCTTCCCTATGATTGTTCGGCTGTCACCGGGGAGGCTGCCTTGGAACTAGTGCTGCAACTGCGTCTCGCTCTGCGGCCGGAGCAACATTACTCCAGTCACGTGTGGTTCTATGTTGTTGCCCTGAAGATCCGGTTCTTGAGTAATTGTCTTCCCGACGGTCGGGATGGTGATGTTGTTCCGGGTCCCATCGGGGCCTTATATCATGCCAAGCCAGATTCATGCGACATTGGTCAGATTTAGAGACCTGTTTTCTGCTCCCGGATTTTGTGGCCTTTTGTTGCTCCAGACCCATGGTGAGCAGTTTTACGCCCAACTTGATTTGATCTGGGTTTGGATTGTTCGCCAGGATATCTCAAGCTATAGCAGTGTTTTCCACTGGTGTTCCATACACTAGATCTCCCTTGCTGTCGAGCCGAGGTTCTCCCTTGACGGTGTCGCCTTCCTCGAAGAGGGTCTTGTGGACTTCCAGATTTTTGTTAGCCTGCACGGGGCCGTTCTGGGTCTTCTGGTGCTGCAGGGAGTTGAACTGCCCCACAGATGCAGCGCGCTTCTTCTCCTCCAGAAGGTTGTTAGCTTCATCCAGGAGTACTTGGCAATGCGCTTCTAGGGCTTGAGCCCTATCTTCCAATTCTGCAGGTGTAAGATCTACAGTGGTAGGGATTGGCGTAGTTAACGCATCTCCGATGAGTTTACGGGCACCAGAGGTAACCACGTGTCCATCCACCAGAGTTACCTTTGGCTCGTCTAGGATTAGGGCTCCATCCGAGTCTTCTCCATATTCTTTGGCAATTGCCTCCTCAGCCGGAGGGTCCTTTGCTGGAGTCTTCTTCTTGTTCTTCTTCCTTGCCTTCTTGACAACGCCAGTAGAAAAGACGGTTTTGGGTCCGTTTCCTGGAGTCAAGCTCTAATTAGTACTTTTGGACATCTGGACATCGTGATTGTCTCCGAGATCCATATCGTCCTACGCTTTGGGAGAGTTTTCTCCGGATCATTCGTCCATGGCTTCTCCTTCTTCTACAGCTTTGGAGTTGTACTCCTCTTCATATTCCGCGAGAACTTTCGGAAATCCGCCGATGTCATCGAATCATACGAAGATTCCGGTAAGTCGGTGTTTGTTCTGATCACCTCCAGCACCGAGTCTTCGTTGTCTCCAGCATCGGCAGAGCCCGATCCAACATATCCACAAAGTGCAATGTGCGCGTCCTGAGGTAGTTGCAGCTTTCCTCGTGGGCTTCCTAGAAATGCCTAATGGTCTTGAGAATCTCATCCACGCTCGTGTCATGCAACATAATACGCCTCAACTTGTGCCTCAAGAACGGTTGATCCATTCTGGCGTTGGCAGAGTCAGAACCAGAGTTGTTGCTTTGCTCCTCCTGGATTTTGACCTTGCCGGGAAGATTGATCTGGGATTCGACCTCGATAGAGAGATCCACTCTAGATTCGACGTTCACCGTAAGATCTGCTTCAGGCTCACTTTCTCCACTATCTCTGCTTTAGGTGTGGGCTGGTTTGGATTAGGGTTTTTCGGGATCCGGAACTCTGCCGCCTCCGCGGACAAAGTGGACCCAGAAGCTTCTTTTGCCTCTATCATCACTGCTGGGGTGGGTGGGGCAGGTTTAGTGAAACCAATGTAAACATCAATCTCACCAAAAGACATGATTGTGTAAGCAGTCACGACCTCCCTAGCTAGAATCCAGGTCTCGTCAAAAACGATGAGAGGGACATCACTGGCGTAGAGGACGCGACCGACGACGATCATCTCGCCAATTCCGATTCTTGCAGATTCTGCTCGGAATGCAGATCTGAAGCTCACTTGCCCCACGGTGGGCGCCAACTGTCGTCAGATTGAGGACAAGTACACCATGAGGGGGTCCTTGAGGCGTGTGGAAGAGAGGGGTGTGAGTCGTACGGTGTTCCAGGATGGTAAGCACACAAGTTTACCTAGTTTCGAATCCGCCGACGGTGGACAGATCCTGCTCCTGCTAGTAATCCAGTAATACGGCATAGCTGGAATATGGGTTATAGGGGTTTCGCCTATGCGAGTCGAGATTGTAGACTATTGTGGGGTGCCCTAAAGGTTGATCCCTAGGACAGCTTATATAGATATCCAGCCTAGGGTTTACAGGAGAGACCTATCCGGCTACGACTAAGAGTCGGTTGCAGAGTACATCTTGAACTACAAGTAACACTAGGGTCCTATGTCGGTAAGTCTTTTGGGCCTTCCTATAGCCGGACTGGACTCCGTCTCTTCTCCCTGACTGGGTCACCCGTGAAGCAAAGCTCTAACCCAAAGTGGGCCACCTTGGTCAGTGAGGCACAGTGAGGATACTCGGAAAGTATATCCCCAACAGGCTCAGAAAAGAGAGAAGAAATGGGGAAATGCAGAGTGATATCCGTACATCACTCCCTCACTCTCCCTTAAATAGTGGCGCTAACAAAGAACCGTGAATTAGTCGTTGCCTCGCGGTAATTTAGCGAGTTACCGTTGGGATTAACAACTAGTTTGACAAGCTTGACGATTCACCTTCGGCAAAATTGGTCACTCGCCTTGCTTTCACTCGCTTGAACGCGATGATTCGCGAGCAATCTGACTCGCCTAATACGACTGAAACACTGTTTCAAGCTTACGACTTCTCCCTTCATTGGAGGATTTCGTTATCGATTCGACTAGGCTTCCACCCGGACCTACCTACTCCGACTGCCAAGTTGAAGCCTCCGCCGAACTCATGATGCACTCGGGGACTACTGATACGTCCATTTTGCATCACTATTCTATATCATAATTTACAGTTCTTCATTGATATATTTCATATTAAGAGATGATACTTATGTTATTTCATCTGTTTTTGCATGGTTGATGACTTTTGGAGCATGGATCGCTGCAGTCAGGATTCTGATGGAAAAGGGGTTGTTTTGAGGGGAAATTCGCGAAGATAAGAAAATCCGGGAAAATATATGGAAAATCCTATTTTTCCAGAAGACGAAGATTGCCAGAAGGGGAAGTGGAGATGGGCCATAGGGGGCCCACACCACCCCCTAGCGCGGGCCACCCCAGGCCACGCCACCAGGTGGTGTGGCCACCCTGGCCCACTCCAGGCTCTCCCCTTTGGCGTATATTATCCCCATGAAACCCTAAGACTCGGGGAGCAACCACAGAAAGATTCCGCCGCCTCTGTGGGGTGGAAAACACCGAGAGAGAACGATCTCTCCAGCAGACAGAATTCTGCTGAGGGAATTCCTTCCCGGAGAGGGGAGATCATCGCCATCAACACCACCATCAAGCTGGACTTCATCGGGATCATCATCATCGTCACCACCATCATCTTCACCAGCACCATCATCACCACCATCATACCGCTATAACAATTGGGTTGAATCTTGCATAGTTCTTAGGGGAAACTTTCCCGGTGTTGATTACTCTTTGTAGTTGATGCTATTGAGTGAACCATTGAATTATTGTTATGTTCAGATTGTTATATATCATTATTTCATCTCTGATCTTGATCCATATGATGTCTTGTGAGTAGTTCGTTTAGTTCTTGAGGACATGGGAGAAGTCATGTTGTTAGTAGTGGAATTGTGTTGAGAAAGATTCAATGGTCTGTTAATTAAGTTGTGGTGTACTTCTTCTAGTGGTGTCATGTGAACGTCGACTACATGAAACTTCACCTATATGGGCCTAGGGGAATGCATTGTGTATTTGGCTACTAATCGTAGGGGTTGCTGGAGTGACAGAAACCTGAACCCCCGTTAGGAAACCTTTGCACAAGGGATGTCAGGGTCTTAGAGTTTAAAGCTGTGGTTAGATTTCTATCTTAATTACTTTCTTGTACTTACGGATGCTTACAAGGGGTATAATCACAAGTATGTATTAGTCCTAGGAAGGTCGGTACATTAGCACAGGTTCACCCACACAACACTTAGCAAGCTAAAGAAGATTAATCAACTATATGAAGCGAAATCACTTGACAATATTCCCGTGTGTCCTTGAGAATGTTTGGTCATCTTAATCAATACAACCAGCTTGTCCTTTGCTAAAGAAAGGATTGGGCCACTTGCTGCATTTATTCTTATTGTCTTCTATTTACTCGTACTTTATTTACTTGCATTATCAAAAACCCCTAAAAATCCGTTTGCTAAGTATTTGCAGAGAATTCCTGATCCATACCGCTTATCAACACCTTCTGCTCCTCGTTGGGTTCGACACTCTTACTTATCAAAAATACTGCGATACACCCCCTATACTTGTGGGTCATCAAGACTATTTTCTAGCGCCGTTGCCAGGGAGTGAAGCGCTATTGGAGAGTGGAACTGGTAAAGCAAACTTCTACTGTGAGTATTGTTTATTTCTATTTGTTACTTTATTTTCAATATGGATAATTCGCTGAGTTTCTTATTTCGTAATGCTGCTACCACCGCTAAGGTAGTAGATGAACCACCACCTACTGAGAATGATACTTTTAAAATACCTACAAGAATTATTGATCGTGTTATGGATAACTACTATGTTGGAGATGGAATTGTCCATCTCGGTGATCATTTGCTTTTTATACACGAATTATGCGGGTTGTTTAAGTGTGCAGGTATTACAACAGATCAAGTCAAGAAGAAGTTATTCTCATTATCACTAAAAGGAAGAGCTGAAGAATGGTATAAACCGCTGAAGAATGGCCAATCTCTTGAATATGAGGAAATAGTGCCTCTCTTTTATTCTAAACTTTATCCTTCTAGTGAGATTCATAAAGATTGGAATCAAATATATAACTTTTGGCCTCTTGATGGAGAGAGTACAGCTCAAGCTTGGGGGAGATTGAAGTTACTAATGCTTAAATGTCCCATTCATGAGCTCCCCAACAATATTATTATCAATAACGTTTACGCAAGGCTTTCTCTTCATGATAAAGATCTATTGGATGCTTCTTGTGCTGGATCATTTACACGCATGGAAGGGAACTAAATGGGATCTTCTAGATCGTATTCAAGACAATTCTGAAGCATGAGAGAATGATAAAGGAAGAAAGTCAGGTATAAATTATGATTATGAATGCATTGAATCTTTTATGGGAACTGATGACTTTCAAAATATTAAAAATGCTTATGGTCTAGACTCTCAAGCTATTGCAACTTATTTTAAGGCTTTTGCTTCCTATATTGAAGTTCCTAAAAATAAGTGTAATAAGTATAATGAACCTTATAAAGATATTGATAACAGTGTTCCTGCTAAAAATACTGAAGTTTATACTACTAATCATGTTTTACCTAAACCTTACATTGAGAAAATGCCTTTCCCAATTAAGATAAAGGAACATTCTATGATAGCTAGTATGGTTAATGAAAGTACAAATAAAGTTGTTGAACCTGATGAACAAGTAGATATTGAACCTATGATAGCACATGTGAAAGACTTTGTCACTAAATATGTAGGAGATGGACACAGTATTCTTTGTAAGGGTACTTCAAGTATTGTTTCACAAAATAGTGTTATAAAAACTAGTATTCCTATGTTTTCTGTTAGAATAAGTGATCATTGCTACGATGGTTCTTGTGATAGTTATATTGTTAAGTTTATGCGTGATACTTAAAGTTACTATGAGAGAGGGAAAAGTGTTCTTATGCATCTCAATAATATTAAGTTTCCTTGCTTTATGCTGAAAATCTTTATGTTGCACTTGTTTTGCCTTCCTATGCTAGTAGCCTTTGGTTTCAACAATTTGTTTGCTTACAAAATTCCCTTGCATAGGAAGTGGGTTAGACTTAAACATGTGTATTTTTGCTTCTTGGTGCTCTCTTTTTCTTCAATTCTTATTTTTATGTGAGCTTCATTAAAATTATCATGCCCATCTTAATGGCTATAAAGAAAGAGCTTTTTGGGAGACAACCCAATATATTTGTGCTTTCAGTTTGTTTTCGTTTATTTGAGTCTTGGAAGTTATTACTTCGGTAATAACCTCTCCTTATATGTTTTGTTTGGTTTTTATGTCAAGATCAACCTCTAATGAGAGAGAAGTAATATTTGGGGAAGTTGTTGTTCCGAAATAGATTTTTGTGCTTCACCGTAAAAATTCATGAGCGATCTATGTGCTTCGGATTGAGCTGTAATTTTTTTTGCATCTGCCTCAGATTGTTATTTAACTTTCGTTAGTTTTGCACTTTTTGATTTGAGCAATAGAAGATTTTCGAAAAAATTGATCTTTGCTTGCTGGTCCGTTTTGACAGATTTTGACCACTTTTACATTTACCTCTTAAATCGATTTCCTTTTTGAATTCTTTTGGACTTTCGGAAGGAGTTGTTTCAGTAGCTTATGTTTTGATGGATTTCAGTTGAAATTGAACTTAAAAGGTTTATTACCTCGTATGTGAAGGAAATATGCCCTGAGAGGCAATAATAAAGTTGTTATTATGTATTCCTTATATATGATAGATGTTTATTTTACATGCTAGAATTGTATTGATCGGAAACATCAATACATGTGTGTTTAATAAACAAAAAGGGTTCCTAGTTATGCCTCTCTTATAGACTAGCTTGTTGATTAACAAGATGATCAAGGTTTCCTGATCATGGACATTGGATGTTGTTAATAACAAGGTCACACCATTGGTGGAATGATGTGATGAACATTCATCCGAAGTATAGCATTACGATCAAGTCATTATGTTTATATTGCTATAACATCATATGAAGTAATCTTTATCCTTAGAACATGAGATCATGTTAATTGCTAACACCGGAAGAGTATCTTGATAACATCAAACGTCACACCGTAACAGGGTGACTATAAAGATGGGTTCAGTACTACGAAGGTGTTATGTTGAGGCTCATGGATCAAGAGTGGAATTTGTCAATCCCGATGACGAATAGATATACTCTGGGCCCTCTCGGTGATATCACATTGAGCAAGCAAGTGATGTGATCACTAGAATGTTATATCACGGGAACAAGAAAAGAGTGCATGTCGGTAACGAGATCAAACTAGGTATGGATATACCGATGATCGAATCTCGGACATGTAATATATCGCGAGACAAAGGGATTTAGTTACAAGCGTTAAAGGTTCTCACGATCACAGAAGTCATCGTTGAATGTGTAGGAGTCAGTACGGATCTCCAGGTCCCGCTGCTGATTATTGATCGGAGAAGGGTCTCGATCATGTCTGCATTATTCGCGAACCGTAGGGTGACACACTTAAGAGTTACCGGACACCATTTAGGAGCACATATGTTTCAGACGAAAGAATTGCAAAGCGCAGGAATTGTTTCAATAGAAACCAGAAATTGTTTCGGGTGAAATTGCAGAAAGTGGTTCTGCATGTGATATTGAAATATTGCAAGGGGCTATATGTGAATGTTTGTTAATTAAAGTAATTAACAAAATTCTGAATAAATTTAATAAAAGAGTTTTATTAAATGAGAGAGCATTAAACTTGGAGAATTTTAATGCATTTAAAGTGGAGACTTTAAAAGGGAATGTGAAGAGGCATTTTAATGTGGAGGGGTTACCACCACATGAATGGGGGAGGTGAGGGGTCACCCCCCCCCCATGCGCCGGCCATGGAGAGGAGGGGAACCCCCCTCATCCTATAAAAGGCCACCCATTCCCTCCTTCATCCACACACCTCCTTGTGAAGGATCTCTCTCCCCCTCTAGAATTATTCCCCCATGGTCTCGGATTAGCAAGATACATGTTCCCGGTGGCATTTTGTCTGGAAGGAGTTGCTGCTTCCGCTGGATCGCTGGAGCGAGGAGGTGGAGGTTGTCTAGTGGCTTGAACATGTGTGCGAGTATGGATGTGCTGCTGAGTTGCGGCGCTCGGACTTCCTCACGATCTTGAGATCGGCAAGTGTACGACTACATCAACCACGAGTTCCTACTCGTTAACAAAACTCGTTGTCTTCGAGGGTAAGTTCTCGTTGGATGTATGTCCACCCGTTGCTTTGTACCTAGTAGATAGATCTTGGCGTATAGTTCACACCGTAGGAAATTTTTTGTTTTCTATGCTGCGGACCCAACAGTGGTATCAGAGCCTGATCTATGCGTAGGTGCTTTGCACGGTTAGTACACATATGTTTATATGTGGGCGATGATGATTATGTTATTGCATCTTCTATGTATTTTGGATATTGGTGGCATAGTGGGATGAAGCGGCCGATACCACCTTACATGTCATCGTACATGAGACGGTTCCACGACTGACATGCAACTTGTTTTGCATAAGTGGCTGGTGGGTGTCTGTCTCTCCTACTATAGTCAATATCTAATTTACAACGAGTTGCTAATAACTTAGTTATCCTCGCTGTGGTTCATGTTCGTAGGTAAGAACGGTTCTATCTCCGAAAGCCCTAAGCCACGTAAAACTTGCAATTGATAAATTAGAGGCGTCTAGTTTAGATCGTTGCTGGGCTAGTGTATTGATATGGTATTGTTGTAAGTAGATATATGATAGATACTCTTACAACACATTCAATGTGTAAGTTCCATAGACCTTGGCCTTACACACAAAGGAATGATAGAGATCATACCACGATGCAAATGATAGAGATCAAATGCATGGACCATATCATCTCACTTTACACATTAGATGTTAGCATCTTATACTGCTAGTTTGGCGCTTTTGGTAGCATTATAAGATGATCCCTCATTTAGATATCAAGATAAAATGTGTTCTTCCTTGAGTATGCACCGTTCTATGGATCGTGTTTCAAGACATCATGTGATGATCGGGTGTACTCGACTCTACGCCATACAACGGGTGTAAGACCATTTTACATAAGCGAGTACTAAGGTTCTTACTTGGCGAGCCTAGCATGTACAGACATGGCCTCGAAACACGGAACAAAAGGTTAAGCATGAGTCATATGGTTGATATGATGCCCATATAGATGCTCGTCTTTGAAACTACACCAACTCACGTGATGATCGGACTTGGTGTAGTGGATTTGGTTCATGTAATCACCAAAAAGGCACGAGGGATGTCGTTTTTGAGTGGGAGTTCATTAGTAATTTGGATTAGTTGAACTCAATCTATCATAAACTTAGTCTAAATAAACTTTACAAATTCTGTTGTAGATGGCACCACCTGCTTTTAATTTCAATGTGTTCATGGAGAAAGAGAAACTTGTTGTGAATGGTAGCAACTTCACCAACTAGACTATGAATTTGAGGATTCTCCTCACTAGTGCACAAAAGCAATATGTGCTAGATGCGCCGCTAGGCCCCCCACCAGCTCCTGATGCCCCTGAAGAGGAAAAGAATGTCTATGTGACTCATCAGGAGGACCACAACTTAGTTCATTGCGGCATACTATATGGGCTAGAGCCAGAACTTTTAAAGCGTTTCGAAAATGGCAATGCCTTTGATACCATGGGAGAATTGAAAATGATTTTCGATACCCATGCTGTCATAGAGAGTTATAATGCTACTGAAAAGTTCTTTAGCTGCATGATGGAGGAGAACAGCTCCGTTAGTGAGCATGTACTCAAAATGTCTGGGTACGCCGATAAGCTTGTGTCCTTGGGAATAACGATTCCCATTGACTTAGGCATACATCGTGTTCTCCAATCTCTGCCACCTAGCTACAAGAGCTTCGTGATGAACTATAATATGCAGGGCATGAAGAAGACTCTTCCCGAGCTTCTGTCAATGCTTAAGACTGCAGAAGTGGAGATTAGGAAAGAACATCAAGTGTTGATGATCAATAGGACCACCGGTTTCAAGAAGGACAAGAAAGGCAAGAACAAGGGAAAGAAGGGTGGCAAATCTGTTGCCGCGCCTGAAAAGAAACCCCGAGCTGGCCCTAAGTCCGATACTGAGTGCTACTATTGCAAGAGGACTGGCCATTGGAAGCGCAACTGCCCCAAGTATTTGGCGGACAAGAAGTCCGGCAAGACAAAAAAAGTATATGTGATATACATGTTATTGATGTGTACTTGACTAGTACTCGCAGTAGCACCTGGGTATTTGATACGGGACCAGTTGCTAATATATGTAACTCGGTTTAGGGGTTGCGGAACAAGCGACAACTAGCAAGGGATGAGGTCACAATGCGGGTCGGCAATGGATCAAGAGTTGATGTGATCGCCGTCGGAACGCTGCCTCTCCATATGCCATCGGGATTAGTCATAAACCTAAATAATTGTTATTTGGTGCCTGCACTTAGCATGAACATTGTATCTGGATCATGTTTGATGCAAAGTGGTTATTCGTTTAAATCTGAAAACATTGGTTGTTCGATTTATATGGACAATATCTTGATGGTCATGCACCTATGTTGAATGGTTTATTTCTGATGGATCTCGATAGTAATATTACACACATTCATAATGTTAATGCTAAAAAGATTAAACTTGATGATGATATATCTGCATATATGTGGCACTGCTGTCTAGGTCATATTGGCGTTAAACGCGTGAAGAAACTCCATTCTGATGGACTTTTGGAATCACTTGATTTTGAATCATTTGATACATGTGAGCCATGCCTTATGGGCAAGATGACTAGAACGTCGTTTTCCCGTTCAATGGAACGGGCGACAGATCTATTGGAAATCATACATACTGATGTGTGTGGACCAATGAGTGTGTCGGCGCGAGGTGGATATCGTTATTTTGTTACTTCCACGGATGATTTGAGTAGATACGGGTATATCTATTTGATGAAACACAGGTCTGAAACTTTTGAAAAGTTCAAGGAATTTCAGAATGAAGTGGAAAATCATCGTAATAGAAAGATCAAATTTCTACGGTCGGACCGTGGAGGAGAGTATCTAAGTTACGAGTTTAGCACACACATGAAAGAGTGTGGAATAGTTTCACAACTCACGCCTAAGGGAACACCACAATGTAATGGTGTGTCGGAACATCGTAATCGTACCTTATTGGATATGGTTCGATCTATGATGTCTTTGACTGACTTGCCACTGTCATTTTGGGGTTATGCACTGGAAACAGCTGCATTCACTTTAAATCGGGCACCAATCTAAATCCGTTGAAATGACACCGTATGAATTATGGTTTGGAAACAAACCTAAGCTGTCATTTCTTAAAGTTTGGGGATGCGATGTTTATGTGAAGAAACTTCAACCAGATAAACTCGAACCCAAAGCGAAAAAATGCGTCTTCATAGGATACCCTAAGGAAACAATTGGGTATACCTTCTATCACAGATCCGAGGGCAAGGTTTTTGTTGCCAAGAATGGATCCTTTCTTGAGAAGGAGTTTCTCGTGAAAGGTGTGAGTAGTCGGAAGGTAGAACTCGAAGAGGTTATTGAACCTTCTCTTCATGAAATGGCGAGTAGCGCAGCACCGGAAGTTGTTTCAGAGTTGACTTCACCTAATGAAGAGAGAGCTAATGATATTGATCATGAAACTCCGAAAGAGGACACTACTGAACCTCGCAGGTCAAGCAGGACACATGCAGCTCCTGAACTATACGGCAATCATATTGTGAATTTCATGGTTGATGAAATGGATGACCCTGCGACGTATGAAGAAGCGATGATGAGCCCGGATTCCAACAAATGGCTAGAAGCCATGAAACCCGAGATGGAATCCATGTACGAGAACCAAGTTTGGACCTTGGTGGACTTACCTCACGATCGAAAGGCCGTTGAAAATAAATGGATTTTCAAAAGAAAAACTGATGCTGATGGTAATGTGACCATCTATAAGGCTCGACTTTTCGCAAAGGGGTTTCGACAAATTCAAGGAGTTGACTACGATGAGACATTCTCTCCCGTAGCGATGCTTAAGTCAGTTAGGATTATGTTAGCAATTGCTGCATATTTCGATTATGAAATATGGCAGATGGATGTCAAAACTGTGTTCCTCAATGGTAATATTGAAGAAGAGTTGTATATGATACAACCTACGGGTTTTGTCGATCCTAAGGATGCTAATAAGGTATGGAAACTTCAGCGATCCATCTATGGAATGAAGCAAGCATCTCGGAGTTAGAATCTCTGCTTTGATGAGTGATACGTCCATTTTGCATCACTATTTTATGTCTTAATTCACTATTATTCATTGATATATTTCGTATTCAGAGGTGATACTTATGTTATTTCATCTCTTTTTGCATGGTTGATGACTTTTGGAGCATGGACCGCTGCAGGCAGGATTTTGATGGAAAAGGTGTTGTTTGGAGGCAAAATTCGCGAAGATCAGAAAATCCAGGAAAATATACGGAAAATCCTATTTTTCCAGAAGACTCAGGATGCCAGAAGATGGAGTGGAGGTGGGCCATAGGGGGCCCACACCACCCCATGGCGCGGGCAGGCCTAGGCCGTGCCAGGGAGTGGTGTGGCCGCCCTGGCCCACTCCAGCCTCTCCCCTCTGGCGTATATCAACCTCCTGAAACCCTAAGACTGGGGGAGCGACCACAGAAAGATTCCGCCGCCTCTGCGGGGCGGAAAACACTGAGAGAGAAAGATCTCTCCGGTAGACAGATTTCTGCCAGGGGAATTCCTTCCCGGAGAGGGGAGATCATCGCCATCAACACCACCATCAAGCTGGACTTCATCGGGATCATCATCATCATCACCACCATCATCACCATCAGCACCCTCATCACCATCTCCATATTGCTGTAACAATTGCGTTGAATCTTGCATAGTTCATAGGGGAAACTTTCTCGGTGTTGATTACTCTTTGTAGTTGATGCTATTGAGTGAACCGTTGAATTATTGTTTATGTTCAGATTGTTATACATCATTATTCCATCTCTGATCATGATCCATACGATGTGTTGTGAGTAGTTCGTTTTGTTCTTGAGGACATGGGAGAAGTCTTGTTGTTAGTAGTGGAGTTGTGTTGAGAAAGATTCAATAGATTGTTATTTAAGTTGTGGTGTACTTCTTCTAGTGGTGTCATGTGAACATCGACTACATGACACTTCACCTATATGGGCCTAGGGGAATGCATTGTGTATTTGGCTACTAATCGTAGGGGTTGCTGGAGTGACAGAAACCTGAACCCCCGTTAGGAAACCATTGCACAAGGGACGTAAGGGTCTTAGAGTTTAAAGTTGTGGTTAGGTTTCTACCTTAATTACTTTCTTGTACTTATGGATGTTTGCAAGGGGGTTTAATCACAAGTATGTATTAGTCTTGGATGGGGCGGTACATTAGCACAGGTTCACCCACACAACACTTAGCAAGCTAAAGAAGATTAATCGACTATATGAAGCGAAAGCACTTGACAGTCTTCCCATGTGTCCTCGAGAACGTTTGGTCATCTATAGAAATACAACCGGCTTGTCCTTTGCTGCATAAAGGATTGGGCCACTTGCTGCATTTATTCCTACTGTCTTTTATTTACTCGTACTTTGTTTACTTGCTATATCAAAAAACCCTAAAAATCCGTTTGCTAAGTATTTGCAGAGAATTCCTGATCCATACCACTAGCCAGCACCTTCTGCTCCTCGTTGGGTTCGACACTCTTACTTATCGAAAATACTGCGATATACCCCCTATACTTGTGGGTCATCAAGACTATTTTCTGGTGCCGTTGCCGGGGAGTGAAGTGCTATTGTAGAGTGGAACTGGTAAAGGAAACTTCTACTATGAGTATTGTTTACTTCTGCTAGTTGCTTTATTTTCGTTATGGATAATTTGCTGAGTTTCTTATTTAGTAATGCTACTACCACTGCTAAGGTAGTAGATAATCCACCACCTGCTGAGAAAGATGTTTTCAAAATACCTACAAGAATTATTGATCGTGTTATGGATAACTATTATGTTAGGGATGGAACTGTCCATCCCGGTGATCATTTACTCTTTATACACGAATTATGCGGGTTGTTCAAGTGTGCAGGTATTACTACACATCAAGTTAAGAAGAAGTTATTCTCATTATCACTGAAAGGAAGAGCTGAGGAATGGTATAAGCTGCTGAAGAATGGTCAAGCTCTGGAATGGGAGGAAATAGTGCCTCTCTTTTATTCAAAGTTTTATCCTCCTAGTGAGATTCATAAAGATCGGAATCAAATATACAACTTTTGGCCTCTTGATGGAGAGAGTACAACTCAAGCTTGGGGGAGATTGAGGTTACTAATGCTCAAATGTCCCATTCATGAGCTCCGCAACAATATTATTATCAATAACTTTTATGCAAGGCTCCCTCTACATGATAAGGATTTATTGGATGCTTCTTGTGATGGATCATTCACTCGCATGGAAGAAGAAGCTAAATGGGACCTTCTAGATCGTATTCAAGACAATGCTGAAGCTTGGGAGAATGACAAAGGTAGAAAGTCAGGTATAAAATATGATTATGAATGCATTGAATCTTTTATGGGAACTGATGACTTTCAAAATATTAGTAATATTTATGGTCTTGATTTGCAAGTTATTACGAATTTCTTTAGAGCTTTTGCTTCCTATATCAAAATTCCAAAAAGAGGATGGAACAAGTACCATGCACCTTACAAAGATATTGTTGACTATGCCCCTATTGGAAGTGCTAAGTATTGCATCATCGACCCCATCTTACCTGAACCTTATATCGAGAAGATTCCCTCCCCCGAAAAGGTAAAGGACCATCCAATGATAACTAATGTAATCACCAAAAGTGAAAAAAGAACTGTAAAACCTGATGAACAAATAAACATTGAACTTGTGGTAGCAATTGTGAAAGACCTTGTCACTAAAAGCGTAGAAGATGGGCACATAGTCTTTTGTGAGGATGCTTCTAATATTGTTTCACATCCTAGTAGAACTAAAAAGGCTAGTGTTCTTGTGCTTTCTGTTAGAATTGGTGATCATTGCTATTATGGTTTATGTGATATTGGTGCAAGTTCTAGTGCTATTCCTTATGAGCTTTACAGAGAAATTATGCATGAGATCAGTCTTTGTGAGTTGGAAGAGATTGATGTGGTTATTCACCTTGCTAATAGAGAGACCATCTCTCCAATTGGTATTGTGGAAGACATGGAAGTTCTTTGCGGTAAGATTAAGTACCCTGCTGATTTTCTAGTACTTGGTTCAGCTGCTAGTAAAACTTATCCTATCATTTTTGTAGACCTTTCTTGAGTACTTGTGGAGCTATTATTGATTGCAAGAGGGAGAAAATCTTGACTAAGTTTGATGGGGAATCTTATGAGTTTAATTTTTCAAAATTTGTTAAAGAACCTTGCGAAGAGGAAACCCATAATGAGGATTTTAGGGTTGAACAACTTGCTTCTATTTCTCTTGCTCCTAACAATGCTTTGCAGCAATTTATGGAAGAACATGAAAGTGAAATCTTCATGGAATAAAGGAACGAGATTGACATGATTCTCTGAGATCAATCTATCATGCTTAAGCACGACTTGCCTGTAGAAGACTTGGGTGCCACGATGCCACCTAAAAAGGATCCAGTTTTTGATCTAAAACCTCTCCCTGATGATCTTAAATATGCTTTTATTGATGATAAAAAGATATATCCTGTTATTATCAGCGCTAAATTTTCAGGGGAGGAAGAAGAAAGATTATTGGAGGTTTTGAGGAAACACCGAGGAGCTATGGGCTATACTCTAGATGATTTGAAAGGGATTTCACCTACTATATGTTAGCATTCTATCAACATAGAACCAGATGCGAAGCCAGTAGTGGAGCACCAACGACGTTTAAATCCTAAGATGAAGGAAGTGGTAAGGAATGAGGTATTGAAACTCCTTGATGCTGGTATTTACCCTATTGCTGATAGTGAATGGGTTAGTCCTGTTCATTGTGTTCCTAAAAAGGGAGGTATTACCGCTGTCCCTAATGATAATGATGAGCTTATACCTCAAAGAATAGTGGTAGGCTATAGGATGTGCATCGATTTTAGGAAAGTCAATAAAGTTACTAAGAAAGATCACCACCCGCTTCCTTTTATTGATCAAATGTTGGAAAGCTTGTCTAAAAAGACCCATTTTTGTTTTCTTGATGGTTATTCTGGTTTCTCTCAAATTGCTGTTAAACAACAAGATCAAGAAAAAACTACTTTTACTTGCCCTTATGGAACTTATGCTTATAGACGTATGCCTTTTGGTTTATGTAATGCTCCTGCTAATTTCCAAAGGTGCATGTCTGCTATCTTTCATGGCTTTTGTGAGGAAATTGTAGAAGTGTTCATGGATGACTTTTCTATCTATGGAACTTCTTTTGATAATTTTCTGCACAACCTTGATAAAGTTTTGCAGAGATGTGAAGAAACTAAACTTGTTCTTAATTGGGAGAAATGCCACTTCATGGTTAATGAAGGGATTGTTCTTGGTCATAAAGTTTCTGAAAGAGGCATAGAAGTTGATAGAGCTAAGGTTGAGGCAATTGAGAAGATGCCATGCCCAAGAGACATCAAAGGTATTCGTAGTATCCTTGGTCATGCTGGTTTCTATAGAAGGTTTATTAAAGACTTTTCTGGGATATCAAAACCCCTTACTAATCTTCTTCAAAAAGATGTACCCTTTGTTTTTGATGATGATTGTAAGGAAGCTTTTGAAACTCTTAAGAAGGCTTTAACTACAGCCCCTATTGTTCAACCACCTAATTGGAGTTTACCCTTTGAAATAATGTGTGATGCTAGTGATTTTGCTATAGGGGCTGTCCTTGGGCGACGTATTGATAAAAAGTTAAACGTTATCCACTATGCTAGTAAGACTTTAGACGCTGCTCAAAGGAATTATGCTACTACTGAAAAGGAATTTCTAGCTATTGTTTTTGCTTGTGATAAGTTTAGGCCCTATATTGTGGACTCAAAAGTAACCATTCATACTGATCATGCTGCTATTAAATATCTTATGACAAAGAAGGACGCTAAGCCTAGGCTTATTAGATGGGTACTGCTTTTACAAGAGTTTGATCTTCATATAATAGATAGAAAGGGTGCCGAAAATCCTGTAGCTGATAATTTATCTCGTTTGGAAAACATCTCTTTTGATCCTATGCCTGTTAACGATAGTTTCCCGAATGAACAGTTAGCTGCGGTGGGGATGAGCTCGCGAGGAAGCCCTTGGTATGCTGATTATGCTAACTTTATTGTCTCCAAGTATTTGCCTCCAACTTTTACAGCTCAGCAAAGAAGAAAGTTCTTCTATGATTTGAGGCATTATTTTTGGGATGACCCGCACTTATACAAAGAAGGAGTTGATGGTATTATGCGAAGATGTGTTCTAGAATATGAGCAAAAGGAGATATTGCGTAAATGTCATGGTAGCGCCTATGGAGGACATCATGCAGGAGATAGAACTAAACAAAAGGTACTACAATCAGGTTTCTACTGGCCTACCCTTTTTAAGGATGCAAGAAAATTTGTTTTATCTTGTGATGAATGTCAGCGAGTTGGTAATATTTCTAGACGCAATGAAATGCCTATGAACTACTCTCTAGTTATTGAACCTTTTGATTATTGGGGATTCGACTTTATGGGTCCTTTCCCTCCTTCGAAGGGTTACACTCATATTCTTGTTGCCGTTGATTATGTTACTAAGTGGGTAGAAGCCATTCCTACGAAAAGTTCTGACGGGGAAACCTCTCTAAAAATGCTTAAGGATGTTATCTTTCCTAGGTTTGGAGTGCCTAGGTATCTCATGACTGATGGGGGTTCTCATTTCATTCATGGCGGTTTTAGAAAGACCCTCGCTAAGTATGATGTTAATCATAGAATTGCTTCAGCTTATCACCCCCAAACTAGCGGGCAAGTAGAGTTATCAAATAGAGAAATTAAATCTATCTTGCAAAAGACTGTTAATAGGTCTAGAAAAAACTGGGCTAAGAAGTTGAATGATGCTTTATGGGCTTATTGAATGGCTTACAAAAATCCTATGGGAATGTCTCCTTATAAAATGGTTTATGGGAAAGCTTACCACCTACCCTTAGAATTAGAACACAAAGTTTACTGGGCAGTTAAAGAACTAAATAGAGATTGTAAGATCGCTGGTGAGAAAAGATTATTTGACTTAAGTTCTTTAGATGAATGGAGGAGTGAAGCCTATGAGAATGCTAGGCTCTTTAAGGAAAAGTTAAAAGATGGCATGATAAGCGAATACTTAAGAGAGAGTTTCTTGTTGGTGAGAAAGTTCTATTGTATAGGTCTCGTCTCAGATTTTTTGCAGGTAAGCTACTATCAAAATGGGAAGGACCTTTTATCATTGAAGAAGTATACCGTTCAGGAGCAATAAAAATTTCCTCTCTAAAAGATAATACTACACAAGTAGTGAATGGACAGCGACTCAAACACTATATTGCTGGAGATTCTTACAATGAAGATGTTGATGACTTTCAAGTTATAACTCCAGAGAAATTCATTAAGGACCAAATTCAGAGACCTGCAGAGTCCGTTTCCAACTAGGTAACAGTTCTGGTAAGAAAAGTTCCGTGAAAATACAATCCAACTATATTTTTGCAGTTTTCAGTCAATAAGGAAAGCTACGAAGCGAAAAAGGGACGGAAATGGAGCCAGGGTGGCCCACACCACCCCATGGCGCGGGCCCACCCCTGGCCGCGCCACCAGGTGGTGAGGCCACCCAGGACTTCGCCTCCGACTCGTTTTCTCCCAGTACCTTCCTTTTATATGAAACTTCGTAATATATAACCCCCCGGATCCCCCGAGGTCCGGATATCGTGTTTTCGCTGTGTTTTTGTTTCGATCTGTTTCTGCCAGGTAGAATCCCAGATTTGGAGCCACAATGTCTTCCTCTGGATCATCCAAGGGAGATTCTTTAGAGGATATCATCAACCCATACATGAGAGAATTGAAGATTCATCCCAAGGAGTTGTTGCTCGAAGGTGGGGAGGTCCGGATTAAGGAGGTTCAAGGCCCTAAAGGTGAAGGAAGTCTGGAGGACAGGATGGAAGCATTGGAGCAAGAAGTCTTTAGGTACAGGAAGATGGCGGAGCGTGAAGTGGACATCATCCATAAGATTTGTTCCGAACTCATCACCGAGCACCAAAAGGAGACTGCTAAACTCAAAGACGAAGTCCTCTCACTCTGCCAAACAACCAACAAACTGCAAGCACAGTTCTATGACGTTCAAAATCAGAACTGTGAGTATGAGGCTAGGTTTAAACGCATAAGTGCTGCTGCAAGTTTCAGGATGATGGAAACCACGATGTCCTTTGTTGATGGGAAGCCTTTACTCTGGAAGACGGACGAAGATGAGAGGATACCACCACCACCTAAGGAGTAATTTATCATCAGGTTTGGCATCCCCTTGGTTTGTTCCAAGCTTGGGGGAGTGTCGCGGTATCATATCACTATCTTCTATCTTTTTTACCTTAATAGTAGAGTCATATCATGAATATAGGAGTTATTTTGTGGTATGCTTTGCATTATGGAAGTGTCCCCTCTCTCGTTAGATATGTATCCCTTGGTGTGAGTTGCCGTTATGGAATATTAATGAGAAGTTCTATCATTCACTCTTTTGCATAGCTTATGATAGTTTTCAATTCGTGGTTATATGATTGATCTTATTGTTAGTATTGGTATCACTTTGGGATCATTGAGTTAATTTAGTTGGTTTTGGAAAACCTGGCTCGGTCAGTAGCAACACTATTTTTGAGAGTTGAAAGAAAAAGATAGAAGTACTCTAGAGAAAAATAATTTCATCATCTTTCTTTCTTGATTTGCTCATAAGTCTAGTATTCTCTAGTTAAGATCTTTTGTGCTTCCAAGGAAGATTGCATGTTTGCCCTTATCACTTGTATGTTTGTTTGTTTCCTTCAACTCTTATACTTGCTACCCAACCTTGCTAGCCAAAAACCTGTACTGAGAAGGTATTCTTCTCGTGCATCCACCTCCTTTAAACCAAAACCTTTGCCATTTGTGTCCACCATACCTACCTAGTAGCATTATTGCTATTCCAAGTAAAATCTTGTTTTATCTACCTCCCAAATTAAACCTGTTATGTGAAAAATTAGTGATTAAAGCTCTCACGAACTTGATGGCACACTTTACTTTCTTGCATTTAATAAACTTGAACCATTGGGTCCTTCTTTGTTGCGTATATGCTTGCGCTTTATGAGTTGAAGTTAGTCGAACCATGTATCATGGGGACCGCTTTCAACACTTCATTGGTACTTGTACCTAGTTGATATCATGTTCTTTTGCTTATGGATCCCAGCGGTGTGAAATAAAAGTGGAACTTGTAAGATCATGGAGTTTATATGTGTATTAGAGAAAAGCCTGGGCCGCTAGCCTAAGCCATGCCTAATCATGGTGGAAACTTGCAGCATAACTATAGTGAGCATTCTATGAAGCATCCTCAATAAAAACCTATGCAAATAGCAAATAAAAAGATCGCCGAGATGCTCATTGTCTGTTTGCCTTGTCATTTTGATTATGGGATAGCTCCTGTGTCATGTGCAAGGGGTACCCCGTTGGCGGTTCTCAATGATACGCATGTATTTACAATGACAAGAGCTTGCTCGTGACTGAAGTTGAGTAGCATGAGGATCGGTACTCATAAGTAAGGGGCATGAGATTTCAACTTATAACTTGTCAAGCATATCCTCTTAGTTGTGTCACTTTAACCTTAACCACCTAAAGATGCCTATGATAGGGGCAACGAGAGCTGAAAGCTAGTAAGTATCATAATTTTTGGGAGCTCTTTATGAGACTTGCAATCCCTGCTTCCCTCTTTGAAGGGCCTTTCTTTTACTTTGTAGTTGAGTCAGTAAACCTACTTCCTCTCTGTCTCAGCAAGTATTTTGAGTTGATGTGTTTCATTCATTCAGATGATGATTTATTCAATCATGTCTTATGTTCCTTGCTTTGCACATTGCTCTTATATTGAAGTTTACTACTTTGAAAGCTTTCATTGAAAAAGCCAGCTATTTGTGAACTCAGCAAATTATCAACTATTCTTCGACCAAGAGCTAAGTTTGCCATTACCAATCATGATTCACTTTGTGTATCTTTATTGTGTTTCCTTTACTCATTACAAGTTGAGTTATATAATAGTGAGTTGTCTTCTATTTTGATCTATGTATTTGATGAATGTGATGCTTCTTGTCCGTATTCTTTTATCGACTCTTCACTCCATAAACTTGAGGTCATGTTTATTGAGCTCAGTTTCGCTTGGGGACAAGCGAAGTCTAAGCTTGGGGGGAGTTGATACGTCCATTTTGCATCACTATTCTATGTCTTAATTCACTATTATTCATTGATATATTTCGTATTGAGAGGTGATACTTATGTTATTTCATCTCTTTTTGCATGGTTGATGACTTTTGGAGCATGGACCACTGCAGTCAGGATTCTGATGGAAAAGGTGCTGTTTGGAAGCAAAATTCGCAAAGATCAGAAAATCTGGGAAAATATACGGAAAATCCTATTTTTCCAGAAGACTCGGGATGCCAGAAGATGGAGTGGAGGTGGGCCACAGGGGGCCCACACCACCCCATGGCGCGGGCAGGCCTAGGCCGCGCCAGGGAGTGGTGTGGCCGCCCTGGCCCACTCCAGCCTCTCCCCTCTGGCGTATATCAACCTCCCGAAACCCTAAGACTAGGGGAGCGACCACAGAAAGATTCTGCCGCCTCTGCGGGGCAGAAAACACCGAGAGAGAAAGATCTCTCCGGCAGACAGATTTCTGCCGGGGGAATTCCTTCCCGAAGTGGGGAGATCATCGCCATCAACACCACCATCAAGCTGGACTTCATCGAGATCATCATCATCATCACCACCATCATCACCATCAGCACCCTCATCACCATCTCCATATTGCTGTAACAATTGCGTTGAATCTTGCATAGTTCATAGGGAAACTTTCCCGGTGTTGATTACTCTTTGTAGTTAATGCTATTGAGTGAACCGTTGAATTATTGTTTATGTTCAGATTGTTATACATCATTATTCCATCTCTGATCATGATCCATATGATGTCTTGTGAGTAGTTCGTTTTGTTCTTGAGGACATGGGAGAAGTCTTGTTGTTAGTAGTGGAGTTGTGTTGAGAAAGATTCAATAGATTGTTATTTAAGTTGTGGTGTACTTCTTCTAGTGGTGTCATGTGAATGTCGACTACATGACACTTCACCTATATGGGCCTAGGGGAATGCATTGTGTATTTGGCTACTAATCGTAGGGTTTGCCGGAGTGACAGAAACCTGAACCCCCCGTTCGGAAACCATTGCACAAGGGACGTAAGGGTCTTAGAGTTTAAAGCTGTGGTTAGGTTTCTACCTTAATTACTTTCTTGTAATTACGGATGTTTGCAAGGGGGTTTAATCACAAGTATGTATTAGTCTTGGATGGGGCGGTACATTAGCACAGGTTCACCCACACAACACTTAGCAAGCTAAAGAAGATTAATCGACTATATGAAGCGAAAGCACTTGATAGTCTTCCCATGTGTCCTCGAGAACATTTGGCCATCTATAGAAATACAACCGGCTTGTCCTTTGCTGCATAAAGGATTGGGCCACTTGCTGCATTTATTCCTACTGTCTTTTATTTACTCGTACTTTGTTTACTTGCTATATCAAAAACCCCTAAAAATCCGTTTGCTAAGTATTTGCAGAGAATTCCTGATCCATACCACTAGCCAGCACCTTCTGCTCCTCGTTGGGTTCGACACTCTTACTTATCGAAAATACTGCGATACACCCCTATACTTGTGGGTCATCAATGAGGTGATCAAAGAGTTTGGATTTGTCCAAACTTATGGAGAGGCTTGTATTTACAAGAAAGTGAGTGGGAGCAATGTGGCAATTCTAATATTATATGTGGATGACATATTATTGATTGGAAATGATATAGATCTTTTAAACAGGGTTAAAAGTTATCTAAATAGCAAATTTTCAATGAAAGACCTTGGTGAAATGTCATATATATTAGGCATTAAAATCTATAGAGATAGATCAAGGCGCCTAATTGGGCTATCGCATAGTACATACCTTGATAAAAGATATTAAATAAGTTTAATATGGACGAAAGTAAGAAGGGGTTCTTACCTATGTTGCAAGGCAAGACATTGAGTAAGACTCAAAGTCCGGCTACGGCGGAAGAAAGAGAGATGATGGATAAGATCCCCTATGCCTCGGCCATAGGCTCTATTATGTATGCCATGCTATGTACAAGACAGGATGTGGCACATGCTATTAGTTTGACTAGTAGGTACCAATCTAATCTAGGTTCATAACACTTGATAGCGGTAAAGAACATCCTCAAGTACTTGAGAAGAACTAGGGATATGTTTCTTATATACGGAGGTGAAGAAGAGCTAGTCGCTAAGTGTTATGTCGATGCTAGCTTTGACACCGATCTGGATGACTCTAAGTCTCAATCCGGATACGTATTTCTCTTGAACGGAGCAGCAGTTAGTTGGAGGAGTTCCAAACAACCTGTGGTGGCTGGATCAACGACGGAGGCGGAATATGTTGCTGCTTTAGAAGCAACGCAGGAAGCGGTTTGGATGAAAGAGTTCATTACGGAACTAGGTATGGTTCCTAGTGCATTGGACCCAATGGTGATCTATTGTGACAACAATGAAGCCATAGCCAACACAAAGGAACCGAGGTCTCACAAGAATTCCAAGCATATTAAGCGCCGGTTTCACTCCATCCGCGAGCATGTCAAGGATGGATATATAAAGATTTGTAAAGTACACACGAACCTAAATGTAGCAGATCCGTTGACTAAATTTCTCCCTAGGGCAAAACATGATCAACACCAGAACTCCATGGGTGTTAGATTTATCACTATGTGAACTAGATTATTGTCTCTAGTGCAAGTGGGAGACTGAAGGAAGTATGCCCTGAGAGGCAATAATAAAGTTATTATTATGTATTCCTTATATATGATAGATGTTTATTTTACATGCTACAATTGTATTGATCGGAAACATCAATACATGTGTGTTTAATAAACAAAAAGGGTTCCTAGTTATGCCTCTCTTATAGACTAGCTTGTTGATTAACAAGATGGTTAAGGTTTCCTGATCATGGACATTGGATGTTGTTAATAACAAGGTCACACCATTGGTGGAATGATGTGATGAACATTCATCCGAAGTATAGCATTACGATCAAGTCATTATGTTTATATTGCTATAACATCATACGAAGTAATCTTTATCCTTAGACCATGAGATCATGTTAATTGCTAACACCAGAAGAGTATCTTGATAACATTAAACGTCACACCGTAACAGGGTGACTATAAAGATGGGTTCAGTACTACGAAGGTGTTATGTTGAGGCTCATGGATCAAGAGTGGAATTTGTCAATCCCGATGACGAATAGATATAATCTGGGCCCTCTCGGTGATATCACATTGAGATAGCTTGCAAGCAAGTGATGTGATCACTAGAATGTTATATCACGGGAACGAGAAAAGAGTGCATGTCGGTAACGAGATCAAACTAGGTATGGAGATACCGATGATCGAATCTCGGACATGTAATATATCGCGAGACAAAGGGATTTAGTTACAAGCGTTAAAGGTTCTCACGATCACAGAAGTCATCGTTGAATGTGTAGGAGTCAATACGGATCTCCAGGTCCCGCTGCTGATTATTGATCGGAGAAGGGTCTCGATCATGTCTGCATTATTCGCGAACCATAGGGTGACACACTTAAGAGTTACCGGACACCATTTAGGAGCACATATGTTTCAGACGAAAGAATTGCAAAGCGCAGGAATTGTTTCAATAGAAACCGGAAATTGTTTCGGGTGAAATTGCAGAAAGTGGTTCAACATGTGATATTGAAATATTGCAAGGGGCTATATGTGAATGTTTTTTAATTAAAGTAATTAACAAAATTCTGAATAAATTTAATAAAAGAGTTTTATTAAATGAGAGAGCATTAAACTTGGAGAATTTTAATGCATTTAAAGTGGAGACTTTAAAAGGGAATGTGAAGAGGCATTTTAATGTGGAGGGGTTACCACCACATGAATGGGGGAGGTGAGGGGTCACCCCCCATGCGCCGGCCATGGAGAGGAGGGGCACCCCCCTCCTCCTATAAAAGGCCACCCATTCCCTCCTTCATCCATACACCTCCTTGTGAAGGATCTCTCTCCCCCTCTAGAATTATTCCCCCATGGTCTCGGATTAGCGAGATACATGTTCCCGATGGCATTTTGTCTAGAAGGAGTTACTGCTTCCGCTGGATCACTGGAGCGAGGAGGTGGAGGTTGTCCGGTGGCTTTAACGTGTGTGCGAGTACGGATGCGCTGCTGAGTTGCGGCGCTCGGACTTCCTCACGATCTTGAGATCGGCAAGTGTACGACTACATCAACCACGAGTTCCTACTCGTTAACAAAACTCGTTGTCTTCGAGGGTAAGTTCTCGTTGGATGTATGTCCACCCGTTGCTTTGTACCTAGTAGATAGATCTTGGCGTATAGTTCACACCATAGGAATTTTTTTGTTTTCTATGTTGCGGACCCAACAGTATGCACTAATGTTGCTAATGAGAATTGTGTGAAGTTTTTTGTGAAAGAAATTTCCAGGTTAGTGGAGAAAATGGTGTAATAAGAAAGTGAAAGGTTTCATGACTCAAGCAATATGTGTATGAATATGAAGATATTGATGCTATTCAAGTGGTAACTCCGGAAAAATTCATTAAAGACCAAGTTCAGAGACCTGCAGAGTCCGTTTTCGAATAGGTAACAGTTCTGGTAAAAAAGTTCCGCAAAAAATTTGTTCAGTTATATTTTTGCAGTTTTTATCCAACAAGGAAAGCAACAAAGCGAAAGAGGGACGGGAACGGATCCTGGGTGGCTCACACCACCCTATGGCGTGGGCCCACCCCTGGCCACGCCACCAGGTGGTGTGGCTGCCCCGGACTCTGTCTCCGACCCATTTTCTCCCAGTACCTTCCTTTTGTTGTAAAAATTTGTAATATATAATCCCCCGGATCCCCCAAGGTTCGTATATCGTGTTCTCGTCATGTTTTCGTTTCGATCTGTTTCTGCCAGGAACTATTCTCAAAGATTAGAAGCATAATGGTCTCCGCCAAGGATAAGGAAAAGAAGCCTGCGGAGGAGGATCCCCAAGACCTTGGGCAGGAGAAGGAGATCGAGAGTAAAGATGAAGAGGAGGCAAAGCAAAGCCAGTATCCACACACCGACACTACCATTGCAAGCATTGGAGTGGTAGCAAACCCTGCTAGGATCAAAAGGACAGCACGGATGTCAACTGTAGGGAAGCCTCCACGTCACTGTTTAGCTCCACAGTCACCTTCTCCACGCACCAAGAATCCCTTCCATACCCTCATCCATGAGCATCAATTCCAGAATATGCCCAAGGAGAAACTACCCTCCAATTGTGATATGCCTCGCTCTAACCATGCAGGAAAAGAAGACTTCAAGGAGGAAGAGTGGGGAAAGAACCGCAAGAGCTGGAATTCGCAACCCGGCATGATCATGAGCCGTATTGTGCAAAACTCGAAGTTGATTCATACTCTCACCTTTGAGATTGAGGACTTGGGGAAATTAATCAAAAAGCTCATCGAGAGAACACCACCATCACCAAAGGAGTAATTCATCATCAGGTTTTGGCATCCCCTTGGTTTGTTCCAAGCTTGGGGGAGTGTCGCGGTATCACATCACTATCTTATATCCTTTTACCTTTTTAGTAGAGTCATATCATGAATAGAGAAGTTATTATGTATAATGGTTTGCATTATGGAAGTGTCCCCCTCTCGTTAGATATCTATGTATCCCTTGGTGTGATTTTGCCGTTATGGATTATTAATGAGAAGTTCTATCATTTACTCTTTTGCATATCTTATATTAGTTTTCAATTGCTATTATATGATTGATCTTGTTGTTAGTATTGGTATCACTTTGGGATCATTGAGTAAATTTAGTTGGTTTTGGCAAACTTGGCTTGGTCAGTAGCAACACTATTTTTGAGAGTTGAATGAAAAAGATAAAAAGTACTCTAAAGAATATAATTTCATCATCTTTCTTTCTTGATTTGCTCATAAGCTTAGTATTTTTTAGTTAAGATCTTTTATGCTTCCAAGGAAGATTGCATGTTTGTTTTTATCATTTGTATGTTTGTTTGTTTCCTTCAATTCTTATACTTGCTACCCATCCTTGCTAGCCAAAAACCTGTACTGAGAGGCAATTCTTCTCGTGCATCCAATCCTTAAACCCAAACCTATGCCATTTGTGTCCACCATACCTACCTATTTACACTATGCTATTTCAAGTAAATTCATGTTTTTATCTACCTTCCGAATTAAACTTGTTGTGTGAAAATTAGTGATTAAAGCTCTCACAAAGTTGATGGCACACTTTACTTTCTTGCACGTAATAAACTTGAACCATTGTGCCCATCTATGTTGCGTATATGCTTGCACTTTGTAAGTTGTGAATTAGCAGAACCATGCTGTCATGGGGAACACTTTCAATATTGCACTTTATTTAGTTTATATCATGCTCTTTTGTTTATGGATGTCATCGGTGTGAAATGAAAGGGGAGCTTGTAAGTCCATGGAGTTATATATGTGTGTTAGAGAAACGTCTGGGCCACTGGTCTAATCCATGCCTAATCACGGTGGAAACCTATAGCGTAACCGTAATGATAAATCTATGAAGCATTCTTCTTATAAAAAAAGAGATATAGATTGAGAAAATAAAAAAGATGAGAAAAGAGGAAAGAGAGAAAAAGGCACCATTTTCCCATGGTAAATAATAAGATTGCTGAGATGCTCGTTGTCTGTTTGCCTTGTCATTTTGATATGGGGATTCTTCCATATCATCAGGCAAGGGGTACCCCGTTGGCGGTTCTGTATGATACACATATACTTACTATGACAAGAACTTACCGGTAACTAAACTTGAGTAGCATGAGGAGCGACCCTCGTATTCAAGGGACATGAGATTTTCAACTTACAACTTGTCAAGCATATCCTCATATTTGATCACTTTAACCTTAATCACCTAAAGATGCCTATGATAGGGGCAATGAGAGCTGAAAACTAATAAGTACCATAATTTTTGGAAGCTCTTTATGAAACTTGAAATCCCTGCTTCCCTTTGCGAAGGGCCTATCTTTTACTTTTTAGTTGAGTCAGTAAACCTAATCCCTTCTATCTCAGCAAGTAGTTTGAGTTGTTGTGTTTCATTCATTCATATGATGATTTATTCAATCATGTTTCTTATGTTCCTTGATTTGCACATTTGCTCTTATCTTAGTGTTTATTACTTTGAAAGCTATCATTGAAAAACCATTATGTGTGAACTCCTGCAAATTGTCAACTATTCTTCGACCAAGAGCTAAGTTTTACCAATTGTGATTTACTTTATGTATCTTTATTGTGTTTCCTTTACCTATTGCAAGTTAAGTTATATAATGGTGAGTTGTCTTCTATTATGATTTATGTATTGATGAATGTGGTGCTTCTTGTCCGTATTCTTTTATCGACTCTTGACTCCATAAACCTGAGGTCATGTTTATTGAGCTCAGTTTCCGCTTGGGGACAAGCGAAGTCTAAGCTTGGGGGGAGTTGATACGTCCATTTTGCATCACTATTCTATATCATAATTTACTGTTATTCATTGATATATTTCATATTAAGAGATGATACTTATGTTCTTTCATCTGTTTTTGCATGGTTGATGACTTTTGGAGCATGAACCACTGCAGTCAGGATTCTGATGGAAAAGGGGCTGTTTGGAGGCGAGATTCACGAAGATCAAAAAATCCAAAAAAATATATGGAAAATCCTATTTTTCCAGAAGACGAAGATTGCCAGAAGGGGAAGTGGAGATGGGCCACAGCAGCCTCCCCTGGCGCGGGCCACCCTGGCCCACTCCAGGCTCTCCCCTTTGGCGTATATTATCCCCACGAAACCTTAAGACTCGGGGAGCAACCACAGAAAGATTCCGCCGCCTCTACGGGGCAGAAAACACCGAGAGAGAAAGATTTCTCTGGCAGACAGAATTCTGCCGGGGGAATTCCTTCCCGGAGAGGGGAGATCGTCGCCATCAATACCACCATCAATCTGGACTTCATCGGGATCATCATCATCATCACCACCATCATCTTCACCAGCACCATCATCACCACCATCATACCGCTATAACAATTGGGTTGAATCTTGCATAGTTCTTAGGGGAAACTTTCCCGGTGTTGATTACTCTTTGTAGTTGATGCTATTGAGTGAACCATTGAATTATTGTTATGTTCAGATTGTTATATATCATTATTTCATCTCTGATCTTGATCCATATGATGTCTTGTGAGTAGTTCGTTTAGTTCTTGAGGACATGGGAGAAGTCATGTTGTTAGTAGTGGAATTGTGTTGAGAAAGATTCAATGGTCTGTTAGTTAAGTTGTGGTGTACTTCTTCTAGTGGTGTCATGTGAACATCGACTACATGACACTTCACCTATATGGGCCTAGGGGAATACATTGTGTATTTGGCTACTAATCGTAGGGGTTACCGGAGTGACAGAAACCTGAACCCCCGTTAGGAAACCTTTGCACAAGGGATGTCAGGGTCTTAGAGTTTAAAACTATGGTTAGATTTCTATCTTAATTACTTTCTTGTACTTGCGGATGCTTGCAAGGGGTATAATCACAAGTATGTATTAGTCCTAGGAAGGTAGGTATATTAGCATAGGTTCACCCACACAACACTTAGCAAGCTAAAGAAGATTAATCAACTATATGAAGCAAAATCACTTGACGATATTCCCGTGTGTTCTCGAGAACGTTTAGTCATCTTAAGTAAGACAACCGGCTTGTCCTTTGCTAAAGAAAGGATTGGGCCACTTGCTGCATTTATTCTTATTGTCTTTTATTTACTCATACTTTATTTACTTGCATTATCAAAAACCCCTAAAAATCCGTTTGCTAAGTATTTGCAGAGAATTCCTGATCCATACCATCATCAACACCTTCTGCTCCTTGTTGGGTTCGACACTCTTACTTATCAAAAATACTGCGATACACCCCCTATACTTGTGGGTCATCAACTACTGATGGGGATCTATGCCAATTGGGGTATACCCAGAAGGAGGATTCGACTGGCCCAGACCCACGACAAGTGGCTCACTGGTACGACGACTGGAAAATATGCGACTTGAGATTAGGGCGACTAGAAGCAGTAGTCCCAGGAGCATAACTATACTGAGTCGGATTAGGTCAAAACCACTGAAACCTTAATTGAATCGGTGTTATCCATGTAAACCCTAGCGATGTAGCACTATATAAACCTCCCTAGGGCACTCTCTATGCGCATTCGTCTTGATACACCCCATAGAAGCGACTCACTGCCTTACTGCCGAGCTCACCACCCTTGTAATTTCATACAGATCAATACATCTAGCAGGAAGTAGGCTCTTTACCCCAGGGGGGCTGAACCTGGAGAAAACCTTTTGTGCTCCCAATCTCGACCCGCAGATGGCTAACTTGCCCTTACCTCAATCGACTCAATCGCTACCCCTGGTAGCGACTGCTGTGGCGAATCCCACGATAAACCCTATTCGAGAGGGATGGGAGAGGGAGAGACAACCGACATGTGAGGATTCGAGCATTTTGCATGTTTCATTGACCACGATCGACCCAGCTAGCGAAGCCTTACCTCGTGTTTCATTGACCATGATCACACCCATCTAGATCTAGCAAAAACAACTACGCATATTTGGACATACGAGGGCTCACTAATTTAGGGAGCTTAGAGCATCTCCACTCGTATTTTTAGCCCATATGGGAAGGCACCGACTATTTTCTTAGTTTAAGGGGGGAGGGTAGTATTCCTAGTCACGCCTCCTCCCAATACTTTTATATGTTCAATTTAATATTTACATTGCGATTCTGCATCGCCAACTCCGCGCCAACCTAATCTACGATGCCGCTTTAACCGCCGCTACCGCCGTCCTCGTCATCGGCTCTATCCACCGCGTCGCCGTCCTCCTCCTCCGTGTCGGAATCGAGGTCGACGATCCCGGCGGCCTCCGCCCTCCTCATGAATTCTTCACGGCGCGCCGCCTTGGCTCGACGACACACCTCGTCGATTGTGGTGTAGACCGTATGCCCGCGCACTGCCTAGAAGTGCTGCCTCCCTTCGGGGTTGCGCAGATCCGGGTGGAGCTGCCACCGGTGAGCTCGGCACAGCGCGAGCTCCTTCGCCCGCTCCTTCTTAAACTTCTTGGGCTAGTACACGCTCATGGGCGCGTACCGGGCCATCGCCCTCTTCCGCTCCGGCAGCTCGCGGCGGCGCTCCTCTATCTGCATCGCCAACTCGGTGCCACGCAAGGGCGGCGCCACAGTCACGCCGGCGTAGCTGAGCTCAAAGCCGGCCGGAAGCCTCGCGCGTGGCGGCTCGAGGATGTCGTAGTGGGCGAACATCACGACCTCGTAGAAATTGAGTTTGAGCCTCTCTATGGCGCCGACGGCGACGAGAGGTGGAGAAAGAGAGGGAGGGAGGGGCACATACATATAGCCGGAAAATGGTGGGAAGTAGAGCGGGAAGCATCGAAAAGGGCGGGAACGAAGCGTTCTCCCACTGTCAGGACCGACCCGTGTCATTTTCAGCTCCATCCGATGCCCCACTAGCACCCCGTGGGTTGGGTTCAGCTTTGGGGCACCGAATGTCAAACCGGGCCGCCGACGCGAAAATAAGTTTGAGAAAGGCGGCTTGGGAGCGATTTTGAGCGCTAACACCCCATAGCTCTTTAGGGGAGCTTTAGGGCCCCAAGTGGAGATGCTCTTAAAGCTCGTTAGAGATGTTTGCGGTACTTTTAGACACAGAAAAACTGTAAAAGTAGCGCTCTATCTTACAATTTCTTTTGTCCTATTTACATGATCTGTTAGAGACGTTTTAAAAAACAATCTTGAAGAATCATTTATGATTGTCTATCTACACGTCAGTATATTCACGTCATCGTGTATCTAGCTGATTGTTTTCTGATTGTTTTCGCTTAGAGCTCCTATTCCGATTGTTTTCTTGATTCTCAACGGCTGATCAAACGACGCGGGCCCCGACCTGTCAGAGGAAAATCATCAAGGTCCAAACTTACTTGGGGCAAACAAATCCTCATCCTCAAACTACCACAGTTGTTAAAGATCAAAAAATTCCCCGACCTCCTCGTCGTCGCCTCCGCCGCAATGTGGAGAGGCGGCGCATCTGCCGCCTATGCCGCGAGGGCTCTCCGCTCGCGCCTGCTCGCCGACCCCGTCCACCACCCCTCTAGTGCTATCCCTCCCATCGCTTCGGCGCGCACCGCCTGCTCCGCCGCCCCTGCGCCCACCGTCGCTGAAGCGGCGGCCGCCTCGGCCGCTCTCTCTTCGGGAACCGGATCTGCCTCCGACGTGCTAGGGTACTACGGGAGGTGCTACTGGGAGCTATCCAAGGCCCGCCTCAGGTGCACGATTTGCTCCCGCTTCCCTTTAGAAAGATCATTTCTGTTCTTACAATCGATGTATTTCAGGATAAAATATAGATAGTTCTTCGATTCTTAGGGCTAAATTCCAAGGAAATGAGTATTTACCAACTTTATAATTTAGGATCTATTACAGTTGAGCAAGAATTCGTTAATACCCTTTAGCGTTTATGCCATGTACAGGGAGACCTACTATGCTAAATTGTGAACCCTTGGGCTTCATGCAGTGGCGGAGCCAGGAATTGAGATGAGCCAGGTCGAACATATAAGATCTAATTTTTTTAAGGCACAAAAAGAAGTCTATGCAATAAAACAAATGGTCTATGAATATTCATTTTTTGTAATTTATGAAGTATACAACTACCAACGACCTGAAAAGACATAACACGACTTATAGACTACCAACGCCAGTGTTGTTCCGTTCATCGCTCGGAGTCGATGCGGGCAGGTGGACGAAGACACGCGGGAGGGAGACCGAGCTGCACAGGGCGGGGCGGCGGGAATGCAGAAGAGCAGGCGCGTCGCGACGGAGCACTGCGAAGTGCAACTTTGCGGCGTGGGGGGCGCAGCCCGATCAGGGGAATTAGAGCATCTCTAACAGGTGATGTAAAACAGGGCAGGCCAAATAGATTACAGGGCACCAAAATTCAGGATATAGGGCACGAAAAGGACTGTCACTTTTCTAGATGATGTATTTTGCAGCACGGCTGCCGTAACAGATGACGTAAAATAGTACACCAAACTGCTATCCGACGGTTGGGAGTGAGGGAGGCGGATCTAACGGTTGTCGGACGCCGAGCTCGATTTTGGCAGGTAGAGATCGGCAGAGGCCAAGGAAGGCGACGAGGGCGGGGCAGGGGCTGCAGGGGAAGATGCAAGCGAAATCCGGTGGTGCCACGCTGACCGACGCGGAGACCAAGGAAAGGCGGCGAGAGCTCGGCAAGGAGCACGAGTTGTGGTGCTGCAAATTTGCATCACTTGGAGCAAAATATGGGACATGCTCTAAAAATTTGCATCATCATATATGTATAGGGCAGCCGTTTGAGACTGTTTTTTAGCCTCAAATGCCCTATAAATAAGGTTTTGGGGCACTTGGTCTATTTTGCATCATCTGTTAGAGATGCACTTGGACTGACAGAGACGTCCAAAGGGGAATTTTCCTGGACGTCGCCGTCTGGCCGTCTGCACTAGTTTTTTTTACCCGGGCAGAACTAGGAATTAGATTTTTTCGCTTATCAAACAAGGCCCTTGTACTAGGTACCCTGCACATGAATTGGTGAGCCGGGTCGGATGACCCTCCTCGACCCCCTGGTGGCACCACCAACTGGCTTCATGGTACTGGATATGCGGAAGTAACCTTGTGATGCTCGTCTGCAAACATATATGATGGTGCCTTTTGGATATGATGTAGAATTGTAACTTTGCAAGCGTATTGCATACTGGACATGCACACCTCTATTTGTTATATAACCAGGATGATGGAAGTTCCAAATTTCTAGATACACAAAAGGGCATTCGAGTTACCTAAACAAACTTAACAGAGATGGGATGCAGTAGAAGTCTCTACACTTGGAGGTTTGGTAGACACATGACCTCTTCTATTCTTTTTCTTCTTTTCACCTCACCATTCAGTTCGTTGTGCTTTTGGACCCATGTCCTGAAATTTATATAGGGTTTGGCCAAAACCTCTGCATGTGGTGGCCGCTGCTAAATAATCTTTATTGCCCTGGTTGATCCACTGTAACAATATATGCATAGCGGTTAAGTGGGGGTGTAGTCTTCCTTCAACAAGCTAAACTGACCTTTATACCAGTAAAAAATGAGCTATCATTTCGTTCTTTCCTTTTCTTTGTCTTGGTCCCAAGGTGTTCAGTCTCCATAGTCGGGACGAGTCTGGAGTGTTTTTTCCTCCGCTATGGTCCGATAGTCAATCTGTATCAAATTCTAAATTCAATTTAGACATTCTAGCAAAAAAATAATACTGAAGTGAGTGCCAGGGGAATAATCATCCAAAATAAACAACAAACTCTTGCCCCTCAAGACCATACTGAAGTACATGTAACAAATGCTCTCTTGGCCATGCTCACCAAAATGTGTACGCATTACACATCCCTGCTAGAGCAGTAGCAGAGGACAAAGCAAAAGCAAAGATGTTACCTTGTTATCAGTGTGGGAAGCGGACTCGAGAAGGCACATCGATCCACCCAAGTATGCAACAGCAGAGGCACCACGATATTCTGTACTCTCTTGCACTGTCACGCGAGAAATGTTGGCCCTGTGCACAACGTGATGCCGCAGTTCTGTGCCTCACTGTGGCTCCTTGAAGCAGACAGACGATAAGGCCACAAAGGCTGGATCAAGCATGTGGGCACCTGCGAGGTTGCAGCCACGACAGCGGCAAGCCGGAAAGTACAGTAGCATCAGGATCCCCCGGCGCCAGGCCAAGGAAGGTACCCTTGCAGCTGAGGACCGTATTCTGCTCCCTCTTGTCGGCAGCAACAACCAAACGCTCTGCAGCAAACACCTGCCTCAACCATACACCGTCAATGGGCAGCAACGTGAGGCCGGTGGCTCCAGATCTGGAAAAGAGAGGATACAAATCAAATTCTGCAGAAGAAATTCAGAGAGAAGTCTGCATTTCATAGGATGAAGGCATGACATCCACAAGCAACCAAACCCATCACTTCACGGGATCCTTTGGCAGCATGGAACCAGGAGCATGGCCAAAGGATCGTGGCATGCTCAACACAAACACAACAACTGCAAACAACCTGGATGAATAAATCATGTATCAGCAGCACCTCCCATGCCGCGGATGCCTATAGCGGTGAGAAGAACTACGGCGATGCCAGAGATCGCTGCCGACAAGCTCGAAGGATCTCCCGTGGCAGAACCATTGCCGCCATTGCAGCGGAAACACTTGCAGACGCCGCCCTGGACGATCGTCCGGTTTACCTCCTCGACGAGCAGAGCACCTGTTGATTCGCTTGTTGATCTAGGAGGAACATGGCTAGTAGGTGCCGGCGGAGGAGATGTGCAGATGGTGTCGGTAGAGAATGGGGAAAGTGGAGAGTGTTGCGCTGGGAGGAGCCTTACAAGTGGGCCTCCAGTGGGTATCTAATTAACCACCGCGCACATCGGCATCGGACGGATGAGGCCGTGCCGCACTGTAAGACCGTGATGCGGCGCCTGATAGTAGAATTCTCCTTCTCTTTTTGTAGCATCAGAACTGCTAGTTTTATGCCATTTTTTATGGAAATGTTTGTGTTAGTTGGCTTAATGTATGTCTGGAGAGTGGATGTATGAGTTAATAACTTAATATATGCCCCTTGGAAAACATCCAGACAATCGTATGGTTTGGAATTTGCTGTGGTCTGTGTCTTGCATCTTTGATTTCCTTAGAGCTGACGAATTATTTGCCTTTTGTTGCAATTCTTTATTTGATTATCTGTTTGACTTTTATGGTTTTTAGTGCACTTGTTGTGGCAACATCGGGGGCTGGATATGTGCTCGGGAGTGGCAGCATCGTAGATATTGCTGGACTTTGTTACACATGCACTGGTACCATGATGGTTGCAGCATCTGCCAATACTCTCAACCAGGTATGTGCTTGTTTTGGGGCAGAGTTTTCCATTACCATGATGATTATAAATAAACTTATATTCCTTGTTTTTCACATTCTTCCAATCCTTTAGGGTTTATTGTTGCACAATCTCAACTTTTAAAATTTTATCTCCACTTTCCTACATATTAACATTATATCAGGATTTGTAGATATCATTATTTTACACCTGATTATTATACTTAAGAGATAGTGAACTTGATGCATCTAAATCCTTTTCAGGTGTTTGAGATAAAGAATGATGCTAAAATGAAAAGGACAATGCGGCGGCCCCTACCATCAGGGCGCATTAGTCCTGTCCATGCTGCCATGTGGGCTACAGGTGTTGGAGCTGCAGGAACAGCATTGTTAGCTTGCAAGGTTCAGCTCTTTGTTTACTTGTACTTGTATTACACTTTGTTTTAAGTGTACTGCTGCTGTAGTTGATAAAATATTGCAAAAATTTTGCAAGGTCTGTAGGCTAATGGCTTAGCTGCTGGGCTTGCAGCATCCAATCTCATTCTGTATGCATTTATATACACTCCACTGAAGCAAATACACCCTGTCAATACATGGGTGGGAGCAGTTGTTGGTGCCATTCCGCCACTTCTAGGGTATGTCATTGCTGAACACACATTTCTGTCTTGTCTAGGTGCATGTTGAAGGAGGTATTTTATATGTTGAAGAATGGAGTATATGTTGTTCACCTTCTAGTTTAAGTTCTTATTGTGCTCCCTCCTTCAATAATTGGATGGCTTGGCCACTGAACAACCTGGGTAACTACCGCCATGAAGATCACTGGACGGCACGTTGTATGCGATTAGGTAATAGAACATGTGTTAGGGAGGACGAACTAGGGAGATGACAGTTTGATAGGACGACTGTTGTGGATGCTAGTAAGATGGATGCAGCTGGCCGGATGGCAAGAAGACCAGGATGTTCGTATTGGAGCAGGAGACGGCAAAAGTCCTTTAGGACAGTATAGGATTAGGAAAGAAGAGTCCAATTGTATTAGGAAAGGTCTAGATCTAATCGTATTAGGAGAGGTCAAGGGCCTGAACATCCATTATATAAGGATGGCATGTATCCACGTTTGAGACAAGCAAGAACAATCAATCTAATCTCCCCCTAGCAATTCTCTCTACTCAACCTATGTCTACCCAAACCCTAGCAGCCACGCCGTCTGGCTATCTTCAGCACGGTAGTTATCCCGTTGTGGATCTAAGTCCACACCAACGACTAACTTGATCCGCATGTCGGATTTCAATTCAAACTCAAAACCAAACCATAACTCACCTTCCTAGTTCAGTTGGACTCTTCCTAATTTAAGTGCACCCTTTCTAATAGACCCAACCATACGGAACTAAGGATACTTACTATTTGAGCAATTCCTTTGCTTGAACCTATCCAATGCCTTCATGCATATTCCTATTTTTTATTGCTGCCTTGTGCATCCACGACCACAACAGACAGTCGCTCATAATTGCTAGAATAAAGCAACATATACAGCCTAACAGTCTTACAGTCATCTTGATGTACCAGCTGAACGCACAAATTGAAGTTACTGGATGTACGCCTTTTCAATCTGTCCAGACTAATATATTTGTGAAGAAGTCTATACACCTATTTTCTGTCCCTGCATTTTTATTTTGTAGAACTTTTAGTATTTGTAGCATTGCTCTAATAGAATGCCTGCACATCGTGTAGAATATCATGCTTAATACCTGGTGAGTTGATCCTATGTATCTCCTATTCTATCTATTGATATCAATAGAGCTGAGGCATGTGGTCCTTATTTATCTTTGTACAGGTGGGCAGCAGCAGCATCTGAAGTGTCACTCAACTCTATGATACTGCCTGCTGCATTGTACTATTGGCAGTTACCGCATTTCATGGCCCTTGCCTACTTATGCCGTGACGACTACCTTGCTGGAGGGTAACTCACTTATCCCTGTTGGTTATTACCAGATTTACTGTAGAAGTCATATCGAAATGTTACATGTGTGAAACCAACCTGACTTGTACCCTTCACATGTCATTTGCTACTTGATTTAGGTACAGAATGCTCTCTTTTGCTGATCCTACTGGTAAAAGAACTGCATGGGTATCACTCAGAAATTGTCTATACATTCTGCCATTGGGGTTATTTGCATATAACTGTAAGTACTAATCATATAAAATTTCCATTTTTTTCATTTTCTTGTAATAAACTTGGGTTAACTTAAGATCTTATTCATGGAACTAACGCTTTGTAGGGGGTCTAACATCTGAGTGGTTCAGTTTTGAGGCATCAGTTCTAACGATGGGCCTTACAATTGGAGCCTTATCATTTGTGCTGGATCCTAGTCCAAAAAGTGCAAGAAGAATGTTCCATGGGAGCCTTTTGTATCTTCCTGCTTTAATGGCTGGACTTATATTGCATCGGCTGCCTAACGAACAAAAGGAGCATAACATACATGAGACAAGTGAGATGGCTGGGGTTGTCTACGGCGCTGAGCTGCGGGAAGAAGAAAGAGCTAGACAGAAGCGGGAAGACCAGAAGAAACATTCTCGTGCTCAATCACGCCCTCCAGTTGCCTATGCTTCTGTAGCTCCATTCCCCTTCTTACCTGTACCTGTATACGTCTCTCCACAAGCTCATGAGTTATGAAAGCCTTCTACCAGCAGCCAGGCTTTGATGGGGCATTCATATCTTTTGTTCTTCCTTTTTGTCTGTTATCAGGAATTTCTTTTTGTGTGTTAGCAGGAAATAATTTTCCCGCTCAAGGAACATATTGTTCTTTGTAATTTTAAAATCTGAGAATAAAAGACACAAAGTTTCTTTGGAAAGAACACAAATTTGAGCTGTTGGGCCATGTGTGTTTTCTAAAATTGATATATGTTCCTCCCTTGATGCCCAAGAGTAGTACATTGCAATTTCATGTAAATTGGGCGGACATACATGCTTTCTCTCCTCGAAATAGGCTTTTGCCCCGCTATATTAATATAGTAACCACGATACAACACGATCACTATTAATATAGCAACCACAATACAGCACAACCACACGAGTTCGAAAAGAATGAAAAATGCTAGGGCAGCAGCACACACATACCCAATAGAAAGGAAAAACCAGAAACATAATGGAGACAGGCGGATCAACTAAATGCAGGTGGCTCGTACCTGTTGCGCCCTCCGTAGAAGTTTCGCCACACTCCTAGCAACGACTCGACAAGCACCAAGAACCAGATAGGGCCCCTAAGGGCCTGATCTGGGCACACAGGGTCTGGCCACCGTTTTCCCCGCCTCCGCCTACCATGAGCCGAGCCGCGCTGCCCCGCCGCCACCACACTTGCCCGCCGAAGCAGGGTCACCATCGCCCGAAACACACCGCCCCAGGAGGAGAGGGCCCCCGAACCCGCCTCCAAGCCACGGGGAGAGGCTGTCTGCCACTATCGCCGACGGCCAGGGGAGAGGAGGCTGGAGGGAGAGGGAGGCGCCGGAGATTGGGGAGAGCCCCCATCGACCTCGGGGGGGGGGGGGGGGGGGGGGGGGGGCGACGAGGTTGGTCAATGTCACATGCTTTCTCTCTTGGTGACCACATTGCTGTGTTTATCATTTGCAGTCCCTCTTTTTCCTGAGTAATACAGTGTGAACTAGTTTGACTTGTTTCATCTACTAGTACATCAGTAAAGGAGACTCCTTGGGGAGTGCTCGTGAGTTACTGCCCCAGCAACGCCTCTAAATGTCTTTGCTACACCCTCCGCTTCAGTTTAACAAACACCGCATGTAGTTAAAAAAAAAACTTTGATCACAAGTTTTGTCAATACTCTGTAAAATATACGTCCTCCGGTCCAGTTTATTAGGCGTTTCAGAAAATTTTTGGCCAATAAAATATGCAATATATGCCCTAAAAAATATACCATTAGAAACTACTTTTGAATATGAATCTAACGATATAATTTTTGTGACATATTATGTAAAATTTATTGACCAAAATTAATGGTCAAAGTTATTCTTAAACTACGTGCGTGCCTAATAAACCGGACCGAAGGGAGTAAGATATATGATGTAACGGAAAGACTTGCTACCCAGGTGAGTAACTTTGCACCCATGAATATACGACAATTTAAGCAACATGGATCCATTTTAGCTTGATTTTCTAATAGAACATGAATTTCTGGTTGACTTTTCCCAAGTGAGTTGATTTTGACAAAAAAAATCGACCCAAATTTCTGAAATCATTTACACATCGGCGTTCTACTAGAAAATCAAGCCTTCCGTTTTAAGAAAGATCAAAGATGCAATTGTTAGGGTAATAGATAGCCGGAGAACGGGGAGAACTAGGAGAACTAGACAGAGGAGAGGATGGCGCCGAAGACAAAGGAAGCGCATCAGAAGGAGAAGGTGAAGGAGTAGAGACAGCGGGAGGTGTATCAGGAAAAAAAAAAGATCATCAGCCGGGTAAGTACCAGAGATGGGGCGATGATAGAAAGGACGTGTCTCATCGAACGTGACATCACGAGAGATGCGCATCCGACGACCAACGGGGTCCCAACAACGATAGCCCTTATGCTCATCACTGTAGCCGAGAAAAACACACTCAACAGACTGAGCGGTCAGTTTGGTGCGTTCGCGAGGAGAGAGAAGAACATAGCAAACGCAACCAAATAAACGAAGAGTCGAGTAGTCTGGACAGGTATCAGAGAGACGCTCGAGAGGAATGCCACCCTGAAGAGTAGCAGAAGGCTGGATGTTAATAAGGTAAGTCGACGTAGCGACAGCCTCAGCCCAGAAATGCGGCGGAAGAGAGGAAGCAATCATCATAGCACGGATAGTCTCAAGAATAGGACGATGCTTACGCTCGGCGACACCATTTTGAGTCGGGACACGAGAACTGAGCAAGGGTGCCCTGCTCAGCGAGGACGCCCCGCAGGTGCTGGGAGATATACTCTCCTGTAGAATCAGCACGAAACACACGAATAGGAGTGGAATACTGCGTACGAACCATGGTCACAAAACGCTGATAAATAGGAAGCACCTCACTGCGAGAGCGCATAAAAAACAACCAGGTGTACCGTAAAAAATCATCAATGAACAAAATATAGTATCGATGGCCCCCTTTTGAAGCAAAGGGAGCTGGACCCCAAACATCTGAATGAACTAAATCAAAAGGTCGCTGAGATACAGACACACTAGTAGGATAGGGAAGCTGAATCTGTTTGCCTAACCTACAACCCTGACACGAATGTAAAGACACATCTCTTGAGACAGACCCCAAAAGACCACGACGAACTAATGACGATAAACGGGAACCACAAAGATGACCCAGCCGATGGTGCCACTGCTGAAACGAGCCGGTGACAGAAGCAGCAACCGTAAGAGAACTGGCAGAGAAAGTGTCAGCGGAAGGAACGCGAAGCCAGTCTAACTCCCATAGCCCCGAAGACTCAATGCTGCGAGGGCCAGCTCCAACCAGAGCTTGTGTACGACGGTCCTGAACAGCACAAGAATCAGCGTCAAGAATGACACGACAACCAGAATCAGTAAGCTGACTAGCAGAGAAAAGGTTCATCTTAAGACTGGGAACATGAGAAACATCAGGAACAGAGAAAGAGGAAGTAGAGAGGGTGCCTCGACTAGAAACAGGAAGAGAGGTACCATCAGCCGTGGTAACACGGACAGGAGAAATAAGAGAGTGAAGAGCAAAAAGAATAGAAGACGCAGAAGTCGTATGAAAAGAAGCTCCAGAATCCAGATACCACGGGGATGACGTACCTGACTGTGTAGAAGGTGGTGGTCGCGCGATGCCAGAAGAGATAGGCACAGAACCAAGAGTACCCGTCGGGGAAGAGCATGTAGCAGCGAGCAGACTACGAAGACCACGGATAATATCCTGATCAGACAGTGTAGCAGCAGGAGGTCCAGAAGCAACAGCAGAAGATCCTGAAGAACCAGCCTGCCGACGAGCAAGGTACTGCTGTCGTAAGCGAGGATCCCTCGTCCAGCAGCCAGAGATATCGTGGCCAGGCTTGCCACAGTGGGCACATGGAGGACGAGAACCACAAGGCTGCTGAGGCTGACTCTGACCCTGAGTCGGCGGAGCAGAGAGTAGCGGCGGTGCTAGAGACTGTGACGAAGCCGGCGACACGGGGGGACCACGAGCAGCAAGAATAGATTGTAGGGGTTCGTAGCATGGAAAACAAAAATTTTCTATCGCATACAAACAAACAAGCCAAGATCTATCTACTAGATTGCAGCAACGAGTCGATGGAATAACTCACCCTCGAAGATTCCAAAGTGTTTAACGAGAGCAGATTCTCGTGGGTGATGTAGTCGTACTCTTTCCGATCTCAAGATCGCGTAGACGATCCTTCCGGCGCCGCGTTCCCGCAGCGCTCCCGCAGTCGGTCACACGTTCGGTACTCGACGAAGACCTTCCTCTCCCTTGTTCCAGCAGGCAGCGGAGGTTGTAGCACTCTCCTCGCGATTCCGGCAGCACAACGGCGTGGTACCGGAGGTAGAGGGGAAATCCCGCAGGGCTTCGCCTTAAGCCGGTGCGAGTATGGTGGAGCTTATGAGAGAGGCTATTAGTGGTCTAGTAATTAGACACACCAATTAGAAGGCTCTAAACCAATTAGAAGGCTCTAAACCGAATAGCTCTAAACCGGGGTCTAGATCTAGGGTTTAGTTTAGAGGATAGGAAACTTGTGTGTTTAGGAGGGGAGCCCTGCCCCTCCTCATATAGGTGGGAGGGCTGGCCGGCCAAGGGGAGGAGTTCCTCCCCAACTCGGCCTAGGGAGGTGCGCCGGCCAAGGGGAGGAACCCTCCTCCAACTCGGCCTCCACCTCTCCTCCTCTTTTCCCACTTCCCAAAACTGCCGTTTGACTTTCAAACTAGCCGTTTGACTTTTCAATTTAGGATTTAAATAAATCCTTTATTTGGGACAGCAAGAATACTTAGTACATGATGCAATCATTCCAATATGCAATGACACACTCATGTACCCTTCCCCCTCCGGAGTGCCGGACATTCCGGGACCTTCTAGAATGTTCCCGATGAAAACACCGGAACCATTCCCCAACTCCAAAACGGAACTTTCCTTATATGAATCTTATTCTCCGGACCATTCCGGATCACCTCGTGATATCCCGGATCCCATCCGAGACTCCGAACAACATTCGGTCTCTTTCTCATAATACCATAACTACTCAAACAACGTCGAATCCTTAAGTGTGTCTCCCTACGGTTCGTGAATTATGCGGACATGATCGAGACACTTCTCCGAACAATAACCAATAGAGGAATCTGGAAATTCATATGGCTCCCACATATTTCTACGATTACTTTGCGATCGAATGAACCACTTACATACGATACCAATTTCCCTTTGTCTCACGATATGTTACTTATCCGAGGTTATGATCGTCGGTATCTTTGCATACCTAGTTCATCCTCGTTACTGATAAGTACTCTTTTCTCGTTCCCGTGATATGTGATCCCTTGTGACCAAGTCACATGCTTGCAAGCTAATTGGATGACATTTCACCGAGAGGGCCCAGAGAATATCTATCCGTCATGTGGATGGACAAATCCCACTCTTGATCCATGTGTTTCAACCAATACTTTCCGAACACTCAATGCCACCTTTATAGCCACCCTGTTACGGTGTGGTGTTTGATGACATCAAAGCATCCATCCAGCAAAGGTGATATGCATGATCTCATGGTCGAAGGAATTAGGTTACTATGTATCAGAAAGCATATAGCAATTGAACTATTGAAATGACTTGATCTTTATGCTACGCTTGTCTATAGGAGTATGTCCACCATATCATTCTCCTAACGATATGATCTTGTTGTTGATAACATCTCAATGTTCATGACAAAGAAACCACATCATCAATCAACCAACAAGCTAGTGAAGTATAGAGGCTATACTAGGGACTTCAAATTAAGTTTACAAATCACACAAGTATTAATGGTTTCCTTGTTAATACTATTATAGCATGAATGTAAACATTTATCATAAACACAAAGATATATAATAATAACTACATTTATTATTACCTCTAGGGCATATCTCCAACAGTCTCCCACTTGCACTAGAGTCATCTAATCTAGATTACATGGTAATATACCGAACACCCATGGCAGTTTGGTGTTGGTCATGTTTTGCCCTCGGGAGAGGTTTAGTCAACGGATCCGCCACATTCAGATCTGTGTGTACTTTGCAAATCTTTATATCCCCATCCTGGATATGTTCTCGAATAGCGTGAAAACGCAGCTTGATATGCTTCAGCTTTTTGTGTGACCTTGGTTCTTGCGCATTGGCTATGGCGCCCATGTTATCACAGTAGATAGACATTGGGTCCAGCGCACTTGGAACCACACCCAGCTCTGTAATGAACTCTTTCATCCATATCGCTTCTTGTGAAGCCTCCGAAGCAGCCATGTATTCCGATTCAGTTGAAGATCTCGCCACAACGCTTTGCTTTGCACTCCTCCAGCTAACTGCTGCACCATTCAAAATAAATACGTATCCAGATTGTGATTTAGAATCATCCGGATCGGTGTTCCAACTAGCATCGGTGTAACCATTAACAACGAGCTGTTCATCACCTCCATAAGAAAGAACCATATCCTTAGTTCTTCTCAAGTACTTAAGGATGTTTTTGACCGCTGTCCAATGATCCACTCCTGGATCACTTTGATATCTGCTAGTTAAACTAACAGCATATGCAATGTCGGGTCTAGTACATAGCATGGCATACATTAGAGATCCTATGGCTGAGGCATAGGGAGTCTTACTCATTCTTTCTCTATCTTCTGCCGATGTCGGACTTTGAGTTTTACTCAAGGTCGTATTGGGCAACATGGGCAAGAACCCTTTCTTGCTATCTTCCATTCCAAACCTCTTTAGAACTTTGTCCAAATATGTACTTTGTGACAATGATATTTGGCGTTTCGATCTATCTCTATAAATCTTTATGCCTAATATGTAAGCTGCTTTGCCAAGATCCTTCATTGAAAAACTATTATTCAAATACTCTTTGACACTATTAAGAAGGTCTACATCATTCCCAATCAACAATATGTCATCCACATACAGTATTAAGAATGCTACAGAGCTCCCACTCACTTTCTTGTAAATACAAGCTTCTCCATAAGTTTGTATAAAACCAAAACTTTTGATTACCTTATCAAAACGTTGATTCCAACTTCGGGATGCTTGCTTCAATCCATAGATGGACCGTTGAAGCTTGCATACCTTGTTAGCATCTTTAGGATCGACAAAACCTTTGGGTTGTATCATATACAACTCTTCATCAATGTCTCCATTGAGGAATGCTGTTTTGACATCCATCTGCCATATCTCATAATCATAATATGCAGCGATTGCTAACATAATCCTCACAGACTTTAGCTTCGCTACCGGTGAGAAAGTCTCATCGTAGTCAACTCCTTGAATTTGTCGAAACCCTTTTGCGACAAGTCGAGCTTTATAGACAGTAACATTACCATCAGCATCTGTTTTCTTCTTGAAAATCCATTTGTTCTCGACAGCCTTCCGGCCATCCGGTAAGTCCACCAAAGTCCATACTTGGTTTTCGTACATGGATCCAATCTCGGATTTCATGGCTTCTTGCCATTTATTGGAATCTGGGCTCATCATCGCTTCCTCATATGTCTCGGGGTCATCGGTGTTGTCCACCAACATGACATTCATAACGGAATCATACCAATCTGGAGTGGTACGAGTTCTCGTTGACCTCCGAGGCTCTGTAGCAACTTCAACCGAAGTTTCATGATCACTATCATTAGCTTCCTCTCTTATTGGTGCAGGCACCACAGGAACTTCTTCCGGTGCTGCGCTACTCGCAATTTCGAGAGAAGGTTCGACAACCTCGTCAAGTTCTACTTTCCTTCCAGTCACTTCTTTAGAGAGAAATTCCTTCTCTAGAAAGGATCCATTCTTGGCAACGAAGATTTTGCCTTCGGATCTATGATAGAAGGTATACCCAATAGTTTCCTTCGGGTATCCTATGAAGACGCATTTTTCCGCTTTGGGTTCAAGCTTGTCCGGCTGTAACTTCTTTACATAGGCTTCGCATCCCCAAACTTTAAGGAACGACAATTTAGGTTTCTTCCCAAACCATAATTCATACGGTGTCGTTTCAACGGATTTAGATGGTGCCCTATTTAAAGTGAATGCGGCTGTTTCTAATGCATAACCCCAAAATGATAGTGGTAAATCTGTAAGTGACATCATAGAACGAACCATATCTAAGAGAGTTCGATTACGACGTTCAGACACACCATTACGCTGTGGTGTTCCCGGCGGTGTCAATTGTGAAAGTATTCCACATTTCTTCAAATGCTCGCCAAACTCGTAACTTAGATATTCACCTCCACGATCAGAACGTAGAAACTTAATCTTCTTGTTACGTTGATTCTCTACCTCACTTTGAAACTCCTTAAACTTCTCGAAAGTTTCGGACTTATGTTTCATGAAATAGATATACCCATATCTACTCAAATCATCCGTGAAGGTAAGAACATAACGATAACCACCGCGCGATGCTACACTCATTGGACCACATACATCGGTATGTATGATTTCCAATAAGTCCGTAGCTCGCTCCATCATACCAGAAAATGGAGTCTTAGTCATTTTACCCATCAGACATGCTTCGCATCTTTCAAGTGATTCAAAATCAAGTGATTCAAGAAGTCCATCGGAATGGAGTTTCTTCATACGCTTCACTCCAATGTGACCAAGACGACAGTGCCACATATAGGTCAAATTATCGCTTGATTTCAAACGTTTAGCCTCAATGTTATTAATATGTGTATTTCTACTATCGAGATTCAATATGAATAGACCATCTATCAAAGGTGCATGTGCATAAAACACATTACTCATATAAATCGAACAACCATTATTCTCGGATTTAAACAAGTAACTGTCTCGCAATAAACAAGATCCTGATATAATGTTCATGCTTAATGCAGGCACCAAATAACAATTATTTAAGTATAAAACTAATCCCGATGGTAGATGAAGAGGTAGCGTGCCGACCGCGATCACATCAACCTTTGATCCGTTTCCTACGCGCATCGTCACCTCGTTCTTCACTAGCTTCCGTTTATTCTGCAGCTCCTGTTTCGAGTTACAAATATGAGCAACCGAACCAGTATCAAATACCCAGGCACTACTACGAGTACTAGTGAGATACACATCAATAACATGTATATCAGATATACCTTTCTTCTTGATGTTGCCGTTCTTCAAATCCGCCAAGTACCTTGGGCAATTCCGCTTCCAGTGACCTTCTCCCTTGCAGTAAAAGCACTCAGTTTCAGGTTTAGGTCCAGCCTTGGTCTTCTTCGTCGGCGTGGTAACTTTCTTACCACCCTTCTTGAAGTGCCCCTTTTGCTTAGACTTGCCTTTCTTGAATTTGGTGGTCTTATTGACCATCAACACTTGGTGCTCTTTCTTGATCTCCACTTCTGCAGATTTTAACATAGCAAATAGTTCTGGCAACTCTTTGTTCATGTTCTGCATGTTGTAGTTCATCACAAAGTTCTTGTAACTTGGTGGTAGTGATTGGAGGATGCGGTAAACTCCCAAAGTATTAGGAATCACTATACCCAAACTTTGAAGTTTATTTGCGTGCCCAGACATCTTAAGCACATGCTCACTGACGGAGCTACCCTCTTCCATCTTGCAGTTAAAGAACTTTTCAGAAGCTTCATAACTTTCAATTGCCGCATGAGTCTCAAAGATTAATTTGAGATCCTCGACAATATCATATGGATCTGACTCTTCAAACCTTTTCTGAAGCTCCGATTCTAAACCATACAAGATAGCACACTGAACTATGGAGTACTGATTCTTCCGAGCGAGGTAAACATTCTTTACTTCATCGGTAGCATCAGCTGCAGGTGGGTCACCTAGCGGTGCATCCAGCACATAGGTCAAATTACCAGCTGTGAGGACAATCCTCAAATTGCGGAACCAATCCGCGAAGTTGCTTCCATTGTTTTTCAACTTTTCTTTCTCTAGGAACGCATTAAAATTGATGGTAGGGGCTGCCATTGATCTACAACATATTTGCAATAGTTTAGACTAAGTTTATGACAAATTGAGTTCAAATTAATTAATGAAATTAAACTAGGTGAACTCCCACTCAAAACAACATCCCTCACATTGTTTTAGTGATCACACGAACCAAATCCACTACATCAACACCGATCATCACGAGAGCTGATATAGTTTTAATGGCGAACAATCATCATGTTCATCATATCTACTATATGATTCATGCTTTGCCTTTCGGCGATCCGTGTTCCTGAGGCCATGTCTGTACATGCTAGGCTCGTCAAGATCAAACCTTAGCTACCGCATAAGCAAATCTGGCTTGCTTACGTTGTATTCACCCGCAGAATCAAAGACACCCGATCATCACGTGGTGCTTCGAAGCAGCAAGCTTTGGCAACGGTGCATACTAAGGGTGAACACTTTAGAACTTGAAATTTATGTGCATGAGGGATCATCTTATAATGCTACCGTCGTCTACTAAGCAATACAAGATGCATAAAGGATTAACATCACATGCAATTCATAATATGTGATATGATATGGCCTTTCTTCTTTGTGCTTCCGATCTCCATCTTCAAGCACGAATATGATCTCCATCATCACCGGCATAGCATCAAGGTCAATGACGCTTCTTCATGGTTGTCGTCCACCAGCTTCAACTATTACAACTATTTTGAATAGACACGCAGGTCTTAACAGAAATTAAAGACAACCATATGGCTCCTGCCGGTTGCCAACTTACAATAAGGAACATTGCATACATCAAATATAATCACAATCATGGCCATATCACATCACTGCACACCCCTGCAAAACAAAGTTAGACGCTTCTACTTTCTTTGCATATTTTACGTGGTTTGGGGCTTTCCATAAGTGTCGTTCTAACTTACGAACAATAACCACAACATTGATACTAGCATTGTTGATCACCCGTTGTAAATTGGATCTTTACTATGCTAGGAGAAACAGGCACCCGCAAAGCCACTTATGCAAAACGAGTTGCATGTCAAGCGTGGAGCAAGTCTCATGAACGATGTCATGTAAGGTTAGCCCGGGCCGCTTCATCCCAACATACCGCAAGATGCAAAGTACACAAAAAGCAATCTACAATAAAAGCATCAACGCCCACAATGACCATTGTGTTCTACTCGTGCAACAGATCTACATATAGACACGGCTCTGATACCACTGTAGGGGTTCGTAGCATGGAAAACAAAAATTTTCTATCGCATACAAACAAACAAGCCAAGATCTATCTACTAGATTGCAGCAACGAGTCGATGGAATAACTCACCCTCGAAGATTCCAAAGTGTTTAACGAGAGCAGATTCTCGTGGGTGATGTAGTCGTACTCTTTCCGATCTCAAGATCGCGTAGACGATCCTTCCGGCGCCGCGTTCCCGCAGCGCTCCCGCAGTCGGTCACACGTTCGGTACTCGACGAAGACCTTCCTCTCCCTTGTTCCAGCAGGCAGCGGAGGTTGTAGCACTCTCCTCGCGATTCCGGCAGCACAACGGCGTGGTACCGGAGGTAGAGGGGAAATCCCGCAGGGCTTCGCCTTAAGCCGGTGCGAGTATGGTGGAGCTTATGAGAGAGGCTATTAGTGGTCTAGTAATTAGACACACCAATTAGAAGGCTCTAAACCAATTAGAAGGCTCTAAACCGAATAGCTCTAAACCGGGGTCTAGATCTAGGGTTTAGTTTAGAGGATAGGAAACTTGTGTGTTTAGGAGGGGAGCCCTGCCCCTCCTCATATAGGTGGGAGGGCTGGCCGGCCAAGGGGAGGAGTTCCTCCCCAACTCGGCCTAGGGAGGTGCGCCGGCCAAGGGGAGGAACCCTCCTCCAACTCGGCCTCCACCTCTCCTCCTCTTTTCCCACTTCCCAAAACTGCCGTTTGACTTTCAAACTAGCCGTTTGACTTTTCAATTTAGGATTTAAATAAATCCTTTATTTGGGACAGCAAGAATACTTAGTACATGATGCAATCATTCCAATATGCAATGACACACTCATGTACCCTTCCCCCTCCGGAGTGCCGGACATTCCGGGACCTTCTAGAATGTTCCCGATGAAAACACCGGAACCATTCCCCAACTCCAAAACGGAACTTTCCTTATATGAATCTTATTCTCCGGACCATTCCGGATCACCTCGTGATATCCCGGATCCCATCCGAGACTCCGAACAACATTCGGTCTCTTTCTCATAATACCATAACTACTCAAACAACGTCGAATCCTTAAGTGTGTCTCCCTACGGTTCGTGAATTATGCGGACATGATCGAGACACTTCTCCGAACAATAACCAATAGAGGAATCTGGAAATTCATATGGCTCCCACATATTTCTACGATTACTTTGCGATCGAATGAACCACTTACATACGATACCAATTTCCCTTTGTCTCACGATATGTTACTTATCCGAGGTTATGATCGTCGGTATCTCTGCATACCTAGTTCATCCTCGTTACTGATAAGTACTCTTTTCTCGTTCCCGTGATATGTGATCCCTTGTGACCAAGTCACATGCTTGCAAGCTAATTGGATGACATTTCACCGAGAGGGCCCAGAGAATATCTATCCGTCATGTGGATGGACAAATCCCACTCTTGATCCATGTGTTTCAACCAATACTTTCCGAACACTCAATGCCACCTTTATAGCCACCCTGTTACAGTGTGGTGTTTGATGACATCAAAGCATCCATCCAGCAAAGGTGATATGCATGATCTCATGGTCGAAGGAATTAGGTTACTATGTATCAGAAAGCATATAGCAATTGAACTATTGAAATGACTTGATCTTTATGCTACGCTTGTCTATAGGAGTATGTCCACCATATCATTCTCCTAACGATATGATCTTGTTGTTGATAACATCTCAATGTTCATGACAAAGAAACCACATCATCAATCAACCAACAAGCTAGTGAAGTATAGAGGCTATACTAGGGACTTCAAATTAAGTTTACAAATCACACAAGTATTAATGGTTTCCTTGTTAATACTATTATAGCATGAATGTAAACATTTATCATAAACACAAAGATATATAATAATAACTACATTTATTATTACCTCTAGGGCATATCTCCAACATAGATGGAACCTCAAGAAGACCAGCACCACGAAGACGAGTCTCCTCAGCACGAAGCTTAGCCAGTACCTCAGAGAGCGGAATACGACCACGGGCAAGCAACTGGGCACGACGCGGCTCAAACTCCTTGCGAAGCCGTGACAAAAACTCAAAGACGCGCTGAAACTCCAGATCCGCGCGCACAATCAGACAGCAGGGACAGGTGTTACACACAGCTGTACGAAGAGAGTCAAGCTGACGCCAAATAGCAGCACTCTGAGTATAGAACTCATCAATAGTGGAATCACCCTGCTTAAGATCATGCTCCTGACGAACCATAGACATATAAAGAGCATCTCCAGACGGCTGATAACGCTGACGAAGAAAAGCCCACTGAGCAGCAGCAGTGGGAAGACCCATGAACTCAGCAGCATACTGAGGCAGAACACTGGAAGTGAGAACAGCAGCAGCACGAGCATCCTCATCTATCCACCGAGTGTAGTCAGCCAGATCCAGCCGGTAGGTCGTAACAGCAGTAGAATACTCCTGGACCTTCCGATCATAATCATCCTGAGCAGTATCATCAGCACTCTGGGCTGCATCCTTGACCGCCTGAGTGGCATCGGAGGCAAGGGCAACGGGCGTCGGTGCAATGGGCGCCGTAGGCGCAACGGGCGCGGTGGATAGAAGACCTTACCGGAAAGCACACCCCAAAGGCGAAGACCGCGCATATGGACGCGCATGAAGGCAGCGAAATCAGGATAATTCGCGCCATCAAAAATCACCGGGCAGCGAGGAATCGCAACATAGCCCGACGAGGAAGACATAGCTCTGTCGATTTTTTTTCTTAGATCCGATCTAGATCGGACGAAAACTGGGCGGCCGGGCGCGGCAGCGGAGAGCTGGGGCGAGCGGCGGCCGGGGATGGGCCGGGGACGGGCGGCCGGAGGAGGCGGCGGCGGCGGAGTCAGCGGCGGCCGAGGCGACCGGAGGAGGCGACGGCGGCCGGGGCAGTCGGAGAGGAGGCGGCGGCGGGCGGCCGGGGCGAGCGGCGGCGACGGCCGGAGACGAAGGCGGCGGCAGCGGCCGGGCGCGGCGGCGGTGGCTGCGAGGGAGAAAAAAGCCTTACGGCTCTGATACCATGTTAGGGTAATAGATAAATGTATTACCAGAAGGCCAAAGGCCAGAATATATAGTACAAGTACAGGTGCAAATATACAAGAAGCCCTCTAACATATAGAGAAACTATAATATACAAATATATACTCTAACAGCAATGATACTAGCTCGTATTGCAATTGCAGCATCAAGACTTCGTCTTTCCCTCATCGTCAAAATCCACATTATTTACTAATGTGATCCTTTCAAGAGGCTCAGAGCTAGTACGTAGTACTATTTCTGTTTGGGATTATTAGTTCTAAGCAAGTTGCTAATATCAAAACACTTCATAACTCTCTCTTATTAATATATGTATACATCAATAGTTTTACATACATGAGAGAAATGAGGAGAAAAAGAGAATATGCATTATACGAGAGAGACTAATAAATAAGATAGCCCTTATAATCTCAAACAATATAAAAAACTCTTAAGACTAATAACCCCAAACAAAGGTAGTACTACCACTGCAGTACCACTAATCTAACTACCCTTTGTTTTTTCCCTCATCGATCAAAATCCTTATTAAAGAGTACTAGTCACAATTAACTACACGCGCTCACTAAATATATACTTTGACTAACAATCACCTTAAGGCTAGCCATAGTGGTAGTATATGCGTGCCACCTTGACAAAATAATTATATGTCACACTAATTAATAAAGAGAGACGTGCTAGTGGTCTCATAATATGGTACAATATCATAGCATGCGTAACAAGAAAATTTAATATCAAATACATCTTATACAAAAAATTGTATCGAGATTCTAAAAATAATTAAATATAATAAAACTATGATACCACTAGATAATACTAACATTATAAGAGAAGTATCATACACGAGTATCATATGCATAACACTAGTATATGATACTTCCTACTATGACCAGCGTGCGTGTGGGGTCGGTTCTTCGTGTCCCCAGATTAGGAATCATGGTGTTGCCTCTGTTCAATCAAAGCAAAGCGTAAGTTCATATTTGGAAAATAAATATGAATGTGTGCATTAATTGATGCCAATGTCTGGATGTATATGTAATGCCCGGAAAAATATTTCTAATTAGATTTGTCTATTATTTTTATTTTGTGCATCATCATTACATCATACATATTTTTCTCGCATTTTTCTGAACATAAGGTTTATTTTATTAAACATCATATTTTGTTTGCTAAATTATTCCTTGGGTTTGCTATACATAAAACCGTTCTCTTTTTCTTAATTTAAAATTAAACAAAATAATATTACCGGTCGTTATAAAACTGTAAAAGAGTTTTTTTTATTTTACTAATAATAAAAGTAGACAAAAGCTTGTCTAAAATTTTATTTCAAAACTAGCCCATCTAAATAGTCCATTCCCCTTGTTTCTCCCTGAAACCTAGCCTCCAGATACGTCAATAATTCGCCATCTCTTCTCCTAAATTCTCCTCCTCATCCACCCTTCTTCGGCCGCCGGCGAGCTCCTATTCGGCAGCAGTGCACGAGTTCTTCGCTTGTTTTCTGCTGGTAGCAAGATGCTTGCCTTGGTCGCCGCGTGCGAGCGATACATCCAAATTCCATCGTGGCTCCATGCTCCACCAATCACCACATGCCCTTCTCCTCTTGTTTTTATCCTTTTGTTTTTCTGTGGTATTTCTTCCCTGTCGCCTTGGACCGTGAGCCGCCACCACATCCTAGCTCTGGATTTCCTGTCGCCACGCCACAACTTCTCTTCCTAGCGCGCCAGCAAGCCAGCCGACCGGGTCACATCAGCAGTTCAGCACGCCTGCTTCAGTAACGCGCGACAAGCTGATTCGACTACATCAATAGCATCTTGCCCAGGAACATCGCCGCTTGCCCCTTCGACGCAAGTAGGCGCCGCCCGTGCGTGACGTCTTCATGTTCCCCCGTCGTGTGCCGTTTTTGGTTTCTATCCACCAAGTAAGTAATCATCCTCTTGCCTCTGGTTATCTGGCCCAACAACAGTAGGGGCGGTGTCGCAGTTCGTTCGTGGCTACCATGTCTGTAACATGTTCGACAAAATTTCCACAGGATATCTGCCCGTGTTTTCTTATCGCTGGACTCGTTTCGGCTACTTCGATCCCACGAACTTCAAGATGGTGGCAATACAACTACTTCCACGATGACGTTTATTTCCTCTATTTCAACCACAATCTGAGGACCGTTGGCTAACCTCTTCACTTCAAGCCGTGAGACTATGACCCTCCCTTATTTTATAAATGTCAAATAACTTGTTGCATATTAAAACTTTTATGCTTGCATATCATATCTCATGATCTCGGGTTAAATAGCAATTCACCTAATAATTAATATGGAGTGTTTGTGCGGGATGTCTTGTCTTATTCCGAACTCCATTTAATTTTGTGTACCTAATCGATGCCATGTTTTGTCTTGTTAATTCAACATTTAATTTGAGAGGTAGTTAAACAACTTGAACCATAATATCTAATTGTCGGGATCCCGATTCCGCTTAATATCGCTAAGATAGGCCGCACATTGCCATGTCATGCATCACATCATAAACATGCTGGATCTTCGCCGCAGTATTAAATATTGCATCGGGTGTTCTTTCTAGTGTTTGCTTCTTCACCGGATAGGACGATGAGTGGTTGCGAGTTGCGACAAGCCTTCGGATGATCTTCTCAGGCGAGCATTCCCACCTCTTCTACCTATTTTGCATTTATAGTCTTTACTTCCTTCCTTTGATCTATTGCTATCCTTATTATCGATGCTCTAGTACCGTTTCCCTCATTTACTTACTCCACTATATTGTCTTGGTTATCCTATTGCCTTTGTTTGAGTAGCTAGCTTTGTCCTTGCGAGTCGTAGCGCATGCTTAGGTCTGCTGCTCGTTCTCATACAGGTGGACTGTGATATATGGTTATGGTTGATAACATGATAACTAAATTGGTGATGTTGGTTATGGTTATGTTTTCACCTAATGATAAGACTCCGGCAGGGACCATATTTGGGAACTGCTTGAGCCGCCCTAGGACCCGTTCGTTCTACGATACTAGTTCTGAGTTGATCGCGCTAACCAAATGTGGGGCCCCCTGGGATCCCCCCTCAACTACCGGCGCTATTCGTTTATCTAGAGGGTCACAAAATTGGTTTATGTCCTCGGACATGGTTGAGTAATATGTCTTCGAACTTGGTTATGATATGATTTGGTGGACAGCCCGGACATTGCATACATATAAGCGGTACATGCCGGCGGTTCAAGGGAAGCTCTACAAGTTATCTTCCAGGGCCGTTCGGTATAGTAGGCGCAAACGCTGTGCCTTCCTTGAGAATCGTCGTACCTCTTGGTTGGTTCCCCACAGTAGGTGATACCTTTGGATACGCGCGTAGTTATGGGACAGTTCTTGTTGTGAGATTTGGAAGGCACACGTATTATGTAGCCTGAAGGATTGAACATGCTTTTGGGTACAGTAGTGCACCCCTGCAGGGTAAATCTTTTTGAGAAGCCGTGTGTCCACGGTTATGGACGCCTTAGGAGTACGGTGTCATGATCATAGACCACACCACTAATGTTTTGGCTCTAATAATATGACTAGTAATTAGACTTATCAACTAAACAACTGGATAATTAAAATTGCCACCGTGTGTGTTCCGCAAGTGGACTTCCTCGACTGGTCTTCGAGGGGAAAACCTTCGGATGGGTTATGTTTGGTGTTATATTATACTTATCGTATAGCCCTCTCTTATCTCGCTCTAATAGCCGAAGTTGAAGCGTGTCTCTATAAGTTAGATAGTGCAAGCTTTGCTGCCGCTGAGCCCAGCATACCTGTGTAGGCGAGGACCTCCGAATTCTAGCCTCGCCGTGTACTGGCCTCAGTACTGACCGCTCTCTTTTTTCTTTGCCCTTTGTCGGCACCTCTTTGGCTTCGACATGTATGTGATTGACGACGTTAGCCAGGTTACCCTTCCGGCTTGGCCTGGGCAAGGTTTATGGACACCGCTTGGTTATTCTTCAGGACTCTTAGTCCAATTTGGTTCTTGCCCGTACTCGGACACTATTTCGCTTTCTTCAAGATTTACATCTTTGAATTGTATCATTTGTATTCTTGACTCGTTGAGTCGTGGTTGTATATATAAGTTTTTATGGACTCTATTGTAAACTACTGTGATGTAACTACTTGTAATCAAATCCCACCCACACGAAAGTGTCTGGTGGGCGTCTCTGCATCGCTTCTATGCGGGTTTTGGCGGGAAATGCTAAGATCTGCATAGATCCGATTCTGGGGCGTTACAGTATACCCCCATTTTGAAATAAAATCTTAGTGACCTGTTGTAGAGACAAATTAAATAGCGTGAGAACAACCTTGAACGTTCATATGTTGTTCCCCTATGCAATATGCGGTACATGTGGCAACATTGTGTTCGGGGATTGAGGCACTTTGGATGTTGGGTTGACTCCAACTTTGGTAGCCTAACGAAGTGCCAAAACCTCCCTCGGAGCAACTCCAACAATTTACCCATAAATAGTAAGAGGCGGAATGACTGCCAATTTAGGTAAGAGGGACAAAAAATCAACTAGAAAATTTGGGTGATCACCATTTTTGCCACCTCCTACCCATTTATGGGTAGATGGACACAAAATATGGTTAAGAGGCACCTCCTACCCATCTGCTTCAACATCAGCACAAAGGCACACCGGAGTAATCCAACCGCCCGAGCGGATGTTTCCGCCCGTCCGGGCCGAGCCGACATGGTCACGCTGCCGCTCGCCAGCGTCGCTCCGGCCGCCGCCGCACCATGACCAACTTAGTGACCTAAGCATCCATATTTCACCGCCGTGGTCGAGACGAGACAATGTGAGAACAACCTTTGAAAGGACACAGATGTCGCCTAGAGGAGGGGGGAGGGTGAATAGGCGATTTAAAACTTTTACGAGATGGGCTTAACAAAGGTGGAATAAAACTAGCGTTTACTTTGTTAAGCACAAAACCTAGAACAACTAGGGTTCACCTATTTGCACCAACAACTTATGCTAAGCAAGACAAGCAACTATGTGAGAGCAAGATATATACTTCAAGCACGAAGGCTATCACAAAGTAAAGTGCATAAGTAAGAGCTCGGATATGGAGATAACCGAGGCACGCGGAGATGATGATATTTTACCGAGCTCCTCCCAACATAGAGTACGTCTCGTTTGGAGAGGGGGTGGTATCAAACCACCAACGCCACAAAAGGCCTCCCTTGTTCTCCTATGAATCTCACCCCAATGGGATCGATCCACACTTCCACTATCGGTGCACTTGTCGGTGGCAATCTGTAACCTCTCACAAGGTTGAGGCACTTCTCCACAACTCAATTGGAGGCTCCCAACAAACAAGCTTGGGGAAATCTCCACAATTTAATTGGAGGCCCCAAGTAATCCACAAACCTGCAAAACCACCAAACCGTCTAGGGTTCCAAGAACCCAAGAGTAAAAAGCTTCTCACCTTTCACCCAATCGAATCCTCACTGAGAACTCAAACCGATGCACCAAATGCAATGGCAAGAACACACAAAGTGCTCAAGTCCTTCTCTCCCAAATTCCACCAAAGCTACAAAAGCTTATGGGGGAATACGAGAGGAAGAACAATGGAGGAAATCCACAAAAGACTCCAAGATCTAGATCCCAAGATGTTCCCCTCACTTAGAGGAGAGATTGATTCGTGGGATTGTAGATCTAGATCTCCTCTTTCAAATCCCTCAAGAATATGCAAGAATCAATGGAGGGATTGAGGTATAACAAGCTCAAGAAGGTCAGCAATGGAGGGGAAAACTTGCAAGGAAGGTTAGGGTACCATTGGGGAAGAAGGGCCCCTTAAATAGGTCCCTAGAAATCCAACTGTTAGGCCCAGGAATCGCCCGGTACGGAGTCTCCGGACTGGGACCGGAGTCTCCGGTGTACCCAGGCCAAACGGGGTCAAAATGGGGGACAATATGTATGCGGTCCGGAGATAGACCGGAGATTTAGTCCGGAGTCTCCGGTCTTACAAAAACTGACAGAAAGACCACGAAAACAACCATAACTTTTGCATCCAGACTCCGATTTTGATGATCTTGGGCTCATTTTAAAGAGGACAATAAGATCTACAAGATAATGCGGGGAACCATCATAGTCCAGAAAGGGAGGATAGAACCAAATGTCGAAAGGTTTGACCTCTCTCAACAAGACGAACCGGTAAAACCTCCAACTTCGAAAACGCAATAGAGAATGCATATGAAATCCGTTTTCGATGAACTTGGGCTTGTCATGAAGATTAACACAAGCTCTAAATCCTCTCATGGATAAGAACTAAATAATGGAAGGTTTTACCAATCTCTAAAAGTCAAATCGGTAAAACCTCCAATATCGAAAACGCAATAGAGAATGTATATGAAATCCGTTTCCGATGAACTAGAGCTTGTTATGAATATTACCACAAGCTCAAGAACCTCACATGGATAAGATCCAAATAACAACCAAGAAAGATTACGCCAAGTATGCAAAGGTTTGAGCTCTCACGAAGGATATGATCAAGTTACTCACTCGAGAGCCCCTCTTGATAGTACGTGTATCTATCCTATAAACCGGTATCCCCAACTAACACCATGAGACCAGTAAGAAAGAAACCCTATCAAGAACATACCTTTGCCTTGAGCATATTCCACTTGAGCTTGACGATAGCGATCTTGTCCACCTCAAGATGGAACACCTTTCTTGATTGCACTAGCTTGGTGAAGACTTGCAAATTGCTCTCCCATACTCGACTATGGTAGAGATTCTCTCTTGGGCATATCATCTTCCCATATCCATGATAACCATAGGATGGCAAGCTTCAAGCAAATGATCTCTTTGAGATGGCTCATCTTGAACTTACACATCATTTCTTCTTTCTTTATTATGTTGGTGTCTTGAAGGCACATAAGAGATATCACTCCAACTTTATTCTTGAAGACACACTTGCCATAGGCACAACTCTCACATGACCAATCTTTGGATCTCTCCTTGAACACCTTGGTCAACACTTGATCTTCTTTACTTTCTTCTTCTCCCAACTTTGAAGCCAACATATGGTACAAGCATTGCCTATGGAAAAATCCTACAAGTAAAACTTAATGCAAACATAAGTCCATAAAGATTGTCATTAATTACCAAAACCACACATGGGGCACACATGCACTTTCAATATCCCCCATTTTGGTAATTGATGACAATCCCTTTGAGAGGGTTTATATAAGGAATTAACCAAACAACACGGTGTGCTAACATCAAATACAACATAAGTATGTGATGTTAGTACAACCACAATATAGAGCAAGCTCCCCCACAATCTATGCACATGTGGATGAACTTGAATTTCATTGCATATATTGCCAACTATTACAGGTGGTGGAGTTTTATCTATATATTCAAGATGCTATGCAACACACTAAGATGCAAAGCACACAAGGCAAGTGTTTAAGTACAAAACTCACAACACACAACCAAATTCCCTAAAACCCTCTAAAACTTCTCCCCATTAGCATCGATTGCCGAAATGGGTGAAAAACTTTAGAAGGCCAATTTAGTGAGAGTTCCTCCATATGGTGTGCATTTCTCATAATATGAGTAGAATCAAATGCACGTATCCAATGATGAATACCAGGAGGAAATCAAACTAAACTGAGGATCCAAAGATTGCAAAGAAATACAATGGTGAAGAAGCATCAACGAATGAAGCAGGCAATCAAAAGATCGAAAGAAGCACTTCACAAAAGGAAGATACCAAAAGAAAGATAGATATGATGATAAGATCGAAAAGAGAGTGATCTAAATAATATGAGGAGACTCCCCAAGGTTTGTGCACAAATTATAATTTTGCATTTGAATACAGTATGCACAAACATGGCATCCTCATTCCCTCTATATCATTTAAACCACAAGCACAAGCAAGAGAGAAGATATTATGATGAGAGCAAATGGGTGTTTAGATTAAAATAGGAAGCTCCCCAAGGTTCATGCACAAGAAAGTGCACAATTATGGAATCCTAGCTCCCCATAATCAAACAAAACACCAAACAAGAACAAGAAAGCAAATGTGTGTTCTTAGGTAAATTAGGAAAGCTCCCCAAGGTTTATGCACCAAATATAATAATTGCTTTGAATGGAAAGTTCATAAACATGGTATCCTTGCTCCCCCAAACTTACATAACAACACAAAGGCATGAGATATCAACTTTCTTAACACCAACGAGTGCCAAAAGATGCAAATGAAAAGGTCAAGCACTCAAAGCAAAACAGTTGGAGCCACCGAAGCATAAAAGGAGCACAAGGTGTAGACTCCAAAGCAAAAAGGATATCAACTAGAGATTTAGCCATAATCATGTGTATAATTTTCTAGGTAGACAACAATCACCAAGATATACATCCACAAAGAAACATGCACACACAAAAATGGATACTCAAGAATGAACAAGATATCCAAACGAAAGTCATAGATACTGCCAATAAGATTTTTGCTAGAAAGCATGGCCAAAGGCTCATATTTATCTTACTGAATATCAATGACCTTCAAACACCAACGAATACATCACAACTATCACAAGGGAACAAGATCTAGTTGGAATGCATTGGGAAAGGCAACAAGTATCATAAAAAACAAATAAACCTTGCAAATTCATCCATATAGTACATAAGAGAAACTGAGGAAATGATTGGCAATAGAATTGCTAGATTGGCATATGTGGGATTGGTGAATCATAAACATGATTTTTATATACTCCCCAAAATATTCATTCATCTCAACTTACTCATATAACAATAAGGATGATAGAATAAAATCTTGCAAGAACCACAATAAAATCAACAGAAGGAAATCATGCCATGATGCAACCACAAAGGTTGGATGCTAGAGAAGTATGCATGAGAGGGATACTTGTTACCGAGATACCATTGGTAGGATGAAGTAGATATGAGTTTGTTGATCATCCTAGCTTGCCTCCAATTATCATTTAGTCACCACATCTTCTTATTATTGAGACAAGCATCCAAGGTATCTCCAATGTACCTATAACACATTCAAGTACACAATGGTCCCAAAACTCATTGGGTCCAAAGTAGTTAGATACAATACAATACATAAGACAAACTCCACAAAACATGTGTATATTGATATGAAATTGAATTTCATGCACATCTTAGCCAAAATAGGATTTGGTGGAGTTTCCCCTATATATTGGATCAAAGAAAGCAAGCATACGATAATATAGAACATGTAGTAAATATGTATGCACAAGATTTTCAAGAACCAAAACAGAGATAGAATTTGAACAAAAACACCAAGTAAACCGAGAAGTCTCACACAATAGTGTGACACGACAAAAGGGTGTCCAAATTGCATCAAAGAGCCAAATCAACACATGAATGGACACAAATTCAAAAAATGAACAAGGAAAAATCCAAAGAGCAAAAGATAGACAAAAACACTAATGCTCAAGGATTTATCTCATCCTAAGGGATCAAACAAGTAACAAGGAATGAGACAAAACCAACTCCCAAAAGAGCAAGGTTCCAACATAGAAACCAAACTCTATACTTTTTCATGATGGCACAAAGTACCAAAAGAAAAGATCAAACTTCCAAGCACATAAAACATGATATGGAACAAAACAAGAAGCATAAATATGAGTATTCTAAATAATATAGGCGAGCTCCCCCATGGATAGTGCATTATGTAGGATTTTCCTTTTGAATGCAAAATGCACACAAATGGGATCATCACTAGTACCTACATTTAATAAAACACACGAGGATACCAATAAAATAAGAAGATCCATAAGAGGCAAGGAAAGCTTGGGAGACAACACAAAACATTTTCTTGGCAAGATGTAGTACAAAGTTTAAGCAAAGGACAAAGTGAATATGATCAATAACTTCTACCATATACGGAGTACCACTTGTCCAATGACAAGAATTATGGGGAAACATTTCCCAAGATAGTTTTCAAGGATATCATGATCATATTCACAACACGAAGCATATGAAGAAATATAAAAATTAAGCTTGATGCTTAGATAGAGATTCTTGATAGCTCCATATAGTCACACAATCATAAAAGATAAAAGTAACTTGAAGCAAATGGTTTCCATGGAAGATATGGAGGTCCAAATATGGGAAACACATACCAAGAAAACTCTCACAAACAAGATCCAAACGATGAGCAATAAAATCAACCCAAGGGAATTGGAACTTGTTTGAGCTAAATGTGCCACTTAGGAGCTAGATAAATATAAATATCAATTCTAAGTGACACAACCTCAAATGTCCACATTTTGTAGGTTTGTAATATGCATAAAGCATATGACTCCCCCATAATGTGGTAAACCAAGAATACTCCAACAAGAGGTAAAACCATCCAAATAGAGATGATTAATGAACATTATGGAACTTGAATTTCTCAGAGAAAGACATACCACGTAGAGACTAGATAAAACTTGCTATATATACTAAGTGGTATTTCTCATGTACATACATTTTAGGATTGTGGAATGCCCAAGCATAACACTCCCCCAAAATGGGATAGTCCATTAATTTCTCATAAGAGCCAAGAAACATACCAAATAAATTCAACAAAGGCTCCAACCCAAGAGACACAAATACATGGTGTGCCAACCAAAATACACAAGTATACTTGATAACTCAATATAAGTATGAGGGAAGCACAACATGTACAAACACATACAAAGGTACAAAACCAGCACATGCACAAGGGAGCAAGTAACTTTCAATGTAAATGAGTTAAGCACATGTTACCGCAAGGAGGGACATTGGATATATGATATAAGCATGATAATCCAAATGGATTAACTTGAGAAGAATAAATGATGAAGATCCCTCAATTCTTCATAATGTAACCAAGTCTCCAATGCCCTCCAACAATACCTATTGATCAAGTTTTGGCTTGTTGGTCCCCAACCAAGTTGGGTCCTAAGAGGTTAGTGTAACATCCCAAAACTTTAATCCAAGGTTATTAAGATCCAAATCATCAAAATTAGGGTTAACAAAAACTTTTCCAATGAAAAATATGAAAGCATTCATGTGTATGTGCATTTAAAATAGGAGTTGTTTGAATTGCCATGGTTCTGTGATCCATTGATTGTAAAATGATTCTTAGGTGAAATAAACATCATCTAAATCATTCCCAAACATTTCCCAAAGAAAAACAACTCAAAATGAATAAATGAAGTGAATGGTGATTTGTGCCATTTTAATCAGCATGCCTACTTTGGCTATTCCTAGTACTCAAAACCTAACAGAAACAATTATGGATCTTTGCACCCTTTGCTAGTACACATAATGAGGTACCAAGGCCCACTTTGTGATCTGCCAAAAACATTTAAATACTAATTTTAATTGACATTTGAAAATGGAATCTATATCATATGGGAAGATCCCACTATTTCAAAAAACCACTCAAATGAGCTCAAATTTCAAAACCCAAGCACCCACAGAGTCTCAAGCTTATGCCTAGCACACCCACCAAAAATCTTTTCAAAATTCAAAAATAAAGTTCTTTCGGCCATTTTCACAAACACCTTGTGGACAGATTTCAAACAAAAACCAAATCCACTATTTGAATAGTGTTCTGGCCAAACTGGTCCCCCATTTGTCCTCAAAACACTCCCATTGTCCCTAAATGATCAAATCATGCCTTTATCACCCCATCCCCTACACCCTAGCAGCATGGCCATGCCAAGCCGAGCACATGCTGGCCGGCCGACCATGCCACCACCGCAGCAGACCACCTCGCCCCCTCTCACCATATCTAGCAGCTAGCTCACACCTCACCGCCACCCTCTGTCCCCTCCCCAAGCCAGGCCAAGCCGTGGACCACCGAGGAACCACCGCGCACTGCCTGTCTGCGCCATGCCGAGCACGCGCCGGAGCGCCGCGCCCGACACGCGTGTAGACGCCGCCCCTCGACCGCAGCCCGCGTCCACCACTTCGCCATGACCTAGGGAGCACGCAGAACATGCCCGTTTGCCACCCAACGCACCACAGCCACCGCTCGCCGTGGAAGCCGTCGCCTCTGCCGCTCAGAGCGCCAGCGCCGTCCAACCGCATACCACCGCCCCTAGTCCCGCATTGATCACGTAGAGCACCGCCAGGAGATCAGCGACTGTCCCCTACCTCGAGCCATGCCACTAGCATGCTATGCAGCCCTCGCCGGAGCCGCTCGCCCATCCTTCTCGGTCGTGTTGTCGTCCTATAAATAGAGGCCACCCCCAGCCAGTTTTAGCACACCACTCACCTCCGCTCACCTCACTGACCATTCCCCACCTCTAGCCGGACCAGCGCGAGCAGCCGTTTGCTGGAATTGCACCAGAGCAGGACGCCTCTAGAGGAGAAGGGTGCCGCTGATTGCGACCACCCCTAGAGCTGCCTCGACCATCTCTGAGCTCGCCGTCGACCACCAGTCCGTTTGCCCCCATCGCCGTCATTGCTGGAGCCCTGGTACGCCCCTATGCACCCCCATCAAGCCGTTAGGGTTAGAGTTCGCCGGTGACAAGTTCGTCATCGACGACGATCCCCAGCCGTTGATCCCTGTTCTAATCCAACGACTCATATCGCCTCGTACCGCTTCGCGCGTTATGAGCCGCTGACCGGTGGACCCCTCCTGTCAGCTGAGCCCCGCGCCGCGTAGTGTCACTGGGCCGGCCCATTAGCGTTCCCGCGCGACCCAGTTAATTCAAATTAGGATTTTTCTATTTAGTTTGAACCTAGTTCTGTCCCTTAGTTTGAAAATCAATTCAGAGAGATTTACCAATCCAAATGGAGTGATTCCAATTTTGCTAGAAAGCTACTGAAAAGATCTACCCAAGCCCGTTGGATTTAATTCAATTAGAGTTAGAGATCTCTCCTAGTAAAAATAACAAGACAGAAGCATTTGCACCTTGCAACATTTTTATAAAATCAACCATGATAGCTTTTGAGTTGATTCCAACTCTCAAAAATCACATTTAACCATACCTATCTGAATATGTGATAATATCAAGGTTTACATGCAGTGACTTTGGACTAGTACCAAAAATAATGCTATATAGGCATTTCTAGTCACTTTAAATCATTAAATAGTGAACTTAAACCAAAGTAATTATGAACCAACCCTTAAATTACATTCCCACATGTTAAGATATGTGGTGATGACATGTGTCCACATGATCCCATATTTTAAGTGGTGAATTTCAAATCTTAGTTAATTTTCAATGAGTAGAAATTACTTTTCTTAAATAAAAAGAATGAAACTAGTTAATAAAACTTGTGATGCTTGCGATGATAATAGATCATCAAATGTATGCCTTAGAGTGCTAATTAGACTAGTTAAGTATTGTTTGCTGATTGTGTATACCGTATGTATTTATAGACGATAGTACCGACCAAGCTTACGAGGAGGAGGAATTCTACCAATAAGAAGAAGAAGAAAACTTCAACCACTGCGCCAACCAAGGCAAGCTATTGTTAGCAAGCTAGAATTAAGCTAGATAACTTGATCAAAGATGCTTTAGGCATGCTTGAGTCATATCACTTTGACTAGTACTTACCCCAAGTATCATTTTCAAGCTCTATTTCCTTTACTTTACCCAAAGTTCTTTACTTGTTTTGAAGGTAGCATAAAGAGTATAAAACTTGACCTATAGAGATAACTTTAGATGTCATTCTATGACATGAGATTGAACCCATCTTTTCCACCTTAGTGAACACTCTTAACTTAGTAGTTTAGAGTAGATAAAAACTTGAGTCACTTTAGATGGGAATACTTGGTGAAAATGAATTGTGAAAACCTTGGAATGATGAGTCATTCTATTGAGATGTTTTAACATGTGTTGAGAAACACAAATGGTTTATGATGATGAAAATGTTGAGGCATGAGCCTTGACCCTTTTACAAAACTGATGGTTGGATTCGGATGCGATACCATTCCAAATTTACCGTACAACCATAATACCTAAATTGGGTAAGGCTTAGCCGGAAATTTATATGCATTAGTATTAGTTCCCTCGCGGGAGAGGTTTGAGCTGAGGCTACCTCTCAATGTTGTCCACCTATGTAGTGCCCAAGATGACAGATGGTCATGGTTGGGAGGCCATCTCATAGGAGAGGTGCTTATACTAGGGTGTGTAAAGGAAATGTTATGTTTGATTATCTGCATACTTAGTATGATGATTCAGGGTTATCCCTGACAGATGTATCAAATCTTGTGGTGAAAGTGTACCACCTCTGCAAAGTGTCAAACTATTCGAATAGCTGCGTCCACGGTTATGGACAGTTGGAGTGGCCATACTGTTTCATTGTTAGATGTTTTCAAAACAACTTATGAAATGAATGATGAATCTTGACTTGACCACAACAGGGTTGTGTTTATGACAATAGCTTCCCAACTTAAGTGATTATAGAACTTTATTTTATCTTTCTTTGCTTCTGAACTCAGCTTAGGTTTCAAACCTAACTTTATAGTTAAACTTAGATTTAGCACTTTAACTTAGCACTATACTACTTGTTAGTGGTAGTTTGCGAGTACTTAAAGAGTACTCATGGCTTTTGTCCCTGGCTATTCTCATGGCCAGACTATGAAGGAGACTACCAAGATGATGGCCAGCAGGACGACTATGATAACTAGGACTATCTGTCTTCGTCAACATTGCCTGTGCCCCTGAAGATGGACCCCACTACTACGCTTATATTTTATTTTCGCTGCTTATTGTATTAAGACTGGATCATGAGATCCTTATTTGTGTAAGACCTTATGTATGGTTTGTAATGGATGATGTACTGTGATATCCAATCCGTTATGTCTCGCAAAAATGGTAATCCTGGGATTGCGAGGTATGGCATAACGGGCATCTGGGATTAAAAATCCTGGTGTTGACAAGTTGGTATCAGAGCCATCCTGACCATAGGAGACCCTAGTTAGAATGGACGTCCAAACAAAAACTTAATTTCCAAACCAAAGTGAGTATTTATGAAAAACTATTTCCTCTCTTATCCTTGGGAATTCTTTCTTTCTAAATATTCATGTTCCTCCAATTCTTACATTACTACATAAAATTTGATACACTTGATCACTTCACTAACTTCCTCATCCTAAATTCTTATAGATGGAGACTCAGTTCAGCAAGTTCTACCAATTGGGAAACGAAGGTCAGCTGATCTTCAAGAGGGATCTGGATTCACTGTCAGAGTTACTGGGACGCCCACATCCGGAGTTTCTTGGAGCTCAACTTCTTGGACCCCCAGGAGGAGACTTACAGTGTATAGTCACCGCTGATCTTAGAGGAAGCATCAAAGCACCAACGTCTGGGAGAATCCAGTTCTCCGTGAGAGAGAACAACTGGCTAGATGGATTAGCCAGGGCAATGCATGAAGCTCTCGCACGTCTATGTGCCCTTAGTGTCAACCAACTCCAGGGAACCCGTTTTGTTCACTATGCAAGACGTGACTTCATGGGAATGCCAATGGAGATGCCAAGTCACCCAGAGTTGAGGCGTCAAGTGGAGAATCTTGACTTCTTGCTGCACGGCAGACATCAGGAACTGGACAATGCTAGAGAGTTAGCCAACCAAAACCGTGCCATTGCCAACCAAAAGGCCCAGACTTTCGCACTGCTTGTTCAGGATCGCTAGTCTCTTCGCCGCCAGCATGCAAAGAAGGATCGCACCATCGCCCGTCTTTGCAAGAAGGTGGCCGACCTCGAGAAGACCGTCAAGGAGAAGGAAGCTCAGCTTGCAGCAAAGGAGGAAGAAGAGGAGGGTGAAGACATCCAGGGAGACATGGATTCTTACCTCAGCAATGATGATGACTTTCTGGAGGAGGATGCCGTGGACTTCTACACTGACGATGAGGACTTCGACTTCATCGACGATGAGTAGATGCACTAGAGCACCATCGTAGCATGAGATGTATCAGTCCCACTGTATTGTAGCTTGCAGAATGGTTCTTCAAACTATCTGTTTTTCCTTTGATTGTTGTGGTGTGTGTTGTGTCGTGTGCTTGTTTGCATGAATGAAATGAAGTTAGTTGCAAAACCTGAGTCAAACTCAAAGTTTTTAGCTGGAAATCAAAACCATGAACCTTAGAACTTTCCCTCTTACCCCTTTATCTACCTCAATCTTCAGATGACTCGTGGAAACCAAGGAGGGAGCAGCTCGTCGCAAGACCCAATGCTGCAGATCTTGCAGAATCTCATCGCAGATAGAGAAGCAAGCATGGCAGATCGCCAAGCTAACTTAGCAACATTGCAGCAGATCGCCCAGATGGCTCTCAACAACCAGAACCATGGAAACCAGGATCACCATGGGTCCAAACTCAAAAACTTCTAGAATACCAATCCCCCAATCTTCAACCAGGCTGAAAACCCACTAGATGCAGATGGCTGGCTGCAGACAATGGAAAACAACTTAGAAGTTGCAGGAGTTGATGAAAACGAGAAAGTTCTCTTCGCCACCCACTATCTGGCGGGAGATGCAAGAGCTTGGTGGACTAGTATCTGTAACATGAACCATGGTTAGGTGATGACATGGGAAGCTTTCAAAGTCAAGTTCAGCCGCACCCACGTGCCGCAAGGTCTAGTCACCCGAATGAGAGATGAGTTCCGCGAATTGAAGCAAGGAAGAATGACTGTGGTGGAGTACCGTGACAGATTCCTGTCACTTGCCAGATATGCACCTTACGAGATCAACACGGAGGCAAAGAAGAAGGAGAGATTCTTGATCGGACTGCATGATGAGATGCAGACTGTCCTCGTCAACATCCGTTTCCAGGATCTCAAAGAGCTAGTCGACTCTGCCATTCAGATGGAAGGGAAGATTAACCAGGCAAACGACAACCACAAACGTTGTATGATGCAACAATCAGGATCCAGCAGTCATCAGAAGTACCGTCCCAACCCCTCACCAGGATATGCACTAAGGAACAACCGACCCCCAATGTCTTGCCCAAGCTACCCCAACCGTAGCGGAGGAAATGCGAAGTCCGGAGGAAACAATCACAACTCCGGCAATGCCAACAATTTCAACCGTGCCCCTCCCAAGAACAACAACAACAACACTACACCCAGAACTGGCAGCAATGCTGTGCCTGTCGCAGCAAAGGACAAGTCCCAGATCACTTGTTTCGAGTGTGGAGTGAAGGGTCACTACTCCAATGAGTGTCCCAAGAAGACTGCAGCCACTGCCAATGTGAATGCCCCAGCTCAACAGCAGCGTCGTGTTTAACCAGGAAGAAGATTTTCCCTAGGGAACCCTCACAACCGCAATAGTCGTCTCTTCCACATGAACACAGAAGAAGCCCAAGAAGCGCCAGATGTAGTGCTGGGTATGTTTTCTGTCAACTCAGTTTTAGCAAGAGTATTGTTTGATTCGGGAGCATCGCTTTCATTTGTCACTGAAGAATTTGCATGCACTAGTAAGATTCACCCAACCAACCTGAAGCATGTCATGATAGTTCAAATCCCCAGATCAACTACAAAAGCTAGAAAAATTTGCAAAGTTGTGCCTATCAGAATACATGGGATAGATTTTTATGCCAACCTAATTGTACTTGGAACCAAAGGATTGGAAGTAGTACTAGGTATGGACTAGATGTCAAGGCATAAAGGACTGATAGACTGTGCTAAGAAAGCCATCACCATGACCAGTAGTTCTGGAGAAACAGTAGAGCATATATCTGAAACCTTACCTCGCCAATTCAAGTGCAACAAGAGTCTAGCCCTACCCACCATAGACCAAGTAAGAGTAGTCTGTGAATACCCCGACGTATTCCCAGATGAATTGCTAGGTATGCCCCTGGATAGGGATATTGAGTTCATTATCGAGCTAATCCCCGGAACCGGACCCATAACCAGAGACCCTATAGCATGAACCCCTCAAAGTTAGTGGAACTGAAGAAGCAGTTGGATGCCATGTTAGAAAAAGGCTTGATTCAACCAAGCGCGTCGCCATGGAGATCACCAGTGTTATTCGTCGATAAGAAAGATGGAGGCAACCGTCTGTGTACAGATTACAGAAAGTTGAATGACGTTACCATCAAGAATAAGTACCCCTTGCCAAAGATAGAGGATCTATTTGATCAGTTGACTGGAGCCCAGGTATTCTCAAAGATTGATATTGGGACTGGTTATCACCAACTTAAGATTCGTGCAACGGATATTCCGAAGACCGTCTTTACTACTCGCTATGGTTTATACGAGTATACGGTTATGTCTTTTGGATTAACCAATGCCCCTGCTTATTTCATGAATCTCATGAATAAGATCTTTATGAATTTCCTAGTAAGTTTGTAGATGTGTTTATCGACGACATCCTTATCTACTCCAAGTCAGAAGAAGAGCATGAGCAACATCTGAGAATCATCCTAGAAACCCTGAGAGAGCATCAGTTATATGCCAAGTTCAGCAAGTGTGAGTTTTGGCTGAAAGAAGTAGGATTCCTAGGACATATTGTGTCTGCCGGAGAAGTCTCTGTTGATCCCGTCAAGATCAAAGATGTTGAAGAATGGGAAGCCCCAACCACTCAAACCCAAGTTCGTGCATTTCTCGGATTAGCGGGATACTACCGCAAGTTCGTAGAAGGATTCTCGAGCATCGCCAGACCCATGACCCAATTGTTGAAGAAGGACAAGAAGTTTGAATGGACAGACAAATGTGAAGCTAGTTTCCAGGAGCTGAAGAAGAGATTGATATCAGCCCCAATATTGGTCATGCCAGACATCAAGAAGCCGTTTGATGTGTATTGTGATGCATCCAAGATTGGTCTAGGATGTGTATTGATGCAAGAAGGCAAACTCATCGCGTATCTGTCTCGATAACTGAAGTAACATGAGCAGAACTATCCGACCCATGATCTTGAGTTAGCAGCCCTAGTGCTGGCATTGAAGACATGGCGTCATTATCTGATGGGTAATCACCGTGAGATTTACTCAGATCACAAGAGCTTAAAGTATATTTTCACTCAGAAGGAGCTGAATATGAGGCAAAGGAGATGGATAGAGTTAATCAAGGATTATGACCTTGACATTCACTATCACCCCGGCAAAGCCAATGTGGTAGCGGATGCTCTTAGCAGATTGCCGTGTAGGCTAAACACCATGATCAAGAAGAAGCAACCAAGTTTGTATGAGGAGTTGGAGCAGTTCAGGACTGAGTTAGTTAGCAAAGGATTCTTAGCTAGCATTGAACTTCAGCCCACTTTGATTAGCCAAATCAAAGAAGCCCAGAAGGGAAATGAAAGTATCGACGGAATCTAACGTCGTATTGGTACAGGGAAGGTACCTGGATTCACTGAAGACGAAGAAGGAGTATTGTGGTACAAAGGACGTATCTGTGTGCCAGCAGATTCGGAGCTGAAGCAAGTTATCATGAAGGAAGCTCATGATACTCTTTATTCTATCCACCCTAGAGGAACGAAGATGTATCAAGATTTGAAAGAGCAATTTTGGTGGCACAAGATGAAGAGGGAAATTGGAAGCTACATCGCCAAGTGTGACATCTGTCAAAGAGTCAAAGCAGAGCATCAGAGACCTACAGGACTGTTGCAACCATTGCAGATTCCAGAATGGAAATGGGATTCCGTCGGAATGGACTTTATCACTGGTTTGCCTACTTCTATTAGGGGAAATGACTCAATCTGGGTCATAGTTGATAGACTGTCCAAGGTAGCCCACTTTATACCTGTCAAGACTACCTACCAGAGTGCGAAGTTAGCAGAGCTATACATTGCTAGGATTGTTAGTCTACATGGAACCCCCAAGACCATCTATCAGATCGAGGAACCCAGTTTACCTCGAAATTTTGGCAGAAAGTGCAGGAAGGATTAGGCACCAAGTTGAACTTCAGCACCGCTTATCACCCACAAACTTATGGATAAACTGAGAGAGTCAACCAGATCCTAGAGGATATGTTAAGAGCTTGTGTGTTAGAGTATGGATCGAAATGGGAAGACTGCCTTCCTTTCACAGAATTCTCATATAACAATAGTTATCAAGCTAGTTTGCAGATGGCACCATTTGAATTCCTATACTGAAGGAAGTGTCGTACCCCTTTGAATTGGTCGCAAGTAGGAGAGAGTCAGATGTTTGGACCCGACATTCTCCGGGAAGCAGAAGAGAAAGTTCACAAAGTCCGTAAGCACCTCAAGACCGCCCAATCCAGACAGGAGAGTTATGCTGACAAGAGAAGGAGAGACCCGACTTTCAATGTCAGAGATTTTGTATATCTCAAGGTTTCACCGTTGAAAGGAACCCAACACTTTAGTCTGAAAGGAAAGTTAGCCCCCAGATATATCGGGCCCTTCAAGATTCTGAACCATCGAGGAGAAGTATCGTATCAACTAGAACTACCTGAAGAGATGTCAGCCATCCACAATGTGTTCTATATCTCGTTACTTCGCAAACGCCTGGAAGTGCCGGAGAAGACTGAAGTTTTCAAGAACATCGATCACCGAGCTGTTGAGATCAACAATGACCTGACATATCGGGAAGTGCCAATCCGTATCCTAGAAGAACGTTATAGAACCACCAGGACCAGGAGTATCAAGTTTCTCAAGATTCAGTGGAGCAACCATATCGAGGAGGAAGCCACTTGGGAGCGAGAAGATTACATTAGGACAGCGTTCCCAGATCTCTTTAGTTCCTAGTTTTCTTTGTAAATATCGGGACGAGATTTTGTTTAAGGGGGAAGGTTTGTAACATCCCAAAACATTAATCCAAGGTTATTAAGATCCAAATCATCAAAATTAGGGTTAACAAAAACTTTTCCAATTAAAAATATGAAAGCATTCATGTGTATGTGCATTTAAAATAGGAGTTGTTTGAATTGCCATGGTTCTGTGATCCATTGATTGTAAAATGATTCTTAGGTGAAATAAACATCATCTAAATCATTCCCAAACATTTCCCAAAGAAAAATAACTCAAAATGAATAAATGAAGTGAATGGTGATTTGTGCCATTTTAATCAGCATGCCTACTTTGGCTATTCCTAGTACTCAAAACCTAACAGAAACAATTATGGATCTTTGCACCCCTTGCTAGTACACATAATGAGGTACCAAGGCCCACTTTGTGATCTGCCAAAAACATTTAAATACTAATTTTAATTGACATTTGAAAATGGAATCTATATCATATGGGAAGATCCCACTATTTCAAAAACCACTCAAATGAGCTCAAATTTCAAAACCCAAGCACCCACAGAGTCTCAAGCTTATGCCTAGCACACCCACCAAAAATCTTTTCAAAATTCAAAAATAAAGTTCTTTCGGCCATTTTCACAAACACCTTGTGGATAGATTTCAAACAAAAACCAAATCCACTATTTGAATAGTGTTCTAGCCAAACTTGTCCCCCATTTGTCCTCAAAACACTCCCATTGTCCCTAAAGGATCAAACCATGCCTTTATCACCCCATCCCCTACACCCTAGAAGCATGGCCATGCCAAGCCGAGCACATGCTGGCCGGCCGACCATGCCACCACCGCAGCAGACCACCTCGCCCCCTCTCACCATGTCTAGCATCTAGCTCACACCTCACCGCTACCCTCTGTCCCCTCCCCAAGCCAGGCCAAGCCGTGGACCACCAAGGAACCGCCATGCATTGCCTGTCTGCGCCATGCTGAGCACGCGCCAGAGCTCCGCGCCCGACACGCGTGTAGACGCTGCCCCTTGACCGCAGCCCGCGTCCACCGCTTCGCCACGACCTAGGGAGCACGCCGGACATGCCCGTTCGCCGCCCAACGCACCACAGCCACCGCTCGCCGTGGAAGCCGCCGCCTCTGCCGCTTAGAGCGCCAGCGCCGTCCGACCGCATACCACCGCCCCTAGTCCCGCATTGATCACGTAGAGAACCGCCAGGAGACCAGCGACCGTCCCCTACCTCGAGCCACGCCGCTAGCGCACTGTGCAGCCCTCGCCGGAGCCGCTCGCCCATCCTTCTCGGTCGCGTCGTCGTCCTATAAATAGAGGCCACCCCAGCTAGTTTCAGCACACCACTCACCTCCCCTCACCTCACTGACCGTTCCCCACCTCTAGCCGGAGCAGCACGAGCAGTCGTTCGCCGGAATTACACCAGAGTAGGCCGCCTCTGGAGGATAAGGGCGTCGCTCATTGCGACCACCCCCGGAGCTGCCTCGACCGTCCCTGAGCTCGCCGTCGACCACCGGTCCGTTTGCCCCCATCGCCGTCGTCGCTGGAGCCCTGGTACATCCCCTATGCACCCCCACCAAGCCGCTAGGGTTAGAGTTCGCCGGCGACCAGTTCGTCGTCGACGACAATCCCCAGCCGTTGATCCCCGTTCTAATCCAACGACCCATATCGCCCCGTACCGCTTCGCGCGTTATGAGCCGCTGACCGGTGGACCCCTCCTGTCAGCTGAGCCCCGCACCGCGTAGTGTCACTGGGCCGGCCCGTTAGCGTTCCCGCGCGACCCAGTTAATTCAGATTAGGATTTTTCTATTTAGTTTGAACCTAGTTTTGTCCCTTAGTTTGAAAATCAATTCAGAGAGATTTACCAATCCAAATGGAGTGATTCCAATTTTTCTAGAAAGCTACTGGAAAGATCTACCCAAACCCATTGGATTTAATTCAATTAGAGTTAGAGATCTCTCCTAGTAAAAATAACAAGACAGAAGCATTTGCATCTTGCAACATTTTTATAAAATCAACCATGATAGCTTTTGAGTTGATTCCAACTCTCAAAAATCACATTTAACCATACCTATCTGAATATGTGATAATATCAAGGTTTACATGCAGTGACTTTGGACTAGTACCAAAAATAATGCTATACAGGCATTTCTAGTCACTTTAAATCATTAAATAATGAACTTAAACCAAAGTAATTATGAACCAACCCTTAAATTACATTCCCACATGTTAAGATATGTGGTGATGACATGTGTCCACATGATCCCATATTTTAAGTGGTGAATATTAAATCTTAGTTATTTTTCAATGAGTAGAAATTACTTTTCTTAAATAAAAAGAATGAAACTAGTTAATAAAACTTGTGATGCTTGTGATGATAATAGATCATCAAATGTGTGCCTTAGAGTGCTAATTAGACTAGTTAAGTATTGTTTGGTGATTGTGTATACCGTATGTATTTATAGACGATAGTACCGACCAAGCTTACAAGGAGGAGGAGTTCTACCAAGAAGAAGAAGAAGAAAACTTCAACCACTGCACCAACCAAGGCAAGCTATTGTTAGCAAGCTAGAATTAAGCTAGATAACTTGATCAAAGATGCTTTAGGCATGCTTGAGTCATATCACTTTGACTAGTACTTACCCAAGTATCATTTTCAAGCTCTATTTCCTTTACTTTACCCAAAGTTCTTTACTTGTTTTGAAGGTAGCATAAAGAGTATAAAACTTGACCTATAGAGATAACTTTAGATGTCATTCTATGACATGAGATTAAACCCATCTTTTCCACCTTAGTGAACACTCTTAACTTAGTAGTTTAGAGTAGATAAAAACTTGAGTCACTTTAGATGGGAATACTTGGTGAAAATGAATTGTGAAAACCTTGGAATGATGAGTCATTCTATTGAGATGTTTTGACATGTGTTGAGAAACACAAATGGTTTATGATGATGAAAATGTTGAGGCATGAGCCTTGACCCTTTTACAAAACTGATGGTTGGATTCGGATGCGATACCATTCCAAATTTACCGTACAACCATAATACCTAAATTGGGTAAGGCTTAGCCGGAAATTTATATGCATTAGTATTAGTTCCCTCACGGGAGAGGTTTGAGCTGAGGCTACCTCTCAATGTTGTCCACCTATGTAGTGCCCAAGATGACAGATGGTCATGGTTGGGAGGCCATGCTCATAGGAGAGGTGCTTATACTAGGGTGTGTAAAGGAAAGGTTATGTTTGATTATCTGCATACTAAGTATGATGATTCAGGGTTATCCCTAACAGATGTATCGAATCTTGTGGTGAAAGTGTACCACCTCTGTAGAGTGTCAAACTATTCGAATAGCTGCGTCCGCGGTTATGGACAGTTGGAATGGCCATACTGTTTCGTTGTTAGATGTTTTGAAAACAACTTATGAAATGAATGATGAATATTGACTTGACCAAAACAGGGTTGTGTTTATGACAATAGCTTCCCAACTTAAGTGATTATAGAACTTTATTTTATCTTTCTTTGCTTCTGAACTCAACTTAGGTTTCAAACTTAACTTTATAGTTAAACTTAGATTTAGCACTTTAACTTAGCACTATACTACTTGTTAGTGGTAGTTTGCGAGTACTTAAAGAGTACTCATGGCTTTTGTCCCTGGCTATTCTCATGGCCAGACTATGAAGGAGACTACCAAGATGATGGCCAGCAGGACGGCTATGATAACTAGGACTATCTGTCTTCGTCAGCATTGCCTGTGCCCCTGAAGATGGACCCCACTGCTATGCTTATCTTTTATTTTCGCTGCTTGTTGTATTAAGACTAGATCATGAGATCCTTATTTGTGTAAGACCTTATGTATGGTTTGTAATGGATGATGTACTGTGATATCCAATCCGTTATGTCTCGCAAAAATGGTAATCCTGGGATTGCGAGGTATGGCATAACGGGCATCTGGGATTAAAAATCCGGGTGTTGACAGTTAGTCACAATAGGCTTGGCAACCCAAATGGTTCTTTTCATGAACCCACATTGAGCACCAACAAATTTGGCAAACACATTGCCAACCTCAGCCTTACAAAGAGAATAAGCATCATCAATAATGATAGGGTTGGATGAGGAGATACCAATAGTGCATGAGGAAGAAATGTGCCCCTTCTCACGGCATATGTAGCAAGTTCTTCTCTTGCCATCTTTCTTCTTAGGTGAAGCCACAACTCGAGGAAGAGCTCGAGTAGTCCTCTTAGGAAGAGGCCCATCACTAACTTGAGGTAGAGCTTGAGGCCGCTTCCCTTGTTGCTTCACACTAAGAGGCTTCTTCTTCAATGGGCAAGATCTAACATGATGCCCTTCTTCCTTGCACTTAAAGCAAACAATGTTGGCCGGATTCTTAACTTGATATTGGCCATTCTTCTTGTTGCCCTTGTGCTTCAGCTTGATAGTGGACTTGTTCTTAACATTGGAGTTGTATCCAAGCCCACACTTGTCATTGGGGAATTTTTGCATACTCACGATATTGTCGAGAGTGGCCTTCCCTTTATGACCCTTTTTCAAGTCATTCTTCAAAGAAGTGACTTGAGCCTTGAGCTCTTTAATTTCCTCTACATGGTTAGTGTGAACAAAAATACTAGAGGAAGTGGATGCTACATTGTTAGAGCAACAAGGGATGGAAAGTAATTCATCACAAGATGTATCAATGGCATGAGTGGATGAATTACAAGGACTAGCACATGACAATATGACATTTTGAGTAGAAGTAGTGATAATGTCCACATGAGGCTCATTAGATGTTACCTTTGACATAATAGCCTCATGAGCTAATTTTAGCCTATCATGGGAGGCTAGAAGATCCCCATGAGAGCTTGATAGATTACCATGACTTTCTTCCAAGATACCATACTTGCTAGTTAGCAAAGCAAGTTGAGTATTTAGCTAAACATTCTCCTTCAAAATAGATGCTTCACAAGAAATAGAGTTAGTAGCACAAGCATCATAATTAATTGCAAGAGGTGAGGGCAACTTCGGAAGCTCTTTTGAGTAAGAGGCTTTAAGTTGCTCATGTGACTCGGTGAGTTTGATGAGCTCACCCTTGATGACCCTAGAGCAATTTTTGAGATGCTCAAAATCCTCAAGAAGTTTAGCATAAGCAACTTGAAGCTCATCATTTTTACTTTTGAGACCACTAGACACCTTAGGACCTATATTGTGATATTCCTTTACTCTAGACAACTCTAGAGAAAAAGTCTCCTCAAGAGATTCCTTAGTGGTTTGTTCCTCTTCAAGAGCTTCATTTAGATGTGCAATTTTATTAGCATACTCACGCTCAAGGCTACTCATTTTATCAATAGTGTTCTCATGCTCCTCAATTTGTGCTTCTAACTTATCAATATGTTCTTTGCTCTTAATAGCAAAGTCCAAGATTTCAACAAAGTTAGAGCAAGCAATATTATCCTTAATAAGAGCATGATAAACCATCTCACCCTTTTCATATAAATCATCAACATTAATCTCCTTTTCCTCATTATCCTCATCCTCATCATCACAAGAGGTATTGGGTTCCAAAGTAGGAGTTACCTTTGAATCCCGAGCCATAAGGCATAGGTGGGAACCGTGAGATGATGATGATGAAGAATTACTTGAAGCTCCATTCAAATTCATGTCTTCACCAATATAATCTTTGGTTTCCTCTACATTGTTAGACACACAACAACTAGAGGAAATAGAAGCATTTATATTATGACAACAAGGAAAAGAAAGCATATCATCATGTGATCTATTGAGGCAATTTATACATGATATGCAAGGACTATAAACACTAGCATGTAAATCATATATAGTGCTAGACGTGTTTAAGTCCAAAGATGAAGCATTGCAATGAAATAGAGATGAAGGATCATCAAGAGTAAGCTTACTATCAACATTGCAATATTTATCACCACTCACCATATCATTACCTTGTGTCTTGCCACACTTTGGTGAAGTGGAAGAAGATGAGAACTCACCACGGCCGGAAGTGGAAGCAATACAATCATCCTCAATAATGTTGGACACATCATATTTATCTTGAAGTTTTGTCCATAACTCATGAGCGCTCTAAAAAGGTATGATTGAAGAAGTAACTACAAAGCTCAAAGCATTAACAAGCACATTAGAAGCTTGAGCATCGAGATATAAGTTTTTCTCATCCTCACAAGATAGATTTTCGAAATCCATAGGAGGAGAAAAACCTATATCTACAATACGCTCCAAATTTGTGTCCATGTCCCGAAAAGGAATAAGCATGCGAGTTTTCCAGATATCATAATTTGTGCCATCGAATATAAACATTTCATTGTGCACAAATCCCCTAGCCGACATCTTTACTCTCAAGGAGGTGAAGCCTAAAATGAGAGACCAGGCTCTGATACCAATTGAAAGGACACAGATGTCGCCTAGAGGGGGGGTGACTAGGCGATTTAAAACTTTTACGAGATGGGCTTAACAAAGGCGGAATAAAGCTAGCGTTTACTTGTTAAGCACAAAACCTAGAACAACTAGGGTTCACCTATTTGCACCAACAACTTATGCTAAGCAAGACAAGCAACTATGTGAGAGCAAGATATATACTTCAAGCACGAAGGCTATCACAAAGTAAAGTGCATAAGTAAGAGCTCGGATATGGAGATAACCGAGGCACGCGGAGACGATGATATTTTACCGAGCTCCTCCCAACATAGAGTACGTCTCGTTTGGAGAGGGGGTGGTATCAAACCACCAACGCCACAAAAGGCCTCCCTTGTTCTCCTATGAATCTCACCCCAATGGGATCGCCCGGTCCAGAGTCTCCGGTGTACCCAGGCCAAACGGGGTCAAACTGGGGGACAATCTGTACGCGGTCCGGAGATAGACCGGAGATTTAGTCTGGAGTCTCCGGTCTTACAAAAACTGACAGAAAGACCAATACGAAAACAACCATAACTTTTGCATCCGGACTCCGATTTTGATGATCTTGGGCTCGTTTTAAAGAGGACAATAAGATCTACAAGATAATGCAGGGAACCATCATAGTCTAGAAAGGGAGGATAGAACCAAATGTCGAAAGGTTTGACCTCTCTCAACAAGACGAACCGGTAAAACCTCCAACATCGAAAACGCAATAGAGAATGCATATGAAATTCGTTTTCGATGAACTTGGGCTTGTCATGAAGATTAACACAAGCTCTAAATCCTCTCATGGATAAGAACCAAATAATGGAAGGTTTTACCAATCTCTAAAAGACAAACCGGTAAAACCTCCAATATCGAAAACGCAATAGAGAATGTATATGAAATCCGTTTTCGATGAACTAGAGCTTGTTATGAATATTACCACAAGCTCAAGAACCTCACATGGATAAGTTCCAAATAACAACCAAGAAAGATTATGCCAAGTATGCAAAGGTTTGAGCTCTCACGAAGGATATGATCAAGTTACTCACTCGAGAGCCCCTCTTGATAGTACGGGTATCTATCCTATAAACCGGTCTCCCCAACTAACACCATGAGACCGGTAAGAAAGAAACCCTATCAAGAACATACCTTTGCCTTGAGCATATTCCACTTGAGCTTGACGATAGTGATCTTGTCCACCTCAAGATGGAACACCTTTCTTGATTGCACTAGCTTGGTGAAGACTTGCAAATTGCTCTTCCATACTCGACTATGGTAGAGCTTCTCTCTTGGGCATATCATCTTCCCATATCCATGATAACCATAGGATGGCAAACTTTAAGCAAATGATCTCTTCGAGATGGCTCATCTTGAACTTGCACATCATTTCTTCTTTCTTCATTATGTTGGTGTCTTGAAGGCACATAAGAGATATCACTCCAACTTTATTCTTGAAGACACACTTGCCATAGGCACAACTCTCACATGACCAATCTTTGGATCTCTCCTTGAACACCTTGGTCAACACTTGATCTTCTTTTCTTTCTTCTTCTCCCAACTTTGAAGCCAACATATGGTACAAGCATTGCCTATGGACAAATCCTACAAGTAAAACTTAATGAAAACATAAGTCCATAAAGAATGTCATTAATTACCAAAACCACACATGGGCACACACATGCACTTTCAACCTTGAACGTTCATATGCTCTTCCCCTATTAGATACGCGGTACATGTGCCAACATTGTGTTCGGGGATTGAGGCGGCCCTTGAGAGTTTGGGTTGATTGCAACTTTGGTAGCTCAACGAAGGGCCTAAACCTCCCTTAGTTGTCTCAGTTATGTCACATGGTAAATAGCTTTCATCGGGATGCTAGTCATTTTTGGATGCCAGAAAATTCATCATTAACCATATTATTCTTCAAAATAAAATACCACGAAACCACGATAACATGGCACAAGAATGAAGAAAGTTGGCAAACCCAAAATAAAAGTAAGTTTTATTTTTTACATGTGCTCGAAAACTTGAAAATAATTTTACTCCGAAAATGGGTGGACGGGGTCGAAAATCATTCTTATTTTATTTTTAGGAGAATTTTCTTTTCGTTTAGTATATATAAGGAATTCGGTCAAGTTTTTTTCTTTTGAGTGAAGGACCAGTGTACTGGGCTTCCCTAGTTGCTAACTGGGCCTGTAGATGGGCACCTCTCCCACACACATAAAAAAAATACACCCTCCCTTCAAGAGAAAAAAAACTTCGTCTCTGCACAGAAACCTGTACACGTCGGATACCTGAGAAGAGCAGCTCCGTACGGAGTTGGGCTTCTGTAGGGCAGCGCCGGGAAGAAGGAAGCCCTCGCCGTCCTTCCACTGCCGACCTCGGAAGCCAAAGGGAGAATCCATTGCCCGCATCAAAAGCTCGTAGATAACCCCAACGCCTACCCTTCCCTCACAGCCCGAAATTTCGGCCCCCGAAACCGTTCGTCGCCCCCCACAGATCTCTCAACCAATCGTACCGGCCGGCGAGTGGGGAAATAGGAGGAGCCGGATGAGCCGCCGGAGCCTCCACAGGTCTGCCCTCTGCTCTCCAATCGTATTCTTGTCTTCCAATTCATCTGCTTACTACGGCTGTCAGCTATGTTCAACACCAAGCGCGCCCGTTATAACGCTTCCTTCGAAATTGCTGTTCGCGGTTGTACATGAAAAATATTTACAATTAGTCCTCTGATTAAAAGGAGCTACCTGCGCTACCTAAGTGGTTGTTTGGATAAAGAGTTTTAGCGACAAGTTTTAGGGAACCGTGTTTTAGGAAGATACTAGCACAAATGACCGTGCGTTGCTACTGGTTATTTTTTGTGATTATATTTTAGGTCATGGAATGACACCGAGAGTTTTAAGAAAACAGATCTATCGTCAATAATCAGGATAGCTTATTGTCAATAGTCGGGATAGCTTATTTGTCGGGTTGTGCAACCATTAAGAATGGAAGTCTTTTTTGATATATTTTGTGACCGTCAATAAATGTTGCTTTTTCTTGATGTTTGTGTGTTAGTGTCCAAGTTAAGAAATGCCCACTCCATGCTTGCTGTCATCGTTAAAAGTTCAATTCAAAAATAATAAAATACATAGAAGACCTCCAAATTGGATAGAAAAAAGTTAACCATGATGCGAATTTCATATTTGGGTATATCTCTTCCACACTATAAATTAATTTTTGTTCCCGAGTATAATTCATGTCTTCTGTACCAATCATACAACAAAGCATGTCCTCTTTTCACTACAGAGGTTCAGTTCATTCAACACCCACTGAACGCAAATGTATGGGAACAAAATCTCCATAGGCCACTTACCACATTCTACCTGCAAGTTTGAATTTTCTATATTCATGTCCTATGTCACCCATTACTGAATATTCTGTTAGTACTAACCTCCGGTGATTATGCAAAAAGTTTCTTGTTTCTTGGTGTAGCATCTTGTGCGGCCGCCTCCTTCTTTGCTTGCTGATCATCAAATGTAGGATTTGAATTGTTGATCATCTGAAGAGTCTTCAGTGAAAAATGCTGTCGTTGTAACATGAAGGTTCCCTTTTCGGGTTCGACCTTGAGTACAAGCACTAAGTACCAGCCCGATCAGTTGACCTGATTCAATCACAATACAGATTAACCCATACTATAGAACGTAGCAAAACTGGCAGTTAATTCCATTTTATTTTCTTGGATGAACATTATTGATAGGGAATTTTCTGAAATTATGCAAGAACATCACAAAAGGCTGTTATCATGCAGGGACTCTGTTATTCCTTACTAAAGGGGTCCATCGCTTTGAAATAGACCTGCAAGAAAGCTTTATAAGATGACAGGTTCAAAAACTCGAGTCTTTCCAAAACAAATCGGTGAATGAAGCCAGATCATGATAATATTTAACACAACATGATGAAAAATGGTGCAAGGAATATAGGCTCATAAATTTGTACATGTTCAGCTAATCAATCAGCCATGAACCATATGCATGTGTTTGATCAAAACCGAATAATGTTCATCGCTTTAGTTTATATTGCAAGATAATTACAAAAATGATATAAGCATGCTCTCAGACATGGATATATAGCAATACTTATCCAGGAAACACTAAGGCCAACATTCGAAATAAGATCCTGAGTTTTTTTATACAGTATAGTACAACATGGAACTGCAAGTGAATAGAAGTATAGTTCACCATTAGCAGGATGAGCACCTTGGTGTCCTCCAGTAACAGTATGGAAGATCCGGTTTGGGAAGATCCAACATCCTAGAACATGTGCTGTTTCAGGATCAGCTGCCAAAAATAAGTTATTGAAAATGGCCATATGTAATTAGTTGTGCCATATAAACTCCTACAAATTGAACTCGGACAGTAATCTACCGAGTCAACACATAGAACTGTTTTAAAAGTTCAAACTAATATGAGCAGCATATGTTTTACAGGTCTATGAATGAATCAACATTTAGAAGTCACTAACAAACGTAAGCTCCACCGTACATCTGAAACTCTCAAGCAGAGAAAAAACTTCTGGAAACCAACATCCTGTTGCTAGAACAATCGGCTTCCTCAAACTCTCTTGTGCGTGCATGTCAAAGAAAAAGCAAGTGGAATATGATTATTGATCAAAGAGAATACACTTCTTTGCATACTTCTTTTGAATTCAGAAACCGGACAGATAAGATTAAGCTACACTCCAGCCATAGTACATGATATATTGACTTGTAGGTTGACTGAGCAGCGAGAGCACACTGGATCTTTTTCAGATAAACTGACCCTTTGTTTCTATTAGAGTCGCGAACTTGTTGTAGTCGGTCCTAAAGGGAAAACCTTGCTAACCAGATCGAAGGGCGGAGGTGACCGACCGGATCGAAGAGCGCGACGGTGAGGGTTCTGGTCCAGGGCCAGTGCGGCAGCAGGCCGTCACTCGTAAGTAGGTGGGGTTTGGAGGACGGGTGAGGCCAGAGGGGGCAAGCAGGGCAGGACGGTCCGCCGGTGGCACCTCCGCTATGTGCCTCTACCGACACCGCCGGGGCCGGGCAGTCACTCCCGCTGGTAAACAATAAATGTATGCCTATAACACAATCTGTGCCAACTAAAAATTAGTAAAATCTCAAATTTCACTTCTTAGAGATTTCACGTTTCAGTGTTGCAAGGTAATTAAGCTGACCACCTACTACTCAGAAGTTTATTGCACAGCGAATCAGCCTCCAAGAATACTAAACACCCATACAAGCTCCTCTAATTTAACAAAATTAGAAAACAATTAAATTCGAAGGCATTCGCAAGAAACAACTCACTGGAATATGCTTGACTGTAGTTTAGAATGCTATGTATATCAAAGAAAAGCCTCACGAGTAACGACCTCACTGTAGTCTCCTGACTTCTAATATTCACTCATCATAGCTGTCCACGACACAACATTTATGTCCGTCATATTGTCGAACACTTTCCTTGCATCTTAATCCTGATGGAATCTCGCATAGTAGCTTATCAAATTGTTGGCAAGAAAAATCGCATGACCATCTGGGGGCTGCACAAGAACTGTGTGCACTTGCTGAACATTGGCCTCGCAGCGGCATGATCGTAGCCAGGAAACCAGTGCTTCAGCGTCCGTGGAACTGCTCCCCTGTCCCCCAGCCCCCGCCACCATAGCTACCACTGGCGATTCTACCTGTCGCTGGCGAGGTCGTGCAGCCTCTAACCCACCTCAACTCCGAACTGTAGCTCCTGGGCATGACGTTCTCCCACTTCAGCTCGCTCGACAATGACGTCGCGGGCGTCGCCGATCCCTCTGCCTCCGTGGATGACCTGGAGGGCATGCCGGTGACGAGATGCACCTGGAGGCACGACCAAGTGAAGGCGGCTGGCAGGGGCGGTGAAGGCACCAGAGCAGGGCAGCAGCTTCATGAGCGCATACGGCCAGACGGCGAACCGCGTACACGCGGACTCCGGTGTAGTTTGGAACCCCTGCGACGGTGTCCCTAGGGAGGAGCTCAAGCCCCAAGAGGCGGAAAGCTAGGACGCCGCTGAGCATCCCTAGAAGCCCTCACTGGAACCGTCTCACTCGTGGTCGCAGTCCGCGCAAAATAATGTCGGCTCGCCTACCCAGCCGCCATGCGCGCCACGGCCAGGAGCGTCGCGCACCCCGTGACGGACGAAACACTGAAGAAAGGTGAGTTCGTCCCAACCTCCTCACCTTGTCCGCTCTTCCCCCTACCCTGAATCCGTCTCGAGGTACCTCAAATCGAATGGATTTGATGTTGCATCACCCGAATCCAAGGATCATCACCTCGTCTGCTCCTCCTCGTACCCCTCGAGGTACCTCAAATCGAATGGATTTGATGTTGCATCAACTGAATCCAGGGATCTTCACTTCGTCTGCTCCTCCCGTACCCCAAATCCTCCTCGAGATACCTCAAATCGAATGGATTTGATGCTGGACCACAGAAATCAGGGGAGATGGAATGGAGGTGATAGACCTGCTGCCTTGACGCCGCCGCTTGGCCTAGGAAGGCAAGCCAAGGCAGAGCAGTCGTCCTTCTGCTCGCTCGGACAGTCCGACGGCGAGGGAAGCACGGCAAATCCTCGCCTTGGAGGGTGACTTCATCGCCAGAGTCAATGCTCGCCTTGGTGGGGGACTTCATCGCCAGAGTCGGAGGGAGCAAAGGATTCAGGCGACGCGTATTAACTTTTTTTTCGAACCGTTATTTTACTTAGCGGTGGCATTGGTGGGTAATATTGGGTTAGGTGGGAGGGCAAAACGGTCCAAAAAAAAGGCTGGTTGACAGAAGCGTTCCGTGCTTTATTATTAGGTAGGTATAGATTTGGTAAAACGGGTTTTGCTCCTAATTCTGTTAGGAACGAGTTGATGCAAAACCATGTTTGGGTATCTTAATCCTTGTGTGGGTATCTTGTTCAGCTCCTGCCTTGTTCGGTGCTCATTGCCTGCCGGACCTACCCATATAGCAGTCATCGTATCACCTCCATGAAGCCCGTAGTAGCTGTACCCAGACAGCACGGAGATATGGAGAGTGCTCGGCATCGCCCACTGTGCCGCCGGTGGCAATCATTCCCACACAGCAAAACTCTGGAGTCGGGAGCGTGCTTGACGTCGTTCAAGGCGAAGTCCATGGGAGTCGGGCAGTACCTCGTCCATGGGTCCGGCCGTCCGGGTGAACTCTTCCGACGGGACCTGGCGCCGATGGCGAGTCCGGCATGTAATTCATGCCCAGCACTTGCGCTGTGTCGCTCCGGCCAGACGTCGCCGCTGTGTGCATGCTGTGGAGGAGCGCGCGCACCTCGTCGTGGCGGATGTGCTTGTAGCTTGGGGGTCATGCGGCGCGCCGAAGAGCTCCGAGAGGCATTCGCGGCGCAGGAAGCGCGTGTCATAGTCGTGCAGTAGTGTTGCAGGGGCGGCCGGCAACGAGGGCACCACGACCGGGATGCAGGAGGTTGCCGCTGCTGCCACAGCAAGAAGGCCTGGAAGCTGCTACGGGTGTGTGGCGGCGCGCAGGTGCCGGTGGCGTTGAGGAGTCGCCGAGACGGCCCGGCTCTGACGTGATGTATGAGGAGGCGGTGTTTTCCGCAGGATCCCCTTCGAACGCCCATCATCGTAGACATAGACGGCAGGCCGCACAGTCGCCGCCCCACGCCGTGCTCGAGTTGTGGGTAATCGCGTTTTCACAAAAACGAGGAATAGTCGTTTTTCCCAACACGCACTTTCCTGGGTTTGTGGAAACTTAGTTTTATCAATTCGCGTTTTAGTTACTGCTGCCAAACATGATTTTAGTCTGTTACACGGTTATCTTGGTTTACGGAAAACCAGCTCTATCAAACTTCAGTATCCAAACAGGGTAAAGAAAAAAGGGATTACCTGCACTTGTATGCTAACTGTCCTCTTATTCATCATATCTCTCTAACATCACACTGTTGCGGCATTCTTCTTTTCAGCAGCAAAATAAAATGGGCAATTATCTGACAAGCACAGTAATGGCAAATGAGCATCATGTCCATGTTAGACCAGCAAGGAGACTGACAAATGAACAGGGAAGGCCGATCGTTAGACTCGAAGACCTTCCGGAGGTATGATGGATTTCTCAATCGTCTTTTGATACTGAATTTCCAGTGTAAACCGATTTTCTTTCTGAACTAATAAGTCGTATATGCTTCTTTTTCTCTCTCAAGGATGTGCTGTGTACGATTCTATCGAAACTGCCCGCGCAGGAGGCCATGCGGTCCAGCGTTTTGTCGAGCGAGTGGAGATCCGTGTGAACAACTTGCACCAAGCTGAGCTTCAATGGCGCCGATGCATGTTGGAGTGGTGGCGGGGAAGCGGAACAACGATGCACCCAGGTGTTCATCGACCACGTCAATGTGGTTCTGCAGAAGCACCACGGCAAGGCTGTGGACCAGTTTGAGGTTAAATTTATATTTGATAGCAAGCTTGCTGACCATCTTGATAGCTGGATTAGGTTTGCGATGTCATCCCGGACAAAGAACTGGCTCTTGATCTGGCACCACCATCCAATTTCTTCAAGCATGGGAATCATTACAGATTCCCTTTTGAACTTCTAGACAAGGAAGGTGTGTCCTGCCTACGGGATCTTCAGCTTTGCTTCGTGTCTTTCAAACCACCTCCTGCCCAGTTTATAGGTTTCCCGAACCTAAGGAAGCTTGCTCTCCATGTGCTGAGCACCACGAGCAAGGATCTTGACAATATCTTGGGCAGTTGCTGTAAACTTGAGTGGCTGAGCATAGTGAGATGCGATCTGACGGATGAACTGAAGGTGACTCGGCCATTGTGCTGCCTGAATTACCTGAGAGTCATGCACGGCGACATAACCAAGATAGACGTCCATGCTGCAAGGCTCTCCACTTTTGTTTACAATGGACCATTCATACCTGTTGCCCTGCGGCGTGCTTCCAAACTGGAAAGTGTGAAAATTTGGTTCAGCGGTACAACTTTTCAGCATGCTCTCGCCTCACTTATCGACGGGATTCCACATGTACAGAACCTGACACTGCAGTTTTCATTTCAACGGCTAGAGGTATCTTATACTGGAATAATATCTGAGATATGGTTTGGTTTTTGTAACATCATTTTGCAATGACCTTTTGCTGTTTTATCTTTCAGACCCGATGGGTGTTAAACAGCCCTCGCATATTTTCTCAGCTCAGGCATGTGCAGATACTGCTTATCATATACATGAAGACGCTGACAAAATCCTCTACTTAGTTTCTTTTCTCAGGGCTGCTCCCTTTATTGAAAAGCTTGAAGTACATGTGAGTAGCATTCTCGGTCGGCTCTTCTTTTGCCACCTCAACCTGCATATTAACTACTAGTATTTTGTTCCAATAACTGTAGTGATCTTTAACGTTGCTGTCTGCAGTTTCTTTGCCATCCCGCTTTGTGGTTTGCAAATGATGGGCCTTTGAGACATGAAATACCCACGAGCGAGAACAAGTACGTGAATCTGAAGAATGTACGTGTCACAGGATTCAGAGGAGCAAGAGGCCAAGTTGAATTCCTTGTGCATGTTGTGGAGAACGCCCCTGCAATACAGGAGGTGACTGTAGATACAACTCAAAGACTGACTGACGCTTATGATCCAGATGAAGCAACCCCAGAACTAGACAGTGCCGCCCTTGATATGGTTAGAGCCCCCCACCTTAAGAAACTCCCGTCGCATGCAAAGCTTTCGCTTGAGTGCGGCTTATAGAGAATACTCTGCTAGGGATACCTATCATATGCTATGTACGTCACGGCATCATTCGATCCAGCATTGCCATGCCAATTTGGAGATCCCACACACAACTCAAGTGCAAAGTTTTTAGCCGGCTGGCGACGAGATACAGGCTATGGACATCTGACAGGTGTGTTCGTTGTGGGCTGCAGGAGCAGACTGCTGCGTGTTTCACTAGCCTGCAGGATGAACACACAGTGGATCACATACTCGTGCAGTGCGGATACGCCAGACAGGTTTGGCTTGGGTATTTGCAGAGTGCTGGTCGTCAGACTGAGTAGCCACAAGTCACAAAGCAGCTTGGAGAACTGGTGGGCTTGCCGCCAGGGCACGTGTGCCACGTTGCTCTCCACTCTGACGAGGATTTGGGGAGGACGACATGCGGCAGAGTACTATCTCGCGCGCGTGCCTGGAGAGAAACATGCCATGACGCGACACTCTGAATTCTCCTCGACACAGCGACTAGACCCAGCAAACCACCTCGAGTTCTTTCATTTCTTGTACAGTTGAAGAAGTTCATGTGAGCTGAAATATTGTATTCTGGAAATATGCCTTATGGTCTTCAAGATGAAAGCTTCAACATTCAAAGTTTCTGGTTGGAAGATTTTTTTATTTTATATCCAGGGCTTCAATGTTGAAAGTCTGAATTAGAGTTAAAAGCCTCACTAGTTTAGACCACCGACACAAATTTCCCATTTTTAAGTTGAACAACTTCGGATTCAAGCAAAACACACAAATATTTTAAGTAAACTATTTCTTCACTAGTTAAAACTAAATGTTCTAAGTCAGCAACCAAGGAATGTTTACTACTCCCTCCGTCCTAAAATAAGTGACTTAGGTTTGTCTAGATTTGGATGTATAAGTGATTTGAGTTTGTCTAGATTTGGATGTATCTAGACACATTTTAGTATAGAGATACATGCGAATCTAGACAAGCTCAAGTCACTTGTTTTGAGACGGAGGGAGTACATATATGGCCCCACAACCCTTTTCCCTGAATTAGGTATAGTACAGTAGATTTGAGCAAACCTCACATAAAAAAAAAGTATGCGTAAAAACCTGAGTGGAGTTTTTCATTTAAGTTCAATAATATATAGATTCTTTGGAGTGTATGTGCATTTGCATTAAGCCCAGGACACTACTGTCATGTTTCATTCTTCGAGAATACATTAGGTAGCTTTCACTCAGAAGGATCTCACCCGCTTTCCAGCTCAGTAGGACGTACACCATGTCCTGGAATGCGTTAGAAATGTTCTTCTTACAAGTTACAACCCTTAAAACCCAGTTTATCTTTTCTTTTTTGCCTTTCAAACGGAAGATGGACCCGATTGTACGAAGTTCTGAACAGCCCAATGCAGGAAGACTGTTCATCGTAAACAGATACAAATGTGGACAAGAAAATAGGAGTTTTAAACAATAAAATATCATTTTTTCACAATGAGAAAAATTATCTTATTGCGAGTACCAAGAAGCTAGAAAGCAGTAAATTTGCTACTTAAAGCAATGAAATAAACTTGTGACTCTGAAAAATCTTAATAACATGATGGACGAACCATCTATGGAGAATGTTAGTACTTTGCTAGAAATCCATTTCTATGTTCCATATTATCTCAGATTTCAACTCTGTTACCAGATTCAGCAATACCGCGATTTGTTCCATCAGTCTAGCAATTGGCAATCGAAGGTACATGAAGACAGGGCAACAACTCACAATGTCTTGATCACAAGCGAGCATCTGGATTATCAAACATTTCACACAATTAAAACTAATGCTCATTAATCCTACAGGCACAATCCAGGTACAAAACAAACAAACTCAACTGCACCTTTCCTGTAAGTAACAAATGCATTTGTTCGTGAACAGACACTTGCTCCTGGAAAAACTTAAGCCTCTAAAAACTGGAAAAGCAATCGGCACTATCCACTGTCACGTTCCTTTGCTGTCTCCACAAAAATTAGTCTTCCGCGAATAATCTGATAGAAGGAGAAAATCAATCGGGAGAATATCCAGACTTAAGACTACAAATCACCAATCAGGTAGTATTACTTCACACCCAGATCTAAGATTGAATTATGTTTAATTTAACTCATGAATTTTGTCCCTCGACTAAAAAATGAGCAGAATGAGATGTTCAGGGTGCCAAAAAATTGTAGCGTTACTAAATGATAAAATTGGAAACTGTAAAAAGGCAGGCGAATTAAAAGAGGATGGATATGGCTATAGCAGTTATGTTTTCATGCTTTCCCTTTTTCAGAAAACCGGCAGGAGCTCTGTCTGTTTGTTCATAACTTTATCGAATGCATTTTCTTAAGGGTCTAATAAACAGAGGGACGTAAGCTTCAGAAGTCCCACAGTTGTGGCGCTGTACTTGTTTCAAGAATAGCAGGTCAACAGCAAATAATGTTCGAATGTTAACCAAGATGGATAGTTCTGTTTCTTTCTTTCATCAGAAAACTGGCCGCTCTGTCTAAGAACAAAGCAACAATTCTGTCAAACATCTAAATGTACCAACATTAGTTCCAAAATCAATTATTATTTGTGTACAGCGTTCCAGGTAAGTGCCTTATCTAATGCATTTTTCTAATAAATGGAGGGAACTAAGCTACAGTAAAACTCCCAGAGTTGCGGTATTTTGCTTGTTTTAATAATAACAGGTCAGCAAATAATGTCCCAAGGTGAAAACCAAGAATAAGATAGTGAGTGAGCAGAGCACATACCCTTCCATCCATTGCCTTGACAGCTTTCTCTGCCGCCTCTTGAGACGAATATTTTACGAAACCAAATCCCTTTGGCCGTCCAGTTTGGTTGTCTCTCATCAGCCGGACTATAATTGATAAGATACAAAAGGAGAAACGACTCAACATATTTCCAAGGAACCAATTGCCCTGTGGTAAACAGGATGAAATAGTTCCTGAAAAGCATAGGTCACCTTCCTCTATGGCGCCAAATGGTGAAAACGTGTTTTTAAATTCTTCATCTGTTGTGTAAAATGACAACCCTACAAAAACCAAAGAAAAGGATGAATTAATGTTATATCAGACAGAATTATGTGATCCCCTATGAACATTCAGACTTTGTCAGGTTTCAAATGTGCATAGATGGTGCGGCATGCATGGTAAATTGGCAATGATACAGTCTAGAGGCATATTTCTGGAGGTAACAGCACAGCTTGCCAGAAGCAAGTCGTGAGTACAAATTATATTTACTAGTATTGTCAAATATTCAGTCAGAGGGATTCACTTACTGCTCACAAATATCTCGGTGCTGAAAGCCTTCGTCCCTGCGACTCGAGAGGCCAAACCCAGTAGCCCTCTTCCCCGCATCGCCATCTTCATATAGGCCTGGAGCCAACGTGGAGCATGAGGGTTCGGTTTAACCGCCCAATTTGTTTTGGAAAATATACTCCAACTTTTAGTGTCACTACTCCGCGACGCAGGGATCTGGTTGGACTGGATTGCGCAGAGAGGAGCGAAGCGACTATCCCCGCGAGGAAGTTCACCGGGGGCTCCGGCTGGAGCTCGGCGGAGGTGGCTGCCGGAGAAGGTGCAGATCTGGCCCACGGTGTAATCAAAGAAAGGTAGGGAGAAGAACTGGCCGCTGCGGCCGCTGCGGCCGCTGGAGGAGAGACCGTCGTACTGGCAAACTGTGGAGCGGAAACAAAACCAACGAGTGCCCAAGGCCCAAACTGATTGTGCGGAGGGCCGAGAAGAGAGTTGGCTCGTGTACCTGTTCCGCTCAAAAACAGTTCGTATTTTTTGGCTCAGCTGTCACATTTGGTTTGATTTTTCTCGTGCTCCCATCCCTCGATAAATAAGTGTAGTTTTAATTTTAAATCAAACAAAAATGTAGCACCATAGATAACATCAAATCGATATATTAAGAAACTACATTTGAAAACGGATCTATGGTATTAATTTAGTGTCATAAATTTTGCTCCTAATAAAGTTGATCAAAGTTTGTGAATTTTGACTTAAAAGAAAGGATATAAATACACTTATCTATAATATCTAAATAGGTCATCCCCACTAAGGTATTTCTCTCAACATGCAGCCTATCCATCTCAGCAGATTGCCATGTCAGCTATTTTTATTTTCTTTCTAGCTCTTCCGTTTATCTTAGATGTGAAATTTTGGTTATGTTCATGCGTTTACTTTTTCCGTATAGTTCCTGCTGTTAGTACTTATCAGCCCAGACAATCTTAAAGCCCATTTATTCAGCCCATGTGTAACGTAAGCTACCAGCCCGCCACTATTTTTTTTCTCTGTCGAAAAAATCAAGATCAATCGACACTATTCCTCTTCTCCTTCGAGCCATCGAGCAGATCTCCCACCGACGGTTCACTCTTCCCCTTCACCATCAATGCCGCGACGGCGCACTCTCCTCCTCTCATCTCCACGAGAAACTAACTGCAGAGGAAACTGGTGAAATACGAGGGTTTCGAGCAGATATTTATCCCTTTAAATTCTTTCCATCCGTCGCTCAAAGCACCTACCATATCTCTTGATTTCGCCTCTCTCCGTTCCGACTGCACAGACACTAGCTCCTCATCATCCCTGCATCAATTGTTTCCTCAATCAAGCTCTACATGCGATAGATTTGGGAAAGGATTTGGTTACTTCAGTCCCCGTGCCCTCCTAGGCTTCACGAAGCGCACATGGGAGGACTACCCCGACCACCCACTACAAGGTGAGATCTTCTCTGCCTATTTTTTGTTCGAATCAAATCTATTCATGAGGTTTGTTTTCTTTGGTTGTCTTCTCATGCCATTGGATGGTTCAATTTTGTTAGATTGCAGGAGGTGCACCGTTGGTCATTGTAATTTGACATAATGGGTATCAAGCTGTTCTTATTTTCAGGATTTTATACATCAGCAACCGGCCGTTCATGAGGTTTATTTCCTGTAAGCACAATGTACCGATTTCCCCACAAACATTTGTGAAGACTCTGCATTTATCCACAATGACTATTGGCCACCCTGGAGCTGCTGTCCAATGCATTCTCCTGTTATTTTCATTCAATATTTCATCTTCCTTTCTCTATGTAGGATGCTACTACAGGGGGAAGCTCTATTACATGAATGGAGGAGTGATATTTAATTCAGTCCATGCGTGCTTCCATTAGTTCTATACCAGCAGTACACGTTCTGCGGCGTATGATAATTATTTGATGCTTAATGCTTCGGTCTTACCAGATTTTCAGTTAAGATCAAATAGATAATAGTCACAACGTGTAATTTTTCCTCCTGCCAAGATCTAAGGGTAGCATCAACAAAGGCATTGCGGATATTGAGCTCTGAATCTCTATGTCCTTTCTGTTTTACCTTAGTATGCAGAGAAAGCAAGAATCAGGAACTGCAATTTTGCTATGATATGTAAAACAAACCGGATGAACAATTGACCTGGAAATTACAACTTTATGTTTTAACCTGACTTATGCATTTAGGTACTCCAACATAGTTAGGCATGGCCATTCCGGGTAATTGAAACCCAAGTATTATTGTAATATTATTACAATATTATGAATGTGTTGTGTTGGAACTTTTGAAGTACTGTAATTAGTCGGCTACATATTTAGCCACCCACATGGTCCTCTTTCCTTTCGTGTTGTATCTGAAAGTTTGAATGAGATTTATTTTCACTTGGCAGGATTGAACAGGTAGTGCTTCATCATTGGCTGTTTTGTTAACTTCTGAAAATCATTTTGTTCTTTGTAAGGTCTTATGCTCAACAGCTAACGGGACTATTGGAAAATATAGAGATATTGTAATATCTGTAGTGTTCCGCGCAGAGCATAGGTATAGAAATTTGAGATCAATCAGCTGTAACTACTCTGATTTATAAAATGTTTTTGCGCAACACCATAAGTGTACCTACATTTTACTCCATGTTTAAAGCTCGATGGAAAATCAAGCTAAATTGATAGCGGTGTCCACTGTTCCACGTTTACCATATGTTGTTTCTCATACAATCCTTGAAACTGATAACTAAATTTATCGTCTATGTAGTCATTTTAGACAGTCAATTTTTGTAAAGGATTAACATGATTTTCCGCCGCAATGCGCGGGGTTTCATCTAGTTTAACAACGGAGGGGGACATGGTCATTTTTTGAGGTTTAACTGTACAACAGCAACTTAGAGCATCCTAACCGGTACGTACGGAGCCGCCAGGGAGTGGCGGACAGCCTAAAAACCTATCTAGGGTTTTCGTACCTCTCGCCAGCGATATCACCGGTCTGCTTCGTCTCCGGTGGTCTTAGGGCCTTGAAGTTGTGTGACGGACCACGGCCTCTCGCTGGCGGGAGGTTTTCCGTCCTCTGTTTAGCCTGTTTTTTAGTATCTTCTCGTGACGTTGAGGCGACGGCTATGTCTTGAAGTCAGAATAATGTCCTCCCGACTCTATCCTCGCTCCGAGGATGCATCTAGCGCCGATGGAGAGCGCGTGGAGTCATGTGTCCCGCGGATCTCTCGGGATTCTGTCCGTTTTCGTCTTCGTTGGTTTATTTTCAGATCAGTCTCTTCCGATCTACGATTGCATCATTAGCGATGGTTGTTGCTTTAGTGTGTTGGTCATTTGTGGCCTTAGTGTCAACACCTGGATTTTTAATCCCAGATGCCTATTATGGCATACATCGCAATCCCAGGATTACCATTTTTGCGAGACATAACAGATTGGATATCACAGTACATCATCCATTACAAACCATAATAAGGTCTTACAAAAATCAAGGATCTCATGATCTAGTCTTAATACAAACAAGTAGCGGAATAATAAGCGTAGCGGTGAGCTCCATCTTCAGTGTCACAGACAATGCCGACGATGGGAGATGATCCTAGTTGTCGTAGCCGTCCTGTTGTTCATCTTCCTGATAGTCCTCCTCATAGTCTGGCCACGGGCATAGCCAGGAACAAAGTCATGAGTACTCTTTAAGTACTCGCAAACTATCACTAACAAGTAAGATAGTTCTAGTAGGAATGCTAAGCTCTAAGTTTATTTGCAAAAGCTAAAATTAAACCTAAGCTGAGTTCAGAAACAAAGAAAGCTAAAATACTGTTCTAAATCACTTAAGTTGAGAACTTAGTTTTCATAGTCACAACTCTGTTGTGGTCAAGTAAAAATCACAGTTCACTTCACAAGTCATTTTGAAAACATCTGACGTCGGAACAGTATGGCCACTCCAACTGTCCATGACCGCGGACGCGGTTATTCGAATAGTTTTACACTCTGCAGATGTGGTACACTTTCACCACAAAATTCTATACATCCGTCAGGGATAACCCTGAATCATCATACTTAGTATACGGATAATCAATCATAACCTTTCCTTTACACACTCTAGTATAAGCACGTCTTCTATGAGCTTGGCCTCCCAGCCATGGCCATTTGTCATCCTGGGCACTTCATAGGTGGACATCATCAAGAGGTAGCCTCCGCTCAAACCTGTTCTGCAAGAAAACCCATACTAATGCATATAAACTTCTGGCTAAGCCTTATCCAATTCAGGTATTGTGGTTGTATGGTAAATTTGGAATGATATCGCATCCGAACCTAACCATCAGTTTTTATAAAGGGCTAAGACTCATGCCTCAACATTTTCATCATCATAAACCATTTGTGTTTCTCAACACATGTCAAAACATCTCAATATAATGACTCATCATTCCAAGGTTTTCATAAGCATTTTCACCAAGTATTCCCATCTAAAGTGATCAAGTTTCATGCTTAGCACTAGCCACTAAGGTTAAGAGTGTTCACTAAGGAGGGATGCTAATCTCAATCTCATGCCATAGAATGACATCTAGTATAACTAGATAGGCCAAGTTTTATACTCTTTATGCTATCTAAAAAGTAAAGAACTTTGGTAAAGTAAGAAAGTAAAGCTTGCAAGTAAAACTTGGGATGGGTATAAATCAAAAGTATATAACCAAAGCATGCCTAATGTATCTTTCTTAGGTTAACTTGAATCTAATGATGGCTTGCAAGTATTATCTTGCCAATAATAGCTTGCCTTGATTGGTGCAGTGATTGAAGTTCTCCTCGTCTTCTTCGGGGTAGAACTCCTCCTCCTCGTAGACTTGGTCGGTACTATCGTTTATAAATAAATACGGGATACACAATCACCAAACAATACTTAACTAATCTATTTAGCACACTAAGGCACACACTTGATGATCTAGTATCATCACACTCATCACAAGATTTAAAGAACTAGTTTTATTTATTTTATTTGAGAAAAGTATTTTCTACTCATTGAAATTAATTAAGATTTAATATTCTTCAATTAAAATATGGGATCATGTGGACACATGTCATCACCACATATTCTAATACATGGTAATGTGATTAAAGGGTTGGTCATATTTTATAAAGTTTAAGATTATTATTTAATAGATTTAAAGTGACTAGAAATGCCTATATAGCATTATTTTGGTACTAGTCCAAAGTCACTGCATGCAAACGTAAATATTATTACATATTCGGATATGTATTGTCAAATGTGATTTTTGAGAGTTGGAATCAACTCAAAAGCTATTATGGTTGATTTTTGAAAAATGTTTGAATATAGAAAAGTCTCTGTCTTGTTATTTTTGCTATATTTGATCTCTAACTCCAATTGATTTAAATCCAATGAGCTTGGATAGACATTTTAATTATCTTTCTAACAAAATTTGAATCATGCCATTTGGTTAAGTGAAACTATCTGAATTGATTTCTGAATAAGTGAACAGAATCTAGTTTTAACTAAATTGGAAAAATACTAATTTGAATCTGTGGGCTAGCGCGGGAAAGGAAATGTGCCGGCCCAGCTGCACTGCGCGGGAGCAGCGGGCTACTGACAGGTTGGTCCCGCACATCAGCAACACATCTAACGCGAAGCAGGCAATCTCAGCGCTGCGATTAGACTATGATCGAAAGGTTGTGGTTCGTCGTCCCCGGTGAACAGGTCTCCGGCGAGGACGAACCCTAGCGGCACGGTGGGGGTCTACGGGGGCTCACCTGGGCTCCAGCTACGTTCGGCGGTGGGGGCATTCGAGCTGGTAGACGATGGCGGTTCGAGGCGTGGTCGCGGCGGCTCCTAGGGCAGCTCCATCGATGGCGCCTCGTCTCCTCTGCAGCGGCAAACTCCGGCGAAATTTCGGCGGACGGAGGCTCGCCTTGCTCCGGGGATGGTGTGGGAGGATCAGTGGTGAGAGGGGAGTGGAATTGTGTGAGGATTCGAGGCGGAGATGACCTCCTTTTATAGCTCGACGAAGGGACCGAGCGGCGTGGGTGCGGCTCGTCGGTGGCGATGCTACAGGCAGCTAGCGGCGCGGCTGGAGGTAGGGGACGGTGCGTGGTCTCCTGGCGGTCCTCTATAGCTTAAAGGCAAGGCATGGTGCGGTCGCATTTGGTCGAGAGCGGGCGATGCTCTGCGCGACAGAAGCGGTGTTCGATGTGGCGCACGGTGGCTACGGGTCAAGCGGCGGCGAACGGGGATGTCTAGGCGGCTGCTGGGGTCATGGCGGAGCAGTGTGCGTGGGGTGAGGTCGAGGCGCGACGTGTGCACGCTGGTCGGGCGCGGCGCTCTGGCGCGTGCTCGGCATGGCGCAGACGCTCTGGGCGCGCCTGTTCTAAGGTGGTCCAGGGTCTGTCTTTGCTCGGGGAGGGGACAAAGAGCGTCGGTGAGGTCTCAGCTACCTCCTAGGCATCGTGGGCGATCTCGGGGCGGTCTGCTGCGACTTGGACATGGTCAACCGGCGGTGACCAATTTTGGGCGGCGCTCCACTGGTGCAGCGGCAAAGAGGGGTGGCTGTCTGCTGCTGCTAGACACTCAGGGGGACAGGGGAGTGAAGAGGGGATAGAGAGGTGGGAGATTACTGTGCAAAACAGTGGAATTAGACAGGTGGCTAAATTATGCAGACAAGGTGTTTGTGTTAATGGCCACATGAACTAAACATTGGAAATTTTGATTCAATTTTTTTGGGTGATCTTGTATTAAGCTTGAGAGACTAGGTTTGCTTGGGATTGTCAAGGTGAACTGATTTGGTGGATTTTTGAAAAAGTGTGATCTTCACATATGAATTGGATTTAATTTTCAATTGGCATTTAAATTGTTTTGTTAGATGTTTTTGTAAGTGTGTAAAGTGGGCCTTGGTACATCTTTACCTGGTCTAGCAAGGGGTGAAAAGATCTAGAAATGTTTCTGTTAGGAATTGACTTCTAGGAACACCTAAAGTGACCTAGTGGATTAAAATGGTCAAAATGACCATTTGCCTTATTTAACTTTATTTGATTTCTTTCTCCTTGGATTTTATTTGTAAATGGTATAGATGATGTGGCATTCATCTTTAAACCATTTCACAACATTTAGAACAATCAAGCATGGCATTTTTAAACAATGCTACACTAATGCAAACACACATGCATTCATATGCCTTTTCTTTATTAAAAGTTTTTATTAACCCCAAATTAGGTGATTAGGAACTTGATAACCTTGATTAAAGTTTTGGGATGTTACACTTAGCATGACGACTTCCCGTTTGTCTACTATAACAAGCTCTACTACGACAAGCTTTGCCTGGCTCCGGCTATGGACGAGCGAGGACAGCGGCGCGCCTTCGGCCCGCGCTAGTGTTTGTAGTCATCGCTAGGTGGTCCAAATGACCTATTTGTAATTTTTATTATTTTTGAACCTTTTTGTACTGTTGTTGATGATTATTAATAGATCAGTGGAATTCATAAAAAAAACTGTACAACAACTTGTTGCGTGTTTTTTTTTCGAAAAAGACAACTTGTTGTGTGTACTCCATATCAATTTGCACAATGTAAAACCTGTAAAAACTTGGATGGGCGTTCATTTTGGCCCGAATCACACCAAACCGGGATGAAACTAAATTGGTACGGAAATCAATATACTCCCTCCATTTTAAAATATAAGATGTTTTATGTTTGTGAAGGTAATGTATCTACATATCTTTTAGTTTGTAGAATCAGAGTGAACCTCTCTGAATCTACACACTAAAGACCTCTAGATACATTAACCTCTACGAACATGCACACTAAAGACGTCTAGATACATTACCTTCACAAAGCTAAAACATCTTATATTATGAAATAGATGAAGTAGTACGGAAATAAATTTGAAGATAAATCTAATAAAACTATCAAAAGCTAATATCTATATCGCCAAATATATAACACTAAATCGAATGAAGTGTTTTGATTTTTCATATATTTTCTATAAATTTGTCTAAGAGCATCTCCACTAGCATTCCCAGGAGGGCTCTCTAGAACCTTTTTCTCATCCGCGCAGTCGCATTCCCTTTCTCATCCGTATGGTGAGTTTTCGCCCAGTCGCGTTTTCAGGACGCCGAATTCAGCCGGATATGGCACAACTTTCATCCGGCGTTCCTAGGCCGAACCCGACCCGCGGAGGATCGTGTGGAAACGTCGGGTGAAAGGAAACTGGTGGGCCAACCTTGTCATCGAGACATCCTATTCCCCACCACGATTCGGCTCTCCCGTGGTACAGAGCCTTCTCCCTAGCTACCCCTCACCACCATGTCGATGTCGGTGATGCCCCGCCCCGCCCAGCCGAATTCACACCGATAGAAAGGTCCACTATCGCTGCCACATCCTCTCCCCTTGACGCTAGCCTTGTTTCGCCTTTCTGTCTTCGCTGGCAGCTCAACTCAATTTCAAGCTCGTGGCCACCTCGTCCGCGAAGTGTTCAGCCTTTTGCCTGCTCATCCATGGACTCTAACAAGAAGGAGATGTTCGCCCTGCTGTTGGAGGAAGAGACCGTCGTAGCCACCAAAGATGAAGAGCATATGCGGCTCCTTGGCCAGGCTGTACAAGTAGACTGCAGCATCAAAGCATAGAGGCTCGGCAAGGGTCGCCAAAAGTGCAAAGTAAGGCAGCGGATGGAGGGCCACTGTATGCTGTATGCTGACTAATTCGCCGATGATCCGCTGCACGAAGAGGTCATGTTTTGGCGCCATTTCAGGATGAGCCGAAAACTCTTTCTCGAGACCATGCATGCCATCCGGGAGTACGACCCCTACTTCGTATGCAAGAAGGACTGCACCGGCATGGTAGGGTTTTCCTCACTACAGAACTGCATAGTGGCGCATACAGAGCTCTGGCTGATAGTGCCGACGACTATCTCCGCATGGCCGAATCCACTGCCATCGATTGCTTGTATAGGTTTTGCATGGTAGTGGTTGCAGTGTTTGGGCCACAATACTTGTGATCACCTACTGCTGAAGATACTGCTCGGATTCTCGTAGACAATAAAAGTAGAGGATTTCCTAAGATGCTTGCAAGTATCGTCTACATGCATTGACACTATAAGAACTATGCATTTGCTTGGCAGGGATGTACAAAGGCCATGATGTCTACTCACACTTCTATCCTTGTAGACAGTGTTGGGCCTCCAAGTGCATAGGTTTGTAGAATAGCAGCAAGTTTTGTTGGAGATATGCCCAAGAGGCAATAATAAAAGTGGTTATTATTATATCTTTCTGTTTATGATGAATGTTTACATCCCATGCTATAATTGTATTATAAGGAAACACTGATACATGTGTGTTTTGTAAACATAAAAGAGTCCCTAGTAAGCCTCTTGTGGAACTAGCTTGTTGATTAAATGATGATCATGGTTTCCTGATCATGGACATTGGATGTCATTAATAACAAGGTTATATCATTAGGAGAATGATGTAATGGACACACACCCATAGTAAGTGTAGCATAAGATCAAGTCATTAAGTTCGTATTGCTGTAAGATTTCAAATGCATAGTAACCTAATCCTTAGACCATGAGGTTATGTTAATCACCACCACCGGATGGGTACTTTGATGACATCAAACACCGCTTCGTAACTGGGTGGTTATAAAGGTGTCATTGGGTATTCTGAAAGTATGTGTTGAAGCGCATGGACCAAGATTGGGATTTGTCCATCCATATGATAGATAGATATGCTCTGGGCCCTCTCGATGGAATGTCATCTAGTTAGCTTGCAAGCATGTGACTAGGTCACAAGGGATGACATAACATGGAACGAGTACTTATCAGTAACGAGGTAGAACTAGGTATGGAGATACCGACGATCAAACCTCGGATAAGTAGAATATCGCGTGACAAAGAGAATTGGTTTCGTATGTTAATGGTTCTATCGATCACGAAGTCATCGTTGAGTATGTGGGAGCCGTTATGGATCTCCATATCCCGCTAATGGTTATTGATCGGAGAGGTGTCTCCATCATGTCTGCATATTCACGAACCATAGGGTGACACACTTAAGGTTCGAAGTTGTTTTAAGTAGATATGGAATATGCGTTGGAGACCGAATGTTGTTCGGAGTCTCGGATTGGATCCGGGACATCACGAGGAGATCCGGAATTGTCCGGAGAATAAGATTCATATACTGGGGATCATTTTCTAAGTTAGGAAATGTTCCGGAGTGTTTGTATGGAGATTCTAGAAGGTTTCGGAATGTTCTGGAAGGTTCTAGGAGATTTCTTGGAGTTTGCTTGAAAACCAAGAAAGGATCAAGGAGTCCTTGTGGGGTAAGACAAGGAGTCGTGGGGGAGGAGGACTCCTCCCCCCCTCCCAATCCGCCGGCCAAGGAGGAAGGAGAGTCCTACTAGGACTCCCCCTCCCATGGCGCCTCCCTCCTTTAAATAGAGGGGTGGGGGCGCCACCCCCTTGCCCCCTCCACATCAAACCCTAGCCGCCGCCTCTCTCCTCCTCCTCCCCTCTGCTCAGGCTTAGGCGAATCCCTGCAGAATTCTCTACTCCACCACCACCACCACACCGTCGTGCTATTGGGATTCCGTGGAGAAGATCTACTACCTCCGCTGCTCGCTGGAACGGGGAGAGGAAGGTCTGCTTCGACTCCGCACGTGTGACCGACTGCGGAAGCGCTGCCGGAATGCGGCACCGGAAGGATCGTCCACACGATCTTGAGATCGGCAAGTGATCGACTACATCAACCCCGAGATCAAATCTCGTAACGCTTTCGGTTCTACGAGGGTTAGTACAGATCTATCTCGTTGCACATGTCTAATAGATTAGATCTTGGCTTTTATCTAGATTAGATCTGGGTTTTGTTCGTTCTTGCGGTAGAAATTTTTTGTTTTCCATGCTACGAACCCATCAGTGGTATCAGAGCCTTGTCTATGCGTAGATTTTTTGCACGAGTAGAACACAATGGTTTTGTGGGCGTTGGTGCTCGTGCCGTCTTTTGCTTTGTGTACTTTGCATCTTGTGGTATGGTGGGATGAAGCGGCTCGGGCTAACCTTACATGTCATCGCACATGAGACTTGCTCCACGCTTGACGTGTAACTTGCTTTGCACAAGTGGCTTTGCGGGTGTCTGTCTCTCCCACCATAGTATAGATCCAATCTACACTTTGCACTCGATAGCACTTGTATCAACGTTGTGGTTCAGTTTCGTAGGTAAGATCCGTTCTTATTCGAAAACCCCAAACCACGTAAAACATGCAAAGAAAATTAGAGGCGTCTAACTTGTTTTTGCAAGGGTTTTGTGATGTGATATGGCCATCATGTGATTGTGATTATATTTGATGTATGCAATGATCCTTGTTGTAATATGGCAACCGGCAGGAGCCTAATGGTTGTCTTTAATTCTGTTAAGACCTGCGTGTCTATTCATCTTGTAATAGCTTTATTCCAAGTAGTTGTAATAGTTGCTGGTGATGATGGACAACCATGAAGCGGCGCCACTGACCTTGACGCAATGTTGGTGATGGTGGAGATCATGTCCGTGCTTTGGAGATGGAGATCAAAGGCATAAGAAGAAAGGGCCATATCATATCACACTAATTATGAATTGCCTGTGATGTTAATCCTTTATGCATCTTGTATTGCTTAGATCGCGACGGTAGCATTATAAGATGATCCCTCTCACTAAATTTCAAGTAATAAAGTGTTCGTCCTTAGTTGGCACCGTTGCTAAGACTCGTCGTCTCGAAGCATCTCGTGATGATCGGATGTGATAGATTCTACGTGTGCATACAACGGGTGCAAGCCAGATTTGCACATGCGGAAACTAAGGTTAATCTTGACGAGCCTAGCATGTACAGACATGGTCTTGGAACACGGAATACCGAAAGGTAGAGCATGAATCATATAAGTGATATGATGAACATGAAGATTGTTCGCCGATGAAACTACATCTTCTCTCGTGAAGATCGGACTTGGTGTAGTGGACTTGGTTCGTGTAATCACTGAGACAATGTGAGGGATGTTGTTTTGAGTGGGAGTTCACCTAGTTAATTTAAGAATTAAAATTGAACTCAATTTATCATAAACTTAGTCTAAACTACTTGCAAATTTGTTGTAGATTATGGCGAACCTCTCCATCAATTTCAATGCGTTCCTAGAGAAAGAAAAGCTTAAGAACAATGGAAGCAACTTCACGGACTGGCTCCATGGTCTGAAGATTGTCCTCAGGGCTGGTCAGATGACCTATGTGCTCGAAGCACCGCTAGGTGACCCACCTGCAGATGATGCCACCGATGACGTAAAGAATGTTTATGCCACTCGGAAAAATCATTACTCCACAGTTCAGTGTGCCATCCTGTACGGTTTAGAAACGGAGCTCCAGAAGCGTTTTGAGCACCACGACCCATTCGAGATCATTAAGGAGCTCAAGCTCATTTTTGAGACTCACGCGGCCGTGGAGAGCTATGAGGCCTCCGAGAAGTTCTTTACCCGCAAGATGGAAGAGGGAAGCTCCGTTAGCGAGCACGTGCTCACCATGTCTGGGCACGCAAACAAGCTCCAAGAGTTGGGGATAACGATTCCTAATGAGTTAGGGATTCACCGTGTCCTCCAATCACTGCCACCGAGTTATAAGAACTTTGTGATGAACTACAATATGCACTGCATGAACAAGACGTTTCCTGAACTATCGTCCATGCTGAAAACTGTTGAAGTGGAGATCAAGAAGGAGCACCAAGTGTTGATGGTCAATAAGACCACCAATTTCAAGAAACAGGGCAAGCCTAAGAAAAAGGGCAACTTCAAGAAGGACGGCAAGAAAGCTGCCGCACCTTCTAAGAAGCCCAAGGCTGGTCCTAAGCCTGAAACTGAATGCTTCTACTGCAAGGGTGCTGGTCACTGGAAGCGTAACTGCCCCAAGTACCTGGCAGATCTGAAGAACGGCAACATCAAGAAGAAACGTATATTCGATATACATGTTATTGATGTGTATCTTACTAGTAATCGTAGTAGTGCCTAGGTATTTGATACTGGTTCAGTTGCTCATATTTGTAACTCGAAACAGGAGCTGCGGAATAAACGAAGACTGGCGAGAGACGAGGTGACGATGCGCGTTGGAAATGGCTCCAAGGTTGATGTGATCGCCGTCGGCACGCTCCCTCTACATCTACCTTCGGGATTAGTTTTAAATTTAAATAATTGTTATTTGGTGCCTGCGTTAAGCATGAACATTATATCTGGATCTTGTTTATTGCGAGACGTAAGTCTGAGAATAAAGGTTGTTCGATTTATATGAGTAATATCTTTTATGGTAATGCACCTGAGATGAATGGTTTATTCTTATTGAATCTCGATAGTAGTGATACACATGTTCACAACATAGATGCTAAACGAATAAAATTGAATGATAATTCTACATACATGTGGCACTGTCGTCTTGGTCACATTGGAGTGAAGCGTATGAAGAAACTCCATTCTGATGGACTTCTTGAATCACTTGAAAGATGCGAAGCATGTCTAATGGGAAAAATGACTAAGACTCCATTCTCTGGAATAATGGAGCGAGCTACAGACTTATTGGAAATAATACATACTAATGTGTGCGGTCCAATGAGTGTAGCATCGCGTGGTGGATATCGTTATGTTCTCACTTTCACGGATGACTTAAGTAGGTATGGGTTTATCTACTTTATGAAACATAAGTCCGAAACTTTCGAGAAGTTTAAGCAATTTCAAAGTGAAGTGGAAAATTATCGTAACAAGAAGATTAAATTTCTGCGTTCTGACCGCGGAGGTGAATATCTAAGTTATGAGTTCGGCATGCATTTAAAGAAATGTGGAATACTTTCGCAGTTGACACCGCCGGGAACACCACAACGTAATGTTGTGTCCGAACATCATAATCGAACTCTCTTAGATATGGTTTGGTCTATGATGTCTCTTGCAGATTTATCACTATCGTTTTGGGGCTATGCATTAGAGACAGCCGCATTCACTTTAAATAGGGCACCATCTAAATCCGTTGAAACGACACCGTACGAATTGTGGTTTGGTAAGAAACCTAAGTTGTCGTTCCTTAAAGTTTGGGGTTGCGAAGCGTATGTAAAGAAGTTACAGCCTGATAAGCTTGAACCCAAAGCGGAGAAATGCATCTTCATAGGATACCCTAAAGAAACAATTGGGTATACCTTCTATCATAGATCCGAAGGCAAAGTTTTCGTTGCCAAGAATGGATCCTTTCTTGAGAAGGAGTTTCTCTCGAAAGAAGTGACTGGAAGGAAAGTAGAACTCGACGAGGTTATTGAACCTTCTCTCGGAGTTGAGAGTAGCGCAGCACCGGAAGATGTTTTTGTGCCGCCTGCACCAATTGGAGAGGAAGCTAATGATGGCGATCATGAAACTTCGAACGAAGTTACTACTGAACCTCGCAGGTCAACGAGAGTTCGTACCACTCCTGATTGGTATGAATCTGCCTTGAACGTCATGTTGGTGGACAACACTGATGACCCTGTGACGTATGAAGAAGCTATGGTGAGCCCAAATTCCGACAAATGACTAGAAGCCATGAAATCCGAGATGGGATCCATGTACGAAAACCAAGTGTGGACTTTGGTGGACTTACCGGATGGCCATAAGGCTGTCGAGAACAAATGGATTTTCAAAAGAAAAACAGATGCTGATGATAATGTTACCGTCTATAAAGCTCGACTTGTCGCGAAAGGGTTCCGACAAATTCAAGGAGTTGACTACGATGAGACTTTCTCACCAGTAGCGAAGCTAAAGTCCGTGAGGATTTTGTTAGCAATCGCTGCATATTTTGATTATGAAATTTGGCAGATGGATGTCAAAACGGCGTTCCTTAATGGTGACATTGAGGAAGAGTTGTATATGGTACAACCCAAGGGTTTTGTCGATCCTAGTGATGCTGACATGGTATGCAAACTTCACGCTCCATTTATGGACTGAAGCAAGCATCCCGGAGTTGGAATCAACATTTTGATAAAGTAATCAAAAACTTTGGGTTTATACAAACTTATGGAGAAGCTTGTATTTACAAGAAAGTGAGTGGGAGCTCTGTAGCATTCCTAGTACTATATGTAGATGACATATTGTTGACTGGGAATGATATAGAACTTCTTAATAGCGTCAAAACCTATTTGAATAATAGTTTTTCAATGAAGGATCTTGGCAAAGCGGCATATATTCTAGGCATCAAGATTTATAGAGATAGATCAAGACGCCTAATAGCGCTTTCACAAAGTACATACTTAGACAAAGTTCTAAAGAAGTTTAGAATGGAAGAGAGCAAGAAAGGGTTCGTGCCCATGTTGTCAGGTAAGACCTTGAGTAAAACTCAAAGTCCGGCTATGGCAGAAGATAGAGAAAAGATGAATAATATTCCCTATGCCTCGGCCATAGGTTCTATCATGTATGCCATGCTGTGTACAAGACCGGATATAGCACATGCTGTTAGTTTGACTAGCAGATATCAAAGTGATCCTGGAATGGAACACTGGATAGTGGTCAAGAATATCCTAAAGTACCTGAAAAGGACTAAGGATATGGTTCTTTCTTATGGAGGTGATGAACAGCTTGTTGTAAACGGTTACACTGATGCTAGTTGGAACACCGATCCAGATGACTCGAAGTCACAGTCTAGATACGTATTTATTTTGAATGGTGCTGCAGTGAGCTGGAGGAGTGCCAAGCAAAGCGTTATGGCGAAATCTTCAACTGAATCGGAATACATAGCTGCTTCGGAGGCTGCACAAGAAGCCATATGGATGAAGGAGTTCATTACTGAACTTGGCGTGGTTCCCAGTGCGTTGGACCCGATGGCAATCTACTGTGACAACACATGTGCCATAGCTAATGCACAGGAGCTAAGGTCACATAGCAAGCTGAAGCACATCAAGCTACGTTTCCATGCTATTCGCGAGTATGTCCGAGATGGTGACATAAAGATTTGCAAAGTACACACTGATCTGAATGTGGCAGATCCGTTGACTAAACCTCTCCCTAGAGCAAAGCATGACCAACAGCAGAACGCCATGGGTGTTAGGTATATTACCATGTAATCTAGATTATTGACTCTAGTGCAAGTGGGAGACTGTTGGAGATATGCCCAAGAGGCAATAATAAAAGTGGTTATTATTATATCTTTGTGTTTATGATGAATGTTTACATCCCATGCTATAATTGTATTATAAGGAAACACTAATACATGTGTGTTTTGTAAACATAAAAGAGTCCCTGTAAGCCTCTTGTGGAACTAGCTTGTTGATTAAATGATGATCATGGTTTCCTGATCATGGACATTGGATGTCATTAATAACAAGGTTATATCATTAGGAGAATGATGTAATGGACACACACCCATAGTAAGCGTAGCATAAGATCAAGTCATTAAGTTCGTATTGCTATAAGCTTTCAAATGCATATTAACCTAATCCTTCGACCATGAGGTTATGTTAATCACCATCACCGGATGGGTACTTTGATGACATCAAACACCGCTTTGTAACTGGGTGGTTATGAAGGTGTCATTGGGTATTCTGAAAGTATGTGTTGAAGCGCATGGACCAAGATTGGGATTTGTCCATCCATATGACGGATAGATATGCTCTGGGCCCTCTCGGTGGAATGTCATCTAGTTAGCTTGCAAGCATGTGACTAGGTCACAAGGGATGACATAACATGGAACGAGTAAAGAGTACTTATCAGTAACGAGGTAGAACTAGGTATGGAGATACCGACGATCAAACCTCGGATAAGTAGAATATCGCGTGACAAAGAGAATTGGTTTCGTATGTTAATGGTTCTATCGATCACGAAGTCATTGTTGAGTATGTGGGAGCCGTTATGGATCTCCATATCCCGCTAATGGTTATTGATCGGAGAGGTGTCTCCATCATGTCTGCATATTCACGAACCGTAGGGTGACACACTTAAGGTTCGAAGTTGTTTTAAGTAGATATGGAATATGCGTTGGAGACCGAATGTTGTTCGGAGTCTCGGATTGGATCCGGGACATCACGAGGAGATCCGGAATTGTCCGGAGAATAAGATTCATATACTGGGGATCATTTTCTAAGTTAGGAAATGTTCCGGAGTGTTTGTATGGAGATTCTAGAAGGTTTCGGAATGTTCTGGAAGGTTCTAGGAGATTTCTTGGAGTTTGCTTGAAAACCAAGAAAGGATCAAGGAGTCCTTGTGGGGTAAGACAAGGAGTCGTGAGGGAGGAGGACTCCTCCCCCCTCCCAATCCGCCGGCCAAGGAGGGAGGGGAGTCCTACTAGGACTCCCCCTCCCATGGCGCCTCCCTCCTTTAAATTGAGGGGTGGGGGCGCCACCCGCTTGCCCCCTCCACATCAAACCCTAGCCGCCGCCTCTCTCCTCCTCCTTCCCTCTGCTCAGGCTTAGGGGAAGCCCTGCAGAATTCTCTACTCCACCACCACCACCACACCATCGTGCTGCTGGGATTCCGTGGAGAAGATCTACTACCTCCGCTGCTCGCTGGAACGGGGAGAGGAAGGTCTGCTTCGACTCCGCACGTGTGACCGACTGTGGAAGCGCTGCCGGAACGCGGCGCCGGAAGGATCGTCCACACGATCTTGAGATCGGCAAGTGATCGACTACATCAACCCCGAGATCAAATCTCGTAACGCTTTCGGTTCTACGAGGGTTAGTACAGATCTATCTCGTTGCACATGTCTAATAGATTAGATCTTGGCTTTTATCTAGATTAGATCTGGGTTTTGTTCGTTCTTGCGGTAGAAATTTTTTGTTTTCCATGCTACGAACCCATCAAGTTTCCCTTAAGTGGATCACCTAAGGTTTATCGAACTCGGGGAGGAAGTGGTCAAAGGTATCCCTCTCAAGCAACCCTACAATCAAGATACAAAAAGTCTCTTGTGTCCCCAACACACCCAATACACTTGTCAGGTGTATAGGTGCACTAGTTCGGCGAAAAGATAGTGAAATACAAGTAATATGGATGATTATAAGTGGTAATTGCAATCTGAAATAAGAGTGGCAGCAAGCAAACATGTAATAGAACTGATTGTAAATGGTGTTTCAATGCTTAGAAACAAGGCCTAGGGATCATACTTTCACTAGTGGACACTCTCATATAAATATCTTCTCTTCATTATTCTATCCTGAACTACTCTCCGGTTGGACGATGTAGGGCTATAACATCACACCTTAAAGTTCGCATTCCCCATCTAGACCCCTCACTGTCACCTTGAGCGCTAGCTGGTTCCAACAAACACCACAATCTCATAGAGACATCCAACTCAAATTATACTCATGATAAGTATTTATGTAACCTTAGCCAAAGTGCCACACGGTGTGCACACTATAAACTTCACACACATGGGGATAAGCAGAGATTAATTAAAGAACTCGAGTAGCAGAATAGATCTATGGATTACAAAGCTCATGATCTCATAAGATCACGCATATAGAGATAGATGAGCATAGCTACCGGTAGAGCCCTTAGCCTCGAGAGAGAACTACTCCCTCTTCATCATGGGAGGTAGCAACAACGATGAAGATGGCAGCGGAGTCAATGGAGATGGCTCCGGGGGCACTTCCCTATCCTGGCTGGGTGCCGGAATAGAGACTTCTGTCCCCCAAATCTCCTCTTCGATGGCGGCGACGCTGCGGGACTTTTCGTGGAATTCTGATCTTGTACTTAGGGTTTTCATCCTGGGAGGCTTTTATAGGCGGAAGGACAAAGTCGGTGGAGTACCAGGGGCCCCACACCAGGTGGAGGCGCGCCTAGGGCTAGCCGCGCCACCCTAGGGTGTGGCCGCCTAGGTGCCCCTCTTAGGCTCCCCTCCGGACTACGTGTTGCTTCGGGTAAAATATTGACTTTGGTTTTGTCCAGTCCAATTCCGAGAATATTTCCTTACTAGCTTTTCTGAAACCAAAAACTGCAGAAAACATGCAACTGGCAGTGTGGCTTCTTGTTAATAGGTTAGTTCCAGAAAATATATAAAAATACCCCAAAGTGTGGACAAAACATAAGAAAGTAGATATACTAAACAAGCATGGAACATCAAAATTTATAGATACGTTTACAATGTATCAACATCCCCAAGCTTAACTCCTGCTCGTCCTCGAGTAGGTAAGTGATAAAAGGAATAATTTTTGAGGTGGCATGCACCATCATAATCTTGATCAAGGTATTTGTAAAACATTGATAGCTGGGATCAAAGTACTCTAAACACGAGCATGAAAGATAGAGTTCTAACAATAAGACATAGAAACTATGTTGTAACATGAAGAGGTACAAACAAAAGATCATGAATAACAATGCATTAAAAGACGTTTGTTTGTTTCACATATAGAAAACATAATAAAAGTGGTATTCAGCTTGTCCCTCATGGTATAGCAAAACATAAATGCATAGGACACCTTCAAAGTTCATAAGGGTGACTAGATACAAATAATTTAAGAACAAGCAATATCACAGTTATGAATCAATCAACAAGTTTTGGGACAATGCACATTAAAATAAGAATGACCACTATGCTCTCTCAATAGGTGCATAAAGATATAAGATGGAGACTCAACATAAAAGTAAAAAGAAAGTCCCTTCATAAAAGGAAACAGGGATTCAAGTCTCATAAAGAGCTTCCAAAAATTATGGTACTTATTAGCTTTCAGCTCTCATTGCCCCTACCATAAGAATCTTTAGGTGATTAAGGTTAAAGTGATACAAATATGAGCATATGATTAACAAGTTATAAGTTGAAAATCTCATGCCCCTTGCTTACGAGTACCAAACCTCATGCTACTCAACTTTAGTCACGAGTAAGTTCTTGTCATTATAAGTACATGTGTATCATAGAGAACCACCAACAGGGTACCCCTTGCCCCATGATACAAGAGCTATCCCATATCAAAATGACAAGGCAACAGACAATGAGCATCTCAGCGATCATTTTATTTGCTATTTGCATAGGTTTTTATTAAGGATGCTTCACAGAATGCTCACTATGGTTATGCTGCAAGTTTCCACCATGATTAGGCATGGCTTAGGCTAGACGCCCAGGCATTTCTCTAACACACAGACAAACTCCATGAGCTTACAAGCTCCCCTTTTATTTCACACCGCCGGGATCCATAAACAAAAGAACATGATATCAACTGAATAATAAGTGCAATGTTGAAAACGTTCCCCATGGTACATGGTTCTGCTAATTCTCAACTTATAAAGCGCAAGCATATACGCAACATAGATGAACACAATGGTTCAAGTTTATTAAGTGCAAGAAAATAAAGTGTGCCATCAAGTTTGTGAGAGCTTTAATCACTAATTTTCACATAACAAGAGTTTAGTTTGGAAGATAGATAAACACATGAATATACTTGGAATGGTGTAACACACCATGCATATGAATTTATAGTGGACTCTTTGGAATAACTTGGTTTCTTGGGAGTTGGATGCATGAGTAGAACTCATACTCAGTACAGGTGGAGGCTAGCAAAAGACTGGGAGCGACCAACTAAGAGAGCAATGATGGCCATAATCATGCAAAGCGACAAAACATTATTAATTAAAGAATAAAGTGATATTACAAGACAAAAACAAAATGATCATAGAGGCTAAGGTGACTGGTACATAGTCTTAACATAGTGTAAGCATGTGCCAAGTCAACCCAAATAAAACATCAAAGGAGAATACCATAATATTATGCTTTTGTATGCTAAAACAACGCATGATTCTTTCAAGGCATATTAAGAAATCTCAATTGTTTGAAACAAGTCATGCTACAACAATAATCACTAAGCATATATTCAAAGCAACATCTAGCATGACATGATAAAGTCTAAGTCACAGTCAAAACAAGCTTCTTTTTGTACCACTATAAGCATGAAACTTCCTACTATTTTCCAACACCAATCGACTTATTTGAAACAAATCTCAAAGATAATAATCAATAAAGACCAGAGAGCTTGTCTCACCCATCTAAAAAGAAGAACTAAAAATTTCTAAGACAAAATAATAAGAAAACTAAAGCTAAACGTAGTGCTAGCAAATGAGAACACTCACAGAACAATAAGAGTGAAACCTAGAGTGTTCTAGGCAATGAATAACGGGATGGTTCTCTCTCCAAAAGAAGTGTGTTGGGATCTAACCAACTTATTGTGGCAAAGAAAGCAAATGAAAACTAAAAACAAAGATGCTCCAAGAACAACACATAGTGCATAAGGTAATAAAAATAAAGTGTCTTGAAAGAAGACCTGAGATTATTGATGAAGAAGGGGATGCCTTGGGAATCCCCAAGCTTTGACGCTCGTACTTCTTGAATATTTCTTGGGGTGACATGGGTGGCATCCCCAATCTTGATCTTTTGTACATTCTTCATCTCATCACATTATTCTTTCCTACACTTGAAAATTTCCTTCATACAAAACTTCACACAATCTTCATTAGCAACATTAGTGTATTCAAGATAATAAGTCTTTCGGTTTAGTTTCAACACAAGAAAAACTTCCATTAAAACACCAGCTACTGTAGCAATTCCTTCTAAAAGCTCAAGTCATCAAAGAGAACTCAAAGAGAAAGAAATTAAGAGGAAAATGCAAATAATGGCAGAAATCTGTCAAAACAGACCAGCAGGTAAAAACCGATTTTTTCGAAGAACTTCTGTTGCTCAAATCGAAAAGTCATAAACTAAAGAAAGTTAGATAACAACCTGGGGTAGAAGCACAAACATTTACAGCTCAATACGACATACAGGGATGTTTCACGATATTTTACAGTGAAGCACAAAAAATCTATTTCGGGACAACAACTTTTCCATATCTTACTTCCCTCTCATTAGAGGTTATTCTTGGCACAAAAACCAAACAAAAAGGACAAGGAGAGGTTATTACATAGGCAATAACTTCCAAGAATCAACAAAACAAAAATAAACTGAAAGTAAAAATGTAATGGGTTGTCTCCTAAAAGATCTTTCTTTATAGCCATTAAGATAGGCATGATAATTTCGATGATGCTCACATAAGAAATATGAATTGAAGTAAAAGAGAGCATCAAGAAGCAAATATGGAACAAATTTAAGTCTAGCCCACTTCCTATGAAAAATAATCTTGTAAAGAAACAAGTCATGAAAGCACAAAGCAACAAGCATAGGAAAGCAAAACAAGTGCAACTTCAAAATTTTAAACATAAAGAGGGGAAACTTAATATTGTTGAGATACATAAAACCATGTTTCCCTCTCTCATAATAACTTTCAGTAGCATAATGAATAAAATTAACAATATAACTATCACATAAAACATTCTTATCATGAGCCACATGCATAAAAGAATTAATACTCCCCACATAAACATTGTCATTCTTATTAATTGTAGTGGGATTAAATTCAACAAAATAGCTATCATTATTATTCTCATCACCATAATCATCAAATATAGGAGGCGTATTGTAATCATAATTAATTTTTTCCTCAATAGTAGGTGGACTGAAAATATCATATTCATCATTGTAATCATCATATATTGGAGGTATAGTATCATCATAAGCAATATAATAGTTATCTTCCAAAATGTGTTCATTTGTAAACATATCATCATTGGAAGGAAAATGGATAGTACTAATAGTACATCAATTATTAACATCATCATTTTCAGAATTGGTGCCGAAGAGATTTTCAATATCAAAAGTAGTGTGCTTTTCCCAATCATGATCACTACTATAGGTAACAGGCATAGGAACATCATTGAGTTCAGACTCATCGAAAACTATAATAGGAGCATCATGCTTAGGGGAAAATACTATTTCCTCTCTCCTTTTACTCCTCCTCTTCTTCTTTTTATTCTTCTCTTTAGGAGGGAGAGGCTTGAAAGGAATCTTCTCCATATACCCTGGTTTATTGTTAGAGACAATAGAAGAAACTTTGGAGGATTCCTCCTTTTCATTAATAAGAACAACACACATATTAGTCCTGTCATATTTTGGTAAAATCTCATCTTTTATAATATTTTGTATGTAAGTATTTGTGTGGCAATTATCAAAACAATAAAGATGACAACCATGCAGGACGCTATTCATATCAAAAGCACTGATATCTACCAAAGATTTTTTTAGATAACTCTTCACACCCCAAAAATAATGTAAGTTCGTCATGTTGATTAGGAGTGATCATGTTATCACAATACAAAATTGTAGTACTCATTGGATTAGAAGGGCTATTATTATGGCCTGAGGATTGAAAATTGAAATTACCCACTTCAAAGCAAAGTTCACAAATAAAAGGATAGAGGGCACAAACTTTTTTACCAAGATCATTTAGAGGCCTATACCACATTCTAGTTTTTTCGTTCCTCTGGGTGATACAATATTCTTCTTCAATTTGATTCTTTTCACAAGGTCTATGTATTCCACAAAAATTAACATGCTTATAAAAAATAGTACTTTTTAGAGGTTTGAGCATGTTTATTGCTATCATTAATAACAATTTCATTTTTCATGCAAGTGTCTTTAAAAGGCTCATGATACATGTCCCATTTTTCTTTAGGAGCATTAATATGAGAAGGAAAGGCCATATTTAGCACTAAGCTCTTGAAAATCAGTAGTTTCAACGAAAGACTTAATGCAATCATACTCATAGTTTATACCTGGTTCTTTACCTTTGTCATTATCCCAATCTTCGGTATTGTTTTGAATTGTTTCAAGAAGATCCCACTTAGCTCTGACCTCCTTACTTGTGAAGGATCCCTCTAAACAGGTATCTAGATAGTCCTTGTAATGTCCTGAAAGCCTTGCATAAAAATTAGTAATAACAATATTACTGGGGAGCTCATGAATGGGGCATTTGAGCATTAGTGACTTCAATCTCCCCCATGCTTGAGAAATACTTTCTCCATCATGAGGATGAAAATTGTAAATATAATTCCTATGTTTATGAATTTCATGAGGAGGATAAAATTTAGAGTAAAAGAGAGATTCAAGTTCCTTCCACTACGAATGATGAGGATCGTCTAGTAGCTCATACCACTCCCTTGCTTTGCCCTTAAGTGATAAAGAGAATAGCTTCCTCTTAACTTGGTTCATTGAAATACCTGCACACTTGAACAACTCGCATAATTCATGTATAAAGAGTAAATTATCACTAGGATGGACAGTTCTATCTCCAAAATAACAGTTATTCATAACACGTTCAACAATTTCCATAGGTATTTTAAAAGGGACGCTTTCAGTATGTGGATTTAAAATATCACAATTATGATTAGAATTACCACATATGGGAGATGAAGTATCATCAGAGCAAATTTTCTCCTCTAAAGCTGGGGAACTAAAAAGATCATTTTCATAAAAACTAGCTTCCCTAATCTTAGACATTTCCATAGCATTAGTAACAAAGGTGTTCAAAAAATTAACACTAATAACATTGCTATTAGCATGCAAAGAAAGTACCATGAGTTTTTTAATTTTCTTTTCAAACCATTTATGTTCTACCTTAGGAAAAATACTAAAGAGCTCTCTATTTTTTTTGTTTTCCATTAAGCCTAACTAGTGAAAATAAAAGCAAGAAACAAAAAGATATAATTGCAGAATCTAAAGGAAATAACTTAGAGCACTCACACACCAGCAACAACACTAGAGGATAACTTAGTAGCCAGAGGATATGAGTACCTTTTACCTTACCTCCCCGGCTATGGCGCCAGAAAATAGCTTGATGTCTACGCACGCTTCTATCCTTGTAGACAGTGTTGGGCCTCCAAGTGCAGAGATTTGTAGAATAGCAGCAAGTTTCCCTTAAGTGGATCACCCAAGGTTTATCGAACTCAGGGAGGAAGTGGTCAAATGTATCCCTCTCAAGCAACCCTGCAATCAAGATACAAGAAGTCTCTTGTGTTCCCATGATACGTCCAAAACGTATCTACTTTCCCGAACACTTTTCCTATTGTTTCTCCTCTAAACTTGTGTGATTTGGATGCAACTAACACAGACTGACGCTATTTTTAGCAGAATTTCCTTAGTGTCTAGTTTTTGTGCAGAAAATCAACTATCAGGAAAAATCCCGGAAAATATGCCAAAAATCCTATTTCACCAGAAGACTCCCGAAGCCAGAATACGAGACGGAGGAGGGCTGGGCCCAGGCCACACCACCTGGCCGCGCGGGCTAGCCCCGGCCGTGCCAGGGGGTGGTCTGGCCGCCCCAGACACCCCCTTGGTCTCCCTCTTTGCCTATAAGATGCCTTCTGACCTAAAAACTTGGGGGGGGGGGGGGGGGGTTCGACGTTTTTCCAGAAGGAGTTCCGCTCCGCCGCCACCACCAGATTCCACGAAACAGCACCAGAAACTCCGTTCTGGCACCCTGCCGGGACGGGGAATTGGAGGAGATCATCGCCATCATCGCCACCATCGCTTCTCCATCAACCATCCATGTTTCCCCCATCTATGAGTGAGTAATCCCCCGCTGTAGGCTATGGGGATGGTAGGGATTGGATGGGATCGTTCATGTAATGGCATCAGATTGTTAGGGCATGGTGCCTAGTATCTTTTATTAGTGCTTTATGACTTTGTTGCTACTTGTTATGCTTAATGCTTGTCACTAGGACCCGAGTGCCATGATTTTAGATCTGAACATGTTATTGATTCATTATGATAGTATTGTTTATGGTCTTATCTACAAGTTGTATACACACGTTGTTGTCCGGAACCAATGGCCCCGAAGTGACAGAAATCGGGATAACCGGAGGGAATGGCTTTGATGTGAGGATCACATGTGTTCACAAAGTGTTAATGCTTTGCTCCGGTGCTCTATTAAAAGGAGCACCTTAATTGCTAGTAGTTCCCTTGAGGCCCCGCTGCAAACGGGTTGGCAGGACAAAATATGTTGTGCAAGTTCTCATTGCGAGCACGTATGACTATATATGGAACACATGCCTAGGATTATCTAGTACTTAGATGCTTTATCTTATTTATCTGCAATTGCCCTATGTTCTGATTGCTATGTGAATTGTCTTGTCCATGCAACGCCCATCCATCCATCCCTATGCCTACCGCACTCGAATCCTACTGTTTACTACTATTGTTACTGCTGTCTTTACTTTACTGCCGATGTTACTTTACTATTCCTACTACAAAACTGTTTCTACTGATAAACTGCTGTGAGCAAGATTGTTTCCAGGTGCAGCTGAATTGACAACTCAGTTGTTAAGGCTTATAAATATTCTTTGGCTCCCCTTGTGTCGAATCAATAAATTGGGTTTCACTTCCCTCGAAAATACTGCGATACACCCCCTATACTTGTGGGTCATCACCCCAACACACCCAATACACTTGTCAGGTGTATAGGTGCACTAGTTTGGCAAAGAGAAATACAAGTAATATGGATGATTATAAGTGGTAATTGCAATCTGAAATAAGAGTGGCAGCAAGCAAACATGTAACAAAACTGATTGTAAACGGTGTTTCAATGCTTAGAAACAAGGCCTAGGGATCATACTTTCACTAGTGGACGCTCTCATATAAATATATTCTCTTCATTATTCTACCCTAAACTACTCTCCTGTTAGACGATGTAGGGCTATAACAGCACACCTTAAAGTTCGCATTCCCCATCTAGATAACCCCTCACTATCACCTTGAGTGCTAGATGGTTCCAACAAACACCACAATCTCATAGAGACATCCAACTCAAATTATACTCATGATAAGTATTTATGTAACCTTAGCCAAAGTGCCACACGGTGTGCACAATATCAACTTCACACACGTGGGGATAAGCAGAGATTAATTAAAGCACTCGAGTAGCAGAATAGATCTATGGATTACAAAGCTCATTATCTCATAAGGTCACGCATAGAGAGAGAGATGAACATATAGCTACCGGTAGAGCCCTTAGCCTCGAGAGAGAACTACTCCCTCTTCATCATGGGAGGTAGCAACAGCGATGGAGATGGCGTTGGAGTCGATGGAGATGGCTCAGGAGGCACTTCCTTGTCCCAGCAGGGTGCCAGAACAGAGACTTCTGTCCCCCGAATCTCCTCTTCGGTGGCGGCGGCGCTGTGGAACTTTTCGTGGAATTCTGATCTTGTACTTAGGATTTTCGTCCTAGGAGGATTTTATAGGTGGAAGGGCAAGGTCGGTGGAGTACCAGGGGCCCACACTAGGTGGCAACACGCCTAGGGCTGGCCACGACACCCTAGGGTGTGGCCGCCTTGGTGCCCCTCTCCGGCTCCCCTCCGGACTCCGTGTTGCTTCAGGTAAAATATTAACTTTGGATTTTGTCCGGTCCAATTCCGAGAATATTTTCTTACTAGCTTTTCTAAAACCAAAAACAGCATAACACAGGCAACTAGCATTGTGGCATCTTGTTAATAGGTTAGTTCAAGAAAATGTATAAAAATACCCCAAAGTGTGGACAAAACATAAGAAAGTAGATACTAAACAAGCATGTAACATCAAAAATTATAGATACGTTTACAACGTATCAGGCCACAAAGGAGGTTGCACTGTGATACTCGAGGAAGTTGCTACACATGATCTCTGGATTTGGCATTCCTTATTTAGCATGGAAGGATTGAACAACGACATCAATGTCCTCCAGTCTTCTACTATATTCGCCAAGCTTGTTGAGGGTCACACTCTCCCGATGGACTTTGAGATTAATGGGCACCACTACAACAAGGGATACTATCTTGCAGATGACATCTATCCAAGATGGCCAACATTTGTGAAGACTATCTCAAGCCCCATGCTCCCCAATCATGCTCAGTTTGCCAAGGAACAAGAAGCTTGCAGAAAGGACGTGGAGCGAGCATTTGGTGTGCTCCAACAAATATCTGTAGTTGTCCGATTCCCTGCTATGACCTTGATTGAAAAATTAGATGTGGGAAGTGATGAACTGTTGTGTGACCTTACACAACATGATCATTGAGGATGAGCGGAAGCATCCAGTGGATTTGATCGACTAGGAGGAGCCATACTACAAACAGGGGCCTCTTGCAGATCCTGATCATCAGGTGCCGATATCATGGGTTACCTTCATCGCCATGTATCAGGAGATCCGATACCCGACAGTGCATCAACAACTGCAGGATGATCTGGTCGAGCACATATGGATACGCAAGGGCATCCCACAGTTATGCCAAACATGATCTGGCCAAACTATGTCGGACTATGTTGTGTTTCATCCTATGGAGAAGTATGCCGAACTGTGTTGTGTTTAATTTAAGCACAACTATGCCAACTGTTGCTCTGTATTTAATATTATGCCGAACTGCGTGAATTTGAGCGAAATGTCGCCAAATTTTCCTAAAAACGCATGCTTGGGAACCCCGCCTAGGAACACGAGTGGAAACTCGGTCATTCCTAGGCCAAAAGTTCCATCCATCGCTAAATAGCGCTAGATTTCGTCCTAGGAACGCCAAACAAGTGGAGATGCTTTAAACTTTAATTTTTTTCAAATGGAGTAAGTAGTAACAGAAAGAAAGCAATTAGTAAAATTGCCCCATATATATAGCTATAATGAGATCATGCCAGTGGGGGCACGATACACCTGATCGAACAACCGAGTGGACCCTGTCTGGAGTGTGCTAGATAGGGTCCTAGCATCGGTTGAGTGGGAATTAAAATTTCCAATTGGTGCCCTCCAGAAAATTACTAGGGTTGGCTTGGATCATTCCTCCTTCTCTTATCATCAGAGGGAGAATTCCCACCAAAGTTAAACCGGCTCCATTTCGAAAACTTCTGGTTGGACCAACCAGGCTTTTTAGAAATGGTACAACTCAAGTGGGACCTAGCAGCCTCCTTTGCTCCTCGCGCATTCAATGTTGTGGACATATTGACATGGGTATGACCCACAGGGTCTCCATTGTTAATATACCTGGTATGAATCTGGGACAAGGCCCATAAGTCCCGTAAGGAACAGATGGTTCTAGAAGCATCCAAAGCCTAGGAACTAGAGGTGATGACTGTAACACCCCAAAACTTCTAATCAAGTTTATCAAATTCTAATCACCCAATTTAGGGTTAACAAAAACTTTTATTAAGAAAATGAATATGAATGCATGTGTGTTTGCATTAGTGTAGATTTGAGTGCTTATGCCATGCTTGATTGTTGCCAATGATGTGAAATGGTTTAAAGGTGAATACTACATCATTTAGACCAATTACAAACAAAATCAAAAGAAAAAGAAATCAAATATGAATAATTAAAGCAAATGGTCATTTTGCCAAAAGTTAACCACTAGGCCACTTTGTGTGTTCCTAGAAGAAGATTTCTAATAGAAACATTTCTACTTCTTTTCACCCCTTGCTAGACCAAGTAAAATTGTATCAAGGCCCACTTTACAAACTTACAAAAACATTTTTCAAATCAATTTAATAGACAGTTAAAAATTGAATCTAGTTCATATGCTAAGATCCCACTTTTTCAAAAACCCATCAAACCAATTCCCCTTGACCTCTCCAAGCAAACATAGTTATTCAAGCTTAAGATCAAACCACTCAAAAATTTTGAATCAAAAATTCCGAAGTAAAATTCTTGCGGCCATATCATCAAACACCTTAACTACACAAATAAACCTCTAGCCTAACTTCATTGTTTTCACAGTAATTAGTCGACCATTTGGTCCCCTCTGCACTCTCCTGTCTCCCCTGAGCCTAGCCAGCACCCAGACCAATCCCCCCTTCGTCGTATGCATAGCGGAGCGCCGCCCAGTTTTGGTCACCGCCGGTCGACCAAGGACCGCTTGCAGCAGACCACCCCGCGCCCATCCAGGATGTCCAGGAGGTGCGTCACAGTCCACCGCCACCCCCTGTCCAGGTCACGACCCCATCCGAGCCATGGACCATCCTAGCTATGTCGCGCACCATGGCTCTGCGCCATGTCCAGAGCGCGCCAGCTCATCGCGCCCGACCAGCTCGCACAGCCCGCGCCTCACCCGCGCCTCACCCCCGCCTCGCATGCACCATCCCTCCATGATCACAGCATCCCAGTAGACATCCCTGTACCGCAAACACCTATGACTCCGCGCGGAGCGCTGCACGCGCCCGACCAGCCTAGACCGCCCCGCGCCATGCCATTAAACCCATGAGAACTGCCAGGGAACACCGCACCGTACTACACCCTCACCCATGCTGTTAGCACGCTGTGCCACCATCACCGACGAGCTCGCGCCCGCACCGCTCAGTCCCCTTTCCGCGCTATAAAAGGAGGCCACCCCCGCATCCATTCTCCACACCAACACCCTGACCACTCCTCACTGACCCTCCCCCACTTCTTCCCAGAGCAAGGCGAGCCCTCTCTCGCCAGAATTCAGCCGGAGCCTGCCGCTACTGGAGGAGAAGGGCGCCAGCGATTCCGACCACCCCAAGCCCTGCCGTGATCGCGCCTCGCCTCGCCGTCGTCTACCACGTCGATTGCCCCTGTCGCCGACCCTAGATGGAGCTCAGGTGAGCCCCGCCAGACCCCCACCACTGCGCTAGGTTTAGTTCCTCGCCGGAGCTATTTGTCGTCGTTGATGACTCCCAACCGTAGGATTAGAATAGGATCGCACAACTCAGATTCGTAGATACCGTTTCACGTATAGTAAGTCGCTGACTGGTGGACCCGCCTGTCAGTAGCCTGCTGTGCTGTGCAGTGCAGCTGGGCCGGCCGTTTTAACTTCCCGCGCTGGCCTGGAAATTTAAATAATTGATTTTCCATTTTAGTTTAAACTAGCTTCTGTCCACATATTCAAAAATTAATTCAGAGAGTTTCACTGAACCAAATTGCATGATTCAAATTTTGTTAGAAAGATACTTAAATTATCTATCCAAGCCCGTTGGATTTAATTCATTTGGAGTTAGAGATACTATTAGTAAAAATAATAAGACAGAGACTTTTGCAACTTCAAATATTTTTTAAATATCAAGCATAATAGCTTTTGAGTTGATTCCAACTCTCAAAAATCACATTTGATAATATCTATCTGAATATGTAAAAATATCTAGGTCTGCATGCAGTGAAATTGGAATATTATCAAAAGAATGCTATTAGGGCATTTCTAGTCACTTTAAATCTATTAAATGATAATCTGGAAATTAATAAAATGTGACCAACCCTTTAAATCACATTCCCATGTATTAGAATATATGGTGATGACATGTGTCCACATGATCCCATATTTTAATTGGATAATATTAAATCTTAATTAATTTCAATGAGTAGAAATTACTTTTCTCAAATAAACTAAATAAAACTCGTTCTTTAATTCATGTGATGACTGTGATGATGCTAGATCATCAAGTGTGAGCCTTAGTGTGCTAAATAGAATTAGTTAAGTATTGTTTGGTGATTGTGTACCCCATATTTATTTATAGACGATAGTACCGACCCAAGCTACGAGGAGGAGGAGTTCTACCCCGAAGAAAAGGAGGAAAACTTCAATCACCGCACAATTCAAGGCAAGATATTATTGGCAAGCTATAATTATACAAGTTAACCATGCAAGTTTTAACCTAAGAAAGATGCATTAGGCATGCTTTGGTTATATACCTTTGATTTATACCCATCCCAAGTTTTACTTGCAAGCTTTACTCTTCTATTTTACCAAAGTACTGTACTTTTAGTTAGTGCCTTGTGAGGATTTGGAAAGTAGCATAGATAGCATAAAGAGTATAAAACTAGGACTATACTAGATGTCATTCTATGGCATGAGATTGAGACTAGCATCCCTCATTAGTGAACACTCTTAACTTAGTGGCTAGTGCTAAGCTTAAAACTTGATCACTTTAGATGGGAATACTTGGTGAAAATGATTATGAAAACATTGGAATGATACTTCATTCTATTGAAATGTTTTGACATGTGTTGAGAAACACAAATGGATTTGATGATGAAAATGTTGAGGCATGAGCCTTAACCCTTCTACAAAAACTGATGTTTGGGTTCGGATGCGATACCATTCCAATTTTACCGTACAACCACAATACCTGAATTGGATAGGGCTTAGCCAGAAGTTTATATGCATTAGTAGGGGTTCCCTTGTGGAAGAAGTTTGAGCTGAGGCTACTTCTTGATGATGTCTACCTATGTAGTGCCCAGGATGGCAGATGGCCATGTCTGGGAGGCCAAGCTCATAGGGGAGGTGCCTATACTAGAGTGTGTAATTGAAAGGTTATGATTGATTATCCGCATACTAAGTATGATGATTCAGGGTTATCCCTGACAGATGTATCGAATTTTGTGGTGAAAGTGTACCACCTCTACAGAGTGCCAAACTATTCAAATAGCCGCGTCCGTGGTCATGGACAATTGGAGTGGCCATACTGTTCCGTCGTCAGATGTTTTCAAAATGACTTGTGAAGTGAACTATGAATTTGGCTTGACCACAACAGGGTTGTGAATATGAAAACTAGGTTCCCACTTAAGTGATTTAGAACATTTACTTAGTTTGCTTTAGTTCTAAACTCAGTTTAGATAAACCTGCCTTTTTGCAAATAAACCTAGAGCTTAAGTTTCCTACTAGAGCTACCTTACTTGTTAGTGATAGTTTGCGGGTACTTAAAGAGTACTCATGGCTTTGTCCCTGGCTATTCCCGTGGCCATACTATGAGGAGGACTATCAGGAAGATGGACAGCAAGACGTCTACGACAACTAGGACCATCTCCCATCGTCAGCATTGCCTGTGACACTGAAGATGGAGCCCACTGCTACGCTTATTATTTCCGCTACTTGTTTGTATTAAGACTAGATCATGAGATCCTTTATTTGTGAAAGACCTTATTATGGTTTGTAATGATGATGTACTATGATATCCAATCTGTTATGTCTCGCAAAAATGGTAATCCTGGGATTACGATGTATGGCATAACAGGCATCTAGGATTAAAAATCCGGGTGTTGACAAGTTGGTATCAGAGCCATCCTGACCATAGGAGACCATAGTTAGAATGGACGTTTGAACAAAAATCTTAGTTTCCAAAACAAAAGAAGTGAGTATTTATGAAAAACTATTCTCCCTCTTATCCTTGTGATTCTTTCATAAAAATTCATGTCTCCCAAAAAATTCTTACATTCCTACATAAAACTTGACACACTTGATCACTTCACTAACTTACTCATCCTAAATTCTTATAGATGGAAGTTCAGTATTGCAAGTTCTACCAGTTGGGCAACAGAGGCCAGCTGATCTTTGAGAGGGATCTAGATGCACTATTAGAGTATCTTGAGTGCTCGCATCAGGAATTCTTCGGGTCTCAACTCAAGTATCACCCCGGAGGAGATCTACAATGGCTGATAGTTGCAGATCTCAGAGGCAAAATGGAAGCACCCCTTTCTGAGAAGATTCAATTCACCTTGCGGGAGAACAACTGGCTAGATGGATTAGCCAGGGCCATGCATGAAGCTCTTGCCCGTCTATGTGGGCAAAACATCAACTTGATCCAGGGAACTTGCTTTGCGCACTTTGCAAGGCGTGATTCTATGGGAATGCCATTGGAGATGCCAAGTCACCCGGAGATGAAGCGCTAGGTGGAAAATCTTGACTTCCTGCTGTATGATAGGCAGAAGGAATTGGATAATGCTCGAGCCCACGCCAATCAAAACCTTGCCATTTCCTCCAAGAAGGATCAGACTCTCACCATGCTAGTCAAGGATCGCCAATCACTTTGTCATGAACGCGAGAAGAAGGATCGCACCATCAAGCGTCTTCGCAAGAAGGTGGCCACTCTCGAGAAGACCATCCGTGAATAGGAAGTCCAGCTTGAAGCAAAAGAGGAGGAGGAGGAAGGTCAAGACATCCAGGGAGATCTTCACTCTTACCTTAGTGATGACAATGACTACCTGGAGGATGATGCCATGGATTTCTACACCGATGATGATGATTCCGACTTCATTGATGATGAGTATATGCACTTGATCACTACCATAGGAATGAGTTGTATCGGTCGCACTGTATCTTAGTTCACAGAATGGTTCTTAAAACCATTTGTTTTCCATTTGTGTTGTGGCGTGTGTTGTATTGTGTGCTTGAATGAATGAATGAATGAATGAGAGGAAGTTGTTAGTTTGAAAAACCTGAGTCAAACTCAAAGTTTAAACCTTTTGAAAACAAAACCATGAACATTAGAAATTTCCCTCTTATCTCATTATCTATCTCAATCTTCAGATGCCTCGTGGAAATCAAGGAGGAAGCATCTCATCACAGGACCCGATGCTACAGATTCTGCAGATGCTAGTTTACGACCGTGAAGCTAGTAGAGCCGAACGCCAAGACAATCTAGCCACCCTTCAACAGATCGCTCAGATGTCCCACAATAATCAAGGCCATGGAAATCAGGATCATCACGGATCCAAGCTCAAGAACTTTCATAATACCAATCCCCCTATCTTCAACAAATCTAAGGATCCTTTAAATGCTGATGACTGGCTGCAAACCATGGAGAACAACCTGGTGGTCGCAGGAGTTGACGCTAATGAGAAGGTACTGTTTGCCACCCATTATCTGGTAGGAGATGCAAGAGCCTGGTGGAATAGCACCCGTACCATGAACAACGGTCAAGTCATGACTTGGGAAGCATTCAAGATCAAGTTTAGCCGCACCCATGTGCCACAAGGTTTGGTCACCAGAATGAGAGATGAGTTCAGGGAACTGAAGCAAGGAAGGATGACGGTAGTTGAGTACCACGACAAATTTCTGTCCCTAGCTAGATATGCCCCTGATGAGATCAACACTGAAGCCAAGAAGAAGGAAAGATTCCTGAATGTATTGCATGATGAGATGCAGACGGTGTTAGTCAACATCCGTTTTGGAGATCTAGAAGAGCTAGTAGACTCTACCATCCAGATGGAAGGGAAGATCAACCAAGCCAATGACAACCACAAGCGCGGGATGATGCACCAGACTAGGTCCCACAATACCCAGAAGTATCGCCCCAACCCGTCTATAGGATATGCCCCAAGAAACAATAGACCCCCGATGTCCCGTCCAAGCTACCCCAATCGTAGCGGAGGAAACTTGAAGTCTGGAGGAAACCACCACAACAACAACCCTGGCAACTCCAACAATTTCAACCATGCACCGCCCAAGTCCAAAAACAACAAGAACAACAATACTACCCCAAGGACTAGAAGCAATGCTGTGCCTGTTGCAGCCAAAGACAAGAGCCAAATTACTTGCTTAGAATGTGGAATCAAGGGTCACTAATCCAACGAGTGTCCCAAGAAGCTTGCAACCACCACCAATGTGAATGCCCCCACTCAGCAGCAACGCCGTGTTCAACCTGGAAGAAGATTTGCCCTAGGGAATTCGCTCAAACGCAACGGCCGTCGGTTCCACATGAATGCTGAAGAAGCTCAGGAAGCGCCCGATGTCGTGCTGGGTATGTTTTCTGTTAACTCAGTACTTGCAAGAGTGTTGTTTGATTCTAGAGCATCACACTCGTTTGTTACAGAAGAATTTGCATGCACTAGTAAGATTCAACCAACAAAATTGAAGCATGTTAGGATAGTTCAAATACCTGGTTTAACCACCAAAGCTAGAAAAATTTGCAAGGCTGTACCTATCAGAATCCATGGGATAGATTTTTTTGCCAATCTAATAGTACTTGGAACCAAAGGTTTGGAAGTAGTACTAGGAATAGATTGGACGTCGAAACATAAAGGATTGATCGACTATGCCAAGAAAGCCATAACCATGACCAATAGCTCTGGAGTATCAGTAGAGCATGTATCTAAAACCTTGCCCCGTCAGTTCAAATGCAACAAGAGTCTATCCCAACCAACCATAGACCAAGTTAGAGTAGTCTGTGAATACCCCGACGTATTCCTAGATGAATTGCCTGGTATGCCACCAGATTGGGATATCGAGTTGATTATTAAACTAATTCCTGGAACTGAACCCATAGCTCAGAGATCTTATAGTATGAACTCATCTGAACTAGTGGAGCTGAAGAAGCAACCTGATGCTATGCTGGAGAAAGGTCTGATTGAACCAAGCGCATCGCCATGGAGATCGCCTGTTCTATTTGTGGACAAGAAAGATGGAGGTAACCGTTTGTGCACGGATTACCGGAAGCTGGATGATGTCACCATCAAGAACAAGTACCCACTGCCAAAGATTGAGGATCTATTTGATCAGTTGACTAGTGCTAGAGTGTTTTCTAAGATTGATCTTAGAACTGGTTATCACCAACTCAAGATTCGTGCAACGCATATTCCAAAGACCGCCTTTACCACCAGATATGGATTGTATGAGTATATGGTCATGTATTTTGGATTAACCAATGCCCCCGCTTATTTCATGAACCTCATGAATATGATTTTTATGAACTTTCTGGATAAGTTTGTCGTTATTTTTATCGATGATATTCTAATCTATTCCAAGTCAGAAGAAGACCATGAGCAACACCTGAGAACCATCCTTGAAACCCTTAGAGCATCAGTTGTATGCCAAGTTTAGCAAACGTGAGTTCTGGCTGAAATAAGTAGGATTCCTCAGACATATTGTGTTGGCACGAGGAGTCGTTGTTGATCTCGCCAAGATCAAATATGTTGAAGAATGGAAAGCCCTAACCACTCAAACTCAAGTCCATGCATTTCTCGGATTAGCGGGATACTACCGCAAGTTCGTTGAAGGATTTTTGAGCATCGCAAGACCAATGACCCAACTGTTGAAGAAAGATAAGAAGTTTGAATGGACAGACAAATGTGAAGCAAGTTTCCAAGAACTCAAGAAGAGATTGCTTTCAGCCCCAATCTTGATTATGCCGGATATCAAGAAGCCTTTTGATGTCTATTGTGATGCATCCAAGATTGGTATCGGATGTGTGTTTATGCAAGAAGGCAAAGTCATAGCATATCTGTCAAGACAACTAAATCAGCATGAGCAAAACTACCCTACCCATGATCTTGAATTAGCAGCTGTAGTGTTAGCTTTGAACACATGGCGTCATTAACTTATGGGTAATCACTGTGAGATTTATTCGGATCACAAGAGTATGAAGTATATTTTCACTCAGAAGGAGCTAAATATGAGGCAAAGGAGATGGATAGAGTTGATCAAGGATTATGACCTTGACATTCACTATCACCCCAGCAAATCCAATGTGGTAGCGGATGCTCTTAGCAGATTGCCGTGTAGGTTAAACACCATGATCAAAGAAGCCCAACCAAGTTTGCATGAAGAGTTGGAGTAGTTTAGAACGGAGCTAGTTAGCAAAGGATTTTTAGCTAGATTGAACTTCAACCCACTTTAATCAGTCAGATCAAGGAGGCGTAGAAAGGAAATGAAAGTTTCAACAGAATCAAACGTCGTATCGGTACAGGAAAGGTACCCGGATTCACCAAAGATGAAGAAGGAGTTTTGTGGTACAAATGACGTATCTGTGTACCAACAGATTCGGAGCTGAAGCAAGTTATCATGCAAGAAGTTCATGATACTCTTTATTCTATCCACCCCAGGGGAACAAAGTTGTATCAGGATTTGAAGGAGCAATTTTGGTGGCACAAGATGAAGAGAGAAATTGGAAGCTACATAGTCAAGTGTGATATCTGTCAAAGAGTCAAAGCGGAACATCAGAGACCCGCAAGACTGTTGCAACCATTACAGATTCTGGAATGGAAATGGGATTCCATCGGAATGGACTTTATCACCGGTTTACCTACTTCTAGTAGGGGAAATGACTCTATTTGGGTCATAGTTGATAGACTGTCCAAGGTAGCCCATTTTATACGTGTCAAGACAAACTACCAGAGTTCGAAGCTAGCAGAGTTGTACATTGCTAGAATCGTCATTTTGCATGGAACCCCTAAGACCATAGTGTCAGATCGAGGAACCCAATTTACCTCAAGATTTTGGTAGAAAGTCCAAGAAGGATTGGGAACCAAGCTGAATTTCAACACCGCTTATCACCCGCAGACCGATGGACAAACTAAAAGAGTCAACCAAATCTTAGAAGATATGTTGAGAGCTTGTGTGTTAGAGTATGGATCAAAATGGGAAGATTGTCTGCCTTTCGCAGAATTCTCATACAACGACAGTTATCAAGCCAGTTTGCAAATGGTCCCATTTGAATTTCTATATGGAAGGAAGTATCATACCCCCTTGAATTCGTGCAAGTAGGAGAGAGTTAGATTTTCAGACCCGGCATCCTACGAGAAGCCGAAGAGAAGGTTCACAAAGTCCGTGAGCACCTCAAGACCGCCCAGTCCAGATAGAAGAGTTATGCTGACAAGAGATGTCGAGACTTGACTTTCAATGTCGGAGATTTCGTGTATCTCAAAGTGTCGCCTTTGAAGGGAATGCAACGTTTTCAGCTGAAAGGAAAGTTAGCCCCTAGATATATTGGACCCTTCAAGATTCTGAATCGCCGAGGAGAAGTATCTTATCAACTGGAACTGCTAGAAGAGATGTCAGCCATCCATGACGTGTTTCATATCTCGTTACTTTGCAAATGCTTAGAAGTTCTGGAGAAGACTAAAGTTTTTAGGAACATCGATCACCGAGACATTGATATCAACAAGGATCTGACGTATCGACCATCCGTATTTTGGAATAAGCCTTCAGAACCACCAGGACCCTGAGTATCAAGTTTCTCAAGATCCAATGGAGCAACCATATCGAAGAAGAAGCTACCTGGGAGCGAGAAGATTACATTAGGACTGAGTTTCCAGGTCTATTTAGTTCCTAGTTTTTCTTAAATCTCGTGACAAGATTTTGTTTAAGCAGGGAAGGTTTGTAACACCCCAAAACTTCTAATCAAGTTTATCAAATTCTAATCACCCAATTTAGGGTTAACAAAAACTTTAAATAAGAAAATGAATATGAATGCATGTGTGTTTGCATTAGTGTAGATTTGAGTGCTTATGCCATTCTTGATTGTTGCCAATGATGTGAAATGGTTTAAAGGTGAATACTACATCATCTAGACCAATTACAAACAAAATCAAAAGAAAAGGAAATCAAATATGAATAAATAAAGCAAATGGTCATTTTGACAAAAGTTAATCACTAGGCCACTTTGTGTGTTCCTAGAAGAAGATTTCTAGCAGAAACATTTCTACTTCTTTTCACCCCTTGCTAGACCAAGTAAAAGTGTATCAAGGCCCACTTTACAAACTGACAAAAAACATTTTTCAAATCAATTTAATGGACAGTTAAAAATTGAATCTAGTTCATATGCTAAGATCCCACTTCTTCAAAAACCCATCAAACCAATTCCCCTTGACCTCTCAAAGCAAACATAGTTACTCAAGCTTAAGATCAAACTACTCAAAAAATTTGAATCAAAAATTCCAAAGTAAAATTCTTGCGGACATATCATCAAACACCTTAACTACACAAATAAACCTCTAGCCTAACTTCACTGTTTCCATAGTAATTAGTCGACCATTTGGTCCCCTCTTCACTCCCCTGTCTCCCCTGAGCCTAGCCAGCTCCCAGACCAATCCCCCCTTCGCCGTATGCACAGTGGAGTGACACCCAGTTTTTGTCACCGCCGGTCGACCAAGGACCGGTTGCAGCAGACCACCCCGTGCCCATCCAGGATGTCTAGGAGGTGCGCCACAGTCCACCGCCACCCACTGTCCAGGCCATGACCCCAGCCAAGCCATGGACCACCCTAGATACGCCGCACACCGTGCCTCTGCGCCATCTCCAGAGCACGCCAGCTCGCCGCGCCCGACCAGCTCGCACAGCCCGCGCCTCACGTTGCCTCGCGTGCACCAGCCCGCCATGATCACAACACCCCAGCAGACACCCCCATTGGCCGCCGCATGCCGCCGCAAACACCTCTGCCTCCACGCGCTCCGCACGCGCCCGACCAGCCTAGACCGCCCCGCACCATGCCATTAAACCCATGAGAACCTCCAGGGAACATCGCACCGTTCTACACCCTCGCCCATGCCGTTAGCTCGCTATGCCACCGACACCGATGAGCTCGCGCCTGCATCGCTCAGTCCCCTCGCCATGCTATAAAAGGAGGCCACCCCCGCCTCCATTCTCCACACCAACACCCTCACCACTCCTCACTAACCCTCTCCCACTTCTTCCTGGAGCAAGGCGAGCCCTCTCTAGCTAGAATTTGGCCGGAGCCCGCTGCTACTGGAGGACAAGGGCGCCAGCGATTTCGACCACCCCAAGCCCTGCCGTGACCGTGCCTCGCCTCGCCGTCGTCTACCATGTCAATTGCCCCCGACGCCGACCCTAGATAGAGCCCAGGTGAGCCCCGCCAGACCCCCACCGCCGCGCTAGGTTTAGTTCCTCGCCGGAGCTGTTCGTCGTCAACGACGACTCCCAGCCATTGGATTAGAATAGGATCGCACGACTCAGATTCGTAGATACCGTTTCGCGTAGAGTAAGTTGCTGACTGGTGGAACCCCCTGTCAGTAGCCCGCTGTGCTGTGCAGTGCAGCTAGGCCGGCCCGTTTAACTTCCCGCGCTGTCCTGGAAATTCAAATAATTGATTTTCCATTTTAGTTTAAATTAGCTTCTGTCCATATATTCAAAAATCAATTCAGAGAGTTTCACTAAACCAAATTGCATGATTAAAATTTTGTTAGAAAGATATTTAAATTATCTATCCAAGCCCGTTGGATATAAATCATTTGGAGTTAGAGATAATCTGTAGTAAAAATAATAAGACAAAGACTTTTGAAACTTCAAACATTTTTCAAAAATCAACCATAAGAGCTTTTGAGTTGATTCCAACTCTTAAAAATCACATTTGACAATATCTATCTGAATATGTAAAAATATCTAGGTTTGCATGCTGTGACATTGGACAAGTACCAAAAGAATGCTATTAGGGCATTTCTAGTCACTTTAAATCTATTAAATGATAATCTTGAAATTAATAAAATGTGCCAACCCTTTTAATCACATTCCCATGTATTAGAATATGTGGTGATGACATGTGTCCACATGATCCCATATTTTAATTGGATAATTTTAAATCTTAATTAATTTCAATGAGTAGAAATTACTTTTCTCAAATAAACTTAATAAAACCAGTTCTTTAATTCATGTGATGATTGTGATGATGCTAGATCATCAAGTGTGAGCCTTACTGTGCTAAATAAAATTAGTTAAGTATTGTTTGGTGATTTTTAATCCCTATCAACACCCGAATTTTTAATCCCAGATGCCTGTTATGACATACATCGCAATCCCAGGATTACTATTTTTGCGAGACATAACAGATTGGATATCACAGTACATCATCCATTACAAACCATAATAAGGTCTTACATAAATACAGGATCTCATGATCCAGTCTTAGTACAAACAAGTAGCGGAATAAATAGCGTAGCGGTGGGCTCCATCTTTAGTGTCACAGGCAATGCTGACGATGGGAGATGATCCTAGTTGTCATAGCCGTCCTGCTGTCCTCCTTTAGGGTAGTCCTCCTCATAGTCTGGCCACGGGAATAGCCAAGGGCAAAGCCATGAGTACTCTTTAAGTACTCGCAAACTATCACTAACAAGTAAGGTAGTTCTAGTAGGAATGCTAAAATTCTAAGTTTATTTGTACAGTTAAGTTTGAAACCAAAGCTGAGTTCAAAAACAAAGAAAGATAAAATAAAGTTTGAAATCACCTATGTGGGAACTTAGTTATCATAGCCACAACCATGTTGTGGTCAAGTCATGTCACAATTTGTTTCATAAGTCATTTTGAAAACATCTGACAACGGAACAGTATGGACAATCCAACTGTCTATAACCGCGGATGCGGCTATTCGAATAGTTTGACACTCTGCAGAGGTGGTACACTTTCACCACAAAATTCGATACATCTGTCAGGGATAACCCTAAATCATCATACTTAGTATGCAGGTAATCAAACATAACCTTTCCTTTACACACTCTAGTATAAGAACCTCTCCTATGAGCTTGGCCTCCCAGCCATGGCCATCAGCCATCCTGGGCACTGCATAGGTGGACAACATTCAGAGGTAGCCTCAGCTCAAACCTCTCCCGTGAGGGAACTAATACTAATGCATATAAACTTCTAGCTAAGCTTTACCCAATTCAGGTATTGTGGTTGTACGGTAAAATTGGAATGGTATCGCATCCGAACCCAACCATCAGTTTTTATAAAAGGGCTAAGGCTCATGCCTCAACATTTTCATCATCATCATAAACCATTTGTGTTTCTCAACACATGTCAAAACATCTCAATAGAATGACTCATCATTCCAAGGTTTTCACAAGTCATTTTCACCAAGTATTCCCATCTAAAGTGATCAAGTTTTTGGTTTAGCTCTAATCACTAAGTTAAGAGTGTTCACTAATGTGGGATGCTAATCTCAATCTCATGCCATAGAATGACATCTCAGTCTTGAAGGAAATATGCCCTAAGAGGCAATAATAAAATTGTTATTATATATTCCTTATATATGATAGATGTTTATTTTCCATGCTAGAAATGTATTGATTCGGAAACATCAATACATGTGTGTTTAATAAACAAAAAGGGTTCCCAGTCATGCCTCTCTTATAGACTAGTTTGTTGATTAACATGATGATCAAGGTTTCCTGATCATGGACATTGGATGTTGTTAATAACAAGGTCACACCATTGGTGGAATGATGTGATGAACATTCATCCGAAGTATAGCATTACGATCAAGTCATTATGTTTATATTGCTATAACATCATACGAAGTAATCTTTATCCTTAGACCATGAGATCATGTTAATTGCTAACACCGAAAGAGTATCTTGATAACATCAAATGTCACACCGTAACAGGGTGACTATAAAGATGGGTTCAGTACTACAAAGGTGTTATGTTGAGGCTCATGGATTAAGAGTGGAATTTGTCAATCCAGATGACGGATAGATATACTCTGGGCCCTCTCGGTGATATCACATTAGGATAGCTTGCAAGCAAGTGATGTGATCACTAGAATGTTATATCACGGGAACGACAAAAGAGTGCATGTCGGTAACGAGATCAAACTAGGTATGGAGATACCGATGATCGAATCTCGGACATGTAATATATCGAGAGACAAAGGGATTTAGTTACAAGCGTTAAAGGTTCTCATGATCACAGGAGTCATCGTTGAATGTGTAGGAGTCAGTACGGATCTCCAGGTCCCGCTGTTGATTATTGATCGGAGAAGGGTCTCGATCATGTCTACATTATTCGCGAACCATAGGGTGGCACACTTAAGAGTTACCAGACACCATTTTGGAGCACATATGTTTTAGATGAAAGAATTGCAAAGCGCAGGAATTGTTTTCAATAGAAACCGGAAATTGTTTCGGGTGAAATTGTAGAAGGTGGTTCTGCATGTGATATTGAAATATTGCAAGGGGCTATATGTGAATGTTTGTTAATTAAAGTAATTAACAAAATTCTGAATAAATTTAATAAAAAGAGTTTTATTAAATGAGAGAGCATTAAATTTGGAGAAATTTAATGCATTTAAAGTGGAGACTTTAAAAGGGAATGTGAAGAGGCATTTTAATGTGGAGGGGTTACCACCACATGAATGGGGGAGGTGAGGGGTCACCCCCCATGTGCCGGCCATGGAGAGAGGGGGCACCCCCTCCTCCTATAAAAGGCCACCCATTCCCTCCTTCATCCACACACCTCCTTGTGAAGGATCTCTCTCCCCCTCTAGAATTATTCCCCCATGGTCTCAGATTAGCGAGATACATGTTACCGGTGGCATTTCGTCTGGAAGGAGTTGCTGCTTCCGCTGGATCGCTGGAGCGAGGAGGTGGAGGTTGTCCGGTGGCTTAAACGTGTGTGCGAGTGCGGACGCGCTGCTGAGTTGCGGCGCTCGGACTTCCTCACGATCTTGAGATCGGCAAGTGTATGACTACATCAACCACGAGTTCCTACTCGTTAACAAAGCTCGTTGTCTACGAGGGTAAGTTCTCGTTGGATGTATGTCCACCCGTTACTTTGTACCTAGTAGATAGATCTTGGCGTGTAGTTCACACCGTAGGAAATTTTTTGTTTTCTATGCTGCGGACCCAACAGTGGTATCAGAGCCTGATCTATGCGTAGGTGCTTAGCACGGGTAGTACACATATGGTTGATATGTGGGCGATGATGATCATGTTATTGCATCTTCTATGTATTTTGGATATTGGTGGCATAGTGGGATGAAGCGGCCCGGACCAACCTTACATGTCATCGTACATGAGACTGGTTCCACGACTGACATGCAACTTGTTTTGCATAAGTGGCTGGCGGGTGTCTGTCTCTCCTACTATAGTCAATATCTGATTTACAACGAGTTGCTAATAACTTAGTTATCCTTGTTGTGGTTCATGTTTGTAGGTAAGAACGGTTCTATCTCCGAAAGCCCTAAGCCACGTAAAACTTGCAATTGATAAATTAGAGGCGTCTAGTTTAGATCGTTGCTGGGCTAGTGTGTTGATATGGTATTGTTGTAAGTAGATGTATGGTGGATACTCTTACAACACACTCAACGTGTAAGTTCCATAGACCTTGGCCTTACACACAAAGGAATGATAGAGATCATACCACGATGCAAGTGATAGAGATCAAATGCATGGACCATATCATCTCACTTTACACATTAGATGTTAGCATCTTATACTGCTAGTTTGGCGCATTTGGTAGCATTATAAGATGATCCCTCATTTAGATATCAAGATAAAAATGTGTTCTTCCTTGAGTATGCACCGTTCTATGGATCGTGTTTCGAGACATCACGTGATGATCGGGTGTACTCGAATCTACGCTTTCATAGGAACGGGTGTAAGACAGTTTTACACACGCGAATACTAAGGTTCTTACTTGGCTAGCCTAGCATGTACAGACATGGCCTCGGAACACGGACCGAAAGGTTAAGCATGAATCATATGGTTGATATGATGCCCATATAGATGCTCGCCTTTGAAGCTATATCAACTCACGTGATGATCAGACTTGGTATAGTGGATTTGGTTCATGTAATCACCAAAAGGACACGAGGGATGTCGTTTTTGAGTGGGAGTTCATTAGTAATTTGGATTAGTTGAACTCAATCTATCATAAAGTTAGTCTAAATAAACTTTACAAATTCTGTTGTAGATGGCACCACCTGCTTTTAATTTCAATGTGTTCATGGAGAAAGAGAAACTTACTGCGAATGGTAGCAACTTCACCAACTGGGCTATGAATTTGAGGATTCTCCTCACTGCTGTACAAAAGCAATATGTGCTAGATGCGCCGCTAGGCCCCCCATGAGCTCCTGATGCCCTGACGAAGAAAAGAATGTCTATGTGACTCGTTAGGAGGACCACAACTTAGTTCATTACGGCATACTGTATGGGCTAGAGCCAGAACTTCGAAAGCGTTTCGAAAATGGCAATGCCTTTGATACCATGGGAGAATTGAAAATGATTTTAGATACCCATGCTGCCATAGAGAGTTATAATGCTACAAAAAAGTTCTTTAGCTGCATGATGGAGGAAAACAACTCTGTTAGTGAGCATGTACTCAAAATGTCTGGGTACGCTGATAAGCTTGTGTCCTTGGGAATAACGATTCCCATTGACTTAGGCATACATCGTGTTCTCCAATCTCTGCCACCTAGCTACAAGAGCTTCGTGATGAACTATAATATGCAGGGCATGAAGAAGTCTCTTCTCGAGCTTCTGTCAATGCTTAAGACTGTAGAAGTGGAGATTAGGAAAGAACATCAAGTGTTGATGATCAATAGGACCACCGGTTTCAAGAAGGACAAGAAAGGCAAGCACAAGGGAAAGAAGGGTGGCAAGTCTGTTGCCACGCCTGAAAAGAAACCCCGGGCTGGCCCTAAGTCTGACACCGAGTGCTACTATTGCAAGGGGACTGACCATTGGAAGCGCAACTGCCCCAAGTATTTGGCGGACAAGAAGTCCAGCAAGGCAAACAAAGGTATATGTGATATACATGTTATTGATGTGTACTTGACTAGTACTCGCAGTAGCACCTGGGTATTTGACACCAGATCAGTTGCTAATATATGTAACTCGGTTCAGGGGCTACGGAACAAGCGACAACTAGCAAGGGATGAGGTCAGGATGCGGGTCGGCAATGGATCAAGAGTTGATGTGATCGCCGACGGGACGCTACCTCTCCATTTGCCATCGGGATTAGTTATAAACCTAAATAATTGTTATTTGGTGCCTGCACTGAGCATGAACATTGTATCTGGATCGTGTTTGATGCAAAGTGGTCATTCCTTTAAATCTGAAAACAATGGTTGTTTGATTTATAAGAATGATATCTTTTATGGTCATGCACCTATGTTGAATGGTTCATTTCTAATGGATCTCGATAGTAATATTACGCACATTCATAATGTTAATGCTAAAAAGATTAAACTTGATGATGATATGTCTACATATATGTGGCACTACCGTCTAGGTCATATTGGCGTTAAACGCGTGAAGAAACTCCATTCTGATGGACTTTTGGAATCACTTGATTTTGAATCATTTGATACATGTGAGCCATGCCTTATGGGCAAGATGACTAGAACGCCGTTTTCCGGTTCAATGGAACGGGCGACAAATCTGTTGGAGATCATACATACTGATGTGTGTGGACCAATGAGTGTGTCGGCGCGAGGTGGATATCGTTATTTTGTTACTTTCACGGATGATTTGAGTAGATATGGGTATATCTATTTGATGAAACACAAGTCTAAAACTTTTGAAAAGTTCAAGGAATTTCAGAATGAAGTGGAAAATCATCGTAATAGAAAGATCAAGTTTCTACGGTCTGATCGTGGAGGAGAGTATCTAAGTTACGAGTTTAGCACACACATGAAAGAGTGTGGAATAGTTTCACAACTCACGCCTGCCGAAACACCACAACGTAATGGTGTGTCGGAACATCGTAATCGTACCTTATTGAATATGGTTCGATCTATGATGTCTCTGACTGACTTACCTCTATCATTTTGGGGTTATGCACTAGAAGCAGCTGCATTCACTTTAAATCGGGCACCATCTAAATCCGTTGAAACGACACCGTGTGAATTATGGTTTGGAAACAAACCTAAGCTGTCATTTCTTAAGGTTTGGGGATGCGATGTTTATGTGAAGAAACTTCAACCGGATAAACTCGAACCCAAAGCGGAAAAATGCGTCTTCATAGGATACCCTAAGGAAACAATTGGGTATACCTTTTATCACAGATCCGAGGGCAAGGTTTTTGTTGCCAAGAATGGATCCTTTCTTGAGAAGGAGTTTCTCGCAAAAGGTGTGAGTAGTCGGAAGGTAGAACTCGAAGAGGTTATTGAACCTTCTCTTCATGGAATGGCGAGTGGCGCAGCACCAGAAGTTGTTTCGGAGTTGACTTCACCTGATGAAGAGAGAGCTAATGATAATGATCATGAAACTCCGAAAGAGGACACTACCGAACCTCACAGGTCAAGCAGGACACGTGCAACTCCTGAACTGTATGGCAATCCTGTTGTGAATTTCATGGTTGATGAAATGGATGACCCTGCAACGTATGAAGAAGCGATGATGAGCCCGGATTCCAACAAATGGCTAGAAGCCATGAAATCCGAGATGGAATCCATGTACGAGAACCAAGTTTGGAACTTGGTGGACTTACCTCACGACCGAAAGGCCGTTGAGAATAAATGGATTTTCAAAAGGAAAACTGATGCTGATGGTAATGTGACCATCTATAAGGCTCCACTTGTCGCAAAGGGGTTTCGACAAATTCAAGGAGTTGACTACGATGAGACATTCTCTCCCGTAGCGATGCTTAAATCGGTTAGGATTATGTTAGCAATTGCTGCATATTTCGATTATGAAATATGGCAGATGGATGTCAAAACTGCGTTCCTCAATGGTAAGATTGAAGAAGAGTTGTATATGATACAACCTAAGGGTTTTGTCGATCCTAAGGATGCTAATAAGGTGTGCAAACTTCAGCGATCCATCTATGGACTGAAGCAAGCATCACGAAGTTGGAATCTCCGCTTTGATGAGGTGATCAAAGAGTTTGGATTTGTCCAAACTTATGGAGAGGCTTGTATTTACAAGAAAGTGAGTGGGAGCAATGTGGAATTTCTGATATTATATGTGGATGACATATTATTGATTGGAAATGATATAGATCTTTTAAACGGTGTTAAAAGTTATCTAAACAGCAAATTTTTCGATGAAAGACCTTGGTGAAGCGTCATATATATTAGGCATTAAAATCTATAGAGATAAATCAAGGTGCCTAATTGGGCTATCGCAGAGTACATACCTTGATAAGATATTAAAGAAGTTTAATATGGACGAAAGTAAGAAGGGGTTCTTACCTATGTTGCAAGGCAAGACATTGAGTAAGACTCAAAGTCCGGCTACGGCGGAGGAAAGAGAGATGATGGATAAGCTCCCCTATGCCTCGGCCATAGGCTCTATTATGTATGCCATGCTATGTACAAGACCGGATGTGGCACATGCTATTAGTTTGACTAGTAGGTACCAATCTGATCCAGGTTCGGAACACTGGATAGCGGTAAAGAACATCCTCAAGTACTTAAGAAGAACTAAGGATATGTTTCTCATATACGGAGGTGAAGAAGAGCTAGTCGCTAAGTGTTATGTCGATGCTAGCTTTGACACCAATCCGGATGACTCTAAGTCTCAATCCGGATACATATTTCTCTTGAACGGAGCAGCAGTTAGTTGGAGGAGTTCCAAACAACCTGTGGTGGCTGGATCAACAACGGAGGCGGAATATGTTGCTGCTTCAGAAGCGGCACAGGAAGCAGTTTGGATGAAAGAGTTCATTACGGAACTGGGTGTGGTTCCCAGTGCGTTGGACCCGATGGTGATCTATTGTGGCAACAATGGAGCCATAGCCAACGCAAAGGAACAAAGGTCTCACAAGAATTCCAAACATATTAAGCGCCGGTTTCACTCCATCCACGAGCATGTCAAGGATGGAGATATAAAGATTTGTAAGTACACACATACCTAAATGTAGCAGATCCGTTGACTAATGTTCTCCCTAGGGCAAAACATGATCAACACCAGAACTCCATGGGTGTTAGATTTATCACTATGTGAACTAGATTATTGTCTCTAGTGCAAGTGGGAGACTGAAGGAAATATGCCCTGAGAGGCAATAATAAAGTTGTTATTATATATTCCTTATATATGATAGATGTTTATTTTACATGCTAGAAATGTATTGATTCGGAAACATCAATACATGTGTGTTTAATAAACAAAAAGGGTTCCTAGTCATGCCTCTCTTATAGACTAGCTTGTTGATTAATAGGATGATCAAGGTTTCCTGATCATGGACATTGGATGTTGTTAATAACAAGGTCACACCATTGGTGGAATGATGTGATGAACATTCATCCGAAGTATAGCATTACGATCAAGTCATTATGTTTATATTGCTATAACATCATACGAAGTAATGTTTATCCTTAGACCATGAGATCATGTTAATTGCTAACACCGGAAGAGTATCTTGATAACACCAAACGTCACACCGTAACAGGGTGACTATAAAGATGGGTTCAGTGCTAGGAAGGTGTTATGTTGAGGCTCATGGATCAAGAGTGGGATTTGTCAATCCAGATGACGGATAGATATACTCTGGGCCCTCTCGGTGATATCACATTAGGATAGCTTGCAAGCAAGTGATGTGATCACTAGAATGTTACATCACGAGAACGAGAAAAGAGTGCATGTCGGTAACGAGATCAAACTAGGTATGGAGATACCGATGATCGAATCTCGGACATGTAATATATCGAGAGACAAAGGGATTTAGTTACAAGCGTTAAAGGTTCTCATGATCACAGGAGTCATCGTTGAATGTGTAGGAGTCAGTACGGATCTCCAGGTCCCGCTGCTGATTATTGATCGGAGAAGGGTCTCGACCATGTCTACATTATTCGTGAACCATAGGGTGGCACACTTAAGAGTTACCGGACACCATTTTGGAGCACATATGTTTCAGACGAAAGAATTGCAAAGCGCAGGAATTGTTTTCAATAGAAACCGGAAATTGTTTCGGGTGAAATTGCAGAAGGTGGTTCTGCATGTGATATTGAAATATTGCAAGGGGCTATATGTGAATGTTTGTTAATTAAAGTAATTAACAAAATTCTGAATAAATTTAATAAAAAGAGTTTTATTAAATGAGAGAGCATTAAATTTGGAGAAATTTAATGCATTTAAAGTGGAGACTTTAAAAGGGAATGTAAAGAGGCATTTTAATGTGGAGGGGTTACCACCACATGAATGGGGGAGGTGAGGGGTCACCCCCCATGCGCCGGCCATGGAGAGAGGGGGCAACCCCCCTCCTCCTATAAAAGACCACCCATTCCCTCCTTCATCCAGACACCTCCTTGTGAAGGATCTCTCTCCCCCTCTAGAATTATTCCCCCATGGTCTCGGATTAGCGAGATACATGTTCCCGGTGGCATTTTGTTTGGAAGGAGTTGTTGCTTCCGCTGGATCGCTGGAGCGAGGAGGTGGAGGTTGTCCGGTGGCTTGAACGTGTGTGCGAGTGCGGATGCGCTGCTGAGTTGCAGCGCTCGGACTTCCTCATGATCTTGAGATCGGCAAGTGTACGACTACATCAACCACGAGTTCCTGCTCGTTAACAAAGCTCATTGTCTACGAGGGTAAGTTCTCGTTGGATGTATGTCCACCCGTTGCTTTGTACCTAGTAGATAGATCTTGGCGTGTAGTTCACACCATAGGAATTTTTTTGTTTTCTATGCTGTGGACCCAACAAGTCTAACTAGATAGGTCAAGTTTTATACTCTTTATGTTATCTATAAACAAGTAAGAAACTTTGATAAAGTAAAGAAAGTAAAGCTTGTAAATAAAACTTGGAGTAGGTATAAGTCAAAAGGGTATAACCAAAGCATGCCTAATGCATTTGCTTAGGTTATCTAGCTTGCAAGGGTTAGCTTGCATTGTTAATGATGGCTTGCAAGTATTAGCTTTCCAATAATAGCTTTCCTTGGTTGGTGCAGTGGTTGAAATTCTCCTCTTCTTCTTCGGTGTAGAACTCCTCCTCCTCGTAGACTTGGTCGGTACTATCGTCTATAAATACATATGGAATACACAAGCACCAAACAATACTAAACTAGTATATTTAGCATACTAAGGCACACATTTGATGATCTAGTATCATCACAAAAATCACAAGGTTTAATGAACTAGTTTCATTTATTTTATTTGAGAAAAGTAATTTCTACTCATTGAAATTAACTAAGATTTAATATACTCCAATTAAAATATGGGATCATGTGTACACATGACATCACCACATATTCCAATGCATGGGAATGTGATTTAAATGTTGGATCACATTTTAATGAGTTTAAGTTTAATAATCAATGATTTAAAGTGACTAGAAATGCCTATATAGCATTATTTTGGTACTTGTCCAAAGTCACTGCTTGCAAACCTTAATATTATTACATATTTAGATTGGTATATTCAAATGTGATTTTTGAGAGTTGGAATCAACTCAAAAACAATTATGGTGGATTTTAGAAAAATGTTTGAAGGTGAAAAAGCTTCTGTCTTGTTATTTTTACTATGAGATATCTAGAACTCTAATTGATTTAAATCCAACGGGCTTGGATAGAGATTTAAATTATCTTTCCTACTAAATTGGAATCATTCAATTTGGTTCAGTAGATCTTTCTGAAATGATTTTCAAACTAGTGGACAAAATCTAGATTTAGTTAAAAAGGAAAAATCTAAATTTGAATTATAGGGCCAGCGCGGGAATGCTAATGGGCTGGCCCGGTTTCACTCCGCGGCGTTGAGGACAGCTGACAAGGGGCCCCGCCTATCAGTGGATCTTTAAACGCGAAGCGGTACGGGGCAACGTGGACCATAGGATTAGAACTAAGATCTACGACTGGGGCTTGTCGTCGACGATGGACATGTCACCGGCGAGGGGGAACCCTAGTGGCTCAGTGGGGATGCAGTGGGGCATACCAGGGCTCCAGCAAGTGTGATGATGGGGGCGATCGAATGAGATGATGACGACAGACTCAGGCGAGGTCGCGACAGCTCCGGGGGTGGACGGAATCGACGGGGGCGTCTCTTCTTCTGCTGCGGCTAACTCCGACGCAATTCCGGCGACTGGCTGCTCGAGCGTCTCTGGCGAGAGAGGGGAAATGATCAGTGGTGAGAGGGGAGTGTGGGAGTGTGGAAAATGAGGCTGGGGGTGGCCTCCTTATATAGGCTCGTCGAGGGGATCGAGAGGGTGACGGCGAGCTCGTCGGTGACGATGGCACAGGTCTCTATCGGCATGGGCTGGGTAGGCAGATGGTGGGCGGTTCCTTGGCGGTTAGCTACGGCTTAATGGCAATGCTAGGGGCGGTGGCTAACATTCGGGAGCATCTCGTGCTCTGAGCGGCAGAGGCGGTGCTCGACGTGGCGGGCGGTGGCTACTGGCCACGCGGTGGGAAGGGGCGTGTCTGGCGGGGTTCTGGGGTCAATGCGGAGCGACACGTGCAGGCTGTGGTCAAGGGGCAGTGTGTGCGGCCTTGCCGGGGATGGCGCTCTGGTGTGTGCTGGCACGGCGTAGAGGCTCAGTGCAGGAGTGCTCGATGGTGGTCCAGGGGCTTTCTTGGCTTGAAGAGCAGACATGGGACGTCGGTGCTACCACGCCTACTCCTAGACATGGGGAGAGAGGGAGGCATGCTCCTGTGGCTTGGGCACGGTCGACTGGCGATCATGGCATCGGGGTGGCGCTGCACTGTGGCTAGGGACTAGGGAGTGGCTAGTTTATGGACTGGTTAGAACAAGGGGAGACATAGGGAGTGAAAAGGGGTCAACTACTCGACAAAGCATTGATCACTAAATAGTGTTAGTTAGGTAGAAAATTTGTGCATGCCACCTGTTCGACACAATGGCCGCATGAAACAAACTTTTGAATTTTGAAGTGAATTTTGGTGGAGTTGTTGATCTTAAGCTTGAGCATCTCTGGTTGCTGGGATTTGTCAAGTTGAAGTCATTTGAGTGGGTTTTTGAAAAAGTGGGATCTAGACATATGAAATAGATTCCATTTTCAAATGCCATTTAAATTTAGTGTTTGAAAGTTTTTGTAAGATCACAAGGTGGGCCTTGGTAGATCTTAACTTGTACTAGCAAGGGGTGCAAAGATCCATAATTGTTTCTGTTTGAATTTGAGTACTAGGAACACCCAAAGTGGCCTAGTTGATTAAAATGGCAAAAGTGACCATTTCCATTTATTAATTCTATTTGATTTCTTTTTCTTTGGATTTTTCTTGGGAATGATCTAGATGATATGGCATTCATCTTAGAATCATTTTACAACCAATAGAACAAACAATCATGGCAATTCAAAATAATTCTTATTTAATGCAACACATATATGCATGCTTAATTATTTAAATGAGAAAAAGTTTTTGTTAACCCTAAATTGGGTGATTTTGATCGTGATATACTGGATTCAAGTTTTGGGATGTTACAAACCTTCCCCCAATAAACAAAATCTCGTCCCGATATTTAAGAAAGAAAACTAGGAACTAAAGAGATCCGGGAACTCAGTCCTAATGTAATCTTCTTGCTCCCAAGTGGCTTCTTCTTCAGTATGGTTGCTCCATTGGATCTTGAGAAATTTGATACTCTGGGTCCTGGTGGTTCTGTAAGCTTCTTCCAAGATACGGATGGGTACTTCACGATACGCTAGATCTTTGTTGATATCAACGGCTCGGTGATCGATGTTCTTGAAAACTTTGGTATTCTCCGGCACTTCTAGGAATTTTTGAAGTAACGAGATATGGAACACATCATGGATGGCTGGCATCTCCTTAGGCAGTTCCAGTTGATACGATACTTCTCCTCGGCGATTCAGAATCTTGAAGGGTCCGATATATCTGGGGGCTAACTTTCCTTTCAGACTAAAACGTTGCGTTCCCTTCAATGGCGAAACCTTGAGATACACAAAATCTCCAACATTGAAAGTCAGGTCTCTCCTTCTCTTGTCAGCATAACTCTTCTGTCTAGATTGGGCGGTCTTGGGGTGCTCACAGACTTTGTGCACCTTCTCTTCGGCTTCTCGTAGGATCCCGGGTCTGAAAATCTGACTCTCTCCTACTTGCGAACAATTCAAAGGGGTATGACACTTCCTTCCATATAAGAACTCAAATGGGGCCATTTGCAAACTGGCTTGGTAACTGTTGTTATATGAGAATTCTGCGAAAGGTAGACAATCTTCCCATTTTGATCCATACTCTAACACACAAGATCTCAACATATCCTCTAGGATTTGGTTAACTCTTTCAGTCTATCCATCGGTTTGCGAGTGATAAGCTGTGCTGAAATTCAACTTGGTCCCTAATCCTTCTTGGACTTTCCGCAAAAATCTCGAGGGAAATTGGGTTCCTTGATACGATACTATGGTCTTGGGGGTTCCATGCAAACTGATGATTCTAGCAATGTACAACTCTACTAGCTTCGAACTCTAGTAGGTTGCCTTGACAGGTATAAAATGGGCTACCTTGGACAGTCTATCAACGATGACCCAAGTTGAGTCATTTCCCCTACTAGAAGTAGGCAAACCGGTGATAAAGTCCATTCTGACGAAATCCCATTTCCATTCCGAAATCTGCAATGGTTGCAACAGTCCTGCGGGTCCCTGATGTTCCGCTTTGACTCTCTGGAAGATATCACACTTGGCGATGTAGCTTCCGATTTCTCTCTTCATCTTGTGCCACCAAAATTGCTCCTTCAAATCTTGATACATCTTCGTTCCATCGGGGTGGATAGAATAAAGAGTATCATGAGCTTCCTGCATGATAACTTGCTTTAGTTTCGAATATGCTGGCACACATATATGTCCTTTGCACCACAAAACTCCTTCTTCGTCTTCGGTGAATCTAGGTACCTTTCCTGTACCAATACGACGCTTGATTCCATCAATACTTGCATTTCCCTTTTGGGCTTCCTTGATTTGGCTAATCAAAGTGGGTTGAAGTTCGATGCTAGCTAAAAATCCCTTGTTAACTAGATCAGTTCTAAAATTCTCCAAATCTTCATACAAACTTGGTTGCTTCTCCTTGATCATAGTGTTTAATCTACACGGCAATCTGCTAAGAGCATCCGCTTCCACATTGGCTTTGCCAGGGTGATAGTGAATGTAAAGGTCATAATCCTTGATAAACTCTATCCATCTCCATTGCCTCATATTTAGCTCCTTCTGAGTGAAAATATACTTCAAGCACTTGTGATCTGAGTAAATCTCATAGCGATTACCCATAAGATAATGACGCCATGTCTTCAATGCCAAAACTACAGCTGCTAATTCAAGATCATGGGTAGGATAGTTCTGCTCATGCTGCTTTAGTTGTCGAGACAGATATGCGATGACTTTGCCTTCTTGCATCAATACACATCCGAGACCAATCTTGGATGCATCACAATACACATCAAACGACTTCTTGATATCTGGCATGATCAATATTGGGGCTGAAATCAATCTCTTCTTGAGCTCTTGGAAACTTGCTTCACATTTGACGGTCCATTCAAACTTCTTGCCCTTCTTCAACAATTGGGTTATGGGTCTTGCGATGCTCGAAAATCCTTCTATGAACTTGCGATAATATCCCGCTAATCCGAGGAATGCACGGACTTGGGTTTGAGTGGTTGGGGCTTCCCATTCTTCGACATCTTTGATCTCGGCGGGATCAACAGCGACTCCTCCGGCAGAAACAATATGTCCTAGGAATCCTACTTCTTTCAGCCAAAACTCACATTTGCTGAACTTGGCATACAACTGATGCTCTCTAAGGGTTTCAAGAATGATTCTCAGATGTTGCTCATGATCTTCTTCTGACTTGGAGTAGATAAGGATATCGTCGATAAACACAACGACAAACTTATCTAAAAAATTCATAAAGATCTTATTCATGAGATTCATGAAATACGCAGGAGCATTGATTAATCCAAAAGACATGACCGTATACTCATATAATCCATATCGGGTGGTAAAGACGGTATTTGGAATATCCGTTGCACGAATTTTAAGTTGGTGATAACCAGTCCTAAGATCAATCTTAGAGAACACACTGGCACCAGTCAACTGATCAAATAGATCCTCTATCTTTGGCAATGGGTACTTGTTCCTGATGGTGACGTCATTCAGCTTCCTGTAATCTGTGCACAAACAGTTGCCTCCATCTTTCTTGTCGACGAATAACACAGGTGATCTCCATGGCGATGTGCTTGGTTGAATCAAGCCTTTCTCCAGCATAGCATCCAAGTGCTTCTTCAGTTCCACTAACTCCGATGGGTTCATGCTATAGGGTCTCTGAGCTATGGGACCGGTTCCAGGAATTAGTTCAATAATGAACTCAATATCCCTATCCGGGGCATACCGGGCAATTCATCTGGGAATACGTCGGGGTATTCACATACTACTCTGACTTGGTCTATAGTGGGTAGGGCTAGACTCTTATTGCACTTGAATTGACGGGGCAAGGTTTCAGATATATGCTCTACTGATACTCCAGAGCTACTGGTCATGTTGATGGCTTTCTTGGCACAGTCTATCAATCCTTTATGCTTTGACATCCAATCCATTCCTAGTACTACTTCCAAACCTTTGGTTCCAAGTACTATTAGATTGGCATAAAAATCTATCCCATGTATTCTGATAGGCACAACTTTGCAAATTTTTCTAGCTTTTGTAGTTGAACCAGGTATTTGAACTATCATGACATGCTTCAAGTTGGTTGGGTGAATATTACTAGTGCATGCAAATTCTTCGGTGACAAATGAGTGGGATGCTCCAGAATCAAACAACACTTGCTAAAGCTGAGTTGACAGAAAACATACCCAGCACTACATCTGGAGCTTCTTGGGCTTCTTCGGCGCTCATGTGGAGGAGACGGCCGTTGCGGTTGTGAGGGTTCCCTGGGGCGAATCTTCTTCCGGGTTGAACACGATGCTGTTGTTGAGCTGGGGCATTCACATTGGCAGTGGCGGCAATCTTCTTGGGACACTCATTGGAGTAGTGACCCTTCACTCACACTCAAAACAAGTAATCTAAGACTTGTCTTTTGCTGCTACAGGCACATCATTGCTTCCAGTTCTGGGTGCAGTGTTGTTGTTGTTGTTGTTGTTGTTGTTGTGCTTGGGAGGTTCACAGTTGAAATTGCTGGAGTTGCCGGGGTGGTTGTTGTTGTTTCCTCCGAACTTCACATTTCCTCCGCTACGGTTGGGGTAACTTGGGAGAGACATTGGGGGTCGATTGTTCCGAGGGGCATATCCGACAGACGGGTTGGGACGGTACTTTTGGTGACTGTTGGATCCAGCTTGGTGCATCATCCGACGTTTGCGGTTGTCGTTTGCTTGATTAATATTCCCTTCCATCTGAATGGTAGAGTCGACTAGCTCTTCGAGATCCTCGAAACAGATGTTGACGAGAACTGTCTGCATCTCATCATGCAGTCTGTTTAGTAATCTCTCCTTCTTAGCCTCCGTTTTGATCTCATCCGGTGCATACCTGGCGAGGGACAAGAATCTGTCACGGTACTCCACTACAGTCATTCTGCCTTGCTTTAGCTCTCTGAATTCATCTCTCATTCTGGTGACTAGACCCTGCGGCACATGGGTGCGGCTAAACTTGACTTTGAAGGCTTCCCACATCATCACTTGACCATGGTTCATCATGCGGGTGCTGTTCCACCATGCTCTTGCATCTCCAGCTAGATAGTGGGTGGCAAACAGAACTTTCTCGTTTGCATCCAGTCCGACGACTTCTAAGTTGTTCTCCATCGTCTGCAACCAATCATCAACATCTAGTGGGTCTTCAGACTTGCTAAAGATTGGGGGATTGGTATTCTGGAAGTTTTTGAGTTTGGATCCATGATGATCCTGATTTCCATGGTTTTGATTGTTGTGAGCCATCTGGGCGATCTGCTGTAGGGTGGCTAGATTTGCTTGGCGCTCTGCCCTACCAGCTTCATGGTCTGCAATGAGCGTCTGCAGAATCTGCAGCGTTGGGTCTTGCGATGAGCTGCTCCCTCCTTGGTTTCCACGAGTCATCTGAAGATTGAGATAGATAATGGGGTAAGAGAAAGTTCTAAGGTTCATGGTTTTGGTTTCAAAGCTAAAGCTTTGAGTTTGACTCAGGTTTTGTAACTAACTTCTTTTCATTCATCCAAGCAAAGCACACAATACAAACACACACACACACCACAACATGAAAGGAGAACAGATGGTTTTAAGAACCATTCTGCAAGCTAAGATACAATGGGACCAATACTTCTCACTCCTACGATAGTGCTCTAGTGCATCTACTCATCGTTGATGAAGTCGGAGTCATCATTGTCGGTGTAGAAGTCCATGGCATCATCCTCCAGATAGTCATCATCATTGCTGAGGTACGAGTGAATATCCCCTAGATGTCTTCACCTTCCTCTTCTTCTTCTTTTGCTGCAAGCTGAGCTTCCTGCTCCTTGATGGTCTTCTCGAGGTCGGCCACCTTCTTGCGAAGACGGTCGATGGTGCGATCCTTCTTTGAGCATTGATGGCAAAGTGACTGACAATCCTTGACGAGCAGTGAGAAAGTCTGGGCCTTCTGGGCGGCAATGGCAAGGTTGTGGTTGGCGAACTCTCTAGCATTGTCCAATTCATTCTGTTTGTCATACAGTAGGAAGTCGAGGTTCTCTAGTTGACACTTCAACTCCAGGTGACTTGGCATCTCTAGCGGCATTCCCATAGAATCACGCCTTGCATAGTGAGCAAAGCGGGTTCCTTGGATCAGGTTGACATTCTGTGTTCAAAGACGAGCGAGATCTTCATGCATTGCCCTGGCTAATCCATCTAGCTATTTATTCTCTCTCACGGAGAATTGAAGCTTCTCGGACATGGGTGCCTCTAACTTGCCTCGAAGATCAGCAACTACTAGCCATTGTAAATCTCCTCCTGGGGCACCATGGAGTTGAGCTCCGAAGAATTCCGGATGTGGGCGCTCCAAGTACTCAGATAGTGCATCAAGATCCCTCTCAAAGATCAGTTGGCCTCCGTTGCCCAACCGATAGAACTTGCAGTACTGAACTTCCATCTATAAGAATTTAGGATGAGAAAGTTAGTGAAGTGATCAAGTGTGTCAAAATTTTATGTAGTAAATGTAAGAATTTTTGAGGAACATCTAATTTTTTTAGAGAAGAATCCCACGGGTAAGAGAGGAAATAGATTTTCACAAATACTCACTTTGGTTTTCAAACTAAGTTTTTGTTCGGACGTCCATTCTAACTAGGGTCTCCTATGGTCAGGATGGCTCTGATACCAACTTGTCAACACCCGGATTTTTAATCCCAGATGCCTGTTATGCCATACATCGCAATCCCAGGATTACCATTTTTGCGAGACATAACAGATTGGATATCACAGTACATCATCCATTACAAACCATAATAAGGTCTTACATAAATATAGGATCTCATGATCCAGTCTTAGTACAAACAAGTAGAGGAATAAATAGCGTAGCGGTGGGCTCCATCTTCAGTGTCACAGGCAATGCTGACGATGGGAGATGATCCTAGTTGTCATAGCCGTCCTGTTGTCCTCCTTCAGGGTAGTCCTCCTCATAGTCTGGCCACCGGAATAGCCAGGGGCAAAGCCATGAGTACTCTTTAAGTACTCACAAACTATCACTAACAAGTAAGGTAGTTCTAGTAGGAATGCTAAAATTCTAAGTTTATTTGTACAGTTAAGTTTGAAAACAAAGCTGAGTTCAAAAACAAAGAAAGATAAAATAAAGTTTCAAATCACCTAAGTGGGAACTTAGTTGTCATAGCCACAACCATGTTGTGGTCAAGTCATGTCACAATTCGTTTCATAAGTCATTTTGAAAACATCTGACAACGGAACAGTATGGCCACTCCAACTGTCTATAACCGCGGATGCAGCTATTCGAATAGTTTGACACTCTGTAGAGGTGGTACACTTTCACCACAAAATTCGATACATCTATCAGGGATAACCCTGAATCATCATACTTAGTATGCAAGTAATCAAACATAACCTTTCCTTTACACACTCTAGTATAAGCACCTCTCCTATGAGCTTGGCCTCCCAGCCATGGCCATCTGCCATCCTGGGCACTGCATAGGTGGACAACATTGAGAGGTAGCCTCAGCTCAAACCTCTCCCGTGAGGGAACTAATACTAACGCATATAAACTTCCGGTTAAGCTTTACCCAATTTAGGTATTGTGGTTGTACGGTAAAATTGGAATTTTATCGCATCCGAACCCAACCATCAGTTTTTATAAAAGGGCTAAGGCTCATGCCTCAACATTTTCATCATCATCATAAACCATTTGTGTTTCTCAACACATGTCAAAACATCTCAATAGAATGACTCATCATTCCAAGGTTTTCACAAGTCATTTTCACCAAGTATTCCCATCTAAAGTGATCAAGTTTTTGGTTTAGCTCTAATCACTAAGTTAAGAGTGTTCACTAATGTGGGATGCTAATCTCAATCTCATGCCATAGAATGACATCTCAGTCTAACTAGATAGGTCAAGTTTTATACTCTTTATGCTATCTATAAACAAGTAAGAAACTTTGGTAAAGTAAAGAAAGTAAAGCTTGTAAATAAAACTTGGAGTAGGTATAAGTCAAAAGGGTATAACCAAAGCATGCCTAATGCATTTGCTTAGGTTATCTAGCTTGCAAGGTTTAGCTTGCATTGTTAATGATGGCTTGCAAGTATTAGCTTGCCAATAATAGCTTGCCTTGGTTGGTGCAGTGGTTGAAATTCTCCTCTTCTTCTTTGGGGTAGAACTCCTCCTCCTCGTAGACTTGGTCGGTACTATCGTCTATAAATACATACAGAATACACAATCACCAAACAATACTAAACTAGTATATTTAGCATACTAAGGCACACATTTGATGATCTAGTATCATCACAAACATCACAAGGTTTAATGAACTAGTTTCATTTATTTTATTTGAGAAGAGTAATTTCTACTCATTGAAATTAACTAAGATTTAATATTCTCCAATTAAAATATGTGATCATGTGGACACATGTCATCACCACATATTCCAATACATGGGAATGTGATTTAAATGTTGGATCACATTTTAATGAGTTTAAGTTTAATATTTAATGATTTAAAGTGACTAGAAATGCCTATATAGCATTATTTTGGTACTAATCCAAAGTCACTGCATACAAACCTTAATATTATTACATATTCAGATAGGTATATTCAAATGATTTTTGAGAGTTGGAATCAACTCAGAAACTATTATGGTGGATTTTAGAAAAATGTTTGAAGGTGAAAAAGCTTCTGTCTTGTTATTTTTGCTAGGAGAGATCTACAACTCTAATTGATTTAAATCGAACGGGCTTGGATAGAGATTTAAATTATATTTCCAACAAAAATGGAACCATTCAATTTGGTTCAGTAGATCCTTCTGAAATGATTTTCAAACTAGTGCACAGAATTTAGATTTAGTTTAAAAGGACAAATCTAAATTTGAAATACAGGGCCAGCACGGGAACGCTAATGGGTCAGCCCAGTTTCACTCCGCGACGCTGAGGATAGCTGACATGGGGGTCCCTCCTGTCAGTGGCTCTTTAAACGTGAAGCGGTACGGGGCAAGGTGGACCGTAGGATTAGAACTAAGATCTACGGCTGGGGCTTGTCGTCGACGACGGACATGTCACCGGCGAGGAGGAACCCTAGCGGCTCAGTGGGGGTGCACTGGGGGCATACCAGGGCTCCAACGAGTGTGGCGATGGGGGCGATCGAACGAGACGACGAGGGCGGACTCATGTGAGGTCGCGGCAGCTCCGGGGGTGGAAGGAATCGACGGGGGCGTCTCTTCCTCTGCTGCGGCTAACTCCGGCGCAATTCCGTTGACTGGCTGCTCGAGCGGCTCCGGCGAGAGAGGGGAGTGTGGGAGTGTGGAAAATGAGGCTAGGGGTGACATCCTTATATAGGCTCGTCGAGGGGACCGAGAGGGCAACGACGAGCTTGTCGGTGATGACGGCACAGGGCTCTATTGGCGTGGGATGGGTAGGCGGACGGTGGGCGGCTCCCTAGCGGTCAGCTACGACTTAATGGCGATGCTAAGGGCGGTGGCTAATGGTGGGGAGCGTCTCGCGCTCTGAGCGGCAGAGGCGGTGCTCGACGTGGCGGGCGGTGGCTATTGGCCACGCGGCAGGAAGGGGGCGTGTCTGGCGGGGTTTTGGGGTCAATCCGGAGCGGCACGTGCAGGCTGTGGTCGAGGGGCGGCGTGTGCGGCCTTGCCAGGGATGGCGCTCTGGCGTGCGCTGGCACGACGCAGAGGCTCAGTGCTGGAGTGCTCGGTGGTGGTCTAGGGGCTTGCTGGGCATGAAGAGTGGACAGGGGACGGTGGTGTTACCACGCCTACCTCCTAGACATGGCGAGAGAGGGAGGGGCGTGCTCCTGTGGCTTGGGCATGATCGGCCGGCGATCATGGCGTCGGGGTGGCACTGCCCTGTGGCTAGGGACTAGGGAGTGGCTGGTTTATGGCCTGGTTAGAAAAAGGGGAGACAGAGGGTGACATGGGTATACCCTACAGGTACCTGAGCTTGGTATATACGGTCCAAATACATATAGGCCCACGATGTCGCCAAGGCCCAGATAGAAGGACTCGAGTAACCTGCGGACTCTCGATTGCTTGAAGATCAAGAAAAAGCTAAAGATAGAAAGTTTGAAGGGAGAACCCTAACTTGTAACCGACTCGACCTACTACCTGAGACCTAGCCTATCTATATAAGGGCAAGGAGGGGGCGACGAGGAGGACACACGCAACCCTAGATTCCACAAACCCTCGCTAGATTGCATCTGCGCACCGTTGTAACTTTCGACTCCCTCAATAATTCCACGAGCAGACAAGCAGGAGTAGGGACCTCTACGAGGCCTGAACCTGGGTAAATCCTTTGTCTCCTGTGTGCTTGTTTGCTAGCCGATATATGTCTCTAGCGCTCCCTCCTTCTCCAAAACCCAAGTCCATAACAATGGGCATTGATGAGTTAAACACTCGTCAATTGGCGCCGTCTGTGGGAACAGGGAGTGCTGATGTTGCGGCTTCTTCGGCCCCATCAACTGGGATCTACAACTCCACAACAGCGGATATTCGCCAGCTCTTTGGCGCCTTTGACTTCACCGTCCACACACCAGCCACTCGCCCGGCCTTCGAATCCGTGGGCGACGGAGTCAGCTTGGCGATTGGGAGCTTCCTCTTCCAAGTTGGACAAATGGGCACGCTTCGCATGCCTGATCAGCCGATAGCACCGGCGATTGCCCCGGCATCATGGTTCCCCCCATCGATCGGCACCCTCAGCGAGCTCAATGCTCCGGTGGCAGTTGGGAACACGGTCAGTGACAGCAGTCGCGACTCCGATCTAAGCGATTTGGCCACTGAAGATGGAACCTACGGTTCCGGATCTGAAAGTTGTGGAAACAACAGCTTCCCTAATCACTTCATGTGCGCCGTCATCAACGCGGGCGACACCTCCGCCAACCGCGGTAACGGTGGCAACACCGGCAACGGCACCAATCCACCCAATCGCGGCAACGGTGGTAACGCCGGCAACGGCGCCGACCCACCCAACGCTGGCAACGGTGGCAACGGAGGAGCAGTCGAACCTCCTAGCATGATCAACGAGCAAACCGGCGAACGCGTCGTGATCAGGCTCAACGAGCAAGAGTGGGATCGCTGCCGCGAAGCCCTACGAGGTGCACCTCTACCCTTCGGGTCCCCGCAGGAACTGCTGATAGGCTACCACTGGCTCCTAAAAGAGGAATTCAAGCGCCAAAAACAAGCAATCGCGCAACTTGAGGCGCGTAAAAAGGCAGCGGACGAGTCGAGCCTTCGTCGCGCTGGGCTCTCCTCCTACGGAGGATCCTCCTCAAGAGGCAACGAGCACCTCGCCAAGAAGAGGCAATCGCGGATGGCTCACCTCACCGACCAAGAGTGCATAGACGCTGCGAAAGTCCTCGACTTCGGCTCTATGACAGTCGACACGAGAGGCAACGTGGTTCCCAGGACACCGCAGGCCGCGGTGACAGCAACCACCATGTATCTTCTCAATAACCAGCCACCAGCTGGAGATCCCCGAACGGCCATGCACCGATCTACGATCGTGGGCCTGGGGCTAATCGAGGCCGCCCTCGACAAGGAACCGATACCAGACCCAAAAAAGGGCAAAGCACTAGCAAAGCGTGACACCTCGCCTTTGTCCAGCGATGACAGTCACGACCTGTCTCGGTGCCGCCGCTCACGGCGACACGATCGCGACTACGATGCACGCAACAAACTCACACAGCGCAAGATCGATAAGTCAAGGGCACGACGTGCTCGGTCGACTAACTCGGAAGAAGAAGATGGGGAGCTCTGCGGCACCAGATGCTTCAGCAGATCCATCAGGCAAAAGCGAATGCCTAAAGGGTTTAAACTCCCATCGGAGAACCCGAAATTTGACGGTCTGCAGGACCCCAAGATCTGGCTGGAGGATCACATCTCCTCCGTCAGGCTACATGGAGGCAGTCGAAGTACTGCCATGCAATGCTTGCAGCTACAGCTGCAGGGCGCTGCCCGGGCATGGCTCAATAACCTCCCATGCGGATCAATTCGCAGTTGGGATGAGCTAGTCTACAGCTTCGTGCGCAACTTTAAGGGCACGTATAAACGCCTCGCCTCAATCGAAGAACTGAGGTGCTACCAGCAAAGATCTGGCGAATCGCTGCGCTCTTACATCCAAAGGTGGTCCATCATCAAGAACTCCACGGAGAACATCTCGGAAGACCGCACGATTGATGCATTCAACGGTGGTGTCCGCCGCATGGAACTCAGGAAGGAGCTAGGCCGCTCAAAGCCCCAGACCATCGACCACCTGATGGAGATCGCGAATCGTTGGGCAGATGGAGAAGATTCGGTGAAGAATCGCGTTCACTCTGACGAGGAGGTAGAACTCGAACGAAGACGCGACAACCGGAGTAAGCGTCGCATGCGCATCTACGATGATCGCGATGATGTTAACATGGTCGCAGCTGGCTACGCCGATAGACGCGACGATAACCGCAACAGCGGATACCGCAGCGGCGGATACCGCGACTCCGGGAAAACCACGCAAGTGTTGCAACGCCGCACTCGCGATGAAGCACCCGCGACCTCCATCGAGGACAAACTGTCCGGGCCATGCACGGTACACTTCTACATCGACAAGCATGATGGCAAGAGAAAGTCCAGCCACCTCCTCAAGGACTGCCGCGAGTTCCTCAAGCTACATGAGGGATTGGTTCGGATGAACCGCAATGCAGTCGAAAGAGGCTACGGAGCCGCTCCAGGCACCGTGGCACATGTCGCACCACCACCACCACCTGGGGCACCCCCGAACGGAGCTGCACCGGACCAGCACCACGGAGGCGAACCGTACCCACGGGCCATGGGTACCATGATGATCCATAAGGGGCGCCCCTCCAATAGGGTGCAGAAGGCCATCAGTCGCGAAGTCAACTTGACCATGCACTCGCCACCATCCACCACTGAGTACCTCAGTGGCAGTGAGTCGTGCATTACCTTCGACAAACGCGACCACCCGCCTCAAGTACCTCGCCCAGGTCATTGCCCCCTCGTACTCAAGGCGCAAATTGGAGGCTTCGACATGAGTCGCGTCTTCATGGATGGCGGAAGCGGCATCAACCTCATATTCACGAGTACCTTGCGAGCAATGAGGATCCCTCTAACCTGCTTGGAGGCATCGGACACAACGTTCCACGGCATCGTCCCAGGGAAAGGCGTATACCCCTGGGCAAAATCAACCTCGACGTCATATTCGGCATGCCAGGGAACTTCCGGCGCGAGCGCATCGACTTTGAGGTCGTCGACTGGCCCTCACAATACCACTGCATCCTCGGACGCGTCGCGTTTGCTAGGTTCATGGCGGTACCCCACTACGCCTACCTGCAGATGAAAATGCCAGGTCCCAATGGTATCATCACGATCAACGGGAGCTTCGAGCGATCTGACAGTTGCGACAGGGAATTCAACAGAATCTCCCAGTCCTTCGGCATGTAGGAGGAGCTCGCGTGATTGAAGGAAACGACAGACAACAGTCTGCCTCCCCTGAGTAGGCCAAGCTCACCTGACCTCTCCTTCGACTCATCTGTGCACACAAAGAAGGTGCAGGTCCATCCATCAGATCCCGCTAAAACGACCCTCATCGCCAACAACTTGAGTCCCGCATAGGAACTCACGCTCGTCGAATTCCTCTGTGAGCACTGGGAAATTTTTGCCTGGTATCCTGCGGACATGCCAGGAGTTCCCAGGGAATTCGCCGAGCACGCACTCAACGTCAACCCCGACGCAAGGCCAGTCAAGCAAACAATCAGGCGACTGTTTGAGCCACGAGCGCAGGCAGTCGGAATGGAGATCAACAGACTCCTCGAGGCCAAATTCATACGCGAGATCAAGGAAAGCACTTGGCTCGCCAATACGGTGCTGGTACCAAAAAAGGACACGGATATCCTACGGATGTGCGTGGACTTCACTTCTTTAAACAAGCACTGCCCAAAAGATCACTTCCCGCTACCACGGATCGATCAAATCATCGACTCAACTGCCGGATGCGAGCGCCTCTGCTTCCTCGATGCCTACTCAGGCTATAACCAAATTCGAATGAAGGAGGAAGACCAGGAGAAGACCGCGTTTACAACGCCCTTCAGTGTGTTCTGCTACAACACAATGCCCTTCGGGCTAAAAAACACGGGAGCCACATACCAGCGGTGCATGCAGGCTTGCCTCAAGGAACAACTGGGTCGTAACATCCAAGTCTATGTCGATGACATAGTAATCAAAACCAAGGAAGAAGCCTCTCTAATCGACGACTTGCGCGAAACCTTCGCCAATCTCGATCGTTACCGGATAAAGCTCAATCCGGACAAATGCGCCTTCGGCGTACCATCTGGGCAGCTGCTCGGGTATCTCATCTCCGTGAGAGGGATTGAGGCAAACCCGAAAAAGATAAAGGCCATACTGGCCATGGAGAAGCCAAAGAACATAAGAGGCGTCCAGCAACTAGCCGGACGAATCGCGGCCCTCAGTTGATTTATCAGTCGAATGGGAGAAAAGGCACTACCCTTCTTTCAGCTCCTCCGCAAAGCTGACAAATTCGAGTGGACCAATGAAGCGCAAGAAGCATTCGAAGATCTCAAGCGCCTGCTATCCACCTCGCCAGTATTGGTGACTCCACGAGAAAGGGAACCACTACTGCTGTACATCTTCGCTACCAACCAAGTGGTTAGCACAGTGCTCGTCGTCGAGCGGGTCAAGGAAAACAAGGTCCACGGCGTACAACGCCCGGTATACTACCTCAGCGAGGTCCTCACGCCAACAAAACAGCGGTACCCACACTACCAGAAGCTGGCGTACGACGTCTTCATGACCGCCCGGCGACTGCGCCATTACTTCCAGGAACACCCAATCGTGGTAGTCAATGACACCCCATTGGGACATATCCTCAATAACCCCGACGCCACGGGGCGAGTCACGCTTTGGGGAATCGAACTGTCTCCACGAGACATCACATACGAAAAGCGTGACGCAATCAAGTCGCAAGTTCTCCCTGACTTCCTCGTGCATTGGATGGAAAACCAACTCCCGGACAAGCCAGATATGTCCTACCTCTGGACAATGCACTTCGATGGGTCCAAGCGGAAAGATGGAGCAGGAGCAGGTGTCATACTGACATCACCTCAAGGGGACAAGCTGAAATACATCCTGTGAATGCAGTTCACAGCCTCAAACAACGAGGCTGAATACGAGGCCCTGTTGCACGGGATGAGGATGGCAAAAGCCTGCGGCGCAAAGAGGCTCATCATATATGGCGACTCCAAGCTGGTCGTCAACCAAACAATGCACGAGTGCGACGCACTGAACGACAACATGATCGCATGACGCGACCTCTACAACACACTCGAAGGAGACTTCGATGGTTGCGAGTTGCGACACATAGGTCGCGAAAGCAACGAGGAGGCGGACACACTCGCCAACATAGGCTCCACCTGCGCCCCCATACCACCTGGGGTATTCCTCGAGCGCATATGCGAACGCTCCATCAAGCCAAAGGCCGCAGAGAAGAAAACAAGCGCAACAACGGACTCGGGGGCTATGCCACCCAATGAGCCAATGGCACTCGATGACTTGGAGCTAGAAACAGGACTCGAGGGACCAATGAGCGTCATGATGATCGAACAATCCTGGATGTAGCCGTACATTACGTACCTCCTCAGCAAGCGCCTACCGGACGACCCGACAGACGCATGACACATCACGCGATGCTCCAAGGCATTCGCCGTTACCAACGGCGAACTGTATAAACGCAGCATCACAGGCGTGTCACAACGATGCGTCTCCCTAGCCGATGGAAGAGAAGTCCTCCTCGACATCCATGAAGGGACCTGCGGGCACCACGCCGGCAGTCGCGCCCTCGTTGCCAAAGCTCTACGAGCTTGATTTTACTGGCCCACGGCCATGCGCGACGCCAAGGACATAGTCCAAAAGTGCAACGCTTGTCAGTGATTCGCGGACAAACCACATGCACCAGGCGCAGAACTACGGCCCATTCCATTGGCCTGGCCCTTCGCACAATGGGGGCTTGACATGGTGGGCAAGCTCCCAAGGTCCTCGCAAGGGGGCTACATCTACCTCTTGGTCGCAGTCGACAAGTTCACCAAGTGGACTGAGGCCATGCCAGTGACCAAGCAATCAGGGCACATCGCGGTCAAGTTCTTCGAATCCATTGTCTACCACTTTGGCGTGCCGCACAACATCATCACTGACAACGGGACGAACTTCACATCCAAGGAGTTCCAAGAATTCTGCGGAAACCTGGGGATCAACATCAGTTACGCCTCAGTCGCGCATCCGCAGACCAACGGTCAGGTGGAAAAAGCAAACGGGCTCATCTGCAGCGGCATCAAGAAGCGACTCCTTTGACCACTCGAGCAAGCCGCGGGTTGCTGGCCAGATGAGCTCCAATCCGTACTTTGGAGTCTACGAACAACTCCAAACAACACCACGGGCTAGACGCCATTCTTTATGGTGCACGGAGCAGAAGCAGTACTACCCGCCAAAGTGCGATACAAGGCGCCACGCGTAGTCACTTACAGCAAACAAGAGTCATCTCTTGCACTCGAAGACTCCGTCGACCTCCTCGACGAGACAAGAGAAATCGCCGCAGAAAGATCCACGATCTACTAGCAGAACCTGCGCAACTACCACAGCAGAAGGCTTCGCCCCATATCCTTCATCGAAGGTGACCTGGTCCTGCGACTAAAGCAGCAGGGGCATCTCAAGCTCGAGTCCCCCTGGGAAGGACCGTACGTGATTACAGAAGTAATCCTAGGTGGCGCCTATCGCCTTCAAGATTTAGAGACAGGAGTCGCATACTCCAACCCTTGGAACGTCGCACAACTGCGACGCTTCTACCCCTAGTTGTTTTACTTTTTACATCGCAAATAAGGCTACTCAGCCAAGGCTACTTAGCCACACATTGTACCTCGTACTGCTCTTCAAATAAATAAAAGCTAAGTGCCCCAAAACTCTGTGTTTTCTTTCACTTTTGTCAATTTTATACTCGGGGGCTACGCCACCCTACCTAAATCTGTTCTTCGAACCAATAAATGCGATATCCTAAGTAGCTGGCACATCAATCAAACCCCTTAACGCAAACTCAACCCAGCCGCAACGCGCCTGGCAGGTTGACAAAGGGATGGCTAGGCTAACGAAAAGGAATCGCATAGTGCAACGCACCTGATGCTGACAAAGCTATTTGTACACATTCAACAATAAATTATCTACAAATATATATGAACTTTACAACACAAGTACACTTATGTGCATGATACAAATCTAGCTACTGTTGCAACAGAAGAACATTGGTTTGTTCGTCGAAGAAGTCGACAATCTCCTCTGCTGGACGGTCCACCGCCTGATAGTGTGGTACCATATTCCAAGCAGATCCGGCCGACAGCGCTGACGGCCCGGAAGCAATGGCGGCGACATCCACGTCAGGCCTGTGCAATCGCACCATCGAGAGGGCAGCCTTGGCACCAGCCACCAACTGCTGCCTCACGCACCCGCGAACCGCGGACATATCTTGAAATTTGGCCAGGAGAGCCAGCAGGCTTGATGGAGTGTCATCCAACGGGAACATCGCCCGATAGATGTTCTTCAAACACGACCGCGACTTCTTCAGGAAGAGCAGCACTCACGAAGCGCGATCTTGCAGGGTCGCCAATGCAGTCGCACGATCATGATCTACCCAGAAGTATCCACTCTCTTGAAGTTGCTCCTGGGTGAGATCATGAAGGAGGATGACAATCCTATCCTTCTCCTCCTGCGGACGGTGTGTGCTAACAACTAAACAAAGCAGCACCAACAGCATGAGTACAACGTACCATTGCGACTAACTACAAAGGAAAAGATGAGGACAAGCAAACTAACACTTAAACTGGTCGCCCAGCCGCGTCACCTCGCCAAGCAGATATTGCTCGCGGGTGGCGGATTTTTCCGCCTTCGACTTCCACACGTCTGCATTACCACGGATCAGGGGCAACTCATGCTCCAGCTGCTTCACGCGATCATGAAGTCGTGACAGCAAGGATAGCTCCTCTACCCTGGAGCGTGGTGGTGCCACTGTCTCATCAGGAGATGGCGAATCCTGGTTTCCCCCCACAGGACCACTCGATGTGCCCTACCACAAGTCAAGACAAAAGCAAATAAGGCGACAAAATTAACACAAAGGCAAGGAGAGCAGACGCATTCAACATAAGCGTTTACAAACACACTCACCAGCAGGCACGTCCTTAGGCTACAAAGGCAACTAATCAATCATTACAACAAGCTAACTACGGAGCAGCTGGCTTCTTCGACTTTGATGGCTTCGGGGGCTTCATCAAGTCCGTGGTAGTATCAGATGCCACTGACTTTCCGCCGGCCCCTGAGGCGGAAGCTTTCGCCGCTTTCTTCGCACGTTGGAGCTCCTCCGAATACTTGGCAACGGTATTTATCAAGGAATGGCCATATTTGGCACAGGCAGTCGCAAAGGGAGCGAATACTACCTGCTGACCATCCGCGCCAACATGCATCGTCTTCGACACCGCAGAAGGATCTATTTCGACTCCGTGGGCTTGCACCATGGCAAGAGACATGGTCACGCCAGCCGCGCGGAGGGAGTTCTTGTACGTGGCAGGCACACCCCCGGCGAGCGACTCCACCAGCTCTTCCACATTGTCGACCAGCTCCGCCTTCGGCATCAACTCCTCCCGGAGGCGACTAAGGGTAACCTTGGCCTTGGACAACGTATTTTGGACAACGGCGCTACGATCCTCGACCGCAGACACCGCGCCCGCCAGAGCGTCATCGCGACAAAGGGCTTGCGGATCAAAACTCAAGTCGCCAGCATCTACACCAAAAATACACACATGGATCAAACTACTAGTGCCACCGACAAAAACTCTAGATGCAGAGAAGAACATCAATAAAATATCTACTAGTAAAGGTACCTGAGAGGGCCTTGGCGACTAAGAACAGTTTCTCTTCGAATAACTTCTCCCTGGCTGCAAAGGAGGCGCGCAGATCCTCTTCGCGCTTCTGGGCATCATCACGAGCCGCGATTGCCTCGTCGTGCCCCTTCATAGCTGCGGCTAATGTCTTCTCCAACGTGGCGACGTTGCGCAGTAAAGCGTTATGCTCAGCTACATGGCAGTCAATAATTGGCTATCAGTCGATTATACCAAAACAGAGAGAAGACAAAAGGAATAAGTGTAGAGCACTCACTTTCGACCACGCGGTGACGCGTCTCCAACATTGCATGCTGGCGACCCATCGCCATAACCTGCTCCGCCACCTGCGCGGCTTCCTTTACAAGGAGCTGTCACACAAAACAAGGAGTCAGAAGAGGGCAGCAGAAGGCGTTGACTACCACATTAAAAAAGAAGGAACGATATACTTACATGGTTCTCTAGCGACTCCGAAGAAGTTTGCTGAACCATCATCCGCGCAACCAATCGATGCTCCCCTACGTGAGGAGAGCTCGAAGAATTGTGCCCGGAGTGGGTCGCCACCAGAGGAGAAGGAGCGCGCTCGACCTCTACCTTGGCCCTTGAAGTCGCGACTCCCGATTCTTTCAAAAACTCGACGTCGCCAGAAGATGACGACGCCTCTTGACTACAAGACCAAGTCCACATTGATAAAAGGGCAAACTCCAGGGCAAAACCATCAAGAAGAAAACAGAAAAGAATGAACGACCCAGCAAACTTACCAGTTAAAGTTGTCAAGATCAAACGTGGCAGCCGCCGATTCTGACGAAGACTCCTTGGGCAATCGCATCTTCTTGCGAGAAGACGGTGCCACAGCCCTCATAGGAACGGCTAGAATTGGCGACTCCGCGCCAACAGCCGCGCCTCCTGGATTCGAAGGAGTCAACACGTCGGAGTCCTTACTACGCGAACGCTTGCGAGTATCCGGGCTCTCGGACTCGGGGGATTCCTCTTCCATATCAGAAGGGACAGTCAACTCAGACTCGTCCTCTTCCAAAGCTTCACGAGGAATAACCCCCTTAGGGAGAGGAGGCATACAAGGCGACACCGCCCAATCCTGCATACAAACAGTGAAGATCAGCAAACATAACAGGTAAGCAACAGAAAATGCAATCACGAAAATAAGCTAATGCGTAGCACAACTGTACCTTAGGAGGAGGATTCGAAGCATCGAAAGGAGGAACGACTGGCTCGTTCGGAAGCACATCCTTGAAGGTGTACTTCGTGACCAGTTGCACCCTCTTATCTACCTCACTCGCGGACATGCCATCAGCAGACACGCGAGTGGCATCATCAGCGCCACCCCATTGAAACATGGGATGGACTCTGGCCTGGAGAGGCTGGACGCGACGACGTAGCCAAGTCCTGACAAGGGCGCAACCTCCCTCTTCTGCGCCTATGCGACTCTCGAGGTCGCAGACGCGTTGATATAACACGTCTGTCTCCGCGAGTTTGGCAGGCATGACCATGTTCTTCCAAGAACGCATCTTCTTGCAGGGAGTCGCGGGATCGAAAGGCGCGAGTCCAAAATGCTCGTCCTTGGCCTTCTGGTCGCGAACATAGAACCATTTGTCCCTCCATCCCTGGACGGACTTGGCAAGCTTGATGTCGAAGTAGGTGGTGGATGGGTCGAAATGGATACCGCAACCACCTACGTCATAAACTAAAGAGCCAGAGGCGGACTAACTCTTCAATTTAAACAAGCGCTTGAAAAGGCCAAAGTGCGGCTCGATTCTGAGCCAGCACTCGCAAAGAGTAATGAAACAGGTGATGTGGAGAATCGAGTTTGGGGACAACTGATGGAGCTGGAGCCCATAGAAACAAAGGAGACCCCTAAGAAAGGGGTGGAGAGGCAAAGAAAGGCCGCGAATGACGAATGCAAGAAACATCATTCGAAAACCAGCGGGAGGCACAGGAATGGTCTCACCGCTGGGGACGCGCGAATCGGCGACTGCTGCAGAAATAACTCCGTCTTGGCGAAGAAGACGGAGATCCGATGCCTTGATAATGGAAGGGCGCCATGCGCCATTGGTCACACGGGTGCCCGCGACCTTCTTTTTCCCGCCGGCGGCGGCGCTGGTGCCCGCAGCAGCGGAGCCACCCTTCTTCTTCGTCGCGGCAACGGTGGCCACGGAATCAGCGGCAGCACCTCCTTTCTTCTTTCCCATTGCGCGGCGGCGATGAGAGCATAGAAAGTAACTTGGAAACGAACGGAGGTGGTCCAGCGCTGTGGAGGAGACGAGCGCAGGAAAGCAGAAGAACAACAACAATGGTAATGGCAGCAAGGATGAAAAGGTGCAGATGAAAAATTACCACCGCAGCGCCGCTATTTAACCACTGGAAGATGCAATACAATGGTTGACAAAAACCTTATTAGACGTGTGGCGCGCATCGCGTTGGACATGTGGAGAAGAGGAAGCGCGAACCGTCCCCCCACTTCTACCATTACGCGCAGAAATTGAGGAGGCACAGTTAAAAGTAAGATTACACACGCCCAGTCAAATCAAAGTCAGAAAGTGGGACCCACCGCTCGTCACGTCCCGTCAAAATCACTCACGCGGGCAACTGAGGTCATACAAACGTCAGCACTAACGTCACCAAGGCTACGTAGTGGAAAACTTCGACTATTTTTAGTCCTTGCTGGAGTCTTCGACTCCACCAAGCACTCGGGGGCTACTCCCATAGGGAGCGCTGGTCGTGCACGCTACGACTTTTTCTTTTCTTGTTGCAGGCACGAAGACAATCACAAAAGCAAACCCCACCACTCGAAACACAGTTCGATTATGGATATGGGTTACTCCCATAGGGAGCGCCGGAAACAAATTCGACTGAAACAAAGCACGCAAAAGACGACATCAGTCGCGAAAATATTTAGTCCCTGCCTGAGTCATCGACTGAAACAAATAAGCAAAAAGACGACAGAAGTCGCAAAAGTTCTTTAGTCCCTGCCTGAGTCTTCGACTCAACCAGGCACTCGGGGGCTACTCCCATAAGGAGCGCTGGTCGCGCACCCTATGATTATTTGCACAAAAAATGTGTGTTGATAACATCCGCACTCGCAACCTTTGGCGACACCGCCTCACAAATTTTCCGTACAAAGAGACTATGTCTCCTGGGATGCCCGAATCGTCTCCGCGATGATAAAATTCGGATGCCACGCTTATGGCGTGAAGGTAAGACCTGAATAAGGCCCGGTAACGCATTTAACTGCGCACTACCAGAAATGTATCCGTGCCTACAGGCATGATGAACATGCCTTGATGGACGCGTCGAGTGCTCACACCCATATAACTAGAATTCGACTCCTGTAAGACCTCGGCGGCCTGAGTCGAATTACACCAGCACTTTTTCGGATTCGAGTTCGGGGACTCGAATTTGAGTAGATTGCGCTGTTTCACCCTAAGGTGGTTAACTGATACCGATACATTGGTTATATCAGGCACGTATATCAACAATCCCTATGACATAAATAAAAGCAGTCGAAAATGTACTCATTCAGGCACTCGAAGACTTCAAAAAAGTCCCCAGTCGAATCTGCGATTCCACTGGACACTCGGGGGATACTGACATGGGTATACCTTACAGGTACTCGAGCTTGGTATATACGGTCCAAATACATATAGGCCCACAGTGTCGCCAAGGCCCAGATAAAAGGACTCGAGTAACCTTCGGACTCTCGATTGCTTGAAGATCAAGAAAAAGCTAAAGATAGAAAGTTTGAAGGGGAGAACCCTAACTTGTAACCGACTCGACCTGCTACCCGAGACCTAGCCTATCTATATAAGGGCTAGGAGGGGGCGGCGAGGAGGACACACGCAACCCTAGCTTCCACAAACCCTCGCCAGATTGCATCTGCGCACCATTGTAAGTTTCGACTCCCTCAATAATTCCAGGAGCAAACAAGCAGGAGTAGGGACCTCTACGAGGCCTGAACCTGGGTAAATCATTTGTCCCCTGTGTGCTTGTTTGCTAGCCGATAGATGTATCCAACGCTCCCTCCTTCTCCAAAACCCAAGTCCATAACAATGGGCATTGATGAGTTAAACCCTCGTCAGAGGGAGTGAAAAGGGGTCAATTACTCGACAAAACATTGATCACTAAATAGTGTTAGTTAGGTAGAAAATTTGTGCATGCCACCTGTTCGACACAATGGCCGCATGAAACAAACTTTTGAATTTTGAAGTGAATTTTGGTGGAGTTGTTGATCTTAAGCTTGAGCATCTCTGGTTGCTGGGATTTGTCAAGTTGAAGTCATTTTATTGGTTTTTGAAAAAGTGGGATCTAGACATATGAAATAGATTCCATTTTCAAATGCCATTTAAATTTAGTGTTTGAAAGTTTTGTAAGATCACAAGGTGGTCCTTGGTAGATATTAACTTGTACTAGCAAGGGTTGCAAAGATCCATAATTGTTTCTGTTTGAATTTGAGTGCTAGGAACACCCGAAGTGGCCTAGTTGATTAAAATGGCAAAAGTGACCATTTCCATTTATTAATTCTATTTGATTTCCTTTTCTTTGGATTTTGCTTGGGAATGATCTAGATGATGTGGCATTCATCTTAGAATCATTTTAAAACCAATAGAAAAAACAATCATGGCAATTCAAAACAATTCTTATTTAATGCAACACATATATGCATGCTTAATTATTTAAATGAGAAAAAGATTTTGTTAACCCTAAATTGGGTGATTTGGATCTTGATATATTGGATTCAAGTTTTGGGATGTTACATTCCCTCGCGGAAGAGGTTTGAGCTGAGGCTACCTCTTGATGATGTCCACCTATGCAGTGCCCAGGATGGCAGATGGCCATGGCTAGGAGGCCAAGCTCATAGGGAGGTGCCTATACTAGAGTGTGTAATTGAAAGGTTATGATTGATTATCCGCATACTAAGTATGATGATTCAGGGTTATCCCTGACGGATGTATCGAATTTTGTGGTGAAAGTGTACCACCTCTGTAGAGTGTCAAACTATTCGAATAGCCGCGTCCGTGGTCATGGACAATTGGAGTGGCCATACTTTCCGTCGTCAGATGTTTTCAAAATGACTTGTGAAGTGAACTATGAATTTGGCTTGACCACAACAGGGTTGTGAATATGAAAACTAGGTTCCTACTTAAGTGATTTAGAACATTTACTTAGTTTTCTTTACTTCTAAACTCAGTTTAGATAAACCTGCCTTTTTGCAAATAAACCTAGAGCTTAAGTTTCCTACTAGAGCTACCTTACTTGTTAGTGATAGTTTGCGAGTACTTAAAGAGTACTCATGGCTTTGTCCCTGGCTATTCCCGTGGCCAGACTATGAGGAGGACTATCAGGAAGATGGATAGCAAGATGTCTATGACAACTAGGACCATCTCCCATCGTCAGCATTGCCTGTGACACTGAAGATGGAGCCCACTGCTATGCTTATTATTTCTGCTACTTGTTTGTATTAAGACTGGATCATGAGATCCTTTATTTGTGTAAGACCTTATTATGGTTTGTAATGGATGATGTACTATGATATCCAATTTGTTATGTCTCGCAAAAATGGTAATCCTGGGATTGCGATGTATGGCATAACAAGCATCTGGGATTAAAAATCCGGGTGTTGACAATGATCAAAGCAGAAGCCCAAGGTGTAACCGACTTAGTTACATAGTTATCTTTCAAATTGTAAACCGACCTGTATTGGACTCCTAGATTCAACTTCTCATATAAAGGCTGGGAGGTGCCAATAGGGAGGGTACCGTAACATTGTCTTAGCAACTCGCTATAAGCTAGATCGTATCTAGGAACTCGGCGACTTTGTGTTTCCCATCAATAAAGATCAAACAAGCAGGAGTAGGGTTTCCTCTACAAGGGCCAGAACTCGAGTAAATCTTGCTCTCCTTGTTTGTCCGATAAGAAGACGAAATCACCAACGCACCTCTTTCCCTGAAACCCAAGTCCATAACAATGTGCACTACCGAGGTCATCACTCGTTAATTGGCACCGTATGTGGAAAATCTAGGCGCTCGAGTCATGAATTTGGAGGCTCCCTCTTCACCGAGCAACAACTCGATGATCGGGAGCGGTCAGATCCATTTCGGCACCATTGACATCATTCTTCGCCCACCCACCCTTCTCCTAGACTTCGACAACCTTGACCAGAAGACAGATCTGATGCTTGGACGTTTCAACTTTCGCATCGGGTCACAGGGAAATTTCTACCTTTTGGATCCAATCTGTTTGGGTCCATCAACATCAATCTCAGCACCAATCACAACATCAGCTTCTTCTGACGGCTCCACTGATGGGATAAACTCGTCCCTAGGAGCAACTATGAGCAACTGCGACTCCATCACAGATCCGAGGGGTCTGTCCGATCTTTATGATGACCTCTCCTTTGATTCTAAGAGCGAGCCATCTTTGGCTCCAACACCTCGCATCGCAGACTCGGCGAACCATGCCAATCTTGAACTCGACGAAAGTGTTGACTCCGGGATCAAGAGGGTTGACCCATACCCAGGGGAGGACTCGATGGATTTCACTAATCTTAGAGATGGTGTCTCCTATGACTCTAATGGCTACAACAGAAGCCCATACTTAGTACACCACCAGGTGTGTGTAATCATCAATGGTTCAAGGGCCACGGGAGATGGATTGGCAGCATCAGAGCAATTCAATTCTAGCGGCAACCCCATCATCAACCCTAATGACATGATCGTGGATAATGACCCAGAGGCTCGCATAGGAGACAGAACAGTGCCACTTGAGAACAACCGCGATAACCCGAGGAACCCAACAGAAGGTACAAGCAATGAAAACCGAATCACTGTTTGGATCTCCGCTGAATTTGGCAGAAAGCAAGAGTTGCCATCAGCGGCAGAGTCCCCTTGGTGCTGGATGCTACACGTCAAGAACTCATGGCCTACCAGTACCTGCTCCATCATCAGAGGTAGGAGATGATAAACTTGAAGAGATAACTTAACGAGTGCAGGAGGCAAGCCAACGCATCTAGCCTTCAGCAGGCATATCTAAGATCCACCCACAATTCCACGAGTGTCACTGGAGGCGCGCTACCAAGGAGGGGTGGATCTCGGCTGGATAGTATCCCCGAGAAGGAGAGGTGCAAGTTAACAAGGAATCTGGATGTATCCTTCATGTCAGTAGATTCGACTGGCAACATAAAGGCCAAGACACCCCAAGCCCTTATCATCGCGGCTCAAACTTATTTGCTCACCACGAAACCACCATCCAACAATCCGTAGGCACCGATCCATCACTCCGCCCACATGGGCCTCGGCATGGTCGAGGATTCACTTGCACAAGGAGATAAATAAATCACCCCACAACCTGATACATCACCATGTTGGAAATATGACCTAGAGGAAAATAATAATATAGATTATTGATAGGTTTTATATCATGCTATAACTGTATTTATAGGAACATCAATACACGTGTGATATGCAAACCACCAGAGTCCCTAGTGATCCTATAGACACTAGTTCATTGGTCAATCGATGATCGGCGTTTCCGATCATGGAAATTTATGTCAATTGATAATGGGGTCATTTCATTAGGCGAATGAAAATGATGGACATACCCAACACAAGAATTGTAACATAGTCAAGTCACGAAGTTCACTGTTACAATGACTAGGAAACGTAGTAACCAATTCCTTAGACGGTGAGACCATATTTAATCACTGTCACCCGAGAGTGCCTTGATTGTATCAAACGTCACTCGGTGAAACTGTGATCATAAAGGTATCTTCAGGTATTCAAAGGGGCATGTAGAGGCGTATGTGCCAAGAGCGGGATTTGTTCTTCCGTGTGACGGAGAGATACTCTAGGGCCACTCGGAGACATGACATCTATAAAGCTGTAGCGTGTGACTAGGTCACAGGGATGGCACAGCTTAGAACAAGTAAAGTTGTACTTGTCGGTAACGAGATTGAACTCAACATGGCAATGTCGTTGATTAGGTCTCGGACAAGTAAAGTATCAAAGTAACAAAGGGAATATGACTCAATGTTTAATGGTTCAACGACAAAGATTCTCGCAGAATGCACATGGGTCATTATGGGCATCCAGGCCCCGCTGATGATCATTGGTCCGAGAGGGGTCTCGACCATGCCTGGAGTGTTCCCAAACTGTTAGGGTAGCACACTTAAGGATTTGACAATGCTCGAAGATTGTTTTGGTATCATAGGAATCACCGAAGAAAAGAAAAGGGAAAACCGGAAGGGTTCCGGGAAAGTTCGCAAGGTGTCCGGAGTTATCCGGAAGGAGTTTCGGTGCAACGAGAATTAAATAATATGTAAATATATGTTAACTATTGAATTATACATTTATTTATATTTATTTAATGATTAAATATGATTTAGTGGGTAGACCATGCATAATGGGCTAATTTCCTAACGCTTTGTTTGGATGCACAGAATTAAATTCTGGAATTGAATTCGGTGAGAATTCAATTTCTGTTTGGAAAGGAAATGGGTTCAATTCGAATTATGTTGTTTGTGTGGCTTAGAATTTTCTATTGGAATCAAAGGGTGATACCCAATTCCATTTCCTGTTTGGATGTGCAAACTATAGAATTGGATGTTTACTTACTTTTGGACAATATATACTTGTGTACACGTATAAATAGTAGCATGTGTACATTATAATGTAAGTACATTAGTTTCCACACATGATAACATTAAAATAATCTAGATCAGATCACAAGAAACACACGACACACAATAGTGATGAACGCTTAAAACAAGCCACTGACCGGATCCCGTCACACCGTCGAGAAAGATAGTCAACAATGAAAGAGGCCTCCTCCCTGCCTAATTAGGGCCATGGATACACACGCGCCAAACCAAGGCGTCCGCTCGATATCTGCTGCCGCCTCTCTCACACATAACTTCATAGAACTAGCTCAGTAATATAAATTGAGGCCGCACGTGTTGAAGTTTCTCCTCGTCACCTCCAAATCTTGTAAGACTACAAATAAAAAGAAGCAAGATATTATTTTGGACGGAAATATGTTTTATTTACTCTATCTTTCATGCCCTTGAAATTTGGTGATGCTAGCTAGTCACCGGCTGAGATAAGTATGCGAGTAAGTAAGTAGTGTTGCTGTACTATTATGGTCTAGTCATGCACTAACCAAATGTAACGAGCAAGAGCATCATGCTAGTTGTCCAACATGAGATGGTATGCAACCGTAGTACTTGGTTTTCGACTCTAGTGCACAACAACTCAACAAGGGTAACAAATAGATGGCCATGTTCAGACATGTAGCAGGAGCTAAAAAATTGTCTTGAGGAGGTAAGCTAGCTAGGTGTAACATCCCAACATTAGATCTTAGAAATAAGCTGAGATAAGGTGTGTGCATTGCATTCATGTATAGCAAATCTGGATAATTTTCGCGCTTTTTAATAAAACCTGTCAAAGTGATTGAAGCTTCTCTTAACTTGGTGGAACTGAAGTAGATCATCAAGTTGGCTGCGACAAGTTTCAATATGACCTTTGCTAAAACCTTATCTTTGGGGTAATATACTTTTATCTAAGGGTAGATCAAATGTAATAAAACTAAGTCACAACACACTACTTAATAAGGAGTGCTTGATCTAAGGGTAGATCAAATGTAATAAAAGTAAGTCACAACACACTACTTAATAAGGAGTGCTTGATCTTCTAGAGATCATTACATGGTATTCCATACAACAACCCAATGATGTATACTTAATATTCTAAAGATAATATCAAGGTATTATTTACCACAAACCCTGAATACCAAATTAAGTAGATAACTTAAGTAAAGAAACTCTATAACTAAATCTTGATACACTTGCTTGCCATAGTTATTCCTACCATGGGCATCATGGTAGTTCTTAAACATTAACTCTTATCACAAATAGAGTAGAATGAGAAGTTGAGCCAAGACCATCCATCACATAACCTTAATGTCATATTAAGAGGTGACATTCCTATTTAACCAAGTCCTAGTGTCAATTGATCATCAATATTGAGCCATCAATTTCTGACCTAGAACTTATTGATTCTTAACCTTGACCTATTCGATTCACTTCCCAAAGACCTTAAGTAATTTAATAAGAAGGAGGACCTAGATATGGTGAAGTGTGCCATCATCAATGGAATGAGATCCTTAGTGGTGATCAAATCATTTGGTGTTGAAGGAGTTAACTCACTAATGAGTTAACTAGAAGAAGTATTTAAACCCAAGAAGTAACTAGTGCTTGAGGAGCCATGAGAAAGCTAGTAGTGTTAGAGTATCAGGTAATAACCTTGTTAAGCCAAATAGGTATAAACCTAAAGTAAGTTTCCTTAACAATATAAATCCTATAGAGAGTCTAGTACAAGTCTATTACTTAGTTGAATATAGATCTTTATCAAACAATTAGAAGCCTAAGCTTAGTATGGTCAAAGGATGGTGGTCATTATTCTCAAGTCATTTGAGAATAGATGACTAGGTGTTGAAGAAGAGTTGTGAGTCTACCAAGTTAGGCAAAGCCTTATTAAGCTGAATCATCTAGCTAGATCATGAGAAGTCAAGCTAGAATATGATGAAGTATATAGTATGAGTTGTATGGAGTAGTTGGAGGCATAGTAGTTTAACTAAGCTGGTAAAATAACAAACTTGTATCTTGTAAAGTAGTACCATACTTATTCTACAAGATTGATATCGCTTGATGTATATAGTGAGGATTGTAGTCTTGCAACCCTTGGTAGCAGATGCAAGATGGAATTTAAGGAGTTAAAGAATGGAGTTATAAGTAGCTACATTGATGTTCATTAAGGGTAGTTTAGCAATGGAAGTTATATAGATACTAGGAGAAGAATGGAGCATGAATATTGTTGAAGTAGCATGACCATGTCATCTTATGATGATGGATATGGTGGAGTCAGATGATTGACTTATTCAGGAAGATGTGATCTTTGTGAACAAGATAAGAGAGAGAAATATAGTATATTTAGGAAAGGAATTCTTTAATTATGACCAAGCTTACTGAAGTGTGAGGATTGGAGTTCTTTAGAAGTCTTAACCAACAGTATATCAAGCCATGACAAGACTCATGTCTACATCTTTGTTTAAAACCCTAGAATTAAGTTAGTAGTGGAACCATTTCCTATTCTTAGGTAACCATTGGATAAATGAAGCTTCCAAGAGATAATTAGATAACCAAATGAGTGTTTATGGATGAAAGCCTTGTCTCCTTTATTATCTTAAACCCTAACAGAAACCTAGAATAATAGAACTATCAGGATCACATTAGGAAGTAATCTCAGTATCCCATTCTAAGTTGAGATATTAACCATGATCATCAAGTTAGAGATAAGCCTTACATCTTGATCCCTAGCAACATTCACAAATACACAAGTGGGTATGGTATGATCTAAAGTCATAGAAAAGTTGTATTAGAAACCCTAACATGAATGTTCGTTAGCGTTTAGATCACATGCATCACATAAAGGGAGATTTCTATTCAATATTATGTAATTAAATTTCTATCAACAAATCAATCACACTTTACTAGGTAGTGAACAACTAGTTAAGAAATGGATCCATGCCTACTTTGAAAGAGTAGCATAGTTATGAAGAAATTGTAATGGAATTGGAATAAAAGAAATTCCAAACTTAACCTTAAAATTTAAATCACCATATTATGAACCACAAGGATTAATGCATTATAATGTAAATATATCAATTCCTGCATGAGGCTAAGTATGAGTAGAGTCTTATATATATCACTCACCATTTTTAAATCCGTACCATTATAATTATCAAGAGAAAACAAAATCATTTTTATGAAATCATTAAAAGGAATAAATACCTAAAACCCTAATTCATATTAATGTTTTTCTAATGAAAAATACCTTCCTCGAGTTATGGATATTTTTCTTATACATAATAAGAAAGGAGGAGAAGAGGGTTATACTTAATTTATACAATATTATTCTTGACTTGCAAATTCTCTGGATATCTAAATCCTTGAAGAAATTCAAATTTGAAGTGTTATAAAAACAAAAAAGCAGAAATAGAAAAAAATAGAGAGAAGAGAGCAAAGCAGCCTAGCTTTGGCCGCAACCCATCTCCTATTCGTCCCCCAACGTAGCAGGCACAACTTCTCGCTCACTTTGCAACGGCCCAATGGCAGCAACCCAACTTCCATCTCTCTCTGACTGACTAGTGGGACCAGATGGAGGAGTGCGGGTTTGTTCCAAAGAAACGCAGGGGTTTTTCTGCAAAACTGCCACCGTCGTCATCCTCATGCACATAGACACCTGCGTGCATATCTTCGATGCCGTCCACTGTCGTCATCAAAATCCGGTCGCCGTGGTACTCATCGCCGCCTCTGAGAGGTGTAGATAAGACCGTCGTGTCCTCCTCTATCCTCTCATACTAGTCTTATCCTCTCTCTCGCTCTCTATATCTATCTATCTTACTCACCGAAACCCTAGCTTGCTGGAGGTCGTTGTTCTGGTCATATTCGACTGCTCCCTGCCTTGATGGAGCCATTGCTGGAAACTCCGTTGTGTCCTTGTTCACCTAGGATCAAGCACGGGAGCTGGTGCACTGTGAATTGTGCAAAATCAAGTGTTCCCTTCCGTCGGCCACCGTGGCCATCGTAGTTAATTCATCGTCGTCACGCCTCCCCTCACTTCCTCAAGCATCTAATTGTGACCAGGGTGAGCTCCTCTACCTCCTAGTGGACTCTATTGTGTCAATTCCTTCTAGAATCACCGCCACACCGTGTGCCACTGTCGGCCACCACAGAAGTACGTCGCCGGAGTAACTCCCGTGACCATTTACTGGGGGTGCGACCACTATCCGACTCGCCACAAACTCCTCTTTCCAAAGAGGCCAACCATAGCCGCACGCGAGCACCCAATCGACGGATCGATCATCGACCTGAGGAGACTATCCTCGGGTGACGTCAGCATGACATCATGGTGATGTCATAATGCTATTTTGTTTATTTTTTAATTTCCATTTTCTGTTAAAGTTAAATCGGTGGATATGACATGGCCATTGGACCCACCAGTCAGTGACTGGGGCTAGGAATAGGCCAGTGAGAAAAGCCCCCACCTCATGCTCACATCAGCATTACCTCATAAACCCATTTAATATTTATTTTTAATTCCAGAAAATGAATAAATCTTATTAAATTGATATCTTTTGTTTTATAACTTAGAAAAATGTATATAATATATCAAAATGCTCAGAAAAATAAACTCTATAATACAAAGCTATTATCATATTTAATTTTCCAACTTAAATAAGATAATAATTATTATTAGTAAATAAATATATTCTATTATTTAAAATTCATAAAAATAAGTATAGTATATCAAAATTCTTAGAAAAACAAAATATACATTTATAAACTTATTTTGTACATTTTTGTGATACTTAACTAAGTATTTATTATTTATTTAGTATTTATAAAGTGATAAAACTTATAAAAATCATATCTTATTAATTAAAAAATCATAAAAATATTTATAATATACCAAAATGATCACAAAGATAAAAACTACACATTAAAAGTATCCTCTTGCACATTTGAAGTCAAATAAAGGTAAGAGTTTAACAAGTCTTGATTAAAACTATTTTCTAATATATTAATGGATTAAAAATACAAAAATCTTTACTTTACCTTTCTCATTAATTGTTCAAAGTCTAAAAGTGTAATAACAAGTTTAATTGATGTTTATAAGAAGTCAGAATAAATCCGAACACTTTAAAATGTATTTCCTAAAGACATTATTCAAAGTAGTTATATTTTATTCCTTAAAAAGATTTTATCAACTATAAAATCATGAAAAATAGTGTATTGCTTATCTTGAGGATTCTCCTCATCCATAAAATCATCAAGCTATTATCCACTAATCCTTTTACCAGTTTAGGAATCCACCTAAAGAATTAAACCAAGTTTTTAAGTAATTTAAGTAATGCATTATCCATGCTTATAAAATATAAGCATTAATAAAAAGTAATTCTACTCACTTATAAAATCAAGAGAACACCACTTCCCTAAAGGCATAATACTTTTATTTCACCTTCATGAAGTGTTAAAAGTCTCCACTTGCTAGTGGAATAGCTATTTCAAAATACTAATTTTTTCTAGTTTAATACTTGTAATTAATAAGAAAACCTTAAAGTGTTAGCTTTAAGTTTAAATACTTTTTACTTTGTAAAGTAATATTTTCCTCAAAAGTTATTCTTCTAAGAAGTATTAAAAGTAATCCTTAAGCATTTTCTTGAAGACTCTAATGAATTGACAATCCTATTCAAGCAGTTCTTATGTGCCATTCCACATTTGAGTAGTTTACTATTGCATGCTACTTGTTGTATTTACATATTGTTTCATACACTCTCACAAGCCTTAACAAGAAGCACAAGTGTGAAGCTGATATAAAAGTGAAACACATTCTAAAGAAACCATTTCTAGTTTCCAAACCTTAGATCAGATATGATTATACCGGGGATTCACATTTATCAAATTTCATTACATTACTTATGCATCGTTGCACCTTGCTTCTTTAAACATTAGTCCTTACCGGAACAATGATGTTGTTTACAGAATTTGGATCTTCTATTATCTCGAAGACCATGAGTGCATAATCTTGCAATCACAAAAGGCAAGTTCACAACTTGCTCATGTCCTTTGATTATTTTCTATCAAAAGCTTGTAACTCAACTATTGTCATCACCTGCATTTCAAAAAGGTCGAAAACACTATTTTCATAATTAACTAGAAGTATCGATTACTGATCCAGGGTGTTCAGCTAATCTAGTGTAACTAGCAATGGGAAACATCATTGTCCAGGAATATATCATCTAGGACTTAACAACCAATGTTGCCAGTGATTCTAGCACCGTATATTACGCGTCAACCATGAGATTTGGAATGGGACGGAGAAGTCAGATGTATCTTCTTCCTCTTGCCTGCATCCGGATGGCCAGGTCATGGTTATTATCCTCGTAGGGTGCATTAATTGGTAATTCATAGAGGATATGCAGCATATGGGTGGGAACCCTCAACGTCCCATGATAGTTCTGGCATCTGAACGGTCTGTACTAACCATTGTCGTAATTCAAGATGTGGGCATGGCGTACACCAAGGGGACATGCGGGGTCACGAAGGGGGCAGTGATTGGCTTGGATCTTGGGTTGGGCCTCAAACCATGGAAGTTTGAACAAGGACATACTCCCGGTCGTGCAACAAAGCTTAAGGTCTCTTGTGGGAAAAGTGACACACCTATGTAGAGTGTAAGAATTGTGACATGTTACTCCCTGTTCCGGGAAGGAGCTACTAACGCGGCAGGAAAGGAACCCCACGAAGGTTCTGGTCAACCTATGAAGGCTGTCAGACATACTTTTCATAATAAAAGCAACCTTTGAAGAAATGTTTACGAAAACCTGCATTGCCTATGACATATGGTCTGTGGCTATAGATAGTGCATCAAACACTCCTTTTTAGTGAACTTGTTGAGTATGCTCGTACTCAACCGTACCTTCTTAACCCTTGCTAGGTTCTAAGCCGTTGAAGACAACGTCAACACTAACTTATGCTCTAGAAACCATCATCGGCAGCTCAAGTTCTTCAATAAAGTCGATGAAGTCAATAGATACATCAACCGAAGTGAAGACGAAGTTCTTGATTAGATAGGAGAAGATACTCTAGCCATAGTACCTATTCCTGTAGAGCATTGCACTAGCAACAATTGCAAGCCAGATAGTTTAGATGCTAGTATTATTAGCTACATAGTTCTGAGTTATTTTTTCTGGTTCTTCTTTGTAAGAAGTTTCTTTCTCTCTCTTTAACCTAGAGTATTCTCTGGATCTTTTGTAAAGAGTCGAGTTGTAATCTATAGTCATGTCTTGGACCTGCTGTGTTTATGTTGTACCACTCTGAGGGATGTAATACTAGTGAATGGTGTTTCACTGGTGTTATGTCAACGACTATAGTGTACTACATCATGCAGTGATATGATGGGTCACCGCACTAGGGATGATATGATGATTTTCCTTATCTCAAATTTCCCAGTTGCTACTTATTGTCAATAGAATATGCAATTTTAAAGAAACAAAAAAATTCATTAGCAAGGAGATGGAAAGGAGAGGGCAGGAACGGGAACAGACGGGGTTGGGGTTTAGAGGGCAGGGAGGGGACGCCTAGGACTCTTCCATGGAGGGAGATCATGGCAAGGGGGGTGGAAGGGAGGGACGACCATGGGGGAGAAGAAACATAGAGGCATTATCGAGGTCAGGGTCTAGAGGGTAGGGAGGGGGCAACCCAGGGGGGGCATGTAGGCCGTCGGTCTCTAGGTTGCGAGCGTGAGGATAGAGGAGACTCATGCGAGCGGGGGGATAGAGGACTCTAACGCGAGCAATATGGTCATGCAATTATATGGCCTTTCCGGTCTCCTGACCTCCGAATCGGCACAAGGAGCTTTCTCACGTGACACGTTCTGCACAGAATTGACCTCTATTTCCTTGTCTTGATTCCTAGCCCACCCAAATGCCGAAATTACATCCCCACATTCCAATTCCCAGATTCTAGACCCAATTCAGTGCAACTAAACACAGTGTAAGGGGAAAAGTCCCAAGAGGGAGGGCAGCCAAAGGGGAGAAGGGAGAAGTGGCCAGTTGGGCCCTTGGTGCCCCACGTGGGGCCCAAGGAGGCCTTGGCCGGCCGTCCAAGGTGGCTCCCCACCCCTACTCTCCTTTAGTCCCACATTGCTTAGGCAAGGGACATGGGGGCTACCCTTCCCCTATATAAAGGAGCGCATATGGAGGGATTTATACAAACCAATTAATCCCAAGATTTGAGGCTTCCCCGTCCAAGTGCCCTCCTCTCTCCCTCTCTCTCTTGTGAGTGCAGACCCACTGTAAGGGTAGCGCAAACGAGAGTGTTCTTCACCACAGAACGCTATCGCACTGCGAGGATTCCGCATCCAGGAGATCAACTTCTGCAACCTCTCCTAGATCAGGTTCTAGGAGTCATCGTCAAACATCGTATGTGTGTGACCCCCTACAAGGCGTTGCACTAATGGTGCTCGAGTCGTTCGAGCCATTAGAATCATTGGAGCCGATGGAGCTGGAGCTAGTGGGCCCGTACAAGTTCAGAACAAACTTGAGGTCGGCATCGGTACGACTACATCAACCATGTTCTCTCGAACATTGACAAAGCTTTTCGGCCTTCAAGGTTAATTTCACGAAAAGCTCCTCCTGTTACCGCATTACTAATAGATAGATCCTGGCATTAGGGTTGTTTGCATAGAAAAATTATTGTTTTCAGGCGCTAAACCCCAACACACCACGCCATCACAGTAGCCCTCAGCTGGTGGTTTAGACACAAAGGTCCACCTCACTACACCATGTGCAGTTTCATCAAGGCTCGCACAATCAAGACACTAGGAGCGACATCACACAATGAAGGGTCGACAGATCTCGGGACGGGCGCAACACCCGAAGGTATTCGGATGCCGAACACAACGATGACGATGACTGTGAACCTTCTGGTGCGAGTTCCTTTATCTATCAGGTTCGTAAGATGTTGGTGTCGAAGGACTTCAAATTACCCTATGATCGCCAAAAATACGACGGTCTCCAGGAACCAGAGGCATGGTTGGGTGATTACCTACAAACCATCAAGTTACAAGATGGCTCAAAAGCCACCACTACGCAAAGTCTACAGTTACATCTAAGTGGATCCGCACGTTCTTGGATCAAAAATCTACCTGAAGAATCAATCAGTAGCTGTAGTGATCTGGAGGACAAGTGCATCTGCAATTTTAGGTCCACTTTCAAACGAATTGCATCAGTCGAGGATTTTCGGGTATGCATGCAGAATCGGCGAGCCGATACGCACGTACATCTCACAAAAATACATCCAAGAATGTCTCTAACGAGAGGGAAATTTATGCTTCAACAACGGTTTACGCCAAAAGGAGCTCATTGAGGAGCTAGGACGATCCAAGCCGAAGAAAATCTCTTAGCTGATGGACATTGCCAATCGATAGGCCGATGGTGAGGACGCAGTCAACAACAAGTGGGGTCATTCTCCCAAAGAGGACCACGATAGGCGCAATAGAAAAAATAGGAGAAGGCGCGGTTGCAAATATGATGACTATGGCAGACCCAACTAAGTTGCGGCTGGCTTCACCAACAAGGACAATCAAAAAGAAGGGTGCATGCAGTGGGTACCGCAGTAAAACCAGGGACGAACCCGAATCCAGCAGGCCAACCTAGCAATGTAGACTATGTTTCCTCGCGATGTCAGGCCGTCGCCACAACATATGCTTGAAGGACCTTGCAACATGCACTTTTACACTGATTCAGAAGGAAGGCGAAGGTCAAGCCACCTAATGAAAGATTGTCATACCTTTTTGTAGCTACAGGGGGCTTACAACGCTAGTCAACACCAAGAAACTAATCAAGGGTTCAACATTGTACCCGAAACTTTAGCTATTGGTGCACCACCACCACCGCCACTATCTGCACCTCATGCTATCATGGTCTAGCAGCAACTCACGACAAATAGGGGTAGGATGGTGAATACCCGTAATCTAGAGGAGCTATGCACATGATCTAGAAGGGGCGATGATGCATGTAAAATGCATACATGAACTTTGTAGTTTATTGATACATATTCCCACATTTTGCAACATATATAATGTAATATCCATGTTTTATATTGATTTTTGGGGATTTACCAATGATCCTCTTTATTTTGGTTATAACTCTACAGGACAAGAAACCCCTATTTTGTGTATTTTTATCTTTCAGGGACCTAAACGAAGTCAAATGGAGCTAAGATTCTAGGAAAGCCAATATTTTGCAAAGAGTGATGATCTGCAGTTCTTGGACCTCGCGAGAGGGGTCTAGAGTCCCAAAAGAGCATGGGTGGCGTGACCTACCCTACTAGGCCCACCACATGTACTCTTTTGGCCCTCGACCATCTGATTTGCTTCAATCTTTCCCCCACAGACTTGGTTTGACCTATAAACTCCTATATAAAGGCACCCGATGCGATCTTAGAATATACGGAGGTAGATATCGAAAACACCAAAATAGAGAGTCTGTTGGCCATCGGTGGAGGAAGATTGGAGGGGGAATCACTGCCAAAATCGCCTTTGGTCGCGTCTACTCCTTCATCAACGCCTCCTCATCATTCTCCATGATGAGAGGCGGTAGTTCACCCCTGGACTATGGGTTTGTGGTGGTAACTTGATCTAATCTCTCTATGTATGATCATTGTTGAAGTCCATATGATGTTGCTTGCATGATTGTGGATCTATCTATGTAATTCCTATGGTGGATATTGTGGTATGAGATAATACTTGTTATGCATTTACCGTTGTGTTGGATATTTCATGGCTTGTCATACTTTGGAAATGTTCTATGATGCATGTAATGGTTGGATCTATGCAAAATGCGTTGTTTTGGCATGAGGTGTTTGACACCACCCAGTGGAGGTAGATGAAAGATATGTGGTAATTCGCACAACAATTAAATCATTGTATTAGTGTTTGGAGTGTTTTCCATTAAGAAGTATGATGTATGTAGGTAATGGGTGGCCAAGTGACAACGACATATGTATTGAGTGATACAATGCAGCCAAACATCCTTTATCTAGGGGTAAAAAGGGTGAAGTATGATGAGTTGTGTGACAACAACCAACACTAACCTTATTACAAGGGTGACCTAGCAACACAAATGAGTTTTTCTTTTAACTATGTGTTTTAGGACCTGTAGCCGTCGTAAAGTTAGCATTGAAACATGACAGTTGTGTGTACTTTTATTATCTATAACATGATCATCACCATAGATAGGGAGAGAGAGGATTGAGTAAACCCATGAACCCATGTCCATTATACCCGTAAGAGAAAACCTTTGTCTTGTCCTCTTGCATTGAAGAGGATTGAGACACTTCTACATTGTTGTGTTTTGTTGCATTTTAGTTCCAAGAATTAAATCAACCTCCTTGTTACATGATACGTCCATTTTGCATCACTATTCTATATCATAATTTACTATTATTCATTGATATATTTCATATTAAGAGATGATACTTATGTTATTTCATCTGTTTTTGCATGGTTGATGACTAGCATGGACCGCTGCAGTCAGGATTCTGATGGAAAAGGTGTTGTTTGGAGGCAAAATTCGCGAAGATTAGAAAATCCGGGAAAATACATGGAAAATCCTATTTTTCCAGAAGACGAAGAAAGCCAGAAGGGGAAGTGGAGATGGGCCACAGGGGGGCCACACCACTGCCTGGCACGGGCCACCCCAGGCCGCGCCACCAGGTGGTGTGGCTGCCCTGGTCCACTCCAGCCTCTCCCCTCTGGCGTATATTATCCTCCCGAAACCCTAAGACTCAAGGAGCAACCACAAAAAGATTCCGCCACTCTGTAGGGTGGAAAACATCGAGAGAGAAAGATCTCTCCGGCAAACAGAATTCTTCCAAGGGAATTCCTTCCTGGAGAGGGGAGATCACCGCCATCAACACCACCATCAAACTGGACTTCATTGGGATCATCATCATCATCACCACCATCATCTCCACCAGCACCATCATCACCACTTCATACCGCTGTATCAATTAGGTTGAATCTTGCATAGTTCTTAGGGGAAACTTTCCCGGTGTTGATTACTCCTTGTAGTTGATGCTATTGAGTGAACCATTGAATTATCGTTTATGTTCAAATTGTTACACATCATTATTTCATCTCTGATCATGATCCATATGATGTCTTGTGAGTAGTTCATTTTGTTCTTGAGGACATGGGAGAAGTCATGTTGTTAGTAGTGGAATTGTGTTGAGAAAGATTCAATAGTTTGATATTTAAGTTGTGGTGTACTTCTTCTAGTGGTGTCATGTGAATGTAGACTACATGACACTTCACCTATATGGGCCTAGGGGAATGCATTGTGTATTTGGCTACTAATCGTAGGGGTTGCCGGAGTGACAGAAACCCGAACCCCCGTTAGGAAACCTTTCCACAAGGGACGTCAGGGTCTTAGAGTTTAAAGCTGTGGTTAGGTTTCTACCTTAATTACTTTCTTGTACTTGCGGATGCTTGCAAGGGGTATAATCACAAGTATGTATTAGTCCTAGGAAGGTCGGTACATTAGCACAGGTTCACCCAAACAACACTTAGCAAACTAAAGAAGATTAATCAACTATATGAAGCGGAAGCACTTGACGAAATTCCCATGTGTCCTCAAGAATGTTTAGTCATCTTAAGTAATACAACCGGCTTGTCCTTTGCTAAAGAAAGGATTGGGTCACTTGCTGCATTTATTCTTATTGTCTTTTATTTACTCGTACTTTATTTACCTACATTATCAAAACCCCCTAAAAATCGGTTTGCTAAATATTTACAGAGAATTCCTGCTCCTAGCCACTCGCCAGCACCTTCTGCTCCTCGTTGGGTTCGACACTCTTACTTATTGAAAATACTGCGATACACCCCCTATACTTGTGGGTCATCAAGACTATTTTCTGGTGCCGTTGTTGGGGAGTGAAGCACTATTGGACAGTGGAACTGGTAAACAAAACTTCTACTATGAGTATTGTTTATTTCTGTTAGTTGCTTTATTTTCAATATGGATAATTCACTGAGTTTCTTATTTCGTAATGCTACTACCACTACTAAGGTAGTAGATGAACCATCACCTGCTGAGAATGATACTTTTAAAATACCTACAAGAATTATTGATCGTGTTATGGATAACTATTATGTTGGAGATGGAACTGTCCATCTCGGTGATCATTTGCTCTTTATACATGAATTATGCGGGTTGTTCAAGTGTGCAGTTATTACAACAGATCAAGTCAAGAAGAAGTTATTCTCATTATCACTAAAAGGAAGAGCTGAAGAATGGTATAAGCTACTGAAGAATGGTCAAGCTCTTGAATGGGAGGAAATACTACCTCTATTTTATTCAAAGTTTTATCCTCCTAGTGAGATTCATAAAGATCTGAATCAAATATACAACTTTTGGCCTCTTGATGGAGAGTGTACAGCACAAGCTTGGAGGAGATTGAAGTTATTAATTCTCAAATGTCCCATTCATGATCTCCCCAACAATATTATTATCAATAACTTTTATGCAAGGCTTTCTCTTCATGATAAGGATTTATTGGATGCTTCTTGTGCTGGATCATTCACACGCATGGAAGAAGAAGCTAAATGGGATCTTCTACACCATATTCAAGACAATGCTGAAGCATGGGAGAATGACAAAGGAAGAAAGTCAGGTATAAATTATGATTATGAATGCATTGAATCTTCTATGGGAACTGATGACTTCCAAAATATTAAAAATGCTTATGGTCTAGACTCTCAAGCTATTGCAACTTATTTTAAGGCCTTTGCTTCCTATATTAAAGTTCCTAAAAAGAAGTGTAATAAGTATCATGAACCATATAAAGATGTTGCTAAGTGTGTTCCTGCAAGAAATACTGAAGTTTATACTGCTAATCATGTTTTACCTGAACCTTACATTGAGAAAATGCCTTTTCCAGTTAAGATAAAGGAACATTCTATGATAGCTAGTATGGTTAATGAAAGTACAAATAAAGCTCTTTAACCTGATAAACAAATGGATGATGAACCTATAATAGAAAACGTGAAAGACTTTGTCACTAAATATGTAGAAGAGGGACACACTATCCTTTGTAAGGATACTTCTAATATTGTTTCACAAAGTAGTGTTATGAGAGCTAGTGTCCCTGTGTTTTCTGTTAGGATAAGTGATCATTGACACAACAGTTCTTGTGATAGTTATATGATTAAATTTATGCATGATATTGAAGGTTATTATGAAAGAGGGAAGACTGTTCTTATGCATCTCAATAATATCAAGTTTCCTCGTTTTATGTTGAACGTTTTTATGTTGCACTTCTTTTGCCTTTCTATGCTAGTAGCCTCTTGTTTCAACAACTTGTTTGTTTACAAAATTCCCTTGCATAGGAACTGGGTTAGACTTAAACATGTGTATTTTTGCTTCTTAATGCTCTCTTTCACTTCAATTCATATTCTTATGTGAGCATCATTGAAATTATCATGCCCATCTTAATGGCTATAAAGAAAGAGCTTTTTGGGAGACAACCCAATTTATTTTTGCTTTTAGTTTGTTTTTTTCTCTAAGCCATGGAAGTTATTACTTCGGTAATAACCTCTGTTTATCCTTTTTGTTTGGTTTTTGTGTCAAGATCAACCTCTAATGAGAGAGAAGTAAGATTTGGGGAAGTTGCTGTCCCGAAACAGATTTTTGCGCTTCACCGTAAAAATTCGTGACAGATCTCTGTATGTCGGATTGAGCTGTAATTTTTTGTGCTTCTGCCCCAGGTTGTTATTTAACTTTTGGTAGTTTTACACTTTTTGATTTGAGCAAAAGAGATTTTCTAAAAATTGATCTTTACCTGCTGGTCTGTTTTGACAGATTTTGCCACTCTTGCATTTGCTTCTTTAATCAATTTCCTTTTTGAATTCTTTTTGGGTTTTCGGAAGGAGTGATGGCTCAATGAACGGCGCCCAGAAAAATGCTTGTTGGCGGTGTTGATGTAGAGCTTGTTGGGAACCCCAAGAGGAAGGTATGATGAGCACAGCAGCAAGTTTCCTTAAGTTATGAAACCAAGGTTTAATCGAACCAGTAGGAGCAAGGAAACACCCCAAAGGTGTTACTAGCTGAGCCTTGGCAGGGCGCACTACCGACGCTAGTAGCAACGTGGAGACCTGCACAACACAACCACAGAACTTTGTCCCTAACTTGCGACGAGGTTGTCAATCTCACCGTGTTTTGCGGAAAACAAAGGATTAAACGTATCGAATGGAAAGAAGTAAAAGTTTGCAGAAAGTAAACACAAAGCAGTAAAGAGTTTATAGATTGTATGTAAAGAAAAGGACCGGGATCCATAGTTCACTCGAGGTGGCTCTCCTTAGATATATAACATGCTGGGTGAACAAATTACAGCGAGGCAATTGACAAACACCGAGAAAGCAATACATGCATATACTAATCATCTTGACTCCTTTGAGACTTGATTGGGCATTACAACATTATACATAGACCGTCATCCAACTGCATCTATGACTAATAATCCACCTTCAGGTTATCATCCAAACCGCCTCCAGTATTAAGTTGCAAGCAACAGATTATTGCTTTATGAACTGCGTGTAAAGTAAACAATACGATTGTTCTATGAACAAAGGATTGTTGTTTTCTCCCTAGTAGCAACAACACATCTAGTACCTTAGAGATTTCTGTCACTTCCCTAGATTACCAGAGGCATGAACCCACTATCGAGCATAAATACTAACTCTTGGAGTTGCTAGCATCTACTTGGCCAGGATAGCTACTAACAACGAAAAGAATGCAAGATCACAAATAACAAAGATATGATAGAATCAATAATCAATCTGAAATAGCATCTCAATATCCATCGGATCCCCGCAAACACAACATGCAGAATTACAAATAGATGATCTTGATCATGAACGGAGCTCACAAGATCTAGACATGAAAGCACAAAGGAGGAGAACCAGCCATCTAGCTACTACATGGATCCGTAGTCCAAGGATGAACTACTCACGCATCACACCGGAGGCTTGCATGGTGATGAAGAAGGCCTCCAGGGTGAATTCCCCTCTCCGGCAGGGTGCCGGGAAGAGCTTCAGATCCCTCCCGATCTAGGGATGGAGATGACGGCGGCTATAGACTCTTTCGTGGATTTTTGATCGGACACTTAGGGTTTTCGTCCCGAGGGCAATATATAGGCGGAAGGAGAGGCCGAGGGGGTGCCGGGAGTAGCCACACGACCCCCTGGCACGGGCCAGGCCTGGCCGCGCGACCAGGTGGTGTGGTGGCCCCTAGCCCTTCTCCGTCTCGTATTCTGGCACTTGATCACTTCCGGAAAAATAGGCACTTTGGCTTTTGTCCCGTCCAATTCCAAGAATATTCATTTTCTGACTTTCCTGGAACCAAAAATAGCAAAAACAGGCAGCTGGCATTGTGGCTCTTGTTAATAGGTTAGTCCAAGAAATCATATGAAAAGTACTCCAAAGTTGGAACAAAACACAAGAAAGTGGATAAAACCAAGCATGAAACATCAAAAATTATAGATACATTTGCAATGTATCAACATCCCCAAGCTTAACTCCTGCTTGTCCTCGAGTAGGTAAGTGATAAAAAGAAAGAATACTTTTTGAGGCGACATGCACCATCAAAGACTTGATCAAGGTATTTGCAAAACATTCAAAGCTGGGATCATAGTACTTCAATCATAACATGAAAGACAAAGTTCTAGCAATAAGCAAAGAAACTATGATGCAACATGAAAAGGCACAAACAAAATATTCATGAATAACAATGCTTTGCAAGACGTTTGTTTGTTTCACATAAAGAAAACATAGCATAATAGTATTCAGCTTGTCCCTCAATAGAGTAGCAAATAAAAATGCATAGGACACCTTCAAAGTTCATAAGAGTGACTAGATACAATAGTTTAAAACAAGCAATATCAAGTTATGCATCAATCAACTAGTTTTGGGACAATGCACATAGAACTAAGAATGGCCACTATGCTCTCAAAGTAGGTGCATAAAGATAGAAGGTGGAGACTCAATATTGTGGTGGAAGAAAGGCCTTTTGTAAAAGGAAGTAGGGATTCAAGTCTCATAAAGAGCTTCCAAAAATTATGGTACTTATAGCTTTCAGCTCTCATTGCCCCTATCATAAGCATCTTGAAGTGATTAAGGTTAAAGTGAACAAACTATGGTGTACATGCTTGACGAAGTATAAGTCAGAAATCTCATGTCCCTTGTATAGAAGGGCCGCTCCTCATGCTACTCAAGTTTAGTCACTGGTAAGTTCTTGTCATCGTAAGTATATGTGTATCATAGAGAACCACCAACGGGGTACCCCTTGCCTGATGATACGGAAGAATCCCCATATCAAAATGACAAGGCAAGCAGACAACGAGCATCTCAGCATTCTTCTTATTTACCATGGGAATATGGTGCTTTTTTCTCTCTTTCCTCTTTTCATAGTAGCTTTTTTTTCTTTTCTCTTTTTTCTCAATATAGGACTCTTTTTTTATAAGAAGAATGCTTCATAGACAGCTCATTATGGTTACGCTGCAGGTTTCCACCATGTCAGCATGGATTAGATCAGCGGCCCAGGCGTTTATCTAACACATATACATAACTCCATGGACTTACAATCTCCCCTTTCATTTCACACCAACGACATCCATATAAAAAAGAGCATGATATCAACTAGGTACAAGTACCAAATGCAATGTTGAAAGCGTTCCCCATGAAAGCATGGTTCTGCTAATTCCCAACAAATAAGTGCAAGCATATACAACATAGAAGACACAATGGTTCAAGTTTATTAAGGGCAAGTAAAGTAAAGTGTGCCATCAAGTTCGTGAGAGCTTTAGTCACTAGTTTTCTCATAACAAGTTTAATTTGGAAGGTAAACAAAAGCATGAATATACTTGGAATAGCATAAGCTAGTAGGTAGGTATGGTGGACTCTTTGGAATAACTTGGTTTAGGTAGTTGGATGCATGAGTGGAACTCATACTTTGTTGTGGAGGCTAGCAAAAGACTGGGAGCGACAAACTAAGAGAGCAATAATGGCCATAATCATGTAGAGCGACGAAACATCATTGATCAAAGCATAAAGTGATACTACAAGTTGAAAACTAAAGGATCATAAAGGCTATGGTGACTTGAGATAGTCATAACATGGTGTGAGCATGCGCCGAGTCAACCCAAATAAAGCATCAAAGGAGAATACCACTATACTATGCTTTAATATGCTAAAACAACGCATGATTCATCCAAGGCACATTAAACAATCTCAATTGTTTATAACAAGTCATGCTACAGCAAAAAATACTAAGCATAAAGCCAAAACAATATCAATCATGGCATGACAAAGCATAGGCCACAGTCAAAAACAAGCTCTTTTTACCACATAAGCATGAACTTCCCTACTCTTTTTCAAACCAAACCAAACTATTTGCAAACCAATGTATGAAAGAGGGGGTCCAACCAATTTATTCAGAAAACTAAGAAACTAAGCAAACAAAAAACCAAAACGAAAACGAAAAATAAGACGCTCCAAGAACAACACAACTGTGCATGAAACAATAAAAATAAAGCGTTTGGAAGAAACCTGGAATTTTTATTGATGAAGAAGGGGATGCCTTGGGCATACCCAAGCTTTGATGCTTTTACTTCTTGGATATTTCTTGGGGTGACACGCGTGGCATCCCCAAGCTTGAGCTTTAGTCCATCCTTCATCTCATTACTCATTCCTTCCATACACCTGAAATTTTTCCTTCATACAAAACTTCACACAATCTTTATTAGCAACATTAGTGCACTCAAGATAAATAAGTTTTAAGGTTCAGTTCTAACACCAAATAAACTTCCATTAGAACACTAGCTACTGTAGAAGTTCCCTCAAAAATCTCAATTCCCCAAAAGAACTAAAAAAGGAACCAACAAGAAGCAAATGCAGAAAATGGCAGAAGTCTGACAAAACAGACCAGCAGGTAAAGACAAAATTTTTAGAAGACCTTCTGTTGCTCAAATAAAAAAGTTTTGAACTAACGAAAGTTAGATAACAACCTGGGGCATAAGCACAAAAAAGTACAGCTCAATCCGACATACAGATATCTCTCACGAATTTTTACGGTGAAGCACAAAAATCTGTTTCGGGACAGCAACTTTCCCAATCATTACTTCTCTCTCATTAGAGGTTACTCTTTGCACAAAAAGCAAATAAAAAGGATAAGAAGAGGTTATTACAGAGGTAATAACTTCCAAGACTCAACTAAAACTTTTGGGTTATCTCCCAATAAGTACTTTTCTTTAACGTCTTTAAGTTAGGCATAAGAAGCAAAGAAAGAATCAAGTGTTCTCAAATGAAGAAGCATTTAAACCAAATTTTGTTTTCATAGGAGAAGCAAAAGAAAACTTTTCTCTATTTTTAGGGAAGTGTTCTGTACCTTTCTTGAGTGGGATTTGATATTTAATGGTGCCTTCTTTCATATCAATAATGGCACCAACAGTTCTAAGAAAAGGTCTTCCCAAAGTAATAGGACAAGAAGCATTGTATTCAACATCCAAAACATAGAAATCAACGGGGACATAAGCATTGTTAACCATAATAAGAACATCATTAAGACTCCCCATGAGTTTCTTTTTAGCATTATCATTAAGTGGGACATTCAAATAACAATCTTCAAGTGGAGGCAAATCAAGCATATCATAAATCCTTCTAGGCATAATAGAAACACTACTATCAAGATCACACAAAGCTTTGAAATCAAAGTCATTCACTTTCATATTAATGATGGGTTCCCAACCATCTTCTTGTTTTATAGGAATAAAAACTTTATGTTTCATCTTTTCTTCTTTAATCTTTATGAGAGCATCAGTAATGTGTTTTGTAAAGGCCATGTTCATAGCACTAGCATTAGGACTTTTAGCAAGCTTTTGTAGGAACTTAATAACTTCAGAGATGTTGCAACCATCAAGATCAAAATCAAATTTATCATCTAAAGTAGTAGAACTATTACTAGCCTCAACACTAGTGGTGGTAATAGTAGAAACACTAATGTTTCTAGCAATTTCAGCTTCTCTTTCCCACTTAGCATGTAATTCAGCTAATAGTCTAATATTTTCATCAATTCTTACTTGTATGGTATTAGTAGCTGCAAAGGGATTATCATTAGTTTCAGGTTTTGCAGCCATTTTATTCAAAGTAGATTGAGCTTTAGCTAAAGATGCTATATTTCTTTCAGCATTAGAGAGTTTTTCCTCAATAGTTTTATTGAAAGCAATTTGTTTACTAATAAACTCTTTAAGCATAACTTCAAGTTCAGAGGGAGCACTCTTATTATTGTTGTAAGAATTTCCATAAGCATTACCATTGTTGGGAGGATATGGCTTATAATTGTTGTTACCAAAATTGTTCCTATAAGCATTATTACCATAAGCATTGTTGCCAAAATTGTTATTTCTTATGAAGTTCACATCAACTTGCTCTTCTTGAGCAACCAAAGAGGCCAAAGGAACATTATTTGGATCAAAATGGGCTTTCCCATTAATAAGCATAGACATAATAATATCAATTTTATCACTCAAGGAGGAGGTTTCCTCAACAGAATTTACCTTCTTACCTTGTGGAGCTCTCTCAGTATGCCATTCAGAATAATTAACCATCATATTGTCCAAAAGTTTTGTTGCAGCACCCAAAGTGATGGTCATAAAGGTACCTCCAGTAGCAGACTCCAATAGGTTCCTTGAAGAATAGTTCAATCCTGCATAAAAAGTTTGGATGATCATCCAAACAGTCAGTCCATGAGTGGGACAATTCTTTACCAAAGATTTCATTCTTTCCCAAGCTTGAGCAACATGCTCATTATCAAGTTGTTTAAACTTCATTATTTCACTTCTCATGGATATAATCTTAGCAGGAGGATAGTATTTTCCAATAAAAGCATCTTTGCACTTAGTCCAAGAATCAATACTATTCCTAGTTAAGGAATTCAACCATTCTTTAGCTTTTCCTCTCAAAGAGAAAGGAAACAATTTCAGCTTAATAATATCACCATCTATATCCCTATGCTTTTGCATCTCACAAAGTTCAACAAAGTTATTTAGATGGGAAGCAGCATCTTCATTACCAAGACCATAAAATTGTTCTCTCATAACAAGATTGAGCAAAGCAGGTTTTATCTCAAAGAAAGTATTTTCAGCCACAGGTGGATCAATAGGTGTGCTCATAAAATCATTGTTGTTGGTGCTAGTGAAGTCACACAACTTAGTGTTTTCAAGAGTAGTCATTTTTTTGGGTTTTCAAATAAGAAAGCAAACTTGTAAAACTATTTTTTTGTGCTTTTGAAGAACAAAACAAGCAAACAAAGCAAAAAGAAACTAAGCAAAACAAAAACAACAAAATAAAGAGATTGGTTATGAGGGACTCCCCTTGTGAAGATGTCCTTGACTCCCCGGCAACGGCGCCAGAAAATCTTTAATGGCGTGTAGTTGACGTGGGAGTTTCGTCTTCTTCGTTCCCCGACAACGGCGCCAGAAAATCGCTTGATGGATCAATGCACGGCGCCTAGAAAAATGCTTGTTGGCGGTGTTGATGTAGAGCTCGTTGGGAACCCCAAGAGGAAGGTATGATGAGCACAGCCGCAAGTTTCCCTCAGTTATGAAACCAAGGTTTAATCGAACCAGTAGGAGCAAGGAAACACCCCAAAGGTGTTACTAGCTGAGCCTTGGCAGGGCGCACTACCGGTGCTAGTGAAGTCACACAACTTAGTGCTTTCAAGAGTAGTCATTTTTTTGTGTTTTTGATAAAGAAAGCAAACTAGTAAAACTAATTTTTTGTGTGTTTTTGATAACAAAACAAGCAAACAAAACAAAAAGAAACTAAGCAAAACAAAAATAACAAAGTAAAGAGATTGGTTATGAGGGACTCCCCTTGTGAAGATGTCCTTGACTCCCCGGCAACGGCGCCAGAAAAGTGTCTTTGATGGCGCGTGGTTGACGTGGGATCTTCTTCTTCTTCAATCCCCGGCAACGGCGCCAGAAAAGTGCTTAATGGCTCAGTATTGATGTAGAGCTCGTTGGGGAACCCCAAGAGGAAGGTATGATGAGCACAGCAGCAAGTTTCCCTCAGTTATGAAACCAAGGTTTAATCGACCCAGTAGGAGGAAGGAAACACCCCAAAGGTGTTGGTAGTTGAGCCTTGGCAGGGCGCACTACCGGTGCTAGTAGCAACGTGGAGACCTGCACAACACAACCACAGAACTTTGTCCCCAACTTGCGATGAGGTTGTCAATCTCACCGTGTTTTGCGGAAAACAAAGGATTAAACGTATCGAATGGAAAGAAGTAAAAGTTTGCAGAAAGTAAACACAAAGCAGTAAACAATTTATATGTTGTATGTAAAGAAAAGGACCGGGATCCATAGTTCACTAGAGGTGTCTCTCCTTAGATAGATAACATGTTGGGTGAACAAATTACAGCGGGGCAATTGACAAACACCGAGAAAGCAATACATGCATATACTAATCATCTTGACTCCTTTGAGACTTGATTGGGCATTACAACATTATACATAGACCGCCATCCAACTGCATCTATGACTAATAATCCACCTTCAGGTTATCATCCGAACCCCATCCAGTATTAAGTTGCAAGCAATAGATTATTGCTTTACGAACTGCGTGTAAAGTAAACAATACGATTGTTCTATGAACAAAGGATTGTTGTTTTCTCCCTAGTAGCAACAACACATCTAGTACCTTAGAGATTTCTGTCACTTCCCAAGATTACCAGAGGCATGAACCCACTATCGAGGATAAATACTAACTCTTGGAGTTGCTAGCATCTACTTGGCCAGGACAGCTACTAACAACGGAAAGCATGCAAGATCACAAATAACAAAGACATGATAGAATCAATAATCAATCTGAAATAGCATATCAATATCCGTCGGATCCCCGCAAACACAACATGCAGAATTACAGATAGATGATCTTGATCATGAACGGAGCTCACAAGATCTAGACATGAAAGCACAAAGGAGGAGAACCAACCATCTAGCTACTACATGGATCTGTAGTCTAAGGATGAACTACTCACGCATCACACCGGAGGCTTGCATGGTGGTGAAGAAGGCCTCCAGGGTGAATTTCCCTCTCCGGCAGGGTGCCGGGAAGAGCTTCAGATCCCTCCCAATCTAGGGATGGAGATGACGGCGACTACATACTCTCTCGTGGATTTTTGATCGGGCACTTAGGGTTTTCATCCCGAGGGCAATATATAGGCGGAAGGAGAGGCCGAGGGAGTGTCGAGACCGGCCACACCACCCCCGGCACGGGCCAGGCCTGGCCGCGCGGCCAGGTGGTGTGGTGGCCCCCTGGCCCTTCTCCGTCTCGTATTCTAGCACTTGATCACTTCTGGAAAAATAGGCACTTTGGCTTTTGTCCTGTCCAATTCCGAGAATATTCATTTTCTGACTTTCCTGGAACCAAAAACAGCAGAAAACAGGCAGCTGGCATTGTGGCTCTTGTTAATAGGTTAGTCCAAGAAATCATATGAAAAGTACTCCAAAGTTGGAACAAAACACAAGAAAGTGGATAAAACCAAGCATGGAACATCAAAAATTATAGATACATTTGCAATGTATCAAGGAGTTGCTTTAGTAGCTTATTATTTGATGGATTTCAGTTGAAATTGTACTTAAAAGGTTTATTACCCAGCTTACACTAATGTTGCTAATGAAAAATGTGTGAAGTTTGTTTGAAAGAAATTTCCAGGTTAGTGGAGAAAATGGTATAATAAGATAGTGAAAGGTTTTATGACTCGTGCAATATGAGTATGAATATGAAGATATTGATGTTGTTCAAGCGGTAACTCCGATTTTTTTATCAAAGACCAAACTCAGAGACCCGCTGAGTCTGTTTTCGAATAGGTAACAGATCTGGTAAGCAAAGTTCCACGAAAATACTATCCAGTTATAGTTTTGCAATTTTTATCCAACAAGGAAAGCAAGGAAGCGAAAGAGGGACGTAAACGGAGCCAGGGTGGCTCACACCACCCCTGGCGCGGTCCCCCTGGCCGCGCCAGCAGGTGGTGTGGCCACCTCAAACTCCGCCTCCGACCCGTTTTCTCCTAGTACCTTCCTTTTGTTGTAAAACTTCGTAATATATAATCCCCCGGATCTCCCGAGGTTCGTATATCGTGTTCTCGTCGTGTTTTTGTTTTGATCTGTTTCTGCCAGGAACTATTCTTGAAAGTTAGAAGCACGATGGTGTCTGCCAAGGATAAGGGAAAGGAGCCTATAGAGGAAGATCTCCAAGACCCCGGGCAGGAGAAGGAGATCAAGAGTGAAGATGAAGAGGAGGCAAAGCAAAGTCAACATCCAAACACCGGAACTACCATTGCAAGCATTGGAGTGTTGGAAAAACCTGCCAGGATCAAAAGGACTGCACAGATGTCAACTGGAGGGAAACCTCTGCGTCACTGTTTGGCTCCACGGTCACTTCCTCCATGCACCAAGAATCCTTCCATACCCTTATCCATGAACATCAATACCAGAATATGCCTAAGGAGAAACTACCCTCCAATTGGGATTTGCCCCGTTCTAACCATGTAGGAAAAGAAGACTTCAAGGAGGAAGAGTGGGGAAAGAATTGCAAGAGCTAGAATTTGCAACCCGACATGATCATGAGCCGCATTGAGCAAAACTCGGAGTTGATTCGTACTCTCAGCTTCGAGATTGAGGATTTGGGGAAATTAATCAAAAAGCTCATCGAGAGAACACCACCACCACCGAAGGAGTAATCCGTCATCAGGTTTTGGCATCCCCTTGGTTTGTTCCAAGCTTGGGGGAGTGCCACGGTATCACATCACTATCTTCTATCTTTTTACCTTTTTAGTAGAGTCATATCATGAATAGAGAAGTTATCATTTAGGGTGGTTTGCATTATGGAAGTGTCCCCCTCTTGTTAGATATCTATGTATCCCTTGGTATGAGTTGCCATTATGGAATATTAATGAGAAGTTCTATCATTTACTCTTTTGCATATCTTATATTAGTTTTCAATTCATGGTTATATGATTGATCTTGTCATTAGTATTGGTATCACTTTGGGATCATTGAGTTAATTTAGTTGGTTCTGGCAAACCTGGCTCGGTCAGTAGCAATACTATTTTGAGGATTGAATGAAAACGATAAAAGTACTCTTAAAGAAATATAATTTCATCATCTTTCTTTCTTGATTTGCTCATCAGTTTAGTATTCTTTAGTTATGATCTTTTGTGCTTCCAAGGAAGATTGCATGTTTGTTTTTATCACTTGTATGTTTGTTTGTTTCCTTCAACTCTTATGCTTGCTACCCAGCCTTGCTAGCCAAAAACCTGTACTAAGAGGGAATGCTTCTCGTGCATCCAATCCTTAAACCAAAACCTATGCCATTTGTGTCCACCATACCTACCTATTAGCACTATTGCTATCCCAAGTAAATTCTTGTTTTTCTCTACCTTCCAAATTAAACTTTTTATGAGAAAATTAGTGATTAAAGCTCTCACGAACTTGATGGCACACTATACTTTCTTGCATTTAATAAACTTGAACCATTGTGTCCATCTTTGTTGCGTATATGCTTGCGCTTTATAAGTTGAAGTTAGCAGAACCATGTATCATGGGGAACGCTTTCAACATTGCACTTATATTCCGTTGATATCTTGATTCTTTTACTTATGGGTCCCGGCGGTGTGAAATAAAAGGGGAACTTGTAAGATCATGGAGTTTGTATGTGTGTTAGAGAAGTTCTTGGGCCGCTAGCCTAAGCCATGCCTAATCATGGTGGAAACTTGTGGCATAACCATAATGAGCACTCTATGAAGCATCCTCAATAAAAACCTATGCAAATAGCAAATAAAAAGATCGCTGAGATGCTCATTTTCTGCTTGCCTTGTCATTTTGATTATGGGATAGCTCCTGTATCATGTGCAAGAGGTACCCCGTTGGCGGTTCTGTATGATACATATGTATTTACAATGACAAGAGCTTACTTGTGACTGAAGTTGAGTAGCATGAGGTTCGGTACTCGTAAGTAAGGGGCACGAGATTTCAACTTATAACTTGTCAAGCATATCCTCTTAGTTGTGTCACTTTAACCTTAATCACCTAAAGATGCCTATGATAGGGGCAATGAGAACTGAAAGCTAGTAAGTACCATAATTTTTGGAAGCTCTTTATGAAACTTGAAATCCCTGCTTCCCTCTGTGAAGGGCCTTTCTTTTACTTTTTAGTTGAGTCAGTAAACCTATTCCCTTCTATCTCAGCAAGTATTTTGAGTTGTTGTGTTTCATTCATTCATATGATGATTTATTCAATCATGTTTCTTATGTTCCTTGTTTTGCACATTGCTCTTATCTTAGTGTCTACTACTTTGAAAGCTATCATTGAAAACCAGTTATTTGTGAACTGCAACAAATTGTCAACTATTCTTCGACGAAGAGCTAAGTTTGCTATTACCAATTATGATTTACTTTATGTATCTTTATTGTGTTTCCTTTACTTATTGCAAGTTAAGTTATATAATAGTGAGTTGTCTTCTATTATGATTTATGTATTGATGAATGTGATGCTTCTTGTCCGTATTCTTTTATCGACTCTTCACTCCATAAACCTGAGGTCATGTTTATTGAGTTCAGTTTCGCTTGGCGACAAGCGAAGTCTAAGCTTGGGGGGGGGTTGATACGTCCATTTTGCATCACTATTCTATATCATAATTTACTGTAATTAATTGATATATTTCATATTAAGAGATGATACTTATGTTATTTCATCTGTTTTTGCATGGTTGATGACTTTTGGAGCATGGACTGCTGCAGTCAGGATTCTGATGGAAAAGGTGTTGTTTGGAGGCAAAATTCGTGAAGATCAGAAAATCCAGGAAAATACATGGAAAATCCTATTTTTCTAGAAGACGAAGAAAGTTAGAAGGGGAAGTGGAGATGGGCCACAGGGGGCCCGCACCACCCCAGGCCGTGCCACCAGGTGGTGTAGCCGCCCTGGTCCACTCCAGCCTCTCCCCTCTAGCGTATATTATCCTCCCGAACCCCTAAGACTCGGGGAGCGACCACAGAAAGATTCCGCCGCCTCCGCGGGGTGGAAAACACCGAGAGAGAAAGATCTCTTCGGTAGACAGAATTCTGTCGACGGAATTCTTTCCTAGAGAGGGGAGATCATCGCCATTAACACCACCATCAAGCTGGACTTCATCGGAATCATCATCATCATCATAACCATCATCTCCACCAGCACCATCATCACCACTTCATACCGATGTAAGAATTGTGTTGAATCTTGCATAGTTCTTAGGGGAAACTTTCCCGGTGTTGATTACTCCTTGTAGTTGATGCCATTGATTGAACCATTGAATTATCGTTTATTTTCAGATTGTTACACATCATTATTTCATCTCTGATCATGATCCATATGATTTCTTGTGAGTAGTTCGTTTTGTTCTTGATGACATGGGAGAAGTCATGTTGTTAGTAGTGGAATTGTGTTGAGAAAGATTCAATAGTTTGATGTTTAAGTTGTGGTGTACTTCTTCTAGTGGTGTCATGTGAACGTCGACTACATGACACTTCACCTATATGGGCCTAGGGGAATGCATTGTGTATTTGGCTACTAATCGTAGGGGTTGTCGGAGTGACAAAAACCTGAACCCCCGTTAGGAAACCTTTGCACAAGGGACGTCAGGGTCTTAGAGTTTAAAGCTATGGTTAGGTTTCTACCGTAATTACTTTCTTGTACTTGCGGATGCTTGCAAGGGGTATAATCACAAGTATGTATTAGTCCTAGGATCGTCGGTACATTAGCACAGGTTCACCCACACAACACTTAGCAAACTAAAGAAGATTAATCAACTATATGAAGCGAAAGCACTTGACGGAATTCCCATGTGTCCTCGAGAACGTTTGGTCATCTTAAGTAATACAACCGGCTTGTACTTTGCTAAAGAAAGGATTGGGCCACTTGCTGCATTTATTCTTATTGTCTTTTATTTACTCGTACTTTATTTACCTGCATTATCAAAAAACCCTAAAAATCGGTTTGCTAAGTATTTACAGAGAATTCCTGCTCCTAGCCACTCGCCAGCACCTTCTGCTCCTCGTTGGGTTCGACACTCCTACTTATCGAAAATACTGCGATACACCTCCTTTACTTGTGGGTCATCATTACATTAACTCGTTTAGTGCATAATCAACTGAAACTTGTGACACTTTACTTGTAGAGAATAAATTGCTTTTCCTTCTTGCTCCTATGGATCGATACCCTACTTCCACATTGAGAGGTACTAGAGTGATCCCCTGCTCTTGGGGGTTTCAAGCGCCCATCCAACATGATCTAGAAGCTAATCACCCGACAAGTGAACTTGGCAATGAGGTCACCTCCACCAACACTCGAGTAACTCAACTGGTCGGAGTAGGAGATTACCTTCAACAGAGATGATCACCCTCTCCAAGTCCCACAACCAGGAAATTCTCCTCTAATCATTGATGCGCAAATTGGTGGACTCTACATGAGCAAGGTCTTCATGGATGTAGGAAGTGGAACCAACCTCATCTATGCCGAAACAATACGAACAATGAACGTCTCCCTAAGCAACCTCGCACCCTCGGACACCTCCTTCCATGACATAGTTCTCAGGAAAGCTGAGATTCCTCTAGGAAAAATAGCACTCGACATCATCTTTGGGTCACACGAAAAATCCAGGCGAGAGAAAATTGAGTTCGAGGTGACGAATTAGCCATCGCAGTATCACGCAATCCTCGAGCAACCCACGTTTGTGCGGTTTATGGCGGTCCCACACTATGAATATCTGATGATTAAGTTGCCAGGACCCAACAATATCATAACCATAAGGGGATCTTTGCTTGCTCGGATAACTGCGACCGAGAATTCAACAAAACCTCTGAGTCCTTCGGGATGGTAATGGAGTTCGCTCAGCTCAAGATCTCTACCGATCATGACGTTCTGCCAGAAGCAACAAGGGTCATGCCTGACCAAGATTTCGATTCTCCGAAGGACACACGAGAGGTCCAGATTCACCCCACCGACCCAAAGAATACAACCTTTGTGGCCTCCAATCTTGATCCCGCATAGGAAAGAGCGCTTGTCGAGTTCCTCCGTGGGTGCTAGGAAATCTTTGCATGGTGTCCAGCGGACATGCCAGGAATTCCTAAGAAACTCGCCGAGCATGCACTAAACATATACCCCGATGCCAAGCCATTCAAACAATCACTTCGCCGCTTCGTGGATCCAAAGTGTAAATCCATCGACAAGGAAATCCATCGGCTCCTAGAAAAAAATTCATTAGAGAACTCAATAGGGAAACCTGGCTAGCTAATCCAGTTTGCATCCCAAAGTAACATACAGATGTACTCTGCATGTGTATCGATTTCACCGCATTGATGACCCACAAGTATAGGGGGTGTATCGCAGTATTTTCGATAAGTAAGAGTGTCGAACCCAACGAGGAGCAGAAGGTGCTGGCTAGTGGTATGGATCAGGAATTCTCTGCAAATACTTAGCAAACGGATTTTTAGGGGTTTTTGATATAGCAAGTAAACAAAGTACGAGTAAATAAAAGACATTAGGAATAAATGCAGCAAGTGGCCCAATCCTTTGTGCAGCAAAGGACAAGCCGGTTGTATTACTTAAGATGACCAAACGTTCTCGAGGACACATGGGAAGACTGTCAAGTCTTTCGCTTCATATAGTTGATTAGTCCTCTTTAGCTTGCTAAGTGTTGTGTGGGTGAACCTGTGCTAATGTACCGCACCATCCAAGACTAATACATACTTGTGATTATACCCCTTGCAAACATCCGTAAGTACAAGAAAGTAATTAAGGTAGAAACCTAACCACAGCTTTAAACTCTAAGACCCTTACGTCCCTTGTGCAGTGGTTTCCTAACGGGGGTTCAGGTGTCTGTCACTCCGGCAACCCCTACGATTAGTAGCCAAATACAAAATGCATTGCCCTAGGCCCATATAGGTGAAGTGTCATGTAGTCGACGTTCACATGACACCACTATAAGAAGTACACCACAACTTAAATAACAATCTATTGAATCTTTCTCAACACAATACTACTAACAACAAGACTTCTCCCATGTCCTCAAGAACAAAACGAACTACTCACAAGACATAAATAATAATTCAATGGTTCACTCAATAGCATCAACTACAAAGAGTAATCAACACCGAGAAAGTTTCCCCTATGAACTATGCAAGATTCAACGCAATTGTTACAGCAATATGGAGATGGTGATGAGAGTGCTGATGGTGATGATGGTGGTGATGATGATGATGATGATCCCGATGAAGTCTAGCTTGATGGTGGTGTTGATGGCGATGATCTCCCCTCTCCGGGAAGGAATTCCTCCGGCAGAAATCTGTCTGCCGGAGAGATCTTTCTCACTCGGTGTTTTCCGCCCTGCAGATGCGGCAGAATCTTTCTATGGTCGCTCCCCGAGTCTTAGGGTTTCGGGAGGATGATATACGCCAGAGGGGAGAGGCTGGAGTGGGCCAGGGTGGCCACACCACCTCCTGGCACGGCCTAGGGCTGCCCGCACCATGGGGTGGTGTGGGCCCCCTGTGGCCCATCTCCACTCCGTCTTCTGGCATCCTTAGTCTTCTGGAAAAATAGGATTTTCCGTATATTTTCCCGGATTTTCTGATCTTTGCGAATTTTGCCTCCAAACAACACCTTTTCCATCAGAATCCTGACTGCAGCGGTCCATGCTCCAAAAGTCATCAACCATGCAAAAATAGATGAAATAACATAAGTATCACCTCTCAATACGAAATATATCAATGAATAATAGTGAATTAAGACATAGAATAGTGATGCAAAATAGACGTATCAACTCCCCCCAAGCTTAGACTTCGCTTGTCCCCAAGCAAAATTGATCTCAATAAACATGGCCCCAGGTTTATGGAGTGAAGAGTCGATAAAAGAATACGGACAAGAAGCATCACATTCATCAAATACACAGATCATAATAGAAGACAACTCACTATTATATAACTCAACTTGCAATGAGTAAATGAAACACAATAAAGATACATAAGGTGAATCATAATTGGTAATGGCAAACTTAACTCTTGGTCGAAGAATAGTTGATAATTTAATGGAGTTCACAAATAGCTGGCTTTTCAATGATAGCTTTCAAAGTAGTAAACGTCAAGATAAGAGCAATGTGCAAAACAAGGAACATAAGAAACATGAATGAATAAATCATGATATGAATGAATGAAACACAACAACTCAAAATACTTACTGAGATAGAAGGGAATATGTTTACTGACTCAACTACAAAGTGAAAGAAAGAGCCCTTCAAAGAGGGAAGCAGGGATTGCAAGTCTCATAAAGAGCTCCCAAAAATTATGATACTTACTAGCTTTCAGCTCTCATTGCCCCTATCATAGGCATCTTTAGGTGATTAAGGTTAAAGTGATCAAAAATGAGGATATGCATTGACAAATTGTAAGTTGAGAATCTCATGTCCCTTGAATACGAGGGACGCTCCTCATGCTACTCAAGTTTAGTCACCGGTAAGTTCTTATCATCGTAAGCATATGTGTATCACAGAGAACCGCCAACGGGGTACCCCTTGCCCGATGATACGGAAGAATCCCCATATCAAAATGACAAGGCAAGCAGCCAACAAGCATCTCAGCAATCTTCTTATTTACCATGGGAATATGGTGCTTTTTTCTCTCTTTCCTCTTTTCGTAACCTATTTTTTCTTTTTTTCTCTTTTTTCTCAATATCGGACTCTTTTTTACAAGAAGAATGCTTCATAGATACTCGTTATGGTTACGCTGCAGGTTTCCACCATGTCAGCATGGATTAGACCAGTGGCCCAAGCGTTTCTCTAACACACATGCATAACTCCATGGACTTACAAGCTCCCCTTTCATTTCACACTAACGACATCCATAGACAAAAGAACATGATATCAACTTGGTACAAAGTACCAATGCAATGTTTAAAGCATTCCCCATGACAGCATGGTTCTACTAATTCACAACTTACAAAGCGCAAGCATATACGCAACATAGGTAAGCACAATGGTTCAAGTTTATTAAGTGCAAGAAAATAAAGTGTTCCATCAAGTTCGTGAGAGCTTTAATCACTAATTTTCACATAACAAGTTTAATTTGGGAGGTAGATAAAACAAGAATTTACTTGGAATAGCAATAATGCTACTAGGTAGGTATGGTGGACACAAATGGCAAAGGTTTTGGTTTAAAGGAGGTGGATGCACGAGAAGAAATCCTCTCAGTACAGGTTTTTGGCTAACAAGGCTGGGTAGCAAGTATAAGAGTTGAAGGAAACAAATAAACATACAAGTGATAAAGACAAACATGCAATCTTCCTTGGAAGCACAAAAGATCTTAACTAGAGAATACTAAACTTATGAGCAAATCAAGAAACAAAGACGATGAAATAATTTTTCTTTAGAGTACCTTTATCTTTTCTTTCAACTCTCAAAAATAGTGTTGCTACTGACCGAGCCAGGTTTGCCGAAACCAACTAAATTAACTCAATGATCCTAGAGTGCTACCAATACTAACAACAAGATCAATCATATAACCACGGATTGAAAACTAATATAAGCTATGCAAAAGAGTAAATGTCGTTGTATTGGGAACGGCAGTACCTGAGGAGGTTAGATAGAGGTGTGGGGACTAGCAGGGAAGCTATCGACGGTGTCCGCAGGCAGGATTGGATACAAGCGAGCATAGCAGGACGCAAGAAGTACCCAGGTTCGGGGCCCTCGTGGTGAGGTAAAGCCCCTACTCCTGCCTGATCTGACTATGGGGAATATACGAGCTACAAATGCTCCTCGAGCTGTATTCTCTAGCTACTGCCTTAAATGCACTGAGACCAACCCTTTCTACTGAGGCCCTGCCTGTCCTTATATAGGAAGAGAGGCAAGGGTCTCACTGGCTAGTCCGACTGGCGGGCCCCACAGGCAGGTCCTAGCTGACTAGTCATCTACAGTGTCTGGCATGGCTTGTTCCTTCGGTGTATGAGCGGTATGGCTGTCGTAGGAACAGTGGATGCCGTGCGAGCCCGTCGTCAGCACAGGCCACTGTTCCAGCGTCAGCCACGCAAAGTCTTCGGCATGGGCAGGTGGTTGCCCGTCTTGTCGTTGTACAGGGCGTACCGTGCACTGATACACACATCGTTTTGTCCCTCTGATTGGATCCGGCTACGTCGTCGTATCCGGCTGCCTCTTCATGATCCGGCTACTAGGTGGTAGCCGGCTCATCCTAACCTGTCCGGCTGCATCTGGTCAGCCGGGCTCGATCCGGCTGTCCTGTTTCTTATTCGGGTGGGGTACCTGGGGATCATCCCCCTGACACTAGCCCTCGAGCGCGTGTGGATTCCGCCCTTAGGCGAAATGTGCGCGCGCTCCTTCTTGCTTTTCGAATTTTCATCTGGCTGAGCCTGGCGGTTGTGCTTCCCGTGACGTCAGTGCTGACGCCGGCCACGCGCGCACGCGCCATCATTGCTCTGCGTCGGGCAGCGTAACGTCTCGTCACACGTTGCCTCGGGGAACTGCTGTTCGGCGCTTCGGTTCTCGCTCCAGGATCTTCTGCGCATCCTGTCCCGGCACACGGGATCTAGGCGGCGGTTGGGATGTGGGTTGCCCGGATGCACGCCACATGGCCCTGCTGGCGGTTGCCCTTCTGACCCTTTAAAGGGACGCCGCGGGGGAGGCAGTCCTTTTCCTTCGCTCCCCCGCTGCAATCTTTCTCTCCCTCGCGTGCTCTTGCTCCTGCGCTCTTGCCTTCTGCGCCGCCCGCTCGCCGTCGTCGATGTTACGGGCCACCGTCACTCCTTCGTTGCCGCTCCTCTCCCTCAGCCGGAGATGGCCGCTGACCGCGGATCCTGGTGCGGCTCCTCCATCACCAAGGACCAGATCGTGAAGTATCGCGCGACCCGCGTCCTCCCGCCGGCGGAGGAAGTGGCAGTGCGGTTGGCACCGGCGGGGGAAGTGTCGCCGCATCCGGCGGAGGGGGAGCGGGTCATCTTCCTCTCGCACCTGGCGCGCGGGTTTGCGCTGCCGCTGCATCCCTTCTTTCTCACGTTTCTGGCCTTCTTCGACCTCCGCCTCCACCATCTCGGCGCCAACGCGATCGGAACGCTGGCGCACTTCATGGCGTTCCGCGAGAGTTACCTCGGGATTCAGCCGGATCTCGGGCTCTTCTGCCGGCTCTTCCGAGTTCGGCCGCAGGTGCAGTACATGAAGGGCCCGCTAGTCGTCTGCGGCGGCGCCTCCATATACTCCCGCACCCAATCCGGCTATCCGAAATTCTTGCTCCAGGACACGATGCGACTGTGGCAGCAGTCGTATTTTTACGTCAAGAACGTCACCAACATCGATCGGATAAACCTGCCGGCCTTCCAAGACGTCGAGTCTAGCCGGTATCACTGGGACCTGAAGATCTACGGCGACAAGGCGGAGACGGATGCGATGCTGGCACGCATGCGCTCCCTTGTCACCTGCCAGCTAACCGGTCGGGACATCACTCTCAGCTGGATGTCCCGGCTGATGATGCCGCTGCAGTAGCGGGCGCACAAGATGTGCTTCTACTCCGGCCGCCTGGACCCGACCCGGCTGTCGCGCCATGATCCCCGCTACCACAACTTGAAGGAGTGGTTGTGGCCGATTAGCAAGGAGCGGCTACCGGAGAACTGGAAGTTTGGCCTAGAGCCCTACAGCCGGGAGAACCGCGCGCCCCGGGTAAGTTCTCGTAGCCGGAATTTTTGTTTATTCCCCCTGTGTTATCTTCTTGTTCTGTCTGGTTGACCTCTTGCGTTCATCAGATGTTCGCCTGCATCCTCCGCGAGGAGGGCGAGGCTCCCCTCGAGGTATTTGTGCCAAACTTGCCCGAGCCATGCGCTCGGCGATCCGGCGAGGAATCGGATGGGGACAGTGATGCCTTCCCCAGCCGGAATGATGAGCCGGCCGCCGACCCGCACGCGGAAGTGCACGAGGAGGAGGAGGCCGGGCCGACCACGGAGCCGGTGACGCGCTCTGTGGCGGACGGCGAAGCAGGTGGGAGCAGCTCCAGCCGTTCCGGCTCCCGCCGGCCTGCGGCGGAGGAGCCGGCTCCGAAGAGGAGCCGGACCGGTGCCCTGCCGCCAAGCCGTCTTGGCCGGAAGAAAGGGCCGCCCCCGGTCGTGCCGGGGTACGTTTTTCTCCCCCATACCTCGGTGCTTTCTGTTTGTTTGTCCTCTTCCTTGCTTTTCTGACTTTAGCTTGCTTTGCTCTTGCCTTTTCCTCTTTCCCTTTAGCGCGTTGGTTTCCTTCGGCACCGCGAGCCCGGCTCGGACGCCAGCCGGGTCGCCGCCTCGCGCCCTGACTGATCCAACCGGCGCCTCTCCTTCCTCTGAGGCGCAGCCTCCCTCTCCTCCTCAAGCTGAACCGGCTGCCCCCTCCCAGCTGGAGGGTCCCCAGCCGGAAGCGGATCACTCCCAGTCGGAAGGTTCCTCCGCGGGCGCGCGGGGGGCTGCTGGTAAGGAGCTCGTCGTTGTTGGCGACGACAACTCCGACGAGGAGCTCGGGGAGGAGTGGCGGACAGCAGTGCTCGCGGCGAAGGAGTCCTTGGCCGTCAACGCCGTGGACGACGACGCCTCCTCCGCTGCTTCGCTGTCGGATCTTGCCGCCACGCTCGAGCTGGCGGTGAAGGAGATCTGGCTGCTTGAGGACACAGCCGGTGGGAACCGGACCCTGGAGCAGAAGCTTGCTGCCGCCAATGGGACCTCCCAGAGTAAGTTCGCTTTATCCGTCTGGCTCTCTTTTTTTAATAGCCGGCTTCGTTGCAGCTGTCCTCGTGTGCGCTCAGCGCGATATCGATCGCTTGAAGAAAGCGAACGATCGGCTGAGCAGGTCTAACTCCATGTTGCGCTTGCAGAACAAGGACTGGCACGCGTGAGTAGACGGCTTGGAGGCCATCGTCAAGGAGCGCGATGCCTCGCTTGCTAGCCGGGCTGAAGCCTTCTCCCTTCTCGAGGCCCAGAACAAGGACCAAGAGAAAGAGATAAAACGACTAGCGGTCAAGGAGAAGGCGCTGGTGGAGGAGCTGATGCAAGTCGACCACACTGCCAAAGGTGAGTTCCTTCTTCCGTCTTCTTTTCTTTCCGGATCTGGTAGCCGAATTTGACTCCTCTTTTCTGACAGCCTTTTACCTCGGCATAGACCTGCTGGCCTATAACCGGCTGCAGGAGAACTGGCCGGGAGCGCAGCCGACGGCTGAGGAGCTCGTCGTCCTTCTTGGCGAGGAAGCTGCGAAGCTTCGTCAGGCGGCGCGGGACGTCTTCTCCTTCATGTGGCCGGAGGCTTCCGTTCCGGAGCTGATCTTGCCGCCATCCGCCAAGCCCATCCGGAGCTTCGCGGGTCCGCCATCAACATCGCCGATTATGTGGATCCAGACAAGGTGCTCATCGACTCGGAGTCCCCCGACACTCCGGATGTGGAGTCCTCGGTGCCGCCGCCTGCCAGCGCCGGAGCCGGAACAAGCACTGCGGCTCCACCCTCGTCCCCAGCTTCTGCCGGCCAAGGACCCCCCCACGGAAAAGGTCCTGCCATTTAGCTGCTACCCCGGGATGCCGGGTGTATTTGTCTTGCCTTAGATTATTCGTGAAACTTGTCTGTCTGTACCGGTTATCTTTGATGCCGGGTAACTTATGGGAGCTTCGTCTCCCTTTTGCTTGTTAATGTTGAATTCTTGAGTCTTGTGTCTTGAATCTTCTTTTGATATTTTGTCGGCTACACACTTTTAGCCGGACGAACTACACCTCCAGTGGGGGCGCGCCAGCGCACCCACTGGGTGTAGCCCCCGAGATTCGGAGTAGCTAGCGTAGCCAGGTGCTTCGAATCTTCCTTCTTTTTCACTCTTCTAACTTTATCCGACTGGCCTTGTCCCAGTCGGCTGCTTTCGTCGGCTGGACGCCTTCAGCCGGGGGAACTAACATTCTAGTGGGGGCACGCGAGCGCACCCACTAGGTGTAGCCCCCGATATTCGGAGTAGCTGGCGTAGCCAGGTGCTTCGAATCTTTCTTGTCTTTTCTTGCTCCTGCCCTTGCCCTCACCTGGGCTCCGAACGGCCGGCTAAACGCCCTTAGTCAGTCGGGAACTACGAGATTCCACTGGGGGCGCGCGAGCGCACCCAGTGGGTGTAGCCCCCGAGATTCGGAGAGCTTGATGAAGGCAAGGACTTCGAATCTTCTTTCCTTCTCCTGAATTCCGACTCGAAGTAGTCGGACAAGAACGCACATATGCATACACATACATCTTCACAGGTTAATAGGTTAGTCTGTCAAACCATAGCCGGAAAACGGCTTATTTATTCAAAAACTGGCTTGCTCCTATCTAGACACTTAGTCGCCTTCTCGTGTGTTCTGCTGTTTTCGCTGCGTCCTTGCCGGGCAGCCGGGTTGCGGTCTGCAGCCGGAATCGAAGGGAGTTGACAGTACATTACGCACAGTACTAGCGGCTTAGCAGCTGGATTGGTTTGAGCTAGTTGCGGGGCCGGGACGCCCGATCTGTCATGCCTCTTCCCTGTTTTTCGTGTGGGATGCCTCGGGCTTTTGCTCTTGCTAGCCGGACAGTCGGGTTGCGGTCTGTAGCTAAGACGAAGAGTGGGCCTCTGATATCATCGCACACTACTCAGCCGGTTTGTTGGCTTAACATGCCGGGCCAGCCGGCGAGCCCCCAGGTAGGGGGTTGCCGGAGCCGGAAAACTTGAATCGAAGCACAGGTGCATACACATTTCTAAAAGGAGCCCCCGAGATTCTCGTGGGAGTCCGCATTTTCATTCATGAGGTTTTCGGGATAGATACACTGCTTGGCGACTAGGTGTAAAACGGGCGCAGCAGGGCCGCGTTCCAAGGACGTTCGGTCTCCTCGTCTGATTTGTCCATCTTGTTCTTGCCCGGCTGCTGTGCGTCAATGAGGTAGTAGGAGTCGTTGGGCAGCGCCCGACTGATGATGAAGGGGCCCTCCCAGGGTGGTGCTAGCTTGTGCATGCCATTCGTGTCTTGCACCAGCCGGAGAACCAGGTCGTCCTCACGAAATGCGACTGGGCGAATCCGGCTTGAATGGTAGCGGCGTAGTCGCTGCTGGTACAGGGCAGATCTGGATAGGGCCAGCTCGCGGGCCTCCTCCAGGAGATCCACCCCGTCTTCCCGCGCCTCCTTGTTGGCCTGCTCGTCGTAGAGGAGCTTGCGAGGGGAGTCAAACTCGATGTCGGCGGAGAGGACGGCTTCCGATCCGTAGACCAGGAAGAATGGCATGTAGCCGGTTGACCTATTTGGTGTGGTGTGGAGGCTCCATAGCACAGCCGGAAGTTCTTCGATCCAGCATCCGGGTGACCGCTCCAACGGCTCGATGAGACGTGGTTTGATGTCGGCTAGCACCAAGCCGTTTGCTCGTTCGACTTGCCCGTTGGACTGCGGATGTGCCATGGAGGCGAGGTCTAGCCGGATGCCCTTGTTGCTGCAGAACCGGGTGAAGGCCCCCTTGGCGAAGTTCGTGCCGTTGCCGGTGATGATGCTATTGGGGTAGCCGAAGCAGTTGATGATGTCGGTGAAGAAGGTAACAATCGTCGCTCCATCTAGCTTCTGGATAGGATTGGCCTCGATCCACTTTGTGAACTTGTCCACCGCTACCAGCAGGTGGGTCATTCCCGCGTGAGCTCGCTTGAAGGGCCCGACCATGTCGAGGCCCCAAACTGTGAAGGGCCACGTGATCGATATGGTCTTGAGCACCGAGGTTGGCATGTGCCTGAGCTGCCCGAAGCATTGGCACCCATTGCACGCGCGGACCAGCTGCTCGGCATCCTCGAGGGCGGTGGGCCAGTAGAAACCATGGCGAAACGCCTTGGCGACTATCGCCCTTGACGAAGCGTGGTGCCCACACTCACCCTGGTGGATGTCCTTGAGTAGCCGGTAGCCTGTGTCTACATCAACACATCGCTGGAAGATACCAGATACACTGCGCTTGTACAGCTCGCCGTTTATGATGGTGTATGTATGCGCACGGCGTCGGATTTGCCTGGCCTCTACCTCGTCGTCCGGGAGTTCGCTGTTGGCGATTAGTTCATGAAAGGCCGTGCCCAGGATGGCACTTCCCGGATGACGAGGACGCTCTTGTCCTCCGGCTGACGGGTGTCGGGGGGCCGTTCGGGTGGGATATCCGGGACGGCAGCCCCCGAGCCACTGGGCGAGCCGGTAACCCTCGGGTCCTGCGAGCCGGAGGGCACCGCCTGGCCGGAGTTGGCGCGAGTTTTCTTCTTTCGTGGTTCTGCCGGCTCTGTTTCCACTGCTCCGGCCGCCGGAACACTTCCCGCCCAAACGATGGAATCTGATTCCGGTGACGGGTTGATGGATGGCTTGCGCAGATGCTCTAGGGAGACCCCCGGTGGGATGGCCTGCCTGGTGGATCCTATCTTGGAGAGCGCGTAGGCTGCCTCGTTGTTGGTGCGGGGGACATGATGAAATTCGCACCCGTCGAAGGAGGCGCTAAGCTTCTGGATGTGGAACCGGTAGAGGGCCATGTTGGCATCTCTGGCGTCCCATTCCCCGGACACCTGTTGCACCACCAGGTCCGAATCACCGAAACACAGGATCCGATTGACACCGATCTCCTTGGCCAGCCGGAGCCCGTGCGCCAGTGCCTCGTATTCGGCTACGTTGTTGGAGGCCTTGAAGTGGATCTGCAACACTTACTCCAGCCGGTCTCCCTTGGGCGAGGTGAGCACGATGCCGGCTCCCAAGCCCCCGAGCATCTTTGACCCGTCGAAGTGCATCCGCCAGTGGTCTGAATCCGGCACCGGTGGGAGGTACTGGGTCTCGGCCCAGTCGACGAGGAAGGCCGCCAACGCCTGTGACTTGATCGTGAGCCGGGGCTCGTACTGGATGGAGTAGGCGGCGAGCTTGATGGCCCATTTGGCGACTCGGCCGGTGGCGTCCTTGTTGCCGATGATTTCCGAAAGGGGTGCAGTGCACACGTCCTTGATTGGATGCTCCTAGAAGTAGTGCTTGAGCTTCTTGCATGCCAGGTACACGCTGTAGCACATCTTTTGGTAGTGGGGGTAGTTCTGCTTGGAGAGGGAGAGAACCTCGCTGAGGTAGTAGACGGGTCTCTGAACCGGCTGAGCCTTTCCTTCCTCGAGGCGCTCCACCACCAGGACGACGCTCACGACCCGGCTGGTGGCTGCTATATAGAGCAACATCGGCTCCTTGCTAGCCGGCGTGGCTAGAACCGGCACTGTGGACATCATGCGCTTGAGGTCGTGAAACGCGGTGTCGGCTTGCGAAGTCCAGGAGAACTTGTCCGTCTTTTTCATCAGTTGGTACAACGGAAGTGCCTTCTCCCACAGCCGGCTGACGAAACGACTGAGGGAGGCTAGGCATCCGGTGAACTTCTGGACTCCAAGCAGGTTCTTGGGCGGCTACATCCTCTCGATGGCCGCAATCTTCTCCGGATTTGCCTCGATGCCTCGCTAAGATACGAGGAAACCGAGTAGCTGGCCGGATGGTACTCCGAAGATGCACTTTTCCGGGTTCAGCTTCATCTGGTACTGGTGGAGGTTGCCGAATGTCTCTCTCAGATCTTCGAGGAGGGTGTGCTTCTCCTTGGTTTTGATGACTATGTCATCAACGTAAGCGTGCACGTTTCGGCCTATCTGCGAGTGCAAACATTTCTGCATGCATCGCTGATAGGTGGCGCCTGCGTTCTTTAGGCCGAAAGGCATGGTTACATAGCAGAAAGCCCCGTAGGGGGTGATAAATGATGTCTTAATATGATCAGCCGGGTTTAGCCGGATTTGATTGTACCCGGAATAACAATCTAGAAAAGACAACAAATCACAGCCGGCCGTGGAATCGATGACTTGATCGATACGGGGCAAGGCGAAGGGGTCTTTCGGGCACGCCTTGTTCAGGCTGGTGTAGTCGATACACATGCGACAGGTCTTGTTCTTCTTCAACACCAAGACTGGGTTCGCCAGCCAGTCCGGGTGGTACACTTCCATGATGAACCTGGCTACGAGGAGCCGGGTGATCTCGTCACCGATTATCTTTCTCTTCTCCTCTGCGAACCGGCGCAGAGGTTGCTTGACCGGCTTGGCATCCGGATGCACATGAAGTGAGTGCTCGGCGAACTCCCTCGGCACACCCGGCATGTCTTTGGGAGACCATGCGAAGATGTCCCGATTCTCATGGAGGAAGTCGATGAGCGCGCCTTCCTATTTGATGTCTAAGCCGGCACCAATGGTGACGAACTTAGTCGGGTCGGAGGGGTCGAGCAGGATCCTCTTCGTCTCCTTTGCCGGTTGGAAGGCTCCTTCTCCAGCCAGTTTGCTGCTAGCCGGGATGTCTTGCTGGGCCATGGCCACATTGCGCATGATCGCGTGCTTTTCTTCGGCTATGATGAGGGCCTCTGCCAGTTTGGAATCGGCTGAGGCGCACTTCATCGATCGCCTGAAGCATCCGGCAACGGTGATCACGCCGTGGGGTCCTGGCATCTTCGTTTTGAGGTACGCGTAGTGGGGGATGGCCATGAACTTGGCGAGGGCGGGGCGTCCGAGGAGAGCATGGTAGGAGCTCGTCAAATTTACCACCTCGAACCAGATTGGTTCGCGGCGGAAGTTCTCCTCGGTTCCGAAGATGACGTCCAGCTGGATTTTTCCAGCGGAGCGCAGGCTGGCCCCGGAAGTACGCCGTGGAACGTCGTGGTAGTCGGGCGCAGGTCGCTTTCGCGAATGCCCAGCTTCTCCAGCGAGGACTGGTAGAGGAGGTTGAGGCTGCTGCCTCCGTCGATGAGGACACGCGAGAATCGGCAGGTGCGCGCGTTCGAGACGATGAGAGGGTCGAGCACCATGGCATAGCCCCCGGGAGTCGGCAGATGCTCAGGCTGATCTGCCCGGCTCCAGGTGATGGGGGTTTCCGACCAGTTCAGGTACTGGGGGACCGGAGAAACGATGGCGTTGACCTCCTTGGAGCGTCGCCTGCGGCTGTGCTTGTCGTCCTGCTCCGTCTCGAAGATGCGGTAGGCGGCGTGCGGCTGGGGGTAGCCGTTGTTGTTGTTGCTGCCGTTACCGTCATTACTGGATCCCCTAGCCGGTGGTGGGGGTCCACCCGGTGGGGGAGGCGGGAGACGAGGTTGGCTGCCCTGGTCCTTTAGCTGGCGAGTCCAGCTGCAGTTCCGGGTGGTGTGGGTGGCCGGTTTGAAGGGACCGCTATGCCACTTGCACGGGTCGTCGATCATCTGGTCGAAGGTGAGCCGGGGCTTCTGCCTTCTCGCATCGTTAGCCGGTGCATCGGGCGCACCCTCCACAGCATTGACCTGCCACGCGTGGTAGCGAGGCTTTTGTTGTCCGGCCTGGCGGTCCCCATGGAACCGGTTTTCGTTGCCGTGGTGTCTGGAGGATCCGGCTTCGCCAGTCGGGTTGCTCGGACGGTCGCGAGCCGGCTCCGTGGGAGTCGGACGGCCATACGCATTTACTCGGAGGGGCTTCTTCATGGCAGCATTCGCCATGGCGTACTGGTCCGCAACCGTCATGAGCTCCGCCATGGTCTTCAGCTCGTCACACAGTAGCCGGTGGCGAAGCATGGTGCCCTCTCGGCATCCTTCGATGAAGAAGCCGATGGCCTGGCTCTCCCGAATGCCCTCGCAAGTGTTGCGGAGCTCCGTCCACTTGGCGAGGTATTCGCGGTCGGTCTCGCGGTCGCCCTGGACGCACAGGGCCAGGTCGCGCGGGTGCCCCGGACGCTTGTACGTGCCGTTGAAGTTGCGGACGAACACCTTCTCGAAATCAGGCCAGGCGTTGATGCTGTTGGGCGCGAGGCTATTGAGCCATGTCCTTGCCAACCCGGTTAACATGAGAGGGACGTAGTGCACAGCTGTGCGCTTATTCCCGTGGGCGATGCCGACTGCCGTAGCGTAGTCGGTCAGCCAGTCTTCCGGCTTCATGCTGCTGTCGTACTTGGGGGTGTCCCTGGGCAGGGAGAATTTATCCGGAAACGGCTCGTTCCAGATGCGGGGTCCGAAACAAACCGGTCCGGTAGAATCTTCCTCCTCCGTGACGCGCGCTTGAGCGAGGAGCTCGATGCGGTCGCGGGCATCCAGACCATCCGGGTTGGGTGCGCCCACCCGGCCCGAGAGGCGGGAGCCGGCTGGTCTGGGCGCTCCGGCTGGTGGCGGGGGAGGTGGCGGGTTGCTGTTCATCGTCTGCTCCTAGCGTGGCTGGCCCCTGTTGCTGGAGCCGCGACGCCTGTTGCGGGCCCTGGGCGGCTGAGGGGAGGACGCCTGCTGGGTATCGCGCGGTGCGCCCCTGTTGTTGGCAGGTAGCCTGCCTCCTCTAGAGTAGCTAAGGTCCTCCTGCGTCTGCCGGTTGGCACCGGCCTGCTCGTCCGCGACGCGGAGGAGCTCCTGGACGCGAGCGTGCTGGCGGGCTCGCTCCTCGCCCTCCAGGCTAGGTAGTTCTTCTGCTGCGGATCGCGCCGCGCGCAGGTTCTTGATGGGTGTGCTGTAGGTGGGCCGTGTGGGGGCAGGCATGGGATCCGGTTCTCCGTCGTTCTCCATCCTGCCGCCCAGCTCACCGCCCCGACACCGTACCTGGCCACGCCGGCTCGGCTCCGCGGTAGCCAGAGTGAGGCCGTGCGCGCGGTCGTACTCGCGTCTAGCGATCTCCAGTTGCTTGCGGGCTGCTGCCAGTTCCATGGCCTCCTGGAGGAGGATCTGTCTCTCCATGGTGAAGTTGGCCTCTGCCTCCTCCGGGTTGTCCCCGAGGTTAACCGGCGTCAGGAGCCGATCAATGGCATCCTCCACCGGGTTCCGAGGCTGCGGGGGAGCGGAAGTTCCGACCTCGTCCACGCCTCGCTCCCCGGCTGGCGGGGCTGCGAGCTGGATCCGGCCATCATGACCTCCACGCCGCGAGGCGCGGCGGAGGTGCTGCCACCTGAGCATGGCAACCCCGCGACAGAGACGATTTCCCTAGGGAAACGCTCCGGGACGGTGGCGATGTAGATGGGGAGGTCGCCGAATAGCAGAACGGTGCCGTTCGCCGGGAAGGAAGTTCCGGCGAAGCAGGAGGCATTGTCGATGACGCAGTCAAACTTGCCGAGCGTGAGCACCAGGCCGGAGGCCACGCGCTCACCGGCTGAAGTGCGGGGTCCTGTGGGGAACATGACTCCGGTCGAAGCCATAGCCCCACGATGGGCGCCAACTGTCGTTGTATTGGGAATGGCAGTACCTGAGGAGGTTAGATAGAGGTGTGGGGACTAGCAGGGAAGCTATCGACGGCGTCCACAGGCGGGATTGATTACAAGCGAGCGTAGCAGGATGCAAGAAGTACCCAGGTTCGGGGCCCTCATGGTGAGGTAAAGCCCCTACTCCTGCCTGATCTGACTATAGGGAATATACGAGCTACAAATGCTCCTCGAGCTGTATTCTCTAGCTACTGCCTTAAATGCACTGAGACCAACCCTTTCTACTGAGGCCCTGCCTCTCCTTACATAGGAAGAGAGGCAAGGGTCTCACTGGCTAGTCTGACTGGCAGGCCCCACAGGCGGGTCCCAGCCGACTAGTCATCTACAGTGTCCGGCATGGCTTGTCCCTTCGGTGTATGAGCGGTATGGCTGTCGTAGGCACAGTGGACGCCGTGCGATCCCGTCATCAGCACAGGCCAGTGTTCCAGCGTCAGCCACGCAAAGTCTTCGGCATGGGCAGGTGGTTGCCCGTCTTGTCGTTGTACAGGGCGTACCGTGCACTGATACGCACGTCGTCTTGTCCCTCTGATTGGATCCGGCTACGTCGTCGTATCCGGCTGCCTCTTCATGATCCGACTACTGGGTGGTAGCCAGCTCATCCTAACCTGTCCGGTTGCATCTGGTCAGCTAGGCTCGATCCGGCTGTCCTGTTTCTTATTCGGGTGGGGTACCTGGGGATCATCCCTCTGACAGTAAATGATAGAACTTCCCATTAATACTCCATAACGGCAACTCACACCAAGGGATACATATCTAACGAGAGAGGGGACACTTCCATAATGCAAACCATACTACATAATAACTCCTCTATTCATGGTATGACTCTACTAATAAGGTAAAAAGATAGAAGATAGTGATGTGATACCGCGGCACTCCCCCAAGCTTGGAACAAACCAAGGGGATGCCAAACCTGATGACGAATTACTCCTTCGGTGGTGGTGGTATCCTCTCGATGAGCTCTTTGATTAGCTTCCCCAAGTCCTCAATCTTGAAGGTGAGAGTACGAATCAACTCCGAGTTGTTCTCAATACGGCTCATAATCATTTCAGTTTGTGGATCCCAACTCTTGTGATTACTTTTCAATTCTTCCCTCTTGGAGTCTTCTTTTCCTGCATGGTTATGGATAAAGGTATGGAAGGGATTCTTGGTGTGTGGAGGAAGTGACCGTGGAGCCAAACTATGACGAGGAGCTTTTCCCCCAGTCTTCATCCGCGCAGTCCTTCTAATCCTGGCAGGTTTCTTCACCACTCCAATGCTTGCAATGGTAGTGTCAGTGTGCGGATGTTGGCCTTGCTCCTCTTCACCTTCACTCTTGATCTCCTTCTTCTTCCCGGGGTCTTGGAGGTCTTCCTTCATAGGCTCCTTCCCTTTATCCTTGGCGGACACCATTGTGCTTCTAAGCTTTCAAAGAGTATGTCCTGACAGAAACAGATCAAAACAAAAACACGATATACGGACCTCGGGGGATCCACGGGGTTATATATTACGAATTTTCATATCAAAAGGAAGGTACTGGGAGAAAACGAGTCGGAGGCGGAGTCCGGGGTGGACTCACCACCTGGTGGCGTGGCCAGGGGTGGGCCGGCACCACAGGGTGGTGTGGGCTACCCCGGCTCCTGTTCCGTCCCTTTTTCGCTTCGTAACTTCCCTTATTGACTGAAAACTGCAAAAATATAGTTGGATTGTATTTTCGCGAAACTTTTCTTACCAGAACTATTACCTAGTTGGAAACGGACTCTGCAGGTCTCTGAATTTGGTATTTAGTGGATCCTTCTGGATTCACCACTTGAATCATCAATATCTTCATCTTCATACACTTATTACTTGAGTCATAAAACCCTTCTCTTCCTTATTACACCATTGTCTCCACTTCCTGGAAATTTCTTTCACACAAAACTTCACACAATTCCCATTAGCAACATTAGTATATATGAAGTGATAAAATCTTTTGAGTCCAACTTCAACTGAAAACCATCAAAACAAAATCTACTATATAAAGTCCTTCCGAAAACCCAAAAAGAATTCAAAAAGGAAATCGAATAAAGAAGCAAATGCAAGAGTGGCAAAATCTGTCAAAACAGACCAACAGGTAAAGATAAATTTTTCGAAAATCTTCTGTTGCTCAAATCAAAAAGTTCAAAACTAACGAAAGTTAAATAACAACCTGGGGCAGAAGCACAAAAAATTACAGCTCAATCCGACAGACAGAGGTCTCTAACGAATTTTTACGGTGAATCACAAATATCTGTTTCAGGACAGCAACTTCCCCAAATCTTACTTCTCTCTCATTAGAGGTTGATCTTGACACAAAAAACAAAACAAAATGGATAAGGAGTGGTTATTACCAAAGTAATAACTTCCAAGACTTAAAGAAACAAAAACAAACTGAAAGCTAAAACAAATTGGGTTGTCTCCCATAAAGCTATTTCTTTATAGCCATTAAGATGGGCATGATAATTTTGAAGACGCTCTCATAGGGATATGAATTGAAGTGAAAGAGAGCATAAGAAGCAAAACACACACACATTTATGTCTAACCCACTTACTATGCAAGGGAATTTTGTAAACAAACAAGTTTTTAAAACCAAAAGCAACTTGCATAAGAGGGCAAAAGAAGTGCCACATAAAAACTTTCAGCATAAAACGAGGAAACTTGATATTATTGAGATGCATAAGAACACTTTTCCCTCTCTCATAGTAACTTTCAGTATCATGCATAAACTTAACAATATAACTATCACAAGGACCGTCATAGCAATGATCGCTTATTCTAACAGAAAACACAGGAATACTAGCTCTCATAACACTACTTTGTGAAACAATATTAGAGGTATCCTTACAAAGGATAGGGTGTCCCTCTTTTTCGTATTTAGTAACAAAGTCTTTCACATTTGCTATTATAGGTTCATCAACCATTTGTTTATCAGGTTCAACAGCTTTATTTGTACTTTCATTAACCATACTAGCTATCATAGAATGTTCCTTTACCTTAGCTGGAAAAGGCATTTTCTCAATATAAGGTTCAGGTAAAACATGATTAGCAGTATAAACTTTAGTATTTCTTGCAGGAACACTCTTAGCAATATCTTTATAAGGTTCATGATACTTATTCCACTTCTTTTTAGGCACTTCAATGTAGAAAGCAAAATCCTTAAAGTAAGAAGCAATAACTTGAGAATCTAGACCATAAGCATTTTTAATATTTTGAAAGTCATCAGTTCCCATAAAAGATTCAATGCATTCATAATCATAATTTATACCTGACTTTCTACCTTTGTCATTCTCCCAAGCTTCAGCATTGTCTTGAATACGGTCCAGAAGATCCCATTTAGCTTCTTCTTCCATGCGAGTGAATGATCCAGCACAAGAAGCATCCAATAAATCTTTATCATGTAGAGGGAGCCCTGCATAAAAGTTATTGATAATAATATTGTTGGGGAGCTCATGAATGATACATTTGAGCATTAGTAACTTCAATCTCCCCCAAGCTTGAGCTGTACTCTCTCCATCAAGAGGCCAAAAGTTATATATTTGATTCCGATCTTTATGAATCTCACTAGGAGGATAAAACTTTGAATAAAAGAGAGGCACTATTTCCTCCCATTCCAGAGCTTGACCATTCTTCAGCAGCTTATACCATTCCTCAGCTCTTCCTTTCAGTGATAATGAGAATAACTTCTTCTTAACTTGATCTGTAGTAATACCTGCACACTTGAACAACCGGCATAATTCGTGTATAAAGAGTAAATGATCACCATGATGGATAGTTCCATCCCCAACATAGTAGTTATCCATAACACGATCAATAATTCTTGTAGGTATTTTGAAAACATCATTCTCAGCAGGTGGTGGCTTATCTACTACCTTAGCAGTGGTAGTAGCATTACCAAATAAGAAACTCAGCGAATTATCCATAACAAAAATAAAGCAACTAACAAAAGTAAACAATACTCACAGTAGAAGTTTCCTTTACCAGTTCCACTATCCAATAGCGCTTCAATCCCCGGAAACGGCGCCAGAAAATAGTCTTGATGACCCACAAGTATAGGGGGTGTATCACAGTATTTTCGATAAGTAAGAGTGTCGAACCCAACAAGGAGCAGAAGGTGCTGGCTAGTGGTATGGATCAGGAATTCTCTACAAATATTTAGCAAACGGATTTTTAGGGTTTTTTTGATATAGCAAGTACACAAAGTACGAGTAAATAAAAGACAGTTGGAATAAATGCATCAAGTGGCCCAATCCTTTATGCAGCAAAGGACAAGCCGGTTGTATTACTTAAGATGACCAAATGTTCTCGAGGACACATGGGAAGACTGTCAAGTGCTTTCGCTTCATATAGTTGATTAATCCTCTTTAGCTTGCTAAGTGTTGTGTGGGTGAACCTGTGCTAATGTACCGCCCCATCCAAGACTAATACATACTTGTGATTATACCCCTTGCAAACATCCATAAGTACAAGAAAGTAATTAAGGTAGAAACCTAACCACAACTTTAAACTCTAAGACCCTTACGTCCCTTGTGCAATGGTTTCCTAACGGGGGTTCAGGTTTCTGTCACTCCGGCAACCCCTACGATTAGTAGCCAAATACACAATGCATTCCCCTAGGCCCATATAGGTGAAGTGTCATGTAGTCGACATTCACATGACACCACTAGAAGAAGTACACCACAACTTAAATAACAATCTATTGAATCTTTCTCAACACAACTCCACTACTAACAACAAGACTTCTCCCATGTCCTCAAGAACAAAATGAACTACTCACAAGACATCATATGGATCATGATCAGAGATGGAATAATGATGTATAACAATCTGAACATAAACAATAATTCAATGGTTCACTCAATAGCATCAACTACAAGGAGTAATCAACACCGGGAAAGTTTCCCCTATGAACTATGCAAGATTCAACGCAATTGTTACAGCAATATGGAGATGGTGATGAGGGTACTGATGGTGATGATGGTGGTGATGATGATGATGATCCCGATGAAGTCCATCTTGATGGTGGTGTTGATGGCGACGATCTCTTCTCTCCGGGAAGGAATTCCCCCGGCAGAAATATGTCTGTCGGAGAGATCTTTCTCTCTCGGTGTTTTCCGCCCTGCAGATGCGGCAAAATTTTTCTGTGGTCGCTCCCCGAGTCTTAGGGTTTCGGGAGGATGATATACGCCAGAGGGGAGAGGCTGGAGTGGGCCAGGGTGGCCACACCACCTCCTGACGCGGCCTAGGGCTGCCCGCGCCATGGGGTGGTGTGGGCCCCTTGTGGCCCATCTCCACTCTGTCTTCTGGCATCCTTAGTCTTCTGGAAAAATAGGATTTTCCGTATATTTTCCTGGATTTTCTGATCTTCGCGAATTTTGTCTCCAAACAGCACCTTTTCCATCAGAATCCTGACTACAGCAGTCCATGCTCCAAAAGTCATCAACCATGCAAAAATAGATGAAATAACATAAGTATCACCTCTCAATACGAAATATATCAATGAATAATAGTGAATTAAGACATAGAATAGTGATGCAAAATGGACATATCACGCATTAAACAAGCATTTCCCAAAGGATCACTTCCCGCTCCCGCGAATCGATAAAATCATTGACTCAACCACGAGATGTGAGCATCTTTCCTTTCTAGATGCATATTCTGGCTATAACCAAATCAGGATGAAATTCAAAGATGAAGATAAAAGTAGCACTTATCACACCTTATGGTGTATTCTACTACGAGACAGTGCCCTTCGGGCTGAAAAACGCCGGTACCACGTATTAGCGGATGATGTAGAACTGTCTGGGGAAGAAAATAGGCAAAAACAGGCAGAAACCTGTAAGTCTACATCGGTGACATTGTCATCATGATGAGGAAGGAGTCAACGTTCATCGATGACCTCTGAGAAACCTTCGACAACCTCGAAAAATATTGCATGAGTCCCAGCAGGGCAACTCCTCTGGTACTTAGTGTCGGCGCGAGGAATTGAGGCCCATCTCGAGAAAATTCAGGCACTCTTGACAATGAAGAAGCCTACAAATCTGAGAGTTGTCTAGAAGCTAGCAGGACACATCGCTGCACTAAGACGATTCATCACTTGGTTGGGAGAGAGAGCACTACCATTCTACACACTGATGAGAAAATTAGAAACCTTCGAGTGGACCGATGAAGCCCAACAAGGCTTTGAAGATCTCAAGAAGACACTATTGACATCACCTGTCTTGGTGTCACCCAAACAAAGGGAACCACTACTGCTCTACATAGCTGTCACCAATCAGGTGGTTAGTATAGTATTGGTCAATGAACGACCTGAAGAAGGAAAAACTCATGGAGTATAGCGACCGGTCTACTACCTCAGCGAGGTGCTATCACCATCTAAGCATCGGTACCCGCACTATCAAAAATTAGCATATGGTGTCTTCATGATTGACATGGGTATACCCTACAGGTACTCGAGCTTGGTATATACGGTCCAAATACGTACAAGCCCACGGTGTCGACAAGGCCCAGATGAAAGGACTCGAGTAACCTGTGGACTCTCGATTGCTTGAAGGACAAGAAGAAGCTAAAGATAGAAAGTTTGAAGGGGAAAACCCTAACTTGTAACCGACTCGACCTGCTACCCGAGACCTAGCCTATCTATATAAGGGCTAGGAGGGGGCGGCGAGGAACACACGCAACCCTAGCTTCCACAAACCCTCGCCAGATTGCATCTACGCACCGTTGTAACTTTCGACTCCCTCAATAATTCCACGAGCAGACAAGCAGGAGTAGGGACCTCTACGAGACCTGAACCTGGGTAAATCCTTTGTCCCCTGTGTGCTTGTTTGCTAGCCGATAGATGTCTCCAGCGCTCCCTCCTTCTCCAAAACCCAAGTCCATAACAATGGGCATTGACGAGTTAAACCCTCGTCAATTGGCGCCGTCTGTGGGAACTGGGAGTGCTGATGTTTCGGCTTCTTCGGCCCCATCAAACACGATCTACAACTCTGCAACAACGGAGATTCGCCAGCTTTTCGGCGCCTTCGACTTCACCGTTCACACGCCGGCTACTCGCCCGGCCTTCGAGTCAGTGGGCGACGGAATCAGCCTGGCGATTGGGAGCTTCCGCTTCCAAGTTGGTCAGATGGGCACGCTTCGCATGCCCGATCAGCCAACGGCACCGGAGATTGCCCTAGCATCATGGTTCCCTCTATCGATCCGCACCCTCAGTGAGCTCAATGCTCTGGCGGTAGTTGGGAACATGGTCAGCGACAGCAGTCGCGACTCCGATCTAAGCGATCTGGCCACTGAACATGGAACCTACGGTTCCGGATCTGAAAGTTGTGGAAGCAACAGCTTCCCAAATCACTTCATGTGCGCCGTCATCAACGCGGGCGACACCTCCGCGAACCACGGTAACAGTGGCAACACCGACAACGACACTGATCCACCCAATCGCGGCAACGGTGCTAACACCGGCAACGGCACCGACCCGCCCAACGCCGGCAACGGCAGTAACGGTGGCAACGGAGGAGCAGTCGAACCTCCTAGCATAATCAACAAGCAAACCGGCGAACGCGTCGTGATCAGGATCAACGAGCAAGAGTGGGAACGCTGCCGCGAAGCCCTACGAGGTGCACCTCTACCCTTCGGGTCCCCGCAGGAGCTACTGATGGGCTACCACTGGCTCCTAAAAGAGGAATTCAAGCGCCAAAAACAAGCAATCACGCAACTTGAGGCGCGTAAAAAGGCGGCGGACGAGTCAAGCCTTCGTCGCGCTGGGCTCTCCTCCTACGGAGGATCCTCCTCAAGAGGCAACGAGCACCTCGCCAGGAAAAGGCAATCGCAGATGGCTCACCTCACCGAACAAGAACGCATAGATGCTGCGAAAGTCCTCGACTTCGGGTCTATGACAGTCAACACGAGAGGCAACATGGTTCCCAGGACACCATAGGCCACGGTGACAGCAGCCACCATGTACCTTCTCAATAACCAGCCACCAGCTGGAGATCCCCGAACGACCATGCACCGATCTACGATCGCGGGCCTGGGGCTAATCGAGGCCGCCCTTGACAAGGAACCGGTACCAGACCCAAAAAAGGGCAAAGCGTTAGCAAAGCGCTACTCCTCGCCCTCGTCCAGCGATGACAGTCACGACCTGTCTCGGCGCCGCCGCTCACGGCGACACGATCGCGACTACGATGCACGCGATGAACTTACGCAGCGCAAGATCGACAAGTCAAGGGCACGACGTGCTCGGTCGACTGACTCGGAAGAAGAAGATGGAGAGCTCTACGGTGCCAGATGCTTCAGCAGATCCATCAGGCAAAAGCGAATGCCTAAAGGGTTCAAACTCCCATCAGAGAACCCGAAATTTGACGGTCTGCAGGACCCCAAGATCTGGCTGGAGGATCACATCTCCTCCGTCAGGCTACATGGAGGCAGTCGAAGTACTGCCATGCAATGCTTGCAGCTACAGATCCATTCGCAGCTGGGATGAGCTGGTCTACAGCTTCGTGCGCAACTTTAAGGGCACGTACAAACGCCCCGCCTCAATCGAAGAACTGAGATGCTGCCAGCAAAGATCTGGCGAATTGCTGCGCTCTTACATCCAAAGGTGGTCCATCATCAAGAACTCCGCGGAGAACATCTCGGAAGACCGCGCGATTGATGCATTCAACGGTGGTGTCCGCCGCATGGAACTCAGGGAGGATCTAGGCCGCTCAAAGCCCCATACCATCGACCACCTGATGGAGATCGCGAATCAGTGGGCCGATGGAGAAGATTCGGTGAAGAATCGCGTTCACTCTGACGAGGAGGCAGAACTCGAACGAAGACGCGACCGCCAGAGTAAGCGTCGCATGCGCGTCTACGACGATCGCGATGATGTCAACATGGTCGTAGCCGGCTACGCCGATAGACGCGACGATAACCGCAACAGCGGATACCGCAGCTGCGAACACCGCGACTCCGGGAAAACAACGCAAGTGTGGCAACGCCGCACTCGCGATGAAGCACCCGCGACCTCCATCGAGGACAAACTGTCCGGGCCATGCACGGTACACTTCTACATCGACAAGCATGATGGCAAGAGAAAGTCCAGCCACCTCCTCAAGGACTGTCGCGAGTTCCTCAAGCTACATGAGGGATTGGTTCGAATGAACCGCAATGCAGTCGAAAGAGGCTACAAAGCCGCTCCAGGCGCCGTGGCACATGGCGCACCACCACCACCACCCGGGCCACCCCCGAACGGAGCTGCACTGGACCAACACCACAGAGGCGAACCGTACCCACGGGCCATGGGTACCATGCTGATCCAAAAGGGGCGCCCCTCCAATAGGGTGCAGAAGGCCATCACTCGCCAAGTCAACTTGGCCACACACTCGCCACTATCCACCACTGAGTACCTCAGTGGCAGTGAGTCGTGCATTACTTTCGACAAACACGACCACCCGCCTCAGGTACCTCGCCCAGGCCATTGCCCCCTCGTACTCAAGGCGCAAATTGGAGGCTTCGACATGAGTCACGTCTTCATGGATGGCGGAAGCGGTATCAACCTCATATTCGAGAGTACCTTGCGAGCAATGAGGATCCCTCTAACCTGCTTGGAGGCATCGGACACAACGTTCCACGGCATCGTCCTAGGGAAAGGCGTATACCCCCTGGGAAAAATCAACCTCGATGTCATATTCGGCACGCCAAAGAACTTCCGGCGCGAGCGCATCGACTTTGAAGTTGTCGACTGGCCCTCACAGTACCACTGCATCCTCGTACGCGTCGCGTTCTCTAGGTTCATGGCGGTACCCCACTACGCCTACCTGCAGATGAAGATGCCAGGTCCCAACAGCGTCATCACAATCAACGGGAGCTTTGAGCGATCTGACAGTTGCGACAGGGAATTCAATAGAATCTCCCAGTCCTTCGGCATGTAGGAGGAGCTCACGCGATTGAAGGAAACGACGGACAATAGTCTGCCGCCCCTGAGTAGGCCAAGCTCACCTGACCTCTCCTTCGACTCATCTGTGCACACAAAGAAGGTGCAGGTCCATCCATCAGATCCCGCCAAAACGGCCCTCATCGCCAATAACTTGAGTCCCGCATAGGAACTCGCGCTCGTCGAATTCCTCCGTGAGCACTGGAAATTTTTTGCCTGGTGTCCTGCGGACATGCCAGGAGTTCCCAGGGAATTCGCCGAGCATGCACTCAACGTCAACCCCGACGCAAGGCCAGTCAAGCAAACAATCAGGCGACTGTCTGAGCCACGAGCGTAGGCAGTCGGAATGGAGATCAATAGACTCCTCGAGGCCAAATTCATACGCGAGATCAAGGAAAGCACTTGGCTCGCCAATACGGTGCTGGTGCCAAAAAAGGACACGGATATCCTACGGATGTGCGTGGACTTCACTTCTTTAAACAAGCACTGCCCAAAAGATCACTTCCCGCTACCACGGATCGACCAAATCATCGACTCCACCGCTGGATGCGAGCGCCTCTGCTTCCTTGATGCCTACTCAGGCTACAACCAAATTTGAATGAAGGAGGAAGACTAGGAGAAGACCGCGTTTACAACGCCCTTCGGTGTGTTCTGCTACAACACAATGCCCTTCGGGCTAAAAAATGCGGGAGCTACCTACCAACGGTGCATGCAGGCTTGCCTCAAGGAGCAGCTGAGTCGCAACATCCAAGTCTATGTCGACGACATAGTAATCAAAACCAAAAAGCAAGCCTCTCTAATCGATGACTTGCGTGAAACATTCGCCAATCTCGACCGTTACCGGATCAAGCTCAATCCGGACAAATGCGCCTTCGGCGTACCATCTGGGCAGCTGCTCGGGTATCTCATCTCCGCGAGAGGGATTGAGGCAAACCCAAAAAAGATAAAGGCCATACTTGCCATGGAGAAGCCAAAAGACATAAGAGGCGTCCAGCAACTAGTCGGACGAATCGCGGCCCTCAGTCGATTCATCAGTCGAATGGGAGAAAAAGCACTACCCTTCTATCAACTCCTCCGCAAAGCTGATAAAATCGAGTGGACCAATGAAGCGCAAGAAGCATTTGAAGATCTCAAGCGCCTGTTATCCACATCGCCAGTACTGGTGACTCCATGGGAAAGGGAACCACTACTGCTGTACATCTCCGCTACCAACCAAGTGGTTAGTACAGTGCTTGTCGTCGAACGGGCAGAAGAAAACAAGGTCCATGGCGTACAACACCGGGTATACTACCTCAGCGAGGTCCTCACGCCAACAAAACAGCGGTACCCGCACTACCAGAAGCTGGCGTACGGCGTCTTCATGACCGCCCGGCGACTGCGCCATTACTTCCAGGAACACCCAGTCGTGGTAGTCAACCACGCCCCATTGGGACATATCCTCAATAACCCCGACGCCACGGGACGAGTCGCGCTTTGGGGAATCAAACTATCTCCACGAGACATCACATATGAAAAGCGCAACGCAATCAAGTCGCAAATTCTCCCTGACTTCCTTGTGCATTGGATGGAAAATCAACTCCCAGACAAGCCAGATATGTCCTACCTCTGGACCATGCACTTCGATGGATCCAAGCGGAAAGACGGAGCAGGAACAGGTGTCATACTGACATCACCTCAAGGAGACAAGCTGAAATACATCATGCGAATGCAGTTCACAGCCTCAAACAATGAAGCTGAATACGAGGCCCTGTTGCACGGGATGAGGATGGCAAAAGCCTGCGGCGCAAAAAGGCTCATCATATACGGCGACTCCAAGCTGGTCGTCAACCAAACAATGCACGAGTGCGACGCACTGAACGACAACATGATCGAGTACCGCGACCTCTATGATACACTCGAAGGGGACTTCGATGGTTGTGAGCTGCGACACGTACGTCGCGAAAGCAACAAGGAGGCGGATACACTCGCAAACATAGGCTCTACCTGCGCCCCCATACCACCTGGTGTATTTCTCGAGCGCATCTGTGAACGCTCCATCAAGCCAAAGGCCACAGAGAAGAAAACAAGCGCAACAATGGACTCAGGGGCTACGCCACCCAATGAGCCAATGGCACTCGACGACTTGGAGCTAGACACAGGACTCGAAGGGCCAATGAGCGTCATGATGATCGAACAATCCTGGACGCAGCCGTAAATTATGTACCTCCTCAGTAAGCGCCTATCGGACGACCCGACAGACGCACGACACATCATGCGACGCTCCAAGGCATTCGCCGATATCAACGACGAACTATACAAACGCAGCATCACAGGAATGCTACAGCGATGTGTCTCCATGGCCGATGGAAGAGCAATTCTCCTCGACATCCATGAAGGGACCTGCGGGCACCACGCAGGCAGTCGCGCCCTTGTCGCCAAAGCTCTACGAGCTGGATTTTACTGGCCCACGGCCATGCGCGATGCCAAGGACATTGTCCAAAAATGCAATGCTTGCCAACGATTCGCGGACAAGCCACACGCACCAGGCGTAGAACTACGGCCTATTCCATTGGCCTGGCCCTTTGCCCAATGGGGACTCGACATGGTTGGCAAACTTCCAAGGTCCTCGCAAGGAGGCTACGTCTACCTCTTGGTTGCAGTCGACAAATTCACCAAGTGGATTGAGGCCATGCCAGTGACCAAGCAATCAGGGCACAGCGCAGTCAAGTTCTTCGAGTCCATCGTCTACCGCTTCGGCATGCCGCACAACATCATCACCGACAACGGAATGAACTTCACATCCAAGGAGTTCCAAGAATTCTGCGAGAACCTGGGGATCAACATCAGCTACGCCTCAGTAGCACACCCACAGACCAATGGTCAGGTGGAAAAGGCAAATGGGCTCGTCTGCAGCGGCATCAAGAAGCGACTCCTTCGACCACTCGAGCAAGCTGCGGGTTGCTGTCCAGATGAGCTCCAATCCGTACTCTGGAGCCTGCGTACAACTCCAAACAGCGCCACCGGCTACACGCCATTCTTTATGGTACACGGAGCAGAAGCAGTACTACCCGCCGAAATGCGATACAAGGCGCCATGTGTAGTCGCTTACAGCGAACAAGAGTCATCTCTTGCACTCGAAGACTCCGTCGATCTCCTCGACGAGGCAAGAGAAATCGCTGCAGCAAGATCCACGATCTACCAGCAGAACCTGCGCAACTACCACAGTAGAAGGCTTTGCCCCAGATCCTTCGTCGAAGGTGACCTGGTCCTGCGACTGAAGCAGCAGGGGCATCTCAAACTTGAATCCCCCTGGGAAGGACCGTACGTGATTACAGAAGTAATCCCAGGCGGCGCCTATCGCCTTCAAGATTTAGAGACAGGAGTCGCACACTCCAACCCTTGGAACGTCGCACAACTGCGACGCTTCTACCCTTAGTCGTTTTTCTTTACTTTTGCATCGCAAATAAGGCTATTCAGCCAAGGCTACTTAGCCGCACATTCTACCTCGTACTATTCTTCGAATAAATAAAAGCTAAGTGCCCCGAAACTCTGTGCCCTCCTTTACTTTGTCAATTTTCATACTCGGGGGCTACGCCACCCTATACACATATGTTCTTCGAACAATAACGCGACATCCTGAGTAGCTGGCACATCAATCGAACCCCTTAACACAAACTCAACCCAGCTGCAACGCACCTGACAGGTTGACAAGGGAACGATACAAAAGATGGTCAGGCTAACGAAAAGGACTCGCATAAGTGCAACGCACCCCACACTTAAAGCTATTTGTACACATTCAACAGCAAATTATCTACAAATATATACGAGCTTTACAACACTAGTACACTTATGTGCAGGATACATATTTGGCTACCCTTGCAACAGAAGAACATTAGTCTGTTCCTCGAAGAAGTCGACGACCTCCTCGGCTGGACGGTCCACCGCCTGATAGTGCGACACCATGTTCCAGGAAGATCCTACTGGTGGCACCGGTGGCCCAGAGGCAATGGCGGCGACATCCACGCTAGGCCTGTGCAAACGCACCATGGAAAGGGCAGCCTTGGCACCAGCCACCATCTACTGTCTCACGCACTCGCGAACCGCGGACATATCTTGAAATTTGGTCAGGAGAGCCAGCAGGCTTGATGGAGTATCATCCAGCGGGAACATCGCCCGATAGATGTTCTTCAAACACGACTGCGACTTCTTTAGAAAGAGCAGCACTCGCGAGGCGCGATCCTGTAGGGTCGCCAATGCAGTCGCACGATCATGATCTACCCAGAAGTATCCACTCTCCTGAAGTTGCTCCTGGGTGAGATCATGAAGGCGGATGGCAATCCTATCCCTCTCCTCCTGCGGATGGTGTGCGCTAACAACTACACGAAGCATCATCAACAGCATGAGTACAACATACCATTGCGATTAACTACAAAGGAAAAGATGAGGATGAGCAAACTAACACTTAAACTGGTCGCCCAGCTGCGTCACCTCGCCAAGCAGATATTGCTCGCGGGCGGCAGCTTTTTCAGCCTTTGACTTCTACACGTCCGCGCTACCACGGATCATGGGCAACTCACGCTCCAGTTGCTTAACGCGATCATGAAGTCGCGAAAGCAAGGACAGCTCCTCTACCCTAGAGCGTGGTGGTGCCATTGTATCCTCAAGAGATGGCGAGTCCGGGGTTCCCCCCACAGGACCACTTGATGTACCCTACCAAAAATCAAGCCAGAGGCAAATAAGGCGACCAACTCAAAAGTCAAAAGCAACAGATGCATTCAGGATCAGCATAAAAGTATCTACAAACACATTCGCCAACAGGCATGTTCTCCAATCAAAAGAGCAATTCATCAACTATTACGAGAAACTAACTACGAAGCAGCTGGCTTCTTCGACTTCGATGACCTCGGGGGCTTCATCAAGTCCGTGGCAGTATCAGATGCCACTGACTTTCCGCCGGCCCCTGAGGCCGAAGTTTTCGCCGCCTTCTTCGCACGATTGAGCTCCTCCGAATACTTGGCAACAATGTTTATCAAGGAATGGCCATATTTGGTACAGGAAGTCGCAAAGGGAGCGAATACTACCTGCTGACCATCCGCACCAACAGGCATCGTCTTTGACACCGCAAAAGGATCTACTTCGACTCCGTGGGCTTGCACCATGGCAAGCGACATGGTCGCGCCAGCTGCGCGGAAGGAGTTCTTGTACGTGGCAGGCACACCCCCAGCGAGCGACTCCACCAGCTCTTCCACATTGTCGACCAGCTCCGCCTTCGGCATCAACTCCTCCCGTAGCCGACTCAGGGTGGCCTTGGCCTTGGACAACGTATTTTGGACAGCGGCGCTACAATCCTTGACCGCAGATACCGCGCCCGCCAGAGCGTCATCATGACAAAGGGCTTGTGGATCAAAACTCAAGCCGCCAGCATCTACACCAAAATACACACATGGATCAAACTTCTAGTGCCACCGGCACTACAGATGCAGAGAAGAACATCAATAAAATATCTACCAATAAAGGTACCTGAGAGGGCCTTGGTGACTGAGAACAGTTGCTCTTCGAACAACTTCTCCCTGGCCGCAAAGGAGACGCGCAGATCCTCTTCGCGCTTATGGGCATCATCACGAGCCGCGATTGCCTCGTCGTGTCCCTTCACAGCTGTGGCTAGTGTCTTCTCCAACGTGGCGACATCGCGCAGTAAAGCGTTATGCTCAGCTACATGGCAGTCAATAATTGGCTATCAGTCGATTATACCAAAACAGAGAGAAGACGAAAAGAATAAGTATAGAACACTCACTCTCGACCACGCGGTGGCGCGTCTCTAGCATCGCATGCTGGCGACCCATCGCCATCACCTGCTCCGCCACCTGCGTGGCTTCCTTTACAAGGAGCTGTCGCACAAAACAAGGAGTCAGCAGAGGGCTATAGAAGGCGTTGACTACCACATTAAAAAGGAAGGAAAGCTATACTTACATGGTCCTCCAGCGACTCCGAAGAATTTTGCTGAACCGTCATCCGAGCAACTACTCGATGCTCCCCTACGTGAGGAGAGCTCGAAGAATTGTGCCCGGAGTGGGCCGCCGCCGGAGAAGGAGCGCACTCGACCTCTACCTTGGCCCTTGAAGTCGCGACTCCCGATTCCTTCAAAAATTCGACGTCGCCCGAAGATGATGACGCCTCTTGACTGCAAGACAAAATCCACATTGAGAAAAGGGCAAACTCCAGGGAAAAGACCAACAAGAAGAAAACAGAAAAGAATGAATAACCCAGCAAACTTACCAGTTAAAGTTGTCAAGATCAAACGTGGCAGCTGTCGATTCTGACGAAGACTCCTTGGGCAATCGCATCTTCTTGCGAGAAGACGGTGCCACAGCCCTCACAGGAACAGCTGGAATTGGCGACTCCGCGCTTCCTGGAGTTGAAGGAGTCGACGCGTCAGAATCCCTGCTACGTGAACGCTTGCGAGTATCCGGGCTCTCGAACTCGAGGGCTTCCTCTTCCACATCAGAAGGGACAGTTGACTCAGACTCGTCCTCTTCCAAAGCTTCACGAGGAATAATCCCCTCAGGGAGGGGAGGCATACAAGGCGACACCGCCCACTCCTGCATACAAACAGTAAAGATCAACAAACATAACAGGTAAGCAACAGAAAACGCAATCGAGAAAATAAGCTACTACGTAGCACAACTGTACCTCAGGAGGAGGATTCGAAGCATCGAAAGGAGGAACGACTGGCTCATTCAGAAGCACATCCTTGAGGGTGTACTTCATGACCAGTCGCACCCTCTTATCTACCTCACTCGCGGACATGCCATCAGCAGACACGCGAGTGGCATCATCAGAGCCACCCCATTGAAACATGGGATGGACCCTGGCCTGGAGAGGCTGGACGCGACGACGCAGCCAAGTCCTGACAAGGGCGCAGCCTCTCTCTTCTGCGCCTATGCGACTCTCGAGGTCGGAGACACGCTGATATAGCACGTCTGTCTCCGCGAGTTCGGAAGGCATGATCACGTTCTTCCAAGAACACATCTTCTTGCAGGAGTCGCGGGATCGAAAGGCGCGAGTCCAAAGTACTCGTCCTTGGCCTTCTGGTCGCGAACATAAAACCATTTGTCCCTCCATCCCTGGACGGACTTGGTAAGCTTTATGTCGAAGTAGGTGGCGGATGGGTCGACGTGGATTCCGCAACCACCTAAGTCATAAACTAAAGAGCCAGATGCGGACCGACGCTTCAATTTAAAGATGCGCTTGAAAATACCAAAGTGTGGCTCGATTCCGAGCCAGCACTCGCAGAGAGTGATGAAACAAGTGATGTGGAGGAGCGAATTTGGGGACAGCTGATGGAGCTAGAGCCCATAGAAGCAAATAAGACCCCTAAAAAAGGGGTGAAGAGGCAAGGAAAGACCGCGAATGATGAATGCAAGAAACATCACTCGAAAACCAGCAGGAGGAGCAGGAATGGTCTCACCGCTGGGGACGCGCGCATCGGCGACTGCCACAGAGATAACTCCATCTTGGCGAAGAAGACGGAGATCTGATGCCTTGATGATAGAGGGGTGCCATGCTCCATTGGTCACGCGGGTGCCCGCGACCTTCTTCTTCCCGCCGGCGGCGGTGCTGGTGCCCGCAGCAGCGGAGCCACCTTTCTTCTTCGCTGCAACGACGGTGGCCGTGGAATCAACGGCAGCACCTCCCTTCTTCTTCCCCATTGCAAGGTGGCGATGTGAGCAAAGGAAGTAGCTCGGGAACGAACGGAGCTGGTCCAGCGTCGTGGAGAAGATGGGTGCAGGGGAAAGCAGAAAAGCAGCAGCAATGGCGATGGCAGCAAGAAAGAAAGAGCGCAGATGGGAAATTACCGCCGCAGCACCGCTACTTAACCCCTTGGAGATGCAATCCAACGGCTGACAAAAACCCTATTGGACGCGTGGAGAAGACGAAGCGCGAACCGTCCCCCCACTTCTACTATTACGCGTGGAAATCGAGGAGGCGCAGTTAAAAATAAGATTACGCACGCTTAGTCAAATCAAAGTCAGAAAGTGGGACCCACCGCTCGTCACGTCCCGTCAAAATCGCTCACGCGGGAAACTAAGGTCATACAAGCGTCAGCACTGACGTCACCAAGGCTACGCAGTGGAAAACTTCGACTATTTTTAGTCCTTGCTGGAGTCTTCGACTCCACCAAGCACTCGGGGGCTACTCCCATAGGGAGCGCTGGCCGCGCACCCTACAATTTTTCATTTTCTTGTTGCAGGAGCATGGAAAATCACAAAAGCAAACCCAACCACTCGAAACACAGTTTGATTATGGACATGGGTTACTCCCATAGGGAGCGCCGGAAACAAATTCGACTGAAACAAGAAGGCAAAAGACGACAGCAGTCGCAAAAGTGTTTTAGTACCTGCCTAAGTCATCGACTGAAACAAGCAAGCAAAAGACGACAGCAGTCGCAAAAGTTCTTTAGTCCCTGCCTGAGTCTTCGACTCAACCAGGCACTCGGGGGCTACTCCCATAGGGAGCGCTGGTCGCGCACCCTATGATTATTTGTACAAAAAACTGTGTGTTGATAACATCCACACTCGAAACTCATGGCGACACCGCCTCATAATTTTCCCCCTACAAAGAGACCGCGAGCACTCCATCAAAATGAAGAAAACCAATAACGACATGGAGCCAAAAGTATGCAAGAGCGCCAAGTCGCGAGATGAACTCGAGGATGTCATGATGATTGAGGCCACATGGATGCAGCCATACTTTGCTTACCTGGTGAACCGAGAACTCCCAGATGACCCAATCGAAGCACGACTAATCTATCGCTGACCTAAGGCCTTCAGAGTAATAAAGGGGGAACTCTACAAGCGAAGCATCTCTGGTGTGCTTCAATGATGTGTCACACCCTAAGAAGGAAAAAGTATCCTCAAGGACATCCATGAAGGAATCTGTGGACATCATGCCAGCAGCTGAGCAATAGCAGCCAAAGGCTTCCAGGTCAGGTTCTACTAGCTCACCATGGTCCAGGATGCAAAGGACCTTGTACGAACATGCGAAGCATGCCAAAGGATTGCCAAAAAAACAGGCACCCGCGGCGGAGCTTGCCCCCATCCCTTTGGCTTGGCCCTTCACCCAGTGGGGACTCGACATGGTGGGTAAACTGCACAAATTATCACCAGGGGACACGTGTATTTGCTCACCGCAGTCGACAAATTCACCAAGTGGATCAAGGCAATGCCTATCACAAGCCAAGACGCTACATCAGTGGTGAACTTCATCAAGTTGATCAATTTTTGCTTCGGCGTCCCCCATAACATCATCACCGACAACCGGTCCAACTTCATGTTAGGGAAGTTCCAAGACTACTTCAAAGAGATGGGCATACAACTGAATTATGCTTTGGCTGCCCAGCCATATACCAATAGTCAGGTCGAAAAGTCCAACATGCTCATTTGTAGTAGCATGAAGAAAAGGCTGTTGGCACCACTCGAAAGGGCAAAGGGCGCTTGGGTGGACGAACTACCCTCCATCCTGCGGAGCCTACGAACAACTCCAAATACTGTGACGTAGGAAACACCTTTCTTCCTAGTCCACGATGCCAAAGCCGTGCTTCTAGTGGAAATCACTCATGAAGCTCCTCGAGTCATCGCCTACGTTGAAGCAACTTCCACAAAGTGCGGTCCTGCCCACGTACGTTGATAGTAGGCCCAGTTCACATGCATGGCCCACCAATCTGCGACGTAGGGTACAATGGTGTGTGTGACACCAATCCCTGGTCTGGAATCTTTCACCCTAGCCTGCACTGGGTTCCGCCTCATGGGATAGCAGGGCTCCATTGCGACGTTGTCGCATGTCCTCTCCGGCGTCCATCCCACGTCTGAAAAGAATCAGGACAACATGGATATCAGTTTGATATGAAACCATCTAGCGCTATTATTTACTCTAATTTCCTTCTTAATGATTGATGTTTATTCTCTATGCTATAATTGTATTGATTGGAATCATAATACATGTGTAGATTTATAAACAACATTGTGTCCATAATAAGCCTCTACTTAGCTAGCTCATTGATTAAATGATGGCTAAAGAATCCTAACCATGAACATGTGATGTTGATTAAATAACAAGGTCATATCATTAGGATAATTATGTGATGAAAAGACCAAATAATAAGCATAGTTTTTGATCGTATCATTTAGTTTGATTGCTATCGCATTCTGTATATGTCAAGTATTATTTCCTTAGCCCATGCGGTTGTGTAACTCCCTAGCATCGGAGGAATACTTTGTGGACATCAAACGTCAATTCCTAACTAGGTGATTATAAAGGTGGCTTTCAGGTATCTTCGATGGTTTCTATTGAGTTACACGAATCAAGACTGGGATTTGTCACTCTATATGATGGGAAGATATCTCTGAGCCCTCTCGGTAGTATAGCATCCCAGAGGTTGCAAGCATGTGGCCAATGTGTTTAGTCACGGGGATCCTATACCATGATACGAGTAAAGATAACTTGCCGGTAACGAGATTGAACTAGGTATGGTGATACCAACGATCGAATCTCGGGCAAGTAATAAATTGCGAGACATAGGTGATGCATGTAAATTGCATACATGAACTTTGTAGTTTGTTAACATGTTTATCCACATATTTTGCATCATATATAATGTTATATCCATGTTTTACATTGATTTTTGGGGATTTACTAATGGTCCCCTTTATTTTGGTTATAACCCGATAGGGTAGAAAAACAGTTTTTAATGTTTTTGATGTTTCAGGACCTATATGGAGTCAAATGGACCTGAGATTTTTGGGATGTCAATATTTATCCACAAGAAGCATCTAGATCATACGAACCTCACCTAGAGGGCTAGGAGGTCCAAAAGATCCTGGGTGGCGTGCCTAGCCTAGGTGGGCGCGCCACCTACCCTCTTTTCCTACTCGGTCGTCAGATCGCCTTGATTATTTTGCTCACGGAGTTCTCTTGACCTAAAAACCCCTATATAAGGATCCCCTAGGGAGTCCTTGACAGAGAAGACACCAGAGATGAAAACACCACCAAACAACAAAGATTGGAGGGGAAACTCTAGGCACCCTATCCAACATCTCCAGCATCATCACCATGATGAAGAGGGATTAGTCCACCTCTGGACTATGGGTTTGTGGTAGTAGCTTGATCTATTTCTCTCTTGTTCTTCATAGATCTAGTACCATATGATCTTCCCAGCATGATTATGGTCATATATGTAATTCCTATGTGGTGGATCTTTATTCTGTGATTTGATATATGAGATTGGAACCTATTTTGTGTAAGATGTATTGGTAGATGCATATCATGTACATCATTCTTAATTGCTTATTTTGATCCAACTTGTATGGAAGAACTTGTATGGGGAGAAGTGTGTATTAGATGGAGTAGCATGGTGGTAGTGGTTGAATTGTGACAAACAATATTCAAGATCTACTTTGGTTTTTACATTTCCTTTGCTACCTCATTAGGGATAAAACGAAATCATGTCCTATAATTATCATGTGACAGTGAGATAATCTTGTTGGGTCAAGGTAGCATATTTGTATTTCAAACATCATTTCATATTACTTAAAGCTATACTCTGATTTGGTCTTAATTCAAGATTGCATGGAGTTTCCATTTCTTGAGGAGTATAATAGAGACGTGTTTCATCTATATGTTAGGACGTGATGCCCATATAAATGCTTATCATACACATATAGAAGTTCCATGAATATTTATCATTGATGAATTGTTTTATGATCACTACAAATTAAAAAGAGAGTAGACAAGTGAACCCATGAACCCTGGTCCAATTTTAATCATAAGAAACACCTTTCCATTGCAATTACTACTTTTTATATTTTCTGCAATTTATTATTTCGAAAATACAAAAATACTTTTCCTACTTGCAGTCATCCATAAAAACCCAAAACAACTCTATTATTTTCAATATCATATAGTTTGCATTACTTTACTTTATTTACTTCATTTTATTTCATTTTACTTTATATTATATTTCATATTACTAATACGAAACCTTGTGATTGGCAACCACTTGGTGGAGTTGGGGACACAAGACAAATTATTTTACTTTACAGGTTGCTTGACAAGGAGAAGACGAACAAAACTTCCATAACCAATTCCCTGAGAGTTCGATATAAACCCTCGAGTCACCCTTGTGGGAAAAGAATCTTGCTACAACACTCTGCACTTGGAGTCCCAACGAAAAGTGGCCACAATTGTTGCCATCAATAGGGAATCGAATACCAGATTAAATGAAACCTCGACACTGTGGTTCAACTAATAAATAACTTCGTTGAATATCTAGGAACCACTATGGACATCCCTGGTCCCGTTAACGGTTATTGATAGGAGAGGTGTCCTGATCATGTCTGCATGTTTTGAACCCGTAGAATCACACACTTAACGCTTCGGTGTCACTAGGTTTTGTCGAGATAATTGTTGATGTTATCGAATATTTATTCGGAGTCTTGGGTGTGATCCAGGATATCACGAGGAGCTTCAGAATGGTCCATAGGTAGAGAAAACTATAAGGTTTCTAGGTTTTCGTTCCCGGATTAATTCGAGATAGTTCTAGAATTGTTTCAGATTGATCTAGAAGGTTCTAGAGTGGGCCCCAACTACCCAGAAGGACATATGTCCTGAATTGGGGGCACCCCATCCTACATGGGACAGGGCGCCATAGCCACTTGGGCCCATGCACCAAGAGGGGAAACCCTAGGCACCTTCTAGAAGGAGGGGGAAACTTGGGGGGCAAGTCCCCACTTGGCCATCGCCAGGGCCAAGGCTCCCTCACACCGCACCTATATAAATGGGGAAAGGGGTGGAGGCACAAGCCTCCTCCCTCCCATCCGCTGCCTCTCTCTTCTTCTCCCCTCTCTACATACGTTGCGTAGATTTTGGCAAAACCCTGCTGCAACTCCACACCAAATCCACAAGCAACGTCGTTGTGCTGCCGGTATCTCGTGAAGCTCTTCTCTCTCTCTCTCTTGCGGGATCATTAAGGAGGATACGCCCACTAAGTCAGAACGTGTGAATACCGTAGAGGTGCTATCGAATTGCAGGGCTCCATTGGTTTGAACCGACACAAGTGAACGATTACATCATCCACGATCTCTGGATCGTTAACCACTCGTGTTCTTCATGGGTAAGTAGATTAGATCTATCTTCTCATTACATACATCTTCTAGATCCTATCTTGCTAGGTTTTATCCTTGCTATTCTATAAGATTTTTTGTTTTCAATTCAAGAAGCCCATCACTAAGATCGCAAGCCACATTTCTGGTGTGGTAGGGCATCTCATCCCAGGAGGAGGGATTACCCACCTACAGTACATGGATGATACCTGATCATGGTGGAGGGTCTCATCTTGAGATTGTTAATCTCAAGTTGCTCTTACTTTGTTTTGAGGCAATGTCGGGCCTTAAAATCAACTTTGACAAGGGCGAACTGATGGTCATGGGTATTCGCCAGAGGATCAACAACTGATAGCATATAACCTCGATTGTCAGCTATCCGCTTTCACTGTTAAATATCTGGGAATGCCGGTCTAGGATACTAGGATTATTGTTAAGGATCTTTAACCCTTAGTAGAACATGTTAAGACAAAGGCTGATCCATGGCAAGGAAGGTTTAATTCCAACAGAAGTAAGACCGTCCTCATTAACTCATGTCTATCTAGCCTCCCCATGTATATCACGGGGTTATATATTCTACATGAAGGAGTGCATGGTAGATTTGACAAAGAGTTGTCATATTTCTTGCGGCAGTCATGTAATGGACACTAGAAATATCATATGGTGAAGTGGGCTGACATATGCGCCTCCAAGGAGCTTGGGGGCATAGGCATTTTATCATCCCATCACATGAATGTGGCATTGATGCTAAGATGGGTGTGTAGGATTCTAACAAAATACGGGGGCTTCTGGCTACAACTTGTGAAGTCAAAGTATCTACAAGGTTTCCCTCTTATGGCTTGTCAGCGCTGGGAGGGATCTCGATTTTGGAGATCAATCCAAGACATTAAGCAGGAGACTATGTGGGGTATCACCATCTCCATGGGCGATGGAGAGGGTACCCTTTTCTAGCTAGATCCCTGTCTTGGTGGGTTCCCTATAAGACAATAATTCTCTGCCCTGTGTGTGATATGTTCAGACCCTATGCTCCGTGTAGCCATCATGACCAGGGATGGAGTGTGGAACATTCAATTCTGATGAACCTTTGGTCAAGAGGAGACAATTTCTTGAAATACGCTATGGGTCAGCCTACCACAGACACTTTCAGATTTCCCAAACTCTGTCTCGTGGCACCTCTTCTTGTCAGGGTACTTCAAGGTTAATTCGTCTTATCGGGCCCTATTTAGGGGCCCCAACTTGCCCTGGACCTCTCACCTGTGGAAGGATCCTATGCCTTTGAAAATTAGGATCTTTGGGTCACAGTTTCTTCGTGATCTCCTACCCTCGGGTATGGAAGTCATGAAGCGACATGGCCTTGGGGATGGTCTATGTCATATGTGCTTGGTCCCGGAGTCAGGGAACCTGTCCTGCGGCCCGCTTCTTATGAAACTTTGTTCATGAGGCTCTAGTGACAGGCCCAAGACCTTAGGGAGTTTCTAGAAGCAAACGCAAACTAGGCTAACAGGAGGAAGCGTCTCTTCTAGCTAGTATTTGCGGCAATGACATGGACCCTCTGGAATATGCATAATAAGATGGTTATCGAAATGGTCTTCCTATGACGTGTCTTTGACTCGATGTTCAAATTTTGGCTTTCTTGCAGTAGTGGTATCCGCTCTATAGATAGAGGGCCGAGGATCAGCTAGACGGCATGCTAGAGGATCTTCTAGTGGCGGCTCGTCACTATTCTACGCAGTCCGGCCAATGAGTCTTACTCTCGTGAGGAGTTGTATCGCCCTTTTTTCCCGCTCTCTTCTTGTTGGGCATGCTCGTGATGTTGTCCTAGCAAGTCGCCGTTTTCGTTTTGCCTTTGGGATGTACTTTGTTGTGATTGTTGTAGGGACATGGTTGCTTTATTTATAAAGTGAGGCTTTATTTGTGTGACAATCCGAGGCGAGATATCAATATCCTCGTGAATCAACTCTTGATCAATATACCGGTTATCCTTATTATGATTTCACTCTCTTTAACTTGTATCCATATTATGATGTACTTTATGATATCACCATAATCATGTCTACACAGACGATTGAGTGACATCGTAATACCAAGTGAGCCTAGATAATATCTCTTCATCGTCAGGAGGAGCGATATCCCACTTTTTAAACTATCCAAGTCCCCAAATATATTTTTGTGCTTATCTCAGAATCACCGATATAGACACCTTTGCCGTGTGGTGTTGGGACAAGTCCAAGAACAAGCCTTATGGAATGAGGGTACTTGATATGCTCATGGTCTTAAAGATTCATGCATACGATAATGATCTGATGATATTACTATCAACAACATGATTTTGTCTCATAGTAAATCATATGTGGGATCTGTTCCATACCCTTGTCTCTCTTAGACAATGCACTCTCATTGTTGGTGGTATACCCTATACCATGATCAGGAAACTTGATCATCACACAACACATAAGATAGTCCTAGAGGCTAGACTAGGAACATTTGGTGTGTTCATCTTTACTACACCTGATGCTTCCTTTGATTCTCACAAGCAAGGTTCACATCAGTACTAGGATAATTCGATTAACCCATATATTGTATAAGGAATTGTTGGGGATATACTTTCCGGGTATCCTCACAGTTCCTCATTGACCAGGGTGGCCCACTTCGGGTTAGAGCTTTGCTTCACGGGCGGCCCAGTCAGGGAGAAGAGACAGAGTCCAATCTGGCTACGGGAAGGCCCAGAAGACTTACCGACATAGGCCCATATTGTTACTTGTAGTTCAAGATGTACTCTGTAACCGACTCTTAGTCGTAGCCGGATAGATCTCTCCTGTAAACCCTAGGCCGGATATCTATATAAGCCGTCCTAGGGATAGCCTTTAGGGAACCCCAATTATCACAATCTCAACTCGCACAGGCGAACCCCTTGTAACCCATATTCCGGCTCTGCTGTATTACTGGATTGCTAGCAGGAGTAGGATCCATCCAAAGCTAGTGGATTCGAACCTGGGTAAACTTGTGTGCTCACCGTCCCGGAATCCCGTACGACTCACACCCCTCTCTTCCACACGCCTCGAGGACCCCCTCATGGCGTACTTGTCATCAATCCGACGACAATTGGTGCCCACCGTGGGGCAAGTGAGCTTTGGATCCGCGTTCCGAGCAGAATCTGCAAGAATCAGAATCGGCGAGACTATCACCGTCGGTCACATCCTCTATGCTAGTGACGACCCTCTCATCGTCCTCGACGAGACTTGGATTCCGGCTAAAGAAGCGGTGACCACTTACACCATCATGTCCTTTGGCGAGATCGATGTTTACATCGGCTTTGCTGAACCTGTCCCACCCACCCCAGTGGTGATGATAGAGGCAGAAGAAATTTCTGGGTCCCCTTTGTCCGCGGAGGTGGCAGATTTCCGGATCTCAGAAAACCCTAATCCCACCCAGCCCACACCAGTTGCAGAGATAGTGGATAAATCCAAGCCTGGAGCAGACCTGGTGGTCCAAGTTGAATCTGGAGTGGATCTCCCAGGAGAGACCGAATCCCAGATCGACCCACCCGCTGAAGTTGAAATCCAAGAGGAGCATAGCAACAACGCTGGTTCCGGCTCTGATGACGCCGGGACGGACATGCCCTTCTTGAGATACACACTAAGACGCATGATGATGCAAAACTCACGCGTAGATGCAATCCTCGAGACCATCAGGCGTTTCAACAAAGCCTACTATGAAGACCGCAGTTATCTCAGGAGGGGCGCATCGCACTTTGTCGGATATGTGGGATCTGAATCCGGCTCCAGTGATGCTGGAGACAACACTGACTCTGTTCTGGAGGCTATTGGAACAAGCGTCGAATTACCGGCATCTTCGGGTGACTCCATGACGTCGGCAGATTTCCGGAAGTTCTCCGCGGAATATGAAGAGGAGGTTAACTCCACAGCTGCTGCAGAAGGAGAAGACGTGGACGAAGGATCCGGAGAAAGCTCTCCCAAAGCACAGGACAATATGGATCTCGGAGATAATCCCGAGAACCAAAGGGCCAAAAGTACCGATCAAAGTTTGACTCTGGGAAACAGGCCCAAAGCCGTCTTTGCTACCGGCGCTACCAAGAAGGCAAAGAAGAAGAAGAAGAACAATACCCCGGCAAAAGATCCTCCGACAGAGGAGGTGATTGCCGAGGAATATGAGGAAGACTCGGATGGAGCACTCATCCCAGACAAACCCAAAGAAGAGTCGGTGGATGGACACGTGATCACTAAAGGTGTGTGTAAACTCATAGATGCTACATTAACCACACCTATTCCTACAGCTGCAGAACTTACTGCTGAAGAGCTAGACAAGAGGGCCCAGGCCCTAGAAGCGCGTCGCCAAGTACTCCTCGATGAAGCCAAAAACCTTGAGAAAGAAAAGAAACGCATGGCAACTACGGAGCAGTACAACTCTAGGCAACATCAGAAGACCAGGAAACGTCATACTCATGACGACCAATTCCCACAGATTCACAAAGTCCTCTTTGGAGGAGAACATGGGATTCCTTGGCGCGACAGCAACGGGGATTGGGTGTATCCAACACCAGTACAGAATACTGTTGCGGCTCGAGAGATCCTATCTGCTAATCCAGGCCCAGAGCTGATCCGGTTGGGCATTAAGCTACTCAACAAGGGTCTAGAACAGCAAAAGGTCGCCCTACCCGGAAGTCAAAAACTGGTCTCCCATTCTGACCAATGTCGCACGAATCCGGCATGGGCTGACATAAGACCCCAACATGTTCCGGAGCAGCATCATCATTCCGATCGTTGGGAAGACAACTACTCAAGAACCGGATCTTTAGGATAGCACCACAATGTTGCACGTGACTGGTGTAAAGTTACCCCAGTTGCGGAGCAAGAGGCAATCGCTGCACTGAATCCGAAGAACCCTCCACGGCAAGAGTCGAAGGATTGCAGGGAAGAAGATAAAGAGAAACGTCAGGAGGAGGACCGACAAAGAATGCCACCTCCTAGACATGCAAGCCGTCTGGTTGACGGGCGAAGGAACAACGGACACTGTGCCGAGTCAAACCGGCAGGGGGCTCGTCACAATGAAGATCCTCCTCGGAACCGGAATAATGACGCTTCGGACGGAGGCCGGCGATCAGCCGAAAACAACCCAGTTGCTCCACCTTCCCCACCAAGTAGCCATCATAACGCCCCCCAAGGAGGCCAAGGAGGACGTGGTGGTGGAGGAGGTGGTGGCAGAAGCAGAAGTCTGGCTCCAAGGCACCATAGCCGTAGCCGTCATTCGGGACAATCTTTATCCCCAAGTGACGCAAGGCACAAGATTAATTCCAACATAGAGGCGCGACGCTATGAAAATGATGATATATACGTGGGCCCAAAGTGCTTCAGACCACGACAGTATAGCCTACGACATATTCCCGGAAGGATTTGCTATCTCAAGACATATTCAAGCCTATGACAGTATAGCTCGGCCAGATACTTGGCTCTAGGATTTCTTCCAAGCTTGCTGTATCGCCAAAGGCGGAAATAGCCTGGTCGCAACCCGATATCTCCCACTCATGTTGCGGAAGACGGCACGATCATGGCTCAATGAACTTACGGAGAACACCATCCACAACTGGTATGACATGCAAAGTGTGTTCTTTCGTAATTTCGAAGGCACATACCGGAGGCCCTGTACGGTAGGAGACCTACAACGTTGCACCCAGAAAGCCAGAGAAACTTGTCGGGACTATCTCGGACGATGGATCGACACCAAGAACTCCTGTGAAGGAGTAAATGACCAAACTGCGATTGAAGCTTTCATTCCAGGTCTCCCAATTGGTTTACTACGTCATCGCTTGAAGTGTGATAAGGTCACTGATTTGGGAGAGATGATAGAAACAACGAGCAAGTATGCAGATGCTGACGACGACGCAGAGGGATTACTTAATGCCCTAGTTGTGCCACAGTCGGCAAAACAACCAAAGCAACAAGCTCAGAAGCAAAAGAATACCTCGGAAGAAAAGCCCAACGCGGAAACGGCAATGGTCACTGCTACTTTCGGGTCTGGAGGACGAGGAGGATGATACATTGCAAATGTATCTATAATTTTTGATGTTCCATGCTTGGTTTTATCTACTTTCTTATGTTTTGTCCACACTTTGGAGTACTTTTCATATGATTTCTGGGACTAACCTATTAACAAGAGCCATAGTGCCAGCTGCTTGTTTTCTGCTATTTTTGGTTCCAGGAAAGTCAGAAAATGAATATTCTCGGAATTGGGCGGGACAAAAGCCAAAGTTATTATTTTACCGAGGGACACCTGGAGCCAGAATACGAGACGGAGAGGGGCTAGGGCCCGGCCACACCACCTGGCCGTGCGACCAGGCCTAGCCCGCGCCAGGGGGTGGTCTGGCCGCCCCAGGCACCCCCTCGGCCTCTCCTTCCACCTATATATTGCCTATGATACGGAAACCCTAAGTACCCGATCAAAAATCCACGAAAGAGTCTGTAGCCGCCATCATCTCCATCCCTAGATCGGGAGGGATCTTAAGCTCTTCCTGGCACCCTGCCGGAGAGGGGAATTCACCCTAGAGGCCTTCTTCATCATCATGCAAGCCTCCGATGTGATGCGTGAGTAGTTCATCTCTGGACTATGGGTCCATGTAGTAGCTAGATGGCTGGTTCTCCTCCTTTGTGCTTTCATGTTTAGATATTGTGAGCTTTGTTCATGATCAAGATCATCTATTTGTAATTCTGCATGTTGTGTTTGCGGGGATCCGATGGATATTGAGATGCTATTTCAGATTGATTATTGATTTTATCATGTCTTTGTTATTTGTGATCTTGCATGCTTTCCGTTGTTAGTAACTATCTTGGCCAAGTAGATGCTAGCAACTCCTAGAGTTAGTATTTATGATCGATAGTGGGTTCATGCCTCTGGTATTCTGGGGAAGTGACAAAAATCTCTAAGGTACTAGATGTGTTGTTGCTACTAGGGAGAAAACAACAATCCTTTGTTCATAGAACAATCGTATTGTTTACATTACACGCAATTCGTGATGCAATTATCTGTTGCTTGCAACTTAATACTAGAGGGGGTTCGGATGATAACCTGAAGGTGGATTATTAGTCATAGATGCAGTTGGATGGCGGTCTATGTATAATGTTGTAATGCCCAATCAAATCCCAAAGGAGTCAAGATGAGTAGTATATGCTTGTATGCTTTCTCGATGTTTGTCAATTGCCCCGCTATAATTTGTTCACCCAGCATCTTATCTATCTGAAGGAGAGCCACCTCTAGTGAACTATGGACCCCGGTCCTTTCTTTTACATTCAATCTACAATCAAACTATTTACTGCTTTGTGTTTACTTTCTGCAAACTATTACTTCCTTCCATTTGATATGTTTAGTCATTTGTTTTCAGCAAAACCGGTGAGATTGACAACCTCATCGCAAGTTGGGGGCAGAGTTTTGTGGTTGTGTTGTGCAGGTCTCCATGTTGCTGCTGGCACCGGTAGTGCGCCCTGCCAACATTCAGCTAGCAACACCTTTGGGGTGTTTCCTTGCTCCTACTAGATTGATAACCTTGGTTTCGTACTGAGGGAAAACTTGCTGTTGTGCTCATCATACCTTCCTCTCGGGGTTCCCCAACAAGCTCGATATATTTTGGGCCATCAGAGGACATGGTGGTGGCCGCGGACGCGGTCGTGGGACGTCAAGAGTTCAGGGTAGAGGATACCAGCAATCTGGCAAAACCTACTCTTGGGCCGACATTGCCAATAACCCATGTGTGCATCACCTAGACGCCAATTGGGGCTTGTCTCACACAAACGCCGAGTGTCGTTTTAACGACGACATTAAGAGAGGTGATACCGCTGGCTACAGGGCTAAGCGGAAGAAGGGAAAGAAGAATCCTGAAAAGGATAAAGAGACCAAGGAAGATTCCGACATGGAGGAAGCTGATGCTTCAAATCCCAAGCCGGAAGGGAAGAAAAAATTTCCGACCAAGAAAGACACTTACATCACCTTCCTCGGATCTCAACCAGCAAAGGTGAGCAGTTCTACATGAGCTCAATGCAACAGTTCTGGCTGTCCCCCAATTCTTGGACTGGTCGGAAGTGGCGATTACCTTTGACCGTGCTGATCATCTGCCTAAATTGCATAGGCAAGGAAAATACGCCTTAGTCGTGAATCCACTTATTGACGGCTATGGTTTCTCCAAGACTCTCATGGACGGTGGCAGCAACATTAATATTCTGTATGTCGAAACGCTACGCCAGATGAAAATCTCAGAGACCCAGCTAAACCACAGCTCTGTGATCTTTCACGGGGTTGTCCCAGGAAGACAAGCAAATTCCCTGGGGGAAATCACTTTGGATGTTACCTTTGGAACTCCAAAGAACTACCGGATGGAGGCACTTTCCTTCGAAGTGGTCCCGCTCAAGAGTGCATATCACGCTATATTCGGACATCCGGCTTACTGGGCTTTTATGGCTCGTCCGTGTTACATTTACAATATGAAGAAAATTCTAGGTCCCAACAGTGTGATCACCATCAGGGGAGACCCGAAGAAAGCGCGAGAGTGCAAGGATGGAAATGCCGCCTTTGCTGAAGCCGTGCTGCACGCCCAGGAGTACAAGGAGATCAAGAAGATCATAGATCCGTCCGAGATGCCCGCAACGAAGAAGGAGGTGACAAAGCCGAATCCGGAGTTCAAGGCAACAAAAGAGACGAAGAAGACGCTGTTGAAGGATGATGACCCCTCCAAGGTGACCCGGATAGGCGTAGGCCTAGATAGCGCATAGGAAAGCGCGCTCGTCAAGTTCCTCAAAGCAAATCAATATATCTTCGCATGGCAGCCATCTGACATGACTGGAGTACCTAGGGAACTTGCCGAGCACTCTTTAAATGTAAATCCGGATGCTAAACTCGTCAAATAGTCCTTACAACATTTCGGCGATGAAAAGCGTAAGGCAATAGCTAAGGAACTAGCATGGCTCGAGTTAGCCGGATTCATAGAAGAGGTCATCCACACTAAGTGGTCGGCTAATCCTGTAATGGTCCCTAAAAAGGACACCACTAATTTAAGGATGTGTGTTGATTATACTGCCTTGAACAAGGCTTGCCCCAAAGATCCGTTCGCTCTGCCTAGGATTGATCAAGTTATCGATTCTACGGCAGGCTCGGAACTCCTATGTTTTCTCGACGCATATTCCGGTTATCACCAAATCTGGATGAAAGAATCTGACAAAGTCAAAACTTCATTCATAACCCCCTTCGGAACCTTCTGTTTCGTTACGATGCCCTTTGGGCTAAAAAACGCAGGAGCTACGTACCAGCACACAATGCAGCGTTGCCTCCACAATCAAATCGGATGCAATGTACATGCATATGTGGATGATACACAGGTGATGTCCAAAAAGAAGGAAACATTGATTTCCGACTTGGAGGAAACATTCGCCAATCTACGAAAATACAACATAATGCTTAATCCGAAGAAATGCTTCTTTGGAATCCCAGCCGAAAAATTGTTAGGTTTTATCGTGTCTCAAAGAGGCATAGAGGTAAACCGGGACAAAATCAAGGCTATACTCAATATTTCCAGGCCAACTCGCCTGAAGAACATACAAAGACTAACTGGTTGCATTGCTGCAGTCAGTCGGTTTGTAAGCCGGCTCGGTGAAAGAGCCGCACCACTATACAAACTCCTGAAAAAGACAACGGATTTTGTATGGACCGATGAAGCTGAAGCTGCACTGCAAGACCTGAAAGTAGTACTCTCATCTGCTCCCATCCTTACAGCCCCGGAACCACATGAACCAATGTTGCTCTATCTTGCTGTGACAAACAAAGTCGTCAGTATCGTCATGGTAGTGGAGAGACCAGAGGAAAATCAGGAACACTTGGTGCAGCGTCCGACTTACTTTCTCAGCGAGGTCTTAACAAAATCAAAACAGCGGTATCCGCATTATCAAAAGTTGGCTTACGGTATGGTTCTAGCATCTCGTAAGCTACGACATTATTTTCAGGAACATCCAATTACCATGGTGAGCACAACTCCCATGAGAAATATAATCAACAATAGTGATGCCATAGGACGCGTCGCCAAATGGGGCATAGAGCTTTCATCTTTCGATATTGAGTATAAACCTCGGACAGCAATCAAATCCCAAATCCTTGCTGACTTTGTTGCTGATTGGACAGAGACAAAGGAGAATATACCCTCCCTGAGTCAGAATATTGGACCCTATATTTTGATGGGTCTAAGGCTCGCGGGGGCTCGGGGGCTGGCGTGGTGCTCAAATCACCCCAAGGAGATAAACTTTTATATGTGTTGCATATCCACTTCACAGCGACAAATAATATTGCCGAGTATGAAGCACTGCTGCATGGAATCCGGATTGCTAAGGATATCAGCATCCGACGTTTGATGTGTTACAGAGATTCGGATCTTGTTGCTCAGCAAGTGTCAGATATTTGTAATGCAAATAAGCACATGGAAGCATATAAAGCTGTCGTGGATGATCTATCTAAATCATTCGAAGGGTTTGAGGTTCAACACATCCCTCGAGCAGAAAATGAGGAAGCAGATGCATTATCTCGAATAGGCTCTGCACAGAAAGAGGTCCCGGATGGCGCTTTTTTAGAGCACCTCAAAGTTCCCTCAATAAAGTGAGTGGACAAGAAATATCCGACCAAATCCGACTCACCTTTAATACCAGTTCTGGTTGTAATTCCCAGCTGGACTCAACCCTACGTTGACTATTTGGTAGATGGAAAATTACCCGAAGATGAAGTTCTGAGCCGGCAGATCATCCGACGAGCAAAATCCTATACTGTAGTTAGTGGTGAGCTCTATAAGCGGAGTGTGTCTAGGGTCTTTCAGCGTTGTGTATCTCCGGAAGAAGGAGTGGAAATCTTAAGAGAAATCCATGATGGCGAGTGTGGTCACCATGCCGCAGCCAAATCTTTAGTGGCAAAAGCTTTCCGACACGGTTTTTTCTGGCTTACAATGAAGGCAGATGCCAAACAGCTGGTCAAGAAGTGCAAGGGCTGCCAAAAGTACGCCAAACAAGCTCACGTTCCAGCTGATCAGCTGCGAACAATACCTATAACATGGCCTTTCGCGGTCTAGGGGCTTGACATGGTAGGACCGTTTAAACGGGCTCCAAGTGGATTTACACACCTCTTAGTGATGGTGGATAAATTCACCAAATGGATTGAGGCTAAACCCGTCACTAGTTGTGATGGAGAAACAACCAAAAGATTTGTCGAGGATGTTATAATCCGGTATGGTTATCCGCATAGTATTATCACGGACAATGGGAGTAATTTCTCTATGGGAGAACTTGCCGAATTCTGCAACGAACAAAATATCCGGCTTGACATTGTGTCAGTCACACATCCACAAGCTAATGGACAAGTTGAAAGAGCAAATGGATTAATCCTACAGGGCCTAAAACCGAGACTCGAAGCACCACTACGACGTGCTGCGGGGGCTTGCGCAGAGGAATTACCTTCTGTAATATGGAGCTTACGAACAACTCCGAACATGTCAACTGGATACACACCTTTCTTATTGGTCTATGGCGTAGAAGCAGTTCTTCCTAGTGATTTGATTCACACTTCTCCTAGAATGGCCGTGTATATCAAAGAAGATGTCGAGATTTCTCGACAAAATGATCTCGACTTAGTCGAAGAAGTTCGCGTCGTTGCTGAAATGAGATCAACAACCTATCAGCAGAAGTTACACAAGTATCACAGCCAGAGAGTCAGAAACCGATCTTTCAATAAAGGCGATTTGGTTCTCCGGCTTGTGCAACAAAGAAAGCACAAACTTTTCCCAGTATGGGAGGGGCCCTTCTTGGTTAGTCGAGTATTGCACAATGGTTCATACTACTTAATTGATATATGGCCAGTCAAAGAAAGACCTTCTACTAAGAAGAGAAAGAGAGCTGGAGCCAGTACAAATCCTGAAGAATTAGATGAAGGGAATATGCCCGAGAGGCAATAATAAAGTGGTTATTATCTTATTCCATGTTTATGATAAATGTTTATTTTGCATGCTATAATTATATTTATCGGAAACGTCAATACATGTGTGTTTAATAAACAAAAAGGGTTCCTAGTTATGCCTCTCTTATAGACTAGCTCGTTGATTAACAAGATGATCAAGGTTTCCTGATCATGGACATTGGATGTTGTTAATAACGAGGTCACAATATTGGTGGAATGATGTGATGAACATTCATCCAAAGTATAGCATTACGATCAAATTCATTATGTTTATATTGCTATAACATCATACGAAGTAATCTTTATCCTTAGACCATGAGATCATGTTAATTGCTAACACCGGAAGAGTATCTTGATAATATCAAACGTCACACCGTAACAGGGTGACTATAAAGATGCGTTCAGTGCTATGAAAGTGTTATGTTGAGGCTCATGGATCAAGAGTGGAATTTTTCAATCCCGATGATGGATAGATATACTCTGGGCCCTCTCGGTGATATCACATTAAGATAGCTTGCAAGCAAGTGATGTGATCACTAGAATGTTATATCACGGGAACAAGAAAAGAGTGCATGTCGGCAACGAGATCAAACTAGGTATGGAGATACCGATGATCGAATCTTAGACATGTAATATATCGCGAGACAAAGGGATTTAGTTACTAGCGTTAAAGGTTCTCACGATCACAAAAGTCATCGTTGAATGTGTAGGAGTCAGTATGGATCTCCAGGTCCCGCTTCTGATTATTGATCTGAGAGGGGTCTCGATCATGTCTGCATTATTCGTGAACCGTAGGGTGACACACTTAAGGGATACCGACACCATTTGGAGCAAATATGTTTCAGATAAAGATTTAAGAAAGCGCTGGAATTATTTCAATAGACACCGAAACTGTTTCGGGTGAAATTGCTGAAATTGGTTCTGCATGTAATATTGAAATGTTGCAGGGGGTTTTATGTGAATGTTTGTTAATTAAAGTAATTAACAAAATTCTGAATAAAAATAATAAAAGAGTTTTATTAAATGAGAGAGCATTAAATTTGGAGAAATTTAATGCATTTAAAGTGGAGACTTTAAAAGGGAATGTGAAGAGGCATTTTAATATGGAGGGGTTACCACCACATGAATGGAGGTGGTGAAGAGGCACCTCCTCCATGCGCCGGCCATGAAGGAGGGTCACCCCCTCCTCCTATAAAAGGCCACCCTCTCCTCACTTCTCACTCACACCTCCTTGTGAAGGATCTCTCTCCCCCTCTTGTATTATTTCCCCATGGTCCCGGATTAGCGAGATACATGTTCCCGGTGGCTTTATCTAGAAAGGAGTTGCTGCTTCCGCTGCTTTGCTAGAGCGAGGGACGGAGGTTGTCGGGGTACCGGATGTGTGTGCGATCACGGATGCACCGCTGCTTTGCGGTGCTGGACTTGGTGGTGCCGGAGCTGGATCTGATGGACGTGCTAGAGCCGGACCTGCTGGACTTCATCACGATCTTGAGATCGGCAAGTGTACGACTACATCAACCACGAGTTCCTACTCGTTAACAAAACTCGTTGTCTTCGAGGGTAAGTTCTTGTTGGATGTATGTCCACCCGTTGCTTTGTACCTAGTAGATAGATCTTGGCGTGTAGTTCACACCGTAGGATTTTTTTGTTTTCTATGCTGCGGACCCAACAGTGGTATCAGAGCCTGATCTATGCGTAGGTGGTTTGCACGGGTAGTACACATATGTTTATATGTGGCCGATGATGATCATGTTATTGCATCTTCTATGTATTTTGTATATTGGTGGCATAGTGGGATGAAGTGGCCCAGACCAACCTTACATGTCATCGTACATGAGACCGGTTCCACGACTGACATGCAACTAGTTTTGCATAAGTGGCTGGCGGGTGTCTGTCTCTCCTACTATAGTCAATATCTGATTTACAACGAGTTGCTAATAACTTGGTTATCCTCGTTGTGGTTCATGTTCGTAGGTAAGAACGGTTCTATCTCCGAAAGCCCTAAGCCACGTAAAACTTGCAATTGATAAATTAGAGGCGTCTAGTTTAGATCGTTGCTGGGCTAGTGTCTTGATATGGTATTGTTGTAAGTAGATGTATGATAGATACTCTTACAACACACTCAACGTGTAAGTTCCATAGACCTTGGCCTTACACATAAAGGAATGATAGAGATCATACCACGATGCAAGTGATAGAGATCAAATGCATGGACCATATCATCTCACTTTACACATTAGATGTTAGCATCTTGTACTGCTAGTTTGGCGTTTTCTGTAGCATTATAAGATGATCCCTCATTTAGATATCAAGATAAAAATGTGTTCTTCCTTAAGTATGCACCGTTCTGTGGATCGTGTTTCGAGACATCACGTGATGATCGGGTGTACTCGAATCTACGCTTTCGTAGGAACGGGTGTAAGACAGATTTACACACGCGAATACTAAGGTTCTTACTTGGCGAGCCTAGCATGTACAGACATGGCCTCGGAACACGGACCGAAAGGTTAAGCATGAGTCATATAGTTGATATGATGCCCATATAGATGCTCGCCTTTGAAGCTACATCAACTCACGTGATGATCGGACTTGGTGCAGTGGATTTGGTTCATGTAATCACCAAAAAGACACGAGGGATGTCGTTTTTGAGTGGGAGTTCATTTCTAATTTGGATTAGTCGAACCAAATTTGTCATAAATTAAATCAAAGTGAATTTGTCATAAATTAAATCAAAGTGAATTTGCATAGTTTGTTGTAGTCATTGGCATTCGTTTTCTACCTTATGCTTAGTTTTTATTTGAGATAATAGAACTATAGAATTCTGGATATTTACTTTACGAACTAGTATCGTATTGTTTTGAATGTCAATTTAAAGTTTATAAGTCCTATTGCAAACTTTCAGCAAACTCTATTTACTCCATGAAGTTTAATAAGTAGTATTAAATCAAGAGTAAGAGTTCCAATGTTAGTATCTGAAGTATCATGTTTGCCTCCATGATTATTGATATTCAAAAGTTGTTTTAGTATCAAGATTATATTGGAGCTGAAAATTGTTTCAGAAACCATCATGTGTGAAAGATATTGTGATATCTGAAACAATGTTTTTTGGTTGCATTATGATAGAGTATAATTTAGCAAAATACATGTTCTCATATTGCATGAGAATTTGTGAAGGTTGGAGACGCTAGGCGTCCTAATCTACCAAAAAGGTTTTGGGAACTGATATTATACTCGCGATTCTTCCTTATAGGCTATAGTAGCTTGATCATGAAAGTTTTCATGATAAGGATGAATAGAAGATGTAAGTAAAATGTTTACTACACTAATAGATTACTAAATAATGGATTTTTGAAAGAACAACAAACATTTGATGATGGTGATCCACTTCAAAGTGCAAGTCCAAAGGTATTAGTATTTGACTATATACGCTTTGTACTATGTGTCATGTGAATGACACCACAATTGATGTTGATAGATTCTTTTAAAAGGAAAAGGAATTGCTAAAAGAGAATCTATAAAATACTTGGCAGAAAAGAAAAGGTTGGAGATGTCCAACTTAAGTATATAGAAGATATATATGTTATGGATGTATTCCTTGCTTGTTAAACAATGTGGTTCTTAGGTATTGAATACCAGTATTGGATACCGAATTGGTTGGTATGAAGTGTCATACAGGACAACGCAATTCATGAACCGCAATGGCCTAAGTAACTGGCAAAGAGAATAAGTGATGATGTTCATCGAAAACAAATAAAGTGTTATTGTGTTTTTCGTTGTCATCAAACCTAGCCTTCAAGATTTGTTTAAATAATTGTTATTTTGTTCCAGTATTATGAGAACAATGGTTGTTCAAATAATTACCGTATTCCATAAAGGATGGATGAACTTTTACAAGTCTAGTGGGAGAAATCACATCCATAAACATTATTGCTAAAATGCCGCAAGAGAAATGATTAAAAGATCACTTATGAAGTGACATCGTTGTTTAAATTATATTGGAAAGAAAACATGAAGAAACTCCATGTTGATGGATTTTAGGAGTCTTTGATTTTGATCAATTGACACATGTGAGACTTTCCTCGAGATAATTGAAACTCCGTCCATAGGCCAGAGAGGAACGGATGACTAGCTTATTGGAAATTGTGCACGCTGATGTGCATAGTCCATTATGTGTAGCCATATGCGATGGATCTTTTTGCTTCATATGCTTTCTTCGAAAATTTGAGTGAATATATCTGTATATTTACTTAATAAGGAAGAAGTATGAAACATTTTAAAGTTGTTCAAAGACTTTCAAGATGAAGTGAAAAATCATTGTAACAAGAAAATAAAAGAGTTTATGATTTGATCGTAAAGGAAGATATTTGAGTTACATGTTTAGCAAAAACACCTAAGACTTGAGGAATTGTTCCATGATTTGTGTTTCTCGATAAACCATAGGAGTATGGCATATTCGAGAGATGAAATCAAACCATGTTTGACATGGTAAGATCAAGGGTGTCATTTATAAAACTGCCATTATGTTTTAAGGATTGAAGCTTTAGAGACTACCGCTTTTACACTGAAAAGAGCACCATCGTGATCCGTTGAAATGACACCATATGAGTTATGGTTTGGGATAAAACCCAAATTGTATTTTCTTAAGTTTTGGTATGCTATGCATAAGTAAAATGTTTACAACCAAAGTCGGATAAGCATGTCTTTGTAGGTTATCCCAAAGAATTTGTTGGGAATTTCTCCATAACACCGAGGACAAAAGAGTTTGTCGCTTGGAACGTCAAGTTTCTTGAGAAGGAATTTTTCGTGAAAAGTTAAGTGGGAGGACAATAGAACTTTGATAAGGTTGTTGAACCTTAGCTATATGTGCTAAGTAGCACAGCGCCGGAAAGTGTCCCGGTGGCGGCCACAATGCTCATGGCTCTCGTGATTACAAAAGGTGTGATCTCGAAGATTAGAGTTCCTATAGAACCATGTGGGTCGGTAAGAATCAAATAGTAAGATTTGATAAGCAAGTCTTTATTGTTTTGACAATGATGAACCGACTACATGCAAAGAAGCGATGATGGGCCCTGACTCCATAAAATGACTAGAAGTCATAGAATCCGTGATAGTATCCATACACGAGAAATCAAGTTTCTGCACTTGGAAGACCCTCCGGAAAGGCGTGAAGCCTATCGGTCGTGTTTGGATCTATAAAGAAATAAGACATGGATGTTTAACATCTATGAAATAGTCAACATGTCAGAAAGAAGTTTATGACAATGTTCAAGGAGTTTACTATGACAAGATTTGATCTTTCATAGCGATATATAGTCTTGACGGATTAATGTAGCAACCACTACATATAATTTGGTATATGGTAGTTGAATAAACAAAACAAGGTTCTTCTAATAGAACGGTAACCTAGGACATGTACATGACATGGTCCGAAGGGTTTTGTTAATTCAAAGGGTGCTAAAAGGGCATGTAAACTTCAATAGTTGAAGTAAGCATAGCGGAGTTGGAATCTTCACCATGATGAAACTGTTAAAAGAGTTTAAATTCATCGAAGATGATGAAGATGCTTGCATTTGCAAGAAATTAAGTGGGAGCGCTTAGACATATTTCTAATACATTATGTAGAGGACATATTGTTGATTGTAAATGATGTATCTTGAATTGACACAAGTTAAGAATTTCATTAAAATAAGATTTCGATGAAAGACTTGGGCAAACCCGGAATATTTGGCATCAATATCTATATGGATAGATTAAGGCGCAAATATGGTTGTGCCAGACATACATATATGAGATATTGAAAGGGTTCAATATGGAAACAACAAGAAAGGTTCTTGCTGCATGGAAAGAATTGTATCAAGATTCAAGTATTTCAACACTTGGTGAGTAAAATCACATGAAGATTTTGATCGATTATACCATGATATGTATATATCCAGAATGTCCTATGCTCTAAATGTTATGAGCATATACCAGAATGATTCATAAGATGATCATTGGACAATAGTAAAGATATTATTATGAGCTTTGGAAGAACTAAGAATATATCATGTATAAGTGACAAATAGTTAAAGGTAGTTCATTGTAAAGTGTTACATTGATATTAATTTTGTCACAAGATACAAATTAAATTTATCTCAAATAAGACTATGGGTGGCACAATGTAATGGAAAGGATGTTCCATGATGGATTTGGATGAGTTCCAAAGTTGAGACATTGTGACGGATACTACAACAAAAAGGCTAAGTATATAACTGCTATAGTAGCAGCAAAGGAGGGCATTTGTGTTAAGTAGTTTGTTATCAAACTAGGTGTGGTTCAAAGAGGGCTAATACTATGAAGATATATTGTGTGACAATAATACTATGAAGATATATTGTGTGATAAATTCACCAAATGGATTGAGGCTAAACCCGTCACTAGTTGTGATGGAGCAACATCCAAAATATTTGTCGAGGATGTTATAATCCGGTATAGTTATCCGCATAGTATTATCACGGACAAACGAAGTAATTTCTCTATGGGAGAACTTGCCGAATTCTGCAACGAACAAAATATCCGGCTTGACATTGCGTCAGTCGCACATCCACAAGCTAATGGACAAGTCGAAAGAGCAAATGGATTAATCCTACAGGGCCTAAAACCGATACTCGAAGCACCACTACGACGTGTTGCGGGGGCTTGGGCAGAGGAATTACCTTCTGTAATATGGAGCTTACGAACAACTCCGAACATGTCAACTGGATACACACCTTTCTTATTGGTCTATGGCGTAGAAGCAGTTCTTCCTAGTGATTTGATTCACACTTCTCCTAGAATGGCCGTGTATATCAAAGAAGATGTCGAGATTTCTCGACAAAATGATCTCGACTTAGTCGAAGAAGTTCGCGTCGTTGCTGAAATGAGATCAACAACCTATCAGCAGAAGTTACGCAAGTATCATAGCCAGAGAGTCAGAAACTGATCTTTCAATATAGGCGATTTGGTTCTCCGGCTTGTGCAACAAAGAAAGCACAAACTTTTCCCAGTATGGGAGGGGACCTTCTTGGTTAGTCGAGTATTGCACAATGGTTCATACTACTTAATTGATATATGGCCAGTCAAAGAAAGACCTTCTACTAAGAAGAGAAAGAGAGCTGGAGCCAGTACAAATCCTGAAGAATTAGATGAAGGGAATATGCCCGAGAGGCAATAATAAAGTGGTTATTATCTTATTCCATGTTTATGATAAATGTTTATTTTGCATGCTATAATTGTATTGATCGAAAACGTCAATACATGTGTGTTTAATAAACAAAAAGGGTTCCTAGTTATGCCTCTCTTATAGACTAGCTCGTTGATTAACAAGATGATCAAGGTTTCCTGATCATGGACATTGGATGTTGTTAATAACGAGGTCACAACATTGGTGGAATGATGTGATGAACATTCATCCAAAGTATAGCATTACGATCAAAGTCATTATGTTTATATTGCTATAACATCACACGAAGTAATCTTTATCCTTAGACCATGAGATCATGTTAATTGCTAACACCGGAAGAGTATCTTGATAATATCAAACGTCACACCGTAACAGGGTGACTATAAAGATGGGTTCAGTGCTACGAAGGTGTTATGTTGAGGCTCATGGATCAAGAGTGGAATTTGTCAATCCCGATGACGGATAGATATACTCTGGGCCCTCTCGGTGATATCACATTAAGATAGCTTGCAAGCAAGTGATGTGATCACTAGAATGTTATATCACGGGAACGAGAAAAGAGTGCATGTCGGCAACGAGATCAAACTAGGTATGGAGATACCGATGATCGAATCTCGGACATATAATATATCACGATACAAAGGGATTTAGTTACTAGCGTTAAAGGTTCTCACGATCACAGAAGTCATCGTTGAATGTGTAGGAGTCAGTATGGATCTCCAGGTCCCACTTCTGATTATTGATCTGAGAGGGGTCTCGATCATGTCTGCATTATTCGCGAACTGTAGGGTGACACACTTAAGGGATACCGACACCATTTGGAGCAAATATGTTTCAGATAAAGATTTAAGAAAGCGCTGGAATTATTTCAATAGACACCGAAACTGTTTCGGGTGAAATTGCTAAAATTGGTTCTGCATGTAATATTGAAATGTTGCAGGGGGTTTTATGTGAATGTTTGTTAATTAAAGTAATTAACAAAATTCTGAATAAAAATAATAAAATAGTTTTATTAAATGAGAGATCATTAAATTTGGAGAAATTTAATGCATTTAAAGTGGAGACTTTAAAAGGGAATGTGAAGAGGCATTTTAATGTGGAGGGGTTACCACCACATGAATGGAGGAGGTGAAGAGGCACCTCCTCCATGTGCCGGCCATGAAGGAGGGGCACCCCCCTCCTCCTATAAAAGGTCACCCTCTCCTCACTTCTCACTCACACCTCCTTGTGAAGGACCTCTCTCCCCCTCTAGTATTATTTCCCCATGGTCTCGGATTAGCGAGATACATGTTCCCGGTGGCTTTATCTGGAAAGGAGTTGCTGCTTCCGCTGCTTTGCTGGAGTGAGGGATGGAGGTTGTCGGGGTACCGGACGTGTGTGCGATCACAGATGCACCGCTGCTTTGCGGTGCTGGACTTGGTGGTGCAGGAGCTAGATCTGATGGACGTGCTGGAGCCAGACCTACTGGACTTCATCACGATCTTGAGATAGGCAAGTGTACGACTACATCAACCACGAGTTCCTACTCGTTAACAAAACTCGTTGTCTTTGAGGGTAAGTTCTTGTTGGATGTATGTCCACCCGTTGCTTTGTACCTAGTAGATAGATCTTGGCGTGTAGTTCACACCGTAGGAATTTTTTTGTTTTCTATGCTGCGGACCCAACATTAGACAGACCATGGAATATTGCTCAGCTGCGTCCCTTTTATTCTTAGTTTATCCTTCTTTGTAATCATAAATGTGTATATATTCTATGATAAATAAAAGTTTTGGTTGCCTCAAGTTTTTCTGAGAAGTTTTTACCATCTTATTTCTGAATGATCATGTCACAGTCGAAAATCCCAGAATACTTGAAAGTACTTTATGCTCATGTTTGTTCTGGTTTAGATTTTGATTCTAAAATTGCTTCCTTCGGGTATAAATCTATATTTCCTAGTCTATACTTTGGTTATTTGTCTGATTGCTGGATGTGGGTACTTTTCGAGTAGTGAATTATTGGTACTGGAAGCCAGCTTTGTTTCCGAATTTAAACTGGTTTAGCAATTGAGCTCCGTTGCTCGGCAAAGTTTTCGTGCTAAAAGTTTAGCCGACTCACGAAAGGGATGAGGCGGAAAGCCAGATAAACGATAAGTACAGACAAAAAGTACAAGTGTTTATGTAAACATTTCAAACACACAAAAAATTAAGTCAAAAGTGTTGAATAGATAAAAACTTGGCACTAGCAAAAGTATCATACTACTTATATATAGACCCATAATGTTTTTAGAATAACACATCTATTCTTTCTGATGATCTATGATGCAGGAGGAGAGGTAGAAGCTGCCGGCTCGCTGGATACATCGGCCTTGGCCTGATAATGTTCCGAGATGTTCAAATCTGATATGGTTTGATTATCGTCGGAAACTTCAGCTGTTTCTTCAGGAGGAGGAGGAGGCGTGTCCACGTGGGTGAAGAAGGAAGTGTCATAGCTGGTCAAATCAGCTACCTGGCACCCATATCCGGTGCAGGAGTCCATGATGGTTTTGATATCTTGCTCCTGGTCGTCTTCGTCCACAGTAGAGTACCCTCTGGTCACTTGCCAGATTTCCATGCTTCCATGGTGGCTCATAACCATGGTGAGACCGTTTTGTGCTGCGGATCACGCGTAGGACATGTTCCAATCCTGAACAAGTTGCGGTATATCCTTGGCCTTGTCTCACACTTCAAAACCAGACATGCTATGCATATCCGGAACCTTGAGAGCTTCGCCAATATCCTCGATGGATTGGCGGAAGTCATGAAGCAAATCACCGACTTGGGTAAGCCGGTGGGTGCGAGGCTCGGCAGAGGCGGAGTCCGTCAAGTTTAGAGGACCTGTGCATATAATGCAAAGGATAAGTCTAAATTCTGGACTCTAAAAAAGAGTTGGAAGATGCAGGAAAATCAGAGAAAGGGAAACATACCAAGGATGATATCGTCGACTTTGGCCTTCTCTTCGCGAAGACTCTGGAGTTCAGCCCGGAGTGCCTCAGAAATGTCCTTTTCTCTGAATAACTCGTCGTTGAGATCCGAGATCTTCTTATCTTGAAGCGCAATCTTGCGATCATGCTCATCGATGGCCATGGAGGTGGATTCGAGAATTTGAGCAATGCTCTTCTCATGATCTGTATTGAGATTATCCAGCTCTTGGCGAAGTTCCTTGTTCTCCACCACCAAGGTCTTAAGATTCTCGGCCTCTTCGATCATGGCGCAGGACTGTTTTACCAGTGTTGTAGGTCAAAAGAACAACAGTTCAACAAAAAATTCGACTATGAAACATAAAGACAAGGTTGGGGTTACGAAATGATTACCTTCGGCCTCATCCTTGGAAACCTTCAGTTGTGCATTTTCAAGTCAGAGAGCTCTAATCTCTTTCTGCTTGTTGTAGATATTTTTCAATAATTCCTGGTTATACGAATTAACTTTCTATAAGTCAGAATACCCAGATTCAGAAGTCTACTAAAGACTCGGGCTAATATTGTAACTAATATCAGCACGAGCCTTGGGGCTACGCTAGTTCATTCTTTGTCATCCTAAGAAATCATAAACCCGTATTTGACTATCCAACTTCATGCTTGGGGGCTAGAGGATAGGATATAAATTAACATAAAGGAAAAGTGAGTTGGATTTCCGACTTACATATTGTTCATGTGTGAGCTTGCTCAAGCACATGTTCACTTCCCTTGTAACCTTCTCGACAAGGGTAAGCAGGATCACTGGTGGAGGTGGTAGTACACCGGCTCTCAGTCCCTCGTCGCGAAGGCGGACCTGTTCAAGAAGTTCGGAGTACTTGACGTCCTTCGCTTCTTGTGCTTCTTCTTCGGCAGAAAAGGTTCGGATTTCAAGGCATTCCTTGGCCAACCGTTGGATCTCCTCTGCAGATTTCCGAGATAAGCCAAATTTGGCAAGTCCCAAATTGCTCAGGAGGTTATCGGTGAGAACTTCTGCCGAGGGATCATTACCCGAAGAGGGTTCACCCTTATCAAAACCTGAGTCACCCATGGTGACGTCAGTCTGCGACTCAAGGATCGCTGGCTCTACTGAGGGAGCCGGATCTTCTGCAACGATTGGAGATGGAGTAATCTCCGGCGCCGCAGAAGGCTAAGGGGCAGGAGTCGGAGGAGCCACGACAGGAGAAGCCAAAGTTAGCTTCGTCTGACACAAGGGCTTTGAGGTAGCTCCCTTCCCCTTGCCCTTGATAAGTTGTTTAGCTCTGAGAAGGTAATAGAACGAAGAACATTACATCTCGGGAGAAATCACGGGTAAAGTACAAAGGCAGAAATTGTGAGGAAAGTTACCTCTTCACAACTGGCACTTCCTTTGTGCCGATAGCCACTGTCGGAGCTTTGTGCTTCCTAGGCACAACGTCCGGCAGTGGGACCAATTCCTCTTCCTGAGAAAACTCGGGAGGATATCCCTCGATAGGAGCTAATTCCGTCTCGGGGAGGTCGGCAAGCTGAAAAGAAGATAGTATCTCGGTGTTGCGAAATAACTTAAAGGTGAAACATATAATAGGGTTGTTGCTAAAGCTTACCAGCACAACAGGATCTTCCGCTGTATGCATGTCCAGGGACAGCTCCGGGATCTTCCTCTCAATATGTTCCCATATCAGCCATTTGATTTGGCATATATAATCTTGCGGCTTTAAGGCCTTGGAGATGATGCAGAGGGAGTCCTTTTTTGATGTCATGATGGAATGCATCAGTCGGTCGCCATGGTGTTGGAGAGGTTGGATCCGGTGAGAAACCCAGCACTGGACCAAGTCGGACCCTCTCAGGCCCTTGTGCTTCATCAGATATTCAATCCGCCTCTTGGCGAGAAGCAGATCGTCACTAAGAGCCGGAGCGACCTCGTCCCAAGATTCTTAAGGTGTGGCGGCTCCATCAACGAAAGCCGACAATGTAGTAGCTTTGCGGGAGCGGGAATATCCTTATGATAGAAAAAGGTAGCCGGCCATTGTTTGACCGACTCACTAGCTAAAATCCGAGGATAAACACGCTCACGCCTAACCAAAAAACTAATCGTACCGGTAATGTAAGGATTACCGGCGGTGATGGAATTTCTCTGGACATGAAAATAGTACCGAAAAAGAGTGAGACTCGGCCTAATGCCGAGATACCCCTCGCACAAAGATGCATAAGCGCTCATCTCTAAGATGGAGCTCGAGGGGAGATGGTGGAGTTGAACACTGTAACGATCTATCACCTCAAAAAAGAAATCTGAGGGAGAAAAGGAAAAACCTCTGTCCAGGTGAGTGCCGAAGTGCACCCGCTCGACGTTGCGAGGGTTGGTGATGGCTTCGCCGAAGCCGCTCTGTCAATCGCCGTCCCGGAGGAGCCCTTCTTCTTCTACGACGCGGAGCTTGTCGTCGTCAAGGACGCACGAGATCCAGACCCCGCGATTGCTCTCCTTTTCCGCCACCGTTGCTGCGCCGGAGGATGATGTGGAAGCCATTTTTCTGGTGCGTCGATGACCTTGGATGGGCGACGCTGGGAATTTTTGGAGGCAAGGGAGCTCTATGCGCGTGGGAGAAGTAGGGGATAAGGAAACGGCGCTGGGAATAGGTGAAGAAGATGAGGAAAAGAAATTCTCACCCCTTATAACCACCGGCAGCGCCAAGATTCATGCAAATGCCATAGTAAATGCGCCACGCGTCATGGAAAGGATAGGGAAACCTCCGCAAGATAATTATGTCGCCTCGATCTCCACGCACACATTGAAACGGCGCCTCGGTTCCGCGAAAGGCGGACCCACCAACAGTCGTGCTGACATGAAATGTCTGTCAGTGTCGTGATTTGACCATGACTGGTGTCCGATGACGTCAAAGACCAAGTTTCGGCTTAGTTTGAATTTCGAGATGGAAATCCGAATAACGTATTTATAGGTCCGACTTATTTTGAGACCTGGATCGTATCTTTTGTTTTGAAGTTTCAGGAACCCTTCAAGATTCTGCAAGCCGAAGATCAAGCTAGATGATGATGAATCCGACTTTGGATCTTGGAGACTTCCGGGAGCTGCTGTTGGGGATATACTTTCCGGATATCCTCACAGTTCCTCACTAACCAGGGTGGCCCACTTCGGGTTAGAGCTTTGCTTCATGGGCGGCCCAGTCAGAGAGAAGATACGGAGTCCAATCCAGCTACGGGAAGGCCTAGAAGACTTAGCGACATAGGCCCATATTGTTACTTGTAGTTCAAGATGTACTCTGTAACCGACTCTTAGTCGTAGCCGGATAGATCTCTCCTGTAAACCCTAGGCCAGATATCTATATAAGCCGTCCTAGGGAGAGCCTTTAGGGCACCCCAATTATCATAATCTCAACTCGCACAGGCGAATCCCTTGTAACCCATATTCCGGATCTACCGTATTACTGGATTGTTAGCAGGAGTAGGATCCATCCAAAACTGGTGGATTCGAACCTGGGTAAACTTGTGTGCTCACCGTCCCGGAATCCTGTACGACTCACACCCCTCTCTTCCACACGCCTCGAGGACCCCCTCATGGCGTACTTGTCATCAATCCGACGACAGGAATTATTATAATAATCACCATTATTATTACTATTGTCTCTAGAGCATTAATCCCAACACTTATGGCTTGTGAGCGTCGGGAGGGATCTCAATTTTGGAGATCCGGCCAAGACATTAAACAGGAGATTAGGTGGGGGGTTACCATTTCCATAGGAGATAGAGAGGGTAACCTTTTCTAGCTAGATCCCAAGCTTGATATGGGCGCCCTATAAGACGGGAATTCTCTGCTCTGTTTGTGATATGTTTAGACCCAGTGCTCCTTGTGGCCACGGCGGCCAGGGATGGAGTGTGAAACATTCAGCTCCGATGGACCTTTGGTCAAGTGGAGACAATTGCATGGAATACGCTCTAGGCCAGCCTGTTGCAGACACTTTCGGATTCTCCGGACTCTATCTCGTGGCACCTCTCCTCGTTGGGGTACTTCACGGTTAATTCAGCTTATCGGGCCCTATTTTAGGGGGGGGGGGCAATTTGCCGTGGACCTCTCACATGTGGAAGGCTCCTATGCCTTTGAAAACTAGGATCTTTGTGTGGCATGATCGCCTACCCTCGGGGGTGGATGTTGTGAAGCGACATGGCCCTGGGGACGGTCTATGTCCCCCTGTGCTTGGTCCCGGAGTTAGGGACCCATATCATGTTTACCTGTCCCGTGACCCACTTCTTATGGAGCTTTGTCCATGAGGCTCTAGGGGCTGAGTGGCAGGTCCAAGACCTCGGTGAGTTCCTCTAAGTAAACACAAACCAGACCGACAGGAGGAGGCGCCTCTTTTGGCTAGTGCTTGTTGTGATGACCTAGACACTCTGAAATATTTGTAATAAGATGGTTATCGAAAGGGTCTTCCTACGACCTTTGTCTCAGTTTTCAAATTTTTGGCTTTCTTACAACAGCGATACCCGTTCTGTAGATAGAGGAACGGGATCAGCTAGACAACATGATGGAGGACCTTCTAGTTGTGGCTCGTCACTATTCTATACGGTCCAGCCGATGAGTCTTACTCCCACGAAGAGTTGTATGGTCTTTTTTTTTTCCTTTTCTTTTTCTGCTTTTTTTGGCATGATTGTGTTGTTGTCCAAGTCGTTGTTCTCGTTTTGTCTTTAGGCTGCACTTGGTTGCCACTGTTTTTTGGGTGTGACTTGGTTGTGAACTTGTGACTGTCGTATGAACGTGGTTGTTTTATTTATAAAACGAGACGTTTGGGGAATATACAGATACAAAAATAGGTATCATTCCATCCTAAAAAGGGCACGGCACGCCGCACGCGCTATGCAAAGCCTGCCTTGGAAGGAACTCCAATAATCAGGAGCACGCTGGGTATCGGATCCACTCCATGCATGTGTTTTGCTCATTCACTTGTGCAAGAAACAGACCAACGCATCACGCATGTAAACTGCACCGCAGCACCACAATCGCCTATAAGCCTTATAGCTACATGTATTGCATTCCATTGCATGGTTTGCGATTCTGTGCTTGCAATAACGAATTAAGATGAAATCCCACGCGGTGTGCTCCCTCCTCCTCGCCCTGCTCATCGGCTTCACGCGCCCGTCGCCGTGCACGGCCTCCCTCTACTTGCCCCCGCCACCGGTCATGGCCTACCACCAGGGCGCGGTGCTCGACGGCACGGTGCCGGTGTCCGTGCTGTACTACGGCGCCTTCTCGCCGCACCACAAGGCCGTCCTGGCCGACTTCCTGCTCTCGCTCTCGCCGCGCGCGCGCCCGCATGCCTTCGGCGTTCCGGACGCGGCCACGTCGCTGTCGGTGGCGCAGTGGTGGGAGACCGTGGACCGGTACGTGCAGAGGGCCGGTAGGGAGCGCACGCGGGTGCTGCTGACCAACCAGGTCTCCGACGAAGGGTGCTCGCTGGGGAAGCGCCTGTCTCGGCTCCAGGTCGAACAGCTAGCGGCGCGGCTCGGCGTGGCGCCCGGGGGCGTGGCCGTCGTGCTCACCGCCGCGGACGTCGCCGTGGAAGAATTCTGCGCGAGCTCCTGCGGGCTGCACGGCTCCTCGGCGCCCGGTGGGGCCGTGCACGTGTGGGTGGGCAACGCCGCCGTGCAGTGCCCGGGCAGGTGCACGTGGCCGTTCCACGCCGCGGATGGAGGGCGCCACAAGAGCGGCGAAGGCACACTCCGCGCGCCGAACGGGGACGCCGGAGTGGACGGCATGGTGATCAACCTGGCGGCGCTGCTGGCCGGCGCGGTGACCAACCCGTACGGGCACGGATACTTCCAGGGCGACGCGGACGCGCCGGTGGAGGTGGGCGCAGGGTGTCCGGGCGTTTATGGCCGCGGCGCGTACCCCGGCTACCCCGGCGCGGTGAGTCTGGACACGAGCACGGGCGCCGGGTACAACGTGATGGGCAGAAACGGCAGGAGGTACCTCGTGCCGGCCCTGGTCGATCCTGCCAACTACTCCTGCCTTATCATGGCCTAGGCGACTCATAAACCAAGCCGTCGATCTACATTGTCAGTGTAGCTGTTGCAAAGGATGAAGATGACATCCCGTCGCGGACATATCGGCAGAGAGTTCGTTTGCTATTTGGAAAGAAAATACGAGGTTGATCTCGCGCTATGTACTGTACCGATCGGGGGAAACGAAGCACACACGTTGGAAGGGGGAACGGAAATTGCCACGCGGATATATATATATATATATATAGTTTCATATTGTAACAAACCCTCTTAATTTAATTTCATCCTAAGAAAAGGACACTTGATACTTGAAATCTGCAAGTACTTTCAACTTTTAACTCAAAAATCCTAAAAAAACTTAACTCGAAAGCCCTTAAAAACTTTTATAATAACTAAATAAAAACTTAATGTGTCGTCGCGCTGGCATGCATGCATACTCTGATTGGTTCATCGTAGGAAGGACGGCACTTTGAACGGGTGCAGGGTGACGGTGACGGAGAGGCTGGCGAAGAGCGACAAGATCTTGGCAATGTCCACCTGCCCGGCGAACCGCGCACACGCACCGATCTGGTCGCGTTGACCCGCCGCCTCATTGTAAACGGCCCCCGTCGCCGACAAGAGCAGCGCGGGCACGAGCATGTCCACCAGCGCGAGCACGATCCTAGCGGAGCCGATCCTGGGGACGGCAAGGCGGACCTGCAGGATGGTAGCCGTGATGGTGCAGCCGACGAGGTACACAAGGGCGCCGAAGCGGGTGTACTTGAAGGTGGCGACGCCGGAGCCGGGGGTGCACTCGCTGGAGGCCATGACGGTGCCCGCCAAGTTTGGCCCCTTGGCCTTGGGGGCCGGCGGTGGCGGCGGGTCGTCACGGCGGTGGTACCAAGATGGCAACGACCGAGCTGGAGATTCCTCGTGCCTGGGCATCACCATGGCTCAATCGATGAAGTCGGCGCAAGCAAAAGAAGATGTACAAGATCGATCTCTACCTTGGCAGGCATAGGTGTCTATTTATATTACGCGAGTATACAACCATACATGGAAAGCAAAATCAGGTGATTGATCGTCGATCGACCCTAGCTGTTTCTTTCCATTTTTGTGCATACAATTATACCAGAATTCTTTCCAATTTTTGTGATTCCTTTCCAAGATAAAAAATCATGCTGTTTCTTCTATAAATATGCACTCGATTATAGGTAGGCTCCTTCCTCCCATACCCTCTACGGACACGTTTTCTTGACCGGCAAGTCCTGACTATAGTCTTCCATATACATCATCGCAAAAAAAGTGGAGTAATAATATTGTTTTTAAAGGAATAATAATATTAAAAGGTTTCTTATTTAGCCTTTCCCAACGGTGCAAATTCGTGTGGTTTTTAATTGGAAACAACCATTGAAATAAAATGGCCATGTGAGATTTTAGAACTAAAAATGTCAATGCCATTTTAATAAAAATAGTTCTCAGATTAAAAGTATTCTCTTTTAAATGTGCGAGTTTTCTTCATTCATACTAAATAATTTTTTTTTTAAATAAGCCTATATTTTATGTGGTCAGATAATCATTTTAAACAAAAGTTTTCAAAACCCTATGACATGTGTAATATCGTTCATAGGTGGGATTTTGGGACTTGGTGTGTAATATCCAAGTACAAGGTTGAGGATCCACCTGGTTTGTAATATACTTGTGTTTCACTCAACTCTATATTATTCAACATTTTTTTGCAAAATAGGATAAAAGATTTTTCTCTCTTGTTCTTGACTTATAAAAAAAATTAGTTTTACGCAAATAAACTTCAAGCCTTCTCTTGTCAGCCTTATGCATGTAGAGATAGTTTAATTTCTCCTTCATGATGTAATTTGCCAAAACATTCAAAGTAACGATCAACTTGTTGGCTGCACGTGTGATGTGCAAAATTTGAAGATTGATGATAGGTGCGTTAGGATCGCAAGTCTACACTCAACCAGTCTGTGGCATTGTTATGACTCCAAGTTGTATTTATTTTGCTTTCTATTGTAATAAATTAAACTTTGAATTATTCGATTAATATAATAAAGACTTGTGTTTTACATGATATTTCATCAATTCTAGGGGAAAGCACTATCAAGCAAAGAGATCTAATCGATCCAAGATTGTTTCAGATGGTATCAGAGCACATGCTGACTGTAGATCGTGGCCCTAGCCTTGAAAAAACCTTAGGACTAAAAATTTCTAAGTTCAAAAATACAATACTACTACTCATCTCCTATCTTAAATTTATATAAGTTTTCCAATCTTCTATCCTTCTAAAATTAGAAGTTTGACCATTGCCGGAGAGGCTTCTCAAGATGACTTTTCCCAAGAAGATCGGATTGATGTTTCACTCCAAGGCAGGACTTCAAGACCTCCACCAAGATGTTTTAAAGACTAAAGACTACAATGAAATACTATGAAGATTATGAAGACCTTGAAGACCGAAGGATTTTGAGTGACCTACTAGGAACCAAACCTAGGTAAACTTCACTACAATCGTTAGATGCGATGACTTGTGAGCTGTCATTGTTATGGTTTTATACACAACAACAAATAAAACTTACTTTTGGCTTTTTTTTGTTTGTGTGGGGGTACCGATAACTTTTCTTGCTATATTTTCATCCCTATCTTAAACCTCGAAGGCAGAATAATGGGTCCTAATACATGGAAAAAACCAAAGGAATTCAATGTGGATGCAAAACTAATGGTCTACCGAGTGGATAAAAAGAAGAGCACACACATGTCGGAGGATGCAACAAGCCCTAGAAGACTGACAACATACACATGCCTCGCCAAGTCCTGGAATTAGGAAACACAAGGATAAACATTTATCTCCAAATTAGTGCTCTCCCATACCAATTTCTTGTAGTTTGGCAATGTGAGATCCTGGCACATGGCTTAATAGGATTGATAAGATACTCATACCAACAAGTTGCAACTTCTTTTCCGGGATCATCTCCAAAGGAACTCCAGGTTAGGTGTGCTTGTCCAAGAGAAATTTGAGGATGGATGACCAACCGGAAAGTTGCTCCCGGGTATGTATGAGTGAGGACAAAGTGTGTAGAAAAGACTAGTGTTGGTCCCTGGGGCTAGTTAAGAGATCCTAGAAAGCTGCCAGGGGTGATAGCCATCGGTCCGGAGAGGCCGGGGTGTTACAAGTGGTATCAGAGCCGATCCTCGCGGTTACATGGGCGTGTGCGGGTTAGTGGCATGGACATGAGGAGCATTGTGCGTGTGGCGAAAAGTGGACACGACATGGCACATGTGCCGACACTGGAGGCACGTACGTGTGCCAAGAGGGGACGTTCCTGGCTTGTGGTTGATCGATGAGTGCAAATATCTTCTAAGGGTGGGTGTATGTGAGATCTTGGTGCACGACTTAATAGGATTGATAGGATACTCATACCAACAAGTTACAACTTCTTTTCTGGGGCTCATCTCCAAAGAATCTCTAGGTTAAGTATGCTTGGCCTAGAGCAATTTGAGAATGGGTGACCGACCAGAAAGTTGTTCCCGGGTGCGCATGAATGAAGACAAAGTGCGCAGAAAACACTAGTGTTGCTCTGTCGGGCTAGTCTAGAGATCTTAGAAAAGCTACCAGGGGGTGAAAGTCGTCGGTTCGGAGAGGACATCGTGTTATAGGCAAGACATAGTTTGTGTGAACATGGTATGGTTTGATATTTTGTTTCTTTTTTACCTTTTTTGCCATGTGTGTTGCATGCATAAGCATAGAATATATTCCTTAAGTCTTTCTATCTATGCCTTACCTTTTGTCTAAAACCTCAAATGCTGCCAAGCCGTGAGAACGATGCTCTACCTCCAGAAATTTAACAACTCCTGAACACTCAGAATCAGTTGATTCAGCTCCTCACTCAGAATATGTAGAACAACGACAACCCACCTTATCAAGATCGTTTGACTTTCTTTTTGAAGTTGAAACCTCCAACTTTCTCAAGCAGCACCGAGCCAATAGTGGCGGACGACTTGACATAGGTATGCCCAACGGGCACTCATCCTTGGCATATCTGGTTTCGCCCAGTTGGAAGCCCACGTGGTGATCTTATGACATCCATTAAGCCCATGAAGATTTGGGGGATACAAATCCCATAAGGACACCTACTCCTGGCATTACAAGTAAGAAGAAGCTCTTAAATTAGAAAAGCTTAGAGATAAGATCCAACTTGTAACCGACTCGGACGGTACTCGAGACCTAGCCTCCCCATATAATGGCTAGGAGGGGCCACTGGGGAGGGCATCAAAACTCTGATCGCAACACGCTAGATCTAATCTGCGCAAACACGGCCATCTCGGTGACTTGTAACCTTCACCTATTCAATTAAGAACAGACAAGCATGAATAGGGTTTTCCCTCCGGGGGCATGAACCTGGGTAATCTTGTGTCCCTATTGCTTGTCTGTTAGCCGATGAAGTCTCCAGCACACACCTTTTCCCGAAAAACCCAATTATATAAACCATGGCATTGTCGTGGATACCCAATGTCATTTGGTGCCGTCTATGGGAAGCCCGTGTGTTGATGTTACGACTTCGGTGGTTCCATCATCAACAATCTATGATTCTTCGGTTCCTGGGGAGCAGATCTATGTCGGCTCCTTCAACTTCACCCTCCACCCACCGGTCACGCGCCCAGCCTTTGACTCCATCGATGCTGGGGTGAACCTGGTGATTAGAGATTTGAACTTCCACATCGGCAAGGTGGGCACTCTCCACCTCCCGAACCGGATTCGTACAGTCCTGGCGCAGTCGACAACACTGTCGATTGCACCCGCTTTGTGGATCTTGCCACCCCTCGGCACCCTCAACAAGTTGAATGCCACCTCGTCATCAACCTACGGGACCGACAACGATAGTTGCTGCAGCTCTGAATTGAGCAAATCGCTCGCGGGAGGCGATCACATTGACTCTACCCCTAAAAGCTACAGAAGAAACGCCTACCCAACCTGCTACTTGTGTGATATTGTCAACCCCAATACACTAGAGAACGGTAATTGTGGTGACAGAACCAACAATGGAGATGGCACCAGCGGGCGAGAAACCATCAACCTTACACCTAATCAATGGGAGAGGATAAGGCAAGCCCTAAAAGGTGTGCCTCTTGGATCCAAAGTGAAGCACGAGGAGCTGATGGGTTACCACTACCATCTTCTACAACAATGCAACCTCCAGTAGTAGGCTCGACTCGAATAACATAAACGACTAGCTGACAAATCGAGTGTGTGGTGAGCGGAGATCTCCTCCATCGACGGCTCCTCATCAAGGAAAAGCTACGATACTGTGCCACACAAGTGATGCTCCTAGACAAAACATGTGGGTGAAGATGAGAGCAGCGAGCTCTCCAAGAGCCTCGATTACTCCTTCATGACCATGGACTCTTAGGGTAACATGATGCCCAAGACACCATAGGCTACCATTATCGCGGCCACCACATATCTGTTGTCCAACCAACCTTAGGCGGGCAATACGCAAGAAGCCACCCATAGATCTACCATCTCTAGTCTCTACCTAGTAAACGCTGCACTTACGATGGATCCGAAGAAAAGCGCAGATAAGGCACCCGTGATACCGAAGGCCAATCGCTCGCCACCACGAGATGACAATTCACCATGGCGTGGCCTTAGCCCATGATGAAAGGCATGTGATTAAGACACCGTGACGAGATCACGCAGCGCAAAGTTGACAAATCTCGCACAGAGCGCGCCTATCGTGACTCCACCCAGTCCGATGAGGAAGACACCAAGTCATGCAAAGCTAGATGCTTTAATCGTCGCATCCGATGAACAAATATGCCAAAGGGTTTCAACTTGACCTCTAACAAATCAGAGTACGACGGGCTCCAGGAACCGAAAACATGGATGGATGATAACCTGCAATCAGTCAGGTGCCACGCTAGGTCCAAAAACACTGCCATGCAGTGCCTATAGCTGTAACTGAAAGGATCCGCTTGGGCTTAGCTACAAATCCTCCCCTGAAAGTTCGATTGGTAGCTAGCAGGAGCTAGTTCATATTTTGGTCCAAAACTTTAAGGCCACTTATAAGCGACCCGCTTCTATTGAGGAGCTTCGGGCATGTACACAGAGGACTAGCAAACCAATCCGCTCATACATCCAACGCTGGTCCACAATCAAGAACCCCGCGGTGAACATCTCTGAGGAGCGAGCAATTGACGCATTTAACAACGACATATGCAGGAGAGAACTAAAGGAGGAATAGGGACGCGTCAAGCCAAAGACCATTTACCACTTGATGGATATCGCCAATCGATGGAAGGATGGTGAGGATGCTGTACAGAACAGCCACACACTCTCCACGGACGATGACTACATAGATGGAAGATACCTAGCCAACCAAGGATGTAGACGTGATTGTCGCAGGAAGCGCAAGATGCGCGTCTACGAGGACAATGATGGAGCTAACATGGTCACAACTGGATACACTAATAAGTGTGACAATGATAACTATACTGGCAGCTACCGTAGTGGTGGTTATCGTGATAGAAGGAACACCAGTAAATTAATTGCGACCAACAATGCCGCCCTCGCAAAGATGGACCTTCTCTCGACCAAATCCTATCAAGTCCCTGCAACCTCCACTTCTACATCGACGACAAGGGTGTCAAGAGAAAATCAAGCCACCTCCTGAAGGACTGCCACCAGTTCCAGAAGCTACAAGATGCCTACGCCAAGATGCAGAAAAATGCAACCGACCAAGGCTACATGACAATCATACGGACCATAGCATATGGGGCACTGATGTCTGCAAGTGCACGTATCGTTTGTAGCTAGTTTAAAAGTATAGATATCGATCCCACATGGATCCCAAAGGTAAGTGTTTATGAGTGAAGTCTCTGACACACCCGAAATTGTCACAGGTCTTCGAGTGAATTGACTGCAATTGTTGAAATAAGAATGGGGTTTTGATTAAATGGAGTGTAAAAACTAGAATGTAGACTTCAGAAATATAAAGCATAAAAGTAAAAAATGACTTGGTTGATTGTTGTTTTCTGCAGATAGCAAAAGAAGATGCGGGGAGATTCAGTTCATGGTGATATTGACTGTGCCAGGTGGACAAATGATAAATGTAACAACTATAATCTTATAAGTATATTTGTAGGCGAGCAACCCATAATTAGCCGGAACTCCTCTTGGTAGATTTCATCCCAACTTCAATAATCCTACTAGTCTGTTAGCAAAACCATGGTCAGACACTAGAAGATTAAGACCCTTCAGGTCGCTTAGCGATTAAGCTCCTTGGATCAGACTAATGCAATAAGCACAGTGGTTTATCGTTATCCTCAAGTCTACTAGTTTCCCATTGATATCCCCGTATCATTCATGGGTCGCCTGTCTGCTAGCGAACAAGATCCTATCTATGTAGAACAAAGCTGTTGTCTGGTTCCTTAATTGGACAACAAGCATTAGGCATTCCATAGATATTCAAGCACACATAATATAGTAATTAGAACCAATCACAAGCTAATGGAAAATATATGAAGGCAAATCACATCTCACCAATCCACTACATCTCCCATGCCCAAGGAACTTACTCACACATGAGAGAAGAACGGATCATCGATATAATTAAATAAAGGGAATTCTTCTTGATATTACCATGGAGATTCACAATAAGAATATAAAAGTATCCAACACAATTCAAGATAGGAAGAAACAATCTCAAACCCTAGTCTTGCAAGGTGAAGATCCCTCTCTCTCTCTCAAGTACAAGTAATGACTATGGGGGTGTATTGGCTAGGAGGTCGAAGATCGTGGAGCAAGATGAAGAACGTCTTCCCCTTCTTCTCCGGATCTCTTCTTTCTCCCTTCTGGATGGGATGGCGGCTTCTATGTTGTGTTCTTGCGTATGGTCTCTTCATGGAAGTTGTCCATTTTGACAAGACAGAGGCGATGACAGCTATACAGTGGGAACTATACTGCCAGAAAATATTCCCGCCATATAGTTTCTCGTTAAAGCCTCTATATGCTCCCCTCGAGTGCTTCCAAAGAGAGACTTGCTAGTTTTCACCTAAATATTGTGTTTCTCTAGTTAAAACCTTCTGTTGACATTCAGAACCTGAAACACACATTAAAAACCAAGTTTTCTTTGCTACCAAAGTATTAGCGTTAGGTAAAGCTAGAAAATGATCAAATCCAGGAGAAAACCATCAATAAAAGCCATCAAAAATGTGTCGAATCTCATAGCTATCAACTTCCCCAAGCTTAGATGTTGCTCGTCCTCGAGTGATAAGGAAATAAGGAAGAATAGCGGAGATTCGGGACTAAAAATAAAAGAACTTACAAGTTTCAATTGGTGTCAAATTCTTTTCTTCACCTTGCAATCTTAAATATGATCATACAAGTATTCAAAAGATTGCACTAAGTCCACTTCCTAACCACGTATATCTTATTAGCAAATAAATCATATGCCCAAGCAAGTGTCAAAAGTTTAGCTAGGAAAGTGAAACAAATTCTTTTGGTGTCTCTCTTTCGTTGAGAGATGAAAACTTTTTTCTCTTGTTTGTTTAATCAATTAAGAGTACTCAAGTTGGCACCAAAACATTCAATTTAAGAACAATTCATCTACTCCCATGTCAAAATTTCAAGAGTCTCAAAGCACCTTTTTTCCTTTCATTTGCCTTTCAAAAATTTCAGCTCTTTCATAAAGAAATCATGCCACTATTTTTAACATGTTAATTGGGACTATGTTATGCACTCGTGACCATGCCAATAAATAATTGTTGAGCAATAATGGGTCAGAGGAGTACTACAACTTCACTTGGAACGTGAAACCATGAAGAGACTAAAATTTTTACCTGTCATAGCATTGCTGCTCCAGACGTTTACATAACTCAATAGCCAAAATCAAGTGGTTTCCCACATTTAGATCGTTCGTTGGCCAGCGGAGTTCATAGTTCCCCATGGAGCACGACAGTGTTGTAGTGACACGCGTAAAGCAATATATTACGGTAATTGTTAGAATAGTGGCATAATCTCTACTACTTCAAAGCATCCATTTTATCAAACAATTTCATTCAAAGGTACTATCGAGTCTATTTATATTAAGATCAAACAGGATGGAGTAGTTCTAAAATCAAATTCTTTGGGCTAAACATGGACTCAAGTCATCTTTCAGATGCTTTTTCTTGTTGTAAAAATGTAGGAAGTTTTTTAACCAAGTTCATTGCTCATTGTTTCAAAGCTAAAAAGTACACACTAGCAAAGGAATAGAATTTATAGGATAACAAGCTAAGTGGGGAGTGACTCCAGTGCAAGCGAGTAAATAATTGTAGGATTAATTTAAGGTTGCAGAAAGGGTGATGAAAGGAATGTGATACCTCCTCTTGCTTGCTTCGTTCTCGTATTTTAGTCGAACCCCCTCTGTATTTCCATATTGCCAAGTCACCTAAAATTGAGCAATCTCCGAGAGAAACAAAGAAACGAACTTGCAAATAAAGTTACAACTAATTTATTTTGTATTTTTGGTTTAGGAATGCAAACTAAAAATAAACATGCAAATTTTAAGAAATAAAATAAATCAAAATAAGAAATAAAAACATGAATGCAAAGTTTGGAGCTTTTCAAACCTCCCCCAAGCTTAGGCTATTGCTAGGCTCAGTTGTTGCCATCATTCAGCGGCTGGTGCGGATACTGCTGGTAGTAGTTGGGGAAGTGGGTCATGAAGTGACTGAAGTTGTGAGTCAAAGCACTCACATCTTCATTCACTCCTTGAAGAGTGTGGTCGATCTCCCCAACGCGTTGGTTGAGCTGCAGGAATTCCTGATAGGGGATGTAGTTGTACCCCTGTTGCGACTGGTTGGGCCACGGGTCCCAGGCTCCTCCTTGCTGCTGTTGTTGTCCTTCCCAAGCAAGGTTGTGTCCCTACTCGTCCTCATGCTCCTGCTCATCCTCATCCTGCTGACCTCCTTCTTCATCTTCTTCTTCATCAGGCTGAAGTTCGGCCATGATCTCCATCACTTGGTCCTTGGTGAGGATCCAAGTGTGCTTCTCCACAATCGAGAAGGCTTGGGTACAGGGCAACGGAACCTGCTCACCTTATGCATTATCAAGATAACTAAATTGATAGGCTCGGCGCCTTCGGTTAGCTTGGTAAACACCAAGGAAGCCACAAGCAATTAAATACTTGACGTCCATAAGCTTGGAACCATAAATAGATTGCATAACAGGTAATGTAATATTTAATGCATGGGCAAGGTGGGTTACCAATCCACCAATGCGAATATCACCTTTGGTCTTGTTGCTTTGGTGGCGAAAGTGCTGGATGAGTAGAGCTGCAGGATTGGGGCTTTGTGGTGCAGTGGGGAAGAGAGCCTTGGTGATCATTGCCATGTCCGCATTGGCCATGGAACCGGTGTCACCTCTTCCCAATAGTGTGTTGGCGAGGAACAAGGCATAGTAGCGAATAGTTGGATTCTGAATGGTGGACATCTTCTTATGGTAGAAGTCGGTGCCACCATTAACAGAAATAGCCTCCCAAGTTTCTTCGCTTGTGACGCTATAGAGGTTAGTGATAGTTGGCTCCCCAATATGAGGGAAACCGAAAGCATTGCAAAATTATTCAAAAGTTATTTCATAGTGATGTCGGTTCATGGTGATGCTTACCATGCACATATTACCTTTCTCCCCGTGGTCGTCGTAGAAGGAGGCAAGGAACCTGTAGGTAAGCTCAGCGTAGGTGTCGTGGCTTGCGTAGCCAAGTACCATTAGCACGGCCTTGTTACACATGACGTCGAAGTCCGCCTTCAACCCCACCGTGGTGAGAAAGCTATGGTCGGCCCAACGTGTGGGCAGCACCCTCCTCGATAAGACCATGGCCAACTTGGGGTTGCGCTCGGCTCAGGACCCCGAGCCCTCACCATGTTGGCGCTTGCTCTTGTGAAAGATGTTACCGATTTTGTTCATCATGATGCACTGAAAATTTTCACCATAAAACCTTAGGCATATAGTTTCTACATGATATATAAATGATCCTATGTGGAAAAATTCAATCCTAACATGTGGAATCAATAGGAAAAACAAAATAAGCTTGAGTTCATCCACTAGATCAATGTGAGAGTTTCAACCATGGAAATCTGAAAATAAAGGATGGATAGGGAGAGAAACATACCGATCTATTGGTTCCCCCACTCAAACGAATGAAATCCGCAAAAAATCAAAAGTTCTAGGTGGGTTTTGAGAGGTTTGGAGAGAGAATATGAGAGAAATAATGAGGAGGAAGAAGAGACCTAGCCGCCCCTGTGCGATTTTGTGGTCGCACCAAACTATATGGGCGGGATATGTTGTTCCGCCCGTATAGTTGTGGCGGCGCCGCCAACTAGGGTTTCTTTATCCGGAATAAAGCTATACGGATGGAACTATACGGCCGGATCGCAATGATCCCGCCGTATAGTTGGCCGTTAAACCGTCTGTACCCTCGAGATAAATTTCTAAAACAGGCATCGATATCTATACAACTGGAACTATACGGCCAGAATTTTTATTCCCACCGTATAGTTGGTCGTTAAACTATCAGTACCTTTGAGAAGATATTGTACGAAGGCATCGATATCTATACGACCGAAACTATACGGCTAGAATTTTTATTCCCGATGTATAGTTGGTTGTTAAATTCTCTGTGTCTTCGAAGAAAATTTGTTGATGGCAAAGATATCTATACGACCGGAACTATACGGCCAGAATTTTTATTCCCACCATATAGTTGGTTGTTAAACCATCAGTAGTCATCTAAAAATTTCTATTTCTTTGAGAACATCTTCTTATCCCGAAACTTAGAGAAATACCTTATTTTTGACAGAAAATTGATAGTAGAAACTGTCAACCAACATTATCGTATGAAGAGCAGATCTTTAGTCTTTGTAGATAAATCTCAAACTTTTATTTTTATTCTTATTCTATACTCATTCAATTGATGTTTCTACTACTTTTTGATAGCTGCATCTTTATGGGCGCGCTTCTGCAAGAATGTCTGTGGAAAAGTGGTCGGAATACGATGAACTTTTTATTCTCTAGTTTATTCTATTGACGAGATGGGTTGACTCCCATTAAGAATTTTATTAAGAATGGTTGCATAACTCAAACCCTTCTCTGTTCTCGAATTCTTACCTTGGGTTGCCCCTTATCAAAGGCAGTTACCACATGAACTTGTTTTGCCGGTGGAATATATCTTTCTCCTGCTTCTAGCTTCTTTTGAAAATACCGGATGATTTCAGCATCATAAACATTGAAGATTATCTTTCCCTTGGCACAATCAACTGATGCCCCTTCAGTACTAAGGAAAGGTCTTCCAAGTATTATGGATAATTTTTCATCTTCTGGCATCTCAAGAATAATAAAATCAGTGGGAATAACATGCTCATCTATTCTAAGTAGAACATCCTCAACCATACCAATGGGTTGTTTAGTGGACTTGTCAGCCATCTGTAAAGTGATGGTAGTAGGAGAGTACTCCCCTAATCCTAACCTTCTATAGAGGGAGTATGGCATTACACTAACTCCTGCACCTAGATCACACAAGGCATTGTGAATATCAGTTTTTCCTATTGAGCATGAAATAGTTGGTATTCCGGGATCTCCAGACTTAGACAACAACTTCCCATTAGCAGGATAACTAGTTACCATGGCAACAATTTCAGTTATTTCTTTCTTTCTACTAAGAATATCACGTAGGAATTTAGAATAGGTAGGAAGTTTGATTGCATTCGCAAATGGAATTTCCAGATGAAGGTCACTAAGTGCCTTTATAAAAGAATCATAAATTACCTGATCTGGTGCTTTCTTTTTTCGATATGGATAAGGAAGTTTTTTCTCACCTGACTTATTCTTGTCTTTTACCTTTTGTGGGGGGCTAGGATCTTTTGTTGCTTTCTTTTGTTGTTGCTTATCGCTTTTCTTCTTTTCTACTACAACAACTTCATCTTCCTTGCTTATCTCCTTTTCTTCTCTTGGATCAACTGTCTCTACATCAGAGTCATAATGGTCATCATGTGCATCATTCTGGTCCTCCTTGATTTGATCTTGTGTTTCATGAGCAGTTTCATCTTGGGGATCCACCAATGTATCATATTCTTGGCTTGCTTTGAGCAAGGCTTTTTCCTTCTCTCTTTTTCAGCTTCTTATTTTGGTGGTCCTAATGGTCCTGTAATAACATCACCTCTTCTTTGACAACATTAGTAGAAACAGAAATATCTTTATAATCTCTAAGAAAAAATTGATAACCCGATGCTATTTGTTCACACTGGGTTTCAATCATACTAAGATACTTGTGAAATAATTTTATTTCTTGGCCAATCTCATCATAATTTTCCGTGAGTTCCGCCAAAATATTTTTGTGTTTTTGGAAATGCTTATGGAAGTTATTATGGGATTTTACTTATCGATGTTTTAATTCTTGAAAAACATTTCTAGTTTCATCTTCTTCAGTTAAAACTTGTAACAAGTCTACTTTGTTTTCCTTAACAAGTTCAGAATGTATACCTTTTTCTTTCATTTTTTTGCGTACTACAGGCATAATATCAGGAGTTATTCGGAGTATCGCTTTTTCTAGCTTAGTGCCAAAATCTGGATTATATAAAGAATCATTCTTAGCCCTAGTAGACATCAATTCCAAACATTCTTTAACAATTAAAGTATTTATCGATCCTCCTGCTGAGAAGTCAAGCAACTCTCTACATTGAGTATTAAGACCATGGTAAAATAAATGGCAAATAGTTGATTCAGAATAGCCATGATTGGAAATGCTATTGATCATTCAAAAGAATCTATCCTAAGCTTGTGGGTAGTTTTCTCCCACGTTCTGACTAAAGTTGCCTACTACCTCCGCCCCAAGGCTTAAGGCATATAACTTTTTTCAAAAGTCAAACCAACTATAGTTTGACCAAGTTTTTAGAGAAAAATATTAATATCTACACTACGTAATCCATACCCTTTCATACATCATGAAACATATTTTCACATGGTATCTATAATAGTTCTTGATACACTAGTAGAAAATGGGCCTTTGGTTCAGCCGGGACTAATGGTCCGAACCAGACGACCCGAGGAGGCCGAGGCACTTTGTCTCGGTCCGTAAGGAACCATTAGTCCCGGTTTGAGATACAAACCAGGACAAATGGGTCTAGGCAGGCGCGCGTGCTCCTGGCAGATCCTTTAGTCCCGGTTTGTATCTCAAACCGGGACTAATGGCCTGGCCCTATATATATGCACCTAGCCCTCCACTCTCTCCTGTTTTTTTCCTATGTGAGAGGTGGGTATAACTTTGTGCTAACTTTTTTTCTTCATATGCACTAGAGGTGTTCGGTGAAATGCCTATTAGAGCGATGCCACTTGAGTTCACACAAGAAAAAATATGATATGAGGTGTCAGAGCGACACTTAAGGTTTCTCCTCTTTGTTTTGAAGTGTCTTAAAAGGTTAGCAACTATTTTCTCGTTTTGACTGCGCGGTACTAATTTAAGCATCGTGATTGCGTTTGATATATATGCATGGTTGTATGATGCAGATGAGCCACCCATGGATGTACGGTGACCGACGCTCTGACGCTTACAGAGAAGGCGTGCGTTCTTTTCGCCTTGTGGCCGAGGCGAACAAGCGGCGGGATGGTTTTATGTGTTGTCCATGTGTTGAATGTCGGAATGAGCAGGCTCACACTTCCTCAAGAGTCATTCAGAGCCACCTGCTTCGGTCCGGTTTCATGTCCGGCTATAATGTTTGGACCAAGCACGGAGAAAGAGGGGTTATGATGGAAGACGGTGATGAAGAAGAGAACGGTGATGAAAACTACCGATCTATGTTCCCTGAATACGATGATACCGCAGTTGAAGATAATGACAAAGAAGGGGGTGAAGAACGGGAACCAGATGAGCCTGTTGATGATTTTGGTCGGGTCATTAGTGATGCAAGGCGAGATTGCGACACAGAAAAGGAGAGGTTGCAGTTCGAGCAGATGTTACAGGACCACAACACATTGATGTATCCAACTTGTGAAGATGGCTAGAAGAAGCTGGGTAGCACACTGGAATTGTTCAAGTGGAAGGCAGAGACCGGTATGACTGACTCGGGATTTGAAAAGTTGCTGGTAATAATGAAGAAGCTGCTTCCAAGAAATAACCAATTGCCCTCCAGTACATACGAAGCAAAGAAACTTGTTTGCCCTCTAGGATTAGACGTGCATAAGATACATGCATGCCCTAATGACTGCATCCTCTACCACGGTGATAAGTACGAGAATATGGATAAATGCCCGGTATGCACTGCATTGCGGTATAAGATCAGAAAAGATGACCCTGGTGATGTTGAGGGCGAGCAACCCAGGAAGAGGGTTCCTGTCAAGGTGATGTGGTATGCTCCTATAATACCACGGTTGAAACGTTTGTTCAGAAATAAAGAGCATGCCAAGTTGTTGCAATGGCACATGGAAGACCGTAAGAAATACGGGATGTTGAGGCACCCTGCTGATGGCCGACAGTGGAGAAAAATCGAGAGAGACTTCCCGGACTTTGCTGGTGACGCAAGGAACTTATGGTTTGGTCTAAGTACCGATGGCATGAATCCTTTTGGGAGCAAAACTGCAGTCACATGTAACTACCTCGGTGAATTACGCTCTTAGTTACATGCCTGGATGAGCGAAAGTGGTTAAAATAGTACGGTGGGGCCCAGGGGCCACTCACAGGTAGACCTTTTGGCCGTTCTAACCACTTTCAGATCATCGGGACAAGAACGAGCGGCGTAATCGGCAGGCGAAGGGATCAACAACATACACAAGTGAGTATGTATGCAAGCGACATACAACAGTCCTCAGAGCCATTCCATCTAAAAGAAATAGAAATATTGCAACGCCATATGGCAAGATCCAAAATCCTAGATAGATATAATAGTTTAGAATATCTCCTCATACATCAAACATCAGAGTATCAGGCGGAAGCGGAAAACAAGGTCCGAGTACGGATAAGAAGCAAATCGGCATAAGATGCCATATAAATAAACACATCCCGCCCACAGATCTCACGGATCCTCGTTCCTGGAATCTCTACGCCGCGTGATCGTTGCCAACATCATCCGTCTCCTCCACCCAGTATCCGTCTTGCGAGTACACCTGTTCATCTGAATCAAACAATTTATCGTGTGAGACCCTAGGGGTACTCAGCAAGTCTTTATGCCTCTAAAGGGGACACAACCTGGGGTGACGCAATTGCAGCAAAAGATAATAACTAACGAGTCTATAGAAACTCGCTAACCATCCGCCTAACCAATGATAGACGGATGTCCGTTAAATAGTAACAACAGTTATAACAGTATAATTAACAGATCCATCCTCTTTCTCGCTTACCAACGAGAAAGCGAACGAACAACCCATCCGTTGGCAGTTTTATTAACCATTCCATGAGTATTGCACTATTTACTAGTCAGGTACTTAGTCAAATTAAAAGCGGTACTTTAGTTATACTTGTCTATGATCGAAAAACTGTGCTCCAAGTCGTCCATAACCGCGGACACGGCTTTCAGAAAGATTTACCCTGAAGGGGTGCACAAATAGCAACACACACTCGATCAACCTCGGAAAAACCAACTCAAAACCCAACGAGGCATTCACGACAAAGCGATCACAGGATTTAGAAATATTTCAGGGGGCCACCCCATTAAGCTACCCGCAACGAAGTTGGCCGGCTCCGAGACGGACCCAAGGTTTGCGCCAATGGCTATAAACGACTGGGAACCCAAAAGTGTGACTGGGCTTGTCGATACCACGAAAACACTCCACAATTCCTAAACAGTACAGGTGCTCCTCGCACAATCTTAAATAAAGCAGTAAACATGGCATAAGTACAGGATAGTAATAAAGCCACAAACTACTTTGTGGCCCCAAGAAATAAGAATGAATCAAGCTCGGGCTCAGGGGGGTCCATAAGGCCTCCTGGATGTGGATAGTGTGAATAGTCAAGGAACAGGAATCAAGTACTCGGGGTCCTACGGGACGCAAGTGAGCATGAAAAACCAAATAGCAGATATTGCTCACCGGCGCCGCTTTCATTAGTTATCCCATTACTACTCAGGTTAAGTTGTTTAGGTACCTCGTTATCCATCAGACACTCACATACCCTACACATGCTTTTCTACGACTCGCATGGCTCAAACAACTCCTATAGTAATGGCTCATGATATGGAGGAACAAGCTTCGGTGGGGTTTAAAAGTAAAGGCTATGCAGTACTTGGGATTCAATTAATGCAATCGCGACTCAATGATGCAAGAATAAGATAGAGGCAATAGGTACTATATGTATGCAAGCATGTGGTAGTGCTTGCCTGGCAGCTCAGTTGAAGCGAGAGTCAGATCTGGGTAGTGCTCCTGGGATTCCTGAGATATCCCCTGCTCGGCGTCTATTCGAAGAAGAACCAAACAAACAAGGGCCAACATAAATAAAGTGCACAAGCATAAGAATTAAAACACGACAAGCAAACAAACATGCCATGATGAATGATGCACAATTTATATGGCAATAAAGTAGCATGGCATGGGTGAGGTGTGGGGTACAAGAATAAAGCATTTTATTAAGTTTTATTCATGTTTTGCTCTCATATAAGTTATTGTATACTTTATATTTATATGATGCATGCTGCAATTCAGAACATGGAATGCATAGTTAGAACGGGCTCGTCGCGCTGATCGATTTAGACATATTATTTGTCAAATTTGGAGTTAAAGATTTAAAGTTATTAATTATTTAAGAAAAGGCATTTTTATTGAAATTTTAATCATCTCGAAAATTTAAGTGCTCAAACAATATTTTGAATGGCATATTTGAGTTTCTCACATTTTTCTGATTCAAAAACATATATCATTTGTATTATTTGGAATTAGAATTCAAAAGTTATTAAAACCAAATTTAAATTCATATATAAGCATTTTCTGAAATCATTTTATTTAAATAGAAAAACGTCAGGACCTTTTTACAGCCAGACAGAACTAGCCTCAGTCACAGACAGGTGGGCCAGCGCTGACTGTGCGGGGACGACGCGCGGAACCTTTCTCACCGGCACAGGTGCTAGCCCAGGAGGCCGACAGGTGGGGTCAGCAGCCTCGCGGGTCCACCACGCGCGCGACCAGCTGGTGGGCGACACGCGGCAGATCCAGGGACTGCGGGTCAAGGATTACAAAATCCCGGGAACCTTTTTGAAAAATTGCCAAGGGGGGCTATCTGGTGGGCCTGGGGGTACTACGGGTTGAGGCAAAAATGTGTGTGTGTGAGGGGGGGGGGGTATTTGCAAAGTGGCGACGTCTACTGTTTCTCTTCCCTGCGTCTCTATCAAAACTGACAGAGAACACGAGCGGCGGGGTGGGGGCTCGAACCCGCGACACGGGGCGTGCGCGCAGGCGGCGGTGACCACTGCGGTGGCTTGGGGTTGTGCTGGCTTGCGGTCGCGCGGCTAGGTAGAGCGTGATGCGACGCGGGGACGTGCAGAGGCTCATGCTCGCCGGCGCTTAGAGAGTGTTTGTCGGCGGGATCTAGGTGACCAGGAGGCGACGGTGAGCCGGAGGTTGTCAAGGAGGATCGGACGCTCACGCGGGCTCGTTGGCAGGCTCGGATCGAGACGGGGAGCAGCAGGGTGACGGCGTTGCAGGCGCACCCGGAGCTAGGGTTTCCTTCGGGTGCGTCGGTGTGCGGCGTGGCTGGGCCTTCTCCTCCTCGCTGCAGTGTACAGGGACGACGCAAAGGGACGGCTGGTCCTCCTCGACATCCAAGATCGCCACGCCACCGGCTTGTAACGAGTAGGTGGGGTAGAGGCCGACGGTGAGGTCGTCGGGGTGTGAGAGATAGGGAGTAGCAGGCAGGTGGTGGGAAGGAGATGGGCGAGGCCCTGGTAGATCTAGGCATAGACGGCAGAGAGGAGGGAGTAGGTAAAGCAGAGAGGGAGAGGGGAGATGCCATGGGGAATTGATGGAGTAGAGGTGGCTTCGGCCACCTTTTTCTCCTCCTCCTTCACGTGCTCGTCCTGGGGGGTGGGTGTGGCTACAGGGACTGCCAGGTGGGCCAGGGCAAGGTCAAGGAGGGGACTGGCTCGGGTGCCCCTTTGTGGCAGAGAGAGAGAAAGGAGAGGGGGAGGCTCGGGTGGTAGAGCAAGGGTGGGTGGCTAGGGTTTAGGAGGGGTTCGGGTTAGGGTTGGGTCGAGCCCAAGGTGGCTCGGCATGGAACCAGGTGGGGGTGTCAGGTTAGGGTGTGAGGGTGGCAAGGTGGTGAGGTGACTGCACTAGTGTTTAGGGGTATGGAGGGGATGGAGAGGATTAAGGAGAGGTAGGGTTAGGCTTAGGTTTGAGATAGGGTTTAGCTATATAGAGAGAGGGGAAGAAGTGGCTCATGGGCACATGTATGCACACATGCATGTGTAGATGATGGTCAAGGTGGAAGGGATAGATGTAGGAGGTAGGGTTTTGGAGAAGATAGGAATCACCAAAGAACTTTGCATCAAGAAAAAGGAAGAACCCAAAAGGACCAAAATAGGGAGAGAGGTGGAAGGGAAAAATGATCGTGCATGTCCCATGCATGTGTAATAAATGCCATCTTGATTCTTGTAAAACAATAACCAAGTCCCATGACATTTATTCATATGCATTTCCTATTATGGAGTGAGGCCAAGCAAAAAGGAATTTAAAAGAAGGTTCCAGGTGGAGTAGATGAAGATAATCATATTTGAATATAATTGGGACTTGCTAGTGTGTATATTCCACTAGGTGCATATTATCCTCAAAACATTCCAACATGAACATTCACTCAAAATCAACCCATATGGAAGCTTGAAAAAAGGGGTGCCACTCATATAGCATGCTAAGGTGGACATGTGGCTCCTCATATTAATGATGTGAGAACAACATGATGCTAATATGAGAGCATGTGGAAATCGAAGTGGATCCATATCAACCCACATGAGCTAGATGTAAATCAAATAAGATGCAAAGCTCACATATAGTTGGATGGTGGAATTATGGGGTGGTGACAAGAAAGGTGGTGGAGTTAATAAAAGATATGCCCCCAACTCAACTTGGGCATCAAACATTTCTCAAGAACCAAATACAATATATCAAGAGGCAACTACAATTAATAATGCATATGGGATAAGAACCAAAAGAAAAGGGTTTTATATGATGCTCAAATGCAAGGTGGCATGATGACATGAGCATGATATAATTATGATGCAACAATTATATGTAGGAAGTAGCATATATATAGACTAGGCTAGTATCATTGCAATTGTTAGACAATTGGGATGCTACATCACAGCACCTGGCCCGTGACTCTATGTATCTACAACCTTCCTCCTTGGTTGTGCATGAAGCGGAAGTTCATTATGATGCCAGTGCTCATCCAAGGCCTGAAGCAACCCGGCAATGACATTGATGTGTACCTAAGGCCATTAGTTGATGAACTTATACAGTTGTGGGCCAAACCAGGTGTACGTGTGTGGGATGAGCACAAACAGCAGGAATTTGACCTACAAGCGTTGTTGTTCGTAACCATCAATGATTGGCCTGCTCTTAGGAACATTTCAAGACAGACGAACAAAGGATAGAATGCATGCACGCACTGTTTAGATGAGACTGGAAGTATATATCTGGATAAATGTAGAAAGAATGTGTACCTGTATAATCGTCGTTTTCTTCCACCCAGTCATCCCTTAAAGAAGAAAGGCAAGCATTTCAATGGCAAGGCAGAAACCCGGACAAAGCCTGTCCCCCATAGTGGTGTTGATGTATTTGGTATGGTCAAGGATTTGGATGTAATCTTTGGAAAGGGTCCTGGAGGACAACCTGTTCCGAAAGACCCCATTACCGGACACGCACCCATGTGGAAGAAGAAATCTATATCTTGGGAGCTACCCTATTGGAAAGTGCATGAGGTCCGCTCTGCAATCGACGTGATGCACCTGACGAAGAATCTTTGCATGAATATTCTAGGCTTCCTGGGCTTGTATGGGAAGTCAAAAGATACCCCAGCAGCACAGGAGGACCAACAACATCATAAAGGACGAGACGGCAAGCGTCCAGGGCAGTTTCAAGGGCTTGCCAGCTACGCTCTTACCAAAGAAGAGAAGGAAATCTTTTTTGAAGTCCTTTTCAGTATCAAGGTCCCGTCTGGCTTCTCGTCGAATATAAAGGGAATAGTAAATATGAAAGAGAAAAAATTTCAAAACCTAAAGTCTCATGACTGCCATGTGCTTATGACGCAATTGCTTCCGGTTGCATTGAGGGAAATTCTACCAGAAAATGTTCGACTAGCCATTGTGAAGGTATGTGCATTCCTCAATGCAATTTCTCAGAAGGTAATCGATCGAGAAAGTCTATCAGGGTTACAGATTGATGTGGTCCAATGTCTGGTCAGCTTCGAGTTGTTGTTCCCGCCATCCTTCTTCAATATTATGATGCACCTCCTAGTTCACCTAGTCGAAGAGATTAGAATTCTCGGTCCTGTGTTTCTACACAATATGTTCCCCTTCGAGAGGTTGATGGGAGTCTTAAAGAAATATGTTCATAACCATGCTAGGCCAGAAGGAAGCATCTCCAAGGGCTATGGAACAGAGGAGGTCATTGAGTTTTGTGTTGACTTTCTTCCTGACCTTAAGCCGATTGGTGTTCCTGAATCTCGGTATGAGGGGAGGATGACTGGAAAAGGCACACTAGGAAGGAAATCAATGGTATGTAGGGACGGGCATTCTTTCATTCAAGCACACTACACAGTTCTACACAATTCCACCGTGGTGGCTCCGTATATCGAGAAACACAAGAATATTCTACGCTCTGAAAACCCGGGGAAGCCTGAAACCTTGATTAAAGGGGAACACGAGAAGAATTTTGGCAATCGGTTGCAGACACATCTCATGAATAACACCACTATTGGAGATGAGTTGTACTCGTTGGCCAGGTTACCATCTTCGACTATATGTACTTTCCAAGGGTACGAGATAAATGGGAATACGTTTTACACGATCACCCAAGATAAAAAGAGCACCAACCAAAACAGTGGTGTCCGCTTTGATGCAACAGATGCCAATGGGCAGATTGACACATATTATGGGCACATAGAGGAGATATGGGAACTTGAATATGGACCTACTTTTAAGGTCCCTTTGTTTTGGTGCAAATGGGTCAAGCTGACAGGAGGCGGGGTACATGTAGATGAAAAGTACGGCATGACAACAGTGGATCTCAACAATCTTGCGTACATGGATGAACCATTCGTCCTAGCCAACGATGTGGCTCAGGTTTTCTATGTGAAGTACATGTCTACCAAACCGAGAAAAAGGAAAGATAAGCAAAAGAGTACAGAATACGATGAGCCAAAGCGCCACATAGTTCTTTCAGGGAAAAGAAACATCGTGGGAGTGGATGACAAGACAGACATGCCAGAAGATTACAATAAGTTTCATGAAATTCCGCCCTTCAAAGTGAAAACTGACCCAACCATCCTGTTAAATGATGAAGATTCTCCATGGCTATGGTGCAGAAGAAAACCACAACACTAGATGTTGGTGATGTGTAATAATGTATTAAACCTTTTATTTGAGACATAAATCTATGTAATTAGACCTTTTATTTGAGACATAAATCTATGTAATTAGACCTTTTATTTGAGACATAAATCTATGTAATGTATTAAACCTTTTATTTGAGACATAAAGGTCCGCTTTCATGTAATACATCTTGCTCAATCAAACTAGACGTTCTGAGCCGCGGTAGGTGATCACACAAAGAGAAGGAACCATCACAAGAGAAGGAACCCACAAACACTAAGGATACATAGCACAACTGAAAATTAAGAAACATGCCTAATGGTTGGAGTGATTCAGTCATGCTCCTGCCTAGCCCTGTAATACACGCCACTGTAGTCGTCGTAGTCGCCGGCGCCATCGTCGCTGTCGTCGTCGGGGTCGCCGTAGTCGAACCTTGAAGGTTGGGCACGCGTGGGCTGGATTTGAGGGTACCGCAGGCGGGGGTTATTGCCGGTCGTGTTGTAGGCCATGACACTCTGGAGAGTCCGGCCGCGCCACCACAGCCGATGGCCAGGCTCGTTGAAGTTCGAAGGAGGTGGGCCGTCCTCCTCGTGCCTAGCGAGCGCCCTCTCATGCTGATTGATGAAGAAGGCTTCCCAAGTCGGGAAATAGTCGGGATGCCAGTTGGGATTCCTCCGCTGCTCTGGCATGAGCTCGAGGTAGTAGTGATTCGTGATGGCCATCCGGAGCTCCACACCTAGAGGGACAGGAGAGACCGGCATGCCTCCGGCGCTCAGCATCCAGCCGGTGGGGACGTGGTAGCCTGGTGGGCAGGGGTAGTTCGAGGCCCAAAGCGCCTCCGCCTCCCGGGTGGTTAGAGATACGATGGAAGCCATGGGAAGAGAATGATGAGTCTAGATGTGATATGTAAATGGAGGCCAAGCGTACATATATATACTGAAAAAATGGCGGGAAGACAGAGGTGGGAACCGGTGGAAAGCGCGGGAACGCAGTGGCGCGGGAAACTTTCATCCTGGGTGGGGGCTCAAACCGGGACAAAAGATGGGGGGCCTTATCTAGGGGAGGCTTATCTGGGAGGGCCTTATCTGGGGGGTGGCTAACCTTTAGTACCGGCTGGTGGGTGCAACCGTGACTAAAGGTGGTTTTAGTGTCATCTAACAAAACTGTCGGTGGGATAAGGACGCGTGGGTAACCTTTAGTACTGGGTGGGGGCTCAAACCGGGACTAAAGCTGTCGGTAGGATAAGGACGCGTGGGTGGACGCACTGCTCGATGAGATAAAGCATGTAGCGCACGATGCCCTATCGGAGGAAGAAGACAAAGTAGAAGCGGCGCCGTGCCTATAAAAGGAGCATCGATACGCCATGGCATGCAACTGAACAAGCCAACATGGATGGAGAGTTTCATCCCCATGGATGGAGGAAAGGGTTGGGAAATCTCTCGTGGCGGAACTTCTCGAAGATGCCCTTGGTGCACACGCCCTATGGCATCTTCGGAAGTTCCGCCTTGGAAAATATTTTCCTGCTAGCCCGTGAAAGACTCCATCTCCGCCTCCCTGGGGTTAGAGGTATGGTGGAACCCATGGGATAGAGTGGAGAGAGGTGGCAGATATGAGTCTAGATGTGCTATGGCAACGACCAAGCCAACATGGATGGAGAGTTTCATCCCCATGGATGGAGGAAAGGGTTGGGAAATCTCCCGTGGCGGAACTTCTCGAAGATGCCCTTGGTGCACACGCCCTATGGCATCTTCGGAAGTTCCGCCTCGGAAAATATTTTCCTGCTAGCCCGTGAAAGACTCCATCTCCGCATCCCTGGGGTTAGAGGTATGGTGGAAGCCATGGGATAGAGTGGAGAGAGGCAGCAGATATCACTAAAAAACATAAACCCTAAACACTAAACCAAAAACCCTAAAACCTAAACCCTAAACCAAAAACTCTAAACCCTAAACCAAAAACCCTAAACCCTAAACCAAAAACCCTAAATCCTAAACCCTAAACCCTAAATTAAAAACCCTAAACCCTAAACCAAAAACCCTAAACCCCAAACCAAAAACCCTAAACCCTAAACCAACAACCCTAAACCCTAAACCCTAAAGGGGCTACGATCCGGAAGAGAACGGGCGGGAAAAAATAAGGCAGGCTAGACGATGCAGGGCCCCCGGTCTAGGGTTTCGCCGGAGGAAGACCACCGGAGCGTCGGGGAATTACATGAAAATGGCAAAATGGTTAATAGTTTGACTAGTTAGACTAATTATTTTATAAAACAGAAAATTGATTTGAATCACTTATTCAAAAATATGCAAAATATAATATTTAGTGCATTTTTAAAATGAAAATGGCAAAATGGTTAATAGTTTGACTAGTTAGAATAATTATTTTATAAAACAGAAAATTAATTTGAATCACTTATTCAAAAATATGCAAAATATAATATTTAATGCATTTTTAAATTGAAAATGTCAAAATGGTTATTAGTTTCACTAGTTAGAATAATTATTTTATAAAACAGAAAATAGATTTGGATTACTTATTCAAATTCAAGAACTTTTCATGTTGAAATTTTTCTCAAATTCATAAGTATGCAAAAACTGTAAAATTCAAATGTTTAAAACAGAAAATTGATTTTTTTAACAGGCGCGCCCCTGGGGTGAAAAATTTGAAAAAAAAGGACCTTTAGTCCCGATGCGTGCTACACACCGGGACTAAAGGTGTGGCGTTGGCGCGCGCGCTTTGGGCGGTGCCGAAAACCTTTAGTCCCAGTGTGTGGCACGCACCGGGACTAAATGGGGGACCTTTAGTCCCGGTCTGTATAACGCACCGGGACTAATGACCCTTTAGTCCCGGTTCGTTAGGTTTGTTATACGGACCGGGACTAAAGGTCCCCCACCTATATATCTTCTCCCCACGCGCCCCTCCTTCTCCCCACGCAGAGAACACCCACGCGCGCGAGGACGACGAATCGACGCCGGCAGGCTGCCCGACTCGCTCTCTGGCCGCCACCACCCCAACCACCGCCGCCGCCACTCACTCCAGCCGCCACCGCCGCCGCAACTGCAGCCGCCTCGCGCGCGCCCCCAGCCAGCAGAGGTACACCGGCCCGCCTCCCCTTCGCTCCCCCGGCCGGCCGGCTACGCGGCGGCGCGGCGCTGCTGGCCACTGTGGGCGAGCAGGCCGGGCCGGCGACAGCCATGCACGCCGGCGGCAGTGCGGGCGATGCGGCCGGGGCGGCGCCCCCGGCCAAAGATCTATTTTTTATTTTGTAGTAGTTAATTGTAATAATATTTTTTAATATTTAGTAGTTAATTGTAGTAGTTGTTTGTAGTAATTTTAATAGCTAATTGCAGTAGTATTTTGTAGTAGTATTTTGTAGTAGTAATTGTAATAGTTAATTGTAGTAGTATTTTGTAGTAGTATTTTGTAGTAGTAATTGTAATAGTTAATTGTAGTAGTATTTTGTAGTAGTATTTTGTAGTAGTAATTGTAATAGTTAATTGGAGTAGTTAATTGTAGTAGTATTTTGTAGTAGTTAATTGTAGTAGTTGTAATATTTAGTTGTAATAGTATTTTGTAGTATATAGTTAATTTTATTTTGTAGTGTAATATTATTTAATTTTGTGTGTAATATTATTTAGTAGTGTAATAGTAGTGTTAATTGTAATATTATTTAGTAGCTAGTGGTCGCGGGCCCCCGGACTTAGGGTTAGAGTGGTGGTGCTCGCGGGCCCCCGGACTTAGGGTTAGGGTGGTGGTGGTCGCGGGCCCCCGGACTTAGGGTTAGAGTGGTAGTGGTCGCGGGCCCCTGGACTTAGGGTTAGGGTGGTGGTGCTCGCGGGCCCCCGGACTTAGGGTTAGGGTGGTGGTGCTCGCGGGCCTCCGGACTTAGGGTTAGAGTGGTGGTGCTCGCGGGCCCCCGGACTTAGGGTTAGGGTGGTAGTGGTCGCGGGCCCCTAGACTTAGGGTTAGGGTGGTGGTGCTCGTGGGCCCCCGGAGATAGGGTTAGGGTGGTGGTGCTCGCGGGCCCCCGGACTTAGGGTTAGAGTGGTGGTGCTCGCGGGCCCCCGGACTTAGGGTTAGGGTGGTAGTGCTCGCGGGCCCCCGGACTTAGGGTTAGGGTGGTGGTAGTGCTCGCGGGCAGCCGGGTGGTGGTGCTCGCGGGCCCCCAGAGATAGGGTTAGGGTGGTGGTGCTTGCGGGCCCCCGGAGTTAGGGTTAGGGTTAGGGTATCACTAGAATTTTGCTATTTTTTAGTATTATTGTAGCAAATTGCGTGTTCATATTATTGTTTAGTATTATTTTATGCAGCAATATTGAATAAAAATGTTATTGTGTGCATTTTGTAGAAAACTATGGATCCAATCCAGAGAGACCTAGCACAGGAAGAAATTCTCGAGGATATGATCAACGACACCCCCCATGTTGATCCACCCGAATCTCCGTCGATTTATCTGAACCCCTCCGGTGAGGGAGAGGAGGTCGACCGAAATGATCAAGGAGAAGCTGACGACTCCGATGGTGGAGAAGCCGACGGCTCCGGTGGTGGAGAAGCCGATGACAAGGTATATATATGAAGTCTAGTGATCAGTAGATGCATTAACTGAGTTGTATATATATATATAAATTGACGAATGTTTCTTCTCTTAGGCCTCCACATCGAGCAAAAAATATTCCAAACGAGGCCCGGCCAAAAATTTGGACGCATCTACGTGTTATACAATTACGCGGGTATCACCACGGGGTGAACCGGTGGAACCCGAAAAGGCTAAAACTGTATTTAAACAACAATGCGGAGTTATGGTTAGGGATCCCATCCCGATCACCGTTCGAGAGTGGAATAAGACCTTATTTGCAGTGACGGGATTAGGATACCCCGGGATACATGGCAGAAAGTGGTGAAGGAGATTAAAGCGGGGACAAAAAAGTTCCGTCCCAATAGAGAGAAAGACTTGCTGACAAAGGTCCTCGGGAATGACGAACGCGGAGGACGTGTACGAGGCCTTGGCCCTAGTTATATGTGGGAGATGGGGTTTCCCAAAGACAGAGATACTTATAGGAGCCGAGAGAGAGCAAAGAGGCGACGACAGGAGGAGGAGGGAGACAGGTTCACCGAGTTGCTAGGAACACTTCGAATGCATCAGCAACAGATTGACGAACTTCAAGGAGTAGCGCGCCTGCAAGATCCTGTACTCGATATTACCGCTGTCCCATCTCAGCGGAAAAGCGGCGTGGCTGAATCGGAGGTCCCTTCTGACGACGCACGTATGGTAGATGGCGGTCCCGGCTACCCCGTGGATGGAATCAAGGAGCATGCATCTTGTGAGCTCCATCAGAAGGTGAAGAATCTATCCATCAAGGTGGCGGTCGGATGTGCTTTACCTTGTCCACCTGGCGCACGCTGGCATGGCCGTGAGATTCCAGCTGGCTATGCTAAAGTTGGTGTGGATGAAATCGCAATGGGGTGGGACTCAATGGAGCTTGACATCCCTGGACCTGAAGGTGAGAGGACACTCAGAGAAGTACTGGGTGGTATCATTCTATGGGACAAGAACAACATCAAGCTTCCAGGCTAGACGCCAAAGCCAACACCGCCTCCGAGTGGTCGCATGTCACCTTCACCTCCATCACCTCCAAGAAGCCCACCCCATGACTACGACCACCACAGCCCGAGTCCATCTCGATCTCCGCCGCAGCCTCCGATTAGTACTAAACGACGCAGGAGCCCAAAACGACAAATGTCGCCCCTCCCAAGAGTACCTCATAAGAATCTTCCGATCAGACCTTACGATCGTACTGACGAGGAAACCGACATGATCATAAAGGCCGAATGTGTTGTGCAGCTTCAAAAGAAGAAACCCGAGCCTGCCCCGGTATAACCGAGAAGCAAAAAGCGTATGCACTTTCTTTTCTGAACACAAAATCGCAATATGACTTGCACCATAAGCCAGATGACTATCGACGCACACTTCAGAAGGAAGTGAAGAAGAGCAAATCAAGTAGAAGTGCAAGCGGGAGCAAATCATCAAGTCAAAGTGCAACCGGGAAAAGAAAGGACGTCCCCCAGCTCGGGGAACAGGCCAAAAAATCGACCCACCCCTCAAGGTGGTATCCTATGACACTCCCCAGCAGGATATGGAACAAGCTAAGAAGCTTGCGCTGCTATGAATGTGACTGTTGAGGAATTGCTAGGTTCCCAGGACGACAAGTTACCCAAGGCTCAGGTAGTCCCTACATATGTCCCAGGGAAGCCTCTGGTTAGCTTTGAGAAGTTCCAACAACTGCCAACACAAATGCGGAGTTTACATAAATGGTACTTGAAAGCCGTAAAGGAGGAGAGAATAATGATCGTGGCGAAAGTTCCACATGACTACTACTTCCGAGAAAAAGAGGTCCATGTTGAGTTTCCAGAACTCTTCCAGTTATACACTTTCGACGCCCTCGACAAAAGTCTCATGAGTTGCTATTGTCTGTAAGTTGTTGAATTCATTGTCTATATATAAGTTGTTCATTTTTTCAGTTGTTCAGTTCATTGCATATAATTATCCTAAGTATATCCTTTTGTACTCTATTATTATGCAGAATGAAGATCATGGAATGTAAAAGAAGGTCAATCTTCAGTGTTGGGTTCATTGACCCAGATAAAATACATTGTCGGACGCTAAAGGATAAACCCGAGGACACACAGGAAAACCTTCTAAGGTTTCTAACGGAGCAAAATTTCTGTGACCACATACTGTTTCCTTACAATTTTGCGTGAGTGTCTTACTCTATTGTACACATTCTCTATTGCTTACTCGATGTTAAGTGTAATTGATGAGTTACTGATGTATATATAAACGTGTACAGTTTCCACTGGATTCTCATGGACATTCAACTTGATAAGGGAAGAGTTGAAGTCATGGACCCATTAAAGAGACCCCTGAAACAGTTTAGTGACATGCAAGACATGCTCCAGAGGTAATTTTCGCGCTACAGCAGTCTCTTTCGTTGATTTCCTGAGATATCACGTAATAAATAACTCATTCATTTTCTTTACCGGTTGGGTTTGGAACCAGTTCAAGAGTGTGGTTACGGGTGACTTTACTGAGAAGCTGACGTTTAAGCCGGTCTCGGTAAGTAGTAGGCGCATCTCTTTACTTCTAGTTTCAATACAATTATGATGCTGGATTATTATTTTGATTGAATTCTATTCTCGTAAAGTGCGCGAGGCAGCCACAGGAGACGAATCTATGTGGATTCTACGTTTGCGAGTTCATTCGCACGTTTACCAGTGAGCTGAATGATTATAGAGTCGATGTAAGCAATACATTCATAACATTATTTTTATTATCGTCACTTTTTGTTATCATGATTGATATTCATATTGATCTCCTTTTCTTATATAGTTCGAGAAAATGCGGGATCAGCTCCTACCATAGCAGCGCGTAGTAGCAATTATTGAAGAACTGGCAGGATTCTTGATGAACGAGATGATAGATGACGCCGGAGAATTTAGTGTGAACAGGCGCCGATGATCCCCGACTGTGTAATTGAATAGACGGGCTCTAGTCCCGATAATTATGATCTCCATGTGTAACTATCATGTATATATTTGTATGCTCGATCTTAAGAGAAGTTATCTTATGTATGCACGAACATGCACGGTATGTGGTAGCGTAGAAAACTATTTTGAAATAAAAAACAGAATACAAATTAAATTCTCTGCCGCGGTAGAGAAAGTGCCTAAAATTCTGCCGCGGCAGAGAACCATTTGTCCCGGTTCGTAATATGAACCGGGACTAATGGGGGGCACCCAGCACCCGCAGAGACAGCCACGTGGATGCCCATTGGTCCCGGCTGGTAAGAGGGCCGAGACTAGTGGGTTGGCCTTTAGTCCCGCCCCTCCAGTCCTGGTTACCAGGACCGGGACTAAAGCCCCTTACGGGCCGGGACTAGAGGCCCGTTTTCCACTAGTGATAGTTCTTTCTAAAAGTTTGGTAAAACTTTACATAGCTTGACTTTTCAAAAAAATATGCCTTAAGCCTTGGGATGGAGGGAGTATATTCTTTCTTAGTTAAGTTACCTTTTTAAAAGGATTAAACCTATTTATGAATTTAACAATGCAGTTTACCCAACATTTAATGTAATGGCGAGGGAGAGAATATAACCAGTCTAGAGCCTTACCTTTAAGAGACCAATGAAATAATTTTAGACGAGAGAAGTCTCTTGGCAAACCTTTTGGTCCAAACGATGTTATCACATCGTCAAACTCTCTAAGATGTCTTCCTAGGTCTTCATCTTCCCTTCCACTAAAAGCTTTTTCCTGCAAAATTTTAATAATTCCTCCATTTAATCGATATTCTCTAACTCCAGGATTAGGGAATTCTATTGGTTGTTTAAGAAATTCAGAACTTGGAGCACTATACTCTCTGAGAGTTTTCTCAGGTTTCATGGGAGTTGCCCTGTAGATAGACATGATTTCCATAATATCACTCAGGTTTTCAACTTCAACTTTATTCGATCTTAAAAGTTTTTCAATAATTTCTTCGTGCCTTTGAGAAGGCACACACTCAATATAATCCGGTAGATAGGTCCTACCATAGCGTGTAGACCCTTTGTCTCCTAGGGAGAACTTTTTGTAGTAGCAACACCTGAAATGTCAAAATACAAACACTTAGCGCTTAGGTCCCCAGCAACAGCGCCAGAAAATAGCTTGATGCCTGCAAGTGCATATATCGTTTGTAGCTAGTTTCGAAGTATAGATACCGATCCCATACAGAGCCCAAAGGTAAGTGTTTATGAGTGAAGTCTCTATCACACCCAAAGTTGTCACAGGTCTTCGAGTGAATTGACTGCAAGTGTTGAAATAAGAATTGGGTTTTGATTAAACAGACTGTAAAAACTAGAATGTAGACTTCAGAAATATAAAGCACAAAAGTAAAGAATGTCTTGGTTGTTTGTTGTTTTCTGCAAATGGCAAAAGAAGGCGTGGGGAGATTCAGTTCATGGTGATAGTGACTATGCCAGGTGGACAAATGATAAATGTAACAATTATAATCTTATAAGTATATGTGTAGGCGAGCAACCCATAATTAGCCAGAACTCCTCTTGGTAGATTTCATCCCAACTTCAATAATCCTACTAGTCTGTTACCAAAACCATGGTCAGACACTAGACGATTAAGACCCTTTAGGTCGCTTAGCGATTAAGCTCCTTGGATCAGACTAATGCAATAAGCATAGTGATTCCTCTTTATCCTCGAGTCTGTAGTTTCCCATTGATATCCCCGTGTCACTCGGGGGTCGCCGGTCTGCTAGCGAACAAGATCCTATCTATGTAGAACAAAGCATCATGTTGTCTGGGCCCTTAATTGGACAACAAGCATTAGGCATCCCACATATATTCAAGCACACATAATATAGTAAAATTAGAATCAATCATAAGCTAATGGAAAATATATGAAGGCACATCACATCTCACCAATCCCCTACATCTCCCACGCCCAAGGAACTTACTCACACATGAGAGAAGAAAGGATCATCGATATAATTAAATAAAGGGAATTCTTCTTGATATTACCGTGGAGATTCACAATAAGAATATAAAAGTATCCAACACAATTCAAGATAGAAAGAAACAATGTCAAACCCTAGTCTTGCAAGGTGAAGATCCCTCTCTCTCTCAAGTACAAGTAATGGCTATGAGGGTGTATTGGCTAGGAGGTCGAAGATCGTGGAGCAAGATGAAGAACGTCTTCCCCTTCTTCTCCGGATCTCTTCTTTCTCCCTTCTAGATGGGATGGCGGCTGCTGTGTTGTGTTTTTGCGTAAGGTCTCTTCATGGAAGTTGTCCATTTTCACAAGACAGAGGCGATGATAGCAATACAGCAGGAACTATACTGCCAGAAAATATTCTCGCCATATAGTTACTCGTTAAAGCCTCTGTATGCTCCCCTCGAGTGCTTCCAAAGAGAGACTTGCTTGTTTTCACCTGAATACTGTGTTTCTCTAGTTAAAACCTTCTGTTGATGTTTAGAACCTGAAACACACATTAAAAACCAAGTTTTCTTCGCTACCGAAGTATTAGCGTTAGGTAAAGCTAGAAAACAATTAAATCCGGGAGAAAACCATCAATAAAAGCCATAAAAATGTGTCAAATCTCATAGCTATCAGGCACCACCACCTCCCCCGCTACCAACTAATGGGGCACCACCACCCTGGTTGCGGCTTCCCATAACAATGGAGCCGAACCATACCCGCATCCTTTTGGAAGCATGAGAATGATCCGGAAGGGGCATCGATCAAACAAGATCCAAAAGGTGATCTCCCGAGCAATGAACTTGGCCATAACTTCACCCATGGTGAAAGTAAAAAGGATGTCGCCTAGAGGGGGTGAATAGGCGTTTAAAAATAATTACGTTTTAGGCTCTAATAAATGCGGAATAAATCTAGCTTTTAATTTATCAAGAACAAATCTAAATTCACTAGGTTCAACTAAGTGCACCAACAACGTATGCTAAGAAAGACAAGAAACAAGGTGATATCAAGAAAGATTACTTCAAGCACGATGGCTATCACAATGTAAATAGCATAAGTAAAGGGCTCGGGTATAGAGATAACCGATGGATGCAGAGACGAAGATTTTATCCCGAAGTTAACTTCCCAAAGAAACTATGTCTCTGTTGGAGATGTGCGATGGTGTTATGCTCCCCAAACGCCACAAATGGCTCAACTTGAGGTGTGGTAGCTCGATTCTCACCCAATGCCACGAAAGGCCTCATCCCAAAGTTGCGGAGACACACAACACACTGACGCCACAAAAGGCTCACCTTATTCTCCCGTGAGCTCACCACAAAGGCCTACTCATGATCCACTATGGGACACTTGAGGGCAGTCACCGAACCCGTACAAGCTTGGGACAATCTCCACAACTCAAATGGAGGATCCCAAGAATCACCACAAAAGGCCACTAGATTGAAGAATATCCACAACTTAATTGGAGGCCCCAAGTATCACCACTAAGGACACAACCATCTAGGGCTCCAAGAACCCAAGATAAACAAGCTCAAGAGATTTCACAAACCGAATCTCTATAGAGAACTCAAACCGATGCACCAAATGCAATGGCAAGTGTCTCACTCTCAAATTCGACCAAAGGTACAATAGGCTATTGGGAGAATAAGGAGAATATCATTTTGCGGCCCAAAAGTTGGGGTGTCCAGGCAACGCGGTACCCAAGTTGCTTACAATCAGCTGTGTTGCCCAAAGTTGGCGTGCCAAATACTTAGAGGATCTTTTTCGGCACGAATTCAACTTTATGTTTCAATACAAAATATCAGGCTAACGGCTATAAAGTTGGGCCCCCCTTGTCAGTTCTGCCGTTATGTCGCTCCTATCGCTTAGGCGGGGTGGTTGTCACATAGGCTTGCAGTGTTGGCACAGTGGATAGGACAACACCCCCTGCCCAGTGTATTGACATGATAAAACAGGGCACATGTATCGGCGTTATAATTATTTTTTGTTTACTCAGAAGCTGGAATGGCCACCGCCACGCGTCTCTCCTTGGACTTCTGTCCTCGTCGTTAACCACTACCTCAAAAGTGCATTGACAGTTCCACCATTCCCCTGCCTCGTAGAAACCACTCTTGTTCTTCCTGTCATCTGTCTTCTTCCCGTCTTCTCCTTGCCGCCATGGAAGGTCATCACACTCTAGAGACAAGCTTCACTACCCATGACAATAAGAAGATAGACGCTGTCTACACCAACAAGGAGGAGACAGTGGTGCGTGTCATGAGGAGGTACGAGGGTTGGCTTGAGAAGACCTCGAGTACACCCCGGAGCACCCATATGAAGGGAGTGAAGTCGCCATCGTTCAACTGGCCATGAGGAAACACGTCCTCGTCTACCACCTCTCCCGGTTTGTAGATCTGCTCTCTATAGCTAACCGCTTTTAGGGTTTTCTCCTCTTGTTCTTTATCCATTTGCTCATCTTGCAACTACTGGATTTTATTTGGGACCAAATAAATTATGACAAGACAATGTTGAGAGTCTTGATCTTGCATTTACTAAACTTTTCAAAATTATATTTAGGTGATGATCTTGCATTGACAAAATATTTGTAGTTACAAATTTTGGTGATGACAAACTACATACTTTCAGGACTGATAAGAATTGTCCGGTGCTGCGCCAGTTCCTTGTAGAAAAGGGGATTTTTTTCTGCACAGTTGACAATACAACTATTTTTTTGAAATTTTATCAAGAGGGAATTATAATTCCTGTGCACAACTGGATCGATATTCAGCGTCTTGTCAAGATCCTAGGGGGCTCGAGGAAGGATGGAATGGCATCACTCGCAACTAGAATTCTCGATGAGTCGTATGACAGAATGAAGGAAGATTTCCCTACGGATAGGCACGATTTCTGAGACGAGTGGCCGTTGTCTGATATAAACCTGAAGTATGCAGCCATAGATGCTTACGTGACCTACCAGCTATACAACAAGATCCATTTTTTTCTATGTTACCTCGTGTTTTGCCCTATTTGCAAGAGGGAAGACGAGCTTAGGGGAGCCCTTTGTAGAAAATGCAGAATAGCTGAGTTTGAAGCTGCATATGCAAAGGAAATGGCTGCATCTGAAGCAACTGACAGAAAGGCTGCAGAAGCAGCTAAAAGAGAGCTTTCAGCTGAAGCTAAAGCAGCTGGCAGAGAGGCTACAGCTGAAGCAGCAAACAGAGAGGCAACATCTTCTAGCGGCAACAATCAGGTCCATGATGCACCGCTAATTGTGTCACAGGACGCTGAAGATAGGGAAGGCAAGTTAGATCCCAGGTGGGACAAAGCATTTCGTGAGTTGTGGAGTGCCAATAAGTAAGATCCACCTGGAATGATTGCAGTTGGTCGCCTAGGAACGATTGGCAAGCGCCTCAAGTGGGCTGATGAGAAGTGAATTAAATTTTACTTCTCAGTGTTATGTTTCTATTTTGTGGAACTCAGTTATCTTATCAAGATGTCTAGCACCTCAAGTGAGAGTAGTAAAATAAATTTAACCCTCTTTGTGTTATGTTTATGTATGTGTCTTGTAGGTTGTCAAGATGGTAGCTCGTTAACTGGCAGTTTGAAAGAGTACCCTTTTCCTCTCTCGCTAAATAGATATGTTTCATTCTGCCCAAATTGGTAGCAAATCTAGAGAAGATTCTCTCTTCGATAATTCGTTCCCTTTTGGACCTCTTTTTGCCTCCGATCAGGTAGCAAATCTAGAGCAGCAAATCACACTAGGCAGAATACATTCATTCAGAAAACAAAACAAATGTAGATATAGATGTGCGCAGCTAAATAGGATATAGCGATAGAAAGTAGGTTGCTTAGCGAGGTTCGATGCATTCAGCCAGAAATAGGATGCAAGCAAAATATAGAAAATCAAAAGAAGCTGCTTAGCAGCAGCAGCCGCCGCAGCTGCAGGCACATTCAAGGCCTTCAAGCGCCCGCGCCTCCGCCTCCTCCCTCCGGCGCTTCCTCCACTTCTTGCTTCCCAGTCCCTTGATCTTGTGGGCCTTGGGCCTGATTGGAGGCATGCGATCCTCTTTGATGGCAATCCGCTGGAGGTTTCAGAGGTGAATGCTGAGAGCCCGGTGTTCAGCGATGTAGGCGTTGATGTTCACGGTCTCGCGCTCGCCGCCTTGGTGGATGCCGGAGCCCGCGACCTCTACATGCTTCAGTAAGGAGTTGAAGTCGGTGCTGCCAGCGAGACTCACCTAGCAGAAGGCGATCCCCTTGCAGAAGAGGCAGCTATAGTCGCCGCCCCTGAAGAAGGCATCGTACTGGCCGGCCCGCAGCCTCCTCAGCACCTGACGAGTCTTGGTATGCATAGACTCGTCATTGCTGCAGACGTCGCTGCCGGAAACCTATTGGAAGAAAAGGAAAGTGGGGGGGTAGATGATGTAAGAAGACCGAGCAATCGAAATGCGAACAAGCGAATCCTAATAAACCAAGATCTCGCATCCAACGATGGGAACGGTAGCAGAACCAAGGGAGGGGAGCAAACCCTAGTTACCTCCGACCATGGGTCGTCGATGCCGATGCCATAGGGGTTTAGTGGAGTGATGTACTTATCTGGATCGTAGGTGCCAAAGAAGTGCTTGATCAGCTTGTGGCCGGCGGGGGGGCTCCTCTTCGTCGGCTCCGCCGGTAGCGGGGACGGGGGCCTGGACAGGAACGGCGGCTGCCATCGATGCCTCGACTGGGGCCTAGACAGGGATGCTGGCTGCTTTCAACGCGTCGAGGGGTACCAGCGAGGATACGGGGGCCTCCTCGCCGGCAGCCTCAGAGGCGACGATGGCCACCTTATCCTCCCCCGCCATCGTTGGCACGGACGGGGTATTCTCGGGAGTTTGCGTATGCTGGTGGGACAGCAGAGAGGGTTGCGTGGGGAGAGTGAGCGAGAGTGAGGGTGGGTGTGTGGAGAGGGGCTCTATAGTTAAGGTGGATGGAAGCAAGGCACGTTTCATTGCACCACCGTGCAACACGCCGCGCATTCTACTACACCGTGCACCGCGACACGCGCACGGTACGTCACATTTTTTTCCCGGGACATGCATGGCAGTTTTGTATTGAGCCGCATGCAAAGGGCGCATACACAATTTCTATGTACGAAGTTTGACACGACCCTAAAATTAGCGATAGTTAAAAGTGGGAATGCAGAGGGGAAGGTAGGTCGCTGTACGGCGAGCTTTGTGGGGTTGTGCTAGATCGGGTAGAGGGATGTGTTGATGACTGCGAGTGACTTGATGAAGGCGGAGACGTTAGGTCTCGTCGAGCTCAGCTCTTCGGCCTCTGGCTATTGCGTGCAAGTTTCTTACGGCGGGCCCCATTGGAAGTGAGATTGAGAGCCGCTGCGTAAAAAATGGGATACGTCTTATTAAAATCAAGTGGCAATAAATTGCAGCTGTCCATCAACGACCGAGCACTCGATGACGCATGTTTTGTGGCATAGTAGTTGTAGTAGTAGGCTTTTCAGACTTGATTAAACATGACATGACCGCTCGACGACTTTTTCCATGGACGGCATCGTGTTCCTTCTTGTAGAAGTCTCTCTGAGGGAGACGTCCGTGTTGTCTCATGTTGTACAGTGAAGGGAACGACGTGTGCAACGATCATCGTTGGACCATACAGAATCAATGGTTAGTGCACACGATCCGCGTGACAACTGTTTCAACCAATCAGGGAGTAGCAGACAGAGTGAGCACAGGTTTGGGCTTCTACAAAAGATAGAGTGAGCAAAACTAAGTAGTATAAAACTGGAAAGTGAGTGTCTTGTACAATAAAATACATGGATCAACCAATGGCATTGCATGTCTGTTCTTTCCACAAACCACATATGGATCCACCAGTGTCATTGCATGTCTGTTCGTTTCATGAACCACAACTAGAGTCATTGCATGTTTGTTCTTTCCACAAACCACATAAGGATCCACCAGTGTCATTGCATGTATGTTCTTTTCATGAACCATAGCTAGAGTCATTGCATGTCAGTTCTTCTCACAAAACACATAAAGATCCACCAGTATCATTGCATGTCTGTTCTTCTCATGAACCACACCCAGTGTCATTGCATGTCTGTTCTTCTCATGAACCACACCCAGTGTCATTGCATGTATGTTCTTCTCATGAACCACACAAGGATACACTAGTGTTATTGCATGTGTGTTCTTTTTATGAACCACACCCAGTGTCATTGCATGTCTGTTCTTTTCACAACCCACACATGAATCCACCAGTGTCATTGCATGTGTGTTCTTTTCATGAACCACAGCTAGAGTCGTTTCATGTGTGTTCTTCTAAACAAACCACATAAGGATCCAGCAGTGTCATTGCATGTCTGTTCTTTTCATGAACCACACCCAGTGTCATTGCATGTCTGTTCCTCTAAACAAACCACACATGGATCCACCTAGTGTGATTGCATGTCTGTTCTTTTCACAAACCACACATGGATCCACAAGAGTCATTGTCTAAACAAACCACACATGGATCCACCTAGTGTGATTGCATGTCTGTTCTTTTCACAAACCACACATGGATCCACCAGAGTCATTGCATGTATGTTCTTTTCATGAACCACACCCAGTGTCATAGCATGTCTGTTCTTCTCACAAACCACATAAGGATCCACCAGTGTCATTGCATGTTTGTTCTTCTCATGAACCACCAATGTCATTGCATGTGTGTTCTTCTCATGAACCACACATGGATCCACCAGTGTCATTGCATGTGTGTTCTTTTCATGAACCACAACTAGAGTCATTGCATGTGTGTTCTTCTCAAAAACCACACATGGATCCACCAGTGTCATTGCATGTGTGTTCTTCTGATGAACCACATCCAGTGTCATTGCATGTCTGTTCTTCTCACAAATCACATAAGGATCCACCAGTGTCATTGTATGTGTGTTCTTCTCATGAACCACACATGGATCCACCAGTGTCATTGCATGTCTGTTCTTTTCATGAACCACAGCTAGAGACATTGCATGTCTATTCTTTCCACAAACCACATATGGATCCACCAGTCTCATTACATGTCTGTTCTTTTCATGAACCACAGGTAGAGTCATTGCATGTCTTTTCCTTCCACAAACCACATATGGATCCACCAGTGTCATTGCATGTGTGTTCTTTTCATGAACCACTACTAGAGTCATTGCATCTGTGTTCTTCTCACAAACCACATAAGGATACACCAGTGTCATTGCATGTGTGTTCTTTTCATGAACCACACCCACTGTCATTCCATGTCTATTCTTTCCACAAACCACACATGGATCCACCAGGTTCATTGGATGTGTGTTCTTTTCATGAACCACACCCAGTGTGATTGTATGTCTGTTCTTTTCACAAACCACACATGGATCCACCAGTGTCATTTCATGTCTATTATTTTCATGAACCACAGCTAGAGTCATTGCATGTCTGTTCTTTCGAAAAACCACACATGGATCCACCTAGTGTGATTGCATGTCTGTTCTTTTCACAAACCACACATGGATATACCAGTGTTATTGAATGTGTGTTATTTTCATGAACCATGGATAGAGTCATTGCATGTGGATTCTTCTAAATAAACCACATAAAGATCCACCAGTGTCATTGCATGTCTGTTCTTCTCATGAACCACAACTAGTGTCATTGCATGTTTGTTCCTCTAAACAAACCACACATGGATCCACCTAGTGTGATTGCATGTCTGTTCTTTTCACAAATCACACATGGATCCACCAGTGTCATTGCATGTGTGTTCTTTTCATGAACCATAGCTAGAGTCATTGCATGTGTGTTCTTCTAAACAAACCACACATGGATCGACCTAGTGTGATTGCATGTCTGTTCTTCTCATGAACCACACCCAGTGTGATTGCATGTCTATTCTTTTCACAAACCACAAATGAATTCACCAGTGTCATTGCATGTGTGTTCTTTTCATGAACCACATCTAGAGTCATTTCATGTGTGTTCTTCTCATAAACTACACATGGATCCACCAGTGTCATTGCATGTGTGTTCTTTTCATGAACCACAGCTAGAGTCATTGCATGTCTGTTCTTTCCACAAACCACACATGGATCCACCCAGTGTCATTGCATGTCTGTTCTTCTCATGAACCACACATGGATCCACTAGTGTCATTGCATGTGTGTTCTTCTCATGAACCACAGCTAGAGTCATTGCATGTGTGTTCTTCTAAACAAACCACATAAGGATCCACCAGTGTCATTGCATGTCTGTTCTTTTCATGAACCACACCCATTGTCATTGCATGTCTGTTCCTTTAAACAAACCACACATGGATCCACCTAGTGTGATTGCATGTATGTTCTTTTCACAAACCACACATGGATCCACCAGTGTCATTGCATGTGTGTTCTTTTCAGGAACCACATCTAGAGTCATTGCATGTCTGTTCTTTCCACAAACCACACATAGATCCACCTAGTGTGATTGCATGTCTATTCTTTTCACAAACCACACATGGATCCACCAGTGTCATTGCATGTGTGTTCTTTTCATGAACCACAGCTAGAGTCATTGCATGTGTGTTCTTCTAAACGAACCACATAAGGATCCACCAGTGTCATTGCATGTCTGTTCTTTTCATGAACCACACCAGGTGTCATTCCATGTCTGTTCCTTTAAACAAACCACACATGGATCCACCTAGTGTGATTGCATGTCTGTTCTTTTCACAAACCACACATAGATCCACCAGTGTCATTGCATGTGTATTATTTTCATGAACCATAGCTAGAGTCATTGCATGTCAGTTCTTCGCACAAACCACATAAGGATCCACAAGTGTCATTGCATGTCTGTTCTTTTCATGAACCACACTCAGTGTCATTGCATGTTTGTTCCTCTAAACAAACCACACATGGATCCACCTAGTGTGATTGCATGTGTGTTCTTTTCAGAAACCACACATGGATCCACCAGTGTCATTGCATGTGTGTTCTTTTCATGAACCACAACTAGAGTCATTGCATGTGTGTTCTTCTAAAGAAACGACATAAGGATCCACCAGTGTCATTGCATGTCTGTTCTTCTCATGAACCACACCCAGTGTCATTGCATGTGCGTTCTTCTCATGAACCACACATGGATCCACAGGTGTCATTGCATGTGTGTTCTTTTCATGAACCACAGCTAGAGTCATTGCATGTGTGTTCTTCTCACAAACCACACATGGATCCACCCGTGTCATTGCATGTGTGTTCTTCTCATGAACCACAGCCAGTGTCATTGCATGTCTATTCTTCTCACAAACCACATAAGGATCCACAAGTGTCTTTGGATGTGTGTTCTTCTCATGAACCACACATGGATCCACCAGTGTCATTGCATGTCTGTTTTTTCATGAACCACAGCTAGAGTCATTCATGTCTGTCCTTTCCACAAACCACATATGGATCCACCAGTGTCATTGCATGTCTCTTCTTTTCATGAACCACAGCTAGAGTCATTGTATGTCAGTTCTTCTCACAAACCACATAAGGATCCACCAGTGTTATTGCATGTCTGTTCTTCTCATGAACCACACCGAGTGTCATTGCATGTGTGTTCTTCTCATGAACCACACATGGATACACCAGTGTCATTGCATGTGTGTTATTTTCATGAACCACACCCAGTGTCATTGCATGTCTGTTCTTTTCACAAACCACACATGGATCCACCAGTGTCATTGCATGTGTCTTCTTTTCATGAACCACGGCTAGAGTCATTGCATGTGTGTTCTTCTAAACAAACCACATAAGGATCCACCAGTGTCATTGCATGTCTGTTCTTTTCATGAACCACACCTAGTGTCATTGCATGTCTGTTCCTCTAAACAAACCACACATGGATCCACCTAGTGTGATTGCATGTCTGTTCTTTTCACAAACCACACATGGATCCACCTAGTGTGATTGCATGTCTGTTATTTTCACAAACCACACATGGATCCACCAGTGTCATTGCATGTGTGTTCTTTTCATGAACCACAGCTAGAGTTATTGCATGTCCGTTCTTTCCCCAAACCACACATGGATCCACCTAGTGTGATTGTATGTCTGTTCTTTTCACAAACCACATAAGGATTCATCAGTGTCATTGCATGTCTATTCTTTTCATGAACCACGGCTAGAGTCATTGCATGTCTGTTCTTTCCACAAACCACACATGGATCCACCCTCTGTCATTGCATGTTTGTAGCATCCCAATTGTCTAACAATTGCAATGGTACTAGCCTAGTCTATATATATGCTACCTTCCTACATATAATTGTTGCATCATAATTATATCATGCTCATGTCATCATGCCACCTTGCATTTGAGCATCATATAAAACCCTTTTCATTTGGTTCTTATCTCATATGCATTATTAATTGTAGTTTTCTCTTGATATATTGTATTTAGCTTTTGATATATGTTAAATGCCCAAGTTGAGTTGAGGGCATATCTTTTACTTCCCCTTCCATCTACTGACTTGCCATACACCTCTCCTTTGATATCATCTATTTTTCCACCATATACATGTATGTGGCCTTTTGTTGTTAGTATTTTAAAACCAAGCCACATATATTTGTATGGATCCAAATCTACCTATCTCATACACTCATACATATGTGATATGTTTCACCATCTTAATACATCATGCATGCATAGATGTAATCTTGCATGTTTCATGCAAATAAAACCCTCCACCTTCCGTTTTACCTCAATATTTTATTTTGGGTGTGGTATCCATTCTACCTTGCGTTTCCATCTCCTTCTATTCAATTCTAGTGCTTGCCTCTCTCAAATATTCCTATGTGCATGTGGCATACCTTGTATTCAAATCTAGTTCTACATGCAATATTAGCCTCTAATCACATGTGATATCAATGCCACTAGTGACCTCTCTTTTATTCAAATTCTTTTGCACTTGTTTGTTTGTTCAAATTTTTGATCAAATCCTATATCTACACTCCATCTACCAAGTTTTCCTAGCTAATCTAGCTATCTAAACAAAGAATCCATCTCTAATATTTATTTATTTTTGTCTCTTGATCTCTGCCAAAATCTTTGACACTAAATCCGTCTAAAGTTTTGTCTAAAACTAGTCCCATCTAGTCTAGTTTAGACTATATAAAAACTCCAATCCCCTCCTTCTTTCCCAAATCCACCCAAGCTTCACATATCGTTAATGCTAGCTCTCTGCCTTGCTACAACCGCTAGTTGTTCAAACCACGGCAATCAACCTGACCTCTCTCTGTTCCCAGCAACACCAGATCACATGCAGCAACAGCGCACCAGGTTCGGCCGCGAGCAGCAGTTGCACCAGCCGCGCGCACCTCTCTCACTTGCACCTGGACCCAGCACCGAACCACCACAGCTGTGCCGATCAAGACCAGTCGCAGCCGCGCCCACGCCCACGCGATCGTACCCGTGCCTGGACCCTCGCATCTCCTGTTCCTCTTCTCCCTGATCGTCACGTGCGCCTGCCCATCGCCACGCCGGGCTCGTGCTCACTTTATCCCTGCTCCCTCCTGGCCACAAAAGCAGCAGCAGCATCTCTCCTCCCTCCCCGTTCCTCTTTTCCCTTCTCCACGACAGGCACCTCGCCCCTTCTCGCCATGGCTGCCGCTGTGCGCACCTACCTGTCACCGCCTCCATCACCGTCCGGCACCAAGAGAAAGAAGGGGCACGTCGCTTCCCTTCCGCTTCGAAGCAGGAGGAGCCGGGCATGCTTTCTCCTGCCATCGAAGACGTTCGTGCCGAGCGCCGCGCGACATGGCCATCGCGCGCCTCTCCTTCCTCTTCGGCCACCTGCACCGTCCAAGCTCTTCGCCGACCTCCACCCCAGTGAGCACATCCCCTTCCCTCTCCCTGACTTTCCCTCCGCTGCATCGGAAGCATGCGCTACCGCCGCCGCGCGTGCAGCCCTCCCGACAGCAGGTCGCCGCGCCGCGTGCGCACAGTTTGTAGCTAACACAACAACAACGCGCCTCTGCAGACGCCTCAGTTCCCCATCTAGTTCCGGCGAGTTCCAACCATCCCTGACGATCCCAATCATACTCCCGCGAAGAGGGCATCTCCATCTCGCCATAGAAGTTTGTGGCACCCCAATTCATGGTCCATAGCTTTCAAAATCATCCGAAAAGGAAGGCTCGTGAGAACTCTCTCTATTCTCCGTAGATTCCCCATCGTAACAGCCCATATCCGGCGATGATTCCTTAACAAAAGTTGCAGAACTAACATTCCTCTCAAACTTTCGTTCTTGCGGTTTTGCAAAAACTGCAGTGGTTCGCTCACCATCTGCTATCAAAGTAGGGAGCACCTAGCCGGTTTTTACACAAAAATCCAGCCTCAACTCTGGCAGTAGACAGGTGATCTTGTCGGTTTCTTAAAAAGACCCCTGAAGGTTTTCCCTCCTCCACCCGTGGTCCTCGTGGCCCACCTGTCACTCTCCCGAGCTTTTTACTGATCGGTACCCGTCCTTTGCAGTTTTCGCCCGCACTTGTCTGGGATTGCCCACGTGTCGCCTCACGGCTGGTGCCCCTGCGCGTGGTCCCTCCCCGCCCTTTGGCCCACCTGTCGGTGACCTGGGTAGCGAAGGCCTGTGTGCAAAAGTCTCTGGATTTTTCTGTTTAATAAAAACAATTTCAGAATTGTTTAATATGATTTTAAAACCCAGTTTTAATAACTTTTAATTGGTAATTCCAAATAATGCAAATAATATATGTTTTTGAATCAGAAAAATTTGAGGATTTCAAATCTGCCATCCAAATTAATGTTTGTCTAAATTAAATTTTCGAAATTGTTTAATTGCAATAAAATGCCTTTTCTTAATTAGTTAATAACTTTAAATCTACAACTCCAAATTTGACAAATAATATGTCTAAATCGATCAGCGCGACGAGCCTGTTCTAACCATGCATTCCATGTTATGAATTGCAGCATGCATCTTATAAATATTAAGTGGACAGCAAGTGTTATGGGAGCAAAACATGACTAAAACTTAATAAAATGTTTTATTCTTGTACCCCACACCTCACCCATGCCATGCTACATTATTGCCATTTAAATTGTGCATCATTCATCATGGCATACTTGTTTGCTTGTCGCATTTTAATTATATGTTTGTGCACTTTATTTATGTTGGCCCTTGTTTGTTTGGTTCTTCTTCGAATAGACGCCGAGAAGGGGAAATATCAGGAATCCCAGGAGTACTACCCAGATCCGTCCCTCGCTTCAACTGAGCTGCCAGGCAAGCACTACCACATGCTTGCATATATATAGTACCTATTGCCTCTATCTTATTCTTGCATCATTGAGTCACGATTGCATTGAATTGAATCCCAAGTACTGCATAGCCTTTACTTTTAAACCCCACCGAAGCTTGTTCCTCCATCCCATGAGCCATTACTACAGGAGTTGTTTGAGCCATGCGAGTCATAGAACAGCATGTGTAGGGTATGTGAGTGTCTGATGGATAACGAGGTACCTAAACAACTTAACCTGAGTAGTAATGGGATAACTAATGAAAGAGGCACCGGTGAGCAATATCTGTTATTTGGTTTTTCATGCTCACTTTTGTCCCGTAGGACCCCGAGTACTTGATTCCTGTTCCTTGACTATTTGCACTATCCACATCCGGGAGGCTGTGGACCCCCCTGAGCTAGAGCTTGATTCGTTTCTATTTCTTGGGGTCAGAAACTAGTTTGGGGTTTTATTTACTATCCTGTACTTATGCCATGTTACTGTTTTATTAAGATTGTGTGTGGAGCACCTGTACTGTTTTGGATGCGGAGTGTTTTCGCGGTATCGACAAGCCCAGTCACATTTTCGGGTTCCCAGTCGTTTACAGCCATTGACGCAAACGTTGGGTCCGTCTCGGAGCCGGCCAACTTCGTTGCGGGTAGCTTAATGGGGTGACCCCCTGAAATATTTCTGAATTCTGTGATCGCTTTGTCGTGAATGCCTCGTTGGGTTTTGAGTTGGTTTTTCCGAGGTTGATCGAGTGTGTGTTGCTATTTGTGCACCCCTGCAGGGTAAATCTTTCTGAAAGCCGTGTCCGCGGTTATGGACGACTTGGAGCACAGTTTCTCGATCATAGACAAGTATAACTAAAGTACCGTTTTTTAATTTGACTAAGTACCTGACTAGTAAATAGTGCAATACTCATGGAATGGTTAATAAAACTGCCAACGGATGGGTTGTTCGTCCGCTTTCTCATTGGTAAGCGAGAAGGAGGATGGATCTGATACTTTATACTGTTATAACTGTTGTTACCAATTAACGGACATCCGTCTATCATTGGTTAGGCGGATGGTTAGCGAGTATCTATAGACTTGTTAGTTATTATCTTTTGCTGCAATTGCGTCACCCCAGATATATGTCCCCTTTAGAGGCATAAAGACTTGCTAAGTACCCCTAGGGTCTCACATGATAAGTTGTTTGATTCAGATGAACAGGTGTATTCGCAAGATGGATACTGGGTGGAGGAGACAGATGTTGGCAACGATCACTCGGTGTAGAGATTCCGGGGATGGGGATCCGCGAGATCTATGGGCAGGATGTGTTTATTTATGGGGCATCTTATGCCGATTTGCTTCTTGTTCATACTCGGATCTTGTTTCTCGCTTCCGCTTGATACTCTGATGGTTGATGTATGAGGAGCTATCCTAAACTATTACCTCTATCTAGGGTATTTAGATCTTGCCGTATGGCGTTTCAATATTTCTATTTCTTTTAGATGGAATGGCTCTGAGAACTGTTGTATGGTAGCTTGCATACATACTCACTTGTGTATGTATTTGATCTCTTCGCATGTTGCCTATGCCGCTCGCTCTTGTCCCGATGTCTTGGAAGTGGTTAGGACGGCCGACGGGTCTACACGTGGGTGGCCCCCTGGGCCCCCGCTGTACTATTTTAACCACTTCTGGATCATCCAGTCTTCAACTTAGAGCGTAGGGTCCGAGGTAGTTACAATGTTTTTTCTCACAAACCACACTTGGATCCCCTAGTGTCATTGCATGTGTGTTCTTTTCATTAACCACAACTAGAGCCATTGCATGTGTGTTCTTCTCACAAACCACACATGGATCCACCAGTGTCATTGCATGTGTGTTCTTCTCCTGAACCACAACCAGTGTCATTGCATGTCTGTTCTTCTCACAAACCACATAAGGATCCACCAGTGTCATTGTATGTGTGTTCTTCTCATGAACCACACATGGATCCACCAGTGTCATTGCATGTTTGTTCTTTTCATGAACCACCGCTAGAGACATTGCATGTCTGTTCTTTCCACAAACCACATATGGATCCACCAGTGTCATTGCATGTCTGTTCTTTTCATGAACCACAGGTAGAGTCATTGCATGTCTGTTCCTTCCACAAACCACATATGGATCCACCAGTGTCATTGCATGTGTGTTATTTTCATGAACCACAGCTAGAGTCATTGCATATGTGTTCTTCTCATAAACCACATAAGGATACACCAGTGTCATTGCATGTGTGTTCTTTTCATGAACCATACCCAGTGTCATTGCATGTCTGATCTTTCCACAAACCACACATGGATCCACCAGGTTCATTGGATGTGTGTTCTTTCATGAACCACACCCAGTGTGATTGCATGCCTGTTCTTATCACAAACCACACATGGATCCACTAGTGTCATTTCATGTCTGTTTTTCTCATGAACCACACCCAGTGTCATTGCATGTCTGTTCCTCTAAACAAACCACACATGGATCCACCTAGTGTGATTGCATGTCTTTTCTTTTCACAAACCACACATGGATCCACCAGTGTCATTGCATGTGTGTTCTTTTCATGAACCACAGCTAGAGTCATTGCATGTGTGTTCTTCTAAACAAACCACACATGGATCCAGCTAGTGTGATTGCATGTCTGTTCTTCTCGTGAACCACACCCAGTGTCATTGCATGTATGTTCTTCTCATCAAGGGACAACTGTAGTCGCTGCCCCTGAAGAAGGCATCGTACTGGCCGGCCCGCAGCCTCCTCAGCACCTGACCAGTCTTGGTGTGCATGGACTCGTCATCGTTGCAGAAGTCGCTACTGGTAACCTATTGGAAGAAAAGGAAAGTGGGGTAGTAGATGATGTAAGAAGACCGAGCAATCGAAATGCGAACAAGCGAATCCTAATAAACCTAGATCTAGCATCCAACGATGGGAACGGTAGAAGAACTAGGGGAGGGGAGCAAACCCTAGTTACCTCCGACCATGGGTCATCGATGCCGGTGTCGTAGGGGTTCAGCGGAGCGATGTACTTATCATGATCGTAGATGCCCAAGAAGTGCTTGATCTGCTTGTGACCGGCGAGGGCCTCCTCGCCGGCGGGGGGCTCCTCTTCGGCGGCTCCGTCGGTAGCGGGGACGGGGGCCTGGACGGGAACGGCGGCTGCCATCGATGCCTCGACTAGGGCCTGGACAGGGACGGCGGCTACTTTCAACGCGTCGAGGGGGACCGGCGAGGAGACAGGGGCCTCCTTGCCGGTGGCCTCAGAGGCGACGATGGCCACCTTATCCTCCTCCGCCATCGTCGGCGTGGATGGGGTATTCTCGGTAGTTTGTGGATGCTAGTGGGACAGTGGAGAGGGTTGCGTGGGTAGAGTGAGCGAGAGTGAAAGTGGGTGTGCGGAGAGGGGCTCTATAGTTAAGGTGGATGGAAGCAAGGCACGTTTCGTTGCACCACGTGCAACACGCCACGCAGTCTACTGCACCGTGCATCGCGACACGCGCACGGCACATCACGTTTTTTCACCAGGCCATGCATGGCAGTTCTGTATTGAGCCGCATGCAAAGGGCGCATACACAATTTCTATAACAAAGTTTGACACGGCCCTAAAATTGGCGATAGTTAAAAGTGGAAATATAGAGGGGAAGGTAGGTCGCTGTACGGCGAGATTTTTGGGGTTGTGCTAGATCAGGTAGAGGGATGTGTTGATGACTGCGACTGACTCGATTAAGGCGGAGACGTTAGGTCTCGTCGAGCTCAACTCTTCGGCCTCCGGCTAGCGTGTGCAAGTTTCTTACGGCGGGCCCCGTTGGAAGTGAGATTGAGAGCCGCTGCGTAAAAAAGGGATACGTCTTATTAAATCAAGTGGCAATAAATTGCAGCTGTCCATCGACGACCGTGCACTCGATGACGCATGTGTTGTGGCATAGTAGTAACAGTAGTAGGCTTTTCAGACTTGATTAAACATGACATGACCGCTCAATGACTTTTTCCATGGACGGAATCGTGTTCCTTCTTGTAGAAGTCTCGCTGAGGGAGACGTCCATGCTGTCTCACGCTATACTGTGAAGGGCACGACGTGTGCAACGATCATTTTGGACCGCACAGAATCAACGGTTAGTGTGCATGATCTATGTGACAACTGTGACAACCAATCAGGGAGTAGCAGACAGAGTGAGCACGTGTTTGGGCTTCTACGAAAGATAGAGAGAGGGGGGCAAAACTGAGTAGTATCAAAAAACCAAGGGCAAAACTGAGTAGTATAAAAATGGAAAGTGACTGTCTTGTACAATGAAATACATGGATCAACCAATGGCATTGCATGTCTATTCTTTCCACCAACCACATATGGATCCACCAGTGTCATTGCATGTCTGTTATTTTCATGAACCACAGCTAGAGTCATTGCATGTCTGTTCTTTCCAGAAACCACATAAGGATCCACCATTGTCATTGCATGTCTATTCTTTTCATGAACCACAACTAGAATCATTACATGTCAGTTCTTCTCACAAAACACATAAGGATCCACCAGTGTCATTGCATGTCTGTTCTTCTGATGAACCACACCCAGTGTCATTGCATGTGTGTTCTTCTCATGAACCACACATGGATACGCCAGTGTTATTGCATGTGTGTTCTTTTCATGAACCACACCTAGTGTCATTGCATGTCTGTTCTTTTCACAAACCACACATGGATCCACCAGTGTCATTGCATGTGTGTTCTTTCCATGAACCACAGCTAGAGTCATTGCATGTGTGTTCTTCTAAACAAACCACATAAGGATCCACCAGTGTCATTGCATGTCTGTTCTTTTTATGAACCACACCTACTGTCATTGCATGTCTGTTCCTCTAAACAAACCACACATGGATCCACCTAGTGTCATTGCATGTCTCTTCCTCTAAACAAACCACACATGGATCCACCAGTGTCATTGCATGTGTGTTCTTTTCATGAACCACATCTAGAGTCATTGCATGTGTGTTCTTCTAAACAAACCACATAAGGATCCACCAGTGTCATTGCATGTCTGTTCTTTTCATGAACCACACCTAGTGTCATTGCATGTCTGTTCCTCTAAACAAACCACACATGGATCCACCTAGTGTGATTGCATGTCTGTTCTTTTCACAAACCACACATGGATCCACCAGTGGCATTGCATGTGTGTTCTTTTCATGAACCACACCTAGGGTCATTGCATGTCTGTTCTTCTCACAAACCAGATAAGGATCCACCAGTGTCATTGCATGTGTGTTCTTCTCATGAACCACACATGGATCCACCAGTGGCATTGCATGTGTGTTCTTTTCATGAACCACAACTAGAGACATTGCATGTGTGTTCTTTTCACAAAGCAAACATCGATCCACCAGTGTCATTGCATTTGTGTTCTTCTCATGAACCACATCCAGTGTCATTGCATGTCTGTTCTTCTCACAAACCACATAAGGATCCACCAGTGTCATTGGATGTGTGTTCTTCTCATGAACCACACATGGATCCACTAGTGTCATTGCATGTCTGTTCTTTTCATGAACCACAGCTAGAGACATTGCATGTATGTTCTTTCCACAAACCACATATGGATCCACTAGTGTCATTGCATGTCTGTTCTTTTCATGAACCACAGCTAGAGTCATTGCATGTTAGTTCCTTCCACAAACCACATATGGATCCACCAGTTTTATTGCATGTGTGTTCTTTTCATGAACCACAACTAGAGTCATTGCATGTGTGTTCTTCTCACAAACCACATAAGGATACACCAGTGTCATTGCATGTGTGTTCTTTTCATGAACCACACCCAGTGTCATTGCATGTCTGTTCCTTCCACAAACCACACATGGATCCACCAGGTTCATTAGATGTGTGTTCTTTTCATGAACTACACCCAGTGTGATTGCATGTCTGTTCTTTTCACAAACCACACATGGATCCACCAGTGTCATTTCATGTCTGTTCTTTTCATGAACCACAGCTAGAGTCATTGCATGTTTGTTCTTTCCAAAAACCACACATGGATCCACCTAGTGTGATTGCATGTCTGTTCTTTTCACAAACCACACATGGGTCCAACAATGTCATTGCATGTGTGTTCTTTTCATGAACCACAGCTAGATTCATTGCATGTGTATTCTTCTAAATAAACCACATAAGGATCCACCAGTGTCATTGCATGTTTGTTCTTCTCATGAACCACACCCAGTGTCATTGCATGTCTGTTCCTCTAAACAAACCACACATGGATCCACCTAGTGTCATTGCATGTCTGTTCTTTCCACAAAACACACATGGATCCACCAGTGTCATTTCATGTGTGTTCTTTTCATGAACCACACCCAGTGTGATTGCATGTATGTTCTTTTCACAAACCACACATGGATCCACCAGTGTCATTTCATGTCTGTTCTTTTCATGAACCACAGCTAGAGTCAATGCATGTCTGTTCTTTCCAAAAACGACACATGGATCCACCTAGTGTGATTGCATGTCTGTTCTTTTCACAAACCACACATGGATCCAACAGTGTCATTGCATGTGTGTTCTTTTCATGAACCACAGCTAGATTCATTGCATGTGTATTCTTCTAAATAAACCACATAAGGATCCACCAGTGTCATTGCATGTTTGTTCTTCTCATGAACCACACCCAGTGTCATTGCATGTCTGTTCCTATAAACAAACCACACATGGATCCACCTAGTGTGATTGCATGTCTATTCTTTTCACAAACCACACATGGATCCACCAGTGTCATTTCATGTGTGTTCTTTTCATGAACCACAGCTAGAGTCATTGCATGTGTGTTCTACTAAACAAACCACACATGGATCCACCTAGTGTGATTGAATGTCTGTTGTTCTCATGAACCACAACCAGTGTGATTGCATGTCTGTTATTTTCACAAACCACACATGAATCCACCAGTGTCATTGCATGTGTGTTCTTTTCATGAACCACAGCTAGAGTCATTGCATGTGTGTTCTTCTCACAAACTACACATGGATCCACCAGTGTCATTGCATGTGTGTTCTTTTCATGAACCACAACTAGAGTCAGTGCATGTCTGTTCTTTCTACAAACCACACATGGATCCACCTAGTGTCATCGCATGTCTGTTCTTCTCATGAACCACACATGGATCCACTAGTATCATTACATGTGTGTTCTTTTCATGAACCACAGCTAGAGTCATTGCATGTGTGTTCTTCTAAACAAACCACATAAGGATCCACCAGTGTCATTGCATGTCTGTTCTTTTCATGAACCAAACCCAGTGTCATTGCATGTCTGTTCCTCTAAACAAAACACAAATGGATCCACCTAGTGTGAATGCTTGTCTGTTCTTCTCACAAACCACACACGGATCCACCAGTGTCATTGCATGTGTGTTCTTTTCATGAACCACATCTAGAGTCATTGCATGTCTGTTCTTTCCACAAACTACACATGGATCCACCTAGTGTGATTGCATGTCTATTCTTTTCACAAATCACACATGGATCCACTAGTGTCATTACATGTGTGTTCTTTTCATGAACCACAGCTAGAGTCATTGCATGTGTGTTCTTCTAAACAAACCACATAAGGATCCACCAGTGTCATTGCATGTCTGTTCTTTTCATGAACCGCACCCACTGCCATTGCATGTCTGTTCCTCTAAACAAACCACACATGGATCCACCTAGTGTGATTGCATGTCTGTTCTTTTCACAAACCACACATGGATCCACCAGTGTCATTGCATGTGTGTTCTTTTCATGAACCATAGCTAGAGTCATTGCATGTCAGTTCTTCTCACACACCACATAAGGATCCACCAGTGTTATTGCATGTCTGTTCTTTTCATGAACCACACCCAGTGTCATTGCATGTATGTTCCTCTAATCAAACCACACATGGATACACCTAGTGTAATTGCATGTCTGTTCTTTTCACAAACCACACATGGATCCACAAGTGGCATTGCATGTGTGTTATTTTCATGAACCAGAGCTAGAGTCATTACATGTGTGTTCTTCTCACAAACCACACATGGATCCACTAGTGTCATTGCATGTCTGCTCTTCTCATGAACCATAGTCAGTGTCATTGCATGTCTGTTCTTTCACAAACCACATAAGGATCCACCAGTGTCATTGGATGTGTGTTCTTCTCATGAACCACACATGGATCCACCAGTGTCATTGCATGTCTGTTCTTTTCATGAACCACAACTAGAGTCATTGCATGCCTGTTCTTTCCACAAACCATATATGGATCCACTAGTGTCATTGCATGTCTGTTCTTTTCATGAACCACATCTAGAGTCATTGTATGTCAGTTCTTCTCACAAACCACATAAGGATCTACCAGTGTCATTGCATGTCTGTTCTTCTCATGAACCACACCCAGTGTCATTGCATGTGTGTTCTTCTCATGAACCACACATGGATACACCAGTGTCATTGTATGTGTGTTCTTTTCATGAACCACACCCAGTGTCATTGCATGTCTGTTCTTTTCACGAACCACACATGGATCCACCAGTGTCATTGGATGTGTGTTCTTTTCATGAACCATAGCTAGAGTCATTGCATGTGTGTTCTTCTAAACAAACCACATAAGGATCCACCGGTGTCATTACATGTCTGTTCTTTTCATGAACCACACCCAGTGTTATTGCATGTCTGTTCCTCTAAACAAACCACACATGGATCCACCTAGTGTGATTGCATGTCTGTTCTTTTCACAAACCACACATGGATCCACCAGTGTCATTGCATGTGTGTTCTTTTCATGAACCACAGCTAGAGTCATTGCATGTCTGTTCTTTCCACAAACCACACATGGATCCACCTACTGTGATTGCATGCCTGTTCTTTTCACAAACCACATAAGGATCCACCAGTGTCTTTGCATGTCTGTTCTTTTCATGAACCACAACTAAAGTCATTGATTGTCTGTTCTTTCCACAAACCACACATGGATCCACCCTATGTCATTGCATATCTGTTCTTTTCACAAACCACACATGGATCCCCAGTGTCATTGCATGTGTGTTCTTTTCATGAACCACACCCAGTGTCATTGCAAGTGTGTTCTTCTCACAAACCACACATGGATCCACCAGTGTTATTGCATGTGTGTTCTTCTCATGAACCATAGCCAGTGTCATTGCATGTCTGTTCTTCTCACAAACCACATAAGGATCCACCAGTGTCATTGGATGTGTGTTCTTCTCATGAACCACACATGGATCCACAAGTGTCATTGCATGTCTATTCTTTTCATGAACCACAGCTAGAGTCATTGCATGTCTGTTCTTTCCATAAACCACATATGGATCCACCAGTGTCATTGCATGTCTGTTCTTTTCATGAACCATAGCTAGAGTCATTGCATGTCTGTTCCTTCCACAAACCACATATGGATCCACTAGTGTCATTGCATGTGTGTTCTTTTCGTGAACCACAGCTAGGAGTCATTGCATGTCTGTTCTTTCAACAAACCACACATGGATCCACCCAGTGTCATTGCATGTTTGTTCTTCTCATGAACCACACATGGATCCACCAGTGTCATTGCATGTGTGTTCTTTTCATGAACCACAGCTAGAGTCATTGCATGTGTGCTCTTCTAAACAAACCACATAAGGATCCACCACTGTCATTCCATGTCTGTTCTTTTCATGAACTGCACCCAGTGTTATTGAATGTCTGTTCCTCTAAACGAACCACACATGGATCCACCTAGTGTGTTTGCATGTCTGCTCTTTTCACAAACCACACATGGATCCACCAGTGTCATTCATGTGTGTTCTTTTCATGAACCACAACTAGAGTCATTGTATGTCTGCTCTTTTCACAAACCACACATGGATCCACCAGTGTCATTGCATGTGTGTTATTTTCATGAACCATAGCTAGAGTCATTGCATGTCAGTTCTTCTCACAAACCACATAAGGATCCACAAGTGTGATTGCATGTTTGTTCTTTTCATGAACCACACCTAGTGTCATTGGATGTCTCTTCCTCTAAACAAACCACACATGGATCCACCTAGTGTGAGTGCTTGTCTGTTCTTTTCACAAACCACACATGGATCCACCAGTGCCATTGCATGTGTGTTCTTTTCATGAACCAGAACTAGAGTCATTGCATGTGTGTTCTTCTAAACAAACCACATAAGGATCCACTAGTGTCATTGCATGTGTGTTCTTCTCATCGACCACACCCAGTGTCATTGCATGTGTGTTCTTATCATGAACCACACATGGATCCACCAGTGTCGTTGCATGTGTGTTCTTTTCGTGAACCACAGCTAGAGTCATTGCATGTGTGTTCTTCTCAGAAACCACACATGGATCCATCAGTGTCATTGTATGTGTGTTCTTCTCATGAACCACAACCAATGTCATTGCATGTATGTTCTTCTCACAAACCACATAAGGATCCACCAGTGTCATTGGATGTGTGTTCTTCTCATGAACCACACATGGATCCATCAGTGTCATTGTATGTGTGTTCTTCTCATGAACCACAACCAATGTCATTGCATGTCTGTTCTTCTCACAAACCACATAAGGATCCACCAGTGTCATTGGATGTGTGTTCTTCTCATGCACCACACATGGATCCACCAGTGTCATTGTATGTCTGTTCTTTTCATGAACCACGGCTATAATCATTGCATGTCTGTTGTTTCCACAAACCACATGAGGATCCATCAGTGTCATTGCATGTCTGTTCTTTTCATGAGCCACACCCAGTGTCATTGCATGTCTGTTCCTTTAAACAGACCACACATGGATCCACCTAGTGTGATTGCATGTCTGTTCTTTTCACAAACCACACATGGATCCACCAGTGTCATTGCATGTGTGTTCTTTTCATGAACCACAGCTAGAGTCATTGCATGTCTGTTCTTTCCACAAACCACACATGGATCCACCTACTGTGATTGCATGTCTGTTCTTTTCACAAACCACACATGGATCCAAGAGTGTCATTGCATGTGTGTTCTTTTCATGAACCACAGCTAGATTCATTGCATGTGTATTCTTCTAAATAAACCACATAAGGATCCACCAGTGTCATTGCATGTTTGTTCTTCTCATGAACCACACCCAGTGTCATTGCATGTCTATTCCTCTAAACAAACCACACATGGATCCACCTAGTGTGATTGCATGTCTGTTCTTTTCACAAACCACACATGGATCCACCAGTGTCATTGCATGTGTTTTCTTTTCGTGAACCACAGTTAGAGTCATTGCATGTGTGTTCTTCTAAACAAACCACATAAGGATCCACTAGTGTCATTGCATGTCTGTTCTTCTCATGAACCACACCCAGTGTCATTGCATGTCTGTTCTTCTCATGAACCACACATGGATCCACCAGTGTCATTGTATGTGTGTTCTTTTCATGAACTACAGCTAGAGTCATTGCATGTGTGTTCTTCTCACAAACCGCACATGGATCCACCAGTGTCATTGCATGTGTGTTCTTCTCATGAACCACAGCCAGTGTCATTGCATGTCTGTTATTCTCACGTAACATATAAGGATGCACCACTGTCATTGGATGTGTGATCTTCTCATGAAACACACATGGATCCACCCGTGTCATTGCATGTCTGTTCTTTTCATGAACCACAGCTAGAGTCATTACATGTCTGTTCTTTCCACAAACCACATATGGATCCACCAGTGTCATTGCATGTCTATTCTTTTCATGAACCACAGCTAGAGTCATTGCATGTCAATTCTTCTCACAAACCACATAAGGATCCACTAGTGTCATTGCATGTCTGTTCTTCTCATGAACCACACCTAGTGTCATTGTATGTTTGTTCTTCTCATGAACGCCACATGGACACCAGTGTCATTGCATGTGTGTTCTTTTCATGAACCACACCCAGTGTAATTGCATACCAGTTCTTTTCACAAACCACACATGGATCCACTAGTGTCATTGCATGTGTGTTCTTGTCATGAACCACAGCTAGAGTCATTGCATGTGTGTTCTTCTAAACAAACCACATAAGGATCCACCAGTGTCGTAGCATGTCTGTTCTTCTCATGAACCACACCTAGTGTCATTGCATGTCTGTTACTCTAAACAAACCACACATGGATCCACCTAGTGTGATTGCATGTCTGTTCTTTTCACAAACCACACATGGATCCACCAGTGTCATTGCATGTGTGTTCTTTTCATGAACCACAACTAGAGTCATTGCATGTCTGTTCTTCTAAACAAACCACACATGGATCCACCTAGAGTTATTGCATGTCTGTTCTTCTCATGAACCACACTCAGTTTCATTGCGTGTGTGTTCTTCTCATGAACCACACCTAGTGTCATTGCATGTGTGTTCTTCTCATCAACCACACATGGATCCATCGGTGTCATTGCATGTGTGTTCTTTTCATGAACCACAACTAGAATCATTGCACGTGTGTTCTTCTCACAAACCACACATGGATCCACCAGTGTCATTGCATGTGTGTTCTTCTCATGAACCACAGCTAGTGTCATTGCATGTCGGTTCTTCTCATAAACCACATAAGGATCCACCAGTGTCATTGGATGTGTGTTCTTCTCATGAACCACACATGGATCCACCCGTGTCATTGCATGTCTGTTCCTTTCATGAACCACAACTAGAGTCATTGCATGTCTGTTCTCTCCACAAACCACATGGATCCACCAGTGTCATTGCATGTCTATTCTTTTCATGAACCACAGCTAGAGTCATTGCATGTCAGTTCTTCTCACAAACCACACAAGGCTCCACCAGTGTCATTGCATGTCTGTTCTTCTCATGAACCACACCCAGTGTCATTGCATGTTTGTTCTTCTCATGAACGCCACATGGATACACCAGTGTCATTGCATGTGTGTTCTTTTCATGAACCACACCCAATGTCATTGCATGTTTGTTCTTTTCACAAACCACACATGGATCCACCAGTGTCATTGCATGTGTGTTCTTTTCAGGAACCACAGCTATAGTCATTGCATGTGTGTTCTTCTAAACAAACCACATAAGGATCCACCAGTGTCATAGCATGTCTGTTCTTCTCATGAACCACACCTAGTGTCATTGCATGTCTGTTCCTCTAAACAAACCACACATGGATCCACCTAGTGTGATTGCATGTCTATTCTTTTCACAAACCACACATGGACACATAAGTGTTATTGCATGTGTGGTCTTTTCATGAACCACACCCAGTGTCATTGCGTGTCTGTTCTTTTCACAAACCACACATGGATCCACCAGTGTCATTGCATGTGTGTTCCTTTCATGAACCACTGCTAGAGTCATTGCATGTGTGTTCTTCTAAACAAACCATATAAGCATCTACCCGTGTCATTGCATGTCTATTGTTCTCATGAACCACACCCAGTGTCATTGCATGTCTGTTCCTCTAAACAAACCACACATGGATCCACCTAGTGTGATTGCATGTTTGTTCTTTTCACAAACCACACATGGATCCACTAGTGTCATTGCATGTGTGTTCTTTTCATGAACCACAGCTAGAGTCATTGCATGTCTGTTCTTCTAAACAAACCACACATGGATCCACCTAGTGTGATTGCATGTCTGTTCTTCTCATGAACCACACCCAGTGTCATTGCATGTGTGTTCTTCTCATGAACCACACGTAGTGTCATTGCATGTGTGTTCTTCTCATGAACCACACATGGATCCACCAGTGTCATTGCATGTGTGTTCTTTTCATGAACCACAGCTAGAATCATTGCGCGTGTGTTCTTCTCACAAACCACACATGGATCCACCAGTGTCATTGCATGTGTGTTCTTCTGATGAACCACAGCCAGTGTCATTGCATGTCGGTTCTTCTCATAAACCACATAAGGATCCACCAGTGTCATTGGATGTGTGTTCTTCTCATGAACCACACATGGATCCACCCGTGTCATTGCATGTCTGTTCTTTTCATGAACCATAACTAGAGTTATTGCATGTCTGTTCTTTCCACAAACCACATATGGATCCACCAGTGTCATTGCATGTCTATTCCTTTCATGAACCACAACTAGAGTCATTGCATGTCAGTTCTTCTCACAAACCACACAAGGATCCACCAGTGTCATTGCATGTCTGTTCTTCTCATGAACCACACCCAGTGTCATTGCATGTTTGTTCTTCTCATGAACGCCACATGGATACACCAGTGTCATTGCATGTGTGTTCTTTTCATGAACCACACCCAATGTCATTGCATGTTTCTTCTTTTCAGAAACCACACATGGATCCACCAGTGTCATTGCATGTGTGTTCTTTTCATGAACCACAGCTAGAGTCATTGCATGTGTGTTCTTCTAAACAAACCACACAAGGATCCACCAGTGTCATAGCATGTCTGTTCTTCTCATGAACCACACCTAGTGTCATTGCATGTCTGTTCCTCTAAACAAACCACACATGGATCCACCTAGTGTGATTGCATGTCTATTCTTTTCACAAACCACACATGGACACATAAGTGTCATTGCATGTGTGGTCTTTTCATGAACCACACCTAGTGTCATTGCGTGTCTGTTCTTTTCACAAACCACACATGGATCCACCAGTGTCATTGCATGTGTGTTCTTTTCATGAACCACAGCTAGATTCATTGCATGTGTGTTCTTCTAAACAAACCATATAAGCATCTACCAGTGTCATTGCATGTGTATTCTTCTCATGAACCACACCCAGTGTCATTGCATGTCTGTTCCTCTAAACAAACCACACATGGATCCACGTAGTGTGATTGCATGTCTGTTCTTTTCACAAACCACACATGGATCCACCAGTGTCATTGCATGTGTGTTCTTTTCATGAACCACAGCTAGAGTCATTGCATGTCTGTTCTTCTAAACAAACCACACATGGATCCACCTAGTGTGATTACATGTCTGTTCTTCTCATGAACCACACCCAGTGTCATTGCATGTGTGTTCTTCTCATGAACCACACCTAGTGTCATTGCATGTGTGTTCTTCTCATGAACCACACATGGATCCACCAGTGTCATTGCATGTGTGTTCTTTTCATGAACCACAACTAGAATCATTTCATGTGTGTTCTTCTCACAAACCTCTCATGGATCCACCAGTGCCATTGCATGTGTGTTCTTCTCACAAACCACATAAGGATCCACCAGTTTCATTGGATGTGTGTTCTTCTCATGAACCACACATATATCCACCAGTGTCATTGCATGTCTGTTCTTTTCATGAACCACAACTAGAGTCATTGCATGTCTGTTCTTTCCACAAACCACATAAGTATCCACAAGTGTCATTGCATGTCTGTTTTTTTCATGAACCACACAGTGTAATTGCATGTCTGTTCCTCTAAACAAACCACACATGGATCCACCTAGTGTGATTGCATGTCTGTTCTTTTCACAAACCACACATGGATCCACCAGTGTCATTGCATGTCTGTTCTTCTCATGAACCACACCCAGTGTCATTGCATGTCTGTTCTTCTCATGAACCACACATGGATCCACCAGTGTCATTGAATGTGTGTTCTTTTCATGAACCACAGCTAGAGTCATTGCATGCGTGTTCTTGTCACAAACCGCACTATGATCCACCAGTGTCATTGCATGTGTGTTCTTCTCATGAACCACAACCAATGTCATTGCATGTATGTTCTTCTCACAAACCACATAAGGATCCACCCGTGTCATTGGATGTGCGTTCTTCTCATGAAGCACACATGGATCCACCAGTGTCATTGGATGTCTGTTCTTTTCATGAACCACAGCTAGAGTCCTTGTATGTCTGTTCTTTCCACAAACCACATAAGGATCCACCAGTGTCATTGCATCTCTATTCTTTTCATGAACCACACCCAGTGTCATTGCATGTATGTTCCTCTAAGCAAACCATACATGGATCCACCTAGTGTGATTGCGTGTCTGTTCTTTTCACAAACCACACATGGATCCACCAGTGTCATTGCATGTGTGTTCTTTTCATGAACCACAGCTAGAGTCATTGCATGTGTGTTCTTCTAAACAAAGCACATAAGGATCCACCAGTGTCATTGCATGTCTGTTCTTCTCATGAACCACACATGAATCCACCAGTGTCATTGCATGTGTGTTCTTTTCACGAACCACAGCTAGAGTCATTGCATGTCTGTTCTTTCCACAAACCACATAAGCATCCACCAGTGTCATTGCATGTATGTTCTTTTCATGAACCACACCCATTGTCACTGCATGTCTATTCCTCTAAACAAACCACACATGGATCCACCTAGTATGATTGCATGTCTATTCTTTTCACAAACCACCCATGGATCCACCAGTGTCATTGCATGTGTGTTCTTTTCATGAACCACAACTAGAGTCATTTCATGTGTGTTCTTCTCACAAACCACACATGGATCGACCAGTGTCATTGCATGCCTATTCTTTTCATGAACCACAGCTAGAGTCATTGCATGTCTGTTCTTTCCACAAACCACACATGGATCAACCTAGTGTGATTGCATGTCTGTTCTTCTAAACAATCCGCACATGGATCCACCTAGTGTGATTGCATGTCTGTTCTTCTCATGAACCACACCCAGAATCATTGCATGCGTGTTCTTCTCATGAACCACGCATGGATCCACCAATGTCATTGCATGTGTGTTCTTATTATGAACCAGAGCTAGTCATTGCATGTGTGTTCTTCTCATAAACCACACATGGATCCAGCAGTGTCATTGCATGTGTGTTCTTCTCATGAACCACAGCCAGTGTCATTGCATGTCTGTTCTTCTCACAAACCACATAAAGATCCACCAGTGTCATTGTATGTGTGTTCTTTTCATGAACCACACATGGACCCACCAGTGTCATTGCATGTCTGTTCTTTTCATGAACCACAGCTAGAGTCATTGCATGTCTGTTCTTTCCACAAACCACATAAGAATACACCAGTGTCATTGCATGTCTGTTCTTTTCATGAACCACACCCAGTGTCATTGCATGTTTGTTCCTCTAAACAAACCACACATGGATCCACCTAGTGTGATTGCATGTCTGTTCTTTTCACAAACCATACATGGATCCACTAGTGTCATTGCATGTCTGTTCTTTTCATGAACCACACCCAGTATCATTGCATGTTTGTTCCTCTAAACAAACCACACATGGATCCACCTAGTGTGATTGCATGTATGTTCTTTTCACAAACCACACATGGATCAACCAGTGTCATTGCATGTGTGTTCTTTTCATGAACCACAGCTATAGTCATTGCAGGTCTGTTCTTTCCACAAACCACACATGGATCCACCTAGTGTGATTGCATGTGTGTTCTTTTCACAAACCACACATGGATCCACCAGTGTCATTGCATGTGTGTTCTTTTCATGAACCACAGCTAGAGTCATTGCATGTCTGTTCTTTCCACAAATCACATAAGGATCCACCGGTGTCATTGCATGTTTGTTCTTCTCATGAACCACACGTAGTGTCATTGCATGTGTGTTCTTCTCATGAAGTACACATGGATACACCAGTGTCATTGCATGTGTGTTCTTTTCATGAACCACACCTAGTGTCATTGCATGTCTGTTCTTTTCAAAACCACACAAGGATCCACCAGTGTCATTGCATGTGTGTTCTTTTCATGAACCATAGCTAGAGTCATTGCATGTGTGTTCGTCTAAACAAACCACATAAGGATCCACCAGTGTCATTGCATGTATGTTCTTTTCATGAACCACACCCAGTGTCATTGCATGTCCGTTCCTCTAAACAAACCACACATGGATCCACCTAGTGTGATTGCATGTCTGTTCTTTTCACAAACCACACATGGATCCACCAGTGTCATTGCATGTGTGTTCTTTTCATGAACCATAGCTAGAGTCATTGCATGTGTGTTCGTCTAAACAAACCACATAAGGATCCACCAGTGTCATTGCATGTATGTTCTTTTCATGAACCACACATGGATCCACTAGTGTCATTGCATGTGTGTTCTTTTCATGAACCACAGCTAGTGCCATTGCATGTGTGTTCTTCTAAACAAACCACATAAGGATCCACTAGTGTTATTGCATGTCTGTTCTTTTCATGAACCAGACCTAGTGTTATTGCATGTTTGTTCCTCTAAACAAAACACACATGGATCCACATAGTGTGATTGCATGTCTGTTCTTTTCACCAACCACACATGGATCCACCAGTGTCATTGCATGTGTGTTCTTTTCATGAACCACACCCAGTGTCATTGCATGTCTGTTCTTTTCATGAACCACACCCAGTGTCATTGCATGTCTGTTCCTCTCATAAACCACATATGGATCCTAACCTTAGGAGAGCCCTAACCTTAGCCCCCCAATGGGTGGCCGTTAGACCGAGTCTTCTAGAAGGCACACCCTAACACAGTTGTTCTGCTTGACGATTGTTACATACCGTTCGATCGGTGCGCTTGGACGATTGGGATGGTCTTCGTGAGAGCGATCCGCGAGTAGGCTGTTTTGCGGCATGATTGGCCACGCTTGCTCTGGACAAACTGGCAGCACCAGGCGCTCCCCTGTTGCGAGTGTCACGACTCACGAGTTGAGTGGGCCATATCCCAGTGTCATGTCCCCATTACTTCTCTTCCTCCCCGTACTTCTCTTCCTTCCCCTCGAACCACTTTCCCCACTTCACTCCCATCTTGCCGTAGCCGCAAGCCGATGGCGCCTCCATCCCAATCCCCTCTCCAGTAGCCACCCCCCTCCCCTCTCGCCATGGGTTCAAGGGGAGACGGGGAGGAAACACGTCGTGACGATAGGGACGGTGATTTCGATGTGAGTTGTCTCATCTCTATCTCTATCATCTGTGGCCAGTTATCTATTTTTTGAGCTAGATCTACTCTATTTACTCATGCACGTATGATGTGTTAGGCCAACTAGACGATGTATGACTCCGACTATCACGGTTTAGTGGATGAAGACAGTCCTCTGCTATGTAAACATGGACATGTGCCCGCTAAATTTGTAGCGTTAGAAGGATGAAACACAGGCAGGAGGTTTCTATGGTGTCAAGGACATCGTGCAATGATGCAAGGCGGAAGTTGCGGTGTTGTCAAATGGGTAGATCCAGGGTGGCCCAAATCGATGTAGAAAATGCTGGACAAACTATGGGATATGACTGTTAAGTTGAAAGAATCCATACTCAGCTCACTTCTTGACAGTGTTGAGATGAAGCTATGGGACCCAGTTGACACGACCAAGCTTAACCAAGATCTTAGGAGGGTGCAAGACAAGGTTAGCAAAGTCGAGAAGGAGAGGGACGTGGCATTGGCCCTGAAGGCTAAAGCAGAGCAAGAACTGACTCAAGCAAGGAATGATCTTCACCAGGCCAAAGTCCTATAGTTCACAACTACGAGTATTGACAAGTGCATGAGGAAAAATACAGAGAAACAATTGAAGATGTGCAAGGAAGATGCTAAAAGGAAGGAGCAGACAAATCGACCCTTGCTCTCGTAGGAAGATGCGCATTGGGCTAAGATTAGGAAGATCAAGGAGATGTGTGATAACTAGTTCAATTTAGCTTGAGCTCCGTGCCTTTTTAAGTTGTAATAGTAGTACTTGTTAACCTAGCGGTCTAAACTAGTGGTCCCGGAGTCCTGGGAGGAAAAAAATTTCTCTCCGGTTAGTCCGTCTTAACCCTGCATCACTTCCTTTTGTCTGATCATGGTGGTATTCTGACATTGGTGGTTTGTTTAAACATAATTTATGTGGATTGTGCCGCATGCAAATGACACAACCACAATTTATAAAGGGGAAGCACGTACACCCGGTTAATGGAGATCCGGGAGCTTCGCCAGACGCAGGGGATGCAGGAGCAGGGAGGCGGTGAGATAGACGGGCTCAAGCGTCTGGGCATTATCGGTTGCCATTGCTGTTTATGTTGCCACGTCGTTGTGCAGCATTTGAAATAAGTTGCTGCTTCGTGGAGTGTGGCAGCTTAAATAATTTATTTATGTGCCACTTACATTCCGTTGTATTTGGAGACCTCCTACCCCTCAGCAATCGTGGAACCGGTGCTGCCTGTTTTCAGATAGCAGTGGCACAATCACAATTTCAGATTCAACTACTGACTCGGGCGTTTCCAAACCCTAAGTCGCGGTACATTTTACTCAGAGAACGTGGGTAGATTGTTTCGCCCAGCAACATGCCACACACAGAGCTCCAGAATTTAACAGAATTACATATATAGGTTCAAGTTCAACACATTACTATGAATCTTCATTGCCAGCAGCCTTCTTCCGCAGCCTGGGTGCCTGATGATCCACAAGTATAGGGGGTGTATCGCAGTATTTTCGAGGGAAGTGAAACCCAATTTATTGATTCGACACAAGGGGAGCCAAAGAAAATTTATCATCCTTAACAACTGAGTTGTCAATTCAGCTGCACCTGGAAACAATCTTTCTCACAGCAGTTTATCAGTAGCAACAGTTTTGTAGTTGGAATAGTAAAGTAACAGCAGTAGCAAAGCAAAGACAGTAGTAACAAAAGCAGTAACAGTGGGATTCGAGTGCGGTAGGCATAGGGATGGATGGACGGGCATTGCATGGACAAGACAATCCACATAGCAATCAGAACATAGGGAAATTGCAGATAAATAAGATTAAGCATCCAAGTACTAGACAATCCTAGGCATGTGTTCCATAAATAGTCATACGTGCTCGCAATGAGAACTTGCACAACATCTTTTGTCCTGCCAGCCCGTTTGCAGTGGGGCCTCTAGGGAACTACTGGCAATTAAGGTGCTCCTTTTAATAGAGCACCGGAGCAAAGCATTAACACTCCGTGAACACATGTGATCCTCACATCAAAGCCATTCCCTTCCGGTTATCCCGATTTCTGTCACTTCGGGGCCATAGGTTCCGGACAACAACGTGTGTAAACAACTTGCAGATAAGACCCAAAAACAATACTATCATAATGAATCAATAATACGTTTAGATCTGAAATCATGGCACTCAGGCCCTAGTGACAAGCATTAAGCACAACAAGTCGCAACAAAGTCATAAAGCACTAATAAAAGATACTAGGCACCATGCCCTAACAATCTGATGCCATTACATGAACGATCTCATCCAATCCCTACCATCCCCATAGCCTACAGCGGGGGATTACTCACTCATAGATGGGGGAAACATGGATGGTCGATGGAGAAGCGATGGTGATGATGACGGTGATGATCTCCTCCAATTCCCCGTCCCGGCAGGGTGCCAGAACGGAGTTTCTGGTGCTGTTTCGTGGAATCTAGTGGTGGCGGCGGAGCGGAACTCCTTCTGGAAAAACATCGAACCCCCCGAAGTTTTTAGGTCAGAAGACTCCTTATAGGCGAAGAGAGAGGCCGAGGGGGTGCCTAGGGGTCCCACACCACCCCCTGGCGCGGCCTGGCCTGGCCCGTGCCAACAGGTGGTGTGGCCACCCCCTGGCTCTTCTCCGTCTCGTATTCTGGCTCCTGGAGTCTTCGGATGAAATAGGATTTTTGGCATATTTTCCGGGATTTTTCCTGATAGTTGATTTTCTACACAAAAAGTAGACACCAAGGCAATTCTGCTGAAAACAGCGTCAGTTCACATTAGTTGCATCCAAATCACACAAGTATAGAGGAGAAACAATAGAAAAAGTGTTCGGGAAAGTAGATATGTTTTGGACCTATCAACTCCCCCAAGCTTAGCTTATTGCCTGTCCTTAAGCAATTCAGTTGAAAACTGAGTGCGATAAAAGAACTTTCACGAACACATTTGCTTCATATGATGTAAATATTCTTAGCAATGTGATCAACTACTCAGACAGTTCATAATAAAGAGTATGCAACTGAGTCTACTTAATAGTCATTGCAAGCTATGAAGAGATTCCAACTCAAGAATAATAAGTAGCACGAAGCACAAACATAAGCAACATTACAATGCTCATAGAAAGGTATGATAGAGTGGTATCTCGCTTGCCTTTGATTATGAATGTCAAGGCACCTCTGAAGTTCAAGTGGTGACTAGAAGTAAAGACATTAAGGATACAAGCATCAAAGTCATAACACAAGTAATCAAGTAATGGAACAAACACAAAGAATGACAACTATGCTCTCAAGAAGGTGCTCAAAGAATATATGGAGACTCAACAATAGAAGAAAAAGGTTTTGAATAATTTTGAAAGGCTTCCAAATGCTGAAAGTATGGTACTCGTTAGCTTTGAGCTCTCATTGCCCCTATCATAAGCATCTTGAATGTGGTTAAGGTGAAAGTGACACAACTAAGAGGATATGCTTGACAAGTTATAAATCGAAGTCTCATACCCCTTACTTACGAAGACCGATCCTCATGCTACTCAACTTCAGTCACAAGTAAGCTCTTGTCATTGTAAGTACATACGTATCATAGAGAACCGCCAACGGGGTATCCCTTGCACATGACACAGGAGCTATCCCATGATCAAAATACAAGGCAAACAGACAATGAGCATCTCGGCAATCTTTTTATTTACTATTTGCATAGATTTTTATTGAGGATGCTTCATAGAATGCTCATTATGGTTATGCTGCAAGTTTCCACCATGATTAGGCATGGCTTAGGCTAGCGACCCAGGCGTTTCTCTAACATACATACAAACTCCATGATCTTACAAGTTCCACTTTTATTTCACACCGTCAGGATCCATAAGCAAAAGAACATGATATCAACTAGGTACAAAGTACCTATGAAGCGTTGAAAGCGGTCGCCATGATACATGGTTCTGCTAACTTCAACTCATAAAGCGCAAGCATATGCACAACAAATAAGGACGCAATGGTTCAGGTTTATTCAGTGCAAGAAAATAAAGTGTGCCATCAAGTTCGTGAGAGCTTTACTAACTAACTTTCTCATAACAAACAAACATTTTATTCGGAAGAAAACAAGGCATATTGAATATGCACGGAAGTAGCAAATGATGCTAATAGGTAGGTATGGTGGACACTTTGGAAATATTTGGTTTAGGGAGTTGGAAGCTTGAGTAAAACATACTCAGTGAAAGTGAAGGTTAGCAATAGTAAGGGAGCGACAAACGAGAGAGCAATAGCTATCATTATCATGCTTGCAACAAAACAAGACTGCTCATGGCATGAAAGTGATTCAAGATCCTCAAGGCAAAATAATTCATCAAGGCTTAACTGATTATTACAGTCATGTGCATGCATGAGCATGTGCCAATTCAATTCAAATGAAACATTCAGAGGAGGATACCACGGTGTCATACCAATTTATGAATAGAGTAATGCAAGCAAACATTCATGAGACATGCTACAAACTATTAGCGTGTTGGAGCTAATCACAAGAAAGCAAGAACTACTAAGCATCCAAAGATAACATACACCCTACATGAACGGACTAAGAAATCTCACAATGATGAGTATATGTACAAAAATGAAGACAAATAGAGTTCGTTACTAGCCTCTCACCACGCCTCAAGTTGTCATTAATCCTCATTATTGCTCTTCACTTGTGTGGCTTGAATAATAATATGAAACCAATAATCCACTGAGAACTGCCGAACCCTGTAGCAAACTCGCAAAAACCAAAGAAGAATGACAAATATTTTTTGTGTTTTCGATTTTTAAACAAGAACCAAAAGAGAAAAACAAACAAAGCAAAATCTTTTTGGGTTTTTCGAATAGTTCAAACAAAGCAAAAAGGGAAAAGCAAACTGAAGCAAAACGAAGAAGCAAACCAAAGAGAAACAACAAAAATATTTTTGGTCTTTTTGTGTTTTCAGAAAGCAAAAGCAAAGAAGAACGAAAACTAAAAAGAGAACGAAAACATGAATATACAAAGTATCGACGCAACATGATATGGAGATGAGTGCGGTGTCGGCGTACCTTCCCCCAAGCTTAGGCTTTTGGCCTAAGTGGGAATCAATCCATGTACGAATAGGGGTTCCAAGCGGGCGGATCTTGGTAAGAATGGTCGTAACTGGGCCTATGAGAGGAAGAAGAAGCTCCCCAATCATAAGCGGGCTGATGATATGAAGACTCTCCCTCATTCGAGGGCTAGACCAAATCATCCATGACCTCCCTTCTAGTGTCCTTCTCCTGTTGGGAGAGCTCTCCCAAGTACGTGTCAAGCTCCTCCTCAGTGAGGGACCATCCTTCCCTGTTATCAAGGTTAAACAAAACAGGTGCAGGCAAAAGAACAACATGCTCGGACTTGCTCTTTCTCCAACCAGCTTTGAGAAAGGTTATTTCATAAGACAACTCACTCAAACTAGCCCACGAGGAAATAAATTTATGTTGTACCATGGAATTAAAATCAAGCCTCTCTATGGGAAACTATAGGTCTAGATGATGAGGCACTAAACCATGTAATGCTAGTAAACGAGAAGCAATGAGGCCTCCACAAATTCCACCTTTCTCACGGTTAGCAGCAAGACGGAAAGCTATCAAAGCACCCAAGTTGTAAGACCTATCTCATCTAAGAGCAGCAGAGATAAATGCTAGATCAAACGAAGATAACTTATTGGCAGTTTTCCTAGCAAGAAAACACTTGGCAATAGAGTAGGCAAAGTAGCGAATGGAGGGAAGATGAATGTTATGGATTTTTCCATTCTCCTTCGAGAAGCTACTCCCTTGAAAAATTTCTGCGTATAAATCCATGAGTGGTTCTGGTCTCTCTTTAATATTCTTACATCCCCATTGAGGTACCTTAATAGCTGCACAAAAATCATCAAGAGGAAGATTGACAGCAATATTGTAAATTTTGTAATGGACCGTGGGGTTAGGCAAAGAGTGACTAAATTGGAAATCCTGCACCACAGACATGGTTAGCTTCACAAATTGACAAGGTTCATCTTCCAAGAAGCGCTCTAACCCTGCATTAGAAACCAAAGTGTGGAAATCTTGTAGAATTCCTGCAGCTCTCATGAACTCAGGGCATGGATAAATGGAGGGAAAAACTTCCTCCTCCCGATGGACCTTCATGACCTCAGGCACCCAAAGCTCTTGTTGGTTTAGGTGGTGTTCACTCATCTTCTATTCTGAAATTTAAACACCTATTAAACAAGTGATTGCAAAGTAAATATAATGAAGGATTCTACTCATAGGTACTTGCAAGAGGCCTAAACATGCATCAAAAATATATATCTAAGCATCAAACAAGCTTACAAGCTCTCATAACTAGTCACCTACAGCAGCAAAATACTCAATATATAATCCACTAAACACAAATCTACTTGGACAAGGGGAGGAGTCACATACCAAGGAACAAATGCTCCAAATTTCAGCAAGAAAGATGGGCTGAGCAAGGAGATCAAAGAAATCGAGAGCAAGCACAGAAAGAACGTGATTTTGAGTTATGAACTGGAGCTTACTTGGGAGAGAGAAGAAAGTGGAAGGTGAGAGAGTTGGTGGGGGGCCAGGGGTGGCCCACACCAGGGCATGGCGCCACCCAAGGCTGGCCGCTCCACCATGTGGTGTGCCTGCCTGGTGGGCCCCCTGGTACCTACCAGGTACTCCTCTGCCCCTTTTTTCACGTAAAAAATTAATATGAATTTTGTGGAATTTTTCGAGACACTTTATTTTTGGGTAATTTTCAGAAATAGAAGAATGATTTTTCTGAGAGACGGATTTTTCTTTTCTTTTGGAAATATGATGCAAGGACAAAACAAGGCTAGAACTACAACAGTTCTAGCATGCAAGCAACTAACAACACAAAGAAAACTAAACGAAAGCAAAAACTAAAATGCAAAGGATAGAAATAAACGGAGATAATCATAATGAAAACATTGTTTTGTTCAATGGAATCCTTTTGTTAGCAAGGTTGATCAAGTCTTTCTACCAAAACAATTGCATATGAGACAAAACTTTGTTCTCCATTAATGATTATGTTACCTCAACCTTGATAGCAATGGTCCCAATCATAATAGTTTCAAATTTTTCTCTTGGTATGGGACAATATATTTCTCCAACTTGAATGCCTTCAACATGTTCAATTGAATTCAAACCATAAGTCCTTTCAATCTTCTTGGGGAAATAGACAATATGTTCCTTGTCATTAACATTGAAGGTCACCTTTCCTTGATTACAATTAATAACAGCCCCTGCATTATTAAGAAAAGGTCTCCCAAGAATAATAGACATATTATCATCTTCAGGCATTTCAAGCACAACAAAATCAGTTAGTATCAAGCAATTGTGAGCCACCTGAACAGGTACATCCTCACATATACCCACATGAATAGTGGTAGATTATCAGCCATTTGCAAAGATATATCAGTTGGAATGAATTTTTCAAGCTAAAGCCTCTTATAGAGAGAGAAAGGCATAACACTAACTCTAGCTCCCAAATCACACAAAGCAGTTCTAACATAACTGTTCTTAATAGAGCAAGGGATAGTTGGAATCCCTGGGTCTCCAAGTTTCTTAGGAATCTTACCATTGAAGGAATAATTAGCAAGCAAAGTAGAAATTTCTTCATTGGGGATCTTCCTTTTATTCGAGACAATGTCCTTCATATACTTTGAGTAAGGAGGCAATTTAATAGCATCAGTCAAAGGAATTTGCAATAATAAAGGCTTCATCCACTCACAAAACTTATTATAGTGTTCATCTTCTTTTTACTTGTGTTTCTTATCAGGGAAAGGCATAGGTTTTTGGACCCAAGGTTCTCTTTCACTACCATGTTTCTTAGCAATAAAATCTTCTTTAGTGTATTTAGTAGTCTTAGTGTGGTTTTTCAGGTTCTTCTTCAACTTTTTCTTCATTAGGAACTTCATTTTCTTCATTACCACTTTTAGTTTCAGCATCAGAGATAGATATACTATTAGGATCTATAGCAGGTTCAGAGGGTTCTACAACAGTTTTATGTTTCTTTTTCCTTTTTTTATGAGTAGAACCACTATTTTCATCTTGTTGAGAATCCTGCTCAATTCTTTTGGGATGCCCCTCAGGCTATAGAGGATCTTGGGTAGCAGCACCACTTGTAGTTCTAATTTCATAAGCATGTTTTTCTTTAGCAGCATTAACTAGGAAGTCATTTTGCACTTTAACGAGTTAATCTATTTGAGTTTGAACCATTTGAAAGTGTTTAACAATCATTTTAACATCATTAGAGGTTCTTTCCACAATATCTTTCAACTCAACAATAGCTCTAGTGTTTTCCATTAGATGATTTTGCACCCTTTTATTAAAGTTATCCTGCTTAACAATAAAGATATCAAATTCTTCTAAGCATTGATCAGGAGGTTTAGAGTAAGGGATATCACCTTCATCAAAGTGTTGGAGAGAGTGTACCTCAATAGTGGATGAGTAGGGAATAGGCTTACATAATTCTTCTATAGGAGGTAAATTCTTGACATCTGCAGCTTTAATTCCCTTCTCCTTAAGACATTTCTTAGCTTCCTTCATCACTTCATCATTTAATTCAATAACTCCCCTCTTCTTTGATGTTGGAATAGGCACGGGAATAGATGGTTCAGGTACAATTACTTTAGGTATAGTTTGTTTAGGAGGAGTCCAATCTTCATAATTCTTGCTTATTTTAGCCATTAATTCCTCAGCTTCCTTAGGAGTCCTATTCCTGAAAACACAATCAGCACAACTATCCAGGTATGTCCTAGATTCTTCGGTTAGTCCATTATAAAATATATCAAGAAGCTCATTCTTAGGTAATGGACTTCCAGCCTGTGCATGAATCAGAGCACAAAACCTCGCCCAAGATTCGGGCAATACCTCTTTTTCTCCCTGTTTGAAATCAAAAAGTTCCTGCAAAATAGCATGTCTAGTACTAGGAGGAAAATATTCCTACAGGAAAGTACTAATCAAGCACTCAGGGCTATCAATAGATCTAGGAGGTAAATTACTAAACCAGGTTTTAGCTTCTCCTTGCAGTGAAAAGGGAAAAATCTTAGCAACAAAGTAAGTACGCATCTTAATATCATCAGAAAACAAGCTAATCATGGTAGAAAGTTCATTCATATGTGCTACCGCACTTTCATTCTTAGTCCCAAAAAAAGGTTCTTTCTCGACAATAGATATGTAGGATAGATCGAGAGAGAAATCATAATCTTCATCTATAATGTTTATGGGAGAAGCAGCAAACTTAGCATCAGGAGACAATTTGGGTCTAATAGTACGCCTCTCAAGGAGACTCTTAGCAGCGCTCCTATCATGGGTGTTCTTACATTCTTTAATAAACTCATCGGTCATCTCAACATAATCTTCTTCAATATCATAACTCTCACTAGACTCAGGTGAGCTAACAGGTGTGGTAGTGTCTTCATTAGGAGTTTCGGTATTTCCAGCTATAGTTCTAGCAATCGTAGCATCTAGGAAAGGACCTAATGAACCACTCTTATCAAGCACAGTAGAAGCAGCATCATAAGCATCAGATGTTTCAGATTCAGCAGTAGTAGCAGTGTGTGTAGCATGTGTATGTGGTGATGTAACGAGCTTACTTATAACAGATAGTGAATCAAGAGCAACATAGGTGTTCAGAACCGTACCTCTTCTTGTAGTGGATGGTAAAATAGGAACCTTTCCATCACGAGACTTACCCATGATGGATGGATAGCAGCGAACAATAGAGAATCCAAGTGAACTTGATAAATAAAGCTATGCTCCCCGGCAACGGCGCCAGAAAATAGTCTTGATGATCCACAAGTATAGGGGGTGTATCACAGTATTTTCGCGGGAAGTGAAACCCAATTTATTGATTCGACACAAGGGGAGCCAAAGAATATTTATCAGCCTTAACAACTGAGTTGTCAATTCAGATGCACTTGGAAACAATCTTTCTCACAGCAGTTTATCAGTAGCAACAGTTTTGTAGTTGGAATAGTAAAGTAACAGCAGTAGCAAAGCAAAGACAGTAGTAACAAAAGCAGTAACAGTGGGATTCGAGTGCGGTAGGCATAGGGATGGATGGACGGGCATTGCATGGACAAGAAAATCCACATAGCAATCAGAACATAGGGCAATTGCAGATAAATAAGATAAAGCATCCAAGTACTAGACAATCCTAGGCATGTGTTCCATAAATAGTCATACATGCTCGCAATGAGAACTTGCACAACATCTTTTGTCCTGCCAGCCCCTTTGCGGCGGGGCCTCTAGGGAACTACTGGCAATTAAGGTGCTCCTTTTAATAGAGCACCGGAGCAAAGCATTAACACTCCGTGAACACATGTGATCCTCACATCAAAGCCATTCCCTTCCGGTTATCCCGATTTATGTCACTTCGGGGCCATAGGTTCCGGACAACAACGTGTGTAAACAACTTGCAGATAAGACCCAAAAACGATACTATCATAATGAATCAATAATACGTTCAGATCTGAAATCATGGCACTCAGGCCCTAGTGACAAGCATTAAGCACAACAAGTCGCAACAAAGTCATAAAGCACTAATAAAAGATACTAGGCACCATGCCCTAACAATCTGATGCCATTACATGAATGATCTCATCCAATCCCTACCATCCCCATAGCCTATAGCGGGGGATTACTCACTCATAGATGGGGGAGACATGGATGGTCGATGGAGAAGCGATGGTGATGATGACGGTGATGATCTCCTCCAATTCCCCGTCCCAGCAGGGTGCCAGAACGGAGTTTCTGGTGCTGTTTCGTGGAATCTAGTGGTGGCGGCGGAGCGGAACTACTTCTGGAAAAACGTCGAACCCCCCGAAGTTTTTAGGTCAGAAGGCTCCTTATAGGCGAAGAGAGAGGTCGAGGGGGTGCCTAGGGGGCCCACACCACCCCCTGGCGAGGCCTGGCCTGGCTCGTGCCAGCAGGTGGTGTGGCCACCCCCTAGATCTTCTCCGTCTCGTATTCTGGCTCCTGGAGTCTTCGGGTGAAATAGGATTTTTGGCATATTTTCCGGGATTTTTCCTGATAGTTGATTTTCTGCACAAAAAGTAGACACCAAGGCAATTCTGCTGAAAACGGCGTCAGTTTGCATTAGTTGCATCCAAATCACACAAGTATAGAGGAGAAACAATAGAAAAAGTGTTCGAGAAAGTAGATACGTTTTGGACGTATCAGTGCCAAGCCTTCACGTCCACTGGCTTCTTTATTTCCTGGCTTCTTCCTCTTCCTCGGTGCCAATTTTCTTAGCTTCACGTACTCTGCATCGCTGGGACAATGGGCACCAGAATCGTGTCCAAGATCATCTTTCCACTTGTTTTTAATTTCTTCTGGCAGCAAAATGACTTACCTGGCAGTCATGTTTCTAACCTTGCAGCGCTTCCTGTCAAAGAAACAAGATTGTTGCATAACTACCAAATATCTACAAAGTAAATAAAACAAAAATTACAATTCAGCACAAACATGCGAACCCCAAGAGACTTTTGCTTACCAGGAGCTAATTGGGTTCGAGGAACCACCCTCTCCAAGAATAGAAGGGCGACTCCTAGTTGCAGCAGCTTCCACATCCAGTACATCACAATTAAGCTCAAACATGCAATCCGAAGCATACCTTTTCATCAACCCAATTAGCTGACCGTCACACGTTAGAGGAACCATGATGCCACGTTCATCCATGAAGCTGAACTTTGCAGTCTGCTTCTGCCATAATTCATCATGATTACGCAGAGCAGCAACCATACCAGATATAGTGCAGATCTGCGCATACGCTTCTTCCATCGTGATACAATGGTGTCCATACCACTTGCCCTTAGAGTCGTACCTGAAGAGGACTACCGTAACCAGGTAAGGGTGGTCCACGGAGATCCCACTTGACAGAAAACTATGGACAAAATATGTTTGTTAGCGTTGGGCTAACAAACAATTTTAGGTTCAGTGGCCAGCTAGCAGTTATAATTAGTGCGAATAGCAAAGAGAAGGGTAGCTCACCCGCTTGTAGCCAGAACTTCTTCTTCCTTGGTAGTAGGATCTGCCATCCTCCGAGCTGCTTGGCTCGTCGACGGCGGAGGCGGGCTAGAGCCTCGCAACATCGGCTACGACATGCGCCATTGGAGCTCAGGATCAGCGACCGGGCGCAGCAACTGGGCGCAACAACTTGGCATCGGAAGTCAAATGTCCAAAGGGATCGTCCTGCCTGGAGGGTGGATACCGACGCTGCCGGAGCTAGGGGAAAGGTGGGAATGGATTTGTGAAATTGCTCAACGCATCCAATCCACTTAGTTACTCGATTTTCCTAAGAGGTTTCCGCGTTGGCACTTGCGTCACAGACAGATGACCGACATGAGGGTCCTGACCGTCTACTTCACGGGGCAGTTTAACGGAATGTTTGAATTTGGCAGGGGTGAGATGAGTTTGCCTAGAAATGGCCCCTCTGAGTAGTTGGCGGCCCAACATTTCGAAACGTGGCAATTTCAGGCAACTTAGGTACCGCCATTCTCTGGCCTGCGAACTTTGGTACCGCAAACGAACAGCCCCGACAATAAGAGAGGAAGGACACAAGAAGAGAACACCAAATTCTCCAAGATCTAGATATCAAGGATTCCCTCACAAAAAGGGGATAGTTGGTAGGATTGTAGATCTAGATCTCCTCTTCCAAATCCCTCAAAAATATCCAAGAACCATGGGAGGGAGAAGGGAATAGGGCAATCTTTTGAAGGTCAACAGTGGAGGAGAGAGAGTGGAAGAGCTAGCAAAAAGGATATCCAAAGTTGGGGAAACATTGGGTAAGAAGGTGCCCTTAAATAGGGCAAGAGAAATCTGCCAGTTTGGGACAGTTTCGTGCGTCACCGGAACTACTGATGAACCACCATAAGCTGGTAAAGCAAAACACAAAAAATAGAGAGGAAACACACTCTCGATGGAAGTAGACCACAACTTTGGCAGGATCTTCTGCTCAAGCAAAAACACTAGACAACATGGTATGAAAAGATCGATATCTTTTGACTTCGGACTCCGATTTTGGTTAACTTAGTGACATGGGTATACCCTACGGGTACCCAGGCTTAGCCTATATGGTCTGGCCCAAGAGGAACCTGTAGTACAAATGAAGCCCAACAAGGATTCAGGTGGCCTAGGCCCGGAGGAATACGACTCCTTGAAGGACACGACAAGGAGTAGATAAAAATTTAAAAGGGTGAAACCCTAATCTGTAATCAACTCGTCCTGCTATCCCGAGACCTAACCTCCCTATATAAAGGCAAGGAGGGGAAGCGAGAAGAGACCCCCACAACCCTAGTTCACACACAGCCAGATTACATCTGCATACCCCTTGTAACTTCCGACTCTCTCCATAATCAAAGTGCAGACAAGCAGGAGTAGGGTTCCTACCGAGGGCCTGAACCTGGGTAAACCCCATGTCTCCAATGTGCTTGTTTGCTATTTGGTCGATGCCTCCAGTGCTCTCCACTTCCTCAAACCCAAGTCCACCATCTATGGGGATTGACGAGTTAAGCCCTTGTCAATTGACGACGTCTGTGGGAACTGGGAGCTCTGATGCTGCAGCTTCGACGACCCCATCACCTACGATCTACAACTCCTGCACAACAGATAATCGCCTCCTCTTCGGAACTTTCAAATTCATCGTCCACATATCGGTGGCCCGCCTGATGACCCACAAGTATAGGGGGTGTATCGCAGTATTTTCGATAAGTAAGAGTGTCGAACCCAACAAGGAGCAGAAGGTGCTGCGGGTGGCTTGGAGCAGGAATTCTCTATAAATACTTAGCAAACGGATTTTTAGGGGTTTTGATAATGCAAAAAAATAAAATATGAGTAAATAAAAGACAATAATAATAGATGCAGAAAGTGTCCCAACCTTTCTTGAGCAAAGGACAAGCCGGTTGTAGTACTTAAGATGACCAATCATTCTCGAGGACACACGAGAATATCGTCAAGTGCTTTCGCTTCATATAGTTGATTAATCTTCTTTAGTTTGATAAGTGTTGTGTGGGTGAACCTGTGCTAATGTACCAACCTTCCTAGGACTAATACATACTTATGATTAAACCCCTTGCAAGCATCCGAAACTACAAGAAAGTAATTAAGATAAAAACCTAACCACAACTTTAAACTATAAGATCCTGACATCCCTTGTTCAAAGGTTTCCTAACGGGGGTTCAGGTTTCTGTCACTCTGGCAACCCCTACGATTAGTACACAAATACACAATGCATTCCCCTAGGCCCATAAAGGTGAAGTGTCATGTAGTCGATGTTGAATGACACCACTAAAAGAATAAATAACAAACTATTGAATCTTTCTCAACACAATTCCACTACTAACAACATGACTTCTCCCATGTCCTCAAGAACTAAATGAACTACTCACAAGACATCATATGGATCAAGATGAGAGATGAAATAATGATAAGTAACAATCTGAACATAACAATAATTCAATGGTTCCACTCAATAACATCAACTACAACAAGTAATCAACACCGAGAAAGTTTCTCCTAAGAACTATGCAAGATTAAACCCAATTGTTACAGTGGTATGAAGTGGTGATGATGGTGCTGATGGAGATGATGATGGATATGATGATGATTATGATCCCAATAAAGTCTAGCTTGATGGTGTTGTTGATGGCAACGATCTCCCCTCTCCGAGAAGGAATTTCCCTGGCAGATTTCTGCCTGCCGGAGAGCTCTTTCTCTCTCTGCAGTTTTCCGCCCCGCAGAGGCAGCGGAATCTTTCTGTGGTTGCTCCCCGAGTCTTAGGGTTTCGTGGGGGATAATATACGCCAAAGGGGAGAGCTAGGAGTGGGCCAGGGTGGCCGCACCACCTGGTGGCGTGGCCAAGGGTAGCCCGTGCCAGGGGGTGGTGTGGGCCCCCTGTGGCCCAACTCCGCTCCCCCTTCTGACATCCTTCGTCTTCTAGAAAAATAGGATTTTCCATGTATTTTCTGCAATTTTCTGATCTTCGCGAATTTTGCCTCCAAACAGCGCCTTTTCCATCAGAATCCTGACTGCAGCGGCCCATCCTCCAAAAGTCATCAACCATGAAGAAACATATGAAATAACATAAGTATCATCTCTTAATATGAAATATATCAATGAATAACAGTAAATTATGATATAGAATAGTGATGCAAAATGGACGTATCAACTCCCCCAAGCTTAGACTTCGCTTGTCCCCAAGCAAAAACTGAGCTCAATAAACATGACCTCAGGTTTATGGAGTGAAGAGTCGATAAAAGAATACAGACAATAAGCATCACATTCATCAATACATAAATCATAATAGAAGACAACTCACTATTATACAACTTAACTTGCAATAAGTAAAGGAAACACAATAAATATACACAAATTAAATCATAATTGGTAATGGCAAACTTTGCTCTTGGTCAAACAATAGTTAACAATTTGCAGGAGTTCAAACATAATGGGGTTTTCAATGATAGCTTTCAAAGTAATATTCACTAAGATAAGAGCAATGTGCAAAACAAGGAACATAAGAAACATGATTAAATAAATCATCATATGAATGAATGAAACACAACAACTCAAACTACTTGCTAAGATAGAAAGGAATAGGTTTACTGACTCAACTAAAAAGTAAAAGAAAGGCCCTTCGCAGAAGGAAGCAGGGATTTCAAGTTTCATAAAGAGCTTCCAAAAATTATGGTACTTATTAGCTTTCAGCTCTCATTGCCCCTATCATAAGCATCTTGAGGTGATTAAGGTTAAAGTGAACAAATATGAGGATATGCTTGACAAGTTATAAGTTGAAAATATCATGCCCCGTGCTTACGAGTATCATACCTCATGCTACTCAACATTAGTCACGAGTATGTTCTTGTCATTGTAAATGCATGTGTATCATGGAGAACCGCCAACGGGGTACCCCTTGCCCCATGATACATGAGCTATCCCATATCAAAATGACAAGGCAACAGACAATGAGCATCTCAGAGATCTTTTTATTTGCTATTTGCATAGGTTTTTATTAAGGATGCTTCATAGAATGCTCACTATGGTTATGCTTCAAGTTTCCACCATGATTAGGCATGGCTTAGGCTAGCCGCCTAGGCGTTTCTCTAACACACATACAAACTCGATGAGCTTACAATCTCCACTTTTATTTCACACCACCAGGATCCATAAGAAAAAGAATCATGATATCAACTAAATAAGTGCAATGTTGAAAGTGTTCCCCATGGTAACATGGTTCTGCTAACTCATAACTTATAAAGCGCAAGCATATACACAACATATATGGGCACAATGGTTCAAGTTTATTAAGTGCAGGAAAGTAAAGTGTGCCATCAAGTTCGTGAGAGCTTTAATCACTAATTTTCACACAACAAGTTTAATTCGAAAGATAGATAAAAACATGAATTTACTTGGAATAGCAATAATGCTAATAGGTAGGTATGGTGGACTCAAATGGCATAGGTTTTGGTTTTAAGGATTGGATGCACGAGAAGCATTCCCTCTCAGTACAGGTTTTTGGCTAGCAAGCATAAGATTTGAAGGAAACAAACATACAAGTGATAAAAACAACATGCAATCTTCCTTGGAAACACAAAAGATCTTAACTAGAGAATACTAAGCTTATGAGCAAATCAAGAAAGAAAGATGATGAAATTATATTTCTTTAAGAGTACTTTTATCTTTTCATTCAATTCTCATAATAGTGTTGCTACTGACCGAGCCGGGTTTGCCAAAACCAACTAAATTTACTCAATGATCCCAAAGTGATACCAATACTAATAACAAGATCAATCATATAACAGAAATTGAAATCTAATAGAAGATATGCAAAAGATTAAATGATAGAACTTCTCATTAATATTCCATAACGACAACTCACACCAAGGGATACATAGATAACTAACGAGAGGGGGGACACTTCCATAATGCAAACCATCCTACATAATAACTCCTCTATTCATGATATGACTCTACTAAAAAGGTTAAAAGATAGAAGATAGTCATATGATACCGCGGCACTCCCCCAAGCTTGGAACAAACCAAGGGGATGCCAAGACCTGATGACAAATTACTCCTTCGGTGGTGGTGGTATTATCTTGATGAGCTTTTCAATCAATTTCCTCAAGTCCTCAATATCGAAGGTGAGAGTACGAATCAGCTCCGAAGTGTGCTCGATGCGGTTCATGATCATGTCAGGTTGTGAATCCCAGCTCGTACGATTCTTTCCCCACTCTTCCTCCTTGAAGTCTTCTTTTCCTGCATGGTTAGAACTAGGCATATCCCAATTGGAGGGTAGTTTATCCTTGGGCAAATTCTGGAATTGATGCTCATGGATAAGGGTATGGAAGGGATTCTTGGTGCGTGGAGAAGGTGACCATGAAGCCAAGCAATGACGCGGAGTCTTCCCTCTAGTGGACATCCGTGCAGTCCTTTTGAACCTGGCAGGGTTTGCCACCACTCCAATGCTTGCAATGGTGGTGCTGGTGTGCGGATGTTGGTCTTCCTTTGCCTCCTCTTCAACTTCACTATCGCTCTCCTCCTCCTGCTCAGAGTCTTGGAGATCTTCCTCCATAGGCTCCTTGCCCTTATCATTGGCGGAGACCATTGTCCTTCTAAACTTTAAGAATAGTTCCTAGCAGAAACAGATTAAAACGAGAACACGACGAGAACACGATATATGAACCTCGGGGGGTCCGGGGGATTATATATTACGGATTTTTACAACAAAAGGAAGGTACTAGGAGAAAACAGGTCGGAGACGGACTCCGGGGTGGCCACACCACCTAGTGGCGCGGCTAGGGGGCCCGCGCCACGGGGTGGTGTGAGCCACCCTGGCTCCGTTTCCGTCCCTCTTTCGCTTTGTTGCTTTCCTTGTTGGATAAAAACTGCAAAAATATAACTTGACAGATTTTTCACGGACCTTTTCTTACAAGAAATGTTACCTATTTGAAAGCGGACTCTGCAGGTCTCGGAACTTGGCATCGAATAAATTCTTTCGGAATCACCGCTTGAATAACATCAATATCTTCATCTTCATACACATATTGCTTGAGTCATTTAAGCTTTCACTATCTCATTACACCACTTTCTCCTACAACTTGGAAATTTCTTTCATACAAAACTTCACACAATTCTCATTAGCAACATTAGTGCATGTAAGGTAATAAACCTTTTAAGTTCAATTTCGACTGAAATCCATCAAAACCTAAGCTACTGTAGCAACTCCTTCAGAAAACCCAAAAAGAATTCAAAAAGGAAAGTGATTTAAGAAGCAAATGCAAGAGTAGCAAAAATCTGTCAAAATAGACCAGAGGGTAAAGATCAATTTTTTCGAAAATCTTCTGTTGCTCAAATCAAAAAGTGCAAAACAAACGAAAGTTAAATAACAACCTGGGACAGAAGCACACACAAGAGTTAAATTCATTGTTAGTCACTGAACATGTCCAACAAAATCAGTACAATCACTGTACAACGGAAATACGAGTTTACGGTCACTGAAGTCGCGTTGGAGCCTCACTCATGGTCACCGCTCACTCCGTAGAGATGTATTTGATGACGTGGTGAGATTGGAGCCACTGTTAGATAAGTTAACACATAGGTAAAGAATAACAATAGAATAACAAAGTAAATGAGGTTTTTTTTGCAAAACCAGCATCCCTATCTCTGCTCTATCCCTAACCCCTAGCCATGAAAAAATCTGCCCTCACCGCTCGGTGATGGAGCAAGCCGGCGCTTGCTATCCTACCTCCACGCTGGTGCATGCTCCCCTCCTCTACACGACGGCACGAGATGCCCTCCTCCCTGTACCTCTAGTCGATCCCTACACTAAACTATCCTGGTGGAGTGCGCCGACATCCTGATCGCTGTGGGCCGGCGCTCCACGTCGCCGTTGTGGCAACCGGCGAGGCAATGGCGCAAGTCTCTCAACGTCATCCGGATGTTACACAGGCTGGCGTGTCTCATCATTCTCTCCACCGGTGTCCTACTACCACGGACCGCCTCCTACGCCGCCATCAAGATCCATCACGACCGTGACTCCAACGTTGATGCCTACTCGTACGGTAGAAATGCCACCGCGTGATTCTCCATAGCCGTCGACACGACGATTCCTTCAAGTTCCTAGTCAAGAACAAGTGACAGGACTGCTTCCGCCGCCTCGGCAGCGCTGCGGGCATCGCCGCCGCGCTGGCGTCTGACACGGAGCGCGGCATCCACAGGGACGATGGCGACGTGCATCGCCGCAGAGAGGCATCCGACGGGAACACCTACCCCAAGCCCAAACCCAAGACCTTCTTCCGCCATGTCTTGGACGCGCTCAGCAACGTGTTCCTCATCATGCTCCTCGTATGTGTTGTTGTCCCACTGGGCTTCGGGATCAAAGAGAACAACCTCAAGGACGGATGGTACGACGGTGCCAGCATCTTCCTCGCGGTGTTCCTCGTCGCCGCGGTCTTCACGGTCAGCAACCACGGCCAGACGAAGCGGTTCAAGAGGCTGACCAGCGAGTCCGGCAACCTCACCATCACCATCGTCCACGGAGCCCGGAGGTCTCCATATTCGATGTCGTGGTCCGCAACGTTGTGATTCTGAAGATTGATGACTGTGTGCCGGCGGACGAGGTGTTCCTCCAGGGCCACGGCCTGTAAGTGGACGAGTCGAGCATGACGGGGGAGCCACACCTAGTCAAGGTCGATGCTGAGAAGAGGAACAGTCCAAGCCAAACATTATCGGAACAGTGCAGTTCTAATTGGGATCCCCTGTACTGCTACATTGTCACTGTAGATTTTGGGTGTTTTTTGCAAATGAAATACAACTAGAGACTGACAGTGGATCCCGGATCGCCATGTCACCAAATACATTTCTACAAAGTGAGCGGTGACCACGAGTGAGGCTCCAACACGTCTTCAGTGACAATAAACTCGTATTGCCGGTGTATAGTGATCGTATTGATTTTGTCGGACAAGTTCAGTGACTAACGATGAATTTAACTCCACAAAAAATTATAGCTTAAACCAATGTACAGAGATTTTTCACGAATTTTTACAGCGAAGCACAAAAATCTGTTTCGGCACAGCAACTTTCCCAAATATTACTTCTCTCTCTTTAGAGGTTGATCTTGACACAAAAACCAAACAAAAGGGTAAGGAGAGGTTATTGCAGAAGCAATAACTTCCAAGACTCAAAGAAGAAAAAAAAACTGAAAGCAAAAATATATTGGGTTGTCTCCCAAAAAGCTCTTTCTTTATAGCCATTCAGATGGGCATGATAATTTCAATGATGCTTAGACAAGATTATGAATTGAAGTAAAAGAGAGCATCAAGAAGCAAATATACACATGTTTAAGTCTATCCCACTTCCTATGCAAGGAATTTTGTAAGCAAACAAATTGTTGAAACCAGAGGCTACTAGCATAGGAAGGCAAAACAAGAGTAACATAAAGATTTTCAGCATAAAGCGAGGAAACTTAATATTATTGAGATGCATAAGAACAATCTTCCCTCTCTCATAATAACTTTCAGTATCATGCATAAATTTAACGATATAACTATCACATGAACCATTATAGCAATGATCACTTATCATAATAGAAAACACAGGGACACTAGTTCTTATAACACTACTTGGTGAAATAATATTAGAAGTATCCTTATAGAGGATAGTGTGTCCATCTTCTACATATTTAGTGACAAAGTCTTTCACATTTGCTACTACTGGTTCAGCAGCTATTTGTTCATCAAGTTCAACAGCTTTATTTGTACTTTCATTAACCATACTAGCTATCATAGAATGTTCCTTTATCTTAACTGGGAAAGGCATTTTCTCAATGTAAGGTTCGGGCAAAACATGATTAGCAGTATAAACTTCAGTATTTCTTGCAGGAACACAACTAGCAATATATTTATATGTCTCATGATACTTATTCCATTTATTTTTAGGAACTTCGATATAGGAAGCAAAATCCTTAATATAAGTTGCAATAGCTTGAGAGTCTAGACCATAAGCATTTCTAATATTTTGAAAGTCATCAGTTCCCATAAAAAAATTAATGCAGTCATAATCGTAATTTACACCTGACTTTAGCATTGTCTTGAATACGGTCTAGAAGATCCCATTTAGCTCCTTCTTCCATGTGTGCAAATGATCCAGTGCAAGAAGCATCCAATAAATCCTTATCATGAAGAGAAAGCCTTGCATAAAAGTTATTGATAATAATATTATTGGGGAGCTCATGAATAGGACATTTGAGCATTAGTAACTTCAATCTCCCCCAAGCTTGAGCTGTACTCTCTCCATCACGAGGCAAAAAGTTGTATATTTGATTCCGATCTTTATGAATCTCACTAGGGGGATAAAATTTTGAATAAAAGAGAGGTACTACTTCCTCCCATTCAAGAGCTTGACCATTCTTTAGCAGCTTATACCATTCCTCGGCTCTTCCTTTCAGTGATAATGAGAATAACTTCTTCTTGAATTAATCGGTTGTAATACCTGCACACTTAAACAACACGCATAATTCGTGTATAAAGAGCAAATGATCACCGGGATGGATAGTTCCATCTCCAAAATAATAGTTATCCATAACACGATCAATAATTCTTGTAGGTATTTTAAAAGTATCATTCTCAACAGGTGGTGGTTCATCTACTACCTTAGCAGTGGTAGTAGCATTTCGAAATAAGAAACTTAGTGAATTATCCATATTGAAATAAAGTAACTAACAGAAATAAACAATACTCACAGTAGAAGTTTCCTTTACCAGTTCCACTCTCCAATAGCGCTTCACACCCCGGAAATGGCGCTAGAAAATAGTCTTGATGACCCACAAGTATAGGTGGTGTATCGCAGTATTTTCGATAAGTAAGAGTGTCGAACCCAACAAGGAGCAGAAGGTGTTAACGGGTGGCTTGGAGTAGGAATTCTCTGTAAATACTTAGCAAACAGATTTTTAGGGTTTTTTGATAATGCAGATAAATAAAGTACGAGTAAATAAAAGACAATAATAATAGATGTAGCAAGTGGACCAATCCTTTCTTTAGCAAAGGACAAGCCAGTTGTATTACTTAAGATGACCAATCGTTCTCGAGGACACACGGGAATATCATCAAGTGCTTTCGCTTCATATAGTTGATTAATCTTCTTTAGTTTGATAAGTGTTGTGTGGGTGAACCAGTGCTAATGTACCAACCTTCCTAGGACTAATACATATTTGTGATTAAATCCCTTGCAAGCATACACAAGTACAAGAAAGTAATTAAGATAAAAACCTAACCACAACTTTAAACTCTAAGATCCTGACATCCCTTGTGCAAAGGTTTCCTAACGGGGGTTCAGGTTTCTGTCACTCTGGCAACCCCTACGATTAGTAGCCAAATACACAATAATTCCCCTAGGACCATAAAGGTAAAGTGTCATGTAGTCGACATTCACATGACACCACTAGAAGAATAACACCACGACTTAAATAACAAACTATTGAATCTTTCTCAACACAATTCCACTACTAACAACATGACTTCTCCCATGTCCTTAAGACTAAATGAACTACTCACAAGACATCATATGGATCAAGACCAGAGATGAAATAATGATAAGTAACAATCTGAACATAACAATAATTCAATGGTTCCACTCAATAGCATCAACTACAACAAGTAATCAACACTGGGAAAGTTTCCCCTAAGAACTATGCAAGATTCAACCCAATTGTTACAGCGGTATGAAGTGGTGATGATGGTGCTGATGGAGATGATGATGATGATGATCCCGATGAAGTCCAGCTTGATGGTGGTGTTGACGGCGACGATCTCCCCTCTCCGGGAAGGAATTTCCTCGACAGATTTCTGCCTGTCGGAGAGCTCTTTCTCTCTCTGCAGTTTTCTGCCCCGTAGAGGTGGCGCAATCTTTTTGTGGTCGCTCCCCGAGTCTTAGGGTTCCGTGGGGATAATATACACCAAAGAGGAGAGCTAGGAGTGGGCCAGGGTGGCCACACTACCTGGTGGCATGACTAAGGGTGGCCCGTGCTAGGGGGTGGTGTGGGCCCCCAATGGCCCAACTCCAACCCCCCTTCTGGCATCCTTCGTGTTCTGGAAAAATAGGATTTTCCATGTATTTTCTGGAATTTTCTGATCTTCGCGAATTTTGCCTCCAAACAACGCCTTTTCCATCAGAATCCTGACTGTAGCGGTCCATCCTCCAAAAGTCATCAACCATGCAAAAACAGATGAAATAACATAAGTATCATCTCTTAATATGAAATATATCAATGCATAACAGTAAATTATGATATAGAATAGTGATGCAAAATGGACGTATCACCGCCCGGCATTCGAGTCCGCCAGCGATGGAATCGGCATGACGATTGGAAGACTACACTTCCAGGTCGATAAGATCAGCACGCTCCGCTTTCCCGACCACTCACCGGCACCTTTGATTGCAGCTACCTCGTGGTTCCCACCACCGATCGGCACCCTGAATGAGCTCGACACATCGGCATCAGCCTATGACACGGATATCAACAATAGTTGCAACTCCGATCTGTGCGATTTGACGTCGGAAGATGGATCTACGGCTCCAGATCTGAGAGCTGCAGGAGCAACGGCTTCCCCAACCATTACATGTGCGCCATCATCAACAACGGTGGCAACAACACTCAAGACAACACTGGCACTGGAGGCCGTGTGGACAACAGCCGCACCAACGGCCCCGCCAACGGAGCCCCCACCAATGGCACCACCAACGGTGAACCTTGCAACCCTCCTAACCCTGATGCAAATGGCGCAAGTGGGTCAAAGTGTCAACAGATCCATCTCAGATGTTGGATGGACGGGAGTCAGACAAGCCCTATAGGGCAACCCCCTACCAGCTGACGCATCACACGACATGCTGATAGGATACCACTGGAAGCTCATCAAGGAGTTTGATCGCCAATAGGTGATGAACGCTGATGGATATTGCGAATCGATGGGCAGACAACAGAGACTCGCTCAACAAAAATCGCGTAAACTACGACTATGAGGACGAACTCGGATGCATGCGCGATCACAGAGGGAAACGTTGGATGCGTAGTTACGAGGACCGCGAGGAAGTTGACATGGTCGACACCTCCCAAGCCTGGCTTAACAATCTACCTCTCGATTCAATCCGCAGCTAGGAGGAGTTGGTCTATAGCTTTGTCCGCAACTTCAAGGGAATGTACAAGCGGCCCGTGTCAATCCAAGAACTCTGTGCCAGCTGCTAGAAGCCCGACGAGTCCCTCCGCTCCTACATTCAGCGATGGTCTATCATCAAGAACTCAGCAGAGGATGATGTCTGCAAGAGCAGAGATTGTTTGTATCTAGTTTCAAAGTATAGATTTCGATCTCATAGGGAGCCCGAAGGTAAATGTTTATGGGTGAAGTATCTATCACACCCGAAGTTGTCACAGGTCTTCGAGTGAATTGACTGCAAGTGCTGAAATACGACTGAGGTCTTGATTAACTGATATGTATTTAAATAGAACTAAAAAGTAAACTTCAGAAATATAAAGCATAAAAGTAAAGAATGATTTGGTTGTTTATTGTTTCCTACAGATGGCAAAAGAAGGCGCGGGGAGATTTAGTTCATGGTGATAGTGACTATGCCAGATGGACGAATGATAAATGTAACAATTATAATCTTATAAGTATATGTGTACGTGAGCAACCCATAATTAGCCGAAACTCCTCTTGGTAGATTACATCCCAACTTCAATAATCCTACTAGCCTGTTACCAAAACCATGGTCAGACACTAGACGATTAAGACCCTTCAGGTTGCTTAGCGATTAAGCTCCTTAGATTGGACTAATGCAATAAGCACAGTGGTTCCTCGTTATCCTCGAGTCTACTAGCTTTCCATTGATATCCCCGTGTCACCCGAGGGTCGCCGGTCCACTAGCAAACAAGATCTTATCTATGTAGAACAAAGCGTCATGTTGTCTGGGCCCTTAGTTGGACAACAAGCATTTAGGCATCCCATAGATAGTCAAGTACACATAATATAGTAATTAGAATCAATCACATACTAATGGAAAATATATGAAGGCACATCACATCTCACCACTCCCCTACATCTCCCATGCCCAAGGGAATTACTCACACATGACAGAAGAACAGATCATCAATATAATTAAATAAAGGGAATTCATCTTTGTATTACCGTGGAGATCCACAATAAGAATAGAAAAATATCCAGCACAATTCAAGATGGGAAGAAACAATCTCAAACCCTAGTCTTGCAAGGTGGAAATCCCTCTCTCTCTCTCAAGTACACGTAGTGGCTATGGGGTGTGTTGGCTAGGAGGTCAAAGATCATGGAGCGAGATGAAGAACGTCTTCCCCTTCTTCTCTGGATCTCTTATTTCTCCCTTCTGGATGGTATGGCGACTGTCATGTTGTGTTTTCGTCCCCCATCCGTTCACGGAAGTTGTCCCTTTTGACTAGACAGAGGCGGCGGCAACTATACGGCGGGAACTATACGACCAGAAAAATATTCCCGCCGTATAGTTGCTCGTTAAAGATTCTATAAGCTCCCCTCGCGTGCTTCCAAAGTGAGACTCGCTTGTTTCCTCCGAAATATTGTCTCTCTAGTTAAATCCTTCCGTTGATGTTCAGAACCTAAAACACACATTAAAAACCAAGTTTTCTTTGCTACCGAAGTATTAGCGTTAGGTAAAGCCAGAAAACGATCAAATCCGGAAGAAAACCATCAATAAAATCCACCAAAAATGTGTCAAATATCATAGCTATCAAAGGACATATCCAAGGAATGCACAATCAACACGTTCAACGACGGCGTACGTCGTCGAGATCTCAGGGAGGAGCTGGGGTGCACCAAGCCCAAAACCATCGATCACCTGATGGATATTGCGAATCGAAGGGCAGACAGCAAAGATTCGCTCAACAATAATCGCATTCGCTGTGACGACGAGGACGAACTCGGCCGCGTGCATGATCGCCGAGGGAAACATCGGATGCGTGGTTACGAGGACCGCAAGGAGGTCGACATGGTCGCGGCCAGCTATGCCGACAAACGCGACGAGGGTAACTGCAACAGCAGGTACTATAGCAGAAGTTACCGTGACAACGGGAAAACCACGCAAGTGTGGCAACACCGCACCCGCGACGACGCACCTGGCGTATCTAGCTCCATGGAGAGGCTGTATGGACCCTGTAACATCCACTTTTACATCGACAAGCACGACGGTAAGAAGTCCAGCCACCTCCTCAAAGATTGTCGCAAGTTCCAGAAGCTCCAGGAGGCATACACCCAACTACATCACGACGCGACAAACTAGGGGTACGGAGCCGCACCAGGTGCCATAGCTTATAGACCACCACCACCACCTGGAGCACCCGCGTAGCCTGCGGCTACACCGGCACCGAACAATGGGGAGAGCAGTACCCACCCCGCTCGGGAACATGGGCATGATTCAGAAGGGATGCCCCTCCAAGTCAACCTAGAGGTCAACACCTGACATAGGTATGATTACTCGGGTCCCTATGATTTGCTACCTAGGACCTGTGGAAAGGCTTATGGCCCATGAAGAATCAAGATGAAGATCCAAAGAAGCAAATGACAAACATTATAGTTGTATTAGGAAAGAGGAACAAAGACCGACATAGAGTTGGTGTTGTAATCATGTAACCTATCCGCATATAGATTTGAGACCTGACCTATTATATATAGGGCGGGAGAAGCCTAGGAAAGCTACCGAACAATGCTCAAGCAATTTGTAATAGAGGGATTCCTCGTAATATTCAGGCGACTTTGATTCCATTGTTTTCCTAACATCCGACGAAATCCCTAGTGTTCTCTTTTCCGCAAAACTCTAAGTCCTTCTTCATGGACATTGTTGAGATCTCCCCTCATCAACGCCCCACCGTTAATCCCTGAGTACCTCAGCGGATCTGAGTCCTGCATTACCTTCGACAGAAGAGACCACCCATGCTAGGCCCCTCACCTAGGCCATTCCCCCTGGTGCTCGAGGCGCATATTAGCAGCTTCGAGATGAGCAGGGTCTTCATGGACGGGGACAGCAGCATCAACCTCATGTTTGCTACCACCCTATGACCCATGCGGATCCCCCTCTCCAGCCTAGAAGCATCCAAAACAACCTTCCACGACATAGTACCAGGGAAAGGAGTATATCCCCTCGGAAAAATTGGCTATACTATTGGGCCACGCAGAGATAAAAAAACTTTTACCCCTACATGGTACCCCCAAGATCTAGCTCAGGTTATAGGCCACAAGATTACCGCTAGACACGCAAATGCGGAAGTTGATGTAGCGCGTCGAAGCAGTGCCGAACGATCCCACAGACAGTCCTTCAGATCTCATGGATAGTCCTCCGCCAGATCCCCATGAACACCTTCACCTCCAGCTCCGCACGTGCAACGCCTCTACCGGTATCCACACATACAGGAAGGAGCTTCGGACGAAGGACTACTAGATACTATCTAGCCTAAAATGGAAGTGGAGAGAGTGATGGCTAGGTTAGGGACTATCCCTTGTCACTCCACTTATATACACTCCTAGCTAGGCTCAACGCTTGAGGCCTATCTAGGCCGTAACTCAATCTCCACATGGATCTAATCCACATGGGCTCCTTACCCTTAACTGTGTAACCCTGTAGGTTCACGTACACATGGATACAACATGAGCTACTCCTCTAAGTATCCCGTCATGGCTTTAAGTCCAACTCACTCCCATGAACACTTGGTCACAAGTCGATAGATGGTAGCGGCCTCTAGCAACACGTTCCAACTCCCAAGTGCCGTAAAGTCAGAAGACGAACCTTCAATGTGACTTTCGTCCAAGTCCCTTTGCCTCATGATATAACTGTTAAGCTATAAGCTAGTAGTTTCCATCCCTTTAATAGCTTACATCTCTTCTCGTACTGTGATATGTGATTCACTAGACTAACACTTAGTCTGACTCCTCAGTTAACACTTAACTGAGTAGGGCATGGCCATGCTTCCGGATCATATCACGCGAGAGGGCCCACGGAATATCTCTCCATTACAGAGGGGAAAATCCCATATTGGTAATCCACGTCACACAGCTTGCTTCACAACCAAACTGAACTCTATCTTTACAACTGCCCATTTACGGAACATCGTTTGATAGAACCTAAGTTGGCGATCCACAATTCGGATCATGCGATCACCTCAGGTCAAAGTATTCCATTGCTTGAGACTGCAAATGACAACATGCTTGTTGCATCTCAACTGTGGGTCAGTCTGACTCACTAAACTCTTTACCCGAATCAGTGTAAGTCGGAATAGCATCTCCATGCCCATGACAAGTGGAACCGTGTCATCAGCCGACTTGCACATTGGTGTAAGTTGTGTGTCCATCACAACCTTAAGGACCAAAGACAATCTAGTATGAACAATCATGAATATATAGTTCCATAACTGAATCACGTATTCAGTGATACATATCTGATGTTCATACAAGGACAATCTTTACTTCATGAATACTTTGGGAAATATCATTAACCATGATTGCCTCTAGGGCATATTCCCAACATGGACGTCATCTTCGGCACGCCCGAAAACTTTCGACATGAGCGCCTTGAGTTTAAGGTGGTCGACTAGCCATCCCAGTATCACACCATCCTCGGGCGTGTAGAGTTTCCAAGATTCATGGTGGCCCCGCACTATGTGTACCTCCAAATGAAGATGCCGGGGTCAAATAACATTATCACCATCAACGGGAGCTTCACCAAGTCCGACAGGTGCGACAGGGATTCAACAGAATATTCCAGTCCTTCGGCATGCAAGAAGATCTTGCAAGACTTATGGAGTCGACGGACAACAGCCTTCCTCCTGTAAACAAGCAGAATGCACTGCATAAGTCTTTTGACTCGACGGTGAACACCAAGGTGGTCCAGGTCCACCTGATAGACTCAACAAAGACGACCCTCATCACCAACAACTTGAGTTCCACATACGAACTCGCGCTCATCGAATTCCTCCATGAGCACTGGGAGATATTTGCCTGGTGTCCCGCGGACATGCCAGGAGTACCCAGGGAATTTGCCAAGCATGCACTCAACGTATCTCCAGACACAAGACCCGTCAAGCAGTCAATGCATCGACTATCAGAACCAAGGGCGAAAGCAGTCGGTATGGAAGTCAATAGATTCCTTGATGCCAACTTCATCCGCGAAATCAAGGAAAGCACCTGGGTAGCTAATCCCGTGTTGGTTATGAAAAAGGACACGAACATGCTGCGGATGTGTGTGGACTTCACCATCCTCAATAAGCACTTCCCAAAGGACCACTTCCCGCTAGCACTGCCTCAACAAGCACTGTCGAAAGGACCACTTCCGAAGAAGGACACGGTCATCCTGTGGATGTGTGTGGACTTCACCTTCCTCAACAAGCACTACCCAAAGCACTGCCTCAACAAGCATTGCCTCAACAAGAACTGCCAAATTCATCAACTCCACCGTGGGATGCCAGCGCCTCTGCTCTCTCGACACCTACTCAGGCTATCATCAGATCCAGATGAAAGTGGAGGATCAAGAAAAGACAACATTCATCACGCCTTTCGGTGTCTACTGCTACACCATGATGCCCTTCGGGCTGAACAATGTAGGCACCACCTACCACTGGTGCATCCAAGCCTGCAACTACAAGAAATTTGCTCACTAGTAACCTTTTATTAATGACCATGGGTTTGTTGGTTATAGATTTATGGCCATTATGAACCAATTGGTCGTAAGGCAGTTCGGAGGACCCAAACCTTGAGTAACAACGACCAATTTAGTCAAAAAGGTCATAGTTTGCTTACACGAAATGATCGTAGATGGATAGCACTGATTCAATATCCTATATTAAGTATATTACGACCAATTTAAATCGTCGTGACTTCAAATTCATGTTGCCTTATAATGAATGGTCATCAACCTTAGCAATTTTGCTTATGTGTCAAGTCCATGTGTCAACTTCTGTTTACGTTTCATGTCCATATGGCGTTGACCCTTATCCAATGATAGGTGGGACCTCCTTGCCATGTTAGTGTTGACTAGGAGGCCCAACAGCACTACTCAATGACACGTGGGACCTACACTATACAAGAAATAAGATGCAAAAAATCAGGCTTGACGGGGCCGAACTCGCGACATTAGGTACTTAACAGATTATTCTAACCGCTTGGATACTCAAGTGATTATGTTATTGAAGACGCGGTGGTATATTTAACCATAGAGCAGTAGCTGACCAGCGAGCTAAATAATGTGCAAAAATAAGCTTCACGAGCACTCGAACCGGCAACCGCCAAGAACACACATCCTCCACCTAACCACTTGAGCAACGATCGTTTATTGTCAATACACCCGCTCGGGTCATTTGAAACTATACTTTTCTGTTGGGCCTGGGCCTTATGGCGGACGTGATCTTTTTTTCTGCGCAATATTTCGCTCAACCGGTTGTCCCAATAGCCCAATAGACCATTAGCATGTCGATTCTACTGGAAATTGTGGGATTATTTTAAAGTTTGAGACCACACAAATGGAGGAGGTTTATTTATTTTTGAAAAGTAATTTCCCCATAATTTTTGCATATGACCTCAGATTATGATGACATAAAAATCAATTTGGTTCATATCTAGTTGGCGCATAACTTACTTGTCAGTATTTTGTCATTATACATCATCTCGAGTGCACGATGCACTTTTTTTATTTTTTCTTCTTGTGTTCTCAAAATGTGATCATATCGGTAATATTGTTAGCTCGAATTTGAGCCTCGCTGAACTTGCATTTCTTCTTAACAACTATGTCACATAATATGACACCAAGCGAAGGATTTACCTTGTTTGGACCTTTTTGAATTTTTTATGCCCGTTTCAAAATGTTCCTATTTCAAACTATGGTCAAAACGGCGGCATTAAGCTCAGTGCTGAGCCTCACTGAACTTGCGTTGGATCTCTGAAGACATAGAATATTGCAAGTATAAAAATATTTTTTCAAAAAAGAATGAGCATTAGATCATGTACCTGTAGTTCAAACTGGACCCACTTCCTACCAATTCGGCAGCAATTTGTCTTTTTCACCAAGGATGGAAGGAAAGGTTTTAGATACCCCGGTTGAGACATTGTCCATGTAAGGTGGTCTACTATTTTTGAAAAACATGGTGGTAGCATTTTTAAACTATCATTTGGTGGTTGCTTCACAATACGCCCTGATTTTGGCACTCGGAAAATAGAAAATGTTTTTTCGTGCGACAAAATGGAAAACTTCCTCCTGCAACATTGTTCTCTATCACAACATGCACACGGGTGTACAATATGGGCACACTATCACAAACTATACCGCAATTCTAGGCATAACGTTGGTCGTTTGGCCTAAAAGCCATGAAACCTCGAACATGATAGGTCATTTTTGTGAAGGTTTTTTCGAGATGCAGTCAATATACCAAGTTTAGTATTTTTCCTTGCAACTATGTCACATAATATGACACCACGTGAAGGATTTACCTTGTTTAGGCCGTTTTTAAATTTCTTGTGCCTGTTTCAAAAATTCTTATTTCAATCTATGGTCAAAATGGCGGGCATGAAGCTCGGTGCTCAGTCTCACAGAACTTGCATTGGATATCTGAAGAAATAGCATATTGTGAGTCTAAAAATAATTTTGCCAAAAAAATGAGCATTAGATCATGTACCTGTAGTTCAAACCGGACCCACTTCCTACCAATTCGGCAACAATTTGTATTTTTCACCAAGGGTGGACAAAAAGGTTTTAGATACCTTGGTTTGGACATTGTCCTTGTAAGGACGTATAGTATTTTTTTTTTAAATATGGTGGTAGTATTTTGAAACTATCATTTGGTGGTTACTTTACAGAATGCCTCGATTTAGGCACTTGGAAAATGAAAAATGATTTTTCCGTGCGATGAAATGGAAAGCTTCCTCCTGCAACATTGATCTCCATCACAAGATGCACACGGGTGCAAAATATGGGCACATTAACATAAACTATGACATGATTCTGTCCATAACTTTGGTCTGTTGGCCTGAAAGCTATGAAAGCTCAAACATGATAGGTCATTTATGTGAAGGTTTTTTCGAGATGCAATCAATATACCAAGTTTAGTATTTTTTTTCCTTGCAACTATGTCACATAATATTACACCACGAGAAGGATTTATCTTGTTTGGAACATTTTGAATTTCTTATGCCCGTTTCAAAAATTTCCTATTTCAAACTATGGTCAAAACGACGGGCATGAAGCTCGGTGCCGAGCCTCGCTAAACTTGCATTGGATCTCTAAAGAAATAGCATATTGTGAGTCTAAAAATGATTTTTTTTAAAAATAATAAACATTATATCATGTATCTGTAGTTCAAACCAGACCCACTTCCTACCGATTTGGCAACAATTTGTCTTTTTCACCAAGGGTGGACAGAAAGAGTTTAGATATCCCGGTTGGGACATTGTCCTTGTAAGGTGGTCTAGTATTTTTGAAAAATATGGTGGTAGCATTTTGAAACTATCATTTGGTGGTTGCTTCACAAAATTCCCTGATTTTGGCACTCAGAAAATGGAAAATTATTTTTCCATCTGACGAAATGGAAAACTTCCTCCTGCAACATTGTTATCCATCACAAGATGCACACAAATGCAAAATATGCGCACATTATCACAAACTATGCTGCGATTCTGGCCATAACAATGCACACTCTTGGCCAGCCAATCAAAATGCAGGAAAAAGGTTACCCACAGATCACCCACCGAAGTAAATCTCAGCCGTCAAACGCTGCTAAATCCAATGCTCCCAACTTCAACGTTCAACCACTGAAATATTTGGGTGGCAAGTTGCTAGAAACTGGTCTCGGTGCTTGATTTTGGGTCGTGGGAGACAAATATTTGGCCCAAAAATATCGTCTAGGTCAGTCCGCATCCAACCCCACCTATCCCCATCATGCAGACCCCCTCCTATCCTCACACCCACCTGCGGGCTCTGCCTCCTCCCCGATACCATCTCCTCCTACCCCGGCGATGCATTGCTGGTCACCCTAGACCACAGGTGACCCTCCTCGCCTCCATAACACCCCGGCCCCTCAGCCTCAACCTCGACCCCCATATCCCCTCAAGGGATTTCTCCCATACGACCAACAACATCCAGATAGCCAGAGACCTCGTCCTGTCATTCTCCCCTCATTGTCGTAACCTCGCCGTAGCAAGACACGAGTCAAGACCACTCGTACTCCCTCGCTGTCTCCATGACCGCAGAGGTGTGCGTCAAGGCCGCCATCAGCCACGGCCTCGAGTTGCTGGATCTGTATTCTCCCGCCCAGGCTAGTCCTGTTGCCCACGGCCTTGGGTGTCCGCATCTGTCTTCTCTGGTTCCCGATTATACCCAGGATACTCCGGTCTCCCCACTGCCTCGAGTGGCCTGATCTATCTTCACTCTCCTTTCCTGCTGGAGTAGGACAACTCATCGGTCACCGGAACACCGCGGGAAGCGCTCCATGCTCATGGAGCACGCCGTCCTGTACCATCCTTCTCCAGTAGATTCTCTCCCCCTTGTTGGTTTCTCCATCCTCGAACTATCCTCTCCCATCTGCCATCATCTAAGCCTAGGTAATGTATGCAATTCTTGGTCGTCACCAGATTATTGCCTAAGTTGTTAGTTCAAAATAGTTCAGTAGTTCTGTCTGGTCCTCTTGCTGTAGAATCATGATATGTTAGCTAATCTAAAAATAAAAATGAGTGCACAATGATGTGCTGCTCCTACAATGATTCATTAGATAATTAACTTCTTGATTCTTGCTGTATGCTTTGATCAATGTTGTAATAGATAAGTACTCATGTTCTTCTGTTGTCTATACTTGCCACTATTATATCAAATTAAGCTTATTGACCTTGTATGTCCCTGACCTTGTTCAACCTATTATTCTAGATATGCAGCAGAACATGATTGCCAGTAGGAGTAGTATTTAGTTAAGTTTGCTACTGTAAACTCAGTTACATGGCTGATGCTAACTGTATTTTTGTTGCAAAAGAAAGAATTTAATATCTTTATTGCTCGTCGGTGTGTCCTATCTATCCGGTGTCAGATCTGTAAGCCCCCGCTCGAGATGTTGATGCAGGTGCGGCTCCCGTGTGTGCATCCGATGCTAACCCTATGAAGCTACCAGCTTCCTTTCCTAAGGGGGAATTCAAATGCTAATATTTCTAAGTCAGTGCAAAATTGGTTGTTATTTGGTACTATTCAGTAGATAGCCTGAGGTTCCATGGATGTTAGCCTGTTTATTTAGACTATTTAGTAGATATTTGGTGGATACATTATCATTGTTATCATTGTTCCTACGTGAGATGAATCTTGGTTATTAAACCAATCAAGTTTTGGTATACTATGCTTCCATACTTGTCCCTGTACAGTGTGGTTCATGTTTTTTGTGTGCCCTGCCTCATTTTGCTTTGATATCGTAGCATGGATAGTTTGGTTGTTTATCAGGGTTCCCATGGCAATTTTTCTTTTTGCTGTCTAAATGAGAACATATTTTAGTATCTTGAAGTAAATACTTGCTTGCTGTAAATATTTATGGCTAGGTCATTTCCTTTTAGGTGTAGATACTATATTAATGGAGCTTTACTTTAATATCCAAAAATATCATCATTTATTCCTTGCAGATCCATAATGTTAGTAACTAACCATATGGAACACTCCAAATAACTTCGTGTATCATTTGCTTAGTGTCCTACATAACTGGTAATAGATGGTAATAGAGCAGGACTGGTATATGAGTGTTGATTTACCTGGTATGAATATCTATTTCGTGTCTCCGCTATGAGACTTCTGCAGATGGAGCTAGTAGTGAAGAGCCTCCAGAGGACATTGTGTTGCTAGTAGTTCACCTATTGTGGAGGCTCATGCTACTGGTGCTGGCGCTGCTGTTGGTGCTGCTAATCCTACTCCCGAAGTCATCGTTCCACCTGAAGGAGGTGGTGAATTGGGTTTACAATCTGTAGAGACTGTTGCACCTAAAGGTGGTGAACTGTGATGCGGAGCTGTCTTTCTTTTGATTTGTATGCTTTTCTCTAGAACCTGTATTATGAAGCTACCTTACGCATTTCTTACACTTTTGCATGTTGAACTGTAGTGTGGAACTGGAACTACTCCTAGTATGTAATCATATTTGGATGTTTAAGTATTATCGATGATAAACCAATGCTAGCTGAGCTGCACGAGAATTGTCCTCTACCACTTCTAGGCGTGGTTACTAGCTCATCTCCTTTTCACAAGCATGGTGAAAATATGGTTCTGTTCCTTTTCTTGTAATGCCATTATGCTTGTGTTATTGATCTGACAACTTCATGCTAATTTTGTCACCCAATCCGCATTTATGTCTCCACATACAAACATATTTGTTCACATGACTTAAACAGAAAACAGTATCTTCTTTGCATCGACTAACACAAGGAGACATGCAAATATTTATTTATTTTGAAACAAGGCAAAAGATTTGCCATTTTCATTGATAGAGAGGGACATGCAATTCAATTACATTAAGATAACTACTCGTACAAGTCATAGAATAGTAGGGACTGCCATAGGAAATCATCACCTCCAGCATCTTGTTCTACAGAAGGCGGTATTACCAGATCCACAACCTTATTTTCCTTGGGACGACAATGTCAAGTGCAGGATTTCGAGTCTAAATGCAATCTAGTGCAGGTTCAGCAGGACAACCTCCAGCTGTGTCAGTCTTCACAGAAGGTATATTAGCGCTATGGCAGACATCGTTGGAAATGCAAGCTGAAGCTGTTGTTATACTCCTATCAAGACTATAGATAAGGGCCATAAATTCAAGCTCATAAATCTAGCGTTACAGAATAGACAAGAGGTTATCCCATCTGGACAATTCATAGACAATTCACAGTGCAATTTGAGCATCTTACATGATCCTTAGATCTTAGTCCATCCGGTCTTTTTATTGGTGGAACAAAATTTGCTGGTACTTTTATTTCTGCGAAGAACCTGCAAAGCATATAGCTAAGTCAGACATCTGAATATATCTAACTTCTCTACAGTCTATATTATATGTGAATATATCTTTGCATAATACTCACTTATCAAACTGTCTATGGATATCTTCCCGCTCCTTGGAAATGTGAAGCCGACGTTCTATAGGGTACATCCATCTATAATGTATTGTACCTCTAATTACTTCCTCATCAGGTACATCAACAACCAAATGCTCCATCGTATCCAAGAAGGATGGGGAATATATCATGTCAAAAGCTTGGATAGGATCTCTGCCAAGTCGTTTTAAAGATGTTTTCCAACTCTTCTGTCCAGAACTTTACTATAGATTTATCTAAAGAACATACCTACCCAAATATGCAAGCACCTTGTAAATCTAGATGGTCACAAGATTTAACTATTTTTAGGAGAGGTGGATAACAAACCAAAGCTAAGAAGAATGTCCAGTGCCTGAATCTAGCAGGCGAAGCGTGTGGATCATCCAGCTGACCGCCGGCCGGTGCATCTTGTGAAGAACGACGCGACCAAAGGTGGTAGGCCAGCACTATTGATAGAAAGGTGTCGATAATTTTTTTAAAGGCGTGGAGAAGTTTGCGGCCTGGTCCTAATCTGGTGCATCTCCCATAAGAATGGCGCAAATTTTGAACAAATAGGGGTTGGTTGCTCGACTGAGGGCATGCTTAGGAAAGTTTGGGGTCCCAGCGGAAAGTTTTGGCGGGCGCGGGGGTGCTTGTCCACAATTTTCGCAGAAATATCCATGAATATTTTATTATATTTTCCAGTTCTCAGGCGCCTGAGAACTTCTTAGTTCTCAGTCACCTCTCTCGCATTGGATTTACCTCGCGATTCATGCAACATGAGGGTTATATATTTGTTGCAACTAGTTTGTAACTGGTAATTTAATGAGTTGCAACAGAATTAGCACAATTAATAGGGTGACATCAACGACATAACCAACAAGTTCTCAGGCGCCTGAGATCTAGGCGCTCTTATTTTATACATTTTTCCCTTGTTAACGTCTTTGTTTCAAAACCGGCCGAGCCCTAGAGCGTACCTTGGGATTCTAACTATCGAGCCCAAGAAATTAGCCCATCCTGCCTCATTATAGCCCAAGACCTTCTAATTCGGCCATGTTTTGGGTCATTCGGTCGCGGCAAATAGCCCAATTAGTTTGGGCGAGAGCCCATGAAAAATATCCCATGGATAATAGCCCATCAATCCCTGCTTGGCCCATTTTTCTTCAATTCGCTTTTTTGGGCACTGTCCACCCACCCCTAAAAAACTTCGCCTATCCATGTTTTTAAGTACTACCTACTATATTATGTATAGCATTTTTTAGTTGAGCTGCCAGCAATCATGCGTAGCAGATGGACAAGTAATTTTTTAAGAATAAAAATAAATAAGTTATATATGATGTTAGTATACATTTTTTATGTTTTATAAAAGTATAACAATTTTCTTATGTAGTGACAAAGCAAGTAGTTTATCTGTCGCAACATTTCTGTACTGAGAGGCTGACATGGCCGACCCACTTCCACAAGATAGACATGTTTCTTGTCCACAGAGGCTGACATGTGGGCCCCAGCAACAAGACCATACACGACTGCCGCATCGAGCAACATTACCAAGGTCAAACCAGCAAACGTGACCAAAACAAAATTCCAACATACACATGTTTCCTCTACAGAGGAGGCTGGCATGTGGACCCAGCAGGGAGACATTATACAGGTGTTGCGATGAGTCCAAAATTAAAGCATATTTACCTTTTGTTTTTGCATAAAAAGAGTAGGAATCTTTGTATTTCACTGTGTTTGCATGCACTATTTTGTTCTTGTTTCAACATGATCCCAAATCATTGAGTCCTATATGAACATATCAATTGGAGCTGCCATGTTGTGCAATTATATGATATTTCTAAGTGATAAATGTCATTTTATGAATTTACCTCTGTACATGGGAGAATACCAAGCAAGGAGGAGCAATCAGTACCGATAATGAAAAGTGGTACGGGCGGAGCCCGTCGTATCGTCTGCCCATACCAATTGCCATCGTGTCCGCCTCGTCAAATACTTCCACCTAGTGAAGATGAGAGATAGATCTGACATTCATAGCCACTAGAAACCACGAAAAACCACATCTGAAAGGGATCTGAAGGAGGAACTTGGCTGGGGCAAAATCCCAGCTGCTTCACGGATCATTGGAGGACAATGCATCATCCCCTTCATCATCAACCGCTGCATTTCCATTACCACCATTGCCCCATCTTTCATCTATTAGATCTTGTTGTAATTACAGATTCAATTGTGGTTTGCATTAGATCTACCTTCGTACTTTCATCCATTCACTTGATTATGATGATGTTTTTGATTGCTTCCATGAGAGAGTAGTTCCCTTGTTCTTGGGGAGATGGAGAAACCCTAATAAATATGATCTATTCTTGTGTCCATATGACTTGTCCGTCTATGATATAATTATGGTTTGTGTTTGATCTCACTCTTTAGATGGTATGTGTAGTCGGTTGCATATCATTTGCCCTCAGGACTAAAGGGAGGGAGAAATCCTTTGGACGTGTCTTGGAAGCATACCTGGAATAGCCCATGACAGATTGGCACCGACTCGTAACCTACACGGTCAAAGGAGGATTAGAGAGAGATTCTCTAAGCTAATTACGATATCCACGGGGAAACCCTTAATTGCAGTGGTTTGTATGGGTGACTGCTCTTAGACATCACAATGTTTATTTGGAGGTGACCTTACTCTTGGCTCAACAAAGTTGCCTCATACGAGCCTTGTAGTGAACATCTTATTATGGAGCTCTCTCCACACATATCATGACACAAGGAGTAAGTTATCTTGATTACATATAACAATAATACTATACTAGTGGTGTATCCTACATCTCCGAGAAAATGTTTTAGCCCTATTGAGTTCAACCACGTTTTCTCACATCCTTGTTACTTGTTTCCATTCACACCCTTTACTTGAGATCAAAGGCAGCTTATAAGTATCCTTTGGTAGATAGTAATGAGGGGAATAAAGACTTTTACCAATATCTCTCTGTGGGTTCGATATGTTTACTTCGAAACTAGCTACAATTGATCTGTGCACTTACAATTATCATGTTGTATTGAGGAACATTGCCAAGTTCCAAACAGGAAGGCAAGAGCGAGGAAAAAAAGTCCAGCATGCACATGTTTCCTACACAGAGGAGGCTGACATGTGCGGCCCACCAGCCTATATAAATGGCTAATGCAGCAGGCAATGCTATCAAGTTCGGAACATGGAGGCGCAATCGAGGGCAAAAATTCTATCATACTCACATTTATTCTAATGAGAGGATGACATATGGGGCCTAGGAGATTGATTAAACGGTAGATGCATCGAGCAGCGCTATCAAGTTTGGAACAGGGTAGCACGAGCGAAGGTAAAAATTCCATCATACACATGTTTCTTCTAATGAGAGGATGACATGTGGGCCCCATCATCCTGATTAAATGGTAGATGCATCGATCAACACTATCAAGTTAAAAACAGGGTAGCACAAGCAAAGGAAAAAAGTCCATCATACACATGATTCTTCTAATGAGAGGCTGCCATGTGGGTCCCGACATCCTGACTAAACGGCAGACGCATCAAGCAACATTATCAAGTTCAAATCAGGGAGCGCGACCAAAAAGTATGCTTCGCTAGAGACACTAACGTCCGGGACCCACATGCCTCAAAAGACTTCGGTGAGTCAACATCGCGCGAGGAACCGAAAATCTTGCTTCTTCCACGCACCAGCCGAGTTTCCTCCATGTTTTTAGTGGTTCCCTCATAGTAGAGGGCCATGAAACCGGAAAAAAGTTGTCCAACGGCCACGGTCGAGTCGAGAAATTCGTCGCGGTAGACGCGCCTTCTATGATGACCATCGGGCCAAGTCGTTGCGGAAGGAAACATTTCTTGAAGTGCTTGACAATAGGAGTAGGTGATGCTGAGCAGTTATGCATATTGTACTTTTTGAGTACCTTCTCAATATACGCTCTTTGTGATAGCCCCAAGATACCTTTGGATATATCTCGGTGAATTTGAATGCCCAAGACATAAGCGGCTTCAGCGTGATCTTTCATATCAAACTTTGAAGAGATAAACCTTTTTTACTTTCTAGCTGCATATTCTTATCTCTACTAGCTAAGTGTATGTCATCAACATACAGTATCAGAAAGACAAAGTTGCTCCCCCTGAACTTCACATAAATGCAATTTTCCACTTCAGTTTCTTTGAAACCAAAATTCTTTTTGACTTGATCAAACTTGAAGTACCATTGCCTTGAGGCTTGCTTTAATCCATAAATGGATTTCTTAAGATGACATCATAAATTTTCCTTTCCTTCCATATAAAAACCTTCTGGTTGAGCCATGTACACATCCTCATGTAAGTCACCATTCAGAAATGCCATTTTGACATCCATCTGATGCAGTTTTAGATCATAATGAGCCACAAGTGCCATAATAATTTTGAACAAGTCCTTAGAAGTGACAGGTGAAAAACTCTCATTATAATCAATACCTTATCTTTGAGTGAATCCCTTAGCCATCTTGCTTTGAACCTTTTGATATAACCTTTTGAATCACATTTGATCCTATAGACCCATCTACTTCCCATAGTTTTAGCTCCTTCAGGAATTTCTACTAAGTCCCATACATCATTAATGCTCATGGACTTCATTTCATATTTCATAGCATCAAGCCATTCTAATGAATGATCACTTTGCATTGCTTCCTTAAATGATGCAGGATCATCATCCAACATCGACCCATTCATATCCACACTCATATAAGTGGCATAATCATCAGGAATAGCAGAATTTCTAGCTCGCTTTAACCTTCTGAGAGGTACTCTATTTGGTACAACAACCACAACTTCAGACTACTGAGCATATTCCATAGAAGTATCATGAGGTATGGACTTTGAAAGAGTCACATGTGTCTCAACTGGTGTAGCGTTACTAGTTTTATCAACTGGAGGTGTAACCTCAAAGTTAATTGGGAACACTAGCTCTTGGATCATAGGTACCGGCACATATTCTCGTTTCTCCTCCAAGGCTATTTCCTTGGGAGTCATGCTCCCCCTCATCACATCACTTTCCAAGAACACAGAGTGTCTTGTTTCAACAAACTTAGTGAATTGCTTTGGACAATAGAAACAATATGTCTTAGATTTGTCAAGATAACTAATCAAATGACAGCTGACTGTCTTGGGGTCTAACTTTCCCATAATTATATTGAAAACTCCTGCCTCGGTAGGATAGCCCCACACATGCAAATAACTCAGCGTATGTTTTCTTCTAGTCCATAATTCATGCAGCGTTTATCGACACTAATTTGTTGGGGACCTTATTAAGAATATGTGTTGCTATCTTTGGAGCTTCAATCCATAAACCAAGCAGCAAAGTAGTTTAACTTAACATACTTCATATCATGTCCATAAGAGTATGATTCCACCTTTTAGTGACTCCATTTTGCTGAGGTTCGCACAATGCTGAATACTAGGCAACAATACCATTTTCATGTAGGAACTTAGCAAAAGGTCCAGGAATTTGTCTATAAGAAGTTTGTCTTTCATAGTACTCACCACCATGATCAGATTTTACAACTTTGATCTTTTGACCAATTTGATTCTCAACTTCAGTTTAAATATTTTGAATTTTTCTAATGCCTCAGATCTTTCTTTGATAGGATAGATGTATCCGTAGCGGGAGAAGTCATCAGTGAATGTTATGAAGGAATCAAAACCATCCACTGATTTCTAAAAGGATATCCTTGTGAACAATTTCTAAAACTCATGTGCTTCTATTTGCACCTTTCTTGATTCTCTTAGCATATTTCCCTTTGATGCAATCAATACAATGATTCAGGTACACATCTTAGAAATACAAAGGATGAACGACTTGCTCTTTTAATGAGACGCTTGATTTCGCCGCTCGAAATATGGCCCAAACAATAGTGCCATAGTTTCGAAGAAGTCTCATCATCATCGTGCTTATGCTTGGTACTAGCATTCACATTAGAATTGGGATTAACTTCATTTATGGAATCACTTACGGAAACAAGATAAAGTTTTTCTTGTCGAAAGGCAAGAGCAACATTATTATTGTCAAACATAATTATACATCTCTTGTTCCCAAACTCACAGTGAAAACCTTCATCATCTAAGCATGAGACGAACACAAGGTTTCGTCTCATAGAGGGTACATAAAGTACATTACATAAACAAAGCATAAAACCTCTATGGAGTATATGTCTGAACTCTCCAATAGCCTCGGCCTCCGCTTCAATACCATTACCAACTCTAATGGTTATTTTCCCTTTTCTTAGGGTCCTCTTCGTATCGAATCCCTGGAGGGAATTTGCAACATGAATCATTGCACCTGAGTCAAACCACCATGTATTGGTTGCATAATTAATATAAGGGGATTCATCAATAAAGGTTATAACATTAGTACCTTTGAGACATTTCATGAACCCAATACAATCCTTCTGAACATGTGTCCGCTTTTTCCACAAAAACTACATGCATTAGGATCTTTACCATCAACATTAGGGAGTGCATTTGCATTAGGAGCTCTGTTAGGATTCTTTTGAGAAAAGAACTTAGAAGGTTGCCCTTTATGATTAAACTGAGCTGGCTTAGGCTTCATAAACTTTTGATTTTTCTTCTTATGAGAATGCTTTAACTGATTAACATGGTCAACCCATCCCACCTTGAGCCTTTCCTCCTCTTGTACACATCTAGCCATCATTTCATCCATGCCCCATTTAGAATCCATCGCATTGTAATTGATGGTAAACGGAGATAACTCTATGGGCAAGGATGACATAATAAAATGGAGAAGGAAACCTTCAGAGATTTAAATTTCCATTGTCTTAAGTTTAGTGGCCATGTTAATTTTTCTCATGATATGCTCTCTCAGACTCCTAGTTGGATCATACCTTTCATCAATGAGCCTTCTAATGAGAATGGTTGCAAAAATTATGGGTGATCCCTTAAATTGGTCCTCAATCTTTCCAAGGTAACCCTTGGTAGTCTAAGAGTCGAGAACGGCTCCCCTCATACTTTGAGTGATGGAGCCTTTAATAATGATGAGGCGCTTACAATTTGAGTCCTCCCACTTACTCATCATCATAAACCCTTTTTCCAGGGCATCATAATTTGCATCACCTTCAACACGTGCTATAGGAGGATCCTTAAGGAGGGCATAATCAATAATCAACAAAGCTAAAGTGATCTCAAGCTTCTCCTTCCATGTACCAAAATTTCTACCAGTCAACTGTTCTATGCCATTAATAATTCTGACAATTTGAGAGGCATTAGATGCTGCAAAAGGAAAACAGATGCTTTGAGTAAGCATCACTATTTTGATCTTCTTTTATTGATCTAGTACACATCAACTTTGGCCAGAAATAGGCATGATCAATAAAATTTTGTGATCAAAACATTTGCCAATCAGCTTTGGCCAGAATGACAAATATAAGCCACACTTAATTAAATTCTCTCACATATAGAATTCTTTCATCAATCTGAAACACATCAGCTTTGGCTAGAAGTGAAACAGACCAATAAAATTTCATGGTAAAAATGATCATCAATCAGCTTTGGCTGGAATGATAGACATAAGCCATGCTTAATTTGAGGATTTATAAACTTAATTTTGCAGCAAAACAATATCATCATCATATGTTTGGAAAAACACCTTAAAATAATCAACTAAGCATAATAAAATACATTAACATTACTTAAGTATAAGACATACTTGCATGAGAAAAGAATAAAATGTCATACAACCATGTTACATAATTGGCATAATAAAATATGCCAAAAATTTAGCCCAAAAACTTATTTATATTAGCCCTAACTCTTTTTTTTAAAACTGAAAAACTAAAAACAAAATTTCCGGACTGGGCCAAAATCGACCCAGCCCGTCTCCCACCCCCCATTAGTGGCTCATCAATGGCCCGTTAAACAGCTGAAGCTGCTGACGATCCAACGGACGAGGGCATGTCCAGGCCGATCAAAACCGACACGCGACGACACCCCCGGCCCCAACCCTAGAACCATTCCCCCTTCCCCTCCTCTGCCTCCCAACACGATCGACGAGAGCGAGACGTGGCGTCGAGGCCGATCCGCAGAGAAGGAAGGTGACATCGCCAGTGAGCACCTCTCGTCGAATTCGCGTGCAACTTTGACCAGCACGCGGCTCCATCAAGTGGTGCTTGTGGGTGTTCTTCGTGAGGTGGTTGTTCATGTGCGGACGTCCCCATGACAGCGAAGGCTTCCCTCACTGGATCCAGTAAAGTGGCGTGTCTTCGATGATGAGAAGCGTGCGAGGAGACTCGGCCACCAACAAGTGGAGCACATCACCAGGCCGCTCGGGTGCAAGCCCAGGGAGGCCTCCCCAGCTCAAGTGGCGACCCCAATGCCGTCGTGGCCAACGACGTTGGTAGGATCCATAGGTAAGTGCTCACTGCCTCTTAATATTATGAAATTAGGGTTAGGGTTTGTAGATTTGGGAATTGGGGTTAGGGTTCTTAGGAAATTGAGGAATTTTGGATTAGGGTTCTTTGATTCGATGAACTAGGGTTAGGGTTCGTCAGAGAATTGGGGATTTCACTTAGGGTTTGCACATAAATACATAAATCCCCACACATAATTGCTTAAACTGAAACCCTAGGTCAATATCCTCACTGTTAGGGCTTAAACTTAGAAAACTTGAGGCTAAAACCAAAGAAGGTTTTTAGCTCAAGAACAAGATCTAATCAACATAAGCATAAACAAGAGATGATCTTGATATTGAGCTTAGCCACAACACCAAAACAAGAAGAACAAGCTTGAAAGTATATGATTAAAAGCATAAGAGGGCTCAAACTTAGAGCTAGATGCTCTGATGCCACTATTATATCCCTTACGATGAACACTAGCTCAAGAATTGAGCCACACGAGAGAGATCAGATGGTGTGTACCTTTGATCAGGTGGTCCTTCAATGGGCTCCTCTAGTTTCACTTAGCCTAAAACTAGTTGATGTAGCTGTGTGATTGGATCTTCCCACTAGGCTAGATCAGTGAGCAGAGGAGAGTGAAGAGAGAGGCACCGGTGAGAGTGAGTTCAACTCAAACCCTGGAGCCTCTTTTACATCACATGCACCAGGGGAATCAACACCTCTAAAAGGACGGCCAGGATGCCCCCGATTAGGGCATCCAATGGCTGCAATTAACAACCCTCAATTGACCTTAATTTGACTTAGATTGATCACAGAAACCTGCAGATAACGTATATATCCAACACATGCCACCATGTTCATGATTTCGTGTTGACTTTTTGCATGTCCAGTACATGTACATACTAATAATTTATTTCCCATGTAATAATTTCCAAAGTTACTTAAATTATATGGAGCGATGTGAAAAGCATTTTCTATTTTTTCACACAAAAATGATTTGAACTATGATTTTTATATGAGATTATGATTAAATTTTTTGTTAGTATGGGACACAAGACGGTATTATTAGATTGTCATGTAAAACATCTATTGAGATCTAGATGTTAGCAAGAGGGGCTACCATAAAAAATACACGCGACTGCCAGATAAAATACACGTGGCTGCCAGATAAAATACATAGAGCTGTAGGGGTTACCAGATAAATTATACATGGCTGTCGGGTAAAATACACGCGGCTACCAGTTAAATACCCATTGCTGCCAGGTAAAATACTACACTTGGCTGCTAGGGAACATACAAATGGCTGCCGGATAAAAACACATGGCCAGGGCTATCAGATAATATTCATGCGGCTGCTAGATAAAATATGCGCGGCTGCCAGGTATAATACACACAACTGCCAGATAAAATTCACGCGGCTGCAAGGGGCTACCAGATAAAATACACGTGGCGATCAGCTAAAACACACGCAACTGCCAGATAAAATATGCGTGGTTGCCAGATAAAATGTGCATGGCTGCCAGGTAAAATCCGTAGAACCTTGTTGTTGCAAGAATGATACAATTGCCAGGGTTGCCTAGGTGTCGGTTATCGAGATAAATGCGGCATGTTTGACCTGTTCTAACACAAGTTATTTGTCTTAGAAAGTGAGCTCTCGAGTTATTTGGAAATACTTGTCATGTTCTTCAGATACAACCTTTTGATAATAGCTACCACGCACAAGAAAATATTGTACATCTATAATTTGTGTCGTTATCACTAGAAAATGTATATTAATGTCCTCGCTATCAAAATAAATTATAGTTATCAAATGATCTTGCTCAGTACAAACATATTTGTTATGGTGGGAAGGAAAAGTGAGGTGTCCTAGCAAATTACGCGTCTACTTAGTTAGAATAGACTTCATAGAGGAACAACCTACAACATAGGTGTATATTTTTGGTGACCAAGCATCGACCGCCATAACTTTAACTATACTGTAAGGCATGCAATGCACTATAGAACCCCTGCAACCTTTATTTCAGCCTCATGCAGCTTTTGACTGTACCGGGTCCAGAGCTTTCACCGTGGCTTACATAAGCTCCAACCGTTCAACGAAAATCATAGGTGTGCGCTTACCCGCCGCACATTGAAGCAAGCTGTGTGGTGCTTACGCTTAGATTTTCCCTAATTTTATAGAAAGAAAATAAAACATTTCTTATTTAGCCTTTCTCAATAATGCAAATTTGTGTGGTTTTTATTTGGAAACAACCATTGAAATAAAATGGTCACGTGACATGTTTTATATTTTTAGAACTTAAAATTCAGTGATGTTTTAATAAAAACAATGTATCAATAATAGTTCCATTGGTCATCTTAAAAGTATTCTCTTTTAAATTGTATTCTATTTATTTATACTAATTTTTTTTGGTTATACATAAGCCTATATTTTATGCCTCATGGTCAGAAAATCATTAGAAAAAATATCTATTATCAAATAAATGCTCATCTATGCAGATATAAAAAGAGGCATGGGTGGGTTGATCCAAATAACATCAGCCCTAGGATTGCTCTCATCTAACGTCCTAAGATTTTCCAATGATATATTATTATTTGTCACTGCCGCGGACGTCGCCGTGGAAGGGTTCTGCGCGAGCTCCTGTGGGCTGCACGGCTCCTCCGTGCCCAGTGGGGCCCGCATGCCTTCGGCGCTCTGGCCACGGCCACATCGGCGTCGGCGGCGCGGTAGTTGGAGGCAGTGGACCGGTACGTGCAGAGGGCCGGCAGGGAGCGGACGTGTGATAACCCAAAAAAATTATATTCTTAATTAATTGGAGTTAAATAAAAATAGGCTTCTAAATGCCTTGTTTGTGCTAATTATCTAGTATGTTCGTACTAGCAAAGCTAGCTCTTCTCAACGTGCATGTATAGGTGCATTTAAACGATCAGCACCATGACTGGTACTAAGTACTAAAAACAGGAATTAGTATTGGAGTATTTTATTGGATGGAATCGTGGCTTCGTGGTGGCAAGAACCGACTAGCCAAAGTCCCGCGTGGACTATTGTATGCTTAGCTAGGAAGTGTCAGCTCATACGTGTCTTTAGGGGAGAGGAAAGCAAACCACAACAGAGACACGTAGCAAGCTGAGTACCCAAGGACACTCAGATATTTTGATACTTAGGCGGCTCGCTTGTGCTATAAATAGAAGTAGCGTTGATGCCTCTCACACATACACCACACATTAGAGAAAGTACCAGTGTGATCAAGAAAGCGAGCGAGAGATCCATGCCAGGGAAAATAGAGAGTGTTAGAGATGATCCATGCATGTTCGGCGGAGGCCAAGTACCAAAGGGGAGGTGTTGCTGGAGTACTGATCGGGTGATCTATACAATACCCAGGAGAGTTGATGTGTTTGATTATACTCTAGCCGTATAAAATAATTTTACAAGGAGAGCCGTGGCGATGCTTAAAAAGATACCAATATTCATTCTGCCATTGGATTATATTTACTGATTTTCTATTGGTGAATACATTGATTGGGGTTATTATTTTATGAAGGCATATCTTTATTGCAGGCAAGCTTTTCATATATCTTTCATATACTTTGTAAAGTATGTTTTTATTAAATTATGATGCATTATTTTGGTAGTATGTGGTATAAAATATTCATGTGCTAATACACCGGTGCTGGTATACGGTGATGAATCCGTTTGAAGCTGGTTTTGTAATTAAAACTTGGTGCTACGAAGGTAATCGTATTGTACCGGTTACGGTCCAGGTATGAGACTGGCTGAGTTCTCCGCTAGGGACAGCCCTAAAACGGATCGTGTCGATGATGGATCCGTCGGAGCCACCTATGCGAACCGGGTATTATTCATCGATATGGATTTGGAAAAGTGGACAATGTGAGGAATCATAATAACTGTTTTTCTGAATAAAACTTGGTGCTACGAAGGTAAACGTATTACATCGGTCATAGTCCAGGTATGGGACTGGCTGAGTTCTCCGCTGGAGACGGTCCTGAAACGGAACATGTCGGTGATGGATCCGTAGGAGAGATCGACATAAGTAAATTCAGTTGTCCGGGTTCTAGTGGGTCAAAGGACTCTGTTCTTCTAGAGTCCTGTGTGGTTGTAGTTGAGGCTGTCGGCGTCGGAGTACCCTCCTGCAGAGTATAAAAGTGTTAATATTAACCCCTGTGACTCCCGGGTTCGGGAATGCTTACTTTTATATATGGCACCATGTGTTTTTAATTTGGTTTAAGTAATTTAATCACCTATTTTTTTGTAAAGCAGTCTATTTTACAATTTATATGATTGTGTGCATGATCAGTTTGCTGAGTACTTTTTGTACTCACCCCTTGCTTTCAATGTTTTTATCAGAGTTGTGCTGCGGAAGATGTCGAGGCTGGACCAGTGGGCGGAAAACGAATTAGAGAATTTAGTTGCTCCTTTGTAAATGTGAATAAAATTGTAATAAAATTAGTTCGAGCTTCTCGAGATCCACTGTACCGGCTTTTACCCGTATTTTTTAGCCTTACGGGTATATAGGGCGGTTGTCATTCTACCGGGCCGGGTCTCGGGGCGTGACAGGACGCGGGTGCTGCTGACCAACCAGGTCTCCGATGAAGGGTGCTCGCTGGGGAAGCACCCATCCCGGCTCCGGGTCGAGCAGCTCACGACGTGGCTTGGCGTGGCGCCCGGGGGCGTGGCCGTCGTGCTCACCGCCGCTGACGTCGCCATGGAAGGGTTCTGCGAGAGCTCCTGTGGGCTGCACGGATCCTCGGCGCACGGCGGGGCCATGCACGTGTGGGTGGGCAACGAGGCCATCCAGTGCCGCGGAGGTCGGGCACTATGGGGCGGCCCTGCAATTATGATGGACCTTTGGTCAAGAGGAGACGATACGTTACGGGTCAGCCTGCCGTAGACACTTTCATATTCCACGAACTCTGTCTCGTGGCACCTCTCCTTGTCGGGGTACTTCACGGTTAGTTTGGCTTATCGGGCCCAATTTAGGGGCCCCAACTTGCCCTAGACCTCTCACACGTGGAAGGCTCCTATGCCTTTGAAAATTAGGTTCTTTGTGTGGCAGTTGCTTCGTGATCTCCTACCCTCGGGTGTGGAAGTCGTGAAGTGACATGGCCTTGGGGACGGTCTATGTCCTCTGTGCGTGGTCTCGGAGTTAGGATCCATATCATGTTTACCTGTCATGCGGCCCGCTTCTTATGGAGCTTTGTCCATGAGGCTCTAGGACCTGATTGGCAGGCCCAAGACCTCAGGGAGTTTCCGGAAGGAAATGCAAACCAGGCCGGCGGGAGGAGGTGTGTCTTCTAGCTAGTATTTGCGGTGATGACCTGGACCCTCTGAAATATGCATAATAAGATGGTTTCGAAATGGTCTTCCTATGACGTGTCTCTGATTTAGTGTTCAAATTTTGGCTTGCTTCCAGCAGTGGTATCCGCTCTGTACACAGAGGGACAAGGATCAGCTAGACGGCATACTGGAGGATCTTCTACTAGCGGCTCGTCACTATTCTAGTAGTCTGGCTGATGAGTCTTACTCCCGTGAGGAGTTGTATCGCCTTTTTTTTTGGTCTCTTCTTGTTGGGCATGCTTGTGATGTTGTCCTAGCAAGTCGTTGTTTTCGTTTTGCTATTGGGCTGGACTTGGTTGTAATTGTTGTATGGACATAGTTGTTTTATTTATAAAATGAGTCTTTCGAAAACATAGCTATATAAATAGGTACTGTATCAATTCCATCGTAAAAACGGCACGGCACGCCGCACGCGCTATACAAAGCCTGCCTTGGAAGGAACTCCAATGACGAGCAAGCTGGGTGTTTGCTCATTCACTCGTGCAAGAAACATACCAAACGCATCACGCATGTAAACTGCACTGCAGCACCACAATCGCCTATAAGCCTTGTAGCCGGATATGTATTGCATTTGCATGGTCCCTCGGCGCCCGGTGGAGCCGTGCACGTGTGGGTGGGCAACGCCGCCGTGCAGTGCCCGGGCAGGTGCACGTGGCCGTTCCACGCCGCGGATGGAGGGCGCCACAAGAGCGGCGAAGGCACACTCCGTCACTCGGCGCGCCGAACGGGGACGCTGGAGTGGACGGCATGGTGATCAACCTGGCAGCGCTGCTGGCCGGCGCGGTGACCAACCCGTAAGGGCATGGATACTTCCAGGGCGACACGGACGCGCCGGTGGAGGTGGGCGCAGGGTGTCCGGGCGTTTATGGCCGCGGCAAATTTAGCCTTTCCCAACGGTGCAAATTCATGTGGTCTTTATTTGGAAACAACCGTTGAAATAAAATGGCCATGTGAGATTTTAGAACTAAAAATGTCAATGCCATTTTAATAAAAATAGTTCCGTAGGTCAGATTAAAAGTATTCTCTTTTAAATTGTGTGCGAGTTGTGTGCGAGTTTTCTTCATTCATACTAAATAAAAATATTTTTTTGTTAAAATAAGCCTATATTTTATGTCTGATGGTCAGATAATCATTTTAAACAAAAGTTTTCAAAACCCTATGACATATGTAATATCGTTCATAGGTGGGATTTTGAGACTTGTTGTGTAATATCCAAGTGCAAGGTTGAGGATCAGACACCTGGTTTGTAATATACTTGTGTTCCACTCAACTCTATATTATTCAACTTTTTTTGTAAAATAGGATAAAAGATTTTTCTCTATTGTTCTTGACTTATAAAAATATTTGTTTTACGCAAATAAACTTCAAGCCTTCTCATGTCAGCCTTATGCGTGTAGAGATAGTTTAATTTCTCCTTCATGATGTAATTTGCCAAAACATTCAAAGTTATGACCAACTTGTTGGCTGCACGTGTGATGTGCAAAATTTGAAGATTGATGATAGGTGTGTTAGGATCACGAGTCTACACTCAACCATCCTGTGGCATTGATATGAATCCAAATTGAATTTATTTTGCTTTCTGTTGTAATAAATTAAACTTTGAATTATTCGATTGATGTAATAAAGACTTATGTTTTACATGATATTTCATCAATTCTATATGCTAGCTAATGATCCAGGGGCAAGCACTATCAAGCAAAGAGACTTAGGATCTTGATCGATCCAAGATCGTTACAGATGGTATCAGAGCACAGGCTGACTGTAGATCGTGCTCCTAGCCTTGAAAAAACCTTAGGACTAAAAATTTCTAAGTTAAAAAATACACTATTACTACTCATCTCCTATCTTAAATTTATATAAGTTTTCCATTCTTCTATCCTTCTAAATTAGAAGTTTGACCATTGCTGGAGAGGCTTCTCAAGACGACTTTTCCCAAGAAGATCGGATTGATGTTTCACTCCAAGGCAGGACTTCAAGACCTCCACCAACATGTTTTAAAGACTAAAGACTACAATGAAATACTATTAAGATTATGAAGACCTTGAAGACCGAAGGATTTCGAGTGACCTACTAGAAACCAAACCTAGGTAAACTTCACGATGACTTGTGAGCTGTCATTTTTATGGTTTTATACACAACAACAAATAAAACTTACTTTTGGATTTTTTTTGTGTGGGGTACCGATAGTTTTCTTGCTATATTTTCATCCCTATCTTAAACCTCGAAGGCGGAAAATGGGTCCTAATACGTGGAAAAAACCAAAGAAATTCAATGTGGATGCAAAATTGATGGTCTACCGAGTGGATAAAAAGAAGAGCACACACATGGAGGAGGATGCAACCAGCCCTAGAAGACTGACAACATACACATGCCTCGCCAAGTTCTGGAATTAGGAAACACAAGGATAAAAATTTATCTCCAAATTAGTGCTCTCCCATACGAATTTATTGCGGTATGGCAATGTGAGATCCTGGCACATGGCTTAATAGGATTGACAGGATACTCATACAAACAAGTTGCAACTTCTTTTTCGGGATCATCTCCAAAGGAACTCCAGGTTAGGCGTGCTTGTCCAAGAAAAATTTGAGGATGGATGACCAACCGGGAAGTTGCTCCCGTGTATGCATGAGTAAGGACAAAGTGCGTAGAAAAGACTAGTGTTGGTCCCTAGGGCCAGTCAAGAGATTCTAGAAAGCTCCTAGGGATGATAGCCGTCGGTCCGGAGAGGCCGGGGTGTTACAAGTGGTATCAGAGTCGATCCTCGCGGTTACATGGGCGTGTGCAGGTCAGTCGCATGGACATGAGGAGCATTGCGCGTGTGGCCAAAAGTGGACATGACATGGCACATGTGCCAACACTGGAGGCACGAACGTGTCCCAAGAGGGTACGTTCCTGGCTTGTGGTTGATCGACAAGTGCATTGATCTTCTAAGGGTGGGTGTATGTGAGATCCTGGTGCACGACTTAATAGGATTGATAGGATACTCATACCAACAAGTTACAACTTCTTTTCTGGGGCTCATCTCCAAAGGATCTCTAGGTTAAGTATGCTTGTCCTAGAGAAATTTGAGGATGGGTGACCGACCGGGAAGTTGTTCCCGGGTGCGCATGAGTAAAGACAAAGTGCGCAGAAAATACTAGTGTTGGTTTGTCGGGATAGTCTAGAGATCTTAGAAAAGGTACTAGGGGGTGACAGTCGCCGGTTCGGAGAGGACGGGGTGTTATAGGCAAGACATAGTTTGTGTGAACTTGGTATGATTTGATATTTTGTTTATTTTTTACCTTTTTTGCCATGTGTGCTGCATGCATAAGGGTAGAATATATTCCTTAAGTCTTTCTATCTATGCCTTACCTTTTGTTTAAAACCTCAAATGTTGCCAAGTCGTGAGAACAATGCTCTACCTCCAGAAAGTTAACAACTCCTTAACACCCAGAATCAGTTGATTCAGCTCCTCACTCAGAATATGCAGAAGAACAACAACCCACCTTATCAGCATCGTTTGACTATCTTTTTGAAGTTGAATCCTCCAACTTTCTCAAGCAGGACTGAGCCAATAGTGGCGGACGACTTGACATAGGTATGCCCAACAGGCACTCATCCTTGTCATATCCGGTTCCGCCCAGTTGGAATCCCACGTGGTGATCTTATGCATCCACGAAGCCCATGAAGATTTGGGTGATACAAATACCATAAGGACACCTACTCCTGGCGTTACAAGCAAGAAGAAGATCTTAAATTAGAAAAGCTTAGAGATAAGATCCAACTTGTAACCGACTCGGACGGTACCTGAGACCTAGCCTCCTGCGGTGACCCAGCATACCACTGCATGATGTAGTACACTATAGTCGTTGACATAACACCAATGAAACACCGTTCACTAGTATTACATCCCTCAGAGTGGTACAACATAAACACAGCAGGTCCAAGACATGACTATAGATTACAACTCGACTCTTTACAAAAGATCCATAGAACACTCTAGGTTAAAGAGAGAGAAAGAACTCCTTACAAAGAAGAACCAGAAATAATAACTCAGAACTATCTAGTAACTAAGATTCGTATCTAAACTATTTGGCTTGCTATTGCTGCTATTCCAATGCTCTATAGAAATAGGTTTTATGGCTAGAGTATCTACTCATATCTAAACTGACACTTTATATTCACTTCCGCTGATGTATATGTTGACTTCATTGACTTTATTGAAGGACTTGCGTTGTCGATGATGGTTTCTTGAGTAGAAATTGTTGTTGACGTCGTCTTCAATGGCTTAGAACCTAGCAAGGGTTAAGAAGGTACGGTTGAGTACGGGCGTACTCAGCAAGTTCACTAAAAAGGAGTGTATGATGCACTATCTCTACAGCCACAGACCATAGGTCATAGGCAATGCAGGTTTTCGTAAACATTTCTTCAATGGATGCTTTTATTCTGAAAACTATGTCCGACAGCCTTCACAAGTTGACCAGAACTTCATGGAGTTCCTTTCCTGTCGCATTTGTAGCTCCTTCCCGAAACAGGGAGTAACATGTCACAATTCTTACACTCTGCAGAGGTGCGTCACTTTTCCCACAAGATACCATAAGCTTTGTTGCACAACCGGGAGTATGTCCCTATTCAAACTTCCTTGGTTTGAGGCCCAACTTAAGATCCAAGCCAATCGCTGCCCTCTCCGTGATCCCATATGTCTGCACGATCCTCCGGGGCTGACTACACCTTCGTTAAGCCGCCAACTAGGGCAATCTATAACCAGGGGAGTTCTCGAAGACTCTATGAGCTGGTGATGCCCCTGGAGTTCTGGCTATACCTCCGGCAGCCACTCATAAATAATCTAGACACCAAAATCGTGGGGCCTAAGGGTGCCCACCCATATGTTGGATCCACACCGGGAATCCCAACGTCACGCTAAGGTCATCTTGCCTCCATATGAAAGGAAGAAGATACAGCTGACTTCTCTATCCCATTCCAAATCTCATGGTTGATGTGTATTATATGGCGCTAGAATCACTGGAGACATTGGTTGTTAAGTCCTAGATATTATGTTCCTTTACCACTGGAACTGTATCAATAGATTAGTACCACTTGGTAAATAATCCATAATCATATTATTATGAAAATATTTTTTTTGACCTTTTTGAAATGCAGGTGATGACACAGTTGAGTTACAAGCATAGAAAATAATCAAAGGACATGAGCAAGTTGTGAACTTGCCTTTTGTGATTGCAAGATTATGCACTCATGGTCTTCAAGACAATAGTAAAGCACTCAAATGATATGGTATCTGAAATACTTCTTAAACAAGATTAAGATTCCATTAGAGTCTTTATAGAAGTGTTCAAGGTTTACTTTTAGTGTTGCTTAAAAGAATAACTCTTGGAGAAAACATTACTTTACAAAGTAAAAAGTATTCAAACTTAAAGTTAACACTTTAAGGTTTTCTTATTAGCTAAGATTATTAAAGAGGAAAACAGTACTATATTAACCAATCATAATATGAGTGAATAGGATTCTTGTGATGGGCAATATACTATTTTAGTTGATTTTATAATTGATAAAATCTTTTTAGGAAAATTAAAATACCCTTAATTTGAGATGGTAGTTTTAACAGATATACCTTAAAACGGTTTGACCAATTTAAACTTCACTTAAACATTAATTGACTTGCTATTACATTTTTAGATTTTAAACAAACAATACTAAAGGAAAAAAGTAAAGATTTATATATTTTTAATGAATTAAAATAAAAGAAAAGAGTTAAAATAAGATTTGGTATACCTTTATCTTTTATTTTACTTCAAAAGTATGAGTTTATATTTTCGGTGTGTAGATTTCATTTTTGTATCATTTTGGTATATTATAAGTATCTTTGTGAATTTTAAATAATAAGATATGATTTTTACAAGTTTTATTTACTTTATAAATATTAAAAATTAATAAATATTAGTTAAAGGATACAAAAACAAGTTTGTAAATGTAGATTTTGTTTTTATAAGAATATTGGTATATTACTTATATTTTTCTTATTTACTAATATAAAAATATGAATTTTTAAAGTTTTATAACTTATAAAATCTTTATTATATACTAAATATTTAAATAATTAACACAATAATATTTGATAATAAGGTTAAATTATAGATTTTATTTTTCTAAGCATTTTGATATATTATATGCATTTTTCCGAATTATAAAACAAAAGATATAGAATTAACAAGATTTAACCATTTTATTCAATTTCTGGAAATTATATTTATATTAAACTTATTTGATTTTATCTAATTACTAAACAGACAATACTTTTTATACTAGTACTAACCCTACCCGCAGTCACAGACAGATGGGCCCTAGGCCACGTCACCTGCCATGCGGAACAAAAGATTTTTGTACCCTATTTTATTTTACCCAGAGCCACTGACCGGTGGGCCATTCGCCATGTCAGTGTCTACGTGGACGTGGACCAGTCAAAGATGACGCCAGCCGACGACCACCCGCCGGACTCTCGCGGGACTCCTGCTGGAGTACGGCGGCAACGCCGAAAAACTGCACCAGGGACCTTTTGAAGTGGTGCTTTCGAACGAGTAGACAATGCTGAACACTATCGTGGCGATGCCGCTAGCAAATGGTCGCCGGACTACGGTGCACGACGGCGGACAGCGGCGGTGCACGGTGGTCTACGGCGTGACGACGATGCATGACGAAAGGAAGAGATTGGAGAGGTCCATAGGGACCGGTAGCTCACCCCGATGCTATCGCGGTTGTTGATGGTGACGACGGCGCTCTGGTACGGCCTATTCTCCGCGGATTCCGACGATCGCCGGCGAAAGGGAACGGAAAAATTCGATCATCTCGGATCTCCTCTTGGCGTTGCGTTCTTCTCAGATGATCTATGCACGATGCCGTTTCTTCTCGGCCACTCCACGATCTCTGAGACGACCCCTACCGACGACGACGGTTGGCTCCGGCCAGCTAGGGTTTTGGCCGTGTGGGGATTAGAGACAGAGAGAGGAGGGGTGGATGAGGATGAGGACGAGGTACGACACGGTGGCGTTCTTATCCCTCCCAGCGACCGTGGCACCGATCTTGGCACTCGCCGGCGACGAGGAAGCGGCCACCGAGCTGCTCCGGTCGTTGCGCGAGGTGGATGACGGAGATAGGTTGGACGAAAGGGTACTTGGGCCTGGGCCAGTACTGGGTCGATGCAGAGCGAGTGATTTGTTCCAGGGGCTGCATGCAAGCGATAATTAGAGCTGAGTCGAACTGGGACGTGAGTCGGTTCTGTTAGTACTTTTTTTCTACGATTTTCTATTTCTTTTTATATAAAACCTTTTCAAATATGAATTTCCTCAAGGCTTTAAATATCCAGAGATTTAGGTTAGGAATATTATTGTACAAAAGGATTATAACTCTTTCCTCTGTATTTTTTATTGTGTATTAAAATATATTCATTATATTAAAAGTCCTTTTCCTTAAGAAATATTAATAAGGATTAGGGTTTTAGGGATTTTCTTCCTATAAGAAGATCTTATAGAAATCGCTCTAGTTTCACTTGATAATTTGAATGGTACTAGTTTGAGATGTGTATTCATATATTTAGAATCTTGTTCCTACTTATCTTCATAAATAATTTATCTAAATACATTATAACGAATTAATCTTTGTGGTTTTTTAATGGGATGATATAAGTTTCATGGTCCTCCATATTTGGTGATTTGCCAAATCCTATTCTACTTGAGTTGTAGAGTTTAGAATTACCACAGAACACTTTTGGTTAAGTAATGATGAATCAATAACAATCATGAATAGAGAAACCCTAAGGTTTATACAAATATAGATAGATAGGTTTTGAGAGGTTTTAATAACCCATATTCAATTATAGGTAGGGACTAGGATCAAGGTTTAGGGATACTACTTATAAATCTATGAGTGAGTTTGATATCTCCACATAGAGTGAGATCTTGGAATTACTTAGTAATGTGATCATGACAATTCTACCATTCTAGACTCATATTAGAGTTTAAGACAATCAACTGGGCAAGGCTTCTCAAACACTCACCTAGCATTCTACTTATCTTTTAGACATTTCATTTGACTAAGAGATACTATCCATTGGCTGCCTAAAGGTTTTTAAAGAATTCTCACCTCAATACTTCACTAAGGTTATCTTGAAATAAGGAATTCCTTTCCTAAATATACTCTATATATCTCTCATATCTTATTCACAAAGATCACATCTTCCTGAATAAGACAATCATCTGACTCCACCATATCCATCATCATATGATGACATGGTCATGCCACTTCAACATTACTCCATCCTTACTCCTAGTATATAACTCCTCTTAATTAACAACCATTGATACACCTATCAATGTAGCTACTATGAACTGCTTCTATTAACTTCCTTAACTTCATCTTGCAACTACTTCCAAGGTTTGCAAGACTACAATCCTTACTGTACATACAAAGGATATCAATTCTTTGAAATAGGTATAGTACTACTCCATACACTCATCAAATACTTCATCATACTCTAGCTTGACTTCTAATGATCAAGCTAGATGATTCAGCTTACTAGGACTTTACATAATTTGGTATACTCATAACTCTACTCCAACATCTGGTTATCTATTCTTAAGTGGCTTGAGAATAATGACCACTATCATTTGATCAAGCAAAGATTAGGCTTTTAATTGCCTGATCAAGATCTATACTCCACTAAGTAGTAAACTTGTATTAGTCTCTCTATAGACTTATCTTGTTAAGCAAGCTTATTCTAAGTCTATATCCACTTGTCCTAACAAGATTGTCATCTAATGTACTAATACTACTAGCTTTCTCATAGCTCCTCAATCACTAGCTCAACCCTTGAGTTTAGGTACTACTTCTAGTTAACTCATGAGTGAGTTAACTCCAACATCAAATGGTTTGATCTACACTAAGGATCACATTCCATTGATGATGGCACACTCTACCATAACTAGTTCCTTCTTCTTATTACTTTACTTAAAATCTTTGAAAGGTTAATATAATAGGTCAAAGGTTATGAGTCAATGAGTGCTAGGTCAAGAATTGATCACACACATTGATGATCAATAGACACTAGGACTTGGTTAAATAGGAATGTCACCTCTTAATATCATATTAAGGGTATGTGTTGAATGGTCTTGGCTTGACTTCCTTTACTACTCTATTTGTAATAATAGTTAGTGTTTAGAAACTACCATGATTCTCATGGTAGGAATAACTATTGCAAGCAAGTATATCAAGGTTTAGTTATGGGGTTTCATTACTTAAGTTATATACTTAACTTGGTACTCAGGGTTTGTGGTAGATAATACCTTGATATCATCTTTAGAATATTAAGTATTCATCCTTGAGTTGTGGTATGGAATACCATGTAATGATATCTAGAAGATCCAGTACTCCTTGTTAAATAGTGTGTTGTGACTTAGTTTTATTACATTTGATCTACCCTTAGATCGAATCATATTACCCAAAATAAGATTTTAGCAAAGGTCATATTGAAACTTATCACAGTTAACTTGATGATCTACTTCAGTTCCACCAAGTTAAGAGAAGCTTCAATCACTTTGACAAGTTTTATTTAAAAGCGTGAAAATTATTCGGATTTTCTATGCATGAATGTAATGCACACACCTGTGTTTGGCTTATTTCTAAGCTCTAATGCTGGGACGTTACAGACTCTCCCCCTTAAAATAAACATCGTCCTCGAAGTTCGTACTCTCTTGCGTTTGGGAATCAGGAGTTGACTTGTATTGATCACACCATTTCTCAAATTCCATTGTGATCACAGTTGGGAATAATTGTGGTATCCCGTATCGAGATCTTTTTTCGTGAATCATATTCATTCTTGACAATATACATTAACACTTCTAATTCATCCTATGGCTTCTTTTACCATAATTTCTTGGTTTACGTCCTTATATTTCTCTTTAGAATTGGTTTAGGACACATTTAGTCCATTCCAATCCGGCTTTCCTACTATTTTACACTGGACTTATTTTTGTAGACTCTCCTCCTTCTTAAGGACAATCTACCAGCTGATTCCCCTTTATAACTGGTCCACTAGAGTTAAGGAGTTATATCTCCTTCGATCTTTCATCCGAATATACTCCAGAGAGTACTCTTATACAGATGATTTCTTATAACCTTATGAGAATAAGGCTTAATATCATCATAGTTTAGTACTTCTTCACCAACTTTAGTTGGAAAGTTAGACAACAACACTTCAGTGTTTATTGTTTACTCTCCCCCTTGGGGTTTCCTAATGGTCTCTAATCTATATGTATAATATCTATTAACTCAATAGTAAAGATATTGGTCTTTGTCCAGCTTATACCTTACCTATATAAGGTATCATGAAAGAATCTGTGGTATACCCACACAGTTGTGGATCTCCAAAATGAATCTTCCAGCACTATGTGCCTTACTTTTACCCTTTTGGACATTTTCTCTTTAGTAAGTCCGATTTCACGAAGCGTTTCGAAAGATGATCTTTAATTTCATACTTCCTTAGGTCTAACTTAACTTAGGCAAAGTTTTATACTCTTTAGATTACACAAAGATGACCTAATTAGCTAAACTGCTAGGATACCAGCTACGGATACCAACTACGGATACCAACTGCGGATCCTCCTAGGTATATGGATTAGTCTACGGTTTTCAAGTTCTTACTAGCATTCTCTCTGAATTGTCAGAGCTTGAATACCACTTTTGTTTCAAGACTTCTTCTTTGCACTGATTCATGATACTTCCATGAACTTGGTACAACTATTTCATTAGCTTCTGAGCAACATCACCTATTTGGAGTGAACTTAAGTTCCTTCCTTCATGTTGCTCCACACCTTTTCTACATTTATAATCCTTCTTGTTGCCAACTAATAATAAGTTGGGATTGATCCATCCATTCCATATAGTGTTGATACACCTTATATTCAGCTTCCTTTTTGTGCAAGTCTTCATCTAGATCTTCAGAACTCGTCACTCCCTTACATGAATTCCCTTATGTATCTAGGTCCATAACATCAAGTAATAACTTGGTGATGCAACATGCATTTGCACATCAAGTCAAACTTCATGCACATATCTAGTCAATCAAGAAGATGCAAGAAAAACCAAAAATCCAAATGTGGTACATATAACACACATCATTCTAAGCCCGGAATATAGTAGTTGAGTATACTTCCTCTAGAATTCAGGCTTAGCTGTGTAGTATATGACACCTCCTAGTATAGGTTTACTTTGTGATACTTAGAACTTAAAATCCAAACTACTCTTTGTCTCCATATTTAACCAAATTGCTCAATTGCAATTGGATACTTTTGAGCAAAGTGGTCTCACTTTGGTTCTTGACGAACTTCTTATATTGCTTTTGGGACTACTAAAGATTACCAATCTTCTATTCTATCGTAAACTATCCTCACATGATCTCTCAAAACTACTAACAAAATTGTAGTTACTACCTTAATCCAAAAATTATCATAATGTTAGGACACCTATGACTTTGATCATAGACCTACACCGTTCTTTACTTACTATTGTTACAAGATTATTTACTAAGTACTTGTCCTAATTATAGACTTATCATGGTCTCAGAGTTATTCTCACCATGAACTTGTTACGATTTACCTAATCATCATGATTAAAGAGATAATCTCACCATGATGACACTTCTTCTGAGCTTACTATTAATGATTCTTAACAAAATTCTACTCCATCACATGGAATTCTCAAGTGAATCTCACATGATTTACATCCAATTGTATCTATACATACTCTAATGGTCTAACTTAATTGGTATGGTGGTATCTACTAGTGAAAATATTCTGCTACTTCCCATCGATTCTAAATATACTCCATCACTAATACTACTCCGCATGATATCCTAATCCTAGTCGTAATCTTCTTTGATATTTTAACTTACTTAAGATATCTTAGTGGTGTTATACCTATTTAGAACTACACTAAAATGATATTTCTCTAGATAATATATATAACTAATCCTTAAGAAAGATGACAGAGCATCCAACTTAAGTGTGACAAGGTTTATCCTCAAGTGGATATCCATCACAAGTTTTGGTTTAGATAAGATGGCTCCTATAGTCACAATCCAACCTACAGATCTTCCTAAAAGGGTTTTAATCCTAAGTCAAAGCATATGCTCTGATACCAGCTGCAGTGACCCAGCATACCACTGCATGATGTAGTACACTATAGTCGTTGACATAACACCAATGAAACACCATTCACTAGTATTACATCCCTCATAGTGGTACAACAGAAACACAGCATGTCCAAGACATGACTATAGATTACGACTCGACTCTTTACAAAAGATACAGAGAACACTGTAGGTTAAAGAGAGAGAAGAACTTCTTACAAAGAAGAACCAGAAATAGTAACTCAGAACTATCTAGTAACTAAGACTAGTATCTAAACTATTTGGCTTGCCATTGCTGCTATTGCAATGCTCTACAGAAATAGGTTTTATGGCTAGAGTATCTACATCTATCTAAACCACCACTTTATATTCACTTCCGCTGATGTATATGTTGACTTCATTGACTTTATTGAAGGACTTGGGTTGTCGATGATGGTTTCTTCAGCAGAAATTGTTGTTGACGTTGTATTCAATGGCTTAGAACCTAGCAAGGGTTAAGAAGGTACGGTTGAGTACGGGCATACTCAACAAGTTCACTAAAAAGGAGTGTATGATGCACTATCTCTACATCCACAGACCATAGGTCATAGGCAATGCAGGTTTTCGTAAACATTTCTTCAAAGATTGCTTTTATTCTGAAAACTATGTCTGACAGCCATCACAGGTTGACCAGAACTTCATGGAGTTCCTTTCGTGCCACGTTCGTAGCTCCTTCCCGGAACGCGGAGTAACATGTCACAATTCTTACACTCTATAGAGGTGTGTCAATTTTCCCACAAGAGACCATAAGCTTTGTTGCACAACCGGGAGTATGTCCCCGTTCAAACTTCCTTGGTTTGAGGACCAACTTAAGATTCAAGCCAATCGCTACCCTCTCCGCTACCCCTTATGTCTGCACGATCTTTCGAGGCTGACTACACCTCCGTTAAGCCGCCAACTAGGGCAAGCTATGACCAGGGGACTCCCTGAAGACTCGATGAGCTAGTGATGCCCCTGGAGGTCTGGCTATACCTCCGGCAGCCACTCATAAATAATATAGACACCAAAATCGTGGGGCCTAAGGGTGCCCACCCATATGTTGGATCCACACCAGGAATCCCAACATCACGATAAGGTCATCTTGCCTCCATATGAAAGAAAGAAGATACATCTGACTTCTCTGTCCCATTCCAAATCTCATTTTTGACGCGTATTATACGGCACTGGAGTCACTGGAGACATTGGTTGTTAAGTCCTAGATATTATGTTCCTTTACCACCAGAACTGTATCAATAGATTATTACCACTTGGTTAATAATGCATAATCATATTATTATGAAAATATTGTTTTCTGACCTTTTTGAAATGCAGGTGATGACACAGTTGAGTTACAAGCATAGAAAATAATCAAAGGACATGAGCAAGTTGTGAACTTGCCTTTTGTGATTGCAAGATTATGCACTCACGGTCTTCAAGACAATAGAAGATCCAAATTTTGTAAACATCATCATTGGTCCAGTAAAGACTAATGTTTAAAGAAGCAAGATGCAACGATGCATAAGTAATGTAATGCAATTTGATAAACGTGAATCCCCGGAATATTCGTATCTAATCTAGGGTTTGGAAACTGGAAATGAGTTCTTTAGAATGTGTGGCACTTTTATAACAACTTCACACTTTTGCTTCTTATCAAGGCTTGTGAGAGTGTGAGTGAAACAATAAGTAAATATAACAAGTAATATGCAATAGTAAAGCACTCAAATGATATGGTATCTGAAATACTTCTTAAACAAGATTAAGATTCCATTAGAGTCTTTATAGAAGTGTTCGAGGTTTACTTTTAGTGTTGCTTAAAATAATAACTCTTGCAGAAAACATTACTTTACAAAGTAAAAAGTATTCAAACTTAAAGTTAACACTTTAAGGTTTTCTTATTAGCTAAGATTATTAAATAGGAAAACATTACTACATTAAATAATCATAATATAAGTGAATAGGATTCTTGTGATGAGCAATATACTATTTTAGTTGATTTTATAATTGATAAAATCTTTTTAGGAAAATTAAAATACCCTTAATTTGAGATGGTAGTTTTAACAGATATACCTTAAAATGGTTTAACCTATTTAAACTTCACTTAAACATTAATTTACTTGCTATTACATTTTTAGATTTTAAACAAACAATACTAAAGGTAAAAGTAAAGATTTATATATTTTTAATGAATTAAAATAAAAGAAAAGAGTTAAAATAAGATTTGGTATACCTTTATCTTTTATTTTACTTCAAAAGTATGAGTTTATATTTTCGGTGTGTAGATTTCATTTTTGTGTTCATTTTGGTATATTATAAGTATCTTTGTGAATTTTAAATAATAAGATATGATGTTTACAAGTTTTATTTACTTTATAAATATTAAAAAAATAATAAATATTAGTTAAAGGATACAAAAACAAGTTTATAAATGTAGATTTTGTTTTTATAAGAATATAGGTATATTACTTATATTTTTCTTATTTACTAATATAAAAATATGAATTTTTGAAGTTTTATAACTTATAAAATCTTTATTATATAATAAATATTTAAATAATTAACACAATAATATTTGATAATAAGGTTAAATTATAGATTTTATTTTTCTAAGCATTTTGATATATTATATGCATTTTTCTGAATTACAAAACAAAAGATATAGAATTAACAAGATTTAACCATTTTATTCAATTTCTGGAAATTATATTTATATTAAATTTATTTGATTTTATCTAATTACTAAACAAACAATACTTTTTATACTAGTACTAACCCTACCCGCAGTCACAGACATATGGGCCCTAGGCCACATCACCTGCCACGCGGAACAAAATATTTTTATACCCTATTTTAGTTTACCCAGAGCCACTGACCGGTGGGCCATTCGCCACGTCAGTGACTACGTGGACGTGCACCAGTCAAAGATGACGCCAGCCGACGACCACCCACCGGACTCTCACCAGACTCCCGCCAGAGTACGTCAGCGACACCGAAAAACTACACCAGGGACCTTTTGAAGTGGTGCTTTTGAACGAGTAGACGATGCTGAACACTATCGTGGCAGTGCCGCTAGCAAATGGTCACCGGAGTATGGTGCACGACGGCGGACAGCGGCGGTGCATGGCGGTCTACGGCGCAAAGACGATGCAGGACGAAAGGAAGAGATTGGAGAGGTCCATAGAGACCGGTAGCTCACCCCGATGCTTTCATAGTGGTTGATGGCGACGATGGCGCTCTAGTACGGCCTATTCTCCGCAGATTCCGACGATCGCCAGCGAAAGGGAACGGAAAAATTCGATCATCTCCGAGCTCCCCTTGGCGTTGCATTCTTCTCAGATGATCTACGCGCGATGGTGTTCTTCTCGACCACTCCATGATCTCTGAGACGACCCCTCCCGACGATGGCGGTTGGCTCCGACCAGCTAGGGTATCGGCCGTGTGGGGATTAGAGACAGAGAGAGGAGGAGTGGATGAGGATGAGGACGGGGTATGACATGGTGGCGTTCTTATCCCTCCCAGTGACCGCGGCACCGATATAGGCGCTTGCCGGTGACGAGGAAGCGGCCACCGAGCTGATTCAGTCGTTGCGCGAGGTGGACGACGGAGATAGGTCGGACGAAAGGGTACTCGGGCCTGGGGCCGATACATGGCCGATGCAGAGCGAGCGATTTGTTCCAGGGGCCGCACGCGAGTGACAGTTAGAGCTGAGTCGAACTGGGCCGTGGTCGGGTTCTGTTAGTACTTTTTTCTATAATTTTCTATTTCTGTTTATATAAAACCTTTTCAAATAAGAATTTCCTCAAGATTTTATAGGTCAGGAACAAAGGGATTATAACTCTTTCATCTGTATTTGTTATTGTGTATTAAAATATATTCATTATATTAAAAGTCCTTTTCCTTAAGAAATATTAATAAGGATTAGGGTTTTAGGGTTTTTCTTCCTATAAGAAGATCTTATAGAAATCACTCTAGTTTCACTTGATAATTTGAATGGTACTAGTTTGAGATGTGTATTCATATATTTAGAATCTTGTTCCTACTTATCTTCATAAATAATTTATCTAAATACATTATAAGGAATTAATCTTTGTGGTTTTTTAATGGGATGATATAAGTTTCATGGTCCTCCATATTTGGTGATTTGCCAAATCCTATTCTACTTGAGTTTTAGAGTTTAGAATTACCACAGAACACTTTTGGTTAAGTAATGATGAATCAATAACAATCATGAATAGAGAAACCCTAAGGTTTATACAAATATAGATAGATAGGTTTTGAGAGGTTTTAATAACCCATATTCAATTATAGGTAGGGACTAGGATCAAGGTTTAGGGATACTACTTCTAAATCTATGAGTGAGTTTGATATCTCCACATAGAGTGAGATCTTGGAATTACTTAGTAATGTGATCATGACAATTCTACCATTCTAGACTCATATTAGAGTTTAAGACAATCAACTGGGCAAGGCTTCTCAAACACTCACCTAGCATTCTACTTATCTTTTAGACATTTCATTTGACTAAGAGATACTATCCATTGGCTGCCTAAAGGTTTTTAAAGAATTCTCACCTCAATACTTCACTAAGGTTATCTTGAAATAAGGAATTCCTTTCCTAAATATACTCTATATATCTCTCATATCTTATTCACAAAGATCACATCTTCCTGAATAAGACAATCATCTGACTCCACCATATCCATCATCATATGATGACATGGTCATGCCACTTCAACATTACTCCATCCTTACTCCTAGTATATAACTCCTCTTAATTAACAACCATTGATACACCTATCAATGTAGCTACTATGAACTGCTTCTATTAACTTCCTTAACTTCATCTTGCAACTACTTCCAAGGTTTGCAAGACTACAATCCTTACTATACATACAAAGGATATCAATTCTTTGAAATAGGTATAGTACTACTCCATACACTCATCAAATACTTCATCATACTCTAGCTTTACTTCTAATGATCAAGCTAGATGATTCAGCTTACTAGGACTTTACCTAATTTGGTATACTCATAACTCTACTTCAACATCTGGTTATCTATTCTCAAGTGGCTTGAGAATAATGACCACCATCATTTGATCAAGCAAAGCTTAGGCTTTTAATTGCCTGATCAAGATCTATACTCCACTAAGTAGTAAACTTGTATTAGTCTCTCTATAGACTTATCTTGTTAAGCAAGCTTATTCTAAGGCTATATCCACTTGTCCTAACAAGATTGTCATCTAATGTACTAATACTACTAGCTTTCTCATAGCTCCTCAATCACTAGCTCAACCCTTGAGTTTAGGTACTGCTTCTAGTTAACTCATGAGTGAGTTAACTCCAACATCAAATGGTTTGATCAACACTAAGGATCACATTCCATTGATGATGGCACACTCTACCGTAACTAGTTCCTTCTTCTTATTAATTTACTTAAAATCTTTGAAAGGTTAATATAATAGGTCGGTTATGAGTCAATGAGTGCTAGGTCAAGAATTGATCACACACATTGATGATCAATAGACACTAGGACTTGGTTAAATAGGAATGTCACCTCTTAATATCATATTAAGGGTATGTGTTGAGTGGTCTTGGCTTGACTTCCTTTACTACTCTATTTGTAATAATAGTTAGTGTTTATAAACTACCATGATTCTCATGGTAGGAATAACTATTGCAAGCAAGTATATCAAGGTTTAGTTATGGGGTTTCATTACTTAAGTTATATACTTAACTTGGTACTCAGGTTTTGTGGTAGATAATACCTTGATATCATCTTTAGAATATTAAGTATTCATCCTTGATTTGTGGTATGGAATACCATGTAATAATCTCTAGAAGATCCAATACTCCTTATTAAATAGTGTGTTGTGACTTAGTTTTATTACATTTGATCTACCCTTAGATCGAATCATATTACCCAAAATAAGGTTTTAGCAAAGGTCATATTGAAACTTATCGCAGTTAACTTGATGATCTACTTCAGTTCCACCAAGTTAAGAGAAGCTTTAATCACTTTGACAAGTTTTATTTAAAAGCGCAAAAATTATTCGGATTTTCTATGCATGAATGCAATGCACACACCTGTGTTTAGCTTATTTCTAAGCTCTAATGCTGGGACATTACACCTCCCCATATAATGGCTAGGAGGGGCCGTTGGGAAGGGCATCAAAACTCTCATCACAACACGCTAGATCTAATCTGCACAAACACGGCCATCTCGACGAGTTGTAACCTTCACCTAATCAATTAAGAACAGACAAGCATGAATAGGATTTTCCCTCCGGAGGCATGAACCTGGGTAATCGCGTGTCCCCATTGCTTGTCTGTTAGCCGATGAAGTCTCCAGAACACACCTTCTTACCAAAAACCCAATTATATAAACCATGGGCATTGCTGTGGATTCCCAACGTCAATTGACGCCATATGTGGGAAGCCTGTGTGCTGATGTTACGACTTCGGTGGTTCCATCGCTGACAATCTACGATTCTTCGGTTCCTGGGGAGCAGATCTATGTTAGCTCCTTCAACTTCACCCTCCACTCGCTGATCACGCGCCTGGCCTTCGACTCCATCGATGCTGGGGTGAACCTGGTGATTAGCGATCTGAACTTCCACATCGGCAAGGTGGGAACTCTCCACCTCTCAGGCCAGATCCGTATGGTCCTGGCGTAGTCGACATCACTATCAATTGCACCCGCTTTGTGGATCCTGCCACCCCTCGGCACCCACAACGAGTTGAATGCCACCTCGTCATCAACCTACGGGACCAACAATGATAGTTGCTGCGGCTCTGAATTGAGCAAATCGCTCGCAGGAGGCGATCACGTTGACTCTGCCCCTGAAAGCTACATAAGAAACGTCTACCCAACTTGCTACTTGTGTGATATTGTCAACCCCAGTGCACTAGAGAACGGTAATGGTGGTGATAGAACTAACAATGGAGATGGCACCGGCAGGCGAGAAACCATCTACCTCACACCTGATCAATGGGAGAGGATAAGTCAAGCCCTAAAAGGTGTGCCTCTCAGATCCAAAGTGAAGCACAAGGAGCTGATGGGTTACCACTACCTTCTGCTACAACAATGCAACCTCCAGTAGTCGGCTTGGCTCGAATAGCGTAAATGACTAGCTGATGAATCGAGTGTGTGGTGAGCGGAGCTCTCCTCCATTGGCGGCACCTCATCAAGGCAAAACTATGATACCGGGCCACACAAGCGATGCTCCTGAACAAAACACGTGGGCGAAGACGAGAGGAGAGAGCTCTCCAAGAGCCCTGATTACTCCTTCATGACCATGGACTCTTAGGGTAACATGATGCCCAAGACACCGCATGCTACCATTATCGCGGCCAACACATATCTGTGGTCCGACCAACCTCAGGCGGGAAATCCGCAAGAAGCCACCCATAGATCTACCATCGCTAGTCTCTACCTTGTAAACGCCGCACTTACGATGGATCCGAAGCAAAGCACGGATAAGGCACCTGCGATCCCGAAGGCCAATCGCTCGCCACCATGAGATGAAAATTCACCACGTCGCAACGTTAGCCCACGATGAAAGGCACGTGATTACGACACCGTGACGAGATCACGCAGCACAAAGTTAACAAATCTCGCACAAAGCGCGCCTATCGTGACTCCACCGAGTATGATGAGGAAGGTGCCAAGTCATGTAGAGCTAGCTGCTTTAGCCGTCGCATCCGATGAACAAATATGCCAAAGGGTTTCAACTTGATCTCTGACAAACCGGAGTACGACAAGCTCCAGGAACCGAAAACATGGTTGGATGATCACCTGCAATCAGTCAGGTGCCACGCTGGGTCCACAAACACTGCCATGAAGTGAATATAGCTGTAACTAAAAGGATCTGCTTGGGCATTTCTTCAAATCCTCCCGTTCGATTGGCAGCTGGTAGGAGCTAGTTCATATCTTTGTCCAAAACTTTAAGGCCACTTATAAGTGAGCCGCTTCTATTGAGGATCTTTGGGCATGTACACAGAGGACTGGCAAACCAATACGCTCATACATCCAACGCTGGTCCACAATCAAGAACTCCGCAGTGGACATCTCTGAGGAGCGAGCAATTGATGTGTTTAACAACGACATATGCAGGCGAGAACTCAAGGAGGAGTTGGGACGCTTCAAGACAAAGGCCATTTACCACTTGATGGATATCGCTAACCGATGGACGGATGGCGAGGACGCTGTATAGAATAGCCATGCACTCTCCACGGACGATGACGACATATATGGAAGATACCTAGCCAACCAAGGATGTAGAGGTTATCGCCACGGGAAGCGCAAGATGCATGGCTACAAGCACGATGATGGATCTAATATGGTCACAGCTGGATACACTAATAAGTGTGACGATGATAACCGTAGTGGCAGCTACCGTAGTGGTGGTTATCGTGATGGAAGGAACACAAGTAAATTAGTCGCGACCGGCAACATCACCCTTGCAAAGATGGACCTTCTCCCGACCAAATCCTATCAGGTCCCTATAACCTCCACTTCTACATCGACGACAAGGATGGCAAGAGAAAATCAAGCCACCTCCTAAAGGATTGCCACCAGTTCTAGAAGCTACAAGATGCCTACGCCAAGATGTAGAAAAATGCAACGCCCAAGGCTACATGACAATCATAGGGCCCATAGCATATGGGGCACCGCCACCTCCCCTCTACCAACTAACAGGGCACCATCACCCGTGGTTACGGCTTCCCATAACAATGGAGCCGAACCATACCCGCGTCCTTTTGGAAGCATGAGCATGATACAGAAGGGGCATCGATCAAGCAAGACCCAAAAGGTGATATCCCGGGCGATGAACTTGGCCATAACTTCACCCATGGTGAAAGGACAAAGGATGTCACCTAGAGGGGGAGTGAATATGCGTTTAAAATAATTATGGTTTAGGCTCTAATAAATGCGGAATAAAACTAGGGTTTAATTTATCAAGAACAAAACCTAAATTCACTAGGTTCAACTAAGTGCACCAACAACCTATGCTAAGAAAGACAAGAAACAAGGTGATATCAAGAAAGATTACTTCAAGAACGATGGCCATCACAATGTAAATATCATAAGTAAAGGGCTCAGGTATAGAGATAACCGATGGATGCAGAGACGGAGATTTTATCCTGAAGTTAACTTCCCAAAGAAACTATGTCTATGTTCGAGATGTGCGGTGGCGTTATGCTCCCCGAACGCCACAAATGTCTCAACTTGAGGTGTGGTAGCTTGATGCTCACCCAATGCCACAAAAGGCCTCATCCCAAAGTTGCAGAGACACATTACAAGATGACGCCACAAAAGGCTCACCTTATTCTCTCGGGAGCTCACCACAAAGGCCTAATCACGATCCACTATGGGACACTTGAGGGCGGTCATCGAACCCATACAAGCTTGGGGAAATCTCCACAACTCAAATGGAGGATCCCAAGAATCACCAAAAAAGGCCACTAAATTGAGGAATATCCACAACTTAATTGGAGGTCCTAAGTATAAGCACTAAGGACACAACCTTCTAGGGTTCCAAGAACCCAATATAAAAAAGCTCAAGAGATTTCACAGACCGAATCTCCATAGAGAACTTAGGCCGATGCACCAAATGCAATGGAAAGTGTCTCACTCTCAAATTCCACCAAAGCTACAAAAGGCTATTGGGAGAATAAGAGAGGAAGAACACAAGAAGAGAACACCAAATTCTCCAAGTTCTAGATATCAAGGATTCCCTCACAAAAAGGGGATTTAAGTTGGTAGGATTGTTGATCTAGATCTCCTCTTCCAAATCCCACAAAAATATCCAAGAACCATGGGAGGGAGAAGGGAATAGGGCAATCTTTTGAAGATCAACAATGGAGGAGAGAGTGGAAGAGCTAGCAAAAAGGATATACACAGTTGGGGAAACATTAGGTAAGAAGGTGCCCTTAAATAGGGCAAGAGAAATCTCCCAGTTTGGGATAGTTTCGCGCGTCACCGGAACTTCCGGTGAACCACCGTAAGTTCTGGTAAAACGAAACACAAAAAGTAGAGAGCAAACACACTCTCGATGGAAGTAGACCGGAACTTTGGCAGGAACTTCCGCTCAAGCAAAAACACTGGATAACATGGTACGAAAAGATCGATAAATTTTGACTTTCGACTCCGATTTTGGTTAACTTAGTGACATGAGTATACCCTACGGAGACCCAGGCTTAGCCTATATGGTCTTTCCCAAGAGGAACCCGTAGTAAAAATGAAGCCGAACAATGATTTGGGTGGCCCAGGCCTGGAGGAATACGACTCCTTGAAGGACACGACAAGGAGAAGATAGAAATTTAAAAGGGTGAAACCCTAATCTGTAATCACCTCGGCCTGCTATCCTGAGATCTGACCTCCCTGTATAAAGGCAAGGAGGGGGCAGGGAGAAGACACCCCCGCAACCCTAGTTCACACACCGCTAGATTACATCTGCGCACTCCTTGTAACTTTCGACTCTCTCAATAATCAAAGTGCAGACAAGCAGGAGTAGGTTTCTTTCTGAGGGCCTGAACCTGGGTAAACCCCATGTCCCCGATGTCCTTGTTTTCTATCCGATCAATGCCTCCAGCACTCTCCACTTCCTCAAACCCAAGTCCATCATCTATGTGGATTGACGATTTAACCCCTTGTTAATTGGCGCCGTCTGTGGGAACTGGGAGCTCTGATGTTGTGGCTTCGACGACCCCATCCCCTGCGATCTACAACTCCCCCACAACAGAGAATCACCTCCTCTTCGGCACTTTCAACTTCACCGTCCACTTGTCGGTGGCCCACCCGGCATTCGAGTTTGTCGGCGATGGAATCAACATGATGACCGGAAGCCTGCACTTCCAGGTCGACAATATCGGCATGCTCTGGTTCCCCGACCACTCATTGGCACCTTCGATTGCGCCTGCCTTGTGGTTCCCACCACTGATCGACACCCTGAATGAGCTCGATGCATCGGCATCACCCTATGACATGGACAACTACAACAGTTGCGACTCTGATCTGTGCGATTTGACGTCGGAAGATGGCATCTACGGCTCCGGATCTGAGAGATGTGGGAGCAACGGCTTCCCCAACCATTACATGTGCGTCGTCATCAACAACGGTGGCAATGACACTCAATACAACACATCACCGGAGGCCGCATGGAGAAAGGCCCCACCAATGGCCCCGCCAATGGAGCCCCCACCAATGGCACTGCCAACGGTGAACCTTCCAACCCTCCTAACCCTGACGCAAATGGCGCAAGCAGGTCGGAGTGTCAATAGATCCATCTCTCAGATGTTGGATGGTCGCGAGTCAGAGAAGCCCTACAGGGCAACCCCCTACCAACCAACGCATCACGCGACATGCTGATGGGATACCACTAGATGCTCATCAAGGAGTTCAATCGCTAGCAGGTGATGAACGCTGAACTCACGACACGTAAAAAGGCAACCGATGAGTCAAGCGCCCGATGGGCGGCACTCTCCTCTATCGGCAGATCCTCCTCGAAGGGCAACTACACGACATCTGCAAAAAGACACTCTCGAATCGAAAACCTCGACAAAAAAGACTGGTAGGAGGTCACCAAGGCCCTCGACTTCTCATTCATGTCGGTGGATTCGCGGGGTCACATGATCCCGAACACACCGCAAGCTGCGGTGATAGCAGCTACTACATACCTGCTCACCAATCAGCCACCGGCTGGAGATCCACGATCTGCCGTTCACCGGTCTACCATCGCCAGAATCAGGCTAGTTGAAGCCCTGCTGTCTAAGGAACCGACGCTAGAGCTGAAGAAAGCAAAGGCGCCATTCGCGAGATATCCCTCACCATATTCTAGCGAGGAGGACCATAACCTATCGTGGCGACGTCGCAGCCTACGGCGACATAGTCGTAACTATGACGCACGTGACGAAATCACACAGCGCAAGGTCGACAAGATGTGCGCCAAGTACGCCTACTCCACAGAGTTAGATGACAAAGAGATAGATCTTTGCAGTACCAGCTGCTTCAGTAGAGCCATACGATAAACACGGATGCCGAAAGGCTTAAAACCTCCTTCAAACAATTCGAAGTTTGATGGCCTCCAGGAGCCAAAATTTTGGCTAGATGACCACATCTCCTCAGTTAGGCTACATGGCGGGAGCAAAAACACCGCCATGCAGTACCTCTAGCTGTAGCTGCAGGACACCGCCTGATCCTGGCGCAACAATCTACCTCGCGGTTCAATCCACATCTGGGAGGAATTGGTCTACAAATTTGTTCGCAATTTCAAGGGAACCTCTAAGCGGCCCGTGTCAATCGAACAACTCCGTGCCTGCTGCTAGAAGCCTGACGAGTCCCTCCGCTCCTACATTCAGTGATGGTCTATCATCAAGAGCTCTGCAGAGGACATCTTCGAGGAACACGCAATCGACGCGTTCAATAGCAGCGTACGCCATCGAGAGCTCAGGGAGGAGCTAGGGTGCACCAAGACCAAAACATCGATCACCTGATGGATATTGCGAACTTATGGGCGTATGGCAAAGACTCGCTTACCAAAAATCGCGTTCGCTACAATGATGAGGACTACCTCGGTTGCATGCACGATCGCCGAGGGATACGTCGGATGCGTGGTTGCGAGGACCGTGGGGATGTCGGCATGGCCGATCCTGCCCAAGCCTGGCTCAACAATCTACCTCGCGGTTCAATCCGCAGCTGGGAGGAGTTGATCTATAGCTTTGTCCGCAACTTCAAGGGAACGTACAAGCGGCCCGTGTTAATCGTAGAACTCCGCGCCTGCTGCTAGAAGCCCGACAAGTCCCTCCGTTCCTACATTCAGCGATGGTATATTATCAAGAACTCAGCAGAGGACATCTCTGAGGAATGCGCAATCGACGCGTTCAACAACGGCGTACACCATCGAGAGCTCAGGGAGCAGCTGGGGTGCACCAAGCCCAAAACCATCGATCATTTGATGGATATTGCGAATCGAAGGGCGGACGGCAAAGACTCGCTCAACAACAATTGCGTTCGCTGCGACAATGAGGACAAACTTGGCCACATGCACGATCACCGAGGGAAACATCGGATGCGTGGTTACGAGGACCGCGAGGAGGTCGACATGGTCGTGGCCAGCTACACCGACAAACACGACGAGGGTAACCGCAATAGTAGGTATTGTAGCGGAAGTTACCATGACAACAAGAAAACCACACAAGTGTGGCAACACTACACCCGCGACGATGCACCTGGCGTATCCAGCTCCATGGAGAGGCTGTCTAGACCCTGTAACATCCACGTCTACATCGACAAGCACGGAGGCAAGAAGAAGTCCACCCACCTCCTCAAAGATTGTCGCGGGTTCCAGAAGCTCTAGGAGGCATATACCCAACTACATGGCGACGCGACAAACTAGGGGTACAGAGCCGCACCATGTGCCATAGCTTACGGAGCACCAGCACCACCTGGAGCACTCGCGCAACCTGCAGCTATGCCGGTGCTGAACAATGGGGAGAGAAGTACCCACGCCCGCTCGGGAACATGGGCATGATTGAGAAGGGATGCCCCTCCAATATGACACAGAAGACAATCACCCATCAAGTCAACCTGGCAGTCAACGCCCTACCGTTAACCCCTGAGTACCTCAGCGGATCTAAGTCCTGCATTACCTTCAACAAAAGCGACCACCTGCGCTAGGTCCCTCACCTAGGCCATTCCCCCTGGTGCTCGAGGCACAGATAAGTGGCTTCTATATGAGTAGGGTCTTCATGGACAGGGGTAGCAGCATCAACCTCATGTTTGCCAGCACCCCGTGAGCCATGCGGACCCACCTCTCTAGCCTGGAAGCATCCAAAACAAGCTTCCACGGCATTGTACCAGGGAAAGGAGTATATCCCCTGGGAAAATTTTGGATGGACTATTGGGCCACGTAGAGATAAACAAAAACTTTTACCCCTATGCGGTACCCCCAAGATCCAGCTCAGGTTATAGGCCACGAGATTACCACTAGATGCACATATGCCGAAGTTGATGTAGCGTGTCTAAGTAGTGTCGAACGATCCCACAGACAGTCCTCTAGATCCCACAGATAGTCCTCTGCCAGATCCCCACGAACACCTTCGCCTCTAGCTCCGCACGTGCAACGCCTCTACTGGTATCCACACATACAGGAAGGAACTTTATACAAAGGACTGCTAGATCCTGTCTAGTCCGAAATGGAAGTGGAGAGAGTGACAGCTAGGTCAGAGACTATCCCTTATCACTCCACTTATATACACTCCAAGCTGGGCTCAACGCTTGAGGCCCATCTAGGCCGTACTCCAATCTCCACATGGATCTAATCCACATGGGCTCCTTACCCTTAAGTGTGTGACCCTGTAGGTTCACGTACACCTGGACATGACATGAGCTACTCCTCCAAGTATCCCGTCATTTCTTTGAGTCCAACTCACTCCCATGAACACTTGGTCTCAAGTATATAGATGGTAGCGGCCTCTAGCAAGACGTGCCAACTCCCAAGTGCCGTAAAGTCATAAGATGAACCTTCCATGTGACTTTCGTCCAAGTCCCTTTTCTTCACAATATACCTGTTAAGCTATAGGAGAGTAGTTTCCATCCCTTTAATAGCTTAATTCTCTTCTCGTACCATGATATGTGATTCATTGGACTAACACTTAGTCCGACTCCTTAGTTAACACTTAACTAAGTAGCACATGGCCATGCTTCCAAATTATATCACACGAGAGGGCCTAGAGAATATCTCTCCATTACGGAGGGACAAATCCCATCTTCGTAATCCATGTCACGCAGCTTGCTTCACAACCAACCCGAACTCTATATTTACAACTGCCCATTTACAGAACATAGTTTGATAGAACCTAAGTTGGCGATCCACAACTCGGATGATGCGATCACCTCAGGTCAAAGGATTCCATTGCTTGAGACTGCAAATGACAATATGCTCGTTGCATCTCAACTGTGGGTCAGACCGACTCGCTAAACTCTTTACCCGAATCAATGTAAGTCGGAATAGCATCACCATGCCCATGACAAGTGGAACCGTGTCATCGGCCGACTTGCACATTGGTCTAAGTTGTGTGCCCAGCACAACCTCAATGACCAAGGATAATATAGTATGAACAATCATGAATATATAGTTCCACAACTGAATCACGTATTCAGTGATACATATCTGATGTTCATACAAGGACAATCTTTACTTTATGAATACTTTGGGAAATATATTGCCTCTAGGGCATATTCCCAACATGGACATCATCTTCGGCACGCCCGCAAACTTTCGACATGAGCGCCTTCAGTTCGAGGTGATCGACTGGCCATCCCAATATCACACCATCCTCGGGCGTGTAGAGTTCGCAAGATTCATGGTGGCCCCGCACTATGTGTACCTCCAGATGAAGATGCTAGGGCCAAATGGAATTATCACCATCAACACGAGCTTCACCAAGTCCGACAGGTGTGACAGAGAATTCAACAGAATCTTCCAGTCCTTCGGCATGCAAGAAGATCTTGCAAGACTTATGGAGTCGACGGACAATAGTCTTCCTCCTGTAAGCAAGCAGAATGCACTAGATCAGTCTTTCGACTCTATGGTGAACACCAAGGCGGTCCAGGTCCACCTGGTAGACTCGACCAAACGGCCCTCCTCACCAACAACTTGAGTTCCGCATACGAACTCGCTCTCGTCGAATTCCTCCATGAGCACTAGGAGATATTTTCCTCGTGTCCTGTGGACATGCCAAGAGTACCCAGGGAATTCACCGAGCATGCACTCAACATATCTCCAGACACAAGACCCGTCAAGCAGCGGATGCATCGACTATCAGAACTAAGGGCGAAAGCAGTTGGTATGGAAGCCAATAGATTCCTCGATGCCAACTTCATCCGCGAAATCAAGGAAAGCACCTGGGTAGATAATCCCATGCTGGTTCCAAAAAAGGACACGGACATGTTGCGGATGTGTGTGGACTTCACCTGCCTCAACAAGCACTGCCCAAAGGACCACTTCCGAAGAAGGACATGGACATCCTGCGGATGTGTGTGGACTTCACCTGCCTCAACAAGCACTACCCAAAGCACTGCCTCAACAAGCATTGCCTCAACAAGCACTGCCCAAATCATCGACTCCACCGTGGGATGCGAGCGCCTGTGCTCTCTCGACACCTACTCAGGCTATCATCAGATCTAGATGAAAGTGGAGGATCAAGAAAAGACAACATTCATCACGCCTTTTGATGTCTACTGCTACACCACGATGCTCTTTGGGCTGAAGAATGTAGGCGCCACCTACCAGTGGTGCATGCAAGCCTGCCTAAAGTGCCATATTGGTCACGACGTCCAGGTCTATGTCGATGATGTAGTGGTCAAGACCAGGGAGGAAACTACACTCAGTGATGATCTCCACGAGACCTTTGACAACCTCGACCGTTACAGGATCAAGCTGAACCCGGAGAAGTGCGCCTTCGGTGTCCCATCTGGGCAATTATTCGGGTACCTTATCTCTGCCAAAGGAATAGAGGCGAACCCAAAAAATATAAAGGACATCCTAACCTGGAAAAGCCTAAGAACATCATGGGCGTCCAATAGCTAGCTCGGTGAATCCCCGTGCTTAGACGATTCATTAGTCGGATGGGGGAGAAGGCACTACGGTTCTACAACTCCTCTACAAAAACATAAAAGTTTGAGTGGATGGACGAGGCACAAGAAGCATTCAAAGACCTCAAGCGCCTGCTCTCTACCTCGCCCATCCTGGTGACACCTAAGGAGAAAGAGCTAATGCTGCTATACATAGCCACAACCAACCAGGTGGTCAGCACCATGCTCGTGGTCAAACGGCCGAAGATAACAAGGTCCATGGGGTGCAACCTCTGGTGTACAACCAGCGAGGTGCTCACACCCACAAAACAACGGTACCGCATTACTAGAAGCTATCCTATGGTGTCTTCATGACTACACGGCGGCTGCATCATTACTTCCAGGAGCACCTGATAGTTGTGGTAAATGACGCCCCGCTAAGACATATCCTCAACAAGCCTGACGCAATAGGGCAAGTCGCCCTCTGGGGCATCGAGTTGTCCCCACAAGACATCACCTACGAGCGGCAAACAACGATCAAGTCGCAAGTACTATTGAATTTCCTCGTCCACTGGATGGAGAACTAGCTCCCAGATACACCAGACAAGTCCAATATGTGGACTATGAACTTTGACGGGTCCCAACATCAAGAAGGAGCCGGAGAAGGCGTCATCCTGACATCACCGCAAGGCGACAATATGCGGTATGTGCCGCGGATGAAGTTTCATGCATCCAATAACGAGGCAGAGTATGAGGCCCTATTACACGCGATGCGGATGGCAAAATCCTATGGCGCAACACAACTCGTCGTCTATGGCGACTCCAACCTCGTGGTACAATAGATCATGAACAAGTTCAATGCCCTAAGAGACAACATGATCGCACACCACGACCTCTACAACATGCTCGAAGGAGACTTCAACGGCTGAGAACTACAGCACGTCGACCGTGAAAGCAATGAAGAGACCGACACGCTCTCCAACATAGGATCTACATGTGCCCTAGTGCCACCAGGTGTGTTCCTAGAGCAAATCTGTGAACGATCCATCAAGCTAAAGCCTGCTATAGGACCATTGATGTCTACACACTTCTATTCTTGTAGACAGTTGTTGGGCCTCCAAGTGCAGAGGTTTGTAGAACAGCAGCAAGTTTTCCCTTAAGTGGATCACCCAAGGTTTATCGAACTCAGGGAGGAAGTGGTCAAAGGTATCCCCTCTCAAGCAACCCTGCAATCAAGATACAAGAAGTCCCTTGTGTCCCCAACACACCCAATACACTTGTCAGGTGTATAGCTGCACTAGTTCGGTGAAGAGATAGTAAAATACAGGTGGTATGGATATAAGACAACGGTGCTAGCAAATAGCTTGATGGCATGGAAGAGACTAAAGGCAAACTAAAATAAAGATGGCAGCAAGCAAACATGTAACAGATCTAATAGAAAACGGTGTATCAATGCTTAGAAACAAGGCCTAGGGATCATACTTTCACTAGTGAACACTCTCATATAAATATCTTCTTTTTATGATACTACTCTGAACTACTCTCCGGTTGGACACTATAATCCATGGTAGGGCTATAACAGCACACCTCAAAGTAAGCCTTTCCTATCTAGATAACCCCACACTGTCACCTTGAGCACTAGATGGTTCCAACAAACACCACAATTTCATAAAGACATCCACCTCCAAATATAACTCATAACAAGTATTTGTAATCTCTAGCCTAAGTGCCACCATGGTGTGCACACTGTCAACTTCACACACATGGGGAGAGCAGAGATCTATTAAAGCACTTGAGTAGCAAGGTAGATCTATAGATTACAAGCTCATGATCACAATAAGATCATGCATAAAGAGAGAGATGAACACATAGCTACCGGTAGAACCCTTAGCCTCGAGAGAGAACTACTCCCTCCTCATCATGGTAATCAACAATGGTGATGGAGATGATGGTGGAGATCAATGGAGATAGCTCCAGGGGCACTTCCCCGTCCCGGCAGGATGCTGGAACAGAGACTTTCTGTCCCCCGAATCTCCCCTTCGGTGGTGGCGGCACTGCAGAACTTTTCATGGATGGAGGCTTGATGATTTAGGGTTTATGCATCGGGAGGCTCTTATAGGCGAGAGGGGCAAGGTCGGTGGCCGGCTAGGGGGCCCACACCATGCCCTGGCGCGGCCTAGGGTTGCCCGCGCCAAGGGGGGGTGTCCTGGCCCTCCTCTGTCTCGTATTCTGGCTCCGTGAGTCTTCCGGTAAAATAGGAACTTTGGCTTTTGTCCCATCCAATTCCGAGAATATTCATTTTCTGACTTTCCCTATAACCAAAAATAGCAGAAAACAGGCAACTGGCACTGTGGCATCTTGTTAATAGGTTAGTCCAAGAAATCATATGAAAAGTACTCCAAAGTTGGAACAAAACATAAGAAAGTAGATAAAACCAAGCATGGAACATCAAAAATTATAGATACATTTGCAATGTATCAACATCCCCAAGCTTAACTCATGCTCGTCCTCGAGTAGGTAAGTGATAAAAAGAAAGAATAATTTTTGAGGTGACATGCACCATCATAACTTCATCAAAGTATTTGTAAAACATTCAAAGCTGGGATCATAGTACTTCAATCATAACATGAAAGACAAAGTTCTAGCAATAAGACAAAGCAACTATGTTGCAACATGAAAAGGCACAAACAAAATATTCATGAGTAACAATGCTTTGCAAGACGTTTGTTTGTTTCACATAAAGAAAACATAGCATAGTGGCATTCAGCTTGTCCCTCATAGAGTAGCAAACATAAATGCATAGGACACCTTCAAAGTTCATAAGAGTGACTAGATACAAATAGTTTAAAACAAGCAATATCAAAGCTATGCATCAATCAACAAGTCTTGGGACAATGCACATAGAACTAAGAATGTCCACTATGCTCTCAAAGTAGGTGCATAAAGATAGAAGGTGGAGACTCAATATAATGGTGGAAGAAAGGCCTTTGTAGAAGGAAGTAGGGATTCAAGTCTCATAAAGAGCTTCCAAAAATTATGGTACTTAAAGCTTTCAGCTCTCATTGCCCCTATCATAAGCATCTTGAAGGTGATTAAGGTTAAAGTGACGTCAACTAAGAGGATATGCTTGACAAGTTATAAACCAAAATCTCATGCCCCTTACTTACGAAGACCGAACCTCATGCTACTCAACTTTAGTCACGAGTAAGCTCTTGTCATTGTAAGTACATATGTATCATAAAGAACCGCCAATGGGGTACCCCTTGCACATGATACAGGAGCTATTCCATAATCAAAATGACAAGGCAAGCAGACAATGAGCATCTCAGTGATCTTTTTATTTGCTATTTGCATAGGTTTTTATTGAGGATGCTTCATAGAGTGCTCATTATGGTGATGCTGCAAGTTTCCACCATGATTAGGCATGGCTTAGGCTAGCGGCACAGGCGTTTCTCTAACACACATACAAACTCCATGATCTTACAAGTTCCACTTTTGTTTCACACCGCCAGGATCCGTAAGCAAAAGAACATGATATCAACGGGGTACAAAATACAAGTGCAATGTTGAAAGCGTTCCCCATGATACATGGTTCTAATAACTTTAACTTATAAAGCGCAAGCATATTTGAAACAAAGAAGGACCCAATGGTTCAAGTTTATTAGATGCAAAAAAAGTAAAATGTGCCATCAAGTTCGTGAGAGCTTTAATCACTAGTTGTCTCATAACAAGTTTAATTTGGAAGGTAAACAAAAGCATGAATATACTTGGAATAGCATATGATAATAGGTAGGTATGGTGGACTCTTTGGAATAACTTGGTTTAAGGCGTTGGATGCATGAGTGGAACTCATACTTGGTTGTGGAGGCTAGCAAAAGACTGGGAGCGACAAACTAAGAGAGCAATAATGGCCATAATCATGCAGAGCGACAAAACATCATTGATCAAAGCATAAAGTGATACTACAAGTTGAAAACTAAAGGATCATAAAGGCTATGGTGACTTGAGATAGTCATAACATGGTGTGAGCATGCGCCAAGTCAACCCAAATAAAGCATCAAAGGAGAATACCACAATACTATACTTTAATATGCTAAAACAACGCATGATTCATCCAAGGCACATTAAGCAATCTCAATTGTTTATAACAAGTCATGCTACAAAAAAGAATACTAAGCATAAAGCCAAAACAATATCAAGCATGCCATGACAAAGCACAGGCCACAGTAAAAAACAAACTCTCTTTACCACTTAAGCATGAACTTTCCTACTCTTTTCCAAACCAAACCAAGCTATTTGAAAACCAATGCATGAAAGAGGGGGTCCAACTAATTTATTCAGAAAACTAAGCAAACAAATCAAACGAAAAACCAAAACGAAAACGAAAAAGAAGACGATCCAAGAACAACACAACTGTGCATGAAACAATAAAAATGAAGTATTTGGAAGAAACCTGAGATTTTTATTGACGAAGAAGGGGATGCCTTGGGCATCCCCAAGCTTTGACGCTTGTACTTATTGGATATTTCTAGGGGTGACACGGGTGGCATCCCCAAGCTTGAGCTTTAGTCCATCCTTCATCTCATTACTCATTCCTTCCATACACCTGAAATTTTTCCTTCATACAAAACTTCACACAATCTTTATTAGCAACATTAGTGCATTCAAGATAATAAGTCTTTAGTTTCAGTTCTAACACCAATAAAATTCCATTAAAACACAAGCTACTGAAGCACTTACCTCAAAAATCTCAATTCCCTAAAAGAACTCAAAAAGGAACCAACAAGAAGCAAATGCAGAAAATGGCAGAAATCTGTCAAAACAGACCAGCAGGTAAAGACAATTTTTTCGAAGACCTTATGTTTCTCAAATCAAAAAGTGTTGAACTAACGAAAGTTAGATAACAACCTGGGGCAGAAGCACAAAAATTCACGCCTCAAAAGGACGTACAGAGATTTTACACGAATTTTTACAATGAAGAACAAAAATCTGTTTCGGGACAGCAATTTTCCCAAGCATTACTTCTCTCTCATTAGAGATTACTCTTGGCACAAAAAGCAAATAAAAAGGATAAGGAGCGGTTATTACAGAGGTAATAACTTCCAAGACTCAACTAAAATTTTTGGGTTATCTCCCAATAAGTACTTTTCTTTAACGCCTTTAAGTTAGGCATGATAGTTTGAGAAGATGCTCACATAAGAAATATGAATTGAAGTAAAAGAGAGCATCAAGAAACAAATTCAAAGCACATTTAAGTCTAACCCACTTCCTATGCATAGGAATACTGTAAAGAAACAAGTCATGAAAGCACAAAGCAACAGGCATAGTAAAGCAAAACAAGTGCAACTTTAAGACTTTCAACATAAAGAGGGGAAACTTAATATTATCGAGATGTATAAAACCATGTTTCCCTCTCTCATAATAAGTTTCAGTAGCATCATGAATAAAATTAACAATATAACTATCACATAAAACATTCTTATCATGAGCCACATGCATATAATAATTATTACTCTCCATATAAGCATAGTCATTCTTATTAATTATAGTGGGAGCAAATTCAACAAAATAGCTATCATTATTATTCTCATCACCATAATCATCAAATATAGGAGGCATATTGTAGTCATAATTAATTTCCTCCTCAATAGTAGGTGGACTGAAAATATCATATTCATCATTGTAATCATCATATATTGGAGGTTTGGTATCATCATAAGCAATAGAATAGCTATGTTCCAAAGTTGGGGAACTAAAAAGATCATTTTCATAAAAACTAGCTTCCCCAAGCTTAGACTTTTCCATAGCATTAACAATAATGGTGTCTAAAGAGTTCATACTAACAACATTGTTATTAGCACGCAAATAAAGTTCCATAGGTTTTTTAATTTTCTCTTCAAACACTTCATGTCCTAACTCAAGATAAATACTATAAAGATCTCTAATTTTTTTGTTGTTTTCCATTAAGCCTAACTAGTGAAAACAAGAAACAAAAAGACAAAATTGGAGAATCTAAAGGAAATAACTCAAGACAAAATTCCAGAAAATAGGTGTTTGCCGTGGGAGGTTCTTCTTCTTTAATCCTCCGGTGTGAATAATTTTTTCCTTACCTCCCCGGCAATGGCGCCAGAAAATAGCTTGATGTCTACGCACTTCTATTCTTGTAGACAGTTGTTGGGCCTCCAAGTGTAGAGGTTTGTAGAACAGCAGCAAGTTTTCCCATAAGTGGATCACCCAAGATTTATCGAACTCAGGGAGGAAGTGGTCAAAGGTATCCCCTCTCAAGCAACCCTGCAATCAAGATACAAGAAGTCCCTTGTGTCCCCAACACACCCAATACACTTGTCAGGTGTATAGGTGCACTAGTTCGGCGAAGAGATAGTAACATACAAGTGGTATGGATATAAGACAACGGTGCCAGCAAATAGCTTGATGGCGTGGAAGAGACTAAAGGCAAACTGAAATAAAGATGGCAGCAAGGAAACATGTAACATATCTAATAGCAAACGGTGTATCAATGCTTAGAAACAAGGCCTAGGGATCATACTTTCACTAGTGAACACTCTCATATAAATATCTTATTTTTATGATACTACTCTGAACTACTCTCCGGTTGGACACTCTAATCCATGGTAGGGCTATAACAGCACACCTCAAAGTAAGCCTTTCCCATCTAGATAACCCCACACTGTCACCTTGAGCACTAGATGGTTCCAACAAACACCACAATTTCATAAAGACATCCAACTCCAAATATAACTCATAACAAGTATTTATAATCTCTAGCCTAAGCCGCCATTCTCAGATTGCATCACAACACCACCAAAGGAGGTCCACGCCATAGTTCATCCATTGTTCATCACTTCCATTTTCCATCCCTCCACTAGCCATAGCCATTGCTTTGTACTTTAGATCTCCTTGTGATTTGGTGACCATTGTAAGAATATTGGATTTCAATCTAAGTATTTGCATGATGTTTTCTATCTCCGATCTATTTGTTATGAGTGAGTAGTCATCACAGGCTGCGGGTTGGGGAGAAACCTCGTAGCAATTATGTGCATCTAGATCATGGGAGAATTGTATTTTATTTGGATCCGTGATTTGTATCTTTTGTTTCTTTGTCACTTGTCTCGATATGTGGACCTATAGGTACCCAAGATCCCATAGATTGATAAAGGCTAGAGGTGAGATACTTGGCTAGCGGCAATCTCATAAGAACCTTAGTGATAGAAAGGGTAGTACGGTCTTTGCTTAGTGCCCCATTCGGGATCAACAACAACATCATCACTTAAAGATTTGATCTATGTTTACACTTAATAATCGTTTGTAACCCGTGGCTTCGGTGTACTCTCGGTTGGATTAAAAGTCTATTTCTATGCCTGCGGCATCACGGGGGCTCTAGAATATTAGGATGTGTTGCCCACAAGAGATTATCTCAATACAAACATTATACATGACTATGCTTATTATTATCTTTTATCCCATTTGATGTGCAGCTGCAGGTGGATCTTCAACCCTGGACTATCCCCATCCATTGATTCAAACCCGTTATAAAATAAACTAGATTGGTCCGGTTAACTAAGGTAAGACAAACAAACAAAGTCTTGTAGACATGTCCTTTTTATTACCTTTTAGCAGTGCTTTCCGAGGTTCGATTAAACCTAGGTCTTCTAGGGAAAAGCTATTACACTACATCCGTGAATTCAGATCGAAGGTATCAACCCTTTTTCCGGCGCCGTTGTCGGGGAAGCAATTTCGCTATCCTGGTGAGGTCATTAGAGACTTTGTTTTTTGTTTTATTATTAGTTGTAGTTTAATTCTTGTTATTAGTTTACTTTCTTGTTATCTATTTGAAAACCCCCAAAAAATAGTTACTTGTTATTCGTTTTCATTAATTAAAAATTACCAAAAATATAAGAGCCATGGCTCAAAAGATATTGGGGGAGTATGCTACTCCCACTAATGATTTTATTCGTGCACCCATCACTCAGCCTGCAGTTGATGCGGAAACATATGAGATAAAACCTAACCTTTTAAGTTTGGTTCAACATAACCAATTTGGGGGTTCATCTTCTGAGGATTCGGGATTGCACTTAAATACTTTTACTGAAATTTGTGACATGATGTGTATTAAGGATGTAGATCCAAATGTTGTTAAGCTAAGATTATTCCCTTTCTCTCTTAGAGGAAAGGATAAATATTGATTGATAGCTCTACCAAAGGGCACTATTAAATCTTGGGAGGAATGCACTAATTTGTTTATGACTAACTTTTTTTCCCAGCTAAGACTATGCAGCTAAGATCCAACATTACAAGCTTTAGACAAGAAGACCGCGAGCCACTAGCGCTTGCATGGGAAAGAAGGAAGGAATCCTTAATGAACTGTCCTAATCATGGGATGGAAGAGTGGCTTATATTACACTTATTTTATAATGGTCTTAAGCCAATGTCTAAGTCTATGCTAGATACTTCAGTAGGAGGAACGATCATGGGAAAGCATGTGAGTGTTTCAAATAAGTTACTTGATGATATGCAAAATAACCATGCCCAATGGCATGTGGAAAGAACCTCAAAGAGAATAAGTTCAATTACGGAGGTAAACAATGAGGAGCTTCCATCTAAGGTAGATGAGTTGCTTAGCTTAGTAAAGGGTAAGGAAGATACCCAAGTTAATGCTATCACTACCAATGTTAATGATGTTAATTTTATAGCTCGCACTCCTTTTAATCCTACATGGAAAAATAATTATGCTTCTAATGTTAAAACATATCATACTAATCCTGTAGGAGATCCTTACAATAATTATGATAATACTAATGGAGCAAATCATGGCAATCTCCTGTTTGAGCAAACTGTTAGAACATTTATGTAAGCTCAAACCGAACAAAACAATATGCTTATTAAGATTATGGAGAACCATGAAAGTAGTATAGGAAGATTATCTAATCTGGTCGTTGCAATTAGAAATGATGTGCAGGCTCTATAAGAAAGAACAAGACCGTGGAGGCTCAGCTGGGTAAGGTAGCCAAGAGCCAAGCTCTCATACTAGCAAAGTTCGCTGGAAAACCCGAGACAAATCCGGTAGAAGATCTCAAGATGATAACGGTGGTAACCAATGATGAAAAACAAGAAGAGATGGATTATAGCAACACGCCAACACCGGAATATACCGTGGAAGATGTATTGGAGAGGATCACCAATAAGAATCTAGGTATAGAACAAGGTAATGATGCTATGTACCAACAATTTATACAACAAGGAGCATCTAAGTTTCTCGATTTAGAGATGGAGTACAAAAGAAGAGCTGATAAGCTTCCAGCTAATCTGGATGATATATTTGAGCCCACTATTAAAATTAAGTTGGGAGTTAATGAGATATCCGCACTTTGTGATCTTGGTACAAGTGTCTCAACAATTTCCAAAAGCCTATTCGATAAATTAAACTTTGGGCCATTTGTTACAACTGAATTGAGACTCCATCTAGCTGATTCGACTTATAAACAAGCTATTGGGATCAAAGAAAATATAGTAGTTGAAATTAAAGGTAGTCCCGCTCTTATTGATCTTGTTATTATGGACATGCCCGAAGATCCCATAGCACCTATAATTCTAGGTAGGCCTTTCCTAAGAACTATTAAAGCGTTGATTAATTTACATGAAGGGAATATAAGAATAGGGCTACCATCTAGAGACCCTTTTGTAGTCCACTTCCCTAGGAAAAAGAATGCCAAGCCTAATGATGATGATGGTGTAATTACTTTAAAACCAAACTACTTTGGAGTGGGTGTTCCGCTCCCCAAACCTAAGTGATTGCCATCAAGGTCAATCTAATTGACCTTAACTAGAAGCGCTTCATGGGAAGCAACCCATGTGAAATAAAGTTTCTCTAAGTTTTTTCTATTTTATTTTGTGTTAGTTTGTTTTTTTTAATAAAGAGTGTTCAAGAAGACCTATGGAACAAGGAGAAGAAATAAAGTAATCCTCTGTATTTTATTTTACTAACACATGGCCTAAATTATTGTTGGATCATTACTTAGTGTTTTTGCTGCTATCTAACCTTTTGATAAGATGTGAAAAGGTGCACGGAGATACTAATCAAATTCCTTGAGTTTTTGTAGTTCAAAGTGTCGATAACGACCACTGGCACGGCCGGAGTGGACCGTACCGTGCGTCCGTACCACCTCAACGCAAAGGAAGATAAAAAAATTGATGATTGTTGAAGGAACGATGTCAATAACGACCACTGGTACGGCCGGACGTGCCCATACCACGCGCCCGTACCATACCCCCGAGCAAACATCAGGTTTTAAGCGAAAGTCACCACATCGTTAACGACCAGTAGTATGGGCACGCGTGACCATACTCCATGCCCGTACCGAGTGCACTTCCTAGGAACATCCATCGCCCCCAAGGTAAGTCACCCGGTATAGGCGGGCTCCGGCCGTACCGCCCGCCCGTACCAAGTATGCGGACAACATAAGCATCCCTGAGGAGGTAACCAGAAATCCCTAAATCAATTTTTCCTTTTCTTCTTCCTCCAAACTTCAAACCACCTCCATTGGATTTTGAAATTTACTCAATATTTCTTCGGTTCTTCATGCTCACTCGATCTAAGATATGATTCTCATCCGATCCCCAACTTATTTGTGCAAAATCTTCGCTTAATCATTCATCATTTCCAATCTATAGATAGGTCTTGTTCTTGATTCAATATTAACATTAAGTATGCTTAGCATTGATTTTAGATGAGTTTATTTTGTAGTTTGTGTAGATAATCACTTATGCTATGTTTCTATTGGACTACAAAAATTTAGCAATCTTTATTTACTTTTTCTTATTTTTATTTATTAGATGAACACGAGGAGTCATACAAGTGAGATGCCTGTGGAATCCTCCGCACCACCCGTTGATACGTTAACCCCCGACTCGCTTGGCATCGAGTTCACCGAGGAGTTCCATCTGACCCGTTTCGATCGTCTCAAGATTCGAGAGATCAAGTCCACCAAGTGGGCGTGTCCTTATATCATGAACCAACTTGGCATTCATGCTGATATCGATTTACTTTGAAACAATGTTGGTTTGTATAATTTTGTCTTTCAGGATGTTGTGACATACCGCCGCTTGACTCTTGAGTTCTTCAGCACCTTGACACACACAATGGATCCTTATGGTTGTTCCGAGGAACAAAGGCTTGGAGTTGATCGAATTAAATTCCGCCTTATGAACTGTGAGTATACTTTGACACTCAGCCAAGGGCTCAATGCTTTGGGTTAACCAACAACACCACCGATGTATGCATGACTACCTTCGTTTTAGATCCTTCCCCTTCACAATATTTTAACTTGATGAGAATCCATGGAAACACACCTAAGGAGAACCAAATTGATCATCCTGCTATTCGATATTTGTTCTATGTTATTGCTAACATATCTTAGGCACGTAATGAGTTTACTAGAGTTAATGAGGAGGACATGTTAATCCTTGCATAAACTGCACTTGTCAATTGTAACTTAACGCCAAATTTGGGCGCTCTTCTTGTGTTTTACCTTAAGTATCAGGATATTCAATCTCGAGGACCCATATGCGGAGGAGGAGTTGTGATCATTCTTGCACGTGCACTTCGCATCAACCTAGGTAACATCCAAATGTTGACTCGAGGGAACCGTCTCGGTCTATCTGCTACTCTATGAGCATGTGGTACGATTTCTAAAAATCATGGTAGCTATTTCTTCAATATACGTGGAGCGGATCACTTGATCCCGGCTCCTTTGCCTAATGGTTTATTCTCTATCGAGGATGGACGTTTGCGTTATGACGTGCAGGTCGAAGCTAATCTACCCCAACAAGAAATACCTGTGGGAGGATGAGAAGATGAAGAAGTAGAACAAGAAGGACCTGAACAAGATTTGTAGCCACCAAACTACTACACCACCTTTGAAGATATCTATGCACTCGAAGGAAATATTCAAAACATGAACAACCTCTCCATCAACCTTCGAGATGCCATTGCAAGCCTTGCCACCCAGTTCCATGATTGGATCAGCCAATAGAACATGGGAGATTATCCACCGCCACCACAATGAGCAACAAAAGGGCTTGCAAGAGCCTGAACTTGGGGATGTGTTCCCTTAGAAATTTATTTGTGTAATAATGAGGTTGTACTCTAGCTCCTTGAGAGCTTTGAAACACTCGCGTTGGCTTGTTCCAACACTTTGATTTTTATTTTTAATTTTCTTTCGTTTTAGTTATTTGTTTTTCCTTTCTTAAACCCTTGCTTGGTCGCAAGTTCTTTTCTATTCTTTAATCCCTATCCTCAAAAATACAAAAAGATTTTTTCATTTATCTTTTTTCGTAAACGTGGATTCATACTTTGCCTCTTTGCTTTAATATCATTTTGAGAGTAATCGTGTTTGAGTTTTGAAAGAACACATCCCTATAAGGAAGAGGATAATGAAGTTATTTATGAGAGGTATGTCCTATGTCTCCCACTTATGAAGTTTGAGTTGTTTATCTTAGTTGGTTGATTTGCTAAGATTCCATGCTAGTGGGAAGTAATTTAATATGGTTAGAGTAAGGCTTTTTATTGGTATGATGAATAGTTGTTGAAGCTCTTGCTCTAATTCTTTTATTTAACCAAGTCTTTCCTTGGAAATAATAATGCCAAACGAGTACAATAAGAAAAAGTCTGAAATTTACAACTTGTTTGATGAATGATTTTCTTGAGAGTATACCCTTGATTATACTTAACCCCATAGATATTTGGACAGTCTCGATGAACTCATGAAAGGAGTTATTTGATTGAAATAAAGTCTGGTGGTAATTGTGATGCATGCCAAAGCTAACCTTGTGGATCAAACCGTGGTACTAGCTCAAAAAAGAGAAAGAGAAAGAAGTGAGACAACTTTGGTCTATGTCTCTAATGCACACCTTTGGGATGCCAACAACTCCGCTAGCTTTTGAACGATCTATGGTATAATCCCGGATTTCGGCTATGAGTTGGTGACATGATTGGCATCCGTGTCAATGTATGGGCAAAAGTATTGGTACTCTCAAAGGTTGTGCAAACAGTAGCAAAAAGAAACAAAACAGCGATCTGAGAAAAATGAAAAAAAAGAAGGAAAATATCTACGAGGATCCACATAACAATTCCATGGCATGGTCTCATTACTACTTTACGAATTTTTCTTGAAAGACAATGATTGGATTAGAAGTGTTTTAGATTGACTTGATTTATTGATATGGTGTAAATAAGACACTTCATTGTTATACTACTTGGGACATGAAACTCTCTTACTCAATTATGCTATTTAAACATCCTAGTGTTCCTTGGCAAGCTGAGAGTTAATTAGAGGAATTGGCTTGATTGTTGCACTTCTAGTTATTTATACTTATATTAAACTTTACTTTGATTATCTTGACTTACCGAAGCTTGTATAGTATTCTTGTCATCTATATAACTTTGATAAGCTTCGCAAATGAATGAAGTGTTGAGCACATATGACTACCGACTATAAGTGAACTCTTATTCTCCTTGTTTCAAGTTTAAATGCTGAATTACTTATAGTTCATTTGATTCTTCTTGCTCGAGGACGATCAAGGTTTGAGCTTTGGGGAAGTTGATGGCTCCGATTTTTGCCATCTTCCACTGTGTTTAAACATTGTTTTTGGTCAAGCAATTGCCAAAGAAACTCTCAATTTTTGCCACTAATGACTAATAATCGCAAAGATATGCAAACCCCTTCTTTGATTTATGTTGTGTAGGAAATCACTGTTGGGTCCGCAGCATAGAAAACAAAAAATTTCCTACGATGAGAACTATACGCCAAGATCTATCTACTAGATACAGAGCAACGGGTGGACATACATCCATGGAGAACTTACCCTCGAAGACAAAGGGTTTTGTTAACGAGTAAGAACTCGTGGTTGATGTAGTCGTATGCTTGCCGATCTCAAGATCGTGTGGAAGTCCGAGCGCCGCAAATCAGCAGCGCATCCATCCTCGCACACACGTTCAAGCCACCGGACAACCTCCACCTCCTCGCTCCAGCGAATCAGCGGAACGAGCAACTCCTTCCAGACGCAAGGCCACCGGGAACATGTATCTCGCTAATCCGAGACCATGGGGGAATATCTGGAGGGGGAGAGAGATCCTTCATGAGGAGGTGTGTTTTGTGAGAGGGGAGAGGGGGCTTTATATAGGAGGGAGGGATACCCCTCCCCTCCCATAGCCGGCGCATGAGGGGGGGACTCCTTCCCTCCTTCATTCATGTGGTGAACCTCCACTCACATAAACATGGCCTCCACCCAAAATCCCACTCACATGTATTTAATTTCCACCAAATTAAATGCAACTCTCAATTAATAAAACTTTTTTATTTATTTTATTCAGAATTTTGTTATTTACTTTAATTAACAAACATTCACATAAAACCCCTTGCAACATTTCGATATCACATGCAGAACCACTTTCTGCAATTTCACCCGAAACAATTCCGGTTTCTATCGAAACATTTCCTGCGCTTTGCAAACCTTTTGTCTGGAACATATGTGCTCCTAAATGGTGTCCGGCAACCCTTAAGTGTGTCACCCTACGGTTCGCGAATAATGCAGACATGATTGAGACTCCTCTCAGATCAATAATCAGAAGCGGGACCTGGAGATCCATACTGACTCCTCCATATTCAACGATGACTTCTATGATCGTGAGAACCTTTAACATCAGCAATTTAATCCCTTTGTATCATGATATAATACATGTCTGAGATTCGATCATCGGTATCCAAATACCTAGTTTGATCTCGTTACCGACATGCACTCTTTTCTTGTTCCCGTGATATAACATTCTAGTCATCACATCACTTGCGTGCAAGCTACCTTAATGTGATATCACCGAGAGGGCCCAGAGTATATCTATCCGTCATCGGGATTGACAAATTCCACTCTTGATTCATGAGCCTCAACATAACACCTTCATAGCACTGAACCCACCTTTATGGTCACCCTGTTACGGTGTGACGTTTGATGTTATCAAGATACTCTTCCGGTGTTAGCAATTAACATGATCTCATGGTCTAAAGACTAAGACTACTTTGTATGATGTTATAGCAATATAAACATAATGACTTGATCGTAATGCTATACTTTGGATGAATGTTCATCACATCATTTCACAAATGTTGTGACCTTGTTATTAACAACATCCAATGTCCATGATCAGGAAACTTTGATCATCTTGTTAATCAACAAGCTAGTCTATAAGAGAGGCATAACTAGGAACCCTTTTTGTTTATTAAACACACATGTATTGATGTTTCCTATTAATACAATTATAGCATGCAAAATAAACATCTATCATATACAAGGAATACACAATAACAACTTTATTATTGCCTCTCAGGGCATATTTCCTTCAATCACTATTTTTAAAGCGAAATAAGGAGTCATAATGAAGGATTTCGAGGAAGTACACACGACCAAGTAATTGAAGAGGCATTCCAGGGCATCAGCAGGTTTAACAACCACTAGTACGGGCACGTTCCGCCTGTACCGCCCGCCCATACAAGGTGGCAATGCCTTCGTCTCATCAAACCCTACAACTTTCATGAAGACGCCTATATATTTCGAGGCTCCAGCCACCAGCTAGAGAGCCGCCATTCTCAGATTGCATAACAACACCACCAGAGGACATCCACACCATTGTTCATCCATAGTTCATCCATTTTTCATAACCTCCACCATCCATCCCTCCACTAGCCATAGCCATTGATTTGTGATTTCAATCTAAGTATTTGAATGATGTTTTCTATCTCCGATCTATTTGTTATGAGTGAGTAGTCCTCATGGGTTGCGGGTTGGGGAGAAACCTCGTAGTAATTATGTGCATCTAGATCATGGGAGAATTGTATTTTGGTTGGATTCGTGATTTGTATCTTTTGTTTCTTCGTCTCTTGTATCGATCTATGGACTTGTAGGCACCCAAGATCCCATAGATTGATAAAGGCTTGAGGTGAGATACTTGGCTAGCGACGATCTCATAGGAACCTCAGTGACAGAAAGGGTAGTACGGTCTTCGCTTAGCGCCCCATTTGGGATCAACAACAATATCACCACTTAAAGCTTTGATCTGTGTTTACACTTAATAATCGTTTGTAACCCGTGGCTTCGGTGTACTCTCGGTTGGATTAAAAGTCTATTGCTATGCCCACTGCATCACGGGGGATTTAGAATATTAGGATGTGTTACCCACAAGAGATTATCTCTATATAAATATTATACATGACTATGCTTATTATTATCTTTTATCCCATTTGATATGTAGTTGTAGGTGGATCTTCAACCCTGGCCTATCTTCATCCATTGATTAAAACCTGTTATAAAGTAAACTAGATTGGTCTGGTCAACTAAGGTAAAACGAACAAACAAAGTCTTGTAGACGTGTCTTTTTTATTTCCTTTTAGCAGTGCTTTCTGAGGTTCGATTAAACCAAGGTCTTCTAGGAAAAAAGCTATTATACTACATCCATGAATCCGGATCGAAGGTATCAGGTTCCAATCTGGAACATCAACTCATAGAATAAAGATCCACCATATAGGAGTTACATATATGACCATAATCATGTTTGGCAGCTCATATGGTACTAGATAAATGATGGAACAAAAGATAAACAGATCAAGTGTAGCACCCCGCTAAAACCACTACTAGAAAATCGCATGTTATTTTTATTTTGTGCATCATCATGACATCATACATATTTTTCTTGCATTTTTCTGAGCATAAGGTTTATTTTATTAAACACCGTATTTTGTTTGCTAAATTATTCATACGGTTTGCTATACATAAAGCTAAAACTAAACAAAATAATATTACCAGTCGTTATAAGACTGGATAAGAGTTTTTCTTATTTTACTAATAATAAAAGTAGACAAAAGCCCGTCTAAGGTTTTAGTCTAAAACTAGCCCCATCTAGTCTACTTTGGACTATATTTATACTCCAGTCTACCTTTTTCTTCCCCAAACCCTATCCTCAAATCTGATCTGAAACAAATCCCCACTCTCCTCCAAAACTTCTGTCCAGTGCTTTGCTTTTTCTCTGGGCATGCTTCTTTTCTTGCGCATGTTCTTCTCTCCACATCAACCAGTCGCATCATGGTTCTCCTTTTACCTGTGAGAGATTAGCAAAAAGATGCTCTACACGACTCCACAAATCACCACCACATCGATACCAAATTATTTCTGTTGCTTCATCTAGTAGCCAGCAAAATCCTCACCACCACCAGATCGCCATCCCACACGCCATCCAGATCCACCATAGCATTGATCGGAAGACCCAGTCCCAGCCAGCTTTGGGGCTTTCGCGCGCCAACCCCGGCCCGCCTGCTTTCGCTCGTTGCCCCTTGTACGTACGCATGGAGCAGCAGAGCCGGCTCCATCTCACCTTGGTCCTGCTGCCACATGTGGGCTTGCGTCTGCCGCCCCCCGCGCGCGCGACAGTGCCGAGCCGCCTCTTGTCCCTGCATGCGCACCAGGAGCCACACCGCTACCTGAACTTGCCCCGGCGCACTGTTTTCTCCAGCAGGGCCGCGCTGCCACGAACCACTACCAGGTCAACGTCCCAGATACAATGTTGTACATGGGCCACAGCTAGGCGAGCAGGTTCGTCAATCTCTGAATCCTACGAGTGAATCAGTGCCTTCGGTCCTGTAGCTCTAACCTGTTCGACAAAATTCCCCTAGATGTTTTGGCTGTGGTTTGGCATTTAATTCGTCTACTTTGATTCCTTGAACACCAGGATGTTACCAATGTGACTGTTTTCCAGCGAGCACTGCTTCTGCCACTTCAACTACAACCTGATAACCGTCCTTCCGTCTCTCTGATCCAAGCTGTGACACCGCCTCTATTTTATAAATACATATAAACTTGTACATACCAAATCATTCATATCCGTATATATATATTTATTTGTTTTGGGGGTTTTAGTCAATTCAACTCATAATTAAATATGGAGCAACATATGCGGGCTATTCTAGTCTTATATTGGACCCATTTAAATTTGTTTAGCGAACCGGTGCCATGTTTTGCCTTATTAATGCAACATTTAAATTACGAGGTATCTAAATAACTTGAACCATTAATTAATTGTCGGAACCCTGGTTCCGCTTAATATTGGACAATCGCACTACATCTTTTCCATGGCATGCATAATACATACATCATACTGGATCTTCTGCCGTAGTATTAAATAGTGCATCCGGTGTTTCTTTTAGTGCTTTGCTTCTTCGCGGATTAGGTCATTGAGTGGATGCGAGTATCGACAAGTTCTTTGGATAATCTATCTTCGGCAGCTTTTCCAGGCGAGCATTCTCCCCCTTTCTACCGATTTTGCATCTATAGTCTTTATTTCCTCCTGTGGATCTATTGCTATCTGTGTCGCGATGCTTTAGTGTTCCGTACCAGATATATCTCTTGCAGCCTTTATATTGCCATGGACACATCGTATTGCCTATTGTTTGATAGATAGCCAGTCTTGCGAGTCATAGTCGCTTGCTCATGTGCTGGTTCGCGTCGTTGTTGTTCCACCGTTGACGGAAGGTTGGCTTATGCTTAATGGTGGAGATGCTTTACGGTGGAGTTGATCATGACTTTAAATACAACTATTAAATTGCTGGGATAACTAATGAAAGAGGCATCAGTGGGCAATATATGCTATTTGGTTTTTCATGTCCACTTGTGTCCCGTGGGCCCCAAGTACTTGATACCTGTTCCTTGACTATTCGCACTATCCACATACGGGAGACTCTATGAATCCCCCTTAGCCAAAGCTTGATTCATTTCTTATTTCTTGGGGCCACAAAGTAGTTTGGGGCTTTATTACTATCCTGTACTTATGCCATGCTTTACTGCTTTATTTACAATTGTGCATGGAGCACATGTACTGTTTTGGAACGTGGAATGTTTTCGCCGTATCGACAAGCCCAGTCACACTTTCGGGTTCCTAGTCGTTTACAACCATTGTCACAAACCCTGGGTCCGTCTCGGAGCCGGCCAACTTCGTTGCGGGTAGCTTAGTGGGGTGGCCCCCTGAAATATTTTATGAATCCTGTGATTGCTTTGTCGTGAAAGCCTCGTTGGGTTTTGATTTGGTTTTTCCGAGGTTGATCGTGTGTGTTTTCCTATTTGTGCACCCCTGCAGGGTAAATCTTTCTGAAAGCCGTGTGCGCGGTTATGGACGACTTGGAGCACAGTATCTTGATCATAGACAACTATAATTAAAGTAGTGGTATAAATTTGACTTAATATGTGACTAGTAATCAGCTTCACTACAATGGAATGGAAAATAAAAGTGCGAACAACTGCTGGGTTTAGAATGTCACATGCTAATTCTATCTGACTAGTAAGTACTGCAACTACAACTGAATGGTTAACTAAAACCGCCCACTACTTATGCTATCAGGATGACTCGTGCTATCTATATCTGACTAGTAAATGCTACAACTATAATGGAATGAATAAAACTGCCAACGGTGTGAGTTCCTCGGTTTGACTTTCTCGTTTGGTCTCGAGGGGGAATACCAGGATGGGTATGATTGGTGTTAGTATCAGGTTGGATCCGAATAGGTCTTTCTTATCCCTCTCTAATAGCCAACAGTTGAATCGAGTCTTTATAGGTTGTTTAGTGCATGCCGCGCTACCGCTTCAGTCCACCATACCTATGTAGGCGAGAGCTGCCGAATTCTAGCCTCGCCGTGTACTGGCCTCAGTACTGATGCTCCTCTTTTTCCTTTGCCCTTTGTCGGCACACCTTTTGTTTTAGCAGGTTTGAGATCGACGTTGTTAGCAGGGTTACCCTTCCGGCTTGGCCTGGGCAGGGTTATGGACGCCATTGGTTATTCTTCAGGGCTCTTAGCTCCATTTGCATCTTGTCCGTAGTCGGACGCTCTATCATTTTCAAGGTGATTTGGATCTTTGTATAGTATATCTGTATTCTTGACTCATGGAGTCGTTGTTGTATATATATGTTCTATGGGTTCCATCATGGACTAATGTGTAATGGTATTACTTCGTTTTCCACCAGCACGAAAGTGCCTGGTGGGCGTCCTTGAATCGTTTCTATGCGGGTTTGGCGGGAAGCGCTAAAACTTGTATAGGGCCGATTCGAGGGTGTTACAAAGTGGTATCAGAGCCCAATAGTTGCGATACCCCACTGGTCCAGCCTATAGGATAACCTAGCTAACGGATGTTGTAGGGTGTCAAAACTATTTTTGCAAAATCGGTTGGATAGATCTGAGTAGGTCTATTTTTACTCCTTACCCCTATTGCTATTCTCCTCTTATCTTTGCAAGTTTTGAATCTTCTCTCTTATCTTTTCTTGAGTCCAGTATTTCTCGTGCACTCACTCAAGCAAACGGGTCTTAGTAAAGATAGAGATCTCTGTATAGCCACTGGTCAAACACCCTTCTCCTTAGTCGTTGGTATGGACGCGATTCTTCCCAGTGAACTCGACGATTCCTTCCCTGTGCGCCTTTGGAAGCGCCAGTAGCGTAGGGCGACCAGAAAACGGAGGGCCTCTCAATTCGTTCTGACGGCTTTGATGACTCGACGGTGAATATTAAGGAAAGGAGAGCGGGGGATCCGCCTCAACGTGCAGACACACCGCCAGTTTAAGAGATCCAGCAGGGGATCTGGCTCAACCCGCAGGCTGATGCTACTAAATCCGTTGCTCTTTTTTTTTGTGCCAACAATTTAGAAACTTTTCCTTGACTTGTTGCATCAAAAACTAAATCACAACCTTCTAATAAAAAACGAGTCGTTCTAGGGTTCCCATCGTACCTTCAGGGTTTAGGTTCCTTCCTTTTGCAACGGTGTTTCCACATCCGGTCTTCGTGCTATCTGGGTAACCTTCATCTGTTGAACCTTACAGTGGACCAAAAATTCACTAAAATCTTTCTTTGTATCTTGTGGTGTTTCCAACGCGATGACATCATCGATGCTAGACCCGATAAAGACTCTGCATCACTCCTTCGTCTCTGGATATCGTTTGTGAAGATCTTCAGTCTGAATTCTGAGAGTTGGTTTTGCAGAATTCTCCTATTCATGTGTAGAGTAATGCTTTGGGTGCGCGATTGACTGATCACCATCCGACTACTCTTATCATTCGCTCTGTACATTGAATCGGTGGATCAATGCGATTTTACTCCTTCCATTGAAGTTAAAGGTGGCCATACCTTTTGAGCCCTTTAGCTTCGTCCTTTCTTTATCCGGAGTGTTCCCCTCGACGAACGGGAACACCGACTCCTTGTTGGTGGTGTCGCCGATTTCAAGATAGAGCAAGAATCTTTGTTAGTGGTGTCGCAAGGACCTCCACAAAGCGGGAAGATACATATCATCAGCCTTCTTCCCCGTACCATGAGGCGGATCTCGAGGGCGAGATCCATTGTTAGTGGTATCGAATTGTAGCACCCCCGTAAAACCACTACTAGAAAATCGCGTGTTATTTTTATTTTGTGCATCATCATGACATCATACATATTTTTCTTGCATTTTTCTGAGCATAAGGTTTATTTTATTAAACACCGTATTTTGTTTGCTAAATTATTCATACGGTTTACTATACATAAAGCTAAAACTAAACAAAATAATATTACCAGTCGTTATAAGACTGTAAAAGAGTTTTTCTTATTTTACTAATAATAAAAGTAGACAAAAGCCCGTCTAAGGTTTTAGTCTAAAACTAGCCCCATCTAGTCTACTTTGGACTATATTTATACTCCAGTCTACCTTTTTCTTCCCCAAACCCTATCCTCAAATCTGATCTGAAACAAATCCCCACTCTCCTCCAAAACTCCTGTCCAGTGCTTTGCTTTTTCTCTGGGCATGCTTCTTTTCTTACGCATGTTCTTCTCTCCACATCAACCAGTCGCATCATGGTTCTCCTTTTACCTGTGCAAGATTAGCAAGAAGATGCTCTACACGACTTCACAAATCACCACCACATTGCTACCAAATTCTTTCTGTTGCTTCATCTAGTAGCTAGCAAAATCCTCACCACCACCAGATCACCATCCCACACGCCATCCAGATCCACCGCAGCATCGACCGGAAGACCCAGTCCCAGCCAGCTTTGGGGCTTGCGCGCGCCAACCCCCAGCCCGCCTGCTTTCACTCGTTGCCCCTTGTCCGTACGCATGGAGCAGCAGAGCCGGCTCCATCTCACCTTGGTCCTGCTGCCACATGCGAGCTTGCGTCTGCCGCCCCCCGCGCGCGCGACAGCGCCGAGCCGCCTCTTGTCCCTGCATGCGCACCAGGAGGCGCACCGCTACCTGAACTTGCCCCGGCGCACTGTTTTCTCCGGCAGGGCCACGCTGCCACGAACCACTACCAGGTCAACATCCCAGATACAAAGTTGTACATCGGCCACAGCTAGGCGAGCATGTTCATCAATATCTGAATCCTACGAGTGAATCAGTGCCTTCGGTCCTGTAGCTGTAACCTGTTCGACAAAATTCCCCTAGATGTTTTGGCTGTGGTTTGACATTTAATTCGTCTACTGCGATCCCCTGAACACCAAGATGTTACCAATGTGACTGTTTTCTGGCGAGCATTGCTTCTGCCACTTCAACTACAACCTGATGACCGTCCTTCCGTCTCTCTGATCCAAGATGTGAAACACCATCTCTATTTTATAAATACATATAAACTTGTACATACCAAATCATTCATATCCGTATACATATTTATTTGTTTTGGGGGTTTTAGTCAATTCATCTCATAATTAAATATGGAGCAACATATGCGGGCTATTCTTGTCTTATATTGGCCTCATTTAAATTTGTGTAGCGAACCGGTGCCATGTTTTGCCTTATTAATGCAACATTTAAATTGCGAGGTATCTAAATAACTTGAACCATTAATTAATTGTTGGGACCCTGGTTCCGCTTAATATTGGACAATTGCACTACATCTTTTCCATGGCATTTATAATACATACATCATACCGGATCTTCTGCCGTAGTATTAAATAGTGCATCCGGTGTTTCTTTTAGTGCTTTGCTTCTTCGTGGATTAGGCCGTTGAGTGGATGCGAGTATCGACAAGTTTTTCTGATAATCTATCTTCGGCAGCTTTTCCAGGCGAGCATTCTCCCACTTTCTACCTATTTTGCATTTATAGTCTTTATTTCCTCCTGTGGATCTATTGTTATCTGTGTCGCGATGCTTTAGTGTTCCGTACCAGATATATCCCTTGCAGCCTTTATATTGTCTTGGACACATCCTATTGCCTATTGTTTGATAGATAGTCAGTCTTGTGAGTCATAGTCGCTTGCTCATGTGCTGGTTCACGTTATTGTTGTTTCACCGTTGACGGAAAGTTCGCTTATGCTTAATGGTGGAGATTTTTACGGTGGAGTTGATCATGAATTTAAATACAACTATTAAATTGCTGGGATAACTAATGAAAGAGGCATCGGTGGGCAATATATGCTATTTGGTTTTTCATGGCCACTTGTGTCCCGTAGGCCCTAAGTACTTGATACCTGTTCCTTGACTATTCACAATATCCACATACGGGAGACTCTATGAATCCCTCTTAGCCAGAGCTTGATTCATTTCTTATTTCTTGGGGCCACAAAGTAGTTTGGGGCTTTATTACTATCCTGTACTTATGTCATGCTTTACTGCTTTATTTACGATTGTGCGTAGAGCACATGTACTGTTTTGGAAGATGGAATGTTTTTGCGGTATCGACAAGCCCAATCACACTTGCGGGTTCCCAGTCGTTTACAGTCATTGTCACAAACCCTGGGTCCATCTCGGAGCCGGCCAACTTCGTTGCGGGTAGCTTAGTGGGGTGCCCCCTGAAATATTTTATGAATCCTGTGATTGCTTTGCCGTGAAAGCCTTGTTGGTTTTTGATTTGGTTTTTCTGAGGTTGATCGTGTGTGTGTGTTGCTATTTGTGCACCCCTGCAGGGTAAATCTTTCTGAAAGCCGTGTCCGCGGTTATGGACGACTTGGAGCACAGTATCTTAATCATAGACAACTATAATTAAAGTAGTGCTATAAATTTGACTTAATATGTGACTAGTAATCAACTTCACTACAATGGAATGGAAAATAAAAGTGCGAACAACTGTTGGGTTTGGAATGTCACATGCTAATTCTATCTGACTAGTAAGTACTGCAACTACAACTGAATGGTTAACTAAAACCGCCCACTACTTATGCTATCAGGATGACTCGTGCTATCTATATCTGACTAGGAAATGCTACAACTATGATGGAATGAATAAAACTGCCAACTTTGTGAGTTCCTCGGTTTGACTTTCTCATTTGGTCTCGAGGGGGAATACCAGGATGTGTATGATTGGTGTTAGTGTCAGGTTGGATCCGAATAGGTATTTCTTATCCCTCTCTAATAGCCGACAGTTGAATCGAGTCTCTATAGGTTGTTTAGTGCATGATGCGTTGCCGCTTCAGTCCACCATACCTATGTAGGCGAGAGCCGCCGAATTCTAGTCTCGTCGTGTACTGGCCTCAGTACTGACGCTCCTGTTTTTTCCTTTGCCCTTTGTCGGCACACCTTTTGTTTTAGCAGGTTTGAGATCGATGTCGTTCGCAGGGTTACCCTTCCGGCTTGGTCTGGCAGGGTTATGGACGCCATTGGTTATTCTTCAGGGCTCTTAGCCCCATTTGCATCTTGTCCGTAGTCGTACGCTCTATCGTTTTCAAGGTGATTTGGATCTTTGTATAGTATATATGTATTCTTGACTCATGGAGTCGTTGTTGTATATATATGTTCTATGGGTTCCATCGTGGACTAATGTGAAATGGTATTACTTCGTTTTCCACCCGCACGAGAGTGCCTGGTGGGCGTCCTTGAATCGTTTCTATGCGGGTTTGGAGGGAAGCGCTAAAACTTTTATAGGGCCGATTCGAGGGTGTTACATCAAGCTACTGCCACAAACCCATAGTCCATAGGTGGACTACTCCCTCTTCATCATGGTGAGGATGGTGGAGATGTTGGAGAAGGTAGAGATGCCTCCGCAACGGCTCCGGTGGAGTTTCTCCCTCCAATCTTCACTAGTTCTATCTCTGTTTTGGCGTTTCAATGTTTCTGTGACACTCTGCTCTAGGTACGCATCGAGGGACCTTTATATAGGCATTTTTAGATCAATACGGTGATCTGGAGATGAAGACAGACGACTGGATATGCTCCAGGAGGGAAAGAGGCATGGTGGCATGTCCTAGGGTGGGGCCATGCCACCTGCCCTCTTTTGAGCCTCCAGGCTCTTCGTGAAAAATGACGCTCCAAAAATCCAAGCTCTTTTTAACTTTGTTTTGGTCCCTAAATGATAAAAATACATAAAATAGGGAATCCCTGTTCTACAGAGTTATAACCAAAATAAAGGGGATCATTGGTATATACCAAAAAATCAATATAAAGCATGAATATACCATTATACTAGACTTCTCTCTAGGGATGTAAGCGGCACACAACTTAATCCCGCATAATACCGTTTATTAGTACACTAATTGAATAAAATTTGTTTTCCCCAAAAAAAGAACTAATAAGTTGAATAAACGGGACTTGCCGCTGCCATTTAGGTGCCATTTACATCCCTACTTCTCTCTCCGCCCCAGGAAGCGGCTGTCATGCATGACGTTTGATGGGCAATAAGTGCAGGTAGGCTAGGCGTAAGAACGAAAAAGGAATGTTACAATACTAATCGTCTTTGAAGTAAAAGATGGAACATTAACACGATAGTTTAGAGGACGGAACATTAATACGATAGATGAATAGATGTGAAACCTAAGTAGCATGTTGAAGTTTCTAACTACAACATCTAAGAAACAACCTAGTAGATGTTGAACAACACGGGAAGCCGACGGAGAAGCCGAAGCAACGGTCCTGATCCTTTTCTATGTCCATCTCCTCGTAGGCGATGCTTTCCTACTTTGAGTTATCCAGGGGCGCCTCCTCCAGGATGTGTACGAACTCCTCTCTAGAGTTGTAGTCCTTTGGCCAATAGTCCTCCTCATAATCCTCAATGGGAGGGTACTCCTCCTCATCCTCTTTGAAGGGAGGGTCGTTCTAGTAGACCCCTACGACAACAACGAGGGGGCAGGTCTCCGCAGCATACTCGTTGTTGTCATCGCCGTCCAAAGCCTTGTCCTCCTCTTCTTTGTGTGAAGAAGAGTCGACAAAACTGTTGGCAACGTACTTGTCGGATTATGCCCAATAGTAGTCCGCATGTTCGGGCTGCTGTCCCCATGGAAGCTCTGCCAGGGTGATGCTAAGTTGCCCAAAGGTCCAGAGGACAGCATCGTCGAGGGTAGAGTTCGAGTAGGAAAGGGCCATAGTGTATATGAGAAGAAGCAGAGAAGAAGAAGCGCGTGAAAAGAGTCTACTATGAAGCCGAAGAAAAAGAAGAAAAACAGGTAAGGAAAGTTGCGAGCCTGCATCCACCACCGGTGCCGAGTTAGTGCCGACATGAAGGGAGAGAAGAGGAGCAGTGGACATCAGCTTAGAAAAAAATGTCAAAAGCTCAAGCTCGCGCTGTCTCTAGCTAGAAGACGTGCCATGATAGGCTAGCAAACCACACGTGAGGCATTCATGCACCTAGCCTCTACATCGTCTGGTAGATAGTCAGCATGGGTTTATCGCATAAAAATGACCTGGATTAACAGCCGAAACGATATGCGACACAACATGCTGACTATTTTAGGTGCGACATAGCAAGGGGAAAAAGGTGTAACTTGGCATGAGCGAGTTTTTTTGCAGAGGTTGAGTAATTATGAACCCAGCAACCTAAGTGACAGGCTCATTAGCACTTTGCATGTTGACGAAGCAATATCATAAGTAAGATATGGAAAGACATCGAGAATCAATATCAGAAGTCAAATTTGGAAAGCAGAGGTGTCTGCGCTGTGTTGCTGCAACGGTGGCATGCTGAGTAGGACAAAAGCATTATGCCGGGTAGGTAGCTCGAGTTAAAAGAATCGCAAGAAGTTTACACGAAAACTGCAAAGCATAAAAACATGACGTTGGCTTCGCTCTTTATCTCATCTACTATTTGGAATAGAATAGCCGTTAAACAAAAAAGTGATTTTTTTATTTCTTCATGATTACATCCAACACGTTCGTACACACGCCGAGTAACACTGGCCAAGAAAGCCATGCACGTTAGCTGATAGACAAACTATAGAAAGATAAGGCTAAAAGCATTACACTAGAAGGTAGATCGAGTTAGAAGAACCGAGAGAAGTTTATACAAATAACTACACATTGGCTTCAATCTTTCTCATCTATATGATCTGGACCAGAACACTTGTTCATATTTAACCTATTTTTTATTTTCTATGCCATGTTTATTCTTTTAACGGTGTGTGTTGGAAGAGCAAAATAGTTAACTGGAGTATGGTCTTCTTGCTATAGTTCTATTCAGAATTTCTATTTTTCAGATCTTTTAGCGGTGGCTCTCATCAATTCCACTTCGTATGTTTATTCTAATCGGTTTCATCAGGTATAGATGTATCGTGGTCTGATAAAAGAATACTTGCTCTTTGGCATGTTTTTCTTCTGATCGTGTTTGCATGCATCCGTCTCGTAGTCATAGGTATCACATTAAACGCTATCACAGTCAACGCGTTTCTCATTAAACCTGCATATCTTTTTTGTTTCGCTAATATAATGTCAAGAAGTTTTACATGTCATTCCTTTCAAATCGCACCAAAGAGTCGTGACGATCATCGTTTCGCTTCATAGATTTATGCTCATAAGTTTCACCGAGTATACGTGTAACGTGCTCTAGATAAAAAAGATCAAGTCCACAACTCACGCTCTCATTCGCGTTCACATGAAACATGTTCGAATCAATATTTTCGTAGCACACGATCTCGTATTCAACGTGCTCTTCCACATGTCTCGCTCTTGTTCGCGTTTGCATGCAACGGGCGTGCATCAATATTTGAGCAATCATCGGTCTTGCTATAAATTTCTCACAATCAACGTGCTCGTCCACATTTTTTCTCTTTCGTTCATGTTTGCATGCGATAATTTCACGTCCACATTTTAGCAGCTATAATTTTCGTAGTAAACGATCTCACAATCAACGTGCCTGTCCATATATGTTTTCTTTTATTCGCGCTCGCATGCAACTTATTTGCATCAACATTTTTTGCATTCATCGGTTTTGTAGCAAACGATCACACAGTCTACATGCTCGCTCTTTGGCGAGTAAGAACCCAAATGATCATAATGAAGGAAGAAAAGGCAAAGAAGAAGCCAAAGAAGTCAAGTAAAAAACCCAAAAAAGCAAAAAAGAAAGCAGATACATACCAAAAAAGGGAGCAGGTGTATACCTACCGCCCCTGCCATGAAGTCACATCGGTAGCACCATGGTCAAAGGCTGAACCAGCACCGCCCGGGCCGTGACAAAAGTTTCCACTATCAGAAAGCTAGACGGGACGGAATACATCAGACCGAGACCCAAGCTACGACCACATCGAAGTGCGGGAGCGCAGGTGCTCTCTGCGTCAATCACTGTCTAGCAGTTCTTTGCCTCCTTTTAGGTCACGACCTCGCCATTCATGTTGCTGGAACAGGTTATGTTTACCATACCGTCACACACAAGTGGCAAAAGGAGTAAGTTGAGAGGAGGCAGATTGGGAAGAGTAAAGAACCTATCTAGCGCATTGCATGGAGAGAAAAACGCGAGAGGGGTCTTATACATAGCCTAGATGTCCACGGCGTGACACTGCAGGATACCGTCGCGAGAACCCACTAACACCTATAGTCTACACTTCCAGCTCGCCTATTAGTGGGCCCCACGGTACAACATAGACACGAAACCCTCGGACGACTACGATCTATGCTGCCACATCGTCTATGAACCCACTGTACGATCTATGCTGCCAGCTAGGCTCTATGTCCACGAGAAGACGTTTCGTCTACGGTATAATCTGACAACAAACATGGGTTTATTATGCCACGTCAGTTTTTTGCGGGCCCTAAGTCCACGAGAAACCACGTCTGTCATGGGATAATGGCACCACGTCGGCTTTAGGCAGGCCCCATGACCGTGGAAAATCGTAGACGGCATGAGCTCACGGTGCCATGTCAGCTCTCGATGGGCCCCACCATACAGTGGGTGCGGAGGCGTGTCGCTCTAGGAACGCCACTCATAGAGCCCGGTCCTGCCCGTCTACGCTGACAACAGGGCCACGACATGCGCGGTCCACCATCTAGCGACACGGGGTACGACGCATGTCCTTTCCGGTGTCCATCCATGACCAAAAAGTATTGAGACGACGTGGATAGCAGTTTGAGCCAAAACAATCTAGCACTATTTTTTCCTCTAATAAGGTGCTAATATGTGGGAATATGTATCAATAAACTACAAAGTTCATGTATACATTTTACATGAATCAACATCCCCAAGATTACATATGCTCATCCTCGAGCATAAAGGCGATAAAACTAAACATGGACTTTGGAGTTTGTTTCTATGTTGGATATCATTTTTAATAATTATTGCTACATAAAGTTAAATGGTTCATTCTTTAAATAATAGAAACAAGCAAATGAGTTATAAAGTGATATCTCTTATGTTGTACATGTATGCTTAATAATAAGTCATTTTGTACAAAAAACAAATGCAAGTACTATGGATGATGACTACAAGTGCACGGATCAATTGTAGATAGATTCAAAATAAGAGTATCGAACCTACAAAGAGCTATTTGATTGAGGCCTTAATGCCCCTCGTCACTATCTACCAAAGGATATGTGTAAGTTTCCTTTGATCTCAAGTAAAAAGTGTTTAAGGGTGTTGTGTTTGTGTGCAAGAAAGTAATGAAAGCAAATAATTAAAGTAACAAGTGCGTTGAGATTGGTGTTGAAACTCAATAAGACTTAAATGTTCTCGGGGATGTATGATACACCACTAGCATATGAGAATTACTTATAATTAGGATAACCTATATCTTTTGCCATGATTTGTATGGAGAGAGTTCCATAATAAGATGTTCACCAACAAGTCTCGTGAGCAAGCCACTTCTACGAGTCCTGTGATGAGGTCACCTCTAAATAACTGTAACATCCCAATTTCAGCAACTCTGGTTAGTTGTCCAGAATGCAAAAATCAGGGGGAACAAACACTTTTTCTTGATTAATGTTGAAGAGTCTGCTTGTTGTTTGGATATGCTTATGTAAATGATTGTGTACTAGATGATATACTACTTACCTTAACCCAAGTTGACAAAAGCTACTTCCCAAAACTGTCTTGGCTCAATCTCCATATTCTCAAATGTTCTGGCATTTCAAAACCTGAGCCAAGAAGCCCTTGCAAACCAACTATTTTAGTAGCTTCTATTGATCAAACTATGGAGAGCTATAGAATACTATCTCCTTATTTTCTCAAGACAGAACCTTCAAATGCTCCTCTCTTCGCGTTTCCCAAAACACCTTTATTAGGCTTTTGAATCCTACTCTTGGTAGAAATACCAAGGATTCTCACCTTATTCAAAATCCAACACTTCAAAATACCCATACTTCAAGCTAGGCTTGATGGTAACCCTAGTAGTAGTTGATTTGCTTGTAAGATGAGTTGCCTTGATTTGCTGTTTGACTTGATTGCTTAGAAGTAGTATGAGCTACTCTAGGAGATCATCAGTAGGATCAAGAGGTATCCAAATCACCACACCTTAAGAAAGAATACAAGATGGATCTGATCTCTAGCCACTAGGTGATCATCTAAAACCCTTAACTAGATCAACTCTGAGGTTATCCCTTCTAGAACCTTCCAAGTCAATTAAGACCAATATCAAGCATGGATCCTTCCTACTCAATCTACACTTCAACATCATCCACTTGATGATGCTTTGGTAACTTGCAACCCATCAAAATCATCACCACTCACATTCTAGTCAAAATCCCCAAATCTGCCAAATTGGGTAAGTCTGGAAAACTATTCCCAACATCACCTTTTTGAATGTCTCCCTTTTTCAACCCTTGTAAACTTTTGGTATTGCACTTGAACCATATTGTTAACCATCCTAAGGACTACCAAGGCCCACTCTTTCCCTTGGTTAGATCGTCCTAGAACCTACTTGTTCTTGATGGTTTTGCAGGCAAGAAATTAACTTTTCCTGCAAATCTAGTCAACATGCCTACTTTGATAAAATCTCACACCACCATACAACCTTCCATGGACCAACTCTTTGCATGTTTGTGTTCTACTCATATAGGTCTATCATTACCTACTTCACTTGATCCAGTTGGATCCTTGAGATGTTTACACCCACAAGGTTTTGAAGGATAGATGATAATCTGCTTTGGCAGGCTTATTTTATTCAAAGTTTGAAAGCTTGTCTTGGTGAGATCAAGCAGGATGCAGCTCAAATCCCTACACCATTGCAATCTACATCACTTGGTCTATCCATCAATCTACCCCATGCCCCAAGGGGAGATCTGAACCCTAAGATACAACCATGTTTTGATGGTAGGAAATTAACATCACCATAGATCCCTAATCTAGGGTATTCCACCAAAATCAACTTGGATTCTCCAATCCCAAGGTTGCAAATTCCTGCTAAACCTTTCCTAAATCATCTACCTTGATCATCAAGGTTTATCAATATTTATCCATAATTACTATGGCTCCAAATCTAATAAATCCCTTTATTAGTCAAAATCTCCAAAACTCTTCTCATAAAGGAAAGTTTGGTTTTTGCCAAAACACTTCCTCAACTTTTGGCTCAAGTGATGTACCTATATCATACGCCATCTTCCCACTTCAAAAATAAATATTTTTGAAGAGCTTTATTATTTCTTTTTGCCCTTTTTTTAAATGGCAAAAACAAGAAATAATAGTCTAAAAATACTTTTCCTTCCCAATAAATTCCTAGAAAATTCCCCAAGCTGTGCCTTGGTATCTAGGACCATCTCACATCAAAATCCAACAAAGTCCAATGTAAAAATATCAAATGAGCTCCAATACTTCAATTCTACAGTTTTTGAGTAAATGGATTTAAGTGGACTTTAAATCCTTAGAAAAATTCCAAATAATTCCTGGATATCCACCTTGACCTCATCTATCAACTAGTACCATTTCCCTACCTTGTTCTATACAAATTATCAAACTTTCTTCACAAGCCACAAATTGATCAAACAAGGCAAACTAGGAAATTACTGATCTAGACCAAGGACCAATCACCACCAAGGCTCACCACCACTCACCACAGCATCCAACACTCCTCCCTGGTCATGGCTACTATAGCAATTACTGTAGCAAACCCTCTCCTCTAGTCCCATGTGCTTGAGAGAGAGAGAGAGACAAACAAGTGGGACCCTTTTATTACAGCAGCATCCACCACTCTCTCCCTATCTCCATGCCGACTAGATGACCCTCTTACCCCTCCTCACCGCCCCTTGAGCCAATCCTAGGCCAGCCCCACTCCTCCCCCTTGTCCAAAGAGGACATTTACCCCATCAACCTCTCCCCCTCAGTATAAATCGGCCAGAGGCCACCCCAAGCTCTCCTCATAGGCTCATTTGCCCCCTCTGCTCCCTCTTACCACCCAGAGCACCCCTCTCCCCCTCCACTGCCCTGCCCTGCTCGAGAGAGTGCAAGGGAGAAGCTTTGGCCCTCCCCGTCTACCGAGCAAGGGACTCCCCCTACTTCCCTTCCCTTCTGCATGTTCGCTCCCAGGACCCCCAGGCCCCCCTGCATCTAACCCTACTCCCCTTTTGTCCAGGGACCGCCCCTTCCGTCGCTGGTGTCGAGCACCGACGAGATATCTCTCGGGTTTCCTCGCGCAAGCCCTGTACCGACGATGAACCCCCTGGTGCCGACCCTCGTTCGGCTCCACGCAGCACGCCACATCGCCCTGAGCCCTCCCCTTCACCGAGCGCGGCCGTAGGTGAGATCCCCGCCCTGCCCCACCACCCCTAGGGTTTTCTCTCTGTCCACCTCCACCGGGAGGAAGAAGACGGCCACCTGCCATTGATCGCGCCTTACACGGACGGCCTAGATCTCCTCGTACCGGTTCGGCCACCCCTGGTCACTGACCACCGGGGCCCACCGGTCAGATTCAAATCCGCCCACGCGCGTGTCCCCTGGGCAACGAGTTGGTCTGGCTTCGTTGCTAGGCAGCCCACGGTCGCCAGATCCGGCCCACGACAGTTTTCTCTCTTTTTCTTTTAGCGAGTCTATTAATTCCAGAAACTACCTGCTAGCTTTAAATCTAGATAAAAATGGAAATCACAATATTTTGTCCAGATCCAAATGTTTAAGTGTTTCTGCATGTTTTATGCAACATGCAGAACTGTTCTTTTGCCAAAAGTAATTTTCATTATTTACTGGCAATTAATCTACAAAAAGGTATCTTTTACACTAATTAAATTCCTCTGTGAGCTTCACATCTCCAAATGGAATGAAATCAAGTGCCACTGGTAGCTTTTGGATGTACCTATCACTGGACCTTGGTCTCATGCCAAGGTGAATAGTAGGTTAGCTTGAGCGAAAATAACAAAAGCAATTCATTTGTGCCTTTAGAAATTTCCCTACACCAAACCATCTGTCCAACTGAACCATTTCCAATTATCCTGGTTGAGATAGATCAATATCTATCAAAACCCAGGAGCCCATAATTTTCTAAGCCCCAGTTGAATTCTTGTGAATTAAACTATTCTGTGCATGGTTTATTCACCTCTAAATTCAATACAGTAGTTTTGCTAATCTAAAAATGTTGATTCCAATTTCTGAAGAAGGATATTGGAAGTACCTACCATGTGTCCTTGGAATAAAATGAAAACCTATTGTAGATTTAATCTGGTGAAAAAGACAAAACAGCTCCATAACTGCCTTTGGGAATTTCTTGAGGGCATTCAGGTAATTATCTGGACTTGATTCCAACTATCAGTGAACAAGTACATAAAGCCCTACCCAAGCACCCAAGGAAATAATTTTTGGAGCTCCAGAACTTGTCTGGTGAATTAATTCCTAAAACTAGAAGTTATTTCACTAGAAAAATCATAACTATTTAAAGAAAAGTGATAAAATAGTGAAACCAATTTTGTTGGTTTCATTTTATCAACATCCACCTGTTGGTATCATGATTTTTACAATGGTATCATACAGAATATGGTCTTTCTCCAAACTCCCTCTCTTAGGTAGCTTCTAGACTATAAATCCCAAGGGATTTTCATCGCCTTCTCCAAGACCATCTCAACCCCCTAAATCCAATCCTCTCTAAAACTACAGAACCTTAATTGGAGTTTATTCAATTGCTTGATTTCTAAATGGTAGTGGTGATTGTATGCCTTGTATTGATTGTGCCCTCTTGTTTGTTTGCATGTGTTCCCTATCGACGATAGTTGCGATTATATCGGAGAGCAGAAGGAGATGGTTTCTATTGGTTATTATGGTTTTCTAAGAAGAAGTCCAGGGACATTTATGCCATATTTCTGATCCTCAGGCAAGCCACCTTCTTGCTCATAAGCCGTGTGCTACTATTTTACTTATGCATGTTTTATCTCCTGTTTATTAAAACTACATGGTTTCACTATATGTTGATGTATGTATATACGGTAGTGGTTTGGCTCCTCCGAACCATTACACTTTTGTACTATTAAGTACAACCCCCTTGGTGACACCTACTTGTCCCAAGTAGAATAGATGGTGCATATCCACCATGCCCCGTTGGAGACCCCGTTTTAGCCGAAGCAAAAACTAGCGGGTGGGAAGACCCCAGAAAAAGGTTTTTACCAAATGTTTTATGATAAAACCTTGGTGAGGTGGGAACTCCCAAGAGATATTGATAAAGAGAAAAGGGTTTTGTTTTACAAAATGCTGGAGGAAAACCGGAGGAAAAAGGGTTTACAAAAACGCACCTGGTTCTTTGCAGTTTTGCTAGAACAATTAACCCTGTGCAACCACATTACTCTGGTATGGGATAGAGCTGGATTTGATGTTTGTCTATTCTGGTATAAGCTGCCTTGCAACAACTATAGGGGATCGGGGATCCCTGGAGGGTGGGCCTTCTCCGATATGGGTCCATGCGGGACATCGACCTAGATAAGGAACGAAGGGTCGGTAGGCCTCCACACGTTACTATGAGCCCCTCATTGAAAGCGTCACCTAGGAGGTGGAAAAAGCGCTCCGGTTGGTCCTCGCCCGATGTCCTGGTTTTGAGGGGATTAACACTCATAGGGTAGGCACTTATATTGGGGAATGTTCGTTTGCGGTACCAAACTTGGTGGGTGAGTGCACCACGGTACCCGAGTTGCCATCAATCGCGCGGAGGGGCCATAGTAGATTCGCCAATTGTCCAGAAGGGCCAAATGGGGGTGAATACAAATCTAATGGCCAAACGGTCGTTTGAACCAGATGAAAAATGGTTGAAATCAAATACCGCTGTTAGGTCAACTCTTCTTGGCCCGCCATGTCAGTATTCCCCGTTATCTTTTGCGGTCGTGGACTAGCTTACCCCTGCATGGACCAGATCCCTGAGTGGACGAGATCTATTTCTTTGCTCTGCTCTGGTCTTCTCCCCGACTCCCCTCCCCATAACATTTGCTCAGCTCCGGCTGCTCGTCTCAGATCGAAGCTCGCACTTGCTCTAATTTGTGTCTCCGCCATGTCCGATCAACCTCCCATGCCTCTAATCGAAGCTCATAGCCGTCACCGTCTCCGTTGCATCGTCCGTCATATCGGAGCTTCGCGTACCCGGACTAATATCTCGCCTCTGGCTAGTCCTTCTCGCACGGCGGAGCGCGTCCCGTCGGGCGATCCAGGCCGGCGACCGGCCTCGGGAAGTTGCGTGCTGCCGCGCACCCCAGGCATGGTAGCCCTAGCACAGCAGTTCGACGACCACACTCTCATGGCCACCGTGCTGGGCGTTCGTCCCGCCGTGTCACCAGCAGAGTTGCTGTCAGCTTTCAGGTCTCGTTTTGGGATCAGACGAAATGAGGTCAACATTGAGGTATGTGCGCCACCATTCGATGTTTTCGTCCGGTTCGAGCACTCCTCACACACCGAGCGCGTTCTGCATTCTTCCCGTTCTTTGAAGTGCTGCGGGGAGAAAATGAGCTTCATGCGTTGGCATCGCGCCTGTGGGTGGGACGATCACTTGGGGCAGCTTCGTTTCTTCCCCAAACTCAGCTTTGACGGCCTCCCATTGGATGCTTGGGATCCGGAGGCCCTCAAGCAGGTCATCAGTAGCCTTGGCGGCGAGCTGGTGGAAATCGTGCCACTGAGCGACAGATGGGTCATCGAGGTAAAGGCGTGGCTGAAAGATCCTGACGCCGTTCCTAAGATGTACGAGCTGCAGATTCCAAGCAGGCGACAGCTTTGCTGGAAGCACCCGGTCATCATCCACCTGGAGGAGGTTCTGGACTCGGTACATGGCATTCAGGGCCCCGAAGAGGCTGCCAGAAAGCGCCCTCGTCACCTGCAGTGTTGCCCTGGAAGGATCGATGGCACAGGACCGCCACCGTTTCGCGACGGGGCACACCATTTCAGTAGGGGGACTGGGCTTGGACGAGCTGGTGGTTCTGATTTCCCTCGAGTGAATACAGAGCTCTAGTGAATTGCCGTGGTATGTGTGGCTAATGAATTTGTAGTATGGAGAGCGTAGCAGGAAGTTAACATCGACTAAAAATGTGTAATAGTTTGAATCGATGTAGTACGTGTGTGTAATAGTTTGAAGTAGTATGCGTGTGTAATATTTTGAATCGATGTAGTATGTGTGGGTAATGAATTTGATGTATTTTGTGTGTGTGTAATAGTTTGAATCGATGTAGTTGAACACCGTGCTTTATAATTTCTGTGAATAACCAAGGACAACCTCATGAAAAGAGGGTGGTCTGGCAATGAGCAATATCAATTTTGTGGATGCCAAGAAAATGTAGTCCATCTCCTCTTCAAGTACTCCCTCCGTTTCAAAATATAAGATGTTTTAGCTTTGTGAGTGGAGCGTATCTAGACATCTTTTAGTGATGGTGCTTTCTAAACCTAGATGAACCTACATACTAAAAGGGGACTAGATACACTTCATTCACAAAGATAAAACATCTTATATTTTGAAACGGAGGGAGTACAAGGTAGCTACATTTGTAACACGTTGAACTGTAGGACCATTTTGCACGCAACACAAGACAAAGGAAAAAATGGTTTACAGCACAGACAGCAGACGCAAAATCTGTAGTCTAGGATAAAAAGATGTCAGTTAATTGGATTGAACCACGACTAGTAATTGAAGGAAATAGGTACTTGATAGTATTTGCTTACAATAGTAGTACTTCCATACAAAAGGGTCTTATACCTACACAAAAGTGGACTAAACTTCCTACTAGTTTATAGAACAATTCGTCAGCATTTCATCTACAAAAGCCATTCTTCAGTCTGAACTTAACTATTCTACACTGAAGAAACTATAGATCTCCACCAGAAAAGTTGGCTAGCCAATTGCCTTGAGAGGACATAAGTTCTTTGATCATTTAACCCAAACTGATCTATTGCCTTCTCGCCAAACTACAAGAAATCTGCATCGTTCATGCACGAGCGATTTGCGTGCGCCAGTCCCGGTTTAGTTGGACCATCCGCGCCGCCGCAACGATTTCTTCGAAACTGAAATTCGACATCTCCTTCTCGGGATCGTAGGTCCGTGTGAACTCGAACCTGAATTCCGGGGCTGAGCTGATGCCCGTCGCCGGCTCTGGCTGTCGAACAATCCAACATGCTGAGTGTAGACGCTTGGTCGCCGCCACGGTACGGCCTTCGATGGTGCGTAGGATGGAGCGTCTTTGCCGCAGACGGCGTGCTCCCAGCCTACCCCACTGAGGTAAGGTTGTCCGCGCCGAAGCATGGACGCGAGAGTTCCTAGACCTTGGCGCTGCCCTGTTCGAGGGTGTGTACCCTCGGCGGCGGCATGCTCTCATGAACGGTTTGATACGTACCTTGTTCCCATTGCCTAAAGCATGCCGTAATACCACCGCGCGATTTCTCCACATCGCTCTCTTGGCCCTGCTTGCCGCATCTGGCGCTGACGATGGCGCAGTCGCCGCCGCGGTAGATTCAGCACATTCAGGGAAATCATCTGCCTGGCAGGGCAATGGGAGACCGTCCTTGAAGTAGATCTTCATGGCCTGCCTTAGAGGGGCTAAATACCCCAGTTTTGGCTGCTGTCGTGGCGGCGGCGCCTTAGGCGGGGCCATGTTACCCTAGTTGGTGCGGCGCGGAGGAGCTGCGCAAGGTGAACTGTAGTTAGTCGGAGAAGGGGAGTGAAACACTGATAGTAGGTTTGGACTACGGGCACGCGTGAAAATAACCATTTCCCATTTCCTTAGAGGGTAATAATTCGACACTCATTGCATTAACAGCTCAATCTTTATTTCCCTTCTCAGCATAAGAGTGCGAACGTATTAAAAAGATCGGCCGTGGCTATCCACCTCATTGGGCAATATACCAGGACAGGTAGGAGACGGGACCGGGTTTCATTTTAGAAATATTGACGACTGTGCCCTTATGTTTATACGATATTATTTATATGCCACCATGTACCGTCGAGTGTAGCAACACCAACAGAAACACGGGATAACGATGTGGCGTGTTTTATTTTTTTAAAGGGCATCAGAAACAGGGGATGCCGACGTGGCATGTTTTCTGACTGGCGGGCCCGCCCCCTCCACCTTCGACGGCGCGCATCCCAGGTTCGAGTGGTGGTGCCGCCCACCAACACATTATTGTGCAATTTTCCATGTGGGACCTAAATTCCGGCGCTGAGCTGATGCCCGTGTCGAACACAGAGAATTCTGAAAGAAGCTACTAAAAATAAATACTGTGAATTCTACATGCAAGTTTTGATCAAACAGACTGACATGTGGGACCTACTAAAAATTCCGTGAAGTGCTCCCCGTGCATAGTGCGCTGACAGGTGGCATGTTTTCTGACAGGCGGGCCCGCCTCCTCCACCTACGACGGTGCACGTCCCAGGTTCTAGGGCTGGTGCCGCCCACCAACACATAATTGTGCAATTTTCCATGCTTTGTCGCAACCAGCTCCGCTCTGCTCCTCTCCTCTGCTCCTGCCGCCGCCACTCCGCTCAGTCGTGCACCGCTCTTGTCGTCCCCTTGGGCCGTCGTCCTCCCGCCCTCCCCTCCCTGCCATCCCCTCACGTCCCCTCCCCTCCCTGCCTTGTCTCCTTGCCGCCGCCCACCGCCCAGGCGCGTCTAGAAACGAAAACCAAGAGTCTTGAGAGCAAGGACGCTGGTGATACAGATCCCGCTCGGAGATGGATCCTACGAGGCTTGAGAGCACGGATATGGGTCCTGCGCGGCTGGAGAGCACGGAATCTTCTTCAAGTCTGGAGAGCACAGAGGACAACAAAACGGGGGGAGAGGTAGCGGGGTGCAGAGCTTTGGAGGTATGGAGCCCGGAGAAGGTGACGTGTGTCCACATTGAAAGGTAAGAACTGTGATTCCTTACCTGCATACCCCAATTAGCGTTTATAGTCTCGTGGTGATGCCAAGGATATGGGTTGGTAACCACAGGACATCTGTACAGCTTGTCCTTGAGCATGATGCTTTGTCAAGCGAGCATGAAGGCACTGAAACGTGTGGCGGTGCGGATGATGATGAGAAAGCATATCCAGACGTGGCTGCTGACCCTGATAGGATGGAGAGTAGGGAATATTTGGTTGATTCGAACTTTGAGCCTGACTATGGGAATGATGAGGAAGAGGAATGTGAAGATGTAGAAATGGGATGTAGATACGACGACGAAGACGTGGACAGGCCAGTGATACACTTTGACAGGGACAATCCTACAATTGATGAGGAGACTGTCTTTGATAATGTGGAGGACTGCAGATATGTAGTTGCAACCTATGGAATCAGAGTTAGGTTTGAATTTATCATTGAAAAGAGCGACCAAAAGAGATTTAGGGTGCACTGTAGGGAAAGTAATGTGTGTAAATGGAGATTACATGCATCCACAATGCAGGGTGGACACCCATTTCAGGTTGCAATAGCTACATTTAGTTTCAGTCTTTCTCATATTTATTCTGCTGATAACTAGCTCTGAATTATTTGGATTTTTATCGAATGCAGATCAAAGTAAACACGAAGGAACACAACTGCCCTAATACTTCTTTATGTGGTAAAATTAGACCGGCGACTACCAAGTGGATTGCTGCTACTGTACTTGACTGGGTGAGGCAGGATCATAACATTGGACCAGCTAAACTCAGAGCAAAGATTAGCAAAAAGTTTAACATTCTGATTCCTTATCACAGAGTCTTTGATGGGAAGGAGATGGATCTAGACTTCATTTAAGGCAAGTGGAATGACAATTTTCATATGTTGTATAGTTTCAAAGCTCAGGTAGAGAAAACATCACCTGGTAGTGTTGTTGACATCGATTACGAGGTTGTGAAAGGGAGAGAAAAGGTATCGAGGGGGGTCAGGTATAAGCGGCAGATAAGATATGCTTCAGGAGATGTTTTGTCTGCCTAAAGGCATGCTGGAAGGGGTTCCTAGACGGTTGCAGGCCATACTTGGCAATAGGCGCAACTTCTTTAACAGGGAAGTTCAGGGGACATGTTGCTTCTTCTTGTGCTTTGGTCGCGCATAATTGGCTTCTACCCGTAGCTTATGTTGTTCTTGAGGGTGAATCAAATGAAAAGCTGGACATGGTTCATGTAGAGACTACGAGAAGTAATTGGTCACCTTGAAGGCTTAGTGATACACACCGGTGCATCCGAGGGTCTTGAGAATGTTGTTGATGTTGTGTTTCCTAGGGTTGAGCATAGGGAATGCATGCGGCACCTCGCTACTAACTTCACGAAGAAGTTCGAAGGAAAGATCTTTGAAGAGGACTTGTCGCGATCATCATACAAATACATCCCAAGCACGCATGCTACTTACTTGCAGAACATGTATGTAGTTCCAAAGGTGAAAAAATACCTTGAGGAACATCACACCAAGCTATGGGCCAGAAGCAAGTTTGGTGAGTTAAGCAAGGTGGATTTTGTATGCAATAATTTGGCAGAGAGTTTCAATGATAAGATTTCGGGTATGAAGACACTTGGAATTGTTATTTTGTTGGATGCAATAAGACTGTGCATAATGGTGAAGATAGATTTAAGGCAAAGAATTTGTGCAAGAAAATTTTTAGGCCATAAAATAGTTCCAAAGGTGGTTATGTTACTGAAAGCAAGAACCAGGGCAATGAGAAAGATAAAGATGAGGGTGGTCAGAAGTTCCAGAACATTGGCTGAGGTTTATGCAGAATACAAGCGTGGAAGTGAACGGAGGTACACTATAGACATTGGAAACAAGACTTGTTCATGCAGACAGTGGAAGATTACTGGTCTGCCATATCACCATGCAATTTACTTCATCTTAAAGCTTAGAGGTAACGGAGCTGAAATAGAGAACTATGTCGACAACTATTTCTCCGTGGACAAGTTTGCTGCAACTTATGCAGAAAACGTACCACCTATGACCGATGAAAATGATTGGGAGATTATCGATCCAGGATTCAAACTTCAACCACCAGTTCTTAGGAGGCCACCTGGGAGGCCTAGAAAGCTAAGGATCGTAGCCTCCACCGATAAAGGTCCAAGGCTTGGTGCTAGGAAAAGGAAATGCAGACGTTGTGGCGGATTCAGCCATATCAAGAGGTTGTGCAAAAACCCAGTTACACATGCTATTGTCCCTGTTCAAACCTCGGTAGCAGAAAATGAGGCTTCTCAGCCAGAACTGGCGGCAAAGACGGTGATGAGCACTCGGAGGAAAACATACGTAAGCAGCCAATTTCAGAAGAAGTGGAGGTGCCGGTGAGAAAAGGGTGTGAAAAGAAACAAAAGGGTAAGCAGAACGAAGAGGAAAGGGCAAATAATGGAGGTGTATTAGAATATGAAGAAGTTGCAGGGGTGATTGAGGATGTTCTAGAGGATCTTTCGGCTAACTGCAGGAGAAATAATAAATCCCTGCCAATTTCATCTTTGTACGATTCTCCGGGTGAAAGGTAAGCTTAAAAATTGTTTTATTTACCATTTTATCATTTTTTATCCTCATCAACTGATGCTTAATGCAGCGTGGGCTAGCAGACTAATAAGAGGAGCAGAAAGATGCGGGCACAATAACGTCCTATGTTGAATTGTATCATTGAAACTAAACTAGCCGTGTCGTCTTTATTTATATCTGGCGCGTGCAACGTGTCTGTGATGGGGTCATGTGGACCAGGTTACATTTTTTAAAAAATATTATTACATTAATTTTTTACCTGCGTTTAGACACGGCTACTAGTTCCCAACTCCCTTGCATTCCCATCTCCTCTGGCGCACTCAAGAACTATGGTTGTGCCATCAAGTAGCAGAGTCAGCGTACTGTCTCATCAGGTGTGAACGCAATGACTTTGTTTGTTCAGAATTTGGCAACTTTTGATTAGTTTGAAAGACAAAGAAACCTAAAACATGTATCTAGACATGTTTTGGGTATAGACACATTTATTAAATATCTAAAAAAACTAAGTCAGTTATATCTGGACAGGAGTAGTACACTATTACAACACGCTCGATCCCTTCTCCTCAGGAGCACTCCAAATTACGGCTGTGCCATCATGTGCTGGGAGCAGAGTCAGCGTATTGTCCCATCAGATATGCTAGGGAACGCGCGAACTTTATTTTTAGGATCGGACGAGTTTCGATCGACTAGTTTCAAAGACAAAGACAACTAAAACATGGCCAACATATATAGATTATGACGATAATCAACCATGACTCAGGTGACCCAGATCCAAACAGCACATTAAGATACCGTACATAGATTTAATTTGGGAAAATTTGCTACAAGACACCGATATTTTCTGGCGTTTGCTAAAACACACCGCTCAATTGTAATGGTACGTGGCAAAGACACAATCGGACGGTGTGTTGCAGCAAATGACAGAAAATAACGGTGTCTTGCAGCAAATTTTCCCATTTAATATATGCTTAAGTGGCCCTAATCGACTATGACGCTCCTGCAGTCTCCATCATTGATGACGTTGTCTGCGTCGCCGCCAGCCTCCTCCTCGTCGGAATCGATCCCGACGTTCCCAGCAGCGTTCCTCCTCCTCGTGGATTCTTCACGGCGCGCTGCATCGATAACGGTGGAGGTCGTATGCCCAGGCACTGCCCAGAAGCGCTGCCTCCCTTCGGGGTTGCACAGACCTGGGTGGATCTCCCGTCGGTGGGTTCCGCACAGCGCAATCAATGCAGCCTGCTCCTTCTTGAACAGCTTTCACCAGTACGTGCTCATACGCGAGTACCGCGCCATTGCCCTCTTCCACTCCGACAGCTGGCGGCGGCGCTCCTCGATCTGCCTCGCCAACGCGTTGTCGTGCAAGAGCGGCGCGATAGGAACCCCGGCGTAGCTGAGCTCGAAGCCGGCCGGAAGCCTCGCTAACGGCGGCGCGAGTATGTCATAGTGGGCGAACATCTGAGCCTCGTGCAAGCTGAGTTTGGGACTCTCCCTCTCCATGGCGATGAAGGAACACGGTCTGATTTTCGGCCCCGAGGTTAAGGGGATAAATGCAAGGACGTAGGCCTAGCGTAGTTGCCATGGCCAATCAGTTCGTAGAACAGACTTCTCGCGGATCGCCCTCCCGAAGGACATCACTATCGTCCACGCACCCCGATCCAACGGCGCCTAACAATCGGGGATCGGGTCTACTAGAAGCCCAGAGCGGTTACTGGTTAGTTCTACGTCCCGATTGTTTGCGGCCAACGGCGGTAGTTGAACATAATACACATTTCAATGACACTGGTGGATCCATGTGTGGTCTCTAAAGAGAACACACATCTAATGACTCTTGTTGTTGTTAGTAAAAAGAACACACATGCAACAACACTAGTGGATCCATATGTGGTATGTGAAAAGAACACACATGCAATGACTCTGGTTGTTGTTACTGAAAAGAACACACATGCAATGACACTGGTGGATCCATGTGTGGTCTCTGAAGAGAGCACACATTTCAATGACACTGGTGGATCCATAGGTGGTATGTGAAAAGAACACACATGCAAGATGACTCTGGTTGTTGTTACTAAAAAGAACACAAATGCAATGACACTGGTGGATCCATGGGTGGATCGTGAAAAGAGCACACATGCAATGACATTGGTGGATCCATGTGTGGTCTCTGAAGAGAACACACATACAATGACACTGGTTGTTGTTACTAAAAAGAACACACATGCAATGACACTGATGGATCCATGTGTGGATTGTGAAGAGAACACACATGCAATGACTCCAGTTGTTGTGAGTGAAAAGAACATACATGCAATGACACCGGTGGATCCATGTGTGGTATCTGTAGAGAACACACGTTTCGATGACACTGGTGGATCCATATGTGGTATGTGAAAAGAACACACATGCAAAATGACTCTGGTTGTTGTTAGTGAAAAGAACACACAGCCAATGACACTGGTGGATCCATAGGTGGTATGTGAAAAGAACACACATGCAAAATGACTCTGCTTGTTGTTACTAAAAAGAACACACATGGAATGACTTTGGTGGATCCATGGGTAGATTGTGAAAAGAACACACATGCAATTACACTGGTGGATCCATAGGTGGTATGTGAAAAGAACACACATGCAAAATGACTCTGGATGTTGTTACTAAAAAGAACACACATGCAATGACTCTTGTGGATCCATGTGTTGTATCTGTAGAGAACACACATTTCATTCACACTGGTGGATCCATATGTGGTATGTGAAAAGAACACACATGCAATGACTCTGGTTTGTTGTTAGTGAAAAGAACACACATGTAATGACACTGGTGGATCCGTAGGTGGTATGTGAAAAGAACACACATGCAAAATGACTCTGGTTGTTGTTACTAAAACGAACACACATGGAATGACTCTGGTGGATCCATGGGTAGATTGTGAAAAGAACACACATGCAATTACACTGGTGGATCCATAGGTGGTATGTGAAAAGAACACACATGCAAAATGACTCTGGTTGTTGTTACTAAAAATAACACACATGGAATGACTTTGGTGGATCCATGGGTAGATTGTGAAAAGAACACACATGCAATTACACTGGTGGATCCATAGGTGGTATGTGAAAAGAACACACATGCAAAATGACTCTGGATGTTGTTACTAAAAAGAACACACATGCAATGACACTTGTGGATCCATGTGTTGTATCTGTAGAGAACACACATTTCATTCACACTGGTGGATCCATATGTGGTATGTGAAAAGAACACACATGCAATGACTCTGGTTTGTTGTTAGTGAAAAGAACACACATGCAATGACACTGGTGGATCCGTAGGTGGTATGTGAGAAGAACACACATGGAAAATGACTTTGGTTGTTGTTACTAAAAACAACACACATGCAATGACTCTGGTGGATCCATGGGTAGATTGTGAAAAGAACACACATGCAATTACACTGGTGGATCTATAGGTGGTATGTGAAAAGAACACACATGCAAAATGACTCTAGTTGTTACTAAAAAGAACACACATACAATGACACTTGTGGATCCATGTGTTGTCTCTGTAGAGAACACACATTTCAATGACACTGGTGGATCCATATGTGGTATGTGAAAAGAACACACATGCAATGACTCTGGTTTGTTGTTAGTGAAAAGAACACACATGTAATGACACTGGTGGATCCATAGGTGGTATGTGAGAAGAACACACATGGGAAATGACTTTGGTTGTTGTTACTAAAAAGAACACACATGCAATGACACTGGTGGATCCATATGTGGATTATGAAATGAACACACATGCAATGACACTGGTGGATCCATGGGTGGATTGTGAGAAGAACACATATTTCAATGACTCTGGTTCTTGTTACTAAAAATAACACACATGCAATGAAACGGGTGGATCCATAGGTGGTATGTGAAGAGAACACACATGCAAAATGACTCTGGTTGTTGTTACTAAAAAGAACACACATGCAATGACACTGGTGGATCCATGGGTGGATTGTGAAAATAACACACATGCAATGACATTGGTGGATCCATAGGTGGTATGTGAAAATAACACACATGCAAAATGACTCTAGTTGTTATTACTAAAAAGAACACACATGCAATGACACTGGTGGATCCATGGGTGAATTGTGCAAAGAGCACACATGCAATGAAACTGGTGATCCATATGTGGTATGTGGAAAGAACACACATGCAATGACTCTGGTTGTTGTTAGTGAAAAGAACAGACATGCAATGACACTGGTGGATCCATGTGTGGTCTCTGAAGAGAGCACACATTTCAATGACTCTTGTTGTTGTTAGAAAAAAGAGCACACATGCAATGACACTGGTGGATCCATGTGTGGTCTCTGAAGAGAGCACACATGCAATGACACTGGTTGTTGTTACTAAAAAGAACACACATGCAATGACACTGGTGGATCCATGTGTGGATTGTGAAGAGAACACACATGCAATGACTCCAGTAGTTGTTAGTGAAAAGAACATACATGCAATGACACCGGTGGATCCATGTGTGGTCTCTGTAGAGAACACACATTTCAATGACACTGGTGGATCCATAGGTGGTATGTGAAAAGGACACACATGCAAAATGACTCTGGTTGTTATTAGTGAAAAGAACACACATGCAATGACACTGGTGGATCCATAGGTGGTATGTGAAAAGAGCACACATGCAAAATGACTCTGGTTGTTGTTACTAAAAAGAACACACATGCAATGACACTGGTGGATCCATAGGTGGTATGTGAAAAAAAACACATGCAAAATGACTCTGGTTGTTGTTACTAAAAAGAACACACATGCAATGACACTAGTGGATCCATGTGTGGTCTCTATAGAGAACACACATTTCAATGACACTGGTGGATCCGTAGGTGGTATGTGAAAAGAACACACATGCAATGACTCTGGTTGTTGTTAGTGAAAAGAACACACATGCAATGACACTGGTGGATCCATAGGTGGTATGTGAAAAGAACACACATGCAAAATGACTCTGGTTGTTGTTACTAAAAAGAACACACATGCAATGACACTGGTGGATCCATATGTGGATTATGAAATGAACACACATGCAATGACACTGGTGGATCCATGGGTGGATTGTGAGAAGAACACATATTTCAATGACTCTGGTTCTTGTTACTAAAAATAACACACATGCAATGACACGGGTGGATCCATAGGTGGTATGTGAAGAGAGAACACATGCAAAATGACTCTGGTTGTTGTTACTAAAAAGAACACACATGCAATGACACTGGTGGATCCATGGGTGGATTGTGAAAATAACACACATGCAATGACATTGGTGGATCCATAGGTGGTATGTGAAAATAACACACATGCAAAATGACTCTAGTTGTTGTTACTAAAAAGAACACACATGCAATGACACTGGTGGATCCATGGGTGAATTGTGCAAAGAGCACACATGCAATGACACTTGATCCATATGTGGTATGTGAAAAGAACACACATGCAATGACTCTGGTTGTTGTTAGTGAAAAGAACAGACATGCAATGACACTGGTGGATCCATGTGTGGTCTCTGAAGAGAGCACACATTTCAATGACTCTTGTTGTTGTTAGTAAAAAGAGCACACATGCAATGACACTGATGGATCCATGTGTGGTCTCTGAAGAGAGCACACATGCAATGACACTGGTTGTTGTTACTAAAAAGAACACACATGCAATGACACTGGTGGATCCATGTGTGGATTGTGAAGAGAACACACATGCAATGACTCCAGTAGTTGTTAGTGAAAAGAACATACATGCAATGACACCAGTGGATCCATGTGTGGTCTCTGTAGAGAACACACATTTCAATGACACTGGTGGATCCATAGGTGGTATGTGAAAAGGACACACATGCAAAATGACTCTGGTTGTTATTAGTGAAAAGAACACACATGCAATGACACTGGTGGATCCATAGGTGGTATGTGAAAAGAGCACACATGCAAAATGACTCTGGTTGTTGTTACTAAAAAGAACACACATGCAATGACACTGGTGGATCCATAGGTGGTATGTGAAAAAAAACACATGCAAAATGACTCTGGTTGTTGTTACTAAAAAGAACACACATGCAATGACACTAGTGGATCCATGTGTGGTCTCTATAGAGAACACACATTTCAATGACACTGGTGGATCTGTAGGTGGTATGTTAAAAGAACACACATGCAATGACTCTGGTTGTTGTTAGTGAAAAGAACACACATGCAATGACACTGGTGGATCCATAGGTGGTATGTGAAAAGAACACACATGCAAAATGACTCTGGTTGTTGTTACTAAAAAGAACACACATGCAATGACACTGGTGGATCCATATGTGGATTATGAAATGAACACACATGCAATGACACTGGTGGATCCATGGGTGGATTGTGAGAAGAACACATATTTCAATGACTCTGGTTCTTGTTACTAAAAATAACACACATGCAATGACACGGGTGGATCCATAGGTGGTATGTGAAGAGAGAACACATGCAAAATGACTCTGGTTGTTGTTACTAAAAAGAACACACATGCAATGACACTGGTGGATCCATGGGTGGATTGTGAAAATTACACAAATGCAATGACATTGGTGGATCCATAGGTGGTATGTGAAAATAACACACATGCAAAATGACTCTAGTTGTTGTTACTAAAAAGAACACACATGCAATGACACTGGTGGATCCATGGGTGAATTGTGCAAAGAGCACACATGCAATGACACTGGTGATCCATATGTGGTATGTGAAAAGAACACACATGCAATGACTCTGGTTGTTGTTAGTGAAAAGAACAGACATGCAATGACACTGGTGGATCCATGTGTGGTCTCTGAAGAGAGCACACATTTCAATGACTCTTGTTGTTGTTAGTAAAAAGAGCACACATGCAATGACACTGGTGGATCCATGTGTGGTCTCTGAAGAGAGCACACATGCAATGACACTGGTTGTTGTTACTAAAAAGAACACACATGCAATGACACTGGTGGATCCATGTGTGGATTGTGAAGAGAACACACATGCAATGACTCCAGTAGTTGTTAGTGAAAAGAACATACATGCAATGACACCGGTGGATCCATGTGTGGTCTCTGTAGAGAACACACATTTTAATGACACTGGTGGATCCATAGGTGGTATGTGAAAAGGACACACATGCAAAATGACTCTGGTTGTTATTAGTGAAAAGAACACACATGCAATGACACTGGTGGATCCATAGGTGGTATGTGAAAAGAGCACACATGCAAAATGACTCTGGTTGTTGTTACTAAAAAGAACACACATGCAATGACACTGGTGGATCCATGTGTGGATTGTGAAGAGAACACACATGCAATGACTCCAGTAGTTGTTAGTGAAAAGAACATACATGCAATGACACCGGTGGATCCATGTGTGGTCTCTGTAGAGAACACACATTTCAATGACACTAGTGGATCCATAGGTGGTATGTGAAAAGGACACACATGCAAAATGACTCTGGTTGTTATTAGTGAAAAGAACACACATGCAATGACACTGGTGGATCCATAGGTGGTATGTGAAAAGAGCACACATGCAAAATGACTCTGGTTGTTGTTACTAAAAAGAACACACATGCAATGACATTGGTGGATCCATAGGTGGTATGTGAAAAAAAACACATGCAAAATGACTCTGGTTGTTGTTACTAAAAAGAACACACATGCAATGACACTAGTGGATCCATGTGTGGTCTCTATAGAGAACACACATTTCAATGACACTGGTGGATCCGTAGGTGGTATGTGAAAAGAACACACATGCAATGACTCTGGTTGTTGTTAGTGAAAAGAACACACATGCAATGACACTGGTGGATCCATAGGTGGTATGTGAAAAGAACACACATGCAAAATGACTCTGGTTGTTGTTACTAAAAAGAACACACATGCAATGACACTCGTGGATCCATATGTGGATTATGAAATGAACACACATGCAATGACACTGGTGGATTCATGGGTGGATTGTGAGAAGAACACATATTTCAATGACTCTGGTTCTTGTTACTAAAAATAACACACATGCAATGACACGGGTGGATCCATAGGTGGTATGTGAAGAGAGAACACATGCAAAATGACTCTGGTTGTTGTTACTAAAAAGAACACACATGCAATGAAACTGGTGGATCCATGGGTGGATTGTGAAAATAACACACATGCAATGACATTGGTGGATCCATAGGTGGTATGTGAAAATAACACACATGCAAAATGACTCTAATTGTTGTTACTAAAAAGAACACACATGCAATGACACTGGTGGATCCATGGGTGAATTGTGCAAAGAGCACACATGCAATGACACTGGTGATCCATATGTGGTATGTGAAAAGAACACACATGCAATGACTCTGGTTGTTGTTAGTGAAAAGAACAGACATGCAATGACACTGGTGGATCCATGTGTGGTCTCTGAAGAGAGCACACATTTCACTGACTCTTGTTGTTGTTAGTAAAAAGAGCACACATGCAATGACACTGGTGGATCCATGTGTGGTCTCTAAAGAGAGCACACATGCAATGACACTGGTTGTTGTTACTAAAAAGAACACACATGCAATGACACTGGTGGATCCATAGGTGGATTGTGAAGAGAACACACATGCAATGACTCCAGTAGTTGTTAGTGAAAAGAACATACATGCAATGACACCAGTGGATCCATGTGTGGCTCTATAGAGAACACACATTTCAATGACACTGGTGGATCCATAGGTGGTATGTGAAAAGGACACACATGCAAAATGACTCTGGTTGTTATTAGTGAAAAGAACACACATGCAATGACACTGGTGGATCCATAGGTGGTATGTGAAAAGAGCACACATGCAAAATGACTCTGGTTGTTGTTACTAAAAAGAACACACATGCAATGACACTGGTGGATCCATGTGTGGATTGTGAAGAGAACACACATGCAATGACTCCAGCAGTTGTTAGTGAAAAGAACATAAATGCAATGACACCGGTGGATCCATGTGTGGTCCCTGTAGAGAACACACATTTCAATGACACTGGTGGATCCATAGGTGGTATGTGAAAAGGACACACATGCAAAATGACTCTGGTTGTTATTAGTGAAAAGAACACACATGCAATGACACTGGTGGATCCATAGGTGGTATGTGAAAAGAGCACACATGCAAAATGACTCTGGTTTTTGTTACTAAAAAGAACACACATGCAATGACACTGGTGGATCCATAGGTGGTATGTGAAAAAAAAACACATCCAAAATGACTCTGGTTGTTGTTACTAAAAAGAACACACATGCAATGACACTAGTGGATCCATGTGTGGTCTCTATAGAGAACACACATTTCAATGACACTGGTGGATCCGTAGGTGGTATGTGAAAAGAACACACATGCAATGACTCTGGTTGTTGTTAGTGAAAAGAACACACATGCAATGACACTGGTGGATCCATAGGTGGTATGTGAAAAGAACACACATGCAAAATGACTCTGGTTGTTGTTACTAAAAAGAACACACATGCAATGATGCTGGTGGATCCATGTGTGGTCTCTGTAGAGAACACACATTTCAATGACACTGGTGGATGCATATGTGGTATGTGAAAAGGACACACATGCAAAATGACTCTGGTTGTTATTAGTGAAAAGAACACACATGTAATGACACTGGTGGATCCATAGGTGGTATGTGAAAAGGGCACACATGCAAAATGACTCTGGTTGTTGTTACTAAAAAGAACACACATGCAATGACACTGGTGGATCCATATGTGGATTATGAAATGAACACACATGCACTGACACTGGTGGATCCATGGGTGGATTGTGAGAAGAACACATATTTCAATGATTCTGGTTCTTGTTACTAAAAATAACACACATGCAAAGACACGGGTGGATCCATAGGTGGTATGTGAAGAGAGAACACATGCAAAATGACTCTGGTTGTTGTTACTAAAAAGAACACACATGCAATGACACTGGTGGATCCATGGGTGGATTGTGAAAATAACACACATGCAATGACATTGGTGGATCCATAGGTGGTATGTGAAAATAACACACATGCAAAATGACTCTAGTTGTTGTTACTAAAAAGAACACACATGCAATGACACTGGTGGGTCCATGGGTGAATTGTGCAAAGAGCACACATGCAATGACACTGGTGATCCATATGTGGTATGTGAAAAGAACACACATGCAATGACTCTGGTTGTTGTTAGTGAAAAGAACAGACATGCAATGACACTGGTGGATCCATGTGTGGTATCTGAAGAGAGCACACATTTCAATGACTCTTGTTGTTGTTAGTAAAAAGAGCACACATGCAATGACACTGGTGGATCCATGTGTGGTCTCTGAAGAGAGCACACATGCAATGACACTGGTTGTTGTTACTAAAAAGAACACACATGCAATGACACTGGTGGATCCATGTCTGGATTGTGAAGAGAACACACATGCAATGACTCCAGTAGTTGTTAGTGAAAAGAACATACATGCAATGACACCGCTGGATCCATGTGTGGTCTCTGTAGAGAACACACATTTCAATGACACTGGTGGATCCATAGGTGGTATGTGAAAAGGACACACATGCAAAATGACTCTGGTTGTTATTAGTGAAAAGACCACACATGCAATGACACTGGTGGATCCATAGGTGGTATGTGAAAAGAGCACACATGCAAAATGACTCTGGTTGTTGTTACTAAAAAGAACACACATGCAATGACACTGGTGGATCCATAGGTGGTATGTGAAAAAAACACATGCAAAATGACTCTGGTTGTTGTTACTAAAAAGAACACACATGCAATGACACTAGTGGATCCATGTGTGGTCTCTATAGAGAACACACATTTCAATGACACTGATGGATCCATAGGTGGTATGTGAAAAGAACACACATGCAATGACTCTGGTTGTTGTTAGTGAAAAGAACACACATGCAATGACACTGGTGGATCCATAGGTGGTATGTGAAAAGAACACACATGCAAAATGACTCTGGTTGTTGTTACTAAAAAGAACATACATGCAATGACACCGGTGGATCCATGGGTGGATTGTTAAAAGAGCACACATGCAATGACACTGGTGGATCCATATGTGGTATGTGAGAAGAACACACATGCAATGACTCTGGTTGTTGTTACTGAAAAGAACACACATGCAATGACACTGGTGGATCCATGTGTGGTCTCTGAAGAGAGCACACATTTCAATGACTCTTGTTGTTGTTAGTAAAAAGAACACACATGCAATGAAACTGGTGGATCCATGTGTGGTCTCTGAAGAGAACACACATGCAATGCCACTGGTTGTTGTTACTAAAAAGAACACACATGCAATAACACTGGTGGATCCATATGTGGTATGTGAAAAGAACGCACATGCAATGACACTTGTGGATCCATGTGTGGTCTCTGAAGAGAACACACATGCAATGACACTGGTTGTTGTTACTAAAAAGAACACACATGCAATGACACTGGTGGATCCATGGGTGGATTGTGAAAAGAACACACATGCAATGACACTGGTGGATCCATAGGTGGTATGTGAAAAGAACACACATGCAAAATGACTCTGGTTGTTGCTACTAAAAAGAACACACATGCAATGACACTGGTTGTTGTTACTAAAAAGAACACACATGCAATGACACTGGTGGATCCATGTGTGGATTGTGAAGAGAACACACATGCAATGACACTGGTGGATCCATAGGTGGTATGTGAAAAGAACACACATGCAAAATGACTGGTTGTTGTTACTAAAAAGAACACACATGCAATGACACTGGTGGATCCATGTGTGGTCTCTGTACAGAACACACATTTCAATGACACTTGTGGATCCATATGTGGTATGTGAAAAGAACACACATGCAATGACTCTGGTTGTTGTTACTGAAAAGAACACACATTTCAATGACAGTGGTGGATCCATTCTGGTATGTGAAAAGAACACACATGCAAAATGACTCTGGTTGTTGTTAGTGAAAAGAACACACATGCAATGACACTGGTGGATCCATAGGTGGTATGTGAAAAGAACACACATGCAAAATGACTCTGGTTGTTGTTACTAAAAATAACACACATGCAATGACACTGGTGGATCCATGGGTGGATTGTGAAAAGAGCACACATGCAATGACACTGGTGGATCGATATGTGGTATGTGAAAAGAACACACATGCAATGACTCTGGTTGTTGTTACTGAAAAGAACACACATGCAATGACACTGGTGGATCCATGTGTGGTCTCTGAAGGGAGCACACGTTTCAATGACTCTTGTTGTTGTTAGTAAAAAGAACACACATGCAATGACACTGGTGGATCCATGTGTGGTCTCTGAAGAGAACACACATGCAATGACACTGGTTGTTGTTACTAAAAAGAACACACATGCAATGACACTGGTGGATCCATGTGTGGATTGCGAAGAGAACACACATGCAATGACACTGATGGATCCATAGGTGGTATGTGAAAAGAACACACATGCAAAATCTCTTGTTGTTATTACTAAAAAGAACACACATGCAATGACACTGGTGGATCCATGTGTGGTCTCTGTAGAGAACACACATTTCAATGACACTGGTGGATCCATAGGTGGTATGTGAAAAGGACACACATGCAAAATGACTCTGGTTGTTATTAGTGAAAAGAACACACATGCAATGACACTGCTGGATCCATAGGTGGTATGTGAAAAGAGCACACATGCAAAATGACTCTGGTTGTTGTTACTAAAAAGAAAACACATGCAATGATACTAGTGGATCCATGGGTGGATCGTGAAAAGAGCACACATGCAATGACACTGGTGGATCCATATGTGGTATGTGAGAAGAACACACATGCAATGACTCTGGTTGTTGTTACTGAAAAGAACACACATGCAATGACACTAGTGGATCCATGTGTGGTCTCTGAAGAGAGCACACATTTCATTGACTCTTGTTGTTGTTAGTAAAACGAACACACATGCAATGACACTGGTGGATCCATGGGTGGATTGTTAAAAGAGCTCACATGCAATGCACTGGTGAATCCATATGTGGTATGTGAGAAGAACACACATGCAATGACTCTGGTTGTTGTTACTGAAAAGAACACACATGCAATGACACTAGTGGATCCATGTGTGGTCTCTTAAGAGAGCACACATTTCAATGACTCTTGTTGTTGTTAGTAAAAAGAACACACATGCAATGAAACTGGTGGATCCATGTGTGGTCTCTGAAGAGAACACACATGCAATGCCACTGGTTGTTGTTACTAAAAAGAACACACATGCAATGACACGGGTGGATCCATATGTGGTATGTGAATAGAACGCACATGCAATGACACTTGTGGATCCATGTGTGGTCTCTGAAGAGAACACACATGCAATGACACTGGTTGTTGTTACTAAAAAGAACACACATGCAATGACACTGGTGGATCCATGGGTGGATTGTGAAAAGAACACACATGCAATGACACTGGTGGATCCATAGGTGGTATGTGAAAAGAACACACATGCAAAATGACTTTGGTTGTTGTAACTAAAAAGAACACACATGCAATGACAGTGGTGGATCCATGTGTCGTATCTGTAGAGAACACACATTTCAATGACACTGGTGGATCCATAGGTGGTATCTGAAAAGAACACACATGCAATGACTCTGGTTGTTGTTACTAAGTAGAACACACATGCAATGACACTGGTGGATCCATAGGTGGTATGTGAAAAGAACACACATGCAAAATGACTCTGGTTGTTGTTACTAAAAAGAACACACATGCAATGACACTGGTTGTTGTTACTAAAAAGAACACACATGCAATAACACTGGTGGATCCATGTGTGGGTTGTGAAGAGAACACACATGCAATGACACTGGTGGATCCATAGGTGGTATGTGAAAAGAACACACATGCAAAATGACTGGTTGTTGTCACTAAAAACAACACACATGCAATGACACTGGTGGATCCATGTGTGGTCTCTGTAGAGAACAAACATTTCAATGACACTGGTGGATCCATATGTGGTATGTGAAAAGAACACACATGCAATGACTCTGGTTGTTGTTAGTGAAAAGAACACACATTTCAATGACACTGGTGGATCCATATGTGGTATGTGAAAAGAACACACATGCAAAATGACTCTGGTTGTTGTTAGTGAAAAGAACACACATGCAATGACACTGGTGGATCCATAGGTGGTATGTGAAAAGAACATACATGCAAAATGACTCTGGTTGTTACTAAAAAGAACACACACGCAATGACTCTAGTGAATCCATGGGTGGATTGTGAAAAGAACACACATGCAATGACACTGGTGGATCCATAGGTGGTATGTGAAAAGAACACACATGCAAAATGACTCTGGTTGTTGTTACTAAAAAGAACACACATGCAATGACACTGGTGGATCGATGTATAGTCTCTGTAGAGAACACACATTTCAATGACACTGGTGGATCCATAGGTGGTATGTGAAAAGAACACACATGCAAAATGACTCTGGTTGTTGTTACTAAGTAGAACACACATGCAATGACACTCGTGGATCCATGGGTGGATTGTGAAAAGAGCACACATGCAAAATGACTCTAGTTGTTGTTACTAAAAAGAACACACATGCAATGACACTGGTGGATCCATGGGTGAATTGTGCAAAGAGCACACATGCAATGACACTGGTGATCCATATGTGGTATGTGAAAAGAACACACATGCAATGACTCTGGTTGTTGTTAGTGAAAAGAACAGACATGCAATGACACTGGTGGATCCATGTGTGGTCTCTAAAGAGAGCACACATTTCAATGACTCTTGTTGTTGTTAGTAAAAAGAGCACACATGCAATGACACTGGTGGATCCTTTTGTGGTCTCTAAAGAGAGCACACATGCAATGACACTGGTGGATCCATAGGTGGTATGTGAAAAGAACACACATGCAAAATGACTGGTTGTTGTTACTCAAAACAACACACATGCAATGACACTGGTGGATCCATGTGTGGTCTCTGTAGAGAACAAACATTTCAATGACACTGGTGGATCCATATGTGGTATGTGAAAAGAACACACATGCAATGACTCTGGTTGTTGTTAGTGAAAAGAACACACATTTCAATGACACTGGTGGATCCATATGTGGTATGTGAAAACAACACACATGCAAAATGACTCTGGTTGTTGTTAGTGAAAAGAACACACATGCAATGACACTGGTGGATCCATAGGTGGTATGTGAATAGAAGATACATGCGAAATGTTTCTGGTTGTTACTAAAAAGAACACACATGCAATCACTCTGGTGAATCCTTGGGTGGATTGTGAAAAGAACACACATGCAATGACACTGGTGGATCCATAGGTGGTATGCGAAAAGAACACACATGCAAAATGACTCTGGTTGTTGTTACTAAAAAGAACACACATGCAATGACACTGGTGGATCGATGTGTGGTCTCTGTAGAGAACACACATTTCAATGATATTGGTGGATCCATAGGTGGTATGTGAAAAGAACACACATGCAATGACTCTTGTTGTTGTTAGTGAAAAGAACACACATGCAATGACACTGGTAGATCCATAGGTGGTATGTGAAAAGAACACACATGCAAAATGACTCTGGTTGTTATTACTAAAAAGAACACACATGCAATGACACTGGTCGATCCATATGTGGATTATGAAATGAACACACATGCAATGACACTGGTGGATCCATGGGTGTATTGTGAGAAGAACACATATTTCAATGACTCTGGTTGTTGTTACTAAAAATAACTCACATGCAATGACACGGGTGGATCCATAGGTGGTATGTGAAGAGAACACACATGCAAAATGACTCTGGTTGTTGTTACTAAAAAGAACACACATGCAATGACACTGGTGGATGCATGGGTGGATTGTGAAAATAACACAGATGTAATGACATTGGTGGATCCATAGGTGGTATGTGAAAATAACACACATGCAAAATGACTCTAGTTGTTGTTACTAAAAAGAACACACATGCAATGACACTGGTGGATCCATGGGTGAATTGTGCAAAGAGCTCACATGCAATGACATTGGTGATCCATATGTGGTATGTGAAAAGAACACACATGCAATGACTCTGGTTGTTGTTAGTGAAAAGAACAGACATGCAATGACACTGGTGGATCCTTGTGTGGTCTCTGAAGAGAGCACACATTTCAATGACTCTTGTTGTTGTTAGTATTAAGAGCACACATGCAATGACACTGGCGGATCCATGTGTGGTCTCTGAAGAGAGCACACATGCAATGACACTGGTTGTTGTTACTAAAAAGAACACACATCCAATGACACTGGTGGATCCATGTGTGGATTGTGAAGAGAACACACATGCAATGACTCCAGTAGTTGTTAGTGAAAAGAACATACATGCAATGACACCGGTGGATCCATGTGTGGTCTCTGTAGAGAACACACATTTCAATGACACTGGTGGATCCATAGGTGGTATGTGAAAAGGACACACATGCAAAATGACTCTGGTTGTTATTAGTGAAAAGAACACACATGTAATGACACTGGTGGATCCATAGGTGGTATGTGAAAAGAGCATACATGCAAAATGACTCTGGTTGTTGTTACTAAAAAGAACACACATGCAATGACACTGGTGGATCCATAGGTGGTATATGAAAAAAAACACATGCAAAATGACTCTGGTTGTTGTTACTAAAAAGAACACACATGCAATGACACTAGTGGATCCATGTGTGGTCTCTATAGAGAACACACATTTCAATGACACTGGTGGATCCATAGGTGGTATGTGAAAAGAACACACATGCAATGACTCTGGTTGTTGTTAGTGAAAAGAACACACATGCAATGACACTGGTGGATCCATAGGTGGTATGTGAAAAGAACACACATGCAAAATGACTCTGGTTGTTGTTACTAAAAAGAACACACATGCAATGACACTGGTGGATCAATGGGTGGATAGTGAAAAGAGCACACATGCAATGACACTGGTGGATCGATATGTGGTATGTGAAAAGAACACACATGCAATGACTCTGGTTGTTGTTACTGAAAAGAACACACATGCAATGACACTGGTGGATCCATGTGTGGTCTCTGAAGGGAGCACACATTTCAATGACTCTTGTTGTTGTTAGTAAAAAGAACACACATGCAATGACACTGGTGGATCCATGTGTGGTCTCTAAAGAGAACACACATGCAATGACACTGGTTGTTGTTACTAAAAAGAACACACATGCAATGACACTGGTGGATCCATGTGTGGATTGCGAAGAGAACACACATGCAATGACACTGATGGATCCATAGGTGGTATGTGAAAAGAACACACATGCAAAATCTCTTGTTGTTATTACTAAAAAGAACACACATGCAATGACACTGGTGGATCCATGTGTGGTCTCTATAGAGAACACACATTTCAATGACACTGGTGGATCCATATGTGGTATGTGAAAATATACCACATGCAATGACTCTGGTTGTTGTTACTGAAAAGAACACACATGCAATGACACTGGTGGATCCATAGGTGGTATGTGAAAAGAACACAGATGCAAAATGACTCTGGTTGTTGTTACTAAAAAGAACACACATGCAATGATACTAGTGGATCCATGGGTGGATCGTGAAAAGAGCATACATGCAATGACACTGGTGGATCCATATGTGGTATGTGAGAAGAACACACATGCAATGACTCTGGTTGTTGTTACTGAAAAGAACACACATGCAATGACACTCGTGGATCCATGTGTGGTAAATTAAGAGAGCACACATTTCAATGACTCTTGTTGTTGTTAGTAAAAAGAACACACATGCAATGACACTGGTGGATCCATGGGTGGATTGTTAAAAGAGCACACATGCAATGACACTGGTGAATCCATATGTGGTATGTGAGAAGAACACACATGCAATGACTCTGGTTATTGTTACTGAAATGAACACACATGCAATGACACTGGTGGATCCATGTGTGGTCTCTGAAGAGAGCACACATTTCAATGACTCTTGTTGTTGTTAGTAAAAAGAACACACATGCAATGAAACTGGTGGATCCATGTGTGGTCTCTGAAGAGAACACACATGCAATGCCACTGGTTGTTGTTACTAAAAAGAACACACATGCAATGACACTAGTGGACCCATATGTGGTATGTGAATAGAACGCACATGCAATGACACTTGTGGATCCATGTGTGGTCTCTGAAGAGAACACACATGCAATGACACTGGTTGTTGTTACTAAAAAGAACACACATGCAATGCACTGGTGGATCCATGGGTGGATTGTGAAAAGAACACACATGCAATGACTCTGGTTGTTGTTAGTCAAAAGAACACACATGCAATGACACCGGTGCATCCATAGGTGGTATGTGAAAAGAACACACATGCAAAATGACTCTGGTTGTTGTTACTAAAAAGAACACACATGCAATGACACTGGTTGTTGTTACTAAAAAGAACACACATGCAATAACACTGGTGGATCCATGTGTGGGTTGTGAAGAGAACACACATGCAATGACACTGGTGGATCCATAGGTGGTATGTGAAAAGAACACACATGCAAAATGACTGGTTGTTGTTACTAAAAACAACACACATGCAATGACACTGGTGGATCCATGTGTGGTCTCTGTAGAGAACAAACATTTCAATGACACTGGTGGATCCATATGTGGTATGTGAAAAGAACACACATGCAATGACTCTGGTTGTTGTTAGTGAAAAGAACAGACATGCAATGACACTGGTGGATCCATGTGTGGTCTCTGAAGAGAGCACACATTTCAATGACTCTTGTTGTTGTTAGTAAAAAGAGCACACATGCAATGACACTGGTGGATCCTTTTGTGGTCTCTAAAGAGAGCACACATGCAATGACACTGGTGGATCCATAGGTGGTATGTGAAAAGAACACACATGCAAAATGACTGGTTGTTGTTACTAAAAACAACACACATGCAATGACACTGGTGGATCCATGTGTGGTCTCTGTAGAGAACAAACATTTCAATGACACTGGTGGATCCATATGTGGTATGTGAAAAGAACACACATGCAATGACTCTGGTTGTTGTTAGTGAAAAGAACACACATTTCAATGACGCTGGTGGATCCATATGTGGTATGTGAAAAGAACACACATGCAAAATGACTCTGGTTGTTGTTAGTGAAAAGAACACACATGCAATGACACTGGTGGATCCATAGGTGGTATGTGAAAAGAAGATACATGCAAAATGACTCTGGTTGTTACTAACAAGAACACACATGCAATGACTCTGGTGAATCCATGGGTGGATTGTGAAAAGAACACACATGCAATGACACTGGTGGATCCATAGGTGGTATGTGAAAAGAACACACATGCAAAATGACTCTGGTTGTTGTTACTAAAAAGAACACACATGCAATGACACTGGTGGATCGATGTGTGGTCTCTGTAGAGAACACATATTTCAATGACATTGGTGGATCCATAGGTGGTATGTGAAAAGAACACACATACAATGACTCTTGTTGTTGTTAGTGAAAAGAACACACATGCAATGACACTGGTGGATCCATAGGTGGTATGTGAAAAGAACACACATGCAAAATGACTCTGGTTGTTGTTACTAAAAAGAACACACATGCAATGACACTGGTCGATCCATATGTGGATTATGAAATGAACACACATGCAATGATACTGGTGGATCCATGGGTGTATTGTGAGAAGAACACATATTTCAATGACTCTGGTTGTTGTTACTAAAAATAACTCACATGCAATGACACGGGTGGATCCATAGGTGGTATGTGAAGAGAACACACATGCAAAATGACTCTGGTTGTTGTTACTAAAAAGAACACACATGCAATGAAACTGGTGGATGCATGGGTGGATTGTGAAAATAACACACATGCAATGACATTGGTGGATCCATAGGTGGTATGTGAAAATAACACACATGCAAAATGACTCTAGTTGTTGTTACTAAAAAGAACACACATGCAATGACACTGGTGGATCCATGGGTGAATTTTGCAAAGAGCTCACATGCAATGACACTGGTGATCCATATGTGGTATGTGAAAAGAACACACATGCAATGACGCTGGTTGTTGTTAGTGAAAAGAACAGACATGCAATGACACTGGTGGATCCATGTGTGGTCTCTGAAGAGAGCACACATTTCAATGACTCTTGTTGTTGTTAGTAAAAAGAGCACACATGCAATGACACTGGTGGATCCATGTGTGGTCTCTGAAGAGAGCACACATGCAATGACACTGGTTGTTGTTACTAAAAAGAACACACATGCAATGACACTGGTGGATCCATGTGTGGATTGTGAAGAGAACACACATGCAATGACTCCAGTAGTTGTTAGTGAAAAGAACATACATGCAATGACACCGGTGGATCCATGTGTGGTCTCTGTAGAGAACACACATTTCAATGACACTGGTGGATCCATAGGTGGTATGTGAAAAGGACACACATGCAAAATGACTCTGGTTGTTATTAGTGAAAAGAACACACATGTAATGACACTGGTGGATCCATAGGTGGTATGTGAAAAGAGCACACATGCAAAATGACTCTCGTTGTTGTTACTAAAAAGAACACACATGCAATGACATTGGTGGATCCATAGGTGGTATGTGAAAAAACACATGCAAAATGACTCTGGTTGTTGTTACTAAAAAGAACACACATGCAATGACACTAGTGGATCCATGTGTGGTCTCTATAGAGAACACACATTTCAATGACACTGGTGGATCCATAGGTGGTATGTGAAAAGAACACACATGCAATGACTCTGGTTGTTGTTAGTGAAAAGAACACACATGCAATGACACTGGTGGATCCATAGGTGGTATGTGAAAAGAACACACATGCAAAATGACTCTGGTTGTTGTTACTAAAAAGAACACACATGCAATGACACTGGTGGATCCATGGGTGGATTGTTAAAAGAGCACACATGCAATGACACTGGTGAATCCATATGTGGTATATGAGAAGAACACACATGCAATGACTCTGGTTGTTGTTACTGAAAAGAACACACATGCAATGACACTGGTGGATCCATGTGTGGTTTCTAAAGAGAGCACACATTTCAATGACTCTTGTTGTTGTTAGTAAAAAGAACACACATGCAATGAAACTGGTGGATCCATGTGTGGTCTCTGAAGAGAACACACATGCAATGCCACTGGTTGTTGTTACTAAAAAGAACACACATGCAATGACACTGGTGGATCCATATGTGGTATGTGAATAGAACGCACATGCAATGACACTTGTGGATCCATGTGTGTTCTCTGAAGAGAACACACATGCAATGACACTGGTTGTTGTTACTAAAAAGAACACACATGCAATGACACTGGTGGATCCATGGGTGGATTGTGAAAAGAACACACATGCAATGACACTGGTGGATCCATAGGTGGTATGTGAAAAGAACACACATGCAAAATGACTCTAGTTTTTGTTACTAAAAACAACACACATGCAATGACACTGGTGGATCCATGTGTGGTCTCTATAGAGAACAAACATTTCAATGACACTGGTGGATCCATATCTGGTATGTGAAAAGAACACACATGCAATGACTCTGGTTGTTGTTAGTCCAAAGAACACACATGCAATGACACTGGTGGATCCATAGGTGGTATGTGAAAAGAACACACATGCAAAATGACTCTGGTTGTTGTTACTAAAAAGAACACACATGCAATGACACTGGTTGTTGTTACTAAAAAGAACACACATGCAATGACACTGGTGGATCCATGTGTGGATTGTGAAGAGAACACACACGCAATGACACTGGTGGATCCATAGGTGGTATGTGAAAAGAACACACATGCAAAATGACTGGTTGTTGTTACTAAAAAGAACACACATGCAATGACACTGGTGGATCCATGTGTGGTCTCTGTACAGAACACACATTTCAATGACACTTGTGGATCCATATGTGGTATGTGAAAAGAACACACATGCAATGACTCTGGTTTTTGTTAGTGAAAAGAACACACATTTCAATGACAGTGGCGGATCCATTGTGGTATGTGAAAAGAACACACATGCAAAATGACTCTGGTTGTTGTTAGTGAAAAGAACACACATGCAATGACACTGGTGGATCCATAGGTGGTATGTGAAAAAAGAACACACATGCAAAATGACTCTGGTTGTTGTTACTAAAAAGAACACACATGCAATGACACTGGTGGATCCATGGGTGGATTGTGAAAAGAGCACACATGCAATGCCACTGGTGGATCGATATGTGGTATGTGAAAAGAACACACATGCAACGACTCTGGTTGTTGTTACTGAAAAGAACACACATGCAATGACACTGGTGGATCCATGTGTGGTCTCTGAAGGGAGCACACATTTCAATGACTCTTGTTGTTGTTAGTAAAAAGAGCGCACATGCAATGACACTGGTGGATCCATGTGTGGTCTCTAAAGAGAACACACATGCAATGACACTGGTTGTTGTTACTAAAAAGAACACACATGCAATGACACTGGTGGATCCATGTGTGGATTGCGAAGAGAACACACATACAATGACAATGGTGGATCCATAGGTGGTATGTGAAAAGAACACACATGCAAAATCTCTGGTTGTTATTACTAAAAAGAACACACATGCAATGACACTGGTGGATCCATGTGTGGTCTCTGTAGAGAACACACATTTCAATGACACTGGTGGATCCATATGTGGTATGTGAAAAGAACACACATGCAATGACTCTGGTTGTTGTTACTGAAAAGAACACACATGCAATGACACTAGTGATCCATAGGTGGTATGTGAAAAGAACACAGATGCAAAATGACTCTGGTTGTTGTTACTAAAAAGAACACACATGCAATGATACTAGTGGATCCATGGGTGGATCGTGAAAAGAGCACACATGCAATGACACTGGTGGATCCATATGTGGTATGTGAGAAGAACACACATGCAATGACTCTGGTTGTTGTTACTGAAAAGAACACACATGCAATGACACTAGTGGATCCATGTGTGGTCTCTGAAGAGAGCACACATTTCAATGACTCTTGTTGTTGTTAGTAAAAAGAACACACATGCAATGACACTGGTTGTTGTTACTAAAAAGAACACACATGCAATGACACTGGTGGATCCATGGGTGGATTGTGAAAAGAACACACATGCAATGACACTGCTGGATCCATATGTGGTATGTGAAAAGAACACACATGCAAAATGACTCTGGTTGTTGTAACTAAAAAGAACACACATGCAATGAGACTGGTGGATCCATGTGTCGTATCTGTAGAGAACACACATTTCAATGACACAGGTGGATCCATAGGTGGTATCTGAAAAGAACACACATGCAATGACTTTGGTTGTTGTTAGTCAAAAGAACACACATGCAACGGCACTGGTGGATCCATAGGTGGTATGTGAAAAGAACACACATGCAAAATGACTCTGGTTGTTGTTACTAAAAAGAACACACATGCAATGACACTGGTGGATCCATGTGTGGGTTGTGAAGAGAACACACATGCAATGACACTGGTGGATCCATAGGTGGTATGTGAAAAGAACACACATGCAAAATGACTGGTTGTTGTTACTAAAAAGAACACACATTTCAGTGACACTGGTGGATCCATATGTGGTATGTGAAAAGAACACACATGCAAAATGACTCTGGTTGTTGTTAGTGAAAAGAACAGACATGCAATGACACTGGTGGATGCATAGGTGGTATGTGAAAAGAAGATACATGCAAAATGACTCTGGTTGTTACTAAAAAGAACACACATGCAATGACTCTGGTGAATCCATGGGTGGATTGTGAAAAGAACACACATGCAATGACACTGGTGGATCCATAGGTGGTACGTGAAAAGAACACACATGCAAAATGACTCTGGTTGTTGTTACTAAAAAGAACACACATGCAATGACACTGGTGGATCCATGTGTGGTCTCTGTAGAGAACACACATTTCAATGACACTGGTGGATCCATAGGTGGTATGTGAAAAGAACACACATGCAATGACTCTGGTTGTTGTTAGTGAAAAGAACACACATGCAATGACACTGGTGGATCCATAGGTGGTATGTGGAAAGAACACACATGCAAAATGACTCTGGTTGTTGTTACTAAGAAGAACACACATGCAATGACACTCGTGGATCCATGGATGGATTGTGAAAAGAGCACACATGCAATGACACTGGTGGATCCATTTGTGGTATGTGAAAAGAACACACATGCAATGACTCTGGTTGTTGTTACTAAAAAGAACACACTTGCAATGACACTGGTGGATCCATGTGTGGTCTCTAAAGAGAGCACACATTTCAATGACTCTTGGTGTTGTTAGTAAGAAGAACACACATGCAATGACACTAGTGGATCCATGTGTCGTCTCTGAAGAGAACACACATGCAATGACACTGGTTGTTGTTACTAAAAAGAACACACATGCAATGACACTGGTGGATTCATGTCTGGATTGTGAAGAGAACACACATGCAATGACACTGGTGGATCCATAGGTGGTATGTGAAAATAACACACATGCAAAATGACTGGTTGTTGTTACTAAAAAGAACACACATGCAATGACACTGGTGGATCCATGTGTTGTCTCTGTAGAGAATACACATTTCAATGACACTGGTGGATCCATATGTGGGATGTGAAAAGAACACACATGCAATGACTCTAGTTGTTGTTACTGAAAAGAACACACATGCAATGACACTGGTGGATCCATAGGTGCTATGTGAGAAGAACACACATGCAGAATGACTCTGGTTGTTGTTAGTAAAAAGAACACACATGCAATGACACTAGTGGATCCATAGGTGGATTATGAAATGAACACACATGCAATGACACAGGTGGATCCATAGGTGGTATTGAAAAGAACACACATGCAAAATGACTCTGGTTGTTGTTACTAAAAAGAAAACACATGCAATGACACTGGTGGATCCATGTGTGGTCTCTGTAGAGAACACACATTTCAATGACACTAGTGGATCCATATGTGGTATGTGAAAAGAACACACATGCAATGACTCTGGTTGTTGTTGTTAGTGAAAAGAACACACATGCAATGACACTGGTGGATCCATAGGTGGTATGTGAAAAGAACACACATGCAAAATGAATCTGGTTGTTGTTACTAAAAAGAACACACATGCAATGACACTGGTGGATTGTGAAAAGAGCACACATGCAATGACACTGGTGGATCCATATGTGGTATGTGAAAAGAACACACATGCAATGACTCTGGTTGTTCTTACTGAAAAGAACACACATGCAATGACACTGGTGGATCTATGTGTGGTCTCTGGAGAGAGCACACATTTCAATGACTCTTGTTGTTGTTAGTAAAAAGAACACACATGCAATGACACTGGTGGATCCATGTGTGGTCTCAGAAGAGAACACATATGCAATGAAACTGGCTGTTGTTACTAAAAAGAACACACATGTAATGACACTGGTGGATCCATGTGTGGATTGGGAAGATAACACACAGGCAATTACACTGGTGGATCCATAGGTGGTATGTGAAAAGAACACATGCAAAATGACTCTGGTTGTTGTTACTAAAAAGAACACACATGCAATCACACTGGTGGATCCATGGGTGGATTGTGAAAAGAGCACACATACAATGACACTAGTGGATCCATATGTGGTATGTGAAAAGAACACACATGCAATGACTCTGGTTGTTGTTACTGAAATGAACACACATGCAATGACACTGGTGGATCCATGTGTGGTCTCTAAAGAGAGCACACATTTCAATGACTTTTGTTGTTGTTAGTAAGAAGAACACACATGCAATGACACTGATGGATCCATGTGTGGTCTCTAAAGAGAACACACATGCAATGACACTGGTTGTTGTTACTAAAAAGAACACACATGCAATGACACTGGTGGATCCATGTGTGGATTGCGAAGAGAACACACATACAATGACAATGGTGGATCCATAGGTGGTATGTGAAAAGAACACACATGCAAAATCTCTGGTTGTTATTACTAAAAAGAACACACATGCAATGACACTGGTGGATCCATGTGTGGTCTCTGTAGAGAACACACATTTCAATGACACTGGTGGATCCATATGTGGTATGTGAAAAGAACACACATGCAATGACTCTGGTTGTTGTTACTGAAAGGAACACACATCCAATGACACTGGTGGATCCATAGGTGGTATGTGAGAAGAACACACATGCAAAATGACTCTGGTTGTTGTTACTAAAAAGAACACACATGCAATGACACTGGTGGATCCATAGGTGGATTACGAAATGAACACACATGCAATGACACTGGTGGGTCCATAGGTGGTATGTGAAATTAACACACATGCAAAATGACTCTGGTTGTTGTTACTAAAAAGAACACACATGCAATTACACTGGTGGATCCATGTGTGGTCTCTATAGAGAACACACATTTCAATGACACTGGTGGATCCATAGGTGGTATGTGAAAATAACACACATGCAACGAATCTAGTTGTTGTTAGTGAAAAGAACACACATGCAATGACACTGCTGGATCCATAGGTGGTATGTGAAAAGAACACACATGCAAAATGACTTTGGTTGTTGTTACTAAAAAGAACACACATGCAATGACACTGGTGGATCCATGGGTGGATTTGAAAAGAGCACACATGCAATGACACTAGTGGATCCATAGGTGCTATGTGAAAAGAACACACATGCAATGACTCTGGTTGTTGTTACTGAAAAGAACACACATGCAATGACACTGGTGGATCCATGTGTGGTCTCTGAAGAGAGCACACATTTCAATGACTTTGGTTGTTGTTAGTAAAAAGAACACACATGCAATGACACTGGTGGATCCATGTGTGGATTGTGAAGAGAACACACACGCAATGACACTGGTAGATCCATAGGTGGTATGTGAAAAGAACACACATGCAAAATGACTAGTTGTTGTTACTAAAAAGAACACACATGCAATGACACTGGTGGATCCATGTGTGGATTGTGAAGAGAACACACACGCAATGACATTGGTGGATCCATAGGTGGTATGTGAAAAGAACACACATGCAAAATGACTGGTTGTTGTTACTAAAAAGAAAACACATGCAATGACACTGGTGGATCCATGTGTGGTCTCTGTAGAGAACACACATTTCAATGACACTGGTGGATCCATATGTGGTATGTGAAAAGAACACACATGCAATGACTCTGGTTGTTGTTATGAAAAGAACACACATGAAATGACACTGGTGGATCCATAGGTGGTATGTGAGAAGAACACACATGCAAAATGACTCTAGTTGTTGTTACTAAAAAGAACACACATGCAATGACACTGGTGGATCCATAGGTGGATTATGAAATGAACACACATGCAATGACACTAGTGGATCCATAGGTGGTATGTGAAAAGAACACACATGCAAAATGACTCTGGTTGTTGTAACTAAGAAGAACACACATGCAATGACACTCGTGGATCCATGGGTGGATTGTGAAAATAAGACACATGCATTGACATTGGTGGATCCATAGGTGGTATGTGAAAAGAACACACATGCAAAATGACTCTGGTTGTTGTTACTAAAAAGAACACACATGCAATGACACTGGTGGATCCATGGGTGGATTGTGAAAAGAACACACATGCAATGACACTGGTGGATCCATGTGTGGTCTCTGTAGAGAACACACATTTCAATGACACTGGTAGATCCTTATGCGGTATGTGAAAAGAACACACATGCAATGACTCTGGTTGTTGTTAGTGAAAAGAACACACATGCAATGACACTGGTGGATCCATAGGTGGTATGTGAAAAGAACACACATGCAAAATGACTCTGGTTGTTGTTACTGAAATGAACACACATGCAATGACACTGGTGGATCCATGGGTGCATTGTGAAAAGAGCACACATGCAATGACACTGGTGGATCCATATGTGGTATGTGAAAAGAACCCACATGCAATGACTCTGGTTGTTGTTACTGAAAAGAACACACATGCAATGACACTGGTGGATCCATAGGTGGTATGTGAGAAGTGACTAAAAAGAACACGCATGCAATGACACTGGTGGATCCATGGATGGATTGTGAACCGAACACACATGCAATGACACTGGTGGATCCATGTGTGGTCTCTGTATAGAATACACATTTCAATGACACTGGCGGATCCATATGTGGTCTGTGAAAAGAACACACATGTAATGACTCTGGTTGTTGTTAGTGAAAAGAACACACATGCAATGACACTGGTGGATCCATAGGTGGTATGTGAAAAGAACACACATGCAAAATGACTATGGTTGTTACTAAAAAGAACAGACATAAAATGACACTGGTGGATCCATAGGTGGTATGTGAAAAGAGCACACACGCAAAATGACTCTGGTTGTTGTTACTAAAAAGAACACACATGCAATGACACTGGTGGATCCATGGGTGGATTGTGAAAAGAACACACATGCAATGACACTGGTGGATCCTTAGGTGGTATGTGAAAAGTACACACATGCAAAATGACTCTGGTTGTTGTTACTAAAAAGAACACACATGCAATGACACTGGTGGATCCATGGGTGGATTGTGAAAAGAGCACACATGCAATGACACTGGTGGATCCATATGTGGTATGTGAAAAGAACACACATGCAATCACTCTGGTTGTTGTTACTGAAAAGAACACACATGCAATGACACTGGTGGATCCATGTGTGGTCTCTGAAGAGAGCACACATTTCAATGACTCTTGTTGTTGTTAGTAAAAAGAACACACATGCAATGACAATGGTGGATCCATGTGTGGTCTCTGAAGAGAACACACATGCAATGACACTGGTTGTTGTTACTAAAAAGAACACACATGCAATGACACTGGTGGATCCATGTGTGGATTGCGAAGAGAACACACATACAATGACACTAGTGGATCCATATGTGGTATGTGAAAAGAACACACATGCAATGAATCTGGTTGTTGTTAGTGAAAAGAACACACATGCAATGACACTGGTGGATCCATGTGTGGTCTCTGAAGAGAGCACACATTTCAATGACTCTTGTTGTTGTTAGTAAAAAGAACACACATGCAATGACACTGGTGGATCCATGTGTGGTCTCTGAAGAGAACACACATGCAATGACACTGGTTGTTATTACTAATAAGAACACACATCCAATGACACTAGTGGAACCATGTGTGGATTGTGAAAACAGCACACATGCAATGATACTGGTGGATCCATATGTGGTATGTGAAAAGAACACACATGCAAAATGACTCTATTTGTTGTTAGTGAAAAGAACACACATGCAATGACACTAGTGGATCCATAGGTGGATTATGAAATGAACACACATGCAATGACACTGGTGGATCCATAGGTGTTATGTGAGAAGAAGACACATGCAAAATGACTCTGGTTGTTGTTACTAAAAAGAACACACATGCAATGATGCTGGTGGATCCATGTGTGGTCTCTGTAGAGAACACACATTTCAATGACACTGGTGGATGCATATGTGGTATGTGAAAAGAACACACATGCAATGACTCTGGATGTTGTTAGTGAAAAGAACACACATGCAATGACACTGGTGGATCCATGTGTGGTCTTTGAAGAGAGCACATATTTCAATGACTCTGGTTGTTGTTAGTAAAAAGAACACACATGCAATGACTCCAGTTGTTGTTAGTGAAAAGAACACACATGCAATGACACCGGTGGATCCATGGGCGGATTGTGAAAAGAACATACATGCAATGACACTGGTGGATCCATATGTGGTATGCGAAAAGAACACACATGGAATGACTCGAGTTGTTGTTAGTGAAAAGAACACACCTGCAATGACACTGGTGGATCCATAGGTGGATTGTGAAAAGAGCACACATGCAATGACTCCGGTTGTTGTTAGTGAAAAGAACACTCCTGCAATGACACTGGTGGATCCATGGGTGGATTGTGAAAAGAGCACACATGCAATGACACTGGTGATCCATATGTGGTATGTGAAAAGAACACACATGCAATGACTCTGGTTGTTGTTAGTGAAAAGAACACACATGCAATGACACTGGTGGATCCATAGGTGGATTGTGAAAAGAGCACAAATGCAATGACATTTGAATGGTACGGGTGGATCCATAGGCGGATTGTGAAAAGGGATTTCCCTCTCTCTCTCTGTCACCAATCTCACAAAAGCCCAAAGGTGTGGAGATCCCAAACATGTGCTCACTCTGGGTGCTATGCCCTGATTGGCTGACACAGATGTCACGCGGATCGTCTCCACCAACCGTTGATCCCATGTGATCCAACGGGCAGGATAACCCATCCCTTCTCCACTTTTTTTATGCATGGTCAATCTGTGCCACCTCTCTATCCGTGCCACCGATAATAAACCCCCATAAACAAGTGAAAATACATCTATCTAACTAAAATAAATAAAATAAATGATCATATTTCGAAGAAGCCATCGTCTTTGTCTTCCGGTTTGTCCTTGTCTTCGTCAACGCCATGGTCCCCGCCATCACTTCCGTCGGTGCCCTCCTCTGACGACTCGACACCGCCCCCTTCCTCGAATAAGCGCGCTATCTCCCCGTCGGAGTCCTCCTCCTCCTCCTCTTCGTAGTCCCACGGTTCCACGTCACTCTCCTTCGCTTCTGCCTCCAACTGATTGATGAACGCCTCCTTGTTGGCCGAGTGGGACTCGTCCAAATAACTATCTCCTCTCTTCTTCTTGGTCTTCTTCTCATTCCTCTTCTTTTCCATACTCCCCGGTGCAACACGCGCCCCCGTCCTGGCTGCTACTTTGCGCTCGTCCAACACTGCAGGTACCCCATGCTCCTCCTGCGCGGCCGGTACGAGCTTCGACGTCGCGGTGTCCTCGAGTGATGATGTCGATGGATCCTGGTGCGGTCGGACACGACGTGCTGCCTCAGCAGGCGACTCGCGAGCGCGGATGATGCATCGAAGAGCCAGGGACGCAGGACGGTCAGCGGACGGCTTGGACCTGCCATTGCCACGGCGAGGGGGCATCGTGCTCAAGGTAGTTGCTCCGAATGGTCAATGGCGGGTACACAGAGTGGGGTGCCGATCTGATCTAGGACGAGCAGCGGTTTCGTGCGTCGTGTCCACGCGTGCATTTGTCGATTATAAAAAAAGAAGAAGAAAGAAGTAATATCTCGCGTACTGAACATAATTTGATCACAATTAAAGTGGCACAACGTATTCTAGACTCGTAAATATCCCATGCGTGCCTATCACGTGGAGTTAGACGGAGTTGGACGTGCCAACGTGATCGTGCCGCAGTTGCGCGCGTCATTTCCCCATCAACACATGACACACGCACGTGGGATGTGCGCGACGATTCCCGTGACGACCACCCGGCTCGCACTCCCCTTATTATATACTGGATTTTGGGCAGAGCCGAAGACCATTGAAGTGTCCATCGCAATAAAGACAAGTCCCATCGATTCCCTACCACCGCCTCCCTGGCTTCTTTGAGAAGGTAGACCGTACATGGTGGTCTTGTATATTAGTACTAGTACTACTGGACCACGACCTGTACTCTTTACTCTTCTCCCACACTAATAATTACTATCTCCTTCCTCCTGCCTCCGCCACACTCACCCTGCAAGCCATGGATCCACTGAGGAGAGGGAGAGGCCGGTCGACGATCCTCGCGGAGAAAAGGGAGAGAAATTGCCGCGAGGCACTTCTTGCTCTAGCAGCCGCTCAAGCCCACCCTCTCATCGAGGCCCAATCTCCCCCGACAATGGCGCCGAATGTTGTAGCAGGCAAGGGATCCTCCTGGTACGGTCTCCTTATTCTACTTCTTCTCCATCTCCCTCTCCATCATGATCTTAATCAGCCTTTTCTTGTTTTTCTTCTTCTGGCTCTTCCTCTTCTACGTATTACAGGTCAGCCGTGGAGCCCGAATCCACCACGACGGAGGCGTTGCAGGACCCATTCGGCCCCGTTCCATGTCTTAGCGAGGTAGCAAATCTCCACGCTGTTATTTCTCCGAGTTATGATGTGGATTTCTTAGATGATGTCCGCCCTGCATTGGTTTTTCTTCTTCTTTTGTGAGTTGCATTTGTTTTCATGAATATGACTGGATCTCTTGGTCTTTCCTTAATACCGCTGTTCATAGATTCACTATGGATTTTTTGTGATTAGGATTAGGTTATCGTGGTCATGAATAGATCTCCAGATCCATTTTTTAACACTATGGCCAATAGATTCAACGGTTTTTTTTTGATCTGTATTAGTATTCACCTGGGACCTAGAGTGTAATTGTAGAATTCCTATTTCAATTAACATGAACGATGCAGCGATCGAAGGCCAAGTACCGTGAGAAGGTGGCCGCGATCAGTTCCAAGATTGCCAACCAACATCGCTCCCTCACCCAAGCTAATCAGAGCCTACCCAAGCAATTATCTGTGCAGAAGCAGATCTCTCTAGATTTTGCACGTGACGTCGTTAGGCTGCAGAAAGTGCTCGACCGTAACTTGATCAGGCAAGAACAGGCCATCAAGATAATCAACGAGCTCACGGAGGAGAAGAAGAATCTCGTGGAAAGGTGCATTCTCCTGCAGGACGAAGTCAGCGAGGCACTCAGAGGACGCGTCAAGGAAACCAAGGCTACCATCCGAGCCTACCATGACAGGAACCGTTGCCAGGATGCAGTCAAGGAGATGAAGGCGGACATGAGCAGAGGGATCACCATACTCAAGGGTGTTCGGAAAGAGAACGAGGAGCTAAGGGCATGTCTGGAGGCGTACCGGAGCAATGACCAAGTCTGATTCCCGTTAGCGGGGATGCGAATACCAGTCCGTCCTCCTCCCCTTTTGTAATGTTTAGGGTTCAGAGAGCAATGCCCATGTCTGCTTCCCATTATAGGGTGCAATAAGAATCCTAGGGCAACTCCTTATCTATCTGGACATGTGTTGGTGTTCATGTTCATGAATGGACACCATGTTCTCTTTCCATATGTATCTGGACATGGGTTTCTGCATTATGAGTTTGCCACTCTCCCACTACTATTTGGTGATATTGGGAAAAACCCACGGCACACTAAACTGCTGATAAATCTTATTTGTCTTCGAAATTGAAATTATGACAGTGCCACTAGTCGATTCATAAAATGTTGATTAGTCCTAGATTGCTTCTTCCTTGAAATTATGATAGTGCCACTAGTCGATTCAGTTAATTATGGAAACTAACCAGCTTGTCCTGGTGAACTGAACAAACCATACCATGTATTTTTGTTGTAGAGAAAGAGGCGAAAGATCGACCAGGACCTGGCGACCTGGCTAAATGTCAAGATAGCAATCCAAAGGGAGAAGCGGAATTCCCAGAAACTGGCCTTTGACCAACTGCGCGCTGAATTCATGGTCCTTTCTAACAAGTTCCAGAAACTGAAGGAGTTAAACACCGACTGGGCGAAGCTACATAGTGAAGGTCGCGCCTCGGCTAGGAAGTAGACGGAGATCATGAAAGGGATCTTGAAGGAAAATCGTATGGCTATGGACAAAATTCTCCAATCCGTGACAGAGCGCTAGAACCTACAGCTGAAGCACGACATAGTACTGAAGGAGCTAGCCAATTTTAGGGAGGAAAACAGGCAGCTCCGGGCCAAGCTCGCTTGAACACAACATATGTCTATTTAGTACTGAACTGCCTGGTTTATCCTCTGAAGTGGTGATTTTGTAAGCGTGAACTTAACTCTATGCACGATATGTGTGTTCGTCTTAAATTAGTTTGCTCGAGGATTGAGTTTGGCTTAGTTCGGAAAGCACAACTGCAAGTCTTATGATTAACTAGTTTTAGGCATTTGTACAACATAAATTATTCATCTCGAATTTCCTTTATCCTCTATAGTTTGTCCTTGTTCACCCTCGCGTGCCTTCTTCAGTTCCTTCAACAGATCCATAATGCAGCACTCTAGCTTCTTCTTGTCTTCCCTGAGCTGATCCCTCTCCTTTTCTGCATTATGAATCAGCAACCTGTGACTATCATGAAGCTTCTTTGCAGTTCCAACAACCAAGCTCCCATCGATTCCGTTAGTTAACTTTGACTGCAAATTCTCGATTTCTTGTTCCTGCTCCTTATTTCGTACCGACAGCTTATAATTTTTTCCAGCTGCATCACTTACATCAGTAAATCTCCCCGACCTTTCCAACTCATACATCTCCCATAACTGTGCCAAAAATTTCTTTAGTGCATCTGGCCACTCAAGATCCACCCACTCTACTGCTTTACACACCGAGCCAACCTAAAAACACACACACTATAGTGTTATGAACATGAACGATACATTTTACTTCATGTTACAGTTGCACATAATGTAAACAAACCTGATTTGTACAGCCCAAAAACCTTCTCCCAGTGTTACTGTCTTCGAATGCAACATATCTCCTCAGTTTTAGCCCATGGTCACATGGCACTTCTCCATCGAGATCTATGCCCTCCCATTCGGAGTCGTAGATCGTCCTTGGTACCTATAGGTAAACACAAAGCTAAAATCAAACATGATTGCATGCACATATGGAGCTCAGATCGAGTGATTTACCATTGCCTAACCCTAGCCCGAGAAAACAGAGGAACTCACATCATGGAAGGAATACTCAATGTCGGAGAGAAGGCTGTTGCTGCTCGACTGGTCGTCCTTGCCGTTCAAGGACAGCATGGCGAATGCGACGGCGACGGCGACGGCGTCGGCGAGAGAGAGAGAGAGAGAGAGAGAGAGAGAGAGAGAGAGAGAGAGAGAGAGAGAGAGAGAGAGAGAGAGAGAGAGAGAGAGAGAGAGAGGAGAGAGAGAGAGAGAGAGAGAGAGAGAGAGAGAGAGAGAGAGAGAGAGAGAGAGAGAGAGAGGAGAGAGAGAGATGAGAGAGAGAGAGAGAAGCCCTTCTACCGCTGCAATGATGACTTAAATTGGCATGTTACAATAGTTTAATCGATACCATGCCCTTTCCCTGGATTACTGTCTCCTGCCTGATATGGATTCTCTTCACACATTCTCATTTCAAATATTAAACCTGCACTCCCTCCATCCCAATTTCATTGCCTAACGAAAACATACCAGTATATTACATCATCCAAAGAAACAAAATCATGTCAACTACAAGGTACTTATGCATCACTTCTTCAGTCATGGTTTCACAAAACATTACATTATAATCTCCCAACAAACATAACCACAAGATGGTTTCACAAAACATCACATTACAATCTCTCAACAAATGTAATCACAGAAACAAGTATATTACATCAAGTCAAGAAACAAAATCATGTCGACTACAAGGTACATACACATCACTTGTCCTGTCATGGTTTCGCAAAACATTACATTACAGTCTCTCAACAAACAGAATAACAGAAACAAGTACAGTACATCATCTCAAGAAACATAATCATGTCAACTACAATGTATTTATGCATCACTAGTCCAGTCATGGTTTGACAAAACATTACATTACAATGTCACAACAAACATAATAACTGAAACAAGTACGGTACGTCATCTTAAGAAACATAATCATGTCAACTACAATGTACTTATGTCTTATTACAACAACGATGGTTTCAGTGAGTGACATGTCAGAAAATCTCAACAGCTCACACAACATTATATCACAATCTCTCAACAAACATAATCACAGAAGCACGCTCTAAATGCAACAACAGTCAATATTACAAATACAGGCAGGGGAACCCCACGGTCCATATGACAAGCCCAGGGTAGCAGCTCTCATCAGATCTCATCAACGTCGACCACCTCATTCTTTTCAGCCACTACAGGGGCATCTACATCCACTATAACCTGTTCAACAACATCAGAAATGCTACCAAGGAAGAACACCTTCCTGGTTCGCTTCTTTCGCCACATAATCTGCATAAGATCTTCAGTATCCAAAACATCTATGAATTGCTGCTTCTTATGATGCCACCACCGGATTTTTGCCATCTTCTTAGGGCCAATACTAATTTCCTTACCGATCATCTCTCTCATTTCATCTAGAGTTATGTTTTTGGAATCGACAGTGATCTCCATAGTACATGACGAAACTGGCTTATTAACTCCGTCATCAAGTTTTGCCATGTATGAATCCACCTCTATGCGTATACTGAACTTATCTAGATCAGCATCTATTGGTCTGTATTGTCTAGGAGCAGAAGCTCTAGCAGCAAGATCTCCAGCATCTGCATATATATCATCAATCATCGCTTCAACATTCACCTTACGATCAGCTGCACAACACTCCCAAACCATCTGAAGCTCATGGGAGTGCTCAATTTGCTGATAGGTATCATTCATGTTGTGCCGCACCAATTTTGTCCTCTGTCTAGAACCCCAGGGAATTCTAGTGGCAAGCATATCTACCAGCTGTGAAATAGACACAACCTCTTTGCAATTCACAAGCAGATGCACATCTTGCCCGAACACAACCCTCTCGCAACCAAAATCAAGCTTTGCGGTGTACTGCCGAACATGAACTATGAACTCATATAGGTCACTTGTATCAAAATTGTGCCTAATTTGATTAAAAAGGGGAACATTTCAGTTCATTCGATTCTATTATGTCGTAACTAATCTACTTGCAAGATAAGGCATAGATAAGAAAAATTCACCTCTCGCTCCTCTCCCGGGTTTTTTTCTTCGAGATCTGAGTGTTGCATCCGCCCACCAGAGCCGAACAATCCGCCGCGGGCCTTGCTTTTCTCTTCAACCCGCTGCTCGTAGGTACCTTGGGAGCAGAATCCTTGCTGGCCTCCTCGCTAACCGGGGCTGAAGACCTTGCCGCTGCTACATGTTGAGCCCCAGACTTGGGCCCGAACGGACCCTTTTTAGTCAGCGACGTAGCTACAACCTTTGCCTTGCAAGACATGCTCTCGGATTCAGTGTCGGGGGAGGGAGAAAAAAGGTCCTCCGCCGCTAGCAGATTTAGGGCCGGGGAATGGAAGAAAAGGGGTCACTGCCGCCATCGCAGCAAGATTCAGTGTCGAGAGTTAGGAAAGTACAGTAATGTATTTGCCCCTACGACACGTGCAGGGTGGCTAAGAAGAGTGACCGGAGAAGGAGGGGCACAACAGGAACTAGTGTAACGGAATATCCTGACTTAACGGGCGCCATTTGAAAATATTGGGTTTGGCCATCATTCAGTCGAAAGACCCCTCTCAGCAATTGGCGCCCCAACTTTTCGAATCGCGGTGATAAAAATCAACTTGGGTACCGTGTTGCCTAGCTACCCCAACTTTCGGGCCGCAAAATGATATTCTCCTTATATTGGAGTGGGCATCCGGAGAGTCTTGATCGGTTACTCGACCCACGATCGGTGAAGATCAGGGTAGTGTACCTGGATGGTGTGGGTAAAGTGTACAACCTCTGCAGAGTGTAAATCTATTCAAATAGCCGTGTCCGCAGTCATGGACGGTTGGTAAGGTTGCTGTAGAGCGGTGTTGGTTTTGTTTTCAAAAAGGATTTCGGAAAAGAAATGACTTTGAAATGTTTTGACCATGGGATGGTCGGGAAGGATACCTACTTTGACCATGGGATGGTCAGAGAGGTATGGAAGGAGCTTGGTCGTGGGACGACCTGAAAACAGGAACAAATGGGTGAACCAGTCCTAATGTTTTCCAAAACTTTTCAAAAAGGTTTCCAAAATGTTTACAAAGTTTTCAACAAAGATATGTAGATGCTATATCTACAAGAGAAACTATGTGAGAAAAGAACCCCTCCTAGAGCTCTCCTACTACCACAGCCATAATGCATATCCTCTTGTTATTACTACTATCTTAAGGTGGTTTGCGAGTACATTCAAAGTACTCACTGGCATTGTCCCTGGCTATTAACGTGGTCAGATATCAAGACGAAGGTGAAGTGGATGACTATGCGAGCTAGGACGTTCTCCCAGTCAGTTGCCTGTAGGTTAAGGCATGGCTTGGGCTCTGTGCTTGATGAAGTCCGCTGCGAATTATTGATGTAGCCATAACGGCATTCATGTAAGTCTTATAATTCGGTATATTCTCGGATGTTGTAATGATACTTGTCGGTTATGTGCCACGACTAACTGATCATGGGATCGTGGTTGTATGCATAACAGGGATCCTCGGAGGATTAATCCGGGGGCCCACAATAACCACCACGATGCCTGCGAGCAAGTCACTTCTATAGACCACCACAATTAAGGGTTTCCCCATGGATATCGTTATAAGCTTAGTGAATCTCCCTTTTATCCTCCTTTGACTGTGTAGGTTATAAGCCAATGCTTGTAGTCACAAAGTAGCACCGACCATACTCCTATACACGTCCAAAGGGTAGTTCCCTCTCTTTAGTCTTGAAGAAAAATGTTATGTGGTCGACTTCACATACCATCTAGAGAGAGATATCTAACACAATATCATTGGTCAAGTATAGATCAAAGACCAAAGTTATATGTCATCTTTATTTCATTTTATAATAATGCTAAGGTTTCTCCATATCCCCGAGAACAAAGGGAATAATCACACAAGGAAGTAATCACGAACATCATCATATTCATGTGGATGGATTGGAAGTGCAAAGTTAAAATCAAGTGCAAACCCACAATTATATTTGGAGTTACAACAAGATCTAAATGAATGAGAGAGGGGATAATGGTGATGATGGACATGCAATGGTTGATGATGAGGGGTATGATGTGTTATACTATGATGATCCGTGTAGCAGCAAGGATTTCCCATTCTCCAAGTTCCTCCTCTAGATCCCTTCCTGGTGTGGTGTTTCGTGGCTAGAGGAGTCTCTGAATGTCGGATCTTAGATCAATTTTTCCGTGGTGGGATTATTTAACGAGGCAGACATCTTGGCAAGCAGTACAGGCGTACAGTACGGGCAAGCTCCGCTTGTACCACAGGTTATTAGGCTTGTAGTAGCTTCTTCTCGCGTCCTCTCTTCTTGCAAGCGCATGGAAAATCATATAAATGACATTTATCACTTACAAATATCATATTATTACATAGCATGACAGTCCCAATTGATATATTCATAAAAAGACTTAATAGTTTGGGATCATGTTGAAACAAGGGTAAAAGGTGAGCACGAGCACCATAAAATACAAAAATCTGCTTATGCAAAAACATAGGATAAATATGCTTCAAAAATGGACTCATTAATGGACAATTAAACATGTAGGGCATCTTATTCGGTCTCACAAACTTACTTTCATTTATTTTATTTCTTGGACACTTGAAATAAAATAAAATAAGAAGGGAACACACGTACTAGCTCTAAAAAATAAAAGATTATCATAAAACAAAGTTTGGGATATGTAGCTCATGTCAACGGTAATCATAAGAATGTGTCTATAAGTTATCTAAAGTGAAAGAAAGTATGGTTTATATGATTAACCCATTACAGGTTGAATGTCCCATGCCCATTGACCATAAGTACCCAGTCCTCATGCTTCTCAACTTTAAAACCGCAATTGTTCGTCCTCATATGCATATAGTTCCAAATAAGAGATTCAATCGAGGTACCTCTTGTCCCTTTGTACCAGGAGTTACATTTTTGTGAAAAGGGGTTATCCATATTCATATCACAAGACAAATAGACAAATGAACCCCTTAGCCTTTCTTTTTATTTACCATTTGCATAGATTTTTATTAGAATGCTTCATAGAATTTTCATGATGTAGATTTGATGCATATCATGGCTTAAGTTAGCGACCCAAGATTCTCTCTGACACATATGCATACTCAAAAGACTTGTTCATTTCCCTCTCTATTTCACACTGATAGGTACCCACAACCAAAATATCATGACATCCACAATAATAGTGCAATATTTAAAAGCGTTCCCCATCACAACATGGTTCTACTAACAATCAACTCATAAGTTTCCAACCATATAACTTACATATTTTCAGTAGCAAATGGATTAATGGTCTTACCCCACATCTTACTTTCCCATGAGCTTTAAACTACACAAAAGGGATGATTTGAAACCTTCAAAGGCATAACACATTTATTATACTCCACATAGGTAGGTATGGTGGACACTATTGTAATAGATTGGTTCAAGGGATTTGGATATACAAGTCTTCGTTTGTGATCATTTTGGGCTAGTAAAAAGAATGTTGACCATCCACAAACATGCACAAGTGTCCATAGTGCTAATCATTTATTATTAGACAAGAAAACATAAAGTTAACTATCTATGCATGTGGATAAAGACAACACTAAATAAGGCACCTACAAATTGTCATTCATTAAAGCATATGAAACATATAACACTTATGCATACTTGTATTTCAATGTTTATTTCCCTTTTCTTACCATCCAAACTAATCTTCATTTTATTTCTGTAGCTCTTTCATAAACATATTAATAATTTAGTCATGTTGGTATTAATTATTCCAAAGATGGCATGCAAGGTGAATATAAAACTAGACGAAGACGCTACAAGTTTATGTGACTATCTTATGTTGCTCAAAAAACAAAGTTCAGAGGTTTGCAAACCGAGAGTGTAATAGGTACAGTGGGGTTCCTTGGGGATCCCCAAGATCATGGTATTCACAATTCTTGGATATCTCATGGTTTGGTGTTCCTCCATTCCCTGTCAAAACATCTTCAACGCAAAACTTTCTCCCATTTATTTTCTATGGGGTGACATTATTGGGTACAAAGATATGATGCTAGCTTCCATAAAAACCTTGAACAAAATTCTATTTGATTTTTATAGTAGGTATATTATGTTTTTACATTTCCTAAATCTCAAAAAGACTAAAAAGAATCAATTTTAAACTCAAAAGCATGCATTAAACAAAAGTTGACAGAATATGTCCAAAAAAATATTACCGCAGAACGTAATTATTTTGCCCACTTAAACATATCAAGATTTTTATCCAATTTGTGTGCATATATAGGATGAAAATTTGTAACTATAGTATAAATTTGAGTGCAATCAGAGTTACATGAAAAATCAGAGAATTTTCCACTAAATAGTGTTCACGCAGGAAATTTGCTACTCCATATGTTTCTTCAACTTAATATCATCCAAATGGGTTAAACTTGTCACTTTATCGAAAACTAATGTAGGTAAACTAAAAGACAACTCTATCTTGCTACAACAAGAGTACACAAAGAAAATCCAAAAAAGATAAACTAACTGGGTTGCCTCCCGTAAAGCGTTTTATTTATAGCCATATAGCTAGGCCTTACTTACTTGATTCAAGATAGGTGGAAATCATGTGGTAGCTTGTACCTTGGTGCTATCTCATTCCTTGGAAAATAATCCATACACTTCTTATGGGTGAACTTAAAATACACATTCCCTTCCTTTTGTAATGACCCGAATCTCTAAGATTTGAAGTCTCTATGTTTACAGTGCTATCCCCAGATCATAGCTAGCACACATAGTAACAAAATGAAATAGCAGATAAGCATAGGTCATTTTATTACTCATTGATAGATCCAGTATATAATACAAGTTACACAGCATATAATGGTTGCTCACTTTACAGCGGAAACATAATCGATAATCTTGGGCTCCATCAATGCCATATGGCATGTTGAGTATAGGCACGCGAACCTAGTCGTCCTCACTCATGATCATACACCCTCCAACATGACACGTTGCAGCCGAAAATATTGGTCGATACACCACCTATGCCTATTTCTACATGCATAAGGCTGTATGTGGAGGCCATATGGTTTATTTGCGTAAAGCCAATTTTGTTTGCATAAAACATTTCAAAACTTCCTTTGTCCTTTGTACATTTTTAAATCAAAATAATATAGGGTCAGAACACTAGGAATCCACCAGAGTTCACCAACCTATACCCATCCCAAATACGGCTAAACTAGCTCTAGAGCCACTCGTTGGATAGAGCCGACATGCTAATTTTCAGGTACACAAATCCTTCAACCACTCGTTGGATGAAGGTAGTGTCATAGAACATTTCCAAAAAGGTTTTTACAATAGAGGAAATCCTTCAGAGGCTTCAATCTTTAGTTTCTTATATCTGGGAGCATGATTAATCGATTAGATCATACACTATGCAGAGGTTGTACACTTTTCCCACATATCAAAATCCAATCTCTTTGTGGAGACTCCGTTCATGGATCATGACGAAGTCTTCCATAGAAGCCCCCCTATACATGTATGATACGTTGCTAACGTATCCATAATTTTTGATGTTCCATGCTTGGTTTTATCTACTTTCTTATGTTTTGTCCACACATTAGAGTACTTTCTATACACTTTCTTGGACTAACCTATTAACAAGAGCCACAGTGCCAGCTGCCTGTTTTCTGCTATTTTTGGTTCCAGGAAAGTCAGAAAATGAATATTCTCGGAATCGGACGGGACAAAGCTAAAGTCAGTTTTTCACCGAGGGGGACACGGAGCCAGAGTACGAGACGGAAAGGGGCTAGGGGGCCGCCACACCACCTGGCCGCGCGACCAAGCCTGACCACGCCAGGGGGTGGTCTGGCCGCCTCGGGCACCCCCTCGGCCTCCCCTTTCGCCTATAAGATGCCTCCGATCCAAAAACCCTAAGTACCCAATCAAAATTCCACGAAAGAGTCTGTAGCCGTTGTTATCTCCATCCCTGGATCGGGAGGGATCTGAAGCTCTTCCCGGGACCCTGCCGGAGGGGAGAATTCACCTTGTAGGCCTTCTTCATCACCATGAAAGCCTCCGGTGTGATGCGTGAGTAGTTCATCCTTGGACTACGGGTCCATGTAGTAGCTAGATGGCTGGTTCTTCTCCTTTGTGCTATCATGTTTAGATCTTGTGAGCTCCGTTCATGATCAAGATCATCTATTTGTAATTCCTACATGTTGTGTTTACGGGGATCCGATGGATATTGAGATGCTATTTCAGATTGATTATTGATTCTATCATGTCTTTGTTATTTGTGATCTTGCATGCTTTCCTTTATTAGTAGCTATCTTGGCCAAGTAGATGCTAGCAACTCCAAGAGTTAGTATTTATGATCGATAGTGGGTTCATGCCTCTAGTAATCTGGGGAAGTGACAGAAATATCTAAGGTACTAGAAGTGATGTTGCTACTAGGGATAAAACAGCAATCATGTGTTCATAGAACAATCGTATTGTTTAATTTACACGCAATGCGTAATGCAATTATCTATTGCTTGCAACTTAATACTGGAGGGGGTTCGGATGATAACCTGAAGGTGGACTATTAGTCATAGATGCATTTGGATTACATTCTATGTATAATGTTGTAATGCCCAATCAAGTGTCAACGGAGTGAAGATGAGTAGTATATGCATGATTGCTTTCTCGATGTTTGTCAATTTCCCCGCTGTAATTTGTTCACCCAACATGTCATCTGTCTTAAGGAGAGCCACCACTTCCTTTCTTTTATCATCAATCTACAACTATTTACTGTTTTCTGTTTACTTTCTGCAAACTATTACTTTCTTCCACACAATACTTTTAATCCTTTGTTTTCAGCAAAACCGGTGAGATTGACAACCTCACTGTAAGTTGGGGGCAAAGTTCTGTGGTTGTGTTGTGCAGGTTTCCACATTACTGCTGGCACTGGTAGTGCGCCCTGCCAAAGTCTAGCTAGCAACACCTTGGAGGTGTTTCCTTGCTCCTACTGGATTGATAACCTTGGTTTCATAACTGAGGGAAAACTTGATGCTGTGCTCATCATACCTTCCTCTTGGGGTTCCCTAACGAGTTCGATATATTTTGGGCCATCAAGCTATTTTTCTGGCGTCGTTGCCGGGGAGTCAAGGACATCTTCACAAGGGGAGTCCCTCATAACCAATCTCTTTACTTTGTTATTTTTGTTTTGCTTAGTTTATTTTTGCTTTGTTTGCTTGTTTCTTTATCAAAAATACAAAAAAAATTAGTTCCTACTATAGTTGTTATTTTCATTGGTCTGCTATTGTCTTGCTTTATCATTCTTTCTATCAATGGTTGGTTTCTTTGAAACTGAACCTAATTGGCAAGGTGGTTTCATGGAAGAACAAAGATATTATTATAAAATGATAAAGCGCCACGTCGCCAGACTAATTCTGTTTAATTAGAAAATAGACAGATTTAGTAATTAACTTAGAAAATCCATAACTTTTGATTCACAAATCAGAAAAATACAAATTTGGTGTCTATGGATTCAGAAAAATAAGACCTTTATTATGGAGGCCTTGTTTCACACTTTTGCCTTTATAAACTTGGAATTATAGGTAGAACCTTTTTAGGAGTATTTTGTTCATAAAAATTGTGTTATAAATTATTTTTGAGTATTTCTTCTGCAATTAGTTGAAGTATTATGTCCTCTGTACTGTAGACTCTGTAAGTTGTAGAGTTGTGTTCATATCATTGCATATTGCATGCATTCATGTTTTTGTAATGTTTTATTGATTGAATTATTGTTGTTATTTTGATCTTGTGTAGATTGTGTGGATTGTGAAGTTTGTTGCTGTGAGGATTGTACCTATTCCCCTAGTTACCAAGGCAAGTGATATTTCATCTCATGTCCTATTATTTTCACTATTGCACTAGTGATATTTTGTAGATCTTAGCATGTTAGGATTAGTCATATGTTACCATACTATGCCATGCTAACCTATAGTGTATATCTTGGTAGTATTCCCTAGATAAAGACTTTGTATGCTAGAATGCTTAGCTATGCTATTAGAATTTGTGGGTGGATTATACACATAAGATAGCATGGAAAGATATTATTTTGTTTAACTAAGAAAACAACTAATGTTAATGAAACACCTGGGTGGATTGGGCTTGCTTGGATTATGTTGAGTGGTTACTCAGGGGCCATGTCTATGGTCAGCTGGTGTATCACACTTGTGGATGGCCACCCAGGAACAAAGAGATTGCAGACGTTCTTGTCGTGAAGCTTCCAGTGCAGCCACATGGCATATAGGCTCTGCCTTGACCGACTAAGTTGTGAGAACTCAGCCAGACGGACAGAGGGTGGTAGTGATGATAGGATGGAACGCGTCCGTGGTGGTCTGAGGGATTGCTTCTGAAAAGTCTCGTCTCGATGCATGTCGAGTCCTGTGGGGAAAGTGCACCACCTCTCGAGAGGGTAAAACTAAGTACTTAGCCGTGTCCCCGGTTATGGACATTCCTGAGCCTCAAGACAGTGAAGCAGTTCAATAATCTCCTCATCCAAATTTCTCTAAGTTAAAACTTGTGGGTGAACATGGGTAGAGGTTCAGTGATGTCCATCATTGGTACCTTATAGCTGGAATGAAAAACTTCTTCAAAAACTATAAGTTAAACTAATTTTAGCAAAGCCAGCCATAACCCCACTTAGCCATATATTCATGTAGATGTTGGATTATACTAAGTATCTATGGTATCACTTGCCAATACAATTCCAAATGTATTGACCCTTGTGGCTGTAACTTATTATGTTGCAGGATACTCTGATGATGAGTAGGGTTGCGGGTCTACACTCGACATGCTTGCCTGTGGCACATGAAGACCAAAGACTCTATTATTATTATACTATGTAATGTGAACTTTAAGTGCCTTAGCCTTGGGCTAAGTGAGTTATAAGAACCATTATATTCCTGGATATGCGATGTAATAATGACCTTTGTTTCTATGTACTTCATCTTAAACTGTGGGTGCTAGCATTTTTGATCCAGGGACTAGCACTGCAAACACAGGGATCTTACCTTATTATGGTGAGATCTTACGGATGGTATCAGAGCATTGTGTTGCCTGTAGGTTCCTGACCCTAGAATGGATTAGACTAAGGAAAACCTTAGGAAAAATAACTCTATATTTCAACTTTACACTTGTCTTTTCATCTCGTAAAGCTTTCCCTAATCATCCTTCTCATCTATTTTTGTAGATGTCCACCATCAATGAATCTGTCAAGAAGGGACCACTCATGACTATGACCCTAGAGTGTGAGACAGAATTTCCCAATGTGCTCAAGAACCTCATGCTTGGCTTGGGGATGAATGGTGAAGCCGTGTACAAGGGATTTCCTGTGATAGATGAAGGACAAGAGTATTGGTGGGTGCAACTCCACTTGTATAAGAACAAGGAAGACGATCCCAAGAGTACGGGATTCTGCATGTTCACCAACTCTGAAATGCACCCGTCATTCTTTGACTCTGCAAGGAATGCTGCATGGAAGGCTATTGAGGAACTTGGGGAAAGACTCAAGTATAGAATGCTCAATACTCAGGAGGATCTCAAGGAGGAGAAGCGTCTTGCCCAAGACTCAAAGGCCACTGCGAAACGCCTAAGTAAGGATATCATAGGCTTAGCCTTGGAGCTATGCGACCAAGACAAGCAGATGGCTGCCAAGTATGCCCAGATTGCCGCCTTGGTTAAGAAGGAGTGAGATATTAGTCGGACCACCACCCTTGACGTTATGTCACGTTAATATTTCGACCATACCAACCTATGTGGTATGGCAAAAATAAAGTTATGTCTAGAACCTTGAGTGCTTGAGTTGAATTAATGTATTGCTACTTGGAATGTTTTGTTGGTTGAATTCCCTTTCATTTTGTGACTTGTATTTTCTTTCTCTATTGCGTTACTAACTTTCTCCATACTATGCAAAAGATGCCAAACTTTGTCTACAGCACGGCCGAGGATTTCAAGGGGACTCGCTTTGGGACTCGTATCTTGGAGCTAGTCCAAGTGCTCGCTCTTCCGATTCCCACTATTCAGGGACTTCAGCTGAGGAAGTTTCAAAGGAAGGACTTATGGGGATTCAGAGTTACCCAGCCAAGACGTGAGACAGAGCCCCAAACTGGGGAGATTACCTTCAAGGTTCTCCATGATGACATGGAGAGGGGCCTCGACGTCGCAATGCAGGAACTATTGGGACGCCTATGTGGACGTCATTCTTCCGAGATCAAGAGCCACTACTTCCACTTCTTTGGGAGGCGCGGCGAGGATGGAGAGCCTATTGTGTTGGACAAGGCCACTAAGGATTCTATCAAGCCCGTGCGTCACTACCTCCAGGACTTAGAGAGCCTTATTAGACACCTTGATACTGATAGGACTAACGTGATGCTTAGCAATGATGAACTACGAGTCCAACTCAAGGAGAAAGACAAGGCCTTCCAGGAACAGGAAAATCAAATCAAGGAAATGGAGAAGAAGTTTGAAGACCAAGATAAGAAATTCAAGAACCAAGAGAAGAGAGTTCAGGAGAAGAACAAGAAGATTAGAGACTTGGAGACCGAGTTAGAGCTGGAGAACATAGAGCTGGAAGCGGATCACGAGGTGATAGAGAGGCTACGCACACAGAAGAGAGAGTTACAGACGAAGATCGATGCTCTGACTACCAACTTGGAGGAATACAAGGCAGGATTCGCATCAGCGGGACTTGCTCTAGTAGAGGAGGAAGTTGACATGGAGGAGTAGTGATACTATTCCATCTACCTATCATTCTATTATTATTGAGTGCATAGGTCATACCGACTTGTGGGTTACTATGCTAGTATGTTATCTTTGTAGACTCTGTTATTGTTGTGATGTTGGAACCTGCATGTGCTTGTTTGTCTGAATTGTTGTTTTATTTGGGTTATCTATCATTACTTACCCTTACTAAACCCACAGATGCCTCCCCGACGCAACAACGAGGATAACAATGACAATGGAATGCAGCAGATGATGGCTGCACAGACCCAATTGATGCAAATGATGACTCAATTTATGGCAAACCAGAATCAGAACAACAATAATAACAACAATAACAACCAGAACAATCCACCACCTCTGGATATGCTGACCAGATTTCTAAGGCTGAGACCTGCCAAGTTCTCAGGTACCTCTGACCCTATGGTAGCAAATGATTGGTTACGCTCTGTGAATAAGGACCTAGTCACGGTTGGGTGCACGGATGCAGAGAAGGTCAGATTTGCAGCACACTTGTTGGAAGGTCATGCAGCTGCTTGGTGGGATAATTTTCAAATTACCCACCCTATTGAAGAAGTGACTTGGGCAATGTTTGAAGATGGGTTTCACACCACTAACATCTCTGCTGGAATAATGGGATTGAAGAAAAAGGAGTTTCATAACCTCAAGCAACGCCATCGCAGTATTTCTGAATACATCGAGGAGTTCAATAATTTGTCACGATAGGCACCCGATGATGTTGACACTGATGCAAAGAGGAAGGAGAAGTTCCTAGATGGGTTAAATGATGAAATTTCTATGCAATTATCTGTTGCGTATGTTCCAACTTATCAATCTTTATGTGATAAAGCTACCATCCTGGAAAACAAGATGAAACTAGTGGAGGGTAGAAAGAGGAAGCATCATTTTGATAAGTTTGGATCGGGATCTCCTCACAAGCGCCCTCATGGTGAAGGAAGTGGGAGCTTAGGATTCCACAAGAATGGGAATCATAATAACCATCGTAACAACAACCACCACCATGATGGAAACAACCATCGTGGACATAACAAAAGTGGATTCAGGAACAATCACAATAATCATGGCCATGGGAACCAAAATGGTCAGAACCGTCATAGTCAGCCAGCGAAGAAAGACATCAGTCAGGTGTAATGTTTCAAATGTAAGAAGACAGGACACTATGCTAATGAATGCCCAAAAAAGAAGGCTGATGGGGCTAAGCCAAACCCATTCCAAAAGGGCCATGTGAATCACATTAATGTGGAGGAAATTCAAGAAGGATCTGATGCCGTGATCGGTAAGTTCATGATTAATGCCTTTCCTACACTTATCCTTTTCGATACTGGCGCATCGCATTCATTCATTTCAAGAGCATTTGTAATCAAAAATGAACTCTCCACTGAAACTATTGGATGTCCTATGAAGGTAAGTTCTCCGGGTGGAGAAATGATAGTAAATTCAAGGTGCCGACATATCACCCTAGAAATTGGAAAACACAAGTTCCCGATTAGTTTAATAATCCTAGAGTCCCAAGGATTAGATGTTATATTAGGGATGGACTAGTTGACCCGCTATGAAGGGGTGATTGATTGTGCCAAGCGAACTATTATGCTCACTACCCCAGAAAAGAAAAGGATCAGGTTCAAGTCTAGCTTTGAACCCAAGGGAAGCAAGGTTAATTCTCTTAAGGGGGTTAGCCTAGATAAAGTTCCAATAGTGAGGGAATATCCAGATGTGTTCCCCGAGGAATTACCTGGCATGCCACCAGATAGGGACGTGGAGTTTCTGATAGACCTACTACCAGGAACGGGACCTATAGCAAAGAGACCTTACAAAATGTCGGTGGATGAATTAAAAGAACTCAAGAAACAGCTGGGAGAACAGTTAAATAAGGGATTTATCCAACCAAGCTCGTCGTCTTGGGGAGCACCAGTCTTGTTCGTTGAGAAGAAAGACCAAAGTCAAAGGCTATGCATAGATTATCGTTCACTCAACGAAGTGACCATAAAGAACAAATATCCCCTGCCTAGAATAAATGATCTCTTCGATCAGCTAAAGGGAGCATGTGTTTTCTCAAAAATTGATCTTCGATCAGGATACTTCCAACTAAAGATCAGAGAACATGACGTACCCAAGACTGCATTCACCACTAGATACGGGTTTTATGAATATACAGTGATGCCGTTTGGATTGACTAATGCACCGGCCTACTTCATGAACATGATGAATAAGGTATTCATGGAATTCCTTGACAAGTTCGTAGTGGTATTCATCGATGATATATTGGTATATTCCAAAAGCAGCAAAGAACATGAAGAACATCTACGCCTGATTCTAGAGAAACTTAGAGAACATAAAATTTATGCCAAGTTCAGCAAATGTGAATTCTGGCTGAATGAAGTGGGATTTCTTGGACACATAGTATCTGGTAGTGGTATAGCTATTGATCCAGCAAAAGTGGCAGCTGTGACAGAATGGGAACCTCCTAAATCCGTTAAAGAAGTCTGTAGCTTCCTTGGCCTAGCAGGGTACTATCGAAGGTTCATTGAAAATTTCTCTAAGATTGCAAAGCCCATGACTAATCTGCTGAAGAAGGAGAATAAGTTTAATTGGACAGAAACTTGCGAAACCATCTTTCAGGAATTGAAAAAGAGGCTAGTTTCAGCACTAGTGTTATGTTTGCCAGATCTTGAGAAAGACTTTCAAGTATACTATGATGCATCTCACCAAGGATTAGGAGGTGTATTAATGCAGGAAGGTAGAGTGGTAGCTTATGCATCAAGACAACTCAAAAATCATGAAGTGAACTATCCTACTCATGATCTAGAGTTGGCATCAGTTGTGCATGCACTAAAAACATGGAGACATTATCTTATGGGAAAACGTTGTGAAATGTTCACTGATCACAAGAGTTTGAAATATATTTTTACACAGAAAGAGCTCAACATGAGACAAAGAAGATGGCTAGAACTTATCAAGGACTATGACTTAAGTTTGCAATACCACCCTGGAAAGGCAAACGTCGTAGTCGATGCATTAAGCCGCAAGGCTCATGTAAATGGCCTCCATAAAGGAGAATTGCCAGAGGAGTTATGTGCCCAATTTAGAGAGCTGAGACTTGAAATTGTGCCTGAAGGGTACCTTGCATCCTTGGAAGTGCAACCCACACTAATGGAAAAAATTCAAGAAGCCCAAAAGTTGGACAAAGAAATAGAGGAAATCAAAGGTAAAGTTAGTGAAGGCAAGGCGAAAGGATTCCATGTGGATGATCAAGGAATCTTATGGTACGAAAAACGTATCTGTGTTCCGCAGGATCTTGAACTTAAGAATCTGATCTTACAAGAGGCGCACAACTCACCGTATTCAATTCATCCTGGCAATACCAAGATGTATATGGATGTTAAGGAGAGGTTTTGGTGGAATAATTTAAAGAAGGACATAGCAGAGCACATTGCCTTGTGCGACGTGTGCAGTCGTGTAAAGGCAGAACATCAGAAACCGGCAGGATTATTACAACCACTGCCAATACCTGATTGGACATGGGATAAAATTGGTATGGATTTTATCACTGGATTACCCAGAACTAAATCTGGATACGATTCCATATGTGTTATCGTTGACCGCTTGACAAAAGTGGCCCATTTCATACCAGTGAAGACCACTTATACAAGTGCCAAACTAGCCAAGATTTACATGAATAGAATTGTATGTTTGCATGGGGTACCTAAAAGTATCGTGTCCGACAGAGGAACTCAGTTTACTTCGCATTTTTGGCGACAACTTCACGAGTCATTGGGAACTCGACTGGAGTTCAGCACTGCGTTTCATCCACAAACTGATGGACAGACAGAAAGGACCAATCAAATATTAGAGGATATGCTAAGGGCATGTGCGTTAGATTATGGATCCAGTTGGGATGAAAGTCTACCGTACGCAGAGTTTTCTTACAATAACAGCTATCAATCAAGCATAGAAATGGCTCCATTTGAATTTCTTTATGGAAGGAAGTGTACTACACCATTACTATGGAATGGAGTAGGGGAAAGAAATCTGTTCGGGCTAGACCTAATCAAAGAGGCCGAAGAGAAAGTCAAGATGGTGAGAGATAGGCTAAAGGTAGCCCAATCTTGGCAGAAGAGCTATGCAGATCCAAAATGTAGAGAGGTTACCTATGAGGTTGGTGATAGAGTTTACCTCAGGGTATCACCACTTCGTGGTGTAAAGAGATTTGGAATCAAAGGAAAACTAGCACCACGCTATGTAGGGCCTTTCAAGATTTTGAGTCGCAAAGGAGAAGTGGCATATGAGATAGAATTACCAGAATCTTTGTCAGCAGTTCATAATGTATTCCATGTTAGTCAGCTGAAGAAGTGTCACCTAGACATGGAAGAAACTTCGTTGAAAGACACCATACCATTGGAGGAAGTTCAGCTAGATAATGATCTCACTTATGAAGAGAAACCTATTAAGATTCTAGAGACCGCAGAAAGAATTACCCGTACCAAGACCATCAAATTCTGCAAAGTGCAGTGGAACCATCACACTAAATCATAAGCAACATGGGAACGAGAGGATGAACTTCGGAGAGACCACCCTCACCTATTTGCTAGCCAACCCGAATCTCGAGGGCGAGATTCATCTTAAGGGGGTTAGATTTGTAACATCCCAAATTTTTCATCTAAAATCATCATCATTGCACTCATATCGTCATGGCATGTAATTGCATTGCATTTAGAATGTCCTCCAAAAATTTGGTGCAATTTTGAGCCTTGAATAAAAAGATATGAATCTTTGAAAATGGGATCAAAGAAAATGCTATATTACCTATTAAATCCAAAGTAGAATACTTTGGATTAAAATAGAAGATAAATATGTTTCATAATACCCTAAAAACCTAACTTGAGCTTTCACAAATGTTCACAAATTGATTTGAATCAATTTGAAACCTTAAATCCAAAGTTGTAGAGAAAACATAAATAGAAAAAGAATAGGAAAAAAAAGAGAGCAGCTTCTGGCCTTTGGCCCAATCCGGCCCAGCAACCACCCGGGCTCCCTCTCCCCCTCTTTTTGCACACCCCCTCAACTTACCCCCTCCCGCTGACAGACTAACCCCACGCCCACGTCACCACCACCCCGTCGTCTTCAACCCCCGAGCGACGAACACCTCTCCTCTTCTCTGCCGTTTCGAAATCGACCTAAATTCGGCCGTTTCTAGTATTAATCCCCCACGGCGATTACTCCTACTTAACCCTCACCCTCTCCTCATCATTTTCCCCTCAGCCACTTCCCCCGGAGAGCCCCCAGGCTCCCCAATTACGAGCTCAAACCGTCGCTGTCCGACGGACTCCGGCGACGATTCCGGTGAACCCAGGCTGCCCGGCGCCCTTCTCTCTGTCCTACTTTGTTTGCCGTGTACTGGCGCGTGTTTTGAACCCGACCACGTGTTTTCTCTTGCCCCAGATCGACGACTCGGACGATTCCGGCGAACTCCTCTGCCGCCACCGTCGGTCGCCTTCTCCGGTAAAGGTAGGGCTCCCGCCGCCCATTTTTGGTCTTTACTAGATCATGCAGACACTTGTGCACCTCGCTGACCTCTTTGCCGGTTGGTTCGAGCCCCAGGTCGTCATCTCCGTCACCGAGCATGCCATGCTTGATATTGTTTTGGCTTTATGCTTAGTGATCTTTGATGTAGCATGACATGTTATAAACAATTGGGATTGCTTAATGTGCCTTGGAAGAATCATGTGTTGTTTAAGCATATTAAAGCATAGTATTGTGGTATTCTCCTTTGATGCTTTATTCGGGTTGACTTGGCACAAGCTCACACCATGTTATGACTATCCCAAGTCACCATAAGCCTTTATGATCCTTTAGTTTTCGACTTGTAATATCACTTTATGCTTTGATTAATGATGTTTTGTCGCTCTGCATGATTATGGCCATTATTGCTCTCTTAGTCGGTCGCTCCTGGTCTTTTGCTAGCCTCCATAACCAAGTATGAGTTCCACTCATGCATCCAACTCCTAAAAGCAAGTTATTCCAAAGAGTCCATCATACCTACCTATTAGCATTTGCTATTCCAAGTATATTCATGTTTTTATCTACCTTCCGAATTAAACTTGTTATGAGAAAATTAGTGATTAAAGCTCTCACAAACTTGATGGCACACTTTACTTCCTTTCATTTAATAAACTTGAGCCATTGCGTCCATCTTTGTTGCGTATATGCTTGCGCTTTATAAGTTGAAGTTAGCAGAACCATGTATCATGGGGAACGCTTTCAACATTGCACTTGTACTTTGTACCTCGTTGATATCATGTTCTTTTGCTTATGGATCCCGGCGGTGTGAAATAAAAGGGGAACTTGTAAGATCATGGAGTCTGTATGTGTGTTAGAGAAACGCCTGGGCCGCTAGCCTAAGCCATGCCTAATCAGGGTGGAAACTTGCAGCGTAACCATAATGAGCACTCTATGAAGCATCCTCAATAAAAACCTATGCAAATAGCAAATAAAAAGATCGCTGAGATGCTCATTGTCTGCTTGCCTTGTCATTTTGATTATGGGATAGCTCCTGTATCATGTGCAAGGGGTACCCCGTTGGCGGTTCTCTATGATACATATGTACTTACAATGACAAGAGCTTACTTGTGACTAAAGTTGAGTAGCATGAGGTTCGGTCTTCTTAAGTAAGGGGCATGAGATTTCAGCTTAAAACTTGTCAAGCATATCCTCTTAGTTGTGTCACTTTAACCTTAATCACCTAAAAGATGCTTATGATAGGGGCAATGAGAGCTAAAAGCTAAAAAGTTCCATAATTTTTGGAAGCTCTTTATGAAACTTGAATCCCTACTTCCTTCTATGAAGGCCCTTCTTTTACTTTTATGTTGTGTCTCCATCTTCTATCTTTATGCACCTATTTTGAGAGCATAGTGGCCATTCTTAGTTATATGTGCATTGTCCCAAGACTTGTTGATTGATGCATAACTTTGATATTGCTTATTCTTAAACTATTTGTATCTAGTCACTCTTATGAACTTTGAAGGTGTCCTATGCATTTATGTGTGCTACTCTATGAGAGACAAGATGAATGCCACTATGCTATGTTTTCTTTATGTGACACAAACAAACGTCTTGCAAAGCATTATTATTCATGAATCTTTTGTTTGTGCCTTTTCATGTTGCAACATAGTTGCTTTGTCTTATTGTTAGAACTTTATCTTTCATGTTATGATTGAAGTAATATGATCCCAGTTATCAATGTTTACAAATACTTTGATCAAGTTTATGATGGTGCATGTCACCTCAAAAATTATTCTTTCCTTTTATCACTTACCTACTCGAGGACGAGAAGGAGTTAAGCTTGGGGATGTTGATACATTGCTAACGTATCCATAATTTTGATGTTCCATGCTTGGTTTTATCTACTTTCTTATATTTTGTCCACACTTTGGAGTACTTTCTATAAACTTTCTTGGACTAACCTATTAACAAGAGCCATAGTGCCAGCTGCCTGTTTTCTGCTTTTTTTTGTTCCAGGAAAGTCAGAAAATGAATATCCTTGGAATTGGACGGGACAAAAGCCAAAGTCAGTTTTTCACCGAGGGGAACACGGAGCCAGAGTACGAGACGGAGAAGGGCCAGGGGCCGCCACACCACCTGGCCACGCGGCCAAGCCTGGCCCGTGCCAGGGGTGGTCTGGCCGCCTCGGGCACCCCCATGACCTCCCCTTTCGCCTATAAAATGCCTCCGATACAGAAACCCTAATGTCAACACCCGTATTTTTAATCCCAGATGCCCGTTATGCCATACCTCGCAATCCCAGGATTACCATTTTTGCGAGACATAACGGATTGGATATCACAGTACATCATCCATTACAAACCATACATAAGGTCTTACACAAATAAGGATCTCATGATCCAGTCTTAATACAACAAGCAGCGGAATTAAAAGATAAGCGTAGCGGTGGGGTCCATCTTCAGGGGCACAGGCAATGCTGACGAAGTAAGATAGTCCTAGTTATCATAGCCGTCCTACTGGCCATCATCTTGATAGTCTCCTTCATAGTCTGGCCATGAGAATATCCAGGGACAAAAGCCATGGGTACTCTTTAAGTACTCGCAAACTACCTCTAACAAGTAATATAGTTCTAAGTCAAGTACTAACTCTATGTTTAACTATAAAGTTAAGTTTGAAACCTAAGCTGAGTTCTGAAGCAAAGAAAGATAAAATAAATTTATGGAATCACTTAAGTTGGGAAGCTAGTATCATAAACACAACCCTGTTGTGGTCAAGTCAAGATTCATCATTCATTTCAAGTTATTTGGAAAACATCTGACAACGAAACAGTATGGCCATTCCAACTGTCCATAACCGTGGACACGGCTATTCGAATAGTTTGACACTCTGCAGAGGTGGTACACTTTCACCACAAGATTCGATACATCTGTCAGGGATAACCCGGAATCATCATACTTAGTATGCAGATAATCAAACATAACCTTCCCTTTACACACCCTAGTATAAGAACCTCTCCTATGAGCATGGCCTCCCAACCATGACCATCAGTCATCTTGGGCACTGCATAGGTGGACATCATGAGAGGTAGCCTCTGCTCAAACCTCTCCCGCGAGGGAACTCATACTAATGAATTTAAATTTCCAGCTAAGCCTTACCCAATTCAGGTAGTGTGGTTGTACGGTAAATTTGGAATGGTATCGCATCCGAATCCAACCATCAGTTTTATAAAAGGGTTAAGGCTCATGCCTCATCATTTTCATCATCATAAACCATTTGTGTTTCTCAACACATGTCAAAACATCTCAATAGAATGACTCATCATTCCAAGGTTTTCACAATTCATTTTCACCAAGTGTTCCCATCTAAAGTGACTCAAGTTTTTGATCTACTCTAAACTACTAAGTTAAGAGTATTCACTAAGGTGGAAGTGATGGGTTCAATCTCATGCCATAGAATGACATCTAAAGGGTTCTAAATAGGTCAAGTTTTATACTTTTTATGCTACCTTCAAAAGAAGTTAAGAACTTGGATAAAGTAAAGGAGGTAAAGCTTGTAAAAGACTTGGGATATCTAATAGTCAAAGTGATATGACTCAAGCTTGCCTATAGCATCTTGCTAAGCTATCTATTTTAATCCTAGCTTGCTAAGCATTATATTTGCAAATGTTAGCTTGCATGGCTAATGGTGGCTTGCAAGTACAACTTGCAAGGATTAACTTGGATAGGGCTAGCTTGCCTTGGTTGGTGTAGTGGTTGAAGTATTCTTCTTCTTCTTCTTGGTAGAACTCCTCCTCCTCGTAGACTTGGTCGGTACTATCGTCTATAAATACATACGGAACACACAATCACCAAACAATACCTAACTAGTCTAATTAGCATTCTAAGACACATATTTGATGATCTATTATCATCACCAGCATCACAAGTTTAATTCACTAGTTTCATTCTTTTTATTTCAGAAAATAATTTCTACTCATTGAAAAATTAACTAAGATTTAATATTCACCACTTAAAATATGGGATCATGTGGACACATGTCCTCACCACATATTCTAACATGTGGGAATGAGATTTAAAGGTTGGATCATAATTACTTTGGTTTAAGTTCATTATTTAATGATTTAAAGTGACTAGAAATGCCTATATAGCATTATTTTGGTACTAGTCCAAATTCACTGCATGTAAACCTTAATATTATTATATATTCAGATAGGTATGGTGAAATGTGATTTTTGAGAGGTGGAATCAACTCAAAATCTATCTTGGTTGATTTTATAAAAATGTTGTAAGTTGCAAAAGCTTCTGTTTTGTTATTTTTATTAGGAGAGATCTATAACTCTAATTGAATTAAATCCAACGGGCTTGGATAGATCATTTCCATAGCTTTCATACAAAATTAGTTTCATGCAATTTGGATTTATAAATCTCTCTGAAATGATTTTACAACTAGGGGACAGACTAAGATTTAAACTAAAAAGAAAAATCCAATTTTGAATGGCTGGGCTAGCGCGGGAATGAACATGGGCCGGGCCAGTGGCGCTCCGTGGCACGGGGCTCAGCTGACATGCGGGCTCCACCAGTCAGCGGCACAAAAACACCGAAACGGTATCTAGCATTCTAGGCCACACGATTAAAAGGGGATCTAACGGTGGGGGTTCATCGTCGTCGACGGATTACTCCGGCAAGAACTTGACCTAGACGCGGCGGTGGGGGTCGACTGGGTCGTACCAAGGCTCCAGCAAGGTCGGTGAGGCGGGCAAACGGGCTGGAAGACGACGGCGAAGCGAGGCGCGATTGCGGCAGAGCTTGGGGTGCCCTAAATCGCAGGCGCCCTTCTCCTCCTACTGCGGCGGCTCCGGCTCCAATTCCGGCGAGGCAGAGCTCGAGCAGCAGCGGCTAGAGGTGGGTGAGGTTCAGTGAGAGGTGGGGAGTGAGTGGGTGTGGAGAAATGAGGCTGGGGAGGCCGGCTTATATAGGCCCGACGGTGAGACTGAGCGGTGTGGGCAGGCGACTCCGACGAGGGCAGCACAGGGGGCTAGCGGCGTGGCTCGAGGTAGGGGACGGTGGCTTGTCTCCTGGTGGTGCGCTGAGGCTTAAAGGCACGGCAAGGCGAGCTTTGTGCTGGTCGGGAGCGTCACGCGCTCTGGGCGGCAGAGGCTGCGGGTTCGACGGCGAGCAGTGGCTGGGGTGCGTTGGGCGGCCAGCGGGGCTGTCTGGGGTGTTCCCTAGGTGTTGGCGAAGCTTTAGGCGTGGGCTGTGGCCGAGGGGCGGTCTGTGCACGCGGGGACAGTGCACGCTCTGTGGGCGGCGTCGACATGGTCGACCAGCTCCGGGCACGGCGATTCTTGGCCGTTCTGGTCTCTGGCTCTGGGCTAGGGCTGGTTGGACGGTGGAGGTAGACCACGAGCGACGTGCTGGACAAGGTGAGAGAGGCTGGCGGCTGTTGTGGCGCGATGTCGCTAGTGAGGGTGCTCAAGGTGCTCCGCCTTAATGGCCATGACCATTTGGTCATGTGCATAGGGCTTGGCCGGGCTAGCAAGGGGTAGGGGTGCACTGAGGAGGACAAGGGGACCGAGTTAGGCCCAAATGGTGACCAAAATCACTGCTCAAAATAGTGTTTTGAATTTGGCCAGATTTGTGCCTGCCACCTGTTTGATGAAATGGCCGCAAGAAGTAAACTTTTGAATTTTGGTTTCAAAATTTTTGGGCAATCTACACTACTGCTAGGTAGTCTTAGGTTGCAAGGGTTTTGAAAGTGGAGCTCATTTTGATGGTTTTTCAAATAGGGGTGATCTATGCATATGTATTGAATTCAATTTTCACATGCCATTTAAAATAAGCAAAAGAATGTTTTTAGCAGATCAAAAGGTGGGCCTTGGTACCTCATTATGTGTACTAGCAAGGGGTACAAAGATCATGAATTGTTTCTGTTAAGAAATGTGTGGTAGGACCACTCAAAGTAGTGTAGTGGATTAAAATGGCCAAAATGACCATTCCTCCTTTTTAATTGTTTTTGATTTGATTTTCTTTAGTAAAAGTTTGGGAATGATGTAGATGATGTTTAAATCACCTAAGAAACATTTTACAAGCAAAGGATCATAGAACCCTGGCAATTCAATTCAATTCCTAAATTAAATGCACATACACATGAATGCTTTCATTTTTACTTTGGAAAAGTTTTTGTTAACCCTAATTTTGATGATTTGGATCTTGATAAGCTTGGATTGAAGTTTTGGGATGTTACAAACCTTCCCCCTTAAACAAAATCTCGTCCCGAGATTTACAAAGAAAACTAGGAACTAAAGAGATCTGGAAACTCTGTCCTAATGGAATCTTCGCGCTCCCAAGTGGCTTCCTCCTCGGTATGGTTGCTCCACTGAATCTTGAGAAACTTGATGCTCCTGGTCCTAGTGGTTCTATAGGCTTCTTCTATGATATGGATGGGTACTTCCCGATAGGTCAGGTCATTGTTGATTTCCACAGCTCTATGATCGATGTTCTTGAAAACTTCAGTCTTCTCAGGCACTTCCAAGCATTTGCGAAGTAACGAGATATGGAACACATTGTGGATGGCTGACATCTCTTCAGGCAGTTCCAGCTGATACGATACTTCTCCTCGATGGTTTAGAATTTTGAAAGGTCCGATATATTTGGGGGCTAACTTTCCCTTCAGACTAAAGCGTTGAGTTCCTTCAATGGTGAAACCTTGAGATATACAAAATCTCTAACATTGAAAGTCAGGTCTCTCCTTCTCTTGTCAGCATAACTCTTCTGTCTAGATTGGGCGGTCTTGAGGTGCTCACGGACTTTGTGAACTTTCTCTTCTACTTCTCGGAGAATGTCAGGTCCAAAGATCTGACTCTCTCCTACTTGCGACCAATTCAAAGGGGTACGATACATTCTTCCGTATAGGAATTCAAATGGTGCCATCTGCAAACTAGCTTGATAACTGTTGTTATATGAGAATTCTGCGAAAGGCAGGCAGTCTTCCCATTTTGATCCGTATTCCAACACACAAGCTCTAAGCATATCCTCTAGGATCTGATTGACTCTCTCGGTCTGTCCATCGGTTTGCGGGTGATACGCGGTGCTCATGTTCAACTTGGTTCCTAATCCTTCTTGAACTTTCTGCCAAAATCTCGAGGTAAACTGAGTTCCTCGATCCAATACGATGGTCTTGGGGGTTCCATGCAGACTAACAATCCTAGCAATATACAACTCTTCTAACTTTGCACTCTGGTAGGTTGTCTTGACAGGTATGAAGTGAGCTACCTTGGACAGTCTATCAACTATGACCCAGATTGAGTCATTTCCCCTACTGGAAGTAGGCAAACCGGTGATAAAGTCCATTCCGATGGAATCCCATTTCCATTCCGGAATCTGCAATGGTTGCAACAGTCCTGCAGGTCTCTGATACTCTGCTTTGACTCTTTGACAGATGTCACACTTGGCGATGTAGCTTCCGATTTTTCTCTTCATCTTGTGCCACCAAAATTTCTCTTTCAAATCCTGATACATCTTTGTTCCTCCGAGGTGTATAGAATAAAGGGTATCATGAGCTTCCTTCATGATAACTTCCTTCAGCTCTGAATCTGCTGGCACACAAATACGTCCTTTATACCACAGTACTCCTTCTTCGTCTTCAGTGAATCCAGGTACCTTTCCTGTACCAATATGACGTTTGATTCCGTCGATACTTTCATTCCCCTTCTAGGCTTCCTTGATTTGGCTAATCAAAGTGGGTTGAAGTTCAATGCTAGCCAAGAATCCTTTGTTAACTAATTCAGTCCTGAACTGCTCCAACTCTTCGTACAAACTTGGTTGCTTCTCCTTGATCATGGTGTTTAGCCTACACGGCAATCTGCTAAGAGCATCCGCTACCACATTGGCTTTACCGGGGTGATAGTGAATGTCAAGGTCATAATCCTTGATTAACTCTATCCATCTCCATTGTCTCATATTTAGCTCTTTCTGAGTGAAAATATACTTCAAGCTCTTGTGATCTGAGTAAATCTCACAACAATTACCCATCAGATAATGACGCCATGTCTTCAATGCTAGAACCACAGCTGCTAGCTCAAGATCACGGGTCAGATAGTTCTGCTCATGCTGCTTCAGTTGTCGAGACAAATACGCGATGACTTTGCCTTCTTGCATCAATACACATCCTAGACCAATCTTAGATGCGTCACAATACACATCAAACGGCTTCTTGATGTCTGGCATGACCAAAATTGGGGCGGATATCAATCTCTTCTTCAGCTCCTGGAAACTGGCTTCACACTTGTCAGTCCATTCAAACTTCTTGTCCTTCTTCAACAATTGGGTCATGGGTCGGGCGATACTCGAGAATCCTTCTACGAACTTGCGGTAGTATCCCGCTAATCCGAGAAATGCACGGACATGGTTTTGAGTTGTTGGGGCTTCCCATTCTTCGACATCCTTGATCTTGGCGGGATCAACAGAGACTCCTCCGGCAGACACAATATGTCCTAGGAATCCTACTTCTTTCAGCCAAAACTCACACTTGCTGAACTTGGCATACAACTGATGCTCTCTCAGGGTTTCTAGGATAACTCTCAGATGTTGCTCATGCTCTTCTTCTGACTTGGAGTAGATAAGGATGTCGTCGATAAACACAACTACAAACTTATCTAGGAAATTCATAAAGATCTTATTCATGAGATTCATGAAATAAGCAGGGGCATTGGTTAATCCAAAAGACATAATCGTATACTCGTATAAACCATAGCGAGTAGTAAAGGCGATCTTCGGAATATCTGTTGCACGAATCTTAAGTTGGTGATAACCAGTCCTAAGATCAATCTTTGAGAATACCTGAGCTCCAGTCAACTGGTCAAATAGATCCTCTATCTTTGGTAAGGGGTACTTGTTCTTGATGGTGACATCATTCAACTTTCTGTAGTCTGTACACAGACGGTTTCCTCCATCTTTCTTGTCGACGAATAACACTAGTGATCTCCATGGCGATGCACTTGGTTGAATCAAACCTGTTGCTAACATGGCATCCAACTGCTTCTTCAGTTCTACTAACTCTGAGGGGTTCATGGTATAGGGTCTCTGGGCTATAGGTCCCATTCCGGGGATTAGTTCGATAATGAACTCAATATCCCTATCTGGGGGCATACTGGGCAATTCATCTAGGAATACGTTGGGGTATTCACAGACTACTCTGACTTGGTCAATGGTAGGCAGGGCTACACTCTTGTTGCACTTGAATTGACGGGGTAAGGTTTCGGAGATATGCTCTACTGTTACTCCAGAACTACTGGTCATGGTGATGGCTTTCTTAGCATAGTCTATCAGTCCTTTATGCCTTGACATCCAGTCCATACCTAGTACTACTTCCAATCCTTTGGTTCCAAGTATGATTAGGTTGGAATAAAAATCTATCCCATGTATTCTGATAGGCACATCTTTGCAAATTTTTCTAGCTTTTGTAGTTGAACCAGGGATTTGAACTATCATGACATGCTTCAGGTTGGTTGGGTGAATCTTACTAGTGCATGCAAATTCTTCGGTGACAAATGAATGCGATGCTCCCGAATCAAACAATACTTTTGCTAAATCTGAGTTGACAGAAAACATACCTAGCACTACATCTGGCACTTCCTGGGCTTCTTCTGTGTTCATGTGGAAGAGACGACCGTTGCGGTTGTGAGGGTTCCCTGGGGCAAATCTTCTTCTTGGTTGAACACGACGTTGCTGTTGAGCTAGGGCATTCACAGTGGCATTGGCTACAGTCTTCTTGGGACACTCATTGGAGTAGTGACCCTTCACTCCACACTCGAAACAAGTGATCTGGGACTTGTCCTTGGCTGCGACAGGCACATCATTGCTGCTAGTTCTGGGTGCAGTGTTGTTGTTGTTGTTGCTCTTGGGAGGGGCACGGGTGAAATTGTTGGCATTGCCGGAGTTGGGATGGTTTCCTCCAGACTTCACATTGCCTCCGCTACAGTTGGGGTAGCTTGGGCGAGACATTGGGGGTCGGTTGTTCCTGGGTGCATATCTTGGTGAGGGGTTGGGACGGTACTTCTGGTGACTGCTGGATCCAGATTGCTGCATCATGCGACGCTTGCGGTTGTCGTTTGCCTGGTTAATCTTTCCTTCCATCTGAATGGCAGAGTCTACTAGCTGTTCGAGATCCTGAAAACGGATATTGACGAGGACAGTCTGCACCTCATCATGCAGTCCATTCAAGAATCTCTCCTTCTTTTTAGCCTCCGTGCTGATTTCATCAGGTGCATATCTGGCAAGTGACAGGAATCTGCCATGGTACTCCACCATAGTCATTCTTCCTTGCTTTAATTTGCGGAATTCATCTCTCATCCTGTTGACTAGACCTTGCGGCACGTGAGTGCGACTGAACTTGACTTTGAATGCTTCCCATGTCATCACTTGACCATGGTTCATATTGCGGATACTATTCCACCAAGCTCTTGCATCTCCTGCCAGATAGTGTGTGGCGAAGAGAACTTTCTCATTTTCATCAACTCCTGCAACTTCGAGGTTGTTTTCCATGGTTTGTAACCAGTTGTCAGCATCTAATGGGTTTTCAGATTGGTTGAAGATTGGGGGATTGGTATTCTGAATTTTTTTGAGTTTGGATCCATGGTGATCCTGATTTCCATGCCCTTGGTTGTTGAGAGCCATCTGGGCGATCTGCTGCAATGTTGCTAAGTTGGCTTGGCGCTCGGCCCTGCTTGCTTCATGGTCTGCGATGAGATTCTGCAAGATCTGCAACATTGGGTCTTGCGACGAGCTACTCCCTCCTTGGTTTCCACGAGTCATCTGAAGATTGAGATAGATATAGGGGTAAGAGGGAAATTCTAAGGTTCATGGTTTTGGTTTTTCAAAGCTAAAACTTTGAGTTAGACTCAGGTTTTTTTTCAACTACTCCATTTTCATTCATGCAAGCAAGCACACGATACAACACACGCCACAACAAACAAAGGAAAACAGATGGTTTGAAGAACCATTCCGCAAGCTACGATACAGGGGGACTGATACAACTCATGCTACGACAGTGCTCTCGTGCATCTACTCATCGTCGATGAAGTCGGAGTCCTCATCATCAGTGTAGAAGTCCACAACATCCTCCTCCAGAAAGTCATCATCGTTGCTGAGGTAAGAATCCATGTCTCCCTGTATGTCTTCACCCTCATCTTCTTCTTCCTTGGCGGCAAGCAGAGCTTCCTGCTCCTTGATGGTCTTCTCGAGGTCGGCCACCTTCTTGCGAAGACGGGCGATGGTGCGATCCTTCTTGGCATGTTGGCGGCGAAGAGACTGGCGATCTTGGATGAGCAGTGCGAAAGTATGGGCCTTCTGGTTGGCAATGGCACGGTTCTGGTTGGCTAACTCCCTGGCATTGTCTAGTTCCTGCTGTCTATCATGAAGAAAGAAGTCAAGATTCTCCACTTGACGCCTCAACTCTGGATGACTTGGCATCTCCATCGGCATTCCCATGAAGTCACGTCTTGCATAGTGAGCAAAACGGGTTCCTTGCATCTTGTTGACGCTGAGGGCACATAGACGTGCGAGAGCTTCATGCATTGCCCTGGCTAATCCATCTAGCAGTTGTTCTCTCTCACAAAGAACTGAATTCTCCCGGAAGTTGGCGCTTCGATGCTTCCTCTAAGATCTGCGGTGACTAGCCACTGTAGGTCTCCTCCTGGGGGGTCCTGGAAGTTGAGCTCCAAGAAACTCTGGATGTGGGCGTCCCAAGAACTCTAACAGTGAATCCAGATCCCTCTCGAAGATTGGCTGACCTCCGTTTCCCAACTGGTAAAACTTGCTGAACTGAGTCTCCATCTACAAGAATTAAGGATGAGGAAATTAGTGAAGTGATCAAGTGTGTCAAGTTTTAAGTAGTAATGTAAGAATTTTGAGGAACATGAATTTTGAGAAAAATGAGTTCACAAGGATAAGAGAGAAAATAGTTTTTCATAAATACTCACTTTGGTTTTGAAGCTAAGTTTTTGGTTTGGACGTCCATTCTAACTAGGGTCTCCTATGGTCAGGATGGCTCTAATACCAACTTGTCAACACACGGATTTTTAATCCCAGATGCCCGTTATGCCATACCTCGCAATCCCAGGATTACCATTTTTGCGAGACATAACGGATTGGATATCACAGTACATCATCCATTACAAACCATACATAAGGTCTTACAAAAATAATGATCTCATGATCCAGTCTTAATACAACAAGCAGCGGAATTAAAAGATAACCGTAGCGGTGGGGTCCATCTTCAGGGGCACAGGCAATGCTGACGAAGGTAGATAGTCCTAGTTATCATAGCCGTCCTGCTGGCCATCATCTTGATAGTCTCCTTCATAGTCTGGCCATGAGAATAGCCAGGGAGAAAAGCCATGAGTACTCTTTAAGTACTCGCAAACTACCTCTAACAATTAATATAGTTCTAAGTCAAGTACTAACTCTATGTTTAACTATAAAGTTAAGTTTGAAACCTAAGATAAGTTCTGAAGCAAAGAAAGATAAAATATATTTCTGGAATCACTTAAGTTGGGAAGCTAGTATCATAAACACAACCCTGTTGTGGTCAAGTCAAGATTCATCATTCATTTCAAGTTATTTGGAAAACATCTGACAACAAAACAGTATGGCCATTCCAACTGTCCATAACCGTGGACGCGGCTATTCGAATAGTTTGACACTCTGCAGAGGTGGTACACTTTCACCACAAAATTCGATACATCTGTCAGGGATAACCCGAAATCATCATACTTAGTATGCAGATAATCAAACATAACCTTCCCTTTACACACCCTAGTATAAGCAGCTCTCCTATGAGCATGGCCTCCCAACCATGACCATCAGTCATCTTGGGCACTGCATAGGTGGACATCATGAGAGGTAGCCTCCGCTCAAACCTCTCCCGTGAGGGAACTAATACTAATGCATATAAATTTCCAGCTAAGCCTTACCCAATTCAGGTAGTGTGGTTGTACGGTAAATTTGGAATGGTATCGCATCAGAATCCAACCATCAGTTTTATAAAAGGGTTAAGGCTCATGCCTCATCATTTTCATCATCATAAACCATTTGTGTTTCTCAACACATGTCAAAACATCTCAATAGAATGACTCATCATTCCAAGGTTTTCACAATTCATTTTCACCAAGTGTTCCCATCTAAAGTGACTCAAGTTTTTGATCTACTCTAAACTACTAAGTTAAGAGTGTTCACTAAGGTGGAAGTGATGGGTTCAATCTCATGCCATAGAATGACATCTAAAGGGTTCTAAATAGGTCAAGTTTTATACTTTTTATGCTACCTTCAAAACAAGTTAAGAACTTGGGTAAAGTAAAGGAGGTAAAGCTTGTAAAAGACTTGGGATATCTAATAGTCAAAGTGATATGACTCAAGCATGCCTATAGCATCTTGCTAAGCTATCTAGTTTAATCCTAGCTTGCTAAGCATTATATTTGCAAATGTTAGCTTGCATGGCTAATGGTGGCTTGCAAGTACAACTTGCAAGGGTTAACTTGGATAGGGCTAGCTTGCCTTGGTTGGTGCAGTGGTTGAAGTTTTCTTCTTCTTCTTGGTAGAACTCCTCCTCCTCGTAGACTTGGTCGGTACTATCGTATATAAATACATACGGAACACACAATCACCAAACAATACCTAACTAGTCTAATTAGCATTCTAAGACACATATTTGATGATCTATTATCATCACACGCATCACAAGTTTAATTCACTAGTTTCATTCTTTTTATTTTAGAAAAGTAATTTCTACTCATTGAAAAATTAATTAAGCTTTAATATTCACCACTTAAAATATGGGATCATGTGGACACATGTCCTCACCACATATTCTAACATGTGGGAATGAGATTTAACGGTTGGATCATAATTACTTTGGTTTAAGTTCATTATTTAATGATTTAAAGTGACTAGAAATGCCTATATAGCATTATTTTTGTACTAGTCCAAAGTCACTGCATGTAAACCTTAATATTATTATTTATTCAGATAGGTATGCTGAAATGTGATTTTTGAGAGGTGGAATCAACTCAAAATCTATCTTGGTTGATTTTATAAAAATGTTGTAAGTTGCAAAAGCTTCTGTTTTGTTATTTTTATTAGGAGAGATCTATAACTCGAATTGAATTAAATCCAACGGTCTTGGATAAATAATTTCAATACCTTTCAGACAAAATTAGTTTCATGCAATTTGGATTTATAAATCTCTCTGAAATGATTTTCAAACTAGGGGACAGACTAAGATTTAAACTAAAAAGAAAAATCCAATTTTGAATGGCTAGGCTAGCGCGGGAACGAACATGGGCCGGCCCAGTGGCGCTCCACGGCGCGGGGCTCAGCTGACATGCGGGCTCCACCAGTCAGCGGAACAAAAACACTGAAACGGTATCTAGCATTCTAGGCCGCACGATTAAAAGGGGATCTAACGATGGGGGGTTCATCATCGTCGACGGATTACTCCGGCGAGAACTTGACCTAGACGCGGCGGTGGGGGTCGACTGGGGGCGTACCAGGGCTCCAGCAAGGTCGGTGAGGCGGGCAAACAGGCTAGAAGACGACAGCGAGGCGAGGCGCGGTTGCGGCGGAGCTTGGGGTGCCCTAAATCGCAGGCGCCCTTCTCCTCCTGCTGCGGCATCTCCGGCTCCAATTCCCGCAAGGCAGAGCTCGAGCGGCGTCGGCTAGAGGTGGGTGAGGTTAAGTGAGAGGTGGGGAGTGAGTGGGTGTGGAGAAATGAGGCTGGGGAGGCCGGCTTATATAGGCCCGACGGTGAGACCGAGCGGTGTGGGCAGGCGACTCCGGCGAGGGCAGCATAGGGGGCTAGCAGCGTGGCTCGAGGTAGGGGACGGTGGCCTGTCTCCTGGTGGTGCGCTGAGGCTTAAAGGCGCGGCAAGGCGATCTATGTGCTAGTCGGGAGCGTCACGAGCTCTAGGCGGCAGAGGCTGCGGGTTCGACGACGAGCGGTGGTTGGGGTGTGTTGGGCGGCCAGCGGGGGTGTCTGGGGTGTTCCCTAGGTGCTGGCGGAGCGGTAGGCATGGTCGACCAGCTCCGAGCATGGCAGTTCTTGGCCGTTCTGGTCTCTGGCTCTGGGCTGAGGCTGGTTGGACGGTGGAGGTGGACCACGGGCGACGTGCTGGACAAGGTGAGAGAGGCTGGCGGCTGCTGTGGCGCGATGTCGCCGGTGAGGGTGCTCAAGGTGCTCGGCCTTAATGGCCATGACCATTTGGTCGTGTGCACAGGGCTTGGCCGGGCTAGCAAGGGGACCGAGTTAGGCCCAAATGGTGACCAAAATCACTGCTCAAATAGTGTTTTGAATTTGGCCAGATTTGTGCCTGCCACCTATTTGATGAAATGGCCGCTAGAAGTAAACTTTTGAATTTTGGTTTCAAAATTTTTGGGTAATCTACACTAGTGCTAGGTAGTCTCTGGTTGCAAGGGTTTTGAAAGTGGAGCTCATTTTGATGGTTTTTCAAATAGGGGTGATCTATGCATATGTATTGAATTCAATTTTCACATGCCATTTAAAATAAGAAAAAGAATGTTTTTAGCAGATCAAAAGGTGGGCCTTGGTACCTCATTATGTGTACTAGCAAGGGGTACAAAGATCATGAATTGTTTCTGTTAAGAAATGAGTACTAGGAACACTCAAAGTAGTGTAGTGGATTAAAATGGCCAAAATGACCATTCCTCCTTTTTAATTGTTTTTTATTTGATTTTCTTTAGTAAAAGTTTGGGAATGATGTAGATGATGTTTAAATCTCCTAAGAAACATTTTACAAGCAAAGGATCACAGAACCCTGGCAATTCAATTCAATTCCTAAATTAAATGCACATACACATGAATGCTTTCATTTTTTACTTTAGAAAAGTTTTTGTTAACCCTAATTTTGATTAGTTGGATCTTGATAAGCTTGGATTGAAGTTTTGGGATGTTACACCTAAGTACCCGATCAAAATTCCACGAAAGAGTCTATAGCCGCCGTCATCTCCATCCCTAGATCGGGAGGGATCTAAAGCTTCCCGGCACCCTGCCGGAGAGGAGAATTCACCCTGGAGGCCTTCTTAATCACCATGCAAGCCTCCGGTGTTATGCGTGAGTAGTTCATCCTTGGACTACGGGTCCATGTAGTAGCTAGATGGCTGGTTCTTCTCCTTTGTGCTATCATGTTTAGATCTTGTGAGATCCGTTCATGATGAAGATCATCTATTTGTAATTCCTACATGTTGTGTTTATGGGGATCCGATGGATATTGAGATGCTATTTCAGATTGATTTTTGATTCTATCATGTCTTTATTATTTGTGATCTTGCATGCTTTTCATTGTTAGTAGCTATCTTGGCCAAGTAGATGCTAGCAACTCCAAGAGTTAGTATTTATGCTCGCTAGTGGGTTCATGCCTCTAGTAATCTGGGGAAGTGACAGAAATCTCTAAGGTACTAGATGTGTTGTTGCTACTAGGGAGAAAACAGCAATCCTTTGTTCATAGAACAATCATATTGTTTACTTGACACGCAATGCATAATGCAATTATCTGTTGCTTGCAACTTAATACTAGAGGGGGTTCGGATGATAACCTGAAGGTGGATTATTAGTCATAGATGCAGTTGGATTACGGTCTATGTATAATGTTGTAATGCCCAATCAAGTCTCAAAGGAGTCAAGATGAGTAGTATATGCATGCTTGCTTTCTCGATGTTTGTCAATTGCCCCACTATAACTTGTTCACCCAACATGTCATCTATCTGAAGGAGAGCCACCACTAGTGAACTATGGACCCCAATCCTTTCTTTTATCATCAATCTACAACTATTTACTGTTTTATGTTTACTCGCTACAAACTATTACTTTCTTCCACACAATATGTTTAATCCTTTGTTTTCAGCAAAACCGGTGAGATTGACAACCTCACTGTAAGTTGGGGGCAGAGTTCTGTGGTTGTGTTGTGCAGGTTTGTACGTTGCTGCTGGCACCGGTAGTACGCCCTGCCAAAGTCCAGCTAGCAACACCTTGGAGGTGTTTCCTTGCTCCTACTGGATTGATAACCTTGGTTTCATAACTGAGGGAAAACTTGATGTTGTGCTCATCATACCTTCCTCTTGGGGTTCCCTAACGAGCTCGATATATTTTGGGCCATCAATGTACACGATATGTTCGCTACTATGATCTGAAGACCCCTCTCCAATGGCGGTACTGATGCAAGGGTTTCCCTCTATGGTCAACTAAGCCAGAGCCCATTTAGCATGCGGTTGTACTTGAAGCTTCTTCAACTGAATCATGGAAGATCTCTTTGAACCTAGGAGGCGCCCCACACCAATTCCTAGGGTCTACAGAGCCACTCACTAGATGCAGCCCTTGTAGACACTCCAATCATACGAATCCACCCAAATGAAAATAGTTTTGTTTTTCTTTTTCTTTGTAAAATTTTTGTAGAACATATGCTCTTTCCTTGAGCTTAAACATTTATTAAATTCTTTTACTTTGAACCCCCCATCAAAATCCTTTTAGCACCGCAATTGTATAGTATACAAGAGCAAATCATAATTTTACCTAAAATGTCAAGGAATATTTGTGTAGGGGGCCTAAGTTTATAACTATTTAGGGTCATAACTACAAATTTGCAAAGCGCGATGCTGAAAATATATTTGTACCAAAAATACCACTACAAACCTACACATGCATACTACCATTTGATAAAGAAAAGCATGCATTGCTGAAAACATAGGTAATGGGACGAGGGATGGTATAACTTGCCTTTTTAGGATACAAGAATTCCAATAATATCTTCTTAATACTTTATCATCTATGATTTATATATCCTTAATGATTTATCCACGGTTATATATTTATTTCTCATCACTCTTCTTGAAATATATCGCAAATAATATCGTAATATAAATATACATGGAAACATAATATTCCAAAATGTAAAACAAAATACAATACAAAAATCATGTAAAGTATGCTTGCATGCAAGGTGGTGATTTTTATTGTTCAAACTATTCTAACAAGTTACATAATCCTAGCAAATGCCTTCTGTTTAAGCATGATTCAATTTTGCAACAATTTGTGTAGATCAATTTTATTATGAGCATTTTCTAACACTTGAATAGGCCATTCTCACTAAATAATTGTCACGATATTTTATATACTAAAATAAATTTATATTTTGGTCTTACTAGATATAGGGTTACAAATTACAATCATTTGCAAAAGTTGTACTCAAAATTGATTTTTGATATAATTCCTATAGTCAAAATACTCTAAATTTGGTTCTGCCCAAAATTTTATTTTAAAAGAAACAAAAGTACCAAATTATTTTCCCATTGTGTTCTATTTATTTTTGTGAATCCAGGGACATATTATTTTTCAAATTTGGATAAATAAATCATTTTCTATAATTAAAATACCATTGAATAGAATTTATATCATTTAAATTCTTATTTTATTGAAAAGTGAGATTTTATTGCGGAAATGTGTTCTTCACATTTTTTTGAATCCATAGACATATTATTTGCATTTTTTGATGTATAAACCATTTTCTATGAATTTACTAAGTTCATCATATTTTTTGTCTATTTTAATTTATATTCAAACAGGATTGCTGACTGGCTAAAAGGCTAATGCAGATGCTGATGTGGCTACCACCAGGCATTGACATGATGTGCACTAATTGTCCCGGACCGGTTCAATCTATGGGATCTATCAGGGTCGTTGCATCAAGATCGAATGCACAAGATCGGAAGTGAGCAGCTCACCTCTTTGAGGCCGCCAGAGATAGAGATGAGGGCAGCGTTGTGGCTTGGACATGGATAGAGGTGGTGCTCCAGTGTTTAGAGGTGATGTTGGAGACAATGACAGGGTGCAGAACAATGGAGTGAAGATGATGGCAATGTTGGTGTTGGGGCGAGCTTCCTAGAGCAGCGTGTACCAGCGACCGAAGGAGCTCCACACGGCAGCGCATTCGGGATGTCGTCATTGTCGATGCTACACTGTGGAAGAGGAAGAACCAAGATTTTCGGTAGATGCATGAGAAGATGGGGATGAGAATAAGACCAAAATGTGGCCGCCGAGTGACCTACCAGCGTTAGAATCATCCCAACACTTTTGATTCAAATTGGACCAAAGTCTTATTGCAAATATATCATCTTGAAAGTATATAAAATAATTATATTGAAATTTTATTATGTCACATAGGCATATATGGCTATATTAGTTTATATTTCTTTTATTTTTTGTCATATTATTCATATCTTTTTATTTTAAATCTCCAAAAATACTCAAACCAATTTCTAAGGTTTTATGAAATAGTTCTTTATTATGTATGAGTTAAATATAATTTTGTTCATTCAATATTGGTTTTTTCCATGAGCTTGTATTGAATTTGGAATATTTCTTTTATCTCATAAAATTCATAACATCCATGGATCTAAATAGAATTAAAACAATTCCAAGGGTTTTGTAATATTATTATTTACTATTACAAATCACATAGAAATGCTTTTACACAATTTAAATATGGAATATATCCATAGTATTGTGTTGTTCATATGGGCGACCGTCTCCTAGGCTACCGATGGTTCATTATTTAAACTATCCGCATAAACCATATTAACAGAGGTGGCCCTTTGTATGAACCATCTGGTGCATACTTCTAGAGACGATTAGGCCAACCGCTTTGGAAAAATCCAATTTATCAGCAACTATTGCCGGGAGTAGGAAGACAAAACCGTCGCCCGCCCATGGTGGAGAACCATCGCCTGAAGCTGATTCTAGTGTAGTGACATCACTTCAGAAACAAACATAGTTTTATTTGACTTGTGTTTTTGGTGGAATTGTATTGAATGGTCAAAAAAATTGTTCCCTCGGAATTTCAAAAGGTTTGATTCTTCATTTTGTTTCACTTTTTCACATTTCAAATTTTGGAAATTTTTGGGATGTGACACCTTTGCATCTATGATGGCCCATATAGTTCCCAAAAAGGGTCTTCCCAATATTATAGGACTAGAGGCCTTACTCCCCATGTCCATGATAACAAAATCAACAGGAACAAAAGTCATATGCAATTCAACTATGATATCATTTACTTTACCTAAAGCATGCTGGGTAGAATCATTAGTAAGTAAAATATCTATTGAGCATATTTCCATTATTTTAAGTTCAAGCAAGTTATATAATTGTTTTAACAAATCTGAGACACTAGATCCTAGATCTAACATAGCATGGTGAGTTTCTCTATCAATTGTGATTAATATTTTGGGGATCCAAGCATCCCAAAGCTTTGGTGGTATCATAGATTCATTGTTGTGTCTTGCTATATTTTCTTTTATGACATAGTTTGCTATATATGAACCAAATCCTGCTTGATGAACATTAACAAAAGGATCATTAGAAAACTTTTGTAATATTAATGAGTTTGTGCAAGCTACATCTATCAAGATCTAGTAGAGGTTCATTTTCTTCATTAATCATTTTAACTTCCTCTAATTTCTTCTCTCTATTTTGTAAGTTAAAAAATTTATACTGATCATCAAACAACTCTTTAGGTACTTCAGCCTTTCCCAAAATTTTCATAATTTTAACTTCTAGAACTAAACCATCTAGTAAGACATAAGCATTTGCAGTGGTAATATTCGTGAAGGAACTTCCACGTTCTTTATACAAATACGACATAGATGTTTTGGTTAAGCCACTATAAAATATATGCATTAACATCCAATCTCTAAAGCCATGTTTCGTTCCATAAGAAAGTCCTCCAAATATTTCCAAAGCTTTTACTAGTAGTTCATCTTTGTTTTGCCTAAAAGACAAGATTATTTTCTAAAGCCAACTTATGATTTCAGGGGAGCCAAACCTTTCAACAAATGCAGCTTTAATATAAGACCAAGAACTAGAATTTCCAGTTGGCCATTTTAATATCCAATCTAATCCTTTTCAAGCAAGTGAGTAGGGAAAATGTTTAGCCTTGATTATATTATTATTGGTGTTACTTATTTTCAAAGCTTTACATCTTTCATTAAATTTCCTTAAGTGTGACATAGGATTCTCTTTTGGTTTCCCATGAAAACGACTTTCATAAGTTGGTTTGGTTATGGCAAGATCTATTTCAAAAGGTTCCAATGGAAGATCATCTTTTTGCAGAACATTTGTCATACTAAAGGGCCAATAAGTTCTTTTCTCCATGTTTGCAATTTTAAATTTTACACTAATTTTTTATGTATTTTTATGTATATATTATATGAAAAAATAAGAAAGAAACAAGACAACTAAAAATTCTTTGTAAATCTAAAGGAAAATAAAAGCTCATAGTGGTGCAACCTCCCCAAGCTTATGGTGGGAATTGTCTTGTGCTCCCGAACTTCATGAAGATGCTGCTATGATTTGTCTATTGAAACTCCTCGGAAACAGTGCTAGAAAATGTTCTAGAAGTTTCTGTGGGAGTTTAACCACACTGTGACCACTGTGAGATGCTCTTCCAATTCCCTAGCAATGACGCCAAAAAATGTTGTTGATGGAAACAACTCCGTGTGTACCAACTCGTTGGAACTCCAAGTGCAGAGTGTTGTAGCAAGCATATTTTCCCAATAAGGGTGATTCGAGGGTCTATATCAAACTATTAGGGAATTGTATTAGAGTATCTTTTGTTTTTCCTCTTCAAGCAACCTACAGAATAAAGTAATTTCCTTGTGTCCCCGACTCCACTGTGTGGTTGTCAAGCACAAGGTTGAGCGTTAAGTTATGTAGCCTCGGCCGTTACATGCTAACGGGTGGGGCCGTGTTGGGACGGGTCCTGCATACGCGGTTAAGGGTGGGGCCACGTTGGGATGGATCTTGCATATGTGGTGAAGGGTGGGGCCACATGCAGACACGTCGGACCGGCCATTCTCACTCACCCAAAGAATTCGCTTCCCCCCTAGCATGGGATAGCTCCCACACCCCCCTCTGCTCCCCCGCCATCGTGCCCTCTTACCTTATGTCTGAAGGGAATATGCCCGAGAGGCAATAATAAAGTGGTTATTATCTTATTCCATGTTTATGATAAATATTTATTTTGCATGCTATAATTGTATTGATCGGAAACATCAATACATGTGTGTTTAATAAACAAAAAGGGTTCCTAGTTATGCCTCTCTTATAGACTAGCTCGTTGATTAACAAGATGATCAAGGTTTCCTGATCATGGACATTGGATGTTGTTAATAACGAGGTCACAACATTGGTGGAATGATGTGATGAACATTAAGCCGAAGTATAGCATTACGATCAGAGTCATTATGTTTATATTGCTATAACATCATACGAAGTAATATTAGAACTTAGACCATGAGATCATGTTAATTGCTAACACCGGAAGAGTATCTTGATAACATCAAACGTCACACCGTAACAGGGGGACTATAAAGATGGGTTCAGTGCTACGAAGGTGTTATGTTGAGGCTCATGGATCAAGAGTGGAATTTGTCAATCCCGATGACGGATAGATATACTCTGGGCCCTCTCGGTGATATCACATTAAGATAGCTTGCAAGCAAGTGATGTGATCACTAGAATGTTATATCACGGGAACGAGAAAAGAGTACATGTCGGTAACAAGATCAAACTAGGTATGGAGATACCAATGATCGAATATCGGACATGTAATATATCGCGAGACAAAGGGATTTAATTACTAGCGTTAAAGGTTCACACGATCACAAGAGTCACCGTTGAATATGTGGGAGTCAGTACGGATCTCCAGGTCCCGCTGCTGATTATTGATCGGAGAGGGGTCTCAATCATGTCTGCATTATTCGCGAACCGTAGGGTGACACACTTAAGGGATACCGACACCATTTGGAGCAAATATGTTTCAGATAAAGATTTAAGAAAGTGCTAGGATTATTCCAATAGACATCGAAACTGTTTCGGGTGAAATTGCTGAAATTGGTTCTGCATGTAATATTGAAATGTTGAAGGGGGTTTTATGTGAATGTTTGTTAATTAAATTAATTAACAAAATTCTGAATAAAATTAATTAAAGAGTTTTATTAAATGAGAGAGCATTAAATTTGGAGAAACTTAATGCATTTAAAGTGGAGACTTTAAAAGAGAATGTGAAGGGGCATTTTAATGTGGAGGGGTTACCACCACATGAATGGGGGAGGTGAGGAGTCACCCCCCATGGGGCGCCGGCCATGGGGAGGGGTACCCCCCTCCTCCTATAAAAGGCCCCCCTCACTCCCCTTCTTCCTCACACACCTCCTTGTGAAGGTTCTCTCTCCCCCTCTAGTATTATTCCCCCATGGTCTCGGATTAGCGAGATACATGTTCCCGGTGGCTTTATCTGGAAAAGAGTTGCTACTTCTGCTGCTTTGCAGGAGCGAGGGACGGAGGTTGTCAGGGTACCGGACGTGTGTGCGATCACGGATGCACCGCTGCTTTGCGGTGCTGGACTTGGTGGTGCAGGAGCTGGATCTAATGGACGTGCTGGAGGCGGACCTGCTGGACTTCATCACGATCTTGAGATCGGCAAGTGTACGACTACATCAACCACGAGTTCCTACTTGTTAACAAAACTCGTTGTCTTTGAGGGTAAGTTCTCGTTGGATGTATGTCCACCCGTTGCTCTGTACCTAGTAGATAGATCTTGGCGTGTAGTTCACACCGTAGGAAAATTTCTGTTTTCTATGCTGCGGACCCAACAGTGGTATTAGAGCCTGATATATGAGTAGGTGCTTTGCACGAGTAGTACACATATGTTTATATGTGGGCGATGATGATCATGTTATTGCATCTTCTATGTATTTTGGATATTGGTGGCATAGTGGGATGAAGCGGCCTGGACCAACCTTACATGTCATTGTACATGAGACTGGTTCCACGACTGACATGCGACTTTTTTTGCATAAGTGGCGGGCGGGTGTTTGTGGTTCTATCTTGGTTTACAACGGTTCCATGTTCGTAGGTAAGAACGGTTCTATCTTCAAAAGCCCTAAGCCACGTAAAACTTGTAATTGATAAATTAGAGGCGTCTAGTTTACATCGTTGCTGGGCTAGTGTCATGATATGGTAATCTTGTAAGCAGATGTATGATAGATACTCTTACAACACATTCAACATGTAAGTTCCATATACCTTGGCCTTACACACAAAGGAATGATAGAGATCATACCACGATGCAAATGATAGAGATCAAATGCATGGACCATATCATCTCACTTTACACATTAGATGTTAGCATCTTATACTGCTAGTTTGGCGCTTTCTGTAGCATTGTAAGAGGATCCCTCATTTAGATATCAAGATAAAAATGTGTTCGTCCTTAAGTATGCACTGTTTTATGGATCGTGTTTCGAGACATCACGTGATGATCGGGTGTACTCGACTCTACGCTTTCATACAAACGGGTGTAAGACAGTTTTACACATGCGAGTACTAAGGTTCTTACTTAGCGAGCCTAGCATGTACAGACATGGCCTCGGAACACGGACCGAAAGGTTAAGCATGAGTCATATAGTTGATATGATGCCCATATAGAAGCTCGCCTTTGAAGATACATCAACTCACGTGATGATCGGACTTGGTGTAGTGGATTTGGTTCATGTAATCACCAAAAGGACACGAGGGATGTCGTTTTTGAGTGGGAGTTTATTTCTAATTTGGATTAGTAGAACTCAATTTGTCATAAAATAAATCAAAGTGAATTTGCATAATTTGTTGTAGTCATTAGCATATGTTCACTACCTTATGCTTAGTTTTAATTGAGATAATAGAACTATAGAATTCTAGATATTTACTTTACGAACTGGTATCGTATTGTTTTGAATGTCAATTTAAAGTTTATAAGTCCTACTGCAAACTTTTAGCAAACTCTATTTATTCAATGAAGTTTAATAAGAAGTATTAAATCAAGAGTAAGAATTCCAATGTTAGTATCTTAAATATCATGTTTGCCTCCATGATTATTGTTATTCAAAAGTTGTTTTAATATCAAGATTAGATTGGAGCTGAAAATTGTTTCAGAAACCATCATGTGTGAAAGATATTCTGATATCTGAGAATTTGTGATAGAGTATAATTTAGCAAAATACATGTTCTCATATTGTATGAGAATTTGTGAAGGATGGAGATGCTAAGCATCCGGATCTCCCAAAAGGTTTTGGGAACTAACATTATACTCGCGATTCTTCCTTACAGGCTATAGTAGCTTGATCATGAAAGTTGTCATGATAAGGATGAATAGAAGATGTAAGTAAAATGTTTACTACACTAATAGATTACTAAAGAGCGGATTTTTTGAAAGAACACCAAACATTTGATGATGGTGATTAACTTCAAAGTCCAAGTCCAAAGGTATTAGTATTTGACTATGTACGCTTTGTACTATGTGTCATGTGAATGACACCACTATTGATGTTGATAGATTGTTTCAAAAGAAAAGGAATTGTTGAAAGAGAATCTATAAAATATTTGGCAGAAAAGAAAGGGTTGGAGATGTCCAACTTAGGTATATAGAAGATATACATGTTATGGTTGTATTCCTTGCTTGTTAAGCAATGTGGTTCTTAGGTATTGGATACCGGTATTGGATACCGAATTGGTTGGTATGAAGTGTCATACAGGACAATGCAATTCACGAACTAAAATGGCCTAAGTAACTAGCAATAGAATAAGTGATGATGATCATCGAAAGCAAATAAAGTGTTATTGTGTTTTTCGTTTTCATCAAACCTAGCCTTCAAGATTTGTTTTAATAATTGTTATTTTGTTCCGGTATTACGAGAACAATGGTTGTTCAAATAATTACCGTATTCCATAAAGGATGGATAAACTTTTACAAGTCTAGTGGGAGAAATCACATCCATAAACACTATTGCTAAAATGTCGCAAGACAAATGATTAAAATATCACTTATAAAGTGACATCGATGTTTAAATTATATTGGAAAGAAAACATGAAGAAACTCCATGTTGATGGATTTTTGGAGTCTTGATTTTGATCAATTGACGCTGGTGAAACTTTCCTCGAGATAATTGAAACTCCGTTCGTAGGCCAAAGAGGAGAATGACTAACTTATTGGATATTATGCATGTTGATGTATATAGTCCATTATGTGTAGCCATATGCGATGGATCCTTTTTGCTTCATATGCTTTCTCCGAAAATTTGAGTGAATATATCTGTATATTTACTTAATAAGGAAGAAGTATGAAACATTTGAAAATTGTTCAAAGACTTTCAAGATGAAGTGGAAAATCATTGTAACAAGAAAATAAAGAGTTTATGATTCGATCATAAAGGAAAATATTTAGTTACATGTTTAGCAAAACACCTAAGATTTGCGGAATTGTTCCATGATTTATGTTTCCCGATAAACCATAGGAGTATGGCATATTCGAGAGATGAAATCAAACCATGTTTGACATGGTAAGATCAAAGGTGTCATTTATAAAACTGCCATTATGTTTTAAGGATTGAAGCTTTAGAGACTACCGCTTTTACACTAAAAAGAGCACCATCGTGATCCATTGAAATGACACCATGTGAGTTATGGTTTGGGATAAAACCCGAATTGTCTTTTCTTAAATTTTGGTATGCTATGCATAAGTAAAATGTTTATAACCAAAGTCGGATAAGCACGTCTTTGTAGGTTATCCCAAAGAATTTGTTGGGAATTTCTCCATAACACCGAGGACAAAAGAGTTTGTTACTTGGAACGTCAAGTTTCTTGAGAAAGAATTTTCGTGAAAAGTTAAGTAGGAGGACAATAGAACTTTGATAAGGTTGTTGAACCTTAGCTATATGTGCTAAGTAGCGCAGCACCGGAAAGTGTCCCGATGGCGGCCATAATGCTCATGGCTCCCGTGATAACAAAGGGTGTGATCTCGGGGATTAGAGTTCCTATTGAACCGTGTGGGTCGGTAAGAATCAAAATAGTGTGATTTGATAAGCGAGTCGTTATTGTTTTGACAATGATGAACCGACTACATGCAAAGAAGCGATGATGGGCCCTGACTCCATAAAATGACTAGAAGTCATAGAATCCATGATAGTATCCATACACGAGAAATCAAGTTCCTGAACTTGGAAGACCCTCCGGAAAGGCATGAAGCCTATCGGTCATGTTTGGATCTATAAAGAAATAGACATGGATGTTTAACATCTATGAAATAGTCGACATGTCGGAAAGAAGTTTACGGCAATGTTCAAGGAGTTGACTATCACAAGATTAGATCTTTCATAGCGATATATAGTCTTGACGGATTAATGTAGCAACCACTACATATAATTTGGTATATGGTAGTTGAATAAACAAAACAAGGTTCTTCTAATAGAACGATTACCTAGGACGTGTACATGACATGGTCCGAAGGGTTTTGTTAATTCAAAGGGTGCTAAAAGGGCATGTAAACTTCAATAGTTGAAGTAAGCATAGCGGAGTTGGAATCTTCACCATGATGAAACTGTTAAAAGAGTTCAAATTCATCGGAGATGATGAAGATGCTTGCATTCGCAAGAAATTAAGTGGGAGCGTTGAGACATATTTCTAATACATTATGTAGAGGACATATTGTTGATTGGAAATGATGTATCTTGTATTGACACAAGTTAAGAATTTCATTAAAATAAGATTTCGATGAAAGACTTGGGCAAACCCGGAATATTTGGCATCAATATCTATATGGATAGATTAAGGCGCAAATATGGTTGTGCCAGACTTACATATATGAGATATTGAAAGGGTTCAATATGGAAACAACAAGAAAGGTTCTTGCTGCATGGAAAGAATTGTATCAAGATTCAAGTATTTCAACACTTGGTGAGTAAAATCACATGAAGATTTTGATCGATTATACCATGATATGTATATATCCAGAATGTCCTATGCTCTAAATGTTATGAGCATATACCAGAATGATTCATAAGATGATCATTGCACAATAGTAAAGATATTCTTATGAGCTTTGGAAGAACTAAGAATATATCATGTATAAGTGACAAATAGTTAAAGGTAGTTCATTGTAAAGTGTTACATGTTGGGTCTGCAGCATAGAAAACAAAAAATTTCCTACGATGAGAACTACACGCCAAGATCTATCTACTAGGTACAAAGCAACGGGTGGACATACATCCATCGAGAACTTACCCTCGAAGACAACGAGTTTTGTTAACAAGTAGGAACTCGTGGTTGATGTAGTCGTACACTTGCCGATCTCAAGATCATGAGGAAGTACGAGCAGGTCTGGCTCCAGCACGTCCTTCAGATCCAGCTCCAGCACCACCAAGTCCAGCACCGCAAAGCAGCGGTGCATCCGTGATCGCACACACGTTCGGTACCCCGACAACCTCCATCCCTCGCTCCAGCAAAGCAGTGGAAGCAGCAACTCTTTTCCAGATAAAGCCACCGGGAACATGTATCTCGCTAATCCGAGACCATAGGGGAATAATACTAGAGGGGGAGAGAGATCCTTCACAAGGAGGTGTGTTTGAGAAGTGAGGAGAGGGTGGCCCTTTATACGAGGAGGGGGATGCCCCTCCTTCATGGCCGGCGCATGGAGGAGGTGTCTCTTCACCTCCTCCATTCATGTGGTGGTAACCCCTCCACATTAAAATGCCTCTTCACATTCCCTTTTAAAGTCTCCACTTTAAATGCATTAAATTTCTCCAAATTTAACGCTCTCTCATTTAATAAAACTCTTTTATTATTTTTATTCATAATTTTGTTAATTACTTTAATTAACAAACATTCACATAAAACCCCCTGCAACATTTCAATATTACATACAGAACCAATTTCAGCAATTTCACCCGAAATAGTTTCGGTGTCTATTGAAATAATTCCAGCGCTTTCTTAAATTTTTATCTGAAACATATTTGCTCCAAATGGTGTAGGTATCCCTTAAGTGTGTCACCCTACGGTTCGCGAATAATGCAGACATAATCGAGACCCCTCTCAGATCAATAATCAGAAGCGGGACCTGGAGATCCATACTGACTCCTACACATTCAACGATGACTTCTGTGATCGTGAGATCCTTTAACGCTAGTAACTAAATCCCTTTGTCTCGCGATATATTACATGTCCGAGATTTGATCATCGGTATCTCCATACCTAGTTTGATCTTGTTGCCGACATGCACTCTTTTCTCGTTCCCGTGATATAACATTCTAGTGATCACATCACTTGCTTGCAAGCTATCTTAATGTGATATCACCGAGAGGGCCTAGAGTATATCTATCCGTCATCGGGATTGACAAATTCCACTCTTGATCCATGAGCCTCAACATAACACCTTCGTAGCACTGAACCCATCTTTATAGTCACCATGTTACAGTGTGACGTTTGATGTTATCAAGATACTCTTCCGGTGTTAGCAATTAACATGATCTCATGGTCTAAGGATAAAGAGTACTTCGTATGATGTTATAGCAATATAAACATAATGACTTGATCGTATTGCTATACTTCGGATGAACCACATCATTCCACCAATGTTGTGACCTCGTTATTAACAACATCCAATGTCCATGATCAGGAAACCTTGATCATCTTGTTAATCAACGGGCTAGTCTATAAGAGAGGCATAACTAGGAACCCTTTTTGTTTATTAAACACACATGTATTGATGTTTCCGATCAATACAATTATTAAATGCAAAATAAACATTTATCATAAACATGGAATAAGATAATAACCACTTTATTATTGCCTCTCAGGCATATTCCCTTCATTACATTGATACTAATTTTGTCACAAGATACAAATTAAATTTATCTCAATTTAGACTATGGGTAGCACAATGTAATGGAAAGGATGTTCCATGATGGATTTGGATGAGTTCCAAAGTTGAGACATTGTGACGGATACTACAACAAAAAGGCTAAGTATATAACTGCTATTGTAGCAGCAAAGGAGGGCATTTGTGTTAAGTAGTTTGTTATCAAACTTGGTGTGGTTCAAAGTGGGCTAATACTATGAAGATATATTGTGTGACAATAATATCAACATATTTTGACCCAAACGAACAAAAGGTCTCACCAAAGGACCAAATTTATACAATGCCATCTCATTTGAGAATGAGTGATGCGTAGAGACGCAAAGACATGCAAATACACACGGACCTGAAACTGTCAGATCCGAAGATTATGTTAACCACTAGCAATAGTGTATATGCAACACCAGAAAGCCATAGGTGTTCAATACGGAAAGTTTTTCAAAATAGATTATTGACTCTAGTGCAAGTGGGAGACTGAAGGGAAAATGCCCGAAAGGCAATAATAAAGTGGTTATTATCTTATTCCATGTTTATGATAAATGTTTATTTGGCATGCTATAATTGTATTGATCGGAAACATCAATACATGTGTGTTTAATAAACAAAAAGGGTTCCTAGTTATGCCTCTCTTATAGACCAGCTCGTTGATTAACAAGATGATCAAGGTTTCCTGATCATGGACTTTGGAAGTTGTTAATAACGAGGTCACAACATTGGTGGAATGATGTGATGAACATTCATCCGAAGTATAGCATTACGATCAGAGTCATTATGTTTATATTGCTATAACATCATACGAAGTAATCTTAGTCCTTAGACCATGAGATCATGTTAATTGCTAACACCGGAAGAGTATCTTGATAACATCAAACGTCACACCGTAACAGGGTGACTATAAAGATGGGTTCAGTGCTACGAAGGTGTTATGTTGAGGCTCATGGATCAAGAGTGGAATTTGTCAATCCCGATGATGGATAGATATACTCTGGGCCCTCTCGGTGATATCACATTAAGATATCTTGCAAGCAAGTGATGTGATCACTAGAATGTTATATCACGGGAACGAGAAAAGAGTGCATGTCAGTAATGAGATCAAACTAGGTATGGAGATACCGATGATCGAATCTCGTAATATATCACGAGACAAAGGGATTTAATTACTAGCGTTAAAGGTTCACACGATCACAAGAGTCATCGTTGAATATGTGGGAGTCAGTACGGATCTCCAGGTCCCACTGCTGAGTATTGATCGGAGAGGGGTCTCGATCATGTCTGCAGTATTCGCGAACCGTAGGGTGACACACTTAAGGGATACCGACACCATTTGGAGCAAATATGTTTTAGATAAATATTTAAGAAAGCGCTGGGATTATTTCAATAGACACCGGAACTGTTTCGGGTGAAATTTCTGAAATTGGTTCTGCATGTAATATTGAAATGTTGAAGGGAGTTTTATGTGAATGTTTGTTAATTAAAGTAATTAAAAAAATTCTGAATAAAATTAATAAAAGAGTTTTATTAAATGAGAGAGCATGAAATTTGGTGAAACTTAATGCATTTAAAGTGGAGACTTTAAAAGAGAATGTGAAGGGGCATTTTAATGTGGAGCGGTTACCACCACGTGAATGGGGGAGGTGAGGACTCACCCCCCATGGGGCGCCGGCCATGGGGAGGGGTACCCCCCCTCCTCCTATAAAAGGCCCCCTTACTCCCCTTCTTCCTCACACACCTCCTTGTGAAGGATCTCTCTCCCCCTCTAGTATTATTCCCACATGGTCTCGGATTAGCGAGATACATGTTCCCGGTTGCTTTATCTGGAAAAGAGTTGCTGCTTCCGCTGCTTTGCTAGAGCGAGGGATGGAGGTTGTCGGGGTATCAAACGTGTGTGCGATCACGGATGCACCGCTGCTTTGCGGTGCTGGACTTGGTGGTGCCGGAGCTGGATCTGATGGACGTGCTGGAGCCGGACCTACTGGACTTCATCACGACCTTGAGATCAGCAAGTGTACGACTACATCAACCACGAGTTCCTACTCGTTAACAAAACTCGTTGTCTTCGAGGGTAAGTTCTCGTTAGATAGATCTTGGCGTGTAGTTCACACCGTAGGATTTTTTTTGTTTTCTATGCTGTGGACCCAACAATGTCGTCCTCGGCCTCTGAACCACCCCTCCCCCTAGCCGAGGAGCCCACTCCACCTCTGGCTCCGCTCCGGCCCTGCTAGATCTACCCCTTTTGCGGAAAAGTATGCAATGTCGGCTGGTGTACCGGTCCTCCCCGTCGAGCACAAACAAGAATGGATGGAATTGGAGGGATCTAACGCATGGATTCCATCTAGGTAAGCATCATTTCCCTTTGTGGATTGATTATATGCAGTAATTGGGTGCGAATCGATGCTTCTCAATTAACTTCCTTTCTTTTCGAAGAGGATTGATCCAGCGCTAGCATTTCGGCTGGCGGTTAAACTGGATACTAGCGTAATTCCTGGTTGTGAACAGTATCTCTCTCGATTTTACTTCCCAGCGGTGGTTGTAACCTCCATAACTGTCATAGATTTGAAAGATAAAATCTATTCTAAATTCCCTTGGAGAAATGGAGATTCAGTTGATTTGCAATATTTCAACATTAGTGAGCAATGATTGCGCCCACTAACTAGCGAAGCTGATCTGGTAATGCGTTTCTCTTTGAATGCTGCCGAATGTTTTGGTCGAATTCTTCTCCATGGGCAAACTAAAGTTGAACACACGGGAAAGAGGGTTAAAGCATCATCTGGCGCTCAGGCATCACAGGTGGTCGGGCATCATGTGTCTCTGCTAATAGTGTGCGCCCCTGTGCTCCTTGTAGGTCCACAGTAGTACGATCTATTTGCACTGTGAGTGTAATCCAAATAGCTTGTGCGGACAATGTGGAGGACAAAGCAGAGCCTAACAAGGGATCGCCTCCACTAGATGATGAGGACGAGTTGATGGTTCCTAATTGGTAGATATATTCAGTAAACAAGCACTAGAGCATCAATAGACTAAGGAAATGGCCCATAGTGCTAGATTTGATGACACTAATGATGAAGAGAATGAGGAGAACAATGACAGTCTCGTTTTAGCCGAGTACGATGGTGAAGACTTGCCAGTAATTGAGTGGGACAGGAATGATCCTAAGATTTCAGAAGGCACAGTATTTGAAACGATGCGGGGCTGTCGTAATGTCCTAGAGGAAAATAATAAAGTGTATTGTTTGATATATCTCTTATATGTTCATAATACGTTTCATACCGTGCTATAACTGTGTTAATACGAAACGTTAATACACATGTGGTATGTAAACAAACCGTGTCTCTAGTTACCTCTAGCGAACTAGCTCATTGGTCATGAGGATGATCTAGGGTTTCAAGATCATGGAAATTTATGCTAATTGACAATGAGGTCATGTCATTGGTTGAATGATGTGATAGAAAAACATCTGACAGTTGTATCGTAATGAGATCTAGTTACAAGGTTCACCATTGTTGATAAACAAAGGAAACCTTGCAACCTAATCCTTAGACTATGAGATAATGCAAATCACCATTCTAGAGAAAGCCTAGATGGTATCAAGTATCATCTCATGGAAGGGTGATCAAAAAGGTGCTACTCAGGTTTCCCAAAGGAGCGTGTAGAGGAGTACATATCAAGACCAGGATTTGCCAATCCATGTAACGGATAGATACATGTAGCCATCTTGGTGACGTTGCATTAACGAAGCTTGCAAGCGTGTGACTTGGTCACGTAATGCAATGACATGGGAACAAGTAAACAAGTTCACCGGTAACAAGGTCAAACCAAGGTATGGAGATACCATAGATCAAGTTTTGGGAGAACTAGGTATCAAGTGGAAAAAGGAATGGGAAAGAACGTTTACGTTTCGAGCGATAAGATTCGTGAAATGCACAGGGGTCAATATGGGCATCCAGGTCCCTCTGATGATCATTGATATGAGAGATGTCTCAATCATGTCTGGAGTGTTTCTGAACCGAAGGATGTCACACTTAAGGGTGGGGACGCTTAGGGATAGATGTGGTACGCTGGGAGAAATAGAGAGAAACCAGAATAGTTCCGGGTAACAACCAATGTTGATCGGGCGTCCGGAAGGAGTTCCGGAGTGAATAAATATAAAAAAATGTGTATTTTATATTAATTGTTGAATTAATATTAAAAAATATATTTTTATTTTATTTTATAGGCAGCCCATTGCTAATGGGCCTCATCCGAAGGGGAGGCCCAAAGGGGCAAGGCGCCTAGGGAGGAGGGCCAGCCGGCCAAGGCTTGGTGGGCTGCCCAAGTGGGGCCTACCTAGGGCCAGGGGCACCCCCATGGTGGCTGGCGACTATGGGGTTTAGTCCCACACCTCCTGCCCCTTGGGTGGTGTCCCTCCCCTCCCACTATATATAGGGGTCTCCTCCTCCCCTTGGAATCATCCCATTCTCTCTCTCTCATTTCCATTGAGAGATTCACCGTAATATTGGAGAGGACCTCTAGGGTTTTGATTTCTCCACCTTCACACTACCGTCATGTGATCTTCGGAGCCCGGGATACGCCGCCTACACCGGACGTGTGTTGTACTTCGGAGGCACCACACTTGGGGTGCTTGGAGCTGCTCGTCTTCATCAACATACGCCTTCCTGCGTAAGGTGTTCCTCGTTCTTCAAGGGTATGAATACCGTCTTCCTTTTCCGATGCTTATGTCTACATAGTATATATCCTGGTATTAGTGTTCGCATAGTTAGAAATTTATGTTTTCTGCTACGGAACCCTACACCTAGATCCCAAATAGGAAAGTGTGCTTGTTGAGTTCCTCCATGAGTATAGGGACATCTTCGCCTCGAAACCTGCCGACATGAAGGGTGTACCTGGGGAACTTGCCGAGCACAGCTTAAACATCGATCCTAAAGCAAAACCGGTGAAACAACCTCTATGATGCTTCAGTGATGAAAGACGACGGGACATAGGAAAGGAGATAGCTAGCTTACTTAAGGCTAGTTTTATCTGAGAAGTCATTCACACTCGTTGGGTGGCTAATCCTGTACTTGTGCCCAAAAAGGGAACCAAAGAATTAAGAATGTGCATTGATTACATCGACTTGAACAAAGCATCCCCAAAGGATTTGTTTGCTTTGCCTCGCATTGACCAAGTCATTGACTCGAAAGCAGGCGCGAAACTTCTATGTTTTCTAGATGCATACTCGGTATACCACCAAATTAAGATGTGAAAGTCAGACCAATTGGGCACTTCGTTTATCACACCTGATGGCACATACTCCTACATCACGATGCCCTTTGGGCTAAAAAACACAGGTGCTATGTACCATCGGATGATGCAGCGCATCCTACACAATCAAATAAGTCGCAACGTATGCTTACGTTGATGATATCATGGTGATGTCAAAGAAAAGTAACAAGCTCATTGCTGAGTTGCAGGAAACCTTTGATAACCACTAGAAGTATAACATGATGCTCAACCCCAAGAAGCGTGTCTTTAGGGTTCCATCCGTCAAATTGTTGGGATTTATCATTTCGCATCACGGAATCAACGCCAACCCAGAGAAGATCAAAGCCATCCTTGACATCAAACGCTCGACATGCTTAAAGGACATCCAATGGCTCACAGGCTGTGTTGCAGCCGTAAGCCGGTTCATCAGCCGACTTGGAGAGAAGGCAATGCTGCTCTACAAGTTGCTCAAAAAGGTGGATAATTTTGTATCGATAGACAAAGTAAATGCAACACTTCAGGAGTGGAAGAGACTACTTTCATCTGCACCAATACTTGCAGCACCGGAGTCAATGGAGACAATGTTAGTATACATGGTGGCAACAAACCAGGTTATCAGCATTGTCGGCATGGTGGAGCGAAAGGAACCAATGCACGAGCACGGAGTTTAGGGACCAATTTACTACACAAATGTACGCGAGGTCTTGATGGAATCCAAGCAACATTACCCGCACTACCAGAAGCTAGCTTATGGATTTTTCCCTGCTTCTCGCAAGCTAAGCCATACTTCCAGGAGCACCCCATTACAGTAGTGAGCAAAGCTCCACTATTCGACATTATCAACAACAACGATGCTACAGGAAGGGTGGCAAAGTGGGGCATCAAGCTTGCCACCTTCAAAATTAAATAAAAGAGGTGCGATGCTATCAAATCACAAGCATTGGAGGATTTCATCACATATTGGACAGAACTACCAGAAGATACTCCTGTGCCAAAGCCATAGTTTTGGGTCATGCACTTTGATGGATCTAAGTTTCTCAATGGCTCGGGGGATGGTGTATTTCTATAATCACCAACAGGAGAGAATATGTAGTACGTCATGTAGATCCACTTCCAAGCTATGAACAACATGGTGGAATATGAAGATCTCATTTATGGACTTCATGTAGCCAAGGATATTGGCATCAAGCATATAGTTTGTTCTGGAGATTTCGACTTGGTTGCCTAGCAGGTAGCTAGCACCTGGAGCACGCAGAACCTTATGATGTCGGCATATCGGGACGAAGTAGACGATATAGCTAAGTGCTTCGACGACTATGAAGTCAAGTATGTCAAAGTGAGGATAATGAGGCGCCAGATCTGCTATCAAATCTTGGATCGGCCCGCAAACCAATTTTGCCTAGCGTTTTCTTGGAGCATCTACAGACACCATCTGTGAAAGGAGCACATCCCGATAACCCAGATAGAGCTGATTCATTTGTTAACTCAGTTACAGTGACCTCTCTAGCATGGACGAAACTGTCCATGGACTATCTCAATGACGGGACATAACTAGAAGACAAAGTCAAAAGAAGGCAAGTAGTTTGAAGAACAAAAGGATATACTATAATAGATGGCTAGCTATACAAAAGAAGTACCACAGGAGTATTCCTACGGTGCACTCCTAGCAACAAGGTATTGATATCCTTAGAGATATTCATCTCCGAGATTGTGGGCATCATGCCGCTCCCCAATCTTTGGTCTCCAAAGCCTTCCGACAAGGATTCTACTGGCTCACCGCCAAGGCGCACACCGACAAGCTGGTTGAGACCTGTCTTAGCTGTTAGTTGTATTCAAGGAAACCACGTGTTCTAGCGAAAGAATTGCGAACAATACCAATTACTTGGTCATTTGCAGTTTGGGGGCTTGACATGGTTGGCCCCTTGTAGACAGCACCTTGTGGGTTTACCCATCTGCTGGTTGTAGTTCATAAATTCACTAAATGAATTAAAGCTAAACCCATTAGAAAGCTCGATGGGGCAACAACCCTAAAATTTGCTGGGATCTAGGGCGTGTTCGGCTATGGTCTAGCTTCCATCTTCTTCTAACTCCAGCCCGGAGCATCATCGAACCGACAAGCTCCATGGAGCTACATCTGCGAGGTGGACCAAGTTTGTTGTGTAAATTGCGGAGCAACCCTTTTGCCGATTCCCGGAGCAGCATACCGCAGAGCAGTGGTAAATTACAACTAGCTGCCATCGCTGAGTGATTTTTTTGACCATGTCGCTCTTTCGTCCCACCTTCCTCCTCTATATCCCCATCCTATCTGGCAAGCACCCTCTCTATTCTCATCCGACCGCCACCTTCCTCATCTCATCCAGCCACCACACCGACCTCCTCATCCAGTATGAGCCACTTCCCTGCCTGCATGTAGCTTGATCTCCCGAGCACGCCTCGGTCAAGTCGACGCACGCCTCTGCTCGAGTGGACACCAGGGAGTTGGCCCGTGCCTGCAATCAGCTCGATCTCCTAGGGAGTTGGCGGACTATACTCCAAAAACTATAGATAGGGGTGACCAAGCAGACCAAATCCTTCCCTGTCATGACCCTGACACTGCCTCCATCCACTTTCCTGTCCGCAACTCTAGCCTAACCCCGACCTAAACCACACGCAGGCCCCGAGTTTGTGGGTGGAGGGTCAGCATCTTTGCCCGTCGCTCTCCCTCTTTCAGGATGCTCCCTCCTCTCCCCTTGTGACTTTTCCCTCCTATTGTGTTGGAGGAGGCTGGGTGTGGGGAATCAATTACAGGATCTAGAGAAGACGATCGGTAAAGAAAAGTATAATAAAAACGGTGGAGTTGCACATTGTGGGCTCAATTCCATCACTTCTTGTCGTGCCAGACGTAGGGCAGCCCAATAGAAACTAGCTTTCGGCCCAGTCAAAAGATAGAGCGACATGGAATGTTTCTCGCTCTAGTATGGACGCCGGAGTCGTGCTCGAGAAGCAGCATCGAAACATTTGGGAAAGTAGGGATGTTTCTGAACACACCCCTAGTGGTGAGATTTGGTCTCCTGCATAACATCATAACTGACAATGGCAGCAACTTATCACTCAGAGTAGTTGAGGCTTACTGTTAGGATAAGGGCATCTGCCTTGACCTAGCATATGTGGCACATCCACAGTCTAATAGGAAAGTTGAAAGGGCCAATGGACTAATTATACAAGGAATCAAGCCAAGCTTAGAGGCACCGTTACATAAAGCAGCTGGAGCCTGCGGAGGAGTTACCATCTATCTTGTGGAGTTTACGAGTGACACCTAACAGATCCTCCGTCTTTACCCCCTTCTTCATGGTTTATGGAGCAGAAGCAGTCTTACCATCTGATATCCTCCATGATGCATTGAGAGTTGCCGCCTACGATGAGGATGATGCTGAAGAATCCAAACGCTTATCTATGGACCTGCTCAAGGAAGAACACGTCTTGGCATGCCAGGGATCCGTCATCTACCAGTAGAATCTATGCAGCTACCGTAGTCACTGTGTTAGGCATCGCTCGTTGAAAGAGGGGGACCTTGTGCTTCGCCTCAAGCAGAAAAAGTCACACAAACTATCCCTTGCCTTGGGAAGGACTGTTCATCATAAGCAAAGTGCGGCTCAATGGTTCCTATTACCTCGTCGATACTCGCTAGTTGAAAGATAAGCCAGGAAAAGAATGCAAGCGTAAGCGACGTGACCCCGATGATTATTATCCGAAGGCTGATCGGCCATGGAACATAGCACAGCTACGTCCTTTTTTCACTTAGCAGATTTTATATTATGTTATAAGTATTTTATATGATCAAGGAAATAAAGCATTGGTTCACTCATATTTCCTGAGTATTTTACCTCCTTTAGTGTTCATTTTTGGATCATATAAATCATTTATGCGCAAGTTTGCATTTGCATTTGTGAAAATTCCACCTACGGTCGTTAGGTTAAGTTTTCTTGTCTACACATTTTCTGTTGTTTTTATGTGGATTCTGGAGTAGTGACATTTAGGCACTCAAAGCCAGTGATTTTGTCCTTAGGTTCTAGATGGTGTTATTAAGCATCATCACCTGAGGACATGGTTCTGTGCTGTGAGTCTTCTATCTCATGAAAGGTCAAGCATAAGAATCAGAATAATGGATAAGCCACCACTTGCTTAAAAAATATACACATGTCGGGGATAGATAAGTAGCAACAGGCTTGTAGCCAAGTTTTCTGCCTTACTTATACATTGTTTTTCCACATACATACAAAATGGCAGAGACACATTTAATTCAACAAAGTGTTTTATGGCTGTGCTGAAGGTGACTTTGATGTTGCAGCATCACCAGCGGGAGAGGCAACCCTGGAAATATCATCAAGATTGGGAACAGTTCTAAAGGAAGAATCTGATTCTGACGGCTCATCCTCTATCTCCTCGGCAGGCATGAAGACATCCTCCTTGACTAGCTTGGAAACCTTGGTATCATAGATGGCGAAGGAGTTCCAAATACAGTGCTATCAATTTCACGACCCTGTTCGTCGACCTTTGGCATACCGAAGGTTATCAAGTCCATGTTGGCATCATCGTAGTGTGCTTTCACCAAGGACAAGGCCATCCTAGGGCCAGACCGGATGGAGGATGCTTTCTAGCTCCTTATCTTCTCGGGGGCTGGACAAAGGATTTCCGAGTACATGGCAACAGAATCTACTACATTGATGTTAATGTCCAAGGGTTCAACTATCTCCTTGTCGTGGGTGATGGTAGTATTGATGAAGTTGCCGGCAAGAATCATGCATTCCTTTTAGACCGGAGCACCTTCACCCACGTTGGTTAAACCAATGGGGGTTGTGTTTTCATAAGAGACAAAAGTCATGAATATTGTAGTGATATACATTTATCTGACATACATAATTGAGAAAGACGGAGGAAATTTACCAAAGATGTTTGTCTCAGCTCGATGGCAGGTCTGTGCCAAGATGTCATGCTCCTTTTGAAGTTTCTTGTACGCTTCAAGGTTCCAATTATTCTGCTATGTGACAGCTTGGTTCCGTTCCTTGAGTTGTTCAATCTCCTCCTTCAGGCACTCCATCTCGGTGTTTGCAGATTTTTGTAGGGCCGTCATTGCCTCCTCGTGCATTTTAACAACATCAGACAGGTCTTTCTTCAAGATCTTGTCCTCATCATCCCACTCCAAGATGACCTTGGATTGCTCAACAATGTTTTTAGCTTAGCATCTACAAGTCGGAACAACAAGATAGTATGAGTATTCGAACGAAATAGATACAAAAGATGGATCGGTGAGTTGTTGGAAGAAACAGACGCTTGTTATTTTTGATTTGTTCCTTCAGAAAGGTTGTTTTACCCTTTTCAAGATCCAATTTTTTCTACAGCTTGTCAAACCATTTTTGGCGGCTTTCCTCCGATTATTCTCATTCTGCACAAAGGAACATGCTTAGTTTCTCTAGAGCATCTAGCCAAAACTTTTCAGTTTCACCTAGAGGCTTGGGGGAGATAGTGATTTTAACCTATGTATGCTTCTCTTAGAGTATCTAGCCAGAATTATTCATTCTAACTAGAAACTCGGGGGTTACACTATCAAGTTTTACACTTAGTTCCTTTTAGAGCACTCAGGCTCATAACTTATGGTTTTCCACCTAAAAGATCGAGGGCTACAGTGGTACATATTATAAAGTGAAATGTAAATATCGAAGACTCGTGATGCAAATAATCTTGAGATTGTTTGTTGAAGTAGCGTCTACATCATGGAAGGTCCTGGCATTGTTATAAATAACATATGCTTGCCGGACAAGATCATCCAAACTCAACGTCGGAGGAGTCAGAGGCATAACAAGCGCACCAACCAGAGGTACAGATGAAGCTCTAGCCGTCTTTTATGCTACCATATCAGTTGATGGCACAGAAGTGCCGTCTTGTTTATTGTTGTTGTTGCTGCTGCATCCGCTCTCTCCGCCAGTTGCTTCCCTTTTACAATGGCATCCTTAGTCGTAGCTCCAGCCACTTGAGAGGAGGTGCTCTCCTGCGTTCCCTATACACTAGGAACAGTGTCCATACTGGCAGAACCTGAGACATCTAGTGTTGGATTAATGTTTATCTCCATGACGGAAGTTTTAGGTGCAACAGGGGATGAGGTTCTGGTAGAGCCTATTGCAGGCTTGGCAGCAGGAGTCGTAGGAGCAATGGCAGGAGAGGACTTGGTCAGCATCTCACGTATATTCATAGAACCTCCAACATCTTTGGAGGTGTGATTCAGACTAACACCGGATCTCTTCCTGAAACATACGAAGTATAAGTACAAGAATGAGTAGGTACAAATAAATTTGGAGAAGGAAAGTACTTACACTGCAGCAGGTGCCTTGGTTAAAGGAATGTCGGTGGATTTCTTTTCCTCCACCTCTAAAGCGGCAGTGGACTTCTTAGAATCTCCACTCTCTGATTTCTTATTCTTCTTGCCCTCGGCAGCAGCGCTAGAGGTGGAGATCTTCCTCTTTCACATCGCCGGAGGTTGAGGATCCTTGGAGGCCTCATCACTGGACAAGATATGCACATCCTTCAGACTTGGATCATAGAGCTGAGCGGCTATGTCTTCCTCGGCCAGGGTCGCCAGCTGATGAGATAGAAACATGTTAGATAATTTATGCATCCAAGATGGAAACCTTAGAGTATATGTAAAAGCAATAAAGGAAAGAGGATTACCTTTGGGCATTCACCGCATTCGAACATGTCATAGGTGATGACAAAGCCACATTTCCTGTCCTTCACCTTGATGATGTCCTGAAGCCGGAGCCTGATGGAGTATTTGGAGAAGTTATCCTCGGAAATCTGCATGGGATCTTTCCTCTCCTTAGAATACTCATGCATCAGCTTGGTGCGATGCTGCATAGGCTGGATCCGCCTTTCGACCCAACACATGGCTAGGTCCAAGCCAGTCAGACCTCTGTCAACTAGCCACAATATCCGCCTTATGGGGTAGGAGGCTTCGTCATTGGAGGGAGATAAGTTTGGTCTCAGCGGCAGCTCCGTCAACAAAGTTAGGGTATGAGTGTTGTGGGTCGGCCAGAGGAATATCTGGGCTGTAGAAGTAAGTCTTCTGGAAATTCTTGTAGGACTCGTGGCCAACAATGTCGGGGAATCACCGGCCAGCATGGATCTTAAAACAGATGGTTCCACAATTCCGAAGTTCATCCTTGGAATCTTTGGACTCTCTCTTCACGGTGAAGAAATAAATAAACATATCTAACCTAGGCCTAATCCCTAGGTATCCTTCACACAAAGCTACGTAATTGCTAAGTACTAGAACACTATTAGGAGAAAGGTTGTGAGGAATAATGTGGAAGTGATTCAGGACCTCAAGGATGAAGCCGGAGACTCGGAGGGAAATGTCGTGTACCAGCTGAGCTTTGAGGTAGACCTTATCTCTGGCTTGGCGAGAGGGGATGACCTCACCAGTCGGCGCTGGCAGCCAGACCAGCCCCTCCATCAAGGGGAGGTAACCTTCATCGACGAGCTCCTTCTGTTGCTCCGTGGAAAGCTCAAAGCCCCTCCATACTCCTTTGTGGGAGTCAGCATCCTCCTCGGTGGCTTCGACGACCGCTTGTTTTTGGTCGTCATTGGTGGTTTCCACCACGGTGGAGGCTGGAATCACTAATCCCTCTGACGGGACGGAATGCCCTTGGATGTCTCCTTGGATACCTCGGGAGCCATCGCTATCGATGGGATGTTGCTGTTGTTGGGGTTCGCGCATGAAAACAATAATTTTTTCCTATGCCAAGAACCCTAATGCTAGGACCTATCTATTAGTAATGCAGTAATAGGAGGGGCTTTTCACAAACTTACCCTTGAAGACTGAAAAGCGTTGTCAATCCTTGGGACAGCATGGCTGATGTAGTCATACCGACACCGACCTCAGGGTCGTGTCGAAGTCTGATGGCTCCTACGGCTCCGACGACTCCTAGTCCCCCAAGTGTTGCATCTCCGAGGTTGTTACACATGCCCGGTGCCTAATGATGACTCCCGCTCCTCTGATCCAGCAACAGTTGTGGAAGTAGACCTTCTAGATCCGAATCCCGCAGCGCGACGGCGCTTCGCAGTGAAGAAATCTCCTGCTCGCGCAATCCTAACTTGGACCATGGTCACAGGAGAGAGAGAGAGAGAGAGAGAGAGAGAGAGAGACAGAGAGAGACAGAGACAGAGACAGAGACAGAGGTTCAATTGGATGTCTTTCCAAAAGAGAAGGAACCTTTATTGATTATTGGTGTCTTTATTTTGTCAAAATACCTCTCTCTATATAGGGTAAAAATCACCTCATAGCTAATTAGATTAGCCATGTGGGACTAAACAGAAGGGAGAGGAGAGCGGGAGGGGTGGCCAGCTGGCCAAGTCCCCATGGGCCCCCGCCTGCGGGTGCATGGGGCCCATGAGACCCCTCCTCCCTTTCTCCCTTTTGGTCTTTTCCCTCATGGGCCCTTTTCCTATGGATTTTGGCAAAATTAGGTATTTGACCATTTAATTCCTTTTTATTTTATTAAATAATTATAAATAAATGATTAAATAAATATTTAACATTTACTTACATATTATTCAATCCTCGTGGCTATGGCACTCCTTCCACCCCACTCTGGACATCCTCCGAACTTTCTGATAATACCAAAAAAATCTCCGAGCATCATCAAGCCCTTAAGCGTGATACCCCCATGGTCCAGGAACACTCTAGACATGGTCGAGACCCCTCTAGTACCAATGATCATTAGTGGGGCCTGGATTCCCATGACGACCCCTGTGCATTCCACGAATATGTGTCGTCGAACCATGAACATCATGTTCTATTCCTTTTGTCTCTACGATACTTGCACTGTCCGAGATCGGATCAATGATATCACCATGTCGTGTTCAATCTCGTTACTGAAAAATTCTACTTAACTCGTTCCGACAACTGATATCCCCATGCCCAAGTCACACGCTGCGCAGCTATTTTGATATAACTTCTCTGAGTGGGCCCTTGAGTATCTTTCTAGCACGTGAATGGACAAATCCCGCTCGTGACGCATAATTCCTCTACATGCCCCTTTGAATACCTAAACACACCTTTATGATCACCGTTTAACCGAGTGATGTTTGATGCTATCTGAGTATTCTCGGGTGACAGTGATTGATATGGTCTCACGGTCTAAAAAATAAGACACTAGGTCTTTCTAATCATCATAATTTGAACTTCGTGACATGATCGGGTCATGATGCTTAGATTGGGTGACGAGGAGTAACCTCGGTAATGCCCATGGTGATGGACTTAGGGTTTTGCAAAAAAGAGAATGTTGGGGATTTCGTCAGATGTCAGGCAAACAAGGGAGTCGAAGTCGCCTGATTACTTGATGAATATCACTATTACAGAACACTTGGGTTTTTTTGGTACCTCCTCATAGGCTTCTCCTGTCCTATATATAATATGTTGGGTCTCAAAGTCATATACGGATAGGTTACATGTGTATGGTTATAACACCAACATAATGTTGGTTCATATTCCTTTTCTAATACAACTAAGGCTTTTATCGGTTGCTTCTTTGGGCCATCATATTGAATCTTCATGGGCTGTGAGCCTTTATGCAGCCAGGGTAACGAATCATAAGTACCCGAGTAATTGTACCTATGTCAGTAGCCCTCGAGACTCTACCCGAACCGTAGATTCTGGTTGAGTCTCAAATATATTTTCAGCTTTTCCTTTCTTTGCATTATTTCTACTGTTTTCAGTTTTATATGGATTTGGTGCAACAAGTCTGATGCATCCGACGGATCGGGAATCAGTTAATTGCTCCTAGGTAAAAACAATGTTGACCTAGATCAAATTCATGTCCCTAGGCCTGAACTCGGAATTATAACTGGAGTAATTCAGTTCGAGCCGTTGAGGTCTTATCGAATACTAAATTCCAGTTCTATTTATCGGATACCCAACGCGTCCATCGGGATCTTTCATCGTATCATTGATACAGATATTTTACCGGCAAAGCGTATTCTTGTGTGATTACCAGGCCGCACAGGACGAATCCTGGGGTCTTACCTTCATGTCTTGGACACAACATTCGGAGTTTTGTCGTGTTTGATGTGATCCGAGATTTTTGTATAATTTTTATCGACTGCATTGTTTGACCGCTGGGATTTCTGAAATTTATCAGACTTTTTGTTTTAATAATTTATAGAATCTCCCGATGGGAGTAACCTTTTTAGGATACACCAAAGTAAAACTCATAGGTTTAGTGACGATTGTCTTGATTTTGTATGCATAATTTGATTCGTATTGGGTGCACGCCAATCTTCTATATCTAAATAGGAGTCCCCCACTAAAGTATTTCTCTCAACATGCAAGCATCCCACATCATCAAGCTTCTAATTATTGGTCCATGTCATCAATGAAACAAAAAAGGTCCATGTAGTTGTGCCACATCGTCATTACTTTTATTTTTAATCTCTTAGCTTTTTTTCCCTGCAGAATCTTCATATCGACAGTCTAATGTACACCCTCCTAATTATTAACTTCATAATAACTCTAGAATGGATTCCAGTCGTCACCTCTACGCGTAAGTTTCAGGTTTGTCTACTATGAACTGATGACCTGCAGCTGCAGGAACGAATGATAACCTCAAGTGGCAATAAATTAATTCTCCCCAGCTTCCCCTAAATTCAGGTCATAAACAATTAATTTTTCAGAGCGTTTGTTTACTCGGTGCCCCGTCTAGATCGTTGACATTCCATTTCATTTTTCTTCAGTTCCACTAGCACAGTCGCTTAAAAATGCACCACTAATGCAATAATAAGGCATTGATGACAAGCCTGTTCATATTCTCCAGGCAATAGTAACGGATGGACGCAGTAGAAATTGCTCTCCTTCGAGCAGCGTAGCATGCTTCATTCCGGTCATTTTCATCCTAGGTCGTAGTTGGGTGGTCGTGCTCTTGCTCGGATCGAAGTATCAATTGTCATTTGTGAGTTATCTCCCCTTCCTATTCCGCAAATTCTCTATGATGTCTCAATCCACAACGATCTAAGTTTTTTGATCCAAAGTTGTCCCCATCGCCTGCCGGAGCCGCGTGTGCTGATGAAGGGACGCCCATGGTCCGGTTCAACCCCCTCATCATCGTATTATCCTGCGCCGCCGCTGAGGATTTCCTTGCCGCCTGTCACGGATTCCCCTCGCTGTTGGAGGGCACCACACTGATGTTCGTTGCACCTACGGTTAGCTAGGTTCTGATGAGTCATTACTGGCGAGAAGAATATCTTTTTTGCAAAGGCCTACTGCGTCTTTACTAAGTATCATGGAAGTATTTTATCTTCAAATGCATATTCATTTATGTTTAGTATCAGGGCAGAATGGAAGAAGTGGCCGAATTCTATGCCCACTATACCTGCGTACCTTGTGATCCTTCACTCTCCTTATTTTCCTTATGATGGATGCAGTTCATCAAGAATATTAAACCTCTCTTTCTGGTTTCATGGTGTGCATTTGTCTTTGTTAGGCATCCTGAAACTATGGATCAAATTTAGAACATTCTTTGGCTCTTTGTTGTTTGGTTATATATACCTTATAACGGTTATCATTTGCTCAGAGTGGAGTTACAAATTTGTGAACACCGAATAAGTGAAGGGACCCGCAAAAAAAGTGAAGGAAATGGAGCAAGCCAAATGCATCTTAGTGTACGTTTTGGTTTCTCATTTTCAATGGAGTTAATGCCTCGGCTACATATGGTATTTCCACATGAACTGAATTTTTTTTCCAGGTTGATGTGGTTAGTCGGATTGCAGATCCATCTTTGATTTGCACCATTGGGAATCGATCATGGGCAGAAGAAGGCACCAAAGTTTATTTTGTAACCTACAATCTTTTTTGTCTTGGCATCCTTCGATGTCTCCACTATAACTTTTTATTGGTCTTGCTAAATCACCTACCAGTATGGATTCACTATCCATGTTTGTCCTTCCCAAGAATACAAAGCACAAATCATTCTGTGCCAGTGCACTTATGGCAAGATAGAACATATATTTTCCTACCAATTATTTTGTTAAGTGATACAATAATCAACTCAAACCCGTTCATTTGTTCTAGGTTAGTCTTGCTCAATGCCAAACTAAAGGGTCTTTGTACGTGATACATGATGGCTATCTTGGTATGATTAACCTACAATACTTACTATAAATCACTCATTGTTTACTTCTATTTGGTGGTTGCAAGAAGTGTATGATTTAGGGTGTTATCTTATTTCAGTTACCTCATGCAAAATTATGAACATTGTTTCTTTCAGCCACATTTTTGATTAATTTATGCACTCTCCACATGGTTGGACCTCTTAAAATTTGATAAACAATAATTGTTGTACACATTCCCGCCGCAACGCGCGGGGTATCTTCTAGTGTCTAGTGCTCCTAATGGGAGTAGCCCCCGAGGCTATGTTCGGATGCCTTTATGTGGAGATAGGCTCATAATTGTTGTTAGTTTTATCCTAAAAAATGTTTATATAGAAATAGAGATCCCCTGTTTTGTTGGCAAAAAAGGTATAAATAAAGACTCAGAGTGTGAAGAACTTAACTTTTATTTATATGCTGAAGCTGATGATTCATTATTAGGCGGATTGCCGCCTGGCTGTCGGCCTTAATATTCTGGCTAAGAAGCTAGGCCATAGGCCTTATTATAATTAATATTGTGATAAAACATAATTTCTAAGCGGCGTCGTAGTTGTGCGATGTTCCACGAATTAGAGTATTTGACTCCTGTCTTCTTGTCTTGTAGCCGATATGCTCCTCCGGAAATAACTTCTGTAACACTGTAAGGTCCTTCCCAAGGCGACTACAATTTACGGTGGCCATCTTGCTTGAGGCAAAGAACTAGGTCCCCTACAACGAAGGACCTAGGACGTAGCCATCGACTGTCGTAGTTGCACAAGTTTTTCTGATATATTGTAGCTCTTTGTAGGGAGGTGTCTCGGGCTTCATCGAGTGCATCAACGACATCTTCAAGTGTTTATCTTGATTCCTCTTCATCATATGTAGCTACTCGTGGAGATTCATGTGATACTTTGACTGGAAAGACAGCTTCAGCGTCGTGGACCAGAAAGAAGGGTGTTTCTTGTGTCGAATTATTTGGAGTAGTATGTAAACTCCACAAAATAGATGGTAACTCATCTACCCATGCTCCTTTTCCCTGTCGAGTACTTCTACTAATCTTTTCTTGAGGCCAACAGTTACTAGGCCATTGGCTTTTTCCACTTGTCCGTTAGTTTACGGGTGGGCTACTCAGGAGTAGCTTACTTGTATACTCATCTCCTCGCAGTATTCCTTGAACTCATTGGAAATAAAATTAGTTCCATTATCCGTGATGATGCTATATGGCACGCCGAACCGGAATACTATGGATTTGATAAAATTCACAGTTGAAGTTCCGTCCTGACTGGTGATAGGCATTTCTTCAATCCATTTAGTAAATTTGTCGACTACTACTAGCAGAAAGATTTGTCCTCCTGGAGATGATTTTTGAAACTTACCCACCATATCGAGTCCCCACTGGGCAAAAGGCCAAGCAAGAGGTATGGGTTTTAACTCAGCGGTGTGTGCCCGGGCTTTGTTGCGAATCGATGACATGCCTCGCATGTTCTGACTATATATTTTGCATTTTGTACTGCTGTGAACCAATAGAATCCTGCCCTGCACGCTTTGGCGGCAACTGCTCGACTTCTATCGTGATGGCCACATACTCCTTCATGTATATCCTTGAGTATAATTTTTCCCTCGTCGGGTGTGACACATCTGTTGGGTTCGCAGCATAGAAAACAAAAAATTTCCTACGAAAGGAATTATATGCCAAGATCTATCTACTAGATACAAGCAACGGGTGGATATACATCCATGGAGAACTTACCCTCGAAGACAATAGAGCTTTGTTAACGAGTTGGAACTCGTGGATGATGTAGTCGTACGCTTGCCGATCTCAAGATCGTGTGGAAGTCCTAGCGCCGCAAATCAGCAACGCATCTGTCCTCGCACACACATTCAGACCACTGAATAACCTCCACCTCCTCGCTCCAGTGAATCAGCCAAGCAGCAATTCCTTCTAGATGAAATGCCACCGGGAACATGTATCTCGCTAATCCGAGGCCATGGGGGAATATATCTAGAGGGGGAGAGAGATCCTTCGAGGAGGTGTGCTTTGTGAGGGAGGAGAGGGGGCCTTTTATAAGAGAGGGGGATCCTCTCCTCCCATGGCCGGTTCCCATGGGGGGTGCCACCACCTCTTCCTCATTCATGTGGTGGAAGCTCCACTCACATCAATTTAGCCTCCACCCAAAGTTCCACTCACATGCATTAAATTTCCACCAAATTTAATGCAACTCTCATTTAATAAAACTCTTTTATTTATTTTATTCAGAATTTTGTTAATTACTTTAATTAACAAATATTCACATAAAACCCCTTGTAACATTTTAATATCACATGCATAACTAGTTTCTGCAATTTCACCTGAAACAATTCCGGTTTCCATCGAAATAATTCCAGCGCTTTGCAATTCTTTCATCTGAAACATATGTGCTCCAAAATGGTGTTTGGCAACCCTTAAGTGCGTCACCCTACGGTTCGCGAATAATGCAGACATGATTTAGACTCCTCTCAAATCAATAATGAGAAGCGGGACCTGGAGATCCATTCTGACTCCGGCACATTCAACGATGACTTCTGTGATCGTGAGAACCTTTAATGCTAGTAATTTAATCCCTTTGTCTCGCGATATATTACATGTCTAAGATTCGATCATCAGCATCCAATTACATATTTGATCTCATTACTGACATGCACTCTTTTCTTGTTCCCGTGATATAACATTCTAGTGATCACATCACTTGCTTGTAAGCTATCTTAATGTGATATCATCGAGAGGGCCGAGAGTATATCTATCTATCATCGGGATTGACAAATTCCACTCTTGATCCATCAGCCTCAACATAACATCTTCGGAGTATCTGAACCCACCTTGATAGTCACCCTTTTACGGTGTGACGTTTGATGTCATCAAGTTACTCTTCCAATGTTAGCAATTAACATGATCTCATGGTCTGAGAACTAAGATTACTTCGTATGACGTTATAGCAATATAAACATAATGACTTTGATCGTAATGCTATACTTCAGATGAATGTTCATCACATCATTTCACAAATGTTGTGACCTCGTTATTAACAACATCCAATGTCCATGATCAAGAAACTTTGATCATCTTGTTAATCAACGAGCTAGTCTATAAGAGAGGCATAACTAGGAACATTTTATTTGTTTATTAAAAACACATGTATTAACGTTTCCAATCAATACAATTATAGCATGCAAAATAAACATCTATCATATACAAGGAATACATAATAACAACTTTATTATTGCCTCTCAGGGCATATTTCCTTCAGTCTCCCACTTGCACTAGAGATAATAATCTAGTTCACATAGTGATAAATCGAACACCCGTAGAGTTCTGGTGTTGATCATGTTTTGCCCTAGAGAGAACTTTAGTCAACGGATCTGCTACATTTAGGTCCGTGTGTACTTTACAAATCTTTATATCTCCGTCCTTGACATGTCGCAGATGGAGTGAAACCGGCGCTTAATATGCTTGGAAATCTTGTGAGACCTTGGTTCCTTGGCGTTGGCTATGGCTCCATTGTTGTCACAATAGATCACCATTGGGTCCAATGCACTAGGAACCACACCTAGTTTCGTTATGAACTCCTTCAGCCAAACCGCTTCCTGTGCCGCTTCTGGAGCAGCAACATATTCTGCCTCCGTTGTTGATCCAGCCACCACAGGTTGTTTGGAACTCCTCCAACTAACTGCTGCTCTAGTCAAGAGAAATACATATCCGGATTGAGACTTAGAGTCATCCGGATCGGTGTCAAAGCTAGCATCAACATAACACTTAGCGACTAGCTCTTCTTCACCTCCATATACAAGAAACATATCCTTAGTTCTTCTTAAGTACTTAAGGATATTCTTGATCGCTATCTAGTGTTCCGAACCTGGATCAGATTGGTACCTGCTAGTCAAACTAATAGCATGTGCCACATCCAATCTTGTACATAGCATGGCGTACATTATAGAGCCTATGGTTGAGGCATAGGGGATCTTATCCATTACCTCTCTTTCTTCTGTCGTAGCCGGACTTTGAGTCTTACTCAATGTCTTGCCTTGCAACATAGGTAAGAACCCCTTCTTACTTCCGTCCATATTAAACTTCTTTAATATCTTATCAAGGTATGTACTTTGCGATAACCCAATTAGGTTCCTTGATCTATCTCTATAGATTTTAATGCCTAATATATATGAAGCTTCACCAAGGTCCTTCATCGAAAATTTGCTGTTTATATAACTTTTAACACTGTTTAAAAGATCTATATCATTTCCAATCAATAATATGTCATCCACATATAATATCAAAAATGCCACATTGCTCCCATTCACTTTCTTGTAAATACAATCCTCTCCATAAGTTTGGAAAAATCCAAACTCTTTGATCAACTCATCAAAGCAGAGATTCCAACTCCGGGATGCTTGCTTCAGTCCATAGATGGATCGCTGAAGCTGGCATACCTTATCAGCATCCTTAGGATCGACAAAACCCTTAGGTTGTATCATATACAACTCTTCTTCAATATTACCATTGAGGAACACAGTTTTGACATCCATCTGCCATATTTCATAATCGAAATATGCAGCAATTGCTAACATAATCCTAACCGACTTTAGCATCACTACGGGAGAGAATGTCTCGTCATAGTCAACTCCTTGAATTTGTCGAAACCCTTTTGCGACAAGTCGAGCTTTATAGATGGTCACATTACCATCAGCATCAGTTTTTCTTTTGAAAATCCATTTATTCTCAACGGCCTTTCGATCGTGAGGTAAGTCCAGAAAGGTCCAAACCTAGTTTTCGTACATGGATTCCATCTCGGATTTCGTGGCTTCTAGCCATTTGTTGGAATCCAGGCTCATCATCGCTTCTTCATATGTCGCAGGGTCATCTACTTCATCAATCATGAAATTTAGAACAGGATTTCCATACAGTTCAGGAGCTGCACTTGTCCTACTTGACCTGCGAGGTTTGGTAGTGTCCTCTTTCGGAGTTTCATGATTATTATTATTAGCTCTCTCTTCATCAGGTGAAGTCAACTCTGAAACAATTTCCGGTGATGCACCACTCGCCATTTCATGAAGAGAAGGTTCAATAACCTCTTCGAGTTCTACCTTCCAGCTACTCACGCCTTTCACGAGAAACTCGTTCTCAAGAAAGGATCCATTCTTGACAACAAAAATCTTGCCCTCGGATCTATGATAGAAGGTATACCCAATCGTTTCTTTAGGGTATCCTATGAAGACGCATTTTTCCGCTTTGGGTTCAAGTTTATCCGGCTGAAGTTTCTTCACATAAACATCGCATCCCAAACTTTAAGAAATGACAACTTAGGTTTGTTTCCAAACCATAATTCATACGGTGTCGTTTCAACGGATTTAGATGGTGACCAATTTAAAGTGAATGCAGCGGTTTCCAGTGCATAACCCCAAAATGACAGTGGCAAGTCAGTTAGAGACATCATAGATCGAACCATATCCAATAAAGTACGATTACGACGTTGTGACACACCATTACGTTGTGGTGTTCCGGCAGGCGTGAGTTGTGAAACTATTCCATAGTCTTTCATATGTGTGCCAAACTCGTAACTAAGATAGTCTCCTCCACGGTCGGACCACAGAAATTTGATGTTTTTGTTATGATGATTTTGCACTTTGTTCTGAAATTCTTTGAACTTTTCAAAGGTTTCAGACTTATGTTTCATCAAATAGATATACCCATATCTACTCAAATCATCCGTGAAAGTAACAAAATAACGATATCCACCTCGCGCCGACACACTCATTAGTCCATATACATCAGTATGTATGATTTCCAATAAATCTGTCGCCCGTTCCATTGTATCGGAAAACAGCGTTCTAGTCATCTTGCCCATAAGGCATGGCTCACATGTATCAAATGATTCAAAACCAAGTGATTCCAAAAGTCCATCAGAATGGAGTTTCTTCATGCGTTTAACGCCAATATGACCTAGACAGCAGTGCCACATATATGCAGATATATCATTATCAAGATTAATCCTTTTAGCATCAACATTATGAATATGCGTAATACTACTATCAAGATCCAACAGAAATAAACCATTCATCCCAGGTGCATGACCATAAAAGATATCATTCATATAAATCGAAAAACATTGTTTTCTGATTTAAAGGAATAACCACTTCGCATCAAACACGATCCGGATACAATGTTCATGCTCAGTGCAGGCACCAAATAACAATTATTTAGATTTATCACTAATCCCGACGGCATATGGAGAGGCAGCATTCCGACGGCGATCACATCAACTCTTGATCCATTGCCAACCTGCATCGTGACCTCATCCCTTGCTAGCTATCGCTTGTTCCACAGCCCCTGAATCGAGTTACATATATTAGCAACCGATCCCGTATGAAATACCAAGGTGCTACTGCGAGTACTAGTCAAGTACACATCAATAACATGTATATCACATATACCTTTGTTTGCCTTGCCGACCTTCTTGTCCGCCAAATACTTGGGGCAGTTGCGCTTCCAATGGCCAGTCCCCTTGCAATAGTAGCACTCAGTATCAGACTTAGGGCCAGCTTCGGATTTATTTTCAGGTGTGGCAATAGATTTGCCGCCCTTCTTTCCCTTCTGTTTGCCTTTCTTGTCTTTCTTGAAACCGATGGTCTTATTGATCATCAACACTTGATGTTCTTTCCTAATCTCCACTTCTGTAGTTTTAAGCATTGACAGAAGCTCGGGAAGAGACTTCTTCATGCCCTACATGTTATAGTTCATCACGAAGCTCTTGTAGCTAGGTGGCAGATATTGGAGAACACGATGTATGTCGAGGTCAATAGGAATCGTTATTCCCAAGGACACAAGCTTATCGGCGTACCTAGACATTTTGAGTACATGCTCACTAACGGAGTTGTTCTCCTCCATCATGCAGCTCAAGAACTTTTTAGAAGCATCATAACTCTCTATGGCAGCATGGGTATCGAAAATCATTTTCAATTCTCCCATGGTATCAAAAGCATTGCCATTTTAGAAACGCTTTCGAAGTTCTGGCTCTAGCCATAAAGTATGCCGCAATGAACTAAGTTGTGGTCCTCCAGTCGAGTTATATAGACATTCTTTTCCTTGTCAGGGGCATTAGGAGCTAGTGGGGGGCCTAGCGGCGCTTCTATCACATATTGCTTTTGTGTAGCAATGAAGAGAATCCTCGAATTCATGGCCCAGTTGGTAAAGTTGCTACCATTTGCCGCGAGTTTCTCTTTCTCCATGAACACATTGAAATTGAAAGCAGGTGGTGCCATCTACAACAGAATTTGTAAAGTTTATTTAGACTAAGTTTATGATAGATTGAGTTCAACTAATCCAAATTACTAATGAACTCCCACTCAAAAATGACATCCCTTTTGTCCTTTTGGTGATTACATGAACCAAATCCACTACACCAAGTCCGATCATCACGTGAGTCATTGTAGCTTCAAAGGCGAGCATCTATATGGGCATCATATCAACTATATGACTCATGCTTAACCTTTCGGTCCGTGTTCTGAGGCCATGTTTGTACATGCTAGGCTCGCAAAGTAAGACCCTTAGTACTCGCGTGTGTAAAACTTTCTTACACCCGTTGTATGAAAGCATAGAATCGAGTACACCCGATCATCACGTGATGTCTCGAAACACGATCCATAGAACGGTGCATACTTAAGGAAGAACACATTTTATCTTGATATTTAAATGAGGGATCATCTGACAATGCTACTAAAAGCGCCAAACTAGCAATATAAGATGTGAACATCATATGTGTAAAGTGGGATGATATGGTCCATTCATTTGATCACCATCATATGCATCGTGGTATCATCTCTATCATTCCTTTGTGTGTAACACCAAGGTCTATGGAACTTACACGTTAAGTGTGTTGTAAGGGTATCTACCATACATCAACTTACAACATTACCATATCATGACACTAGCCCAGCAACAATCTAAACTAGATGCCTCTAATTTATCCATTGCAAGTTTTACGTGGCTTAGGGATTTCGAAGATAGAACCGGTCTTACCTATGAACATGGAACCACAACGATGATAACTAAGTTATTAGCAACTTGTTGTAAATCAGATATTGACTATAGTAGGAGAGACAGACACCCGCCAGCCACTTATGCAAAACTAGTTGCATGTCGGTCATGGAACCGGTCTCATGTGTGATGACATGTAAGGTTGGTCCGGGCCGCTTCATCCCACTATGCCACCAATATCCAAAATACATGAAAGAAGCAATAACATGATCATCATCGCCCACATATAAACATATGTGTACTACCCGTGCAAAGGACCTATGCATAGATCAGGCTCTCATACCACTGTTGGGTTCGCAACATAGAAAACAAAAATTTCCTACGATGGGAACTATAGGCCAAGATCTATCTACTAGATACAAGCAACAGGTGGATATACATCCATGGAGAACTTACCCTCGAGGACAACAAAGCTTTGTTAACGAGTTGGAACTCGTGGATGATGTAGTCGTACGCTTGCCGATCTCAAGATCATGTGGAAGTCCTAGCGCCGCAAATCAGCAGCGCAACCGTCCTCGCACACACGTTCAGGCCACCGAAGAACCTCCACCTCCTCGCTCCAGCAAATCAGCAGAAGCAGCAACTCCTTCTAGACGAAATGCCACCGGGAACATGTATCTCGCTAATTCGAGACCATGGGGGAATATATCTAGAGGGGGAGAGAGATCCTTCACAAGGAGGTGTGCTTTGTGAGGGAGGAGAGGGGGCCTTTTATAGGAGAGGGGGTATCCTCCCCTCCCATGGCCGGCGCCCATGGGGGGTGCCCCCACCTCTTCCTCATTCATGTGGTGGAAGCTCCACTCACATCAATTTAGCCTCCACCCAAAGTTCCACTCACATGCATTAAATTTCCACCAAATTTAATGCAACTCTCATTTAATAAAACTCTTTTATTTATTTTATTCAGAATTTTGTTAATTACTTTAATTAACAAACATTCACATAAAACCCCTTGTAACATTTCAATATCACATGCAGAACCAGTTTCTACAATTTCACCCGAAACAATTCTGGTTTCCATCAAAATTATTCCAGCGCTTTGCAATTCTTTCGTCTGAAACATATGTGCTCCAAAATGGTGTTTGGCAACCCTTAAGTGTGTCACCCTATGGTTCGTGAATAATGCAGACATGATTTAGACTCCTCTCAAATCAATAATCAGAAGCGGGACCTGGAGATCCATTCTGACTCCTGCACATTCAACGATGACTTATGTGATCGTGAGAACCTTTAACGCTAGTAATTTAATCCCTTTGTCTCATGATATATTACATGTCTGAGATTCGATCATCATCATCCAAGTACATATTTGATCTCGTTACTAACATGCACTCTTTTCTCATTCCCGTGATATAACATTCTAGTGATCACATCACTTGCTTGCAAGCTATATTAATGTGATATCACCCAGAGGGCCAAGAGTATATCTATCTGTCATCAGGATTAACAAATTCCATTCTTGATCCATGAGCCTCAACATAACATCTTCGGAGTATCTGAACCCACCTTTATAGTCACCCTTTTACGGTGTGACGTTTGATGTTATCAAGTTACTCTTCTGATGTTAGCAATTAACATGATCTCATGGTCTAAGGACTAAGATTACTTCGTATGATGTTATAGCAATATAAACATAATGACTTTGATCGTAATGCTATACTTCAGATGAATGTTCATCACATCATTTCACAAATGTTGTGACCTCGTTATTAACAACATCCAATGTCCATGATCAGGAAACTTTGATCATCTTGTTAATCAACGAGCTAGTCTATAAGAGAGGAATAACTAGGAACCTTTTATTTGTTTATTAAACACACATGTATTGACGTTTCCAATCAATACAATTATAGCATGCAAAATAAACATCTATCATATACAAGGAATACATAATAATAACTTTATTATTGCCTCTCAGGGCATATTTCCTTCAACATCATTGTACCACATCCGAAATACTTCTTTTCTATAACTCTCCTTTGATGATTCTAAAAGCTTCTGGCACATCTTCGGGGACCTTCTGTCACATCTTCATGTCACATCTTCGGGGACCTTCTGTCACATCTTCAAGTGATTCGCCGACCTTCTGTCACATCTTCGGGGAGCTCTCCTCGAGTCATATATGCTATGTATGGTTGCATCCATGTAGAATCTATTATCATGACATCATCAAGTTCTGATTCTTCTTCGAGGATTTCCTCTCTACTCTTGCTAGCTGGTGTAGCCCCCGGGTCCTTTCGTGGCTTAATCTTTTTCCATGTCTTGGGTGCTATGACCTCAGAGATTCTCTTGGCCTTGATAGAACGCTCAGTTGTTTCCTCCCAAAAAACCCGGGTGGCACTGGTAGGCATAAGGACCCGATGTTTGCTAGATTGTCGGCTTCTTCATTGCTTGCTCTTCCTTTGTGCGATACTTCGCATCCTTCAAATTGAGCCTCCATAATGCTATATAGATCACGGTAGGCAATCATGTTATCGATGATAGCGTCATAGTTGTTTGTTTCTTGTTGTGCTACAAGATTAGAATCACCAAATATTTTGAGGCGAGTTGCACCGTAAGCTTTAGCCATATGCATACAGTGCGACAAGGCCTCATACTCAGCTTTGTTATTGGACGTTTTTGCGAAGCTCATCCGAAGTATATATCGCATTTTATCGCCTTGTGGTGATACTAGTATGACTCCTACCCCTGCTCCTTCCATTATTTTTGATCCATCAAAGTACATTGTCCATGCGCTAGAAAGGTCGGGTGGGCCTGCACATTGTAGTTCAGTCCATTCAATGGTAAAATCAGGCAGAACTTGTGATTTAATTGCTTTACGCTTCTCGTATGTCATATCTCAAGGGAAACGCTCAATGCCCCATAGAGAGACACGTCTAGTTGCTTTTGGATTGTTGAGGATATTGGATAGAGGTGCTTCGTTGACCACTATGATCGGGTGTTCTGAAAAATAGTGATGCAACTTCTGTGATGTCATAAACATTCCATATGCTAGTTTCTAATAATGCGGGTACCTTTGTTTAGATGGAGAGAGGACTTTGCTTAAGAAATAAACTGGCCTTTGAACACCACAGATTTTCCCTTCTTCAGGTCGTTCTACGACTAGAACCGTGCTAACTACCTGATTAGTGGTGGCAATGTAAAGAAGTAGTGGCTCCTTCTCGTGTAGAGACATGGCGACGGGAGATGTCAAAAGTGTCCTTTTGAGATCTTCAAAGGCACGCTGAGCTTCTTCCATCCATTTGAATTTATCTGATTTCCTCATGAGGGCGTAGAATGGTAGCGCTTTTTCTCCTAACCGAGCAACAAAGCGGCTAAGTGTTGCGACTCGCCCAGCCAGCTGCTGTACGCCCCGAAGATTCGTAGGCTTTTTCATTGTTAGAATCGCCTGTATTTTGTCGAGCTTGGCTTAAATTCCTCTTGCTGATACGAGATATCCGAGGAGTTGCCCTGCTAGGACTCCAAAGGAGCACTTCGTCAGGTGAGTTTGATGCAAAATTTGTTGAGGTTCTCAAATGTTTCTTGGAAATCTTTGATAAGTGAGGACCCTTGGTTTGTTGTAAATATAACGTTGTCGATATACACTTGTACGTTTGTGCTAATTTTATTCCCAAGCAATTCTGCATCATCCGTTGGTATGTTGGCCCAACATTTTTTAGGCCAAAGGGCATTGTTGTATAGCAGAATACACCATAGAGCATGATAAATGTCGTTTTCTCCTGATCTTCCTCCTTCATCCGAATTTGACGGTATCCTGAATACGTGTCCAGGAAGGAAAGACATTCACACCCCGCGGTCGGATCAATAATTTGATCGATTCTTGGCAGTGGGAAGTGATCCTTTGGACAATGTTTGTTCAGCGTAGTGAAGTCAATGCATATTCGTAACTCTTTTGTATTTTTTCTAGAAGGCATACTGGGTTTGCAACTCACTCTGCTTTTTTTAATTCTCTGATGACTTACGTGTCAGTAAGGCGATGGAGCTCCTTTCCAATGGCCTTACATTTTGGCTCTACGAAGCGACAAAGTGACTGTTTTACTAGCTTCGCCTTTGGATCCAAGTTTAATGCATACTCAGCGAGTTCCTTGGGAATTCCTGGCATGTTAGAAGGTAGCCACAGCGAAGATCTCCCAGTGATCATGGAGGAACCCGATGAGCGCGCTTTCCTTTGTGGGACCAAGATTGGAGGACACAAATGTCATATTCTTTGGGTCGGTAGGGTGGATCTGTACTTCCTTTGTATCTTTCGTGGTGTCAAAAAGCCTGATCGGGATTGACACGCGTTATTTCCAGAGGTTCTGCGGTTGCTAACTTTTTTAGCTGCTCAAACTCAGTTTCCATCCCGAAAGATTCAGAAATTTTGTTGAACTCCCGATCGCAATTGTCAGATCGTGTGAAGCTTCCCTTTACTATTATGATTCCCCTCGGCGCTGGCATTTTCATAACTAAATATGCATAATGCGGGACTTCCATGAATAGTGCAAAAGTTGGGCGTCCCAGGATCGTATGATATTGTGATGGCCAGTCCATGACTTCGAACTCGAGATTTTCTTGCCTGAAATTTTTGTTGGATCCAAAAACAACGTCAAGAAATATTTTACCTAAGGGATTTTAGCTTTACCTGGTACGATGTCGTGGCAGTATGTTTTTGTTGGTGCTAGATTTACCAAAGAGTAGTTCATTGCTCTCAATGTTTTGGCATAAATCAAATTTATGCCGCTTCCTGCATCCATGAAAATTTTGCTCACGTCGAGTCCTCCCACTTGCGCTTCAACTATCAAGGCCGAATGACCTAGTCATGGTACTCGAAGTGGGTGATCAGCTCTGCTGAATGTGATTTCCTGTTATGGCCAGTGAAGATACTCTAGTGTGGCTGGTGGATCCATCACGGCCATGTTGACTTGCCTTGTATTTAGCTTATGGATCCATCACGGCCATGCCCTTTCTGAATCATTGACATTGATCCCTTTGACCTAGGGTAGTCACTACCTTGATCTCTTGTGTTTTGCGGTTGTCCTGCTGGCTGGTGTATCGGTGATGGTGGTGGTGCACCAATACCTAACATGCCAGGCATAGTGGTGTATCCTCGGTTTGCTGCTTCGGTTGTTTTTGCGTTGCACAACACTGGCATCTTCAAAAATGTTCGGCAGTCTTTCATGAGATCGTTGGATCGTCTTTTGCCCGCTGAGTCGACATAAAAGTGCATATTACAGGGTCCTTCCAGCATTTGCATTACGGACATAGGTGGGCCCCGATCTCTTGGATGATACCATTGCATTGATTGGCCTCCTGTGTCGTCGTCCCTGCTATTGTGGTGCCTGATGGCTCAATGCACGACGCCCAGAAAAATGTCTGAGCTCGGTGTTGATGTAGAGCTCGTTGGGAACCCCAAGAGGAAGGTATGATGAGCACAGCAGCAAGTTTCCCTCAGTTATGAAACCAAGGTATAATCGAACCAGTAGGAGCAAGGAAACACCCCAAAGGTGTTACTAGCTGAGCTTTGGCAGGGCGCACTACCGGTGCTAGTAACAACGTGGAGACCTACACAACACAACCACAGAACTTTGTCCCCAACTTGCGATGAGGTTGTCAATCTCACCGTGTTTTGCGGAAAACAAAGAATTAAACGTATCGACTGGAAAGAAGTAAAACTTTGCAGAAAGTAAGCACAAAGCAGTAAAAGATTGTAGATTGTATGTAAAAGACAAGGACCAGGATCCATAGTTCACTAGAGGTGGCTCTCCTTAGATAGATAACATGTTGGGTGAACAAATTACAGCGGGGCAATTGACAAACACCGAGAAAGCAATACATGCATATACTAATCATCTTGACCCCTTTGAGACTTGATTGGGCATTACAACATAATACATAGACCGCCATCCAACTGCATCTATAACTAATAATCTACCTTCAGGTTTGTAGGGGTTCGTAGCATGGAAAACAAAAATTTTCTATCGCATACAAACAAACAAGCCAAGATCTATCTACTAGATTGTAGCAACGAGTCGATGGAATAACTCACCCTCGAAGATTCCAAAGTGTTTAACGAGAGCAGATTCTCGTGGGTGATGTAGTCGTACTCTTTCCGATCTCAAGATCGCGTAGACGATCCTTCCGGCGCCGCGTTCCCGCAGCGCTCCCGCAGTCGGTCACACGTTCGGTACTCGACGAAGACCTTCCTCTCCCTTGTTCCAGCAGGCAGCGGAGGTTGTAGCACTCTCCTCGCGATTCCGGCAGCACAACGGCGTGGTACCGGAGGTAGAGGGGAGATCCCGCAGGGCTTCGCCTTAAGCCGGTGCGAGTATGGTGGAGCTTATGAGAGAGGCTATTAGTGATCTAGTAATTAGACACACCAATTAGAGGGCTCTAAACCAATTAGAAGGCTCTAAACCGAATAGCTCTAAACCGGGGTTTAGATCTAGGGTTTAGTTTAGAGGATAGGAACTTGTGTGTGTTGGGAGGGAGCCCTGCCCCTCCTTATATAGGTGGGAGGGGCTGGCCGGCCAAGGGGAGGGAGTGGAGTCCCTCCCCAACTCGGCCTAGGTGGGGCGCCGGCTTGGGGAGGAGGACTCCTCCCTCAAGTCGGTTTCCTCCTCTCCTCCCACTTCCCAAAAACTGCCGTTTGACTTTCAAACTAGCCGTTTGACTTTTTCAATTTAGGATTCAATTTAATCCTTTATTTGGGACAGCAAGAACACTTAGTACATGATGCAATCATTCCAACATGTAATGACACATTCAAGTACCCTTCCCCCTCCGGAGTGCCGGACATTCCGGGACCTTCTAGAATGTTCCCGATGGAAACACCGGAATCATTCCCGAACTCCGAAACGGGACTTTCCTTATATGAATCTTATTCTCCGGACCATTCCGGATCACCTCGTGATATCCCGGATCCCATCCGAGACTCCGAACAACATTCGGTCTCTTTCTCATAATACCATAACTACTCAAACAACGTCGAATCCTTAAGTGTGTCTCCCTACGGTTCGTGAATTATGCGGACATGATCGAGACACTTCTCCGAACAATAACCAATAGAGGAATCTGGAAATTCATATGGCTCCCACATATTTCTACGATTACTTTGCGATCGAATGAACCACTTACATACGATACCAATTTCCCTTTGTCTCACGATATGTTACTTATCCGAGGTTATGATCATCGGTATCTCTGCATACCTAGTTCATCCTCGTTACTGATAAGTACTCTTTTCTCGTTCCCGTGATATGTGATCCCTTGTGACCAAGTCACATGCTTGCAAGCTAATTGGATGACATTTCACCGAGAGGGCCCAGAGAATATCTATCCGTCATGTGGATGGACAAATCCCACTCTTGATCCATGTGTTTCAACCAATACTTTCCGAACACTCAATGCCACCTTTATAGCCACCCTGTTACGGTGTGGTGTTTGATGACATCAAAGCATCCATCCAGCAAAGGTGATATGCATGATCTCATGGTCGAAGGAATTAGGTTACTATGTATCAGAAAGCATATAGCAATTGAACTATTGAAATGACTTGATCTTTATGCTACGCTTGTCTATAGGAGTATGTCCACCATATCATTCTCCTAACGATATGATCTTGTTGTTGATAACATCTCAATGTTCATGACAAAGAAACCACATCATCAATCAACCAACAAGCTAGTGAAGTATAGAGGCTATACTAGGGACTTCAAATTAAGTTTACAAATCACACAAGTATTAATGGTTTCCTTGTTAATACTATTATAGCATGAATGCAAACATTTATCATAAACACAAAGATATATAATAATAACTATATTTATTATTGCCTCTAGGGCATATCTCCAACAGTCTCCCACTTGCACTAGAGTCATCTAATCTAGATTACATGGTAATATACCGAACACCCATGGCAGTTTGGTGTTGGTCATGTTTTGCCCTCGGGAGAGGTTTAGTCAACGGATCCGCCACATTCAGATCTGTGTGTACTTTGCAAATCTTTATATCCCCATCCTGGATATGTTCTCGAATAGCGTGAAAACGTAGCTTGATATGCTTCAGCTTCTTGTGTGACCTTGGTTCTTGCGCATTGGCTATGGCGCCCATGTTATCACAGTAGATAGACATTGGGTCCAGCGCACTAGGAACCACACCCAGCTCTGTAATGAACTCTTTCATCCATATCGCTTCTTGTGAAGCCTCCGAAGCAGCCATGTATTCCGATTCAGTTGAAGATCTCGCCACAACGCTTTGCTTTGCACTCCTCCAGCTAACTGCTGCACCATTCAAAATAAATACGTATCCAGATTGTGATTTAGAATCATCCGGATCGGTGTTCCAACTAGCATCGGTGTAACCATTAACAACGAGCTGTTCATCACCTCCATAAGAAAGAACCATATCCTTAGTTCTTTTCAAGTACTTAAGGATGTTTTTGACCGCTGTCCAATGATCCACTCCTGGATCACTTTGATATCTGCTAGTTAAACTAACAGCATATGCGATGTCGGGTCTAGTACATAGCATGGCATACATTAGAGATCCTATGGCTGAGGCATAGGGAGTCTTACTCATCCTTTCTCTATCTTCTGCCGATGTCGGACTTTGAGTTTTACTCAAGGTCGTATTGGGCAACATGGGCAAGAACCCTTTCTTGCTATCTTCCATTCCAAACCTCTTTAGAACTTTGTCCAAATATGTACTTTGTGACAATGATATTTGGCGTTTCGATCTATCTCTATAAATCTTTATGCCTAATATGTAAGCTGCTTCGCCAAGATCCTTCATTGAAAAACTATTATTCAAATATTCCTTGACACTATTAAGAAGGTCTACATCATTCCCAATCAACAATATGTCATCCACATACAGTATTAAGAATGCTACAGAGCTCCCACTCACTTTCTTGTAAATACAAGCTTCTCCATAAGTTTGTATAAAACCAAAACTTTTGATTACCTTATCAAAACGTTGATTCCAACTTCGGGATGCTTGCTTCAATCCATAGATGGACCGTTGAAGCTTGCATACCTTGTTAGCATCTTTAGGATCGACAAAACCTTTGGGTTGTATCATATACAACTCTTCATCAATGTCTCCATTGAGGAATGCTGTTTTGACATCCATCTGCCATATCTCATAATCATAATATGCAGCGATTGCTAACATAATCCTCACAGACTTTAGCTTCGCTACTGGTGAGAAAGTCTCATCGTAGTCAACTCCTTGAATTTGTCGAAACCCTTTTGCGACAAGTCGAGCTTTATAGACAGTAACATTACCATCAGCATCTGTTTTCTTCTTGAAAATCCATTTGTTCTCGACAGCCTTCCGGCCATCCGGTAAGTCCACCAAAGTCCATACTTGGTTTTCGTACATGGATCCAATCTCGGATTTCATGGCTTCTTGCCATTTATTGGAATCTGGGCTCATCATCGCTTCCTCATATGTCTCGGGGTCATCAGTGTCGTCCACCAACATGACATTCATAACGGAATCATACCAATCTGGAGTGGTACGAGTTCTCGTTGACCTCCGAGGCTCTGTAGCAACTTCAACCGAAGTTTCATGATCACTATCATTAGCTTCCTCTCTTATTGGTGCAGGCACCACAGGAACTTCTTCCGGTGCTGCGCTACTCGCAATTTCGAGAGAAGGTTCGACAACCTCGTCGAGTTCTACTTTCCTTCCAGTCACTTCTTTCGAGAGAAATTCCTTCTCTAGAAAGGATCCATTCTTGGCAACAAAGATTTTGCCTTCGGATCTATGATAGAAGGTATACCCAATAGTTTCCTTCGGGTATCCTATGAAGACGCATTTTTCCGCTTTGGGTTCAAGCTTGTCCGGCTGTAACTTCTTTACATAGGCTTCGCATCCCCAAACTTTAAGGAACGACAATTTAGGTTTCTTCCCAAACCATAATTCATACGGTGTCGTTTCAACGGATTTAGACGGTGCCCTATTTAAAGTGAATGCGGCTGTTTCTAATGCATAACCCCAAAATGATAGTGGTAAATCTGTAAGTGACATCATAGAACGAACCATATCTAAGAGAGTTCGATTACGACGTTCAGACACACCATTACGCTGTGGTGTTCCCGGCGGTGTCAATTGTGAAAGTATTCCGCATTTCTTCAAATGCTCGCCAAACTCGTAACTTAGATATTCACCTCCACGATCAGAACGTAGAAATTTAATCTTCTTGTTACGTTGATTCTCTACCTCACTTTGAAACTCCTTAAACTTCTCGAAAGTTTCGGACTTATGTTTCATGAAATAGATATACCCATATCTACTCAAATCATCCGTGAAGGTAAGAACATAACGATAACCACTGCGCGATGCTACACTCATTGGACCACACACATCGGTATGTATGATTTCCAATAAGTCTGTAGCTCGCTCCATCATACCAGAAAATGGAGTCTTAGTCATTTTACCCATCAGACATGCCTCGCATCTTTCAAGTGATTCAAAATCAAGTGATTCAAGAAGTCCATCGGAATGGAGTTTCTTCATACGCTTCACTCCAATGTGACCAAGACGACAGTGCCACATATAGGTCAAATTATCGCTTGATTTCAAACGTTTAGCCTCAATGTTATTAATATGTGTATTTCTACTATCGAGATTCAATATGAATAGACCATCTATCAAAGGTGCATGTGCATAAAACACATTACTCATATAAATCGAACAACCATTATTCTCGGATTTAAACAAGTAACCGTCTCGCAATAAACAAGATCCTGATATAATGTTCATGCTCAACGCAGGCACTAAATAACAATTATTTAAGTATAAAACTAATCCCGATGGTAGATGAAGAGGTAGCGTGCCGACCGCGATCACATCAACCTTTGATCCGTTTCCCACGCGCATCGTCACCTCGTTCTTCACTAGCTTCCGTTTATTCTGCAGCTCCTGTTTCGAGTTACAAATATGAGCAACCGAACCAGTATCAAATACCCAGGCACTACTACGAGTACTAGTGAGATACACATCAATAACATGTATATCAGATATACCTTTCTTCTTGATGTTGCCGTTCTTCAAATCCGCCAAGTACCTTGGGCAATTCCGCTTCCAGTGACCTTCTCCCTTGCAGTAAAAGCACTCAGTTTCAGGTTTAGGTCCAGCCTTGGTCTTCTTCGTCGGCGTGGTAACTTTCTTACCACCCTTCTTGAAGTGTCCCTTTTGCTTAGACTTGCCTTTCTTGAATTTGGTGGTCTTATTGACCATCAACACTTGGTGCTCTTTCTTGATCTCCACTTCTGCAGATTTTAACATAGCAAATAGTTCTGGCAACTCTTTGTTCATGTTCTGCATGTTGTAGTTCATCACAAAGTTCTTGTAACTTGGTGGTAGTGATTGGAGGATGCGGTAAACTCCCAAAGTATTAGGAATCACTATACCCAAACTTTGAAGTTTATTTGCGTGCCCAGACATCTTAAGCACATGCTCACTGACGGAGCTACCCTCTTCCATCTTGCAGTTAAAGAACTTTTCAGAAGCCTCATAGCTTTCAATTGCCGCATGAGTCTCAAAAATTAATTTGAGATCCTCGACAATATCATATGGGTCTGAATTCTCAAACCTTTTCTGAAGCTCCGATTCTAAACCATACAAGATAGCACACTGAACTATGGAGTACTGATTCTTCCGAGCGAGGTAAACATTCTTTACTTCATCGGTAGCATCAGCTGCAGGTGGGTCACCTAGCGGTGCATCTAGCACATAGGTCAAATTACCAGCTGTGAGGACAATCCTCAAATTGCGGAACCAATCCGCGAAGTTGCTTCCATTGTTTTTCAACTTTTCTTTCTCTAGGAACGCATTAAAATTGATGGTAGGGGCTGCCATTGATCTACAACATATTTGCAATAGTTTAGACTAAGTTTATGACAAATTGAGTTCAAATTAATTAATGAAATTAAACTAGGTGAACTCCCACTCAAAACAACATCCCTCACATTGTTTTAGTGATCACACGAACCAAATCCACTACATCAACACCGATCATCACGAGAGCTGATATAGTTTTAATGGCGAACAATCATCATGTTCATCATATCTACTATATGATTCATGCTTTGCCTTTCGGCGATCCGTGTTCCTGAGGCCATGTCTGTACATGCTAGGCTCGTCAAGATCAAACCTTAGCTTCCGCATAAGCAAATCTGGCTTGCTTACGTTGTATTCACCCGCGGAATCAAAGACACCCGATCATCACGTGGTGCTTCGAAGCAGCAAGCTTTGGCAACGGTGCATACTAAGGGTGAACACTTTAGAACTTGAAATTTATGTGCATGAGGGATCATCTTATAATGCTACCGTCGTCTACTAAGCAATACAAGATGCATAAAGGATTAACATCACATGCAATTCATAATATGTGATATGATATGGCCTTTCTTCTTTGTGCTTCCGATCTCCATCTTCAAGCACGAATATGATCTCCATCATCACCGGCATAGCATCAAGGTCAATGACGCTTCTCCATGGTTGTCGTCCACCAGCTTCAACTATTACAACTATTTTGAATAGACACGCAGGTCTTAACAGAAATTAAAGACAACCATATGGCTCCTGCCGGTTGCCAACTTACAATAAGGAACATTGCATACATCAAATATAATCACAATCATGGCCATATCACATCACTGCACACCCCTGCAAAACAAAGTTAGACGCTTCTACTTTCTTTGCATATTTTACGTGGTTTGGGGCTTTCCATAAGTGTCGTTCTAACTTACGAACAAGAACCACAACATTGATACTAGCATTGTTGATCACCCGTTGTAAATTGGATCTTTACTATGCTAGGAGAAACAGGCACCCGCAAAGCCACTTATGCAAAACGAGTTGCATGTCAAGCGTGGAGCAAGTCTCATGAACGATGTCATGTAAGGTTAGCCCGGGCCGCTTCATCCCAACATACCGCAAGATGCAAAGTACACAAAAAGCAATCTACAATAAAAGCATCAACGCCCACAATGACCATTGTGTTCTACTCGTGCAACAGATCTACATATAGACACGGCTCTGATACCACTGTAGGGGTTCGTAGCATGGAAAACAAAAATTTTCTATCGCATACAAACAAACAAGCCAAGATCTATCTACTAGATTGTAGCAACGAGTCGATGGAATAACTCACCCTCGAAGATTCCAAAGTGTTTAACGAGAGCAGATTCTCGTGGGTGATGTAGTCGTACTCTTTCCGATCTCAAGATCGCGTAGACGATCCTTCCGGCGCCGCGTTCCCGCAGCGCTCCCGCAGTCGGTCACACGTTCGGTACTCGACGAAGACCTTCCTCTCCCTTGTTCCAGCAGGCAGCGGAGGTTGTAGCACTCTCCTCGCGATTCCGGCAGCACAACGGCGTGGTACCGGAGGTAGAGGGGAGATCCCGCAGGGCTTCGCCTTAAGCCGGTGCGAGTATGGTGGAGCTTATGAGAGAGGCTATTAGTGATCTAGTAATTAGACACACCAATTAGAGGGCTCTAAACCAATTAGAAGGCTCTAAACCGAATAGCTCTAAACCGGGGTTTAGATCTAGGGTTTAGTTTAGAGGATAGGAACTTGTGTGTGTTGGGAGGGAGCCCTGCCCCTCCTTATATAGGTGGGAGGGGCTGGCCGGCCAAGGGGAGGGAGTGGAGTCCCTCCCCAACTCGGCCTAGGTGGGGCGCCGGCTTGGGGAGGAGGACTCCTCCCTCAAGTCGGTTTCCTCCTCTCCTCCCACTTCCCAAAAACTGCCGTTTGACTTTCAAACTAGCCGTTTGACTTTTTCAATTTAGGATTCAATTTAATCCTTTATTTGGGACAGCAAGAACACTTAGTACATGATGCAATCATTCCAACATGTAATGACACATTCAAGTACCCTTCCCCCTCCGGAGTGCCGGACATTCCGGGACCTTCTAGAATGTTCCCGATGGAAACACCGGAATCATTCCCGAACTCCGAAACGGGACTTTCCTTATATGAATCTTATTCTCCGGACCATTCCGGATCACCTCGTGATATCCCGGATCCCATCCGAGACTCCGAACAACATTCGGTCTCTTTCTCATAATACCATAACTACTCAAACAACGTCGAATCCTTAAGTGTGTCTCCCTACGGTTCGTGAATTATGCGGACATGATCGAGACACTTCTCCGAACAATAACCAATAGAGGAATCTGGAAATTCATATGGCTCCCACATATTTCTACGATTACTTTGCGATCGAATGAACCACTTACATACGATACCAATTTCCCTTTGTCTCACGATATGTTACTTATCCGAGGTTATGATCATCGGTATCTCTGCATACCTAGTTCATCCTCGTTACTGATAAGTACTCTTTTCTCGTTCCCGTGATATGTGATCCCTTGTGACCAAGTCACATGCTTGCAAGCTAATTGGATGACATTTCACCGAGAGGGCCCAGAGAATATCTATCCGTCATGTGGATGGACAAATCCCACTCTTGATCCATGTGTTTCAACCAATACTTTCCGAACACTCAATGCCACCTTTATAGCCACCCTGTTACGGTGTGGTGTTTGATGACATCAAAGCATCCATCCAGCAAAGGTGATATGCATGATCTCATGGTCGAAGGAATTAGGTTACTATGTATCAGAAAGCATATAGCAATTGAACTATTGAAATGACTTGATCTTTATGCTACGCTTGTCTATAGGAGTATGTCCACCATATCATTCTCCTAACGATATGATCTTGTTGTTGATAACATCTCAATGTTCATGACAAAGAAACCACATCATCAATCAACCAACAAGCTAGTGAAGTATAGAGGCTATACTAGGGACTTCAAATTAAGTTTACAAATCACACAAGTATTAATGGTTTCCTTGTTAATACTATTATAGCATGAATGCAAACATTTATCATAAACACAAAGATATATAATAATAACTATATTTATTATTGCCTCTAGGGCATATCTCCAACAAGGTTATCATCCGAACCCCCTCCAGTATTAAGTTGCAAGAAACAGATTATTGCTTTACGAACTGCGTGTAAAGTAAACAATACGATTGTTCTATGAACAAAGGATTGTTGTTTTCTCCCTAGTAGCAATAGCACATCTAGTACCTTAGAGATTTCTGTCACTTCCCCAGATTACCAGAGGCATGAACCCACTATCGAGCATAAATACTAACTCTTGGAGTTGCTAGCATCTACTTGGCCAAGATAGCTACTAACAACGGAAAGCATGCAAGATCACAAATAACAAAGACATGATTGAATCAATAATCAATCTGAAATAGCATCTCAATATCCATCGGATCCCCGCAAACACAACATGTATGATTACAAATAGATGATCTTGATCATGAACGGAGCTCACAAGATCTAGACATGAAAGCACAAAGGAGGAGAACCAGCCATCTAGCTACTATATGGATCCGTAGTCCAAGGATGAACTACCCACGCATCACACCGGAGGCTTGCATGGTGATGAAGAAGGCCTCTAGGGTGAGTTCCCCTCTCTGGCAGGGTGCCGGGAAGAGCTTCAGATCCCTCCCGATCTAGGGATGGAGATGACGGCGTCTACAAACTCTTTCGTGGATTTTTGATCGAGTACTTAGGGTTTTCGTCCCGAGGGCAATATATAGGCGGAAGGAGAGGCCGAGGGGGTGCCGGGAGCCACCACACCACCCCCTGGCGCGGGCCCAGCCTGGCCGCTCGGCCAGGTGGTGTGGCCGGCCCCTGGCCCTTCTCCGTCTCGTATTATGGCACTTGATCCCTTCCGGAAAAATAGGCACTTTGGCTTTTGTCCCGTCCAATTCCGAGAATATTCATTTTCTTACTTTCCTGGAACCAAAAACAGCAGAAAACAGGCAGCTGGCACTGTGGCTCCTGTTAATAGGTTAGTCCAAGAAATCATATGAAAAGTACTCCAAAGTTGGAACAAAACACAAGAAAGTGAATAAAACCAAGCATGGAACATCAAAAATTATAGATACATTTGCAATGTATCAACATCCCCAAGCTTAACTCCTGCTCGTCCTCGAGTAGGTAAGTGTTAAAAAGAAAGAATAATTTTTGAGGTGACATGCACCATCAAAGACTTGATCAAAGTATTTGCAAAACATTCAAAGCTGGGATCATAGTACTTCAATCATAACATGAAAGACAAAGTTCTAGCAATAAGAAAAGAAACTATGATGCAACATGAAAAGGCACAAACAAAAGATTCATGAAAAACATGCTTTGCAAGACGTTTGTTTGTTTCACATAAAGAAAACATAGCATAATAGTATTCAGCTTGTCCCTCAATAGAGTAGCAAATATAAATGCAAAGGACACCTTCAAAGTTCATAAGAGTGACTAGATACAATAGTTTAAAACAAGCAATATCAAGGTTATGCATCAATCAACTAGTCTTGGGACAATGCACACAGAACTAAGAATGGCCACTATGCTCTCAAAGTAGGTGCATAAAGATAGAAGGCGGAGACTCAATATAATGGTGGAAGAAAGTCCTTTTTGTAAAAGGAAGTAGGGATTCAAGTCTCATAAAGAGCTTCCAAAAATTATGGTACTTGTAGTTTTCATCTCTCATTGCCCCTATCATAAGCATCTTGAAGGTGATTAAGGTTAAAGTGACACAACTAAGAGGATATGCTTGACAAGTTATAAACAGAAATCTCATGCCCCTTACTTATGAAGACCGATCCTCATGCTACTCAACTTTAGTCACGAGTAAGCTCTTGTCATTGTAAGTATATGTGTATCATTAAGAACCTCCAACGGGGTACCTCTTGCACATGATACGGGAGCTTTCCCATAATCAAAATGACAAGGCAAGCAGACAATGAGCCTCTCAGCGATCTTTTTATTTGCTATTTGCATAGGTTTTATTGAGGATGCTTCATAGAGTGCTCATTATGGTGATGCTGCAAGTTTCCACCATGATTAGGCATGGCTTAGGCTAGCGGCCTAGGCGTTTCTCTAACACACATACAAACTCCATGATCTTACAAGTTCCACTTTTATTTCACACCGCCGGGATCCGTAAGCAAAAGAACATGATATCAACGGGGTACAAAGTACAAGTGCAATGTTGAAAGCGTTCCCATGGTACATGGTTCTGCTAATTTCAACTTATAAAGTGCAGGCATATACACAACAAAGAATGACCCAATGGTTCAAGTTTATTAGAGGCAAAACAAGTAAAGTGTGCCATCAAGTTCGTGAGAGATTTAATCACTAGTTTTCTCATAACAAGTGGAAGCTAAACAAAAGCATGAATATACTTGGAATAGCATAATCTAGTAGGTAGGTATGGTGGACTCTTTGGAATAACTTGGTTTAGGGAGTTGGATGCATGAGTGGAACTCATACTTGGTTGTGGAGGCTAGCAAAAGACTAGGTGCGACAAACTAAGAGAGCAATAATGGCCATAATCATGCAGAGCGACAAAACATTATTGATCAAAGCATAAATTGATACTACAAGTTGAAAACTAAAGGATCATAAAGGCTATGGTGACTTTGGATAGTCATAACATGGTGTGAGCATGCGCCAAGTCAACCCAAATAAAGCATCAAAGGAGAATACCACTATACTATGCTTTAATATGCTAAAACAACGCATGATTCATCCAAGGCACATTAAGCAATCTCAATTGTTTATAAAAAGTCATGCTACAGCAAAGAATACTAAGTATAAAGCCAAAACAATATCAAGCATGGCATGACAAAGCACAGGCCACAGTCAAAAACAAGCTCTTTTTACCACAAAAGTATGAACTTTCCTACTCTTTTCCAAACCAAACCAAACTATTTGCAAACCAATGTATGAAAGAGGGGGTCCAACCAATTTATTCATAAAACTAAGAAAACTAAAAACCAAAACAAAAACGAAAAAGAAGACGCTCCAAGAAAAACACAATTGTACATGAAATAATAAAAATGAAGCGTTTGGAAGGAACCTGAAATTTTTATTGATGAAGAAGGGGATGCCTTGGGCATCCCCAAGCTTTGATGCTTGTACTTCTTAGATATTTCTTGGGGTGACACACGTGGCATCCCCAAGCTTGAGTTTTAGTCCATCCTTCATCTCATTACTCATTCCTTCCATGCACCTGAAAATTTTCCTTCATACAAAACTTCACGCAATCTCATTAGCAACATTAGTACACTTAAGATAAATAAGTCTTAAGGTTCAGTTCTAACACCAAATAAACTTCCATTAGAACACTAGATACTGTAGCACTTACCTCAAAAATCTCAATTCCCCAAAAGAACTCAGAAAGGAACCCACAAGAAGCAAATGCAGAAAATGGCAGAAATCTGTCAAAACAGACCAGCAGGTAAAGAAGAATTTTTTAGAAGACCTTCTGTTGCTCAAATCAAAAAGTGTTGAAGTAACGAAAGTTAGATAACAACCTGGGGCAGAAGCACAAACAATTACAGCTCAATCCGACATACAGAGCTCTCTCACGATTTTTTACGGTGAAGCACAAGAATCTGTTTCGGGACAGCAACTTTCCCAATCATTACTTCACTCTCATTAGAGGTTACTCTTGGCACAAAAAGCAAATAAAAAGGATAAGGATAGGTTATTACTGAAGTAATAATTTCCAAGACTCATCTAAAACTTTTGGGTTATCTCCCAATAAGTACTTTTCTTTAACGCCTTTAAGTTAGGCATAAGAAGCAAAGAAAGAATCAAGTGTTCTCAAATGAAGAAGCATTAAGATCAATACCAGAAATATTTTCAACAAAGCAAGGTATATCATCCAAATAAGTTCTAGAGGATCCTCTCTCAATGCTCTTAGGTTCACTATTCTCATCAAAAGGGTTTGCAGGAACAATCCAATCAAGATTCTTTTCTATGGCATCATGTATTGCTACTAGTTTAAAGGGTATTGGTATCTTAGGTTCCTCCCCATCAGGTTCGGTTTTGTTCATCTTTTCTCGTGTACCAACAACATCTACACATGATCCTAGCATATTGAAACATTCAAATACTTTCCTAGCTTCCTTGGCAACATCATAGAACTCCTTAAACAAAGTTTCTAGAATAAAATCCCTCTTTTCAGGGTCTTCAATTTCTTTAAGCTTAAGAAACATTACTTGCATTAAGGGGTTGAGATTAACAAACCTAGCTTCTAACATGTGAATTAAAGAAGCTGCAGCAATCTCATAGTTTGGAGCAAGTTCTACAAGGGATCTATCCTCAGTATCTTCATGCTTACTGACATGATTAAAGAATTCTTCAATGTTATCTTTCCCAATTATAGAACCACTACCAATTGGAAGGTCTTTCAGGGTGAATGTAGGGATCAACATGGTGAGCTAAGGAAGAGGTGACAACTAAAGGAGACTTAATTTTTTTTGTGTGTTTTTGAATAAGAAAGCAAACAAGTTAAACTAATTTTTTGTGTTTTTTGAAGAACAAAACAAGCAAACAAAGCAAAAAAGAAAACTAAGCAAAACAAAAATAACAAAGTAAAGAGATTGGTTATGAGGGACTCCCCTTGTGAAGATGTCCTTGACTCCCCGGCAACGGCGCCAGAAAAATGGCACGTGGTTGATGTGGGAGTTTCTTCTTCTACGGATCCCCGGCAACGGCGCCAGAAAAATGCTTGATGGCTCAATGCACGGAGCCCAGAAAAATGTCTGATGGCCCAGTGTTGATGTAGATCTCGTTGGGAACCCCAAGAGGAAGGTATGATGAGCACAGCAGCAAGTTTCCCTCAGTTATGAAACCAAGGTTTAATCGAACCAGTATGAGCAAGGAAAAACCCCAAAGGTGTTACTAGACGAGCTTTGGCAGGGAGCACTACCGGTGCTAGTAGCAACATGGAGACCTGCACAACACAACCATAGAACTTTGTCCCCAACTTGCGATGAGGTTGTCAATCTCACCATGTTTTGCTGAAAACAATGGATTAAACGTATCGAATGGAAAGAAGTAAAAGTTTGCAGAAAGTAAACACAAAGCAGTAAAAGATTGTAGATTGTATGTAAAAGACAAGGACCAGGATCCATAGTTCACTAGAGGTGGCTCTCCTTAGGTAGATAACATGCTGGGTGAACAAATTACAGCGGGGCAATTGACAAACACCGAGAAAGCAATACATGCATATACTAATCATCTTGACTCCTTTGAGACTTGATTGGGCATTACAACATAATACATAGACCGCCATCCAACTGCATCTATGACTAATAATCCACCTTCAGGTTATCATCCGAACCCCCTCCAGTATTAAGTTGCAAGCAACAGATTATTGCTTTACGAACTGCATGTAAAGTAAACAATACGATTGTTCTATGAACAAAGGATTGTTGTGTTCTCCCTAGTAGCAACAACACATCTAGTACCTTAGAGATTTCTGTCACTTCTCCAGATTACCAGAGGCATGAACCCACTATCGAGCATAAATACTAACTCTTGGAGTTACTAGCATCTACTTGGACAAGATAGCTACTAACAACGGAAATCATGCAAGATCACAAATAACAAAGACATGATAGAATCAATAATCAATCCGAAATAGCATCTCAATATCCATCGGATCCCCGCAAACTAAACATGTATGATTACATATAGATGATCTTGATCATGAATGGAGCTCACAGATCTAGACATGAAAGCACAAAGCAGGAGAACCGGCCATCTAGCTACTACATGGATCTGTAGTCCAAGGATGAAGTATTCACGCATCACACCGGAGGCTTGCATGGTGATGAAGAAGGCCTCTACGGTGAGTTCCTCTCACCGGCAGGGTGCCGGGAAGAGCTTCAGATACCTCCCGATCTAGGGATGGAGATGGCGGCGGCTACAGACTCTTTCGTGGATTTTTGATCAGGTACTTAGGGTTTTCATCCCGGGGGCAATATATAGGCGGAAGGAGAGGCCGAGGGGGTGCCAGGAGCCACCATACCACCCCCTGGCGTGGGCCCAGCCTGGCCGCACGGCCAGGTGGTGTGGCCGGCCCCTGGCCCTTCTTCGTCTCATATTCTTGCACTTGATCCCTTCCAGAAAAATAGGCAGTTTGGCTTTTGTCCCGTCCAATTCCGAGAATATTCATTTTCTGACTTTCCTGGAACCAAAAACAGCAGAAAACAGGCAGCTGGCACTATGGCTCTTATTAATAGGTTAGTCCAAGAAATCATATGAAAAGTACTCCAAAGTTGGAACAAAACACAAGAAAGTGTATAAAACCAAGCATGGAACATCAAAAATTATAGATACATTTGCAATGTATCAGTGCCCGCTGTTGTAATCGTCGTTCCTATGATTGCCCTCTCCCAAGAAACTAGTTGCGACATAACTTGGTCCCGTGTGTCCGTTGTTGTTCCTCCATCTTCTGTCATTTCTGCTTTTATCCCTATCTTCTTCGGGTGAACATGTTCATTTGTTATGCAACGCGTCCTCTCCATCAGCCCAACGATTTGCTATGTCCATTAGTTGTGAGATTGTTTTGGGTTTGATCCGTCCTAGTTCTTCTATGAACTCTCGATGGCAGAGGCCATCATCGAAGGCATCAATGGCCCTTTTGTCGGATATGGCTTTGGCTGAATTCTTGATAATGTTCCATCGCTGAATGAAGGCTCTTATTGATTCTCCATGTTTCTGTTTGCTTGCCCATAATTGCTCCAGATATGCGGGTCGTTTAAATGTGGAGTGAAAATGTTGGATGAACTTATCTTCAAGATCATTCCAGCTACTGATGGAATCTTCGGGTAGTTGTCTGAGCCATGACCGTGCAGTGTCAGTGAAGTGCAGCTGCAAGCTTTGCATCGCAGTGGTTGTGGAGCCACCCTGTAGCTTGACGGTGGCCAACTAATCTGCTAGCCATGCTTCAGGTTCCTATAGTCCATCGTACTTTTGGCGGTCATGCGGAAGTTTGAAGTCCTTGGGTACTGAAGTTCTATGAATCCATTGGGTAAAATAGCTGGCTCCGCATAAGTCGTGGTCATCTTTACTGTAGTTGTTATGATATGTTTAGCTACAGCTATCATTCCTTGATTCATCGTTCATGTGCTGCGTGTTATCGTTTCTTGTACTGTTTCAGGGTTTCAAACCTGAGAAGTGCACCCGATGTGGTTATCGTGACCTTTGGGTGTGCCCCACCCGCCGAGGGCTATTGTGACGGCATGGGGATCTGTCGGGTTGGTGAGTGATTCCCTGTTCTGCTTGTGCAAGAGATGCTCCTACCATGCCGAGGTTCATTAAAGTCGAGCGATGAAGAGCTGCACGGGGATCGTCAGGTGCGGGTTGAGTTGTGATTAGATACGTTTGTGCAGCCATGATTGCTGCCTAGGCTATTTTTGCTTTGATGTTCCCTGCTTGATCTACTAACATAAACCACATATCGAGGTCTTTGAATCAGTTTGTTTCTTTCGGCTTCAAGGAAGTTCTGCAATCGAGATGTTCCCCATCTTTGTGGTGCTCCCCTAGTTATGCTCCCTTATCCTCTAGTAGAACTTAATTGTGCCCGTCTCAGGCTGGATTCGTCGGCTAGCCCTTTTCTTTCATCAAGTTGCCTTTGCATCCTTAGCAAGTCTCTCTTCTCGTGATGAAGCATGTATTGATATGCTAGAAAATCATTGTGTGTGGCATTGGATGTTATTGGAACTACACCTGAAATTGCTTCCCTTGCTTTTGCCATGATGCGGCTGGTAATCGGAAAGTTCACCTCTCACCTCCACGTGGTTCCCCTCCTCCTTGGGTTATGCGGTTGTCCATCGGGTTTCCTTTGTTTCCGTGGTTCCCCTCGTTGATGTGATTTCCTGCATTGTCATTTGATAGAATATCATCGAGGTTAAGAATAGGGTTACCATTAGAGTCGTGTTGTGTCGAAGGTTCTCCGAATATCACACACTTGGTGGCATGTTATGAATGGCCTTGTGACGTCATTGTTAGATCCGAGGGAGACACCGTTTAGGAGACCAGTGAAGTCCAGTAGTTTATGTTCTGGGTAGATCTCAGCCTCTCTAATTCCAAAGTCGATACTTTCTCTACTTTCTTCGGGTTCCGTGTTTTGTGAGCTTGATCCTCGTAGTGTCGTTAACTGGTGCTTTGACCCAAGGGAGAGATCATCATAGAGACCATCAAGGTCCCCAAGATCTGCTATGTTTTGATTGTTTTTGTTGGCTCTCTCCACCTGCGGTGTGGCTTCCGCGGATGGTCCGACGGGTAACGCAGTTATCGCCATAGGCACAGATTTTTTGACTGATGGCCCGATGAGATAGGACCTGAGAGGTGTGGTTCTTCGGGATCCTCTATTTAGAAGTGGAAACCTCCGATGATGAGATCGGATCCACCATTAAAATTGGTGAGTACCAAAACAGGGGTGGGCGGGCATGGTGCTGCTTCCGTAGGGTTGTTGCTTGATGAAAAGGGGTCCACTGAATCCATGACTCCAGAGTTCAGGATTCCCATAGACGGCACCAATTGACGAGGGGCAACCTCGATAGTGCCCATGGTGATGGACTTAGGGTTTTGTGGAAAGGAGAACGCTAGGGATTTCGTCGGATGTCAGGCAAACAAGGGAGTCGAAGTCCCTGGTTATTTGATGAATAGAACTATTACAGATCACTTGGGGGTTTTTCATTACCTCCTCATAGGCTTCTCCTATCATATATATAATAGGCTGGGTCTCAAAGCCATATACGTATAGGTTACATATGTATGATTACAACACCAACATAATGTCGGTTCATATTTCCTTTTCTAATACAACTAAGGCTTTTATCGATTGCTTCTTTGGGCCATCATCTTGAATCTTCATGGGTCATGAGCCTTTATGCAGCCAGGGTAATGAATCATAAGTACCCGAGTAATTGTACCTATGTCATTGGGTATAGCTCGTCATCTCATTCTCGCAATGAGGTGACTCCATTATCAACTGGCATAAATACCACATGATCAGGAAACCTTGATCATCTGTTGACCAATTCACCAGTGACTAGAGATTCACCGGGAACTACTGGTTGTTTATATATCACACATGTATTGAGGTTTCCTTTCAATATAGTTATAGCATGATATAAAACTTATTCATAAACTTTATGAAATATGATAATAATCCATATTATTATTTGTCTCTAGGGCATATTTCTAACAGTCTCCCACTTGAACTAGAGTACAAATAAACTAGCTGCCTTTGTTTACTAATTATCGGCACCACATAACCCGGTACTTTTGATCATGCATGCTCATGGAAGAGGTTGAATCTAGGGCATGTACTTTACAGCCCCTCATATCCTTTGCAACTTACTAATGTCACCTTAATTGACATTAATACATTATCATCTTATGATAACATCTTGTGTATGTATAGCAATAATGGCAACAAAGTGAGGTCAGTTTCCAGGAGCCAGCAGTGACATTAGATCAGTCAATGCAAACTTTATCATGGGCACTGTGTCCTAGGACACACTCTCTGTGAAAAGGTAAACTAGTCCAGCCACAACATTATACATCACGTTAGATAGTGACATGGGTATACCCTACAGGTACTCGAGTTTGGCATATACGGTCCAGATACGGTAGAAGCCCATGGCGTTGTCAAAGCCCAATGCAGAATTTGGTGACCCACAGACTCCCTGATTGCTTGCAACGCAAGAAGAAGCTTAAGATAGAAAGTTCAAAGGGACGAACCCTAATTTATAACCGACTCGACCTGCTACCCGAGACCTAGCCTATCTATATAAAGGCTAGGAGGGGCAGAGAGGAGGACAATCACAACCCTAGTTTCCACAACCATCGCCAGATTACATCTGCGCACCCCTATAACTTTTGACTCCCTCGATAATTCCAAGAGCAGACAAGCAGGAGTAGGGACCTCTAAGAGGCCTGAACTTGGGTAAAACTTGCGTCCCTATGTGCTTGTTTGCTAGGCGATTGATGCCTCTAGTTCTCCCTCCTTCTCCAAAACCCAAGTCCATAACAATGGGCATTGAAGAGTTAAACCCTCGTCAATTGGTGCTGTCTGTGGGAATTGGGAGTGTTGATGTCGTGGCTTCTTCGGCCCCGTCAACCACGATCTACAACTCCACAACAATGGAGATTCTCCAGCTCTTCGGCGCTTTCAACTTCACCGTCCAAATGCCAGCCACTCGCTCGGCTTTCAAGTCCGTAGGTGATGGGATCAGCCTGGCGATCGGGAGCTTCCACTTCTAGGTCGGTCAACTGGGCACACTTCGCATGCCTGACCAGCCGATGACATCCGTGATTGCTCTAGCATCGTGGTTCCCGCCACCAATCGGCACCCTCAGCGAGCTCAACTCCCCGGCAATAGCTAGGAGCACGGACAGTGACAATAGTCACGAATCCGATCCGGGTGACCTAGCCACAGAATATGGAGCCTACGGCTCCAGATCTGAAAGTTGTGGGAGCAGCATCTTCCCCAATCACTTCTTGTGCACCGTCATCAACGCGGGTGACACTGGCGTCAATCGCGAAAACACCGGCACCAGCACTGGACCTACCAACGGCGGTATACCAATCGCAAACGGTGTCCCCACCAACGGTGGCAATGGCGCGCCCATCAATAATGGGATAGGAGGAGAACCGTCGCTCACAGCGAATTAGAACACTGGAGAGTGCATGATGATCAAGCTCAACGAGAATGAGTGGGCTCACTGTCGAGAAGCTCTACGAGGCAATCCTCTACCCCCAACACCTCGCAGGACATGCTAATGGGATACCATTGGCTGCTGAAGGAAGAATTCAAGCGCCAACAACAAGTAATCGCGCAACTCGAGACGCGTAGAAAGGCGGCGGACGAGTCAAGCCTTCGGCGAGCTGGGCTCTCCTCCCACGGAGGATCCTCCTCCATGGGCAACGAGTACCCGGCCATCAAAAGGCGATCTCGACTGGCCCACCTCACCGAACAAGAGCGCGTACAAGCCGTGAAAGTCCTTGAATTCGGCTCTATGATGGTGGATACGCGGGGCAACATGCTCCCGAAGACGCCACAAGCTGCGGTGACGGTGGCCACCATGTACCTCCTCAACAACTAGCCACCGGCTGGAGATCCGTGAGCTGCCATGCACCAATCTACGATCGCGGGCCTAGGGCTAATCGAGGCCGCTCTTGATAAAGAACCAACACTAGAGCCGAAGAAAATCAAGGCTCTGGCCAAATACTACTACTCGTACTCATCTAGTGACGACAGTCACGATCTATCACGGCGACGTCTCTCATGGCGGCATGACCATGACTACGACACTCGTGATGACATCACGCAGCGCAAGATCGACAAGATGCATGCAAGGCATGCTCGTTCAACTGACTCGGAAGAAGACGAGACAGAGCTCTATGGTGCCAGATGCTTCAGTAGGGCCATCAGGCAGAAGCGAATGCCTAAGGGGTTCAAACTCCCGTCGGAGAACCCAAAGTTTGACGGCTTGCAGGACCCGAAAATCTGGCTGGAGGACCACATCTCCTCCGTCAGGCTACACGGCGGAAGCTTGAGCAATGCAATGCCTGCAGCTGCAGCTGTAAGGCGCCGCCCGCGCATGGCTCAACAATCTCCTGCGCGGATCAATTCGCAGTTGGGAAGAGCTGGTCTACAGCTTCGTGCGCAACTTTAGGGGCACTTACAAAAGGCCCGCATCCATTGAAGAACTAAGAGGCTGCCACCAAAGGTCCGGCGAGTTGCTGCGCTCGTACATCCAAAGGTGGTCCATCATCAACAACTCCATAGAGAACATCTCAGAGGACCATGCAATCGACGCATTCAACGGCGGCATTCGTCGTATAGAGCTCAGGGAGGAGTTGGGTCGCTCGAAGCCCAAAACGATCGACCACCTGATGGAAATCGCGAATTGGTGGGCGGACGGAGAAGATTCGTAAAAAACCGCACCTACTCCGATGATGACGACGACCTCGGGTGCACATGCGACCGCCGAGGAAAACGTCGAATGCGTGTCTACGAGGACCGCGACGAAGTAAATATGGTCGCAGCCGGCTACACCGACAAACGCAATGACAACCGCAACAACAGATATCGCAGCGGTGGATACCATGATAGCAGAAAACCCACGCAGGTGTGGCAGCGCCGCACTCGCGAAGAGGCACCCGCAACATCTATCCAGGACAAAATGTCCGGACCATGTAACATGCACTTCTACATCGACAAACACGATGGCAAGAAAAATCCCAGCCACCTCCTAAAGGACTGCCGCGAGTTCCTCAAGCTCCACGAAGGCCTGGGTCAGATGAATTGCAACGCGATCAATCGGGGCTATGAAGCCTCCCCAGGTGTTTTGGCACATGGAGCTCCTCCACCACCGCCCAGACCACCACCACCCGCGGCTGCGCCAGTCCAGCATCATGGAGGCGAGCCGTACCTGCGAGCCGTGGGCAACATGGGGATGATCCAAAAAGGGTGTCCCTCCAATCGAATGCAGAAGGCAATCACTCGCCAAGTCAATTTGGCGATAAACTCTCCACCTTCCACCGCTGAGTACCTCAGTGGAAGCGACTCCTGCATCACCTTCAACAAGCGCGATCACCCGCGCCAAGTTCCTCGTCCAGGCCACTGTCCGCTCATACCCGAAGCATAGTTTGGAGGCATCGATATGAGTCGTGTCTTCATGGGCGGCGGAAGCGGAATTAACCTCATGTTCGCGAGTACGATGCGTGCGATGAGGATCCCCTGACTTGTCTGGAAGTTTCAGACACGACGTTCCACGGCATTGTCCCAGGGAAGGGTGTATATCCCCTGGGCAAAATCAACAGAATCTTCAGCACGCCGCAAAACATTCGGTGAGAGCGCATCGACTTTGAAGTTGTCGACTGACCCTCACAATACCACTGCATCCTCGGACGTGTCGCATTCGCGAGGTTCATGGCAGTGCCGCACTACGCCAACCTGCAGATGAAAATGCCGGGTCCAAACGGCATCATCACAATCAACGGAAGCTTCGAGAGGTCCGACAGCTGTGATAGGGAATTCAACAGAATCTCCCAGTCCTTTGGCATGGAAGAGGAACTCGCAAAACTGAAGGAGTCCACAGAAAACAGTCTGCCTCCCCTGAGTAGGCCAAGTTCACCTGACCTATCCTTCGACTCATCGGTGCACACAAAGAAGGTCCAGGTCCACCCAACGGACCTGACCAAGATGGCCCTCATCGCCAACAACTTGAGTTCCGCATAGGAACTCGCGCTCGTCGAATTCATCTGTGAGCACTGGAAATCTTCGCCTGGTGTCCAGCAGACATGCCAGGGGTTCCCAGGGAATTTGTCGAGCACTCCCTCAACGTGAACCCAAATGTAAGGCCAGTCAAGCAGACAATACAGCGACTGTCTAAACCAAGAGCAAAAGCAGTCGGTATGGAGATCAACAGACTCCTCGACGCAAACTTTATACGCGAGATCAAGGAAAGCACTTGGCTCGCTAACACAGTGCTTGTGCCTAAAAAAGACATAGATATCCTACGAATGTGCGTGGACTTTGATACATTGCAAATGTATCTATAATTTTTGATGTTCCATGCTTGGTTTTATCTACTTTCTTATATTTTGTCCACACTTTGGAGTACTTTTCATATGATTTCTTGGACTAACCTATTAACAAGAGCCATAGTGCCAGCTGCCTGTTTTCTGCTGTTTTGGTTCCAGGAAAGTCAGAAAATGAATATTCTCAGAATTCGACGGGACAAAAGCCAAAGTTATTATTTTACCGGGGGACACCTGGAGCCAGAATACGAGACGGAGAGGGGCTGGGGCCTGGCCACACCACCTGGCCGTGCGGCTAGGCCTGGCCCACACCAGGGGTGGTCTATATATTGCATCTGATACGGAAACCCTAAGGACCCGATCAAAAATCCATGAAAGAGTCTGTAGCCGCCGTCATCTCCATCCCTAGATCGGGAGGGATCTGAAGCTCTTCCCGGCACCCTGCCGAAGAGGGAGTTCACCCTAGAGGCCTTCTTCAGCATCATGCAAGCCTCCGGTGTGATGCGTGAGTAGTTCATCTCTGGACTACGGGTCCATGTAGTATCTAGATGGCTGGTTCTCCTTCTTTGTTCTTTCATGTCTAGATCTTGTGATCTCCATTCATGATCAAGATCATCTATTTGTAATTCTGCATGTTGTGTTTGCGGGGATCCGATGGATATTGAGATGCTATTTCAGATTGGTTATTGATTCTATCATGTCTTTGTTATTTGTGATCTTGCATGCTTTCCGTTGTTAGTAGCTATCTTGGCCAAGTAGATGCTAGCAACTCCAAGAGTTAGTATATATGCTCGATAGTGGGTTCATGCCTCTAGTAATCTGGGGAAGTGACAGAAATCTCTAAGGTACTAGATGTGTTGTTGCTACTAGGGAGAAAACAACAATCCTTTGTTCATAGAACAATCGTATTGTTTACTTTACACGCAATTCGTAATGCATTAATCTGTTGCTTGCAACTTAATACTGGAGGGGGTTCGGATGATAACCTGAAGGTGGATTATTAGTCATAGATGTAGTTGGATGATGGTCTATGTATAATGTTGTATATGCTTGTATGCTTTCTCGATGTTTGTCAATTGCCCCGCTGTAATTTTTTCACCCAGCATGTTATCTATCTTAAGGAGAGCCACCTCTAGTGAACTATGGACCCTAGTCCTTTCTTTTACATACAATCTACAATCAACTATTTACTGCTTTGTGTTTATTTTCTGCAAACTATTACTTCCTTCCATTCGATACGTTTAATCCTTTGTTTACAGCAAAACCGGTGAGATTGACAACCTCATCGCAAGTTGGGGACAGAGTTCTGTGGTTGTGTTGTGTAGGTCTCCATGTTGCTGCTGGCACCGGTAGTTCGCCCTGCCAACGTTCAACTAGCTACACCTTTGGGGTGTTTCCTTGCTCCTACTGGATAGATAACCTTGGTTTTGTACTGAGGGAAAACTTGTTGTTGTGCTCATCATACCTTCCTCTTGGGGTTCCCCAACGAGCTCGATATAGTTTGGGCTAACGAGCAACAGACTTCACCTCCTTGAATAAGAACTGCCCAAAGGATCACTTCTTGTTGCCACGGATCGATCAAATCATCGACTCCACTGTGGGATGTGAGCGCCTCTACTTCCTCGACGCCTACTCATGCTACAATTAGATTTGAATGAAGGAGGAAGACCAAGAGAAAATGGTGTTTGCAATGCCTTTCTGTGTGTTCTGCTACAACACGATGCCCTTCGGGCTAAAAAACGCAGGAGCCACATATCAGTGGTGCATGCAGGCTTTCCTCAAGAACCAACTTGGTTGCAACACCCAAGTCTATGTTGACGACATCGTCATCAAAACCAAAGAGGAAGCCACATTAATCGACAATCTCCGCGAGACCTTCGCTAACCTCGACCGTTACCGGATCAAGCTCAATCCAGACAAATGTACCTTCGGCGTGCCATCCGGGCAATTACTCGGGTATCTCATCTCTGCGATAGGGATCGAGGCAAACCCAAAGAAAATAAAGGCCATACTGGCCATGGAGAAGCCGGAGAACATAAAAGGCATCCAGCAGCTGGCTAGGCGAATCGTGGCGCTCAGTCGATTCATCAGTTGAATGGGCGAAAAGGCACTGCCCTTCTACTAACTCCTCCGCAAAGCTGACAAGTTCGAGTGGACAGACGAGGAGCAAGAAGCATTCGAAGATCTCAAGCGCCTACTATCCACCTCGCCAATATCGGTGACGCCTCGTGAAAAGGAACCACTGCTACTCTACATCTCCGCCACCATCCAGGTGGTCAGCACGATGCTCGTGGTGGAAAGAGCCGAAGAAAATAAGGTCTACGGGGTCCAGCGCCCAGTATACTACCTCAGCGAGGTGCTCACGCCAACAAAGCAGTGTTACCCGGACTACCAAAAGATGGCGTATGGCATCTTCATGACAGCCAGGCGACTGCGCCACTACTTCCAGGAGCACCCAATCGTGGTGGTAAACGACGCCCCGCTCGGGCATATACTCAATAATCCTGACGCCACCGGAAGAGTCGCGCTCTGGGGAATCAAACTCTCTCCACGAGACATCACAGATATGAAGCGTGACGCGATCAAATCGCAAGTCCTCTCGGATTTTCTCGTGCACTAGATGGAGAACCATCTACCCGACAAGCCGGATATGTCCTACCTTTAGACAATGCACTTCGACGGGTCCAAGCTAAAGGACGGAGTTGGGACAGGAGTCATACTGACATCGCCCCAAGGAGATAAGATGAAATACATTCTGCGAATGCAGTTCACTGCCTCCAATAACGAAGCCGAGTACGAGGCCTTAATCCATGGGATGCGGATGGCGAAAGCCTACGGCGCCAAGAGGCTCATCATCTACGGCGACTCCAAGCTGGTAGTCAACCAAACAATGCACGAGTGCGACGCACTAAGCGATAACATGATTGCCTATTGCGACCTCTACGACACACTCGAGGGAGACTTCGACGGCTGCGAGTTGTGACATGTAGGCCATGAAATCAACGAAGAGGCGGATACACTTGCCAACATCGGCTCCACCTGCGCCCCCATACCACCTGGGGTATTCCTCGAGCGCATCTACGAGCGCTCCATCAAGCCCAAAGCTCTAGAGAAGAAAGCAAGCACGTCAACGGACTCGGCGGCTACGCCATCCAACGAGCCAATGACACTCGATGACACAGAGCTTGATACGGGACTCGAAGGCCCAATGGAGGTCATGATGATCGAACCATCTTGGACATAGCCATACATCACATATCTACTCAACAAGATGCTGCCAGATGACCCGACTGATGCACGACACATCGCACGATGATACAAGGCATTCGCTCTCATCAACGGTGAACTGTACAAGCGCAGTATTACAGGGGTACTTCAACGGTGTGTCTCCAATAGAGACGGAAGGGCTGTCCTCCTTGACATACATGAAGGCACTTGCGGGTATCATGCTGGTAGTCGCGCCCTTGTTGCCAAAGCTCTACGAGCTGGATTCTACTTGCCCACGACCATGCGTGATGCCAAGGACATCGTCCAGCGCTGCAATACTTGCCAGCGATTCGCGGACAAACCTCACGCACCTAGCGCTGAGCTTAGGACAATACCATTGGCTTGGCCATTCGCACAATGGGGACTCGACATGGTCGGAAAGCTCCCAAAGTCCTCACGAGGAGGTTATGTCTACCTCTTAGTCGTGGTCGACAAATTCACCAAGTGGCTCGAGGCCATGCCGGTGATAAATCAATCAGGGGCCAGCACCGTCAAGTTCTTCGAGTCCATTGTCTACCGCTTTGGAGTGCCACACAGCATCATCACGGACAATGGGACGAACTTCACCTCTAACGAGTTCCAGGAATTCTACGAAAACCTGGGAATCAACATAAGCTACGCCTCGGTGGCGCACCCGCAGACCAACGGTTAAGTCGAAAAGGCCAACAGCCTCGTCTACGGTGGAATCAAGAAATAACTCCTCCGACCACTCGAACAAGCCGCTGGATGCTGGCTAGACGAGCTGCAATCCGTACTTTGGAGCCCGCGCACAACTCCAAACAGCGCCACGGGATACACTTTGTTCTTCATGGTGCACGGTGCTAAAGAGGTGCTACCCACAGAAGTACGCTACAAAGCCTCACGGGTGGTCGCATATGGCGAGAAGGAGTCAACTCTTGCACTCAAAGACTCCGTCGACCTCCTTGACGAGGCACGCAAGATAGCAGCAGAGAGATCAACGATCTACCAGTAGAGTGTCCGCAACTACCATAGTAGAAGGCTATGCCCCAGATCCTTCGTCGAAGGAGACCTGGTCCTGCAACTGAAGCAACAAGGGCATGTCAAGCTCGAGTCCCCTTGGGAAGGACCTTACGTGATTACAGAAGTAATCCCAGGTGGCGCCTATCGCCTTAAAGATTTCGAGAGCGGAGTCGCATACTCCAACCCCGGGAACATCGCGCAGCTGCGTCGTTTCTACCCCTAATCGTTTTTACATTACAAATAAGGCTATTCAGCCAGGCTACTTAGCCACACATTGTACCCCGTACTATTTTGCGAATAAATAAAGCTAAGTGCCCCGAAACTCTGTGTCTTTTACTATTTTTCTTGAAATTTCATCACTTAGGGGCTACGCCACCCTTTACACTTCCGTTCTATAAACAAATCACAATATCCTGAGCAGCTAACGCACTACCAATTGAACCCTTGATAAACACCAACCTAGTTGCAACGCACCTGGTAGGTTGGCAAGGTGTTGAGATAAACACACGTCAGGCTAATGAAAAGGAACTGCAGAGTACAATACACTCGAAAAATAAACAAGCTAGCAAGCTCGTCACATATCAATGTGTATTAAATACACCCAACACAATCATACGAACTTTACAACGCTCATACATCTATGTGCAGGATACAAACTACGCTACTGCTGCAGAAGATGAACATTCATCTGCTCTTCAAAGAAGTCGACGATGTCCTCCGCCGACCGATCAACTGCCTGGTAGTTTGGCACCATGTTCCAAGTCATCCCCTCTGGCAGCGGTGGTGGCCTAGCAGCAACGGACTCTATGTCCACATCTGGCCGATGTAGTCGCACCAGCAACAGGGCAGCCTTCGCACCTGCGAAGTTGCTGACGCATGCACTCGCGTATCGTGCTTATATGTTGAAACTTCGCTAGAAGAGCCAACAGGCTTGAAGGGACGGTGTCCAGCGGAAACATCGTCTGGTAAATGTGCCTAAGACACGACTGCGCCTTCTTCAAGCATTTGAGCACTCGAGAAGAACGATCCTGCAGGGTCGCCAGCGCGACTGCATGGTCGTGGTCCACCCAAAAATACCCACTCGCCTGCAGCTGCTCCTAGGTCAAGTTGTTGATTCGAATGGCCACCCGGTCCTTCTCATTCCGCGGATGATGAGTGCTAACAACTATACCAAGCAAGCAGCAAAGTGTGAAGACAAGGCATCACCACGACTAACTAAAAGAAAAGATGAGAAGGCAGAAAGCTAACATTTAAACTGCTCATTCAATTGTGCCACTTCCTCCAAGAGATACTTCTCGTGGGTGGTGGCCTTCTCCTCCTTCGACTTCCACACATCCGTGCTACCACGGATGATGGGCAACTCACGCTCCAACTGCTTAATGCGGTTGCGCAGTCGCGACATCAACGATAATTCCTCCACCTTTGAACGCGGCTACGCCATGGTTTCATCAGTAGGAGGAGAATCATGAGGACCACTCGAAGGAACCTAGGTACAATCAAGCAAGAGGCAAATGAGACTCATCACATATCGATAAACAGAGGACTGCATTCAAATTTGATAAAATGTCAAGGGAACACCCCCCAAAAAAGCATGGTTCAGACAAAAGGCCAGCTACAGCTATTACACATGGCGACTAGGGAGAATTTTGCTTCTTCGGCTTCGACTTTGACTTCGGGGGCTTTATCGCATCCGTGGCAGTCTCCGATGCCACGGACTTGCCGGTGGTAGCCCTAGATGCGCCTTCGCTCGCCGCCGCTCCTCGGAGTATTTGGCAACAGTCTCGATAAGATGAGGCCCGTATTTACCACAGCTACTAGCGAAGGGGGCAAACACTACCTGCTGGCGTCCGGTGTCGACAAGCATCGCCTCGGAGATCGCAGCAGGATCCAACTCCACGCCATGGGCTTGCACCATTGTGAGTGCCATGATGGCTCCGACAGACCGCTGGGAGTTCCTAAATTCCATGGGAATTCCTCTAGCGAAGGATTCCACAAGGTCATCAAGATTGTCGATCAGCCCGACCTTGGCAGTCAGGTCCTCTCGGAGGCGACTCAGTACACCCTTGGCCTTCCCCAACGTCTCCTGCAGGGAGACGTTGCGGTCCTTGACTGCGGCCATGGTGCCAGCCAAGGCATCTGCGCGACGCAGGGTCTGGGCGTCAAAGCTCATGCCAGCGGCATCTGCGTACAGAAAGTGTCAGCACAGCAGCATGACATCAAATAAGGAACAATGCAAATCAAACCGAAAATTACCTGAGAGGGCCTTGGCAATCGAGAAAAGTTGTTCTTCAAACAACTTCTCCCTTTCAGCATTGGAAGAGTGCAAATCCTCCTCACGCTTCCGCGACTCCTCTAGGGCTGCGATTACTTCGTCGCGATTCTTCCCCGCCGCAGCAAGCCCCTTCTCGAGGGACTTAACGCGATGGAGAAGTTCATTGTGCTCACCTACAAAGGACAGGGCATAACAACAATTGAGCCGACAAATTTCCACGAAGACAAAGACAAGGTCCAAAGCTAACCTTCGACTACGCGGTGGCGATTGTCTAGCAGGGTGTGCTGTCGATCCATAGCAAGGACTTGCTTTGCGAGACGTGCAGCTTCCTTCACAATGAGCTACACCAAGGGAAACGAAGGCTCAGCGGCAACCCAAAGTACAAATTCGACTACCAAACAACAAAACGTATACTCACATGTTCCTCCAGGGACTCTGAAGATGACTGTAGCGCAGTCATCCGGGTAACCATCTGGTGCTCCCCAGCATGTAGGGAACTCGAAGAGTTGGCACTAGAGTGGACCACCACTAGAGGAGAAGGAGACCATTCGGCCACCTCCTTGGCCTTGGAGTCTGCGACTCCGGACTATTTCACAAATTGGATGTCATCAGAAGACGATGACGCCAGTCGACTACAAAGCACGTCCAGCACCACTTTAGAAAAGCAACTCCAAAGGAAATAAGACAAACTCACAGAAATTAACACTCACCAATCAAATTTGTGGAGATCAAAGGAATCATCCGACGACTCCTTCGGTAGCCGCAGCTTCTTCCGAGCAGGAGGAGCCATGGCGCGCATAGGCACGGCGGGAATCGGCCCCTCTGCAGCAGCAGAAGGACCCTCCAGCATCGTCGGAGAGGAGGCGTCAGAATCCTTGCTGCGGGAATGCTTGCGAGTGCCGTGGCTACTAGACTCGGGGGCTTCCTCCTCCTCTTCAACTGGGACGGTCGAACCGACTCGTCCTCTTCAATCGCATCACACGGGATAACTCCTTCCGGACGAGGAGGAATGTTGGAGGCCACTTTCCAGTCCTACATTCAGAAGAAACATCAGCACAAATTAAAGCACTTGGCAGCCAATCGACAAAATACAATACTACTTCGCAAAAAGCTCTACCTTAGGCGGAGGGTTGTTGGCATCAAAAGAGGGCACGGCTGATTCGCCTGGGAGATCCTCCTTGGCAGTATACTTGGTCACCAGTCGCAACCTCTTATCTACCTCACCCGCAAAAATGCCCTTCGCAGATATGCGAGTGACATCGCCAGCACCGATCCAGCGGTACATCGGATGGACTCTAGCCTGCAGAGGCTGGACACGGCGGCACAACCACGTGCGAATGAGAGCAGCGCCACCCTCTTCCTTGCCTATGCGGCCTTCGAGATCACAGACACGCTGATACAGCATCTCTGTCTCCTCGGATTCGCTAGGAATCACGACGTTCTTCCAGGAACGCCTCCTCTTGCAAGTCGCCACAGGGTCGAAGTGCTCTCCGTCGGCCTTCTGTTTGCGGATGTAGAACCACTTATCTCTCCACCCTTGGCGGAAGCAGTGAGCTTGATGTCAAAGTAGGTGGCGGAAGAGTCGACGTGGATCTTGTAGCCTCCTACGTCATGGACTGCCAAACCAGACACCGACTGCCGCTTAAGCTTAAAAAGCTTCTTGAACAGACCCAAGTGTGGCTCGATTCTGAGCCAGCACTCGCACAAAGTGATGAAGCAGGCTATGTGGAGAATGGAATTTGGGGACAGCTGGTGCAGCTGGATCCCATAGAAACAAAGAAGACCCCTGACAAAAGGATGCAGGGGAAGAGAGAGACCTCGAATGATGAACACGAGGAACATCACTCGGAAACCCGGAGGAGGACCAGGGATTACCTCGTCGCCAGGCACTCGCGAGTCATCTTCTGCAGACAGAAGAGCCCCATCTTGATGTAGAAGATGCAGCTTGGAAGACTTGATGGCAGACGTGCGCCAGGAGCCGTTGGTGACGTGGGTGCCCGCACCCTTCTTCCCAGCGCCAGCGGTGCTGGTGCCCACAGTGGTGGTGCCTCCTTTCTTCTTGGCGGTGACAATGGTGGCCGCAGATCCAGCGGTGGTGCCTCCTTTCTTCTTGCCCATCTTTCGATGGCGGTGAGAACGAAGGAAGTAGCTGGGGAATACGCGCAGCCGGTCCAGTGCCACGGTGAGGATGAGCGCAGAGGAGCAGAGAGAGAAACAATGGCAAAGGAGGCACTAGCAAGAAGAGAGATGGGAAAATTTACCGCAGCTACGTTGCTACTTAACCTCCTCGGAGATGTCATCCAACAGCCAGCAGAAACCCTATTGGATGCGTGGCGCACATCGTCATCGACGCGTGGCGAAGGTGAATCACGAACCTTCCCCTACTACTCCCATTACGCGAGGAAATTGAGGAGACGTAGTTAAAACAGAAGATTACGCATGCCCAGTCAAATCGAAGTCAGAAAGTGGAACCCACCATTCTTCACGTCCTGTCAAAGCCGCTCACACGGGCAACTGAAGTCATCACGCCGTCAGCACTGATGTCATAGTTCCCAGCAGAAGAACATTTTGACTACTTTAGTCCTTGCTCGAGTCTTCTACTCAATCAAGCACTCGGGGGCTACTCCTAACAGGAGCGCTGGCCGCGCACCCGAAAGAATTTTTATGCAGGTATATAAGTTACACGAAAACCCATCACTCGAACCAACGATTCGAATGTGAACTATGGGTTACTCCCATAGGAAGAGCTGGAAGTACATTCGACTGAAACAAGCAACAAAAGACGACATCAGTCGCAACTGTTTTTAGTCTCCACTTGAGTCTACGACTCAAATAGGAACTCGAGGGCTACTCCCATAGGGAGCACTGGTCGTGCACCCTATGATTATTTATACATCGTACAATGTGTTGATAACATCCACACTCGAATGCTATGGCGACTCCGCCTCATATTTTCCCTACAAAGAGATTACATCTCCTGGGCCACCCGAATCATCTCCACGATGACAAAAATTCGGATGTCGCACTTACAGCGTGAAGATTAGACCTAAACAAGGCCTGGCAACGCATCTACTGCGCACTACCAGAAATATATTCGTGCCTGCAGGTACGATGACCATTCCTTGACGGACGTGTCGAGTGCTCACATTTATACACTGGAATTCGACTCTTGTAAGACCTCCGTCGCCTGAGTTGAATTACGCCAGCACTTTTCCGAATTCGAGTCCGGGGACTCGAGTTTGAGTAGATTACGTTGTTTTTCCCTAAGGCAGTTAACTAATACCGATACATCGGATAAATCAGGCACGTATATAAACAATCCCTACGACACAGACATGAACACTCGAAAATATGTTCAGTAATGCACTCGAAAGACTTCATAAAGTCTCCAATCGAATATGTGGTTCCATTGGACACTCGGGGGCTACTGACATGGGTATACCCTACAGGTACTCGAGTTTGGTATATACGGTCTAGACACGGCAGAAGCCTACAGCATTGTCAAAGCCCAATTCAGAATTCGGGTGACCCACAGACTCTCTGATTGCTTGCAACGCAAGAAGAAGCTTAAGATAGAAAGTTCAAAGGGATGAAACCTAATCTGTAACTGACATAACCTGCTACCCGAGACCTAGCCTATCTATATAAAGGCTAGGAGGAGTGGCGAGGAGGACAATCACAACCCTAGTTTCCACAACCATCGCCAGATTACATCTGCACACCCCTGTAACTTTTGACTCCCTCGATAATTCCAAGAGCAGACAAGCAGGAGTAGGGACCTCTACGAGGCCTGAACCTGGGTAAAACTTGCGTCCTTCTATGCTTGTTTACTAGTCGATTGATGCCTCCAGCGCTCCCTCCTTCTCCAAAACCCAAGTCCATAACAATGGGCATTGACGAGTTAAACCCTCGTCAGATAGTATCCTCATACTTTTACTTTAATGTAGTTATCGAAATACTAGTGCACTATGTGCATTTTTCGATGTTTATCACCTCACTTCCTATTTGACTTCAGTCGGTATTATCGATGTAGAGATTTCCAATCTTTTAAGGTTAACATAACCCTTTATGCTTTAAGATATGCCATCCTTCATGGATCTGGAAAACATGTCTATAGTCCTTATTAGAGACTGTGGACAAACTTAGCTCAATGTTCAGTGATTCACACTTAATCACTTCTGAATGCTTTTTCTTGGATCATATATATTATGTTGAGTTATCATCATGGTTTCTAAGACAGAACCTATGTCACAACATAGTGGATAACGATCATCCTTTTTATTTCTTTCAACCATTGATGGCATACTCAATGTCTTTCCTGATTCGAATGACCAAGGACCATTCCTTAATCAATTATTATTATGAAACTACTTCAGAATCCCTTTTTAGGAATACATTCCAACATAATATTTTAATATACTTTTCTTCAACTTTTAACCCTTATAAATTGATATTTATTAGTGCTTGCGGTTTTATTCTTAATGTGTCGTATACACATAAGAATTGAGATCCCACTCAAAATATGTTCCCTACATATTCGAGTCCGAAACTTACATTGCTCCCACTAAAAAATATGCCATTCACATATTATTTTAGGAATACTTTTATAGCTCTCACTCAATTTCATGCAAATTGCATACCTTCTCAAAATTTTGAATAACTTCAAAATCTGTTCATCAATTATCAAATTGAGAGTTTCTTTTACAAGACACTAGTACTTTACTAGTATTAAAATCCACTAGACTTTAGCACTTCTGAATCAAATTCTTTTGAATTTGTCCAAGACATTATTCGCGGTGAATCACGCTTTGTCTTTCACATTTTCCGTCATGACCTTGTGGTCCTTCGGAAAAATTAAGTAACCCCTTTACTTGACAAGATTCTATAACGCTTTACTTTCTAATCTTCAGTGAAATCCATTTCTAGGATTCCTCGTAACTTTAGTTTACCATCACTTTCCTTTATAGTTTGTAGGTATGTCACGTTCTGATAAAATGAAAAGTGATTCATAAATGTATCCATACAAGATGTAGGGTACATTTGTGAATCCTACTTCATGTAGAAAACACACTAGTGAGGAAAACACAATGATCATTACTACCTCCGTCCCATGGCTTAAGGCATATAACTTTTTTCAAAAGTCAAACCAACTAAAGTTTAACCTAGTCTTTAGAGAAAAATATTAATATTTACAATACATAATCCATACCCTTTCATTCATTGTGAAACATATTTTCACATGGTATCTATATAATATAATAGTTCTTGATAGTTTTTCTAAAAGTTTGGTCAAACTTTACATGGCTTGACTTTTCAAAAAAGTTATATGCCTTAATCCTTGGGATGGAGGGAGTATCATTGATCATTTCCTTTATGTAAAGAGACGCGTTTTGGAACACTTTATGGTGTTCTTATCAACACTCTGATGTGGGGTTATGAACCCACATTGTGCTTTCACTACCTTCCATTAACTTCATTGTCGAGAACACATACTTTCTCGAGAATGGACCAAAACTTTCAGCAATACTACTTTTTATCTATGTTTTGGTGCTAGTTATGGACTTCGTATTCAAAGTTTACAATGAACACTTTACAAGGACTTGTTCTCTATTGTTTTTGGTTATATCGAATAACTCCAAAACTTTCACGACAATCCATACAAGATATGGTGTCAATCTCACGAATTCAGATGGTTCACTTTATTCTTGATGAGTGTTTGCTATTTCTAACTAACGGTCTTTACACTAACACTACCACACTTTATTTGGTGCCACCTATTTACCCACTTGATATCAAATATCACATTGTGATGCTTTGCACTTCAACGTATCAAAATGCACTACATCTCACAATTCCTTATGCCAATCTTATAACGTCGAATTTCATTACTATTGATCAAATCATAGTAATTAGATTCTCTTTTATTTAATACCCCTTGACGCTAAAATTCTTTGATCATATCAAATAGTTTCATGTTCATGTTTCATTTGGTAAAACCCTTTTACAAAATCGACAATTACAAAATCGACAATTACAAAATGACAATCACCACTTTGTTGAAATATGGTACATCGAATATGTATTTTATTTCAACAATTCATCAAACATTTAGTATCCATACAATACGCAGTGTTTCAGTTATCTTATCGAACTTGGGCATGATTTATATGCAACAAGAGATCAAATGACTTTCACATATTTATCAACATAACTTTGAATTTTAGACAATGGTTTCATTCAAAATGAATATATCCTTAAGTTGGATTATTAAGGCATTTCAATATTTTACAAATGTTCATGCATTATCAATTAGTTTTACAACATGAATAATTCACACATAATCGAACAACATATGAACATAAATAGAAATCATTCATAAAAGTAGAACAACTGTTTGTTACAAACTCATATGAATAATCATCTCACAAAGTGTGAGACACACTAAAGAAGTTCACGATCCATCGATTACAATAATTATCCAAAACGATAAACTAAATGATAAGTGTCAAGGGAGAGTGTCGTTGGCCATCATCATCATGCTCGCCATCAACACGCAACGCCACCTCCTCTCTAGCAAGTAGGTCTCATGCAGAAGGACATGTTTTCACCAAAATAGAACAAGTCTCAGATACTTCAATACTGCAACAAGTAACTGTATATCATATATATACCTCCATCATCGATGACCTCTCCGGCAATGGGTTCAACCCTCACATTCCTAAAGTGTGATATTAACTCATGGAAATCTTGTGTTTCCCCATCACCTCTCATAATGCAAGTCCTGGCATGTGCTTCGTAGCTGGGAGGCAATGACTGTAGCAATGCGCCTATTGCAAATGAGTCTGTCATCCAGTAATCCGCGAAATAAACAAGCCTCATGTACGCATCATGCATGCGCTCTAAGTGACTCTCCAGACAGATGAGTTCCTCCATCTTTATGGATAGAAAGTCTCCAATCAACTCGTGTTTCCACATGCGCACCTAGCCCACGAACTTCGATCTCAGCATATCCAACTTCTTATGTGGGTCAAGATTACCCACAACTGGACGTAGTTCATCTACCATTCTGAAGCACATCATTACTAAAATGAAGGTGGACATCTCACGATGGTAGTAGTGGTCTTCCCGCTGCTGTGGGGTCTCATAAAAATATGGCCGGTCCAAATCCATTCCGTAGCGTATGTAGCCGACCAAGTCATTCTCACTAAGGAGAATATTCATATGCACAAGCCACTCAGGGAAGTTGGATCCATCGAGGCTGAGCTTCTCAGCATCTAACCATTCGTCAACCCGGAAGGAAGCATCAGGGAGAACCATTTCTACATTTAGAATTACAAAATTATTTTAGACTAAGTTTATAATTATATGAGTTAAACAAGAACTCCACTAAATCTACTATCCCTAATGGGTTTTACTGATTACACGATCCTGATGACTGCAAGTGCACATATCGTTTGTAGCTAGTTTCGAAATAAAGATATCGATCCCACAGGGAGCAGGAGTCTGAAGTCTAATAACTCTTGAATTAAATACTACAATAGAAATGCTAAATAAAGTTCTAAGTAATAAGACAAAATGCGAGTATTGTGTAAAAAAGTGTTTTGGGGTTTTTGGTATAAGAGAACAATAAGTAAAGTAAAACAACTAAACATAGAAAGTAAGTATCATGTATGTAAAAGAGATTTGAAACTACACTGGGAAAAACCGTTCACAGGGAGTAGCGGATACACCTCTAGCATTATAAAGAGCTATGGTAAAGATTATTATCATGAACATTCTGAACTATGTATGTGTGGTAGGAACTCCGTATTTGGACAAATAGGTAGCAACCACTGCTCACATCATCCTCATAACCATAGTAGACAGCAATCGACATCAATCGAATTACTACGCTATTAAGGGACTTAATCCCGTAGGACGTATCCCATGGCATGGATAGTGTTCCGTGAGTTTCATCGGTTCCCAAGTTGATACGTAAGGAGTTCCCTCCATCAAGTAGTTCCCCATGCTAACACACCTCCGTCTACCAACAAGTAGTTCCCTCCATCAAGTCCTCACAAGAGGCAAATATTGAGAGGTCGACTTCTCCCAACATCAAGATGAAGACAATCTAACATATGGTCACGGCGATGAATATCATAATAAACTTTATCTTATTTCAATATGATACTAGGGTTTATCCATCTCCTAAAAACTAATTATCTACTCAGACATGGAGGCAATCAACATCATGGCAATAACAATGGAATCTATCATAGATGAATAGTCTTATATATATCCACAACAAGTACGGAAATTACAACAAGATCTAGACAATATGTATATGGAATGGATGGAGATGATGGTGATGCAACGGTTGATGATGAGGATTGATGCCTAGCCTCCTGGATCTGCGTAGGGCAAAGATGGATCTCCAGTGGCCGAGTTCCCCCTCTAGATGCCTTCCGAAGGTGAGGTTTCAGCAATTTCTGGTTATTCTATGTGTCGTCTTTCCCATCCAGTTGCACGGGATGAAACTACTTGAGGAGGCGGTGGCGACACCAACTATATGACGGGAACTATACAACTAGAAAATTAATTCTCGTTGTATAGTTGGTCGTTAAACCTTCTAGATGCCTCGATCTCTTCGGGTTTTATTCTGGTGGTATTGATATTTCCTAAATAAGCGATTTACATTGTTTTTCACTCCTTTTCTCCCCAATACAACTGCTCCAAGAATTGTGTCCATTGTATCCATCATTTGTCCTGATCCTGGTGAAAATAGACATAAAATATGCACGCGAACACCGTAAAATACCAAGATCCTACAACTATAGTGCAAAATAATAATATAAAACATGATGCAAATATGCCCTCATCAACTTCCCCAAGCTTAGACTCTTGCTCGTCTCGAGCAAGTTTAGCTTAATGGATGTGATCCTCATATTCATGAAGCTGAGTCAAATAAAATAAATGAGGCAGTTGCAGCATGTGTTAATCTTATATGATACATAGGAATAAGTTCATGAATAGTACCTTACTCGAACCATCCGAATAATATTAGCAGGCTTCCACACCTTAGCATTCAACAGTTCACAAAAGATTACTCTTAATATGATGTAAAATTATTCAGTTCAACCGAATGAGTTAGCGAGATAGTACCAAGTGTTTTTGGATTAACATATTCACTTGGGATTTAAAATCTCAAACGCTTCTTTGTCATACTACAATATAGTGGTCTATGCCTATTTGCTCTTTGCACATTCGCTCTTTTTCTTCTCTCTTTTCTTCTTTTTTCTTTTCTATATATATGCTCACATTTTTGTTTAAGTGTTGTGCAAAGGAGCTAGCCATATATTCCACTTCATGTAGGAATTTAAAGTTTAACGATCTCAATTACCAAATTCCAATTATATATGAAGCAATCTTTATAGCTTGAATATTCTCCCTCGTCTTGTTCTCGCTCTTATTTGATAACACTTTTAATTTTCCTTTGTTCAAGGTTTCTTTTTCAACTTAACTGATTAGATAATTTTTTCTTTGTAAATCAAACCATGAACTTACAACATATTGACCAAATTATCTTTGTATGTTCCATTAGTACCAATGGTGTGGAAAACTCCTATTGCTATCATCAAGTGCAAGTAAAATTATACTCAAACCATTCATATATCCAATAAGACAAGCACAAACTCGATATTGCTCCATATATCATAATAAACTTGAATTTCATTAAAGGGGTTGACTATTCCTGAATGGAATTCTAATTTTGCAGATTTATTTCTAATTTGAACTAATGCAAAAATAAAATAGTAATGTAAAACTTATAAGATAGATTACAAGGTCTTAAAGATCTCCCCAAGCTTGAAATCAAGCTAGACGGGATCAAATAATCTCTTGCGATTATTTGATACCGTGATTATTGTAGATTATTGTGGCGCCATGGCATGCAGTATCTTCTCTTCATGGGCCAGCCTGAGACGGAGGGATTGATTGACAACCTCTAATTCTTTAACACGCAGCTTGTAAAAAAGATGATTCCTCTCTAGCACTTTCACTTGTTCTTTAATGAGCTCATTGTTATCTTGAAGGGTTTGTATCGCCTTAAGACTCATAGAAAAACCTGATTCGGTTGTCTGCTTAATATCTTCATCAAGTTTATGAAGATAAAGTCGCAGCAACCGAAGATGTTTGGGTGTCCCTGGTGTCTCCTTGTCCATCTCTTCAATCTTCAGCTCGAGGGCTTTCAACGCCCTCTTCCGGCGTTCATTGTCAATGTCGAGGAACTCCATAGGGACGATCTTGATCTGCTTGCCTTGCTCGCTATTGCTCCTGATCTCCATAGGAACTTCTCGCCTTGGCTTTTGTCCTTTGGTTGTGTGTCCTCACGTATGAATAAGAGGTAGATTGGTTTCTAGAGATTATGATTAGAGAGAGACACAATGGCAGTATATAAGAAGGGTCAGAAGTCGGTAAAACTCGCAATAAACACCAAATTTATGCCCACAAAAATAATCTTAATGAAATAGGGAAACAAAACACGGATTTGGAGAAATCCTGCCGCGTAACGACCAACTATACGGGCACGGCCCGTATAGCTCTGGCCGTATAGTTGGTTCCGGGTAGATATTTAGAAATATCTCGAGTCCATGTCGATTAAGTTACCGACTTGGAACCGACAAAACCTTTTTTTATCTAAAATGAAAAAGGAATCGAAAATGTCTGAGAGTTTAACGACCAACTATATGGCAGGAGGATTTTCTCCGGCCGTATAGTTTGCTAACCTCTCTAAAGTTTGATCTAAGAACGGTAAAGGATAGTGATCTTTCCTAGTTTCTTTATTCAATTTCCTGAAATCTATACACATCCTATGTCCAACAATAGTTCTAGTAGGTATCAATTCATTGTTTTCATTAGGAACAACAGTAAAATCGCCCTTCTTAGGGACACAATGAATAGGACTTACCCATTCACTTTCTTTTACAGGATAGATTATACCTGCATCTAGTAGGCGTACTATTTCTTTTCTTACCACTTCCTTCATTTTGGGCTTCAGTCGTCTATTAAATTCCGCAACTGGTTTAGCACCTTCCTCCATGAATATTCGATGGATGGTTATCATGGGACTAATGCCCTTCATATCATCCATTGAGTACCCAAAGGCCTTGCGATGCTCCTTAAGTATTTTCATGAGTTCTTCTTCTTCATCTTGTGAAAGTTTAGCACTAATAATAATAGGAAATTTATTTGTATCATCTAAAAATCTGTATTTAAGATTATCTGGTAGAGTCTTCAGTTCTGGGGGTGGTAATTCCTCGTCCCCTCTCTTTTATGGCTCTTCAAAAGCCTCATTAGTTGGATGCCCTATAATGGGAAGTGAATCGAATTCACCTTCTAGTTCTTGTAGGGACTTGTCCTCCGTAACTATTTCTTCATAATTTGAGTCTTCATTTATTTTTTCTTCTTGATCACTAAAGAAGAGAGCTGCCATTTCCTCAATAGTTTTCTCTTCCTCTTCTTCTTGTATTTGTAGATGTCTGTCTTTAAATTTGGAAAAGTGGAATTCTTTTTCCGCTTCCCCAAGCTTAAGAGACACAATCTCCTTTTTGAAATAAACTTTGGCACCTACATCACTCAAAAAGTTTCTTCCAAATATAATTGGGAAAAGAGTGACAGCTAGCATATAAACAACTAAAAAATCGATAGGAAAGTTTTTATTGCCAATTGTGGCAGTTGCATCGTCAAATACTCCCATTGGAATTCTAAGAGTTTTATTGGCTAACATGATTGGCATATCAGTATTTTCAATTGTAGCCAGTTCTATTTATTCTTTTATTTATAAATAAAAATCATAAGATATAACATTAACTTCGGTGCCAAGATCACATAAACCATAATGCAACGTTTCCTTAAATATGCAGGGAAGAATAGGATTACCCACATCTTTTACCTTTGTTTTACCTTCAACCAATACGGAAGTATATTTATCAAGTTCAACTATGTTACAATGTGCATACATAGCCATAATTACTTCCTTGGTTACCTCTTCATCTTTGGTTTCTTCCAGATGTTCCTCAACTTTTGGCATACTTTCCACTTCCTTCTTCTCCTGTACTGCTTTGACCTGTTCATATTCAAAAATATGCTTATGTGCAGTGTTAGGGAAAGGTATCTCATATATTGGTTCTAGTGAGGCTAGTGTTGCTTTAACTTCTCTTTTCTTCTCAGGTTCGGGTGGTGGATCATACTTGACCAAACCCTCTTTTGGAGCTCTGATGTGTTCTGTAAAAGCTTTAACAACATGCAACACTAGATCTGAATCCAAATAAAGTTCTTTAGATAATTCGTTAACATGGCCCTTTTTTATTGTAGTCATGAATACAATCATAATCTATTTCTATGCCTCCTTCGCTTCCTAGACCAAAAATCCATGAAACTCTATGGTCACGAATTCTATTAAGTATAGCCCAAGCTGTAGCTATAGGAAGATTCATAACAGCTCCTCTCGCGAAAGAGTCTAGTTCAATTTTATTAGGTTCAATTAAACCGCCATAGAAGATATGCAATAAATACTATTCAGGCAAATCATGATGAGGACATTGATTAAGTAAATCTTTAAATATGATATAAGCTCGTACTAGTCCTTCATCAGGATGGTTCCTCCAAGTCATTATAAGGCGCCTGATTCCAAAAGATTTTGATAATGGATAATATTTTGCTAGAAACTCACAGGCTAAATTATCCCAAGTAGTAGTGGCTTCTGGGGTAGAGATCTATACCATGAGAGAGTTGTACTATTCAAAGTCTGACTAAAAAGTTTAACCCTTACCTCATTAGCAGTATATCCTGAATTGGAAAGTGCCACATATATATTTGAAACATACAATATGCTCATATGGATCAGGATCTTCTTCATCTCTAGTAAATTGCTTCTTGTGTAGAATACCAAGTACTAGAGGATTTATTTCAAACCCCCTTGTCTTCTTGTTGGAGTTTTCTCTTTTATTAATATGATAGGCCTTCCCAAAGTGGATGAGTGGGTTAGCACTAGCCATATGCTCAAACTCCATATGTTGGTGGAAACCTGTAACTCGAAACAAAACTTAGCAAGACAAAAATAAATAAGAAAAAACTAAAATACCTACAGCGCTTAGCTCCCCAACAACAGCGGCAGAAAATAGCTTGATGACTGCAAGTGCACAGATCGTTTGTAGCTAGTTTCGAAATAAAGATATCAATCCCACAGGGAGCAGGAGTCTGAAGTCTAATAACTCTTGAGTTAAATACAACAGTAGAAATGCTAAATAAAGTTCTAAGTAACAAGACAAAATGCGAGTATTGTGTAAAAGGTGTTTTGGAGTTTTTGGTATAAGAGAACAATAAGTAAAGTAAAACAATTGAAGACAGGAAGTAAGTATCGCATATATAAAAGAGATTTGAAACTGCAATGGGAAAAAGCATTCTCAAGGAGTAGCGGATACACCTCTAGCATTATAAAGAGTTAAGGTAAAGATTATTATCATGAACATTCTCAACTATGTATGTGTGGGAGGAACTCCGTATTTGGACAAATAGGCAACAACCACTGCTCACTTCATCCTCATAACCACAGTAGACAGCAATCGACATCAATCGAATTACTGCGCTATTAAGGGACTTAATCCTGCAGGACGTATCCCATGGCATGGATAGTGTTACGTGAGTTTCCTTGGTTCCCAAGTTGATATGTAAGGGGTGCCAACAACTTTATAGTCACTATAAGTGCTAACACACCTCCATCTACCAACAAGTAGTTCCCTCCATCAAGTCCCCACAAGAGGAAAATATTGAGAGGTCGACTTCTCCCAACATCAAGATGAAGACAATCTAACATACGGTCACAGCGATGAATATCATAATAAACTTTATCTTATTTCAATCTCATACTAGGGTTTCTCCATCTTTCCAAGAACTAATGATCTAATCAGACATGGAGGCAATCAACATCATGGCAATTACAATGGAATCTATCATAGATGAATAGTACTTACATAAATCCACAACAAGTATGGAAATTACAACAAGATCTAGACAAGATGTAGATGGGCTGGATGGATATGATGGTGATGCAGCGGTTGATGATGAGGATCGATGCCTTAGCCTCCCGGATCTGCGTAGGGCAAAGATGGATCTCTGGTGGATGAGTTCCCCCTCCAGATGCCTTTCAAAGCTGAGGTTTTTGGTGATTTTTGGTTATTCTGTATGTCGTCTCTCCCATCTAGTTGCATGGGGTGAAACTATTTGAGGAGGCGGTGGCGGCGCCAACTATACAGCGGGAACTATATGGCCGGAAAATTAATTCCCGCTATATAGTTGATGAGTGCATATTTGCATCATGTTCTACATTATTTTTTTGCATTGTAGATGTAGGATCTTGGTATTTTACGGTACTCGCGCACACATTTTATGTCTGCTATCACCAGGATCGGGACAGATGATGGATCCAATTGATACAATTCTTGGAGTAGTTGTACTATGGAGAAAGGAGTCAAAACAACGTAAATCGCTTATTTCGGAAATGTTAATAATACCAGAAGAAAACCAAAAGCGAACAAAGGAGGCAGAGGGTTCAACGACAAACTATATGATCAGAATAAATTTTCTGGCCGTATAGTTCCGGCTGTATAGTTGGCGCTGCCTCCGCCTCCTCAAATAGTTTCACCCCGTGCAACTGGATCGGGGAGACGACAGACAGAACACCTAGAAATCGCCGAAACCTCAGCTCCAGAAGGCATCTGGAGGGGGAACTCATCCACCGGGGATCCATCTTTGCCCTCTGCAGATTCATGAGGCTAAGGCATCGATCTTCATCATCCACCATTGCATCACCACCATCTCCATCCATGCCATCTACGTCTTCTCTAGATCATGTTGTAATTTCCGTACTCGTTGTGTATTTATACAAGTACTATTCATCTATTGTTTCCATTACCATTGCTATGATGTTGATTGCCTCCATGTCTGAATAGATCTCTAGTTCTTGGGGAGATAGAGAAACCCTATCATATGATCAAGATGAGATAGAGATTATTATGTTATACATCATTATGTGTATGTGTTAATTGCCTTCATCTTGATGTTGGGAGTTGTGCACCTCCTTAATATTTGCCTCCTATGGGGACTCGGTGAAGGGGATTACTTGTTGGTAGACGGAGGGATGATAGCACGTACTATGAATATAAAGCTGTTGTCATTCCTTATGTGCCAACTTGGGGAATCAAGGAGAACTCATTAAGACATGTCCATACCACGGGAGAAATCCCTTAATAGCGGGATAATACGATTGATGTCATTTATTTGTCGGCTATGGTTATGAAGGACGATGTGAGTAGTGGTTGCTTCCTATTCGTCCATATACGGAGCTCCTCCCACATACATACACATTATGAGAATATTAGTTATAATAATCTTGATTGATTAGTCTAAATTACTAGCGATGTATCCACCACTCCCCGAGAACGCCTTTTTCCCTATTGTAGTTCCAAAGTTCTATTACACACACGATTCTTACTTTCTGCATTAAGTTTTGCTATAATTTAAATTACCTTGTTCAACCAAAACCCCAAAAATAACTTTACTTTTCTTGCATCTTAAAGTTATGTCTTAAGTACTTTGTTTAGTTGTAGTTAAAAGAATTTTAGTATTTCGCCTACTGCTCCCTATGGGATTGATATCTTTATTTAGAAATTAGCTACAAACAATTTGTGCACTTACAGTCATCAAGCTATTTTCTGGCACCATTGCCGGGGAGCTTAGCGCTATAAGTCACTTTACTTTTAGTTATTTACTTTTGTTGTATTAGTTTTTACTTGAGTTGTAGGACCGCAACAATGGACAACACTCATCATTTAAACCAGCTTGAGGTAGTGAGGAAAATAGGTTCGCCCATGGACGTTTTTATAACTTTCAATTAAAGCATAAATCCAGATGGAATCGAGATCCACCCTTTATTATTTGAACTATTGCACTCTAAGAAATTTGCAGGAACCAATGAAGAAAGTCCGTATGGACACTTACAATTCTTTGAAGACATTCTCAGTTCCTTTATTTTCGACGAATTTAATCTTGATATAGTTAAAACCCAGTTGTTTAGACAAACTCTCTCTAATAATGTTTGCGACTGGTATAGATATTTTTGTGCAGAAGCACCGAGGACTTGCGAGGAATTGACAACCAAATTCCTATCAAAATATTATTCAGAAAGCAAAGCTCACAGGATGAGAGGTATTATTATCAGTTTCAAAAATAATCCTGGTTAGGGCTTATATGAAGGATATCTAAGGTACAAAAGCTACCTAGATAATTGCCCCTATCATCGTTTTCCTGATTGGTTAATCACTCATACTTTTTATGGAGGGCTAAATATTGCAAATAGAATGAATCTAGACACTGCTTCTAATGGAAGTTTTCTATCTTATACCTATGATGAAGCTTGGAATCTAATAATAAAAATGAGGGAAGCAACAGAAAATCTTAAAGATAAGGAAAACATTACAAATAGTTTTTCTGAATATGCTTGCATTAATGATTTCCTTGTAGATGAAAGGACAGATACAATGATTAAAACCCTCGGTATTGATTCTTACTCAGTAAAGAAAATTATTGAGAATTATGCAGGGCATTTGCAGGTACCTGTAGAATGGGAACCCCGTAAACCCCTCGATGAAATGAAGCATGCAAGAGCGCTGATGGAAGAGTTCTCCTCGATACCTATTCAAGGGATCATCGAGAAAAGGCAGAAAGAGGAAGAACAAATAAAGAAGAGATCAAAGAAACCAGAAAGGAGCCTCGAAGCTACCAATATAAATAATGTTATATTAAAGGATATTATGGAAGCACGAATAGTGGACAATGAAGTGGTTATGCTAGACCTTGAAACCTCGGAATTTTTTGAAGTTAAGGTACAAGGTAACGAAACTTCTAAACCAATGACCCCTATATATTGTGGAGAAACTTTCTTATATGGAATTTGTGAGCCAATTTCCACAATAAATATAATGCCTTCATCACTTTATGAGGAACTCCACTATAATTTAAATAATCCAGATGTGGAACCAAAAGACACTACTATTAAATTATCTAATACGACCAATATAAATCTGGAAGGAGTAATCAGAAACATCTATGTCTTTATTGCGTCACTCATGTACACCCTTGATTTTCATATTGTTGATATGCATCGAGAATCTTTTTGTCCTATTCTTTTAGGCAGGCCTTTTCTTTCCATCACCAAAGATCGAGTTGATAATAAGAAGGAGACTATTTCACTGATGTTTGGAGAAGAGGAAATGATATTCCACTTCTCCAAACTAAAGAAGATGCCATATGAAGTGGAAGATACCAAGGAAGAGAAAATGATTGTGGAGCTGGCAGCAATTCACTTTAGTACTCCACAAGACGAATTAGAGAGGAGCCTGATTAATTAGGAGGAAGCACCAGATGATGAGGAGAGAGAAGACATGGATGATTACCTTGATTCAGTTCCGGAAGCACAAAATTCACATGACTATGAAGAACTGGTAAGAAAAGGAGATGAAGAGCCTCCACCAATTGAATTAAAACAACTTCTAGAAGATATGAGGTATGAGTTTTTAGATAATGAAAATAAGTGTCCTGTTATTATTAGCAAGAATTTATTGGAGAATGAAACAAATAAACTTATTTTAGTTTTGGTTAAACATCGTGAAGCCTTTGGATATACACTGAGTGATATTAAAGGAATAGATCCATCTATTGTAACACATAAGATTACCATGCTTGATGATGCTGAACCTGTAGTAGATACACAAAGAAGGCTTAATCCGAAAATGAAGGAAGTAGTAAGAAAAGAGGTTATATGCTTACTAGATGCTGGAATAATATATCCTATTTCTGACAGTAAGTGGGTTAGCCCAGCTCATTGCATACGAAGACAAGGCGGTCTTGATGCTGCTATGAATGAGGATGGTGAGCTAGTTCTTGTAAGGCCTATAGTAGGATAACGTTATGTGCATTGATTTTAGGAAGCTAAACCACGGGACATGGAAAAATCATAAACCAATACCATTCATGTATAGTATTTTAGATAGACTTAGTAATAATTCTTATTTCTATTTTCTTGATGGTTATTCTGGATAGTCTCAAATTGCCATACAACCGGAAGATCAAGAGAAAACAACTTTCACTTGCCCTTATGGCACATATGCTTATAGATTAATTATGTTTGGCTTATGTAATGCAACAGCAAATTTTCAAGAATGTGTTCTAAAGATCTTTGATGACTTTGTTGAGAAGACTATGGAAGTTCTAACAAATGATTTTGTTGTTTGTGGAACAAATTTTGATAATTTCCTCTACAATCTGACCAAAGTCTTGCAGAGATGCAGGCAATCAAATTTAGTTTTGAATTGGGAACATGTCAACACCCGGATTTTTAATCCCAGATGCCTGTTATGCCATACATCGCAATCCCAGGATTACCATTTTTGTGAGACATAACAGAATTGATATCACAGTACATCATCCATTACAAAACATAATAAGGTTTTACACATATAAAGGATCTCATGATCCAGCCTTAGTACAAACAAGTAGCGGAATAAATAGCGTAGCGGTGGGCTCCATTTTCAGTGTCACAGGCAATGCTGACGATGGGAGATGATCCTAGTTGTCGTAGCTGTCCTGCTATCCTCCTTCAGGGTAGTCCTCCTCATAGTCTGGCCACGGGAATATCCAGGGACAAAAGCCATGAGTACCCTTTAAGTACTCGCAAACTATCACTAACAAGTAAGGTAGTTCTAGTAGGAATGCAAAATTTCTAAGTCTATTTGTAAAGTTAGGTTTGAAACCTAAGCTGAGTTCAGAAACAAAGAAAGATAAAATAAAGTTTGAAATCACCTAAGTGGGAACTTAGTTGTCATAGTCACAACTCTGTTGTGGTCAAATCATGTCACAATTCAAATCATAAGTCATTTTGAAAACATCTGACAACGGAACATTATGGCCACTCCAACTGTCCATAACCGCGGACGCGGCTATTCGAATAATTTGACACTCTGTAGAGGTGGTACACTTTCACCACAAAATTCGATACATATGTCAGGGATAACCCTGAATCATCATACTTAGTATGCAGATAATCAAACATAACCTTTCCTTTACACACTCTAGTATAAGCACCTCTCCTATGAGCTTGGCCTCCCAGCCATGGCCATCTACCATCATGGGCACTGCATAGGTGGGCAACATTGAGAGGTAGCCTCGGCTCAGACCTCTCCCGCGAGGGAACTAATACTAATGCATATAAACTTCCGGCTAAGCCTTACCCAATTCAAGTATTGTGGTTGTACGGTAAAATTGGAATGGTATCGCATCCGAACCCAACCATCAGTTTTTATAAAAGGGCTAAGGCTCATGCCTCAACATTTTCATCATCATCATAAACCATTTGTGTTTCTCAACACATGTCAAAACATCTCAATAGAATGTCTCATCATTCCAAGGTTTTCACAAGTCATTTTCACCAAGTATTCCCATCTAAAGTGATCAAGTTTTTGTTATAGCTCTAAGCTACTAAGTTAAGAGTGTTCACTAATGTGGGATGCTAATTTCAATCTCATGGCCATAGAATGACATCTAAGTCTAACTAGATAGGCCAAGTTTTATACTCTTTATGCTATCTATAAACAAAGTAAAGAACTTTGATAAAGTAAAAGAAAGTAAAGCTTGTAACTAAAACTTGGAGTAGGTATAAGTCAAAAGGTATAACCAAAGCATGCCTAATGCATCATGCTTAGGTTATCTAGCTTTCAAGGGTTATCTTGCATTGTTAAGGATTGGCTTGCAAGTATTAGCTTGCCATGGTTGGTGTAGTGGTTGAAATTCTCCTCTTCTTCTTCGGGGTAGAACTCCCCCTCCTCATAGACTTGGTCGGTACTATCGTCTATAAATACATACGGAATACACAATCACCAAACAATACTTAACTAGTCTATTTAGAACACTAAGGCACACATTTGATGATCTAGTATCATCACAAAGATCACAAGATTTAATGAACTAGTTTCATTTATTTTATTTGAGAAAAGTAATTTCTACTCACTGAAATTAACTAAGGTTTAATATTCTCCAATTAAAATATGGGATCATGTGGACACATGTCATCACCACATATTCTAATACATGGGAATGTGATTTAAATGTTGGGTCACATCTTAATAAGTTTAAGAATTAATATTTAATGATTTAAAGTGACTAGAAATTCCTATATAGCATTATTTTGGTACTAGTCCAAAGTCACTGCATGCAAACCTGAATACTATTACATATTCAGATAGGTATATTCAAATGTGATTTCTTAGAGGTGGAATCAACTCAAAAACTATTATGGTTGATTTTAGAAAAATGTTTAAATGTGAAAAAGCTTCTGTCTTGTTATTTTTGCTAGTAGCAATCTATAACTCTAATTGATTTACATCCAACGGTCTTGGATAGAGTTTTCAATTATCTTTCCAACAAAATTGGAATCATTCAATTTGGATTTGTAGAACTACATGAATTGATTTTTAAACTAAAGGACAGAAACTAGTTTACTTCTAAAAAGAAAAAAATTATTTGAATCTGCCGGGTTACGCGGGAACACTAATGGGCCAGCCCGGTTTCACTCCGTGGCGCTGAGGACAGCTGACAGGGGGGTCCCGCCTGTTAGTGGCTCTTTAAACATGAAGCGGTATGGGGCAACGTGGACCGTAGGATTAGAACTAAGATCTACTGCTGGGGCTTATTGTCGACGACGGACCTGTCGCCAGCGAGATGGAACCCTAGCGGCTTAGTGGGGGTGTAGTGGTGGCATACCAGGGCTCCAGCGAGGGCGGCGATGGGGGCGATCGAGCGAGACGATGACGGCGGACTTAGGCGAGGTCGCGGCAGCTCTGGGGTGGACGAAATCGACAGGGGCATCTCCTCCTCTGCTGCGGCTAACTCTGACTCAATTCCAGCGACTAGCTGCTCGAGCGGCTCCGGCGAGAGAGGGGAAACGATCAGTGGTGAGAGGGGAGCGTGGGAGTGTGGCAAATGAGGCTGGGGGTGGCCTCCTTATATAGGCTCGTCGAGGGGACCGAGAGGGCGACGGCGAGCTCGTCGGTGACAACAATAGAGGGTGCTATCAGCATGGGTTGGGTAGGCGGACGGTGGGCAGTTCCTTGGCGGTCAGCTAGGGCTTAATGGTGACGCTAGGGGCGGTGGATAATGGTCAGGAGCGTCTCGCGCTTTGAGCGACAGAGGCAGTGCTCGACGTGGTTCCTAGTGACTGTCGGTCGCGCGGCGGGAGAAGAGCGTGTTTGGCAGGGTCCTGGGGTCAATGCAGAGCGGCGCGCGTGGGCTATGGTCGAGGGGCGGCGCATGCTGGCCTGCTGGGGATGGTGCTCTGGCGTGCGCTGAGACGGTGCAGAGGCTCAGTGCAGGGGCGCTCTAGGGTGGTCCAGGGGCTTGCTGCGCTTGGGGACGGGACAGGGGAGTGCGGTAGGGTTGGGTGGAGCTAGTGGCGGTGCTGGATTGGCGTGGCGCGGTCTGTGGAGCTTTGCCCACGTTCGGCCGGCGGTGACCAAAAACGGGCGGCGCGGCACTGCTGCTCTAGGCCGGTTAGTAGCTTAGTTATGTGTTGGTTAGAGTTAGGGGAGACAAGGGGACCAAATGGAGCCCAAAAACTAGATAAAGCATTGATCATTGAATAGTAATAGTTAGGCAGATGATTTGTGCATGCCACCTATGCGACACAATGGCCGCATGAACCAAATTTTTGAATTTTGAAATGAATTTTGGTGGAGTTGTTGGTCTCATGATTGAGCATCTCTAGTTGCTGGGATTTGTCAAGTTGAAGTCATTTGAGTGGTTTTTTGAAAAAGTGGGATCTAGACATATGAGATAGATTCCATTTTCACTTGTCATTTTATATTAGGGTTTAAATGTTTTTGCAAGATCACAAGGTGGGCCTTGGTACATCTTTACTTGTACTATCAAGGTGTGCAAAGATCCACAATCGTTTATGTTTGATTTTGAGTGCTAGGAACACCTAAAGTGACCTAGTTGATTAAAATGGCCCAAGTGACCATTTCCATTTGCTAATTCTATTTGAATTCTTTTTCTTTGGATTTTGCTTGGGAATGATCTAGATGATGTGGAATTCATCTTAGAATCATTTTAACACCATTAGAACAAACAATCAGGAAATTCAAAACAATTTCAATTTAAATAAGAAAAAGTTTTTGTTAACCCTAAATTGGGTGATTTGAATCCTGATAACTTGGATTAAAGTTTTGGGATGTTACAGAACAATTCTGTTTCATGGAAAGAGAAGGTAAAGTATTCGTGCATAAGGTTTCGGAGCAGGGAATACAAATAGATAAAACTAATATAAATTCTATAGAAAATCTTCCAATACCTCAGGACGTTAAAAACTTAAAAATGTTTCTAGGACATGCAAGTTTTTATAAGAATTTTATAAAAGATTTTGCTAAGATATCTATGCCTCTCACAAACCTTCTTGATAAATAAACTCCGTTCTACCTAGATCATGACTACATTGCAGCTTTTGAGAACCTTAAGAATAAATTAGTTTCAGCACCTATCATGCAATCTCCAAAATGGGATGAACCTTTCGAAATCATGTGTGATGCTAGTGACTATGCTTTAGGGCCTGTGTTGGGACAGCGAGATGGAAAGAATTTGAATGTTATTTATTACACTAGTAGACCTCTTAATAAGATTTAGAAACATTATGCTACCACCGAAAAAGAGTTCCTAGCTATAATTTTTGCTTGCGACAAATTTAGATCCTACATCATTAATTCTAAGGTAATAATTCATACGGATCACCAAGCTTTGCATCACCACCTTGTGAAAAGGATGCTAAGCCTCGGTTGGAGGGTTTTATTACTACAAGAATACGATTTGCAAATAGTAGATAGGAGGGGTAAAGATAATCCGGTAGAGATCATCTCTCTAGGATGGAGGGAATAATTACTAACTCCGTACCTATAAATGAATCATTTCTAGGAGAATATTTAGCAAACGTTGAAATTGTTGACCCATGGTATGCGAATTATGCTAATTATCTTGCAACAAAATTTATACCTCCTGGTATGTCAAGAAATCAAAGGATGAAATTCTTTAATGATCTTAAATATTACTTTGGGGATGATCCGTATCTATATCGTCATGGACCTGATGGAATGAAGTGTGTTCCTAATCATGAAATGAATGCAATTTTGAAAGCATGTCATGACAGTCCATATGGAGGGCATCATGCAGGTAAGAGGACAGTTGCAAAGGTACTTCAATCCGGATTCTATTAGCTCACCATTCTCCAGGATGCACACAGGTATGTCGAATACTGTGATGCTTGCCAAATAAGGGGTAATATATGTAGGATACAAGAAATGGCAATGAATTATAGTCTCATAATTGAACCCTTTGATGTATGGGGAATGGATTACATGGGACCATTTATAGAATTTAATGGTTATACTCATATTATTGTTTATGTTGACTATGTTACTAAATGGGCTGAAGCTATTCCAACAAGTCATGCATATGCAGCTACTTCAGTGAAGATGATCAAGGATGTCATATTCCCCAGGTTTGGAGTTCCTAGAATTTAATTATTGACGGTGGTTCTCATTTTATGAAAGGAAGTTTTAGGAAAATCCTCAGCAAATATGGAGTAACTCACCATGTTGCTTCACCATATCATCCCCAAGCAAGTGGCCAAGTGGAACTCTCTAATAGAGAATTAAAGACCATACTCGAGAAGACGGTGGACAAATCAAGAAAAGATTGGTCATACAAGTTAAATGATACTCTATGGGCATATCGTATCGCGTTTAAAAATCCAATGGGTATGACACCTTATACGATGGTTTACGGTAAGGCATGCCATTTATCTTGAGAATTGGACCATAAAGCTTTTTGGGCAATTAAGAACCTAAATTATGATCTTACAGCAGCAGGAGAGAAGCATTTATTAGATATTCATGCTTTAGATGAGTTTAGAAGTGAAGCCTATGAGAATGCTACGTTGTTTAAGGAAAAGGTGAAAAGATGGCATGATAGAAAAACAGAGAATAATACTTTTAAAAGTGGAGACAAAGTGTTGCTCTATAATTCTCATCTTAAGTTGTTTCCAGGAAAGCTCAGATCAAAGTGGGAAGGCCCATATATAGTTGAAGAAGCTTATTCATCGAGAGTACTGAAGCTCCAAGGAAAAACACCCTCTCTTGCATGGGTGGTGAATGGACAACGCTTGAAGCATTATCAAGTAAAATAAGATATAAGTGCAGTGACCATAGAATTGATCACCCTAGAAGAAGTGATTAAGCAAAGAGATACAAAGAATGGCAACTGCAAGAAGAATGGACTTGAGACGGAATGAGAAACAATATGGTCAAGATATTGACCATAGAAGAGCGCTTCATGGTAGGCAACGCATACGAAATAAAGGTTTGAGGAAGTTTTAAAATTTTTAGTTAAAGTTTAATTTGAGCATTGTGTTAAATAAGAAACATTTGATGCTAGCAAAGAAGAAGGAAGATTGATAATGCCAAAATTGGTCAAAAATCTAAGCTGACATTTTTCTATCAAAACTCGATATTTCGTTAAGTTTTAGATTAATAAAGAATCCTTGGAGAAGCAGAAAAAAATTTGTGGACACACAAGGTTTAACGACCAACTATACGGCAGGAATAAAAATTCCGGCCGTATAGTTGCAGTCGTATAGTTGTTGCGACATCAACCCTTCCATCCACGAAAGATACTGAGAGTTTAACGACCAACTATATGGCTGGAATTGAAAATTCCACCCATATAGTTGCGGTCGTATAGATATCAATGCCTTTGGCAAAATATTTCCTGAGTACTGAGAGTTTAACGACCAACTATACGGCCGCAATTAAAAATTCCGCCCATATAGTTATGGTCATATAGTTATCAACCCATCTCCAAAAAATTTATTCAGAGTCCAAAGAGTTTAATGACCAACTATACGACGGGAATAAAAATTCCCGCCCGTATAGTTCCGGCCGTATAGTTGGATCCACCGTAGATATAATCTATAGTCGGTTCACAACTATATGGCGGGAGCTATACGGGTCGCGCCCGATTGGTTGCTCGTTACGAAAGGCGGATAGGATTTTCGACCTCTCCTTTTAAAGCTGATCACATCTAACCTTTTTCATTAAGTTTTCGCAGAGCTATAGCCTCCAGCCTCGAAAAATCATCGTCATCCCTATACAAGCCCCTCTAACAACACCCGTGCAGCGAAGCCATCCAGCCCTTCCATGTCAACAAGATCTGGAAGAAGAAAAAAGAGAAGCCCATGAAGAGGATCAAAGAAGTAGAACCAAAAGGATCATCATCATCATCCAGCCTAGAGATCAAGCCTCTCCCAAATTGGGAGGGCATGTTCCCGCAAAGGATGGAGATGATGAGGCAAGCTCAACGGGGAAGGAACAAGGATGAGTATCTCCCTAATCCTTATCGTTACAACATAGGATCCTATTATAAACCTCCTCTTGGTCCATCCCCTCTTAAACCTAAGAAGGTGCAGCAAGATGAGATTCATGAAAAGATCTATGAGTTAGAAAAGTCTTCGAAGGCATGCATTGAAACAATTGGAGAAGGGATTGACTCCTACTGGATGATGAGCAAAGACCTTGAGAAAAAGGTCAATGACATCGATGGTAGAGTTGGTTTCTTAATTAAAACTGTTTTTGAGTTGACAAATGAGAAGAAATTCCTCAAGAAGAAAATGTTGAAGCTCCAATATGACATGGTCGATCTCAGCATCCGCTTTCCAAGCATAGTTAAATATGGCAACGTAAAATAGGAGGGCGATGCTCTTTCTACCCAGGAGGAGAAATAGGTACCAACAAGGAGCTATTTGATCCCGCCTGGCTTAATTCCAAGCTTGGGGAGATCTTTAAATACCTTGTAATCTATCTTATAGATTTTATATCGCTATTTTGTTTCGCATTAGTTCAAACTAGAAATAAATGTTTGTATCATTAGAATTCCCTTCAGGAATAGTTGATCCCTTTAATGAAATTCTGAGTTTATTATTATATATGGAGCAATATTGAGTTTGTGTTTGCTTTATTGATATATGAATGGCTTCTGTATAATTTTACTTGCACTTGATGATAGCAATAGGAGTCTTCCACACCATTGGTATTAACGGAACACATAAAGATAATTTGGTCAATATGTTGTAAGTCTATGGTTTGATCTACAAAGAAACATTATCTATGCAGTTAAGTTTCTTGAACAAAGGTAAACAAAAGTGCTATCAGAATAGAGTGAGAACAAGTCGAGGTAGAATCTTCAAGTCATAAGAATGCTTCATGTACAATTAGAATTTGATAATTAAGATCATTAAACTTTGGATTCCTACATGAAGTGGAATATATGGCTAGCTCCTTTGCACAACACCTAAACAAAAGTGTGAGCATATACACAAAAGAGAAGAAAAGAAAGAAGAAAAAGAGCGAGTGTGCAAAGAGCAAATAGGCATATACCACTGTATTGTAGTATGACAAAGAGACACTTTTGAGATTTTGAATCCCAAGCGAATACGTTGATCCTAAAACACTTGGGACTACCTCGCTAAATCATTCGGTTGAACCAGATACTTTTACATTATGTTGAGATTCATCTTTTATGAACTATTGATCACTAAGATGTGGAATCCTGCTAATACTATTCAGATGGTTCGAGTAAGGCACTATTAATGAACTTATTCCTATGTATCGTATATGATAAACACATGCTGCAACTGCCTCATTTATTTTAATCGACTCAGCTTCATGAATATGAGGATCACATCCATTAAGCTAAAACTTTCTTGGGACGAGCAAGAGTCTAAGATTGGGGAAGTTGATGAGTGCATATTTGCATCATGTTCTACATTATTATTTTCCATTGTAGATGTAGGATCTTGGTATTTTATGGTGTTCGCGTGCACATTTTATGTCTATTTTTACTAGGATCAGGACAGATGATGGATCTAATGGATACAATTCTTGGAACACTTGTACTATGGAGAAAAGGAGTCAAAACAACATAAATCGCTTCTTTGGGAAATATTAATAATACAAGAAGAAAACCAGAAGCGAACAAAGGAGGCAGAGGGTTCAACGACCAACTATATGACTGGAACAAATTTTCCGGCCGTATAGTTGGTGTCGCCTCTGCCTCCTCAAATAGTTTCACCCTGTGCAACTGGATCAGGGAGACGACAGACAGAACACCCAGAAATCGCCGAAACCTCACCTCCGGAAGGCATCTGGAGGGGGAACTCATCCACCAGGGATCCATCTTCGCCCTGCGCAGATTCGGGAGGCTAAGGCATCAATCTTCATCATCCACCACTTCATCACCACCATCTCCATCCATCCCATCTACATCTTGTCTAGGAACTTGTTGTAATTTCCGTACTCGTTGTGGATTTATACAAGTACTATTCATATATGATTGTTTCCATTACCATTGCTATGATGTTGATTGCCTTCATGTCTGAGTAGATCTCTAGTTCTTGGGGAGGTGGAGAAACCCTAGCATATGATCGAGATGAGATAGAGATTATTATGTTATACATAATTATGTGTATGTGTTAATTGTCTTCATCTTGATGTTGGGAGTTGTGCACCTCCTTAATATTTGCCTCCTATTGGGACTCGATGAAGGGGATCACTTGTTGGTAGATGGAGGGATGATAGCACTTATTGTGACTATAAAGCTATTGTTGGGCCACGTAGAGATAAACAAAACTTTTTGCCTACGCGGTGATCCCAAGATCCAGCTCAGGTAGAAGGCCACGAGGATTACCACTAGACGCATAGTTGCGGAATTGATGAAGCACGTCGCTTGATGCAGTGCAGTCCTCGCGATCCGTTTCGATTCCACGATCCACGATCCGTACTTTCTTCATGATCGTCGAAGTGCTGAACATACAGCACCTCCGCCGGTATCCACATGTACGAGGAGGAGCGCCGGTGATGGACTGCTAGGTCCGGTACGACGGCGACAGGACAGACTGGGGCTAGGGTTTCCAACACATGGAGTGACCTAACCTTGTGCTCTAAGAACCCGTGCCCCAGCTTATATAGGGAGTGAAAGTGGGCTCCACTCTCTTGTGGCCCATTCACTAAAAGGCCTATATTAGCCACTGCAAGTCTCACTTGCTGACTAAGTCCATGTCTCTATTTGGGTCCAACCCAAATAGGTTTCCTGTTTGGGTCTAACCCGAACTTGCTCCCGCTCTTAAGTGTGTGACCCGACAGGCTCATGGTAACCCGGACACGATTCCGAGTCTCACTCGTGATCGATCAGTTGGTAGCGGCTCCTAGCAGAACGTGCCAACTCCCAAGTACCAATAAGTCATGACGACATACCTTCCAATGCGACTTTCGTCTGAGTCCCTTTTGCCTCACGATATACCTTGTCGGACTATAGGCGAATGATCGTCATCCCTTAAATAGTCCGACTCTCTTTATTGATCCGAGATAAGTGATTCATCCGACTAACTCTTAGTCGGCTGCCTCGGTTAACCCTTATCCGAGACGCGCATGGCCATGCTTTCCGAATCATATCTTCTGAGAGGGCCCAAAGAATATCTCTCCGGATGGAGGGGCAAAATCCCGTCTTGGTTATTCACATCTCGCAGCTTGATTCTCAGTCGACCCGAACTCCGCCTTTATAACTGCCCAGTGACGGAACAGCGTTTGACAGAACCTAAGTCAGTGATCCTCAACTCGGATTGTGCAATAACCTCAGGTCTAAGGATTACATTGATTAAGACATGCAAATGACGACTTGTTCGTTGCATCTCAATATGGGTCAGTTCGACTCGCTAAACTCTTTAGCCGAATCTGTGTAAGTCGGAATAGCATCCCCATGCCCATGACAAGTGGAACCTAGTCATCTGCCGACTTTCACATTGGTCTAAGTTGTGTGTCTACCACAACCTCAATGACCAAGGACAATTAGTATGAACAACATGAATATATAGTTCCACAATCAAATCACATATTCGATGATACATATCAGCAGTTCATACATGGACCATAACCTTATGAATACATTGGGAATGACATCATACATGATTGCCTCTAGGGCATATTCCCAATAGCTATTGTCATTTCTTATGTGCCAACTTGGGGAATCAAGGAGAACTCATTAAGCCATGTCCATGCCACGAGAGAAATCCCTTAATAGCGGGATAATACGATTGATGTCATTTATTCATCGGATGTGGTTATGAAGGACGATGTGAATAGTGGTTGTTGCCTATTCGTCCATATATGGAGCTCCTCCCACATACATACACATTATGAGAATATTCGTTATAATAATCTTGATCGCTTAGTCTAAATTTCTAGCGGTTTATCCACCACTCACCGAGAACGCCTTTTCCCTATTGCATTTCCAAAGTTCTATTACACACGCGATTCTTACTTTCTGCATTAAGTTTTTCTTTACTTTAAATTACCTTGTTCAACCAAAACCCCCAAAACAACTTTACATTTCTTGCATCTTAAAGTTATTTTTAAGTACTTCATTTAGTTGTAGTTAAAAGCATTTTACTGTTTTGCCTACTGCTCCCTTTGGGATCGATATCTTTATTTCAAAACTAGCTACAAACGATATGTGCACTTGCAGTCATCAATAGTTGGTCATTAAATCTTTTGGATGCCTCGATCGCTTCGGGTTTTCTTCTGGTGTTATTGATATTTCCCAAATAAGTGATTTACGTTGTTTTTTACTCTGTTTCTCCCCAATACAACTGCTCCAAGAATTGTGTCCATTGTATCCATCATCTGTCCTGATCCTGGTGAAAATAGACATAAAATGTGTCCATGAACACCATAAAATACCAGGATCCTACAACTATAGTGCAAAATAATAATATAAAACATGATGCAAATATGCACTCATCAGATCTCCATTCACTACACCACCCCTGATCTTCACGGCCGGCAATATAGTTGCAAAGGTGGACGCCGAAACATCGATCACACCATTCATGCGACTCATTCTTGATCTTTCCACCATCCATGTTCTGAGGCCATGTATACACATGCTAGGCTCGCCAACTCAACCTTACGTGTATTCGTTGTGCAACATGGCTTACACCCACCGTATGCGAACGCAGATATGTCTGACACCCGATCATCACGGCCTGCCTACGGAGAAATTTCTTGGTGGTGCACACTAAGGGAGAACACTTCCATTGGTATTTTGTTTAGGGATCATCTTATTAGGATACCGTCGAATATCTAATACTAGCACACAATAAGATGCACAAACAATAAACATTGAATGTAAATGCGATGTGATATGGTCTTTGCGTTGTGATCTCCATCCTGTGTCTCTGGGTCCGGCGCTAGGGCTCCGATGCCATGGGCACCAGGGTATCGACGCCTCTGGTGTTCGTAGTCCACCATCGCCATGATCATTACTACTACTTAGCAATAGAAAGTAAACTATCTAACCTTGAATACGACAATATCACATCACAACGCCCCTGCGAAACAAAGTTAGATGCCTATACTTTATCTTTGTATGTTTTACGTGGTTGTTAGGGCTTTCGCTCAAGAACTGTTTATACCTACGAACTTCAACCACAACGTGGATCAAATAGTTGTCTATACTACACCCCTTTCGAGGCCCTCTATTTCAAATGAAATACCAACTATTGCAAGAGAGATAGACGCCCCCCAAAGGCACTTTATACGGAACAAGCCGTACGTCAAGCATGGACCAGTCTCGCGAATGAACGCGTAAAGTCGGTTGGGGGGCACTTCATCAAGCATTACTACCGTATACACAAGTACACGTGGGAGGGTAACAACTATAAGATCAATGCCCACACATTACATCTCGTGTGTTATACCCGTACTAGCAATACTATGCATAGATCTAGCTCTGATACCACTATAGGGGTCACGCATGAAAACAATAAAATTTTCCTATGCCAAGAACCCTAATGCTAGGACCTATCTATTAGTAATGCAGTAACGAGAGGGGATTTTCGTGAACTTACCCTTGAAGACCAAAAAGTGTTGTCAACGCTCGGGAGAGTGTGGCTGATGTAGTCGTATTGATGGTAACCTCGGGGTCGTGTTGAAGTCCGAAGGCTCCTATGGCTCTGATGACTCCTAGTGCCCCAAGTGTTGCACCTCCAAGGGAGTTACACACGTACGATGCCTGACGATGACTCCTGCTCCTCCGATCCAGCAGCAGTTGTGGAAGTAGACCTTCTTGATCTGAATCCCGCTGCGCGAAGGAGCTCCGTAGTGAAGAAATCTCGTGCTCACGCAATCCTGACATGGGAATGTGGTCACAGCAGAGAGAGAGTATCAATTGGAGGTCTCCCCAAAAGAGAGGGAACCTTCATTGATTATTGGTTTCTTTATTTTATCAAAATACCTCTCTTTATATAGAGGAAAAACCATCCCATAGCTAATTATCTTAGCCATGTGCGACTAACCAAAAGGGAGAGGAGAGGGGGAGGGGTGGCCGGCTGGCTAAGGCCCCCATGGGCCCTGCCAGCGGGAGCATGGGGTCCATGCGACCCCTCCTCCATTTCTCCCTTTTGGTCTTTTCCCTCATGGGCCCTTTTCCCTAGGGATTTTGGCCAATTAGGTATTTGACCATTTAATTTATTTTTCTCTTATTAAATAATTATAAATAAATATTTAACATTTAATTACATATTATGCAATCCCTGTGGCTATGGAAATCCTTCCACCCCACTCCAGACATCCTCCGGAGTTTCCGAAACCCTTCCAGTTTTCTCTCTTTCTATTCTTCGGTGATCCTGATAATACCAAAACGATCTCCGAGCATCATCAAGGCGTTAAGAGTGATACCTCCATGGTTCGGGAACACTCCAGACATGGTTGAGACCCCTCCTGTACCAGTGATCATCAGCGGGACCTAGAAGCCCATGATGACCCATGTGCATTCCACGAATCTGTGTTGTTGAACCATGAACGTCGTGTTATATTCCTTTTGTCTCTGCAATACTTGCATTGTCCGAGATCTGATCAATGACATCACCATTTCGTCTTAAATCGCATTACCAACAAATGCTACTTAACTCATTCCGACAAGTGATATCCCTATGACCAAGTCACACGCTGCATAGCAGTTTGGATATAACTTCTCCGAGTGGGCCCTCGAGTATCTTTCCGTCACGCAGATGGACAAATCCCGCTCTTGACGCATAATTCCTATACATACCCCTCCAAATACCTAAACACACCTTTATGATCACCGTTTAGCCGAGTGATGTTTGATGCTATCTAAGGATTCTCGGGTGACAGTGATTGATATGGTCTCACGGTCTAAGAAATAAGACACTAGGTCTTTCTAATCATCTTAACTTGAACTTTGTGACATGATCGGGTCATGATGCTTAGATTGGGTATATCTCATCATATCATTCTCGCAATGAGATGACTCCATTGTCAACTGGCATAAACGTCACATGATCAGGAAACCTTGATCATTTGTTGACCAATGAACTAGTTAGTAGAGATTCACCAGGAACTACTGGTTGTTTATATATCATACGTGTATTGATGTTTCCTTTCAATAAAGTTATAGCATGATATAAAACTTAATCATAAACTTTACGAAATATGATAATAATCCATATTATTATGTGTCTCTAGGGCATATTTCCAACAGATGTTGCTCGCCATTGGATTGGATTCGAAGAAAAGGGGAGGTGCGATATCTCTGCTAGGGTTTTCTCACTGAGAGCTCGAAGGGTTGCATGGCAAGAGGAAGAATATGAAGCAAGGGAGAATGCAGGTAAAAGAATTATCTTCGGCCGCAATAATTACTTATAACCTCTGGCGTCAAGATTCATGCACAGGAGATCTAACTGTAAAAAGCATTGACAACATGTGTGCGAACGTGTGTAGTAATTTCGCCTTGTCCCCTATTTACCGCTTAACGTTTTGGATTTCACGCACGGGGAAATTGCTCTGATTATCCACTGCCATATGTGAGTTTCAAGGAAGCATAGGATGTAACCTCGTCACCCTACTGACTGTTGTAGTGGAGTAGTCACGTCTGAAGATTCCAGTATGGACGGATACTATTTGACTATGGAAGGGAAGACTTGAAGATTCTCCGTCTTACATGTTGAAGACGGAGAATACTGCATGGTTCTTTGGGAAGACTTTGAGATGTTGCTTGACGAATTGTCGGCATCACCTAGACGTAGCATTCAAGGCTAAAAGGCAAGATGGCGCAAGATCTCGAAGTCCTTCGGGGGCTACTGTTGGGGATATGCTAAATGGGTATCATCATTGCATGTCTCTAATCCGGCTAACTCGGGTGGCCCACAGTTGGTAGCAAGGCCCATGGCCTGCTGGATGGCCTAGTTAGAAGGATCTAGAAGGGAGGCCCATGCCAGAATATGGACGGCTACGGTGCAATCACCGACCAGCCCGGAGCCTTGGAGTATAAGACACGAAGACTAGTTAGTATTAGTGTAGGACTCTATAACCGGTCTAGCAAGTATATTTCCCTGTAACCCTAGGTTCTGGTTCCTTTATAAACTAGACCTGTGGGAGCCTTTAGGGAAAGACTCAATAGTGCATAGCACAACACCTCCCACAATGAACTTATCCATGTAACTAAGCGTATTGCCATTATAGTGATTTATAGCAGCAGTAGGGTTTCGCCATTTCCGTGGGACCTGAACCTAGGTAAGTTGTGTTACCTCGTAGTCGTCAACTCGCCGTCTTTCTCCACCTCTCTAAACACGCTCTATGAGGACGCTTCCATGGTGTACTCATCAGTAATACCACGACAAATTAACAGAGCATAGCCTTAGGTACTTTGACATTATGTTTGAATAACAAATTTGCTACCTTGAACAAACAACATTATCTTAGCTGTCACTATGTAATTATAGCACATTAATTCACTTAATCCATAGTGAGGTAACAAAAGATAGGTAAAAACAATAGTTGATCTTGAATTTTTTGTCACTATTCAGTTACTACCAACATGTTACTCCAACGAATACACATGGTCCCCCACACATGTTCTCTCATACAAGTTGGATTAAAGCAAGCACTTAAGAATAGGGTACATGATATGCATCTACTCATACATATTACACATAAATGGATTCCAATCTCAAATATCCACTCATAGAATAAAGGTCCACCACATAGGAATTACATATATGACAATAATCATGTTGGGTAGCTCATATTTTACTAGATCAATGATGGAAGAAAACAGAAATAGGCCAAGCTACTGACACAAACTTATAGTCCAGAGGTGGAGTATACCCTCTTCATCATGGTGATGATGGTGGAGATGTTGGAGAAGGTAGAGATCCCTCTGGTGGCGGCTCCAATGGAGTTCCCCCTCCAATCTTCACTAGTTCTATCTCTTTTTTGGTGTTCCAGTGTTTCTGCGATGCTCCCCTCTAGGTACGCGTCGGGGGACCTTTATATAGACGTTTTTAGGTCAAGACGGTGACCTGGAGATGAAGACAGACGGCTAGCAACGCTCAAGGAGGGAAAGAGGCATGGTGGCACGACCTAGGGTGGGGACCGTGCCACCTACCCTCTTTTGGGCCTCCGGGCTCCTATGGTGATTTCCAAGTGCTCCAGGTCCTTCTCTTCACGAAAAAAATGATGCTCCAAAAATCCTAACTCCGATTGACTTTGTTTAGGTCCCTGAAAGATAAAAATATACAAAATAGGGAATTCCTATTCTGCAGAGTTATAACCAAAATAAAGGGGATCATTGGTAAATCCCCAAAAATCAACATAAAGCATGTATATAACATTATATAAGTTTCTAATATATGGGAATATGCATCAATAAACTATGAAGTTCATGTATGCATTTTACATGCATCAGATGCTTTCTTCGTTCATGGTGAAAGACCTAAGAAACACTGGTAAGCCAAATGTAGTATGCTTGCAACTAAGGTACCAGAGTAGCCAAGCACGTAAAATACTAGTATGTGATATCCAATATGTACCCTATATTACGGAAACGAGGTTGTAAGAAGATACAGAATGTGATGATGAAAATTAACCATATTCGCTGAAAGAAGAAGATGTAAGTAGAATGTCTTAGAAATGACGACGCAGTAAGGCAGACATGACAGCATGCACAGAAGGACACAAACACGTATTTTCTATGCATACAAATCGGAATAGAAAGATGCAAACATAGTTCTAGAGGATTACCATTCATTCGTACCAAACTACACGGATAGACTAATAGTGTCGTGAACAACTCCGCTCGCTTAGCAGCGAAGCTTCTCCTACACGTCGTCATCGAGGAAGGTCGTTGTGGATGAAATCAATAGAGACGGAAACTGTGTAGATCTTCACAAAAACCGTCCAGAGCTGCGGAAATAGTCACTCGTATGGTGCGAGTCTCTGATGGCTCAGTATTGATGTAGAGATTGTTGGGGAACCCCAAGAGGAAGGTATGATGAGCACAGCAGCAAGTTTCCCTCAGTTATGAAACCAAGGTTTAATCGAGCCAGTAGGAGGAAGGAAACACCCCAAAGGTGTTGCTAGTTGAGCCTTGGCAGGGCGCACTACCGGTGCTAGTAGCAACGTGAGACCTGCACAACACAACCACAGAACTTTGTCCCCAACTTGCGATGAGGTTGTCAATCTCACCGTGTTTTGCTGAAAACAAAGGATTAAACGTATCGAATGGAAGGAAGTAATAGTTTGCAGAAAGTAAACACAAAGCAGTAAACAGTTTGTAGATTGTATGTAAAAGAAAAAAACCGGGATCCATAGTTCACTAGAGGTGGCTCTCCTTAAGATAGATAACATGTTGGGTGAACAAATTACAGCGGGGCAATTGACAAACATCGAGAAAGCAATACATGCATATACTAATCATCTTGACTCCTTTGAGACTTGATTGGGCATTATAACATTATACATATACCGCCATCCAACTGCATCTATGACTAATAATCCACCTTCAGGTTATCATCCGAACCCCCTCCAGTATTAGGTTGCAAGCAACATATATTGCTTGACGAATTGCGTGTAATGTAAACAATATGATTGTTCTATGAACAAAGGATTGTTGTTTTGTCCCTAGTAGCAATAGCACATCTACTACCTTAAAGATTTATGTCACTTCCCCAGATTACCAGAGGCATGAACCCACTATCGAGCATAAATACTAACTCTTGGAGTTGCTAGCATCTACTTGGCCAAGATAGCTACTAACAACGGAAAGCATGCAAGATCACAAATAACGGATGAACTACTCACGCATCACATCGGAGGCTTGCATGGTGATGAAGAAGGCCTCCAGGGTGAATTCCCCTCTCCGACAGGGTGCCGGGAAGAGCTTCATATCCCTCCCCATCTAGGGATGGAGATGACGGCGGCTACAGACTCTTTCGTGGATTTTTGATCGGGTACTTAGGGTTTTCGTCCCGAGGGCATCTTATAGGCGGAAGGAGAGGCCGAGGGGGTGATGGGGTCGGCCAGACCACCCCCTAGCACGGGCCAGGTGGTGTGGCCGGCACCCAGCCCTTCTCCGTCTCGTATTTTGGCATCTGATGACTTCCGGAAAAATGGCACTTTGGCTTTTGTCCCGTCCAATTCCGAGAATATTCATTTTCTAACTTTCCTCGACCCAAAAACAGCAAAAAACAGGCATCTAGCACTGTGGCTCTTGTTAATAGGTTAGTCCAAGAAATCATATGAAAAGTACTCCAAAGTGTGGACAAAACACAAGAAAGTGGATAAAACCAAGCATGGAACATCAAAAATTATAGATACATTTGCAATGAATCAACATCCCCAAGCTTAACTCCTACTCGTCCTCGAGTAGGTAAGTGATAAAAAGAAAGAATAACTTTTGAGGTGATATGCACCATCAAAGACTTGATCAAAGTATTTGTAAAACATTCAAAGCTGGGATCATAGTACTTCAATCATAACATGAAAGACAAAGTTCTAGCAATAAGACAAAGAAACTATGATGCAACATGAAAAGGCACAAACAAAAGATTCTTGAATAACAATGCTTTGCAAGACGTTTGTTTGTTTCACATAAAGAAAACATAGCATAATAGTATTCAGCTTGTCCCTCATAGAGTAGCAAATATAAATTCATAGGACACCTTCAAAGTTCATAAGAGTGACTAGATACAAATAGTTTAAAACAAGCAATATCAAGTTATGCATCAATCAACTAGTCTTGGCACAATGCACATAGAACTAAGAATGGCCACTATGCTCTCAAAGTAGGTGCATAAAGGTAGAAGGTGGAGACTCAATATAATGGTGGAAGAAAGGCCTTTATAAAAGGAAGTAGGGATTCAAATCTCATAAAGAGCTTCCAAAAATTATGGTACTTATAGCTTTCAGCTCTCATTGCCCATATCATAAGCATCTTGAAGTGATTAAGGTTAAAGTGAACAAACTATGGTGTACATGCTTGACGAAGTATAAGTTAGAAATCTCATGTCCCTTGTATACGAGGGCCGCTCCTCATGCTACTCAAGTTTAGTCACCGGTAAGTTCTTGTCATTGTAAGTACATGTGTATCATAGAGAACCGCCAATGGGGTACCCCTTGCCCGATGATACAGAAGAATCCCCATATCAAAATGACAAGGCAAGCAGACAACGAGCATCTCAGCAATCTTCTTATTTACCATGGGAATATGGTGATTTTTTCTCTCTTTCTTCTTTTCATAATCTCATTTTTTTCTCTTTTTCTCTTTTTTCTCAATATAGGACACTTTTTTTATATAAGAAGAATGCTTCATAGACAGCTCATTATGGTTACGCTGTAGGTTTCCACCATGTCAGCATGGATTAGACCAGCGACCTAGGCGTTTCTCTAACACATATACATAACTCCATGGACTTACAAGCTCCCCTTTAATTTCACACCGACGACATCCATATACAAAAGAGCATGATATCAACTAGGTACAAAGTACCAAGTGCAATGTTGAAAGCGTTCCCCATGACAGCATGGTTCTGCTAATTCCTAAGAAATAAGTGCAAGCATATACAACATAGACAACACAATGGTTCAAGTTTCTTAAGGGCAAGAAAAGTAAAGTGTGCCGTCAAGTTCGTGAGAGCTTTAATCACTAGTTTTCTCATAACAAGTTTAATTCGGAAGGTAAACAAAAGCATGAATATACTTGGAATAGCATAAGCTAGTAGGTAGGTATGGTGGACTCTTTGGAATAACTTGGTTTAAGGATTTGGATGCATGAGTGGAACTCATACTTGGTTGTGGAGGCTAGCAAAAGACTGGGAGCGAGAAACTAAGAGAGCAATAATGGCCATAATCATGCAGAGCGAAAAAACATCATTGATCAAAGCATAAAGTGATACTACAAGTTGAAAACTAAAGGATCATAAAGGCTATGGTGACTTGAGATAGTCATAACATGGTGTGAGCATGCGCCAAGTCAACCCAAATAAAGCATCAAAGGAGAATACCACTATACTATGCTTTAATATGCTAAAACAACGCATGATTCATCCAAGGCACATTAAGCAATCTCAATTGTTTATAACAAGTCATGATACAACAAAGAATACTAAGCATAAAGCCAAAACAATATCAAGCATGGCATGATAGAGCATAGGCCACAGTCAAAAATGAGCTCTTTTTACCACATAAGCATGAACTTTCCTACACTTTTCCAATCCAAACCAAACTATTTGAAAACCAATGTATGAAAGAGGGGGTCCAACCAATTTAGTAAGAAAACTAAGCAAACAAAAGCAAACGAAAAACCAAAACAAAAACGAAAAAGAAGGCGCTCCAAGAACAACACAACTGTGCATGAAACAATAAAAATGAAGCGTTTGGAAGAAACCTGAGATTTTTATTGATGAAGAAGGGGATGCCTTGGGCATCGCCAAGCTTTGAAGCTTGTACTTCTTGGATATTTCTTGGGGTGACAGGCGTGGCATCCCCAAGCTTGAGCTTTAGTCCATCCTTCATCTCATTACTCATTCCGTCCATACACCTAAAATTTTTCCTTCATACAAAACATCACACAATCTTTATTAGCAACATTAGTGCACTCAAGATAAAAGGTCTTAAGGTTCAGTTACAACACCAAATAAACTTCCATTAGAACACTAGCTACTGAAGCACTTCCCTCAAAAAGCTCAATTCCCCAAAAGAACTCAAAAAGGAACCAACAAGAAGCAAATGCAGAAAATGGCAGAAATCTATCAAAACAGACCAGCAGGTAAAGACGAATTTTTTGAAAGACCTTATGTTGCTCAAATCAAAACGTATTGAACTAACGAAAGTTAGATAACAACATGGGGCAGAAGCACAAAAATTCATGCCTCAAAAATACGTTCAAAGATTTTACACGAATTTTTACGGTGAAGCACAGAAATCTGTTTTGGGATAGCAACTTTCCCAATCATTACTTCTCTCCCATTAGAGGTTACTCTTGGCACAAAAAGCAAATAAAAAGGATAAGGAGCGGTTATTACTGAGGTAATAACTTCCAAGACTCATCTAAAACTTTTGGGTTATCTCCCAATAAGTACTCTTCTTTAACGCCTTTAAGTTAGGCATAAGAAGCAAGAAAGAATCAAGTGTTCTCAAATGAAGAAGCATTAAGACCAAATTTTGTTTTCATAGGAGAAGCAAAAGAAATCTTCTCTATCTTATTAGGGAAGTGTTCTATACCTTTCTTGAGTGGGAGTTGATATTTAATGGTGCCTTCTTTCATATCAATAATGGCACCAACAGTTCTAAGAAAAGGTCTTCCCAAAGTAATAGGACAAGAAGCATTGCATTCAACATCCAAAACATAGAAATCAACGGGGACATAGGCATTGTTAACCATAATAAGAACATCATTAAGACTCCCCATGAGTTTCTTTTTAGCATTATCATCAAGTGGGACATTCAAATAACAATCTTCAAGTGGAGGCAAATTAAGCATATCATAAATCCTTCTAGGCATAATAGAAACACTACTATCAAGATCACATAAAGCTTTGAAATCAAAGTCATTCACTTCCATATTAATGATGGGTTCCCAACCATCTTCTTGTTTTATAGGAATAGAAGCTTTATGTTTCATCTTTTCTTCTTTAATCTTTATGAGAGCATCAGTAATGTGTTTTGTAAAGGCCATGTTCATAGCACTAGCATTAGGACATTTAGCAAGCTTTTGTAGGAACTTAATAACTTCAGAGATATTGCAACCATCAAGATCAAAATCAAAATTATCATCTAAAGTAGTAGAACTATTACTAGCCTCAACACTAGTGGTGGTGATAGTAGAAACACTAATGTTTCTAGCAATTTCATCTTCTCTTTCCCACTTAGCATGTAATTCAACTAATAGTCTAACATTTTCATCAATTCTTACTTGTATGGCATTAGTAGCTGCAAAGGGATTATCATTAGTTTCAGGTTTAGCAGCCATTTTATTCAAAGAAGATTGTGCTTCAGCCCAAGATGCTATATTTCTTTCAGCATTAAAGAGTTTTTCCTCAATAGTTTTATTGAAAGAAGTTTGTTTACTAATAAAGTCTTTAAGCATAACTTCAAGTTCAGAGGGTGTATTCCTATTATTGTTGTAAGAATTTCCATAAGAATTACCATTGTTGGGAGGATATGGCTTATAATTGTTGTTACCAAAATTATTCCTATAAGCATTATTGCCAAAATTGTTATTTCTTATGAAGTTCACATCAACTTGCTCTTCTTGAGCAACAAAAGAGGCTAAGGGAACATTATTTGGATCAATATGGGCTTTTCCATTAACAAGAATAAACATAATAATATCAATCTTATCACTCAAGGAGGAGGTTTCCTCAACAGAATTTACCTTCTTACCTTGTGGAGCTCTCTCAGTATGTCATTCAGAATAATTAACCATCATATTGTCCAGAAGTTTTGTTGCAGCACCCAAAGTAATGGTCATAAAGGTACCTCCAGCAGCAGAGTCCAATAGGTTCCTTGAAGAGTAGTTCAATCCTGCATAAAAAGTTTGGATGATCATCCAAGCAGTCAGTCCATGAGTGGGACAATTCTTAACCAAAGATTTGATTCTTTCCCAAGCTTGAGCAACATGCTCATTATCAGATTATTTAAACTTCATTATTTCACTTCTCATAGATATAATCTTAGAAGGAGGATAATATTTTCCAGTGAAAGAATCTTTGCATTTAGTCCAAGAATAAATACTATTCCTAGTTAAGGAATTCAACCATTCTTTAGCTTTTCCTCTCAAAGAGAAAGGAAACAATTTCAGCTTAATAATATCACCATCGACATCCCTATGCTTTTGCATCTCACAAAGTTCAACAAAGTTATTTAGATGGGCAGCAGCATCTTCATTAGCAATACCAGAAAATTGTTCTCCCATAACAAGATTGAGTAATGCAGGTTTTATCTCAAAGAAAGTATCTTCAGGCACAGGTGGAGCAATAGGTGTGCTCATAAAATCATTGTTGTTGGTGCTAGTGAAGTCACACAACTTAGTGCTTTCAAGATTAGTCATTTTTTTGTGTTTTTGATAAAGAAAGCAAACTAGTAAAACTATTTTTTTTTTGTGTTTTTGATAACAAAACAAGCAAACAAAACAAATAGAAACTAAGCAAAACAAAAATAACAAAGTAAAGAGATTGGTTATGAGGGACTCCCCTTGTGAAGATGTCCTTGACTCCCCGGCAACAGCGCCAGAAAAGTGTCTTTGATGGCGCATGGTTGACGTGGGAGCTTCTTCTTCTTCAGTCCCCGGCAACGGCGCCAGAAAAGTGCTTAATGGCTCAGTATTGATGTAGCTCATTGGGGAACCCCAAGAGGAAGGTATGATGAGCACAGCAGCAAGTTTCCCTCAGTTATGAAACCAAGGTTTAATCGACCCTGTAGGAGGAAGGAAACACCCCAAAGGTGTTGCTAGTTGAGCCTTGGCAGGGCGCACTACCGGTGCTAGTAGCAACGTGGAGACCTGCACAACACAACCACAGAACTTTGTCCCCAACTTGCGATGACGTTGTCAATCTCACCGTGTTTTGCTGAAAACAAAGGATTAAACGTATCGAATGGAAGGAAGTAATAGTTTGCAGAAAGTAAACACAAAGCAGTAAACGGTTTGTAGATTGTATGTAAAAGAAAAGAACCGGGATCCATAGTTCACTAGAGGTGGCTCTCCTTAAGATACATAACATGCTGGGTGAACAAATTACAGCGGGGAAATTGACAAACATCGAGAAAGCAATACATGCGTATACTAATCATCTTGACTCCTTTGAGACTTGATTGGGCATTACAACATTATACATAGACCGCCATCCAACTGCATCTATGACTAATAATCCACCTTCAGGTTATCATCCGAACCCCCTCCAGTATTAAGTTGCAAGCAACATATATTGCTTTACGAATTGCGTGTAATGTAAACAATACGATTGTTCTATGAACAAAGGATTGTTGTTTTCTCCCTAGTAGCAACAGAACATCTAGTACCTTAGAGATTTCTGTCACTTCCCCAGATTACCAGAGGCATGAACCCACTATCGAGCATAAATACTAACTCTTGGAGTTGCTAGCATCTACTTGGCCAAGATAGATACTAACAACGGAAAGCATGCAAGATCACAAATAACAAAGACATGATAGAATCAATAATCAATCTGAAATAGCATCTCAATATCCATCAGATCCCCGCAAACACAACATGCAGAATTACAAATAGATGATCTTGATCATGAACGGAGCTCACAAGATCTAGACATGAAAGCACAAAGGAGGAGAACTAGCCATCTAGCTACTACATGGATCCGTAGTCCAAGGATGAACTACTCACGCATTACACCGGAGGCTTGCATGGTGATGAAGAAGGCCTTCATGGTGAATTCCCCTCTCTGGCAGGGTGCCGGGAAGAGCTTCAGATTCCTCCCGATCTAGGTATGGAGATGACGGCGGCTATAGACTCTTTCGTGGATTTTTGATCGGGTACTTAGGGTTTTCGTCCCGAGGGCATCTTATAGGCGGAAGGAGAGGTCGAGGGGGTGTTGGGGTCAGCCAGACCACCCCTGGTGCGGGCCAGGCCTGGCCACGCGTCCAGGTGGTGTGGCCGGCCCCTAGCCCTTCTTCGTCTCGTATTCTGGCATCTGATGACTTCCGGAAAAATAGGCACTTTGGCTTTTGTCCCGTCCAATTCCGAGAATATTCATTTTTTGACTTTCCTGGAACCAAAAACAGCAGAAAACAGGCAGCTGGCACTGTGGCTCTTGTTAATAGGTTAGTCCAAGAAATCATATGAAAAGTACTCCAAAGTGTGCACAAAACACAAGAAAGTGGATAAAACCAAGAATGAAACATCAAAAATTATAGATACATTGGCAATGTATCAGTCTCCTTTCTGTTGACGTATGGAATGACGCTTCTCTCGTTGTTGTTGCACCGGTCATGAAAGAAAGAAGAGAACACCGATGACAGGGAGAAGAGTATATTTAGGAATGCATAAAGCACATAATGATATCATGCTCCCCATCGATGGGAGAATATCATTTTGCGGCCCGAAAGTTGGGGCGCCCAGGCAACGCGGTACCCAAGTTCCCTGAAATCAGCCGCGGTGACTACAGTTGGTGTGCCAAATACTTAGAGGGTCTTTTTCGGCACGAATTCAACTTTACGTTTCAATACAAAAAATCAGGCTAACAGCCATCAAGTTGGGGCCCCCTGTCAGTTCTCGCCGTTATGTCGCTCCCGTCGCTTAGGTGTCAATTAGGCTTGCAGCGTTGGTGCCTGCATCCATTATGCGTGTTCTTTTTCCCTGGAGCGGAAATCTGTGGGGCGTCGCAGCCATGGCGCGGAGCTGGGACGTGAACGAACCTGCTCGGCCCAGCTCTCCTCCATGTAGGCTTGCAGCGTTGGCGCCTGCATCCATTACGCGTCTTCTTCTTCACCGGAGCGGCAATCTGTGGTCGCGTCCATGGTGCAGAGCTGGGACGTGACGAACCTTCTCGGCCCCACTCTCCTCCCCATCCCGAGTCGGAGCGGGGACGAGAATTGGTTCTCGGTGAGATCTGTCACCGTGTCGACCATGCTCGCTTCTGTTTCCTCCTCTAGAATCCGAGCTCGTCGTCACCATGGTTGCACCCACACCAATTCTGCCACCTCTGCCGAGGTCTCTGTGGCAGCTCAAGTTCTGTCATGTTGGACCTGTAAGAAAATTCGGAGCTGGGCGGCGGCAACCCGTTGTTGAACCTGCAAGGAATTTGCTAAAGACTGTGTGCCGCTCCAAGGTCTTCGGGTGAAGCCTTTGGCTTCTGCCAACGTCCACCGCCGATGTGAGATCATTTAGTTACTTCAATACAAAATTTCGACCAATTTAACTTGTTGATGTATTCCTTGACAATTATAATATAATCGAGCACTAGAAATATTTTGTAGTGTGGATGAGCATGACCAGTAATATAATTGAACACTAGAAATTTTAAGGCACTCCATGTAAAGGAGTAGATTAATATAGAAGGTTCACCAGAGACACCACGGATATATTGTCTTACATGCCACACATAGGTAATAATTAACTAAAACAAAATAAAAGCAGAGGCGACAGCAGGAGGCCGGGACATGGAGACGCCTAGCAGGGCAGGGCATATCAGCAGGAGGCAGTGACAGCCTAGTAGATGGGATACAGGCTAGTCCTAACGTACTCCCGGAGGAACTTGCCGAAGGATGCGTGCCACGCCAAGGTAATCGGCCTATGGATTCTGCCTCCGCCTCTGCCAACGCCCACCACGAGCTGGATCACGCTATCGAGGTCCACGTTGATTGCTATGCCATAGAATGAGCAAAACAGTCTCCCCCTACGGTGGAAACGGATTATCCCACACCATAACCGCCTCAGCACGTAGCGGCTCTTGTTGTCCCTAGATACCTTGCTATCGTCCACTTCATCATCATCATGTTGATTTTTAAGAACATAACTTAGAACTCATACATATGATTGGATTGTATTACAACTCAAGACTTGACAACATGTATATGTAAGACAATATATCCGTGGATATCAAAGATAAAGCATCTCAGCAATAGTTTGATCGGTTCATATATCATTTCATCTCAACACAATGACAAATAATTGCATCAGAGTGTATGTAGAATAAAGATTGCGGCCTCATAACTTTCTTCAGGGACAGCGTGAGTGAACCAAGTAACAATTGCACAACCTATATTGCTCTTATACATCGCCCCAGGTTCACTAACTCGTCCCTGAAAAAATCTAACACCAATGTGTCTGCCTCTCTTTTGGGACAAATTTGAATCATTGGCCACAATAAGAAATTGAAATGTAATCGTACAAAACAATATTTAGGGATATACATAGTCAAGTACAAAAACAAGCCTAAATATTGTAATTATAAATAAAAACCAAACAATTGATCTTCAGGTACATGTTAAAAATACTTATGATCAAAACCATTCATATACATATGCATCATACCAATCATTAAAAGATCAGAAACAATTGAAGGATTATATATGTAGTTCCATATGAGAATAAATCTAGGGCCTCATAATTTATTTCAGAGATGGAGTTGGTGAACCAAAGTACCAATAGCACAACCTATATTGTTTGTGTGCATTGCTGCCTCAGGTTCACCATCCCATCCCTAAAACACGACACCGTCATATGTGTCTCCCCTTGAACTCTTTTGGGGAAAATTTCAATCATCGGCCTCGGTGACAAACTGAAATGTAATTCTTATACACTATGAATGCATGGAATAGATAATTCAAATATCATAGTTCTATGAATGTAGAATAAAGATTGTGGCCTCATAAGTTTCTATAGTGATGGCATAAGCGAACCAAGTAACAATTGCACAGCTTATATTGATCTTGTACATGGCCCCAGGTTCGCTAACTCGTCCCTGAAAAAATCTGACACCAATGTGTCTGCCTCTCTTTGAGGAAAATTTGAATCATTAGCCACAATAAGAAATTGAAATGTAATCGTAGAAAACAATATTCAGGGATATACATAGTCAGGTACAAAAACAAGCCTAAATATTGTAATTATAAATAAAAAACCAAACAATTAATCTTCAGGTACATGTTCAAAATACTTATTATCAAAACCATTCATATACATATGCATCAGACCAATCATTAAAAGATCAGAAACAAATCAAGGATCATATATGTAGTTCCATATGAGAACAAATCAAGGGCCTCATAATTTGTTTCAGAGATGGAGTTGGAGAACCAAAGTACCAACAGCACAACCTATATTGTTTGTGTGTATTGTTGCCTCAGGTTCACCAACCCATCCCTAAAACACGACACCATCATACGTGTCTCCCCTTGAACTCTTTTGGGGCAAATTTCAATCATCGGCCTCGGTGACAAACTAAAATGTAATTCTTATACACTATGAGTGCATGGAATAGATAATTCAAATATCATAGTTCTATGAATGTAGCATAAAGATTGCAGCCTCATAAGTTTCTACAGGGATGGCGTAAGCGAACCAAGTAATAATTGCACAGCTTATATTGATCTTGTACATGGCCCTAGATTCGCTAACTCATCCCTGAAAAAATCTGACACCAATGTATCTGCCTCTCTTTGGGGCAAATTTGAATCATTGGCCACAATAAGAAATTGAAATGTAATCGTAAAAAATATTCAGGGATATACATATGCATCATACAACGCATTCATAGATCAGAAACAATACAAAGATTATATATATAGGTTCCATATGAGAAAAAAATTAGGGCCTCATTTTTTTCAGTGATGGAGCTAGAGAATCAAAATACCAACAACACAACCTATATTGTTTATGTGCAATGCTGCCTCAGGTTCACTAACCATCCCTAAGAAAACGACACCATCAGATGCCCTTGCACTATTTTGGGGCAAAATTGAATCATTGGGCTGAGTAAGGAATAGAACTGTAATGTTATAGGCATGTTGTGTATCAAAATCAACACTCAACAAGCAAACTCAACTAGATGGCAGATGAGCAGATTGGGGTTTTGTGACTAGACGGATTGGGGTTTTGTGACTAGATGGCAGATGCATCAATCGACCGATCGAACCATATATATACTACCCTACTTCAAGAGCAAAAGAATATGTACACGATTGAGTAAATCCTATGTATGAACAGTGAAATCTGCGGCTGCGACTACAGAAGCTAGCAATGTAGTACCTCGGACTCCTCATCAAGGACCTCCTCCTCGAACTCGTCATTCTTCGCGATTGTGTCGAAGATTTCTTGTACGACGATGGGGTTGTTGAGGTAGAGCACCGGATTGCCTCTGCCTGCCACCTGCCCCCCATCCAGATCTGCCGCTGGCACCATGATGTTGTCGGCCACGACGTTGTCGGCAACCTGCTGCTCAGCAGCGATGGCTACTGGTTAGACGGATGAGATCGCACCCTCGACGGCGTGGCGACAAGCGGCGTTCGTGCCCGGAGAAGATGCCTTCGCCTGCTTGGCGACAACTGAGCCATCTGCTGCTGCGCCTTCGACTGGGTTCACCTCTGGCTCGTCTCCACGCATACGCTTCATGGCGCACCAAGGGAAGGAGGTAGTGCAAGCGAGGGAGCTTCGGCGTGCACGGTAGGTGCAGATTGGGGTCTTGGTACTAGATAGACTGGGGGAAATGACACGGGCACATGGAAGAGGAAGGTCAAGGGGGGTTATAAACACCGGACTGTTCGTATTCCTCGAGTGGACACGTGTGGTGGGCAGGGGGCTACCACGATCTCCACCTTTTTTTTGGGTTCCCTCTTTTTGAAACACCCACGATCTCCACTTTAGAGCTACATTGAAAGCACGCTCATGGCAGACCTCGATTCCACTACATGCAAGTGGCGCAGAACCAATTGCTAGCAACATTAGATCTACTCGAGGGGGGCCCTTGACTCATGGAAGTTACTAGCGCTAGGGCCCAGTTGGAAGTGAGATTGAGAGCGCTGCATAAAAATGGGATATGTCTTATTAAAATCAAGTGGCAATAAATTCCAGCATCCCATCGACAACCATGCACTCGATGACCCTGTTGCCCTGTGCATGTGTTGTAGTAGCAGTAGTAGCCTTTGTAGACTAGATTAAACGTGACATAACCACTCGACGACTTTTTCCATGGATGGCATCGTGTTCCTTCTTGTAGAGGGAGACGTCAAGATGGGGCCTCGTCAAGATGGTAGCTCGTTAACTAGCAGTTTGAGAGAGTACCCTTTTCCTCTCTCGCTAAACAGATATGTTTCATTTTGCCCAAATTGGTAGCAAATCTAGAGAAGATTCTCTCTTCGATAATTCGTTCCCTTTGGACCTCTTTTTGCCTCCGATCAGGTAGCAAATCTAGAGCAACAAATCACATCAGGAAAAATACATTCATTCAGAAAACAAAACAAATGTAGATATAGCTGTGCGCAGCTAAATAGGATATAGCGATAGAAAGTAGGTTGCTTAATGAGGTTCGATGCATTCATCTAGAAATAGGATGCAAGCAAAATATAGAAAATCAAAAGAAGCTGCTTAGCAGCAGCAGTCACCGCAGCAGCAGATACATTCAAGGACACATCCAACCCGTCCTTCATGTGCCCGCGCCTCCGCCTGCTCCCTCCGGCGCTTCCTCCACTTCTTGATGCCTAGTCCCTTGATCTTGGGGGCCTTGGGCCTGATTGGAGGCATGCGACCCTCTTTGATGTCCACCCGCTGGAGGTTTCGGAGGTGAATGTCGAGAGCCCAGTGTTTAGCGATGTAGGCGTTGATGTTCATGGTCTCGCGCTCGCCGCCTTTGTGCATGCCGGAGCCCAGGGCCTCTGCATGCTTCAGTAAGGAGTTGAAGTCGGTGTCGGCAAGACTCACCCAGCAGAAGGGGCAGCGCCAGGGGCCGCCCCTGAAGAAGGCGTCGTACTGGTCGTCCCGCAGCCTCCTCAGCACTTGACGAGTCTTGGTGTGCATGGACTCATCATCGCTGCAGACGTTGCTGCCGGAAACCTATTGGAAGAAAAGGAAAACGGGGGAGTAGATGATGTAAGAAGATCGAGCAATTGAAATGCAAACAAGAGAATCCTAATAAACCAAGATCTAGCATCCAACGATGGGAACGGTAGAAGAACCAGGGGAGGGGAGCAAACCCTAGTTACCTCCGACCATGGGTCGTCGATGCTGGTGTCTTAGGGGTTCAGCGGAGCGATGTACTTATCTGGATCGTAGGTGCCCAAGAAGTGCTTGATCTGCTTGTGACCGGCGGGGGCCTCCTCGCCAGTGGGGGCTCCTCTTCGGCGGCTCCATCGGTAGCGGGGACGGGGGCCTAGACGGGAACGGCGGCTGCCATCAATGCCTTGACTGGAGCCTGGATAGGGACGGCGGCTGCTTTCAATGCGTCAAGGGGGACCAGCAAGGAGACGGGGGCCTCGTCGGTAGCAGGGACGGGGGCCTGGACTAGAACGGCGGTTGCCATCGATGGCTCGATTAGGCCTGGACAAGGATGCCGGCTGATTTCAATGCGTCGATGGGGACTGGCGAGGAGACAGGGGTCTCCTCGCCGGTGGCCTCGGAGGCGACGATGGCCACCTTATCCTCCTCCACCATCGCCGGCGTGGATGGGGTATTCTCGGGAGTTTGCGGATGCTGGTGGGACAGTGGAGAGGGTTGGGTGGGGAGAGTGAGTGAGAGTGAGAGTGGGTGTGCGGAGAGGGGCTCTATAGTTAAGGTGGATGGAAGCAAGGCACGTTTTGTTGCACCACCGTGCACCGCGACACGCGCACGGTACGTCACTTTTTTCCCGGGCCATGCATGGCAGTTCTGTATTGAGCCGCATGCAAAGGGCACACACACAATTTCTATGTACGAAGTTTGACACGGCCCTAAAATTGGTGATAGTTAAAAGTGGAAATGTAGAGGGGAATGTAGGTGGCTGTACGGCGAGATTTGTGGGGTTGTGCTAGATCGGGTAGAGGGATGTGTTGATGGCTACGAGTGACTCGATGAAGCCGGAGACGTTAGGTCTCGTCGATCTCAGACTTGATTAAACATGACATGACCGCTCGACGACGTTTTCCATGCACGGCATCGTGTTCCTTCTTGTAGAAGTCTCGCTGAGGGAGACGTACGTGCTGTCTCACGCTATACTGTGAAGGGCACGACATGTGCAATGATCATCATTGGATTGCACAGAATCAATGGTTGGTGCACACGATCCGTGTGACAACTGTGACAACCAATCAGGGAGTAGCAGACAGGGTGAGCACAGATTTGGGCTTCTACGAAAGATAGAGAGAGGAGGGCAAAACTGAGTAGCATCAAAAAACCAAGGGCAAAACTGAGTAGTATAAAAATGGAAAGTGAGTGTCTTGTACAATGAAATACATCATGGCATACATCAAATTATGCAAAGATAGATCCACTAGAGTTCAGTGGATGTGTGTTCTTCTCATAAACAACATGGACCCACTAGAGTTCATTGCATGTGTGTTATTGTCATAAACCACATGGATCAATCGGTGTCATTGCATGTGTGTTGATTTCATAAACCACATGTTGATCCACCAGTGTCATTGGATGTGTGTTCTTATCACAAACCACACATGGATCCACCAATGTCATTGCATGTGTGTTCTTTTCATGAACCACAGCTAGAGTCATTGCATGTGTGTTCTTCTCATGAACCACAGCCAGTGTCATTACATTTCTGTTCTTTTCCAAACCACATAAGGATCCATAAGTGTCATTGGATGAGTGTTCTTTTCATGAACCACACCTAGTGTCATTGGATGTGTGTTCTTCTCACAAACAACTCATGGATACACCAGTATTGTTGCATGCCTGTTCTTCTCATGAACCACAGCCAGAGTCATTGCATGTCTGTTCTGCTCACAAACCACATAAGGATCCACCAGTGTCATTGGATGTGTGTTCTTTTCACAAACCACATAAGGATCCACCAGCGTCATTCGATGTGTGTTCTTTTCATGAACCACACCCAGTGGCATTGCATGTTTGTTCCTCTCACAGACCACACATGGATCCACCAGTGTCATTGCATGTGTGTTCTTCTCATGAACCACGGCTAGAGTCATTGCATGTGTGTTCTTTTCATGAACCACACCTAGTGTCATTGGATGTGTGTTCCTCTCATAAACCACACATGGATCCACCAGTGTCATTGCATGTCTGCTCTTTTCATTAACCACGGTTAGAGTCATTACATGTGTGTTCTTTTCACAAACCACATATGGATCCACTGTGTCATTGCATGTGTGTTCTTCTCACAAACCACATAAGGATCCACCAGTGTCATTGGATGTGTGTTATGTTCATGAACCACACCCAGTGTCATTGGACGTGTATTGTTTTCACAAACCACATAAGGATCCACCGGTGTCATTGGATGTGTGTTCTTCTCATGAACCACAGCTAGAGTCATTAGATGTGTGTTCTTTTCATGAACCACTGCTAGAGTCATTTTATGTGTGTTCTTCTCACAAACCACATAAGTATACACCAGTGTCATTGCATGTGTGTTTTTCTCATGAACTGCATCTAGAGTCATTGCATGTTTGTTCTTCTCACAAACCACATAATGATCCACCAGTGGCATTGGATGTGTGTTCTTTTCATGAACCACACCCAGTGTCATTGGATGTGTGTTCTTCTCACAAACCACACATGGATCCACAAGTGTCATTGCATGTGTGTTCTTCTCATGAACCACACATGGATCCACCAAGTGTGATTGCATGTCTGTTCTTTTCACAAACCACATATGGATCCACCAGTGTCATTGCATGTGTATTCTTTTCATGAACCACACCCAGTGTCATTGCATGTCTGTTCCTCTCATAAACCACACATGGATCCACCAGTGTCATTGCATGTCTGTTCCTCTCATAAACCACACATGGATCCACCAGTGTCATTGCATGTGTGTTCTTCTCATGAACCACAACTAGAGTCATTGTATGTCTGTTATTCTCACAAACCACATAAGGATACACCGGTGTCATTGCATGTGTGTTCTTCTCATGAACCACGCCCAGTGTCATTGCACGTGTGTTCCTCTCATAGTGTACACATGGATCCACTAGTGTCATTGTATGTGTGTTCTTCTCATGAACCACGTCTAGAGTAATTAAATGTGTGTTCTTCTCACAAACCACATAAGCATATACTAGTATCATTGCATGTGTGTTCTTCTCATGAACCACAGCTAGAGTCATTGCATGTCTGTTCTTCTCACAAACCACATGAGGATCCACCAGTGTCATTGGATGTGTGTTCTTCTCACAAACCACACATGGATCCACCAGTGTCATTGCATGTCTGCTATTTTCATTAACCACAGTTAGAATCATTGCATGTCTGTTCTTTTCACAAACCACATATCAATAGTGTCATTGCATGTGTGTTCTTCTCATGAACCACACATGATTCCACCCAGTGTGATTGCATGTCTATTCTTTTCACAAACCACATATGGATCCACCAGTGACATTGCATGTCTATTCTTTTCAAAAACCACATATCACTAGTGTCATTGCACATGTGTTCTTCTCACAAGCCACATAAGGATCCACCAGTGTCATTGGATGTGTATTCTTTTCACAAACCACATAAGGATCCACCAGTGTCATTGAATGTGTGTTCTTCTCATGAACCACATCTAGAGTCATTAGATGTGTGTTCTTTTCATGAACCACAGCTAGAGTCATTTTATGTGTGTTCTTCTCACAAACCACATAAGGATACACCAGTATCATTGCACGTGTGTTCTTCTCATGAACCGCATCTAGAGTCATTGCATGTCTGTACTTCTCACAAACCACATAAGGATCCACCAGTGGCATTGGATGTGTGTTCTTTTCATGAACCACACCCAGTGTCATTGGATGTGTGTTTTTCTCACAAACCACACATGGATCCACCAGTTTCATTGCATGTGTGTTCTTCTCATGAACCACACATGGATCCACCAAGTGTGATTGCATGTCTATTAATTTCACAAACCACATATGGATAAACCTGTGTCATTGCATGTGTGTTCATTTCATGAACCACACCCAGTGTCATTGCATGTCTGGTCCCCTCATAAACCACACATGGATCCACCAGTGTCATTGCATGTGTGTTCTTCTCATGAACCATATCAAGAGTCATTGTATGTTCGTTATTCTCACAAACAACACAAGGATACACCAATGTCATTCAATGTGTGTTCTTCTCAGGAACCACGCCCAGTGTCATTCATGTGTGTTCTGCTCATAGTGTACACATGGATCCACTAGTGTCATTGGATGTGTGTTCTTCTCATGAACCACATCTAGAGTCATTAAATGTGTGTTCTTCTCATAAACCACATAAGGATACACTAGTGTCATTGCATGTGTGTTCTTCTCATGAACCACAGCTAGAGTCATTGCATGTCTGTTCTTCTCAGAAACCACATAAAGATCCACCAGTGTCATTGGATGTGTGTTCTTCTCACAAACCACACATGGATCCACCAGTGTCATTGCATGTCTGCTATTTTCTTTAACCACAGTTAGAGTCATTGCATGTCTATTCTTTTCACAAACCACATATCACCAGTGTCATTGCATGTGTGTTCTTCTCATCAACCACACGTGATTCCACCCAGTGTGATTGCATGTCTGTTCTTTTCACAAACCACATATGGATCCACCAGTGTCATTGAATGTGTGTTCTTTTCACAAACCACATATCACCAGTGTTATTGCACGTGTGTTCTACTCACAAACCACATAAGGATCCACCAGTGTCATTGGATGTGTATTCTTTTCACAAACCACATAAGGATGCACCAGTGTCATGGGATGTGTGTTGTTTTCATGAACCACACCCAGTGTCATTGCATGTATGTTCCTCTCACGGACCACACATGGATCCACCAATGTCATTGCATGTGTGTTCTTCTCATGAACCACGGCTAGAGTCATTGGATGTGTGTTCTTTTCATGAACCACACCTAGTGTCATTGCATGTCTGTTCCTCTCACAAACCAAAAATGGATCCACTAGTGTCATTGCAGGTGTGTTCTTCTCATGAACCACACCTAGAGTCATTACATGTGCGTTCTTTTCACAAACCACTTCTAGAGTCATTGCATGTCTGTTTTTCTCACAAACCACATAAGGATACACTAGTGTCATTGCATGTGTGTTCTTCTCATGAACCACAGCTCGATTCATAGCATGTCTATTATTCTCACAAACCACATAAGGATACACCAGTGTCATTGCATGTGTGTTCTTTTCATGAACCATACCCAGTGTCATTGGATGTGTGTTGTTCTCACAAAACACACATGGATCCACCAGTATCATTGCATATGTGTTCTTCTCACAAACCACATAAGGATCCACCAGTGTCATTGGATGTGTGTTCTTTTCATGAACCACACCCAGTGTCATTGCATGTCTATTCCTCTCACAAACCACACATGGATCCACCAGTGTCATTGCATGTGTGTTCTTCTCATGAACCATAGCTAGAGTCATTGGATGTGTGTTCTTTTCATGAACCATAGCTAGACTCATTGCCTGTGTGTTCTTCTCACAAACCACATAAGGATACACCAGTGCCATTGCATGTGTGTTCTTCTCATGAACCACATCTACGGTCATTGCATGTATGTTCTCACAAACCACATAAGGATACACTAGTGTCATTGTATGTGTTTTCTTCACATGAACCACATCTAGAGTCATTGCATGTCTGTTCTTCTCACAAACCAAAAAAGGATCCACAAGTGTCATTGGATGAGTGTTCTTTTCATGAACCACATCCAGTGTCATTGGATGTGTGTTCTTCTGACAAACCACACATGGATCCACCGGTATCATTGCATGCCTGTTCTTCTCATGAACCATAGCCAGAGTCATTGCATGTCTGTTCTTCTCACAAACCACATAAGGATCCACAAGTTTCATTGGATGTGTGTTCTTTTCACAAACCACATAAGGATCCACCAGTGTCATTCGATGTGTGTTCTTTTCATGAACCACACCAAGTGTCATTGCATGTTTGTTCGTTTCATAGACCACACATGGATCCACCAATGTCATTGCATGTGTGTTCTTCTCATGAACCACGGCTAGAGTCATTGCATGTGTTTTCTTTTCATGAACCACACCCAGTGTCATTGGATGTGTGTTCCTATCATAAACCACACATGGATCCACCAGTGTCATTGCATGTCTGCTCTTTTCATTAACAAATAGTTAGATTCATTGCATGTGTCTTCTTTTCACAACCACATATGGATCCACTGTGTCATTACATGTGTGTTCTTTTCATGAACCACACCCAGTGTCATTGCATGTCTGTTCCTCTCACAAACCACACATGGATCCACCAGTGTCATTGCATGTGTGTTCTTCTCATGAACCACAGCTAGAGTCATTAGATGTGTGTTCTTTTCATGAACCACAGCTAGAGTCATTTTATGTGTGTTCTTCTCACAAACCACATAAGGAGCCACCAGTGTCATTGCATGTGTGTTCTTCTCATGAACCACATCTAGAGTCATTGCATGTCTATTCTTCTCACAAACCACATAAGGATCCACCAGTGGCATTGCATGTGTGTTGTTTTCATGAACCACACCAAGTGTCATTGCATGTGTGTTCTTCTCACAAACCACACATGGATCCACCACTGTCATTGCATGTGTGTTCTTCTCATGAACCACACATGGTCCACCAAGTGTGATTGCATGTCTGTTCTTTTCACAAACCACATATGGATCCACCAGTGTCATTGCATGTGTGTTCTTTTCATGAACCACACCTAGTGTCATTGCATGTCTGTTCCTCTCATAAACCACACATGGATCCACCAGTGTCATTGCATGTGTGTTCTTCTCATGAACCATATCAAGAGTCATTGTATGTTCGTTATTCTCACAAACCACACAAGGATACACCAATGTCATTCAATGTGTGTTCTTCTCATGAACCCCGCCCAGTGTCATTGCATGTGTGTTCCTCTCTTAGTGTACACATGGATCTACCGGTGTCATTGGATGTGTGTTCTTCTCATGAACCACATCTAGAGTCATTAAATGAGTGTTTTTCTCACAAACCACATAAGGATACACTAGTGTCATTGCATGTGTGTTCTTCTCATGAACCACATCTAGATTAATCCATGTCTGTTCTTCTCACAAACCACATAAGGATCCACCAGTGTCATTGGATGTGTGTTCTTCTCACAAACCACACATGGATCCACCAGTGTCATTGCATGTCTCCTATTTTCATTAGCCACAGTTAGAGTCATTGCATGTCTGTTCTTTTCACAAACCACATATCACCAGTGTCATTGCATGTGTGTTCTTCTCATGAACCACATATGATTCCACCCAGTGTGATTGCATGTCTATTCTTTTCACAAACCACATATGGATCCACCAATGACATTGCAGGTCTGTTCTTTTCACAAACCACATATCACCAGTGCCATTGCATGTGTGTTCTTCTCACAAACCACATAAGGATCCACCAGTGTCATTGGATGTGAATTCTTTTCACAAACCACATAAGGATCCACCAGTGTCTTTGGATGTGTGTTGTTTTCATGAACCACACCTAGTGTCATTGCATGTATGTTCCTCTCACAGATCACACATGGATCCAACAGTGTCATTGCATGTGTGTTCTTCTCATGAACCACGGCTAGAGTCATTGGATGTGTGTTCTTTCCATGAACGACACCCAATGTCATTGCATGTTTGTTCCTCTCACAGACCACACATGGATCCACCAGTGTCATTGCATGTGTGTTCTTCTCCTGAACCACGGCTAGAGTCATTGGATGTGTGTTCTTTTCACGAACCACAGCTAGAGTCATTACATGTGTGTTCTTCTCACAAACCACATAAGGATACACCAGTGTCATTGCATTTGTTTTCTTCTCATGAACCACATCTAGAGTCATTGCATGTCTGTTATTCTCACAAACCACATATGGATCAATCAGAGTCATTACATGTGTGTTCTTCTCACAAACCAATAAGGATCCACCTGTGTCATTGGATGTGTGTTCTTTTCATGAACCACACCCAGTGTCATTGCATGTCTGTTGCTCTCATAAACCACACATGGATCCACCAGTGTCATCTCATGTGTGTTCTTCTCATGAACCCTAGCTAGAGTCATTACATGTGTGTTCTTTTCACAAACCACTGCTACAGTCATTGCATGTGTGTTCTTCTCACAAACCACATAAGGATACACCAGTGTAATTGCATGTGTGTTCTTCTCATGAACCACATCTACGGTCATTGCATGTGTGTTCTTCTCACAAACCACATAAGGATACACCAGTGTCATTGCATGTGTTTTCTTCTCATGAACCACATCTAGAGTCATTGCATGTCTGTTCTTCTCACAAACCACATAAGGATCCACAAGTGTCATTGGATGAGTGTTCTTTTCATGAACCACACCCAGTGTCATTGGATGTGTGTTCTTCTGACAAACCACACATGGATCCACCGGTATCATTGCATGCCTGTTCTTCTCATGAACCATAGCCAGAGTCATTGCATGTATGTTCTTATCACAAACCACATAAGGATCCACAAGTTTCATTGGATGTGTGTTCTTTTCACAAACCACATAAGGGTCCACCAGTGTCATTTGATGTGTGTTCTTTTCATGAACCACACCAAGTGTCATTGCATGTTTGTTCGTCTCATAGACCACACATGGATCCAACAATGTCATTGCATGTGTGTTCTTCTCATGAACCACGGCTAGAGTCATTGCATGTGTTTTCTTTTCATGAACTACACCCAGTGTCATTGCATGTCTGTTCCTCTCATAAACCACACATGGATCCACCAGTGTCATTGCATGTGTGTTCTTCTCATGAACCATATCAAGAGTCATTGTATGTTCGTTATTCTCACAAACCACACAAGGATACACCAATGTCATTCAATGTGTGTTCTTCTCATGAACCACGCCCAGTGTCATTGCATGTGTGTTCCTCTCTTAGTGTACACATGGATCCACCGGTGTCATTGGATGTGTGTTCTTCTCATGAACCACATCTAGAGTCATTAAATGAGTGTTTTTCTCACAAACCACATAAGGATACACTAGTGTCATTGCATGTGTGTTCTTCTCATGAACCACATCTAGATTAATCCATGTCTGTTCTTCTCACAAACCACATAAGGATCCACCAGTGTCATTGGATGTGTGTTCTTCTCACAAACCACACATGGATCCACTAGTGTCATTGCATGGATCCACCAGTGTCATTGGATGTGTGTTCTTCTCACAAACCACACATGGATCCACACAGTCATTGCATGTGTGTTCTTCTCACAAACCACATAAGGATACACAAGTGTAATTGCATGTGTGTTCTTCTCATGAACCACATCTAGAGTCATTGCATGTGTGTTATTCTCACAAACCACATAAGGATCCACCAGAGTCATTGCATGTGTGTTCTTCTCACAAACCACATAAGGATACACCAGTGTCATTGGATGTGTGTTCTTTTCATGAACCACACCCAGTGTCATTGCATTTCTGTTCCTCTCACAAACCACACATGGATCCACCAGTGTCATTGCATGTGTGTCCTTCTCATGAACCACAGCTAGAGTCATTGCATGTGCGTTCTTTTCACAAACCACTGCTAGAGTCATTGCATGTGTGTTCTTCTCACAAACCACATAAGGATACACCAGTATCATTGCATGTGTGTTCTTCTCATGAACCATAGCTAGAGTCATTGCATGTCTGTTATTCTCACAAACCACATAAGGATACACCAGTGTCATTGCATGTGTGTTCTTTCATGAACCACACCCAGTGTCATTGGATGTGTGTTCTTCTCACAAACCACACATGGATCCACTAGTGTCATTGCATGTGTGTTCTTCTCACAAACCACATAAGGATCCACCAGTGGCATTGGATGTGTGTTCTTTTCATGAACCACACCCAGTGTCATTGCATGTATGTTCCTCTCACAAACCACACATGGATCCACCGGTGTCATTGCATGTGTGTTCTTCTCATGAACCACAACTAGAGTCATTAGATGTGTGTTGTTTTCATGAACCATAGCTAGAGTCATGTTATGTGTGTTCTTCTCACAAACCACATAAGGATACACCAGTGTCATTGTGTCAACACCCGGATTTTTAATCCCAGATGCCTGTTATGCCATACCTCGCAATCCTAGGATTACCATTTTTGCGAGACATAACGAATTGGATATCACAGTACATCATCCATTACAAACCATACATAATGTTTTACATAAATAAGGATCTCATGATCCAGTCTTTAATACAACAAGCAGCGGAAATAAACGATAGCGTAGCGGTGGGGTCCATCTTCAGGGGCACAGGCAATGCTGACGAAGGCATATAGTACTAGTTATCATAGCCGTCTTGTTGACCATCATCTTGATAATCTCCTTCATAGTCTGGCCATGATAATAGCCAGGGACAAAAGCCATGAGTACTCTTTAAGTACTCGCAAACTACTACTAACAAGGGGTATAATTCTAAGTTAAAGTACTGAATCTAAGTTAACTGTCAAGTTAAATTTGAAACCTAAGCTAAGTTCAGAAGCAAAGAAAGATAAAGTAAAGTTCTAGAATCACTTAAGTTGGGAAGTTATTATCATCAACACAACCCTGTTGGGGTCAAGTCAAAGTTCATCATTCATGTCAAGTTATTTAGAAAACAGCTGACAACGAAACAGTATGGCCATTCCAACTGTCCATAACCGTGGACACGGCTATTCGAATAGTTTGACACTCTGCAGAGGTGGTACACTTTCACCACAAGATTTGATACATCTGTCAGGGATAACCCTGAATCATCATACTTAGTATGCAGATAATCAAACATAACCTTCCCTTTACACACCCTAGTACAAGCACCTCTCCTATGAGCATGGCCTCCCACCCATGACCATCAGTCATCTTGGGCACTGCATAGGTGGACAACATTGAGAGGTAGCCTCAGCTCAAACCTCTCCCGTGAGGGAACTAATAATAATGCATATAAATTTCCAGCTAAGCCTTACCCAATTCAGGTAATGTGGTTGTACGGTAAATTTGGAATGGTATCGCATCTGAATCCAACCATCAGTTTTATAAACGGGTTAAGGCTCATGCCTCGTCATTTTCATCATCATAAACCAGTTGTGTCTCTCAACACATGTCAAACCATCTCAATAGAATGACTCATCATTCCAAGGTTTTCACAATTCATTTTCACCAAGTGTTCCCATCTAAAGTGACTCAAGTTTTTGATCTATTCTAAAATACTAATTTAAGAGTATTCACTAAGGTGGAAATGATGGTTTCAATCTCATGCCATAGAATGACATCTAAAGGTTTCTAAGTAGGTCAAGTTTTATACTTTTTATGCTACCTTCAAAACAAGTAAAGAACTTTGTGTGAACTAAGGGAGGTAAAACTTGTTAATAAGACTTGGGGTACTAATAGTTAGAGGGGTGTGATCATAGCATGCTTAAGGCATCTTTGCTAAACCATCTAGTTTAAATCTAGCTTGCTAACAATAGCTTGCCTTGGTTGGTGCAGTGGTTGAAGTTTTCTTCTTCTTCTTCATGGTAGAACTCCTCCTCCTCAAAAGTTCGGTCGGTACTAGCGTCTATAAATACATAGGGAGTAGAAAATCACCAAACCATACTTAACTAGGCTAAGTAGCATTCTAAAACACACAATTGATGATCTATTATCATCACAAGCATCACAAGTTTAATTGAATAGTTTCATTCTTTTTAATTTAGAAAAGTAATTCCTACTCATTGAAATTTTAACTAAAATTTAATATTCACCACCAAAATATGGGATCATGTGGACACATGTCCTCACCATGTATTCTAACATGTGGGAATGAGATTTAAGGGTTGGATCAATATTACTTTGGTTTAAGTTCATTATTTAATGATTTAAAGTGACTAGAAATGCCTATATAGCATTATTTTGGTACTAGTCCAAAGTCACTGCATGTAAACCTTAATATTATTACATATTTGGATAGATATGATGAAATGTGATTTTTGAGAGTTGGAATCAACTCAAAAGCTAACTTGGTTGATTTTATAAAAATGTTGCAAGGTGCAAATGCTTCTGTTTTGTTATTTTTATTAGGAGATATCTATAACTCTATTTGAAATAAATCCAACGGGCTTGGATATATTATTTCAATACCTTTCACACAAAATTGGTTTCATGCAATTTGGATTTATAAAACTCTCTAAATTTAATTTTGAAATAGGGGACATAAGCTAGATTTAACTAAAAAGGAAAAACCAGATTTGAATCTATGGGCTAGCGCGGGAAAAGAAATGGGCCGGCCCAGTGGCACTCCATGGCGCGGGGCTCAGCTGACAGGGGGTCCCGCTTGTCAGCGGCACTTAACACGCGAAACAGTATGCGCGATGTGGGTCGTGCGATTAGAAGCGAGATCAACGGCTGAGGGTCGTCGTCGACGACGAACAGGTCGCCGGCGAGCTCAAACCCTAGCGGCTCGGTGGGGGTCTACTAGGGGCGTACCAGGGCTCCAGCGGGGTCGTCGAGGCGGGCAAACAAAGTGGAAGACGACGGCGAGGCGAGGCGCCGTTGCGGCGGAGCTTGGGACGGTCAAAATCAACGGCACCCTTCTCCTCCAGAGGCGGCGGCTCCGGTTCCAATTCCGGCGAGCTGCTGCTCCACTTGCTCCGGCTAGAGGTGGGTGAGGTTCAGAGAGGTGAGGGGCGTGGAATGGTGTGGAGAAGAATGCCTGGGGAGGGCTCCTTTTATAGGCCCGACGGTGAGACCGAGCGGGGTGGGCGATCGACGGTGGCGACATGGCTACGACGAGCTAGCGGCATGGCGGGGGATGGCGATCGATAGGCGGTTCCCTGGCGGTGCTCTAGGACTTAAATGCGGCCGTAGGGGCGGTGGCACGCGGTCTGGGCGAGGTGGCGCTCTGCGCGGCCGAAGCGGCGGTGTCCACGGCGAGCGGTGGCTGTGAGGCTTTGGGCATCGAACGGGGATGTCTGGGGTGTTCTCCAGGTCGAGGCGGAGCGGCGGGCGCGGGCTGCGGTCGAGCGGTGACTTGTGCACGCGGGGACAAGGCGCGCTCTGGAGGCGGCACTGGCATGGTGCAGTGGCACTGGGCGCGGGCTCTCCTCGGTGGTCCACGACAGCACTTGGCTCGGGCAGGGGACAGAGAAGGGCGGTGAGGTGTTGGCTACCTCCTAGACATGGAGAGGAAGGAGGAGGTGGTCTACTGGGGTGAGGGCAAGTTTGGTCGGCGATTTGGTGCTCGGCATGGTTTGGCCTGGCCACTAGGGTGTAGGGGTTGGGGTGGTAATGGCATGGTTTTATCAAGTGGAGACAGAGGGAGTGTTTTGTGGTCAAATGGGTGGCTAAACTCTGTAGAAACAGTGAGCTAGCTATTTGTGTTTGATTCTGCCTGCCATGTGTTTGATGAAATGGCTGCAAGAGAAAAGGTTTTCAATTTTGTGTTCAAAATTTTTGAGTGATCTCCACTAGTGATAGGTAGTCTCTGGTTGCAAGGGTTTTGAAAGTGGAGCTCAAATAGATGGTTTTTGAAATAGGGGTGATCTATCCATATGCATTAGATTCAATTTTAAACTGTCATTTAAAATAGCTAATAGAATGTTTTTAGCAGATCCAAAGGTGGGCCTTGGTACCTCATTATGTGTACTAGCAAGGGGTAAAAAGATCAAGAATTGTTTCTGTTAAGAATTGAGTACTAGGAATAGCCAAAGTAGGCATGAGAGTTAAATTTGCCAAAATGACCATTCCTTCTTTTTAATTCTTTTGGATTTGATTTTCTTTAGGAAAAGTTTGGGAATGATGTAGATGAGGTTTAAATCACCTAAGAAACATTTTACAAGCATTGGATCATTCAATCATGGCAATTCAAACAACTCCTATTTTAAATGCACACACATATGAATACTTTCATTTTAAATTTGGAAAAGTTTTTGTTAACCCTATTTTTGGATGATTTGATCTTGATAAGCTTGGATTAAAGTTTTGGGATGCTACACATTGCATGTGTGTTCTTCTCATGAACCGCATCTAGAGTCATTGCTTGTCTGTTCTTCTCACAAACCACATAAGGATCCACCAGTGGCATTGGATGTGTATTCTTTTCATGAACCACACCCAGTGTCATTAGATGTGTGTTCTTCTCACAAACAACACATGGATCCACCAGTGTCATTGCATGTGTGTTCTTCTCATGAACCACGCATGGATCCACCAAGTGTGATTGCATGTCTGTTCTTTTTACAAACCACATACGGATGCACCAGTGTCATTGCATGTGTGTTCTTTTCATGAACCACACCCAGTGTCATTGCATGTCTGCTCCTCTGATAAACCACACATGGATCCACCAGTGTCATTTCATGTGTGTTCTTCTCATGAACCACACCTAGAGTCATTGTATGTCCGTTATTCTCACAAACCACATAAGGATACATCACTGTCATTGCATGTGTGTTCTTCTCATGAACCACTCCTAGTGTCATTGCATGTGTGTTCCTCTCATAGTGTACACATGGATCCACCAGTGTCATTGGATGTGTGTTCTTCTCATGAACCACATCTAGAGTCATTGCACGTGTGTTCTTCTCACAAACCACATAAGGATACACCAGTGTCATTGCATGTGTGTTCTTCTCATGAACCACAGCTAGATTCATTGCATGTCTGTTCTTCTCACAAACCACATAAGGATCTACCAGTGTCATTGGATGTGTGTTCTTCTCACAAATCACACATGGATCCACCAGTGTCATTGCATGTCTGCTCTTTTCATTAACCACAGTTAGAATCATTGCATGTCTGTTCTTTTCACAAACCCCAAATCACCAGTGTCATTGCATGTGTGTTCTTATCATGAACCACACATGGATCTACCAAGTGTGATTGCATGTCTGTTCTTTTCACAAACCACATATGGATCCACCAGTGTCATTGCATATGTGTTCTTTTCACAAACCACATATCACCAGTGTCATTGCATGTGTGTTCTTCTCACAAACCACATAAGGATCCACTAGTGTCATTGGATGTGTGTTATTTTCACAAGCCACATAAGCATGCACTGGTGTCATGGGATGTGTGTTCTTTTCATGAACCACACCCAGTGTCATTGCATGTATGTTCCTCTCACAGACCACACATGGATCCACCAGTGTCATTGCATGTGTGTTGTTCTCATGAACCACAGATAGAGTCATTACATGTGTGTTCTTCTCACAAACCACATAAGGATACACCAGTGTCATTGCATGTGTTTTCTTCTCATGAACCACATATAGAGTCATTGCATGTCTGTTATTATCACAAACCACATAAGGATCCACCAGAGTCATTGCATCTTTGTTCTTCTCACAAACCACATAAGGATCCACCAGTGTCATTGGATGTGTGTTCTTTTCATGAACCACACCTTGTGTCATTGCATGTCTGTTCCTCTCACAAACCACACATGGATCCACCAGTGTCATCGCATGTGTGTTCTTCTCATGAACCTCAGCTAGAGTCATTGCATGTGTGTTCTTCTCATGAACCCAAGCTAGAGTCATTGCATGTGTATTATTCTCACAAACCACATAAGGATACACCATTGTAATTGCATGTGTGTTCTTCTCATCAACCACATCTAGAGTCATTGCATGTATGTTATTCTCACAAACCACATAAGGATCCACCAGAGACATTGCATGTGTGTTCTTCTCATGAACCACATAAGGATACACCAGTGTCATTGGATGTGTGTTCTTTTCATGAACCACACCCAGTGTCATTGCATGTTTGTTCCTCTCACAAACCACACATGGATCGACCAGTGTCATTGCATTTGTGTCCTTCTCATGAACCACATCTAGAGTCGTTGCATGTGCGTTCTTTTCACAAACCACTGCTAGAGTCATTGCATGTGTGTTCTTCTCGCAAACCAAATAAGGATACACCAGTGTCATTGCATGTGTGTTCTTCTCATGAACCACAGCTAGAGTCATTGCATGTCTGTTATTCTCACAAACCACATAAGGATACACCAGTGTCATTGCATGTGTGTTCTTTTCATGAACCACACCCAGTGCCATTGGATGTGTGTTCTTCTCACAAACCACACATGAATCCACCAGTGTCATTGCAAGTGTCTTCTTCTTACAAACCACATAAGGATCCACCAGTGTCATTGGATGTGTGTTCTTTTCATGACCACACCCAGTGTCATTGCATGTTTGTTCCTCTCACAAACCACACATGGATCGACCAGTGTCATTGCATGTGTGTCCTTCTCATGAACCACAGCTAGAGTCGTTGCATGTGCGTTCTTTTCAGAAACCACTTCTAGAGTCATTGCATGTGTGTTCTTCTCGCAAACCAAATAAGGATACACCAGTGTCATTGCATGTGTGTTCTTCTCATGAACCACAGCTAGAGTCATTGCATGTCTGTTATTCTCACAAACCACATAAGGATACACCAGTGTCATTGCATGTGTGTTCTTTTCATGAACCACACCCAGTGTCATTGGATGTGTGTTCTTCTCACAAACCACACATGAATCCACCAGTGTCATTGCATGTGTCTTCTTCTCACAAACCACATAAGGATCCACCAGTGTCATTGTATGTGTGTTCTTTTCATGAACCACACCCAGTGTCATTGCATGTATGTTCCTCTCACAAACCACACATGGATCCACCTGTGTCATTGCATGTGGGTTCTTCTCATGAACCACAGCTAGAGTCATTAGAGGTGTGTTCTTTTCATGAACCACAGCTAGAGTCATTTTATGTGTGTTCTTCTCACAAACCATGAAGGATACACCATTGTCATTGCATGTGTGTTCTTCTCATGAACCGCATCTAGAGTCATTGCATGTCTGTTCTTCTCACAAACCACATAAGGATCCATCAGTGGCATTGGATGTATGTTCTTTTGATGAACCACACCCAGTGTCATTGGTGTGTGTTCTTCTCACAAACCACACATGGATCCACCAGCGTCATTGCATGTGTGTTCTTCTCATGAACCACACATGGATCCACCAAGTGTGATTGCATGTCTGTTCTTTTCACAAACCACATATGGATCCACCAGTGTCATTGCATGTGTATTCTTTTCATGAACCACACCCAGTGTCATTGCATGTCTGTTCCTCTCATAAACCACACATGGATCCACCAGTGTCATTGCATGTATGTTCCTCTCATAAACCACACATGGATCCACCAGTGTCATTGCATGTGTGTTCTTCTCATGAACCACAGCTAGAGTCATTGTATGTCTGTTATTCTCACAAACCACATAAGGATACACCGGTGTCATTGCATGTGTGTTCTTCTCATGAACCACGCCCAGTGTCATTGCACGTGTGTTCCTCTCATAGTGTACACATGGATCCACTACTGTCATTGGATGTGTGTTCTTCTCATGAACCACATCTAGAGTAATTAAAAGTGTGTTCTTCTCACAAACCACATAAGCATATACTAGTATCATTGCATGTGTGTTCTTCTCATCAACCACAGCTAGAGTCATTGCATGTCTGTTCTTCTCACAAACCACATGAGGATCCACCAGTGTCATTGGATGTGTGTTCTTCTCACAAACCACACATGGATCCACCAGCGTCATTGCATGTGTGTTCTTCTCATGAACCACACATGGATCCACCAAGTGTGATTGCATGTCTGTTCTTTTCACAAACCACATATGGATCCACCAGTGTCATTGCATGTATGTTCTTTTCATGAACCACACCCAGTGCCATTGCATGTCTGCTCCTGTCATAAACCACACATGGATCCACCAGTGTCATTACATGTATCTTCTTCTCATGAACCACATCTAGAGTCATTTTATGTCCGTTATTCTCACAAACCACATAAGGATACACCAGTGTCATTCCATGTGTGTTCTTCTCATGAACCACACCCAGTGTCATTGCATGTGTGTTCCTCTCATAGCGTACACATGGATCCACCAGTGTCATTGGATGTGTGTTCTTCTCATGAACCACATCTAGAGTCATTGCATGTGTGTTCTTCTCACAAACCACATAAGGATACACCAGTGTCATTGCATGTGTGTTCTTCTCATGAACAATAGCTCGATTCATTGCATGTCTGTTCTTCTCACAAACCACATAAGGATCCACCAGTGTCATTGGATGTGTGTTCTTCTCACAAAACACACATGGATCCACCAGTGTCATTGCATGTCTGCTCTTTTCATTAACCACTATTAGAGTCATTGCATGTCTGTTCTTTTCACAAACCACATATCACCAGTGTCATTGCATGTGTGTTCTTATCATGAAGCACACATGGATCCATACAGTGTGATTGCATGTCTGTTCTTTTCACAAACCACATATGGATCCACCAGCGTCATTGCATGTGTGTTATTTTCACAAACCCCATATCACCAGTGTCATTGCATGTGTGTTCCTCTCACAAACCACATAAGGATCCACCAATGTCATTAGATGTGTGTTATTTTCGCAAGCCACATAAGGATGCACCAGTGTCATGGGATGTGTGTTCTTTTCATGAACCACACCCAGTGTCATTGCATGTCTGTTCCTCTCATAGACCACACATGGATCCACCGGTGTCATTGCATGTGTGTTCTTCTCATGAACCACGGCTAGAGTCATTGGATGTGTGTTCTTTTCATGAACCACACCTAGAGTCATTACATGTGTGTTCTTCTCACAAACAACATAAGGATATACCCCAGTGTCATTGCATGTGTTTTCTTCTCATGAACCACATCTAGAGTCATTGCATGTCCGTTATTCTCACAAACAACATAAGGATCCACTAGTCATTGCATGTGTTTTCTTCTCAAAAACCACATAAGGATCCACCAGTGTCATTGGATGTGTGTTCTTTTCATGAACCACACCTAGTGTCATTACATGTCTGTTCCTCTCACAAACCACACATGGATCCACCAGTGTCATCGCATGTGTGTTCTTCTCATGAACCCCAGCTAGAGTCATTGCATGTGTGTTCTTTTCACAACCCACTGCTACAGTCATTGCATGTGTGTTCTTCTCACAAACCACATAAGGATACACCAGTCTAATTGCATGTGTGTTCTTCTCATAAACCACATCTAGAGTTATTGCATGTATGTTATTCTCACAAACCACATAAGGATCCACCAGAGTCATTGCATGTGTGTTGTTCTCACAAACCACATAAGGATACACCAGTGTCATTGGATGTGTGTTCTTTTCATGAACCACACCCAGTGTCATTGCATGTATGTTCCTCTCACAAACCACACATGGATCCACCAGTGTCATTGCATTTGTGTCATTCTCATGAACCATAGCTAGAGTCATTGCATGTGCGTTCTTTTCACAAACCACTCCTAGAGTCATTGCATGTGTGTTCTTCTCACAAACCACATAAGGATACACCAGTGTCATTGCATGTGTGTTCTTCTCATGAACCACACCCAGTGTCATTGCATGTCTGTTCCTCTCACAAACCACACATGGATCCACTGGTGTCATTGCATGTGTGTTCTTCTCATGAACCACAGCTAGAGTCATTGGATGTGTGTTCTTCTCATGAACCACTTCTAGAGTCATTGCATGTGTGTTCTTCTCACAAACCACATAAGGATACACCATTGTAATTGCATGTGTGTTCTTCTCATGAACCACATCTAGAGTCATTGCATGTATGTTATTCTCACAAACCACATAAGGATCCACCAGAGACATTGCATGTGTGTTCTTCTCATGAACCACATAAGGATACACCAGTGTCATTGGATGTGTGTTCTTTTCATGAACCACACCTAGTGTCATTGCATGTTTGTTCCTCTCACAAACCACACATGGATCGACCAGTGTCATTGCATTTGTGTCCTTCTCATGAACCACATCTAGAGTCGTTGCATGTGCGTTCTTTTCACAAACCACTGCTAGAGTCATTGCATGTGTGTTCTTCTCGCAAACCAAATAAGGATACACCAGTGTCATTGCATGTGTGTTCTTCTCATGAACCACAGCTAGAGTCATTGCATGTCTGTTATTCTCACAAACCACATAAGGATACACCAGTGTCATTGCATGTGTGTTCTTTTCATGAACCACACCCAGTGCCATTGGATGTGTGTTCTTCTCACAAACCACACATGAATCCACCAGTGTCATTGCAAGTGTCTTCTTCTTACAAACCACATAAGGATCCACCAGTGTCATTGGATGTGTGTTCTTTTCATGAACCACACCCAGTGTCATTGTATGTATGTTCCTCTCACAAACCACACATGGATCCACCAGTGTCATTGCATGTGGGTTCTTCTCATGAACCACAGCTAGAGTCATTAGATGTGTGTTCTTTTCATGAACCACAGCTAGAGTCATTTTATGTGTGTTCTTCTCACAAACCACATAAGGATACACCATTGTCATTGCATGTGTGTTCTTCTCATGAACCGCATCTAGAGACATTGCATGTCTAATCTGCTCACAAACCACATAAGGATCCATCAGTGGCATTGGATGTATGTTCTTTTCATGAACCACACCCAGTGTCATTGGTGTGTGTTCTTCTCACAAACCACACATGGATCCACCAGCGTCATTGCATTGTGTTCTTCTCATGAACCACACATGGATCCACCAAGCATGATTGCATGTCTGTTCTTTTCACAAACCACATATGGATCCACCAGTGTCATTGCATGTATGTTCTTTTCATGAACCACACCCAGTGTCATTGCATGTCTGCTCCTCTCATAAACCACACATGGATCCACCAGTGTCATTGCATGTGTGTTCTTCTCATGAACCACAGCTAGAGTCATTTTATGCCCGTTATTCTCACAAACCACATAAGGATACACCAGTGTCATTCCATGTGTGTTCTTCTCATGAACCACACCCAGTGTCATTGCATGTGTGTTCCTCTCATAGCGTACACATGGATCCACCAGTGTCATTGGATGTGTGTTCTTCTCATGAACCACATCTAGAGTCATTGCATGTGTGTTCTTCTCACAAACCACGTAAGGATACACCAGTGTCATTGCATGTGTGTTCTTCTCATGAACAATAGCTCAATTCATTGCATGTCTGTTCTTCTCACAAACCACATAAGGATCCACCAGTGTCATTGGATGTGTGTTCTTCTCACAAACCACACATGGATCCACCAGTGTCATTGCATGTCTGCTCTTTTCATTAACCACTGTTAGAGTCATTGCATGTCTGTTCTTTTCACAAACCACATATCACCAGTGTTATTGCATGTGTGTTCTTATCATGAACCACACATGGATCCATCCAGTGTGATTGCATGTCTGTTCTTTTCACAAACCACATATGGATCCACCAGTGTCATTGCATGTGTGTTCTTTTCACAAAACCATATCACCAGTGTCATTGCATGTGTGTTCCTCTCACAAACCACATAATGATCCACCATTGTCATTGGATGTGTGTTATTTTCGCAAGCCACATAAGGATGCACCAGTGTCATGGGATGTGTGTTCTTTTCATGAACCACACCCAGTGTCATTGCATGTCTGTTCCTCTCCCAAACCACACATGGATCCACTAGTGTCATTGCATGCGTGTTCTTCTCATGAACCACGGCTAGAGTCATTGGATGTGTGTTCTTTTCATTAACCACACCTAGAGTCATTACATGTGTGTTCTTCTCACAAACCACATAAGGATACACCAGTGTCATTGCATGTGTTTTCTTCTCATGAACCACATCTAGAGTCATTGCATGTCCGTTATTGTCACAAACCACATAAGGATCCACTAGAGTCATTGCATGTGTTTTCTTCTCACAAACCACATAAGGATCCACCAGTGTCATTGGATGTGTGTTCTTTTCATGAACCACACCTAGTGTCATTACATGTCTGTTCCTCTCACAAACCACACATGGATCCACCAATGTCATCGCATGTGTGTTCTTCTCATGAACCCCAGCTAGAGTCATTGCATGTGTGTTCTTTTCACAACCCACTGCTACAGTCATTGCATGTGTGTTCTTCTCACAAACCACATAAGGATACACCAGTCTAATGGCATGTGTGTTCTTCTCATAAACCACATCTAGAGTTATTGCATGTATGTTATTCTCACAAACCACATAAGGATCCACCAGAGTCATTGCATGTGTGTTCTTCTCACAAACCACATAAGGATACACCAGTGTCATTGGATGTGTGTTCTTTTCATGAACCACACCTAGTGTCATTCCATGTATGTTCCTCTCACAAACCACACATGGATCCACCAATGTCATTGCATTTGTGTCATTCTCATGAACCACAGCTAGAGTCATTGCATGTGCGTTCTTTTCACAAACCACTCCTAGAGTCATTGCATGTGTGTTCTTCTCACAAACCACATAAGGATACAACAGTGTCATTGCATGTGTGTTCTTCTCATGAACCACAGCTCGAGTCATTGCATGTATGTTATTCTCACAAACCACATAAGGATACACCAGTGTCATTGCATGTGTGTTCTTTTCATGAGCCACAACCAGTGTCATTGGATGTGTGTTCTTCTCACAAACCACACATGGATCCAACAGTGTCATTGCATGTGTGTTCTTCTCACAAACCACATAAGGATCCACCAGTGTCATTGGATGTGTGTTCTTTTCATGAACCACACCTAGTGTCATTGCATGTCTGTTCCTCTCACAAACCACACATGGATCCACCGGTGTCATTGCATGTGTGTTCTTCTCATGAACCACAGCTAGTGTCATTGGATGTGTGTTCTTTTCATGAACCACAGCTAGAGTCATTGCATGTGTGTTCTTCTCACAAACCACATAAGGATCCACCAGAGTCATTGCATGTGTGTTCTTCTCACAAACCACATAAGGATACACCAGTGTCATTGGATGTGTGTTCTTTTCATGAACCACACCTAGTGTCATTCCATGTATGTTCCTCTCACAAACCACACATGGATCCACCAATGTCATTGCATTTGTGTCATTCTCATGAACCACAGCTAGAGTCATTGCATGTGCGTTCTTTTCACAAACCACTCCTAGAGTCATTGCATGTGTGTTCTTCTCACAAACCACATAAGGATACAACAGTGTCATTGCATGTGTGTTCTTCTCATGAACCACAGCTCGAGTCATTGCATGTATGTTATTCTCACAAACCACATAAGGATACACCAGTGTCATTGCATGTGTGTTCTTTTCATGAGCCACAACCAGTGTCATTGGATGTGTGTTCTTCTCACAAACCACACATGGATCCAACAGTGTCATTGCATGTGTGTTCTTCTCACAAACCACATAAGGATCCACCAGTGTCATTGGATGTGTGTTCTTTTCATGAACCACACCTAGTGTCATTGCATGTCTGTTCCTCTCACAAACCACACATGGATCCACCGGTGTCATTGCATGTGTGTTCTTCTCATGAACCACAGCTAGTGTCATTGGATGTGTGTTCTTTTCATGAACCACAGCTAGAGTCATTGCATGTGTGTTCTTCTCACAAACCACATAAGGATACACCAGTGTCATTGCATGTGTGTTCTTCTCATGAACCACATCTAGAGTCATTGCATGTCTGTTCTTCTCACAAAGCACATAAGGATCCACCAGTGTTATTGGATGTGTGTTCTTTTCATGAACCACACCTAGTGTCATTGGATGTGTGTTCTTCTCAGAGACCACACATTGATCCACCACTGTCATTGCATGTGTGTTCTTCTCATGAACCACATAAGGATCCACTAGTGTCATTGGATGTGTGTTCTTTTCATGAACCACACCCAGTGTCATTGCATGTATGTTCCTCTCGCAAACCACATTAGGATACACTAGTTTCATTGCATGTGTGTTCTTCTCATGAACCACAGCTAGAGTCATTGCATGAGCGTTGTTTTCACAAACCACTTCTAGAGTCATTGCATGTGTGTTCTTCTCACAAACCACATAAGGATACACCAGTGTCATTGCATGTGTGTTCTTCTCATAAACCACATATAGAGTCATTGCATGTTTGTTATTCTCACAAACCACATAAGGATCCACCAGAGTCATTGCATGTGCATTCTTTTCATGAACCACATCAGGATCCACCAGTGTCATTGGATGTGTGTTTTTCATAAACCACACCCAGTGTCATTGCATGTTTGTTCCTCTCACAAACCACACATGGATACACCAGTGTCATTGCATGTGTGTTCTTCTCATGAACCATAGCTAGAGTCATTGCATGTGTGTTCTTTTCACAAACCACTGCTACAGTCATTGCATGTGTGTTCTTCTCACAAACCACATAAGGATACACCAGTATCATTGCATGTGTGTTCTTCTCATGAACCACATCTAGAGTCATTGCATGTCTGTTATTCTCCCAAACCACATAAGGATCCACCAGAGTCATTGCATGTGTGTTCTTCTCACAAACCACATAAGGATCCACCAGTGTCATTGGATGTGTGTTCTTTTCATGAACCACACACAGTTTCATTGCATGTCTGTTCCTCTCACAAACCACACATGGATCCACCAGTGTCATTGCATGTGTGTTCTTCTCATGAACCACAGCTAGAGTCATTGCATTTGCGTTCTTTTCATCAACCACTACTGGAGTCATTGCATGTGTGGTCGTCTCACAAACCACATTAGGATACACTAGTGTCATTGCATGTGTGTTCTTCTCATGAACCATAGCTAGAGTCATTGCATGTCTGTTATTCTCACAAACCACATAAGGATACACCAGTGTCATTCATGTGTGTTCTTTTCATGAACCACACCCAGTGTCATTGGATGTGTGTTCTTCTCACAAACCACACATGGATCCACCAGTGTCATTGCATGTGTGTTCTTCTCATGAACCACACATGTATCCACCCAGTGTGATTGCATGTCTGTTCTTTTCACAAACCACATATGGATCCACCAGTGTCATTGCATGTATCTTCTTTTCATGAACCACACCCAGTGTCATTGCATGTGTGTTCCTCTCATAAACCACACATGGATCCACCAATGTCATTGCATGTGTGTTCTTATGAACCACATCTAGAGTCATTGCATGTCTGTTCTTCTCACAAACCACATAAGGATCCACCAGTGTCATTGGATGTGTGTTCTTTTCATGAACCACACCCAGTGTCATTGCATGTGTGTTCTTCTCACAGACCACACATTGATCCACCAGTGTCATTGCCTGTGTGTTCTTCTCATGAACCACATCTAGAGTCTTTGCATGTCTGTTCTTCTCACAAACCACACATGGATCCACCAGTGTTAATGCATATCTGTTCTTTTCATGAACCACAGCTAGAGTCATTGCATGTATGTTCTTCTCACAAACCACACAAGGATCCACCGGTGTCATTGCATGTCTGTTCTTTTCATGAACCACACCAGTGTCATTCTAGTGTGTTCTTCTCACAAACCACACATGGACCCACCAGTGTCATTGCATGTCTGCTCTTTTTATTAACCACAGTTAGAGCCATTGCATGTGTGTTCTTTTCACAAACCACATATCACCAGTGTCATTGCATGTGTGTTCCTCTCATAAACCACATATGGATCCACCCAGTGGGATTGCATGTGTGATCTTCTCACAAACCACATAAAGATCCACCAGTGTCATTGGATGTGTGTTCTTTTCATAAACTAGATATGGATCCTAACCTTAGGAGAGCCCTAACCTTAGCCCCCCAATGGGTGGCCTTTAGACCGAGTCTTCTAGAAGGCACGCCCTAACACAGTTCTTCTGCTTAACGATGTTACATACTGTTCGATCGGGGCGCTTGGACGATTGGGATGGTCTTCGTGAGAGTGATCCGCGAGTAGGCTGTTCTGCGCCATGATTGGCCATGCTTGCTATGGACAAACTGGCAACACCGGGCGCTCCCCTGTTGCGAGTGTCACGACTCACGAGTTCAGTGGGCCATATCCCAGTGTCACGTCCCCATTACTTCTCTTCCTCCCTGTACTTCTCTTCCTTCCCCTTGAAGCCACTTTCCGCACTTCACTCCCATCCTTCCGTAGCCGCAAGCCGGCGGCGCCTCCATCCCAATACCCTCTCCGGCAGCCACCCCCCTTCCCCCCCCCCCCCTCTCACCATGGGTTCAAGGGGAGACGGTGAGGAAACGCGTCGTGATGACAGGGACGATGATTTCGATGTGAGTCGTCTCATCTCTATCTCTATCATCTATGTCAAGTTATCTATTTTTTGAGCTAGATCTACTCTGTTTACTCATGCGCGTATGATGTGTTAGGCCAACCAGACGATGTATGACTCCGACTATCACAGTTTAGCGGATGAAGACAGTCCTCTGCTATGTAAACATGGATATGTACCCGCTAAATTTGCAGCATTCGAAGGACGAAACGCAGGCAGGAGGTTTCTACGGTGTCAAGGACATCGTGCAATGATGCAAGGCGGTAGTTGCGGTGTTGTCAAATGGGTAGATCCAGAGTGGCCCAAATCGATGCAGAAAACGCTGGACAAACTATGGGAAATGACTGTTGAGTTGAAAGAATCCGTATTCAGTTCACTTCTTGACAGTGTTGAGATGAAGCTATGGGAACCAGTTGACACGACCAAGCATAAGCGAGATCTCAGGTGGGTGCAAGACAAGGTTAGCAAAGTCGAGAAGGAGAGGGACGCGGTGTTGGCCCTGAAGGCTAAAGCAGAGCAAGAACTGACTCAAGCAACGAATGATCTTCACAAGGCGAAAGTCCTGCAGTTCACAACTACGAGTATTGATAAGTGCATGAGGAAAAATGCAGAGAAACAATTGAAGTTGTGCAAGGAAGATGCTAAAAGGAAGGAGCAGACGATTCGATCCTTGCTCTCGCAGGAAGATGCGCATCGGGCTAAGATTAGGAAGATCAAGGAGATGTGTGATAAGTAGTTCTATTTAGCTTGAGATCCGTGCCTTTTTAAGTTGTAATAGTTGTACTTGTTGACCTAGCGGTCTGAACTATTGGCCCCGGAGTCCTGGGAGGAAAAACATTGGTCGCCCGTTAATCTATCTTAACCCTGCATTACTTCCTTTTGTCTGACCAATGCCCCTTGGACATTCCACCCATCGCTTCATCGTCCTCGTGTACAAATAGGAGGCGCCACAGCGCGTCGCTTCGTCGTCCATCCCCTCACCCTCCCCAATCTCCACTACGTCGTTGCTTCGTCATCCATCCCCTCGATCCCTCTCCAATCTCCACCGCACCGCCATGGAGAATCCCGCGCTGAACTTCTACGAGGCGGTGTTGTTCGCGCACTTCGACATCCTCGCGCCGACGGCCGTGACGGTGCCCCACGGATGGCGCATCAGCTATGCGGAGGTGCCGGTGGCTCCGCTCCTCGTCCCTAGTGGAGCCAGATGACCGCGTGGAAGAGGGTGCTGCCCCGGTACGCGGCGGCTAGCCCGTACTGGCCGCACTATTCAAGAAGGAGCGGAAGGCCAAGATTGGAAACCGCATCGTTTACGGCCGCGTGGTGCACCGGGATCTCCGCAACCAAGAAGGGCGGGAGAGGTTCTGGTCCGTCCCTGGATGGACCAAGTACACTATCATCGCCGCCACTCGCCGCGAAGAGGTGCTCCGTCTCGCGAACAATGCGGAAATCATGGAGGTTCCGTCCGAAGATGGCGAGGAAGCCGGCGGCTCGGAGGACAGCGGCAGTGGAAGTGAAATTGTTGACTAGTGGTTGAATTAATGTAGGATGTGAAATCGCACCTTTGTTTAGAAGAATTTGTTGTTGAATTAATGAAATGCCTCGATTTAGATCTCTGTCACGATTAATTTATGGAAGAATTTGTGATTTAGATCAATTTCTGCCTCGATTTAGATCTCTGTCCTAGATTGGGAACGTGACCATGGACCAAAGACCCTTTTTCTACTAGTGTATTCTGACATTGGTGGTTTGTTTAAACGTAATCTACGTGGATTGTGCCGCATGCAAATGGCACAACCACAATTTATAAAGTGGAAGCACGTACACCCGGTTACTGGAGATCCGGGAGCTTCGCTAGATGTAGGGGATGTAGGAGCACAGAGGCGGTGAGATAGACGGGCTCAAGATTGGGCCAGAAAGTGGTACCGATTTCCTCCTCATCTGGGCATTATCGGTTGCCATTGTTGTTTATGTCGCCATGTCGTTGTGCAGCATCTGAAATAAGTTGTTGCTTCATGGAGTGTGGCAGCTTAAATAATTTATTTCTGTGCCACTTACATTCCATCGTATTTGGAGACCTCCTTCCCCTCAGCAATCGTAGAACCGGTGCTGCGTGTTTTCAGATAGCAGTGGCACAATCACAATTTCGGATTCAACTACTGACTCGGGCGTTTCCAAACCCTAAGCTGCGGTACATTTTACTCAGAGAATGTGGGTAGATTGTTTCGCCCAGCAACATGCCATACACAGAGCTCCAGAATTTAACCGAATTACATATATAGGTTCAAGTTCAACACATTACTATGCATCTTCATTTCCAGCAGCCTTCTTCTGCAGCATGGGTGCCAAGCCTTCACATCCACTGGTTTCTTCATTTCCTGCCTTCTTCCTCTTCCTCGGTGCCAATTTTCTTAGCTTCACTACTCTGCATCGCTAGGACAATGGGCACCAGAATCGTGTCCAGCATCATCTTTCCACTCATTTTTAATTTCTTCGGGTAGAAAAATGACTGACCTGGAAGTCATGTTTCTAACCTTGTGGCGCTTCCTGTCAAAGAAACAAGACTGTTGCATAACTTCCCAATATCTACAGAGTAAATAAAACAAAAATTACAATTCAGCACGAACATGCAAACCCCAAGAGACTTTTGCTTACAAGGAGCTAATTGGGTTCGAGCAACCACCCTGTCCAAGAATAGAAGGGCGACTCCCAGTTGCAGCAGCTTCCACATCCAATACATCACAATTCAGCTCAAACATGCAAGCCGAAGCATACCTTTTTATCAACCCAATTAGCTGACTGTCACACTTTAGAGGAACCATGATGCCACGTTCATCCATGAAGCTGAACTTTGCAGTCTGCTTTGGCCATAATTCATCATGATTACACAGAGCAGCAACCATACCAGATATAGTGCAGATCTGCACAGACACTTCTTCCATCGTGATACAATGGTGTCCATACCACTTTCCCTTAGAGTCGTACCTGAAGAGGACTACCGTAACCAGGTAAGGGTGGTCCGCGGAGATCCCACTTGACAAAAAACTATGGATAAAATATGTTTGTCAGCGTTGGGATAACAAACAATTTTAGGTTCAGTAGCTAGCCAGTAGTTATAATTAGTGCGAATAGCAAAGAGAAGGGTATCTCACCCGCTTGTAGCCAGAACTTCTTCTTCCTTGGTAGTAGGATCTGCCATCCTCCGAGCTGCTCGGCTCGTCGGTGGCGGAGGTGGGCTAGAGCCTCGCAACGGCGGCTACGGCATGCGCCATTGGAGCTCGGGCGCAGCAACTTGGCGCCGGAAGTCAAGTGTCCGAAGGGATCGTCCTGCCTGGAGGGTGGATTCCGACGCCACTAGTGCTAGGGGAAAGGTGGGAATGGATTTGTAAAATTGGTCAACGCATCCAATCCACTTAGTTCCTCGATTTGCCTAAGAGGTTGCCGCGTTGGCGCTCGCGTTATGAACAGATGACCGACATGAGGGTCCCGACCGTCTACTTCACGGGGAAGTTTCACGGAATGTTTGAATTTGGCAGGGGTGAGATGAGTTTGCATCGAAATGGCCCCTCTCGGTAGTTGGCGGCCCAACATTTCGAAACGCGGAAATTTCAGGCAACTTAGGTACTACGGTGCACTGGCCTGCGAACTTTGGTACCACAGACGAACATGCCCGATTGATGGTGTTACCCGCACACTACAACACGAACATTGGGCCCTCGATCTTATTGACGCCGAGACACACGTCTAATTGCTGCGCTCGCGATGGCGTGGTAAAAAAAGCCGCTAGGGATAACTGTGTTGGAGGAAAGTGCATATGCAGCGCTGTTTTTTGGCTCGGCACAATGTCATCCCCTTAGCTAGCACTTCAGTGGCACCATAGGGGATACGCCTCGGTACATAATGGAAGGCAGTGGAATTTTAGTGTCATGTAGCAGTGAGGTTACTACCGTGTTTGGTACAGATTTAAGTGGCACAATAGTTAATGACGATTAGTGGTTACAAATCATTTTATAATATAAATAGATTGGGATCTACAATTGTCTAACATATAAAATTCCATTTTATTACAAAATATAAAACTCATTACATTACATCGGAGTAAATAATAGCTCATGGAAGTTTTGGCCGATTATGCTATCCCGATTCTTTTTGGCAGTGGAATGGACGATGAGAGGACACGTGGCAACATCACCGCGGAGCCCTACTCTCCTGGGAAGGCGGTCCCCGCCACCCCGTGTTTCATGCCACGAAAAGCTCGCGTGCCCTTTCTTGCCCCATGTCACAGGATAGTGGGCCACACGCTATCCCCTGGGCCATGCCTCAACGGCTATGGGCAACGCTACTCTTGGAGAGAAATATTGGCAGGGAGACATGCACTCTGCACCCGCTAGGTGGTGGGGCCCATGGGTAGCCGAGCTAGCAGGGAGACTCTTGTCGGCCGCTGGTTCTCCCGGTCGGTGAGCCGACGTGGCAGCGGAGGCTCGCTCCGTACGTGGGTCCTCACGCCCAAAAGTGGAGGTGGTAGTTGAAAACATCAGCGGATGTGGGTTCTCACGAAGAGGACGTGCAGTGTGCGGTCGTGCGCGGTTTCTCGCGTCCAAAGGTACGTTGGACCTGTGTATTTGTGGATCGTCGCACGCTAAGGTACAGTCTCTGCATGTGGGTCCTAACCATCAGCGGTTTTTTGCCTCTGAAGGTACTATCATTCATGGGCGTACGCGGTTCCTCGCGCGCAGAAGTACAATCTGAGCATGGAACCGGATGACACCCCTTCGTGCCATATGACTGGTTTAGCATAAACCCCTTGGGTTTTTTCTTTCGTATGTCGTGTATATATTCGATCCTTTCGTCTCTCTCTGGCTTCTCTGTGTGTGCGCTTCTCTCCACCCTCTCGATCCATAAGTCCACGACGGTCGTGTTCCCATGCACGTCTTGACGTTGCTTACCTGTTGAGTTCACTAACCTCCCCCCGCCATCATGCAGTGGTATGCTCGGTTGCCCGTGCCAACAGTAGCTATTGGTGGATTAGTAAGGTTTATTCCATGTTCTTCTGCGTTTATTTCATTGAATCTTTTTGTAGATTTTCTACTCGCCAACGGTTGCCTCTCTATGTTTACCTCGCAGGTCCTACACGCTTCTCGGTGTGAGCGGTACATCCTCTCCGCTTCTTCTTTTATTTTTTGTTTACTTTTCCAGCTTACCTGTAATTATTTCTTTGTTCCTTTTCAAGGTTTCCTCAGAAGATATTTCTTCGATGCATAAGACTTCTATCCCTTGCATCATGACATCTTTGAGGTGATGGTACGTTTCGTGTGCTCTTTCCTTTCTTCATATTTCCGTACTTTATAGCTTGTACACTTTTTGCTAAAGATTGTAGCCCGCGGCGGTATTACTTTCCTTTCTTAGGTGGATTGCAATTGTATTCCATTGACCATCCGAGGACGTGCTACGTCAGCACGCATTTCCAACTGATTAACATCGGCTCAGGTGAGCGGTAGTTTTTTGGCTAGTTCAGTTTTCTTCCTTGTCGTTATCGTTTGCTATTTCGTAATGTTTTTTCGTTTATTGTGTAGGAAATGTCATTGCCTTGTCATTTTTGGTGAATCGTGCCGATGCTGCTTTACGGTGAACATAATAAAGTTGAAAAGAGCGTTGCAAATGGATCTGAGTGGACATGTGGTAGCCCGTGTCTTCACAACTGGGTTCGCTTGAGGCGGTCTTTTCGCGAGCCTCTTCATGATGTTGTGTTGCGCTATGTAACTTCTTCAATTTGATCTTCATAGAAGCGACGGTGGGGTGTACACGGTCATAGATAGAGTGTACAATGTTGGGTGTACACTGTTGTACACGATCGTGGATAGAGAACGTTATGTTGTATTCTACGTGTAAATGCTGTTCTAATATGAATACAAAAGGTTGGTGACCTGTCTTCATAACACTGCGTGTCTAGGTCTGCTTCGAACGGCAATGTATGTTTGTGCTAATATAGATGCGAACAAAAATGATGATGTAGTTTTGTATGACCGCATGTGTTAGTCTGCTTCAAATGACAATATAAGTTTGTACTTCTTTAGCTGTCCTTCTTCTATTGGGCTCGTAGCGCATGCGTGTGACAGTTGCTTCCCGCTTCATGTAATCATTATGCGAGTCACGACCTCCAAGCGACTTCTTTGTTCTCATAGTCTTCCCCTCAAATTTTTTCTCGCTTCGTTTAATCATCGTGCGACTCAGCCAACACAGACCATGATGTCCGGTAGACTTGCCTCAGCATTACCGTTCCTTGATGTACTATGTGGTACGATCGCTTCGTGTTTCTGCTTTTTTTTGTTTGTTGCCTATATAAACCCACTGCATTGTCGTTCCTCCCTCACTCACACACACTCTCTTTCTCCTCTCACTCGGAACAGTTAGCTGTGACACTAGGCTGAAGCCAGCATGCCTCCCGGTTCTTCTCTCGACTGCTTCTCCGCTCCAGCGAACGACTACACCAAACACTGAACCAGATTCATGTGCAGGTCATCCTCTTCTTCGGCATCCAAGGCATGTTAGTATTTCTATGCTCCGTGCATGTTTCCCTTCTTTCGTTCGCGGCCATATAACGTGTCTATTCAGTTGCATTCACTACCAAGGAACATCATCATCTGGCCCCGCTTTCTGTTGCAATACATGATGCGGGCATTGGATCTGCCCACGCGTACCTATCGTCATCGCTTCACCCTTCCCAGGGAACCCGGGGCACGGCATGTCATCGTCTCCGCGTGTATGGCGACCGTGTGTGAGAGTTGTTTTCCCGCGCGAGGAGGACCCACCGCACGTCCTCGTTGCGAGAACCCGTGGATGGCGAGTGTTTCCGCTTCCATCTCAGCTCTCGATCGCGAGAACCCGCAGCCGGTGAGAGTTTCCGCTGCCGCGTCGCCGCAAGAACCCGTGGATGATGCGGATTTCCACTGCCACCTTAGCTCTCGGGCACGACGACCCGTGGAGGGCGAGGGTTTCTGCTGCCACGTCGGCTTCCAACAGGCCCCATGCCCCAGTGGGTCCGGAGCTCTGTTGCACTCTAGAAGCCTCTCACTGAGCATGATCCTGCCCACGGCTGTGGATGGCAGCCCCATGGCGCGCGCGGCCCACCGTTCGGTGAGGTCGGGGTAGGAAATGGCACGCAAGCTGCCCGCGCCAGGGAATCCCGATAGGTGGTCCCCTCCTACCTGGGAGAGGGGGGCTCCGCTGCTATTGTGACGCTGATGGCTCAAAATATATTCGAACTCGTTGGGAACCCCAAGAGCAAGGTATGATGAGCACAGCAGCAAGTTTTCCCTCAGTTATGAAACCAATTTATCGAACTAGTAGGAGCAAGGAAATAACTACAAGGTGTTGCTAGCAACTTGGAATCTTGCACAACACAACCAAAGAACTTTGCCCCAATTTACAGTGAGATTGTCAATCTCACCGGTTTTGCTGAACACAAAGGATTAAACATATAGTGTTGAAGATAGCAATTGCTTGCATAAAGTAAACAGTAAACGGTAAACATTAGATGGTATAGGAATGATAAAAGCATGGACCATGGTCCATATTTCACTAGAGGTGCTTCTCCTTAAGATAAATAACATGCTGGGTGAACAAATTATAGTGGGCCAATTGATAGATTTGAGAAAGCATAACAATGCATATACTAGACATCTTGACTCCTATGATATTTGATTGGGCATTACAACATTATACATAGACCGTAATCTAACTGCATCTATGACTAATAATCCACCTTCAGTTTATCATCCGAATCCATTCCAGTATTAAGTTGCAAGTAACAGATAATTGCATTAAGCAAAGTGTTTAAAGTTAACAATACGATCGCCCCATAGACAAAGGATTGTTGTTTTATCCCTAGTAGCAACAGCACATCTACAACCTTAGAGATTTCTATCACTTCCCTGTAGGGGTTCCGTGCATGAAAACAATAAATTTTTACCCTACGCCCTTGAACCCCTGATGTTGCTAGGACATATCTATTAGTAATACAGTAACGGGAGGGGCTTTTCACGAACTTACCCTTGAAGACCGAAAAGCATTGTCAACGCTCAGGAGATCGTGGTTGATGTAGATGAGCCGAAGCCGACCTCAAGGTCGTGATGAAGTCCTTGTGCTCCTTTGGCTCCAACGACTTGAGTGCCTCAAGTACGACACCTCACGGGGAGTTACACACGTCCGGTGCCTGGTGATGACTCCCGCTTCCCCGATCCAGCAGTAGTTGTGGAAGTAGAGCTCCTAGATACGAATCCCGCAGCACGGCGGCTCTCTGCGGTGAAGATGTCTCTCGTTCGCGCAGTCCGAACTTGGGACCACCGTCACGAGAGAGAGAGAGAGAGAGAGAGAGAGAGAGAGAGAGAGAGAGAGAGAGAGAGAGAGAGAGAGAGAGAGAGAGAGAGAGAGAGAGAGAGAGAGAGAGAGAGAGAGAGAGAGAGAGAGAGAGAGCGAGAGAGAGAGTGAGAGAGAGAATATCAATTGGAGTTCCTCCCAAAAGTGAGAATACCTTTATTGAATATTGTGTGTATTTATCTGGCCAAATACCCCCACTATATATAGGGGGAGGGGAGGTACTACCTCCCTCAAAGTCCCGGGGTGGGACTAAAGGAGGAGGAGGTGGGGGAGGCGTCGCCGGCCACCCCTCCATGGGCCCCACATGCGAGGCTGGCCCAATAAGGCCGTCGGCCATCCCCTTGGCCCCTCCTAGGGGTTCGGCCCCCTCTTGGGCCTTTTCCCCTCCGGGAATTGGCCCGTTAAGCCCTTTGACCATTTAATTGATTTTCTCTTTTATTAAATAATTATGAATAAATGATTAAATCAATATTTAACATTCATTCATATATTATTCAATCTCCATGGTTATGGAACACTTCCACCTCCATTCTGGACATCCTCCGGACTTACCAAAACCCTTCTCGTTTTCTCTCTATATTCTTCGGCGATTCTTCCGATCCTATAAACATTCTCTAAGTATCATCAAGCCCTTAAGCGTGATACCCCACGGTTCGGGAACACTCCAGACATGCTCGGGACACTCCCGCACCAATGATTGACAGAGGGACCTGGATGGCCATGTGACCCCTGTGCGTTCCACGAAGATCTTTTGTCGTTTGAACCGGGACAGTCGTGTCTTATTCCCTTTGTCTCTCGATACTTACATTGCCCAAGATCTGATCAATGACATCACCATGTCGTGTTCAATCTCGTTACCGAACAATGCTACTTGACTCCGACAAGTGATATCCCTGTGATCAAACCACACGTTGCGCAGCTATTGGATACAACTTCTCCGAGTGGGCCCTTGAGTATCTTTCCGTCACGTGGACGGACAAATCCTGCTCTTGACATATATTGCCTCTACAGTTTCCTCCGAGTACCTGAACACACCTTTATAACCACTGTATTACCAAGTGGCGCTTGATGCTATCTAAGCACTCTCGGAAGATAGTGATTGATATAGCCTCACGGTCTAAGGAATAGTCTACGAGGATCCATTTCTAATCATCGTAACTTGAACTTCGTGACATGATCGGGTCACGATGTTTAGGTTGGGTATTGGTTCATCATCTCATTCTCTGAATGAGTTGACTCCATTTCCAACTGGCATAAATGCCACATGATCAGGAAACTTGATCATCTGTTGACAAATGAACCAGTGACTAGAGTTTCACTGGTAACCCCTGGTTGTTTATATATCGCACGTGTATTGATGTTTCCACTCAATACAGTCATAGCATGATATAAAACTTAATCATAAACTATATGAAATATGATAATAGTCCTTATTACTATTTGTCTCTAGGGCATATTTCCAACAGTCTCCCACTTGCACTAGAGTACAAATACACTAGCTGCATTTGTTCTTTAATCATTGGCACCATATATCCGGTACCCTGAACATGCTTGCTCATGGAAGAGGTTGAGTCTTGGGTATGTACTTTACAGTCCCAAATCCTTTGCAACTTACTAATGTCACCTTGATTGACATTAATACTTTATCATCACATGATAACATATGTGTGTATGCATCGTTGCTATGGCAGCAGAATGAGGCCTGATTCCAGGAGCCTACAGTGACTTTAGATCAACCTCGAGGGCTTTCTCATGGGCACTGTGCCCTGGGACACATCATTCTATGTTAAAAGCGAACTAGCCCCGCCATAACATTATACAACACTTTAGATGGTACCCTTATCTATTATTATAAATGTATTCATCGAAACACTAGTGCACTCTGTGTAACTCTCGATGTTTTGTTCACCTCGCTTCCTACTTGACTTCAATCAGTATTTACGGGAGTTTCCAACATATTCCCTTATAACATAACCCTTTATGTTTTAAGATATGTCATCCTTTACAAATTTGGAAAATATGTCTACAGTTCTCTATTAGACACTGCGGACAGACTTAGCTCAACGTTCCGTGATTCAAACTTAATCACTTTCAAACATTCTTTATTGGATCATATATTATGTTAAGTTATCACCATGGTTTTCTAAGATAGAACCTATGTCTCAACATAGTGGATGATGCTCACCCTTTTCTTTCTTTCAACCATTGATGTTAAACTTAATGTTATTCCTAACTTGAGTTATTAAGGACCAGTTCCTCAATTAACTTCTATTCTAAAACCGTTTTCAGAATCCCTTAAGAAATACTACATAATATCATAATCAACTTCTACACCTCATAAATCATTATTTATTGGTACTTATGCTTTTATTCTTAACTCACTTAAGAATCACTCCTACAAGCTCCCACTCAAAATATATTTCTAACACATTTGGGTATGAGTCACTACTCTTACTCAATCTATGTTCCTACATATTTTAATTTGAGACTTATATTGCTCCCACTCAAAAATATGTCATTCACATATTGTTTTAGGAAGACTTTCATAGCTCCCACTCAATTTCATGCAAATTGCATATCTACTCATCATTTTGAACAACTTCAAAATCTCTTGATCAAATATCAAAGTGAGAGATTTAATATGAGACACTAGTACTTTTACTAGTTTTAAATCCACTAGACATTAAGCACACTTGAATCAAATTCATTTGAATTCGTCCAATACTTGACAAATTGTGCTTTTGTCATTCACCCCATTTTCCACTATGGCTTTATAGTCATTTGGGAAAATTCCAAGTAACCCCTTTTTACTTGTGAGATTCAACAACGAATTGCTTTCTAATATCAAGGGAATTTTGCTTCTAGGATTTCTCATAATTCTAGTTTACCATTATTTCCTTAGTAGTTCGTAGGTATGTCATATTCCAAGAATCATGACAAATGATTAACAAATGTCTCCATACAAGATATGGATTACATTTTGAATCCTACTTCATGTAGTGAAAACACTAGTGGGGAAAACACAATGATCATTATCATTGATTCTTTCCTTTGTGAAGAGAATCGTTTAGGAACTTTTTCCGTTGCACTCCTCAACACTCTGATGTAGGGATTTCAATCCTCATCGTGTTTTTCACTATCTTCCATTTGCTTCATAATCGAGAAATGTCACTAAAAGTGAGCTTTCTCAAGAATGCACCAAAATTCAAGCAATACGAATTTTGCTTCCCTTTTGGTTTCAGTTATGGATTTCGTATTCAAAGTTTCCAATGAATACTATACAAGGACTTATTCATATTGTTTTGGTTATATCGAATAACCCCAAAACTTTTACGACAATCCATACTAGATATGGAGCCGCTTTCACGAGTTCAAATGGTTCACTATATATTCTAATTGAGTGCTAACTATTACTTAACTAATGGTCTCTACATATACACTACAATGATTTATTTGGTGCCATCTATTTACCCATTTTGATATCTAATATCACATTGTGATGCTTTGCATTTTGACGTTTCAAAATGCTTCGCATTTCACAATTTCTTTTATGCCATTCTTATAAAGTCGAATTTCATTACTATTTATCAAATCGTAGTAATTAGATTCTCTTTTATATTTATACCCTTTATTTATGAAACACTTTGATCAAATCAAATAGTTTCATACTTATGTTTCCTTTGGTAAACTTATTTACACATTTAAATAATCATATAATGATAATTACCATTTTCGTTAAAACACAATACATCGAATATGTATTTACTTTTAACAATTCATCAAACAGTTTGTATTTAAGTAATACACGGTGTTCAGGTTATTTTGCCGAACTTAGGCATGATTTATATGTGATAAGAAATCGAATGACTTTCACATATTATCATTATTACTTTGAATTTATATAATGGTTTCATTCATTAATGAATATATCATTAAGTTGGGTATTTTTAAAGCATTTCAATATTTTACAAATGTTCATGTATTATCAATTAGTTTCAAACAACAAGGATAATTCACATATAATCAAACAAGATATGAACATAAAAAGAAATCATTCATAAAAGTAGAACAACTGTTTGTTACAAACTCATATGAATAACCCTCTCACAAAGTGTGAGACACACTAAAGAAGTTCATAATATTTTGATTACAATAACTGTCCAAAAACATAAACTAAATGATAAATGTCGAGGGAGAGTGTCGTCGGCCATCATCATCATGCTCTCCGTCAACACGCAACGTCACCTCCTCTCCAGCAAGCACCTCTCATGCAGAAGGACCTGTTTTCAACAAAACAGAACAAGTATCAAATATACTTAACACTGCAAATGTGTTTGCAAGATTATAACATTTATAAAATTGTATATCAAATATATACCTTTGTCATTGATTACCCCAGCGACATCGGGTTCAACCACCACATCTCTGAAATGTGATATGAACTCGTGGAAATCCTGTGTTTCTGCGTCGCCTCTCATAATGCAAATCCTGACTTATGCTTGGAAGCTTGGTCGTAGCGACCGCATCACAACTCCCATTGCAAAAGAGCTTTCGAACCAGTTGTCCAGGTAGTATGCCAGACTCATGTATGCATCGTACATGCTCAACAAGTGCTCGTCTAGTGAGGATCCCTCCTCCATCTTTATGGAGAGGAAGTCCCCCATCAGCTCATACTCCCACATGCGTACTTGTTCCACGAAATGCGATCTCAGATGTGCCATGACCATTCAGGGGTTAAGACTTCCCACCATTAGCCATATCCCATCCTCCATCCCGAGGAGCATCGTCACTGATATGAATGTGGCCATCACACGACGACGGCAGCGGAGATCCTTCTGCTCCTGGGTCTCATGAGAATAGGGTGGCTCCAAGTACATCTCGTAGATCATGTAGTCAGCCACTTTGTTCTCACCAAGGAGATCTAAAAGGCACATGACCCATGCATAGAAGTTGGATCCATCTAACTTGAGATTTTCTCCTTTTAACCAATCGTCGGGGAGAACCATTTTCTACATTTATAATTGCAAAAAGGAATTTAGACTAAGTTTATAATTAAATGAGTTAATAATAACTCCACTCAGAAACACCTATCCCCATAAGGGTTCCTAGTGATAACACGACCCCTATCAGCCACATCTCCCCCGATCATCACGGCCATCAATGTGGGTTCAAGGGTGGACGCTAAATGTCCGTCACATCATTCATGCGACTCGTGCTCGATATTTCGACCATCCTTGTTCCGAGGCCATGTTTGTACATGCTAGGCTTGCCAACTCAACCTTAGTGTGTTAGCTGTGCAACATGGCTTACACCCACTGTATGCGAACGTAGATATGTCTGACACCCGATCATCACGGCCTGCCTCATACCGAAGAACTATCTTGGTGGTGCACACTAAGGGGGAACACAATCATTGGTAATTTTAATAGGGATCATCTTATTAGGCTACAGTTGAGTATCTAATACTAGCACACAATAAGATATACAAACAATAACATTGAATGTAAATGCGATGTGATATGGTCCTTCACGTCGTGATCTCCATCCGTCGTCACCGGATTCCGGCGCCAGGGTTCCGACGCCGTAGACACCAGGGTACTAGTGTCTTTCCAGCGTGGTAGTTCGTCACCTCTGTGACTATCTACTACGTAACATAAGGTAATCAATTTACCTTTGCCACAACCATATCACAAAGCAACGCCCCCTGGAAAACAAAGTTAGATGCCTCTACCTTATCTTTGCATGTTTTATGTGGCTGAATGGGCTTTCACACAAGAACCGTTCTTACCTACGAACTTTCAGCACAATGCTGATCAAGTAGTTGTCTCTTCTACACCCCTTTCGGGGCCCTCCATTGCAAATGTTATACCAACTAATGCGAGAGAGACAGACACCCCCTAAGCCACTTTATATGGTACAAGCCGTATGTCAAGCGTGGACCAGTCTCACGAATGAACGCGTAAAGTCGGTTGGGGGCCGCTTCATCAAGCATTACTGTGGTATACACAAGTACACGTGGGAGGGTAACAACTAAAAGATCAACGCCCACATGCTACATCTCGTGTGTTCTACCCGTACTAGCATTACTACGCATAGATCTAGCTCCGATACCACTTTAGGGGTTCCGCGCATGAAAACAATAAACTTTTACCCTACGCCCCTGAACCCCTGAAGTTGCCAGGACCTATCTATTAGTAATACAGTAATGGGAGGGGCTTTTCGCAAACTTACCCTTGACGGCCGAAAAGCATTATCAATGCTCAGGAGAGCATGGTTGATGTAGATGAGCCGAAGCCGACCTCAAGGTCGTGATGAAGTCCTCGCGCTCCTTTGGCTCCAACGACTTGAGTGCCTCAAGTGCGACACCTCGCGGGGAGTTACACACGTCCGGTGACTAGCGATGACTCCCGCTTCCCCGATCTAGCAGCAGTTGCGGAAGTAGAGCTCCTGGATCCAAATCCCGCAGCGCGACGGTGTTCCGCGGTGAAGATGTCTCTCGTTCGCGCAGTCCGAACTTGGGACCACGGTCACGAGAGAGATAGAGAGAGAGAATATCAATTAGAGGTCCTCCCAAAAGTGAGAAGACCTTTATTGAATATTGTGTGTATTTATCTGGCCAAATACCCCCACTATATATAGGGGGAGGGGAGGTACTACCTCCCTCAAAGTCCCGGGGTGGGACTAAAGGAGGAGGAGGTGGGGGGAGGCGCCGCCGGCCACCCTTCCATGGCCCCATGTGGGAGGCTGGCCCAATAAGGCCGTCGGCCACCCCCTTGGCCCCTCCTAGGGGTTCGGCCCCCTCTTGGGCCTTTTCTCCTTCGGGAATTGGCCCTTTAAGCCCTTTGACCATTTAATTGATTTTCTCTTTTATTAAATAATTATGAATAAATGATTAAATCAATATTTAATATTCATTCATATATTATTCAATCGCCATGGTTATGGAACACTTCCACCTCCATTCCGGACATCCTCCGGACTTACCGAAACCCTTCTGGTTTTCTCTCTACTATTCTTTGGCGATTCTTCCGATCCTATAAACACTCTCTAAGCATCATCAAGCCCTTAAGCGTGATACCCCACGGTTCGGGAACACTCCAGACATGCTCGGGACACTCCCGCACCAATGATCGACAGAGGGACCTAGATGGCCATGTGACCCCATGTGCGTTCCACGAAGATCTTTCGTCGTTTGAACCAGGACAGTCGTGTCTTATTCCCTTTGTCTCTCGATACTTACATTGCCCGAGATCTGATCAATGACATCACCATGTCGTGTTCAATCTCGTTACCGAACAATTCTACTTGATTCGTTCCGACAAGTGATATCCCTGTGATCAAATCACACGTTGCGCAGCTATTGGATACAACTTCTCCGAGTGGGCCCTTGAGTATCTTTCCGTCACGTGGGCAGACAAATCCTGCTCTTGACATATATTGCCTCTACGGTTTCCTCCGAGTACCTGAAAACACCATTATAACCACTGTATTACCAAGTGGCGCTTGATGCTATCTAAGCACTCTCGGGAGACAGTGATTGATATAGCCTCACGGTCTAAGGAATAGTCTACGAGGATCCATTTCTAATCATCATAACTTGTACTTCATGACATGATCGGGTCACGATGTTTAGGTTGGATATTGGTTCATCATCTCATTCTCCGAATGAGTTGACTCCATTTCCAACTGGCATAAATTCCACATGATCAGGAAACTTGATCATCTGCTGACCAATAAACCAGTGACTAGAGTTTCACTTGGAACCGCTGGTTGTTTATATATCACACGTGTATTGATGTTTCCACTCAATATAGTTATAGTATGATATAAAACTTAATCATAAACTATATGAAATATGATAATAGTCCTTATTACTATTTGTCTCTAGGGCATATTTCCAACATTCCCCAGATTACCAGAGGCATGAACCCACTATCGAGCATAAATACTCCCTCTTAGAGTTGCTAGCATCTACTTGGCCAAGATAGCTACTAACGACGGAGAGCATGCAAGATCACAAATAACATAGACATGATAGAATCAATAATCGATCTGAAATAGTATCTCAATATCCATCGGATCCCCGCAAACACAACATGTAAGATTACAAATAGATGATCTTGATCATGAACGGAGCTCACAAGATCTAAACATGATAGCACAAAGGAGGAGAACCAACCATCTAGCTACTACATGGACCCGTAGTCCAAGTGTGAACTACTCACGCATCACACCGGAGGCTTGCATGGTGATGAAGAAGGCCTCCAGGGTGATCTCTCCCCTCCAGCAGGGTGCCGGGAAGAGCTTTAGATCCCCCGATATAGGGATGGAGATGGCTGCGGCTATAGACTCTTTCGTGGATTTTTGATCGGGTACTTAGGGTTTTCGTCCTGGGAGGCTTTTATAGGAGAAGGGGCAAGGTCGGTGGATCACTAGGGGGCCCACACCCCCTGGTGGTGCGCCCATGTCCGCGTGGCCACCACGTGTGGCTGCCCTGGTGCGCCACTTCGTCTTCCCTTCGGTCTCCATTTTGCTTTGGGTAAAATATTGACTTTGGCTTTTGTCCCGTCCAATTCCGAGAATATTTCCTTACTAGCTTTTTTGAAACCAAAAACAGAAGAAAATAGGCAACTAGAACTGTGGCATCTTGTTAATAGGTTAGTTCCAAAAAAATGTATAAAAATACCTCGAAGTGTGAACAAAACATAAGAAAGTAGATACTAAACAAGCATGGAACATCAAAAATTATAGATACGTTTACGACGTATCAACATCCCCAAGCTTAACTCCTGCTCATCCTCGAGTAGGTAAGTGATAAAAAATAATAATTTTTTAGGTGACATGCATCATCATATTTGTAAAGAATTGATAGCTGGTATCAAAGTACTCTAAACATAAGCATGAAAGATAGAGTTCTAATAATAATACATAGCAACTATGTTGTAACATGAGAAGGTACAAACAAAAGATCATGAATAACAATGCATTGAAAGACGTATGTTTGTTTCACATACAAAAAACATAATAAAAGTGGCATTCATCTTGTCCCTCATGGTATAGCAAAACATAAATGCATAGGACACCTTCAAAGTTCATAAGGGTGACTAGATACAAATAATTTAAGAGCAAGAAATATCAAAGTTATGAATCAATCAACAAGTTTTGGGACAATGCACATTAAACTAAGAATGACCACTATGCTCTCTCAATAGGTGCATAAAGATAGAAGATGGAGACTCAACATAAAAAGTAAAAAAGAAAGGCCCTTCTCAAAGGGAAGCAGAGATTCAAGTTTCATAAAGAGCTTCCAAAAAATATGGTACTTATTAGCTTTCATCTCTCATTGCCCAATCATAAGCATCTTGAAGTGATTAAGGTTAAAGTGACACAAATACGAGGATATGCTTGACAAGTTATAAGTTGAAAATCTCATGCCCCGTGCTTACGAGTACCGAACATCATGCTACTCAACTTTAGTCACGAGTAAGTTCTTGTCATTGTAAGTACATGTGTATCATAGAGAACTGCCAACGGGGTACCCCTTGCCCCATGATATAGGAGCTATCCCATATCAAAATGACAAGGCAACATACAATGAGTATCTCAGCGATCTTTTTATTTGCTATTTGCATAGGTTTTTATTGAGGATGCTTCATAGAATGATCACTATGGTTATGCTGCAAGTTTCCACCATGATTAGGCATGGCTTAGGCTAGCCACCCAGGCATTTCTCTAACACACATAAAAACTCCATGAGCTTACAAGCTCCACTTTTATTTCACACCGCCGGAATCCATAAGCAAAAGATCATTATATCAACTGAATAATAAGTGCAATGTTGAAAGCGTTCCCTGATACATTGCAAATGTATCTATAATTTTTGATGTTCCATGCTTGGTTTTATCCACTTTCTTGTGTTTTGTTCCAACTTTGGAGTACTTTTCATATGATTTCTTGGACTAACCTATTAACAAGAGGCACAGTGCCAGCTGCCTGTTTTGTGTTGTTTTTGGTTCTAGGAAAGTCAGAAAATGAATATTCTCGGAATTGGACGGGACAAAAGCCAAAGTGCCTATTTTTCCGGAAGGGATCAAGTGCCATAATATGAGACGGAGAGGGGCCAGGGGGCCACCACACCACGTGGCCGCGTGGCCCAGTCTGGCCCATGCCAGGGGGTGGTGAGGCCAGCCCTGGCACCCCCTCGGCCTCTCCTTCCGCCTATAAGTTGCCCTCGGGACGAAAACCCTAAGCACCCGATCAAAAAGCCACGAAAGAGTCTGTAGCCGCCGTCATCTCCATCCCTAGATCGGGAGGGATCTGAAGCTCTTCCCGGCACCCTGCCGGAGAGGGGAATTCACCTTGGAGGCCTTCTTCATCACCATGCAAGCCTCCGGTGTGATGCGTGACTAGTTCATCCTTGGACTACGGATCCATGTAGTAGCTAGATGGCTGGTTTCTCCTCCTTTGTACTTTCATGTTTAGATCTTGTGAGCTCCGTTCATGATCAAGATCATCTATTTGCAAATCATACATGTTGTGTTTGCAGGGATCCGACGGATATTGAGATGCTATTTAAGATTGATTATTGATTCTATCATGTCTTTGTTGTTTGAGATCTTGCATGCTTTCTGTTGTTAGTAGCTATCTTGGCCAAGTAGATGCTAGCAACTCCAAGAGTTAGTATTTATGCTCGATAGTGGGTTCATGCCTCTGGTAATCTAGGGAAGTGACCGAAATCTCTAAGGTACTAGATGTGCTATTGCTACTAGGGAGAAAACAACGATCCTTTGTTCATAGAACAATCGTATTGTTTACTTTACACGCAGTTCATAAAGCAATAATCTATTGCTTGCAACTTAATACTAGAGTGGGTTCGGATGATAACTTGTAGGTGGATTATTAGTCATAGATGCAGTTGGATGGTGGTCTATGTATTATGTTGTAATGCCCAATCAAGTCTCAAAGGAGTCAATATGATTAGTATATGCATGTATTTCTTTCTCGGTGTTTGTCAATTTCCCTGCTGTAATTTGTTCACCCAGCATGTTATCTATCTTAAGGAGAGCCACCTCTAGTGAACTATGGATCCCGGTCCTTTTTCTTTACATACAATCTATAAACTGTTTCTGCTTTGTGTTTACTTTCTGCAAACTTTTACTTCTTTCCATTTGATACGTTTAATCCTTTGTTTTCCGCAAAACACGGTGAGATTGACAACCTCATCACAAGTTGGGGACAAAGTTCTGTGGTTGTGTTGTGCAGGTCTCCACGTTGTTACTAGCACCGGTAGTGCGCCCTGCCAAAGCTCAGCTAGTAACACCTTTGGGGTGTTTCCTTGCTCCTACTGGTTCCATTAAACCTTGGTTTCATAACTGAGGGAAAACTTACTACTCTGCTCATCGTACCTTCCTCTTGGGGTTCCCAACGAGCTCTACGTTGAAAGTCGAGCGCATCAAGATTTTCTGGCGCCGTTGCCGGGGAGTCAAGGACATCTTCACAAGGCGAGTCCCTCATAACCAATCTCTTTACTTTGTTGTTTTTGTTTTGCTTAGTTTTCTTTTTTGCTTTGTTTGCTTGTTTTGTTCTTCAAAAAACACAAAAAAATTAGTTTTACTAGTTTGCTTTCTTTATTTGAAAACCCAAAAAAAATGACTACTCTTGAAAACACTAAGTTGTGTGACTTCACTAGCACCAACAAAAATGATTTTATGAGCACACCTATTGCTCCATCTGTGGATGAAAATACTTTCTTTGAGATAAAACCTGCTTTGCTCAATCTTGTTATGAGAGAACAATTTTCTAGTATTGGTAATGAAGATGCTGCTTCCCATCTAAATAACTTTGTTGAACTTTGTGAGATGCAAAAGCATAGGGATATAGATGGTGATATTATTAAGCTGAAATTGTTTCCTTTCTCTTTGAGAGGAAAAGCTAAAGAATGGTTGAATTCCTTAACTAGGAATAGTATTGATTCTTGGACTAAGTGCAAAGATGCTTTTATTGGAAAATACTATCCTCCTTCTAAGATTATATCCATGAGAAGTGAATTAATGAAGTTTAAACAACTTGATAATGAGCATGTTGCTCAAGCTTGGGAAAGAATGAAATCTTTGGTAAAGAATTGTCCCACTCATGGACTAACTGCTTGGATGATCATCCAAACTTTTTATGCAGGATTGAACTATTCTTCAAGGAACCTATTGGATTCAGCTGCTGGAGGTACCTTTATGACCATCACTTTGGGTGCTGCAACAAAACTTTTGCACAATATGATGGTTAATTATTCTGAATGGCATACTGAGAGAGCTCCACAAGGTAAGAAGGTAAATTCTATTGAGGAAACCTCATCCTTGAGTGATAAGATTGATATAATTATGTCCATTCTTGTTAATGGGAAAGCCCATATTGATCCAAATAATGTTCCTCTAGCCTCTTTGGTTGCTCAAGAAGAGCAAGTTGATGTGAACTTCATAAGAAATAATAACTTTGGCAACAATGCTTATGGTAATAATGCTTATAGGAACAATTTTGGCAACAACAATTATAAGCCATATCCTCCCAACAATGGTAATGCTTACGGAAATTCTTACAACAATAATAAGAGTGCTCCCTCTGAACTTGAAGTTATGCTTAAAGAGTTTATTAGTAAACAAACTTCTTTCAATAAAACTATTGAGGAAAAACTCTTTAATGCTGAAAGAAATATAGCATCTTGGGCTGAAGCTCAATCTTCTTTGAATAAAATGGCTGCTAAACCTAAAACTAATGATAATCCCTTTGCAGCTACTAATGCCATACAAGTAAGAATTGATGAAAATGTTAGACTATTAGTTGAATTACATGCTAAGTGGGAAAGAGAAGATGAAATTGCTAGAAACATTAGTGTTTCTACTATCACCACCACTAGTGTTGAGGCTAGTAATATTTCTACTACTTTAGATGATAATTTTGATTTTGATCTTGATGGTTGCAATATCTCTGAAGTTATTAAGTTCCTACAAAAGCTTGCTAAATGTCCTAATGCTAGTGTTATGAACATGGCCTTTACAAAACACATTACTGATGCTCTCATAAAGATTAAAGAAGAAAAGATGAAACATAAAGCTTCTATTCCTATAAAACAAGAAGATGGTTGGGAACCAATCATTAATATGAAAGTGAATGACTTTGATTTCAAAGCTTTATGTGATCTTGATAGTAGTGTTTCTATTATGCCTAGAAGGATTTATGATATGCTTGATTTGCCTCCACTTGAAGATTGTTATTTGAATGTCCCACTTGATGATAATGCTAAAAAGAAACTCATGGGGAGTCTTAATGATGTTCTTATTATGGTTAACAATGCCTATGTCCCTGTTGATTTCTATGTTTTGGATGTTGAATGCAATGCTTCTTGTCCTATTACTTTGGGAAGACCTTTTCTTAGAACTGTTGGTGCCATTATTGATATGAAAGAAGGCACCATTAAATATCAACTCCCACTCAAGAAAGGTATAGAACAATTCCCTAAGAAGATAGAGAAGATTTCTTTTGCTTCTCCTATGAAAACAAAATTTGGTCTTAATGCTTCTTCATTTGAGAACACTTGATTCTTTCTTGCTTCTTATGCCTAACTTAAAGGCGTTAAAGAAAAGTACTTATTGGGAGATAACCCAAAAGTTTTAGATGAGTCTTGGAAGTTATTACCTCAGTAATAACCGCTCCTTATCCTTTTTATTTGCTTTTTGTGCCAAGAGTAACCTCTAATGAGAGAGAAGTAATGATTGGGAAAGTTGCTATCCCAAAACAGATTTCTGTGCTTCACCGTAAAAATTCGTGTAAAATCTCTGAACGTATTTTTGAGGCGTGAATTTTTTTGCTTCTGCCCCAGGTTGTTATCTAACTTTCGTTAGTTCAACACTTTTTGATTTGAGCAACAGAAGGTCTTTGAAAAAATTCGTCTTTACCTGCTGGTCTGTTTTGACGGATTTTTAATCCCAAAGAGAAGGTTTTTAATCCCAGATGCCCGTTATGCCATACCTCGCAATCCCAGGATTGCCATTTTTGCGGGACATAACGGATTGGATATCACAGTACATCATCCATTACAAACCATACATAAGGTTTTTACACAAATAAGGATCTCATGATCCAGTCTTTAATACAACAAGCAGCGGAAATAAACGATAGCGTAGCGGTAGGGTCCATCTTCAGGGGGCACAGGCAATGCTGACGAAGGCAGATAGTCCTAGTTATCATAGCCGTCCTGCTGACCATCATCTTGATAATCTCCTTCATAGTCTGGCCATGATAATACCCAGGGACAAAATCCATGAGTACTCTTTAAGTACTCGCAAACTACTACTAACAAGGGGTATAATTCTAAGTTAAAGTACTGAATCTAAGTTAACCATCAAATTAAGTTTGAAACCTAAGCTGAGTTCAGAAGCAAAGAAAGATAAAGTAAGTGCTAGAATCACTTAAGTTGGGAAGCTATTATCATCAACACAACCCTGTTGTGGTCAAGTCAAAGTTCATCATTCATTTCAAGTTATTTAGAAAACATCTGACAACAAAACAGTATGGCCATTCCAACTTTCCATAACCGCGGACGCGGCTATTCGAATAGTTTGACACTCTGCAGAGGTGGTACACTTTCACCACAAGATTCGATACATCTGTCAGGGATAACCCTGAATCATCATACTTAGTATGCAGATAATCAAACATAACCTTCCCTTTACACACCCTAGTACAGGCACATCTCCTATGAGCATGGCCTCCCAACCATGACCATCAGTCATCTTGGGAACTGCATAGGTGGACATCATTGCGAGGTAGCCTCAGCTCAAACCTCTCCCGTGAGGGAACTAATACTAATGCATATAAATTTCCAGCTAAGCCTTACCCAATTCAGGTAATGTGGTTGTACGGTAAATTTGGAATGGTATCGCATCCGAATCCAACCATCAGTTTTATAAAAGGGTTAAGGCTCATGCCTCATCATTTTCATCATCATAAACCAGTTGTGTTTCTCAACACATGTCAAAACATCTCAATAGAATGACTCATCATTCCAAGGTTTTCATAATTCATTTTCACCAAGTGTTCCCATCTAAAGTGACTCAAGTTTTTGATCTATACTAAGGTACTAAGTTAAGAGTGTTCACTAAGGTGGGGAAAGATGGGATCAATCTCATGCCATAGAATGACATCTAAAGGTTTCTAAGTAGGTCAAGTTTTATACTCTTTATGCTACCTTCGAAAATTAAGTAAAGAACTTTGTGTAAACTAAGGGGGTAAAACTTATCAATAAGACTTGGGGTACTAATAGTTAAAGGGGTGTGATCAAAGCATGCTTAAGGCATCTTTGCTAAACCATCTAGTTTTATTCTAGCTTGCTAACAATAGCTTGCTAACGGCAATAACTAGCCAAACCAAGGAAGCTCCGGACTTCTTTGACATTAGCAGGAGGAAGCCAGTCAACAATTGTCTTTACAGTTTCCGGGTTGACGGCAATGCCCTTGGCAGAGATGACGTGACCCAGATAGGTTACTTGAGGCAGCCAAAACTCACATTTGGAGAACTTTGCATACAAGCGGTTCTCACGAAGCTTGTTTAGGACACACCGAAGGTGTTCTTCATGTTCTTCCTTTGATTTAGAATAGACTAGGATGTCATCCAGATAGACCACAACGAACTTATCAAGATACTCCATGAAAACCGAGTTCATAAGCCTCGAGAAGGTGGCAGGTGCGTTGGTGAGACCGAAAGACATGACCGTGTACTCATACAGGCCATAGCGGGTGGTGAAAGCTGTTTTAGGAACATCTTCCTTGTGAATCTTGATTTGGTGATAACCACTTCTCAAGTTAAGCTTAGAGAATACCACAGCTCCAGCTAGCTGATCGAAGAGATCATTAATCCGCGGAAGGGGATATTTATTCTTGATGGTTTTAGCATTGAGAGCCCGATAGTCAACACAAAGTCTATCAGTCCTGTCTCGCTTCTTCACAAAGAGGGTTGGGCTACCCCAAGAAGAGGTATTGTGTTGAATGAAACCCAACTTCTCTTGTTCATCAAGCTGACGTTTGAGTTCAGCCAACTCAGCAGGACCCATTTTATAAGGCCGCTTGGAGATAGGAGCCGTTCCAGGTTCAAGCTCAATTACAAACTCAACCTCACGATCTGGAGGCATACCTGGCAACTCTTCAGGAAAGACATCTGGGAACTCACAGACCACCGGAACACTCTGAATTGCTTCCATAGCATCATCATTCAGAGCCGCCAAAGAGAAAAGCTGAATAGCAGGAGTCAGACTTGGAGAATAGACTATATGGCCTTCAGGAATTTTCAGAGAAACCGAGCGTTCGGCACAATCAATAACAGCTGCATTTGCTGTCAACCAATCCATGCCCAAGATGACATCAATGTCAGAATTGCCCAGAACAATTAAGGACGCCGAGAACGAAGAGCCACCAATCTCAATTTGATTGCCATGGCTGATTTTAGAAGCTGCCATTGTTGCTCCAGGAGAAAGGACCATTAACCGCTTAAGGAGAGGATCCATAGCTAACTCATTCTCATTTGCAAACTTGTGAGAAACAAAAGAATGCGATGCACCAGAATCAAACAAAACTCGTGCAGGGACTGAGTTAACGGATAGCATACCCATCACAACTCCAGGTGCATGCTCAGCTTGAGCGGCGTTGACACAGTTGGCACGAGCAACAATAGACCCGGGCTTGGTGTTGATGTTGAGAGCCCGAGGTGGTGGTGCACGAACCATAGGAGAGCTTGCCGCAGATCTTGGAGGTGGTGGAGGAAGAGCTTTGTTTTTCAACGGACAGTTCCAGTTTTGATGCCCAGTGTTTCCACAAGTGTAACAAGCACCAGGTGGACGTGGAGCAACGTAGCCAGGGACTCCGCCAGGCGCTCCAGGGTAGTGGTGGTTGTAGCCCCTGGGAGCAGCAGTGAGGAAGTTTGGTGGCCTTGCCGCGTAGCTTGAAGGTCTTGGTGGAGCCGGGAGCGACGGTGGGGTGTTAGGAACCCAGACACGACGCTTAGAAGGAGTTGACATAGCTGAAGAGCTTGCTGCATCGCGGTTGTGTTTCTTTGACTCCTCAAACACTTGCCTACTTGCTTCTTCCTGCAGAGCTGTATGTTGAAGTTCCAGAAAAGACGCCGGCCTTGCATGTGTGATTGCATATTTAATCGATGCATTGAGCCCTTGTCAGAACCTCTTTTGCTTCTTCTTGTCATCAGAGATCTCATCGCCACCATAACGAGAAAGGTTCATGAAGTTTCTGATGTAGGTATTGACATTGTCATTACCCTGCTTGAGGTTGAGAAACACTTCCTTCATCCTCTCCATGACAATTTCTGACAGATACTGCTCTTTGAAAGCTCCAGTAAACTGTCCCCAAGTAGGCTGAAAACCAGTGTGGTTTGCCTTGAGGTAATTCTCCCACCACAGATCTGCATCTCCCTTCAGAAGGTGAGTAGCACATTTTACCCATTCTTGCTCAGGAACATCAGCAGTCATCAGTAACCTTGACATCTCACGCAACTAATCATCAGCATCAAGCGGTTGATCGGACACATCAAATTGACGTGGGTTGAACTTCAGGAAGCTTTTGATGTCTCCTCGCTTGGGAGGTGGAGGTAGCGGAACAAACTCATTCCTCCTGACACTTTCTTCAAAACGCTGCTGGTTCTGCTGCATTGCTGCCAAGGCATTGGCGATGTTTGACAACGCGGCCCCCAGTTCAGGTTGTATGTCCTCCTCAGAACGACGTGGTGGTGCCATCCTGTTATTGATATAAAACACAAGTCAGTACTATAATGGAGAATAATAATAATCCAAAATAGTACCAAGATGGAATTAACCAAGATTAAAGGATACAATTTACTAAGATGATATTAAAATATCAACAAAGTTCAAAGCACCTAGAAGATTTTAAGCATATCGCACACGACTGAAAAGGAGTGTGGTACACAACTATCAAAGAAAAATTTTCCGCAAATTTCGACATTAAAATACCAATAGATGCGCAAAATCACTTAACGAATCAAGATTAGTAACTCTACCAATTCAATATACAAGAGCGAATGATAAAAGTAGTGGTATGGTCGCGACTCCATCCCGCACTCAAATCATTACTCCGCACATGAATAAGTAGAACACATATCCCAACACCTTCTTCTCACGATGAACCTAAAGGTTGGTAACTACGGAAACGAACACCCCAAACAAGATAACGTCGGGTAACAAAGAGTAAGACAGATCGCAGCGGTATACAACGAATCAGATAGATCGCGTCGGTTTGCAAAAGCCTGTCGGTATGGAATATACCAACAGTTGATAACCAAAGGCAGATTGTGATAACAAATTGGATGCAACAGATAGACAAGGAATTACACACACACACTCACACACACACAACCTATGGTACTACGGAAACCCAGAACACGTGAATCCTAGTTTGAATTTAAGAAGAGGATAGAAAACGTTACACTTCCTTACCAGAAAAAGGGGGTGGATGGCTAAGAAGAAAAGTGGAAGCAGTCCTACTCTCGCGTTTTGTTTTTCCCTAGTATACATAGCTACCAAAAATATTTGCTAGACTGACAACGACCATTTGGCTGAGACCCTGAAGGGCGGGATGGCTCTGATACCAATTATAACTACCTCGGTGAATTACGCTCCTAGTTACAAGCCTAGATGAGCGGAAATGGTTAAAATAGTACGGTGGGGCCCAAATGCCACTCACAGGTAGACCTTTCGGCCGTCCTAACCATTTCCAAACATCGGGACAAGAACGGGCGACGTAATCGGCAGGCGAAGGGATCAACTACATACACAAATGAGTATGTATGCAAGCCACCATACAACAGTCCTCAAAGCCATTCCATCTAAAAGAAATAGAAATATTGCAACGCCATACGGCAAGATCCAAATATCCTAGATAGATATAATAGTTTAGGATATCTCCTCATACATCAAACATCAGAGTATCAGGCGGAAGCGGAAAACAAGATCCGAGTACGGATAAGAAGCAAATCGGCATAAGATGCCCCATAAATAAACACATCCCGCCCACAGATCTCACGGATCCCCGTTCCCGGAATCTCTACACTGAATGATCGTTGCCCACATCGTCCGTCTCCTCCACCCAGTATCCATCTTGCGAGTTTACCTGTTCATCTGAATCAAACAATTTATCATGTGAGACCCTAGGTGTACTCAGCAAGTCTTTATGCCTCTAAAGGGGACACAACCTGGGGTGACGCAATTGCAGCAAAATATAATACCTAACAATTCTATAGATACTCGCTAACCATCCGCCTAACCAAAGATAGATGGATGTCCGTGAATTAATAACAACAGTTAGAACGGTAATATTAACAGATCCATCCTCCTCCTCGCTTACCGACGAGGAAGCGGACGAACAACCCCCCCATCAGTTGGCAGTTTTATTATCCATTCCATGAGTGTTGCACTATTTACTAGTCAGATACTTAGTCACATTAAAAGTGGTACTTTAGTTATACTTGTCTATGATCGAGAAACTGTGCTCCAAGTCGTCCATAACCGCGGACACGGCTTTCAGAAAGATTTACCCTGCAGGGGTGCACAAATAGCAACACACACTCGATCAACCTCGGAAAAACCAAATCAAAACCCAACGAGGCATTCACGACAAAGCGATCACAGGATTCAGAAATATTTCAGGGGGCCACCCCATTAAGCTACCTGCAACGAAGTTGGCCGGCTCCGAGACGGACTCAAGGTTTGCGTCAATGGCTGTAAACGACTGGGAACCCGAAAGTGTGACTGGGCTTGTCGATACCGCGAAAACACTCCGCTTACCTAAACAGTACAGGTGCTCCTCGCACAATCTTAAATAAAGCAGTAAAACATGGCATAAGTACAGAATAGTAATAAAGCCCCAAACTACTTTGTGGCCCCAAGAAATAAGAATGAATCAAGCTCTGGCTCAGGGGGGTCCATAGGCCTCCCGGATGTGGATAGCGCGAATATTCAAGGAACAGGAATCAAGTACTCGGGGTCCTACGGGACACAAGTGAGCATGAAAAACCAAATAACAGACATTGCTCACCGGTGCCACTTTCATTAGTTCTCCCATTACTACTCAGGTTAAGTTGTTTAGGTACCTCGTTATCCATCAGACACTCACATACCCTACACATGCTGTTCTACGACTCGCATGGCTCAAACAACTCCTGTAGTAATGGCTCATGGGATGGAGGAACAAGCTTCGGTGGGGTTTAAAAGTAAAGGCTATGCAGTACTTGGGATTCAATTTAATGCAATCGCGACTCAATGATGCAAGAATAAGATAGAGGCAATAGGTACTGTATGTATGCAAGCATGTGGTAATGCTTGCCTGGCAGCTCGGTTGAAGCGAGAGAAGGATCTGGGTAGTGCTCCTGGGTTTCTTGATATATCCCCTGCTCAGCGTCTATTCGAAGAAGAACCAAACAAACAAGGGCCAACATAAATAAAGTGCACAAGCATATGAATAAAATGCGACAAGCAAACAATCATTCCATGATGAATGATGCACAATTTGCATGGCAATAAAGTAGCATGGCATGGGTGAGGTGTGGAATACAAGAATAAAGCATTTTATTGAGTTTTAGTCACATTTTAATCTCAAATAAGTTGCTGTATACTTTATATTTATATGATGCATGCTGCAATTCAGAACATGGAATGCATAAACAGAAAGGTCTCGTCGAGCTAATCATTTTAGACATATTATTTGTCAAATTTGGAGTTATAAAACAAAAGTTATTGGTTAATTAAGAAAAAGGGCATTTTATCGTAATTTTAAGCAACTTGAAAATTAAAGTGTTCAAAGTATATTTTGGATGGCATATTTGAAATTCTCACATTTTTCTGATTTCAAAACATATATTACATGTTTAATTTGGAGTTGTATTTTAAAAGATATATTAAAACAGATTTAAATTTGAATTTAAATTAATTTGAAAAAGGTTTAAATTCAAACAGAGAAACAGAGATACTTTTGTCACTCAGCCCAGACCTAGCCACAGACAGTGACAGGTGGGGCCAGGCTGACTGGCGAAACAGCGCGCAGAAAAAGGGTTTTCTCACCGCGGCCACAGCGAGCCACAGTGTATGACATGTGGGGTCCGAGGCTCTGCTGACCCACACGCCAGCGTCTAAACCCGCAGTGACTGACAAGCGGGGACGGGATGGATTGCGGGTTGGGTGTTCAAAACTGCGGGGATGTTTTTGCAAAAGGGACAGGGAGGCTGACTGGTGGGCTCGGTGTACCGCGGGTTGAGGCGAAGATAAAAAAGGGGGGCTATTCGTAAATTGACCACATGCCCGTACTGTTCCTCTTCTTTCTCTGAACCGCGGATAGATTCGTGCGCGACAGGCAGAGCGCAGCACGCGGGGGACTCGAACCCGCGACCTGGGCGTGCGCGCGGAGGGCGGAGCCGCTGCGGCAGGTGGAGGTTGCTGACAGGGAGCGGATCGGCGGCTAGGTAACGCTGGGTGCCACGGGGTCGTGCAGGCGCAGACACGCCCAGAGAGCGTTTGTCCTGGGGTCCGGCGAGAACAGGGAGCCACGGCGAGGACGGAGGTGTCAGGGAGAAGGAGGAGCTCACCGGGAGTGGGTCGGTGTGGTCGGATCAGCTTGGGACGCAGGGGATCGGCGACGACGCAGACGGACGGCGAGGTTAGGGTTTCGGCGGCGTGGCGGTTCTGTGGCAGGTCTGAGGCTTCTCCTCCTTGGCGACGTGGACAGGGCGATGCAGAGGTTCTCCACGGCCTTCCTCGACAACCCGTGATCGCCACGCCACCGGCTGGTATGTGAAGGGGAGGTGGAGGCCGACGGTGGCCGGCGATGGGTTAGATGGTGGTAGGGGTAGACGGAGAGGAAGGGGGCGGCCTGGGGAGATCTGGGAGAGGTCTGAAAAGAGAGGGAGGGTGGAGATAAGGGCGAGGAAGAGCGGGGTGCCGTGGGGGAGTGGGTTAGGGATAGAGGTGGCTTCGGCCACCTTTTCCTCCTCCCTTCACGTGCGCGAGCTGGCTCGGCCAGGGGCAGGGCAGGTGGTGGAGACTGCCAGGTGGGGACGGCAGGGTCGGTGGGGAGGCTCGGGCTGGGGGCTGCTATGGCAGGGAGAGAGAGAGAGAGAGAGAGAGAGAGAGAGAGAGAGAGAGAGAGAGAGAGAGAGAGAGAGAGAGAGAGAGGGGTGGCATGGGGCTAGGGTTGGAGTAGGAGTAGAGGCTCGGGTTAGGGCTTGGGGTGGATGGCAGCTAGGTGGGGCCAGCAAGGTAGGGAGAGGGGGTGAGAGATGTGTGGGTAGCTAGGGTTAGCTTAGAGGGGCTCGGGTTAGGTTAGAGAGGAAGCTAGGGTTTTAGGGGAGAGGATAAGGAGAGAGGGTATGGGTGGTAGACATGGTTTGATACATGCTCAAAACAAGAGGTGTCAAGAGAGAGGAGAGAGGGATAGGGAGAGGGATTAGGGTTTTTAGAGATAAAAGGGGGAAATGCTCACACATGGCTTGCATGGATGGGGGATGGGTGTAGGGTTTTGACATGATCCAATCAAGATCAAGCATGAAAAGAGGTAGAGAGATAGATGGGAGATGATCCACTCCAAGATTCAAATAAAACCCAAAAGACTAGAATGTGGTGGTACTTGCATGGCCCATGCAAAATAATTAATGCCATGTGTATTCTTGTGAAAACAATAATATTAACATGGCATTATTCTTATGCCTTTCCAAAAGTGGAATAAAGCCAAGCAAAAAAATAATTTATAGAAATAGATCCATCCTATCTACCATGAGCTAGATTAAATACCAAAAGAAAATAATATACAAGCTCATGGATTATGGAATGGTGGAATTAGAAGGTGGTGAAAAGAAAGGGTAGTGGAGTGCAATAAAAGATATGCCCCCAACTCAATTTGGGCATTAAGCAATATATCAAGAACCAAATACAATATCAAGAGGGAAATACAATTTACAATGCATATGAGAGAAGAACCAAAACAAAAAGGGTTTTATATGATGCTCAAATGCAAGGTGGCATGATGACATGAGCATGATATAATTATGATGCAACAATTATATATATAAAGTAGCCATTATATTACTAGACCAATTTTATTAGACAATTAGGATGCTACGTTTAACCATTGGGGAGACATGTGCTGGATCCGTGGGGGCCATGGGGTACCAAACATGCCCTGAGCGAACCTTCCATGAAGACTCCAAAAAACAACTATAGACAAACATTATTCCATGAAGTGAGCTCACTGAGCGCATCCCTACTAGTTGGGCTGCGGCGGTTCACTGGTAGCCTTGGACAGACACAAAGATTCTTCCAAGAAAATTCACAGCGTACGGATCCACGTCAGTTCGTCCGGGACGGCGAACGTCAGCTCATACATTTTTAGGAACTTCAGAGGAAGCCTCGCTCGGCAGCACATAATTTTGCTACTCCAAGAGAGGAATGCCTGCTGTCGTCAACTACAAAGGGAAGAACAAGAAGAAAAATGTTCCAAACGCACCGCCACAAAAACAACAAGAAATGGCGAGAGAACAAACACGAATTTCCCCATTGACAATTACAAAGTGTGGAGGCATAGACAATTCAAACGCTGCCACGTCTTAGCCCAAGAAAGGAAACAAACCCCACTGAACTTTCCCGGCTTGTTCCTGCAGGTTTCCCTCCATTTCCTGCCCCCTTCCTCTCCCTCCCCCTCTCCCTCTATATCAGCCCCTGCAGGGACTCCTCCACTCCTTTCTCCCCCAATGGCTTCTCCCAAGCGGCTCTGTCCCTGGTCCGGCTCCAGCGACGACTCCGACGATGCCGGACAGCTCTCCCGCCCTTGCAAGCGATGGAGATCGCTTGTCATGTGAGTCTTCCTTCGCTTTTTTCAGTTATTACTGTGCTCAAGTCAACGGCTGGTCAACTTATCTTATTTCGTATGATCCTGAGCTGATCTGAATGTCTTATAGATTTTTTCTATTTTTGGTTTCTATAACTGAACCTGGATCTTTGTGGTGGCAGGCAGGTGAGGGGCAGCAGGACCATGGATCAGGGAGTGTTTGGTTTCAGCGGGATCATTGGTGGGGATTTCATGACCATGTTCCAGCCATTGTTCAGTAATATGGTTCAGAGAGTGGTCAGTATATCTCCTTTCTTCATCTTCTTTTCCATCCACGGTTGTTTGTGAGAATTTCTAGTGCCTGTTCTTGTTAAGGCTAGAAACTTCCGATAAATGTCAAGGAAGAACGTTCAGAGAAACTGTTCCTTGGAACAGCTAAAAGAAAAGCCTATTATTTATTTTGTGATGTTTTTGTGACTAGCATAGAGACCAAACATATAAATCTTACCAAGGTACATTTTCTTTCTCTTTAATTTTTTTTATTGACATTTGCATAATTCAGGTTTCAGAGGAAGTAGAGAAAGCAATATCCAGACATTTCAGGGCAGCAGCAGCACCTCCAAGGTGAGAAGTATACTTGTTTTCTGCCATGATAAGATTAAATTCCATTTTTACACAAGTTTTTATGGTAGTATCGCTGCTTCTAAGATTTCTCTACATGTTTTCATTCTTCTCAATGTAAATGTTATTTTTCAAACTATATGTAGGCTACTAGTAGGCTGGAACCAGCGTCCGAGGTATCAGCTCATGTTCCTGAATGCTCTAAAACCTGTCTACACCATGATGAAGTTAGAAGCCAAGGATGGATCAGCTCTTCAGGTGGCCATAGTCGAAAACCTCGACAACGATCAGACGAGAATCGTCAGGTTTGGTCATCTTTCTACAGTCAGGGTTGAGGTCGTAGTCCTCCATGGCAATTTCAATGCTAAAAATGAGGAGTGCTGGACCCCTGAAGAGTTCAACAAGCATATAGTCTGGGGGCGAGAGAAGAGCGCGAAACTCCTCAACGGTGATCTCACGCTGAAGCTCAGTGGAGGGGAGACTTTCCTTGAAAATGCAAACTTCACTGATAACTCCAGCTTCACCAGCACTAAGAAGTTCAGACTGGGGCTGAGGCTTGTCAATACTTCTGGAGAGAGGGTTCTTGAAGGAATTACCGAGCCTTTTCGCGTGAAGGAGCGCAGGGTAGAAGGTATGCCTATGTTTCTGACATTTAGGCTGGGCATTAGATTATTTTCTTCTTCAGAAATGCACCTTCTTCGTTTAGAGTTGAGACTGATCATATATCTCTTGCTGTTGTCGCAGGGTTTGAAAAGCACTACCCGCCATTGCTTGGCGACGAAGTATGGCGTTTGGAAAGGATTGGTAAGAATGGGGCTTACCACCAAGCCTTATCAGACAGTGGAATTGATACTGTGCAGAAGTTATTACAATCTTATATGAAGAATGAACAGAAGCTATTCAAGGTAAAGGTTCAATGGATTTGTTTCCATTAAAAAACACTTCACGATGTTTCCATAGAACAAGGTATTGATATTGGACTGACAAGATCCTTCGGTTTCTCCTATACCTCTAGACTTTCACCAAGATGTCACCTGCAGCCTGGAAAGCCATCATAGGACATGCCATGACGTGCGCAGTCGGCGACGATCTCTACTTGTATGAAATTAAGGAAAAAAACATGGGATTTTTCTTTGATGCCATACTTCAGCTTGTTGGTGTGAAATTTGGCGACTGTTACAAACCCTTAGATCAGGTTCACCAAGTAGATAAGGTGATGTATATCTTCACTTGCTTCAAGTAGGAGATTTTCTCACTAATAATAATGCTCTAACATTTGGTGTTCTTTATTCACAGAATTTAGTTGAGTCTATGAAGAAAGTGGCTTACGAGAATATGAAGGATATTCAGTATGATCATAAGATGATCAACCACTGTCCTGTACCACTTCATATGTTTCACACAAAGGGTCTTTCTGGGTCGAGTAGTGTTCTTCCGAATCAGCAGATACTGGACTATGGTAACACCTTGCCTGATCTATGAGGTTCTTGCACTAGCTGTAATGGTTCCTTAGGAACTTCAGTCATTGATTTCAATTCAATGGCAGGTCAATGCAGTAGGTTTCCAGGCGAAATCTCGACTAGTCAAGGATTTGAATCAACAAAGAGATTTTGTTCTTCCCAACAAGCCACTAATGTAAGTGTTCATGCTAGGAATATGAAATGCAGTAATGGATAAGAAACATGTAGAGATTACTCTAAGACACTGTTATCAATTTTCAAGCAGGCTTCAGTGGACATGTCAAGATTTCTGCAGGGTCAGACTTCAAATGATGTTAGCCATCAAACAGTCACAAACAACTTTATACTATGTAACCCAAGCCAAGGAACATTCTTCCCTGTGCCAAGAATTACACCGTTGCGTATACCAAATATAGGAAGAACAGATTTTGGTCGAGATACTGCTCCTTCTGCTATTGTTCATGACAACATTCAGGCAGGACAGACTGCTATGCAATTTGGTCAGCATGGACAGAAGCATCCTCATTTCTCTGAAGAATCATATAGTGTAAGATTACTTTTTCTAGTGCAAGCAATGTGATTTTTTTGCTTTCGGAAGTAATCTCTATCTGAATATGATTTGAAACTGAACAGTTCATTTGCATACTCTTAAACTGAAGAAAATCATATCTCTTTTGCGCCTGCAGAGCTTCTCTGTTGCCAGTTTAGCGTCTACAGATACATACACGGCGCAGCCTCACTTCCAGCTTACAAGCAACAGTAATTACTCTGATACGTTACCTTTACTGCTAGTTACTTAATTTTGACGCTGACTTACTCTGGATCTAATTACCTCTGGGTGAAATTTGCAGGAGAGAGTTTCAGCAACCAACATGACCTACTGTACAATGGCCAGACACTAATGCAGTCACATCAAGTTGTTACTAGATTTAAGCCATCAAGAACAAACAGCTTTGACTCAGTGGAAAATGATCAGCTCATACATAGCTTCATGTCTAAGATTTTGAGCAGTGACGGGGCCACAGCACCTTTGTCGCCATGCAAGTGGGTCAAGATCAAGGCAGCATTGAAGCTAGCATCTGTAGGGCGACTCTCCAGGGCCTCAAGAAGGGGTCTAAATAGTCCCCTGGGAAGGCCAAGGCTGGTACCAACAATATGACCCTGCTGAATAGTGTGGATAACAGTTGTGACAGAACAAAGTGTGGATCAAGATCCATCTTGAGGTTGTACTCCATGGTATTGATGAAGAATATAACATAGTTAGTTGAAAGTAGCAGTGATGTTGTGTCAAATAGTCTGGTACCTGTACATAATGGCAGCTTGTATTGTGATCTGTTAGCAACAGTATTTTTATGTAAAGATTTCTGGATCTTAGTTGTTATTTATGAACTCAGGAGTCAGGACCATGTAAAAAAGCATGCAGTTCCTTCAATCTTTTCACATGAAGTCCCTTGCAGGCAATCCTTCTTAAAATAAAAAGGGATGCTTCTACTACATTCTATTGAAGAAATAATGGAAAAATGCTATAAACATAGCCTGTCTATTAGAAGGAACTACTTACAAGGTGTTGTGCTCGTGAACAAATGGTACAACAGTAATTTCTAGTGTGGAAGACATACACATCCCACATATGAAACTCCCTTCATGTTTATCTTCCTTCTGTCCTCTTGGAGGTCTTTTATCCATATTTTATTAGGTGTAATAAGACGATTCATCCAGCGAATGTAAATAACTCTACATTGTTGATCCTTCCAGAGAATTTCAAGAAGACTCTCCTTTAAAAAGCTATCTGTTGATCTGATGTTGAGCACAAATGAGGATGGTAGCAACAAGATCCACCTTCACATTGATTGATTATTTTGCGACGATAATTTTTCCATTTGGAGTTCTTCCATCTGTACCAATCAAAACATGTTTACCGTTCCTGATCGGTGTTTTTTGAGCAGAGTGCCTGATTGGTGTTTGTAGCCTTTTCTGTGACTGTGGTACTGGTGACTTGCAAGCCTGACTTGTACTCCTGGGAAATTCAAAACCAGCAGAAACAGGTTAAATTTACCTAATCATGTGCAAAAGGTAGTTTCATGAGTATAAACAAGAAGCTGAATTCACCTCATTGTCATATTATTCACAGTCTTTTGAGGCTTCTTTTTATTTGAAATGCCTCCGTTAGTAACACCAACAGGTTTCAGGCCACTGGCTGACAGCACAGTTTCTTGGTCCGAGGAACTGCTAGTAACACCATCAATTTCGTCAGAGTCCTGGCTTGGTACTGACTCAACCCTACACCTTTGTTGCCCAGGAGTGCGTCTTTGATAGAAGGAAGTCGGGAGCGGGGGGTGTGTGGTGAGATCAGCCTCCAGCACTGGTACGGAATTGCTGTTCTCAAATTGATTGCCACCAACAGCTTCCTTATCAACCCATCCATCTGATCCTATTTCTTTCCGAAGACCATTGCAATTGTCGACCCAGTTAGGTGAGTTGTTCTCGACGAGGATGCCAGGTCCAGGCAAATCAAATCTTAACTTTTTTTGCATTGGGGTGGCACTGTTCAGGACCTAAAAATAAATTTATATTACAGCTTCAGATGTTAAGACTATTAAAGCTACACATGATAGAATTTCACTTTTCTCTATTGGAGAAATCTAGCCACTTCCATCTATTTTCTAAATCTGAGACCTCTATCAACGAAAAATAGTATCCACTTAATGACGTGCTTTTCACAAGACATTTTTATATTAGAAGACTTTCACTGTCCTCAAACTATTGACCTAGTTCTGTTGATATTTGACTGCATGAATGCCATTTTTTCCCTGAGATTGCAACCATAACTAGAGCACACAATTAAAAGGAACTTTTCAGATGCCCATGATAAAGAGTTGACATTATCCTGAAAAGAGTTACCTCTATGTTTCCAACTTCTTCCATTGGCTGTCTATTCCTCGGGAATACAGGTGTTGCATTGCCTCTGCTAACTTTATATATGTTTGGGCTTGACTGTGTGCTCCGAATGTTTTCTGGTTCTCCTTCCTTCTTAGCAAGTGCCGCCTTGAGGCAAGCAATCTGAAATGAGCGAAAATAAAAGAAGTTTCTTATACATCTCAATGGCAGTGCCTATAGCTAATTCACGGTAACAGGAAATAAGAAATAGGTAAGCACCTGTTCTTTGAGGTCCCTAACCTCACCACCTTCTTTATTTGCTTTTGCCGTGCCAAGCTCAACAGAGGCAACTCGTTCAGCAAATTTCAATGTGCTTATTGTCTCATTGACAGACTCTGATTCCGGGCTTATGTGCACAAACATCAGTGCTTTTGCTTGTCCTCCTAAACATTGCAACAAATTTATCACATTGATTGCAGTACTAAAAGAGTAAAAAGTTAGGATACTGAATTTGCAGACTACCTAGAGAATCTTGCAAAAGCTGGGTAAGCTTGCTGTTTCGGTAAGGGACATGCGATTTTTTCTGGGCAAGAGATGCAATCACATCTCCCAGTGCTGAAAGCGACTTGTTTATGTACAGTGCCTCCTTCAGTCTATCTCCTACAACTTCAGATTTATCAACTCTTTCACTTCCAGCTAGATCAACAAGATGCATGCATCCTCTCAAGATTGAGCCAGATGTTATGTCACGCCCTTGAACATGAACAGTAAGGCAACTGCATGTAGGTTTCAACCATAAGTACAAAGCATAACTATACATGTAAGTACTTCTAAGTTTGAACAAGGCAGGTTGATGCCACACCTATGGGAGCGGCTGCTTCGGTCATTGATGGCTGTTGAACCCACTGCACGATTCTTTTGGCCTTGATTCATCAACTCAACAACATCAGAAGTAGATGTGACAGGAACTATGCTTGCACCTGGAACTGCAAGCCCTTTCTGTGAAGTATTTCTTATTTCTAATGTAGCTCAACGTTAAGGAGGCTCAAGATATGCATCAAATAAGTAATCAGAAGAGAACAGAGAACTTTTTTTTGACCAAATACAACAGAGAATTTATAAAAAGGATATCTTCTGTTTCCACTATCTTGAAGGAGGTCCCTCACTTGCTCGTTGTAGATCTCAATCATCTGCACAGAAATTTCATAATTGATTGTCCCCTTTCTCTGTGCTTGAAGATTAAATAAGTCATTCAATGCTCTGTAGTTAACACCGATGCTTTCCTCGCTCAGTACTTTAGGTCCACTCTGCATAACATCACACAAGTGATCTGAGCCTGTTTATTCTTTTTCTTAAGAAATAATGGAATATTTTCTTAGCGAAGATTATTACCATTGTATAGGTCTTCCCTGATCCGGTCTGACCATAAGCAAATATGCAAACATTGAAACCATCAAGAACTGAACGGATCAAAGGTTTCATATCTGAAAAGACTTGCTCTGCATTAACAAAAAAAACACAAAGTTCAGTACTCAAGGAAAGTCAAGCTAATTGGGACTAAAGATCTACAAGAGTAACTTATAAACCTTGAGTAGCTGGTGGGCCAAAAACTTTGTTGAAAGTAAAAGATTTGCTTCCATCTTTTCCATACTTTGTGGGAGTGATTATTGTGATGGTTCTTTCCTCCATTCCAGCAACACTTGTCGAGGAATTTGCTTGTCCAGGTAGAAAAGGCCTCACTCGACAGTATACTCTAATATTTCCTGGTTATAAAAACAAAAAAATTAAGATGTAGACTTGTATCCTTCATATCTTGTTCCTTCAACACCAAAAATAGTACCTTTAAGATCCTGTATTTCGTTGTAAAACTTGCGGTTATCCTCCAGAACTTTATGGTAGCCGCAAGCCGCGTTAGAGAGGATGTGCAAATGCTTTCCTGTTAATGTGGTATTTCTTAAATGCATTTGGAGAAACAAAGTTAGATAGATGCAAAAGTCACTCATAAGTTACCAATTTTAGTAAAATCTTCCGAGTACTGTAATCTCAATTGGTCCATTCCAGACTTGACAGAAGAAAGGGTATTTCTTAATTCCTGCAGGGATCATAACATGTCAAGAGATCATCGATGTAAATGGTGGTTAGTCAGCATCAGATAAAGTATGTAAAGCAAAAGAAAATACCTGGATATGTTTCTGATGTATGTCAAATTTTATTTCCACCCCTAGCTGGAACTGTTGAGCTGCAGAACCACCATTCAGAAATACAGAGCTGACTTTTTCCTTCAGCTTCAAGGGACATAACTCATCCATCTTAATTTTGTTTGCCAAACAATGAAGAACATTAGTATATGAAATCTCTCCAGACATGTAGTAAAAAAAATCCCGTACTGTACAGTTTACATTCAGTTCAAAACAAATGCTCCTTGTGTACATTTATGGCCACTAGATGGCACAAGAAATGTACCTTAACTCGATTGCTGGTGGGAGCTTCATCTTGTAATTGCGTGTCTGATATGGAACATGGGCCAGTACCTTTCGAGACTCCTATGCATTTCGCCTGTGTATATTTTTGTCCAAATCAGTTAATCTGTACAATTATATATCTTCATCTTCAGATAAAAGTTCACATGATATAACTAACATAAAGCTCCAGAAAATGTGTTAAGCCTGATTTTGTGAATAATAGCAAAATAGAACATACTAACTGCTGGTTTGCAGACCGACCCTCATATTCCTGAATAACTTTACTTAGAAGTGACTCAACAATCTGCAAGATAGCAAATACTTTGGTGTTATTCTTGATGTCCAACAACTACAAATGCATGAAGATCAGCTACATATTCAAGCAAAGTACACTCACCAGTGGGACTTCTTCTGGTTTCTTATCCAAGAGAAGTGTACGGACAAGCATGTTAAGGGATTCTGAAGTAGCCTATAAATGAAGAAGATAAAGGTCATAACAGAGTACACCACATGACTGGGTCTGAAATAAGAACTGATACCACATCTTCATTCTTACCATCTCATTGGATTCTATGCAACAATCAGTTGTCATATTTTTCTCTGGTGAAAAACCATGTTGGATTGGCTCTGCTGTGTAGCTTCTCATTAACTTATTCATAAAAGCATCAGCATTCTTGAGTATGAAATACTTCCCAGGTGTCGAAGGCTTTGAAATGCCGCCATGTTTAGATGGAGTCTGTCTCCCTGTTGTCTTACTTTCACTGAATGACCTCAGAGCAAGAACACAATCCACAACTCGAACACCCTTGCCACCCTATGTTCCAATTGGCAGATAAATATTTTGTTATAGAAAAAGTAGTCCAAATACTAATTTTTGTCCTCCATTTGAAGTTCCTTAGCAATCAGGATACAAATCTAATCCATCTAAGAAGTATTGAATTTTAAAGCTAAAAGAAAGGGATTACTACATGAGGTCTCTATAAAGCATGAAAACAATACCTTCTCCAAATCAGAATGCTCGAATGTAGGGAGCCCTAAATCTTGTAGAGTGACAAGGAAGTTGCGCAAATTCTCAAAGTACTGATATGCACATAACGCTGAGCCATCTGCAGGTACAACAGTATCTGAAGGGGCTTCAACAACCTAATAGCAGTATAACATTACCAAGTGAATCAGCAATGTAACATTTTCTAAGTAATGGGGAAAAGGACTGAAACATGCTACTGAAATACTCTAATGGGACGCATGGTAGCTAAATAAAAACTATAAATTGAAGTTCATAAGTGCAACTACCTTAGGTATGGCGCCAGGCTGAACCTTATTCAGTGCATTGCAAAGGACAATTCCATTTCTCAGCCCAAGCCGGAATTCCTCCTCAGAGGGCTCTTCTGGTAGGCCCCTTGCATACACGATCCCAACTGTTCTTCGCAACCAGCTGGCTGCATCATACCGTCTATTTGCTGCATTGTCAACCCAAGTAAACCATAAATTCACATTTTGCTGCTGCATTGTAGTAATCATACATAACAACTATCCTAAGAACCATAACAGTCATACAGTATAAACTTTAAGACACAAGTAAACATTCTTAGCTTAGCTTATGACAGCAATACCTCATCAACCATCACAACAGTATAAATATGCAAAGTAAATGAAAAAATTGGCACATCATTATCATTGGCTACCATGACAACAGTATAATTTGCAAGTAAATTATGCAATTGGCACAGCCACCACCAGAGCAGTATAATTTGCAAGGTTAATTATACAATTGGTACAGTATAACTTTCAAAGCGAAGGATACAATTGACACAGTACTATCATCAGCTACGATTACTTTAAGTCAATCAGGGCATGAAAACCACAATTATGAGCTCAACGCAAGCTCAAATTCAAACAAACACAATCAGAGAAACCTCTAAACTAGTGCTATCCACTCAAATTTACGACCTTGATCACACCAGGAAATTTGAATTAAACTGCATCTGGTCACTGGATCATCTCGCCTAATTCAAACGACGAAACATCAAGATCGAGCCACCGTAATACCGGGGTGGGAGTTTCCGCACCCGGGCACTCATTCTCGCATAATTACCCAACTCAACCAGTGGACCAAGAACATGAGATCACTAAATTATCGCCCCGCCGCAATTAGCGCGATCCGCGCAAGTGCCCGAGAACTCACCGGCCTCCTGGGCCTTCCGGGTGGCCACGCCGATGTCGCTGAACGCCCCATGATTCCACAGCAGGCGTTCCGCCACCGTGGGTACCGTCTCATGGGCCACCTCTCTGTCCATCGCCGTCGTCGTCGCCGCCGCCGCCGCCGTGTCCATGGTCTAAGAACGCCCGGACCAGCACCGATTCCGACGACCGGACTGCCGTATGGACACTGGGAGAGAGGCGAAGTGGAGGCGGGGGAAGAGGAAGGCCGGATCGGGGCTGGACTCGTCTGCAGTGGTGGGGTAGTGAGGCCTGAGGGGTTTGCCTTTTCTTGGGCTTCTTCGCTCTGTTTTCGAACGGTGGTGGCGCTCGTGAGAGGAAGAGAGCGGTTGGGGTGTTGTTGGTCACGTGGGGGACTGGAGCGGAAATAAATTATATGAGACCCGGTCTATATTTATATTCACTGCACGTATAGACCTATCTTGATGTATAACCGATAAAAAAATGATTAATTAATAGAAGAAAAAAAGTCTAGAAAACTGAAAAACAGACACGTGTCAACCATAGGAGTAGGTCTATCAATAGACCCGGTCACATAGGATTTATTTCCGACTGGAGCGAGGCAAGGGGGATTTGGAGGGGCAGAATGTATATGCCTTTTTTAAAGTTTGACCAACTTAATTTCATTTCTAGCTAAAAATTTGGTTATAAATATTATTATTATTACTAGTTTAAAAATTTAACATGTTCCACGATACCGAATCAAATATCATTAGATCCACCATAAACTATATTCTTAGGGTATATTAATTTTAATATAACATTCTGTATATCTGGTCAAACTTAGTAATTTTTACCTTTTGACTAAATTAATAGGAGCATGTCTTATTTTGTGGAATGAAAATAGTACATTTATGCCATTGAACCTAGAATATGTGCAATCTAGTTGTCATACTCAACAACTACTTTTAGGTTATCGAACTTGCCAATGATGACGCTATAAACAACTTTACGATGTGAGGTTTACATAACCCTGTAAGCATTTGTAACGGAGCATGTAAACTCGCGGAAACTGTAAATAAACTGCTAGTTTACGTTTTCGCAAAAACTGGTGCTCTAGCGAAACCTGTAAAAGCCGAAAAATTGTAAAAAATTTACAGTCCGCGTTGAAACAACTACTCCCTCCGTCCCAAAATAAGTGACGTAGGTTTGACTAGATTTAGATGTATCTAGACACATTTTAGTATATAGGTACATGCGAATCTAGACAAACTCAAATCACTTATTTTGGGACGGAGGGAGTACTTATTTTAGTTCATCGAACTTGACGGTGGTGATGCTATACACAACTTCACGATGTGAGGTTTTGGAATTAGCCCTTTCTATGTACAATACTAGCGTGACATACATTCGCCGTCATTTTGCAACCTACCCATCCATAAAATTCAATCATCACAGTTTCAGCCGTCTGATCATTCAGAGAGGGAGCCGAACGAGTAAGCTGTGTAATCCATCCAATTATACATATTCTAGACAAGGACCATATTTGGTGGCGATGGCAGCATGTTTTGTGAGAGGTTTGCGCCACCGAACATGTCCCACGTTGTTACAATGAAGAGCATTGACTGAGCCACCAGGACGAGGGTGTCAATCACAATATTGATACTCGCAACGCCTACAGGAAGTTTTAGCCGTGTCGCGCTGGCCATCGACTATGACACTGTGTGGTTGTGGTCACCTCGGTGTCGGGAGGGACGGCCGCATCGCATGTCCTGGCTTGAAAGGATAGCCCGCTCCAAAGATCGGCGAGCACTAGAGCAGGACTGGCGGTCCCTGTATAACCCGTCGGACCATTAAAATTTCAGTGGATTTACGGACTAGCTCGCGATAGCGCATCCAGCAGAAACCGTAAACGGGTTGGCCTGTATCGCAATTTCACGGGGCCGATATAATTAGCGGCTGTGGCGGAGGATGTTACCTTTGTGACAATCAAATAACAAAGAACGATAAACAAATCATAACAAGGGGACACAGATTTAACGTGGAAAAACCTCTCCAACAAAAAGAGAAAAAACCACGGACGCCAGCTGGCGAAACTTCACTATAACGGAGAGTGTTTACACAACGCCGGAGATTTCACAGATGCAACTTATCCCAGCCGGCGGCTTACAAGAGGTATATATAACGGTGGTAACCTAGGTCATCAACGATCCACATCGGCCCAAGCCTCCGGCGATGGGCCTTGCTCCGCTCCGTCAGAAGTTGGCCTTTACTTTATAGAATTTGGATCAACATATAACAGAGGACACGGATCAAAACCCTCATTTCCTTTGCCTCCTCCGTCGCGCCGCCGCCCCCATTTTCTAGCAACTCCGACGAGTGATTTCGCGGCCTCCACCGCAAAATGAGCACCTGCGTCGGGCTGGGGAGAGGAAGGATGGGTGCGGCGGCCACCCCCGGAGGCCACGGAGGCGGAGACGGAGGCTGTGGTTGGCGGGGACGAATCGGCGGATGCGGCAACACCGGCGGTCATGGTGTGGGCGGCGTGGATCCGCTCCGTCGACGCGAGGAGGCGCGCGGCGAAGAAGTGGACGAACCGCGCCCAGCGGCCGCCACCGTCGCTCGTCGAGTACGCGCCCGACGGGCGGTACTACCATGAGCTTCCCGAGCTCGTCCACGCGTCGCCACCGCCACTGCCGGGAAGCCGCGGAGCACGCGGCCAAGCGCTGTCGGCTGCAGTAGAGCCACCGGAGGCGGATGGGAATAGTGCGGACAAGCGCGACGGTCGTAGCTCCGGCGATCTCCACCGGGTAGTTAGGGGTAGATTATTTTACTAATTGATGTAAGTTATGCAAGAATCTGCAAGTATCGCACTAATCGATTGAGAAATCTTTCTGCGTTTCTTAATTTTTAAAATACGGGTTGATTTTACGGGTTCTGATCTGCGCGGATAATTTCGCATGCGCTAAACTAGAGTTTCCTGTACTCGCGAGGTTCACAGAATACATTGACTGCTAGTCTTACTCTTGGAAGCTTTCACGTTTGTTTCTAGCGAGCTCACATCATTGGCATACCTAGTGTATGTATGGGTAGAGGAGGATGCTGGTGACAACAGAGTAGAAAGGTTTGAGAGTGGAAACATAGGCCGAGAACAAACGGATGGGGGGCTTGATACCGATGAGCTCTCTACCTATCTGACCACGACAGATGGGGGCATAGAAATAAAAACCGTGTGCATCGCTCGATGCAGAGGCCGGGGCTCCGCTCTCCATTTCGAAAAAAAAAAGATAGAGAGCATAGAGAATTAATGTGAGAGGAATGAATTTGGGGATTCACTAGCTAGAGATTTTGGGCATGAGAATTTTCTGGATAGTATAGATCAAGTTAATGGATCATAAGCCATATTAGACCAATCCGGTTAGTGGATTGTGCACCGAATTGACAAATTCCGGGTATGTATTTAGATGTAGATAAATTTAAATTTAGACAAATTCCGGGTATGTATTTTGAGATAGGAGGGTATGGCATTTTTAATTCGATTTTGCTATTTTTCAGTCGATTGAGATTTTTTTAAGTCTCAATCAACTGAGAAAAGTGCAACCGCCTGTTCAAAAAAATTCTAACTAAAGCCAGTTGCACTTTTCTGACTTGCATTTTCCTGGAACGAGTTGCACATTTCTTTTAACTATAGTTGCACTTTTCTCAGTTGATTGAGACTTAAGAAAATCCCAATCGACTGAGACATAGACAAACCCTTTTTAATTATATTATGATACCTTTTGGTGCAATTACTACGAAGATAGCAATATGATATGTCTGTGGCATCTAAAAATAGCAGGCTGATTACTCGGTTCTTCAGAATTAAAAAAAAAATAGTTCAGTTGGTAGATGAAGACAAGCACCCGCATCAGTATCGCTGTTTAAACATGCCAATACTACGAACTACGTGTTAACTTCCAATATCGCTTCTAATATCGCGCTCTTATTTATACTGCAACGTACTGTAGAAACATTCACAACCTCCTCTCCCTCCCCCTTCCCCAGCTAGTTTTTTCCCTCACCCGCCCATGTGCCACTCCCCTTGCGGCACCGGGGCGCCAAGCCACCAGAGGAAGGGCTCTCACGCATGTGTGGTGGCCGCCGCCGCCACTGGCGTAGGCTGCGGTGGTGACGGGCCCCTGAATCAAAGGTGGTGGGGGCACAACGCCTCTTTGTCGGCGGTGCTTAGAGCCCAGGGCAGCGGCCTAGCGGCTGGTCCTGGTGGCTCTCCCATCGACGCGGCTAGAGATGGCCGACAGCCTCCACCGGTCGTTAGGGATGGCGGTGGTCTGGCCGGAGGCGGGTGCTCTGGGGGCGACACTTTAAGCGGTGACTCGACAAGACCTGGTTGTGGCTCGGTGCTCCGTCGGCATGCTCGGCCCGAAGGTGGGCCTGGGAGGCCCATTATCGGTCTTCACATGCTCGCCCTCCTTTATTCAGCGACCACAGGTCTACCGACCGTGGGGAGAGTTGGCAAGTGTGGGGAATCCATGTTGCGGCTCGTGTACGCCTGTACATGAGGGGGGAGGTTGAGCATCACTAGGAGAAATCCTCGCTCTTACTATGGTCGGAGCAAGCGACGGTGTAACCTGCATGTGTCGCACATTTTGTTGGAAGCCTCATATTGAGTGGTGCTCCCATTCTCCTTGCATGACCTTGACTCCGGAGGGAAACCTTAGATCTTATATCGGGCGATGGAGGCATTATGGTGTCTTTTTCCTTCTCAAGGGCATCGTCTCAGAGTCAGCTACGGCCAGAGGACCGGTGAAGGAGGGCTTCTTGTCGAACAACTTTCCTTGGGGTCGCATGCTATTTGGCAATGATGAGGCGTCGAGCATAGTTTGGGCCGGGAATGGGGCTTCCGTAGTCAGTCTTCCGACGTGTCTGATGGGTTTCTTCATGCTTCACTGTGTGGCCATAGAGTCGGAGTTGCGGTGGAGCGTGTCTAGATGGTGACGATGACAGGCAACCGGTGGTGTTTTACATAGGACTTAGTTGGCGCAAGCCCATCATATGTCTCTTGCGAAACCCGTCGTCAAAGTCGGAGCTATCTAATCTTAGTACGTGTGACCGTTTGTTGGCATGGGCCGATATGGGTTCCATCGTCGTTTGTAGCGAGGCTTCGTCGATGGTTGTAGAAGGTGAAGTCTGAGTCGTTGGCTTGAGGAGCAGTGACAGATGGCAACCTTGACTATGGTCTTTCTTCTTTCTTTGTGTTAGTGACCTGATGGGCCGGTGATGCCCAATGTGATGGTGTTCCATCACAATATTGGTGTTTTGTGACGGTTTTTTGTTGGTTCCATGCTAATGAACCAGTCAATTTTCTCACGTTTCTTTAAATAAAATAATGCTAAATTGCCCGTTGTGTTTTAAAAAATGATTTGCATTTCTCATGATTGATTTGGTTTTCAGCCACAAAAAAAATCGCCATTGATATTATCTACATTTCTCCATCGACACTTCCATAGCTTTGGCACTTTGAGTCCGTCAAGGTGAATACGCAAATCACGTTTGAAGTGTGAGAGCACGTTTGGCTACCGATCCATAGTAGTATGGCTTGCCCGGTGGAATCATTGTCCAATAAGTTAATTACGTATACTGTATAGTACTTATTATTCAGTATAGCTATAATACGCAAATATACTCCACTTGTCTTATTAGAAGAGTAGAATCGTTGTTGTATTTTGACCTTTCCAAACGGCCGTTTGGGTATCTTTTGCACGAGATTTCATTTTTGGGTGGTCCACGCAAAGCCAAAAGGAAGGAGAAATCAAATCATGTCATCAGCACAAGCCCAACGGTCGGGGAGGGGCAAAGTTGACTTTCTAGCATTGCAAGCCCCTGATGATTAAGGTAATTACAAAACAACCACTTGTTCTTAAACTGTAAGTAAGTAAGAATATATAATGCCACGTCGCTTCTTAGAACAGAACAAAGTGCAAGTGCGCAACCCAGAGTAAAACTGCAGTAAATCCAAAGGCGCAGTAAGACGAGGCACACATACAGTGCAACCATTTCAGCATAGGATTCTTTTCAGGACAGTTTTTTAAATCACGTGCATCTGATTCCTGCGGTGTGCGTGCACGGCCTGGTGGCCTACACACATTAACGGACTTGGCACTTGGTCCACGTCAGCTATCTGGGGGCGTGCTGACCTTCCGGCGTGATCCGATCCCGAGCCTCCCGATCCTTAATTTCCCGCTGCATTGTAGCAAAAACAATCATAATTTTTTTTTATTGTACTCCCTCCGTTCCAAAATAAGTGACGTGAGTTTGTCTAAATTCGGATGTATCTAGACACGTTTTAGTATATAGATGTATACGAATTTAGACAAACTCAAATCACTTATTTTGTGGGAGGGAGTATTAGAAACGACTGGACTATAAACGAACGAAAAATAACCGCACGACAAAAAGTCTGGCGAGACCTCGCTGAAATCTCGTAGAGCAAATTATGCTATTGGAGCATTGTTGAAGTATTTTCCTACAAGGTGGGTTAAAAACGACGAAAAGAATCACTACAACATTTGGAGAACAACTATTTATTTCCTCCTGTTTATATTAATAATCTCAATTTTGTCTAGTTAGAATAGATGCATTCGCATCTAGACAAAGTTGAGGTATTATTGGGGACCGGAGGGAGTAGCAAAAAAAATATGAGCATGTAGCAAATACCCGCTACATTTGTGACCGGAGGGAGTAGCAAAAAAAAATGAGCATGTGACCCCTTTGGGGTGGCCCATCTGTCACGAAACTCCGGAAATTACGAGGGAATCATGAGGGGTGAGAGGGAGGATGAAATCCAAGCAAACTCACACGTGAAGAACACGATGAGCATAAAACACACGCGATACACATAACAACCTATAGTTCATGTCGGCGGCTACCGGTCCGACACAATTCCTAGAATTGGTGACGGGCAACAACACACTCTCTCTCTAACTGGCACTACGAGCGGGAGGCTTGGCGAGATCTTGACAAGTAGGAGAAGGGACACCAACTCCATGTACAACTTGAACGCACTATGGAAAAGCCAAGAGGTTGGGGATAATTGGTGCTCCTTGTCAAGGAGCATGAGACTTAAATTAGATAGATCCACAAAGAGGGTTTCTTCTAATTCAATTATCCAAGTCTAGGGTTACAATAAGGAGGAGGCGGTCTATATATAGGCCAACAACTAAGCAGGGATACTTTAGGCATAAAACTAGAAGTTTGGGACAAAATTGGGGATTACATTGGCCAGACCCAAAAGGCCTTAACATATCAGTCGTCACTTAGGCCGGAGACTCCGGGGTGTCTGGAGACTCCGGGGTCACTGCTATAGCCTCTAGAAGGGGGCGGAGTCCAGAACAGAGTCTTCATGCTCTCCGGGATAGTATCTGAGGGTGTACTGTAAGCTCTAGGCGATGGTTTGGAGTCTTGGCCGGAGTCCTTGGGGTGGCACACCGGAGACTCCGGTGTTGGAGGCTAGAGACTCTGGGCATCAAGGCCGGAGACTCCAGTGCTTCAGCCTCAGCTACGACATCTTCTTGTCCAGCTCCTGGTTCTTCTTCCGAGGGGGCTTGTCGATACATCGGTGCTTCGTAGTTGAGTGTGCACAGTGTAGAGGCATGGAGTAGCAAGCCATTCAAGGGTGCATCAAGGTCACACAAGGAGAGGAGCGAGTTAACATTATCTTGTACAAGTTTTGCTCAAGCATGCGTCATTGGTCCACTTGGGGACTTGGTGGTGAGGATGTAGGGATGTCCGTAGGACGGGCTACATCAGCCCCCCTTGGGAAAGAGTCGCCCTTGACTCTTCAACCTCTTCATCTCCATGAAATAACGATAGGTCCTTCACATTGAATGTATTGCTCACGAGATACTTTGATGTCGGGATGTCGATGACATAGGTATTGTTATTGATCTTCTTGAGGACCTTGAATGGACCATCTCCCCTTGGCTCGAGCTTGGAGTCGCGATCTTTGGGAAGCAGTCTTTACTTAGGTGTATCCACACAAGGTCACCTTCTTTGAAGATCATCTCTTTCTTGGTCTTGTTTAGCCTTGATGCTTGTCGAAGAACTGGTTGTTCAATAGTACCTCTTGTTCCTTCATTTCTTGGGCGCATTTTTCAACGTTCATGTTTGTGTGCTCGTGGAGAGAAAGAGGTAGGATGTTTAGCATGGTGAGGGGCTCGAAACCATAGACGATCCTGAATGGAATCTTCATTTTTGTGGAGTGATTGGCTCAACTGTAGGTGAACTCGGCGTGTGCAATGCATTCCTTCCAATCCTTAAGATTCTTATTGATGAACACTCATAGGAGGGTTCCGAGGCTTTGGTTTAACAACCTCGGTTTGACCATCGGTTTGAGGGTGCGATGCAGCTGAGAAGAGGAGCTTGATGCCAAGATTGTCCATACATGTATTCCACATGTAGCTCATGAATTTGACGTCTCGGTCGAAGTTGATGGTTCTTGGCACACCATGAAGACGAACTATTTCCCTGAAAAACAAATTTGCAATATGTGAAGCATCATCGGTCTTATGGCACGGAAGGAAGTATGCCATCTTCGAAAAGCGATCCATTACCACAAATATTGAATCATGCCCATGCTTAGATCTAGGCAATACTAATACAAAGTCCATGCTAATATCCAACCAAGGTGCATAAGGAATAGGCAATGTCATATAAAGACCAAATGGGTTAGACTTTGACTTCGCTTGGACACATGTAGTGCATCGTTGGACATGGCACTCCATGTCTCCCTTCATATTTGGCCAATAGTAGTGCGTGGAGAGCATGTCATATGTCTTGTCACGACCAAAATGACCCATAAGGCCTCCACCGTGAGACTCTTGGAGAAGAAAATTTTGGAGAGATGACTTTAAAATGCAAAGGTTGTGTTTTTTAAAGAGAAAACCATTGTGCAAATAGAAGTCATCAAATCATTTTTGCATTGACGACTTTGCAAACATTGATCCAAAGAACGGGTCGGAAGCATATAAAATTTTGATATCATCAAGACCCAACACGTTTACTTCGAGGCGCGTAAGAAGGCTTATGTTCTTGCGAGACAAAGCATCCACAACTACATTATCTTTGCCTTTCTTGTACTTGACAATGTAGGGAAAGTACTCCATGAACTCAATCCACTTAGCGTGCCTTTTACTCAAGCTGGCTTGGACTTTGAGGTATTTCAATGACTCATGGTCGAAATATATGATAAATTCCTTGGGCCAAAGTAATGCTGCCAAACTTGAAGAACGCGAACTAATGCAAAAAGACCTTTGTTGTAAATCAGATAGTTAAGGCGTGCGCCATCAAGTTTCTCACTATGGTATGCAATAGGACGTCCATTTTGCATGAGGACTCCTCTAATGCCAATACCACTAGCGTCATACTCTATCTCAAAAGTTTTGTGAAATCCGGTAAAGCAAGGAGAGGTGCTTCAATGAGCCTCTTTTTGATCTCATCAAAGGCCTTTTGTTGTGCTTTTCCCCAAACAGAGGTAACATTATTTCTGGTAAATTCGTTGATAGGACAAGTAATAGTAGAGAAATCTTTCACAAATCAACGATAGAAACCGGCCATGTTGGGCCACGCAGATATAAACAAAACTTTTCCCCTACACAGTACTCCCAAGATCCAGCTCAGGTTATAGGCCACGAGATTACTTCTAGACGCGCAGATGCAGAACTTGATGTATCACGTTGAAGCGGTGTCGAACGATCCCACAAACAGCTCCTCCGGATCGCACGAACTCCTTTACCAGATCCCCATGAGCTCCTTTGTCTCCAGCGCCGCACGTGCAATGCCTCTATCGGTATCCACACGCACAAGAAGGAGCTCCGGGCAGAGGATTGCTAGATCCTGTCTAGCCAGAAATAGGAGTGGTGAAAGTGATGGCTAGGTTAGGAACTATCCCTTGCCACTCCACTTATATACACTCCTAGATGGGCTCAATGCTTGAGGCCCATCTAGGCCGTATCCAATCTCCACATGGACCTAATCCACATGGACTCTTTTCCCTTAAGTGTGTGACCCTATAGGTTCACGTACACCTGGACACGACATGAGCTACTCCTCCAAGTATCCTGTCATGGCTTTGAGTCCAACTCACTCCCATGAACACTCGATCTCAAGTCGATAGATGGTAGCGGACTCTAGCAAGATGTGCCAACTCCCAAGTGCCGTAAAGTTAGAATATGAACCTTCAATGTGACTTTTGTCCAATCCCTTTGCCACACGATATACCTGTCAAGATATAGGCGAGTAGTTACCATCCCTTTAATAGCTTAACTCTCTTCTTGTTCTGTGATATGTGATTCACTAGACTAACACTTAGTCTGACTCCTAAGTTAACACTTAACTGAGTAGCGCATGGCCATGCTTCCGAATCATATCGCACGAGAGGGCCCACAGAATATCTCTCTGTTACGGAGGGGCATATCCCATCTTGGTAATCCACGTCACACAACTTACTTCACAACCAACCCGAACTCTACCTTTATAACTGCCCATTTACAGAACATTGTTTGATAGAACCTAAGTTGGCGATCCACAACTCGGATCATGCAATCACCTCAGGTCAAAGGATTCCATTGCTTGAGACTACAAATAACAACATGCTTGTTGAATCTCAATTGTGGGTCAGTCCGACTCGCTAAACTCTTTAGCCGAATCAGTGTAAGTCGGAATAGCATCGCCATGCCCATGACAAGTGGAACCATGTCATCAACCGACTTGCACGTTGGTCTAAGTTGTGTTCCCAACACAACCTCAATGACCAAGGACAATCTAGTATGAACAATTATGAATATATAGTTCCACAATTGAATCACACATTAAATGATATATATCTGATGTTCATACAAGGACAACTTTATCACTTTATGAATACTTTGGGGAATATCATCAAACATGATTGCCTCTAGGGCATATTTCCAACAGTCTCCCACTTGCACTAGAGTCAATCATCCTGACATAACATGTCTAGGCATCTAATACCCATGGCTCTTACGTGCGCCTCATGCTTAGGCTATGGAAGTGGCTTTGTCAATGTATCCGCAACGTTTGCATCCGTATGTACCTTGCATAACTTGATATCACCATGATCCATGAACTAGCGAATCAGGTGGTATCACATGAGTATATGTTTGTTCTTTTGGTGTTGTATAGGTTCCTTGGCTTGTGCAATAGCACCACTGTTGTCACAATACATGTCTAACGGATTGGACGAGCCCTGAACCACACCAAGATCAATCAAGAAATTCCTTATCCAAACAGATTCCTTTGTCGCCTCCAAGGCAGCAATATACTCAGCCTCTATTGTAGATGCAGACACAGTCTCTTGCTTGGAACTCTTCCAGCTCACATCCTCTCCGTTCATTACAAACACGTACCTAGATTGCGAATGAGAATCATCCGAGTCAATAAGGTAACTCGCATCCGTGCAACCCCTGACACTGAGTTCAACCTCACCTCCATAAACTAGGAACACATCCTTAGTCCTTCTCAACTACTTAAGAATGTTCTTAACCGCTGCCTAGTGGATTTCTCTAGGGTCAGCCTAGTACCTGCTGATAGCCTACAAGTGCACAGATTCATCAGAGAATGTTTTCGCGGAAGTATTAATTCCAATTTTTATATCGATCCCAATAAGGAGCATAGGTAAGTGTTTTTGTGTGGTGTTTTTGTCGCACTCAAGGTGTCACAAGTCTTGAGTGAATTGACTGCAAAAGCTGATGGTGGAAGTGGTGAGTAAAAGATAGAGGAAACTTGCTTAGGAAATAAATTGCATAAAAGTGAAGATGCAAAAAGTGTGTAAAGGTCCTACAGATGAGAAGTTAGGCGCGGAGAGAAACAGTTCATGATGATAGTGAAAGTGCCAAATTTATAAAGTGGAATAAGCGATAGTGATATTTCGTATTTATCAGTGAGTAGGCAAGCAACCCATATACCGACTAGGAATCCTCGTGGCCAATACTTCTTCTTCCTAGTCCCAATGATCCATCTGCCTGTTACCACGACAATGGTCAACACATTAATTAAGGTCTTTCGACTGGATCGAGGCTTTAATCTTAATGGTTCCTTGTTGTCCTCGAGTAGTGCTAGCTCTTAATTGATATCGGCCATGTCACTCCGGGGTCACCGAATCGCTAGCATACAAGCTCATACCTATGAGATCTTTGGATCATGTTACCTGGGCCCTTAAATTAGATAACAAGCATTAGCAAACATAGATAATCATTCTCACTATTTAATAAACACTACAACAATCAAAAATGGATGGATTAAAGGAGGCACAACACATCTCACCAATCCCCTACATCTCCCACGCCTATGGGGATTTACTCAGACATGAGAGGAAGAGAAATCAAAGGCATAATTGTATTGCAAGTAGGAATTATCTCAAAGTTATTGTAGTAAACCACAACAATGATTAAAGATCAAATCAAATACAAACCAAAGGTAGATCAAAGTATCAAACCCTAATCTTACAAGTGCCAATCTCTATCTCTCTAACTAATAAGGGGAATGATGGTGGAGTGTGTGGTTTGGGAGTTGGAGATCATCCAGGAACGAGGTGAAGTTCTTCTCCTTCCAGATCTGATCTAACCCCCTCTAGATGGTTTGCGGCGGCTGTGTTTTCTGTTCTGTTGTTCTTCTCGTCCTCTCCCCTTCATGAAAGTTGCTTGTATTGATATAAGGGAGCCGTCGGCGTGTAGTACGGGCGAACAGTACGGGCGTGTCCCATTCGTACCGCTGACCGTTAAGCATTCTGAACGCCTCCAATGAAAGGGGATCCAATTGGGGATTTACTTCTTTGGATGCAATTATCCCATAAATGCTATTATATCTTCAATAAATGTTCATTATACCTGAAAATCATCACAAGAAACCAAGGATTCGCTAATTGCGACATTAACATTAGTACAAAGGGGTAATCTTCAGTGAAATCTGACAATAAACAAGAGGAAAATCAATAGTAAAAAGTGATGAAATTTGGAGCTATCAACATCCACAAGCTTAGCGGTTACTCGCCCTCGAGCGACAAAGCTATAATGAGTAATAGAGAAGAACCGAGTCAAGATAAAAACTTAAAAGTTCGAGGTTGTATCATATTCCATTGTCTTAAATCCTGCAACCTTGAACATGAGCATAATATATCTGAACAATTGCACTTAAGTTCAATTCCTAAATGCAAGTAACTCGCTAGCTAATAGTTCTTATAACTCAAATGAGATTGTTAAAAATTTGGCTAGGCTTGCAAAACAATTTCTTTCAGCGCCTCTCTTATTATGAGAGTGAAAATATTTTGAGCGAGGTCGCTTGAGTCAAAATTAAAGGTGCACAAGTAGATGTCAAAAGAAGGATAAACTTAGAGATTTTTATTAACACCCACTTCGATAATCATGGCTATCAAATACCTCTTCTTTTCCTTGTCTTTCAAGAACTCTATTTGTTCAATTTAGCTGGTGAGGTGATGCCAAAGATCTCAAAAGTATCGAATATTTTTAGCTCATATCTTAACGATAATTTTTTTCTTCCTTTCTAAAGGATCAATGAATGTTTCTTTTTGTAAAAGCTTACACAACCTTTTGAGAATACTAATAATTTTGACCATATAGCGACACGTATGCCACTCATGCCTTTAACTCATAGCCGAAATCCGGGGTTATACCATAGATCATTCAAAGGCTAGCGGAGTTGTTTGCATCCCAAAGGTGTGTATTTGAAACATAGAACTTTTATTTCTTTCTTCTCTTAGCATGTCAAAACAGGTTTTGGCATCTCCCTCTCCCACCATAAAAAGTTCATTCTATCAAACAATTCTTCTTTAGAAAGTATCATCAAGTCAACGATCAGTATGTGGGGTTGATTACTACTAAGATTAAGCCCTTAAGACAAAAACATGGCACCAAAGTTGTCGAGAGACACTTTCTCTTATTCTTAAAATCTTGGAATTTAATCCAAGGGGTAGTTTTCCAAACTGATATTAATTGTCAAAAGTCTTAACCAAAGCGGTGATAAAAAACCTTTGAGCTCTAGTCCTAAAAGATAACGAGTTAAGCGCAGAGTCAAACTCAAGTGCAACCAAACAAACATAAAATGTTCATGAATAAGCTTACACAGAAGAAGGAAAATAGGAATGTGATACCTCCTCTTGCTTGCACATCTCCTACTTGAGCCAACTCTTTGCATTTGTCTCCATAGCTCAATCACTAGAAGTGAGTATCCTGGAGAAAAAATCAACGAGAGCCGAGAGAAATTTGCACAAATAAAATTAAAAGGTAGCCTAATATTTTTGGGTTTTATTTTTATCAAATCCTAAACTGAAAGTAGAAATGCATTGAAACAAAATAAATTAAAAGAAAAAAGAAAAATATGGATGCAAAAAGGTGGGAGGAGTTTTAACCTCCCCAAGCTTAGGCTCTTGTCCTATCTGGAATCAAAAGTCGCCACCGTCGGGTGGCGGCTGCTGGTATAGGAAGTTCCGGTAGTCATTTGGAAAGTTGGTCACGAAAGATGTGAAGTCTTGGGTGAGGTTGACTTCGCATCATACAATGTGTTCTCTATGTTATCAGTGCGATGCACCACCTGATCAAATTCGCCCCTTGGGACATAGTTGAATCCCGGCTGTGGTTGAGGCATACCTTGCTGTTGGTGCTAAGGTAAAGGTTGTTGGTGATGTTGTTGTTGACCGTAGTCATCCCAACCTGCACCGTTCCAATCTTCTCCACCTTGATCTTGCTACTGTTGGCCAGCTACTGCATTTTCCCAGTTGGCGTGACCTCCTTGCGGCGCAATCCTTCCTGAGAGGATTAGTGCCTACCGAAATGACTCCTTAGTAAGGACCCAACTTTATTTACCTGGCAAACCAAAATCTTGGACAAAAGGAAGCAAAACTTGGTGGAGATCACCGTTAGGCTCAAAATAAAGCTGGTAAGCACGAAGGGAGCGCTCGGGTCTATAGACCCCCATGAATTTGGTGATAGCCATATGAATGTCATCCATGCTTTTACTGCCAGCCACAACTCTTTCATGTGGCAGGACAAACTCGTTTGCATAGGCGATCTGTGTGATCGACCCACCACAACGAATGTCCCCAGCGGAAGCCGACCTTTGGCGGCGAAAGTGCTGGATGACAAAAGCACCTAAGTTTGCCTTGTACTCCATCTCTGGATGCAAGGCCATATGAATTACACTCATCTCAGGGCCTTCCATTGCCCCGACATCACCTTTCCCAAAAATAGAATTTACTAGGAAGGTATGAAAATAATGGGTAGTAGGATTCTGGATGGTGGCGCTCTTTTTGCGCAAATAATTAGTGTTCCTGTGGACAGAAATTTGCTCCCAAGAATGCATTGCCTCCATGTGCACATTGTCATTAATATCGAGTTCCCCCTCATGGGAGAGTCCGAAACTAGTGCAAAATTCATAGAAGGAAAGGTTGTGGAGCTTCCCATTGAGTACAAAACTTATAGTGCAATTATGCTCTTGGACTTCGAGATCATCATGGAATTATGCTCTTGTCTAGATCTTGTTGTAATTTCCGTACTCATTGTGGATTTATACAAGTACTATTCGTCTATGATAGATTCTATTGTTATTGCCATGGTGTTGATTGTCTCCATGTCTGAGTGGATCATTAGTTTTTGGGGAGATGGATAAACCCTAGTATGCGATTGAAATAAGATAAAGCTTATTATGATATTCATCGTTGTGACCATGTGTTAGATTGTCTTCATCTTGATGTTGAGAGAAGTCGACCTCTCAATATTTGCCTCTCATGGGGTCTTGATGGAGGGAACTACTTGTTGGTAGATAGAGGTGTGTTAGCACTTACAGTGACTATAAAGCTATTGACACTCCTTACGTATCAACTTGGGAAACCGAGGAAACTAATGGAACACCATCCATGCCATGGGATACGTCCTACGGGATTACGTCCCTTAATAGCACAGTAATTCGATTGATGTCGATTGCTGACTGTTATGGTTATGAGGATGATGTGAGCAGCGGTTGCTACCTATTTGTCCAAATAAGGAGTTCCTCCCACACATACATAGTTGAGAATGTTCATGATAATAATCTTTACCTTAGTTCCTTATAATGCTAGTGGTGTATCCGCTACTCCCTGAGAACACTTTTTCCCTATTGTAGTTCCAATCTCTCTTACATACGCGATACTTACTTTCTGTATTCAGTTGTTTTACTTTACTTATTATTGCTCATACACCAAAAACCCAAAAACACCTTTTTACACAATAGTCGCATTTTATCTTGTCACTTAGAACTTTATTTAGCATTACTAGTGTAATATTTATTTCAAGAGTTATTAGACTTCAGACTCTTGATCCCTATGGGATCGATATCTTTATTTCAAAACTAGCTACAAACGATATGTGCACTTGAAGTCATCGGTCGCATGGATCTATCTCTATAGATCCTGATTCCTAGTATGTAAGTCACCTCACCTAAGTCATTCATTGAGAAAGTCCTTTCTAATGACTCTTTGGTTTCTTGCAACATCTGGACATCATTTCCAATCAATAATATGTCATCCACATATAAGATCAGAAAGTTTACTTTGCTCCCACTAAAACTTCTTGTATAAACAAGAATCATGATCACTCTTGATGAAGCCAAACGATTTCACTACCTCATCAAAGCGAATGTTCCAACTCCGAGATGCTTGCTTCAACCCATAAATGGATTTTTGAAGTTTGCATACCTTGTCAGCATTAGCCGGATTGACAAAACTTTCATGTTGTATCATATACACGTCCTCGGTTAATTTTCCATTGAGGAAAGCCGTTTTGACATCCATCTGGCATATCTCATAGTCGAAATAGGATGCTATAGCTAACATGATCCGAATTGACTTAAGCATCCCTACGGGTGAGAAAGTCTCATCGTAGTCAACTACTTGAACTTGTCGGAACCCCTTTGCGACAAGCCGTGCTTTATAGACAGAGATATTTCCATCCATATCAGTTTTCTTCTTAAAGACCCATTTGCACTCAACGGGTCTTGCACCGTCTGGCAGATCAACCAAGTTCTAAACTTGATTTTCATCCATGGACTTTAACTCGGATCTCAAGGCTCCAATCCACGACTCAGAATCAGAACCCACCATCGCTTCCGTATAAGTTGGTGGCTCATCACTGTCCAATAGTAACACATCACGAACCCTTCGTAATCTTGTTGATCTTCGCAGTGTAGGTGCAGCTGCTGGCTCAGCTACCACGACTGGCTCAACCTCCAAGGCTTTTGCCGACTCGCTACTGACCGGTTCCTCTCGAACTTGTTTGAGCTGTACCGTACTCCCACTGACTCCCTGACTGAGAAACTCTTTCTCAAGGAAGACACCGTTCCGAGCGATAAACACTGTCCTCTTCTCGGTTGTAGAAGTAGTAACCAAATGTTTCCCTTGGATACCCCACGAAAATACACTTATCAGATTTGGCTGTAAGCTTGTCCGACTGAAGTCACTTGACAAATGCTTCACAACCCCAAACCTTAAGAAAATACAAACTTGGCCTTTTGCCCGTCCACATCTCATTCGGTATATTCTCTACCAATTTTGCTGGTACTCTGTTTAGTGTGAACGCCGTCATTTCTAGACAATAACCCCAAAATGATAAAGGCAGATCTGTCTGACTCATCATTGATTGTACCATGTCCAACAAGGTTTGATTCCGCCGTTCTGACACACCGTTCCTCTATGGTGTACCTGGCGGAGCGAGCTGAGGAATTATTCCACAACTCTTCAGATGGTCATCAAACTTGTGGCTCATGTACTCGTGAAAGTGAAAGATGGTTTACCTAAAGGGGGTGAATAGGTTTCTACAAAATTCTTTGTAATCTTTTGCAAGTTTTAGGCTTTGCGGAATATAAGTGTGCCTAAATGAAAACTAGGTGAGGCAACCTAGATGATGATACAAGATACTTCAAACATGAAGTCTATCACAAAGGAAACAACACAAGTAAGAGATTGGTTAAGGAATAACCGAAGCACGCGGAGATGAAGATGTATCCCCGTGTTCACCACCTTTGGGAAGGGGGCTACGTCACGTTGGAGAAGTGTGAGGTTCCACGAAGGATTCCCCAATGCCACGAAGGCTTGCCTTCTTCTCCGGGCCTATCCCATGAAGGAATAGCTCACTTACTCATGGTAGAATTAAGGTAGTCTTCAAACCCTCAGAAACTTTCCATGGAGCAAATCAGAAGCCGAATGCCTCCGGGCGACCCTAGCCACCTAGAGTTTCCCACAAACCCAAGAGTAATAAGCTAACTCGATGAACTCAAGGGGGAATGAACTTTGGCTTGGTGGAAAGATAGATCGGGACCTCCTCTTGCTTTCTACCAAAGGAATTTGGAATTGGTTGGGTAGAATGGGAGATCCTCGAGGAATGGTGTTTGAACAATGGGGATAGAGAGAGCTTCAAGGATGAATATGAACTAAAATGCCTAACCTGATCAAGGTGGAAGAAGAAGTATTTATACCCAAGGGAGAAATCTAGCAGTTTGGAGCATTTCTGTGAAGTCCGGTTTTAAGTTTGGTTGGACCGGTCCACATACCGAACGACCCAGTTCTCAGGCCGAAAAACTAGAATCTCAACCACGCGTGGTTACTGAATGCAAACCCGTATAGATTTGGTATAGTGAACCGGAAATCCTGGTTCAGGGTCGGTTCTCCAACACTAGTACCAGACCACTCGGTATGGGATCCGGTTCAACCGGCTTGTACACAAAACTTGTAGAAAAAGCTCTAAAAGGTAGATCTCCCTCTCCTCTCTTTTGCGGGTGATGGGATAAGTGGGTGTATGGGATGTGTATATGGCTTAGGAATTCATCCCCAATTAGCTCATTGAGAGAACCCCTCTTAATAGTGCGGAGTTCCTGAAGACTCAAGTTACATAATAAAGTAAAACTTCAGCACGAAGCTTCATTACCGAAATGGGGGGGGGGGGGTCTCCAAAGATCTTCCAACAAGCCATCAGACTAAAACCTGTTTAAGACACTAGTAGGTAGAATTAGTCCGATATGACTACGGTGTCATTGTCAACCAAGAATAGTAGAGGGTAAAATAGCCTTTCAATCTCCCCCTTTTTGGTTGGCGATGACAAACCGAGCTAGAGTTCACAAAGATATCATAAAGAGCTATTAACGGAGGAATTCCATAAAGACATACGTTATCTCCCCCATAAAGTATGCACTTGGTTGAATTTGCATTGAAAACTTCCCACATGTCTTCATGGAAGCAAGCATAATATGACAAGATATAAGGCATGGATATCTAAATGGAGCTATACAAATAATAATAGTACACATAGTCATAGCACAATAGAAATATCCAAGGTTCACACACATGGCACAAACTTGTCCAACATACGGAAGAAGAGCAAATATGTCCAACACGAAAGCAAAGGGAAAGCACAATGCCATAAGAAGCAAAGAGAAAGTGAGGAGCATTGTGCTAACGGCGAACCCCGGAAAACCCCGACAAGGAACCCATAGATATCTAAAAGAACTCTACTCTTCTCCTGCATTGGCATCGAAACACCAAAAAGGAAGAGAGGTAGAGTGATGCTAACGGATCCCAACTAGAAGAACGTAGGTGGTGGAGGAGGGTGAACGGGGGCATCTTCTTTTCATGGATCTCCTCATCATCATTAGAACCATGAGGAGCAGCAGAGGAACCACTAGGGCCAATGGGAGGAAACTGACTGGGGAAGTAGCCATAGAATAGAGCATCATCAATCGGTGGCATCTCATAGTTGGCATAGGGAACGAGAGTCATCTCGGGACCATCAGGTGGAAGAGTGACATTCTGGGTCATGAGAAACTCATTGTGCCTGCGCCGAGTATCTTGGCTCATCTCAAGAGCCTTGTGGCTCACATCATAGGATGAGTGGCACATCTAAAACAGCCTCCTAAAGAACGTGGCAACACCACCCTTGTGCCTTGGGCAAGAGGAAGACTCACCAACGGGACAACGAGAACCTGCCCTAGTAGCAAAGTGAGGCTGAGGGTCATGAACAACCTTGGTGCGGTGCTCGGGAGGCCTCATCTCAGGAACATGAGGAGATAGACCACGAAGAGAAAGGGTAAGCTCCTCCTGTTCCACACATTCGCCCACCATCACACTAGGAGGCACAACCTTGTTGAGCAGATTTTGTACATACAAACAGAAGGCGGGGGTCATCCTGTCCAAAGCAGCCCATCGTAGCTCACAGGACACGAAGTCATAGCCATCAATCTTCCTCAACCGGTCAGGGCGACAATAGTACATAAGATTGGCAAAGTACCCATGACAATTTGTAGTATCTCCAACTCGGGAAATAAGGGACTGACGGAAGATGCTGGCCAAAGTGTTATAATAGAAATACATGCCAGTAATGCATGGAGGAGCCCACTCAAAATCCTTGGGATAGTAGAAAGCAAGAGATTTAGCAGACTTGACCTTCTCGATGTGAATGCAAAAACCACCTGCCTTGCCAAAAGAGCCCATAACTTCAACCAAATCAGCAAAGGTGGCACGAAACCGCCGCGGGTCAGTCATCCAAGTCATAGTGCGCTCATCATCATCATGGAAATACACGGTGCAGAAGAACTAACGGATATAGTTAGGGTAGTAGTCCTCCTTGAGACACATAAGATCAAAAAAATCCATCTTCTTTAGAGCGTCATAAACAAAATGATAATCTGAGGCTACATACATGTTGAACCACTCCTCATTGAAAGAAAGAATGTTACCACAGAGAGTGACCTTGAACTAAGTGTAAATGTTATCCCCCATCAAAGCTTGAGCCTCAGTCCAAAACTTCTTATCAGTGCCAGGATATGTACGAGTCTTGAACTGATAGGGATTCTGATTGCGAAGGCTCCGATACAAAGAAATATCCATATTCTTCAAATTTTGAATCGGCACATCTTCGTCTTCAGCTTGCACAACAACTTGCTTACCCCTGTTAGCCTTGACCTTGCTGCGACCAGAACGAGTGCTACCCTTAGGCTCACGATGCACAGTCTGACTGGCTCGACGAGCCCTCTTGCCCCTGCCAGTTTCCTCAGGCACATAGTCTTCATCTTCACCTGTGAAAAAGAGAGAGAGAGGTTGGGGAGTACAAATATAAGTACACATGCCACAAGGAATAAACGGAGGAAAAACTTGGATTTGGGCAAGTGCATGGTAAAAGGTTGCACACTGCAGAGAGGTCCGGTGTCAGGGCCGATTGGACTGACTCCAGAACCAGATGGTTCGGTGTCAGCACTAGATGACCGGAAGCAAACCGGGCAGTCCGGTATTAGAGCCAGAAAACCAGACTCAAACCGGATGACCCGGTAGCAGGGCCAGTTCAACCAGGACAAAAACTGAATCTGTCGGGTAGACCTAGAATCCCATCTTTGCAATGTAAAATATTTACCGATGACTAAAAAACTTGCACAAATACAAACTTATCAGGAGGTGTAGGCCATGGTTTAACGTGGTTGGCATACAAGGACAATGATGGAACCCTAACTGCTCAAATCCATCAAGATGTATATAAAAATATGGAGATTTGAAAAGCACAAGGGAGGGGAGCAAAGGATTACCCGAGGACATGGCTTCCCATGGAGGAAAGCACCAAAGATCCCTTGAGGAGGAATAACATAAAAATGCTCCCAAACCACCACGAGATGTAGAAATTCCTTCGGTGGAGAGCCTCCAAAGGTCCTTCCACATGATTTGGTGGCCCGATCTATGGATCCTAAGGGTGGAATCACCCTAGGAGAGGAAGGGAGGGTGGGAGGGGCGGCAATGGAGATAGAGGGGGTCGGGGGAAGTGAAAAGGTAACTGGTGGAGGGGTGGGCACGGGCCAGGAAGAAGAAGGAGAAAAAATTTCAGATCCCGGTGTGGAGGCCGGTTCAACCAAGATCCAGACCGAATTGGTCGATGTACATGCCGGATTTCCAAACTTAAAACCGAATCTGCTAATAGGAGTTCACGAGGAAGATTCAGTTGGGAGTCCGGTCAACAGGCTCTAGCATCAGAGCATTCGGTTTAAAACTGTAGTAGCCACCAAAGTTCATTCATTAACCCTCTGTTTGCAGCTCAGAATAGACTCGGGTGTAACCGGGCTATGCACTAGACAGTCCGGTCCTGGAGTCGGTTAAACCAGGCCACAGACCGGAAGTCCCAGAAAAAACTCTGATTTTTTTCAAAAAACAGAAAATTTTCGAGAATGGCATGTGCATGTAGAAGAAGATAGTAGACTCCAAAGTGGTAAAGGAAGCAGGTGATCTAGGCATGCCTATTGGAAAATAACCAAATTTAAACACACAATAACAATAATAGGCATGATTCAAGAATATCAAGAGCCACATATGATAAGAGTCAAAAAGAGAAGCTGATGGTTGGCGGGGGATTTCTCCCCCTATGTTTAAGCACACATGTCATGGCACCTCAAAGATAGATGCTTGGACCCATATCATGACGCAAGTTCAATTAATATCGCACACATAGGTATGCATCAAACCAATGCATGGTAGGATGACAATGCTACATGACTAGGCTACACAACAAGTTAAGAGCAAGAATATTGTGAGATCCAGGCACATGGCTTAATAGGATTGATAGGATACTCATACCAACAAGTTGTAACTTCTTTTCTGGAAGCTCATTTGAAAAGAACTCTAAGGTTAAGCGTGCTTGGCCTAGAGCACTTTGAGGATGGGTGACCGACCGGGAAGTGGGTACTGGGTGCACACGAGTGAGGACAAAGTGGACAGAAAAGACTAGTGTTGGTTCGTGGGGCCAGTCTAGATATCCTATTAAGCTGCCACGAGTGACATCCCCGGGGCCCAGTGGACGGGGTGTTACATGGTATCAGAGCGGATCCTCGCGGTTACACGGGTGTGCGGGTCAGTGGCGGGACATGTGGAGCATGGCACATGTGTCCTAGAGTGGACACGTCATGGCACATATGAAGACAATGGACACACAGACGCGTGCCAAGATGGAACATTCCTGGGGTGTGCTTGACCGATGAGGGCATCAATCTTCTAAAGGGTGGGTGTATGTAAGATCCAGACACATGGCTTAATAGGATTGATATGATACTCATACCAACAAGTTGCAACTTCTTTTTCGGAAGCTCATCTAAAAAGAACTCTAAGGTTAAGCGTGCTTGGCCTAGAGCAATTTGAGGATGGGTGACCGACCGGGAAGTGGGTACTGGGTGCGCACGAGTGAGGATAAAGTGCACAGAAAAGACTAGTGTTGGTCTGTGGGGCCAGTCTAGATATCATGTTAAGCTGCTAGGAGTGACACCCCCGTGGCCCACTGGACGGGGTGTTACAAATAAAAAGAAGTAAATCAATCCAAGTTTTTAGGATCTAGAATACCGAGTTCTTGCCTCAACATGACAAAATGGGCTTCATCCAAAGGCTTCATGAAAATATCCACCAATTGGAACATCGTTCCCACATGAGTGAGATTGATGTCACCATTTGCAACATGGTCACGTAGGAAGTGGTGGCGGATGTCAATATGTTTGGTGCAACAATGTTGGATTGGGTTATTAGCGATCTTTATTGTGCTTTCATTGTCACATAGAAGAGGCACTGTACCAAGAGACACACCATAGTCTTTCAAGGTTTGCCTCATCCATAACAATTGAGTGCAACAAGATGTCGCGGAAATGTATCCGGCTTCAACGGTGGATAGGGCGATGGAGTTTTGTTTCTTGGATGACCAACTCACCAACGACCGGCTAAGGAATTGGCAAGCCCTGGAGGTCGACTTCCGGTCAACCTTATCACCGGCCCAATTGGAATCCGAATATCCAACAAGCTCAAAGGTTGACCCCTTTGGATACCAAAGCCCGAGTGTTGGAGTGAGAACAAGGTACCTAAAAATCCGTTTGACCGCCATACAATGGCACTCCTTGGGATCAGATTGAAAACGAGCACACATTCCAACACTGAACATGATATCCGACCTAGAAGCACAAAGGTAGAGCAAGGAACCAATCATGGAGTGATATACCTTTTGGTCCACGTCCTTCTCACCTTCTCCAAGACCAAGTTGCGCATTGAGTGGCATGGGTGTCTTCATGGGATTGGAATTGGTCATCTCAAACTTCATGAGCATGTCCTTCACGTACTTCTCTTGGGAGATGAAGGTGCCTTGAGAAAGTTGCTTCACAATGAAGCCTAGGAAATACTTCAACTCCCCCATCATGGACATCCTAAAATTCATGGTCATCAACTCGACAAAAGCTTTGTTATGAGATTCGTTAGATCCACCAAAGATAATATCATCAACATAAATTTGAACAATAAATGAGCCACCCTCTTTAACCCGTTTGGTGAAAAGGGTGGAATCGACTTTACCCACGCTAAAACCATCCATGAGTAAGAAATTCCTAAGGTGCTCATACCAAGAATGAGGAGCTTTCTTTAGTCCGTAGAGAGCCTTATGGAGTAGATACACATGGTTGGGATAACATGTGTTTTCGAAACCCGGGGGTTGAGCTACATATGCAACCTCTTTCAAGGGACCATTAAGAAATGCACTTTTCACATCCATTTGATAAAGCTTGAAGTTATGAAAAGATGCATATGCAAGCAAGAGATGAATAACTTCGAGATGAGCAACGGGCGCAAAGGTGTCCTCATAGTCAATACCTTCTATTTGGGCATACCCTTGCGCCACTAACCTTGCTTTGTTTCTTGTGACGGTTCCGTTCTCATCTTGCTTGTTCTTGAATACCCACTTGGTCCTAATGACATTGATGCGATGATCTTTAGGCCTCTCCACAAGAGACCAAACTTCATTGCGGGTGAAGCACTCGAGTTCTTCTTTCATGGCAATGACCTAATCCGGATCCTCCAAGGCTTCATGGACCTTGATTGGCTCAAAGTTGGACACAAATGCATGATGGCCACAAAATGTAGTGAGATTCTTCTTCTTGTTGCGAGTCTCGATCTGTCTTGATATGCTTCCAAGTATATTATTGACTTGGATTCCACTTGCAATAGAGGCATACTTGATCTTCTGAATTGTGCCTTCATGATCAACAAATTCATCTTTTGATGGTCCTTGATCATTGACAACTTCTTGAGCTTGACCTTGGTTTTGCGGGACTTGTTCATCATCCTGGTCTTGCTCAATGGGTTGATGGCTTGGTTGTTGTTCTTTGTTTTGAAAGAGTTTTTCGTCTTGTGGTGCACTTGATGGTTCAACTTGAGTAGAGCTAGGCTCTTCTTGAGTTGGGATTGATCCTCCCCTATCAACTTCTTGATCATGGATATGATATTTGGTGGAAAAAATATGCCCAATTCCCGTCAACTTGATGACTTGAGAAGAATCTCCACACCTACAACACGTGGAACAACTTGCCCCTCTTGGGGGCCATTATCCTCCAAAAACTCCATGTCACAAGATACTTCAACACAACCATTGGTTTTGTTGTAGTATCTATAGGCATGATAGTTTTCCGCATAACCAACAAATATACCCTATATATGAAGGAAATATGCCCCGAGAGGCAATAATAAAGTTGTTATTATATATTCCTTATATATGATAGATGTTTATTTTACATGCTAGAAATGTATTGATTTGGAAACATCAATACATGTGTGTTTAATAAACAAAAAGGGTTCCTAGTCATGCCTCTCTTATAGACTAGCTTGTTGATTAACAGGATGATCAAGGTTTCCTGATCATGGACATTGGATGTTGTTAATAACAAGGTCACATCATTGGTGGAATGATGTGATGAACATTCATCCGAAGTATAGCATTACGATCAAGTCATTATGTTTATATTGCTATAACATCATACGAAGTAATCTTTATCCTTAGACCATGAGACCATGTTAATTGCTAACACCGGAAGAGTATCTTGATAACATCAAACGTCACACCGTAACAGGGTGACTATAAAGATGGGTTCAGTAATACGAAGGTGTTATGTTGAGGCTCATGGATAAAGAGTGGAATTTGTCAATCCAGATGACGGATAGATATACTCTGGGCCCTCTCGGTGATATCACATTAGGATAGCTTGCAAGCAAGTGATGTGATCACTAGAATGTTATATCACGGGAACAAGAAAAGAGTGCATGTCGGTAACGAGATCAAACTAGGTATGGAGATACCGATGATCGAATCTCGGACATGTAATATATTGAGAGACAAAGGGATTTAGTTACAAGCGTTAAAGGTTCTCACGATCACAGGAGTCATCGTTGAATGTGTAGGAGTTAGTACGGATCTCCAGGTCCCGTTGCTGATTATTGATCGGAGAAGGGTCTCGATCATGTCTGCATTATTCGCGAACCGTAGGGTGGCACACTTAAGAGTTACCGGACACCATTTTGGAGCACATATGTTTCAGATGAAAGAATTGCAAAGCGCGGGAATTGTTTCAATAGAAACCGGAAATTGTTTCGGGTGAAATTGCAGAAGGTGGTTCTGCATGTGATATTGAAATATTGCAAGGGGCTATATGTGAATGTTTGTTAATTAAATTAATTAACAAAATTCTGAATAAATTTAATAAAAAGAGTTTTATTAAATGAGAGAGCATTAAATTTGGAGAAATTTAATGCATTTAAAGTGGAGACTTTAAAAGGGAATGTGAAGAGGCATTTTAATGTGGAGGGGTTACCACCACATGAATGGGGGAGGTGAGGGGTCACCCCCCCATGCGCCGGCCATGGAGAGAGGGGGCACCCCCCTCCTCCTATAAAAGGCCACCCATTCCCTCCTTCATCCTCACACCTCCTTGTGAAGGATCTCTCTCCCCCTCTAGAATTATTCCCCCATGGTCTCGGATTAGCGAGATACATGTTCCCGGTGGCATTTCGTCTGGAAGGAGTTGCTGCTTCTGCTGGATCGCTGGAGTGAGGAGGTGGAGGTTGTCCGGTGGCTTGAACGTGTGTGCGAGTGCGGATGCGCTGCTGAGTTGCGGCGCTCGGACTTCCTCACGATCTTGAGATCGGCAAGTGTACGACTACATCAACCACGAGTTCCTACTCGTTAACAAAGCTCGTTGTCTATGAGGGTAAGTTCTCGTTGGATGTATGTCCACCCGTTGCTTTGTACCTAGTAGATAGATCTTGGCGTGTAGTTCACACCATAGGAATTTTTTTGTTTTCTATGCCGCGGACCCAACACTATAGTTCTAGATTCGAATTTACCAAGCTTTTCTTTCTTGTTCTTGATGAGGAACTTGCACCCCAAGATCATAACACGGAGTAGTTGACGTTGGGCTTGTTCTTTGTGGGGATATCATACGGAGTCATGTCAAATGGATCTCAAAGGAAGAGCTGGTTCGAGTAGTGAACCGCGGTAGCGATGGCTTCTCCCCAAAAGTTATGGGGTGACTTGAACTCACTCAACATTGTTCTTGCCATCTCGATGATAGTCCAGTTCTTCCTTTCAACAACACCATTTTGTTGAGGGGTATATGGAGCCGAGAATTCATGCTTGATCCCCTCATCTTGAACAAACTCTTGCATGGTGTAGTTCTTGAATTCAGTGCCATTGTCGGTCCTAATGGTCTTGATCTCCACTTCATGGGTACGTTGAGCTTGCTTGGCGAATATCATAAAGTACTTGTAGGTCTCATCCTTTGACTTCAGAAGGAAGACCCAAGTGTAACTTGAATAATCATCAACGATGACAATGTCATACTTTCTTCCACCAAGAGTATCATATGTTGATGGACCGAAGAGATCCAAATGGAGAAGATCCAATGGTCTTGACGTGGCCACCTTGGATATTGATGGATGACTCTTCCCGCGTTGCTTGGAGATGCAAGCACTACACACATGATCCTTCTGAAAAGAAACACCGGTTAGTCCAACAATATTGATATGTTGCAAACGTATCTATAATTTTTGATGTTCCATGCTTGTTTTATATCTACTTTCTTATGTTTTGTCCACACTTTGGAGTATTTTTATACACTTTCCTGGACTAATCTATTAACAAGATGCCATAGTGCCAGTTGCCTGTTTTCTATTGTTTTTGGTTCCAGGAAAGTCAGAAAATGAATAATCTCGGAATTGGACCGGACAAAAGCCAAAGTCGTTATTTTCCCGGAAGACTCACGGAGCTAGAAGGAGATACGAAGGGGGGCCATAGGGTGGCCACACCACCCCTGGGCGTGGGTCCTGCCTGGCCGTGCCAGGGCATGGTGTGGCCCTCCTGGCCAGCCACCGACCTTGCCCCTTCGCCTATAAAATCCTCCCGATGCGAAAACCCTAAATTGTCAATCAGAAAGCCACGAAAAGTTCCGCAGCACCGCCGCCACCAAAGGGGAGATTCGGGGGGACAGAAAGTCTCTATTCCGGCACCCTGCTAGGACGGGGAAGTTCCCCCAAAGCCATCTCCATCGATCTCCACCACCATCTCCATCACCGTTGCTGATTCCCATGATGAGGAGGGAGTAGTTCTTCCTCGAGGCTAAGGGCTCTAGCGGTAGCTATGTGTTCATCTCTCTCTCTCTCTATGCATGATCATATTGTGATCATGATCTTTGTAATCAAGTAGATCTACCTTGCTACTCAAGTGCTTTAATAGATCTCTACTCTCCCCATGTGTGTGAAAGTGACAGCGTCACACCATGGTGGCACTTAGGCTAGAGATTACAAATACTTGTTATGAGTTATATTTGGAGTTGGATGTTTCTATGAAATTGTGGTGTTTGTTGGAACCATCTAGAGCTCAAGGTGACAGTGTGAGGTTATCTAGATGGGAAAAACGAACTTTGAGGGGTGCTGTTATAGCCCTACCATGGATTAGAGTGTCCAACCGGAGAGTAGTTCAGAGTAGTATCATGAAGAGAAGATATTTATATGAGAGTGTTCACTAGTGAAAGTATGATCCCTAGGCATTGTTTCTAATCATTGAAACACCGTTTGCAACTAGATATGTTACATGTTTGCTTGCTGCCATCTTTATTTCAGTTTGCCTTTAGTCTCTTCCACGCCATTAAGCTATTTTTTGGCACTGTTGTCTTTTATCCATACCACTTGTATTTCACTATCTCTTCGCCGAACTAGTGCGCATATACACCTGACAAGTGTATTGGGTGTGTTGGGGACACAAGAGACTTCTTGTATCTTGATTGCATGGTTGTTTGAGAGGGATACCTTTGACCACTTCCTCCCTGAGTTCGATAAACCTTAGGTGATCCACTTAAGGGAAAACTTGCTGCTATTCTACAAACCTCTGCACTTGGAGGCCCAACAACTGTCTACAAGAATAGAAGTGCATAGACATCAAGCTATTTTCTAGCGCCGTTGCCGGGGAGGTAAGGTAAAAGGTACTCACATCCTCCGGTGTGAGTGCTCGAAGTTATTTCCTTTAGATTCTGCAGTTTTGTATTTTTGTTTCTTGTTTTCACTAGTTAGGCTTAATGGAAAACAACAACAAAATTAGAGAGCTTTTTAGTATTTTTCCTAATGTAGAACATGAATTGTCTGAAAAGAAAATTAAAAAAACCATGGAACTTTCTTTGCATGCTAATAGCAATGTTATTAGTATGAATCTTTTGAACACCTTTGTTACTAATTCTATGGAAACGTCTAAGCTTGGGGAAGTTAGTTTTTATGAAAATGATCTTTTTAGTTCCCTAGCTTTAAAGAAGAAAATTTGCTCTGATGATACTTTATCTCCCATATGTGGTAATTCTAATGATACTTGTGATATTTTAAATCCACGTACTAAAAGCATCTCTTTTAAAATACCTATAAAAATTGTTGAACGTGTTATGAACAACTGTTATTTGGGAGATGGAACTGTCCATCCTGGTTATCGTTTACTCTTTATACACGAATTATGCGAGTTGTTCAAGTGTGTAGGTATTTCAATGAACCAAGTTAAGAGGAAGCTATTCCCTTTTTCACTCAAGGGCAAAGCAAGAGAGTGGTATGAGCTACTAGATGATCCTCATCATTTGGAGTGGAAGGAACTTGAATCTCTCTTTTACTCTAAATTTTATCCTCCTCATGAAATTCATAAAGATAGGAATTACATTTATAATTTTCATCCACATGATGGAGAAAGTATTGCCCAAGGACGGGGGAGATTGAATTCACTAATGCTCAAATGTCCCATTCATGAGCTCCCCAGTAATATTGTTATTAATAATTTCTATGCAAGGCTTTCAGGACATTACAAGGACCATCTAGATACTTGTTTAGAGGGATCCTTCACAAGTAAGGAGGTCAAAGCTAAGTGGGATCTTCTTGAAACAATTCAAAGCAATACCAAAGATTGGGATAACAACAAAGGTAAAGAACCATGTATAAACTATGAGTATGATTGCATTAAGTATTTCGCTGAAACTGCTGATTTTCAAGAGCATAGTGCTAAATATGGTCTTGATCCTCAAATTCTTGTTGATTGTTATAGAACCTTTGCTTCTCATATTAATTCTCCTAAATAAAAATGGGACATGTATCATGAGCCTTATAAAGACACTTGCATGGAAAATGAAATTGTTATTAATGATAGCAATAAACATGCTCCAACCTCTGAAAGTACTACTTCTTATAAGCATGTTAATTTTTGTGGAATACATATACCTTGTGAGAATAATCAAATTGAAGAAGAATATTGTATCACCCACAGGAATGAAAAAACTAGAACATGGTATAGGGCTCTAAATGATCTTGGTAAAAAGTTTGTGCCCTCTATCCTTTTATTTGTGAATTTTGCTTTGAAGTGGGTCATTTCAATTTTCAATGCTCAGGCCATAATAATAGCCCTTCTAATCCAATGAGTACTGCAAGTTTGTAATGTGATGATATGATCACTCCTAATCAGCATGATCAACTTACATTATTTTTGGGGTGTGAAGAGTTATCAAGAAAAACCTCTTTGGTAGATATGAGTGCTTTTGATATGAATAGCGTCCTGCATGGTTTTCATCTTTATTATGTTGATAATTGTTACACAAATACTTACATATAAAAAATCCAAAAAGATGAGATCTTACCAAAATATGACATGACTAATATGTGTTTTGGTCTTATTAATGAAAACGAGGAATCCTCGAAAGTTTCTTCTGTTGTCTCTAACAATGAACCAGGGTATATGGAGAAGCTTCCTTTCAAGCCTCTCCCTCCTAAAGAGAATAAGAAAAAGAAGAGGAGGAGTAAAAGGAGAGAGAAAACGGTATTTTCCCCTAAGCGTGTTGCTCCTATTATAGTTTTTGATGAGTCTGAACTTGATGATGTTCCTATGCCTATTCCTATAGTAGTGATCATGATTGGGAAAAGCACACTACTTTTGATATTGAATATCTCTTCGATACTAATCCTGAAAATGATGATATTAATAATTACTGTACTATTAGTGCTATCCATGTTCCTTCTAATGATGATATGTTTACAAACGAAAACACTTTGGAAGATAACTATTCTATTGCTTATGATGATACTATACTTCCAATATATGATGATTGCAATAATGAATATGATATTTTCAGTCCACCTACTATTGAGGAGAAAATTAATTATGATTACAATATGCCTCCTATATTTGATGATTATGGTGATGAGAATAATAATTATAGCTATTTTGTTGAATTTGCTCCCATTATAATTAATAAGAATGACTATGTTTATGTGGGGAGTATTAATTCCTTTATACATGTGGCTCGTGATAAGAATGTTTCATGTGATTGTTATATTGTTAATTTTATTCATGATGCTACTGAAAGTTATTATGAGAGAGGGAAACATGGTTTTATGTGTCTCAACAATATTAAGTTTCCCCTCTTTATGTTGAAATTTTTGAAGTTGCACTTGTTTTGCTTTCCTATGCTTGTTTCTTTGTGCTTTCATGACTTGTTTCTTTACAAGATTATTTTGCATAGGAAGTGGGTTAGACTTAAATGTGTTTTGAATTTGCTTCTTGATGCTCTCTTTTACTTCAATTCATATTTCTTATGTGAGTATCATCGAAATTATCATGCCGAACTTAAAGGCGTTAAAAAAAGTACTTATTGGGAGATAACCCAAAAGTTTTAGATGAGTCTTGGAAGTTATTACTTCAGTAATAACCGATCCTTATCCTTTTTATTTGCTTTTTGTGCCAATAATAACCTCTAATGAGAGAGAAGTAATGATTGGGAAAGTTGCTGTCCCGAAATAGATTTTTGTGCTTCACTGTAAAAATTCGTGTAAAACCTCTGTACGTCTTTTTGAGGCGTGAATTTTTGTGCTTCTGCCCCAGGTTGTTCTCTAACTTACGTTAGTTCAACACTTTTTGATTTGAGCAACATAAGGTCTTCGAAAAAATTGGTTTTTACCTGCTGGTCTGTTTTGACAGATTTCTGCCATTATGTGCATTTGCTTCTTGTTGGTTCCTTTTTGGGTTCTCTTTGGGGAATTGAGCTTTTTGAGGGAAGTGCTTCAGTAGCTTGTGTTTTAATGGAAGTTTTATTGGTGTTGAAACTGAACCTAAAGACTTATTATCTTGAGTGCACTAATGTTGCTAATAAAAAGATTGTCTGAAGTTTTGTATGAAGGAAAATTTTCAGGTGTATGGAGAGAATGTTGTAATAAGATGAAGAATGGACTAAAGCTCAAGCTTGGGGATGCCACCACGTGTCACCCCAAGAATTATCCAAGAAGTACAAGCGTCAAAGCTTGGGGATTCCCAAGGCATCCCCTTCTTCATCAATGAAAATCTCAGGTCTTTCTAGACACTTCATTTTTATTATTTCATGCACAGTTTTGTTGTTCTTGGAGCGTCTTCGTTTTCGTTTTTAGTTTTTGTTTGCTTAGTTTTCTTAGTTTGCTTGAATAAATTGGTTGGACCCCCTCATTCATGCATTAGTTTTCAAATAAGATTGGTTTGTATTAGAAAAGAGTAGGAAAAGTTCGTGCTTAAGTTGTAAAAAGGAGCTTGTTTTTGACTGTGGCCTATGCTTTATCATGTCATGCTTGATATTGTTTTGACTTTATGCTTTGTGATTTTTGCTATAGCATGACATGTTACAAACAATTGAGATTGATTAATGTGCCTTGAAAGAATCATTCGTTATTTTAGCATAGTATTGTGGTATTCTCTTTTGATGCTTTATTTGGGTTGACTTGGCACATGTTCATACCATGTTATGACTATCCCAAGTCACCATAGCCTCGATGATCCTTTAGTTTTTGACTTGTAATATCACTTTATGCTTTAATTAATGATGTTTTGTCGCTTTGCATGATTATGGCCATTATTTCTCTCTTAGTTGGCCGCTCCCAGTCTTTTGCTAGCCTCCATAACCAAGTATGAGTTCTACTCATGCATCCAACTCCAAATAAAACCAAGTTATTCCAAAGAGTCCACCATACCTACCTATTAGCATTTGCTATTCCAAGTATATTCATGTTTTTATCTACCTTCCGAATTAAACTTGCTATGAGAAAATTAGTGATTAAAGCTCTCACAAACTTGACGGCACACTTTTCTTTTCTTGCCCTTAATAAACTTGAACCATTGTGTCATGTATGTTGTATATACTTGCACTTATATGTTGGGGATTAGTAGAACCATGCTATCATGGGGAACCCTTTCAACATTGCACTTGTACATTGTACCCAGTTGATATCATCCTCTTTTGTCTATGGATGTCGTCGGTGTGAAATGAAATGGGAGCTTGTAAGTCCATGGAGTTATGTATGTGTGTTAGAGAAATGCCTGGGATGCCAGTCTAATCCATGCCTAATCATGGTGGAAACCTGCAGGGTAACCATAATGAGATGTCTATGAAGCATTCTTCTTATAAAAAAAGAGTCAGATATTGAGAAAAAAAGAGAAAAAGAAAAAAAAGAGATATGACAAAAGAGGAAAGAGAAAAAAAAGCACCATTTTCCCATGGTAAATAAGAAGATTGCTGAGATGCTCGTTGTCTGCTTGCCTTGTCATTTTGATATGGGGATTCTTCTGTATCATCGGGCAAGGGGTACCCCATTGGAGGTTCTCTATGATACACATGTACTTACTATGACAAGAACTTACCAGTAACTAAACTTGAGTAGCATGAGGAGCGGCCCTCGTATTCAAGGGACATGAGATTTCCAACTTATACTTTGTCAAGCATATACTCCATAGTCTGTTCACTTTAACCTTAATCACTTCAAGATGCTTATGATAGGGGCAATGAGAGCTGAAAGCTAATAAGTACCATAATTTTTGGAAGCTCTTTATGAGACTTAAATCCCTGCTTCCTTCTATGAAAGGCCTTTCTTTTACTTTTATATTGAGTCTCCACCTTCTATCTTTATGCACCAATTAAGAGAGCATAGTTGTCATTCTTAGTTTAATGTGAATTGTCCCAATACTTGTTGATTGATGCATAACTTTGATATTGCTTGTTCTTAAACTACTTGTATCTAGTCACCCTTATAAACTTTGAAGGTGTGCTATGTATTTATGTTTGCTACTCTATGAGGGACAAGCTGAATGCCACTATGCTATGTTTTCTTTATGTGAAACAAACAAACGTCTTGCAAAGCATTGTTATTCATGAATCTTTTATTTGTGCCTTTTCATATTACAACATAGTTGCTATGTCTTATTGTTAGAACTTTGTCTTTCATGCTAGGTTGAAGTACTATGATCCCAGATATCCATGTTTTACAAATACTTTGATCAAGTTTATGATGGTGCATGTCACCTAAAAAATTATTCTTTTTTATCACTTACCTACTCGAGGACGAGCAGGAGTTAAGCTTGGGGATGTTGATACGTTGCAAATGTATCTATAATTTTTGATGTTCCATGCTTGTTTTATATCTACTTTCTTATGTTTTGTCCACACTTTGGAGTATTTTTATACACTTTCCTGGACTAACCTATTAACAAGATGACATAGTGCCAGTTGCCTGTTTTCTGTTGTTTTTGGTTCCAGGAAAGTCAGAAAATGAATATTTTCAGAATTGGACCGGACAAAAGCCAAAGTCGTTATTTTCCTGGAAGACTCATGAAGCCAGAAGGAGAGACGAAGGGTGGCCACACCACCCTTGGGCGTGGGTCCCCCTGGTCGCGCCAGGGAATGGTGTGGGCCCCCTGGCCGGCCACCGACCTTGCCCCTTCGCCTATAAAATCCTCCTGATGCAAAAACCCTAAATCGTCAATCAGAAAGCCACGAAAAGTTCCGTAGCGTCGCCGCCACCGAAGGGGAGATTCGGGGGACAGAAAGTCTCTATTCCGGCACTCTGCCAGGACGGGGAAGTGCCCCCGGAGCCATCTCCATCGATCTCCACCACCATCTCCATTGCCATTGCTGATTCCCATGATGAGGAGGGAGTAGTTCTTCCTCGAGGCTAAGGGCTCTACCGGTAGCTATGTGTTCATCTCTCTCTATGCATGATCATATTGTGATCATGATCTTTGTAATCAAGTAGATCTACCTTGCTACTCAAGTGCTTTAATAGATCTCTACTCTCCCCATGTGTGTGAAAGTGACAGCGTCACACCATGGTGGCACTTAGGCTAGAGATTACAAATACTTGTTATGAGTTATATTTGGAGTTGGATGTTTCTATGAAATTGTGGTGTTTGTTGGAACCATCTAGAGCTCAAGGTGACAGTGTGAGGTTATCTAGATGGGAAAAACGAACTTTGAGGTGTGCTGTTATAGCCCTACCATGGATTAGAGTGTCCAACCGGAGAGTAGTTCAGAGTAGTATCATGAAGAGAAGATATTTATATGAGAGTGTTCACTAGTGAAAGTATGATCCCTCGGCCTTGTTTCTAAGCATTGAAACACCGTTTGCAACTAGATCTGTTACATGTTTGCTTGCTGCCATGTTTATTTTAGTTTGCCTTTAGTCTCTTCCACACCATCAAGCTATTTTCTGGCACTGCTGTCTTTTATCCATACCTCTTGTATTTCACCATCTCTTCGCCGAACTAGTGCGCCTATACACCTGACAAGTGTATTGGGTGTGTTGGGGACACAAGAGACTTCTTGTATCTTGATTGCAGGTTTGTTTGAGAGGGATACCTTTGACCACTTCCTCCCTGAGTTCGATAAACCTTGGGTGATCCACTTAAGGGAAAACTTGCTGCTGTTCTACAAACCTCTGCACTTGGAGGCCCAACAACTGTCTACAAGAATAGAAGTGCGTAGGCATCAAATATAACTTGTTCCACAACGCCGCCGCCACCGAAGAGGAGATTCGGGGGACAGAAGTCTCTGTTCCGGCACCCTGCCGGGATGGGGAAGTGCCCCCGGATCCATCTCCATTGACTCCACCACCATCTCCATCGCCGTTGCTGACTCCCATGATGAGGATGGAGTAGTTCTCTCACGAGGCTAAGGGTTCTACTAGTAGCTATGTGTTCATCTCTCTTTATGTATGATCTTATTGAGATCATGAGCTTTGTAATCAATAGATATATTCAGCTACTCAAGTGCTTTAATGAATCTCTGCTTATCCCCATGTGTGTGAAGTTGACAGTGTGCACACTGTGTGGCACTTTGGCTAAGATTACAGAAATACTTGTCATGAGTATAATTTGAGTTGGATGTCTCTATGAGATTGTGGTGTTTGTTGGAACCATCTAGCGCTCAAGGTGAGAGTGAGGGGTTATCTAGATGGGGAATGCAAACTTTAAGGTGTGCTGTTATAGCCCTACATCGTCCAACTGGAGAGTAGTTCAGGGTAGCATCATGAAGAAAAGATATTTATATGAGAGTGTCCACTAGTGAAAGTATGATCCCTAGGCCTTGTTTCTAAGCATTGAAACACCGTTTACAATCAGTTCTGTTACAGGTTTGCTTGCTGCCACTCTTATTTCAGATTGCAATTACCACTTATAATCATCCATATTACTTTGTATTTCACTATCTTTTCACCGAACTAGTGCACCTATACACCTGACAAGTGTATTGGGTGTGTTGGGGACACAAGAGACTTCTTGTATCTTGATTGTAGGGTTGATTCAGAGGTATACCTTTGACCACTTCCTCCCTGAGTTCGATAAACCTTGGGTGATCCACTTAAGGGAAACTTGCTATTGTTCTACAAACCACTGCACTTGGAGGCCCAACACATTCTACAAGAATAGAAGCGTGCGTAGACATTACACCTACATTCACTATGAACACATAACCGTATTGAGAGCGTGTGTCATCTAGGTCTGTTTGAAATCTAGTATCAGTGTAACCCTTTACACCTAGTACTTCCTCACCACCATAGACTGGGAACACATCTTAAGTACGTCTCAAGTACTTAAAGATATTATTTACTATTATCTAGTGGACTTCGCCAGAATCCAACTGATATCTTCCCACTACATGTAGAGCATAGGAAACGTCTGACCTAGTACACATCATTGCATACATGACCGATCCTACTACTGAGGCATAAGGGATCTTCTCCATTTGACTTTGCTCCTCAGCCGACACTAGGCATTGAATTTTGCTAAGTCGGATTCCATGCGCCATCGGTAAGAACCCCTTCTTAGACGAATCCATATTGGTCCTCTTCAATATCTTATCTAGATATGTGCTCTGGCTCAAACCTATGAGCCACCTCAATCTATATCTCTATAGATCTTGATTCCTAGTATAAATGTTGCCTCACCCAAGCATTTGGAAACATATTTCTAGTGAATCCTTGGTTTCTTGCAACATCGGAACGTCATTTCCTACTAACAATATGTCATCTATATATGGTAGTAGAAATGCAACTGAGCTTTCACTAAACTTCATGTATACACAAGAATCTTGTTCGCTTTTGATGAAGCCAAATGATTTGGCCACTTCATCAAAGCGAATTTTCCAACTCTGACTTACTTGCTTCAACCCATAGATATATTTCTGAAGCTTGCAGACTTTGTCAGGACTATTCAGATCAACAAAACCCTTGGGCTATATCATATACACATCCTCGGTTAAATTTCCATTGAGGAAAGCCGTTTTGACATCCATGTGCCATATCTCCCAATCGAAATATGCATCTAGTGCTAACACGATCCTTACTGACTTAAGAATCGCTACCAGCAAGTGTCATCGGATTGAGGACAAGTACGCCATGAGGGGGTCCTCGAGGCGTGTGGAAGAGAGGGGTGTGAGTTGTACGGTGTGCCGAGACCGTGAGCACACAAGTTTACCCAGGTTCAAATCCGTCGACGGTGGACGGATCCTACTCCTGCTAGCAATCCAGTAATACGACAAAGCTGGAATATGGGTTACAAGGGTTTCACCTATGCGAGTTGATATTGTAGACTATTGGGGTGTGCCCTAAAGGCTGGTCCCTAGGACGGCTTATATAGATATCCGACATAGGGTTTACAGGAGAGACATATCTGGCAACGACTAAGAGTCGGTTATAGAGTACATCTTGGACTACAAGTAACTACCTAGGCCTACGTCAGTAAGTCTTCTAGGACTTCTCATAGCCGGAATGAACTCTGTCTCCTCTCTCTGACTAGGCCGCCTATGGAGCAAAGCTCTAACCCGAACTGGGCCACCCTGGTCAGCGAGGCACAGTGAGGATACCCAGAAAGTATATCCCCAACAGCAGCCCCAGAAGCCTCCAAGATCTAGAGTCGGATTTCATCATCTAGCTTGATTCATCTTCAGCTTGCAGAATCTTGAAGGGTTCCTAAAACTGAAAAGAAAGGGTAGGATCTGAGTCTCAAAGCGAGTCGGACCTATGAGTACATTATTCAGATTTCTAGCTTGAAATTAAAACTAAGCTGGAACTTGGTCTTTGACGTAATCTGACATCAGTCAAGGTCAAGTCATGTCAATGACAAACATTCCTGACAGCACGACCATTGGTGGGTCCGCCTTTTGCGGAACCGAGGCATCGGTTTAATGCGAGCATGGAGATCGAGGCGGCGTAATCCTCGCGAGGAGGTTACCTAGCTCCTTCGATGAAGCGTGGCACGATTACTGTTTATTTTGCACAAATCTTGGAGCATGTGAGGGATATAAGGGATCAAGATCTCCTTTCTCTTCCTTACCAGTGCCATTGCCTTCTCCTTCCTCCCAACGCCACCGCGCACAAGTTCCTCTGTTTCCTCCTCCAAATGCACATCGCCGCCCATTTACGGTCCTCACCACCCACAAAATGGCTGGCTCCTCTTCCTCTGGCACGGCAGCGGCCATGAAGGCGACCTCTGTAGCGGCGAAGAAAGAAACCTTCCGCGGGGTATGGATCCCATGTGTACTTGATGACGAGAAGCTCCGCATTGTTGAGAACGAAGGCCTCATCCGCACCGGCGACTAGCAGAGTGGCTTCAACCAAATCATCCCCACCCCTCGCACCGACGAGCGGGTGCACTTCGTCACTCACCTCGACAGAGGTTTGAGCTTCCCCCCTCAGATTTCTTTTCTAAGGTTGTAGATTATTACGGAGTTCAACTCCACAACTTCCCCCCGAACACAATCTTAGAAATCAGCGCTTACGCTTCTTTGTGTGAGGGTTATCTCAGAATTAGAAGTCTTACTTTGTTCCAGAATTACTTTGGTACCTAGAGAAATTCCATCACTTATGGTAATCCTTACATTACCGGAACTCTTAACCTAACTGTCAGGAGAGACCGAGTCTATCCTAAGATTAAGGCTAGTGAGTCCGTGAAGAAATGGATGTCCACATTCTTTTACCATAAGGACATACCGGCTCCCGGCAAAGAAACTGCTTTGCCAGCTTTCGTCGATGGTGCCACCATGCCCCAAGAGTCTTGGTATGCGGAAGCTCTAGCTCTCACTAATAATCTGCTTATTGCCAAGAGATGAATCGAGTACCTGATGAAGCACAAGGGTCTAAAAGGATCCGATTTGATTCACTATTGGCTGGCACACCGGATTCAACCCCTCCAGCACCATGGTGATCGGCTCATGCATACGATCACCAAGAGCAAGATGGATTCTCTCAGGATCTGCTCGAATCAATCCTGGACAAGGAGTACGAGTCCTAGATTAAATGGTTGATTAAAGAGCGAGTCGAGAGGAAGATTCCATATCTCTCTCTGGACATGTATACGGTCGACTATCCTGTGACACCAGTGAGTTTTCCAGCTGTTACTCTTATATTTAAATATGTTCTCATCTGTACTTTGTTATTGTTTTTTCACAATACTAAGATGATACTTCTTTGATCTTGCTGATGTCCCCGAGTCGGAGCTTGCTCCTCTTGAGGGATATCCACCTAAGGAACCGGCTCCTCGGGGGAAGGAGAATTGTACTGCTACCGGAGGCATTTACCTGGAAACTCAAAACTACGACTATTTCCATTGGCACGAAAGAAGTGCCTGTTGTGAAGAGGTAACTTTCCTCACAAGGTCTTATTCTTTATCTCACATTCTTTCCAAAGTGTAATGATCTTGAACTGTCACTTCTTCAGAGCTAAACAACTTGTCAAGGGCAAATGGAAAGGAACCATGAAAAATCCCCTGCATCAATCAAAGCTAGTTTTGACTTTGCCTGCTACTCCGCCTCTGACTCCTACCCTAACACCTTCTATAGCACCGGAGGTTAATTCATCTCCTCGTGCTGCAGAAAATCCGGCTCAGCACTCTGAGCCAACGATCCTTGGCTCGCAAACCGATGTCACCATAGGTGATTCGGCAACTAACATGGGTGAACCCTCAAAGGGTAATGATCCCTCAGCAGAGGTTTTTGCAGATAATCTACTAAGAAATTCGGGTATCGCCAAGCTTTGCATTACTCGGAAAATTGCAGAAGAAATCTAGAAGTTGGCTCAACAATGTTTGGAGAGCTGGAATATCACTGCTCAAGAAGAGGCACAAGAAGCCGAGGACATAAAACTCTCTGAGCGTCTTGACCAAGTTCGTCTCCGTGACGACAAGCTAAAGGCTGGTGTGGCTTCGCCACCACCAGTGATCCCTCTGACTCTCACCGAGAAGATTTCTTCCGAGGTGAACATGAGTCTCAACAAGCTAACCCATGGACATTATGTAAGTCGGAATTCGACTCTTTCTTTTATTTTATTTCATATCATATCCCCTAGCCCCCAAGCATGAAGTTGGATAGGAAATCCGGATTTATGCTTTCATAGGATGCCAAAGAACGAACTAGTATAGCCCCCAAGGCTCGTGCTGATACTTAAGTTAGTTAAATTATTAGCCCGAGTCTTTAGTAGACTTCTAACTCTGGGTATTATTCTCACTTACAGAAAGTTAATGCTTATAACCAGGAATTGCTGAAGAATATTTGCAATAAACATAGATAAATCGGAGCTCTTCGTCTAGAGAATGCTCAATTGAAAATTTCCAAGGATGAAGCTGAAGGTAATCATTTCAATCCCCATACTTGCTCTTTTGATTTCATAGTCGAATGTTTTATTCGACTGTTGTCTTGTTTTACAGAACTAGTCCAACAGTCATGCAAAATGATTGAAGATGCCGAGAATTTCAAAACCCTGGAGGTGGATAATGACTATTTGAGGCGAGAGCTGAATAAGCTTAAGGAAGATCATGAGCGCAGTATCAACAACCTTCTTGAATCATCCAACATGGCCACTGAGGAACGTGATCGCAAGATTGCTATCCAAGACAAGAAAATTTCGGATCTAACAGATGATTTGGCCAATGAGAAAGACATCACCCAAGCTCTCTGGGATGAACTCTAGAGTCTTTGAGCGAAGAAAGCTAAAGTTGACGATGCCATCTTTGGTACGTTTTCCTATTTCTGACTTTGATTTTTCCGATTCTAGGTATTCAGATATACTTCTGACTTTGCTTTATATATGCAGGTCCTTTGAATATTATGGATTCTTCCTCCTCTGAGTCTCGCACCAGCCAGCTTACTTTAGTCAGAGATCTGCTTCATGATTTCTGCCATTCACTAGAGGATATTAGTGAAGCCTTTAAGGTTTTCGACAAATGTCTGCCTTTGAGGTGCGTGACAAGGCAAAGGAGATGCCCTAGCTTATCCAAGATTGGAACTTGTCTTATGCGCGAACCGCGCCACATAATGCCCTAACAATGGTTACGAGTCACCATGGAAGCATGGAAATATGGCAGGTAACCAAGGGTTATTCAACTATTGATGAAGACGACAAGGAGTAGATCATCAAGGACATCATGGATGCCTGTGCCGGATATGGATGTCGTGTAGCTGAGCTGACTAGTTACGACACTCCATTCTTCACTTCGGTTGAAGTACCACCACCCCCCAAAGAAGTAACTATTGAAATTTCTGAAGACGATGAGCAGACCAAGTCTGACTTACTTGTCTCAGGAAGATATCATGGTGATATGGTGATGTGTCCATCGAGCCGGCAGATCCCGCATCTTCTCCTGCAGCATAATGTAGCAGAAAATAATGTGTTATCCTGAAACAATCTGATTGTAATAAGTAGTATACTATTTTGCTAGTGCTAAGCTTGTAAGAACTGATGCTTTTTACTTCCTTTTAGCACGTTTTGGCTTTATTTTGATGTGCCTGAAAATTTACATAAGCACCTTTTGTTTTGCCTATACTTATTGTTTATCTGGCTTTCCGCCTCGTCCCTTTTGTGAGCCGGCAAACCTTCAGCACGAAAACTTTACCGAGCAACGGAGCTCAATTGCTAAACCTTAAACTCGGAAACAAAGCCGGCTTCTAGTACCAACAATTCACTACTCGAAAAATACCGGCATCCAACAATCAGATAAAAACCAAAGTATAAACTAGAAAATTTAGACTTATACCCGAAGGTAGCATTTTTAGAACAATTCACTACTCGGAAATCTAACCAGAACAAACATGAACATAAAGTACTTTCAAGTATTCTAGGATTTTTGACTATGACATGATCATTCTGAAATAAGATGGTGCATAAAAAACATCTCAGAAAAACATCGAGAGAACAATACATTATTTCACTTTGAACATGTACACATATATATAATTACAAAGAAAGAAATTTTAAGAATAAAAGGAACCTAGCTGAGCAATATTCCACGGTCTGTCTAATTCTTCCGGATTTGTACTACCTCCAGCTCTCTTTCTTTTCTTAGTAGCAGGTCTTTCTTTGACTGGCCACATATTAGTTAGGTAGTAATAACCATTGTGCAATACTCGACTAACCAAAAAGGGCCCTTCCCAAATTAGGGAAAGTTTGTGCTTTATTTTTTGCGCAAGCCGGAGAACCAAGTCGCCTTTATTGAAGGATCGATTCCTGACTCTCTGACTATGATACTTACGTAACTTCTGCTGATAGGCTGTTGATCTTTGATCAACAATGATGCGAACTTCTTCGATTAAATCAAGATCATCTTGTCGAGAAACTTCGGCATCCTCTTCGATATATGCAGCAACTCGGGGAGAGGTATGAATTGAATCACTTTGAAGAACTGCTTTTGCACAATATACCAAGAAGAAAGGTGTCTACCCTGTTGACCTGTTCGGAGTTGTTCTCAAGCTCCATAATATAGATGGCAATTCGTCCGCCCAAGCCCCCGCATCACGGTGAATTGGTGCTTTGAGTCTTGGTTTTAGGCCTTGAAAGATAAAATTGTTCGCCCTTTCGACTTGTCCGTTGGTTTGTGGATGTGCGACTGATGCAATATAAAGCCGGATTTTCGATCGTTGCAGAATTCAGCAAGTTCTCCCATAGAAAAATTGCTCCCGTTGTCCGTAATAATCCTGTGCGGATAACGTATCGGATTATAACATCCTCAACGAATATTTTGGCTGTTGCTCCATCACAACTTGTGATGAGTTTAGCCTTAATCCATTTTGTGAACTTATCCACCATCACTAAGAGGTGAATAAATCTACTTGGAGCTCGTTTGACGAGGGGTAACCTCGCCAATGCCCATGATTATGGACTTGTGTTTTGTGGAAAAAGGAGAGCGCTGGTGATTTCGTTGGCTTAACAGACAAACAAGGGAGGCGATTTACCCAGGTTCAGGCCCTCGTAGAGGAAACCCTACTTCCTGCTTGTCTGCTCGTATTATCATTGGAGAAGTACAAACTCGTTGAGTCGTCTAGATGCGATCTCGTCGAGAGAGAGAGAGGTGTGTGTATTGTAAGATTGGTTGCTCTCCTCGTTGGCCCCTCCTAGCCTTTATATATGAGGAGGCTAGGTCTCGGGTACGAATACGAGTTAGTTTACAAGTTAGAATTCGTATCTAGTCTAGTATTGTACTTTCCTTGTCTTGCTACGCTAGGAGTCTATGTCCTTATAGGCTTCATATCAGCCAAACCGTCATGGGCTTCATGGATCCTAGCATATCTTCGGGCGAGGCTTCCGTTGGGCCGCACTATATATACCAATAATAGGCACACGAAGGGTTATGCCCATGTCAGTAGCCCTCGAGGCTATGTTTGGATGCTTGCGTCCGAGTATAGGCTCAAAGTCATTTTTATATGCGCGGGAGGTAAACTCGAAGATTTCCTCGGATGCGTGAACTTGTTGATATCTTGTTTGGCTAATGCAATGGATGACTTTTTATTGTTCCTGAAGTGATGTCAACATTTTTATCGGGTCCTCCCGATGAGAGTAACCTTTGAGGCTACACTATGGTAGACTCAAAGTTATGCTTCTTCATTGTAGATATTCTTTCGTCGACTCCTATTTGGAGGATTTCTATTTTTTCTATCGGGTGCGCGGCCAGCGCTCCCAATGGGAGTTGCCCCGGATGCTAAGTTCGAACGCGTGCGTTCAAGCATAGGCTCAAGTTTTCATAATCCGATAAATTGCTTGACTTAGTATTATAACTTTGATTTATATGTCGACTCCGTAGGAGGAACTTTTTTTATTCGAGTAGGCGAACTGTTAGTTCAATAAGTTTGTCGCGAGGATTTTGGTATAACGAGTCTGGTGCATCCAACAGATCGGGAACAAGTTAATTGCTCCTGGGCAAAGACATCGTGAACCTACTTCAAACTCGAGTCCCCGCACTCGAATTTGGTACATGCTGGCGTAATTCAGCTCGGGTCACGGAGGTCTTATCGAGTATTAAATTCTAGTTTTATGTTTTATAGGTACCCAACGCGTCCGTCGGGATTTTTCATCGTATCGTTTATACAGATAATAACTAGCAGAACGCATTCAGGTGCGGTTACTAGGCCTCACATGATGGATCTTGGGGTCTTACCTTCATGTCGAGAGACACGACATTCAGACATATTATTGCGGCGGACGCGATCCGAGAATTTCTGATATTTTATCGACTCCATAGGAGGATTTTGATTTTCTATCAAGTGTTCAAAGATAATCTTCATCCGAGGAGGTTCTCTACTCGGGTCTTGTTTGTAGCGATGTAAGTTGTTTTTGTCGACTCCGTTGGAGGATATGTTTTTACTGGGTGCGCGACCAGCGCTCCCGATGGGAGTAGCCCCCGAGGCTATGTTCGGGTGCTAGCACCGGAGCATAAACTCAGGCATCTTCTTTATCCGAGTATTTCTCCATGTAGATAAAATAAGGATCTTTATTGATATCGGGCGGGTGAAGATGATCTTCATCCGAGGAATCTCTTGACTCGGGTCTTGATTTTTATCGGGTGAGCATAAGCTCAAAAATCTTTTTCATCCGAGGAGATTCTCAACGCGGTTCTTGACATAAGTTGACATGAGTGACGTAGTCGATTTCGTTGGAGGATCCGACAAAATAGCTTGATGTAGCTGACATCCTTGCAAAAAGCATAAAAAATTATGAAGTACTTGCATCTTGTAAAGAATATTGCTTTTTAATTTGTCATAACATTTTCTGATGCCATTGGACTCGACACTTTTGCACTGTAACGCGAGACCTTTTCGTTATCCTGACGCCCTTAGTCTCAATACATTACCGACCTGTCAGTTGGACTGCAACTGGGTTGGAGTTCAAGGATTTAACGTTCAGGCAGATTCAGGTATTCAGGAAATCGCGTATGAGGTTCTCGAGTGCATGAAGTCGATGGCACTTAGGTTACTCGAAGAGGGCGCAACCCCGAGCCCCCGAGTGTTTCGGGTGTGATTAAAGTAAGAAATAAATTAACTCGAAGTAGAGAACTTAGCTTTGTTGGTAGTCGACGAAGTTGATGTGTACGGAGGAGCCGGAGCTGGAGCCGATGACGACAATCGATCACTGCATCCGAAGATTTATGGCGGGTTGCCGCAACTAAAGATTTTAGCATGCCACCACAGCTGATGATGACAATGGATTGTGCGGCGGAGTCAGCGCAGACCTCAAGTCGCTGGTGCCGAAGATCGTGGTGGATCACTGAAGCCGAAGGAACCCCAGAGTGTAGAGTCGAGGTGGTTGATGTAGTCAAGATGATGTTCGCGAGCCGATGCGGTGGACCGGATATTTTGGCGGGTCGCGGTATCCGATGCGATGGAGTCGACGTGACGGACATGTAGTCGAGGCTGACAGAGTAGCGCGATGGACGTAGTCGATAGGGCGGACAGAGTCGACGAAACGATGGATTGTCAACGAACATGAGTCAATGAAGCGGTTGAGAGTCTTTCCCAACGAAGTCATCGAGTCCATATGTCATATGTGAGGTTGATATATCCGGGCGAAAAAGGATTCTAGATGCAGACTCGCCGATCCACGAGGCATCGCCGCCTCATCTCATCTCCATGACCCAATGTGTGGTGCATGTATTGCAAAACAAATTGTGTAAAAGATTAGATCAAATAAAATAGAGATTCATCAATACGTGAGAGAAAGAAGAGGTTAAATAACAATAATAAAAATATTGGCATGGACGTTGGTTCTTTGCGACATAGTCCTTTTTTTTCATGTCAGCTGAATCAATTTTGCATGTATGAGTGCCATTAGTAGAAAAACCTCCCTTTGGTCCCGGTTCATAAGGGCCATTGGTCCCGGATCTCACATGGGACTAATGCTGGTCCCGGTTCTGGCATGAACCGGGACCAATGGGTCTTCACGTGGTCCGCCATCGCGTGCGTTTGCAGTAGAACCTTTGGTCCCGGTTCGTGGCACGAACCGGGACCAAAGGTCTTTTCTATTTTTTTTCAAAAAATAATTTTTTTTTTCAAATTATTTTTTCTAATTTTTTTGAATTTATGAATATTTGGACTGGTTAATCTCTCACCCGAAGTCTCTCAATCACCCTTAGTTTTTGGTCAAATTCAAATCTTTGGTTTAACTTTCTGGTCGGTCACCCATCCTAACACTACTCCACCCCTAGCACGCTTAACATCTTGATTCCTTTCTATCCTCTTCCTATGTATCACTTGTAATCTTATGTCTATACTATGCTATTAATGTTATTAACCCATGCATCTTGTGAGTCACACATTCTTACAGTTTGAGTTACAAACATGATTTTAATGTACAAAACTGACTAAGTAATACTAATATTGAATAAATATAGAAATAAAATATGTTTTATTATTATTTTTGCATTAATTCATTTAATATGGCATAATTCATATCTTTAAATCCATAAATCAAAATTCAACAAATAATATGTCCATTATTATGAGAAAAATGTGAGGAATCCAAATATGTCATTTTTTATTTTTTTAAATTATTTTTTTAAAAAAATAAAAATCTGAATTTTGACTCTTTTGGAATTTCAAAAATCTAAAAAAATTGCAAACAGCCTAGGGCAGTTGCCATCGGTATCGTAATTTTTTTCCGATTATTTTGATATATTATACGTTTTTTTCCGATATCGTATGCACAAATGGCGGTCATCTGAAGTTTTTATAACGTTTTTTTTGCAAAATAAGTCAAAATTCAAGTTTGTTAATTTTCATGACAAGTGTATCAGTAAATACAACTACAGTTGAAAGGATTTTATTTTTTGATTTTTTTTACAATTTTCTGCGACATGTTTTTGAAATTAGAAAGCGATTCGGGAGGGGGGGGGGGGGTTGGATTTTCTCCTGCCGCGGTAGGAATTTGGGCCTTTTTCCTGCCGCGGCAGAGCAGGTGGCAGAGAATTTCTGAACTTTTTTTTATCCCGGTTTATGTCCCGAACCTAGACTAAAAATGGACCATTTTGTCCCGGTTCATGCCATAAACTGGGACCAATATCTCGAGATGAACCGAGACCGATGCCTGGCATTGGTCCCGAATTGCTATTAGAACCGGGATCAATGGCTTTGGAGGCTGGACCAAAGACCCTTTTTCTATTAGTGTGCGCTGGATTTTTTTTCACTGATCCGATACGAATACTTTGCTTCTCTTTTTTCCCCCTTTTGCTTCCGTGCAGGAGGCAGTCCTTTTCCACTCGCACTGCTCCTTCTTAGTTTTTTTTTCTTGCCGATCCATGTGAGAGCGAGAGAGCACACAATATCTGCTTGGGATTTGACCCGTGATGGGTTTTTAATTTTCGATTGCATTCAAACTTGACGCAAAGGACCAAGGAGCAGGGACACACATCCAACCTGAATTCTGTTGGCCATCTCCTTGACCCGATTCTCGTACGTGTAGTTCATGAAAAGATTGAGACTGCATCGAGAATAGAGAAAAAAAATCATTAATCACCATCACATGCGATCATGGCTGCATGCTTGCTTGGGTAAAGGTAAGACCCGACGTGGCCTTTCTTTTCCTTTTGCTTGATTTGACCTGAAATCTCGTAACATGTGCTCGCCATGGACTCCAGGAAACCGGCTGAAAAATTCCAACGGTATACGTGGAGACGGGTCAGCCATGGTGAAGACGAAGTAGACCGCGGTGCTGCGTTCGCGATCGTCGAGTTGTTGCTTGGTGAAGAAGGAGACGATGAATTCATGACTCCAGCGCCTAGCTTTCCATAGACGACGCCAATTGACGAGGGGTAACCTCAGCAATGCCCATGATTATGTACTTGTGTTTCGTGAAAAAATGAGAGCGCTGGTGATTTTGTCGGCTTAACAGACAAACAAGGGAGGCGATTTACCCAGGTTTAGGCCCTCGTAGAGGAAACCCTACTTCCTACTTGTCTGCTCGTATTATCATTGGAGAAGTACAAACTCGTTGAGTCGTCTAGATGCGATCTCGCCGAGAGAGAGAGAGATGTGCGTATTGTAAGATTGGTTGTCCTCCTCGTTGGCCCCTCCTAGCCTTTATATATAGGGATGCTAGGTCTTGGGTATCAATATGAGTTGATTTACAAGTTAGAATTCGTATCTAGTCTAGTCGTGTACTTTTCTTGTCTTGCTACGCCAGGAGTCTATGTTCTTGTAGGCTTCATATCAGCCAAACGGTCATGGGCTTCATGGATCCTGGCATATCTTCGGGTGAGACTTTCGTTGGGCCGCACCATATATACCAATAATAGGCACACGAAGGGTTATGCCCATGTCAGTAGCCCCCGAGACTATGTTCGGATGCTTGCGTCCAAGCATAGGCTCAAAGTCCTTTTTATATGCGCGGAAGGTAAACTCGAAGATTTCCTCGGATGCGTGAACTTGTTGATGTCTTGTTTGGCTAATGCAATGGATGACTTTGTCCTGTTCTTGAAGTGATGTCAGCATTTTTATCGGGATCCGAGATTCCGTAACACATAAGTTGTCGGATGCCGATATCCTTAGCAATCTGGATTCCATGTAGTAGTGCTTCATATTCGGCAATATTGTTTGTTGCCGTGAAGTGAATCTGCAACACATAGAAAAGTTTATCTCCTTAGAGTGATTTGAGCACCACGCTAGCCCCCGAGCCCCCAAGCGCTTTAAACCCGTCAAAATATAAGGTCCAGTATTCCAACTCTGGTAGGGTCATATTCTTTGTTGTCTCTGTCCAATCTGCGACAAAGTCAGCAATAATTTGGAACTCGATTGCTGTACGAGGTTTATACTCAATGTCGAAAGCTGAAAGGTCTATTCCCCACTTTGCGACATGTCCTGTAGCATCGTTGTTATTAATTATGTCTCTCATAGGATCTGTGCTCACCACGGTAATCTGATGTTCCTAAACATAATGTCGTAGCTTCCTAGATGTGAAAAACACACCATAGGCCAGGTTTCGATAGTACGGATACCGCTACTTACATTCAGTTAGGACTTCGCTGAGGTAGTATGTCGGACGTTGCACCAGGTGTTCCTGATTTTCCTCTGGCCTTTCCACCACCATGAAGACGCTGATGACCCTGCTTGTCGCAGCTAGATAAAGCAACATCGGTTCCTGAGGTTCCGTCTCTACAAGGATAGGAGCGAACGAGAGTACTACTTTCAGGTCTTGTAGTGCAGCTTCATCAGTCCAGACGAATTTTTTGGTCTTTTTCAGGAGCTTGTAAAGTGGTGCGGCTCTCTCACCGAGCCGGCTTACAAACCAACTGACTATAAAAATGCAACCAGTTAGTCTTTGTACGTCCTTTAGGCGAGTTGGCCTAGAAATGTTGAGTATATCCTTAATCTTGTCCCGGTTCACCTCTATGCCTCTTTGAGACACGATGAAACCTAACAATTTTCCAGCTGGTATTCCAAAGAAACACTTCTTCAGATTAAACATTATGTTGTATTTGTGTAGATTGGCGAATGTTTCCTCCAAGTCGGAAATTAGAGTTTCCTTCTTTTTGGACATCACCGCTATGTCATCCACATATGCATGTACATTACGTCCGATTTGATCGTCGAGGCAACGCTGCATAGTGCGCTGGTACGTAGCTCCTACGTTCTTTAGCCCAAAAGGCATCGTAATGAAACAAAAGGTTCCAAAAGGGGTTATGAATAAAGGTTTTACTTTGTCTAATTCCTTCATTCGGATTTGGTGATAACCTGAATATGCGTTAAGAAAACATAGGAGTTCCGAGCCTGCCATAGTCGATTACTTGATCAATTCTAGGCAGAGCGAACAGATATTTGGGAGAAGCCTTGTTCAAGGCGGTATAATCAACACACATCCTTAAATAAGTGGTGTCCTTTTTAGGGACCATTACAGGGTTGGTCGACCAATCAGTATGGATGACCTCTTCTATGAATCTGCCTAACTCAAGTCGGGCTAGTTCTTTAGCTATCGCTTTTTTGCTTTTCATCGCCAAAACATCGTAAGGACTATTTGAGGGGTTTAGCCTTTGGGTGTACATTTAGAGAGTGCTTGGCAAGTTCCCTTAGGTACTCCAGTCATGTCAGATGGCTGCCATGCAAAGATATCTTGATTGGCTTGGAGGAACTTGACGAGCGCTCTTTCCTATGCGCGGTCTAAACCTACACCTATCTGGGTCACCTTGGAGGGGTCATCATCCTTCAATCATCTTCATCTCTTCCGATGCCTTGAACTCCAGAGTCGGCTTTGTCACCTTCTTCTTCATCGTGGGCATCTTGGACGGGTTGATGGTCTTCTTGATCTCCTGGTACTCCTGGGCGTGTAGTACGGCTTCATCAAAGGAAGCATTCCCGTCCTCACATTCTCGTGCTTTATTCGGGTCTCCCCTTATGGTGATCACGCCCTCGGGACCTGAAATATTCATCATATTGTAAATGTAACATGGACGAGCCATAAAAGCCTAGTAAGCTGGTCGTTCGAAGATAGCGTGGTATGCGCTCTTAAACGGGACCACTTCGAAGGAAAGTGCTTCTGTTTGATAGTTCTTTGGAGTTCCAAAGGTGACGTCCAAAGTGATCTCTCCCAGAGAATTTGCTTGTCTTCCGGGGATAACTCCGTGAAAAATCACAGAGCTATGATTCAGCTATGTTTTCGAGATCCTCATCCGACGTAGCGTTTTGACATAGAGGATGTTGATGCTGCTGTCGCCATCCATGAGGGTCTTGGAGAAACCATAGCCATCAATATATAAGTGGATTGACAACTAGAGCATACTGTCCTCGCCTGTGCAACTTAGGCGGATGATCAGCACGGTCGAAGGTGTTTATCACTTCCGACCAGTCCAAGAAATGAGGAACAGCTGGAACAGTTGCGTTGAGCTCATGCATTACTGCCTTCTTGACCTTAGCTAGTTGAGACCCAAGGAAAGTGACATAAGTGTCTTCCTTCGTTGGGAAGGTATTCTTTCCATCCAACTTGGGATTTGAAGCTTCAGCTTCCTCCATGTCGGAATCTTCCTTGGTTTCTTTTTCTTTGTCAGAACTTTTCTTTCCTTTTTGTCGCTTGGCCCTATAGCTAGTGGATTTGTCTTTTTTATGTCGTCATTGAAACGACACTCGGCATTTGTGTGGGATGAGCCCCTGTTGGCATCTAAGTGATGCACACACGGATTGTTGGCAATATCAGCCCAAGAGTAGGTTTTGCCAGGTTGCTGGTCTCCTCTACCTCGGACTTTGGATGTTCCACGACCGCATCCATGGCCACCTCCGCGCCCTCCTCGTCCTCCAAACCCGAAAGTAGCATTGACTACTGCTGTTTCCGCGATGGGTTTTTCTTCCGAGGTGTTTTTGCACTTCTGGGTTTGCTGCTTCAGGTGTTTTGCCGACTGTGGCACAGCCAGGACGTTCGGTAGTCCCTCTGCATCATCGTCAGCATTTACAGACTTGCTTGCTGTCTCTATCATCTCTCCCAGATCGGTGACTTTGTCACACTTCAAGCGGTGACGTAGCAGGCCAATTGGGAGTCCTGCAATAAAATCTTCTATTGTGGTTTGATCATTTACTCCTTCATAGGAGTTCCTGGTGTCGATCCATCGTCCGAGATAATATCGGCAAGTTTCTCAGGCCTTCTGGGTGCAACGCTGTAGGTCTCCTACCGTACAGGGCCTCCGATATGTGCCTTTAGAATTTTGAAAGAACGTGCTATGCATGTCATACCAGTTGTGGATGGTGTTTTCTAGAAGTTCATTGAGCCACAACCGTGCCGTCTTCCTCAACATAAGCGAGAGATACATGGTCGCGACCAGGATATTTACGCCTTTGGCGATGCAGCAAGCCTGGAAAAAATCCTGGAGCCAAGTGTCTGGTTGGGCTACACCGTCGTAGGGTTGGATGTGCCTTGAGATAGCAAATCCTTCTGAGAAGTTTGTTTGTCGAATTCACGGTCCAAAGAATTTTGGACCCACATAGATGTTGACCGACTCATAACGCAGCGCCTCTATGTTAGAGTTGATCTGGTGCCTTGCATCACTTGGTGACAGAGAACGCCGTCGTGGTTGTTCGTTGTGGCTGCGGTGCCTTGGAGCCGGACTTCTTCTTTCACCACCACCTCCTCTGCCAAGATGCCCTCCATGTCTCCCTTGAGAGTCGCTATGATGGATGCTCGGTGGAGAGGGTGGTGTAGGTGGATTGTTTCTGGCTGAGCGCCGTCCTTCGTCCGGAGCGTCATTATTCCGGTTCCAGGGAGGGTCTTGATTACGATGAGCCCCTGCTGGTTTGACTCGGCATGGTGTCCATCATTCCTTCGTCCGTCGTTTCCACCATTGTGGCGAGGTTCAGCCAGATGGCTTGTATGCCTGGGAGGTGGCATCCTTTGTCAGTCCTCCTCCCGACGTTGCTCTTCTTCATCTTCCCTGTGATTGTTCGACTATCACTAGGGAGGCTGCCTCGGAACTAGTGAGTTAACTTGATACGTCCATTTTGCATCACTATTCTATGTCTTAATTCACTATTATTCATTGATATATTTCATATTGAGAGGTGATACTTATGTTATTTCATCTATTTTTGCATGGTTGATGACTTTTGGAGCATGGACCGCTGTAGTCAGGATTCTGATGGAAAAGGTGCTGTTTGGAGGCAAAATTCATGAAGATCAGAAAATCCGGGAAAATATACGGAAAATCCTATTTTTCTAGAAGACTAAGGCCCTCTTCTTTTCAGCTTCTTGGCCAGCTTCTCCTAGAAGCTACCCTCGACCAGCTTCTCCCAGAATTTCATCTGCAAAAATCATTTATACTTTTAAATTGATGTTGAAACTACTAGTTAAGAAATTTGAACAAATTTTGAAGATGAGATTCTGGGAAAAGCTGGTCGAGGGTAGCTTCTGGGAGAAGCTGGCCAAGAAGCTGAAAAGAAGGGGGCCTAAGGATGCCAGAAGATGGAGTGGAGATAGGCCACAGGGGGCCCACACCACCCCATGGCGCGGGCAGGCCTAGGCCGCGCCAGGAGGTGGTGTGGCCACCCTGGCCCACTCCAGCCTCTCCCCTCTGGCGTATATCAACCTCTCGAAACCCTAAGACTCGGAGAGCGACCATAGAAAGATTCCACTGCCTCTGCGGGGCGGAAAACACCAAGAGAGAAAGATCTCTCCGGCAGACAGATTTTTGCTGGGGGAATTCCTTCCCAGAGAGGGGAGATCGTCACCATCAACACCATCATCAAGATGGACTTCATCAAGATCATCATCATCATCACCACCATCATCATCACCATCAGCACCCTCATCACCATCTCCATATTGCTGTAACAATTGCGTTGAATCTTGCATAGTTCATAAGGGAAACTTTCCCGGTGTTGATTACTCTTTGTAGTTGATGCTATTGAGTAAACCATTGAATTATTGTTTATCTTCAATTGTTATACATCATTATTCCATCTCTGATCATGATCCATATGATGTCTTGTGAGTAGTTCGTTTTGTTCTCGAGGACATGGGAGAAGTCTTGTTGTTAGTAGTGGAGTTGTGTTGAGAAAGATTCAATAGATTGTTATTTAAGTTTTGGTGTACTTCTTCTAGTGGTGTCATGTGAACATAGACTACATGAAACTTCACCTATATGGGCCTAGGGGAATGCATTGTGTATTTGGCTACTAATCGTAGGGGTTGCCAGAGTAACAGAAACCTGAACCTCCGTTAGGAAACCATTGCACAAGGGACGTAAGGGTCTTAGAGTTTAAAGCTGTGGTTAGGTTTCTACCTTAATTACTTTCTTGTACTTACGGATGTTTGCGAGGGGTATAATCACAAGTATGTATTAGTCTTGGATGGGGCGGTACATTAGCACATGTTCACCCACACAACACTTAGCAAGCTAAAGAAGATTAATCAACTATATGAAGCGAAAGCACTTGACAGTCTTCCCATGTGTCCTCTAGAACGTTTGGTCATCTTAAGTAATACAACCGGCTTGTCCTTTGCTGCATAAAGGATTGGGACACTTGCTGCATTTATTCCTACTGTCTTTTATTTAATCGTACTTTGTTTACTTGCTTTATCGAAACCCCCTAAAAATCCGTTTGCTAAGTATTTGCAGAGAATTCCTGATCCATACCACTAGCCAGCACCTTCTGCTCCTTGTTGGGTTCGACACTCTTACTTATCGAAAATACTGCGATACACTCCCTATACTTGTGGGTCATCATAACTGCATCTCGCTCTGCGGCTGGAGCGACGTTACTCCAGTCACATGCGACTCTGTGTTGTTGACCTAAAGATCCGCTTCTTGAGTAATTGTCTTCCTAACGGTCGGGACGGTAACGCTGTTCCGGATCTCATCGGAGCCTTATGTCATGCCAAGCCGGATCCGTGCAACATTGGTAGGATTTAGAGACCAGTTTTCCGCTTCCGGATTTCACGGCCTTCTGCTGCTCCAAGTCCTTGGTAAGTAGCTTGATGACCCACAAGTATAGGGGGTGTATCGCAGTATTTTCGATAAGTAAGAGTGTCAAACCCAACGAGGAGCAGAAGGTGCTAGCTAGTGGTATGGATCAGGAATTCTCTACAAATACTTAGCAAACAGATTTTTAGGGTTTTTTGATAAAGTAAGTAAATAAAGTACGAGTAAATGAAAGACAGTAGGAATAAATGCAGCAAGTGGCCCAATCCTTTATGCAACAAAGGACAAGCCGGTTGTATTACTTAAGATGACCAAACGTTCTCGAGGACACATGGGAAGATTGTCAAGTGCTTTCGCTTCATATAGTTGATTAATCTTCTTTAGCTTGCTAAGTGTTGTGTGGGTGAACCTGTGCTAATGTACCGACCTTCCTAGGACTAATACATACTTGTGATTATACCCCTTGCAAACATCCGTAAGTACAAGAAAGTAATTAAGGTAGAAACCTAACCACAGCTTTAAACTCTAAGACTCTTACGTCCCTTGTGCAATGGTTTCCTAACGGGGGTTCAGGTTTCTGTCACTCCGGCAACCCCTACGATTAGTAGCCAAATACACAATGCATTCCCCTAGGCCCATATAGGTGAAGTGTCATGTAGTCGACGTTCACATGACACCACTGGAAGAAGTACACCACAACTTAAATATCAAACTATTGAATCTTTCTCAACACAACTCCAATACTAACAACATGACTTCTCCCATGTCCTCAAGAACAAAACGAACTACTCACAAGACATCATATGGATCATGATCAGAGATGGAATAATGATGTATAACAATCTGAACATAAACAATAATTCAATGGTTCACTCAATAGCATCAACTACAAAGAGTAATCAACACCGGGAAAGTTTCCCCTAAAAACTATGCAAGATTCAACCCAATTGTTACAGCAATATGGAGATGATGATGAGGGTGCTGATGGTGACGATGGTGGTGGTGATGATGATGATGATCCCGATGAACTTTAGCTTGATGGTGGTGTTGATTGCGACGACCTCCCCTCTCTGGGAAGGAATTCCCCTGGCAGAATTTTGTCTGCCGGAGAGATCTTTCTCTCTCGGTGTTTTCCGCCCCGCAGAGGCGGCAAAATCTTTCTGTGGTTGCTCCCCGAGTATTAGGGTTTCGGGAGGATTATATATGCCAGAGGGGAGAGCCAGAGGTGGGCCAGGGTGGCCACACCACCTGGTGGCGTGGCCTAGGCTGGCCCGCGCCAGGGGGTGGTGTGGGCCCCCTGTGGCCCGTCTCCAATTCTCCTTCTGGTTCCTTCTTCTTCTGGAAAAATAGGACTTCCGTATATTTTCCTGGATTTTTTGATCTTCGCGAATTTTGCCTCCAAACAGCACCTTTTCCATCAGAATCCTGACTGCAGAGGTCCATGCTCCAAAAGTCATCAACCATGCAAAAACAGATGAAATAACATAAGTATCATCCCTTAATATGAAATATATCAATGAATAACAGTGAATTATGATATAGAATAGTGATGCAAAATGGACGTATCAACTTACCCCAAGCTTAGACTTCGCTTGTCCCCAAGCAAAACTGAGCTCAAAAAACATGACCTCAGGTTTATGGAGTGAAGAGTCGATAAAAGAATACGGACAAGAAGCATCACATTCATCAATACATAGATCATAGTAGAAGACAACTCACTATTATATAACTCAACTTGCAATGAGTAAAGGAAACACAATAAAGATACATAAAGTAAATCATAATTGGTAATGGCAAACTTAGCTCTTGGTCGAAGAATAGTTGATAAATTGCTGGAGTTCACAAATAGCTGGTTTTCGATGATAGCTTTCAAAGTAGTAATCACCATAAGAGCAATGTGCAAAACAAGGAACATAAGAAAAACATGATTGAATAAATCATCATATGAATGAATGAAACACAACAACTCGAAATACTTGCTGAGATAGAAGGGAATAGGTTTACTGACTCAACTAAAAAGTAAAAGAAAGGCCCTTCGGAGAGGGAAGCAGGGATTTCAAGTTTCATAAAGAGCTCCCAAAAATTATGGTACTTATTAGCTTTCAGCTCTCATTGCCCCTATCATAGGCATCTTTAGGTGGTTAAGGTTAAAGTGACACAACTAAGAGGATATGCTTGACAAGTTATAAGTTGAAATCTCATGCCCCTTACTTACGAGTACCGAACCTCATGCTACTCAACTTCAGTCACAAGTAAGCTCTTGTCATTGTAAATACATATGTATCGTAGAGAACTGCCAACGGGATACCCCTTGCACAAGATACATGAGCTATCCCCTAATCAAAATGACAAGGCAAGCAGACAATGAGCATCTCAACAATCCTTTTATTTGCTATTTGCATAGGTTTTTATTGAAGATGCTTCATAGAATGCTCACTATAGTTATGCTGCAAGTTTCCACCATGATTAGGCATGGCTTAGGCTAGCGGCCCAAGCGTTTCTCTAACACACATATAAGCTCCATGATCTTACAAGCTCCCCTTTTATTTCACACCGCCGGGTTCCATAGGCAAAAGAATCATGATATTAACTAGGTACAAAGTACCAGTGAAATGTTGAAAGTGTTCCCCATGATACATGGTTCTGCTAACTTCAACTTATAAAGCGCAAGCATATACGCAACAAAGAAGGACCCAATGGTTCAAGTTTATTAAGTGCAAGAAAATAAAGTGTGCCATCAAGTTCGTGAGAGCTTTAATCACTAATTTTCACATAACAAGTTTAATTTGGAAGGTAGATAAAAACAAGAATTTACTTGGAATAGCAATAATGCTAATAGGTAGGTATGGTGGACACAAATGGCATAGGTTTTGGTTTAAGGATTGCATGCACGAGAAGAATTCCCTCCTAGTACAGGTTTTTGGCTAGCAAGGCTGGGTAGCAAGTATAAGAGTTGAAGGAAACAAACAAACATACAAGTGATAAAAACAAACATGCAATCTTCCTTGGAGGCACAAAAGATCTTAACTAGAGAATACTACACTTATGAGAAAATCAAGAAAGAAAGATGATGAAATTATATTTGTTTAGAGTACTTTTATCTTTTTCATTCAACTCTCAAAAATAGTGTTGCTACTGACCGAGCTAGGTTTGCCAAAACCAACTAGATTAACTCGATGATCCCAAAGTGATACCAATACTAACAACAAGATCAATCATATAACCACAAATTGAAAACTAATATAAGGTATGCAAAAGAGTAAATGATATAACTTCTCATTAATATTCCATAACGGCAACTCACACCAAGGGATACATATCTAACGGGAGAGGGGACACTTCCATAATGCAAACCATCCTACACGATAACTTCTCTATTCATGATATGACTCTACTAAAAAGGTAAAAAGATATAAGATAGTGATGTGATACCACGACACTCCCCCAAGCTGGGAACAAACCAAGGGGATGCCAAACCTGATGACGAATTACTCCTTTGGTGGTGGTGGTATCCTCTCATCATAGTCCGACTTCCAGGGTAAGGGCTTCCCATCAACAAAGGACATCGTGGTCTGCAGCATCTAGAAACTTGCAGCAGCACTTATGCGTTTAAACCTAACCTCATACTCACAGTTTTGATTTTGAATGTCGTAGAGTCGTGCTTGCAGTTTGTTGGTTGTTTAGCGGAGTGAGAGGACTTCATCCTTGATCTCAGCAGTCTCCTCTTGGTGCTCGGTGATGAGTTTAGAACAAATCTTATGGATGATATCCACTTCGCGTTCCGCCATCTTCTTATACCTAAAGACTTCTTGCTCCAGTGCTTCCATCCTGTCCTCCAGACTTCCTTCACCTTTAGGGCCTTGAACCTCTTTTATCTGGACCTCCCTGTCTTCAAGCAATAACTCCTTGGGATGAATCTTCAACTCTCTCATGTATGTGTTGATGATATCCTCTAAAAAATCTTCCTTGGTTGATCCAGAGGAAGACATTGTGGCTCCAAATCTGGGACTCTACCTGTCAGAAACAGATCGAAACAAAACACGGTATACGAACCTCGGGGGATCCAGGGGATTATATATTACGAAGTTTCATAACAAAAGGAAGGTACTAGGAGAAAACGGGTTGGAGACAGAGTCTGGAGTGGCCACACCACCTGGTGGCGCAGCCAGGGGTGGGCCCGTGCCACAGGGTGGTGTGAGCCACCCTGGCTCCGTTTCCGTCCCTCTTTCGCTTCATAGCTTTCCTAATTGACTAAAAACTGCAAAAATATAGTTAGATAGTATTTTCGCGGAACTTTTCTTACTAGAACTGTTACCTATTTAAAAACCGAGTCTGTAGGTCTCTGAATTTGGTCCTTGGTAAATTTTTCCAGAGTTATAACTTGAAAGGCATCAACATCTTCATTAGAATCTCCAGCAATATAGTGCTTAAGTCGCTGCCCATTCACTACTTGTGTAGTGTTATATTTTAAAGAAGAAATCTTTATTGCTCCTGACCGGTACACTTCTTCAATAACGAAAGGTCCTTCCCATTTTGACAGTAGTTTTCTTGCAAACAATCTGAGACGAGACCTATACAATAGAACCTTCTCACCAACATGGAATTCTCTCTTAAGTATTCGCTTGTCATGCCATCTTTTAACTTTTTCCTTAAAGAGCCTAGCATTCTCATATGCTTCACTCCTCCATTCATCTAAAGAACTTAAGGCAAATAATCTTTTTTCACCAGCAAGCTTACAATCTCTATTGAGTTCTTTAACTGCCCAGTAAGCTTTGTGTTCTAATTCTAAAGGTAGGTGACAAGCTTTCCCATAAACCATTTTATAAGGAAACATTCCCATAGGCTTTTTGTAGGCAGTCCTATAAGCCCATAAAGCATCATTCAACTTTTTAGCCCAGTTTTTTCTAGATCTATTAACAGTTTTTTGCAAGATGGATTTAATTTCTCTATTTGACAACTCTTCTTGCCCACTAGTTTGGGGGTGATAAGCTGAAGCAATTCTATGATTAACATCATATTTAGCAAGGGTCTTTCTAAAACCACCATGAATGAAATGAGAACCTCCATCAGTCATGAGATACCTAGGCACTCCAAACCTAGGAAAGATAACATCCTTAAGCATTTTTAGAGAAGTCTCCCCGTCAGCACTCTTCGTAGGAAATGGCTTCTACCCACTTAGTAACATAATCAACGATAACAAGAATATGAGTATAACCTTTCAAGGGAGGAAAAGGACCCATAAAGTCAAATCCCCAGCAATCAAAGGGTTCAATAACTATAGAGTAGTTCATAGGAATTTCATTGCGTCTAGAAATATTAGCAACACGCTGACATTCATCACAAGATAAAACAAATTTTCTTGCATCTTTAAAAAGGGTAGGCCAATAGAAACCTGATTGTAGCAACTTTTGCGCAGTTCTATCTCCTGCATGATGTCCTCCATAAGCACTACCATGACATTTATGCAATATCTCCTTTTGTTCATATTCTGGAACATATCTTCGCATAATGCCATCCACTCCTTCTTTATATAAGTGTGGGTCATCCCAAAAATAATGCCTCAAATCATAAAAGAACTTTCTTCTTTGCTGAGCTGTAAAAGTTGGAGGCAAATACTTGGAAACAATAAAGTTAGCATAATCAACGTACCAAGGGCTCCCTCGCGAGCTTACCCCTACCGCAGCCAACTGTTCATTTGGGGAACTATCATTAACAGGCATAGGGTCAAAAGAGATGTTTTCCAATCGAGATAAATTATCAGCTACAGGGTTTTCAACACCTTTCCTATCTACAATATGTAGATCAAACTCTTGTAAAAGCAGCACCCATCTAATAAGCCTAGGCTTAGCATCCTTCTTCGTCATAAGGTACTTAATAGCAGCATGATCAGTATGAATGGTGACTTTTGAGTCCACAATATAAGGTCTAAACTTATCACAAGCAAAAAACAACAGCTAGGAATTCTTTTTCAGTAGTTGCATAATTCCTTTGAGCAGCATCAAGAGTCTTACTAGCATAATGAATAACATTCAACTTTTTATTAATACATTGCCCAAGGACAGCACCTACAGCAAAATCACTAGCATCACACATTATTTCAAAGGGTAAGCTCCAATCAGGTGGTTGAACGATAGGAGCTGTAGTTAAAGCCTTCTTAAGAGTTTCAAAAGATTCCTTACAATCATCATCAAAAACAAAGGGTACATCTTTTTGAAGAAGATTACTGAGGGGTTTTGATATCTTAGAGAAATCTTTAATAAACCTTCTATAGAAACTAGCATGACCAAGGATACTACGAATACCTTTAATGTCCCTTGGGCAGGGCATTTTCTCAATTGCCCCGACTTTAGCCCTATCCACTTCTATGCCTCTTTCAGAAACCTTATACCCAAGGACAATCCCTTCATTAACCATGAAGTGGCATTTCTCCCAATTAAGAACAAGATTAGTTTCTTCACACCTCTGCAAAACTTTATGAAGGTTGTGCAGACAATTATCAAAAGAAGTTCCATAGATAGAGAAGTCATCCATGAACACTTCCACAATTTCCTCACAAAAACCATGCAAGATAGCAGACATGCATCTTTGAAAAGTAGCAGGAGCATTACATAAACCAAACGGCATACGTTTATAAGCATAGGTTCCGTAAGGGCATGCAAAGGTAGTTTTTTCTTGACCTTGTTGTTTAACAGCAATTTGAGAAAACCTAGAGTATCCATCAAGAAAACAAAAATGAGTCTTTTTAGACAACCTTTCTAACATTTGATCAATAAAAGGAAGTGGTAATGATCTTTCTTAGTAACTTTGTTAACCTTTCTGAAATCGATACACATCCTATAGCCTACTACTATTCTTTGGGGAACAAGCTCATCATTATCATTAGGCACAATAGTAATACCTCCCTTTTTAGGGACATAATGAACATGACTAACCCATTCATTATTAGCAATAGGGTGAATAATACCAGCACCAAGGAGTTTCAATACCTCATTTCTTACCGCTTCCTTCATCTTAGGATTTAAATGTCGTTGGTTCTCTACCACTAGCTTTGCATATGGTTCTATATTGATAGCATGCTGACATATAGTAGGAGAAATCCCTTGTAAATCATCCAGGGTATAGCCCATAGCCCCTCGGTGTTTCTTCAGTACCTCCAATAACCTTTCTTCTTCCTTCCCTGAAAGTTTAGAGCTAATAATAACAGGATATATCTTATTATCATCAATGCAAGCATATTTAAGATCATCGGGTAAGGGTTTTAGATCAAAAACTGGATCCTTTTTAGGTGGCAATGTGGTACCCAAGTCTTCTATAGGCAAGTTATGCTTAAGCATCTTAGGATGATTACGGAGAATCTCGTCAATCTCATTCCTTTCTTCCATGAAGATTTCACTTTCATGATCTTCCATAAATTCCTGCAAAGCATTGTTAGGAGTAAGAGAAATAGAAGCAAGTTGTTCAACTCTAAAATCCTCATTATGGGTTTCCTCTTCACAAGGTTCTTTAGTAAATTTCGAAAAATTAAACTCATAAGATTCCCCATCAAACTTAGTCAAGATTTTCTCCCTTTTGCAATCTATAATAGCTCCACAAGTACTCAAGAAAGGTCTACCAAAAATGATAGGATAAGTTTTACTAGCAACTGAACCAAGTACTAGAAAATCAGTAGGATACTTAATCTTACCACAAAGAACTTCCAAATCCCGTACAATACCAATTGGAGAGATGGTCTCTCTATTAGCAAGGTGAATAATGATGACCCACAAGTATAGGGGGTGTATCGCAGTATTTTCGAGGGAAGTGAAACCCAATTTATTGATTTGACACAAGGGGAGCCAAAGAATATTTATAAGCCTTAACAACCGAGTTGTCAATTCAGCTCCACCTAGAAACAATCTTGCTCACAGCAGTTTATCAGTAGCAACAGTTTTGTAGTAGGAATAGTAAAGTAACAGCAGTAGTAAAGTAAAGGCAATAGTAGCAATAGCAGTAAACAGTGGGATTCGAGTGTGGTAGGCATAGGGATGGATGGACGGGCGTTGCATGGACATGACAATTCATATAGCAATCAGAACATAGGGCAATTGCAGATAAATAAGATAAAGCATCCAAGTACTAGATAATCCTAGGCATGTGTTCCATATATAGTCATACGTGCTCGCAATGAGAACTTGCACAACATCTTTTGTCCTGCCAGCCTATTTGTAGCGGGGCCTCAAGGGAACTACTAGCAATTAAGGTGCTCCTTTTAATAGAGCACTGGAGAAAAGCATTAACACTCCATGAACACATGTGATCCTCACATCAAATCCATTCCCTCCGGTTATCCCGATTTTTGTCACTTCAGGGCCTTTGGTTCCGGACAACAACGTGTGTATACAACTTGCAGATAAGACCATAAACAATACTATCATAATGAATCAATAACATGTTCAGATCTGAAATCATGGCACTCGGGCCCTAGTGACAAGCATTAAGCATAACAAGTCGCAACAAAGTCATAAAGCACTAATAGAAGATACTAGGCACCATGCCCTAACAATCTGATGCCATTACACGAACGATCTCATCCAATCCCTACCATCCCCATAGCCTACATCGGGGGATTACTCACTCATAGATGGGGGAAACATGGATGGTCGATGGAGAAGCGATGGTGATGATCTCCTCCAATTCCCCGTCCTGGCAGGGTGCCCAAACAGAGTTTCTGGTGCTGTTTCGTGGAATCTGGTGGTGGCGGCGAAGCGGAACTCCTTCTGGAAAAACGTCGACCCCCCAGAGTTTTTAGGTCAGAAGGCTTCTTATAGGCGAAGAGGGAGACCGAGGGGGTGCCAGAGGGGCCCACACCATGCCTTGGCGCGGCCTGGGGGACCCGCGCCTGGGGGGGTGTGGGGGGTGTGTGGCCAGGCCCTGGCCCTCCTCCGTCTCGTATTCTGGCTCCATGAGTCTTCCGGTAAAATAGGCACTTTGGCTTTTGTCCCGTCTAATTCCGAGAATATTCATTTTCTGACTTTCTTGGAACCAAAAACAGCAGAAACCAGGCAGCTGGCACTGTGGCTCTTGTTAATAGGTTAGTCCAAGAAATCATATGAAAAGTACTCCAAAGTGTGGATAAAACACAAGAAAGTGGATAAAACTAAGCATGGAACATCAAAAATTATAGATACATTTGCAATGTATCAACATCCCCAAGCTTAACTCCTGCTCGTCCTCGAGTAGGTAAGTGATAAAAAGAATGAATAATTTTTGAGGTGACATGCACCATCAAAGACTTAATCAAAGTATTTGTAAAACATTCAAAGCTGGGATCATAGTACTTCAATCATAACATGAAAGACAAAGTTCTAGAAATAAGACAAAGAAACTAAGATGCAACATGAAAAGGCACAAACAAAAGATTCATGAATAACAATGCTTTGCAAGACGTTTGTTTGTTTCACATAAAGAAAACATAGCATAATAGTATTCAGCTTGTCCCTCATAGAGTAGAAAATATAAATGCATAGGACACCTTGAAAGTTCATAAGAGTGACTAGATACAAGTAGTTTAAAACAAGCAATATCAAGTTATGCATCAATCAACTAGTCTTGGGACAATGCACATAGAACTAAGAATGGCCACTATGCTCTCAAAGTAGGTGCATAAAGGTAGAAGGTGGAGACTCAATATAATGGTGGAAGAAGGGCCTTTATAGAAGGAAGCAGGGATTCAAGTCCCATAAAGATCTTCCAAAAATTATGGTACTTATAGCTTTCAACTCTCATTGCCCCTATCATAAGCATCTTGAAGTGATTAAGGTTAAAGTGATCAAACTATGGTGTACATGCTTGACGAAGTATAAGTTAGAAATCTCATGTCCCTTGTATACGAGGGCCGCTCCTCATGCTACTCAAGTTTAGTCACCGGTAAGTTCTTGTCATCGTAAGTACACGTGTATCATAGAGAACCGCCAACGGGGTACCCCTTGCCCGATGATACGGAAGAATCCCTATATCAAAATGACAAGGCAAGCAGACATCGAGCATCTCAGCAATCTTCTTATTTACCATGGGAATATGGTGCTTTTTTCTCTCTTTCCTCTTTTCATAATATCTCTTTTTTTCTCTTTTTTCTCAATATAGGACTCTTTTTTTATAAGAAGAATGCTTCATAGACAGCTCATTATGGTTACACTACAGGTTTCCACCATGTCAGCATGGATTTGACCAGCGGCCCAGGAGTTTCTCTAACACATATACATAACTCCATGGACTTACAAGCTCCCCTTTCATTTCACACCAACGACATCCATATACAAAAGAGCATGATATCAACTAGGTACAAGTACCAAGTGCAATGTTGAAAGCGTTCCCCATGACAGCATGGTTCTGCTAATTCCCAACAAATAAGTGCAAGCATATACAACATAGACGACACAATGGTTCAAGTTTATTAAATGCAAAAAATTAAAGTGTGCCATCAAGTTCGTAACAGCTTTAATCACTAGTTTTCAAATAACAAGTTTAATTTGGAAGGTAGACAAAAACATGAATATACTTGGAATAGCATATGCTAGTAGGTAGGTATGGTGGACTCTTTGGAATAACTTGGTTTAAGGAGTTGGATGCATGAGTGGAACTCATACTTGGTTGTGGAGGCTAGCAAAAGACTAGGAGCGACAAACTAAGAGAGCAATAATGGCCATAATCATGCAGAGCGACAAAACATCATTGACCAAAGCATAAAGTGATACTACAAGTTGAAATTAAAGGATAATAAAGGCTTATGGTGACTTGGGATAGTCATAACATGGTGTGAGCATGTGCCAAGTCAACCCAAATAAAGCATCAAAGGAGAATACCACAATACTATGCTTTAATATGCTAAAACATCGCATGATATTAAGCAATCTCAATTGTTTATAACAAGTCATGCTACAGCAAAGAATACTAAGCATAAAGCCAAAACAATATCAAGCATGGAATGACAAAGCATAGGCCATAGTAAAAAACAAGCTCTCTTTACCACTTAAGCATGAACTTTCCTACTCTTTTCCAAACCAAACCAAACTATTTGCAAACCAATGTATGAAAGAGGGGGTCCAACCAATTTATTCAGCAAACTAAGAAAATCAAAGCAAAGGAAAACGAAAAAGAAGACGCTCCAAGAACAACACAACTGTGCATGAAACAATAAAAATGAAGCGTTTGGAAGAAACCTGAAATTTTTATTGATGAAAAAGGGATGCCTTGGGAATCCCCAAGATTTGACGCTTGTACCTCTTGAATATTTCTTGGGGTGACACGCATGGCATCCCCAAGCTTGAGATTTAGTCCATCCTTCATCTCATTACTCACTCCTTCCATACACCTGAAATTTTTCCTTCATACAAAACTTCACACAATCTTTATTACCAACATTAGTGCACTCAAGATAATAAGTCTTTAGGTTCAGTTCCAACACCAATAAAACTTCCATTAAAACACTAGATACTGTAGCACTTTCCTCAAAAATCTCAATTCCCAAAAAGAACTCAAAAAGGAACCAACAAGAAGCAAATGCAAATAATAGCAGAAATCTGTCAAAACAGACCAGCAGGTAAAGACGAATTTTTTCGAAGACCTTCTGTTGCTCAAATCGAAAAGTGTTGAACTAACTAAAGTTATATAACAACCTGGGATAGAAGCAAAAAAATTCACGCCTCAAAAAGACGTACGGGGATTTTACACGAATTTTTATGGTGAAGCACAGAAATCTGTTTCGGGACAGCAACTTTCCCAATCATTACTTCTCTCTTATTAGAGGTTACTCTTGGCACAAAAAGCAAATAAAAAGGATAAGGAGCGGTTATTACTGAAGTAATAACTTCCAAGACTCATCTAAAACTTTTGGGTTATCTCCCAATAAATACTTTTCTTTAACGCATTTAAGTTCGGCATAAGCAAAAAACTAAAATGGATAGAATAGAAGTAAGCGGAGATAATCATGGTGAAAACATTGTTTTGTTCAATGAAATCCTTTTGTTAACAAGGTTGATCAGGTCTTGCTACCAAAACAATTTCATATGAGACAAAACTTTGTATTCCACTAATGATTATGTTACGTCAACCTTGATAGCAATGGTCCCAATCATAATAGTTTCAAATTTTTCTCTTGGTATGGGACAATATATTTCTCCAACTTGAATGCCCTCAACATGTTCAATTGAATTCAAAACCATAAGTCTTATCAATCTTATTGGGGAAATAGACAGTATGTTCCTTGTCATTAACATTGAAGGTCACCTTCCCTTGATTACAATTAATAACAGCTCCTGCAGTATTTAAGAAAAGGTCTCCTAGGAATAATAGACATATTATCATCTTCAGGCATAATAGTTTGAGAGGATGCTCACATAAGAAATATGAGTTGAAGTAAAAGAGAGCATGAAGAAGAAAATTCAAAACACATTTAAGTCTAACCCACTTCCTATGCATAGGATTCGTGTATGCAAATAAATTCACAAAGAACAAAGTGACAGGCATAGGAAGATAAAACAAGAGTAACTTCAAACTTTCAGCACATAGAGAGGTGTTTCAATACCATGAAAGCTTCTACAACCATATTTTCCCCTCTCATAATAATTTTCAGTAGCCTCATGAATAAACTCAACAATATAACTATCACATAAAGCATGCTTTTTATGATCTACAAGCACTAGAGCTTTATTATAAACATCTTCAAAAGAATCCTCAGGAACATAACATTCATCCTTCTTTAGTAAGCATGGGGGACAATCAAATAATGTAAGTGATAAAGAGTCACTCTCATTAGAAGGTAGGCATGGGTAGCTAATCCATTCTTCCTCCTTTTGTTCATCACTCTCCTCCTCTTTTTCATCTAATGAGATTTCAGGTTCATCAATTTCTTCTTCCACAGGATCCTGCAAGGCATTAGTCTCTTCCATTTGTGGAAAGCATCTATTAATATATTCAAGAATATAGCCATTTTCTTCTTTGTAATTATCAAAGAAAAATTTAAGTATACCATAAACCTCATATTTATAAGGTGAATCATCAATATTTTCAAGCAAACTAGCAAGTTCAAATGCACCCTTCCAAGCAATAAATTCTTCAATTTGTTCCGCATCATAAAAGTCATAAATTCCTTTAACATAAGAAGATATGGTAACTGACATGGGTATACCCTACAGGTACTCAAGCTTGGTATATACAGCCTGAATACATAGAAGCCCATGGTGTCGCCAAGGCCCAAATGAAGAACTTGAGTAACCTATGGACTCTCGATTGCTTGAAGAACAAGAAGAAGCTAAAGATAGAAAGTTCAAAGGGGAAAACCCTAACTTGTAATCGACTTGACCTGCTACCCGAGACCTAGCCTTTCTAGGAGGGGGTAGCGAGGAGGACGACACGCAACCCTAGTTTCCACAACCCTCACCAGATTACATTTGCGCACCATTGTAATTTTCGATTCCTTTGATAATTCCACGAGCAGACAAGAAGGAGTAGGGACCTCTACGAGGCCTGAACCTGGGTAAATCTTCGAGTCCCCTGTGTGCTTGTTTGCTAGACGATAGATGTCTCCAGCGCTCCCTCCTTCTCCAAAACCCAAGTCCATAACAATGGGCATTGATGAGTTAAACCCTCGTCAATTGGCGCCGTTTGTGGGAATTGGGAGTGCTGATGTTGCGGCTTCTTCGGCCCCATCAACCGCGATCTACAACTCTGCAACAGCGAAGATTCACCAGCTCTTCGGCGCGTTCGAATTCACCATCCACACGCCGACCACTCGCCCAGCTTTCGAGTCCATGGGCGACGGAATCAGCCTAGCAATAGGGAGCTTCCGCTTCCAAGTTGGTCAGATGGGCACGCTTTGCATGCCTGACCAGCTGACGGTGCCATCGATTGCCCCAGCATCATGGTTCCCCCCATCGATCAGCACCCTCAGTGAGCTCAACACCCCGGCATCAGTCGAGAACACGGTCAGCAACAACAATCGTGACTCTGATTTGAGCGACCTGGCAACTGAAGATGGAGCCTACGGCTCTGGATCTAAGAGCTGTGGGAGCAGCAGCTTCCCCAATCACTTCATGTGCGCTGTCATCAACGCAGGCGGCACCTCCGCCAACCGCGACAACATGGGCAATCGCGATAATGAAACCAACCCGCCTCTCAGTGGCAATGGCGACAACGGCAGCAATGGTGGAAATCGCACCCCCTTCAACAATGGAGGAGCAATCGAACATCCAACCATAACCAACAAGCAAACCGGCGAATGCGTCGTGGTCAGGCTCAATGAGCTTGAATGGGCTCGCTGACGCGAGGCCCTATGGGGAAACCCTTTACCCCCCGGTTCCTCGCAAGAACTTCTGATGGGATATCATTGGCTCCTGAAGGAGGAATTTAAGCGCCAAGGGCAAACAATCGCGCAACTCAAAGCACGCAAAAGGGCGGTAGATGAGTCAAGTCTTCGACGTGCTGGGCTCTCCTCCCACGGAGGATCCTCCTCAAAGGGCAACGAGTACCTCACAAACAAGAGGCGATCTCGGATGGCCCATCTCACTGAGCAAGAACGCATAGAGGCTGCAAAGTTCCTCAACTTCAGCTCCATGATGGTCGACACAAGGGGCAATGTGGTCCCAAAGACGCCACAAGCTGTAGTTACAGTGGCCACCATGTACCTCCTCAATAACCAGCCGCCAGCTAGAGATCCCTGAGCCGCCATGCACCGATCTACGATCGCAGGCTTGGGACTAATCGAGGCCGCCCTCGAGAAGGAGCTGACACTAGAGCCAAAGAAAAGCAAAGCACTACCAAATCACTACTCCTCACCCTCATCCAGTGATGACCGTCACGACCTGTCTCGACATCATCGCTCACGGCGACACGACCACGACTACGATGCGCATGATGACATCACGCAGCGCAAGATCGACAAATCAAGGGCGCGACGTGCTCGATCGACTGACTCAGAAGAGGAAGATGTGGAGCTCTGCGGCGCCAGATGCTTCAGCAGGTCCATCAGGCAAAAGTGAATGCCTAAGGGGTTCAAACTCCCGTCGGAGAACGTGAAGTTTGACGGCCTACAGGACCCGATGATTTGGCTGGAGGACCACATATCCTCCACCAGGCTCCACGGAGGCAGTCGAAGCATGGCCATGCAATGCTTACAGCTGCAGCTGCAAGGTACCGCCCGAGCATGGCTCAACAACCTCCCACGCGGATCCATTCGTAGTTGGGATGAGCTGGTTTACAGCTTCGTGCGCAACTTCAAGGGCACGTACAAGCGGCCTGCATCAATCGAAGAGCTGAGATGCTGCCAGCAAAGATCGGGCGAATCGCTGCGCTCCTACATCCAAAGGTGGTCCATCATCAAGAACTCCACAGAGAACATCTCGGAGGATCGCGCGATTGACGCATTCAACGGCGGCATCCGCCTCATAGAGCTCAGGGAGGAGCTAGGCCGCTCAAAGCCCAAGACCATCGACCACTTGATGGAAATCGCGAATCGGTGGGCCGATGGAGAAGATTCGGTGAAAAATCGCGCTCTCTGACGAGGAGGTAGAACTCGAGCGCAGACGCGACCGCCGAGGCAAACGTCGCATGCACATCTACAATGATCGCGATGACATCAACATGGTCGCAGCCGGCTACGCCGACAGACGCGATGATAACCGCAACAGCGGCTACCGTAGTGGCGGATACCGCGACTCCGGGAAAACCACGCAAGTGTGGCAACGCCTCAATCGTGATGAGGCACCCACGACATCCATTGAAGACAAGCTGTACGGGCCATGCACGGTGCACTTCTACATAGACAAGCATGATGGAAAGAAGAAGTCCAGCCACCTCCTTAAGGATTGCCGCGAGGTCCTCAAACTACATGAGGGATTGGTTCAGATGAATCGCAACATAGTCGAAAGAGGCTACGGAGCGGCTCCAGGCGCCGTGGCACATGGCGCTCCGCCACCGCCACCTGGAATGCCCCCAAACGCAGCTGCGCCAGACCAGCACCAGGGAGGTGAACCATACCCACGGGCCATGGGTACTATGATGATCCAAAAAGGACGCCCCTCCAATCGAATGCAGAAGGCCATCACTCGCCAAGTCAACTTGGCCACACACTCGCCACCATCTACCACTGAGTACCTCAGCGGAAGTGAGTCCTGCATCACCTTCGACAAACGCGATCATCCGCCTCAAGTACCTCGTCCAGGCCATTGCCCCCTCGTACTCGAGGCACAAATCGGAGGCTTCGACATGAGCCGCGTCTTCATGGACGGTGGAAGCGGCATCAACCTTATATTCGCGAGTACCTTACGAGCAATGAGGATCCCTCTGACTTGCCTAGAGGCCTCAGACACAACATTCCATGGCATCATCCCAGGAAAAGGCGTATATCCCCTGGGCAAAATCAACCTCGACGTCATCTTCGGCACGACGAAAAACTTTCGGCGCGAGCGCATAGACTTTGAGGTCGTCGACTTGCCCTCACACTACCACTGCATCCTCGGACGTGTCGCGTTCGCTAGGTTCATGGCAGTACCACACTACGCCTACCTGCAGATGAAAAAGCTAGGTCCCAATGGCGTCATCACAGTCAACGGGAGCTTCGAGAGGTCCGACAGTTGCGACAGGGAATTCAACAGAATTTCCCAGTCCTTCGGCATGCAGGAAGAACTCGCGAGACTAAAGGAGTCGATAGACAACAGTCTGCCTCCCCTAAGCCGGCCAAGATCGCCTGATCTATCTTTCGACTCATCAAAGCACACAAAGAATGTGTAGGTCCACCCATCGGAACCCGCCAAAACGGCCCTCATCACCAACAACTTGAGTCCCGCATAGGAACTCGCGCTCGTCGAATTCCTCCGTGAGAACTGGGAATTTTTCGCCTGGTGTCCTGCGGACATGCCAGGAGTTCCCAGGGAATTCGCCGAGCACGCGCTCAACGTCAACCCAGACGCAAGGCTAGTCAAGCAAACAATCCGACGATTATCCGAGCCAAGAGCAAAGGCAGTTGGAATGGAGATCAACAGACTCCTCGATGCCAAATTCATACGCGAGATCAAGGAAAGCACTTGGCTCGCTAACACGATGCTAGTACCAAAAAAGGACACGGATATCCTACGGTTGTGCGTGGATTTCACCTCTTTGAATAAGAACTGCCCAAAGGATCACTTCCCGTTGCCGCGCATCGACCAGATCATCGACTCCACCGCGGGATGCGTGCGCCTCTGCTTCCTCGACGCCTACTCAGGCTATAATCAGATTCGAATGAAGGAGGAAGATCAAGAGAAAATAGCGTTTACAACGCCCTTCAGTGTGTTCTGCTACAACACAATGCCCTTCGGGCTAAAGAACACGGGAGCCACCTACCAGCAGTGCATGCAGGCTTGCCTCAAGGAACAACTTGGTCGCAACATTCAAGTCTATGTCAACGACATAGTAATCAAGACCAAGGAGGAAGCCTCCCTAATCGATGATTTACGCGAAACCTTCGCCAACCTAGACCGCTACCGGATCAAGCTCAATCCGGACAAATGCGCCTTTGGCGTACCATCTGGGCAATTACTCGGGTATCTCATCTCCGCGAGGGGGATCGAGGCAAACCCGAAAAAAATAAAAGCCATACTGGCCATGGAGAAGCCGAAAAACATAAGGGGCGTCCAGCAGCTGGCTGGACGAATCGCGGCCCTCAGTCGATTCATCAGTCGGATGGGTGAAAAGGCACTGCCCTTCTACCAACTCCTCCGCAAAGCTGAAAAGTTCGAATGGACCAATGGAGCGCAGGAAGCATTCGAAGACCTCAAGCGCCTGCTATCCACCTCGTCAGTACTAGTGACCCCACAAGAAAGGGAACCGCTGCTGCTATATATCTCCGCCACCAACCAGGTGGTCAGCATAGTGCTCGTCGTCGAGCGAGCCGAGGAAAACAAGGTCCACGGGATACAATGCCCACTCTACTACCTCAGCGAGGTCCTCAGGCCAACAAAACAGCGGTACCCGCACTACCAGAAGCTGGCATACGGTGTCTTCATGACTGCCCGGCGATTGCGCCACTACTTCCAGGAACACCCAATCGTGGTGGTCAACGACACCCCGTTGGGGCATATCCTCAATAACTCTGAGGCCACGGGACGAGTCGCGCTTTGGGGGATAGAATTGTCTCCACGAGACATTACATACGAAATGCGCGACGCAATCAAGTCGCAAGTTCTTCCTGACTTCCTCATGCACTGGATGGAGAACCAGCTCCCTGACAAACCAGATATGTCCTACCTCTAGACAATGCACTTCGATGGGTCTAAGCGGAAGGACAGAGAAGGTGCAGGTGTCATATTGACATCGCCCCAAGGGGACAAGCTGAAGTACATCTTGCGGATGCAGTTCACCGCCTCCAACAATGAAGCTGAATACGAGGCCCTGCTACACGGGATGAGGATGGCAAAAGCCTGCGGCGCCAAAAGGCTAATTATATACGGTGACTCCAAGTTGGTCGTCAACCAAACAATGCACGAGTGCGACGCACTGAAGACAACATGATCGCCTACCGTGACCTCTACGACACACTCGAAGAGGACTTCGACGGCTGCGAGCTGCGACACGTAGGACGCGACAGCAATGAAGAGGCAGATGCACTCGCCAACATAGGCTCTACCCACGCCCCCATACCACCTGGGGTATTTCTCGAGCGCATCTGCGAATGCTCCATCAAGCCAAAGGCAGCAGAGAAGAAAACAAGCGCAACAACGGACTCGGGGGCTACGCCACCCAATGAGCCAAAGGCACTCGATGACCTGGAGATGGATACAGTACTCGAAGGACTAATGAGCGTCATGATGATCGAATCATCCTGGACTTAGCCGTACATCACGTACCTCCTCAGGAAAAGGCTACCAAATGATCTGACCGATGCACGGCACATCGTGCGGCGATCCAAGGCATTTGCTGTTATCAACGGCGAACTATACAAGCGCAGCATCATAGGAGTACTTCAACGATGCGTCTCCACGGTTGATGGAAGAGCTGTTCTCCTCGACATCCATGAGGGAACCTGTGGACACCACGCCGGCAGTCGCGCCCTCGTGGTCAAAGCTCTGCGGGCTGGGTTCTACTGGCCTACGGCCATGCGCGACGCCAAGGACATCGTCCAGAAATGCAACGCGTGCCAACGATTCACGGACAAGCCGCACGCACCTGGCGCAGAGCTCCGGCCAATCCCATTGGCCTGGCCCTTCGCACACTAGGGACTCGACATGGTCGGCAAGCTCCCCAAGTCCTCACGAGAAGGTTACGTCTACCTCCTGGTGGCAGTCGACAAGTTCACCAAGTGGATAGAGGCCATGCCACTGACCAATCAATCAGGACACAGTGCAGTCAAGTTCTTCGAGTCCATCATCTTCCGCTTCGGAGTGCCACACAACATCATCACAGACAACGGAACAAGCTTCACATCCAAGGAGTTCCAAGAATTCTATGAGAATCTGGGAATCAACATCAGCTACGCCTCGGTAGCACATCCACAGACCAACGGTCAGGTTGAAAATTCGAACGGGCTCGTCTGCGGTGGCATCAAGAAGCGACTCCTCCGGCCACTCGAACAAGCCGCGGGTTGCTGGCCAGACGAACTACAATCAGTACTCTAGAGCCTGCGCACAACTCCAAACAGTGCTACGGGCTACACCCTGTTCTTTATGGTGCACGGGGCCGAAGCGGTGCTACCCGCCGAGGTACGGTACAAGGCGCCGCGTGTCGTCGCTTACAGCGAGCAGGAGTCATCTCTTTCACTCGAAGACTCCGTCGACCTCCTTGACGAGGCAAGAGAAATCGCCGTAGAAATATCAACGATCTACCAGCAGAACCTGCGCAACTACCACAGTAGAAGGCTACGCCCCAGATCCTTCGTCGAAGGCGACCTGGTCCCTACGACTAAAGCAGCAAGGACATCTCAAGCTCGAGTCCCCCTAGGAGGGACCATACGTGATTACAGAAGTAATCCCAGGTGGCGCCTATCGCCTTCAATATTTAGAGATAGGAGTCGCATACTCCAACCCCTGGAACATCGCGCAGCTGCGACGCTTCTACCCTTAGTCATTTTTAATTTTACATCACGAATAAGGCACTCAGCCAAGGCTACTTAGCCACACATTATACTTCGTACTGTCTCACGAATAAATAAAGCTAAGTGCCCCAAAACTCTATGTTCTCCTTTATTTTTCCGCAACTTATCCACTCAGGGGCCGCGCCACCCTATACACATCTGTTCTACGAACTAAAACGTGATATCCGGAGTAGCTGGCACATCAATCGAAACCCTTGACACACATCAACCAAGTTGCAACGCACCTGATAGGTTGACAAGGGACCGAGATAAGCGCATGGCCAGGCTAATGAAAAGGAGTCGCATAGTGCAACACACTCACACGCTAACAAGCTCTTTATACATAATCGACCGTCAATTATACACAATGTATATACGAACTTTACAACATTGGTACACTTATGTGCAAGATACAAACTAAGCTACTACTACAACAAAAGAACGTTGGTCTTCTCCTCGAAGAAATCGACGATCTCCTCTGCTGGGCGATCCACTGCCTAATAGTACGGCACCATATTCCAAGAAGAACCTACTGGTGGCGCAGGTGGCCTAGCCGCAATTGCCGCAACATCTATGTCTGGCCTATGCAGTCGCACCAGCGATAGAGCGGCCTTGGCACCAGCCACCAACTCTTGCCTTACACACTTGCGAACCGCAGCCAGGTCTTGGAACTTGGCAAGAAGGGCCAGCAGGCTTGATGGAGCAACATCCAACGAAAACATCGTCCGATAAATGTTCTTCAAGCATGACTGCGACTTCTTCAGAAAATACAACACTCGCGACGCATGATCCTGCAGGGTCGCCAGCACAATCGCACGATCATGATCCACCCAAAAGTATCCACTCTCCTGAAGTTGCTCTTGGGTAAGATCATGCATACGAATAGCAATCCTATCATTCTCAACCTGTGGATGGCGCGTGCTGACAACTATACAAAACAACAGTGGAAGCATAAGGACAGCACACCACTGCGAGTGACTACAAGGAAAAGACAAGAGTAAGCAAACTAACACTTAAATTGGTCGCCCAGCTCTGTCATCTCCCCTAGCAGATACTGTTCTCGGGCGGTGGCCTTCTCTGCCTTTGACTTCCATACATCCACGTTACCGTGGCGCACGTGCAATTCACGCTCCAACTGCTTCACGCGATCACGCAGTCACAAAAGCAGCGACAACTCATCCACCCTGGAGCGCGGTGGTGCCAAAGTATCATCAAGGGGCGTCCAATCCGGAGGTTCCCTCAAAGGATCACTTGATGTACCCTACCACAAGCCAAGCAAGAAGCAATAAGAAGATCAAATTGACACACAGACAAAAGATTCGAGTGCATTCAAGATTGGCAAAAGTTATCAGGAGATACACTCGCCAAAGGCATGTTCTTGACAAAAGGCATAAACTAATCAACTATTACAAAGCTACTGAGGAACGATTGGCTTCTTCGACTTGGACGGCTTCAGGGGCCTCATCGAGTCCGTGGCGGTATCAGATGCCACTGACTTTCCGCCAGCCCCTGATGCCGTAGCCTTTGCCGCCTTCTTGGCTCGCTGTAGCTCCTTAGAGTAGTTCGCAACTGTGTTAATCAGCTACGGCCCATATTTGCCACAAGCTGTCGCAAAGGGAGAAAAGGCTACCTACTGGCCGTCGGCGCTAACGGGCATCACCCTCGAAACCGCTGCAGGATCAACTTCGACTCCGTGGGCCTGCACCATGGCGAGTGACATTGACGCGCCAGCCGCACGGTGCGAATTCTTGAAGCTTGCAGGAACCCCCCCGACGAGAGACTCCACCAGCTCGTTCATGTTCTCGAGTAGCTTAGCCTTGGGCATCAACTCCTCCCGGAGGCGACTGAGCACGCCCTTGGCCTTGGAGAGCATATCTTGAACGGCGGCGCTGCGGTCCTCGACTGCTGAAAGCGCACCTGCCAAGGCATCGTCACAACGGAGGGCCTGAGGGTCGAAGCTCAAATCGCTAACATCTGTACATAAACCCACACATGGACACGAAAATCAGCACCAACAGCAAAAAATCAAAACAGAGAACGATAACGGTATCCAAGCAAGGTACCTGAGAGGGCCTTGGCAATCGAGAAAAGCTGTTCTTCGAATAACTTCTCCCTGGCTACGATGGAGGCATGCAGATCCTCTTCACGCCTCTGTGCCTCGTCACGTGCCACGATTGCCTCATCGCAACCCTTCACAGCCGCGGCGAGTGTCTTCTCCATGGTGGCAGCGTCGCGCAGAAGGGCATTATGTTCAGCTACAAAACAAAAGGGATTGACTATCGGTCGACTACATAAAAACGATGCAGAAGAAGGAGAAGTGAAGAACACTTACTTTCGACCACGCGATGGCGCATCTCCAGCATTGCATGCTGGCGGCCCATCGCAAGCACTTGCTCCGCCAAGTGAGTGGCTTCCTTCACAAGGAGCTATCGCAAAAGAAAAAAAACAACAAAGGATCAGCAGAAGCCATAGATAACATCGACTGCAACATCAAAAGAAGAAATCCTACACTTACATGATCCTCCAATGACTCCGAAGTCGATTGGTGTGCAGTCATACGGGCAACCATTCGATGCCCCCCTTCATGCGGAGAGCTGGAAGAGTTGTGCCTAGAGTGGGCCGCCAAAGGAGGGGAAGGAGCACACTCGACCTCTTTCTTGGCCCTTGAGGTTGCGACTCCTGATTCTTTCAAAAATTGGACGTCACCAGAAGATGACGATGCCTCCTGACTACAAGACAAAACCAACATCAAGGACAAGGCTAATCCTGTGAAGAATCAAAAAGGACAAATCGAATACTTACCAATCAAACTTATCAAAGTCAAAGGTTGGCTCCCCCGACTCTGACGAAGATTCCTTTGGGAGTCGCATCTTCTTGCGAGAAGATGGCACCACGGCGCTCACAGGAATGGCAGGGATTGGCGACTCCGCACCAACGCCTGCACCTTCCGGAGTCGAAGGAGACGATGCATCGGAATCCTTGCTTCGCGAACGCTTGCGAGTATCCAGACTACCTGACTCAGGGGCTTCCTCCTCCACATCGGATAGGACGGTCGACTCTGACTCATCCTCTTCCAAGGCTTTGCGAGGGATAACACCCTCAGGAAGAGGGGGCATACAGGGTGACATCGCCTAATCCTGCATACAGACAACAATTTAGCACAAAGATAAGAAACAGCAAAGAAGCAATCAACAAACTAAGCTACTGTGTAGCACAACTATACCTCAGGAGGAGGGTTAGCAGCATCGAACGGAGGAACAACTGGTTCACTGGGGAGCACGTCCTTGACGATGTACCTAGTAACCAGTCGAACCCTTTTATCCACCTCACTCCCAGACATGCCATCGGCAGACGCGCGAGTGACATCGTCAGCGCCAGCCCACTGAAACATGGGGTGGACTCTGTCCTGCAGGGGCTGGACGTGATGGCACAACCACGTGCGAATGAGGGCGCCACCTCCTTCCTCTTTGCCTATACGACTCTCGAGGTCGCAGACGCGCTCGTACAGCACATCTGTCTCCGCGGACTCGCCGGGCGTAACCACATTCTTCCAGGAGCGCCTCCTCTTGCATGGCATCGAGGGGTCGAAGGGCGCGAGTCCGAAGTGGTCTCCGTCGGCCTTCTGGTCGCGAACGTAGAACCACTTGTCCCTCCAGCCTTGGACGGACATCATCAGCTTGATGTCAAAGTATGTGGCGGATGGATCAACATGGATTCCGCAGCCGCCTACATCGTAGACTACGGAACCAGATGCCGATTGGCGTTTCAATTTGAAGAGGCGCTTGAAGAGACCGAAATGCGGCTCGATCCCGAGCCAGCACTCGTAGAGGGTGATGTAGCAAGCTACATGGAGAATGGAATTGGGGGACAGCTGATGGAGCTGGAGCCCATAAAAACAAAGAAGGCCCCTGAAGAAAGGATGCAGGGGCAAAGAGAGGCCGCGAATGATGAATGCTAGGAACATCACTCGAAAACCGGCAGGAGGAGAGGGGATTACCTCGCCGCCGGGGACGCGCGTGTCGGCGACTGCGGCAGACAACACTCCGTCTTGGCGAAGAAGACGAAGATCAGAGGACTTGATGACGGATGGACGCCATGCGCCATTCATGACGCGGGTGCCCGTGCCGTTCTTCTTCCCGTCGGCGGCGGTGCTGGTGCCTGTAGCGGCGGAGCCACCTTTCGTCTTCACCGCAGTAGCGGTAGCCGCAGAATCGGCCGCAGCACCTCCTTTCTTCTCCCCCATTACGTGGCGGCGATGCGACCGGAGGAAGTAGCTGGGAAATGTGTGGAGCTGGTCCAACGCTGCGGAGGAAAAGAGCACAAAGAAAGCAGAGGAGCAGCGGCAATGGCGATGAAGGCAAAGGATGAACGACAGCAGATGTGAATTTTACCGTTGCAGCGTTACTACTTAACCCCTGGAAGATGCAATCCAACGGCTTGGAAAACCCTACTGGACGCATGGCGTTCATCGTGCTCGACACGTGGAGGAGCTGAAACGCGAACCGTCCCCCCACTACTCCCATTACGCGCGGAAATCGAGGAGGAGCGATTAAAATAAATATTACGCACACCCAGTCAAATCAGAGTTAGGGAGTGGGACCCACCGCTTGTCACGTCCCGTCAAACTCGCTCACGCGGGCAACTGAGGTCATGAAATCGTCAGCACTGACGTCTATGCAGCAGAAGACTTTGACTACTTTAGTCCTTGCTCGAGTCTTTGACTCCACCAAGCACTCGGGGGCTACTCCCATAGGGAGCGCTGGTCGCGCACCCTACGATTGTTCTCTTTTACAGGAACATGAACAATCAAAGCAAAAACCCAATCACTCGAAGCACGGTTCGACTATGGACATGGGTTACTCCCATAGGGAGCGCTGAAAGCAAATTGACTGAAACAAGCAAGTAAAAAACAACAGTAGTCACAAAAGTTCTTTAGTCCCTGCCTGAGTCTTCGACTCAACCAGGCACTCGGGGGCTACTCCCATAGGGAGCGCTGGTCGCGCACCCTATGATTATTTGTACAAAGTACTGTTTCTTGATAACATCCACACTCGAAGTTTATGGCGAGACCGCCTCATAATTTTTCCCTACAAAGAGACCGCGTCTCTTGGGTCACCCAAATCGTCTCCGCGATGATAAAATTCGGATGCCGCGCTTACGGCATGAAGATAAGACCTGAATAAGGCCTAGAAATGCATTAAGTTGCGCACTACTAGAAATATATCCGTGCATGTAGGTATGATGAACATGCCTTGACGGACGCGTCAAGTGCTCACACCCATATACTGGAATTCGACCCCTGTAAGACCTCCGCGGCTTGAGTCGAATTACACCAGCACTTTTCCGGATTCGAGTCCAGGGACTCGAGTTCGAGTAGGTGGCGTTGTTTTACCCTAAGGTAGTTAACTATACCGATACATCGGTTAAAATCAGGCATGCACATCAACAATCCCTATGACATAAACAAAGCAGTCGAAAAATGTACTCAGTCATGCACTCGAAAGGCTTCATAAAGTCTCCAGTCGAATCTGCGATTCCACTAGACACTCGGGGGCTACTGACATGGGTATACCCTACAGGTACTCGAGCTTGGTATATACGGCCTGAATACATAGAAGCCCACGGTGTTGCCAGGACCAAATGAAGAACTCGAGTAACCTACGGACTCTCGATTGCTTGAAGAACAAGAAGAAGCTAAAGATAGAAAGTTCAAAGGGGAAAACCCTAACTTGTAATCGACTCGACCTGCTACCCGAGACCTAGCCTATCTATATAAAGGCTAGGAGGGGGCGGCGAGGAGGACGATACGCAACCCTAGTTTCCACAACCCTCGCCAGATTACATCTGCGCACCATTGTAATCTTCTATTTCTTTGATAATTCCACGAGCATACAAGCAGGAGTAGGGACCTCTAAGAGGCCTGAACCTGGGTAAATCTTCGAGTCCCCTGTGTGCTTGTTTGCTAGCCGATAGATGTCTCCAGCGCTCCCTCCTTCTCCAAAACCCAAGTCCATAACAATGGGCATTGATGAGTTAAACCCTCATCAGTTACATTATCAATATACTCACATTGAAAAGGGAGGTGTTTATACCTCTTACCGCAACACGATTTATCAAAGCAATAAGTAACATTATAAGTAGAGCACATGTTTCTAGCAATGGTATACAATTTATCAATTTGTTCCCATAAGTGTTTCCCTTTTTGTGACAAGCGGTGTTCCTTATAATAGTATTTTTGATCTTCCGTGAACCCACCTTGCCAATAAGATTTAGTTTCAAAGAAACCAACCATTGATAAAGAGCATGATAAAGCAAGACAATAACAGACCAACAAAAATAACAACTAGAGTAGGAACTAAATTTTTTTGTATTTTTGATAAAGAAACAAGCAAACAAGTTGGAAATAAACTAAGCTTGAACAATAGTGAATCCAAGTGAACTTGATAAATAAAGCTATGCTCCCCGGCAACGGCGCCAAAAAATAGTCTTGATGACCCACAAGTATAGGGGGTGTATCGCAGTATTTACGAGGGAAGTGAAACCCAATTTATTGATTCGACACACGGGGAGACAAAGAATATTTGTAAGCCTTAACAACTGAGTTGTCAATTTAGCTGCACCTGGAAACAATCTTGCTCACAACAGTTTATCAGTAGCAACAGTTTTGTAGTGGGAATAGTAAAGTAACAGCAGTAGTAAAGTAAAGACAACAGTAGCAATTGCAGTAAACAGTGGGATTCGAGTGCGGTAGGCATATGGATGGATGGACGGGCGTTGCATGGACAAGACAATTCATATAGCAATGAGAACATAGGGCAATTGCAGATAAATAAGATAAAGCATCCAAGTACTAGACAATCCTAGGCATGTGTTCCATATATAGTCATACGTGCTCACAATGAGAACTTGCACAACATATTTTGTCCTGCCAGCCCGTTTGAAGTGGGGCCTCAAGGGAACTACTGGCAATTAAGGTGCTCCTTTTAATAGAGCACCGAAGCAAAGCATTAACACTCCGTGAACACATGTGATCCTCACATCAAGTCGCAACAAAGTCATAAAGCACTAATAAAAGATACTAGGCACCATGCCCTAACAATCTGATGCCATTACATGAATGATCTCATCCAATCCCTACCATCCCCATAGCCTACAACGGGGGATTACTCACTCATAGATGGGGGAAACATGGATGGTCGATGGAGAAGCGATGGTGATGATGATGGCGATGATCTCCTCCAATTCCCTGTCCCGGCAGGGTGCCAAAACGGAGTTTCTAGTGCTATTTCGTGGAATCTAGTGGTGGCGGCAGAGCGGAACTCCTTCTGGAAAAACATCGAATCCCCCAGAGTTTTTAGGTCAGAAGGCTTCTTATAGGCGAAGAGGGAGACCGAGGGGGTGCCGGAGGGGCCCACACTATGCCCTGGCGCGGCCTAGGGGGACCCGCGCCTAGGGGGGGGGGGTGGCCAGGCCCTGTACCTCCTCCGTCTCGTATTCTGGCTCCATGAGTCTTCCGGTAAAATAGGCACTTTGGCTTTTGTCCCGTCCAATTCCGAGAATATTCATTTTCTGACTTTCCTGGAACGAAAAACAGCAGAAAACAGGCAGCTGGCACTGTGGCTCTTGTTAATAGGTTAGTCCAAGAAATCATATGAAAAGTACTCCAAAGTGTGGACAAAACACAAGAAAGTGGATAAAACCAAGCATCGAACATCAAAAATTATAGATACATTTGCAATGTATCAAATAACCACATCAATCTCTTCCAATTAGCAGGGACCGATTTCATTCATAATTTCTCTGTAAAGCTCATAAGGAATAGCACTGGAACTTGCACCAATATCACATAAACCATAATAGCAATGATCACCAATTCTAATAGAAAGGACATGGACACTAGCTTTTTTAGTTCTACTAGGATGCGAAACAATATTAGAAGCATCCTCACAAAAGACTATGTGTCCATCTTCTACGCTTTTAGTGACAAGGTCTTTCACAATTGCTAGAACAGGTTCAATGTTTATTTGTTCATCAGGTTTTACATTTCTCTTTGCACTTTTAGTGATTACACTAGTTATCATAGGATGGTCCTTTACCTTATCCGGGAAGGGTTTCTCGATATAAAGTTCAGGTAAGATGTGATCAATAGTGTAAAACTCAGTACTCCCAACAGGAAGACAGACAACAATATCTTTATAAGGCGCATGGTACTTGCTCCATATGCTTTTTGGGATTTCAATATAAGAAGCAAAAGCCTTAAAGCAATTTGTAATAACTTCTAAATCAAGACCATAAGTATTATTAATATTTTGAAAGTCATCAGTTCCCATAAAAGATTCAATGCATTCATAATCATAATTTATACCTGACTTTCTACCTTTGTCATTCTCCCAAGCTTCAACATTCTCTTGAATATGGCCCAGAAGATCCCATTTAGCTTCTTCTTCCATGCGAGTAAATGATCCAGCACAAGAAGCATCCAATAAATGCTTGTCATGTAGAGGGAGCCTTGCGTAAAAGTTATTGATAATGATATTATTGGGGAGCTCATGAATGGGACATTTGAGGATTAATAACTTCAATCTCCCCCAAGCTTGAGCTGTACTCTCTCCATCAAGGGGCCAAAAGTTGTATATTTGATTCCGATCTTTATGAATCTCACTAGGAGGATAAAAGTTTGAATAAAAGAGAGGTACTATTTCCTCCCATTCAAGAGCTTGACCATTCTTCAGCAGCTTATACCATTCATCACCTCTTCCTTTCAGTGATAATGAGAATAACTTCTTCTTAACTTGATCTGTAGTAATACCTGCACACTTGAACAACCCGCATAATTCGTGTATAAAGAGCAAATGATCACCAGGATGGACAGTTCCATCCCCAACATAGTAGTTATCCATAACACGATCAATAATTCTTGTAGGTATTTTAAAAGCATCATTCTCAGTAGGTGGTGGTTCATCTACTACCTTAGCAGTGGTAGTAGCATGTAACATCCCAAAACTTCAATCCAAGGTTATTAAGATCCAAATCATCAAAAATTAGGGTTAACAAAAAATTTTCCAATTAAAATTATTAAAGCATTCATATGTGTGTGCATTTAAAATAGGAGTTGTTTGAATTGCCATGATTAAGTGATCCGTTGCTTGTATAATGATTATTAGGTGAAATAAACATCATCTAAATCATTCCCAAAAAAATCCCAAAGAAAAACAAATCAAAATGAATAAAAGAAGTGAATGGTCATTTGTGCCATTTTAATCAACATGCCTACTTTGGCTATTCCTAGTACTCAAAACCTAACAGAAACAAATGTGGATATTTGCACCCCTTGCTAGTACACATAATGATGTACCAAGGCCCACTTTGTGATCTGCTAAAAACATTCAAACACTAAATTTAATTGGCAATTGAAAATTGAATCTATATCATATGGGAAGATCCCACTATTTCAAAAACCACTCAAATGAGCTCAAAATTCCAAACCCAAGCACCCACAGAGTCTCAAGCTTAATACTAGCACACCCACCAAAAAGCTTTTCAAAATTCAAAAATAAAGTTCTTGTGGCCATTTCCTCAAACACTTGGCAGGCATGATTTACACTCTAATCCTAGCTCACTGTTTGCAACAGGGTTTTGCCCCCAAATGATCCCCATTTAATCCCTCTGTCCCCCATTGATCTAACCAGGCCCTTAGCACCCATCCCCTACCCTCCTAGCAGCATGGCCATGCCAAGCCGAGCACATGCTTGCCGGCCGATCATGCCACTGCCGCAGCAGACCATCCCCCTCTCTCCCACCATGTCTACGAGCTAGCTCACACCTCACTGCCACTCTCTGTCCCCTCCCCGAGCCAAGCCAGCGCGTGGACCACTGCCAATGTGCCGCGCACCAAGTGTCTGCGCCATGCCGAGCACGCACCAGAGCGCCGCGGCCGACACGCGTGTACATGCCTCCCCTCGACCGCAGCCCGTGTCCACCGCTCCACCACGACCCCGAGAACACGCCAGACATGCCCGTTCGCCGCCCAACACACCACAGCCACCGCTCGCCGTTGAGACCGCCGCCTCTGCCGCTGAGAGTGCGCGCACCGCCCGACCGCATACCACCGCCCCTAGTCCCGCATTTAACCCGTAGAGCACCACCAGGAGACCAGACACCGCCCCTACCTCGAGCCACGCTGCTAGCACGCTGTGCAGCCCTCGTCGGAGGCGTCCACCCATGCCTCTCGGTCGCGTCATTGTCCTATAAATAGAGGCCACCCCCAGCCCCATTCGGCACACCACTCACCTCCCCTCACCTCACTGACCGTTCCCCACCTCTAGCCAGAGCAGCGCGAGCACTTGCTCGCCGAAATTTGGCCGGAGGAGCCCGCAGCAGAGGAGGAGAAGGCGACATTGATTTCGTTCACCCCGGACCTGCCTCGACCGTCCCTGAGCTCGCCGTCGACCACCAGTTCGTTTGCCCGCATCACCGTCGTCACTGGAGCCCTGGTACGCCCCCTGAGCACCCCCACCGAGCCGCTAGGGTTAGAGTTCACCGGCGACAGGTCCGTCGTCGACGACGAGCCCCAGCCGTTGATTCCCGTTCTAATCTAATGGCCCACATTGCCCCGTACCGCTTCGCGTGTTATGAGCCACTAACCAGTGGACCCCCCTGTCAGCGGTGCCCCATGCCACGTAGTGCCACTGGGCCGGCCAGTTAGCTTTCCCGCGTAACCCATTTAGTTTGAATTAGGATTTTTCTTTTTAGTTTAAACCTAGTTTCGTCGTCTAGTTTGAAATTCAATTCATAGAGATTTATAAATCCAAATGGAGTGATTCCAATTTTGTTAGAAAGCTACTGAAAATATCTACCCAAGACCGTTGGATTTAATTCAATTAGAGTTAGAGATCTCTCCTAGTAAAAATAATAAGACAGAAGCATTTGCACCTTGCAACATTTTTATAAAAACAACCAAGATAGCTTTGGAGTTGATTCCAACTCTCAAAAATCACATTTAACCATATCTATCTGAATATGTAATAATATTAGGGTTTACATGGAGTGACTTTGGACTAGTACCAAAATAATGCTATATAGCCATTTCTAGTCACTTTAAATCATTAAATAATGAACTTAAACCAAAGTAATTGTGATCCAACCTTTAAATCATATTCCCACATGTTAGAATATGTGGTGATGACATGTGTCCACATGATCCCATATTTTAAGTGGTGAATATTAAATCTTAGTTAATTTTTCAATGAGTAGGAATTACTTTTCTAAAATAAAAAGAAGGAAACTATTGAATAAAACTTGTGATGCTTGTGATGATAATAGATCATCAAATGTCTGTCTTAGAATGCTAATTAGACTAGTTAAGTATTGTTTGGTGATCCTGTACTCCGTATGTATTTATAGACGATAGTACTGACCAAGATTTCGAGGAGGAGGAGTTCTACCAAGAGGAGGAAGAAAACTTCAACCACTGCACCAACTAAGGCAAGCTACTATTGTCAAGCTAACACTTGCAAGTATAATGCTTAGCAAGCTAGGATTAAACTAGATGGTTTAGCAAAGATGCTTTAGGCATGCTTTGGTTACACTACCTTGACTAGTATTTACCCCAAGTATTATTTTCCAAGCTTTACTTCCTTTACTTTACCCAAAGTTCTTTACTTGTTTTGAAGGTAGCATAAAGATTATAAAACTTGACCTATAGAGATAACTTTAGATGTCATTCTATGGCATGAGATTGATCCCATCACTTCAACCTTAGTGAACACTCTTAACTTAGTAGTTTAGAATAGATAAAAACTTGAGTCACTTTAGATGGGAACACTTGGTGAAAATGAATTGTGAAAACCTTGGAATGATGAGTCATTCTATTGAGATGTTTTGACATGTGTTGAGAAACACAAATGGTTTATGATGATGAAAATGTTGAGGCATGAGCCTTAACCCTTTTATAAAACTGATGGTTGGATTCGGATGCGATACCATTCCAAATTTACCGTACAACCACAATACCTGAATTGGGTAAGGCTTAGCCAGAAGTTTATATGCATTAGTATTAGTTCCCTCACGGGAGATGTTTGAGATGAGGCTACCTCTCAATGTGGTCCACCTATGCAGTGCCCAAGATGACAGATGGTCATGGTTGGGAGGCCATGCTCATAGGAGAGGTGCTTATACTAGGGTGTGTAAAGGAAAGGTTATGTTCGATTATCTGCATACTAAGTATGATGATTCAGGGTTATCCCTGATAGATGTATCGAATCTTGTGGTGAAAGTGTACCACCTCTGCAGAGTGTCCAACTATTCGAATAGCCGCGTCCGCGGTTATGGACAGTTGGAATGGCCATACTGTTTCATTGTCAGATGTTTTCAAAATGACTTATGAAATGAATGATAAATTTTGACTTGACCACAACAGGGTTGTGTTTATGACACTAGCTTCCCAACTTAAGTGATTCTAGAACTTTATTTTATCTCTCTTTGCTTCTAAACTCAGCTTAGGTTTCAAACTTAAGTTTATAGTTAAACTTAGAGTTAGCACTTTAACTTAGAACTATACTACTTGTTAGTGGTAGTTTGCGAGTACTTAAAGAGTACTCATGGCTTTTGTCCCTGGCTATTCTTATGGCTAGACTATGAAGGAGACTACCAAGATGATGGCCATCAGGACGGCTATGATAACTAGGACTATCTACCTTCGTCAGCATTGCCTGTGCCCCTGAAGATGGACCCTACCGCTACGCTTATCTTTTATTTCCGCTGCTTGTTGTATTAAGACTGGATTATGGGATCCTTATTTGTGTAAGACCTTATGTATGGTTTGTAATGGATGATGTACTATGATATCCAATCTGTTATGTCTCGCAAAAATGGTAATCCTGGGATTGCGATGGATGACATAACAGGCATCTGGGATTAAAAATCCGGGTGTTGACAAGTTGGTATCAGAGGCATCCTGACCATAGGAGGCCCTAGTTAGAATGGACGTCTGAACAAAAACTTAGTTTCAAAACCAAAGTGAGTATTTATGAAAAACTATCTCCTCTCTTATCCTTGTGAATTCATTCTTTCTCAAAAATTCATGCTCCTCAAAATTCATACAATTACTATTTAAAATTTGACACACTTGATCACTTCACTAATCTCCTCATCCTTAATTCTTGTAGATGGAGACTCAGTTCAGCAAGTTCTACCAGTTGGGAAACGGAGGTCAACTGATCTTCGAGAGGGATCTGGATTCACTATCAGAGTTACTGGGACGCCCACATCCGGAGTTTCCTGGTGCTCAACTTCCAGGACCCCCAGGAGGAGACTTACAGTGGCTAGTCACCGCTGATCTTAGAGGAAGCATCAAAGCACCAACGTCCGGGAGAATCCAGTTCTCCGTGAGAGAGAACAACTGGCTAGATGGATTAGCCAGGGCAATGCATGAAGCTCTCGCACGTCTATGTGCCCTCAGCGTCAACCAAATCCAAGGAACCCGTTTTGCTCACTATGCAAGACGTGACTTCATGGGAATGCCGATGGAGATGCCAGGTCACCCAGAGTTGAGGCGTCAAGTGGAGAATCTGGACTTCTTGCTGCATGACAGACAACAGGAACTGGACAATGCTAGAGAGTTAGCCAACCAGAACCGTGCCATTGCTGACCAGAAGGCCCAGACTTCCGCACTGCTCGTCCAGGATCGCCAGTCTCTTTGCCGCTAGCGTGCAAAGAAGGATCGCACTATCGCCCATCTGCGCAAGAAGGTGGCCGACCACGAGAAGACCATCAAGGAGCAAGAAGCTCAGCTTGCAGCAAAGGAGGAAGAAGATGAGGGTGAAGACATCCAGGGAGACATGGATTCTTACCTCAGCAATGATGATGACTTTTTGGAGGATGATGCCGTGGACTTCTACACTGACGATGAGGACTCCGACTTCATCGACAATGAGTAGATGCACTAGAGCACTGTCGTATCATGAGATGTATCAGTCCCACTGTATCGTAGCTTGCAGAATGGTTCTTCAAACCATCTGTTTTCCTTTGATTGTTGTGGTGTGTGTTTGTATCGTGTGCTTGTTTGCATGAATGAAATGGAGTTAGTTGAAAAAACTGAGTCTAACTCAAAGTTTTAGCTTTGAAACCAAAACCACGAACCTTAGAATTTCCCTCTTACCCCTTTATCTACCTCAATCTTCATATGACTCGTGGAAACCAAGGAGGGAGCAGCTTGTCGCAAGATCCAATGCTGCAGATCTTGCAGAATCTCATCGTAGATAGAGAAGCAAGCAGGGCAGAGCGCCAAGCCAACTTAGCAACATTGCAGCAGATCGCCCAAATGGCTCTCAACAACCAAGGACATGGAAACCAGGATCACCATGGATCCAAACACAAAAACTTTCAGAATACCAATCCCCCAATATTTAACCAAGCTGAAAACCCACTAGATGCTGATGACTGGTTACAGACCATGGAAAACAACTTAGAAGTTGCAGGAGTTGATGACAACGAGAAAGTTCTCTTTGCCACCCACTATCTAGCGGGAGACGCAAGAGCTTGGTGGACTAGTATCCGTAACATGAACCATGGTCAAGTGATGACATGGGAAGCATTCAAAGTCAAGTTTAGCCACACCCACGTGCCGCAAGGTCTAGTCAACAGAATGAGGGATGAGTTCCGCGACTTGAAGCAAGGCAGAATGACTATGGTGGAATACTGTGATAGATTCCTTTCACTTGCCAGATATGCACCTGATGAGATCAACACAGAGGCCAAGAAGAAGGAAAGATTCTTGAACGGACTGCATGCTGAGATGCAGACTGTCCTCGTCAACATCCGCTTCAAGGATCTCGAAGAGCTAGTCGACTCTGCAATTCAGATGGAAGGGAAGATTAACCAGGCAAACGACAACCGCAAACGTCATATGATGCAGCAATCTGGATCCAGAAGTCACCAGAAGTACCGTTCCAACCCCTCACCACGATATGCACCAAGGAACAATCGACCCCCAATGTCTCGCCCAAGCTACCCTAACCGTAGCGGAGGCAATGTGAAGTCCGGAGGAAACAATCACAACTCCGGAAATGCCAACAATTTCAACCATGCACCTCCCAAGAGCAACAACAACAACAACAACACTGCACCCAGAACTGGAAGCAATGTTGTACATGTCGCAGCAAAGGACAAGTCCCAGATCACTTGTTTCGAGTGTGGAGTGATGGGTCACTATTCTAATGACTGTCCCAAGAAGACTGCCGCCAATGCCAATGTGAATGCCCCAGCTCAACAGCAGCGTCGTGTTCAACCAGGAAGAAGATTTGCTCCAGGGAACCCTCACAACCGCAACGGTCGTCTCTTCCACATGAACGCCGAAGAAGCTCAAGAAGCGCCAGATGTAGTGCTAGGTATGTTTTCTGTCAACTCAGTTTTAGCAAGAGTATTGTTTGATTCGGGAGCATCGCATTCATTTGTCACCGAAAAAATTTGCATGCACTAGTAAGATTCACCCAACCAACTTGAAGCATGTCATGATAGTTCAAATCCCCGGTTCAACAACCAAAGCTAGAAAAATTTGCAAAGTTGTACCTATCAGAAGACATGGGATAGATTTTTATGCCAACCTAATTGTACTTGGAACCAAAGGATTGGAAGTAGTACTAGGTATGGACTGGATGTCAAGGCATAAAGGACTGATAGACTGTGCTGAGAAATCCATCACCATGACTAGTAGCTCTAGATTCACAATGGAGCATATCTCTGAAACCTTACATCGTCAATTCAAGTGCAACAAGAGTCTAGCCCTACCCACCATAGACCAACTAAGAGTAGTCTGTGAATACCCCGAGGTATTCCAAGATGAATTGACAGGTATGCCCTCGGATAGGGATATTGAGTTCATTATCGAACTAATCCCTGGAACTGGACCCATAGCCCAGAGACCCTATAGCATAAACCCCTCAGAGTTAGTGGAACTGAAGAAGCAGTTGGATGCTATGTTAGAAAAAGGTTTGATTCAACCAAGCGCATCGCCATGGAGATCACCAGTGTTATTTGTCGACAAGAAAGATGGAGGCAATCGTTTGTGCACAGATTACAGAAAGTTGAATGACGTCACCATCAAGAAGAAGTACCCCTTGCCAAAGATAGAGGATCTATTTGATCAGTTGACTGGAGCCCAGGTATTCTCAAAGATTGATCTTAGGACTGGTTATCACCAACTTAAGATTCGTGCGACGGATATTCCGAAGACCGCCTTTACTACTCGCTATGGTTTATACGAGTATACGGTTATGTCTTTTGGATTAACCAATGCCCCTGCTTATTTCATGAATCTCATGAATAAGATCTTTATGAATTTCCTAGATAAGTTTGTAGTTGTGTTTATCGACGACATCCTTATCTACTCCAAGTCAGCAGAAGAACATGAGCAACATCTGAGAATCATCCTAGAAACCCTGAGAGAGCATCGGTTATATGCCAAGTTCAGCATGTGTGAGTTTTGGCTGAAAGAAGTAGGATTCCTAGGACATATTGTGTCTGCCGGAGGAGTCTCTGTTGATCCCACCAAGATCAAAGATGTCGAAGAATGGGAAGCCCCAACCACTCAAACCCAAGTCCGTGCATTTCTCGAATTAGCGAGATACTACCGCAAGTTCGTAGAAGGATTCTCTAGCATAGCTAGACCCATGACCCAATTGTTGAAGAAGGACAAGAAGTTTGAATGGACAGACAAATGTGAAGCGAGTTTCTAGGAGCTGAAAAAGAGATTGATATCAGCCCCAATATTGGTCATGCCAGACATCAAGAAGCCATCTGATGTATATTGTGATGCATCCAAAATTGGTCTCGGATGTGTGTTGATGCAAGAAGGCAAAGTCATCACGTATCTGTCTCGACAACTGAAGCAGCATGAGCAGAACTATCCAACCCATGATCTTGAATTAGCAGCCATAGTGCTGGCATTGAAGACATGGCATCATTATCTGATGGGTAATCGCTGTGAAATTTACTCAGATCACAAGAGCTTGAAGTATATTTTCACGCAGAAGGAGCTGAATATGAGGCAAAGGAGATGGATAGAGCTAATCAAGGATTATGACCTTGACATTCACTATCACCCTGGCAAAGCCAATGTGGTAGCGGATGCTCTTAGCAGATTGCCTTGCAGGCTAAACACCATGATCAAGGAGAAACAACCAAGTTTGTATGAGGAGTTGGAGCAGTTCAGAACTGAATTGGTTAGCAAAGGATTCTTAGCTAGCATTGAACTTCAACCCATGTTGATTAGCCAAATGAAGGAAGCCCAGAAGGGAAATGAAAGTATCGATGGCATCAAACATCGTATTGGTACAGGAAAGGTACCTAGATTCACTGAATACGAAGAAGGAGTGCTGTAGTACAAAGGACGTATCTATGTGCCAGCAGATTCTTAGTTGAAGCAAGTTATCATGCAGGAAGCTCATGATACTCTTTATTCTATCCAACCCGGAGGAACGAAGATGTATCAGGATTTGAAAGAGCAATTTTGGTGGCACAAGATGAAGAGATAAATCGGAAGCTACATCGCCAAGTGTGACATCTGTCAAAGAGTGAAAGCAGAGCATCAGAGACCCGCAGGACTGTTACAACCATTGCAGATTCCGGAATGGAAATGGGATTCTGTTGGAATGGAATTTATCACCGGTTTGCCTACTTCCAGTAGGGGAAATGACTCAATCTGGGTCATAGTTGATAGACTGTCCAAGGTAGCTCACTTTATACCTGTCAAGACAACCTACCAGAGTGCGAAGCTAGCAGAATTGTATATTGCTAGGATTGTTAGTCTGCATGGAACCCCCAAGACCATCGTATCGGATTGAGGAACCCAGTTTACCTAGAGATTTTGGAAGAAAGTTCAGGAAGGACTAGGCACCAAGTTGAACTTCAGCATCGCGTATCACCCGCAAACAGATGGACAGACTGAGAGAGTCAACCAGATCCTAGAGGATATGTTAAGAGCTTATGTGTTGGAATATGGATCAAAATGGGAAGACTGCCTGCCTTTCGCAGAATTCTCATATAACAACAGTTATCAAGCTAGTTTGCAGATGGCACCATTTGAGTTCCTATAGGGAAGAAAGTGTCGCACCCCTTTGAATTGGTCACAAGTAGGAGAGAGTCAGATCTTTGGACCCGACATTCTCCGAGAAGCCGAAGTGAAAGTTCACAAAGTCCATGAGCACCTCAAGACCGCCCAATCCAGACAGAAGAGTTATGCTGATAAAAGAAGGAGAGACCCGACTTTCAATGTCGGAGATTTTGTATATCTCAAGGTTTCACCATTGAAAGGAACCCAGCGCTTTAGTCTGAAGGCAAAGTTAGCCCCCAGATATATCATGCCCTTCAAAATTCTGAACCGTCGAGGAGAAGTATCGTATCAACTGGAACTGCCTAAAGAGATGTCAGCCATCCACAATGTGTTCCATATATCGTTACTTCGCAAATGCCTAGAAGTGACGGAGAAGACTGAAGTTTTCAAGAACATCGATCATAGAGCTGTGGAGATCAACAATGACCTGACCTATCGTGAAGTGCCCATCCGTATCTTGGAAGAAGCTTACAGAACCAACAGGACTAGGAGTATCAAGTTTCTCAAGATTCAATGGAGCTACCATACCGAAGAGGAAGCCACTTGGGAGCGAGAGGATTACATTAGGACAGAGTTCCCAGATCTCTTTAGTTCCTAGTTTTGTTTGTAAATCTCGGGACGAGATTTTGTTTAAGGGGGGAAGGTTTGTAACATCCCAAAACATCAATCCAAGGTTATTAAGATCCAAATCATCAAAAATTAGGGTTAACAAAAACTTTTCTAATTAAAATTATTAAAGCATTCATATGTGTATGCATTTAAAATAGGAGTTGTTTGAATTGCCATGATTAAGTGATCCATTGCTTGTAAAATGATTATTAGGTGAAATAAACATTATCTAAATCATTCCCAAACAAATCCCAAAGAAAAACAAATCAAAATGAATAAAAGAAGTGAATGGTCATTTGTGCCATTTTAATCAACATGCCCTCTTTGGATATTCCTAGTACTCAAAACCTAACAGAAACAAATGTGGATATTTGAACCCCTTGCTAGTACACATAATGATGTACCAAGGCCCACTTTGCGATCTGCTAAAAACATTCAAACACTAAATTTAATTGGCAATTGAAAATTGAATCTATATCATATGGGAAGATCCCACTATTTCAAAAACCACTCAAATGAGCTCAAAATTCCAAACCCAAGCACCCACAGAGTCTCAAGCTTAATACTAGCACACCCACCAAAAACTTTTCAAAATTCAAAAATAAAGTTCTTGCGGCTATTTCCTCAAACACTTGGCAGGCATGATTTACACTCTAATCCTAGCTCACTGTTTCCAACAGGGTTTTGCCCCCAAATGATCCCCATTTAATCCCTCTGTCCCTCATTGATCTAACCAGGCCCTTAGCACCCATCCTCTATGCCCCTAGCAGCATGGCCATGCCAAGCCGAGCACATGCTTGCCGGCCGATCATGCCACCGCCGCAGCAGACCGTCCCCCTCTCTCCCACCATGTCTACGAGCTAGCTCACACCTCACCGCCACTCTTTGTCCCCTCCCCGAGCCAAGCCAGCGCGTGGACCACTGCCAATGTGCTGCGCACCAAGTGTCTGCACCATGCCGAGCACGTGCCAGAGCGCCGCACCCGACACGCGTGTACACGCCGCCCCTCGACCGCAGCCCGTGTCCACCGCTCCACCACGACCCCAAGAACACGCCAGACATGCCCGTTCGCCACCCAACGCACCACAGGCACCACTCGCCATTGAGACCACCGCCTCTGCCGCTCAGAGCGTGCGCACCGCCCGACCGCAGACCACCGCCCTAGTCCCGCATTTAACTGGTAGAGCACCGCCAAGAGACCAGCGACCGCCCCTACCTCGAGCCACGCCGCTAGCACGCTGTGCAGCCCTCGCCGGAGCCGCCCGCCCATGCCTCTTGGTCGTGTCGTCGTCCTATAAATAGAGGCCACCCCCAGCCTCATTCGGCACACCACTCACCTCCCCTCACCTCACTAACCGTTCCCTACCTCTAGCCGGAGCAGCGCGAGCACATGCTCGCCGAAATTTGGCCGGAGGAGCCCGTAGCAGAGGAGGACAAGGCGACATTGATTTCATCGAACCTCGGAGCTGCCTCGATCGTCCCTGAGCTCGCCGTCGACCACCCGTTTGTTTGCCCCCATCTCCGTCGTCGCTGGAGCCTTGTACGCCCCCTGAGCACCCCCACCGAGCCGCTAGGGTTAGAGTTCGCTGGCGACAGGTCCGTTGTTGACGACGAGTCCCAGCCATTGATCCCCGTTCTAATCTAACGATCCACATCGCCCTGTACCGCTTCGCGTGTTATGAGCCACTGACCGGTGGATCCCCCTGTTAGCGGTGCCCCGCGCCGCGTAGTGCCACTGGGCCGGCCCGTTAGCTTTCCCGCGCAACCCATTTAGTTTGAATTAGGATTTTTCTTTTTAGTTTAAACCTAAATCCGTCCTCTAGTTTGAAATTCAAATCAGAGAGATTTATAAATCCAAATGGAGTGATTCCAATTTTGTTAGAAATCTACTGAAAAGATCTACCCAAGCCCGTTAGATTTAATTCAATTAGAGTTAGAGATCTCTCCTAGTAAAAATAATAAGATAGAAGCATTTGCACCTTGCAACATTTTTATAAAATCAACCAAGATAGCTTTGGAGTTGATTCCAACTCTCAAAAATCACATTTAACCATATCTATCTGAATATGTAATAATATTAGGGTTTACATGCAGTGACTTTGGACTAGTACCAAAATAATGCTATATAGGCATTTCTAGTCACTTTAAATCATTAAATAATGAACTTAAACCAAAGTAATTGTGATCCAACCTTTCAATCACATTCCCACATGTTAGAATATGTGGTGATGACATGTGTCCACATGATCCCATATTTTAAGTGGTGAATATTAAATTTTAGTTAATTTTTCAATGAGTAGAAATTACTTTTCTAAAATAAAAAGAAGGAAACTATTGAATAAAACTTGTGATGCTTGTGATGATAATAGATCATCAAATGTGTGCCTTAGAATGCTAATTAGACTAGTTAAGTATTCTTTGGTGATTGTGTACTCTGTATGTATTTATAGACGATAGTACCGACCAAGCTTTTGAGGTGGAGGAGTTCTACCAAGAGGAGGAAGAAAACTTCAACCACTGCACCAACCAAGGCAAGCTACTATTGGCAAGCTAACACTTGCAAGTATAATGCTTAGAAAGCTAGGATTAAACTAGATGGTTTAGCAAAGATGCTTTAGGCATGCTTTGGTTACACTACCTTGACTAGTATTTACCCCAAGTATTATTTTCCAAGCTTAACTTCCTTTACTTTACCCAAAGTTCTTTACTTGTTTTGATGGTAGCATAAAGAGTATAAAACTTGACCTATAGAGATAACTTTAGATGTCATTCTATGGCATGACATTGATCCCATCACTTCAATCTTAGTGAACACTCTTAACTTAGTAGTTTAGAATAGATTAAAACTTTAGTCACTTTAGATGGGAACACTTGGTGAAAATGAATTGTGAAAACGTTGGAATGATGAGTCATTCTATTGAGATGTTTTGACATGCGTTGAGAAACACAAATGGTTTATGATGATGAAAATGTTGAGGCATGAGCCTTAACCCTTTTATAAAACTGATGGTTGGATTCGGATGCGATACCATTCCAAATTTACCGTACAACCACAATACCTGAATTGGGTAAGGCTTAGCCGGAAGTTTATATGCATTAGTATTAGTTCCCTCACAGGAGAGGTTTGAGCTGAGGCTACCTCTCGATGTTGTCCACCTATGCAGTGCCCAAGATGACAGATGGTCATGGTTGGGAGGCCATGCTCATAGGAGAGGTGCTTATACTAGGGTGTGTAAAGGAAATGTTATGTTTGATTATCTGCATACTAAGTATGATGATTCAGGGTTATCCCTGACAAATGTATCGAATCTTGTGGTCAAAGTGTACCACCTCTGCAGAGTGTCAAACTATTCGAATAGCCGCATCTGTGGTTATGGACAGTTGGAATGGCCATACTGTTTCGTTGTGAGATGTTTTCAAAATGACTTATGAAATGAATGATGAATTTTGACTTGACCACAACAGGGTTGTGTTTATGACACTAGCTTTCCAACTTAAGTGATTCTAGAACTTTATTTTATCTTTCTTTGCTTCTAAACTCAGCTTAGGTTTCAAACTAAACTTTATAGTTAAACTTAGAGTTAGCACTTTAACTTAGAACTATACTACTTGTTAGTGGTAGTTTGCGAGTACTTAAAGAGTACTCATGGCTTTTGTCCCTGGCTATTCTCATGGACAGACTATGAAGGAGACTACCAAGATGATGGCCAGCAGGACGGCTATGATAACTAGGACTATCTGCCTTCGTCAGCATTGCCTGTGCCCCTGAAGATGGACCCCACCGCTATGCTTATCTTTTATTTCCGCTGCTTGTTGTATTAAGACTGGATCATGAGATCCTTATTTGTGTAAGACCTTATGTATGGTTTGTAATGGATGATGTACTATGATATCCAATCTGTTATGTCTCGCAAAAATGGTAATCCTGGGATTGTGATGGATGACATAACAGGCATCTAGGATAAAAAATCCGTGTGTTCACATAGCATTACCAAATAAGAAACTCAGTGAATTATCCATAACGAAAATAAAGCAACTAACAGAAGTAAACAATACTCATAGTAGAAGTTTCCTTTACCAGTTCCACTCTCCAATAGCGTTTCACTCCTCGGCAACGACGCCAGAAAATAGTCTTGATGACCCACAAGCATATGGGGTGTATCGCAGTATTTTCGATAAGTAAGAGTGTCGAACCCAACGAGTAGCAGAAGGTGCTGGCTAGTGGTATGGATCAGGAATTCTCTACAAATACTTAGCAAACGGATTTTTAGGGTTTTTGATAAAGCAAGTAAATAAAGTACAAGTAAATAAAAGACAGTAGGAATAAATGCAGCAAGTGGCCCAATCCTTTATGCAGCAAAGGACAAGCCGGTTGTATTACTTAAGATGACCAAACGTTCTCGATGACACATGGGAAGATTGTGAAGTGCTTTCGCTTCATATAGTTGATTAATCTTCTTTAGCTTGCTAAGTTTTGTGTGGGTGAACCTGTGCTAATGTACCGACCTTCCTAGGACTAATACATACTTGTGATTATACCCCTTGCAAACATCTGTAAGTACAAGAAAGTAATTAATGTAGAAACCTAACCACAACTTTAAACTCTAAGACCCTTACGTCCCTTGTGCAATGGTTTCCTAATGGGGGTTCAGGTTTCTATCACTCCGGCAACCCCTACGATTAGTAGCCAAATACACAATGCATTCCCCTAGGCCCATATAGGTGAAGTGTCATGTAGTCGATGTTCACATGACACCACTAGAAGAAGTACACCACAACTTAAATATCAAACTATTGAATCTTTCTCAACACAACTCCACTACTAATAACATGACTTCTCCCATGTCCTCAAGAACAAAACGAACTACTCACAAGACATCATATGGATCATGATCAGAGATGGAATAATGATGTATAACAATCTGAACATAAACAATAATTCAATGGTTCACTCAATAGCATCAACTACAAAGAGTAATCAACACCGGGAAAGTTTCCCCTAAGAACTATGCAAGATTCATCCCAATTGTTACAGCAATATGGAGATGATGATGAGGGTGCTGATGGTGATGATGGTGGTGATGATGATCCCGATGAAGTACAACTTGATGGTGGCGTTGATGGCGACGATCTTCCCTCTCTAGGAAGGAATTCCCCCGGCAGAATTCTGTCTGCCAGAGAGATCTTTCTCTCTCGGTGTTTTCCGCCCCATAGAGGCGGCAAAATCTTTCTATGGTTGCTCCCCGAGTATTAGGGTTTCGGGAGGATTATATATGCCAGAGGGGAGAGCCAGAGGTGGGTCAGGGCGGCCACACCACCTGGTGGCGCGGCCTAGGCTGGCCCGTGCTAGGGGGTGGTGTGGGCCCCCTGTGGCCCATCTCCACTCCTTCTGGATTCCTTCTTCTTCTGAAAAATAGGACTTCCGTATATTTTCCCAAATTTTCTGATCTTCGCGAATTTTGCCTCCAAACAACACCTTTTCCATCAGAATCCTGACTGCATCGGTCCATCCTCCAAAAGTCATCAACCATGCAAAAACAGATGAAATAACATAAGTATCATCTCTTAATATGAAATATATCAATGAATAACAGTGAATTATGATATAGAATAGTGATGCAAAATGGATGTACCATAGCTTTACACCCAACTGGATTTGGTTTGGGTTTGGATTGTTTACCAGGATATCTTGGGCTGCAACGGTATTTTCCACTGGTGTCCCATACACTAGATCTCCCTTACTGTCGAGCCAAGGTTCTCCTTTGACAGCGTCACCTTCCTCAAAGAGGGTCTTGTGGACTTCCGGATTTTTGTTAGCCCAAACAGGGCCATTCCTGCTCTTCTGATGTTGCAAGGAGTTGAACTGCCCCGTAGATGCAATGTGCTTTTTCTCCTCAAGGAGATTGTTATCTTCATCTAGGAGTACTTGGCGATGTGTTTCTAGGGCTTGGGCCCTGTCTTCCAACTCTACAGGTGTAAGATCTGCAGCAGTAGGGATTGGCGCAGTTAGCGCGTCTCCGAGGATTTTTTGGGCACCAGAGGTAACCACGTGTCCATCCACTAGAGTGTCTTTTGGCTCATCCGGGATTAGGGCTCCATCCGAGTCTTCTTTGTATTCTTCGATGTTTGGCTCCTTAGCCGGAGGGTCCTTCGCCAGAGACTTCTTCCTCTTCTTTGCCCTCTTGGTAGCGCCGGTAGCAAAGACGGCTTTGGGTCCGTTTCCTGGAGTCAAGCTCTGATCAGTACTTTCAGACACCTGGACATCGGAATTTTCTCCGAGATCCATGTCATCCTGCGCTTTGGGAGAGTTTTCTCCAGATCCTTCATCCATGGCTTCTCCTTTTTCTATAGGCTTGGAGTTGAACTCCTCTTCATATTCTGTGGAGAACTTTCGGAAATCTGCTAACGTCATCGAATCATCTGAAGATGCCGGTAAGTTGGCATTTGTCCCGATCGCCTCCAGCACCGAGTCTTCATTGTCTCCAGCATCACTAGAGCCGGATCTGGATCCAACATATCCAACAAAGTGCGGTGTGTGTGCCCTGAGATAATTGCGGATTTCTTCGTGGGCTTCCTCGAATCGCTCAATGGTCTCGAGAATCTCATCCACGCTGGCGTTATGCAGCATCATCTGCCTCAACGTGTACCTTGGGAACGGTTGTCCCGCTCTGGTATTGGCAGAGCCAGAAACAGAGTTGGTGTTGCTTTGTTCCTCCTGAGTTTCGATCTCGCTGGGAAGATCGTCCTGGGATTCGACCTTGCTAGGGAGATCCACTCCATATGAGGATCTGTTTCGGGCTCAGTTTTCTCCACTATCTCCGCATCAAGTGCGGGCTGGGTGGGATTAGAGTTTCCTGATATCCAGAACTTTGCCGCTTTTGTGGAGAAAGTTGTCCCGGAAACTTCTTTTGCCTCTATCGTCACTGCTATGGTGGGTGTGACAGGTTCAACGAAACCGAGGTAAACATCGATCTCACCAAACAACATGATGTTGTAGCTAGTCACGGCCTCCCTAGCCATAATCTAGGTCTCGTCGAGAATAATGAGGGGACATCGCATGCATAGAGGACACGACTGGCGGCGATTGTCTTGTCGATTCCGATTCTTGCAGATTCCGCTCAGAACACAGATCCAAAGCTCAGTTTCCCCATGGTGGGCACCAACTATCGTCGGATTGAGGACAAGTACGCCATGAGGGGGTCCTCGAGGCATGTGGAAGAGAGGGGTGTGAATTGTACGGTGTTCCGGGACGGTGACCACACAAGTTTACCCAGGTTCGAATCCATCGACGGTGGACGGATCCTACTCCTGCTAGCAATCCAGTAATACGGCAGAGCCAGAATATGGGTTACAAGGGTTTCGCCTGTGCGAGTTGAGATTGTAGACTATTGTGGTGTGCCCTAAAAGCTGGTCCCTAGGACGACTTATATAGATATCCGGCCTAGGGTTTATAGGAGAGACCTATCCGGCTATGACTAAGAGTTGGTTACAGAGTACACCTTGGACTACAAGTAACTACAAAGGCCTATATTGGTAAGTCTTCTAGGCCTTCCCATAGCCAGACTGGAGTCCATCTCTTCTCTCTGACTGGGCCACCCGTGGAACAAAGCTCTAACCCGAAGTGGGCCACCCTGGTCAACGAGGCACAATGAGGATACCCGGAAAGTATATCCCCAACAGCAAGAAATTGTAGTCATAGTCAAGTCCTTGAACTCGTCAGAACCCTTTCACGACAAGTCGTGCTTTATAGACAAACATTTCTATCTTGGTCAGTTTTCCTTTTAAAGACCCATTTGCACTCGATGGATCTTAAACCATCAGGAAAATCAACCAAGTTCCAACCTTGATTGTCATCCATGGAATTTAACTTGGGTCTCATGGCTCCAAGCCATAACTCGAAATCAGTACTTCGCATTGCATCCTGATAAGTAGCCGGCTCATCATCGTCCAGCAGAAGTACGTCTCGAAGTAATCATGCTGATCTTCGTGGCTCTAGTGCACCTGCCGGATTTGGCAAAATGTTCGATCAACCTCCAAGGTTGCTAACTTGTCCCGAGTCAAGAAATCTCGAATTTGTTCAAGATGCACTCTACTCCCACCGTATTTCCGTCTGAGAAACTCTTTCTCCAGGAAGACACCGTTTCAAGTGACAAACATTTTGCCCTCTTCTCGGTTGTAGAAATAGTAACCCAAGGTCTCCCTAGGGTAGCCCAAGAAAACTACTTTATCCGATTTGGGGTTGAGCTTGTCGGATTGTAACCTCTTGACAAAATCTTGACATCCCCAAATCTTAAGAAAAGTTAGGGCTGAATTTTTGCTCGTCCACATCTCATGTGGTATATTTTCTAATGACTTAGATGGTACTTTGTTTAGTGTAATCGCTGTTGTCTCTAGACAAAAATCCCCAGAATGATAGACGTAGATCCATCTTACTCATCATCTACCTTACCATATCTAACAAGGTTCAATTCCTCCTTTTCGACACACCATTTCTTGGAGGTGTACCCGGTGGAGTGAGCCGTGGGACTATTGCACAACTCTTGAGATGGCCATCAAACTCATGGCTCATATATTTGCCTCCATGATCTAATCGTAGAAACTTAATATTCTTGCCATATTGGTTTTGCACTTCAAACTAAAACTCTCTGAACTTTTCAAAAGTTTCTCGATCTTATCAGGTAGACGTAGCCATATCTACTGAAATCATCCGTGAATGTGATAAAATACTCATAACCACCTCTAGTTGTCGTTCTCATTGGACCACATACATTGCTTTGTACTAGTTCCAGCAAGTCGGGCGCCCTATCACAACTCTTTGCAAAAGGTATCTTGGTATTCTTATCCAGCAAACAAGATTCACATATATCGAATGGCTCCAAGCTGGATGAATCCAGGAGTCCATCACCATGGATATTCTCATGTTTTTCCAGCTGATATGACCAAGGCGGCAGTGCCATAGATAAGTGAAGGGAATTTCCCTGAGACGCAATAATAAAGTGGTTATTTTCTTATTCCTTGTTTACGATAAATGTTTATTTCACATGCTATAATTGTATTAATTGGAATGTTAATACATGTGTGTTTAAATAACAAATAAAGGGTTCCTAGTTATGCCTCTTTATAAACTAGCTCGTTGATTAACAAGATGATCAAGGTTTCCAGATCATGGACATTGGATGTTGTTGTTGGAAATATGCCCTAGAGACAAATAATAATATGGATTATTATCATATTTCATAAAGTTTATGATTAAGTTTTATATCATGCTATAAATGTATTTATAGGAAACGTGAATGCACGTGTGATATATAAACAACCAGGAGTTCCCGGTGAAACTCTAGTCACTGGTTCATTGGTCAACAGATGATCAAGGTTTCCTGATCATGTGGCATTTATGCCAGTTGACAATGGAGTAACCTCATTGTGAGAATGAGATGATGAGATATACCCAACCTAAGCATCGTGACCCAATCATGTCACGAAGTTCAACTTACGATGATTAGAGTAGACCTAGTGTCCTATTTCTTAGACCATGAGACCATATCAATCACTTCTACCCGAGGATATTATGATAGCATCAAATGTCATCTAGTCACATGGTGATTATAAAGGTGTGTTCTAGTATTTGGAGGAATAGTTGAGGCAATATGTGTCAAGTGTGGGATTTGTCCATCCGCGTGACGGAAAAGATACTCGAGGGCCCGCTCGAAGAAGTTGTATCCAATAGCTGCGCAGTTTGTGATTTGATCACATGGATATCACTTGTTAGAACGAGTCAAATAGCATTTGTTGATAACAAGATCGAACACGACATGGTGATGTCATTTATCAGATCTCGGACAATGCAAGTATCAAGAGACAAAAGGAATACGACACGATGTTCATGGTTCAGCAACAAAATATTTCGTGGAATGCATAGGGATCAACATGTCCATCCAGGTCCCTCTGATGATCATTGGTATGGGAGGGTTCCGACCATGTCTGGAGTGTTCGCGAACCGTGGGGTATCACGCTTAAGGGCTTGATGATCCTCAAAGAGTGTTTTGGTATCGACAAAATCACAGAAGAAGAGAGAGAGAAAACTAGAAGGGTTTCGGTAAGTCCGGAATGGGATGGAAGGAGTTCCACCTCAATGGAGATTGAATAATATATAAGTGAATGTAGAATATTGATTTAATCATTCATTTATATTTATTCAATAAAAGAAAAAGAATTAAAAAGGTCAAATACCTAATTGGGCCAAAATTCGGAGGGAAAAGGGCCCATGAGGGAAAGACCAAAGGGAGGAAGGGGGAGGGGTGGCCGGCTGGGCCAAGGCACCCCGCGTGGGGCCCACTTGGGCCCTAGCCGGCGGCGGCCAAACCCCCTCTCCCCTCTCCTTTGTTTAGTCCCAGATGGCTAAGGCAATTACCTATGTGGGGGGGGGGGGGGGTTCCCCTATATAAAGAGAGGTATTTTGACAAATTAAATACACAATAATCAATAAAAGGTTCTCTCTCTTTCAAGGAGACCTCCGGTTGATTATCTCTCTCTCTCTCTCTCTTGTGACTGTGGTCCCAACTCCGGATCGTGCGAGCAGGAGTCTTCATCACCGCGGAGCACCGTCGCGCTACGGGATTCGGATCTAGAAGCTCTACTTCTGCAACTTCTGCTAGATCGGAGGAGCAGGAGTCATCGTCAGGCACCAGACATGTATAACTCCTTGCGAGGTGCAACACTTGGGGCACTAAAAGTCCTTGGAGCCGCATGAGCTGTCAGGACTTCAACATGACTTCGAGGTCGGCTTCGGTTCGTCTACAGACCATGCTCTCCCGAGCATTGATAACGCTTTTCGATCTTCAAGGGTAAGTTAGCGAAAATCCCATCCTGTTACTACATTACTAATAGATAGGTCTGGGAATTAGGGTTATTGGCATACAGAAAATTTATTGTTTTCATGCGCGAACCCCTACAGTGGTATTAGAGCTAGATCTATGCGTAGTATTGCTAGTACGGGTAGAACACACGAGTTGTAGCATGTGGGCGTTGATCTTTTAGTTGTTACCCTCCCACATGTACTTGTGTATACCGCTGTAATGCTTGATGAAGCGGCCCCCAACCGACTTTACGCATTCATTCGCGAGACTAGTCCACGCTTGACATACGGCTTGTACCATATAAAGTAGCTTTAGGGGGTGTCTATCTCTCTCGCATTAGTTGGTATGCCATTTGCAATGGAGAGTGTTGTGGTGGAAGTTCGTAGGTAAGAACGGTTCTTATACGAAAGCCCTTTTAGCCACGTAAAACATGCAAAGATAAAGTAGAGGCGTCTAACTTTGTTTTGGAGGGGGCGTTGTGATGTGATTTGGTTTTGGCAAAGGTAAAGTAGTTTACTTTATGTTGCTGACTAGTAGTAGATGGTCATGGAGATGATGGAATACCACGCCGGAGGCACCAGTACCATGGTGCCTACGGCGTCGGAACCCTGGGGCCAGAATTCGGAGGCGCGGGATGGAGATCACAACATGAAGGACCATATCACATCGCACTTACATTCAATGTTTATTGTTTGTGCAACTTATTGTGTTCTAGTATTAGATACTTGATGGTAGCCTAATAAGATGACCCCTAATCAAAATACCAATGTAAGTGCTATCCCTTAGTGTGCACCACCAAGAAAGTTCTCCGTTATGAGGCCGGCCGTGACGATTGGGTGTTAGACATATTTGCATTCGCATACGGTGGGTGTAAGCCATGTTACACAACGGATACACTAAGGTTGACTTGGCGAGCCTAGCATGTGTAGACATGGCCTCTGAACACAGATGGTCGAAATATCGAGCACGAGTGTGAGACCAGCCACATGGCTTAATAGGATTGATAGAATACTCATACCAACAAGTTGCAACTTCTTTCCTGGAAGCTCATTTGAAAAGAACTCTAAGGTTAATCGTGCTTGGCCTAGAGCAATTCTAGGATGGGTGACCGACAAGGAAGTGGGTACCGGGTGCGCACGAGTGAGAACAAAGTGCACAGAAAAGACTAGTGTTGGTCTGTGGGGCTAGTCTAGATATCCTATTAAGATGTGAGGAGTGACACCCCCGGGCCCAGTGGACGGGGTGTTAAAAGTGGTATCACAGCATATCCCCGCGGTTAAACGGGTGTGTGCGGGTCAGTGGCGGGACATGTGGAGCATGGCGCGTGTGTCCCGAAGTGGACACAGCATGGCACATGTGCCGGCACTAGACGCACAGACGCGTGCTAGGAGGGAACGTTCCTGGGGTGTGCTTGATCGATGAGGGCATCGATCTTCTAACGGGTGGGTGTATGTGAGACCAGGCACATGGCTTAATAGGATTGATAGAATACTCATACCAACAAGTTGCAACTTCTTTTCTGCAAGCTCATTCGAAAATAAATCTAAGGTTAAGCATGCTTGGCCTAGAGCAATTCTAGGATGGGTGGCCGACCGGGAAGTGGGTACCGGGTGCGCACAAGTGAGGACGAAGTGCACAGAAAATACTAGTGTTGGTCTGTGGGGCCAGTCTAGATATCCTATTAAGCTATCAGGAGAGACACCCCCTGGGCCAAGTGGACGGGGTGTTACAACAAGTCACATGAATGATGTGATCAATGTTTTGGCGTCCACCTTTGCAACTATATCGCCGGCGATGATGATCGGGGGTGGTGTAGTGAATAGGAATCGTGTAATCACTAAAACCCTTCTAGTGATAGGAGTTTTTAGTGGAGTTCTTGTTTTAACTCACATAATTATGAACTTAGTCTAAATTCCTTTTTGCAATTAGAAATTTAGAAAATGGTTCTCCCCAATGCCACCTTCCCTGTTGATGATTGGTTAGATGGAGAGAACCTGAAACTAGATGGATCAAACTTTTCTATGTGGATTGTGCATCTCCATGTTCTCCTTAGTGAGAATGATGTGGTCGACTATATACTGCACGAGATGGATTTGGAGTAGCCCAATTTCTATGAGACCCTAGAGCAGTGTGAAGACCGCTATTACCATCGTGAGATGTCCACCTTCATATCAGTGATAATGCGCTTCAGAATGGTTGATGAGTTGTGGCCAATTGTGGGTAATCTTGACCCTTGTACGACAATGGTATAGTTTAGATCACATTTTGTGGAACAAGTGCTCATATGGGAACATGAGCTTGTGGGAGATTTCCTCTCCATAAATATGGAAGAGAACTCTTAACTTGAGAGACACTTGGAGCTCATACATGATGCGTATATGAGGCTTGCTTACTTCCTGGATAACTGGTTGACGAGCTCTTTTGCAATAGGCGTGGTGCTATGGTCGTTGCCACCAAGCTACCAAGCACACGCCAAGACTTGCATCAAGAGAGTAAAGGGAATATGCCCTGAGAGGCGATAGTAAAGTTGTTATTATATGTTTTCCAAGTATATGATAGATGTTTATTTTGCATACTAGAATTGTATTAATACGTAAACCTTAATACATGTGTGTTTAATAAACAAATAGAAAGTTCCTAGTTATGCCTCTCTATAAACTAGCTCGTGGATTAACATGATGATCAAGATTTCCTGATCATGGACATTGGATGTTGTTAATAACAAGGTCACAACATTGGTGAATGATGTGATGAACATTCATCTGAAGTATAGCATTACGATCAAAGTCATTATGTTTATATTTCTATAACATCATACGAAGTAATGTTTATCCTTAGACCATGAGATCATGTTAATTGCTAACACCGGAAGAATACTTTGATAACATCAAATGTCACACTATAACAGAGTGACTATAAAGATGGGTTTGGGTATTCCGAAGGTGTTATGTTGAGGCTCATGGATCAAGAGTGGAATTTTTCAATCCTGATGATGGATAGATATACTCTGGGACCTCTTGGTGATATCACATTAAGATAGCTTGCAAGCAAGTGATGTGATCACTAGAATGTTATATCACTAGATGAGAAAAGAGTGCATGTCGGTAATGAGATCAAACTAGGTATTGAGATACTGATGATCGAATCTCGGACATGTAATATATCGCAAGACAAAGGTATTTAGTTACTATCATTAAAGGTTCTCTCGATCACAGAAGTCATCGTTGAATGTGTGGGAGTCAGTATGGATCGCCAGGTCCGCTTCTGATTATTGCTCTGAGAGGGGTCTTGATCATGTCTACATTATTCACGAACCGTAGGGTGACACACCTAAGGGTTGCCAACACCATTTGGAGCAAATATGTTCTAGACGAAAGAATTGCAAATCGCTGGAATTATTTCAATGGACACCAAAATTGTTTCGGGTGAAATTGCTGAAATTGGTTCTGCATGTGATATTGAAATGTTGCAGGGGTTTTTATGTGAATGTTTATTAATTAAAGTAACTAACAAAATTCTGAATAAAATAAATAAAAGAGTTTTATTAAATGAGAGTTGCATTAAATTTGGTGGAAATTTAATGCATGTGAGTGGGATTTTGAGTGGAGGCAAAATTGATGTGAGTGGAGCTTCCACCACATGAATGAGGAAGAGGTGGGGGCACCCCCCCTTGGGCGCCAACCATGGGAGGTGGAGAGCCGCCTTTTCCTATAAAAGGCCCCCCTCTCCTCCCTCTCAAAGCACACCTCCTCGTGAAGGATCTCTCTCCCCCGCTAGAATTATTCCACCATGGTCTCACATTAGCGAGATACATGTTCCTGGTGGCATTTCATCTGGAAGGAGTTGCTGCTTCCACTACATCGTTGGAGCAAGGAGGTGGAGGTTGTTTGGTGGCCTGAGAATGTGTGCGAGGACGGATGCACTGCTGATTTGTGGCGCTAGGACTTCCACACGATCTTGAGATCGTCAAGCGTTCGAATATATCATCCACGAGTTCCATCTTGTTACACTTTATCAGTCTTCAAGTTTATGTTCTCTATGGATGTATATCCACCTGTTGCTTGTATCTAGTATATAGATCTTGGCTTATAATAGTTCCCTCGTAGGAATTTTTTTGTTTTCTATGCTGCGAACCCAATAGTGGTATCAAAGCCTGATCTATGCGTAGGTGCTTTGCATGGGTAGTACCCATATGAGTATGTGGGCAATGATGATCATGTTATTGCATCTTATATGCATTTTGGATATTTGTGGCATAGTGGGATGAAGCGGTCGGGACTAACTTTACATGTCCTCGCACATGAGACCTATTCCACGCTTGACATGCAACTAGTTTTGCATAGGTGGCTAGCGGGTGTCTGTCTCTCCTACTATAGTCAATATCTGATTTACAACGAGTTGCTAATAATTTGGTTATCATCATTGTGGTTGCATGTTCGTAGGTAAGACCGGATCTATCTTCGGAAGCCCTAAGCCACGTAAAACTTGCAATTGATAAATTAGAGGCGTCTAGTTTAGATCGTTGTTGGGCTGGTGTCATGATATGGTAATGTTGTAAGTTGATGTATAGTTGATACTCTTACAACACACCTAACGTGTAAGTTCCATAGACCTTGGCCTTACACACAAAGGAATGATAAACATCATACCGCAATGCACATGATAGTGATCAAGTCAAAGAACCATATCATTTCACTTTACACATTTGATGTTTGCATCTTATAATGCTTGTTTGGCGTTTTAGTAGCATTATAAGATGATCCCTCATTTAGATAAAAAGATAAACATGTGTTCTCCCTTAAGTACGCACCGTTTTATGTTTCGCCGCTTCAAGACATCATGTGATGATCAGGTGTACTTGAATCCATGATTATAAATGGGTGTAAGACTGACATGGGTATACCCTACAGGTACTCGAACTTGGTATATACGGCCCAAATACGTACAGGCCCATGGTGTCGCCAAGGCCCGGATGGAGGGACTCGAGTAACCTATGGACTATCAATTGCTTGAAGGACAAGAAGAAGCTAAAGATAGAAAGTTTGAAGGGGAAAACCCTAACTTGTAACCGACTCGACCTGCTACCTATATAAAGGCTAGGAGGGGGCGGCGAGGAGGACACACGCAACCCTAGTTTTCGCAACCCTCGCCAGATTTCATCTGCGTGTCATTGTAACTTTCGACTCCCTCGATAATTCCACGAGCAGACAAGCAGGAGTAGGGACCTCTACGAGGCCTGAACCTGGGTAAATCCTTTGTCCCCTGTGTGCTTGTTTGCTAGCCGATAGATGTCTCCAGTGGTCCCTCCTTCTCCAAAACCCAAGTCCATAACAATGGGCATTGACGAGTTAAACCCTCGTCAATTGGCGCCGTCTGTGGGAAGAAGGAGTGCTGATGTTGCGGCTTCTTCGGCCCCATCAAACGCGATCTACAACTCTGCAACAGCGGAGATTCGCCAGCTCTTCGGCGCCTTCGACTTCACCGTCCACACGCCGGCTACTCGCCCGGCCTTCGGGTCTGTGGGCGACGGAATCAGCTTGGCGATTGGGAGTTTCCGCTTCCAAGTTGGTCAGATGGGCACGCTTCGCATGCCTGATCAGCCAACAACACCAGCGATTGCCCCGGCCTCATGGTTCCCTCCATCGATCGGTACCCTCAGCGAGCTCAATGCTCCAGCGGCGATCAGGAACATGGTAAGCAACAGCAGTCGCAACTCCGATCTAAGCGATCTGGCCACTGAAGAGGGAACCTACGATTCCGGATCTGAAAGTTGCGGAAGCAATACCTTCCCGAATCACTTCATGTGCGCCGTCATCAACGCGGGCGACACCTCCGCCAACCGCGGCAACGGCACCGACCCTCCCAACGCCGCCAACGGTGGAAATGGAGGAGCAGTCGACCCCCCTACCATAATCAACGAGCAAACCGGCGAACGCGTCGTGATCAGGCTCAACGAGCAAGAGTGGGAACGCTGCCGCGAAGCCCTACGAGGTACACCTCTACCCTTCGGGTCCCTGCAAGAACTACTGATGGGCTACCACTAGCTCCTAAAGGAGGAATTCAAGCGCCAGAAACAAGCAATCGCGGAACTTGAGGCGCGTAAAAAGGCGGCAGACGAGTCAAGCCTTCGTCGCGCTGGGCTCTCTTCCTACGGAGGATCCTCCTCAAGAGGCAACGAACACCTCGCCAAGAACAGGCAATCGCGGATGGCTCACCTCACCGAGCAAGAACGCATAGACGCCGCAAAAATCCTCGAATTCGGCTCCATGACAGTCGACACGAGAGGCAACGTGGTTCCCAGGACGTCGCAGGCCGTGGTGACGGCGGCCACCATGTACCTTCTCAATAACTAGCCACCGGTTGGAGATCCCCGGACGGCCATGCACCGATCTACGATCGCGGGCCTTGGACTAATCGAGGCCGCCCTCGACAAAGAACCAGTACCCGACCCAAAAAAGGGCAAGGCGTTAGTAAAACGCTATTCCTCGTCCTCGTCAAGCGATGATAGTCACGACCTATCTCGACGCTGCCGTTCGCGATGGCACGATCGCGACTACGATGCACGCAACGAGCTCACGCAGCGCAAGATCGACAAGTCAAGGGCACGACGTGCTCGGTCGACTGATTCAGAAGAAGAAGATGGAGAGCTCTACGGTGCCAGATGCTTCAGCAGATCCATCAGGCAGAAGCGAATGCCTAAAGGGTTCAAACTCCCATCAGAGAACCCGAAATTTGACGGTCTACAGGACCCCAAGATCTGGCTGGAAGATCACATCTCCTCAGTCAGGCTGCACGGGGGCAGTCGGAGTACCGCCATGCAATGCTTGCAGCTACAGCTGCAAGGCGCCGCCCGGGCATGGCTCAATAACCTCCCGCGCGGATCCATTCGCAGCTGGGATGAGCTGGTCTACAACTTCGTGCGCAACTTCAAGGGCACATACAAACGCCCCGCTTCAATCGAAGTACTGAGATGCTGCCAGCAAAAATCTGGCGAATCGCTGCGCTCTTACATCCAAAGGTGGTCCATCATCAAGAACTCCGCGGAGAACATCTCGGAAGATCGTGCGATTGATGCATTCAACGACGGTGTCCGCCGCATAGAACTCAGGGAGGAGCTAGGATGCTCAAAGCCCAAGAACATCGACCACCTGATGGAGATCGCGGACCGGTGGGCTGATGGAGAAGATTCACTGAAGAACCGCGCTCACTCTGACGAGGAAGCAGAACTCAGACGCGACCGCCGGGGCAAACGTCGTATGCGCGTCTACGATGATCGCGATGACGACAACATGGTCGCCGCCGGTTACGCCGATAGACGCGACGACAACCGCAACAGCGGATACCGTAGCAGCGGATATCGCGACTCCGGGAAAACCACGCAAGTATGGCAACGCCGCACCCGCGATGAAGCACCCGCGACCACCATCGAAGATAAACTGTCCGAACCATGCACGGTACACTTCTACATCGACAAGCATGACGACAAGAGAAAGTCCAGTCACCTCCTCAAGGACTGCCGCGAGTTCCTCAAGCTACATGAGGGGTTGGTGCGGATGAACCGCAACGCGGTCGAAAGAGGCTACAGAACCGCTCCAGGCACAGTAGCACATGGCGCACCACCACCACCACCTGGGCCACCCCTGAACGGAGCTGCACCGGACCAGCGTCACGGAGGCGAACATACCCACGGGCCATGGGCACCATGATGATCCAAAAGGGACGCCCCTCGAACAGGGTGCAGAAGGCCATCACTCGCCAAGTCAATCTGGCCACGCACTCGCCACCATCCACCACTGAGTACCTCAGTGGCAGTGAGTCGTGCATTACCTTCGACAAACGCGACCACCCACCTCAAGTACCTCGCCCAGGTCATTGCCCCCTCGTACTCGAGGCGCAAATTGGAGGCTTCGACATGAGTCGCGTCTTCATGGACGGCGGAAGCGGTATCAACCTCATATTCGCGAGTACCTTGCGAGCAATGAGGATCCCTCTAACCTACTTGGAGGCATCGGACACAACGTTGCACGGCATCGTCCCAGGAAAAGGCGTATACCCCTTGGGCAAAATCAACCTCGACGTCATATTCGGCATGCCGAAGAACTTCCGGCGTGAGCGCATCGACTTTGAAGTTGTCGACTGGCCCTCACAATACCACTGCATCCTCGGGCGCGTCGCGTTCGCTAGGTTCATGGTAGTACCTCACTACGCCTATCTACAGATGAAAATGCCAGGTCCCAACGGCGTCATCATGATCAACGGGAGTTTCGAGCGATCTGACAGTTGTGACAGGGAATTCAACAGAATCTCCCAGTCCTTCGGCATGCAAGAGGAACTCGCGCGATTGAAGGAAACGACAGACAACAGACTGCCCCCTCTAAGTAGGTCAAGCTCACCTGATCTCTCCTTCGACTCATCTGTGCACACAAAGAAGGTGCAGGTCCATCCATCGGATCCCGCTAAAACGGCCCTCATCGCCAACAACTTGAGTCCCGCATAGGAACTCACGCTCGTCGAATTCCTCCGTGAGCACTGGGAAATTTTTGCCTGGTGTCCTGCGGACATGCCAAGTGTTCCCAGGGAATTCGCCGAGCACGCACTCAACGTCAACCCCGACGCAAGGCCAGTCAAGCAAACAATCAGGCGACTGTCTGAGCCACGGGCACAGGCCGTCGGAACGGAGATCAATAGACTCCTCGAGGCCAAATTCATACGCGAGATCAAGGAAAGCACTTGTCTCACCAATACAGTACTAGTGCCAAAAAAGGACACGGATATCCTGCGGATGTGCGTCGACTTCACTTCTCTTAACAAGCACTGCCCAAAAGATCACTTCCCGCTACCACGGATCGATCAAATCATCGACTCCACTGCTGGATGCGAGCGCCTCTGCTTCCTCAACGCCTACTCAGGCTATAACCAAATTCGAATGAAGGAGGAAGACCAGGAGGAGACCACGTTTACAACGCCCTTCGGCGTGTTCTGCTACAACACAATGCCCTTCGGGCTAAAAAATGCAGGAGCCACGTACCAGCGATGCATGTAGGCCTACCTCAAGGAGCAACTTGGTCGCAACATCCAAGTCTATGTTGACGACATAGTAATCAAAACCAAGGAAGAAGCCTCTCTAATCGACGACTTGCACGAAACCTTCGCCAATCTCGATCCCTACCGGATAAAGCTCAATCCGGACAAATGCGCCTTTGGCGTACCCTCCGGACAACTGCTCGGGTATCTCATCTCCGCGAGAGGGATTGAGGCAAACCCGAAAAAGATAAAGGCCATACTGGCCATGGAGAAGCCAAAGAACATAAGAGGCGTTCAGCAACTAGCTGGGCGAATCGCGGCCCTCAGTCGATTTATCAGGCGAATGGGAGAAAAGGCGCTTCCCTTCTATCAGCTCCTCCGCAAAACTGACAAATTCGAGTGGACCAATGATGAGCAAGAAGCATTCGAAGACCTCAAGCGCCTGCTATCCACCTCCCCAGTATTGGTAAGTCCACGAGAAAGGGAACCACTGCTGCTGTACATCTCCGCCACCAACCAAGTGGTTAGCACAGTGCTCGTCGTCGAACGGGCCGAGGAAAACAAGGTCCACGGTGTACAACGCCCCATATACTACCTCAGCGAGGTCCTCACGCCAACAAAACAGCGGTACCCGCACTATCAGAAGCTGGCGTACAACATCTTTATGACCGCCCGGCGACTGCGCCACTACTTCCAGGAACACCCAATCGTGGTAGTCAACGACGCCCCATTGGGACATATCCTTAATAACCCTGACGCCACAGGGCGAGTCGCGCTTTGGGGAATCGAACTGTCTCCACGAGACATCACATACGAAAAGCGCGGCGCAATTAAGTCACAAGTTCTCCCGGACTTCCTCGTACATTGGATGGAAAACCAACTCCCGGAGAAGCCAGACATGTCCTACCTCTGGACAATGCACTTCGATGGGTCCAAGAGAAAAGATGGAGCAGGAGCAGGTGTCATACTGACATCGTCTTAAGGGGACAAGCTGAAGTACGTCCTGCGAATGCAGTTCAGAGCCTCAAACAACGAGGCTGAATACGAGGCCCTGTTACACGGGACGAGGATGGCAAAAGCCTGCGGCGCAAAGAGGCTAATCATATATGGCGACTCCAAGCTGGTCGTAAACCAAACAATGCACGAGTGCGACGCACTAAACGACAACATGATCGCATACCGCGACCTCTACGACACACTTGAAGGAGACTTCGACGGCTGCGAGTTGTGACACATAGGTCGCGAAAGCAATGAGGAGGCGGATGCACTCGCCAACATAGGTTCCACCTGCGCACCCATACCACCTGGGGTATTTCTCGAGTGCATATGCGAACGCTCCATCAAGACAAAGGCCGCAGAGAAGAAAATAAGCGCAGCAACAGACTCGGGGGCTACGCCACCCAATGAGCCAACGACAATCGATGACTTGGAGCTCAACACAGGACTCGAGGGACCAATGAGCGTCATGATGATCGAACAATCCTGGACGCAGCCGTACATTACGTACCTCCTCAACAAGCGCCTACCGGACGACCCGACAGATGCACGACACATCGCGCGATGCTCCAAGGCTTTCGCCGTTATCAACGACGAACTGTATAAACGCAGCATCACAGGCGTGTTACAGCGATGCGTCTCCCTAGCCGATGGAAGAGCAGTCCTCCTTGACATCCATGAAGGGACCTACGGGCACCACGCCGGCAGCCGCGCCCTTGTCGCCAAAGCTCTACGAGCTGGATTTTACTGGCCCACGGCCATGCGCGATGCCAAGGATATAGTCCAAAAGTGGAACGCCTGTCAGCGATTCGCGGACAAGCCACACGCACCAGGCGCAGAGCTACGGCCTATTCCATTGGCCTGGCCCTTCGCCCAGTGGGGACTCGACATGGTCGGCAAACGTCCAAGGTCCTCGCAAGGAGGCTACATCTACCTCTTGGTCGCAGTCGACAAGTTCACCAAGTGGATCGAGGCCATGCCAGTGACAAAGAAATCAGGGCACAACACAGTCAAGTTCTTCGAGTCCATCGTCTACCGCTTCGGCGTGCCACACAGCATCATCACCGATAATGGAACAAACTTTACATCCAAGGAGTTCCAAGATTTCTGCGAGAACCTGGGGATCAACATCAGCTATGCCTCAGTCGCACACCCGCAGACCAACGGTCAGGTGGAAAAGGCAAACGGGCTCGTCTGCAGCGGCATCAAGAAGCGACTCCTCTGGCCACTCGAACAAGCCACGGGCTGCTGGCCAAACGAACTGCAATCCGTACTCTGGAGCCTGCGTACAACTCCAAACAGCGCCACCAGCTATACACCATTCTTTATGGTACATGGAGCAGAGGCAGTATTACCCGCCGAGGTACGGTACAAAGCGCCACGCGTAGTCGCCTACAGTGAGAAGGAGTCATCCCTCGCACTCGAAGACTCCGTCGACCTCCTTGATGAAGCAAGAGAAATAGCCGCACAAAGATCTACGATCTACCAGCAGAACCTGCGCAACTACCATAGTAGAAGACTTCGCCCAAGATCCTTCGTCGAAGGTGACCTGGTCCTGCGACTGAAGCAGCAGGGGCATCTCAAGCTCGAGTCCCCCTGGGAAGGACCATACGTGATTACAGAAGTAATCCCAGGTGGCGCCTATCTCCTTCAAGATTTAGAGACAGGAGTCGCATACTCCAACCCTTGGAACGTCGCACAACTGCGACGCTTCTACCCTTAGTCGTTTCTTCTTTACTTTTGCATCGCAAATAAGGCTATTCGGCCAAGGCTACTTAGCCGCACATTGTACTACGTACTGTTCTCCGAATAAATGAAAGCTAAGTGCCCCAAAACTCCGTGCTCTTTTTTCTTTTGTCAACTTTCATACTCGGGGGCTGCGCCACCCTATATACATATGTTCTTCGAACAATAACGCGACATCCTGAGTAACTGGCACATCAATCGAACCCCTAAACACAAACACAACCCAGCTGCCACGCAGCTGACAGGTTGACAGGGGAAAGATACAAAGATGGCCAGGCTAACGAAAAGGACTCGCATAAGTGCAACGCACCCCACGCTTATAAAGCTATTTGTAAATTATCTACAAAACTATATATGAGCTTTACAACACCAGTACACTTGTATGCAGGATACATATTTGGCTACCCTTGCAACATAAGAACATTAGTCTGTTCCTCGAAAAAGTCGACGATTTGCTCAGCTGGACGATCCACCGCTTGATAGTGCGGCACCATGTTCCAGGAAGATGCTGCTGGTGGCGCCGGTGGCCCGGATGCAAGGGCGGCAACATCCACGTCAGGCCTGTGCAAACGCACCACGGAGAGCGCAGCCTTGGCACCAGCCACCAGCTGCTGCCTCACGCACTCGCGAACGGCGGACATATCTTGAAATTTCGTCAAAAGGGCCAGCAGGCTTGATGGAGTATCATCTAGCGGGAACATCGCCCGGTAGATGTTCTTCAAGCACGACTGCGACTTCTTCAGAAAAATTAGCACTCGCGAGGCGCGATCCTGCAGGGTCGCTAACGCAGTCGCACGATCATGATCTACCCAGAAGTATCCACTCTCCTGAAGTTGCTCTTGGGTGAGATCATGAAGGCGGATGGCAATCCTATCCCTCTCGTCCTGCGGATGGTGCGCGCTAACAACTACACGAAGCAGCATAAACAGCATGAGTACAACGTACCATTGTGATCATCTAGAAAGGAAAAGACGAGGATGAGCAAACTAACACTTAAACTGGTCGCCCAGCTGCGTCACCTCGCCAAGCAGATATTGCTCACGGGCGGCGACTTTTTCAGCCTTCGACTTCCACACGTCCGCGATACCACGAATCACAGGCAACTCACGCTCCAGCTTCTTAACGCAATCACGAAGTCGCGAAAGCAAGGAAAGCTCCTCTACTCTAGAGCGAGGTGGTGCCATTGTATCCTCAAAAGATGGCGAGACCGGGGTTCCCCCCATAGGGCCACTTGACGTACCCTATCAAAAAATCAAGTCAGAAGCAAAATAAGGCGACCAACTCAAAAGTCAAAAGTAAACAGGTGCATTCAGGATCAATAAAAAGTATGTACAAACACATTCGCAAACAGGCATGATCTCCAATCAAAAGAGCGAGTTCGTCAGCTATTACAAGAAACTAACTACGGAGCAGTTGGCTTCTTCGACTTCGAGGACCTTGGGGGCTTCATCAAGTCCGTGGCAGTATCAGATGCCACTGACTTTCTGCCGGCCCCTGAGGCCGAAGTTTTCGCCACCTTCTTTGCGTGATTCAGCTCCTCCGAATACTTGTCAATGGTGTTTATCAAGGAATGGCCATATTTGGCACAAGCAGTCGCAAAAGGAGCGAACACTACCTGCTGACCATCTGCGCCAATAGGCATTGTCTTCGACACCGCAGAGGGATCCACTTCGACTCCGTGGGCTTGCACCATGGCAAGCGACATGGTCGCACCAGCTGCACGGAGGGAGTTCTTGTACGTGGCAGGTACACCCCCAGTGAGTGACTCCACCAGCTCCTCCACATTGTCTACCAGCTCCGCCTTCGGCATCAGCTCCTCCCGGAGGCGACTTAGGGTGGCCTTGGCTTTGGACAACGTGTTTTGGACAACGGTGCTACGGTCTTCGACTGCAGATACCGCGCCTGCCAAAACGTCATCACGACCAAGGGCTTGCGGATCAAAGCTTAAGCCACCAGCATCTACAACAAAATATGTACACGGATCAAACTCCTAAGGCCACCGGCACTATAGAGGAAAAGAAGAACATCGATAAATATCTACCAAGTAGAGGTACCTGAGAGGGCCTTGGCGACTGAAAAAAGTTGCTCTTCAAACAACTTCTCCCTAGCCGCAAAGGAGGCACGCAGATCCTCTTCGCGCTTCTGGGCCTCATCACGAGCCGCGAGTGCCTTGTCGCGCCCCTTCACTGCTGCGGCCAGCGTCTTCTCCAACGTGGCGACATCACACAGTAAAGCATTATGCTCAGCTATAGGATAGTCAAAAATCTAGCTGTCAGTCGATAATGCCAAAATACAAAGAAAACGAAAAGAACAAGTATAGAATACTCACTCTCAACCACGCGGTGGCGCTTCTCCAGCATCGCATGTTGGCGACCTATCGCCATCACTTGCTCCGCTACCTGCGCGGCTTCCTTTACAAGGATCTGTCGCACAAAGCAAGGAATCAGCAGAGGGCAACAAACGGCGTTTGACTGCCAACTTATAAAAAAAGGGGGAGATATACTGACATGGTCCTCCAGTGACTCCGAAGAATATTGCTGAACCATCATCCGAGCTACTACTCGATGCTCCCCTACGTGAGGAGTGCTCGAAGAATTGTGCCCAGAGTGGGCCACCGCCGGAGGAGAAGGAGCACGCTCGACCTCTATCTTGGCCTTTGAGGTCGCGACTCCTGATTCCTTCAAAAATTCGATGTCGCCAGACGATGACGATGCCCCTTGGCTGCAAGATAAAACACACACTCAGAAAAGGGCAAAGTCAACAAGAAGAAAACAAGCAAAGAACGAATGCACTAGCAAAACTTACCAGTCAAATCTATCAAGATCAAATGTGGCCTCCGTCGATTCCGACGAAGACTCCTTGGGCAATCGCATCTTCTTGCGAGAAGACGGTGCCATAGCCCTCACTAGAACGGCGGGAATTGGCGACTCCGCGCCAACAGCTGCGCCTCCTAGATTGGAAGGAGTCGACGCGTCGGAATCCTCACTGCGTGAACGCTTGCGAGTATCCGGACTCACGGACTCGGGGGCTTCCTCTTCAACATCGGAAGGGACAGTCGACTCAGATTGGTCCTCTTCCATAGCCTCATGAGGAATAATCCCCTCAGGGAGGGGAGGCATGCAAGGCGATACCGCCCACTCCTGCATACAAAAAATAAAACAGATAAGTACCAGAAGACACAATCGAAAAAAAATACGCTACTACGTGGCACAACCATACCTCAGGAGGAGGATTCGAAGCATCGAAAGGAGGAACGACTGGCTCGTTCAGAAGCACATCCTTGAGGGTATACTTCGTGACCAGTCGCACCCTCTTATCTACCTCACTCGCGGACATGCCATCGGCAGACACGCGAGTGGGATCATCGGAGCCACCCCATTGGAACATGGGATGGACCCTGGCCTGGAGAGGCTGGACGCGACGACGCAACCAGGTCCTGACAAGGGTGCATCCTCCCTCTTCTGCGCCTATGCGACTCTCGAGGTCGCAGACGCGCTAATATAGCACGTCTGTCTCCGCGAGTTCGGAAGGCATGATCACGTTCTTCCAAGAACGCATCTTCTTGCAGCGAGTCGCCGGATCGAAGGGAGCAAGTCTAAAGTGCTCGTCATTGGCCTTCTGATCGCGCACATAGAACCATCTGTCCCTCCATCCCTGGACGGACTTGGCGAGCTTGATATCAAAGTAGGTGGCGGATGGATCAACATGGATTCCGCAACCACCTACATCGTAAACTAAAAAGCCAGATGCGGACTGACGCTTCAATTTAAAAATGCATTTGAAAAGACCAAAGTGCGGCTCGATTCCAAGCTAGCACTCGCAGAGAGTGATGAAATAGGTGATGTGGAGGAGAGAATTTGGGGACAGCTGGTGGAGCTGGAGCCCATAGAAACACAAAAGACCCCGAAGAAAGGGGTGAAGAGGCAAGGAAAGACCACGAATGATGAATGCAAGAAACATCACTTGATAACCAGCGGGAGGCACAGGAACGGTCTCACCGCTGGGGATGCGCGAATCAGCGACTGATGCAGAAATCACTCCGTCTTGGCGAAGAAGACGGAGATCCGACGCCTTGATGATGGAGGGGCGCCACGCGCCATTAGTCACGCGGGTGCCTGCGACCTTCTTCTTCTCGGTGGCGGCGGCGCTGGTGGCCGCAGCAGCGGAGCCACCCTTCTTCTTCGCTGCAGTGAGGGTGGCCGCGGAATCGGCGGCAGCGCCTCCCTTCTTCTTCCCCATTGCACGGCGGCGATGAGAGCGAAGAAAATAGCTAGGGAACGAACGGAGCTGGTCCAGCATCGTGTAGAAGATGGGCGCAGAGAAAAGCAGGAAAGCAAAGGGCAATGGCGATGGCAGCAAGGAAGAAAGAACACAGATGGGAAAATTACCGCCGCGACATCGCTACTTAACCCCTGGAAGATGCAATCCAACGGTTGACAAAAACCCTATTGGACGCGTGGCATGCATCGCGTAGGACACGTGGAGAAGATGAAGCGCGAACTGCCCCCCACTTCTACCATTACGTGCGGAAATCGAGGAGGCACAGTTAAAAATAATATTACACAAGCCCAGTCAAATCAAAGTCAGAAAGTGGGACCCACATCTCGTCACGTCCTGTCAAAATCGCTCACGCGGGCAACTAAGGTCATACAAGCGTCAGCACTGACGTCACCAAAGGCTATGCAATGGAGAACTTCGACTATTTTTAGTCCTTGCTAGAGTCTTCGACTCCACCAAGCACTTGGGGGCTACTCCCATAGGGAGTGCTGGTCACGCCCCCTACGATTTTTCTTTTCTTGTTGCAGGAACATGGACAATCACAAAAAGCAAACCCAACCGCTCGAAACACAGTTCGATTATGAACATGGGTTACTCCCATAGGGAGCGCCGGAAACAAGCAGGCAAAAGACGACAGCAGTTGCGAAAATATTTTAGCTGCCTGAGTCATCGACTGAAACAGGCAAGCAAAAGACGACAGCAGTCGCAAAAGTGTTTTAGTACCTGCCTGGGTCATCAACTGAACAAGCAAGCAAAAGATGACAGCAGTCGCAAAAGTTTTTAGTCCCTGCCCGAGTCTTCGACTCAACCAGGCACTCGGGGGCTACTCCCATAGGGAGCGCTGGTCACGCACCCTATGATTATTTGAACAAAAACTATGTGTTGATAACATCCACACTCGAAACTCATGGCGACACCGCGTCATAATTTTTCCCCTACAAAGAGACTGCGTCTCCTTTGTTACCCGAATCGTCTCCGCGATGATAAAATTCGGATGCCGCGCCTACGGCGTGAAGGTATGACCTGCATAAGGCCTGGCAACGCGTTTAACTACGCACTACCAGAAACATATCCGTGCCCACAGGCACGATGAACATGCCTTGACGGACGCGTCAAGTGCTCGTACCCATATAACTGGAATTCGACTCCTGTAAGACCTCTGTGGCCGGAGTCGAATTACACCAGCACTTTTTCGGATTCGAGTCCGGGGACTCGAATTCGAGTAGATTGCGTTGTTTCACCCTAAGGTGGTTAGGTGATACCTATACTTTGGTTATATCAGGCACGTATATCAACAATCCCTATGACACAAATAAAAGCAATCAAAATATACTTATTCAGGCACTCGAAGGCTTCAAAAGTCCCCAGTCGAATCTGCGATTCCACTAGACACTCGGGGGCTACTGACATGGGTATACCCTACAGGTACTCGAACTTGGTATATACGGCCCAAATACATACAGGCCCACAGTGTCGCCAAGGCCCGGATGGAGGGACTCGAGTAACCTATGGACTCTCAATTGCTTGAAGGACAAGAAGAAGCTAAAGATAGAAAGTTTGAAGGGGAAAACCCTAACTTGTAACCGACTCGACCTGCTACCCGTGACCTAGCCTATCTATATAAGGCTAGGAGGGGACGGCGAGGAGGACACACGCAACCCTAGTTTTCGCAACCCTCGCCAGATTTCATCTGCGCGTCATTGTAACTTTCGACTCCTTCGATAATTCCACGAGCAGACAAGCAGGAGTAGGGACCTCTACGAGGCCTGAACCTGGGTAAATCCTTTGTCCCCTGTGTGCTTGTTTGCTAGCCGATAGATGTCTCTAGCGCTCCCTCCTTCTCCAAAACCCAAGTCCATAACAATGGGCATTGACGAGTTAAACCCTCATCAAAGACATTTTTACACATGCAAGTACTAAGGTTCTTACTTGGCGAGCCTAGCATGTACAAACATGGCCTCAGAACACAGACCAAAAGGTTAAGCATGAGTCATATAGTTGATATTATGCCCATATATATGCTCGTCTTTGAACCTACACCGACTCACATGATGATCGGATTTGGTGTAGTGGATTTGGTTCATGTAATCACCAAAAAGACACGGGGGATGTTGTGCTTGAGTGGGAGTTCATTTGTAATTTTATTAGTTGAATTCGATCTATCATAAACTTAGTCTAAACTTTACAAATCCTATTGTAGATGGAACCACCTGCTTTTTATTTCATTGTGTTCATGGAGAAAGAGAAACTTGTAGCAAATGGTAGCGACTTTACCAACTGGGCCATGAATTTGAGGATTCTTCTCACTGCTGCACAAAATAAATATGTGCTAGAAGAGCCGCTAGGCCCCCCACCAGCTCATGATGCCCGTAACGAGGAAAAGAACATCTATTTGACTCATTAGGAGGACCGCAACTTAGTTCATTGTGACATACTGTATGGGCTAGAGCCGGAACTTCGAAAGCATTTCGAAAACGATAATGCCTTTGATATTATGGGAGAATTGAAAATGATTTTTGATAGCCATACTACCGTAGAGAGTTATAATGCTTCTGAAAAGTTCTTTAGCTGCATGATGTAAGAGAACAGCTTCGTTAGTGAGCATGTACTCAAAATGTCTGGGTACGCCGATAAGCTTGTGTCCTTCGGAATAACGATTCCCATTGACTTAGGCATATATCGTGTTTTCCAATCTCTGCCACCTAGCTACAAGAGCTTCGTGATGAACTATAATATGCAAGGCATGAAGAAGTCTCTCCCCGAGCTTTTGTCAATCCTTAAAACTATAGACGTGGTGATTGGGAAAGAGCATCAAGTGTTGATGATCAATAATACCACCGGTTTCAAGAAAGACAAGAAGGGTAAGAAGAAGGGAAAGAAGGGTGGAAAATCTATTGCCGCGCCTAAAAAGAAATCCCGAGATGGCCCTAGCTGGCCCTAAGTCTGATACTGAGTGCTATTATTTTAAGGGGACTGGCCATTGGAAGCGCAACTGCCCCAAGTATTTGGCAGACAAGAAGGCTGGCAAGGCAAACAAAGGTATATGTGATATACATGTTATTTATGTGTACTTGACTAGTACTTGCAGTAGCACCTGGGTATTTGATACTAGATCGATTGCTAATATATGTAACCCGAATCAGGGGCTGCGGAACAAGCGACCGCTAGCAATGGATCAAGAGTTGGTGTCATCACCGTCGGAATGCCACATATCCACCTATCGTCGGGATTAGTTATAAATCTGAATAATTGTTATTTGGTGCCTGCACTGAGCATGAACATTGTATCCGGATCATGTTTGATGCTAAGTGGTTATTCATTTAAGTCCGAAAACAGTGGTTGTTCGATTTATATGAATGATATCTTTTGTGGTCATGCACCTGTAATGAATGGTTTATTTCTGTTGGATCTCGATAATAGTGTTATGCATATTCATAATGTTGATGCTAAAAGGATTAAAATTGATGATGATATATCTTCATATATGTGGCACTGCCGTCTAGGTCATATTGGCGTTAAACGCATGAAGAAACTCCATTCTGATGGACTTTCGAAATCACTTGATTTTGAATCATTTGATACATGTGAGCCATGCCTTATGGGCAAGATGACTAGAACGCCGTTTTCCGGTTCAAAGGAATGGGCGACAGATTTATTGGAAATCATACATACATATGTATGTGGTCCAATGAGTTTGTCGGCGCGAGGTGGATATCGTTATTTTGTTACTTTCATGGATGATTTGAGTAGATACAGGTATATCTATTTGATGAAACATAAGTCTGAAACCTTTGAAAAGTTCAAGGAATTTCAGAGTGAAGTGGAAAATCATCATAATAGAAAGATTAAATTTATACGGTCTAACCATGGAGGTGAGTATCTTAGTTACGAGTTTAGCGCACACATGAGAGATTGTGGAATAGTTTCACAACTCACACTTGCCGGAACACCACAACGTAATGGTGTGTCAGAACATCGTAATCGTACTTTATTGGATATGGTTCGATCTATGATGTCTCTGACTGACTAGCCACCATCATTTTGGGGTTATGCACTGGAAACTGCTGCATTCACTTTAAATAGGGCACCATCTAAATCCATTGAAACGACACCGTATGAATTATGGTTTGGAAAGAAACCTAAGCTATCATTTCTTAAAGTTTGGGGTTACGATGTTTATGTGAAGAAACTCAACCTGATAAACTCAAACCCAAAGCCAAAAAATGCGTCTTCATAGGATACCCTAAAGAAACAATTGGGTATTCCTTCTATCATAGATCCGAGGGCAAGGTTTTTGTTGCCAAGAACCGATCCTTTCTAGAGAAATAGTTTCTCGCGAAAGGCGTGTGTAGTCAGAAGGTAGAACTCAACGAGGTTATTGAACCTTCTCTTCATGAAACAGCAAGTGGCGCAGCAACAAAATTTGTTTTGGAGTTGACTTCAACAAATGAAGAGGGAACTAATGATAATGATCATGAAACTCCGAAATAGGACACTACCGAACCTCGCAGGTCAAGTAGGACACGTGATGCTCCTGAACTGTATGGAAATCCTTTTATGAATTTCATGGTTGATGAAATAAATGACCCTGCAACGTATGAAGAAACGATGATGAGCCCGGATTCCAACAAATGGCTAGAAGCCATGAAATCCGAGATGGAATCCATGTACGAAAACCAAGTTTGGACTTTGGTGGACTTACCTCACGACTGAAAGGCCATTGAGAATAAATGGATATTCAAAAGAAAAACTGATGTTGATGGTAATGTGGCCATCTATAAAGCTCGACTCGTCACAAAGGGGTTTCGACAAATTCAAGGAGTTGATTACGATGATACATTCTCTCCTATAGCGATGCTAAAGTCGGTTAGGATTATGTTAGCAATTGCTGCATATTTGGATTATGAAATATGGTAGAAGGATGTCAAAACTATGTACCTCAATGGTAATATTGAAGAAGAGTTGTATATGATACAACCTAAGGGTTTTTTCAATCCTAAGGATGCTGATAAGGTATGAAAGCTTCAGTGATCCATCTATGGACTGAAGCAAGCATCCCGGAGTTGGAATCTCCGCTTAGATGAGGTGATCAAAGAGTTTGGATCTGTCCAAACTAATGGAGAGGCTTGTATTTACAATAAAGTGAGTGGGAGAAATGTGGCATTGATGATATTATATGCGGATGACATATTATTGATTGGAAATGATATAGATCTTTTAAACAGTGTTAAAAGTTATCAAAACAGCAAATTTTCGATGAAGGACCTTGGTGAAGCATCATATATATTAGGCATTAAGATCTATAGAGATAGATCAAGGCGCCTAATTGGGCTATCGCAAAGTACATACCTTGATAAGATATTAAAGAAGTTTAGTATGGACAAAAGTAAGAAGGGGTGCTTACCTATGTTGCAAGGCAAGACATTGAGTAAGACTCAAAGTCCAGCTACGGTGGAAGAAAGAGAGATAATGGATAAGGTCCCCTAAGTTTCAGCCATAGGTTCTATAATGTATGCCATGCTATGTACAAGACCGGATGTGGAACATGCTATTAGTTTGACTAGTAGGTACATAGTTGGTCCAGGTTCGAAACACTGGATATCGGTCAAGAATACCCTTAAGTACTTAAGAAGAACTAAGGATATCTTTCTTATATACGGGGGTGAAGAAGAGCGGTCGCTAAGTGACATGGGTATACCCTGCAGGTACTCGAGTGTGGTATATACGGTCCAGATACGGTGGAAGCCCACGGTGTTACCACGGCCCAATGAAGACTTTGAGTGGCCCACGGACTCTTGATGACTTGCGAGACAAGAAGAAGTTTAAAGATAGAAAGTTTAAAGGGAAAACCCTAATCTCTAACCAACTCGACCTGCTATCCGAGACCTGGCCTATCAATATAAAGGCTAGGAGGGGGCGGCGAGGAGGACACACGCAACCTAGTTTCCACAACTCTCGCCAGATTGCATCTGCACGCCCCTGTAATCTTCGATTCCTTCGTTAATTCCAAGAGCAGACAAGCAGGAGTAGGGACCTCTACGAGGCCTGAACCTGGGTAAATCTTGCGTCCATGTGTGCTTGTTTGCTAGCCGATTGATGCTTCTAGCGCTCCCTCCTTCTCCAACACCCAAGTCCATAACAATGGGCATTGATGAGTTAAACCCTCATTAATTGGCGCTGTCTATGGGAAGTGGGAGTGCTGATGTTGCGGCTTCTTCGGCCCCATCAACCGCAATCTACAACTCCTCAACAGCGGAGATTCGCTAGCCACTCGCCTGGCTTTCGAGTCCGTGGGCGGTGGAATCAGCCTGGTGATCGGGAGATTCCGCTTCCAAGTTGGTCAGATAGGCACGTTTCACATGCCTAACCAGCCAATGGCATCTGCGTTTGCTCCAGCATCGTGGTTCCCGCCATCAATCGACACCCTCAGGGAGCTCAACACCTCGGCAACAGCTGAGAGCATGGACAGCGAGAGCAGTCGCGGATCCGATCTGGGTGGCCTAGCAACGGAAGATGGGGTTTATGGCTCCGGATCCGAAAGTTTCGGGAGCAACAGCTTCCCCAACCACTTCATGTGCGCCGTCATCAACGCTGGCGAAACCAGCACGAATCGGGACAACGGTGACAACAGCCCTAACCCGCCCAATGGTGGCATACCTAACGGCAAACCTGATGGGTTCGTAGCATGGAAAACAAAAAATTTCTACCGCAAGAACGAACAAAACCCAGATCTAATCTAGATAAAAGCCAAGATCTAATCTATTAGACATGTGCAACGAGATAGATCTGTACTAACCCTCGTAGATCCGAAAGCGTTACAAGATTAGATCTCGGGGTTGATATAGTCGATCACTTGCCGATCTCAAGATCGTGTGGACGATCCTTCTGGCGCCGTGTTCCAGCAGCGCTTCCGCAGTCGGTCACATGTGCGGAGTCGAAGTAGACCTTCCTCTCCCCGTTCTAGCAAGCAGCGGAGGTAGTAGATCTTCTCCACGGAATCCCAGCAGCACGACGGTGTGGTGGTGGTGGTGGAGTAGAGAATTCTGCAGGGCTTCGCCTAAGCCTGAGCAAAGGGAAGGAGGAAGAGAGAGGCGGCGGCTAGGGCTTGTTATGGGAGAGGTCTAGGGGGTGGCGCCCCCTCCCCTCTATTTAAAGGAGGGAGGCGCCATGGGAGGGGGAGTCCTAGTAGGACTCCCCTCCCTTCCTTGGCCGGCGGATTGGGAGGGGGGGGGAGGAATCCTCCTCCCCCACGAATCCGTGTCTTGCCCCACAAAGACTCCTTGATCCTTTCTTGGCTTTCAAGCAAACTCCAAGAAATCTTCTAGAACCTTCTAGAACATTCCGAAACCTTCTAGAATCTCCATACAAACACTCTGGAACATTTCCTAACTTAGAAAATGATTCCCAATATATGAATCTTATTCTCCGGACAATTCCGGATCTCCTCGTGATGTCCCGGATCCAATCCGAGACTCCGAACAACATTCGGTCTCCAACGCACATTCCATATCTACTTAAAACAACTTCAAACCTTAAGTGTGTCACCCTACGGTTCGTGAACATGTAGACATGATGGAGACACATCTCCGATCAATAACCATTAGCGGGATCTGGAGATCCATAACAGCTCCCACATACTCAACGATGACTTTGTGATCGATAGAACCATTGAACATACGAAACCAATTCCCTTTGTCACGCGATATTCTACTTATCCAAGGTTTGATCGTTAGTATCTCCATACCTAGTTCTACCTCGTTACTGATAAGTACTCTTTACTCGTTCCATGATATGTCATCCCTTGTGACCTAGTCACATGCTTGCAAGGTAACTAGATGACATCCCACCGAGAGGGCCCAAAGCATATCTATCCGTCATATGGATGGATAAATCCCAATCTTGGTCCATGCGCTTCAACACATACTTTCAGAATACCCAATGTCACCTTTATAACCACCCAGTTACGAAGCGGCGTTTGATGTCATCAAAGTACCCATCCGGTGATGGTGATTAACATAACCTCATGGTCGAAGGATTAGGTTACTATGCATTTGAAATCTTACAGCAATACGAACTTAATGACTTGATCTTATGCTACGCTTACTATGGGTGTGTGTCCATCACATCATTCTCCTAATGATATGATCTTGTTATTAACGACATCCAATGCCCATGATCAGGAAACCATGATCATCCATTAATCAACAAGCTAGTTTAACAAGACGCTTACTAGGGACTCTTTTATGTTTACAAAACACACAAGTATTAATGTTTCCGGTTAATACAATTATAGCATGGGATGTAAACATTTATCATAAACATAAAGATATAATAATAACCACTTTATTATTGCCTCTTGGGCATATCTCCAACAAGACCACCCAACGGTGGTAATGGCGCACCCGTCAACAATGGAGGGGCAGTCAAACCTCCAACCATGGTGAACGAACACACTGGCGAATGTGTCGTGATCAAGCTCAACGATCTTGAGTGGGCCCACTGTCGAGAAGCTCTACGGGGCAATCCTATGCCTCCAGGCACGTCGCAAGAAATGCTGATGGGCTACCATTGGCTACTAAAGGAGGAGTACAGACGCCAACTACAAACGATCGTGCAACTCGAAGCGCGTAAAAAGGTGGCGAACAAGTTGTGCCTTCAAAGGGTCGGGCTCTCCTCCCATGGAGGATCCTCCTCCAAAGGCAACGAGTACATGGCCAACAAGAGGCGATCTCGAATGGCCCACCTCACGGAGCAGGAGCGCATGAAAGTTGCGAAAGTCCTCGACTTCAGCTCTATGAAAGTCGACACCCGGGGCAACGTGGTCCCAAAGACGCCGCAGGCAGCGGTGACAACGGCCACCATGTACCTACTCAACAACCAGCCGCCGGTTGGATATCCCCGAGCCGCCATGCACCGATTTACGATCACGGGCTTAGGGTTAATCGAGGCTGCTCTCAACAAAGAGCCGACGCCGGAGCCGAAGACAAACTAGGCTCTGGCAAAACGCTATTCCTCACCCTCGTCCAATGACGACAGTCACGATCTATCTCGACGTCGCCGCTCATGGCGACACGACCACGACTACGATGCGTGCGATGACGTCACGTAGTGCAAAATCGACAAGTCAAGGGCATGACGTGCCTGCTCGACTGACTCAGAGGACGAAGACGTGGAGTTATGTGGCGCCAGATGCTTCAGCAGGGCCATCAGACAAAAGCGAATGCCCAAGGGATTCAAGCTCCCATCGGAGAACCCAAAATTCGACGGCTTGCAGGACCCGAAAATCTAGTTGGAGGACCACATCTCCTCCCCTAGGATCCATGGTGGGAGTCGAAGCACTGCCATGCAATGCCTGCAGCTACAGGGCGCCGCCCGAGCATGGGTCAACAACCTCCCGCGCGTATCCATTCGCAGCTAGGATGAGCTGGTCTACAGCTTTGTGCGCAACTTCAAGGGCACCTACAAAAGGCCCGCGTCAATCGAAGAACTAAGGTGCTGCCAACAAAGGTCGGGCGAATTGCTACGCTCATACATCCAGAGGTGGTCCATCATCAAGAACTCCACAGAAAATATCTCAAAGGATCACGCAATTGACGCATTTAACGGCGGCGTTCACCGCATAGAGCTCAGGGAGGAGCTGGGCCGCTCGAAGCCCAAAACAATTGACCACCTGATGGAAATCGTGAATCGGTGGGCAGATGGAGAAGACTCGGTGAAAAACCGCGTTCACTCCAACGACAAAGCAGAACTCGAGCGCAGACGCGATCGCCGGAGCAAACTTCGAATGCGCATCTACGATGATCGCGAAGATGTCAACATGGTTGCAGCCGGCTACGTCGACAAGCGTGACGACAACCGCAACATCGGCTATCGCAGCGGTGGACACCACGACTCGGGGAAAACCACGTAGGTATGGCAGCGCCGCGCTCGCAAAGAGGCACCCGTGACAACAATCGAGGACAAACTATCTAGGCCATGCAACGTGCACTTCTACATCGACAAGCACGACGGCAAGAAGAAGTCCATCCACCTTCTCAAAGACTGCCGCGAGTTCCTCAAGCTCCATGAGGGTTTGGCTCGGATGAATCGCGACGCAGTCAACAGAGGCTACGGGGTCGCCCCAGGCGCTGTAGCACATAGAGCTCCTCCACCACCACCTGGAGTTCCACCACCCGTGGCCGCACCGGTCCACAATCAAGACGGCAAGCCATACCCACGGGCTGTGGGAAACATGATGATCCAAAGGGACGCCCCTCGAATCGGGTACAGAAGGCCATCACTCGCCAAGTCAACTTGGCGACAAACTCACCACCATCCACCATTGAGTACCTCAGTGGAAGCGACTCCTGCATCACCTTCGACAACCGCGACCACCCGCGCCAAGTACCTTGCCCAGGACACTGTCCCCTCGTACTCGAGGCACAGATCTGAGGCTTCGACATGAGTCGCATCTTCATGGACGGAGGAAGCGGCATTAACCTCATGTTCGCAAGTACCTTGCGAGCAATGAGGATCCCTCTGACCTACCTAGAGGTCTCGAACACGACATTCCACGGCATCGTCCTAGGCAAGGGCATATATCCCCTGGGAAAAATCAACCTCGACATCATCTTTGGCACGCCGAAAAACTTTTGACCGAACGCATCGACTTCAAAGTCGTCGACTAGCCCTCACAGTACCACTGCATCCTCGGACGTGTCGCGTTCGCCAGGTTCATGGCAGTACCGCACTACGCCTACCTACAGATGAAAATGCTAGTGTAACATCCCAAAACTCTAATCCAATGTTAATCAAGATGAAACCTACCCCATTTAGGGTTAACAAAAACTTTTCCATTTAAAAATCATTAAGCATTCATATGTGTGTGCATTTAAATTAGGAGTTGTTTTGAATTGCCATGTTTGAGTGATCCATTGGTTGTAAAAGGATTCTAAGGTGAATTAAACATCATCTAGATCATTCCCAAACAAATCCCACAGAAAAAGAAATCAAAAAGAATAAAATAAAGAAATGGTCATTTGTGCCATTTTAACTAACTAGCCTACTTTGGCTATTCCTAGAACTCAAATCTTAACAGAAACAATTGTGGATCTTTGCACCCCTTGCTAGTACAAGTAGTGATGTACCAAGGCCCACTTTGTTTCATCCCAAAAACTTTCAAACACAAAATTTAAATGACTTTTGAAAATTGAATCTAGTGTAGGCATCAAGATCACACTTATTCAAAAACCACTCAAATGAACTCCATTTTTAAATCCCAAGCAAACCTAGATGCTTAAGCGTAAGTTACATTGCTCCACCAAAAATCAGCCCAAAATTCAAATATTTTGTTCATGCGGCCATTGTGTCGAACAGGTGGCATGCATAAGAATTCTGCCTAACTATTACTTTGTGTAGATCAATGCTTTGTCGAGTGTTTGGACCTCATTTGGTTCCCCTGTCCCTCCCAGCTCTAACAAAACCCCCACCGGCCTACCCCGAAGCCTGGAGCAGCAGTGGAGCGCCGCCACTGTATGGTCACCACCAGCCAGAAGCGGGCAACACGCCAGGGACCGAGCCGCGCCATTCCAGCGTGCCCTCTAGCTCACCCTACCGCCGCCCACGGTCCACCCCTCGATCAACCCTAGCCCCTGGACCACTCCCCAGCAGCGCCGCCCTTTCTCTCTACGAGCCAGCCAAAGCGCGCTAGAGCACGATTGCCGCCAGCACGCAGCAGACTGCGCCTTGACGCCATATCGCGCACGCCGCTCCGCCTCGACCCTAGCCCCCCGCCAGACACGGCCGTGCACCACCGCCTCGTCGAGCACCGCCTCTGTCTCCTAGAGCGCGGGAAGCTCCCGACCATATGCCACCGCCCCTAGCCACACCATTGCGCCGTAGCTGACCGCCAGGGAACCGCGAACCATCCGCCTACCTCACCCACGCCGATAGCCCCCTGTACCGTCCTCGTTAGAGACGCCTGCCCACACCTCTCGGTCTCACCGTCGCGCCTATATAAGCAGGCCTCCCCGTCACGAATTCCTCACACCATTACACTCACCTCTCTCCCTTGAACATTTCCCCTCTCTCGCCGGAGCTGCTCAAGCCGTAGTTCGCCGGAATTGCACCGGAGGAGCCTGCTGCAGAGGAGGAGAAGTGACCATCGATTCCGTCTACCGCAGCCCCTGCCGTGACGTCACCTGAGTCCACCGTCGCCGTCCAGTTCGATCGCCCGCCTCGCCGCACTAGTTAGAGCCCTGATATGTCCCCAGTAGACCCCCACCGTCTGTTTAGGGTTCAGTCTCGCTGACGACGAGTCCGTCGTCGACGACGACTATGAGCCGTTGATCCACGTTATAATCGTGTGGCCCAGATCGCTAGATACTGTTTTGGGTTTTAAGTCTCGCTGACAAGCGGGACCTACCTGTTAGCCACCCTCTACGCCACTGAGCGTGACTAGGCCGGCCCATTTCCTTTCCTGCGCGACCCAGTTAATTCAAATATAGTTTTTTCTATTTTGGTTTAAACTCAATTCTGTCCCTTAGTTCAAAAATCAATTCAGGAAGATTTACTGAACCAAATTGAGTGATTCCAATTTTGTTGGAAAGCTTTTGAAAATATCTATCGAAGACCGTTGGATTTAATTCATTTAGAGTTAGAGGTCTCTCCTAGTATAAATAATAAGATAGAAGCATTTGCACATTCAAACATTTTTATAAAATCAACCATAGCTTTTGAGTTGATTCCAACTCTCAAAAATCACATTTAATCATACCTATCTGAATATGTAATAATATTAAGGTTTGCTTGCAGTGACTTTGGACTAGTACCAAATTAATGCTATATAGGCATTCTAGTCACTTTAAATCATTAAATATTAAAGCTTAAACTTATTAAAATGTGATCCAACCTTTAAATCACATTCCCATATGTTAGAATATGTGGTGATGACATGTGTCCATATGATCCCATATTTTAATTGGAGAATATTAAATCTTAGTTATTTTCAATGAGTAGAAATTATTTTTCTTAAATAAAAAGAATGAAGCTAGTTAATAAAACCTTGTGATGATAGTAGATCATCAAATGTGTACCTTAGAGTGCTAAGTAGACTAGTTAAGTATTGTTTGGTGATTGTGTATCCCGTATGTATTTATAGAAGATAGTACCGACCAAGCTTTCGAGGAGGAGGAGTTCTACCAAGAGGAGGAGGAAGAAAACTTCAACCACTGCACCAACCAAGGCAAGCCACCATTAACAATGCAAGATAACCCTTGCAAGCTAGATAACCTACCCAAATGCCTTAGGCATGCTTTGGTTATACCCTTTGACTTTTACCTACCCCATGTTTTATTATATTTATAAGCTTTACTTTCTTTACTTTACCAAAATCCTTTACTTGTTTGAAGGTAGCATAAAAGTATAAAACTTGACCTATCTAGATACCCTTAAATGTCATTCTATGGAATGAGATTGAGATTAGCATCCCACCTTAGTGAACACTCTTAACTTAGTAGCTTAGAGCTAAATCAAAACTTGAGTCACTTTAGATGGGAACACTTGGTGAAAATGAATTGTGAAAACCTTGGAATGATGAGTCATTCTATTGAGATGTTTTGACATGTGTTGAGAAACACAAATGGTTTATGATGATGAAAATGTTGAGGCATGAGCATTAGCCCCTTTTTACAAAACTGATGGTTGGATTCGGATGCGATACCATTCCATTTTTTACCGTACAACCACATTACCTGAATTGGGTAAGGCTTAGCCAGAAGTTTATATGCATTAGTATTAGTTCCCTCGCAGGAGAGATTTGAGCTGAGGCTACCTCTCGATGTTGTCCACCTATGTAGTGCCCAAGATGACAGATGGTCATGGTTGGGAGGCCATGCTCATAGGAGAGGTGCTTATACTAGGGTGTGTAAAGGAAAGGTTATGTTTGATTATCTGCATACTAAGTATGATGATTCAGGGTTATCCCTAACAGATGTATCAAATCTTGTGGTGAAAGTGTACCACCTCTGCAGAGTGTCAAACTATTCGAATAGCCGCGTCCGCGGTTATGGACAGTTGGAGTGTCCATACTGTTTCGTTGTCAGATGTTTTCAAAATGACTTATGAAATGAATGATGAATCTTGACTTGGCTACAACAGGGTTGTGACTATGACACTAGCTTCCCAACTTAAGGGATTCTAGAACTTTATTTATCTTTCTTTGCTTCTGAATTCAACTTAGGTTTTAAACTTAACTTTACAAGTAAACTTAGAGTTAGCTATCCCACTAGAACTACCTTGCTTGTTAGTGATAGTTTGCGAGTACTTAAAGAGAACTCATGGATTTTGTCCCTGGCTATTCCTATGGCCATACTATGAAGGAGACTACCAAGATGAAGGACAGCAGGACGGCTATGATAACTAGGACTATCTTCCATCGTCAACATTGCCTGTGCCACTGAAGATGGACCCCACCGCTACGCTTATTATTTATTCCGCTACTTGTTGTATTAAGACTGGATCATGAGATCCTTTATTCGTGTAAGACCTTATTATGGTTTGTAATGGATGATGTACTGTGATATCCAATCTGTTATGTCTCGCAAAAATGTTAATCCTGGGATTGCGATGTATGACATAATAGGCATCTGGTATTAAAAATTTGGGCGTTGACAAGTTGGTATCAGAGCCATCCTGACCATAGGAGACCCTAGTTAGAATGGACGTCCGAACAAAAAAAAACTTAGTTTCAAAACCAAAGTGAGTATTTATGAAAAATTATTTCCTCTCTTACCCTTGGGAATTCATTCTTTCTCAAAAATTCATGTTCCTCCAATTCTTACATTACTACATAAAATTTGACACACTTTATCACTTCACTAACTTCCTCATCCTTAATTCTTGCAGATGGAGACTCAGTTTAGCAAGTTCCACCAGTTGGGCAACGGAGGCCAACTGATCTTCGAGAGGGATCTAGATTCACTGTCTGAGTTATTGGGACGCCCACATCCGGAGTTTCTTGGAGCTCAACTTCCTAGACCCCCAGGAGGAGATTTACAATGGCTAGTCGCCGCTGATCTTCGAGGGAGCATAGAAGAACCAACGTTCAAGAGAATCCAGTTCTCCGTGAGAGAGAACAATTGGCTAGATGGATTAGCCAGGGCAATGCATGAAGGTCTCGCACGTCTGTGTGCCCTGAGTGTCAACCAAATCCAAGGAACCCGCTTTGTTCACTATGCAAGGCGTGACTTCATGAGAATGCCAATGGAGATGCCAAGTCACTCGGAGTTGAAGTGTCAAGTGGAGAACCTTGACTTCCTGCTATACGACCGCCAGAAGGAATTAGACAATGCTAGGGAGTTTGCCAACCACAACCTTGCCATTGCCACTCAGAAGGCCCATACTTTCTCACTGCTTGTCAAGGACCATCAGTCTCTTCGCCACCAGTGCGAAAAGAAGGATCGCACCATCGACCGTATTTGCAAGAAGGTGGCCGACCTCGAGAAGACCATCAAGGAGCAAGAAGCTCAACTTGCATCAAAGGAGGAAGAAGAGGAAGGTGAAGACATCTAGGGAGATCTGGACTCTTACATCAGCAATGATGATGACTTTCTGGAGGAGGATGCCGTGGACTTCTACACCGACGATGAGGACTCCGACTTCATCGATGATGAGTAGATGCACTAGAGCACTGTCGAAGCATGAGATGTATCGGTCCCAATGTATCATAGCTTGCAGAATGGTTCCTAAAACCATATGTTTTCCCTTATTGTTATGGTGTGTGTGTTTGTATCGTGTGCTTGTTTGAATGAATGAAATGGAGTTAGTTGAAAAACCTAAGTCAAACTCAAAGTTTTAGCTTTGAAACCAAAACCATGAACCTTAGAACTTTCCCTCTTACCCCTTTATTTATCTCAATCTTCAGATGACTCGTGGAAACCTGTCGTGGTGGTGGCACGGCAGATGCCATGGGTAGGCTAAAGTTTGGGGCCAATGGATGCTAGTGGGATCTGGGGAGGGGAGATGTAGTGGATTCTACACACAGAGGTTCATGCTCTTTGCTGATGTCATCCATGAGGTTCTTCCCTCTCAATCTTAGTTCGTCCACCCGTTCGGGCGCGACGTCAAGCTTATTTGCTTTGGCATATTCTCGCAGGGTCCTGTTTAAGGACTCCCGCAAGGCCGACACCTTTTTTGCCTCTATCAGCACCTTTTGCCTGGTTTCCTCTAACTCTGCCTGAGCATTTGCCGGATTAAGTATCGGCGCTACAGGTGTAGTCAAGCTTTCTATGGTCGCCTGAAGAATATTCTCTGGCCTTTCCAGAGGTGGCCCTCTTACTCTTGGTGCCTTTGGGGTGGTGTCTTGCACCTCGGTCGGGTTGGTTGCTGGTGGGATTACCTCGGTGGGCATTGGTGCTGTCTGCCTGTGCGCGCCCTGTACACCGGTGGCGGGTTCTCTGCCTGATCCAGCAGCTGCTACTCCAGTTTGCACCTAGGCCACGACCATTACCTCGACGCTACCTGCAGGATGCGCTCCGGGCGGATGGCCTGCAGCGTTAAGAGGTGGATCTCCTGTAATAACAACTTGGTGAGGATAAACGCTGGAGATGTCGACGCCGACATAAACCTGGTGCCCGCCCAGGTTGATGAAGACACCATTACACGGGGGAGCTTTCCCCCTGAAGCTCCCTGTATTGTCGCTGACATAATCACAGAGACCAAATCTCTGGACTAAGCCAGAAACAACGCGCTCGCCAGTCTTGATGAAGTTTCCCGTCCGGATCATAACTCCAGCTAGCACCGATGCTGGCCCCACGGTGGGCGCCAACTGTCGTGGTGGTGGCACGGCAGATGCCATGGGTAGGCTAAAGTTTGGGGCCAATGGATGCTAGTGGGATCTGGGGAGGGAAGATGTAGTGGATTCTACACACAGAAAGCTAACGCAAAGATCTGTATTTCTCCTTCCTTGGGTTACAAGTGCTCCTTGAGCTGTATACAAGGAGAAAGAGAGAACTTTACCAGCCTAACGGTACCAAGAATGAGTCGATCCCCTCCTTAGGGTCCAAGCCTGCCCTTATAAAGGAGAGCCTTGGGTTCCTTTAGGGCTGATGTGGCAAGCATATTCGAGGAATATGCTTGTCCCAATATAGTAGTTCGGTGCCCCCCTTTCCCTGTCGCTCCCCTAATGACGGCAAGGTTCCAGAGGGGCCCTCCTGTGTGCCTCGGGCTTCAGGACTGTCACCTCCGTGACCTCCTTCTGTCTCTCTGTCGCTCTGCGCCTTTGTCCCTAGTGCTTGGCTTCGCTCAGATTCTCCCTAGCCTGCTACTAGAGTTTGACTTTAGGCTTCTCCTTCTCCTGCAAGCTTCGTATCATTCGGACCTGCCTCGCGTAACTCGTCTTGTCCTTCACGTGCATCAAGATTACTTGGGCTAACCCGGCCGACATACGCAGTATCCCGGCCGGGTAATGCCTTGCCATTACTATAAGGGTCCTGCCCTTTCCTATCTCGGCCGACCTCTACAGGATTCGGCCGACTCAGATTGTAACTCGGAAACTAAACGGGGAACACCCTTTCGTCTTTCCCCGTCTTTACCCTATCCGGGGTTACCTCCCCAACATTAGTCCCCGAAGCTGGTATGGCCCCGCCGATAACCTCGGTCGGGTCATATCAGTTTCACGACACTCGTTATGTATTGTTTCCGAGTTACCTTGTCGTGGTGATAACACCGTATTTAGTAGTGCACGCCTCGTCCCACGTGTCATCCTCATCATTGTTTCTCTATTTTTTGTTCCTCTACAGCGTTTACTGACAAGCTACAGTTACTGTCGCGCCTATCACGCCGTTGCTGCGACGCCTCGTGCGCCGTTCTCGTTGGGGATCGTGAGCTCCTTGGTCAATCGTGTGGCCTTTGGTGCGGTTCCGCTCAGCGACGTGTGGTCGTGCTGCGCACATGACCCGCGCTGCCAACTGCCACACCCACGATTCCACTACCTTGCTTGCGGCTAGGTTATAAAGAGGGGCGCGGCGCCTGGGAGTTTCTTTTTCCCCTTCTCGCTCGCCCGCACCCTTCTTCTTCCTCGCGCTTTTGCGCTCGTTCGTGGTTCTGCCGCCGCACGCTCAACTGGTTCTGCGACGAGGAGGACTCCGCTGCGCTGCTCCGTCTGTCTCGTTGCCGCTTACTTGTTCCGGCGTCGTCGCCGGTGAGTTCTTTTCGGTCTTGCTGCCTAGGCTTTCCTCTAGATTTCTTCGTTTCCTCTTTGTTCGTGCGCTGCGGTTCTGTCGTCGTTCCGCCGCCGTTTTTGCGTAGAATTGCGACGGGGCCTCGTAGCTCTAAGTTTTCATCCGCTGCGAGTTGTTCCTCCGACGATCTTTCTGGCGAAATCATGTCTAGTTCCTTTAGCGGTGCCCTGGTAGAGGATGATGATGCTGGCTCTGGGCCTGAGCGGGGCTCGTGGCAGGGCTCCTCAGTTACCCGGCGGGAGATCGAGTGGCTCATCCGAACCCGGAGGATCCCCGCCGAGGTCTCTTGTCGTTCACCCGGCAACGAGTTATCTCCGGAAGTTAGTGAGGGCGAGTATATAGTTTTTATGTCACATTTCTCGCGCGGCTTCGGTCTCCCTCTTAGCGATTTTGCAAGAGAGTTTCTCGACTACTTCGGCCTTCAGCCGCATCATCTTCCTGCGAACGCCATCGCTTCTCTTTCTGCATTCATCTCCGCCTCGGAGGGATACTTCGGCCTATGGCCGTCCGTGCACGTCTGGGCAAAGTTCTTCCAGATCCGTTCTAATGTAGTCCCTGACAAGTCTCTGCACCCTTCCGAGAAACTGCTTACTCAGTGCGGGGCGGCGTCCATTACACCTCGGAGGAAGTCTGTATTTCCTCGTGTCACCGGGTTAGAGTCATGCAAGAAGTGGCACAAATCCTTCTTTTACGTCAAGAACAGAGGAACAAAAGACAAGATTCGGCTCCCTGCCTTCTCCATTAGTCCGCCTTCCAAGGTGAATTGGACTTACAATCCTAGGAGGAGCCACGTCTTGGCCGAGCTTTTCGAGACTCGACTCAAAGAACTGATCCGGGCCGGGTTACGCGGCGAGGACTTGATGGCTACCTTCATCAGCAGCCGAATTTGCCCATTCTAGAAAAGGACGCACAAACTTTGCTACATGAGTGGTCCACTTGACCCCAACCGAGTCTCGACCGTCGAACTGGACAACTACCTTGTCTTCAAGCGCGTCCGAGCTATATTTAAGACGGAGATGCCTGAAGATTGGACCTGGGGATTGAAACCGTTTACCCGCGAGCGTCCTCCTCCCGCAGTAAGTTTAACCATCAATGCTTTGATTTTCTATTGTTTTCAGAGCTGTTTTCCCTAACCTTCCTTCTTTTTCGCCTCACAGAGGTTCGCAGAGCAAAAGGACGAGGACGCCGAGGTTTTGTCGCTTCCGTGGACTGCGGATCGGAATACCCCGGACGTTGGGGAGCCGGACTCCGAAGAATTCATCCCTAAGTCGGATCCCGCTATGGCTCGTGCTCGTGGCAAGACTTCGGTCCATGAGGAGGAAGGTGATTCGGACGAGGTCCAAGCTCTTGAGGTAGTTGCCGCAATGCCTATTTCTTATGCATTTCCGGCTTCTACTTTCCCAGCTAATCCGGCCGGTCAGGTTCATGACGCCGAGCCTATTGCATCCCGGCCCCCAGTTACCTCGGGGAAACGCGGGGCTCCTGCTAGTGCTTCAGAGGCGGCCCCCAAGAAACGAATGAAGAAGTCTGCTCCGAACCCTCCCAGGCGCAAGACCATGCCTGGGGTCACAGGGTAAGTTCGTTTTGCTCGTATTTCTTGTTTCCCTGTTTTTGTTTTTCATTCTGACACCCTTTTTTCTTTCTTATTTTCACAGTGCTCCGCTTTCCGTTAAGCCTGGCGGTCCTACCATGACTAGCCGCCCGATTCGGCAGCCGTCTCCTCCGCCCATTGAAGATACTAGGATTCCTAGTCCTGCTCGTGCTACGTCTCCTCCAGCTCCACATATGTCACCCCCTCGTCATGATGCGCCTGATACTCGCGTCTCCGAGATTTCTACCGAACCCGTTGCCCTCCATTGAATCCGAGCATATCCACCGAGCCTCTTTCTACCTCTGTAGCTCCTACTGTAACCCCAGCCGCAGCCATGGTCGTTAATACTCCGGCGCCCTCTGCGCCTGTGATCCCTCCTGCTTCTAAAGGCACTGTTCCAATTGCCGAGGTATCGGCTTCTGCTGGTGCCTCCTCTACAGTAAGAAAAACTGTTGCCACCAAGGCTCCAACTTCCCAAAAAGGTTTGGTCGGCTCTTCTCAGTCGAGTATTGCTGACGTGCTGCGTAAAGGGATTGCTCCCGCCAAAGCCTCTACTACTCCGGCCGCCGGTACCCAGCTTGCTCTTCATACGAGCCCTGCTGCCTCGGTAATTACACAGCATGTCCGGGGTAAAGTCCTTACTCGGACGGCCAGTGGGAACAGCCTCGGCTCGCTGGTGGAATATGCTCATAACTGGAATGCTGCTGATCAGCTTGAAGGCAATCCAAACAGTCAGCCGTTTCAACTTTCCGACATCAGCAGCCGTTTGGATCAAGCTGCCAAGATCATTCTGGATAGCAACAAGATGAACGAGGTAATTGTTGCTTCCCGGGGTTTAGGCTGATTCTCCATATGCTATTATATGTACATTAGTCCCCGAAACTTGCAAACGAGTAATTTGTTATTCGCTTGGAAGTTTTTATAGTGCTCTACTTAACTCGACTTAATTTAGGGTTCGACCCTATATCCGAGTTGATCTATCTTAAACTTTGCTAGCTGTTCTTTGAATGTCTAGCCACATAGGTTCGGGTTAAGCTTTCGCTTGACTCGAATCTACTTTTGGCTTTGAATATCCAACCACCTAGATCTGGGTTAAGTTTTCGCTTAACGCGGATCTGTTTTGGCTTTGAATATCCAGCCACCTAGGTCTGGGTTAAGTTTTCGCTTAACTCGGATCTGTTTTGGCTTTGAATATCCAGCCACCTAGGTCCGGGTTAAGTTTTCGCTTAACTCGGATCTGTTTTGACTTTGAATATCCAGCCACCTAGATCTGGGTTAAGTTTTCGCTTAACTCGGATCTGTTTTGGCTTTGAATATCCAGCCACCTAGGTCCGGGTTAAGTTTTCGCTTAACTCGGATCTGTTTTGGCTTTGAATATCCAGCCACCTAGATCTGGGTTAAGTTTTCGCTTAACTCAGATCTGTTTTTGCTTTGAATATCCAGCCACCTAGGTCCGGGTTAAGTTTTCGCTTAACTCGGATCTGTTTTGGCTTTGAATATCCAGCCACCTAGATCTGGGTTAAGTTTTCGCTTAACTCGGATCTGTTTTGGCTTTGAATATCCAGCCACCTAGATCTGGGTTAAGTTTTCGCTTAACTCAGATCTGTTTTGGCTTTGAATATCCAACCACCTAGATATGGGTTTAGTTTTCGCTTAACTCGGATCTGTTTTGGCTTGGACTATCCAGCCACCTAGGTCCGGGTTAAGTTTTCGCTTAACTCGGATCTGTTTTGGCTTTGAATATCCACTCATCGTTTGTTCTATTGCTCAGGTTGCACATGACCGGCGGACTGCTGAATTTCAAAGACTGCTTTTCTCGCACAAGAAGTTGGAAGAAAAATATGAAAAAGTTATCCCTGTGGTGAAAAAAGCAGGTAACTCGATCATTTTCCTTGTCATCTCTAATATTGTCATTGTTTTGTCTGCGGGATGCCGGCTTACTTTGTGGGTTAACAGGTAACATCAATAATCTCAACATTCATCTTGAGAAGAAAGTCAAGAGCTTGGAAGGTTAGTTTTCCATCTACCTCGTACTTTTCCCTTTCTAAGACGTGCACTAAGTTTTTTTTTACTTTGTTTGGCTTTGGTAAAGCCGAGATACGAACCTTTGCATCATCTCACCAAGATTGTACGCCCATGCCTGATGTAATGCTGCATTTTTTAGAACAAGGCGCCACTCATTCGGCGCAGCTAAAAGAAAAGGATGACGAGATAGCTCGCCTAAGCGCCGAGGTGGAGGCCCTTAAGCTTTCTCAGAAATCCGAGCTAGAAAAGGTCGATCAGGAGTTCTCCGAGGAGAAGAACCGGCTGGCTTTGGAATTGCAAAAGAATAAAGAGCTCTTTGAGGCTGCCGAGCTGAAAACTCGAGGAATGAGCGAGGAAATTGCTCGCTTTGAGAAGAACAAGATTGACTGGGCGAAGGACCTTCAGATGATGATGAGTTACATTCATCGTAAGCATCTTAACACAGCCGGATTATCTTTCTTCCTTCTGCTGCCCTCTGACGCCTCCCTTTTTTGCGCAGGTCATTTTCCTGAAGCTAAGCCCGTGAGCTCTAAAGCGGTCCTTGATGCTCGTGCACGCCGAGGTCTCCCTGTTGACGTGAATTTTGAATATTCAATAGAAGATTTCTTGGTTTCTGCCGGCGCTGCCCTTGGTCCGATGAAAATCATGGGCAAGGACTTGGTGCTGGCAGCTATTCGAGCCCACCGTGCTCTCTGGCCGAATACCTCTGGGACTCCTAACATCAGTGAGATCGAATTGCTGGTGACTAGATTGTATGCCTATGAAAAACAACTAAGTCTTTGGAGGGAATCTGCTGGGCGAGCTGGCGCGGATATGGCCCTCACCGTTATCATGTCATGGTACGAAGACATCTCTCTTGATATCTTGAGAAATCTGCGCACTGGTTCTCGTTGGGTTGAGGACCCCACTTTCGTCGCTCTCCGGCAAGCTCGCGCCTTTCAACTCATCGAGTATGCCGACGTGCACACCTGGAATGAAGGTCCGAGCTTTCTCCCTAACTTGGATGATGAGGTTGCGGTAGAGGATACATCAGACGATAACTCGGCTGAACAGGGTGAAGGCGCAGATGATTCGGCTTCCTCTGGTGACTCCAGTTCGAGCTCGGACGGCAATGGTGACGCGCGGTCCTCCTCCAAAGGTACTGGGCATTCAACTGCGCAAACTGATGCCCCTCAGCAGCCTCCAGCTTCAGCCGAGGTTGCACCTAGGTCTACGGAGGGCGAGGTAACATCGGCCGAAGTTCCTCCTACCTCGGAATCCCCAGCCCCTGACCAAGTTGCCGCCTCTCCAGCTAAAAACGTTTAAGTCATTTGCTATCCCTGGTATGCCGGGCGTACGATGTAGGTGAAACATTCATCTGTTCTTTGTATGGAATGAATTTCTTTTGTCGTGTGCTGTTGAGACACATGTTTGTAATTGTTATCACTTTGTGTAAGTGGTCTTGTTTGTCCGAATTTTTTGCTGTGTTGGGCAGCGATTTCTTAATTTGGGGACGTATCTATCTTCATATTCGTGGTTTACCCACTTGATCCAGGTGTGAGCTTCGTATATCATATTAGTTTGGACTGTTGTTACTTTCAAAATCGAAGTTCGATACTTTCTTTGTAGCAAAGGCTAGCCAGGACTTCGGAACAAAATATAGCAGTCCGCGAGTTAATGCCTATGGCGCCGAAGTTTAGTGTATAAACCGAACTGCGGAAAAAAATAATATAAGGCGGTTGGCGAGTCGCTGCTCAAGGTGCCGAGGTTTAGTGCACGGAAATTGTAATATCATATGACAGTCCCCGAGTTACTGCTTTGGATGCCGAGGTTTAACATACAACATGAAATTGAAATGACCTATGGCAGTCCCCGAGGTACTGTGCTGGACGCCGAGGTTTGATTCATAAAATGAAATTGAAATAACATACGGCAGTCCCCGAGTCACTGCTCTGGACACCGAGGTTTAGTACATAATATGAAATTGAGATAACATATGGCAGTCCCCGAGTCACTGCTCTGGATGCCAAGGTTTAATACATCATTGGTCCTTGACCTTGAAATACTATGCTATGAGTAAAATGGACGAAGCAAGGCTACATTCCATGGCCGCTTCGTTTCTTCGCCAGCTTTGTCTGCCTTGTTCCTTCTGGGGGATTGAGCGTCGATTAGATAATAGGCATCGTTATGTAATGCTTTGCTCACAATGAATGGTCCCTCCCATGGAGGTGACAGCTTGTGCATGCCGGCCGTGCGTTGCGCCAGTCGGAGGACTAAATCTGCTTCTTTGAATACCCTTGGATTCACCTTCTTGCTATGATATCGTCGCAAGTTCTGCTGATAAATAGCTGATCGTGATAGTGCCAGTTCTCTGGCTTCTTCAAGCAGGTCTACCGTATCTTGCCCAGCTATTTCGTTTACCTCTGAGGTTGTATACTAAGTAACTCTTGGCGAGTCATGTATTATGTCGGCTGGAAGCACGGCCTCTTTCCCGTATATCAGAAAGAATGGTGTATAGCCTGTTGATCTATTCGGAGTAGTCCTGAGGCTCCATAATACGGCTGGGAGTTCCTCAATCCAACATCCTGCCGACCTTTGCAGCGGTTCAACAAGTCGTGGTTTTATTCCTGACAATACTAGTAGATTAGACCTCTCTACTTGCCCATTAGACGCTGGGTGATCCACAGAGGCAACATCTAGTCTTATATGTTTCTCTCTGCAAAATCTGGCGAAGGCTCCTTCTGCAAAATTTGTGCCATGATCCGTAATAATACTGTGCGGATACCCATATCTTAAAATAATATCTTTGAGAAATTTCACTGCTGTGGGCCCATCGCATTTTTTATTGGTTTCACCTCAATCCATTTCGTGAACTTGTCCACCATAACCAATATGTGGGTCATTCCCCCTCGGGCCGGCTTAAATGGTCCCACCATATCTAAGCCCCACACAGAAAATGGCCAAGTGATGGGTATCGTTTTTAACTCGGCCGATGGCATATGTATCCTGGTTGCATATCTCTGACAACCATTGCATTTTTCAACCAACTCTTTGGCTTCTTTCAACGCCGTTGGCCAATAAAATCCATGCCTGAATGCTTTGGCTACCAAGGCACGAGATGACGCATGGTGTCCACACTCTCCTTGATGTATATCCAGGAGGATCTCCTGGCCTTCTGCCGAACTCACACATTTCTGCAATACGCTTGTGACGCTTCTTTTATATAGCTCATTGTTTATGATTGTATAAGCTTTTGCTCTCCTTACAGTTTGTCTAGCTAATACTTCATTATCCGGCAATATCGACTCTTTAAGGTAAGAGAATATGGGTTGCGCCCATGGCGGTGTGATTTTTTCTGGTGTGGTTTCACTGTCTATTTCCATATTTTCTGCCGACATATCTACCTCTGCCTTCTCCATAATTGTGCTCACTTCTGCTGTCCTCCTCTTGAGGGGTTCCGAGTCATATTGCTGGTCTACTTCCATCGGCGCATTATCTTCTGCTGAATTTGTCGGAATAAAGATAGATTCAGATTCTGGTGACGGGATTATTGATGGTTTTCTGAGGTGTTCCAGGGCAATGCCTGGGGGAATTGACTGTCGGGTTGATCCGAGCTTTGACAACGTGTCTGCGGCATCATTTTCTACCCGAGGTATGTGGTGAAATTCACATCCTTCAAAGTATCCACTGATCTTTTGCACATGAAATCTGTATAAAGCCATATTAGCATCTAATGCATCATAATTGCCTGAGACTTGCTGTACTACTAGGTCCGAGTCCCCATAGCATAAGATTCGGTGTATGCCAATCTCTTTTGCTACTTTCAATCCGTGGACCAGTGCTTCATATTCGGCTACATTGTTGGATGCGGCAAAATGTATTTGTAGCACATATTTCAGCTGATCTCTTTTAGGTGAGGTTAACACTATTCCTGCCCCCAAACCATTTCTTAGTTTGGAACCATCGAAATGCATCGTCCAATAATTTAGATCTGGTAATGGTGGCTCATATTGCACTTCGGCCCAGTCTACGAAGAAGTCGGCGACTGCTTGAGATTTAATTGCATCTCTCCTATCAAATTGTGGAGCGTATGGTGACAACTCGATTGCCCATTTTGCTATTCGACCACTTGCATCTTTGTTGCTCAATATGTCGGCTATGGGCGCTTCACAGATCACTCTGATGGGATGTTCTTCGAAGTAATGTTTAAGCTTTTTTGCCGACATATATACTCCATAAGCCATCTTCTGATAATGTGGGTAATTATGTTTTGAAGCGGATAATACCTCGCTTAGATAATACACCGGCCTTTGTACGGATTTATCATCTTCAAGTCGTTCTACTACGACTACAACACTCACTACTCTGTTGGTAGCCGCTATATAGAGTAACATAGGATCTTTTGATAATGGAGAAGCCAAAACGGGTGCTGTGACTAACATTTTTTTCAACTCATGAAATGCACTGTCCGCTTGCGGGGTCCAAATGAATTTATCTGATTTCTTCATCAGCTGATATAGTGGTAGTGCCTTTTCTCCCAGCCGACATACAAACCGGCTGAGCGAGGCTAGACAACCTGTGAATTTTTGTACATCATTTAAGCATCTCGGCAATTCCATTCTTTCTACTACTTTTATCTTTGTTGGGTTGGCTTCTATACCTCGGCTAGATACAAGAAAACCGAGCAATTTTCCTGCCGGCACGCCAAACGTGCACTTTTCCGGATTAAGTTTCATTCGGAATCTTCTCAAGTTTACGAAAGTTTGCGGTATATCTTCCAGTAAGGTTTTGCTTTCCTTGGTTTTGATGACCACATCATCTACATATACTTGTACATTTTTTCCTATTTGATCGTGTAGACATTTTTGCATGCATCTTAGATATGTTGCTCCTGCATTTCGCAGGCCGAATGGAATTGTGCGATAGCAATAAGCCCCGTACGGGGTAATAAATGCAGTCTTTATTTGATCGGCCGGATTTAACGGTATCTGGTGGAAACCAGAGTACGCGTCTACAAATGATAATAACTCACAACCAGCAGTCGAATCAATGACTTGGTCTATTCTAGGCAATGGAAAAGGATCTTTTGGACACGCCTTGTTTAGGTTCGTGTAATCGATACACATTCGCCATACAATGGCTACATTGGGATCATCTTTCTTCTTTTCTACCAGCACCGGATTCGACAACCAATCCGGGTACAACACCTCCATGATGAACCCGGCTGCGAGGAGCCGAGCTATTTCATCCCCTATTATTTTTCTCCTATCTTCGGCGAAGCGGCGGAGAGGTTGCTTCACCGGCGTTGCTCCGGGCCTTACATTCAAAGAGTGCTCATCCAACTCCCTCGGAACACCTTGCAGATCCTGAGTTGACCATGCAAATATGTCCCGATTCTCACGGAGGAAGTTGGCGAGCTCGCTTTCCTATTTAGCGTCCAGGCCTGCACCAATAGTAACAGTACGCTCCGGGAATTGCTCATCTATTTGAAACTTCTTCGTTTCTTTAGTCGGCTGAAAAGAGACACTGCCGTGCGGGTTGGCTAGTGCCGGCATGTTCAGCTGTGCCGACTGAGCGAGGGCTGCTACCTCCTGAATCCTTCTTTTTTCTCTTGCTATAACCAATGATTCGGCCAAATTTGACCCGGCTGATGCACACTCCATTGATTTCTTGTAATCCCCTGTTATAGTTATCACTCCTTGTGGTCCGGGTAGTTTCATTTTCAGATAACTTATATGACAACTGCCCATGAATTTGGCCAACGCTGGTCATCTGAGTAGAGCATGATAACAGCTCTCTAGATCCACCACTTCAAACTCTAAATTCTCTGCTCTGCAGTTATCTCTTGTGCCGAATAACACATCCACTCGGACCTTACCAATGGGTTCACCTGAAAGCCCTGGCACTATCCCATGGAAAGTGGTCCTCGTGGATTGCAACATGTTCTGCGATATTCCGAGTTTATGCATGGTATCTTTGTACATGATATTGATACTACTTCCATTGTCTATGAGTACTTTTGAAAATTTGACATTGATGCTTGGTCCAACAAATGTCGGATCCAGTACAAGTGCATATGATCCGGGATTTGGCATTATCTTGGGATGATCCTTTATGCTCCAAGTTATCTCCTGATCCGACCAAGGCACATATCTTGGTACTGCTGGCATTACTGCATTTACTTCCATATGCCGGCGCTGCACACTTTGCTTGTCTTGTTGTTCCGTTGTGAACACGCAATAGGACTGATGATGTTCTCTGTAATCATTGCGTCCGGTATTCGCTGGATTTGTTCTTACATCCTGGACTTGGTTCATCACTTGATGCACCGTGTCTCTCCGATCCGAGTTATCGTACCTCGGGGGAGGGGGCGGTAACATCAGTTGTTGTGCATTTGCTCCAGTCAACTGTGGCTGATGCTGCTGATGTACTTGATGGGGTGCCTAGACCCCTGCGGGGTTCCCCATTGCATTTTTCATCCATGCACACTGGCGGGTGGTATGGTTGGCTGGCCTGGATGGGTTTGACGTGTGAAATTTGCACGGCTGATCTAACATGGATTCGAACGTGTACTTCGGCCTCTCCTGCCATTGTTTCTTTTGTTCTGGGGTCCACTGCCTTTTCGCTTCATTTCTTGGTGTCCACTGTTGAGGACCATTCTTCTGCCTTTGAGTTGCTCCGTGACTCGGCGGGTCTTGTGCTACTGCCGCCACTTGGGCCGAATTATATCTGTAATCCGGCCTTTCCTCTCTTCTTCTTCCTCTGAAATCACCGCGCCTAGATGACCCGGCCAAATCTCTTGCATCATGGTCCTGCTGCTGGCGATGATCGGCCGACATTAACTCTGGCTGCGTTGGGTCTCCTAATGCGTAGGAGTCCGCTATTCTGATAGTTTCTGCCAGTGTGGTCGGCATATCTCTTTTTAGACGCTGCCACAATACGCTGCCATAACGACATCCTTGTGCGAACCAAGCAATTGCCTGCGATTCTATGACTCCTTCACATGAGTTTCTCAGGTTACACCACCGAGTTAAAAACTCTCTATCTGTTTGATTCGGCCTCTGCTTGCACATGGCTAACTGTTGTGGCCTGTTTGGCCTCTTGTATGTACTGGTAAAGTTGCTGACAAACATTTCCTCAAAATCCAGCCAACAGTTGATACTGCCGGCTGGTAGATTATCCAGCCACACCCTAGCTGGTCCTTCCAGCATCTGTGGTACATACTGTACTGCCCATCGTAAGTTCCCACCCGCTATTTTTACAGCAGTGGCATAGTCAATTAACCAGTCTTGTGGCTTGGTACTCCTGTTATATGTTTTCGTGCCCCTCGCCAGTTGAAAGTTCGGCACAGGAGGTTCGCCCATGATCCGTGGTCCAAAGCATGTTGGCCCTGGTGGACCCTGTTCTTCCAACAACTCGGACCTGTATAGCCGGTCCAGCTTCACTCTTGCATAATTTGATGGCAAATCTCTGTACAGAACTCTGTCCTGTATTCCATAGTGATTGTTTCCGCCATGGATTGCATATTCCATCACAGAATATCCATCATTGTATCTTTCATTAACTCGATCGTGGCGAGCTGGCCTCGTTTCTCTTTCCTGTCGGGGTTCATGCCTTGGTTGCGGGTTGAGTGGCAGTTCTCTCCCTACTTCGACCGGGGTATTGTTCTCCTGATTGCCTCTCGCGGGCTCTCTTCTGCCGAGATCTCCGTTGCCTCGGCTTCCTCCGTCTCTCTCAACACGGCCGTGGTTCCTCTCCCCACTGTTACCTCGGCTTGCATTTCCTCTGTTCTCATTTGCCTTTCTGGCCATTGCCGGATCATATGGAACAATCTGCTTGTTCCTCTTTCCCGAGGTTACTGCTTTGTCTCTTCGAGCATTATTTGCGGGTGAAGATGCTGCTGCCACGGACAAGGCAGGTGCTGCTCCTACCGAATGAACCATTCGCGAGGCCCCCGGCCTCGCCGGGTTTGCTCTGAGCATTTCCTTGTTTTGCTGGTTCGCGATGCGCACCAGCTCGTTTACTCTTTCTTGTTGTTTCTGCCGGGCCTCACCGGTCAACCCCTCTAACTCTAATGCTGCGGCATTTGCCGCTCTTAGGTTTCTTGCCGGCGTACTGTACCTCGGCAAGCCCAAATCCTCTGATTCTGCTTTATGAGCTTCATGCTCTTTGCTGATGTCATCCATGAGGTTCTTCCCTCTCAATCTTAGTTCGTCCACCCGTTCGGGCGCGACGTCAAGCTTATTTGCTTTGGCATATTCTCGCAGGGTCCTGTTTAAGGACTCCCGCAAGGCCGACACCTTTTTTGCCTCTATCAACACCTTTTGCCTGGTTTCCTCTAACTCTGCCTGAGCATTTGCCGGATTAAGTATCGGCGCTACAGGTGTAGTCAAGCTTTCTATGGTCGCCTGAAGAATATTCTCTGGCCTTTCCAGAGGTGGCCCTCTTACTCTTGGTGCATTTGGGGTGGTGTCTTGCACCTCGGTCGGGTTGGTTGCTGGTGGGATTACCTCGGTGGGCATTGGTGCTGTCTGCCTGTGCGCGCCCTGTACACCGGTGGCGGGTTCTCTGCCTGATCCAGCAGCTGCTACTCCAGTTTGCACCTGGGCCACGACCATTACCTCGACGCTACCTGCAGGATGCGCTCCGGGCGGATGGCCTGCAGCGTTAAGAGGTGGATCTCCTGTAATAACAACTTGGTGAGGATAAAAGCTGGAGATGTCGACGCCGACATAAACCTGGTGCCCGCCCAGGTTGATGAAGACACCATTACACGGGGGAGCTTTCCCCCTGAAGCTCCCTGTATTGTCGCTGACATAATCACAGAGACCAAATCTCTGGACTAAGCCAGAAACAACGCGCTCGCCAGTCTTGATGAAGTTTCCCGTCCGGATCATAACTCCAGCTAGCACCGATGCTGGCCCCACGGTGGGCGCCAACTGTCGTGGTGGTGGCACGGCAGATGCCATGGGTAGGCTAAAGTTTGGGGCCAATGGATGCTAGTGGGATCTGGGGAGGGAAGATGTAGTGGATTCTACACACAGAAAGCTAACGCAAAGATCTGTATTTCTCCTTCCTTGGGTTACAAGTGCTCCTTGAGCTGTATACAAGGAGAAAGAGAGAACTTTACCAGCCTAACGGTACCAAGAATGAGTCGATCCCCTCCTTAGGGTCCAAGCCTGCCCTTATAAAGGAGAGCCTTGGGTTCCTTTAGGGCTGATGTGGCAAGCATATTCGAGGAATATGCTTGTCCCAATATAGTAGTTCGATGCCCCCCTTTCCCTGTCGCTCCCCTAATGACGGCAAGGTTTCAGAGGGGCCCTCCTGTGTGCCTCGGGCTTCAGGACTGTCACCTCCATGACCTCCCTCTGTCGCTCTGCGCCTTTGTCCCTAGTGCTTGGCTTCGCTCAGATTCTCCCTAGCCTGCTACTAGAGTTTGACTTTAGGCTTCTCCTTCTCCTGCAAGCTTCGTATCATTCGGCCCTGCCTCGCGTAACTCGGCTTGTCCTTCACCTGCATCAAGATTACTTGGGCTAACCCGGCCGACTTACGCAGTATCCCGGCCGGGTAATGCCTTGCCTTTACTATAAGGGTCCTGCCCTTTCCTATCTCGGCCGACCTCTACAAGATTCGGCCGACTCAGATTGTAACTCGGAAACTAAACGGGGAACACCCTTTCGTCTTTCCCCGTCTTTACCCTATCCGGGGTTACCTCCCCAACAAAACCCTAGAGGGAGCAGCTCATCGTAGGACCGAATGCTGTAGATTATGCAGATGTTAGTGGCAGACCGTGAAGCAAGCAGGGCGGAGCGCCAGGCCAACTTAGCAACACTGCAGCAGATAGCCCAGATGCCCCAAAACAACCAAGGGCATGGAAATCAGGATAATCAAGGATCCAAGCTGAAAAATTTCCAGAATACCAATCCCCCAATCTTTAGCACTTCGAAGAACCCATTAGATGCTGATGACTGGTTGCAGATGATGGAGAACAATTTGGAAGTAGCCAGAGTTGATGACAACGAGAAAGTTCTTTTTGCCACCCATTACATGGCAGGAGATGCAAGAGCCTGGTGGAACAGCATCCGCCTGATGAACCATGGCCAAATGATGACATGGGAAGCCTTGAAAATCAAGTTCAGCCGCACCCACGTGCCGCAAGGCCTAGTCACCAGAATGAGGGATGAATTCAGAGAGTTGAAGCAAGGCAGAATGACTGTATTGGAGTACCGTGACAAATTCATGTCGCTTGCTAGGTACGCACCTGATGAGATCAACACGGAGGTCAATAACAAGGAGAGATTCCTGAACGGACTGCATGATGAGATGCAGACTGTCCTCGTCAACATCCGCTTCGAGGATCTCGAAGAGCTAGTCGACTCCACGATTCAGATGGAAGGGAAGATTAACCAGGGAAACGACAACCGCAAACGTCGTATGATGCACCAAGCTGGATCCAACAGTCACCAGAAGTACCGTCCCAACCCGTCTGCAGGGTATGTACCAAGAAACAACCGACCCCCAATGTCTCACCCAAGCTACCCCAACTGTAGCGGGGGCAATGTGAAGCCCGGAGGAAACAACAACAACCCCGACAACACCAGAAATTTCAACCGTGCACCTTCCAAGAGCAACATCAACAACAACAACAACACTGCACCCAAAACTAGAAGCAATGTTGTGCCTGTCGCAGCTAAAGACAAGTCCCAGATAACTTGTTTCGAGTGTGGAGTGAAGGGTCACTATTCCAATGAGTGCCCCAAGAAGACTGCCGCCACTGCCAATGTGAATGCCCCAGCTCAACAGCAGCGTCGTGTTCAACCAGGAAGAAGATTTTCCCTAGGGAACCCTCACAACCGCAACGGCCGTCTCTTCCACATGAACACCGAAGAAGCCCAAGAAGCGCCAGATGTAGTGTTGGGTATGTTTTCTGTCAACTCAGTTTTAGCAAGAGTGTTGTTTGATTCGGGAGCATCGCATTCATTTGTCACCGAAGAATTTGCATGCACTAGTAAGATCCACCCAACCAACTTGAAGCATGTCATGATAGTTCAAATTCTCGGTTCAACTACAAAAGCTAGAAAAATTTGCAAAGTTGTGCCTATCAGAATACAAGGGATAGATTTTTATGATAATCTAATAGTACTCGGAACCAAAGGATTGGAAGTACTACTAGGTATGGATTGGATGTCAAAGCATAAAGGACTGATAGTCTGCGCTAAGAAAGCCATCACTATGACCAGTAGCTCTGGAGTAACAGTAGAGCATATATCTGAAACCTTACCTCGTCAATTCAAGTGCAACAAGAGTCTAGCCCTACCCACCATAGACCAAGTCAGAGTAGTCTGTGAATACCCCGACGTATTCCCAGATGAATTGCCAGGTATGCCCCAGATAGGGATATTGAGTTCATTATTGAATTAATCCCCGGAACCGGACCCATAGCCCAGAGAACCTATAGCATGAACCCCTCAGAGTTAGTAGAGTTGAAGAAGCAGTTGGATGCTATGTTAGCAACAGGCTTGATTCAACCAAGCGCATCACCATGGAGATCACCAGTGTTATTCGTCGACAAGAAAGATGGAGGCAACCGTTTGTGCACAGATTATAGGAAGCTGAATGATGTCACAATCAAAAACAAGTACCCCTTGCCAAAGATAGAGGATCTATTTAATTAGTAGACTGGTGCCCAAGTGTTCTCAAAGATTGATCTTAGGACTGGTTATCACCAACTTAAGATTCGTGCAACGGATATTCTGAAGACTACCTTTACTACTCGTTATGGTTTATACGAGTATACGGTCATGTCTTTTGGATTAACCAATGCCCCTGCTTATTTCATGAATCTCATGAATAAGATCTTTATGAAATTCCTAGATAAGTTTGTCGTTGTGTTTATCGATGATATCCTTATCTACTCCAAGTCAGAAGAAGAGCATGAGCAACATCTGAGGATCATCCTAGAAACCCTGAGAGAGCATCGGTTATATGCCAAGTTCAGCAAGTGTGAGTTTTGGCTAAAAGAAGTAGGATTCCTAGGACATATTGTGTCTGCCGAAGGAGTCTCTATTGATCCCGCTGTTGGAGATATGCCCAAGAGGCATTAATAAAAGAGGTTATTATTATATCTTTGTGTTTATGATGAATGTTTACATCCCATGCTATAATTGTATTATTAGGAAACACTAATACTTGTGTGTTTTGTAAACATAAAAGGGTCCCTAGTAAGCCTCTTGTTGAACTAGCTTGTTGATTGATTGATGATCATGGTTTCCTGATCATAGACATTGGATGTGATTAATAACAAGGTTATATCATTAGGAGAATGATGTAATGGACACACACCCATAGTAAGCGTAGCATAAGATCAAGTCATTAAGTTCGTATTAGTGTAAGCTTTGAAATACATAGTAACCTAATCCTTCGACCATGAGGTTATGTTAATCACCATCACCGGATGGGTACTTTGATGACATCAAACGCCGCTTCGTAACTGGGCGGTTATAAAGGTGTCATTGGGTATTCTGAAAGTATGTGTTGAAGCGCATAGACCAAGATTGGGATTTGTCCATCCATATGACGGATAGATATACTCTGGGCCCTCTCGGTGGAATGTCATCTAGATAGCTTGCAAGCATGTGACTGGGTCACAAGGGATGACATAACACGGAACGAGTAAAGAGTACTTATAAGTAACGAGGAAGAACTAGGTATGACGATACCGACGATCAAACCTCGGATAAGTAGAATATCGCGAGACAAAGGGAATTGGTTTCGTATGTTAATTGGTTCAATCGATCACAAAGTAATCATTGAGTATGTGGGAGCCGTTATGGATCTCCAGATCCCGCTGATGGTTATTGATGGGAGAGGTGTCTTCATCATGTCTGCATATTCACGAACCGTAGGGTGATACACTTAAGGTTCGAAGTTGTTTGAAGTAGATATGGAATTTGCGTTGGAGACCGAATGTTGTTCGGAGTCTCGGAATGGATCCGGGACATCGCGAGGAGATTCGGAATGGCCGGAGAATAAGATTCATATATTGGGAATCATTTTCTAAGTTAGGAAATGTTCCGGAGTGTTTGTATGGAGATTCTAGAAGGTTTCGGAATGTTCTGGAAGGTTCTATAGGATTTCTTGGAGTTTGCTTGAAAACGAAGAAAGGGATCAAAGAAACCAAGTGGGGTACTACACAGATTCGTGGGGGAGGAGGATTCCTCCCCCCAACCCGCCGGCCCAAGGAGGAGGGAGTCCTACTAGGACTCCCCCTCCCCAGGCGCGCCTCCCTCCTTTAAATAGAAGGGAGGGGGTGCCCCCTCTTGCACTTCTTGTCTCATAACTCCCAATCTCAGCCGCCTCTCTCCTCCACATTTCTTCTGCACAGGCATAGGCGAAGCCCTGCAGATTTCTCATCTCCACCACCACCACCACGCCGTCGTGCTGCTGGGATTCTGTGGAGAAGATCTACTACCTCCGCTGCTCGCTGGAACAGGGAGAGGAAGATCTGCTTCGACTCCGCACGTGTGACCGTCTGCGGAAGCGCTGCCGGAACGCGGCGCCGGAAGGATCGTCCACACGATCTTGAGATCGGCAAGTGATCGACTACATCATCCACGAGATCTAATCTCGTTAATGCTTTCGGTTCTACGAGGGTTAGTACAGATCTATCTCGTTGCTCATGTCTAGTAGATTAGATCTTGGCTTTTATCTAGATTAGATCTGGGTTTTGTTCGTTCTTGCGGTAGAAATTTTTTGTTTTCCATGCTACGAACCCATCACACGCCAAGATCAAAGATGTCGAAGAATGGGAAGCCCCAACCACTCAAACCCAAGTCCGTGCATTTCTCGGATTAGCGGGACCGCAAGTTTGTAGAAGGATTCTCTAGTATCACCAGACCTATGACCCAATTGTTGAAGAAGGACAAGAAGTTTGAATGGACCGACAAATGTGAAGCCAGTTTCCAAGAACTGAAGAAGAGATTGATTTCAGCCCCAATATTGATCATGCCAGATATCAAGAAGCCGTTTGATGTGTATTGTGATGCATCCAAGATTGGTCTCGGATGTGTATTAATGCAAGAAGGCAAAGTCATCGCTTATCTGTCTCGACAACTAAAGCAGCATGAGCAGAACTATCCGACCCATGATCTTGAGTTAGCAGCCGTAGTTTTGGCATTGAAGACATGGCGTCACTATCTTATGGGTAATCACTGTGAGATTTACTCAGACCACAAAATCTTGAAGTATATTTTCACTCAGAAGGAGTTGAATATGAGGAAAAGGAGATGGACAGAGTTACTCAAGGATTATGACCTTGACATTCACTATCACCCCGGCAAAGCCAATGTGGTAGCGGATGCTCTTAGCATATTGCCTTGTAGGCTAAACACCATGATCAAGGAGAAGCAACCAAGTTTGTATGAGGAGTTGGAGCAGTTTAGGACTGAGCTAGTTAGCCAAGGATTTCTAGCAAGCATTGAACTTCAACCCACTTTGATTAGCCAAATCAAGGAAGCCCAAAAGGTAAATGCAAGTATCGACGGAATCAAACATCGTATTGGTATAGGAAAGGTACCTGGATTCACCGAAGACGAAGAAGGAGTTCTGTGGTACAAAGGACGTATCTGTGTGCCAGCAGATTCGGAGCTTAAGCAAGTTATCATGCATGAAGCTCATGATACTCTTTATTCTATCCACCCGGAGGAACAAAGATGTATCAAGATTTGAAAGAGCAATTTTGGTGGCACAAGATGAAGAGAGAAATCGGAAGCTACATCGCCAAGTGTGACATCTGTCAAAGAGTTAAAGCAGAGCATCAGAGACCCCCAGGACTGTTGCAACCATTGCAGATTCCGGAATGGAAATGGGATTTTGTCGGAATGGACTTTATCACCGGTTTGCCTACTTCTAGTAGGGGAAATGACTCTATCTGGGTCATCGTTGATAGACTGTCCAAGGTAGATCATTTTATACATGTCAAGACTACCTATCAGAGTTCGAAGCTAGCAGAGTTGTACATTGCTAGAATTGTTAGTCTGCATGGAACCTCCAAGACCATAGTATCAGATCGAGGAACCCAATTTACCTCGAGATTTTGGTAGAAAGTCCAAGAAGGATTGGGAACCAAGTTGAACTTTAGCACCGCTTATCACCCGCAAACTGATGGACAGACTGAAAGAGCCAACCAAACCTTAGAAGATATGTTGAGAGCTTGTGTGTGAGAGTACGGATCAAAATGGGAAGACTGCCTACCTTTCGCAGAATTCTCATATAACAACAGTTATCAAGCTAGTTTGCAAATGGCACCATTTGAGTTCCTATACGGAAGAAAGTGTCGCACCCCTTTGAATTGGTCGCAAGTAGGAGAGCGTCAGATTTTCAGACCTGACATTCTCCAGGAAGCCGAAGAGAAGGTTCACAAAGTCCGTGAGCACCTCAAGACCGGCCAATCCAGACAGAAGAGTTATGCTGACAAGAGAACGAGAGACCTGACTTTCAATGTCGGAGATTTTGTATATCTCAAGGTTTCGCCATTGAAGGGAACCCAACGTTTTAGTCTGAAAGGAAAGTTAGCCCCCAGATATATCGGACCCTTCACGATTCTGACTCATCGAGGAGAAGTATCGTATCAACTGGAACTACCAGAGGAGATGTCAACCATCCACAATGTGTTCCATATCTCGTTACTTCTCAAATGCCTAGAAGTGCCGGAGAAGACCGAAGTTTTCAAGAACATCGACCACCGAGTTGTTGATATCAACAAGGACCTGACATATCGTGAAGTTCCCATCCGTATCTTGGAAGAAGCGTACAGAACCACCAGGACCAGAAGTATCAAATTTCTCAAGATTCAATGGAGCAACCATACCGAAGAAGAAGCCACTTGGGAGCGAGGAGATTACATTAGGACAGAGTTCCCAGATCTCTTTAGTTCCTAGTTTTCTTTCGTAAATCTCGGGAAAAGATTTTGTTTAATGGGGAAGGTTTGTAACATCCCAAAACTCTAATCCAAGGTTAATCAAGATCAAACCTACCCAATATAGGGTTAACAAAAACTTTTCCATTTAAAAATCATTAAGCATTCATATGTGTGTGCATTTAAATTAGGAGTTGTTTTGAATTGCCATGTTTGAGTGATCCATTGGTTGTAAAATGATTCTAAGGTGAATTAAACATCATCTAGATCATTACCAAACAAATCCCATGGAAAAAGAAATCAAAAAGAATAAAATAAAGAAATGGTCATTTGTGCCATTTTAACTAACTAGCCTACTTTGGCTATTCCTAGAACTCAAATCTTAACAAAAACAATTGTGGATCTTTGCACCCCTTGCTAGTACAAATAGTAATGTACCAAGGCCCACTTTGTTTCATCCCAAAAACTTTCAAACACTAAATTTAAATGACATTTGAAAATTGAATCTAGTGTAGGTATCAAGATCACACTTATTCAAAAACCACTCAAATGAACTCCATTTTTAAATCCCAAGCAAACCTAGATGCTTAAGCATAAGTTACATCACTCCACCAAAAATCAGCCCAAAATTCAAATATTTTGTTCATGCGGCCATTGTGTCGAACAGGTGGCATGCACAAGAATTCTGCCTAACTATTACTGTGTGTAGATCAATGCTTTGTCGAGTGTTTGGCCCTAATTTGGTTCCCCTGTCCCTCCCAGCTCTAACAAAACCCCCACCGACCTACCCCTAAGCCTGTAGCAGAAGTGGAGCGCCACCACTTTATGGTCACCGCCGGCCAGAAGCGAGCAACGCGCCAGGGACCGAGCTGCGCCATTCCAGCGTGCCCTCTAGCTCCGCACAACCCTACCGCCGCCCACGGTCCACCCATCGATCAACCCCAGCCCCTGGACCACTCCCTAGTAGCGCCGCCCTTTCTCTCTGCAAGCCAGCCAGAGCGCGCCAGAGCGCGATTACCGCCAGCACGCAGCAGACCGTGCCTTGACGCCATATCGCGCACAGCGCTCTGCCTCGACCCTAGCACCTTGCCAAACACGGCCGTGCACCGCCGCGCGACCCACAGTCGCTGAGCGCCGCGTCGAGCACCGCATCTGTCCCCCAGAGTGCGGGAAGCTCCTGACCATATGCCACCGCCCCTAACCGCGCCATTGTGCCATAGTTGATCGCCAGGGAACCGCCCACCATCCGCCTACCTCACCCACACCGATAGCCCACACATCTCGGTCTCACCGTCACGCCTATATAAGCAGGCCTCCCCAGCACGAATTCCTCACACCATTCCACTCTCCTCTCTCCCCTGAACATTTCCCTTCTCTCGCCGGAGCCGCTCGAGCCGTAGTTCAACGGAATTGCACCAGAGGAGCCCACTTTAGAGGAGGAGAAGCTGTCGTCGATTCCGTCCACCGCAGCCCCTGCCGTGACCTTGCCTGAGTCCGCCGTCGCCGTCCAGTTTGGTCACCCACCTTGCCGCACTAGCTGGAGCCCTGGTACGTCCCCAGTAGACCCCCACCGTCCGTTTAGGGTTCGGTCTCGCTGGTGACGAGTCCGTCATCGATGACTATGAGTCGTTGATCCACGTTATAATCGTGTGGCCCAGATCGCTAGATACCGTTTCGGGTTTTATGTCTCGCTGACAAGCGGGACCAACCTGTCAGCCGCCCTTTGCGCCGCTGAGCGTCATTGGGCTGGTCCATTTCCTTTCCCGCGCGACCCAGTTAATTCAAATATATGTTTTTCTATGTTGGTTTAAACTCTATTCTGTCCCATAGTTCAAAAATCAATTCAGGAAGATTTACTAAACCAAATTGAGTGATTCCAATTTTGTTGGAAAGCTTCTGAAAAGATCTATCCAAGCCCATTGGATTTAATTCATTTAGAGTTAGAGATCTCTCCTAGTAAAAATAACAAGACAGAAGCATTTGCACAAACATTTTTATAAAATCAACCATAATAGCTTTTGAGTTGATTCCAACTCTCAAAAATCACATTTAATCATACCTATCTGAATATGTAATAATATTAAGGTTTGCATGCATTGACTTTGGTCTAGTACCAAATTGATGTTATATAGGCATTTCTAGTCACTTTAAATCATTAAATATTAAAGCTTAAACTTATTAAAATGTGATCCAACCTTTAAATCACATTCCCATATGTTAGAATATGTGGTGATGACATGTGTCCATATGATCCCATATTTTAATTGGAGAATATTAAATCTTAGTAATTTTCAATGAGTAGAAATTACTTTTCTTAAATAAAAAGAATGAAGCTAGTTAATAAAACCTTGTGATGCTTGTGATGATAGTAGATCATCAAATGTGTACCTTAGAGTGCTAGGTAGACTAGTTAAGTATGTGATTGTGTATCCCGTATGTATTTATAAAAGATAGTACCGACCAAGCTTCGAGGAGGAGGAGTTCTACCAAGAGGAGGAAGAAAACTTCAATCACTACAACAACCAAGGAAAGCCACCATTAACAATGCAAGCTAACCTTTGCAAGCTAGATAACCTAACCAAATGCCTTAGGCATGCTTTGGTTATACCCTTTGACTTTTACCTACCCCAAGTTTTATTATATTTACAAGCTTTACTTTCTTTACTTTACCAAAATCCTTTACTTGTTTGAAGGAAGCATAAAGATTATAAAACTTGACCTATCTAGATACCCTTAGATGTCATTCTATGGCATGAGATTGAGATAAGCATCCCACCTTAGTGAACACTCTTAACTTAGTAGCTTAGAGCTAAATCAAAACTTGAGTCACTTTAGATGGGAACACTTGGTGAAAATGAATTGTGAAAACCTTGGAATGATGAGTCATTCTATTGATATGTTTTGACATGTGTTGAGAAACCCAAATGGTTTATGATGATGAAAATGTTGAGGCATGAGCCTTAGCCCCTTTTTACAAAACTGATGGTTGGATTCGGATGCGATACCATTCCAATTTTTACCGTACAACCATAATACCTGAATTGGGTAAGGCTTAGCCGGAAGTTTATATGCATTAGTATTAGTTCCCATGCGGGAGAGGCTTGAGCTGAGGCTACCTCTCGATGTTGTCCCCCTATGTAGTGCCCAAGATGACAGATGGTCATGGTTGGGAGGCCATGCTCATAGGAGAGGTGCTTATACTAGGGTGTGTAAAGGAAATGTTATGTTTGATTATCTACATACTAAGTATGATGATTCAGGGTTATCCCTGACATATGTATCGAATCTTGTGGTGAAAGTGTACCACATCTACAGAGTGTCAAACTATTCGAATAGCCGTGTCCGCGGTTACGGACAGTTGGAGTGGCCATACTGTTTCGTTGTCAGATGTTTTCAAAATGACTTATGAAATGAATGATGAATCTTGACTTGACTACAACAGGGTTGTGACTATGACACTAGCTTCCCAACTTAAGTGATTCTAGAACTTTATTTTATCTTTCTTTGCTTCTGAACTCAGCTTAGGTTTTAAACTTAACTTTACAAGTAAACTCATAGTTAACAATCCCACTAGAACTACCTTGCTTGTTAGTGATAGTTTGCAAGTACTTAAAGAGTACTCATGGCTTTTGTCCCTGGCTATTCCTATGGCCAGACTAAGAAGGAGACTACCAAGATGAAGGACGGCAGGACGGCTATGATAACTAGGACTTTCTTCAATCGTCAGCATTGCCTGTGCCACTAAAGATGGACCCCACCGCTACGCTTATTATTTATTCCGCTGCTTGTTGTATTAAGACTGGATCATGAGATCCTTTATTCGTGTAAGACCTTATTATGGTTTGTAATGGATGATGTACTATGATATCCAATCTGGTATGTCTCACAAAAATGGTAATCCTGGGATTGCGATGTATGACATAACAAGCATCTGGGATTAAAAATCCGGGTGTTGACAGCCAGGCCCAAATGGCGTCATCACAATCAACGGGAGCTTCGAAAGGTCCGACAGTTGTGATAGGGAATTCAACAGAATCTCCCAGTCCTTCGGCATGCAGGAAGAACTCGCAAGATTGAAGGAGTCGACAGACAACAGTCTGCCTCCCCTGAGCCGGCCAAGTTCACCCGACCTTTCCTTCGACTCGTCGGTGCACACGAAGAAAGTTCAGGTCAACCCATCAGACCCGGCCAAGACGGCCCTCATCGCCAACACCTTGAGTCCCGCATAGGAACTCGCGCTCGTCGAATTCCTTCGTGAGCGCTGGGAAATCTTCGCCTGGTGTCCAACGAACATGCCAGGGGTCCCCAGGGAATTCGCCGAGCACGCACTCAATGTCAACCCAGATGCAAGGCCAGCCAAACAAACAATTCGGTGACTGTCTGAGCCAAGAGCAAAAGCGGTCGGAATGGAGATCAACAGACTCCTCGACGCCAAATTCATACGCGAGATCAAGGAAAGTACCTGGCTCGCCAACACGGTGTTGGTACCCAAAAAGGATACGGATATCCTACGGATGTGCGTGGATTTCACCTCTCTGAATAAGCACTGCCCAAAGGATCACTTCCCACTGCCGCGAATCGACCAGATCATCGACTCCACCACGGGATGTGAGCGCCTCTGCTTCCTCGATGCCTACTCAGGCTATAATCAGATTCTAATAAAGGAGGAAGATCAAGAGAAAACGGCGTTTACAACGCCTTTTGGTGTGTTCTGCTACAACACAATGCCCTTCAGGCTAAAAAATGCAGGAGCAACCTATCAGCGGTGCATGCAGGCTTGCCTCAAGAACCAACTCGGTCGCAACATCCAAGTCTATGTTGATGACATCGTAATCAAGACAAAAGAGGAAGCCTCGCTAATCGACGATTTATGTGAAACCTTCGCCAACCTCGACCGCTACCGGATCAAGCTCAATCCGGACAAATGCGCCTTCGGTGTACCATCTAGGAAACTACTCGGGTATCTCATATCCACAAGAGGGATCAAGGCAAACCCGAAGAAAATAAAAGCCATACTGGCCATGGAGAAGCCGAAGAACGTAAGAGGCGTCCATCAGCTGGCTGGGCGAATTGCGGCGCTCAGTCGATTCATCAGTCGAATGGGTGAAAAGGCACTGCCCTTCTACCAACTTCTCCGCAAAACTGACATGTTTGAGTGGACCAATGAGGCACAGGAAGCATTCGAAGACCTCAAGCGTCTACTATCTACCTCACCAGTACTGGTGACCCCACACGAAAGGGAACCACTGTTGCTATACATCTCTGCCACTAACCAGGTGGTCAGCACAGTGCTCGTGGTAGAGCGAGCCGAGGAAAACAAGGTCCACGGGGTGCAGCGCCTAGTATACTACCTCAGCGAGGTGCTCAAGCAAACAAAGCAACAGTACCCGCACTACCAGAAGTTGTCATACGGCATCTTCATGATAGCCAGGCGACTGCGTCACTAATTCCAGGAGCACCCAATCGTGGTGGTCAACAACCCCGCTTGGACACATCCTCAACAACCCCGACGCCACTAGCCGAGTCACGCTTTGGGGAATCGAACTATCTCCATGAGACATTACATATGAAAAGCACGACGCGATCAAATCGCAAGTCCTCCCTGATTTCCTCGTACACTGGATGGAGAACCAGCTCCCCGAAAAACCAGATATGTCTTACCTCTGGACAATGCACTTCGATGGATCCAAGCGTAAGGACGGGGCTGGCGCAGGCGTCATACTGACATCGCCCCAAGGAGACAAGCTGAAATACATCCTGCGAATGCAGTTCACCGCCTCCAACAATGAAGCTGAATACGAGGCCCTATTACACGGGATGCGGATGGCAAAAGCCTGCGGCGCCAAAAGGCTCATCATCTACGGCGACTCCAAGCTGGTCGTCAACTAGACAATGCACGAGTGTGACGCGCTGAACGATAATATGATCGCCTACCGCAACCTCTATGACACACTCGAAGGGGACTTTGACGACTGTGAGCTGCGGCATGTAGGCCAAGCAATGAAGAGGCGGATGCACTCGCCAACATTGGCTCCACCTGCGCCCCATGCCACCTGGGGTCTTTCTCGAGCATATCTGCGAATGCTCCATCAAGCCAAAGGCCACAGAGAAGAAAACAAGTGCAACAACGGACTTAGGGGCTACGCCACCCAATGAGCCAATGGCACTCGACAACCTAGAGCTCGACACAGGACTCGAAGGACCAATGGCGGTCATGATGATCAAACCCTCTTGGACTCAACCCTACATCACATACCTTCTCAGCAAGAGGCTGTCGGATGACCCAACTGACGCGCAGCACATCGCACGATGATCCAAGGCATTCGCCGTCATCAACGGCGAACTATACAAGTGCAGCATCACAGGAGTACTCCAACGATGTGTCTCCAACGCTGATGGAAGGGCCGTTCTCCTCGACATCCACGAGGGGACTTGCGGGCACCATGCCAGCAGTCGCGCCCTCGTCGCCAAAGCTCTACGAGCTGGATTCTACTGGCCTATGGCCATGCATGATGCCAAGGACATTGTCCAGAGATGCAACGCTTGTCAGCGATTCACGGACAAGCCGCACGCACCTGGCGTGGAGCTCCGGCCAATACCATTGGCTTGGCCCTTTGCACAATGGGGACTCGACATGGTCGGCAAGCTCCCAAAATCCTCCCGAGGAGGCTACGTCTACCTCTTGGTCGCAGTCGACAAATTCACCAAGTGGATAGAGGCCATGCCGGTGACAAACCAGTCAGGGGCCAGTGCAGTCAAGTTCTTCGAATCCATTATCTACCGCTTAGGAGTGTCGCACAACATCATCACGGACAATGGAACGAACTTCACCTCTAAGGAGTTCCAAGGTTTCTGCGAAAACCTACGAATCAATGTAAGCTATGCCTCCGTAGCTCATCCATAGACCAACGGTCAAGTCGAAAAGGCCAACAGGCTCGTCTGTGGCGAAATCAAGAAGCGACTCCTTAGGCCACTCGAATAAGCTGCAGGATGCTGGCCAGACGAGCTGCAATCCGTACTCTGGAGCCTACGCACAACCTCAAACAGTGCCACGGGATACACCCTATTCTTCATGGTGCATGGTGCTGAAGCGGTGCTACCCACAGAAGTACAATACAAAGCACCTTGAGTGGTCTCTTACAGCGAGCAGGAGTCAACTCTTGCACTCGAAGACTCTGTCGACCTCCTTGATGAGGCTCGGGAAATCGCAGCAGAAAGATCGACGATCTACCAGCAGAACCTGCACAACTACCACAGCAGAAGGCTACGCCCTAGGTCCTTTGTCGAAGGAGACCATGTCTTGCGACTGAAACAGCAAGGGAATCTCAAGCTTGAGTCCCCTTGGGAAGGACCATACGTGATTAAAGAAGTAATCCCAGGTGGCGCCTATCGCCTCAAAGATTTTGAGATAGGAGTCACATAATCCAACCCCTGGAACGTCGCGCAGCTGCGGCGCTTCCACCCTTAGTCGTCTTTTCTTTCATACATTACAAATAAGGCTATTCAGCCAAGGCTACTTAGCCACACATTGTACCTCGAACTGATTCTACAAATAAATAAAGCTAAGTGCCCCGAAACTCTGTGTTTTCTATCCATTATACCACTTGGGGGCTACGCACCCTTTACACAACTGTTCTACGAACAAAATCACGATATCCCGAGTAGCAGACGCAATAATCGAACCCTTGACAAAAACCAACCCAGCTGCAACGCACCTGGCAGGTTGGCAAGGTGCTGAGATAAACACACACCAGGCTAACAAAAAGGAATCGCACAGTGTAACGCACTCGCAAAACATACGAGCTAGCAAGATCCTTACATATCAATATTAATCAATTATATACAACATACATACGAAGTTTACAACACTGGTATACCTATGTGCAGGATATAAGCTAAAATATTGTTGCAACAGAAGAACGTTTGTCTGCTCCTTGAAGAAGTCGACAATTTCCTCCGCTGGGCGATCCACCGCCTGGTAATGAGGAACCATATTCCAGGTCGAACCTGCCAGCGGAGTCGGCGAACCAGCAGTAACAGCTGCAACATCAACATCTCGCCTTGATGGCTCTGTGTATGGCGCCCAGCAAAATGCTGGAGCAATGATGATGTAGAGCTTGTTGGGAACCCCAAGAGGAAGGTATGATGAGCACAGCAGCAAGTTTCCATCAGTTATGAAACCAAGGTTTAATCGAACCAGTAGGAGCAAGGAAACACCCCAAAGGTGTTGCTAGCTAAGCCTTGGCAGGGCGCACTACCGGTGCTAGTAGCAACGTGGAGACCTGCACAACACAAGCACAGAACTTTGTCCCCAACTTGTGATGAGGTTGTCAATCTCACCGTGTTTTGCAGAAAACAAAGGATTAAATGTATCGAATGGAAAGAAGTAAAAGTTTGTAGAAAGTAAACACAAAGCAGTAAACAGTTTATAGATTGTATGTAAAAGACAGGGACCGGGATCCATAGTTCACTAGAGGTGGCTCTCCTTGAGATAGATAACATGCTGGGTGAACAAATTACAGCGGGGCAATTGACAAACATCGAGAAAGCAATACATGCATATACTAATCATCTTGACTCCTTTGGAACTTGATTGGGCATTACAACATTATACATAGACCGCCATCCAAATGCATCTATGACTAATAATCCACCTTCAGGTTATCATCCGAACCCCTTCCAGTATTAAGTTGCAAGCAACTAACTATTGCTTTATGAACTGCGTGTAAAGTAAACAATACGATTGTTCTATGAATAAAGGATTGTTCTTTTCTCCCTAGTAGAAATAGCACATCTAGTACCTTAGAGATTTCTGTCACTTCCCCAGATTACCAGAGGCATGAACCCACTATCGAGCATAAATACTAACTCTTGGAGTTGCTAGCATCTACTTGGCCAAGATAGCTACTAACAACGGAAAGCATGAAAGATCACAAATAACAAAGACATGATAGAATCAATAATCAATCTGAAATAGCATCTCAATATCCATCGGATCCCCACAAACACAACATGCAGAATTACAAATAGATGATCTTGATCATGAACGGAGCTCACAAGATCTAGACATGAAAGCACAAAGGAGGAGAACCAGCCATCTAGCTATTAAATGGATATGTAGTCCAAGGATGAACTACTCATGCATCACACCGGAGGCTTGCATGGTGATGAAGAAGGCCTCCAGGGTGAATTCCCCTCTCCGGCAGGGTGCTGGGAAGAGCTTCAGATCCCTCCTGATCTAGGCATGGAGATGACGGCGGCTACAGACTCTTTCGTGGATTTTTGATCGGGTACTTAGGGTTTTCGTCCCGAGGGCATCTTATAGGCGGAAGGGTAGGTCGAGGGGGTGCCAGGGGCCACCACACCACCCCCTGGCGTGGGCCAAGCCTTGCCGCGCGGCCAGGTGGTGTGGCCGGCCTCTGGCCCCTCTCTGTCTCGTATTTTGGCATCTGATAACTTCCGGAAAAATAGGCACTTTGGCTTTTGTCCCGTCCAATTCCGAGAATATTCATTTTCTGACTTTCCTGTAACCAAAAACAGCAGAAAACAGGCAGTGGCACTGTGGCTCTTGTTAATAGGTTAGTCCAAGAAAACATATGAAATGTACTCCAAAGTGGGAACAAAACACAAGAAAGTGGATAAAACCAAGCATGGAACATTAAAAATTATAGATACATTTGCAATGTATCAGGCCTATGCAGTCGCACCAGCGACAATGCAGCCTTCGCACCAGCCACTAACTGTTGCCGCACACACTCGCAGGCTCCACTCAAGTCTTGAAATTTTGCAAGGAGAGCCAGCAGGCTCGAGGGAACGACGTCCAACAGAAACATCGTCTGATAGATATTCCTTAAGCATGATTACGATTTCTTTAGGAAATGAAGCACTCGCGAGGCACGATCCTGCAGGGTCGCAAGTGCGATTGCGCGATCATGATCCACCTAGAAGTACCCACTTGCCTGAAGCTGTTCTTGGGTTAGGTCATTCATGCGAATGGCGATCCTGTCCTTCTCATCCTATGGATGACGCGCGCTGACAACTATACCAAGCAAGAGGCAAAAGTATGAAGACAACAAACTGTCGCGATTGGCTACAAGAAAAGATGAGGTAGAAAACTAACACTTAAACTGGTCACCCAGCTGCGCCACCTCCCCTAGTAGATATTGCTCTCGGGCGGTGGCCTTATCCGCCCTCGACTTCCATACATCCGTGTTACCGCGGAGGACGGGCAGTTCGCGTTCCAGCTGCTTAACGCGATCGCGCAGTCGCGAAAGCAGGGACAGCTCATCCACCCTTGAGTGGGACTGCGCTAAGGTATCACCAGTGGATGGCGGATCCCGAGGCTCACTCGAAGGACCACTCGATGTACCCTATCACAAGCCAAGCAAGAGAAAATAAGGGACCAAACAACACATGGACAAAAACTCAAGTGCATTCAAACGTAGCAAGAGTATTCACAGAGACACTCAACCAGCATCATGTCTTCAACAAAAGGAGTCGAGCTATCAACTATTACAAATATAATTACTAAGGAGCAGCCTGCTTCTTCGACTTGGACTTTGGTTTCGGGGGCCTCATTGAGTCCGTGGTAGTAACAGACGCCACAGACTTCCCGCTGGCCCCTGACGCCGCAGCCTTCATCGCCTTCTTAGCTCGCTGCAACTCCTCAGAGTACTTGGCGACTGTGTCGATGAGTTGAGGCCCGTACTTGCCACAGGCAGTTGCAAAAGGAGCAAACACTACATGTTGACCATCTGCGCCGACAGGCATCGCCTTGGAGACCGCAGCAGGATCCACCTCCATGCTATGGGCTTGAACCATCGCGAGTGACATGGAAGCGCCAGCCGCATGAAGCGAGTTCTTGAAGCCCGCAGGAATATCTCCAGCAAGGGACTCCACCAGGTCATCCACGTTCTCTATCAGCTCAGCTTTGGGCACCAGCTCCTCGTGGATGCGATTGAGTACACCCTTAGCTTTGGTCAGCGTTCCCTGAATGGAAGCGCTGCGGTCTTCGACTGCCGCGATGGCGCCTGCCAAGGCATCATCGCGACGAAGCGCCTGGGCATCGAAGCTCATACCACCAGCATCTACACAGAGCAAAGTGTTAGAAAAAAGTCAGCACAATAACAAAGTCGAAAGAAAGGAAACAATGGAAATTCAGACGAAAGAATACCTAAAAGAGCCTTGGCAATCGAGAAGAGCTGTTCTTCGAACAACTTCTCCCTAGCAGTGATGGAGGCACGCAAATCCTCTTCTCGTTTCCGCGATTCATCAAGCGTAGCGACTGCCTCATCGCGACTCTTCACCGCCGCGGCGAGCGTCTTTTCAAGGGAAGCGGCTTCGTGAAGAAGCACGTTATGCTCAGCTACAAAACACACAAGATGGACCGTTAGTCGAGTATATAAAAATATCACAAGGATGAAGAAGAATAAGCAAAAAACACTAACTTTCAACCACGCGCTGGTGATTGTCCAGCAATGCATGCTAGCGACCCATTGCAAGTACTTGCTCCGCCAGGCGAGCAGCTTCCTTCACAATAAGTTGTAACAGGAGAAAAACAAAAGGATCAGAAGATAGCATGGATGACTAATTCGACTACAAGTAAAAGCAACATCACACATACGTGCTCCTCCAGAGACTCCGAAGTCGATTTCTCGATGAATTGTGCCCGGAGTAGGCCGCCAATGGAGGAGAAGGAGTTCGTTTAGCCACTTCCTTGGACTTGGAGTCCACGACTCCAGATTCCTTCAAAAATTGGAAGTCGCCAGAAGATGACGGCGCCGGTTGCCTACGGAACAAAACCAACATCAGGAAATGCAATGCCAAAAAGAACCGAGATGAGAATTGTATACTTACCAGTCAAACTTATCAAAATCAAAGGTTTGGTCCTCCGACTCCGACGACTCCTTCGGCAGCCGCATCTTCTTACAGGCAGATGGCGCCATGGAACTCACAGGAATAGCAGGAATTGGCGACTCCGCACCAATAGCTGGGCCTCCTAGAGTTGAAGGAGACGACGCATCTGAATCTTTGCTACGCGAACGCTTGCGAGTGTCCAGACTGCTGGACTCGGGGGCTTCCTCCTCCTCTTCAAATGGGACGGTTGATTCTGACTCGTCCTCTTCATCTACTTCGCGAGGAATAACCTCCTCAGGAAGAGGGGGCAAACTGGGAGACACCTCCCAATCCTACATACAGAAAACAAGTCAGCACACGTCAAGAAAATGAAGCACTCGACAAATAAAGCTACTTCGTAGCACAACCATACCTCAGGAGGAGGGTTAGAAGCATCGAATGGAGGTACGACTAGTTCACTGGGGAGTACATCCTTTGCAGTGTACTTGGTCAGGAATCACACCCTCTTATCAACTTCACTCGTGGAAATGCCATCGGCAGATACGCGAGTGACATCGTCCGCACCAGCCCATTGGAACATAGGGTGGATTCTGGCCTACAAGGGCTAGATGCGACGGCGCAACCATGTGCGAATGAGGGTGCAACCTCTCTCTTCTTTACCCATGCGACTCTCGAGGTCGCAGACGTGCTCGTACAGCACATCTGTCTCCTCAGACTCGCCGGGCATCACCACGTTCTTCCAAGAATGCCTCCTCCTGCACGGCGTCACGGGATCAAAAGGCACGAGTCCGAAGTGTTCTCCGTCGGCCTTCTGGTCACGGATGTAGAACCACTTGTCCCTCCACCCTTGGATGGACTCCATGAGCTTGATATTGAAGTATGTGACAGAGGAGTCGACATGGATCCTGCAGCCTCTTACGTCGTAGACTACAGAGCCAGATGCTGACTGACGCTTCAGGTTGAAAAGCCGTTTGAAGAGACCAAAGTGTGGCTCAAGTCCGAGCCATCACTCGCAAAGTGTAATATAGCAGGGATGTGGAGAATAGAGTTGGGGGACAACTGATGTAGCTGGAGCCCATAGAAACAAAGGAGGCCCCTGAAGAAAGGATGCAGGGGCAGAGACAGACCACGGATGATGAACGTAGGAATATCACCCGAAACCCAGCAGGAGGACAAGGAGTTACCTCGTCGCCCGGCACTCGCGAGTCACCAACCATGGGAGATAGAACTCCATCTTGACGAAGAATACAGATCTCGGACAATTTTATGATGGACGTGTGCCACGCGCCACTGGTGACGTGGGTGCCCACGCCCTTCTTCTTCCCGGCGACGGCGGTGCTGGTGCCCGCAACGGTGGAGCCGCCCTTCTTCTTGGTAGCAGCAATGGTGGCGGCGGACTCGGCGGAAACACCTCCCTTCTTCTTCCCCATCTTGAGATGGCGATGCGAGCGGAGAAAATAACTCGGAAACACACGGAGTTGGTCCAGCGCCACGAACAGGATGAAAATCTAGGAGGCAGAGAGCAGCAGCAATGGCGATGGAGGCACAAAGCAGAAAAAGAGCAGATGGGAAATTACCGCAGCTGCGCTGCTACTTAACCCCCTGGTAGATGCAATCCAACAGCCAGCAGAAACCCTATTGTATGCATGGCGCACATCATGATCGACACGTGGAGAGAGTAAAACACGAACCATCCCCCACTACCTCCATTACACGTAGAAATCGAGGAGGCGCAGTTAAAACGAAAGATTACGCACGCCCGGTCAAGTCAGGGTCAGAAAATGGGACCCACCGCTCGTCACGTCCCGTCAAAGACGCTCACGCGGGCAACTGAGGTCATCACATCATCAGCACTGATGTCATCAAATTGAACACTAGAAGACTTTGACTACTTTAGTCCTTGCTCGAGTCTTCGACTCCACCAAGCACTCGGGGGCTACTCCCATAGGGACCGCAGGTCGTGCATCCTACGATTTTCTTTTTATGCAGGAATATGGACATTCAAGACTTACCCACCATTCAACGATGAGTCATGGGTTACTCCCATAGGGAGCGCTAGAAATAAATTCGACTGAAACAAGCAAACAAAAGACGACAACCAGGCACTCGGGGGCTACTCCCATAGGGAGCGCTGGTAGCGCACACTATGATTATTTGTACATCGTACTGTGTGTTGATAACATCCACACTCGAAGTCTATGGAGAATCATCTCTGCGATGACAAAATTTGGATGTCGCGCTTGCAACATGAAGATAAGACCTGAATAAGGCCTGGCAACGCATTTGCTGCGCACTACCAAAAATATAACCGTGCCTACAGGTACGATGAACATGCCTTGACGGACACGTCGAGTGCTCACACCCTTATACTGGAATTCGACTCATGTAAGACCTCCGCGGCTTGAGTCGAATTACACCAGCATTTTTCCGAATTCGAGTTTGGGGAATCGAGTTCAAGTAGATTGCGTTATTTTGCCCTAAGGTAGTTAACTGATACCGATACATCGGTTAAATCAGGCACGCATATCAACAATCCCTATGACATAAATAGAACACTCGAAAAATACTCAGTCATGCACTCGAAAGGCTTCGTAAAGTCCCCAGTCGAATCTGCGATTCCACTGGACACTCGGGGGCTACTGACATGGGTATACCCTGCAGGTACTCGAGTGTGGTATATACGGTCCAGATACGGTGGAAGCCCACGGTGTTGCCATGGCCCAATGAAGACTTCGAGTGGCCCACAGACTCTCGATGACTTGCGAGACAAGAAGAAGTTTAAAGATAGAAAGTTTAAAGGGAAAACCCTAATCTGTAACCGACTCGACTTGCTACCCGAGACCTAGCCTATCTATATAAAGGCTAGGAGGGGCGGCGAGGAGAACACACGTAACCCTAGTTTCCACAACTCTCGCCAGATTGCATCTACGCGCCCCTGTAATCTTCGATTCCTTTGTTAATTCCAAGAGCAGACAAGCAGGAGTAGGGACCTCTACGAGGCCTGAACCTGGGTAAATCTTGCATCCCTGTGTGCTTGTTTGCTAGCCGATTGATGCTTCTAGTGCTCCCTCCACTAAAACCCAAGTCCATAACAATGGGCATTGATGAGTTAAACCCTCATCACTAAGTGTTATGTTGACGGTAGCTTTGATACTGATCCGGATGACTCTAAGTCTCAATTTGAATATGTATTTCTCTTGAACGGAGCAGCAGTTAGTTGGATGAGTTCCAAACAACCTGTGGTGACTGGATCAACGACGGAGGCGGAATATGTTGCTGCTTCAAAAGCGGCGCAGGAAGCAGTTTGCATGAAGGAGTTCATAATGGAACTAGGTGTGGTTCCTAGTGCGTTGGACCCAATGGTGATCTATTGTGACAACAATGGAGCCATAGCCAACGCTAAGGAACCAAGGTCTCACAAGAATTCCAAGCATATTAAGCATCGGTTTCACTCCATCCGCGAGCATGTCAAGGATGGAGATATAAAGATTTGTAAAGTACACACGGACCTAAATGTAGCAGATCCATTGACTAACGTTATCTCTAGGGAAAAACATGATCAACACTAGAACTCCATGGGTGTTAGATTTATCACTATGTAAACTAGATTATTGTCTCTGGTGTAAGTGGGAGACTGAAGGGAATATCCCCTGAGAGGCAATAATAAAGTTGTTATTATATGTATTCCAAGTATATGATAGATGTTTATTTTGCATGCTATAATTGTATTAATATGGAAACCTTAATACATGTGTGTTTAAGAAATAAATAGAAAGTTCCTAGTTATGCCTGTCTATAAACTAGCTCATTGATTAACAAGATAATCAAGGTTTCCTGATCATGGAGATTGGATGTTGTTAATAACAAGGTCACAACATTGGTGAATGATGTGATGAACATTCATCCGAAGTATAGCATTACGATCAAATTCATTATGTTTATATTTCTATAACATCATACGAAGTAATTTTTATCCTTAGACCATGAGATCATGTTAATTGCTAACACTGTAAGAATACTTTGATAACATCAAACATCACACCGTAACAGGGTGACTATAAAGATGGGTTTGGGTATTTTGAAGGTGTTATGTTGAGGCTCATGGATCAAGAGTGGAATTTGTCAATCTCGATGACAGATAGATATACCCTGGGCACTCTCTATGGTATCACATTAAGATAGCTTGCAAGCAAGTGATGTGATCACTAGAATGTTATATCATGGGAATGAGAAAAGAGTGCAAGTCGGTAACGAGACCAAACTAGGTATTAAGATTCTGATGATCGAATATCCTACATGTAATATATCACAAGACAAAGGGATTTAGTTACTATCGTTAAAGGTTCTCTCGATCACAAAAGTCATCGTTGAATGTGTGGGAGTCAGTATGGATCTCCAGGTCCTGCTTTTGATTATTGATTTGAGAGGGGTCTCGATCATGTCTGCATTATTTTCAAACCATAGGGTGACGCACTTAAGGGTTGCCAACCCCATTTGGAGAAAATATGTTCTAGACGAAAAAATTGCAAAGCGCTGGAATTATTTGAATGGACACCAAAATTGTTTCGGGTGAAATTGCTGAAATTGGTTCTACATGTGGTTGAAATGTTGCAGGGGATTTTATGTGAATGTTTGTTAATTAAAGTAATTAACAAAATTCTGAAAAAAATAAATAGAAGAGTTTTATTAAATGAGAGTTGCATTAAATTTAGGGGAAATTTAATGCATGTGAGTGGGATTTTGAGTGGGGGCAAAATTGATGTGAGTGGAGCTTCCACCACATGAATGAGGAAGAGATGGGGGCACCCCCTTGGGCGCCGGCCATGAGAGGGGGAGAGCCCCCATCTCCTCCCTCTCAAAGCACAAATCCTCGTGAAGCATCTCTCTCCCCCTCTATAATTATTCCCCATGGTCTCGGATTAGCGAGATACATGTTCCCGGTGGCATTTTGTTTGGAAGGAGTTGCTGCTTCCGCTGCATCACTGGAGCAAGGAGGTGGAGGTTGTTCGGTGTCCTAAACGTGTGAGCAAGGACGGATGCGCTACTGATTTGCAGCACTAGGACTTCCACACGATCTTGAGATCGGCAAGAGTTCAACTAAGTCATCCACGAGTTCCATCTCGTTACACTTTGTCGGTCTTCGAGGGTATGTTCTCTATGGATGTATATGCACATGTTGCTTGTATCTAGTAGATAGATCTTGGCGTATAATAGTTCCCATCGTAGGAAAAGAAAAATTTCTATCTAGCGAACCCAACAAAGAGGTGATGGGGAAACACATGATTTCCATGAGTTCATAACACATTTCAGGAATGTGAAGGTTGAACCCATTGCTGGAGAGGTCATCGATGACAAAGGTATATATTTGATATACAGTTTTATAAATTTTATAATCTTGCAAAGACTTATTGCAGTGTTAAAGTATTTGATACTTGTTCTATTTTGGTGAAAACAAGTCCTTCTGCATTAGAGAGCTGCTTGCTGGAGAGGAGGTGACTTTGCGTGTTGATGGCGAGCATGATGATGATGGCTAACGACACTCACCCTCAACATTTATCATTTAGTTTATCATGTTTGGATGATTATTGTAATTGATGGATTGTGAACTTCTTTAGTGTGTCTCACACTTCGTGAGATAGTTATTCATATGAGTTTGTAACAAACTGTTGTTCTGCTTCTATGAATGATTTCTATTTGCATTCATATGTTATTCGATTATGTGTGAATTATCCTTGTTGTGAAACTAATTGATAATGCGTGAACATTTGTAAAATATTGAAAATGCCTCGAGAATACCCAACTTAATGATATATTCATTTTGAACGAAACTGTTGTTTAAATTTGAAGTTATGTTGATAATATGTGAAAGTCATTTGATTTCTTGTAACATATGAATCATGCCCAAGTTCAGCAAGATAACTTAAACACCGTGTTTGATGAATTGTTGAAAGAGAATACATACTTGATGTATCATATTTCAACGAAGTGGTGATTATCATTTTGTGATTGTTTGAATTTGTAAAAAGGTTTACCAAAGGAAAACATTAGCATGAAACTATTTGATATGATCAAAATATTTCATCATCCAAGGGTATTAAATATAAAAGGAATCTAATTACTATGATTTGATCAATAGTAATGAAATTCGATATTATAAGATTGGCATAAGAAAATTGTGAAATGCAATGCATTTTATATGACAAAGTGCAAAGCATCACTATGTGATATCAATTATTAAGTGGGTGAATAGATGGCACCGAATAAATTGTTGTAGTATAAATGTAAAGACCATTAGTTAGAAATAGTAAACACTCAATTAGTATATATAGTGAACCATCTCAATTCATGAGATTGGCGCCATATATTGTATGGATCGTCGTGAAAGTTTTTGGCGTTATTCGATATCACCAAAACAATAGCTTACAAGTCCTTGTAGAGTATTCATTGGAAAATATGAATATGAAATCCATGGCTGGAACCAAAAGAAAGGCAAAACTAGTGTTTTTGAATTTTGGTGCATTCTCGAGAAAGTTTATGTTCTCGACTATGAAGCTTATGGAAGATAGTAAAAACATGACAAGGATTCAAAACCCTGCATCAGAGTGTTGAGAAGCGCAACAGAAAGCATTCCTGAACGATTCTCTTCATAAAGGAAAGAATCAATGATATTGATCATTGTGTTTTCCCCACTAGTGTTTTCACTACATGAAGTTGGATTCAAAAATGTACCCCACATCTTGTATGGATACATTTGTGAATCATTTGTCATGTTACCGGAATATGGCAAACCTATGAACTACGAAGGAAATAATGGTAAACTAAAATTATGAGAAATCTTAGAGGCAAAATTCACTTAAGATTAGAAAGCAATTCATTGCTGAATCTTAACAAGTAAAGGGTTACTTGAATTTTCCAAATGACTCGAAAGTCATCATGGAAAATGTGAATGACAAAGGAACGATTTGTAATGAAAAATGTATTGGACAAATTCAAAATAATTTGATTCAGAAGTGCTGAAAAGTCTAGTGGATTTGATACTAGTAAGGTACTAGCATCTCGTAATAAAACTCTCAGTTTGATAATTGATCAAAGGATTTTGAAGTCATTCAAAATAGTGAGAGGATATGTAATTTGCATAAAATTGAGTGGGAGCTGTAAAAGTCTTCCTAAAACAATATGTGAATGACATATTTTTGAGTGGGAGCGATATAAGTCTTGGACTTAAATATATTGGGAACATATTTTGAGTGGGAGCTTAATGATTGATTCTTAACTGTGTACAACACATTAAGAATAAAAGCGCGAGTACCTATAAATAATGATTTATAGGGATTAGAAGTTGCAAGTAAGTATGTTACGATATTGTGTTGTATTCCTAAAAAAGATTCAGAAAAGAGTTTTGGAATAGGAATTGATTAAGGAATGATTCTTGGTCACTCAAATTAGGAATATCATTAAGTTAAACATCAATGGTTGAAAGAAAGAAAAGGATGATCGTCATCCACTATGTTGAGACATAGGTTCTATCTTGAATAACTATAATGACAACTTAACATAATATATGATCCAAGAAGGAACATTTGAAAAGTGATTAAGTATGAATCACGGAAAGTTGAGCTATGTTTGTCCATGGTGTCTGATAAGAACTGTAGACATGTTTTCAAATCTATGAAGGATGACATATTGATAGCTATGAGATTCAACACATTTTTATGGCTTTTATTGATGGTTTTCTCCCGGATTTGATCATTTTCTGGTTTTACATAACGCTAATACTTCAGTAGCAAAGAAAACTTGGTTTTTAATATGTGTTTCAGGTTCTAAATGAAAACAGAAGGATATAACTAGAGAAATGCAATATTCTGGAGAAAACAAGCAAGTCCCACTTTGGAAGCATGCAAGGGGAGCTCACAAAAGCTTTAACGAGCAACTATACGGTGGGAATATTTTTCCGGCCATATAGTTCCCGTCATATAGTTGTCACCGCCTTTGTCTTGTCAAAAGGAACAACTTCCATGAAGGGAAGGGGACGAAAATAGAACACAGCAGCCACCATACCATCCAGAAGGGAGAAAGAAGAGATCCGGAGAAGAAGGAGAACAGGTTCTTCATCTCGCTCCACGATCTTCGACCTCCTAGCCAATACACCCCCATAGCCACTACTTGAGAGAGAGTGGGATCTCCACCTTGCAAGACTAGGGTTTGAGATTGTTTCTTCCCATCTTGAATTATGTTGGATATTTTCCTATTCTTATTGTGGATCTCCATGGTAATACCAAGACTAATTCCCTTTATTTGATTATATTGATGATCCGTTCTTCTCTCATGTGTGAGTAATTCCCTTGGGTGTGGGAGATGTAGGGGATTAGTGAGATGTGATGTGCCTTCATATATTTTCCATTAGTTTATGATTGATTCTAATTACTATATTATGTGTGCTTGACTATCTGTGGGATGCCTAATGCTTGTTGTCCAATTAAGGGTCCAAACAACATTATACTTGTTGGGTCCGCAGCATAGAAAACAGAAAATTTCCTACGGTGTGAACTACACGCCAAGATCTATCTACTAGGTACAAAGCAACGGGTGGACATACATCCAACGAGAACTTACCCTCGTAGACAACGAGCTTTGTTAACGAGTAGGAACTCGTGGTTGATGTAGTCGTCCACTTGCCAATCTCAAGATCGTGAGGAAGTCCGAGCGCCGCAACTCAGCAGCGCATCCGCATTCGCACACACGTTCAAGCCACCAGACAACCTCCACCTCCTCACTCCAGCGATCCAGCGGAAGCAGCAACTCCTTCCAGACGAAATGCCACCGGGAACATGTATCTCGCTAATCCGAGACCATGGGGGAATAATTCTAGAGGGGGAGAGAGATCCTTCACAAGGAGGTGTGAGGATGAAGGCTGGAATGGGTGGCCTTTTATAGGAGGAGGGGGGTGCCCCCTCTCTCCAAGGCCGGCGCATGGGGGGTGACCCCTCACCTCCCCCATTCATGTGGTGGTAACCCCTCCACATTAAAATGCCTCTTCACATTCCCTTTTAAAGTCTCCACTTTAAATGCATTAAATTTCTCCAAATTTAATGCTCTCTCATTTAATAAAACTCTTTTTATTAAATTTATTCAGAATTTTGTTAATTACTTTAATTAACAAACATTCACATATAGCCCCTTGCAATATTTCAATATCACATGCAGAACCACCTTCTACAATTTCACCCGAAACAATTTCCGGTTTCTATTGAAACAATTCCTGCGCTTTGCAATTCTTTCGTCTGAAACATATGTGCTCCAAAATGGTGTCCGGTAACTCTTAAGTGTGCCACCCTACGGTTCGCGAATAATGCAGACATGATCGAGACCCTTCTCCGATCAATAATCAGCAGCGAAACCTAGAGATCCGTACTGACTCCTACACATTCAACGATGACTCCTGTGGTCGTGAGAACCTTTAACGCTTGTAACTAAATCCCTTTGTTTCTCGATATATTACATATCCGAGATTCGATCATCGGTATCTCCATACCTAGTTTGATCTCGTTACCAACATGCACTCTTTTCTCGTTCCCGTGATATAACATTCTAGTGATCACATCACTTGCTTGCAAGCTATCCTAATGTGATTTTACCGAGAGGGCCCAGAGTATATCTATCTGTCATCTAGATTGACAAATTCCACTCTTGATCCATGAGCCTCAACATAACACCTTCGTAGTACTGAACCCATCTTTATAGTCACCCTGTTACGGTGTGACGTTTGATGTTATCAAGATACTCTTCCGGTGTTAGCAATTAACATGATCTCATGGTCTAAGGATAAAGATTACTTCATATGATGTTATAGCAATATAAACATAATGACTTGATCGTAATGCTATACTTCGGATGAATGTTCATCACATCATTCCACCAATGGTGTGACCTTGTTATTAACAACATCCAATGTCCATGATCAGGAAACCTTGATCATCCTGTTAATCAACAAGCTAGTCTATAAGAGAGGCATGACTAGGAACCCTTTTTGTTTATTAAACACATATGTATTGATGTTTCCGAATCAATACATTTCTAGCATGTAAAATAAACATCTATCATATATAAAGGAATATATAATAACAACTTTATTATTGCCTCTCAGGGCATATTTCCTTCAGTCTCCCACTTGCACTAGAGACAATAATCTAGTTCACATAGTGATAAATCTAACACCCATGGAGTTCTGGTGTTGATCATGTTTTTCCCTAGGGAGAACTTTAGTCAATGGATCTGCTACATTTAGGTTCGTGTGTACTTTACAAATCTTTATATCTCCATCCTTGACATGCTCGCGGATGGAGTGAAACCGACGCTTAATATGTTTGGAATTCTTGTGAGACCTTGGTTCCTTTGCGTTGGCTATGGCTCCATTGTTGTCACAATAGATCACCATCGGGTCCAACGCATTGGGAACCACACCCAGTTCTGTAATGAACTCTTTCATCCAAACTGCCTCCTGTGCCACTTCTGAAGCAGCAACATATTCCGCCTCCGTTGTTGATCCAGCCACCACAGGTTGTTTGGAACTCCTCCAACTAACTGCTGCTCCGTTCAAGAGAAATACGTATCCAGATTAAGACTTAGAGTCATCCGGATCGGTGTCAAAGCTAGCATCGACATAACACTTAGCGACTAGCTCTTCTTCACCTCCGTATATGAGAAACATATCCTTAGTTCTTCTCAAGTACTTGAGGATGTTCTTTACCGCTATCCAGTGTTCCGAACCTGGATCAGATTGGTACCTACTAGACAAACTAATAGCATGTGCCACATCCGGTCTTGTACATAGCATGGAATACATAATAGATCCTATGGCTGACGCATAGGGGATCTTATCCATCATCTCTCTTTGTTCCGCCGTAGCCGGACTTTGAGTCTTACTCAATGTCTTGCCTTGCAACATAGGTAAGAACCCCTTCTTACTTTCGTCCATATTAAACTTCTTTAATATCTTATCAAGGTATGTACTCTGCGATAGCCCAATTAGGCGCCTTGATCTATCTCTATAGATTTTAATGCCTAATATATATGACGCTTCACCAAGGTCTTTCATCGAAAATTTGCTGTTTAGATAAATTTTAACACTATTTAAATGATCTATATCATTTCCAATCAATAATATGTCATCCACATATAATATCAGAAATGCCACATTGCTCCCACTCACTTTCTTGTAAATACAAGCCTCTCCACAAGTTTGGACAAATCCAAACTCTTTGATCACCTCATCAAAGCGGAGATTCCAACTTCGTGATGCTTGCTTCAGTCCGTAGATGGATCACTGAAGTTTGCACACCTTATTAGCATCCTTAGGATCGACAAAACCCTTAGGTTGTATCATATACAACTCTTCTTCAATCTTACCATTGAGGAACGCAGTTTTGACATCCATCTGACATATTTCATAATCGAAATATGCAGCAATTGCTCACATAATCCTAACCGATTTAAGCATCACTACGAGAGAGAATGTCTCATCGCAGTCAACTCCTTGAATTTGTCGAAACCCCTTTGAGACAAGTCGAGCCTTATAAATGGTCACATTACCATCAGCATCGGTTTTCCTTTTGAAAATCCATTTATTCTCAACGGCCTTTCGGTCGTGAGGTAAGTCTACCAAGTTCCAAACTTGGTTCTCGTACATGGATTCCATCTCGGATTTCATGGCTTCTAGCCATTTGTTGGAATCCGGGCTCATCATCGCTTCTTCATACGTCGCAGGGTCATCCATTTCATCAACCATGAAATTCACAACAGGATTGCCGTATAGTTCAGGAGTTGCACGTGTCCTGCTTGACCTGCGAGGTTCGGTAGTGTCCTCTTTCGGAGTTTCATGATCATTATCATTAGCTCTCTCTTCATCAGGTGAAGTCAACTCCGAAACAACTTCCGGTGCTGCGCCACTCGCCATTCCATGAAGAGAAGGTTCAATAAACTCTTCGAGTTCTACCTTCCGACTACTCACACCTTTCGCGAGAAACTCCTTCTCAAGAAAGGATCCATTCTTGGCAACAAAAACCTTGCCCTCGGATCTGTGATAGAAGGTATACCCAATTGTTTCCTTAGGGTATCCTATGAAGACGCATTTTTCCGCTTTGGGTTCGAGATTATCCGATTGAAGTTTCTTCACATAAACATCGCATCCCCAAACCTTGAGAAATGACAGCTTAGGTTTGTTTCCAAACCATAATTCATACGGTGTCGTTTCAACGGATTTAGATGGTGCCCGATTTAAAGTGAATGCAGCTGTTTCCAGTGCATAACCCCAAAATGACAGAGGTAAGTCAGTTAGAGACATCATAGATCGAACCATATCCAATAAGGTACGATTACGATGTTTCGACACACCATTATGTTGTGGTGTTCTGGCAGGCGTGAGCTGTGAAACTATTCGACACTCTTTCATGTGTGTGCTAAACTCGTAACTTAGATACTCTCCTCCACGGTCAGACCGTAGAAACTTGATCTTTCTATTACGATGATTTTCCACTTCATTCTGAAATTCCTTGAACTTTTCAAAAGTTTCAGACTTGTGTTTCATCAAATAGATATACCCATATCTACTCAAATCATCTGTGAAAGTAACAAAATAACGATATCCACCTCGCGCCGACACACTCATTGGTCCACACACATTAGTATGTATGATTTCCAATAGATCTGTCGCCCGTTCCATTGAACCGGAAAACGGCGTTCTAGTCATCTTGCCCATAAGGCATGGCTCACATGTATCAAATAATTCAAAATAAAGTGATTCCAAAAGTCCATCAGAATGGAGTTTCTTCATGCGTTTAACGCCAATATGACCTAGACGGCAGTGCCACATATATGTAGACATATCATGATCAAGTTTAATCTTTTTAGCATTAACATTATGAATGTGCGTAATATTACTATCGAGATCCAATAGAAATAAACCATTCAACATAAGTGCATGACCATAAAAGATATCATTCTTATAAATCGAACAACCATTGTTTTTATGTAGCATCCCCAAACTTTAATAAGATTGAGTCCCCTGTGTTTACAATGCTAGTCCCTGGATCAATAGCTAGCATGCACAGTTTAGATGTAATATCAAGAAACAAAGGTCATATACAACTTTATAACCAGGAATAAAATAATTTTATTACATCAAACATAGCTCATTGGCTATTTACATTACATTGCAGCGGAATAACTATAGTCATGGGTCCTTCATCTTCAAAGTGCCACAGGCAGATGTTGGTTGTAAACTTTGTAATCCTAATCAATCAATCTTCACTAAATCAATCAAACCTGCAACATCATAAGTTACAGCCACAAGGGGTCAATACATTTGAATTGTATTGGCAAGTGATACCTTAGTATATTTTAAGTGGACTATAATACTATATGCATTTGGCTGGTGGAGCTTAGGCTTGCGTTGCTCATAAATAGATTTTTTCCTTAACTTTTTGAAAATACCAAATCTTTTTTGACAAAAACCAATCAAGGCATCTATCAATCATGACTGAAGATCCTCTCAAGGCATCTACCATTCAAAGATTGAAGATCCTTTCTTGGCAAAAACACCCAAGGCATCTAGCAATCAGAGACTCTAGATCCACTCAGGGCATCTACCAATCAAAGATTGAAGATCCTTTTATCCCTTGTTCACCCACAAGTTTTATTTAGAAATTGGAGTGATGAGATTCTTGATAGCTTTCATGTCTTGATGCTCAAATTGTCCTTTACCAGGGACATGGCTAAGTACTTAGGTTTTACACTCTGCAGAGGTAGTGCACTTTCCCCACAAGCCTTGGTTTCCCAAGACATGATCCTTCAATAGCCTTTCCTTAGTCAAATGGACGCGCTCCAACCTATCATCCCATCTACCACCCACTGTCCAAAAGACTAAGTTCTAGCATCCTAAGATCATGGCAGAGCCCATATTACCAAGTGGTTGCACTTGAAGCTTCTCAACATTAGACATCTCAAATCTCTTTGTTTCCTGGGTGGCCATCCACAAGTGAGATACACAAGCCAAGTCATGGCCTTATGAACCACTCAACATAAGCCTTTCCTTCCATTCCACCAAGGTGGTTCATTAACTTAGTTGTTTTATTTTACAAAAACATAAGTCCTTGGACTTAGAAATTTTTCCATAGTGAATATATAAACCACCCTTGTTTTCTAGTAGCTAGGCTAAGCATGATAGTAATAGGAAGTTTGACTTAGGTAATTTTCACTAAGGTTTCACCTAATAGGTTTTCCCAAAGCATAGTTTATACTCAGCAAAAATCCATGCAAGTCCTATACTTAGAAAAATAATACTAATGCATATATAAAATATAGGAATGGAATATTCATGATGATATCACTTGCCTTCTTGGTAGAGGGTATAGGTTCACTCCTTGTCCTTGCAACACTCACACTCTTCAAGTCACTACAATCAATCAAGCAAGGCACAAACTCAATCTACCAATCAAGCAAAACAACACACATAAAATAACAAAGTCAAAGAATTGCATGCAAGCATGCCAAGCTTTGTTTTGTTTGAAAAAGTGGTTCCTAGTGGGTCATAGTCATTTGGGTACATCTAAGTCATTTTGTAAAGTGGCAAAGCCATTTGCAAAAGGGTCTCTATTAGGTTTCCTAAACTTTGTAAGATCCAAATTGGTCATTTACCAAAGTGGCAAAGTTGTTAGCAAAAGGTTTCACCTTAAAACCATTTTCAAAACAAGGCACCTATTTGGTCATTTTATGTGGTGAAGAAATATGTCTACTAGGGCTTTAGTCTATAGGGTTCACCAAATGAGTTGCTATTGCAAAACTTGGTGTTTTGGGTCAGTAGGTTTGGTTCAAAACATTTTCTCCAAAGTTTTCTTTATGAAAGCATTTTCATAAACAAAACAAATAGTTTTAGTTAGCTAGAAATGGACTAAACTAATTAATCCATCCTATTCTTTTCCAAAATCACTTTCCAAACTATGGGTTGGTTCCTAGGGTCAGTAAGGTCACAACAAACTAATTGGCAAAGGTTTTAACCTTAAAATCATTTTTAAATGATTTTCCTAATGTTAGCAAGCACACAAAACAATCTGCAAAATCAAACAAGCTAATAGGTACTATTTGCTAAACTAAGGGTAGGATTGGTTAGAGCTTGTCTTGCTGATTCCAACGACATCAAATTTGTAAAATTTGGACGTGTGGATCAAAATATACAAGGGTTTGAAAATGGCAAAAGTTTCTGTTTTCAAATTCTGTTTTAAACAGAACTGGGTGACACGCGGCGTAATTCTATTCGTCGGTACCCGCTTCGGCCGGATCAAGCGATGCAGGCCGTTGGATCTAAAGGGGCAGGTGTGGCTCAGATCAACGCGTACCGGTTCGTTTAGTCAATCTATTGCGTTCGTCAGATCGAGATCCTACGGTTCTAGCGTGCTCGACCAATTGCGAGCGGCGCTGCGGTGGCTACCGGCGGCGGAGTCGTCGGTCGATGACGGTGCCGGCGATGCAGAAAGCGAGAGAGAAAGAGGGCATGCTCACCGAGTTCGCAAGATCGTGGGGAAGCTCGAGGTAGTGTCTTCCTATCGCGGGGCGTACTGGAGTGAGCTTGATTGCTCGCCGGAGTTGCTGCGGCGGCGGGGCTCTCGGGTTGTCGTCGTTGGCGTCGCTGTGGATCACGAGAAGACAAACGGAAAGCACTGTAAGACTCGCAAGGGTACCGTGGTGATGCGAGCGTGAAGGAGGAGTGAAGGGGCGGTCTGGTCTTACCGGTGGGGCTCGTCGGAGAGGAAGCAGACGGCGGTGCTCACTGTCGACGACGGAGGCAAGGATAGGGGGTGCCCTAGGTCAAACGGAAGGTGTCGTTAGGTTCGTATGAGTTTGCAGATCATCATCGGGTCAACGAGGATGAGAGGGGAGGTCAGGTTTACCGGGGAGATGTCGCCGTAGTTGGAGCAGACGGCGGTGGTTGCCGGACGAAGACGAAGGCGAGGCTGTGGGGTACTAGTAGACAGGTGGGAGGTACCGGAAGAAGTGCACGGTGATGGTGAATGGGCTCGTAGCATCCAAGGGGCAAAGGGAGGAAGGTACTGGCCGGAATTGCTCGCGAAGCTCGTCGGAGACAGCGGAGGTGCAGAGGAAATTGGCGACATCCTAGGGGCAGAGAGAGGGAGTGGTCTGGGGGAAAAGACAGAGGAGAGGGAGGCGGTTAAATGGGCGTCGTCGCTGGACTGAATAAACGCGGCAGTAACTCGAATTGATGCGAGCTTTCAACGGGCAGAAACGGCAGCGCTGTGAGGGGGAGACGGGGTCGCGGGGAAGAAGAAGGATGTGGCGGTGGGGTCCTCTGTTCAGTGGGAAAAGAAAGGAGGGAGGGGTCCACTTGTCATACTCCGCGCGGGTTACTTTCGCGGTACAGAAAAACGTTTCGGGAAAATATATGTGGAGGTGGGGTCGTCTCGTCAGCGAGTGAGGGAGAGGGAGAAGTGGGTCCGTGCTGTCATTGGCTCAGTGGGTCTGTTTCTGGGTGTAAAATGTTTTCCTTCGGGGAGGGAGTACTGGGCTGGACTGCTGTTGGGCCAAAGCTGGGCTGGTTCTGTTTTCTTATTTTTTTCTGTCTGCTCTCTTTTTCTTTTCCTAATTCTTTTTCTGTTTTCAATTTCAAACAAATATTCACACAATTCAAACAACACTCAAATCAAATCAAACAGCAAACTTTTCATTTGAATTTGGTTCTGTTTGGCAACATAATCCAAATCTCAAAATGAAATATTATTTTTATTTAATTTAGGATCCATTTAATAATTAAATAAAATGGATCTTTAGTTATTAGGGTTTGATTTATTTAATAAAATTTCCATTTGAAATCCAATTATTTCCAAAACCAAACCAGAAGGTTTAATTTGAAAAAATAAAAGAATACTTGGAAACTTATTTAAATAAATAAATAAGTTTTGGTGTTTTAATTAAAATGGGAAAGCCTTTACTTAAATAAAATTGGATATTTAAATCCTTATTATTTTATTTAAATAATCCTTTACTCATTTTAATCAAAGCAAAACCTTTTAATAAAAGATTTCAAAGTAGTAATAAAATACTTGGTGTTCATTTAAAATGGGAAAAGCTTTTACTTAAATAAAATTGGGTATTTAAATCCTTATTATTTTATTTAAATAAAATTTTACTCATTTTATCAAAACAAAATATTTTATTACAAAAGTTTGGCCAAAATTAATTTGGCTCACCTTTTCATTTGAAAACAAAGTCTTTTATTAAAAGATCCAAATAGTATTTCCAAAACAATTTATTTTTCCTTTATTAAATGTTTATCTTTTTAATCCCTTTAGGATTACTTGATCACCAATTGGTATGGGCTTTATTGGCTTTGGAAATTCAATTTCCTTATCTTATTATATTCACAAGATCTTGTCTATGGTTCCAAACTAAGTGAAACCAACTTCTAAGGTCTTTCTTGATCCTTGGTGAATATTTGTTGATCAAACTTTGGTATGGATCAAATCCATGGATTTGGAGATACTTTGGAAAATGATTTCCTTCCATTAGGGTTTAGGGTTTTGGATTACTTTCCAAATGTTCAAATTTCCAGATACATTCATTGAGGAATGCATTTCTCTTGATTTGGATTTGTTGAATTCAAACTTTAATCAAAGTTTGTTCAAGATGGGATTTTAAGTCTCCTTTTAGAAACAAAAGTTTCTTTTCACCCTGATTTTCAACAAAGATTTATTTATTTTATTTATTTTTCACATTACAAGATTTGGAAAATCTTGGGATGTGACAGGCTACCACCCTTAAAATGAATCTCGTCCCTAGATTTGGGAAGGCTAGGGTTACAAGCAGGTTCAAAACAACTAGGGTACTACCACCCTTAAAAATTTTCCAACTAAACTATATCTTGGCTTGCTTGGAATCTTGGAAAACTTCTGCATAGTGGCCTTTATTTCCATACTTGACTCATGGGCCAAGGTTGAGATTCTCCATAGGCTTGTTCAACTTTTCTGGACAATTGTTTTCATAATGGCCTAGTTCCTTGCATTTGAAACAGGTTATAAGTTTGAGGTCTTGAGGTGGCTTCTCTGGGCAATATGATGCATAATGTCCTAACTCCTTGCAGTGTTTGCACATCACTTGGCTAATATCCTTCCTCATCTTGGGTTTCACTAGCTTTTGTTTGTCTTCTTGGCTCTTTTTCTTTTCTGGGCATTCATTGGCATAATGACCCATCTCTTTGCATTTGAAACATTGCACTTGTGTAATATCCTTCTTACTAGTGTTGGGGCATTTCTTCTTCTTCTTTTTGGGTCTCTCCAAAGCTAGGAGTTCTTCTAGTTCATGCTCTTCATAAATGGGAGATCTTTCTCTCTTCTTGGGGCATTGATCTTCATGCTCCTTGGGTGCATGATCCTTGTATCCAAAAGTATTGCTAGCTTGGGTTCCTTCTAGAATAACATCTTTGTCATCCTTGTTGTCATTAGCTCCTTGGGAAAAGTTTTCTCTCATATTGATCATTTGAGTAACCAATCCTTGCATCAATTGGGTTTGAAGCTTCAAAATCCTTTGTATGGCGGGTCTAGTCTATTGTTGTTGGCTAAAAGCTGAGTTGTCTCTTGGCTCAATTGGTGTTGGGTTGCTATGAGTTCTCTCATGTTGTCCTCTTGGTTGTTGTTGTTGTCACCATCCTTGATGCTGGAGTCTCTTGGAGAAGTCATCTGTTTGGGTTGGGTAGGGATTAGCATAGGCAAAAGGTTTTTCTAAGGAATCAATTCTAATCACACACATCACAATTCACACAAGCAATGTGCAAGCAATCACAAACAAACATTCCACTCAAACAACAAGTTTCAAGCACATACTTAGGCAACAAAATAATTTTTGTTACACCACATAAGTTGGTGGGTTTGACTTAACTAAAATATGGTGGTCCATCTATATGGTTCACTTGTGATCTTTCCATCCTTCTTGGTTGATTCTTCTTGAATGAGATCTTTGTTTCCTTGGAGAATTTTTGTGTCTTGGTCACAAAACTTCAAAGGTGATGATGGTTCTTTCTAAGTTGTGTTTCCTTAATCTTCAAATCTTGAGCAAGATTTCTTGTCTCATTTGTAGTCTTTAGTGATATCTAGTTGGAAGTCCTTGGTGAATATGCTGAAGATGTTGAAGTCACTAGAGTTGATGAAGTTGAAGTTATTAGAGTTGATGAAGTCCTTTGCACATGATGAAGTCTTTGGTCATGGGGTAGGCTTTTCCATCAAGTTTGAAATAGAAGAGAAGTAGAGTTGAAACCAAAATGGTTGAGGAAAGAGTTTACAAGATTGTTTTGAAAATAAGTTTTTGGAATAAGACAACTCCTATTATCTAAGGGTTTTTGTCCAATCCTAGGGTTACAAATCCTACAGGCAACACAATGCTCTGATACCATCTATAGCATCCCCAACCTTTAATAAGATTGAGTCCCCTGTGTTTACAATGCTAGTCCCTGGATCAATAGCTAGCATCCACAGTTTAGATGTAATATCAAGAAACAAAGGTCATATACAACTTTATAACCAGGAATAAAATAATTTTATTACATCAAACATAGCTCATTGGCTATTTACATTACATTGCAGCGGAATAACTATAGTCATGGGTCCTTGATCTTCAAAGTGCCACAGGCAGATGTTGGTTGTAGACTTTGTAATCCTAATCAATCAATCTTCACTAAATCAATCAAACCTGCAACATCATAAGTTACAGCCACAAGGGGTCAATACATTTGAATTGTATTGGCAAGTGATACCTTAGTATATTTTAAGTGGACTATAATACTATATGCATTTGGCTGGTGGAGCTTAGGCTTGCGTTGCTCATAAATAGATTTTTTCCTTAACTTTTTGAAAATACCAAATCTTGTTTGACAAAAACCAATCAAGGCATCTATCAATCATGACTGAAGATCCTCTCAAGGCATCTACCATTCAAAGATTGAAGATCCTTTCTTGGCAAAAACACCCAAGGCATCTATCAATCAGAGACTCTAGATCCACTCAGGGCATCTACCAATCAAAGATTGAAGATCCTTTTATCCCTTGTTCACCCACAAGTTTTATTTAGAAATTGGAGTGATGAGATTCTTGATAGCTTTCATGTCTTGATGCTCAAATTGTCCTTTACCAGGGACATGGCTAAGTACTTAGGTTTTACACTCTGCAGAGGTAGTGCACTTTCCCCACAAGCCTTGGTTTCCCAAGACATGATCCTTCAGTAGCCTTTCCTTAGTCAAATGGACGCGCTCCAACCTATCATCCCATCTACCACCCACTGTCCAAAAGACTAAGTTCTAGCATCCTAAGATCATGGCAGAGCCCATATTACCAAGTGGTTGCACTTGAAGCTTCTCAACATTAGACATCTCAAATCTCTTTGTTTCCTGGGTGGCCATCCACAAGTGAGATACACAAGCCAAGTCATGTCCTTGTGAACCACTCAACATAAGCCTTTCCTTCCATTCCACCCAGGTGGTTCATTAACTTAGTTGTTTTATTTTACAAAAACATAAGTCCTTAGACTTAGAAATTTTTCCATAGTGAATATATAAACCACCCTTGTTTTCTAGTAGCTAGGCTAAGCATGATAGTAATAGGAAGTTTGACTTAGGTAATTTTCACTAAGGTTTCACCTAATAGGTTTTCCCAAAGCATAGTTTATACTCAGCAAAAATCCATGCAAGTCCTATACTTAGAAAAATAATACTAATGCATATATAAAATATAGGAATGGAATATTCATGATGATATCACTTGCCTTCTTGGTAGAGGGTATAGGTTCACTCCTTGTCCTTGCAACACTCACACTCTTCAAGTCACTACAATCAATCAAGCAAGGCACAAACTCAATCTACCAATCAAGCAAAACAACACACATAAAATAACAAAGTCAAAGAATTGCATGCAAGCATGCCAAGCTTTGTTTTGTTTGAAAAAGTGGTTCCTAGTGGGTCATAGTCATTTGGGTACATCTAAGTCATTTTGTAAAGTGGCAAAGCCATTTGCAAAAGGGTCTCTATTAGGTTTCCTAAACTTTGTAAGATCCAAATTGGTCATTTACCAAAGTGGCAAAGTTGTTAGCAAAAGGTTTCACCTTAAAACCATTTTCAAAACAAGGCACCTATTTGGTCATTTTATGTGGTGAAGAAATATGTCTACTAGGGCTTTAGTCTATAGGGTTCACCAAATGAGTTGCTATTGCAAAACTTGGTGTTTTGGGTCAGTAGGTTTGGTTCAAAACATTTTCTCCAAAGTTTTCTTTATGAAAGCATTTTCATAAACAAAACAAATAGTTTTAGTTAGCTAGAAATGGACTAAACTAATTAATCCATCCTATTCTTTTCCAAAATCACTTTCCAAACTATGGGTTGGTTCCTAGGGTCAGTAAGGTCACAACAAACTAATTGGCAAAGGTTTTAACCTTAAAATAATTTTTAAATGATTTTCCTAATGTTAGCAAGCACACAAAACAATCTGCAAAATCAAACAAGCTAATAGATACTATTTGCTAAACTAAGGGTAGGGTTGGTTAGAGCTTGTCTTGCTGATTCCAACGACATCAAATTTGTAAAATTTGGACGTGTGGATCAAAAGATACAAGGGTTTGAAAATGGCAAAAGTTTCTGTTTTCAAATTCTGTTTTAAACAGAACTGGGTGACACGCGGCGTAATTCTATTCGTCGGTACCGCTTCGTCCGGATCAAGCGATGCAGGCCATTGGATCTAAAGGGGCAGGTGTGGCTCAGATCAACGCGTACCGGTTCGTTTAGTCAATCTATTGCGTTCGTCAGATCGAGATCCTACGGTTCTAGCGTGCTCGACCAATTGCGAGCGGCGCTGCGGTGGCTACAGGCGGCGGAGTCGTCGGTCGATGACGGTGCCGGCGATGCAGAAAGCGAGAGAGAAAGAGGGCATGCTCACCGAGTTCGCAAGATCGTGGGGAAGCTCGAGGTAGTGTCTTCCTATCGCGGGGCGTACTGGAGTGAGCTTGATTGCTCGCCGGAGTTTCTGCGGCGGCGGGGCTCTCGGGTTGTCGTCGTTGGCGTCGCTGTGGATCACGAGAAGAAAAACGAAAAGCACCGTAAGACTCGCAAAGGTACCGTGGTGATGTGAGCGTGAAGGAGGAGTGAAGGGGCGGTCTGGTCTTACCGGTGGGGCTCGTCGGAGAGGAAGCAGACGGCGGTGCTCACTGTCGACGACGGAGGCGAGGATAGGGGGTGCCCTAGGTCAAACGGAAGGTGTCGTTAGGTTCGTATGAGTTTGCAGATCATCATCGGGTCAACGAGGATGAGAGGGGAGGTCAGGTTTACCGGGGAGATGTCGCCGTAGTTGGAGCAGACGGCGGTGGTTGCCGGACGAAGACGAAGGCGAGGCTGTGGGGTACTAGTAGACAGGTGGGAGGTACCGGAAGAAGTGCACGGTGATGGTGAATGGGCTCGTAGCATCTAAGGGGCAAAGGGAGGAAGGTACTGGCCGGAATTGCTCGCGAAGCTCGTCGGAGACAGCGGAGGTGCAGAGGAAATTGGCGACAGCCTAGGGGCAGAGAGAGGGAGTGGTCTGGGGGAAAAGACAGAGGAGAGGGAGGCGGTTAAATGGGCGTCGTCGCTGGACTGAATAAACGCGGCAGTAACTCGAATTGATGCGAGCTTTCAACGGGCAGAAACGGCAGCGCTGTGAGGGGGAGACGGGGTCGCGGGGAAGAAGAAGGATGTGGCGGTGGGGTCCTCTGTTCAGTGGGAAAAGAAAGGAGGGAGGGGTCCACTTGTCATACTCCGCGCGGGTTACTTTCGCGGTACAGAAAAACGTTTCGGGAAAATATAAGTGGAGGTGGGGTCGTCTCGTCAGCGAGTGAGGGAGAGGGAGAAGTGGGTCCGTGCTGTCATTGGCTCAGTGGGTCTGTTTCTGGGTGTAAAATGTTTTCCTTCGGGGAGGGAGTACTGGGCTGGACTTCTGTTGGGCCAAAGCTGGGCTGGTTCTGTTTTCTTATTTTTTTCTATCTGCTCTCTTTTTCTTTTCCTAATTCTTTTTCTGTTTTCAATTTCAAACAAATATTCACACAATTCAAACAACACTCAAATCAAATCAAACAGCAAACTTTTCATTTGAATTTGGTTCTGTTTGGCAACATAATCCAAATCTCAAAATGAAATATTATTTTTATTTAATTTAGGATCCATTTAATAATTAAATAAAATGGATCTTTAGTTATTAGGGTTTGATTTATTTAATAAAATTTCCATTTGAAATCCAATTATTTCCAAAACCAAACCAGAAGGTTTAATTTGAAAAAATAAAAGAATACTTGGAAACTTATTTAAATAAATAAATAAGTTTTGGTGTTTTAATTAAAATGGGAAAGCCTTTACTTAAATAAAATTGGATATTTAAATCCTTATTATTTTATTTAAATAATCCTTTACTCATTTTAATCAAAGCAAAACCTTTTAATAAAAGATTTCAAAGTAATAATAAAATACTTGGTGTTCATTTAAAATGGGAAAAGCTTTTACTTAAATAAAATTGGATATTTAAATCCTTATTATTTTATTTAAATAAAATTTTACTCATTTTATCAAAACAAAATATTTTATTACAAAAGTTTGGCCAAAATTAATTTGCTCACCTTTTCATTTGAAAACAAAGTCTTTTATTAAAAGATCCAAATAGTATTTCCAAAACAATTTATTTTTCCTTTATTAAATGTTTATCTTTTTAATCCCTTTAGGATTACTTGATCACCAATTGGTATGGGCTTTATTGGCTTTGGAAATTCAATTTCCTTATCTTATTATATTCACAAGATCTTGTCTATGGTTCCAAACTAAGTGAAACCAACTTCTAAGGTCTTTCTTGATCCTTGGTGAATATTTGTTGATCAAACTTTGGTATGGATCAAATCCATGGATTTGGAGATACTTTGGAAAATGATTTCCTTCCATTAGGGTTTAGGGTTTTGGATTACTTTCCAAATGATCAAATTTCCAGATACATTCATTGAGGAATGCATTTCTCTTGATTTGGATTTGTTGAATTCAAACTTTAATCAAAGTTTGTTCAAGATGGGATTTTAAGTCTCCTTTTAGAAACAAAAGTTTCTTTTCACCCTGATTTTCAACAAAGATTTGTTTTGTTTATTTATTTTTCACATTACAAGATTTGGAAAATCTTGGGATGTGACATTTTAGATTTAAAGGAATGACCACTTTGCATCAAACACGATCCAGATACAATGTTCATGCTTAGTGCAGGCACCAAATAACAATTATTTAGGTTTATAACTAATCCCGATGGCAAATGGAGAGGTGGCGTCCCGACGGCGATCACATCAACTCTTGATCCATTGCTGACCCGCATCCTGACCTCATCCCTTGCTAGTTGTCGCTTGTTCCGTAGCCCCTGAACCGAGTTACATATATTAGCAACCGATGCGGTATCAAATACCCAGGTGCTACTATGAGTACTAGTCAAGTACACATCAATAACATGTATATCACATATACCTTTGTTTGCCTTGCTGGACTTCTTGTCCGCCAAATACTTGGGGCAGTTGCGCTTCCAATGGCCAGTCCCCTTGCAATAGTAGCACTCGGTGTCAGACTTAGGGCTAGCCCGGCGTTTCTTTTCAGGCGTGGCAACAGACTTGCCACCCTTCTTTCCCTTGTGCTTGCCTTTCTTGTCCTTCTTGAAACCGGTGGTCCTATTGATCATCAACACTTGATGTTCTTTCCTAATCTCCACTTCTGTAGTCTTAAGCATTGACAGAAGCTCGGGAAGAGACTTCTTCATGCCCTGCATATTATAGTTCATCACGAAGCTCTTGTAGCTAGGTGGCAAAGATTGGAGAACACGATGTATGCCTAAGTCAATGGGAATCGTTATTCCCAAGGACACAAGCTTATCGGCGTACCCAGACATTTTGAGTACGTGCTCACTAACAGAGCTGTTTTCCTCCATCATGCAGCTAAAGAACTTTTCTGTAGCATTATAACTCTCTACAGCAGCATGGGTATCGAAAATCATTTTCAATTCTCCCATGGTATCAAAGGCATTGCCATTTTCGAAACGCTTTCGAACTTCTGGCTCTAGCCCATACAGTATGCCGCAATGAACTAAGTTGTGGTCCTCCTGACGAGTCACATAGACATTCTTTTCCTCGTCAGGGGCATTAGGAGCTGGTGGGGGGCCTAGCGGCGCATCTAGCACATATTGCTTTTGTGCAGCAGTGAGGAGAATCCTCAAATTCATAGCCCAGTTGGTGAAGTTGCTACCATTCGCAGCAAGTTTCTCTTTCTCCATGAACACATTGAAATTAAAAGCAGGTGGTGCCATCTACAACAGAATTTGTAAAGTTTATTTAGACTAAGTTTATGATAGATTGAGTTCAACTAATCCAAATTACTAATGAACTCCCACTCAAAAACGACATCCCTCATGTCCTTTTGGTGATTACATGAACCAAATCCACTATACCAAGTCCGATCATCACGTGAGTTGATATAGCTTCAAAGGCGAGCATCTATATGGGCATCATATCAACCATATGACTCATGATTAACCTTTCGGTCCGTGTTCCGAGGCCATGTCTGTACATGCTAGGCTCGCCAAGTAAGAACCTTAGTATTCACGTGTGTAAAACTGTCTTACACCCGTTCCTATGAAAGCATAGATTCGAGTACACCCGATCATCATGTGATGTCTCGAAACACGATCCATAGAACGGTGCATACTCAAGGAAGAACACATTTTTATCTTGATATCTAAATGAGGGATCATCTTATAATGCTATCAAACGCGCCAAACTAGCAGTATAAGATGCTAACATCTAATGTGTAAAGTGAGATGATATGGTTCATGCATTTGATCTCTATCACTTGCATCCTGGTATGATCTCTATCATTCCTTTGTGTGTAAGGCCAAGGTCTATGGAACTTACACGTTGAGTGTGTTGTAAGAGTATCCACCATACATCTACTTACAACAATACCATATCAACACACTAGCCCAGCAACGATCTAAACTAGACGCCTCTAATTTATCAATTGCAAGTTTTACGTGGCTTAGGGCTTTCGGAGATAGAACCGTTCTTACCTACAAACATGAACCACAACGAGGATAACTAAGTTATTAGCAACTCGTTGTAAATCAGATATTGACTATAGTAGGAGAGACAGACACCCGCCAGCCACTTATGCAAAACAAGTTGCATGTCAGTCGTGGAACCGGTCTCATGTACGATGACATGTAAGGTTGGTCCGGGCCGCTTCATCCCACTATGCCACCAATATCCAAAATACATAGAAGATGCAATAACATGATCATCATCGCCCACATATCAACCATATGTGTACTACCAGTGCTAAGCACCTACGCATAGATCAGGCTCGGATACCACAGTTGGGTCCGCAGCATAGAAAACAAAAAAAAATCCTACGGTGTGAACTACACGCCAAGATCTATCTACTAGGTACAAAGCAACGGGTGGACATACATCCAACGAGAACTTACCCTCGTAGACAACGAGCTTTGTTAACGAGTAGGAACTCGTGGTTGATGTAGTTGTACACTTGCCGATCTCAAGATCGTGAGGAAGTCCAAGCGCCGCAACTCAGCAGCGCATCCGCACTCGCACACACGTTCAAGCCACCGGACAACCTCCACCTCCTCGCTCCAGCGATCCAGCGGAAGCAGCAACTCCTTCCAGATGAAATGCCATCGGGAACATGTATCTCGCTAATCCGAGACCATGGGAGAATAATTCTAGAGGGGGAGAGAGATCCTTCACAAGGAGGTGTGAGGATGAAGGAGGGAATGGGTGGCCTTTTATAGGAGGAGGGGGGTGCCCCCTCTCTCCATGGCCGGCGCATGGGGGGTGACCCCTCACCTCCCCCATTCATGTGGTGGTAACCCCTCCACATTAAAATGCCTCTTCACATTCCCTTTTAAAGTCTCCACTTTAAATGCATTAAATTTCTCCAAAGTTAATGCTCTCTCATTTAATAAAACTCTTTTTATTAAATTTATTCAGAATTTTGTTAATTACTTTAATTAACAAACATTCACATATAGCCCCTTGCAATATTTTAATATCACATGCAGAACCACCTTCTACAATTTCACCCGAAACAATTTCCTGTTTCTATTGAAACAATTCCTGCGCTTTGCAATTCTTTCGTCTGAAACATATGTGCTCCAAAATGGTGTCCGGTAACTCTTAAGTGTGCCACCCTACGGTTCGCGAATAATGCAGACATGATCGAGACCCTTCTCCGATCAATAATCAGCAGCGGGACATGGAGATCCATACTGACTCCTACACATTCAACGATGACTCCTGTGATCGTGAGAACCTTTAATGCTTGTAACTGAATCCCTTTGTCTCTCAATATATTACATGTCCGAGATTCGATCATCGGTATCTCCATACCTAGTTTGATCTCGTTACCGACATGCACTCTTTTCTCGTTCCCGTGATATAACATTCTAGTGATCACATCAATTTCTTGCAAGCTATCCTAATGTAATATCACCGAGAGGGCCCAGAGTATATCTATCCGTCATCTGGATTGACAAATTCCACTCTTGATCCATGAACCTCAACATAACACCTTCATAGTACTTAACCCATCTTTATAGTCACCCTGTTACGGTGTGACGTTTGATGTTATCAAGATACTCTTCCGGTGTTAGCAATTAACATGATCTCATGGTCTAAGGATAAAGATTACTTCGTATGATGTTATAGCAATATAAACATAATGACTTGATCGTAATGCTATACTTCAGATGAATGTTCATCACATCATTCCACCAATGGTGTGACCTTGTTATTAACAACATCCAATGTCCATGATCAGGAAACCTTGATCATCCTGTTAATCAACAAGCTAGTCTATAAGAGAGGCATGACTAGGAACCCTTTTTGTTTATTAAACACACATGTTTTGATGTTTCCGAATCAATACATTTCGAGCATGTAAAATAAACATCTATCATATATAAGGAATATATAATAACAACTTTATTATTGCCTCTCAGGGCATATTTCCTTCAATACTATGTTCTACATAGATAAGATCTTGTACGCTAGTGGACCGGCGACCCCCAGGTGACACGGGGATATCAATGGAAAGCTAGTTGACTCGAGGATAACGATTAACCACTTTGCTTATTGAATTAGTCCAATCCATGGAGCTTAATCGCTAAGTGACCTAAAGGGTCTTAATCATCTAGTGTCTGACCATGGTTTTGGTAGGAGGCTAGTAGGATTATTGAAGTTGGGATGAAATCTACCAAGAGGAGTTCCGGCTAATTATGGGTTTCTCGCCTATACATATATCTATAAGATTATAATTATTACATTTACCACTCGTCCACCTAGCACAATCACTATCACCATCAACTGAATCTCCCCGTGCCTTCTTTCGCCATCTGCAGGAAACAACAAACAAGCAAACTCGTTCTTTACTTTTACGCATTATATTGATGAAGTTTACATTTTAGTTCTATTTAAATCTATAGCATTTAATCAAAATCCCATTCTTATTTCAACACTTGCAGTCAATTCAATCGAATACCTGTGACAACTTCCGGTGTGACAGAGACTTCATCAATAAACACTTACCTTTGGGCTCCCTATGGGATCGATATCCAAACTTTGAAACTAGATACAAACGATATGTGCTCTTGCAGACATCAAGCTATTTTCTGGCTCCATTGCCAGGGAGCTAAGCGCTAAGTGTTTGTCTTTTGACATTTTAGGTGTTGCTACCACAAAATGTTCTCCTTAGGAGACAAAGGGTCTACACGCTCTAGTAGGACCTACCTGTCGGATTATATTGAGTGCGTGCATGATCAGAGGCGTGAAGAAATTATGGAAAAAACTTTTAAGATCAAATAAAGTTGAAGTTGAAAACCTGAGTGATATTATGGAAATCATGTCTATTTACAGGACAACTCCTATGAAACCTGAGAAAACTCTCAGGGAATACAGTGCTCCAAGTTCTGAATTTCTTAAACAACCAATATAGTTCCCTAATCCTGGAGTTAGAGAATATCGATTTGATGGTTGAATTATTAAAATTTTGTAGGAGAAAGCTTTCAGTGGAAGGGAAGATGAAGATCTAGGAAGACATATAAGAGAGTTTGATGATGTGATAACATCGCTTGGACCAAAAGGTTTTCCAAGAGACTTTTCTCGTCTTAAATTATTTCGATGGTCTCTTAAAGGTAAAGCTCTAGACTGGTTATATTCTCCCCCTCACTGTTACATTAAATGTTGGGAAAACTGCATTGTTAAATTCATCAACAGGTTTAATCCTTTTAAAAAGGTAGCTGAACTAAGAAAGAACATAGGCAACTTTAGTCAGAACGTGGGAGAAAACTACCCACAAGCCTGGGAAAGATTCTTTGGAATGATCAATAGTATTCCTAATCATGGCTATTCTGAACTAACAATCTTCCATTTATTTTACCATGGTCTCAATACTCAATGTAGAGAATTACTTGACTTCTCAGCAGGAGGATCAATAAATACTTTAACTATTAAAGAATGTTTGGAATTAATGTCTACAAGGGCTAAGAATTATTCTTTATATAATCCTGATTTTGGCACTAAGCCGGAAAAACGGATAGTTTGGATAACTCCTGATCGTATACCTGAGGTACGCAAAACTATGAAAGAAAAAGGTATATCTTTTGAACTTGCTAAGGAAAACAAAGAGGATTTGTTGCAAGTTTTAACTGAAGAAGACGAAACCAGAATTTTTTTTCAAGAATTAAAACATCGACAAGTAAAATCTCATAATAACTTGCATAAGCATTTCCAAAAACACAAAAAGATTTTGGCGGAACTCACTGAAATTTATGATGAGATTGGCCAAGAAATAAAACTATTTCACAAGTATCTTAGTCTGATTGAAACCCAATGTGAACAAATAGCATCTAGTTATCAAATTTTTCTTCATGAAGACGAATATATTCCTATTTCTACTAATGTTGTCACAAGAAGGGGTGCAGTTGTTATAGGACCCTTAGGACCACCTAAATACGAAGATGAAAAAGAGCGCAAGGAAAAAGCCTTGCTCGAAGCAAGTCAAGAAGATGATACGTTGGTGGATCCTGAAGATGAAACTGAGACGCAAGAGCAAACCAAGGAGGACCACAATGATGCACATGATGATCATTATGACTCTAATGCAGAGACGGTTGATCCAAAAGAAGATAAAGAAATAAGTAAAGAAGATGAAGTTGTTGTAGTAGAAAAGAACAAGAGCAATAAGCAACAACAAAAGAAATCAACAAAAGAGCCTGACCCACCTCCCCCAAAAGGTAAAAGACAAGAGTAAGTCAGGTGAGGAAAAGCTTCCATATCCAGATCGAAAAAAGAAAGCTCCGGATGAGGTAATTTATAATTCTTTTACTAAGGCACTTAGTAACATTCGTTTGGAAATCCCATTTGCGGATGCAATCAAAGTTCCTACTTGTGGTAAATTCCTTCATGACATTCTTAGTAGAAAGAAAGAAATAACTAAAACTGTTTCTATGGTAACTAGCTATCCTGCTAACGGGAAGCTATTGTCTAAGTCTAGAGATCCTGGAATACCAACTATTTCATGCTCAATAGGTAAAACATATATTCACAATGCCTTATGTGATCTAGGAGCAGGAGTTAGTGTAATGCCATACTCCCTCTATAAAACGTTAGGATTAGGGGAGTATTCTCCTACTACTATCACTTTACAGATGGCTAACAAGTCCACTAAACAACTTGTTGGTATGATTGAGGATGTCTTACTTAGGATAGATGAGCATGTTATTCCCACTGATTTTATCATTATTGAAATGCCAGAAGATGAAAGATTATCTATAATACTTGGAAGACCGTTCATCAGTACTGCAGGTGCTTTAGTAGATTATGCAGAAGGAAAGATAATGTTCAATGTTTATGATGCTAAAATCTTCCGATATTTTACAAAGAAGCTAGAAGCAGGAGAAAGATATGTTCCACCGGCAAAACAAGTTCATGTGGTAAGTTCCATTGATAAGGGGCAACCAAAGGTAAGAATTTGAGAAGAGAGAAGAGGTTGAGTTATTCAACCATTTTCAATAAATGTTTAATGGGAGTCAACCCATTTTCGCCAATTTAGTAGAATAGAGAATAAGAAGTTCATCGCATGCCCAACACTTTCTCATAGATATTCTTGTGGAAGCGCGCCCGTGAAGATGCAGCTGTCAAAAAGTAGTAGAAATATCGACTGACTGAGTAGAGAATATAATAAGAATAAAAGTTTGAGTTTTCTATTTACAGAAGGTAAAATTTGCTTTTAATATGCTAATGTTGGTCGACAGTTTTTACAATCAATTTTCTGTTTAAAACTTGGTATTTCACTAAGTTATTGGATAAGAAGGTATCCTCGAAGAAATAGAAATTTTTTTATGACTACTGATGGTTTAACAACCAACTATATGGCGGGAATAAAAATTTCGGACGTATAGTTCCGGTCGTATAGTTATCTTTGTCATCAACAAATTTTCTTCGAAGGTACAAAGAGTTTAACGACCAACTATACCGCGGGAACAAAAATTCCGACCGTATATATATCGATGCCTTTGTAGAAAAATTTCTGAAAGGTACTCAGAGTTTAACGACCAACTATACGGCGGAAATAAAAAATTTGGCCACATAGTTCTGGCCGTATAGATATCGATGCCTTCGTAGAATTTTATTACAAAAGTACAGGGAGTTTAGCGACCAACTATACTACGAGAATAAAAATTCCGGCCGTATAGTTCCGGTCGTATAGATATCGATGCTAGTTTTAGAAATTTATCTCGAGAGACAGACAGTTTGACGACCAACTATACGGCAGGATCATTGTGATCCGACCGTATAGTTGTTTCCTGTATAAAGAAACCCTAGTTGCCGGCACTGCCGCAACTATACGGGTGGAGCAACATCACCCACCTGTATAGTTCCGGCCGTATAGTTTGGTGCGACCACAAAATCGCACCGGGGTGGCTAGGTCTTCCTCCTCTCCTAATTATTTCACTCATATTCTCTCTCAAGACCTCTCAAAATCCACCTAGAACTCTTGATTCTTCACGGATTTTGTTCATTTGAGTGGGGGAATCAACAGATCTGTATGTTTCTCTCCCTATCCATGCTTTATTTTCAGATTTCCATGGTCGAAACTCTCGCATTGATCTAGTGGATGAACTCAAGCTTATTTTGTTTTTCCTATTAATTTCTCACGTTATGATTGAATTTTTCCACGTAGAATCATTCATATATTATATAGAAACTATATGCCTAAGTTTTTATGGTGAAATTTTCAGTGCATCATGATGAACAAAATCGGTAGCCTCTTTCATTCGAGCAAGCGCCAACGGGGAGAGTGCTCAAGCTCGGGGGCCCAAGATCCGCGCAACTCCAAGATGGATATTGTCTGATCGAGGAGGGTGGTGCCCACACGTTGGGCCGACCACAACTTTCTCACCGTGGCAGGGTTGAAGGCGGAATTCGACCTCATGTGCAACAGGTCGGAGTTGGCAGTACTTGGCTTCGCAAGCCATGACACCTACGCTGAGCTCACCCATGAGTTCCTTGACTCCTTCTACGATGACCATAGGGAGAAAGCGTCACAAGTGGAGAGACTTGGGAGGTTATTTCTGTTAATGGTGGCAGTCACTTTTATCAAGATGTCCACCATCCAGAACACAACCATTTGCTACTATGCTCTGTTCCTCGCCAACACACTACTAGGGAGAGGTGATACTGGCTCCATGGACAATGCAGACATGGCAATGATCACCAAATCTCTCTTCCCCAATGCACCGCAAAGCCCAGTCATGTAGCTCTACTCATCCAACACTTTCGCCACCAAAGAAACAAGACCAAAGGTGATATTCACATTGGTGGATTGGTAAACCCACCTTGCATATGCATTAAACATTGTACTAACTGTTATAGAACCTGTTGACGGCTCCAAACTTATGGACGTCGAGTATTTGTCTGCTTGTGGGTTCCTTGGTGTTTACCATGCTAATCGGAGGCTCCGAGCATATCAATTCAATTATCTTGGTGATGCACAGGGAGAGCAGGTTCAGTTGCCATGCCCCCAAGCCTTCTCGATTGTGGAGAAGAACGCTTGGATCCTCACCAAGGACCCAATAATGGAGATCTTGTCCGAGCTCTAGCCCGAGGAAGAGGAAGATGAACGATAGCAGGATGAGTAGGAGCAGGAGTAGGAGGAAGAGGAGGGACACAACCCTGCTTGGGAAGGACATTAGCAGCCAGGAGGAGCCTGGGAACCATGGCCCAATCGACCACAACAGGGGTACGACTACGTCCCCTATCAGGAGTTCCAGCAGCTCAACCAACGCGATGGGGAGATCGACCACACTCTTCAAGACGTGAATGAAGATGTGAACAATTTGACTCACAACTTCAGTCACTTCATGACCCACTTCCCTGACTTCTACCAGCAGTATCCGCACTAGCCGCCAAATGATGGCAACAACTGAGCCTGGCAATAGCCTAAGCTTGCGGGAGGTTTGAAAACCTCCAAACTTTGCATTCATGTTTTTATTTCATCTTTTGATTTATTTTATTTCTTCAAAAATTGCATGTTTATTTTCAGTTTTGCATTCCTAAACAAAAAATACAATAACATTAGTTGTAATTTTATTTGCAAGTTTGTTTCTTTGTTTCTCTCGGAGATTACTTAATTTCAGGTGACTTGGCAATATGGAATTATAGGAGAGGTTCTACTCAAATACGAGAACAAAGCAAGCAAGAGGAGGTATCACATTCCTTTCATCACACTCTTTGCAACCTTAAATTGATCCTACAATTATTTACTTGCTTACACTGGAGTCACTCCCCACTTAGCCAGTTATCCTACAAATTCTATTCTTTTGCAAGTGTCTCCTTTTTAGCTTTGAAACATTGAGCAATGAACTTGGTTAAAAATACTTCCTACATTTTTACAACAAGAAAAAGCATCTGAAAGATGACTTGAGTCCATGCTTAGCTCAAAGAATTTGATTTTGGAACTACTCTATCCCATTTGAGCTTAATATAAATAGACTCGATCGTACCCTTGATTGAAATTGCTTGATTAAATGGATGCTTCGGAGTAGTAGAAATTATGGCACTACTTTTTCTAATAATTACCATAAGATATTTTTTTACGTGTGTCATTACAACTCTGTCGTGCTCCATGGGGAACTATTAACTCCGCTGACCAACAAACGATCTAAATGTGGGAAACCACTTGATTTCGGCTATTGAGTTATGTAAACGTCTGTAGTAGCAATGATATGACATGCAAAAATTTTAGTCTCCTCATGGTTTCACGTTCCAAGTGAAGTTGTAGTACTCCTCTGACCCATTATTGCTCAACATCATTTATTGGCATGGTCATGAGTGCACAACACAGCCCCAATTAACATGTAAAAATAGTGGCATTATTTCTCTATGAAAGAGCTGAAATTTTTGAAAGACAAAAGAAAGAAAAAGGTGCTTTGAGAGTCTTCAAATTTTGACATGGGAGTAGATGAGTTGTTCTTAAATTAAATGTTTTTATACCAACTTGAGTACTCTTAATTGCTTAAATGAACAAGAACAAAAAAATTTCATCTCTCAATAAAGAGAGGCACCAAAAGAATTTGTCTCACCTTCCTAGCTAAACTTTCGACACTTGCTTGGGCATACGATTTATTTGCTAACAAGATATACATGGTTAGGAAGTGTACTTAATGCAATCTTGTGAATACTTGTATTATCATATTTAAGATTGCAGGAATGGTGAAGAAAAGAATTTGACACCAATTCAAACTTGTGAGTCCCTTTCTTTTCAGTCTCGAATCTCTACTATTCTTCCTTATTTCCTTGTCACTCGGGGGCGAGCAACATCTAAGCTTGGGGGAGTTGATATCTGTGAGATTTGACACATTTTTTATGGCTTTTATTGATGGTTTTCTCCTAGATTTGATCATTTTATGGTTTTACCTAACGCTAATACTTCGGTAGCAAAGAAAACTTGGTTTTTAATATGTGTTTCAGGTTCTGAACAACAAAACAGAAGGATTTAACTAGAGAAATACAATATTCTGGAGAAAACAAGCAAGTCCCACTTTGGAAGCACGCGAGGGGAGCTCACAAAAGCTTTAACGAGCAACTATACAGCGGGAATATTTTTTCGGCCATATAGTTGTCGCCGCCTCTGTCTTGTCAAAAGGAACAACTTCCTTGAAGGGAAGGGGGCGAAAACAGAACATAGCACGTGCCATACCATCCAGAAGGGAGAAAGGAGAAATCCGGAGAAGAAGGAGAAGACGTTCTTCATCTCGCTCCACGATCTTCGACCTCCTAGCCAATACACCCCCATAGCCACTACTTGTACTTGAAAGAGAGAGAGGGATCTCCACCTTGCAAGACTAGGGTTTGAGATTGTTTCTTCCCATCTTGAATTGTGTTGGATATTTTTCTATTCTTATTGTGGATCTCCACGGTAATACCAATAAGAAATTCCCATTATTTGATTATATTGATGATCCATTCTTCTCTCATGTGTGAGTAATTCCCTTGGGCGTGGGAGATGTAGGGGATTGGTGAGATGTGATGTGCCTTCATCTATTTTCCATTAGTTTGTGATTGATTCTAATTACTATATTATGTGTGCTTGACTATCTGTGGGATGCCTAATGCTTGTTGTCCAATTAAGGGGCCAGACAACATGATACTTTTTTATACATAGATAAGATCTTGTACGCTAGTGGACCGGTGACCCCTGGGTGACACGGGGATATAAATAGAAAGCTAGTTGACTCGAGGATAACGAGTAACCACTGTGCTTATTGCATTCGTCCAATCCAAGGAGCTTAATCGCTAAGCGACCTAAAGGGTCTTCATCGTCTAGTGTCTGGCCATGGTTTTGGTAGCAGGCTAGTTGGATTATTGAAGTTGGGATGAAATCTACCAAGAGGAGTTCCGGCTAATTATGGGTTGCTCACCTACACATATATCTATAAGATTATAATTGTTACATTTACCACTCATCCACTTGGCACAGTCTCTATCACCATGAACTGAATCTCCCCACGCCTTCTTTCGCCATCTGCAGGAAACAACAAACAAGAAAAGTCGTTCTTTGCTTTTATGCATTATATTTCTAAAGATTACATTTTAGCTCTAGTTAAATCTATCGCATTTAATCAAAATCCCATTCTTATTTCAACACTTGAAGTCAATTCACTTGAAGACCTGTGACAACTTCGGGTGTCTCAAAGACTTCGTCAATAAACACTTACCTTTGGGCTCCCTGTGGGATCGATATCTAAACTTCGAAACTAGCTACAAATGATATGTGCTCTTGTAGACAGCACATATCTTGAAACATAAAGGGTTATGTTATAAGCGAATGTGTTAACCTTAGAAGATTGAAAATTCATGTATCGATAATACCAACTGAAGCAAGTAGGAAGCGAGGTGGTAAAACATCAAAAGTTACATATAGTGCACTAGTGTTTCGATGATTACATTTATAATAAAAGATAAGGGTACCATCTAACGTAATGCATATTGTTATGGCGGGACTAATTTGTCTTTAGGCAAAATGTGTGTCCTAGGGCACAATGCCCATGAGAAGCTCGTTGTGGTCGATCTAACGTCACTGTTGGATCCTGGAAACCGACCTCATTCTGTTGCCATGACTATGATGCATACACAAAGATGTTATCATGTGATGATAAAGTATTAATGTCAATCAAGGTGACATTAGTAAGTTGCAAAGGATTTGGCACTGAAAAGTCTAGACCCAAGACTCAACCTCTTCCATGAGCGATCATGATCAAAGGTGCCGGGATACATGGTGTCAATGATTAGGAACAAATGCATCTAGTTTATTTGTACTCTAGTGCAAGTGGGAGACTGTTGGAAATATGCCCTAGAGACAAATAATAATATGGATTATTATCATATTTCATAAAGTTTATGTTTAAGTTTTATATCATGCTACAACTATATTGATAGGAAACATCAATGCATGAGTGATATATAAACAACCAGGAGTTCCTAGTGAAACTCTAGTCACCGGTTCATTGGTCAACAGATGATCAAGGTTTCCTGATCATGCGGCATTTATGCCAGTTGACAATAGAGTCACCTCATTGAGAGAATGAGATGATGAGCTATACCCAACCTAAGCATCATGACTCGATCATGTCACGAAGTTCATGTTATGATGATTATAATAGACCTAGTGTCCTATTTCTTAGACCGCGAGACCATATCAATCACTGTTACCTGAGGATATTATGATAGCATCAAACGTCATCTGGTGACACGGTAGTTATAAAGGGGTGTTCTAGTATTCCGAGGAACAGTTGATGCAATATGCATCAAGAGCAGGATTTTTCCATCTGCATGACGGAAAAGATACTCGAGGGCACACTCAAAGAAGTTGTATCCAATAGCTGCGCAGCGTGTGATTTGATCACAAGGATATCACTTGTCAGAATGAGTCAAATAGCATTTTTTGATAACGAGATTGAACACGACATGGTGATGTCATTGATCAGATCTCGGACAATGCAAGTATTGGGAGACAAAAGGAATATGACATGATGTTCATGGTTCAGTGACGGAAGATTTCGTGAAATTCACAGGGATCAACATGGCCATCAAGTTCCCTATGATGATCATTGGTACGGGAGGGTCCCGACCATGTCTAGAGTATTCTCGAACTGTGGGGTATCATGCATAAGGGTTTGATGATGCTCAGAGAGTGTTTTAGTATCGGTAGAATCACCGAAGAAAAGAGAGAGAGAAAACCGGAAGGGTTTCGGTAAGTCCGGAGGATGTCTAGAATGGGATGGAAGGAGTTCCACATCAACAGGGATTGAATAATATGTAAGTGAATGTTGAATATTGATTTAACCATTCTTTTATATTTATTCAATAAAAGAAAAAAAGAAAAAAGGGTCAAATACCTAATTGGACCAAAATCCGGAGGGAAAAGAGCCCATGAGGGAAAGACCAAATGGACGAAGGAGGAGGGGGTGGCCGGCTTGGCCAAGGCACCCCACGTGGGGCCCACTTGGGCCCTGGCCAGCGGCGGCCAAGCCCTCCCTCTTCCCTCTCCTTTGTTTAGTCCCACATGGCTAAGGCAATTGGCTATGTGGGGGTTTTTCCCCTATATAAAGAGAGGTATTTTGACAAATAAAATACACAATAATCAATAAAAGGTTCCCTCTCTTTTGGGGAGACCTCTAGTTGATTCTCTCTCTCTGTCCCGTGACCATGGTACCAAGTCCGGATCACGCGAGCAGGAGTCTTCATCACTGGGGAGCGCCATCGCGTTGCGGGATTCAGATATAGAAGCTCTACCTCCGCAACTGCTGCTGGATCGGAGGAGCGGGAGTCATCGTTAGGCACGGATGTGTGTAACTCCCTACGAGGTGCAACACTTGGGGCACTATAAGTCGTTAGAGCCGTAGGAGTTGTCGTGACTTCAACACGACCTCAAGGTTGGCTTAGGTTCATCTACATCAACCATGCTCTCCTGAGTGTTGACAACACTTTCCGGTCTTCAAGGGTAAGTTCGTGAAAAGCCCCTCCCATTACTACATTACTAATAGATACGTCCTAGCATTAGGGTTATTAGCGTAGGGTAAATTTATTGTTTTCATGCGCGAACCCCTACAGTTGTTAATAACGAGGTCACGACATTGGTGGAATGTTGTGATGAACATTGATCCGAAGAATAGAAATACGATCAAAGTCATTGTGTTAAACTTTCTATGACAACATACGAAGTAACTTTAGTCCTTAGACCATGAGATCATGTCAATCACTAACACAAGAAGATTAACTTGATAACATCAAACGTCACATCATAATAGGGTGACAATAATGGTGGGTTCAGATACTCCGAAAGTGTTATGTAGAGGCTCATGGATCAAGAGTGGGATTTGTCCATCCCGATGACAGAGAGATATACTCTAGGCCCTCTCGGTGATATCACATTGATGTAGCTTGCAAGAAAGTGATAAGATCACAAGAATGTTATATCACAGGAACGAGAAAAGAGTACTTGTCGGTAACGAGATCAAACTAGGTATGGGGATACCGATGATCGAATCTCGGACATGTAATATATCGCGAGATAAAGGGATTGTTGGAAATATGCCCTAGAGACAAATAGTAACAAGGACTATTATCATATTTCATAAAGTTTATGATTAAGTTTTATATCATGCTATAACTGTATTGAGTGGAAACATCAATGCACGTGTGATATATAAACAACCAGGGGTTCCTAGTGAAACTCTAGTCATTGGTTCATTGGTCAACAGATGATCAAGTTTCCCGATCATATGGCATTTATGCCAGTTGGCAATGGAGTGAACTCATTCTGAGAAAGAGATGATGAACCAATACCCAACCTAAACATCATGACCCGATCATGTCACGAAGTTCAAGTTATGATGATTAGAAATGGATCCCCGTATACTATTCCTTAGACCGTGAGGCTATATCAATCACTGTCTCCCGAGAGTGCTTAGATAGCATCAAGCGCCACTTGGTAATACAATGGTTATAAAGGTGTGTTCAGGTACTCGGATGAAACCGTACAGGCAATATATGTCAAGAGTGGGATTTGTCCGTCCACGTGGCGGAAAGATACTCAAGGGCCCACTCGGAAAAGTTATATCCAATAGCTGCGCAGCGTGTGATTTGATCACAGGGATATCACTTGTCGGAATGAGTCAAGTAGCATTGTTTAGTAACAAGACAAAACACGATATGGTGATGTCATGGATCAGATCTCGGGCAATGCAAGTATCGAGAGACAAAGGGAATAAGACACGATCGTCCCGGTTCAAATGATGAAAGATCTTCATGGAACGCACAGGGTCACATGGCCATCCAGGTCCCTCTGTTGATCATTGGTCCGGGAGTGTCCCGACCATGTCTAGAGTGTTCCTGAACCATAAGGTATCACTCTTAAGGGTTTGATGATTCTTAGAGAGTGTTTATAGGGTCGGAAGAATCACTGAAGAATAGTAGAGAGAAAACCGGAAGGCGGTAAGTCCGGAGGATGTCCGGAGTGGAGGTGGAAGGTGTTCCATAGTCACGGAGATTGAATAATATGTGAATGAATGTTAAATATTGATTTAATCATTTATTCATAATTATTTAATAAAAGAGAAAACCAATTAAATGGTCAAAGGGCTTAATGGGCCAATTCCTGGAGGGGAAAGGGCCCAAGAGGGGACCACACCCCTAGGAGAGGCCTAGGGGGTGGCCGGCGGTTCTAGTGGGCATGCCCCATGTGGGGCCCATGGGTGGGGGCTGGCCGGTGCGCCTCCCCACCTCTCCCTCTCCTTTAGTCCCACCCCGAGACTTTGAGGGAGGTAGTACCCCTCCTCCCCCTATATATGGTGGGGGTATTTGGCCAGATAAATACACACAATATTCAATAATGGTCTTCTCACTTTTGGGAAGACCACCAATTGATACTCTCTCTCTCTCTCTCTCTCTCTCTCTCTCTCTCTCTCTCTCTCTCTCTCTCTCTCTCTCTCTCTCTCTCTCTCTCGTGACCGTGGTCCCAAGTTTGGACTGCGTGAACAAGAGACATCTTCATCGCAGAGCATCATCGCGCTACGGGATTCGGATCTAGGAGCTCTACTTCTGCAACTGCTTCTGGATCAGGGAAGCGGGAGTCATCGTCAGGCACCAAACGTGTGTAACTCCCCACGAGGTGTCACACTTGAGGCACTCAAGTAGTTGGATCCGCTGGAGCGCAAGGACTTCATCACGACCTTGAGGTCGGCTTCGGCTCATCTACATCAACCACGCTCTCCTGAGTGTTGACAATGTTTTTCGGCCTTCAAGGGTAAGTTCGTGAAAATCCCCTCCCGTTACTGTATTACTTTAGATAGGTCCTAGAAACATCAGGGGTTCAGGGGTGTAGGGTAAAAATTGTTTTCATACGCGGAACCCCTTCAGTGGTATCAGAGCTAGATCTATTTGTAGTAATAGTAGTATGGGTAGAACACACGAGATGTAGCGTGTGGGTGTTGATCTTTTAGTTGTTACCCTCCCACGTGTACTTGTGTATACCGCAGTAATGCTTGATGAAACGGCCCCCAACCGACTTTACATGTTCATTCGCGAGACTGGTCCATGCTTGACATACGGCTTGTACCGTATAAAGTGGCTTAGGGGGGTTTCTGTCTCTCTCGCATTAGTTGGTATGCCATTTGCAATGGATATCCCCTAAAGGGGTGTAGTAGAGACGATTACTTGGTCAGCGTTGTGCTGAAAGTTCGTAGGTAAGAACGGTTCTTGTGCCAAAGCCCATTCAGCCACGTAAAACATGCTAAGATAAAGTAGAGGCGTATAACGTTGTTTTTGCAGGGGGCGTTGCTTTGTGATATGGTTGTGGCAAAGGTAAAGTGATTACCTTATGTTACATAGTAGTAGATAGTCATGGAGGTGATGGACTACCACGCCGGAAAGACACCGGTACCCTGGTGTCTACGGCGGCGGAACCCTGGCGACGGAATCTGGTGATGATGGATGGAGATCACGACATGAAGGACCATATCACATCGCATTTACATTCAATGTTATTATTTGTATATCTTATTGTGTGCTAGTATTACATACTCGATGGTATCCTAATAAGATGATCCCTGTTAAAATTACCAATGATTGTGTTTCCCCTTACTGTGCACCACCAAGAAAGTTCTTTGGTATGAGGTGACCCATGGTGAGTGGGTGTCAGACATATCTATGTGGGGAAAAGGGGTCGTGTTATCACTAGGAACCCTTAGTGGAATAGGTGTTTCTGAGTGGAGTTATTATTAACTCATTTAATTATAAACTTAGTATAAATTCCTTTTGCAATTATAAATGTAGAAAATGGTTCTCCCCGATGCTACTTTTCCTGTTGACAATTGGTTAGAAGGAGAGAAGCTCAGGCTAGACGGATCAAACTTCTCTATATGGGTTGCGCGTCTCCATGTTCTCCTTAGCAAGAATGACGTGGTCGACTACATACTCGACAAGATGGATTTGGAACAACCCATTGACCTAGAGACCCCATAGCAGCGGGAAGACCACTATTATCGTCGTGAGATGTCTGATGTCTATGCACTTCTATTCTTGTAGACAATTGTTGGGCCTCCAAGTGCAGAGGTTTGTAGAATAGCAGCAAGTTTCCCTTAAGTGGATTACCCAAGGTTTATCGAACTCAGGGAAGAAGTGGTCAAAGGTATCCCTCTCAAGCAACCCTGCAATCAAGATACAAAAAGTCTCTTGTGTCCCCAACACACCCAATACATTTGTCAGGTGTATAGGTGCACTAGCTCGGCCAAGAGATAGTGAAATACAAGTGGTATGGATAACTCTAAGTGGTAACGGTGCCAGAAAAGAGCTTGACGGGTAGGAAGAGACTAAAGGCAATCTAAAATAAAGATGGAAGCAAGCAAACATGTAACAGATCTAGTTGCAAACGGTGTTTCAATGCTTAGAAACAAGGCCTAGGGATCATACTTTCATTAGTGGGCACTCTCATATAAATATCTTCTCTTTATGATGCTACCCTGAACTACTCTTCGATTGGACGATGTAGGGCTATAACAGCACACCTTAAAGTTCGTATTCCCCATCTAGATAACCCCTCACTATCACCTTGGGCACTAGATGGTTCCAACAAACACCACAATCTCATAGAGACACCCAACTCAAATTATACTCATGATGAGTATTTATGTAACCTTAGCCAAAGTGCCACACGGTGTGCACACTATCAACTTCACACAAGTGGGGATAAGCAAAGATTAATTAAAGCACTTTAGTAGCAGAATAGATCTATAGATTACAAAGCTCATGATCTTAATAAGATCACGTATAGAGAGACAGAGATGAACACATAGCTACTTGTAGGGCCCTTAGCCTCGAGAGAGAACTACTCCCCCCTCATCATGGGAGCCAGCAACGACGATGGAGATGGCTCCGGGGGCACTTCCCCGTCTCGACAGGGTCCGAGAACAGAGAATTTCCGTCCCCCAAATCTCCTCTTCGGTGGCGGCGGCGCTGCAGAACTTTTCATGGAATTCTCCCGGATGATTTAGGGTTTCTGCATCGGAGGCTTCTTATAGGCAAAAGGGGAGGCCAAGGGGGTGCCCGAAGAGGCGATGTTAGAGGGTGGACCAGGGGCCCACACCACCTGGTGGCACGACCAAGGGGACCCGCGCCACCACATGGTGTGGCAAGGCCCTGGCCCTCCCCCGTCTCTGCTTTGGGCTCCGTGAGTCTTCCGGTAAAATAGGAACTTTGGCATTTGTCCCGTCCAATTCCGAGAATATTTTTTCTGGATTTTCTAAAACCAAAAATAGCAGAAAACAGGCCACAGGCACTGTGGCATCTTGTTAATAGGTTAGTTCCAGAAAATATGTAAAAATACTCCAAAGTGTGGACAAAACATAAGAAAGTAGATATGAAACAAGCATGAAACATCAAAAATTATAGATACGTTTACAACGTATCAACATCCCCAAGCTTAACTCCTGCTCATCCTCGAGTACGTAAGTGATAAAAAGAATAATTTTTGAGGTGTAATGCACCATCACAATCTTGATCAAGGTATTTGTAAAACATTGATAGCTGGGATCATAGTACTCTAACATAGACATGAAAGATATAGTTTTAACAATAAGACATAGCAACTATGTTGTAACATGAAAAGGTACAAACAAAAGATTCATGAATAATCATGCTTTGAAAGACGTTTGTTTGTTTCACATATAGAAAACATAGCATAGTGGCATTCAGCTTGTCCCTCATGGATTAGCAAAACATAAATGCATAGGACACCATCAAAGTTCATAAGGGTGACTAGATACAAATAGTTTAAGAACAAGCAATATCAAAGTTATGAATCAATCAACAAGTCTTGGGACAATGCAGATTAAACTAAGAATGGCCACTATGCTCTCTCAGTAGGTGCATAAAGATAGAAGATGGAGACTCAACATAAAAGTAAAAGAAAGGCCTTCATAGATGGAATCAGGGATTCAAGTCTCATAAAGATCTTCCAAAAATTATGGTACTTATTAGCTTTCAGCTCTCATTGCTCCTATCATAAGCATCTTGAAGTGATTAAGGTTAAAGTGAACAAACTATGGAGTATATGCTTGACAAATTATAAGTTGGCAATCTCATCTCCCTTGAATATGAGGGCCGCTCCTCATGCTACTCAAGTTTAGTTACTGGTAAGTTCTTGTCATAGTAAGTACATGTGTATCATAGAGAACCGCCAACGGGGTACCCCTTGCACATGATATAGGAGCTATCCCATAATCAAAATGACAAGGCAAGCAGACAATGAGAATCTCAGAAATCTTCTTATTTACCATGGGAAAATGGTGCTTTTTCTCTCTTTCCTCTTTTCTCATCTTTTTTTATTTTTCTCAATCTCTATCTCTTTTTTATAAGAAGAATGCTTCATAGATTGCTCACTATGGTGATGCTGCAAGTTTCCACCATGATTAGGATGGCTTAGGCTCGCGGACCAGGTGTTTCTCTAACACACATACATAACTCCATGGACTTACAAGCTCCCCTTTCATTTCACACGGACGACATCCATAAAAAAAGAGCATGATATCAACTGGGTACAATGTACAAGTGCAATGTTGAAAGTGTTCCCCATGACAGCATGGTTCTGCTAATCCCAACGTATAAGTGCAAGCATATACAACATAGATGACACAATGGTTCAAGTTTATTAGGGGCAAGAAAAGTAAAGTGTGCCATCAAGTTTGTGAGAGCTTTAATCACTAATTTTCACATAACAAGTTTAATCTGGGAGGTAGATAAAAACATGAATATACTTGGAATAGCAAATGCTAATAGGTAGGTATGGTGGACTCTTTGGAATAACTTGGTTTTATTTGGATTTGGATGCATGACTGGAACTCATACTTGGTATGGAGGCTAGCAAAAGACTAGGAGCGACCAACTAAGAGAGCAATAATGGTTATAATCATGCAAAGCGACAAAACATCGTTAATTAAAGCATAAAGTGATATTACAAGTCGAAAACATAATGATCATAGAGGCTATGGTAACTTGGTGTAGTCTTAACATGGTGTGAGCATGCGCCAAGTCAACCCAAATAAAGCATTAAAGGAGAATACCACAATATTATGCTTTTATATGCTAAAACAACGCATGATTCTTTCAAGGCACATTAAGCAATCTCAATTGTTTGTAACAAGTCATGCTACAACAATAATCACTAAGCATAAAGCCAAAACAATATCAAGCATGACATGATAAAGCCTTGGCCACAGTCAAAAACAAGCTCTTTTTATACCACTTAAGCATGAACTTTCCTACTCTTTTCCAATCCAAATCAACTTATTTGAAAACTATCATATATATATGAATGAGGGGGTCCAACCAACTTATTCAAGAAAACTAAGCAAACTAAAACTAAAAACAAAACAAAGACGCTCCAAGAACAACACAATTGTGCATGAAACAATAAAAATGAAGTGTTTGGAAGAAACCTGAAATTTTTATTGATGAAGAAGGGGATGCCTTGGGCATCCCCAAGCTTTGACGCTTGTACTTCTTAAATATTTCTTGGGGTGACACGGGTGGCATCCCCAAGCTTGAGCTTTTTTCCATTCTTCATCTCATTACATCATTCTTTCCCTACACCTGAAAATTTCCTTCATACAAAACTTCACACAATCTTCATTAGCAACATTAGTGCATTCAAAAGATAATAAACCTTTGGGGTTTAGTTTTAAAATAGAAAAACTTTCATTAAAAAAACAAGATACTGTAGCAATTCCCTCAAAAAGCTCAATTCACCAAAAAGAACCCAAAAAGAAATCGATAAAGAGGCAAATGCAAATAATGGCAGAAATCTGTCAAAACAGAACAGCAGGTGAAAACCGATTTTTTCGAAGACCTTATGTTGCTCAAATCAAAAAGTGTTGATCTAACGAAAGTTATCTAACAACCAGAGGGATTTATTAAGAAAATTACAGCTCAATCTGACATACGGAGATTTTTCATGAATTTTTACAGTGAAGCACAAAAATCTGTTTGGGGACAGCACTTCCCCAAATCTTACTTTCCTCTCATTAGAGGTTATTCTTGGCACAAAAATCAAATAATAAAAAGATAAGGAGTGGTTAGTACGGAAGTAGTAACTTCCAAGACTCAATAAAACTATTGGGTTATCTCCCAAGAAGTACTTTTCTTCAACGCCTTTAAGTTAGGCATGATAGTTTGAGAAGATGCTCACATAAGACATATGAATTGAAGTAAAAGAGAGCATCAAGAAGCAAATTCAAAGAACATTTAAGTCTAACCCACTTCCTATGCATAGGAATCTTGTAACGAAACAAGTCATGAAATCACAAAGCCACAAGCATAGGAAAGCAAAACAAGTGCAACTTCAAAAATTTCAACATAAAAAGGGGAAACTTAATATTGTTGAGACACATAAAACCATGTTTCCCTCTCTCCTAATAACTTTCAATAGCATCATGAATAAAATTAACAATATAACTATCACATAAAACATTCTTATCATGAGCCACATGCATAAAATAATTAATACTCCCCACATAAACATAGTCATTCTTATTAATTGTAGTGGGAGCAAATTTAACAAAATAGCTATCATTATTATTCTCATAACCATAATCATCAAATATAGGAGGCATATTGTAATCATAATTAATTTTCTCCTCAATAGTAGGTGGACTGAAAATATCATATTCATTATTGTAATCATCATATATTGGAGGTGTAGTATCATCGTAAGCAATAGAATAATTATCTTCCAAAGTGTGTTCATTTGTAAACATATCATCATTGGAAGGAACATGGATAACACTAATAGTACAACAATTATTAATATCATCATTTTTAGAATTGGTACCAAAGATATTTTCAATATCAAAAGTAGTGTGCTTTTCCCAATCATGATCACTACTATAGGTAATAGACATAGGAAAATCATCGAGTTCAGACTCATCAAAAACTATAATAGGAGCAACATGCTTAGGGGAAAATACCGTTTCCTCTCTCCTTTTACTCCTCCTATTCTTCTTTTTCTTCTTCTCTTTAGGAGGGAGAGGCTTGAAAGGAAGCTTCTCCATATACCCTGGTTTATTGTTAGAGACAACAGAAGAAACTGTGGAGGATTCCTTCTTTGTCGTTATCCCAATCTTCGGTATTGCTTTGAATTGTTTCAAGAAGATCCCACTTAGCTTTGACCTCCTTACTTGTGAAGGATTCCTCTAAACAGGTATCTAGATAGTCCTTGTAATGTCCTGAAAGCCTCGCATAAAAATTATTAATAACAATATTACTGGGGAGCTCATGAATGGGACATTTGAGCATTAGTGACTTCAATCTCCCCCATGCTTGGGCAATACTTTCTCCATCATGTGGATGAAAATTATAAATGTAATTCCTATTTTTATGAATTTCATGAGGAGGATAAAATTTAGAGTAAAATAGAGATTCAAGTTCCTTCCACTCCAAATGATGAGGATCATCTAGTAGCTCATACCACTCCCTTGATTTGCCCTTAAGTGAAAAAGGAAATAGCTTCCTCTTAACTTGGTTCATTGAAATACCTGCACACTTGAACAACTCGCATTATTCGTGCATAAAGAGTAAATGAGCACCAGGATGGACAGTTCCATCTCCAAAATAACAGTTATTCATAACACGTTCAACAATTTTTATAGGTATTTTAAAAGGGATGCTTTCAGTATGTGGATTTAAAATATCACAAGTATCATTAGAATTACCACATATGGGAGATAAAGTATCATCAGAGAAAATTTTCTTCTTTAAAGCTGGGGAACTAAAAAGATCATTTTCATAAAAAGTAACTTCCCCAAGCTTAGACGTTTCCATAGCATTAGTAACAAAGGTGTTCAAAAGATTCATACTAATAACATTGCTATTAGCATGCAAAGAAAGTTCCATGGGTTTTTTAATTTTCTTTTCAGACAATTCATGTTCTACCTTAGGAAAAATACTAAAAATCTCTCTAATTGTTTTGTTGTTTTCAATTAAGCCTAACTAGTGAAAATAAAAACAAGAAACGAAAAGATATAATTGCAGTATCTAAAGGAAATAACTACGAGCACTCACACACCAGCTATAGTGCTAAAAGATAGCTTAGTAGCCAGAGGATGTGAGTACCTTTTACCTTACCTCCCTGGCAACGGTGCCAGAAAATAGCTTGATGTCTACGCACTTATATTCTTGTAGACAGTTGTTGGGCCTCCAAGTGTAGAGTTTTGTCAAACAACAGCAAGTTTCCCTTAAGTGGATGACCCAAAGGTTTATCGAACTCAGGGAGGAAGTGGTCAAAGGTATCCCTCTCAAGCAACCTTGTAATCAAGATACAAGAAGTCTCTTGTATCCCCAACGCACTCAATACACTTGTCAGGTGTATAGGTGCACTAGTTCGGCGAAGAGATAGTGAAATACAAGTCGTATGGATAATTATAAGTGGTAACGGTGCCAGAAAAGAGCTTGACGGGTAGGAAGAGACTAAAGGAAATCTGAAATAAATATGGAAGCAAGAAAACATGTAACAGATCTAGGTGCAAATGGTGTTTCAATGCTTATAAACAAGGCCTAGGGATCATACTTTCACTAGTGGACACTCTCATATAAATATCTTCTCTTTATGATGCTACCCTGAACTACTCTCCGGTTGGACGATGTAGGGATATAACATCACACCTTAAAGTTCATATTCCCCATCTAGATAACCCCTCACTATCACCTTGAGCACTAGATGGCTCCAACAAACACCACAATCTCATAGAGACATCCAACTCAAATTATACTCATGATAAGTATTTATGTAACCTTAGCCAAAGTGCCACACGGTGTGCACACTGTCAACTTCACACACATGGGGATAAGCAGAGATTAATTAAAGCACTTGAGTAGCAGAATAGATCTATAGATTACAAAGCTCATGATCTCAATAAGATCATGCATAGAGAGAGAGAGATGAACACCTACCTACTTGTAGAGCCCTTAGCCTCGAGAGAGAACTACTCCCTCCTCATCATGGGAGTTAGCAACAGCGATGGAGATGGCGGTGGAGTCGATGGAGATGGCTTCGGGGGCACTTCCCCGTCCCGGCAGGGTGCCGGAACAGAGACTTCTGTCCCCCGAATCTCCTCTTCGGTTGCGGCGGCGCTACGGAACTTTTTGTGGTATTCCGATCTCGTACTTAGGGTTTTCGTCTCGGGAGCAATATATAGGCGAAGGGGCGATGTCAGAGGGTGGACCAGGGGCCCACACAACCTGGTGGCACGGCCAAGGGGACCCACGCCACCAAATGGTGTGGCCAGGCCCTGGCCCTCCTCCGTCTCTGCTTTGGGCTCCATGAGTCTTCCGGTAAAATAGGAACTTTGGCTTTTGTCCCGTCCAATTATGAGAATATTTCTTTTCTGGCTTTCTGAAACCAAAAACAGCAGAAAACATGCAACTGGCACTATGGCATCTTGTTAATAGGTTAGTTCTAGAAAATGTGTAAAAATACTCCAAAGTGTGGACAAAACATAAGAAAGTAGATATAAAACAAGCATGGAACATCAAAAATTATATATACGTTTACAATGTATCAATGTCCACCTTCATATCAGTTACAATGTGCTACGGGATTGTGGATGAGCTATGGCCAGTCATGGGCAATCTTGACCCTCGGGCGACTATGGTACAACTTAGGACACATTTCGTGGAACAAGCACGCATATGGGAGCATGAGCTGATGGGAGACTTCCTCTCCATTAAGATGGAGGAGAACTCATCACTTGACGACCACTTGGAGCGCATGCATGATGCGTACATGAGGCATGCATACTTCTTGGATATCTGGATGATGGGATCTTTTGCAAACGGTGTTGTGATGCGGTGGCTGCCACCAACCTACGAAGCACAAGGTAGGACTTGCATTATGAGGGGCGATGCGGAATCACTGGAATTCCACAGGTTCATATCACATCTTAGGAATGTGATGGTTGAACCCATTGTCATTGAGGTCATTAATGACAAAGGTATATATTTGATATACAATTTTATAAATGTTATAATCTTGGAAACACATTTGTAGTGTTAAGTATATTTGATACTTGTTCTGTTTTGCTGAAAACAGGTCCTTCTGCATAGATGTGCTTGCTGGAGAGGAGGTGATGTTGCATGTTGATGGAAAGCATGATGATGATGTCCAACGACACTCTCCATCAACATTTATCATTTAGTTTATGTTTTGGATAGTTATTGTAATCAAAAGATTGTGAACCTCTTTAGTGAGTCTCACACTTTGTGAGACGGTTATTCATATCAGTTTGTAACAAACAATTGTTCCACTTTTTTGAATGATCTCTATTCGTGTTCATATCTTGTTCGATTATATGTGAATTATCCATGTTATTTGAAACTAATTGATAATACATGAACATTTGTAAAATATTGAAATGCCTTAAAATACCCAACTTAATTATATGTTCATTGATGAATGAAACCATTGTCTAAATTCAAAGTTATGTGATAATATGTGAAAGTCATTCGATTTCTTGTCACATATAAATCATGCCTAAGTTCGGCAAAATAACTTGAACACCGTGTATTACTTGAATACAAAGTGTTTGATGAATTGTTAAAAGTAAAAACATATTCGATGTATTGTGTTTTGACAAATGGTAATTATCATTAAATGATTGTTTAAATGTCTAAAGCAGTTTACCAAAGGAAACATGAATATGAAACTATTTGATATGATCAAGGTGATTCATCAACAAGGGGTATTAAATATAAAAGATAATCTAATTACTATGATTTGATCAATAGTAATGAAATCCAACTTTATAAGAATGGCATAAAAGGATTGTGAAATGCAAAGCATTTTGAAACGTCAAAATGCAAAGCATCACAATATGATATTAGATATCAAAGTGGGTGAATAGATGGCGCCAAATAAATCGTTGTAGTATAGATGTAGAGACCATTAGTTAGAAATAGTTAGCACTCAATTATAATATATAGTGAATCATATGGATTCGTGAGATCGGCTCCATATCTAGTATGGATCATTGTAAAAGTTTTTGGGTTATTCGATATAAACAAAACAATAACGAATAAGTCCTTGTAGAGTATTCACTAGAAACTTTGAATATGAAATCCATAGCTAAATCCAAAAGAAGCAAAACTTGTATTGCTTGGATTTTGGTACATTTTCGAGCAAGTTCGCATTCAGTGATATTTCTCGATTATGGAGAAAATGGAAGATAGTGTGAAACACGATGAGGATTCAAATCCCTGCATCAGAGTGTTGAGAAGCGCAACGAAAAACGTTCCTGAACGATTCTCTTCACAAAGGAAAGAATAAATGATAATGATCATTGTGTTTTCCCCACTAGTGTTTTCACTACATGAAGTAGGATTCAAAATCTAAGCCATATCTTGTATGGAGACATTTGCGAATCATTTGTCATGATTACTAGAATATGACATACCTATGAACTACTAAGGAAATAATGATAAGCTAAAGATATGAAAAATCCCAAAGCAGAATTCCCTTGAGATTAGAAAGCAATTCGTTGTTGAATCTCACAAGTAAAAGGGGTTACTTGGAATTTTCCCAAATGACTGCAAAGCCATAGTGGAAAAGGGGGTGAATGACAAAAGCACAATTTGTCAAGTATTAGATGAATTCAAATGAATTTGATTCAAGTGTGCTAAATGTCTAGTGGATTTAAAACTAGTAAACGTACTAGTATCTCATAGTAAAACTGCAAGTTTGATATTTGATCAAAGGATTTTGAAGTTGTTCAAAATAGTGAGTAGATATGCAATTTGCATGAAATTGAGTGGGAGCTATAAAAGTCTTCCTAAAACAATATGTGAATGACATATTTTTGAGTGGGAGCAATATAAGTCTCAAATTCAAATATGTAGGAACATAGTTTGAGTAAGAGTAGTGACTCATAGCCAAATATGTTAGAAATATATTTTGACTGGGAGCTTATAGAGTGATTCTTAAGTGTGTTAAGAATAAAAGCGCAAGTACCAACAAATAATGATTTATAAGGAGTAGAAGTTGATAATAGGTGTATTATGATATTATGTAGTATTCCTTAAGGGATTCTGAAAAGGGTTTCAAAATAGAAGTTAATTAAGGAACTGGTCCTTAATAACTTAAGATAGGAATAGTATTAAGTTTAACATCAACGTTTTAAAGAAATAAAAAGGATGATCATCATCCACTATGTTGAGAAATAGGTTCTATCTTTGAAAACCATGATGGTAACTTAACATAATATATGATCCAATAAGGAACGTTTAAAAGTGATTAAGTTTGAATCACGGAACATTGAGCTAGGTTTGTCCATAGTGTCTAATAGAGAACTGTAGACATGTTTTTCCAAATCCATAAAGGATGACATATCTTAAAACATAAAGGGTTATGTTATAAGGGAATATGTTGGAAACTCCTGTAAATACCGATTAAAGTCAAGTAGGAAGCAAGGTGAACAAAAACATCGAAAGTTGCAAAGGGTGCAATCGTGTTTCGATGATTACATTTATAATAATAGATAAAGGTACCATCTAAAGTGTTGTATAATGTTATGGTGGGGCTAGTTCGCTTTTAACATAGAATGATGTGTCCCAGGGCACAGTGCCCATGAGAAACCCCTCGAGGTTGATCTAAAGTCACTGTAGGCTCCTGGAATCAGGCCTCATTCTGCTGCCATAGCGACGATGCATACACACAGATGTTATCATATGATGATAAAGTATTAATGTCAATCAAGGTGACATTAGTAAGTTGCAAAGGATTTGGGACTGTAAGGTATAGACCCAAGACTCAACCTCTTCCATGAGCAAGAATGTTCAGGGTATCGGATATGGTGCCAATGATTAAGAACAAATGCAGCTAGTTTATTTTAACTCTAGTGCAATTGGGAGACTGTTGGAAATATGCCCTAGAGAAAAATGGTAACAAGGAATATTATCATATTTCATAAAGTTTATGATTAAGTTTTATATCATGCTATAACTGTATTGAGTGGAAACATCAATACACGTGTGATATAGAAACAACCAGGGGTTCCCAGTGAAACTCTAGTCACTGTTTCATTGGTCAACAGATGATCAAGTTTCCTGATCATGTGGCATTTATGCTAGTTGGAAATGGAGTCAACTCATTCTAAGAATGAGATGATGAACCAATACCCAACCTAAACATCGTGACCCGATCATGTCACGAAGTTCTTACGATGATTAGAAATGGATCCTTGTAGACTATTCCTTAGACCATGAGGCTATATCAATCACTGTATCCCGAGAGTGCTTAGATAGCATCAAGCGCCACTTGGTAATACAGTGGTTATAAAGGTGTGTTCAGGTACTCGGAGGAAACCGTAGAGCAATATATGTCAAGAGCGGGATTTGTCCGTCCACGTGGCGGAAAGATACTCAAGAGCTGTAACACCCCGTCCACTCCTGGGCCCGGGGGGTGTCACTCCTGGTAGCTTAATAGGATATCTAGACTGGCCCCACAGACCAACACTAGTCTTTTCTGCGCACTTTGTCCTCACTCGTACGCACCCGGTACCCACTTCCCGGTCGGTCACCCATCCTAGAATTGCTCTAGGCCAAGCACGCTTAACCTTAGAGTTCTTTTGGAATGAGCTTCCGGAAAAGAAGTTGCAACTTGTTTATATGGGTATCCTATCAATCCTATTAAGCCATGTGCCTGAATCTCACATACACCCACCCTTTAGAAGATCGATGCCCTCATCGATCAAGCACACCCCAGGAATGTTCCCTCTTGGCACGCGTATGTGCGTCTAGTGTCGGCACATGTGCCATGCCGTGTCCACTCCGGGCCACACGTGCCATGCTCCACATGTCCCGCCACTGACCCACACACACCCGTTTAACCGCGAGGATCGGCTCTGATACCACTTTGTAAAACCCCGTCCACTCCTAGGCCCGGGGGGTGTCACTCCTGGTAGGTTAATAGGATATCTAGACTGGCCCCACAGACCAACACTAGTCTTTTCTGCGCACTTTGTCCTCACTCGTGCGCACCCGGTACCCACTTCCCGGTCGGTCACCCATCCTAGAATTGCTCTAGGCCAAGCACGCTTAACCTTAGAGTTCTTTTGGAATGACCTTCCGGAAAAGAAGTTGCAACTTGTTTATATGGGTATCCTATCAATCCTATTAAGCCATGTGCCTAGATCTCACAATGGGCCCACTCGGAGAAGTTATATCCAATAGTTGCGCAGCGTGTGATTTGATCACAGGGATATCACTTGTCGAAACGAGTCAAGTAGCATTGTTCAGTAACGAGATCGAACACGACATGGTGATGTCACTGATCAGATATCGGGCAATGCAAGTATTGAGAGACAAAGGGAATAAGACACGACCGTCCCAGTTCAAACGACGAAAGATCTTCGTGGAATGCACAGGGGTCACATGGCCATCCAGGTCCCTCTGTTGATCATTGGTCCGGGAGTGTCCCGACCATGTCTGGAGTGTTCCTGAACCGTAGGGTATCACGCTTAAGGGTTTGATGATGCTTAGAGAGTGTTTATAGGGTCGGAAGAATCACCGAAGAATAGTAGAGAGAAAACCGGAAGGGTTTCAGTAAGTCCGGAGGATGTCCGGAGTGGAGGTGGAAGGTGTTCCATAGCCACGGAGATTGAATAATATGTGAATGAATGTTAAATATTGATTTAATCATTTATTCATAATTATTTAATAAAAGATAAAACCAATTAAATGGTCAAAGGGCTTAATGGGCCAATTCCTGGAGGGGAAAGGGCCCAAGAGGGGACCACACCCCTAGGAGAGGCCTAGGGGGTGGCCGGCGGCCCTAGTGGGCATGCCCCACGTGGGGCCCATGGGTGGGGGCTGGCCGGTGCGCCTCCCCACCTCTCCCTCTCCTTTAGTCCCACCCCGGAACTTTGAGGGAGGTAGTACCCCTCCTCCCCCTATATATGGTGGGGGTATTTGGCCAGATAAATACACACAATATTCAATAATGGTCTTCTCACTTTTGGGAAGACCACCAATTGATACTCTCTCTCTCTCTCTCTCTCGTGACTGTGGTCCCAAGTTTGGACTGTGTGAACAAGAGACATCTTCATCGCAGAGCATCATCGCGCTACGGGATTCGGATCCAGGAGCTCTACTTCCGCAACTGCTTCTGGATCAGGGAAGCGGGAGTCATCGTCAGGCACCAAACGTGTGTAACTCCCCGCGAGGTGTCACACTTGAGGCACTCAAGTAGTTGGATCCGCTGGAGCGCAAGGACTTCATCACGACCTTGAGGTCAGCTTCGGCTCATCTACATCAACCACGCTCTCCTGAGTGTTGACAATGTTTTTCGGTCTTCAAGGGTAAGTTCGTGAAAATCCCCTCCCGTTACTATATTACTTTAGATAGGTCTTGGCAACATCAGGGGTTCAGGGGTGTAGGGTAAATTTTTTTTTCATACGCGGAACCCCTTCAGTGGTATCAGAGCTAGATCTATTCGTAGTAATGCTAGTATGGGTAGAACACACGAGATGTAGCGTGTGGGTGTTGATCTTTTAGTTGTTACTCTCCCACGTGTACTTGTGTATACCGCAGTAATGCTTGATGAAACGGCCCCCAACCGACTTTACATGTTCATTCGCGAGACTGGTCCATGCTTGACATACGGCTTGTATCGTATAAAGTGGCTTAGGGGGGTTTATGTCTCTCTCGCATTAGTTGGTATGCCATTTGCAACGGATATCCCCTAAAGGGGTGTAGTAGAGACGACTACTTGATCAGCGTTGTGCTGAAAGTTCGTCTCCCTCTCCTTTAGTCCCACCCCGGGACTTTGAGTGAGGTAGTACCCCTCCTACCCCTATATATAGTGGGGGTATTTGGCCAGATAAATACACACAATATTCAATAATGGTCTTCTTACTTTTGGGAAGACCACCAATTGATACTCTCTCTCTTTCTCTCTCGTGGCCGTGGTTCCAAGTTCGGACTGCGCGAGCGAGAGACATCTTCACTGCGGAGCGCCGTCATGCTGCGGGATTCGTATCCAGGAGCTCTACTTCCGCAACTGCTGCTGGATCGGGGAAGCGGGAGTCATCGTCAGGCATCGGACGTGTGTAACTCCCCGCGAGGTGTCACACTTGAGGCATTCAAATCGTCGGAGCCGCTGGAGCGCAAGGACTTCATCATGACCTTGAGGTCGGCTTCGGCTCGTCTACATCAACAACGCTCTCCTGAGCATTGACAATGCTTTTCGGTCTTCAAGAGTAAGTTCGCGAAAAGCCCCTCCTGTTATTGTATTACTAATAGATAGGTCCTGGCAACATCAGGGGTTCAGTGGCGTAGGGTAAAATTTATTGTTTTCATACGCGGAACCCCTTTTAGGGATTTAGTTATAAACATTAAAGGTTCACATGATCACTAGAGTCATTGTTGAATGTGTGGGAGTGAGTACAGATCTCTAGGTCCTGCTGATGATTATTGATCGGAGAGGGGTCTCGATCATGTCTGCATTATTCACGAACCGTAGGGTGACACACTTAAGGGATACTAACACCATTTGTAGCAAATAAGATACCAGAGAAAGATTAAGAAAGCGATGGAATCATTTTGATGGAAACCGGAATTGTTTCGGGTGAAATTGTAGAAACTGGTTCAGCATGTGATATTGAAACGTTGCAGGGGGTTTTATGTGAATGTTTTGTTAATTAAAGTAATTAATAAAATTTGGAATAAAATAAATAAAAGTTTTTATTTAAAGAGAAAAATGCATTTAATTTAGTGGACATTAAATGCAAGTGGGCTTAGTGGAAGGTCCACCCACATGAATGAGGGAGAGGTGGGGGCACACACCATGGCCGGCCAGCCATGACCATGGGGCTGCACCCAATCCCCTATAAAAGGAGCCCCATGGCTCCTCTCCTCTTGCACCACCTCCTCGTGAAGGTTCTCTTCCCCCTCTAGCAATTCCCCATGGTATCGGATTAGCGAGATACATGTTCTTGGTCGCTTTTTCTGGAAGGATTTGCTGCTTTTGCTGCTTTGCTGGAGCGAGGACTCAGAGGTTGTCAGGGTACCGGACGTGTGTGCGATCACGGATGCACCGCTGCTTTGCGGTGCTAGACCTGCTGGTGCTGGACCTATTGCACTTGCTAGACTTCATCATGATCTTGAGATCAACAAGTGTACGACTACATTATCCACAAAACCAGATTTCGTTAACAATGCTTTGTCGCTCTTCAAGGGTATGTTCTCTATGGATGTATATCCACCCATTGATTCTATCTAGGTCGATAGATCTTTGTGCTTAGTAGTTCATATCGTAGGAATTTTTTGTTTTCTATGCTGTGAACCCAACAATAAATAGAACTAATCATTTAGCTTTAACCTTTTAGCATTCAAGTTATAGACTGATTTACATTCAAGATCAAGCACAAAAAGTCCGGCTTTGACAGGTGCGTAGCCATGAAACACATTATTCAAATAGAAGGAACAACCATGGTTCTTAATATTCAACTCATAACCTTGCTCCATCAAACATGAGGCAGAAATGATGTTTCGGCTTAGTACATGAACATAATAATGATTATTAAGTTCTAGTACAAATCCTAAAGGTAATTGGAGTTCCATCTTCGCTACGGCTAACGCAGCAACTCTTGCTTTGTTTCCGACTCTGATATCAATCTCCCCTCTTGTCATGCTCTTGTCCCTTACCAGTCCCTGCATCGAGTTGCACACATGAACAACCGATCTGGTATCGTATACACAACTGCTGCTAGGAGTGTCAGCAAGATAAATGTCTATAACATTTATAACAAGCGTACCTGAGTCAAAAGTCATACTTACACTCTTGGATTTATCCGCCTTGTACTTGTCGCAGTTCCTCTTCTAGCGCCCCTCCCCTTTACAGTAAAAGCATACTGTTCCCATAGGTTTTGCCGCATTTCCAGTCATTGAGCCGGTGCTAGGACTTGGATCCAGCGTGCCTTCTCCTTTGGCCTAGATTTCTTAGACCAGGACTTCTTATTGATCTTGGAAACATTTTGCACTATCAATACTTTACTGGTGCTGCCTGTTTTGACGCCTGCTTCTGTTGTCTTGAGCATCCCCTGAAGTTCTGCCAGCTTCTTATCCATGCCATGCATATTTTAGTTCGAGATGAACGGACCATAGGCACTAGGAAGAGAATTCAGGAGAATATCAGTACCAAACCTTTCACTCAGGGGAGAACCCATACGATCCAACGACTGCACATATCCGACCATCTTGATCATGTGCGGTCCTAGTGGATCTCCGCCGTTCATCTTGTAACCAAGCAAGGCTCTAGAGACATTGTACCTCTCCATACACCAGCTCGGCTCACCGGGTGCTGGGAACGATCCCGCGGCCTGTGGTAGCGAGACCAGAATATCATCAATGACATAGTCCACATGGCTCTAGGAAGGAAGCTTCAGCAGTAGCATCATCACTAGCAGGGCCCTGGGCGACAAGACCACACATGGCCATGACCAGTCAAAGTCATAACTGAGACAGTTGGAGGGAAAGGAAATAAAAAGGCTACCACCATGCTAACTTTGACTAGTAGGAGTCCCAACTAGGGTTGTACGAATGGCAGGAGAAGACAAGACACGAGATTAGTTTGCAGGGAAGGACAGAGCCCCCGTAACCCTAAAGAGGTGCAAGACCAAGACCATCATGGGGGACTGTGCCAAAGCCATGTCGGTGGCTAGCCATCCCCACCAGGTGACCTACAACGAGTTAGTATCGAAGGCCAGTGTGGTATCCCCTTGTGATATAAAAGAAGGGCCAGGGCCTTGGAAGAAGGGGATCAAAGTATCCGAGAGAGAGGGAGAGAGAGAGAGAGAGAGAGAGAGAGAGAGAGAGAGAGAGAGAGAGAGAGAGAGTATCTAGACAAGAGCAAGAGAGGGACACCAGAAGAAGAAGATAGGTAGAAGGGAGTGGCCATGGCCGGCTTACATTTTGCACCATCAATACTTGACTGGTGCTGCCTGTTTTGACGCCTGACCTGGGTAAAACTCGTGTGTTTCAGATATCTATGTTCATTGTCAATAACTCCAGGAAGGGACCTTGAACATGCTTGCCACCCCGCTGCGAACAACTAAATAGGGTATCCAGAAAACCTGATGTCGGTGTTCATGCACACGACAATGTTGTTCCTAGTTAGCCACGATGCCCAGTAAATAGGACCTCCAAACAATGAGAGCACGTGATTAGCTTTGTGACCTCCCCGTTTTAGAAAAATTTCAACAAAAGACTCCACATCTAGAGCTGCTTAGAGAAACAATCTCTAATTACACACCACACAAAGCTAGCAATGGGACCCTAAAAAAATGATATGATCAACAGCTTCCAGTCGCCCACGATAGATGCATAGTTATGAGCCTCGTCAACCTTTTGCAGCCAACTGAACTGCAGATTCTCTTGAAACACATACACAAAAATAGTACTCCCTCCGATTCATAATAAGTGTCGCTTATTTTGTACTAAACTAGCTAAACTAGTACTAATTTAGTACAAAATAAGCGACATTTATTATGGATCGGAAGGAGTATTTTGTTTTGGAGGACAATTAGCCTTCCACATATCCAACATACCCAAGTCCCTAACCCCAGGATCAAGGATAAAATTATACAGCGATCAATAATTTCGTCGTCGAAATTAGCAGATTATTAAGTGAGTCATGCGTTACCGCCACATTGTTGTACGAATTGGTTGCACAAATCGAGCACGATCGAGCTCGAGATGATTTCTGGCAGGCACTACTGCTCGAGCTAGTAATAAAAAGAAAATATGTAAAAAACAATAAACAGGTGGATGGAGCCAAAGTTTCTCGTGAGGTCATGATAGAGCACACACTTCAGTAAGCTGAGGTTGGGCAGACAAAAGCAAACTTGCTAAGAGCACGCCACACATATGATCTGTTGAAATTTGTGTTTCAGTTTATACTGTAGAATAAGACGGAGAGTTCATATGGCCTCTGCTTGTTGTTGTTCTTGGTCCCTTCTAGAGGTTATCGCAGAGCGGCAGAGCGGACAGCGACGGTCACGGTTTAGCCAGTCGAAGATGCAGCGCTTGTGGAAGGTGTGGGAGCAGGGCATCATCCTCAGCTTCCCCTCGCCGTCGTCTACGAATTCCTCGAGGCACACCGCGCAGTCTTCTTCCCTCGTCTCGCCGACAGCCGGAGCGTGCAGATCCGCCATGGCCGCCGTGCAAGCCGGGTCCCGCTTCTTTTCTTCTTCGTATGCCTCGTATGCCTGGCGCTGGCGCATCACTTCTCGCATCAGTGCTCCTATTCTTGCCATTCGCCTGTCAATCTCCGCCAGGTCTTCCTCGCTCCACCCCGCCCTCCTTCTTCTTTCTCTCACCTCATCATCATCGACGCGGTGATCACCAACCACTGAATCCATGCCTAGCCTTGTCTAGGCTAGATCTCAAACCCTAGGGCAGGGAAGAAGGACGTGCACACAAGGAATTATTCGCAAGATCGAGTTGTGATGGAGACTCGTATACCGCAAGGCCGTGCATATATATCCGTCTTCGAATCAAAATTTGATTCGATTAGTAGATGAGATACCGAGTATTACGCACGCGTCCGGGGGAGCTTCTATGTCATGTGAAGTTAGGGCATCTTCATTGGGCCGTAGCAAATCGGCGACCTAAGCGATCCGTTTTGATCCGGACGGGTCGGACCGTATACAATTTGGTCATGGTTCGGTTTGTCTGGACAGAGGCCACAACGGCTGACTTATTTAGTCCTTCAGAAAAGAGGATTTGTGTGGCTACATATAGTCGGACCTATTGTCATGGACGGACAACTAGGACGCGCACTGTTGTCCGGGTCAACATATCCGCATCCCAAATTTAGTGCATGGATGAGTCGATCCACGCGAGTCAGTCCATTTGGATCGTGCACTGTAGCGTGGCTTGTCTGCCTAACCGCGCAGACCGATACAGACACGGCAGGACCGTGTGCGTCGGCCCGGTGAAAATGCCCTTAGAGAATCTCTAACACCGGCCCATAGACGCACCAACGGCAACCCACGAATGGGCGAGGGCACCCCGGGCCGGTCTGTTTCAGCATATTACTAAAACTAAGTCGTGTTTTGGGGGGTGGGGGGCTCTCATCCGACCCACATGCACAGAAGTGAACTAGTTAACACAGGATTTCATTGCAAGTTGATCACAAGGACTCTTAGAACATAGTATTAAACTATTAATTAAACTAAGTGGTATTCCTTTTGGTCACCTTCTGTCCCCAACCTCTTAGCCGCTAGCCACAGCATCTCCGCCTCCTCCATAGATCGGTTCTCCCTCCTCCGGCCGGTCTCGCTGGTATTGGAGGGGTGGGAAACCCGATCTATGGGTGGAGTTTTTAATAAAAGTAGTGTTTCCAAAGATTAGATTAATGTTTTAGTTGCATCTTATTTACCTTTATGTTAATAGAGATGTTGTCGTCTATAATAAGTGATCTTCGACTTGTTGTTCGACGACAAGATCTTTTTTCCGACGATAATGGTTGTGTTGAAAGATTAAGATTCTATAGGTACAGTCTTTCAGATCTTCCTTCACCGGATCGATTTTAGACTTTTTCTCATGGTTGTCTCTCGCAATATTTGTCCCGGCTGCTACATCCTCGACAATGGTGATTCGTACTCACGGTTCGCCAGCATATTGATTAGGCTGTTCGGCTAATTTTTTCTGGAATACTTGTGTTAGATCTCTTGCCGATGTTTATTGATTACCCAATGGTTATGCGCATGCATGTATACTTGGCACTGTGGCATAAAATATTATGAGAGAACCTTAATTGGTATTTACATGTTATCATTTGATATTTATCAATGTTTGGTTGTCTTCAGAAAAATGCAAGATTATGTCTTGAAAGAAGAAAGAGATTGAAGACCTCAAAGATTTGCTAGTTTTTTTGAATTTATTTTGTAATAGATGAAATCAACTTATTTATCTCTACCATGTACTATTTGCTACTACGAATATAGCGTGGTATTAATTATAAAAAAACTATTAATTTAACTAATCCTGGAATTATATGGCCAGCTCCATCCTCATCGCCCGTTCCCCTTGGCCTGTCAGGCCGTCGTGGACTCCATCGTCTGGCGGTGGCGCTGTGAACTCGTGTGGCGGGAGCTTCCGTACCAATTGGGCTAGAAGGTTAAATCGTCTCCGAGTTTTGTCCAAAACTCATTCTGCTTGAAAATAAACGCGATTATGCAAATTAGTTTTTTTCTAAATTCTTATGCAAAGTAATTTCTTTTTCTTCAAAATTTTTACTGATCTATTAATAATTATCAACAATAGTAGAAAAACATCCAAAGTAATAAAAAATACAAATAGACTATTGGACCACTTAGCAACTCGCCCTCCATTATCAAAGTCGGACAAAGCTTGCCGTAGTAGATTTTGTTATAGTACAGACGAAAAATCGCGTGCTAAGCCCCCAAAGGAATAGTGCACTAGAGTAGCAACCATCGTCAATGACCGTGGATCGAAAAAGACTGACCCAAAATAATACTAACGAACACAAAAGCAGATCGGATCTTAGGTGATCTGCCGGACACACGACTCTGTGCGCCATTCATCCGTGCCAGGCAGACCACCGAAGTGAGGACAAAGGGGTGACCATATTTTAAATTCAAGACGTAGCTGTCACCTCATCATCCCGAAGAAGACATTCCTAATAACGTAAACAAAGGACGAACACCCTCCCGCCAGTGAGACACACTAGTCCTCCACGCCTCCAAGACTCAAGACCGCTGGAGACGCAACAGACCTGTGGTATCGCCGACGAGGGAGACGGAGCCATAGATGCGTTTTGAGATCACTTTCCTAGTCACCTCTTTTTCCATCAGGTAGGTTTAAGTTTGTTTCCTTCCGCAAAGTAGTTTGAGAGCACAAATATAATAAATTATACATATTAGTTTAATGCCCGTGCTATAACAGGTCTTGATTTTTTCTATCGCACATGATTTAAATGAAAATCTACGTGTTTCAAAAGAGATAGTCATATAGTATTCTAAATTGTATAGTCAATATATAAGAGCATTATGTTTGGTTTGAGTGCCGTGCGACGACCTCGCTGAATTTGGAAAGATATTGCAGTTGTTTCATACTTAAGCATTTGAGAATGGAACAATGGCAGGAAAATATCTTTATTGTTAGAGGTATATACACTCTTAGTCCTACATCTTGCACCGCGGATGCGTTTTAGTCCCACATCTTGCAAAGTGAGCAACACTAGTCTCATAATTTGCATCCCAAGAGTATATTAATCCAATTTGATCAAATTTTAGCAAGTTTGAATAGCAATAATCCTACACCTACGGAAACAAATCTACGGAATTAACTTACGGGCTGACGTGGTGGCTGGCTGTTGGTTCTAATTTTTTTCCTTCCTCAAATTGTGGAGCACCTACTGATCAGCTGTGTCATGCGGTGGTTGTCCGTAAGTAAATTTTGTAAAAATGATCCGTAGATGTAGCATTGTTCTTTGAATAAATTCATTCCCCTTTGGCATCGCAATTTTTTCAAAATTACCCCCGTCTGTAGCATTTTAGGCAGGCCCACATGTCAGTAGACTACAAATAAAATAGGCAAAACTCTAGCAAGGAGAAGGTTTCGAACGCCATACCCTTGTACTAGAACACACCCGCACAAGCCACAACGCCAACGAATGATGTTGTTTACTTTAATTAGAGGACGTTATTTATTTAGACGTTATTCTTTTATACAATAAAACCACACACGCATGTAAAAATGCTCGCGCCCGCTGTCGACATAATACTGTGTATCATTTGTATCGAATCATCTCGTCATGTACATGTCGGCACCGTCCGCAATATCTACCGTATACCTTTCTCGTTAAGCTAGTAGCTATAGTTGTAGTCTCCAGATTAAAATTGAGTTTATTTATAAAAGAAAAGAGGATAAACTTGAGTTGTTAACCGATATTTCTCCATGATAATCGGTTCCTGAGTCCTACATGTATCCATGAAAAATGCATTTAAAACATGGGCTACGTGTGGGATTTTATATTTTAAACATTAAAAAAATGTAATTTAAAGTATTCCCTCTAATCCAAATTAGTTGACTCAAATTTATCAAGATACGATGTATCTAATACCAAATCATGTCTAGATACAATCAAATCAAGATAAATCTAAGTCAACTAATTTGGATCGGAGGAAGTATAAAAAAACCTTCAAAAAACATGTACATGTGGATAATGATGTAAGTTTTTCTGGTGTGCAAAATTTCAACACGGATTGATTTGTATCGGGGCTACACACAAAAAGGAAATTTCTGACAAGATTTGAAGGTGCACAGTTTTTTTCAAGGATACGTCCTGGAAGACGGAGGACATATCGGTTTCATAGAAGAAGGGCCAAGAGGCCAAGCTTTACAACACGCCATGATACAAACATCAAGGCGCAACACCACGCTGCCTCGAGGGCGGCACACACACCCTAGCCGACTACTCGCGACATCTCCACCTATCTACTTGACCTAGGTAGTCTCGAAAGAGCCCTGCCGATCTCCACAAATCGGCCTCGGCGGAGATGCTCTGGATGGCTTCCCCAGGTGAAGGGGCGGCTCCTTCGAACACCACATCATTGCGGTGGCGCCAGAGCGTCCAGCAGACCAGGGCAATTCCCGTCCAAAGGTCATGTTCTCAGCCCTTTCCACCCTTCTTTTCCTGGAGCCAAGCCACAAGCTTCGTGTCGTGCTCCGACACCCAATGGCCCTTGCCCCACCATCCTAGGCACGTCGTCCCAACCTCTCGAGCAAGAACACATCCCATCAGTAAGTGGTCGATGGTCTCTCCACATTGGTCATAGAAAGGGCAGGCGGCTGGGTGTTGCATCCCTCTACGGCTTAGTCTATCAGCGGTCCAGCATTTGTTCCTAACTGCGAGCTAGAGTGCAACCTTGCAGTTGGCAGGGGCTCGGGAGCGCCAGATCTGCAGGGCACCTGCCATCGAGGTCCGCGCAGTAAACAAGTCCTCGTAGCAGGATTTGGTGGTGTAGCAGCCACTCGGGTCCCAGTTCCACTTAAAGAAATCATGTGTTCCTTCTGTCAATTTGACCTCCTCTAGCCGGTTGGCAATGTCAAGGAGTTCCCTTATGGCCGCAGGTCCAAGGTCCGGTGGAACGTCGTGGAGCCAGGCTCCATCCAGGCCTTCCCGCACGCGGCGGTTGAGATAGCACCCGCCGGGACCGCCACGAATAGGTTCAGTGCTACATCGCAGATTCGTCCATAAGGCAGCCGTATGTCCGTCCAAAAGAGAGTAGATGCTCCGTCTCCTAGCACTGAGGCTGTTGTAGCGTCGAAAAGCTTCCTAGAAAGATTAGGCACCCGTATGTCGAGACCCTGCCAAGGTTTGTCCACCTCCACACGCTGTAGCCACAACCATCAGGCCCTGAGCGCAATGTTCATGAGGTGTAGGTTAGGGATGCCCAGTCCCCCTATCTCCTTAGGCCTGCAAACTCTATCCCATGCTACCAGGAAATGACCACCATGAACATCCTTCCTCCCCTTCCAAAGAAATCCGCGAATGGTCTTCTCGATGATAAGGATGATCTCTATAGGTATGTCTAGGGTCATCATGATGAAGATCGGGATGGCCGAGAGGGTCGTCCTAACAAGCTCAAGGCGCCCCCTCTGTTGAACATGGACGCTTTCCACTATGGAAATTTTGCAGCCACCAGGTCGACCAGAGATTGGAGCTGTGCCGCTGATGGCTTTCGAAGTGAGAGCAGCAGACCGAGATACCGTAAGGGGAATTGAGTGATCGGACATTGCAGCTCCTGGGCAACCAGCTCCCTATCTACATCAGAGCATCTGATCAGGTTAACCGAGCATTTGTAGAACTTGGTGTGGAGGCCAGACGCCGCACCAAAATTCTCAATGATCCCGAAGATCACTTGGAAGTCCACCACTAATGGTCTCAGGAAAGTGACCACGTCCTTGGCGTAGATCGAGTGCGTTGCCGGAGGCCTGTTTCCGCATGCCTGGCGAGAAACCCCTGGTATTATGCTTTGGTGATCATCAGGTGAAACACTTCCATGACCAGGATGAACAACTAGGGTGAGAGCGGGTCACCCTGCCGAAGTCCACGCCTATTGTCTACTTTTGCACCTAGGCTGCATTCATAAGGATGCGCATGGAGGCCATGGAGAGGAATGCGTAGATGCACGCTAGAAGGTATTGCCCGAATCCCAGCTTTCTTAGAATTTCGATCAGGAAGCCCTAGTCCACTTTGTCGAAAGCTTTTGTGATGTCCAACTTGAGGAGCACGATCGCGGTCTTGCTGGCATGGAGCTTGCGGGCTGTGCCTTGCACCATCATAAAGTTGTCATGCAGGCATCTCCCTCACACCAATGCACTTTCATGCACCCCACCATCTGCGATAGAACCAGTGCCACCCTATTTGCAATCACCTTAGCCACCCACTTGGCAAACCCGTGAATAAGGTTGATCGGCCTGAACTCTCGAATCTCTATCGTGCCCGGCTTTTGATACGTCCATTTTGCATCTCTATTCTATATCATAATTTACTGTTATTCATTGATATATTTCATATTGAGAGATGATACTTATGTTATTTCATCTGTTTTTGCATGGTTGATGACTTTTGGAGGATGGACCGCTGAAGTCAGGGTTCTGATGGAAAAGGCACTATTGGAGGCGAAATTCGTGAAGATCAGAAAATTCTAGAAAATACATGGAAAATTTTATTTTTCCAGAAGACGAAGGATGCTAGAAGCGGAGCGGAGTTGGGCCACAGGGGGCCCACACCACCCCCTAGCACGGGCCACCCCTGGTCGCGCCAGCAGGTGGTGTGGCCACCCTGGCCTACTCTAGGCTCTCCCCTCTAGCGTATATTATCCTCCCGAAACCTGAAGACTCGAAGAGCGACCACAGAAAGATTCCGCCGCCTCTGCGGGGCTTTAAACATCGAGAGAGAAAGATCTCTCCGGCAGACAGAATTCTGCCAGGGGAATTCCTTCCCAGAGAGGGGAGATCGTCGCCATCAATACCACCATCAAGCTGGACTTCATCGGTATCATCATCATCATCATCATCACCACCATCATCTCCACCAGCACCATCATCACCACTCCATACCGCTGTAACAATTGGGTTGCATCTTGCATAGTTCATTAGGGGAAACTTTCCCGGTGTTGATTACTACTTGTAGTTGATGCTATTGAGTGAACCATTGATTTATCGTTTATGTTCAGATTGTTACATATCATTATATCATCTCTGATCTTGATCCATATGATGTCTTGTGAGTAGTTCGTTTAGTTCTTGAGGACATGGGAGAAGTCATGTTGTTACTAGTGGACTTGTGTTGATAAAGATTCAATAGTTTGATATTTAAGTTGTGGTGTATTTCTTCTAGTGGTGTCATGTGAACGTCGACTACATGACACTTCACCTTTATGGGCCTAGGGGAATGCATTGTGTATTTGGCTACTAATCATAGGGGTTGACGGAGTGATAGAAACCTGAACCCCCGTTAGGAAACCTTTGCACAAGGGACGTCAGGGTCTTAGAGTTTAAAGCTGTGGTTAGGTTTCTACCTTAATTACTTTCTTGTACTTGCGGATGCTTGCAAGGGGTATAATCACAAGTGTGTATTAGTCCTAGGAAGGTCGGTACTTAGCATAGGTTCACCCACACAACACTTGTCAAACTAAAGAAGATTAATCAACTATATGAAGTGAAAGCACTTCACGATATTCCCGTGTGTCCTCGAGAATGTTTGGTCATCTTAAGTAATACAATCGGCTTGTCTTTTGCTAAATAAAGGATTGGGCCACTTGCTCCATTTATTATTATTGTCTTTTATTTACTCGTACTTTATTTATCTGCATATTCAAAAACCCCTAAAAATCTGTTTGCTAAGTATTTACAGAGAATTCCTGCTCCAAGCCATTCGCCAACACCTTCTGCTCCTCATTGGGTTCGACACTCTTACTTATCGAAAATACTGCGATACACCCCCTATACTTGTGGGTCATCAAGACTATTTTCTGGCGCCGTTGCCGGGGAGTAAAGCGCTATTGGAGAGTGGAACTGGTAAAGGTAACTTCTACTGTGAGTATTGTTTGTTTCTGTTAGTTGCTTTATTTTCGATATGGATAATTCACCGAGTTTCTTATTTTATAATGCTAATACCGTTGCTAAGGTAGTAGATGAACCACCACCTGCTGATAATGATACTTTTAAAATACCTACAAGAATTATTTGATCGTGTTATGGATAACTATTATGTTGGAGATGGAACTGTCCATCCCGATGATCATTTGCTCTTTATACACGAATTATGCGGGTTGTTTAAGTGTGCAGGTATTACAACAGATCAAGTCAAGAAGAAGTTATGCTGAAAGGAAGAGCTGAGGAATGGTATAAGCTGCTGAATAATGGTCAAGCTCTTGAATGGGAGGAAATAGTACCTCTCTTTTATTCAAAGTTTTATCCTCCTAGTGAGATTCATAAAGATCGGAATCAAATATACAACTTTTGGCCTCTTGATAGAGAGAGTACAGCTCAAGCTTGGGGGAGATTGAAGTTACTTATGCTCAAATGTCCTATTCATGAGCTCCTATTCTCAATAACTTTTATGCAAGGCTTTCTCTCCATGATAAGGATTTATTGGATGCTTCTTGTGCTGGATCATTCACTCGCATGGAAGAAGAAACTAAATGGGATCTTCTGGACCGTTTTCAAGACAATGCTGAAGCTTGGGAGAATGATAAGGGTAGAAAGTCAGGTATAAATTATAATTATGAATGCATTGAATCTTTTATGGGAACTGATGACTTTCAAAACATTAAAAATGCTTATGGTCTAGACTCTCAAGCTATAGCAACTTATTTTAAGGCTTTTGCTTCCTACATTGAAGTGCCTAAAAAGAAGTGGAATAAGTATCATGAACCTTATAAAGATATTGCTAAGAGTGTTCCTGCAAGAAATACTAAAGTTTATACTACTAATCATGTTTTACCTGAACCTTACATTGGAAAAATGCCTTTCCCAGTTAAGATAAAGGAACATTCTATGATAGCTAGTATGGTTAATGAAAGTATAAGTAAAGCTATTGAACCTAATAAAAAAATGGTTGATGAACCCATGATAGCATATGTGAAAGACTTTTTCAGTAAGTATGAAGAAGAGGGACACACTATCCTTTGTAAGGATACCTCTAATATTGTTTCACAAAGTAGTATTATGAGAGCTAGTATTCCTGTGTTTTCTGTTAGAATAAGTGATCATTGTTACGATGGCCCTTGTGATAGTTAAATTATTAAGTTTATGCATGATACTGAAAGTTACTATGAGAGAGGGAAAAGTGTTCTTATGCATCTCAATAATATCAAGTTTCCTCGTTTTTTGCTGAAAGTTTTTATGTTGCACTTGTTCTGCCTTCCTATGCTAGTAGCCTCTGGTTTCAACAACTTGTTTTTTTACAAAATTCCCTTGCATAGGAAGTGGGTTAGACTTAAATGTGTGTATTTTCGCTTCTTAATGCTCTCTTTCACTTCAATTCATATTCCTATGTGAGCATCTTCAAAATTAGCATGCCCATCTTAATGGCTATAAAGAAATAGCTTTTTGGGAGACAACCCAATTTATTTGTTTTTTCAGTTTGTTTTTGTTTCTTTGAGTCTTGGAAGTTATACTTTGGTAATAACCTCTCCTTATCCTTTTTGTTTGGTTTTTGTGTCAAGATTAACCTCTAATGAGAGAGAAGATTTGGGGAAGTTCCTGTCCCGAAACAGTTTTTTATGCTTCGTCGTAAAAGTTCGTGAGAGATCTCTGTATGTCGGATTAAGCTGAAATATTTTGTGCTTCTTACCCAGGTTGTTATTTAACTTTCGTTAGTTTTGCACTTTTTGATTTGAGCAACAGAAGATTTTCTAAAAAATTGATCTTTAACTGCTGGTCTGTTTTGACACATTTTGCCACTCTTGCATTTGCTTCTTTATTTGATTTCCTTTTTGAATTCTTTTTGGGTTTTCGGAAGGAGTTGATACAGTATCTTATGTTTTGATGGTTTTCAGTTGAAGTTGAACTCAAAAGGTTTTATCAGTTCACTTATACTAATGTTGCTAATAAGAACCGTGTGAAGTTTTGTGTGAAAGAAATTTCCAGGTTAGTGGAGAAAATGGTGTAATGAGAAAGTGAAAGGTTTTATGACTTAAGTAATAAGTGTATGAAGATGAAGATATTGATGTTATTTAAGTGGTGACTCCGGAAGAACCCACTAAATACCAAATTCAGAGACATGCAGAGTCCGTTTTCAAATAGGTAATAGTTCTGGTAAGAAAAGTTCCACGAAGGATCTATCCAGTTATATTTTTGCAGTTTTTAGTCAATAAGGAAAGTTACGAAGCGAAAGAGGGACGGAAATGGAGCCAGGGTATCTCACGCCACCCTGTGGCGCAGGCCCACCCCTGGCCGCGCCACCAGGTGGTGAGGCCACCCCGGACTCCATTTCCGACCCGTTTTCTCCCAGTACCTTCCTTTTGGTGTGAAACTTCGTAATATATAACCCCCTGGATCTCCCGAGGTTTGTATATCGTGTTTTCGTCGTGTTTTTGTTTCGATCTGTTTCTACCAGGAACTATCTATGAAAGCTTAGAAGCACAATGGTATCCGCCAAGGATAAAGAAAAGGAGCCTATGGAGGAAGATCTCTAAGACCCCGGGAAGGAGAAGGAGATCAAGAGTGAAGATGAAGAGGAGGCAAAGCACACCGACACTACCATTGCAAGCATTAGAGTGGTGGCAAACCCTCCCAATACTATGTCAATTGGAGGGAAGCCTCCTCATCACCGTTTAGATCCCTGGTCACTTCCCCCACACGCCAAGAATCCTTTCCATACCCTTATCCATGACCATCAATACTAGAATATGCCCAAGGATAAATTACCCTCAAATTGGGATTTGCCTCATTTTAGCCATGTAGGAAAAGAAGACTTCAAGGAGGAAGAGTGGGGAAAGAATCACAAGAGCTAGAATTCGCAACCCGACATGATCATGAGCCGCATTGAGCAAAACTCGTAGCTTATTCGCAATATCACCTTTGAGATCGAGGACTTGGGGAAACTGGTAAAAGAGCTCATCAAGAGAATACCACCACCACCACCGAAGGAGTAATTTGTCATCAGGTTTGGCATCCCCTTGGTTTGTTCCAAGCTTGGGGGAGTGCCGTGGTATCACATCACTATCTTCTATCTTTTTACCTTTTTAGTAGAGTCATATCATGAATAGAGAAGTTATCATGTAGGATGGTTTGCATTATGGAAGTGTCCCCTCTCTCGTTAGATATGTATCCCTTGGTGTGAGTTGCTGCTATGGAATATTAATGAGAAGTTCTTTTATTTACTCTTTTGCATATCTTATATTAGTTTTCAATTCGTGGTTATATGATTGATCTTATTGTTAGTATTGGTATCACTTTGGGATCATTGAGTTAATTTAGTTGGTTTTGGCAAACCTGGCTCGGTTAGCAGCAACACTATTTTTGAGAGTTGAATGAAAAAGATAAAAGTACTCTTAAAGAAATATAATTTCATAATCTTTCTTTCTTGATTTGCTCATAAGTCTAGTATTCTCTAGTTAAAATATTTTGTGCTTCCAAGGAAGATTGCATGTTTGTTTTTATCACTTGTATGTTTGTTTGTTTCCTTCAATTCTTATGCCTGCTACCCAGCCTTGCTAGCTAAAAACCTGTACTGAGAGGGAATGCTTCTCGTGCATCCAATCCTTAAAACCAAAACCTATGCCATTTGTGTCCACCATACCTACCTACTAGCACTATTGCTATTCAAAGCAAATTCATGTTTTTATCTACCTTCCAAATTAAACTTGTTATGTGAAAATCAATGATTAAAGCTCTGACGAACTTGATGGCACACTTTACTTTCTTGCACTTAATAAACTTGAACCATTGTGCCCATCTATGTTGCGTATATGCTTGCGCTTTGTAAGTTGTAAATTAGCAGAACCAAGCTGTCATAGGGAATGCTTTCAACATTGCACCGGTACTTTGTACCTAGTTGATATCATGTTCTTTTGTCTATGGATGTCGTCGGTGTGAAATGAAAGGGGAGCTTGTAAGTCCATGGAGTTATGTATATGTGTTAGAGAAACGCTTGGGCCGCCGGTCTAATCCATGCCTAATCATGGTGGAAACCTGCAGCGTAACCATAATGAGCATCTATGAAGCATTCTTCTTATAAAAAAGAGATAGAGATTGAGAAAAAGAGAAAAAGAAAAAAGGATGAGAAAAGATGAAAGAGAGAAAAAAGCACCATATTCCCATGGTAAATAAGAAGATTGCTGAGATGCTCTTTGTCTGCTTGCCTTGTCATTTTGATACGGGGATTCTTCCGTATCATCGGGCAAGGGGTACCCCGTTGGCGGTTCTCTGTGATACACATATACTTACTATGACAAGAACTTACCGATAACTAAACTTGAGTAGCATGAGGAGCGGCCCTCGTATTCAAGGGACATGAGATTTTCAACTTGCAAATTTTCAAGCATATCCACATATTTGATCACTTTAACCTTAATCACCTAAAGATGCCTATGATAGGGGCAATGAGAGCTAAAAGCTAATAAGTATCATAATTTTTGGAAGCTCTTTATGAAACTTGAAATACCTGCTTCCCTCTGTGAAGGGCCTTTATTTTACTTTTTAGTTGCGTCTGTAAACCTATTCCCTTCTATCTTAGTAAGTATTTTGAGTTGTTGTGTTTCATTCATTCATATGATGATCTATTCAATCATGTTTCTTATGTTTCTTGCTTTGCACATTTGCTCTTATCTTAGTGAATACTACTTTAAAAGCTATCATTGAAAACCCTTTACGTGTGAACTCCTGCAAATTGTCAACTATTCTTCGACCAAGAGCTAAGTTTGCCATTACCAATTATGATTTACTTTATGTATCTTTATTGTGTTTCCTTTACTTATTGCAAGTTAAGTTATATAATAGTGAGTTGTCTTCTATTATGATTTGTGTATTGATGAATGTGATGCTTCTTGTCCATATTATTTTATCGACTCTTCAGTCCATAAACCTAAGGTCATGTTTATTGAGCTCAGTTTTCGCTTGGGGACAAGCAAAGTCTAAGCTTGGGGGGAGTTGATACGTCCATTTTGCATCACTATTCTATATCATAATTTACTGTTATTCATTGATATATTTCATATTAAGAGATGATACTTATGTTATTTCATCTGTTTTTGCATGGTTGATGACTTTTGGAGCATGGACCGCTACAGTCAGGATTTTGATGGAAAAGGTGGTGTTTGGAGGCAAAATTCGCGAAGATTAGAAAATCCGGGAAAATACATGGAAAATTCTATTTTTCCAGAAGATGGAGATTGCTAGAAGGGGGAGTGGAGATGGGTCACAGGGGGCCCACACCACCCCTTGGCGCGGGCAGCCCTAGGCCGCGCCAGCAGGTGGTGTGGCCACCCTAGCCCACTCCAGGCTCTACTCTCTAGCGTATATTATCCTCCCGAAACCCTAAGACTTGGAGAGTGATCATAGAAAGATTCCGCCGCCTCTGCAGGGCGGAAAACATCGAGAGAGAAAGATCTCTCTGGCAGATAGAATTCTGCCGATAATCCTTCCCGAAAAGGGGAGATTGTCGCCATCAACACCACCATCAAGCTGTACTTCATCGGGATCTTCATCATCATCATTTCCATCATCATCTCCACCATCACCATCATCACCACTCCATACCGCTGTAACAATTGGGTTGAATCTTGCATAGTTCTTAGGGGAACCTTTCCCGGTGTTGATTACTCCTTGTAGTTGATGCTATCGAGTGAACCATTGAATTATTGTTCATGTTCAGATTGTTACTTATCATTATTTCATCTCTGATCTTGATCCATATGATGTCTCGTGAGTAGTTTGTTTAGTTCTTGAGGACATGGGAGAAGTCATGTTGTTAGTAGTGGAATTGTGATGAGAAAGATTAATAGTTTGCTATTTTAGTTGTGGTGTTATTCTTCTAGTGGTGTCATGTGAATGTCGACTACATGACACTTCAGCTTTATGGGCCTAGGAGAATGCATTGTGTATTTGGCTACTAATCGTAGGGGTTGCCAGAGTGACAGAAACCTGAACCCCCGTTAGGAAACCTTTGCACAAGGGAGTGTAGGATCTCAGAGTTTAAAGTTGTGGTTAGGTTTTATCTTAATTACTTTTTTGTACTTGTGGATGCTTGCAAGGGGTTTAATCACAAGTATGTATTAGTCCTAGGAAGGTCGGTACATTATCATAGGTTCACCCACACAAGACTTGTCAAACTAAAGAAGATTAATCAACTATATGAAGCGAAAGCACTTGACGATATTCCCATGTGTCCTCGAGAACGTTTGGTAATCTTAAGTAATACAATTGGCTTGTCCTTTCCTAAAGAAAGGATTGGGCCACTTGCTGCATTTATTATTATTGTCTTTTATTTACTCGTACTTTATTTATCTACATTATCAAAAAACCCTAAAAATCCGTTTGCTAAGTACTTATAGAGAATTCCTGCTCCAAGCCATTCGCCAACACCTTCTGCTCCTCGTTGGGTTCGACACTCTTACTTATCGAAAATATTGCGATACACCCCCTATACTTGTGGGTCATCAGCTTCTTGGGCAGAAGCGTGATGAGAGCACTATTCACCGCACCGAATCCACGACAATCCAGTCTCGAGAGCGTGTGGAAGGCCTCCATGATGTCAAGCTTGATAATCTCCTAGCAGGAGACAAAGAAACAGGCAAAAAAACCATCCGGGCCAGGGCACTTGTCCAAGGGAATGCCCTTGATGGCTACCAGGACCTCCTCTTCCGTAAAAACGCCATTGATGTGCTCGAGGTCCATGGGTTGCATCCCTAGGAAATCCAAGTCCAACAAAAAGGGTCGATTCCCTGCCACCCCCAGCAGGTTCTCGAAGAAGCTGTCCATGGCTTCTGCCTTCTCCACATGCTGCGAGATCCACACATTATCTACTAACAAGTGGCTGATGAAATTCTTTCTCCTCCGACGGCTGGCATGAGTGTGGAAGAAACTCGTGCAAGCATCGCCGTCCCGGAGCCACAGGATCCACGCCCTTTGTCGTGCTAGCGTCCTCTCAAGCGAGGCCAGCCCTAGCAGTTTCTTCTTGAGCACACCTCTGAGTCCTCGCTCCTCAGGCGAGAGCTGTCTACTTTCCATGGCCACACCGAACTGAAGGATCAGCTCTGTGGCTAGAAGGATCTGCATCTTGATGCTCCCGATAAATTTAGAGCTCTAGCTAGAGAGGCTTTTGGCAACCGCTCTCGGTTTTGCATCTAGCCTCTTGAAGGGGTTTGTTTCCCACTGCGGCAGGGTCCATGCCCGCTGCACCACATCCATAAAGCCATCCACCTTGGGCTAGAAGGATTGAAACTAGAATCTGCGCCCTCATTGTAGATCTGGCGTTAAGCAGAGCAACATGAGGCAGTGGTCCGAAGGCCCCGACGACAAAGCTGAGAGGAAGGCGTCTTGGTATTGCGCTTCCCAGTCCACTAAGACAAAGACCCTGTCAAGCCTTTCTAGGGTTGGCCGCTCCCGCTCATTGGTCCAGGTGAACCTTCACCCATTGAGGTAGAGCTTCTTTAGCTCCAGCACAGCCAGCGTTCTCTTAAACTTGGCCATCATGCGGTGGTGTAGCACTCCCTGGCTTTTATCCTCCGGATTGAGGATGATGTTGAATTCGCCCACCACAATCCACAGACCAACATGCAAGTCCTGAATGTCCTGCAGCTCCTGGAGGAAGGCCCCCTTGTCCTCAACACCCTGGGGTCCATAGACGCCTGTGAACCACCATCTATGATCCACACCCGTGGAGATACGGGCAGTGATCGCATTATCTGTGTAGTGGGGGTTTGTGATGTCTACCAGATTGGACTGCCAGGCAAGCAGTATCCCTCCACGAGTCCCTTCTGCTAGAAGAAAGAAGAACTTATCGAAAGAGGGGCCGAGGCACTCCCTCACCAGGCGGTCAGTGATCACCGCCATCTTGGTTTCCTGCAAACATACCATGGCGGCCCTTGCAGGCACCAGGACTTGCGAGATCGCTAAGCGACGAGCTGGAGAGTTCAAACCACGCGCATTCCAGCTGCCGATGGAAAAATACGGATCATCCATTAATACAAACGAGAATAGATGGGAGAATGTCAAAGGAAGTAGGGGTCAACACAAATCTCCACTAAACTAGGCACTCCACTAGTGCGTCATCGCACAGAGGCAGGGCATCAGGCATCCAGCCGAACAGGCGAAGGACCACGTCAATGTGCTGCTGGCATAGAGGTCTCGAGAACAGGTCCAGGTAGGCGTCCAGAGCTTCATTGCCAATTACCTCGCCCTGTCTAGCGATCCCTAGTCAGGCAGTGAGGGTGCACTGCTGCTGGCGGATCAGGGTGTCGTCTCCAAACCGCCCACGGATCCGTCCACTCCTCCTCATCGGTCCTACGTAAACCTTATTGTTTCGGCAACGCTTGACTACCAGCATGCTTAGGACCAAGCTAATATGCGCCTTGCAAGCACCCTTGAACTCCATGGTGCTCTGCCTCCCCACAGGTGTCTGGTTGACAACCCCATCCACGATCTTGGGCCCATGTACCTCATCTACATCGGGCTCCCCAGATGACAGGTTGATAGAGAAAACATCGAGCATGTCCAACACCGATCGGGGAGATCCCACATGGCTCGATGCCACCGACCAACAACTACTATCAACCATGTCACCAGGTGACGACAACAGGCCCGGCGAAGAGAGCTAGCAGCCTCCACTTTCCTGGTCGCCTTGCTTGGAAGCGATCTAGCCCAAGGAAGGGGTCGCCTCGGCTCAACCCACTTCAGGCACGTCCACAACGACTAGACCGTCCCAGTTCAGGAACGTTCCTGAACCGTTCTGGTTTGTCTCCACCCGTGGCAAAGAACATGGCGTGGTGGGCACCTCCACATGCAGTAGCTCCAACTGCCCTCCTCCGGATCCTTCTGCCTCAGACCCCGGTCTTTCGCGCGAAAGAATTTGAAACGAGTCCAACTCACGATGGCCAAAAGGGGCGTCGAAAGAGGACTCGCTGACGTGGGAACGTGACTGATGCTCCTCAACCAAAACTGACATACTCAATGTGGGCTCCATCCCCTCCACCTCAGCGTCACCTCCCACCATGTTGTCTTCCTCCTGGTCCTCCCTCTCCACTGTCGGCCAGGGCACCGCCTCTAGTGGCGCGTTAATGGCCACGTGGCGGCTTCCGCCCCATCCCTCGCCGGAAGGTCGCCGCCGGTGCGCCTCTCCACATGAGCCGTGCGACCTAGAACACACGAGCACAAGAGGTGGCCCACCGCCTTGCTCTCGCCTCAGTTCGTAGTCACCCCTGTCGCCTCCACCGCCATCATCTCCACCGTCACTACCGCTGCCGTCTCCCTGCCTCCTGGAGCCGGACTGTTGCCGCCCAACATGTCCTCTGTCTGAATCAGTCGAATCTTGATGACATACCAGAGCATAAACTTCTCCAGCGGGATAAGCGCATCGCCAGGAAGGACGAAGCCTTCATCTTCCTCCATCAGATCATCAAGTTCTTCGATGAGCAATGCCTTCTCCTATGGTAGCTGGTTAGTGCTATCAATCCATGCCACCACCTAGAAGCACCCTAGATCCTCCCGGCTAGCCATCGTAGCTCCCAGCCGCACCACCCAAGCCCGAGACCCGAGCAGCGCCACCGCTCGTCTACGGTTCCAAGCATGCGTAGGGACCTAGTGAGCTCGATGTGAGCGTGGTATCGGAGTGGGTGGCGCACAACCTGAAGATGTCGGTTCCACGGTGAGAAGAGGAGGGAGAAGCCCCTACCGTTCACCACCCCATCGACCATGATGTCGTCACGAACGCACCTACTGCTGCAAACCAGGAGGAAATCCGTCGGCCACGAACGATGGAGGGTGAAGTTGTCCTCAACCCTGGGGACTTGTGCCGTCACCCTGCCCTGGCCTTGATCAAGAACACGCTTGACCTGTGCCTAGAAACGAAGGCCACGAGAGCCCATCGCAGTGCACCTTCTGCCACAGCGATCTCTGCTGTCCTCGGGATGATGACCATCTCCATGGCCTGGTCAGGGCCACCTCACGTCGCGACGATGAGGGAATGTCACGGGGAGTGGGACGTCCACCGCGGTCGTCGTCGGCTCTCTACCTCTGAGGCGGCAGGCTTCTTCCTCTGTTTTTGCGCCCATCGCCTCTGACATGGCCGTCCCGGCCTCCATGCGAGCCCCACTCACCGTGTTCGGCATGCCTGCCCTGCCTGCCTTGCTCGCCGTGTCTTCTCCCAGACACATCGCGTCCATGATGCATGTTGAATGCGCCGTGACCAGGGACATGCTCGCCACTGTCGCCAGGAACATGCTCACCATGTGCCCTTTGCACACCTCGCACGCCACGGCTGCCTGCGCTCTCGTCATGCACGCGATGCCCATCACGCTTGCCGCGACCGCCAAGGAATAGTTCGCCCCGGCCAGCACGCTCGACCTGTGCTCCACGATCCACACAAGGACCCCCGTTGCCATCATCGGCACACTGCTCGCGCCCCACCCTCTCGACCCGAGAGAGCTGGCCAGAGGGAGGGGGAGGCCTGGCGTGTGCCTAGAAGCCGCCACGCCGGGACGCGGTAAGCCGCCGCGCCAGGGTCAGAGCACTCCGAAGTCGCGCTTGGCGCCGGCTGGATGTAGCTTCTCAGCCGGTCATGAATGCTGATGTCTACGCACGCTTCTATTCTTGTTACAATGTTGGGCCTCCAAGTGCAAAGGTTTGTAGAACAGCAACAAGTTTCCCTTAAGTGGATCACCCAAGGTTTATCGAACTCAAGGAGGAAGTGGCCAAAGGTATCCCTCTCAAGCAACCCTGCAATCAAGATACGAGAAGTCTCTTGTGTCCCCAATATACCCAATACACTTGTCAGGTGTATAGGTGCACTAGTTTGGCGAAGAGATAGTGAAATACAAGTAATATGGATGATTATAAGTGGTAATTGCAATCTGAAATAAGAGTGAAAGAAAGCAAACATGTAACATGACTGATTGTAAACGGTGTTTCAATGCTTAGAAATAAGGCCTAGGGTTCATACTTTCACTAGTGGACACTCTCATATAAATATCTTCTCTTCATTATTCTATCCTGAACTACTCTCCGGTTGGACGATGTAGGGCTATAATAGCACACCTTAAAGTTCGCATTCCCTATCTAGATAACCCCCACTATCACCTTGAGCGCTAGATGGTTCCAACAAACACCACAATCTCATAGAGACATCCAACTCAAATTATACTCATGATAAGTATTTATGTAACCTTAGCCAAAGTGCCACACGGTGTGCACACTGTCAACTGCACACACGTGGGGATAAGCAGAGATTATTTAAAGCACTTGAGTAGCAGAATAGATCTGTAGATTACAAAGATCATGATCTTAATAAGATCACGTATAGAGAGACAGAGATGAACACATAGCTACTTGTAGGGCCCTTAGCCTTGAGAGAGAACTACTCCATCCTCGTCATGGGAGTCAGCAATGGCGATGGAGATGGTGGTGGAGTCGATGGAGATGGCGGTGGAGTCGATGGAAATGGCTTCGGGGGCACTTCCCCGTCCCAGCAGGGTGCCGGAACAGAGATTTCTGTCCCCCGAATCTCCTCTTCGGTGGCGGCGGCGCTGTGAAACTTTTCATGGAATTCTGATCTGGTATCTAGGGTTTTTGTCCCAGGAGGAATATATAGGCGAAGGGTAAGGTCGGTGGAGGCCTGAGGGGCCCACACCCACTGGTGGCGCGGTCAGAGGTGACCCGCGCCACCATATGGTGTGGCCAGGCCCTGGCCCTCCTCCGTCTCTGCTTTGGACTTCGTGTCGTGTCAGAAAAAATAGGAACTTCGGATTTTGTTTCATCCAATTCCGTGAATATTTCTTTTCTGGCTTTTCTGAAACCAAAAACAGCAGAAAACAGGCAACTGACACTTCGGCATCTTGTTAATAGGTTAGTTCCAGAAAATGTATAAAAATACCTCAAAGTATGAACAAAACATAAGAAAGTAGAAATAAAATAAGCATGGAACATCAAAAATTATAGATACGTTTACGACGTATCAAACGCCTCCACGGCTGCCCCCCGCCTCTTGCTGCTGCCTCCCATCTCGTGCCGGCACGACGGCCTGCCACCCCTCTCCCGATCCACGTGGCCCGGGCCGCTGCCGATCTCCACGCAACTGCGGGCAATCACGTGCATGGTGGCCTTCATCTCTGCAGCGGAGGCAGATGGTTGGGAAAGTGAAGTCTTTGGAGATATGACACATCCAGAGGCAGTTGAAGCAGCACCCGGTGAGGTACGGAGGTAGGTCGTCCCGGATGGTGAGCACGGGGAGCTAGGTCGGCCCGCCACACTGCCGCTTTCGTCCTCCTGCCTGCTGCCAGGGACCATGTTCACTCCTTCGCACCGTGCCATGGTCCTGCACCGGTGACGTAGCCCTCTGTTGCGGGACAGAGCGGGCGGCAAGGGTAGGGGCCTAGGTGGGGGACACCACCAATGAGGGGGATGGGCCACCGACGAGGGCATGCCACTATGAAGCACCTCATAGTAGGAGCGGGGGAATGCTCCAGCTCCTCGTCGTCATCAGAGTAGTCTGCCCACTGCCTAGCCTGGGAGGAGGTGGGGGCAAGGGAAGGGGCCTGGACAGGGTTGGGGGAGGTTATGGCGGAGGTGGTGGATCTGGTGGCCCCCAGCATCGGGGAGGGAGGGGGAGCAGCCGACATAAGGCTCTTGTCGCCGCCACCAGAGTGGCGGGCGGCGTTGGTTTTCTCTCTCTAGCTCACCCGCTCTCTAGCTAGAGCGCACCCGTGCATGGACCCTCTCCTTTCTCCTCCTTCATATTTTGTCTAAAAAAATCTGCATGTGAGATCTAAGGAATCGAACTCGAACTAACGACCTAAGAAGCTAAAGAGAAACAAGCTTGCCACCAAGGCACACATGAAGACTTGATAACATAAAGAGCGGTCCATTATTATACATCCTTTCCAGGCAGTTGCATCCGAGTTCACGTACTCGGACACATACAGACATGAAGCACACAATGAAAAGAGTTAGGCAGTCACGCAACAGCTCGCTCACTCGAACACGAAACATAGAAAGAAAGTTAAATATACTAGCGCACACACACGAGTGGAGTGAAGCTTCATTGATCGAGTTTATACATCAGGGTTATATGTAAGCCTATATTTTAGACATTTAGAATACGTGAGCAGGGGGAACGCTCTGTCTCCTAGTTGTCATCAGAGTAGTCCTCCCACCGCCTAGCCTGGGAGGAGGTGGGGGTGGAGAGGGAGGGGGTGGGGGAAGCGGCCTGGACAGGGTTGGGGGAGGTCATGGCGGAGGTGGCGGATCTGGTGGCCGTCGGCACCAGGGAGGAAGGGGAAGCAGCCGGCATGAGGCTCTGGTCGCTGCCGCTGGATTGGCGGGTAGCAGCAGGTTTCTCTCTAGCTCACCCGCTCTCTAGCTGGAGCGCACCCGCGCGTGGACCCTCTCCTTTCTCCTTCTTCGTATTTTGTCTAAAAAATCTCCACGTGAGATCTAAGGAATCGAACTCGAACTAACGACCTAAGAGCAAGTCTAACAGCACCCTTAAACGGGGCAAACCCTCAAAATAACCACCATTTTAAGGTTTTCAGCGAGAAATCAACAGCGATCAGTACCCTCAAATCACACGATCCTTAAAAAAAGTAAGGGCCAACTCGTAAACCCGCTCTCCACCCGCACAAACCAGGGTTGGAAAGGGCGACCCGAACGCACCCCCAGTGTTGGGTCCGAAGCATAGAAAACAAAAAATTTCCTACGATGAGAACTACACGCCAAGATCTATCTACTAGGTACAAAGAAACGGGTGGACATACATCCAACGAGAACTTACCCTCGAAGACCACGAGTTTTGTTAACGAGTAGGAACTCGTGGTTGATGTAGTCGTACACTTGCCGATCTCAAGATCGTGAGGAAGTCCAGCAGGTCCGGCTTCAGCACGTCCATCAGATCCAGCTCCAGCAAGTCTAGCACCACCAAGTCCAGCACCGCAAAGCAGCCGTGCATCCGTGATCGCACACACGTCCGGTACCCCGACAACCTTCATCCCTCGCTCCAGCAAAGCAGCGGAAGCAGCAACTCCTTTCCAGATAAAGCCACCGGGAACATGTATCTCGCTAATCTGAGACCATGGGGGAATAATACTAGAGGGGGAGAGAGATCCTTCACGACGAGGTGTGTTTGAGAAGTGAGGAGAGGGTGGCCTTTTATAGGAGGAGGGGGGTGCCCCTCCTTCATGGCCGGCGCATGGAGGAGGTGTCTCTTCACCTCCTCCATTTATGTTATGGTAACCCCTCCACATTAAAATGCCTCTTCACATTCCCTTTTAAAGTCTCCACTTTAAATGCATTAAATTTCTCCAAATTTAATGCTCTCTCATTTAATAAAACTCTTTTATTATTTTTATTCAGAATTTTGTTAATTACTTTAATTAACAAACATTCACATAAAACCCCCTGCAACATTTCAATATTACATGCAGAACCAATTTCAGCAATTTCACCCGAAACAGTTTCGGTGTCTATTGAAACAATTCCAGCGCTTTCTTAAATCTTTATCTGAAACATATTTGCTCCAAATGGTGTCGGTATCCCTTAAGTGTGTCACCCTACGGTTCACGAATAATGCATACATGATCGAGACCCCTCTCGGATCAATAATCAGAAGCGGGACCTGGAGATCCATACTAACTCCTACACATTCAACGATGACTTCTGTGATCGTGAGAACCTTTAACGCTAGTAACTAAATCCCTTTGTCTCGTGATATATTACATGTCCGAGATTCGATCATCGGTATCTCCATACCTAGTTTGATCTCGTTACCAACATGCACTCTTTTCTTGTTCCCATGATATAACATTCTAGTGATCACATAACTTGCTTGCAAGCTATCTTAATGTGATATGACCGAGAGGGCCCAGAGTATATCTATCCGTCATCCGGATTGACAAATTCCACTCTTGATCCATGAGCATCAACATAACACCTTCGTAGTACTGAACCCATCTTTATAGTCACCCTATTACGGTGTGACGTTTGATGTTATCAAGATACTCTTCCGGTGTTAGCAATTAACATGATCTCATGGTCTAAGGATAAAGATTACTTCGTATGATGTTATAGCAATATAAACATAATGACTTTGATCGTAATGCTATACTTCGGATGAATGTTCATCACATCATTCCACCAATGTTGTGACCTTGTTATTAACAACATCCAATGTCCATGATCAGGAAACCTTGATCATCTTGTTAATCAACAAGCTAGTCTATATGAGAGGCATAACTAGGAACCCTTTGTTGGAGATATGCCCAAGGGGCAATAATAAAAGTGGTTATTATTATATCTTTGTGTTTATGATGAATGTTTGCATCCCATGCTATAATTGTATTATATGGAAACACTAATACATGTGTGTTTTGTAAACATAAAAGAGTCCCTAGTAAGCCTCTTGTTAAACTAGCTTGTTGATTAATTGATGATCATGGTTTCCTGATCATGGACATTGGATGTCATTAATAACAAGGTTATATCATTATGAGAATGATGTAATGGACACACACAAACCCATAGTAAGCATAGCATAAGATCAAGTCATGAAGTTCATATTGCTACAAGCTTTCAAATACATAGTAACCTAATCCTTCGACCATGAGGTTGTGTTAATCACCATCACCGGATGGGTACTTTGATGACACCAAACACCACTTCATAACTGGGTGGTAATAAAGGTGTCATTGGGTATTCTGAAAGTATGTGTTGAAGCGCATGGACCAAGATTGGGATTTGTCCATCCTTATGACGGATAGATATGCTCTGGGCCCTCTCGGTGGAATGTCATCTAGTTAGCTTGCAAGCATGTGACTAGGTCACAAGGGATGGCATGACACGGAACGAGTAAAGAGTGCTTATCAGTAACAAGGTAGAACTAGGTATGGAGATACCGACGATCAAACCTCGGATAAGTAGAGTATTGCGTGACAAAGGGAATTAGTTTCGTATGTTAATGGTTCTATCGATCATGAAGTCACCGTTGAGTATGTGGGAGCCGTTATGGATCTCCAGATCCCGCTGATGGTTATTGATCACAGAGGTGTCTTCATCATGTCTACATATTCACGAACCGTAGGGTGACACACTTAAGGTTCGAAGTTGTTTTAAGTAGATATTGAATATGCATTGGAGACCGAATGTTGTTCGGAGTCTCGGATTGGATCCGAGACATCACGAGGAGATCCGGAATTGTCCGGAGAATAAGATTCATATAATGGGGATCATTTTCTAAGTTAGGAAATGTTCTAGAGTGTTTGTATGGGGATTCTAGAAGGTTTCGGAATGTTCCGGAAGGTTCTCTAAGATATCTTGGAGTTTATTTGAAAACCGAGATAAGATAAGATAAGATAAGATAAGATAAGGGGAGTTTAAAAGGAAAACTTGGGGGGAAGGACTCTCCCCCCAAGCTCCCTAGTGCGCCGGCCCTAAGGGGTGGGCCTAGGGGTGGGAACCCTAGGCCACACCCCTCCCTCTATATATAGAGGGGTGGAGGCGCCACCCCTCCAAGCCCCCTCCCACTCCAAACCCTAGCCGCCTCTCTCTTCCTCCTTCCATCTGCTCCGGCTTAGGCGAAGCCCTGCAGAATTCTCTACTCCACCACCACCACCACGCCGTCGTGCTGCTGGGATAGCGTGGAGAAGATCTACTACCTCCGCTGCTCGCTGGAACGGGGAGAGGAAGGTCTACTTCGACTCCGCACGTGTGACCGTCTGCGGAAGTGCTGCCGGAACGCGGCGACGGAAGGATCATCTACTTGATCTTGAGATCGGCAAGTGATCGACTACATCAACCACGAGATCCGATCTCGAACAAGGCTTTGGAAACTACAAGGGTTGGTACAGATCCATCTCGTTGCACTTGTCTAATAGATTAGATCTTGGCTTTTATCTAGATTAGATCTGGGTTTTGTTCGTTCTTGCGGTAGAAATTTTTTGTTTTCCATGCTACGAACCCATCAGTGGTATCAGAGCCTTGTCTATGCGTAGATCTGTTGCACGAGTAGAACACAATGGTGTTGTGGGCGTTGGTGCTCGTGCCGTCTTTTGTTGTGTGTACTTTGCATCTTGCGGTATGGTGGGATGAAGCGGCTCGGGCTAACATTACATGTCATCGCACATGAGACTTGCTCCACGCTTGACGTGCAACTTGCTTTGCACAAGTGGCTTTGCGGGTGTCTGTCTCTCCCATCATAGTATAGATCAAATCTACACTTTGCACTTGATAGCACTTGTATCAACGTTGTGGTTCAGTTTCGTAGGTAAGATCCGTTCTTATTCGAAAGCCCCAAACCACGTAAAACATGCAAATAAAATTAGAGGCGTCTAACTTGTTTTTGCAGGGGTTTTGTGATGTGATATGGCCATCATGTGATTGTGATTACATTTGATGTATGCAATGATCCTTGTTGTAATATGGCAACCGGCAGGAGCCTAATGGTTGTCTTTAATTCTGTTAAGACCTGCGTGTCTATTCATCTTGTAATAGCTTTATTCCAAGTAGTTGTAATAGTTGCTTGTGATGATGGACAACCATGAAGCGGCGCCACTGACCTTGACGCAATGCTGGTGATGATGGAGATCATGTCCGTGCTTTGGAGATGGAGATCAAAGGCACAAGAAGAAAGGGCCATATCATGTCACATTAATTATGAATTGCCTGTGATGTTAATCCTTTATGCATCTTGTATTGCTTAGATCGCGACGGTAGCATTATAAGATGATCCCTCTCACTAAATATCAAGTAATAAAAGTGTTCGTCCTTAGTTGGCACCGTTGCTAAGACTCGTCGTTTCGAAGCATCTCGTGATGATCGATTCTACGTGTGCATACAACGGGTGCAAGCCAGATTTGCACATGCGGAAACTAAGGTTAATCTTGACGAGCCTAGCATGTACAAACATGGTCTCGGGACACGGAATACCGAAAGGTAGAGCACGAGTCATATGAATGATATGATGAACATGAAGATTGTTCGCCGAGGAAACTACATCTTCTCTCGTGAAGATCGGACTTGGTGTAGTGGACTTGGTTCGTGTAATCACTAAGACAATGTGAGGGATGTTGTTTTGAGTGGGAGTTCACCTAGTTAATTTAAGAATTAAAGTTGGACACAATTTATCATAAACTTAGTCTAAACTACTTGCAAATTTGTTGTAGATTATGGCGAACCTCTCCATCAATTTCAATGCGTTCCTAGAGAAAGAAAAACTTAAGAACAATGGAAGCAACTTCACGGACTGGCTCCGTGGTCTGAAGATTGTCCTCAGGGCTGGTCAGATGACCTATGTGCTCGATGCACCGCTAGGTGACCCACCTGAAGAAGATGCCACCGATGACGTAAAAAATGTTTACGCCACTCGGAAAAATCATTACTCCACAGTTCAGTGTGCCATCCTGTACGGTCTAGAAACGGAGCTTCAGAAGCGCTTTGAGCACCACGACCCGTTCGAGATCATTAAGGAGCTCAAGCTCATTTTTGAGACTCACGCGGCCGTGGAGACCTATGAGGCCTCCGAAAAGTTCTTTACCTGCAAGATGGAAGAGGGAAGCTCCGTTAGCGAGCACGTGCTCACCATGTCTGGGCACGCAAACAAGCTCCAAGAGTTGGGGATAACGATTCCTAATGAGTTAGGGATTCACCGTGTCCTAAAATCACTGCCACCGAGTTATAAGAACTTTGTGATGAACTACATTATGCACTGCATGAACAAGACATTGCCTGAGCTATCGTCCATGCTGAAAACTGCTGAAGTGGAGATCAAGAAGGAGCACCAAGTGTTGATGGTCAATAAGACCACCAATTTCAAGAAACAGGGCAAGCCTAAGAACAAGGGCAACTTCAAGAAGGACGGCAAGAAAGCTGCCGCACCTGCTAAGAAGCCCAAGGCTGGTCCTAAGCCTGAAACTGAATGCTTCTACTACAAGGGTGCTGGTCACTGGAAGCGTAACTGCCCCAAGTACCTGGCAGATTTGAAGAACGGCAACATCAAGAAGAAAGGTATATTCGATATACATGTTATTGATGTGTATCTTACTAGTAATCGTAGTAGTGCCTGGGTATTTGATACTGGTTCGGTTGCTCATATTTGTAACTCGAAACAGGAGCTGTGGAATAAACGAAGACTGGCGAGAGACGAGGTGACGATGCGCGTTGGAAATGGCTCCAAGGTTGATGTGATCGCCGTCGGCACGCTCCCTCTACATCTACCTTCGGGATTAGTTTTAAATTTAAATAATTGTTATTTGGTGCCTGCGTTAAGCATGAACATTATATCTGGATCTTGTTTATTGCGAGACGGTTACTCTTTTAAATCTGAGAATAAAGGTTGTTCGATTTCTATGAGTAATATCCTTTATGGTAATGCACCTGAGATGAATGGTTTATTCTTACTGAATCTCGATAGTAGTGATACACATGTTCACAACATAGATGCTAAATGAACAAAATTGAATGATAATTCTACATACATGTGGCACTGTCGTCTTGGTCACATTGGAGTGAAGCGTATGAAGAAACTCCATTCTGATGGACTTCTTGAATCACTTGAAGGATGCGAAGCATGTCTAATGGGAAAAATGACTAAGACTCCATTCTCTGGAATAATGGAGCGAGCTACAGGCTTATTGGAAATAATACATACCGATGTGTGCGGTCCAATGAGTGTAGCATCGCGTGGTGGATATCGTTATGTTCTCACTTTCACAGATGACTTAAGTAGATATGGGTATGTCTACTTTATGAAACATAAGTCTGAAACTTTCGAGAAGTTTAAGGAATTTCAAAGTGAAGTGGAAAATCAGCGTAGCAAGAAGATTAAGTTTCTGCGTTCTGACCGCGGAGGTCAATATCTAAGTTATGAGTTCGGCATGCATTTAAAGAAATGTGGAATACTTTCGCAGTTGACACCGCCGGGAACACCACAGCGTAATGGTGTGTCCGAACGTCATAATCGAACTCTCTTAGATATGGCTCGGTCTATGATGTCTCTTACAGATTTACCGCTATCTTTTTGGGGCTATGCATTAGAGACAACCGCATTCACTTTAAATAGGGCACCATCTAAATCCGTTGAAATGACACCGTACGAATTGTGGTTTGGAAAGAAACCTAAGTTGTCGTTCCTTAAAGTTTGGGGTTGCCAAACGTATGTAAAGAAGTTACAACCTGATGAGCTAGAACCCAAAGCGGAGAAATGTGTCTTCATAGGATACCCTAAAGAAACAATTGGGTATACCTTCTATCATAGATCCGAAGGCAAAGTTTTCGTTGCCAAGAATGGATCCTTTCTTGAGAAGGAGTTTCTCTCGAAAGAAGTGACTGGAAGGAAAGTAAAACTCGACGAGGTTATTGAACCTTCTCTCGGGGTTGAGAGTAGCGCAGCACCGGAAGATGTTTTTGTGCCGCCTGCACCAACTGGAGAGGAAGCTAATGATGGTGATCATGAAACTTCGAACGAAGTTACTGCTGAACCTCGCAGGTCAACGAGGGTTCGTACCACTCCTGAGTGGTATGACTCTGCCTTGAACATCATGTTGGTGGACAACACTGATGACCCTGTGACGTATGAAGAAGCTATGGTGAGCCCAGATTCCGACAAATGGCTAGAAGCCATGAAATCCGAAATGGGATCCATGTACGAAAACCAAGTATGGACTTTGGTGGACTTACCGGATGGTCGTAAGGCTGTCGAGAACAAATGGATTTTCAAAAGAAAAATAGATGCTGATGGTAATTTTACTGTCTATAAAGCTCGACTTGTCGCGAAAGGGTTCCGACAAATTCAAGGTGTTGACTATGATGAGACTTTCTCACCAGTAGCGAAGCTAAAATCTGTGAGGATTTTGTTAGCAATTGCTGCATATTTCGATTATGAGATATGGCAGATGGATGTCAAAACGGCGTTCCTTAATGGTGACATTGAGGAAGAGTTGTACATGGTACAACCCAAGGGTTTTTTCGATCCTAGTGAAGCTGACAAGGTATGCAAACTTCAGCGCTCCATTTATGGACTGAAGCAAGCATCCCGGAGTTGGAATCAACGTTTTGATAAAGTAATCAAAAACTTTGGATTTATACAAACTTATGGAGAAGCTTGTATTTACAAGAAAGTGAGTGGGAGCTCTGTAGCATTCCTAGTACTATATGTAGATGACATATTGTTGATTGGGAATGATATAGAACTTCTTAATAGCGTCAAAGCCTATTTGAATAATAGTTTTTCAATGAAGGATCTTGGCGAAGCGGCATATATTCTAGGCATCAAGATTTATAGAGATAGATCAAGACGCCTACTAGCGCTTTCACAAAGTACATACTTGGACAAAGTTCTAAAGAAGTTTAGAATGGAAGAGAGCAGGAAAGGGTTCGTGCCCATGTTGTCAGGTAAAACCTTGAGTAAGACTCAAAGTCTAGCTACGGTAGAAGATAGAGAGAAGATGAATAATGTTCCCTATGCCTCAGCCATAGGTTCTATCATGTATGTCATGTTGTGTACAAGACCGGATATAGCACATGCTGTTACTTTGACTAGCAGATATCAAAGTGATCCTGGAATGGAGCACTGGACAGCGGTCAAGAATATCCTTAAGTACCTGAATAGGACTAAGGATATGGTTCTTTCTTATGGAGGTGATGAACAACTTGTTGTAAACAATTACACTAATGCTAGTTGGAACACCGATCCAGATGACTCGAAGTCACAGTCTGGATACGTATTTATTTTGAATGGTGCTGTAGTGAGCTGGAGGAGTGCCGAGCAAAGTGTTGTGGCGAAATCTTCAACTAAATCGGAATACATAGCTGCTTCGGAGGCTGCACAAGAAGCCATACAGATGAAGGAGTTCATTACTGAACTTGGCGTGGTTCCTAGTGCGTTGGACCCGATGGCCATCTACTGTGACAACACAGGTGCCATAGCTAATGCACAGGAGCCAAGGTCACATAGCAAGCTGAAGCACATCAAGCTACATTTCCATGCTATTCGCGAGTATGTCCGAGATGGTGACATAAAGATTTGCAAAGTACACACTGATCTGAATGTGGCAGATCCGTTGACTAAACCTCTCCCTAGAGCAAAGCATGACCAACACCAGAACGCCATGGGTGTTAGGTATATTACCATGTAATCTAGATTATTGACTCTAGTGCAAGTGGGAGACTGTTGGAGATATGCCCAAGAGGCAATAATAAAAGTGGTTATTAGTATATCTTTGTGTTTATGATGAATGTTTGCATCCCATGCTATAATTGTATTATAAGGAAACACTAATACATGTGTGTTTTGTAAACATAAAAGAGTCTGTAGTAAGCCTCTTGTTAAACTAGCTTGTTGATTAATTGATGATCATGGTTTCCTGATCATGGACATTGGATGTAATTAATAACAAGGTTATATCATTAGGAGAATGATGTAATGGACACACACACCCATAGTAAGCATAGCATAAGATCAAGTCATGAAGTTCATATTGCTACAAGCTTTCAAATACATAGTAATCTAATCCTTCGACCATGAGGTTGTGTTAATCACCATCACCGGATGGGTACTTTGATGACATCAAACACCACTTCGTAACTGGGTGGTTATAAAGGTGTCATTGGGTATTCTGAAAGTATGTGTTGCAGCGCATGGACCAAGATTGGGATTTGTCCATCCTTATGACAGATAGATATGCTCTAGGCCCTCTCGGTGGAATGTCATCTAGTTATCTTGCAAGCATGTGACTAGGTCACAAGGGATGGCATGACATGGAACGAGTAAAGAGTGCTTATTAGTAACAAGGTAGAACTAGGTATGGAGATACCGACGATCAAACCTCGGATAAGTAGAGTATCGCGTGACAAAGGGAATTGGTTTCGTATGTTAATGGTTCTATCGATCATGAAGTCATCGTTGAGTATGTGGGAGCCGTTATGGATCTCCAGATCCCGCTGATGGTTATTGATCGGAGATGTGTCTTCATCATGTCTACATATTCACGAACCGTAGGGTGACACACTTAAGGTTCGAAGTTGTTTTAAGTAGATATTGAATATGCGTTGGAGACCGAATGTTGTTCGGAGTCTCGGATTGGATCCGAGACATCATGAGGAGATCCGGAATTGTCCGAAGAATAAGATTCATATAATGGGGATCATTTTCTAAGTTAGGAAATGTTCCAGAGTGTTTGTATGGGGATTCTAGAAGGTTTCGGAATGTTCTGGAAGGTTCTAGAAGATATCTTGGAGTTTATTTGAAAACCGAGATAAGATAAGATAAGATAAGGGGAGTTTAAAGGGGAAACTTGGGGGGGAAGGACTCTCCCCCCAAGCTCCCTAGTGCACCGGTCCTAAGGGGTGGGCCTAGGGGTGGGAACCCTAGGCCACACCCCTCCCTCTATATATAGAGGGGTGGAGGCGCCACCCCTCCAAGCCCCCTCCCACTCCAAACCCTAGCCGCCTCTCTCTTCCTCCTTCCATCTGCTCCGACTTAGGCGAAGCCCTGCAGAATTCTCTACTCCACCACCACCACCACGCCGTCGTGCTGCTGGGATTGCGTGGAGAAGATCTACTACCTCCGCTGCTCGCTGGAACGGGGAGAGGAAGGTCTACTTCGACTCTGCACGTGTGACTGTCTGCGGAAGCGCTGCCGGAACGCGGCGCCGGAAGGATCATCTACTCGATCTTGAGATCGGCAAGTGATCGACTACATCAACCACGAGACCCAATCTCGAACAAGGCTTTGGAAACTACAAGGGTTAGTACAGATCCATCTCGTTGCACTTATCTAATAGATTAGATCTTGGCTTTTATCTAGATTAGATCTGGGTTTTGTTCGTTCTTGCGGTAGAAATTTTTTGTTTTCCATGCTACGAACCCATCACCCTTTTTGTTTATTAAACACACATGTATTGATGTTTCCGATCAATACAATTATAGCATGCAAAATAAACATTTATCATAAACATGGAATAAGATAATAACCACTTATTATTGCCTCTCGGGCATATTCCCTTCACCCAGTCCATCGTTCCTTTGCGCGCAAGAGATTTCAGCTCGTTCCCCCTTCCCGCCCGTCCGCAATCACCGATCTCCGCGCCCCCGCCGTTTCCTGCGCCGTTGCGGCCGGATACTGACGGCATGGACCACAGATCAATCCCGCTGTCCGCTGGCGGCACGCCATAGCCTGGGGCACACTCTCCCCCACTCACTGTTTCTCCCCGGGCTATCGGAGGTCTTTCGACCTCCACGGATGTCGCCAAGATGGTCGTGGCCACTAGCGTGAAGAAGAGGAAGAGGGTGGGTATGCACCTCAACTAGACAGCATCTGCGCTGGCTCCCGCCCCTATGCCGGCGTCGAAGCCTAAGAGGAAGAGGGTGAGCCAGAAGCGGTCGGCCCGCTACAGTGGCCTCCCGCCAGCCACTCCATCTCTGCCTCCTGCTGTTTCCCCTGCTGTCACTCCATCTCCACCTCCCGCCGTCTCCCCCGCCCCGCAACCGTTTGACCCGTTGCACGAAAGGTATGCCAATTTTTCCCCGAGTCCCTCCATCTCACCTTGCATAATTTATGCCAATTCTCCTATTTTAGCAACCCTACACATGGTTCGTTCATGGAGATGTTGAACGACACCACTATTGACACCTCTGATCCACCTCTCGCTCCTTTTGCTAGTGAACAAGAGCAGAATTTGGGTGACGTTGATGCCGATGACCCGACTGACAACAAGGAGACGGACGACGAGGAGATGGTAGAGGTGACCAAGGTCGAGATGGGCGCAGTGAAGAAGACGAAGAAGAGAGCCATGAACTACACGGAGATTGAGGATACAAATTTGTGCCATGCTTGGGCACAAGTTGGAATGGATGCTGCGTCGGGCACTGATCAAACCGGGAAGCGGTATTGGCAGCGCATTGAGGACAGGTTTTACCATCTCATGCCTCGAGTGTGGTAGCCCGTGGCTCGCAGTTTCCGATTTCTCCAAGGTTGTTGGGAGGTGATCAAACCGGCTTGTAGCCAGTGGAGTGCGGCCATTGATGCGGTGACGTTGAATCCTCCTAGTGGTGTAACTATTGACCAATATGTGAGTTTCTTCAACACCACATCTTCACTAATTACGACCATTTCTTCGTCATATAACCTTTAGTGTTGCGATTGTGGGGCGACCTTGCGCAAGGGCGGTACAAAGACATGAACGGCAACAAGGGCAAAAAGTTTGCATTCAAGCATTGCCATGACGTGCTAAAGCATCTTCCCAAGTGGCAATTGAAGGACCAAGAATCTCCACTAAATAAAGGGGTGATGGGTAAAATGGATGATAGTGATGATGATAAGGAAGAAGGTGGGACAACCTGGAGGGGTGCAAGAAGGCCAAGGAGAGGATTAAGATGGAGGCCGAGTCATCATTATTAAGGGACAAGTTTGATCAAATGATGAAGACCAAGGAGTCTATGACAATGAAGACATTAGAGTCAAAGCTTACTATCACTGGGAAGAAGAGAGAGGTGAAGCTTGCAAAGGTGGAAGCCACATGAGAAGAAGCAAGGCGCAAGGCCGAGTTGGAGGAGATGAAGATCAAAGTGAAGAAGGAGAAGGCGAAGGCACTCCTAGACGAGGAGAGGGAGATCAAGATGATGAACACGAAGGACATGAGTGAGCAACAATTGGAATGGTGGAAAGAGACCACCGCGAAGATCACGGAAAGAAGAAGGATCCTTCGTCAACGATCGGATGTGCTTCGGTTGAGCATGGAGACAATTCCAGAGCTTGATTCTCCCTTGCATGTTGGTAGACCTATGAACTATGCATTTGGATTTGCCGTGAACTGTTCTGCGTATGAAGTTGATGCGAACTATGTTGTTGATTTGATGTTGAAACTATGCATGAAATGTTTGCAACTTGCATTTGTGCTAGAATTCCTGTTTTTACGGGCCAGGAAACATTTGCCATCGATCAGCGCCCTTATCGCACCTGTAAAACAGAATATTCGGTTTTACAGGTTGTGAGTAAGGATCTTGATCTCCGTCGGTGGTTTTCAACGTGTAAAAACGTAGTTGTCGTGGTGGTGTCACGGCAGATGCCATGGATAGGCTAAAGGTGGGGACTAATTGCACGAGGGGAATCTAGGGAGGGATAGTGTGGTGATTCCACACACAGAAGCTTTGTATTTGATTCACTTCCAAGGTTACAAGTGCTCCTCGAGCTGTATTGGAGAGAGGAGGAAGAAGGAACTCTCTTACTCTTGCCGCTAGCTAGCCCTCAGGAACCAAGTAAAATCTAGCCAATAGAGATCAACCCTTCAAAGACCAACCCCTTCTACAGAGGCCCTAGCCATCCTTATATAGGGCTGGCTAGGTCTCCACTTAGGGCATACATGGAGGCATATTCCTGGGAATATGCCTCCTCCCAAAATAGTAAGCCGACCGGGTCGCTTTTCCCCCGCGTCATCCATGCAGAGGCTACGTGAGCCTCTGCGGCGCCTGCGTCAGCCGACATTGGCATCATCACCTTTGTCAGCCACCCCTCGGTGGTCCTGCTCCTGTCCGCTTCGCTCATGTTGTGCGTATCGGGGTTACTTTTGACCAGCGAGATGCATTCCTTCTCCTAGATTCATCCGGCCACACATGTTCCTTCATACAAGCTAGATTCATCCATCCGACTTACGTCTTGAGTCGGTTGAGACCCAGTTAGGTGGACATCCCCTGGTCCGGGTTACCCCGAGGTTCGGCCTGCCTTGAGGTGACTCGACCAACATTCGCTTTGACCTTGCCGTACCTCGGCTAACTCGGCCTTTATACCCCGGCGTGACCCTACCCGGGGGTATCCCCCCAACATTAGTCCCCGAAGCTGGTACGGTCTTAGTTACCTTAGCCGCTAAGGCCACAGCAGGTTCAATTTCACTGAGCTTTGAGTTTCATTTCCAAGTTACCTCCTCATCTCGGATTCCATGGATTTACTTTCCCTTAGCACATTCCAAGTTTTCACTTGCTGGCCGGGTTACCACAATCTCATCCGGGTCATTCTTCCTTCTCTCGTACGCTTCCCCACGTGAAGGCTAATCATTAGGTTGCCTCATTTTATGGGCCAGCCATAGTAACCGACGTAGTAATTGTCAGTTATCACTGTGCGCACGTCACGTCACGCCCGCCTCCTCGTTAACTGTAGCAATGCGTCGCGTCATGGGATCTGCTATGCCCTGTGGCCTTCCATGTGGCTTGATACTGATTGGTCAATCTGGTTTGTACACGGCCACACGATGTGGCCCGCCCGCAAACGCGATCCCACTACCTCGCTGAGGGAGCGGTTAAATAGGGGAGGGGTGCGCCCCTTGGGTCCTTTCCCCATTTCCGTGCCCCTCTACCCTTTCGTCTTCCTCGTCTACTCCCGCGACAGCACCGCCGCCACCGCGTCTGAGTAGCAGCGCCGCTGCCGCACTGCTTCCACACGCATCTGCGTTGCCGCCGCCGCTACGCACCTCCTCCGCCACGGGTCACTGTCAGTCTAGGCTGCTGCCCCACCGTCGCTAGCGCCAGTGAGGGCAGCGAACTCGAGATGACTGAGGAGGAGATCGTCGTCGCCGAGCAGGAGATGGAGGAAGACGCTGCGACGGCGGACCGCGGTGCGTGGGCTGGATCCTAGGTCTGCCAGGATGATCTGGACTGGCTCTACCGCACTAGGCGCATCCCCGCAGGCGTCACCGCACACCTCGCCTTTGCCGAACTTGCCCCCTCACCCAATACAGGTGAGTATGTGGTGTTCCTGTCACATTTCCAGCGGGGATTCGGTTTACCAGTTAGCGATTTTTTCCATGATTGGTTGAACACCTACGAACTCCAGTCGCACCACCTTCCTGCCAATGCCATCACATCTCTCTCTGCTTTCGCCTCCACGATCGAAGGCTATGCCGGATTATGGCCCACAAAGGAGCTGTGGATCCGGTTCTTTGGCCTTCGTCAGAACGTAATTCCGAATGTTGATCTTGATCCGGAGGACAAACAGCTTACGCAGTTCGGCGCTGCATCCATTTCTCCCCGGAGGTTATCCGTCTTTCCCCGGGTTACTGGGCTGGACTCCTGCAAGGGATGGGCCCGGACTTTCTTTTATGTTCGGAATGACGACACCGAAGACCTGATCTGGCTTCGCCCCTATGCTCCGGGTCCTCCTAACCCGGAGTTGTGGGACGTTATCCCCAAGAAGCCCACAGTCTTGGCCAACCAGGTCAACAAAAGGTTCACGGAGCTGAAGGAGCTCGGGTTGCACAACGAGGACGCCATGATCACATTCGTCCGCAACCGGATCTCCCCTCTCCAGAAACGCACTCACAAGTGTGCCATATGAGCTGGGGCCGTGACCCCAACCGAACCTCGTCTTTCGAGTTGAGCAACACAGAGATCTATCGCCGGGTCAAGGCCCTCTTCACCACCCACAAGGACTTCTCCTCTGAGTGGACGTGGGGAATTGAGCACTATTGCTGGGATAGGCTTCCTCCCGTGGTAACTTCATGCTGCAAACTTTCTCCAAATTAAATCTTATGTCGGTCGCTGTTGTATTTTTAACTCTGTCGTCTTTTCTCTCCTTTAGCAATTCCTTCAGCAAACTATCGAGGATGGCACCAATCCCATCCTCAAATGTGTGCCTGACCGGGAGACCTCGGACGATGAAGAACCGGATCAGGAGATGTTCCTCCCAATGGCCGACGCGACCAAGCGACCCACCGGTAAACTCTCTTCCATTAGAGATTGGCCCGACGATGAAGATGACTCGGATGTTGAGGTGATGGAAGCATTTGATGTTGTCCCCCTTTCTTATGCTTTTCCAGCATCAGCTAACCCCGGTGGGCAGATCCATGAGGACCCTCCCCTTTTGGTGGGTGATCCTGTTCCGGTTGCACCAAAGAAGAAAAGGGAAGCCGCATCCACTTCTTCCTCCGGACCTTCTCAGCCAACCAAAAGGCGAAAGAAGTCCGGGGACAAAACTGCCTCCAAGCCCGCAACCAAGGCCCCAGCACGAAGAGCTCGGAAGCCCAAGGATCCCCTGACCTCGGACGAGTGAGCCTCTTTTCCCTCTGCCATTTACTCGCTCTTCTATTGTTATAGTTTCTCATCTGACACTGTTTGATTTGGCAGGGCCGTAGTGGAGGTCCCACAAAGTGGATCCAGCATTGCCTCCCTGCTCCAACATAGCCCTTCTCCCCCTCGCAGCGACGATTCACGCCCGCTGAGCCCAATCCCGGAGGGTTCAGCGGCTGCTCCGGGTTCCAGCTCACCTCGTCAAGAGGAGGGCAACTTTGGAGTGGGGGAGACTGGCTCTGCCGAGGCAACGGCCACCACCACTTCGGCTCCACCGCAACCAGCTACCACCGAGGTTGCCTCAGCACCTCCACCGAAGAAGAAACTAGCACCAACACCAGCACCAACTCCAGCACCAGCAGCAAAAGCAATAGCAGCAGCGCCAAGCCCCTCCGCCTCGTCCGAGTCCTCCCAGTCTCGGCGAGAAAGTACCCAAGCAGCTCCCAAGGGTAAATCTGCTGCAACCACTTCCTCCTCTTAGCAACCCAACGGAAAAAAGGCCCCTGACGCCACCAGGGCAGCGTCCATCGAGGCTGGACAGCGCACTCTTGCATCCATGCTTTCCAAGAAGCCTCCAGCACCAAAAGACACACCTGCCGAGCCAGCTGATGCGCAACAACTTGTTTTGCACACCAGCCCAGCCCTTGCCCTGGTTGAGAGGAAGGAGGCGCATGAGAAGGGTTTAGTGGCGCCCCACATGCTCAGCAGCGAACGATATCCCCCGACCTTGATTGAGTTCATGAACAACTGGAACAAGGTGGATTTCGTCCGCAACGACGATCTCCCGGAGAAGTTCGGTCCCGCCGAGTTTTCTGCTCAAATGAACACAGCCGCTAAGGCGATTAACCTTGCGGGTCGGATGATGGAGGTACGTTACTTCACCTTTTCCTTAGCATGCTGTAGATATTAGTGATATAACCATTAGTCCCCGAGCCTCCGGGGGAGTAACTTGTTACTCGGTCGGATGCTCCTTAGAAAACTAACGTAGCTCCTTGATAACTTTAAATATGCACACACTTAGAGCCGGGTTAAGTTCCACTTGGCCCGGATCTTGTACACTTCGAATATGCACACACCTAGAGCCGGGTTAAGTTCCACTTGGCCCGGATCTTGTACACTTCGAATATGCACACACCTAGAGCCGGGTTAAGTTCCACTTGGCCCGAATCTTATACACTTCGAATATGCACACACCTAGAGCCGGGTTAAGTTCCACTTGGCCCGGATTTTGTACACTTCGAATATGCACACACCTAGAGCCGGGTTAAGTTCCACTTGGCCCGGATTTTGTACACTTCGAATATGCACAAGGCTTAAGCTATATTTTTGTACTCTTTTCAGGTGACCACCAACCGCCGGAGCGCTGAGTTTCAGCGTCTCTCGGACACTCACAAAATGTTGCTCGCAAAGCATAATGCATTTCTCGCTGAGCATGAGAAAAGGGGTAAGTTCTCTTCTTGACATTTTTCTGTTTTCCTTCATCTTTTTCTGCTGAACTAACCCATCATTCGGTTTTTGCAGCTGGGGTGGAAGCTGAGAATACCATAATGAGAAAGAAGCTTGACCAGATCAAGGGTAAGTTACTTTTGTGCGACCTTGCTCTGCTTTCTATCTCCTTTTCTCCTTGGCTCAGCAAACATTCATACCTCGGCTTTGCCGGGCTAACAAACTATTTCAGTATCGCTGGAAGATAGTGTGCCTGTGCCTGATATGATGCTGCGTTTTCTCGAACAAGCAGGACAGCATCAGGCCGAGCTCAAAAAGAAAGACGATGAGCTTTCCCTCCTCCGAACCAAGGATGATGATATTGCCAAGCTCAAAGCAGAGATGAAGAAATTGAAAGCGCAGCACCAATCCGAGCTTCAAAAGGCTGGACAAGACTTCACCGAGGAGCACGAGCGCCTCAACCTCCAAATTGCCAAGGACCGAGAACTTCTCCAGGAGGCCGACGTCAAGCTTGAGTCGGCGAACACTGAACTTGTGCAACTTCGCAAAAGACGCGATGACTGTACCAGGGAGTTGAATCGGATCCACAGCCATATTTTACGTAAGTTCCTTTCCCTTATCTGGCATATTTCTCCGGGTTACTTCACATGTCTTTTCTTTACCTGCTTCTCTTATCCCGTTTTCAGGCAAATTTCCAGAGGGCACTGCCATTACGAGTGCCGCTGTTGCTAATTTCCGCCAAGAGAGGGGTACTCCCGTTGTTCCTGACGCTGAAGAGATTCCCTATGACATGGAGGACCTGTTGGTCCGCCTGTCATCTCGCTTGGAAATCATCAAGAACTATGGCAAGGATATCCTTGACGTTGCAGTCCGAATCTTCAACACGTTTTGGCCTGCAGAAGACACTCCTGAGGGGACCGCAGTTCTTGTTGAAAAGTTGATGGAATGCGAGACCCAGCTCGACCTTTGGAGGGAATCCGCTGGACGCGTCGCAGCTAGGACCGTTCTCCACTACGTACTTACATGGTACGAGAAGATCGACCTCAACCTCTTAGCGCGCATGCGCACCAGATCCAAATGGACCAGTGATCCGGAGTGGGTAGCTCGGCGCAAGGCTTGCACCCATAGCCTCATCGAATATGTCCCATTCATGAATGGACTGAGGGACCGAGCTTCCTAGAAGCCACCGGTGACGAAAACGCTGAAAACGTTGAAGATGGCTCGGATGAGGACGAGGAGGGCGATGCCTTGGACATTGAAGACAGCGAAGATGACGCTGAACTTCCTCCTCCTTCTACTCCGTAAGTGAAAAAACTTTAAAGTTTATCAGATCCCTGGTATGCCGGGTGGAATTGTATCCAGTACACATGTGATATTTTGCTACTAAGTTTTTATGCCAGATTAACTTGGGCATAGTCCCCGAGTTTCATTTTCTTGTTCGTCCAATCTTCTGGCTCGGCTCGTGTCTACCTTGATTCGGTTTTACGACTTACGAATCCGAGCTTCAAAAATTGTCTTAACAATACTTGGAAACTTTTAGGCTTAGCTCAAAATAATTCAGCAAAATAATTTGAAAGTAAACACAAGGTTAGTCTGAAAAACCAATGTCGGCTCGATTAAGTTCTTTTCCTTAGTCGTTTTTCATGTGCTACGCAATTCCAAACTTTTTCTCTTGCTTTCCATGAAGCCAATTCTTGTTGGACAGCAGCAAGTCGAAGAGTTGGGTTTTTGGTGCTCACACACTACTAATCCGAGTTAAGTAGAACAACTTACTCCAGCTGATGTATAAATAATAAAACACAACAAATATTATTAAGGCAGACCCCGAGTTACTGCTCGAGGTGCCAACATTTCATTGATAAGCTCATTGCCGGCATACATACCGACATATGAGAAGATTCGGATACATACACTTCTCTGCTAAGTGTAGAAAGGACGAAGTAGAGCTACATTCCATGGACGCTTAGATTCCTCGCCGGACCTGTCCGCCTTGTTCTTTTCCCGTGGCTTTGCATCGATAAGATAATAAGAATCATTGTGCAGTGCTTTGCTCACAATGAATGGCCCTTCCCATGGGGGGATAACTTATGCATGCCAGTAGTATGTTGTACCAACCGGAGTACCAGATCGCCTTCCCTGAAAACTCGGGGGCTTACTTTCCGGCTATGATAGCGTCGGAGATTTTGCTGATATATGGCGGATCTGGACAATGCCAATTTTCTCGCTTCTTCCAGCAGATCAAAATCATTTTGCCGGGCTTCTTGCACTTCGGCTTCTATGTATTGGGTGACTCTAGGCGAATCATGCTCTATGTCGGCTGGTAATACAGCTTCTGCCCCATATACCAGAAAAAATGGCGTATAGCCTGTTGATCGATTCAGAGTTGTTCTTAAACTCCACAGTACCGCTGGTAGTTCTTCTATCCAGCACCCCGCTGGTCTTTGCAGCGGCTCAATGAGCCGGGGTTTTATCCCGGACAGTACTAATCCATTGGATCTTTCCACTTGTCCGTTCGATGCAGGATGAGCTACCGAGGCAACGTCCAGCCGGATCTTCTTATCCCGGCAGAATCGCGCAAATGCTCATTCAGCAAAATTTGTGCCATTATCAGTTATGATACTGTGAGGATAACCGTATCTCAAGATGATGTCTTTGAGAAATGTCACGGCCGTAGCTCCATCACATTTTCTTATTGGCTTCACTTTGATCCATTTTGTAAACTTATCCACCATGACCAAAATGTGAGTCATATTCCCCCTTGCTGGTTTGAACGGGCCAACCATATCCAAACACCATACGACAAATGGCCATGTGATTGGTATGGTCTTAAGTTCCGACATTGGCATATGTGTCTTGGTAGCATACCTCTGACAACCATTGCATTTTCTCACCAGGTCTTCTGCTTGTTCTAAGGCACTCGGCCAGTAGAATCCATGTCGGAAAGCTTTTGCCACCAAGGCTCGGGACGAGGCATGATGCCCGCACTCCCCTTGATGTATATCTCGGAGGATGTCAAGCCCTTCTTCCGGGTCAACACATCGCTAGAGGACATTGGTCACACTCCTTTTGTATAGCTCGGAATTGATGATCGTGTATGCCTTTGCTCTCCTCTAAGTTTGCCTGGATAGCACCTCCTCAGTGGGTAAAGTTCCATCTTTCAGGAATTGGAATATAGGCAGTGCCCAAGCTGGTATTGCTCGCACAGGGAACACATCCTCATCAATTTCCACCTGATCCACCGGCATAACTTCAACCGGATCATGCTAAGCAGTCCCCGGGTCCTGCGAGGCAGTCCCCGGGTTTGCTGAGGCAGTCCCCGGGTCTCGCGCACCACCTCCCATGTCAATGTCCATGGGCACAGCTCCGGACTCCGGATCCTCCGGGACGTAAATTGAGTCGGTTTCTGGGGACGGTCTGATAGATGGTTTTCTGAGGTGCTCTAATGCTACACCCGGTGGAATTGCTTGTCGGGTTGATCCGAGCTTCGACAATATGTCGGCAGCCTCATTCTCCAGTCGGGGTACATGGCGAAATTCGCATCCCTCAAAGTAACCTGATATTTTCTGCACATGGAATCTGTATAATGCCATGTTTGGATCAAGAGCGTCCCACAGCCCCGACACTTGCCGAACTACCAAATCCGAGTCACCAAAGCATTGGATATGACGTATCCCAATTTCTTTTGCCACTTTAAGCCCATGCACAAGTGCTTCATATTCAACGACATTGTTCGACACTGCGAAATGGATCTGTAGCACATACAACTGGTTCATTTTTTCGCGAGGTAAGCACAACTCCGGCGCCTAACCCGGTTTTTGTTTTTGACCCATCAAAGTGCATCCTCCAGTAGTTTGGATCTGGTAGCGGTGGTTCATATTGTACCTCGGCCCAGTCCACAAAAAAGTCGGCCACAGCCTGAGACTTGATTGCTTCTCTTCTATCATACTGTGGCGCATAGGGAGCTAGTTCAATTGCCCATTTTGCAATCCTGCCACTTGCATCCTTATTACTCATTATCTCGGATATGGGAGCTTCACGTATTACTTTGATGGGGTGCTCCTCAAAATAGTGTTTTAGCTTCTTTGCCGACATATACACACCATACGCCACTTTTTGATAGTGCAGATAATTTTGCTTCGATGCTGACAATACCTTGCTCAGGTAATACACTGTCCTTTGCACTGACTTACCCTCTTCGTCGCGCTCTACCACAATTACTGCACTTACAACTCGGTTGGTTGCGGCTATATAGAGCAACATTGGATCCTTTGATAGTGGAGAGGCTAACACTGGTGCAGTGGCTAACATTTTCTTTAATTGTATAAAGGCTTCATTAGCCCGCGACATCCAAATGAACTTGTCTGACTTTTTCATGAGTTGATAGAGAGGCAATGCCTTTTCTCCGAACCGACATACAAACCGACTTAACGATGCCAGGCAACTAGTGAACTTCTGGACATCGTTAAGACACTTCGGTAGTCCCATTCGTTCAATGGCCCGGATTTTAGTTGGATTAACTTCGATACCTCGGATGGAGACAAGGAATCCCAGTAATTTTCTAGCCGGGACACCGAAGGTACATTTTTCTGGGTTAAGCTTCATCCGGAACCTTCTTAGGTTCGCGAACGTCTGCCTGATATCGTCAAGGAGCATTTTCTTTCCTTGGTCTTGATAACCACATCATCCACATACACCTGTACATTTTGACCAATTTGGTCATGCAAACATTTCTGCATACATCTTTGGTACGTTGCCCCTGCATTATGTAAACCAAACGGCATGGTGCGATAGCAATAAGCCCCATACGGGGTGATAAATACCGTATTTATTTGATCATCCGGATTTAGAGGTATCTGGTGGAAACCAGAATATGCATCAATGAATGACAACAGTTCACATCCAGCAGTTGAGTATATGACCTGATCTATCCTTGGCAGTGGAAATGGATCTTTTGGACACGCCTTGTGCAGGTTCGTGTAATCGATACACATACGCCAAACCACTGCCACATTTGGATCATCCTTCTTCTTCTCCACCAGCACCGGATTAGATAGCCAATCCGGGTAAAGCACTTCCATGATAAATCCTGCTGCCAGTAACCGAGCTATCTCATCTCCAATGACTTTTCTCCTATCCCCGGCGAAGCGGCGGAGAGGTTGCTTCACCGGCCCTGCTCCGGGTCTCACGGTCAAAGAGTACTCGGCCAACTCCCTCGGAACACCTTGCAAGTCCTGTGTGGACCAAACAAAAATATCCCGATTCTCACGGAGGAAGTTGACGAGCTCGCTTTCCTATTTATCACTTAACCCGGCACCAATTGTTACGGTGCGCTCTGGGAACATATCATCAACAGGAACTTTCTTGGTATCCTTTGTGGCTGGGAACGAAACGCTACCATGCGGATTACTCAATGCCGGCATATATTGCTGCGCGGACTGAGCCAGCGCCGCCACCTCCTGAATTTTTCTTTTCTCTTGTGCAATCACGAGTGACTCGGCTAGGTTAGACCCGGCTGACACACACTCAATGGAACCTCGGAAATATCCAGCAATGGTAATCACTCCATTTGGCCCGGGCAACTTCATCTTCAGATAACTGATGTGGCGGCTTGCCATGAACTTGTTCAGTGCTGGTCTTCCGAGTAACGCGTGATACGCACTTTCCAAGTTCACCACTTCAAACTCCAATTTCTCAGTTCGGTAGTTATCTCTCGTGCCGAATAATACGTCAACCCGGACTTTGCCTATTGGCTCACAAGAAATACCTGGCACAATGCCATGGAAAGTTGTCCTCGTAGCTTGGAGCATGTTCTCCGAGATGCCCAACTTGCGCATTGTATCCGCATACATGATGTTAATGCTACTGCCATTGTCAATCAGTACCTTGGAGAACCTCACATTGATGTTTGGCCCAATGAATATCGGATCCAGCACTAGCGCATACGAACCGGGACTTGGCATAAGCTTGGGATGATCTTTGATGTTCAAGGCAATTTCTTGGTCCGACCAAGGCATATACCTCGTTACTGCTGGCATTACCGCATTCACCTCCATATGTCGGCGCTGCAAGCTCTTTCTATCTGTTTCCTCAATGGTAAACACACAGTAACTCTGATGATGCTCCCTGTACTCATTCCTCCCCTCATTTCCGGGGTACCTATGATCCGGCTGATGCTGGTTTTCTACTTGATGCACTGCATCCCTTCTCTCATGGTTATCATACCTCGGCGAAGGGGGAGGCAACATTAGTTGTTGTGTGTTTGCTCCGAAGAGCAATTGCTGCCGGGGTAACTCCTGCCGAGGTTGATCGTTCCGAGGTGCCTGAGCATTCCTCGAACCCCCTTGTTCTATCTTACGCATCCACTCACATTTCCTCGTTGTATGACTCGCTAGGTTACTCGGATTTGGCGTGTGAAATTTACACGGCTGATCCAACATTGACTCATAAGTATACCTCGGACGATCCTTCTTTTCTTGCCACTGTTTCTTTTGCTCTGGCATCCAAGTTTTCTTGCCATCATTTCTCGGTGTCCATTGTTGCCCTCCAGTTTTCTGGCGTTGATTGCCCCCTACTCTGGGCTGATCTTGATTCACAACTGCAACTTGTTGCGAACTGTACCAGTGATCCAGTATGTCATCTCTTCTTTTACCTCTGTAATCATTCCTCCAGGATGATCCGGCTCCATCTCTCTGGTAGTACTCCTCATTTGACTCGTTTGACACGAGCCTGGGTTGAGTTGGATCACCCAAAGCATACGAATAAGCAATCCGAATCATCTCTGCCAATGTGGTTGGCATTTTCCTTTGCAACTTCTGCCACAGCTCGCTTGCATATCTGCATCCCTGCACAAACCATGCTATGGCCTGTGACTCTATCACACCCTCACACGAGTTTCTCATGGTACACCACCGGGTTAAAAACTCCCGGTCCGTCTCGTTCGGTCTCTGCTTACACATATCTAGGGTCTGTGGCCTATTTGGTCTCTGATACGTACTTGAGAAATTGCTGATAAACATTTCCTCAAAATCGATCCAACAGTTAATACTTCCGGGCGGCAAATTGTTTAGCCATACCCTTGCTGGCCCCTCTAACATCTGTGGTACGTATCTCACAGTCCATCTCAAGTTGCCTGTAGCAATTTTCACAGTTGTAGCATAGTTTATCAACCAATCTTTCGGCTTAGTACTATCGTCATACGTCTTTGTGCCTCTAGGTAACTGGAAGTTGGGTACCGGAGGCTCCTTCATGATCCGGGGTCCAAAACATGCAGGACCCGGGGGACCTTGACATTCAATCTGCTCCGACCTATACAGCCGATCCAGTTTTAACCTAGCATCATCCGACATCAAATCCCTGCTCCCCAATCTCGACCCTATCACATGATAGTACGGCCTTGGTTATCCGGCGTTCCCATTTCTGAATCTCCATCGTTATACCGGTCTTGCTCTCATGGAGCACCTCTCTGTTGCATACCTCGGCCGGCACTTTGCTCTTGCCTTGGTATATTCCGCTGCTACGGTTGTCCTGCCGAGTTGCGCTGTCCGGCATTGCCATTTACAACGTTTCCTTGACCGGCATTGCCTTGGTCACGGTTACCTCGGCCAGCTTCACCTCGGCTCACACTTCATCTATCGTCATTTCTCTGTACTTCTTTTCCTTTCCCTGCCCTTGTCGGGTCGTACGGGACGATCTGTTTGTTCCTTTTGGCCGAGGTTACTACCTCTTCCCTCCTAGGACCACCATGAGGAGACGATGCGACTCCAATGGATTTCTCTGGGTTACCCACCGCCGAATGAACGATCTTGGAGGCCCCAACTCTCTCGGGTTAGCCCTGAGCAATACCTCATTTTGCTTGGTCGTGATCCGAACCAACTCATTGACCCTATCTTACTGTCTCTGACGGGCCTCACCCGTTAGACCCTCTAACTCGGACGCAACTGCATCCGTTGCTCTGAGGTTTTTTGCCGGGGTACTATACTTCGGCAGCCCCACGGATAAACAATTCTCTGACTCCTAAATCCTAGTATCACCCTCTTTGTTCATTTCACTCATGAGATTTCTCCCCTTCACTTTTACAGCATCTACTTTATTCGCCTTTGCATACTCACGCAGCGTCATGTTCAACGACTGCTGAGCCGTAGCTATCTTTTTCGCTCCCTCTAGAATTTTTTGCCTAGTTTCCTCTAGCTCGGCCTGTGCCTCAGCCGGATCTACCACTACTGCTACCAGGTTTGCCAAGCTATCCATCGCTTCTCTCAGTACATTCTCAGGCCTCTCTAGTGGAGGACCTCTACCTTTCCTTGGTGCCTTAGGTGTTACCTCTGGATCTGGTGCCGGATCATTGCTTGCCCCCGCACCAGGCGCAGTCATCATCACCTCAGCACGGTCTGAGGAGCGAGTGATACGTGCCCCGTGAAAAACGCTAAGGGGTGGCTCCCCTGCCTCGACGACGTGCCGCGGATGTACACACGACACATCGACAGCAATGTAGACCTTGTGCGCGCCGAGCTTGACGAAGAGGCCGTTGCGCGGAAGTGGGCGCGTCCCGAAGCAGCCAGCGTTGTTGCTGACAAAGTCCAGCGCTCCAAAGCGCTGAACGAGTCCGGAGTCGATGCGTTCGCCGGTGCCGATGAGGTTTCCCGTCCGGATCTTGACCCCTGCTAGCGCCGCTAGCCCCACGGTGGGCGCCAACTATCGTGGTGGTGTCACGGCAGATGCCATGGATAGGCTAAAGGTGGGGACTAATTGCACTAGGGGAATCCAGGGAGGGATAGTGTGGTGATTCCACACACATAAGCTTTGTATTTGATTCACTTCCAAGGTTACAAGTGCTCCTCGAGCTATATTTGAGAGATGAGGAAGAAGAAACTCTCTTACTCTCGCCGCTAGCTAGCCCTCAGGAACCAAGTAAAATCTAGCAAATAGAGATCAACCCTTCAAAGACCAACCCCTTCTATAGAGGCCCTAGCCCTCCTTATATAGGGGTGGCTAGGTCTCCACTTAGGGAATACGTGGAGGCATATTCCTGGGAATATGCCTCCTCCCAAAATAGTAAGCCGACCGGGTCGCTTTTCCCCCGCGTCATCCATGCAGAGGCTACGTGAGCCTCTGCGGCGCCTGCGTCAGCCGACATTGGCGTCGTCACCTTTGTCGGCCACGCCTTGGTGGTCCTGCCCCTGTCTGCTTCGCTCATGCTGTGCGTACCGGGGTTACTTTTGACCAGCGAGATACCTTCCTTCTCCTAGAAGCTTGCTATGACCCGGATTGTAGTTGATCTGGCCACACCTGTTCCTGCATACAAGCTAGATTCATCCATCCGACTTACGGCTTGAGTTGGTTGAGACCCAGTTAGGTGGACATCCCCTGGTCCGGTTTACTCCGAGATTCGGCCTGCCTTGAGGTGACTCGGCCAGCATTCACTTTGACCTTCCCGTACCTCAGCTAACTCGGCCTTTATACCCCGGCGTGACCCTACCCGGGGGTATCCCCCCAACAGTAGTACATGCGCCCTTACTCATGTTTTAAGTGAAGGGAATATGCCCGAGAGGCAATAATAAAGTGGTTATTATCTTATTCGATGTTTATGATAAATGTTTATTTTGCATGCTATAATTGTATTGATCGGAAACATCAATACGTGTGTGTTTAATAAACAAAAAGGGTTCCTAGTTATGCCTCTCTTATAGACTAGCTTGTTGATTAACAAGATGATCAAGGTTTCCTAATCATAGACATTGGATGTTGTTAATAACAAGGTCACACCATTGGTGGAATGATGTGATGAACATTCATCCGAAGTATAGCATTATGATCAAGTCATTATGTTTATATTGCTATAACATCATACGAAGTAATCTTAGTCCTTAGACCATGAGATCATGTTAATTGCTAACACCGGAAGAGTATCTTGATAACATCAAACGTTACACCATAACAGGGTGACTATAAAGGTGGGTTCAGTGCTACGGAGGTGTTATGTTGAGGCTCATGGATCAAGAGTGGGCTTTGTCCATCCCGATGATGGATAGATATACTCTGGGCCCTCTCGGTGATATCATATTGAAATAGCTTGCAAGCAAGTGATGTGATCACTAGAATGTTATATCACGGGAACGAGAAAAGAGTGCATGTCGGTAACGAGATCAAACTAGATATGGAGATACCGGTGATCGAATCTCGGACATGTAATATATCGCAAGAGAAAGGGATTTAGTTACTAGCGTTAAAGGTTCTCATGATCATAGAAGTCTTGAATGTGTAGGAGTCAGTATGGATCTCCAGGTCCCGCTTCTGATTATTGATCCGAGAGGGGTCTCGATCATGTTTGCATTATTCGCGAGCCGTAGGGTGACACACTTAAGGGATACCGACACCATTTGGAGCAAATATGTTTCAGATAAAGAGTTAAGAAAGCGCTGGAATTATTTCAATAGACACCAAAGTTGTTTCGGGTGAAATTGCTGAAATTGGTTCTGCATGTAATATTGAAATGTTGTAGGGGGTTTTATGTGAATGTTGCAGGGGGTTTTATGTGAATGTTTGTTAATTAAAATTCTGAATAAAAATAATAAAAGAGTTTTATTAAATGAGAGAGCATTAAATTTGGAGAAATTTAATGCATTTAAAGTGGAGACTTTAAAAGGGAATGTGAAGAGGCATTTTAATGTGGAGGGGTTACCACCACATGAATGGAGGAGGTGAAGAGGCACCTTCTCCATGCGCCAGCCATGAAGGAGGGGCACCCCCCTCCTCCTATAAAAGGCCACCCTCTCCTCACTTCTCACTAACACCTCCTTGTGAAGGATCTCTCTCCACCTCTAGTATTATTTCCCCATGGTCTCGGATTAGCGAGATACATGTTCCGGGTGGCTTTATCTAGAAAGGAGTTGCTGCTTCCGCTGCTTTGCTGGAGCGAGGGACGGAGGTTCTCGGGGTACCGGACGTGTGTGCGATCATGGATGCACCGCTGCTTTGCGGGGCTGGACTTGGTGGTGCCGGAGCTGGATCTGATGGACGTGCTAGAGCCGGACCTGCTGGACTTTATCATGATCTTGAGATCGGCAAGTGTACGACTGCATCAACCACGAGTTCGTACTCGTTGACAAAACTCGTAGTCTTCGAGGGTAAGTTCTCGTTGGATGTATGTCCACCCGTTGCTTTGTACCTAGTAGATAGATCTTGGCGTGTAGTTCACACCGTAGGAAAATTTTTGTTTTCTATGCTGCCGCCCCAACAGTGGTATCGGAGCCTGATCTATGCGTAGGTGCTTTGCACGGTTAGTACACATATGTTTATATGTGGGCGATGATGATCATGTTATTGCATCTTCTATGTATTTTGGATATTGGTGGGATAGTGGGATGAAGCGGCCCGGACCAACCTTACATGTCATCGTACATGACACCGGTTCCACGACTGACATGCAACTTGTTTTGCATAAGTGGCTGGCGGGTGTCTGTCTCTCCTACTATAGTCAATATCTGATTTACAACGAGTTGCTAATAACTTGGTTATCCTCGTTGTGGTTCATGTTCGTAGGTGAGAACGGTTCTATCTCCGAAAGCCCTAAGCCACGTAAAACTTGCAATTGATAAATTAGAGGCGTCTAGTTTAGATCGTTGCTGGGCTAGTGTCTTGATATGGTATTGTTGTAAGTAGATGTATGATAGATACTCTTACAACACACTCAACGTGTAAGTTCCATAGACCTTGGCCTTACACACAAATGAATGATAGATATCATACCACGATGCAAGTGATAGAGATCAAATGCATGGACCATATCATCTCACTTTACACATTAGATGTTAGCATCTTATACTGCTAGTTTGGCGTTTTCTGTAGCATTATAAGATGATCCCTCATTTAGATATCAAGATAAAAATGTGTTCTTCCTTAAGTATGCACCGTTCTGTGGATCGTGTTTCGAGACATCACGTGATGATCGGGTGTACTCGAATCTACGCTTTCATAGGAACAGGTGTAAGACAGTTTTACACACGCTAATACTAAGGTTCTTACTTGGCGAGCCTAGCATGTACAGACATGGCCTCGGAACACAGACCAAAAGGTTAAGCATGAGTCATATAGTTGATATGATGCCCATATAGATGCTCTCCTTTGAAGCTACATCAACTCACGTGATGATCGGACTTGGTGTAGTGGATTTGGTTCATGTAATCACCAAAAAGACACGAGGGATGTCGTTTTTGAGTGGGAGTTCATTTCTAATTTGGATTAGTCGAACCAAATTTGTCATAAATTAAATCAAAGTGAATTTGCATAGTTTGTTGTAGTCATTGGCATTCGTTTTCTACCTTATGCTTAGTTTTTATTTGAGATAATAGAACTATAGAATTCTGGATATTTACTTTATGAACTGGTATCGTATTGTTTTGAATGTCAATTTAAACTTTAGAAGTCCTATTTCAAACTTTCAGCAAACTCTATTTACTCCATGAAGTTTAATAAGTAGTATTAAATCAAGAGTAAGAATTCCAATGTTAGTATCTAAAGTATCATGTTTGCCTCCATGATTATTGATATCCAAAAGTTGTTTTAATATCAAGATTATATTGGAGCTGAAAATTGTTTCAGAAACCATCATGTGTGAAAGATATTATGATATCTGAAACAATGTTTTTTGGTTGCATTATGATAGAGTATAATTTAGCAAAATACATGTTCTCATATTATATGAGAATTTGTGAATGTTGGAGACGCTATGCGTCCTAATCTACCAAAAAGGTTTTGGGAACTGATATTATACTCATGATTCTTCCTTACAAGCTATAGTAGCTTGGTCATGAAAGTTGTCATGATAAGGATGAATAGAAGATGTAAGTAAAATGTTTACTACACTAATAGATTACTAAAGAATTGATTTTTGAAAGAACACCAAACATTTGATGATGGTGATCCACTTCAAAGTGCAAGTCCAAAGGTATTAGTATTTGACTATATATGCTTTGTACTATGTGTCATGTGAATGACACGACAATTGATGTTGATAGATTCTTTTAAAAAGGAAAAGGAATTGCTGAAAGAGAATCTATAAAATATTTGGCAGAAAAGAAAAGGTTGGAGATGTCCAACTTAAGTATATAGAAGATATACATGTTATGGTTGTATTCCTTGCTTGTTAAACAATGTGGTTCTTAGGTATTGGATACCGGTATTGGATACCGAATTGGTTGGTATGAAGTGTCATACAGGACAACGCAATTCATGAACTGCAGTGGCCTAAGTAACTGGCAAAGAGAATAAGTGATGATGTTCGTCAAAAACAAATAAAGTGTTATTGTGTTTTTCGTTGTCATCAAACCTAGCCTTCAAGATTTGTTTAAATAATTGTTATTTTGTTCTGGTATTATGAGAACAATGGTTGTTCAAATAATTACCGTATTCCATAAAGGATGGATGAAATTTTACAAGTCTAGTGGGAGAAATCACATCCATAAACATTATTGCTAAAATGTCGCAAGAAAAATGATTAAAAGATCACTTATGAAGTGACATCGCTGTTTAAATTATATTGGAAAGAAAACATGAAGAAACTCCATGTTGATGGATTTTTGGAGTCTTTGATTTTGATCAATTGACGCATGTGAGACTTTCCTCGAGATAATTGAAACTCCGTCCATAGGCCAGAGAGGAACGGATGACTAGCTTATTGGAAATTGTCCATGCTGATGTGCATAGTCCATTATGTGTAGCCATATGCGATGGATCTTTTTGCTTCATATGCTTTCTTCGAAAACTTGAGTGAATATATCTGTATATTTACTTAATAAGGAAGAAGTTTAAAACATTTGAAAGTTGTTCAAAGACTTTCAAGGTGAAGTGAAAAATCATTGTAACAAGAAAATAAAAGATTTTATGATTTGATCGTAAAGGAAGATATTTGAGTTACATGTTTAGCAAAAACACCTAAGACTTGAGGAATTGTTCCATGATTTGTGTTTCCCGATAAACCATAGGAGTATGGCATATTCGAGAGATGAAATCAAACCATGTTTGACATGGTAAGATCAAGGGTGTCAGTTATAAAACTGCCATTATGTTTTAAGGATTGAAGCTTTAGAGACTACCGCTTTTACACTGAAAAGAGCACCATCGTGATCCGTTGAAATGACACCATATGAGTTATGGTTTGGGATAAAACCCGAATTGTCTTTTCTTAAGTTTTGGTATGCTATGCATAAGTAAAATGTTTACAACCAAAGTCGGATAAGCATGTCTTTGTAGGTTATCCCAAAGAATTTGTTGGGAATTTCTCCATAACACCGAGGACAAAAGAGTTTGTCGCTTGGAACGTCAAGTTTCTTGAGAAAGATTTTTTCGTGAAAAGTTAAGTGGGAGGACAATAGAACTTTGATAAGGTTGTTGAACCTTAGCTATATGTGCTAAGTAGCACAGCGTCGGGAAGTGTCCCGGTGGCGGCCACAATGCTCATGGCTCTCGTGATTACAAAAGGTGTGATCTCGGAGATTAGAGTTCCTATAGAACCGTGTGGGTCCGTAAGAATCAAATAGTAAGATTTGATAAGCAAGTCGTTATTGTTTTGATAATGATGAACCGACTACATGCAAAGAAGCGATGATGGGACCTGACTCCATAAAATGACTAGAAGTCATAGAATCCGTGATAGTATCCATACACGAGAAAGCAAGTTTCTGAACTTGGAAGACCCTCCGGAAAGGCGTGAAGCCTATCGATCGTGTTTGGATGTCTAAAGAAATAAGACATGGATGTTTAACATCTATGAAATAGTCGACATGTCAGAAAGAAGTTTACGACAATGTTCAAGGAGTTGACTATGACAAGATTTGATCTTTGATAGTGATATATAGTCTTGATGGATTAATGTAGCAACCACTACATATAATTTGGTATATGGTAGTTGAATAAACAAAACAAGGTTCTTCTAATAGAACGGTAACCTAGGACATGTACATGACATGGTCCGAAGGGTTTTGTTAATTCAAAGGGTGCTAAAAGGGCATGTAAACTTCAATAGTTGAAGTAAGCATAGCGGAGTTGGAATCTTCACCATGATGAAACTGTTAAAAGAGTTTAAATTCATCGGAGATGATGAAGATGCTTGCATTCGCAAGAAATTAAGTGGGAGCGCTGAGACATATTTCTAATACATTATGTAGAGGACATATTGTTGATTGGAAATGATGTATCTTGTATTGACACAAGTTAAGAATTTCATTAAAATAAGATTTCGATGAAAGACGTGGGCAAACCCGGAATATTTGGCATCAATATCTATATGGATAGATTAAGGCGCAAATATGGTTGTGCCAGACATACATATATGAGATATTGAAAGGGTTCAATATAGAAACAACAAGGAAGGTTCTTGCTGCATGGAAAGAATTGTATCAAGATTCAAGTGTTTCAACACTTGGTGAGTAAAATCACATGAAGATTTTGATCGATTATACCATGATATGTATATATCCAAAATGTCCTATGCTCTAAATGTTATGAGCATATACCAGAATGATTCATGAGATGATCATTGGACAATAGTAAAGATATTCTTATGAGCTTTGGAAGAACTAAGAATATATCATGTATAAGTGACAAATAGTTAAAGGTAGTTCATTGTAAAGTGTTACATTGATACTAATTTTGTCACAAGATACAAATTAAATTTATCTCAATTTAGACTATGGGTGGCACAATGTAATGGAAAGGATGTTCCATGATGGATTTGGATGAGTTCCAAAGTTGAGACATTGTGACGGATACTACAACAAAAGGCTAAGTATATGACTGCTATAGTAGCAGCATAGGAGGGCATTTGTGTTAAGTAGTTTGTTATCAAACTAGGTGTGGTTCAAAGTGGGCTAATACTATGAAGATATATTGTGTGACAATAATATCAACATATTTTGAGCCGAACGAACTAAAGGTCTCACCAAAGGACCAAATTTATACAATGCCATCTCATTTGAGAATGAGTGATGCGTAGAGACGCAGAGACATGCAAATACACACGAACCTGAAACTGTCAGATCCGAAGATTATGTTAACCACTAGCAATAGCGTATATGCAACACCAGAAAGCCATAGGTGTTCAATACGCAAAAGTTTTTCAAACTAGATTATTGACTCTAGTGCAAGTGGGAGACTGAAGGGAATATGCCCGAGAGGCAATAATAAAGTGGTTATTATCTTATTCCATGTTTACGATAAATGTTTATTTTGCATGCTATAATTGTATTGATCGGAAACATCAATACCTGTGTGTTTAATAAATAAAAAGGGTTCCTAGTTATGCCTCTCTTATAGACTAGCTTGTTGATTAACAAGATGATCAAGGTTTCCTGATCATAGACATTGGATGTTGTTAATAACAAGGTCACACCATTGGTGGAATTATGTGATAAACATTCATCCGAAGTATAGCATTACGATCAAGTCATTATGTTTATATTGCTATAACATCATACGAAGTAATCTTAGTCCTTAGACCATGAGATCATGTTAATTGCTAACACCGAAAGAGTATCTTGATAACATCAAACGTCACACCGTAAAAGGGTGACTATAAAGGTGGGTTCAGTGCTACGAAGGTGTTATGTTGAGGCTCATGGATCAAGAGTGGGATTTGTCCATCCCGGTGACGGATAGATATACTCTGGGCCCTCTCAGTGATATCACATTGAAATAGCTTGCAAGCAAGTGATGTGATCACTAGAATGTTATATCACGGGAACGAGAAAAGAGTGCATGTCGGTAACGAGATCAAACTAGGTATGGAGATACCGATGATCGAATCTCGGACATGTAATATATCACGAGACAAAGGGATTTAGTTACTAGCGTTAAAGGTTCTCATGATCACAGAAGTCATCGTTGAATGTGTAAGAGTCAGTATGGATCTTCAGGTCCCGCTTCTGATTATTGATATGAGAGTGGTCTCGATCATGTCTGCATTATTCGCGAACCGTAGGGTGACACACTTAAGGGATACCGACACCATTTGGAGCAAATATGTTTCAGATAAAGATTTAAGAAAGCGCTGGAATTATTTCAATAGACACCGAAACTGTTTCGGGTGAAATTGCTGAAATTGGTTCTGCATGTAATATTGAAATGTTGTAGGGGGTTTTATGTGAATGTTTGTTAATTAAAGTAATTAACAAAATTCTGAATAAAAATAATAAAGGAGTTTTATTAAATGAGAGAGCATTAAATTTAGAGAAATTTAATGCATTTAAAGTGGAGACTTTAAAAGGAAATGTGAAGAGGCATTTTAATGTGGAGGGGTTACCACCACATGAATGGAGGAGGTGAAGAGGCACCTCCTCCATGCGTCGGCCATGAAGGAGAGGCACCCCCCTCCTCCTATAAAAGGCCACCCTCTCCTCACTTCTCACTGACACCTCCTTGTGAAGGATCTCTCTCCCCCTCTAGCATTATTTCCCCATGGTCTCGGATCAGCGAGATACATGTTCCCGGTGGATTTATCTGGAAAGGAGTTGCTGCTTCCGCTGCTTTGCTGGAGCGAGTGACGGAGGTTGTCGGGGTACCGGACGTGTGTGCGATCACGGATGCACCGCTGCTTTGCGGTGCTAAACTTAGTGGAGCCGGAGTTGGATCTGATGGACGTGCTGGAGTCGGACATGCTGGACTTCATCACGATCTTGAGATCGGCAAGTGTACGACTACATCAACCACGAGTTCCTACTCGTTAACAAAACTCGTTTTCTTCGAGGGTAAGTTCTCGTTGGATGTATGTCCACCCGTTGCTTTGTATCTAATAGATAGATCTTGGCGTGTAGTTCACATTATAGGAAATTTTTTATTTTCTATGCTGCGGCCCCAACACTAAGGGCCGGAGGAATAAGGGCGTCGTTAGTTTTGCTCTAAGCAGCTGAAGAGAAATAAGCTTACCACCAAGGCACACATGAAGACGTGATAACATAAAGAGCGGTCCATTATTATACATCCTTTCCAGGCAGTTGCGTCCGAGCTCACCCACTCGCACACATACGGACATGAAGCACACAATGAAAAGAGTTAGGCAGTCACGCAACAGCTCGCTCGCTTGGACACGAAACGTAGAAAGAAAGTTAAATATACTAGCGCACACACACAAGTGGAGTGAAGCTTGATTGATCGAGTTTATACACCAGGGCTACATGTAAGCCTATATTTTAGACATTCAGAATACGTGAGCGGGGGGGACGCTCCGGCTCCTCGTCATCGTCAGAGTAGTCCGCCCACCGCCTAGCCTGGGAGGAGGTGGGGGTGGAGAGGGAGGGGGTGGGGAAGGTGCCTGGACAGGGTTGGGGGAGGTCATGGCGAAGGTGACGGATCTGGTGGCCGTTGGCACCGGGGAGGGAGGGAGAGCAGCTGGCGTGAGGCTCTGGTCGCCGCCGCCGGAGTGACGAGCGGCGGTGGATTTCTCTCTCTAGCTCACCCGCTCTCTAGCTGGAGCGCACCCGCGCGTGGACAGTTCACAAAACGATATCTCTAATTTTGTCTTTTCTATGTAGTCCAGAACACAAATATTTTGGATTGAAAATTTGCATTTCTTTAGAAATTTTCACTACTTTAGAACACTTATTCTGAATGTCTAAAATATAGGCTTACATGTAGTCCTGATGTATAAACTCGGTCAATCAAGCTTCACTCCACTCGTGTGTGTGCGCTAGTATATTTAACTTTGTTTCTACGTTTTGTGTCCAAGCAAGCGAGTTGTTGCGTGAATGCCTAACTCTTTTCATTGTGTGCTTCATGTCTTGTATGTGTGCGACTAGGTGAGCTCGGACGCAACTGCCTGGAAAGGATGTATAATAATGGACTGCATTTTATGTTATCATGTCTTTGTGTGTGCATTGGCAGTAAGCTTGTTTCTCTTTAGCTGCTTAGGTCGTTAGTTCGAGTTCGATTCCTTAGATCTCACGCAGAGATTTTTAAATTGTTTTCCTATTGTACAACCACCTGTCTTTTTGTATAACGTGGCAAGCGATAGAGAAAAATACACGGGTCAATTTACAAAAATTGCGATGTCACATATCATTTCGACCTATAGTTGAACAAATTTGGTTAAAATCATAGAAATTCGATCAAATTGGACTAAAATACTCCCCGGTTGCAAGTTTTGGGACTAATATAGCTCAATTTGCAAGATATGGAACTAAAATGCTCCACGGTGCTAAATGTAGCTCACGAGTATACCTCTTACTATTAATTGGTAGTTGCTCATGGTTGTATATCACACTCAACACTCAACGCTCCTCATTGACGCATCTAGACCGTTCGATATGTGCATCCAGTATCACACAGTTTTCACCACGCAAAATTGGTAGTAAGGTCTAAAATTAACCACCGCGCATACCCAAAAAGTGGAATTGATCTGCAATTAATTACCGTTTCTTAAGCAACCGTAGGCAATCATAAAATCCGGATAGTTGCAACTCCCAGTTATCACCTTCCTTTTTGATTTAGAGAAGTAGATTTAGCCTAGTAGATTTAAAAGGTTGTATGGCACACCGCATACAGCGTATGGCAGTCCAGGGAAGGAACCAATCAGTTTTTTTTTTTTTTTGAGATTGAACCAATCAGTTAACTAGGGTTGATTAGGCTCAAAAGAAAAAGGCAGCTACGTCGCTGTTTTTAAATTAAGAAAGCTAGCTAGGCTGTCCTAAAAAGAATGCCGCGATGGGATACGCTGCAGATTCTTAGGAAAAACGATGCTGCTCTAAAAAAAACCTAGATACACGTTTCTAAGAAAAGCTTGCTATACCTATACAATGAGTTTTTTGATACTCCTATAGTACGATTTTCAACATGTATAAAAATCCAGTGTGTACCTACATAAATTACTTTAAATTCACAGTATTAGAGTGAACAAAAGTTTTGGAGTTAGGAATGTTTTTTGGCAACAGATGAACAATTATGTGACCAATAGTGAGCAACTCTTTTGACAAAAGTCACATGGCTTACTATAAAAATAAAATTACACATAATAAATATTTTATTGGTCAATGGGAACATGTTTTAGAAGTATTTGAACAAATATCGCAACCAGTTACCTTCAGTTTTTTCCAAAAGATGAATAGTGTGGAAAAGATAAATTAACACCATGAGCACCATTCTGGGCAATGTGGGCAATTTTGCTTAAAATGATTTTTTCTAGAGATTACTTAGAAATGAGAAAAGGATATTCTCGTAAACATTTCCCCTTTATAGAACAATTTTATGAGCAGCATTGACCATTTTTTTTTCGAGTTCATAAATAATTAATAAAATAGAAAGTATAAGAAATAAATCAATGGCGAAAGAAATAATCCGAGGAGGTAAAAAAACAAATAAACACATGCAAGTTTCCAAGTTAAAAACCTGGGCGAGGAACGCTATGTTGTAAGGGATACCACCATATTGTTGACATTAAACTTATAGTACTATATGAATTTTGTCTATATTGTGTATACCAATGAACTTGATGTTTATGGCTATTTTGTACCACACTTCTTGAAAACCCCATGTGTCCAAACTAGACGAGTATGCCATAGGATCGCAACAGTCGAAGGCTAGGGCTAAAGTGGACTATGTGAACTTTGACATAGATAGAACCCCAACAATCATATTTTGCACAACTAAGAGTTGGAGAAGAATAGACAAACACTCTAGGTAGAAAATGGGGAAGGAAAGAAATCAAAAAAGAAGGAGAGAGGAAGAAGGTAATGTGTTGGTTGCCGACAAAAAAGTAACCGGAGGAAAGAAAATCAACGATTATCTTGATAGTTGAAAACAACATATATCCTACTTCACGTACATATTCATGAGGTACAATTGTTTGTTTCTCCTTAGCAGCACACAGGTACTTTCAACAATAATATTACGTAAAAAAACCTTTCTGGATTACTACAAATCATCCCACTTTGCTACACTAAATTTTCCTTGTATTTTGATTACGAGTTATCATCGAAAAATTCCAATTTGTTACTTGTACTCACGTCTCACCTTATGTAAAGCAGCAGAGCACATGTTGTGACTCTATGATCATCCCTCTTCTTCTGTCATTCATCCTCGCAGGTTCGTAGTATCCAGTGTGGATTTAGTGACATCTATATGTATGGATCCATCTGTAACCTTTGTCCCACATATGGATGTCATTCCTTTGCGGATCTTTATAAAGATAAGTCGAGTATGAGAACAAATTTGTAGGTCTGGTAAATGAAAATAATACTCATCTAGGGAGAGACCATGGCGGCTAGGGTTTTAGGAGGGGAGGATGGAAGGGAGAGAAGAGGGCAATGGAGTGGGTGGTGTCCAGGGCGGACTCTGCCCCTCTCTTCATAGGCAAGGGAGGGGGCTCAGATAATACCAAGCTTGCCCTCTACCCGCCAACAAAGGGCTGGTCACCGCAGCCGTCCTTTCCAAAAGAGTCGAACAGAATGAGAGAGGTAGAAATATGCTTCTACCGCTGGACACTCAAGGAAATCACGGGACAATCACCATGTCTCTATCCTCCCGACCCGATGTCACACGGCATGCCATGCTACATAGGTAACTAGCGAGCCACGCAAAAAGTAGGCCAGCAAATCAGTGAGAGAAGTTGGGACGAGTGCCGGTGCATGTAGAAATACGAAGGTGAAGTGGACAACTAGGATTGATTTGGAGGCTCAATTGGATGGCCCGGACCACATGTGGCTTCCAAAGTTTTCAATCTAGGCAACAATGTTTCGTTTAGATGTTGGAGCTTTTCAACAACCTCCTTGTCGAGGCCAAATCTTGGGTGGACGCCAAAAGAAACTAGAGAGCAACGGCTAACAACAATGATGTATTGCAGAATTAATTAAATCTGAAGAATTCGTAGTGCAAACATGAAAATATGGGTGCAACGTTATGGTTTTTCCTTAAGGAAAAATATAAAACAAATAAGTGTGTCCAGAATTCTATGATACATTTCTTTTTGTGTCATGATTAGTATGTAGATGCCAAATCAATACATAGACCAACATCTCTTCAGGCAACACAAAATCATGTTGTTGTAAATAAGCTAAATAATGCAAAACTGTAAATTGTTTGCAGGTGAAGGTCTTCAGGCTCATTTTCGCTCGCACGGAACAGACACCACAGTCTGTGAATCAGAATATTCTGTTTTACGGGCCTAGAGTGTGGTGTCTGTTCCGCGCGAGCACCCAGCAGAACTGTAAATTAAACCTTAAACCATGATTTCATGGTTTTTTAGATATGCTCATATGAAATTTGCGATAATTTAAGAGTGCATAGTACGATTTGCAATGATTTTACAAAACAAACTACTACTACATAAACATCATGTCCGGCCAAAGAACAGGCCATCAAGCACCACCATTTCCACCGTCGTGACCACCATCGCTGCCACCACCACCACCATGTAGGAGAGCTTGCTTCCTTCTCTCTAAGATATCCATCCTTGCTAGGTTCCACTATTCCAACTGGTGTGAATCCATTTTGGTTGGATCCATCATCATTATTCTTGTTTCTTCCGCAATAAGCTCCCTCCTAGCCTTGTCCTCCTCAATCTTTACTCTCCTCTCCTCCAATTCAACCTTGCACCTGGAATCTTCATGAATTGATAGCCATTTGGATTGTTTCATTTCATGTTTCTCTCGATCCAACATAACCTTGGCTTCCAATGTCTTGGTAGTCAACAACTCTTTAGACTTAACCATCTCATCAATTTTGTAACCCAAGTTTATTGCTTTGTCACCATTCCGAATCTTCTTCTTTGCCTTATTTCCATTAGGCTTGTTCTTGTTTCTTCCACCCACATCACTTTCATCATCATCAACTGAATCATGGCCCCTATTTTTGGAGGTGCTTCTTGGTCCCCCAACCTCCACTTATAACTCTTCTCAAGCAACTTGTAGACATGATGATATGTGAATGGTTTGTTCTTCGACCGTGCCATGTATTTATATCTTTCTTGTGCAATGTTATCCTACAATGCATATAAAATGTATGTGAACAATTTGATCACTCACTAGGGGTTTGTTCACATGGAAAGAAATGATTGAAACTCACATATTCATCAATGTTGACACCACTAGGCGGCGCAACCCGCACTTGCTCCAAGCAACCGCTCCATTGGCTATAGAAAGCTTTAATGGCATCCCAATGCCCTTGGAGAGATTGGTAAGAGCGAGGACTAGGATTGGCTAGTCGAGGCATGAGTTAGAAAAACTTGTCCTTAATCCTTTGCCAATATCGCTTGCCGGTTTGATCATTGCCGCACACCGCAGAGGGAAACTAGCTCCCATGCCCGCACCAAGGTCACATCCTCAATCTCCGTGTAGTTCACCGTCCTTGGTCGTGGTTTCTTCTCTTCGAAGGCCTCCCATCTATCTCCTCCACCTTGTCGCCTTCATCATCACCATACTCGTGGTAGGATACGTTGTCGGCACCATCGTCACCCTCTTCGCCCTCATGACCGTGCCCTCCTTCCTCCTCACCACTGAATCCGCCAAGTGGTGACTCCGATACATCAACCACAGTGGTGTTCAACAAATTCGTGAACAAGTTCGGAACGACATGCAAATCGTAGCTAAATTGATAAATTCACGGTAAAAATTGGGAAACAACATGCCAAATCGTGAACGAGAGTATGAGGATTTCATACCTTGCGGATGTTTTCACAGACACATCGTGGGCGGCGATGGAGGTGTCGTTGGAGGTGGTAGTCGAGGCCGGAGCTAGCCGAGGCACGACCAGATGGCGGTGGCTGACGACTATCTTCTTTGTCATGGGGATGCCCTTCATGTCCGGCTTCTTCTCTTTATTTGGAGCTTGGATGATGATGATGTGCGCTGGTGCGGAGGCCGTGGAGGGGGTGAAGGATGCCTCAGCTACTACCAAGACGACGTGCTGCCCGTGCGTTTCCGCTTTGTGCCAGCGATGTCCAGCTTTGCAAGCACAAGTCCCTACAGACGCATGGACGACGGTGACGGTGGAGGGGGAGGAGGGGAGGCATCGATTGGGGCGGCGCCACAACTCCAGTTGCTGGTGGGAGCTCGATAGGGTCTATCACAATTGAATTCGGGACGCGGCGAGGCAGAATGGCGACATCGGAGGTAGATCTACGACAGCGGATGAGACGAGGCAGGAAATGGTGGCGCTGAAATGTAAGTCCCACCATAGTTGTAAGTCCCACCATAGCTACAACGCGTCTACGTGGTCCCCTCGGTTCAGCTGCGAGAGCAGAGGATAGTGTCTATGGGGTCCCCTCGGTTCGGCCGCAAGAGCAAAGGATATACGGGCGAGGAGGCCGATTATACAGGGCGCCATAAAAAATCAGGCTGGACCCGGTTTACGGTATGTGTTCAGGTTACTTTTACAATCCAAAACCGAAAACCTGACGGTTATTTTAAAGTTTGGGAAACTTATAGTGTCTTTTACAATGTGTTAGTGACATAAGTATGCTTACTTGGATGCTTATGATTGGCTATCCTACATTGGATAAAAGGCTTATAATCCATGAAGATTCCAGACGGCGACCCAAGGAAGCAACTGACAAAGGCTCTGATTGTATTAGGAAAGAGACTATAAACCGACATTGTGTTAGTATTGTAATCACGCGTGTATGAAACCTATCCGCATACAGCTTTGAGACCCGGCCTATTATATATAGGACGGGAGAAGCCCAAGCGAGGGTACAGAAATCTAGAGGACAACTTGTAATAGCGAGTTTATTCAATATTCAGGCGACTTTGACTTTATTGTTTTCCTGACATCCGACGAAATACCCAGCATTCTATTTTTTGTGAAACCCCAAGTCCATCATCATGGGCATTGCCGAGGATACCCCTCATCAATTGGCGCCATCTGTGGGAAACCTGAACGCTGGAACCATGGATTCGGCGGAACGCTCTCCACCAAGCATCAATTCGAGAAAAGCAGATCCACGCCCACCCACCCCTGTATTGGTACCCGCCGATTTTAACGACGGATCTGATCTAATCATTGGAAGCCTCCACTTCCAAGCAGACAACCTGCAAGAATCACACCCTTCGGCCCTGATCGCATCAGAACCGTCGGTGGGAAAATCTACGCCCGCAGAGCTACCAGCATCTTCCATCGGATCCTCCACGAACATCATTACACAGATCGAAGCAGGCGATGAAAGCAAGCAAATTGAGATGAATCTAGGGGATCTTGATGGTCTTTATGACAATCTCTCCTTCGAATCAGACCCACAATTAACCCCACCACGCGAAGCAAACCCGACAAACTCAGATCCCGAAGAAAGAAGTGAAAATGTCGACTTCGAAGAAAGGATGGTGAAGATCTATCCAGAACTACAACCTTGGAGTACTACCAGCACATCCGTAGAAGCAAAAGATGACGCCATTATGCCACGCATAACACGCCACCAAGTGTACATGATCAACGGAGATACCTCTACACCACGCGACAAAAACGGTAATCCTATCCTCAACCCTGATGATATTTTATCAGATGACCATGCAGGAAACCACGACAATGAAGGAGAACACAACAACGGAGGAGGAACAGCAGATAATCCATAGTCCAACGAGGAGGCGGAGAACCTCACACAAGAGAGATACAAGGACTTCGGCTACCAGCGTCAGCATGGCAAAAAGCAAGGGAGGCAATTTCGGGAGCGGTCCCGATGACAGCGGATGCTTCACATGAGGATCTACTAGCATACCAATATCTGCTCCACCACAAGAAGAGAGACCTACTTCGGATGCAAAGGCAACTTGATAAAAGAAAGAGGCTAGCCGACGATTCCATCTTACGACGGGCACAATTAAGCTCTACTCGAGGATCAAGGAGTGTAACAGGAGAAGCACCACCAAGAAGGGCAACATCTCGAGTATAGAACATCCCTGAAGCAGAAAGAAGTGGAATCAGCAGAGATCTCGACTTATCATTCATGTCAATTGATCAAGAAGGAAACATCAAGGCAAAAATAGCCTAGGCAGCCATCGTGGCCGCGCAAACATATCTGATCACCACCCAACCCGCACCCGACGATCTGCGTGCGGCCTGATACGTCCATTTTGCATCACTATTCTATATCATAATTTACTGTTATTCATTGATATATTTCATTTTAAGAGATGATACTTATGTTATTTCATCTGTTTTTGCATGGTTGATGACTTTTGGAGGATGGACCGCTGAAGTTAGGGTTCTGATGGAAAAGGCACTATTTGGAGGCGAAATTCGCGAAGATCAGAAAATTCCAAAAAATACATGGAAAATTCTATTTTTCGAGAAGACGAAGGATGCCAGAACGGGAGCGGAGTTGGGCCACAGGGGGCCCACACCACCCCCTGGCGCGAGCCACCCCTGGCCGCGCCACTAGGTGGTGTGGCCACCTTGGCCCACCTCCAGCTCTCCTCTTTGGCGTATATTATCTCCACAAAACCCTAAGACTCGGAGAGTGACCACAGAAAGATTCCGCCGCCTCTGTATGGCGGAAAACTGCAGAGAGAGAAAGAGCTCTTCGGCAGGTAGAAATCTGCCAAGGAAATTCCTTCTCGGAGAGGGAGATCGTCGCCATCAACACCACTATCAAGCTAGAATTCATCGGGATCATCATCATCATCATCTCCACTAGCACCATCATCAACACTCCATACCGCTATAAAAATTGGGTTGAATCTTGCATAGTTCTTAGGGGAAACTTTCCCAGTGTTGATTACTTGTTGTAGTTGATGCTATTGAGTGGAACCATTGAATTATCGTTCATGTTCAGATTGTTACTTATCATTATTTCATCTCTGATCTTGATCCATATGATGTCTCGTGAGTAGTTTGTTTCGTTCTTGAGGACATGGGAGAAGTCATGTTGTTAGTAGTGGAATTGTGTTGAGAAAGATTCAATAGTTTGCTATTTAAGTTGTGGTGTTATTCTTCTAGTGGTGTCATGTGAACGTCGACTACATGACACTTCACCTTTACGGGCCTAGGGGCATTGTGTATTTGGCTACTAATCGTAGGGGTTGCCGGAGTGACAGAAACCTGAAACCCCCGTTAGGAAACCTTTGCACAAGGGAGTGTAGGATCTCAGAGTTTAAAGTTGTGGTTAGGTTTTTATCTTAATTAATTTCTTGTACTTGCGGATGCTTGCAAGGGGTTTAATCACAAGTATGTATTAGTCCTAGGAAGGTCAGTACGTTAGCACAGGTTCACCCACACAACACTTATCGAACTAGAGAAGATTAATCAACTATATGAAGCGAAAGCACTTGACGATATTACCATGTTTCCTCAAAAACATTTGGTCATCTTAAGTAATACAACCGGCTTGTCCTTTACTAAAGAAAGGATTGGGCTGCTTGCTGCATCTATTATTATTGTCTTTTATTTACTCATACTTTATTTATCTGCATTATCAAAAACCCCTCTAAATCCGTTTGCTAAGTATTTACAGAGAATTCCTGCTCCAAGCCACTCATCAACACCTTCTGCTCCTTGTTGGGTTCGACACTCTTACTTATCAAAAATACTATGATACACCCCCTATACTTGTGTGTCATCAAGACTATTTTCTGGCACCGTTGTCAGGGAGTGAAGCGCTATTGGAGAGTGCAACTGGTAAAGGAAACTTCTACTGTGAGTATTGTTTATTTTGTTAGTTACTTTATTCTCAATATGGATAATTCACTTAGTTTCTTATTTTGTAATGCTACTACCACTGCTAAGGTAGTAGATGAACCTCCACCTACTGAAAATGATACTTTTAAAATACCTACAAGAATTGTTGATCGTGTTATGGATAACTACTATTTTAGAGATGGAACTGTCCATCGTGGTGATCATTTACTCTTTATACACGAATTATGCGGGTTGTTCAAGTGTGCAGGTATTACAACAGATCAAGTCAAGAAGAAGTTATTCTCATTATCACTAAAAGGAAGAGCTGAGGAATGGTACAAGCTGCTGAAGAATGGTCAAGCTCTTGAATGGGAGGAAATTGTACCTCTCTTTTATTCAAATTTTTATCCTCCTAGTGAGATTCAGAAAGATCGGAATCAAATATACAACTTTTGGCCTCTTGATGGATAAAGTACATCTCTTCATGATAAGGGAGATTGAAGTTATTAATGCTCAAATGTCCTATCCATGAGCTCCCCAACAATATTATTATCAATAACTTTTATGCAAGGCTTTCTCTTCATGATAAGGATCTATTGGATGCTTCTTGTGCTGGATCATTTACACGCATGGAAGAAGGAGCTAAATGGGATCTTCTAGACCGTATTCAAGACAATGCTGAAGCATGGGAGAATGATAAAGGAAGAAAGGCAGGTATAAATTATGATTATGAATGCATTAAATCTTTTATGGGAACTGATGACTTTCGTAATAGTAATGCTTATGGTCTAGATTCTCAAGCTATTGCAAGTTATTTTAAAGGTTTTGCTTCTTATATTGAAATTCCTAAAAAGAAGTGGAATAAGTATCATGGACCTTATAAAGATATTGCTAATTGTGTTCCTGCAAGAAATACTGAAGTTTATACTGCTAATCATGTTTTACCTGAATCTTACATTGAGAAAATGCCTTTCCCAGTTAAAGTAAAGGAACATTCTATGATAGCTAGTATGGTTAATGAAAGTACAAATAAAGCTGTTAAACCTGATGAACAAATAGCTGTTGAACCTGTAGTAGCAAATGTGAAAGACTTTTTCACTATATATGTAGAAGATGGACACACTATCCTCTGTAAGGATACTTCTAATATTATTCACAAAGTAGTATTATGAGAGCTAGTGTCCCCGTGTTTTCTGTTAGAATAAGTGATCATTGCTACAATGGTTCATGTGATAGTTATATCGTTAAATTTATGCATGATACTGAAAGTTATTATGAGAGAGGGAAGAATGTTCTTATGCATCTCAATAACATTAAGTTTCCTTACTTTATGCTGAAAGTCTTTATGTTACATTTGTTTTGCCTTCCTATGCTAGCAGCCTCTAGTTTCAACAATTTATTTCCTTACAAAACTCCCTTGCATAGGAAGAGGGTTAGACTTAAACATGTGTATTTTTGCTTCTTGATGCTCTATTTTACTTCAATTCATATTCTTATGTAAGCATCATTGAAATTATCATGCCCATCTTAATGGCTTTAAAGAAAGAGCTTTTTGGGAGACAACCCAATATACTTTTGCTTTCAGTTTGTTTTTGTTTATTTGAGTCTTGGAAGTTAATGCTTCTGCAATAACCTCTCATTATCCCTTTTGTTTAGTTTTTGTGTCAAGATGAACCTCTAATGAGAGAGAAGTAAGATTTGGGGAAGTTGCTGTCCCAAAACAGATTTTTGTGCTTCACTATAAAAAATCGTGAAGAATCCCAGAACATTGTACTTATCTGTAATTTTTTGTGTGAATTCCCCAGGTTATTATTTAACTTTATTTAGTTTTGCACTTTTTGATTTGAGCAACAGAAGATTTTCGAAAAAATTGATCTTTACCTGTTGGTCTGTTTTGACATATTTTGGCAACTCTTGCATTTGCTTCTTATATCGATTTCCTTTTTGAATTCCTTTTGGGATTTCGGAAGTAGTTGCTACAGTAGCTTATGTTTTGATGGATTTTAGTTGAAATTGAATTTAAAAGGGTTTATAAACTCGCTTGCACCAATGTTGCTAATGAGAATTGTGTGAAGTTTTATGTGAAAGAAATTTTCAGATTGTAGGAGAAAATGGTGTAATAAGATGGTGAATGGTTAAATGAATCAAGCAATATGTGTATGAAGATGAAGATATTGATGTTATGCAAGCGGCGACTCCGTAAACATTTATCAAAATGCCAAGTTCAGAGACCTGTAGAGTCCGTTTTTTAATAGGTAACAGTTCTGGTAAGAAAAGGTCCGCAAAAAATCTGCCAATTTATATTTCTGCAGTTTTTATCTAACATGGAGAGCAATGAGTTTAAAAAGGGATGGAAACAGAGCCAGGGTGGCTCACACCACCCCATGGTGCGGGCCCACCTGGCCGCGCCACCAAGGGGTGGGGCCTGTTCGTCTGCGGTACCAAAGTTCGCAGGCCAGTGCATGGCGGTACCTAAGTTGCCTGAAATTGCCGCGTTTCGAAAAGTTGGGCCGCCAACTACTGAGAGGGGACATTTCGAGGCAAACTCATCTCACCCCTGCCAAATTCAAACATCCTGTTGAACTGCCCCGTGAAGTAGACAGTCGGGACCCTCATGTCGGTCATCTGTCCATGACGCGAGCGCCGACACGGCAACCTCTTAGGCAAATCGAGTAGCTAAGTGGATTAGATGCATTGAGCAATTTTACATATCCATTTCCACGTTTCCCCTAGCACCGGCAGCGTCAGAATCCACCCTCCAGGCAGGACGATCCCTTCGGACATTTGACTTCCGGCGCCAAGTTGCTGCGCCCAGTCGCTGATCCTGAGCTCCAATGGCGCATGCCGTAGCCGCCGTTGCGAGGCTCTAGCCCGCCTCCGCCGCCGACGAGCCGAGTAGATCGGAGGATGGTAGATCCTACTATCAAGGAAGAAGAAGTTCTGGCTACAAGCGGGTGAGCTACCTTTCTCTTTGCTATTCGCACTAATTATAACTACTAGCTGACTACTGAACCGCAAATTGTTTGTTAGCCCAACGCTGACAAACATATTTTGTCCATAGTTTTCTGTCAAGTGGGATCTCCGTGGACCCCCCCCCCTTACCTGGTTACGGTAGTCCTCTACAGGTACGACTCTAGGGGCAAGTGGTATGGACACCATTGTTTCATGATGGAAGAAGCGTCTGCGCAGATCTACACTATATCTGGTATGGTTGCTTCTCTGCGTAATCATGATGAATTATGGCCGAAGTAGGCTGCAAATTTCAGCTTCATGGATGAACGTGGCATCATGGTTCCTCTAACGTGTGACAGTCAGCTAATTGGGTTGGTAAAAAGGTATGCTTTGGCTGCCATGTTTGAGCTGAAATGTGATGTACTGGATGTGGAAGCTGCTGCAACTGGGAGTCGCCCTTCTATTCTTGGACAGGGTGGTTGCTCGAACCCAATTAACTCCTGGTAAGCAAAGGTCTCTTGGGGTTCGCATGTTTGTGCTGAATTGTAATTTTTGTTTTATTTACTCTGTAGATATTGTGCAGTTATGCAACAGTCTTGTTTCTTTGACAGGAAGTGCCGCAAGGTTAGAAACATGACTACCGGGTCAGTCATTTTGCTGCCTGAAGAAATTAAAAACGAGTGGAAAGATGATGCTGGACACGATTCTGGTGCCCATTGTCCTGGTGATGCAGAGTACATGAAGCTAAGAAAATTGGCACCGAGGAAGAGGAAGAAGGTAGGAAATGAAGAAGCCAGTGGATGTGAAGGCTTGGCACCCAGGCTGCGAAAGAAGGCTGCTGGCAATGAAGATGCATAGTAATGTGTTGAACTTGAACCTATATATGTAATTCTGTTAAATTCTAGAGCTCTATGTGTGGCACGTTGCTGGGCGAAACAATCTACCCATGTTCTCTGAGTAAAATGTACCGCGACTTACGGTTTGGAAACGCTGGAGTCAATAGTTGAATCCGAAATTGTGATTGTGCCACGATTGCACCGGTTCCACGATTGCTGAGGGGCAGGAGGTCTCCAAATACGACGGAATGTAAGTGGCATAGAAATAAATTATTTAAGTTGCCACACTCCACGAAGCAGCAACTTATTTCATATGCTACACAACGACGTGGCACCATAGACAGCAATGGAAACCGATAATTCCCAGACGCTTGAGCCCGTCTATCTCACCGCCTCCCTGCTCCTGCATCCCCTGCGTCTGGCGAAGCTCCTGGATCTCCATTAACCAGGTGTATGTGCTTCCACTTTATAAATTGTGGCTGTGCCATTTGCATGCGGCACAATCCACGTAGATTACGTTTCAACAAACCACCAATTTCAGAATACCACCATGATCAGACAAAAGAAAGTGATGCAGGGTTAAGATAGACTAACGGGAGAGCAATTTTTTTCCTCCCAGGACTCCAGGACCACTAGTTCAGACTGCTAGGTCAACAAGTACTACTATTACAACATAAAAATGCACGGATCTCAAGCTAAATAGAACTAGTTATCACACATCTCCTTGGTCTTCCTAATCTTAGCCCGATGCGCATATTCCTGCAAGAGCAAGGATCGAATCGTCTGCTCCTTCCTTTTAGCATCTTCCTTGCACAACTTCAATTGTTTATCTGTATATTTCCTCATGCACTTGTCAATACTCGTAGTTGTGAACTGCAAGACTTTGGCCTGGTGAAGATCATTCCTTGCTTGAGTTAGTTCTTGCTCTGCTTTAGCCTTCAGGGCCAAAGCCACGTCCCTCTCCTTCTCGACTTTGCTAACATTGTCTTGCACCCTCCTGAGATCTCGGTTAAGCTTGGTCGTGTCAACTGGGTCCCATAGCTTCATCTCAACACTGTCAAGAAGTGAGCTGACTACGGATTCTTTCAACTCAACAGTCATATCCCATAGTTTGTCCAGCATTTTCTACATCGATTTGGGCCACTCTGGGTCTACCCATTTGACAACACTACAACTTCTGCCTTGCATCATTGCATGATGTCCTTGACACTGTAGAAACCTCCTGCCTGCGTTTCGTCCTTCGAACGATACAAATTTAGCGGGCACATGTCCATGTTTACATAGCAGAGGACTGTCTTCATCCACTAAACCATGATAGTCGGAGTCATACATCGTCTGGTTGGCCTAACACATCATACGTGCATGAGTAAACATAGTAGATCTAGCTCAAAAAATAGATAACTGGCCACAGATGATAGAGATAGAGATGAGACAACTCACATTGAAATCACCGCCCCTGTTGTCACGACGCGTTTCCTCGCCATCTCCCCTTGAATCCATGGCGAGAGGGAAGGGGGGTGGCTGCTGGAGAGAGGATTGGGATGGAGGCGCCGTCGGCTTGCAGCTACGGCAGGATGGGAGTGAAGTGGGTAAATTGGCTTCGAGGGGAAGGAAGAGAAGTATGGGGAGGAAGAGAAGTATGGGGAGGAAGAGAAGTAATGGGGATGTGACACTAGGATGTGGCCCACTGAACTCGTGAGTCATGACACTCGCAACAGGGGAGCGCCCGATGTTGCCAGTTTGTCCAGAGCAAGTGTGGCCAATCATGCCGCATAACAACCTACTCGTGGATCGCTCTCACGAAGACCATCCCAATCATCCAAGCGCCCTCATCGAACGGTATGTAACAACTATGTTAGGGCGTTCCTTCTAGAAGACTCGGTATAACGGCCACCCATTGGGGGGCTAAGGTTAGGGCTCTCCTAAGGTTAATTAGGATGCATATGTGGTTTGTGAAAAGAGCAGACATGCAATGACACTGGTGGATCCATATGTGGTTTGTGAAAAGAACAAACATGCAATCACAATGGGTGGATCCATGTGTGGTTCATGAGAAGAACACACATGCAATGACACTGGTGGATCCATGTGTGGTTTGTGAGAAGAACACGAATCCAATGACACTGGGTGTGGTTCATGAAAAGAACACACATCCAATGGCACTGGGTGTGGTTCATGAAAAGAACACATATCCAATGACACTAGATGTGGTTCATGAAAAGAACAGACATGCAATGACACTGGTGGATCCATATGTGGTTTGTGGAAAGAACGGACATGCAATGACTCTATCTATGGTTCATGAAAAGAAAAGACATTCAATGACACTGATGTATCCATATGTGGTTCATGCGAAGAACACACATGCAATGACACTGGTGGATCCATGTGTGGTTTGTGAGAAGAACATACATGCAATGACACTAGGTGGATCCATGTGTGGTTTGTGAAAAGAACAGACATGCAATCACACTAGGTGGATCCATATGTGGTTTGTTTAGAAGAACACACATGCAATGACTCTAGTTGTGGTTCATGAAAAGAATACACATGCAATGACACTGGTGGATCCATGTGTGGTTTTTGAAAAGAACAGACATGCAATCACACTAGGTGGATCCATGTGTGGTTTGTGAAAAGAATAGACATGCAATCACACGGGGTGGATCCATGTGTGGTTTGTTTAGAAGAACAGACATGCAATGACTCTAGTTGTGGTTCATCAAAAGAACACACATGCAATGACACTGGTGGATCCATGTGTGGTTTGTGAAAAGAACAGACATGCAATCACACTAGGTGGATCCATGTGTGGTTTGTTTAGAGGAACATACATGCAATGACACTGGGTGTGGTTCATGAGAAGAACATACATGCAATCACACTCGGTGGATCCATGTGTGGTTCGTGGAAAGAAGAGACATGGAATGACTCTAGCTGTGGTTCATGAAAAGAACACACATGCAATGACACTGGTGTATCCATGTGTGGTTCATGAAAAGAACACACATGCAATGACACTGGTGGATCCATGTGTGGTTTGTGAAAAGAACAGACATGCAATCACACTAGGTGGATCCATGTGTGGTTTGTGAAAAGAATAGACATGCAATCACACGGGGTGGATCCATGTGTGGTTTGTTTAGAAGAACACACATGCAATGACTCTAGTTGTGGTTCATGAAAAGAACACACATGCAATGACACTGGTGGATCCATGTGTGGTTTGTGAAAAGAACAGACATGCAATCACACTAGGTGGATCCATGTGTGGTTTGTTTAGAGGAACATACATGCAATGACACTGGGTGTGGTTCATGAGAAGAACAGACATGCAATCACACTGGTGGATCCATATGTGGTTTGTGGAAGGAACAGAGATGCAATGACCCTAGCTGTGGTTCATGACAAGAACAGACATGCAATGACACTGGTAGATCCATGTGTGATTCATGAAAAGAACACACATGCAATGACACTGGTGGATCCATGTGTGGTTTGTGAAAAGAACAGACATGCGATCACACTAGGTGGATCCATGTGTGGTTTGTGAAAAGAACAGACATGCAATCACACTAGGTGGATCCATGTGTGGTTTGTTTAGAAGAACACACATGCAATGACTCTAGTTGTGGTTCATGAAAAGAACACACATGCAATGACACTGGTGGATCCATGTGTGGTTTGTGAAAAGAACAGGCATGCAATCACACTAGATGGATCCATGTGTGGTTTGTTTCGAGGAATAGACATGCAATGACACCGGGTCTGGTTCATGAGAAGAACAAACATGCAATCTCACTAGGTGGATCCATGTGTGGTTCGTGGAAAGAACAGACATGTAGTGACTCTAGTTGTAGTTCATGGAAAGAACACACATGCAATGACACTGGTGGATCCATGTGTGGTTTGTGAAAAGAACAGACATGCAATCACACTAGGTGGATCCATGTGTGGTTTGTTTAGAGGAACATACATGCAATGACACTGGGTGTGGTTCATGAGAAGAACATACATGCAATCACACTCGGTGGATCCATGTGTGGTTCGTGGAAAGAATAGACATGGAATGACTCTAGCTGTGGTTCATGAAAAGAACACACATGCAATGACATTGGTGTATCCATGTGTGGTTTGTGAAAAGAACATACATGCAATGACACTGGTGGATCCATGTGTGGTTTTTGAAAAGAACAGACATGCAATCACACTAGGTGGATCCATGTGTGGTTTGTGAAAAGAATAGACATGCAATCACACGGGGTGGATCCATGTGTGGTTTGTTTAGAAGAACACACATGCAATGACTCTAGTTGTGGTTCATGAAAAGAACACACATGCAATGACACTGGTGGATCCATGTGTGGTTTGTGAAAAGAACAGACATGCAATCACACTAGGTGGATCCATGTGTGGTTTGTTTAGAGGAACATACATGCAATGACACTGGGTGTGGTTCATGAGAAGAACAGACATGCAATCACATTGGTGGATCCATATGTGGTTTGTGGAAGGAACAGAGATGCAATGACCCTAGCTGTGGTTCATGACAAGAACAGACATGCAATGACACTGGTGGATCCATGTGTGATTCATGAAAAGAACACACATGCAATGACACTGGTGGATCCATGTGTGGTTTGTGAAAAGAAAAGACATCCGATCACACTAGGTGGATCCATGTGTGGTTTGTGAAAAGAACAGACATGCAATCACACTAGGTGGATCCATGTGTGGTTTCTTTAGAAGAACACACATGCAATGACTCTAGTTGTGGTTCATGAAAAGAACGCACATGCAATGACACTGGTGGATCCATGTGTGGTTTGTGAAAAGAACATACATGCAATCACACTAGAAGGATCCATGTGTGGTTTGTTTAGAGGAACATACATGCAATGACACTGGGTGTGGTTCGTGAGAAGAACATACATGCAATCACACTCGGTGGATCCATGTGTGGTTCGTGGAAAGAATAGACATGGAATGACTCTAGCTGTGGTTCATGAAAAGAACACACATGCAATGACATTGGTGTATCCATGTGTGGTTTGTGAAAAGAACATACATGCAATGACACTGGTGGATCCATGTGTGGTTTTTGAAAAGAACAGACATGCAATTACACTAGGTGGATCCATGTGTGGTTTGTGAAAAGAATAGACATGCAATCACAAGGGGTGGATCCATGTGTGGTTTGTTTAGAAGAACACACATGCAATGACTCTAGTTGTGGTTCATGAAAAGAACACACAAGCAATGACACTGGTGGATCCATGTGTGGTTTGTGAAAAGAACAGACATGCAGTCACACTAGGTGGATCCATGTGTGGTTTGTTTAGAGGAACATACATGCAATGACACTGGGTGTGGTTCATGAGAAGAACAGACATGCAATCACACTGGTGGATCCATATGTGGTTTGTGGAAGGAACAGAGATGCAATGACCCTAGCTGTGGTTCATGACAAGAACAGACATGCAATGACACTGGTAGATCCATGTGTGATTCATGAAAAGAACACACATGCAATGACACTGGTGGATCCATGTGTGGTTTGTGAAAAGAACAGACATGCGATCACACTAGGTGGATCCATGTGTGGTTTGTGAAAAAAACAGACATGCAATCACACTAGGTGGATCCATGTGTGGTTTGTTTAGAAGAACACACATGCAATGACTCTAGTTGTGGTTCATGAAAAGAACACACATGCAATGACACTGGTGGATCCATGTGTGGTTTGTGAAAAGAACAGGCATGCAATCACACTAGATGGATCCATGTGTGGTTTGTTTAGAGGAATAGACATGCAATGACACCGGGTCTGGTTCAAGAGAAGAACAAACATGCAATCACACTAGGTGGATCCATGTGTGGTTCGTGGAAAGAGCAGACATGCAGTGACTCTAGTTGTAGTTCATGGAAAGAACACACATGCAATGACACTGGTGGATCCATGTGTGGTTTGTGAAAAGAACAGACATGCAATCACACTAGGTGGATCCATGTGTGGTTTGTTTAGAGGAACATACATGCAATGACACTGGGTGTGGTTCATGAGAAGAACATACATGCAATCACACTCGGTGGATCCATGTCTGGTTTGTGGAAAGAATAGACATGGAATGACTCTAGCTGTGATTCATGAAAAGAACACACATGCAATGACATTGGTGTATCCATGTGTGGTTTGTGAAAAGAACATACATGCAATGACACTGGTGGATCCATGTGTGGTTTTTGAAAAGAACAGACATGCATTCACACTAGGTGGATCCATGTGTGGTTTGTGAAAAGAATAGACATGCAATCACACTGGGTGGATCCATGTGTGGTTTGTTTAGAAGAACACACATGCAATGACTCTAGTTGTGGTTCATGAAAAGAACACACATGCAATGACACTGGTGGATCCATGTGTGGTTTGTGAAAAGAACAGACATGCAATCACACTAGGTGGATCCATGTGTGGTTTGTTTAGAGGAACATACATGCAATGACACTGGGTGTGGTTCATGAGAAGAACAGACATGCAATCACACTGGTGGATCCATATGTGGTTTGTGGAAGGAACAGAGATGCAATGACCCTAGCTGTGGTTCATGACAAGAACAGACATGCAATGACACTGGTGGATCCATGTGTGATTCATGAAAAGAACACACATGCAATGACACTGGTGGATCCATGTGTGGTTTGTGAAAAGAACAGACATGCGATCACACTAGGTGGATCCATGTGTGGTTTGTGAAAAGAATAGACATGCAATCACACGGGGTGGATCCATGTGTGGTTTGTTTAGAAGAACACACATGCAATGACTCTAGTTGTGGTTCATGAAAAGAACACACATGCAATGACACTGGTGGATCCATGTGTGGTTTGTGAAAAGAACAGACATGCAATCACACTAGGTGGATCCATGTGTGGTTTGTTTAGAGGAACATACATGCAATGACACTGGGTGTGGTTCATGAGAAGAACAGACATGCAATCACACTGGTGGATCCATATGTGGTTTGTGGAAGGAACAGAGATGCAATGACCCTAGCTGTGGTTCATGACAAGAACAGACATGCAATGACACTGGTAGATCCATGTGTGATTCATGAAAAGAACACACATGCAATGACACTGGTGGATCCATGTGTGGTTTGTGAAAAGAACAGACATGCGATCACACTAGGTGGATCCATGTGTGGTTTGTGAAAAGAACAGACATGCAATCACACTAGGTGGATCCATGTGTGGTTTGTTTAGAAGAACACACATGCAATGACTCTAGTTGTGGTTCATGAAAAGAACACACATGCAATGACACTGGTGGATCCATGTGTGGTTTGTGAAAAGAACAGGCATGCAATCACACTAGATGGATCTATGTGTGGTTTGTTTAGAGGAATAGACATGCAATGACACCGGGTCTGGTTCATGAGAAGAACAAACATGCAATCACACTAGGTGGATCCATGTGTGGTTCGTGGAAAGAACAGACATGCAGTGACTCTAGTTGTAGTTCATGGAAAGAACACACATGCAATGACACTGGTGGATCCATGTGTGGTTTGTGAAAAGAACAGACATGCAATCAAACTAGGTGGATCCATGTGTGGTTTGTTTAGAGGAACATACATGCAATGACACTGGGTGTGGTTCATGAGAAGAACAGACATGCAATCACACTGGTGGATCCATATGTGGTTTGTGGAAGGAACAGAGATGCAATGACCCTAGCTGTGGTTCATGACAAGAACAGACATGCAATGACACTGGTAGATCCATGTGTGATTCATGAAAAGAACACACATGCAATGACACTGGTGGATCCATGTGTGGTTTGTGAAAAGAACAGACATGCGATCACACTAGGTGGATCCATGTGTGGTTTGTGAAAAGAACAGACATGCAATCACACTAGGTGGATCCATGTGTGGTTTGTTTAGAAGAACACACATGCAATGACTCTAGTTGTGGTTCATGAAAAGAACACACATGCAATGACACTGGTGGATCCATGTGTGGTTTGTGAAAAGAACAGGCATGCAATCACACTAGATGGATCTATGTGTGGTTTGTTTAGAGGAATAGACATGCAATGACACCGGGTCTGGTTCATGAGAAGAACAAACATGCAATCACACTAGGTGGATCCATGTGTGGTTCGTGGAAAGAACAGACATGCAGTGACTCTAGTTGTAGTTCATGGAAAGAACACACATGCAATGACACTGGTGGATCCATGTGTGGTTTGTGAAAATAACAGACATGCAATCACACTAGGTGGATCCATGTGTGGTTTGTTTAGAGGAACATACATGCAATGACACTGGGTGTGGTTCATGAGAAGAACAGACATGCAATCACATTGGTGGATCCATATGTGGTTTGTGGAAGGAACAGAGATGCAATGACCCTAGCTGTGGTTCATGACAAGAACAGACATGCAATGACACTGGTGGATCCATGTGTGATTCATGAAAAGAACACACATGCAATGACACTGGTGGATCCATGTGTGGTTTGTGAAAAGAAAAGACATCCGATCACACTAGGTGGATCCATGTGTGGTTTGTGAAAAGAACAGACATGCAATCACACTAGGTGGATCCATGTGTGGTTTCTTTAGAAGAACACACATGCAATGACTCTAGTTGTGGTTCATGAAAAGAACGCACATGCAATGACACTGGTGGATCCATGTGTGGTTTGTGAAAAGAACATACATGCAATCACACTAGAAGGATCCATGTGTGGTTTGTTTAGAGGAACATACATGCAATGACACTGGGTGTGGTTCGTGAGAAGAACATACATGCAATCACACTCGGTGGATCCATGTGTGGTTCGTGGAAAGAATAGACATGGAATGACTCTAGCTGTGGTTCATGAAAAGAACACACATGCAATGACATTGGTGTATCCATGTGTGGTTTGTGAAAAGAACATACATGCAATGACACTGGTGGATCCATGTGTGGTTTTTGAAAAGAACAGACATGCAATCACACTAGTTGGATCCATGTGTGGTTTGTGAAAAGAATAGACATGCAATCACACGGGGTGGATCCATGTGTGGTTTGTTTAGAAGAACACACATGCAATGACTCTAGTTGTGGTTCATGAAAAGAACACACATGCAATGACACTGGTGGATCCATGTGTGGTTTGTGAAAAGAACAGACATGCAATCACACTAGGTGGATCCATGTGTGGTTTGTTTAGAGGAACATACATGCAATGACACTGGGTGTGGTTCATGAGAAGAACAGACATGCAATCACATTGGTGGATCCATATGTGGTTTGTGGAAGGAACAGAGATGCAATGACCCTAGCTGTGGTTCATGACAAGAACAGACATGCAATGACACTGGTGGATCCATGTGTGATTCATGAAAAGAACACACATGCAATGACACTGGTGGATCCATGTGTGGTTTGTGAAAAGAACAGACATGCGATCACACTAGGTGGATCCATGTGTGGTTTGTGAAAAGAACAGACATGCAATCACACTAGGTGGATCCATGTGTGGTTTGTTTAGAAGAACACACATGCAATGACTCTAGTTGTGGTTCATGAAAAGAACACACATGCAATGACACTGGTGGATCCATGTGTGGTTTGTGAAAAGAACATACATGCAATCACACTAGAAGGATCCATGTGTGGTTTGTTTAGAGGAACATACATGCAATGACACTGGGTGTGGTTCGTGAGAAGAACATACATGCAATCACACTCGGTGGATCCATGTGTGGTTCGTGGAAAGAATAGACATGGAATGACTCTAGCTGTGGTTCATGAAAAGAACACACATGCAATGACACTGGTGTATCCATGTGTGGTTTGTGAAAAGAACATACATGCAATGACACCGGTGGATCCATGTGTGGTTTTTGAAAAGAACAGACATGCAATCACACTAGGTGGATCCATGTGTGGTTTGTGAAAAGAATAGACATGCAATCACACGGGTTGGATCCATGTGTGGTTTGTTTAGAAGAACACACATGCAATGACTCTAGTTGTGGTTCATGAAAAAAAAACACATGCAATGACACTGGTCGATCCATGTGTGGTTCATGAAAAGAACAGACATGCAATGACACTGGGTGTGGTTCATGAGAAGAACAGACATGCAATCACACTAGTGGATCCATATGTGGTTTGTGGAAGGAACAAAGATGCAATGACCCTAGCTGTGGTTCATGACAAGAACAGACATGCAATGACACTGGTGGATCCATGTGTGATTCATGAAAATAACACACATGCAATGACACTGGTGGATCCATGTATTGTTTGTGAAAAGAACAGACATGCGATCACACTAGATGGATCCATGTGTGGTTTGTTTAGAGGAATAGACATGCAATGACACCGGGTCTAGTTCATGAGAAGAACAAACATGCAATCACACTGGGTGGATCCATGTGTGGTTCGTGGAAAGAACAGACATGCAGTGACTCTAGTTGTAGTTCATGGAAAGAACACACATGCAATGACACTGGTGGATCCATGTGTGGTTTGTGAAAAGAACAGACATGCAATCACACTAGGTGGATCCATGTGTGGTTTGTTTAGAGGAACATACATGCAATGACACTGGGTGTGGTTCGTGAGAAGAACATACATGCAATCACACTCGGTGGATCCATGTGTGGTTCGTGGAAAGAATAGACATGGAATGACTCTAGCTGTGGTTCATGAAAAGAACACACATGCAATGACACTGGTGTATCCATGTGTGGTTTGTGAAAAGAACATACATGCAATGACACTGGTGGATCCATGTGTGGTTTTTGAAAAGAACAAACATGCAATCACACTAGGTGGATCCATGTGTGGTTTGTGAAAAGAATAGACATGCAATCACACGGGGTGGATCCATGTGTGGTTTGTTTAGAAGAACACACATGCAATGACTCTAGTTGTGGTTCATGAAAAAAACACACATGCAATGACACTGGTCGATCCATGTGTGGTTTGTGAAAAGAACAGACATGCAATCACACTAGGTGGATCCATGTGTGGTTTGTTTAGAGGAACATACATGCAATGACACTGGGTGTGGTTCATGAGAAGAACAGACATGCAATCACACTGGTGGATCCATATGTGGTTTGTGGAAGGAACAGAGATGCAATGACCCTAGCTGTGGTTCATGACAAGAACAGACATGCAATGACACTGGTGGATCCATGTGTGATTCATGAAAAGAACACACATGCAATGACACTGGTGGATCCATGTGTGGTTTGTGAAAAGAACAGACATGCGATCACACTAGGTGGATCCATGTGTGGTTTGTGAAAAGAACAGACATGCAATCACACTAGGTGGATCCATGTGTGGTTTGTTTAGAAGAACACACATGCAATGACTCTAGTTGTGGTTCATGAAAAGAACACACATGCAATGACACTGGTGGATCCATGTGTGGTTTGTGAAAAGAACAGACATGCAATCACACTAGGTGGATCCATGTGTGGTTTGTTTAGAGGAACATACATGCAATGACACTAGGTGTGGTTCATGAGAAGAACAGACATGCAATCACACTGGTGGATCCATATGTGGTTTGTGGAAGGAACAGAGATGCAATGACCCTAGCTGTGGTTCATGACAAGAACAGACATGCAATGACACTGGTGGATCCATATGTGATTCATGAAAAGAAGACACATGCAATGACACTGATGGATCCATGTGTGGTTGGTGAAAAGAACAGACATGTAATCACACTAGGTTTGATCTGTTGGGGGGATAACCCCGGGTAGGGTCACTCCGGGGTATAGAGGCCGAGTTAGCCGAGGTTCGGCAAGGCCATAGCGGATGCTGGCCGGGTCAACTCTAGGCAGGCCGGATCACGGGGTAACCCGGACCAGGAGGGGGTCGCCTAACATTGTCTCAGCCGACTTAAGGAGTAAGTCGGAAGTGCCCGTCTAACTTGTATGCGGGAACATGTATAGCCGGATCTACTACGATCCGGGTCCTCGCTTAGCTTCTAGGAGAAGGAAGGAATCTCTCTGGTCAAAAAGAAGGTCCAGTACGCACTACATGAGTGAAGCAAGCAAAGGCAGGACCACCGGGTCATGGTCGACAAGGGTGACGATGCCCATGTCGGCTTTCGCAGGCGCCGCAGAGGCTTACGTAGCTAAAGCATGTATGACGTGGGGGAAAAGCACCCCGGTCGGGTTACAACTTTGAGAGGAGGCATATTCTTAGGAATATGCCTCCACGTATGCCCTAGGCAGGGACAAAGCCTCCTCTATATAAGGGGGGCTATGGTTTCAGTAGAAGGGGGTTTGGGATTTCTTTGATACTAGCGGAGCTAAGGTTCTAGGGAAAAAACTATGGGCAAGAGTAAGAGAGCTCCTTCTTCCTCCTCTCGCCAATACAGCTCTAGGAGCACTTGTAATCTTGAAAGGAAATCAATATGAACTTCTGTGTGGAGAATCACTCCACTATCCCTCCCTGGATTCCCCTAGCGTGTATTAGTCCCCACCTTTAGCCTATCCATGGCATCTGCCGTGACACCACCATGACAGTTGGCGCCCACCGTGGGGCTAACAGGGCTAGCAGGGGTGAAGATCCGGACGGGAAACCTCATCGGCACCAGCGAACGCATCGTCTCCGGGCTCGTTCAGCGCTTTGGAGCAATGGACTTCGTCAGCGACAACGCTGGCTGCTTCGGCACGCGCCCGCTTCCGTGCAACGGCCTCTTTGTCAAGTTGGGTGCACACAAGGTCTACGTTGCGGTGGACGTATCATGCGTTCACCCGCAGCGCGTCGTCGAGGCAGGGGAACCACCCCTTAGTGTGGTTCATGGGGCGCGTATCACTCGCTCCCCGAACCATGCTGAAGTGATGATGAATGCGCCAGGGGCAGGCGCGAGCAAGGACCCAGCACCGGACCCGGAGGTAACACCTAAGGCACCAAGGAAAGGTAGACGGCCTCCACTAGAGAGGCCTGAGAACGTACTGAGAGAAGCTATGGATAGCTTGGCTAACCCGGTAGCAGCAGTGGTAGATCCGGCTCAGGCAGAGGCCGAGCTAGAGGAAACTAGGCAAAAGATACTAGAGGGCGCAAAGAAAATAGCCGCGGCTCAGCAGTCGCTGAACATGACGCTGCGTGAGTATGCAAAGGCAAACAAAGTTGATATGGTAAAAGTAAAAGGGAGAAATCTCATGAGCGAGATGAACATAGAAGGTGATGATGGAGCCGAGGAGTCGGAAAACTATTTGTCTGTGGGGTTGCCGAGGTATAGTACCCCGGTGAAGAACCTCAGAGCAGCGGATGCAGCTGCATCCGAGTTAGAGGGTCTGACGGGTGAGGCCCGTCAAAGACGGCAAGATAGGGTTAACGAGCTGGTTCGGATCACGAACAGACAGAATGAAGAGCTACTGAGAGCTAACCCGGAGAGAGCTGGAGCTTCCAAAATCGTCCATTCGGCGATGGGTAACCCGGAGAAATCCGCTGGAGCCGCATCGTCACCTCATGGTGGTCCAAGGAGAGAAGAGGTAGTAACCTCGGCCAGACGAAACAAACAAATCGTCCCATACGACCCGACGCGTGCAGGAAAAGAAAAAGAAACGCGGAAAAATGATGATCGACGAAGTGTGAGCCGAGGTGAAGCTGGCCGAGGTAACCACGACCAAGGCTATGCCGGTCAAGGGAACGCTGCCAACGGCAATGCCGGACAGCGAAACTCTGCAGGAGAAGGACAACCGTAGCAACGGAATATACCAAGGCAAGAGCAAAGCGCCGGCCGAGGTATGCAACAGAAAGGTGCGCCCCAAGTGCAAAACCAATACAATGACGGTGATTCGGAGATGGTGAACGCGGGGTACCCGAGACCGGACTATCATGTGATAGGGTCCAGATTGGGAAGCAGGGACTTGATGCCGGATGACGCCAAGTTAAAACTGGATCGCCTGTATAGGTCGGAATAGACCGAATCTCAAGGTCCACCGGGTCCAGAGTGCTTTGGTCCCCGGATCATGAAGGAGCCACCGGTACCCAACTTCCAGTTGCCCAGAGGCACGAAGACGTATGACGGCAGTACCAAGCCGGAGGATTGGCTGATAAACTATGCTACAGCTGTGAAAATTGCCACTGGCAACTTGAGATGGGCTGTACGATACGTACCCCATATGTTGGAAGGTCCGACCAGAGTATGGCTGAATAATTTACCACCCGGAAGCATCAACTGCTTGATAGATTTTGAAGAAATGTTTATCAGGAACTTCTCAAGTACATATCAGAGGCCGAATAGGCTGCAGACCCTAGCAATGTGCAAGAAAAAACCTAATGAGACGGACCGTGAATTCTTGACCCGGTGGTGTACCGTGAGAAACTCGTGTGAGGGTGTCATAGAGTCACAGGCCATAGCATGGTTTGCACAAGGGTGCAGATATGGCAGCGAGTTGTGGATGAAGTTGCAAAGGAAAATGACAATTACATTGGCAGAGATGATCCGAATTGCTGATTCGTATGCCTTGGGTGATCCGACTCAACCTAGGCTCACATCAAGTGAGTCAAACGAGGAGTACTATCAGAGGGACGGAGCTGGGTCATCTCGGAGGAACAATTACAGAGGAAAAAGAAGAGATGATAGACCTGATCATCGCTACGGTTCGCAACAAGTTGCAGCTGTGAATCAAGATCATCCCGAAGCAGGGAGTAACCAACGCTAGAGAACGGGAGGGCAATGGACTCCAAGAAACGATGGCCAGAAAACATGGACTCCGGAGCAAAAGAAACAGTGGCAAGAAAAGAAAGACCGTCCGAGGTATACCTATGAGTCGATGTTAGACCAGCCGTGTAAGTTTCACACGCCAAATCCGAATAGCCCGGTGGGTCACACAACGAGGCAATGTGAGTGGATGCGTAAGATAGAACAAAGTGGTTCGAGGAATGCTCATGCACCCCAAAATGATCAACCTCGGCAAGAGTTACCCCGGCAGCAATTGCTCTCCGGAGCGAACACGCAACAGTTAATGTTGCCTCCCCCTCCGCCGAGGTATGACAACGATGAGAGAAGGGATGCAGTGCATCAGGTGGAAAATCAGCAACAGCCGGATCAGAGGTACCCCGGAAACGAGGGAAGGAATGAGTACAGAGAACATCACCAGAGCTATTGTGTGTTCACAACTGAGGAAACAAATAGGAAAAGCTTGCGGCGCCGACATATGGAGGTCAATGCGATAATGCCAGCAGTGACGAGGTACATGCCTTGGTCGGACCAGGAAATCACCTGGAACATCAAAGATCATCCTAAGCTTATGCCGAGTCCAGGCTCGTATGCGCTAGTGCTAGATCCGACATTCATTGGACCAAACATCAATGTGAGGTTCTCCAAGGTACTGACTGACAATAGTAGTAGCATTAACATCATGTATGCGGATACGATGCGCAAGTTGAGCATCTCGGAGAACATGCTCCAGGCTACGAGAACAACTTTCCATGGCATTGTACCAGGCATTTCTTGTGAGCCCATAGGCAAAGTCCGGGTCGACGTGCTATTCGGCACAAGGGATAACTACCGAACTGAAAATATGGAGTTTGAGGTGGTGAACTTGGAATGTACGTATCACGCGTTACTCGGAAGACCAGCATTGAACAAGTTCATGGCAAGCTGCCACATCAGTTATCTGAAGATGAAGTTGCCTAGGCCAAATGGAGTGATTACCATTGCTGGAGATTTCCGACGTTCCATTGAGTGTGCTTCAGCCGGGTCTAACCTAGCCGATTCACTCGTGATTGCGCAAGAGAAAAGAAAAATCCAAGAGGTGGCGGCATTAGCTCAGTCCGCGCAGCAGTATATGCCGGCGTTGAGTAACCCGCATGGCAGCGTTTCATTCCAAGCCGCAAAGGACACCAAGAAGGTTCCAGTTGAGGACATGTTCCCGGAGCGCACCGTAACAATTGGTGTCGGGTTAACTGACAAATAGGAAAGCGAGCTCGTCAACTTCCTCCGTGAGAATCGAGATATTTTTGCTTGGTCTACACAAGACTTGCAAGGTGTTCCGAGGGAGTTGGCCGAGCACTCTTTGAACGTAAGGCCCAGAGCAAGGCCGGTGAAGCAACCTCTCCGCCGCTTCGCCGAGGATAGGAGAAAAGTCATTGGAGACGAGATAGCTCGATTGCTAGCAGCAGGATATATCATGGAAGTACTATATCCGGATTGGCTCTCTAATCCGGTGCTAGTAGAAAAGAAGAAGGATGATCTGAACGTAGCAGTGGTTTGGCATATGTGTATCGATTACACGAACCTGAACAAGGCGTGTCCAAAAGATCCATTTCCACTGCCGAGGATAGATCAGGTCATAGACTCAACCGCGGGATGTGAACTGTTGTCATTCATTGATGCATATTCTGGTTTCCACCAGATACCTCTGAACCCGGATGATCAAATAAAGACTGCGTTTATTACCCCGTACAGGGCTTATTGCTATCGCACTATACCGTTTAGTTTGCGTAATGCAAGTGCAACGTACCAAAGATGTATGCAAAAATGTTTGCACGACCAAATAGCTCAAAACGTACAAGTATACGTGGATGATGTGGTTATCAAGACCAAGTAAAGCAAAACGCTCCTTGACGACATCAGGCAAATATTCGCGAACTTGAGAAGGTTCCGGATGAAGCTTAACCCCGAAAAATGTACCTTCGGTGTCCCGGCTGGAAAATTACTCGGATTTCTCGTCTCCAGCCGAGGTATCGAGGTTAATCCAACTAAGATTCGGGCCATTGAGCGAATGGAGCTGCCGAAGTGTCTTAACGATGTCCAGAAGTTCACTAGGTGCCTAGCATCGTTGAGTCGGTTTGTATGTCGGTTGGGAGAAAAGGCATTGCCTCTCTACCAACTCATGAAAAAGTCGGATAAATTTGTTTGGACGCCATAGGCCGATGAAGCCTTTGCCCACTTAAAAAAGATGTTGGCCACTGCGCCAGTGTTAGCCTCTCCACTATGAAAGGAGCCAATGTTGCTCTACATAGCCGCAACCAACCGAGTTGTAAGTGCGGTGATTGTAGTGGAGCGCAATGAAGAGGGTAAGTCGGTGCAGAGGCCAGTATATTACTTGAGCGAGGTATTGTCTGCCTCAAAACAGAACTACCCGCACTTTCAAAAGGTGGCATATGGTGTCTATATGGCGGCAAAGAAGTTAAAGCATTACTTTGAGGAGGATCCCATCAAAGTAATATGTGAAGCTCCCATATCCGAGATAATGGGTAACAAGGATGCGAGTGGTAGAATTGCAAAATGGGCAATTGAGTTAGCCCCTTATGCACCCCAATACGACAGAAGAGAAGCGATCAAGTCTCAGGCTGTGGCGGACTTTTTTGTAGATTGGGCTGAGGTACAATATGAACCACCGCCACCAGATCCGAACTACTAGAGGATGCACTTTGACGGGTCGAAAACCAAAACCGGATTAGGCGCCGGGGTTGTGCTTACCTTGCCAAAGGACCAGCTAAAATACGTATTGCAGATCCATTTCGCGGCATCGAACAATGTCGCTGAGTACGAGGCTCTTGTGCATGGGCTCAAAGTGGCAAAGGAGATTGGCATACGTCGAATAATATGCTTTGGCGACTCGGATCTGGTGGTGCAGCAAGTGTCCGGAGTGTGGGACGCCCTGGATCCAAACATGGCACTATACGAATTTCACGTGCAGAAGATATCTGGTTACTTCGTGGGGTGTGAATTTCACCATGTACCCGAGTGGAAAACGAGGCTGCCGATATGCTGTCGAAGCTCGGATCGACCCGACAGGCAATTCCACCGGGTGTAGCATTGGAACACCTCAGAAAACCATCTATCAGGCCGTCCCCAGGAACCGCCTCGATCTATGTCCCGGAAAATACGGAATCTAGAGCTGAGCCCATGGACATTGACATGGGAGGTAGTACGCGAGACCCAGGGACTGCATCAGCCAACCCGGGGACTGCCTCAGAAAACCCAGGGACTACCTCGTTTGACCCGGGGACTGCTCAGCGTGATCCGGCTGAAGTTATGCCGGTAGATCAGATGGAAATTGATGAGAATGTATTCCCTCCACGAGCGATACCAGCTTGGGCACTGCCTATATTCCAATTCCTGAAAGACGGAACGTTACCCACTGAGGAGGTGTTATCCAGGCAAACTAAGAGGAGAGCAAAAGCATACACGATTATCAATTCCGAGCTGTACAAACGAAGTGTAACCAATATCCTCCAGCGATGCGTTGACCCGGAAGAAGGGCTTGACATCCTCCGAGATATACATCAAGGAGAATGTAGGCATCATGCCTCATCCAGAGCCTTGGTGGCAAAGGCGTTCCGGCATGGATTCTACTGACCAAGTGCCTTAGAACAAGCAGAAGATCTGGTGAGAAAATGCAATGGTTGTCAAAGGTACGTCACCAAGACACATATGCCTATGTCGGAACTCAAGACCATACCAATTACGTGGCCATTTTCTGTATGGTGCTTGGATATGGTTGGCCCGTTCAAACCAGCAAGAGGAAACATGACACACATTTTGGTCATGGTGGACAAGTTTACAAAATGGATTGAAGTGAAACCTATAAGAAAATGTGATGGAGCTACGGCCGTGACATTTCTCAAAGACATCATCTTGAGATACGGTTATCCACACAGTATTATAACTGATAATGGCACAAATTTTGCGGAAGGAGCATTTGCGCGCTTTTGCCGAGAAAAGAAGATCCAACTCGATGTAGCCTCGGTAGCCCACCCCGCATCGAACGGACAAGTGGAAAGATCCAACGGATTAGTATTATCCGGGATAAAACCCCGGCTCATTGAGCCGCTGCAAAGATTAGCGGGGTGCTGGATAGAAGAACTACCAGCGGTACTGTGGAGTTTAAGAACAACTCCGAATCGATCAACAGGCTATACGCCATTTTTTCTGGTATATGGGGAAGAAGCTGTATTACCATCCGACATAGAGCATGATTCGCCTAGGGTCACCCAATACACAGAAGCCGAAGTGCAGGAAGCCCGGCAAAATGATGTTGATCTGCTGGAAGAAGCGAGAGAATTGGCACTGTCCAGATCCGCCATATATCAGCAAAATCTCCGACGTTATCATAGCCAGAAAGTGTGCCCCCGAGTCTTTCAGGAAGGCGATCTGGTGCTCCGGTTGGTACAACGTACTACTGGCATGCATAAATTATCCCCCCCATGGGAAGGGCCATTCATTGTGAGCAAAGCATTGCACAATGATTCTTACTATCTTATAGATGCAAAGCCACAGGAAAAGAACAAGGCGGACAGGTCCGGAGAGGAATCTAAGCGACCGTGGAATGTAGCACTACTTCGTCCCTTCTACACTTAGCTAAGAAGTGTATGTATCCGAGTCGTCTCATATGTTGGTATGTATGTCGGCAATGAACTTATCAATGAAATAGCAGCGCCTCGAGCAGTAACTCAGGGACTGCCTTAATAATGTTTGTTGTTACTTCTTATGTGGTAGCTGGAATAAGTTGTTCTACTTAACCCGGATTAGTAATGTGTGAGCACCAAAAACCCAACTCTTCGACTTGCTGCTGTCCAACAAGAATTGGCTTCATGGCAAGCAAGAGAACAAGTTTGGAATTGCGTAGCACATGAAAAACGACTAAGGAAACGAATTTATTCGAGCTAACGTTTGTTTTTAGGACTAACCCTGTATTTATTTTCAAGTTACTATGCTGAATTATTCTGAGCTAAGCCTAAAAGTTTCTAAGTATTGTTAAAACAATTTTTGAAGCTCGGATTCGTAAGTCATAAAACTGAATCAAGGTAGACACGGACCGAGCCAGAGGATTGGACGAACAAGAAAATGAAACTCGGGGACTACGCCCAAGTTAATCCGGCATAGAAATGTAGTAGCACAATATCACATATACAGCATACAGTTGCACCCGGCATACCGGGGGTCTAATAAGTTTTCAAGTTTTCTTTGACCTAAGGAGCAGCAGGAGGAGAAAGTTCGGCATCGTCGTCGCTGTCTTCAATATCCGAGGCATCACCTTCTCCGTCCTCATCTGACCCATCTTCAACGTTCTCAATGTGCTCGTCCCCCGCGGATTCCAGGAAGCTCGGTCCTTCAACCCAGTCATGGATAGGAGAATATTCGACGAGGCTATAGGCGCAAGCCTGGTACCGAGCTACCCACTCTGGGTCATCAGTCCATCTGGATCCGGTGCGCCGACGTGTAAGGAGGCTGAGGTCGATCTTCTCATACCACGTGAGTATGTTGTGAAGGATAGTATCAGCTGCGACACGCCCAGCGGATTCTCTCCAGAGATCGAGCTGGGTCTCAGTCTCCATTAGATTCTCGACGAGAATCGCGGTGGTCTCCAGGCTACTCTCTCCGGGCCAGAACGTGTTGAAAATGCGAACTTCAACGTCGAGGATATCCTTGCCATAATTCTTGATGATCTCCACGCGAGATGACAAGCTGACCAACAGGTCCTCCATGTCGTAAGGAACCTCCTCACCAGCAGGAGTGGCAGGAGTACCCCTCGCTTGGCAAAAATATGCAACTGCTGTGCTTGCAATAGTGATGCTCTCAGGAAATTTGCCTGGAAGCCAGACAAGGGAAGAAGGTAAAGAAAAGACATATGAAGCAACCCGGAAAAGTAGGTCAGAAGGAACTTACGTGATATGTGGCTAAGGATCTGGGTTAACTCCTTGATGCAGTCATCGCGTCTCTTGCGAAGTTGCTCAAGCTCAGCGTTTGCCGACCCAAGCTGGATGTCGGACTCTTTGAGTAGGTCCTGGTCCTTGGAGATCTGGAGAGTAAGGCACTGACGCTCTTCTGTGAAGTTCTGGCCAACCTTTTGGACCTCGGTTTGGTGCTGGGCCTTCATCTTCTCCATCTCAGCCTTGAGCTTGGCAATCTCGTTGTCCTTAGTCTGGAGGAGAGCAAGCTCATCATCCTCTTTCTTCAGCTCGGCTTGATGATGTCCTGCTTGTTCGAGAAAATGCAGCATCATATCAGGCACAGGCACACTATCCTCAAGCGATGCTGAAATAGTATGTTGACCCGGCAGAGCCGAGGAGTGAATGTTTGCCGAGCCAAGGAGAAGAGGAAATGGAAAACACTGCGAGGTCGGACAAAAGAGGACATACCCCGGATTTCCTCCAAGTTCTTCCGCATGATCTTGTTCTCAGCCTCCACCCCAGCTGCAGAAACCGAATGAGGAGATTAGCTCGGCAGAAGAAGGTGAAGAAAAACGGAGAAGTGCCGAGGGAGACAATTACCCCTCTTTTCATGTTCTGCAATAAGTGCAACATGTTTTGCACGTAGCATCTTGTGGGTATCCAGCAGGCATTGGAATTCAGCGCTCCGGCGATTGGTGGTTACCTGAAAAAAGTACAGAAGTGTAAAATTATCTTGGTACATATTCGAAGGGTACAAGATCCGGGCCAAGTGGAACTTAACCCGGCTCTAGGTGTGTGCATATTTGAAGTGTACAAGATCCGGGCCAAGTGGAACTTAACCCGGCTCTAGGTGTGTGCATATTAGAAGTGTACAAGATCCGGGCCAAGTGGAACTTAACTCGGCTCTAGGTGTGTGCATATTCGAAGTGTACAAGATCCGGGCCAAGTGGAACTTAACCCGGCTCTAGGCCTATGCATATTCGAAGTGTACAAGATCCGGGCCAAGTGGAACTTAACCCGGCTCTTGGTGTATGCATATTCGAAGTGAACAAGATCCGGGCCAAGTAGAACTTAACCCGGCTCTAGGTGTGTGCATATTCGAAGTTCACATGTAGCTACGTTAGTTTTCTAATGAGCATCCGGCTGAGTAACAAGCTACTCCACCGGAGGCTCGGGGACTAATGGTTATTATCTACAGCGTGTAAAGGAGAAACGACATACCTCCATCATTCGCCCCGCGAGGTTAATTGCCTTAGCGGCGGTATTCATTTGGGCGGAAAATTCTGCGGGGCCGAACTTTTCCGGGAGATCGTCGTTGTGGACAAACTCCGCCTTGTTCCAGTTCATGACGAACTCAATAAGGCTCGGAGGGTACCGCTCACCGGTGGGCATATGGGGTGCCACCAAGCCCTTCGCGTGCGCTTCTTTCCTCTCAACCAAGGCAAGGGCTGGGCTGGTATGCAGAACCATCTGTTGCGCATCAGTTGGCTCGGCAGGAACATCTTTCGCTGCTGGAGCTTTCTTGGGAAGCATCGACGATAGGGTTCGCTGCCCAGCCTCGACGGATGCTGACTTGGTAGTATCCGGAGCCTTTTTGCCCTTAGCTTGCTGGGAATAAGTAACTGCAGTGGATTTCCCCTTAGAAGCTGCTGGAGTAGTTCCTCGCCGAGGTTGAGATGACTCGGACGAGGCGGAAGAACTTGGCACTAGAGCTCTTGTAGTTGGACTTGGAGCTGTTGTTGGTTTTCTTGGTGCCGGAACAGGTGCTGGAGCTGGTTCGGTCACTAGTACTGGAACTGCTGCTGGTGCTGGTGTTGAGATAGACTCGGTGGCTGCTGGATGCGGCGATGCCGAGGTGTTGGACGCCATCGCCTCGGCTGGACCGACCCATCCCGCTCCGAGGTCGCATTCCTCTCGATGAGGTAGTGCGGAACCTAGAGTAGCCGCAGAACCCTCTGGAATAGGGCTCAGTGGACGTGACTCGTCGTCACGAGGAGGAGAAGGGCCAGATCGAACTGGTGAAGAGATGCTTGATCCGCTCTGAGGGACCTCCACCGGAGCCCTGAAGAAGAGAATAATGTCAGAAGAGAAATTACCATGATGCAAGGAGAAGTGAGTTATGCAACAAAAAATGACTTACGCATCCGAGATTTCGGCCTCCTTGGGTCTCCGAGCCCTTCGTGCCGGGGCTTTGCCTGCCGCTTGGAGGCAGTCTTGTCTCCGGCCTTCTTTCGCCTTTTTGTGGGCTGAGAAGGTTCGGAGGAAGAACTTGCTGCGGCTCCGCGCTTCTTCTTCGACGCCACCGGAACCGGCTCGCCCGTAGCAAGTGGAGGATCCTCGTGGATATGCCCACCGGGGTTAGCTGATGCCGGAAAGGCAAAAGAAAGAGGGACAACCTCAACAGGTTCAATCACGTCGACATCCGAGTCATCCTCATCATTGGGCCAGTCTCTGAGAGAAGAGAATTTACCGCTGGGTCGTTTTGTAGTGTCGGTCATAGGGAGAAACATCTCCTGGTCCGGCTCCTCCTCATCCGGAATTTCTTGGTCCGGCGCCCACTTAAGGGTCGGGTCCGTACCATCCTCAAGAGTTTGCTGAAGGAACAGCTGAGAGAAAGCATGAAGAGCAGAGTCAAAAATACAACAAAAACCGACACATATTTGATCCGAAATAAGTTTGCCCCGCGAAGCTTACCGCGGGAGGGAGCCTGTCACGACAGAAGTGCTCAATTCCCCACGTCCATTCGGCGGAGAAGTCCTTGTGGGTGGTGAAGAGAGCCTTAACCCGGCGAAAAATCTCCGTGTTGCTCAGCTCGAAGGAGGAGGTCCGGTTGGGGTCCCGACCGAAACTCATGTGGCACAACTTGTGGGTGCGCTTCTGGAGGGGAGAGATTCGGTTGCGCACGAACGTGATCATAGCATCCTCGTTGCGCAATCCGAGTTTCTTCAGCTCCACGAACCTCTTGTTAACTTGGTTGGCCAGAGCTGTGGGCTTCTTGGAGACCTCCTCCCAGAATTCCGGGTCAGGTGGACCCGGAGCGTAGGGCAGCAACCGAATCAAATCTTCAGTGCCCGCATTCCGGACATAGAAGAAGGTTCAGGCCCATCTTTGTAGGAGTCAAGCCCGGTGACCCGGGGGAAAACGGAAAGTCTCCGGGGTGAGATGGAGGCAGCTCCGAATTGGGTGAGCTTCTTATCCTCCGACTCTACTTGGATGTTGGGGATGACGTTCCAACGAAGGCCGAAAAACCGGATCCACAGCTCCTTCGTGGGCCATAGTCCGGTGCAGCCTTCGATCGTAGAGGCAAAAGCAGAGAGAGAGGTTATAGCGTTGGCTGGGAGATGGTGCGGCTGCAAGTGGTAGGTGCTAAGCCAATCCCGGAAGAAATCGCTCACCGGCAGACCAAATCCCCGTTGGAAGTGGGACAAGAACACGACGAACTCACCCGGATTGGGTGAGGGGGCCAGTTCGGCAGAGGGGAGACGCCGACAGGAATGCGTCTGGTCTGGTAGAGCCAGTCAAGGTCATCTTGACAGACCCATGATCCGGCCCACGCGCCGCGGTCCTCCACGGCGGCGTCCTCCTCCATTTCCTGCTCGGCGACAACGAGCTCCTCCTCCGTCATCTTGTATTCACTACCCTCGCTGGCGCTAGCGGCGGCGGGGATCTGAGGCCTGGATTGGCGAGGACTCGTGGCGAGGAAGTCACGCAGCGGTGGCTGCGACACAGAGGCACGGGGAAAAGCACGGCGGCGGCGCTGCTGCTAGAAGCACTGGCGGCGGCGCGGTCGCTAGGAAGATGAAGGAGAAGAGGAATGAGCAGAGGGGCGCAGAAGTGGGAAAAATGCTAAGGGGTGCACCCCTCCGCTACTTAACCACCCTCTGAGAGGGTGAGTGGTATCGCGATGCGCCAACGAGCCACATGGTGTGGCTGTGTATCGCACGCCTCAGCCAATCGTAGAGGAGCCACACAGAGGGCCACAGAGCAGAAGCAATCCCGTGACGTGATGCACTGATGCGGTAAACGAGGAGGCAGGCATGACGTGACCCTCGCACAGTGATAACTGACAATTACTGCGGCGGTTACTGTGCATGCCCTTAAAATAAGACGAGGTAATGATTAGCCTCCACGTGGGTTGGCGTACGAAAGAAGGTAACAAGGCCCGGATCAAACCATGGTAACCAAGGGATCCGAGCCAAAGTGGTAACCCGACCGGCAAGTGAAAACTTGGAACGTGCGAAGGGAACGTAAATCCATATAATCCGAGATAAAGAGCTGATTCGGAAATAACATCCAAGGCTCGAACATAAATGAACTTGATGTGGCCTTAGCGGCCAAGGCAGCTAAGACCGCACCAGCTTCGGGGACTAATGTTGGGGGGATAACCCCGGGTAGGGTCACTCCGGGGTATAGATGCCGAGTTAGCCGAGGTTCGGCAAGGCCAAAGCGGATGCTGGCCGGGTCAACTCCAGGCAGGCCGGATCACGGGGTAACCCGGACCAGGAGGGGGTCGCCTAACATTGTCTCAGCCGACCTAAGGAGTAAGTCAGAAGTGCCCGTCTAACTTGTATGCAGGAACATGTATAGCCGGATATACTACGATCCGGGTCCCCGCTTAGCTTCTGGGAGAAGGAAGGAATCTCTCTGGTCAAAAAGAAGGTCCGGTACGCACTGCATGAGCGAAGCAAGCAAAGGCAGGACCACCGGGTAATGGCCGACAAGGGTGACAATGCCCATGTCGGCTGACGCAGGCGCCGCAGAGGCTTACGTAGCTAAAGCATGTATGACGCGGGGGAAAAGCACCCCGGTCGGGTTACCACTTTGAGAGGAGGCATATTCTTCCACGTATGCCCTAGGCAGGGACCGAGCCTCCTCTATATAAGGGGGGCTATGGTTTCAGTAGAAGGGGGTTTGGGATTTCTTTGATACTAGCGGAGCTAAGGTTCTAGGGAAAAAAACTATGGGCAAGAGTAAGAGAGCTCCTTCTTCCTCCTCTCGCCAATACAGCTCTAGGAGCACTTGTAATCTTGAAAGGAAATCAATAAGAACTTCTGTGTGGAGAATCACTCCACTATCCCTCCCTGGATTCCCCTAGCGTGTATTAGTCCCCACCTTTAGCCTATCCATGGCATCTGCCATGACACCGCCACGACATGATCCATCTGTGGTTTGTTTAGAGGAACAAACATGCAATGACACTGGGTGTGGTTCATGAGAAGAACAGACATGCAATCACACTAGGTGGATCCATGTGTGGTTCGTGGGAAGAACAAACATGCAATCACACTGGATGTGGTTCGTGAGAAGAACACACATGCAATGACACTGGTGGATCCATGTGTGGTTTGTGAGAAGAACATACATGCAATGACACTGGCTGTGGTTCATGAGAAGAACACACATGCAATGACACTGGTGGATCCATGGTGGTTTGTGAAAAGAACAGACATGCAATCACAATAGGTGGATCCAGGTGTGGTTTGTTTAGAGGAACAGACAGGCAATGACACTGGGTGTGGTTCATGAGAAGAACATACATGCAATCACACTCGTGGATCATATGTGGTTTGTGGAAGGAACAGACATGCAATGACTCTAGTTGTGGTTCATTGAAAGAACAGACATGCAACGACACTGATGGATCCATGTGTGGGTTGTGAAAAGAACAGACATGCAATCACACTAGCTGGATCCATGTGTGGTTTGTGAAAAGAACAGACATGCAATCACACTAGGTGGATCCATGTGTGGTTTGTTTAGAGGAACAGACATGGAATGACACTAGTTGTGGTTCCTGAAAAGAATACACATGCAATGACACTAGTGGATCCATGTGTGGTTTGTGAAAAGAACAGACATCCAATCACACTAGGTGGATACATGTGTGGTTTGTTTAGAGGAACAGATATGCAATGACACTGGGTGGATCCATGTGTGGTTTGTTTAGAAGAACAGACATGCAATGACTCTAGTTGTGGTTCATCAAAAGAACACACATGCAATGACACTGGTGGATCCATGTGTGGTTTGTGAAAAGAACAGACATGCAATCACACTAGGTGGATCCATGTGTGGTTTGTTTAGAGGAACATACATGCAATGACACTGGGTGTGGTTCATGAGAAGAACAGACATGCAATCACACTCGGTGGATCCATGTGTGGTTCGTGGAAAGAATAGACATGGAATGACTCTAGCTGTGGTTCATGAAAAGAACACACATGCAATGACACTGGTGTATCCACGTGTGGTTCATGAAAAGAACAGACATGCAATGACACTGGTGGATCCATGAGTGGTTTTTGAAAAGAACAGACATGCAATCACACTAGGTGGATCCATGTGTGGTTTGTGAAAAGAATAGACATGCAATCACACGGGGTGGACCCGTGTGGGGTTTGTTTACAAGAACACACATGCAATGACTCTAGTTGTGGTTCATGAAAATAACACACATGCAATGACACTGGTGGATCCATGTGTGGTTTGTGAAAAGAACAGACATGCAATCACACTAGGTGGATCCATGTGTGGTTTGTTTAGAGGACCAGACATGCAATGGCACTGGGTGTGGTTCATGAGAAGACTAGACATGCAATCACACTGCTGGATCCGTATGTGGTTTGTGGAAGGAACAGACATGCAATGACTCTAGTTGTGGTTCATGAAAAGAACTGACATGCAATGACACTGGTGGATCCATGAGTGGTTCATGAAAAGAACACACATGCAATGACACTGGTGGATCCATGTGTGGTTTGTGAAAAGAACAGACATGCGATCACACTAGGTGGATCCATGTGTGGTTTGTGAAAAGAACAAACTTGCAATAACACTAGGTGGATCCATGTGTGGTTTGTTTAGAAGAACACACATGCAATGACTCTTGTTGTGGTTCATGAAAATAACACACATGCAATGACACTGGTGGATCCATGTGTGGTTTGTGAACAGACATGCTATATAACTAGGTGGATCCATGTGTGGTTTTACTTAGAGGAACAGACATGCAATGACACTGGGTGGATCCATGTGTGGTTTGTTTAGAAGAACAGACATGCAATGACTCTAGTTGTGGTTCATGAAAAGAACACACATGCAATGACACTGGTGTATCCATCTGCGGTTCATGAGAATAACACACATGCAATGACATTAGTGGATCCAGGTGTGGTTTGTGAGAAGAACATACATGTAATGACACTAGGTGGATCCATGTGTGGTTTGTGAAAAGAACAAACATGCAATCACACTAGGTGGATCCATGTGTTGTTTGTTTAGAAGAACACACATGGAATGACTCTAGTTGTGGTTCATGAAAAGAACACACGTGCAATGAAAGTGGTGGATCCATGTGTGTTTTATGAAAAGAACAGACATGCAATCACACTACATGGATCCATGTGTGGTTTGTTTAGAGGAACAGACATGCAATGACTGTTGGGTCCACAGCATAGAAAACAAAAAAAATTCCTATGATGTGAACTACACGCCAAGATCTATCTACTAGGTACAAAGCAACGGGTGGACATACATCCAACGAGAACTTACCCTCGTAGACAACGAGCTTTTTAACGAGTAGGAACTCGTGGTTGATGTAGTCATACACTTGCCGATCTCAAGATCGTGAGGAAGTCCGAGCGCCGCAACTCAGCAGCGCATCCGCACTCGCACACACGTTCAAGCCACCGGACAACCTCCACCTCCTCGCTCCAGCGATCCAGCAAAAGCAGCAACTCCTTCCAGATGAAATGCCACCGGGAACATGTATCTCGCTAATCCGAGACCATGGGGGAATAATTCTAGAGGGGGAGAGAGATCCTTCACAAGGAGGTGTGAGGATGAAGGAGGGAATGGGTGGCCTTTTATAGGAGGAGGGGGTGCCCCCTCTCTCCATGGACAGCGCATGGGGGGTGACCCCTTACCTCCCCCATTCATGTGGTGGTAACCCCTCCACATTAAAATGCCTCTTCACATTCCCTTTTAAAGTCTCCACTTTAAATGCATTAAATTTCTCCAAATTTAATGCTCTCTCATTTAATAAAACTCTTTTTATTAAATTTATTCAGAATTTTGTTAATTACTTTAATTAACAAACATTCACATATAGCCCCTTGCAATATTTTAATATCACATGCAGAACCACCTTCTGCATTTTCACCCGAAACAATTTCCGGTTTCTATTAAAACAATTCCTGCGCTTTGCAATTCTTTCGTCTGAAACATATGTGCTCCAAAATGGTGTCCGGTAACTCTTAAGTGAGCCACCCTACGGTTCGCGAATAATGCAGACATGATCGAGACCCTTCTCCGATCAATAATCAGCGGCGGGACCTGAAGATCCGTACTGACTCCTACACATTCAACGATGACTCATGTGATAGTGAGAACCTTTAACGCTTGTAACTAAATCCCTTTGTCTCTCGATATATTACATGTACGAGATTCGATCATCGGTATCTCCATACCTAGTTTGATCTCGTTACCGACATGCACTCTTTTCTCGTTCCCGTGATATAACATTCTAGTGATCACTTCACTTGCTTGCAAGCTATCCTAATGTGATATCACCGAGAGGGCCCAGAGTATATCTATTTGTCATCTGGATTGACAAATTCCACTCTTGATCCATGAGCCTCAACATAACACCTAGTACTGAACCCATCTTTATAGTCACCCTGTTACGGTGTTACGTTTGATGTTATCAAGATACTCTTCTGGTGTTAGCAATTAACATGATCTCATGGTCTAAGGATAAAGATTACTTCGTATGATGTTATAGCAATATAAACATAATGACTTGATCGTAATGCTATACTTCGGATGAATGTTCATCACATCATTCCACCAATGGTGTGACCTTGTTATTAACAACATCCAATGTCCATGATCAGGAAACCTTGATCATCCTATTAATCAACAAGCTAGTCTATAAGAGAGGCATGACTAGGAACCCTTTTTGTTTATTAAACACACATGTATTGATGTTTCCTAATCAATACATTTCTAGCATGTAAAATAAACATCTATCATGTATAAGGAATATATAATAACAATTTTATTATTGCCTCTCAGGGCATATTTCCTTCAGTCTCCCACTTGCACTAGAGACAATAATCTAGTTCACATAGTGATAAATCTAACACCCATGGAGTTCAGGTGTTGATCATGTTTTGCCCTAGGGAGAACTTTAGTCAACGGATCTGCTACATTTAGGTCCGTGTGTACTTTAAAAATCTTTATATCTCCTTCCTTGACATGCTCGCGGATGGAGTGAAACCGGCGCTTAATATGTTTGGAATTCTTGTGAGACCTTGGTTCCTTTGCGTTGGCTATGGCTCCATTGTTGTCACAATAGATCACCATCGGGTCCAACGCACTGGGAACCACACCCAGGTCTGTAATGAACTCTGTCATCCAAACTGCCTCCTGCGCTGCTTCTGAAGCAGCAACATATTCCGCCTCCGTTGTTGATCCATCCACCACAAGTTGTTTGGAACTCCTCCAACTAACTACTGCTCCATTCAAGAGAAATACGTATCCAGATTGAGACTTAGAGTCATCCGGATCGGTGTCAAAGCTAGCATCGACATAACACTTAGCGACTAGCTCTTCTTTACCTCCGTATATGAGAAACATATCCTTAGTTCTTCTCAAGTACTTAAGGATGTTCTTTACCGCTATCCAGTGTTCCGAACCTGGATCAGATTGGTACCTACTAGTCAAACTAATAGCATGTGCCACATCCGGTCTTGTACATAGCATGGCATACATAATAGAGCCTATGGCCGAGGCATAGGGGATCTTATCCATCATCTCTCTTTCTTCCGCCGTAGCCGGACTTTGAGTCTTACTCAATGTCTTGCCTTGCAACATAGGTAAGAACCCCTTCTTACTTTCGTCCATATTAAACTTCTTTAATATCTTATCAAGGTATGTACTCTGCGATAACCCAATTAGGCGCCTTGATCTATCTCTATAGATTTTAATGCCTAATATATATGACACTTCACCATGGTCTTTCATCGAAAATTTGCTGTTTAGATAACTTTTAACACTGTTTAAAAGATCTATATCATTTCCAATCAATAATATGTCATCCACATATAATATTAGAAATGCCACATTGCTCCCACTCACTTTCTTGTAAATACAAGCCTCTCCATAAGTTTGGACAAATCCAAACTCTTTGATCACCTCATCAAAGCGGAGATTCAAACTTTTTGATGGTTGCTTCAGTCCATAGATGGATCGCTGAAGTTTGCACACCTTATTAGCATCCTTAGGATCGACAAAACCCTTAGGTTGTATCATATACAACTCTTCTTCAATCTTACCATTGAGGAACGCAGTTTTGACAACCATCTGCCATATTTCATAATCGAAATATGCAGCAATTGCTAACATAATCCTAACCGATTTAAGCATTTGCTACGGGAGAGAATGTCTCATCATAGTCAACTCCTTGAATTTGTCGAAACCCCTTTGCGACAAGTCGAGCCTTATAGATGGTCACATTACCATCAGCATCAGTTTTCCTTTTGAAAATCCATTTATTCTCAACGGCCTTTCGGTCGTGAGGTAAGTCCACCAAGATCCAAACTTGGTTCACGTACATGGATTCCATCTCGGATGTCATGGCTTCTAGCCATTTGTTGGAATCCGGACTCATCATCGCTTCTTCATACGTCGCAGGGTGATCCATTTCATCAACCATGAAATTCACAACAGGATTGCCATACAGTTCAGGAGCTGCACGTGTCCTGCTTGACCTGCGAGGTTTGGTAGTGTCCTCTTTCGGAGTTTCATGATCATTATCATTAGCTCTCTCTTCATCAGGTGAAGTCAACTCCGAAACAACTTCCGGTGCTGCGCCACTCGCCATTACATGAAGAGAAGGTTCAATAACCTCTTCGAGTTCTACCTTCTGACTACTCACACCTTTCGCGAGAAACTCCTTCTCAAGAAAGGATCCATTCTTGGCAACAAAAACCTTGCCCTCGGATATGTGATAGAAGGTATACCCAATTGTTTCCTTAGGGTATCCGATGAAGACGCATTTTTCTGCTTTGGGTTCGAGTTTATCCGGTTGAAGTTTCTTCACATAAACATCACATCCCCAAACCTTAAGAAATGACAGCTTTGGTTTGTTTCCAAACCATAATTCATACGGTGTCGTTTCAACGGATTTAGATGGTGCCCGATTTAAAGTGAATGCAGCTGTTTCCAGTGCATAACCCCAAAATGACAGAGGTAAGTCAGTCAGAGACATCATAGATCGAACCATATCCAATAAGGTACGATTACGACGTTCCAACACACCATTACGTTGTGGTGTTCCGGCAGGCGTGAGTTGTGAAACTATTCCACACTCTTTCATTTGTGTGCTAAACTCGTAACTTAGATACTCTCCTCCATGGTCAGACCGTAGAAACTTGATCTTTCTATTACGATGATTTTCCACTTCATTCTGAAATTCCTTGAACTTTTCAAAAGTTTCAGACTTGTGTTTCATCAAATAGATATACCCATATCTACTCAAATCATCCGTGAAAGTAACAAAATAACGATATCCACCTCGCGCCGACACACTCATTGGTCCACATACATCAGTATGTATGATTTCCAATAGATCTGTCGCCCGTTCCATTGAACCGGAAAACGGCGTTCTAGTCATCTTGCCCATAAGGCATGGCTCACATGTATCAAATGATTGAAAATCAAGTAATTCCAAAAGTCCATCAGAATGGAGTTTCTTCATGCGTTTAACGCCAATATGACCTAGACTGCAGTGCCACATATATGTAGACATATCATCATCAAGTTTAATCTTTTTAGCATTAACATTATGAATGTGCGTAATATTACTATCGAGATCCAATAGAAATAAACCATTCAACATAGGTGCATGACCATAAAAGATATCATTCTTATAAATCGAACAACCATTGTTTTCAGATTTAAAGGAATGACCACTTTGCATCAAACACGATCCAAATACAATGTTCATGCTCAGTGCAGGCACCAAATAACAATTATTTAGGTTTATAACTAATCCCGATGGCAAATGGAGAGGTAGCGTCCCGACGACGATCACATCAACTCTTGATCCATTGCCGACCCGCATCCTGACCTCATCCCTTACTAGTTGTCGCTTGTTCCATAGTCCCTGAACCGAGTTACATATATTAGCAACCGATCCGGTATCAAATACCCAGGTGCTACTGCGAGTACTAGTCAAGTACACATCAATAACATGTATATCACATATACCTTTGTTTGCCTTGCTGGACTTCTTGTCTGCCAAATACTTGGGGCAACTGCGCTTTCAATGGCCAGTCCCCTTGCAATAGTAGCACTCGATGTCAGACTTAGGGCCAGCCCGGGGTTTCTTTTCAGGCGTGGCAAAAGACTTGCCACCCTTCTTTCCCTTGTGCTTGCCTTTCTTGTCCTTCTTGAAACCAGTGGTCCTATTGATCATCAACACTTGATGTTCTTTCCTAATCTCCACTTCTGTAGTCTTAAGCATTGACAAAAGCTCGGGAAGAGACTTCTTCATGCCCTGCATATTATAGTTCATCACGAAGCTCTTGTAGCTAGGTGCCAGAGATTGGAGAACACGATGTATGCCTAAGTCAATGGGAATCGTTATTCCCAAGGACACAAGCTTATCAGTGTACCCAGACATTTTGACTACGTGCTCAATAACGAAGCTGTTTTCCTCCATCATGCAGCTAAAGAACTTTTCTGTAGCATTATAACTCTCTACGGCAGCATGGGTATCGAAAATCATTTTCAATTCTCCCATGGTGTCAAAGGAATTGCCATTTTCGAAACGCTTTCGAAGTTCTGGCTCTAGCCCATACAGTATGCCGCAATGAACTAAGTTGTGGTCCTCCTGACGAGTCACATAGACATTCTTTTCCTCGTCAGGGGCATCAGGAGATGGTGGGGGGCCTAGCAGCGCATCTAGCACATATTGCTTTTGTGCAGCAGTGAGGAGAATCCTCAAATTCATAGCCCAGTTGGTGAAGTTGCTACCATTCGCAGCAAGTTTCTCTTTCTCCATGAACACATTGAAATTAAAAGCAGGTGGTTCCATCTACAAAAGAATTTGTAAAGTTTATTTAGACTAAGTTTATGATAGATTTAGTTCAACTAATCCAAATTACTAATGAACTCCCACTCAAAAACGACATCCCTCGTGTCCTTTTGGTGATTACATGAACCAAATCCACTATACCAAGTCCGATCATCACGTGAGTTGATATAGCTTCAAAGGCAAGCATCTATATGGGCATCATATCAACCATATGACTCATGCTTAACCTTTCGGTCCGTGTTCCGAGGCCATGTCTGTACATGCTTAGTATTCGCGTGTGTAAAACTGTCTAACACCCGTTCCTATGAAAGCGTAGATTCGAGTACACCCGATCATCACGTGATGTCTTGAAACACGATCCATAGAACGGTGCATACTCAAGGAAGAACACATTTTTATCTTGATATCTAAAAGAGGGATCATATTATAATGCTATCAAACGCGTCAAACTAGCAGTATAAGATGCTAACATCTAATGTGTAAAGTGAGATGATATGGTCCATGCATTTGATCTCTATCACTTGCATAATGGTATGATCTCTATCATTCCTTTGTGTGTAAGGCCAAGGTCTATGGAACTTACACGTTGAGGGTGTTGTAAGAGTATCCACCATACATCTACTTACAACAATACCATATCAACACACTAGCCCAGCAATGATCTAAACTAGACGCCTCTAATTTATCAATTGCAAGTTTTACGTGGCTTAGGGCTTTCGGAGATAGAACCGTTCTTACCTACGAACATGAACCACAACGAGGATAACTAAGTTATTAGCAACTCGTTGTAAATCAGATATTGACTATAGTAGGAGAGACAGACACCCGCCAGCCACTTATGCAAAACAAGTTGCATGTCAGTCGTGGAACCGGTCTCATGTACGATGACATGTAAGGTTGGTCCGGGCCGCTTCATCCCACTATGCCACCAATATCCAAAATACATAGAAGATGCAATAACATGATCATCATCGCCCACATATCAACCATATGTGTACTACCCGTGCTAAGCACCTATGCATAGATCAGGCTCTGATACCACTGTTTGGTCCGCAACATAGAAAACAAAAAATTTCCTACAGTGTGAACTACACGCCAAGATCTATCTACTAGGTACAAAGCAACGGGTGGACATACATCCAACGAGAACTTACCCTCGTAGACAACGAGCTTTGTTAACGAGTAGGAACTCGTGGTTGATGTAGTCGTACACTTGCCGATTTCAAGATCGTGTGGAAGTCCAAGCGCCGCAACTCAGCAGCGTATCCGCACTCGCACACACGTTCAAGCCACCGGACAACCTCCACCTCCTCGCTCCAGTAATCCAGCGGAAGCAGCAACTCCTTCCAGATGAAATGCCACCGGGAACATGTATCTCGCTAATCCGAGACCATGGGAGAATAATTCTAGAGGGGGAGAGAGATCCTTCACAAGGAGGTGTGAGGATGAAGGAGGGAATGGGTGGCCTTTTATAGGAGGAGGGGGGTCTCTCCATGGCCGGCGCATGGGGGGTGACCCCTTACCTCCCCCATTCATGTGGTGGTAACCCCTCCACATTAAAATGCCTCTTCACATTCCCTTTTAAAGTCTCCACTTTAAATGAATTAAATTTCTCCAAATTTAATGCTCTCTCATTTAATAAAACTCTTTTTATTAAATTTATTCAGAATTTTGTTAATTACTTTAATTAACAAACATTCACATATAGCCCCTTGCAGTATTTTAATATCACATGCAGAACCACCTTCTGCATTTTCACCCGAAACAATTTCCGGTTTCTATTGAAACAATTCCTGCGCTTTGCAATTCTTTCGTCTGAAACATATGTTCTCCAAAATGGTGTCTGGTAACTCTTAAGTGTGCCACCCTATGATTCGCGAATAATGCAGACATGATCGAGACCCTTCTCCGATCAATAATCAGCAGCGGGACCTGAAGATCCGTACTGACTCCTACACATTCAACGATGACTCCTGTGATCGTGAGAACCTTGAACGCTTGTAACTAAATCCCTTTGTCTCTCGATATATTATATGTCTGAGATTCGATCATCGGTATCTCCATACCTAGTTTGATCTTATTACCGACATGCACTCTTTTCTCGTTCCCGTGATATAACATTCTAGTGATCACATCACTTGCTTGCAAGCTATCCTAATGTGATATCACCGAGAGGGCCCAGAGTATATCTATCCGTCATATGGATTGACAAATTCCACTCTTGATCCATGAGCCTCAACATAACACCTTCGTAGTACTGAACCCATCTTTATAGTCACCCTGTTACGGTGTGACGTTTGATGTTATCAAGATACTCTTGCGGTGTTAGCAATTAACATGATCTCATGGTCTAAGGATAAAGATTACTTCGTATGATGTTATAGCAATATAAACATAATGACTTGATCGTAATGCTATACTTCGGATGAATGTTCATCACATCATTCCACCAATGGTGTGACCTTGTTATTAACAACATCCAATGTCCATGATCAGGAAACCTTGATCATCCTGTTAATCAACAAGCTAGTCTATAAAAGGCATGACTAGGAACCCTTTTGGTTTATTAAACACACATGTATTGATGTTTCCGAATCAATACATTTCTAGCATGTAAAATAAAGATCTATCATGTATAAGGAATATATAATAACAACTTTATTATTGCCTCTCAGGGCATATTTCCTTCAATGACACTGGGTGGATCCATGTGTGGTTTGTTTAGAAGAACAGACATGCAATGACTCTAGTTGTGGTTCATGAAAAGAACACACATGCAATGGCATTGGTCGATCCATGTGTGGTTTGTGAAAAGAACAGACATGCAATCACACTAGGTGGATCCATGTGTGGTTTGTTTAGAGGAACAGACATGCAATGACACTGGGTGGATCCATGTGTGGTTTGTTGAGAAGAACACACTTGCAATGACCCTAGTTGTGGTTCATGAAAAGAACACACATGCAATGACACTGGTTGATCCATGTGTGGTTTGTGAAAAGAACAGACCTGCAATCGCACTAGGTGGATCCGTGTGTGGGTTGTTTAGGGGAACAGACATGCAATGACACTGGGTGTGGTTCATGAGAAGAACATACATGCAATCACACTAGCTCGATCCATGTGTGGTTCAGGAAAGAACATACATGCAACGACTCTAGCTGTGGTTCATGAAAAGAACACACATGCAATGACACTGGTGGATCCATGTGTGGTTTGTGAGAAGAACATACATGCAATGACACTGGTGAATCCATGTGTGGTTTGTGAAAAGAATAGACATGTAATTACACTAGGTGGATCCATGTGTGGTTTGTTTAGAGGAACAGACATGCAATGACACTGGGTGTGGTTCATGAGAAGAACAGACATGCAATCACACTAGGTGGATCCATGTGTGGTTCGTGGAAAGAACAGACATGCAATCACACTGGGTGTGGTTCATGAGAAGAACACACATGCAATGACAATGGTGGATCCATGTGTGGTTTGTGAGAAGAACATACATGCAATGACTCTGGCTGTGGTTCGTGAGAAGAACACACATGCAATGACACTGGTGGATCCATGTGTGGTTTGTGAAAAGAACAGACATGCAATCACACTAGGTGGATCCATGTGTGGTTTGTTTAGAAGAACACACATGCAATGACTCTAGTTGTGGTTCATGAAAAGAATACACATGCAATGACACTGGCGGATCCATGTGTGGATTGTGAAAAGAACATACATGCAATCACACTAGGTGGATCCATGTGTGGTTTGTTTAGAGGAACAGACATGCAATGACACTGGGTGGATCCATGTGTGGTTTGTTTAGAAGAACAGACATGCAATGAATCTAGTTCTGGTTCATGAAAAGAACACACATGCAATGACACTGGTGGATCCATGTGTGGTTTGTGAAAAGAACAAACATGCAATCACACTAGGTGGATCCATGTGTGGTTTGTTTAGAGGAACAGACAGGCAATGACACTAGGTGGATCCATGTGTGGTTTGTTTAGAAGAACACACATGCAATGACACTAGTTGTGGCTCATGAAAAGAACACACATGCAATGACACTGGTGGATCCATGTGTGGTTTGTGAAAAGAACAGACATGCAATAAAGTACGAGTAAATAAAGGACAATAAGAATAAATGCAGCAAGTGGCCCAATCCTTTATGCAGCAAAGGATAAGCCGGCTGTATTACTTAAGATGACCAAACATTCTCGAGGACACATGGGAAGACTATGAAGTGCTTTTGCTTCATATAGTTGATTAATCTTCTTTAGCTTGCTAAGTGTTGTGTGGGTGAACCTTTGCTAATGTATCGACCTTCCTAGGACTAATACATACTTGCGATTATACCCCTTGCAAACATCCGTAAGTACAAGAAAGTAATTAAGGTATAAACCTAACCATAGCTTTAAACTCTAAGACCCTTACGTCCCTTGTGCAATGCTTTCCTAACGGGGGTTTGATGTCTACGCACTTCTATTCTTGTAGACAGTTGTTGGGCCTCCAAGTGCAGAGGTTTGTAGAACATCAGCAAGTTTTCCCTTAAGTGGATTACCCAAGGTTTATCGAACTCAGGGAGGAAGTGGTCAAAGGTATTCCCTCTCAAGCAACCCTGCAATCAAGATACAAGAAGTCTCTTGTGTCCCCAACACACCCAATACACTTGTCAGGTGTATAGGTGCACTAGTTCGGCGAAGAGATAGTGAAATACAAGTGGTATGGATATAAGACAACGGTTCCAGAAAATAGCTTGATGGCATGGAAGAGACTAAGGACAAACTGAAATAAAGATGGAAGCAAGCAAACATGTAACAGATCTAATTGCAAACGGTGTTTCAATGCTTAGAAACAAGGCTTAGGGATCATACTTTCACTAGTGAACACTCTCATATAAATATATTATCTTCATGATACTACTCTGAACTACTCTCTGGTTGGACACTCTAATCGTTGGTAGGGCTATAACAACACTCCTCAAAGTAAGCCTTTCCCATCTAGATAACCCCACACTCTTAGCTTGAGAACTAGATGGTTCCAACAAACACCACAATTTCATAAAGACATCCAACTCCAAATATAACTCATAACAAGTATTTGTAATTTCTAGCCTAAGTGCCACCATGGTGTGCACATTGTCACTTTCACACACATGGGGAGAGCAGAGATCTATTAAAGAACTTGAGTAGCAAGGTAGATCTACTTGATTACAAAGCTCATGATCACAATATGATCATGCATAGAGAGAGAGATGAACACATAGCTACCAGTAGAACCCTTAGCCTCAAGAGAGAACTACTTCCTCCTCATCATGGGAATTAGAAACGGTGATGGAGATGGTGGTGGAGTCGATGGAGATGGCTCCGGGGGCACTTCCCCATCCCGGCAGGGTGCCGGAACAGAGACTTTCTGTCCCCCGAATCTCCCCTTCGGTGGCAGGGGTGCTGCGGAACTTTTCATGGATTTCTGATTGATGACTTAGGGTTTTTGCATCGGGAGGCATCTTATAGGCGAAGAGGCAAGGTCGGTGGGTGGCCAGGGGCCCACACCACCTGGTGGCGTGGCCAGGGCTAGCCCGCTCCACCACATGGTGTGGCCACCCTGTGGCCCCTCTCCGTCTCGTCTTCTGGCTCCATGAGTCTTCCGGTAAAATATCGACTTTGGCTTTTGTTTGGTCCAATTCCGAGAATATTGATTTTCTGACTTTCCTGGCACCAAAAACAGCAGAAAACAGGCAACTAGCACTGTGGCATCTTGTTAATAGGTTAGTTCCAGAAAATGTGTAAAAGTACTCCAAAGTGTGGACAAAACATAAGAAAGTAGATATAAAACAAGCATGGAACATCAAAAATTATAGATACGTTAGCAACGTATCAGGGTTCAGGTTTCTGTCACTCCGGCAACCCCTACGATTAGTAGCCAAATACACAATGCATTCCCCTAGGCCCATATAGGTGAAGTTTCATGTAGTCGACGGTCACATGACACCACTAGAAGAAGTACACCACAACTTAAATATCAAACCATTGAATCTTTCTCAACACAACTCCACTACTAACAACATGACTTCTCCCATGTCCTCAAGAACAAAATGAACTACTCACAAGACATCATATGGATCATGATCATAGATGACATAATGATGTATAACAATCTGAACATAAACAATAATTCAATGGTTCACTCAATAGCATCAACTACAAAGAGTAATCAACACCAGGAAAGTTTCCCCTAAGAACTATGCAAGATTCAACCCAATTGTTACAGCAATATGGAGATGGTGATGATGGTGCTGATGGTGATGGTGATGATGATGATCCCGATGAAGTCCATCTTGATGGTGGTGTTGATGGCGACGATCTCCCTTCTCTGGGAAGGAATTCCCCCTGGCAGAAATCTGTCTACCGGCGAGATCTTTCTCTCTCGGTGTTTTCCGCCCCGCAGAGGCGGTGGAATATTTCTGTGGTCACTCCCCGAGTCTTAGGGTGTCGGGAGGAATATATACGCTAGAGGGGAGAGCCATAGGTGGGCCAGGGCGGCCACACCACCTGGTGGCGCGGCCTAGAGTGGCCCGCGCTAGGGGTGGTGTGGCCCCCTGTGGCCCATCTCTGCCTCCTCTTGTGGATTCCTTCGTCTTCTGGAAAAATAGGATTTTCCGTATATTTTCTCGGATTTTCTGATCTTCGCGAATTTTGCCTCCAAACAACACCTTTTCCATCAGAATCTTGACTACAGCGGTCCATGCTCCAAAAGTCATTAACCATGCAAAAACAGCTGAAATAACATAAGTATCATCTCTTAATATGAAATATATCAATGAATAACAGTGAATTATGATATAGAATAGTGCTGCAAAATGGATGTATCATTTGTTTAGAGGAACATACATGCAATGGCACTGGGTGTGGTTCATGAGAAGAACAGACATGCAATCACACTCGGTGGATCCATGTGTGGTTCGTGGAAAGAATAGACATGCAATGAATCTAGCTGTGGTTCATGAAAAGAACACACATGCAATGACACTGGTGTATCCATGTGTGGTTCATGAAAAGAACACACATGCAATAACACTGGTGGATCCATGTGTGGTTTGTGAAAAGGACAGACATGCAATCACACTAGGTGGATCCATGTGTGGTTTGTGAAAAGAATATACATGAAATCACACTGGGTGGATCCATGTGTGGTTTGTTTAGAAGAACACACATGCAATGACTCTAATTGTGGTTCACGAAAAGAACACACATGCAATGACACTGGTGGATCCATGTGTGGTTTGTGAAAAGAATAGAAATGCAATCACACTAGGTGGATCCATGTGTGGTTTTTTTAGAGGAACAGACATGCAATGACACTGGGTGTGGTTCATGAGAAGAACAGACATGCAATCACACTCGGTGGATCCATGTGTGGTTCGTGGAAAGAACAGACATGCAATGACTCTAGCCGTGGTTCATGAAAAGAACACACATGCAATGACACTGGTGTATCCATGTGTGGTTCATAAAAAGAACACACATGCAATGACACTGGTGTATCCATGTGTGGTTCATGAAAAGAACACACATGCAATGACACTGGTGGATCCATGTGTGGTTTGTGAAAAGAACAGACATGCAACCACACTAGGTGGATCCATGTGTGGTTTGTTTAGAGGAACATACATGCAATTACACTGGGTGTGGTTCATGAGAAGAACAGACAAGCAATAACACTAGGTGGATCCATGTGTGGTTCGTGGAAAGAACAAACATGCAATGACTCTAGCTGTGGTTCATGAAAAGAACACACATGCAATGACACTGGTGGATCCATGTGTGGTTTGTGAGAAGAACATACATGCAATGACACTAGTGGATACATGTGTGGTTTGTGAAAATAACAGACATGCAATCACACTAGGTGGATCCATGTGTGGTTTGTTTAGAGGAACAAACATGGAATGACACTGGGTGTGGTTCATCAGAAGAACAGACATGCAATCACACTAGGTTGATCCATGTGTGGTTCGAGGAAAGAACAGACATGCAATCACACTGGGTGTGGTTCATGAGAAGAACACACATGCAATGACACTGGTGGATCCATGTGTGGTTTGTGAGAAGAACATACAAGCAATGACACTGGCTGTGGTTCATGAGAAGAACACACATGCACTAACATTGGTGGATCCATGTGTGGTTTATGAAAGGAACAGACGTGCAATCACACTAGGTGGATCCATGTGTGGTTTTTTTAGAGGAACATACATGAAATGACACTGGGTGTGGTTTATGAGAAGAACAGACATGCAATCACACTGGTGGATCCATATGTGGTTTGTGGAAGGAACATACATGCAAGGACTCTAGCTGTGGTTCATGAAAAGAACAGACATGCAATGACACTAGTGGAGCCCTGTGTGGTTTGTGAAAAGAACAGACATGCGATCACACTAGGTGGATCCATGTGTGGTTTGTTTAGAGGAACGGACATGCAATTACACTAGTTGTGGTTCATGAAAATAATACACATGCAATGACACTGGTGGATCCATGTGTGGTTTGTGAAAAGAACAGACATGTAATCACACTAGGTGGATCCATGTGTGGTTTCTTTAGAGGAACAAACATGCAATGACACTGGGTGGATCCATGTGTGGTTTGTTTAGAAGAACACACATGTAATGACTCTTGTTGTGGTTGATGAAAAGAGCACACATGCAATGACACTGGTGGATCCATGTGTGGTTTGTGAAAAGAACAGACATGCAATCACACTAGATGGATCCATGTGTGGTTTGTTTAGAGGAACAAACATACAATGACACTGGGTGGATCCATGTGTGGTTTGTTTAGAAGAACACACATGCAATGACACTAGTTGTGGTTCATGAAAAGAACACACATGCAATGACACTGGTGGATCCATGTGTGGTTTGTGAAAAGAACAGACATGCAATGACACTGGTGGATCCATGTGTGGTTTGTGAAAAGAACAGACATGCAATCACACTAGGTGGATCCATGTGTGGTTTGTTTAGACGAAGAGACGTGCAATAACACTGGGTGTGGTTCATGAGAAGAATAGACATGCATTCACACTCGGTGGATCCATGTGTGGTTCGTGGAAAGAACACACATGCAATGACTCTAGCTGTGGTTCATGAAAAGAACACACATGCAATGACACTGGTGTATCCATGTGTGGTTCATGAAAAGAACACACATGCAATGACACTAGTGGATCCATGTGTGGTTTGTGAAAAGAATAGACATGCAATCACACTAGGTGGATCCATGTGTGGTTTGTGAAAAGAACAGATGCAATCACACAAGGTGGATCCATGTGAGGTTTGTTTAGAAGAACACACATGCAATGACTCTAGTTGTGGTTCATGAAAAGAACACACATGCAATGACACTGGTGGATCCATGTGTGGTTTGTGAAAAGAACAGCCATGCAATCACACTAGGTGGGTCCATATGTGGTTTGTTTAGAGGAACAGACATGCAATGACACTGGGTGTGGTTCATGAGAAGAATAGACATGCAATCACACTGGTGGATCCATATGTGGTTTGTGGAAGGAACAGACATGCAATGACTCTAGTTGTGGTTCATGACAAGAACTGACATGGAATGACACTGGTGGATCCAGGTCTGGTTCATGAAAAGAACACACATGCAATGACACTGGTGGATCCATGTGTGGTTTGTGAAAAGAACACACATGCGATCACACTAGGTGGATCCATGTGTGGTTTGTGAAAAGAATAGACATGCAATCACACTAGGTGGATCCATGTGTGGTTTCTTTAGAAGAACACACATGCAATGACTCTAGTTGTGGTTCATGAAAAGAACACACATGCAATGACACTGGTGGATCCATGTGTGGTTTGTGAAAAGAACAGACATGTAATCACACTAGGTGGATCCATGTGTGGTTTTACTTAGAGGACCAGACATGCAATGACACTAGGTGGATCCATGTGTGGTTTGTTTAGAAGAACAGACATGCAATGACTCTAGTTGTGGTTTATGAAAATAACACACATGCAATGACACTGGTGTACGCATAGGACTCAAAACTTTTGAAAAATGATTGAAAAGATAACGAAAACATACATCAGATCAGCTATATTTGAAATAAGAAATTGCTTATTAAAACATTAATCTGCCATTGAATTAGAAAAGGTGGAACAAAGTGACACGACAATATTCTTTTGAGCTTATGTCGCTAAGCGAGTGAAGATCCCATCTATTATCTATAGCTGGGTTTAGTCGTTCAATAAAGGTTTTGTGGTTCATGAGAATAACACACATGTAATGAACCTAGTGGATCCATGTGTGGTTTGTGAGAAGAACATAAATGCAATGACACTAGGTGGATCCATGTGTGGTTTGTGAAAAGAACAGACATGCAATCACACTAGGTGGATCGATGTGTGGTTTGTTTAAAAGAGCACACATGCAATGACTCTAGTTGTGGTTCATGAAAAGAAGACACATGCAATGACACTGGTGGATCCATGTGTGGTTTGTGAAAAGAACAGACATGCAATCACACTAGGTGGATCCATGTGTGGTTTGTTTAGAGGAACAAACATGCAATGACACTGGGTGGATCAATGTGTGGTTTGTTTAGAAGAACAGACATGCAATGACTCTAGTTGTGGTTCATGAAAAGAAGACACATGCAATGACATTGGTGGATCCATGTGTGGTTTGTGAAAAGAACATACATGCAATTACACTAGGTGGATCCATGTGTGGTTTGTTTAGAGGAACAGACATGCAATGACACTCGGTGGATCCATGTGTGGTTTGTTTAGAAGAACACACATGCAATGACACTAGTTGTGGTTCATGAAAATAACACACATGCAATGACACTGGTTGATCCATGTGTGGTTTGTGAAAAGAACAGACATGCAATCGCACTAGGTGGATCCATGTGCGGTTTGTTTAGAGGAATAGACATGCAATAACACTGGGTGTGGTTCATGAGAAGAACATACATGCAATGACACTGGGTGGATCCATGTGTTGTCTGTTTAGAAGAATAGACATGCAATGATTCTAGTTGTGGTTCATGAAAAGAACACACATGCAATGACACTGGTGGATCCATGTGTGGTTTGTGAAAAGAACAGACATGCAATCACACTAGGTGGATCCATGTGTGGTTTGTTTAGAGGAACAGACATGCAATGACACTGGGTGGATCCATGTGTGGTTTGTTTAGAAGAACACACATGCAATGACCTTAGTTGTGGTTCATGAAAAGAACACACATGCAATGACACTGGTTGATCCATGTGTGGTTTGTTTAGAAGAACAGACAAGCAATGACTCTAGTTGTGGTTCATGAAAATAACACACATGCAATGGCATTGGTCGATCCATGTGTGGTTTGTGAAAAGAACATACAAGCAATCAAACTAGGTGGTTCCATGTGTGGTTTGTTTAGAGGAACAGACATGCAATGACACTGGGTGGATCCATGTGTGGTTTGTTTAGAAGAACACACATGCAATGACCCTAGTTATGGTTCATGAAAAGAACACACATGCAATGACACTGGTTGATCCATGTGTGGTTTGTGAAAAGAACAGACATGCAATCGCACTAGGTGGATCGAGGTGCGGTTTGTTTAGAGGAATAGACATGCAATGACACTGGGTGTGGTTCATGAGAAAAACATACATGAAATCACACGAGGTGGATCCATGTGTGGTTAGTGGAAAGAACATACATGCAAGGGCTCTAGCCGTGGTTCATGAAAAGAACACACATGCAATGACACTGGTGGATCCATGTGTGGTTTGTGAGAAGAACATACATGCAATGACACTAGTGGATCCATGTGTGGTTTGTGAAAAGAACAGACATGCAATCACACTAGGTGGATCCATGTGTGGTTTGTTTATAAGAACAAACATACAATGACTCTAGGTGTGGTTCATGAAAATAACACACATGCAATGACACTGGTGGATCCATGTGTGGTTTGTGAAAAGAACAGACATGCAATCACAGTAGGTGGATCCATGTGTGGTTTTTTTAGAGGACCAGACATGCAATGACACTAGGTGAATCCATGTGTGGTTTGTTTAGAAGAACAGACATGCAATGACTCTAGTTGTGCTTCATGAAAAGAACACACATGCAATGACACTGGTTGATCCATGTGTGGTTTGTGAAAAGAACAGACATACAATCGCACTAGGTGGATCCAGGTGTGGTTTGTTTAGAGGAATAAACATGCAATGACACTGGGTGTGGTTCATGAGAAAAACATACATGAAATCACACGAGGTGGATCCATGTGTGGTTCATGGAAAGAACATACATGCAATGACTCTAGTTGTGGTTCATGAAAAGAACACACATGCAATGACACTGGTGGATCCATGTGTGGTTTGTGAGAAGAACATACATGCAATGACACTGGTGGATCCATGTGTGGTTTGTGAAAAGAACAGACATGCAATCACACTAGGTGGATCCATGTGTGGTTTGTTTAGAGGAACAGACATGCAATGACACTGGGTGGATCCATGTGTGGTTTGTTTAGAAGAACACACATGCAATGACCCTAGTTGTGGTTCATGAAAAGAACACACATGCAATGACACTGGTTGATCCATGTGTGGTTTGTGAAAAGAACAGACATGCAATCGCACTAGGTGGATCCAGGTGCGGTTTGTTTAGAGGAATAGACATGCAATGACACTAGGTGTGGTTCATGAGAAAAACATACATGAAATCACACGAGGTGGATCCATGTGTGGTTAGTGGAAAGAACATACATGCAAGGACTCTAGCCGTGGTTCATGAAAAGAACACACATGCAATGACACTGGTGGATCCATGTGTGGTTTGTGAGAAGAACATACATGCAATGACACTAGTGGATCCATGTGTGGTTTGTGAAAAGAACAGACATGCAATCACACTAGGTTGATCCATGTGTGGTTTGTTTAGAGGAACATACATGCAATGACACTGGGTGTGGTTCATGAGAAGAACAGACATGCAATCACACTAGCTGGATCCATGTGTGGTTCGTGGAAAGAACAGACATGCAATCACACTAGGTGTGGTTCATGAGAAGAACAAACATGCAATGACACTGGTGGATCCGTGTGTGGTTTGTGAGAAGAACATACATGCAATGACACTGGCTGTGGTTCATGACAAGAACACACATGCAATGACACTGGTGGATCCATGTGTGGTTTGTGAAAAGAACAGACATGCAATCACACTAGGTGGATCCATGTGTGGTTTGTTTAGAGGAACAAACATGCAATGACACTGGGTCTGGTTCATGAGAAGAACAGACATGCAATCAAACTGGTGAATCCATATGTGGTTTGTGGAAGGAACAGACATGCAATGACTCTAGCTGTGGTTCATGAAAAGAACAGACATGCAATGACACTAGTGGATCCATGTGTGGTTCATGAAAAGAACACACATGCAATGACACTGGTGGATCCATGTGTGGCTTGTGAAAAGAATAGACATGCAATCACACTAGGTGGATCCATGTGTGGTTTGTTTAGAGGAACAGACATGCAATGACACTGGGTGGATCTATGTGTGGTTTGTGAAAAGAACAGACATGCAATCACACTAGGTGGATCCATGTGTGGTTTGTTTAGAGGAACAAACATGCAATGACACTGGGTGGATCCATGTGTGGTTTGTTTAGAAGAACACACATGCAATGACTCTAGTTGTGGTTCATGAAAATAACACACATGCAATGACACTGGTGGATCCATGTGTTGTTTGTGAAAAGAACAGACATGCAATCACACTAGGTGGATCCATGTGTGGTTTGTTTAGACGAACAGACATGCAATGACACTGGGTGTGGTTCATGAGAAGAATAGACATGCAATCACACTCGGTGGATCCATGTGTGGTTCGTGGAAAGAATAGACATGCAATGACTCTAGATGTGGTTCATGAAAAGAACACACATGCAATGACACTAGTGTATCCATGTGTGGTTCATGAAAAGAACACACATGCAATGACACTGGTGGATCCATGTGTGGTTTGTTTAGAAGAACACACATGCAATGACTCTAGTTGTGGTTCATGAAAAGAACACACATGCAATGACACTGGTGGATCCATGTGTGTTTTGTGAAAAGAACAGACATGCAATCACACTAGGTGGATCCATGTGTGGTTTTACTTAGAGGAACAGACATGCAAGGACACTAGGTAGATCCATGTGTGGTTTGTTTAGAAGAACATACATGCAATGACTCTAGTTGTGCTTCATGAAAAGAACACACATGCAATGACACTTGTGTACGCATAGGACTCAAAACTTTTGAAAAAAGATTGAAAAGATAACTAAAACATACATCAGATCAACTATATTTGAAATAAGAAATTGCTTATTAAAACATTAATCTGCCATTGAATTAGAAAAGGTGGAACGAAGTGACACGACAATATTCTTTTTAGCGTATGTCTCTAAGCGAGTGAAGATCCCATCTATTATGTATAGTTGGGTTTTGTCATTCAATAAAGGATTTGTGGTTCATGAGAATAACACACATGCAATGACACTAGTGGATCCATGTGTGGTTTGTGAGAAGAACATACATGCAATGACACTAGGTGGATCCATGTGTGGTTTGTGAAAAGAACAGACATGCAATCACACTAGGTGGATCCATGTGTGGTTTGTTTATAAGAACAAACATACAATGACTCTAGTTGTGGTTCATGAAAAGAACACACATGCAATGACACTGGTGGATCCATGTGTGGTTTGTGAAAAGAACAGACATGCAATCACAGTAGGTGGATCCATGTGTGGTTTTTTTAGAGGAACAAACATGCAATGACACTAGGTGGATCCATGTGTGGTTTGTTTAGAAGAACAGACATGCAATGACTCTAGTTGTGCTTCATGAAAAGAACACACATGCAATGACACTGGTTGATCCATGTGTGGTTTGTGAAAAGAACAGACATACAATCGCACTAGGTCGATCCAGGTGCGGTTTGTTTAGAGGAATAGACATGCAATTACACTGGGTGTGGTTCATGAGAAAAACATACATGAAATCACACGAGGTGGATCCATGTGTGGTTCGTGGAAAGAACATACATGCAATGACTCTAGTTGTGGTTCATGAAAAGAACACACATGCAATGACACTGGTGGATCCATGTGTGGTTTGTGAGAAGAACATACATGCAATGATACTAGTGGATCCATGTGTGGTTTGTGAAAAGAACAGACATGCAATCACACTAGGTTGATCCATGTGTGGTTTGTTTAGAGGAACATACATGCAATGACACTGGGTGTGGTTCATGAGAAGAACAGACATGCAATCACACTAGGTGGATCCATGTGTGGTTCGTGGAAAGAACAGACATGCAATCACACTAGGTGTGGTTCATGAGAAGAACAAACATGCAATGACACTGGTGGATCCATGTGTGGTTTGTGAGAAGAACATACATGCAATGACACTGGCTGTGGTTCATGAGAAGAACACACATGTAATGACACTGGTGGATCCATGTGTGGTTTGTGAAAAGAACAGACATGCAATCACACTAGGTGGATCCATGTGTGGTTTGTTTAGAGGAACAAACATGCAATGACACTGGGTCTGGTTCATGAGAAGAACAGACATGCAATCAAACTGGTGGATCCATATGTGGTTTGTGGAAGGAACAGACATGCAATGACTCTAGCTGTGGTTCATGAAAAGAACAGACATGGAATGACACTAGTGGATCCATGTGTGGTTCATGAAAAGAACACACATGCAATGACACTGGTGGATCCATGTGTGGCTTGTGAAAATAATAGACATGCAATCACACTAGGTGGATCCATGTGTGGTTTGTTTAGAGGAACAGACATGCAATGACACTGGGTGGATCCATGTGTGGTTTGTCTAAAAGAACAGACATGCAATGATTCTAGTTGTGGTTCATGAAAAGAACACACATGCAATGACACTGGTGGATCCATGTGTGGTTTGTGAAAAGAATAGACATGCAATCACACAAGGTGGATCCATGTGTGGTTTGTTTAGAGGAACAGACATGCAATGACACTGGGTGGATCCATGTGTGGTTTGATTAGAAGAACAGACATGCCATGACTCTAGTTCTGGTTCATGAAAAGAACACGCATGCAATGACACTGGTGGATCCATGTGTGGTTTGTGAAAAGAACAGACATGCAATCACACTAGGTGGATCCATGTGTGGTTTGTTTAGAGGAATAGACATGCAATGACACTGGGTGTGGTTCATGAGAAAAACATACATGAAATCACACAAGGTGGATACATGTGTGGTTCGTGGAAAGAACATACATGCAAGGACTCTAGCCGTGGTTCATGAAAAGAACACACATGCAATGACACTAGTGGATCCATGTGTGGTTTGTGAGAAGAACATACATGCAATGACACTAGTGGATCCATGTGTGGTTTGTGAAAAGAACAGACATGCAATCACACTAGGTGGATCCATGTGTGGTTTGTTTAGAGGAACATACATGCAATGACACTAGGTGTGGTTCATGAGAAGAATAGACATGCAATCACACTAGGTGGATCCATGTGTGGTTCGTGGAAAGAACAGACATGCAATCACACTAGGTGTGGTTCATGAGAAGAACACACATGCAATGACACTGGTGGATCCATGTGTGGTTTGTGAGAAGAACATACATGCAATGACACTGGCTGTGGTTCATGAGAAGAACACACATGCAATGACACTGGTGGATCCATGTGTGGTTTGTGAAAAGAACAGACATGCAATCGCACTAGGTGGATCCATGTGTGGTTTGTTTAGAGGAACAGACATGCAATGACACTGGGTGTGGTTCATGAGAAGAACAGACATGCAATCAAACTGGTGGATCTATATGTGGTTTGTGGAAGGAACAGACATGCAATGACTCTAGCTATGGTTCATGAAAAGAACAGACATGCAATGACACTAGTGGATTCATGTGTGGTTCATGAAAAGAACACACATGTAATGACACTGGTGGATCCATGTGTGGTTTGTGAAAAGAACAGACATGCAATCACACTAGGTGGATCCATGTGTGGTTTGTTTAGAGGAACAAACATGCAATGACACTGGGTCTGGTTCATGAGAAGAACAGACATGCAATCAAACTGGTGGATCCATATGTGGTTTGTGGAAGGAACAGACATGCAATGACTCTAGCTGTGGTTCATGAAAAGAACAGACATGCAATGACACTGGTGGATCCATGTGTGGCTTGTGAAAATAATAGACATGCAATCACACTAGGTGGATCCATGTGTGGTTTGTTTAGAGGAACAGACATGCAATGACACTGGGTGGATCCATGTGTGGTTTGTCTAAAAGAACAGACATGCAATGATTCTAGTTGTGGTTCATGAAAAGAACACACATGCAATGACACTGGTGGATCCATGTGTGGTTTGTGAAAAGAATAGACATGCAATCACACAAGGTGGATCCATGTGTGGTTTGTTTAGAGGAACAGACATGCAATGACACTGGGTGGATCCATGTGTGGTTTGATTAGAAGAACAGACATGCCATGACTCTAGTTCTGGTTCATGAAAAGAACACGCATGCAATGACACTGGTGGATCCATGTGTGGTTTGTGAAAAGAACAGACATGCAATCACACTAGGTGGATCCATGTGTAGTTTGTTTAGAGGAACATACATGCAATGCCACTAGTTGTGGTTCATGAAAAGAACACACATGCAATGACACTGGTGGATCCATGTGTGGTTTGTGAAAAGAACAGACATGCAATCACACTAGGTGGATCCATGTGTGGTTTGTTTAGAGGAACAGACATGCAATGACACTGGGTGGATCCATGTGTGGTTTGTTTAGAAGAACAGACATGCAATGACTCTAGTTGTGGTTCATGAAAAGAACACACATGCAATGACATTGGTGGATCCATGTGTGGTTTGTGAAAAGAACATACATGCAATCAAACTAGGTGGATCCATGTGTGGTTTGTTTAGAGGAACAGACATGCAATGACACTGGGTGGATCCATGTGTGGTTTGTTTAGAAGAACACACATGCAATGACCCTAGTTGTGGTTCATGAAAAGAACACACATTCAATGACACTGGTTGATCCATGTGTGGTTTGTGAAAAGAACAGACATGCAATCACACTAGGTGGATCCAGGTGTGGTTTGTTTAGAGGAATAGACATGCAATGACACTGGGTGTGGTTCATGAGAAAAACATACATGAAATCACACAAGGTGGATCCATGTGTGGTTCGTGGAAAGAACATACATGCAAGAACTCTAGCCGTGGTTCATGAAAAGAACACACATGCAATGACACTGGTGGATCCATGTGTGGTTTGTGAGAAGAACATACATGTAATGACACTAGTGGATCCATGTGTGGTTTGTGAAAAGAACAGACATGCAATCACACTAGGTGGATCCATGTGTGGTTTGTTTAGAGGACCATACATGCAATGACACTAGGTGTGGTTCATGAGAAGAATAGACATGCAATCACACTAGGTGGATCCATGTGTGGTTCGTGGAAAGAACAGACATGCAATCACACTGGGTGTGGTTCATGAGAAGAACACACATGCAATGACACTGGTGGATCCATGTGTGATTTGTGAGAAGAACATACATGCAATGACACTGGCTGTGGTTCATGAGAAGAACACACATGCAATGACACTAGTGGATCCATGTGTGGTTTGTCAAAAGAACAGACATGGAATCGCACTAGGTGGATCCAAGTGTGGTTTGTTTAGAGGAATAGACATGCAATGACACTGGGTGTGGTTCATGAGAAGAACAGACATGCAATCAAACTGGTGGATCCATATGTGGTTTGTGGAAGGAACAGATATGCAATGACTCTAGCTATGGTTCATGAAAAGAACAGACATGCAATGACACTAGTGTATCCATGTATGGTTCATGAAAAGAACACACATGTAATGACACTGGTGGATCCATGTGTTGTTTGTGAAAAGAACAGACATGCGATCACACTAGGTGGATCCATGTGTGGTTTGTGAAAAGAACAGACATGCAATAACACTAGGTGGATCCATGTGTGGTTTGTTTAGTGGAATAGACATGCAATGACACTGGGTGTGGTTCATGAGAAAAACATACATGAAATCACACAAGGTGGATCCATGTGTGGTTCGTGGAAAGAACATACATGCAAGGACTCTAGCCGTGGTTCATGAAAAGAACACACATGCAATGACACTAGTGGATCCATGTGTGGTTTGTGAGAAGAACATACATGCAATGACACTAGTGGATCCATGTGTGGTTTGTGAAAAGAACAGACATGCAATCACACTAGGTGGATCCATGTGTGGTTTGTTTAGAGGAACATACATGCAATGACACTAGGTGTGGTTCATGAGAAGAATAGACATGCAATCACACTAGGTGGATCCATGTGTGGTTCGTGGAAAGAACAGACATGCAATCACACTGGGTGTGGTTCATGAGAAGAACACACATGCAATGACACTGGTGGATCCATGTGTGGTTTGTGAGAAGAACATACATGCAATGACACTGGCTGTGGTTTATGAGAAGAACACACATGCAATGACACTGGTGGATCCATGTGTGGTTTGTCAAAAGAACAGACATGCAATCGCACTAGGTGGATCCATGTGTGGTTTGTTTAGAGGAACAGACATGCAATGACACTGGGTGTGGTTCATGAGAAGAACAGACATGCAATCAAACTGGTGGATCTATATGTGGTTTGTGGAAGGAACAGACATGCAATGACTCTAGCTATGGTTCATGAAAAGAACAGACATGCAATGACACTAGTGGATTCATGTGTGGTTCATGAAAAGAACACACATGTAATGACACTGGTGGATCCATGTGTTGTTTGTGAAAAGAACAGACATGCGATCACACTAGGTGGATCCATGTGTGGTTTGTGAAAAGAACAGACATGCAATAACACTAGGTGGATCCATGTGTGGTTTGTCTAGAAGAACACACATGCAATGATTCTAGTTGTGGTTCATGAAAAGAACACACATGCAATAACACTAGTGGATCCATGTGTGGTTTGTGAAAAGAATATGCATGCAATCACACTAGGTGGATCCATGTGTGGTTTGTTTAGAAGAACACACATGCAATGACTCTAGTTGTGGTTCATGAAAAGAACACACATGCAATGACACTGTTGGATCCATGTGTGGTTTGTGAAAAGAATAGACATGCAATCACACTAGGTGGATCCATGTGTGGTTTGTTTAGAGGAACAAACATGCAATGACACTGGGTGGATCAATGTGTGGTTTGTTTAGAAGAACAGACATGCAATGACTCTGGCTGTGGTTCATGAGAAGAACACACATGTAATGACACTGGTGGATCCATGTGTGGTTTGTCAAAAGAACAGACATGCAATCACACTAGGTGGATCCATGTGTGGTTTGTTTAGAGGAACAGACATGCAATGACACTGGGTGTGGTTCATGAGAAGAACAGACATGCAATCAAACTGGTGGATCCATATGTGGTTTGTGGAAGGAACAGACATGCAATGACTCTAGCTATGGTTCATGAAAAGAACAGACATGCAATGACACTAGTGCATCCATGTGTGGTTCGTGAAAAGAACACACATGTAATGACACCGGTGGATCCATGTGTTGTTTGTGAAAAGAACAGACATGCGATCACACTAGGTGGATCCATGTGTGGTTTGTGAAAAGAACATACATGCAATAACACTAGGTGGATCCATGTGTGGTTTGTCTAGAAGAATACACATGCAATGATTCTAGTTCTGGTTCATGAAAAGAACACACATGCAATGACACTGGTGGATCCATGTGTGGTTTGTGAAAAGAATAGACATCCAATCACACTAGGTGGATCCATGTGTGGTTTGTTTAGAGGAATAGACATGCAATGACACTGGGTGGATCCATCTGTGGTTTTGTTTAGTAGAACACACATGCAATGACCCTAGTTGTGGTTCATGAAAAGAACACACATGCAATGACACTGGTTGATCCATGTGTGGTTTGTGAAAAGAACAGACATGCAATCGCACTAGGTGGATCCAGGTGCGGTTTGTTTAGAGGAATAGACATGCAATGACACTGGGTGTGGTTCATGAGAAGAACATACATGAAATCACACGAGGTGGATCCATGTGTGGTTCGTGGAAAGAACATACATGCAAGGACTCTAGCCGTGGTTCATAAAAAGAAGACACATGCAATGACACTGGTGGATCCATGTGTGGTTTGTGAGAAGAATATACACGAAATGACACTGGTGGATCCATGTGTGGTTTGTGAAAAGAACAGACATGCAATCACACTAGGTGGATCCATGTGTGGTTTGTTTAGAGGAACATACTTGCAATGACACTAGGTGTGGTTCATGAGAAGAATAGACATGCAATCACACTAGGTGGATCCATGTGTGGTTCGTGGAAAGAACAGACATGCAATCACACTGGGTGTGGTTCATGAGAAGAACACACATGCAATGACACTGGTGGATCCATGTGTGGTTTGTGAGAAGAACATACATGCAATGACACTGGCTGTGGTTCATGAGAAGAACACACATGCAATGACACTGGTGGATCCATGTGTGGTTTGTCAAAAGAACAGACATGCAATCACACTAGGTGGATCCATGTGTGGTTTGTTTAGAGGAACAGACATGCAATGACACTGGGTGTGGTTCATGAGAAGAACAGACATGCAATCAAACTGGTGGATCCATATGTGGTTTGTGGAAGGAACAGACATGCAATGACTCTAGCTATGGTTCATGAAAAGAACAGACATGCAATGACACTAGTGCATCCATGTGTGGTTCGTGAAAAGAACACACATGTAATGACACTGGTGGATCCATGTGTTGTTTGTGAAAAGAACAGACATGCGATCACACTAGGTGGATCCATGTGTGGTTTGTGAAAAGAACAGACATGCAATAACACTAGGTGGATCCATGTGTGGTTTGTCTAGAAGAATACACATGCAATGATTCTAGTTCTGGTTCATGAAAAGAACACACATGCAATGACACTGGTGGATCCATGTGTGGTTTGTGAAAAGAATAGACATCCAATCACACTAGGTGGATCCATGTGTGGTTTGTTTAGAGGAATAGACATGCAATGACACTGGGTGGATCCATGTGTGGTTTGTTTAGAAGAATAGACATGCAATGACTCCAGTTGTGGTTCATTAAAAGAACACACATGCAATGACACTGGTGGATCCATGTGTTGTTTGTGAAAAGAACAGGCATGCAATCACACTAGGTGGATCCATGTGTGGTTTGTTTAGACGAACAGACATGCAATGACACTGGGTGTGGTTCATGAGAAGAATAGACATGCAATCACACTCGGTGGATCCATGTGTGGTTCGTGGAAAGAATAGACATGCAATGACTCTAGCTGTGGTTCATGAAAAGAACACACATGCAATGACACTGGTGTATCCATGTGTGGTTCATGAAAAGAACACACATGCAATGACACTGGTGGATCCATGTGTGGTTTGTTTAGAAGAACACACATGTAATGACTCAAGTTGTGGTTCATGAAAAGAACACACATGCAATGACACTGGTGGATCCATGTGTGTTTTGTGAAAAGAAGAGACATGCAATCACACTAGGTGGATCCATGTGTGGTTTTACTTAGAGGAACAGACATGCAAGGACACTAGGTAGATCCATGTGTGGTTTGTTTAGAAGAACATACATGCAATGACTCTAGTTGTGCTTCATGAAAAGAACACACATGCAATGACACTGGTGTACGCATAGGACTCAAAACTTTTGAAAAACGTTTGAAAAGATAACTAAAACATACATCAGATCGGCTATATTTGAAATAAGAAATTGCTTATTAAAACATTAATCTGCCATTAAATTAGAAAAGGTGGAATGAAGTGACACGACAATATTCTTTTGAGCGTATGTCGCTAAGCGAGTGAAGATCCCATCTATTATCTATAGTTGGGTTTAGTCATTCAATAAAGGATTTGTGGTTCATGAGAATAACATACATGCAATGACACTAGTGGATCCATGTGTGGTTTGTGAGAAGAACATACATGCAATGACACTAGGTGGATCCATGTGTGGTTTGTGAAAAGAACAGACATGCAATCACACTAGAAGGATCCATGTGTGGTTTGTTTATAAGAACACACATGCAATGACTATAGTTGTGGTTCATGAAAAGAACACACATGCAATGACACTGGTGGATCCATGTGTGGTTTGTGAAAAGAACAGATATGCAATCACACTAGGTGGATCCATGTGTGGTTTTTTTAGAGGAACATACATGCAATGACACTAGGTGGATCCATGTGTGGTTTGTTTAGAAGAACAGACATGCAATGACACTAGTTGTGGTTCATGAAAAGAACACACATGCAATGACATTGGTGGGTCCATGAGTGGTTTGTGAAAAGAACATACATGCAATTAAACTAGGTGGATCCTTGTGTGGTTTGTTTAGAGGAACAGACATGCAATCACACTGGGTGGATCCATGTGTGGTCTGTTTAGAAGAACACACATGCAATGACCCTAGTTGTGGTTCATGAAAAGAACGCACATGCAATGACACTGGTTGATCCATGTGTGGTTTGTGAAAAGAACAGACATACAATCGCACTAGGTGGATCCAGGTGCGGTTTGTTTAGAGGAATAGACATGCAATGACACTGGGTGTGGTTCATGAGAAAAACATAAATGAAATCACACGAGGTGGATCCATGTGTGGTTCGTGGAAAGAACATACATGCAATGACTCTAGCTGTGGTTCATGAAAAGAACACACATGAAATGACACTGGTGGATCCATGTGTGGTTTGTGAGAAGAACATACATGCAATGACACTGGTGGATCCATGTGTAGTTTGTGAAAAGAACACACATGCAATCACACTAGGTGGATCCATGTGTGGTTTGTTTAGAGAAACATACATGCAATGACACTAGGTGTGGTTCATGAGATGAACAGACATGCAATCGCACTAGGTGGATCCATGTGTGGTTCGTGGAAAGAACAAACATGCAATCACACTGGGTGTCGTTCATGAGAAGAACACACATGCAATGACACTGGTGGATCCATGTGTGGTTTGTGAGAAGAACATACATGCAATGACACTAGATGTGGTTCATGAGAAGAACACACATGCAATGACACTGGCGGATCCATGTGTGGTTTGTGAAAAGAACAGACATGCAATCGCACTAGGTGGATCCATGTGTGGTTTGTTTAGAGGAACATACATGCAATGACAGTGGGTGTGGTTCATGAGAAGAACAGCCATGCAATCAAACTGGTGGATCCATATGTGGTTTGTGGAAGGAACAAACATGCAATGACTCTAGCTATGGTTCATGAAAAGAACAGACATGCAACGACACTAGTGGATCCATGTGTGGTTCATGAAAAGAACACACATGTAATGACACTGGTGGATCCATGTGTTGTTTGTGAAAACAACAGACATGCGATCACACTAGGTGGATCCATGTGTGGTTTGTGAAAAGAACAAACATGCAATAACACTAGGTGGATCCATGTGTGGTTTGTCTAGAAGAACACACATGCAATGATTCTAGTTGTGGTTCATGAAAAGAACACACATGCAATGACACTGGTGGATCCTTGTGTGGTTTGTGAAAAGAATAGACATGCAATCACACTACGTGGATCCATGTGTGGTTTGTTTAGAGGAACAGACATGCAATGACACTGGGTGGATCCATGTGTGGTTTGTTTAGAAGAACAGACATGCAATGACTCTAGTTGTGGTTCATCAAAAGAACACACATGCAATGACACTGGTGGATCCATGTGTGGTTTGTGAAAAGAACAGACATGCAATCACACTAGGTGGATCCATGTGTGGTTTGTTTAGAGGAACAGACATGCAATGCCACTAGTTGTGGTTCATGAAAAGAACACACATGCAATGACACTGGTGGATCCATGTGTGGTTTGTAAAAAGAACAGACATGCAATCACACTAGGTGGATCCATGTGTGGTTTGTTTAGAGGAATAGACATGCAATGACACTGGGTGGATCCATGTGTGGTTTGTTTAGAAGAACAGACAAGCAATGACTCTAGTTGTGGTTCATGAAAAGAACACACATGCAATGGCGTTGGTGGATCCATGTGTGGTTTGTGAAAAGAACATACATGCAATCAAACTAGGTGGATCCATGTGTGGTTTGTTTAGAGGAACAGACATGCAATGACACTGGGTGGATCCATGTGTGTTTTGTTTAGTAGAACACACATGCAATGACCCTAGTTGTGGTTCATGAAAAGAACACACATGCAATGACACTGGTTGATCCATGTGTGGTTTGTGAAAAGAACAGACATGCAATCGCACTAGGTGGATCCAGGTGCGGTTTGTTTAGAGGAATAGACATGCAATGACACTGGGTGTGGTTCATGAGAAAAACATACATGAAATCACACGAGGTGGATCCATGTGTGGTTCGTGGAAAGAACATACATGCAAGGACTCTAGCCGTGGTTCATAAAAAGAAGACACATGCAATGACACTGGTGGATCCATGTGTGGTTTGTGAGAAGAATATACACGAAATGACACTGGTGGATCCATGTGTGGTCTGTGAAAAGAACAGACATGCAATCACACTAGGTGGATCCATGTGTGGTTTGTTTAGAGGAACATACTTGCAATGACACTAGGTGTGGTTCATGAGAAGAATAGACATGCAATCACACTAGGTGGATCCATGTGTGGTTCGTGGAAAGAACAGACATGCAATCACACTGGGTGTGGTTCATGAGAAGAACACACATGCAATGACACTGGTGGATCCATGTGTGGTTTGTGAGAAGAACATACATGCAATGACACTGGATGTGGTTCATGAGAAGAACACACATGCATTGACACTGGTGGATCCATCTGTGGTTTGTCCAAAGAACAGACATGCAATCGCACTAGGTGGATCCATGTGTGGTTTGTTTAGAGGAACAGACATGCAATGACACTGGGTGTGGTTCATGAGAAGAACAGACATGCAATCAAACTGGTGGATCTATATGTGGTTTGTGGAAGGAACAGACATGCAATGACTCTAGCTATGGTTCATGAAAAGAACAGACATGCAATGACACTAGTGGATTCATGTGTGGTTCATGAAAAGAACACACATGTAATGACACTGGTGGATCCATGTGTTGTTTGTGAAAAGAACAGACATGCGATCACACTAGGTGATCCATGTGTGGTTTGTGAAAAGAACAGACATGCAATAACACTAGGTGGATCCATGTGTGGTTTGTCTAGAAGAACACACATGCAATGATTCTAGTTGTGGTTCATGAAAAGAACACACATGCAATAACACTAGTGGATCCATGTGTGGTTTGTGAAAAGAATATGCATGCAATCACACTAGGTGGATCCATGTGTGGTTTGTTTAGAAGAACACACATGCAATGACTCTAGTTGTGGTTCATGAAAAGAACACACATGCAATGACACTGTTGGATCCATGTGTGGTTTGTGAAAAGAATAGACATGCAATCACACTAGGTGGATCCATGTGTGGTTTGTTTAGAGGAACAAACATGCAATGACACTGGGTGGATCAATGTGTGGTTTGTTTAGAAGAACAGACATGCAATGACTCTAGTTGTGGTTCATGAAAAGAACACACATGCAATGACATTGGTGGATCCATGGGTGGTTTGTGAAAAGAACATACATGCAATTACACTAGGTGGATCCATGTGTGGTTTGTTTAGAGGAATAGACATGCAATGACACTGGGTGGATCCATGTGTGGTTTGTTTAGAAGAACACACATGCAATGACACTAGTTGTGGTTCATGAAAAGAACACACATGCAATGACACTGGTTGATCCATGTGTGGTTTGTGAAAAGAACGGACATGCAATCGCACTAGGTGGATCCATGTGAGGTTTGTTTAGAGGAATAGACATGCAATAACACTAGGTGTGGTTCATGAGAAGAACATACATGCAATCACACTAGGTGGATCCATGTGTGGTTCGTGGAAACAACATACATGCAATGACTCTAGCTGTGGTTCATGAAAAGAACACACATGCAATGACACTGGTGGATCCATGTGTGGTTTGTGAGAAGAACATACATGCAATGACACTGGTGGATCCATGTGTGGTTTGTGAAAAGAACAGACATGCAATCACACTAGGTGGATCCATGTGTGGTTTGTTTAGAGGAACATACATGCAATGACACTAGGTGTGGTTCATGAGAAGAACAAACATGCAATCACACTAGGTGGATCCATGTGTGGTTCGTGGAAAGAACAGACATGCAATCACACTAGGTGTGGTTCATGAGAAGAACACACATGCAATGACACTGGTGGATCCATGTGTGGTTTGTGCGAAGAACATACATACAATGACACTAGCTGTGGTTCATGAGAAGAACACACATGCAATGACACTGGTGGATCCATGTGTGGTTAGTGAAAAGAACAGATATGCAATCACACTAGGTGGATCCATGTGTGGTTTGTTTATAGGAACAGACATGCAATGACACTGGGTGTGGTTCATGAGAAGAACCGACATGCAATCAAACTGGTGGATCCATATGTGGTTTGTGGAAGGAACAGACATGCAATGACTCTAGCTGTGTTGCATGAAAAGAATACACATGCAATGACACTAATGGATCCATGTGTGGTTCATGAAAAGAACACACATGCAATGACACTGGCGGATCCATGTGTGGTTTGTGAAAAGAACAGACGTGCGATCACACTAGGTGGATCCATGTGTGGTTTTTGAAAAGAACAGACATGCAATAACGCTGGGTGGATCCATGTGTGGTTTGTTTAGAAGAAAAAACATGCAATGATTCTAATTGTGGTTCATGGAAAGAACACACATGCAATGACACTGGTGGATCCATGTGTGGCTTGTGAAAAGAATAGACATGCAATCACACTAGGTGGATCCATGTGTGGTTTGTTTAGAGGAACAGACATGCAATGACACTGGGTGGATCCATGTGTGGTTTGTTTAGAAGAATAGACATGCAATGACTCCAGTTGTGGTTCATTAAAAGAACACACATGCAATGACACTGGTGGATCCATGTGTTGTTTGTGAAAAGAACAGACATGCAATCACACTAGGTGGATCCATGTGTGGTTTGTTTAGACGAACAGACATGCAATGACACTGGGTGTGGTTCATGAGAAGAATAGACATGCAATCACACTCGGTGGATCCATGTGTGGTTCGTGGAAAGAATAGACATGCAATGACTCTAGCTGTGGTTCATGAAAAGAACACACATGCAATGACACTGGTGTATCCATGTGTGGTTCATGAAAAGAACACACATGCAATGACACTGGTGGATCCATGTGTGGTTTGTTTAGAAGAACACACATGTAATGACTCAAGTTGTGGTTCATGAAAAGAACACACATGCAATGACACTGGTGGATCCATGTGTGTTTTGTGAAAAGAAGAGACATGCAATCACACTAGGTGGATCCATGTGTGGTTTTACTTAGAGGAACAGACATGCAAGGACACTAGGTAGATCCATGTGTGGTTTGTTTAGAAGAACATACATGCAATGACTCTAGTTGTGCTTCATGAAAAGAACACACATGCAATGACACTGGTGTACGCATAGGACTCAAAACTTTTGAAAAACGTTTGAAAAGATAAATAAAACATACATCAGATCGGCTATATTTGAAATAAGAAATTGCTTATTAAAACATTAATCTGCCATTAAATTAGAAAAGGTGGAACGAAGTGACACGACAATATTGTTTTGAGCGTATGTCGCTAAGCGAGTGAAGATCCCATCTATTATCTATAGTTGGGTTTAGTCATTCAATAAAGGATTTGTGGTTCATGAGAATAACATACATGCAATGACACTAGTGGATCCATGTGTGGTTTGTGAGAAGAACATACATGCAATGACACTAGGTGGATCCATGTGTGGTTTGTGAAAAGAACAGACATGCAATCACACTAGAAGGATCCATGTGTGGTTTGTTTATAAGAACACACATGCAATGACTATAGTTGTGGTTCATGAAAAGAACACACATGCAATGACACTGGTGGATCCATGTGTGGTTTGTGAAAAGAACAGATATGCAATCACACTAGGTGGATTCATGTGTGGTTTTTTTAGAGGAACATACATGCAATGACACTAGGTGGATCCATGTGTGGTTTGTTTAGAAGAACAGACATGCAATGACACTAGTTGTGGTTCATGAAAAGAACACACATGCAATGACATTGGTGGGTCCATGAGTGGTTTGTGAAAAGAACATACATGCAATTAAACTAGGTGGATCCTTGTGTGGTTTGTTTAGAGGAACAGACATGCAATCACACTAGGTGGATCCATGTGTGGTTTGTTTAGAAGAATACACATGCAATGACCCTAGTTGTGGTTCATGAAAAGAACGCACATGCAATGACACTGGTTGATCCATGTGTGGTTTGTGAAAAGAACAGACATACAATCGCACTAGGTGGATCCAGGTGCGGTTTGTTTAGAGGAATAGACATGCAATGACACTGGGTGTGGTTCATGAGAAAAACATACATGAAATCACACGAGGTGGATCCATGTGTAGTTCGTGGAAAGAACATACATGCAATGACTCTAGCTGTGGTTCATGAAAAGAACACACATGAAATGACACTAGTGGATCCATGTGTGGTTTGTGAGAAGAACATACATGCAATGACACTGGTGGATCCATGTGTGGTTTGTGAAAAGAACACACATGAAATCACACTAGGTGGATCCATGTGTGGTTTGTTTAGAGAAACATACATGCAATGACACTAGGTGTGGTTCATGAGATGAACAGACATGCAATCGCACTAGGTGGATCCATGTGTGGTTCGTGGAAAGAACAAACATGCAATCACACAGGGTGTCGTTCATGAGAAGAACACACATGCAATGACACTGGTGGATCCATGTGTGGTTTGTGAGAAGAACATACATGCAATGACACTAGCTGTGGTTCATGAGAAGAACACACATGCAATGACACTGGCGGATCCATGTGTGGTTTGTGAAAAGAACAGACATGCAATCGCACTAGGTGGATCCATGTGTGGTTTGTTTAGAGGAACATACATGCAATGACACTGGGTGTGGTTCATGAGAAGAACAGCCATGCAATCAAACTGGTGGATCCATATGTGGTTTGTGGAAGGAACAAACTTGCAATGACTCTAGCTATGGTTCATGAAAAGAACAGACATGCAATGACACTAGTGGATCCATGTGTGGTTCATGAAAAGAACACACATGTAATGACACTGGTGGATCCATGTGTTGTTTGTGAAAAGAACAGACATGCGATCACACTAGGTGGATCCATGTGTGGTTTGTGAAAAGAACAGACATGCAATAACACTAGGTGGATCCATGTGTGGTTTGTCTAGAAGAACACACATGCAATGATTCTAGTTGTGGTTCATGGAAAGAACACACATGCAATGACACTGGTGGATCCATGTGTGGTTTGTGAAAAGAATAGACATGCAATCACACTACGTGGATCCATGTGTGGTTTGTTTAGAGGAACAGACATGCAATGACACTGGGTGGATCCATGTGTGATCTGTTTAGAAGAACAGACATGCAATGACTCTAGTTGTGGTTCATGAAAAGAACACACATGCAATGACACTGGTGGATCCATGTGTGGTTTGTGAAAAGAACAGACATGCAATCACACTAGGTGGATCCATGTGTGGTTTGTTTAGAGGAACAGACATGCAAATCCACTAGTTGTGGTTCATGAAAAGAACACACATGCAATGACACTGGTGGATCCATGTGTGGTTTGTGAAAAGAACAGACATGCAATCACACTAGGTGGATCCATGTGTGGTTTGTTTAGAGGAACAGACCTGCAATGACACTGGGTGGATCCATGTGTGGTTTGTTTAGAAGAATAGACAAGCAATGACTCTAGTTGTGGTTCATGAAAAGAACACACATGCAATGGTTTTGGTGGATCCATGTGTGGTTTGTGAAAAGAACATACATGCAATTAAACTAGGTGGATCCTTGTGTGGTTTGTTTAGAGGAACAGACATGCAATCACACTGGGTGGATCCATGTGTGGTTTGTTTAGAAGAACACACATGCAGTGACCCTAGTTGTGGTTCATGAAAAGAACACACATGCAATGACACTGGTTGATTCATGTGTGGTTTGTGAAAAGAACAGACATACAATCGCACTAGGTGGATCCAGGTGCGGTTTGTTTAGAGGAATAGACATGCAATGACACTGGGTGTGGTTCATGAGAAAAACATACATGAAATCACACGAGGTGGATCCATGTGTGGTTCGTGGAAAGAACATACATGCAATGACTCTAGCTGTGGTTCATGAAAAGAACACACATGAAATGACACTGGTGGATCCATGTGTGGTTTGTGAGAAGAACATACATGCAATGACACTGGTGGATCCATGTGTGGTTTGTGAAAAGAACAGACATGCAATCACACTAGGTGGATCCATGTGTGGTTTGTTTAGAGGAACATACATGCAATGACACTGGGTGTGGTTCATGAGATGAATAGACATGCAATCGCACTAGGTGGATCCATGTGTGGTTCGTGGAAAGAACAGACATGCAATCACACTGGGTGTCGTTCATGAGAAGAACACACATGCAATGACACTGGTGGATCCATGTGTGGTTTGTGAGAAGAACATACATGCAATGACACTAGATGTGGTTCATGAGAAGAACACACATGCAATGACACTGGCGGATCCATGTGTGGTTTGTGAAAAGAACAGACATGCAATCGCACTAGGTGGATCCATGTGTGGTTTGTTTAGAGGAACATACATGCAATGACACTGGGTGTGGTTCATGAGAAGAACAGCCATGCAATCAAACTGGTGGATCCATATGTGGTTTGTGGAAGGAACAAACATGCAATGACTCTAGCTATGGTTCATGAAAAGAACAGACATGCAACGACACTAGTGGATCCATGTGTGGTTCATGAAAAGAACACACATGTAATGACACTGGTGGATCCATGTGTTGTTTGTGAAAAGAACAGACATGCGATCACACTAGGTGGATCCATGTGTGGTTTGTGAAAAGAACAGACATGCAATAACACTAGGTGGATCCATGTGTGGTTTGTCTAGAAGAACACACATGCAATGATTCTAGTTGTGGTTCATGAAAAGAACACACATGCAATGACACTGGTGGATCCTTGTGTGGTTTGTGAAAAGAATAGACATGCAATCACACTACGTGGATCCATGTGTGGTTTGTTTAGAGGAACAGACATGCAATGACACTGGGTGGATCCATGTGTGGTTTGTTTAGAAGAACAGACATGCAATGACTCTAGTTGTGGTTCATCAAAAGAACACACATGCAATGACACTGGTGGATCCATGTGTGGTTTGTGAAAAGAACAGACATGCAATCACACTAGGTGGATCCATGTGTGGTTTGTTTAGAGGAACAGACATGCAATGCCACTAGTTGTGGTTCATGAAAAGAACACACATGCAATGACACTGGTGGATCCATGTGTGGTTTGTAAAAAGAACAGACATGCAATCACACTAGGTGGATCCATGTGTGGTTTGTTTAGAGGAATAGACATGCAATGACACTTGGTGGATCCATGTGTGGTTTGTTTAGAAGAACAGACAAGCAATGACTCTAGTTGTGGTTCATGAAAAGAACACACATGCAATGGCTTTGGTGGATCCATGTGTGGTTTGTGAAAATAACATACATGCAATCAAACTAGGTGGATCCATGTGTGGTTTGTTTAGAGGAACAGACATGCAATGACACTGGGTGGATCCATGTGTGTTTTGTTTAGTAGAACACACATGCAATGACCCTAGTTGTGGTTCATGAAAAGAACACACATGCAATGACACTGGTTGATCCATGTGTGGTTTGTGAAAAGAACAGACATGCAATCGCACTAGGTGGATCCAGGTGCAGTTTGTTTAGAGGAATAGACATGCAATGACACTGGGTGTGGTTCATGAGAAAAACATACATGAAATCACACGAGGTGGATCCATGTGTGGTTCGTGGAAGGAACATACATGCAAGGACTCTAGCCGTGGTTCATAAAAAGAAGACACATGCAATGACACTGGTGGATCCATGTGTGGTTTGTGAGAAGAATATACACGAAATGACACTGGTGGATCCATGTGTGGTTTGTGAAAAGAACAGACATGCAATCACACTAGGTGGATCCATGTGTGGTTTGTTTAGAGGAACATACTTGCAATGACACTAGGTGTGGTTCATGAGAAGAATAGACATGCAATCACACTAGGTGGATCCATGTGTGGTTCGTGGAAAGAATAGACATGCAATCACACTGGGTGTGGTTCATGAGAAGAACACACATGCAATGACACTGGTGGATCCATGTGTGGTTTGTGAGAAGAACATACATGCAATGACACTGGCTGTGGTTCATGAGAAGAACACACATGCAATGACACTAGTGGATCCATGTGTGGTTTGTCAAAAGAACAGACATGCAATCGCACTAGGTGGATCCATGTGTGGTTTGTTTAGAGGAATAGACATGCAATGACACTGGGTGTGGTTCATGAGAAGAACAGACATGCAATCAAACTGGTGGATCCATATGTGGTTTGTGGAAGGAACAGATATGCAATGACTCTAGCTATGGTTCATGAAAAGAACAGACATGCAATGACACTAGTGCATCCATGTGTGGTTCGTGAAAAGAACACACATGTAATGACACTGGTGGATCCATGTGGTTTTTGTGAAAAGAACAGACATGCGATCACACTAGGTGGATCCATGTGTGGTTTGTGAAAAGAACAGACATGCAATAACACTAGGTGGATCCATGTGTGGTTTGTCTAGAAGAATACACATGCAATGATTCTAGTTCTGGTTCATGAAAAGAACACACATGCAATGACACTGGTGGATCCATGTGTGGTTTGTGAAAAGAATAGACATCCAATCACACTAGGTGGATCCATGTGTGGTTTGTTTAGAGGAATAGACATGCAATGACACTGGGTGGATACATCTGTGGTTTGTTTAGAAGAACACACATGCAATGACTCTAGTTGTGGTTCATGAAAAGAACAACATGCAATGACACTGGTGGGTCCATGTGTGGTTTGTGAAAAGAACAGACATGCAATCACACCAGGTGGATCCATGTGTGGTTTGTTTAGAGGAACAGACATGCAATGCCACTAGTTGTGGTTCATGAAAAGAACACACATGGAATGACACTGGTGGATCCATGTGTGGTTTGTGAAAAGAACAGACATGCAATCACACTAGGTGGATCCATGTGTGGTTTGTTTAGAGGAACAGACATGCAATGACACTGGGTGGATCCATGTGTGGTTTGTTTAGAAGAACAGACATGCAATGACTCTAGTTGTGGTTCATGAAAAGAACACACATGCAATGACATTCGTGGATCCATGTGTGGTTTGTGAAAAGAACATACATGCAATCAAACTAGGTGGATCCATGTGTGGTTTGTTTAGAGGAACAGACATGCAATGACACTGGGTGGATCCATGTGTGGTTTGTTTAGAAGAACACACATGCAATGACCTTAGTTGTGGTTCATAAAAAGAACACACATGCAATGACACTGGTTGATCCATGTGTGGTTTGTGAAAAGAACAGACATGCAATCACACTAGGTGGATCCATGTGTGGTTTGTTTAGAGGAACATACATGCAATGACACTGGGTGTGGTTCATGAGAAGAACAGCCATGCAATCAAACTGGTGGATCCATATGTGGTTTGTGGAAGGAACAAACATGCAATGACTCTAGCTATGGTTCATGAAAAGAACAGACATGCAACGACACTAGTGGATCCATGTGTGGTTCATGAAAAGAACACACATGTAATGACACTGGTGGATCCATGTGTTGTTTGTGAAAAGAACAGACATGCGATCACACTAGGTGGATCCATGTGTGGTTTGTGAAAAGAACAGACATGCAATAACACTAGGTGGATCCATGTGTGGTTTGTCTAGAAGAACACACATGCAATGATTCTAGTTGTGGTTCATGAAAAGAACACACATGCAATGACACTGGTGGATCCTTGTGTGGTTTGTGAAAAGAATAGACATGCAATCACACTACGTGGATCCATGTGTGGTTTGTTTAGAGGAACAGACATGCAATGACACTGGGTGGATCCATGTGTGGTTTGTTTAGAAGAACAGACATGCAATGACTCTAGTTGTGGTTCATCAAAAGAACACACATGCAATGACACTGGTGGATCCATGTGTGGTTTGTGAAAAGAACAGACATGCAATCACACTAGGTGGATCCATTTGTGGTTTGTTTATAGGAACAGACATGCAATGCCACTAGTTGTGGTTCATGAAAAGAACACACATGCAATGACACTGGTGGATCCATGTGTGGTTTGTAAAAAGAACAGACATGCAATCACACTAGGTGGATCCATGTGTGGTTTGTTTAGAGGAATAGACATGCAATGACACTGGGTGGATCCATGTGTGGTTTGTTTAGAAGAACAGACAAGCAATGACTCTAGTTGTGGTTCATGAAAAGAACACACATGCAATGGCTTTGGTGGATCCATGTGTGGTTTGTGAAAATAACATACATGCAATCAAACTAGGTGGATCCATGTGTGGTTTGTTTAGAGGAACAGACATGCAATGACACTGGGTGGATCCATGTGTGTTTTGTTTAGTAGAACACACATGCAATGACCCTAGTTGTGGTTCATGAAAAGAACACACATGCAATGACACTGGTTGATCCATGTGTGGTTTGTGAAAAGAACAGACATGCAATCGCACTAGGTGGATCCAGGTGCAGTTTGTTTAGAGGAATAGACATGCAATGACACTGGGTGTGGTTCATGAGAAAAACATACATGAAATCACACGAGGTGGATCCATGTGTGGTTCGTGGAAAGAACATACATGCAAGGACTCTAGCCGTGGTTCATAAAAAGAAGACACATGCAATGACACTGGTGGATCCATGTGTGGTTTGTGAGAAGAATATACACGAAATGACACTGGTGGATCCATGTGTGGTTTGTGAAAAGAACAGACATGCAATCACACTAGGTGGATCCATGTGTGGTTTGTTTAGAGGAACATACTTGCAATGACACTAGGTGTGGTTCATGAGAAGAATAGACATGCAATCACACTAGGTGGATCCATGTGTGGTTCGTGGAAAGAACAGACATGCAATCACACTGGGTGTGGTTCATGAGAAGAACACACATGCAATGACACTGGTGGATCCATGTGTGGTTTGTGAGAAGAACATACATGCAATGACACTGGCTGTGGTTCATGAGAAGAACACACATGCAATGACACTGGTGGATCCATGTGTGGTTTGTCAAAAGAACAGACATGCAATCACACTAGGTGGATCCATGTGTGGTTTGTTTAGAGGAACAGACATGCAATGACACTGGGTGTGGTTCATGAGAAGAACAGACATGCAATCAAACTGGTGGATCCATATGTGGTTTGTGGAAGGAACAGACATGCAATGACTCTAGCTATGGTTCATGAAAAGAACAGACATGCAATGACACTAGTGCATCCATGTGTGGTTCGTGAAAAGAACACACATGTAATGACACTGGTGGATCCATGTGTTGTTTGTGAAAAGAACAGACATGCGATCACACTAGGTGGATCCATGTGTGGTTTGTGAAAAGAACAGACATGCAATAACACTAGGTGGATCCATGTGTGGTTTGTCTAGAAGAATACACATGCAATGATTCTAGTTCTGGTTCATGAAAAGAACACACATGCAATGACACTGGTGGATCCATGTGTGGTTTGTGAAAAGAATAGACATCCAATCACACTAGGTGGATCCATGTGTGGTTTGTTTAGAGGAATAGACATGCAATGACACTGGGTGGATACATCTGTGGTTTGTTTAGAAGAACACACATGCAATGACTCTAGTTGTGGTTCATGAAAAGAACAACATGCAATGACACTGGTGGGTCCATGTGTGGTTTGTGAAAAGAACAGACATGCAATCACACCAGGTGGTTCCATGTGTGGTTTGTTTAGAGGAACAGACATGCAATGCCACTAGTTGTGGTTCATGAAAAGAACACACATGGAATGACACTGGTGGATCCATGTGTGGTTTGTGAAAAGAACAGACATGCAATCACACTAGGTGGATCCATGTGTGGTTTGTTTAGAGGAACAGACATGCAATGACACTGGGTGGATCCATGTGTGGTTTGTTTAGAAGAACAGACATGCAATGACTCTAGTTGTGGTTCATGAAAAGAACACACATGCAATGACATTCGTGGATCCATGTGTGGTTTGTGAAAAGAACATACATGCAATCAAACTAGGTGGATCCATGTGTGGTTTGTTTAGAGGAACAGACATGCAATGACACTGGGTGGATCCATGTGTGGTTTGTTTAGAAGAACACACATGCAATGACCTTAGTTGTGGTTCATAAAAAGAACACACATGCAATGACACTGGTTGATCCATGTGTGGTTTGTGAAAAGAACAGACATGCAATCGCACTAGGTGGATCCAGGTGCGGTTTGTTTAGAGGAATAGACATGCAATGAGACTGGGTGTGGTTCATGAGAAGAACAGACATGCAATCAAACTGGTGGATCCATATGTGGTTTGTGGAAGGAACAGACATGCAATAACAATAGTGGATCCATGTGCGGTTCATGAAAAGAACACACATATAGTGACACTGGTGGATCCATGTGTTGTTTGTGAAAAGAACAGACATGCGATCACACTAGGTGGATCCATGTGTGGTTTGTGAAAAGAACAGACATGCCATAACACTAGGTGGATCCATGTGTGGTTTGTCTAGAAGAACACACATGCAATGATTCTAGTTGTGGTTCATGAAAAGAACACACACGCAATGACACTGGTGGATCCATGTGTGGTTTGTGAAAAGAATAGACATGCAATCACACTAGGTGGATCCATGTGTGGTTTGTTTAGAGGAACAGACATGCAATGACACTGGGTGGATCCATGTGTGGTTTGTTTAGAAGAACAGACATGCAATGACTCTAGTTGTGGTTCATGAAAAGAACACACATGCAATGACACTAGTGGACCCATGTGTGGTTTGTGAAAAGAACAGACATGTTATCACACTAGGTGGATCCATGTGTGGTTTGTTTAGAAGAATACACATGCAATGCCACTAGTTGTGGTTCATGAAAATAACACACATGCAATGACACTAGTGGATCCATGTGTGGTTTGTGAAAAGAACAGACATGCAATTACACTAGGGATATCCATGTGTGGTTTGTTTAGAGGAATAGACATGCAATGACATTGGGTGGATCCATGTGTGGTTTTTTTAGAAGAACAGACATGCAATGACTCTAGTTGTGGTTCATGAAAAGAACACACATGCAATGACAATGGTGGATCTATGTGTGGTTTGTGAAAAGAACAAACATGTAATCACACTAGGTGGATCCATGTGTGGTTTGTTTAGAGGAACAGAAATGCAATCACACTAGGTGGATCCATGTGTGTTTCATGAAAAGAACACACATACAATGACATTGGTGGATCCATGTGTGGTTTGTGAAAAGAACAGACATGCGATCACACTAGGTGGATCCATGTGTGGATTGTGAAAAGAACAGGCATGCAATCACACTAGGTGGATCCATGTGTGGTTTGTTTAGAGGAACACACATGCAATGACTCTAGTTGTGGTTCATGAAAATAACACACATGCAATAACACTGGGTGTGGTTCATGAGAAGAACATACATGCAATCACACTAGGTGGATCCATGTGTGTTTCATGAAAAGAACACACATACAATGACATTGGTGGATCCATGTGTGGTTTGTGAAAAGAACAGACATGCGATCACACTAGGTGGATCCATGTGTGGATTGTGAAAAGAACAGGCATGCAATCACACTAGGTGGATCCATGTGTGGTTTGTTTAGAGGAACACACATGCAATGACTCTAGTTGTGGTTCATGAAAAGAACACACATGCAATGAGACTGGTGGATCCATGTGTGGTTTGTGAAAAGAACAGACATGCAATCACACTAGGTGGATCCATCTGTGGTTTGTTTAGAGGAACATACATGCAATGACACTAGTTGTGGTTCATGTAAAGAACACACATGCAATCACACTGGTGGATCCATGTGTGGTTTGTGGAAGGAACAGACATGCAATGACTCTTGCTATGGTTCATGAAAAGAACAGAAATGCAATGACACTAGTGGATCCATGTGTGGTTTATGAAAAGAACACACATGCAATGACACTGGTGGATCCATGTGTGGTTTGTTTAGAGGAACACACATGCAATGACACTGGGTGTGGTTCAGGAGAAGAACAGACATGCAATCACACTAGTGGATCCATATGTGGTTTGTGGACGGAATAGACATGCAATGACTCTAGCTGTGGTTCATGAAAAGAACAGACATGCAATGACACTGGTGGATCCATGTGTGGTTCATGAAAAGAAGACACATGTAATGACACTGGTGGATCCATGTGTGGTTTGTGAAAAGAACAGACATGCGATCACACTAGGTGGATCCATGTGTGTCTTGTGAAAAGAACAAACATGCAATCACACTAGGTGGATCCAATCGTGGTTTGTTTAGAAGAACACACATGCAATGACTCTAGTTGTGGTTCATGAAAATAACACAAATGCAATGACACTGGTGGATCCATGTGTGGTTTGTGAAAAGAACAGACATGCAATCACACTAGGTGGATCCATGTGTTGTTTGTTTAGAGGAACAAACATGCAATGACACTAGGTGGATCCATGTGTGGTTTGTTTAGAAGAACAGACATGCAATGATTATAGTTGTGGTTCAAGAAAAGAACACACATGCAATGACATTGGTGGATCCATGTGTGGTTTGTGAAAAGAAGAGACATGCAATCACACTAGGTGGATCAATGTGTGGTTTGTTTAGAGGAACAGACATTGAATGGCATTAGTTGTGGTTCATGAAAAGAACACACATGCAATGACACTGGTGGATCCAGGTGTGGTTTGTGAAAAGAATAGACATGCGATCACACTAGGTGGATCCATGTGTGGTTTGTTTAGAGTTACAGACATGCAATGACACTGGGTGGATCCATGTGTGGTTTGTTTAGAAGAATACACATGCAATGACACTAGTTGTGGTTCATGAAAAGAACACACATGCAATGGCTTTGGTGGATCCATGTGTGGTTTGTGAAAAGAACATACATGCAATCAAACTAGGTGGATCCATGTGTGGTTTGTTTAGAGGAACAGACATGCAATGACACTGGGTGGATCCATTAGTGTTTTGTTTAGTAGAACACACATGCAATGACCCTAGTTGTGGTTCATGAAAAGAACACACATGCAATGACACTGGTTGATCCATGTGTGGTTTGTGAAAAGAACAGACATGCAATCGCACTAGGTGGAGCCATGTGTGGTTTGTTTAGAGGAACATACATGCAATGACACTAGGTGGATCCATATGTGGTTTGTTTAGAAGAACAGACATGCAATGACTCTTGTTGTGGTTCATGAAAATAACACACATGCAATGACACTGGTGGATCCACGTGTGGTTTCTGAAAAGAACAGACATGCAATCACACTAGGTGAGCCATGTGTGTGTTTTTTAGAGGAACAAACATGCAATGACACTGGGTGGGTCCGTGTGTGGTTTGTTTAGAAGAACAGACATTCAATGACTCTAGTTGTGGTTCATGAAAAGAACTCACACGCAATGACACTGGTGAATCCATGTGTGGTTTGTGAAAAGAACAGACATGCAATAACACTAGGTGGATCCATGTGTGGTTTGTTTAGAGGAACAGACATGCAATGACACTAGGTGGATCAATGTGTGGTTTGTTTAGAAGAACACACATGCAATGACACTAGGTGGATCCATGTGTGGTTTGTTTAGAAGAACAGACATGCAAGGACACTAGGTGGATCCGTGTGTGGTTTGTTTAGACGAACAAACATGCAATGACTCTAGTTGTGCTTCATGAAAAGAACACACATGCAATGACACTGGTGAATCCATGTGTGGTTTGTGAAAAGAACAGACATGCAATCACACTAGGTGGATCCATGTGTGGTTTGTTTAGAAGAACACACATGCAATGACTCTAGTTGTGGTTCATTAAAAGAACACACATGCAATGACACTGGTGGATCCATGTGTGGTTTGTGAAAAGAACAGACATGCAATCACACTAGGTGGATCCATGTGTGGTTTGTTTAGAGGAACAGACATGCAATCACACTAGGTGGATCCATGTGTGGTTCATGAAAAGAACACACATGCAACGACACTGGTGGATCCATGTGTGGTTTGTGAAAAGAACAGACATGCGATCACACTAGGTGGATCCATGTGTGGTTTGTGAAAAGTATAGACATGCAATCACACTAGGTGGATCGATGTGTGGTTTCTTTAGATGAACACACATGCAATGACTCCAGTTGTGGTTCATTAAAAGAACACACATGCAATGACACTAGTGGATCCATGTGTGGTTTGTGAAAAGAACAAACATGCAATCACACTAGGTGGATCCATGTGTGGTTTGTTAGAGGAACATACATGCAATGACACTGGGTGGATCCATGTGTGTTTTTTTAGAAGAACAGACATTAATGACTCTAGTTGTGGTTCATGAAAAGAACACACATGCAATGACACTGGTGGATCCATGTGTGGTTTGTGAAAAGAACAGACATGCAATCACACTAGGTGGATCCATGTGTGGTTTGTTTAGAGGAACAGACATGCAATGACACTAGTTATGGTTCATGAAAAGAACACACATGCAATGACACTAGTGGATCCATGTGTGGTTTGTGAAAAGAACAAACATGCAATCACACTAGGTGGATCCATGTGTGGTTTGTTTAGAGGAACAGACATGCAATGACACTAGGTGGATCCCTATGTGGTTTGATTAGAAGAACAGACATGCAATGACTCTAGTTGTGGTTCATGAAAAGAACACACATGCAATGACACTGGTGGATCCATGTGTGGTTTCTGAAAAGAACAGACATGCAATCACACTAGGTGATCCATGTGAGTTTTTTTAGAGGAACAAACATCCAATGACACTGGGTGGGTCCGTGTGTGGTTTGTTTAGAAGAACAGACATGCAATGACTCTAGTTGTGGTTCATGGAAAGAACACACATGCAATGAAACTGGTGAATCCATGTGTGGTTTGTGAAAAGAACAGACATGCAATAACACTAAGTGGATCCATGTGTGGTTTGTTTAGAGGAACAGACATGCAATGACACTAGGTGGATCAATGTGTGGTTTGTTTAGAAGAACACACATGCAATGACACTAGTTGTGGTTCATGAAAACAACACACATGCAATGACACTGGTGGATCCATTTGTGGTCTGTGAAAATAACAGACATGCAATCACACTAGGTGGATCCATGTGTGGTTTGTTTAGAGGAACATACATGCAATGACACTAGGTGTGGTCCATGAGAAGGACAGACATGCCATAAACACTCGGTGGATCCATGTGTGGTTCGTGGAAAGAACATACATGCAATGACTCAAGTTGTGGTTCATGAAAAGAACATACATGCAATGACACTATTGTATCCATGTGTGGTTCATGAAAATAACATACATGCAATGACACTGGTGGATCCATGTGTGGTTTGTGAAAAGAACAGACATGCAATCACACCAGGTGGATCCATGTGTGGTTTGTTTAGAGGAACACACATGCAATGACTCTAGTTGTGGTTCATGAAAAGAACACACATGCAATGACACTAGTGGATCCATGTGTGGTTTGTGAAAAGAATAGACATGCAATCACACTAGGTGGATCCATGTGTGGTTTGTTTAGAGGAACAGACATGCAATGACACTAGTTGTGGTTCATGTAAAGGACACACATGAAATCACACTGGTGGATCCCTGTGTGGTTTGTGGAAGAAACAGACATGCAATGACTCTAGCTGTGGTTCATGAAAAGAAGAGAAATGCAATGACACTGGTGGATCCATGTGTGGTTCACGAAAAGAACACACACGCAATGACACTGGTGGATCCATGTGTGGTTTGTGAAAAGAACAGACATGCAATCACACTAGGTGGATCCATGTGTGGTTTGTTTAGAGGAACACACATGCAATGACACTGGGTGTGGTTCACGAGAAGAACAGACATGCAATCACACTGGTGGATCCATATGTGGTTTGTGGAAGGAATAGACATGCAATGACTCTAGCTGTGGTTCATGAAAAGAACATACATGCAATGACACTGGTGGATCCATGTGTGGTTCATGAAAAGAAGACACATGCAATGACACTGGTGGATCCATGTGTGGTTTGTGAAAAGAACAGACATGCGATCACACTAGGTGGATCCATGTGTGTCTTGTGAAAAGAACAAACATCCAATCACACTAGGTGGATCCATGTGTGGTTTGTTTAGAAGAACACACATGCAATGACTCTAGTTGTGGTTCATGAAATGAACACAAATGGAATGACACTGGTGGATCCATGTGTGGTTTGTGAAAAGAACATACATGCAATCACACTAGGTGGATCCATGTGTTGTTTGTTTAGAGGAACAGACATGCAATGACACTGGGTGGATACATGTGTGGTCTGTTTAGAAGAACAGACATGCAATGATTATAGTTGTGGTTCATGAAAAGAACACACATGCAATGACACAGGTGGATCCATGTGTGGTTTGTGAAAAGAACAGACATGCAATCACACTAGGTGGATCCATGTGTGGTTTGTTTAGAGGAACAGACTTGCAATGGCACGAGTTGTGGTTCATGAAAAGAACACACATGCAATGACACTGGTGGATCCATGTGTGGTTTGTCAAAAGAACAGACATGCAATCACACTAGGTGGATCCATGTGTGGTTTCTTTAGAGGAATAGACATGCAATGACACTGGGTGGATCCATGTGTGGTTTGTTTAGAAGAACAGACATGCAATGACTCTAGTTGTGGTTCATGAAAAGAACACACATGCAATACACTGGTGGATCCATGTGTGGTTTTTGAAAAGAACAGACATGCAATCACACTAGGTGGATCCATGTGTGGTTTGTTTAGAGGAACAGACATGCAATGACATTGGGTGTGGTTCATGAGAAGAACAGACATGCAATCAAACTGGTGGATCCATATGTGGTTTGTCGAAGGAACAGACATGCAATGACTCTAGCTGTGGTTCATGAAAAGAACAGACATGCAATGACACTAGTGGATCCATGTGTGGTTCATGAAAAGAACACACATGCTATGACACTGGTGGATCCATGTGTGTTTTGTGAAAATAACAGACATGCGATCACACTAGGTGGATCCATGTGTGGTTTGTGAAAAGAACAGACATGCAATCACACTAGGTGGATCCATGTGTGGTTTGTGAAAAGAACAGACATGCAATAACACTAGGTGGATCCATGTGTGGTTTGTTTAGAAGAACACACATGCAATGATTCTAGTTGTGGTTCATGAAAAGAACACACATGCAATGACACTGGTGGATCCATGTCTGGCTTGTGAAAAGAATAGACATGCAATCACACTCGGTGGATCCATGTGTGGTTTGTTTAGAGGAACAGACATGCAATGACACTGGGTGGATCAATGTGTGGTTTTTTAGAAGAACAGACATGCAATGACTCCAGTTGTGGTTCATGAAAAGAACACACGTGCAATGACACTGGTGTACGCATAGGACTCAAAACTTTTGAAAAACGATTGAAAAGATAACTAAAACATACATCAGATCAGCTATATTTGAAATAAGAAATTGCTTATTAAAACATTAATCTGCCATTGAATTAGAAAAGGTGGAACAAAGTGACACGACAATATTCTTTTGAGCGTATGTCGCTAAGCGAGTGAAGATCCCATCTATTATCTATAGCTAGGTTTAGTCGTTCAATAAAGGTTTTGTGGTTCATGAGAATAACACACATGCAATGACACTAGTGGATCCATGTGTGGTTTGTGAGAAGAACATAAATGCAATGACACTAGGTAGATCTATGTGTGGTTTGTGAAAAGAACGGACATGCAATCACACTAGGTGGATCCATGTGTGGTTTGTTTAGAAGAACACACATGCAATGACTCTAGTTGTGGTTCATGAAAAGAACACACATTCAATGACACTGGTGGATCCATGTGTGGTTTGTGAAAAGAACGGACATGCAATCACACTAGGTGGATCTATGTGTGGTTTGTTTAGAGGAACAGACATGCAATGACATTGGGTGGATCCATGTGTGGTTTGTTTAGAAGAACAGACATGCAATGACTCTAGTTGTGGTTCATGAAAAAAAAACACATGCAATTACATTGGTGGATCCATGTGTGGTTTGTGAAAAGAACATACATGCAATTACACTAGGTGGATCCATGTGTGGTTTGTTTAGAGGAACATACATGCAATGAAACTGGGTGGATCCATGTGTGGTTTGTGAAAAGAAAAGACATGCAATCGCACTAGGTGGATCCATGTGCGGTTTGTTTAGAGGAATAGACATGCAATAACACTGGGTGTGGTTCATGAGAAGAACATACATGCAATCACACTAGGTGGATCCATGTGTGTTTCATGAAAAGAACACACATACAATGACATTGGTGGATCCATGTGTGGTTTGTGAAAAGAACAGACATGCGATCACACTAGGTGGATCCATGTGTGGATTGTGAAAAGAACAGGCATGCAATCACACTAGGTGGATCCATGTGTGGTTTGTTTAGAGGAACACACATGCAATGACTCTAGTTGTGGTTCATGAAAAGAACACACATGCAATGAGACTGGTGGATCCATGTGTGGTTTGTGAAAAGAACAGACATGCAATCACACTAGGTGGATCCATCTGTGGTTTGTTTAGAGGAACATACATGCAATGACACTAGTTGTGGTTCATGTAAAGAACACACATGCAATCACACTGGTGGATCCATGTGTGGTTTGTGGAAGGAACAGACATGCAATGACTCTTGCTATGGTTCATGAAAAGAACAGAAATGCAATGACACTAGTGGATCCATGTGTGGTTTATGAAAAGAACACACATGCAATGACACTGGTGGATCCATGTGTGGTTTGTTTAGAGGAACACACATGCAATGACACTGGGTGTGGTTCAGGAGAAGAACAGACATGCAATCACACTAGTGGATCCATATGTGGTTTGTGGACGGAATAGACATGCAATGACTCTAGCTGTGGTTCATGAAAAGAACAGACATGCATTGACACTGGTGGATCCATGTGTGGTTCATGAAAAGAAGACACATGTAATGACACTGGTGGATCCATGTGTGGTTTGTGAAAAGAACAGACATGCGATCACACTAGGTGGATCCATGTGTGTCTTGTGAAAAGAACAAACATGCAATCACACTAGGTGGATCCATGTGTGGTTTGTTTAGAAGAACACACATGCAATGACTCTAGTTGTGGTTCATGAAAATAACACAAATGCAATGACACTGGTGGATCCATGTGTGGTTTGTGAAAAGAACAGACATGCAATCACACTAGGTGGATCCATGTGTTGTTTGTTTAGAGGAACAAACATGCAATGCCACTAGGTGGATCCATGTGTGGTTTGTTTAGAAGAACAGACATGCAATGATTATAGTTGTGGTTCAAGAAAAGAACACACATGCAATGACACTGGTGGATCCATGTGTGGTTTGTGAAAAGAAGAGACATGCAATCACACTAGGTGGATCAATGTGTGGTTTGTTTAGAGGAACAGACATTGAATGGCACTAGTTGTGGTTCATGAAAAGAACACACATGCAATGACACTGGTGGATCCAGGTGTGGTTTGTGAAAAGAATAGACATGCGATCACACTAGGTGGATCCATGTGTGGTTTGTTTAGAGGAACAGACATGCAATGACACTGGGTGGATCCATGTGTGGTTTGTTTCGAAGAATACACATGCAACGACACTAGTTGTGGTTCATGAAAATAACACACATGCAATGACATTGGTGGATCGATGTGTGGTTTGTGAAAAGAACAGACATGCAATCACACTAGGTGGATCCATGTGTGGTTTGTTTAGGGGAACAGACATGCAATCACACTAGTTGTGGTTCATGAAAAGAACACACATGCAATGACACTAGTGGATCCATGTGTGGTTTGTGAAAAGAACAAACATGCAATCACACTAGGTGGATCCATGTGTGGTTTGTTTAGAGGAACAGACATGCAATGACACTAGGTGGATCCATATGTGGTTTGTTTAGAAGAACAGACATGCAATGACTCTTGTTGTGGTTCATGAAAAGAACACACATGCAATGACACTGGTGGATCCACGTGTGGTTTCTGAAAAGAACAGACATGCAATCACACTAGGTGAGCCATGTGTGTGTTTTTTAGAGGAACAAACATGCAATGACACTGGGTGGGTTCGTGTGTGGTTTGTTTAGAAGAACAGACATGCAATGACTCTAGTTGTGGTTCATGAAAAGAACACACACGCAATGACACTGGTGAATCCATGTGTGGTTTGTGAAAAGAACAGACATGCAATAACACTAGGTGGATCCATGTGTGGTTTGTTTAGAGGAACAGACATGCAATGACACTAGGTGGATCAATGTGTGGTTTGTTTAGAAGAACACACATGCAATGACACTAGGTGGATCCATGTGTGGTTTGTTTAGAAGAACAGACATGCAAGGACACTAGGTGGATCCGTGTGTGGTTTGTTAGAGGAACAGACATGCAATGACACTGGGTGGATCCATGTGTGTTTTTTTAGAAGAACAGACATGCATGACTCTAGTTGTGGTTCATGAAAAGAACACACATGCAATGACACTGGTGGATCCATGTGTGGTTTGTGAAAAGAACAGACATGCAATCACACTAGGTGGATCCATGTGTGGTTTGTTTAGAGGAACAGACATGCAATGACACTAGTTATGGTTCATGAAAAGAACACACATGCAATGACACTAGTGGATCCATGTGTGGTTTGTGAAAAGAACAAACATGTAATCACACTAGGTGGATCCATGTGTGGTTTGTTTAGAGGAACAAACATGCAATGACACTAGGTGTATCCCTATGTGGTTTGATTAGAAGAACAGACATGCAATGACTCTAGTTGTGGTTCATGAAAAGAACACACATGCAATGACACTGGTGGATCCATGTGTGGTTTCTGAAAAGAACAGACATGCAATCACACTAGGTGATCCATGTGTGTTTTTTTACAGGAACAAACATCCAATGACACTGGGTGGGTCCGTGTGTGGTTTGTTTAGAAGAACAGACATGCAATGACTCTAGTTGTGGTTCATGGAAAGAACACACATGCAATGACACTGGTGAATCCATGTGTGGTTTGAGAAAAGAACAGACATGCAATAACACTAGGTGGATCCATGTGTGGTTTGTTTAGAGGAACAGACATGCAATGACACTAGGTGGATCAATGTGTGGTTTGTTTAGAAGAACACACATGCAATGACACTAGTTGTGGTTCATGAAAATAACACACATGCAATGACACTGGTGGATCCATTTGTGGTCTGTGAAAATAACAGACATGCAATCACACTAGGTGGATCCATGTGTGGTTTGTTTAGAGGAACATACATGCAATGACACTAGGTGTGGTCCATGAGAAGGACAGACATGCAATCACACTAGGTGGATGCATGTGTGGTTCGTGGAAAGAACAGACATGCAACCACACTAGGTGTGGTTCATGAGAAGAACACACATGTAATGACACTGGTGGATCCATGTGTGGTTTGTGAGAAGAACATACATGCAATGACACTGGCTGTGGTTCATGAGAAGAACACACATGCAATGACACTGGTGGATCCATGTGTGGTTTGTGAAAAGAACAAACATGCAATCACACTAGGTGGATCCATGTGTGGTTTGTTTAGAGGAACAGACATGCAATGACACTGGGTGTGGTTCATGAGAAGAACAGACATGCAATCAAACTGGTGGATCCATATGTGGTTTGTGGAAGGAACAGACATGCAATGACTCTAGCTGTGGTTCATGAAAAGAACAGACATGCAATGACACTAGTGGATCCATGTGTGGTTCATGAAAAGAACACACATGCAATGACACTGGTGGATCCATGTGTGGTTTGTTTAGAAGAACACACATGCAATGACTCTAGGTGGATCCATGTGTGGTTTGTGAAAAGAACAGACATGCAATAACACTAGGTGGATCCATGTGTGGTTTGTCTAGAAGAACACACATGCAATAACACTCGGTGGATCCATGTGTGGTTTGTGAAAAGAACAGACATGCGATCACACTAGGTGGATCCATGTGTATATTGTGAAAAGAACAGGCATGCAATCACACTAGGTGGATCCATGTGTGGTTTGTTTAGAGGAACACACATGCAATGACTCTAGTTGTGGTTCATGAAAATAACACACATGCAATGAGATTGGTGGATCCATGTGTGGTTTGTGAAAAGAACAGACATGCAATCACACTAGGTGGATCCATCTGTGGTTTGTTTAGAGGAACATACATGCAATGACACTAGTTGTGGTTCATGTAAAGAACACACATGCAATCACACTGGTGGATCCATGTGTGGTTTGTGGAAGGAACAGACATGCAATGACTCTTGCTATGGTTCATGAAAAGAACAGAAATGCAATGACACTAGTGGATCCATGTGTGGTTCATGAAAAGAACACACATGCAATGACACTGGTGGATCCATGTGTGGTTTGTTTAGAGGAACACACATGCAATGACACTGGGTGTGGTTCAGGAGAAGAACAGACATGCAATCACACTAGTGGATCCATATGTGGTTTGTGGACGGAATAGACATGCAATGACTCTAGCTGTGGTTCATGAAAAGAACAGACATGCAATGACACTGGTGGATCCATGTGTGGTTCATGAAAAGAAGACACATGTAATGACACTGGTGGATCCATGTGTGGTTTGTGAAAAGAACAGACATGCGATCACACTAGGTGGATCCATGTGTGTCTTGTGAAAAGAACAAACATGCAATCACACTAGGTGGATCCAATCGTGGTTTGTTTAGAAGAACACACATGCAATGACTCTAGTTGTGGTTCATGAAAATAACACAAATGCAATGACACTGGTGGATCCATGTGTGGTTTGTGAAAAGAACAGACATGCAATCACACTAGGTGGATCCATGTGTTGTTTGTTTAGAGGAACAAACATGCAATGACACTAGGTGGATCCATGTGTGGTTTGTTTAGAAGAACAGACATGCAATGATTATAGTTGTGGTTCAAGAAAAGAACACACATGCAATGACATTGGTGGATCCATGTGTGGTTTGTGAAAAGAAGAGACATGCAATCACACTAGGTGGATCAATGTGTGGTTTGTTTAGAGGAACAGACATTGAATGGCACTAGTTGTGGTTCATGAAAAGAACACACATGCAATGACACTGGTGGATCCAGGTGTGGTTTGTGAAAAGAATAGACATGCGATCACACTAGGTGGATCCATGTGTGGTTTGTTTAGAGGAACAGACATGCAATGACACTGGGTGGATCCATGTGTGGTTTGTTTAGAAGAATACACATGCAATGACACTAGTTGTGGTTCATGAAAAGAACACACATGCAATGGCTTTGGTGGATCCATGTGTGGTTTGTGAAAAGAACATACATGCAATCAAACTAGGTGGATCCATGTGTGGTTTGTTTAGAGGAACAGACATGCAATGACACTGGGTGGATCCATTAGTGTTTTGTTTAGTAGAACACACATGCAATGACCCTAGTTGTGGTTCCTGAAAAGAACACACATGCAATGACACTGGTTGATCCATGTGTGGTTTGTGAAAAGAACAGACATGCAATCGCACTAGGTGGATCCATGTGTGGTTTGTTTAGAGGAACATACATGCAATGACACTAGGTGGATCCATATGTGGTTTGTTTAGAAGAACAGACATGCAATGACTCTTGTTTTGGTTCATGAAAATAACACACATGCAATGACACTGGTGGATCCACGTGTGGTTTCTGAAAAGAACAGACATGCAATCACACTAGGTGAGCCATGTGTGTGTTTTTTAGAGGAACAAACATGCAATGACACTGGGTGGGTCCGTGTGTGGTTTGTTTAGAAGAACAGACATGCAATGACTCTAGTTGTGGTTCATGAAAAGAACACACACGCAATGACACTGGTGAATCCATGTGTGGTTTGTGAAAAGAACAGACATGCAATAACACTAGGTGGATCCATGTGTGGTTTGTTTAGAGGAACAGACATGCAATGACACTAGGTGGATCAATGTGTGGTTTGTTTAGAAGAACACACATGCAATGACACTAGGTGGATCCATGTGTGGTTTGTTTAGAAGAACAGACATGCAAGGACACTAGGTGGATCCGTGTGTGGTTTGTTTAGACGAACAAACATGCAATGACTCTAGTTGTGCTTCATGAAAAGAACACACATGCAATGACACTGGTGAATCCATGTGTGGTTTGTGAAAAGAAAATACATGCAATCACACTAGGTGGATCCATGTGTGGTTTGTTTAGAAGAACACACATGCAATGACTCTAGTTGTGGTTCATTAAAAGAACACACATGCAATGACACTGGTGGATCCATGTGTGGTTTGTGAAAAGAACAGACATGCAATCACACTAGGTGGATCCATGTGTGGTTTGTTTAGAGGAACAGACATGCAATCACACTAGGTGGATCCATGTGTGGTTCATGAAAAGAACACACATGCAACGACACTGGTGGATCCATGTGTGGTTTGTGAAAAGAACAGACATGCGATCACACTAGGTGGATCCATGTGTGGTTTGTGAAAAGTATAGACATGCAATCACACTAGGTGGATCGATGTGTGGTTTCTTTAGATGAACACACATGCAATGACTCCAGTTGTGGTTCATTAAAAGAACACACATGCAATGACACTGGTGGATCCATGTGTGGTTTGTGAAAAGAACAAACATGCAATCACACTAGGTGGATCCATGTGTGGTTTGTTAGAGGAACATACATGCAATGACACTGGGTGGATCCATGTGTGTTTTTTTAGAAGAACAGACATTAATGACTCTAGTTGTGGTTCATGAAAAGAACACACATGCAATGACACTGGTGGATCCATGTGTGGTTTGTGAAAAGAACAGACATGCAATCCCACTAGGTGGATCCATGTGTGGTTTGTTTAGAGGAACAGACATGCAATGACACTAGTTATGGTTCATGAAAAGAACACACATGCAATGACACTAGTGGATCCATGTGTGGTTTGTGAAAAGAACAAACATGCAATCACACTAGGTGGATCCATGTGTGGTTTGTTTAGAGGAACAGACATGCAATGACACTAGGTGGATCCCTATGTGGTTTGATTAGAAGAACAGACATGCAATGACTCTAGTTGTGGTTCATGAAAAGAACACACATGCAATGACACTGGTGGATCCATGTGTGGTTTCTGAAAAGAACAGACATGCAATCACACTAGGTGATCCATGTGTGTTTTTTTAGAGGAACAAACATCCAATGACACTGGGTGGGTCCGTGTGTGGTTTGTTTAGAAGAACAGACATGCAATGACTCTAGTTGTGGTTCATGGAAAGAACACACATGCAATGAAACTGGTGAATCCATGTGTGGTTTGTGAAAAGAACAGACATAAAATAACACTAAGTGGATCCATGTGTGGTTTGTTTAGAGGAACAGACATGCAATGACACTAGGTGGATCAATGTGTGGTTTGTTTAGAAGAACACACATGCAATGACACTAGTTGTGGTTCATGAAAACAACACACATGCAATGACACTGGTGGATCCATTTGTGGTCTGTGAAAATAACAGACATGCAATCACACTAGGTGGATCCATGTGTGGTTTGTTTAGAGGAACATACATGCAATGACACTAGGTGTGGTCCATGAGAAGGACAGACATGCAATAAACACTCGGTGGATCCATGTGTGGTTCGTGGAAAGAACATACATGCAATGACTCAAGTTGTGGTTCATGAAAAGAACATACATGCAATGACACTATTGTATCCATGTGTGGTTCATGAAAAGAACATACATGCAATGACACTGGTGGATCCATGTGTGGTTTGTGAAAAGAACAGACATGCAATCACACCAGGTGGATCCATGTGTGGTTTGTTTAGAGGAACACACATGCAATGACTCTAGTTGTGGTTCATGAAAAGAACACACATGCAATGACACTAGTGGATCCATGTGTGGTTTGTGAAAAGAATAGACATGCAATCACACTAGGTGGATCCATGTGTGGTTTGTTTAGAGGAACAGACATGCAATGACACTAGTTGTGGTTCATGTAAAGGACACACATGAAATCACACTGGTGGATCCCTGTGTGGTTTGTGGAAGAAACAGACATGCAATGACTCTAGCTGTGGTTCATGAAAAGAACATACATGCAATGACACTGGTGGATCCATGTGTGGTTCATGAAAAGAAGACACATGCAATGACACTGGTGGATCCATGTGTGGTTTGTGAAAAGAACAGACATGCGATCACACTAGGTGGATCCATGTGTGTCTTGTGAAAAGAACAAACATCCAATCACACTAGGTGGATCCATGTGTGGTTTGTTTAGAAGAACACACATGCAATGACTCTAGTTGTGGTTCATGAAATGAACACAAATGGAATGACACTGCTGGATCCATGTGTGGTTTGTGAAAAGAACATACATGCAATCACACTAGGTGGATCCATGTGTTGTTTGTTTAGAGGAACAGACATGCAATGACACTGGGTGGATACATGTGTGGTCTGTTTAGAAGAACAGACATGCAATGATTATAGTTGTGGTTCATGAAAAGAACACACATGCAATGACACAGGTGGATCCATGTGTGGTTTGTGAAAAGAACAGACATGCAATCACACTAGGTGGATCCATGTGTGGTTTGTTTAGAGGAACAGACTTGCAATGGCACGAGTTGTGGTTCATGAAAAGAACACACATGCAATGACACTGGTGGATCCATGTGTGGTTTGTCAAAAGAACAGACATGCAATCACACTAGGTGGATCCATGTGTGGTTTCTTTAGAGGAATAGACATGCAATGACACTGGGTGGATCCATGTGTGGTTTGTTTAGAAGAACAGACATGCAATGACTCTAGTTGTGGTTCATGAAAAGAACACACATGCAATACACTGGTGGATCCATGTGTGGTTTTTGAAAAGAACAGACATGCAATCACACTAGGTGGATCCATGTGTGGTTTGTTTAGAGGAACAGACATGCAATGACATTGGGTGTGGTTCATGAGAAGAACAGACATGCAATCAAACTGGTGGATCCATATGTGGTTTGTCGAAGGAACAGACATGCAATGACTCTAGCTGTGGTTCATGAAAAGAACAGACATGCAATGACACTAGTGGATCCATGTGTGGTTCATGAAAAGAACACACATGCTATGACACTGGTGGATCCATGTGTGTTTTGTGAAAATAACAGACATGCGATCACACTAGGTGGATCCATGTGTGGTTTGTGAAAAGAACAGACATGCGATCACACTAGGTGGATCCATGTGTGGTTTGTGAAAAGAACAGACATGCAATAACACTAGGTGGATCCATGTGTGGTTTGTTTAGAAGAACACACATGCAATGATTCTAGTTGTGGTTCATGAAAAGAACACACATGCAATGACACTGGTGGATCCATGTCTGGCTTGTGAAAAGAATAGACATGCAATCACACTCGGTGGATCCATGTGTGGTTTGTTTAGAGGAACAGACATGCAATGACACTGGGTGGATCCATGTGTGGTTTTTTAGAAGAACAGACATGCAATGACTCCAGTTGTGGTTCATGAGAAGAACACACGTGCAATGACACTGGTGTACGCATAGGACTCAAAACTTTTGAAAAACGATTGAAAAGATAACTAAAACATACATCAGATCAGCTATATTTGAAATAAGAAATTGCTTATTAAAACATTAATCTGCCATTGAATTAGAAAAGGTGGAACAAAGTGACACGACAATATTCTTTTGAGCGTATGTCGCTAAGCGAGTGAAGATGCCATCTATTATCTATAGCTAGGTTTAGTCGTTCAATAAAGGTTTTGTGGTTCATGAGAATAACACACATGCAATGACACTAGTGGATCCATGTGTGGTTTGTGAGAAGAACATAAATGCAATGACACTAGGTAGATCTATGTGTGGTTTGTGAAAAGAACGGACATGCAATCACACTAGGTGGATCCATGTGTGGTTTGTTTAGAAGAACACACATGCAATGACTCTAGTTGTGGTTCATGAAAAGAACACACATTCAATGACACTGGTGGATCCATGTGTGGTTTGTGAAAAGAACGGACATGCAATCACACTAGGTGGATCTATGTGTGGTTTGTTTAGAGGAACAGACATGCAATGACATTGGGTGGATCCATGTGTGGTTTGTTTAGAAGAACAGACATGCAATGACTCTAGTTGTGGTTCATGAAAAAAACACACATGCAATGACATTGGTGGATCCATGTGTGGTTTGTGAAAAGAACATACATGCAATTACACTAGGTGGATCCATGTGTGGTTTGTTTAGAGGAACATACATGCAATGAAACTGGGTGGATCCATGTGTGGTTTGTGAAAAGAAAAGACATGCAATCGCACTAGGTGGATCCATGTGCGGTTTGTTTAGAGGAATAGACATGCAATAACACTGGGTGTGGTTCATGAGAAGAACATACATGCAATCACACTAGGTGGATCCATGTGTGTTTCATGAAAAGAACACACATACAATGACATTGGTGGATCCATGTGTGGTTTGTGAAAAGAACAGACATGCGATCACACTAGGTGGATCCATGTGTGGATTGTGAAAAGAACAGGCATGCAATCACACTAGGTGGATCCATGTGTGGTTTGTTTAGAGGAACACACATGCAATGACTCTAGTTGTGGTTCATGAAAAGAACACACATGCAATGAGACTGGTGGATCCATGTGTGGTTTGTGAAAAGAACAGACATGCAATCACACTAGGTGGATCCATCTGTGGTTTGTTTAGAGGAACATACATGCAATGACACTAGTTGTGGTTCATGTAAAGAACACACATGCAATCACACTGGTGGATCCATGTGTGGTTTGTGGAAGGAACAGACATGCAATGACTCTTGCTATGGTTCATGAAAAGAACAGAAATGCAATGACACTAGTGGATCCATGTGTGGTTTATGAAAAGAACACACATGCAATGACACTGGTGGATCCATGTGTGGTTTGTTTAGAGGAACACACATGCAATGACACTGGGTGTGGTTCAGGAGAAGAACAGACATGCAATCACACTAGTGGATCCATATGTGGTTTGTGGACGGAATAGACATGCAATGACTCTAGCTGTGGTTCATGAAAAGAACAGACATGCATTGACACTGGTGGATCCATGTGTGGTTCATGAAAATAAGACACATGTAATGACACTGGTGGATCCATGTGTGGTTTGTGAAAAGAACAGACATGCGATCACACTAGGTGGATCCATGTGTGTCTTGTGAAAAGAACAAACATGCAATCACACTAGGTGGATCCATGTGTGGTTTGTTTAGAAGAACACACATGCAATGACTCTAGTTGTGGTTCATGAAAATAACACAAATGCAATGACACTGGTGGATCCATGTGTGGTTTGTGAAAAGAACAGACATGCAATCACACTACGTGGATCCATGTGTTGTTTGTTTAGAGGAACAAACATGCAATGCCACTAGGTGGATCCATGTGTGGTTTGTTTAGAAGAACAGACATGCAATGATTATAGTTGTGGTTCAAGAAAAGAACACACATGCAATGACACTGGTGGATCCATGTGTGGTTTGTGAAAAGAAGAGACATGCAATCACACTAGGTGGATCAATGTGTGGTTTGTTTAGAGGAACAGACATTGAATGGCACTAGTTGTGGTTCATGAAAAGAACACACATGCAATGACACTGGTGGATCCAGGTGTGGTTTGTGAAAAGAATAGACATGCGATCACACTAGGTGGATCCATGTGTGGTTTGTTTAGAGGAACAGACATGCAATGACACTGGGTGGATCCATGTGTGGTTTGTTTCGAAGAATACACATGCAACGACACTAGTTGTGGTTCATGAAAATAACACACATGCAATGACATTGGTGGATCGATGTGTGGTTTGTGAAAAGAACAGACATGCAATCACACTAGGTGGATCCATGTGTGGTTTGTTTAGGGGAACAGACATGCAATCACACTAGTTGTGGTTCATGAAAAGAACACACATGCAATGACACTAGTGGATCCATGTGTGGTTTGTGAAAAGAACAAACATGCAATCACACTAGGTGGATCCATGTGTGGTTTGTTTAGAGGAACAGACATGCAATGACACTAGGTGGATCCATATGTGGTTTGTTTAGAAGAACAGACATGCAATGACTCTTGTTGTGGTTCATGAAAAGAACACACATGCAATGACACTGGTGGATCCACGTGTGGTTTCTGAAAAGAACAGACATGCAATCACACTAGGTGAGCCATGTGTGTGTGTTTTAGAGGAACAAACATGCAATGACACTGGGTGGGTCCGTGTGTGGTTTGTTTAGAAGAACAGACATGCAATGACTCTAGTTGTGGTTCATGGAAAGAACACACATGCAATGACACTGGTGAATCCATGTGTGGTTTGTGAAAAGAACAGACATGCAATAACACTAGGTGGATCCATGTGTGGTTTGTTTAGAGGAACAGACATGCAATGACACTAGGTGGATCAATGTGTGGTTTGTTTAGAAGAACACACATGCAATGACACTAGTTGTGGTTCATGAAAATAACACACATGCAATGACACTGGTGGATCCATTTGTGGTCTGTGAAAATAACAGACATGCAATCACACTAGGTGGATCCATGTGTGGTTTGTTTAGAGGAACATACATGCAATGACACTAGGTGTGGTCCATGAGAAGGACAGACATGCAATCACACTAGGTGGATGCATGTGTGGTTCGTGGAAAGAACAGACATGCAACCACACTAGGTGTGGTTCATGAGAAGAACACACATGTAATGACACTGGTGGATCCATGTTTGGTTTGTGAGAAGAACATACATGCAATGACACTGGCTCTGGTTCATGAGAAGAACACACATGCAATGACACTGGTGGATCCATGTGTGGTTTGTGAAAAGAACAAACATGCAATCACACTAGGTGGATCCATGTGTGGTTTGTTTAGAGGAACAGACATGCAATGACACTGGGTGTGGTTCATGAGAAGAACAAACATGCAATCAAACTGGTGGATCCATATGTGGTTTGTGGAAGGAACAGACATGCAATGACTCTAGTTGTGGTTCATGAAAAGAACAGACATGCAATGACACTAGTGGATCCATGTGTGGTTCATGAAAAGAACACACATGCAATGACACTGGTGGATCCATGTGTGGTTTGTTTAGAAGAACACACATGCAATGACTCTAGGTGGATCCATGTGTGGTTTGTGAAAAGAACAGACATGCAATAACACTAGGTGGATCCATGTGTGGTTTGTCTAGAAGAACACACATGCAATGATTCTAGTTGTGGTTCATGAAAAGAACACACATGCAATGACACTGGTGGATCCATGTGTGGTTTGTGAAAAGAATAGACATGCAATCACACTACGTGGATCCATGTGTGGTTTGTTTAGAGGAACAGACATGCAATGACACTGGGTGGATCCATGTGTGGTTTGTTTAGAAGAACAGACATGCAATGACTCTAGTTGTGGTTCATGAAAAGAACACACATGCAATGACACTGGTGGATCCATGTGTGGCTTGTGAAAAGAATAGACATGCAATCACACTAGGTGGATCCATGTGTGGTTTGTTTAGAGGAACAGAGATGCAATGACACTGAGTGTGGTTCATGAGAAGAATAGACATGCAATTACACTAGGTGGATCCATGTGTGTTTTGTTTAGAGGAATAGACATGCAATAACACTTGGTGGATCCATGTGTGGTTTGTTTAGAAGAACACACATGCAATGATTCTAGTTGTGGTTCATGAAAAGAACACACATGCAATGACACTGGTGGATCCATGTGTGGCTTGTGAAAAGAATAGACATGCAATCACACTAGGTGGATCCATGTGTGGTTTGTTTAGAGGAACATACATGCAATGACACTGGGTGGATCCATGTGTGGTTTGTTTAGAAGAACAGACATGCAATGACGCCAGTTGTGGTTCATGAAAAGAACAGACATGCAATCACACTAGGTGGATCCGTGTGTGGTTTGTTTAGACGAACAGACATGCAATGACACTGGGTGTGGTTCATGAGAAGAATAAACATGCAATCACACTCGGTGGATCCATGTGTGGTTCGTGGAAAGAATAGACATGCAATGACTCTAGCTGTGGTTCATGAAAAGAACACACATGCAATGACACTGGTGTATCCATGTGTGGTTTATTTAGAAGAACACACATGCAATGACTGTAGTTGTGGTTCATGAAAAGAACACACATGCAATGACACTGGTGGATCCATGTGTGGTTTTTGAAAAGAACAGACATGCAATCACACTAGGTGGATCCTTGTGTGGTTTTACTTAGAGGAACAGACATGCAAGGACACTAGGTAGATCCATGTCTGGTTTGTTAGAAGAACACACATGCAGTGACTCTAGTTGTGCTTCATGAAAAGAACACACATGCAATGACACTGGTGTACGCATAGGACTCAAAAGTTTTGAAAAACGATTGAAAAGATAACAAAAACATACATCAGATTAGCTATATTTGAAATAAGAAATTGCTTATTAAAACATTAATCTGCCATTGAATTAGAAAAGGTGGAACGAAGTGACACGACAATATTCTTTTGAGCGTATGTCACTAAGCGAGTGAAGATCCCATCTATTATCTATAGTTGGGTTTTGTCGTTCAGTAATGGATTTGTGGTTCATGAGAATAACACACATGCAATGACACTAGTGGATCCATGTGTGGTTTGTGAGAAGAACATACATGCAATGACACGAGGTGGATCCATGTGTGGTTTGTGAAAAAACAGACATGCAATCATACTAGGTGGATCCATGTGTGGTTTGTTTATAAGAACACACATACAATAAATCTAGTTGTGGTTCATGAAAAGAACACACATGCAATGACACTGGTGGATCCATGTGTGGTTTGTGAAAAGAACAGACATGCAATCACACTAGGTGGATCCATGTGTGGTTTGTTTAGAGGAACTGACATGCAATGACACTGGGTGGATCCATGTGTGGTTTGATAGAAGAACAGACATGCAATGACTCTAGTTGTGGTTCATGAAAAGAACACACATGCAATGACATTGGTGGATCCATGTGTGGTTTGTGAAAAGAACATACATGCAATCACACTAGGTGGATCCATGTGTGGTTTGTTTGGAGGAACAGACATGCAATGACGCTGGGTGGATCCATGTGTGGTTTGTTTAGAAGAACACACATGCAATGACCCTAGTTGTGGTTCATGAAAAGAACACACATGCAATGACACTGGTTGATCCGTGTGTGGTTTGTGAAAAGAACAGATATGCAATCGCACTAGGTAGATCCAGGTGCGGTTTGTTTAGAGGAATAGGCATGCAATGATACTGGGTGTGGTTCATGAGAAGAACATACATGAAATCACACGACGTGGATCCATTTGTGGTTCGTGGAAAGAACATACATGGAGTGACTCTAGCTGTGCTTCATGAAAAGAACACACATGCAATGACACTGGTGGAACAATGTGTGGTTTGTGAGAAGAACATAGATGAAATGACACTGGTGGATCCATGTGTGGTTTGTGAAAAGAACAGACATGCAATCACACTAGGTAGATCCATGTGTGGTTTGTTTAGAGGAACAGACATGCAATGACACTGGGTGGATCCATGTGTGGTTTGTTTAGAAGAACACACATGCAATGACTCTAGTTGTGGTTCATGAAAAGAACACACTTGCAATGACACTGGTGGATCCATGTGTTGTTTGTGAAAAGAACAGACATGCAATCACACTAGGTGGATCCATGTGTGGTTTGTTTAGACGAACAGACATGCAATGACACTGGGTGTGGTTCATGAGAAGAATAGACATGCAATCACACTTGGTCGATCCATGTGTGGTTCGTGGAAAGAATAGACACGCAATGACTCTAGATGTGGTTCATGAATAGAACACACATGCAATGACACAAGTGTATCCATGTGTGGTTCATGAAAAGAACACACATGCAATGACACTGGTGGATCCATGTGTGGTTTGTTTAGAAGAACACACATGCAATGACTCTAGTTGTGGTTCATGAAAAGAACACACATGCAATGACACTGGTAGATCCATGTGTGTTTTGTGAAAAGAACAGACATGCAATCACACTAGGTGGATCCATGTGTGGTTTTACTTAGAGGAACAGACATGCAAGGACACTAGGTAGATCCATGTGTGGTTTGTTTAGAATAACAGACATGCAATGACTCTAGTTGTGCTTCATGAAAAGAACACACATGCAATGACACTGGTGTACGCATAGGACTCAAAACTTTTGAAAAAAGATTGAAGAGATAACTAAAACATACATCAGATCAGCTATATTTGAAATAAGAAATTGCTTATTAAAACATTAATCTGCCATTGAATTAGAAAAGGTGGAACGAAGTGACACGACAATATTCTTTTGAGCATATGTCGCTAAGCGAGTGAAGATCCCATCTATTATCTATAGTTGGGTTTAGTCATTCAATAAAGGATTTGTGGTTCATGAGAATAACACACATGCAATGACACTAGTGGATCCATGTGTGGTTTGTTTAGAGGAACACACATGCAATGACTCTAGTTGTGGTTCATGAAAAGAACACACATGCAATAACACTGGTGGATCCATGTGTGGTTTGTGAAAAGAATAGACATGCAATCACACTAGGTGGATCCATCTGTGGTTTGTTTAGAGTAACAGACATGCAATGACACTAGTTGTGGTTCATGTAAAGAACACACATGCAATCACACTGGTGGATCGATGTGTGGTTTGTGGAAGGATCCGACATGCAATGACTCTAGCTGTGGTTCATGAAAAGAACAGAAATGCAATGACACTAGTGGATCCATGTGTGGTTCATGAAAAGAACACACATGCAATGACACTGGTGGATCCATGTGTGGTTTGTGAAAAGAACAGACATGCAATCACACTAGGTGGATCCATGTGTGGTTTGTTTAGAGTTACACACATGCAATGACACTGGGTGTGGTTCACGAGAAGAACAGACATGCAATCACACTGGTGGATCCAAATGTGGTTTGTGGATGGAATAGACATGCAATGACTCTAGCTGTGGTTCATGAAAAGAACAGACACTCAATGACACTGGTGGATCTGTGTGTGGTTCATGAAAACAAGACACATGCAATGACACTGGTGGATCCATGTGTGGTTTGTGAAAAGAACAAACATGCAATCACACTAGGTGGATCCATGTGTGGTTTGTTTAGAAGAACACACATATAATGACTCTAGTTGTGGTTCATGAAAAGATGTGGATCCATGTGTGGTTTGTGAAAAGAACAGACATGCAATCACACTAGGTGGATCCATGTGTTGTTTGTTTAAAGGAACAGACATGCAATGACACTAGGTGGATCCATGTGTGGTCTGTTTAGAGGAACACACATGCAATGACTCTAGTTGTGGTTCATGAAAAGAACACACATGCAATGACACTGGTGGATCCATGTGTGGTTTGTGGAAAGAACAAACATGCAATCACACTAGGTGGATCCATCTGTTGTTTGTTTAGAGGAACAGACATGCAATGACACTAGTTGTGGTTCATGTAAAGAACACACATGCAATCACACTGGTGGATCCATGTGTGGTTTGTGGAAGGAACAAACATGCAATGACTCTAGCTGTGGTTCATGAAAAGAACAGAAATGTAATGACACTAGTGGATCCATGTGTGGTTCATCAAAAGAACATACATGCAATGACACTGGTGGATCCATCTGTGGTTTGTGAAAACAACGGACATGCAATCACACTAGGTGGATCCATGTGTGGTTTGTTTAGAGGAACACACATGCAATGACACTGGGTGTGGTTCACGAGAAGAACAGACATGCAATCACACTGGTGGATCCATATGTGGTTTGTGGATGGAATAGACATGCAATGACTCTAGCTGTGGTTCATGAAAAGAACAGACACTCAATGACACTGGTGGATCCATGTGTGGTTCATGAAAAGAAGACACATGCAATGACACTGGTGGATCCATGTGTGGTTTGTGAAAAGAACAGACATGCGATCACACTAGGTGGATCCATGTGTGTCTTGTGAAAAGAACAAACATGCAATCACACTAGGTGGATCCATGTGTGGTTTGTTTAGAAGAACACACATGCAATGACTCTAGTTGTGGTTCATGAAAAGAACACAAATGCAATGACACTGGTGGATCCATGTGTGGTTTGTGAAAAGAACAGACATGCAATCACACTAGGTGGATCCATGTGTTGTTTGTTTAGAGGAACAGAAATGCAATGACACTAGGTGGATCCATGTGTGGTCTGTTTAGAAGAACATACCTGCAATGATTATAGTTGTGGTTCATGAAAAGAACACACATGCAATGAGACTGGTGGATCCATGTGTGGTTTGTGAAAAGAACAGACATGCAATCACACTAGGTGGATCGATATATGGTTTGTTTAGAGGAACAGACATGCAATGGCACTAGTAGTGGTTCATGAAAAGAACACACATACAATGACACTGGTGGATCCATGTGTGGTTTGTGAAAAGAACAGAGATGCGATCACACTAGGTGGATCCATGTGTGGTTTGTTTAGAGGAATAGACATGCAATGACACTGGGTGGATCCATGGGTGGTTTGTTTAGAAGAACAGACATGCAATGAGTCTAGTTGTGGTTCATGAAAAGTACACACATGCAATGACACTGGTGGATCCATGTGTGGTTTGTGAAAAGAACAGACATGCGATCACACTAGGTGGATCCATGTGTGGTTTGTTTAGAGGAATAAACATGCAATGACACTGGGTGGATCCATGTGTGGTTTGTTTAGAAGAATACACATGCAATGACACTAGTTGTGGTTCATGAACAGATAATACATGCAATGACATTGGTGGATCGATGTGTGGTTTGTGAAAAGAACAGACATGCAATCACACTAGGTTGATCCATGCATGGTTTGTTTAGAGGAACAGACATGCAATGACACTGGGTGTGGTTCATGAGAAGAACAGACATGCAATCACACTTGGTGGATCCATGTGTGGTTCGTGGAAAGAATAGACATGCAATGACTCTAGTTGTGGTTCATGAAAAGAATACACATGCAATGACACTGGTGTATCCATGTGTTGTTCATGAAAATAACACACATGCAATGACACTGGTGGATCCATGTGTGGTTTGTGAAAAGAACAGACATGCAATCACACTAGGTGGATCCATGTGTGGTTTGTGAAAAGAACAGACATGCAATCACACTAGGTGGATCCATGTGTGGTTTGTTTAGAAGAACACACATGCAATGACTCTAGTTGTGGTTCATGAAAAGAACACACATGCAATGACACTGGTGGATCCATGTGTGGTTTGTGAAAAGAACAGACATGCAAACACACTAGGTGGATCCATGTGTGGTTTATTTAGAGGAACAGACATGCAATCACACTAGGTGGATCCATGTGTGGTTCATGAAAAGAACACACATGCAATGACACTGGTGGATCCATGTGTGGTTTGTGCAAAGAACAAACATGCGATCACACTAGGTGGATCCAAGTGTGGTTTGTGAAAAGTACAGACATGCAATCACACTAGGTGGATCTATGTGTGGTTTCTTTAGAAGAACACACATGCAATGACTCCAGTTGTGGTTCATTAAAAGAACACACATGCAATGACACTGGTGGATCCATGTGTGGTTTGTGAAAAGAACAGACATGCAATCACACTAGGTGGATCCATGTGTGGTTTGTTAGAGGAATAGACATGCAATGACACTGGGTAGATCCATGTGTGTTTTTTGAGAAGAACAGACATGCAATGACTCTAGTTGTGGTTCATGAAAAGAACACACATGCAATGACACTGGTGGATCCATGTGTGGTTTGTGAAAAGAACAAACATGCAATCACACTAGGTGGATCCATGTGTGGTTTGTTTAGAGGAACATACATGCAATGACACTAGTTGTGGTTCATGAAAAGAACACACATGCAATGACACTGGTGGATCCATGTGTGGTTTGTGAAAAGAACAAACATGCAATCACACTAGGTGGATCCATGTGTGGTTTGTTTAGAGGAACAAACATGCAATGACACTAGGTGGATCCATATGTGGTTTGTTTAGAAGAATAGACATGCAATGACTCTAGTTGTGGTTCATGAAAAGAACACACATGCAATAACACTGGTGGATCCATGTGTGGTTTCTGAAAAGAATAGACATGCAATCACACTAGGTGATCCATGTGTGTGTTTTTTAGAGGAACTGACATGCAATGACACTAGGTGTATCCATGTGTGGTTTGTTTATAAGAACAGACGTGCAATGACTCTAGTTGTGGTTCATGAAAAGAACACACATGCAATGACACTGGTGAATCCATGTGTGGTTTGTGAAAAGAACAGACATGCAATCACACTAGGTAGATCCATGTGTGGTTTGTTTAGAAGAACACACATGCAATGACACTAGGTGGATCCATGTGTGGTTTGTTTAGAAGAACGCACATGCAATGACACTAGTTGTGGTTCATGAAAAGAACACACATGCAATGACACTGGTGGATCCATTTGTGGTCTATGAAAATAATAGACATGCAATCACACTAGGTGGATCCATGTGTTGTTTGTTTAGAGGAACAAACATGCAATGACACTGGGTGTGGTTCATGAAAAGGACAGACATGCAATCACACTCGGTGGATCCATGTGTCGTTCGTGGAAAGAACATACATGCAATGACTCAAGTTGTGTTTCATGAAAAGAATATACAAGCAATGACACTGGTGTATCCATGTCTGGTTCATGAAAAGAACATACATGCAATGATACTGGTGGATCCATGTGTGGTTTGTGAAAAGAACAGACATGCAATCATACTAGGTGGATCCTGATGGGTTCGTAGCATGGAAAACAAAAAAATTCTACCGCAAGAACAAACAAAACCCAGATCTAATCTATTAGACATGTGCAACGATATAGATCTGTACTAACCCTTGTAGACCCGAAAGCGTTACGAGATCGGATCTCGTGGTTGATGTAGTCGATCACTTGCCGATCTCAAGATCGAGTAGACGATCCTTCCGTCGCCGCGTTCTGGCAGCGCTTCCGTAGTCGGTCACACGTTCGGAGTCGAAGCAGACCTTCCTCTCCCTGTTCCAGCGAGCAGCGGAGGTAGTAGATCTCTCCACGGAATCCCAGCAGCACGACGGCGTGGTGGTGGTGGTGGAGTAGAGAATTCTGCAGGGCTTCGCCTAAGCCAGAGCAGAGGGAAGGAGGAGGAGAGAGGCAACTCGAGATCTAGAGAATAGAAGGGGCAAGGGGGTTTGTGCCTCAACCCCTCTATTTAAAGGAGGGAGGCGCCATGGGGAGGTGGAGTCTTTGTAGGACTCCCCTCTCCCTTGGCCGGTGGATCAAGGAGGTGGGGGAAAAGTCCTACTCCCCCACGAATCCTTGTCTTACCCCACAAGGATTCCTTGATCCTTTCTTGGTTTTCAAGTAAACTCCAACAAATCTTCTAGAACCTTCCGGAACATTCCGAAACCTTCTAGAATCCCCATACAAATACTCCGGAACATTTCCTAACTTAGAAAATGATCCCAAATATATGAATCTTATTCCTCGGACAATTCCGGATCTCCTCGTGATGTCCCGGATCCAATCCGAGACTCCGAACAACATTCGGTCTCCAACGCACATTCCATATCTACTTAAAACAACTTCGAACCTTAAGTGTGTCACCCTACGGTTCGTGAACATGTAGACATGATGGAGACACATCTCCGATCAATAACCATTAGCGAGATCTGGAGATCCATAACAGCTCCCACATACTCAACAATGACTTTGTGATCGATAGAACCATTTAACATACGAAACCAATTCCCTTTGTCACGCGATACTCTACTTATTCGAGGTTTGATCGTCGGTATCTCCATACCTAGTTCTACCTCGTTACTGATAAGTACTCTTTACTCGTTCCGTGATATGTCATCCCTTGTGACCTAGTCACATGCTTGCAAGCTAACTAGATGAAATTCCACCGAGAGGGCCCAGAGCATATCTATCCATCATATGGATGGACAAATCCCAATCTTGGTCCATGCGCTTCAACACATACTTTCAGAATACCCAATGACACCTTTATAACCACCCAGTTACGAATCGGTGTTTGATGTCATCAAAGTATCCATCTGGTGATGGTGATTAACATAACCTCATGGTCGAAGGATTAGGTTACTATGCATTTGAAAGCTTGTAGCAAAACGAACTTAATGACTTGATCTTATGCTATGCTTACTATGGGTGTGCGTCCATTACATCATTCTCCTAATGATATGATCTTGTTATTAACGACATCCAATGTCCATGATCAGGAAACCATGATCATCCATTAATCAACAAGCTAGTTTAACAAGAGGCTTACTAGGGACTCTTTTATGTTTACAAAACACACAAGTATTAATGTTTCCGGTTAATACAATTATAGCATGGGATGTAAACATTTATCATAAACATAAATATATAATAATAACCACTTTATTATTGCCTCTTGGGCATATCTCCAACAGTCTCCCACTTGCACTAGAGTCAATAATCTAGTTAAAAACTTGTGCACTCAACACCTATGGCTTTCTGGTGTTGTATAGACACTATTGCTAGTGGTAAACATAATCTTCGGATCTGACACTTCCATATCCGTGTGTATTTGCATGTCCTTGCGTCTCTACGCATTACTCATTATCCAATGAGATGGCATTGTATAAATTTGGTCCTTTGGTGAGACCTTTAGTTCCTTGGGATTAAATCATGTTGATACAATTGTCATACAATGTATCTTCATAGTATTATCCCGCTATGAACCACACCTAGTTTGATAACAAACTACTTGACGCAAATGCCCTCATTTGCTGCTACAATAGCAGTCATATACTTAGCCTTTTGTTGTAGTATCTATCACAATGTTTTAACTTTGCTACTCAACCAAATCCGTTATGGAACTTCCTTTCCATTATATTGTGCCACCCATAGTTTAAATTGAGATAAACTTAATTTGTGACAAAACTAGTATCAATGTAACAATTTACAATGAACTATTTGTCACCACTATATAAGTAATATATTCTTAGTTCTTCCAAAGATCATAGGAATATCCCTACTATTGTCCAATGATCATCTTATGAGTCATTCTGGTATATGCTCATAACATTTAGAGCACAGGACATATATGGATCTGTACATCTCAAAGAATGATTGATCAAAATATTCTTGTGATTTCACCAAGTGTCAAAACACTTGAATCTCGTGTCAACACACTTTAATCTTGATTCAGTCCTTTCCGTGCGTCAAGAACCTTTCTTGTTGTTTCCATATTGAACTCATTCAACATCTTATCTATGTACATTTGGCAAAACTATATTAGCGCCTCAATCTATCCATATAGACATTGATGCCTAATTCTTGGGTTATGCCTAAGTCTTTCATCAAAATGAAATTCTTAACCTGTTTCAATAAAAGATACATCATTTATAATCAACAATATGTCTTTCACATAATGTATTAGAAATATGTCTTAGCGCTCCCACTTAATTTCTTGCAAAATGCAAACATCTTCATCGTCTCTAATGAAATTAAACCTTTTAACGGTTTCATCACGGTGAAGATTCCAACTCCGCGATGCTCACTTCAACCATTGAAGTTTTGCATACTCTTTTAGCATCCTTTGAATTAACAAAAAAAACCTTTGGATCGTGTCATGTACACGTCCTAGGTAACCATTCTATTAGAAGAACTTGTTTTGTTTGTTCAACTACCATATACCAAAATATATGTAGTGGTTGCTACATTAATCCGTCTAGACTAAATGTTGCTATGAAAGATCAAATTTTATCGTAGTCAATTCCTTGAACATTGACGTAAACTCTTTCCGACATGTCGACTATTTCATAGATGTGAAACATCCATGTCTATTTCTTTATAGATCCATATACGACTGTAAGGTCTTGCACCTTTCTAGAGGGTCTTTCAAATTCAAAGCTTGATATCTCGTGTATGGAATTATCACCGATTTTATGGCTTCAAGCCACTTAACGAAGTCAGGGCCCATCATTGATTATTTGCATGTAGTCGGTTCATCATTGTCAAACAACAATGATTTAACTCTCAAATCTTGGCATTTGATTACTTACCCGACCTACTTGGTTCAATAGGAACTTAGATCCCCATGACCACATCCTTTGAGGCACGTGAGCCATGAGCATTGTTGCTGCCTCCGGGACACTTATTGACGCTGCGCAACTCAGCACATATTAGCCAAGGTTCAACAACCTTGTCAAAGTTCTATTGTCCTCCCACTTAACTTTTCACCAAAAATTCCTTCTCAAGAAACTCGACATTCTAAGCGAAAAACACTTTTGTCTTCGGTGTTATGGAGGAATACCCAATGGTTATTCGAAATAACCTACAAAGACATGCTCATCCGGCTTTGGTTGTAAACATTTTACTTATGCCTAGCATACCAAAAATTTAAGAAAGGACAACCTGGGTTTTATCCCAAACCATGACTTATATGGTGTCATTTCAACGGATCATGATGGAGCTCTTTTCAGTGTAAAAGCGGTAGTCACTAAAGCTTTAATCTTTTAAAATATAATGGCAGTTTTATGAATGACACCTTTGATCTTACCATGTCAAACAAGGTTTCATTACATATCTTGAACACTCCATACTCCTATGGTGTTTTGGGAAATGCAAATCCATGGAACGATTCCTCAAATCTTAGGTGTTTTGCTAAACTTGTAACTCAAACATCTTTATGATCCAATCATAAACTTTTTTTTATTTTCTTGTTACAATAATTTTCCACTTCATCTTGAAAGTCTTTGAACATTTTCAAATGTTTCATACTTCTTCCTTATTGAGTAAGTATATACATATACTCGCTCAAATCTTTGGAGAAAACATATGAAGTTGAAATCCATCGCCCACGACAACACATAATGGACTATATACATCAATATGTACAAATTCCAATCAGTTAGTCGTCCGTTCCTCTTTTGGCCTACGAACGGAGTTTTAATTATCTCCAGGAAAGTATCACAAGCGTCATTTGATCAAAATCAAAGACTCCAAAAATCCATCAACATGGAGTTTCTTCATGTATCCCTAATATAATTTAAACGGTGATGTCACTTCGCAAGTGATCTTTCAATCATTTGTCTTGCGACATTTTAGCATTAGTTTTTATGGTCGTTATTTCTCCAACCAGACTTGTATATCATCCATCTATTATGGAATACGGCAATTATTTGAACAACCTTTTGTCGTCATAATACCTGATCAAAATAACAATTATTGAAACAAATCTTGAAGGTAAGCTTTGATGTTAATGAGCAACACAACAACCCTTTGTTTGTTTTCGATGAACATCATCACATATTCCTTGCTAGTTACTTAGGCCATTGCAGTTCATGAATTGTGTTGTCCTGTATGACACTTCATACCAACCAATTCGGTGTCCAATACCGCAGAACCACATTGTTTAACAACCAAGGAATATAGCCATAACATGTATCTTCTATATACCTAAGTTGGATATCTCCAATCTTTTCTTTTCTGCCAAGTATTTTATAGATTCTCTTTCAACAATTCCTTTTCTTTTAAAAGAGTCTATCAACATCAATAGTGGTGTCATTCACATGACACATAGTACAAAGTGTATATAGTCAAATACTAATACCTTTGAACTTGCACTTTGAAGTGGATCACCTTCATCAAATGTTTGGCATTCTTTCAAAATTCCATTCTTTAGTAATCTTTTAGTGTAGTAAACATTTTACTTACATCTTCTATTCATCCTTATCATGACAATTTTCATGATCAAGCTGCTATAGCTTATAAAGGTGAATTGCGAGTATAATGTTTCTTTTCCAAAACCTTTTGGAGGATTAGGACGACTAGCGTCTCCAACCTTCACAAATTCTCATCAAATATGAGGACATATACTCTATCATGTTGTAACCAACACATTGTTTTAGATATCGCAATACCTTTCACATATGATTGTTTCTGAAACATTGCTTTCAGCTCTTAGATAAACTTGATATTAAAAACAATCTTTTGAGTATCAAGAATCATGGAGGCAAACATGATACATTAGATACTAACACTGGAATTGTTACTCTTGATTTAATACTGTTTATTAAACTTCACAGAGTAAACGGAGTTTGCTGAAGGTTTGCAACAGGACTTTTAAACTTTAGATTGACACTCAAAACAATACGATACCAGTTTGTAAAGAAAATATCCAGTATTTCTATAGTTCCACTATCTCAACTATAACTAAGCGTAAGGTGGTGAACGGATGCCAATGACTACAACAAACTATGCAAATTCACTTTGATTGTGTTTATGATAAATTGAGTTTGACTAATCCAAATTACAAATGAACTCCCACTCAAAACAACATCCCTCCAGTTGTTTTAGTGATTACACGAACCAAATCCACAACACCAAGTCCGATCATCACGTGAGATGATGTAGCTTTAAAGGCGAACAATCAACATGTTCATCATATCATCCATATGACTCATGCTTTACCTTTCGGTATTCCGTGTTCCGAGACCATGTCTGTACATGCTAGGCTCGTCAAGGTTAACCTTAGTATCCGCATGTGCAAATCTGGCTTGCACCCGTCGTATGCACACGTAGAATCTATCACACCCGATCATCACGAGATGCTTCGAAACGACGAGTCTTAGCAACGGTGCCTACTAAGGACGAACACTTTATTACTTGATATTTAGTGAGAGGGATCATCTTATAATGCTACTATCGCGATCTAAGCAATACAAGATGCATAAAGGATTAACATCACAGGCAATTCATAATTAGTGTGATATGATATGGCCCTTTCTTCTTATGCCTTTGATCTCCATCTCCAAAGCACGGACATGATCTCCATCATCACCAGCATTGCGTCAAGGTCAGTGGCGCCGCTTCATGGTTGTCCATCATCACTAGCAACTATTACAACTACTTGGAATAGAGCTATTACAAGATGAATAGACACGCAGGTCTTAACAGAATTAAAGACAACCATTAGGCTCCTGCCGGTTGCCATATTACAACAAGGATCATTGCATACATCAAATATAATCACAATCACATGATGGCCATATCACATCACAAAACCCCTGCAAAAACAAGTTAGACGCCTCTAATTTTCTTTGCATGTTTTACTTGGTTTGAGGCTTTCGAATAAGAACGGATCTTACCTACGAAACTGAACCACAACGTTGATACAAGTGCTATCAAGTGCAAAGTGTAGATTGGATCTATACTATGATGGGAGAGACAGACACCCGCAAAGCCACTTGTGCAATACGAGTTGCATGTAAGGTTAGCCCGAGCCGCTTCATCCCACCATACCGCAAGATGCAAAGTACACAAAGCAAAAGACGGCACGAGCACCAACGCCCACAAAACCATTGTGTTCTACTCGTGCAACAGATCTACGCATATACACGGCTCTGATACCACCGATGGGTTCGTAGCATGGAAAACAAAAAATTCTACCGCAAGAACGAACAAAACCCAGATCTAATCTAGATAAAAGCCAAGATCTAATCTATTAGACATGTGCAACGAGATAGATCTGTACTAACCCTTGTAGACCCGAAAGCGTTACGAGATCGGATCTCGTGGTTGATGTAGTCGATCACTTGCAGATCTCAAGATCGAGTATACGATCCTTCCGGCGCCGCGTTCCGGCAGCGCTTCCGCAGTCGGTCACATGTGCGGAGTCGAAGCAAACCTTCCTCTCCCCGTTCCAGCGAGCAGCGGAGGTAGTAGATCTCTCCACGGAATCCCAGCAGCACGACGGCGTGGTGGTGGTGGTGGAGTAGAGAATTCTGCAGGGCTTCGCCTAAGCCAGAGCAGAGGGAAGGAGGAGGAGAGAGGCAACTCGAGATCTAGAGAATAGAAGGCGCAAGGGGGTTTGTACCTCCACCCCTCTATTTAAAGGAGGGAGGCGCCATGGGGAGGTGGAGTCCTTGTAGGACTCCCCTCTCCCTTGGCCGGTGGATCAAGGAGGTGGGGGAAAAGTCCTACTCCCCCACAAATCCTTGTCTTACCCCACAAGGATTCCTTGATCCTTTCTTGGTTTTCAAGTAAACTCCAAGAAATCTTCTAGAACCTTCCGGAACATTCCGAAACCTTCTAGAATCCCCATACAAATACTCCGGAACATTTCCTAACTTAGAAAATGATCCCCAATATATGAATCTTATTCCCCGGACAATTCTGGATCTCCTCGTGATGTCCCGGATCCAATCCGAGACTCCGAACAACATTCGGTCTCCAACACACATTCCATATCTACTTAAAACAACTTTGAACCTTAAGTGTGTCACCCTACGGTTCGTGAACATGTAGGCATGATGGAGACACATCTCCGATCAATAACCATTAGCGGGATCTGGAGATCTATAACAGCTCCCACATACTCAACGATGACTTTGTGATCGATAGAACCATTTAACATACGAAACCAATTCCCTTTGTCACGCGATACTCTACTTATCCGAGGTTTGATCGTCGGTATCTCCATACCTAGTTCTACCTCGTTACTGATAAGTACTCTTTACTCGTTTCGTGATATGTCATCCCTTGTGACCTAGTCACATGCTTGCAAGTTAACTAGATGACATTCCACCGAGAGGGCCCAGAGCATATCTATCCGTCATATGGATGGACAAATCCCAATCTTGGTCCATGCGCTTCAACACATACTTTCAGAATACCCAATGACACCTTTATAACCACCCAGTTACGAAGCGGTGTTTGATGTCGTCAAAGTATCCATCTGGTGATGGTGATTAACATAACCTCATGGTCGAAGGATTAGGTTACTATGCATTTGAAAGCTTGTAGCAAAACAAACTTAATGACTTGATCTTATGCTATGCTTACTATGGGTGTGTGTCCATTACATCATTCTCCTAATGATATGATCTTGTTATAAACGACATCCAATGTCCATGATCAGGAAACCATGATCATCCATTAATCAACAAGCTAGTTTAACAAGAGGCTTAATAGGGACTCTTTTATGTTTACAAAACACACAAGTATTAATGTTTCCGGTTAATACAATTATAGCATGGGATGTAAACATTTATCATAAACATAAAGATATAATAATAACCACTTTATTATTGCCTCTTGGGCATATCTCTAACAGATCCATGTGTGGTTTGTTTAGAGGAACACACATGCAATGACTCTAGTTGTGGTTCGTGAAAAGAACACACATGCAATGACACTGGTGGATCCATGTGTGGTTTGTGAAAAGAACAGACATGCAATCACACTAGATGGATCCATGTGCGGTTTGTTTATTGGAACACACATGCAATGACACTGGGTGTAGTTCACGAGAAGAACAGACATGCAATCACACTGGTGGATCCATATGTGGTTTGTGGAAGGAATAGACATGCAATGACTCTAGTTGTGGTTCATGAAAAGAACATACATGCAATGACACAGGTGGATCCATGTGTGGTTCATGAAAAGAACACACATGCAATGACACTGGTGGATCCATGTGTGGTTTGTGAAAAGAACAGACATGCGATCACACTAGGTGGATCCATGTGTGTCTTGTGAAAAGAACAAACATGCAATCACACTAGGTGGATCCATGTGTGGTTTGTTTAGAAGAACACACATGCAATGACTCTAGTTGTGGTTCATGAAAAGAACAGACATGCAATGACACTAGTGGATCCATGTGTGGTTCATGAAAAGAACACACATGCAATGACACTGGTGGATCCATGTGTGGTTTGTGAAAAGAACAGACATGCGATCACACTAGGTGGATCCATGTGTGGTTTGTGAAAAGACCAGACATGCAATAACACTAGGTGGATCCATGTGTGGTTTGTTTAGAAGAACACACATGCAATGACTCTAGTTGTAGTTCATGAAAAGAACAGACATGCAATGAAACTAGTGGATCCATGTGTGGTTCATGAAAAGAACACACATGCAATGACTCTGGTGGATCCATGTGTGGTTTGTGAAAAGAACAGACATGCGATCACACTAGGTGGATCCATGTGTGGTTTGTGAAAAGAACAGACATGCCATAACACTAGGTGGATCCATGTGTGGTTTGTTTAGAAGAACACACATGCAATGATTCTAGTTGTGGTTCATGAAAAGAACACACATGCAATGACACTGGTGGATCCATGTGTGGCTTGTGAAAAGAATAGACATGCAATCACACTAGGTGGATCCATGTGTGGTTTGTTTAGAGGAAAAGACATGCAATGACACTGGGTGGATCCATGTGTGGTTCGTTTAGAAGAACAGACATGCAATGACGCCAGTTGTGGTTCATGAAAAGAACACACATGCAATGACACTGGTGGATCCATGTGTTGTTTGTGAAAAGAACAGACATGCAATCACACTAGGTGGATCCGTGTGTGGTTTGTTTAGACGAACAGACATGCAATGACACTGGGTGTGGTTCATGAGAAGAATAGACATGCAATCACACTCGGTGGATCCATGTGTGGTTTGTGGAAAGAATAGACATGCAATGACTCTAGCTGTGGTTCACGAAAAGAACACACATGCAATGACACTGGTGTATCCATGTGTGCTTCATGAAAAGAACACACATGCAATGACACTGGTGGATCCATGTGTGGTTTGTTTAGAAGAACACACATGTAATGACTCTAGTTGTGGTTGATGAAAAGAACACACATTCAATGACACTGGTTGATCCATGTGTGGTTTGTGAAAAGAACAGACATGCAATCACCCTAGGTGGATCCATGTGTGGTTTTACTTAGAGGAACAGACATGCAAGGACACTAGGTAGATCCATGTGTGGTTTGTTTAGAAGAACAGACATGAAGTGACTCTAGTTGTGCTTCATGAAAAGAACACACATGCAATGACACTGGTGTACGCATAGGACTCAAATCTTTTGAAAAACGATTGAAAAGATAACTAAAACATACTGCCATTGAAAAGATTAGCTATATTTGAAATAAGAAATTGCTTATTAAAACATTAATCTGCCATTGAATTAGAAAAGGTGGAATGAAGTGACACGACAATATTCTTCTGAGCGTATGTCGCTAAGCGAGTGAAGATCCCATCTATTATCTATAGTTGGGTTTAGTCGTTCAATGACACACATGCAATGACACTAGTGGATCCATGTGTGGTTTGTGAGAAGAACATACATGCAATGACACTAGGTGTATCCATGTGTGGTTTGTGAAAAGAACAGACGTGCAATCACACTAGGTGGATCCATGTGTGGTTTGTTTATAAGAACACACATGCAATGACTCTAGTTGTGGTTCATGAAAAGAACACACATGCAAGGACACTGGTGGATCCATGTGTGGTTTGTGAAAATAACAGACATGCAATCACACTAGGTGGATCCATGTGTGGTTTGTTTAGAGGAACTGACATGCAATGTAACATCCCAAAATTTCATCTAAAATCATCATCATTGCACTCTTATCATCATAGCATGTAATGGCATTGCATTTAGAATGTCCTCCAAAAATTTGGTGCAATTTTGAGCCATGAATAAAAAGATATGAATTATTTTGAAAATAGAATCAAAGAAAATGCTATATTACCTATTAAATCCAAGTAAATACTTTGGATTAAAATAGAAGATAAATATGTTTTATAATACCCTAAAAACCTAATTTGAGTTTTTACAAATTTTCACAAATTGGTTTGATTCAATTTGAATCCTTAAATCAAAAGTTTTGGAGAAAAAAGAATTAGAAAAAGAAATAGAAAAAGGGAGAAAAACAATAACAGCAGCAACAGCTTCTGGCCTTTCGGCCCAAACCCAGCCCAGGTAGCCTACCCGGCCTCCCTCTCCCCCTCTCTGTTTTCTGCACACCCCCTCAACCTACCCCCTCCCGTTGACAGACCGACCCCGCACCCACGTCACCACCACCCCATCGTCTTCAACCCTAGTTGTGGTTCATGTAAAGAACACACATGCAATCACACTGGTGGATCCATGTGTGGTTTGTGGAAGGAACAGACATGCAATGACTCTAGCTATGGTTCATGAAAAGAATAGAAATGCAATGACACTGGTGGATCCATCTGTGGTTCATGAAAAGAACACACACGCAGAGACACTAGTGGATCCATGTGTGGTTTGTGAAAAGAACAGACATGCAATCACACTAGGTGGATCCATGTGTGGTTTGTTTATAGGAACACACATGCAATGACACTGGGTGTGGTTCACGAGAAGAACAGACATGCAACAACACTGGTGGATCCATATGTGGTTTTTGGAAGGAATATACATGCAATGACTCTAGTTGTGGTTCATGAAAAGAACAGACATGCAATGACACTGGTGGATCCATGTGTGGTTCATGAAAAGAAGACACATGCAATGACACTGGTGGATCCATGTGTGGTTTGTGAAAAGAACAAACATGCGATCACACTAGGTGGCTCCATGTGTGTCTTGTGAAAAGAACAAACATGTAATCACACTAGGTGGATCCATGTGTGGTTTGTTTAGAAGAACACACATGCAATGACTCTAGTTGTGGTTCATGAAAAGAACACAAATGCAATGACACTGGTGGATCCATGTGTGGTTTGTGAAAAGAACATACATGCAATCACAATAGGTGGATCCATGTGTTGTTTGTTTAGAGGAACAGACATGCAATAACACTGGGTGGATCTATGTGTGGTATGTTTAGTAGAACAGACATGCAATGATTATAGTTGTGGTTCATGAAAAGAACACATAGGCAATGACACTGGTGGATCCATGTGTGGTTTATGAAAAGAACATACATGCAATCACACTAGGTGGATCCATGTGTGGTTTGTTTAGAGGAACAGACATGCAATGCACTAGTTGTGGTTCATGAAAAGAACACACATGCAATGACACTGGTGGATCCATGTGTGGTTAGTGAAAAGAACAGACATGCAATCACACTAGGTGGATCCATCTGTGGTTTGTTTAGAGGAATAGACATGCAATGACACTGGGTGGATCCATGTGTGATTTGTTTAGAAGAACAGATATGCAATGACTCTAGTTGTGGTTTGTGAAAAGAACAGACATGCAATGACACTGGTGGATCCATGTGTGGTTTGTGAAAAGAACAGACATGCGATCACACTAGGTGGATCCATGTGTGGTTTGTTTAGAGGAACAGACATGCAATGACACTAGCTGGATCCATGTGTAGTTTGTTTAGAAGAATACACATGCAATGACACGAGTTGTGGTTCATGAAAAGAACACACATGCAATGAAATTGGTGGATCGATGTGTGGTTTGTGAAAAGAACATACATGCAATCACACTAGGTGGATCCATGTGTGGTTTGTTTGGAGGAACAGACATGCAATGACACTTGGTGTGGTTCATGGGAAGAACAGACATGCAATTACACTTGGTGGATCGATGTGTGGTTCGTGGAAAGAATAGACATGCAATGACTCTAGCTGTGGTTCATGAAAAGAATACACATGCAATGACACTGGTGTATCATGTGTTGTTCATGAAAATAACACACATGCAATGACAATGGTGGATCCATGTGTGGTTTGTGAAAAGAACAGACATGCAATCACACTAGGTGGATCCATGTGTGGTTTGTGAAAAGAATAGACATGCAATCACACTAGGTGGATCCATGTGTGGTTTGTTTAGAAGAACACACATGGAATGAATCTAGTTGTGGTTCATGAAAAGAACATACATGCAATGACACTGGTGGATCCATGTGTGGTTTGTGAAAAGAACAGACATGCAATCACACTAGGTGGATCCATGTGTGGGTTGTTTAGAGGAACAGACATGCAATCACACTAGCTGGATCCATGTGTGGTTCATGAAAAGAACACACATGCAATGACACTGGTGGATCCATGTGTGGTTTGTGAAAAGAACAGACATGCGATCACACTAGGTGGATCCATGTGTGGTTTGTGAAAAGTACAGACATGCAATCACACTAGGTGGATCGATGTGTGGTTTCTTTGAACACACATGCAATGACTCCAGTTGTGGTTCATTAAAAGAACACACATGCAATGACACTGGTGGATCCATGTGTGGTTTGTGAAAAGAACAAACATCCAATCACACTAGGTGGATCCATGTGTGGCTTGTTAGAGGAATAGACATGCAATGACACTGGGTGGATCCATGTGAGTTTTTTTAGAAGAACAGACATGCAATGACTCTATTTGTGGTTCATGAAAAGAACACACATGCAATGACACTGCTGGATCCATGTGTGGTTTGTGAAAAGAACAAACATGCAATCACACTAGGTGGATCCATGTGTGGTTTGTTTAGAGGAACAGACATGCAATGACACAAGTTGTGGTTCATGAAAAGAGCACACATGCAATGACACTGGTGGATCCATGTGTAGTTTGTGAAAAGAACAAACATGCAATCACACTAGGTGGATCCATGTGTGGTTTGTTTAGACGAACAAACATGCAATGACACTAGGTGGATCCATGTGTGATTTGTTTAGAAGAACAGACATGCAATGACTCTAGTTGTGGTTCATGAAAAGAACACACATGCAATGACACTGGTGGATCCATGTGTGCTTTCTGAAAAGAACAGACATGCAATCACAGTAGGTGATCCATGTGTGTGTTTTTTAGAGGAACAAACATGCAATGATACTGGGTGGATCCATGTGTGGTTTGTTTAGAAGAACAGACATGCAATGACTCTAGTTGTGGTTCATGAAAAGAACACACATGCAATGACACTAGTGGATCCATGTGTGGTTTGTGAAAAGAACAGACATGCAATCACACTAGGTGGATCCATGTGTGGTTTGTTTAGAGGAACAAACATGCAATGACACTAGGTGGATCCATGTGTGGTTTGTTTAGAAGAACACACATGCAATGACACTAGTTGTGGTTCTTGAAAAGAACACACATGCAATGACACTAGTGGATCCATTTGTGGTATGTGAAAATAATAGACATGCAATCACACTAGGTGGATCCATGTGTGGTTTGTTTAGAGGAACAGACATGCAATGACACTGTGTGTGGTTCATGAGAAGGACAGACATGCAATCACACTCGGTGGATCCATGTGTGGTTCGTGGAAAGAACATACATGCAATGACTCAATTTGTTGTTCATGAAAAGAACACACATGCAATGACACTGGTGGATCCATGTGTGGTTTGTGAAAAGAACAGACATGTAATCAGACTAGGTGGATCCGCCTGTGGTTTGTTTAGAGGAACAGACATGCAATGACACTAGTTGTGGTTCATGTAAAGAACACACATGCAATCACACTAGTGGATCCATGTGTGGTTTGTGGAAGGAACAGACATGCAATGACTCTAGCTGTGGTTCATGAAAAGAACAGAAATGCAATGACACTGGTGGATCCATGTGTGGTTCATAAAAAGAACACACACGCAATGACACTGGTGGATCCATGTGTGGTTTGTGAAAAGAACAGACATGCAATCACACTAGGTGGATCCATGTGTGGTTTGTTTAGAGGAACACACATGCAATGACACTGGGTGTGGTTCACGAGAAGAACAGACATGCAATCACACTAGGTGGATCCATGTGTGGTTTGTTTAGATGAACAGACATGCAATCACACTAGGTGGATCTGTATGTGGTTTCTTTAGAAGAACACACATGCAATGACTCCAGTTGTGGTTCATTAAAATAACACACATGCAATGACACTGGTGGATCCATGTGTAGTTTGTGAAAAGAACAGACATGCAATCACACTAGGTGGATCCATGTGTGGTTTGTTAGAGGAACAGACATGCAATGACACTGGGTGGATCCATGTGTTTTTTTTAGAAGAACGGACATGCAATGACTCTTGTTGTGGTTCATGAATAGAACACACATGCAATGACACTGGTGGATCCATGTGTGGTTTGTGAAAAGAACAGACATGCAATCACACTAGGTGGATCCATGTGTGGTTTGTTTAGAGGAACAGACATGCAATGACACTAGTTGTGGTTCATGAAAAGAACACACATACAATGACGCTGGTGGATCCATGTGTGGTTTGTGAAAAGAACAAACAGGCAATCACACTAGGTGGTTCCATGTGTGGTTTGTTTAGAGGAACAGACATGCAATGACACTAGGTGGATCCATGTGTGGTTTGTTTAGAAGAACAGACATGGAATGACTCTAGTTGTGGTTCATGAAAAGAACACACATGCAATGACACTGGTGGATCCATGTGTGGTTTGTGAAAAGAACATATATGCAATCAGACTAGGTGGATCCATGTGTGGTTTGTTTAGAGGAACATACATGTAATGACACTGGGTGGATCCATGTGTGGTTTGTTTAGAAGAACAAACATGCAATGACTCTAGTTGGGGTTCATGAAAAGAACACACATGTAATGACATTGGTGGATCCATGTGTGGTTTGTGAAAATAACATACATGCAATCACACTAGGTGGATCCATGTGTGGTTTGTGAAAAGAATAGACATGCGATCACACTAGGTGATCCATGTGTGTGTTTTTTAGAGGAACAGACATGCAATGACACTGGGTGGATCCATGTGTGGTTTGTTTAGAAGAACATACATGCAATGACTCTAGTTGTGGTTCATGAAAAGAACACACATGCAATGACACTGGTGGATCCATGTGTGGTTTGTGAAAAGAACAGACATGAAATCACACTAGGTGGATCCATGTGTGGTTTGTTTGGAGGAACCGGCATGCAATGACACTGGGTGGATCCATGTGTGGTTTGTTTACAAGAACACACATGCAATGACACTAGTTGTGGTTCATGAAAAGAACACACATGCAATGACACTGGTGGATCCATTTGTGGTCTGTGAAAATAAAAGACATGCAATCACAGTAGGTGGATTCATGTGTGGTTTGTTTAGAGGAACAGACATGCAATGTAACATCCCAAAATTTCATCTAAAATCATCATCATTGCACTCTTATCATCATAGCATGTAATTGCATTGCATTTAGAATGTCCTCCAAAAATTTGGTGCAATTTTGAGCCATGAATAAAAAGATATGAATTATTTTGAAAATAGAATCAAAGAAAATGCTATATTACCTATTAAATCCAAGTAAATACTTTGGATTAAAATAGAAGATAAATATGTTTTATAATACCCTAAAAACCTAATTTGAGTTTTTACAAATTTTCACAAATTGGTTTGATTCAATTTGAATCCTTAAATCAAAAGTTTTGGAGAAAAAAGAATTAGAAAAAGAAATAGAAAAAGGGAGAAAAACAATAACAGCAGCAACAGCTTCTGGCCTTTCGGCCCAAACCCAGCCCAGGTAGCCTACCCGGCCTCCCTCTCCCCCTCTCTGTTTTCTGCACACCCCCTCAACCTACCCCCTCCCGTTGACAGACCGACCCCGCACCCACGTCACCACCACCCCGTCGTCTTCAACCCCAGTTGTGGTTCATGTAAAGAACACACATGCAATCACACTGGTGGATCCATGTGTGGTTTGTGGAAGGAACAGACATGCAATGACTCTAGCTATGGTTCATGAAAAGAATAGAAATGCAATGACACTGGTGGATCCATCTGTGGTTCATGAAAAGAACACACACGCAGAGACACTAGTGGATCCATGTGTGGTTTGTGAAAAGAACAGACATGCAATCACACTAGGTGGATCCATGTGTGGTTTGTTTATAGGAACACACATGCAATGACACTGGGTGTGGTTCACGAGAAGAACAGACATGCAATCACACTGGTGGATCCATATGTGGTTTGTGGAAGGAATAGACATGCAATGACTCTAGTTGTGGTTCATGAAAAGAACAGACATGCAATGACACTGGTGGATCCATGTGTGGTTCATGAAAAGAAGACACATGCAATGACACTGGTGGATCCATGTGTGGTTTGTGAAAAGAACAAACATGCGACCACACTAGGTGGCTCCATGTGTGTCTTGTGAAAAGAACAAACATGCAATCACACTAGGTGGATCCATGTGTGGTTTGTTTAGAAGAACACACATGCAATGACTCTAGTTGTGGTTCATGAAAAGAACACAAATGCAATGACACTGGTGGATCCATGTGTGGTTTGTGAAAAGAACATACATGCAATCACACTAGGTGGATCCATGTGTTGTTTGTTTAGAGGAACAGACATGCAATAACACTGGGTGGATCTATGTGTGGTATGTTTAGTAGAACAGACATGCAATGATTATAGTTGTGGTTCATGAAAAGAACACACAGGCAATGACACTGGTGGATCCATGTGTGGTTTATGAAAAGAACATACATGCAATCACACTAGGTGGATCCATGTGTGTTTGTTTAGAGGAACAGACATGCAATGGCACTAGTTGTGGTTCATGAAAAGAACACACATGCAATGACACTGGTGGATCCATGTGTGGTTTGTGAAAAGAACAGACATGCAATCACACTAGGTAGATCCATGTGTGGTTTGTTTAGAGGAATAGACATGCAATGACACTGGGTGGATCCATGTGTGATTTGTTTAGAAGAACAGATATGCATTGACTCTAGCTGTGGTTCATGAAAAGAACACACATGCAATGACACTGGTGGATCCATGTGTGGTTTGTGAAAAGAACAGACATGCGATCACACTAGGTGGATCCATGTGTGGTTTGTTTAGAGGAACAGACATGCAATGACACTAGGTGGATCCATGTGTGGTTTGTTTAGAAGAATACACATGCAATGACACTAGTTGTGGTTCATGAAAAGAACACACATGCAATGAAATTGGTGGATCGATGTGTGGTTTGTGAAAAGAACATACATGCAATCACACTAGGTGGATCCATGTGTGGTTTGTTTAGAGGAACAGACATGCAATGACACTTGGTGTGGTTCATGGGAAGAACAGACATGCAATCACACTTGGTGGATCCATGTGTGGTTCGTGGAAAGAATAGACATGCAATGACTCTAGCTGTGGTTCAAGAAAAGAATACACATGCAATGACACTGGTGTATCATGTGTTGTTCATGAAAATAACACACATTGAATGACAATGGTGGATCCATGTGTGGTTTGTTTAGAAGAACAGATATGCAATGACTCTAGTTGTGGTTTGTGAAAAGAACAGACATGCAATGACACTGGTGGATCCATGTGTGGTTTGTGAAAAGAACAGACATGCGATCACACTAGGTGGATCCATGTGTGGTTTGTTTAGAGGAACAGACATGCAATGACACTAGGTGGATCCATGTGTAGTTTGTTTAGAAGAATACACATGCAATGACACTAGTTGTGGTTCATGAAAAGAACACACATGCAATGAAATTGGTGGATTGATGTGTGGTTTGTGAAAAGAACATACATGCAATCACACTAGGTGGATCCATGTGTGGTTTTTTTAGAGGAACAGACATGCAATGACACTTGGTGTGGTTCATGGGAAGAACAGACATGCAATCACACTTGGTGGATCCATGTGTGGTTCGTGGAAAGAATAGACATGCAATGACTCTAGCTGTGGTTCATGAAAAGAATACACATGCAATGACACTGGTGTATCATGTGTTGTTCATGAAAATAACACACATGCAATGACAATGGTGGATCCATGTGTGGTTTGTGAAAAGAACAGACATGCAATCACACTACGTCGATCCATGTGTGGTTTGTGAAAAGAACAGACATGCAATCACACTAGGTGGATCCATGTGTGGTTTGTTTAGAAGAACACACATGGAATGACTCTAGTTGTGGTTCATGAAAAGAACATACATGCAATGACACTGGTGGATCCATGTGTGGTTTGTGAAAAGAACAGACATGCAATCACACTAGGTGGATCCATGTGTGGTTTGTTTAGAGGAACAGACATGCAATCACACTAGGTGGATCCATGTGTGGTTCATGAAAAGAACACATATGCAATGACACTGGTGGATCCATGTGTGGTTTGTGAAAAGAACAGACATGCGATCACACTAGGTGGATCCATGTGTGGTTTGTGAAAAGTACAGACATGCCATCACACTAGGTGGATCGATGTGTGGTTTCTTTGAACACACATGCAATGACTCCAGTTGTGGTTCATTAAAAGAACACACATGCAATGACACTGGTGGATCCATGTGTGGTTTGTGAAAAGAACAAACATGCAATTACACTAGGTGGATCCATGTGTGGTTTGTTAGAGGAATAGACATGCAATGACACTGGGTGGATCCATGTGTGTTTTTTTAGAAGAACAGACATGCAATGACTCTATTTGTGGTTCATGAAAAGAACACACATGCAATGACACTGCTGGATCCATGTGTGGTTTGTGAAAAGAACAAACATGCAATCACACTAGGTGGATCCATGTGTGGTTTGTTTAGAGGAACAGACATGCAATGACACAAGTTGTGGTTCATGAAAAGAGCACATATGCAATGACACTGGTGGATCCATGTGTAGTTTGTGAAAAGAACAAACATGCAATCACACTAGGTGGATCCATGTGTGGTTTGTTTAGACGAACAAACATGCAATGACACTAGGTGGATCCATGTGTGATTTGTTTAGAAGAACAGACATGCAATGACTCTAGTTGTGGTTCATGAAAAGAACACACATGCAATGACACTGGTGGATCCATGTGTGCTTTCTGAAAAGAACAGACATGCAATCACAGTAGGTGATCCATGTGTGTGTTTTTTAGAGGAACAAACATGCAATGATACTGGGTGGATCCATGTGTGGTTTGTTTAGAAGAACAGACATGCAATGACTCTAGTTGTGGTTCATGAAAAGAACACACATGCAATGACACTAGTGGATCCATGTGTGGTTTGTGAAAAGAACAGACATGCAATCACACTAGGTGGATCCATGTGTGGTTTGTTTAGAGGAACAAACATGCAATGACACTAGGTGGATCCATGTGTGGTTTGTTTAGAAGAACACACATGCAATGACACTAGTTGTGGTTCTTGAAAAGAACACACATGCAATGACACTAGTGGATCCATTTGTGGTTTGTGAAAATAACAGACATGCAATCACACTAGGTGGATCCATGTGTGGTTTGTTTAGAGGAACAGACATGCAATGACACTGGGTGTGGTTCATGAGAAGGACATACATGCAATCACACTCGGTGGATCCATGTGTGGTTCGTGGAAAGAACATACATGCAATGACTCAATTTGTGGTTCATGAAAAGAACACACATGCAATGACACTGGTGGATCCATGTGTGGTTTGTGAAAAGAACAGACATGCAATCAGACTAGGTGGATCCGTCTGTGGTTTGTTTAGAGGAACAGACATGCTATATAACTAGGTGGATCCATGTGTGGTTTGTGAACAGACATGCTATATAACTAGGTGGATCCATGTGTGGTTTTACTTAGAGGAACATACATGCAATGACACTGGGTGGATCCATGTGTGGTTTGTTTAGAAGAACAGACATGCAATGACTCTAGTTGTGGTTCATGTAAAGAACACACATGCAATCACACTAGTGGATCCATGTGTGGTTTGTGGAAGGAACAGACATGCAATGACTCTAGATGTGGTTCATGAAAAGAACAGAAATGCAATGACACTGGTGGATCCATTTGTGGTTCATAAAAAGAACACACATGCAATGACACTGGTGGATCCATGTGTGGTTTGTGAAAAGAACAGACATGCAATCACACTAGGTGGATCCATGTGTGGTTTGTTTAGAGGAACACACATGCAATGACACTGGGTGTGGTTCACGAGAAGAACAGACATGCAATCACACTAGGTGGATCCATGTGTGGTTTGTTTAGAGGAACAGACATGCAATCACACTAGGTGGATCTGTATGTGGTTTCTTTAGAAGAACACACATGCAATGACTCCAGTTGTGGTTCATTAAAAGAACACACATGCAATGACACTGGTGGATCCATGTGCAGTTTGTGAAAAGAACAGACATGCAATCACACTAGGTGGATCCATGTGTGGTTTGTTAGAGGAACAGACATGCAATGACACTGGGTGGATCCATGTGTTTTTTTTTAGAAGAACGGACATGCAATGACTCTAGTTGTGGTTCATGAAAAGAACACACATGCAATGACACTGGTGGATCCATGTGTGGTTTGTGAAAAGAACAGACATGCAATCACACTAGGTGGATCCATGTGTGGTTTGTTTAGAGGAACAGACATGCAATGACACTAGTTGTGGTTCATGAAAAGAACACACATACAATGACGCTGGTGGATCCATGTGTGGTTTGTGAAAAGAACAAACAGGCCATCACACTAGGTGGTTCCATGTGTGGTTTGTTTAGAGGAACAGACATGCAATGACACTAGGTGGATCCATGTGTGGTTTGTTTAGAAGAACAGACATGCAATGACTCTAGTTGTGGTTCATGAAAAGAACACACATGCAATGACACTGGTGGATCCATGTGTGGTTTGTGAAAAGAACATATATGCAATCAGACTAGGTGGATCCATGTGTGGTTTGTTTAGAGGAACATACATGTAATGACACTGGGTGGATCCATGTGTGGTTTGTTTAGAAGAACAAACATGCAATGACTCTAGTTGGGGTTCATGAAAAGAACACACATGTAATGACATTGGTGGATCCATGTGTGGTTTGTGAAAATAACATACATGCAATCACACTAGGTGGATCCATGTGTGGTTTGTGACAAGAATAGACATGCGATCACACTAGGTGATCCATGTGTGTGTTTTTTAGAGGAACAGACATGCAGTGACACTGGGTGGATCCATGTGTGGTTTGTTTAGAAGAACAGACATGCAATGACTCTAGTTGTGGTTCATGAAAAGAACACACATGCAATGACACTGGTGGATCCATGTGTGGTTTGTGAAAAGAACAGACATGCAATCACACTAGGTGGATCCATGTGTGGTTTGTTTGGAGGAACCGGCATGCAATGACACTGGGTGGATCCATGTGTGGTTTGTTTACAAGAACACACATGCAATGACACTAGTTGTGGTTCATGAAAAGAACACACATGCAATGACACTGGTGGATCCATTTGTGGTCTGTGAAAATAAAAGACATGCAATCACAGTAGGTGGATTCATGTGTGGTTTGTTTAGAGGAACAGACATGCAATGACACTGGGTGTGGTTCATGAGAAGGACAGACATGCAATCACACTCGGTGGATCCATGTGTGGTTCGTGGAAAGAACATACATGCAATCACACTAGGTGGATCCATGTGTGGTTTGTGAAAAGAATAGACATGCGATCACACTAGGTGATCCATGTGTGTGTTTTTTAGAGGAACAAACATGCAATGACACTGGGTGGATCCATGTGTGGTTTGTTTAGAAGAACAGACATGCAATGACTCTAGTTGTGGTTCATGAAAAGAACACACATGCAATGACACTGGTGGATCCATGTGTGGTTTGTGAAAAGAACAGACATGCAATCACACTAGGTGGATCCATGTGTGGTTTGTTTAGAGGAACAGACATGCAATGACACTAGGTGGATCCATGTGTGGTTCCTGAAAAGAACACACATGCAATGACACTGGTGGATCCATGTGTGGTTTGTGAAAAGAACAGACATGCGATCACACTAGGTGGATCCATGTGTGGTTTGTGAAAAGTACAGACATGCAATCACACTAGGTGGATCGATGTGTGGTTTCTTTGAACACACATGCAATGACTCCAGTTGTGGTTCATTAAAAGAACACACATGCAATGACACTGGTGGATCCATGTGTGGTTTGTGAAAAGAACAAACATGCAATCACACTAGGTGGATCCATGTGTGGTTTGTTAGAGGAATAGACATGCAATGACACTGGGTGGATCCATGTGTGTTTTTTTAGAAGAACAGACATGCAATGACTCTATTTGTGGGTCATGAAAAGTACACACATGCAGTGACACTGCTGGATCCATGTGTGGTTTGTGAAAAGAACAAAAATTCAATCACACTAGGTGGATCCATGTGTGGTTTGTTTAGAGGAACAGACATGCAATGACACAAGTTGAGGTTCATGAAAAGAGCACACATGCAATGACACTGGTGGATCCATGTGTAGTTTGTGAAAAGAACAAACATGCAATCACACTAGGTGGATCCATGTGTGGTTTGTTTAGACGAACAGACATGCAATGACACTAGGTGGATCCATGTGTGATTTGTTTAGAAGAACAGACATGCAATGACTCTAGTTGTGGTCCATGAAAAGAACACACATGCAATGACACTGGTGGATCCATGTGTGGTTTCTGAAAAGAACAGACATGCAATCACAGTAGGTGATCCATGTGTGTGGTTTTTAGAGGAACAAACATGAAATGATACTGGGTGGATCCATGTGTGGTTTGTTTAGAAGAACAGACATGCAATGACTCTAGTTATGGTTCATGAAAAGAACACACATGCAATGACACTAGTGGATCCATGTGTGGTTTGTGAAAAAACAGACATGCAATCACACTAGGTGGATCCATGTGTGGTATGTTTAGAGGAACAAACATGCAATGACACTAGATGGATCCATGTGTGGTTTGTTTAGAAGAACACACATGCAATGACACTAGTTGTGGTTCTTGAAAAGAACACACATGCAATGACACTAGTGGATCCATTTGTGGTCTGTGAAAATAACAGACATGCAATCACACTAGGTGGATCCATGTGTGGTTTGTTTAGAGGAACAGACATGCAATCACACTCGGTGGATCCATGTGTGGTTCGTGGAAAGAACATACATGCAATGACTCAAGTTGTGGTTCATGAAAAGAACACACATGCAATGACACTGGTGGATCCATGTATGGTTTGTGAAAAGAACAGACATGCAATCAGACTAGGTGGATCCATCTGTGGTTTGTTTAGAGGAACAGACATGCAATGGCACTAGTTGTGGTTCATGTAAAGAAAACACATGCAATCACACTAGTGGATCCATGTGTGGTTTGTGGAAGGAACAGACATGCAATGACTCTAGCTGTGGTTCATGAAAAGAACACACATGCAATGACACTGGTGGATCCATGTGTGGTTTGTGAAAAGAACAGACATGCAATCACACTAGGTGGATCCATGTGTGGTTTGTTTGGAGGAACAGACATGCAATGACACTAGTTGTGGTTCATGAAAAGAACACACATGCAATGACGCTGGTGGATCCATGTGTGGTTTGTGAAAAGAACAAACATGCAATCACACTAGGTGGTTCCATGTGTGGTTTGTTTAGAGGAACAGACATGCAATGACACTAGGTGGATCCATGTGTGGTTTGTTTAGAAGAACAGACATGCAATGACTCTAGTTGTGGTTCATGAAAAGAACACACATGCAATGACATTGGTGGATCCATGTGTGGTTTGTGAAAAGAACATATATGCAATCCGACTAGGTGGATCCATGTGTTGTTTGTTTAGAGGAACATACATGTAATGACACTGGGTGGATCCATGTGTGGTTTGTTTAGAAGAACAAACATGCAATGACTCTAGTTGTGGTTCATGAAAAAACACACATGTAATGACATTGGTGGATCCATGTGTGGTTTGTGAAAATAACATACATGCAATCACACTAGGTGGATCCATGTGTGGTTTGTGAAAAGAATAGACATGCGATCACACTAGGTGATCCATGTGTGTGTTTTTTAGAGGAACAGACATGCAATGACACTGGGTGGATCCATGTGTGGTTTGTTTAGAAGAACAGACATGCAATGACTCTAGTTGTGGTTCATGAAAAGAACACACATGCAATGACACTGGTGGATCCATGTGTGGTTTGTGAAAAGAACAGACATGCAATCACACTAGGTGGATCCATGTGTGGTTTGTTTGGAGGAACCGGCATGCAATGACACTGGGTGGATCCATGTGTGGTTTGTTTACAAGAACACACATGCAATGACACTAGTTGTGGTTCATGAAAAGAACACACATGCAATGACACTGGTGGATCCAATTGTGGTCTGTGAAAATAAAAGACATGCAATCACAGTAGGTGGATTCATGTGTGGTTTGTTTAGAGTAACAGACATGCAATGACACTGGGTGTGGTTCATGAGAAGGACAGACATGCAATCACACTCGGTGGATCCATGTGTGGTTCGTGGAAAGAACATACATGCAATGACTCAAGTTGTGGTTCATGAAAAAGAACATACATGCAATGACATTGGTGTATCCATGTGTGGTTCATAAAAGAACATACATGCAATGACACTGGTGGATCCATGTGTGGTTTGTGAAAATAATAGACATGCAATCACACTAGGTGGATCCATGTGTGGTTTGTGAAAAGAACAGACATACAATCACACTGGGTGGATCCATGTGTGGTTTGTTTAGAAGAACACACATGCAATGACTCTAGTTGTGGTTCATGAAAAGAACACACATGCAATGACACTGGTGGATCCATGTGTGGTTTGTGAAAAGAACAGACATGCAATCACACTAGGTGGATCCATGTGTGGTTTGTGAAAAGAACAGACATGCGATCACACTAGTTGGATCCATGTGCGGTTCATGAAAAGAATAGACATGCAATCACACTAGGTGGATCCATGTGTGGTTTGTTTAGAGGAACAGACATGCAATGACACTAGGTGGATCCATGTGTGGTTTGTTTAGAAGAATACACATGCAATGACACTAGTTGTGGTTCATGAAAAGAACACACATGCAATGAAATTGGTGGATCGATGTGTGGTTTGTGAAAAGAACATACATGCAATCACACTAGGTGGATCCATGTGTGGTTTGTTTAGAGGAACAGACATGCAATGACACTTGGTGTGGTTCATGGGAAGAACAGACATGCAATCACACTTGGTGGATCCATGTGTGGTTTGTGGAAAGAATAGACATGCAATGACTCTAGCTGTGGTTCATGAAAAGAATACACATGCAATGACACTGGTGTATCATGTGTTGTTCATGAAAATAACACACATGCAATGACAATGGTGGATCCATGTGTGGTTTGTGAAAAGAACATACATGCAATCACACTAGGTGGATCCATGTGTGGTTTGTGAAAAGAACAGACATGCAATCACACTAGGTGGATCCATGTGTGGTTTGTTTAGAAGAACACACATGCAATGACTCTAGTTGTGGTTCATGAAAAGAACACACATGCAATGACACTGGTGGATCCATGTGTGGTTTGTGAAAAGAACAGACATGCAATCACACTAGGTGGATCCATGTGTGGTTTGTTTAGAGGAACAGACATGCAATCACACTAGGTGGATCCATGTGTGGTTCATGAAAAGAACACACATGCAATGACACTGGTGGATCCATGTGTGGTTTGTGAAAAGAACAGACATGCGATCACACTAGGTGGATCCGTGTGTGGTTTGTGAAAAGTACAGACATGCAATCACACTAGGTGGATCGATGTGTGGTTTCTTTGAACACACATGCAATGACTCCAGTTGTGGTTCATTAAAAGAACACACATGCAATGACACTGGTGGATCCATGTGTGGTTTGTGAAAAGAACAAACATGCAACCACACTAGGTGGATCCATGTGTGGTTTGTTAGAGGAATAGACATGCAATGACACTCGGTGGACCCATGTGTTTTTTTTAGAAGAACAGACATGCAATGACTAAATTTGTGGTTCATGAAAAGAACACACATGCAATGACACTGCTGGATCCATGTGTGGTTTGTGAAAATAACAAACATGCAATCACACTAGGTGGATCCATGTGTGGTTTGTTTAGAGGAACAGACATGCAATGACACAAGTTGTGGTTCATGAAAAGAGCACACATGCAATGACACTGGTGGGTCCATGTGTAGTTTGTGAAAAGAACAAACATGCAATCACACTAGGTGGATCCATGTGTGGTTTGTTTAGACGAACAGACATGCAATGCCACTAGGTGGATCCATGTGTGATTTGTTTAGAAGAACAGACATGCAATGACTCTAGTTGTGGTTCATGAAAAGAACACACATGCAATGACACTGGTGGATCCATGTGTGGTTTCTGAAAAGAACAGACATGCAATCACAGTAGGTGATCCATGTGTGTGTTTTTTAGAGGAACAAACATGCAATGATACTGGGTGGATCCATGTGTGGTTTGTTTAGAAGAATAGACATGCAATGACTCTAGTTGTGTTTCATGAAAAGAACACACATGCAATGACACTAGTGGATCCATGTGTGGTTTGTGAAAAGAACAGACATGCAATCACACTAGGTGGATCCATGTGTGGTTTGTTTAGAGGAACAAACATGCAATGACACTAGTTGTGGTTCTTGAAAAGAACACACATGCAATGACACTAGTGGATCCATTTGTGGTTTGTGAAAATAACAGACATGCAATCACACTAGGTGGATCCATGTGTGGTTTGTTTAGAGGAACAGACATGCAATGACACTGGGGTGGTTCATGAGAAGGACATACATGCAATCACACTCGGTGGATCCATGTGTGGTTCGTGGAAAGAACATACATGCAATGACTCAAGTTGTGGTTCATGAAAAGAACACACATGCAATGACACTGGTGGATCCATGTGTGGTTTGTGAAAAGAACAGACATGCAATCAGACTAGGTGGATCCATCTGTGGTTTGTTTAGAGGAACAGACATGCAATGACACTAGTTGTGGTTCATGTAAAGAACACACATGCAATCACACTAGTGGATCCATGTGTGGTTTGTGGAAGGAACAGACATGCAATGACTCTAGATGTGGTTCATGAAAAGAACAGAAATGCATTGACACTGGTGGATCCATGTGTGGTTCATAAAAAGAACACACACGCAATGACACTGGTGGATCCATGTGTGGTTTGTGAAAAGAACAGACATGCAATCACACTAGGTGGATCCATGTGTGGTTTGTTTAGAGGAACACACATGCAATGACACTGGGTGTGGTTCACGAGAAGAACAGACATGCAATCACACTTGGTGGATCCATGTGTGGTTTGTTTAGAGGAACAGACATGCAATCACACTAGGTGGATCCATATGTGGTTTCTTTAGAAGAACACACATGCAATGACTCCAGTTGTGGTTCATTAAAAGAACACACATGCAATGACACTGGTGGATCCATGTGTAGTTTGTGAAAAGAACAGACATGCAATCACACTAGGTGGATCCATGTGTGGTTTGTTAGAGGAACAGACATGCAATGACACTGGGTGGATCCATGTGTGTTTTTTAGAAGAACGGACATGCAATGACTCTAGTTGTGGTTCATGAAAAGAACACACATGCAATGACACTGGTGGATCCATGTGTGGTTTGTGAAAAGAACAGACATGCAATCACACTAGGTGGATCCATGTGTGGTTTGTTTAGAGGAACAGACATGCAATGACACTAGTTGTGGTTCATGAAAAGAACACACATGCAATGACGCTGGTGGATCCATGTGTGGTTTGTGAAAAGAGCAAACATGCAATCACACTAGGTGGTTCCATGTGTGGTTTGTTTAGAGGAACAGACATGCAATGACACTAGGTCGATCCATGTGTGGTTTGTTTAGAAGAACAGACATGCAATGACTCTAGTTGTGGTTCATGAAAAGAACACACATGCAATGACACTTGTGGATCAATGTGTGGTTTGTGAAAATAACATATATGCAATCAGACTAGGTGGATCCATGTGTGGTTTGTTTAGAGGAACATACAGGTAATGACACTGGGTGGATCCATGTGTGGTTTGTTTAGAAGAACAAACATGCAATGACTCTAGTTGTGGTTCATGAAAAGAACACACATGTAATGACATTGGTGGATCCATGTGTGGTTTGTGAAAATAACATACATGCAATCACACTAGGTGGATCCATGTGTGGTTTGTGAAAATAATAGACATGCGATCACACTAGGTGATCCATGTGTGTGTTTTTTAGAGGACCAGACATGCAATGACACTGGGTGGATCCATGTGTGGTTTGTTTAGAAGAACAGATATGCAATGACTCTAGTTGTGGTTCATGAAAAGAACACACATGCAATGACACTGGTGGATCCATGTGTGGTTTGTGAAAAGAACAGACATGCAATCACACTAGGTGGATCCATGTGTGGTTTGTTTGGAGGAACCGGCATGCAATGACACTGGGTGGATCCATGTGTGGTTTGTTTACAAGAACACACATGCAATGACACTAGTTGTGGTTCATGAAAAGAACACACATGCAATGACACTGGTGGATCCATTTGTGGTCTGTGAAAATAAAAGACATGCAATAACACTAGGTGGATTCATGTGTGGTTTGTTTAGAGGAACAGACATGCAATGACACTAGGTGTGGTTCATGAGAAGGACAGACATGCAATCACACTCGGTGGATCCATGTGTGGTTCGTGGAAAGAACATACATGCAATGACTCAAGTTGTGGTTCATGAAAAACAACATACATGCAATGACATTGGTGTATCCATGTGTAGTTCATAAAAGAACATACATGCAATGACACTGGTGGATCCATGTGTGGTTTGTGAAAAGAATAGACATGTAATCACACTAGGTGGATCCATGTGTGGTTTGTGAAAAGAACAGACATACAATCACACTGGGTGGATCCATGTGTGGTTTGTTTAGAAGAACACACATGCAATGACTCTAGTTGTGGTTCATGAAAAGAACACACATGCAATGACACTGGTGGATCCATGTGTGGTTTGTGAAAAGAACAGACATGCAATCACACTAGGTGGATCCATGTGTGGTTTGTGAAAAGAACAGACAAGCGATCACACTAGTTGGATCCATGTGCGGTTCATGAAAAGAATAGACATGCAATCACACTAGGTGGATCCATGTGTGGTTTGTTTAGAGGAACAGACATGCAATCACACTAGGTGGATCCATGTGTGGTTTGTTTAGAGGAACAGACATGCAATGACACTAGTTGTGGTTCATGAAAACAACACACATGCAATGACACTGGTGTATCCATGTGTGGTTTGTGAAAAGAACAGACATGCAATCACACTAGGTGGATCCATGTGTGGTTTGTGAAAAGAATAGACATGTGATCACACTAGTTGGATCCATGTGTGTTTTATGAAAAGAATAGTCATGCGATCACACTAGGTGGATCCATGTGTGGTTTGTTTCGAGGAACAGACATGCAGTGACACTAGTTGTGGTTCATGAAAAGAACACACATGCAATGACACTGGTGGATCCATGTGTGGTTTGTGAAAAGCACAGACATGCGATCACACTAGGTGGATCCATGTGTGGTTTGTGAAAAGAACAGACATGCAATGACACTGGGTGGATCCATGTGTGGTTTGTTTAGAAGAACACACATGCAATGATTCTAGTTGTGGTTGATGAAAGAACACACATGCAATGAGACTGGTGGATCCATGTGTGGTTTTTGAAAAGAATAGACATGCAATCACACTAGGTGGATCCATGTGTGGTTTGTTTAGAGGAACAGACATACAATGAAACTGGGTGGATCCATGTGTGGTTTGTTTAGAAGAACAGACATGCAATGACTCTAGTTGTGGTTCATGAAAAGAACACACATGCAATGACACTGGTGGATCCATGTGTGGTTTGTGAAAAGAACAGACATGCAATCACACTAGGTGGATCCATGTGTGGTTTGTTTCGAGGAACAGACATGCAATGCCACTAGTTGTGGTTCATGAAAAGAACACACATGTAATGACACTGGTGGATCCATGTTTGGTTTGTGAAAAGTATAGACATGCAATCACACTAGGTAGATCCATGTGTGGTTTGTTTAGAGGAACAGATATACAATGACACTGGATGGATCCATGTGTTTTTTTTAGAAGAACAGACATGCAGTGACTCTAGTTGTGGTTCATGAAAAGAACACACATGCAATGACACTGGTGGATCCATGTGTGGTTTGTGAAAAGAACAGACATGTAGTCACACTAGGTGGATCCATGTGTGGTTTGTTTCGAGGAACAGACATGCAATGCCACTAGTTGTGGTTCATGAAAAGAATACACATGTAATTACACCGGTGGATCCATGTGTGGTTTGTGAAAAGTACAGACATGCATTCACACTAGGTGGATCCATGTGTGGTTTGTTTAGAGGAATAAACATGCAATGACACTAGGTGGATCCATGTCTCGTTTGTTTAGAAGAACAGACTTGCAAAGACTCTAGTTCTGGTTCATGAAAAGAACACACATGCAATGACACTGATGGATCCATGTGTGGTTTGTGAAAAGAACAGACATGCAATCACACTAGGTGGATCCATGTGTGGTTTGTTTAGAGGAACAGAAATGCAATCACACTAGGTGGATCCATGTGTGTTTCATGAAAAGAACATACATGCAATGACACTGGTGGATCCATGTGTGGTTTGTGAAAAGAACAGACATGCAATCACACTAGGTGGATCCATGTGTTTTTTGTTTAGAGGAACATACATGCAATGACACTGGGTGGATCCATGTGTGGTCTGTTTAGAAGAATAGACATGCAATGATTCTAGTTGTGGTTCATGAAAAGAACACACATGCAATGACACTGGTGGATCCATGTGTGGTTTGTGAAAAGAACAGACATGCAATCACACTAGGTGGATCCATGTGTGGTTTGTTTAGAGGAACAGACATGCAATGGCACTAGTTGTGGTTCATGAAAAGAACACACATGCAATGACACTGGTGGATCCATGTGTGGTTTGTGAAAAGAACAGACATGCAATCACACTAGGTGGATCCATGTGTGGTTTGTTTAGAGGAATAGACATGCAATGACATTGGGTGGATCCATGTGTGGTTTGTTCAGAAGAATAGACATGCAATAACTCTAGTTGTGGTTCATGAAAAGAACACACATGCAATGACACTGGTGGATCCATTTGTGGTCTGTGAAAATAACAGACATGCAATCACACTAGGTGGATCCATGTGTGGTTTGTTTACAGGAACAGACAAGCAATGACACTAGGTGTGGTTCATGAGAAGGACAGACATGCAATCACACTCGGTGGATCCATGTGTGGTTCGTGGAAAGAACATACATGCAATGACTCAAGTTGTGGTTCATGAAAAGAACATACATGCAATGACATTGGTGTATCCATGTGTGGTTCAAAAGGGAACATACATGCAATGACACTGGTGGATCCATGTGTGGTTTGTGAAAAGAATAGACATGCAATCACACTAGGTGGATCCATGTGTGGTTTGTTTAGAGGAAAAGACATGCAATAACACTAGTTGTGGTTCATGAAAAGACCACACATGCAATGACACTGGTTTATCCATGTGTGGTTTGTGAAAACAACAGACATGCGATCACACTAGTTGGATCCATGTGCGGTTCATGAAAAGAATAGACATGCAATCACACTAGGTGGATCCATGTGTGGTTTGTTTAGAGGAACAGACATGCAATCACACTAGGTGGATCCATGTGTGGTTTGTTTAGAGGAACAGACATGCAATGACACTAGTTGTGGTTCATGAAAAGAACACACATGCAATGACACTGGTGTATCCATGTGTGGTTTGTGAAAAGAACAGACATGCAATAACACTAGGTGGATCCATGTGTGGCTTGTGAAAAGAATAGACATGTGATCACACTAGTTGGATCCATGTGTGTTTTATGAAAAGAATAGTCATGCGATCACACTAGGTGGATCCATGTGTGGTTTTTTCGAGGAACAGACATGCAATGACACTAGTTGTGGTTCATGAAAAGAACACACATCCAATGACACTGGTGGATCCATGTGTGGTTTGTGAAAAGAACAGACATGCGATCACACTAGGTGGATCCATGTGTGGTTTGTGAAAAGAACAGACATGCAATGACACTGGGTGGATCCATGTGTGGTTTGTTTAGAAGAGCACACATGCAATGATTCTAGTTGTGCTTGATGAAAAGAACACATATGCAATGAGACTGGTGGATCCATGTGTGATTTTTGAAAAGAATAGACATGCAATCACACTAGGTGGATCCATGTGTGGTTTGTTTAGAGGAACAGACATACAATGAAACTGGGTGGATCCATGTGTGGTTTGTTTAGAAGAACAGACATGCAATGACTCTAGTTGTGGTTCATGAAAAGAACACACATGCAATGACACTGGTGGATCCATGTGTGGTTTGTGAAAAGAACAGACATGCAATCACACTAGGTGGATCCATGTGTGGTTTGTTTCGAGGAACAGACATGCAATGCCACTAGTTGTGGTTCATGAAAAGAACACACATGTAATGACACTGGTGGATCCATGTTTGGTTTGTGAAAAGTATAGACATGCAATCACACTAGGTAGATCCATGTGTGGTTTGTTTAGAGGAACAGATATACAATGACACTGGATGGATCCATGTGTTTTTTTTAGAAGAACAGACATGCAGTGACTCTAGTTGTGGTTCATGAAAAGAACACACATGCAATGACACTGGTGGATCCATGTGTGGTTTGTGAAAAGAACAGACATGTAGTCACACTAGGTGGATCCATGTGTGGTTTGTTTCGAGGAACAGACATGCAATGCCACTAGTTGTGGTTCATGAAAAGAATACACATGTAATTACACCGGTGGATCCATGTGTGGTTTGTGAAAAGTACAGACATGCATTCACACTAGGTGGATCCATGTGTGGTTTGTTTAGAGGAATAAACATGCAATGACACTAGGTGGATCCATGTGTCGTTTGTTTAGAAGAACAGACTTGCAAAGACTCTAGTTCTGGTTCATGAAAAGAACACACATGCAATGACACTGATGGATCCATGTGTGGTTTGTGAAAAGAACAGACATGCAATCACACTAGGTGGATACATGTGTGGTTTGTTTAGAGGAACAGAAATGCAATCACACTAGGTGGATCCATGTGTGTTTCATGAAAAGAACATACATGCAATGACACTGGTGGATCCATGTGTGGTTTGTGAAAAGAACAGACATGCAATCACACTAGGTGGATCCATGTGTTTTTTGTTTAGAGGAACATACATGCAATGACACTGGGTGGATCCATGTGTGGTCTGTTTAGAAGAATAGACATGCAATGATTCTAGTTGTGGTTCATGAAAAGAACACACATGCAATGACACTGGTGGATCCATGTGTGGTTTGTGAAAAGAACAGACATGCAATCACACTAGGTGGATCCATGTGTGGTTTGTTTAGAGGAACAGACATGCAATGGCACTAGTTGTGGTTCATGAAAAGAACACACATGCAATGACACTGGTGGATCCATGTGTGGTTTGTGAAAAGAACAGACATGCAATCACACTAGGTGGATCCATGTGTGGTTTGTTTAGAGGAATAGACATGCAATGACATTGGGTGGATCCATGTGTGGTTTGTTTAGAAGAATAGACATGCAATAACTCTAGTTGTGGTTCATGAAAAGAACACACATGCAATGACACTGGTGGATCCATTTGTGGTCTGTGAAAATAACAGACATGCAATCACACTAGGTGGATCCATGTGTGGTTTGTTTACAGGAACAGACAAGCAATGACACTAGGTGTGGTTCATGAGAAGGACAGACATGCAATCACACTCGGTGGATCCATGTGTGGTTCGTGGAAAGAACATACATGCAATGACTCAAGTTGTGGTTCATGAAAAGAACATACATGCAATGACATTGGTGTATCCATGTGTGGTTCAAAAGGGAACATACATGCAATGACACTGGTGGATCCATGTGTGGTTTGTGAAAAGAATAGACATGCAATCACACTAGGTGGATCCATGTGTGGTTTGTTTAGAGGAAAAGACATGCAATAACACTACTTGTGGTTCATGAAAAGAACACACATGCAATGACACTGGTATATCCATGTGTGGTTTGTGAAAAGAACAGACATGCAATCACAGTAGGTGGATCCATGTGTGGTTTGTGAAAAGAACAGACATGCGATCACACTAGTTGGATCCATGTGTGGCGTATTAAAAGAATAGACATGCAATCACACTAGGTGGATCCATGTGTGGTTTGTTTAGAGGAACAGACATGCAATGACACTACTTGTGGTTCATGAAAAGAACACACATGCAATGACACTGGTGGATCCATGTGTGGTTTGTGAAAAGAACAGACATGCGATCACACTAGGTGGATCCATGTGTGGTTTGTGAAAAGAACAGACATGCAATGACACTGGGAGGATCCATGTGTGGTTTGTTTAGAAGAACACACATGCAATGATTCTATTTGTGGTTGATGAAAAGAACACACATGTAATGACACTGGTGGATCCATGTGTGGTTTGTGAAAAGTACAGACATGCAATCACACTAGGTGGATCCATGTGTGGTTTGTTTAGAGGAACAGATATACAATGACACTGGATGGATCCATGTGTGTTTTTTTAGAAGAACAGACATGCAATGACTCTAGTTGTGGTTCATGAAAAGAACACACATGCAATGACACTGGTGGATCCATGTGTGGTTTGTGAAAAGAACAGACATGTAGTCACACTAGGTGGATCCATGTGTGGCTTGTTTCGAGGAACAGACATGCAATGCCACTAGTTGTGGTTCATGAAAAGAATAGACATGTAATTACACTGGTGGATCCATGTGTGGTTTGTGAAAAGTATAGACATGCATTCACACTAGGTGGATCCATGTGTGGTTTGTTTAGAGGAATAAACATGCAATGACACTAGGTGGATCCATGTGTCGTTTGTTCAGAAGAACAGACATGCAAAGACTCTAGTTCTGGTTCATGAAAAGAACACACACGCAATGACACTGGTGGATCCATGTGTGGTTTGTGAAAAGAACAGACATGCAATCACACTAGGTGGATCCATGTGTGGTTTGTTTAGAGGAACATAAATGCAATCACACTAGGTGGATCCATGTGTGGTTCATGAAAAGAACACCCATGCAATGACACTGGTGGATCCATGTGTGGTTTGTGAAAAGAACAGACATGCAATCACACTAGGTGGATCCATGTGTTGTTTGCTTAGAGGAACATACATGCAATGACACTGGGTGGATCCATGTGTGGTCTGTTTAGAAGAATAGACATGCAATTATTCTAGTTGTGGTTCATGAAAAGAACACACATGCAATGACAGTGGTGGATCCATGTGTGGTTTGTGAAAAGAACATACATGCAATCACACTAGGTGGATCCATGTGTGGCTTTACTTATAGGAACAGACATGCAATGACACTAGCTGGATCCATGTGTGGTTTGTTTAGAAGAACAAACATGCAATGACTCTAGTTATGGTTCATGAAAAGAACACACATGCAATGACACTAGTGTACGCATAGGTCTCAAAACTTTTGAAAAACGATTGAAAAGATAACTAAAACATACATCAGATCAGCTATATTTGAAATGAGAAATTTCTTATTAAAACATTAATCTGCCATTGAATTAGAAAAGGTGGAACGAAGTGACACGACAATATTCTTTTGAGCGTATGTCGCTAAGCGTGTGAAGATCCCATCTATTATCTACAGCTGGGTTTAGTCGTTCAATAAAGGTTCTGTGGTTCATGAGAATAACACACATGCAATGACACTAGTGGATCCATGTGTGGTTTGTGAGAAGGATATACATGCAATGACACTAGGTGGATCCACATGTGGTTTGTCAAAAGAACAGACATGCAATCACACTAGGTGGATCCATGTCTGGTTTGTTTAGAAGAACACACATGCAATGACTCTAGTTGTGGTTCATGAAAAGGACACACATGCAATGACACTGGTGGATCCATGTGTGGTTTGTGAAAAGAACATATATGCAATCAGACTAGGTGGATCCATGTGTGGTTTGTTTAGAGGAACATACATGTAATGACACTGGGTGGATCCATGTGTGGTTTGTTTAGAAGAACAAACATGCAATGACTCTAGTTGTTGTTCATGAAAAGAACACACATGTAATGACATTGGTGGATCCATGTGTGGTTTGTGAAAATAACATACATGCAATCACACTAGGTGGATCCATGTGTGGTTTGTTTAGAGGAACAAACATGCAATGACACTGGGTGGATCCATGTGTGGTTTGTTTAGAAGAACACACATGCAATGACACTAGTTGTGGTTCATGAAAAGAACACACATGCAATGACACTGGTGGATCCATTTGTGGTCTGTGAAAATAAAAGACATGCAATCACACTAGGTGGATCCATGTGTGGTTTGTTTAGAGGAACAGACCTGCAATGACACTGGGTGTGGTTCATGAGAAGGACAGACATGCAATCACAGTCGGTGGATCCATGTGTGGTTCGTGGAAAGAACATACATGTAATGACTCAAGTTGTGGTTCATGAAAAGAACATACATGCAATGACATTGGTGTATCCATGTGTGGTTCAAAAAAGAACATACATGCAATGACACTGGTGGATCCATGTGTGGTTCATAAAAGAACATACATGCAATGACACTGGTGGATCCATGTGTGGTTTGTGAAAAGAATAGACATGCAATCACACTAGGTGGATCCATGTGTGGTTTGTGAAAAGAACAGACATACAATCACACTGGGTGGATCCATGTGTGGTTTGTTTAGAAGAACACACATGCAATGACTCTAGTTCTGGTTCATGAAAAGAACACACATGCAATGACACTGGTGGATCCATGTGTGGTTTGTGAAAAGAACAGACATGCAATTACACTAGGTGGATCCATGTGTGGTTTGTGAAAAGAACAGACATGCGATCACACTAGTTGGATCCATGTGCGGTTTATGAAAAGAATAGACATGCAATCACACTAGGTGGATCCATGTGTGGTTTGTTTAGAGGAACAGACATGCAATGACACTAGTTGTGGTTCATGAAAAGAACACACATGCAATGACACTGGTGTATCCATGTGTGGTTTGTGAAAAGAACAGACATGCAATCACACTAGGTGGATCCATGTGTGGTTTGTGAAAAGAATAGACATGCGATCACACTAGTTGGATCCATGTGTGGTTTATGAAAAGAATAGTCATGCAATCACACTAGGTGGATCCATGTGTGGTTTGTTTCGAGGAACAGACATGCAATGACACTAGTTGTGGTTCATGAAAAGAACACACATGCAATGACACTGGTGGATCCATGTGTGGTTTGTGAAAAGAACAGACATGCGATCACACTAGGTGGATCCATGTGTGGTTTTTGAAAAGAATAGACATGCAATGACACTGGGTGGATCCATGTGTGGTTTGTTTAGAAGAACACACATGCAATGATTCTAGTTGTGGTTGATAAAATGAACACACATGCAATGAGACTAGTGGATCCATGTGTGGTTTTTGAAAAGAATTGACATGCAATCACACTAGGTGGATCCATGTGTGGTTTGTTTAGAGGAACAGACATACAATGACACTGGGTGGATCCATGTGTGGTTTGTTTAGAAGAACAGACATGCAATGACTCTAGTTGTGGTTCATGAAAATAACACACATGCAATGACACTGGTGGATCCATGTGTGGTTTGTGAAAAGAACAGACATGCAATCACACTAGGTGGATCCATGTGTGGTTTGTTTCGAGGAACAGACATGCAATGCCACTAGTTGTGGTTCATGAAAAGAGCACACATGTAATGACACTGGTGGATCCATGTGTGGTTTGTGAAAAGTACAGACATGCAATCACACTAGGTGGATCCATGTGTGGTTTGTTTAGAGGAATAGACATGCAATGACACTAGGTGGATCCATGTGTCGTTTGTTTAGAAGAACAGACACGCAAAGACTCTAGTTCTGGTTCATGAAAAGAACACACATGCAATGACACTGGTGGATCCATGTGTGGTTTGTGAAAAGAACAGACATGCAATCACACTAGGTGGATCCATGTGTGGTTTGTTTAGAGGAACAGAAATGCAATCACACTAGGTGGATCCATGTGTGTTTCATGAAAAGAACACACATGCAATGACACTGGTGGATCCATGTGTGGTTTGTGAAAAGAACAGACATTCAATCACACTAGGTGGATCCATGTGTTGTTTGTTTAGAGGAACATACAAGCTATGACACTGGGTGGATCCATGTGTGGTCTGTTTAGAAGAATAGACATGCAATGATTCTAGTTGTGGTTCATGAAAAGAACACACATGCAATGACACTGGTGGATCCATGTGTGGTTTGTGAAAAGAACAGACATGCAATCACACTAGGTGGATCCATGTGTGGTTTGTTTAGAGGAACAGACATGCAATGGCACTACTTATGGTTCATGAAAAGAACACACATGCAATGACACTGGTGGATCCATGTGTGGTTTGTGAAAAGAACAGACATGCAATCACACTAGGTGGATCCATGTGTGGTTTCTTTAGAGGAATAGACATGCAATGACATTGGGTGGATCCATGTGTGGTTTGTTTAGAAGAATAGACATGCAATAACTCTAGTTGTGGTTCATGAAAAGAACACACATGCAATGACACTGGTGGATCCATTTGTGGTCTATGAAAATAATAGACATGCAATCACACTAGGTGGATCCATGTGTGGTTTGTTTACAGGAACAGACATGCAATGACACTAGGTGTGGTTCATGAGAAGGACAGACATGCAATCACACTCGGTGGATCCATGTGTGGTTCGTGGAAACAACATACATGCAATGACTCAAGTTGTGGTTCATGAAAAGAACATACATGCAATGACATTTGTGTATCCATGTGTGGTTCAAAAGGGAACATACATGCAATGACACTGGTGGATCCATGTGTGGTTTGTGAAAAGAATAGACATGCAATCACACTAGGTGGATCCATGTGTGGTTTGTTTAGAGAAAAAGACATGCAATAACACTAGTTGTGGTTCATGAAAATAACACACATGCAATGACACTGGTATATCCATGTGTGGTTTGTGAAAAGAACAGACATGCAATCACAGTAGGTGGATCCATGTGTGGTTTGTGAAAAGAACAGATATGCGATCACACTAGTTGGATCCATGTGTGGCGTATGAAAAGAATAGACATGCAGTCACACTAGGTGGATCCATGTGTGGTTTGTTTAGAGGAACAGACATGCAATGACACTACTTGTGGTTCATGAAAAGAACATGCATGCAATGACACTGGTGGATCCATGTGTGGTTTGTGAAAAGAACAGACATGCGATCACACTAGGTGGATCCATGTGTGGTTTGTGAAAAGAACAGACATGCAATGACACTGGGAGGATCCATGTGTGGTTTGTTTAGAAGAACACACATGCAATGATTCTATTTGTGGTTGATGAAAAGAACACACATGCAATGACACTGGTGGATCCATGTGTGGTTTGTGAAAAGAATAGACATGCAATCACACTAGGTGGATCCATGTGTGGTTTGTTTAGAGGAACAGACATACAATGACACTGGGTGGATCCATGTGTGGTTTGTTTAGAAGAACAGACATGCAATGACTCTAGTTATGGTTCATGAAAAGAACACACATGCAATGACACTGGTGGATCCATGTGTGGTTTGTGAAAAGAACAGACATGCAATCACACTAGGTGGATCCATGTGTGGTTTGTTTCGAGGAACAGACATGCAATGCCACTAGTTGTGGTTCATGAAAAGAACACACATGTAATGACACTGGTGGATCCATGTGTGGTTTGTGAAAAGTACAGACATGCAATCACACTAGGTGTATCCATGTGTGGTTTGTTTAGAGGAATAGACATGCAATGACACTAGGTGGATCCATGTGTGGTTTGTTTAGAATAACACACATGCAATGATTCTAGTTGTGGTTGATGAAAAGAACACACATGTAATGACACTGGTGGATCCATGTGTGGTTTGTGAAAAGTACAGACATGCAATCACACTAGGTGGATCCATGTGTGGTTTGTTTAGAGGAACAGATATACAATGACACTGGATGGATCCATGTGTGGTTTGTTTAGAAGAACAGACATGCAATGACTCTAGTTGTGGTTCATGAAAAGAACACACATGGAATGACACTGGTGGATCCATGTGTGGTTTGTGAAAAGAAGAGACATGCAATCACACTAGGTGGATCCATGTGTGGTTTGTTTCGAGGAACAGACATGCAATGCCACTAGTTGTGGTTCATGAAAAGAACACACATGTAATGACACTGGTGGATCCATGTGTGGTTTGTGAAAAGTACAGACATGCAATCACACTAGGTGGATCCATGTGTGGTTTGTTTAGAGGAATAGACATGCAATGACACTAGGTGGATCCATGTGTCGTTTGTTTAGAAGAACAGACACGCAAAGACTCTAGTTCTGGTTCATGAAAAGAACACACATGCAATGACACTGGTGGATCCATGTGTGGTTTGTGAAAAGAACAGACATGCAATCACACTAGGTGGATCCATGTGTGGTTTGTTTAGAGGAACAGAAATGCAATCACACTAGGTGGATCCATGTGTGTTTCATGAAAAGAACACACATGCAATGACACTGGTGGATCCATGTGTGGTTTGTGAAAAGAACAGACATTCAATCACACTAGGTGGATCCATGTGTTGTTTGTTTAGAGGAACATACAAGCTATGACACTGGGTGGATCCATGTGTGGTCTGTTTAGAAGAATAGACATGCAATGATTCTAGTTGTGGTTCATGAAAAGAACACACATGCAATGACACTGGTGGATCCATGTGTGGTTTGTGAAAAGAACAGACATGCAATCACACTAGGTGGATCCATGTGTGGTTTGTTTCGAGGAACAAACATGCAATGCCACTAGTTGTGGTTCATGAAAAGAACACACATGTAATGACACTGGTGGATCCATGTGTGGTTTGTGAAAAGTACAGACATGCAATCACACTAGGTGTATCCATGTGTGGTTTGTTTAGAGGAATAGACATGCAATGACACTAGGTGGATGCATGTGTGGTTTGTTTAGAATAACACACATGCAATGATTCTAGTTGTGGTTGATGAAAAGAACACACATGTAATGACACTGGTGGATCCATGTGTGGTTTGTGAAAAGTACAGACATGCAATCACACTAGGTGGATCCATGTGTGGTTTGTTTAGAGGAACAGATATACAATGACACTGGATGGATCCATGTGTGGTTTGTTTAGAAGAACAGACATGCAATGACTCTAGTTGTGGTTCATGAAAAGAACACACATGGAATGACACTGGTGGATCCATGTGTGGTTTGTGAAAAGAACAGACATGCAATCACACTAGGTGGATCCATGTGTGGTTTGTTTCGAGGAACAGACATGCAATGCCACTAGTTGTGGTTCATGAAAAGAACACACATGTAATGACACTGGTGGATCCATGTGTGGTTTGTGAAAAGTACAGACACGCAATCACACTAGGTGGATCCATGTGTGGTTTGTTTAGAGGAATAGACATGCAATGACACTAGGTGGATCCATGTGTCGTTTGTTTAGAAGAACAGACACGCAAAGACTCTAGTTCTGGTTCATGAAAAGAACACACATGCAATGACACTGGTGGATCCATGTGTGGTTTGTGAAAAGAACAGACATGCAATCACACTAGGTGGATCCATGTGTGGTTTGTTTAGAGGAACAGAAATGCAATCACACTAGGTGGATCCATGTGTGTTTCATGAAAAGAACACACATGCAATGACACTGGTGGATCCATGTGTGGTTTGTGAAAAGAACAGACATTCAATCACACTAGGTGGATCCATGTGTTGTTTGTTTAGAGGAACATACAAGCTATGACACTGGGTGGATCCATGTATGGTCTGTTTAGAAGAATAGACATGCAATGATTCTAGTTGTGGTTCATGAAAAGAACACACATGCAATGACACTGGTGGATCCATGTGTGGTTTGTGAAAAGAACAGACATGCAATCACACTAGGTGGATCCATGTGTGGTTTGTTTCGAGGAACAAACATGCAATGCCACTAGTTGTGGTTCATGAAAAGAACACACATGTAATGACACTGGTGGATCCATGTGTGGTTTGTGAAAAGTACAGACATGCAATCACACTAGGTGTATCCATGTGTGGTTTGTTTAGAGGAATAGACATGCAATGACACTAGGTGGATCCATGTGTGGTTTGTTTAGAATAACACACATGCAATGATTCTAGTTGTGGTTGATGAAAAGAACACACATGTAATGACACTGGTGGATCCATGTGTGGTTTGTGAAAAGTACAGACATGCAATCACACTAGGTGGATCCATGTGTGGTTTGTTTAGAGGAACAGATATACAATGACACTGGATGGATCCATGTGTGGTTTGTTTAGAAGAACAGACATGCAATGACTCTAGTTGTGGTTCATGAAAAGAACACACATGGAATGACACTGGTGGATCCATGTGTGGTTTGTGAAAAGAACAGACATGTAATCACACTAGGTGGATCCATGTGTGGTTTGTTTCGAGGAACAGACATGCAATGCCACTAGTTGTGGTTCATGAAAAGAATACACATGTAATGACACTGGTGGATCCATGTGTGGTTTGTGAAAAGTACAAACATGCATTCACACTAGGTGGATCCATGTGTGGTTTGTTTAGAGGAATATACATGCAATGACACTAGGTGGATCCATGTGTCGTTTTTTTAGAAGAACAGACATGCAAAGACTCTAGTTCTGGTTCATGAAAAGAACACACATGCAATGACACTGGTGGATCCATGTGTGGTTTGTGAAAAGAACAGACATGCAATCACACTATGTGGATCCATGTGTGGTTTGTTTAGAGGAATAGAAATGCAATCACACTAGGTGGATCCATGTGTGGTTCATGAAAAGAACACACATGCAATGACACTGGTGGATCCATGTGTGGTTTGTGAAAAGAACAGACATGCAATCACACTAGGTGGATCCATGTGTTGTTTGTTTAGAGGAACATACATGCAATGACACTGGGTGGATCCATGTGTGGTCTGTTTAGAAGAATAGACATGCAATGATTCTAGTTGTGGTTCATGAAAAGAACACACATGCAATGACAGTGGTGGATCCATGTGTGGTTTGTGAAAAGAACAGACATGCAATCACACTAGGTGGATCCATGTGTGGCTTTACTTATAGGAACAGACATGCAATGACACTAGCTGGATCCATGTGTGGTTTGTTTAGAAGAACAAACATGCAATGACTCTAGTTATGGTTCATGAAAAGAACACACATGCAATGACACTAGTGTACGCATAGGACTCAAAACGTTTGAAAAACGATTGAAAAGATAACTAAAACATACATCAGATCAGCTATATTTGAAATGAGAAATTGCTTATTAAAACATTAATCTGCCATTGAATTAGAAAAGGTGGAACGAAGTGACACGACAATATTCTTTTGAGCGTATGTCGCTAAGCGTGTGAAGATCCCATCTATTATCTACAGCTGGGTTTAGTCGTTCAATAAAGGTTCTGTGGTTCATGAGAATAACACACATGCAATGACACTAGTGGATCCATGTGTGGTTTGTGAGAAGGATATACATGCAATGACACTAGGTGGATCCACATGTGGTTTGTGAAAAGAACAGACATGCAATCACACTAGGTGGATCCATGTCTGGTTTGTTTAGAAGAACACACATGCAATGACTCTAGTTGTGGTTCATGAAAAGAACACACATGCAATGACACTGGTGTATCCATGTGTGGTTTGTGAAAAGAACATATATGCAATCAGACTAGGTGGAACCATGTGTGGTTTGTTTAGAGGAACATACATGTAATGACACTGGGTGGATCCATGTGTAGTTTGTTTAGAAGAACAAACATGCAATGACTCTAGTTGTGGTTCATGAAAAGAACACACATGTAATGACATTGGTGGATCCATGTGTGGTTTGTGAAAATAACATACATGCAATCACACTAGGTGGATCCATGTGTGGTTTGTTTAGAGGAACAAACATGCAATGACACTGGGTGGATCCATGTGTGGTTTGTTTAGAAGAACACACATGCAATGACACTAGTTGTGGTTCATGAAAAGAACACACATGCAATGACACTGGTGGATCCATTTGTGGTCTGTGAAAATAAAAGACATGCAATCACACTAGGTGGATCCATGTGTGGTTTGTTTAGAGGAACATACCTGCAATGACACTGGGTGTGGTTCATGAGAAGGACAGACATGCAATCACAGTTGGTGGATCCATGTGTGGTTCGTGGAAAGAACATACATGTAATGACTCAAGTTGTGGTTCATGAAAAGAACATATATGCAATTACATTGGTGTATCCATGTGTGGTTCAAAAAAGACCATACATGCAATGACACTGGTGGATCCATCTGTGGTTTGTGAAAAGAAGAGACATGCAATCACACTAGGTGGATCCATGTGTGGTTTGTGAAAAGAACAGACATGCAATCACACTGGGTGGATCCATGTGTGGTTTGTTTAGAAGAACACACATGCAATGACTCTAGTTGTGGTTCATGAAAAAACACACATGCAATGACACTGGTGGATCCATGTGTGGTTTGTGAAAAGAACGGACATGCAATCACACTAGGTGGATCCATGTGTGGCTTGTGAAAAGAACAGACATGCGATCACACTAGTTGGATCCATGTGTGGTTTATGAAAAGAATAGACATGCAACCACACTAGGTGGATCCATGTGTGGTTTGTTTAGAGGAAAATACATGCAATAACACTTGTTGTGGTTCATGAAAAGAACACACATGCAATGACACTGGTGCATCCATGTGTGGTTTGTGAAAAGAACATACATGCAATCACACTAGGTTGATCCATGTGTGGTTTGTGAAAAGAACAGACATGCGATCACACTAGTTGGATCCATGTGTGGTTTATGAAAAGAACATACATGCAATGACACTGGTGGATCCATGTGTGGTTTGTGAAAAAAATAGACATGCAATCACACTAGGTGGATCCATGTGTGGTTTGTGAAAAGAACAGACATGCAATCACACTAGGCGGATCCATGTGTGGTTTGTTTAGACGAACAGACATGCAATCACACTAGGTGGATCCATGTGTTGTTTGTTTAGAGGAACATACATGCAATGACACTGGGTGGATCCATGTGTGGTCTGTTTAGAAGAATAGACATGCAATGATTCTAGTTGTGGTTCATGAAAAGAACACACATGCAATGACACTGGTGGATCCATGTGTGGTTTGTGAAAAGAACCGAAATGCAATCACACTAGGTGGATCCATGTGTGGCTTTACTTATAGGAACAGACATGCAATGACACTAGCTGGATCCATGTGTGGTTTGTTTAGAAGAACAAACATGCAATGACTCTAGTTATGGTTCATGAAAAGAACACACATGCAATGACACTAGTGTACGCATAGGACTCAAAACGTTTGAAAAACGATTGAAAAGATAACTAAAACATACATCAGATCAGCTATATTTGAAATGAGAAATTGCTTATTAAAACATTAATCTGCCATTGAATTAGAAAAGGTGGAACGAAGTGACACGACAATATTCTTTTGAGCGTATGTCGCTAAGCGTGTGAAGATCCCATCTATTATCTACAGCTGGGTTTAGTCGTTCAATAAAGGTTCTGTGGTTCATGAGAATAACACACATGCAATGACACTAGTGGATCCATGTGTGGTTTGTGAGAAGGATATACATGCAATGACACTAGGTGGATCCACATGGTTTGTGAAAAGAACAGACATGCAATCACACTAGGTGGATCCATGTCTGGTTTGTTTAGAAGAACACACATGCAATGACTCTAGTTGTGGTTCATGAAAAGAACACACATGCAATGACACTGGTGGATCCATGTGTGGTTTGTGAAAAGAACATATATGCAATCAGACTAGGTGGATCCATGTGTGGTTTGTTTAGAGGAACATACATGTAATGACACTGGGTGGATCCATGTGTGGTTTGTTTAGAAGAACAAACATGCAATGACTCTAGTTGTGGTTCATGAAAAGAACACACATGTAATGACATTGGTGGATCCATGTGTGGTTTGTGAAAATAACATACATCCAATCACACTAGGTGGATCCATGTGTGGTTTGTTTAGAGGAACAAACATGCAATGACACTGGGTGGATCCATGTGTGGTTTGTTTAGAAGAACACACATGCAATGACACTAGTTGTGGTTCATGAAAAGAACACACATGCAATGACACTGGTGGATCCATTTGTGGTCTGTGAAAATAAAAGACATGCAATCACACTAGGTGGATCCATGTGTGGTTTGTTTAGAGGAACAGACCTGCAATGACACTGGGTGTGGTTCATGAGAAGGACAGACATGCAATCACAGTCGGTGGATCCATGTGTGGTTCGTGGAAAGAACATACATGTAATGACTCAAGTTGTGGTTCATGAAAAGAACATACATGCAATGACATTGGTGTATCCATGTGTGGTTCAAAAAAGAACATACATGCAATGACACTGGTGGATCCATGTGTGGTTTGTGAAAAGAAGAGACATGCAATCACACTAGGTGGATCCATGTGTGGTTTGTGAAAAGAACAGACATGCAATCACACTGGGTGGATCCATGTGTGGTTTGTTTAGAAGAACACACATGCAATGACTCTAGTTGTGGTTCATGAAAAAACACACATGCAATGACACTGGTGGATCCATGTGTGGATTGTGAAAAGAACAGACATCCAATCACACTAGGTGGATCCATGTGTGGTTTGTGAAAAGAACAGACATGCGATCACACTAGTTGGATCCATGTGCGGTTTATGAAAAGAATAGACATGCAATCACACTAGGTGGATCCATGTGTGGTTTGTTTAGAGGAACAGACATGCAATCACACTAGGTGGATCCATGTGTGGTTTGTTTAGAGGAACAGACATGCAATGACACTAGTTGTGGTTCATGAAAAGAACACACATGCAATGACACTGGTGTATCCATGTGTGGTTTGTGAAAAGAACAGACATGCAATCACACTAGGTGGATCCATGTGTGGTTTGTGAAAAGAATAGACATGCGATCACACTAGTTGGATCCATGTGTGGTTTATGAAAAGAATAGTCATGCAATCACACTAGGTGGATCCATGTGTGGTTTGTTTCGAGGAACAGACATGCAATGACACTAGTTGTGGTTCATGAAAAGAACACACATGCAATGACACTGGTGGATCCATGTGTGGTTTGTGAAAAGAACAGACATGCGATCACACTAGGTGGATCCATGTGTGGTTTTTGAAAAGAACAGACATGCAATGACACTGGGTGGATCCATGTGTGGTTTGTTTAGAAGAACACACATGCAATGATTCTAGTTGTGGTTGATAAAATGAACACACATGCAATGAGACTAGTGGATCCATGTGTGGTTTTTGAAAAGAATTGACATGCAATCACACTAGGTGGATCCATGTGTGGTTTGTTTAGAGGAACAGACATACAATGACACTGGGTGGATCCATGTGTGGTTTGTTTAGAAGAACAGACATGCAATGACTCTAGTTGTGGTTCATGAAAATAACACACATGCAATGACACTGGTGGATCCATGTGTGGTTTGTGAAAAGAACAGACATGCAATCACACTAGGTGGATCCATGTGTGGTTTGTTTCGAGGAACAGACATGCAATGCCACTAGTTGTGGTTCATGAAAAGAACACACATGTAATGACACTGGTGGATCCATGTCTGGTTTGTGAAAAGTACAGACATGCAATCACACTAGGTGGATCCATGTGTGGTTTGTTTAGAGGAATAGACATGCAATGACACTAGGTGGATCCATGTGTCGTTTGTTTAGAAGAACAGACACGCAAAGACTCTAGTTCTGGTTCATGAAAAGAACACACATGCAATGACACTGGTGGATCCATGTGTGGTTTGTGAAAAGAACAGACATGCAATCACACTAGGTGGATCCATGTGTGGTTTGTTTAGAGGAACAGAAATGCAATCACACTAGGTGGATCCATGTGTGTTTCATGAAAAGAACACACATGCAATGACACTGGTGGATCCATGTGTGGTTTGTGAAAAGAACAGACATTCAATCACACTAGGTGGATCCATGTGTTGTTTGTTTAGAGGAACATACAAGCTATGACACTGGGTGGATCCATGTGTGGTCTGTTTAGAAGAATAGACATGCAATGATTCTAGTTGTGGTTCATGAAAAGAACACACATGCAATGACACTGGTGGATCCATGTGTGGTTTGTGAAAAGAACAGACATGCAATCACACTAGGTGGATCCATGTGTGGTTTGTTTAGAGGAACAGACATGCAATGGCACTACTTATGGTTCATGAAAAGAACACACATGCAATGACACTGGTGGATCCATGTGTGGTTTGTGAAAAGAACAGACATGCAATCACACTAGGTGGATCCATGTGTGGTTTCTTTAGAGGAATAGACATGCAATGACATTGGGTGGATCCATGTGTGGTTTGTTTAGAAGAATAGACATGCAATAACTCTAGTTGTGGTTCATGAAAAGAACACACATGCAATGACACTGGTGGATCCATTTGTGGTCTATGAAAATAACAGACATGCAATCACACTAGGTGGATCCATGTGTGGTTTGTTTACAGGAACAGACATGCAATGACACTAGGTGTGGTTCATGAGAAGGACAGACATGCAATCACACTCGGTGGATCCATGTGTGGTTCGTGGAAAGAACATACATGCAATGACTCAAGTTGTGGTTCATGAAAAGAACATACATGCAATGACATTTGTGTATCCATGTGTGGTTCAAAAGGGAACATACATGCAATGACACTGGTGGATCCATGTGTGGTTTGTGAAAAGAATAGACATGCAATCACACTAGGTGGATCCATGTGTGGTTTGTTTAGCGGAAAAGACATGCAATAACACTAGTTGTGGTTCATGAAAAGAACACACATGCAATGACACTGGTATATCCATGTGTGGTTTGTGAAAAGAACAGACATGCAATCACAGTAGGTGGATCCATGTGTGGTTTCTGAAAATAACAGACATGCGATCACACTAGTTGGATCCATGTGTGGCGTATGAAAAGAATAGACATGCAGTCACACTAGGTGGATCCATGTGTGGTTTGTTTAGAGGAACAGACATGCAATGACACTACTTTTGGTTCATGAAAAGAACATGCATGCAATGACACTGGTGGATCCATGTGTGGTTTGTGAAAAGAACAGACATGCGATCACACTAGGTGGATCCATGTGTGGTTTGTGAAAAGAACAGACATGCAATGACACTGGGAGGATCCATGTGTGGTTTGTTTAGAAGAACACACATGCAATGATTCTATTTGTGGTTGATGAAAAGAACACACATGCAATGACACTGGTGGATCCATGTGTGGTTTGTGAAAAGAATAGACATGCAATCACACTAGGTGGATCCATGTGTGGTTTGTTTAGAGGAACAGACATACAATGACACTGGGTGGATCCATGTGTGGTTTGTTTAGAAGAACAGACATGCAATGACTCTAGTTATGGTTCATGAAAAGAACACACATGCAATGACACTGGTGGATCCATGTGTGGTTTGTGAAAAGAACAGACATTCAATCAAACTAGGTGGATCCATGTGTGGTTTGTTTCGAGGAACAAACATGCAATGCCACTAGTTGTGGTTCATGAAAAGAACACACATGTAATGACACTGGTGGATCCATGTGTGGTTTGTGAAAAGTACAGACATGCAATCACACTAGGTGTATCCATGTGTGGTTTGTTTAGAGGAATAGACATGCAATGACACTAGGTGGATCCATGTGTGGTTTGTTTAGAATAACACACATGCAATGATTCTAGTTGTGGTTGATGAAAAGAACACACATGTAATGACACTGGTGGATCCATGTGTGGTTTGTGAAAAGTACAGACATGCAATCACACTAGGTGGATCCATGTGTGGTTTGTTTAGAGGAACAGATATACAATGACACTGGATGGATCCATGTGTGGTTTGTTTAGAAGAACAGACATGCAATGACTCTAGTTGTGGTTCATGAAAAGAACACACATGGAATGACACTGGTGGATCCATGTGTGGTTTGTGAAAAGAACAGACATGTAATCACACTAGGTGGATCCATGTGTGGTTTGTTTCGAGGAACAGACATGCAATGCCACTAGTTGTGGTTCATGAAAAGAATACACATGTAATGACACTGGTGGATCCATGTGTGGTTTGTGAAAAGTACAGACATGCATTCACACTAGGTGGATCCATGTGTGGTTTGTTTAGAGGAATATACATGCAATGACACTAGGTGGATCCATGTGTCATTTTTTAGAAGAACAGACATGCAAAGACTCTAGTTCTGGTTCATGAAAAGAACACACATGCAATGACACTGGTGGATCCATGTGTGGTTTGTGAAAAGAACAGACATGCAATCACACTAGGTGGATCCATGTGTGGTTTGTTTAGAGGAACAGAAATGCAATCACACTAGGTGGATCCATGTGTGGTTCATGAAAAGAACACACATGCAATGACACTGGTGGATCCATGTGTGGTTTGTGAAAAGAACAGACATGCAATCACACTAGGTGGATCCATGTGTTGTTTGTTTAGAGGAACATACATGCAATGACACTGGGTGGATCCATGTGTGGTCTGTTTAGAAGAATAGACATGCAATGATTCTAGTTGTGGTTCATGAAAAGAACACACATGCAATGACACTGGTGGATCCATGTGTGGTTTGTGAAAAGAACAGACATGCAATCACACTAGGTGGATCCATGTGTGGCTTTACTTATAGGAACAGACATGCAATGACACTAGCTAGATCCATGTGTGGTTTGTTTAGAAGAACAAACATGCAATGACTCTAGTTATGGTTCATGAAAAGAACACACATGCAATGACACTAGTGTACGCATAGGACTCAAAACGTTTGAAAAACGATTGAAAAGATAACTAAAACATACATCAGATCAGCTATATTTGAAATGAGAAATTGCTTATTAAAACATTAATCTGCCATTGAATTAGAAAAGGTGGAACGAAGTGACACGACAATATTCTTTTGAGCGTATGTCGCTAAGCGTGTGAAGATCCCATCTATTATCTACAGCTGGGTTTAGTCGTTCAATAAAGGTTCTGTGGTTCATGAGAATAACACACATGCAATGACACTAGTGGATCCATGTGTGGTTTGTGAGAAGGATATACATGCAATGACACTAGGTGGATCCACATGTGGTTTGTGAAACGAACAGACATGCAATCACACTAGGTGGATCCATGTCTGGTTTGTTTAGAAGAACACACATGCAATGACTCTAGTTGTGGTTCATGAAAAGAACACACATGCAATGACACTGGTGTATCCATGTGTGGTTTGTGAAAAGAACATATATGCAATCAGACTAGGTGGATCCATATGTGGTTTGTTTAGAGGAACATACATGTAATGACACTGGGTGGATCCATGTGTAGTTTGTTTAGAAGAACAAACATGCAATGACTCTAGTTGTGGTTCATGAAAAGAACACACATGTAATGACATTGGTGGATCCATGTGTGGTTTGTGAAAATAACATACTTGCAATCACACTAGGTGGATCCATGTGTGGTTTGTTTAGAGGAACAAACATGCAATGACACTGGGTGGATCCATGTGTGGTTTGTTTAGAAGAACACACATGCAATGACACTAGTTGTGGTTCATGAAAAGAACACACATGCAATGACACTGGTGGATCCATTTGTGGTCTGTGAAAATAAAAGACATGCAATCACACTAGGTGGATCCATGTGTGGTTTGTTTAGAGGAACATACCTGCAATGACACTGGGTGTGGTTCATGAGAAGGACAGACATGCAATCACAGTCGGTGGATCCATGTGTGGTTCGTGGAAAGAACATACATGTAATGACTCAAGTTGTGGTTCATGAAAAGAACATATATGCAATGACATTGGTGTATCCATGTGTGGTTCAAAAAAGACCATACATGCAATGACACTGGTGGATCCATCTGTGGTTTGTGAAAAGAAGAGACATGCAATCACACTAGGTGGATCCATGTGTGGTTTGTGAAAAGAACAGACATGCAATCACACTGGGTGGATCCATGTGTGGTTTGTTTAGAAGAACACACATGCAATGACTCTAGTTGTGGTTCATGAAAAAACACACATGCAATGACACTAGTGGATCCATGTGTGGTTTGTGAAAAGAACGGACATGCAATCACACTAGGTGGATCCATGTGTGGCTTGTGAAAAGAACAGACATGCGATCACACTAGTTGGATCCATGTGTGGTTTATGAAAAGAATAGACATGCAACCACACTAGGTGGATCCATGTGTGGTTTGTTTAGAGGAAAATACATGCAATAACACTTGTTGTGGTTCATGAAAAGAACACACATGCAATGACACTGGTGCATCCATGTGTGGTTTGTGAAAAGAACATACATGCAATCACACTAGGTTGATCCATGTGTGGTTTGTGAAAAGAACAGACATGCGATCACACTAGTTGGATCCATGTGTGGTTTATGAAAAGAACATACATGCAATGACACTGGTGGATCCATGTGTGGTTTGTGAAAAAAATAGACATGCAATCACACTAGGTGGATCCATGTGTGGTTTGTGAAAAGAACAGACATGCAATCACACTAGGCGGATCCATGTGTGGTTTGTTTAGACGAACAGACATGCAATCACACTAGGTGGATCCATGTGTTGTTTGTTTAGAGGAACATACATGCAATGACACTGGGTGGATCCATGTGTGGTCTGTTTAGAAGAATAGACATGCAATGATTCTAGTTGTGGTTCATGAAAAGAACACACATGCAATGACACTGGTGGATCCATGTGTGGTTTGTGAAAAGAACCGACATGCAATCACACTAGGTGGATCCATGTGTGGCTTTACTTATAGGAACAGACATGCAATGACACTAGCTGGATCCATGTGTGGTTTGTTTAGAAGAACAAACATGCAATGACTCTAGTTATGGTTCATGAAAAGAACACACATGCAATGACACTAGTGTACGCATAGGACTCAAAACGTTTGAAAAACGATTGAAAAGATAACTAAAACATACATCAGATCAGCTATATTTGAAATGAGAAATTGCTTATTAAAACATTAATCTGCCATTGAATTAGAAAAGGTGGAACGAAGTGACACGACAATATTCTTTTGAGCGTATGTCGCTAAGCGTGTGAAGATCCCATCTATTATCTACAGCTGGGTTTAGTCGTTCAATAAAGGTTCTCTGGTTCATGAGAATAACACACATGCAATGACACTAGTGGATCCATGTGTGGTTTGTGAGAAGGATATACATGCAATGACACTAGGTGGATCCACATGGTTTGTGAAAAGAACAGACATGCAATCACACTAGGTGGATCCATGTCTGGTTTGTTTAGAAGAACACACATGCAATGACTCTAGTTGTGGTTCATGAAAAGAACACACATGCAATGACACTGGTGGATCCATGTGTGGTTTGTGAAAAGAACATATACGCAATCAGACTAGGTGGATCCATGTGTGGTTTGTTTAGAGGAACATACATATAATGACACTGGGTGGATCCATGTGTGGTTTGTTTAGAAGAACAAACATGCAATGACTCTAGTTGTGGTTCATGAAAAGAACACACATGTAATGACATTGGTGGATCCATGTGTGGTTTGTGAAAATAACATACATCCAATCACACTAGGTGGATCCATGTGTGGTTTGTTTAGAGGAACAAACATGCAATGACACTGGGTGGATCCATGTGTGGTTTGTTTAGAAGAACACACATGCAATGGCACTAGTTGTGGTTCATGAAAAGAACACACATGCAATGACACTGGTGGATCCATTTGTGGTCTTTGAAAATAAAAGACATGCAATCACACTAGGTGGATCCATGTGTGGTTTGTTTAGAGGAACAGACCTGCAATGACACTGGGTGTGGTTCATGAGAAGGACAGACATGCAATCACAGTCGGTGGATCCATGTGTGGTTCGTGGAAAGAACATACATGTAATGACTCAAGTTGTGGTTCATGAAAAGAACATACATGCAATGACATTGGTGTATCCATGTGTGGTTCAAAAAAGAACATACATGCAATGACACTGGTGGATCCATGTGTGGTTTGTGAAAAGAAGAGACATGCAATCACACTAGGTGGATCCATGTGTGGTTTGTGAAAAGAACAGACATGCAATCACACTGGGTGGATCCATGTGTGGTTTGTTTAGAAGAACACACATGCAATGGCTCTAGTTGTGGTTCATGAAAAAACACACATGCAATGACACTGGTGGATCCATGTGTGGATTGTGAAAAGAACAGACATGCAATCACACTAGGTGGATCCATGTGTGGCTTGTGAAAAGAACAGACATGCGATCACACTAGTTGGATCCATGTGTGGTTTGTTTAGAGGAAAATACATGCAATAACACTTGTTGTGGTTCATGAAAAGAACACACATGCAATGACACTGGTGCATCCATGTGTGGTTTGTGAAAAGAACATACATGCAATCACACTAGGTGGATCCATGTGTGGCTTGTGAAAAGAACAGACATGCGATCACACTAGTTGGATCCATGTGTGGTTTATGAAAAGAACATACATGCAATCACACTAGGTGGATCCATGTGTGGTTTGTTTAGAGGAAAATACATGCCATAACACTTGTTGTGGTTCATGAAAAGAACACACATGCAATGACACTGGTGCATCCATGTGTGGTTTGTGAAAAGAACATACATGCAATCACACTAGGTGGATCCATGTGTGGTTTGTGAAAAGAACAGACATGCGATCACACTAGTTGGATCCATGTGTGGTTTATGAAAAGAATAGACATGCAATCACACTAGGTGGATCCATGTGTGGTTTGTTTCGAGGAACAGACATGCAATGACACTACTTGTGGTTCATGAAAAGAACACACATGCAATAACACTGGTGGATCCATGTGTGGTTTGTGAAAAGAACAGACATGCGATCACACTAGGTGGATCCATGTGTGGTTTGTGAAAAGAACAGACATGCAATGACACTGGGAGGATCCATGTGTGGTTTGTTTAGAATAACACACATGCAATGATTCTAGTTGTGGTTGATGAAAAGAACACACATGTAATGACACTGGTGGATCCATGTGTGGTTTTTGAAAAGAATAGACATGCAATCACACTAGGTGGATTCGTGTGTGGTTTGTTTAGAGGAACAGACATACAATGACACTGGGTGGATCCATGTGTGGTTTGTTTAGAAGAACAGACATGCAATGACTCTAGTTGTGGTTCATGAAAAGAACACACATGCAATGACACTGGTGGATCCATGTGTGGTTTGTGAAAAGAACAGACATGCAATCACACTAGGTGGATCCATGTGTGGTTTGTTTCGAGGAACAGACATGCAATGCCACTAGTTGTGGTTCATGAAAAGAACACACATGTAATGACACTGGTGGATCCATGTGTGGTTTGTGAAAAGTACAGACATGCAATCACACTAGCTGGATCCATGTGTGGTTTGTTTAGAGGAATAGACATGCAATGACAGTAGGTGGATCCATGTGTCGTTTGTTTAGAAGAACAGACATGCAAAGACTCTAGTTTTGGTTCATGAAAAGAACACACATGCAATGACATTGGTGGATCCATGTGTGGTTTGTGAAAAGAACAGACATGCAATCACACTAGGTGGATCCATGTGTGGTTTGTTTAGAGGAACAAAAATGCAATCACACTAGGTGGATCCATGTGTGTTTCATGAAAAGAACACACATGCAATGCAACTGGTGGATCCATGTGTGCTTTGTGAAAAGAACAGACATGCAATCACACTAGGTGGATCCATGTATGGTTTGTTTAGAGGAACAGACATGCAATGGCACTAGTTGTGGTTCATGAAAAGAACACACATGCAATGACACTGGTGGATCCATGTGTGGTTTGTGAAAAGAACAGACATGCAATCACACTAGGTGGATCCATGTGTGGTTTGTTTAGAGGAATAGACATGCAATGACATTGGGTGGATCCATGTGTGGTTTGTTTAGAAGAATAGACATGCAATAACTCTAGTTGTGGTTCATGAAAAGAACACACATGCAATGACACTGGTGGATCCATTTGTGGTCTGTGAAAATAACAGACATGCAATCACACTAGATGGATCCATGTGTGGTTTGTTTACAGGAACAGACATGCAATGACACTAGGTGTGGTTCATGAGAAGGACAGACATGCAATCACACTCGGTGGATCCATGTGTGGTTCGTGGAAAGAACATACATGCAATGACTCAAGTTATGGTTCATGAAAAGAACATACATGCAATGACATTGGTGTATCCATGTGTGGTTCAAAAGGGAACATACATACAATCACACTAGGTGGATCCATGTGTGGTTTGTTTATAGGAAAAGACATGCAATAACACTAGTTGTGGTTCATGAAAAGAACACACATGCAATGACACTGGTATATCCATGTGTGGTTTGTGAAAAGAACAGACATGCAATCACAGTAGGTGGATCCATGTGTGGTTTGTGAAAATAACAGACATGCGATCACACTAGTTGGATCCATGTGTGGCGTATGAAAAGAATAGACATGCAATCACACTAGGTGGATCCATGTGTGGTTTGTTTAGAGGAACAAACATGCAATGAAACTACTTGTGGTTCATGAAAAGAACACACATGCAATGACACTGGTGGATCCATGTGTGGTTTGTGAAAAGAACAGACATGCGATCAAACTAGGTGGATCCATGTGTGGTTTGTGAAAAGAATAGACATGCAATGACACTGGGAGGATCCATGTGTGGTTTGTTTAGAAGAACACACATGCAATCATTCTATTTGTGGTTGATGAAAAGAATACACATGCAATGACACTGGTGGATCCATGTGTGGTTTGTGAAAAGAATAGACATGCAATCACACTAGGTGGATCCATGTGTGGTTTGTTTAGAGGAACAGACATACAATGACACTGGGTGGATCCATGTGTGGTTTGTTTAGAAGAACAGACATGCAATGACTCTAGTTATGGTTCATGAAAAGAACACACATGCAATGACACTGGTGGATCCATGTGTTGTTTGTGAAAAGAACAGACATGCAATCACACTAGGTGGATCCATGTGTGGTTTGTTTCGAGGAACAGACATGCAATGCCACTAGTTGTGGTTCATGAAAAGAACACACATGTAATGACACTGGTGGATCCATGTGTGGTTTGTGAAAAGTACAGACATGCAATCACACTAGGTGGATCCATGTGTGGTTTGTTTAGAGGAATAGACATGCAATGACACTAGGTGGATCCATGTGTGGTTTGTTTAGAATAACACACATGCAATGATTCTAGTTCTGGTTCATGAAAAGAACACACATGCAATGACACTGGTGGATCCATGTGTGGTTTGTGAAAAGAACAGACATGCAATCACACTAGGTGGATCCATGTGTGGTTTGTTTCGAGGAACAGGCATGCAATGCCACTAGTTGTGGTTCATGAAAAGAACACACATGTAATGACACTGGTGGATCCATGTGTGGTTTGTGAAAAGTACAGACATGCAATCACACTAGGTGGATCCATGTGTGTTTTGTTTAGAAGAACAGATATACAATGACACTGGATGGATCCATGTGTGGTTTGTTTAGAAGAACAGACATGCAATGACTCTAGTTGTGGTTCATGAAAAGAACACACATGCAATGACACTGGTGGATCCATGTGTGGTTTGTGAAAAGAACAGACATGTAATCACACTAGGTGGATCCATGTGTGGTTTGTTTCGAGGAACAGACATGCAATGACTCTAGTTGTGGTTCATGAAAAGAATACACATGTAATGACACTGGTGGATCCATGTGTGGTTTGTGAAAAGTACAGACATGCATTCACACTAGGTGGATCCATGTGTGGTTTGTTTAGAGGAATAGACATGCAATGACACTAGGTGGATCCATGTGTCGTTTTTTTAGAAGAACAGACATGCAAAGACTCTAGTTCTGGGTCATGAAAAGAACACACGTGCAATGACACTGGTGGATCCATGTGTGGTTTGTGAAAAGAACAGACATGCAATCACACTAGGTGGATCCATGTGTGGTTTGTTTAGAGGAACAGAAATGCAATCACACTAGGTGGATCCATGTGTGGTTCATGAAAAGAACACACATGCAATGACACTGGTGTATCCATGTGTGGTTTGTGAAAAGAACAGACATGCAATCACACTAGGTGGATCCTTGTGTTGTTTGTTTAGAGGAACATACATGCAATGACACTGGGTGGATCCATCTGTGGTCTGTTTAGAAGAATAGACATGCAATGATTCTAGTTGTGGTTCATGAAAAGAACACACATGCAATGACACCGGTGGATCCATGTGTGGTTTGTGAAAAGAATAGACATGCAATCACACTAGGTGGATCCATGTGTGGTTTGTTTATAGGAACAGACATGCAATGGCAGTAGTTGTGGTTCATGAAAAGAACACACATGCAATGACACTGGTGGATCCATGTGTGGTTTGTGAAAAGAACGGACATGCAATCACACTAGGTGGATCCATGTGTGGTTTGTTTAGAGGAATAGACATGCAATGACATTGGGTGGATCCATGTGTGGTTTCTTTAGAAGAATAGACATGCAATGACTCTAGTTGTGGTTCATGAAAAGAAAACACATGCAATGACACTGGTGGATCCATTTGTGGTCTGTGAAAATAACAGACATGCAATCACACTAGGGCTATCCATGTGTGGTTTGTTTACAGGAACAGACATGCAATGACACTAGGTGTGGTTCATGAGAAGGACAGACATGCAATCACACTCGGTGGATCCATGTGTGGTTCGTGGAAAGAACATACATGCAATGACTCAAGCTGTGGTTCATGAAAAGAACATACATGCAATGACATTGGTGTATCCATGTGTGGTTCAAAAAATAACATACATGCAATGCCACCATGGTGGATCCATGTGTGGTTTGTGAAAAGAATAGACATGCAATCACACTAGGTGGATCCATGTATGGTTTGTTTAGAGGAAAAGACATGCAATAACACTAGTTGTGGTTCATGAAAATAACACACTTGCAATGACACTGGTATATCCATGTGTGGTTTGTGAAAAGAACAGACATGCAATCACACTAGGTGGATCCATGTGTGGTTCGTGAAAAGAACAGACATGCGATCACACTAGTTGGATCCATGAGTGGTTTATGAAAAGAATAGACATGCAATCACACTAGGTGGATCCATGTGTGGTTTGTTTAGAGGAACAGACATGCAATGACACTACTTGTGGTTCATGAAAAGAACACACATGCAATGACACTGGTGGATCCATGTGTGGTTTGTGAAAAGAACAGACATGCGATCACACTAGGTGGATCCATGTGTGGTGTGTGAAAAGAACAGACATGCAATGACACTGGGAGGATCCATGTGTGGTTTGTTTAGAAGAACACACATGCAATGATTCTATTTGTGGTTGATGAAAAGAACACACATGCAATGACACTGGTGGATCCATGTGTGGTTTGTGAAAAGAATAGACATGCAATCACACTAGGTGGATCCATTTGTGGTTTGTTTAGACGAACATACATACAATGACACTGGGTGGATCCATGTGTGGTTTGTTTAGAAGAACAGACATGCAATGACTCTAGTTGTGGTTCATGAAAAGAACACACATGCAATGACACTGGTGGATCCATGTGTGGTTTGTGAAAAGAACAGACATGCAATCACACTAGGTGGATCCATGTGTGGTTTGTTTCGAGGAACAGACATGCAATGCCACTAGTTGTGGTTCATGAAAAGAACACACATGTAATGACACTGGTGGATCCATGTGTGGTTTGTGAAAAGTACAGACATGCATTCACACTAGGTGGATCCATGTGTGGTTTGTTTAGAGGAATAGACATGCAATGACACTAGGTGGATCCATGTGTCGTTTTTTTAGAAGAACAGACATGCAAAGACTCTAGTTCTGGGTCATGAAAAGAACACACGTGCAATGACACTGGTGGATCCATGTGTGGTTTGTGAAAAGAACAGACATGCAATCACACTAGGTGGATCCATGTGTGGTTTGTTTAGAGGAACAGAAATGCAATCACACTAGGTGGATCCATGTGTGGTTCATGAAAAGAACACACATGCAATGACACTGGTGTATCCATGTGTGGTTTGTGAAAAGAACAGACATGCAATCACACTAGGTGGATCCTTGTGTTGTTTGTTTAGAGGAACATACATGCAATGACACTGGGTGGATCCATCTGTGGTCTGTTTAGAAGAATAGACATGCAATGATTCTAGTTGTGGTTCATGAAAAGAACACACATGCAATGACACCGGTGGATCCATGTGTGGTTTGTGAAAAGAATAGACATGCAATCACACTAGGTGGATCCATGTGTGGTTTGTTTATAGGAACAGACATGCAATGGCAGTAGTTGTGGTTCATGAAAAGAACACACATGCAATGACACTGGTGGATCCATGTGTGGTTTGTGAAAAGAACGGACATGCAATCACACTAGGTGGATCCATGTGTGGTTTGTTTAGAGGAATAGACATGCAATGACATTGGGTGGATCCATGTGTGGTTTCTTTAGAAGAATAGACATGCAATGACTCTAGTTGTGGTTCATGAAAAGAAAACACATGCAATGACACTGGTGGATCCATTTGTGGTCTGTGAAAATAACAGACATGCAATCACACTAGGGCTATCCATGTGTGGTTTGTTTACAGGAACAGACATGCAATGACACTAGGTGTGGTTCATGAGAAGGACAGACATGCAATCACACTCGGTGGATCCATGTGTGGTTCGTGGAAAGAACATACATGCAATGACTCAAGCTGTGGTTCATGAAAAGAACATACATGCAATGACATTGGTGTATCCATGTGTGGTTCAAAAAATAACATACATGCAACGCCACCATGGTGGATCCATGTGTGGTTTGTGAAAAGAATAGACATGCAATCACACTAGGTGGATCCATGTATGGTTTGTTTAGAGGAAAAGACATGCAATAACACTAGTTGTGGTTCATGAAAATAACACACTTGCAATGACACTGGTATATCCATGTGTGGTTTGTGAAAAGAACAGACATGCAATCACACTAGGTGGATCCATGTGTGGTTCGTGAAAAGAACAGACATGCGATCACACTAGTTGGATCCATGAGTGGTTTATGAAAAGAATAGACATGCAATCACACTAGGTGGATCCATGTGTGGTTTGTTTAGAGGAACAGACATGCAATGACACTACTTGTGGTTCATGAAAAGAACACACATGCAATGACACTGGTGGATCCATGTGTGGTTTGTGAAAAGAACAGACATGCGATCACACTAGGTGGATCCATGTGTGGTGTGTGAAAAGAACAGACATGCAATGACACTGGGAGGATCCATGTGTGGTTTGTTTAGAAGAACACACATGCAATGATTCTATTTGTGGTTGATGAAAAGAACACACATGCAATGACACTGGTGGATCCATGTGTGGTTTGTGAAAAGAATAGACATGCAATCACACTAGGTGGATCCATGTGTGGTTTGTTTAGACGAACATACATACAATGACACTGGGTGGATCCATGTGTGGTTTGTTTAGAAGAACAGACATGCAATGACTCTAGTTGTGGTTCATGAAAAGAACACACATGCAATGACACTGGTGGATCCATGTGTGGTTTGTGAAAAGAACAGACATGCAATCACACTAGGTGGATCCATGTGTGGTTTGTTTCGAGGAACAGACATGCAATGCCACTAGTTGTGGTTCATGAAAAGAACACACATGTAATGACACTGGTGGATCCATGTGTGGTTTGTGAAAAGTACAGACATGCAATCACACTAGGTGGATCCATGTGTGGTTTGTTTAGAGGAATAGACATGCAATGACACTAGGTGGATCCATGTGTCGTTTGTTTAGAAGAACAGACATGCAAAGACTCTAGTTCTGGTTCATGAAAAGAACACACATGCAATGACACTGTTGGATCCATGTATGTTTTGTGAAAAGAACAGACATGCAATCACACTAGGTGGATCCATGTGTGGTTTGTTTAGAGGAACAGAAATGCAATCACACTAGGTGGATCCGTGTATGGTTCATGAAAAGAACACACATGCAATAACACTAGTGGATCCATGTGTGGTTTCTGAAAAGAACAGACATGCAATCACACTAGGTGGATCCATGTGTTGTTTGTTTAGAGGAACATACATGCAATGACACTGGGTGGATCCATGTGTGGTCTGTTTAGAAGAACAGACATGCAATGATTCTAGTTGTGGTTCATGAAAAGAACACACATGCAATGACACTGGTGGACCCATGCGTGGTTTGTGAAAAGAATAGACATGCAATCACACTAGGTGGATCCATGTGTGGTTTGTTTAGAGGAACAGACATGCAATGACACTAGTTGTGGTTCATGAAAAGAACACACATGCAATGACACTGGTGGATCCATGTGTGGTTTGTGAAAATAACAGACATGCAATCACACTAGGTGGATCCATGTGTGGTTTGTTTAGAGGAATAGACATGCAATGACATTGAGTGGATCCATGTGTTGTTTGTTTAGAAGAATAGACATGCAATGACTCTAGTTGTGGTTCATGAAAAGAACACACATGCAATGACACTGGTGGATCCATGTGTGGTTTGTGAAAAGAACAGACATGCGATCACACTAGGTGGATCCATGTGTGGTTTGTTTAGAGGAACAGACATGCAATGACACTTGGTGGATCCATGTGTGGTTTGTTTAGAGGAACAAACATGCAATGTAACAACCCAAATTTTCATCTAAAATCATCATCATTGCACTCTTATCATCATAGCATGTAATTGCATTGCATTTAGAATATCCTCCAAAAATTTGGTGTAATTTGAGCCATGAATAAAAAGATATGAATTATTTTGAAAATAGAATCAAAGAAAATGGTATATTACCTATTAAATCCAAGTAAATACTTTGGATTAAAATAGAAGATAAATATGTTTTATAATACCCTAAAAACCTAATTTGAGTTTTTACAAATTTTCTCAAATTGGTTTGATTCAATTTGAATCCTTAAATCAAAAGTTCTGGAGAAAACAGAATTAGAAAAAGAGAAAGAAAAAGGGAGAAAAAAATAACAGCAGCAACAGCTTCTGGCCTTTTGGCCCAAACCCAGCCCATCTAGCCCACCCGGCCTCCCTCTCCCCCTCTCTATTTTCTGCACACCCCCTCAACCTACCCCCTCCCGCTGATAGACCGACCCCACACCCACGTCACCACCACCCCGTCGTCTTGAACCCCAGTCGACGAACACCCCTCCCTCTTCTCTGCCATTTCGGAATCCGGTCAAATTCGGCCGTTTCCCGTATTAATTCCCCACGGCGGCCACCCCTACTAAATCCCCTCTCCCTCCTCATCATTTTCCCCTCAGAAACCACCCTGGAGAGCCCCCAGGCTCCCCATATTGAGAGCTCGAACCGCCGCTATCCGACGGAATACGGCGATGATTCTGGTGAGCTTCGGCTATGCCGCGCCCTCCTCTTTGCCCTATCACCCTTGCCGTATCCTGGCGCACCTTTTAACCCTGGCCACGTACCTTTTCTCGCTCCAGGTTGATGACACGGTCATCGCCGACGAACGCCCTCTGCCGCCACCGTCAGTCACCTTTTCCGGTAAAGGTAGGGTTCCCGCCGCCCCCTTTTGGTCTTTACTAGGTCGTGCAGATCCTTGCGCGTCTCGCTGACCTCTTTGCTGGTTGGTTCGAGCCCCAGGTAACCGTCTCTGACACCGAGCCGTGAGCTCTATCGTCTGCCCAACTCCGGCGAGGGATCGCAAGTGAACCAGAGAGCCTCCCACGCCATCGTGACCTCCATCGAGATCGCCGAGACCACCGCAAGCCCTTTGTAAGACTGCCTTTTCCCCTACCCCTCTAGAATCACCGGAATGTCACTCACCTGACGTGCCGCCGTCTCCCGCCGTCGCTAGCACCGCCAGTCTCTAGCAAGATGCTTAGTAGCCGTTCGATCAGATCCTAGCGGATAGGATTAGATCACTAAACGAAAGGGTACGGGCTAATCAGATCCGTCCGTAGTCACTTAAGATCTGATGGCCCACAGCGATCGATACGACCGAACCGGTACGGGCCAATAGGAAAGCGCCACGTTGCCAGACTATTTCTGTTTAATTAGAAAATAGACAGATTTAGTATTAAACTTAGAAAATCCATAACTTTTGATCCACAAATCAGAAAAATACAAATTTGGTGTCTATGGATTCAGAAAAATGAGCCCTTTATTATAGAGGCCTTGTTTCACACTTTTTCCTCTGTAAAATTGGAATTATAGGCAGAACCTTTTTAGGAGTATTTTGATCACAATTTTTTTTCTATAAATTAGTTTTGGGTATTTCTTATGCATTTAGATGAGGTATTCTATCCTTAGTACTGTAGACTCTGTAAATTATAGAGTTGTGATCATATCTTTGCATTTTGCATGCATTCATGTTTTTGTAATGTTTTATTGATTGAAATATTGTTGTTGTATTGTTCTTGTGTAGATTGTGTGGATTGTGAAGTTTGTTGCTGTGAGGATTGTACCTATTCCCCTAGCTACAAAGGCAAGTGATATTTCATCTCATATCCTATTATTTTTCACTATTGCACTAGTGTTATTTTGATAGATCTTAGCATGATAGAATTATTCATATGTTACCATACTATGCTATGCTACCCTATAGTGTCTATCTTGGTAGTATTCCCTAGTTAAAGACTTTGTATGCTAGAATGCTTAGCTATGCTATTAGAATTCGTGGGTGGAATATACACATAAGATAGTATGGAAAGATATTATTGTTGTTTAACTAAGAAAACAAATAATGTTAATGAAACACCTGGGTGGAATGGGGCTTGCTTGGATTATGTTGAATGGTTACTCAGGGGCCATGTCTATGGTCAGCTGGTGTATCACACTTGTGGATGGCCACCCAGGAACAAAGAGATTGGAGACATTCTTGTCATGAAGCTTCCAGTGCAACCACATGGCATATGGGCTCTGCCTTGACCAACTAAGTTGCAAGAACTCAGCCAGACGGACAGAAGGTGGTAGGTATGATAGGATGGAACGCGTCCGTGGTGGTCTGAGGGATTGCTTCTGAAAATTCTTGTCTCGATGCATGTCGAGTCTTGTGGGGAAAGTGCACCACCTCTCGAGAGGGTAAAACTAAGTACTTAGCCGTGTCCCCGGTTATGGACAACTTCTGAGCCTCAAGACAGTGAAGTAGTTCAATAATCTCCTCATCCAAATTTCTCTAAGTTAAAACTTGTGGGTGAACATGGGTAGAGGTTCAGTGATGTCTATCATTGGTACCTTATAGCTGGAATGAAAAACTTCTTCAAAAACTATAAGTTAAACCAGCTTTTAGCAAAGCCAGCCATAATCCCACTTAGCCATATATTCATGTAGTTGTTGGATTATACTAAGTATCTCTGGTATCACTTGCCAATACAATTCCAAATGTATTGACCCTTGTGGCTGTAACTTATTATGTTGCAGGATACTCTGATGATGAGTAGGGTTGCGGGTCTACACTCGACATGCTTGCCTGTGGCACATGAAGACTAAAGACTCTATTATTATTATGCTATGTAATGTTAACTTGAAGTGTCTTAGCCTTGGGCTAAGTGAGTTGTAAGAACCATTATATTCCTGGATATGTGATGTAATAGTGACCCTTGTTTCTGTGTACTTCATCTTAAACTGTGGGTGCTAGCATTTTCGATCCAGGGACTAGCACTGCAATCACAGGGATCTTACCTTATTATGGTGAGATCTTACAGATGGTATCAGAGCACGGTGTTGCCTGTAGGTTCGTGACCATAGAATGGATTAGACTAAGGAAAACCCTTAGGAAAAATAACTCCATATTTCAGACCTCACACTTTATCTTTTCATCTCGTAAAGCTTTCCCTAATCATCCTTCTCATCTATTTTTGTAGATGTCCACCATCAATGAATCCATCAAGAAGGGACCACTGATGACTATGACCCTGGAGTGTGAGACAGAATTTCCCAATGTGCTCAAGAACCTCATGCTCGGCTTGGGGATGAATGGTGAAGCCGTGTACAAGGGATTTCCTATGATAGATGAAGGACAAGAGTATTGGTGGGTGCAACTCCACTTGTACAAGAACAAGGAAGACGATCCCAAGAGTACGGAATTATGCATGTTCACCAACTCTGAAATGCACCCGTCATTCTTTGACTCTGCAAGGAATGCTACATGGAAAGCTATTGAGGAACTTGGGGAGAGACTCAAGTATAGAATTCTCAATACTCAGGAGGATCTCAAGGAGGAGAAGTGTCTTGTCCAAGACTCAAAGGCCACTGTGAAACGCCTAAGTAAGGATATCATAGGCCTAGCTTTGGAGCTATGTGACCAAGACAAGCAGATTTCTGCCAAGGATGCCCAGATTGCCACCTTGGTTAAGAAGGAGTGAGATATTAGTTGGACCACCACCCTTGGCGTTTTATCACGTTAGTATCTCGACCATACCAACCTATGTGGTATGGAAAAAATAATTCATGTCTGGAACCTTGAGTACTTGAGTTGAATTAATGTATTGCTACTTGGAATGTTTTGTTGGTTGAATTCTCTTTTATTTTGTGACTTGTATTTTCTTTCTCTATTGTATTACTAATTTTCTCCATACTATGCAAAAGATGACGAACTTTGTCTACATCACGGCCGAGGATTTCAAGGGGACTCGCTTTGGGACTCGTATGTTGGAGCTAGTCCAAGTGCTCGCTCTTCTAATCCCTACCATTCAGGGACTTCAGCTGAGGAAGTTTCAGAGGAAGGACTCATGGGGATTCAGAGTTACCCAGCCAGGACGTGAGACAGAGCCCCAAACTAGGGAGATTACCTTCAAGATTCTCCATGATGACATGGAGAGGGGCCTCGACGTCGCTATGCAGGAGTTGTTGGGACGCCTATGTGGACGTCACTCTTCTGAGATCAAGAGCCACTACTTCCACTTCTTTGGGAGGCGCGACGAGGATGGAGAGCCTATTGTGTTGGACAAGGCCACTAAGGAGTCTATCAAGCCCGTGCGTCACTACCTCCAGGACCTAGAGAGCCTTATTAGACACCTTGATACTGATAGGACTAACGTGATGCTTAGCAATGATGAACTACGAGTCCAACTCAAGGAGAAGGACAAGGCCTTCCAGGAACAGGAAAATCGAATCAAGTAAATGGAGAAGAAGTTTGAAGACCAAGAGAAGAAATTCAAGAGCCAAGAGAAGAGAGTTCAGGAGAAGAACAAGAAGATTAGAGACTTGGAGACCGAGTTAGAGCTGGAGAACATTGAGCTGGAAGCGGATCACGAGGTGATAGAGAGGCTACGCACACAGAAGAGAGAGTTACAGACAAAGATCGATGCTCTGACTACCAGCTTGGAGGAATACAAGGCAGGATTCGCAACAGCAGGACTTGCTCTACTAGAGGAGGAAGTCGACATGGAGGAGTAGTGATACTGTTCCATCTACCTATCGTTCTATTATTATTGAGTGCATAGGTCATACCGACTTGTGGGTGACTATGCTAGTATGTTATCTTTGCAAACTCTGTTATTGTTGTGATGTTGGAACTTGCATGTGCTTGTTTCTCTGATTGTTATTTTAATTGGGTTATCTATCATTACTTACCCTTACTAAACCCACAGATGCCTCCCCGACGCAACAACGAGGATAACAATGACAATGGCAATGGAATGCAGCAGATGATGGCTGCACAGACCCAATTGATGCAAATGATGACTCAATTTATGGCAAACCAGAACCAGAACAACAATAATAACAATAACAACCAGAACAATCCACCACCTCTGGATATGCTAACCAGATTTCTAAGGCTGAGACCTGCTAAGTTCTCGGGTACCACTGACCCCATGGTAGCAAATGATTGGTTACGCTCTGTGAATAAGGACCTAGTCACGGTTGGATGCACGGACGCAGAAAAGGTCAGATTTGCAGCACACTTATTGGAAGGTCATGCAGTTGCTTGGTGGGATAATTTTCAAATTACCCACCCTATTGAGGAAGTGACTTGGGCAATGTTTGAAGATGGGTTTCGCACCACTCACATCTCTGCTGGAATAATGGGATTAAAGAAAAAGGAGTTTCATAACCTCAAGCAACGCCATCGCAGTATTTCTGAATACATCGAGGAGTTCAATAATTTGTCACGTTATGCACCCGATGACGTTGACACTGATGCAAAGAGGAAGGAGAAGTTCCTAGATGGGTTAAATGATGAAATTTCTATGCAACTATCTGTTGCATATGTTCCAACTTATCAATCTTTGTGTGATAAAGCTACCATCCTAGACAACAAGATGAAGCAAGTGGAGGGTAGAAAGAGGAAGCATCATTTTGATAAGTTTGGATCAGGATCTCCTCACAAGCGCCCTCATGGTGAAGGAAGTGGGAGCTCAGGATTCCACAAGAATAGGAATCATAATAACCATCGTAACAACAACCACCACCATGATGGAAACAATCATCGTTGACATAACAAAAGTGGATTCAGGAACAATCACAATAATCATGGCCATGGGAACCAAAATGGTCAGAACCGTCACAGTCAGCCAGCAAAGAAAGACATCAATCAGGTGGAATGCTTCAAGTGCAAGAAGACATGGCACTATGCTAATGAATGCCCAGAGAAGAAGACTGATGGGGCTAAGCCAAACCCATTCCAAAAGGGTCATGTGAATCACATTAATGTGGAGGAAATTCAAGAAGGATATGATGCCGTGATCGGTAAGTTCAAGATTAATTCCTTTCCTGCACTTATCCTTTTTGATACTAGCGCATCGCATTCATTCATTTCAAGATCATTTGTAATCAAAAAATGAACTCTCCACTAAAACCATTGGATGTCCCATTAAAGTAAGCTCCCCGGGTGGAGAAATGATAGTAAATTCAGGGTGCCGACATATCGTTCTAGAAATTGGAAAGAACGAGTTCCCGGTTAGTTTAATAATCCTAGAGTCCCAAGGATTACATGTAATATTAGGGATGGACTGGTTGACCCATTATGAAGGGGTGATTGATTGTGCCAAGCGAACTGTTATGCTCACCACCCCAAAAAAGAAAAGGATCAGGTTCAAGTCTAACTTTGAACCCAAGGGGAGCAAGGTTAATTCTCTTAAGGGGGTTAGCCTAGATAATGTGCCAATAGTGAGGGAATATCCAGATGTGTTCCCCGAGGAATTACCTGGCATGCCACCAGATAGGGACGTGGAGTTTCTGATAGACCTACTACCAGGAACGGGGCCTATAGCAAAGAGACCTTATAAAATGTAGGTGGACGAGTTAAAAGAACTCAAGAAACAGCTGGGAGAACAGTTGAAAAAGGGATTTATCCAACCAAGTTCATCGTCTTGGGGAGCACCAGTCTTGTTTGTTGAGAAGAAGCACCGAAGTAAAAGGCTATGCATAGATTATTGTTCACTCAATGAAGTGACCATAAAGAACAAATATCCCCTGCCTAGAATAAATGATCTCTTCGATCAGCTAGAGGGAGCATGTGTGTTCTCAAAAATTGATCTTCGATCAGGATACTTCCAACTAAAGATTAGAGAACATGACATACCCAAGACCGCATTCACCACTAGATACGGGTTATATGAGTATACAGTGATGCCATTTGGATTGACTAATGCACCGACCTACTTCATGAACATGCTGAATAAGGTATTCATGGAATTCCTTGACAAGTTCGTAGTGGTATTCATCGATGATATATTGGTATATTCCAAGAGCAGCAAAGAACATGAAGAACATCTACGCTTGATTCTAGAGAAACTTAGAGAACATAAACTTTATGCCAAGTTCAGCAAATGTGAATTCTGGCTGAATGAAGTGCGATTTCTTGGACACATAGTATCTGGTAATGGTATAGTTGTTGATCCAGCAAAAGTGGCAGCTATGACAGAATGGGAACCCCCTAAATCAGTTAAAGAAATCCGTAGTTTCCTTGGCCTGGAAGGGTACTATCGGAGGTTCATTGAAAATTTCGCTAAGATTGCAAAGCCCATGACTAATCTGCTGAAGAAGGAGAATAAGTTTAATTGGACAGAAGCTTGCGAAACCAACTTTTAGGAATTGAAAAAGAGGCTAGTTTCAGCACCAGTGTTATGTTTGCCAGATCTTGAGAAAGACTTTCAAGTATACTGTGATGCAACTCACCAAGGATTAGGAGGTGTGTTGATGCAGGAAGGTAGAGTGGTAGCTTATGCATCAAGACAACTCAAAAATCATGAAGTGAACTACCCTACTCATGATCTAGAGTTGGCATTAGTTGTGCATGCCCTAAAAACATGGAGGCATTATCTTATGGGAAAACGTTGTGAGATGTTCACTGATCACAAGAGTCTGAAATACATTTTTACATAGAAAGAACTCAACATGAGACAAAGAAGATGGCTAGAACTTATCAAAGATTACGACTTAAGTTTGCAATACCACCCTGGAAAGGCAAACGTCATAGCTGATGCATTAAGCCGCAAGGCTCATGTAAATGGCCTCAATAAAGGAGAATTGTCGGAGGAGTTATGTACCCAATTTAGAGAGCTGAGACTTGAAATAGTGCCTGAAGGGTACCTTGCATCCTTGGAAGTGCAACCCACACTAATGGACAAAATTCAAGAAGCCCAAAAGTTGGACAAAGAAACAGAAGAAATCAAAAGTAAAGTTAGTGAAGGCAAGGCAAAAGGATTCCATGTAGATGATCAAGGAATCTTATGGTACGAAAAACGTGTCTGTGTTCCACAGGATCTTGAACTTAAGAAGTTGATCTTACAAGAAGCGCACAACTCACCATATTCAATTCATCCTGGCAATACTAAGATGTACATGGATGTTAAGGAGAGGTTTTGGTGGAATAATTTAAAGAAGGACATAGCAGAGCACATTGCCTTGTGCGACGTGTGCAGTCGTGTAAAGGCAGAACATCAGAAACCGGCAGGATTATTACAACCACTGCCAATACCTGACTGGAAATGGGATAAAATTGGTATGGATTTTATCACCGGACTACCCAGGACTAAATCTGGATACGATTCCATATGGGTTATCGTTGACCGCTTGACAAAAGTGGCCCATTTCATACCAGTGAAGACCACTTATACAAGTGCAAAGCTAGCCAAGATATACATGAATAGAATTGTATGTTTGCATGGGGTACCTAAAAGTATCGTGTCCGACAGAGGAACTCAATTCACTTCGCACTTTTGGCGACAACTTCACGAGTCATTGGGAACTCGACTAGAGTTCAGCACTGCATTTCATCCACAAACTGATGGACAGACAGAGAGGACCAATCAAATATTAGAGGATATGCTAAGAGCATGTGCGTTAGATTATGGATCCAGTTGGGATGAAAGTCTACCATACGCAGAGTTTTCCTACAATAACAGCTATCAATCAAGTATAGAAATGGCTCCATTTGAATTCCTTTATGGAAGGAAGTGTACTACACCATTGTTGTGGAATGGAGTAGGAGAAAGAAATTTGTTCGGGCCAGACCTAATCCAAGAAGCTGAAGAGAGAGTCAAGATGGTAAGGGATAGGCTAAAGGTAGCCCAATCTCGGCAGAAGAGCTATGCCGATCCAAAACGTAGAGAGGTTACCTATGAGGTTGGTGATAGAGCTTATCTCAGGGTATCACCACTTCGTGGTGTGAAGAGATTTGGAATCAAAGGAAAATTAGCACCACGCTATGTAGGACCTTTCAAAATTTTGAGCCGCAAAGGAGAAGTGGCATATGAGATAGAATTACCAGAATCTCTGTCAGCAGTTCATAACGTATTCCATGTCAGTCAGCTGAAAAAATGTCACCCAGAGATGGAAGAAACTTCGTTGAAAGACACTATACCATTGGAGCAAGTTCAACTAGAGAATGATCTTACTTATGAAGAGAAACCTATTAAGATTCTAGAGACAACAGAAAGAATTACCCGTACCAAGACCATTAAATTCTGCAAGGTACAGTGGAACCATCACACTGAATCAGAAGCAACATGGGAGCGAGAGGATGAACTTCGGAGAGATCACCCTCACCTATTTGCTAGCCAACCCGAATCTCGAGGGCGAGATTCATCTTAAGGGGGTTAGATTTGTAACATCCCAAAATTTCATCTAAAATCATCATCATTGCACTCTTATCATCATAGCATGTAATTGCATTGCATTTAGAATGTCGTCCAAAAATTTGGTGCAATTTTGAGCCATGAATAAAAAGATATGAATTATTTTGAAAATAGAATCAAAGAAAATGCTATATTACCTATTAAATCCAAGTAAATACTTTGGATTAAAATAGAAGATAAATATGTTTTATAATACCCTAAAAACCTAATTTGAGTTTTTACAAATTTTCACAAATTGGTTTGATTCAATTTGAATCCTTAAATCAAAAGTTTTGGAGAAAACAAAATTAGAAAAAGAAAAAGAAAAAGGGAGAAAAAAATAACAGCAGCAACAGCTTCTGGCCTTTCGGCCCAAACCCAGCCCAGCTAGCCCACCTGGCCTCCCTCTCCCCCTCTCTGTTTTCTGCACACCCCCTCAACCTACCCCCTCCCGCTAACAGACCGACCCCACACCCACGTCACCACCACCCCGTCGTCTTCAACCCCAGGCGACGAACACCCCTCCCCCTTCTCTGCCGTTTCGGAATCGGCTCAAATTCGACCGTTTCCCGTATTAATTCCCCACGGCGGCCACCCCTACTAAATCCCCTCTCCCTCCTCATCATTTTCCCCTCAGACACCACCCGGGAGAGCCCCCAGGCTCCCCATATTGAGAGCTCGAACCGCCGCTATCCGACGGACTCCGGCGACAATTCCGGTGAGCTCCGGCCATGACGCGCCCTCCTCTTTGCCCTATCACCCTTGCCGTATCCTGGCGCACCTTTTAACCCTAGCCACGTACCTTTTCTCGCTCCAGGTCGACGACACGGTCATCGCGGACGAACTCCCTCTGCCGCCACCGCCAGTCACCTTTTCCGGTAAAGGTAGGGTTCCTGCCGCCCCCTTTTGGTCTTTACTAGGTCATGCAGATCCTTGCGCGTCTCGCTGACCTCTTTGCTGGTTGGTTCGAGCCCCAGGTCACCGTCTCCGACACTGAGCCGTGAGCTCCGTCGCCTGTGCAACTCCGGCGAGGGATCGCAAGTGAACCAGAGAGCCTCCCACGCCATCGTGACCTCCATCGAGATTGCCGAGACCACCGCAAGCCCTCTGTAAGACTGCCTTTTCCCCTACCCTCTAGAATCACCAGAACGTCAGTCACCTGACGTGCCGCCACCACGCGCCGTCGCTAGCACCGCCAGTCTCCGGCAAGATGCTTAGTAGCCGTTCGATCAAATCCTAGCGGATAGGATTAGATCACTAAATGAAAGGGTACCGGCTAATCAGATCCGTCCGTAGTCACTTAAGATCTGATGCCCCACAGTGATCGATCCGACCGAACCGGTACGGGCCAATAGGAAAGTGCCACGTCGCCAGACTATTTCTGTTTAATTAGAAAATAGACAGAATTAGTATTAAACTTAGAAAATCCATAACTTTTGATCCACAAATCAGAAAAATACAAATTTGGTGTCTATGGATTCAGAAAAATGAGCCCTTTATTATAGAGGCCTTGTTTCACACTTTTTCCTCTGTAAAATTGGAATTATAGGCAGAACCTTTTTAGGAGTATTTTGATCACAATTTTTTTTCTATAAATTAGTTTTGGGTATTTCTTATGCATTTAGATGAGGTATTCTATCCTTAGTACTGTAGACTCTGTAAATTATAGAGTTGTGATCATATCTTTGCATTTTGCATGCATTCATGTTTTTGTAATGTTTTATTGATTGAAATATTGTTGTTGTATTGTTCTTGTGTAGATTGTGTGGATTGTGAAGTTTGTTGCTGTGAGGATTGTACCTATTCCCCTAGCTACAAAGGCAAGTGATATTTCATCTCATATCCTATTATTTTTCACTATTGCACTAGTGTTATTTTGATAGATCTTAGCATGATAGAATTATTCATATGTTACCATACTATGCTATGCTACCCTATAGTGTCTATCTTGGTAGTATTCCCTAGTTAAAGACTTTGTATGCTAGAATGCTTAGCTATGCTATTAGAATTCGTGGGTGGAATATACACATAAGATAGTATGGAAAGATATTATTGTTGTTTAACTAAGAAAACAAATAATGTTAATGAAACACCTGGGTGGAATGGGGCTTGCTTGGATTTTGTTGAGTGGTTACTCAAGGGCCATGTCTATGGTCAGCTGGTGTATCACACTTGTGGATGGCCACCCATGAACAAAGAGATTGGAGATATTCTTGTCATGAAGCTTCCAGTGCAACCACATGGCATATGGGCTCTGCCTTGACCAACTAAGTTGCAAGAACTCAGCCAGACGGACAAAAGGTGGTAGATATGATAGGATGGAACGCGTCCGTGCTGGTCTGAGGGATTGCTTCTGAAAAGTCTTGTCTCGATGCATGTCGAGTCTTGTGGGGAAAGTGCACCACCTCTCGAGAGGGTAAAACTAAGTACTTAGCCGTGTCCCCGGTTATGGACAACTTCAATAATCTCCTCATCCAAATTTCTCTAAGTTAAAACTTGTGGGTGAACATGGGTAGAGGTTCAGTGATGTCTATCATTGGTACCTTATAGCTGGAATGAAAAACTTCTTCAAAAACTATAAGTTAAACCAACTTTTAGCAAAGCCAGCCATAATTCCACTTAGCCATATATTCATGTAGTTGTTGGATTATACTAAGTATCTCTGGTATCACTTGCCAATACAATTCCAAATGTATTGACCCTTGTGGCTGTAACTTATTATGTTGCAGGATACTCTGATGATGAGTAGGGTTGCAGGTCTACACTCGACATGCTTGCCTGTGGCACATGAAGACTAAAGACTCTATTATTATTATGCTATGTAATGTGAACTTGAAGTGTCTTAGCCTTGGGCTAAGTCAGTTGTAAGAACCATTATATTCCTGGATATGCGATGTAATAATGACCCTTGTTTCTGTGTACTTCATCTTAAACTGTGGGTGCTAGCATTTTCGATCCAGGGACTAGCACTGCAATCACAGGTATCTTACCTTATTATGGTGAGATCTTACATGCAATGACACTGGGTGGATCCATGTGTGGTTTGTTTAGAAGAATACACATGCAATGACACTAGTTGTGGTTCATGAAAAGAACACACGCGCAATGACATTGGTGGATCGATGTGTGATTTGTGAAAAGAACAGAAATGCAATGACACTGGTGGATCCATGTGTGGTTCATGAAAAGAACACACATGCAATGACACTGGTGGATCCATGTGTGGTTTGTGAAAAGAACAGACATGCGATCACACCAGGTGGATCCATGTGTGGTTTGTGAAAAGAACAGACATGCAATGACACTGGGAGGATCCATGTGTGGTTTGTTTAGAAGAACACACATGCAATGATTCTATTTGTGGTTGATGAAAAGAACACACATCTAATGACACTGGTGGATCCATGTGTGGTTTGTGAAAAGCACAGACATGCAATCACACTAGGTGGATCCATGTGTGGTTTGTTTAGAGGAACATATATACAATGACACTGGATGGATCCATGTGTGGTTTGTTTAGAAGAACAGACATGCAATGACTCTAGTTGTGGTTCATGAAAAGAACACACATGCAATGACACTGGTGGATCCATGTGTGGTTTGTGAAAAGAACAGACATGTAATCACACTAGGTGGATCCATGTGTGGTTTGTTTCGAGGAACAGACATGCAATGCCACTAGTTGTGGTTCATGAAAAGAATACACATGTAATTACACTGGTGGATCCATGTGTGGTTTGTGAAAAGTACATACATGCATTCACACTAGGTGGATCCATGTGTGGTTTGTTTAGAGGAATAAACATGCAATGACACTAGGTGGATCCATGTGTCGTTTGTTTAGAAGAACAGACATGCAAAGACTCTAGTTCTGGTTCATGAAAAGAACACACACGCAATGACACTGGTGGATCCATGTGTGGTTTGTGAAAAGAACAGACATGCAATCACACTAGGTGGATCCATGTGTGGTTTGTTTAGAGGAACAGAAATGCAATCACACTAGGTGGATCCATGTGTGGTTCATGAAAAGAACACACATGCAATGACACTGGTGGATCCATGTGTGGTTTGTGAAAAGAACAGACATGCAATCACACTAGGTGGATCCATGTGTGGTTTGTTTAGAGGAATAGACATGCAATGACACTGCGTGGATCCATGTGTGGTTTGTTTAGAAGAATAGACATGCAATGACTCTAGTTGTGGTTCATGAAAAGAACACACATGCAATGACACTGGTGGATCCATGTGTGGTTTGTGAAAAGATCAGACATGCAATCACACTAGGTGGATCCATGTGTGGTTTGTTTAGAGGAACAGACATGCAATCACACTAGGTGGATCCATGTGTGGTTCATGAAAAGAACACACATGCAATGACACTGGTGGATCCATGTGTGGTTTGTGAAAAGAACATACATGCGATCACACTAGGTGGATCCATGTGTGGTTTCTGAAAAGTACAGACATGCAATCACACTAGGTGGATCGATGTGTGGTTTGTTTTGAATAACACACATGCAATGACTCAAGTTGTGGTTCATGAAAATAACACACTTGCAATGACACTGGTGGATCCATGTGTGGTTTGTGAAAAGAACAGACATGCAATCACACTAGGTGGATCCATGTGTGGTTTGTTAGAGGAACAGACATGCAATGACACTGGGTGGATCCATGTGTTTTTTTTAGAAGAACAGACATGCAATGACTCTAGTTGTGGTTCATGAAAAGAACACACATGCAATGACACTGGTGGATCCATGTGTGGTTTGTGAAAAGAACAGACATGCAATCACACTAGATGGATCCATGTGTGCTTTGTTTAGAGGAACAGACATGCAATGACACTAGTTGTGGTTCATGAAAAGAACACACATGCAATGACACTGGTGGACCCATGTGTGGTTTGTGAAAAGAACAAACATGCAATCACACTAGGTGGATCCATGTGTGGTTTGTTTAGAGGAATAGACATGCAATGACACTGGGTGGATCCATGTGTGGTTTGTTTAGAAGAACAGACATGCAATGACTCTAGTTGTGGTTCATGAAAAGAACACACATGCAATGACACTGGTGGATCCATGTGTGGTTTGTGAAAAGAACATACATGCGATCACACTAGGTGGATCCATGTGTGGTTTCTGAAAAGAACAGAGATGCAATCACACTAGGTGGATCCATGTGTGGTTTGTTTAGAAGAAGACACATGCAATGACTCTAGTTGTGGTTCATGAAAAGAACACACATGCAATGACACTGGTGGATCCATGTGTGGTTTGTGAAAAGAACAGACATGCAATCACACTAGGTGGATCCATGTGTGGCTTTACTTATAGGAACAAACATGTAATGACACTAGCTGGATCCATGTGTGGTTTGTTTAGAAGAACAAACATGCAATGACTCTAGTTATGGTTCATGAAAAGAACACACCTGCAATGACACTAGTGTATGCATAGGACTCAAAACGTTTGAAAAACGATTGAAAAGATAACTAAAACATACATCAGATCAGCTATATTTGAAATAAGAAATTTCTTATTAAAACATTAATCTGCCATTGAATTAGAAAAGGTGGAACAAAGTGACACGACAATATTCTTTTGAGCGTACATCGCTAAGCGTGTGAAGATCCCATCTATTATCTACAGCAGGGTTTAGTCATTCAATAAAGGTTCTGTGGTTCATGAGAATAACACACATGCAATGACACTAGTGGATCCATGTATGGTTTGTGAGAAGAACATACATGCAATGACACTAGGTGGATCCATGTGTGGTTTGTGAAAAGAACAGACATGCAATCACACTAGGTGGATCCATGTGTGGTTTGTTTAGAAGAACACACATGCAATGACTCTAGTTGTGGTTCATGAAAAGAACACACATGCAATGACACTGGTGCATCCATGTGTGGTTTGTGAAAAGAACATATATGCAATCAGACTAGGTGGATCCATGTGTGGTTTGTTTAGAAGAACAGACATGCAATGACTCTAGTTGTGGTTCATGAAAAGAACACACATGCAATGACATTGGTGGATCCATGTGTGGTTTGTGAAAATAACATACATGCAATCACACTAGGTGGATCCATGTGTGGTTTGTTTAGAGGAAGAGACATGCAATGACACTGGGTGGATCCATGTGTGGTTTGTTTACAAGAACACACATGCAATGGCACTAGTTGTGGTTCATGAAAAGAACACACATGCAATGACACTGGGTATCCATGTGTGGTTTGTGAAAAGAATAGAGATGCAATCGCACTAGGTGGATCCATGTGCAGTTTGTTTAGAGGAATAGACATGCAATGACACTGGGTGTGGTTCATGAGATGAACATACATGCAATCACACTAGGTGGATCCAAGTGTGGTTCGTGGAAAGAACATACATGCAATAACTCTAGTTGTGGTTCATGAAAAGAACACACATGCAATGACACTGGTGGATCCATGTGTGGTTTGTGAGAAGAACATACATGCAATGACACTGGTGGATCCATGTGTGGTTTGTGACAAGAACAGACATGCAATCACACTAGGTGGATCCATGTGTGGTTTGTTTAGAGGAACATACATGCAATGACATTGGGTGTGGTTCATGAGAAGAACAGACATGCAATCACACTAGGTGGATCCATGTGTGCTTCGTGGAAAGAACAGACATGCAATCACAATAGGTGTGGTTCATGAGAAGAGCACACATGCAATGACACTGGTGGATCCATGCGTGGTTTGTTTAGAGGAACAGACATGCAATGCCACTAGTTGTGGTTCATGAAAAAACACACATGCAATGACACTGGTGGATCCATGTGTGGTTTGTGAAAAGAACAGACAAGCAATCACACTAGGTGGATCCATGTGTGGTTTGTTTAGAGGAATAGACATGCAATGACACTAGGTGGATCCATGTGTGGTTTGTTTAGAAGAACAGACATGCAATGACTCTAGTTGTGGTTCATGAAAAGAACACACATGCAATGACAATGGTGGATCCATGTGTGGTTTGTGAAAAGAACAGACATGCAATCACACTAGGTGGATCCATGTGTGGTTTGTTTAGAGGAACAGAAATGCAATCACACTAGGTGGATCCATTGTGGTTCATGAAAAGAACACACATGCAATGACACTGATGGATCCATGTGTGGTTTGTGAAAATAACAGACATGCGATCACACTAGGTGGATCCATGTGTGGTTTGTGAAAAGAACATACATGCAATCACACTAGGTGGATCATGTGTGATTTGTTTAGAGGAACATCATACATTGTAAATGTATCTATAATTTTTGATGTTCCATGCTTGGTTTTATCCACTTTCTTGTGTTTTGTTCCAAGTTTGGAGTACTTTTCATATGATTTCTTGGACTAACCTATTAACAAGAGCCACAGTGCCAGCTGCCTGTTTTCTGCTGTTTTTGGTTCCAGGAAAGTCAGAAAATGAATATTCTCGGAATTGGACGGGACAAAAGCCAAAGTGCTTATTTTCCGGAAGGGATCAAGTGCCAGAATATGAGACGGAGAAGGGCCAGGGAGCCACCACACCACCTGGCCACGCGGCCAGGCCTGGCCCGCGCCAGGGGGTTGTGTGGCCGCTCCTGGCACCCCCTCGGCCTCTCCTTATGCCTATATATTTCCCTTGGGACGAAAACCCTAAGTACCCGATGAAAAATCCATGAAAGAGTCTATAGCCGCCGTCATCTCCATCCCTAGATCGGGACGGATCTGAAGCTCTTCCTGGCACCCTGCCGGAGTGGGGAATTCACCCTGGAGGCCTTCTTCATCACCATGCAAGCCTCCGGTGTGATGCGTGAGTAGTTCATCCTTGGACTACGGATTCATTTAATAGCTAGATGGCTGTTTCTCCTCCTTTGTGCTTTCATGTCTAGATCTTGTGAGCTCCGTTCATGATCAAGATCATCTATTTGTAATTCTGCATGTTGTGTTTGCGGGGATCCGATGGATATTGAGATGCTATTTCAGATTGATTATTGATTCTATCATGTCTTTGTTATTTGTGATCTTGCATGCTTTTCGTTGTTAGTAGCTATATTGGCCAAGTAGAAGCTAGCAACTCCAAGAGTTAGTATTTATGCTCGATAGTGGGTTCATGCCTCTGGTAATCTGGGGAAGTGACAGAAATCTCTAAGGTACTTGATGTGATGTTGCTACTGGGGAGAAAACAACAATCCTTTGTTCATAGAATAATCATATTGTTTACTTTACACGCAGTTCATAAAGCAATAATCTGTTGCTTGCAACTTAATACTGGAGGGGGTTCGGACGATAACCTGAAGGTGGATTATTAGTCATAGATGTAATTGGATGGCGGTCTATGTATTATGTTGTATTGCCCAATCAAGTCTCAAAGGAGTCAAGATGATTAGTATATGCATGTATTGCTTTCTCGGTGTTTGTCAATTGCCCCGCTGTAATTTGTTCACCCAGCATGTTATCTATCTAAGGAGAGCCACCTCTAGTGAACTATGGATCCCGGTCCTTTTTCTTTACATATAATCTACAACTGTTTACTTCTTTGTGTTTACTTTCTGCAAACTTTTACTTCTTTCCATTTGATACGTTTAATCCTTTGTTTTCCGCAAAACACGGTGAGATTGACAACCTCATCGCAAGTTGGGGATAAAGTTCTGTGGTTGTGTTATGTAGGTCTCCACGTTGCTACTAGCACCGGTAGTGCGCCCTGCCAAAGCTCAGCTAGTAACACCTTTGGGGTGTTTCCTTGCTCCTACTGGTTCAATTAAACCTTGGTTTCATAACTGAGGGAAAACTTGTTGTTGTGCTCATCATACCTTCCTCTTGGGGTTCCCAACGAGCTCTACGTCGAACGACGAGCACATCAAGATCTTTTCTGGCGCTGTTGCCGGGGAGTCAAGGACATCTTCACAAGGGGAGTCCCTCATAACCAATCTCTTTACTTTGTTTTTTTGTTTTTCTTAGTTTCTTTTTGCTTTGTTTGCTTGTTTTGTTATCAAAAACACAAAAAATAGTTTTACTAGTTTGCTTTCTTATTTGAAAACCCCCAAAAAAAATGACTACTCTTGAAAACACTAAGTTGTGTGACTTCACTAGCACCAACAACAATGATTTTATGAGCACACCTATTGCTCCACCTGTGGCTGAAAATACTTTCTTTGAGATAAAACCTGCTTTGCTCAATCTTGTTATGAGAGAACAATTTTCTGGTATTGGTAATGAAGATGCTGCTTCCCATCTAAATAACTTTGTTGAACTTTGTGAGATGCAAAAGCATAGGGATATAGATGGTGATATTATTAAGCTGAAATTGTTTCCTTTCTCTTTGATAGGAAAAGCTAAAGAATGGTTGAATTCCTTAACTAGGAATAGTATTGATTCTTGGACTAAGTGCAAAGATGCTTTTATTGGAAAATACTATCCTCCTGCTAAGATTATATCCATGAGAAGTGAAATAATGAAGTTTAAACAACTTGATAATGAGCATGTTTCTCAATCTTGGGAAAGAATGAAATCTTTGGTAAAGAATTGTCCCACTCATGGATTGACTGCTTGGATGATCATCCAAACTTTTTATGCAGGATTAAACTATTCTTCAAGGAACCTATTGGATTATGCTGCTGGAGGTACCTTTATGACCATCACTTTGGGTGCTGCAAGAAAACTTCTGGACAATATGATGGTTAATTATTCTGAATGGCATACTGAGAGAGCTCCACAAGGTAAGAAGGTAAATTCTGTTGAGGAAACCTCCTCCTTGAGTGACAAAATTGATATTATTATGTTTATGCTTGTTAATGGGAAAGCCCATATTGATCCAAATAATGTTCCTTTATCCTCTTTGGTTGCTCAAGAAGAGCAAGTTGATGTGAACTTCATAAGAAATAACAATTTTGGCAACAACTCTTATGGTAATAATGCTTATAGGAACAATTTTGGTAACAACAATTATAAGTCATATCCTCCCAACAATGGTAATGCTTATGGAAATTCTTACAACAATAATAAGAGTGCTCCCTCTGAACTTGAAGTTATGCTTAAAGAGTTTATTAGTAAACAAACTGCTTTCAATAAAACTATTCAGGAAAAACTCTCTAATGCTGAAAGAAATATAGCATCTTTGGCTGAAGCTCAATCTTCTTTGAATAAAATGGCTGCTAAACCTAAAACTAATGATAATCCCTTTGCAGCTACCAATGCTATACAAGTAAGAATTGATGAAAATGTTAGACTATTAGCTGAATTACATGCTAAGTGGGAAAGAGAAGATGAAATTGCTAGAAACATTAGTGTTTCTTCTATCACCACCACTAGTGTTGAGGCTAGTAATAGTTCTACTACTTTAGATGATAAAGTTGATTTTGATCTTGATGGTTGCAATATCTCTGAAGTTATTAAGTTCCTACAAAAGCTTGCTAAAAGTCCTAATGCTAGTGCTATAAACATGGCCTTTACAAAACACATTACCGATGCTCTCATAAAGATTAAGGAAGAAAAGATGAAACATAAAGCTTCTATTCCTATAAAACAAGAGGATGGTTGGGAACCCATCATTAATATGAAAGTGAATGACTTTGATTTCAAAGCTTTGTGTGATCTTGATAGTAGTGTTTCTATTATGCCTAGAAGGATTTATGATATGCTTGATTTGCCTCCTCTTGAAGATTGCTATTTGAATGTCCCACTTGATGATAATGTTAAAAAGAAACTCATGGGGAGTCTTAATGATGTTCTTATTATGGTTAACGATTCCTATGTCCTTGTTGATTTCTATGTTTTGGATGTTGAATGCAATGCTTCTTGTCCTATTACTTTGGGAAGACCTTTTCTTAGAACTATTGGTGCCATCATTGATATGAAAGAAGGCACCATTAAATATAAACTTCCACTCAAGAAAGGTATAGAACACTTCCCTAAAAAGAGAGAAAATATTTCTTTTGCTTCTCCTATGAAAACAAAATTTGGTCTTAATGCTTCTTCGTTTGAGAACACTTGATTCTTTCTTTGCTTCTTATGCCTAACTTAAAGGCGTTAAAGAAAACTACTTATTGGGAGATAACCCAAAAGTTTTAGATGAGTCTTGGAAGTTATAACCTCTGTAATAACCTCTCCTTATCCTTTTTATTTGCTTTTTGTGCCAAGAGTAACCTCTAATGAGAGTGAAGTAATGATTGGGAAAGTTGCTGTCCCAAAACAGATTTTTGTGCTTCACCGTAAAAATTCGTGAGAGAGATCTGTTTGTTGTATTGAGCTGTAATTATTTGTGGTTCTGCCCCAGGTTATTATCTAACTTTCTTTAGTTCAACACTGTTTGATTTGAGCAACAGAAGGTCTTCGAAAAAATTCGTCTTTACCTGCTGGTCTGTTTTGACAGATTTCTGCCATTTTCTACATTTGCTTCTTGTTAGTTCCTTCTTGAGTTCCTTTGGGGAATTGAGCTTTTTTAGGGAAGTGCTACAGTATCTAGTGTTCTAATGGAAGTTTATTTGGTGTTAGAACTGAACCTTGAGACTTATTTATCTTAAGTGCACTAATGTTGCTAATGAGATTGTGTGAAGTTTTGTATGAAGGAAAAATTTCAGGTGTATGGAAGGAATGAGTAATGAGATGAAGGATGGACTAAAGCTCAAGCTTGGGGATGCCACGCGTGTCACCCCAAGAAATATCCAAGAAGTACAAGCGTCAAAGCTTGGGTATGCCTAAGGCATCCCCTTCTTCATCAATAAAAATTCCAGGTTTCTTCCAAACGCTTCATTTTTATTGTTTCATGCACAGTTGTGTTTTTCTTGGAGTGTCTTCTTTTTCGTTTTCATTTTTTTGTTTTTTTTGCTTGGTTTCCTTAGTTTTCTGAATAAGTTGGTTGGACCCCCTCTTTCATGCATTGGTTTGCAATTAGTTTGGTTTGGTTTGGAAAAGAGTAGGAAAGTGCGTGCTTATGTGGTAAAAAGAGCTCGTTTTTGACTCTGGCTATGCTTTGTCATGCCGTGCTTGATATTGTTTTGGCTTTATGCTTAGTATTCTTTGTGTAGCATGGCTTGTTATAAACAATTGAGATTGCTTAATGTGCCTTGGATGAATCATGCGTTGTTTCAGCATATTAAAGCATAGTATAGTGGTATTCTCCTTTGATGCTTTATTTGGGTTGACTTGGCGCATGCTCACACCATGTTATGACTATATCAAGTCACCATAGCCTTTATGATCCTTTAGTTTTCAACTTGTAGTATCACTTTATGCTTTGATCAATGATGTTTTGTCGCTCTGCATGATTATGGCCATTATTGCTCTCTTAGTTTGTCGCTCCCAGTCTTTTGCTAGCCTCCACAACCAAGTATGAGTTCCAATCATGCATCCAACTCCCTAAACCAAGTTATTCCAAAGATTCCACCATACCTACCTACTAGCTTATGCTATTCCAAGTATATTCATGCTTTTGTTTACCTTCCAAATTAAACTTGTTATGAGAAAATTAGTGATTAAATCTCTCATGAACTTGATGGCACACTTTACTTTATTGCCTCTAATAAACTTGAACCATTGGGTCCTTCTTTGTTGCGTATATGCTTGTGCTTTATAAGTTGAAATTAGCAGAACCATGTTTCATGGGGAACGCTTTCAACATTGCACTTGTACTTTGTACCCCGTTGATATCATGTTCTTTTGCTTACGGATCCCGGCGGTGTGAAATAAAAGTGGAACTTGTAAGATCATGGAGTTTGTATGTGTGTTAGAGAAACGTCTGGGTCGCTAGCCTAAGCCATGCCTAATCATGGTGGAAACTTGCAGCATCACCATAATGAGCACTCTATGAAGCATCCTCAATAAAAACCTATGCAAATAGCAAATAAAAAGATCGTGAGATGCTCATTGTCTGCTTGCCTTGTCATTTTGATTATGGGAAAGCTCCCGTATCATGTGCAAGGGGTACCCCGTTGGCGGTTCTTAATGATACACATATACTTACAATGACAAGAGCTTACTCATGACTGAAGTTGAGTAGCATGAGGATCGGTCTTCGTAAGTAAGGGGCATGAGATTTCGGTTTATAACTTGTCAAGCATATCCTCTTAGTTGTGTCACTTTAACCTTAATCGCCTTTAAGATGCTTATGATAGGGGCAATGAGAGCTGAAAGCTATAAGTACCATAATTTTTGGAAGCTCTTTATGAGACTTGAATCCCTACTTCCTTTTACAAAGGCTTTTCTTCCACCATTATATTGAGTCTCCACCTTCTATGCACCTACTTTGAGAGCATAGTGGCCATTCTTAGTTCTATGTGCATTGTCCCAAGACTAGTTGATTGATGCATAACTTGATATTGCTTGTTTTAAACTATTGTGTATAATCACTCTTATGAACTTTGAAGGTGTCCTATGCATTTATATTTGCTACTCTATTGAGGGACAAGCTGAATACTATTATGCTATGTTTTATTTATGTGAAACAAACAAACGTCTTGCAAAGCATTGTTATTCATGAAACTTTTGTTTGTGCCTTTTCATGTTGCATCATAGTTTCTTTGCTTATTGCTAGAACTTTGTCTTTCATGTTATGATTGAAGTACTATGATCCCAGCTTTGAATGTTTTGCAATTACTTTGATCAAGTCTTTGATGGTGCATGTCACCTCAAAAATTATTCTTTCTTTTTATCACTTACCTACTCGAGGACGAGCAGGAGTTAAGCTTGGGGATGTTGATACATTGTAAATGTATCTATAATTTTTGATGTTCCATGCTTGGTTTTATCCACTTTCTTGTGTTTTCTTCCAACTTTGGAGTACTTTTCATATGATTTCTTGGACTAACCTATTAACAAGAGCCACAGTGCCAGCTGCCTGTTTTCTGTTGTTTTTTGGTTCCAAGAAAGTCAGAAAATGAATATTCTCGGAATTGGACGGGACAAAAGCCAAAGTGCCTATTTTTTCCGGAAGGGATCAAGTGCTAGAATACGAGACGGAGAAGGGCCAGGGAGCCACCACACCACCTGGCCGCGCGGCCAGGCCTGGCCCGCGCAGGGGGTGGTGTGGCCGCTCCTGGCACCCCCTCAGCCTCTCCTTCCGCCTATATATTGCCCTCAGGACGAAAACCCTAAGTACCCGATCAAAAATCCACAAAAGAGTCTGTAGCCGCCGTCATCTCCATCCCTAGATCGAGAGGGATCTGAAGCTCTTCCCGGCATCCTGCCGGAGAGGGGAATTCACCTTGGAGGCCTTCTTCATCACCATGCAAGCCTCCGGTGTGATGCGTGAGTAATTCATCCTTGGACTACGGATCCATGTAGTAGCTAGATGGCTGGTTCTCCTCCTTTGTGCTTTCATGTTTAGATCTTGTGAGCTCCGTTCATGATCAAGATCATCTATTTGAAATCCATACATGTTGTGTTTGTGGGGATCCGATGGATATTGAGATGCTATTTCAGATTGATTATTGATTCTATCATGTCTTTGTTATTTGTGATCTTTCATGCTTTCCGTTGTTAGTAGCTATCTTGGCCAACTAGATGCTAGCAACTCCAAGAGTTAGTATTTATGCTCGATAGTGGGTTCATGCCTCTGGTAATCTGGGGAAGTGATAGAAATCTCTAAGGTACTAGATGTGCTGTTGCTACTAGGGAGAAAACAACAATCCTTTGTTCATAGAACAATCGTATTGTTTACTTTACACGCAGTTCGTAAAGCAATAATCTGTTGCTTGCAACTTAATAATGGAGGAGGTTCGGACGATAATCTGAAGGTGGATTATTAGTCATAGATGCAGTTGTATGGCGGTCTATGTATTATGTTGTATTGCCCAATCAAGTCTCAAAGGAGTCAAGATGATTAGTATATGCATGTATTGCTTTCTCGGTGTTTGTCAATTGCCCCGCTGTAATTTGTTCACCCAGCATGTTATCTATCTAAGGAGAGCCACCTCTAGTGAACTATGGATCCCGGTCCTTTTTCTTTACATATAATCTACAACTGTTTACTTCTTTGTGTTTACTTTCTTCAAACTTTTACTTCTTTCCATTTGATACGTTTAATCCTTTGTTTTCCACAAAACACGGTGAGATTGACAACCTCATCGCAAGTTGGGGACAAAGTTCTGTGGTTGTGTTGTGTAGGTCTCCACGTTGCTACTAGCACCCGTAATGTGCCCTGCCAAAGCTCAGCTAGTAACACCTTTAGGGTGTTTCCTTGGTCCTACTGGTTTGATCAAACCTTGGTTTCATAACTGAGGGAAAACTTGCTGATGTGCTCATCATACCTTCCTCTTGGGGTTCCCAACGAGCTCTACGTCGAACAACGAGCACATCAGAACACACATGTAATGACTCTAGTTGTGGTTCATGAAAAGAACACACATGTAATGACACTGGTGGATCCATGTGTGGTTTGTGAAAAGAACAGACATGCAATCACACTAGGTGGATCCATGTGTGGTTTGTTTAGAGGAACAGACATGCAATGACACTGGGTGGATCCATGTGTGTTTTGTTTAGAAGAACAAAAAATGCAATGACTCTAGTTGTGGTTCATGAAAAGAACACACATGGAATGACACTGGTGGATCCATGTGTGCTTTGTGAAAAGAACAGACATGCAATAATACTAGGTGGATCCAAGTGTGGTTTTTTTAGAGGAACAAACATGCAATGCCACTAGTTGTGGTTCATGAAAAGAACACACATGCAATGACACTAGTGGATCCATGTGTGGTTTGTGAAAAGAAAACACATGCAATCACACTAGGTGGATCCATGTGTGGTTTGTTTAGAGGAACAGACATGCAATGACACTAGGTGGATCCATGTGTGGTTTATTTAGAAGAACAGACATGCAATGACTCTAGTTGTGGTTCATGAAAAGAACACACATGCAATGACACTGGTGGATCCATGTGTGGTTTGTGAAAATAATAGACATGCAATCACACTAGGTGATCCGTGCGTGTTTTTTTAGAGGAACAGACATGCAATGACACTAGGTGGATCCATGTGTGGTTTGTTTAGAAGAACAAACATGCAATGACTCTAGTTGTGATTCATGAAAAGAACACACATGCAATGACACTGGTGGATCCATGTGTGGTTTGTGAAAAGAACAGACATGCAATCACACTAGGTGGATCCATGTGTGGTTTGTTTAGAGGAACAGACATGCAATGACACTGGGTGGATCCATGTGTGGTTTGTTTAGAAGAACACACATGCAATGACACTAGTTGTGGTTCATGAAAAGAACACACATGCAATGACACTGGTGGATTCATGTGTGGTTTGTGAAAATAACACACATGCAATCACACTAGGTGGATCCATGTGTGGTTTGTTTATAGGAACAGACATCCAATGACACTAGGTGTGGTTCATGAGAAGGACAGACATGCAATCACACTCGGTGGATCCATGTGTGGTTCGTGGAAAGAACATACATGCAATGACTCTAGTTGTGGTGCATGAAAAGAACACACATGCAATGACACTGGTGTATCCATGTGTGGTTCATGAAAACAACATACATGCAATGACACTGGTGGATCCATGTGTGGTTTGTGAAAAGAATAGACATGTAATCGCACTAGGTGGATCCATGTGTGGTTTGTGAAAAGATTAGACATGCAATCACACTAGGTGGATCCATGTGTGGTTCATGAAAAGAACACACATGCAATCACACTGGTGGATCCATGTGTGGTTTCTAGAAGGAACAGATATGCAATGACTCTAGCTGTGGTTCATGAAAAGAACAGAAATGCAATGACACTGGTGGATCCATGTGTGGTTCATGAAAAGAACACACATGCAATGACACTAGTGGATCCATGTGTGGTTTGTGAAAACAATAGACATGCAATCACACTAGGTGGATCCATGTGTGGTTTGTTTAGAGGAACAGACATGCAATAACACTGGGTGTGGTTCACGAGAAGAACAAACATGCAATCACACTGGTGGATCCATATGTGGTTTGTGGAAGGAATAGACATGCACTGACTCTAGCTGTGGTTCATAAAAAGAACAGACATGCAATGACACTAGTGGATCCATGTGTGGTTCATGAAAAGACACATGCAATGACACTGGTGGATCCATGTGTGTTTTGTGAAAAGAACAGACATGCGATCACACTAGGTGGATCCCTGTGTGGTTTGTGAAAACAACAAACATACAATCACACAAGGTGGATCCATGTGTGGTTTGTTTAGAAGAACACACATGCAATGACTCTAGTTGTGGTTCATGAAAAGAACACAAATGCAATGACACCGGTGGATCCATGTGTGGTTTGTGAAAAGAACAGACATGCAATCACACTAGGTGTATCCATATGTTGTTTGTTTAGAGGAACAGACATGCAATGACACTGGGTGGATCCATGTGTGGTCTATTTAGAAGAACAGACATGCAATGATTCTAGTTGTGGTTCATGAAAAGAACACACATGCAATGACACTGGTGGATCCATGTGTGGTTTGTGAAAAGAATAGACATGCAATCACACTAGGTGGATCCATGTGTGGTTTGTTTAGAGGAACAAACATGCAATGGCACTAGTTGTGGTTCATGAAAAGAACACACATGCAATGACACTGGTGGATCCATGTGTGGTTTGTGAAAAGAACAGACATGCAATCACACTAGGTGGATCCATGTGTGGTTCGTTTAGAGGAATAGACATGCAATAACACTGGGTGGATCCATGTGTGGGTTGTTTAGCGGAATAGACATGCAATAACACTGGGTGGATCCATGTGTGGTTTGTTTAGAAGAACAGACATGCAATGACTCTAGTTGTGGTTCATGAAAAGAACACACGTGCAATGACACTGGTGGATCCATGTGTGGTTTGTGAAAAGAACAGACATGCAATCACACTAGGTGGATCCATGTGTGGTTTGTTTAGAGGAACAGACATGCAATGACACTTGGTGGATCCATGTGTGGTTTGTTTAGAAGAATACACATGCAATGGCACTAGTTGTGGTTCATGAAAAGAACACACATGCAATGACATTGGTGGATCGATGAGTGGTTTGTGAAAATTACATACATTGAATCACACTAGGTGGATCCATGTGTGGTTTGTTTAGAGGAACAGACATGCAATGACACTAGGTGTGGTTCATGAGAAGAACAGACATGCAAACACACTCGGTGGATCCATGTGTGGTTCGTGGAAAGAACAGACATGCAATGACTCTAGCTGTGGTTCATGAAAAGAATACACATGCAATGACACTGGTGTATCCATGTGTGGTTCATGAAAATAACACACATGCAATGACACTGGTGGATCCATGTGTGGTTTGTGAAAAGAACAGACATGCAATCACACTAGGTGGATCCATGTGTGGTTTGTTTAGAAGAACACACATGCAATGACTCTAGTTGTGGTTCATGAAAAGAACACACATGCAATGACACTGGAGGATCCATGTGTGGTTTGTTAAAAGAATAGACATGCAATGACACTGGTGGATCCATGTGTGGTTTGTGAAAAGAACAGACATGCAATCACACTAGGTGGATCCATGTGTGGTTTTTTTAGAGGAACAAACATGCAATCACACTAGGTGGATCCATATGTGGTTAATGAAAAGAACACACATGCAATGACACTGGTGGATCCATGTGTGGTTTGTGAAAAGAACAGACATGCGATCACACTAGGTGGATCCATGTGTGGTTTGTGAAAAGAACAGACATGCGATCACACTAGGTGGATCCATGTGTGGTTTGTTTAGAAGAAGACACATGCAATGACTCTAGTTGTGGTTAATGAAAAGAACACACATCCAATGACACTGGTGGATCCATGTGTGGTTTGTGAAAAGAATAGACATGCAATCACACTAGGTGGATCCATGTGTGGTTTGTTAGAGGAACAGACATTCAATGAGACTGGGTGGATCCATGTATGTTTTGTTTAGAAGAACAAAAAATGCAATGACTCTAGTTGTGGTTCATGAAAAGAACACACATGCAATGACACTGGTGGATCCATGTGTGGTTTGTGAAAAGAACAGACATGCAATCATACTAGGTGGATCCATGTGTGGTTTGTTTAGAGGAACAGACATGCAATGACAGTAGTTGTGGTTCATGAAAAGAACACACACATCCAATGACAGTAGTGGATCCATGTGTGGTTTGTGAAAAGAACACACATGTAATCACACTAGGTGGATCCATGTGTGGTTTGTTTAGAGGAACAGACATGCAATGACACTGGGTGGATCCATGTGTGGTTTGTTTAGCAGAACAGACATGCAATGACTCTAGTTGTGGTTCATGAAAAGAACACACATGCAATGACACTGGTGGATCCATGTGTGGTTTGTGAAAAGAACAGACATGCAATCACACTAGGTGATCCATGCGTGTTTTTTTAGAGGAACAGACATGCAATGACACTGGGTGGATCCATGTGTGGTTTGTTTAGAAGAATAGACATGCAATGACTCTAGTTGTGGGTCATGAAAAGAACCCACATGCAATGACACTGGTGTATCCATGTGTGGTTTGTGAAAAGAACAGACATGCAATCACACTAGGTGGATCCATGTGTGGTTTGTTTAGAGGAACAGACATGCAATGACACTGGGTGGATCCATGTGTGGTTTGTTTAGAAGAACACACATGCAATGACACTAGTTGTTGTTCATGAAAAGAACACACATACAATGACACTGGTGGATTCATGTGTGGTTCGTGAAAATAACAGACATGCAAACACACTAGGTGGATCCATGTGTGGTTTGTTTATAGGAACAAACATCCAATGACACTGGGTGTGGTTCATGAGAAGGACAGACATGCAATCACACTTGGTGGATCCATGTGTGGTTCGTGGAAAGAACATACATGCAATGACTCTAGTTGTGGTTTATGAAAAGAACACACATGCAATGACACTGGTGTATCGATGTGTGGTTCATGAAAAGAACATACATGCAATGCCACTGGTGGATCCATGTGTGGTTTGTGAAAAGAACAGACATGCAATCACACTAGGTGGATCCATGTGTGGTTTGTTTAGAGGAATAGACATCCAATGACACCGGGTGTGGTTCATGAAAAGAACAGACATGCAATGACCCTGGTGGATCCATATGTGGTTTTTGGAAGGAACAGACATGCAATGACTCTAGCTGTGGTTCATGAAACAAACAGACATGCAATCACACTAGGTGGGTCCATGTGTTGTTTGTTTAGAGGTATAGACATTCAATGACACTGGGTGTGGTTCATGAGAAGAACAGACATGCAATGACACTGGTGGATCCATATGTGGTTTGTGGAAGGTACAGACATGCAATGACTCTAGCCGTGGTTCATGAAAAGAACAGACATGCAATGACACTAGTGGATCCATGTGTGGTTCATGAAAACAACACACATGTAATGACACTGGTGGATCCATGTGTGGTTTGTGAAAAGAACAGACATGCGATCACACTAGGTGGATCCATGTGTGGTTCATGAGAAGAATAGACATGCAATCACACTAGGTGGATCCATGTGTGGTTTGTGGAAAGAACAGACATGCAATGACACTAGCAGTGGTTCATGAAAAGAACACACATGCAATGACACTGGTGTTTCCGTGTGTGGTTCATAAGAAGAACACGCATGCAATGAAACTGGTGGATCCATGTGTGGTTTGTGAGAAGAACATACATGCAATGACACTGGTTGTGGTTCATGAGAAGAACACACATGCAATGACACTGGTGGATCCATGTGAAGTTTGTGAAAAGAAAGACATGCAATCACACTAGGTGGATCCATGTGTGGTTTGTTTAGAGGAAAATACATGCAATGACACTGGGTCTGGTTCATGAGAAGATTAGACATGCAATCACACTAGTGGATCCATATGTGTATTGTCGAAGGAACAGAGATGCAATGACTCTAGTTGTGGTTCATGAAAAGAACAGACATGCAATGACACGGGTGGATCCATGTGTGGTTCGTGAAAAGAACAGACATGCAATCACAATAGGTGGATCCATGTGTGGTTTGTTTAGAGGAACAGACATGCAATGACACTGGGTGTGGTTCACGAGAAGAACATACATGCAATTACACTGGTGGATCCATATGTGGTTTGTGGAAGGAATAAACATGCAATGACTCTATATGTGGTTCATGAAAAGAACAGACATGCAATGACTCTAGATGTGGTTCATGAAAAGAACAGACATGCAATGACACTGGTGGATCCATGTGTGGTTCATGAAAAGAAGACACCTGCAATGACACCGGTGGATCCATGTGTGGTTTGTGAAAAGAACAGACATGCGATCAAACTAGGTGGATCCATGTGTGGTTTGTGAAAAGAACAGACATGCAATCACAATAGGTGGATCCATGCCTGGTTTGTTTAGAAGAACACACATGCAATGACTCTAGTGGTGGTTCATGAAAAGAACACAAATGCAATGACACTGGTGGATCCATGTGTTGTTTGTGATAAGAACAGACATGCAATCACACTAGGTGGATCCATGTGTTGTTTATTTAGAGGAACAGACATGCAATGACACTGGGCGGATCCATGTGTGGTCTGTTTAGAAGAACAGACATGCAATGATTCTAGTTGTGGTTAAAGAAAAGAACACACATGCAATGACACTGGTGGATCCATGTGTGGTTTGTGAAAAGAACAGACATGCAATCACACTAGGTGGATCCATGTGTGGTTGGTTTAGAGAAACAGAAATGCAATGACTGTAGCCGTGGTTCATGAAAAGGACACACATGCAATGACACTTGTGGATCCATGGGTGGTTTGTGAAAAGAACAGACATGCAATCACACTAGGTGGATCCATGTGTGATTTGTTTAGAGGAAAAGACATGCAATGACACTAGGTGGATCCATGTGTGGTTTGTTTAGACGAACAAACATGCAATGACTCTAGTTGTGGTTCATGAAAAGAACACACATGTAATGACACTGGTGGATCCATGTGTGGTTTGTGAAAAGAACAGACATGCGATCACACTAGGTGGAACCATGTGTGGTTTGTGAAAAGAACAGACATGCAATGACACTGGGTGGATCCATGTGTGGTTTGTTTAGAAGAACACACATGCAATGATTCTAGTTGTGGTTGATGAAAAGATCGCACATGCAATAACACTGGTGGATCCATGTGTGGTTTGTGAAAAGAACAGACATGCAATCACACTAGGTGGATCCATGTGTGGTTTGTTTAGAGGAACAGACATGCAATGACACTGGGTGGATCCATGTGTGGTTTGTGAGAAGAACATACATGCAATGACACTGGTTGTGGTTCATGAGAAGAACACACATGCAATGACACTGGTGGATCCATGTGAAGTTTGTGAAAAGAAAGACATGCAATCACACTAGGTGGATCCATGTGTGGTTTGTTTAGAGGAAAAGACATGCAATGACACTTGGTGTGGTTCATGAGAAGATTAGACATGCAATCACACTAGTGGATCGATATGTGGATTGTCGAAGGAACAGACATGCAATGACTCTAGTTGTGGTTCATGAAAAGAACAGACATGCAATGACACGGGTGGATCCATGTGTGGTTCGTGAAAAGAACAGACATGCAATCACAATAGGTGGATCCATGTGTGGTTTGTTTAGAGGAACGGACATGCAATGACACTGGGTGTGGTTCACGAGAAGAACATACATGCAATTACACTGGTGGATCCATATGTGGTTTGTGGAAGGAATAGACATGCAATGACTCTAGATGTGGTTCATGAAAAGAACAGACATGCAATGACACTGGTGGATCCATGTGTGGTTCATGAAAAGAAGACACCTGCAATGACACTGGTGGATCCATGTGTGGTTTGTGAAAAGAACAGACATGCGATCAAACTAGGTGGATCCATGTGTGGTTTGTGAAAAGAACAGACATGCAATCACAATAGGTGGATCCATGCCTGGTTTGTTTAGAAGAACACACATGCAATGACTCTAGTGGTGGTTCATGAAAAGAACACAAATGCAATGACACTGGTGGATCCATGTGTGGTTTGTGAAAAGAACAGACATGCAATCACACTAGGTGGATCCATGTGTTGTTTGTTTAGAGGAACAAACATGCAATGACACTGGGCGGATCCATGTGTGGTCTGTTTAGAAGAACAGACATGCAATGATTCTAGTTGTGGTTCAAGAAAAGAACACACATGCAATGACACTGGTGGATCCATGTGTGGTTTGTGAAAAGAACAGACATGCAATCACACTAGGTGGATCCATGTGTGGTTGGTTTAGAGAAACAGAAATGCAATGACTGTAGCCGTGGTTCATGAAAAGGACACACATGCAATGACACTTGTGGATCCATGGGTGGTTTGTGAAAAGAACAGACATGCAATCACACTAGGTGGATCCATGTGTGATTTGTTTAGAGGAAAAGACATGCAATGACACTAGGTGGATCCATGTGTGGTTTGTTTAGACGAACAAACATGCAATGACTCTAATTGTGGTTCATGAAAAGAACACACATGTAATGACACTGGTGGATCCATGTGTGGTTTGTGAAAAGAACAGACATGCGATCACACTAGGTGGAACCATGTGTGGTTTGTGAAAAGAACAGACATGCAATGACACTGGGTGGATCCATGTGTGGTTTGTTTAGAAGAACACACATGCAATGATTCTAGTTGTGGTTGATCAAAAGAACACACATGCAATAACACTGGTGGATCCATGTGTGGTTTGTGAAAAGAACAGACAGGCAATCACACTAGGTGGATCCATGTGTGGTTTGTTTAGAGGAACAGACATGCAATGACACTGGGTGGATCCATGTGTGGTTTGTGAGAAGAACATACATGCAATGACACTGGTTGTGGTTCATGAGAAGAACACACATGCAATGACACTGGTGGATCCATGTGAAGTTTGTGAAAAGAAAGACATGCAATCACACTAGGTGGATCCATGTGTGGTTTGTTTAGAGGAAAAGACATGCAATGACACTTGGTGTGGTTCATGAGAAGATTAGACATGCAATCACACTAGTGGATCGATATGTGGATTGTCGAAGGAACAGACATGCAATGACTCTAGTTGTGGTTCATGAAAAGAACAGACATGCAATGACACGGGTGGATCCATGTGTGGTTCGTGAAAAGAACAGACATGCAATCACAATAGGTGGATCCATGTGTGGTTTGTTTAGAGGAACGGACATGCAATGACAGTGGGTGTGGTTCACGAGAAGAACATACATGCAATTACACTGGTGGATCCATATGTGGTTTGTGGAAGGAATAGACATGCAATGACTCTAGATGTGGTTCATGAAAAGAACAGACATGCAATGACACTGGTGGATCCATGTGTGGTTCATGAAAAGAAGACACCTGCAATGACACTGGTGGATCCATGTGTGGTTTGTGAAAAGAACAGACATGCGATCAAACTAGGTGGATCCATGTGTGGTTTGTGAAAAGAACCGACATGCAATCACAATAGGTGGATCCATGCCTGGTTTGTTTAGAAGAACACACATGCAATGACTCTAGTGGTGGTTCATGAAAAGAACACAAATGCAATGACACTGGTGGATCCATGTGTGGTTTGTGAAAAGAACAGACATGCAATCACACTAGGTGGATCCATGTGTTGTTTGTTTAGAGGAACAAACATGCAATGACACTGGGCGGATCCATGTGTGGTCTGTTTAGAAGAACAGACATGCAATGATTCTAGTTGTGGTTCAAGAAAAGAACACACATGCAATGACACTGGTGGATCCATGTGTGGTTTGTGAAAAGAACAGACATGCAATCACACTAGGTGGATCCATGTGTGGTTTGTTTAGAGAAACAGAAATGCAATGACACTAGCCGTGGTTCATGAAAAGGACACACATGCAATGACACTTGTGGATCCATGGGTGGTTTGTGAAAAGAACAGACATGCAATCACACTAGGTGGATCCATGTGTGATTTGTTTAGAGGAAAAGACATGCAATGACACTAGGTGGATCCATGTGTGGTTTGTTTAGACGACCAGACATGCAATGACTCTAGTTGTGGTTCATGAAAAGAACACACATGTAATGACACTGGTGGATCCTTGTGTGGTTTGTGAAAAGAACAGACATGCGATCACACTAGGTGGAACCATGTGTGGTTTGTGAAAATAACAGACATGCAATGACACTGGGTGGATCCATGTGTGGTTTGTTTAGAAGAACACACATGCAATGATTCTAGTTGTGGTTGATGAAAAGAACACACATGCAATGACACTGATGGATCCATGTGTGGTTTGTGAAAAGAACAGACATGCAATCACACTAGGTGGATCCATGTGTGGTTTGTTTAGAGGAACAGACATGCAATGACACTGGGTGGATCCATGTGTGGTTTGTTTAGAAGAATACACATGCAATGACACTAGTTGTGGTTCATGAAAATAACACACATGCAATGACATTGGTGGATCGATGTGTGGTTTGTGAAAGAACAGACATGCAATCACACTAGGTGGATCTATGTGTGGTTTGTTTAGAGTAACAGACATGGAATGACACTGGGTGTGGTTCATGAGAAGAACAGACATGCAATCACACTCGGTGGATCCATGTGTGGTTCGTGGAAAGAACAGACATGCAATGACTCTAGCTGTGGTTCATGAAAAGAATACACATGCAATGACACTGGTGTATCCATGTGTGGTTGATGAAAATAACACACATGGAATGACAGTGGTTGATCCATGTGTGGTTTGTGAAAAGAATAGACATGCAATCACACTAGGTGGATCCATGTGTGGTTTGTGAAAAGAACAGACATGCAATCACACTGGGTGGATCCATGTGTGGTTTGTTTAGAATAACACACATGCAATGACTCGAGCTGTGGTTCATGAAAATAACACACATGCAACGACACTGGTGGATCCATGTGTGGTTTGTGAAAAGAACAGACATGCAATGACACTAGGTGGATCCATGTGTGGTTTGTGAAAAAAATAGACATGCGATCACACTAGGTGGATCCAAGTTTGGTTTGTGAAAAGAACAGACATGCCATCACACTAGGTGGATCCATGTGTGGTTTGTGAAAAGAACAGACATGCAATCACACTGGGTGGATCCATGGGTGGTTTGTTTAGAAGAACACACATGAAATGACTCTAGTTGTGGTTCATGAAAAGAACACACATGCAATGACACTGGTGGATCCATGTGTGGTTTGTGAAAAGAATAGACATGCAATGACACTAGGTGGATCCATGTGTGGTTTGTGAAAAAAAGACATGCGATCACACTTGGTGGATCCATGTGTGGTTTGTTTAGAGGAACAGACATGCAATGACACTGGGTGTGGTTCATGAAAAGAACAGACATGCAATGACACTGGTGGATCCATATGTGGTTTATGGAAGGAACAGACATGCAATGACTCTAGCTGTGGTTCATGAAAAGAACAGACATGCAATGACACTGGTGGATCCATGTGTGGTTCATGAAAAGAACAGATATGCGATCACACTAGGTGGATCCATGTGTGGTTTATGAGAAGATCAGACATGCCATCACACTAGGTGGATCCATGTGTGGTTTGTGGAAAAAACAGACATGCAATGACTCTACTTGTGGTTCATGAAAAGAACACACATGCAATGACACCGGTGTTTCCATGTGTGGTTCATAAGAAGAACACACATGCAATGAAACTGGTGGATCCATGTGTGGTTTGTGAGAAGAACATACATGCAATGACACTTGCTATGGTTCATGATAAGAACACACATGCAATGACACTGGTGGATCCATGTGAGGCTTGTGAAAAGAACAGACATGCAATCACACTAGGTGGATCCATGTGTGGTTTGTTTAGAGGAACAGACATGCAATGACACTAGGTGTGGTTCATGAGAAGAACAGACATGCAATCACACTGGTGGATCCATATGTGGTTTATGGAAGGAACAAACATGCAATGACTCTAGTTGTGGTTCATGAAAAGAACAGACATGCAATGACACTGGTGGATCCATGTGTGGTTCATGAATAGAACACATGTGCAATAACACTGGCAGATCCACATGTGGTTTGTGAAAAGAACATACATCCAATCACAATAGGTGGATCCATGTGTGGTTTGTTTAGAGAAACAGACATGCAATGATACTGGGTGTGGTTCACGAGAAGAACATACATGCAATCACACTGGGTGGATCCATGTGTGGTTTGTTTAGAAGAACACACATGCAATGACTCGAGCTGTGGTTCATGAAAGGAACACACATGCAACGACACTGGTGGATCCATGTGTGGTTTGTGAAAAGAACATACATGCAATGACACTAGGTGGATCCATGTGTGGTTTGTGAAAAAAACAGACATGCGATCACACTAGGTGGATCCATGTGTGGTTTGTGAAAAGAACACACATGCCATCACACTAGGTGGATCCATGTGTGGTTTGTGAAAAGAACAGACATGCAATCACACTGGGTGGATCCATGTGTGGTTTGTTTAGAAGAACACACATGCAATGACTCTAGTTGTGGTTCATGAAAAGAACACACATGCAATGACACTGGTGGATCCATGTGTGGTTTGTGAAAAGAATAGACATGCAATGACACTAGGTGGATCCATGTGTGGTTTGTGAAAAAAAAGACATGCGATCACACTTGGTGGATCCATGTGTGGTTTGTTTAGAGGAACAGACATGCAATGACACTAGGTGTGGTTCATGAAAAGAACAGACATGCAATGACACTGGTGGATCCATATGAGGTTTGTGGAAGGAACAGACATGCAATGACTCTAGATGTGGTTCATGAAAAGAACATACATGCAATCACACTAGGTGGGTCCATGTGTGGTTTGTTTAGAGGAACAGACATTCAATGACACTAGGTGTGGTTCATGAGAAGAGCAGATGTGCAATGACACTAGTGGATCATATGTGGTTTATGGAAGGAACAGACATGCAATGACTCTAGCTATGGTTCATGAAAAGAACAGACATGCAATGACACTGGTGGATCCATGTGTGGTTCATGAAAACAACACACATCCAATGACACTGGTGGATCCATGTGTGGTTTGTGAAAAGAACAGATATGCGATCACACTAGGTGGATCCATGTGTGGTTCATGAGAAGATCAGACATGCCATCACACTAGGTGGATCCATGTGTGGTTTGTGGAAAAAACAGACATGCAATGACTCTAGCTGTGGTTCATGAAAAGAACACACATGTAATGACACCGGTGTTTCCATGTGTGGTTCATAAGAAGAACACACATTCAATGAAACTGGTGGATCCATGTGTGGTTTGTGAGAAGAACATACATGCAATGACACTTGCTATGGTTCATGATAAGAACACACATGCAATGACACTAGGTGGATCCATGTGAGGCTTGTGAAAAGAACAGACATGCAATCACACTAGGTGGATCCATGTGTGATTTGTTTAGAGGAACAGACATGCAATGACACTAGGTGTGGTTCATGAGAAGAACAGACATGCAATCACACTGGTGGATCCATATGTGGTTTGTGGTAGGAACAAACATGCAATGACTCTAGCTGTGGTTCATGAAAAGAACAGACATGCAATGACACTGGTGGATCCATGTGTGGTTCATGAATAGAACACACGTGGAATGACACTGGCGGATCCATGTGTGGTTTGTGAAAATAACATACATGCAATCACAATAGGTGGATCCATGTGTGGTTTGTTTAGAGAAACAGACATGCAATGATACTGGGTGTGGTTCACGAGAAGAACATAGATGCAATCACACTGGTGGATCCATATGTGGTTTGTGGAAGGAATAGACATGCAATGACCCTAGTTGTGGTTCATGAAAAGAACAGACATGCAATGACACTGGTGGATCCATGTGTGGTTAATGAAAAGAAGACACCTGCAATGACACTGGTGGATCGATGTGTGGTTTGTGAAAAGAACAGACATATGATCAGACTAGGTGGATCCATGTGTGGTTTGTGAAAAGAACAGACATGCGATCACACTAGGTGGATCCATGTGTGGTTTGTGAAAAGAACAGACATGCAATCACACTAGGTGGATCCATGTGTGGTTTGTTTAGAAGAACACACATGCAATGACTCTAGTTGTGGTTCATGAAAAGAACACAAATGCAATGACACTGGTGGATCCATGTGGGGTTTGTAAAAAGAAAAGACATGCAATCACACTAGGTGGATCCATGTGTTGTTTGTTTAGAGGAATAGACATGCAATGAAACTGGGTGAATCCATGTGTGGTCTGTTTAGAAGAACAGACATGCAATGATTCTAGTTGTGGTTCATGAAAAGAACACACATGCAATGACACTGGTGGATCCATGCGCGGTTTGTGAAAAGAACAGACATGCAATCACACTAGGTGGATCCATGTGTGGTTTGTTTAGAGGAACAGACATGCAATGACACTGGGTGAATCCATGTGTGGTTTGTTTAGAATAACAGACATGCAATGATTCTAGTTGTGGTTCATGAAAAGAACACACATGCAATGACACTACTGGATCCATGTGCGGTTTGTGAAAAGAACAGACATGCAATCACACTAGGTGGATCCATGTGTGGTTTGTTTAGAGGAACAGACATGCAATGACACTAGGTGGATCCATGTGTGGTTTGTTTAGAAGAATACACATGCAATGACACTAGTTGTGGTTCATGAAAAGAACACACATGCAATGACATTGGTGGATCGATGTGTGGTTTGTGAAAATTACATACATTGAATCACACTAGGTGGATCCATGTGTGGTTTGTTTAGAGGAACAGACATGCAATGACACTGGGTGTGGTTCATGAGAAGAACAGACATGCAATCACACTCGGTGGATCCATGTGTGGTTCGTGGAAAGAACAGACATGCAATGACTCTAGCTGTGGTTCATGAAAAGAATACACATGCACTGACACTGGTGTATCCATGTGTGGTTCATGAAAATAAAACACATGCAATGACACTGGTGGATCCATGTGTGGTTTGTGAAAAGAACAGACATGCAATCACACTGGGTGGATCCATGTGTGGTTTGTTTAGAAGAACACACATGCAATGACTCTAGTTGTGGTTCATGAAAAGAACACACATGCAATGACACTGGTGGAACCATGTGTGGTTTGTTAAAAGAACAGACATGCAATGACACTGGTGGATCCATGTGTGGTTTGTGAAAAGAACAGACATGCAATCACACTAGGTGGATCCTTGTGTGGTTTGTTTAGAAGAACAAACATGCAATCACACTAGGTGGATCCATATGTGGTTCATGAAAAGAACACACATGCAATGACACTTGTGGATCCATGTGTGGTTTCTGAAAAGAACACACATGCGATCACACTAGGTGGATCCATGTGTGGTTTTTTTAGAAGAAGACACATGCAATGACTCTAGTTATGGTTCATGAAAAGAACACACATGCAATGACACTGGTGGATCCATGTGTGGTTTGTGAAAAGAACAGACATGCAATCACACTAGGTGGATCCATGTGTGGTTTGTTAGAGGAACAGATATGCAATGCCACTAGGTGGATCCATGTGTGTTTTGTTTAGAAAAACAAAAAATGCAATGACTCTAGTTCTGGTTCATGAAAAGAACACACATGCAATGGCACTGGTGGATCCATGTGTGGTTTGTGAAAAGAACAGACATGCAATCATACTAGGTGGATCCATGTGTGGTTTGTTTAGAGGAACAGACATGCAATGACACGAGTTGTGGTTCATGAAAATAACACACATGCAATGACACTAGTGGATCCTTGTGTGGTTTGTGAAAAGAACAGACATCACACTAGGTGGATCCATGTGTGGTTTATTTAGAGGAACAGACATGCAATGACACTGGGTGGATGCATATGTGGTTTGTTTAGAAGAACAGACATGCAATGACTCTAGTTGTGGTTCATGAAAAGAACACACATGCAATGACACTGGTGGATCCATGTGTGGTTTGTGAAAAGAACAGACATGCAATCACACTAGGTGATCCATGCATGTTTTTTTAGAGGAACATACATGCAATGACACTAGGTGGATCCATGTGTGGTTTGTTTAGAAGAACAGACATGCAATGAGTCTAGTTGTGGTTCATGAAAAGAACACACATGCAATGACACTGGTGGATCCATGTGTGGTTAATGAAAAGAAGACACCTGCAATGACACTGGTGGATAGATGTGTGGTTTGTGAAAAGAACAGACATATGATCACACTAGGTGGATCCATGTGTGGTTTGTGAAAAGAACTGACATGCAATCACACTAGGTGGATCCATGTGTGGTTTGTTTAGAAGAACACACATGCAATGACTCTAGTTGTGGTTCATGAAAAGAACACAAATGCAATGACACTGGTGGATCCATCTGTGGTTTGTAAAAAGAAAAGACATGCAATCACACTAGGTGGATCCATGTGTTGTTTGTTTAGAGGAATAGACATGCAATGACACTGGGTGAATCCATGTGTGGTCTGTTTAGAAGAACAGACATGCAATGATTCTAGTTGTGGTTCATGAAAAGAACACACATGCAATGACACTGGTGGATCCATGCGCGGTTTGTGAAAAGAACAGACATGCAATCACACTAGGTGGATCCATGTGTGGTTTGTTTAGAGGAACAGACATGCAATGACACTGGGTGGATCCATGTGTGGTTTGTTTAGAATAACAGACATGCAATGATTCTAGTTGTGGTTCATGAAAAGAACACACATGCAATCACACTGCTGGATCCATGTGCGGTTTGTGAAAAGAACAGACATGCAATCACACTAGGTGGATCCATGTGTGGTTTGTTTAGAGGAACAGACATGCAATGACACTAGGTGGATCCATGTGTGGTTCGTTTAGAAGAATACACATGCAATGACACTAGTTGTCGTTCATGAAAAGAACACACATGCAATGACATTGGTGGATCGGTGTGTTGTTTGTGAAAATTACAGACATGCAATCACACTAGGTGGATCCATGTGTGGTTTGTTTAGAGGAATAGACATGCAATGACACTGGGTGTGGTTCATGAGAAGAACAGACTTGAAATCACACTCGGTGGATCCATGTGTGGTTCGTGGAAAGAACAGACATGCAATGACTCTAGTTGTGGTTCATGAAAAGAATACACATGCACTGACACTGGTGTATCCATGTGTGGTTCATGAAAATAACACACATGCAATGACACTGGTGGATCCATGTGTGGTTTGTGAAAAGAACAGACATGCAATCACACTGGGTGGATCCATGTGTGGTTTGTTTGGAAGAACACACATCCAATGACTTTAGTTGTGGTTCATGAAAAGAACACACATGCAATGACACTGGTGGATCCATGTGTGGTTTGTTAAAAGAACAGACATGCAATGACACTGGTGGATCCATGTGTGGTTTGTGAAAAGAACAGACATGCAATCACACTAGGTGGATCCATATGTGGTTTGTTTAGAGGAACAAACATGCAATCACACTAGGTGGATCCATATGTGGTTCATGAAAAGAACACACATGCAATGAAACTTGTGGATCCATGTGTGGTTTGTGAAAAGAACACGCATGCGATCACATTAGGTGGATCCATGTGTGGTTTGTTTAGAAGAAGACACATGCAATGACTCTAGTTATGGTTCATGAAAAGAACACACATGAAATGACACTGGTGGATCCATGTGTGGTTTGTGAAAAGAACAGACATGCAATCACACTAGGTGGATCCATGTGTGGTTAGTTAGAGGAACAGACATGCAATGCCACTAGGTGGATCCATGTGTGTTTTGTTTAGAAAAACAAAAAATGCAATGACTCTAGTTCTGGTTCATGAAAAGAACACACATGTAATGACACTGGTGGATCCATGTGTGGTTTGTGAAAAGAACAGACATGCAATCATACTAGGTGGATCCATGTGTGGTTTGTTTAGAGGAACAGACATGCAATGACACTAGTTGTGGTTCATGAAAAGAACACACATGCAATGACACTAGTGGATCCATGTGTGGTTTGTGAAAAGAACACACATCACACTAGGTGGATCCATGTGTGGTTTGTTTAGAGGAACAGACATGCAATGACACTGGGTGGATCCATGTGTTGTTTGTTTAGAAGAACAGACATGCAATGACTCTAGTTGTGGTTCATGAAAAGAACACACATGCAATGACACTGGTGGATCCATGTGTTGTTTTTGAAAAGAACAGACATGCAATCACACTAGGTGATCCATGCATGTTTTTTTAGAGGAACAAACATGCCATGACACTAGGTGGATCCACGTGTGGTTTGTTTAGAAGAACAGACATGCAATGACTCTAGTTGTGGTTCATGAAAAGAACACACATGCAATAACACTGGTGGATCCATGTGTGGTTTGTGAAAAGAACAGACATGCAATCACACTAGGTGGATCCATGTGTGGTTTGTTTAGAGGAACAGACATGCAATGACACTGGGTGGATCCATGTGTGGTTTGTTTAGAACAACACACATGCAGTGACACTAGTTGTGGTTCATGAAAAGAACACACATGCAATGACACTGGTGGATTCATGTGTGGTTTGTGAAAATAACAGACATGCAATCACACTAGGTGGATCCATGTGTGGTTTGTTTATAGGAACAGACATCCAATGACACTGGGTGTGGTTCATGAGAATGACAGACATGCAATCACACTCGGTGGATCCATGTGTGGTTCGTGGAAAGAACATACATGCAATGACTCTAGTTGTGGTGCATGAAAAGAACACACATGCAATGACACTGGTGTATCCATGTGTGGTTCATGAAAAGAACATACATGCAATGACACTGGTGGATCCATGTGTGGTTTGTGAAAAGAACAGACATGCAATCACACTAGGTGGATCCATGTGTGGTTTGTGAAAAGATTAGACATGCAATCACACTGGGTGGATCCATGTGTGGTTTGTTTAGAAGAACATACATGCAATGACTATTTGTGGTTCATGAAAAGAACACACATGCAATGACACTGGTGGATCCATGTGTGGTTTGTGAAAAGAACAGACATGCAATCACACTAGGTGATCGATGTGTTTTTTAGAGGAATAGACATGGAATGACACTAGGTGGATCCATGTGTGGTTTGTTTGGAAGAACAGACATGCAATCACTCTAGTTATGGTTCATGAAAAGAAGACACCTGCAATGACACTGGTGGATCGATGTGTGGTTTGTGAAAAGAACAGACATATGATCACACTAGGTGGATCCATGTGTGGTTTGTGAAAAGAACAGACATGCAATCACACTAGGTGGATCCATGTGTGGTTTGTTTAGAAGAACACACATGCAATGACTCTAGTTGTGGTTCATGAAAAGAACACAAATGCAATGACACTGGTGGATCCATGTGTGGTTTGTAAAAAGAAAAGACATGCAATCACACTAGGTGGATCCATGTGTTGTTTGTTTAGAGGAATAGACATGCAATGACACTGGGTGAATCCATGTGTGGTCTGTTTAGAAGAACAGACATGCAATGATTCTAGTTGTGGTTCATGAAAAGAACACACATGCAATGACACTGGTGGATCCATGTGGGGTTTGTGAAAAGAACAGACATGCAATTACACTAGGTGGATCCATGTGTGGTTTGTTTCGAGGAACAGACATGCAATGACACTGGGTGGATCCATGTGTGGTTTGTTTAGAATAACAGACATGCAATGATTCTAGTTGTGGTTCATGAAAAGAACACACATGCAATGACACTGCTGGATCCAAATGCGGTTTGTGAAAAGAACAGACATGCAATCACACTAGGTGGATCCATGTGTGGTTTGTTTAGAGGAACAGACATGCAATGACACTAGGTGGATCCATGTGTGGTTTGTTTAGAAGAATACACATGCAATGACACTAGTTGTGGTTCATGAAAAGAACACACATGCAATGACATTGGTGGATCGATGTGTGGTTTGTGAAAATTATAGACATGCAATCACACTAGGTGGATCCATGTGTGGTTTGTTTAGAGGAACAGACATGCAATGACACTGGGTGTGGTTCATGAGAAGAACAAACATGCAATCACACTCGGTGGATCCATGTGTGGTTCGTGGAAAGAACAGACATGCAATGACTCTAGCTGTGGTTCATGAAAAGAATACACATGCACTGACACTGGTGTATCCATGTGTGGTTCATGAAAATAACACACATGCAATGACACTGGTGGATCCATGTGTGGTTTGTGAAAAGAACAGACATGCAATCACACTGGGTGGATCCATGTGTGGTTTGTTTAGAAGAACACACATGCAATGACTCTAGTTGTGGTTCATGAAAAGAACACACATGCAATGACACTGGTGGATCCATGTGTGGTTTGTTAAAAGAACATACATGCAATGACACTGGTGGATCCATGTGTGGTTTGTGAAAAGAACAGACATGCAATCACACTAGGTGGATCCATGTGTGGGTTTGTTTAGAGGAACAAACATGCAATCACACTAGGTGGATCCATATGTGGTTCATGAAAAGAACACACATGCAATGACACTTGTGGATCCATGTGTGGTTTGTGAAAAGAACACACATGCGATCACACTAGGTGGATCCATGTGTGGTTTGTTTAGAAGAAGACACATGCAATGCCTCTAGTTGTGATTCATGAAAAGAACACACATGCAATGACACTGGTGGATCCATGCGTGGTTTGTGAAAAGAACAGACATGCAATCACACTAGGTGGATCCATGTGTGGTTTGTTAGAGGAACAGACATGCAATGCCACTAGGTGGATCCATGTGTGTTTTGTTTAAAAAACAAAAAATGCAATGACTCTAGTTGTGGTTCATGAAAAGAACACACATGCAATGACACTGGTGGATCCATGTGTGGTTTGTTTAGAGGAACAGACATGCAATGACACTAGTTGTGGTTCATGAAAAGAACACACATGCAATGACACTAGTGGATCTGTGTGGTTTGTGAAAAGAACACACATCACACTAGGTGGATCCATGTGTGGCTTGTTTAGAGGAACAGACATGCAATGACACTGGGTGGATCCATGTGTGGTTTGTTTAGAAGAATAGACATGCAATGACTCTAGTTGTGGTTAATGAAAAGAACACACATGCAATGACACTGGTGGATCCATGTGTGGTTTGTGAAAAGAACAGACATGCAATCACACTAGGTGATCCATGCATGTTTTTTAGAGGAACAGACATGCAATGACACTAGGTGGATCCATGTGTGGTTTGTTTATAAGAACAGACATGCAATGACTCTAGTTGTGGTTCATGAAAAGAACACACATGCAATGACACTGGTGGATCCATGTGTGGTTTGTGAAAAGAACAGACATGCAATCACACTAGGTGGATCCATGTGTGGTTTGTTTAGAGGAACAGACATGCAATGACACTGGGTGGATCCATGTGTGGTTTGTTTAGAAGAACACACATGCAATGACACTGGTGGATTCATGTGTGGTTTGTGAAAATAACAGACATGCAATCACACTAGGTGGATCCATGTGTGGTTTGTTTATAGGAACAGACATCCAATGACACTGGGTGTGGTTCATGAGAAGGACAGACATGCAATCACACTCGGTGGATCCATGTGTGGTTCGTGGAAAGAACATACATGCAATGACTCTAGTTGTGGTGCATGAAAATAACACACATGCAATGACACTGGTGTATCCATGTGTGGTTCATGAAAAGAACATACATGCAATGACACTGGTGGATCCATGTGTGGTTTGTGAAAAGAACAGACATGCAATCACACTAGGTGGATCCATGTGTGGTTTGTTTAGAAGAACACACATGCAATGACTCTAGTTGTGGTTCATGAAAAGAACACAAATGCAATGACACTGGTGGATCCATGTGTGGTTTGTAAAAAGAAAAGACACGCAATCACACTAGGTGGATCCATGTGTTGTTTGTTTAGAGGAATAGACATGCAATGACACTGGGTGAATCCATGTGTGGTCTGTTTAGAAGAACAGACATGCAATGATTCTAGTTGAGGTTCATGAAAAGAACACACATGCAATGACACTGGTGGATCCATGTGGGGTTTGTGAAAAGAACAGACATGCAATTACACTAGGTGGATCCATGTGAGGTTTGTTTCGAGGAACAGACATGCAATGACACTGGGTGGATCCATGTGTGGTTTGTTTAGAATAACAGACATGCAATGATTCTAGTTGTGGTTCATGAAAAGAACACACATGCAATGACACTGCTGGATCCAAATGCGGTTTGTGAAAAGAACAGACATGCAATCACACTAGGTGGATCCATATGTGGTTTGTTTAGAGGAACAGACATGCAATGACACTAGGTGGATCCATGTGTGGTTTGTTTAGAAGAATACACATGCAATGACACTAGTTGTGGTTCATGAAAAGAACACACATGCAATGACATTGGTGGATCGATGTGTGGTTTGTGAAAATTACAGACATGCAATCACACTAGGTGGATCCATGTGTGGTTTGTTTAGAGGAACAGACATGCAATGACACTGGGTGTGGTTCATGAGAAGAACAAACATGCAATCACACTCGGTGGATCCATGTGTGGTTCGTGGAAAGAACAGACATGCAATGACTCTAGCTGTGGTTCATGAAAAGAATACACATGCACTGACACTGGTGTATCCATGTGTGGTTCATGAAAATAACACACATGCAATGACACTGGTGGATCCATGTGTGGTTTGTGAAAAGAACAGACATGCAATCACACTGGGTGGATCCATGTGTGGTTTGTTTAGAAGAACACACATGCAATGACTCTAGTTGTGGTTCATGAAAAGAACACACATGCAATGACACTGGTGGATCCATGTGTGGTTTGTTAAAAGAACAGACATGCAATGACACTGGTGGATCCATGTGTGGTTTGTGAAAAGAACAGACATGCAATCACACTAGGTGGATCCATGTGTGGGTTTGTTTAGAGGAACAAACATGCAATCACACTAGGTGGATCCATATGTGGTTCATGAAAAGAACACACATGCAATGACACTTGTGGATCCATGTGTGGTTTGTGAAAAGAACACACATGCGATCACACTAGGTGGATCCATGTGTGGTTTGTTTAGAAGAAGACACATGCAATGCCTCTAGTTGTGGTTCATGAAAAGAACACACATGCAATGACACTGGTGGATCCATGCGTGGTTTGTGAAAAGAACAGACATGCAATCACACTAGGTGGATCCATGTGTGGTTTGTTAGAGGAACAGACATGCAATGCCACTAGGTGGATCCATGTGTGTTTTGTTTAAAAAAAAAATGCAATGACTCTAGTTGTGGTTCATGAAAAGAACACACATGCAATGACACTGGTGGATCCATGTGTGGTTTGTTTAGAGGAACAGACATGCAATGACACTAGTTGTGGTTCATGAAAAGAACACACATGCAATGACACTAGTGGATCTGTGTGGTTTGTGAAAAGAACACACATCACACTAGGTGGATCCATGTGTGGCTTGTTTAGAGGAACAGACATGCAATGACACTGGGTGGATCCATGTGTGGTTTGTTTAGAAGAATAGACATGCAATGACTCTAGTTGTGGTTAATGAAAAGAACACACATGCAATGACACTGGTGGATCCATGTGTGGTTTGTGAAAAGAACAGACATGCAATCACACTAGGTGATCCATGCATGTTTTTTTAGAGGAACAGACATGCAATGACACTAGGTGGATCCATGTGTGGTTTGTTTAGAAGAACAGACATGCAATGACTCTAGTTGTGGTTCATGAAAAGAACACACATGCAATGACACTGGTGGATCCATGTGTGGTTTGTGAAAAGAACAGACATGCAATCACACTAGGTGGATCCATGTGTGGTTTGTTTAGAGGAACAGACATGCAATGACACTGGGTGGATCCATGTGTGGTTTGTTTAGAAGAACACACATGCAATGACACTGGTGGATTCATGTGTGGTTTGTGAAAATAACAGACATGCAATCACACTAGGTGGATCCATGTGTGGTTTGTTTATAGGAACAGACATCCAATGACACTGGGTGTGGTTCATGAGAAGGACAGACATGCAATCACACTCGGTGGATCCATGTGTGGTTCGTGGAAAGAACATACATGCAATGACTCTAGTTGTGGTGCATGAAAATAACACACATGCAATGACACTGGTGTATCCATGTGTGGTTCATGAAAAGAACATACATGCAATGACACTGGTGGATCCATGTGTGGTTTGTGAAAAGAACAGACATGCAATCACACTAGGTGGATCCATGTGTGGTTTGTGAAAAGATTAGACATGCAATCACACTAGGTGGATCCATGTGTGGTTTGTTTAGAAGAACAGACATGCAATGACTCTATTTGTGGTTCAGGAAAAGAACACACATGCAACGACACTGGTGGATCCATGTGTGGTTTGTGAAAAGAACAGACATGCAATCACACTAGGTGATCGATGTGTTTTTTAGAGGAATAGACATGGAATGACACTAGGTGGATCCATGTGTGGTTTGTTTGGAAGAACAGACATGCAACACTCTAGTTGTGGTTCATGAAAAGAACACACATGCAATGACACTGGTGGATCCATGTGTGATTTGTGAAAAGAACAGACATGCAATCACACTAGGTGGTTCCATGTGTGGTTTGTTTAGAGGAACAGACATGCAATGACAGTGGGTGTGGTTCATGAGAAGGACAGATATGCAATCACACTCGGTGGATCCATGTGTGGTTCGTGGAAAGAACATACATGCAATGAATCTAGTTGTGGTTTATGAAAAGAACACACATGCAATGACATTGGTGTATCCATGTGTGGTTCATGAAAAGAACATACCTGCAATGACACTGGTGGATCGATGTGTGGTTTGTGAAAAGAACAGACATGCAATCACACTAGGTGGATCCATGTGTGGTTTGTGAAAAGAACAGACATGCAATCACACTAGGTGGATCCATGTGTGGTTTGTTTAGAAGAACACACATGCAATGACTCTAGTTGTGGTTCATAAAAAGAACACACATGCAATGACACTGGTGGATCCATGTGTGGTTTGTGAAAAGAATAGACATGCAATCACACTAGGTGGATCCATGTGTGATTTGTTTAGAGGAACAGACATGCAATGACACTAGGTGTGGTTCATGAAAAGAACAGACAGGCAATGACACTGGTGGATCCATATGTGGTTTGTGGAAGGAACAAACATGCAATGACTCTAGCTGTGGTTCATGAAACGAACAGACATGCAATCACACTAGGTGGGTCCATGTGTGGTTTGTTTAGAGGTATAGACATTCAATGACACTGGGTGTGGTTCATGAGAAGAACAGACATGCAATGACACTGGTGGATCCATATGTGGTTTGTGGAAGGAACATACATGCAATGACTCTAGCTGTGGTTCATGAAACGAACAAACATGCAATGACACTGGTGGATCCATGTGTGGTTCATGAAAACAACACACATGTAATGACACACTGGTGGATCCATGTGTGGTTTGTGAAAAGAACAGACATGCGATCACACTACGTGGATCCATGTGTGGTTCATGAGAAGAATAGACATGCAATCACACTAGGTGGATCCATGTGTGGTTTGTGGAAAGAACAGACATGCAATGACACTAGATGTGGTTCATGAAAAGAACACACATGCAATGAAACTGGTGGATCCATGTGTGGTTTGTGAGAAGAACATACATGCAATGACACTGGTTGTGGTTCATGAGAATAACACACATGCAATGACACTGGTGGATCCATTTGAAGTTTGTGAAAATAACAGACATGCAATCACACTAGGTGGATCCATGTGTGGTTTATTTAGAGGAAAAGACATGCAATGACACTGGGTGTGGTTCATGAGAAGATTAGACATGCAATCACACTAGTGGATCCATATGTGGATTGTCGAAGGAACAGACATGCAATGACTCTAGCTGTGGTTCATGAAAAGAACAGACATGCAATGAGACTGGTGGATCCATGTGTGGTTCATGAAAAGAACAGACATGCAATCACAATAGGTGGATCCATGTGTGGTTTGTTTAGAGGAACAGACATGCAATGACACTGGGTGTGGTTCACGAGAAGAACATAGATGCAATTACACTGGTGGATCCATATGTGGTTTGTGGAAGGAATAGACATGCAATGACTCTAGATGTGGTTCATGAAAAGAACAGACATGCAATGACACTGGTGGATCCATGTGTGGTTCATGAAAAGAAGACACCTGCAATGACACTGGTGGATCCATGTGTGGTTTGTGAAAAGAACAGACATGCGATCACACTAGGTGGATCCATGTGTGGTTTGTGAAAAGAACAGACATGCAATCACACTAGGTGGATCCATGTGTGGTTTGTTTATAAGAACACACATGCAATGACTCTAGTTGTGGTTCATGAAAAGAACACAAATGCAATGACACTGGTGGATCCATGTGTGGTTTGTGAAAAGAACAGACATGCAATCACACTAGGTGGATCCATGTGTTGTTTGTTTAGAGGAACAAACATGCAATGACACTGGGTGGATCCATGTGTGGTCTATTTAGAAGAACAGACATGCAATGATTCTAGTTGTGGTTCAAGAAAAGAACACACATGGAATGACACTGGTGGATCCATGTGTGGTTTATGAAAAGAACAGACATACAATCACACTAGGTGGATACATGTGTGGTTTCTTTAGAGGAACAAACATGCAATGACACTAGCTGTGGTTCATGAAAACAACACACATGCAATGACACTTGTGGATCCATGGGTGGTTTGTGAAAAGAACAGACATGCAATCACACTAGGTGGATCCATGTGTGATTTGTTTAGAGGAAAAGACATGCAATGACACTAGGTGGCTCGATGTGTGGTTTGTTTAGAAGAACAGACATGCAATGACTCTAGTTGTGGTTCATGAAAAGAACACACATGTAATGACACTGGTGGATCCATGTGTGGTTTGTGAAAAGAACAGACATGCGATCACACTAGGTGGATCCATGTGTGGTTTGTGAAAAGAATAGACATGCAATGACACTGGGTGGATCCATGTGTGGTTTGTTTAGAAGAACACACATGCAATGATTCTAGTTGTGGTTGATGAAAAGAACACACGTGCAATGACACTGGTGGATCCATGTGTGGTTTGTGAAAAGAACAGACATGCAATCACACTAGTTGGGTCCATGTGTGGTTTGTTTAGAGGAACAGACATGCAATGACACTGGGTGGATCCATGTGTGGTTTGTTTAGAAGAATACACATGCAATGACACTAGTTGTGGTTCATGAAAATAACACACATGCAATGACATTGGTGGATCGATGTGTGGTTTGTGAAAGAAGAGACATGTAATCACACTAGGTGGATCTATGTGTGGTTTGTTTAGAGGAACAGACATGGAATGACACTGGGTGTGGTTAATGAGAAGAACAGACATGCAATCACACTCGATGGATCCATGTGTGGTTCGTGGAAAGAACAGACATGCAATGACTCTAGCTGTGGTTCATGAAAAGAATACACATGCAATGACACTGGTGTATTCATGTGTGGTTCATGAAAATAACACACATGCATTGACACTGGTGGATCCATGTGTGGTTTGTGAAAAGAACAGACATGTAATCACACTAGGTGGATCCATGTGTGGTTTGTGAAAAGAACAGACATGCAATCACACTGGGTGGATCCATGTGTGGTTTGTTTAGAAGAACACACATGCAATGACTCGAGCTATGGTTCATGAAAAGAACACACATGCAATGACACTGGTGGATCCATGTGTGGTTTGTGAAAAGAAAAGACATGCAATGACACTAGGTGGATCCATGTGTGGTTTGTGAAAAAAACTGACATGCGATCACACTAGGTGGATCCATGTGTGGTTTGTGAAAAGAACAGACATGCAATCACACTAGGTGGATCCATGTGTGGTTTGTGAAAAGAACAGACATGCAATCACACTGGGTGGATCCATGTGTGGTTTGTTTAGAAGAACACACATGCAATGACTCTAGTTGTGGTTCATGAAAAGAACACACATGCAATGACATTGGTGGATCCATGTGTGGTTTGTGAAAAGAACAGACTTGCAATGACACTAGGTTGATCCATGTGTGGTTTGTGAAAAAAACCGACATGCGATCACACTTGGTGGATCCATGTGTGGTTTGTTTAGAGGAACAGACATGCAATGACACTAGGTGTGGTTCATGAAAAGAACAGACATGCAATGACACTGGTGGATCCATATGTGGTTTGTGGAAGGAACAGACATGCAATGACTCTAGATGTGGTTCATGAAAAGAACATACATGCAATCACACTAGGTGGGTCCATGTGTGGTTTGTTTAGAGGAACAGACATGCAATGACACTAGGTGTGGTTCATGAGAAGAACAGACATACAATCACACTGGTGGATCCATATGTGGTTTGTGGAAGGAACAAACATGCAATGACTCTAGCTATGGTTCATGAAAAGAATAGACATGCAATGACACTGGTGGATTGATGTGTGGTTCATGAAAAGAACACACATGCAATGACACTGGTGGATCCATGTGTGGTTTGTGAAAAGAACATACATGCAATCACAATAGGTGGATCCATGTGTGGTTTGTTTAGAGGAATAGACATGCAATGACACTGGGTGTGGTTCACGAGAAGAACATACATGCAATCACACTGGTGGATCCATATGTGGTTTGTGGAAGGAATAGACATGCAATGACCCTAGTTGTGGTTCATGAAAAGAACAGACATGCAATGACACTAGTGGATCCATGTGTGGTTAATGAAAAGAAGACACCTGCAATTACACTGGTGGATCCATGTGTGGTTTGTGAAAAGAACAGACATGTGATCACACTAGGTGGATCCATGTGTGGTTTGTGAAAAGAACAGACATGCAATCACACTAGGTGGATCCATGTGTGGTTTGTTTAGAAGAACACACATGCAATGACTCTAGTTCTGGTTCATGAAAAGAACACAAATGCAATGACACTGGTGGATCCATGTGTGGTTTGTAAAAAGAAAAGACATGCAATCACACTAGGTGGATCCATGTGTTGTTTGTTTAGAGGAAAAAACATGCAACGACACTGGGTGGATCCATGTGTGGTTTGTTTAGAAGAACAGACATGCAATGACTCTAGTTGTGGTTCATGAAAAGAACACACATGCAATGACACTGGTGGATCCATGTGTGGTTTGTGAAAAGAACAGACATGCGATCACACTAGGTGGATCCATGTGTGGTTTGTTTAGGGGAATAGACATGCAATGACACTGGGTGGATCCATGTGTGGTTTGTTTAGAAGAATACACATGCAATGACACTAGTTGTGGTTCATGAAAAGAACACACATGCAATGACATTGGTGGATCGATGTGTGGTTGAAAAGAACAGACATGCAATCACACTAGGTGGATCCATGTGTGGTTTGTTTAGAGGAACAGACATGCAATGACACTGCGTGTGGTTCATGAGAAGAACATACATGCAATCACACTCGGTGGGTCCATGTGTGCTTCGTGGAAAGAACAGACATGCAATGACTCTAGCTGTGGTTCATGAAAAGAATACACGTGTAATGACACTGGTGTATCCATGTGTGCTTCACGAAAATAACACACATGCAATGACACTGGTGGATCCATGTGTGACTTGTGAAAATAACAAACATTTAATCACACTAGGTGGATCCATGTGTGGTTTGTGAAAACAACAGACATGCAATCACACTGGGTGGATCGATGTGTGGTTTGTTTAGAAGAACACACATGCAATGACTCGAGCTGTGGTTCATGAAAAGAACACACATGCAATGACACTGGTGGATCCATGTGTGGTTCATGAAAAGAACATACATGCAATGACACTGGTGGATCCATGTGTGGTTTGTGAAAAGAACAGACATGCAATCACACTAGGTGGATCCATGTGTGGTTTGTGAAAAGGACAGACATGCAATCACACTAGGTGGATCCATGTGTGGTTTGTTTAGAATAACACACATGCAATGACTCTAGGTGGATCCATGTGTGGTTCGTTTAGAAGAACACACATGCAATGACTCTAGTTGTGGTTCATGAAAAGAACACACATGCAATGACACTCGTTGATCCATGTGTGGTTTGTGAAAAGAACAGACATGCAATGACACTACGTGGATCCATGTGTGGTTTGTTTAGAGGAACAGACATGCAATGACATTGGGTGGATCCATGTGTGGTTTGTTTAGAAGAACAGACATGCAATGACTCTAGTTGTGGTTCATGAAAATAACACAAATGCAATGACACTGGTGGATCCATGTGTGGTTTTTGAAAAGAACAGACATGCAATCACACTAGGTGGATCCATGTGTGGTTTGTTTAGAGGAACAAACATGCAATGACACTAGGTGGATCCATGTATGGTTTTTTAGAAGAACACACATGCAATGACACTAGTTGTGGTTCATGAAAAGAACACACAAGCAATGACACTGGTGGATCCATGTGTGGTTTGTGAAAAGAACAGACATGCAATCACACTAGGTGGATCCATGTGTGGTTTGTTTAGAGGAACAGACATGTAATGACACTGGTGTGGTTCATCAGAAGAACACACATTGTATTCACACTAGGTGGATCCATGTGTGGTTTGTGGAAAGAACAGACATGCAATGACTCTAGTTGTGGTTCATGAAAAGAACACACATGCAATGACATTGGTGGATCGATGTGTGGTTGAAAAGAACAGACATGCAATCACACTAGGTGGATCCATGTGTGGTTTGTTTAGAGGAACAGACATGCAATGACACTGCGTGTGGTTCATGAGAAGAACATACATGCAATCACACTCGGTGGGTCCATGTGTGCTTCGTGGAAAGAACAGACATGCAATGACTCTAGCTGTGGTTCATGAAAAGAATACACGTGTAATGACACTGGTGTATCCATGTGTGCTTCACGAAAATAACACACATGCAATGACACTGGTGGATCCATGTGTGACTTGTGAAAATAACAAACATTCAATCACACTAGGTGGATCCATGTGTGGTTTGTGAAAACAACAGACATGCAATCACACTGGGTGGATCGATGTGTGGTTTGTTTAGAAGAACACACATGCAATGACTCGAGCTGTGGTTCATGAAAAGAACACACATGCAATGACACTGGTGGATCCATGTGTGGTTCATGAAAAGAACATACATGCAATGACACTGGTGGATCCATGTGTGGTTTGTGAAAAGAACAGACATGCAATCACACTAGGTGGATCCATGTGTGGTTTGTGAAAAGGACAGACATGCAATCACACTAGGTGGATCCATGTGTGGTTTGTTTAGAATAACACACATGCAATGACTCTAGGTGGATCCATGTGTGGTTCGTTTAGAAGAACACACATGCAATGACTCTAGTTGTGGTTCATGAAAAGAACACACATGCAATGACACTCGTTGATCCATGTGTGGTTTGTGAAAAGAACAGACATGCAATGACACTACGTGGATCCATGTGTGGTTTGTTTAGAGGAACAGACATGCAATGACATTGGGTGGATCCATGTGTGGTTTGTTTAGAAGAACAGACATGCAATGACTCTAGTTGTGGTTCATGAAAATAACACAAATGCAATGACACTGGTGGATCCATGTGTGGTTTTTGAAAAGAACAGACATGCAATCACACTAGGTGGATCCATGTGTGGTTTGTTTAGAGGAACAAACATGCAATGACACTAGGTGGATCCATGTATGGTTTTTTAGAAGAACACACATGCAATGACACTAGTTGTGGTTCATGAAAAGAACACACAAGCAATGACACTGGTGGATCCATGTGTGGTTTGTGAAAAGAACAGACATGCAATCACACTAGGTGGATCCATGTGTGGTTTGTTTAGAGGAACAGACATGTAATGACACTGGTGTGGTTCATCAGAAGAACACACATTGTATTCACACTAGGTGGATCCATGTGTGGTTTGTGGAAAGAACAGACATGCAATGACTCTAGTTGTGGTTCATGAAAAGAACACACATGCAATGACATTGGTGTATCCATGTGTGGTTCATGAAAAGAACACACATGCAATGACACTCGTTGATCCATGTGTGGTTTGTGAAAAGAACAGACATGCAATGACACTACGTGGATCCATGTGTGGTTTGTTTAGAGGAACAGACATGCAATGACATTGGGTGGATCCATGTGTGGTTTGTTTAGAAGAACAGACATGCAATGACTCTAGTTGTGGTTCATGAAAATAACACAAATGCAATGACACTGGTGGATCCATGTGTGGTTTTTGAAAAGAACAGACATGCAATCACACTAGGTGGATCCATGTGTGGTTTGTTTAGAGGAACAAACATGCAATGACACTAGGTGGATCCATGTATGGTTTTTTAGAAGAACACACATGCAATGACACTAGTTGTGGTTCATGAAAAGAACACACAAGCAATGACACTGGTGGATCCATGTGTGGTTTGTGAAAAGAACAGACATGCAATCACACTAGGTGGATCCATGTGTGGTTTGTTTAGAGGAACAGACATGTAATGACACTGGTGTGGTTCATCAGAAGAACACACATTGTATTCACACTAGGTGGATCCATGTGTGGTTTGTGGAAAGAACAGACATGCAATGACTCTAGTTGTGGTTCATGAAAAGAACACACATGCAATGACATTGGTGTATCCATGTGTGGTTCATGAAAAGAACACACATGCAATGACACTCGTTGATCCATGTGTGGTTTGTGAAAAGAACAGACATGCAATGACACTACGTGGATCCATGTGTGGTTTGTTTAGAGGAACAGACATGCAATGACATTGGGTGGATCCATGTGTGGTTTGTTTAGAAGAACAGACATGCAATGACTCTAGTTGTGGTTCATGAAAATAACACAAATGCAATGACACTGGTGGATCCATGTGTGGTTTTTGAAAAGAACAGACATGCAATCACACTAGGTGGATCCATGTGTGGTTTGTTTAGAGGAACAAACATGCAATGACACTAGGTGGATCCATGTATGGTTTTTTAGAAGAACACACATGCAATGACACTAGTTGTGGTTCATGAAAAGAACACACAAGCAATGACACTGGTGGATCCATGTGTGGTTTGTGAAAAGAACAGACATGCAATCACACTAGGTGGATCCATGTGTGGTTTGTTTAGAGGAACAGACATGTAATGACACTGGTGTGGTTCATCAGAAGAACACACATGTATTCACACTAGGTGGATCCATGTGTGGTTTGTGGAAAGAACAGACATGCAATGACTCTAGTTGTGGTTCATGAAAAGAACACACATGCAATGACATTGGTGTATCCATGTGTGGTTCATGAAAAGAACACACATGCAATGACACTGGTGGATCCATGTGTGGTTGATGGCTCTATATATGGCGCCAGAAAAATGCTGGAGCGTGGTTGATGTAGAGCTCGTTTGGAACCCCAAGAGGAAGGTATGATGAGCACAACATCAAGTTTCCCTTAGTATGAAACCAAGGCTTAATCGAACCAGTAGGAGCAAGGAAACACCCCAACGGTGTTACTAGTTGAGCTTTGGCAGGGGGCACTACCGGTGCTAGTAGCAACGTGGAGACCTGCACAACACAACCCCAGAACTTTGTCCCCAACTTGCGATGAGGTTGTCAATCTCACCGTGTTTTGCGAAAAACAAAGGATTAAACGTATAGAATGGAAAGAAGTAAAAGTTTGCAGAAAGTAAACACAAAATAGTAAAAGATTGTAGATTGTGTGTAAAAAGAAAAGGACCGGGATCCATAGTTCACTAGAGGTGGCTCTCCTTAAGATAGATAACATGCCGGGCGAACAAATTACAGCGGGGCAATTGACAAACATCGAGAAAGCAATACATGCATATACTAATCATCTTGACTCCTTTGAGACTTGATTGGGCATTACAACATTATACATAGACCGCCATCCAACTGCATCTATGACTAATAATCCACCTTCAGGTTATCATCCGAACCCCCTCCAGTATTAAGTTGCAAGCAACAGACTATTGCTTTACGAACTGCGTGTAAAGTAAACAATATGATTGTTCTATGAACACAGGATTGTTGTTTTCTCCCTAGTAGCAACAGCACATCCAGTACCTTAGAGATTTCTGTCACTTCCCTAGATTACCAGAGGCATGAACCCACTATCGAGCATAAATACTAACTCTTGGAGTTGCTAGCATCTACTTGGCCAAGATAGCTACTAACAACGGAAAGCATGCAAGATCACAAATAACAAAGACATGATAGAATCAATAATCAATCTGAAATAGCATCTCAATATCCATCGGATCCCCGCAAACACAACATGTATGGATTTCAAATAGATGATCTTGATGTGTGGTTTGTGAAAAGAACAGACATGCAATCACAGTAGGTGGATCCATGTGTGGTTTGTGGAAAGAACAGACATGCAATCACACTGGGTGTGGTTCATGAGAAGAACAGACATGCAATGACACTGGTGGATCCATGTGTGGTTCATGAAAAGAAGACACATGCAATGACACTGGTGGATCCATGTGTGGTTTGTGAAAAGAATAGACATGCGATCACACTAGGTGGATCCATGTGTGGTTTGTGAAAACATCAAACATGTAATCACACTAGGTGGATCCATGTGTGGTTTGTTTAGAAGAACACACATGCAATGACTCTAGTTGTGGTTCATGAAAAGAACACAAATGCAATGACACTGGTGGATCCATGTGTGGTTTGTGAAAAGAACAGACATGCAATCACACTAGGTGGATCCATGTGTTGTTTATTTAGAGGAACATACATGCAATGACACTAGGTGGATCCATGTGTGGTCTGTTTAGAAGAACAGACATGCAATGATTCTAGTTGTGGTTCATGAAAAGAACACACATGCAATCACACTAGTGGATCCATGTGTGGTTTGTGAAAAGAACAGACATGCAATCACACTAGGTGGATCCATGTGTGGTTTGTTTAGAGGAACAGACATGCAATGGCACTAGTTGTGGTTCATGAAAAGAACACACATGCAATGACACTGGTGGATCCATGTGTGGTTTGTGAAAAGAACAGACATGCAATCACACTAGGTGGATCCATGTGTGGTTTGTTTAGAGGAATAGACATGCAATAACACTGGGTGGATCCATGTGTGGTTTGTTTAGAGGAATAGACATGCAATAACACTGGGTGGATCCATGTGTGGTGTGTTTAGAAGAACAAACATGCAATGACTCTAGTTGTGGTTCATGAAAAGAACACACATGCAATGACACTGGTGGATCCATGCGTGGTTTGTGAAAAGAACAGACATGCAATCACACTAGGTGGATCCATGTGTGGTTTGTTTAGAGGAACAGACATGCAATGACACTGGGTGGATCCATGTGTGGTTTGTTTAGAAGAATACACATGCAATGACACTAGTTGTGGTTCATGAAAAGAACACACGTGCAATGACATTGGTGGATCGATGTGTGGTTTGTGAAAATTACAGACATGCAATCACACTAGGTGGATCCATGTGTGGTTTGTTTAGAGGAACAGACATGCAATGACACTGGGTGTGTTTCATGAGAAGAACAGACATGCAATCACACTCGGTGGATCCATGTGTGGCTCGTGGAAAGAACAGACATGCAATGACTCTAGTTGTGGTTTATGAAAAGAATACACATGCAATGACACTGGTGTATCCATGTGTGGTTCATGAAAATAACACACATGCAATGACACTGGTGGATCCATGTGTGGTTTGTGAAAAGAACAGACATGCAATCACACTGGGTGGATCCATGTGTGGTTTGTTTAGAAGAACACACATGCAATGACTCTAGTTGTGATTCATGAAAAGAACACACATGCAATGACACTGGTGGATCCATGTGTGGTTTGTTAAAAGAACAGACATGCAATGACATTGGTGGATCCATGTGTGGTTGGTGAAAAGAACAGACATGCAATCACACTAGGTGGATCCATGTGTGGTTAGTTTAGAGGAACAAACATGCAATCACACTAGGTGGATCCATGTGTGGTTCATGAAAAGAACACACATGCAATGACACTGGTGGATCCATGTGTGGTTTGTGAAAAGAATAGACATGCGATCACACTAGGTGGATCCATGTGTGGTTTGTGAAAAGAACAGACATGCAATCACACTAGGTGGATCCATGTGTGGTTTGTTTAGAAGAAGACACATGCAATGACTCTAGTTGTGGTTCATGAAAAGAACACACGTTCAATGACACTGGTGGATCCATGTGTGGTTTGTGAAAAGAACAAACATGCAATCACACTAGGTGGATCCATGTGTGGTCTGTTAGAGGAACAGACATGCAATGACACTAGGTGGATCCATGTGTGTTTTGTTTATAAGAACAAAAAATGCAATGACTCTAGTTGTGGTTCATGAAAAGAACACACATGCAATGATACTGGTGGATCCATGTGTGGTTTGTGAAAAGAACAGACATGCAATCATACTAGGTGGATCGATGTGTGGTTTGTTTAGAGGAACAGACATGCAATGACACTAGTTGTGGTTCATGAAAAGAACACACATGCAATGACACTAGTGGATCCATGTGTGGTTTGTGAAAAGAACACACATGCAATCACACTAGGTGGATCCATGTGTGGTTTGTTTAGAGGAACAGACATGAAATGACACTGGGTGGATCCATGTGTGGGTTGTTTAGAAGAACAGACATGCAATGACTCTAGTTGTGGTTCATGAAAAGAACACAAATGCAATGACACTGGTGGATCCATGTGTGGTTTGTGAAAGGAACAGACATGCAATCACACTAGGTGGATCCATGTGTTGTTTGTTTAGAGGAACATACATGCAATGACACTGGGTGGATCCATGTGTGGTTTGTTTAGAAGAACAGACATGCAATGCATCTAGTTGTGGTTCATGAAAAGAACACACATGCAATGACACTGGTGGATCCATGTGTGGTTTGTGAAAAGAACAGGCATGCAATCACACTAGGTGGATCCATGTGTGGTTTGTTTAGAGGAACAGACATGAAATGGCACTAGTTGTGGTTCATGAAAAGAACACACATGCAATGACACTGGTGGATCCATGTGTGGTTTGTGAAAAGAACAGACATGCAATCACACTAGGTGGATCCATGTGTGGTTTGTTTAGAGGAATAGACATGCAATTACACTGGGTGGATCCATGTGTGGTTTGTTTAAAGGAATAGACATGCAATAACACTGGGTGGATCCATGTGTGGTTTGTTTAGAAGAACAGACATGCAATGACTCTAGTTGTGGTTCTTGAAAAGAACACACATGCAATGACACTGGTGGATCCATATGTGGTTTGTGAAAAGAATAGACATGCAATCACACTAGGTGGATCCATGTGTGGTTTATTCAGAGGAACAGACATGCAATGACACTGGGTGGATCCATGTGTGGTTTGTTTAGAAGAAGACACATGCAATGACACTAGTTGTGGTTCATGAAAAGAACACACATGCAATGACATTGGTGGATCGATGTGTGGTTTGTGAAAATTACAGACATGCAATCACACTAGGTGGATCCATGTGTGGTTTGTTTAGAGGAACAGACATGCAATGACACTGGGTGTGGTTCATGAGAAGAACAGACGTGCAATCACACTAGGTGGATCCATGTGTGGTTCGTGGAAAGAACAGACATGAAATCACACTAGGTGTGGTTCATGAGAAGAACACACATGCAATGACACTGGTGGTTCCATGTGTGGTTTGTGAGAAGAACATACATGCAATGACACTGGCTGTGGTTCATGAGAAGAACACACATGCAATGACACTGGTGGATCCATGTGTGGTTTGTGAAAAGAACAGACATGCAATCACACTAGGTGGATCCATGTGTGGTTTGTTTAGAGGAACAGACATGCAATGACACTGGGTGGATCCATGTGTGGTTTGTTTAGAAGAATACACATGCAATGACACTAGTTGTGGTTCATTAAAAGAACACACATGCAATGACATTGGTGGATCGATGTGTGGTTTGTGAAAATTACAGACATGCAATCACACTAGGTGGATCCATGTGTGGTTTGTTTAGAGGAACAGATATGCAATGACACTAGGTGTGGTTCATGAGAAGAACAGACATGCAATCACACTCGGTGGATCCATGTGTGGTTCGTGGAAAGAACAGACATGCAATGACTCTAGCTGTGGTTCATGAAAAGAATACACATGCAATGACACTGGTGTGTATCCATGTGTGGTTCATGAAAATAACACACATGCAATGACACTGGTGGATCCATGTGTGGTTTGTGAAAAGAACAGACATGCAATCACACTGGGTGGATCCATGTGTGTTTTGTTTAGAAGAACACACAAGCAATGACTCTAGTTGTGGTTCATGAAAAGAACACATATGCAATGACACTGGTGGCTCCATGTTTGTTTTGTTAAAAGAACAGACATGCAATGACACTGGTGGATCCATGTGTGGTTTGTGAAAAGAACAGACATGCAATCACACTAGGTAGATCCATGTGTGGTTTGTTTAGAGGAACAAACATGCAATCACACTAGGTGGATCCATATGTGGTTAATGAAAAGAACACACATGCAATGACACTTGTGGATCCATGTGTGGTTTGTGAAAAGAACTGACATGCGGTCACACTAGGTGGATCCATGTGTGGTTTGTGAAAAGAACAGACATGCAATCACACTAGGTGGATCCATGTGTGGTTTGTTGAGAAGAAGACACATGCAATGACTCTAGTTGTGGTTCATGAAAAGAACACACATGCAATGACACTGGTGGATCCATGTGTGGTTTGTGAAAAGAACAAACATGCAATCACACTAGGTGGATCCATGTGTGGTTTGTTAGAGGAACAGACATGCAATGACACTGGGTGGATCCATGTGTGTTTTGTTTAGAAGAACAAAAAATGCAATGACTCTAGTTGTGGTTCATGAACAGAACACACATGCAATGACACTGGTGGATCCATGTGTGGTTTGTGAAAAGAACAGACATGCAATCATACTAGGTGGATCCATGTGTTGTTCGTTTAGAGGAACAGACATGCAATGACACTAATTGTGGTTCATGAAAAGAACACACATGCAATGACACTAGTGGATCCATGTGTGGTTTGTGAAAAGAACACACATCACACTAGGTGGATCCATGTGTGGTTTGTTTTGAGGAACAGACATGCAATGACACTGGGTGGATCCATGTGTGGTTTGTTTAGAAGAACAGACATGCAATGACTCTAGTTGTGGTTCCTGAAAAGAACACACATGCAATGACACTGCTGGATCCAAATGCGGTTTGTGAAAAGAACAGACATGCAATCACACTAGGTGGATCCATGTGTGGTTTGTTTAGAGGAACAGACATGCAATGACACTAGGTGGATCCATGTGTGGTTTGTTTAGAAGGACAGACATGCAATGACTCTAGTTGTGGTTCATGAAAAGAACACACATGCAATGACACTGGTGGATCCATGTGTGGTTTGTGAAAAGAACAGAGATGCAATCACAGTAGGTGGATCCATGTGTGGTTTGTTTAGAGATACAGACATGCAATGACACTAGGTGTGGTTCATGATAAGAACAGACATGCAATCACACTGGTGGATCCATATGTGGTTTGTGGAAGGAACAAACATGCAATGACTCTAGCTGTGGTTCATGAAAAGAATAGACATGCAATGACACTGGTGGATCCATGTGTGGTTCATGAAGAACACACGTGCAATGACACTGGTGGATGCATGTGTGGTTTGTGAAAATAACATATGGATCCATGTGTGGTTTGTTGAGAGAAACAGACATGCCATGATACTGGGTGTGGTTCACGAGAACAACATACATGCAATCACACAGGTGGATCCATATGTGGTTTGTGGTAGGAATAGACATGCAATGACCCTAGTTGTGGTTCATGAAAAGAACAGACATGCAATGACACTGGTGGATCCATGTGTGGTTAATGAAAAGAAGACACCTGCAATGACACTGGTGGATCCATGTGTGGTTTGTGAAAAGAACAGACATGCGATCACACTAGGTGGATCCATGTGTGGTTTGTGAAAAGAACAGACATGCAATCACACTAGGTGGATCCATGTGTGGTTTGTTTAGAAGAACACACATGCAATGACTCTAGTTGTGGTTCATGAAAAGAACACAAATGCAATGACACTGGTGGATCCATGTGTGGTTTGTAAAAAGAAAAGACATGCAATCACACTAGGTGGATCCATGTGTTGTTTGTTTAGAGGAATAGACATGCAATGACACTGGGTGAATCCATGTGTGGTCTGTTTAGAAGAACATACATGCAATGATGCTAGTTGTGGTTCACGAAAAGAACACACATGCAATGACACTGGTGGATCCATGTGCGGTTTGTGAAAAGAACAGACATGCAATCACACTAGGTGGATCCATGTGTGGTTTGTTTAGAGGAACAGACATGCAATGACACTGGGTGGATCCATGTGTGGTTTGTTTAGAAGAATACACATGCAATGACACTAGTTGTGGTTCATGAAAAGAACACACATGCGATGACATTGGTGGATCGATGTGTGGTTTGTGAAAATTACAGACATGCAATCACACTAGGTGGATCCATGTGTGGTTTGTTTAGAGGAACAAACATGCAATGACACTGGGTGTGGTTCATGAGAAGAACAGACATGCAATCACACTCGGTGGATCCATGTGCGGTTCGTGGAAAGAACAGACATGCAATGACTCTAGCTGTGGTTCATGAAAAGAATACACATGCAATGACACTGGTGTATCCATGTGTGGTTCATGAAAATAACACACATGCAATGACACTGGTGGATCCATGTGTGGTTTGTGAAAAGAACAGACATGCAATCAGACTAGGTGGATCCATGTGTGGTTTGTTTAGAAGAACACACAAGCAATGACTCTAGTTGTGGTTCATGAAAAGAACACACATGCAATGACACTGGTGGATCCATGTGTGGTTTGTTAAAAGAACAAACATGCAATGACACTGGTGGATCCATGTGTGGTTTGTGAAAAGAGCAGACATGCAATCACACTAGGTGGATCCATGTGTGGTTTGTTTAGAGGAACAAACATGCAATCACACTAGCTGGATCCATATGTGGTTAATGAAAAGAACACACATGCAATGACACTTGTGGATCCATGTGTGGTTTGTGAAAAGAACAGACATGCGGTCACACTAGGTGGATCCATGTGTGCTTTGTGAAAAGAACAGACGTGCAATCACACTAGGTGGATCCGTGTGTGGATTGTTTAGAAGAAGACACATGCAATGACTCTAGTTGTGGTTCATGAAAAGAACACACATGCAATGACACTGGTGGATCCATGTGTGGTTTGTGAAAAGAACAGACATGCAATCACACTAGGTGGATCCATCTGTGGTTTGTTAGAGGAATAGACATGCAATGACACTGGGTGGATCCATGTGTGTTTTGTTTAGAAGAACAAAAAATGCAATGACTCTAGTTGTGGTTCATGAAAGAACACACATGCAATGACACTGGTGGATCCATGTGTTGTTTCTGAAAAGAACAGAAATGCAATCATACTAGGTGGATCCATGTGTGGTTTGTTTAGAGGAACAGACATGCAATGACACTAATTGTGGTTCATGAAAAGAACACACATGCAATGACACTAGTGGACCCATGTGTGGTTTGTGAAAAGAACACACATCACACTAGCTGGATCCATGTGTGGTTTGTTTAGAGGAACAGACATGCAATGACACTGGGTGGATCCATGTGTGGTTTGTTTAGAAGAATAGACATGCAATGACTCTAGTTGTGGTTCCTGAAAAGAACACACATGCAATGACACTGGTGGATCCATGTGTGGTTTGTGAAAAGAACAGACATGCAATCACACTAGGTGGATCCATGTGTGGTTTGTTTAGAGGAACAGACATGCAATGGCACTAGTTGTGGTTCATGAAAAGAACACACATGCAATGACACTGGTGGATCCATGTGTGGTTTGTGAAAAGAACAGACATGCAATCACACTAGGTGGATCCATGTGTGGTTTGTTTAGAGGAATAGACATGCAATAACACTGGGTGGATCCATGTGTGGTTTGTTTAGAGGAATAGACATGCAATAACACTGGGTGGATCCATGTGTGGTGTGTTTAGAAGAACAAACATGCAATGACTCTAGTTGTGGTTCATGAAAAGAACACACATGCAATGACACTGGTGGATCCATGCGTGGTTTGTGAAAAGAACAGACATGCAATCACATTAGGTGGATCCATGTGTGGTTTGTTTAGAGGAACAGACATGCAATGACACTGGGTGGATCCATGTGTGGTTTGTTTAGAAGAATACACATGCAATGACACTAGTTGTGGTTCATGAAAAGAACACACGTGCAATGACATTGGTGGATCGATGTGTGGTTTGTGAAAATTACAGACATGCAATCACACTAGGTGGATCCATGTGTGGTTTGTTTAGAGGAACAGACATGCAATGACACTGGGTGTGTTTCATGAGAAGAACAGACATGCAATCACACTCGGTGGATCCATGTGTGGCTCGTGGAAAGAACAGACATGCAATGACTCTAGTTGTGGTTTATGAAAAGAATACACATGCAATGACACTGGTGTATCCATGTGTGGTTCATGAAAATAACACACATGCAATGACACTGGTGGATCCATGTGTGGTTTGTGAAAAGAACAGACATGCAATCACACTGGGTGGATCCATGTGTGGTTTGTTTAGAAGAACACACATGCAATGACTCTAGTTGTGATTCATGAAAAGAACACACATGCAATGACACTGGTGGATCCATGTGTGGTTTGTTAAAAGAACAGACATGCAATGACATTGGTGGATCCATGTGTGGTTGGTGAAAAGAACAGACATGCAATCACACTAGGTGGATCCATGTGTGGTTAGTTTAGAGGAACAAACATGCAATCACACTAGGTGGATCCATGTGTGGTTCATGAAAAGAACACACATGCAATGACACTGGTGGATCCATGTGTGGTTTGTGAAAAGAATAGACATGCGATCACACTAGGTGGATCCATGTGTGGTTTGTGAAAAGAACAGACATGCAATCACACTAGGTGGATCCATGTGTGGTTTGTTTAGAAGAAGACACATGCAATGACTCTAGTTGTGGTTCATGAAAAGAACACACGTTCAATGACACTGGTGGATCCATGTGTGGTTTGTGAAAAGAACAAACATGCAATCACACTAGGTGGATCCATGTGTGGTCTGTTAGAGGAACAGACATGCAATAACACTAGGTGGATCCATGTGTGTTTTGTTTAGAAGAACAAAAAATGCAATGACTCTAGTTGTGGTTCATGAAAAGAACACACATGCAATGATACTGGTGGATCCATGTGTGGTTTGTGAAAAGAACAGACATGCAATCATACTAGGTGGATCGATGTGTGGTTTGTTTAGAGGAACAGACATGCAATGACACTAGTTGTGGTTCATGAAAAGAACACACATGCAATGACACTAGTGGATCCATGTGTGGTTTGTGAAAAGAACACACATGCAATCACACTAGGTGGATCCATGTGTGGTTTGTTTAGAGGAACAGACATGAAATGACACTGGGTGGATCCATGTGTGGTTTGTTTAGAAGAACAGACATGCAATGACTCTAGTTGTGGTTCATGAAAAGAACACAAATGCAATGACACTGGTGGATCCATGTGTGGTTTGTGAAAGGAACAGACATGCAATCACACTAGGTGGATCCATGTGTTGTTTGTTTAGAGGAACATACATGCAATGACACTGGGTGGATCCATGTGTGGTTTGTTTAGAAGAACAGACATGCAATGCTTCTAGTTGTGGTTCATGAAAAGAACACACATGCAATGACACTGGTGGATCCATGTGTGGTTTGTGAAAAGAACAGGCATGCAATCACACTAGGTGGATCCATGTGTGGTTTGTTTAGAGGAACAGACATGAAATGGCACTAGTTGTGGTTCATGAAAAGAACACACATGCAATGACACTGGTGGATCCATGTGTGGTTTGTGAAAAGAACAGACATGCAATCACACTAGGTGGATCCATGTGTGGTTTGTTTAGAGGAATAGACATGCAATTACACTGGGTGGATCCATGTGTGGTTTGTTTAAAGGAATAGACATGCAATAACACTGGGTGGATCCATGTGTGGTTTGTTTAGAAGAACAGACATGCAATGACTCTAGTTGTGGTTCTTGAAAAGAACACACATGCAATGACACTGGTGGATCCATATGTGGTTTGTGAAAAGAATAGACATGCAATCACACTAGGTGGATCCATGTGTGGTTTATTCAGAGGAACAGACATGCAATGACACTGGGTGGATCCATGTGTGGTTTGTTTAGAAGAAGACACATGCAATGACACTAGTTGTGGTTCATGAAAAGAACACACATGCAACGACATTGGTGGATCGATGTGTGGTTTGTGAAAATTACAGACATGCAATCACACTAGGTGGATCCATGTGTGGTTTGTTTAGAGGAACAGACATGCAATGACACTGGGTGTGGTTCATGAGAAGAACAGACGTGCAATCACACTAGGTGGATCCATGTGTGGTTCGTGGAAAGAAAAGACATGAAATCACACTAGGTGTGGTTCATGAGAAGAACACACATGCAATGACACTGGTGGTTCCATGTGTGGTTTGTGAGAAGAACATACATGCAATGACACTGGCTGTGGTTCATGAGAAGAACACACATGCAATGACACTGGTGGATCCATGTGTGGTTTGTGAAAAGAACAGACATGCAATCACACTAGGTGGATCCATGTGTGGTTTGTTTAGAGGAACAGACATGCAATGACACTGGGTGGATCCATGTGTGGTTTGTTTAGAAGAATACACATGCAATGACACTAGTTGTGGTTCATTAAAAGAACACACATGCAATGACATTGGTGGATCGATGTGTGGTTTGTGAAAATTACAGACATGCAATCACACTAGGTGGATCCATGTGTGGTTTGTTTAGAGGAACAGATATGCAATGACACTAGGTGTGGTTCATGAGAAGAACAGACATGCAATCACACTCGGTGGATCCATGTGTGGTTCGTGGAAAGAACAGACATGCAATGACTCTAGCTGTGGTTCATGAAAAGAATACACATGCAATGACACTGGTGTGTATCCATGTGTGGTTCATGAAAATAACACACATGCAATGACACTGGTGGATCCATGTGTGGTTTGTGAAAAGAACAGACATGCAATCACACTGGGTGGATCCATGTGTGTTTTGTTTAGAAGAACACACAAGCAATGACTCTAGTTGTGGTTCATGAAAAGAACACATATGCAATGACACTGGTGGCTCCATGTTTGTTTTGTTAAAAGAACAGACATGCAATGACACTGGTGGATCCATGTGTGGTTTGTGAAAAGAACAGACATGCAATCACACTAGGTAGATCCATGTGTGGTTTGTTTAGAGGAACAAACATGCAATCACACTAGGTGGATCCATATGTGGTTAATGAAAATAACACACATGCAATGACACTTGTGGATCCATGTGTGGTTTGTGAAAAGAACTGACATGCGGTCACACTAGGTGGATCCATGTGTGGTTTGTGAAAAGAACAGACATGCAATCACACTAGGTGGATCCATGTGTGGTTTGTTGAGAAGAAGACACATGCAATGACTCTAGTTGTGGTTCATGAAAAGAACACACATGCAATGACACTGGTGGATCCATGTGTGGTTTGTGAAAAGAACAGACATGCAATCACACTAGGTGGATCCATGTGTGGTTTGTTAGAGGAACAGACATGCAATGACACTGGGTGGATCCATGTGTGTTTTGTTTAGAAGAACAAAAAATGCAATGACTCTAGTTGTGGTTCATGAACAGAACACACATGCAATGACACTGGTGGATCCATGTGTGGTTTGTGAAAAGAACAGACATGCAATCATACTAGGTGGATCCATGTGTTGTTCGTTTAGAGGAACAGACATGCAATGACACTAATTGTGGTTCATGAAAAGAACACACATGCAATGACACTAGTGGATCCATGTGTGGTTTGTGAAAAGAACACACATCACACTAGGTGGATCCATGTGTGGTTTGTTTTGAGGAACAGACATGCAATGACACTGGGTGGATCCATGTGTGGTTTGTTTAGAAGAACATACATGCAATGACTCTAGTTGTGGTTCCTGAAAAGAACACACATGCAATGACACTTGTGGATCCATGTGTGGTTTGTGAAAAGAACAGACATGCAATCACACTAGGTGATCCATGCGTGTTTTTTTAGAGGAACAGACATGCAATGACACTAGGTGGATCCATGTGTGGTTTGTTTAGAAGGACAGACATGCAATGACTCTAGTTGTGGTTCATGAAAAGAACACACATGCAATGACACTGGTGGATCCATGTGTGGTTTGTGAAAAGAACAGAGATGCAATCACAGTAGGTGGATCCATGTGTGGTTTGTTTAGAGATACAGACATGCAATGACACTAGGTGTGGTTCATGATAAGAACAGACATGCAATCACACTGGTGGATCCATATGTGGTTTGTGGAAGGAACAAACATGCAATGACTCTAGCTGTGGTTCATGAAAAGAATAGACATGCAATGACACTGGTGGATCCATGTGTGGTTCATGAAGAACACACGTGCAATGACACTGGTGGATGCATGTGTGGTTTGTGAAAATAACATACATGCAATCACAATAGGTGGATCCATGTGTGGTTTGTTGAGAGAAACAGACATGCCATGATACTGGGTGTGGTTCACGAGAACAACATACATGCAATCACACAGGTGGATCCATATGTGGTTTGTGGTAGGAATAGACATGCAATGACCCTAGTTGTGGTTCATGAAAAGAACAGACATGCAATGACACTGGTGGATCCATGTGTGGTTAATGAAAAGAAGACACCTGCAATGACACTGGTGGATCCATGTGTGGTTTGTGAAAAGAACAGACATGCGATCACACTAGGTGGATCCATGTGTGGTTTGTGAAAAGAACAGACATGCAATCACACTAGGTGGATCCATGTGTGGTTTGTTTAGAAGAACACACATGCAATGACTCTAGTTGTGGTTCATGAAAAGAACACAAATGCAATGACACTGGTGGATCCATGTGTGGTTTGTAAAAAGAAAAGACATGCAATCACACTAGGTGGATCCATGTGTTGTTTGTTTAGAGGAATAGACATGCAATGACACTGGGTGAATCCATGTGTGGTCTGTTTAGAAGAACATACATGCAATGATGCTAGTTGTGGTTCACGAAAAGAACACACATGCAATGACACTGGTGGATCCATGTGCGGTTTGTGAAAAGAACAGACATGCAATCACACTAGGTGGATCCATGTGTGGTTTGTTTAGAGGAACAGACATGCAATGACACTGGGTGGATCCATGTGTGGTTTGTTTAGAAGAATACACATGCAATGACACTAGTTGTGGTTCATGAAAAGAACACACATGCAATGACATTGGTGGATCGATGTGTGGTTTGTGAAAATTACAGACATGCAATCACACTAGGTGGATCCATGTGTGGTTTGTTTAGAGGAACAGACATGCAATGACACTGGGTGTGGTTCATGAGAAGAACAGACATGCAATCACACTCGGTGGATCCATGTGCGGTTCGTGGAAAGAACAGACATGCAATGACTCTAGCTGTGGTTCATGAAAAGAATACACATGCAATGACACTGGTGTATCCATGTGTGGTTCATGAAAATAACACACATGCAATGACACTGGTGGATCCATGTGTGGTTTGTGAAAAGAACAGACATGCAATCAGACTAGGTGGATCCATGTGTGGTTTGTTTAGAAGAACACACAAGCAATGACTCTAGTTGTGGTTCATGAAAAGAACACACATGCAATGACACTGGTGGATCCATGTGTGGTTTGTTAAAAGAACAAACATGCAATGACACTGGTGGATCCATGTGTGGTTTGTGAAAAGAGCAGACATGCAATCACACTAGGTGGATCCATGTGTGGTTTGTTTAGAGGAACAAACATGCAATCACACTAGCTGGATCCATATGTGGTTAATGAAAAGAACACACATGCAATGACACTTGTGGATCCATGTGTGGTTTGTGAAAAGAACAGACATGCGGTCACACTAGGTGGATCCATGTGTGCTTTGTGAAAAGAACAGACGTGCAATCACACTAGGTGGATCCGTGTGTGGATTGTTTAGAAGAAGACACATGCAATGACTCTAGTTGTGGTTCATGAAAAGAACACACATGCAATGACACTGGTGGATCCATGTGTGGTTTGTGAAAAGAACAGACATGCAATCACACTAGGTGGATCCATCTGTGGTTTGTTAGAGGAATAGACATGCAATGACACTGGGTGGATCCATGTGTGTTTTGTTTAGAAGAACAAAAAATGCAATGACTCTAGTTGTGGTTCATGAAAGAACACACATGCAATGACACTGGTGGATCCATGTGTTGTTTCTGAAAAGAACAGAAATGCAATCATACTAGGTGGATCCATGTGTGGTTTGTTTAGAGGAACAGACATGCAATGACACTAATTGTGGTTCATGAAAAGAACACACATGCAATGACACTAGTGGATCCATGTGTGGTTTGTGAAAAGAACACACATCACACTAGCTGGATCCATGTGTGGTTTGTTTAGAGGAACAGACATGCAATGACACTGGGTGGATCCATGTGTGGTTTGTTTAGAAGAATAGACATGCAATGACTCTAGTTGTGGTTCCTGAAAAGAACACACATGCAATGACACTGGTGGATCCATGTGTGGTTTATGAAAAGAACAGACATGCAATCACACTAGGTGATCCATGCGTGTTTTTTTAGACGAACAGACATGCAATGACACTAGGTGGATCCATGTGTGGTTTGTTTAGAAGGACAGACATGCAATGACTCTAGTTGTGGTTCATGAAAAGAACACACATGCAATGACACTGGTGGATCCATGTGTGGTTTGTGAAAAGAACAGACATGCAATCACAGTAGGTGGATCCATGTGTGGTTTGTTTAGAGGAATAGACATGCAATGACACTGGGTGGATCCATGTGTGGTTTGTTTAGAAGAACACACATGCAATGACACTAGTTTTGGTTCATGAAAAGAACACACATGCAATGACACTGGTGGATTCATGTGTGGTTTGTGAAAATAACAGACATGCAATCACACTAGGTGGATCCATGTGTGGTTTGTGAAAAGATTAGACATGCAGTCACACTGGGTGGATCCATGTGTGGTTTGTTTAGAAGAACAAACATGCAATGACTCTAGTTGTGGTTCATGAAAAGAACACACATGCAATGACACTGGTGGATCCATGTGTGGTTTGTGAAAAGAACAGACATGCAATCACACTAGGTGATCGATGTGTTTTTTAGAGGAATAGACATGGAATGACACTGAGTGGATCCATGTGTGGTTTGTTTAGAACAACAGACATGCAATAACTCTAGTTGTGGTTCATGAAAAGAACACACATGCAATGACACTGGTGGATCCATGTGTGGTTTGTGAAAAGAATAGACATGTAATCACACTAGGTGGATCCATGTGTGGTTTGTTTAGAGGAATAGACATGCCATGACACTAGGTGGATCCATGTGTGTTTTGTTTAGAAGAACACACATGCAATAACACTAGTTGTGGTTCATGAAAAGAACACACATGCAATGACACTGGTGGATCCATGTGTGATTTGTGAAAATAACAGACATGCAATCACACTAGGTGGATCCATGTGTGGTTTGTTTAGAGGAACAGACATGCAATGACACTGGGTGTGGTTCATGAGAAGGACAGATATGCAATCACACTCGGTGGATCCATGTGTGGTTCGTGGAAAGAACATACATTCAATGACTCTAGTTGTGGTTTATGAAAAGAACACACATGCAATGACACTGGTGTATCCATGTGTGGTTCATGAAAAGAACATACATGCAATGACACTGGTAGCTCCATGTGTGGTTTGTGAAAAGAACAGACATGCAATCACACTAGGTGGATCCATGTGTGGTTTGTCAAAAGAACAGACATGCAATCACACTAGGTGGATCCATGTGCGGTTTGTTTAGAAGAACACACATGCTATGACTCTAGTTGTGGTTCATAAAAAGTACACACAAGCAATGACACTGGTGGATCCATGTGTGGTTTGTGAAAAGAACAGACATGCAATCACACTAGGTGGATCCATGTGTGGTTTGTTTAGAGGAACAGACATGCAATGACACTAGGTGTGGTTCATGAAAAGCAGACATGCAATGACACTGGTGGATCCATATGTGGTTTGTGGAAGGAACAGACATGCAATGACTCTAGCTGTGGTTCATGAAACGAGCAGCGTAATCACACTAGGTGGGTCCATGCGTGGTTTGTTTAGAGGTATAGACATTCAATGACACTGGGTGTGGTTCATGAGAAGAACAGACATTCAATGACACTGGTGGATCCATATGTGGTTTGTGGAAGGAACAGACATGCAATGACTCTAGCTATGGTTCATGAAAAGAACAGACATGCAATGACACTGGTGGATCCATGTGTGGTTCATGAAAACAACACACATGTAATGACACACTGTTGGATCCACGTGTGGTTTGTGAAAAGAACAGACATGCGAGCACACTAGGTGGATCCATGTGTGGTTTGTGGAAAGAACAGACATGCAAAGACACTAGCTGTGGTTCATGAAAAGAACACACATGCAATGACACTGGTGTTTCCATGTGTGGTTCATAAGAAGAACACACATGCAATGAAACTGGTCGATCCATGTGTGGTTTGTGAGAAGAACATACATGCAATGACACTGGTTGTGGTTCATGAGAAGAACACACATGCAATGACACTGGTGGATCCATGTGAAGTTTGTGAAAAGAACAGACATGCAATCACACTAGGTTGATCCATGTGTGGTTTGTTTAGAGGAAAAGACATGCAATAACACTAGGTGTGGTTCATGAGAATATTAGACATGCAATCACACTAGTGGATCCATATGTGGATTGTCGAAGGAACAGACATGCAATGACTCTAGCTGTGGTTCATGAAAAGAACAGACATGCAATGACACGGGTGGATCCATGTGTGGTTCATGAAAAGAACAGACATGCAATCACAATAGGTGGATCCATGTGTGGTTTGTTTAGAGGAACAGACATGCAATGGCACTGGGTGTGGTTCACGAGAAGAACATACATGCAATTACACTGGTGGATCCATATGTGGTTTGTGGAAGGAATAGACATGCAATGACTCTAGATGTGGTTCATGAAAAGAACAGACATACAATGACACTGGTGGATCCATGTGTGGTTCATGAAAAGAAGACACCTGCAATGACACTGGTGGATCCATGTGTGGTTTGTGAAAAGAACAGACATGCGATCACACTAGGTGGATCCATGTGTGGTTTGTGAAAAGAACAGACATGCAATCACACTAGGTGGATCCATGTGTGGTTTGTTTAGAAGAACACACATGCAATGACTCTAGTTGTGGTTCATGAAAAGAACACAAATGCAATGACACTTGGTGGATCCATGTGTGGTCTGTTTAGAAGAACAGACATGCAATGACTCTAGTTGTGGTTCAAGAAAAGGACACACATGGAATGACACTGGTGGATCCATGTGTGGTTTGTGAAAACAACAGACATGCAATCACACTAGGTGGATCCATGTGTGGTTTGTTTAGAGGAATAGACATGCAATGACACTAGTTGTGGTTCATGAAAAGAACACACATGCAATGACACTTGTGGATCCATGGGTGGTTTATGAAAAGAACAGACATGCAATCACACTAGGTGGATCCATGTGTGATTTGTTTAGAGGAAAAGACATGCAATGACACTAGGTGGATCCATGTGTGGTTTGTTTAGAAGAACAGACATGCAATGACTCTATTTGTGGTTCATGAAAAGAACACACATGTAATGACACTGGTGGATCCATGTGTGGTTTTTGAAAAGAACAGACATGCGATCACACTAGGTGGATCCATGTGTGGTTTGTGAAAAGAACAGACATGCAATGACACTGGGTGGATCCATGTGTGGTTTGTTTAGAAGAACACACATGCAATGATTCTAGTTGTAGTTGATGAAAAGAACACACATGCAATGACACTGGTGGATCCATGTGTGGCTTGTGAAAAGAACAGACATGCAATCACACTAGGTGGATCCATGTGTGGTTTGTTTAGAGGAACAAACATGCAATGACACTGGGTGGATCCATGTGTGGTTTGTTTAGAGGAACAGACATGGAATGACACTGGGTATGGTTCATGAGAAGAACAGAGATGCAATCACACTCGATGGATCCATGTGTGGTTCGTGGAAAGAATAGACATGCAATGACTCTAGCTGTGGTTCATGAAAAGAATACACATGCAATGACACTGGTGTATCCATGTGTGGTTCATGAAAATAACAAACATGCAATGACACTGGTGGATCCATGTGTGGTTCATAAAAAGAACAGACATGCAATGACACTGGTGGATCCATGTGTGCTTTGTGAAAAGAACAGACATGCAATCACACTAGGTGGATCCATGTGTGATTTGTTTAGAGGAACAGACATGCAATGACACTAGGTGTGGTTCATGAAAAGAACAGACATGCAATGACACTGGTGGATCCATATGTGGTTTGTGGAAGGAACAGACATGCAATGACTCTAGCTGTGGTTCATGAAACGAACAGACATGCAATCACACTAGGTGGGTCCATGTGTGGTTTGTTTAGAGGTATAGACATTCAATGACACTGGGTGGTTCATGAGAAGAACAGACATGCAATGACACTGGTGGATCCATATGTGGTTTGTGGAAGGAACATACATGCAATGACTCTAGCTGTGGTTCATGAAACGAACAAACATGCAATGACACTGGTGGATCCATGTGTGGTTCATGAAAACAACACACATGTAATGACACACTGGTGGATCCATGTGTGGTTTGTGAAAAGAACAGACATGTGATCACACTACGTGGATCCATGTGTGGTTCATGAGACGAATAGACATGCAATCACACTAGGTGGATCCATGTGTGGTTTGTGGAAAGAACAGACATGCAATGACACTAGATGTGGTTCATGAAAAGAACACACATGCAATGACACTGGTGTTTTCATGTGTGGTTCATAAGAAGAACACACATGCAATGAAACTGGTGGATCCATGTGTGGTTTGTGAGAAAAACATACATGCAATGACACTGGTTATGGTTCATGAGAAGAACACACATGCAATGACACTGGTGGATCCATGTGAAGTTTGTGAAAAAAACAGACATGCAATCACACTAGGTGGATCCATGTGTGGTTTGTTTAGAGGAAAAGACATGCAATGACACTGGGTGTGGCTCATGAGAAGATTAGACATGCAATCACACTAGTGGATCCATATGTGCATTGTCGAAGGAACAAACATGCAATGACTCTAGCTGTGGTTCATGAAAAGAATAGACATGCAATGACACAGGTGGATCCATGTGTGGTTCATGAAAAGAACAGACATGCAATCACAATAGGTGGATCCATGTGTGGTTTGTTTAGAGGAACAGACATGCAATGACACTGGGTGTGGTTCACGAGAAGAACATAGATGCAATTACACTGGTGGATCCATATGTGGTTTGTGGAAGGAATAGACATGCAATGACTCTAGATGTGGTTCATGAAAAGAACAGACATGCAATGACACTGGTGGATCCATGTGTGGTTCATGAAAAGAAGACACCTGCAATGACACTGGTGGATCCATGTGTGGTTTGTGAAAAGAACAGACATGCGATCACACTAGGTGGATCCATGTGTGGTTTGTGAAAAGAACAGACATGCAATCACACTAGGTGGATCCATGTGTGGCTTGTTTATAGGAACAGACATCCAATGACACTGGGTGTGGTTCATGAGAAGGACAGACATGCAATCACACTCGGTGGATCCATGTGTGGTTCGTGGAAAGAACATACATGCAATGACTCTAGTTGTGGTGCATGAAAAGAACACACATGCAATGACACTGGTGTATCCATGTGTGGTTCATGAAAATAACATACATGCAATGACACTGGTGGATCCATGTGTGGTTTGTGAAAAGAACAGACATGCAATCACACTAGGTGGATCCATGTGTGGATTGTGAAAAGATTAGACATGCAATCACACTGGGTGGATCCATCTGTGGTTTGTTTAGAAGAACAGACATGCAATGACTCTAGTTGTGGTTCATGAAAAGAACACACATGCAATGACACTGGTGGATCCATGGGTGGTTTGTGAAAAGAACAGACATGCAATCACACTAGGTGGATCCATGTGTGATTTGTTTAGAGGAAAAGACATGGAATGACACTAGGTGGATCCATGTGTGGTTTGTTTAGAACAACAGACATGCAAAGACTCTAGTTGTGGTTCATGAAAAGAACACACATGCAATGACACTTGTGGATCCATGGGTGGTTTGTGAAAAGAACAGACATGCACTCACACTAGGTGGATCCATGTGTGATTTGTTTAGAGGACAAGACATGCAATGACAATAGGTGGATCCATGTGTGGTTTGTTTAGAAGAACAGACATGCAATGACTCTAGTTGTGGTTCATGAAAAGAACACACATGTAATGACACTGGTGGATCCATGTGGGGTTTGTGAAAAGAACAGACATGCGATCACACTAGGTGGATCCATGTGTGGTTTGTGAAAAGAACAGACATGCAGTGACACTGGGTGGATCCATGTGTGGTTTGTTTAGAAGAACACACATGCAATGATTCTAGTTATAGTTGATGAAAAGAACACACATGCAATGACACTGGTGGATCCATGTGTGGTTTGTGAAAAGAACAGACATGCAATCACACTAGGTAGATCCATGTGTGGTTTGTTTAGGGAATAGACATGCAATGACACTGGGTGGATCCATGTGTGGTTTGTTTAGAGGAAGAGACATGGAATGACACTGGGTGTGGTTCATGAGAAGAACAGACATGCAATCACACTCGATGGATCCATGTGTGGTTCGTGGAAAGAATAGACATGCAATGACTCTAGCTGTGGTTCATGAAAAGAATACACATGCAATGACACTGGTGTATCCATGTGTGGTTCATGAAAATAACACACATGCAATGACACTGGTGGATCCATGTGTGGTTTGTGAAAAGAACAGACATGCAATCACACTAGGTGGATCCATGTGTGGTTTGTGAAAAGAACAGACATGCAATCACACTAGGTTGATCCATGTGTGGTTTGTTTAGAATAACACACATGCAATGACTCGAGCTGTGGTTCATGAAAAGAACACACATGCAATGACACTGGTGGATCCATGTGTGGTTTGTGAAAAGAACAGACATGCAATGACACTAGGTGGATCCATGTGTGGTTTGTGAAAAAAACAGACATGCGATCACACTAGGTGGATCCATGTGTGGTTTGTGAAAAGAACAGACATGCAATCACACTAGGTGGATCCATGTGTGGTTTGTGAAAAGAACAGACATGCAATCACACTGGGTGGATTCATGTGTGGTTTGTTTAGAAGAACACACATGCAATGACTCTAGTTGTGGTTCATGAAAAGAACACACATGCAATGACACTGGTGGATCCATGTGTGGTTTGTGAAAAGAACAGACTTGCAATGACACTAGGTGGATCCATGTGTGGTATGTGAAAAAAACAGACATGCGATCACACTTGGTGGATCCATGTGTGGTTTGTTTAGAGGAACATACATGCAATGACACTGGGTGTGGTTCATGAAAAGAACAGACATGCAATGACACTGGTGGATCCATATGTGGTTTGTGGAAGGAACAGACATGCAATGACTCTAGATGTGGTTCATGAAAAGAACATAGATGCAATCACACTAGGTGGGTCCATGTGTGGTTTGTTTAGAGGAACAGACATTCAATGACACTAGGTGTGGTTCATGAGAAGAACAGACATGCAATGAAACTGGTGGATCCATATGTGGTTTGTGGAAGGAACAGACATTCAATGACTCTAGCTGTGGTTCATGAAAAGATTAGACCTGCAATGACACTGGTGGATCCATGTGTGGTTCATGAAAACAACACACATCCAATGACACTGGTGGATCCATGTGTGGTTTGTGAAAAGAACAAACATGCGATCACACTAGGTGGATCCATGTGTGGTTCATGAGAAGAACAGACATGCAATCACACTAGGTGGATCCATGTGTGGTTTGTGGAAAAAACAGATGCAATGACTCTAGCTGTGGTTCATGAAAAGAACACACATGCAATGACACCGGTGTTTCCATGTGTGGTTCATAAGAAGAACACGCATGCAATGAAATTGGTGGATCCATGTGTGGTTTGTGAGAAGAACATACATGCAATGACACTGACTATGGTTCATGATAAGAATACACATGCAATGACACTGGTGGATCCATGTCAGGCTTGTGAAAAGAACAGACATGCAATCACACTAGGTGGATCCATGTGTGGTTTGTTTAGAGGAACAGACATGCAATGACACTAGGTGTGGTTCATGAGAAGAACAGACATGCAATCACACTGGTGGATCCATATGTGGTTTGTGGAAGGAACAAACATGCAATGACGCTAGCTGTGGTTCATGAAAAGAATAGACATGCAATGACACTGGTGGATCCATGTGTGGTTCTTGAAAAGAACACACATGCAATGACACTGGTGGATCCATGTATGGTTTGTGAAAAGAACATACATGCAATCATAATAGGTGGATCCATGTGTGGTTTGTTTATAGGAACAGACATGCAATGACACTGGGTGTGGTTCATGTGTGGTTTGTGAGAAGAACATACATGCAATCACACTGGTGGATCCATATGTTGTTTGTGGAAGGAATAGACATGCAATGACCCTAGCTGTGGTTCATGAAAAGAACAGACATGCAATGACACTGGTGGATCCATGTGTGGTTAATGAAAAGAAGACACCTGCAATGACACTGGTGGATCCATGTGTGGTTTGTGAAAAGAACAGACATGCAATCACACTAGGTGGATCCATGTGTGGTTTGTGAAAAGAACAGACATGCAATCACACTAGGTGGATCCATGTGTGGTTTGTTTAGAAGCACACACATGCAATGACTCTAGTTGTGGTTCATGAAAAGAACACAAACGCAATGACACTGGTGGATCCATGTGTGGTTTGTAAAAAGAAAAGACATGCAATCACACTAGGTGGATCCATGTGTTGTTTGTTTAGAGGAACAAACATGCAATGACACTGGGTGGATCCATGTGTGGTCTGTTTAGAAGAACAGACATGCAATGATTCTAGTTGTGGTTCATTAAAAGAACACACATGCAATGACACTGGTGGATCCATGTGCGGTTTGTGAAAAGATTAGACATGTAATAACACTAGGTGGATCCATGTGTGGTTTGTTTAGAGGAACAGACATGCAATAGCACTAGCTGTGGGTCATGAAAAGAACACACATGCAATGACACTGGTGGATCCATGTGTGGTTTGTGAAAAGAACAGACATGCAATCACACTAGGTGGATCCATGTGTGATTTGTTTAGAGGAACAAACATGCAATGACACTAGGTGGATCCATGTGTGGTTTGTTTAGAAGAACAGACATGCAATGACTATAGTTGTGGTTCATGAAAAGAACACACATGCAATGACACTGGTGGATCCATGTGTGGTTTGTGAAAAGAACAGACATGCAATCACACTAGGTGGATCCATGTGTGGTTTGTTTAGGGGAATAGACATGCAATGACACTGGGTGGATCCATGTGTGGTTTGTTTAGAAGAATACACATGCAATGACACTAGTTGTGGTTCATGAAAAGAACACACATGCAATGACAATGGTGGATCGATGTGTGGTTTGTGAAAAGAACAGACATGCAATCACACTAGGTGGATCCATGTGTGGTTTGTTTAGAGGAACAGACATGCAATGACACTGGGTGTGGTTCATGAGAAGAACATACATGCAATCACACTCGGTGGGTCCATGTGTGGTTCGTGGAAAGAACAGACATGCAATGACTCTAGCTGTGGTTCATGAAAAGAATACACGTGCAATGACACTGGTGTATCCATGTGTGGTTCACGAAAATAACACACATGCAATGACACTGGTGGATCCATGTGTGATTTGTGAAAATAACAAACATACAATCACACTAGGTGGATCCATGTGTGGTTTGTGAAAAGAACAGACATGCAATCACACTGGGTGGATCCATGTGTGGTTTGTTTAGAAGAACACACATGCAATGACTCGAGCTGTGGTTCATGAAAAGAACACACATGCAATGACACTGGTGGATCCATGTGTGGTTCATGAAAAGAACATACATGCAATGACACTGGTGGATCCATGTGTGGTTTGTTAAAAGGACAGACATGCAATCACACTAGGTGGATCCATGTGTGGTTTGTTTAGAAGAACACACATGCAATGACTCTAGGTGGATCCATGTGTGGTTATTTAGAAGAACACACATGCAATGACTCTAGTTGTGGTTCATGAAAAGAACACACATGCAATTACACTAGTTGATCCATGTGTGGTTTGTGAAAAGAAAACACATGCAATCACACTACGTGGATCCATGTGTGGTTTGTTTAGAGGAACAGACATGCAATGACACTGGGTGGATCCATGTGTGGTTTGTTTAGAAGAACAGACATGCAATGACTCTAGTTGTGGTTCATGAAAATAACACAAATGCAATGACACTGGTGGATCCATGTGTGGTTTGTGAAAAGAACAGACATGCAATCACACTAGGTGGATCCATGTGTGGTTTTTTTAGAGGAACAAACATGCAATGACACTAGGTGGATCCATGTATGTTTTTTTTCGAAGAACACACATGCAATGACACTAGTTGTGGTTCATGAAAAGAACACACATGCAATCACATTGGTGGATCGATGTGTGGTTTGTGAAAATTACAGACATGTAATCACACTAGGTGGATCCATGTGTGGTTTGTTTAGAGGAACAGACATGCAATGACACTGGGTGTGGTTCATGAGAAGAACAGACATGCAATCACACTCGGTGGATCCATGTGTGGTTCGTGGAAAGAACAGACATGCAATGACTCTAGCTGTGGTTCATGAAAAGAATACACATGCAATGACACTGGTGTATCCATGTGAGGTTCATGAAAATAACACACATGCAATGACACTGGTGGATCCATGTGTGGTTTGTGAAAAGAACAGACATGCAATCACACTGGGTGGATCCATGTGTGGTTTGTTTAGAAGAAAACACAAGCAATGACTCTAGTTGTGGTTCATGAAAAGAACACACATGCAATGACACTGGTGGATCCATGTGTGGTTTGTGAAAAGAACAGACATGCAATCACACTAGGTGGATACATCTGTGGTTTGTTAGAGGAACAGACATGCAATGACACTGGGTGGATCCATGTGTGTTTTGTTTAGAAGAACAAAAAATGCAATGACTCTAGTTGTGGTTCATGAAAGAACACACATGCAATGACACTGGTGGATCCATGTGTGGTTTGTGAAAAGAACAGAAATGCAATCATACTAGGTGGATCCATGTGTGGTTTGTTTAGAGGAATAGACATGCAATGACACTAATTGTGGTTCATTAAAAGAACACACATGCAATGACACTAGTGGATCCATGTGTGGTTTGTGAAAAGAACACACATCACACTAGCTGGATCCATGTGTGGTTTGTTTAGAGGAACAGACATGCAATGACACTGGGTGGATCCATGTGTGGTTTGTTTAGAAGAATAGACATGCAATGACTCTAGTTGTGGTTCCTGAAAATAACACACATGCAATGACACTGGTGGATCCATGTGTGGTTTGTGAAAAGAACAGACATGCAATCACACTAGGTGGATCCATGTGTGGTTTGTTTAGAGGAACAGACATGCAATGACACTAGGTGATCCATGCGTGTTTTTTTAGAGGAACAGACATGCAATGACACTAGGTGGATCCATGTGTGGTTTGTTTAGAAGGACAGACATGCAATGACTCTAGTTGTGGTTGATGAAAAGAACACACATGCAATGACACTGGTGGATCCATGTGTGGTTTGTGAAAAGAACAGACATGCAATCACATTAGGTGGATCCATGTGTGGTTTGTTTAGAGGAAAAGACATGCAATGACACTGGGTGGATCCATGTGTGGTTTGTTTAGAAGAACACACATGCAATGACACTAGTTGTGGTTCATGAAAAGAACACACATGCAATGACACTGGTGGATTCATGTGTGGTTTGTGAAAATAACAGACATGCAATCACACTAGGTAGATCCATGTGTGGCTTGTTTATAGGAACAGACATCCAATGACACTGGGTGTGGTTCATGAGAAGGACAGACATGCAATCACACTCGGTGGATCCATGTGTGGTTCGTGGAAAGAACATACATGCAATGACTCTAGTTGTGGTGCATGAAAAGAACACACATGCAATGACACTGGTGTATCCATGTGTGGTTCATGAAAATAACATACATGCAATGACACTGGTGGATCCATGTGTGGTTTGTGAAAAGAACAGACATGCAATCACACTAGGTGGATCCATGTGTGGTTTGTGAAAAGATTAGACATGCAATCACACTGGGTGGATCCATGTGTGGTTTGTTTAGAAGAACAGACATGCAATGACTCTAGTTGTGGTTCATGAAAAGAACACACATGCAATGACACTGGTGGATCCATGGGTGGTTTGTGAAAAGAACAGACATGCAATCACACTAGGTGGATCCATGTGTGATTTGTTTAGAGGAAAAGACATGGAATGACACTAGGTGGATCCATGTGTGGTTTGTTTAGAACAACAGACATGCAATCACTCTAGTTGTGGTTCATGAAAAAGAAAACACATGCGATGACACTGGTGGATCCATGTGTGGTTTGTGAAAAGAACAAACATGCGATCACACTAGGTGGATCCATGTGTGGTTTGTGAAAAGAACAGACATGCAATGACACTGGGTGGATCCATGTGTGGTTTGTTTAGAAGAACACACATGCAATGATTCTAGTTGTAGTTGATGAAAAGAACACACATGCAATGACACTGGTGGATTCATGTGTGGTTCGTGAAAAGAATAGACATGCAATCACACTAGGTGGATCCATGTGTGGTTTGTGAAAAGAACAGACATGCAATCACACTAGGTGGATCCATGTGTGGTTTGTTTAGAAGAACACACATGCAATGACTCTAGTTGTGGTTCATGAAAAGAACACAAACGCAATGACACTGGTGGATCCATGTGTGGTTTGTAAAAAGAAAAGACATGCAATCACACTAGGTGGATCCATGTGTTGTTTGTTTAGAGGAACAAACATGCAATGACACTGGGTGGATCCATGTGTGGTCTGTTTAGAAGAACAGACATGCAATGATTCTAGTTGTGGTTCATTAAAAGAACACACATGCAATGACACTGGTGGATCCATGTGCGGTTTGTGAAAAGAACAGACATGTAATAACACTAGGTGGATCCACGTGTGGTTTGTTTAGAGGAACAGACATGCAATAGCACTAGCTGTGGGTCATGAAAAGAACACACATGCAATGACACTGGTGGATCCATGTGTGGTTTGTGAAAAGAACAGACATGCAATCACACTAGGTGGATCCATGTGTGATTTGTTTAGAGGAACAAACATGAAATGACACTAGGTGGATCCATGTGTGGTTTGTTTAGAAGAACAGACATGCAATGACTATAGTTGTGGTTCATGAAAAGAACACACATGCAATGACACTGGTGGATCCATGTGTGGTTTGTGAAAAGAACAGACATGCAATCACACTAGGTGGATCCATGTGTGGTTTGTTTAGAGGAATAGACATGCAATGACACTGGGTGGATCCATGTGTGGTTTGTTTAGAAGAATACACATGCAATGACACTAGTTGTGGTTCATGGAAAGAACACACATGCAATGACAATGGTGGATCGATGTGTGGTTTGTGAAAAGAACAGACATGCAATCACACTAGGTGGATCCATGTGTGGTTTGTTTAGAGGAACAGACATGCAATGACACTGGGTGTGGTTCATGAGAAGAACATACATGCAATCACACTCGGTGGGTCCATGTGTGGTTCGTGGAAAGAACAGACATGCAATGACTCTAGCTGTGGTTCATGAAAAGAATACACGTGCAATGACACTGGTGTATCCATGTGTGGTTCACGAAAATAACACACATGCAATGACACTGGTGGATCCATGTGTGATTTGTGAAAATAACAAACATGCAATCACACTAGGTGGATCCATGTGTGGTTTGTGAAAAGAACAGACATGCAATCACACTGGGTGGATCCATGTGTGGTTTGTTTAGAAGAACACACATGCAATGACTCGAGCTGTGGATCATGAAAAGAACACACATGCAATGACACTGGTGGATCCATGTGTGGTTCATGAAAAGAACATACATGCAATGACACTGGTGGATCCATGTGTGGTTTGTTAAAAGGACAGACATGCAATCACACTAGGTGGATCCATGTGTGGTTTGTTTAGAAGAACACACATGCAATGACTCTAGGTGGATCCATGTGTGGTTTGTTTAGAAGAACACACATGCAATGACTCTAGTTGTGGTTCATGAAAAGAACACACAAGCAATGACACTAGTTGATCCATGTGTGGTTTGTGAAAAGAAAACACATGCAATCACACTACGTGGATCCATGTGTGGTTTGTTTAGAGGAACAGACATGCAATGACACTGGGTGGATCCATGTGTGGTTTGTTTAGAAGAACGGACATGCAATGACTCTAGTTGTGGTTCATGAAAATAACACAAATGCAATGACACTGGTGGATCCATGTGTGGTTTGTGAAAAGAACAGACATGCAATCACACTAGGTGGATCCATGTGTGGTTTTTTTAGAGGAACAGACATGCAATGACACTAGGTGGATCCATGTATGTTTTTTTTTCGAAGAACACACATGCAATGACACTAGTTGTGGTTCATGAAAAGAACACACATGCAATGACATTGGTGGATCGATGTGTGGTTTGTGAAAATTACAGACATGTAATCACACTAGGTGGATCCATGTGTGGTTTGTTTAGAGGAACAGACATGCAATGACACTGGGTGTGGTTCATGAGAAGAACAGACATGCAATCACACTCGGTGGATCCATGTGTGGTTCGTGGAAAGAATAGACATGCAATGACTCTAGATGTGGTTAATGAAAAGAATACACATGCAATGACACTGGTGTATCCATGTGCGGTTCATGAAAATAACACACATGCAATGACACTGGTGGATCCATGTGTGGTTTGTGAAAAGAACAGACATGCAATCACACTGGGTGGATCCATGTGTGGTTTGTTTAGAAGAACACACAAGCAATGACTCTAGTTGTGGTTCATGAAAAGAACACACATGCAATGACACTGGTGGATCCATGTGTGGTTTATGAAAAGAACAGACATGCAATCACACTAGGTGGATCCATCTGTGGTTTGTTAGAGGAACAGACATGCAATGACACTGGGTGGATCCATGTGTGTTTTGTTTAGAAGAACAAAAAATGCAATGACTCTAGTTGTGGTTCCTGAAAGAACACACATTTAATGACACTGGTGGATCCATGTGTGGTTTGTGAAAAGAACAGAAATGCAATCATACTAGGTGGATCCATGTGTGGTTTGTTTAGAGGAATAGACATGCAATGACACTAATTGTGGTTCATTAAAAGAACACACATGCAATGACACTAGTGGATCCATGTGTGGTTTGTGAAAAGAACACACATCACACTAGCTGGATCCATGTGTGGTTTGTTTAGAGGAACAGACATGTAATGACACTGGGTGGATCCATGTGTGTTTTGTTTAGAAGAATAGACATGCAATAACTCTAGTTGTGGTTCCTGAAAATAACACACATGCAATGACACTGGTGGATCCATGTGTGGTTTGTGAAAAGAACAGACATGCAATCACTCTAGGTGGATCCATGTGTGATTTGTTTAGAGGAACAGACATGCAATGACACTAGGTGATCCATGCGTGTTTTTTTAGAGGAACAGACATGCAATGACACTAGGTGGATCCATGTGTGGTTTGTTTAGAAGGACAGACATGCAATGACTCTAGTTGTGGTTGATGAAAAGAACACACATGCAATGACACTGGTGGATCCATGTGTGGTTTGTGAAAAGAACAGACATGCAATCACAGTAGGTGGATCCATGTGTGGTTTGTTTAGAGGAAAAGACATGCAATGACACTGGGTGGATCCATGTGTGGTTTGTTTAGAATAACACACATGCAATGACACTAGTTGTGGTTCATGAAAAGAACACACATGCAATGACACTGGTGGATTCATGTGTGGTTTGTGAAAATAACAGACATGCAATCACACTAGGTGGATCCATGTGTGGCTTGTTTATAGGAACAGACATCCAATCACACTGGGTGTGGTTCATGAGAAGGACAGACATGCAATCACACTCGGTGGATCCATGTGTGGTTCGTGGAAAGAACATACATGCAATGACTCTAGTTGTGGTGCATGAAAAGAACACACATGCAATGACACTGGTGTATCCATGTGTGGTTCATGAAAATAACATACATGCAATGACACTGGTGGATCCATGTGTGGTTTGTGAAAAGAACAGACATGCAATCACACTAGGTGGATCCATGTGTGGATTGTGAAAAGATTAGACATGCAATCACACTGGGTGGATCCATCTGTGGTTTGTTTAGAAGAACAGACATGCAATGACTCTAGTTGTGGTTCATGAAAAGAACACACATGCAATGACACTGGTGGATCCATGGGTGGTTTGTGAAAAGAACAGACATGCAATCACACTAGGTGGATCCATGTGTGATTTGTTTAGAGGAAAAGACATGGAATGACACTAGGTGGATCCATGTGTGGTTTGTTTAGAACAACAGACATGCAATCACTCTAGTTGTGGTTCATGAAAAAGAAAACACATGCGATGACACTGGTGAATCCATGTGTGGTTTGTGAAAAGAACAAACATGCGATCACACTAGGTGGATCCATGTGTGGTTTGTGAAAAGAACAGACATGCAATGACACTGGGTGGATCCATGTGTGGTTTGTTTAGAAGAACACACATGCAATGATTCTAGTTGTAGTTGATGAAAAGAACACACATGCAATGACACTGGTGGATTCATGTGTGGTTTGTGAAAAGAACAAACATGCAATCACACTAGGTGGATCCATGTGTGGTTTGTTTATAGGAACAGACATGCAATCACACTAGGTGGATCCATGTGTGGTTCGTGGAAAGAACATACATGCAATGACTCTAGTTGTGGTTTATGAAAAGAACACGCATGCAATGACACTGGTGTATCCATGTGTGGTTCATGAAAAGAACATACATGCAATGACACTGGTGGATCCATGTGTGGTTTGTGAAAAGAACAGACATGGAATCACACTAGGTGGATCCATGTGTGGTTAGTGAAAAGAACAAACATGCAATCACACTAGGTTGATCCATGTGTGGTTTGTTTAGAAGAACACACATGCTATGACTCTAGTTGTGGTTCATAAAAAGTACACACATGCAATGACACTGGTGGATCCATGTGTGCTTTGTGAAAAGAACATACATGCAATCACACTAGGTGGATCCATGTGTGTTTTGTTTAGAGGAACAGACATGCAATAACACTAGGTGTGGTTCATGAAAAGAACAGACATGCAATGACACTGGTGGATCCATATGTGGTTTGTGGAAGGAACAAACATTCAATGACTCTAGCTGTGGTTCATGAAATGAACAGACATGCAATCACACTAGGTGGGTCCATGCGTGGTTTGTTTAGAGGTATAGACATTCAATGACACTGGGTGTGGTTCATGAGAAGAACAGACATGCAATGACACTGGTGGATCCATATGTGGTTTGTGGAAGGAACAAACATGCAATGACTAGCTGTGGTTCATGAAAAGAACAGACATGCAATGACACTGGTGGATCCATGTGTGGTTCATGAAAACAACACACATGTAATGACACACTGTTGGATCCATGTGTGGTTTGTGAAAAGAACAGACATGCGAGCACACTAGGTGGATCCATGTGTGGTTCATGAGAAGAATAAACATGCAATCACACTAGGTGGATCCATGTGTGGTTTGTGGAAAGAACAGACACTAGCTGTGGTTCATGAAAAGAACACACATGCAATGACACTGGTGTTTCCATGTGTGGTTCATAAGAAGAACACACATGCAATGAAACTGGTGGATCCATGTGTGGTTTGTGAGAAGAACATACATGCAATGACACTGGTTGTGGTTCATGAGAAGAACACACATGCAATGACACTGGTGGATCCATGTGAAGTTTGTGAAAAGAACAGACATGCAATCACACTAGGTGGATCCATGTGTGGTTTGTTTAGAGGAAAAGACATGCAATGACACTGGGTGTGGTTCATGAGAAGATTGGACATGCAATCACACTAGTGGATACATATGTGGATTGTCGAAGGAACAGACATGCAATGACTCTAGCTGTGGTTCATGAAAAGAACAGACATGCAATGACACGAGTGGATCCATGTGTGGTTCATGAAAAGAACAGACATGCAATCACAATAGGTGGATCCATGTGTGGTTTGTTTAGAGGAACAGACATGCAATGACACTGGGTGTGGTTCACGAGAAGAACATACATGCAATTACACTGGTGGATCCATATGTGGTTTGTGGAAGGAATAGACATGCAATGACTCTAGATGTGGTTCATGAAAAGAACAGACATGCAATGACACTGGTGGATCCATGTGTGGTTCATGAAAAGAAGACACCTGCAATGACACTGGTGGATCGATGTGTGGTTTGTGAAAAGAACAGACATATGATCACACTAGGTGGATCCATGTGTGGTTTGTGAAAAGATTAGACATGCAATCACACTAGGTGGATCCATGTGTGGTTTGTTTAGAGGAACAGGCATGCAATGACACTAGTTGTGGTTCATGAAAAGAACACACATGCAATGACACTTGTGGATCCATGGGTGGTTTGTGAAAAGAACAGACATGCAATCACACTAGGTGGATCCATGTGTGATTTGTTTAGAGGAAAAGACATGGAATGACACTAGGTGGATCCATGTGTGGTTTGTTTAGAAGAACAGACATTCAATGACTCTAGTTGTGGTTCATGAAAAGAACACACATGTAATGACACTGGTGGATCCATGTGTGGTTTGTTTAGAAGAATACACATGCAATGACACTAGTTGTGGTTCATGAAAATAACACACATGCAATGACATTAGTGGATCGATGTGTGGTTTGTGAAAGAACAGACATGCAATCACACTAGGTGGATCTATGTGTGGTTTGTTTAGAGGAACAGACATGGAATGACACTTGGTGTGGTTCATGAGAAGAACAGACATGCAATCACACTCGATGGATCCATGTGTGGTTCGTGGAAAGAATAGACATGCAATGACTCTAGCTGTGGTTCATGAAAAGAATACACATGCAATGACACTGGTGGATCCATGTGTGGTTTGTAAAAAGAACAGACATGCAATGAAACTAGTGGATCCATGTGTGGTTTGTGAAAAAAATAGACATGCGATCACACTAGGAGGATCCATGTGTGGTTTGTGAAAAGAACAGACATGCAATCACACTAGGTGGATCCATGTGTGGTTTGTTTAGAAGAACACACATGCAATGACTCTAGTTGTGGTTCATGAAAAGAACACACATGCAATGACACTGGTGGATCCATGTGTGGTTTGTGAAAAGAACAGACTTGCAATGACACTAGGTGGATCCATGTGTGGTATGTGAAAAAAACAAACATGCGATCACACTTGGTGGATCCATGTGTGGTTTGTTTAGAAGAACAGACATGCAATGACACTGGTGGATCCATATGTGGTTTGTGTAAGGAACAGACATGCAATGACTCTAGATGTGGTTCATGAAAAGAACATACATGCAATCACACTAGGTGGGTCCATGTGTGGTTTGTTTAGAGGAACAGACATTCAATGACACTAGGTGTGGTTCATGAGAAGAACAGACATGCAATGACACTAGTGGATCCATATGTGGTTTGTGGAAGGAACAGACATTCAATGACTCTGGCTGTGGTTCATGAAAAGAACAGACATGCAATGACACTGGTGGATCCATGTGTGGTTCATGAAAACAACACACATCCAATGACACTGGTGGATCCATGTGTGGTTTGTGAAAAGAACAGACATGCGATCACACTAGGTGGATCCATGTGTGGTTCATGAGAAGAACAGACATGCAATCACACTAGGTGGATCCATGTGTGGTTTGTGGAAAAAACAGACATGCAATGACTCTAGCTGTGGTTCATGAAAAGAACACACATGCAATGACACCGGTGTTTCCATGTGTGGTTCATATGAAGAACACACATGCAATGAAACTAGTGGATCCATGTGTGGTTTGTGAGAAGAACATACATGCAATGACACTGGCTATGGTTCATGATAAGAATATACATGCAATCACACTAGGTGGATCCATGTGTGGTTTGTTTAGAGGAACAGACATTCAATGACACTAGGTGTGGTTCATGAGAAGAACAGACATGCAATCACACTGGTGGATCCATATGTGGTTTGTGGAAGGAACAAACATGCAATGACTCTAGCTGTGGTTCATGAAAAGAATAGACATGCAATGACACTGGTGGATCCATGTGTGGTTCATGAAAAGAACACACATTTAATGACACTGGTGGATCCATGTGTGGTTTGTGAAAAGAACATACATGCAATCACAATAGGTGGATCCATGTGTGGTTTGTTTAGAGGAACAGACATGCAATGACACTGGGTGTGGTTCACGAGAAGAACATACATGCAATCACACCGGTGGATCCATATGTGGTTTGTGGAAGGAATAGACATGCAATGACCCTAGTTGTGGTTCATGAAAAGAACAGACATGCAATGACACTAGTGGATCCATGTGTGGTTAATGAAAAGAAGACACCTGCAATGACACTGGTGGATCCATGTGTGGTTTGTGAAAAGAACAGACATGCGATCACACTAGGTGGATCCATGTGTGGTTTGTGAAAAGAACAGACATGCGATCACACTAGGTGGATCCATGTGTGGTTTGTGAAAAGAACAGACATGCAATCACACTAGGTGGATCCATGTGTGGTTTGTTTAGAAGAACACACATGCAATGATTCTAGTTATAGTTGATGAAAAGAACACACATGCAATGACACTGGTGGATCCATGTGTGGTTTGTGAAAAGAACAGACATGCAATCACACTAGGTGGATCCATGTGTTGTTTGTTTAGAGGAACAAACATGCAATGACACTGGGTGGATCCATGTGTGGTCTGTTTAGAAGAACAGACATGCAATGATTCTAGTTGTGGTTCATTAAAAGAACACACATGCAATGACACTGGTGGATCCATGTGCGGTTTGTGAAAAGAACAGACATGTAATCACACTAGGTGGATCCATGTGTGGTTTGTTTAGAGGAACAGACATGCAATAGCACTAGCTGTGGGTCATGAAAAGAACACACATGCAATGACACAAGTGGATCCATGTGTGGTTTGTGAAAAGAACAGACATGCAATCACACTAGGTGGATCCATGTGTGATTTGTTTAGAGGAACAAACATGCAATGACACTAGGTGGATCCATGTGTGGTTTGTTTAGAAGAACAGACATGCAATGACTATAGTTGTGGTTCATGAAAAGAACACACATGCAATGGCACTGGTGGATCCATGTGTGGTTTGTGAAAAGAACAAACATGCAATCACACTAGGTGGATCCATGTGTGGTTTGTTTATAGGAATAGACATGCAATGACACTGGGTGGATCCATGTGTGGTTTGTTTAGAAGAATACACATGCAATGACACTAGTTGTGGTTCATGAAAAGAACACACATGCAATGACAATGGTGGATCGATGTGTGGTTTGTGAAAAGAACATACATGCAATCACACTAGGTGGATCCATGTGTGGTTTGTTTAGAGGAACATACATGCAATGACACTGGGTGTGGTTCATGAGAAGAACATACATGCAATCACACTCGGTGGGTCCATGTGTGGTTCGTGGAAAGAACAGACATGCAATGACTCTAGCTGTGGTTCATGAAAAGAATACACGTGCACTGACATTGGTGTATCCCTGTGTGGTTCACGAAAATAACACACCTGCAATGACACTGGTGGATCCATGTGTGATTTGTGAAAATAACAAACATGCAATCACACTAGGTGGATCCATGTGTGGTTTGTGAAAAGAACAGACATGCAATCACACTGGGTGGATCCATGTGTGGTTTGTTTAGAAGAACACATATGCAATGACTCGAGCTGTGGTTCATGTAAAGAACACACATGCAATGACACTGCTGGATCCATGTGTGGTTCATGAAAAGAACATACATGCAATGACACTGTGGATCCATGTGTGGTTTGTGAAAAGAACAGACATGCAATCAGACTAGGTGGATCCATGTGTGGTTTGTGAAAAGGATAGACATGCAATCACACTAGGTGGATCCATGTGTGGTTTGTTTAGAAGAACACACATGCAATGACTCTAGGTGGATCCATGTGTGGTTTGTTTAGAAGAACACACATGCAATGACTCTAGTTGTGGTTCATGAAAATAACACACATGCAATGACACTAGTTGATCCATGTGTGGTTTGTGAAAACAACAGACATGCAATGACACTACGTGGATCCATGTGTGGTTTGTTTAGAGGAACAGACATGCAATGACACTGGGTGGATCCATGTGTGGTTTGTTTAGAAGAAAAGACATGCAATGACTCTAGTTGTGGTTCATGAAAATAACACAAATGCAATGACACTGGTGGATCCATGTGTGGTTTGTGAAAAGATCAGACATGCAATCACACTAGGTGGATCCATGTGTGGTTTGTTTAGAGGAACAGACATGCAATGGCACTAGGTGGATCCATGTATGGTTTTTTTTTCGAAGAACATACATGCAATGACACTAGTTGTGGTTCATGAAAAGAACACACAGGCAATGACACTGGTGGATCCATGTGTGGTTTGTGAAAAGAACAGACATGCAATCACACTAGGTGGATCCATGTGTGGTTTGTTTAGAGGAACAGACATGCAATGACACTGGTGTGGTTCATGAGAAGAACACACATGTATTCACACTAGGTGGATCCATGTGTGGTTTGTGGAAAGAACAGACATGCAGTGACTCTAGTTGTGGTTCATGAAAAGAACACACATGCAATGACATTGGTGTATCCATGTGTGGTTCATGAAAAGAACACACATGCAATGACACTGGTGTATCCATGTGTGGTTGATGGCTCTGTATATGGTGCCAGAAAAATGCTGGAGCGTGGTTGATGTAGAGCTCGTTTGGAACCCCAAGAGGAAGGTATGATGAGCACAACATCAAGTTTCCCTCAGTATGAAACCAAGGTTTAATCGAACCAGTAGGAGCAAGGAAACACCCCAAAGGTGTTACTAGTTGAGCTTTGGCAGGGCGCACTACCGGTGCTAGTAGCAACGTGGAGACCTGCACAACACAACCACAGAACTTTGTCCCCAACTTGCGATGAGGTTGTCAATCTCACCGTGTTTTGTGGAAAACAAAGGATTAAACGTATAGAATGGAAAGAAGTAAAAGTTTGCAGAAAGTAAACACAAAATAGTAAAAGATTGTAGATTGTATGTAAAAAGAAAAGGACCGGGATCCATAGTTCACTAGAGGTGGCTCTCCTTAAGATAGATAACATGCCGGGTGAACAAATTACAGCGGGGCAATTGACAAACATCGAGAAAGCAATACATGCATATACTAATCATCTTGACTCCTTTGAGACTTGATTGGGCATTACAAAATTATACATAGACCGCCATCCAACTACATCTATGACTAATAATCCACCTTCAGGTTATCATCCAAACCCCCTCCAGTATAAGTTGCAAGCAACAGATTATTGCTTTACGAACTGCGTGTAAAGTAAACAATATGATTGTTCTATGAACAAAGGATTGTTGTTTTCTCCCTAGTAGCAACAACACATCCAGTACCTTAGAGATTTCTGTCACTTCCCTAGATTACCAGAGGCATGAACCCACTATCGAGCATAAATACTAACTCTTGGAGTTGCTAGCATCTACTTGGCCAAGATAGCTACTAACAACGGAAAGCATGCAAGATCACAAATAACAAAGAGATGATAGAATCAATAATAAATCTGAAATAGCATCTCAATATCCATCGGATCCCCGCAAACACAACATGTATGGATTTCAAATAGATGATCTTGATGTGTGGTTTGTGAAAAGAACAGACATGCAATCACACTAGGTGGATCCATGTGTGGTTTGTGGAAAGAACAGACATGCAATCACACTGGGTGTGGTTCATGAGAAGAACACACATCCAATGACACTGGTGGATCCTTATGTGGTTTGTTTAGAATAACACACATGCAATGACTCTAGATGTGGTTCATGAAAAGAACACACATGCAATGTCACTGGTGGATCCATGTGTGGTTTGTGAAAAGTACAAACGTGCAATAACACTAGGTGGATCCATGTGTGGTTTGCTTACACGAACACACATGCAATGACACTAGGTGTGGTTCATGAAAAGAACAAACATCCAATGATACTGGTGTATCCATATGTGGTTTGTGGAAAGCACAGACATGCAATCACACTTGGTGTGGTTCATGGAAAGAACACACATGCAATGACACTGGTGTATCCTTATGTGGTTTGTGAGAAGAACTGACATGCAGTGCCATTGGTTGATCCATGTATTTCATTGTACACGACACTCACTTTCCATTTTATACTACTTAGTTTTGCCCTTAGTTTTTTGACACTACTCAGTTTTGCCCCCTCTCTCTATCTTTCGTAGAAGCCCAAACTTGTGCTTACTCTGTCTGCTACTCCCTGATTGGTTGTCACAGCTGTCACGCGGATCGTGTGCACCAACCGTTGATTCTGTGCGATCCAACGATGATCGTTGCACGCGTCGTGCCCTTCACAGTACAGCGTGAGACATCACGGACGTCTCCCTCAGCGAGACTTCTACAAGAAGGAACACGAAGTCGTCCATTGAAAAAGTTGTCGAGCGGTCATGTCATGTTTAATCAAGTCTGAAAAGCCTGCTGCTGCTACTAATATGCCACAACACATGTGTCATCGAGTGCATGATTGCCGATGGACAGCTGCAATTTATTGCCACTTGATTTTAATAAGACATATCCCATTTTTTACGCAGCGGCTCTCAATCTCACTTCCAACTAGGCCCCACCGTAAGAAGCTTGCACGCGCTAGCCGGAGGCCGAAGAGCTAAGATCAACGAGACCTAACGTCTCCGCCTTCATCGAGTCCCTCGCAGCCATCAACACATCCCTCTACCCGATCTAGCACAACTCCACAAATCTCGTCGTACAGCCACCTACCTTCCCCTCTACATTTCCACTTTTAACTATCGCCAATTTTAGGGCCGTGTCAAACTTCGTACATAGAAATTGTGTATACGCCCTTTGCATGTGGCTCAATACAGAACTGCCATGCATGGCCCGGGAAAAAAACGTGATGTACCATGTGCGTGTCGCGGTGCACAGTGTAGTAGACTGCACGGCGCGTTGCACGGTGGTGCAACGAAATGTGCCTTTCTTCCATCCACCTTAACTATAGAGCCCCTCTCCGCACACCCACTCTCACTCTCGCTCACTCTCCCCATGCAACCATCTCCACTGTCCCACCAACACCCGCAAACTCCCGAGAATACCCCGTCCGCGCCGGTGATGGCGGAGGAGGATAAGGCGGCCATCGTTGCCTCCGAGGCCGCCGGCGAGGAGGCCCCCGTCTCCTTGCCAGTCCCTCTCGACGCGTTGAAAGCAGCCGCCGTCCCTGTCCAGGCCCCAGTCGAGCCATCGATGGCAGCCGTCGTTCCCGTCTAGGCCCCCCGTCCCCGCTACCGACGGGGCCACCGAAGAGGAGCCCTCCGCCGGCAAGGAGGCCCCCATCAGTCACTAGCATATCAAGCACTTGTTGGGCACGTACGATCCAGATAAGTACATCGCTCTACTGAACCCCTACAACACCGGCATCGACGACCCATGGTCGGAGGTAACTAGGGTTTGCTCCCCTCCCCTGGTTCTTCTACCATTCTCATTGTCGGATGCTAGATCTTGATTTATTAGGATTCGCTTGTTCGCATTTCGATTGCTCGGTCTTCTGACATCATCTACTCCCCCATTTTCCTTTTCTTCCAATAGGTTTCTGGGAGCGACGTCTACAGCGATGACGAGTCCATCCACACCAAGACTCGTCAAGTGCTGAGGAGGCTGCGGGCCGGTCAGTACGACGCCTTCTTTAGGGGCGGCTCCCGGCGTTGCCCCTTCTGCAAGGGGATCGCCATCGGCTGGGTGAGTCTTGCCGGCACAGACTTCAACTCCTTAATGAAGCATGCAGAGGCCCCGGGTTCCGGCATCCACGAAGGCGGCGAGCGTGAGACCGTGAACATAAATGCCTACATTGCTGAACATCGGGCTCTCGGCATTCACCTCTGAAACCTCCAGCGGGTGGCCATCAAAGAGGGTCGCATGCCTCCAATCAGGCCCAAGGCCCCCAAGATCAAGGGACTGGGTAGCAAGAAGTGGAGGAAGCGGCGGAGGGAGGAGACGAGGGCGTGAGCGCTTACAGGATGTGCCTGTAGCTGCGGTGGTTGCTGCTGCTGCTAAGCAGCTTCTTTCTAGCTATATGCTATTTCTGGATGAATGCATCGAACCTCGTTAAGCAACCTACTTTTTATCGCTATATCCTATTTACCTGCGCACGGCTATATCTACATTTGTTTTGTTTTCTAAATGAATGTATTCTGCCTGGTGTGATTTTCTGCTCTAGATTTGCTACCTGATCGGAGGAAAAAAGAGGTCCAAAAGGGAACGAATTATCGAAGTGAGAATCTTCTCTAGATTTGGTACCAATTTGGGAAAAAATGAAACATATATGTTTAGCGAGAGAGGAAAAGGGCACTCTTTCAAACTGCCAGTTAACGAGCTACCATCTTGACAAGCTACAAGACACATACATAAGCATAACACAAAGAGGGTTAAATTTATTTTACTACTATCACTTGAGGCGCTAGACATCTAGACAAGCTAACTTAGTTCCACAAAACAAAAACATAACACTAACAAGTAAAGTTTAATTCACTTCTCATCAGACCACTTGAGGCACTTGCCATCGTTCCTAGGCGACCAACTGTGACCATTCTAGGTACTCCACAGCTCATGAAATGCTTCGTCCCACCTGGGATCTGACTTGGCTTCCCTATTTTCAGCGTCCTGTGGCACAATTAGCGGTGCATCACAGGCCTGATTGTTGCCGCTAGAAGATGCTGCCTCTCTATTTGCTGCTTCAACTGCAGCTTCTCTGTCAGCTGCTTCTGCTTCAGCTGCAAGCTCTCTTTCAGTTGCTTCTGTAGCCTCTCTGTCAGTTGCTTCAGATGCAGCCATTTTCTTTGCATATGCAGCTTCAAACTCAGCTATTCTACATTTTCTACAAAGGGCTCCCCTAAGCTCGTCTCCCCTCTTGCAAATAGGGCAAAACACGAGGTAACATAGAAAAAAATGGATCTTCTTGTACAGTTGGTAGGTCACGTAAGAATCTATGGTTGCATACTTCAGGTTTATATCAGACAACGGCCACTCGTCCCAGAAATCGTGCCTATCCGTAGGGAAATCTTCCTTCATTTTGTCGTACGACTCATCGAGGATTCTAGTTGCGAGTGATGCCATTTCATCCTTCCTCGAGCCCCCTAGGGTCTTGACAAGACTCTGAATATCGATCGAGTTGTGCACATGAATTATAATTCCCTCTTGATAAAATTTCGAAAAATCAGTTGTTTTGTCGACAGTGCAGAAAACAATTCCCTTTTCTACAAGGAACTGGCGCAGTGCCGGACAATTCCTGTCAGTCCTGAAAGTATGTAGTTTGTCATCACCAAAATTTGTAAATACAAATATTTTGTCAATGCAAGATCATCATCTGAATATAATTTTGAAAAGTTTAGTAAATGCAAGATCAAGACTCTCAACATTGTCTTGTCATAATTTATTTGGTCCTAAATAAAATCCAGTAGTTGCAAGATGAGCAAGTGGATAAAGAACAAGAGGAGAAAACCCTAAAAGCGGTTAGCTATAGAGAGCAGATCTACAAACCGGGAGAGGTGGTAGACGAGGACGTGTTTCCGCATGGCCAGTTGAACGATGGCGACTTCACTCCCTTCATATGGGTGCTCCGGGGTGTACTCGAGGTCCAATCCCACAAAATTGTCCTCGTCTATCCCAAGCCAACCCTCGTACATCCCCAGGACACGCACCACTGTCTCCTCCTCGTTGGTGTAGACAACGTCTATCTTCTTATTGTCATGGGTAGCGAAGCTTGTCTCTAGAGTGCGACGACCTTCCATGGAGGCAAGGAGAAGACGGGAAGAAGACAGATGACAGGAAGAAGAAGAGTGGTTTCTGCGAGGCAGGGGAACGGTGGAACCGTCAATACACTTTTAAGGTAGTGGTTAACGACGGGGACGGAAGTCCAAGGAGAGACGCGTGGCAGTGGCCGTTCCAGCTTCTGAGTAAACAAAAAAAATTATAACACCGATACATGTGCCCTGTTTTGTCACGTCAATACACTAGGCAGGGGGTGTTGTCCTATCCACTGTGCCAATGCTGCAAGCCTACATGACAGCCACCCCGCCTAAGCGACGGGAGCGACATAACGACGAGAACTAACAGGGGGCCCAACTTGACGCCCGTTAGCCTGATTTTTTGTATTGAAACGTAAAGTTGAATTCGTGCCGAAAAAGACCCTCTGGGTCTTTGGCACACCAACTGTAGTCATCCCGGTTGATTTCAGAGAACTTGGGTACCGCGTTGCCTGGACACCCCAACTTTCGGGCCGCAAAATGATATTCTCCAAGGGGTGTGGTCACCCCGGAACCCGTCTCTGGCCCGTTTTCTCCCAGTACTTTCCTTTTGTTGTAAAAATTTGTAATATATAATCACCCGGACCCCCCGAGGTTCGTATATCGTGTTCTCGTCATGTTTTCGTTTTGATCTGTTTCTGCCAGGAACTATTCTTAAAGTTTAGAAGCACAAAGCTCTCCGTCAACGATAAGGGCAAGGAACCTGCGGAGGAGGATCTCCAAGACTCTGATCAGGAGGAGGAGATCGATAGTGAAGTTGAAGAGGAGGCAAAGGAAGACCAGCATCCGCACACCAGCACCACCATTGCAAGCATTGGAGTGGTGGCAAACCCTACCAGGTTCAAAAGGACTACACGGATGTCCACTAGAGGGAAGACTCCATGTCATTGCTTGGCTTCGCGGTCACCTTCTCCACGCACCAAGAATCCCTTCCATACCCTTATCCATGAGCATCAATTCTAGAATATGCCAAAGGAGAAACTACCCTCCAATTGGGATATGCCCTGTTCTAACCATGCAGGAAAAGAAGACTTCAAGGAGGAAGAGTAGGGAAAGAATCGCAAGAGCTGGGATTCACAACCCGACATGATCATGAACCACATTGAGCACAACTCGGAGTTGATTCGTACTCTCACCTTCGAGATTGAGGATTTGAGGAAATTGATTGAAAAGCTCATCGAGAGAATACCACCACCGAAGGAGTAATTCGTCATTAGGTTTGGCATCCCCTGGGTTCTTTCCAAGCTTGGGGGAGTGTCGCGGTATCATATCACAATCTTTTATCTTTTTACCTTTTTAGTAGAGTCATATCATGAATAGAGAAGTTATCATGTAGGATGGTTTGCATTATGGAAGTGTCCCCCCTCTCGTTAGTTATCTATGTATCCCTTGGTGTGAGTTGCCATTATGGAATATTAATGAGAAGTTCTATCATTTACTCTTTTGCATATTTTATTTTAGTTTTCAATTTCTGTTATATGATTGATCTTGTTGTTAGTAATGATACCACTTCGGGATCATTAAGTAGATTTAGTTGGTTTTGGCAAACCTGGCTCGGTCAGTAGCAACACTATTATGAGAATTGAATGAAAAAGATAAAAGTACTCTTAAAACATATAATTTCATCATCTTTCCTGATTTGCTCATAATCTTAGTATTCTCTAGTTAATATCCTTTGTGCTTCCAAGGAAGATTGCATGTTTGTTTTTATAACTTGTATGTTTGTTTGTTTCCTTCAACTCTTATGCTTGCTACCCAATCTTGCTAGCCTAAAACCTGTACTGAGAGGGAATGCTTCTCGTGCATCCAATCCTTAAACCAAAACCTATGCCATTTGTGTCCACCATATCTACCTATTAGCACTATTGCTATTCCAAGTAAATTCATGTTTTTATCTACCTTCCGAATGAAACTTGTTATGTGAAAATTAGTGACTAAAGCTCTCACGAACTTGATGGCACACTATACTTTTCTTGCCCCTAATAAACTTGAACCATTGTGTCATCTATGTTGTATGTGCTTGCACTTATACGTTGGGATTAGCAGAACCATACTGTCATGGGGAACGCTTTCAACATTGCACTTGTACATTGTACCCAGTTGATATCATGCTCTTTTGTTTATGGATGTCGTCGATGTGAAATGAAAGGGGAGCTTGTAAGTCCATGGAGTTATGTATGTGTGTTAGAGAAATGCCTAGGCGCTAGCCTAAGCCATGCCTAATCATGGAAAAAACTTGCAGCATCACCATAGTGAGAAATCTATGAAGCATTCTTCTTATAAAAGAAGAGATAGAGATTGAGATTGAGAAAAAGGAAAAAAAGAGATGAGAAAAGAGGAAAGAGAGAAAAAGCACCATTTTCCCATGGTAAATAAGATTGTTGAGATGCTCATTGTCTGCTTGCCTTGTCATTTTGATTATGGGATAGCTCCTATATCATGTGCAAGGGGTACCCGTTGGCGGTTCTCTATGATACACATGTACTTACTATGACAAGAACTTACCGGTAACTAAACTTGAGTAGCATGAGGAGCGACCCTCCTATTCAAGGGACATGAGATTGTCAACTTATACTTTTTCAAGCATATACTCCATAGTTTGTTCACTTTAACCTTAATAACTTCAAGATGCTTATGATAGGGGAAATGAGAGCTGAAAGTTAATAAGTGCCATAATTTTTGGAAGCTCTTTATGAGACTTGAATCCCTGCTTACCTCTATGAAGGGCCTATCTTTTACTTTCTAGTCGAGTCAGTAAACATATTCCTTTCTATCTCAGCAAGTATTTTGAGTTGTTGTGTTTCATTCATTCATATGATGATTTATTCAATCATGTTTCTTATGTTCCTTGTTTTGCACATTGCTCTTATCTTAGTGATTATTACTTTGAAAGCTATCATTGAAAACCCCTTTATGATTGAACTCCTGCAAATTGTTAACTATTCTTTGACCAAGAGCAAAGTTTGCCATTACCAATTATGATATACTTTGTGAATCTTTATTGTGTTTCCTTTACTTATTGCAAGTTAAGTTATATAATAGTGAGTGGTCTTCTATTATGATTTATGTATTGATGAATGTGATGCTTCTTGTCCGTATTCTTTTATCGACTCTTCACTCCATAAACCTGAGGTCATGTTTATTGAGCTCAATTTTTGCTTGGGGACAAGCGAAGTCTAAGCTTGGGGGAGTTGATACGTCCATTTGCATCACTATTCTATATCATAATTTACTATTATTCATTGATATATTTCATTTTAAGAGATGATACATATGTTATTTCATCTGTTTTTGCATGGTTGATGACTTTTGGAGGATAGACCGCTGAAGTCAGGATTCTGATGGAAAAGGCACTGTTTGGAGGCAAAAAATTTGTGAAGATCAGAAAATTCCAGAAAATACATGGAAAATCCTATTTTCAAGAAGACGAAGGATGCCAGAAGGGGGAGCGGAGTTGGGCCATAGGGGCCCACACCACCCCCTGGTGCAGGCCACCCCTGGCCACGCCACCAGGTGGTGTGGCCACCCTGGACTACCTCTGGCTCTCCTCTTTGGCGTATATTATCCCCACAAAACCCTAGGACTCGGTAAGCGGCCATAGAAAGATTCCGCCGCCTCTATGGGGCGGAAAACTACAGAGAGAGAAAGAGCTCTCCGGCAGGCAGAAAATCTGTCGGGGAAATTCCTTCCCGGAGAGGGGAGATCGTCGCCATCAACACCACCATCAAGCTGGAATTCTTCGGGATCATCATCATCATTTCCATCATCATCTCCACCAGCACCATCATCACCACTACGTACCACTGTAACAATTGGGTTGAATCTTGCATAGTTCTTAGGGGAAACTTTCCCGGTGTTGATTACTTGTTGTAGTTGATGCTATTGAGTGGAACAATTGAATTATCGTTCATGTTTAGATTGTTACTTATCATTATTTCATCTCTGATCTTGATCCATATGATGTCTCGTGAGTAGTTCGTTTAGTTCTTGAGGACATGGGAGAAGTCATGTTGTTAGTAGTGGAATTGTGATGAGATTCAATAGTTTGCTATTTAAGTTGTGGTGTTATTCTTCTAGTGGTGTCATGTGAACGTCGACTACATGACACTTCACCTTTACGGGCCTAGGGGCATTGTGTATTTGGCTACTAATCGTAGGGGTTGCCGGAGTGACAGAAACCTGAAACCCCCGTTAGGAAACCTTTGCACAAGGGAGTGTAGGATCTCAGAGTTTAAAGATGTGGTTAGGTTTTTATCTTAATTACTTTCTTGTACTTGCGGATGCTTGCAAGGGGTTTAATCACAAGTATGTATTTGTCCTAGGAAGGTCCGTACATTATCACAGGTTCACCCACACAACACTTATCGAACTAAAAGAAGATTAATCAACTATATGAAGCGAAAGCACTTGATAATATTCCCATGTGTCCTCGAGAACGTTTGGTCATCTTAAGTAATACAACCGGCTTGTCCTTTGCTAAATAAAGGATTGGGCCACTTGCTGCATCTATTATTATTGTCTTTTATTTACTCGTACTTTATTTATCTGCATTATCAAAAACCCCTAAAAATCCATTTGCTAAGTATTTACAGAGAATTCCTGCTCCAAGCCACTCGTCAACACCTTCTGCTACTTGTTGGGTTCGACACTCTTACTTATCGAAAATACTGCGATACACCCCCTATAGTTGTGGGTCATCATGGCCCTTCACCCCTCCACCCTGATGAACCTTGGCATGGTAGGAGCCTCGCTCGCGGAAGAAGAATGAGGAATCACACGTCAACCCGAAAGATCCCCACACCATCACAACAGCCCTCGGCAAGTAGGGACACACCCGGCAATCTCGATCACCACACCAGGCGCATCTCGTAGGATCCGAGCCGCGAAGCATACAAGAAACGACAACACCCAACAGAGGGGCAGTGGATCTAGAGATGAAAGCCGTAGCCGACAATATCAGGATGGATATGACGAAGACGATAACGAGCTATGCGGGGCTAGCTATTTCACGCAGAGGATTTGCATGGCCTTAGTATCCAAGGACTTCAAACTTCCACACGACTGCCACAAGTACGATGGACTCCAAGAACCCGAGGCTTGGTTAGCAGACTATTTGGCCACTATCAAATTATAGGGTGGCTCCACAACTACCACAATGCAAAGCCTACAACTATATCTCACCGGTGCTGCAAGATCGTGGCTCAGGAAGTTACCCAAAGATTCCATCGGTAGCTGGATCGACCTGGAAGACAAGTTCATCCGGCACTTCTAATCCACGTTTAAGCTACCAGCATCCTTGGAGAAGCTACGAGCGTGCAAACAAAAATCTAGGGAGTCCATAAGAGCATTCATCCAACAATGGAATATCATTAAAAACTCAGCTGAGTCCATATCCGATGAAAGGGCCATCGACACCTTCAAAGACGGCCTCCATCGCCAAGAATTCATAGAAGAACTGGGACGGGTCAAACCCAAAACAATTTCCCAGCTAATGGAAATAGCAAATCTTTGGGATGATGGGGAGGACACACTACATAATAAATGCGCGTGATCACCCGAAGTAGACGTGGATAAGCGCGGCAATGATAGAAGAAGAAGGAATAACAATGGAAACATGGGACCAAGTTATGTCGCAGCAGGTTTTTCGGGAGAAGGTAACAACAGAAGCAATGGCCACAACAACAAATACCACCAGAACAGGGATGACGTCAGAGGCAGCCAGTCCGCACAGCGGTACCAGCCAAGAGCACGAGACCCACCTATGTCCGCAATGCAAATGTTGGAAGGACCCAGTAATATGCATTTTTACATCGACTCAGCAGGCAGGCAACAATCCAACCATCTTATGAAAGACTGCCGAACGTTCCTTAAGATGCAAGAGCTATGTAATGCAAAGGCAACCGAAGCGGCAAATCAAGGATACACATCCACGCCTATTACACTAGCCATCGGTGCACCACCACCACCAACGACGCCACCACAAAACAACAACGATCAAAGCAACGAGTACCCCAGGTCAAAAGGGGCAATGTCCATGATTCAGAAAGGACGCCCATCCAATAGAATTCAGAAGCTCATCACAAGGCAAATCAATATGGCAGAGACAGCAACATCAACCACACCCAAATATCTCCATTGGTCAGAGCAAGAAATCACATTCAGCAGAGTCGATCACCCACTTCGGGTCACACAACCGGGTCACTCAGCTTTGATAGTCGAAGCAAAAATTGGTGGGTTCGATATGAGCAAGGTCTTCATGGATGCAGGAAGTAGCATAAATCTGATCTACACAAAAACACTGAGAAAAATAGGCTACCCCTTGGATAATCTCGCGCCAACAGAAACATCTTTCCACAGAATAGTACCAGGTAAAGCCAAAATTCCTTTAGGCAAAGTATTTCTTGATGTTGTTTTTGGTTCCAAGATAAATTTCTAGCGATAAAAACTCGAATTCAAAGTCATGGATTGGCCATCACAATATCATGCAATCCTAGGACGACCAGCCTTCGCACGGTTTATGGCAGTGCCGCATTATGCATACTTAGTGATGAAAATGCTAGCTCCAAAGGGAATTATCACGGTGCAAGGAAGCTTCACACGTGCTGACAGCTGTGATCGGGAGTTCAACAAAATTTCCGAATCCTTCAGGATGGCAACGGAGTTTGAACAACTAAGAACTTCAGCAAACGCACAACCTCTAGAAGTAACACGTGTCAATCCCGATCAGGCTTTTGCCACGGCAAAAGATACAAAATAAGTACAGATCCACCCTGCCGATCTAACGAAAACAACATTCGTGGCTTCTAACCTTGATCCCTCATAGGAAAGCGCGCTCATCGAGATCCTCCTTGAGCACCGGGAGATTTTTGCATGGCTACCTTCTGACATGCCTAGAATTCCCAGCGAACTCACTGAGCATGCATTAAATTTAGATCCAAAGGCGAAGCCAGTAAAACAGCCGCTTCGATGCTTCGCAGAGCCAAAGTGCAAGGCCATTGGAAAGGAGCTCCATCGCCTAACTGATGCCAATTTTATCCAAGAACTAACTAAATCAGAGTGGCTCGCAAACCCAGTATGTGTTCCAAAGAAAAACACCACAGAACTTCGGATGTGCATCGAATTTACTGCATTGAACAAACATTACCCCAAAGATCACTTCCCATTACCGCGAATCGACCAAATAATCGATGTAACTGCGGGATGCGAACGTCTTTCTTTCTTGGACGCTTACTCAGGATACCACCAGATTAGGATGAAGGAAGAAGATCAGGAGAAAACGGCGTTTATTACGCCCTATGGTGTATTCTGCTACACAAAAATGCCTTTTGGCCTTAAGAACGCCGGGGCAACATATCAGCTGATGATGCAGAAATGTCTGGGCAGCCAAATAGTCACAATGTGCAAGTGTATATCAATGACATCATAGTCACAACAGGTCAAGGATCTGCGCTGATCAAGGACCTCGAGGAAACATTCAAAAATCTCGACAAGTTTAGCATCAAATTGAACCTGAAGAAATGTTCCTTTGGAGTCCTGGCAGGGCAACTCCTAAGATATTTGCTATCAGCCAGGGGAATCGAGGCTAATCCCGAAAAAAATACAAGCAATCCTCACAATAAAGAAGCCAACAAATCTGCATGGCGTACAACAACTGGCAGGGCGAGTAGCGGCACTCAGCCATTATATTGCAAGCTGAGGAGAAAAAGGATTACCATTCTACACCCTCATGAGGAAATCAGAAAAATTCGAGTGGACGGAAGAAGCTCAGCGCGCCTTTGAAGATCTTAAAAGAACACTTTCGACATCTCTTGTTGTCGTGTCACCAAAAGAGAAAGAGCCTTTACTCCTTTATATCGCTGCCACACATCAGGTGGTCAGCACGGTCCTAGTCGTAGAGTGACCCAAAGAAGGGAAGACCCACGGTGTGCAGAGGACAATTTACTTCCTGAGCGAGGTTCTATCACCATCCAAACAAAGGTACCCACACTACCAGAAACTAGCATATGGGGTATTTATGACAGCACAAAAACTACACCACTACTTTTCGGAGTATCCAATCATAGTGGTCAACGAAGCGCCTTTGTCAAGCATCCTCAACAATCCGAAGCAAATGGATGTGTCTCTCTATGGGGCATCGAATTATCCCATCAGGATATCACGTATGAGAAGCGCAAAGCAATTAAGTCACAAGTTCTGCCGGATTTTATCATAGAGTGGACGGAGTTGCAATATGCGGGTCCACTAGACCTTTCTTGTGCCTGGACAATGTACTTTGATGGATCCAAAATAACGAAGGGAGCAGGAGCAGGATTCGTAATAATATCACCTCAAGGTGACAAAATGCGCTATATACTTCGTATGAGCTTTGCAAATGCATCTAATAAAGAAGCGCAATATGTGGCCCTGTTGCATGGCATGCGAATGGCCAAAGCTTGTGGTGCAACTTGCCTCAAAATCTTCGGAGATTCCAATCTTGTGGCACAGCAGGCAATGAACAAGTGCGATGCCGTCAGCGAAAATATGATTGCTTATCGTGACTTATATAGTATTATGGAGGCTCAATTTGATGGGTGTGAAGTATCACATATAGGAAGAGCAAGCAATGAGGAAGCCGACAATATAGAAAACATCGGATCATTGTTCTTACCAATATCACCCGGAGTTTTTTGGGAGGAGATAGTGGAGCGATCGATTAAAGAGAAAAGAGTCTCCGAGGTTGTAGCACCAAAACAGGGAAAAAGAAACATCCGCAAAAGGAATGGGGGCTCCTTCAGAAGTCAAGAACATAGAAGAAGCCATCGAAGAAGCAGAACAAGAAATTGAAGAGGTCATGCTAATTGAGCCCACCTGGATGCAACCGTATATAACATATTTGACTAAAGGAGAGCTACCAGAAGATGTGATAGAAGACCGGTAAATCACCCGACGATCAAAGGCCTTCAGGATAATCAAAGGAGAACTATACAAAAGAAGTGTTTCGGGCGTGTTACAACGTTGTGTAACACCCGAAGAAGGAAAAATTATACTCAAAGATATACATGAAGGAGTTTGTGGTCACCATGCTAGTAGCCGAGCAATTTCTGCAAAAGCATTCAGGATAGGATTTTATTGGCTCACTGCATTTTAAGATGCAAAAGACATTGTCAGAACATGTGAGGCATGTCAACGATTCGCAACAAAGCCTGGAGCACCCGCCGGTGAGTTGAATCCCATACCCTTGGATTGGCCTTTCGCTCAGTGGGGACTCGATATGGTGGGAAAACTTCACAAATCATCGCCAGGAGGACATGTCTTTCTGCTAGTAGAAGTCGACAAATTTTACTATATGGATTGAAGTAATGCCTGTCACCACCCAAGACGAAACTTCGGCTGTGAATTTTATCAAATCCATAGTATTTCGGTTTGGCTTACCGAACAGCATCATCACGGACAATGTGACAACCTTCACTTCCAATGAGTTCAAGAAGTACTGCCAGGAGATGGGCATCAAAATAAGCTACGCTTCGGTAGCTCACCCGCAAACAAATGGACAGGTCGAAAAAGCCAATGGACTAGTTACCGTTAGACTCAAAAAAGACTACTAGCACCACTTGACAGAGCAAAAGGAGAATGGGTGGATGAATTGCCATCCGTATTATGGAGTTTACGTACAACTCCAAATAATACAACACAAGAGATGCCTTTCTTTTTGGTCCACGGTGCGGAAGCCGTGCTTCCTATTGAGGTATCACACGAATCACCAAGAGTAGCTGCATATAATGAAAAGGAATCAAGAGAAGCACTTGAAGATGATATGGATGCACTTGATGAAGCTCGAGACGAAGCCCTCCAAAGAGAAACTATGTACCAGCAAAACCTGCGCAATTACCATAGCAGAAGATTGCGGCCTAGATCCTTTGCAGTAGGGGACCTAGTTTTTCGCCTCAAATAAGATGGTCACAAGAAGCTAGAATCTCCATGGGAAGGATCATACATCGTCACAGAAGTTATTTCCGGAGGAGCATATCGACTACAAGACAAGAAGACAAGAGTAAATTACTCAAATCCATAGAACATAGCACAACTACAACGCTTTTACGCATAAGATTATTTGCAATATGATAAGAGTTACAGTTCGGCTTATTAAGCCAAGTTATCCAGGACAACGGCTAAAGGCCATTCGCTCAAAGAATAATGTATCGTCGATTTTCGCCTTATATGTAAAGAGATAAGTTATTTCTACCTTAATCTTTTGATTCCAAAGATCAATGTTTTCCCATCAAGCTAACAACAACTATGAGCCTATGTCCAGATACAGGCATCCGAACATAGCCTCGGGGGCTACTCCCATCGGGAGCGCTGGCGTACACCCGATAGAAATTCAGTTGTGTATGAAGTATATTGATAATTGCAAACAGCTTCTGAGTTTTACACTAGTGTATTCTCAAACAGCTTCTGAGTTTTAGTATAAAGTATTAAAAATATCTGATAAAATCAGAAACCTTGGTGGCCCAGCAAGCCAACCGCCAAAAAAGCCAAAAATCTCGGATCACGCTCAGACACGACAAAAATCCGAATGTCGTGTTCAGAAACATGAAGGTAAGACCCCAGGATTCGTCCTGTGTGGCCTGGTAATCGCATAAAAATGCACTCTGCCAGTAAAATATCCGTATCAATGATACGATGAAAAATCCTGATGGACGCGTTGGGTACCCGATAAAATAGAAACTAGAATTCAGTATTCGGTAAGACCTCAGCGGTCCAAACTGAATTGCGCCAGTTACAAATTCCGGATTTGAGCTTGGGGACTTGAGTTTGATGTAGGACAACCTTGTTTTTGCCTAGAAGCAATTAACTGATTTCCGATCCGTCGGAAGCATCACACTCGTTGTACCAAATCCCTACAAAACACAAAAAGTAATAAAAATAAAAAAAAGAAACATTGAGACTCAACCTAAAACTGCGGTTCAGGTAGAGTCTCGGGGGCTACTGACATAGGTATGCTTACTTGAATGCTTATGATTGACTACCCTACATTGGGTAAAAGGCTTACATCCCATGAAGATTTCAGATGGCGGCCCAAGAAAGCAACCGACAAAGGCTCTAATTGTATTAGAAAAGAGACTATAAACCGACTTTGTGTTAGTATTGTAATCACGCGTGTATGAGACCTATCCGCATACAGCTTTGAGACCCGGCCTATTATATACAGGACGGGAGAAGCCCAAGCAAGGGCACATAAATCTAGAGGACAACTTGTAATAGCGAGTTTATTCAATATTCAGACGACTTTGTCTTCATTATTTTCCTGACATCTGATGAAATCCCCAACGTTCTCTTTTGGCGAAACCCCAAATCCATCATCATAGGTATTTGCCGAGGTAACCCCTCGTCACTTAGAAATACTGTGACACCTGCAATTCCCGTCATATTCAGGATCCTGGATAAGTTCGAACTAGACCCCACAATACTACTCTTGTACATAAGTACTAATTCAGGAGAACATGAGTAGTAGTACTGCTCATGTACGTACGTACTAATTTACAGAAATTCTAATTACAACCAAAATATACGCGCGATTCTACTTCCTCTATTTTAAAATATAAGATGCTTTAATTTTGTAAAAAGAATGTACCTAGACCATTTTAACGTGACACCTACATGAATCTAGGTACTAAGGGGTCGTTTGGAAAGCAGGTTTTATGTAGGAATATTACAGGATAGGAATTTGGCAGCAAAGTTCCCCTGTGTACCGTTTCGAACGTAGGAATAGGAAACAGTACTTCGCAGGATTCATTTACTATCCTTCACGATTTCACAGGAAAAGAAACATACATTTGGATCTAATGAAAACTTTCCTGCGCTGATACGCGCGCACCTCAGAAGCCGGAATGCCCGCTTAGAACCAGTTAATTAGTTAACGCTTAGCACTGGTAACGAAAACAGCCGGTTGGTGCTAGCTTTCTTTACTTCCTAAAATTAGATGACATGGTTCTACTTTTTGCAATTTGCTGTACCACGTTGATTGTCCGTGAGAATCTTATTTTAGAACCGAAAGAGCACAAGCTGTTCTAACAAAAACTGAAGATCAGTCCACAATACCAAGATAAAACAGCCATCCACAAGCGCACTTCGTCTTCAGAGACGACAGCAGGCTGCCGAGCGGCACGACGCTGAGAAGCTCGTGCAACGCGACGGCCGATGCAAGAGTTCTCGCAGTGGTCGGCGAGCGCTGGGCATGATAATTGTCCCATGAGCACGACATACGGCAACCGCCGAGAAGCTTGTCACATGTGTCAGCAAAACTATCTTTCATAGTCCACTAATAAATATACGATGATATTGATGATCTTATGGTTTTGAACTCAAAACTATCCTCCGTTTTTCCTATCCTCCGTTTCAAACGGCAACACTTCTCAATTCCTATGGTTCCAGATTTCGTAGGATTTGAGAGGTATTTCCTATTCCCGTATTTCCTATCCTGTGTTCTAAATAGGGCCTAAAGAGTCTAAATATACTTTATTCACAGAGCTAAAATATTTTATATTTTTAAACGGAGGGAGTATAAGCGAACCTACATCAGCAGAGCATAATTAGATTACTCGGACCTCCGTTTGTTTTTCACAAAAAAAAAAGACGAGATCTTGTAAATGCGGATGCTCAGAGGCACTCTCTTGGATGCCCCATCCCCAACCAGATAGCTCGGCGGCACCGTAAGAAGGATGCCTCGTCCACGGCGCCCACGGCGCCGGGCGAGGTGCTGCTCTCCACCTTCATTTCCACCTGGGCGATGTCTGTCCTGATGTCCACCGCCTCGGGTGTCGGCATGGTCGCCCACATCTTGCACTCGTACTGGGGTCGCCATGGCGCCGCCGCCCAGATGCACACCACCGACATGGCCGTGGCCGCGCCGAGCGCGCCCAGGACGAGGAGGCACGCGGGGTCGTCCTCCTCTTCCCCGAGGAGCAGGCGCCGCGGCTCCGACGCCGGCACCTGTAGCCGGTTGACCCTGCCGTACTGGACCGTCTCCTTGGGCCAGGAGTGCTGGGCGGTAAGATGGTCGACGAGCGCCGGCGGCGAGCCGGCAAAGCCGCAGCCCGGCTCCGTGCAGAGGCAGGGCGCGTGCGGGCACGCGCTCCGGTGGTCGCTCAGCTCGTGGTAGGCGACGTGCCTCCGGCAGCCCTCGTGGGTGCACCGCGTCCTGGCCGACGAGACGACGGCGTCCATCGCCGTGTTGCGGACGTGGAAGCAGCCGCCGTGCTCGCACTTCCGGCACTCCTCGCCGGCGGCGGCGATGCAGCTGAGGCAAGCCAGGTGCCGGCCCTTGCACTGCACGAATCGGACGGCATTTGGATGACTGGAGCGAGTGAATCGATCGAACGTGCGTCAAAGAAAGGAAAAAAATATACTGTACTACTAACCTGGAAGACAGGGGGTTTCAAGGGGCGAGAGCAGATGGGACAGTGAAGCAAACTCATCTGCATGTCCATCTTTATCTCCGTCGACATGACCGCGCCTCCTCCTCCTCCTCCCCAGGTTACTTCTTGCTTGACTTGGATGTGTAGCCTCGCTTTCTTGGCGCTATGGTCACCCTCCGTTGCCGACGGCGAGCCCCTCTTCATTTCCTCCGAGCTAGGGGCGAATATACCAAGGAGGCTTCGACGCGCCTACCCTCTATTTTTACTACGATACCTTCAAAAAATTATGCCTCAACCATGGTTGATGATGAAAGCTCAAACTTTTGTAGTTAGAGAGGAAAATAACTGCTAAAATGAGGCTAAACTGATTGTCTCACCAAGTTTGGCCTTATGGGTGTAGCTCCTTGGCCCAACTACATAGATAAGTGCGAGAAGTCCAAGTGTAAATGGTTGCCTGGTTAAATATTTAAGCAATTATCTCAGTGTTTGAGTATGGTAGCCGGCAGAGCTGTGATAGTCGATGGTGTAGCTCGGACCTCGGAGCAAAGCACACTGACAACGAGCAGACCATTCACTCGAAGCGTACTGCATCAACGTATATTTTCTCAGTCTTTTAGTTATCATTATGTGATATCTATTATTATTTGGTTGATAAGAGATCATGCTGTTGAAATTAGAGTTGAATGATTGGGGTTGTGCTTGTTAACTATCCCAACTTAAGCAACTAGACATGCCTTTCAAATACGCAAGAACTTTCAGTATAGAACTAGATTATTGGCTTGCTTTAACTCTCTCATACTACTAGTACGTGGTGCGTGGATATAAATGGTTTGAAACTATGTTCATGTTTTTCAGCCTGCTCTTCAATTTCATCCTAGATTCGCCGAGGTCCGAGCTACACTTTCTGCGATTACCTCGTCTACTACACTTTCTGCGACGTGGAAGAGCAAGTGGCGGAGGAAAACATTGCCAAGCAAAGGAAAGCTGAGAAGCTGTAATAAATTCTATGCTGGATTGACTGATTGACAGATGGATTGACAGTGGTCACTGGTCATGGGCAGAGTGTCCAAGTGTGTCGTGCGTGCCTTGCACTTTGTTGGAGCTGCCATATGCAGCTCCCCTAATCTTCTTCTTCTACCTCTCAAACTCACTTCTCTCTTTGTCTCTTATACAACCTGAAAACACACACACACATCACAGAAGGGAAGCAGCTAGCTTTGCCGATACATCCCACTCTGTAGCACAGGAACTACATTCTTTCTCTGCCCACAGGCTTGCTTTTCTCATTCACTTTCTCAACTTCTCACGCCACGAACTAACACTACGGCCTTTGCTCCAGGCGACTAACTAACTTGACCTCTTCTCAAGGCCACTAGCAAGCTAACCCACTCATCCACTATCGACTAATTACATGCATGACTGACTCACTCAGGCCAAACATGCGCATGAACTAATTAGCTATTCTACTTGGCCATGCACACTTACATGTCTACAACACTTATGCCAAGATTAGTTCTAACATTTCCCCCCTAATCTTGACAAGCTAGCTAACCTATGCAGATCACCCGCAACAACTTGCCTTCGACGATGCCCTCGTAGCGCCGAGACCACACCATCTTGCCACTCGCAGCAGCTTGACCATGTCGTGGATGAAACTGCAGCTCGAATCATCCAGCTCTACATGCACGTTCTCCAGCGGCATCTCACCACTGGTTTCGTACGACTTTCTATCACCGTCGCCCTCAGAGCGACTCATCTTGCCGATGGCATCACACCATCTCTTCGACACTCAGCGGCATCACACCGCCATGACCTTGTGACGTCATCATACCATCGACTCCTCTTGGCAGCATCCACTACCGTCTCCTTAGGGCAGCATCGCACCGCCATCTATTCCCACAATGGAATCTCACACTGGTGAAAAAATGGCCTCTAGTCCCGGTTCATAAGGGCCATTGGTGCCGGTTCCAGAACCGGGACCAATCACTCGGGACTAATGCTAGTCCCGGTTCGCGCATGAACCGGGACCAATGGGTCTCCACGTGGGCGGGCGAGCAACGAGGGGGGTGGATCATTGGTCCCGGTTTGTGGGAAAAACCGGGACCAATGGGTCCCCACGTGGCAGTGCCAGAGACGGGCGGGGGTGAATCATTGGTCCCGGTTCTTGGCACGAACCGGGATCGTTGGTCTCTGTGCCGCGACAGGGTTTTGTGTCGCGGCAGGCTTTTCGGGCTATTTTTCTGCCGCGGCAGGTTTTTTTATAAATTTAATGGTACTACATATATACAGCAATAATGAAACCACGATATATATATTACACATCATGCATGATCATAAATATATACACCGTCTCATCCGTCTTCTTGGTCGAAACATATTATAATTACAAACCATACTCTCACACGAATTTGATCTAATTTACATCTTCTTTTATACACTTCACCCTTCCAAATGAAGTGGGTAATAGCATTCTCCTTTTCGGATCTATGACTTGTTCTAACAAGAATCCGGCAATTTCCTCTTGAATTGATTACACGCGTTCTTGTGATAGAAGACCGCCCCGCATCCGTCCGATCTAATATAAAGAAGGGGATCAAATATATATGAATGAAACTAAACACAATTGGTGGTAATAAAATAAAGTTGTGATTATTGTTTATCGTACTTTTATTTTTTTGATGTTCCGGTCTGCCCCCTTCTCTTTGGTCGTCTGGCGAATGAACTCGCAGACATAGTATCCACATAAGTTATTTCCGGCTTCCTGCCTCAAGCACTTTACGAGAACGGAGTTCAATCAAAATAATAATCAAGCATGATAATGGTGGTACTGAAACTAGAATTAAAGAGATGCGTGGATCTAGCAAGTAGTACTTACAGTCAATGGTTGAAATGTAAGCTCTGGCTTCCAAACACCCCTAGTTTTGGCGGTGAACCGTTTCCAAGCCTTCTGGAGACATTTCTGCATGTCCGCCCACTTTTCTAATGGTGTGCGTTTTGAGTCCAGGACTTTTACTACTCCGGTGTCAACAGAAATGATTAAGAGAATATAGTGGAAGCTTGACACACTAACAAAATATAACACGAGTCAATTATACGCTTAACATCGAGTAATCGAAAATAGAATGTGTACAAGACAGTAACACTCACGCAGCGTTGTAAGGAAATAGTATTTCCCTTCTGTTGCTGAAATACTTCAACGCTTGGGACAAGTTATCCTCTGTCTCTTTGGGATTTGTTTTTAGAGTAACTTCATGAACGAAATTACAGTCAACATACCCAATGTCATAGATTTGTCCCTTGTTGCATTCTTGAATCTTCATTCTACATATATAATTAGTATAGTGATTAGTAAGATTATACAAGCAACGAATGAGCTGAGCTAGAAAGACTTGATTACAGAAATTAATAATACTTACAAACAATAGGCACTGATGATAGTTTTATCGAGGGCGTCTTGTTGGTAAAACTGAAATAATTCTGGAAATTCGATCAGTAGGAAGCCATCTCCATGACCGTAATGGTGGTGTTTATATGCAGCATAGATCCAGTTTTTGGAATCAGCACAGGCTTAGATGTACCAGTTATGCAATCTTCACATTTTTATTGGTAGATCTTTGACTAACTCGGGTTTGACGAGAGGAGCCCCGTACTTGTACACGTATACTGTTTCTTGGTATCCCTTGAACTCATGCATACGGCTCATGTACTCAGTAATAGACAGTCCATATAATTGGGCTTTTTCTCTGTACAGTCGAACAAACTCCAGATCAATGTTCAGATCATGCCGCTCCTGGATCATCCACTCATTGGTATCGTACACTTTGAGCGGTTCGATCGATTGATTTTTCTGTTGTCCGAGCTGGGAGCTTCTTTCCCGACTCTCCGCTCTTTTGCCTCAGCCGACTTGGTAATAGAGCGATTATAGTCTGATGTGAGCGTTATGGGTTGGTGAAGCTGAATCTTAAGCGCGACTTCTTTGACTTTATCTTTTGCGGTGACGAGGAAAAATGTCTCTATCGGCTTTTTCTTGTTAGCCATGTCAATCTTCCACTTTTCATAATGGGCAGCTGCGGCCGCATCAGTTTCCTCATCTGTCTTCTCACAAGGTAGCTTCTTCATATTCTGATGAGGTACTCTTGGGAGGGACGATAGCTTACGTTTCGCTGATCGGAACGTGCTCTTGCTGCTGCTGGTGGTGCTGCCCCCTTAGTATACTTCCGCTTTTGTCTCTGAGGCTCAGGGGACGGAGACGGCTAACGCGGCGGCGGAGACGGCTGAGGCGGCGATGGAGACGGTTGCGCTGAGTGGTGAGGCGGTGAAGGCGACGGTTGCGCTGGAGAATGGTGAGGTGGCGTTGAAGGTTGATTGCTGCTCTGAGAAGTGGGTGGCCTTGGCGGCACATAATATGGAAGCATGATGCGCTTCTTTAGCCATAGAATAGTCCCCCCTTTGGCTTCTCCTAGCTGAGTCAGCTCCATATCTTCCCCTGCAGGGTGGTCTAGCTTCAGCTCCTCAAAATCTTCCTTCACCTCATCCACCGTGACGACATCGTACCCTTTTGGAAACGGTCTACAATGCCAAGTTGGGTTAGGCGCAATTGGTACCGCCATGCCGACCGCCGCTGTCACCCTTAAGTTCATAACCTGCACCTTTAGCTCACAAGCTGTTGTCTCCGTGATATCATCCACTAGGTAGCGTTTAGGAGGAGATGTCGTGGGTGCATCATCATCAACATCATGGAGCTGCGTGGAAGCGACGCTGCTTTTCTTATTCGATAGGGCGGCGGTACCCTCGAATGCAGCTTTCTACCACGTGCCGCTGAGATTGGCTTCTAGTACCTTGCTGGCTAAGTCTATCGAGTTGATCCTGGTGCCGCTTTAATGCTTCTTCTACATTACGCAGCCGGTCTGCAGCGGCCGCTTTCTCAGCTGCCTCCCTTTCCTTTCTCCTCTAATGGCTTTTATCGGGATATCTCTTCATTTCCGGGGGGAAGGCAACCTTCCACGGCTTGGAGCCTAGTGTGCCTCGTGCTCGTCCGTCGTGTTCAGGATTTTTAAGGGCCCATGTGAGCTCGTTGTTCTCCCTATCGGGAACGAACCGTCCCGCTGCAACATCATCTACTGCATTTCTAATATCGTCGATGGGCAGTAGGGGATCATCTTTGTGTTTCTGATTATATATTGCCCTCCCTTCTTTGTCCAACGTGCCCCCATGGTCGTAAAACCAGTTTCTCGCCCGTGGTGTCCATGTTGCAGGCTCTGGTCTGATCCCGGCAGCTATGTAATTGACCTCAAGTGCATCCCACTTAGGCATGCAACCGGCGTAGCCAGCAGGCCCCATGTTATGATGGTACAGTTTCTTAGCAGTGTTCTCCGTATTGATTCTAGACCTTTCCTTAGCTTTCTCCGATGTCTTGTACTTCACAAAATCCTCCCACTGGTGTCTTAACTTAGCATAGCCGGCTTCATTGAAATTCGGAGTATTCTCTACCTTGACAAAGTTATTGTACAGTTTCTTCTTCCAGTTCTTGAATGCATCGGCCTTCTTGCTAAGAGCAAACTTCTTGACTCTTTGCACAAGCTCCCTTCTTGCTCTCTCCTCCTCATCTGGAGTCACCTCTGGTACCGACAGGAGGAAATTAGTCATGAGCTTGTCAAAAAAAGCTTATCTTTGGCGTTGTCGCCGACATACGAGACTCCACCACCGCTTGGCCGATTCCATTCTTGAACGGTGATCGGGATTTAGTCCCTCACAAGAAGTCCACATTGCTTGACAAAAATACATATATACACGTCGTCGGTGTTTGCGAGATTTAAGGTTCCGTCGGAGCCTTCGCCTTCTTCCTTATCGGCTTCTCCCCTGTCCCAGGCTTCGGCTTCTACCTCATCGGAGCCGTCTCCTCGGTTGAGAGACTCATCTCCCTGACCGGAATCGTTCAGAAACTCACTCGTGACATCGATATCGATATCTTCATTTTCGCAGATCATCCCTTGGAGGATGTTTTCCTGATGTGTTGGATCCATAGTATCTGTAAGTTAAACAATCAACACATGGCATCAATAATGATATAACACTATGCACTTATTTTCTTTAAATCGGTTTGGAATGCCCTAGGTGGACAAACAATCGAACCTATGGTACTTAGGGGGTGTCGATGTTCCTCAATGTAAAGTAAGGTTCAAAATTTGTATGAATATGAATACTTACATTTTTAAATGGTAGAGCTCATTTTTATGAACATTTTGATATATTATACACATTTTTCAGATTTAAAATGAATTAATTATTTCCCAATTTTAATCCTTTTTAAATTATTTTTAAATAAATAAACATTTTTACAATTACTAAAACCTAACTAAAAACCTAATTAAAAACCTAACTAAAAACCTAACTAAAAACCTAATTAAAAACCTAACTAAAACCTAACTAAAAGCCTAACTAAAAACCTAATTAAAAACCTAACTAAAACCTAACTAAAAACCTAATTAAAAACCTAACTAAAAACCGAACTAATAATAAAACCTAATTAATATAAAATTAATTAGGTGGCCGGGGAGGCTTACCGGCCGACGGTGGCCGGCGGCGTGCGGGGGCGGAGAGCGATCGACGACGCGGGCTCGGGCGGCACGGGCTCGGGCGGCGCGGGCTTCGGCGAGGGGCGGCGTGGGCAGGGGCTCGACCGGCGGCAGGTGCAGGGCTCGGGCGGCGCGAACTTCGGCGAGGGCGGCGCGGGCAGGGGCTCGGGCGGCAGCATGGTCGGAGGCGGAGCGACGCGGGCTCGGGCGGCGCGATCGACGACGGCTCGAAAATTCGGTAGCCTGACGACGTCGTTTTGCTCCGCGCGTGATTTTCCTTAGGCGTTTTGCGAGTGAAGTGAATGGGGAAGAAGAAGGAGGGGAACAGTTATCTAGTACATGCCTTTGGTCCCGGTTGGTACCAACAACCGAGACCATTGATCCTTTGATCCCGGTTGTTGGGACGAACCGGGACCAATGGTCTGCCACGTGCCCAGACCATTGGTCCCGGTTCATCCCAACAACCAGGACCAAAGGATCAACCGTCCCGGTTGTTGGTACCAATCGGGACCAAAGGCATGTTGATGGCAGCACGCGCACCTAGGATCATTGGTCCCGGTTGGTAGGACAAATCGGGATCGTTGACCCGTTTTTTAGATTTTGGCAAACCTTTTGATCTTCTCGCCATTTTCAAATTTGTTTTCTTCTTTAATTAATAAGATGTTTTAATTTAAGATGATTATTTATTTGGAATTTCAAAAAACTTTTAACAGGAAAAGTGCTTCAATTTAAATAACTAAACAAAAACCATTTTCTGTTTTCAAATATTTTTATTTGGACTATATAATTTTACTATTTTCAATTAAAATTGCATTAACAAAATATTTATTGCATAATTTGGAATTTCAAAAAACTTTTAACAGGAAAAGTGCTTCAATTTAAATAACTAATCAAAAACCATTTTCTGTTTTCAAATATTTTTATTTGGACTAAACAATTGTACTATTTTCAATTAAAATTGCATTAACAAAATATTTATTGCATAATTTGGAATTTCAAAAGGCTTTTAACAGGAAAAGTGCTTCAATTTAAATAACTAATCAAAAACCATTTTCTGTTTTCAAATATTTTTATTTGGACTATGCAATTGTACTATTTTCAATTAAAATTGCATTAACAAAATATTTATTGTATAATTTGGAATTTCAAAAAACTTTTAACAGGAAAAGTGCTTCAATTTAAATAACTAATCAAAAACCATTTTCTGTTTTCAAATATTTTTATTTGGACTATACAATTTTACTATTTTTAATTAAAATTGCATTAACAACATATTTATTGCATAATTTGGAATTTCAAAAAACTTTTAACAGGAAAAGTGCTTCAATTTAAAAAACAAATCAAAAACCATTTTCTGTTTTCGAATATTTTTATTTGGACTATACAATTGTACTATTCTCAATTAAAATTGCATTAACAAAATATTTATTGCATAATTTGGAATTTCAAAAAACTTTTAACAGGAAAACTGCTTCAATTTAAATAACTAATCAAAAACCATTTTTTGTTTTCAAATATTTTTATTTCGACTATACAATTTTACTATTTTAAATTAAAATTGCATTAACAAAATATTTATTGCATAATTTGGAATTATAAAAAACTTTTAAAAGGAAAAGTGCTTCAATTTAAATAACTAATCAAAAACCATTTTCTGTTTTCAAATATTTTTATTTGAACTATACAATTGTACTATTTACAATTAAAATTGCATTAACAAAATATTTATTGCATAATTTGGAATTTTAATTTTTTTTCAAGATTTGAACTACAAGTACATGATATAATGCTTGTGAATTTTAAAAAAATCATTTATAGGTTCACAACATGCTATTTCATCACAGATCCACTTCAAGTTCAGCGAGGCTCAGCCCCGGGCTAAGAAGCTTCATTCCCGTCGTTTTGAATATAGTTTGAAACGGGCATAAGAAATTCAAAAATGATCCAGACAATGTGAAACCTTTGTGCGGTGTCATATTATGTGTCATAGTTGCAAGGAAAAATATTGAACTTGAAAAATTGCAAACATCATAAAAAATCCTTCACAAAATGACCTATCATGTTCAAGGTTTCATGGCATTTAGGTCAAACCACCAATGTTATGGCTAGAATCAGGGCATAGTTTGTGATAATATGCCCATATTGTGCACACATGTGCATCTTGGGATGGCTTACGATGTTGCAGGAGGAAGTTTTCCCTTCCGACGCACGAAAAAAGCCAATTTCCATTTCTGAGGTGCCAAAATCGGGGTGTTCTGTGAAGCAACCACCAAATTAAAGTTTGGCATTGGTACCAACCCATTTTTCAAAAATACTATACCACCTTATATGTACAATTTCCCAACCGGTGTATCTGAAACCTTTTTGTCCATCCCTCATGAAAAAGAAAATTCCTTCCGAATCGGTAGGAGGATGCCAAGATTTGAACTACAAGTACATGATATAATGCTTGTGAATTTTTTAAAAAGTAATTTATAGGTTCTCAACATGCTATTTCATCAGAGATCCACTTCAAGTTCAGCGAGGCTCAGCCCCGGGCTAAGAAGCTTCATGCCCGCCGTTTTGAATATAGTTTGAAACGGGCATAAGAAATTCAAAAATGATCCAAACAATGTGAAACCTTCGCGTGGTGTCATATTATGTATCACAGTTGCAAGGAAATATATTGAACTTGAAAACTTGCAAACATCATAAAAAATCCTTCACAAAATGACCTATCATGTTCGAGGTTTCATGGCATTTAGGTCAAACCACCAATGTTATGGCTAGAATCAGGGCATAGTTTGTGATAATGTGCCCATATTGTGCACACATGTGCATCTTGGGATGGCTTACGATGTTGCAGGAGGAAGTTTTCCCTTTCGACGCACAAAAAGCCAATTTCCATTTTTGAGGTGCCGAAATCGGGGTGTTCTGTGAAGCAACCACCAAATTAAAGTTTGGCATTGGTACCAAACCATTTTTAAAAAATACTATACCATCTTATAAGGACAATTTCCCAACCGGTGTATCTGGAACCTTTTTGTCCATCCCTCATGAAAAAGACAAATTCCTGCCGAATCGGTAGGAGGTTGCCAAGATTTGAACTACAAGTACATGATATAGTGCTTGTGAATTTTAAAAAAAATCATTTATAGGTTCACAACATGCTATTTCATCAGAGATCCACTTCAAGTTCAGTGAAGCTCAGCCCCGGGCTAAGAAGCTTCATGCCCGCTGTTTTGAATATAGTTTGAAACAGGCATAAGAAATTCAAAAATGATCCAAACAATGTGAAACTTAGCATGGTGTCATATTATGTGTCACAGTTGCAATGAAAAATATTGAACTTGAAAAATTGCAAGCATCATAAAAAATCCTTCACAAAATGACCTATCATGTTCGAGGTTTCATGGCATTTAGGTCAAACCACCAATGTTATGGCTAGAATCAGGGCATAGTTTGTGAGAATGTGCCCATATTGTGCACACATGTGCATCTTGGGATGGCTTACGATGTTACAGGAGGAAGTTTTCCCTTTCGACAAACGAAAAAGCCAATTTCCATTTTTGAGATGCCGAAATCGGGGTGTTCTGTGAAGCAACCACCAAATTAAAGTTTGGCATTGGTACCAAACCATTTTTCAAAAATACTATACCACCTTATATTGACAATTTCCCAACCGGTGTATCTGGAACCTTTCTATCCATCCCTCATGAAAAAGACAAATTCCTGCCGAATCGGTAGGAGGTTGCCAAGATTTGAACTACAGGTACATTATATAATGCTTGTGAATTTTAAAAAAAATCATCTATAGGTTCACAACATGCTATTTCATCAGAGATCCACTTCAAGTTCAGCGAGGCTCAACCTCGGGCTAAGAAGCTTCATGCCCGCCGTTTTGAATATAATTTGAAACGGGCATAAGAAATTCAAAAATGATCAAAACAATGTGAACCTTCGCGTGGGGTCATATTATGTGTCACAGTTGCAAGGAAAAATATTGAACTTGAAAAATTGCAAACATCATAAAAAATCCTTCACAAAATGACCTATCATGTTCGAGGTTTCATGGCATTTAGGTCAAACCACCAATGTTATGGCAAGAATCAGGGCATAGATTGTGATAATGTGCCCATATTATGCACACATGTGCATCTTGGGATGGCTTACGATGTTGCCGGAGGAAGTTTTCCCTTTCGACGCACAAAAAAGCCAATTTCCATTTTTGAGGTGCCGAAATCGGGGTGTTCTGTGAAGCAACCACCAAATTAAAGTTTGGCATTTTACCAAACCATTTTTCAAAAATACTATACCACCTTATATGGACAATTTCCCAACCGCTGTATCTGGAACCTTTCTGTCCATTCCTCATGGAAAAGACTAATTCCTGCCGAATCGGCAGGAGGTTGCCAAGATTTGAACTACAAGTACATGATATAATGCTTGTGAATTTTAAAAAAAATCATTTATAGGTTCACAACAAGCTATGTCATCAGATATCCACTTCAAGTTCAGCGAGGCTCAGCCCGGGGCTAAGAAGCTTCATGCCCGCCATTTTGAATATAGTTTGAAACGGGCATAAGAAATTCAAAAATGATCCAAACAATGTGAAACCTTCGCGTGGTGTCATATTATGTTTCACAGTTGCAAGGAAAAATATTGAACTTGAAAAACTGCAAACATCATAAAAAATCCTTCACAAAATGACCTATCATGTTCGAGGTTTCATGGCATTTAGGTCAAACTACCAATGTTATGAGTAGAATCAGGGCATAGTTTGTGATAATGTGCCCATATTGTGCACACATGTGCATCTTGGGATGGCTTATGATGTTGCAGGAGGAAGTTTTCCCTTTCGACGCATGAAAAAGCCAATTTCCATTTTTGAGGTGCCGAAATCGGGGTGTTATGTGAAGCAACCACCAAATTAAAGTTTGGCATTGGTACCAAACCATTTTTCAAAAATACTATACCATCTTATATGGACAATTTCCCAACCGGTGTATCTGGAACCTTTCTGTCCATCCCTCATGAAAAAGACAAATTCCTGCCGAATCGGTAGGAGGTTGCCAAGATTTAAACTACAAGTACATGATATAATGCTTGTGAATTTAAAAAAAATCATTTATAGGTTCACAACATGCTATTTCATCAGAGATCCACTTCAAGTTCAGCGAGGCTCAGCCCCGGGCTAAGAAGCTTCATGCCCGCCGTTTTGAATATAGTTTGAAACGGGCATAAGAAATTCAAAAATGATCAAAACAATGTGAACCTTCGCGTGGGGTCATATTATGTGTCACAGTTGCAAGGAAAAATATTGAACTTGAAAAATTGCAAACATCATAAAAAATCCTTCACAAAATGACCTATCATGTTCGAGGTTTCATGGCATTTAGGTCAAACCACCAATGTTATGGCAAGAATCAGGGCATAGATTGTGATAATGTGCCCATATTATGCACACATGTGCATCTTGGGATGGCTTACGATGTTGCCGGAGGAAGTTTTCCCTTTCGACGCACAAAAAAGCCAATTTCCATTTTTGAGGTGCCGAAATCGGGGTGTTCTGTGAAGCAACCACCAAATTAAAGTTTGGCATTTTACCAAACCATTTTTCAAAAATACTATACCACCTTATATGGACAATTTCCCAACCGCTGTATCTGGAACCTTTCTGTCCATTCCTCATGGAAAAGACTAATTCCTGCCGAATCGGCAGGAGGTTGCCAAGATTTAATGCTTGTGAATTTTAAAAAAAATCATTTATAGGTTCACAACAAGCTATGTCATCAGATATCCACTTCAAGTTCAGCGAGGCTCAGCCCGGGGCTAAGAAGCTTCATGCCCGCCATTTTGAATATAGTTTGAAACGGGCATAAGAAATTCAAAAATGATCCAAACAATGTGAAACCTTCGCGTGGTGTCATATTATGTTTCACAGTTGCAAGGAAAAATATTGAACTTGAAAAACTGCAAACATCATAAAAAATCCTTCACAAAATGACCTATCATGTTCGAGGTTTCATGGCATTTAGGTCAAACTACCAATGTTATGAGTAGAATCAGGGCATAGTTTGTGATAATGTGCCCATATTGTGCACACATGTGCATCTTGGGATGGCTTATGATGTTGCAGGAGGAAGTTTTCCCTTTCGACGCATGAAAAAGCCAATTTCCATTTTTGAGGTGCCGAAATCGGGGTGTTATGTGAAGCAACCACCAAATTAAAGTTTGGCATTGGTACCAAACCATTTTTCAAAAATACTATACCATCTTATATGGACAATTTCCCAACCGGTGTATCTGGAACCTTTCTGTCCATCCCTCATGAAAAAGACAAATTCCTGCCGAATCGGTAGGAGGTTGCCAAGATTTAAACTACAAGTACATGATATAATGCTTGTGAATTTAAAAAAAATCATTTATAGGTTCACAACATGCTATTTCATCAGAGATCCACTTCAAGTTCAGCGAGGCTCAGCCCCGGGCTAAGAAGCTTCATGCCCGCCGTTTTGAATATAGTTTGAAACGGGCATAAGAAATTCAAAAATGATCAAAACAATGTGAACCTTCGCGTGGGCTCATATTATGTGTCACAGTTGCAAGGAAAAATATTGAACTTGAAAAATTGCAAACATCATAAAAAATCCTTCACAAAATGACCTATCATGTTCGAGGTTTCATGGCATTTAGGTCAAACCACCAATGTTATGGCAAGAATCAGGGCATAGATTGTGATAATGTGCCCATATTATGCACACATGTGCATCTTGGGATGGCTTACGATGTTGCCGGAGGAAGTTTTCCCTTTCGACGCACAAAAAAGCCAATTTCCATTTTTGAGGTGCCGAAATCGGGGTGTTCTGTGAAGCAACCACCAAATTAAAGTTTGGCATTTTACCAAACCATTTTTCAAAAATACTATACCACCTTATATGGACAATTTCCCAACCGCTGTATCTGGAACCTTTCTGTCCATTCCTCATGGAAAAGACTAATTCCTGCCGAATCGGCAGGAGGTTGCCAAGATTTGAACTACAAGTACATGATATAATGCTTGTGAATTTTAAAAAAAATCATTTATAGGTTCACAACAAGCTATGTCATCAGATATCCACTTCAAGTTCAGCGAGGCTCAGCCCGGGGCTAAGAAGCTTCATGCCCGCCATTTTGAATATAGTTTGAAACGGGCATAAGAAATTCAAAAATGATCCAAACAATGTGAAACCTTCGCGTGGTGTCATATTATGTTTCACAGTTGCAAGGAAAAATATTGAACTTGAAAAACTGCAAACATCATAAAAAATCCTTCACAAAATGACCTATCATGTTCGAGGTTTCATGGCATTTAGGTCAAACTACCAATGTTATGAGTAGAATCAGGGCATAGTTTGTGATAATGTGCCCATATTGTGCACACATGTGCATCTTGGGATGGCTTATGATGTTGCAGGAGGAAGTTTTCCCTTTCGACGCATGAAAAAGCCAATTTCCATTTTTGAGGTGCCGAAATCGGGGTGTTATGTGAAGCAACCACCAAATTAAAGTTTGGCATTGGTACCAAACCATTTTTCAAAAATACTATACCATCTTATATGGACAATTTCCCAACCGGTGTATCTGGAACCTTTCTGTCCATCCCTCATGAAAAAGACAAATTCCTGCCGAATCGGTAGGAGGTTGCCAAGATTTAAACTACAAGTACATGATATAATGCTTGTGAATTTAAAAAAAATCATTTATAGGTTCACAACATGCTATTTCATCAGAGATCCACTTCAAGTTCAGCGAGGCTCAGCCCCGGGCTAAGAAGCTTCATGCCCGCCGTTTTGAATATAGTTTGAAACGGGCATAAGAAATTCAAAAATGATCAAAACAATGTGAACCTTCGCGTGGGGTCATATTATGTGTCACAGTTGCAAGGAAAAATATTGAACTTGAAAAATTGCAAACATCATAAAAAATCCTTCACAAAATGACCTATCATGTTCGAGGTTTCATGGCATTTAGGTCAAACCACCAATGTTATGGCAAGAATCAGGGCATAGATTGTGATAATGTGCCCATATTATGCACACATGTGCATCTTGGGATGGCTTACGATGTTGCCGGAGGAAGTTTTCCCTTTCGACGCACAAAAAAGCCAATTTCCATTTTTGAGGTGCCGAAATCGGGGTGTTCTGTGAAGCAACCACCAAATTAAAGTTTGGCATTTTACCAAACCATTTTTCAAAAATACTATACCACCTTATATGGACAATTTCCCAACCGCTGTATCTGGAACCTTTCTGTCCATTCCTCATGGAAAAGACTAATTCCTGCCGAATCGGCAGGAGGTTGCCAAGATTTAATGCTTGTGAATTTTAAAAAAAATCATTTATAGGTTCACAACAAGCTATGTCATCAGATATCCACTTCAAGTTCAGCGAGGCTCAGCCCGGGGCTAAGAAGCTTCATGCCCGCCATTTTGAATATAGTTTGAAACGGGCATAAGAAATTCAAAAATGATCCAAACAATGTGAAACCTTCGCGTGGTGTCATATTATGTTTCACAGTTGCAAGGAAAAATATTGAACTTGAAAAACTGCAAACATCATAAAAAATCCTTCACAAAATGACCTATCATGTTCGAGGTTTCATGGCATTTAGGTCAAACTACCAATGTTATGAGTAGAATCAGGGCATAGTTTGTGATAATGTGCCCATATTGTGCACACATGTGCATCTTGGGATGGCTTATGATGTTGCAGGAGGAAGTTTTCCCTTTCGACGCATGAAAAAGCCAATTTCCATTTTTGAGGTGCCGAAATCGGGGTGTTATGTGAAGCAACCACCAAATTAAAGTTTGGCATTGGTACCAAACCATTTTTCAAAAATACTATACCATCTTATATGGACAATTTCCCAACCGGTGTATCTGGAACCTTTCTGTCCATCCCTCATGAAAAAGACAAATTCCTGCCGAATCGGTAGGAGGTTGCCAAGATTTAAACTACAAGTACATGATATAATGCTTGTGAATTTAAAAAAAATCATTTATAGGTTCACAACATGCTATTTCATCAGAGATCCACTTCAAGTTCAGCGAGGCTCAGCCCCGGGCTAAGAAGCTTCATGCCCGCCGTTTTGAATATAGTTTGAAACGGGCATAAGAAATTCAAAAATGATCAAAACAATGTGAACCTTCGCGTGGGCTCATATTATGTGTCACAGTTGCAAGGAAAAATATTGAACTTGAAAAATTGCAAACATCATAAAAAATCCTTCACAAAATGACCTATCATGTTCGAGGTTTCATGGCATTTAGGTCAAACCACCAATGTTATGGCAAGAATCAGGGCATAGATTGTGATAATGTGCCCATATTATGCACACATGTGCATCTTGGGATGGCTTACGATGTTGCCGGAGGAAGTTTTCCCTTTCGACGCACAAAAAAGCCAATTTCCATTTTTGAGGTGCCGAAATCGGGGTGTTCTGTGAAGCAACCACCAAATTAAAGTTTGGCATTTTACCAAACCATTTTTCAAAAATACTATACCACCTTATATGGACAATTTCCCAACCGCTGTATCTGGAACCTTTCTGTCCATTCCTCATGGAAAAGACTAATTCCTGCCGAATCGGCAGGAGGTTGCCAAGATTTGAACTACAAGTACATGATATAATGCTTGTGAATTTTAAAAAAAATCATTTATAGGTTCACAACAAGCTATGTCATCAGATATCCACTTCAAGTTCAGCGAGGCTCAGCCCGGGGCTAAGAAGCTTCATGCCCGCCATTTTGAATATAGTTTGAAACGGGCATAAGAAATTCAAAAATGATCCAAACAATGTGAAACCTTCGCGTGGTGTCATATTATGTTTCACAGTTGCAAGGAAAAATATTGAACTTGAAAAACTGCAAACATCATAAAAAATCCTTCACAAAATGACCTATCATGTTCGAGGTTTCATGGCATTTAGGTCAAACTACCAATGTTATGAGTAGAATCAGGGCATAGTTTGTGATAATGTGCCCATATTGTGCACACATGTGCATCTTGGGATGGCTTATGATGTTGCAGGAGGAAGTTTTCCCTTTCGACGCATGAAAAAGCCAATTTCCATTTTTGAGGTGCCGAAATCGGGGTGTTATGTGAAGCAACCACCAAATTAAAGTTTGGAATTGGTACCAAACCATTTTTCAAAAATACTATACCATCTTATATGGACAATTTCCCAACCGGTGTATCTGGAACCTTTCTGTCCATCCCTCATGAAAAAGACAAATTCCTGCCGAATCGGTAGGAGGTTGCCAAGATTTAAACTACAAGTACATGATATAATGCTTGTGAATTTAAAAAAAATCATTTATAGGTTCACAACATGCTATTTCATCAGAGATCCACTTCAAGTTCAGCGAGGCTCAGCCCCGGGCTAAGAAGCTTCATGCCCGCCGTTTTGAATATAGTTTGAAACGGGCATAAGAAATTCAAAAATGATCAAAACAATGTGAACCTTCGCGTGGGGTCATATTATGTGTCACAGTTGCAAGGAAAAATATTGAACTTGAAAAATTGCAAACATCATAAAAAATCCTTCACAAAATGACCTATCATGTTCGAGGTTTCATGGCATTTAGGTCAAACCACCAATGTTATGGCAAGAATCAGGGCATAGATTGTGATAATGTGCCCATATTATGCACACATGTGCATCTTGGGATGGCTTACGATGTTGTCGGAGGAAGTTTTCCCTTTCGACGCACAAAAAAGCCAATTTCCATTTTTGAGGTGCCGAAATCGGGGTGTTCTGTGAAGCAACCACCAAATTAAAGTTTGGCATTTTACCAAACCATTTTTCAAAAATACTATACCACCTTATATGGACAATTTCCCAACCGCTGTATCTGGAACCTTTCTGTCCATTCCTCATGGAAAAGACTAATTCCTGCCGAATCGGCAGGAGGTTGCCAAGATTTGAACTACAAGTACATGATATAATGCTTGTGAATTTTAAAAAAAATCATTTATAGGTTCACAACAAGCTATGTCATCAGATATCCACTTCAAGTTCAGCGAGGCTCAGCCCGGGGCTAAGAAGCTTCATGCCCGCCATTTTGAATATAGTTTGAAACGGGCATAAGAAATTCAAAAATGATCCAAACAATGTGAAACCTTCGCGTGGTGTCATATTATGTTTCACAGTTGCAAGGAAAAATATTGAACTTGAAAAACTGCAAACATCATAAAAAATCCTTCACAAAATGACCTATCATGTTCGAGGTTTCATGGCATTTAGGTCAAACTACCAATGTTATGAGTAGAATCAGGGCATAGTTTGTGATAATGTGCCCATATTGTGCACACATGTGCATCTTGGGATGGCTTATGATGTTGCAGGAGGAAGTTTTCCCTTTCGACGCATGAAAAAGCCAATTTCCATTTTTGAGGTGCCGAAATCGGGGTGTTATGTGAAGCAACCACCAAATTAAAGTTTGGCATTGGTACCAAACCATTTTTCAAAAATACTATACCATCTTATATGGACAATTTCCCAACCGGTGTATCTGGAACCTTTCTGTCCATCCCTCATGAAAAAGACAAATTCCTGCCGAATCGGTAGGAGGTTGCCAAGATTTAAACTACAAGTACATGATATAATGCTTGTGAATTTAAAAAAAATCATTTATAGGTTCACAACATGCTATTTCATCAGAGATCCACTTCAAGTTCAGCGAGGCTCAGCCCCGGGCTAAGAAGCTTCATGCCCGCCGTTTTGAATATAGTTTGAAACGGGCATAAGAAATTCAAAAATGATCAAAACAATGTGAACCTTCGCGTGGGGTCATATTATGTGTCACAGTTGCAAGGAAAAATATTGAACTTGAAAAATTGCAAACATCATAAAAAATCCTTCACAAAATGACCTATCATGTTCGAGGTTTCATGGCATTTAGGTCAAACCACCAATGTTATGGCAAGAATCAGGGCATAGATTGTGATAATGTGCCCATATTATGCACACATGTGCATCTTGGGATGGCTTACGATGTTCCCGGAGGAAGTTTTCCCTTTCGACGCACAAAAAAGCCAATTTCCATTTTTGAGGTGCCGAAATCGGGGTGTTCTGTGAAGCAACCACCAAATTAAAGTTTGGCATTTTACCAAACCATTTTTCAAAAATACTATACCACCTTATATGGACAATTTCCCAACCGCTGTATCTGGAACCTTTCTGTCCATTCCTCATGGAAAAGACTAATTCCTGCCGAATCGGCAGGAGGTTGCCAAGATTTGAACTACAAGTACATGATATAATGCTTGTGAATTTTAAAAAAAATCATTTATAGGTTCACAACAAGCTATGTCATCAGATATCCACTTCAAGTTCAGCGAGGCTCAGCCCGGGGCTAAGAAGCTTCATGCCCGCCATTTTGAATATAGTTTGAAACGGGCATAAGAAATTCAAAAATGATCCAAACAATGTGAAACCTTCGCGTGGTGTCATATTATGTTTCACAGTTGCAAGGAAAAATATTGAACTTGAAAAACTGCAAACATCATAAAAAATCCTTCACAAAATGACCTATCATGTTCGAGGTTTCATGGCATTTAGGTCAAACTACCAATGTTATGAGTAGAATCAGGGCATAGTTTGTGATAATGTGCCCATATTGTGCACACATGTGCATCTTGGGATGGCTTATGATGTTGCAGGAGGAAGTTTTCCCTTTCGACGCATGAAAAAGCCAATTTCCATTTTTGAGGTGCCGAAATCGGGGTGTTATGTGAAGCAACCACCAAATTAAAGTTTGGCATTGGTACCAAACCATTTTTCAAAAATACTATACCATCTTATATGGACAATTTCCCAACCGGTGTATCTGGAACCTTTCTGTCCATCCCTCATGAAAAAGACAAATTCCTGCCGAATCGGTAGGAGGTTGCCAAGATTTAAACTACAAGTACATGATATAATGCTTGTGAATTTAAAAAAAATCATTTATAGGTTCACAACATGCTATTTCATCAGAGATCCACTTCAAGTTCAGCGAGGCTCAGCCCCGGGCTAAGAAGCTTCATGCCCGCCGTTTTGAATATAGTTTGAAACGGGCATAAGAAATTCAAAAATGATCAAAACAATGTGAACCTTCGCGTGGGGTCATATTATGTGTCACAGTTGCAAGGAAAAATATTGAACTTGAAAAATTGCAAACATCATAAAAAATCCTTCACAAAATGACCTATCATGTTCGAGGTTTCATGGCATTTAGGTCAAACCACCAATGTTATGGCAAGAATCAGGGCATAGATTGTGATAATGTGCCCATATTATGCACACATGTGCATCTTGGGATGGCTTACGATGTTGCCGGAGGAAGTTTTCCCTTTCGACGCACAAAAAAGCCAATTTCCATTTTTGAGGTGCCGAAATCGGGGTGTTCTGTGAAGCAACCACCAAATTAAAGTTTGGCATTTTACCAAACCATTTTTCAAAAATACTATACCACCTTATATGGACAATTTCCCAACCGCTGTATCTAGAACCTTTCTGTCCATTCCTCATGGAAAAGACTAATTCCTGCCGAATCGGCAGGAGGTTGCCAAGATTTGAACTACAAGTACATGATATAATGCTTGTGAATTTAAAAAAAATCATTTATAGGTTCTCAACATGCTATTTCATCAGAGATCCACTTCAAGTTCAGCGAGGCTCAGCCCCGGGCTAAGAAGCTTCATGCCCGCCGTTTTGAATATAGTTTGAAACGAGCATCAGAAATTCAAAAATGATCCAAACAATGTGAAACCTTAGCGTGGTGTCATATTATGTGTCACAGTTGCAAGGAAAAATATTGAACTTGAAAAATTGCAAACATCATAAAAAATCCTTCACAAAATGACCAATCATGTTCGAGGTTTCATGGCATTTAGGTCAAACCAACAATGTTATGGCTAGAATCAGGGCATAGTTTGTGATAATGTGCCCATATTGTGCACACATGTGCATCTTGGGATGGCTTACGATGTTGCGAACATATTTCTTTAAGACTCCCATGAACCTCTCAAAGGGGAACATATTGTGCAGAAATACAGGACCGAGAATGTAAATCTCTTCGACTAGGTGAGCTAAGAGATGCGTCATAATATTGAAGAAGGACGGGGGGAACACCAACTCAAAACTGATAAGACATTGGACCACATCCTTCTGTAGCCTTTCTAGTCTTTCTCGACCGATTACCTTCTGAGATATTGCATTGAGGAATGCACATAGCTTCACAATGGCTAATCGAACATTTTCCGGTAGAAGCCCTCTCAATGCAACCGGAAGCAACTGTGTCATAATCACGTGGCAATCATGAGACTTTAGGTTCTGGAATTTTTTCTCTACCATATTTATTATTCCCTTTATATTTGACGAGAAGCCAGCCGGGACCTTGATACTGTAAAGGACTTCAAAAAAGATTTCCTTCTCTGCTTTGGTAAGAGCGTAGCTACTTAAGTATTTACGTCCTTTATCAGTATGCTTTTTGTGTGGGTCTTTGATACGTTGCTGGTCCTCCCGTGCTTCTGGTGTATCTTTTGTCTTCCCATACACGCCTAGGAAGCCTCACGCAAAGATTCTTCATCACGTGCATCACGTCGACTGAAGAACGGACCTCTAGGTATTTCCAATACTCAAGCTCCCAAAATATAGATTTCTTTTTCCACATGGCCATGTGTCCGGTAATGGGGTCTTTCGAAACAGATTGACCGCTAGGACCCTTTGTAAAGATTACTTCTAGGTCCTTCACCATACCAAATACATCAGCACCTTTAGGGAGCTTAGGCTTCTTCCGGTAATCTGCCTCACCGTTGAAATTCTTGCCTTTCTTTCTTACTTGATGATTGGTTGGAAGAAATTTACGACACCCCAGGTACACAACCTTCTTACATTTATCCAAATATGTACCTTTAGTATTATCTAAACAATGCGTGCATGCATTGTATCCCTTGTTTGACTGTCCTCAAATGTTACTAAGAGCAGGCCAATCATTGATGGTTACAAACAACAATGCTCGTAGGTCAAATGGCTCCTGTTTGTGCTCATCCCACACCTTTACACCTAGTTCTGCCCACAACTACAAAAGTTCATCGACTAATGGCCTTAGGTACACATCAATGTCGTTGCCGGGTTGCTTCTGTCCTTGGATGAGCACTGGCATCATAATGAACTTCCGCTTCATGCACAACCAAGGAGGAAGGTTGTAGATACATAGAGTCACTGGCCAGGTGCTGTGACTACAGCTCTGCTCCCCAAAAGGATTCATGCCGTCTGTACTTAGACCAAACCATAAGTTCCTTGCGTCACCTGCAAAGTTCGAGTACTTTCTCTTGATGTTTCTCCACTGCGACCCATCGGCGGGGTGTCTCAGTTTCCCGTCTTTCTTACGCTCTTCTTTGTGCCATCGCAACAACCTGACATGCTCTTTATTTCTAAACAGACGTTTCAACTGTGGTATTATAGGAGCATACCACATAACCTTAGCAGGAACCCTCTTCCTGGAGGGCTCGTCATCGCCCTCAACATCACCAGGGTCATCTTGTCTGATCTTGTATCAACATGAATTGTATACCGGGCATTTATCCATATTCTTGTACTTCTCACCGCAGTACAAGATGCAGTCATTAATGCATGCATGTATCTTCTCCACATCTAATCCTAGAGGGCAGATAGTCTTTTTTGCTTCGTATGTTGTCTCAGGCAGCTCGTTATCCTTTGGAAGCTTCGGCTTCATTATTTTCAGTAACTTCTCAAATCCCTTGTCAGATAAGCCAGTCTCTTCCTTCCATTTCAGCAGTTCAAGTGTGATACCGAGCTTAAGCTTCTCCCTTTCTGTATCACATTGTTGCTTTGCATCAGAAATGACCAGACCAAGACCATCAGTGGGCTCATCCGATGCCCGTTGTTCTTCTTCATTGCCACCTCCCTCTTCTTCATTGTCTTCCATTGTAGTATCACCGTATTCTTCAGGGGACATAAGATAGCTGTCATCATCCTCCTCTTCTTCATTTTCTTCCAGCCTAATCCCTCTGTCTCCATGCATGGCCCAATAATAATATCCGGGCATGAAACCTCTCCGAAGCAGATGGCTTTGAAGGATTCTCGGGGCAGAGTGCTCCGCCACGTTCCGACAGTCGACGCAGGGACAAGGCATAAATTATCCACTTTGTTTGCCTTAGCCAAATCGATAAATTTATGGAGGCCTGGAATAAAATCGGAATGGCGTCGGTCGCATACATCCATCGCATCCGTGCATCGATCTGCGTCATAATAATTAACCATTACAATAACATCGTGAATAGTAAAATGACCATCCTACATGGACAGATGCAATATTTTTGTATCAGTTACAGATAAAGAAGATAAGGTTGCTAACCTCAGCGAGGATACCGTGTTGTGCGAACTAAAGTATGGCTCGGACATTTCGTCGAACACCTTGTGTGCAATCAAAGAAAAAAAAAGATAGCACCCACACCTCACACACAATCCAACAAAATTTGGTGGGCAAAGGGCTGGGCTTATATATATCCAGAGGAGGGTTTTTGGTCTCGGTTATTGCCACGAACCGGGACCAAAGCCCCTCCCGCGCGACACGTGGCGGCTCAGCAGCTCGCACCCCACCCAGGTCATTGGTCCCGATTAATGGCACGACCCAAGACCTATGCGCATGAACTAATTAGCTATTCTACTTGGCCATGCACACTTACACGTCTACAACACTTATGTCAATATTAGTTCTAACATTTCCCCCTAATCTTGACAAGCTAGCTGACCTATGCAGATCACCTGCAACAACTTGCCTTCGACGATGCCCTCGCAGCGCCGAGACCACACCATCTTGCCACTCGCAGTAGCTTGACCATGTCGTGGATGAAACTACAGCTCGAATCATCCAGCTCTACATGCACGTTCTCCAGCGGCATCTCACCACTGGTTTCGTATGACTTGCTGTCACCGTCGTCTTCACAGCGACTCATCTTGCGGATGGCATCACACCATCTCTTCGACACTCAGCGGCATCACACCTCCGTGGCCTTGTGACGGCATCATACCATCGACTCCTCTTGGGAGCATCCACTGTCGTCTCCTTAGGGCAGCATCACACCGCCATCTATTCCCACAATGGCATCTCACCGTCGCCTTGTTTTGGCAGCATCACGCTGCCGCCTCGTCCCAACGGCATCGCGCCACGAGCTGGTAGCGGCATCACACCGCATCTAGCCACCTTCTTGCTCCCTCGGCCTCCACCGAGCATGGAGTCCACCGAGCCACCATCACTGTCGGTTGCAGCGGCATCGCACCGCCATCGCCTTCACCACGAGCGCGCTACCGTGCCATGCTCGCTGCCGCATGTTCGCCGCCGGTGATGCAGCTCACCGGCGAGTCGCCTTCTTGTTTGCAACTAGTGCCGCAGCTCGCCGGCGACTCGCCTTCTTGTTCGCCACCGGTGCCGCAGCTCGCTGGCGACTCGCCTCCATGTTCGCCACCGGTGCCGCAACTCGTCGGTGACTCGCCTCCTTGTTCTCCACCTTGCCGCAACTTACTGGTGTCTCTCCTCCATGTTGTCGATGATGACGCAGCTTGTCGTCGACTCGGACATGGACGACGATCTCTTCATCGTAATGGCCTCCGCACCTTGGCCATCACCTCCTTGCTGCTGGTGAGACAACTTACCGAGCAGCACGCATCTTTCTCCATCGTCGTGGCGCAGCTTGACGACGATGGAGGCTGGACCTCGACAAACGAGGCTCTGATACCAAATGTTGGAGCTGCCATATGCAGCTCCCCTAATCTTCTTCTTCTACCTCTCAAACTCACTTCTCTCTTTTTCTCTCATACAACCTGAACACACGCACACACACATCAGAGAAGGGAAGCAGCTAGCTTTGCCGATGCATCCCATTCTGTAGTACAAGAACTACATCCTTTCTCTGCCCGCAGGCTTGCTTTTCTCATTCACTTTCTCAACTTCTCACGCCACGAACTGACACTACGGCCTTTGCTTCAGGCCACTAACTAACTTGACCTCTTCTCAAGGCCACTAGCAAGCTAACCCACTCATCCACTATCGACTAATTACATGCATGACTGACTCACTCAGGCCAAACATGCGCATGAACTAATTAGCTATTCTACTTGGCCATGCACACTTACATCGTCTACAACACTTATGTCAAGATTAGTTCTAACATTGGCATGCTCGGCACTTGGCACTAAACTTCTGCTCTCGCATCGACGACACCAATTTCCATCCTGTTCTGTAGCCAAAATTCTGTTTTGGAGCAATCACTGATTCTATCAACAGATATCTGCTGGCACCAATTATGTCTTTTGGGATTGTAGACATAAACAACAACCAAGCAAATCATTATTCTGAAATAAATTACAAGCGAAAAACGCAGAGTACTTTCTTCAAGACAATATTCTGGTGTAATTATAAATCCAAAACAAAGGATTATAGAATCATGAAAGAACCATTTGAATAGAACACGTGTAAGACACAAGATGAAATGTGTTAATCATACCCTGTCGAGTAAGAAAGGTTGTTAAACAAGATGCTTAAATTCCATCAAACTATAGGGATGCAAATATGACCACAAAATTTGGGCTAAATCAATCATGCAATTCACAATTATTTTAATAGATTTTCTAGGAAATGTATGACTACATAATAAAAATCTATAAATCACAAAAGAGGATTCAATCTTCAAAATGTCACAGATCTACTTTGTACCTCTGCTAATAACTGCAGTCTTAGATTTTGACCTAAGTCATTGTATTTAAGTTTGACTAATTTTATAGAAAAAAGTAACAATATTTATAACATCAAACTAATATCACTCGACGCCATTTCATAACATACTAATAATTTCACCTAGTAGATATTGCTATTTTCCTATAAAACTGGTCCAACTTAAACTAATTTGACTTAAAACAAAACCTAAACATACACTTATTTTCAGAGGGATGCACCTTTCACACCATAGGTTTATGGGTTAGCCAGAAAGTGCAAGCAACAGCTTATGCCACTAGTTATAGGTGTTTCTAATTTGTTTTGTAATTGTCTTTGTTCCAAATATTTTGTGCTAACTTCTAAGAGTATGTACAATGGCAGAGAAGGCGACTCTTCTCTTGTCCGTCCACAAAATTTAGAGAAGGCAATAAAAATAAGTTGTACAATGGGTTATCTCTTATTTTCATCTATAAGAATTAATGTGAACTGACTAATTATAGTAATAAATTGTGTTGACAAGGGAAGACATGAGATACAATGGAGAAATTAGTCCTCTCTTTTGTTTAACGATTCACCCTTTAGCTAAGGAAAGGCAACCTTCTCTTTTTTAATTCTGTCTCCTCCAACTAAGTGAAAACCCGACGTGGCATGTCTAAGAGAGGCTAACAACCCATTATACATGCCCTAACATGGATAGCTTTGTTGTAAATCGATGGATTGATAAGACAATAGTGGTAACAAGCGTCCACCAAGTAAGAGCGGTTCTCTAGGGGCAATAGGGAGGAGATCACGCTAGGCTAGGGTTCTCTCTCTCTCGAGGGTGACTTTTCTCTGGTGGCGGGGCAATCGCGATGGTGTGCTTCCTTTTGTCTAACTGGGTTTGTGGCTTTGACTCCCTGTGCGCGTACGCTGTGTAGGGGAGTGGCTGGACATGGCATCGTCAGGCTCAAAGCTGGTGGATGTGGAGGTTCGATCTAGGGCTCCATATCTATCTCTGGTGAAGGGATCTGATGAGCTGTCAGCCTCATTGTCAGCTAATCTAGAGGATCTCATCTTCAACGATAAGGAGACGTTAGGACTGGTGATCATGGATGTCATATCAGATCGCGTTCCGAAACCAAAGTGGGTTGCGGTTGGCAAGGCCTGGTCTCCACGGAAGTTGGTCATCAGTGCACTAGAGAAAGTGATGTAGCATGCTTGGGGTTTGCACAAGCCTACGCAGTTCAGGGAAATTCATGAAAATTATTTGATCGTCCGCTTTGGGTAAGAGGGAGACTAGAAGCATGCGGTAAGGAACAGACACCCCTAGTTAGATTTCCACGCAATTCTCTAGAAGTTTATGATGGCAAGGTACAACCTTCTGATATGACTTTTGTGAGGATGGTTGTGCATGGGTTCGTGTTCTTGATCTCCTGCTTGATATGATGAATGAGGTGTATGCGAAACTCATCGCCAACTAGATAGGAAAATTCTTATCAGTTGATGTTGATGAAGAGGGCCTGGAATGGGAGAGGAACTCCGAATTAGGGTTGATATACAAATCAATAAATCCTTAGGTCAAGGAGTGAGGCTGAAAGACATAGAGGCGGAAGTTGTGGGCAAGTGGTTTGATGTGAAGTAAGAAAAATCCTTCACGTCTGCTTCGAGTGTGGGTTACTGGTCCATCTAGAGGGTGGTTGTGCTATGGAAAAATAAGAAATCCAACAACGGGGGAGTGGCTCAAGGCCTCGCCTGGGTGAAGCAGAAAATTGTTCAGGGGAACAAGCCTTCTATATCGACAAACAACGGCAGTATCCATTCCTTTGATAATCAGTTTTCTCCTAGGGACAGAGGTGGTAGTGGAAGGGCTCGTGATTTTTCACCATGACGCAATTTATTCAGAGAACACACTGAGTCTAGTTCCTCCGCACTAGTGGGTGTGAACATCAATATCGTGGACGGTAGACTAAGGTTACAAGTCCTGAGAAACTGCATAGAAGGGCGCATGCAAATAAGGGAAAAGAGTCAGAAACTCCAGTGACAAGTCCTGCTAACCAGGACCGCTGAGCCCACTGAATATCATGTCCCTAAACTGCCGAGGATTGGGGTTGGACTCGGCAGTGGGGGAGCTGGTATGGTCTTACAACCCAGTGGTGGTGTTTCTTTGTGAGATGAAAATTAAGAAGGGTGGTATGGAAAGAGTTAAGTGGAACTTGGGGTTTAGGAACGAAGTTGTGGTTGATTGCAAGGGGGAGAGTGGAGGCCTGACATTGCTAGGAGAGATGGAGTTGATGTGACAATCATACCATGGTGTTAGTACTTCATTGGCGCCAAAATTAAGTTGGGTGATATCGTGTGGAGATTCACTTGAATCTACGATGAACCCTGGACTGAACTCCGTCAGAAAACCTAGGATGTTCTGAATTTTTTACCTGGACAAAATGATCTCCCGTGGCTTTGTGCACGTGACTACAATGAAATTGTTCGCGAAGATAGCATTGAGAATGGGGCATCTTTTGGTTTACTTTAAAATGAAGCGGGTAAGAAAACAACTTATAGTCCCCAAAAAGGATTGAAGACGATTAAAGATCACTTCTATCAGTCTTGGTATGGATTAGAATATTTGATTGATGAAGAAGGATCCACATCCGGGCTTGAGAATAGCTTGAGGAAGGAATGAGAGAGGTGCTATGAAGATGGAAAGATTTAGATATTGCTTGTCCGACTACGAGCTTGCTAATCTAGGATTTTCTACTTAGGCATACACATGAAATAATAGAAGAGATGGCATTGAAAATGTGTAGGCGCGCTTTGACCAAGCCACTTATAATAATGGTTTTGCACAACTTTTCCTGGCCTAGTTGAACACATTCTCATGGAGGAGTCGGATCATCTAGCCATTCTCATATGTGTGATGGAACTGAGCTCACTAAGAGGTGCACTGAACCCAAAGGGGTTTCGATTTGAAGAAATGTGGACTTCTTACGACGATTATAAACCGATGGTGGAGAGAACCTAGGAGACAGAAGTGAGATCCTGGCGCGAGACTTAATATGATTGATATGCTACTCATCAATAAGTTTCAACTTATTTTCTGGAAGCTCATCCTAAAGAACCTCCAGGTTAAGCATTTTTTGCCTATAACAATTTGAGGATGGTTGACCATGGGAAGTTGTTCTCGGTGCACGAGTGAGGACAAAGTCTGCAGAAAATACTAGTGTTGGTATGCGAGACTAGTCTACTACAGAGCTACCAGGGTGACAGTCGTCAGGCCTTGTGTGGCCGGGGTGCTACAAGTGGTATTAGAGACGATTCTCGCGGTTACATGGGCGTGTGCGGGTCAGAGGCACGAACATGTGGCACATTGCACGTGTGGACCTTTGTGGCACACAGCATGGCACATGTGCCGGCACTAGAAGCACAAGCATGTGCCAAGAAGGAACGTTCCTAGATTGGGGTTAATCGACGAGGACGTCGATATTCTAAGGGTGGGTGTATGTGAGATCCTGACGCAGGCTTAGTAGGATTGAGAAGCTACTCACACCAACAAATTGCAACTTTTTTTTCGTAATATCATCCTAAAGAACCTCCAGGTTAAGCATGCTTGGCCTAGAGAAATTTGAGGATGGGTGTCCGACCAGGAAGTTGTTCCCGGATGCGTACGAGTGAGGACGAAGTGTGCAGAAAATACTAGTGTTGCTATGTGAGACCAGTCTAGAGATACTAGAGAGATGCTAGGGATGATATCCGTCGGGCCTGGTATGGCCGGGGCGTTACAACAGAAGATAGGGGAGAAAATGGGCTAGTTGCGCTTTGGCAGCGCCTCAAAAGGGTGTCGAGAGAATTACAGAGGTGGATTAGAGAGGTTTGTGGATCGTTGAGGAAGGAAAATAAACGGCTTTGTGATCAGTTGGTACTGCCAAAGATAGATCTATTACTTTGGGTGACTCATAGGAGGTTAGGGCCATTGAGCGGGAGCTCCATGAACACTTCAAGAGAGAGCAAATTATGTTTCACCAACGTTCCTGTGTGGATTGGCTAAACTGCATGGTACTTCCAGAACCAAGCTTCCCATACAAGTAGAAAGAATACCATCCGTGCTCTTTGGGATGTTGATTGAATGCAAATTACGATGGATGAGGAGATGCGAGCACTAGCTTGATCTTTCTACTCAAACCTTTATTCCTCGGAGGGGCAAACAACATGAATCTGATCCTAGACATAGTCCAGACACTAGTCTTTGATGACATGAATAGTAAGTTATTGGCCCCATTTATAAATTTTGAAATTGAAAAAGCCTTATTTCAAATTGGCCCAACTAAAGCCCCTAAGCCTGATGGATCGTCGACGTTTTTTGCCAACAACACCGGTCGGTTCTTAAAACTGAAGTCTATAATGATGTGATGGATTTCCTTAAAGGAGGAGTCATCCACGAAGATTTTAATGACATTGTAATTGTGTTAATCCCAAAAACTAGTTCACCGAACCTTCTCTCACAGTTTTGCCCTATTAGCTTGTGTAACGTTTTGTACAAAATTGCATCTAAGGTGATGAAGAACAGACTCAAAATGATTATCCTATATTGACCTCTAAGGAGCAAAGAATTTTTGTACCTGGGAGGCTTATAACTAATAACATCTTCATCGCCTATGAGTGTGTTCATTCAATCAAAATGAGGAAGCGGAAGAAACCCCTATGTGCTGTTAAGCTGGATATAATGAAATGTACTACATGGTTGTGCGGATATTTGTGGAGTATATGATATTGAAGATGGGTTTCTCAATATTATGGGTTGACAAGATCATGAGATGCTTGAGCTTGGTGAGGTTTTAGGTGTGGTTTAATGTTTGTCTCTCAAATTATTTTCAACCATCAAGTGGTCTCCGACAGGGTATAACCCGTTATCCCCCTATCTATTCCTTTTCTGTGTGGAAGGATTTTCTACTTTTATCAAGAAAATGCGGCATGAAGATATGCTGAAAGCCATTAAATTTGGTACAGTGGGTCCCACATTACTCATCTATTATTCATGGACAATGGGATTATGTTTCTTGAAGCATCGATGTAGAGTATGCATGCATTAAGGGAAGTTCTTAGGGGTTATGTGGTAGCTCATGGACAAATAATCAACTTGCATAAATCCTCTATTTTTTTGGTGATGGGTGTGTCAATGCTCGAAAGGATGAACTGAAACAAGCCATAGGTATTGATGTTAAAGGTTTAAGCGAGAGATATTTGGGTTTGCCAACAGTATTTGGTCGATCCAAAGATGGTTATTTTTAGTACATCAATGAGAGGTCTAGTCTGAGAGTTTGTGGAGGGAAAGGGCAAGGTCTTTCAAAAGAAATGAAAGAAATTTTGGTAAAATCAGTCCTTCAAGCCACACCACCTTACCCCATGAGCTGCTTCGGTTTTACTAAAAATAAAGTGTAAGAAACTTAACTCCATCTCGGCCAATTTCTGGAAGGGTGATCAGAATGGAACCTGCAAAGTTCACTGGATCTCTTGGGACAAATTGTGTATGTCAAAGAATGAGAGTTGAATGGGCTTTAGGAATTTTGAAGCTTTAAACCAAGCACTCCTAGCTAAGCAGGCCTAGAGAATCTTAACAGTCCTAAATTCGCTTTGTGTGAGGGTTTTGAAAGCTAGATATAATGCATGTCGGCTGCGTTGGCCGTGATTCTTTTTATTGGCGTGTTATTATTCACGGAAGGGAACTTCTATGTGTGGCCTGATATGGAGGATTGATGATAGTAAATAAGTGGGGGAATGGCACAGTAATTGGATTCCAAGATTAGGGTCTCAAAGCCCACAGGGGCGAAGACTAAATTCCCTTGAAATTACTTTCAAATAGGTCTCAGATCTACTAAAGCCAGATAGGGGATGGGATATTGACAAACTGAATCATTTCTTCTATGAGTTCGACGCCAATGACTAACAAGGGGTAACCTCGGTAATATCCATAGTCATGGACTTGGGTTTCGGGTAAAAGGAGAGCGCTAGTAATTTCGTTTGCTTATGAGACAAACAAGGGAGGCGAATTACCAAGGTTTAGGCCCTTGTAGAGGAAACCCTACTCCTGCTTGTCTGATCTTTATTGATGAAGTGTACAAAGTCGCCGAGTTTCCAGATGTGATCTACTACCTCTGTTCCATAATATAAGCCTTTTTTAGAAGGATAAAACAGTTTGCTAAAAAGCTTATATTGTGGAACAAAGGGAGTAGCTTATAGAGGATTGCTATGACAAGTAACAGGTACCCTCCCCATTAGCTCCTCTCAACCTTTATATGAAAGGACGAGTCTCGGAGTCCAGTACATGTCGGATTACAGTTTTAATCGTGACTCTATGACTATGTCAGCTTCATCTTGGATTTTGTCTTGATCATCCCGTCTGGTTCCTGGGCTTCAGATGCTTACAAGATCTTTAACTTCTCATGGGCCTTATGGGCCTTAGTTTAGATCTGTACCAGGTATGCCAATCATAGGAACCCGATAAGTAATACCCATGTTAGTATCCCTCGAGAGTCCACTCGAATCATAGATTCAGGTTGAGTCTTCAAGACCTTTTTAACATTCATATATAGTTAACCCGAATATTATTTCGAGTAAGTATATTGCAAGTTTGATAAGTTTGTCATGGGGATTTTGGTATAACGAGCTTGGTGCATCCGACGGATCGGAAACCAATTAATTGCTCTTGGGAAAAAACAACGTGAAACTTCTTAAGCTCAAGTCTCCAAACTTAAACTTGATATATACTAGCGTAATTCAGTTCGGTCCACAGACATCTTATCAAATACAAAATTCTAGTTTTGTGTTTTGGCTACGCAACGCGTCCATCGGGATTTTTTATCATATCGTAGATATGGAAATTTTCTAATAGGGCGCATTCATGTGCGATTACTAGGCCCACATGACTGATCTAGGGGTCTTACCTTCATGTCGTAAACACAACATTTAGACATGTTTATCGAAGCGGACACGATTTAAGAACACGAATTCTTTATCGGTTGCCTTGTTTGGCTATTGGAATTGTGGAAGTTGTCACTTTGTTGAATTAATGTTGATATTTTCATCGAGTTCATTGTGAATGCTCCCCATGGGAGTAACCATTGAGGCTACACTCGGGTAGGCTCACAGTTCATCTTCTGTCGACTCTGTTGGAGCATATTTGCCTATTTCTATTGGGTGCATGGCCAGTGCTCCCGATGGGATTAGCCCCCGAGGCTACAATTGAATGCTTCCATTCAAGTGTAGGATTAGACGTATTCTTCTTGTAGATTTGCTTTTATGTTGTCTCTGTAGGAGGAATTCATTTTCTATTGGGTGTGCGGCTAGCACTTCTGATGGGAGTAGCCCCCAAGGCTATGTTAGGGTGCTTGCACCAGAGCATAGGCTCAAAAGTTCTTCTTCACCCGAGGAGGTACTCGACTCGGGTCTTCTATTTCCTTGATTGCCAAATTTGCATTTTCAAAAATGTTTTTATCGGGTACATGGCTAGCGCTCCCGATGGGAGTATCTACTGAGGCTATGTTCGGGTGCTTGCACTAGAGCATAGGAACAAAAGTTCTTCATAGAAGGAGGTACTCGACTCAGGTCTTCTTTTCTGCAGCAACCAAGCTATTATTGAATTATTGTTTGTCGAAACCCGATGTTTCTCTTCTCGCGCATGACGTCATTGCTGACGATGATGGCGTGAGTTGCGATGGAGAGGGAATGATGGGACTCATCAGTAGTCGGCACGTGACACTGGCTGGCCAGCGCATGGGTGGCGCGTCAGAAGTGAGTTTGACCGCAAAACCCAATGTCGCGCATCAATTGAGGCATCATGCAGTTTACCTCCATAATTAACACAGTCGTTAACAATTGTTACTGCTGATCCCTTGTTTTCATAGTCCACATGGCAACACGGATGTGCTTCCAACGAACTATCATGCAAATCCAATAGTCTGGATCTACCGCTGAACCTGCTTTTATAAGTGCTCCCACAAGATTTTTACTACTCATATTGCTCTTCTATGTTTGCTTCACCCTTCTCCTTGTACTTTGTTGAAATGGATTGTATGGGCACCTAGAGGGGGGGGGGTTGAATAGGTGATACTCCAAATTTTAATACTTCTTCAAATTAGGCTTAACACAAAGGTAAATTCTCTAGATATGCAACTACGGTAAAGTTACGTATATGCCAACCTAGCAACTAAACGAGTGAAGAGAAGTGAGAGGAACGAGGTAACTGAGAGTGGAGCACACATAGACACAAGATTTGTTTTGCCATAGTTCCTTCCTTTTTAGGGGAAGTACATCTGCATTGGAGGGGTCGGCGGTACTAAGACCACCATGCCACAATAGGCCTCACCCTATTCTCCGATGGATCTCGCCACAACTGTCCCGATCCACATTTCCACTATATGGTACCATTCGAGGCAGGAACCGACGCCTTTACAATGAGATCGGAGCACGCATCCACAAATTAACTGGAGGCTCTCGATATGACAACAAGCTTCTTCAAAAAACAAGTTTATCAAATATCAACACGGAGATCTAGAAATTCAAAACAAACTCTAGATCAAAGGGCCCTCAAATGAATGAGAGGGAAATGAAGATATCTTTGTTGATGATGTAGATCAAGTCCTTCTCCCTCGATCCTCCAAAGGTCAAGGCCTTCAGGTGCATGAACGAGTAGATCTTGGGAAATTGAGGATCACGCAGTATAGTGCTTTTTTAGAAGATTTGAGAGCTGTAGGTTGAAGATGGGGAGGAGTATTTGTACCCCCTCCCAAAGTGATGTCATTGGAGTCAACTGGGGCCAGATAATCCGGCCAGGGGCAAACATCCGGCCCATAACAAATAATCCGGTCCAAACATCCACCACCCTTATGAGCGTCGCGCGTCTGGTCCTTAATCGAATTTGGGGAGGGGTGGATAATGTGGATCTATCTGGGGGATAGATAATTTGGCCCTGGTCAAACATTTAGCCCAATGCCAAATATCCGGACAATAATCCATCCCTATTTCTGAGCGGCGTGTGTCGGGTCCTTAGCCAAATTTGATAGGGGGTAGATTATCCGGCCCTTGATAGGGGCGGATAATCCGGCCCAACATGCTTGATTCTGCTGCCTTTCGGCAGGGGCCCTTGGTAATATTTTGGTGTGATGTTGTTGACACAAATTAAACCTTTGGAATCTGTAGCACTCAACGCATAATTACAATATCCTTGGCATTGTTAGGTAACACACAATATCTTTGAGATCATGAAATGCTCTTTCAATCTCCCCCTTTTTGGTGTTAGAGACAATACTAGGATTTGCAATAAAGTACTAGATTAACCATCAATAGTTCCAAAAGATATAGAGACTCCCCCTAAATGTGTGCATATAAGTAGTCTACATTGGAATACAAATGCACACAAATAGGTTCAAAATCCCTTTATGAATTGGATACTAGGAACAAGTAATGATGAAACTTGAGATGTTTATCATACCAACCATAATGAAGTCTCAATCAAAGATAGATAATTACATAGATACAACCCATAGATAAATACATATCAATAAACCCTCAGATAAATCCATATCGGTAATTCCATCCCATAGATAAATCCATAATGATAATTCTGTAGATTGAGCCATATTAAGAATTCCATAGATAAATCCATGAGTCTCACAATCATACTTAACAAAGTCTTAACATCACACAAACCAAATATACAATAAAATGTTCAGCGCGAGATAAATGGGTACAAGCAAGATAGAAAGGCGTAGATAAAGGGAAATGCTGCTTATACCTGACCCATGCAAATCCTCTCGGATCCTAATAGAACTAATTCTCCCCCTTTGGCATCAAAACGCCCAAAAGTGAAAAGAAAAGAAAGATGGATTTTAAGAAGGGATAGGCTTGGGTTGATACAATCGAACTGTGATGGTACTATACACTCAGGATTGCAAGAGGCAAATAAATAAAATGCTAATGTTGAGTGTGTTTTAGATAAAAACAAAAGATGGGCAATAAAAACCAAAAATATCCACATAGAACCAACTCTTCAACAAGAAGAGTGTGGTGGCCGAAGCAACCATGTAGGAGTGTATGGTATGACACCGCGAAGATATATCTTGGGTTCATGACCAATACTCATCAATTAAGCTCACATATCACAGAATGATATAAAGAGAAATGATTTCTCTTACTTTCGGCATTATGGGGGAGGGTTCGTGGTCTACGCACTTCTATTCTTGTAGATAGTTGTTGGGCCTCCAAGTGCAGAGGTTTGTAGAACAGCAGCAAGTTTCCCTTAAGTGGATCACCCAAGGTTTATCGAACTCAGGGAGGAAGTGGTCAAAGGTATCCCTCTCAAGCAACCCTGCAATCAAGATACAAGAAGTCTCTTGTGTCCCCAACACACCCAATACACTTGTCAGGTGTATAGGTGCACTAGTTCGGCAAAGAGATAGTGAAATACAAGTGGTATGGATAATTATAAGTGGTAACAGTGACATAAAAGAGCTTGACGGGTAGGAAGAGACTAAAGGCAATCTGAAATAAAGATGGAAGCAAGCAAACATGTAACAGATCTAGTTGCAAATGGTGTTTGAGTGCTTAGAAACAAGGCACAGGGTTCATACTTTCGCTAGTGAACACTCTCATATAAATATGTTCTCTTCATTATACTACTCTGAACTACTCTTCGGTTGGACACTCTAATACATGTTAGGGCTATAACAACACTCCTCAAAGTCCGCCTTGCCCATATAGATAACCCCACACTGTCACCTTGAGTGCTAGATGGTTCCAACAAAGACCATAATTTCATAGAGACATCCAACTCCAAATATAACTCATAACAAGTATTTATGTAACCTTAGCCAAAGTGCCACACGGTGTGCACACTGTCAACTTCACAGACGTGGGGATAAGCAGAGATTCATTAGAGCACTTGAGTAGCAGAATAGATATATAGATTACAAAGCTCATGATCTCAATAAGATCATTCATAGAGAGAGATATGAACACATAGATACCGGTAGAGCCCTTAGCCTCAAGGAAGAACTACTCCCTCCTCATCATGGGAATCAGCAACGGCGATGGAGATGGTGGTGGAGATCGATGGAGATGGCTCCAGGGGCACTTCCCCGTCCCGGCAGGGTGCCGGAACAGAGACTTTCTTTCCCCCGAATCTCCCCTTCGGTGGCGGTGGCGCTGTGGCACTTTTCGTGGCTGGAGGCTAGATGATTTAGGGTTTTCTCATAGGAAGGATTCTTATAGGCGAAGGGGCAATATCAGAGGGTGGACCATGGGCCCACACCACCTGGTGGCACGGCCAGGGGGACCCGCGCAACCACATGGTGTGGCCAGCCCCTAGCCCCTCTCCGTCTCGTCTTCTGGCTCCATGAGTCTTCCGGTAAAATATCGACTTTGGCTTATGTCTGGTCCAATTCTAAGAATATTTATCTTCTAGCTTTTCTGAAACCAAAAACAGCAGTAAACAGGCAACTGGCACTGTGGCATATTGTTAATAGGTTAGCTCCAGAAAATGTGTAAAAATACTCCAAAGTGTGGACAAAACATAAGAAAGTAGATATAAAACAAGCATGGAACATAAAAAATTATAGATACTTTTGCAACGTACCAACATCCCCAATCTTAACTCCTGCTCGTCCTTGAGTAGGTAAGTGATAAAAAGAAAAGAATAATTTTTGAGGTGACATGCACCATCACAATCTTGATCAAGGCATTTATAAAACATTGATTGCTGGGATCATAATACTTTAACATAGCACGAAAGATATAGTTCTAACAATAAGACATAGCAACTATGTCATAACATGAAAAGGTACAACCAAAAGATTCATGAATAACAATGCTTTGAAAGACGTTTGTTTGTTTCACATAAAGAAAACATAATGAGAATGGTATTCGGCTTGTCCCTCTTAGTGTAGCAAAACATAAATGCATAGGACACCTTCAAAGTACATAAGGATGACTAGATACAAATAGTTTAAGAACAAGCAATATCAAAGTTATGAATCAATCAACAAGTCTTGGGACAATGCACATTAAACTAAGAATGGCCACTATGCTATCTCAATAGGTGCATAAAGATAGAAGATGGAGACTCAACATAAAAGTAAAAGAAAGGCCTTCATAGAAGGAAGAAGGGATTCAAGTCTCATAAAGAGCTTCCAAAAATTATGGTACTTATTGATGGGTTCCGTAGCAGAAAACAAAATATTTCCTACGTTGGAACCTCCTAATGCCCAAGATCTATCTATGTAGTAATGCGGTAACGGCCGGAGCGTATAGAATACATACCCTTGTAGACCGTATGCGGTTAACGTTCTGAGGGAACGTGGTTGAAGTAGTCGAAGCCGTAGCCGACCTCAAGGTCGCGATGCTCCTCGCAGGTCACCCCTTGCTCCTTCTTCATCGTGTAGCAGCTCCAGCTCACGACATCCAAGGTGCCTCAAGTGAAGCCCCTCGTGGTACGATGACGACCTCCGATTCCTTGATCCCTGCCGGGAGTGCGTAAGTAGATCTCCGGCTTGGAATCCCTGCAGCGCAACGGCGTGCTGCAGGTGCGGTGTCTCATGCTCGGACAGTCCTTACTTGGGACCGTACCAATGCATGGAGACAAGAGAGAGAGAGAGAGAAGGAGAAAGTCAACCAAAGGACTTCTCCAGATATTGGTGTGTCAATTCCCACCCATGGGCACCCCTTTATATAGGGGGAGGGGGTGTGCCCTCCCCTTTGGGTTTCCCATGTGGGACTAAACAAGGGAGAGGGGGGGGCGCATGGGCCTTCATGGGCCAGCCGGCCTAGGGTGGGCCCCACCCCACGCACATCCCTAGGCTGGCCGGGTGGGCCCCCTTGAGGCTCCTGGGCCTTGGCCCTTTGGCCCTTGCCCCTTCCCTCCTTCGGTTATCCCTAATGGGCCATTTTTCCCTAGGAAGTTCGGCCCATTAGTGGAATACCCCTTCAAATTAGATTTTCATATTATATTTAATATTAATTACATTAATTAATATGTAAATACATATTACAAAATCGGATTTGGCCCGAAACACCTTTCGGTTCCCTTTCGATTTCCTCCGAACGACTTCAGAACTTTCCCGGAATGATTCCGGTTTTCTCACGGAATTTTTCCGGTTTCCTTTTCTCTTTCAGATGGTGATTCCAACTTACAGAGGATCTCTAGCTCATCGTACCCTTAAGTGTATTTCCCCACGGCTCGGGAATGGCACAAACATGATCTCCATCAATGATCAATAGTGGGACCGGGATGCCCATATTGACCCCTGTGCATTCAATGATGACAATGTCGTTTGAACCGTAAATAGTCGTTTCCCATTCCCTTTGCCTCTTGATACCTAGTTCATCCGAGATTTGATCTACGGTATCTCCATACCTTTGTTCGATCTCGTTACCGATGAACTTGTTTTCTCGTTTCCGTGTCGTTGCATTCCGTGACCTAGTCACATGCTTGTAAAATTCGTTAATGCAATGTCACCGAGATGGCCACTAATGTATCTGTCCGTTACATGGATGGGAAAATCCTGGTCTTGATATGTACTCCTCTATGCGCTCCTTTGGGAAACCTAAGTAGCACCTTTTCGATCACCCAGTCACGGGGTGATACTTGATAACCATCTAAGCTCCCTCTAGAACGGTGATTTGCATTATCTCACAGTCTAAGAACAGGTCGCGAGGTTTCCTTAGTTTTATCATTAATGGTGAACTTTGTAACTAGATCTCATTAAGATACAACTGGTTGGGTTGTTTGTCTATCACATCATTCAATTAATGATGTGACCTCATTGTCAATTGGCATAAATGCCCATGATCTCGAAACCCTAGATCATCCTCATGACCAATGAACTAGTTCGCTAGAGGTAACTAGAGACATGGTTTTTTTACATACCACACGTGTATTAACGTTTCGTATTAATACAGTTATAGCACAATATGAAACTATTATGAACTAATTGAGATATGACAATAAAAACCTATTTATTATTTGCCTCTAAGGCATATCTCCTTCAGTCTCCCACTTGCACTAGAGTACAAATAGTCTAGCTTGCATTTTACTCATCATAAACCATATCAATATGTGTTTATTGATCATGCATGCTTATGGAAAATGTCTTGTCCATGTTCTGTTTTACCAGATCATTATGTCTTCCTAACTTTGACATTCACACCATTATCTCATAATGGATCAAAGTATCGTTTGGCAACAAAGTGAGACTTTGTTTCTACTGTTTATAATGACAGTCGTTTTCACTGTTGTCATCTAAACTTAGAAACACACTTTGCAACCCTTTGTGTATATACGGCAGTTATGGCAGCAGAACGAGGCCAGTTTCTAGGAGCCTACAGTGACTTTAGATCAACCTCGAGGGATTTCTCATGGGCACTGTGCCCTGGGACACATCATTCTACGTTAAAAGCGAACTAGCCCCACCATAACAATATACATCACATCAGATGGAGCCTTTATACTTCTATATCTATGTAGATCCTAGTGCATGAAATGCAACTATGCCACTTACTTTGCTTCTTGCCATTTAAGTACAAACTTAATTCTGGTTCAGTGATTAACTCAAGAATCACTTCAAGACATGTTCTTACAGTTAAGAGCGTGTCCTTCCAACCAAAACTTCGGGTCACATTATGTCGAGTATACAATATGGTTGTATGGAAGAACCTATGGATGAGGCATAGGAGATGCAACACATCTCTTTCTTCCTTTTTTTAACCATCGTTGTAATACTAAGACAATGCTTCATATAGTAAGAACTTCTTTCTTACGTTGTTCCATTCTGAACTTCTTTAGAATCTTTCTTAGGACATTCTGAACATCTTCAGAATCAAGTCCAAGAAGCATTCGACATTTAATGTTTATTAAACTCACCAATCTATCTCAATAGATCTCATTGTTTAATAACTTCAACTTCATCCCAATTTATCTATTTGAATGTTATTAACACCAATCACATCATTCACATATGTTGTCCACATATCCTAGAATGATTTCACGCTCCCACTCAAATATGAAGGAAATATGCCCTGAGAGGCAATAATAAAGTTGTTATTATATATTCCTTATGTATGATACATGTTTATTTTACATGCTAGAATTGTGTTGAGCAGGAAACATCAATACATGTGTGTTTAATAAACAAAAAGGGTTCCTAGTTATGCCTCTCTTATAGACTAGCTTGTTGATTAACAAGATGATCAAGGTTTCCTGATCATGGACATTGGATGTTGTTAATAACGAGGTCACAACATTGGTGGAATGATGTGATGAACATTCATCCAAAGTATAGCATTACGATCAAAGTCATTATGTTTATATTGCTATAACATCATACTAAGTAATCTTTATCCTTAGACCATGAGATCATGTTAATTGCTAACACCGGAAGAGTATCTTGATAACATCAAACGTCACACCGTAACAGGGTGACTATAAAGATGGGTTCAGTACTATGAAGGTGTTATGTTGAGGCTCATGGATCAAGAGTGGAATTTGTCAATCCCGATGACGGATAGATATACTCTGGGCCCTTTCGGTGATATCACATTAAGATAGCTTGCAAGCAAGTGATGTGATCACTAGAATGTTAGATCACGGGAACGAGAAAAGAGTGCATGTCGGTAACGAGATCAAACTAGGTATGGAGATACCGATGATCAAATCTCGGACATGTAATATATCGAGAGACAAAGGGACTTAGTTACAAGTGTTAAAGGTTCTCACGATCACAGAAGTCATCGTTGAATGTGTAGGAGTCAGTACGGATCTCCAGGTCCCGCTGCTGATTATTGATCGGAGAAGGGTCTCGGTCATGTCTGCATTATTCACGAACCGTAGGGTGGCACACTTAAGAGTTATCGGACACCATTTTGGAGCACATATGTTTCAGACGAAAGAATTGCAAAGCGCAGGAATTGTTTCAATAGAAACCGGAAATTGTTTCGGGTGAAATTGCAGAAAGAGGTTCTGCATGTGATATTGAAATATTGCAAGGGGCTATATGTGAATGTTTGTTAATTAAAGTAATTAACAAAATTCTGAATAAATTTAATAAAAGAGTTTTATTAAATGAGAGAGCATTAAATTTGGAGAAGTTTAATGCATTTAAAGTGGAGACTTTAAAAGGGAATGTGAAGAGGCATTTTAATGTGGAGGGGTTACCACCACATAAACGGGGGAGGTGAGGGGTCACCCCCCATGCGCCGGCCATGGAGAGAGGGGGCACCCCCCTCCTCCTATAAAAGGCCACCCATTCCCTCCTTCATCCTCACACCTCCTTGTGAAGGATCTCTCTCCCCCTCTAGAATTATTCCCCCATGGTCTCGGATTAGCGAGATACATGTTCCCGGTGGCATTTCATCTGGAAGGAGTTGCTGCTTCCGCTGGATCGCTGGAGCGAGGAGGTGGAGGTTGTCCGATGGCTTGAACATGTGTGTGAGTATGGATGCGCTACTGAGTTGCGGCGCTCGGACTTCCTCACGATCTTGAGATCGGCAAGTGTACGACTACATCAACCACGAGTTCCTACTCATTAACAAAACTCTTTGTCTTTGTGGGTAAGTTCTCGTTGGATGTATCTCCACCCGTTTCTTTGTATCTAGTAGATAGATCTTGGCGTGTAGTTCACACCGTAGGAATTTTTTTGTTTTCTATGCTGCGGACCAACAGTGGTATCAGAGCCTGATCTATGCGTAGGTGCTTTACACGGGTAGTACACATATGTTTATATGTGGGTAATGATGATCATGTTATTGCATCTTCTATGTATTTTGGATATTGGTGGCATAGTGGGATGAAGCGGCCCGGACCAACCTTACATGTCATCGTACATGAGACCGGTTCCACGACTGACATGCAACTTGTTTTGCATAAGTGGCTGGCGGGTGTCTGTCTCTCCTACTATAGTCAATATCTGATTTACAACGAGTTGCTAATAACTTAGTTATCCTCGTTGTGGTTCATGTTCGTAGGTGAGAACGGTTCTATCTCCGAAATCCCTAAGCCACGTAAAACTTGCAATTGATAAATTAGAGGCGTCTAGTTTAGATCGTTGCTGGGCTAGTGTATTGATATGGTATTGTTGTAAGTAGATCTATGATAGATACTCTTACAACACACACAGCGTGTAAGTTCCATAGACCCTGGACTTACACACAAAGGAATGATAGAGATCATACCACGATGCAAGTGATAGAGATCAAATGCATGGACCATATCATCTCACTTTACACATTAGATGTTAGCATCTTATACTGCTAGTTTGGCGCTTTTGGTAGCATTATAAGATGATCCCTCATTTAGATATCAAGATAAAAATGTGTTCTTCCTTAAGTATGCACCGTTCTGTGGATCGTGTTTCGAGACATCACGTGATGATCAGGTGTACTCGAATCTACGCTTTCATAGGAACGGGTGTAAGACAGTTTTACACACGCGAATACTAAGGTTCTTACTTGGCGAGCCTAGAATGTACAGACATGGCCTCGGAACACAGACCGAAAGGTTAAGCATGAGTCATATAGTTGATATGATGCCCATATAGTTGCTCTCCTTTGAAGCTACATCAAATCACGTGATGATCGGACTTGGTGTAGTTGATTTGGTTCATGTAATCACCAAAAGGACACGAGGGATGTCGTTTTTGAGTGGGAGTTCATTAGTAATTTGGATTAGTTGAACTCAATCTATCATAAACTTAGTCTAAATAAACTTTACAAATTCTGTTGTAGATGGCACCACCTGCTTTTAATTTCAATGTGTTCATGGAGAAAGAGAAACTTGCTGCGAATGGTAGCAACTTCATCAACTGGGCTATGAATTTGAGGATTCTCCTCACTGCTGCACAAAAGCAATATGTGCTAGATGCGCCTCTAGGCCCCCCACTAGCTCCTGATGCCCCTGACAAGGAAAAGAATGTCTATGTGACTCGTCAGGAGGACCACAACTTAGTTCATTGTGGCATACTGTATGGGCTAGAGCCAGAACTTCGAAAGCGTTTCGAAAATAGCAATGCCTTTGATACCATGGGAGAATTGAAAATGATTTTCGATACCCATGCTGCCGTAGAGTGTTATAATGCTACAGAAAAGTTCTTTAGCTGCATGATGGAGGAAAACAGCTCCGATAGTGAGCACGTACTCAAAATGTCTGGGTACGCCAATAAGCTTGTGTCCTTGGGAATAACGATTCCCATTGACTTAGGCATACATCGTGTTCTCCAATCTCTGCCACCTAGCTACAAGAGCTTCGTGATGAACTATAATATGCAGGGCATGCAGAAGTCTCTTCCCGAGCTTCTGTCAATGCTTAAGACTGCAGAAGTGGAGATTAGGAAAGAACATCAAGTGTTGATGATCAATAGGACCACCGGTTTCAAGAAAGACAAGAAAGGCAAGCACAAGGGAAAGAAGGGTGGCAAGTCTGCTGCCACGCCTGAAAAGAAACCCCGAGCTGGCCCTAAGTCTGACACCGAGTGCTACTATTGTAAGGGGACTGGCCATTGGAAGCACAACTGCCCCAAGTATTTGGTGGACAAGAAGTCCGGCAAGGCAAACAAAGGTATATGTGATATACATGTTATTGATGTGTACTTGACTAGTACTCGCAGTAGCACATGGGTATTTGATATGGGATCATTTGCTAATATATGTAACTCGATTCAGGGGCTACGGAACAAGCGACAACTAGCAAGGGATGAGGTCAGGATGCGGGTCTGCAATGGATCAAAAGTTGATGTGATCGCCGTCAGGACGCTACCTCTCCATTTGCCATCGAGATTAGTTATAAACCTAAATAATTGTTATTTAGTGCCTACACTGAGCATGAACATTGTATCTGGATCGTGTTTGATGCAAAGTGGTCATTCCTTTAAATCTGAAAACAATGGTTGTTCGATTTATAAGTATGATATCTTTTATGGTCATGCACCTATGTTGAATGGTTTATTTCTAATAGATCTCGATAGTAATATTACACACATTCATAATGTTAATGCTAAAAAGATTAAACTTGATGATGATATGTCTACATATATGTGGCACTGCCGTCTAGGTCATATTGGCGTTAAACGCATGAAGAAACTCCATTCTGATGGACTTTTGGAATCACTTGATTTTGAATCATTTGATACATGTGAGCCATGCCTTATGGGCAAGATGACTAGAACGCCGTTTTCTGGTTCAATGGAACGGGCGACAGATCTATTGGAAATCATACATACTGATGTGTGTGGACCAATGAGTGTGTCGGCGCGAGGTGGATATCGTTATTTTGTTACTTTCACGGATGATTTGAGTAGATACGGGTATATCTATTTGATGAAACACAAGTCTGAAACTTTTGAAAAGTTCAAGGAATTTCAGAATGAAATGGAAAATCATCGTAATAGAAAGATCAAATTTCTACGGTCTGACCGTGGAGGAGAGTATCTAAGTTACGAGTTAAGCACACACATGAAAGAGTGTGGAATAGTTTCACAACTCATGCCTGCCAGAACACCACAACGTAATGGTGTGTCGGAACGTCGTAATCGTACCTTATTGGATATGGTTCGATCTATGATGTCTCTGACTGACTTGCCACTGTCATTTTGGGGTTATGCACTGGAAACAGCTGCATTCACTTTAAATCGGGCACCATCTAAATCCATTGAAACGACACCGTATGAATTATGGTTTGGAAACAAACCCAAGCTGTCATTTCTTAAAGTTTGGGGATGCGATGTTTATGTGAAGAAACTTCAACCAGATAAACTCGAACCCAAAGCGGAAAAATGTGTCTTCATAGGATACCCTAAGGAAACAATTGGGTATACCTTCTATCACAAATCCGAGGGCAAGGTTTTTGTTGCCAAGAATGGATCCTTTCTTGAGAAGGAGTTTCTCACGAAAGGTGTGAGTAGTCAGAAGGTAGAACTCGAAGAGGTTATTGAACCTTCTCTTCATGGAATGGCGAGTGGCGCAGCACAAGAAGTTGTTTCGGAGTTGACTTCACCTGATGAAGAGAGAGCTAATAATAATGATCATGAAATTCCGAAAGAGGACACTACCGAACCACGCAGGTTAAGCAGGACACGTGCAGCTCCTGAACTATACGACAATCCTGTTGTGAATTTCATGGTTGATGAAATGGATGACCCTGCGATGTATGAAGAAGCGATGATGAGCCCGGATTCCAACAAATGGCTGGAGGCCATGAAATTCGAGATGGAATCCATGTACGAGAACAAAGTTTGGAACTTGGTGGACTTACCTCATGATCAAAAGGCCGTTGAGAATAAATGGATTTTCAAAATAAAAACTGATGTTGATGGTAATGTGACCATCTATAAGGCTCGACTTGTCACAAATGGGTTTCAACAAATTCAAGGAGTTGACTACGATGAGACATTCTCTCCCGTAGCGATGCTTAAGTCGGTTAGGATTATGTTAGCAATTGCTGCATATTTCGATTAAGAAATATGGAAGATGGATGTCAAAACTGCGTTCCTCAATGGTAATATTGAAGAAGAGTTGTATATGATACAACCTAAGGGTTTTGTCGATCCTAAGGATGCTAATAAGGTATGCAAACTTCAGCGATCCATCTATGGACTGAAGCAAGCATCCCGGAGTTGGAATCTCCGCTTTGATGAGGTGATCAAAGAGTTTGGATTTGTCCAAACTTATGGAGAGGCTTGTATTTACAAGAAAGTGAGTGGGAGCAATGTGGAATTTCTGATATTATATGTGGATGACATATTATTGATTGGAAATGATATAGTTCTTTTAAACAGTGTTAAAAGTTATCTAAACAGCAAATTTTCGATGAAAGACCTTGGTGAAGCGTCATATATATTAGGCATTAAAATCTATAGAGATAGATCAAGGCGCCTAATTGGGCTATCGCAGAGTACATACCTTGATAAGATATTAAAGAAGTTTAATATGGACGAAAGTAAGAAGGGGTTCTTACCTATGTTGCAAGGCAAGACATTGAGTAAGACTCAAAGTCCGGCTACGGCGGAACAAAGAGAGATGATGGATAAGATCCCCAATGCCTCGACCATAGGCTCTATTATGTATGTCATGCTATGTACAAGACTGGATGTGGCACATGATATTAGTTTGACTAGTAGGTACCAATCTGATCCAGGTTCGGAACACTGGATAGCGGTAAAGAACATCCTCAAGTACTTGAGAAGAACTAAGGATATGTTTCTTATATACGGAGGTGAAGAAGAGCTAGTCGCTAAGTGTTATGTCGATGCTAGCTTTGACACCGATCCGGATGACTCTAAGTCTCAATCCGGATACGTATTTCTCTTGAACGGAGCAGCAGTTAGTTGGAGGAGTTCCAAACAACCTGTGGTGGCTGGATCAACGACGGAGGCAGAATATGTTGCTGCTTCAGAAGCGGCGCAGGAGGCGGTTTGGATGAAAGAGTTCATTACGGAACTGGGTGTGGTTCCCAGTGCGTTGGACTGAATGGTGATCTATTGTGACAACAATGGAGCCATAGCCAACGCAAAGGAACCGAGGTCTCACAAAAATTCCAAGCATATTAAGCGCCGGTTTCACTCCATCCGCGAGCATGTCAAGGATGGAGATATAAAGATTTGTAAAGTACTCACGGACCTAAATGTAGCAGATCCGTTGACTAAAGTTCTCCCTAGGGCAAAACATGGTCAACACCAGAACTCCATGGGTGTTAGATTTATGAATGTGTGAACTAGATTATTGTCTCTAGTGCAAGTGGGAGACTGAAGGAAATATGCCCTGAGAGGCAATGATAAAGTTGTTATTATATATTCCTTATGTATGATAGATGTTTATTTTACATGCTAGAATTGTATTGATCAGGAAACATCAATACATGTGTGTTTAATAAACAAAAAGGGTTCCTAGTTATGCCTCTCTTATAGACTAGCTTGTTGATTAACAGGATGGTCAAGGTTTCCTGATCATGGACATTGGATGTTGTTAATAACAAGGTCACACCATTGGTGGAATGATGTGATGAACATTCATCCAAAGTATAGCATTACGATCAAGTCATTATGTTTATATTTCTATAACATCATACGAAGTAATCTTAGTCCTTAGACCATGAGATCATGTTAATTGCTAACACCGGAAGAGTATCTTGATAAAATCAAACGTCACACCGTAACAGGGTGACTATAAAGATGGGTTCAGTACTATGAAGGTGTTATGTTGAGGCTCATGGATCAAGAGTGGAATTTGTCAATCCCGATGACGGATAGATATACTCTGGGCCCTCTCGGTGATATCACATTAAGATAGCTTGCAAGCAAGTGAAGTGATCACTAGAATGTTATATCACGGGAACGAGAAAAGAGTTCATGTCGGTAACGAGATCAAACTAGGTATGGAGATACCGATGATTGAATCTCGGACATGTAATATATCGAGAGACAAATGGACTTAGTTACAAGTGTTAAAGGTTCTCACAATCATAGAAGTCATCGTTGAATGTGTAGGAGTCAGTACGGATCTCCAGGTCCCGCTGCTGATTATTGATCGGAGAAGGGTCTCGATCATGTATGCATTATTCACGAACCATAGGGTGGCACACTTAAGAGTTACCGGACATCATTTTGGAGCACATATGTTTCAGACGAAAGAATTGCAAAGCGCAGGAATTGTTTCAATAGAAACTGGAAATTGTTTGGGGTGAAATTGCAGAAAGAGGTTCTGCATGTGATATTGAAATATTGCAAGGGGCTATATGTGAATGTTTGTTAATTAAAGTAATTAACAAAATTCTGAATAAATTTAATAAAAGAGTTTTATTAAATGAGAGAGCATTAAATTTGGAGAAATTTAATGCATTTAAAGTGGAGACTTTAAAAGGGAATGTGAAGAGGCATTTTAATGTGGAGGGGTTACCACCACATGAATGGGGGAGGTGAGGGGTCACCCCCCCATGCGCCGGCCATGGAGAGAGGGGGCACCCCCCTCCTCCTATAAAAGGCCACCCATTCCCTACTTCATCCTCACACCTCCTTGTGAAGGATCTCTCTCCCCCTCTAGAATTATTTCCCCATGGTCTCGGATTAGCGAGATACATGTTCCCGGTGGCATTTCGTCTGGAAGGAGTTGCTGCTTCCGCTGGATCGCTGGAGCGAGGAGGTGGAGGTTGTCCGGTGGCTTGAACGTGTGTGCGAGTACGGATGCGCTGCTGGTGGCGCTCAGACTTCCTCACGATCTTGAGATCGGCAAGTGTACGACTACATCAACCACGAGTTCCTACTCGTTAACAAAACTCGTTGTCTTCGAGGGTAAGTTCTCGTTTGATGTATGTCCACCCGTTGCTTTGTACCTAGTAGATATATCTTGGCGTGTAGTTCACACCGTAGGAAATTTTTTGTTTTCTATGCTACAGACCCAACAAAATATAGCATCCATATTTGAGATCCAGGGATTTCACTTAGCTCCCACTCAAAATATGTCTGATACATATTATGATTCAGCTAAGCTACTTAGCTCCCACTCAAAATATGTCTCTTACATATTAAGATTTGGCGAAGCTAATTAGATCCCACTCAAATGCAAGTCCTCTCGATAATCTTGGACATTCCAAAATTCTTTGATCATCATCAAATTGAGAATTCCAGCTACGAGACATCAATATCCATATATTGCTAGTGTAAATCCAATAGACTCAAGCATCTCTACATTTGTAGTTAACTCCTTGAATTTGTCCATACTGTGTGACAAATTGAGTTTTACGTCTCCATTAAGTTTCATTTCCTTCTTATGACTTTCAAGTCATTCAGAAATATCAAGTAAACTACTTTACTTAATAAGATCAAGTAACATATTACTTTGCAATCTTAAATGTAACTTAATATAGGATTTTATGACTCCTAGTCATTTCTCGTACTTAGGTCCATCACGCTTCTTTGTAATTCGTAGGTATGTCTTGTTCATAAACATGACAAGTGAATCAATAATATATTTCCACGAACTTGCAGAGTATATATTGTTGAATCCTACTTTCTTTAGTAAAAGTATTCGCTGAAACTTTTATGATCATTATCATTAGTTTCTCCTCTATTTGTAGAGTTCGGTTTCACGAAACAAATTCCGCTGCGCCACTCAACAATTCAGAGGCAAGGTCAAATACCTTGTTTTGATCTTTTACTTTCTTCCACCTGTATTTTCATCAAGACACGTCAACTTTGGACAACAGCAGGTTTGTCCTTTTTGGAAGATGCATTCATAGCTTTCTAAGAATGCTCTACAAAGACTTGTTTATTCGCCACGATTTCAACTTATTGAAATCTCCAGAAACTCGAACAGGCCATAACACTTATGGTGTTGTTTCCTCGAATCTTTAGATGTTCCTTTGTATTTCAACCGAGTGTTCGCTCATTTCGATCTCTAACTCTAAATGATAACTATAACCCCAATAAGAGATAATATTATAACATATGTATCTAATACATAATGATTATGATATTTTAGACATTTCAATACACTTTGAAATTGCCCCTATTATCATAATTTGTGAAACCTCTTTCACATGTCCATTTATGCTAAAATTAACTTAAATACTTTAGTCATGTCGATCAAATCGAAGAGACTTTTGTATTCTTGTTAATTCAATATCCTCCTTCACTTTGAAATCTTTTGAACAATTCAAAACAGTTTCAAACTTATGTTTCAATAAGTAAATATTCATATTCACTTACATCCACAATGAAGTGTGACATAATGATTTCCACTATTTGTTGAAAATACGATACATCATTATGTATAAAGTTCAACATTTCTTCGCATATCACCGTTTTACCAGAATGCAGAGTTTTTAGTCATTCTGCCCAACGAGGCATGGTTTTGCAAAGTCTCTAGATCAAGCATCTAAGACCACGATCTTCATTTAGAATGAAGAACATGCAATAACCAAAATGGCTTAAACAATAGTGTCATATCATAATCAAACTTTGGATATCTTTTAGCATTCTAATCCTTTTATAAATGATGAAACTATTATCATTGACATAGTGTTGAGAATAACTCATTTATAATCGTAATGTGACCATAACGGTATTGTTCATAAGAATAGTGCAATTGTCTTGTAACTCATTCATATGAACAATCGTCTCGCCAAAAGCAAGACACACAACCAAGGATTACAAAATTATATTCAAGTCCACTAATCCAAATGATAAACCTTTGAGGAAAGGGGGTGATGTCGACCATCAATTGTTTTTCTTGCCGTCATCTTGCCACATTGCCTCCATTCAAGCAATTCTCAAGAAGACCATCCTGTTTTCACAAAACAGGACAAGTATCCAATATTTATATAAACTGCAACGTGTTTTGCAAGAATTACATTTATAACTTTGTATATCTAACATATACCCTTTTTCATTCATGACCTCCATTGCAATCAAGCCCTTATGAGAGTTCATAACTCTAATGCAAGATTGCTAAGTGTTTCTCCAAATATTCTCCTTTTCATCCATCATGGAAGAAAACTCATCCAACGGCTCATACTTTATGTGCCTGATCTTGCAGAATACAAGGTTGTAATCCAACTCTCCATCGAATGGAGAATGGTTTATTGGATGATTACAGAGATCATACAAACATTGCGGAGTCATCAGATTATCTCCTAATGGTCATTGTATCAAGAAGAGAAGATCACCTTTTACGAGGATATCCCTCAGGCGTGGGTATTAATCTATGAAGTTGGACCCTTTTGCTAAGTTCCATATCAAGAAGTATATTCCCATGGTCGCAAAGGACCTCAATGGGATAGGCCATGATCTACTAAGATATTTGCATTCAGACATCTAGACTAAGTTCATAATATGAGTTCAATCCTAATTGAGCTCCCACTAAAAAATTGTCATCCCGTGGACGATTTTAGTGATCACATGATCCCAATCATCTGCACCTCCCCCAATCGTCACGGCCATCAGTGCAACATCAAAGGTAGACATTCCCTAATGTCAATCACATCAACCATGTGACTCATGCTCGACCTTTCGGTCTCTTGTGTTCCGAGGCCATGTCTACGCATGCTAGGCTCGCCAAATCTAACTTGTGTGTATTTGCTGTGCAACATGGCTTACACCCACTATATGCGAATGTAGATTTGTCTAGCCCCCGATCGTCACGACCGGCTTCATAACGGTAAACTTTCTTGGTGGTGCGCACACAAGGGGAACACTATCATTGGAATTATATAGGGATTATCTTATTTGCTATCGCTGAGTATCTAATACTAGCATATAATAAGATATAAAGCAGGTATCAACATCACATGTGTATTGTGATATGATATGGTCCTTCTTCTTGCGCCTTGATCTCCATCGAGCGCTCTGGCATGATCTCCATCTTGCCCTTGGTTTGATGCCAAGTCCACGACGCCGCCACCCGGTAGTCCATCAGAACGATGGCTATTACTACTTAACTTAGTAACATAAAAGTAAACTACTTTACCTTTGTAACGACCAATGCCATATCATAACACAAGCCCTCCTGCAAAATAAAGTTAGATGCCTCTACTTTATCTTTTGCAAGTTTTACGTGGTTGTTAGGGCTTTCGCAATAGAACCGTTTCTAATCTACGAACTTTCCAACCACAACATGGATCCAACAGTTGTCTCTAGGGGCCCTCCATTGTAAATGCTATATCAACTATTGAATGAGAGACTAACACCCGCTAGCCACTTATATGGTAGAAGCCATATGTTGAGTGTGGAACCAGTCTCGTGTATGAATACATGTAAGGTCGGTCCGGGCCGCTTCATCAAACAATACCGCGATATAAACAAGTACACGCTAGAGGGTAACAACTAAGGGATCAATGCCCGCACAATACTTGTGCATACTGGCCGTACAACACTCCTACGCATAGATTGGCTCTGATACCACTGAAGGGTTCCGTAGCAGAAAACAAAAAATTTCCTACGTTGGAACCTCCTAACGCCCAAGATCTATCTATGTAGTAATGTAGTAACGGCCGGAGCGTATAGAATACATACCCTTGTAGACCGTACGCGGTTAACGTTCCGAGGGGAACGTGGTTGAAGTAGTCGAAGCCGTAGCCAACCTCAAGGTCACGATGCTCCTCGCAGGTCACCCCTTGCTCCTTCTTCATTGTGTAGCAGCTCCAGCTCACGACATCCAAGGTGCCTCAAGTGAGGCCCCTCGTGGTTTCGTACACATACGGTGTACGATGACGACCTCCGACTCCTTGATCCCTGCCGGGAGTGCGGAAGTAGCTCTCTGGCTTGGAATCCCTGCAACGCAACAGCGTGCTGCAGGTGCGGTGTCTCATGCTCGGACAGTCCTTACTTGGGATCGTACCAATGCATGGAGACGAGAGAGAGAGAGGGAAGGAGAAAGTCAACCAAAGGACTTATCCAGATATTGGTGTGTCAATTCCCACCCATGGGCACCCCTTTATATAGGGGGAGGGGTGTGCCCTCCCCTTTGGGTTTTCCATGTGGGACTAAACAAGGGAGAGCGGGGCGCATGGGCCTTCATGGGCCAGCTGGCCCGGGGTGGGCCCCACCCCACGCAGAGCCCTAGGCTGGCCGGGTGGCCCCCCTTGAGGCGCCTGGTCCTTGGCCCTTCCCTCCTTCGGTTTTCCCTAATGGGCCCTTTTTCCCTAGGAAGTTCGGCCCATTAGTGGAATACCCCTTCAAATTAGATTTTAATATTATATTTAGTATTAATTACATTAATTAATATGTAAATACATATTACAAAATCAGATTTGGCCCAAAACACCTTTCGGTTCCCTTTCGATTTCCTCCGAACGACTTCAGAACTTTCCCGGAACGATTCCGGTTTTCTCACGGAACTTTTCCGGTTTCCTTTTCTCTTTCATATGGTGATTCCAACTTACAGAGGATCTCTAGCTCATTGTACCCTTAAGTGTATTTCCCCACGGCTCGGGAATGGCATAGACAGGATCTGCATGAATGATCAATAGCGGGACCGGGATTCCCATATTGACCCCTGTGCATTCCATGATGACAATGTAGTTTGAACCGTAAACAGTCGTTTCCCATTCCCTTTGCCTCTTGATACCTAGTTCATCTGAGATTTGATCTACGGTATCTCCATACCTTTGTTCGATCTCGTTACCGATGAACTTGTTTTCTCGTTTCCCTGTCGTTGCATTCCATGACCTAGTCACACGCTTGCAAGCTTCGTTAATGCAACGTCACCGAGATGGCCACTAATGTATCTGTCCGTTACATGGATGGGCAAATCCTGGTCTTGATATGTACTCCTCTACGCGCTCCTTTAGGAAACCTGAGTAGGACCTTTTTGATCACCCAGTCACGGAGTGATACTTGATAACCATCTAAGCTCCCTCTAGAACGGTGATTTGCATTATCTCACAATCTAAGGACAGGCCGCGAGGTTTCCTTAGTTTTATCATTAATGGTGAACTTTGTAACTAGATCTCATTAAGATACAACTGGTTGGGTTGTTTGTCTATTACATCATTCAACTAATGATGTGACCTCATTGTCAATTGGCATAAATGCCCATGATCTCAAAACCCTAGATCATCCTCATGACCAATGAACTAGTTCGCTAGAGGTAACTAGAGACACGGTTTGTTTACATACCACACGTGTATTAACGTTTCGTATTAATACAGTTATAGCACAGTATGAAACTATTATGAACTAATTGAGATATGACAATAAAAACCTATTTATTATTTGCTTCTAGGGCATATCTCCTTCACTTGTTAGTTTTCAGCTCTCATTGGCCCTATCATAAGCATCTTGAAGTGATTAAGGTTAAAATGAACAAACTATGGAGTATATGCTTGACAAAGTATAAGTTGGCAATCTCATGTCACTTGAATAGGAGGGCCGCTCCTCATGCTACTCAAGTTTAGTGACCGGTAAGTTCTTGCCATAGTAAGTACTTGTGTATCATAGAGAATCGCCAACGGGGTACCCCTTGCCCGATGATACGGAAGAATCCCCATATCAAAATGACAAGGCAAGGAGACAATAAACATCTCAGCATATTCTTATTTACCATGGGAAAATGGTGCTTTTTTCTCTCTTTCCTCATCTTTTTTTCTTTTTTTTCTCAATCTCCATCTCTTTTTTCTAAGAAGAATGCTTCATACATTGCTCATTATGGTTACTATGCAGGTTTCCACCATGATTAGGCATGGATTAGACCAGCCGCCTCGGCGTTTCTCTAACACACATACATAACTCCATGGACTTACAAGCTCTCCTTTCATTTCACACCGACGACATCAATAAACAAAAGAGCATGATATCAACCGGGTACAATGTACAAGTGCAATGTTGAAAGCATTCCCCATGATAGCATGGTTCTGCTAATCCCAATGTATAAGTGCAAGCATATACAACATAGATGACACAATGGTTCAAGTTTATTAGGGGCAAGAAAAGTAAATTGTGCCATCAAGTTTGTGAGAGCTTTAATCACTAATTTTCACATAACAAGTTTAATTCGGAAGGTAGATAAAAACATGAATATACTTGGAATAGAAAATGCTAATAGGTAGGTATGGTGGACTCTTTGGAATAACTTGGTTTTATTTTGAGTTGGATGCATGAGTGGAACTCATACTTGGTATGTAGGCTAGCAAAAGACTGGGGGCGACCAACTAAGAGAGCAATAATGTCCATAATCATGCAAAGCGACAAAACATTATTAATTAAAGCATAAATTGATATTACAAGTTGCAAACTAAATGATCATAGAGGCTATGGTGACTTGGTATAGTCTTAACATGGTGTGAGCATGCGCCAAGTCAACCGAAATAAAACATTTAATGGAGAATACCAAAATATTATGCTTTTATATGCTAAAACAACGCATGATTCTTTCAAGGCACAATAAGCAATCTCAATTGTTTGGAAAAAGTCATGCTACAACAATAATAACTAAGCATAAGGTCAAAGCAACATCTAGCATGACATGATAAAGTCTAAGCCATAGTCAAAAAAAGCTTTGTATCACTAAAGCATGAAGCTTTCTACACCCTTCCAACACCAATCGACTTATTTGAAAGAACTCACAAAGATAATAATAAATAAAGATCAGTGAGCTTGTATCACAAATTCAAAAAGAAGAACTAAAAAGTTCTAAGATGAACGCAAAAGAAAACTAAGGCTAAACACAGTGCTAGCAAAAGAGAACACTCACAAAACAATAAGAATGAAAACTAGAGTGTTCTAAACAATGAAAGCAGAGTGTGTCTCTCTCAAAAAGAAGTGCTGGCATCCAACCAACTTATTTCAGCGAACAAAGCAAAAGAAAACTAAAAACAAAAACAAAGATGCTCCAAGAACAACACAACAGTGCATGAAACAATAAAAACGAAGTGTCTAGAAAGACCCTAGATTTTTATTGATGAAGAAGGGGATGCCTTGGGCATCCCCAAGTTTTGACGCTTGTACCTCTTGAATATTTCTTGGGGTGACACGAGGTGGAGATATTGATGAGGAGATGAACACATAGCTACCGGAGAGCCCTTAGCCTCGAGGAAGAACTACTCCCTCCTCATCATGGGAATCAACAACGGTGATGGAGATGGTGGTGGAGATCGATGGAGATGGCTCCAGGGGCACTTCCCTGTCTTGGCAGGGTGCCGGAACAGAGACTTTTAATCCCCTGAATCTCCCCTTCAGTGGCAGCGGCGCTGTGGAACTTTTCGTGGCTGGAGGCTGGATGATTTAGGATTTTCTCATATGGAGGCTTCTTATAGGCGAAGGGGTGATGTCAAAGGCTGGACCAGGGGCCCACACCACCTGGTGGCGTGGCCAGGGGGACCCGTGCCACCACATGGTGTGGCCAGCCCCTGGCCCCTCTCTGTCTCGTCTTCTTGCTCCGTGAGTCTTCTGGTAAAATATCGACTTTGGCTTTTGTCCGGTCTAATTCTAAGAATATTTCTTTTCCAGCTTTTCTCAAACCAAAAGCAGAAGAAAACAGGCAACTAGCACTGTGGCATCTTGTTAATAGATTAGTTCCAGAAAATGTGTAAAAATACTCCAAAGTGTGGACAAAACATAAGAAAGTAAATATAAAACAAGCATGGAACATCAAAAATTATAGATATGTTTGCAACGTATCAGTTAGCCCAATCAATTAGGACCACACTCACCCTATATCTATGGCCGCATCTAAACCAAATAAAGGCTAAGATGTAGGTGAGTATGCAAAATGATCAAGTCAAGCTCCTTGAATCTATGATATTTAGCTCATTCCTCAAATAGCAAAATCTTGCTTCATCAAGAGGCTTCATGAATATATCCGCAAATTGATCCTTAGTGCTCACATATGATATCTCAATATCTCCACGGGCAACATGATCTCTAATGAAGTGATTATGGATCTCAATGTGCTTCGTTCTTGTATGTTATACTGGGTTGTAGGAAATTTTGATGGCACTTCATTGTCACATAAAAGAGGCACTTTGTCACAAGTGACACCGTATTCCTTTAAAGTTTGCCTCATCCATAACAACTGAGTGCATGCACTTACAGCAGCCACATATTCAGCTTCAGCGGTGAAGAGAGATATATAGTTTTGCTTCTTACAATACCAACATACCAAGGCCTCCTTTGATTCATAGGACTTGCTCATGATTTCTATAGAATTGAAACCCTGTGGATTTTTTCCTTTTGGAGCTGTTTGATTCGTGGGAAGTAATCCTATAGGAATTAATCCTGAAGGATCACGCTAGTGCAATCTTTTAGGAATAATTGCATGAAGTCTAACGTCTCGCAAAATCCTCCGCTGCAATCCCGTGTCCATAGGATTCACTTGGAATGGGCACTCCAATCCTATCTATTTCCTTTTCCTTTGGTCTCCCAACCCTATGAATCAAAGGAGGCCCAAAGATCTGCCTAGAAAATGACATGCACCAGATGTTGATTTTCAATCATCCTTACAACAGCCCAATCTGATTCCGTGTACCCACATAGAGATAAATTTGAGCCTTTGGGATACCACAATCCATAGTTTGGGCTATGAACTAAATATTAGAAGATTCTCTTCATCGCCACCAAGTGGCTTTCTTTTGGAGCCGCTTGATGCCTTGCACACACTCCTACACTCATCACAATATCGGGTCTAGATGCACAAAGGTAAAGCAAAGAACCAATCATGGACCGGTATACCTTTAGATCCTTGTCTTTACTATTGGGATTTAATTCAAGATAACATTTAGTTTTCATTGGTGTAGGAAAGACATTGAGATCCTTCATATTGAACCTCTTTAGCATGTCTTGGATGTACTTGGCTTGATTGATGAAGGTTCCTTCTCTCAATTTCTTTATCTCGAACCCAAGAAAGAACCTCATTTCTCCCATCATAGACATCTCAAACCTGTCAGTCATAAGCTTTAAAAATTTATCCTTAAAAGCTTTGTTAGTAGAGCCGAAGATAATGTCATCGACATATAATTGGAAAACTAAAAGGTCCTCCTTAACCTTCTTAGTAAAAAGTGTTGAGTCAATTGGCCAAACCTCAAAACCACGTTATAACAACAACTCTTTAAGATGCTCATACCATGCACGTGGGGCTTGTTTAAGGCCATAGAGTGCCTTATCGAGTTTGTATACATGGTTAGGAAAGTTGGGGTACTCGAAGCCTAGGACCATTAAGCTTAACATAAACCAATTCATGAAATGGACCATTAAGAAAGGAACTTTTTACATCCATTTGATATAATCTAAAATTATGATGTGCAGCATATGCAAGAAGGATACAGATTGACTCGAGACGTGCCACTAGAGCATAACTTTCACCGAAGTCATTGCCTTCCACTTGAGAGAAACCTTGAGCCACCAACCTTACCTTATTTCTCAAAACAATTCCATTCTCATCTTGCTTGTTCTTGAATATCCGCTTCGTGCCAAAAACATTGTGGCACTCTTTAGGCTTCTCTACTAACTTATAGACCTTGTTGCGCTCAAAGTTGTTAAGTTCTTCATGCATGGCCAATACCCAATCCAGATCTTCAAGCGCATCGAACACCTTTTTAGGTTCCACCATAGAGATATGAGCTTGATGATCACTAAAGCTAGCCAACTCTCTTCTTGTGGGCACTCTTCTTCTTAAATCACCAACAACTTTGTCAAGTGTGGGACCTCGGAGTTCTAGATTTGTTTCAGCTCTTGCTTACAACAAGTTTCAATCTCCTCATTTTTCCTTGGAGGAATCTCTTCATTTTGGTCCTAGTATTGACCAAACAATATGACCTTGGTCAACAATTGATTCAACAGTAGTAGAATGAGAGTCTTGAACTTGGTCTTGATCAACAATAACTTCATATGGTTGTTCTAATTCTAGACTCGCAGGGCCGAATAATCCGGCTGAGGGGGAGGCTAAATAATCCGGCCTAGGAGTTTCTTCTGAATCTTGCTCGCTGCTAGAAATTGAAGGAGTTGCAGGGCTGGATGATCCGGCCATTGGAGAGGTTGGATTATCCGGCCTAGGACTTCCAAGATGATCTTAAACATTTTGTTGGATAGGTGTATCATTGGCTTCAACAGGTGGATATTGTTGACCTTGTGTAGATGAGGGCTCCACTTGAATAGAGAATTATTCTTCTCGATCCGCCACAAGGGGTTCCTCAATGGGACGGAAAAATCCTACACCCATTCTTCTTATGCCATCTTAGGGTATTTCAACATCTGTATCAAAACACCAACTTGCCCCGCATGTGAGACTTCATTCTCCTCGAACACCACACTATAAGATTCTACAATAGTTTCGGTGGACTTGTTGTAGATTCTATAAGTGTGGGATTCAACACCATAACCAACAAAAATACCTTCAAAAGTCCTTAGATTCAAATTTAGATAAACAAACTCCTTTTATGATAATGAAATACTTACAACCAAACACCCTGATGTATGAGATATTGGTCTGTTACCAGTAAGTATTTATAAGGAGTCTTGTACAAGTTCTTGCGGAGGTAGAGCCGGTTTGATGAGTGACAAGCGGTGGATATAGCTTCAGCCCAAAAATTGTATGGAGACTTAAATTTGGCCAACATGGACCTTGACATATCCATTAATGTCTGGTTCTTCCTCTCGGCTACACCATTTTGTTGAGGGGTGTACGCAACGGAATATTGATGTCTTATCCCCTCTTCACTTAGAAACTCATTCAGGGTGTAGTTCTTGAACTCAAAGCCATTGCCGCTTCCTATTTCCAATATGGGAACATTTTTTTGACGTTGAACTTATTTTGAAAAGTCGATGACGGTTTGTCGAGTCTCATCTTCAACTTGAAGAAGTAAACCCATGTGTATCATGAATAGTCATCAACAATTACCAAACAATACTTCTTCCCACTGAGACTAGCATGAGATGGAGGACCAAAAAGATCCACATGAAGGAGCTCTAAAATCCTCTTAGATGAAATAATATCCTTCCTTAGATGGGGAGAATGATGCATCTTTCCTTCAACACAAGCCCTGCAAACATGATCTATGGCAAAGGAAACATTTTATTTTAGTCCAAGAATGTGGCCACCTTATTGAAGGCTTTGCAAAGTTCTCATATTGACACGGGCTAGTCGGTGATGCCATAGCTAACCCATGTTGGCCTTTCTAAATAGACACATCAGACCTGTAGTTGTTTTCCCCAAAAAGTCCACCACATACAAGTCATTTTTTATATACCCAACAAAAGTGACCTTGAGAGAGTTGCTCCATAAGAGTACCACAATATCATCATCAATGAAAACAACAAAGCCCATCTTACCAAGGGCACGAACTAAAAGTAAATTATAGCCAAGGGTCTCAACCGAAAGAGATATCATGGGCAACCATAACCTTGCCAAGACCCAATACCTTTGATTTTGACTTATCACCATAGGTGACAGTTATTTTTATCATCATTTGGCCTCATCTCCATGATGATCTCCTTGCTTACGGTCATATGATTTATGCATCCACTATCGAGCACCCATCTTGATCCACCGGAAGTATAGCCCTACAAGAAATAAGTTCTTGGTTTTAGGTTCCCATTTTTCAGTGGGTCCACTTTTGTTAGAAACAAGTGTCTTGAGAACCCAAATAGACCAAGAAATATAACCATCATAGAGTCCAACATATTATGCATAGACACCACCATAATAATCACAAAACAACACATAATGGGGGTTAGTGATTCCTGCGAAACCATCAAGATCAGTTTTGCCCTTCATAGCATATGTTTCTATAGTGGTGTCATTCTCTGCTTGAGTGGGCTTGGACTTTTTCTTGTTCTTGTTATTGTTCTTCTTATTGGGGGAAAAGCCAAGACCCTCTTTCCCATTATTGCATCTTTTCTTACTCAAAATATCATAAAGAACTTCCTTACCTTTGGGAAGAGAGGACTGGGCAAGACCATCCTTCAACCTAGCGCTTTCCTCAAGAAGATTTGCATGATCACACAAAGGAGTATAGGTGCTAGGGACATCATTTTTGGTTAGTCGAATTTGAAGTTGATCGTGAGACTTGTTGAGGATAGAGTTTCACTCTCCAAAGCCTTGTGGGCTTTGTCAAGTCTCTCTAAATCCTTGGTTAATCTAGAATGAGCAACATCAAATTCAACCTTCTTATTTTTAAGCTTCTTATATTTGACAATATCATTGTGTGACTCTTCAGTGGATTCAAGTTTCTCCTCAAGAGAAGACTGAAGCTCGCCCTCTTCTTCTAGAGCATTTTTCAAGGATGCTATTTCTATCGCATCCTCTCTTTCAATCCTACCTTTTTCTTCAAGAAGATATTCCGAATTGACAAGTTGACCCATGAGGGCCTTGAAATGCCTTTTGTGCTCACCTTTCAAGTTATTTACATAATGATCCAAAGCAATAAATTCTTCTTTAATCTTAAGACTAGAAGTATCATCCATATCAACATTCATAGTAGTCTTAGGAAAAGAAGTGGTAGAAGGTGATACCTCAGAGGACCTTGCCACGAGGAAATTGATATCCTTGTTGGAGATGTTCTCATTCGGAGAGTCGAAGAACGAAACGGTTGGTGTAGATGTAGTGGCTATGGCTGCCACTTCCCTTTGGATTTCTTCTTCCTCTTTGTCTTCGCTTCCGGATGAATACTCATCATGTGCCACCAACATGATTTTTGGTTGCTTCTTGTATGGAACATTCTTCTTATTGAAAGGCTTCTTTCATGGAGCCTTTGACTTGTCCTTGGGAAGAGTCCACCCCCATGGTCTTCTCTTCTTTTATAGGGGAATTTAGAAACGAAATGGAAACAGTCACCACAATTGTAACAATACCTTAGTTTTGGACCATTTTCCTTTCTTCCGCTTGAGCCATTTCTTCGTTCAAGTTCAAACTTTGACTTGGCGGGATCTTTCCAAAAGTTCCTCGCATAGAAGGCGATGTACTCACCATGGGCGAGTTTGACTTCCTCGGGAAAGCTCATGGAAATGATATCATTATTCCTTTCTTCTTCTTCATGCTCAACCACATTGACCTTCAAGGCAATATTAACACCCTTTTGCATACCTATTCCCCGTGCACGAGCATCTTCAACATTCTTGGCCGCTAACTTGAAAGTAACCATATCTTGCATAACTTCATTAGAAGTCATGAGGTGGTAGTTGTGTCTTCCTTATAGGCTCTTCAAATCAGTGGGTTTGAATGGCATGAGAGCACTCACATACTTCCTCTTTATCCAAGCATCATCAAATGGGAAGCACCATGATTTCTAACTATGGTGGAAATGGACTTGAGTTTTTTAGACATGTCTTAATGGTCCTCAACATCCATCATGTAAAAACCTTCAGCTTGATTGCTCAAAGCATCATATCGATTTCTCCTCATGATCTCATTTCTGATGAACAACTTAGTGAGTTCATCCCAAGATTCCTTGGCAGTGTTGAGATGTTCAATATGTGGCATGTCCTTGGGACCCACACCAAGTTGGATCATGTGCAAAGTTGTGGCATTGAGTTGACTATCAATGACTTCTCTTATTGTCTCATTGGTTGGATCTACAACATGGAGTCCAACCTCGATAATCCTCCACAACTCAATAGATGAACTGCACACATGAGATTTCATCAAAAATCACCATTGATTAAATGAAGATGCACTTAACTTGTGCGGATCACCCTTATTATTTATATGAGGATGAGGGATTTTTGGGTCAGGAGAGTATAGATAAGAAACCTCAGTATAGTCCTCCTTCCCACTTTCCTTTTTGGAAGAGGAACCACTTTCCTTGCTACCATCCCCCACCTCCATCACATTAGATTTAGCCAAAGCATCATACTTTGATTTAGAAGGTGTGTCCTCGGGAGGAGTGGGAGATGCAGATTTATTAGGTGGGACGAGGTGCGTTATGATTTCGCACATCTCTTGCATTTGGGTTACCATGGTAGAAGTCAATGAATTTTTCAATCCCTCGAGATCTTCCATGGTAACCGGAACACTTGTCGAAGCTTCACCCTCAGGTCTAGTACCCATACTCTCTTACGTGGTAAAGCCTAAAACATGAGCTGAGGATCTGATACTAATTGAAATGTATCGTATGTGAACCTAGAGGGGGTGATTAGGTGCTACTCAAAATTTTAATACATTTTCAAATTAGGCTTGTCTCAAAGGTAAATTTTCTAGATATACAACTACGGTGAATTTACCTATATGCCAACCTAGCTACTAAACGAGTAAAGAGCAGTGACAGGAACGACGTAACCGAGAGTGGAGCATGTGGAGACACATGATTTGTTTAACTGTAGTTCCTTCCTTTTTAGGGGAAGTACCTCTACGTTGGAGGGTGGGCGGTACTAAGACCACACCACGCCACAATAGACCTCACCCTATCCTCCGATGGATCTCGCTACAACTGGCTTGATCCACCTTTCCACTATATGGTACCCTTCTAGGCGGGAACCAAAGCCTTTACAGAAATATCGGGGCATGCATCCACCACTAAATTGGTGGCTCACGAGATGACACCAAGCTGCCACAACAACAAGTTCATCAAATATCAAAATTGATATCTAGAAATTTAGAACAATCGCTCGATCAAAGGGCCCTCAAATGGATGAGGGGGAATGATGATCTATTCGGTGATGATGTAGATCAAGTCCTTCTCCCTCGATCCTCCAAAGATCAAGGCCTTTGGGTGGATGAATGAGTATATCTTGGGAAATTGAGGATCACACAGTATAATGCTTTTTTAGAAGACTCAAGAGCTCCAGGTTGAAGATGGGGAGGGGTATTTGTACCCCCTCATGAAATGATTCTGTTGGAGTCAACTGGGGCTAGATAATTCAGTCCAAGCCGGGCTGGATAATCTAGACGTGGGCAAACATCCGGCCCGAAACAAATAATCTGGTCCAAATATCCGCCCCCTTCTGAGCGTCGCATGTCTGGTCCTTAGCCTAATTTGGGGATGGGTGGATAATCCGGGTCTATCTGGGGGCCAAATAATCTGGCCCTGGGAAAACATCCGGACTAGTGCAAAATATCCGGCCAATAATCCTCCCCCCTTCCGAGCGACGCGCCTCGGGTCCTTAGACGAATTTTACAGGGGGCGGATTATCGGCCCTTGACAGGGGCGGATAATCTGGCCTGGCATGCTTGATTCTCCTTCCTTTGGGAAGGGGCTCTTGGGAATCTTTTGTTGTGATGTTGCTGACACAAATTAAACCTTTGGAATCTACAGCACTCAACACACAATTAAAATATCCTTGGCATTGTTATTTAACACAAAAAACTTAGAGATCATGAAATGCTCTTTCACTTGTGCTCTTTCTCCATTGCCAGCAAAGTTCTTGTTGTTCCACTCTCTCACAGCTGCTTCGGTGCCCCACTTATCACCATGGGGAAAAGCAAGACATGTGGTTCTGTCGCTGATGCTAGATACCTCCGCCAAGATGAAGATTGGTAGTTGGAATAAATCTAAGGTCACTACTAGCGAGCCTCATGATGCCCGTCAGGATAGGGTTCTGTCATTGGAAACCCCTTACAAGCTTCCCAGAAATGAGGCCACACCCGCACTCGAAGAGGGCTAGCAGTTAATTTTTCTTTCCTTTCTCTACCTCGGTCTTTCCTTTCCTTCCCATGAGTTACTTCGTGGGCTTCTTTTTGTTTACGGCGTACATCTACACCAGCTCATGCCAAATTCCATTCTCCACATCGCCTGCTTCATTACCCTGTGCGCATGTTTCCTCGGGATACACCATCATTGGGTCATGTGGAAACGCGTGTACTTTATCTAGAGGAATGTGACGAAGGACAACGTCTATGATGTCCACGGTGCCATCATCTGTCTTTGTTTAGATGTTGATTTCTTCAACTTCAAGATTGATAAATCCATCTTGGGTTAGCGAAGGAAGTTGTTCTATATCAAGGATGAAAAACTCGATAGACGACTCTATGGGCTTGCTCCTGTTGATCTGTCGAAGGATGTCGTGAAGGCCAAGTCCTAGGAGAAGCATGCGACCCTAGCGGAGATCAAGGAAACGAATCCATAGATCCATGAACTGTAGTACCATAGAGGCAAAGAAATTTTGGGTATTAGATCATGTCCCACTTCTTCTAGCTCCGCATCCAACCTCTCCTTATATTTGTGGGCCTTTTCATCTTCATGATCGCCTGGATTTTTTAGGGGTTGGCCACGATTCCCCTAGCTGATACTAAGTACCCGAGAGTTTCCCCATAGGGAATCCAAAGGAGCACTTCATCGTGTTAAGCTTGATGTAGTATTTATCGATATTATCGGATGTTTCCCGGAGATCATCGATAAAATTCGACTCTTGCCTTGTTGTGGTTACGATGTTGTAGCTGTAGACTTGGACTTCCTCCCAATTTGTTCCCTGATGGCCTGCAAGTGCACCGGTTTGTCAGAACATCTTTTCGTGGAAGTAATAATTCTAGTTTTTATGTTGATCCCAATAAGGAGCCTAGGTAAGTGTATTTATGCAGCATTTCTGTAGCACTCAAGGTCTCACGTTGTCTTGAGTGAATTGACTGCAATTGTTATAAGTGGAAGGGGTGAGTGAATAATAGAGGAAACTTGAGTAAAGGAAAACGCGAGAAGTAAATAACATAAAAGTAAATGTTATGGAAGTGCTCGAGATTCCTGCAGATGAGAAGTTAGGCGCGGAGACAAACGGTTCATGGTAATAGTGAATCTGCCAGATGGATGAAATGGAATAAGTGATTGTGATACTTCTTATTCATAGGTGAGTAGGCAAGCAACCCGTATACCGACTAGGAGTACTCTTAGCAAATTCTTCCCAATCCCAATGATCGATATGCCTGTTATGAAGGTAATGGTCAACACATTAATTAAGGTCTTTCGACTAGATCAAGGCTTTAATCTTGATGGTTCCTTGTTATCCTCGAGTAGTACTAGCTCCTCATTGATATCGGCCATGTCACACAGGTGTCGCTGATTCTCTAGTATACAAGTTCATATCTATGAGATCTCTAGATCATATTATCCAGGCCCTTAAATTGGACAATAAGCATTAGGAAAACACATATATTAATTCTCACAATATAATAATCACGACAACAATCACAAATGGATGGAAACAAGGGAGACACAACACATCTTACCAATACCCTACATCTCCCACCCTATGGGGATTTACTCAGACATGAGAGGAAGATAGATCAAAGGCATAATGATATTGCAAATATGAATCATCTCAACTTTACCGTAGCAAGCCACAATACCGTTTGAGGATCAATTCAAATACAAACCAAGGTAGATCAAAGTATCAAACCCTAATCTTAGAAGTGCCAATCTATCCCTCTCTCTAAGTACAAATGGAGATGATGGTGGAGTGAATGATTTAGAGGCTAGGGATCGTCGAAGAATGAGACGGTGTTCTTCTCCTTCTTCAGATCTGACCTCCCCTCTTCTGGATGTATTTGTGGTTGTTTTGTTGTGTTTTTTGTCCCCCTCTCTTCACGAAAGTTGCTTGTATTGATATAGCAGAGCCGAAGGAGGGTCGTACAGGCGGACGGTACGGGCACGTCCCGACCATACCAGTGGTTGTTATGGACTCTAGATGCCTCTAATGAAAGGGGCTTCAATTGGGGATTTATTTCTTCAGGTGTAATTAGCCCACAAATGCTAATCAGATCTTCTAGAAATGTTCATTACCTGAAAACTATCACAAGAAACCAAGGTTTTGCTAATTTGTGATGTTATCATTAGTAAAAGGGTGAAATCCAGTGAAACCTAGCAATAAACCAAAGGAAAATCAATGATAAAAAGTGTTGACTTTTGGAGCTATCATTCCCCAAGGCTATTTTGCATCATTCACTGATACATAGCACTCGCATTTTTTAGATCGAAGGGCATCGTCTCATAGAAGAATACACCATAAGGTGTGATAAATGTTGTTTTGTCTTGATCATTGACCTTCATCTTGATCTGGTTGTAACCAGAGTATCCATCCAAGAAGGAAAGTCGCTCAAACCCCGCGGTTGAGTCGATGATTTGGTCAATACGTGCGAGCGGGAAGTGATCCTTTGGACAATGCTTGTTTAATGTGGTGAACTCGGTACACATGCACATTACGTCCTTGTTTTTCTTTGGGATGCACACTGGATTATCCACCCAGGTCGCCCTCTTGATCTCTTAGATGAACTTGGTTTTGAGGAGTCGATGGAGCTCTTTGTGAATGGACTTGCGCTTTGGCTTTGCAAAGAGGCACAGGGATTTCTTAACTGGTTTGGCATCAGGGTATATGTTGAGGGTGTGCTCGGTGAGTTCCCTGTGAAGTTTTGGCATGTCTGTTGGACACCATGCGAAGATTTACCAACGCTCATGGAGGAACTCTACGAGTGCGCTTTCCTATGCGGGACCAAGGTTGGAAGCAACAAACCTGGACCTCTCGTGTATCTTTTGCGCAGTCGAAGGTTTGGTTGGGTGTGCACCTTGTTGCCTTTGGCTGAACATTGTGATCAGTGGAGAGCTAAGAAAACCCTATTTCCATTCTGAAGGACTCAGAGATCTTGTTGAATTCTTGCTCACAATTATCTTTGCAATCAAAACTTCCCCTTACAATTATGATTCCGTTGGGTGGTAGCATTTTCATCATGAAATATGTGTAGTGAGGCACTGCCATGAACCATGCAAACGTGGGTCACCCAAGGATGGCATGGTACAGTGATGGATAATCCATAACATTGAAATCGATCTTCTCATGACTGAAGTTCTCCCATGACCCGAAGAAAACATCAAGTATGATCTTGCCTAGGGGAATTCTGCTTTGCCTGGGACTATGTCATGGAAGGAGGTTTCTGTTGATGCTAGGTTGGTCAGGGAGCAGTTCATTGCATGTAGCGTTTTGGCATAGATGAGGTTGATGCCGCTTCCTGCGTCCATGAAGACCTTTCTCATGACGAATATGCCGATCTGAGTCCCGACTATTAGTACAGAATAACCCGCCCGCAATACCTATATGGGTGATCGGCTCTGCTGAAGGTAATATCTTGCTCGTACCAGTTGAGGTACTCAAGTGTTGGCGGTGGTGCCCTGATCGCCATATTGACTTGTTGGGTGATGAGCTTCTAGGTCCTGTTGGATGGGTGCCCCTTCTAAATCATGTGCATGGCTGCCCTAGGACCCGGGTACTTGTCATTTTGGACCCTGTTCGCCACGGGTTCCTACTGAATTATTACGGCTACCATAGGTGGCCCTAGCGATAGTGGTGATGCGTTGATTGCTAGGGTTACGGGTGCAGAGTTGTACCCTTGGTTTGTTGATTCAGCTACCTTGGTGCGATAGGCACACTGAATCCCCAAAAAAGGTGCGGCAGTCCTTCATGAGATGACTCGACCATTTCCTTCCTTCTAAATCAACATAATAGTGCATGTGACATGGTCCTTCGAGCATCTGCATGGGTGATAGCAGGATATCATTAGGGGGCCTTGGGTGGTAGTGTTGGGTTGTACTATTAGCTCCAGATTCATCTCGATTGTTGTGGTACTCGCCCCTGTGGTTGTCCTCATTGGAAAAACCAACCACTACTTTGCTAGGTCCACCGTAGTTGTCGTAGTTGTGGCCATGCCTCCTCCTGCTATCATTGTTGCGTCTATTGTGGTCCTCTTCAGGCCAGTGACCTGGATTTTTTTACTATGTCTTCGTCGTCCGCCCATTCGTTGGTGATGTCCATGAAGTGTGATATTGTTTTCAGCTTGGTGTGGGCTAGCTCTTTGATAAATTCTGTTTGGTGCATGCCATTATTGAAAGTATCGATTGCCCTCTCATTAGAGATAGTCTCGGATGTATTTTTGATGATGTTCTAACATTGGATGTATGCACGTATCGACTCCCCAGATTTTTGTACACACGCCCGTAGTTCTTCGATGGAAGCTGGTCGCTTGAAAGTGGTCCTGAAGTTGCGGATAAACTTCTCCTCCAGATCACTCCAGCTGCTGATGGATTACTCGGGTAGCTTATTGAGCCAGGAAAAAGCGGCGCCACTTAGGTGCAGTTGTAGGCTTTGCATGGAGGTGGCCTTTGAGCCACCCTAAAGTTTGATGTCCTGTAGGTAGTCTCCCAACAATGCCCATGGCTCCTGGAGCCCGCCGTATTTTTTTCGATCATGGGGTAGCTTGAAATCGTTGGGTACTGGTGTTTTATGAACCCAGACGACAAAGAAACTTGCACTGCAAGGTTCATGGTCATCCTTATCCTCAGCATACGAATATCTTCATTTGATGCGGTCATCCCAAGATCTATCGACTCTGTGTTGTGTGTTGTCATGCCTAGCGTCTTGGTTGCACGAGGTTTGGATAAAACGCATGTGGTGCAGTGAGCTGGACCTTCGGGTTTCAACCACCTACCGAGGGTTTTAGCGATGGCATAGTGATCTATCGGGTTGTTGTACAACCACCTTGTCTCCTTGTGTGAGCGACACCCTAACCATGCCAAGGCCCATGAGGGTTGAGCGATGCATGGCTATCCGTGGATCATCAGCTGTTGGTTGAGTAACAAGTACGTATTTATAGGCTACGACAATGGTGTCTTGAGGTGTTGTAACATCCCAGGGTTTTAGGTCATAAAATAAGACACCACAGGTGTGTGCATTGTATTCATGCATCAGAAAATCCGGAAAATTTTCGCGCAAAACTAAACGAGCTATAGAGGGATCGAGGTCTCTCTTATTCTGATGGAAATGTCAGGGCAAGCATGATATATTTTGACATGACCTTTACTGTATCTTTGTGTTTGAGGGGGAAACATTTCAAATTTGAATATTAAAATATATATTTGAAATTAAAAAGAATTTGAAAATTTGTAATATAAGTAGAATTACAATAATGAATAAAAAACTGAATTATTATTTCTTAATAAGATATAATATTCACAAATTAATAATTAAGGAAAGGAATATCTTTATTATTACTAAACAATATTACATTGTTTGCTACAATATCTTTACAAAAGAGTTCACTAGAATAAAAAAGAAAGTTTCAAGAGGAATTTGAAATTGGATTATATATGTAAATATTTACAATATTCAAATTACAAATACAAAGAAAGTGTAACTTTTTTAATAAAGTACAATAGTACATTGTCTATACAATTACTTAAATAAAATAAACTACAACAAATGAGAATAGAAATTCCTATCCTAAAACTAACTATTATTTTGTCTTCTAAACCTTCAGTTTAAGGCTTGATTCCTGCAAAATTAGTAAAAAGAAAACAAAGAAATATAATATAAATAGGGAAAATAATAAAAGAAAAGGTTGGGTTGTGTCAACTGTGCTCTCAGTTTGATAGTGGGATGCACTATTAAGTACATCATTGAGCTAGTCATTAGGGGAAAGTTTCACCAAGTCAATAAAATCTACTTTTATCATAAGTTTCATCTCAGCACAACATCATAGATGAGAAGGGGCAAATTTCACCATAACACAGTAAAAGAGTAGAAGGTTAATACCCAAGAAATATCAGGTTTTCACCTGATCTTATCCACAAGATGGCATAGTAACTTGAACTAGGGAGGGGCCCTTAGTAAGCTGCTCACATAGCCATGCATAAGTGTGTGTTGTCGACACAACAAGAGTAGCAACAGGAAGTGAAATAGAAGAAGGTAGCCGCAACATTCAACCAAGATAGTATTTCACTCTATGTTCATAGCACCACAACACCAACACCTCCTAGAAATCCACCAAGATCACCATAGTACACTACCAATAGCAAACCAGATTATAGCAACCATGGTTACTTAGTAGAGCCAAGAATAAGGAGCACCAGAAGCATACGATTAGGAGCACTAGAAGGAAAATGAATAATCAGGAGCAAATATATGAAGAAAAGGCCAATAGTGCTAGAAGCAGCCACTCGTATCTAATGTAGGGCAAGCTTATAAAGCACACCAGCAAAAGCCGGTTAATAACCAAATCTTTAATAGCATATGTTCTTTGCAGTAAAGTGGGCCTCAGGCTATGTATCATTGGTATGGACAAATAGTAGCAAATCATGCTAACCAGATCCACTATTGTGCACACTCCTGAGGGGGGCACCACGGTAGGTAATCCATCTAGCAGAAGCCACCTTTCTAAAGCTCACTTGCTCTTAAACATGAATGATTGATAAAGTGTAAAGTAAATATATAATAATACATATCATTTTCCTAGCTTTATTTGCTAGGAATTGATTTCAAGATACTCTGTCATGTAGACATTATATATTCACCATTCCTTTCAACTCACAACTAATACCAATAAGTTTTTATCATTTTCTTAATTGAATAACCTAGGAATCAATTTAAGGAGCATAAATGTATCCAATAGAGGGACAAGGTTATCACTGAACCATAGGTTCAATCCATAATGCATACTTTATGCATAAAGCTAAAACCATTGTATATCATCTGCAAACCATTAGGAAGTGAATTTAATCATTTTCCTAGAATGATTCAACTGGGAATCGTTCAAAGCTTTTATTATAATAATCATAGTACAATTCCAAAAGCCATCATAGGGCTAATCTTCTATCATTTTCCTATTAAAGGTCTAGGAATGAAAGTTTTTATCTTGTTCCTATTATTAGAATAGTCAGGAACTCAATCAATCCAACTTCTACACAAGGCACCTGAGCAAGTAACTAATTTATCAACCTCATTGCCAAACTGACAATAATAAATTCAGAAACTTGAACATTAAGGCATCACTGCAACTCACTGGGTATAATGCTACCAGCCATAGATAGTATCCGCAGAGAGTAATCCTAGAGTAGGATTAATTACTCAGATTAGTGCTTGCACAACATCAATAGATTAAGTAAGGTAATGGGAGTCTAGGCTAACCAAGACACAATTAATGTAAAGCCAGTATTACTAGGGACGCAAAATCAATCACCACAGTAAGATATGATCTGTACCAAGATGAACATATAGAAAGAGCATGTGCTCAATTATGAGCACCAATAGGTGTTGTTGGGAACCTAAGGTTCCCAGTAGAGTAGAGATAAGTAGAAAGGGGGAAGGAAGGAAACAAGAGGGGGCACCTACCTGGGGCGAGAAATAGCATGCCAGAGGTGAAGTAGTGGAGGCAGACGAAGGCGGTGACCGTGGCGATGGCACAAGGAGCACCAGCGGTGCTGCAACCTGCGGCGAGCCACATGCAGCAACCACCACCATCTCGTCGGCACAGTACAATCTCACCCAAGCCACACCACCACCATGACATAACTGGAGCACGGCGAGGCCACGACGTTCGAACTCTAGCGCTAGAAAATAGAAGGGGCGAGCAGTCCCAATCTTGGATTTTAGATCGATCAGGATAGGAAGAAGCAACAGAGGAAGGCGAGATGGTGACGACCAGCGGTGATGGCTGGAGTTGCTGGAATCAAGCAACGGCTATGGCGCCATTAGCAACGCCAGGGGAGATGCGGGCCTAGGGTCGTGCGTGCATGTTTGAGTGTGTGCATGATGTCTACAAGTGCACAAATCATTTGTAGCTAGTTTCAAAGTATAGATATCGATCCCACGGGGAGCCTAAAGGTAAGTGTTTATGAGTGAAGTCTCTGTCACACTCAAAGTTGTCGCAGGTCTTCGAGTGAATTGACTGCAAGTGTGGAAATAAGAATGAAATTTGGATTAAACTGGATGTATTTAAATAAAAATGAAATGTAAACTTCAGGAATAAAAAGCATAAAAGTAAAGAATGATTCGGTTGTTTGTTGTTTTCTGCAAATGATGAAAAAGTTGCGGGGAGATACATTTCATGATGATAGTGACTGTGCCAGGTGAATGAGTGATAAGTGTAACAATTGTAATATTATAAGTATATGTGTAGGCGAGCAACCCATAATTAGCCGGAACTCCTCTTGGTAGATTTCATCCGAACTTCAATAATCCTACTAGCCTGTTACCAAAAACATGGTCAGACACTAGACGATTAAGACCCTTCAGGTTGCTTAGAAATTAAGCTCCTTGGATCAGACTAAGGCAATAAGCACAGTGGTTCCTTGTTATCCTCAAGTAAACTAGTTTCCCATTGATATCCCCATGTCACTCGAGGGTTGCCGGTCTGCTAGCGAACAAGATTCTATCTATGTAGAACAAAGCATCATGTTGTATGGGCCCTTAATTGGACACCAAGCATTATGCATCCCACAGATAGTCAAGCACACATAATATAGTAATTAAAATCAATCACAAACTGACGAAGGGTTAACTCATCAGTGCCCATCGCAGATGGACTTAGGTTCAAGGAAGTAGGGAGCGCTGGAGGCATCGATTGGCTAGCAAACAAGCACACAGGGGACACAAGGTTTACCTAGGTTTAGGGCTCGCAGAGGACCCTACTCTTGCTTGTCCGCTCTTGGAATTATCGAGGATTCAAAAATTACAGGGGTGCACAGATGTAATTTGGCGATGGTGTGGAAACTAGGGTTGCATATTGTCCTCCTCGCCGCCCCCTCCTAGCCTTTATATAGATAGGCTAGGTATCGGGATAGCAGGCCAAGTCGGTTACATATTAGGGTTTTCCCTTTAAACTTCTATCTTGAGTTTGCTGTCTGTTGCAAGCAGTCGATGTCTCCTATTTCACCTGAATCTTGGCTGGGCCTTAGAAATGTCGTGGGCTTCTTGTAGGCTAGACCATATATGCTGATCTCGAGTACCTATAAGGTATGCCCATGTCAGTAGCCCCCGAGTGTCCGGTCGAATCGCAGATTCGAGTGGAGACTTATGAAACCTTCGAGTGCTTAGTTGAGCATGTTTTTGAGGGCTCTCATTTGTGTCATAGGTATTGTCGATATACGTGCTTGATTCATCCGATGTATCAGGATTAGTTAACTACCTTAGGGCAAAACAACGCAATCTACTCAAACTCGAGTCCCTGGACTCGAATTCGTAAAAGTGCTGCCGTAATTCGACTCATACTGCGGAGGTCTTATAGAATTGAATCCTAGTGTATAAGTGTGATCACTTGACGCTTCCGTCAAGCCTTATTACATCGTACCTGCAGGCATGGATTATTTGTGGTAAAGCACAGTAGGTGCATTGCCAGGCCTTCTTCAGGTCTTATCTTCACGCTGCAAGTGTGTCGTCCGAATTTTGTCATCGCGGAGATGATTCGGGTGACGTAGGAGACATAGTCTCTTTGCAGGGAAAATATGAGGCGGAGTCGCCAATGATTTCGAGTGTGGACGCAGTCAACACACATTTATTTAAAAGAAAAAATCATAGGGTGCGCGGCCAGCGCTCCCTATGGGAGTAGCCCTCGAGTGCCTATTCAAGTCGTAGACTCGAGTGGGGACTATGCGTGCTTTTGACTACTGTCGTCTTTTTCTTGTTTCAGTCGAATATGCTTCCATCGCTCCCTATGGGAGTAATCCTGAGTCCACAGTCGAATCATTGATCCGAGTGAAGGGTTCAGGTGCAATTACATTGCCAAAATATTTTTAAGTCTATGAAGTTTACCAGGTGCGCAGCCAACACTCCTGTTAGGAGTATCCCCCGAGTGCTTGGTCGAGTCAAAGACTCGAGTGAGGACTAGATTATTCAGAAGATGCTCTTGCTGCAGTTAATGGCATCAGTGATGACGATGCGATGACCTCATTTGCCCGCGTGAGCGGTTTTGACGGGACATGATGAAAGTGGGGCCCCATTTCTGACATGGATTTGACCAGACATGCGTAATCTTCGATTTTAACTGCATCTCCAAGATTCTCGCGCATAATGGGAGGAGTGAAGCAATGGTTCATGGTTTGCACTGCCACACGTCTATTTTGATTTGCGCCACACGTCTGGCTAGTGCACTGTTGGATTGCATCTGCGGTGAGGTTAAGTAGGGATTGCTGTGCGGTAACTTTCCCCACAACTCATCTTCTTCCTTGCGCGCTGCCTCCATTGCTTCTCCTTGTTGTTCCATTGCTCGCACCTCCTTGCTGTGTTGGAAGGCCTCTGAACCTTTCCCAGCTACTTTCTACACTCCCACCGCAAGCGCCATATGGGGAAAAAGAAGGGTGCTTCTACCGCTGGATCTGCAGCCACCACTATTGTGGGAAAGAGGAAGGGCTCTACCGCTACAGGTGCCGGCACTGCCGCTATAGCTTCCAAGAAGAAGGGCACGGTCATGCACGTCACAAATGGATCGTGGCAGCAAACCACCATCAAGGAGACGAAGCTCTTCATCAGGCGCCAAGATGGCGCTCTTCCTGCTACTGAGGATGACTACCGGATTCCCGGTGACGAGGTAATCCCCAATCCTCCCGCCGGATTTTGGGTTATGATCCTCGCGTTTCTCATTCGCGGTCTTTCTCTCCCCCTCCACAAGTTTGTGAGGGGGTTACTCTAATTTTACGGGCTCCAGCTCCATTAGCTGACCCCAATCCCATCCTTTGAAGGGAATATGCCCGAGACGCAATAATAAAGTGGTTATTATCTTATTCCATGTTTATGATAAATGTTTATTTTGCATGCTATAATTGTATTCATCGGAAACTTCAATACATGTGTGTTTAATAAACAAAAAAGGGTTCCTAGTTATGCCTCTCTTATATACTAGCTCGTTGATTAACAAGATGATCAAGGTTTCCTGATCATGGACATTGGATGTTGTTAATAACGAGGTCACAACATTGGTGGAATGATGTGATGAACATTCATCCAAAGTATAGCATTACGATCAAAGTCATTATGTTTATATTGCTATAACATCATACGAAGTAATCTTTATCCTTAGACCATGAGATCATGTTAATTGCTAACACCGGAAGAGTATCTTGATAACATCAAACGTCACACCATAACAGGGTGACTATAAAGATGGGTTTAGTGCTACGAAGGTGTTATGTTGAGGCTCATGGATCAAGAGTGGAATTTGTCAATCCCGATGACAGATAGATATACTCTGGGCCCTTTCGGTGATATCACATTAAGATAGCTTGCAAGCAAGTGATGTGATCACTAGAATGTTATATCACGGGAACGAGAAAAGAGTGCATTTCGGCAACGAGATCAAACTAGGTATAGAGATACCGATGATCGAATCTTGGACATTTAATATATCACGAGACAAAGGGATTTAGTTACTAGCGTTAAAGGTTCTCACGATCACAGAAGTCATCGTTGAATGTGTAGGAGTTAGTATGGATCTCCAGGTCCCGCTTCTGATTATTGATCTGAGAGGGGTCTCGATCATGTCTGCATTATTCGCGAACCGTAGGGTGACACACTTAAGGGATACCGACACCATTTGGATCAAATATGTTTCAGATAAAGATTTAAGAAAGCGCTGGAATTATTTCAATAGACACCGAAACAGTTTCGGGTGAAATTGCTGAAATTGGTTCTGCATGTAATATTGAAATGTTGCAGGGGGTTTTATGTGAATGTTTGTTAATTAAAGTAATTAACAAAATTCTGAATAAAAATAATAAAAGAGTTTTATTAAATGAGAGAGCATTAAATTTGGAGAAATTTAATGCATTTAAAGTGGAGACGTTAAAAGGGAATGTGAAGAGGCATTTTAATGTGGAGGGGTTACCACCACATGAATGGAGGAGGTGAAGAGGCACCTCCACCATGCGCTGGCCATGAAGGAGGGGCACCCCCTCCTCCTATAAAAGGCCACCCTCTCCTCACTTCTAACACACACCTCCTTGTGAAGGATCTCTCTCCCCCTCTAGTATTATTCCCCATGGTCTCGGATTAGCGAGATACATGTTCCCGGTGGCTTTATCTAGAAAGGAGTTGCTTCTTCCGCTGCTTTGCTGGAGCGACGGACGGAGGTTGCCGGTGTACCGGACGTGTGTGCGATCACGGATGCACCGCTGCTTTGCGGTGCTGGACTTGGTGGTGCTGGAGCTGGATCTGAAGGACATGCTGGAGCCAGACCTGCTCGGACTTCCTCACGATCTTTAGATCGGCAAGTGTACGACTACATCAACCACGAGTTCCTACTCGTTAACAAAACTCGTTGTCTTCGAGGGTAAGTTCTCGATGGATGTATGTCCACTCGTTGCTTTATACCTAGTAGATAGATCTTGGCGTGTAGTTCTCATCGTAGGATTTTTTTGTTTTCTATGTTGCGAACCCCAACAGTGTTATCAGAGCCTGATCTATGCGTAGGTGCTTTGCACGGGTAGTACACATATGTTTATATGTGGGCGATGATGATCATGTTATTGCATCTTCTATATATTTTGGATATTGGTGGCATAGTGGGATGAAGCGGCCCGGACCAACCTTACATGTCATCGTACATGAGACCGGTTCCACGACTGACATGCAACTAGTTTTGCATAAGTGGCTGGCGGGTGTTTGACTCTCCTACTATAGTCAATATTTGATTTACAACGAGTTGCTAATAACTTGGTTATCCTCGTTGTGGTTCATGTTCGTAGGTAAGAACGGTTCTATCTCCGACAGCCCTAAGCCACGTAAAACTTGCAATTGATAAATTAGAGGCGTCTAGTTTAGATCGTTGCTGGGCTAGTGTCATGATATGGTAATGTTATGAGTATATGTATGATAGATACTCTTACAACACATTCAACGTGTACGTTCCATAGACCTTGGCCTTACACACAAAGGAATGATAGAGATCATACCACGATGCAAATGATAGAGATCAAATGCATGGACCATATCATCTCACTTTACACATTAGATGTTAGCATCTTATACTGCTAGTTTGGCGTTTTCTGTAGCATTATAAGATGATCCCTCATTTAGATATCAAGATAAAAATGTGTTCTTCCTTAAGTATGCACCGTTTTACGGATCGTGTTTCGAGACATCACGTGATGATCGGGTGTACTCGACTCTACGCTTTCATACAAACGGGTGTAAGAAAATTTTACACATGCAAGTACTAAGGTTCTTACTTGGCGAGCCTAGCATGTACAGACATGGCCTCGGAACACGGACCGAAAGGTTAAGCATGAGTCATATAGTTGATATGATGCCCATATAGATGCTCGCCTTTGAAGCTACATCAACTCACGTGATGATCAAACTTGGTGTAGTGGATTTGGTTCATGTAATCACCAAAAGGACACGAGGGATGCCGTTTTTGAGTGGGAGTTTATTTCTAATTTGGATTAGTAGAACTCAATTTGTCATAAAATAAATTGAAGTGAATTTGCATAATTTGTTGTAGTCATTGGCATCTGTTCACTACCTTATGCTTAGTTTTAATTGAGATAATAGAACTATAGAATTCTGGATATTTACTTTACGAACTGGTATCTTATTGGTTTGAATGTCAATTTAAAGTTTATAAGTCCTATTGCAAACTTTCAGCAAACTCTATTTACTCCATGAAGTTTAATAAGTAGTATTAAATCAAGAGAAAGAATTCCAATGTTAGTATCTAAAGTATCATGTTTTCCTCCATGATTATTGATATTCAAAAGTTGTTTTAATATCAAAATTATATAGGAGCTGAAAATTGTTTCAGAAACCATCATGTGTGAAAGATATTGTGATGTGTGAAGCAATGTTTTTGGTTGCATTATGATAGAGTATAATTTAGCAAAATACATGTTCTCATATTGTATGAGAATTTGTGAAGGATGGAGATGCTAGGCATCCGAATCTTTCAAAAGGTTTTGGGAACTAAAATTATACTCGTCATTCTTCCTTATAGGCTATAGTAGCTTGATCATGAAAGTTGTCATGATAAGGATGAATAGAAGATGTAAGTAAAATGTTTACTGCACTAATAGATTACTAAAGAATGGATTTTTGAAAGAACACCAAACATTTGATGATGGTGATCCACTTCAAAGTGCAAGTCCAAAGGTATTAGTATTTGACTATATACGCTTTGTACTATGTGTCATGTGAATGACACCACAATTGATGTTGATAGATTCTTTTAAAAGAAAAAGGAATTGCTGAAAGAGAATCTATAAAATATTTGGCAGAAAAGAAAAAGTTGGTAATGTCCAACTTAGGTATATAGAATATATACATGTTATGGCTATATTCCTTGCTTGTTAAACAATGTGGTTCTTAGGTATTGGATACCGGTATTGGATACCGAATTGGTTGGTATGAAGTGTCATACAGGACAATGCAATTCATGAACTACAATGGCCTAAAGTAACTAGCAAGAGAATAAGTGATGATGTTCATCGAAAACAAATAAAGTGTTATTGTGTTTTTTCATTGTCATCAAAACCTAGCCTTCAAGATTTGTTTTAATAATTGTTATTTTGTTCCGGTATTATGAGAACAATGGTTGTTCAAATAATTACCGTATTCCATAAAAGATGATGAACTTTTACAAGTCTAGTGGGAGAAATCACATCCATAAACACTATTGCTAAAATGTCGCAAGACAAATGATTGAAAGATCACTTATGAAGTGACATCGCCGTTTAAATTATATTGGAAAGAGAACATGAAGAAACTCCATGTTGATGGATTTTTGGAGTCTTTTGATTTTGATCAATTGACGCTGGTGAGACGTTCCTCGAGATAATTGAAACTCCGTCCATAGGCCAAAGAGGAACGGATGACTAATTTATTGGATATTATGCATGTAGATGTATATAGTCCATTATGTGTAGCCATATGCGATGGATCTTTTTGCTTCATATGCTTTGTCCAGAAATTTAAGTGAATATATCTGTATATTTACTTAATAAGGAAGAAGTATGAAACATTTGAAAATTGTTCAAAGACTTTCAAGATGAAGTGGAAAATCATTGTAATAAGAAAATAAAGAGTTTATGATTTGATCATAAAGGAAGATATTTGAGTTACGTGTTTAGCAAAAACACCTAAGATTTGAGGAATTGTTCCATGATTTGTGTTTCTCGATAAACCATAGGAGTATGGTATACTCGAGAGATGAAATCAAACCATGTTTGACATGGTAAGATCAAAGGTGTCATTTATAAAACTGCCATTATGTTTTAAGGATTGAAGCTTTAGAGACTACTGCTTTTACACTAAAAAGAGCACCATAGTGATCCGTTGAAATGACACCATATGAGTTATGGTTTGGGATAAAACCCGAATTGTCTTTTCTTAAATTTTGGTATCCTATGCATTAGTAAAATGTTTACAACCAAAGTCGGATAAGTACGTCTTTGTAGGTTATCCCAAAGAATTTGTTGGGAATTTCTCCATAACACCGAGGACAAAAGAGTTTGTTACTTGGAATGTCAAGTTTCTTGAGAAGGAATTTTTCGCGAAAAGTTAAGTGGGAGGACAATAGAACTTTGATAAGGTTGTTGAACCTTAGCTATATGTGCTAAGTAGCGCAACGCCGGAAAGTGTCCCGGTGGCGGCCACAATGCTCATGGCTCATGTGATTACAAAGGGTGTGATCTCGGAGATTAGAGTTCCTATTAAACCGTGTGGGTCGGTAAGAATCAAATAGTGTGATTTGATAAGCAAGTCGTTATTGTTTTGACAATAATGAACCGACTACATGCAAAGAAGCGATGATGGGCCCTGACTCCATAAAATGACTAGAACTCATAGAATCCGTGATAGTATCCATACACGAGAAATCAAGTTTCTGAACTTGGAAGACCCTCCGGAAAGGAGTGAAACCTATCGGTCGTGTTTGGATCTATAAAGAAATAAGACATGGATGTTTAACATCTATGAAATAGTCGACATGTCGGAAAGAAGTTTACGGCAATGTTCAAGGAGTTGACTATGACAAGATTTGATCTTTCATAGCGATATTTAGTCTTGACGGATTAATGTAGCAACCACTACATATAATTTGATGTATGGTAGTTGAACAAACAAAACAATGTTCTTCTAATAGACTGGTTACCTAGGACGCGTACAAGACACGGTCCGAAGGGTTTTGTTAATTCAAAGGGTGCTAAAAGAGCATGCAAATTTCAATAGTTGAAGTAAGCATAGCGGAGTTGGAATCTTCACCATGATGAAATTGTTAAAAGAGTTTAAATTCATCGAAGATGATGAAGATGCTTGCATTAGCAAGAAATTAAGTGGGAGCACTGAGACATATTTCTAATACATTATGTAGAGGACATATTGTTGATTGGAAATGATGTATCTTGTATTGACACAAGTTAAGAATTTCATTAAAATAAGATTTCGATGAAAGACTTGGGCAAAACCGGAATATTAGGCATCAATATCTATATGGATAGATTGAGGCGCTAATATGGTTGTGCCAGACATACATATATGAGATATTGAAAGGGTTCAATATGGAAACAACAAGAAAGGTTCTTGCTGCATGGAAAGGATTGTATCAAGATTCAAGTGTTCCAACACTCGGTGAGTAAAATCACATGAAGATTTTGATCGATTATACCATGATATGTATATATCCAGAATGTCCTATGCTCTAAATGTTATGAGCATATACCAGAATGATTCATAATATGATCATTGGACAATAGTAAAGATATTCTTATGAGCTTTGGAAGAACTAAGAATATATCACGTATAAGTGACAAATAGTTAAAGGTAGTTCATTGTAAAGTGTTACATTGATACTAATTTTGTCACAAGATACAAATTAAATTTATCTCAATTTAGACTATGGGTGGCACAATGTAATGGAAAGGATGTTCCATGATGGATTTGGATGAGTTCCAAAGTTGAGACATTGTGACGGATACTACAACAAAAAGGCTAAGTATATAACTGCTATAGTAGCAGCAAAGGAGGGCATTTGTGTTAAGTAGTTTGTTATCAAACTAGGTGTGGTTCAAAGTGGGCTAATACTATGAAGATATATTGTGTGACAATAATATCAACATATTTTGAGCCGAACGAACTAAAGGTCTCACCAAAGGACCAAATTTATACAATGCCATCTCATTTGAGAATGAGTGATGCGTAGAGACGCAAAGACATGCAAATACACACGGACCTGAAACTGTTAGATCCGGAGATTATGTTAACCACTAGCAATAGCGTACATGCAACACAAGAAAGCAATAAGTGTTCAATACACAAAGTTTTTCAAACTAGATTATTGACTCTAGTGCAAGTGGGAGACTGAAGGGAATACACCCAAGAGGCAATAATAAAGTGGTTATTATCTTATTCCATGTTTATGATAAATGTTTATTCTGCATGCTATAATTGTATTCATCGGAAAAATCAATACATGTGTTTTTAATAAACAAAAAAGGGTTCCTAGTTATGCCTCTCTTATAGACTAGCTCGTTGATTAACAAGATGATCAAGGTTTCCTGATCATGGACATTGGATGTTGTTAATAACGAGGTTACAACATTGGTGGAATGATGTGATGAACATTCATCCAAAGTATAGCATTACGATCAAAGTCATTATGTTTATATTGCTATAACATCATACGAAGTAATCTTTATCCTTAGACCATGAGATCATGTTAATTGCTAACACCGGAAGAGTATCTTGATAACATCAAACGTCACACCATAACAGGGTGACTATAAAGATGGGTTTAGTGCTACGAAGGTGTTATGTTGAGGCTCATGGATCAAGAGTGGAATTTGTTAATCCCGATGACAGATAGATATACTCTGGGCCCTTTCGGTGATATCACATTAAGATAGCTTGCAAGCAAGTGATGTGATCACTAGAATGTTATATCACGGGAACGAGAAAAGAGTGCATTTTGGCAACGAGATCAAACTAGGTATAGAGATACCGATGATCGAATCTTGGACATGTAATATATCACGAGACAAAGGGATTTAGTTACTAGCGTTAAAGGTTCTCACGATCACAGAAGTCATCGTTGAATGTGTAGGAGTTAGTATGGATCTCCAGGTCCCGCTTCTGATTATTGATCTGAGAGGGGTCTCGATCATGTCTGCATTATTCGCGAACCGTAGGGTGACACACTTAAGGGATACCGACACCATTTGGATCAAATATGTTTCAGATAAAGATTTAAGAAAGCGCTGGAATTATTTCAATAGACACCGAAACTATTTCGGGTGAAATTGCTGAAATTGGTTCTGCATGTAATATTGAAATGTTGCAGGGGGTTTTATGTGAATGTTTGTTAATTAAAGTAATTAACAAAATTCTGAATAAAAATAATAAAAGAGTTTTATTAAATGAGAGAGCATTAAATTTGGAGAAATTTAATGCATTTAAAGTGGAGACTTTAAAAGGGAATGTGAAGAGGCCTTTTAATGTGGAGGGGTTACCACCACATGAATGGAGGAGGTGAAGAGGCACCTCCTCCATGCGCCGGCCATGAAGGAGGGGCACCCCCCTCCTCCTATAAAAGGCCACCCTCTCCTCACTTCTCACACACACCTCCTTGTGAAGGATCTCTCTCCTCCTCTATTATTATTTCCCATGGTCTCGGATTAGCGAGATACATGTTCCCGATGGCTTTGCTGGAGCGAGGGACGGAGGTTGTCGGGGTACCGGACGTGTGTGCGATCCCGGATGCACCGCTGCTTTGCGGTGCTGGACTTGGTGGTGCTGGAGCTGGATCTGAAGGACGTGCTGGAGCCGGACCTGCTCGGACTTCTCACGATATTGAGATTGGCAAGTGTACAACTACATCAACCACGAGTTCCTACTCGTTAACAAAACTCGTTGTCTTCGATGGTAAGTTCTCGATGGATGTATGTCCACCCGTTGCTTTGTACCTAGTAGATAGATCTTGGCGTGTAGTTCTCATCGTAGGATATTTTTTGTTTTCTATGTTGCGGACCCAACATCCTTCATATTGCTTGATACATCACCCTTTGCGAGTGCTGGCTCAGAATCGAGCCACACTTTGGTCTTTTCAAAAAACTCTTCAAAGTTAAGCGCCAGTCGAGCTCTGGGTCGGTAGTCCATGACATAGGAGGTTGCGGGATCCATGTAGACCCCAACGTCAAATATTTTGCCATCAACTTCAATGCATCTGTCCAAGGGTGGATGGAGAAGTGGTTCTATATCCGCGACCAGAAGGTTGATGAAGAAAACTTTGGGCTCGCTCCTTTTGACTCGAAGGCAGAATGCAAGAGGAGGAGGTCATGGAAGAACACGGTGATGCCCGATGAAGCCGAGGAAACTGAGGCTCTGTACAAGCACGTCTGCGACCTTGAGCTCTGTATGGGGAAGGAAGTAGGTGGCGCATACCTCATTCTCACCTACATGCGTTGTCGAGTGCAGCCGCTGTAGGCTAGGGCACATCCAATGTGCTGCTGGATTGGCGTTGACAATGTTACTCGCATTTCTCGAGAGAATATTTCCTCGGGTGAAGTAGACAAGAGGTTTCGGCTGCTGACCAAGTACACAGCCAAGGAGAAACTCCCTAGTGACTCAACCGTGCCTCCATTCTACGCGAGTCACCCTCTGCCTGAGGTAGCCTTCTGGTTAGCTCTTATTATTTTTCGATTGCCTCCTAATTTTTCATTTATATTGATGATGCTTCCTTTTTCAGGACTAGAAGGTGACCACCGTGTTGCCTCCCTAGCCGGAGGGAGTGATCCCTTGATACGTTGCTAACGTATCCATAATTTTTGATGTTCCTACTAGGGAGAAAACAACAATCCTTTGTTCATAGAACAATCATATTGTTTACTTTACACGCAATTCGTAATGCAATTATCCGTTGCTTGTAACTTAATACTGGAGGGGGTTTGGATGATAACCTGAAGGTGGATTATTAGTCATAGATGCGGTTGGATTACGGTCTATGTATAATGTTGTAATGCCCAATCGAATCTCAAAGGAGTCAAGATGAGTAGTATATGCTTGTATGCTTTCTCGATGTTTGCCAATTTCCCCGCTGTAATTTGTTCACACAACATGTCATCTATCTTAAGGAGAGCCACCTCTAGTGAACTATGGACCCCGGTCCTTTCTTTTACTATCAATCTACAATCAACTATTTATTGTTTTGTGTTTACTTTCTGTAAACTATTACTTTCTTCCACTTGATACGTTTAATCCTTTGTTTTCACAAAAACCGGTGAGATTGACAACCTCATCACAAGTTGGGGACAGAGTTTTGTGGTTGTGTTGTGCAGGTCTCAATGTTGCTGCTAGCACCGGTAGTGCGCCCTGCCAAAGTTCAGCTAGTTACACCTTTGGGGTGTTTCCTTGCTCCTACTGGATTCATAACCTTGGTTTCATAACTGAGGGAAACTTACTACTGTTCTCATCATACCTTCCTCTTGGGGTTCCCAACGAGCTTGTTAGTACATGAGTCAGCAAGTATTTTTCTAGCACCGTTGTCGGGGAGTCAAGGACATCTTCACAAGGGGAGTCCCCCATAACCAATCTCTTTACTTTGTTATTTTTGTTTTGCTTAGTTTACTTTTGCTTTGTTTGCTTGTTTCTTTATCAAAAACACAAAAATATTAGTTTTACTAGTTTGCTTTCTGTATTACAAACACAAAAAAATTAAGTCTTTCTATAGTTGTTACCTTTTTATTATCTCACCATGTTGATCCCTAAATTCACCCTGAAAGACCTATCAATAGGTAGTGGCTCTATAATTGGAAAAGATAATATTGAAGAATTCTTTAATCATGTTAGTAAGCATGAGGATATTGAGGATAGATCCCTTGCAGAACTTGCTCCAAACTATGAAATTGCTACAGCTTCTTAAGTTCACATGTTGGAAGCTAGGTTTGTTAACCTTAGCCCCTTAATGCAAATAATGTTTCTTAAACTTAAAGGAATTGATAATCCTGAAAAGAGAGGTTTTATTATGGAAACTTTTCTTAAGGAATTCTATGATGTTGCCAAGGAAGCTAGAAAAGTCTTTGAACGATTTAATATGCTAGGCTCATGTGTAGATGTTGTTGGTACACGAGAAAATATGAATAAAACCGAACCTAATGGGAATGAAATTAAGATACCAATATCTTTAAAACTTGTAGCAATGCATGAAGCCATAGAAAAGAATCTTGATTGGATTGTTCCCGAAAACCCGTTTGATGAAAATAGTGAACCCAAGAGCGTTGAGAGAGGATCCTCTAGAACTTATTTGGATGAGACACCTTGCCTTGTTGAAGATATTTCTGGTATTAATCTTAATGCTTCTTCATTTGAGAACACTTGATCATTTTTCTTGCTTCTTATGCCTAACTTAAAGGCGTTAAAAAAAGTACTTATTGGGAGATAACCCAAAAGTTTTAAATGAGTCTTGGAATTTATTATTTCAGTAATAACCGCTCCTTATCCTTTTTATTTGCTTTTTGTGCCAAGAGTAACCTCTAATGAGAGAGAAGTAATGATTGGGAAAGTTGCTGTCCCGAAACAGATTTCTGTGCTTCACCGTATAAATTCGTGTAAAATCTCTGTATGTCCTTTTGAGGCGTGAATTTTTGTGCTTCTGCCCCAGGTTGTTATCTAACTTTCTTTAGTTAAACACTTTTCGATTTTAGCAAAAGAAGGTCTTCGAAAAAATCCGTCTTTACCTGCTGGTCTGTTTTGAGAGATTTCTGTCATTTTCTGCATTTGCTTCTTGTTGGTTCCTTTTTAAGTTCTTTTGGGGAATTGAGCTTTTTGAGGGAAGTGATATAGTAGCTTGTGTTTTAATGGAAGTTTTATTCGTGTTGGAACTGAACCTAAAGACCTATTATCTTGCGTGTACTAATGTTGCTAATAAAGATTGTGTGAAGTTTTGTATCAAGGAAAAATTTCAGGTGTATGGAAGGAATGAGTAATGAGATGAAGGATGGAATAAAGCTCAAGCTTAGGGATGCCACGCATGTCACCCAAGAAATATCGAAGAAGTACAAGCGTCAAAGCTTGGGGATGCCCAAGGCATCCCCCTCTTTATCAATAAAAATCCCAGGTTTCTTCCAAACACTTCATTTTTATTGTTTCATGCACAGTTGTGTTGTTCTTGGAGCGTCTTCTTTTTTGTTTTTGTTTTGGTTTTTCTTTTGCTTTGTTTGCTTAGTTTTCTGAATAAATTGGTTGGACCCCCTCTTTCATATATTGGTTTTCAAATAGTTTGTTTTGGATTGGAAAAAGAGTAGGAAAGTTCATGCTTAAGTGGTAAAAAGGAGCTTGTTTTTGACTGTGGCCTATGCTTTGTCATGCCATGCTCGATATTGTTTTGGATTTATGCTTACTATTCTTTGTTGTAGCATGACTTGTTATAAACAATTGAGATTGCTTAATGTGCCTTTGAAGAATCATGCTTTGTTTTAGCATATTAAAGCATAATATTGTGGTATTCTCCATTGATGCTTTATATGGGTTGACTTGGCACATGCTCACACCTTGTTATGACTATCCCAAGTCACCATAGCCTTTATGATGCTTTACTTTTCAACTTGTAGTATCACTTTATTCTTTGATTAATGATGTTTTTTCACTCTGCATGATTATGGCCATTATTGCTCTCTTAGTTTGTCGCTTCCAGTCTTTTGCTAGCCTCCGTAACCAAGTATGAGTTCCACTCATGCATCCAACTCCTAAAACCAAGTTATTCCAAAGAGTCCCCCATACCTACCCATTAGCATATGCTATTCCAAGTATATTCATGTATTTACCTACCTTCCGAATTAAACTTGTTATGAGAAAACTAGTGATTAAAGCTCTCACAAACTTGATGGCACACTTTACTTTTCTTGCCCTTAATAAACTTGAACCATTGTGTCATCTATGTTGTATATGCTTGCACTTATTTGTTGGGGATTAGCAGAACCATGCTGTCATGGGGAACACTTTCAACATTGCACTTGTACTTTGTACCTAGTTGATATCATGCTCTTTTGTCTATGGATGTCGTCAGTGTGAAATGAAAGGGGAGCTTGTATGTCCATGGAGTTATGTATATGTGTTAGAGAAACGCCTGGGCCACTGGTCTAATCCATTTTGTCATGGTGGAAACCTGCAGCGTAACCATAATGAGCTATCTATGAAGCATTGTTCTTATAAAAAGAGTCAGATATTGAGAAAAAAAGAGAAAAAGAAAAAAATATGAGAAAAGAGGAAAGAGAGAAAAAAGCACCATATTCCCATGGTAAATAAGAAGATTGCTGAGATGCTCGTTGTCTGCTTGCCTTGTCATTCTGGTATGGGGATTCTTCCGTATCATCGGGCAAGGGGTACTCCGTTGGCGGTTCTCTATGATACACATATACTTACGATGACAAGAACTTACCAGTGACTAAACTTGAGTAGCATGAGGAGCGACCCTCGTGTTCAAGGGACATGAGATTTCCAACTTATACTTCGTCAAGCATATACACCATAGTTTGTTCACTTTAACCTTAATCACTTCAAGCCGCTCATGATAGGGGAAATGAGAGCTGAAAGCTATTAAGTACCATAATTTTTGGAAGCTCTTTATGAAACTTGAATCCATGCTTCCTTCTATGAAGGCCTTTCTTTTACTTTTTGTTGAGTCTCCACCTTCTACCTTTATGCACCTACTTTGAGAGCATAGTGGCCATTTTTAGTTCTGTGTGCATTGTCCCAAGACTTGTTGATTGATCCATAACTTTGATATTGCTTGTTTTAAACTATTTATATCTAGTCATTCTTATGAACTTTGAAGGTGTCCTATGCATTTATGTTTGCTACTCTATGAGGGACAATATGAATACTACTATGCTATGTTTTCTTTATGTGAAACAAACAATCGTCTTGTAAAGCATTGTTATGCATGAATCTTTTGTTTGTGCCTTTTCATGTTGCAACATAGTTTCTTTGTCTTATTGCTAGAACTTTGTCTTTCATGTTATGATTGAAGTACTATGATCCCAGCTTTGAATTTTTTACCAATACTTTGATCAAGTTTATGATGGTGCATGTCACCTAAAAAATTATTCTTTCTTTTTATCACTTACCTACTCGAGGACGAGAAGGAGTTAAGCTTGGGGATGTTGATACGTTGATAACGTATCCATAATTTTTGATGTTCCATGCTTGGTTTTATCTACTTTCTTATGTTTTGTCCACACTTTGGAGTACTTTTCATATGATTTCTTGGACTAACCTATTAACAAGAGCCATAGTGCCAGCTGCCTGATTTCTGCTGTTTTTGGTTCGAGGAAAGTTAGAAAATGAATATTCTCGTAATTGGACGGGACAAAAGCCAAAGTTAGTTTTTCACCGAGGGACATCCGGAGCCAGAATACGATACGGAGAGGGGCTGGGGACCGGCCACACCACCTGGCCGTGCAGCCACGCATGGCCCGTGCCAGGGGTGGTCTAGCCGCCCTAGGCACCCCCTCGGCCTCTCCTTTCGCCTATATATTGCATCAGATACAGAAACACTAAGTACCCAATCAAAATTCCACGAAAGAGTCTATAGCCGTTGTCATCTCCATCCCTAGACCGGGAGGGATCTGAAGCTCTTCCTGGCACCCTACCGGAGAGGGGAATTCACCCTGGAGGCCTTCTTCATCATCATGCAAGCATCCGGTGTGATGCGTGAATAGTTCATCTCTGGACTATGGGTCCATGTAGTAGCTAGATGGTTGGTTATCCTCCTTTGTGATATCATGTTTAGATCTTGTGAGCTCCGTTCATGATCAAGATCATCTATTTGTAATTCTGCATGTTGTGTTTGTGGGGATCTGATGGATATTGAGATTCTATTTCAGATTGATTATTGATTCTATCATGTCTTTGTTACTTGTGATCTTGCATGCTTTCCGTTGTTAGTAGCTATCTTGGCCAAGTAGATGCTAGCAACTCCAAGAGTTAGTATTTATGCTCGATAGTGGGTTCATGCCTCTGGTAATCTGGGGAAGTGCACAAATCTCTATGGTACTAGATGTGATGTTGCTACTAGGGAGAAAACAACAATCCTTTGTTCACAGAACAATCGTATTGTTTACTTTACACACAATTCGTAATGCAATTATCCATTGCTTGCAACTTAATACTGGAGGGGGTTCGGATGATAACCTGAAGGTGGATTATTAGTCATAGATGCAGTTGGATGGCGGTCTATGTATAATGTTGTAATGCCCAATCGAATCTCAAAGGAGTCAAGATGAGTAGTATATGCTTGTATGCTTTCTCGATGTTTGCCAATTGCCACGCTGTAATTTGTTCACCCAACACGTCGTCTATCTTAAGGAGAGCCACCTCTAGTGAACTATGGACCCCGTTCCTTTCTTTTAGTATCAATCTACAATCAAAATGTTTACTGTTTTGTGTTTACTTTCTACAAACTATTACTTTCTTCCACTCGATACGTTTAATCCTTTGTTTTTAGCAAAACCGGTGAGATTGACAACCTCATCGCAAGTTGGGGACAGAGTTATGTGGTTGTGTTGTGTAGGTCTCCATGTTGCTGCTGGCACCGGTAGTGCTCCCTGCCAAAGTTCAGCTAACTACACCTTTGGGGTGTTTCCTTGCTCCTACTGGATTGATAACCTTGGTTTCATAACTGAGGGAAACTTACTGTTGTGCTCATCATACCTTCCTCTTGGGGTTCCCCAACGAGCTTGTTAGTACACGAGTCAGGATCCCTTGCTAAGTGGAAGAGGAGGATGAGTCGGGCTCCACCGTCCCCATTGAGGAAGAGTAGGAAGCCCCCGAATCCAGCGGGAACGGGACTCGCAAGCGCTCCTAAAGTGAGGATTCGGATGCATCCTTGCCGATGACGCCGGAGGGTCCCTCGACTGCGGTAGAGGAGCCAATTCCTGCTGTGCCTGTGAGCGCTATGGATCCTCGTCCACGGAAGAAGCTGAGGACACCGAAGGAGGTGTCTGATGACTTCTTCGACCTTCATGACTTCGACTGGTAAGTTTTGTGCTTCTGCTGATTTGTCTTTGTGTCCGGAAATCTTTTTCTCTGAGGTTGTGTTTGTATGCTTTTGTTGCAGCAAAACTGCATCGTCGTCGTCCGATGACTTCCTCTTCATGAAGGAGTCTGGATTCGTGGACCCCAAAGAAAAGGATGTGGCAGAGCGGTCGCATTCTCCCTAGGTGGCGGCCAACTCCGGTGCCAGTTCTTCGAGTTCCCCCCATGCTAGGGGCACCAGATGGTGGCCCGGACGCCTATCCATAAGGAAACTTTGGAGTCCATGGAGGAGCATGTAAGTTCTCCTGACTAAGTCAGTCGAATTTAAATTGATGTTGATGCATATCTTCTTGCATCCTGTCGTGAAGGAATCTATTCGCCTCGCCAAACAGATTACGTTGATCGGCCATCAGCATGCCTTGCTGGAGACCCAACATTGCACATTTGAGGGTGAGCTTGCATTTTGTATATCTGTGCTGCTACTGTAGAAAATCACCAATCTTAAGTGTTTTCTATTGTTCTCTGTAGGTGAAAACAATGAGCTCCTCCGCAGTGTCAGCACCCTCGAGAAGGGTCTTGCCGCCATGGAGAAGAAACGTGATGAGGCGCTCCAAGCTCTTCAGGAGTCGAAGAAGCGCGAGGAAGACTTGGTTTCCACCGCAGCCGATAGATTGAAAGTGTTCGTGGAACATCTTTTCTCTGTTGCTAAGGCACTCTGGGGTATGTTATGCATCATTTTGCATGTGATGCACTTTGCCTGCATGTTGTTGTCCTCATATGTATCTTCTGCAGATTTTGCTGGGGTGGACTTCGACGCTCAAGCTTTAGCCCGCCCAAATGCCTTGGCCGGTGCGGTGGCTGCAGTCGAAGATTGCAATGTCTCTGTCAAGGACTCACTCGAGGAGGCCAAGGGTGTGCTTGGGCGTCTTCGAGAGGAGATGGTCCCCAAGGACAAGCTGATCGAATATCTTGATGGCTTGGTGGAGTCCTTCGCTGGAGGCGTGCCCTTGGACTTCAAGAATGCTCAGAGGGGGGTTGGAGCAATCATGGGACTCGCGATGGTGCAAGCTCATGGTGTTGATCTGAACCCCAGCAGAGTCTCCTCGGCGATGTCGGTCACTGCGGATGGCCAACAGGTAGTGTTTGCTCCCTTTGCCATTGCTTGTTATAAATATGGGCCTCGACTCATTGAGATACTCACCAAATATTCGGCGTAGCTGAGGTGGTTGAAGACGACGAAAGCCACAGTGTCAGAAGCTGCAACCGAGAAGGAGGTGGCATCGGAGACTGCCACAGACTCGATGAAGCCCCCGAGTGCTCATGTGTAGATATAGGCTATCCCTTTATTGATCTTTTGTAATATTTTAGCTTCTCCAGACGTCTTTTGATTTGCAGCGTGTATGTTGGGGTGCTCCCTTTGCAAACTTGCTGAACTCGATGTTTTTATTATGTTGGCATTGTTTTGAGTGGTTAGTCTTATCTATCTCTTCCTCTGTCTGGATAGGGTCCTTCGACTAGTCCATCTAACGCACCTCCCACCGATGAACCCGTGGCGCAACCATGTTCAAAGGTGGAGTTGTCGCTGCTGTCTCGATTGCGTGATCGTGTAAAGCACTTGGAGAGATAAATGCCCATTATCCGTGCCAGTGCTGATGTGTGGAAGTCGAAGGCCAAAAAGGCCAATGAACGGGAGAAATATCTTCTGGGAGAGGTTGCTTAGTTGAATGAGCAATTGGGGTGTTAGTTTCCTTAGCTTCTTCGCCTTTTCTAGTCACTCATGACGGCAATTTACCCTTATGCTTTTTGCTATCCTTTGTAGTCATTAGGGCTCGCCGTCCTTAGGAGGAGAGGGACCGAGTTGCCATTCAGCTAAACAACTTCACCCAGGAGCAACTGGAAGCTAGCGGGTACTTTTGGGTTGACCGAGATCGCGTAGTCGCACTGGCGATGTCGTGCCTAAAGCACATTTTCTAAGCAATGTTTCCCTTGGACGCGGTACCTTCAAGCTTGTTAGCTTTACTGAAGAAGTTCCAGGATGCCATCGCAGTTCACGAGTGCATGCATCAGTAGTTAGTCGCAGGTGCCAAGGCGGCACTAGCACTTGTTCATCTGCATCGACCTGATTTGGATCTCGCAGCTATTGCCACTGGACCGCCGCCCCGCTAGAAGGGATGGCGTGTACATGGTGTCAAATTATCGGGCGGTTGATCAACCGGCCGAAGATAACGTCGAATTGTTCGAAGAACATACCAATGTTCTCCTTTTACGGCAGTAGCATAGTTTAGAACCTGCACAGAGATGTATAGGTGTTATAAAGTTCGTATAAATGAGTCGGGTGTTTTTGTTACCCGTTTATATGTAAAATATTGCTAGCTTGTATATTTTTCGAGTAGCTTGTACTCTGTAGTTCCTTTTCGTTAGCTTGACGTATATTTATCTCAGCACCTTGTCAACCTGTCAGGTACGCTGCAGCTGGGTTGTTTTTACCAAGGGTTTGATTGATAGTACATCAGCTACTCAGGCTACTGCGTTATTCGTGTAACGAGATGAAAATGGTGGCGCAGCCCCCGAGTGATGCAATTGCAAGTAAAAATAGAAACACAAAGTTGGAGGCACTTAGCTTTATTTATTCGTAGAATATCAGGAGATACAATGTGTGGCTAAGTAGCCTGGCTAAATAGCCTTATTTGTAAAGTAAAAACATCTAAGGGTAGAAGCAACGCAGCTGCGCGATGTTCCAGGGGTTGGAGTATGCGACTCCACTTTCTACGCCTTTAAGGCGGTAGGTGCCACCTAGGATTACTTCGGTAATCACATAAGGTCCCTTCCAAGGGGACTCGAGCTTGAGGTGCCCTTGCTGCTTTAGTCATAGGACCAGGTCACCTTCGACGAAGGACCTTGCGCATAGCCTTCTGCTGTGGTAGTTGTGGAGGTTTTTCTGGTAGATCGTGGATTGCTCCGCTACTATCTCATGTGCTTCGTCGAGGAGGTCGACCGAGTATTCGAGTGCGAGAGTTGATTCCGCTTCACTGTATGCTACGACTCGTGGGGATTTGTAGCGTACTTCTATGGGTAGTACTGCCTTGGCACCGTTTACCATGAAGAATGCGGTATAGCCTGTGGTGTCGTTTGGAGTTGTGCGTAGGCTCCATAGTACTGACTGTAGTTCCTCGGGCTAGCACCCAGCAGCTCTTTCGAGTGGCCCGAGGAGTCTTTTCTTAGAGAATATCATTTTGCGGCCCGAAAGTTGAGGTGCCCAGGCAACGCGGTACCCAAGTTGCTTGGAATCAGCCGCGTTCCCCAAAGTTGGCATGCTAAATACTCAGAGGGTCTTTTTCAGCACGAATTCAACTTTATGTTTCAATACAAAATATCGGGCTAACGCCCGTCAACTTGGGCCCCCCTGTCAGTTTTTGTCGTTATGTCGCTATTGTGGTGGCTGCCATGTAGGCTTGCAGTGTTGGTGCCTGCATCCTTTACACGTCTTCTTCTTGCCCGGATGGGTAGTCTGTTCTTGTGTCTATGGCGCGGAGCTAGGACATGGACGAACCTGCTCGGCCCCGCTCTCCTCCCCATCCCGAATCAGAGCTCGCCCTCAACATGGTCGCACCCATGGCACGACACGGGGACGAGAATTCATTCCCGGGTGAGATTTGTCACCATGCCGACCATGCTCGGTCCTGTTGTCCTCCTCCAGAATCCGAGCTCGCCGTCGCCATGGTCTCACACGCACCAGCCACGACGCCTTCCTCTCCGAACCCCAAAGCCACATCCACTCAGTTCGGCACAACGCCAACAAGGTGAAAATGCATCTAGTCTTCTTCTTGTGATTGTAGAAGAACATGTATGTACCGTGTCCGTATCATACTCTAACAATGTACCCATATGTTGTTTAGTAGATTTTCATTTGAAATTAGTAGATCTGTGATGATGAAACATAGAGAACCTAAATGGAATGACGATGAAGACCATGTTCTGTACTTTGCATTTCATTAACAAGGGCTTGCTGACGAATCATGGTACCAAGAGAGTGGAGTTCATCAGCCATTACCAAAAATATGTGAACAAATCAATGAGCGATTCAATGCAAATACACGCAGAAAAGCTAGATCCACGTCATCAATCATCAATACGTGGCACATTCTAGTGATGCGTTCAAATGTGTACACCATGTATCATTTACTTGAAGTGGTTGTTATCCTGAGCAAAAATGCCTAGTATGCACATTACCTTTGTCTATTCTATGCTGCAATTCTGCTATTATGGGCGTGGAAAGAAAACCTAGGCTTCACTGAATATTACACAGTTAGGCCTAACTTAGTCTTACACAAATAAGCAAAGCTTAGTCTTACACAAATAAGCATAACTGAGTCTTGACCAAAGAATCATTTACTTCGTAGAACTAGGGGGAAACTAAAGATAAAGATGAAGAAAAATGGTTCATCGGATCTGCCAGTATGGGAACTAGGTCCCTGGAACTTGTGGTATCATTGGAACAAACCAGAATGCTATGTTTGGTCGTCTCTCATTCTCCATCAAATCGTACGGCCCCACTGTTGAGACAATTGTAGGCCCCCTCCCCCCGACGTGGATTCAGCTCCAGGTCGGATCTGGAGTGTCAACATCCTAGGAGCGTGAGTGTGCAGCAAACACACAGTCTGCTATCAACACTATAAGTGCTGGCACCTCAGCAACAACACCAGCATTTTCTTCCTAGACTCCGGTAGCATCCTCAGCAAGTATTTTGTCAGCTTCACCAGCAGCAGCCTTAGCAGATATTTCGTCAGCTTCACCAGCAGTAGCAGTAGCAACTATTTCATCAGCTTGCAGCAGCATCACCAAGTATTTTGTCAGCTTCACCAAGAGCAGCAACAGCTAGTTCTTCATCAGCTCCACCACCACCACCACTAGCATCAGGAGCCAGGGTTGCCTGAGCAATTACAGGTTCAACATCTCTAGGGGCTCTGACAAAGAAAGGGTAGTTGATCCCAACAAATACAGATTGTCCCTTCAGTTTGTCAACTCTACTCTAGACTTGCTCTACTGGGTCTTTGGATGGGCATGCAGACCTGGAGAAAACGTGACACCACAGTGATGTGTATGAAGAAAGTTGTGTCCCCATATGTTCTATTGTATCACCAACGCTGTTTAGTGCTCCCCTGATATGAATCCACATGATTTCAACATCCTGTTTCGTGTCGCCTCCGAGAGGTGCTAGGAACCAGCGCAGTGATCCAAGTTCAGCATCTGCTACTGCATCTTTGATCACCGGAGTTGGAATGATGCGTGGGGCTGCATGGGTACCTGCGCGTTACTTACAGTCAGTAAGCAGAATTTTGAATGGGATTTTACATGCTATATGACACCATGACTCACCCCAGATGAACGGCTCCCAAACATGCACATCTCCGCTAGGTTCACTGACCGCATAAATGCGTTGCGGTTTGTTGGAATGGTAGCTGGAGGTGAAGATGACATCGACATACTTCTCCGGCCGCAGGAAGTCATCGCTCAAGACTGTCCATTCCTTGTCTTCTGGGCATCTAATGAATGTGATTGTCTTGTCAAACACCACTAAGAGGTCGTACTCCATGGTCTTCCACACCTCCCGAGGTCTATGTGGGAGTTGTACCTTTAGGAGCTCATGTTCTGCCATGTTGAACCTCTAAGCAAATTCGGAAATGGGCGGCGACCAACCGTTGTTGAACGCAGTAATGCCAACACCCTCCAAAGATGGCAATGTAAATCTCAATGATATGTAGCCATTTTTGAGAGTCCAAGTACTCCCATCCTAGGATAAAAGGACTAGCCACTCGCCATTGCCACCCACCCAGTTCTGGTCATCTCCCATTTCCATCTCTTCTTCTTCCTTGATATTCACCACTACTGATTCCGACCACTTATCCAACAACATCATTTTTGCATGAATATTCTGCAGAGTTTGTTATTAGTTGGTTGAATCACCTAGCATGGATTCCATTGAAAAATACAATTTGACAACTAGACCTTCAGATTAAGTACCCGAAATATCACCTAAATACGAGTGTCTCCTCAAATATCGCCTAAATTGTGCCTATGTCACTACGAAAATACCCAAAATATCGAGTAGGAGCAGAGCTCCCTCGAACAAACTCCTGACAATGATCATATACAGCTAGGGGCATAATAGCCTTAAATCGTATAATCTGTTTATTTTTTTGGAAACAGAATATCACCTAACAAGAATTCCATTGCAAATCAAAATTGACAACTCGTCGATCACCTAAATTAAGACTATGTCACTACGAAAATACCAGAATATCAAGTACGAGCAGAACTTCCATTGTACAGAATAGTCTTAAATGGTTCAATTTGTTCAAACCGCGCGTGCACACAACACGTTCGACGAAAGGAACATATGATTCCACTAAAATTTTAGCACATATGAATCAATGATATGACTAAACCAATAAGCAAGATACTGGAACTTACGTGGCCATCGTGGTCATTTGGCCATTTGCTGGTATCAGGGTAATGAAGGCCTAGTGTGCCAAATGGTTATTCGTCCATGTACCGCATCGTGAAGCGGTAGCCAGGGATGCAGTGAGCGAGGCGACCGGCAGAGATGATGTCCAACCCCGTGGCGATCTTGTGCATGTTCGCGGCGCTGAGGTTTGGCCATCCCAAATCCTCGCGGTGGTGGTCTCCATGGCCAGCCGCGTAGTCATCGCCTGCCTTTTGCTTCAGCCTGCTGCTACCCCAAGCTCTACCCATTGCAGCAACTGGAGTCTGGAATCTGGCAGATTAATGGAGGCATTGTGGTAAGGAGGCGGATGGATTCGAGAGGGGATGGAATCAGGGAGGGGGCAGTTGTTCGAGTAGGGAGTGACCTAGTGAGGAACCACCGCCACTAGTTCTCGTCCGTGTGGAAGACAAGGAAGGGGGGCATAATTATTGAGGGCACACACCGGAACCATCTAGAGGAAGTGAAAAAATAAATCGTAAGAGAAAAATGTGGGGCCCACCTATCAGTGAGTAAAGGTCGGCAGGCGCAAACGTGACTACATTTTACTTGGATCGTGCATGGTAGACCTCGATTCCACTGCATGCAACTGGCGCAGAACAAATTTCAGTCAGTGCTAGCGTCGACGTGTAAAACCGCCATTTTTCTCCACCTACACCCTACTACGAATGATTGTGCACCATTCCAGATATTAGTAAGGGCAGTTCCAATCTTGCAGTAAGCAGTTTCACTTCTCCATCTCATTTCCTCCTCCACGGCCTCATTGTCTTTCTCCTCCACGGCCTCATCCATTTCCTCTACCACGACATCACCCTCTTCCTTCGTATCCTTTCCCTCTTTCCTGTAGTCATGGACTTGTCGGATGTGCGAAATGACAGCAGGCAAGCGACTGCGTACTTTGACATAGAAGTGCATGGCGGGAAGAAGATCAATGTCGTCTACACCACCAACCCTCGGACGGTGAAGAACACTCTGAATAATTACAAGAGTTGGCTATGGTTCGAAGAAAGCAGGTTCATAGGTCTCGACCTCGAGTACAGCCGCGATCAGCGTAGGATCGCCGTGGTGCAACTCTCCATGAAGGGGAACATCCTCGTATACCAGCCTTTTTGCCAGATGGGGGCTGCTGGGAATAGGTAGACTTTGCTGTCTTTTGTTCCTGAACCATCTTTTTGCAAAAGTTATTGCTATATTATTTGTCTGAATTCATTTTCATGCAGGTGGGGGAAAGGATTAGGTCGCTCTTTCATGAATTTCTCGTGAACCAGTAGATAACATTTACTAGTGTTGACATCATGAATGACACTAGACTGCTTGAAAGCCCGATTGTCAACATTAAAATCCCAAAGGAATGCAGAGTGGACATCCAGAAAATTTACTGGATCCTAGGGACGAAGGGCAGCAGGACTAGTATGGCCGATCTTGCCGCCGAACTCATCGACCCGTGGTACGCTAACATGAAGGGCAAATTGCCAAAATGTTGGTGGAGGCGTTTAGGGCATGATTACTGGGAGGATAAGCCGCTTTCTGAACCTAATATGAAGTACGCTGCAATTGACGGGTATGTTAGCAACGAGCTGTACCGCCAGATTGTAAATTTTCGTTCCAGGCATCACACCATTGAACCATCACCAAGGCAAGTTGTTTGCCCCAGATGCAAACAACGGCATCTGATCTTGTGGATCCCACCTTATGTGTCGAGGGATGACCTCCGGATACCCCAACCGAACAAGAACCATGGCAGTCGGCTCGCGTCCGGCTGGCTGAGCGTAGCCGGACACGAACAAGTCAAGCCGACTACTTCACGGTAGCTGGAACCGCGAGGAGCAGCAAGGCACGGGACCGGCTACATCAGCGTAGCCGGACTCAATCAGGAGGGTAGTGCGACGTGCTGCATAGTGCACGGTACACCCTGATACAATGACAAGACCTGCAACTACATAGACATACCGGATACTTTGCTGGGCGCGGGATACGTGGCCAGAGACTGACGATAGGCTCACACGACGTTCACTGTACCCATGACAACCCTACGCATGTACTTTGATGGGATGTAAGTGTACCAAATACTGTAGATAGCCAACCGGCTGGGACCTGCCTGTGGGGCCTGCCAGTCGGACTGGCCAGTGAGACCGTTGCCTCTCTGCCTATATAAGAAGAGGCAAGGTCCTCGTAGCAAGGGTTGGCCTTACTGCATTTAAGGTGGTAGCTAGAGAATAGAGCTCAAGGAGCAATTGTATCCCGTATACTACTCATAGTCAGACCGGCAGGAGTAGGAGCTTTACCTCATCACGAGGGCTCCGAACCTAGGTACTTGTGTCTCACTACACTTGCTTGTATCCAATCCCGCCTACGGACACTGTCGAGAGCTTCCCTGCTAGTCCCCACACCTCTATCTAACCTATTTAGGTACTGTCGTTCCCGATACAACGACAGTTGGCACCCACCGTGGGGCCTGATTGCTTCGACCGGAGTCATGATCCGCACGAGACCCCGCACTTCAGCCGGTGAGCGCGTGGCCTCTGGCCTAGTGATTACGCTCGGCAAGTTTGACTGCGTCATCGACAACGCTTCCTTCTTTGCCGGATCCACGTTCCCAGCGAACGCTTCCATTCTTCTTTTCACCGACCTCCCCGTCTATGTCTCCACCGTGCCGGAGCGTTTCCCTGCGGAGATCATTTCCGTCATGGAACTGCTGCACCACAGCAGCGGCACCTCCGTCTCTCCTCATGGCGTCGAGGTGATGATGGCCGGCTCCAGCGCTCATGCCTGCCAGCCGCGGGAATGGGGCGCGGACGAGGTCGGAACTTCTGCTCCACCGCAGCCCAGGAACCCGGTGGAGGAGGCTATCGACCAACTTCTCACACCGGTTAACCATGGGGATAACCTGGAGGAGGCAGAGGCCAACTTCGCCATGGAGAGGCAGCTCCTCCTCCAGGAGGCCATGGAACTGGCTGCGACCCGGAAGAAGATCGAGATCGCTCGGTGCGAGTACGACCATAGGCATGGCTTCACTCTGGCCACCGCGGAGCCGAGCTAGTGATACATTGCAAATGTATCTATAATTTTTGATGTTCCATGCTTGGTTTTATCCACTTTCTTGTGTTTTGTTCCAACTTTGGAGTACTTTTATTATGATTTCTTGGACTAACCTATTAACAAGAGCCATAGTGCGAGCTGCCTGTTTTCTGTTATTTTTGGTTCCAGAAAAGTCAGAAAATGAATATTCTCGGAATTGGACGGGACAAAAGCTAAAGTGCCTATTTTTTCGGAAGGGATCAAGTGCCAGAATACGAGACGGAGAAGGGCTGGGGGCCGGCCACACCACCTGGCCGCGCGACCAGGCCTGCCCCACGCCAGAGGGTGGTCTGGCCGCCCCTAGCACCCCTCGGCCTCTCCTTCCGCCTATAAGTTGCCCTCGGGACGAAAACCCTAGGGACCCGATCAAAAATCCACGAAAGAGTCTGTAGCCGCCGTCATCTCCATCCCTAGATCAGGAGGGATCTGAAGCTCTTCCCGGCACCCTGCCGGAGAGGGGAATTCACCCTGGAGGCCTTCTTCATCACCATGCAAGCCTCTGGTGTGACGCGTGAGTAGTTCATCTTTGGACTACGGATCCATGTAGTAGCTAGATGGCTGGTTTCTCCTCCTTTGTGCTTTCATGTTTAGATCTTGTGAGCTCCGTTAATGATCAAGACCATCTATTTGTAATTCATGCATGTTGTGTTTGCGAGGATCCGATGGATATTGAGATGCTATTTCAGATTGATTATTGATTCTATCATGTCTTTGTTATTTGAGATCTTGCATGCTTTCCGTTGTTAGTAGCTATCTTGGCCAAGTAGATGCTAGCAACTCCAAGAGTTAGTATTTATGCTCGATAGTGGGTTCATGCCTTCGGTAATCTGGGGAAGTGACAGAAATCTCTAAGGTACTAGATGTGTTGTTGCTACTAGGGTGAAAACAACAATCCTTTGTTCATAGAGCAATCGTATCGTTTACCTTACACGCAGTTCGTAAAGCAATAATCTGTTGCTTGCAACTTAATACTGGAGGGGGTTCGAATGATAACCTGAAGGTGGATTATTAGTCATAGATGCAGTTGGATGGCGGTCTATGTATTATGTTGTATTTCCCAATCAAGTCTCAAAGGAGTCAAGATGATTAGTATATGCATGTATTGCTTTCTCGGTGTTTGTCAATTGCCCCGCTGTAATTTGTTCACCCAGCACGTTATCTATCTAAGGAGAGCCACCTCTAGTGAACTATGGATCCCGGTCCTTGTCTTTTACATACAATCTATAAACTGTTACTGCTTTGTGTTTACTTTCTGCAAACTTTTACTTCTTTCCATTCGATACGTTTAATCCTTTGTTTTCCGCAAAACACGGTGAGATTGACAACCTCATCGCAAGTTGGGGACAAAGTTCTGTGGTTGTGTTGTGCAAGCCTCCACGTTGCTACTAGCACCGGTAGTGCGCCCTGCCAAAGCTTAGCTAGTAACACCTTTGAGGTGTTTCCTTGCTCCTACTAGTTCGATTAAACCTTGGTTTCATAACTGAGGGAAACTTGTTGCTGTGCTCATCATACCTTCCTCTTGGGGTTCCCAACAAGCTCTACATCAACACCGCCATCAAGCATTTTTCTAGGCGCCGTGCATTGAGCCATCAGCTAGCGCGGACAAGTAGGACGCCGGGGCGGCGAGCTAGGCGGTAGGCTGGAGAAGGATGGCGAGCCGGATCCGGTACCCGCCCTCATTCGGCCCATCTACAACACGCCCATCAAGAACCTACGCGCGGTGCAAGCCACGGCAGATGAACTGCCCAACCTAGAGGGCGAGGAACGAGACCGGCAACACGCCTGGGTGCAGGAGCTCCTCCGGATCGCGGACGAGCAGGCTGATGCCAACCGACAGATGCAGGAGGACCCCAGCTATTCCAAGGGAAGCAAGTCAATCGCCAATAGCAAGGGCGCACCCCGCGAGACCTAGCAGGCGTCCTCTCCTTCGGCTAAGGCCCACAGCCAGCGCCGTAGCTCTGGCAACAAGAGCCAGCCGCGCCAGGAACAAACGGTGAACAACAACCCACCACCTCCCCCTCCACCAACCGGAGCGCCAAGACCTACCGGTTCCCGTCTCTCGGGTCGGGTAGGAGCGCCCAACCCGGATCGTCCGGATGCCCACGACCGCATCGAGCTCCTCGCTCAAGCGCGCGTCACGGAAGAAGAAGACTCCACCGGACCGGTTTGTTTTGGACCCCGCATCTGGAACGAGCCGTTTCCGCATAAGTTTACCCTGCCCAGGGCCACCCCCAAGTACGACAGCAGCATGAAACCAGAAGACTGGCGGACCGACTACACCACGGCAGTCGGCATCACCCATGGGAACAAGCGCACAGTTGTGCGCTGATACGTCCAAAACGTATCTACTTTCCTGAACACTTTTGCTATTGTTTCTCCTCTATACTTGTGTGATTTGGATGCAACTAATGTGAACTGACGCTGTTTTCAGCAGAATTGCCTTGGTGTCTACTTTTTGTGCAGAAAATCAACTATCAGGAAAAATCCCGGAAAATATGCCAAAAATCCTATTTCACCCGAAGACTCCAGGAGCCACAATACGAGACGGAGAAGAGCCAGAGGGTGGCCACACCACCTGGTGGCGCGGGCCAGGCCAGGCCGCGCCAGGGGGTGGTGTGGGCTCCCCAGGCACCCCCTCGGCCTCTCTCTTTGCCTATAAGGAGCCTTCTGACCAAAAAACTTCGGGGGGTTAGACGTTTTTCCACGAAAAGTTCCGCTGCGCCGCCGCCACTGAAGGGGAGATTCGAGGGACAGAAAGTCTTTGTTCCGGCACCCTGCCGGGACGGGGAAGTGCCCCCGGAGCCATCTCCATCGATCTCCACCATCATCTTCATCGACCATCCATGTTTCCCCCATCTATGAGTGAGTAATCCCCCGCTGTAGGCTATGGGGATGGTAGGGATTGGATGAGATCGTTCATGTAATGGCATCAGATTGTTAGGGCATGGTGCCTAGTATCTTTTATTAGTGCTTTATGACTTTGTTGTGACTTATTGTGCTTAATGCTTGTCACTAGGGCCCGAGTGCCATGCTTTCAGATCTGAACATGTTATTGATTCATTATGATAGTATTGTTTTGGGTCTTATCTACAAGTTGTATACACACGTCGTTGTCCGGAACCTATGGCCCCGAAGTGACAGAAATCGGGATAATCGGAAGGGAAAGGCTTTGATGTGAGGATCACATGTGTTCACGGAGTGTTAATGCTTTGCTCCGGTGCTCTATTAAAAGGAGCACCTTAATTGCCAGTAGTTCCCTAGAGGCCCCGCTGCAAACGGGCTGGCAGGACAAAAGATGTTGTGCAAGTTCTCATTGCGAGCACGTATGACTATATATGGAACACATGCCTAGGATTGTCTAGTACTTGGATGCTTTATCTTATTTATCTGCAATTGCCCTATGTTCTGATTGCTATGTGAATTGTCTTGTCCATACAACGCCCGTCGATCCATCCCTATGCATACCGCACTCGAATCCCACTGTTTACTGCTTTTGTTACTATTGTCTTTGCTTTACTACTGCTGCTACTCAGCTATTCCTACTACAAAACTGTTGCTACTGATAAACTGTTGTGAGCAAGATTGTTTCCAGGTGCATCTGAATTGACAACTCAGTTGTTAAGGCTTATAAATATTCTTTGGCTCCCCTTGTGTCGAATCAATAAATTGGGTTTCACTTCCCTCGAAAATACTGCGATACACCCCTATACTTGTGGGTCATCATGCGCTACGTCTCCCTTATGCTAACCGGGTCAGCAAGGATATCGCTCAACATCCTCGCACCCAACAACATCAACGCATGCCCAGACTTTGAGTAGGTGTTCGTCCGCAACTTCAAAAGCACGTACAAGCGTCTGGGCTGCCTGTGCGACCTGGCCTTGTGCATTCAGGGCGACCGCGAGATGGATCGCGAGTACCTCGCCAGGTGGACGGAGCTGCGCAACACCCATGAGGGCATCCTAGAGAGCCAGGCCATCGGTTTCTTTGTCAATGGGTGCCGAGAAGGCACCATGCTTCGCCACCGGCTACTGTGTGACGAGCCGAAACCCATGGCGGAGCTCATGATGGTTGCAGACCAGTATGCCACGGTGGATGCCGCGATGAACAAAACCCCTCCGAGTTTGTGCTGACGGGCGTCCGACTCCGTCGGAGCCGGCTCGCGAGCGTCCGAGCAGTCCGGCTGGAGAAGCCAGATCCTCCAGGCACCACGGCAACGACAACCGGTTCCATGGGGACCGCTAAGCTGAAGAGCAGAATCCTCGCTACCACCCGCGATGGGTCAACGCTATGGAGGGCGCGCCCGACGCACCGGCTAACAATGCAAGAAGGCAGAGCCACAACTCACCTTCGACCAAATGTTTGACGGCCCGTGCAAGTGGCATAACGGTCCCTTCAAGCCGGCTACGCACACCACCCGGAACTGCAGCTGGACCCACCAGCTAAAGGACCAGGGCAACCAGAAACATCTGCCCCCGCCCTCTCCTGGTGGCCCCTACCACCGGCTAGGGGAGCCGGTAATGATGGTAACGGCGGCAACAGCGGGAACAACAACAATTGCTACCCCCATCCACACGCCGCCTACCACATCTTCGAGACGGAGCTGGACAATAAGCACAGCCACAGGCGGGGCTCCAAGGAGGTCAACACCATCGTCTCCCCAGTCCCCCAGTACCTGAACTCATCGGAGACCCCCATCACCTGGAGCCGGGAGGATCAGCCAGATCAGCTTCCGATTCTCGGGGGCCATGCCATGGTGCTTGACCCCCTCATCGTCTCCAACGAGGGCACCTGCCGCTTCTCGCGTGTCCTCATCGACGGAGGCAGCGGCCTCAACCTTCTCTACCGGTCTTTGCTGGAGAAGCTTAGCATCCGTGAGTGCGACCTGTGCCCGAATACCACGACATTCCACGGCATACTACCAGGACTGGCTTGCGCTGCACTGGGTAAAATCTAGTTGGATGTCATTTTCGGGACCAAGGAGAACTTCCGGCGTGAGCCGATATGGTTCGGGGTGGTGAACCTGTCGAGTTCCTAGCATGCTCTCCTTGGGCGCCCCGCCCTCGCCAAGTTCATGGCTGTCCCCCACTACGCATATCACAAGACGAAGATGCCGGGACCAAACGGCATTATCACCATCGCCGGCTGCTTCAGGCCATCGATGGAGGGCACCTCAGCCGGCTCCAAGCTGGCAGAGGCCCTCATCATAGCTGAAGAAAAGCGCGTGATCATGCGCAATGTGGCCATGGCCCAGCAAGAAATGCCGGCTAGCAGCAAGCCGGGTGGAGAAGCAGCTTTCGAGCTGGCAAAGGAGACGAAGAGGATTCTGCTCGACCCCTCCGACCCGTCCAAGGTCATCACCATTGGTGCCAACTTGGACAGAAAATAGGAATGCGTGCTTGTCGACTTCCTCCATGAGAATCAGGACAGCTTCACATGGTCACTCAAGGACATGCGAGGTGTGCCGAGAGAGTTCATCAGAGGATTCTGCCAAGCCGGTCAAGCATCCTCTGCGCCGGTTCGCAGAGGAGAAAAGAAAGATCATTGGTGACGAGATCACCCAGCTCCTTGCAGCCGGGTTCATCATGGAGGTGTACCACCCGGACTGGTTGGCCAACCCAGTCTTGGCGTTGAAGAAGAACAAGACCCGGCGCATGTGTATCGACTACACCAGCCTGAACAAGGCGTGCCCGAAAGACCCCTTCGCCTTGCCCCGTATTGATCAAGTTATCGATTCCACAACCGTCTGCGATTTGTTGTCCTTCCTAGATTGTTACTCCGGTTACAATCAGATCCGGCTAAACCCGGCTGACCAGATAAAGAAATTGTTTATCACCCCATAAGAGGCTTTCTGTTATGTAACCATGCCTTTCGGTCTGAAAAATGCAGGCGCTACCTATCAACGTTGTATGCAGAAATGCTTGCACTCGCAGATCGGCCGAAACATGCATGCCTATGTGGACGATGTGGTCATCAAGACCAAGGAGAAGCACACCCTAATCTAAGACATGGGAGAGACATTTGGCAACCTTCGGTAGTACCATATGAAGCTGAACACGGAGAAGTGCGTCTTCGGAGTCCCATCTAGATAGCTACTTAGTTTCCTCATTTCATAGCGATGGATCGAGGCAAATCCGGAGAAGATCGCGGCTATCGAGAGAATACAGCCGCCCAGAAGCTTGCTTGGAGTCCGTAAGTGCACCGGATGCCTGGCCTCCCTCAGCCGTTTCGTCAGCCGACTGGGGGAGAAGGCACTTCTGTTGTACCACCTGATGAAGAAGATGGACAAGTTCTCCTGGACCTCGCAGGCCGATGATACATTTCAAATGTATCTATAATTTTTGATGTTCCATGCTTGGTTTTATCTACTTTCTTATGTTTTGTCCACACTTTGGAGTACTTTTCATATGATTTCTTGGACTAACCTATTAACAAGAGCCACAGTGCCAGCTGCCTATTTTCTGCTGTTTTTGGTTCCAGGAAAGTCAGAAAATGAATATTCTCGGAATTGGACGGGACAAAAGCCAAAGTCAGTTTTTCACCGAGGGACACCTGGAGCCAGAATATGAGACGGAGAGGGGCTGAGGCCCGGCCACACCACCTGGCCGCGTGGCCATGCCTGGCCTGCGCCAGGGGGTGGTCTGGCCGCCCCAGGCACCCCCTCGGCCTCTCCTTCTGCCTATATATTGCCTTTGTTACGGAAACCCTAAGTACCCGATCAAAATTCCACGGAAGAGTCTGTAGCCACCGTCATCTCCATCCCTAGATCGGGAGGGATCTGAAGCTCTTCCCGGCACCCTTCCGGAGAGGGAATTCACCTTGGAGGCCTTCTTCATCATCATGCAAGCCACCAGTGTGATGCGTGAGTAGTTCATCTCTGGACTATGGGTCCATGTAGTAGCTAGATGGCTGGTTCTCCTCCTTTGTGCTATCATGTTTAGATCTGGTGAGCTCCGTTCATGATCAAGATCATCTATTTGTAATTCTGCATGTTGTGTTTGTGGGGATCCGATGGATATTGAGATGCTATTTCAGATTGATTATTGATTCTATCATGTCTTTGTTATTTGTAATCTTGCATGCTTTCCGTTGTTAGTAGCTATCTTTGCCAAGTAGATGCTAGCAACTCCAAGAGTTAGTATTTATGCTCGATAGTGGGTTCATGCCTCTGGTAATCTCGGGAAGTGACAGAAATCTCTAAGGTACTAGATGTGTTGTTGCTACTAGGGAGAAAACAATAATCATGTGTTCATAGAACAATCGTATTGTTTACATTACATGCAATTCGTAATGCAATTATCTGTTGCATGCAACTTAATATTGGAGGGGGTTCGGATGATAACCTGAAGGTGGATTATTAGTCATAGATGCAGTTGGATGGCGGTCTATGTATAATGTTGTAATGCCCAATCGAATCTCAAAGGAGTCAAGATGATTAGTATATGCTTGTATGCTTTCTTGATGTTTGTCAATTGCCCCGCTGTAATTTGTTCACCCAACATGTCATCTATCTTAAGGAGAGCCACCTCTAGTGAACTATGGACCCCGGTCCTTTCTTTTACTTTCAATCTACAATAAACAGTTTACTGCTTTGTCTTTACTTTCTGCAAACTATTATTTTCTTCCATTCGATACGTTTAATCCTTTGTTTTCAACAAAACTGGTGAGATTGACAACCTCGTTGCAAGTTGGGGACAGAGTTCTGAGGTTGTGTTGTGCAGGTCTCCACATTGCTACTGGCACCGGTAGTGTGCCCTGCCAATGTTCAGCTAGCTACACCTTTGGGATGTTTCCTTGCACCTACTGGATTGATAACCTTGGTTTCATAACTGAGGGAAAACTTAATGTTGTGCTCATCATACCTTCCTCTTGGGGTTCCTCAACGAGCTTATTAATACACGAGTCAGCAGCCGACGCTGCTTTTCATGACCTCAAGCGGATGCTATCCACAGCGCCGATTCTAGCCACATCGGCTAGCAAGGAGTTGATGTTGCTCTATATAGACGCCATCATCCAGGTCGTCAGCGTCGTCCTAGTGGTGGAGCGCCCCGAGGAAGGCAAGGCTCAGCCGGTCCAGCGCCCCGTCTACTACCTCAGCGAGGTTCTCTCCTTCACCAAGCAGAACTACCCCCACTACCAGAAGATGTGTTATGGTGTGTACCTGGCGTGCAAGAAGCTCAAGCACTACTTCCAGGAGCATCCGATTAAGGTCGTGTGCACCGCACCCCTTTTGGAAATCATTGGAAACAAGGATGCCACCGGCCGAGTCGCCAAATGGGCCATCGAGCTCGCCGCCTACTCCATCCAGTACGAGCCCCGGCTCACGATCAAGTCGCAAGCTCTGGTGGACTTCCTCGTCGACTGGACCGAGACCTAGTAGCTCCCACCTGTTCCTGATTAGGACCACTGGAGGAAGCACTTCGACGGCTCAAAGATGCTCGGGGGCTTGGGAGCCGGCATCGTCCTCACCATGCCCAAAGGAGACCGGTTGGAGTATGTTCTCCATATCCACTTCAAGGCCTCCAATAACGTTGCCGAATATGATGCGCTGGTGCATGGCCTCCGGCTAGCCAGGGAAATCGGCGTCAACCGGATCCTTTGCTTCGGCGATTCGGATATGGTGATGCAAGAGGTATCCAGAGAGTGGTATGCCCTCAATGCAAACATGGATCTCTACCGGTTCCACGTAAAGAAGCTCAGCGCCTGCTTCGCTCGTGTCCCTCGTTTCCCTTGCGTCAACAACGAGGCAGCCGATTCGCTCGAACGAATCAGATCCACCAGGCAGGCGATCCCAACAGGGGTCTCCTTGGAGCATCTGCGCAAGCCCTCCATCAACCTGTATCCCGAGTCGGATTCCATTATCTGGGTGGGGAGCGCCCCGTTTGACGGCACGGTAGACACGGAACCAGTAGAACCCGCAAACAAGAAGGCTCGCACCAACTCTGGCAAGTCCGTACCCTCCGACTCACAAGACCCAGGGGCTGTTGACTGATCCATTGCAAATGTATCTATAATTTTTGATGTTCCATGCTTTGTTTTATCTACTTTCTTGTGTTTTGTCCACACTTTGGAGTACTTTTCATATGATTTCTTGTACTAACCTATTAACAAGAGCCACAGTGCCAGTAGCCTGTTTTCTGCTGTTTTTGGTTCCAGGAAGTCAGAAAATGAATATTCTCAGAATTGGACGGGACAAAAGCCAAAGTTACTATTTTCCCGGAAGACTCACAGAGCCAGAAGGGGAGTCGTAGAGGGGCCACAGGGTGGCCACACCACCCCATGGCACGGGTCCCCCCAGGCCGCGCCAGGGCATGGTGTGGGCCCCCTGGCTGGCCACCGACCTTGCCTCCTTCGCCTATATATTCCCCCCGAGGCAAAAACCCTAAATCGTCAAGCCTCCAGCCACGAAAAGTTCCACAGTGCCGCCATCGAAAAGTTCCACAGTGCCTGCCGGGACGGGGAAGTGCCCCCGGAGCCATCTCCATTGATCTCCACCACCATCTCCATCACCATTGCTGATTCCCATGATGAGGAGGGAGTAGTTCTCTCTCGAGGCTAAGGGTTCTACCGGTAGCTATGTGTTCATCTCTCTCTCTATGCATGATCATATTGTGATCATGAGCTTGTAATCTATAGATCTACCTTGCTAAGTGCTTTAATAGATCTCTGATCTCCCCATGTGTGTGAAGTTGACAGTGTGCACACCATGGTGGCACTTAGGCTAGAGATTACAAATACTTGTTATGAGTTATATTTGGAGTTGGATGTTTCTATGAAATTGTGGTGTTTGTTGGAACCATCTAGAGCTCAAGGTGATAGTGTGGGGTTATCTAGATGGGAAAGGCTTACTTTGAGGTGTTTGTTATAGCCCTACCATCGATTAGAGTGTTCAACCGGAGAGTAGTTCAGAGTAGTATCATAAAGAGAAGATATTTATATGAGAGTGTTCACTAGTGAAAGTATGATCCCTAGGCCTTGTTTCTAAGCATTGAAACACCGTTTGCAACTAGATCTTTACATGTTTGCTTGCTGCCATCTTTATTTCAGTTTGCCTTTAGTCTCTTCCACGCCATCAAGCTATTTTCTAGCACCGTTGTCTTTTATCCATACCACTTGTATTTCACTATCTCTTCGCCGAACTAGTGCACCTATACACCTGACAAGTGTCTTGGGTGTGTTGGGGACACAAGAGACTTCTTGTATCTTGATTGTAGGGTTGCTTGAGAGGAGATACCTTTGACCACTTCCTCCCTGAGTTCGATAAACCTTGGGTGATCCACTTAAGGGAAAACTTGCTGCTATTCTACAAACCTCTGCACTTGGAGGCCCAACAACTGTCTACAAGAATAGAAGTGCGTAGACATCAAGCTATTTTCTGGCACTATTGCCGGGGAGGTAAGGTAAAAGGTATTCACACCGGAGGATTAAAGAAGAAGAACCTCCCACGGCAAACTCCTATTTTCTGGCGCCGTTGCCGGGGAGGTAAGGTAAAAGGTACTCACATCCTCCGGTGTGAGTGCTCGAAGTTATTTCCTTTAGATTCTGCAATTTTGTCTTTTTGTTTCTTGTTTCCACTAGTTAGGCTTAATGGAAAACAATAAAAAAATTAGAGAGCTTTATTGTATTTATCTTGAGTTAGGACATGAAGTGTTTGAAGAGAAAACTAAAAAACCTATGGAACTTTATTTGCATGCTAATAGCAATGTTGTTAGTATGAATTCTTTGGACACCATTGTTGCTAATGCTATGGAAAAGTCTAAGCTTGGGGAAGCTAGTTTTTATGAAAATGATCTTTTTAGTTCCCCAGCTTTAGAAGATAGCTATTATATTGCTTATGATGATACCAAACCTCCAATATACGATGATTATAATGATGAATATGATATTTTCAGTCCATCTACTATTGAGGAGAAAATTAATGATTACAATATGCCTCCTATGTTTGATGATTATGGTGATGAGAATAATAATGATAGCTATTTAGTTGAATTTTCTCCTACTACAATTAATAAGAATAACTATGTTTATGTGGAGAGTAATAATGATTATATGCATGTGGCTGATGATAAGAATGTTTTATGTGATAGTTATATTGTTAATTTTATTCATGATGCTACTGAAAGTTATTATGAGAGAGGGAAACATGGTTTTATGTGTCTCAACAATATTAAGTTTTCCCTCTTTATGTTGAAAGTCTTGAAGTTGCACTTGTTTTGCTTTACTATGCTTGTTGCTTTGTGCTTTCATGACTTGTTTGTTTACAAGATTCCTATGCATAGGAAGTGGGTTAGACTTAAATGTGCTTTGAATTTGCTTCTTGATGCTCTCTTTTACTTCAATTCATATTTCTTATGTGAGCATCTTTTCAAACTATCATGCCTAACTTAAAGGCGTTAAAAAAATACTTATTGGGAGATAACCCAAAAGTTTTAGATGAGTCTTGGAAGTTATTAATTCAGTAATAACCGCTCCTTATCCTTTTTATTTGCTTTTTGTGCCAAGAGTAACCTCTAATGAGTGAGAAGTAATGATTGGGAAAGTTGCTGTCCCAAAACAGATTTCTGTGCTTCACCGTAAAAATTCGTGTAAATTATCTGAACGTCTTTTTGAGGCATGAATTTTTTTGCTTCTGCCCCAGCTTGTTATCTAACTTTCTTTAGTTCAACACTTTTCGATTTGAGCAACAGAAGGTCTTCAAAAAAATTCGTGTTTACCTGCTGGTCTGTTTTGACAGATTTCTGCCATTTTCTGCATTTGCTTCTTGTTGGTTCCTTTTTGAGTTCTTTTGGGGAATTGAGCTTTTTGAGAGAAGTGCTTCAGTAGCTAGTGTTCTAATGGAAGTTTATTGGTGTTGGAACAGAACCTAAAGACTTATTATCTTGAGTGCACTAATGTTGCTAATAAAAATTGTGTGAAGTTTTGTATGAAGGAAAATTTTCAGGTGTATGGAAGGAATGAGTAATGAGATGAAGGATGGACTAAAGCTCAAGCTTGGAGATGCCATGCATGTCACCCCAAGAAATATCCAAGAAGTACAAGCATCAAAGCTTGGGGATGCCCAAGGCATCCCCTTCTTCATCAATAAAAATCCCAGGTTTCTTCCAAACACTTCATTTTTATTGTTTCATGCATAGTTGTGTTGTTCTTGGAGCGTCTTCTTCTTTGTTTTCGTTTTGGTTTTTCGTTTGCTTAGTTTTCTGAATAAATTGGTTGGACCCCCTCTTTCATACATTGGTTTTCAAATAGTTAGGTTTGGTTTGGAAAAGAGTAGGAAATCTCATGCTTATGTGGTAAAAAGAGCTCGTTTTTGACTGTGGCCTATGCTTTGTCATGCCATGCTTGATATTATTTTGGCTTTATGCTTAGTATTCTTTGCTGTAGCATGACTTGTTATAAAAAATTGAGATTGCTTAATGTGCCTTGGATTAATGATGCGTTGTTTTAGCATATTAAAGCATAGTATAGTGGTATTCTCCTTTGATGCTTTATTTGGGTTGACTTGGCGCATGCTCACACCATGTTATGACTATTCCAAGTCACTATAGCCTTTATGATCCTTTAGTTTTCTACTTGTAGTATCACTTTATGCTTTGATCAATGATGTTTTGTCATTCTGCATGATTATGGCCATTATTGCTCTCTTAGTTTGTCGCTCCCAGTCTTTTGCTAGCCTCCACAACCAAGTTTGAGTTCCACTCATGCATCCAACTCCTTAAACCAAGATATTCCAAAGAGTCCACCATACCTACCTATTAGCATATGCTATTCCAAGTATATTCATGCTTTTGTTTACCTTCCAAATTAAACTTGTTATGAGAAAACTAGTGATTAAAGCTCTCACGAACTTGATGGCACACTTTACTTTTCTTGCCCTTAATAAACTTGAACCATTGTGTCGTCTATGTTGTATATGCTTGCACTTATTTGTTGGGAATTAGCAGAACCATGCTTTCATGGGGAACGCTTTCAACATTTCACTTGGTACTTGTACCTAGTTGATATCATGCTCTTTTGTATATGGATGTCGTCGGTGTGAAATGAAAGGGGAGCTTGTAAGTCCATGGAGTTATGTATATGTGTTAGAGAAACGCCTGGGCTGCTGGTCTAATCCATGCTGACATGGTGGAAACCTGCAGCGTAACCATAATGAGCTGTCTATGAAGAATTCTTCTTATAAAAAAAGAGTCCTATATTGAGAAAAAAAGTGAAAAAAGAAAAAAAAGAGATTATGAAAAGAGGAAAGAGAGAAAAAAGCACCATATTCCCATGGTAAATAAGAATATTGCTGAGATGCTCGTTGTCTGCTTGCCTTGTCATTTTGATATGGGGATTCTTCCGTATCATCGGGCAAGGGGTACCCCGTTGGCGGTTCTCTATGATACACATATACTTACGATGACAAGAACTTACCGGTGACTAAACTTGAGTAGCATGAGGATCGGACCTCGTATACAAGGGACATGAGATTTCTAACTTATACTTCATCAAGCATGTACACCTTAGTTTGTTCACTTTAACCTTAATCACTTCAAGATGCTTATGATAGGGGAAATGAGAGATGAAAACTATAAGTACCATAATTTTTGGAAGCTCTTTATGAAACTTGAATCTCTGCTTCCTTCTACGAAGGCCTTTCTTCCACCATTATATTGAGTCTCCACCTTCTACCTTTATGCACCTACTTTGAGAGCATAGTGGCCATTCTTAGTTATATGTGCATTGTCCCAAGACTAGTTGATTGATGCTTACCTTGATATTGCTTGTTTTAAACTATTTGTATCTAGTCACTCTTGTGAACTTTGAAGGTGTCCTATGCATTTATATTTGCTACTCTATGAGGGACAAGCTGAATGCTATTATTCTATGTTTTCTTTATGTGAAACAAACAAACGTCTTGCAAAGTATTGTTATTCATGAATCTTTTGTTTGTGCCTTTTCTTGTTGTAACATAGTTGCTTTGTCTTATTGTTAGAACTTTATCTTTCATGTTATGATTTAAGTACTATGATCCCAGCTTCGAATGTTTTACAAATACTTTGATCAAGTTTATGATGGTTCATGTCACCTCAAAAATTATTATTTCTTTTTATCACTTACCTACTCGAGGACGAGCAGGAGTTAAGCTTGGGGATGTTGATACATTGCAGATGTATTTATAATTTTTGATGTTCCATGCTTCGTTTTATCTACTTTGTTGTGTTTTGTCCACACTTTGGAGTACTTTTCATATGATTTCTTGGACTAACCTATTAACAAGAGCCATGGTGCCAGTTGCCTGTTTTCTGCTGTTTTTGGTTCCAGGAAGTCAGAAAATGAATATTCTCGGAATTGGACGGGACAAAAGCCAAAGTTACTATTTTCCCGGAAGACTCACGGAGCCAGAAGGAGAGTCGGAGAGGGGCCACAGGGTGGCCACACCACCCCATGGCGTGGGTCCCCCTAGGCCGCGCCAGGGCATGGTGTGGGCCCCCTGGCTGGCCACCGACCTTGCCTCCTTCGCCTATATATTCCCCCCGAGGAAAAAACCCTAAATCGTCAAACCTCCAGCCACGAAAAGTTCTGTAGCGCCGCCGCCACCGAAGGGTAGATTCGGGGGACAGAAAGTCTCTGTTCCGGCACCCTGCCGGGACGGGGAAGTGCCCTCGGAGCCATCTCCATCGATCTCCACCACCATCTCCATCACCATTGCTGATTCCCATGATGAGGAGGGAGTAGTTCTCTCTCAAGGCTAAGGGTTCTACCGGTAGCTATGCGTTCATTTCTCTCTCTATGCGTGATCATATTGTGATCATGAGCTTGTAATCTATAGATCTACCTTGCTAAGTGCTTTAATAGATCTCTGCTCTCCCCATGTGTGTGAAGTTGACAGTGTGCACACCATGGTGGCACTTAGGCTAGAGATTACAAATACTTGTTATGAGTTATATTTGGAGTTGGATGTTTCTATGAAATTGTGGTGTTTGTTGGAACCATCTAGAGCTCAAGGTGATAGTGTGGGGTTATCTAGATGGGAAAGGCTTACTTTGAGGTGTGCTGTTATAGCCGTACCATCGATTAGAGTGTTCAACCGGAGAGTAGTTCAGAGTAGTATCATAGAGAGAAGATATTTATATGAGAGTGTTCACTAGTGAAAGTATGATCCCTAGGCCTTGTTTCTAAGCATTGAAACACTGTTTGCAACTAGATCTTTACATGTTTGCTTGCTGCCATCTTCATTTCAGTTTTCCTTTAGTCTCTTCCACGCCATCAAGCTATTTTCTGGCACTGTTGTCTTTTATCCATACCACTTGTATTTCACTATCTCTTCGCCGAACTAGTGCACCTATACACCTGACAAGTGTATTGGGTGTGTTGGGAACACAAGAGACTTCTTCTATCTTGATTGCAGGGTTGCTTGAGAGGAGATACCTTTGACCACTTCCTCCCTGTGTTCGATAAACCTTGGGTGATCCATTTAAGGGAAAACTTGCTGCTGTTCTACAAACCTCTGCACTTGGAGGCCCAACAACTGTCTACAAGAATAGAAGTGCGTAGACATCACTGACTCATCAAGCGGCTCGGGGGTTGCCGTTCCGGGTACCTCATCCGGACGACCCCCGATGCCCCTCAACCAGAGAACAGAAGCGTCCTCACTATCCAGGAGATACCATCCTGGGGGCAGCCCTTCATGAACTACATCGCCAATGGAGAGCTTCCGGATGACGAGGTGGAGGCCAGGAAAATCCAGCGGCGCGCGCATATGTACACCATCATCAACAAGGAACAGTATAAGCGCAGCGTATCCGGCATCTTCCAACGGTGTGTCAATGTGGACACAGGCTACCGGCTGCTCAAGGACATCCACCAGGGAGAGTGTGGGCATCACTCTTCATCTAGGGCAATAGTCGCCAAGGCGTTCCGCCACGGTTTCTATTGGCGCACCGCCCTCGAGGATGCCGAGAAGCTAGTCCGCGCGTGCAATGGATGCCAACACTTCGGGCAGCTCAGGCACATGCCGACTACTGTACTCAAGACTATACCGATCACCTGGCCTTTCGCTATCTGGGGCCTCGACATGGTCGGTCCCTTCAAGTGGGAGTGTGCTGGCATGACTCACCTGCTGGTGGCAGTAGACAAGTTCACAAAGTGGAAAGAGGCCAAGCCTATCCAGAAGCTGGACGGGGCAATAGTCGTCACCTTCTTCACCCACATCATTAACCGGTTCGGCTACCCCAATAGTATCATCACGGACAATGGCACGAACTTTGCCAAGGGGGCCTTCGCCCGGTTCTGCAGCAACAAGGGCATCCGGCTGGACCTCGCTTCCGTCGCACACCCGTAGTCCAATGGGCAGGTTGAAAGGGCAAACGGCCTAGTGATAGCTGGAATCAAGTCATGCCTCATCGAGCCCTTGGAGAGGTTGCCCAGATGCTGGATTGAGGAACTTTCGGCTGTGTTGTGGAGCCTCCGCACCACGCCGAACAGGTCAACCGGTTTCACACCATTCTTCCTCATCTACGGCTCGGAAGCCGTCCTCTCCGCGGGCATCGAGTTCGACTTACCGCACAAGCTCCTCTACGATGAAAAGGCCAACCAGGAGGCGCGGGAGGATGGTGTGCACCTTCTCGAGGAGGCCCGCGAGCTAGCACTATCCATATCAGCCCTGTACCAGCAGCGCCTACGCCACTACCATTGTAGCCGGATCCGCCCCGTCGCATTCCGCGAGGGCTATCTGGTTCTCCGGCTGGTGCAAGACATGAAGGGCATGCACAAGTCATCGCCACCCTGGGAGGGTCCCTTCATCATCAGCCGGGCGCTTCTCAACGACTCCTACTACCTCATCGACGCGTAGCAGCCACGCAAGAACAAGATGGACAAGTTGGACGATGAACCAGAACGCCCCTGGAACGCAGCCCTGCTCCGCCTGTTTTACACCTAGTCACCAGAGAGTGTATGTATCCCACGAACTCTATGAATGAAAATGCAGACCCTGCGAGTCACTCGGGGGCTCCTTGCTATAAATTTGTGTATATTCGTTTCTGGTTCAGTTTTTTTGGCTTCGGCAACCCCTACCTGAGGGCTCGCCGGCTGGCCCGACCTGCTAAATCAACAAACCAGCTGAGTAGTGTGCGATGATGTTAGAGGCCCACTCTTCGTCTCAGCTACAGACCGCAACCCGGCTATCCGGATAGGAAGAGCAAAAGCCCGAGGCATCCGACACGAAAAATGGGGAGGAGATGCGACGGATCGGGTGTCCCGACCTTGCAACTAGTTTGAGATGATCCAGCTACTAAGCCGTCAGTACCGTGCGCAATGTACTGTCAGCTTCCTTCGATTCTGGCTGTAGACCGCAACCCGGCTGCCCGACAAGGACGTAGTGTAAACAACAGAGCACACGGGAAATTGACTAAGTGTCCAGAGAAGCACAAGCTAGTTTTCGAAAAATAAATCTACCTTCCGGCTAAAAGGCGCTACCTTAACCGGCTAACCTATTAACGGGTGGGAATGTATATATTTGTTTTGTACGACTACATCGAGTCGGAATTCAAGAAGGAGGAAGATTCGAAGTCCTTGCCTTCATCAAGCGCTCCGAATCTCGGGGCACACACCCACTGGGTGCGCTCGCGCGCCCCTAGTGGAATCTTGTAGTTTCCGACTGGCTAAAGGCATTTAGCCAAATATTTGGAGCCCAGGTGAGGGCAAGGGCAGGAAGAAAGGAAAGAAGGATTTGAAGCACCTGTCTGCGCCAGCTACTCCAAATCTCGGGGGCTACACCCAGTGGGTGCGCTGGCGCGCCCCCACTAGAATTGAAGTTCCCCCGGCTGCAGGCGTTCAACCAGCGAAAGTAACCGGGTACCTCCTAGGTTGGGGTAGCCAGCTAGAGGTGTCTAGCCGGATGAAGCTAAAGACTCGAAGAAAAGAAAGAAGAAGCAAAGCACCTGGCTACGCCAGCTACTCTGAATCTCGGGGGCTACACCCAGTGGGTGTGCTGGCACGGCCCCACTAGAGTTGGAGTCCCCCGGCTAAAGGTGCTCAGTCGGGCGAAGGTAGCCGGACGAGTTCAGCCGGCGAAATATCAAAACTTCAAAGCGCACAAAAATCACAAGTTGGAAGCAAGCCAAATAGTTCAGTTGGATAAAAAAGGGGAGACGAAGCTCCCATAAGTTCACCCAGTGTTACAAACAGCTGGCGCACATGACAAAGTTCAATCAAGCAAAATAAATACAAGTCCAACCGGCATCCGAGGATTACTTCTAGGCGGCAGGGCCCTTGCCATGGGGAGGATCCCAACTAGAAGCGGTCTCGGGAGGCGGAGGAGGCGTGTTGGCAGATCCGGCTCCGGCATCCCCACCAGTCGGCTTCGACGAAGCTTCCGCATCAGGCGTGCCGGCAGACTCCGGTTCAGTGAGGACCTCGTCAACGTCCGCATAATCGGCGATCTTGATGGCGGAGGCCTGGAGCTCCGGATGGGCCTGGCGGATGGCGGCCCGGAAGCCTCCGTCGATCTTCTCGATGCGGGCGTCCTTGTACCAAGAGAGCATCAGGGCCAAGGCCATTTCTACCTCGGCTCGCGCTGCCAGAACCCTCAGCCGATCGACGGTAGCTAGCACCTCCGTCACCTTGGCCGCCAGCTACGCCATCGTCTTCGGAACTGGCGTGTCCAGCCATAGAAACATGAAGATAGCCTAAGTTGCCTGGCGAAGCATGGCGGCCTCCTCACCAAGGAGGACGACCAACTCCTGGGCGGTCGGCTGCTCCCCCGGCCAGTTCTCCTGCAGCCGGTTATACGCCAGCAGGTCTACGCCGAGATAAAATGCTGTCAGAAAAAAGGAATGTCAGATCCGACTACCCGATCCAGAGAGATGAAGATAGGCGGAGAAAAACTTACCCTTGGCCGTGTGCCCGACCTGCATTAGCTCCTCCACCAGAGCCTTCTCCCAAATAGTCAGTCGTGTGACCTCCTTCTCTTGGTCCTTGTTCTAGGCTTCGAGGAGGTCAAAAGCTTGGGCCCGGCTAGCGAGGGTGGCATCGTGCTCCTTGACGGTGGCATCCAGGGCATCCAGCTTGGCGTGCCAGTCCTTATTCTGTAGCCGAAGCATGGAATTGGACTTGCTCAGCCGGTCAGTCGCATTCTTCAGGCGATCGATTTCCCGCTGAGCGCACACCATGATGGCTGCGGAAACCGACTATCAGCAAAAAAATGGAGAAAGGGAAATACAAAAGCATCCGGCAGTTGTATCCGACTGAAGGGACTTACTCTGGGAGGTCATGTTGGCAGCCGCGAGCTTCTGCTCTGGGGTCCGGTTGCTGCCGGCTGCGGCCTTGAGCAGCCGGATCTCCTCCACTGCCAGCTCAAGGGTGGCGGCAAGGTCTGCCAGTGAGGCAGTAGAGGAGGCATCATCATCGATGGCATTGGAGATCAGTGACTCCTTCGCCTCTGACACTGTTGTACGCCACTCCTCTCCCGGCTCATCGTTGGAGTTGTCGTCGGTGACGACCACAAGCTCCTTGCTGATGGAGGCCCTCCTCACAGCCATAGGGGAACTACCTCCACTTTGTGAAGAAGACACAGCCATTTCCGGCTGCACCAACATGGTTGGCGTGGCGTTCCCCGCTCCGGCTGCGGTAGTCGGATCAGCTTGAGGCGGTGGCAGATATGGTGCCCTAGGTGAAGGAGGGGGAGCAGAAGCAGATCGGGGTGGCACGGTGTCCGGCGCATGGGGCAGCGAGCCAATGGGCGCCTGCGCCAGGCTCGCGGCACCAAAGGAAACCAGCGTGTTCAACAAAAGAAGACAAGAAAGAAGCAAAGGCAAATAAGCAAAAGACAGAAAAATTGGCACAAGGAAAGGAAGAAAAGGCACAAGGGCTAGCGAATGGCTTACCCCGGCACCACGGGCGGTGGCCCCTTCTTGCAGCCAAGGTGGCTGGGCGGAAGGGCGCCGGTCCGGCTCCTCCAGGGTGGGCCGGCTAGACCTGCTCCCGCCGGCGCCAGATCAGCTGGAGCTGCTTCCTCCAGCACTAGACCGGTTGGAGTCATCGTCCAACACGCGGCGCTGGGCTGGCTCGAGAGCCGGCGCGGCCTCCTCCTCCTTGTTGACCTCCGCGTGGGGGTTGGGGGCTGGCTCGTAGTTCCGGCTGGGGAAGACATCGTCGTCCCCATCCGACTCCTCGCCGAACCGGCGAGTGCCTAGCTCGGGAAGGTCAGGCGTGAAGTTCTGAAGGGGGTCTCTCCCTCCTCCCAGAGGATACATGGGAACATCTGCCAAGAAGAAAGAAGCGCAAGAGGTTAGCTGGATGGCAAAAAGTCATAAGCAGAAAAACCGGCTGACAAGAAACTTACCCGGGGCGCGCGATTGTCGCGGCTGTAGGGGACCAGCCCGAACTTCCAGCCTTCCGGCAGCCGCTCCTTCGTGATCGTCCACACCCACTCCTTCAAGTTGTGGTAGCGGGGATCACGGCGGGACAGCCGGGTCGGGTCCAGCCGACCATAGTAGAAGCACATCTTATGCGCGCACTGCTGCAGCGGCATCATTAGCCGGGACATCCAACTGATGCTGATGTCCAGGCCGGTTAAGCCGGCGGTGACGAGGGCACGCATGCGCTGCAACATCGCGTTTGACTCCATCTTCTCCCCGTAGATCTTCAGATCCCATTGCTGTCGGCTAGATTCCACGTCCTGGAAAGCCGGCAGATTGATCCGATCCTTGTCGGTGAGGTTGCGGACATAGAAGTACGACTGTTGACACAGTCGCACTGTGTCCTGCAGCCGGAACTTGGGGTAGCCGGTCTGCGTGTGGGAGTAGATGGAGGTGCCGCCACACGTCAGAATCGGCCTCTTGGTGAACTAGACCTGCGACCGGACACGGAAGAGCCGGCAGGAGAGCCTGAGATCCGGCTGGATCCCGAGGTAACTCTCGCAGAAGGCCACGAAGTGTGCCAACGTGCCGATAGCGTTGGCGCCGAGGTGGTGGAGGCGGAGGTCGAAGAAGGCAAGGAAGGTGAGGAAGAAGGGGTGCACCGACAATGCGAAGCCACGGGCAAGGTGTGAAAGGGAAATTACCTGCTCCCCCTCCGCAGGGTGCGACGACTCCTCTCCCGCCAGCGCGAGCCACACCGCTACCTCCGTCTCCGGCGGTAGCCCGTGGGTGGCACGGTAGTTTTCAATGTGCTCCTCCGTCACGAAGGAGCCAAACCAGGCTCCACGCTCGGCGGCCATCTCCGGCTTGCTGGGCATTGCACCGGCTAAGGAGTGGCGGTGGCTCGTACCTCCGACGATGCTAAACTAGCGGCGCGGCGGACTACAGCGGCAGCAGCAAGTGAGGCAGAGCGAGGAAGGCAAGGGCACATGGGAAGACTGGGGAGGCAGTGAACGGAAGGAGGAATTGCCCTCCCCGGGAAGATTGGGGAGGCAGCGTAACCGTCCGCGGTGCTACGCGTCTCCCATCGAGCTGCACCCCACCCTCCCTACCGCCCAGGATCCTTTGTGCAGACGCGGGATGCGCAGACGATCCTAGAGCAGAAACCAAAGAGGCAGGCGACAGTTTCCCGAGGCGACGTGCGACAGGACGTTACGCTGCCCGCCGCAGTGCAATGATGGCGCGTGCGTGCGTGGCCGGCATCAGCACTAACGTCACGGGTAGCACAACCACCACACGTAGCCGGCCAGAAATTTCAAAGTTGAAGAGGAGCGCGCGCATATTTCACCTAAGGGCGAAATCTACACGCGCTCGGGCGCTAGTGTCGGGAGGATGACCTTCGGATACCCCAATCGAATAAGAACCATGGCAGTCGGCTCACGTCCGGCTGGGTGAGCACATCCTGACACAAACAAGTCAAGCCGTCTACTTCATGGTAGCCGTAACCGTGAGGAGGAGCAAGGCACGGGACCGGCTACATCAGCATAGCCAGACTCAATCAGCATGACAGTGCAACGTGTTGCACAGCTCACGGTACGCCCTGGTATGATGACAATACCCGCAACTACACGGTCATAACGAAGACTTTGCTGGGTGACGCGGGAAAAGTGGCTAGAGGCTGACGACAGGCTCACACGGCGTTCACTATACCCACGACAACCCTACTGCATGTACTCTGATGGGATGTAAGTGTACAGAATACTGTAGATGACCAGCCTGCTAGGACTCGCCTGTGGGGCCGCCAGCCAGACTGGACAGTGATACTGTTGCCTCTCTGCCTATATAAGGAGAGGCAAGGTCCACATAGGAAGGGTTGGCCTCAGTGCATTTAAGGTGGTAGCTAGAGAATACAGCTCAAGGAGCGATTGTAGCTTGTATACTACTCATAGTCAGACCGGCAGGAGTAGGAGCTTTACCTCATCACGAGGGCTCCGAACATGGGTACTTTCTGTGTCTCGCTACACTTTCTTGTATCCAATCCCGCATGAGGATGCCGTCGAGAGCTTCCCTGCTAGTCCCCACACCTCTATCTAACATGTTTAGGTACTGCCATTCCCAATACAATGACATTATGCATGGAAGTTCTGGATTCTGTCGCATTCAAAGGGCACAAACAGAATTTGTAAGTATGAAGGTTGAGTATACAAAAGGGGGACATGTAATTCATACACGTTAACTACCTAATAGCGCATGGATCATACGAGCTCAGTTCTTACACACAGAATGCTTAGAAAATACAGGTGAGATAAAATATAGGCGAGACAAAACTAGGAACGGAATGTGAAACTAGTAGTGGTAAACAACACACTCACCCATCCGCCAGATCCCGTTGAGAATCTCATAGCAGACATACGTGTCCCTGGCTGCGTACTTGATCGCATCGTAATTTAGGTGCCTCCGCTCCCATCGCGCGTGCAGGTGCTTTGGAAACTCGACCTTCATGCTGGTGTACTCACGGTCGATGATGTCGGCAGCGACTCCAGCCATGCCAGCTTTCCTCGTATCGTCATCCGGGTACCTCCACAAATGTTGGAGATCGACGTGATTGACGACATGAACAAGGAGATCCCGCTCTAGCTTCAGAGTGTCATTCTTGATGTTGATGTTGTTGAAGTAGATCTCCCTCCTGTGTAGGAACTTGCAAAGCTCCAGGGATACACAGTTGGCCCTGCATATGTGGTATAGGAGGCAGTGGTTGCGCATGGACAGCTACAAAATCGCTGCCCTCTTCCTATCTCCGATATACTCGAGGTCAAGGCTGACGATCTTGTACCTGTCCATCGGCTTCTGTAGCCACTGCTCGTACATTGCGATGACCTTGGCGACCTCTGCTGACGCATTTGTGTGGACGACCGTCAACTCGGTGGTGCCATGGGCTGTGATGGTGTACTCGTCGGTGAAGTCACTCCCATCACCGAACACGCCGTAGTCCGCATCCATGGCATCAGCTAATGCGGCGGCGGTGGCCTAGCATTGGTAGCGGTGGATGGGACTAGGCATGGCGGTGGAGTAATCTTTTGCGATGGTATGGCGCAGCGGAGCCGGTGCCTACGACAGTGTCGATGGTTCTTGCGGTGGCTGCGGCAGTAGCGGCAGAAGGAGTTGGGGATTTTTGCATAGTGTTATGCTGTGGAGATGAAAGGCGATGCGTAAAAGGGGTGTGCGCGTGTCGTAAATTGCGTTTACCAATATTCCGGTTATACCCAAGTGGAAGCAAGTTTGACCGGTGAGCACCGTTGGTTTCCAATCCTAGCGATTAAATTCGGTGGTCGTGCCTGGTAGGTGATGGGACGGCTGTGCGACGTGGCTTTGGCGTGGCACAGACCGGTCACGGAGACCATCGTCCCGATCTGCACCGGGTGCGCGGTGCTGACACGACGTAACGTGACAGGACAGAAGGAAGTGTATAGCTATTTGTGATTATTATTCCCAACAAGTTTAAGGGAAGTGTAAGCATAGACAGGGACCTCGCATCCCTACACCCTGGGCAGCCGCCCGACCACTTAGGCCTGCCGATTGCGAAAGCTTGAAATTTCCTCTCTTTAATTTGGTGATTTTGTCTAGAATTTGCCAAATTGAAGCTCATTATCCCATGCTTCTAGAAGTTTCTGGGTAGGCCACTGGTGTAAGCATGCATGATCAAGCAACTTTGAAACACACGTGTCGGTGGAAAAGCATGAGGTTTCAACGCACCACATAGTTTAAGGGTCTAGAAACGGTAAGAGAATTAAACATTATTAGTGGTTGGGCCAGCACAGTGATGGGTCGGTCAGCTAGAAGTTGCTGATTCCTAAGTAAGGGGACACCAGGCCGGTCTTGACATACTCCCTCATGAATTTGCCATAAGCAGTGTGCTTAGCCTTGGTTGCCGACTTGTGTTTACTAGCCGGTCTTTTACCAATGCCAACCGCATGCGGAATCAAGATGGCAATCCTCGGATTGACTCCTTTCTTATAGAAAGGGCACCTGAGCTCCCCAAGTCGAGTGCGGAACGGGATTCTCCCGCTCTTGAGCTTCTTCATGACATGGCGGCTCTTGTTGTCCCTATTCTCCTTGTCAGAGTCCATCTCACTTGAATCTACCTGTAATGTATGAAATGCAAACTAAAATGAGCAAAATAATAAATATATATTCCTCCCACCATTCCAAGTTACTTTCAATACAATAACATATTTACACAGGTTCAACAGTTCATTACGGCTGTCTCCCCAGCTCGCTCCTAAATTAATGTGGTTTGTGTTCTTGATAACTTATTAATAAATAAATAACGGGGATTCATTCAGAACGGACTAGATCTCTCCATGTACCGGTTTGTATGGTGCATCTAATCATTAGGGCTAGATTTTTTTTATGAAACCAGGACTAGGTTAAGCTCAAGCAGAAAATATGAAACATGTAGAAATAGATGTACCTCCAGGTACACGAGCAGAGCGTGTTCGTCGAACTCCACGCCCTGATCGGGGCCTCTGAAGTCGTCAGCACTGGCGAGCACATAGTCCACCAAGGGGTTGAACTGCACGTCCTCATTGCCTTGTGCTGCATGATTCTCCTCTAGATCTGCCACAGGAAGCACCACCCCAGTGGCGATGCCCGCACACTCACCCCGACACACTGGTTTCATGGAGAAGGTTCGTGGCTGTACGTTGAGGATTGTGGGATTTTGCTAGATAGGTAAGAGAGAGGAGTGGATGAGTGCGAATGGAGGACCCAATAGGCTGGGTTTTTAATGTGGGGACGTTTAGGCCTCCTCGAGGGCCCTGGTAGGCAGCTCTTCTGGCTATGGCTACCGCGTGGAAGGTTCGTGCGGTGGGGGCATGTCGGAAGTGAGAGTGCAGGCGCGCTGCATAGTAAAAATGGTATAGCCCATGGGTCGTGGATGATCAATTGCCGTGTAGTAGACTTGTAGCCTTTGCAGACTAGATTAAACGTGACATGACCACTCGACGACTTTTTCTATGGACGGCTTCATGTTCCTTCTTGTAGAAGTCTCACTGAGGGAGACGTCTGTGTTGTCTCACGTTGTACTGTGAAGGGCATGACGTGTGCAACGATCCTCATTGGATCACACAGGATCAACGGTTGGTGCGCACGATCCGTGTGACAACTGTGACAACCAATCAGGGCGTAGCAGACAGAGTGAGCACATGTTTCGGCTTCTACGAGAGAGAGAGAGGGGGCAAAACTAAGTACTACCAAAAACACCAAGGGAAAAACTGAGTAGTATCAAAATGGAAAGTGAGTGTCTTGTACAATTAAATACATCGTGGCATACATCAAATTATGCCAAGATGGATCCACTAGAGTTCATTGGATATGTGCTCTTCTCATAAACCACCTAGATCCACTAGAGTTCATTGCATGTGTGTTACTCTCATAAACCACATGGATCCACTAGAATCATTGAATGTGTGTTCTGATCAAAAACCACATATGGATCCACCAAAGTCATTGTATGTCTGTTCTTTTCATAGACCACATGGATCCACCACTTTCATTGCATGTGTGTTCTTTTCACAAACCACATATGGATCCACCAGAGTCACTGCATGTGTGTTATTTCCAGGCACCACATGGATCCACTAGTGTCATTGCATGTGTGTGCTTTTCATGAACCACAACTAGAGTCATTGCATGTTTGTTCTTTTCATAAACCACATGGATCCACTAGAGCCATTGCATGTGTGTTCTTTTCACAAACCACACATGGATCCAGTAGAGTCATTGCATGTATGTTCTTTTCATTAACCAAAGCTAGAGTCATTGAATGTGTGTTCTTTTCACAAACCACATATGCATCCACCAGAGTCATTGCATGTATGTTCTTTTCATAAACCACACGGATCAACTAGAGTCATTGAATGTTTGTTCATTTCACAAACCACATATGCATCCACCAGAGTCATTGCATGTTTGTTCTTTTCATAAACCACATGGATCCACTAGAGTCATTGCATGTGTGTTGTTTTCACAAACCACATATGGATCACCAGAATCATTGCATGTGTGTTCTTATCCTAAACCAGCACTAGAGTCATTGCATGTGTGTTATTTTCATAAAGCACATGGATCCACCAAAGTAAATGCATGTGTGTTGTTTTGATGAACCACATAGATCCACCAGTGTCATTGCATGTGTGTTCTTTTCATGAACCACATGTATCCACCACTGTCATTGCATGTGTGTTATTTTCACAAACCACATATGGATCCACTAGAGTCATTGCATGTGTGTTCTTTTCAAGAACCACATCTAGAGTCATTGAATGTGTGTTCTTTTCACAAACCACATATGGATCTATCATAGTCATTGCATGTCTGTTCTTCTCAAGAACCACATGGATCAACTAGAGTCATTCCATGTGTGTTCTTGTCACAAACCACATATGGATCTACCAGAGTTATTGCATGTGTGTTCTTTTCAAGAACCACATATGGATCCACTGGAGTCTTTGCATGTGTGTTCTTTTCACAAACCACATATGGATCCACCAGAGTCATTGCATGTGTGTTCTTTTCACAAACCAGCACTAGAGTCATTTCATATGTGTACTTATCCTAAACCAGCACTAGAGCCATTGCATGTGTGTTCTTTTCATAAAGCACATGGATCCACCAGAGTCATTACATGTGTGTTATTTTCATGAGCGACATGGATCCACTAGAGTCATTGCATGTGTGTTCTTTTCATGAACCACAACTAGAGTCATTGCATGTGTGTTCTTTTCACAAACCACGTATGGACCCACCAGTGTCATTGCATGTCTGTTCTTTTCACAAACCACATATGGATCCACCAGAGTCACTGCATGTGTGTTCTTTTCATGTACCACACATGGATCCACCAGAGTCATTGCTTGTGTGTTCTGTTCACATACCACATATGGATCCACTAGAGTCATTGCATGTGTGTTCTTTTCACAAACCACATATAGATCCACTACTGTCATTGCATGTCTATTCTTTTGATAAACCACATGGATCCAGTAGATTCATTACATGTGTGTTCTTTTCACAAAACACATATGGATCCACCAGTGTCATTCCATGTGTTGTTTTCATGTACCACAACTAGAGTCATTGCATGTGTGTTCTTTTCACAAACGACATATGGATCCACCAGAGTCATTGCATGTCTTTTCTTTTCACAAACCACATATGGATCCACTAGAGTCATTGCATGTGTGTTCCTTTCATGAACCACATATGGAACCAACACTAGAGTCATTACATGCCTGTTCTTGTCCTAAACTAGCAACAGTGTTATAGCATGTGTGTTCTTATCCTAAATCATAGCTAGAGTCATTGCATGTGTGTTCTTTTCACAACCACATATGGATCCACCAGAGTCATTGCATGTGTGTTATTTTCATGAACCACATGGATCCAACAGTGACATTGCATGTGTGTTCTTTTCATGAACCACAACTAGAGTCATTGAATGTGTGTTATTTTCACAAACCACATATGGATCCACCTGTGTCATTAGATGTGTGTTCTTTTCATTAACCACAGTAGAGTCATTGCATGTCTGTTCTATTCATAAACCACATGGATCCACTAGAGTCACTGCCTGTGTGTTCTCTTCGCAAACCACATATGGAACCACTAGAGTCATTGCATGTGTGTTATTTTCATTAACCACAGCTAGAGTCATTGAATGTGTGTTCTTTTCACAAACCACATATGGATCCACCAGAGTCATTGCATGTCTGCTCTTTTCCCAAACCACATATGGATCCACCGGAGTCATTGCATGTGTTTTCTTTTCACAAACCACATATGGATCCACCAAAGTCATTGCATGTGTGTTCTTTTCATGAACCACATATGGATCCACCAGAGTCATTGCATGTGTGTTCTTTTCACAAACCACATATGGATCCACAAGAGTCATTGCATGTGTGTTCTTTTCATGAACCACAACTAGAATCATTGAATGTGTGTTCTTTTCACAAACCACATATGAATCCACCAGAGTCATTGCATGTCTGTTCTTTTCACAAACAACATATGGATCCACCAGAGTCATTGCATAAGTGTTCTTTTCATGAACCACATATGGAACCAGCACTAAAGTCATTGCATGCATGTTCTTATCCTAAACTAGCACGAGTGTCATTGCATGTTTGTTCTTATCCTAAACCATAGCTAGTGTCATTGCATGTGTGTTCTTTTCACAAACCACATATGGATCCACCAGAGTCATTGCATGTGTGTTATTTTCATGAACCAAATGGATCCAACAGTGTCATTGAATGTGTGTTCTTTTCATGAACCACAACTAGAGTCATTAAATATGTGTTATTTTCACAAACACATATGGATCCACCAGTGTCATTGGATGTGTGTTCTTTTCATTAACCACAGCTAGAGTCATTGCATGTCTATTCTTTTCATAAACCACATGGATCCACTAGAGTCATTGCATGTGTGTTCTTTTCACAAACCACATATGGATCCACTAGAGTCATTGCATGTGTGTTCTTTTCATTTACCACAACTAGAGTCATTGAATGTGTGCTGTTATCACAAACCATGTATGGATCCACCAGAGTCATTGCATGTCTGTTCTTTTCACAAACCACATATGGATCCACCGGAGTCATTGCATGTGTGTTATCTTCATAAACCACATATGGATCCACCAAAGTCATTTCATGTGTGTTCTTTTCATGAACCACATATGGATCCTCCAGAGTCATTGCAAGCCTGTTCTTATCCTAAACCACATATGGATCCACCAGAGTCATTGCCTCTCTGTTCTTTTCACAAACCACATAAGGATCCCAGTGTCATTGCATCTCTGTTATTTTCATAAAACACATGGATATACTAGAGTCATTGCATATGTGTTCTTTTCATGAACCACATATATATCCACTAGAGTCATTGCATGTGTGTTCTTATCCTCAACTAGCACTAGAGTTATTGCATGTGAGTTCTTATCCTAAACCAGCACTAGATTCATTGCATTTGCGTTCTTTTCATGAACCACATATGGATCCACTAGAGTCATTGCATGTGTGTTATTTTCACAAACCACATATGGATCCACTAGAGTCATTGCATGTGTGTTCTTTTCATGAACCACAACTAGAGTCATTGAATGTGTGTTCTTTTGACATACCACATATGGATCCACCAGAGACATTACACGTGTGTTCTTTTTCCAAACCACATATGGATCCACCAGTGTCATTGCATGTCTGTTCTTTTTACAAACCACATATGGATCCACCGGTGTCATTGCATGTCTGTTCTTTTGACATACCACATATGGATCCACCAGAGACATTACACGTGTGTTCTTTTTCCAAACCACATATGGATCCACCAGTGTCATTGCATGTGTCTTCTTTTCATGAACCATAACTGGAGTCATTGCATGTGTGTTCTTTTCACAAACCACATATGGATCCACCGAAGTCATTGCATGTCTGTTCTTTTCACAAACCACATATGGATCCACCAGAGTCATTGCATGTGTGTTCTTTTCATGAACCACATATGGAACAAGCACTAGAGTCATTGCATGCATGTTCTTATCCTAAACTAGCACGAGTGTCATTGCATGTGTGTTCTTATCCCAAACCATAGCTAGAGTCATTGCATGTGTGTTCATTTCACAAACCACATATGGATCCACCAGAGTCATTGCATGTGTGTTATTTTCATGAACGACATGGATCCAACAGTGTCATTGCATGTGTGTTCTTTTCATGAACCACAACTAGAGTCATTGAATGTGTGTTATTTTCACAAACACATATGGATCCACCTGAGTCATTGCATGTGTGTTATTTTCATGAACCACATGGATCCAACAGTGTCATTGCATGTGTGTTCTTTTCATGAAGCACAACTAGAGTCACTGAATGTGTGTTATTTTCACAAACACATATGGATCCACCAGTGTCATTGCATGTGTGTTCTTTTCACAAACCATATATGGATCCACCAGAGTCATTGCACATGTGTTCTTTTTCCAAACCACATATGGATCCACCAGTACCATTGCATGTCTGTTCTTTTTACAAACCACATATGGATCCACCAGAGTCATTGCATGTGTGTTCTTTTCATGAACCACATATGGATCCACCAGAGTCATTGCATGTTTGTTCTTTTCATGAACCACATATGGATCCACCAGAGTCATTGCATGTGTGTTCTTTTCACCAACCACATATGGATCCACCAGAGTCATTGCATGTCTGTTCTTTTCACAAACCACATATGGATCCACCGGTGTTATTGCATGTCTGTTCTTTTGATAAAACACATGGATCCACTAGATTCATACATGTGTGTTCCTTTCACAAACCACATATGGATCCACCAGTGTCATTCCATGTGTCTTCTTTTCATGAACCATAACTAGAGTCATTGGATGTGTGTTCTTTTCACAAACCACATATGGATCCACCAGAGTCATTGCATGTCTGTTCTTTTCACAAACCACATATGGATCCACCAGAGTCATTGCATGTGTGTTCTTCTCATGAACCACATATGGAACCAGCACTAGAGTCATTACATGCATGTTCTTATCCTAAACTAGCACGAGTGTCATTGCATGTTTGTTCTTATCCTAAACCATAGCTAGAGTCATTGCATGTGTGTTCTTTTCACAAACCACATATGGATCCACCAAAGTCATTGCATGTGTGTTATTTTCATGAACCACATGGATCGAACAGTGTCATTGCATGTGTGTTCTTTTCATGAACCACAACTAGAGTCATTGAATGTGTGTTATTTTTACAAACACATATGGATTCACTAGTGTCATTGGATGTGTGTTCTTTTCATTAACCACAACTAGAGTCATTGCATGTCTGTTCTTTTCATAAACCACATGGATCCACTAGCGTCATTGCATGTGTGCTCTTTGCACAAACCACATATGGATCGACTAGAGTTATTGCATGTGTGTTCTTTTCATTAACCACAACTAGAGTCATGGAATGTGTGTTCTTTTCACAAACCACTTATGGATCCACCAGATTCATTGCATGTCTGTTCTTTTCACAAAACACATATGGATCCACCGGAGTCATTGCATGTGTGTTCTTTTCACAAATCACATATGGATCCACCAACGTTATTGCATGTGTGTTCTTTTCATGAACCACATATGGATCCACTAGAGTCATTGCATGCCAGTTCTTATCCTAAACCACATATGGATCCACCAGAGTCATTGCATATATGTTCTTTTCACAAACCACATAAGGACCCACCAGTGTCACTTCATGTCTGTTCTTTTCATAAAACACATGGATCCACTAGAGTCATTGCATATGTGTTCATTTCATGAACCACATATGTATCCACTAGAGTCATTGCATGAGTGTTCTTATCCTAAACTAGCACTAGAGTTATTGCATGTGAGTTCTTATCCTAAACCAGACTAGATTCATTGCGTGTGTGTTCTTTTCATGAACCACATATGGATCCACTAGATTCATTGCATGTGTGTTCTTTTTACAAACCACATATGGATCCACAAGAGTCATTGCATGTGTGTTCTTTTCATGATCCACAACTAGAGTCATTGAATGTGTGTTCTTTTGACATACCACATATGGATCCACCAGAGTCAATGCACGTGTGTTCTTTTTCCAAACCACATATGGATCCACCAGTGTCATTGCATGTCTGTTCTTTTTACAAACCACATATGGATCCACCAGAGTCATTGCATGTGTGTTCTTTTCATGAACCACATAAGGATCCACCAGAGTCATTGCATGTGTGTTCTTTTCACAAACCACATATGGATCCACCAGAGTCATTGCATGTGTGTTCTTTTCACAAACCACATATGGATCCACCGGTGTCATTGCATGTCTGTTCTTTTGATAAAACACATGGATGCACTAGATTCATTACATGTGTGTTCCTTTCACAAACCATATATGGATCCACCAGTGTCATTGCATGTGTCTTCTTTTCATGAAACATAACTAGAGTCATTGTATGTGTGTTATTTTCATAAACCACATATGGATCCACCAGAGTCATTGCATGTGTGTTATTTTCATGAACCACATGGATCCAACAGTGTCATTGCATGTGTGTTCTTTTCATGAACCACAACTAGAGTCATTGAATGTGTGTTATTTTCACAAACACATATGGATCCACCTGAGTCATTGCATGTGTGTTATTTTCATGAACCACATGGATCCAACAGTGTCATTGCATGTGTGTTCTTTTCATGAAGCACAACTAGAGTCACTGAATGTGTGTTATTTTCACAAACACATATGGATCCACCAGTGTCATTGCATGTGTGTTCTTTTCACAAACCATATATGGATCCACCAGAGTCATTGCACATGTGTTCTTTTTCCAAACCACATATGGATCCACCAGTACCATTGCATGTCTGTTCTTTTTACAAACCACATATGGATCCACCAGAGTCATTGCATGTGTGTTCTTTTCATGAACCACATATGGATCCACCAGAGTCATTGCATGTTTGTTCTTTTCATGAACCACATATGGATCCACCAGAGTCATTGCATGTGTGTTCTTTTCACCAACCACATATGGATCCACCAGAGTCATTGCATGTCTGTTCTTTTCACAAACCACATATGGATCCACCGGTGTTATTGCATGTCTGTTCTTTTGATAAAACACATGGATCCACTAGATTCATACATGTGTGTTCCTTTCACAAACCACATATGGATCCACCAGTGTCATTCCATGTGTCTTCTTTTCATGAACCATAACTAGAGTCATTGGATGTGTGTTCTTTTCACAAACCACATATGGATCCACCAGAGTCATTGCATGTCTGTTCTTTTCACAAACCACATATGGATCCACCAGAGTCATTGCATGTGTGTTCTTCTCATGAACCACATATGGAACCAGCACTAGAGTCATTACATGCATGTTCTTATCCTAAACTAGCACGAGTGTCATTGCATGTTTGTTCTTATCCTAAACCATAGCTAGAGTCATTGCATGTGTGTTCTTTTCACAAACCACATATGGATCCACCAAAGTCATTGCATGTGTGTTATTTTCATGAACCACATGGATCGAACAGTGTCATTGCATGTGTGTTCTTTTCATGAACCACAACTAGAGTCATTGAATGTGTGTTATTTTTAAAAACACATATGGATTCACTAGTGTCATTGGATGTGTGTTCTTTTCATTAACCACAACTAGAGTCATTGCATGTCTGTTCTTTTCATAAACCACATGGATCCACTAGCGTCATTGCATGTGTGCTCTTTGCACAAACCACATATGGATCGACTAGAGTTATTGCATGTGTGTTCTTTTCATTAACCACAACTAGAGTCATTGAATGTGTGTTCTTTTCACAAACCACTTATGGATCCACCAGATTCATTGCATGTCTTTTCTTTTCACAAAACACATATGGATCCACCGGAGTCATTGCATGTGTGTTCTTTTCACAAATCACATATGGATCCACCGAAGTTATTGCATGTGTGTTCTTTTCATGAACCACATATGGATCCACTAGAGTCATTGCATGCCAGTTCTTATCCTAAACCACATATGGATCCACCAGAGTCATTGCATATATGTTCTTTTCACAAACCACGTAAGGACCCACCAGTGTCACTTCATGTCTGTTCTTTTCATAAAACACATGGATCCACTAGAGTCATTGCATATGTGTTCATTTCATGAACCACATATGTATCCACTAGAGTCATTGCATGAGTGTTCTTATCCTAAACTAGCACTAGAGTTATTGCATGTGAGTTCTTATCCTAAACCAGACTAGATTCATTGCGTGTGTGTTCTTTTCACAAACCACATATGGATCCACCAGAGTCATTGCATGTGTGTTCTTTTCACAAACCACATATGGATCCACCGGTGTCATTGCATGTCTGTTCTTTTGATAAAACACATGGATGCACTAGATTCATTACATGTGTGTTCCTTTCACAAACCATATATGGATCCACCAGTGTCATTGCATGTGTCTTCTTTTCATGAAACATAACTAGAGTCATTGTATGTGTGTTATTTTCATAAACCACATATGGATCCACCAGAGTCATTGCATGTCTGTTCTTTTCACAAACCACATATGGATCCACTAGAGTCATTGTGTAAGTGTTCTTTTCATGAACCACATATGGAACCAGCACTAGAGTCATTGCATGCATGTTATTATCCTAAACTAGCACGAGTGTCATTGCATATTTGTTCTTATCCTAAACCATACTAGTGTCATTGCATCTGTGTTCTTTTCACAAACCACATATGGATCCACCAGAGTCATTGCATGTGTGTTATTTTCATGAACCACATGGATCCAACAGTGTCATTGCATGTGTGTTCTTTTCATGAACCACAACTAGAGTCATTGAATGTGTGTTATTTTCACAAACACATATGGATCCACCAGTGTCATTGGATGTGTGTACTTTTCATTAACCAGAGCTAGAGTCATTGCATGTCTGTTCTTTTCATAAACCACATGGATCCACTAGAGTCATTGCATGTGTGTTCTTTTCACAAACCACATATGGATCCAGTAGACTCATTGCATGTGTGTTCTTTTCATTAACCACAACTAGAGTCACTGAATGTGTGCTCTTTTCACAAACCACGTATGGATCCACCAGAGTCATTGCATGTCTGTTTTTTTCACAAACCACATATGGATCCACCGGAGTCATTGCATGTGTGTTATCTTCACAAACCACATATGGATCCACCAAAGTCATTGCATGTGTGTTGTTTTCATGAATCACATATGGATCCTCCAGAGTCATTGCATGCATGTTCTTATCCTAAACCACATATGGATCCACCAGAGTCATTGCATGTCTGTTCTTTTCACAAACCACATAGGGATCCACCAGTGTCATTGCATGTCTGATCTTTTCATAAAACACATGGATCCACTAGAGTCATTGCATATGTGTTCATTTCATGAACCACATATGTATCCACTAGAGTCATTGCATGTGTGTTCTTATCCTAAACTAGCACTAGAGTTATTGCATGTCAGTTCTTATCCTAAACCAGCACTAGATTCATTGCATGTGTGTTATTTTCATGAACCACATATGGATCCACTAGAGTCATTGCATGTGTGTTCTTTTCACAAACCACATATAGATCCACTAGAGTCATTGCATGTGTGTTCTTTTCATGAACCACAACTAGAGTCATTGAATGTGTGTTCTTTTGACATACCACATATGGATCCACCAGAGTCATTGCATGTGAGTTCTTTTTCCAAACCACATATGGATCCACCAAAGTCATTGCATGTCTGTTCTTTTCACAAACCACATAAGGATCCACCAGTGTCATTGCATGTCTGTTCTTTTCATAAAACACATGGATACACTAGAGTCATTGCATATGTGTTCTTTTCATGAACCACATATATATCCACTAGAGTCATTGCATGTGTGTTCTTATCATAAACTAGCACTAGAGTTATTGCATGTGAGTTCTTATCCTAAACAAGCACTAGATTCATTGCATGTGCGTTCTTTTCATGAACCACATATGGATCCACTAGAGTCATTGCATGTGTGTTCTTTTCACAAACCACATATGGATCCACTAGAGTCATTGCATGTGTTTATTTTCATGAACCACAACTAGAGTCATTGAATGTGTGTTCTTTTGACATACCACATATGGATCCACCAGAGTCATTGCACGTGTGTTCTTTTTCCAAACCACATATGGATCCACCAGTGTCATTGCATGTCTGTTCTTTTTACAAACCACATATGGATCCACCAGAGTCATTGCATGTGTGTTATTTTCATGAACCACATATGGATCCACCAGAGTCATTGCACGTGTGTTCTTTTCACAAACCACATATGGATCCACCAGAATCATTGCATGTCTGTTCTTTTCACAAACCACATATGGATCCACCAGTGTCATTGCATGTGTCTTCCTTTCATGAACCATAACTAGAGTCATTGCGTGTGTGTTCTTTTCACAAACAACATATGGATCCACCAGAGTCATTGCATGTCTGTTCTTTTCACAAACCACATATGGATCCACCAGAGTCATTGCATGTGTGTTCTTTTCATGAACCACATATGGAACCAGCACTAGAGTCATTGCATGCATGTCCTTATCCTAAACTAGCACGAGTGTCATTGCATGTGTGTTCTTATCCCAAACCATAGCTAGAGTCATTGCATGTGTGTTCATTTCACAAACCACATATGGATCCACCAGAGTCATTGCATGTGTGTTATTTTCATGAACCACATGGATCCAACAGTGTCATTGCATGTGTGTTCTTTTCATGAACCACAACTAGAGTCATTGAATGTGTATTATTTTCACAAACACATATGGATCAACCAGTGTCATTGGATGTGTGTTCTTTTCATTAACCACAGCTAGAGTCATTGCATGTCTGTTCTTGTCATAAACCACATGGATCCACTAGAGTCATTGCATGTGTGTTCTTTTCACAAACCACATATGGATCCACTAGAGTCATTGCATGTGTGTTATTTTCACAAACCACATATGGATCCACCAGAGTCATTGCATGTGTGTTATTTTCATGAACCACATGGATCCAACAGTGTCATTGCATGTGTGTTCTTTTCATGAACCACAACTAGAGTCATTGAATGTGTGTTATTTTCACAAACACATATGTATCAACCAGTGTCATTGGATGTGTGTTCTTTTCATTAACCACAGCTAGAGTCATTGCATGTCTGTTCTTTTCATAAACCACATGGATCCACTAGAGTCATTGCATGTGTGTTCTTTTCACAAACCACATATGGATCCACTAGTGTCATTGCATGTGTGTTCTTTTCATTAACCATAGCTAGAGTCATTGAATGTGTGTTCTTTTCACCAACCACGTATGGATCCACAAGAGTCATTGTATGTCTATTCTTTTCATAAACCACATATGGATCCACCGGAGTCAATGCATGTGTGTTCTTTTCACAAACCACATATGGATCCACCAAAGTCTTTGCATGTGTGTTGTTTTCATGAACCACATATGGATCCACTAGAGTCATTGCATGCCTGTTCTTATCCTAAACCACATATGGATCCACCAGAGTCATTGCATGTCTGTTCTTTTCACAAACCACATAAGGATCCACCAGTGTCATTGCATGTCTGATCTTTTCATAAAACACATGGATCCACTAGAGTCATTGCATATGTGTTCATTTCATGAACCACATATGTATCCACTAGAGTCATTGCATGTGTGTTCTTATCCTAAACTAGCACTAGAGTTATTGCATGTCAGTTCTTATCCTAAACCAGCACTAGATTCATTGCATGTGTGTTATTTTCATGAACCACATATGGATCCACTAGAGTCATTGCATGTGTGTTCTTTTCACAAACCACATATAGATCCACTAGAGTCATTGCATGTGTGTTCTTTTCATGAACCACAACTAGAGTCATTGAATGTGTGTTCTTTTGACATACCACATATGGATCCACCAGAGTCATTGCATGTGAGTTCTTTTTCCAAACCACATATGGATCCACCAAAGTCATTGCATGTCTGTTCTTTTCACAAACCACATAAGGATCCACCAGTGTCATTGCATGTCTGTTCTTTTCATAAAACACATGGATACACTAGAGTCATTGCATATGTGTTCTTTTCATGAACCACATATATATCCACGAGAGTCATTGCATGTGTGTTCTTATCATAAACTAGCACTAGAGTTATTGCATGTGAGTTCTTATCCTAAACAAGCACTAGATTCATTGCATGTGCGTTCTTTTCATGAACCACATATGGATCCACTAGAGTCATTGCATGTGTGTTCTTTTCACAAACCACATATGGATCCACTAGAGTCATTGCATGTGTTTATTTTCATGAACCACAACTAGACTCATTGAATGTGTGTTCTTTTGACATACCACATATGGATCCACCAGAGTCATTGCACGTGTGTTCTTTTTCCAAACCACATATGGATCCACCAGTGTCATTGCATGTCTGTTCTTTTTACAAACCACATATGGATCCACCAGAGTCATTGCATGTGTGTTATTTTCATGAACCACATATGGATCCACCAGAGTCATTGCACGTGTGTTCTTTTCACAAACCACATATGGATCCACCAGAATCATTGCATGTCTGTTCTTTTCACAAACCACATATGGATCCACCAGTGTCATTGCATGTGTCTTCCTTTCATGAACCATAACTAGAGTCATTGCGTGTGTGTTCTTTTCACAAACAACATATGGATCCACCAGAGTCATTGCATGTCTGTTCTTTTCACAAACCACATATGGATCCACCAGAGTCATTGCATGTGTGTTCTTTTCATGAACCACATATGGAACCAGCACTAGAGTCATTGCATGCATGTCCTTATCCTAAATTAGCACGAGTGTCATTGCATGTGTGTTCTTATCCCAAACCATAGCTAGAGTCATTGCATGTGTGTTCATTTCACAAACCACATATGGATCCACCAGAGTCATTGCATGTGTGTTATTTTCATGAACCACATGGATCCAACAGTGTCATTGCATGTGTGTTCTTTTCATGAACCACAACTAGAGTCATTGAATGTGTATTATTTTCACAAACACATATGGATCAACCAGTGTCATTGGATGTGTGTTCTTTTCATTAACCACAGCTAGAGTCATTGCATGTCTGTTCTTGTCATAAACCACATGGATCCACTAGAGTCATTGCATGTGTGTTCTTTTCACAAACCACATATGGATCCACTAGAGTCATTGCATGTGTGTTCTTTTCACAAACCACATATGGATCCACCAGAGTCATTGCATGTGTGTTATTTTCATGAACCACATGGATCCAACAGTGTCATTGCATGTGTGTTCTTTTCATGAACCACAACTAGAGTCATTGAATGTGTGTTATTTTCACAAACACATATGTATCAACCAGTGTCATTGGATGTGTGTTCTTTTCATTAACCACAGCTAGAGTCATTGCATGTCTGTTCTTTTCATAAACCACATGGATCCACTAGAGTCATTGCATGTGTGTTCTTTTCACAAACCACATATGGATCCACTAGTGTCATTGCATGTGTGTTCTTTTCATTAACCATAGCTAGAGTCATTGAATGTGTGTTCTTTTCACCAACCACGTATGGATCCACAAGAGTCATTGTATGTCTATTCTTTTCATAAACCACATATGGATCCACCGGAGTCAATGCATGTGTGTTCTTTTCACAAACCACATATGGATCCACCAAAGTCTTTGCATGTGTGTTGTTTTCATGAACCACATATGGATCCACTAGAGTCATTGCATGCCTGTTCTTATCCTAAACCACATATGGATCCACCAGAGTCATTGCATGTCTGTTCTTTTCACAAACCACATAAGGATCCACCAGTGTCATTGCATGTCTGATCTTTTCATAAAACACATGGATCCACTAGAGTCATTGCATATGTGTTCATTTCATGAACCACATATGTATCCACTAGAGTCATTGCATGTGTGTTCTTATCCTAAACTAGCACTAGAGTTATTGCATGTCAGTTCTTATCCTAAACCAGCACTAGATTCATTGCATGTGTGTTATTTTCATGAACCACATATGGATCCACTAGAGTCATTGCATGTGTGTTCTTTTCACAAACCACATATAGATCCACTAGAGTCATTGCATGTGTGTTCTTTTCATGAACCACAACTAGAGTCATTGAATGTGTGTTCTTTTGACATACCACATATGGATCCACCAGAGTCATTGCATGTGAGTTCTTTTTCCAAACCACATATGGATCCACCAAAGTCATTGCATGTCTGTTCTTTTCACAAACCACATAAGGATCCACCAGTGTCATTGCATGTCTGTTCTTTTCATAAAACACATGGATACACTAGAGTCATTGCATATGTGTTCTTTTCATGAACCACATATATATCCACTAGAGTCATTGCATGTGTGTTCTTATCATAAACTAGCACTAGAGTTATTGCATGTGAGTTCTTATCCTAAACAAGCACTAGATTCATTGCATGTGCGTTCTTTTCATGAACCACATATGGATCCACTAGAGTCATTGCATGTGTGTTCTTTTCACAAACCACATATGGATCCACTAGAGTCATTGCATGTGTTTATTTTCATGAACCACAACTAGAGTCATTGAATGTGTGTTCTTTTGACATACCACATATGGATCCACCAGAGTCATTGCACGTGTGTTCTTTTTGCAAACCACATATGGATCCACCAGTGTCATTGCATGTCTGTTCTTTTTACAAACCACATATGGATCCACCAGAGTCATTGCATGTGTGTTATTTTCATGAACCACATATGGATCCACCAGAGTCATTGCACGTGTGTTCTTTTCACAAACCACATATGGATCCACCAGAATCATTGCATGTCTGTTCTTTTCACAAACCACATATGGATCCACCAGTGTCATTGCATGTGTCTTCCTTTCATGAACCATAACTAGAGTCATTGCGTGTGTGTTCTTTTCACAAACAACATATGGATCCACCAGAGTCATTGCATGTCTGTTCTTTTCACAAACCACATATGGATCCACCAGAGTCATTGCATGTGTGTTCTTTTCATGAACCACATATGGAACCAGCACTAGAGTCATTGCATGCATGTCCTTATCCTAAATTAGCACGAGTGTCATTGCATGTGTGTTCTTATCCCAAACCATAGCTAGAGTCATTGCATGTGTGTTCATTTCACAAACCACATATGGATCCACCAGAGTCATTGCATGTGTGTTATTTTCATGAACCACATGGATCCAACAGTGTCATTGCATGTGTGTTCTTTTCATGAACCACAACTAGAGTCATTGAATGTGTATTATTTTCACAAACACATATGGATCAACCAGTGTCATTGGATGTGTGTTCTTTTCATTAACCACAGCTAGAGTCATTGCATGTCTGTTCTTGTCATAAACCACATGGATCCACTAGAGTCATTGCATGTGTGTTCTTTTCACAAACCACATATGGATCCACTAGAGTCATTGCATGTGTGTTCTTTTCACAAACCACATATGGATCCACCAGAGTCATTGCATGTGTGTTATTTTCATGAACCACATGGATCCAACAGTGTCATTGCATGTGTGTTCTTTTCATGAACCACAACTAGAGTCATTGAATGTGTGTTATTTTCACAAACACATATGTATCAACCAGTGTCATTGGATGTGTGTTCTTTTCATTAACCACAGCTAGAGTCATTGCATGTCTGTTCTTTTCATAAACCACATGGATCCACTAGAGTCATTGCATGTGTGTTCTTTTCACAAACCACATATGGATCCACTAGTGTCATTGCATGTGTGTTCTTTTCATTAACCATAGCTAGAGTCATTGAATGTGTGTTCTTTTCACCAACCACGTATGGATCCACAAGAGTCATTGTATGTCTATTCTTTTCATAAACCACATATGGATCCACCGGAGTCAATGCATGTGTGTTCTTTTCACAAACCACATATGGATCCACCAAAGTCTTTGCATGTGTGTTGTTTTCATGAACCACATATGGATCCACTAGAGTCATTGCATGCCTGTTCTTATCCTAAACCACATATGGATCCACCAGAGTCATTGCATGTCTGTTCTTTTCACAAACCACATAAGGATCCACCAGTGTCATTGCATGTCTGATCTTTTCATAAAACACATGGATCCACTAGAGTCATTGCATATGTGTTCATTTCATGAACCACATATGTATCCACTAGAGTCATTGCATGTGTGTTCTTATCCTAAACTAGCACTAGAGTTATTGCATGTCAGTTCTTATCCTAAACCAGCACTAGATTCATTGCATGTGTGTTATTTTCATGAACCACATATGGATCCACTAGAGTCATTGCATGTGTGTTCTTTTCACAAACCACATATAGATCCACTAGAGTCATTGCATGTGTGTTCTTTTCATGAACCACAACTAGAGTCATTGAATGTGTGTTCTTTTGACATACCACATATGGATCCACCAGAGTCATTGCATGTGAGTTCTTTTTCCAAACCACATATGGATCCACCAAAGTCATTGCATGTCTGTTCTTTTCACAAACCACATAAGGATCCACCAGTGTCATTGCATGTCTGTTCTTTTCATAAAACACATGGATACACTAGAGTCATTGCATATGTGTTCTTTTCATGAACCACATATATATCCACTAGAGTCATTGCATGTGTGTTCTTATCATAAACTAGCACTAGAGTTATTGCATGTGAGTTCTTATCCTAAACAAGCACTAGATTCATTGCATGTGCGTTCTTTTCATGAACCACATATGGATCCACTAGAGTCATTGCATGTGTGTTCTTTTCACAAACCACATATGGATCCACTAGAGTCATTGCATGTGTTTATTTTCATGAACCACAACTAGAGTCATTGAATGTGTGTTCTTTTGACATACCACATATGGATCCACCAGAGTCATTGCACGTGTGTTCTTTTTGCAAACCACATATGGATCCACCAGTGTCATTGCATGTCTGTTCTTTTTACAAACCACATATGGATCCACCAGAGTCATTGCATGTGTGTTATTTTCATGAACCACATATGGATCCACCAGAGTCATTGCACGTGTGTTCTTTTCACAAACCACATATGGATCCACCAGAATCATTGCATGTCTGTTCTTTTCACAAACCACATATGGATCCACCAGTGTCATTGCATGTGTCTTCCTTTCATGAACCATAACTAGAGTCATTGCGTGTGTGTTCTTTTCACAAACAACATATGGATCCACCAGAGTCATTGCATGTCTGTTCTTTTCACAAACCACATATGGATCCACCAGAGTCATTGCATGTGTGTTCTTTTCATGAACCACATATGGAACCAGCACTAGAGTCATTGCATGCATGTCCTTATCCTAAACTAGCACGAGTGTCACTGCATGTGTGTTCTTATCCCAAACCATAGCTAGAGTCATTGCATGTGTGTTCATTTCACAAACCACATATGGATCCACCAGAGTCATTGCATGTGTGTTATTTTCATGAACCACATGGATCCAACAGTGTCATTGCATGTGTGTTCTTTTCATGAACCACAACTAGAGTCATTGAATGTGTATTATTTTCACAAACACATATGGATCAACCAGTGTCATTGGATGTGTGTTCTTTTCATTAACCACAGCTAGAGTCATTGCATGTCTGTTCTTGTCATAAACCACATGGATCCACTAGAGTCATTGCATGTGTGTTCTTTTCACAAACCACATATGGATCCACTAGAGTCATTGCATGTGTGTTCTTTTCACAAACCACATATGGATCCACCAGAGTCATTGCATGTGTGTTATTTTCATGAACCACATGGATCCAACAGTGTCATTGCATGTGTGTTCTTTTCATGAACCACAACTAGAGTCATTGAATGTGTGTTATTTTCACAAACACATATGTATCAACCAGTGTCATTGGATGTGTGTTCTTTTCATTAACCACAGCTAGAGTCATTGCATGTCTGTTCTTTTCATAAACCACATGGATCCACTAGAGTCATTGCATGTGTGTTCTTTTCACAAACCACATATGGATCCACTAGTGTCATTGCATGTGTGTTCTTTTCATTAACCACAGCTAGAGTCATTGAATGTGTGTTCTTTTCACCAACCACGTATGGATCCACAAGAGTCATTGTATGTCTATTCTTTTCATAAACCACATATGGATCCACCAGAGTCAATGCATGTGTGTTCTTTTCACAAACCACATATGGATCCACCAAAGTCTTTGCATGTGTGTTGTTTTCATGAACCACATATGGATCCACTAGAGTCATTGCATGCCTGTTCTTATCCTAAACCACATATGGATCCACCAGAGTCATTGCATGTCTCTTCTTTTCACAAACCACATAAGGATCCACCAGTGTCATTGCATGTCTGATCTTTTCATAAAACACATGGATCCACTAGAGTCATTGCATATGTGTTCATTTCATGAACCACATATGTATCCACTAGAGTCATTGCATGTGTGTTCTTATCCTAAACTAGCACTAGAGTTATTGCACGTGAGTTCTTATCCTAAACCAGCACTAGATTCATTGCATGTGTGTTCTTTTCATGAACCACATATGGATCCACTAGAGTCATTGCATGTGTGTTCTTTTCACAAACCACATATAGATCCACTAGAGTCATTGCATGTGTGTTCTTTTCATGAACCACAACTAGAGTCATTGAATGTGTGTTCTTTTGACATACCACATATGGATCCACCAGAGTCATTGCACGTGTGTTCTTTTTGCAAACCACATATGGATCCACCAGTGTCATTGCATGTCTGTTCTTTTTACAAACCACATATGGATCCACCAGAGTCATTGCATGTGTGTTCTTTTCATGAACCACGTATGGATCCACCAGAGTCATTGCATGTGTCTTCTTTTCACAAACCACATATGGATCCACCAGAGTCATTGCATGTTTGTTCTTTTCACAAACCACATATGGATCCACCGGTGTCATTGCATGTGTCTTGTTTTCATGAACCATAACTAGAGTCATTGTATGTGTGTTCTTTTCACAAACCACATATGGATCCACCAGAGTCATTGCATGTGTGTTCTTTTCATGAACCACATATGGAACCAGCACTAGAGTCATTGCATGCATGTTCTTATCCTAAACTAATACGAGTGTCATTGCATGTTTGTTCCTATCCTAAACCATAGCTAGAGTCATTGCATGTGTGTTCTTTTCACAAACCACATATAGATCCACCAGAGTCATTGCATGTGTGTTATTTTCTTGAACCACATGGATCCAGAAGTGTCATTGCATGTGTGTTCTTTTCATGAACCACAACTAGAGTCATTGAATGTGTGTTATTTTCTGAAACACATATGGATCCACCAGTGTCATTGGATGTGTGTTCTTTTCATTAACCACAGCTAGAGTCATTGCATGTCTGTTCTTTTCATAAACCACATGGATCCACTAGAATCATTGCATGTGTGCTCTTTTCATAAACCACTTATGGATCCACCAGAGTCATTGCATGTCTCTTATTTTCACAAACCACATATGGATCCACCGGAGCCACTGCATGTGTGTTATCTTCACAAACCACACATGGATCCACCAAAGTCATTTCATGTGTGTTCTTTTCATGAACCACATATGGATCCTCGAGAGTCATTGCATGTCTGTTCTTATCCTAAACCATATATGGATCCACCAGTCATTGCCTCTCTGTTCTTTTCACAAACCACATAAGGATTCACCACTGTCATTGCATGTCTATTATTTTCATAAAACACATGGATACACTAGAGTCATTGCATATGTGTTCTTTTCATGAATCACATATATATCCACTAGAGTCATTGCATGTGTGTTCTTATCCTAAACTAGCACTAGCGTTATTGCATGTGAGTTCTTATCCTAAACCAGCACTAGATTCATTGCATGTGCGTTCTTTTCATGAACCACATATGGATCCACTAGAGTCATTGCATGTGTGTTCTTTTCACAAACCACATATGGATCCACTAGAGTCATTGCATGTGTGTTCGTTTCATGAACCACAAATAGAGTCATTGAATGTGTGTTCTTTTGACATACCACACATGGATCCACCAGAGTCATTACACGTGTGTTCTTTTTCCAAACCACATATGGATCCACCAGTGTCATTGCATGTCTGTTCTTTTTACAAACCACATATGGATCCACCGGTGTCATTGCATGTCTGTTCTTTTGATAAAACACATGGATCCACTAGATTCATTACATGTGTGTTCCTTTCACAAACCACGTATGGATCCACCAGTGTCATTGCATGTGTCTTATTTTCATGAACCATAACTAGAGTCATTGAATGTGTGTTCTTTTCACAAACCACATATGGATCCACCAGAGTCATTGCATGTCTGTTCTTTTCACAAACCACATATGGATCCACCAGAGTCATTGCATGTGTGTTCTTTTCATGAACCACATATGGAACAAGCACTAGAGTCATTGTATGCCTGTTCTTATCCTAAACTAGCACGAGTGTCATTGCATGTGTGTTCTTATCCCAAACCATAGCTAGAGTCATTGCATGTGTGTTCATTTCACAAACCACATATGAATCCACCAGAGTCATTGCATGTGTGTTATTTTCATAAACCACATGGATCCAACAGTGTCATTGCATGTGTGTTCTTTTCATGAACCACAACTAGAGTCATTGAATGTGTGTTATTTTCACAAACACATATGGATCCACCAGTGTCATTGGATGTGTGTTCTTTTCATTAACCACAGCTAGAGTCATTGCATGTCTATTCTTTTCATAAACCACACGGATCCACTAGAGTTATTGCATGTGTGTTCTTTTCACAAACCACATATGGATCCACTAGTGTCATTGCATGTGTGTTCTTTTCATTAACCACAGCTAGAGTCATTGAATGTGTGTTCTTTTCACCAACCACGTATGGATCCACAAGAGTCATTGTATGTCTGTTCTTTTCATAAACCACATATGGATCCACCAAAGTCATTGCATGTGTGTTCTTTTCACAAACCACATATGGATCCACCAAAGTCTTTGCATGTGTGTTCTTTTCATGAACCACATATGGATCCACTAGAGTCATTGCATGCCTGTTCTTATCCTAAACCACATATGGAACCACCAGAGTCATTGCATGTCTGTTCTTTTCACAAACCACATAAGGATCCACCAGTGTCATTGCATGTCTGATCTTTTCATAAAACACATGGATCCACTAGAGTCATTGCATATGTGTTCATTTCATGAACCACATATGTATCCACTAGAGTCATTGCATGTGTGTTCTTATCCTAAAATACCACTAGAGTTATTGCATGCAAGTTCTTATCCTAAACCAGCACTAGATTCATTGCATGTGTGTTCTTTTCATGAACCACATATGGATCCACTAGAGTCATTGCATGTGTGTTCTTTTCACAAACCACATATGGATCCACTAGAGTCATTGCAGGTGTGTTCTTTTCATGAACCACAACAAGAGTTATTGAATGTGTGTTCTTTTCACATACCACATATGGATCCACCAGAGTCATTGCACGTGTGTTCTTTTTCCAAACCACATATGGATCCACCAGAGTCATTGCATGTCTATTCTTTTTACATACCACATATGGATCCACCAGAGTCATTGCATGTGTGTTCTTTTCAGGAACCACATATGGATCCACTAGAGTCGTTGCATGTGTGTTCTTTTCACAAACCACATATGGATCCACCACAGTCATTGCATGTCTGTTCTTTTCACAAACCACATATGGATCCACCGGTGTCATTGCATGTCTGTTCTTTTGAACAAAAAAGAAGTAAGCAGCTCGATCAAACCGATAAAAAACATGGATCCACTAGATTCATTACATGTGTGTTCCTTTCACAAACCACGTATGGATCCACCAGTGTCATTGCATGTCTGTTCTTTTGATAAAACACATGGATCCATTAGATTCATTACATGTGTGTTCCTTTCACAAACCACATATGGATCCACCAGTGTCATTGCATGTGTCTTATTTTCATGAACCATAACTAGACTCATTGCATGTGTGTTCTTTTCACAAACCACATATGGATCCACCAGAGTCATTGCATGTATGTTCTTTTCACAAACCACATATGGATCCACCAGAATCATTGCATGTGTGTTCTTTTCATGAACCACATATGGAACCAGCACTAGAATCATTGCATGCCCGTTCTTATCCTAAACTAGCACGAGTGTCATTGCATGTGTGTTCTTATCCTAAACCATAGCTAGAGTCATTGCATGTGTGTTCTTTTCACAAACCACATATGGATCCACCAGAGTCATTGCATGTGTGTTATTTTCATGAACCACATGGATCCAACAGTGTCATTGCACGTGTGTTCTTTTCGTGAACCACAACTAGAGTCATTGAATGTGTGTTATTTTTACAAAGACATATGGATCCACCAGTGTCATTGGATGTGTGTTCTTTTCATTAACCACAGCTAGAGTCATTGCATGTCTTTTCTTTTCATAAACCACATGGATCCACTAGAGTCATTGCATGTGTGTTCTTTTCACAAACCACATATGGATCCACTAGTCATTGCATGTGTGTTCTTTTCATTAACCACATCTAGAGTCATTGAATGTGTGTTCTTCTCACCAACCACGTATGGATCCACAAGAGTCATTGGATGTCTGTTCTTTTCACAAACCACATATGGATCCAACGGAGTCATTGCATGTGTGTTCTTTTCACAAACCACATGTGGATCCACCAAAGTCTTTGCATGTGTGTTCTTCTCATGAACCACATATGGATCCACTAGAGTCATTCCATGCCTGTTCTTATCCTAAACCACATATGGATCCACTAGAGTCATTGCATGTCTGTTCTTTTCACAAACCACATATGGATCCACCAGAGTCATTGCCTCTCTGTTCTTTTCACAAACCACATAAGGATCCACCAGTGTCATTGCATGTCTGTTATTTTCATAAAACACATGGATACACTAGAGTCATTGCATATGTGTTCTTTTCATGAACCAGATATATATCCACTAGAGTCATTGCATGTGTGTTCTTATCCTAAACTAGCACTAGAGTTATTGCATGTGAGTTCTTATCCTAAACCAGCACTAGATTCATTGCATGCGCGTCCATTTCAAGAACCACATATGGATCCACTAGAGTCATTGCATGTGTGTTCTTTTCACAAACCACATATGGATCCACTAGAGTCACTGCATGTGTGTTCTTTTCATGAACCACAACTAGAGTCATTGAATGTGTGTTCTTTTGACATACCACATATGGATCCACCAGAGTCATTACACGTGTGTTCTTTTTCCAAACCACATATGGATCCACCAGTGTCATTGCATGTCTGTTCTTTTTACAAACCACATATGGATCCACCAGAGTCATTGCATGTGTGTTCTTTTCATGAACCACATATGGATCCACCAGAGTGATTACATGTGTGTTCTTTTTACAAACCACATATGGATCCACCAGAGTCATTGCATGTCTGTTCTGTTCACAAACCACATATGGGTCCACCGGTGTCATTGCATGTCTATTCTTTTGATAAAACACATGGATCCACTAGATTCATTACATGTGTGTTCCTTTCACAAACCACGTATGGATCCACCAGTGTCATTGCATGTGTCTTCTTTTCATGAACCACAACTAGAGTCATTGCATGTGTGTTCTTTTCACAAACCACATATGGATCCACCAGAGTCATTGCATGTATGTTCTTTTCACAAACCACATATGGATCCACCAGAGTCATTGCATGTGTGTTCTTTTCATGAACCACGTATAGAACAAGCACTAGAGTCATTGCATGCTTGTTCTTATCCTAAACTAGCACGAGTGTCATTTCATGTGTGTTCTTATCCCAAACCATAGCTAGAGTCATTGCATGTGTGTTCATTTCACAAACCACATATGGATCCACAAGAGTCATTGCATGTGTGTTATTTTCATGAACCACATGGATCCAACAGTGTCATTGCATGTGTGTTCTTTTCATGAACCATAACTAGAGTCATTGAATGTGTATTATTTTCACAAACACATATGGATCCACCAGTGTCATTGGATGTGTGTTCTTTTCATTAGCCATAGCTAGAGTCATTGCATGTCTGTTCTTTTCATAAACCACATGGATCCACTAGAGTCATTGCATGTGTGTTCTTTTCACAAACCACATATGGATCCACCAGAGTCATTGGATGTCTGTTCTTTTCACAAACCACATATGGATCCACCGGAGTCATTGCATGTGTGTTCTTTTCACAAACCACATATGGATCCACCAAAATCTTTGCATGTGTGTTCTTTTCATGAACCACATATGGATCCACTAGAGTCATTGCATGCATGTTCTTATCCTAAACCACATATGGATCCACCAGAGTCATTGCATGTCTGTTCTTTTCACAAACCACATAAGGATCCACCAGTGTCATTGCATGTCTGTTCTTTTCATATAACACATGGATCCACTAGAGATATTGCATATGTGTTCATTTCATGAACCACATATGGATCCACTGAGTCATTGCATGTGTGTTCTTTTCACAAACCACATATGGATCCACTAGAGTCATTGCATGTGTGTTCTTTTCATGAACCACAACTAGAGTCATTGAATGTCTGTTCTTTTCACAAACCACATATGGATCCACTAGAGTCATTGCACGTGTGTTCTTTTTCCAAACCACATATGGATCCACCGGTGTTATTGCATGTCTGTTCTTTTGATAAAACACATGGATCCACTAGATTCATTACATGTGTGTTCCTTTCACAAACCACATATGGATCCACCAGTGTCATTCCATGTGTCTTCTTTTCATGAACCATAACTAGAGTCATTGGATGTGTGTTCTTTTCACAAACCACATATGGATCCACCAGAGTCAGTGCATGTCTGTTCTTTTCACAAACCACATATGGATCCACCAGAGTCATTGCATGTGTGTTCTTCTCATGAACCACATATGGAACCAACACTAGAGTCATTACATGCATGTTCTTATCCTAAACTAGCACGAGTGTCATTGCATGTTTGTTCTTATCCTAAACCATAGCTAGAGTCATTGCATGTGTGTTCTTTTCACAAACCACGTATGGATCCACCAAAGTCATTGCATGTGTGTTATTTTCATGAACCACATGGATCGAACAGTGTCATTGCATGTGTGTTCTTTTCATGAACCACAACTAGAGTCATTGAATGTGTGTTATTTTTACAAACACATATGGATTCACTAGTGTCATTGGATGTGTGTTCTTTTCATTAACCACAACTAGAGTCATTGCATGTCTGTTCTTTTCATAAACCACATGGATCCACTAGCGTCATTGCATGTGTGCTCTTTGCACAAACCACATATGGATCGACTAGAGTCATTGCATGTGTGTTCTTTTCATTAACCACAACTAGAGTCATTGAATGTGTGTTCTTTTCACAAACCACTTATGGATCCACCAGATTCATTGCATGTCTGTTCTTTTCACAAAACACATATGGATCCACCGGAGTCATTGCATGTGTGTTCTTTTCACAAATCACATATGGATCCACCAAAGTTATTGCATGTGTGTTCTTTTCATGAACCACATATGGATCCACTAGAGTCATTGCATGCCAGTTCTTATCCTAAACCACATATGGATCCACCAGAGTCATTGCATATATGTTCTTTTCACAAACCACATAAGGACCCACCAGTGTCACTTCATGTCTGTTCTTTTCATAAAACACATGGATCCACTAGAGTCATTGCATATGTGTTCATTTCATGAACCACATATGTATCCACTAGAGTCATTGCATGAGTGTTCTTATCCTAAACTAGCACTAGAGTTATTGCATGTGAGTTCTTATCCTAAACCAGACTAGATTCATTGCGTGTGTGTTCTTTTCATGAACCACATATGGATCCACTAGAGTCATTGCATGTGTGTTCTTTTTACAAACCACATATGGATCCACAAGAGTCATTGCATGTGTGTTCTTTTCATGATCCACAACTAGAGTCATTGAATGTGTGTTCTTTTGACATACCACATATGGATCCACCAGAGTCAATGCACTTGTGTTATTTTTCCAAACCACATATGGATCCACCGGTGTCATTGCATGTCTGTTCTTTTTACAAACCACATATGGATCCACCAGAGTCATTGCATGTGTGTTCTTTTCATGAACCACATAAGGATCCACCAGAGTCATTGCATGTGTGTTCTTTTCACAAACCACATATGGATCCACCAGAGTCATTGCATGTGTGTTCTTTTCACAAACCACATATGGATCCACCGGTGTCATTGAATGTCTGTTCTTTTGATAAAACACATGGATGCACTAGATTCATTACATGTGTGTTCCTTTCACAAACCATATATGGATCCACCAGTGTCATTGCATGTGTCTTCTTTTCATGAAACATAACTAGAGTCATTGTATGTGTGTTATTTTCACAAACCACATATGGATCCACCAGAGTCATTGCATGTCTGTTCTTTTCACAAACCACATATGGATCCACTAGAGTCATTGTGTAAGTGTTCTTTTCATGAACCACATATGGAACCAGCACTAGAGTCATTGCATGCATGTTATTATCCTAAACTAGCACGAGTGTCATTGCATGTTTGTTCTTATCCTAAACCATACTAGTGTCATTGCATGTGTGTTCTTTTCACAAACCACATATGGATCCACCTGAGTCATTGCATGTGTGTTATTTTCATGAACCACATGGATCCAACAGTGTCATTGCATGTGTGTTCTTTTGATGAACCACAACTAGAGTCATTGAATGTGTGTTATTTTCACAAACACATATGGATCCACCAGTGTCATTGGATGTGTGTACTTTTCATTAACCAGAGCTAGAGTCATTGCATGTCTGTTCTTTTCATAAACCACATGGATCCACTAGAGTCATTGCAGGTGTGTTCTTTTCACAAACCACATATGGATCCAGTAGACTCATTGCATGTGTGTTCTTTTCATTAACCACAACTAGAGTCACTGAATGTGTGCTCTTTTCACAAACCACGTATGGATCCACCAGAGTCATTGCATGTCTGTTTTTTTCACAAACCACATATGGATCCATCGGAGTCATTGCATGTGTGTTATCTTCACAAACCACATATGGATCCACCAAAGTCATTGCATGTGTGTTGTTTTCATGAACCACATATGGATCCTCCAGAGTCATTGCATGCATGTTCTTATCCTAAACCACATATGGATCCACCAGAGTCATTGCATGTCTGTTCTTTTCACAAACCACATAGGGATCCACCAGTGTCATTGCATGTCTGATCTTTTCATAAAACACATGGATCCACTAGAGTCATTGCATATGTGTTCATTTCATGAACCACATATGTATCCACTAGAGTCATTGCATGTGTGTTCTTATCCTAAACTAGCACTAGAGTTATTGCATGTCAGTTCTTATCCTAAACCAGCACTAGATTCATTGCATGTGTGTTATTTTCATGAACCACATATGGATCCACTAGAGTCATTGCATGTGTGTTCTTTTCACAAACCACATATAGATCCACTAGAGTCATTGCATGTGTGTTCTTTTCATGAACCACAACTAGAGTCATTGAATGTGTGTTCTTTTGACATACCACATATGGATCCACCAGAGTCATTGCACGTGAGTTCTTTTTCCAAACCACATATGGATCCACCAAAGTCATTGCATGTCTGTTCTTTTCACAAACCACATAAGGATCCACCAGTGTCATTGCATGTCTGTTCTTTTCATAAAACACATGGATACACTAGAGTCATTGCATATGTGTTCTTTTCATGAACCACATATATATCCACTAGAGTCATTGCATGTGTGTTCTTATCATAAACTAGCACTAGAGTTATTGCATGTGAGTTCTTATCCTAAACAAGCACTAGATTCATTGCATGTGCGTTCTTTTCATGAACCACATATGGATCCACTAGAGTCATTGCATGTGTGTTCTTTTCACAAACCACATATGGATCCACTAGAGTCATTGCATGTGTTTATTTTCATGAACCACAACTAGAGTCATTGAATGTGTGTTCTTTTGACATACCACATATGGATCCACCAGAGTCATTGCACGTGTGTTCTTTTTCCAAACCACATATGGATCCACCAGTGTCATTGCATGTCTGTTCTTTTTACAAACCACATATGGATCCACCAGAGTCATTGCATGTGTGTTCTTTTCATGAACCACATATGGATCCACCAGAGTCATTGCACGTGTGTTCTTTTCACAAACCACATATGGATCCACCAGAGTCATTGCATGTTTGTTCTTTTCACAAACCACATATGGATCCACCAGTGTCATTGCATGTGTCTTCTTTTCATGAACCATAACTAGAGTCATTGCATGTGTGTTCTTTTCACAAACCACATATGGATCCACCAGAGTCATTGCATGTCTGTTCTTTTCACAAACCACATATGGATCCACTAGAGTCATTGCATGTGTGTTCTTTTCATGAACCACATATGGAACCAGCACTAGAGTCATTGCATGCATGTCCTTATCCTAAACTAGCACGAGTGTCATTGCATGTGTGTTCTTATCCCAAACCATAGCTAGAGTCATTGCATGCGTGTTCATTTCACAAACCACATATGGATCCACCAGAGTCATTGCATGTGTGTTATTTTCATGAACCACATGGATCCAATAGTGTCATTGCATGTGTGTTCTTTTCATGAACCACAACTAGAGTCATTGAATGTGTGTTATTTTCACAACCACATATGGATCAACCAGTGTCATTGGATGTGTGTTCTTTTCATTAACCATAGCTAGAGTCATTGCATGTCTGTTCTTGTCATAAACCACATGGATCCACTAGAGTCATTGCATGTGTGTTCTTTTCACAAACCACATATGGATCCACTAGAGTCATTGCATGTGTGTTCTTTTCACAAACCACATATAGATCCACTAGAGTCATTGCATGTGTGTTCTTTTCATGAACCACAACTAGAGTCATTGAATGTGTGTTCTTTTGACATACCACATATGGATCCACCAGAGTCATTGCACGTGTGTTCTTTTTCCAAACCACATATGGATCCACCAGAGTCATTGCATGTTTGTTCTTTTCACAAACCACATAAGGATCCACCAGTGTCATTGCATGTCTGTTCTTTTCATAAAACACATGGGTACACTAGAGTCATTGCATATGTGTTCTTTTCATGAACCACATATATATCCAGTAGAGTCATTGCATGTGTGTTCTTATCATAAACTAGCACTAGAGTTATTGCATGTGAGTACTTATCCTAAACAAGCACTAGATTCATTGCATGTGCGTACTTTTCATGAACCACATATGGATCCACTAGAGTCATTGCATGTGTGTTCTTTTCACAAACCACATATGGATCCACTAGAGTCATTGCATGTGTTTATTTTCATGAACCACAACTAGAGTCATTGAATGTGTGTTCTTTTGACATACCACATATGGATCCACCAGAGTCATTGCACGTGTGTTCTTTTTCCAAACCACATATGGATCCACCAGTGTCATTGCATGTTTGTTCTTTTTACAAACCACATATGGATCCACCAGAGTCATTGCATGTGTGTTCTTTTCATGAACCACATATGGATCCACCAGAGTCATTGCATGTGTGTTCTATTCACAAACCACATATGGATCCACCAGAGTCATTGCATGTCTGTTCTTTTCACAAACCACATATGGATCCACCAGTGTCATTGCATGTGTCTTCCTTTCATGAACCATAACTAGAGTCATTGCGTGTGTGTTCTTTTCACAAACAACATATGGATCCACCAGAGTCATTGCATGTCTGTTCTTTTCACAAACCACATATGGATCCACCAGAGTCATTGCACGTGTGTTCTTTTCATGAACCACATATGGAACCAGCACTAGAGTCATTGCATGCATGTCCTTATCCTAAACTAGCACGAGTGTCATTGCATGTGTGTTCTTATCCCAAACCATAGCTAGAGTCATTGCATGTGTGTTCATTTCACAAACCACATATGGATCCACCAGAGTCATTGCATGTGTGTTATTTTCATGAACCACATGGATCCAACAGTGTCATTGCATGTGTGTTCTTTTCATGAACCACAGCTAGAGTCATTGAATGTGTATTATTTTCACAAACACATATGGATCAACCAGTGTCATTGGATGTGTGTTCTTTTCATTAACCACAGCTAGAGTCATTGCATGTCTGTTCTTGTCATAAACCACATGGATCCACTAGAGTCATTGCATGTGTGTTCTTTTCACAAACCACATATGGATCCACTAGAGTCATTGCATGTGTGTTCTTTTCACAAACCACATATGGATCCACCAGAGTCATTGCATGTGTGTTATTTTCATGAACCACATGGATCCAACAGTGTCATTGCATGTGTGTTCTTTTCATGAACCACAACTAGATTCATTGAATGTGTGTTATTTTCACAAACACATATGTATCAACCAGTGTCATTGGATGTGTGTTCTTTTCATTAACCACAGCTAGAGTCATTGCATGTCTGTTCTTTTCATAAACCACATGGATCCACTAGAGTCATTGCATGTGTGTTCTTTTCACAAACCACATATGGATCCACTAGTGTCATTACATGTGTGTTCTTTTCATTAACCACAGCTAGAGTCATTGAATGTGTGTTCTTTTCACCAACCACGTATGGATCCACAAGAGTCATTGTATGTCTATTCTTTTCATAAACCACATATGGATCCACCGGAGTCATTGCATGTGTGTTCTTTTCACAAACCACATATGGATCCACCAAAGTCTTTGCATGTGTGTTGTTTTCATGAACCACATATGGATCCACTAGAGTCATTGCATGCCTGTTCTTATCCTAAACCACATATGGATCCACCAGAGTCATTGCATGTCTGTTCTTTTCACAAACCACATAAGGATCCACCAGTGTCATTGCATGTCTGATCTTTTCATAAAACACATGGATCCACTAGAGTCATTGCATATGTGTTCATTTCATGAACCACATATGTATCTGTGTTCTTATCCTAAACTAGCACTAGAGTTATTGCATGTGAGTTCTTATCCTAAACCAGCACTAGATTCATTGCATGTGTGTGATTTTCATGAACCACATATGGATCCACTAGAGTCATTGCATGTGTGTTCTTTTCACAAACCACATATAGATCCACTAGAGTCATTGCATGTGTGTTCTTTTCATGAACCACAACTAGAGTCATTGAATGTGTGTTCTTTTGACATACCACATATGGATCCACCAGAGTCATTGCACGTGTGTTCTTTTTGCAAACCACATATGGATCCACCAGTGTCATTGCATGTCTGTTCTTTTTACAAACCACATATGGATCCACCAGAGTCATTGCATGTGTGTTCTTTTCATGAACCACGTATGGATCCACCAGAGTCATTGCATGTGTCTTCTTTTCACAAACCACATATGGATCCACCAGAGTCATTGCATGTTTGTTCTTTTCACAAACCACATATGGATCCACCGGTGTCATTGCATGTGTCTTGTTTTCATGAACCATAACTAGAGTCATTGTATGTGTGTTCTTTTCACAAACCACATATGGATCCACCAGAGTCATTGCATGTGTGTTCTTTTCATGAACCACATATGGAATCAGCACTAGAGTCATTGCATGCATGTTCTTATCCTAAACTAATACGAGTGTCATTGCATGTTTGTTCCTATCCTAAACCATAGCTAGAGTCATTGCATGTGTGTTCTTTTCACAAACCACATATAGATCCACCAGAGTCATTGCATGTGTGTTATTTTCATGAACCACATGGATCCAGAAGTGTCATTGCATGTGTGTTCTTTTCATGAACCACAACTAGAGTCATTGAATGTGTGTTATTTTTTGAAACACATATGGATCCACCATTGTCATTGGATGTGTGTTCTTTTCATTAACCACAGCTAGAGTCATTGCATGTCTGTTCTTTTCATAAACCACATGGATCCACTAGAATCATTGCATGTGTCCTCTTTTCATAAACCACTTATGGATCCACCAGAGTCATTGCATGTCTCTTATTTTCACAAACCACATATGGATCCACCGGAGTCACTGCATGTGTGTTATCTTCACAAATCACATATGGATCCACCAAAGTCATTGCATGTGTGTTCTTTTCATGAACCACATATGGATCCTCGAGAGTCATTGCATGCCTGTTCTTATCCTAAACCATATATGGATCCACCAGAGTCATTGCCTCTCTGTTCTTTTCACAATCCACATAAGGATCCACCACTGTCATTGCATGTCTATTATTTTCATAAAACACATGGATACACTAGAGTCATTGCATATGTGTTCTTTTCATGAATCACATATATATCCACTAGAGTCATTGCATGTGTGTTCTTATCCTAAACTAGCACTAGAGTTATTGCTTGTGAGTTCTTATCCTAAACCAGCACTAGATTCATTGCATGTGCGTTCTTTTCATGACCCACATATGGATCCACTAGAGTCATTGCATGTGTGTTCTTTTCACAAACCACATATGGATCCACTAGAGTCATTGCATGTGTGTTCTTTTCATGAACCACAACTAGAGTCATTGAATGTGTGTTCTTTTGACATACCACACATGGATCCAACAGAGTCATTACACGTGTGTTCTTTTTCTAAACCACATATGGATCCACCAGTGTCATTGCATGTCTGTTCTTTTTACAAACCACATATGGATCCACCGGTGTCATTGCATGTCTGTTCTTTAGATAAAACACATGGATCCACTAGATTCATTACATGTGTGTTCCTTTCACAAACCACGTATGGATCCACCAGTGTCATTGCATGTGTCTTATTTTCATGAACCATAACTAGAGTCATTGAATGTGTGTTCTTTTCACAAACCACATATGGATCCACCAGAGTCATTGCATGTCTGTTCTTTTCACAAACCACATATGGATCCACCAGAGTCATTGCATGTGTGTTCTTTTCATGAACCACATATGGAACAAGCACTAGAGTCATTGCATGCCTGTTCTTATCCTAAACTAGCACGAGTGTCATTGCATGTGTGTTCTTATCCCAAACCATAGCTAGAGTCATTGCATGTGTGTTCATTTCACAAACCCCATATAGATCCACCAGAGTCTATGCATGTGTGTTATTTTCATGAACCACATGGATCCAAAAGTGTCATTGCATGTGTGTTCTTTTCATGAACCACAACTAGAGTCATTGAATGTGTGTTATTTTCTGAAACACATATGGATCCACCAGTGTCATTGGATGTGTGTTCTTTTCATTAACCACAGCTAGAGTCATTGCATGCCTATTCTTTTCATAAACCACATGGATCCACTAGAATCATTGCATGTGTGTTCTTTTCACAAACCACATATGGATCCACTAGAGTCATTGCATGTGTGTTCTTTTCATAAACCACAACTAGAGTCACTGAATGTGTGCTCTTTTCATAAACCACTTATGGATCCACCAGAGTCATTGCATGTCTCTTCTTTTCACAAACCACATATGGATCCACCGGAGTCACTGCATGTGTGTTATCTTCACAAACCACACATGGATCCACCAAAGTCATTTCATGTGTGTTCTTTTCATGACCCACATATGGATCCTCGAGAGTCATTGCATGTCTGTTCTTATCCTAAACCATATATGGATCCACCAGTCATTGCCTCTCTGTTCTTTTCACAAACCACATAAGGATCCACCACTGTCATTGCATGTCTATTATTTTCATAAAACACATGGATACACTAGAGTCATTGCATATGTGTTCTTTTCATGAATCACATATATATCCACTAGAGTCATTGCATGTGTGTTCTTATCCTAAACTAGCACTAGCGTTATTGCATGTGAGTTCTTATCCTAAACCAGCACTAGATTCATTGCATGTGCGTTCTTTTCATGAACCACATATGGATCCACTAGAGTCATTGCATGTGTGTTCTTTTCACAAACCACATATGGATCCACTAGAGTCATTGCATGTGTGTTCGTTTCATGAACCACAACTAGAGTCATTGAATGTGTGTTCTTTTGACATACCACACATGGATCCACCAGAGTCATTACACGTGTGTTCTTTTTCCAAACCACATATGGATCCACCAGTGTCATTGCATGTCTGTTCTTTTTACAAACCACATACGGATCCACCGGTGTCATTGCATGTCTGTTCTTTTGATAAAACACATGGATCCACTAGATTCATTACATGTGTGTTCCTTTCACAAACCACGTATGGATCCACCAGTGTCATTGCATGTGTCTTATTTTAATGAACCATAACTAGAGTCATTGAATGTGTGTTCTTTTCACAAACCACATATGGATCCACCAGAGTCATTGCATGTCTGTTCTTTTCACAAACCACATATGGATCCACCAGAGTCATTGCATGTGTGTTCTTTTCATGAACCACATATGGAACAAGCACTAGAGTCATTGCATGCCTGTTCTTATCCTAAACTAGCACGAGTGTCATTGCATGTGTGTTCTTATCCCAAACCATAGCTAGAGTCATTGCATGTGTGTTCTTTTCACAAACCACATATAGATCCACCAGAGTCTATGCATGTGTGTTATTTTCATGAACCACATGGATCCAAAAGTGTCATTGCATGTGTGTTCTTTTCATGAACCACAACTAGAGTCATTGAATGTGTGTTATTTTCTGAAACACATATGGATCCACCAGTGTCATTGGATGTGTGTTCTTTTCATTAACCACAGCTAGAGTCATTGCATGTCTATTCTTTTCATAAACCACATGGATCCACTAGAATCATTGCATGTGTGTTCTTTTCACAAACCACATATGGATCCACTAGAGTCATTGCATGTGTGTTCATTTCATTAACCACAACTAGAGTCACTGAATGTGTGCTCTTTTCATAAACCACTTATGGATCCACCAGAGTCATTGCATGTCTCTTCTTTTCACAAACCACATATGGATCCACCGGAGTCACTTCATGTGTGTTATCTTCACAAACCACACATGGATCCACCAAAGTCATTTCATGTGTGTTCTTTTCATGAACCACATATGGATCCTCGAGAGTCATTGCATGTCTGTTCTTATCCTAAACCATATATTGATCCACCAGTCATTGCCTCTCTGTTCTTTTCACAAACCACATAAGGATCCACCACTGTCATTGCATGTCTATTATTTTCATAAAACACATGGATACACTAGAGTCATTGCATATGTGTTCTTTTCATGAATCACATATATATCCACTAGAGTCATTGCATGTGTGTTCTTATCCTAAACTAGCACTAGCGTTATTGCATGTGAGTTCTTATCCTAAACCAGCACTAGATTCATTGCATGTGCGTTCTTTTCATGAACCACATATGGATCCACTAGAGTCATTGCATGTGTGTTCTTTTCACAAACCACATATGGATCCACTAGAGTCATTGCATGTGTGTTCGTTTCATGAACCACAACTAGAGTCATTGAATGTGTGTTCTTTTGACATACCACACATGGATCCACCAGAGTCATTACACGTGTGTTCTTTTTCCAAACCACATATGGATCCACCAGTGTCATTGCATGTCTGTTCTTTTTACAAACCACATATGGATCCACCGGTGTCATTGCATGTCTGTTCTTTTGATAAAACACATGGATCCACTAGATTCATTACATGTGTGTTCATTTCACAAACTACGTATGGATCCACCAGTGTCATTGCATGTGTCTTATTTTCATGAACCATAACTAGAGTCATTGAATGTGTGTTCTTTTCACAAACCACATATGGATCCACCAGAGTCATTGCATGTCTGTTCTTTTCACAAACCACATATGGATCCACCAGAGTCATTGCATGTGTGTTCTTTTCATGAACCACTTATGGAACAAGCACTAGAGTCATTGCATGCCTGTTCTTATCCTAAACTAGCACGAGTGTCATTGCATGTGTGTTTTTATCCCAAACCATAGCTAGAGTCATTGCATGTGTGTTCTTTTCACAAACCACATATAGATCCACCAGAGTCTATGCATGTGTGTTATTTTCATGAACCACATGGATCCAAAAGTGTCATTGCATGTGTGTTCTTTTCATGAACCACAACTAGAGTCATTGAATGTGTGTTATTTTCTGAAACACATATGGATCCACCAGTGTCATTGGATGTGTGTTCTTTTCATTAACCACAGCTAGAGTCATTGCATGTCTATTCTTTTCATAAACCACATGGATCCACTAGAATCATTGCATGTGTGTTCTTTTCACAAACCACATATGGATCCACTAGAGTCATTGAATCTGTGTTCTTTTCATTAACCACAACTAGAGTCACTGAATGTGTGCTCTTTTCATAAACCACTTATGGATCCACCAGAGTCATTGCATGTCTCTTCTTTTCACAAACCACATATGGATCCACCGGAGTCACTGCATGTGTGTTATCTTCACAAACCACACATGGATCCACCAAAGTCATTTCATGTGTGTTCTTTTCATGAACCACATATGGATCCTCGAGAGTCATTGCATGTCTGTTCTTATCCTAAACCATATATGGATCCACCAGTCATTGCCTCTCTGTTCTTTTCACAAACCACATAAGGATCCACCACTGTCATTGCATGTCTATTATTTTCATAAAACACATGGATACACTAGAGTCATTGCATATGTGTTCTTTTCATGAATCACATATATATCCACTAGAGTCATTGCATGTGTGTTCTTATCCTAAACTAGCACTAGCGTTATTGCATGTGAGTTCTTATCCTAAACCAGCACTAGATTCATTGCATGTGCGTTCTTTTCATGAACCACATATGGATCCACGAGAGTCATTGCATGTGTGTTCTTTTCACAAACCACATATGGATCCACTAGAGTCATTGCATGTGTGTTCGTTTCATGAACCACAACTAGAGTCATTGAATGTGTGTTCTTTTGACATACCACACATGGATCCACCAGAGTCATTACACGTGTGTTCTTTTTCCAAACCACATATGGATCCACCAGTGTCATTGCATGTCTGTTCTTTTTACAAACCACATATGGATCCACCGGTGTCATTGCATGTTTGTTCTTTTGATAAAACACATGGATCCACTAGATTCATTACATGTGTGTTCCTTTCACAAACCACGTATGGATCCACCAGTGTCATTGCATGTTTCTTATTTTCATGAACCATAACTAGAGGCATTGAATGTGTGTTCTTTTCACAAACCACATATGGATCCACCAGAGTCATTGCATGTCTGTTCTTTTCACAAACCACATATGGATCCACCAGAGTCATTGCATGTGTGTTCTTTTCATGAACCACATATGGAACAGGCACTAGAGTCATTGCATGCCTGTTCTTATCCTAAACTAGCACGAGTGTCATTGCATGTGTGTTCTTATCCCAAACCATAGCTAGAGTCATTGCATGTGTGTTCATTTCACAAACCACATATGAATCCACCAGAGTCATTGCATGTGTGTTATTTTCATAAACCACATGGATCCAACAGTGTCATTGCATATGTGTTCTTTTCATGAACCACAACTAGAGTCATTGAATGTGTGTTATTTTCACAAACACATATGGATCCACCAGTGTCATTGGATGTGTGTTCTTTTCATTAACCACAGCTAGAGTCATTGCATGTCTGTTCTTTTCATAAACCACACGGATACACTAGAGTTATTGCATGTGTGTTTTTTTCACAAACCACATATGGATCCACTAGTGTCATTGCATGTGTGTTCTTTTCATTAACCACAGCTAGAGTCATTGAATGTGTGTTCTTTTCACCAACCACGTATGGATCCACAAGAGTCATTGTATGTCTGTTCTTTTCACAAACCACATATGGATCCACCGAAGTCATTGCATGTGTGTTCTTTTCACAAACCACATATGGATCCACCAAAGTCTTTGCATGTGTGTTCTTTTCATGAACCACATATGGATCCACTAGAGTCATTGCATGCCTATTCTTATCCTAAACCACATATGGAACCACCAGAGTCATTGCATGTCTGTTCTTTTCACAAACCACATAAGGATCCACCAGTGTCATTGCATGTCTGATCTTTTCATAAAACACATGGATCCACTAGAGTCATTGCATATGTGTTCATTTCATGAACCACATATGTATCCACTAGAGTCATTGCATGTGTGTTCTTATCCTAAAATAGCACTAGAGTTATTGCATGCAAGTTCTTATCCTAAACCAGCACTAGATTCATTGCATGTGTGTTCTTTTCATGAACCACATATGGATCCACTAGAGTCATTGCATGTGTGTTCTTTTCACAAACCACATATGGATCCACTAGAGTCATTGCAGGTGTGTTCTTTTCATGAACCACAACAAGAGTTATTGAATGTGTGTTCTTTTCACATACCACATATGGATCCACCAGAGTCATTGCACGTGTGTTCTTTTTCCAAACCACATATGGATCCACCAGAGTCATTGCATGTCTATTCTTTTTACATACCACATATGGATCCACCAGAGTCATTGCATGTGTGTTCTTTTCAGGAACCACATATGGATCCACTAGAGTCATTGCATGTGTGTTCTTTTCACAAACCACATATGGATCCACCAGAGTCATTGCATGTCTGTTCTTTTCACAAACCACATATGGATCCACCGGTGTCATTGCATGTCTGTTCTTTTGAACAAAAAAGAAGTAAGCAGCTCGATCAAACCGATAAAAAACATGGATCGACTAGATTCATTACATGTGTGTTCCTTTCACAAACCACGTATGGATCCACCAGTGTCATTGCATGTCTGTTCTTTTGATAAAACACATGGATCCATTAGATTCATTACATGTGTGTTCCTTTCACAAACCACATATGGATCCACCAGTGTCATTGCATGTGTCTTCTTTTGATGAACCATAACTAGACTCATTGCATGTGTGTTCTTTTCACAAACCACATATGGATCCACCAGAGTCATTGCATGTATGTTCTTTTCACAAACCACATATGGATCCACCAGAATCATTGCATGTGTGTTCTTTTCATGAACCACATATGGAACCAGCACTAGAATCATTGCATGCCCGTTCTTATCCTAAACTAGCACGAGTGTCATTGCATGTGTGTTCTTATCCTAAACCATAGCTAGAGTCATTGCATGTGTGTTCTTTTCACAAACCACATATGGATCCACCAGAGTCATTGCATGTGTGTTATTTTCATGAACCACATGGATCCAACAGTGTCATTGCACGTGTGTTCTTTTCGTGAACCACAACTAGAGTCATTGAATGTGTGTTATTTTTACAAAGACATATGGATCCACCAGTGTCATTGGATGTGTGTTCTTTTCATTAACCACAGCTAGAGTCATTGCATGTCTTTTCTTTTCATAAACCACATGGATCCACTAGAGTCATTGCATGTGTGTTCTTTTCACAAACCACATATGGATCCACTAGTCATTGCATGTGTGTTCTTTTCATTAACCACATCTAGAGTCATTGAATGTGTGTTCTTTTCACAAACCACATATGGATCCACCAGAGTCATTGCATGTGTGTTCTTTTCACAAACCACATGTGGATCCACCAAAGTCTTTGCATGTGTGTTCTTCTCATGAACCACATATGGATCCACTAGAGTCATTCCATGCCTGTTCTTATCCTAAACCACATATGGATCCACTAGAGTCATTGCATGTCTGTTCTTTTCACAAACCACATATGGATCCACCAGAGTCATTGCCTCTCTGTTCTTTTCACAAACCACATAAGGATCCACCAGTGTCATTGCATGTCTGTTATTTTCATAAAACACATGGATACACTAGAGTCATTGCATATGTGTTCTTTTCATGAACCAGATATATATCCACTAGAGTCATTGCATGTGTGTTCTTATCCTAAACTAGCACTAGAGTTATTGCATGTGAGTTCTTATCCTAAACCAGCACTAGATTCATTGCATGCGCGTCCATTTCAAGAACCACATATGGATCCACTAGAGTCATTGCATGTGTGTTCTTTTCACAAACCACATATGGATCCACTAGAGTCACTGCATGTGTGTTCTTTTCATGAACCACAACTAGAGTCATTGAATGTGTGTTCTTTTGACATACCACATATGGATCCACCAGAGTCATTACACGTGTGTTCTTTTTCCAAACCACATATGGATCCACCAGTGTCATTGCATGTCTATTCTTTTTACAAACCACATATGGATCCACCAGAGTCATTGCATGTGTGTTCTTTTCATGAACCACATATGGATCCACCAGAGTGATTACATGTGTGTTCTTTTCACAAACCACATATGGATCCACCAGAGTCATTGCATGTCTGTTCTGTTCACAAACCACATATGGGTCCACCGGTGTCATTGCATGTCTATTCTTTTGATAAAACACATGGATCCACTAGATTCATTACATGTGTGTTCCTTTCACAAACCACGTATGGATCCACCAGTGTCATTGCATGTGTCTTCTTTTCATGAACCACAACTAGAGTCATTGCATGTGTGTTCTTTTCACAAACCACATATGGATCCACCAGAGTCATTGCATGTATGTTCTTTTCACAAACCACATATGGATCCACCAGAGTCATTGCATGTGTGTTCTTTTCATGAACCACGTATAGAACAAGCACTAGAGTCATTGCATGCTTGTTCTTATCCTAAACTAGCACGAGTGTCATTTCATGTGTGTTCTTATCCCAAACCATAGCTAGAGTCATTGCATGTGTGTTCATTTCACAAACCACATATGGATCCACCAGAGTCATTGCATGTGTGTTATTTTCATGAACCACATGGATCCAACAGTGTCATTGCATGTGTGTTCTTTTCATGAACCATAACTAGAGTCATTGAATGTGTATTATTTTCACAAACACATATGGATCCACCAGTGTCATTGGATGTGTGTTCTTTTCATTAGCCATAGCTAGAGTCATTGCATGTCTGTTCTTTTCATAAACCACATGGATCCACTAGAGTCATTGCATGTGTGTTCTTTTCACAAACCACATATGGATCCACCAGAGTCATTGGATGTCTGTTCTTTTCACAAACCACATATGGATCCACCGGAGTCATTGCATGTGTGTTCTTTTCACAAACCACATATGGATCCACCAAAATATTTGCATGTGTGTTCTTTTCATGAACCACATATGGATCCACTAGAGTCATTGCATGCATGTTCTTATCCTAAACCACATATGGATCCACCAGAGTCATTGCATGTCTGTTCTTTTCACAAACCACATAAGGATCCACCAGTGTCATTGCATGTCTGTTCTTTTCATATAACACATGGATCCACTAGAGATATTGCATATGTGTTCATTTCATGAACCACATATGGATCCACTGAGTCATTGCATGTGTGTTCTTTTCACAAACCACATATGGATCCACTAGAGTCATTGCATGTGTGTTCTTTTCATGAACCACAACTAGAGTCATTGAATGTCTGTTCTTTTCACAAACCACATATGGATCCACTAGAGTCATTGCACGTGTGTTCTTTTTCCAAACCACATATGGATCCACCAGTGTCATTTCATGTCTATTCTTTTCACAAACCACATATGGATCCACTAGAGTCATTGCATGTGTGTTCTTTTCAGGAACCACATATGGATCCACCAGAGTCATTGCATGTGTGTTCTTTTCACAAACCACATATGGATCCACCAGAGTCATTGCATGTCTGTTCTTTTCACAAACCACATATGGAGCCACTAGAGTCATTGCATATTTGTTCTTTTCACAAACCACATATATATCCACTAGAGTTATTGCATAAGTGTTCATTTCATGAACCACATATGTATCCACTAGAGTCATTGCATGTGTGTTCTTATCCTAAACTAGCACTAGAGTTATTGCATGTGAGTTCTTATCCTAAACCAACACTAGATTCATTGCATGTGTGTTCTTTTCATGAACCACATATGGATCCACTAGAGTCATTGCATGTGTGTTCTTTTCACAAACCACATATGTATCCACTAGAGTCATTGCATGTGTGTTCTTTTGACATACCACATATGCATCGACCAGAGTAATTGCAAGTGTGTTATTTTTCCAAACCACATATGGATCCACCAGTGTTATTGCATGTCTGTTCTTTTTACAAACCACGTATGGATCCACCGAAGTCATTGCATGTGTGTTCTTTTCATGAACAACATATGGATCCACCAAAGTCATTGCATGTGTGTTCTTTTCATGAACCACATATGGATCCACCAGAGTCATTGCATGTGTATTCTTTTCACAAACCACATATGGATCCACCAGAGTCATTGCATGTCTGTTCTTTTCACAAACCACATATGGATCCACCAGTGTCATTGCACATATGTTCTTTTGATAAAACACATGGAGCCACTAGATTCATTACATGTGTGTTCCTTTCACAAACCACATATGGATCCACCAGTGTCGTTGCATGTGTCTTCTTTTCATGAACCATAACTAGTGTCATTGCATGTGTGTCCTTATCCTAAACCATAGCTAGAGTCATTGCATGTGTGTTCTTTTCACAAACCACATATGGATCCACCAGAGTCATTGCATGTGTGTTATTTTCATGAACCACATGGATCCAACAGTGTCATTGCACGTGTGTTCTTTTCATGAACCACAACTAGAGTCATTGAATGTCTGTTATTTTCACAAACAAATATGGATTCACTAGTGTCATTGGATGTGTGTTCTTTTCATTAACCATAGCTAGAGTCATTGCATGTCTGTTCTTTTCATAAACCACATGGAACCACTAGAGTCATTGCATGTGTCTTCTTTTCACAAACCACATATGGATCCAATAGAGTCATTGCATGTGTGTTATTTTCATTAACCACAACTAGAGTCATTGAATGTGTGCTCTTTTCACAAACCACGTATGGATCCACCAGAGTCATTGCATGTCTCTTCTTTTCGTAAACCACATATGGATCCACTGGAGTCATTGCATGTGTGTTATCTTCACAAACCACATATGGATCCACCAAAGTCATTGCATGTGTGTTCTTTTCATGAACCACATATGGATCCACCAGAGTCATTGCATGTCTGTTCTTATCCTAAACCACATATGGATCCACCAGAGTCATTGCATGTCTGTTCTTTTCACAAACCACATAAGGATCCACCAGTGTCATTGCATGTCTGTTCTTTTCATAAAACACATGGATACACTAGAGTCATTGCATATGTGTTCTTTTCATGAACCACATATATATAAACTAGAGTCATTGCATGTGTGTTCTTATCCTAAACTAGCACTAGAGTTATTGCATGTGAGTTTTATCCTAAACCTACACTAGATTCATTGCATGTGTGTTCTTTTCATGAACCACATATGGATCCACTAGAGTCATTGCATGTGTGTTCTTTTCACAAACCACATGGATCCACTAGAGTCATTGCATGTGTGTTCTTTTCATGAACCACAACTAGAGTCATTGAATGCGTGTTGTTTTGACATACCACATATGGATCCAGCAGAGTCATTGCACGTGTGTTATTTTTCGAAACCACATATGGATCCACCAGTGTCATTGCATGTATGTTCTTTTTACAAACCACGTATGGATCCACCAGAGTCATTGCATGTGTGTTCTTTTCATGAACCACATATGGATTCACCAGAGTCATTGCATGTGTGTTCTTTTCAGGAACCACATATGGATCCACCAGAGTCATTGCATGTGTGTTCTTTTCACAAACCACATATGGATCCACCAGAGTCATTGCATGTCTGTCCTTTTCACAAACCACATATGGATCCACCGGTGTCATTGCATGTCTATTCTTTTGATAAACCACATGGATCCACTAGATTCATTACATGTGTGTTCCTTTCACAAACCACATATGGATCCACCAGTGTCATTCATGTGTCTTCTTTTCATGAACCATAACTAGTGTCATTGCATGTGTGTTCTTATCCTAAACCATAGCTAGAGTCATTGCATGTGTGTTCTTTTCACAAACCACATATGGATCCACCAGAGTCATTGCATGTGTGCTATTTTCATGAACCACATGGATCCAACAGTGTTATTGCACGTGTGTTCTTGTCATGAACCACAACTAGAGTCATTGAATGTGTGTTATTTTCACAAACACATATGGATCCACCAGTGTCATTGGATGTGTGTTCTTTTCATTAACCACAGCTAGAGTCATTGCATGTCTGTTCTTTTCATAAACCACATGCTTCCACTAGAGTCATTGCATGTGTGTTCTTTTCACAAACCACATATGGATCCACTAGAGTCATTGCATGTGTGTTCTTTTCATTAACCACAGCTAGAGTCATTGAATGTGTGTTCTTTTCACCAACCACGTATGGATCCACAAGAGTCATTGCATATTTGTTGTTTTCATAAACCACACTAGGATCCACTGGAGTCATTGCATATATGTTCATTTCATGAACCACATATGTATCCACTAGAGTCATTGCATGTGAGTTCTTATCCTAAACTAGCACTAGAGTTATTGCATGTGAGTTCTTATCCTAAACCAACACTAGATTCATTGCATGCGTGTTCTTTTCATGAACCACATATGGATCCACTAGAGTCATTGCATGTGTGTTCTTTTCACCAACCACATATGGATCCACTAGATTCATTGCATGTTTGTTCTTTTCATGAACCACAACTAGAGTAATTGAATGTGTGTTCTTTTCACAAACCACATATGGATCCACCAGAGTCATTGCATGTGTGTTCTTTTTCCAAACCACGTATGTATCCACCAGTGTCATTGCATGTCTGTTCTTTTCACAAACCACATATGGATCCACCAGAGTCATTGCATGTGTGTTCTTTTCATGAACCACATATGGATCCACCAGAGTCATTACATGTCTGTACTTTTCACAAACCACATATGCATCCACCAGACTCATCGCATGTCTGTTCTTTTCACAAACCACATATGGATCCACCTGTGTCATTGCATGTCTGTTCTTTTGATAAAACACATGGATCCACTAGATACATTACATCTATGTTCCTTTCACAAACCACATATGGATCCACCATTGTAATTGCATGTGTCTTCTTTTCATGAACCATAACTAGAGTCATTGCATGTGTGTTCTTTTCACAAACCACATATGGATCCACCAGAGTCATTGCATGTCTGTTCTTTTCACAAACCACATATGGATCCACCAGAGTCATTGCATGTGTGTTCTTTTCATGAACCACATATGGAATCAGCACTAGAGTCATTGCATGCCTGTTCTTATCCTAAACTAGCACCAGTGTCATTGCATGTGTGTTCTTATCCTAAACCATAGCTAGAGTCATCGCATCTGTGTTCTTTTCACAAACCACATATGGATCCACCAGAGTCATTGCATGTGTGTTATTTTCATGAACCACAAGGATCCAACAGTGTCATTGCATGTGTGTTCTTTTCATGAACCACAACTAAAGTCATTGAATGTGCGTTATTTTCACAAACCACATATGGATCCACCAGTGTCATTGGATGTGTGTTCTTTTCATTAACCACAGCTAGAGTCATTGCATGTCTATTCTTTTCATAAACCACATGGATCCACTAGATTCATTGCATGTGTCTTCTTTTCACAAAACACATATGGATCCACTAGAGTCATTGCATGTGTGTTCTTTTCATTAAGCACAGCTAGCGTCATTGAATGTGTGTTCTTTTCATAAACCACATATGGATCCACAAGAGTCATTGTATGTCTGTTCTTTTCACAAACCACATATGGATCCACCGGAGTCATTGCATATGTGTTCTTTTCACAAACCACATATGGATCCACCAAAGTCTTTGCATGTGTGTTCTTTTCATGAACCACATATGGATCCACCAGAGTCATTGCATGCATGTTCTTATCCTAAACCACATATGGATCCACCAGAGTCATTGCATGTCTGTTCTTTTCACAAACCACATAAGGATCCACCAGTGTCATTGCATGTCTGTCCTTTTCATAAAACACATGGATCCACTAGAGTCATTGCATATGTGTTCATTTCATGAACCACATATGTATCCACAAGAGTCATTGCATGTGTGTTCTTATCCTAAACTAGCAATAGAGTTATTGCATGTGAGTTCTTATCCTAAACCAGCACTAGATTCATTGCATGTGTGTTCTTTTCATGAACCACATATGGATCCACTAGAGTCATTGCATGTGTGTTCTTTTCATGAACCACATATGGATCCACCAGAGTCATTGCATGTGTGTTCTTTTCATAAACCACATGGATCCAGCAGAGTCACTGCATGTCTGTTCTTTTCACAAACCACATAAGGATCCACCAGTGTCATTGCATGTCTATTCTTTTAATAAAACACATCGATCCACTAGAGTTATTGCATATGTGTTCATTTCATGAACCACATATGTATCCACTAGAGTCATTGCATGTGTGTTCTTATCCTAAACTGGCAATAGAGTTATTGCATGTGAGTTCTTATCCTAAACCAGCACTAGATTCATTGCATGTGTGTTCTTTTCATTAACCACATATGGATCCACTAGAGTCATTGCATGTGTGTTCTTTTCATGAACCACATATGGATCCACTAGTCATTGCATGTGTGTTGTTTTCATGAACCACAACTAGAGTCATTGAATGTGTGTTCTTTTCACAAACCACATATGGATCCACCAAAGTCATTGCACGTGTGTTCTTTTTCCAAACCACATATGGACCCACCAGTGTCATTGCATGTCTGTTCTTTTCACAAACCAAATATGGATCCACCAGAGTCATTGCATGTGTCTTCTTTTCAAGAACCACATATGGATCCACCAGAGTCATTGCATGTCTGTTCTTTTCACAAACCAGATATGGATCCACCAGACTAATTGCATGTCTGTTCTTTTCACAAACCACATATTGATCCACCGGTGTCATTGCATGTCTGTTCTTTTGATAAACCACATGGATCCACTAGATTCATTACATGTGTGTTCTTTTCACAAACCACATATGGATCCACCAGTGTCATTGCATATGTCTTCTTTTCATGAACCACAACTAGAGTCATTGCATGTGTGTTCTTTTCATGAACCACATATGGATTCACCAGAGTCATTGCATGTGTGTTCTTTTCAGGAACCACATATGGATCCACCAGAGTCATTGCATGTGTGTTCTTTTCACAAACCACATATGGATCCACCAGAGTCATTGCATGTCTGTCCTTTTCACAAACCACATATGGATCCACCGGTGTCATTGCATGTCTATTGTTTTGATAAACCACATGGATCCACTAGATTCATTACATGTGTGTTCCTTTCACAAACCACATATGGATCCACCAGTGTCATTGCATGTGTCTTCTTTTCATGAACCATAACTAGTGTCATTGCATGTGTGTTCTTATCCTAAACCATAGCTAGAGTCATTGCATGTGTGTTCTTTTCACAAACCACATATGGATCCACCAGAGTCATTGCATGTGTGCTATTTTCATGAACCACATGGATCCAATAGTGTTATTGCACGTGTGTTCTTTTCATGAACCACAACTAGAGTCATTGAATGTGTGTTATTTTCACAAACACATATGGATCCACCAGTTTCATTGGATGTGTGTTCTTTTCATTAACCACAGCTAGAGTCATTGCATGTCTGTTCTTTTCATAAACCACATGCTTCCACTAGAGTCATTGCATGTGTGTTCTTTTCACAAACCACATATGGATCCACTAGAGTCATTGCATGTGTGTTCTTTTCATTAACCACAGCTAGAGTCATTGAATGTGTGTTCTTTTCACCAACCACGTATGGATCCACAAGAGTCATTGCATATTTGTTGTTTTCATAAACCACACTAGGATCCACTGGAGTCATTGCATATATGTTCATTTCATGAACCACATATGTATCCACTAGAGTCATTGCATGTGAGTTCTTATCCTAAACTAGCACTAGAGTTATTGCATGTGAGTTCTTATCCTAAACCAACACTAGATTCATTGCATGCGTGTTCTTTTCATGAACCACATATGGATCCACTAGAGTCATTGCATGTGTGTTCTTTTCACCAACCACATATGGATCCACTAGATTCATTGCATGTTTGTTCTTTTCATGAACCACAACTAGAGTAATTGAATGTGTGTTCTTTTCACAAACCACATATGGATCCACCAGAGTCATTGCATGTGTGTTCTTTTTCCAAACCACGTATGTATCCACCAGTGTCATTGCATGTCTGTTCTTTTCACAAACCACATATGGATCCACCAGAGTCATTGCATGTGTGTTCTTTTCATGAACGACATATGGATCCACCAGAGTCATTACATGTCTGTTCTTTTCACAAACCACATATGCATCCACCAGACTCATTGCATGTCTGTTCTTTTCACAAACCACATATGGATCCACCGGTGTCATTGCATGTCTGTTCTTTTGATAAAACACATGGATCCACTAGATACATTACATCTATGTTCCTTTCACAAACCACATATGGATCCACCAGTGTCATTGCATGTGTCTTCTTTTCATGAACCATAACTAGAGTCATTGCATGTGTGTTCTTTTCACAAACCACATATGGATCCACCAGAGTCATTGCATGTCTGTTCTTTTCACAAACCACATATGGATCCACCAGAGTCATTGCATGTGTGTTCTTTTCATGAACCTTATATGGAATCAGCACTAGAGTCATTGCATGCCTGTTCTTATCCTAAACTAGCACCAGTGTCATTGCATGTGTGTTCTTATCCTAAACCATAGCTAGAGTCATCGCATGTGTGTTCTTTTCACAAACCACATATGGATCCACCAGAGTCATTGCATGTGTGTTATTTTCATGAACCACAAGGATCCAACAGTCTCATTGCATGTGTGTTCTTTTCATGAACCACAACTAGAGTCATTGAATGTGCGTTATTTTCACAAACCACATATGGATCCACCAGTGTCATTGGATGTGTGTTCTTTTCATTAACCACAGCTAGAGTCATTGCATGTCTATTCTTTTCATAAACCACATGGATCCACTAGAGTCATTGCATGTGTCTTCTTTTCACAAAACACATATGGATCCACTAGAGTCATTGCATGTGTGTTCTTTTCATTAAGCACAGCTAGAGTCATTGAATGTGTGTTCTTTTCATAAACCACATATGGATCCACAAGAGTCATTGTATGTCTGTTCTTTTCACAAACCACATATGGATCCACCGGAGTCATTGCATATGTGTTCTTTTCACAAACCACATATGGATCCACCAAAGTCTTTGCATGTGTATTCTTTTCATGAACCACATATGGATCCACCAGAGTCATTGCATGCTTGTTCTTATCCTAAACCACATATGGATCCACCAGAGTCATTGCATGTCTGTTCTTTTCACAAACCACATAAGGATCCACCAGTGTCATTGCATGTCTGTTCTTTTCATAAAACACATGGATCCACTAGAGTCATTGCATATGTGTTCATTTCATGAACCACATATGTATCCACTAGAGTCATTGCATGTGTGTTCTTATCCTAAACTAGCAATAGAGTTATTGCATGTGAGTTCTTATCCTAAACCAGCACTAGATTCATTGCATGTGTGTTCTTTTCATTAACCACATATGGATCCACTAGAGTCATTGCATTTGTGTTCTTTTCATGAACCACATATGGATCCACTAGTCATTGCATGTGTGATGTTTTCATGAACCACAACTAGAGTCATTGAATGTGTGTTCTTTTCACAAACCACATATGGATCCACCAAAGTCATTGCACGTGTGTTCATTTTCCAAACCACATATGGACCCACCAGTGACATTGCATGTCTGTTCTTTTCACAAACCACATATGGATCCACCAGAGTCATTGCATGTATCTTCTTTTCAAGAACCACATATGGATCCACCAGAGTCATTGCCTGTGTGTTCTTTTTCCAAACCACATATGGACCCACCAGTGTCATTGCATGTCTGTTCTTTAAACAAACCACATCTGGATCCACCAGAGTCATTGCATGTGTCTTCTTTTCAAGAACCACATATGGATCCACCAGAGTCATTGCATGTATGTTCTTTTCACAAACCAGATATGGATCCACCAGAATCATTGCATGTCTGTTCTTTTCACAAACCACATATGGATCCACCAAAGTCATTGCATGTGTGTTCTTTTCATGAACCACATATGGATCCACCAGAGTCATTGCATGTCTGTTCTTATCCTAAACCACATATGGATCCACCAGAGTCATTGCATGTCTGTTCTTTTCACAAACCACATAAGGATCCACCAATGTCATTGCATGTCTGTTCTTTTCATAAAACACATGGATACACTAGAGTCATTGCATATGTGTTCTTTTCATGAACCACATATATATAAACTAGAGTCATTGCATGTGTGTTCTTATCCTAAACTAGCACTAGAGTTATTGCATGTGAGTTTTATCCTAAACCTACACTAGATTCATTGCATGTGTGTTCTTTTCATGAACCACATATGGATCCACTAGAGTCATTGCATGTGTGTTCTTTTCACAAACCACATGGATCCACTAGAGTCATTGCATGTGTGTTCTTTTCATGAACCACAACTAGAGTCATTGAATGCGTGTTGTTTTGACATACCACATATGGATCCACCAGAGTCATTGCACGTGTGTTATTTTTCGAAACCACATATGGATCCACCAGTGTCATTGCATGTATGTTCTTTTTACAAACCACGTATGGATCCACCAGAGTCATTGCATGTGTGTTCTTTTCATGAACCACATATGGATTCACCAGAGTCATTGCATGTGTGTTCTTTTCAGGAACCACATATGGATCCACCAGAGTCATTGCATGTGTGTTCTTTTCACAAACCACATATGGATCCACCAGAGTCATTGCATGTCTGTCCTTTTCACAAACCACATATGGATCCACCGGTGTCATTGCATGTCTATTCTTTTGATAAACCACATGGATCCACTAGATTCATTACATGTGTGTTCCTTTCACAAACCACATATGGATCCACCAGTGTCATTCATGTGTCTTCTTTTCATGAACCATAACTAGTGTCATTGCATGTGTGTTCTTATCCTAAACCATAGCTAGAGTCATTGCATGTGTGTTCTTTTCACAAACCACATATGGATCCACCAGAGTCATTGCATGTGTGCTATTTTCATGAACCACATGGATCCGACAGTGTTATTGCACGTGTGTTCTTGTCATGAACCACAACTAGAGTCATTGAATGTGTGTTATTTTCACAAACACATATGGATCCACCAGTGTCATTGGATGTGTGTTCTTTTCATTAACCACAGCTAGAGTCATTGCATGTCTGTTCTTTTCATAAACCACATGCTTCCACTAGAGTCATTGCATGTGTGTTCTTTTCACAAACCACATATGGATCCACTAGAGTCATTGCATGTGTGTTCTTTTCATTAACCACAGCTAGAGTCATTGAATGTGTGTTCTTTTCACCAACCACGTATGGATCCACAAGAGTCATTGCATATTTGTTGTTTTCATAAACCACACTAGGATCCACTGGAGTCATTGCATATATGTTCATTTCATGAACCACATATGTATCCACTAGAGTCATTGCATGTGAGTTCTTATCCTAAACTAGCACTAGAGTTATTGCATGTGAGTTCTTATCCTAAACCAACACTAGATTCATTGCATGCGTGTTCTTTTCATGAACCACATATGGATCCACTAGAGTCATTGCATGTGTGTTCTTTTCACCAACCACATATGGATCCACTAGATTCATTGCATGTTTGTTCTTTTCATGAACCACAACTAGAGTAATTGAATGTGTGTTCTTTTCACAAACCACATATGGATCCACCAGAGTCATTGCATGTGTGTTCTTTTTCCAAACCACGTATGTATCCACCAGTGTCATTGCATGTCTGTTCTTTTCACAAACCACATATGGATCCACCAGAGTCGTTGCATGTGTGTTCTTTTCATGAACCACATATGGATCCACCAGAGTCATTACATGTCTGTTCTTTTCACAAACCACATATGCATCCACCAGACTCATCGCATGTCTGTTCTTTTCACAAACCACATATGGATCCACCTGTGTCATTGCATGTCTGTTCTTTTGATAAAACACATGGATCCACTAGATACATTACATCTATGTTCCTTTCACAAACCACATATGGATCCACCATTGTAATTGCATGTGTCTTCTTTTCATGAACCATAACTAGAGTCATTGCATGTGTGTTCTTTTCACAAACCACATATGGATCCACCAGAGTCATTGCATGTCTGTTCTTTTCACAAACCACATATGGATCCACCAGAGTCATTGCATGTGTGTTCTTTTCATGAACCACATATGGAATCAGCACTAGAGTCATTGCATGCCTGTTCTTATCCTAAACTAGCACCAGTGTCATTGCATGTGTGTTCTTATCCTAAACCATAGCTAGAGTCATCGCATCTGTGTTCTTTTCACAAACCACATATGGATCCACCAGAGTCATTGCATGTGTGTTATTTTCATGAACCACAAGGATCCAACAGTGTCATTGCATGTGTGTTCTTTTCATGAACCACAACTAAAGTCATTGAATGTGCGTTATTTTCACAAACCACATATGGATCCACCAGTGTCATTGGATGTGTGTTCTTTTCATTAACCACAGCTAGAGTCATTGCATGTCTATTCTTTTCATAAACCACATGGATCCACTAGATTCATTGCATGTGTCTTCTTTTCACAAAACACATATGGATCCACTAGAGTCATTGCATGTGTGTTCTTTTCATTAAGCACAGCTAGCGTCATTGAATGTGTGTTCTTTTCATAAACCACATATGGATCCACAAGAGTCATTGTATGTCTGTTCTTTTCACAAACCACATATGGATCCACCGGAGTCATTGCATATGTGTTCTTTTCACAAACCACATATGGATCCACCAAAGTCTTTGCATGTGTGTTCTTTTCATGAACCACATATGGATCCACCAGAGTCATTGCATGCATGTTCTTATCCTAAACCACATATGGATCCACCAGAGTCATTGCATGTCTGTTCTTTTCACAAACCACATAAGGATCCACCAGTGTCATTGCATGTCTGTCCTTTTCATAAAACACATGGATCCACTAGAGTCATTGCATATGTGTTCATTTCATGAACCACATATGTATCCACAAGAGTCATTGCATGTGTGTTCTTATCCTAAACTAGCAATAGAGTTATTGCATGTGAGTTCTTATCCTAAACCAGCACTAGATTCATTGCATGTGTGTTCTTTTCATGAACCACATATGGATCCACTAGAGTCATTGCATGTGTGTTCTTTTCATGAACCACATATGGATCCACCAGAGTCATTGCATGTGTGTTCTTTTCATAAACCACATGGATCCAGCAGAGTCACTGCATGTCTGTTCTTTTCACAAACCACATAAGGATCCACCAGTGTCATTGCATGTCTATTCTTTTCATAAAACACATCGATCCACTAGAGTTATTGCATATGTGTTCATTTCATGAACCACATATGTATCCACTAGAGTCATTGCATGTGTGTTCTTATCCTAAACTGGCAATAGAGTTATTGCATGTGAGTTCTTATCCTAAACCAGCACTAGATTCATTGCATGTGTGTTCTTTTCATTAACCACATATGGATCCACTAGAGTCATTGCATGTGTGTTCTTTTCATGAACCACATATGGATCCACTAGTCATTGCATGTGTGTTGTTTTCATGAACCACAACTAGAGTCATTGAATGTGTGTTCTTTTCACAAACCACATATGGATCCACCAAAGTCATTGCACGTGTGTTCTTTTTCCAAACCACATATGGACCCACCAGTGTCATTGCATGTCTGTTCTTTTCACAAACCAAATATGGATCCACCAGAGTCATTGCATGTGTCTTCTTTTCAAGAACCACATATGGATCCACCAGAGTCATTGCATGTCTGTTCTTTTCACAAACCAGATATGGATCCACCAGACTAATTGCATGTCTGTTCTTTTCACAAACCACATATTGATCCACCGGTGTCATTGCATGTCTGTTCTTTTGATAAACCACATGGATCCACTAGATTCATTACATGTGTGTTCTTTTCACAAACCACATATGGATCCACCAGTGTCATTGCATATGTCTTCTTTTCATGAACCACAACTAGAGTCATTGCATGTGTGTTCTTTTCATGAACCACATATGGATTCACCAGAGTCATTGCATGTGTGTTCTTTTCAGGAACCACATATGGATCCACCAGAGTCATTGCATGTGTGTTCTTTTCACAAACCACATATGGATCCACCAGAGTCATTGCATGTCTGTCCTTTTCACAAACCACATATGGATCCACCGGTGTCATTGCATGTCTATTCTTTTGATAAACCACATGGATCCACTAGATTCATTACATGTGTGTTCCTTTCACAAACCACATATGGATCCACCAGTGTCATTGCATGTGTCTTCTTTTCATGAACCATAACTAGTGTCATTGCATGTGTGTTCTTATCCTAAACCATAGCTAGAGTCATTGCATGTGTGTTCTTTTCACAAACCACATATGGATCCACCAGAGTCATTGCATGTGTGCTATTTTCATGAACCACATGGATCCAATAGTGTTATTGCACGTGTGTTCTTTTCATGAACCACAACTAGAGTCATTGAATGTGTGTTATTTTCACAAACACATATGGATCCACCAGTTTCATTGGATGTGTGTTCTTTTCATTAACCACAGCTAGAGTCATTGCATGTCTGTTCTTTTCATAAACCACATGCTTCCACTAGAGTCATTGCATGTGTGTTCTTTTCACAAACCACATATGGATCCACTAGAGTCATTGCATGTGTGTTCTTTTCATTAACCACAGCTAGAGTCATTGAATGTGTGTTCTTTTCACCAACCACGTATGGATCCACAAGAGTCATTGCATATTTGTTGTTTTCATAAACCACACTAGGATCCACTGGAGTCATTGCATATATGTTCATTTCATGAACCACATATGTATCCACTAGAGTCATTGCATGTGAGTTCTTATCCTAAACTAGCACTAGAGTTATTGCATGTGAGTTCTTATCCTAAACCAACACTAGATTCATTGCATGCGTGTTCTTTTCATGAACCACATATGGATCCACTAGAGTCATTGCATGTGTGTTCTTTTCACCAACCACATATGGATCCACTAGATTCATTGCATGTTTGTTCTTTTCATGAACCACAACTAGAGTAATTGAATGTGTGTTCTTTTCACAAACCACATATGGATCCACCAGAGTCATTGCATGTGTGTTCTTTTTCCAAACCACGTATGTATCCACCAGTGTCATTGCATGTCTGTTCTTTTCACAAACCACATATGGATCCACCAGAGTCATTGCATGTGTGTTCTTTTCATGAACCACATATGGATCCACCAGAGTCATTACATGTCTGTTCTTTTCACAAACCACATATGCATCCACCAGACTCATTGCATGTCTGTTCTTTTCACAAACCACATATGGATCCACCGGTGTCATTGCATGTCTGTTCTTTTGATAAAACACATGGATCCACTAGATACATTACATCTATGTTCCTTTCACAAACCACATATGGATCCACCAGTGTCATTGCATGTGTCTTCTTTTCATGAACCATAACTAGAGTCATTGCATGTGTGTTCTTTTCACAAACCACATATGGATCCACCAGAGTCATTGCATGTCTGTTCTTTTCACAAACCACATATGGATCCACCAGAGTCATTGAATGTGTGTTCTTTTCATGAACCTTATATGGAATCAGCACTAGAGTCATTGCATGCCTGTTCTTATCCTAAACTAGCACCAGTGTCATTGCATGTGTGTTCTTATCCTAAACCATAGCTAGAGTCATCGCATGTCTGTTCTTTTCACAAACCACATATGGATCCACCAGAGTCATTGCATGTGTGTTATTTTCATGAACCACAAGGATCCAACAGTCTCATTGCATGTGTGTTCTTTTCATGAACCACAACTAGAGTCATTGAATGTGCGTTATTTTCACAAACCACATATGGATCCACCAGTGTCATTGGATGTGTGTTCTTTTCATTAACCACAGCTAGAGTCATTGCATGTCTATTCTTTTCATAAACCACATGGATCCACTAGAGTCATTGCATGTGTCTTCTTTTCACAAAACACATATGGATCCACTAGAGTCATTGCATGTGTGTTCTTTTCATTAAGCACAGCTAGAGTCATTGAATGTGTGTTCTTTTCATAAACCACATATGGATCCACAAGAGTCATTGTATGTCTGTTCTTTTCACAAACCACATATGGATCCACCGGAGTCATTGCATATGTGTTCTTTTCACAAACCACATATGGATCCACCAAAGTCTTTGCATGTGTATTCTTTTCATGAACCACATATGGATCCACCAGAGTCATTGCATGCCTGTTCTTATCCTAAACCACATATGGATCCACCAGAGTCATTGCATGTCTGTTCTTTTCACAAACCACATAAGGATCCACCAGTGTCATTGCATGTCTGTTCTTTTCATAAAACACATGGATCCACTAGAGTCATTGCATATGTGTTCATTTCATGAACCACATATGTATCCACTAGAGTCATTGCATGTGTGTTCTTATCCTAAACTAGCAATAGAGTTATTGCATGTGAGTTCTTATCCTAAACCAGCACTAGATTCATTGCATGTGTGTTCTTTTCATTAACCACATATGGATCCACTAGAGTCATTGCATTTGTGTTCTTTTCATGAACCACATATGGATCCACTAGTCATTGCATGTGTGATGTTTTCATGAACCACAACTAGAGTCATTGAATGTGTGTTCTTTTCACAAACCACATATGGATCCACCAAAGTCATTGCACGTGTGTTCATTTTCCAAACCACATATGGACCCACCAGTGACATTGCATGTCTGTTCTTTTCACAAACCACATATGGATCCACCAGAGTCATTGCATGTATCTTCTTTTCAAGAACCACATATGGATCCACCAGAGTCATTGCCTGTCTGTTCTTTTCACAAACCACATATGGATCCACCAGAGTCATTGCATGTCTATTCTATTCACAAACCACATATGGATCCACCGGTGTCATTGCATGTCTGTTCTTTTGATAAACCACATGGATCCACTAGATTCATTACATGTGTGTTCTTTTCACAAACCACATATGGATCCACCAGTGTCATTGCATGTGTATTCTTTCCATTAACCATAACTAGAGTCATTGCATGTGTGTTCTTTTCACAAACCACATATGGATCCACCAGAGCCATTGCATGTCTGTTCTTTTGACAAACCATATATGGATCCAACAGTGTCATTGCATGTGTGTTATTTTCACAAACCACATATGGATCCACCAGAGTCATTGCATGTCTGTTCTTTTCACAAACCACATATGGATCCACCAGAGTCAGTGCATGTGTGTTCTTTTCATGAACCACATATGGAATCAGCACTAGAGACATTGCATCCCTGTTCTTATCCTAAACTAGCACCAGTGTCATTGCATGTGTGTTCTTATCCTAAACCATAGCTAGAGTCATCGCATGTGTGTTCTTTTCACAAACCACATATGGATCCACCAGAGTCATTGCATGTGTGTTATTTTCATGAACCACAAGGATCCAACAGTGTCATTGCATGTGTGTTCTTTTCATGAACCACAACTAGAGTCATTGAATGTGCGTTATTTTCACAAACCACATATGGATCCACCAGTGTCATTGGATGTGTGTTCTTTTCATTAACCACAGCTAGAGTCATTGCATGTCTATTCTTTTCATAAACCACATGGATCCGCTAGAGTCATTGCATGTGTCTTCTTTTCACAAAACACATATGGATCCACTAGAGTCATTGCATGTGTGTTCTTTTCATTCAGCACAACTAGAGTCATTGAATGTGTGTTCTTTTCACAAACCACATATGGATCCACAAGAGTCATTGTATGTCTATTCTTTTCACAAACCACATATGGATCCACCGGAGTCATTGCATGTGTGTTCTTTTCACAAACCACATATGGATCGACCATAGTCTTTGCATGTGTGTTCTTTTCATGAACCACATATGGATCCACCAGAGTCATTGCATGCATGTTCTTATCCTAAACCACATATGGATCCACCAGAGTCATTGCATGTCTGTTCTTTTCACAAACCACATAAGGATCCACCAGTGTCATTGCATGTCTGTCCTTTTCATAAAACACATGGATCCACTAGAGTCATTGCATATGTGTTCATTTCATGAACCACATATGTATCCACAAGAGTCATTGCATGTGTGTTCTTATCCTAAACTAGCAATAGAGTTATTGCATGTGAGTTCTTATCCTAAACCAGCACTAGATTCATTGCATGTGTGTTCTTTTCATGAACCACATATGGATCCACTAGAGTCATTGCATGTGTGTTCTTTTCATGAACCACATATGGATCCACCAGAGTCATTGCATGTGTGTTCTTTTCATAAACCACATGGATCCACCAGAGTCACTGCATGTCTGTTCTTTTCACAAACCACATAAGGATCCACCAGTGTCATTGCATGTCTATTCTTTTCATAAAACACATCGATCCACTAGAGTTATTGCATATGTGTTCATTTCATGAACCACGTATGTATCCACTAGAGTCATTGCATGTGTGTTCTTATCCTAAACTGGCAATAGAGTTATTGCATGTGAGTTCTTATCCTAAACCAGCACTAGATTCATTGCATGTGTGTTCTTTTCATTAACCAAATATGGATCCACTAGAGTCATTGCATGTGTGTTCTTTTCATGAACCACATATGGATCCACTAGTCATTGCATGTGTTTTGTTTTCATGAACCACAACTAGAGTCATTGAATGTGTGTTCTTTTCATAAACCACATATGGATCCACCAAAGTCATTGCACGTGTGTTCTTTTTCCAAACCACATATGGACCCACCAGTGTCATTGCATGTCTGTTCTTTTCACAAACCACATATGGATCCACCAGAGTCATTGCATGTGTCTTCTTTTCAAGAACCATATATGGATCCACCAGAGTCATTGCATGTCTGTTCTTTTCACAAACCAGATATTTCAAGAACCATATATCGATCCACCAGAGTCATTGCATGTCTGTTCTTTTCACAAACCAGATATGGATCCACCAGACTAATTGCATGTCTGTTCTTTTCACAAACCATATATGGATCCACCGGTGTCATTGCATGTCTGTTCTTTTGATAAACCACATGGATCCACTAGATTCATTACATGTGTGTTCTTTTCACAAACCACATATGGATCCACAAGTGTCATTGCATGTGTCTTCTTTTCATGAACCACAACTAGAGTCATTGCATGTGTGTTCTTTTCACAAACCACATATGGATCCACCAGAGTCATTGCATATCTGTTCTTTTCACAAACCACATATGGATCCATGAGAGTCATTGCATGTGTGTTCTTTTCATGAACCACATATGGAACCAGCACTAGAGTCATTGCATGCATGTTCTTATCCTAAACTAGCACCAGTGTCATTGCATGTCTGTTCTTATCCTAAACGATAGCTAGAGTCATTGCATGTGTGTTCTTTTCACAAACCACATATGGATCCACCAGAGTCATTGCATGTGTGTTATTTTCATGAACCACATGGATCAAACAGTGTCATTGCATGTGTGTTCTTTTCATGAACCACAACTAGAGTCATTGAATGTGTGTTATTTTCACAAACCACATATGGATCCACCAGTGTCATTGGATGTGTGTTCTTTTCATTAACCACAACTAGAGTCATTGCATGTCTGTTCTTTTCATAAACCACATGATTCACTAGAGACATTGGATGTGTGTTCTTTTCACAAACCACATATGCATCCACAAGAGTCATTGCATGTCTGTTCTTTTCACAAACCACATATGGATCCACCAGAGTCATTGCATGTGTGTTCTTTTCATGAACCACATATGGATCCACCAGAGTCATTACATGTGTGTTCTTTTCACAAACCACATATGCATCCACCAGAGTCATTGCATGTCTGTTCTTTTCACAAACCACATATGGATCCACCGGTGTCATTGCATGTCTGTTCTTTTGATAAAACACATGGATCCACTAGATTCATTACATGTGTGTTCCTTTCACAAACAACATATGGATCCACCAGTGTCATTGCATGTGTGTTCTTTTTCCAAACCACGTATGGATCCACCAGTGTCATTGCATGTCTGTTATTTTCACAAACCACATATGGATCCACCAGTGTCATTGCATGTGTGTTCTTTTTCCAAACCACGTATGGATCCACCAGTGTCATTGCATGTCTGTTATTTTCACAAACCACATATGGATCCACTAGAGTCATTGCATGTGTGTTATTTTCATGAACCACATGGATCAAACAGTGTCATTGCATGTGTGTTCTTTTCATGAACCACAACTAGAGTCATTGAATGTGTGTTATTTTCACAAACCACATATGGATCCACCAGTGTCATTGGATGTGTGTTCTTTTCATTAACCACAACTAGAGTCATTGCATGTCTGTTCTTTTCATAAACCACATGATTCACTAGAGGCATTGCATGTGTGTTCTTTTCACAAACCACATATGCATCCACAAGAGTCATTGCATGTCTCTTCTTTTCACAAACCACATATGGATCCACCAGAGTCATTGCAATGGTGTTCTTTTCATGAACCACATATGGATCCACCAGAGTCATTACATGTGTGTTCTTTTCACAAACCACATATGCATCCACCAGAGTCATTGCATGTCTGTTCTTTTCACAAACCACATATGGATCCACCGGTGTCATTGCATGTCTGTTCTTTTGATAAAACACATGGATCCACTAGATTCATTACATGTGTGTTCCTTCCACAAACAACATATGGATCCACCAGTGTCATTGCATGTCTGTTCTTTTCACAAACCACATATGGTCCACCAGAGTCATTGCATGTGTGTTCTTTTAATGAACCACATATGGATCCACCAGAGTCGTTACATGTGTGTTCTTTTCACAAACCACATATGAACCCACCAGAGTCATTACATGTCTGTTCTTTTCACAAACCACATATGGATCCACCGGTGTCATTGCATGTCTGTTATTTTGATAAAACACATGGATCCACTAGATACATTACATCTATGTTCCTTTCACAAACCACATATGGATCCACCAGTGTCATTGCATGTGTCTTCTTTTCATGAACCATAACTAGAGTCATTGCATGTGTGTTCTTTTCACAAACCACATATGGATCCACCAGAGTCATTGCATGTCTGTTCTTTTCACAAACCACATATGGATCCACCAGAGTCATTGCATGTGTGTTCTTTTCATGAACAACATATGGAATCAGCACTAGAGTCATTGCATGCCTGTTATTATCCTAAACTAGCACCAGTGTCATTGCATGTGTGTTCTTATCCTAAACCATAGCTAGAGTTATCGCATGTGTGTTCTTTTGACAAACCACATATGGATCCACCAGATTCATTGCATGTGTGTTATTTTCATGAACCACAAGGATCCAACAGTGTCATTGCATGTGTGTTCTTTTCATGAACCACAACTAGAGTCATTGAATGTGCGTTATTTTCACAAACCACATATGGATCCACCAGTGTCATTGGATGTGTGTTCTTTTCATTAACCACAGCTAGACTCATTGCATGTCTATTCTTTTCATAAACCACATGGATCCGCTAGAGTCATTGCATGTGTCTTCTTTTCACAAAACACATATGGATCCACTAGAGTCATTGCATGTGTGTTCTTTTCATTAAGCACAGCTAGAGTCATTGAATGTGTGTTCTTTTCACAAACCACATATGGATCCACAAGAGTCATTGTATGTCTGTTCTTTTTAGAAACCACATATGGATCCACCGGAGTCATTGCATATGTGTTCTTTTCACAAACCACATATGGATCCACCAAAGTCTTTGCATGTATGTTCTTTTCATGAACCACATATGGATCCACCAGAGTCATTGCATGCCTGTTCTTATCCTAAACCACATATGGATCCACCAGAGTCATTGCATGTCTGTTCTTTTCACAAACCACATAAGGATCCACCAGTGTCATTGCATGTCTGTTCTTTTCATAAAACACATGGATCCACTAGAGTCATTGCATATGTGTTCATTTCATGAACCACATATGTATCCACAAGAGTCATTGCATGTGTGTTCTTATCCTAAACTAGCAATAGAGTTATTGCATGTGAGTTCTTATCCTAAACCAGCACTAGATTCATTGCATGTGTGTTCTTTTCATGAACCACATATGGATCCATTAGAGTCATTGCATGTGTGTTCTTTTCATGAACCACATATGGATCCACCAGAGTCATTGCATCTGTGTTCTTTTCATAAACCACATGGATCCACTAGAGTCATTGCATGTGTCTTCTTTTCACAAAACACATATGGGTCCACTAGAGTCATTGCATGTGTGTTCTTTTCATTAAGCACAGCTAGAGTCATTGAATGTGTGTTCTTTTCACAAACCACATATGGATCCACAAGAGTCATTGTATGTCTGTTCTTTTAGCAAATCACATATGGATCCACCAGAGTCATTGCATGTGTGTTCTTTTCACAAACCACATATGGATCCACCAAAGTCTTTGCATGTGTGTTCTTTTCATGAACCACATATGGATCCACCAGAGTCATTGCATGCCTGTTCTTATCCTAAACCACATATGGATCCACCAGAGTCATTGCATGTCTGTTCTTTTCACAAACCACATAAGGATCCTCCAGTGTCACTGCATGTCTATTCTATTCGTAAAACACATGGATCCACTAGAGTCATTGCATATGTGTTCATTTCATGAACCACATATGTATCCATTAGAGTCATTGCATGTGTGTTCTTATCCTAAACTAGCAATAGAGTTATTGCATGTGAGTTCTTATCCTAAACCAGCACTAGATTCATTGCATGTGTGTTCTTTTCATTAACCACATATGGATCCACTAGAGTCATTGCATGTGTGTTCTTTTCATGAACCACATATGGATCCACTAGTCATTGCATGTGTGTTGTTTTCATGAACCACAACTAGAGTCATTGAATGTGTGTTCTTTTCACAAACCACATAAGGATCCACCAAAGTCATTGCACGTGTGTTCTTTTTCCAAACCGCATATGGACCCACCAGTGTCATTGCATGTCTGTTCTTTAAACAAACCACATCTGGATCCACCAGAGTCATTGCATGTGTCTTCTTTTCAAGAACCACATATGGATCCACCAGAGTCATTGCATGTATGTTCTTTTCACAAACCAGATATGGATCCACCAGAATCATTGCATGTTTGTTCTTTTCACAAACCACATATGGATCCACCAGTGTCATTGCATGTGTCTTCTTTTCATGAACCATAACTAGAGTCATTGCATGTGTGTTCTTTTCACAAACCACATATGGATCCACCAGAGTCATTGCATGTATGTTCTTTTCACAAACCACATATGGATCCACCAGTGTCATTGCATGTGTGTTCTTTTCACAAACCACATATGGATCCACCAGAGTCATTGCATGTCTGTTCTTTTCACAAACCACATATGGATCCACCAGAGTCATTACATGTGTGTTCTTTTCACAAACCACATATGCATCCACCAGAGTCATTGTATGTCTGTTCTTTTCGCAAACCACATATGGATCCACCGTAGTCATTGCATGTGTGTTCTTTTCACAAACCACATATGGATCCACCAAAGTCTTCGCATGTGTGTTCTTTTCATGAACCACATATGGATCCACCAGAGTCATTGCATGCCTGTTCTTATCCTAAACCACATATGGATCCACCAGAGTCATTGCATGTCTGTTCTTTTCACAAACCACATATGGATCCACCAGTGTCATTGCATGTCTGTTCTTTTCATAAAACACATGGATCCACTAGAGTCATTGCATATGTGTTCATTTCATTAACCACATATGTATCTATTAGAGTCATTGCATGTGTGTTCTTATCCTAAACTAGCAATAGAGTTATTGCATGTGAGTTCTTATCCTAAACCAGCACTAGATTCATTGCATGTGTGTTCTTTTCATTAACCACATATGGATCCACTAGAGTCATTGCATGCGTGTTCTTTTCATGAACCACATATGGATCCACTAGTCATTGCATGTGTGTTGTTTTCATGAACCACAACTAGAGTCATTGAATGTGTGTTCTTTTCACAAACCACATATGGATCCACCAAAATCATTGCACGTGTGTTCTTTTTCCAAACCACATATGGACCCACCAGTGTCATTGCATGTCTGTTCTTTTCACAAACCACATATGGATCCACCATAGTCATTGCATGTGTCTTCTTTTCAAGAACCACATATGGATCCACCAGAGTCATTGCATGTCTGTTCTTTTCACAAACCAGATATGGATCCACCAGACTCATTGCATGTCTGTTCTTTTCACAAACCACATATGGATCCCCTGGTGTCATTGCATGTCTGTTCTTTTGATAAACCACATGGATCCACTAGATTCATTACATGTGTGTTCTTTTCACAAACCACATATGGATCCACCAGTGTCATTGCATGTGTCTTCTTTTCATGAACCACAACTAGAGTCATTGCATGTGTGTTCTTTTCACAAACCACATATGGATCCACCAGAGTCATTGCATGTCTGTTCTTTTCACAAACCACATATGGATCCACCAGTGTCATTGCATGTGTGTTCTTTTCACAAACCACATATGGATCCACCAGAGTCATTGCATGTCTGTTCTTTTCACAAACCACATATGGATCCACCAGAGTCATTGCATGTGTGTTCTTTTCATGAACCACATATGGAATCAACACTAGAGTCATTTGTTGGAGATATGCCCAAGAGGCAATAATAAAGTGGTTATTATCATGTCTTCACACTTATGATAAATGTTTACATACCATGCTATAATTGTATTAACCGGAAACATTAATACTTGTGTGATTTGTAAACTAAAATAAGAGTCCCTAGTAAAGCCTCTTGTTAAACTAGCTTGTTGGTTAATATATGATCATTGTTTCCTGATCATGAACATAGAGATGTTATTAACAACAGGATCATATCGTTAGGAGAATGATGTGATGGACATACTCCTATAGATAAGCGTAGCATAAAGATCAAGTCATTTCAATAGTTCAATTGCTATATGCTTTCTGATACATAGTAACCTAATTCCTTCGACCATGAGATCATGCATATCACCTTTACCGGATGGATGCTTTGATGTCATCAAACACCACACCGTAACAGGGTGGCTATAAAGGTGGCATTGAGTGTTCGGAAAGTATTGGTTGAAACACATGGATCAAGAGTGGGATTTGTCCATCCACATGACGGATAGATATTCTCTGGGCCCTCTCGGTGAAATGTCATTCAATTAGCTTGCAAGCATGTGACTTGGTCACAAGGGATCACATATCACGGGAACGAGAAAAGAGTACTTATCAGTAACGAGGTTGAACTAGGTATGCAGAGATACCGACGATCATAACCTCGGATAAGTAACATATCGTGAGACAAAGGGAAATTGGTATCGTATGTAAGTGGTTCACTCGATCGCAAAGTAATCGTAGAAATATGTGGGAGCCATATGAATTTCCAGATTCCTCTATTGGTTATTGATCGGAGAAGTGTTTCGATCATGTCCGCATAATTCACGAACCGTAGGGAGACACACTTAAGGATTCGACGTTGTTTGAGTAGTTATGGTATTATGAGAAAGAGACCGAATGTTGTTCGGAGTCTCGGATGGGATCCGGGATATCACGAGGTGATCCGGAATGGTCCGGAGAATAAGATTCATATAAGGAAAGTCCCGTTTCGGAGTTCGGGAATGATTCCGGTGTTTTCATCGGGAATGTTCTAGAAGGTTCCGGATTGTCCGGCACTCCGGGGGGGAAGGGGTACATGAATGTGTCATTACATATTGGAATGATTGCATCATGTACTAAGTGTTCTTGCTGTCCCAAATATAGGATTAAATTGAATCCTAAAACAGAAAAGTCAAATGTCCAGTTTGAAAGTCAAACGGCTAAAACAAGAAACTGTGGGAAACAAGCAAGAGGAGTTGGAATCAACTTGGAGGAGGAGTTGGACTCCTCCAGGCCGGCGCCCAGCCCAAGGCCGAGTTGGGGAGGGACTCCCTCCCTCCCCTGGCGCGCCAGCCCCCTCCCATCTATATAAGGAGGGGCAGGGCTCCCCTCCTAGACACACAAGTTCCTATCCTCTAATCTAAACCCTAGACCTAAACCCCGGTTTAGAGCTATTTCGGTTTAGAGCCTTCTAATTGGTTTAGAGCCTCTAATTGGTGTGTCTAATTACTAGACCACTAATAGCCTCTCTCATAAGCTCCACCATACTCGCACCGGCTTAAGGCGAAGCCCTGCGGGATCTCCCCTCTACTTCCGGTACCACGCCGTTGTGCTGCCGGAATCTCGAGGAGAGTGCTACAACCTCCGCTGCCTGCTGGAACAAGGGAGAGGAAGGTCTTCGTCGAGTACCGAACGTGTGACCGACTGCGGGAGCGCTGCCGGAACGTGGCGCCGGAAGGATCGTCTACACGATCTTGAGATCGGAAAGAGTACGACTACATCACCCACGAGAATCTGCTCTCGTTAAACACTTTGGAATCTTCGAGGGTGAGTTATTCCATCGACTCGTTGCTACAATCTAGTAGATAGATCTTGGCTTGTTTGTTTGTATGCGATAGAAAATTTTTGTTTTCCATGCTACGAACCCCTACAGTGGTATCAGAGCCGTGTCTATATGTAGATCTGTTGCACGAGTAGAACACAATGGTCATTGTGGGCGTTGATGCTTTTATTGTAGATTGCTTTTTGTGTACTTTGCATCTTGCGGTATGTTGGGATGAAGCGGCCCGGGCTAACCTTACATGACATCGTTCATGAGACTTGCTCCACGCTCGACATGCAACTTGTATTGCATAAGTGGCTTTGCGGGTGCCTGTTTCTCCTAGCATAGTTAAGATCCAATTTACAACGGGTAATCAACAATGCTAGTATCAATGTTGTGGTTCTTGTTCGTAAGTTAGAACGACACTTATTGAAAGCCCCAAGCCACGTAAAATATGCAAAGAAAGTAGAGGCGTCTAACTTTGTTTTGCAGGGGTGTGCAGTGATGTGATATGGCCATGATTGTGATTATGTTTGATGTATGCAATGTTCCTTATTGTAAGTTGGCAACCGGCAGGAGCCATATGGTTGTCTTTAATTTCTGTTAAGACCTGCGTGTCTATTCAAAATAGTTGTAATAGTTGAAGCTGGTGGACGACAACCATGAAGAAGCGTCATTGACCTTGATGCTATGCCGGTAATGATGGAGATCATGTTCGTGCTTGAAGATGGAGATCAGAAGCACAAAGAAGAAAGGCCATATCATATCACATATTATGAATTGCCTGTGATGTTAATCCTTTATGCATCTTGTATTGCTTTGTAGACGACGGTAGCATTATAAGATGATCCCTCATGCACATAAATTTCAAGTTCTAAAGTGTTCACCCTTAGTATGCACCGTTGCCAAAGCTTGCTGCTTCGAAGCACCACGTGATGATCGGGTGTCTTTGATTCCGCGGGTGAATACAACGTAAGCAAGCCAGATTTGCTTATGCGGTAGCTAAGGTTTGATCTTGACGAGCCTAGCATGTACAGACATGGCCTCAGGAACACGGATTACCGAAAGGTAGAGCATGAGTCATATAGTAGATATGATGAACATGTTGATTGTTCGCCATTGAAGCTATATCAACTCTCGTGATGATCGGTTTTGATGTGGTGGATTTGGTTCGTGTGATCACTAAAACAATGTGAGGGATATTGTTTTGAGTGGGAGTTCACCTAGATTAATTTAATTATTAATTAGAACTCAATTTATCATAAACTAAATCAAAGTGAATTTGCATAGTTGTTGTAGTCATTGGCATCCGTTTACCACCTTGCGCTTAGTTATAATTGAGATGATAGAACTATAGAATTCTGGTTAGATACTTTACGAACTGGTATCGTATTGTTTTAAGTGTTAATCTAAAGTTTAAAAGTCCTATTGCAAACTTTCAGTAAGTTCCGGTTACTCCATGAAGTTTAATAATTAGTATTAAATCAAGAGTAACAATTCCAAGTGTTAGTATATAAGTATCATGTTTGTATCCATGATTCTTGATATTTAAAGGATTCCCTTAATATCAAGGTTATCTAGGATCTGAAAGAGTTGTTTCAGAAACCATGATGTGTGGAAGATATTGTGATATCTGAAACGAAGTTTTGGTTGCAACATGATAGAGTATAATATGGCAAAAGTCATGTTCTCATATTTGATGAGAATTTGCAAAAAGGTTGGAGACACTTGTTGTCCTAATCCTCCAAAAGGTTTTGGATAGCAAGATTATACTCATAATTCATCGTTATAAGCTAAAAGTAGCTTGATCATGGACGATTCCATGATAAGGGTGAATAGTTGATGTAGGTAAAATGTTTACTACACCAAGAGATTACTAAAGAAAGGAATTTGAAAGAACACCAAACATTTGATGATGGTGATCTACTTCAAAGTGCAAGTCCAAAGACATTGGTATTTAACTATACACGCTTTGGACTATATGTCATATGTATGACTCCACTATTGATATTGATAGATTCTTTCAAATAGAAAAGGAAATATTGAAAGAGAATCTCATAAATATATGGCAGAAAAGAAAAGACTAGAATTGTTCAGTTTAAGTATATAGATGATATACATGTTATGGCTATATTCTTTGCTTATTAAACAATGTGGTTCTCAAGTATTTGATACTGAATTTGTTGGTGTGAATCGTCATACGAAACAACACAATTCATGAACTACAATGGCCTAAGTAACTAGCAAAAGAATATGTGATGATGTTCATCGAGAACAAATAAAGGGTTATTGTGTTGCTCGTTAAACGTCAAAGCTTGCCTTCAAAGATTTGTTTTATCAGGTATTATGAGAACAAAAGGGTTGTTCAAATAATTGCCGTAATCCATAAAAGATGGATGATTCACAAATCTCGTTGGAGAAATCACATCCATAAAACTAGTGCTAAAATTGTCGAAAGACAAATTGATTGAAAGATCACTTAGGAAGTGGCATCGCCGTTTAAATTATATTGGAAAGATAACATGAAGAAACTCCATGTGGATGGAATTTTGGAGTCTTTTTGATTTTGATCAAATAACGCTTGTGAAACTTTCCTAGAGATAATTAAAACTTCGTTCATAGGCCAAAAAAAAGGAACGAATGACTAGCTAATTGGAACTTGTACATATTGTTGTACGAAGTCCATTATGTGTAGTCAAGAGCGATGGATTTCAACTTCATATGCTTTCTCCGAAAATTTGAGTGAATATATGAATATTTTCTTAATAAGGATGAAGTGTGAAATATTTGAAGAGTTCAAAGACTTTCAAGATGAAGTGCAAAATCATTGTAACAAGAATATAAACAGTTTATGATAAGATCATAAAGGAAGATATTTGAGTTACAAGTTTAGCATAATACCTAAGATTTAAGGAATCGTTCCGTGGATTTGCATTTTCCCGAAACACCATAAGAGTATGGAGCGTTCGAGATATGTAATTAAACCTTGTTTGACATGGTAAGATCGAAAGGTGTAATTCATAAAACTGCCATTGTATTTTAAAGATTAAAAGCTTTAGAGATTACCGTTTTTCCACTGAAAAGAGCTCCATCATAATCCGTTGAAATGACATCATATAAAGTTATGGTTTGGGATAAAACCCAAGTTGTCCTTTCTTAAACATTGGTATGCTATGCATAAGAAAGATGTTTGCAACCAAAGTCGGATGAACCTGTCTTTGTATGTTATTTTGAATAACTGATAAGTACTCCTCCATAACATCGGAGACAAAAGTGTTTTGTCACTTAAAACGTCAAGTTTCTTTAAGAAGGAATTTTTCGTGAAAAGTTAAGTGGGAGGACAATAGAAACTTTGATAAGGTTAAAAGAACCTTAGCTATATGTGCAGAGTTGCGCAGCGCCGAAAAGTGTTTCGGAGGCAGCAACAATGCTCATGGTTCACGTACCTCAAATGTTGTGGTCACGGAGATCCAAGTTCCTATTGAAACAAGTAGGTCGGATGAACAATCAAATACCAAGATTTGAGGGTTGAATCATTATTTGAGAATAATGAACCGACTACATGCAGAGAAGCGATGATGGGCCCTGACTCCGTAAAATGGCTTGAAGCCATAAAATCCGTGATAGTTCCATACACGAGAAATCAAGTTTTGAACTTGAAGGACCCTCGAGAAAGGTGTAAGACCTTATTGTTGTGTCTGGATCTATAAAGAAATAGACATGGATGTTTTACATCTATGAAATAGTCGACATGTTGAGAAAGAGTTCACAACAATGTTCAAAGGTTGACTATGACAAGATTTGATCTGTCATAGTGATATTTAGTCTAGATGGATTATGTAGCAACCACTACATATAATTTGTTATATGGTAGTTGAATAAACAAAACAAATTCTTCTAATAGAATCGTTACCTAGGACATGTGCATAACACGGTCCATAGGGTTTTGTTAATTCAAAAGGATGCTAAAAGTATATGCAAACTTCAATGGTTGAAGTAAGCATAGCGGAGTTGGAATCTTCACTATGATGAAACTGTTAAAAAGTTTTCATTTCATCAGAGACAATGAAGATGCTTGCATTTGCAAGAAATTAAGTGGGAGCGCTAAGACATGTTTCTAATACATTATGTGGAAGACATAGTGTTGATTGGAAATAATGTATCTTTTATTAACACATATTAAGAATTTCATCCCGATGAAAGACTTAGGCAAAACCCAAATATTTGGCATCAATAGACGCTAATATGGTTGTGCCAGAAGTACATTGACAAGATATTGAATGAGTTCAATATAGAAACTACAAGAGAGGTTCTTGTCACACAGAAAGGATTGAATGAGTTCAATGTTGATGATATATTCAAGTGTATTGACATTTGGTAAAGTGAAACAAATAATCAAGTATAGATTGATACTTGATGTATGAAATCACAAAGAGTATTTATATCAATCATACTGTGATATGTACAAATCCAGATATGTCCTACGCTCTAAATGTTGAGAGCATATACCAGAATGATTCGTAAGATGATCATTGGACAATAGTAAGGATATTCTTATGATCTTCTGAAAGAACTAAGAGTATAATATTTGTAGAAGTGACAAATAGATGGTTAGTTCATTGTAAAAGTACTACATTGATACTAGCTTTGTCACAAAGTACAAATTAAGTTTATCTCAATCTAAACTAAAGGTGGCACAATATAATGGAAAGTGAGTTCCATAATGGATTTGGATGATTTCCAAAGTTAAGACATTGTGACAGATACTACAACAAAAGGCTAAGTATATGACTGCTATTATAGCAGCGAAAGAGGGCATTTGTGTCAAGAAGTTTGTTATCAAACTAGGTGTAGTTCACAGTGGGATAATACTATGAAGATATATTGTGCGACAATATTATCAACATGTTTTAACCCCAAAGAACTAAAGGTCACACCGAAAGACCAAATTTATGCAAAGCCATCTCATTAGAGAATGAGTGATGCGTAGAGACGCAAAGACATGCAATTACACACGGACCTGGAAGTGTCAGATCCGGAGATCAGTTGACCACTAGCAATCGTGTACATACAACACCGGAAAGCCATAGGTGTTGAATACACAAAGGTTTGAAACTAGATTATTGACTCTAGTGCAAGTGGGAGACTGTTGGAGATATGCCCAAGAGGCAATAATAAAGTGGTTATTATCATGTCTTCACACTTATGATAAATGTTTACATACCATGCTATAATTGTATTAACCGGAAACATTAATACTTGTGTGATTTGTAAACTAAAATAAGAGTCCCTAGTAAAGCCTCTTGTTAAACTAGCTTGTTGGTTAATATATGATCATTGTTTCCTGATCATGAACATAGAGATGTTATTAACAACAGGATCATATCGTTAGGAGAATGATGTGATGGACATACTCCTATAGATAAGCGTAGCATAAAGATCAAGTCATTTCAATAGTTCAATTGCTATATGCTTTCTGATACATAGTAACCTAATTCCTTCGACCATGAGATCATGCATATCACCTTTACCGGATGGATGCTTTGATGTCATCAAACACCACACCGTAACAGGGTGGCTATAAAGGTGGCATTGAGTGTTCGGAAAGTATTGGTTGAAACACATGGATCAAGAGTGGGATTTGTCCATCCACATGACGGATAGATATTCTCTGGGCCCTCTCGGTGAAATGTCATTCAATTAGCTTGCAAGCATGTGACTTGGTCACAAGGGATCACATATCACGGGAACGAGAAAAGAGTACTTATCAGTAACGAGGTTGAACTAGGTATGCAGAGATACCGACGATCATAACCTCGGATAAGTAACATATCGTGAGACAAAGGGAAATTGGTATCGTATGTAAGTGGTTCACTCGATCGCAAAGTAATCGTAGAAATATGTGGGAGCCATATGAATTTCCAGATTCCTCTATTGGTTATTGATCGGAGAAGTGTTTCGATCATGTCCGCATAATTCACGAACCGTAGGGAGACACACTTAAGGATTCGACGTTGTTTGAGTAGTTATGGTATTATGAGAAAGAGACCGAATGTTGTTCGGAGTCTCGGATGGGATCCGGGATATCACGAGGTGATCCGGAATGGTCCGGAGAATAAGATTCATATAAGGAAAGTCCCGTTTCGGAGTTCGGGAATGATTCCGGTGTTTTCATCGGGAATGTTCTAGAAGGTTCCGGATTGTCCGGCACTCCGGGGGGGAAGGGGTACATGAATGTGTCATTACATATTGGAATGATTGCATCATGTACTAAGTGTTCTTGCTGTCCCAAATATAGGATTAAATTGAATCCTAAAACAGAAAAGTCAAATGTCCAGTTTGAAAGTCAAACGGCTAAAACAAGAAACTGTGGGAAACAAGCAAGAGGAGTTGGAATCAACTTGGAGGAGGAGTTGGACTCCTCCAGGCCGGCGCCCAGCCCAAGGCCGAGTTGGGGAGGGACTCCCTCCCTCCCCTGGCGCGCCAGCCCCCTCCCATCTATATAAGGAGGGGCAGGGCTCCCCTCCTAGACACACAAGTTCCTATCCTCTAATCTAAACCCTAGACCTAAACCCCGGTTTAGAGCTATTTCGGTTTAGAGCCTTCTAATTGGTTTAGAGCCTCTAATTGGTGTGTCTAATTACTAGACCACTAATAGCCTCTCTCATAAGCTCCACCATACTCGCACCGGCTTAAGGCGAAGCCCTGCGGGATCTCCCCTCTACTTCCGGTACCACGCCGTTGTGCTGCCGGAATCTCGAGGAGAGTGCTACAACCTCCGCTGCCTGCTGGAACAAGGGAGAGGAAGGTCTTCGTCGAGTACCGAACGTGTGACCGACTGCGGGAGCGCTGCCGGAACGTGGCGCCGGAAGGATCGTCTACACGATCTTGAGATCGGAAAGAGTACGACTACATCACCCACGAGAATCTGCTCTCGTTAAACACTTTGGAATCTTCGAGGGTGAGTTATTCCATCGACTCGTTGCTACAATCTAGTAGATAGATCTTGGCTTGTTTGTTTGTATGCGATAGAAAATTTTTGTTTTCCATGCTACGAACCCCTACATCATTGCATGCCTGTTCTTATCCTAAACTAGCACAAGTGTCATTGCATGTGTGTTCTTATCCTAAACCATAGCTAGAGTCATCGCATGTGTGTTCTTTTCACAAACCACATATGGATCCACCAGAGTCATTGCATGTGTGTTATTTTCATGAACCACAAGGATCCAACAGTGTCATTGCATGTGTGTTCTTTTCATGAACCACAACTAGAGTCATTGAATGTGCGTTATTTTCATAAACCACATATGGATCCACCAGTGTCATTGGATGTGTGTTCTTTTCATTAACCACAGCTAGAGTCATTGCATGTCTATTCTTTTCATAAACCACATGGATCCGCTAGAGTCATTGCATGTGTCTTCTTTTCACAAAACACATATGGATCCACTAGAGTCATTGCATGTGTGTTCTTTTCATCAAGCACAGCTAGAGTCATTGAATGTGTGTTCTTTTCACAAACCACATATGGATCCACAAGAGTCATTGTATGTCTGTTCTTTTCACAAACCACATATGGATCCACCGGAGTCATTGCATGTGTGTTCTTTTCACAAACCACATATGGATCCACCAAAGTCTTTGCATGTGTCTTCTTTTCACAAAACACATATGGATCCACTAGAGTCATTGCATGTGTGTTCTTTTCATCAAGCACAGCTAGAGTCATTGAATGTGTGTTCTTTTCACAAACCACATATGGATCCACAAGAGTCATTGTATGTCTGTTCTTTTCACAAACCACATATGGATCCACCAGTGTCATTGCATGTCTGTTCTTTTCACAAACCACATATGGATCCACCAGAGTCATTGCATGTGTCTTCTTTTCAAGAACCACATATGGATCCACCAGAGTCATTGCATGTCTGTTTTCTTCACAAACCAGATATGGATCCACCAGACTCATTGCATGTCTGTTCTTTTCACAAACCACATATGGATCCACCGGTGTCATTGCATGTCTGTTCTTTTGATAAACCACATGGATCCACTAGATTCATTACATGTGTGTTCTTTTCACAAACCACATATGGATCCACCAGTGTCATTGCATGTGTCTTCTTTTCATGAACCACAACTAGAGTCATTGCATGTGTGTTCTTTTCACAAACCACATATGGATCCACCAGAGTCATTGCATGTCTGTTCTTTTCACAAACCACATATGGATCAACCAGTGTCATTGCATGTGTGTTCTTTTCACAAACCACATATGGATCCACCAGAGTCATTGCATGTCTGTTCTTTTCACAAACCACATATGGATCCACCAGAGTCATTGCATGGGTGTTCTTTTCATGAACCACATATGGAATCAGCACTAGAGTCATTGCATTCCTGTTCTTATCCTAAACTAGCACCAGTGTCATTGCATGTGTCTTCTTATCCTAAACCATAGCTAGAGTCATCGCATGTGTGTTCTTTTCACAAACCACATATGGATCCACCAGAGTCATTGCATGTGTGTTATTTTCATGAACCACAAGGATCCAACAGTGTCATTGCATGTGTGTTCTTTTCATGAACCACAACTAGAGTCATTGAATGTGCGTTATTTTCACAAACCACATATGGATCCACCAGTGTCATTGGATGTGTGTTCTTTTCATTAACCACAGCTAGAGTCATTGCATGTCTATTCTTTTCATAAACCACATGGATCCGCTAGAGTCATTGCATGTGTCTTCTTTTCACAAAACACATATGGATCCACTAGAGTCATTGCATGTGTGTTCTTTTCATTAAGCACAGCTAGAGTCATTGAATGTGTGTTCTTTTCACAAACCACATATGGATCCACAAGAGTCATTGTATGTCTGTTCTTTTCACAAACCACATATGGATCCACCGGAGTCATTGCATGTGTGTTCTTTTCACAAACCACATATGGATCCACCAAAGTCTTTGCATGTGGTTCTTTTCATGAACCACATATGGATCCACCAGAGTCATTGCATGCCTGTTCTTATCCTAAACCACATATGGATCCACCAGAGTCATTGCATGTATGTTCTTTTCACAAACCACATAAGGATCCACCAGTGTCATTGCATGTCTGTTCTTTTCATAAAACACATGGATCCACTAGAGTCATTGCATATGTGTTCGTTTCATGAACCACATATGTATCCACAAGAGTCATTGCATGTGTGTTCTTATCCTAAACTAGCAATAGAGTTATTGCATGTGAGTTCTTATCCTAAACCAGCACTAGATTCATTGCATGTGTGTTCTTTTCATGAACCACATATGGATCCATTAGAGTCATTGCATGTCTGTTCTTTTCATGAACCACATATGGATCCACCAGAGTCATTGCATGTGTGTTCTTTTCATAAACCACATGGATCCACTAGAGTCATTGCATGTGTCTTCTTTTCACAAAACACATATGGGTCCACTAGAGTCATTGCATGTGTGTTCTTTTCATTAAGCACAGCTAGAGTCATTGAATGTGTGTTCTTTTCACAAACCACATATGGATCCACAAGAGTCATTGTATGTCTGTTCTTTTAGCAAATCACATATGGATCCACCAGAGTAATTGCATGTGTGTTCTTTTCACAAACCACATATGGATCCACCAAAGTCTTTGCATGTGTGTTCTTTTCATGAACCACATATGGATCCACCAGAGTCATTGCATGCCTGTTCTTATCCTAAACCACATATGGATCCACCAGAGTCATTGCATGTCTGTTCTTTTCACAAACCACATAAGGATCCTCCAGTGTCACTGCATGTCTATTCTTTTCGTAAAACACATGGATCCACTAGAGTCATTGCATATGTGTTCATTTCATGAACCACATATGTATCCATTAGAGTCATTGCATGTGTGTTCTTATCCTAAACTAGCAATAGAGTTATTGCATGTGAGTTCTTATCCTAAACCAGCACTAGATTCATTGCATGTGTGTTCTTTTCATTAACCACATATGGATCCACTAGAGTCATTGCATGTGTGTTCTTTTCATGAACCACATATGGATCCACTAGTCATTGCATGTGTGTTGTTTTCATGAACCACAACTAGAGTCATTGAATGTGTGTTCTTTTCACAAACCACATAAGGATCCACCAAAGTCATTGCACGTGTGTTCTTTTTCCAAACCGCATATGGACCCACCAGTGTCATTGCATGTCTGTTCTTTAAACAAACCACATCTGGATCCACCAGAGTCATTGCATGTGTCTTCTTTTCAAGAACCACATATGGATCCACCAGAGTCATTGCATGTATGTTCTTTTCACAAACCAGATATGGATCCACCAGAATCATTGCATGTTTGTTCTTTTCACAAACCACATATGGATCCACCAGTGTCATTGCATGTGTCTTCTTTTCATGAACCATAACTAGAGTCATTGCATGTGTGTTCTTTTCACAAACCACATATGGATCCACCAGAGTCATTGCATGTATGTTCTTTTCACAAACCACATATGGATCCACCAGTGTCATTGCATGTGTGTTCTTTTCACAAACCACATATGGATCCACCAAAGTCTTCGCATGTGTGTTCTTTTCATGAACCACATATGGATCCACCAGAGTCATTGCATGCCTGTTCTTATCCTAAACCACATATGGATCCACCAGAGTCATTGCATGTCTGTTCTTTTCACAAACCACATATGGATCCACCAGTGTCATTGCATGTCTGTTCTTTTCATAAAACACATGGATCCACTAGAGTCATTGCATATGTGTTCATTTCATTAACCACATATGTATCTATTAGAGTCATTGCATGTGTGTTCTTATCCTAAACTAGCAATAGAGTTATTGCATGTGAGTTCTTATCCTAAACCAGCACTAGATTCATTGCATGTGTGTTCTTTTCATTAACCACATATGGATCCACTAGAGTCATTGCATGCGTGTTCTTTTCATGAACCACATATGGATCCACTAGTCATTGCATGTGTGTTGTTTTCATGAACCACAACTAGAGTCATTGAATGTGTGTTCTTTTCACAAACCACATATGGATCCACCAAAATCATTGCACGTGTGTTCTTTTTCCAAACCACATATGGACCCACCAGTGTCATTGCATGTCTGTTCTTTTCACAAACCATATATGGATCCACCATAGTCATTGCATGTGTCTTCTTTTCAAGAACCACATATGGATCCACTAGAGTCATTGCATGTCTGTTCTTTTCACAAACCAGATATGGATCCACCAGACTCATTGCATGTCTGTTCTTTTCACAAACCACATATGGATCCCCTGGTGTCATTGCATGTCTGTTCTTTTGATAAACCACATGGATCCACTAGATTCATTACATGTGTGTTCTTTTCACAAACCACATATGGATCCACCAGTGTCATTGCATGTGTCTTCTTTTCATGAACCACAACTAGAGTCATTGCATGTGTGTTCTTTTCACAAACCACATATGGATCCACCAGAGTCATTGCATGTCTGTTCTTTTCACAAACCACATATGGATCCACCAGTGTCATTGCATGTGTGTTCTTTTCACAAACCACATATGGATCCACCAGAGTCATTGCATGTCTGTTCTTTTCACAAACCACATATGGATCCACCAGAGTCATTGCATGTGTGTTCTTTTCATGAACCACATATGGAATCAGCACTAGAGTCATTGCATTCCTGTTCTTATCCAAAACTAGCACTAGTGTCATTGCATGTGTGTTCTTATCCTAAACCATAGCTAGAGTCATCGCATGTGTGTTCTTTTCACAAACCACATATGGATCCACCAGAGTCATTGCATGTGTGTTATTTTCATGAACCACAAGGATCCAACAGTGTCATTGCATGTGTGTTCTTTTCATGAACCACAACTAGAGTCATTGAATGTGCGTTATTTTCACAAACCACATATGGATCCACCAGTGTCATTGGATGTGTGTTCTTTTCATTAACCACAGCTAGAGTCATTGCATGTCTATTCTTTTCATAAACCACATGGATCCGCTAGAGTCATTGCATGTGTCTTCTTTTCACAAAACACATATGGATCCACTAGAGTCATTGCATGTGTGTTCTTTTCATTAAGCACAGCTAGAGTCATTGAATGTGTGTTCTTTTCACAAACCACATATGGATCCACAAGAGTCATTGTATGTCTGTTCTTTTCACAAACCACATATGGATCCACCGGAGTCATTGCATGTGTGTTCTTTTCACAAACCACATATGGATCCACCAAAGTCTTTGCATGTGGTTCTTTTCATGAACCACATATGGATCCACCAGAGTCATTGCATGCCTGTTCTTATCCTAAACCACATATGGATCCACCAGAGTCATTGCATGTATGTTCTTTTCACAAACCACATAAGGATCCACCAGTGTCATTGCATGTCTGTTCTTTTCATAAAACACATGGATCCACTAGAGTCATTGCATATGTGTTCGTTTCATGAACCACATATGTATCCACAAGAGTCATTGCATGTGTGTTCTTATCCTAAACTAGCAATAGAGTTATTGCATGTGAGTTCTTATCCTAAACCAGCACTAGATTCATTGCATGTGTGTTATTTTCATGAACCACATATGGATCCACTAGATTCATTGCATGTCTGTTCTTTTCATGAACCACATATGGATCGACCAGAGTCATTGCATGTGTGTTCTTTTCATAAACCACATGGATCCACCAGAGTCACTGCATGTCTGTTCTTTTCACAAACCACATAAGGATCCACCAGTGTCATTGCATGTCTGTTCTTTTCATAAAACACATGGATCCACTAGAGTCATTGCATATGTGTTCATTTCATGAACCACATATGTATCCACTAGAGTCATTGCAGGTGTGTTCTTATCCTAAACTAGCTATAGAGTTATTGCATGTGAGTTCTTATCCTAAACCAGCACTAGATTCATTGCATGTGTGTTCTTTTCATTAACCACATATGGATCCACTAGAGTCATTGCACGTGTGTTCTTTTCATGAACCACATATGGATCCACTAGTCATTGCATGTGTGTTGTTTTCATGAACCACAACTAGAGTCCTTGAATGTGTGTTCTTTTCACAAACCACATATGGATCCACCAAAGTCATTGCACGTGTGTTCTTTTTCCAAACCACATATCGACCCACCAGTGTCATTGCATGTTTGTTCTTTTCACAAACCACATATGGATCCACCAGAGTCATTGCATGTGTCTTCTTTTCAAGAACCACATATGGATCCAGCAGAGTCATTGCATGTCTGTTATTTCCACAAACCAGATATGGATCCACCAGACTAATTGCATGTCTGTTCTTTTCACAAACCACATATGGATCCACCGGTGTCATTGCATGTCTATTCTTTTGATAAACCACATGGATCCACTAGATTCATTACATGTGTGTTCTTTTCACAAACCACATATGGATCCACCAGTGTCATTGCATGTGTCTTCTTTTCATGAACCACAACTAGAGTCATTGCATGTGTGTTCTTTTCACAAACCACATATGGATCCACCAGAGTCATTGCATGTCTGTTCTTTTCACAAACCACATATGGATCCACGAGATTCATTGCATGTGTGTTCTTTTCATGAACCACATATGGAACCAGCACTAGAGTCATTGCATGCATGTCCTTATCCTAAACTAGCACCAGTGTCATTGCATGTGTGTTCTTATCCTAAACGATAGCTAGAGTCATTGCATGTGTGTTCTTTTCACAAACCACATATGGATCCACCAGAGTCATTGCATGTGTGTTATTTTCATGAACCACATGGATCAAACAATGTCATTGCATGTGTGTTCTTTTCATGAACCACAACTAGAGTCATTGAATGTGTGTTATTTTCACAAACCACATATGGATCCACCAGTGTCATTGGGTGTGTGTTCTTTTCATTAACCACAACTAGAGTCATTGCATGTCTGTTCTTTTCATAAACCACATGGATTCACTAGAGGCATTGCATGTGTGTTCTTTTCACAAACCACATATGCATCCACAAGAGTCATTGCATGTCTGTTCTTTTCACAAACCACATATGTATCCACCAGAGTCATTGCATGTGTGTTCTTTTCATGAACCACATATGGATCCACCAGAGTCATTACATGTGTGTTCTTTTCACAAACCACATATGCATACACCAGAGTCATTGCATGTCTGTTCTTTTCACAAACCACATATGGATCCATCGGTGTCATTGCATGTTTGTTCTTTTGATAAAACACATGGATCCACTAGATTCATTACATGTGTGTTCCTTTCACAAACAACATATGGATCCACCAGTGTCATTGCATGTGTGACTTTTCATGAACCATAACTAGAGTCATTGCATGTGTGTTCTTTTCACAAACCACATATGGATCCACCAGAGTCATTGCATGTCTGTTCTTTTCACAAACCACATATGGATCCACCAGAGTCATTGCATGTGTGTTCTTTTCATGAACCACATATGGAATCAGCACAAGAGTCATTGCATGCCTGTTCTTATCCTAAACTAGCACCAGTGTCATTGCATGTGTGTTCTTATCCTAAATCATAGCTAGAGTCATCGCATGTGTGTTCTTTTCACAAACCACATATGGATCCACCAGAGTCATTGCATGTGTGTTATTTTCATGAACCACATGGATCCAACAGTGTCATTGCATGTGTGTTCTTTTCATGAACAACAACTAGAGTCATTGAATGCGCGTTATTTTCACAAACCACATATGGATCCACCAGTGTCATTGGATGTGTGTTCTTTTCATTAACCACAGCTAGAGTCATTGCATGTCTATTCTTTTCATAAACCACATGGATCCACTAGAGTCATTGCATGTGTCTTCTTTTCACAAAACACATATAGATCAACTAGAGTCATTGCATGTGTGTTCTTTTCATTAAGCACAGCTAGAGTCATTGAATGTGTGTTCTTTTCACAAACCACATATGGATCCACAAGAGTCATTGTATGTCTGTTCTTTTCACAAAACACATATGGATCCACCGGAGTCATTGCATATGTGTTCTGTTCACAAACCACATATGGATCCACCAAAGTCTTTGCATGTGTGTTCTTTTCATGAACCACATATGGATCCACCGGAGTCATTGCATGCCTGTCCTTATCCTAAACCACATATGGATCCACCAGAGTCATTGCATGTCTGTTCTTTTCACAAACCACATAAGGATCCACCAGTGTCATTGCATGTCTGTTCTTTTCATAAAACACATGGATCCACTAGAGTCATTGCATATGTGTTCATTTCACGAACCACATATGTATCCACAAGAGTCATTGCATGTGTGTTCTTATCCTAAACAAGCAATAGAGTTATTGCATGTGAGTTCTTATCCTAAACCAGCACTAGATTCATTACATGTGTGTTCTTTTCATGAACCACATATGGATCCACTAGAGTCATTGCATGTGTGTTCTTTTCATAAACCACATATGGATCCACCAGAGTCATTGCATGTGTGTTCTTTTCATAAACCACATGGATCCACTAGAGTCATTGCATGTGTCTTCTTTTCACAAAACACATATGGATCCACTAGAGTCATTGCATGTGTGTTCTTTTCATTAAGCACAGCTAGAGTCATTGAATGTGTGTTCTTTTCACAAACCACATATGGATCCACAAGAGTCATTATATGTTTGTTCTTTTCGCAAACCACATATGCATCCACCGGAGTAATTGCATGTGTGTTCTTTTCACAAACCAGATATGGATCCACCAAAGTCTTTGCATGTGTGTTCTTTTCATGAACCACATATGGATCCACCAGAGTCATTGCATGCCTGTTCTTAGCCTAAACCACATATGGATCCACAAGAGTCATTGCATGTCTGTTCTTTTCACAAACCACATAAGGATCCACCAGTGTCATTGCATGTCTGTTCTTTTCATAAAACACATGGATCCACTAGAGTCATTGCATATGTGTTCATTTCACGAACCACATATGTATCCACAAGAGTCATTGCATGTGTGTTCTTATCCTAAACAAGCAATAGAGTTATTGCATGTGAGTTCTTATCCTAAACCAGCACTAGATTCATTACATGTGTGTTCTTTTCATGAACCACATATGGATCCACTAGAGTCATTGCATGTGTGTTCTTTTCATAAACCACATATGGATCCACCAGAGTCATTGCATGTGTGTTCTTTTCATAAACCACATGGATCCACTAGAGTCATTGCATGTGTCTTCTTTTCACAAAACACATATGGATCCACTAGAGTCATTGCATGTGTGTTCTTTTCATCAAGCACAGCTAGAGTAATTGAATGTGTGTTCTTTTCACAAACCACATATGGATCCACAACAGTCATTGTATGTCTGTTCTTTTCACAAACCACATATGGATCCACCGGAGTCATTGCATGCGTGTTCTTTTCACAAACCACATATGGATCCACCAAAGTCTTTGCATGTGTGTTCTTTTCATGAACCACATATGGATCCACCAGAGTCATTGCATGCATGTTCTTATCCTAAACCACATATGGATCCACCAGAGTCATTGCATGTGTGTTCTTTTCACAAACCACATAAGGATCCACCAGTGTCATTGCATGTCTGTTCTTTTCATAAAACACATGGATCCACTAGAGTCATTGCATATGTGTTCATTTCATGAACCACATATGTATCCACAAGAGTCATTGCATGTGTGTTCTTATCCTAAACTAGCAATAGAATTATTGCATGTGAGTTCTTATCCTAAACCAGCACTTGATTCATTGCATGTGTGTTCTTTTCATTAACCACATATGGATCCACTAGAGTCATTGCATGTGTGTTCTTTTCATGAACCACATATGGATCCACTAGTCATTGCACGTGTGTTGTTTTCATGAACCACAACTAGAGTCATTGAATGTGTGTTCTTTTCACAAACCACATATGGATCCACCAAAGTCATTGCACGTGTGTTCTTTTTCCAAACCACATATGGACCCACCAGTGTCATTGCATGTCTGTTCTTTTCACAAACCACATATGGATCCACCAGAGTCATTGCATGTGTCTTATTTTCAAGAACCACATATGGATCCACCAGAGTCATTGCATGTCTGTTCTTCTCACAAACCAGATATGGATCCACCAGACTCATTGCATGTCTGTTCTTTTCACAAACCACATATGGATCCACCGGTGTCATTGCATGTCTGTTCTTTTGATAAACCACATGGATCCACTAGATTCATTACATGTGTGTTCTTTTCACAAACCACATATGGATCCACCAGTGTCATTGCATGTGTCTTCTTTTCATGAACCACAACTAGAGTCATTGCATGTGTGTTCTTTTCACAAACCACATATGGATCCACCAGAGTCATTGCATGTCTGTTCTTTTCACAAACCACATATGGATCCACCAGTGTCATTGCATGTGTGTTCTTTTCACAAACCACATATGGATCCACCAGAGTCATTGCATGTCTGTTCTTTTCACAAACCACATATGGATCCACCAGAGTCATTGCATGTGTGTTCTTTTCATGAACCACATATGGAATCAACACTAGAGTCATTGCATGCCTGTTCTTATCCTAAACTAGCACAAGTGTCATTGCATGTGTGTTCTTATCCTAAACCATAGCTAGAGTCATCGCATGTGTGTTCTTTTCACAAACCACATATGGATCCACCAGAGTCATTGCATGTGTGTTATTTTCATGAACCACAAGGATCCAACAGTGTCATTGCATGTGTGTTCTTTTCATGAACCACAACTAGAGTCATTGAATGTGCGTTATTTTCATAAACCACATATGGATCCACCAGTGTCATTGGATGTGTGTTCTTTTCATTAACCACAGCTAGAGTCATTGCATGTCTATTCTTTTCATAAACCACATGGATCCGCTAGAGTCATTGCATGTGTCTTCTTTTCACAAAACACATATGGATCCACTAGAGTCATTGCATGTGTGTTCTTTTCATCAAGCACAGCTAGAGTCATTGAATGTGTGTTCTTTTCACAAACCACATATGGATCCACAAGAGTCATTGTATGTCTGTTCTTTTCACAAACCACATATGGATCCACCGGAGTCATTGCATGTGTGTTCTTTTCACAAACCACATATGGATCCACCAAAGTCTTTGCATGTGTGTTCGTTTCATGAACCACATATGGATCCACCAGAGTCATTGCATGTCTGTTCTTTTCACAAACCACATAAGGATCCACCAGTGTCATTGCATGTCTGTTCTTTTCATAAAACACATGGATCCACTAGAGTCATTGCATATGTGTTCATTTCATGAACCACATATGTATCCACAAGTCATTGCATGTGTGTTCTTATCCTAAACTAGCAATAGAGTTATTGCATGTGAGTTCTTATCCTAAACCGGCACTAGATTCATTGCATGTGTGTTCTTTTCATGAACCACATATGGATCCACCAGAGTCATTGCATGCCTGTTCTTAGCCTAAACCACATATGGATCCACAAGAGTCATTGCATGTCTGTTCTTTTCACAAACCACATAAGGATCCACCAGTGTCATTGCATGTCTGTTCTTTTCATAAAACACATGGATCCACTAGAGTCATTGCATATGTGTTCATTTCATGAACCACATATGTATCCACAAGAGTCATTGCATGTGTGTTCTTATCCTAAACTAGCAATAGAATTATTGCATGTGAGTTCTTATCCTAAACCAGCACTAGATTCATTGCATGTGTGTTCTTTTCATTAACCACATATGGATCCACTAGAGTCATTGCATGTGTGTTCTTTTCATGAACCACATATGGATCCACTAGTCATTGCACGTGTGTTGTTTTCATGAACCACAACTAGAGTCATTGAATGTGTGTTCTTTTCACAAACCACATATGGATCCACCAAAGTCATTGCACGTGTGTTCTTTTTCCAAACCACATATGGACCCACCAGTGTCATTGCATGTCTGTTCTTTTCACAAACCACATATGGATCCACCAGAGTCATTGCATGTGTCTTATTTTCAAGAACCACATATGGATCCACCAGAGTCATTGCATGTCTGTTCTTCTCACAAACCAGATATGGATCCACCAGACTCATTGCATGTCTGTTCTTTTCACAAACCACATATGGATCCACCGGTGTCATTGCATGTCTGTTCTTTTGATAAACCACATGGATCCACTAGATTCATTACATGTGTGTTCTTTTCACAAACCACATATGGATCCACCAGTGTCATTGCATGTGTCTTCTTTTCATGAACCACAACTAGAGTCATTGCATGTGTGTTCTTTTCACAAACCACATATGGATCCACCAGAGTCATTGCATGTCTGTTCTTTTCACAAACCACATATGGATCCACCAGTGTCATTGCATGTGTGTTCTTTTCACAAACCACATATGGATCCACCAGAGTCATTGCATGTCTGTTCTTTTCACAAACCACATATGGATCCACCAGAGTCATTGCATGTGTGTTCTTTTCATGAACCACATATGGAATCAACACTAGAGTCATTGCATGCCTGTTCTTATCCTAAACTAGCACAAGTGTCATTGCATGTGTGTTCTTATCCTAAACCATAGCTAGAGTCATCGCATGTGTGTTCTTTTCACAAACCACATATGGATCCACCAGAGTCATTGCATGTGTGTTATTTTCATGAACCACAAGGATCCAACAGTGTCATTGCATGTGTGTTCTTTTCATGAACCACAACTAGAGTCATTGAATGTGCGTTATTTTCATAAACCACATATGGATCCACCAGTGTCATTGGATGTGTGTTCTTTTCATTAACCACAGCTAGAGTCATTGCATGTCTATTCTTTTCATAAACCACATGGATCCGCTAGAGTCATTGCATGTGTCTTCTTTTCACAAAACACATATGGATCCACTAGAGTCATTGCATGTGTGTTCTTTTCATCAAGCACAGCTAGAGTCATTGAATGTGTGTTCTTTTCACAAACCACATATGGATCCACAAGAGTCATTGTATGTCTGTTCTTTTCACAAACCACATATGGATCCACCGGAGTCATTGCATGTGTGTTCTTTTCACAAACCACATATGGATCCACCAAAGTCTTTGCATGTGTGTTCGTTTCATGAACCACATATGGATCCACCAGAGTCATTGCATGTCTGTTCTTTTCACAAACCACATAAGGATCCACCAGTGTCATTGCATGTTTGTTCTTTTCATAAAACACATGGATCCACTAGAGTCATTGCATATGTGTTCATTTCATGAACCACATATGTATCCACAAGTCATTGCATGTGTGTTCTTATCCTAAACTAGCAATAGAGTTATTGCATGTGAGTTCTTATCCTAAACCAGCACTAGATTCATTGCATGTGTGTTCTTTTCATGAACCACATATGGATCCACCAGAGTCATTGCATGCCTGTTCTTAGCCTAAACCACATATGGATCCACAAGAGTCATTGCATGTCTGTTCTTTTCACAAACCACATAAGGATCCACCAGTGTCATTGCATGTCTGTTCTTTTCATAAAATACATGGATCCACTAGAGTCATTGCATATGTGTTCATTTCATGAACCACATATGTATCCACAAGAGTCATTGCATGTGTGTTCTTATCCTAAACTAGCAATAGAATTATTGCATGTGAGTTCTTATCCTAAACCAGCACTAGATTCATTGCATGTGTGTTCTTTTCATTAACCACATATGGATCCACTAGAGTCATTGCATGTGTGTTCTTTTCATGAACCACATATGGATCCACTAGTCATTGCGCGTGTGTTGTTTTCATGAACCACAACTAGAGTCATTGAATGTGTGTTCTTTTCACAAACCACATATGGATCCACCAAAGTCATTGCACGTGTGTTCTTTTTCCAAACCACATATGGACCCACCAGTGTCATTGCATGTCTGTTCTTTTCACAAACCACATATGGATCCACCAGAGTCATTGCATGTGTCTTCTTTTCAAGAACCACATATGGATCCACCAGAGTCATTGCATGTCTGTTCTCTTCACAAACCAGATATGGATCCACCAGACTCATTGCATGTCTGTTCTTTTCACAAACCACATATGGATCCACCGGTGTCATTGCATGTCTGTTCTTTTGATAAACCACATGGATCCACTAGATTCATTACATGTGTGTTCTTTTCACAAACCACATATGGATCCACCAGTGTCATTGCATGTGTCTTCTTTTCATGAACCACAACTAGAGTCATTGCATGTGTTTTCTTTTCACAAACCACATATGGATCCACCAGAGTCATTGCATGTCTGTTCTTTTCACAAACCACATATGGATCAACCAGTGTCATTGCATGTGTGTTCTTTTCACAAACCACATATGGATCCACCAGAGTCATTGCATGTCTGTTCTTTTCACAAACCACATATGGATCCACCAGAGTCATTGCATGTGTGTTCTTTTCATGAACCACATATGGAATCAACACTAGAGTCATTGCATGCCTGTTCTTATCCTAAACTAGCACCAGTGTCATTGCATGTGTGTTCTTATCCTAAACCATAGCTAGAGTCATCGCATGTGTGTTCTTTTCACAAACCACATATGGATCCAGCAGAGTCATTGCATGTGTGTTATTTTCATGAACCACAAGGATCCAACAGTGTCATTGCATGTGTGTTCTTTTCATGAACCACAACTAGAGTCATTGAATGTGCGTTATTTTCATAAACCACATATGGATCCACCAGTGTCATTGGATGTGTGTTCTTTTCATTAACCACAGCTAGAGTCATTGCATGTCTATTCTTTTCATAAACCACATGGATCCGCTAGAGTCATTGCATGTGTCTTCTTTTCACAAAACACATATGGATCCACTAGAGTCATTGCATGTGTGTTCTTTTCATCAAGCACAGCTAGAGTCATTGAATGTGTGTTCTTTTCACAAACCACATATGGATCCATAAGAGTCATTGTATGTCTGTTCTTTTCACAAACCACATATGGATCCACCGGAGTCATTGCATGTGTGTTCTTTTCACAAACCACATATGGATCCACCAAAGTCTTTGCATGTGTGTTCGTTTCATGAACCACATATGGATCCACCAGAGTCATTGCATGTCTGTTCTTTTCACAAACCACATAAGGATCCACCAGTGTCATTGCATGTCTGTTCTTTTCATAAAACACATGGATCCACTAGAGTCATTGCATATGTGTTCATTTCATGAACCACATATGTATCCACAAGTCATTGCATGTGTGTTCTTATCCTAAACTAGCAATAGAGTTATTGCATGTGAGTTCTTATCCTAAACCGGCACTAGATTCATTGCATGTGTGTTCTTTTCATGAACCACATATGGATCCACCAGAGTCATTGCATGCCTGTTCTTAGCCTAAACCACATATGGATCCACAAGAGTCATTGCATGTGTCTTCTTTTCACAAAACACATATGGATCCACTAGAGTCATTGCATGTGTGTTCTTTTAATCAAGCACAGCTAGAGTCATTGAATGTGTGTTCTTTTCACAAACCACATATGGATCCACAAGAGTCATTGTATGTCTGTTCTTTTCACAAACCACATATGGATCCACCGGAGTCATTGCATGTGTGTTCTTTTCACAAACCACATATGGATCCACCAAAGTCTTTGCATGTGTGTTATTTTCATGAACCACATATGGATCCACCAGAGTCATTGCATGCCTGTTCTTATCCTAAACCACATATGGATCCACCAGAGTCATTGCATGTCTGTTCTTTTCACAAACCACATAAGGATCCACCAGTGTCATTGCATGTCTGTTCTGTTCATAAAACACATGGATCCACTAGAGTCATTGCATATGTGTTCATTTCATGAACCACATATGTATCCACAAGTCATTGCATGTGTGTTCTTATCCTAAACTAGCAATAGAGTTATTGCATGTGAGTTCTTATCCTAAACCAGCACTAGATTCATTGCATGTGTGCTCTTTTCATGAACCACATATGGATCCACTAGAGTCATTGCATGTGTGTTCTTTTCATGAACCACATATGGATCCACCAGAGTCATTGCATGTCTGTTCTTTTCATAAAACACATGGATCCACTAGAGTCATTGCATATGTGTTCATTTCATGAACCACATATGTATCCACAAGAGTCATTGCATGGGTGTTCTTATCCTAAACTAGCAATAGAATTATTGCATGTGAGTTCTTATCCTAAACCAGCACTAGATTCATTGGATGTGTGTTCTTTTCATTAACCACATATGGATCCACTAGAGTCATTGCATGTGTGTTCTTTTCATGAACCACATATGGATCCACTAGTCATTGCATGTGTGTTGTTTTCATGAACCACAACTAGAGTCATTGAATGTGTGTTCTTTTCACAAACCACATATGGATCCACCAAAGTCATTGCACGTGTGTTCTTTTTCCAAACCACATATGGACCCACCAGTGTCATTGCATGTCTGTTCTTTTCACAAACCACATATGGATCCACCAGAGTCATTGCAGGTGTCTTCTTTTCAAGAACCACATATGGATCCACCAGAGTCATTGCATGTCTGTTCTTTTCACAAACCAGATATGGATCCACCAGACTCATTGCATGTCTGTTCTTTTCACAAACCACATATGGATCCACCGGTGTCATTGCATGTCTGTTCTTTTGATAAACCACATGGATCCACTAGATTCATTACATGTGTGTTCTTTTCACAAACCACATATGGATCCACCAGTGTCATTGCATGTGTCTTCTTTTCATGAACCACAACTAGAGTCATTGCATGTGTGTTCTTTTCACAAACCACATATGGATCCACCAGAGTCATTGCATGTCTGTTCTTTTCACAAACCACATATGGATCCACCAGTGTCATTGCATGTGTGTTCTTTTCACAAACCACATATGGATCCACCAGAGTCATTGCATGTCTGTTCTTTTCACAAACCACATATGGATCCACCAGAGTCATTGCATGTGTGTTCTTTTCATGAACCACATATGGAATCAACACTAGAGTCATTGCATGCCTGTTCTTATCCTAAACTAGCACCAGTGTCATTGCATGTGTGTTCTTATCCTAAACCATAGCTAGAGTCATCGCATGTGTGTTCTTTTCACAAACCACATATGGATCCACCAGAGTCATTGCATGTGTGTTATTTTCATGAACCACAAGGATCCAACAGTGTCATTGCATGTGTGTTCTTTTCATGAACCACAACTAGAGTCATTAAATGTGCGTTATTTTCACAAACCACATATGGATCCACCAGTGTCATTGGATGAGTGTTCTTTTCATTAACCACAGCTAGAGTCATTGCATGTCTATTCTTTTCATAAACCACATGGATCCGCTAGAGTCATTGCATGTGTCTTCTTTTCACAAAACACATATGGATCCACTAGAGTCATTGCATGTGTGTTCTTTTCATCAAGCACAGCTAGAGTAATTGAATGTGTGTTCTTTTCACAAACCACATATGGATCCACAACAGTCATTGTATGTCTGTTCTTTTCACAAACCACATATGGATCCACCGGAGTCATTGCATGCGTGTTCTTTTCACAAACCACATATGGATCCACCAAAGTCTTTGCATGTGTGTTCTTTTCATGAACCACATATGGATCCACCAGAGTCATTGCATGCATGTTCTTATCCTAAACCACATATGGATCCACCAGAGTCATTGCATGTGTGTTCTTTTCACAAACCACATAAGGATCCACCAGTGTCATTGCATGTCTGTTCTTTTCATAAAACACATGGATCCACTAGAGTCATTGCATATGTGTTCATTTCATGAAACACATATGTATCCACTAGAGTCATTGCATGTGTGTTCTTATCCTAAACTAGCAATAGAGTTATTGCATGTGAGTTCTTATCCTAAACCAGCACTAGATTCATTGCATGTGTGTTCTTTTCATGAACAACATATGGATCCACTAGAGTCATTGCATGTGTGTTCTTTTCATGAACCACATATGGATCCACCAGAGTCATTGCATGTGTGTTGTTTTCATGAACCACAACTAGAGTCATTGAATGTGTGTTCTTTTCACAAACCACATATGGATCCACCAAAGTCATTGCACGTGTGTTCTTTTTCCAAACCACATATGGACCCACCAGTGTCATTGCATGTCTGTTCTTTTCACAAACCACATATGGATCCACCAGAGTCATTGCATGTGTCTTCTTTTCAAGAACCACATATGGATCCACCAGAGTCATTGCATGTCTGTTCTTTTCACAAACCAGATATGGATCCACCAGAGTCATTGCATGTCTGTTCTTTTCACAAACCACATATGGATCCACCGGTGTCATTGCATGTCTGTTCTTTTGATAAACCACATGGATCCACTAGATTCATTACATGTGTGTTCTTTTCACAAACCACATATGGATCCACCAGTGTCATTGCATGTGTCTTCTTTTCATGAACCACAACTAGAGTCATTGCATGTGTGTTCTTTTCACAAACCACATATGGATCCACCAGAGTCATTGCGTGTATGTTCTTTTCACAAACCACATATGGATCCACGAGAGTCATTGCATGTGTGTTCTTTTCATGAACCAGATATGGAACCAGCACTAGAGTCATTGCATGCCTGTTCTTATCCTATACTAGCACCAGTGTCATTCCATGTGTGTTCTTATCCTAAACGATAGTTAGAGTCATTGCATGTGTGTTCTTTTCACAAACCACATATGGATCCATCAGAGTCATTGCATGTGTGTTATTTTCATGAACCACATGGATCAAACAGTGTCATTGCATGTGTGTTCTTTTCATGAACCACAACTAGATTCATTGAATGTGTGTTATTTTCACAAACCACATATGGATCCACCAGTGTCATTGGATGTGTGTTCTTTTCATTAACCACAACTAGAGTCATTGCATGTCTGTTCTTTTCATAAACCACATGGATTCACTAGATGCATTGCATGTGTGTTCTTGTCACAAACCACATGTGGATCCACAAGAGTCATTGCATGTCTGTTCTTTTCACAAACCACATATGGATCCACCAGAGTCATTGCATGTGTGTTCTTTTCATGAACCACATATGGATCCACCAGAGTCATTACATGTGTGTTCTTTTCACAAACCACATATGCATCCACACGAGTCATTGCATGTTTGTTCTTTTCACAAACCACATATGGATCCACCGGTGTCATTGCATGTCTGTTCTTTTGATAAAACACATGGATACACTAGATTCATTACATGTGTGTTCCTTTCACAAACAACATATGGATCCACCAGTGTCATTGTATGTGTCTTCTTTTCATGAACCATAACTAGAGTTATTGCATGTGTGTTCTTTTCACAAACCACATATGGATGCACCATAGTCATTGCATGTCTGTTCTTTTCACAAACCACATATCGATCCACCAGAGTCATTGCATGTGTCTTCTTTTCAAGAACCACATATGGATTCACCAGTGTCATTGCATGTTTGTTCTTTTCACAAACCACATATGGATCCACCAGAGGCATTGCATGTGTCTTCTTTTCAAGAACCACATATGGATCCACCAGAGTCATTGCATGTCTGTTCTTTTTCCAAACCAGATATGGATCCACCAGAGTCATTGCACCTGTGTTCTTTTCACAAACCACATATGGATCCACCGGTGTCATTGCATTTCCGTTCTTTTGATAAACCACATGGATCCACTAGATTCATTACATGTGTGTTCTTTTCACAAACCACATATGGATCCACCAGTGTCATTGCATGTGTTTTCTTTTCATGAACCACAACTAGAGTCATTGCATGTGTGTTCTTTTCACAAACCACATATGGATCCACCAGCGTCATTGCATGTCTGTTCTTTTCACAAACCACATATGGATCCACCAGAGTCATTGCATGTGTGTTCTTTTCATGAACCACATATGGAACAAGCACTAGAGTCATTGCATGCCTGTTCTTATCCTAAACTAGCACTAGTGTCATTGCATGTGTGTTCTTATCCTAAACCATAGCTAGAGTCATTGCATGTGTGTTCTTTTCACAAACCACATATGGATCCAGCAGAGTCATTGCATGTGTGTTATTTTCATGAACCACATGGATCCAACAATGTCATTGCATGTGTATTCTTTTCATGAACCACAACTAGAGTCATTGAATGTGTGTTATTTTCACAAACCAAATATGGATCCACCTATGTCATTGGATGTGTATTCTTTTCATTAACCACAACTAGAGTCATTGCATGTCTGTTCTTTTCATAAACCACATGGATCCACTAGAGTCATTGCATGTGTGTTCTTTTGACAAACCTCATATGGATCCACTAGAGTCATTGCATGTGTGTTCTTTTCATTAACCATAGCTAGAGTCATTGAATGTGTGTTCTTTTTGCAAACCCCATATGGATCCACCAGAGTCATTGCATGTCTGTTCTTTTCACAAACCACATATGGATCCACCGGAGTCATTGCATGTGTGTTCTTTTCACAAACCACATAAGTATCCACTAAAGTCATTGCATGTGTGTTCTTTTCATGAACCACATATGGATCCACCAGAGTCATTTCATGCTTGATCTTATCCTAAACCACATATGGATCCACCAGAGTCATTGCATGCCTGTTCTTTTCGCAAACCACATAAGGATCCACAAGTGTCATTGCATGTCTGTTCTTTTCATAAAACACATGGATCCACTAGAGTCATTGCATGTGTGTTCTTTTCATTAACCACAACTAGACTCATTGAATGTTGTATCTTTTCACAAACCACATATGGATCCACCAGAGACATTGCATGTCTGTTCTTAACACAAACCACATATGGATCCACCAGAGTCATTGCATGTGTGTTCTTTTCATGAACCACATATGTATCCACCAGAGTGATTGCATGTGTGTTATTTTCGCAAACCACATATAGATCCACTGGAGTCATTGCATGTGTGTTCTTTTCACAAACCACATATGTAGCCACTAGAGTCATTGCATGTGTGTTCTTTTCATGAACCACATATGGATCCACTAGAGTCATTGCATGTGTGTTCTTTTCATGAACCACATATGGATCCACTAGAGTCATTGCATGTGTGTTCTTTTCACAAACCACATATGGATCCACTAGAGTCATTGCATGTGTGTTCTTTTCATTAACCATAGCTAGAGTCATTGAATGTGTGTTCTTTTCACAGACTACATATGGATCCACCAGATTCATTGCATGTTTGTTCTTTTCACAAACCACATATGGATCCACCGGAGTCATTGCATGTGGTTTCTTTTCACAAACCACATATGGATCCACCGGAGTCATTACATGTGTGTTCTTTTCATGAACCACATATGGATCCACCAGAGTCAATGCATGTGTGTTCTTTTCATTGACCATAGCTAGAGTTATTGCATGTTTGTTCTTTTCATAAAACACATGGATCCAATAGAGTCATTTCATGTGTGTTCTTTTCATGAACCACATATGGATCCACTACTCATTGCATGTGTGTTCTTATCCTAAACCACATGGATCCACCTGTGTCATTGAATGTGTGTTCTTTTCATGAACCACATATGGATCGACTAGAGTCATTGCATGTGTGTTATTTTCATTAACCACATATGGATCCATGTGGTTTATGAAATGAACACCCATGGTGGCCGTTATATCGCGTCTAATGGTGGCCATTAGGTCATGTCTTCTAGAAGGCCCGCCCCTTGAAGAACTAGTTGTTTGATCCGATTGTTGCAGACCATTCGATTGGGGCGCATGGACGAATAAGATGGTTCTTTGTAAGAGCGATCCGTGAGTAGGATGTTCTGCGAGATGATTGGCCGCGCTTACATTTTCACTTATATTAGTATTATTTCCACTCCCCTATAGCATACTAGTAATATCATAGAGCTCGTGAGTGAGAATGTCTACTCCACAGCCCCGCTCCTCCACCATACGTCACCATGCCCGAATGACGCCACCGGCTTTCGTGCGCCGTGCCCAGACGATAGACGCTGATTCTCAGGTCTCTACCTTCATGCTAAGAAATTATTTTACAAGCTTTTGAATTTATCTTACATATTCCTGCTATTTGGCGATCTAACTGCTGATATTTTATCTGATTTCTCGATGAACTTCAGATGTGGCAGATGCTGCAGCCCAAGAATCTGGAGATCTTCACGCGCAACTTCGCATCGACATTCCCACTCGTGTGCTCCCACCCAGGATGCTTTTGCCGTTACTCCTACCACGAGCTCCCGCTCCACAAGCTCACGTGCCCGCACGATGCGTGCTCCTGCACGGAGTCGGGATGCAACTACATCGGCCCTCCGACACAGCTCGTCGTCCACCTTGCAGAGGAGCACTTGATCGAAGTGATTAGGATCTCGTATGGCCATGCCCAACTTCTCCAAGAGCAGGTGCCATTCACTGACTCGGCACACCACACGCTAATTTTCTAGGAGGAGGACGGCTCTATTTTCATCCTGGCCATCACCGCCGGTGTTCCAGGAACCAGAGCTGGGCCCACCTTCATGTGTGCGGTATGCGTCAGGTCAGTCTCGTGCGCCTAGCCCCTATACATGGTGCACATGTGGGGCGAACGCCCAGCCGCCGTTGTCCGATAGCATTCTTGTGCTAGCCGAGGCGCCGAGCTTCCCGACACCACGGGAGGTGGAGTATGCGAACCTAAGGTCGATCCTATGTGTGCCATCTCAATACCTTGTATGTGTTACACCGAATAGGCAGATGCAGTTCTACATTTGTATTGAGAAGACCGACAGGGAAATGTAGTACTTATGATGCCATTATTGTTAGACTTAAGCGATGCTTCTCAGGTGCATAGAGCATACGTGTTGTGCGAATGTACCCTAGTTGTAGTTTTTTAGTACTCCTTAATAATTCGACGAGTTATTTGTCCCATTAGCTTGTTGTTGGCACGTTGCAAAGTCCGCTTGCTCTGGACAAACTGGCAATACCGCGTGCTCCTGCATGTTAGTGTCACGTGTTCTGTGGGCCCACCTACGAGTGTCACGTCCCCCTTACTTCTCTTCCTTCCCCTCGAAGCCACTATCCCCACTTCTCTTCCATCCTGCCACTATTGTCTGATGGTTGTAATCTGATTTTCGTTGGATTGTTTACATGTAATCTACGTTGCTAATGCAACATGCAAATGGCACAGACACAATTTCTAAAGTGGAAGCACTTACATGCTGCTATTGCACATATTTCTCAATATAGCTCACCAAACCCATTATAATAATTGTACTCGCACTAAACACAACCAAAATTGCAACTAGCCTAAACAACATCTAAACCCACATCACAACACTATCGTTGGAGTCCACCTCGATTGGTGACACCACCGTGCCCTTCCCAGCGACATCCACTCCCATTTGTGGCTTGTCCTTCACCAAGGAGGCAACAATGGAGTTCTGCACAACTTCGTGAAGGGAATATGCCCGAGAGGCAATAATAAAGTGGTTATTATCTTATTCCATGTTTATGATAAATGTTTATTTTGCATGCTATAATTGTATTAATTAGAAATGTTAATACATGTGTGTTTAATAAAAAAAATACAAAGTTCCTAGTACTGCCTGTCATATAAACTAGCTTGTTGATTAACAAGATGACCAAGGTTTCCTGATCATGAACATTGGATGTTGTTAATAACGAGGTCACAACATTGGTGGAATGATGTCATGAACATTCATCCGAAGTATAGCATTACGATCAAAGTCATTATGTTTATATTGCTATAACATCATACGAAGTAATCTTAGTCCTTAGACCATGAGATCATGTCAATTGCTGACACCGGAAGAGTATCTTGATAACATCAAACGTCACACCGTAATAGGGTGACTATAAAGGTGGGTTCAGTACTACGAAGGTGTTATGTTGAGGCTCATGGATCAAGAGTGGGATTTGTCCATCCCGATGACGGATAGATATACTCTGGGCCCTCTCGGTGATATCACATTAAGATAGCTTACAAGCAAGTGATGTGATCACTAGAATGTTATATCACGGGAATGAGAAAAGAGTGCATGTCGGCAACGAGATCAAACTAGGTATGGAGATACAGATGATCGAATCTCGGACATGTAACATATCACGAGACAAAGGGATTTAGTTACTAGCGTTAAAGGTTCTCACGATCACATAAGTCATCGCTGAATGTGCAGGAGTCAGTATGGATCTCCAGGTCCCGCTTCTGATTATTGATCTGAGAGGGGTCTCGATCATGTCTGCATTATTCGTGAACCGTAGGGTGACACACTTAAGGGATATCCACGCCATTTGGAGCAAATATGTTTCAGATAAATATTTAAGAAAGCGTTGGAATTATTTCAATAGACACCGAAACTATTTCGGGTGAAATTGCTGAAATTGGTTCTGCATGTAATATTGAAATGTTGCAGGGGGTTTTATGTAAATGTTTGTTAATTAAAGTAATTAACAAAATTCTGAATAAAATTAATAAAAGAGTTTTATTAAATGAGAGAGCATTAAATTTGGAGAAATTTAATGCATTTACAGTGGAGACTTTAAAAGAGAATGTGAAGGGGCAAATTTATGTGGAGGGAGTTACCACCACATGAATGAGAAGGTGAGGGTTCACCCCTTGGGGCGCCGGCCATGGGGAGGGGTACCCTCCCCTCCTCCTATAAAAGTCCCCCTCTCACACCTTCATACTCACACCTCCTCGTGAAGGATCTCTCTCCCCCTCTAGTATTATTCCTCCATGGTCTCAGATTAGCGAGATACATGTTCCCGATGGCTTTGTCTGGAAAGGAGTTGCTGCTTCCGCTGCTTTGCCGGTGCGAGGGATAGAGGTTGTCGGGGTACCGAACGTGTGTGCGATCACGGATGCACCGCTGCTTTGCGGTGCTGGACTTGGTGGTGCTGGACTTGCTGGAGCTAGATCTGATGGACGTGCTGGAGCCGGACCTGCTGGACTTCATCACGATCTTGAGATCGGCAAGTGTACGACTACATCATCCACGAGTTCCAACTCGTTAATAAAGCTTTGTTGTCTTCGAGGATAAGTTCTCTATGGATGTATATCCACCCATTGCTCTGTATCTAGTAGATAGATCTTGGCGTATAGTTCTCATCGTAGGAAAATTTATGTTTTCTATGTTGCGAACCCAACAGTGGTATCAGAGCCTGATCTATGCATAGCTGCTTTGGACGGGTAGTACACATATGTTTATATGTGGGCGATGATGATCATTTTATTGCTTCTTTAAAGTATTTTGGATATTGGTGGCATAGTGGGATGAAACGGCCCGGACCAACCTTACATGTCATCGTACATGAGACCGGTTCGACGACTGACATGCAACTAGTTTTGCATAAGTGGCTGGCAGGTGTCTGTCTCTCCTACTATAGTCAATATCTAATTTACAAAGAGTTGCTAATAACTTGGTTATCCTTGTTGTGGTTCCATGTTCGTAGGTAAGACCGGTTCTATCTCTGAAAGCCCTAAGCCACATAAAACTTGCAATGGATAAATTAGAGGCGTCTAGTTTAGATCGTTGCTGGGATAGTGTCTTGATATGGTAATGTTGTAAGTGGATGTATGGTAGATACTCTTACAACACACTTAACATGTAAGTTCCATAGACCTTGGCCTTACACATAAAGGAATGATAGAGATCATACCACGATGCATATGATGGTGATCAAATGCATGGACCATATCATCCCACTTTACACATTAGATGTTTGCATCTTATATTGCTAGTTTGGCATTTTAGTAGCATTATAAGATGATCCCTCATTTAAATATCAAGATAAAATGTGTTCTTCCTTAAGTATGCACCGTTCTATGGATCGTGTTTCAAGACATCACGTGATGATCGGGTGTAATCGACTCTATGCTTTCATACAACGGGTGTAAGACAGTTTACACACGCGAATACTAAGGGTCTTACTTGGCGAGCCTAGCATGTACAGACATGGCCTCGGAACACGGACCGAAAGGTTAATCATGAGTCATATAGTTGATGTGATGCCCATATTGATGCTCGCCTTTGAAGCTACACCGACTCACGTGATGATCGGACTTGGTGTAGTGGATTTGGTTCATGTAATCACCAAAAAGGCACGAGGGGTGTCGTTTTTGAGTGGGAGTTCATTTCTAATTTGGATTAGTCGAACTCAATTTGTCATAAATTAAATCGAAGTGAATTTGCATAATTTGTTGTAGTCATTGACGTCTGTTCACTACCTTATGCTTAGTTTTAATTGACATAATAGAACTATAGAATTCTGGATATTTACTTTACGAACTGGTATTAAATCAAGAGTAAGAATTCCAATGTTAGTATCTAAAGTATCATGTTTGCCTCCATGATTATTGATATTCAAAAGTTGTTTTAATATCAAGATTATATTGGAGCTGAAAATTGTTTCAGAAACCATCATGTGTGAAAGATATTGTGATATCTGAAACAATGTTTTTGGTTGCATTATGATAGAGTATAATTTAGCAAAATACATGTTCTGATATTGTATGAGAATTTGTGAAGGATGGAGATGCTAAGCATCCGGATCTCCCAAAAAGGTTTTGGGAACTAACATTATACTCGCGATTCTTCCTTACAGGCTATAGTAGCTTGATCATGAAAGTTGTCATGATAAGGATGAATATAAGATGTAAGTAAATTTTTTACTACACTAATGGATTACTAAAGAATGGATTTTTGAAAGAATACCAAACATTTGATGATGGTGATCCACTTCAAAGTGCAAGTCCAAAGGTATTAGTATTTGACTATATACGCTTTGTACTATGTGTCATGTGAATGACACCACTATTGATGTTGATAGATTCTTTTAAAAGGAAAAGGAATTGTTGAAAGAGAATCTATAAAATATTTGGTAGAAAAAAAAAGTTGGAAATGTCCAGCTTAGGTATATAGAAGATATACATGTTATGGCTGTATTCCTTGCTTGTTAAACAATTTGGTTCTGAGGTATTGGATACCGAATTGGTTGGTGTGAAGTATCATACAGAACAACACAATTCATGAACTGCAACGGCCTAAGTAATTGGCAAGAGAATAAGTGATGATGTTCATCGAAAACAAATAAAGTGTTATTGTGTTTTTCGTTGTTGTCAAACCTAGCCTTCAAGATTTGTTTTAATAATTATTATTTTGTTCCGGTATTACGAGAACAATGGTTGTTCAAATAATTACCATATTCCATAAAGGATGGATGAACTTTTACAAGTCTAGTGGGAGAAATCACATCCATAAACACTATTGCTAAAATGTCGCAAGACAAATGATTGAAAGATCACTTATGAAGTGACATCGCTGTTTAAATTATATTGGAAAGAAAACATGAAGAAAATCCATGTTGATGGATTTTTGGAGTCTTTGATTTTGATCAATTGACGCTTGTGAGACTTTCCTCGAGATAATTGAAACTCCGTTCATAGGCCAAAGAGGAACAGATGACTAGCTTATTGGAAATTGTGCATGCTGATGTGCATAGTCCATTATGTGTAGCCATATGCGATGGATCTTTTTTGCTTCATATGCTTTCTCCAGAAATTTGAGTGAATATATCTATATATTTACTTAATAAGGAAGAAGTATGAAACATTTGAAAATTGTTCAAATACTTTCAAGATGAAGTGAAAAATCATTGTAACAAGAAAATAAAAGAGTTTATGATTTGATCATAAAGGAAGATATTTGAGTTACATGTTTAGCAAAACACTTAATATTTGAGGAATTGTTCCATGATTTGTGTTTCCCGGTAAACCATAGGAGTATGGCATATTCGAGAGATGAAATCAAACCATGTTTGACATGGTAAGATCAAAGGTGTCATTTATAAAACTGCCATTATGTTTTAAGGATTGAAGCTTTAGAGACTACCACTTTTACACTGAAAAGAGCACCATCGTGATCTGTTGAAATGACACGATATAAGTTATGGTTTGGGATAAAACCCGAATTGTATTTTCTTAAATTTTGGTATGCTATGCATAAGTAAAATGTTTACAACCAAAGTCGGATAAGCACGTCTTTATAGGTAATCCCAAAGAATTTGTTGGAAATTTCTCCATAACATCGAGGACAAAAGAGTTTGTTACATGGAACGTCACGTTCCTTGAGAAGGAATTTTTCGCGAAAAGTTAAGTGGGAGGACAATAGAACTTTTATAAGGTTGTTGAACCTTAGCTATATGTGCTAAGTAGCGCAGCGCCGGAAAGTGTCCCGGTGGTGGCCACAATGCTCATGGCTCCCATGATTACAAAGGTTGTGATCTCGGAGATTAGAGTTCCTATTGAACCATGTGGGTCGATAAGAATCAAATAGTGTGATTTGATAAGCAAGTCGTTATTGTTTTGACAATGATGAACCGACTACATACAAAGAAGCGATGATGGGCCCTGACTCCATAAAATGACTAGAAGTCATAGAATCCGTGATAGTATCCATACACGAGAAATCAAGTTTCTGAACTTGGAAGACCCTCTGAAAAGGCGTGAAGCCTATCAGTCGTGTTTGGATCTATAAAGAAATAGACATGGATGTTTAACATCTACGAAATAGTCAACATGTCGGAAAGAAGTTTACAACAATGTTCAAGGAGTTGACTATGACAAGATTTGATCTTTCATAGCGATATTTAGTCTTGACGGATTAATGTAGCAACCACTACATATAATTTGATGTATGGTAGTTGAACAAACAAAACAATGTTCTTCTAATAGAATGGTTACCTAGGACGTGTACAAGACACGGTCCGAAGGGTTTTGTTAATTCAAAGGGTGCTAAAAGGACATGCAAACTTCAATAGTTGAAGTAAGCATAGCAGAGTTGGAATCTTCACCATGATGAAACTGTTAAAAGAGTTTAAATTCATCGGAGATGATGAAGATGCTTGCATTTGTAAGAAATTAAGTGGGAGCGCTGAGACATATTTCTAATACATTATGTAGAGGACATATTGTTGATTGGAAATGATGTATCTTTTATTGACACAAGTTAAGAATTTCATTAAAATTAGATTTTGATGAAAGACTTGGGCAAACCTAGAATATTTGGCATCAATATCTATATGGATAGATTAAGGCGATAATATGGTTGTGCCAGACATACATATATGAGATATTGAAAGGGTTCAATATGGAAACAACAAGAAAGGTTATTGCTGCATGGAAAGAATTGTATCAAGATTCAAGTGTTTCAACACTTGGTGAGTAAAATCACATGAAGATTTTGATCGATTATACCATGATATGTATATATCCAAAATGTCCTATGCTCTAAATGTTATGAGCACATACCAGAATGATTCATAAGATGATCATTGGAAAATATTAAAGATATTCTTATGAGCTTTGGAAGAACTAAGAATATATCATGTATAAGTGACAAATAGTTAAAGGTAGTTCATTGTAAAGTGTTACATTGATACTAGTTTTGTCACAAGATACAAATTAAATTTATCTCAATTTAGACTATGGGTGGCACAATGTAATGAAAGGATGTTCCATGATGGATTTGGATAAGTTCCAAAGTTGAAATATTATGACGGATACTACAACAAAAGGCTAAGTATATGACTTCTATAGTAGCAGCAAAGGAGGGCATTTGTGTTAAGAAGTTTGTTATCAAACTAGGTGTGGTTCAAAGTGGGATAATACTATGAAGATATATTGTATGACAATAATATCAACATATTTTAACCCGAACGAACTAAAGGTCTCACCAAAGGACCAAATTATACAATGCCATCTCATTTGAGAATGAGTGATGCGTAGAGACGCAAAGACATGCAAATACACATGAACCTGAAAGTGCCAGATCCGGAGATTATGTTAACCACTAGCAAACGTGTATATTCAACACCTAGGTGTTGTATATACAAGTTTACAAACTAGATTATTGACTCTAGTGCAAGTGGGAGACTGAAGGGAATATGCCCAAGAGGCAATAATAAAGTGGTTATTATCTTATTCCATGTTTATGATTAATGTTTATTTTGCATGCTATAATTGTATTAATTGGAAACGTTAATACATGTGTGTTTAATAAACAAAATACAAAGTCCCTAGTACTTCCTCTCATATAAACTAGCTTGTTGATTAACAAGATGATCAAGGTTTCCTGATCATGGACATTGGATGTTGTTAATAACGAGGTCACAACGTTGGTGGAATGATGTGATGAACATTCATCCAAAGTATAGCATTACGATCAAAGTCATTATGTTTATATTTCTATAACATCATAATAAGTAATCTTAGTCCTTAGACCATGAGATCATGTTAATTGCTGACACCGGAAGAGTATCTTGATAACATCAAACGTCACACCGTAACAGGGTGACTATAAAGGTGGGTTCAGTACTACGAAGGTGTTATGTTGAGGCTCATGGATCAAGAGTGGGATTTCTCCATCCCGATGACGGATAGATATACTCTGGGCCCTCTCGGTGATATCACATTAAGATAGCTTGCAAGCAAGTTATGTGATCACTAGAATGTTATATCACGGGAACGAGAAAAGAGTGCATGACGGCAACAAGATCAAACTAGGTATGGAGATACCGATGATCGAATCTCGGACATAAGTCATGGAGACAAAGGGATTTAGTTACTAGCGTTAAAGGGATGGAGACAAAGGGTTCACCCCTCGTGAAGGATCTCTCTTCCCCTCTTGTATTATTCCCCCATGGTCTCGGATTAGCGAGATACATGTTCTCGGTGGCTTTATTTGGAAAGGAGTTGCTGCTTCCGCTGCTTTGCTAGAGAGAGGGACGGAGGTTGTCCGGGTACTAGACGTGTGTGTGATCACGGATGCACCGCTACTTTGCGGTGCTGGACTTGGTGGTGCTGGACTTGCTGGAGCTGGATCTGATGGACGTGCTGGAGCCGGACCTGCTAGATTTCATCACGATATTGTGATCGACAAGTGTACGACTACATCATCTACGAGTTCCAACTCGTTAACAAAGCTTTGTTGTCTTTGAGGGTATGTTCTCTATGGATGTATATCCACCCATTGCTCTGTATCTAGTAGATAGATCTTGGCGTATAGTTCTCATCGCAGGAATTTTTTTGTTTTCCATGCTGCGAACCCAACACTTCGTCCCCATCGCCCTCCAGGTCGGAATCGACAATGACGAAGGGGACGGGGTTGGCATGGCCCGAGCCCCATCACGCCTGGCGGCTCCTGCTCAAGCTCGACACCGCATCAGTCCTTCTACAGGTAGGAGGGGCTGAGCTCGGAGACGTAGCATCGTTGCTCCGCTCAAGAAATCATGGCCATTTGATACTGCGACAGTAGGATCTTGGGGTGGATCCGCCGCGGGGAGCCCGACCGGGAGCGGTGGAGCAGAAGGATCTGCCGGCGCAAGCCATGACAAGTTCGAAGGGAGTAAGAGTGTGGGCCAGGCTTGTCTAGTTCCTAAGCAAGGCCTCCTAGTGATATGTACGCGGGCAAGGTGCCAGATTTTTTCGTCCAATGCGCGCGGGAGGGCCTTTGAACCACAAAGGCACGAGGTTTGGTTAACAAGTCCGCACGCTAGGTCCCCCACCTATCAGCCGAATGTGGATGGTAGGATTCTGCCCGTGTTATTAAGTGGGGATAAATCACGCTTCACCGCACCACTACTCTGACATCCAAAGGCTCCTCTTTCCTCTGCCCTCGCTCATGGCTTGCAGCTCATGCAGTTCGTCCCAGGCGGAATCAGGGTCAGTTCAACACCATCAGGCAGGTGCCCCACCAGGTACCGGAAGACGCCCTATGATTACTACCCCGATATGATGTGTTTGTGCCGTGAAAATATGTCGAGATGGATTTCATGGACCGACGAAAATACTGCAGGAAAATTCAACAACTGCAACATTAGAGCGGTAAGTTCCTACTGTAGGTACAATGGTAACCCGGATCCGGAAATCGTAATGTAATTCTATTTTTGTTTCCTTTGATCTACTTTGCAGGAAGGAAGGGGAACTAGTTGTGACAAGTTTGTGTGGAGCAGAAAGCCATTGACAGGTTTTCACAAAGAGCTTGTTCAGGATCTGCATGATGCTGTGTGGGACAAGAAAGAGGAGATTCATGCGTTGGAGCGAGAGATCTAGGAGCTTCGCCAGGTACAGGGGAGGCAGGAGCATGGGGGTGGTGAGACAGACGGGCTCAAGATTACGCTAGATAGTGGAAACAATTTCCTCATTATGTGGGCATTATCTGTTGCCTTTGTAGTTTATATTGCCATGTTGTTATCCAACAGCTGAAGTAAGTTACTGCTTCGTGGAGTGTAGCAGCCAACTTAGGACTTGTTTTTCAGCTCAGAACCTTATCATAAGTGTAATGCCAATAGCAGGGATTTATTAAGCGCATATAAATAATTCATATCTGTGCCACTAACATCCATCGATTTTGGAGACCCCTTAACCACTCAGTTATCACGGTCCTGGTGGTGCGATTGTTCAGATAGTAGTGGCACAGTCACAATTTCGGATTCAACTAGTGGCCTCAGCTGTATCCAATCCTCAAGTCGCGATACATTTTACTCCGAGTACGCGAGGCAGATTGTTTTGCTCGACAAGTTCCACGCACACAGCTCCAGAGTCTAACCGAACTACATATATAGGTTCAAGTTCAATACATTATTAGGCTTCTACACTGCTAGCCTTCTTCCTCTGCTTGGTTGCCAACTTTCTTGCTCTTGCCTTCACGTCCACTATCTTCTTCATTTCCTGCCTTCTTCCTCTTCCTGGGTGCCAATTTTCTTACCTTCACGTACCCTGCATCTCCGGGTCGAGGGAAGTCAGGCCTATTAGCACCAGAATCTTGTCCAGCATCATCACTCCACTCGTTTTGGTTTCTTCCCGCAGAAAAATCACAGAGTCGGCTGTCTTGTTTCTTACCTTGCGCTTCCTGTAAAAAAATAGTACAGGGATTACTACCTTATATCTACAGACTATAAACAATTTTTATGAATGTACCATCTCATACCTAGGTTTGGGAGCATTAAGGGGACAACCCTCTGCTCTATGGCCTATAAGATGGCAGGTCTTGCATCTGTTTTTGCCCTTCTTGCTAGCACAGAAAGCCGAAACCTTCTGATCGAGAAAATTCTTACACCTATTCACCTAAGGTCTTCCTCTACCCCTTTTTGTAACTAGTTGGCAAAGCTCGAAACTCAGTTGGACTTGAGGCCACTGAGATGGGTCTGTACATGGCTCGACGGATCCAGCGTAAGTAGATCTAAACTTTTCCTTTGAGTAGTAGTCTGACAAATACTGATACAAATGTGGTAGAGTTCTTTTCTTCACCAAGAAGGCCAAGGCATGGTCGAAAGGTTTCTCGGTATGCTGCCACTCTAACCAGGTGCATTCTTGCAGCTGGATGTTCACAACATCACTTTTGCCACTCTTGGACATATCAACCACCTCACAGTTGCTGCTGGTTGATGGGAGAACCTTAAGATGAGCAATTCCTCGGCTTCTCTTGTGCAGTTGTTGTATAACTGGTGGTAGCATATGTCCTCTAAGTCTCCTACCGATCTCTCTCCTTATATTTAATAGCTTCATGATCATACCACATATGCTGTCCATCCAGATATGAACATGACGCACTTTTATGTCCTTCACCCAGTTATTTAGGCATTCTACAAGGTTGTTGTTTATGTAATCAACTTTGATGTCAGGGTTGAATTGACTCCTCTTCCATATCTGCGAATGATGGATGGCTAAGTACTCCGGAAGTTCAGGGGCTTCCGCAAAAATCTTGCTCATGAAATATTCGCTGCTACTAGGTTTGTAAGCTCTAGTAGTAGAAAACATGTAACAAAATACGCTTCCTGCGTAGTGTGAGTACAAGTTGAGCATAATATGGGCATGGCATTCTCTACCTTCAGCTCGCGGGAACACCTCCTTCACTGCATTCGTAGGCCCTTTGCATGCATCCGCGGATATAGCCAATGGATCCATGTGGCCTATTGATCTCCTGAGTTGCCTGATACATTGCAAATGTATCTATAATTTTTGATATTCCATGCTTGGTTTTATCTACTTTCTTATGTTTTGTCCATGTCGTCGGATTGATGACAAGTATGCCATGAGGGGGTCCTCGAGGCGTGCGGAAGAGAGGGGTGTGAGACGTACGGTGTTCCGGGACGGTGAGCACACAAGTTTACCCAGGTTCGAATCTGCCGGCTTTGGACATATCCTACTCCTGCTAGCAATCCAGTAATACGGCAGAGCCGGAATATGGGTTACAAGGGTTTCGCCTATGCGAGTTGAGGGTCTAAAGTATTGTGTGTGCCCTAAAGGCTCTCCCTAGGACGGCTTATATAGATATCCGGCCTAGGGTTTACAAGAGAGATCTATCCGGCTACCTCTAAGAGTCGGTTACAGAGTACATCTTGAACTACAAGTAACATTATGGGCCTAAGTCGGTAAGTCTTATGGGCCTTCCCGTAGCCGGATTGGACTCCGTCTTTCTCCATGACTGGGCCGCCCATGAAGCAAAGCTCTAACCGAAGTGGGCCACCCTAGTCAGTGAGGAACTGTGAGGATACCCGGAAAGTATATCCCCAACAGTAGCCCCCGGAGGCCTCCAAGATCCAAAGTCGGATTTATCATCGTCTAGCTTGATCTTCGGCTTGCAGAATCTTGAAGGGTTCCTGAAACTTCGCAACAAAAAGTACGATCTGGGTCTTAAAAATAAGTCGGACCTTTTAATTGGTTACTCGGACTTTCCAGCTTATTTTTAAACTAAGCCGGAACTTGGTCTCCAACGCCACCTGACACAAGCATGGTCAAGTCACGTCATCTGACAGGCGTTCTGTCAGCACGACCGTTGGTGGGTCCATGGTTCGCGGAATCAAGGCGCCGTTTCAATGCGTGCGTGGAGATCGAGGCGACGCAATCATCGTGCGGGTCCTTCCCAGTTCTTTCCACGACGCGTGGCGGCTACACTGTAGCGTTTGCACGAATCTTGGCGCAGGTAGGTGGATATAAGGGGCTCAGATTTCTTCTTCTCCTTTCCACCAGTCCTTTGCCCTTTCCTTCCTTCCCAATCCTCCTACGCGCACAGAGCCTCCTCGTCCTTCCACCACAGAAACTCCCAGCGCCGCCCCTTTAAGGTCACCCTCTCACCAGAGAAAATGGCTTCATCATCTTCTTCCTCCGGTTTGGCGGCAGCAGCGGCGGTGGCTAAGGCGGAAGCAGCAGCAGAGAAAGAAAGCTACCGGGGAATCTGGATCCCCTGCGCCCTTGACGAAGCAGACCTCAAGAACGTGGAGAAGGAGGGGCTTCTCGCTGCCGGCGACTGGCGGAGCGGCTCCAGCGAAACTGTCCCCAGCCCGCGCGACGACGAGCTGGTCCACTTCGGCACCCATCTTGATCGAGGTCCGTCTTTTCCTCCCTCGGAGTTCTTCTCCGAGGTGATAGATCATTACGGAGTTCAACTCCACAATCTTCCTCCCAACTCACTTCTAGAAATGAGTGCGTATGCTACGCTTTGCCAGGGCTTTCTCGGCATTAGGCCGAGTTTGCTTCTCTTCCGGTTTTATTTCCATGTCCGGAGGAATTCCATCACTGCCGGTGTTCCTTACATCACTGGCACTATTAGTTTTTCTCTTAGACATGACCGGGCATATCCCAAAATTTCTGCCAGTGACTCGGTCAAACAATGGCCAGCCACTTTTTTCTACCATAGAGATATTCCGGCTCCCGGCAAAGCTACTGCTTTGCTGGCTTTTGTCGACAGAGCCGCCACGGCCCAGCCTTCCTGGGACGAGGCTGCTCTGGCTCTCACTAATGATCTGATCCTCGCTAAGAGGCGGATCGAATATCTGATCAAGCACAATGGTCTGAAGGGATCCGACTTGGTCCAGTGCTGGGTCTCACGTCGGATCCAGCCACTTCAGTACCACGGGGATAGACTGATGCACTCCATCACGTCTTCTCCAACCGACTCCCTCCGCGTCAGCCCCAAAGCCTACACCACTCAAGGCTACATAAGCCAAATCAAATGGCTGATCAAGGAGCGGATCGAAAGGCAGATTCCGGAGGTTTCTCTGGACATGCACATGGCGGAAAACCCCGTGGTGCCGGTAAGCTTTCATCATCACATCTTTCATGTGTTTCAATCTTCGAGTTATACTGCAATACTGATATGTTTTCTTGTTTTCAGCTTGCTGACATCCCCGAGTCGGAACTTGCTCTGCTTGAAGGATACCCTCTGGAGTTCTCGTAGGAGGTAGAAGTAGTTCCACTGCCAGATCTTGCGCTCAAGAAGCGCAAAGCTCCGATAGTAGCGGTTGGCACAAAGGAGGTGCCTGTCGTGAAGAGGTAACTTCTAGTCACAACTTTTCCGCCCTTTGTACTTTACTCAAATTTCTTTCCGAGATGTAACCTTTCCGACTTTGCTACCTTCTCAAAGCAAAATCAATAATCAAGGTCAAGGGGAAAGGGATTTCTTCGAAGCCCTTGCGTCAGACGAAGCTTACCATAGCTTCCCCTGCCGTGGCTCCTCCGACTCTAGCCCCTGAACCTTCTGCACCTCCGGTTATCTCGTCAGATGCTGCAGAAGATCCGGCTCCTCAAACAGAGCCTGCGATCCTTGGGTCACAAATTGACGTCACCGTGGGTGCGTCAGCTCAAGATAAGGGTGAACCCTCTTCGGGTAATGATCCCTCGGTTGAATTCTTCGCCGAAAACCTCCTCAGCAATCCGGGTCTTGCCAAGTTTGGCCTGACCCAGAAATCTGCAGAGGAGATCCAGCGGCTAGCCAGGCAAGTCCTGGCTAAAAGCCATTTATCCCCCTAGGAGGAAGCGCAAGAAGCAGAGGACGTCAAGTTCTCTGACCTTCTCACTCAAGTCCGCCTTCGCGACGAGAGGATTAGGACTGGCGAGCTTCCAACAGCCCCAGTGATCCCTCCTACTCTTGCTGAGAAGGTGGCCGCTGTAGTGAACGCAGGTTTAGATAAACTCACCCGCGAGCAATATGTAAGTCGGAATTCCAACTCTTGTTTTTTCCATTATGTTATATCATATCCTCTACCCCCAAGCATGAAGTAGGATATAGAATCCTAGTTTATGCTTCATTAGGATGCCAAAGAACGAACTAGTGTAGCCCCCAAGGCTCGTGCTGATATTTAGTAAAAATATTAGCCCGAGTCTTAAGTAGCTTTCTGACTTTGGGTATTCTGACTTACAGAAAGTATGTTCCTATAACCGGGAATTACTGACCAATGTCTGTGATAAGCGGAGAGAGATCAAATCTCTCCGGCTTAAAGATGCTGAGCTCAAAGTAGCCAAGGATGAAGCCGAAGGTAAACATTCCGAGATTCAAACCTTGTCTTTGCTTTTTTCAATGTCGAATTCTTTCTGAACTGTTGTTCTTTTTTGACTTACAGCGCTGGTGAAATAATACATCGCTATGATTGAAGAGGCCGAGAACCTCAAGACCCTGGTGGTGGAGAACAAGGGACTTTGCTAAGAGCTAGATAAGCTCAAGGCAGATCATGAAAAGAGCATAGCTCAAGTCCTTGAATCCTCCTCCATGGCCACTGATGAGCGTGATCGCAAGATTGCTGATCAGGATAAAATAATCTCGGACCTCAAGAATGAGCTTGGCATAGAGAAGGACATATCCCAGGCGCTCCGGGCTGAACTCCAGGGTCTTCGGGAGGAGAAGACCAAGATTGACGACGTCATTTTTGGTACGTTCCACCTCTCTGACTTATCTTTTTCTTTGACTTCTATCAATGTCGGTTTTTTCTTAACTTGTTTTGTGTATAGGTCCTCTGAAATTGACGGACTCTTCCTTGTCTGAGCCCCACACTCACCGGCTTACCCAAGTCGGTGATCTTCTTCATTACTACCGCTAGTCCCTTGAGGACATTGGCGAGTCTCTCAGGATTCGGACATGCCAAGCATGTCGGATTTTGAGGTGCGGGACAGGGCCAAGGAGATGCCGTAGCTTGTTCGGGATTGGAACATGTCCTACGCACGGACTGCTGCGCAGAACGCTCTCACTATGGTCATGAGCCACCATGGAAATATGGAGATATGGCAAGTGACCAGAGGGTACTGCAAGGTAGACGAAGACGGCCATGAGCAAGACCTTCAAGCCATCATGCACTCCTGCGCCGGATACGGGTGCCACGTAGGTGGCATGACCAGCTACGAGATCCCCTTCTTCACCCGCGCGGATACTCCGCCTCCTCCTGCAGAAGAAAACAAAGAAGTTTCCGATGATGAACGCACCAACTCGGATGCGGACATCTTGGAAAGATACCAAGCCGGAGTAACCAGCGAGTCGGCAGATCCTTCATCTCCTCCTACATCATAGACCAGACATTTATGTATTATTCCGGAAAAAATCTGATGCGATTGTAAATATTAAGTACTATTTATTTTGCAAGTGTTAAGCTTTTGATCTATTCAGCACTTTTTGGCTTTGAGATTTTTGCGTGCCTGAAATGTTTACACAAGCACTTGTACTTTTTTCATCTCTACTTATCGTTTATCTGGCTTTCCGCCTCGTCCCTTTCTTGAGCCGGCTAAACCTTCCACCAGAAACTTTGCCGATCAATGGAGCTCAATTGCTAAACCAGTTTAAACTCGGAAACAAAGCTGACTTCTAGTACTAATAATTCACTACTCGGAAAATGCCCGCATCCGGCAATCAGACAAATAACCAAAGTAAAGACTAGAAACTTTAGAGTTATACCCGAAGGTAGCAGTTTTAGAATCGGAAATCTAGACCAGAACAAACTTGAGCATAAAGTATTTTCAAGTATTCTGGGATTTTTGACTATGACATGATCATTCGGAAATAAGATGGTTTAAGAACTTCTCAGAAAAAACTTGAGGTAACCAACACTTTTATTTCTCACAGAACATGTACATATGTATAATTACAAAGAAGGATAAACTAAGAATAAAAGGGACGTAGCTGAGCAATATTCCACGGTCTGTCTAACTCATCCGGATTTGTACTACCTCTAGCTCTCTTTCTCTTCTTAGTAGCAGGTCTTTCTTTGACTAGCCTTATGTCAGTTAAGTAGTACGATCCATTGTGCAATACTCGACTAACTAAAAAGGGCCCTTCCCATACTGGGGAAAGTTTGTGCTTTCTTTGTTGCACAAGCCGGAGACCCAAATCACCTTTATTGAAAGATCTATTTCGGACTCTCTGGCTATGATACTTGCATAACTTCTGCTGATAGGCTGTAGATCTCATTTCAGCAACGACACGAACTTCTTCGACTAAGTCGAGATCATTTTGGTGAGAAATCTCGGCATCCTCTTCGATATACGCGGCCACTCTAGGAGAAGTATGAATTAAATCACTAGGAAGAACTGCTTCTGTGCCATAGACCAAGAAGAAAGGTGTGTATCCTGTTGACCTGTTCGGAGTTGTTCGTAAACTCCAAATTACAGAGGGTAGTTCCTCTGCCCAAGCCCCCGCAGAACGTCGTAGTGGTGCTTCGAGTCTTGGTTTCAGGCCTTGTAGAATTAAACCATTTGCTCTTTCGACTTGTCCGTTAGCCTGTGGATGTGCGACTGACGCAATATCAAGCCAGATATTTTGCTCATCGCAGAATTCGGCCAGTTCTCCCATAGAAAAGTTACTCCCGTTTTCTGTGATAATGCTATGCGGATAACCATACCAGATTATAACATCCTCGACAAATCTTTTGGCTGTTGCTCCATCACAACTAGTGATGGGTTTAGCCTTGATCCACTTGGTGAATGTATCCACCATCACTAAGAGGTGAGTAAATCCACTTGGAGCTCATTTAAAAGGTCCTACCATATCAAGCCCCCAGACCGCAAAAGGCCATGTTATAGGTATTGTTCGCAGCTGATCAGCCGGAACATGAGCTTGCTTGGCATACTTTTGGCACCCTTTGCATGTCTTGACTAATCGTTTGGCATCTGCCGGAGCTGTAAGCCAAAAAAATCCACGTGGAAAAGCTTTTGCCACTAAAGATTTGGCTGCAGCGTGGTGACCACACTCGCCTTCGTGGATTTCCCTTAAGATTTCCACTCCTTCTTCCGGAGATACACAACGCTAAAAAACCCTAGAAATAATCCGTTTATGGAGCTCACCCTTAACAATAGTATAGGCTTTTGCTCGTCGGATAATCTGCCGGCTCAGCACCTCGTCTTCGGGTAATTTGCCATCTACCAAGTAATCGAGGTAGGGTTGAGTCCAGCTGGGAATTACAACCAGAACTACTATCAAAGGTGAGTCGGATTTGGTCGGATATTCCTCATCTACTCCCTTTATTGAATGGACTTTGAGGTGCTCTAAAAATGCGCCATCCAGGACCTCTTTCCGTGCAGAGCCTATTCGAGATAGTGCATATGCTTCCTCATTTTCTGCTTGAGGGATGTGTTGAGCTTCAAACCCTTCGAACGATTTAGATAGGTCATCCACGACAGCTTTATATGCTGCCATGTGCTTATTTGCATTACAAATATCCGAGACTTGCTGAGCAACAAGATCTGAATCTCCGTAACACATCAAACGTCGGATGCCAATATCCTTGGCAATCCGGATTCCATGTAGCAGTGCTTCATACTCGGCAATATTGTTTGTCGCTGTGAAGTGGATCTGCAACACGTATAAAAGTTTATCTCCTTGGGGTGATTTGAGCACCACGCCATCCCCCGAGCCCCCTAGAGCCTTAGACCCGTCGAAAAAGAGGGTCCAATATTCTGACTCAGGGAGGATCATATTCTCCTTCGTCTCTGTCCAATCAGTGACAAAGTCAGCAAGGATCTGGGATTTGATTGCTGTCCAAGTTTTTGACTCAATATCGAAAGCTGAGAGCTCTATGCCCCATTTGGCAACGCGTCCTGTAGCGTCGCTGTTGTTGATTATATCTCTCATGGGAGCTTTGCTCACCACGGTAATTGGATGCTCCTGAAAGTAGTGTCGTAACTTACGAGATGCTAGGAAAACACCGTAAGCCAACTTTTGATAGTGTGGATATCGCTGTTTTGATTCTATCAGGACCTCACTAATAAAGTAAGTCAGACACTGTACTAGGTGTTCCTGATTTTCCTCTGGTCTCTCCACCACCATGACGATGCTAACGACCTTATTTGTCGCAACAATATAAAGCAACATCGGTTCCTGAGGTTCCGGCGCTGTGAGGATAGGAGCATATGAGAGTACTTTCTTCAGGTCTTGTAGTGCAGCTTCAGCTTCGTCAGTCTAGACAAAATCTTTGGTCTTCTTCAGGAGTTTGTATAATGGTGCGGCTCTTGACACGAGGCAACCAGTAATGCAACCAGTTAATCTTTGTACGTCCTTCAGGCGAGTTGGTCTGGAAATATTGAGTATAGCCTTGATTTTGTCGCGGTTCACCTCTATGCCTCTTTGAGACACGATGAAACCCAACAATTTTCCGGCTGGTATTCCAAAGAAGCATTTCTTCGGTTAAGCATGATGTTATAATTTCGTAGATTGGCGAACGTTTCCTCCAAGTCAGAAATGAGTGTTTCTTTCTTTTTGGACATCACCGCGATATCATCCACGTATGCATGTACATTGCGTCCGAGTTGGTCGTGGAGGCAACGCTGCATCGTGCGCTCGTACGTAGCTCCTGCGTTCTTCAGCCCAAAGGGCATCGTAACAAAACAGAAGGTTCCGAAGGGGGTTATGAATGAAGTTTTGACTTTGTCAGATTCCTTCATCCGGATTTGGTGATAACCGGAATATGCATCGAGAAAACAAAGGAGTTCCGAGCCTGTCGTAGAATCGATAACTTGATCAATTCTAGGCAGAGCGAACGGATCTTTTGGACAAGCCTTGTTCAAGGCAGTATAATCAACACACATCCTTAAATCAGTGGTGTCCTTTTTAGGGACCATTACAGGATTGGCCGACCACTCAGTGTGGATGACCTCTTCTATGAATCCGGCTAACTCGAGCCGTGCTAATTCCGTAGCTATTGCCTTATGCTTTTCATTGCCAATCGTCGTAAGGACTGTTTGACGGGTTTAGCGTTCGGGTTTACATTTAGAGAGTGCTCGACAAGTTCCCTAGGTACTCCGGTCATGTCAGATGGCTGCCATGCGAAGATATCTTGATTTGCTTGGAGGAACTTGACGAGTGTGCTTTCCTATGCGCTACCTAGGCCTACGCCTATCTGGGTCACCTTGGAGGGGTCATCATCCTTCAACGGTGCTTTCTTCGTCTCTTCTGATGCCTTGAACTCCGGATTTGGCTTGGTAACCTCCTTCTTTGTTGCGAGCATCTCGGACGGATCTATGCTCTTCTTGATCTGTGTGGAGATCCTTCTTCCTCCTCTCGCCAATACAGCTCAAGGAGCACTTGTAATCTTGGAGATATTGCAATACAAACTTCTGTGTGGAGAATCACTCTACTATCCCTCCCTGGATTCCCCTAGCGCATATTAGTCCCCACCTTTAGCCTATCCATGGCATCTGCCGTGACACCACCACGATAGTTGGCGCCCACCGTGGGGCTAGCAGCGCTAGCAGGGGTGAAGATCCGGATGGGAGACTCCATCGGCACCGGCGAACGCATCATCTCCAGGCTCGTTCAGCGCTTTGGAGCGTTGGATTTCGTCAGCGACAACGCTGGCTGCTTCGGCAGGCGCCCGCGTCCGCGAAATGGCCTCTTCATCAAGCTCGGCACGCACAAGGTCTACGTTGCTGTGGACGTCTCGTGCGTTCATCCGCGTCGTGTCGTCGATGCGGGGGAACCACCCCTCACTGTGGCTCGCGAGGCGCGTATCGCTCGCTCCCCGGACCATGCGGAGGTGATGATGACTGCGCCAGGTGCAGGCGCGAGCAAGGATCCAGCGCCAGACCCGGAGGTAACACCTAAGGCACCGAGGAAAGTTAGAGGACCTCCACTAGAGAGGCCTGAGAACGTACTGAGGGAAGCTATGGATAGCTTGGCTAACCCGGTAGCAGCAGGTAGATCCGGCTCAGGCACAGGCCGAGCTAGAGGAAACTCGGCAAAAGATAATGGAGGGCGCAAAGAAAATAGCCGCGGCTCATCAGTCACTGAACATGACACTGCGTGAGTACGCAAAGGCAAACAAGATTGATGCAGTAAGGGTAAAAGGGAAAAATCTCATAAGTGAGATGAACAGAGAGGGTGATGATGGAGCAGAAGGGTCGGAAAACTATCTGTCTATGGGGTTGCCGAGGTATAGCACCCCGGCAAAGAACCTCAGAGCAGCAGATGCCGCTGCATCCGAGCTAGAGGGTCTGACGGGTGAGGCCCGTCAAAGACAGCAAGACAGGGTTAACGAGCTGGTTCGAATCACGAAGAGGCAGAACGAGGAGCTGCTGAGAGCTAACCCGGAGAGAGCTGGGGCCTCCAAGATCGTCCATTCGGTGATGGGTAACCCGGAGAAATCCGCTGGAGCCGCATCATCGCCTCATGGCGGTGCAAGGAGAGAAGAGGTAGTAACCTCGGCCAGACGGAACAAACAGATCGTCCCGTACGACCCGACGCGTGCGGGAAAAGAAAAAGAGATGCGGAAAAACGATGATCGACGGAGTGTGAGCTGAGGTGAAGCTGGCCGAGGTAATCACGACCAAGGCAATGTCCGTCAAGGGAACGCTGCCAACGGCAATGCCGGACAGCGCAACTCCACAGGAGCAGGACAACCGTAGCAGCGGAATATAACGAGGCAAGAGCAAAGCGCCGGCCGAGGTATGCAGCAGAAAGGTGCGCAACGAGAGCAAAACCGATACAACGATGGTGATTCGGAGATGGTGAACGCAGGGTACCCCAGACCAGACTATCATGTGATAGGGTTAAGATTGGGAAGCAGGGATTTAATGTCGGATGACGCCAAGTTAAAACTGGATCGCCTGTATAGGTCGGAACAGATCGAATGTCAAGGTCCTCCGGGTCCAACTTGCTTTGGACCCCGGATCATGAAGGAACCACCGGTACCCAACTTCCAGTTACCTAGAGGCACGAAGACGTATGACGGCAGTACCAAGCCGGAGGATTGGCTGATAAACTACGCTACGGCAGTAAAAATTGCAACTGGCAACTTGAGATGGGCTGTGCGTTACATGCCCCAGATGTTGGAAGGCCCGGCCAGAGTATGGCTGAATAACTTACCACCTGGAAGCATCAACTGCTGGATAGATTTTGAGGAAATGTTTATCAGCAACTTCTCAAGTACGTACCAGAGGCCGAATAGACCGCAGACCCTGGCAATGTGCAAGCAAAGACCCAACGAGACGGATCGCGAATTCTTAACCCGGTGGTGTACCGTGAGAAACTCGTGTGAGGGTGTCATAGAATCACAGGCCATAGCGTGGTTTGCGCAAGGGTGCAGGTACGACAGCGAGCTGTGGATGAAGTTGCAAAGGAAAATGCTAGTTATGCTGGCAGAGATGATCCGGATTGCTGATTCGTATGCTTTGGGCGATCCGACTCAACCTAGGCTCGCGTCAAGTGAGTCAAACGACGAATACTATCAGAGAGATGGAGCTGGGTCATCCCGGTGGAATGATTACAGAGGAAAAAGGAGAGATGACAGGACGGACCATCGCTACAGTTCGCAACAAGTTGCAGCTGTGAATCAAGATCAACCCGGAGGAGGGAGTAACCAACGCCAGAGAACTGGAGGGCAGTGGACTCCAAGAAATGATGGCAAGAAAACATGGACTCCGGAGCAGAAGAAGCAGTGGCAGGAAAAGAAAGACCGTCCGAGGTATACCTATGAGTCAATGTTGGACCAGCCGTGTAAGTTTCATACGGCAAATCCGAATAGCCCGACGGGTCACACGACGAGGCAATGTGAGTGGATGCGAAAGATAGAGCAAGGTGGTTCGGGGAATGGTCAGGCACCCCGGAATGATCAACCTCGGTAGGAGTTACACCGTCAGCAATTGCTCTCCGGAGCAAACACGCAGCAGCTAATGTTGCCTCCCCCTCCGCCGAGGTATGACAACAATGAAAGAAGGGATGCAGTGCATCAGGTAGAAAATCAGCAACAACCGGATCAGAGGTACCCCAGAAACGAGGGAAGGAACGAGTATAGGGAACATCACCAGAGTTATTGTGTGTTCACGACTGAGGAAACAGATAGAAAGAGCTTGCAGCACCGACATATGGAGGTCAATGCGGTCATGCCAGCAGTGACGAGGTACATGCCTTGGTCGGACCAGGAAATCACCTGGAACATCAAAGATCATCCTAAACTTATGCCGAGCCCAGGTTCGTATGCGCTAGTGCTAGATCCGACATTCATTGGACCGAACATCAATGTGAGGTTCTCCAAGGTTTTGATTGATAATGGCAGTAGCATTAACATCATGTATGTGGATACGATGCGCAAGTTGGGCATCTCGGAGAACATGCTCCAGGCTACGAGAACAACTTTCCATGGCATTGTACCAGGCATTTCGTGTGAGCCCATAGGCAAAGTCCGGGTCGACGTGCTATTCGGCACAAGAGATAACTGCCGAACTGAAAATCTGGAGTTCGAAGTGGTGAACTTGGAAAGTGCATATCATGCGTTACTCCGAAGACCAGCATTAAACAAATTCATGGCAAGCTGTCACATCAGTTATCTGAAGATGAAGTTGCCCGGGCCGAATGGAGTGATTACCATTGCTGGAGATTTTCGACGTTCCATGGAGTGTGCTTCATCCGGGTCTAACCTAGCCGAGTCACTCGTGATTGCGCGAGAGAAAAGAAAAATCCTAGAGGTGGCGGCATTAGCTCAGTCCGCGCAGCAGTATATGCCGGCGTTAAGTAACCTGCATGGCAGCGTTTCATTTCAAGCCGCAAAGGACACCAAGAAGATTCCAGTTCATAACATGTTTCCGGAGCGCACCATAACAGTTGGTGTCGGGTTAACTGACAAATAGGAAAGCGAGCTCGTCAACTTCCTCCGTGAGAATCGGGATATTTTTGCTTGGTCTACACAGGACTTGCAAGGTGTTCCGAGGGAGTTGGCAGAGCACTCTTTGAACGTAAGACCCGGAGCAAGGCCGGTGAAGCAACCTCTCTGCCGCTTCGCCGAGGATAGGAGAAAAGTCATTGGGGACGAGATAGCTCGGTTACTAGCAGCAGGATTTATCATGGAGGTACTATATCCGGATTGGCTCTCCAATCCGGTGCTGGTAGAAAAGAAGAAGGACGATCCAAACGTGACAGTGGTTTGGCGCATGTGTATCGATTACACGAACCTAAACAAGGCGTGTCCAAAAGATCCATTTCCACTACCGAGGATAGATCAAGTCATAGACTCAACCGCGGGATGCGAACTGTTGTCATTCATTGATGGATATTCTGGCTTTCACCAGATACCTCTGAACCCGTATGATCAAATAAAAACGGCATTTATTACCCCGTATGGGGCTTACTGCTATCGCACTATGCCGTTTGGTTTACGTAATGCAGGTGCAACGTACCAGAGATGTATGCAAAAATGTTTGCATGACCAAATAGGTCAAAACGTACAAGTATATGTGGATGATGTGGTTATCAAGACCAAGGAAAGCGCAACGCTCCTCGACGACATAAGGCAAACATTTGCGAACTTGAGAAGGTTCCGGATGAAGCTTAACCCGGAAAAATGTACCTTCGGTGTCCCGGCTGGAAAGTTACTCGGATATCTCGTCTCTAGCCGAGGTATCGAGTTTAATCCAACTAAGATCCAAGCCATCGAACGAATGGAGCTGCCGAAGTGTCTTAACGATGTCCAGAAGTTTACTGGATGCCTGGTGTCGTTGAGTCAGTTTGTATGTCGGTTAGGAGAAAAGGCACTGCCTCTCTACCAACTCATGAAAAAGTCAGATAAATTCGTTTGGACGGCACAGGCCGATGAAGCTTTTGCCCACTTGAAAAAGATGTTGGCCACTGCGCTAATGTTGCTCTACGTAGCCGCAACCAACCGAGTTGTAAGTGCAGTAATCGTAGTGGAACGCAAGGAAGAGGGTAAGTTGGTGCAGAGGCCAGTGTATTACCTGAGCGAGGTTTTGTCTGCCTCAAAACAGAACTACTCGCACTTTCAAAAGGTGGCATACGGTGTCTATATGGCGGCGAATAAGTTAAAGCATTACTTTGAGGAGCACCCCATCAAAGTAATATGTGAAGCTCCCATATCCGAGATAATGGGTAACAAGGATGCGAGTGGCAGAATCGCAAAATGGGCAATTGAGCTAGCCCCTTATGCGCCCCAGTACGGCAGAAGAGAAGCAATCAAGTCTCAGGCTATGGCGAACTTCTTTGTGGATTGGGCCGAGGTACAATACGAACCACCGCCACCAGATCCAAACTACTGGAGGATGCACTTTGACGGGTCAAAAACCAAAACCGGATTAGGCGCCGGGGTTGTGCTTACCTCGCCAAAGAAGGATCAGCTCAAGTACGTATTGCAGATCCATTTCGTGGCATCGAACAATGTCGCTGAGTATGAGGCTCTTGTGCATGGGCTCAAAGTGGCAAAGGAGATTGGCATACGTCGGATAATATGCTTTGGTGACTCGGACCTGGTGGTGCAGCAGGTGTCTGGAGTGTGGGACGCCCTGGATCCAAACATGGCACTATACAAATTTCACGTGCAGAAGATATTTGGTTACTTCGAGGGGTGTGAATTTCACCATGTACCCCGGGCGGAAAACGAGGCTGCCGACATGTTGTCGAAGCTCGGATCGACCAGACAGGCAATTCCACCGGGTGTAGCATTGGAACACCTCAGAAAACCATCTATCAGGCCGTCCCCAGGAACCGACTCAATCTATGTCCCGGAAAATATGGAATCCGGAGCTGAGCCCATGGACATTGACATGGGAGGAGGTACGCAAGACCCGGGGACTATGTCAGCAAACCCGGGGACTGCCTCGGCAAACCCGGGGACTACCTCGCTAGACCCGGGGACTTCTCAACGTGATCCGGCTGAAGTTATGCCGGTGGATCAGATCGAAATTGATGAGTAGATATTCCCTCCACGAACCATACCAGCTTGGGCACTGCCTATATTCCAATTCCTGAAAGATGGAACATTACCCACTGAGGAGGTGTTAGCCAGGCAGACTCAGAGGAGAGCAAAAGCATACACAATCATCAATTCCGAGTTATACAAACGCAATGTAACCAATGTTCTCCAAAGATGCGTTGACCCGGAAGAAGGGCTTGCCATCCTCCGAGATATCCACCAAGGGGAATGTGGGCATCATGCCTCATCTCGAGCCTTGGTGGCAAAGGCGTTCTGGCATGGGTTCTACTGGCCAAGTGCCTTGGAACAAGCAGAAGATCTGGTGAGAAAATGCAATAGTTGTCAGAGGTACGCCACCAAGACACATATGCCTATGTCGGAACTCAAGACCATACCAATTACGTGGCCATTTGCTGTATGGTGCTTGGATATGGTTGGCCCGTTCAAACCTGCGAGAGGAAACATGACACACATTTTGGTCATGGTGGACAAGTTCACAAAATGGATTGAAGTGAAACCTATAAGAAAATGTGATGGAGCTACGGCCGTGACATTTCTCAAAGACATCATCTTGAGATACGGTTATCCACATAGTATTATAACTGATAATGGAACAAATTTTGCGGAAGGAGAATTTGCGCGCTTCTGCCGAGATGAGAAGATCCGACTCGATGTCGCCTCAGTAGCCCACCTTGCATCGAAAGGACAAGTGGAAAGATCCAACGGATTAGTATTATCCGGGATAAAACCCCGGCTCATTGAGCTGCTGCAAAGATCAGCGGGGTGCTGGATAGAAGAACTACCAGCGGTACTGTGGAGCTTAAGAACAACTCCGAATCGATCAACAGGCTATACGCCATTCTTTCTAGTATATGGGGAAGAAGCTGTATTACCAGCTGACATAGAGCATGATTCGCCTAGGGTCACCCAATACACAGAAGCCGAAGTGCAAGAAGCCCGGCAAAATGATGTTGATCTGCTGGAAGAAGCGAGAGAACTGGCACTGTCCAGATCCGCCATATATCAGCAAAACCTCCGACGCTATCATAGTCGGAAAGTGTGGTCCCGAGTCTTTCGGGAAGGCGATCTGGTGCTCCGGTTTGTACAACGTACTGCTGGTATCATAAATTATCCCCCCCATGGGAAGGGTCGTTCATTGTGAGCAAAGCATTGCACAATGATTCTTACTATCTTATAGATGCAAAGCCACAGGAAAAGAACAAGGCGGACAGGTCCGGAGAGGAATCCAAGCGACCGTGGAATGTAGCACTACTTCGTCCCTTCTACACTTAGCCGAGAAGTGTATGTATCCGAGTCATCTCATATGTCGGTATGTATATCGGCAATGACCTTATCAATGAAATAGTAGCGCCTCGAGCAGTAACTCGGGGACTGCCTTAATAATGTTTGTCGTAATTTCTTATGCGGTAGCTGGAATGAGTCATTGTACTTAACCCGGATTAGTAATGTGTGAGCACCAAAAACCCAACCCTTCGACTTGCTGCTGTCCAACAAGAATTGGCTTCATGGCAAGCAAGGGAACAAGTTTGGAATTGCGTAGCACATGGAAAACGGCTAAGGAAACGAATTTATTCGAGCTAATGTTTGTTTTTTCGGACTAACCCTGTATTTATTTTCAAGTTATTATGCTGAATTATTTTGAGCCAAGCCTCAAAGTTTCTAAGTATTGTTAAGACAATTTTTGAACCTCGGATTCGTAAGTCGTAAAACCGAATCAAGGTAGACACGGACCAAGCCAAAGAATTGGACGAACAAGAAAATGAAACTCGGGGACTACGCCCAAGTTAATCCAACATAAAAACGTAGTAGCAAAATATCACATATCCAGCATATAATTGCACCCGGCATACCGGGGATCTGATAAATTTTCAAGTTTTTTTCGAACTAAGGAGCAGCAGGAGGAGCAGGTTCGGCGTCGTCGTCGATGTCTTCAATATCTGAAGCATCATCTTCCCCGTCCTCATCTGACCCATCTTCAATATTCTCATTTTGCTCGTCCCCAGCGGATTCCAGGAAGCTCGGCCCTTCAATCCAGTCATGAATAGGAGAGTATTCAACGAGGCTGTAGGCGCAAGCCTGGCGCCGAGCTACCCACTCCGGATCATCGGTCCATCTAGATTCGATGCGCCGGTGTGTGAGGAGGCTGAGGTCGATCTTCTCGTACCATGTGAGAATATGATGAAGGATGGTGTCAGCTGCAGCGCGACCAGCAGATTCTCTCCAGAGGTCAAGCTGGGTCTCAACTTCCATCAATTTCTCGACGAGAGTTGCGATGGTCTTCGGGCTACTCTCTCCGGGCCAGAACGTATTGAAGATGCGAACTGCAACATCGAGAATATCTTTGCCATAATTCTTTATGGTCTCCACACGAGAGGACAAGCTGACCAATAGGTCCTCCATGTCCAAGGGAATGTTCTCACCATCAGGAACAATGGGAGTACCCCTCTCTCGGCGAAACTTGGCAACAGCAGTGCTGGCAATCGCAGTACCCTCTGGAAAGTGGTCTGGAAACAAGGCAAAGGAAAAAGGTAAAGGAAAGACATATGAGGTAACCCGGAGAGTTATGTCGAACAAGGGAAAGGAACTTATGAGAAATATGGCTATGGATTCGGGTCAACTCCTTGATGCAGGCATCGCGTCTTTGGCGCAATTGCTCAAGCTCAACGTTAGCCGACCCAAGCTGGACATCGGATTCTCTGAGTAGGTTCTGGCCCTTAGAGATCTGGAGAGTAAGGCGCTCACGCTCTTCGGTGAAGTTCTGGCCAACTCTTTGGAGCTCGGTTTTGTGTTGGGCCTTCATCTTCTCCATCTCAGCCTTGAGTTTGGCTATCTCGTCATCCTTGGTCCAGAGGAGGGCAAGCTCATCATTCTTCTTCTTCAGATCAGCTTGATGCTTCCCTGCTTGTTCGAGAAATGCAGCATCATATCAGGCACGGGCACACTATCCTCAAGCGATGCTGAAATAATATGTTGACCCGGCAGAGCCGAGGAGCGAATGTTTGTCGAGCCAAGGAGGAGAAGAAATGGAAAACACTGAGAGGTCTAACAAAGGAGAACATACCCCGGATTTCCTCCAAGTTCTTCCGCATAATTTTGTTCTCAGCCTCCACCCCGGCTGCAAAAACCGAATGAGGAGATTAGTCCGGCGGAAACAAGTAAGGAAAAATGGAGAGGTGTCGAGGGAGAAAATTACCTCTCTTTTCATGTTCTGCACCAAGTGCAACATGTTTTGCACGTAGGATCTTGTGGGTATCAAGCAGGCGTTGAAATTCGGCGCTCCGGCGATTTGTAGTTACCTGAAAGAAGTACAGAAGTGTAAAATTAGTTTGGTGCATATTCGAAGTGTACAAGATCCGGGCCAAGTGGAACTTAACCCGGCTCTAGGTGTGTGCATATTCGAAGTGTGCAAGATCCGGGCCAAGTGGAACTTAACCCGGCTCTAGGTGTGTGCATATTCGAAGTGTACAAGATCCGGGCCAAGTGGAACTTAACCCGGCTCTAGGTGTGTGCATATTCGAAGTGTACAAGATCCGGGCCAAGTGGAACTTAACCAGGGTCTAGGTGTGTGCATATTCGAAGTGTACAAGATCCGGGCCAAGTGGAACTTAACCTGGCTCTAGGTGTGTGCATGTTCGAAGTGTACAAGATCCGGGCCAAGTGGAACTTAACCCGGCTCTAGGTATGTGTATATTCGAAGTGTACAAAGATCCGGGCCAAGTGGAACTTAACCCGGCTCTAGGTGTGTGCATATTCAAAGTGTGCAAGATCCGGGCCAAGTGGAACTTAACTCGGCTCTAGGTGTGTGCATATTTGAAGTTTACATGCAGCTATGTTAGTTTTCTAAGGAGCATCCGACCGAGTAACAAGCTACTCCACCGGAGGCTCGGGGACTAATGGTTATTATCTACAGCATGTAAAGGAGAAACGACATACCTCCATCATTCGTCCCGCGAGGTTAATTGCCTTGGCAGCAGTATTCATCTGGGCAGAAAATTCTGCGGGGCCGAACTTTTCCGGGAGATCGTCGTTGTAGACGAACTCCGCCTTGTTCCAGTTCATGACGAACTCGATAAGGCTCGGAGGGTACCGTTCGCCAGTGGGCATGTGGGGTGCCACCAAGCCCTTCACATGAGCTTCCTTCCTCTCAATTAGGGCAAGAGCTAGGCTGGTGTGCAGAACCATCTGTTGTGCATCTGTTGGCTCGGCAGGAACATCCGGCGCTGCTGGCGATTTCTTCGGAAGCATCGACGACAAGGTTCGCTGCCCGGCCTCGACGGATGTAGACTTGGCAGTATCCGGAGCCTTCTTGCCTTTAGCTTGCTGGGAAGAAGTAACTACAGTGGATTTCCCTTTGGAGGTTGCTGGAATAGTTCCTTGCCGAGGCTGAGATGACTCGGACGAGGCAGAAGAACTTGGAACTGGAGCTGTTGGGGGTTTCCTGGCTGCGGGGACAGGTGCTGGCTCGGAAGCTGGTACTGGAGCTGCTGCTGGTGCTGGTGTTGCGGTAGACTTGGTGGTTTCTGGTTGCGGTAGTGCCAAAGTGGTGGACGCCGTTGCCTCGGCCGAACCGACCCTTCCCGCTCCGAGGTCGCGTTCCTCTTGATGAGGTACTGCGGAACCCGAAGCAGCCGCAGAGCCCTCCGGAATAGGGCTCAGCGGGCGTGACTCGTCGTCACGAGGAGGAGAAGGGCCAGACCGAAGGGGAGAAGAGATGCTCGATCCGCTCTGAGGGACCTCCACAGGAGGCCTGCAAAAGAGAATGATGTCAGGAGTGAAATTACCCCGATGCAAGGAAAAGTGTGTTGCGCAGTGAAAAATGACTTACGCATCCGAGGTCTCGGCCTCCTTGGGTTTCCGAGCCCTCCGTGCTGGGGCTTTGCCTGCCCGCTTGGAGGCAGTCTTGTCTCCGGCCTTCTTTTGCCTTTTGGTGGGCTGAGAAGGTTCGGAAGAAGAACTTGACGCGGATCCGTGCTTCTTCTTCGACGCCACCAGAACCGGCTCGCCCGTGGCAAGTGGAGGATCCTCGTGGATATGCCCATCGGGGTTAGCTGATGCCGAAAAGGCAAAAGAAAGAGGGACAGCCTCAACGGGTTCAATTACGTCGATATCTGAGTCATCCTCATCATCGGGCCAATCTCTAAGAGAAGAGAATTTACCGCTGGGACGTTTGGTGGCGTCAGTCATAGGGAGGAACATCTCCTGGTCCGGCTCCTCCTCATCCGGGATCTCTCGGTCCGGCGCCCACTTAAGGGTCGGATCCGTGCCATCCTCGAGAGTTTGCTGGAGAAACAACTAGGAAAAAGCACAAAGAGCAGAGTCAAAAATATGACAAAAACCGACACATACTTGATCCGAAATAAGTTTACCCCGCGAATCTTACCGTGGGAGGGAGCCTGTCACGGCAGTAATGCTCGATTCCCCACGTCCATTCGGCGGAGAAATCCTTGTGAGTGGTGAACAGAGCCTTGACCCGACGGAAGATCTCCGTGTTGCTCAATTCGAAGGAGGAGGTTCGGTTGGGGTCGCGACCGAAGCTCATGTGGCACAACTTGTGGGTGCGCCTCTGGAGGGAGAGATTCGGTTGCGCACGAAAGTGATCATAGCATCCTCGTTGTGCAATTCGAGCTTCTTCAGCTCCGCGAACCTTTTGTTGACTTGGTTGGCCAGAGCTGTAGGTTTCTTGGCGACCTCCTCCTAGAAATCCGTGTCAGGGAGACCCAGAGCGTAGGGCAGCAACCGAATCAAGTCTTCGGTACCCTCGTTCTGGACATAGAGAAGGTCCGGGCCCATCCTTTGCAGGAGTCAAGCCCGGTGACCCGGGGAACGATTGAAAATCTCCGGGGCGAGATCGAGGCAGCTCCGAACTGGGTGAGCTGCTTGTCCTCCGACTCAACGTGGATTTTGGGGACGATGTTGCGACGAAGACCGAAGAACCGGATCCACAGCTCCTTCGTGGGCCATAGTCCGGTATAACCTTCGATCATAGAGACAAAGGCAGAAAGAGAGGTGATTGTGTTCGCCGGGAGATGGTGCGGCTGCAGGTGGTATGTCCTAACCCAATCCCAGAAGAAATCGCTCACCGGGAGACCAAATCCCCGTTGGAAATGGGATAGGAATACAACGAACTCACCCGGATTGGGTGAGGGGGCCAGTTCCGAGGAGGGGAGACGAGCGGCGACACCGGCGGGAATATGCCTGGTCTGGTAGAGCCAGTCAATGTCGTCTTGACAGACCCACGAACCGGTCCACGCGCCGCGGTCCGCCGCACCGGCGTCCTCCTCCATCTCCTGCTCGGCGACAACGAGCTCCTCCTCCGTCATTTCGTATCCGCTATCCTCGCTGGAGCTAGCGGCGGCGGGGATCTGTGGTCTAGATTGACGAGGACCCGTCGCTAAGCAGTTGCGCAGCGGTGGCTGCGGTGCGGAGGCACGGGGAGGTGCGGCGCCGACGTTGCTGCTAGAAAGCACCGGCGACGGCGTGGTCGCGAGGAAGACGAAGGGGAAAACGCAACGGGCAAAGGGGCACGGAGGTGGAAAAATGCTAAGGGACGCGCCCCTCCCCTATTTAACTACCCCCAGTGATCGATGAGTGGGATCGCGCTGCGCCGGCGAGCCACACGGTGTGGCCGTGTATCACCGGCATCAGCCAATCAGAGAAAAGCCACACAAGGGGCCACAGAGTATATGTGATCCCATGACGTGACGTGCTATTGCGGTAAACGAGGAGACAGGCATGACATAACCCGCGCACAATGAAACTGACAATTACTGTGGCGGTTACTATGCAGGCCCTTAAAATAAGACAAGGTAATGATTAGCCTCCGCATGGGTTGGCGTATGAGAGAAGGAAACAGGTCCCGGATCAAACCATGATAACCATGGGATCCGAGCCAAAGTGGTGACCCGGCCGGCAAGTGAAAACTTGGAACGTGCAAAGGGAACGTAAATCCATATAATCCGAGATAAGGAGCTAACTCAGAATTAAACGTCTGAAGCTCGAACATAAATGAACCTGATGTGGCCTTAGCGGCCGAGGTAGCTAAGACCGCACCAGCTTCGGGGACTAATGTTGGGGGGATACCCCCGGGTAGGGTCACTCCGGGGCATAAGGGCCAAGTTAGCCGATGTTCGGCAAGGTCAAAGCGGATGCTGGCCGGGTCACCTCAAGGCAGGCCGGATCACGGAGTAACCCGGACCAGGGGGGGGTCGCCTAACGTTGTCTCATCCGACTTAAGGAGTAAGTCGGAAATGCTTGTCTAACTTATATGCAGGAACATGTGTGGCCGGATCTACTATGATCCGGATCCTCGCTTAGCTTCTAGGAGAAGGAAGGAATCTCTCTGGTCAAAAAAGAAGGTCCGGTACGTACTGGATGAGCGAATAAAGCAAGGGCAGGACCACCGGGTCGTGGTCGACAAGGGTGACGACGCTCACGTCGGCTTACGTCACTAAAGCATGTGTGACGCGGGGGAAAAGCACCCCGGTCGGATTACCACTTTGGGAGCGGGCATATTCTTAGGAATATGCCTCCACGTATGCCCTAGGCCAAGACTGAACCACCTCTATATAAGGGGGGTTAGGGTTCTGGTAGAGGGGTTTTTGGGGAAATAGAGGTTGGCAGAATTCTAGTGGGTTGAGTACTAGTTGATCTAGGGTTCTTGGGCAAGATAGTAGGGAAGAGTAAGAGAGCTCCTTCTTCCTCCTCTCGCTAATACAGCTCAAGGAGCACTTGTAATCTTGAAAATAGAGCAATACAAACTTCTGTGTGGAGAATCACTCTACTATCCCTCCCTGGATTCCCCTAGCGCGTATTAGTCCCCACCTTTAGCCTATCCATGGCATCTGCCGTGACACCACCACGACATGATCTCCTAGTACTCCTGGGCATGCAGCACGGCTTCGGCAAAGGCGGCATTTCCATGCTCGCACTCTTACGCTTTCTTCGGGTCTCCCCTGATGGTGATCACGCCGTTGGGACCTGGAATTTTCATCATATTGTAAATGTAACACGGACGAGCCATAAAAGCCTAGTAAGCCGGACGTCCGAATATAGCGTGGTATGCGCTCTTGAACGGGACCACTTCGAAGGAAAGTGCCTCCGTCCGATAATTCTTTGGAGTTCCAAAGGTAACATCCAAAGTGATCTCTCCCAGGGAATTAGCTTGTCTTCCTGGGACAACTCCGTGAAAATTCACAGAGCTATGGTTCAGCTGGGTCTCCGAGATCTTCATCCGGCGTAGCGTTTCGACATAGAGAATATTGATGCTGCTACCACCGTCCATGAGGGTCTTGGAGAAACCATAACCGTCAATAAGTGGGTTGACGGTTAAGGCGTATTTTCCTCGCCTGTGTAACTTAGGCGGATGATCATCATGGTCAAACGTGATTGCCACTTCCGACCAGTCCAGATACTGGGGAACAGCTGGAACTGTTGCATTGAGCTCGTGTAGAACTGCTTTCTTGACCTTTGCTGGTTGAGATCCGAGGAAGGTGACATAAGTGTCCTTCTTGGTGGGAAAAGTCTTCTTCCCTTCCGACTTGGGATTTGAAGTATCAGCTTCCTCCATGTCGGAATCTTCCTTGGTCTCTTTCCTTTTTCGGGATTTTTCTTTCCCTTCTTCCACTTAACTTTGTAGCCTGCGGTGTCATCTCTTTTGATGTCGTCATTGAAACGACATTCAGCGTTGGTGTGGGACGAGCCCCCATTGGCGTCTAGGTGATGCACACATGGGTTATTGGCAATGTCGGCCCAAAAGTAGGTTTTCCCTGGTTATTGTTCTCCTCTACCTTGGACCCTTGATGTCCCACGGCCATGCCCGCGGCCTCCGCCACGTCCTCCCCGCCCTCCAGACCCGAAAACAGTAGTGACTACCGTTGTTTCCGCGTTGGGTTTTTCTTCTGAGGTATTTTTGCGCTTCTGAGCTTGTTGCTTTGGTTGTTTTGCCGACTGAGGCACATCTAGGGCATTGAGTAGTCCTTCTGCATCATCGTCAGCATCTACATACTTGCTCGCTGTTTCTATCATCTCTCCCAAATCGGTGACCTTGTCACACTTCAAGCGATGGTGCAGTAAACCAATAGGGAGACCTGCACTGAAAGCTTCAATCGCAGTTTGATCATTTACTCCTTCGCAGGAGTTCTTGGTGTCGATCCATCATCCGAGGTAATCCCGGCAAGTTTCTTCGGCTTTCTGGGTGCAACGATGTAGGTCTCTAACCGTACAGGGCCTCCGATATGTGCCTTCGAAATTCTGAAAGAACGCGCTTTGCAAATCATACCAGTTATGGATGGTGTTTGCCGGAAGTTCATTGAGCCATGATCTTGCCGTCTTCCGCAACATAAGTGGGAGATATCGGGTTGCGACCATGCTGTTTCTGCCTTTGGCAATGCAGCAAGCTTGGAAGAAATCCTGTAACCAGGTGTCTGGCCGAGCAATGCCGTCATAGGCTTGGATATGTCTTGAGATAGCAAATCCTTCCAGGAATTTTGTAGCTCTGATGCATGGTCCGAAGCATTTTGGGCCCACGTATACGTCATCGTTTTCATAGCGTCGAGCCTCTATGTTGGAGTTGATCTTGTGCCTTGTGTCGTTCGGGGATAGAGATCATCCCGAATGCCGGCTGTGGCTGCGGTGCCGTGGAGCCGGACTTCGGCTTCTGCCACCACCTCCTCCGCCATGTCGTCCTCCTTGCCCTGCATGGGAGCCGTTGTGATGACTGTGTGGTGGAGAGGGTGGAGGAGCTTGACTACGATGAGCCCCCTGTCGGCTTATACGGGCATGGTTTCCATTGTTTCTTTGTCCGTCGTTCCCACCATGGTGAGGCTCAGCCGGACGGTTCTCATGTCTAGGAGGTGGCAATCTCTGACGATCCTCCTCCTGACGTTTCTCTTTATCTTCTCCCCTTCAATCCTTAGATTCTCGTCGGGGATGGTTCGTCGGATTCAGGGCAGTGATGGCATCTTTCTCGGCCGCTGGGGCCACGTTGCTCCAGTTACACGAAGTTTTGTGATGCTATCCTGAATATCCGGTTCTTAAATAGTTGTCTTCCCTGCGTTCAGGGTGATGGTACTGTGCCCGAACGCAATGGGATCTTACGCCAGCCCATGTCGGATCTGTGCGACACTGGTCAGAATCCGAGACTAGTTTTTGACTTCCGGACAGGGCTACCTTTTGCTGCTGCAGTCCCTTCTTGAGTAGCTTGATACCCAAACGGATCTCCTCTGGTCCTAGATTAGCCAATAAAATTTATCGGGCTGCCACGGTATTTTGTACTGGTGTTGGGTATACCCAATCTCCGTTGCTATCTTTCCGTGGCTTCCCCATCTCATCTCCAAAAAGGATGGCACGGACACGTGGGAATTGGTTGTCATCTATGTGACGCTTCCGTGTCTTCTGATGTAGACGAGACATGTATTCCTTGTTTGACATGCGTTTCTTCTCCACCTCGATGTTTTTGGCTTCATCGAGGAGTTATTGACGACGCGCTTCTAGGGCTTGCGCCCTTTCGTCCAGCTCATCTGCAGTAAGTTCTGCAGCTATAGGGATAGGTGTGGTTAATGCGGCATCGATGAGTTTACGTGCACCTTCAGTGATCACGTGTCAATCCACCGATGCTCCATCCGAGTCTTCCTCCTATTCCTCGGCAATCACCACCTCTGTCAGAGGGTCTTTTGCTGAGGTCTTGTTTTTCTTGTTCTTCTTCTTTGCCTTCTTGGCAGCGGCGGTAGCAAAGACGGATTTGGGTCCGTTTCCCGGAGTCAAGCTCTGATCGGTACTTTCGGACATTTGGACTTCGGGATTATCTTCGACTTCCATGTCATCCTGCGCTTTGGGAGAGTGTTCCCCGGATCCTTCATCCATGGCTTCTCCTTCTTCTGCAGCTTTGGAGTTGTACTCCTCTTCATATTCCACGGAGAACTTTCAGAAATCTGCTGACGTCATTGATTCATCCGAGGATGCGGGTACGTCGGTGTTTGTTCCAATTGCCTCCAGCACCGAGTCGGTGTTTTCTCCAGCATCGGCAGAGCCGGATCCGGATCCCACGTATCCGATGAAGTGCGACGCGTGCTTCCTGAGGTACCTATGGCTTTCGCGATCAGCCATATCGAAACTTTTCATGGTCTCGAGGATTGCATCTATGCTTTCGCCTTGCAGTATCATGCGTTTTAGTGTGTACCTTAGGAAAGGCCTGTATGTGCCGGCATCATCAGAGCCGGAATCAGTGTCGTTGATATGCTCCTCCTGGATTTCGACTTCTGCGGGTAGATCGATCTAGCATCTGGCTCCTCCAGGGAGATCCACTCCAGATTCGACGTGGACCGCTAGGTCTTCTTAAGGTTCGGGTTTCTCCACTATCTCCGCCACTGGTGCAGGCTGGGTGGGATTAGGGTTTTCTGAGATCCGGAACTCTGCCGCCTCCGCGGAGAAAGGGGACCCAGAAAATTCTTCTGCCTCTATCATCAACACTAGGGTGGGTTGGGCAGGTTCAGCGAAACCGATGTAAACATCGATCTCGCCAAAAGACATGATTGTGTAGGCAGTCACGGCCTCCCTTGCCAGAATCCAAGTCTCGTCGAGAACGATGAGAGGGACGTCGCTGGCATAGAGGATGCGACCGACAGCGATAGTCTCGCCGATTCCAATTCTTGCAGATTCCGCTCGGAACGTAGATCCGTAGCTCACTTGCCCCACAGTGGGCGCTAAATGTCGTCGGATTGATGACAAGTACGCCATGAGGGGGTCCTCGAGGCGTGCAGAAGAGAGGGGTGTGAGACATACGGTGTTCCAGGACGGTGAGCACACAAGTTTACCCAGGTTCAAATCTGCCGGCTTTGAACATATCCTACTCCTGCTAGCAATCCAGTAATACGGCAGAGCCAGAATATGGGTTACAAGGGTTTCGCCTGTGCGAGTTGAAGGTCTAAAGTATTGTGTGTGCCCTAAAGGCTCTCCCTAGGATGGCTTATATAGATATCCGGCCTAGGGTTTACAGGAGAGATCTATCCGGCTACGTCTAAGAGTCGGTTACACAGTACATCTTGAACTACAAGTAACATTATGGGCATTCCCGTAGCCGGATTGGACTCCGACTTTCTCCCTGACTGGGCCGCCCGTGAAGCAAAGCTCTAACCCGAAGTGGGCCACACTGGTCAGTGAGGAACTGTGAGGATACCCAGAAAGTATATCCCCAACAGTCCACACTTTGGAGTACTTTTCATATGATTTCTTGGACTAACCTATTAACAAGAGCCACAGTGCCAATTGCCTGTTTTATGCTATTTTTGATTCCAAGAAAGGCAGAAAATCAATATTCTCGGAATTGGACGGGACAAAAGCCAAAGTTCCTTTACCGGAAGACTCATGGAGCCAGAATACGAGACGGAGGAGGGCCAGGGCCTGGCCACACCCCCCAGGCGCGGGTCCCCCTAGGCCGCGCCAGGGCATGGTGTGGGCCCCTCCGGCACCCCCTCGGTCTCCCTCTTCGCCTATAAGAAGCCTTCTGACCTAAAAACTCCAGGGGGTTCGATGTTTTTCCAGAAGGAGTTCTACTCCGCCGCCACCACCAGATTCCACGAAACAGCACCAGAAACTCCGTTCTGGCACCCTGCCGGGACGGGGAATTGGAGGAGATCATCACCATCATCATCACCATTGCTTGTCCATTGACCATCCATGTTTCCCCCATCTATGAGTGAGTAATCCCCCGCTGTAGGCTATGGGGATGGCAGGGATTGGATGGGATCGTTCATGTAATGGCATCAGATTGTTAGGGCATGGTGCCTAGTATCTTTTATTAGTGCTTTATGACTTTGTTGCGACTTGTTATGCTTAATTCTTGTCAGTAGGGCTCGAGTGCCATGATTTCAGATCTGAACATGTTATTGATTCATTATGATAGTATTGTTTATGGTCTTATCTACAAGTTGTATACACACGTTGTTGTCCGGAAGCAATGGCCCCGAAGTGACAGAATTCGGGATAACCAGAGCGAATGGCTTTGATGTGAGGATCACATGTGTTCACAGAGTGTTAATGCTTTGCTCTAGTGCTCTATTAAAAGGAGAACCTTAATTGTCAGTAGTTCCCTTGAGGCCCCGCTGCAAACGGGCTGGCAGGACAAAAGATGTTCTGCAAGTTCTCATTGCGAGCACGTATGACTATATATGGAACACATGCCTAGGATTATATAATACTTGTATGCTTTATCTTATTTATCTGCAATTGCCCTATGCTCTGATTGCCATGTGAATTGTCTTGCCCATGCAACGCCCGTCCATCCATCCCTATGCCTACCGCACTCGAATCCTACTGTTTACTGCTATTGTTACTGCTGTCTTTACTTTACTACTGATGTTACTTTGCTATTCCTACTACAAAACTATTGCTACTGATAAACTGTTGTGAGCAAGATTGTTTCCAGGTGCAGCTGAATTGACAACTCAGTTGTTAAGGCTTATAAATATTCTTTGGCTCCCCTTGTGTCGAATCAATAAATTGGGTTTCACTTCCCTCGAAAATACTGCGATACACCCCCTATACTTGTGGGTCATCACTGCCTCATAAACTAGACCCAGCTTTCCTCTATTTCTATTTCAAACAGCCTGAATACCACTGGGAACATCCAGTCGTGACCATCAAGTGCTATGGTAGATGGCAGGCAGCCTTTCCATTTGCCAGTTAGGACAGTGTTGTCTACACTCAGATATGGCCTATAGCCATCCTTGAATCCCTGGATGTTAGGTTTGAGCGCCATGAAAAATCTTTTGAAATATATTTTACCATGTACTGATTCGGTGTCAATCTCCACAACACTCCTCGGACACCTTGCTTGTACCTCCACCTTGAAGTTGTACAACATCCTGAAGCTATTGGTCCAATCCCCGTGCAAGACCCTCAGAGCTTTCTCTTTACCTTTCCAAACCATGTAATACGGTAGGACAATGTTGTATTTAGAACCGAGGCTAGTCTGAATATTCTTCACGGTATCCTTAGGGTTATCCTTTAGTATGGACATAGCTTATATAGCCACCCACTCCGTATCAGCCATTGAGGATTTCAGTTTGCTGCCTGTCAGACACATGTGTGGAGGGCCCATTTTATTCACCTGCAACACATATTCATTTAAAAGATAAGCGGAGTCTACTAGTTGCTAGAAAGATCTCACACAACAATTGTAGTTGTAGAGTGAAAAGAGAAGTTCGAATGGTTTGCTACATTCATTGCCCCGGTACCCTAATTGCCTTCGACACAGGTAAGGCTCTTGCTGTGATCCTCCATGGACAATGTACCTCGACCCGTCCATTCATCCATGTTAACCTACAAGCGGCCTCATACCTCTGGGCAGTGTTCTTCAGTCGATGAACGTCGAACTCCCCCTTGATACAAAAATGTCGGAACGACATCCTGAACTCATGTATGCTCGTAAACTCGGTGCCGATTGAAATTGTAGGATACTCGTGGTCATATTTCATTTCTTCTACTTCAACACCCAAATCATCGACTGGAATGCCAGCTTCATCGTTAAGTTCCTTGTCTATTTCATCATCAGCAGATTCTTGATCCTCTACAGTGCCTTTTTCTTCATCTGCTTCCCAATCTTGGCCATCATCTCTAATTACTATTACTGCACACATCATATTGACTCCCATGGGTGGGGCTGCACCATCATCTCCACCCGGATAGTTCGGAACATTGCCCCAATCTACCTCACCGGCAACTCTGTTTTATCCAAGACACTCGGTTGGTTCTACTGCAACCACATGGGGTGGTCTTATGTTTGGACACATCCTAGGTTCTTCAATAGACAAACAGCAGTCAGAATCAATTTCATCTTGACTATACATAACCCTCTTGCTCTTCTTGTGTACATCCTCCTTCCTAATATAATCTTTTCTGATGGTATCAGTAGGGCTTGACATCTGCGTTCCATTCCCCATCGAACTAGGATTTTTGCTGCTGCTCTTGGGTGTGATCTCCTTCCTACTTCCCCTCATGGGTGTTGGCTCCAGGGTGCTGGCATTATTGCCTGACCTCTGCGGCGTGTTCTTCTTCGAATTAGCCCTTTTGCTGCTACTATTGGGCGTGTTCTCCTTCATGCTGGCATTATTGCCTAACCTCAACAGTGTGTTCCGCTCCAAATTAGCCCTTTTGCTGCTACTATTGGATGTGTTCTCCTTCGTGCTGGCATTATTGCCTGACCTCAGCAGCGTGTTAAGCTCCAAATTAGCATTTTTTCTGCTACCACTTGGTGTGGTAGCCTCCGTGCTGCCCATCTTCGCCTTTTTGCTACCACTCCTGGGAGTGTTCACCATCGTGCTAGCCCTCTTAGCATTTTTGCTGCTACTGTTCGGTGTGGCATTTTGACTGGATCTCAGGGGTGTACTCTGCGGTGTGGTGCCTTTTTTCGTGCGACTCTTGGTCGTCCTCTTCTCTAGCGTGGTCTCCTTGGTGATGTTCTTCCTCGGGGTGCCCTTTCTGGGGGATGCTCTTCCTATCCCTCATTATGACGCTCCTCTGTAAGACCCTCCTTTGTTCGAAGCTACCCTTAGTCGCACAATCCCCAGTGATGCCATGGATCAGGTCACACATGCCTTCTACAAGTCCATCATCTCTATTGTCAAAATCCAATTCCTCTCCAACCATTTGCACTATCAAGTGGATGTACACTTCACCTCTATAATGTTTCCGTGTAAACGGTACGACTAAATCCCTGGTATCTTTCACTTCTATAGCCTTTTTTCTCCTGTTACCAAAATATACCAAACGTGCTACCTGGGAGGACCCCCATAGCACCTTCACACGTAACGATGCCTAAGGTCAGATAATTGTACCACTTTAGGATCGTATATGACAAGGATTACATCAAACTCGTCATAGAATTTTCCTGTGCCATCATCTAATTTTTCAGTATACACCTCAACACCGATACGAATGATTACTTTGCCATCATCAGGTTCTGCAGGATAGAAACCTCCGAGAGGTTTGAGAGGTGGAGAGGCACCATCAGACCCAGCCACAATCGACCGTCGCCATCACCAACATCATCGTTAGCTGGAGCAACCTCGGTGGAACTACTAGGACCAGCAGCAAGGAGAGGGCCCTTAGCAGCGAGAGCTACAATACCTGGTGGACAGGCAGGGCCACGGCTAACGGCAACCACAATAGGAGCAGCTGCTGCCACGCGACATCAACAATCAGGAGCAGTTCCCACAATAGTAGTGTTTTGAGTGCTAGTAGAGATCATACCATGAGCTGGCTCCAGACCAGCAGCTCGCTGAACCTGAGCACGGGTTCGAGGAGGACACAAGGCAGCAGTCTTGGCAACAATAGTGGGGAAGCCTCCGGAAGCCTTGGTTTGCTCAACACCGGCAGGGATTGGGTCAACAGCGGCTAGATCAACAACACAGGGACGACCAGTACCAGCAGATTCTAGAGCAGGGGTTCACACAACTTGAGCACGGTTTCGAGGATGAGTAGCACACAAGGCAGCGGTCTTGGCAACAACATTTGGGAAGCTTCCGGAAGCCTTACTTTGCTCAATAGTGTCATGGATTGGGTCAGCAGCAGCCGGAGCAACAACACCATGGGGACGACCGGTACCAGCACAACTTGAGCACGGTTTCAAGGAGGAGCAGCACACAAGGCAGCGGTCTTGGCAACAACAACGGGGCAGCCTCTGGAAGCCTTAGTTTGCTCAATAGAGGCATGGATTGGGTCGGTAGTAGCCAGAGCAGCAACACCATGGGAATGACCAGTACCAGCAGATTCAAGAGCAGAGTTTTGCACAACACCAATACTGGGACTCCTACGAGAAGGTTGCCTAACAGAAGCATCGCGCGGATAAGGAACCACATTTTTCTCAACAGCGATAGGGGTTCGAGTTAGACCACCCTGTCCAATAATAGCTGGGCGACTCCCAATAGCAGGAGCTTCCACATCCAGTATTTTACAAATCATCATAACCACGTGAATCCCAACAAACGATTTCATCAACCCAATTAGCTGACTATCACACGCTATTGGAACCCTGAAGCCTCGTCCATCCATGAAGCTAAACCATGTAGTCTGCTTCGGTCCCATTTCAGCATGTTCACACACAGCAGCAACGATACTAGGGATAGTGCATAACTGCGCATAGCTTGATTCCACTTACTCTTCCGGTCTGCTAATTTAATGCGGTAGCCGCAGAGGGTGACCATAAACGTGTATTTGGGTTCAGCGGAGATCCTACTTGAAAGAAAATTGAGGACAAAAGATAAGAATTGTTTGTCAGAATTGTGCTAGCATACAATTCTAGGTTCGATCTATCTTTGTAATGCTAATAGCTAGCTAGCAGTTATAGGTAGTGCAAAAAGCAAAGAGCAGAGTAGCTCACCCGCAATTAGCCAGAAGTTCTTCTTCCTTAGCAATCGGATCTGCCATCCTTCGCGCTACTCAGCTCGTCGGTGGTAGAGGCGGGCTAGAGCGTCGCAATGGCTGGCAAGGCATTCGACATTGGAGCTCAGTACCAGCGAGTAGGCGCGGCAACTTGGCACTGGAAGTCAAGTGCCTAAAGGGATCATTCTGGTTGGAGGGGGGATTTCGATGCAGCCAGTGCTAGGGTTCATGCGAAAGGAGGGAGGGAGTGGATTTGTGATTTTGGTCAATGCACCAAGCTCCTTTAGTCCCTCGTTTTGCCTACGTGGTTGCCGCGTTGGCGCTCGCGTCACGGACATATTACTGTCATGAGGGTCCTGACCATTGTCAACACCCGGATTTTTAATCCCAGATGCCTATTATGTCATACATCGCAATCCCAGGATTACCATTTTTGCGAGACATAACAAATTGGATATCATAGTACATCATCCATTACAAACTATAATAAGGTCTTACACGAATAAAGGATCTCATGATCCAGTCTTAATACAAAAAGCAGCGGAATAAATAATAAGCGTAGCGGTGGGGTCCATCTTTAGTGGCAAAGGCAATGCTGATGATGGAAAATAGTCCTAGTTATCATAGTCGTCCTGTTGTCCGTCATCTTGGTAGTCTCCTTCATAGTCTGGCCATAGGAATAGCCAGGGACAAAAGCCATGAGTACTCTTTAAGTACTCGCAAACTATCACTAACAAGTAAGATAGTGCTAGTGGGAACTGCTAACTCTATGTTTATTTGTAAAGTTAAGTTTGAAACCTAAGCTGAGTTCAGAAGCAAAGAAAGATATAATAAAGATCTAGAATCACTTAAGTTGGGAAGCTAGTGTCATAGTCACAACCCTATTATGGTCAAGTCAAGATTCATCAGTCATCTCATAAGTCGTTTTGAAAACATCTAACAACGAAACAGTATGGCCACTCCAACTATCCATAACCACGGACACGGCTATTCGAATAGTTTGACACTTTGCAAAGGTGGTACACTTTCACCACAAGATTCGATACATCTGTCAGGGATAACCCTGAATCATCATACTTAGTATGCAGATAATCAAACATAACCTTTCTTTACACACCCTAGTATAAGCACCTCTCCTATGAGTATGGCCTCCCAACCAGGACCATCTGTCCTCTTGGGCGCCGCATAGGTGGACAACATTGAGAGGTAGCCTTAGCTCAAACCTCTCCCGCGAGGGAACTAATACTAATGCATATAAATTTGCGGCTAAGCCTTACCCAATTCAGGTATTGTGGTTGTACGGTAAAATTGGAATGGTATCGCATCCGAATCCAACCATTAGTTTTTGCAAAAGGGCTAAGGCTCGTGCCTCAACATTTTCATCATCATAAATCATTTGTGTTTCTCAACACATGTCAAAACATCTCAATAGAATGACTCATCATTCCAAGGTTTTCACAATTCATTTTCACCAATTGTTCCCATCTAAAGTGACTCAAGTTTTGATTTATCTCTAAGATACTAAGTAAAGAGTGTTCACTAAGGTGGGATGCTAATCTCAATCTCATGCCATAGAATGACATCTACGGTTATCTAGATAGGTCAAGTTTTATACTTTTTATGCTACCTTCAACAAGGGACTTTGTTAAAGTAAAGAAATTAAAAACTTGAAAGTAAAAACTTGGAGTAGGTACTTAGTCAAAGTGGTATAACCAAAGCATGCCTAATGCATCTTGCTTAGGTTATCTAACTTAATTCTAGCTTGCTAACAATATCTTGCATTGTTAATGATGGCTTGCTAGTATAATACTTGCAAGTGTTAGCTTGCCTTGGTTGGTGCAGTGGTTGAAGTTTTCTTCCTCGTCTTCTTGGTAGAACTCCTCCTCCTCGAAAGCTTGGTCGGTACCATCGTCTATAAATACATACGGGATACACAATCACCAAACAATACTTAACTAGGATACTTAGCATACTAAGGCACACATTTGATGATCTATTATCATCACAAGCATCACAAGGTTTTATTAACTAGCTTCATTCTTTTTATTTAAGAAAAGTAATTTCTACTCATTGAAAATAACTAATATTTAATATTCTCTAATTAAAATATGGGATCATATGGACACATGTCATCACCACATATTCTAACATATGAGAATGTGATTTAAAGGTTGGATCATATTTTAATAAGTTTAAGTTTAATATTTAATGATTTAAAGTGACTGAAAATGCCTATATAGCATTATTTTGGTACTAGTCCAAAGTCACTGCATGCAAACCTTAATATTATTACATAATCAGATAGGTATGGTTAAATGTGATTTTTGAGAGTTGGAATCAACTCAAAAGCTATTATGGTTGATTTTATGAAAATGTTTGAATGTGCAAAAGCTTCTGTCTTGTTATTTTTACTAGGAGAGATCTGTAACTCTAAATGAATTAATTCCAACGGGCTTGGATAGATCTTTTCAGAAGCTTTCCAAAAAAAATTGTAATCACTCAATTTGGTTTAGTAAATCTTCTTGAATTGATTTTTGAACTAAGGGACAGAAGTGAGTTCAAACTTAAATAGAAAAATCTATATTTAAACTAACTGGGTCGCGCGGGAAAACTAACGGGCCGGCCCAGTGGCACTCCGCGGAGCGGATGAGAACTGATAGGGGGTCCTGCAGGTCAGCGACACATCAAACGCGAAGTGGTACGGGGCACTCTCAGCGCTACGATTAAAAGGTGGATCAACGGCTGACGATCATCATCCCCGACGAACAGGGCGCCGGTGAGAGCTAACCCTAGCGGCTCGGTGGGGTATGTGGGGGCTTACCAGGGCTCCAGCTAGACGTGGCGAGGCGAGCAAACGAACAAGTCGAGGACGGCGGTTCTCCTGGTACTGGCAGCGTCCCGGGAGATGGCCTGGATCAACGGCGCAATTCTTCTCCCTCCGCGGCAGACTCCGGTGAAATTCCGGCACTACGGATGGCGACTTGCTCCGGTGGGTCTCTGGGAGTGTTCTGAGAGGGAGGGGATGAGAGTGGTGTGAGGAAACGGTGCTGGGGAGGCCTCTATTTATAGGCTCGGTGAGGTGGCAGAGGAGCATGGGCGGTGCTCGCCGGTGATGACGGCACAGCGAGCTAGAGGTGTGGGCGGTGGGCTAGGACGGTGGGCGGTGCCCTGGCGAGTGTCACGGAGGTGCGTGTGCAGTGAATTGCGGTCAGGAGAGGTGAGTGGCGCGGTGCGCACGATGTCTCTGCCGACGGTGAATTTTGCGGTGGCCGGCGACTACGGGCACGGTCAAGGGAACGGGCATGTCCGGTAGCTTCCTAGGATGGTGGGGATCGTGTAGGCAGGCGGCTAGAGCGAGGTGGGGTCTGGTTGAGCACGGACAATGCGTGAACTACGGGCGGCGTCAGAATGGTAGACACGGTCCGGGCGCGGTGGTTCTTGGCTGCTCCTTGCTCTATCCGCGGGCTGGGGCTGGCTTGGGGGTGGAGGTAGACCACGGGCGAGGTGCTAGAGATGGTGGGCGAGACTGGCGGCGGCTGTGGCGCGCTGTCGCCGGTGAGGGTTCTCAATGGTGCTCGGCCTTAATGGCCATGACCATTTGGTAGTGTGCACAGTGGGTGGCCGGGCTAGAAAAGGGTAGGGGTGCACTAGGGTGGCTTCGGTTGCAAAATGGGAGACCACATTGGTCCAAACACTGCTTACAATAGTGTTTGTGGTTTTTGTTTGAATTATGCCCACAAGGTGTTTGTAGAAATGGCCAAAAGAGTTCAAGTTTTGAATTTTGAGGTAAATTTTGGTGGAGTTGTTAGTCACATGCTTAAGCATCTCTGGTTGCTTGGGATTTGAAAATGGAGTTCATTTGAGTGGTTTTTGAATAAGTGTGATCTTGACACGTTCACTAGATTCAATTTTCAAATGCCATTTAAAATTTGTGCTTGAAAGTATTGGTAGATCACAAAGTGGGCCTTGGTACATCACTACTTGTACTAGCAAGGGGTGCAAATATCCACATTTGTTTCTGTTAAGATTTGAGTTCTAGGAATAGCCAAAGTATGCATGGTAGTTAAAATGGCACAAATGACCATTTCCTTCTTTTATTCATTTTGATTTGTTTTTTCTTTGGGATTTGTTTGGGAATGATCTAGATGATGTTTAATTCACCTAAGAATCATTTTACAATCAATGGATCACTTAAACATGGCAATTCAAAACAACTCCTAATTTATATGAACACAAATATGAATGATTAATTATTTTTAAATGGAAAAGTTTTTGTTAACTCTAAATTTGATGATTTGGATCTTAATAACCTTGGATTAGAGATTTGGGATGTTACAAACCTGCCCCCCTTAAACAAAATCTTGTCCCGAGATTTACGAAAGAAAACTAGGAACTAAAGAGATCTAGGAACTGTGTCCTAATGTAATCTTCTCGCTCCCAAGTGGCTTCTTCTTTGGTATATGGTTGCTCCATTGAATCTTGAGAAATTTGATACTCCTGGTCCTGGTGGTTCTATAGGCTTCCTCCAAGATACGGATGGGCACATCACGATATGTCAGGTTATTGTTGATATTAACAGCTCGGTGATCGATGTTCTTGAAAACTTCAGTCTTCTCCGGCACTTCTAAGCATTTGCGAAGTAACGAGATATGGAACACATTGTGGATGGATGACATCTCTTCAGGCAGTTCTAGTTGATACGATACTTCTCCTTGACGGTTAAGAATCTTGAAGGGCCTGATATATCTGGGGGCTAACTTCCCTTTCAAACTAAAGCGTTGGGTTCCCTTCAATGGCGGAACCTTGAGATATACAAAATCTCCGACATTGAAAGTCAGGTCTCTCCTTCTCTTTTCAGCATAACTCTTCTATCTAGATTGGGAGGTCTTGAGGTGCTCACGGACTTAGATTGTGAACCTTCTCTTCGGCTTCCCGAAGAATGTCGGGTCCGAAAATCTGACTCTCTCCTACTTGCGACCAATTCAATGGGGTGCGGCACTTTCTTCCGTATAGGAACTCAAATGGTGCCATTTGCAAACTAGCTTGATAACTGTTGTTATATGAGAATTCTGCGAAAGGCAGGCAGTCTTCCCATTTTGATCCATATTCCAACACACAAGCTCTCAACATATCTTCTAAGATTTGGTTGACTCTCTCAGTCTGTCCATCAGTTTGCGGGTGATAAGCGGTGCTGAAATTCAACATGGTTCCTAATCCCTCTTGGACTTTCTGCCAAAATATTGAGGTAAATTGGGTTCCTCGATCTGATACTATGGTCTTGGGGGTTCCATGCAGACTAACTATTCTAGCAATATACAGCTCTGCTAGCTTCGAACTCTGGTAAGTTGTCTTGACAGGTATAAAGTGAGCTACCTTGGACAGTCTATCAATGATGACCCAGATTGAGTCATTTCCCCTACTAGAAGTAGGCAAACCAGTGATAAAGTCCATTCCAACGGAATCCCATTTCCATTCCGGAATTTGTAATGGATGCAACAGTCCTGTGGGTCTCCGATGCTCTTCTTTGACTCTTTGACAGATGTCACACTTGGCGATGTAGCTTCCTATTTCTCTCTTCATCTTGTGCCACCGAAATTGCTTTTACAAATCTTGATACATCTTTGTTCCTCCAGGGTGGATAGAATAAAGAGTATCATGAGCTTCCTGCATGATAACTTGCTTCAGCTCTGAATCTGCTGGCACACAGATACGTCCTTTGTACCACAGAACTCCTTCTTCGTCTTCAGTGAATCCAGGTACCTTTCCTGTACCAATACGATGTTTGATTCTGTCGATGCTTTCATTTCCCTTTTGGGCTTCCTTGATTTGGCTAATCAAAGTGGGTTGAAGTTCAATGCTAGATAAAAATCCTTTGCTAACAAGCTCAGTTCTAAACTGTTCCAACTCCTCATACAAACTTGGTTGCTTCTCCTTGATCATGGTGTTTAGCCTACAAGGCAATCTGCTAAGAGCATCTGCTACCACATTGGCTTTGCCGGGGTGATAGTGAATGTCAAGGTCATAATCCTTGATTAACTCTATCCATCTCCTTTGCCTCATATTCAACTCCTTCTGAGTGAAAATGTACTTCAAGCTCTTGTGATCTGAGTAAATCTCATAGCGATTACCCATAAGATAATGACGCCATGTCTTCAATGCCAAAACTACGGCAGCTAATTCAAGATCATGGGTCAGATAGTTCTGCTCATGCTGCTTCAGTTGTCAAGACAGATATGCGATGACTTTGCCTTCTTGCATTAATACACATCCGAGGCCAATCTTGGATGCATCACAATACACATCAAACAGCTTCTTGATATCTGGCATGATCAATATTGGGGCAGAAATCAATCTCTTCTCTACTTCTTGGAAACTGGCTTCACATTTGTTGGTCCATTCAAACTTCTTGTCCTTCTTCAACAATTGGGTCATGGGTCTGGCGATGCTCGAGAATCCTTCTACGAACTTGCGGTAATATCTCGCTAATCCGAGAAATGCACGGACTTGGGTTTGAGTGGTTGGGGCTTCCCATTCTTTGACATCTTTAATTTTGGCAGGATCAACAAAGACTCCTCCGGCAGACATAATATGTCCTAGGAATCCTACTTCTTTCAGCCAAAACTCACATTTGCTGAACTTGGCATATAACCGATGCTCTGTTAGGGTTTCTAGGATGATCCTCAGATGTTGCTCATGCTCTTCTTCTAACTTGGAGTAGATAAGGATATCATTGATAAACACAACGACAAACTTATCTAGGAAACTCATAAAGATCTTATTCATGAGATTCATGAAATAAGCAGGGGCATTGGTTAATCCAAAAGACATAACTGTATACTCGTATAAACCATAACGAGTAGTAAAGGCGGTCTTCGGAATATCCGTTGCACGAGTCTTAAGTTGGTGATAACTAGTCCTAAGATCAATCTTTGAGAATACTTGGGCACCATTCAACTGATCAAATAGATCTTCTATCTTTGGCAAAGGGTACTTGTTTTTAATGGTGACGTCATTTAGCTTTTTGTAATCTGTGCACAAACGGTTGCCTCCATCTTTCTTGTCGACGAATAACACTGGTGATCTCCATGGCGATGCGCTTGGTTGAATCAATCATGTTGCTAACATAGAATCCAACTGCTTCTTCAATCCTACTAACTCTGAGAGGTTCATGTTATAGGGTCTCTGGGCTATGGGTCCGGTTCCGGGGATTAGTTCGATAATGAACTCAATATCCCTATCTGGGGCATACCTGGCAATTCATCTGGGAATACGTCATGGTATTCACAGACTACTCTGACTTGGTCTATGGTGGGTAGGGCTAGACTCTTGTTGCACTTGAATTGACGAGGTAAGGTTTCAGATATATTCTCTACTGTGACTCCGGAGCTACTGGTCATGGTGATGGCTTTCTTAGCACAGTTTATCAGTCCTTTATGCCTTGACATCCAGTCCATACCTAGTACTACTTCCAATCCTTTGGTTCCGAGTACTATTAGGTTGGCATAAAAATCTATCCCATGTATTCTAATAGGCATAGCTTTGCAAATTTTTCTAGCTTTTGTAGTTGAACCGGGGATTTGAACTATCATGACATGCTTCAAGTTGGTTGGTGAATCTTACTAGTGCATGCAAATGCTTCGGTGACAAATGAATGCGATGCTCCCGAATGAAACAATACCCTTGCTAAAACTGAGTTGACAGAAAACATACCCAGCACTACATCTAGCGCTTCTTGGGCTTCCTCGGTGTTCATGTGGAAGAAGCGGCCGTTGTGTTTGTGTGGGTTCCCTGGGGCAAACCTTCTCCCTGGTTGAACACGGCGCTGCTGTTGAGCTGGGGCATTCACATTGGCGGTGACGGCAGTCTTCTTGGGACACTCATTGGAATAGTGACCCTTCACTCCACAATCGAAACAAGTTATCTGGGACTTGTCTTTAGCTGCGACAGGCTTAGCATTGCTTCTAGTTCTGGGTGCAGTGTTGTTATTGTTGTTGCTCTTGGGAGGTGCACGGTTGAAATTGCTGGTGTTGTCGGGGTTGTTATTGTTTCCTCCGGACTTCACATTGCCTCCGCTATGGTTGGGGTAGCTTGGGCGAGACATTGGGGGTCGGTTGTTTCTTGGTGCATATCCTGATGAGGGTTGGGATGGTACTTCTGGTGACTGTTGGATCCAGCTTGGTGCATCATACGATGTTTGCGGTTGTCGTTTGCCTGGTTAATCTTCCCTTCCATCTGAATGGCAGAGTCGACTAGATCTTCGAGATCCTCGAATCGGATGTTGACGAGGACAGTCTGCATCTCGTCATGCAGTCCGTTCAGGAATCTCTCCTTCTTACACTACAACAGATCCTAGAATCGGTGACGAATTGCCTGGTGACAAAATTCAGAACCGTCACCGAAAGTAACCATAGGTGACGGATTAGTTTTGGGTGTCACGTATGCTTGATAATGCATGACGGTCGCGTTTCGCGTCGCGGCAAACCATCGCCGATTATCCGCACGACGGATTTTAGAGCGTCGTAGATTAAGCCGTCACCGATTGTTCGTGGGTCCAACAAGTTAGCAATTGTGTTAAAAACGATAAAAGGGCAAAGATGGGTTTCGAACCGAGGACCTAGTACAAAGTAAAACGTTTCGTTACCGCTGGGCTACCGTTCGGTTTTTGAATTGTTTGATTGGCCTACCATTTTGTAAACTCTATGTGCAGTACGTGGCATGTACAAACATGGATTGTTATAGTTAGGACTTGTGCGATCTTCCAAACAGTTTTCTTCTCTGTTCTTGCGAACAAGCGCTGTCAAGGGTATCCCTTGTCCAGGCGATCACGACGAGCGATCACGATCCCAGCTAGCGAGGCTTCACGACAGGCCGGCGCACGGTGATAGGAAGCACATGTGAGTTCCTTTGAGATATGTTATGAAATTGATTTGGATTGGTGTTTATGTTACACATTGTGATTTATTTGGACTTTGGTAAACAATTTTCACATCAATTAGTACAAATTGAATGGCATCATGACTCGAGTGGAACACATTATATATATTTTTGTAGGCGATGGATCGATAGTGGATTACTCATGGGCGCAAGTTCGCCCCTTTTTACATACAAGGTGTCCGCGAGTTTATGGAGTTTGCGCACGCAAACTTCAACGAAGGTGCATCAATATTGTGCCCATGCCAAAAATTCCTTAATATTATGCAGCAGACTCGGGACACTGTTGAGTATCACTTACACGTCAGTGGTATGGCCGTTTCATACACAAAGTGGAGTTGTCATGGAGAAGATGATGGTCCTGATGAAAACTATGATCATAGTTTGTATCAAAGCAATGACGATGATGATTATGATGATGGAATGAGAATCATAATGATCATGTTGACAAGATGTTAGATGAGCTGCTTGATTCTGGTGACAGAGGCCCAAGTGACACTAATTTCTATGTGAACCTCATCGAAGAAGCTAAGAAAGAGCTTCACGAGGGATGCACCACTGAGACGAGGTTGTCATTCATTATGAAGATGCTTTACGTGAAATCATACAACCGGGTCACAAATAGAGCTTTTGATCAATTTATGGTTGTCTTATGTGCTGCTTTGGCAAAAGTGAATTTTCCCAAGTCCTACGCTGAAGCTAAGAGTGTTCGTTTTGAGGTTGGGCTTTGTTATGACACAATTCATGTTTGCAAGTATGACTGTGCTCTGTTTTGGGGAGACCATGCCAAAAAAACTCATTGTCCCGAGTGTGGATTTTTAAGGTGGAAAGACCCGAAAGCAAAGAGAAAGATTCCCCACAAGGTGCTTCGATACTTTCCTATAATCCCAAGGTTACAGAGATTTTTTGTTTCCAAGGAAGCGTCGATGAACACCAAGTGGCACAAGGAAAAGAGGGTTGCACAACCGGGTATTTTGAGGCACCCAGCTGATGGTGAAGCATGGAAGCACTTTGACAAGGAGTTTGGATGGTTTGCTTCAGATGCCCGTAACATAAGGCTTGGTATTGCGACAGATGGATTCAACCCATACGGAAACATGAGTAGTTCATACAGTATGTGGCCAGTTTTTGTCATTCCATACAACTTCCCACTGTGGATGTACGTGTATCAATCCAACTTCATGATGTCATTGCTAATCCCTAGAAAAAATTCACTAGGAAAGGATTTTCATGTATTTATACAGCCATTGATAAAAGATATGATGAAGCTATGGAGTGGCGTGGGCACATATGATGCGTGCACAGGTAGAGAGTTTCCGTTGCATGCTGCGTTTCTTTGGTCGATTCATGACTATCCTGGATATGCCACGATGTCTGGCCGTAGCACAAGAGGGTTTTTCGCATGTGCGCACTGTGATATGGATCCTTGCTACGAGTCTTTGCATAATAAAATTGGTTATATTGGTCATCGTCGATTTCTGCCTCACGATCACAAGTGGAGGAGTAGCAGAGCCTTCAATGGAAAACCTGAACCTAAGGATGCACCAACAAGTTTCACACTTGCAGAAAGAGAGGAGAGGGTACGGAGAGTTCAGGATTACAGGCCAGGGAAAAATCCATCAACTAGGAAGAGAAAGCGTGGCATGACTGGTGAGCCAACCTGGCACCTCAAGATCAGCTTATATGATCTGCCATACTGGTCAAGATTGAAGTTTGTTCACAACCTAGATGTGATGCACACTGAGAAGAACATATTGGACAATATCCTTGGTACCCTTCTTGAGCTTGATGGAAAGAACAAGGACACTGTTGGTGGTAGAATGGATTTGGAGAAATTTAATGTCAGGAAGAAGTTCTGGATGAAACCTGAGGCCAAGGGTTTTTCAAAGGAGAAAGCACCGTGGACGCTTCAAAAGGAAGGCAAACAAAAATTGTGCAAGTATTTGGCCAACACTAGGTTCATAGATGGTTTTGCTGGAAACTTAGCAAGATGTGTGGACATCCCAGGGGGTAAAGTGCACGGTATGCAGACGCATGACTGCCACATAGTTATGCAGCGTGTGTTGCCAGCTGGTCTGAGAGGGATTGGATCAAATGCGATGTATGAGACCATTGCTGAACTGGGAAACTTTTTCAGGGAGTTATGTGCCAAAACTCTAAGAGCATATGTGCTGCGTCGAATGAAGGTTGAAATTGTCCTAATTCTTTGCAAGCTTGAGCTGCTATTTCCCCCATCATTCTTTGATGTAATGGTGCACCTGGCTATTCATCTACCTGATGAGGCACTTCAGAGGGGGCATGTTCAATATGGTTGGATGTATCCAGTTGAAAGAAGGCTCGGGTACCTGAAATCAACTGTGCGTAGCAAATCAAGGCCTGAAGGTTCAATTGCCGAGGGATATATCGTGGATGAGTGCTTGCATCATTGCTCTAAATTTTTGGGCGATGTCATAGAAACTAGACATAACAAGCCTGAGAGGAACCAAGATAAGAAACAAAGAGTTGATCCGCTAGAGTTTGATATTTTTTCAGATGGAGCCAGAGGTTTAGGACTATCCAAGTTGAAGTATTTTCCCAAAGAATTTGACAGTATGGTTTGGTATGTACTTCAGAACTATGATGAGGCACACAATTATATTCGGTAGGTCTATTTACCTTTTTATTAATCATTCAAAATTTTCAGTAATATTTTGTGTTATAGCAGTACCATTACTAATTTGTTTTTGATTTTTAGGAATTTTCGACAACAACTACAAAACAGGGGTGTGAACAACATTGAAGCGGACCTAGAGAAAGAATTCCCTGCATGGTTTAAAAAACATGTCAGTAATTTGTACAATGCTCCAGAAGATTTAAAATCACTAGCACTTGGTCTAGATGCTCGTGTAGTTGTACACCCTATGTGCAATGTAAATGGCGCTAGGTTCCGTTCCGTCGAGCGTGAGAAGAACATGAGGACTCAAAACTCAGGCATAATGACAAGGGGATCCGTTTGTGACGAACAAGATCAAGAATACTACGGTGTGATGAAGGAGGTTCTTGAGTTACAATACCCGAGAAACAAGCACGGCGACAGATCCGTGTTCTTGTTCCGCTGTGATTGGTTTGACCTTGGAAGTAGGAAAACCACGGAGATGAAGGATGATGGATACTTTATAAGCATCAATACATCTTTATTGTGGTACAAGAACGCCCCTTTCATATTAGCTCACCAAGCAGAAACTTGTTTTTACTTGGAAGACACAAAATTTGGTGATCCTTGGAAGGTGGTGCAAACTTTCAAGCACAGGAATGTATACGATGTTCCAGAAAAAGATGATGAAGGCAATGCAGGTGCATACCAGGAAGACCTAGGCTCGGAAGATCCCATTGTTCACCAAATTGAGGATGAGGAAGATGAATATGTTGATGATCATGAAGACGACATGGCTGATCGCTCTGATGATGTGATATTTGTTGACTCTCAGACTGTTAGACAACTAGCAGGGAAAAATGGTGTAAACAATGATATCGACCTGAGCAACAAAGAACAAGAAGACTTGGAACCGGTTGTCGATGAATTTGGGAGGAGCATTTCAGATGTTGATAGTGATATTGACTAGTACCTTGTGAAAATGCGTTACTAAAATACTAGCACGCAGTTGTACTGTTTGATACTAGTTATGGAGACTGTTGCATTCAATTACCAGTAACCATGTTATACACAAAATTATTAATTACAATGATATATATGGTCGTACCTAGATGTTTTTGCTTGTTTTTGTCATACTTACTTCGAGCAGCAAAATAGATTTACTAGAGATAGATACTTCTTTACGTGACACAACCTACGCGACAAACATGTCCGTCTAGTAAGTTGTGCACGCATAAAATTTGTAGCTCATAAAATATTCATAGATACCGATGAAATGAACTCAATTAACACAATTTCACTATAATTGGCAGCAACGACAGGCATAATATATTTCAGCTCATAAAAAATTTAATAGTACCATTACACTTAACCATATCTTTAGACATACTAATGCCACATAATGAAAGGACCGTAAAATATTGTCTTAACATCTCATATTATTAGGTCGACAAATGACCCATGACCATCATAGTGAAAATGATCAAGGCTACTAAAGTTCCACATTTGGAACATAGAAGGCCAATAGGAAAGCCCCCTTACGTCCCACGTATAGCATGAAAAACATCTTGTCTCCAATTCGCCGAAAATCCTCCTCCTATGACATCACTTTCGTCCACCCAGCGCAGCATACTCGGCCATCCTCAGGAGAAATTGAGTACGACCCTTTGACCTTTGTGTATTTATCACACACAATTGTGATATCACCATATTCAGCCATGTCTTCAGGGACAAGGCGTCGCGGGAGTTTCTGTTCTTGGTCCACATGCACAATGTGAACATTTGTTAATCGGAAAATTACAGGCACAACAAAGTAGATCACTCATACTTACCAGCTCTTTCTTTTGGCAATTTGTCCAGCTTAATGTGTGGATCAGAGACTCACATTTTCCAACTTGATAAGGCCCAGCTCCATGTTCATCAACCAGCGTGTCAATGATGTCAACATTGTTGACCACTGACTCCATCATTCTCGAGTTAATTATGGTTCCACCAGTGGCATGCATAGCGTCAAGTATGCCTTTCTTATCCTCGGTCAGATTGTAATATGTTGTACAAGTTCAAATACTTAATTAAATGAATATTAATGAATCAAAATTAAGATTAATGCATGGTAGGTACGTCAACATTAAGATTGTTTAGGAACAAGGAAAAAATATCGTGCTAAACACAAAGCAACTACTTCTTTTTTCATAAGGAAAAACTAGAGACAATTCTATTGATGACATTCTACACATTACAAAGTAGACTAGAAACCGAGCAAAATGGGTGAACCTAAATATTTTAGTGGATCTACATATATACATCCATTTTATACAAACTCGTAAACATCGTATATTTGTAAACGGAGGGAGTACTTCAAATAAGCAGTTACTTACATGGGTGGGTGATCGGTAGGTTGATCGACGTCACAGGGTTAGATGGACCTTGTGTGTCGGTAGAGAAGACAAGCTCCGTTCCAACATCCAGATTGTAGACTCTAGCAAATTCTCTGCAATATTGGCCTTCAAGATATGTTCTGCCGTCCTTGTTGATACAATCAACGTTGAATTCGAACCCTTCTTCCGTAACCACCTCGACCACAAAATTCTCGTGGTCGACAGAGTCGATGGCAACCTTCTTAAGGAAATTCGCTATAGCATAGCAGGGTATTAACTGAAGAAAAATGGAACATGTTTACTACATGACAAACTAACAGATGCTATAATTCATGACAAAAGGGTGGAACAGGAAAGACTGATGATAATACAAAAAATAAAACCAGTACCGTCATTTCTTCAAAATTATCTACAAGGGTGAGAACAAAAAAGGACTTGATCTTGTCGCCCAGGCCACACAGACCCTTGGTGTCAAAACACCAAGGACACTACGAATCAAAAAAAGAAAATTTAAAGATCATTGGCCGTACATTTTTGTCCAAATAGATCCAGTACATGCAAACTAGATAGGTTAGATTTTTATCGCAACGATCTTGCCCTTCGCCATCCCTCTCTCTCGACAGATCTGCGGCCTAGGAAAAGGTGGTTTAGATGGCGACGCTGACTCCAACTATGCCTTTAGGGTTTGTTGGAGGGAGAACATATATATATATATATATATGGTCCGACTATGCTTGCATGCTGGGCCTGGACCCAGTTGTAAGCTTAATCTGTGGGCTCGACGTGATTAGCTTTAGCAATTAGGCAAAACAAGGAAATATATTGATTATATTTAGTGCGCAGAGCAAGGAAATTGATTTGGTTTTTATTGCTCTGACTTAGTCGTCATAGTTAGGTCCTGTAAGATCCTCAATAGAATCTTGAGACTAACAAGGAAAGAATTAGCTATATTAATTAAATCCTTTACTTAGAATATTTTGCAAATTTTATGAAAAGTATTGGAAATAAGGAGTTTGCCTTTCATGTTTGTGGTTGTTTTTAGACATTCTGAAGGATCATCAGTATGTAAAGTACATAAGTTTCTGGTTTGAGATTGGTTTCAAAAACTTTTTGTAGTCCAAACTTACTTCAAACTTTCTTAGCTACAAAATAAAGCATCAAACCATCTAATTTAGTAAACAAATGAAGTGTGCATCAACATGAGAATTTAGATAACAAGTGCACCAGTAACGCAACACCAAACTCCATACACATTAACATAGTCTTAAACAACTGGGTATGATTGCCTAGCTTCCACCATACATAATAAAAACTTAGTCTTCAAACAGCACACAGTTTCTCTTTATCTCCAAGGGGACAACACAAACATAAACTAAACTTGTGGAAACAGAACATGAGGGCCAACAGCAGGACCGATAACCGGGATGAGACCACCCTTGACGTACTTATCGAGGAATCTGCCAAAGGCGGCATGCTTCGCCATGGTGTGGCCCTTGTGCTTCTGCCTGCTGCCTACGCCAACGCCATCCGCGTGCTGGATCATGCTCTCTAAGTTCTTGGTGATGACCTTGCCGCACAATGGGCAAGATAGCTCCCCGCGGCTGCGGAAAGGTATCTGGCCACTCACCAGCCGCTTAAGAACAAAGTGGCTCTTGCGGTCCCTGTCGTCCTTGCGTGGCCCACGTTGTCAGAGTCTTCCTGTGAATTTTGAAATACGTAAGAAGTGAGATAAACAGGAGCACAATAATGATCAAATGAAATAAGCTATAAAAAATTAACAATGCTGCCAAAATTATTCTAAATTATTGCGGTGATAGTACTAACATTTGATGAATCGAGGACAGTTTTGTGTTGCGGTGATAGTACTAACACTTGATGAATCGAGGATAATGTTGCGTGACCAATATTTGATGAATCGAGGACAGTTTTGTCTTATCATGTCTAGTGAGCGTTGGAACGCCTGAGCGTTCATTTCTATCTGCTTCAAAGTCCATAATGGATAATTTATTAAAGAACAATATTCTTTTGGGACATAATTCAAGGCATGTGAACTTTAGGGGCAAATAACCAATTTTGCCTAAATAAAATTCTTGCAATCATAATCACTAGAATGAAAGAAGACTCGGATGAATTTAAGTTTCAAACGCATTGATCATTACACATTAAATTCCATTCATCAGATCAATCATTTCTTCCCAAATAAAGTTCTTGTTATCATAATCTCTACAATCAAATTAGACTAAGATGAATTTAAGGCACTTAATGCTGAATCATTTACAAGTTAACTACCTTAACACATTCAGAAAGTTATCTGATAACTATGAACCGATAGATATCATATGAGCAATCATAATAAGTAGAATTAAAGAAGGCTTGCATGAATTTATGTTTTAAACGCATTGATCGTTACACTAAACAGGATACTGATTCAAACACACTATGGAATCATCACATTAATAAGCAGCAAATTTAGATAATGGTAATTATGAATTCCATGCATCAGATCAATCCTTTATTCTCAAAAAAAATTCTTGCTATCATAATCTCTACAATCAAATTGGACTCAAATAAATTTAACTCGCTTGTGTTGATCAATCATGTGCAAGATAACTACCTTAACACATTTAGAATGTAATCGGATAACTATTAACTGATAGATATCATATGAGCAATCATAATCACTAGAATGAAATAAGACTTGAATGAATTTAAGTTTCAAACGCATTGATCATTACACTTAACAGGATACTAATTGATACACACTATAGAATCAACACATTAATAAGCAGCAAATTAAGAAAATGGTAATTATAAATTCTATGCATCAGATCAATCTTTTCTTCCCAAACAAAAATCTTTGTTATCATAATCTCTACAATCAAACCAGACTCGGATGAATTTAAGGCACAACATTCAGAAATTAATCTGATAACCATGAACCCATATATATCATATGAGTAAGAATACTATATGGAAGATCAAATCAAACTCAACTACAAAGGAACCGTACGAACCCTAGAATCAAGAATATCTAGAAGACCACCTAGACAACACAAATCAATCTACTCTACGAACAAACCCTATGTGAACAGTAAGATGAACAGAGGAGATCGAACAGAACAGCTCAGAACCTCGGTGCGGTCGTCGGAGGCCTCCTCCTTGAACGATACATCTTCTTTGCGGGCTTGTTCATAGAGGTACTCGATGGAGTCAGGGTCTTCGCTGTCGTAGTACTCATCGTCCGGCATGACGATGACCTGGCGGCCTACATGCGGGTTCTGTAGATTTGCCACGGGAGCCACGATGTCCTCCTTCTTATCATCATCGACGGCGACCACGATCGGTACGGTGGAGTCCGCAACGGTCACGGCGCGCCGACGAGCGGCTGGTGCTCCCGAAGAAGACCCCTCGCCCGCCACCACGGCGACGACCGCGGGTGCATCGCCAGAGCCGCCGAACGCCTTCGACTCCGGCTCGTCTTTGCGAGCGCATATCATCTTGCATATTCACTTAGGGATGAGATTGGTGGTGCGGTGGTGGGAGCGGATTGGGGTTTTCGGCAGATTGGGGAAGAAGTGGACGATGGTGGGAGAGACGATGAGACCGATGTGTTATATAGATGCTGGCGGTTCGGTTTCCTCTGGTGCACGCGTGGGTGTGGAATCGTGTAGTCCTGCATGTAGTCCACTTTCCCATTGCTTTCACATTGGACCCACGCATGACATTTGGGAGAGTGGCGCGTTGCAGCGGAAATCTCTACAAATTCTATATTGTATAAATTGTTAAAAAAATCTATATTATATAAGTAAAAAAAGTATATTGTTTATAAAACAATAAGTTTTCTAAAAGATTTTATAGAGAAATATTGATTTTTTTCAAATTAGTTGAAATCCTAAATTAAATTGGAACCAATCTCGGTCAAACTGGAACACACAGATGCCAATGGGCCATGAGTGTAACTGGACCCACATGTGTCATCAGGGTCAACTTTTGCCCAATCTCAGTCAACATAGAACCCATAGACGCCATTGGGCCCACTAGCACCAATGCTAGTGTAAGTGGACCCACGTGTGTCATCAGGTTAACTTTTGTCCAATCTCAGTCAAACTGGACCCACAGTTGCCATTGGTACCCGCATGCACCGATGCTAGTGTAACTGGACCCACATGTGTCATCAGGTCAACTTAAGCCCACCGAGAAGCACTTTGTGATCAACGGAAAACACTTGGCGGTACATGACATGAAATAGGTGTGAAGCCACCCAATGTTTCCAAGTGCTATCTCAAAACCACCAAGTCCGGGAGAAAGCATATACGAGACCATCGAGAAGCACTTGGCTATCAACGCAAAGCAACCTGGCAGCATATTACATGAAATAGGTGTGAAGCCTCCCAACATTGCCAAGTGCTTCCACAAAAGCTCCAAGTCCGGGATATATCATATACAAGTCCGCCGAGAAGCACTTAGCTGCTACCGTAAGGCACTTGGCAGTATATTATATGCAATCAGGCTTCGCACACGAACTGTGTCCATATGAAAGTACAAAGTCCCCAGACTTCAAGAAGACCCACCAGGAATCGAGAGATAATTGCAACGAACATGTTTGGGTTCCACTCGTACCTTACCAAGCCAAGTTCATGAGTTTGAACATCATGCATCTAAAAAGCTAACACTCGGTCATTCCTATTCGAACAAATCAGCAAGATGACAACATTGCCAGAAGGAAAAAAATCCATAACAACCTGGCAAAACAAAAGACTGAACAAGTCTAGAAGAACGTACCTCAACATCATGGAAGTATCTTGGCATATAGTAGAGGAAACACTTGGTGCTCGACATCGTGGAAAACACAACTAGTGTCTCGCGTGTGTCAGTTATGCTCAAAACAGGCCAAATCTGGGCGATACGTTGGACCGAACGGGCAAAACGTAGAAACCGGGAGACATCGTGGAAAACAACCCGACATTGTGGAAAACACGACTAGCGTCTCGCGTGTGTCGGTTACGCTCAAAACATGCCAGAACTGGGCGATACGTTGGACCGAACGGCCAAAACGTGGAAACCGGGCAAAAATCCACGGCTTCGTGGAAACACTTGGTGCTAGCTATGTGGGCCCACATTTGTCATCAGGGTCAACTTAAGCGACGATTCGAGTCAACATAGAACCCACATATGCCATTGGGCTCACATGCACCAACGCTAGTGTATGTGAACCCACGTGTGTCATCAGGGTCAACTTAAGCCCAATCTTAGTCAAAATGGGCCCACGTGTGTCATCAGGGTCAACTTAAGCCCAATCTTAGTCAAACTTGACCCATAGATGCCATAGGGTCCCACATGCACCGCTGCTAGCTATGTGGGCCCACATGTGTCATCAGGGTCAATTTAAGCCCAATCTTAGTCAAACTGGACCCACAGATGCCATAGGGTCCCACATGCACCGCTGCTAGCTATGTGGGCCCGCATGTGTCATCAGGGTCAACTTAAGCCCAATCTTAGTCAAACTGGACCCACAGATGCCATAGGGTCCCACATGCACCGCTGCTAGCTATGTGGGCCCACATGTGTCATCAGGGTCAACTTAAGCCCAATCTTAGTCAAACTGGACCCACATATGCTATTGGACCCACTTGCACCAATCCTTGTGTATGTGGACCCACGTGAGTCATGGTACATTCTATGTGGAAGCTCATATGCGAGATTGTTATTTTGATGAGAATGAAATGTTTCAAGTTTAAAAATTTTCGTGTCAAGTAGTTCACGTAAAATTTATCAGTGTGTAGGTTTTCAATTTTTATGAGATATTTTGAATTAGTTATGCACTGTACAAGCTTAGGTCAAACTTGAGTTGAAAGTTGTAGGAAAGCCGTGGGTTCAATTTTTGAAATTAAGTAGCAGCCACGACCAGAGGATTGGTGAAAGCCCCGTGCGTTCAATTGTTGAAAGTTTGCAGCCACGACCGGACCGCACCACACCTACACTCGTCGCATCGTAACAAAACTGATCCTACTGCTGCACCGCAATAACCGCATCGCATGCACCACACCTAAACACGTCGCACCATAACAAATTAAAACTTACCCCACTGCACCGCAATAACCGCATCGCACCACTCCTAAACGCGTCGCACCGTAACAAAACTGACCGCACTGCACCGCACTAACTGCATCGCACCGTAATGGGTCGACTACATCGATGTACGGGCCCTCCGCCTCGACTCCACCGCCGCCGTAACACCACAATAACCGCAACAAGTCCGCTTCTCGTCTGTTCTTCTTCCTCTCGCGTCTTCCTCCTCCACACGACGGGAAAACCACGGTTGACATCAAGCCCATCTGTGCTTATGGCACGAAGATTATGAAGGTGGTGTACACCAACGATGTGAACTACTTGAATCACATGCTAGAGAAGTTCGAGCAATTGCTCGAGAAAGAGACTTACAAGTTCCTCGGACTTGACCGCGAGTACACAAGGAATAGGCGGGACGAAGCTCCGTCACAAAAGCTCTCCGTCCTCCAGATCGCCTTGAAGGAGACTGTCCTCGTGTTCCACTACTGCAGGTAATATACGTAGTAAGGATGGGCATTTCTATTTCAGGCCTCCTTTGATTCAAAGGATTTCCTATGGGTTTGTACAAGATTCAATCCCTATGATTTTTCCATCAGCACATATTTGATTCATAGGATTATACCCTGTACAAACATTTTCACATCAGGCCTCCTTTGATGCAGGGCTTGTTTGATTCAAAGGAATCTCATATGAATTTTGGAGGATTTTGATCCTTCGAAATTTTCCTATGTGCATTGTTTAATTCCTATAGGTTTAAGTCCTTGTGGATTTTGTTAGATCAAGTATTATGCATGATCTATGGGCGTTGTACATGGTCTAATAACACGGTTTCGCAATTTTCTTGTTCAATGTTGTCATCAAATAATTGTACACCATCCAAATTATTGTCATGTCATAGTTTGCATCTATACTGCAGGAGAAGGGAGCCTTGTCCGAAACTGGTTATGTGCATATTTTTATTTTCCATTTGAGATCATGTATAATTAGCCAATGCAAATACATTACTTTCACTCGTTTATTTCGAATACTTAGACATGTTAGTTCAAGTATTATGCATGATCTATGGGTGTTGTAAATGGCCTAATGGTACGGTTATGCAATTACCTTGTTTAACATTATCATCAAATAATTGTACATCATCCAAATTATTTTCATGTCTTAATTTGCATTTATAATGCAGGAGAAGGGAGCCTTGTCCGAAACTGGCAGAGTTCCTTCAGGAAAAGGGGATCACTTTCGCTAGCGTGGACATCAGGAGTGATAAAGAGAAGCTTGCACATGAGGATATCACCATTCCAAAACAGTACCACATCGACATCCAAGACATGTTTAAGACCGAAGAACGGTTCCATTGGAATCAGCCATATGACAGGGACGAGATGTTATCTCTAGCAGTGATCATCATTGACAGAGATCTCGGGAATTGCAAGGCACTCCCGTACGATGGCCATGAAGTATGGGAGAAGAAGCCACTTTCCGCGATGAACCTAGAGTATGCAGCAAGAGACGGGTATGTTGCCTACGAGCTGTATCGTAGGCTCATTACCTTAAGGGACGGGCTAGACCGGGGGACTCGCAAGGCTGCAATTAATGCAGCAGAAAAGGCGGCAGCAGCTAAGGCCGAGGCGGCAGAAGCCGAGGCGGCAAAAGCTGCGGCCGAGGCGGCAGCTGCTGCAGACCAGAGTGATGCAGATGACGAGCAGGATGATGCAACGCAGCAGGCTGAAAGGGAACCGGCGAGGGCGATCTGGGAAGAGCAGCAGGCGGTCTAGGGAGCAGAAGAGGCGGATGGAGAGGTGGTGCATGTCGCCAAACGCTCATGGGAAGCGGGCGAAGATGACCAGGAAGGCGAGCAAAACGACACCACTGGCTGGGGCAACACCACCAACGCTGGCTGGGGCGACACCACCACCACTGCCTGGGGCGACAAAGCCACCGACCCCACCGCCTCCAATGCCACCGGCTGGAATTAATGCACGTTACTAGACTATAGCCAGTTATATTCGTGATGTTGTATGTTGTTTATATATTACAAATCGTGGTACTTTGTTGTTGTTTACTTTCTAAGTTGAACTACTTTAGTATGCTTGTTTCTTAAAGTACCGTGAGCTAGCAAACATATCTATGTAATGTTATATGTGTGTTCAATTGTGTTTGTGCACTGGCTATACTAGTTCAAAGGAATATGATTGTCAACAGATATAAACTTGCCTTGATGAAAGTCTAGAATTGTAAACGCAAGGGTTACAAAGTTATTTTAAGCTAGTGTTATTGGACCCACATTTGTCATCGGGATCAACTTTTGCCCAATCTTAGTCAAACTGAAACCACATATGCCATTAGGTCCCACATGCACCATTGCTAGTGTAAGTGGGCCCACATGTGTCATCGGGGTCACCTTTTGCACAATTTCATTCAAATTTTGCCCAAACTCACTCAGACTATAACCACAGATGCCATCGGTACTTGCATGCACCGATGCTAGTGTAACTGGACCCACATGTGTCATCAGGGTCAAATTTTGCCCAAACTCAGCCAAACAGGAACCATAGATGCCATTGGGTCTCACATGCACCAATGCTAGTATAAGTGGCTCTGTTTCAAATTTTACTATGTAATATGCACTATGCACTGTCAAACCTGTTATAAGTGAGTTGATCAGAGCATTGATCTGTAAAACTATCAAATATTTGTAAATTATTGATATATATACCAATATGTACTGCTCTTTTTAAAAAAAAATCATTATTTAGCAAACTCGCTAAATGGGCATAGCGCGCTATAGCTTTTGATAGCTTTTAAAATCGGCGACGCTAAATCAAATAGCCCGCTATTTTAAACATTGATAAGTGGGTCCCACATGCACCAATGTTAGTATAAGTGGGTCCAACATGCACCAATGTTAGTACAAATAATAGTTTTCCTAATTGGTGAAAAAATCTATCCCTGCAGATATCCTAGCCCCTTCTCGTACTTTTCCCAAACTGCTCCTCTCCATCCGCATCTCCGCACCGCCATGGCCGTCCGCACCGCCTCTGTCAGGATCGTCCAGCCACCGACGGCCGTATTTCTGCAACCCCGCCACCGGGCTTCTCCACAGCCACGCCGCCGTGCATCTCCGCAACGCATCCGCCGCTCGTAACGACGTGCACGTCCGCATCGACTCCGGCCACACCACCGCGACGCCGGCGTTGACCGCATCTCCGCAACCTTGCTCCGCTCTAAAGGTGAGGCCAATCATATTGGATTTACTTGTGCTGCCCACTGAAATCATGTCTGCATTGTTTGTCCAATAGGGTTTTCCACGAGCTATGTGCTAAAGCTAGATTTCCTATGAAAATACACTAGTGTACCTACTGGAATAATTCCTGCACATTACAATCCCATGAATCAAACACTACTGGAAGGAAACATTGCATAAGTTCTGAACTCTACAATGCATGTGTAGGAAAATATATTAGGGCTCGTTTGGCTCCTATGCATTCATTTCATTTGGTTGAAATGAAATGAAATGAAATCCCCATGTCACTTCATTTGGATGGAATTTAAATTCCTTAATGAATTTTTATGTTTGGCTGCCACCTGGAATTCTGAAATGAAATGATTTATAGCTTCTGTTTGGCTGCCATTTTAAGCCAATTGTGAAATCAACAACACATTTGGCTTCAAAATTCAATTACATATTGTAAATAAAATATGATATTTTCAAAATAAAAATCAACTACAACATGAATAAAGATCAATGTATCCACAAATACACTTGTCTGCTCATTATATCAACACAGCTTGATCAATGATGTTGTCATTGTTAGCGTTCTCGTCCGCCATTTCCGCACGGCTTTCAGCTGCAGTCCTAGATCCCGCTCAGTAGCTCGATCCCTTGAGTAAAGTGTGCTAATTATATCCCAATACTTGATAACCTTGTACTTATAGGAAGTTGCATCGTTGTGTGCCTGCAAATAAGAGAAACTAGAACATGTTAGAACATGTGCCACTTCCTGAAAATCTTAGCCAAGGGTGAGCAACATATAACGCTTGTGAATAAATGTTTTCCTAATAGGTAGGAATACACTATAGCTATAACTTAGCACATCAGGCATGAAAAAGTAAATCTAATGTACAATACTGACAAGCCAGAAATTCAAAGTGAAGTTTGGTGGTGGTCCATTTCCTTGGTGCACAATAATGCATCATTCTGCCATGACCAAGATGACCAGATCACATTCATTCTCTCCATCAAACATAACAAGTTTAGCTAGCTACATCTTGATATGAAAAATGGAACTTGTTTGGACACACACATATATAGATGATAAATTAGTTAGGCATGACATGTCTTAAGAAATTGTCGATGCTGGAATTATGGATGGATGTTCATGTGTAGAAAATACCACCTGGCTGTTTTCCTTGTTGCAAGGAAACAACTCGCAGTAAGCAAGGTCCAGAGCATGAATGACAATGAACCAGAAACACATGCCTAGAAAGTACAACCACATGTGCATAGAGGGACAGTTTTGGGGTCGGCTGTACCACATGCAACCACAACATCGGAAATGGAACAACCTACACTAACTTGCCATCTCTGATGTGCTAAATCGCTGAAGCATTATATTCTGGTGACTAAAATAGAACATAATACTAGCTATGATCTGTTTCTATAAGAAATAGGCCTAAACTTCCTAGTCTCCCAAAAAAGATCGGTTGTCTAGCTACTATATATGGCAAGAACTAATGTAGTACTTACGATGTTTCTAAAATCCAACAAAGCAAAGGTAGTTCTTAGAGAACTTATATCTGACAGAATAGGAGTCTGGAGCTTGTGGCGCCCCGCCAAAACCACTACTAGAAAATCGCGTTGTTTGTGGGCATTGCATCATCATGACCGCATGCTCATGTCATCAAGCCACCTTGCATTTGAGCATCGTCATGTCATCTGGCATTTGTTTACATAAAACTATTTTCGAAAAGCCTGGTTTTGTTTTCTAAACGCCCCGTCCTTCATTCAAATTAAAACCCAGGTCTCCGGATTATTTTGTTTTGTTATCAACGGTTTTCAAAAGCCCCGTTTAAATAATAAAATATTTCTTTTATTTTTAGGAGACAGCCCGTCAGGCCCGAAAGCCTAGCCGGCCACCTCCAGATAAAATTCTACCTACCCCAGAATCTACCCTAACCTTTTTCTACCAAAAACTCTACCCACTCTAATCCTACCCATCCTTCCACCTCACCCCAGCCAATCCCCTTCCTCCACATCACCAGCCCCACTCTTTTCCCCTCCACCTCACACAGCCACCCAACGCCACCTCATCTCCCACCCATCTCGCCTGGGCCCCACCCTGCCGTCCACCCCGGTGGATGCACGAGCCACCTGCCCGCTACCCCGTGCCGACAGCCCCGCCTCGGGATCCCGCCCCGGCCCGCGCCTGGCCCCATCACCACCTGGTCGCCCCGGCCCCACTCCCTTCCCACCTACCGCGCCTCGTGCCCTACGTCCACCGCTCGCACCTCTCCCCTCCCCCGAGCCGCCGCGTCCCCGCCCCGCGACGAACGCCTCTGCATCCCCGAGCCGCCTCCTGGTTCTCTCCTCTCCTCCGGCCATCCGGGCCCCTCGCCGGATTCCCTTCGCCGCCCTCGCCAGAGCCGGTCCCGCCACCATATCCTCCTCGCCTCGCCGCCTCGCGTTGACCGAGCGCCATGACCACCTCGACCCCGACGGGCTCCCGGCCGCCTCCGCCCCGCGCCCTTCTCCGGCCGCCGCCGCGACGCCTCGTCTGCCACTGTCGAGCCGTCCTGGACCTCCTCTGCCCCGACCTGCCGCAAGCCGCCTCGTCGCCATCGAGCCACCCTCTGTCAGAGCCCGGCCCTGCCGTCCTCTGCAGGTCTCGCCTTCCTGGCGTCCCCTCCCTTGCCGTGCCAGCGAGCCGAGCCAAGGCCGCCAGCATCCTTCCGCAGCGCTGCCCCGACCGCTTCTCCATCAGCCGTCCCTTCGACCGCCTCCTCTGTCCTCGCCTTCCCTCGCATGCACCTGCACCGCCGCCTGCTGCTGTCCGAGCGCCGCCACCGGTGTCGTCCTCCTCGGCCAGTGCGGCTCCGCCCATGTCCATCTCCAGCGCCTCGCTCTCTGACAACCCCGGCCTCGCCCAGTTGGCCGACCTCCACGCTGGCCCTGCACCGGCGTCCCCTTCCAGTTCGCACCGCCTCCAAGGCGACACGTCTCCTAGTTGTGCGTCCTAATGTTTCCATGTATGTGCGAGTCGAGCACTACATTGATTCCCACACCTGCAGATGTTTTTCTCCAACCTGAAGTGATGCCTTTAGTCCTTGTTGGTGGCTGCAAGTGTATATTCATGTACCTGTGTGTTGCCAGATTCTAACACCCGACCATGTCCGTCATTGACATAAATACTGGAACCCTCAAGACCGTCGACATGGAACCAAAGCTGAGGATATTTGAACCGGGACGCCAAGTGCTCCTTCATGGAAACCGAAGACCGCGGAACGCCGAGCTCTTCCTCCCGGAACCCGAAGTCGCCAAGAAATGTTCCTGTATCCGAAGCCCGATCCCGCTATTCCCGTCGAACCCTGAGCCCCGGACCCGAACCGTCGGACCCCCGGAACCCAAGATCTTACGAACCCAGATGTGTGAACCTTTTCCCGAGCCCCTATTTTATAAATGCTATATATAAAACAGTTGCATATAAATTGTTCATACATGCATACATGTCTGTGGTTTGGGGGCATTATGCCGACTCACCTCATAATTAAATATGGAGTGTTTATGCGGGATATCTTTGTCTTATTCCGGACTCCATTTAAATTGGTGTAGCGAACCGATGCCATGTTTCACCCTGTTAATACAACATTTAAATTGCGGGGTTCTAAATAACTCGAACCGATTAATTAATTGTCGGGACCCCGGTTCCGCTTAATACTGCCTGATTGCACCGCATCTGCATCATATCATAATCATGCCGGGTCTTTTGCCGTAGTATTAAATACTGCATCCGGTGTTTCTTCTAGTGTTTGCTTCTTCGCGGATTAGGCCGATGAGTTAATGCAAGTATCGACAAGTTCTCCGGATATGAATCTCCGACAGTGTTTCCCAGGCGAGCATCTCTCCCCCTTCTACCTATTTTACATTTATAGTCTTTATTTCCTCCTGTTGATCTATTGCTATCCGTGTCGTGATGCTTTAGTTTCCGAACACCAGTTATATCTCGTGCAGCCGCTATATTGCCTTAGACACCTCCTATTACCTGTGTTTGGTAGATAGCTGGCCTTGCGAGTCATAGTTGCTTGCTCAGGTGTGATCTCGTGTTGTCAAGTACCACAGTTGTTGGAAGGTTGGCAGATGCTTATTGGTGGAGATGATCATGACTTTAAATACAACTATTAAAATGCTAGATATAACTAATGCAGAGGCATCGGTGGGCAATAGATGTTATCTGGTTCTTCCACGCCCACTTGTGCCCCGTAGGACCCTGAGTACTTGATACCTGTTCCTTGATTTTTGGCACTATCCACATCCGGGAGGCCTTATGGACCCCCCTGAGCCAGAGCTTGATTCATTCTTATTTCTTGGGGCCACAAAGTAGTTTGGGGCTTTATTACTATCCTGTACTTATGCCATGTTTTACTGCTTTATTTAAGATTGTGCGTGGAGCACCTGTACTATTTTGGACCGCGCCACGTTTTCGCGGTATCGACAAGCCCAGTCACACTTTCGGGTTCCTAGTCGTTTATAGCCGTCGTCGCAAACCCTGGGTCCATTCCTGAGCCGGCCAACTTCGTTGCGGGTAGCTTAGTGGGGTGGCCCCCTAAAATATTTCTGAATCCTGTGATCGCTTTGTCGTGAATGCCTCGTTGGGTTTTGAGTTGGTTTTTCCGAGGTCGATCGAGTGTGTGTTGCTATTTGTGCACCCCTGCACGGTAAAACTTTCTGAAAGCCGTGTCCGCGGTTATGGATGACTTGGAGCACAGTATCTCGATCATAGACAAGCATAACTAAAGTAGTGCTATAAATTTGACTTAATGTGTGACTAGTAAACAAATGCAACTATAACGGAATGGATATTAAAAATGCCAACCAATGGTGGATCTGGGTTGTTTGTTATATATGCCTAGTAAGTATTGCAACTCCAATGGAATGTGATAAAAGTGTCAACCACTGTTGGGTTTTGGGATTCCTCAGGACAATTATATCTGACTAGTAAATGTTTCCACTACAACGGAATGGTGATTAAAACTTCCCACTACTTATGCTATCAGGATGACTCATGCTATCTATATCTGACTAGTAAGTGCTTCAACTATAATGGAATGAATAAAACTGCCAACTGTGTGAGTTCCTAGGTCTGACTTCCTCGTTTGGTCTCGAGGGGAAAATACCAGGATGGGTTTGTTTGGTGTTAGTTGCAGGTTGGATCCGAATAGGTCTTTCTTATCCCTCTCTGATAACCGCCAGTTGTATCGAGTCTCTATAGGTTGTTTAGTGCCGCTGCGCTGCCGCTTCAGCCCACCATACCTATGTAGGCGAGAGCCGCTGAATTCTAGCCTCGCCATGTACTGGCCTCAGTACTGACGCTCCTCTTTTTCCTTTGCCCTTTGTCGGCACCCCTTTTGTTTTAGCAGGTTTGAGATCGCCGTCGTTAGCAGGGTTACCCTTCCGGCTTGGCCTGGGCAGGGTTATGGACACCATTGGTTATTCTTCAGGGCTCTTAGCCCCATTTGCATCTTTTCCGTAGTCGGACGCTCTATCGTTTTCAAGGTGATTTGGATCTTTGTATTGTATATCTGTATTCTTGACTCAGTGAGTCACTGTTGTATATATCTGTTCTGTGGGTCCCATCGAGGACTGTTGTGTAATGTTATTACTTCATTTTCCACCCACACGAAAGTGCCTGGTGGGCGTCCTTGAATCGTTTCTATGCGGGTTTGGCGGAATCGCTAAAACTTGCATAGGGCCGATTTGAGGGTGTTACAGAGCTTTCCTATGCTATGACTAGTGCTTGTAGCATTGAAATAACTTGCAAGTATTTGCAGAAACAATATTTGTATTGTTGTGATGAAATACGTTGCTGTGATGCTGTAATACCTATAATGTGTTTCCTACACTTTTACCATTTGTTAATGTGTGCTAAATTTGTATGCGCAGCCCATTCTTTAACATGACATGAGCATCTTCGCAGAAGCGTGATCTCGGACCACTCATCGCCCAAAGATGCCGGCTTACTGAGAGTGAGCAAGAGCATCTGCTGGACCTTCAATCGAACATGGGCAAAATTTTCGGGTTGCCATTCATAACCCACTTGACCAAAACGAATCTTAAGCTGTACCACATGGTACATTCATATAACTTTCTTTTAATTCTTTTTTGTTGCCATGCGTGTATGCAATTTTTCTATGTGGTTTATGACATCGACTTACTAACTTATATATCTTGTTTTGTATTGATCAGAAATTGCCTAAGAAGGTTGTTAATGCTCTATAAATCTGTGAGGGAGGCTCAACTGGAGTGTGTCTTCCTAAAGAGGAGATCACCCCCATAGACTTCAAGATAGAAAAGGATGATCGCCTCTTCTTCGATCCAGATGGGTGGAAGTGTTTCGTACAGAGCACAGATCTAGAAGAGGGACAAGTTGTTCTCATATACTCGAAGAAAGCGCATTCAGAAGGGTGGCGTAACCGAGAGGGTTTCGTCTTCATATTTAGAAGAATAAATGATTTGTCACCTACACCGGTGTCCATGCTCAGGGGTGCCAAGGCCACGGCAGGCAGGGGATGTGAAGGACAGATGCGTACGCCGGCAACGCGCGTTGTCAAGAAGAGGCGCCATCGTACGGGCAGGGGCAGCAGCAAGGGCAGGGCCACTTCTCTGTCGCCATCGCCATCACCGTCGCCGTCGCCGTCGCCGTCACCATCGCCATCACCATCGCTGTCGCCGTCACCGTCTCCACCACCCCATCTGCCGCTGTATCTGAACCCCGGCTTTATGTTCATCCGCATCCTTCACGAGGACAAGTGGGACAAGCTCTCCCTCTGCCATGCTTTCAAAGATTACATCAGCGGTGACCAGCCCAACACTATGCGCGTCCGGGAGCATAACAGCAGGCTGACCTTCGATGTGGAGATGTATTTCGATCATCGAGACGGCCGCTTGTACCTCTGCAGGGGCTGGCCCAAGTTCGTCAAGTGCTACACTATTTCGCTAGGCAACATCCTGGCGTTCGACTACGATGCTGGCAACAGGGAGCTGGTCGTCACAATCTATGGCGGTAGGCTCTCCCGCCGGGAATACGCCACCAGCAGCGACAATGATGGCAGTGGCGGTGATAGGGACACGCAGACCATGCCCGTCAAGGAGGAGGAGATGTCAGAGGGCTAGTACGGACGTCCAGACCGTGTCCTAACCCTATCAGATTTCCATGTCTCCCTCTTCCTAGACTAGGAAGAGGATCTAGGATTAAACTTACCCTAATGCACTATGTTTAAGTTTTCCTGATACACAATGCTTAAGTCTAATATGTAAGACTAAAAATGCTTTTTCTACCCTATTGCATGTGCATCAGGGTGTGACCAAGAAGATCCGCCCCTGTTCCTAGTTGCAAAACTATTTGCTGAGTTTCTGGGTGTAAAGTCTAATGAGACCACCTACCTTTTGGTGGATGTTAGAAAATTTTGCTGGCTACATGTCTAATATGTGAAATAATTCTGCTCTTCTGTTTGGTTTTCGAATCAATGAGGTTTACTTTTTTAAGTGATATTGTGCTTCAGCTTTCAAGTTGGAGTTGTGGAATGAAGGAAACTAATGGTATTGTTTGCTCAGTAATCCAACTGTTGTACGTGAATGAACATATGTTATTTTCCTTTTCATATATAAACAAATGACTTATTCAAATAATTTAATATGGTTCATGGCCAAATAAATTTATAGTACAATGAATTAGAGATAATCCCGGCTTGAAAAACATATTACAAATTCCGCACGGGAGGTCTAAGTAGTGGCAAAACCTAAAACGTTGCATGTGTTAGGATTTATTTAATTACAATATGTAACTAGAGATAATCCCCTCTTGTAAACCTCCCGTTCCGTTCCCTCTGTTTTTTCCAATCAAATTTACAATGAATGGTTTTCGTTCCCTCCACTTGTGTACCGAAAAATTTCGTTCCCACCTCTTTTGTTTTCCACCCGCCCGCCCATTTTGGCGCTAACAATTTGCCGCCCCCATGACACCTTAAAAACAGCGTGCCCTCACCTCCCGCATACCCATCCCCTAATTCCGTTCCTTGTCCACCGCCCACCTAGAACCCCATCGCCACTTTCCTCGACCCCAGATCCGTCAAGCAAGGCGTTGGTTGCCGGCGGATTTCCCCTCTGTGGCGGGCGACATGTCCGGCAGTCTTCGAAGCGGCACACCACGCCGGAATGTGCTACCACCGACACCGAAGCAAAAGTGTAAACGCCCAGGTCATTTTTCTGCCGCCCTAGGTCTATGCCTCTTTCTAGATCAGTCATGCATGAGTTCTAGTAGATCAACATGTGTAGATCGTTGTTCAAGATGCTACAGCTTATGTGCAAGATCTAGGTTTTAGATCATAGACATGGTTCGAGATGCCTAGCACGTGTTGAACGTGACACCCTATGATCCGAATCCTTCGACAATGTGCTCGTCTTGGGTTTTAATTTCATAGATCATGGTTCCAGATGCCATGAATGTGTTGAGCATGACACCCTATGATCCGATCTTATAACTATGTGTTAGATTTAGGTTTCTGTTCCTACATAATGGTTCAGGTAATAGGGCAGAACTTGTTGGATAAACCCTGCTGCTTGGCGTCTTAACTGATGCAACTGAATAACTTGATACCTAATACACTGAACCTGACACTTAACTGAACTTGTTGACAGTAGGGTTTAGACAGTTAACTGAATGACGATACGAGATTTGGAGGCAATAGAATAATGTTTTGTGAGCATGTTAATTTTACAGTATGGATCACATAATTTTTGCTTTAATGATCTTGTCTACTCTGTTTGTACTAATGAGTATGATCATGACTTGCCTTTGCTTGATTGTTTTCAGTTACTCAAGTCAAAACAGCAGACGCATATCAAAATGTTAGGAAAGAAGTGATGGAGGAGAACGTGTCTCGTATGTCTGAAGCACTAAAGCAGAATGCTATTGAACATGGCAAGCCAATGGAGGATTTCACGGCGATGGCGCGTGAATTTGTGTTTGGTACTGCTAAGAAACCGGTGGCAGTGACAACACGGAAAGAGGCACAGCCGTAGGAGAAGGATATCACTGAGGACCCTAATTATGAACCTGATCTTGCCGACAAGCCCACTGATGATGATGTGTTTGTTCTGGATGAAGAGGACCATGATATTGTTAAATCTTCCTCTAAGGTGAAGAAATGCAGAATTCTCCTGCCTTCACATGTAGGATATGTACAGATTGCTTTAATATTTATGGCTTGATCTATTAAAATGCAGGTAACGGAAGGTTCTACAAAAGAAAAAAAGCGAAAGCGCTCAAAAACCTTTGTGCCTCCAAATGTTGTAACAAGGTCAGCAGCAAATGCAGAGACTCAAGATGATGGTGAAACAGAGACCCCTACCAAGAAAGCAGGGGAAGGGGGTACTAATGGAAATGAATCCTCGCCCATGCTAATTCAAACCTCTAGAGGCAGCAACTCACCTGAGGAGAATGTACTTGTACGCAGCGAACGGGAAGGTATTGACATCACGTCTTACAATTTATTCACTGGTTTAGTTGCATAATTTTCAATTGAATTCTTGACTCTCGTTTTGTCACTGGTTTTAGTTCCAATTATAGACACGGGTGCTCTAAAGGAAAAGCGTAATATACGCAAACCTACTATGGGGCATGGGGTACACGAGTGGTCTAGAAGGAATGGAGGGGCTAAGATGCAGATCAACTTCACTCCTGGCATGAGGAGACCCACTGATCCTGTGCAAGCAGCAAAACTGAGTTCAGAGTGTGGCATTCACATATGCAGCAAGATGCCACTGGCAACCCACTAGAAGTAGTATGGTGACAAGGAAGGTCGTCTGAAAGATACTATTCCGGAAACCATTAAGTCTATAACTGTAGGTCCATTAACCTCTTATTCATTTTCCATATAAAATGTCTCATTGGTGGATGATTTCTTAACAATTCTGTCATTCGATGCCGATATGAATTTGTGTTCCATGTTATCTGCAGGGAAAATTTGCAATGGACAGCAGGGGTGACCTTGGCAAAGACATTTGCACCGACATTTTACAGAAAGGTATTCGCCAACAACGTTGGAGGCTGAAAAAGGTATATTGGAAAGATGTTAAAGATCTAACCCGCGAGCAAGCTTTATTGTTGAAACCAAAAGAGGTAGATGAGGAAAGCTGGGCAGAGCTTCTTGATATATGGCATGATGAGCACTACAAGGTACACGATTCCTGTTGTTTCCGCTACATCTATCGCAGACATACTACTGTACTGTGGAATACTAAATTCATGCATCTGTACATAGGCAATCTGCGAGAGTAACAAGAAGAACAGAGATGCTGTGACGAAGAAACACACCACTGGCTCAAGAAGCTTTGTTGCACATTACCATGCACTTGTGAGTATTCAAACTCTTCAGATGCAACACCTACTTCTTTTTGTGAACATGCCATACACACTTATAATTCATCATGTCATAATTCTTGTAGAAATCTCAGAAGACCGAAGACGTCGATACCTCCCCGATTGCTTTCTTTAAAGCAAGCCACACTAGCAAGGATGGTATCATGTCCCAGAAATCAGCAGAAGCTTATGTAAGTAAATTATTTTATGTGCTACGCATTTCTCATTAGTTTGTCTAATTATTTGATTTCTTCTAACTCTGGACTTGCTATTTTTTATCCTATTGTAGACTGAGATGGTGCTTCAGAAAATGGAACCACACCCAGAAGATTGGATTCCCAAAACTGATCTGGAGATTGTTGAAGAAGTCCTGAGAGACCAGAACAATTCAAGATCAATTACTTTCCTTTCCTGCATCAGAGTTTCATCTGCTTCCAAGAGGTCTAGCATCTCAGCTGGGCGCATCCGTGATTGAGAAGAAAAGTTATCAAGTCAGGAGCAAGATTCGTTGAATGCAGCTGAAAGGGTTCAACACGAGATGGAGGAACGGATGCAAGAGCAGGAAAGGAGATTTGACGAGATGAGAAAGAAGCAGGATGATGAACTTGAAGAAGTGAAAAAGTCCAGCGAAGCGAATCGTCTGGCATTTGAGAAGAGGCAGAAGGAAATGGATGGCATGCTTAGTTACCTGTTGAGGATGTCGCAGAACTCCTAGTCCCAGTCCCCGTGACTTGGCCAAAAATCTCTACGCGCTAATGGGTCGGGTGGGCCAAAACATTGTTTTTTATTCCTTTAGTCATTCGAGTTTGATACAACAGTTTCAGTCTACCAGAATTTTGAAGTTTGCGTGTGATAAAAATACATATTTATAAATTTTCTGCCATTTCAAATATTTGCTTCCATTTAATTTTGTTTCGTAATTTGCATGGAATTTCAATTTTTAATCAAATTTGTCCGTGCAAAAAAATTGGTTACGGCGTCACATTCCTCCCGGCCCACAAGGCAGTTCCGAATGAGCCGACCCAAAAAATGACACGTCATCATCGTGGGCCCCACATGCAGACGCCACGTCATCGTTGACGGCCCCACCTACATGCTGCCACGTCAGCGTCGCTGGACCCACCTACCAGCTGCCACGTCATCTCCGCGGGCCCCACACGAAGGTGACACGTCATCGCATTGGCCCCACCTTTCAGCTGCCACGTCATCATCGTCAGACCCACCTACCAACTGCCACGTCAGCATCGTCGGACCCACCTGCCAGCTGCCACGTCAGCATCGTCGGACCCACCTGCCAGCTGCCACGTCACCATCGTCAGACCCACCTGCCAGCTGCCACGTCAGCATCGTCGGACCCACCTGTCAGATGCCACGTCATCGAGGTGGGACCCACCTGCCAGCTGCCACGTCAGCATTGCAGGTCCCACCTGCCAGAATCCTCGTGACGCCATAAATCTTCCGTGATGGCATATTTCGTCAACGAATATGCTAAACAGTGACAAATTTTCCTATTTTAGGTGACGTAGAAGGTCCGTCACGGGTAACCTATCTTAGGTGACGCCGTAAGGACCGTCACCGAAGCTCAATCTTGCGTGACGAAAATTTGTATTCCGTCACTATAAAAGAATCTGTGATGGAGCTTCCGTGATGACCCTGGTGACGCCATGTTTTCGTCACGAGGGAGTACTTAGTGACAGAAATGGCATTTTTGGTGACGAAAGTGATTTGTCACAAAAAATCTTTTCTCTTGTAGTGTTATTTGCCTCCGTGTTGATCTCATTAGGGGCGTACCTGGCAAGCGACAAGAATCTGTCACGTTACTCCACCACAGCCATTCTGCCTTGCTTTAACTCTCGGAATTCATCCCTCATTCAGGTGACTAGGCCCTACGGCACGTGGGTGCGGCTGGACTTGATTTTGAAAGCTTCCCATGTCATCACTTGACCATGGTTCATCAGGCGGATGTTGTTCCACCAGGTTCTTGCGTCTCCTGCCAAGTAATGGGTGGCAAAGAGAACCTTCTCGTTGTCATCTACTCTGGCTACATCCAAATTGTTTTCCATCGTCTGTAGCCAGTCATCAGCATCTAATGCATTCTCCGAAGTGCTAAAGATTGGGGGATTGGTATTCTGGAAATTCTTCAGCTTGGATCCTTGATGATCCTGGTTTCCATGTCCTTGGTTGTTCTGGGCCATCTGGGCTATCTGCTGCAGTGTTGCTAAGTTGGCCTGGCGCTCTGCCCTGCAGTGTTCATGGTCTGCAACTAACATCTGCATAATCTGCAACATTGGGTCCTGCGATGAGCTGCTCCCTCCTGGTTTTCCACGAGTCATCTGAAGATTGAGGTAGATAAAGGGGTAAGAGGGAATGTTCTAAGGTTCATAGTTTTGGTTTCAAAGCTAAAACTTTGAGTTTGACTCAGGTTTTGCAACTAACTTGATTTTCATTCATTCAAGCAAAGCACATGATACAAACACACACACCACAACAAGGAAAACAGATGGTTTTAAGAACCATTCTGCTAGCTACGATACAGTGGGACCGATACATCTCATGCTACGATAGTGCTCTAGTGCATCTACTCATCGTCGATGAAGTCGGAGTCCTCATCGTCAGTGTAGAAGTCCACGGCATCCTCCTCTAGAAAGTCATCATCATTGCTGAGGTAAGAATCCATGTCTCCCTGGATGTCTTCACCCTCCTCTTCTTCCTCCTTTGCTGCAAGCTGAGCTTCTTGCTCCTTGACGGTCATCTCGAGGTCAGCCACCTTCTTGCGAAGAAGGGCGATGTTGCGATCCTTATTTTCGCGCTGGAGGCGAAGAGACTGACGGTCCTTGACAAGCAGTGAGAAGTCTAGGCCTTCTGGGCGGCAATGACACGATTGTGGTTGGCAAACTCCCTAGCATTGTCCAACTCCTTCTAGCGATCGTACAGCAGGAAGTCAAGGTTATCCACTTGACGCTTCAACTCCGGGTGACTTGGCATCTCTATTGGCATTCCCATGAAGTCACGCCTTGCATAGTGCGCAATGCAGGTTCCTTGGATTTGGTTGACACTGAGGGCACATAGACGTGCGAGAGCTTCATGCATTGCCCTGGCTAATCCATCTAGCCAGTTGTTTTCCCATATGGAGAACTGGATTATCCCGGACGTTGGTGCTTCTATGCTTCCTCGAAGATCAGCGGTGACTAGCCACTGTAAATCTCCTCCTGGGGGTCCAGGAAGTTGAGCTCCAAGAAACTCCGGATGTGGGCGTCCCAATAACTCAGATAGTGAATCTAGATCCCTCTCGAAGATCAGCTGGCCTCCGTTGCCCAAGTGGTAGAACTTGCTGAACTGAATCTCCATCTACAAGAATTTAGGATGAGGAAGTTAGTGAAGTGATCAAGTGTGTCAAATTTTAGGTAGTAAAGTAAGAATTTGAGGAACATGAATTTTTTAGAAAGAATTAATTCCCAAGGGTAAGAGAGGAAATAGTTTTTCATAAATACTCACTTTGGTTTTGAAATTAATTTTTTGTTCAGACGTCAATTCTAACTAGGGTCTCCTATGGTCAGGATGGCTCTGATACCAACTTGTCAACACCCGGATTTTTAATCCCAGATGCCTGTTATGTCATACATCGCAATCCCAGGATTACCATTTTTGCGAGACATAACAGATTGGATATCACTGTACATCATCCATTACAAACCATAATAAGGTCTTACACGAATAAAGGATCTCATGATCCAGTCTTAATACAACAAGCAGCGGAATAAATAATAAGCGTAGCGGTGGGGTCCATCTTCATTGGCACAAGCAATGCTGACGATGGAAGATAATCCTAGTTATCATAGTCGTCCTGCTGCCCGTCATCTTGGTAGTCTCCTTCATAGTCTGGCCACAGGAATAGCCCGGGACAAAAGCCATCAGTACTCTTTAAGTACTCGCAAACTATCACTAACAAGTAAGATAGTGCTAGTGGCAACTGCTAACTCTATGTTTATTTGTAAGGTTAAGTTTGAAACCTAAGATGAGATCAGAAGCAAAGAAAGATAAAATAAAGTTCTAGAATCACTTAAGTTGGGAAGCTAGTGTCATAGTCACAACCCCGTTGTGGTCAAGTCAAGATTCATCAGTCATCTCATAAGTCGTTTTGAAAACATCTGACAACGAAACAGTATGGCCACTCCAACTGTCCATAATGGCGGATGCGGCTATTCGAATAGTTTGACACTCTACAGAGGTGGTACACTTTCACCACAAGATTCGATACATCTGTCAGGGATAACCCTGAATCATCATACTTAGTATGCAGATAATCAAACATAACCTTTCCTTTACACACCCTAGTATAAGCACTTCTCCTATGAGTATGGCCTCCCAACCATAACCATCTGTCATCTTGGGCACTGCATAGGTGGACACCATTGAGAGGTAGCCTCAGCTCAAACCTCTCCCGCGAGGGAACTAATACTAATGCATATAAATTTCCGGCTAAGCCTTACCCATTTCAGGTATTGTGGTTGTACGGTAAAATTGGAATGGTATCGCATCCGAATCCAACCATCAGTTTTTGCAAAAGGGCTAAGGCTCATGCCTCAACATTTTCGTCATCATAAATCATTTGTGTTTCTCAACACATGTCAAAACATCTCAATAGAATGACTCATCATTCCAAGGATTTCACAATTCATTTTCACCAATTGTTCCCATCTAAAGTGACTCAAGTTTTGATTTAGCTCTAAGCTACTAAGTTAAGAGTGTTCACTAAGGTGGGATGCTAATCTCAATATCATGCCATAGAATGACATCTAAGGTTATCTAGATAGGTCAAGTTTTATACTTTTTATGCTACCTTCAACAAGGGACTTTGGTAAAGTAAAGAAAGTAAAAACTTGAAAGTAAAAAACTTGGAGTAGGTACTTAGTCAAAGTGGTATAACCAAAGCATGCCTAATGCATCTTGCTTAGGTTATCTTACTTAATTCTAGCTTGCTAACAATAGCTTGCATTGTTGATGATGGCTTTCTAGTATAATATTTGCAAGTGTTAGCTTGCCTTGGTTGGTGAAGTGGTTGAAGTTTTCTTCCTCCTCTTCTTGGTAGAACTCCTCCTCCTCGAAAGCTTGGTCGGTACTATCGTCTATAAATACATATGGGATACACAATCACCAAACAATACTTAACTAGGCTACTTAGCATACTAAGGCACACATTTGATGATCTATTATCATCACAAGCATCACAAGGTTTTATTAACTAGCTTCATTCTTTTTATTTAAGAAAAGTAATTTCTACTCATTGAAAATAACTAAGATTTCATTTCAATTAAAATATGGGATCATATGGACACATGTCATCACCACATATTCTAACATAGGAGAATGTGATTTAAAGGTTGGATCATATTTTAATAAGTTTAAGTTTAATATTTAATGATTTAAAGTGACTAGAAATGCCTATATAGCATTATTTTGGTACTAGTCCAACGTCACCTCATGCAAACCTTAATATTATTACGTAATCAGATAGGTATGGTTAAGTGTGATTTTTGAGAGTTGGAATCAACTCAAGAGCTATTATGGTTGATTTTATGAAAATGTTTGAATGTGCAAAAGCTTCTGTCTTGTTATTTTTACTAGGAGAGATCTGTAACTCTAAATGAATTTATTCCAACGGGCTTGGATAGATCTTTTCAGAAGCTTTGCAACAAAATTGGAATCACTCAATTTGGTTTAGTAAATCTTCTTGAATTTATTTTTGAACTAAGGGACAGAAGTGAGTTCAAACTTAAATAGAAAAATATATATTTGAACTAACTAGGTCGCGCGGGAAAACTAACGGGTCGGCCTAGTGGCGCTCCGCGGAGTGGATGACAATTGACAGGGGGTCCCGCAGGTCAGTGACACATCAAACGCGAAGTGGTACGGGGCACTCTTAGCGCTACGATTAAAAGGTGGATCAACGACTGAGGATCGTCGTCCCCGGCGAACAGGTCGCCGACGAGAGCTAACCCTAGCGACTCGGTGGGGGTACATGGGGGCTTACCAGGGCTCCAGCTAGACGTGGCGAGGCGGGCAAACGAATAAGTCGAGGATGGCGGTTCTCCTGGAACTGGCGGCGTCCCGGGAGATGGCCTCGGTCAACGGCGCCCTTCTTCTCCCTCCGCAGCAGACTCCGGCGAAGTTTCGGCGCTGCGGACGGTGGCTTGCTCCAGTGGGGCTCTGGGAGTGTTCTGAGAGGGAGGGAATGAGAGTGGTGTGAGGAAACGGTGCTGGGGAGGCCTCTATTTATAGGCTCGGCGAGGCGGCATAGGAGCATGGGCGGTGCTCGCGGGTCACGACGGCACAGTGAGCTAGAGGTGTTGGTGGTGGACTAGGACGGTGGGCGGTGCCCTGGCGAGTGTCACGGTGGTGCGTGTGCAGTGAATTGCGGTCGGGAGAGGTGAGTGGCGCGGCGCGTACGATGTCTCCGCCGACGGTGAATTTTGCGGTGGCCGGCGACTACAGGGCACGGTCGGTGGAACGGGCATGTCCGTTAGCTTCCTAGGACGGTGGTGATCGTGTAGGCGGGCGGCTGGAGCGAGGCGGCGTCTGGTCGAGCGGGGACAGCACGTGAACTGCAGGTGGCGGCGGCATGGCAGACACGGTCCGGGTGCGGCGGTTCTTGTCTGCTCCTTGCTCTGTCCGCAGGCCGGGGCTAGCTTGGCGGTGGAGGTGGACCTCGGCGACGTGCTGGACATGGTGGGCGAGTTTGGCGGCGGCTGTGGCGCGTTGTCGCCGGTGAGGGTGCTCAATGGTGCTCGACCTTAATGGCCATTACCATTTGGTTGTGTGCACAGTGGGTGGCCGGGCTAGAGGTAGGGGGTGCACTAGGGTGGCTTTGGTTGCAAAATGGGAGACCACATTGGTCCAAACACTACTCACAATAGTGTTTGTGGTTTTTGTTTGAATTGTGCCCACAAGGTGTTTGTAGAAATGGCCGAAAGAGTTCAAGTTTTGAATTTTGAGGTAAATTTTGGTGGAGTTGTTAGTCACATGCTTAAGCATCTCTGGTTGCTTGGGATTTGAAAATGGAGTTCATTTGAGTGGTTTTTGAATAAGTGTGATCTTGATACCTACACTAGATTCAATTTTTAAATGCCATTTAAAATTAGTGCTTGAAAGTTTTTGGTAGATCACAAAGTGGGCCTTGGTACATCACTACTTGTACTAGCAAGGGGTGCAAAGATCCACATTTGTTTCTGTTAAGATTTGAGTTCTAGGAATAGCCAAAGTAGGCATGGTAGTAAAAATGGCACAAATGACCATTTCCTTCTTTTATTCATTTTGATTTGTTTTTTCTTTCGGATTTGTTTGGGAATGATCTAGATGATGTTTAATTCACCTAAGAATCATTTTACAATCAATGGATCACTTAAACATGGCAATTCAAAACAACTCCTAATTTATATGCACACACATGTGAATGCTTAATTATTTTTAAATGGAAAAGTTTTTGTTAACTCTAAATTTGATGATTTGGATCTTAATAAGCTTGGATTAGAGTTTTGGGATGTTACAACCGTCTACTTCATGGGGCAGTTTCACGAAATGTTTGGATTTGGTAGGGGTGAGATGAGTTTGCCTTGAAATGGCCCCTCTCGGTAGTTGGCGGCCCAACATTTCGAAACGGGGAAATTTCAAGCAACTTACGTACCGCGGTGCAAACGAACAAGCCCCTTTTCTTGATGCCGCCGCAAATGAGGTCGTTGGCCTTTTCGACTTTACCGTTGATCTGAGGATGTGCCACCGAGGCGTAGCTGATGTTGATCCCTATGTTTCCGCAAAAATCCTAGAACTCGTTTGAGGTGAAGTTTGTTCCATTGTTGATGATGATGCTATGCAGCACCCCGAACCAGAAGACAATGGACTCGAAGAAGTTGACAACAGTGGCTCCTGATTGATTTGTCACCGGCATGGCCTCAATTCACTTGGTGAATTTGTCGACTGCGACAAGGAGGTGGACATAGCCTCCAGGTGAAGATTTTTGTAGCTTGCCGACCATGTCGAGTCCCCATTGAACGAAGGGCCAGGCCATAGGTATTGGCCTGAGTTCTCCACCAAGTGCATGCGGTTTATCCGCAAATCGTTGGCAAGCGTTGCATCTCTAGACGATGTCCTTGGTGTCGCGCATTGCTGTTGGCCAGTAGAACCCAGCTCGCAGAGTTTTGGTGACGAGGACATGACTGCCGACGTGATGACCACAAGTTCCTTTGTGTATCTCGAGGAGGATGGATATTTCGTCTCCATTGGAGACGCATCGTTGAAGGATTCCTGTGATGTTGTGTTTGTACAATTCGCAGTTAATGAGGGCAAAAGCCTTGGATCGTCGTGCTATATGACGCGCATCTGTCAGGTCATCTAGTAACCTTTTGCTGAGCAGGTATGTGATGTATGGTTGTCTCCAGGATGGCTCGATCATCATGACCTCCATGGGGCCCTCGAGTCATGTCCTTTGCTCCATGTCCACGAGTGCCTTCGGTTCGTCGGGTGGTGTATCCCCCGAGTCCTTTGACATGCAAGCTTTCTGCTCTGGAGCCTTTGGTTTGATGGAGCGTTCATAGATTTTCTCTAGGAATACTCCAGGTGGCACCAGGGCACAGGTGGAGCCAATATTGGCGAGTGTATCCACCTCTTCGTTGCTTTCGCGGCCGACGTGCCGTAGTTCGCAGCCATCAAAGTAACCTTCGAGTGCACCATAGAGGTCGCGATAGGCGATCATGTTGTTGCTCAGAGCATCAGACTGGTTCATGGTTTGATTTATGACCAGTTTAGAGTCACCGTAGATGACGAGTCACGTTGCGCCACAAGCTTTGGCCATCCGCATCTCGTGGAGCAGGGCTTCATATTCAGCTTCATTGTTGGAGGCGTGGAACTGCATTCGCAGAACATAACTCATCTTATCACCTTGTGGCGATGTCAGGATGACGCCCACGTCAGCTCCTTCTCGATGTTTTGATCTGTCAAAGTGCATTGTCCATAGACAGGATATGTCTGGCATGTCGGGGAGCTGGTTCTCCATCCAGTGGACGAGAAAGTCCGGGAGTACTTGCGACTTTATCGCATCTCGCTTCTCGTATGTGATGTATCATGGCGATAGTTCTATCCCCCAAAGAACGACTCGTCCGGTGGCATCGAGGTTGTTGAGGATGTGACCTAGTGGAGCGTCGTTCACCACAATGATGGGGTGCTCCTGGAAGTAGTGGCGCAGTCTCCGGGTTGTCATGAAGACGTCCTATGCCAGCTTCTGATAATGCAGGTACCACTATTTTGTCGGCATTAGCACCTCCCTAAGGTAGTAGACTGGGTGTTGTACCCCGTGGACTTTGTTTTCTTTGGCTCGTTCCACCATGAGAACAGTACTAACCACCTGGTTGGTGGCGGAGATGTATAACAACGAGGGCTCCTTTTCTTGAGTGCGACCAACACTGGCGAAGTGGATAATGGACGCTTGAGGTCTTGGAATGCCTCTTGTGCTTCTTTTGTCCACTCGAATTTATCAGTCTTGCGAAGGAGTTGGTAGAAATACAACGCCTTTTCGCCCATTCGACTGAGCGCTGTGATTCACCCAGCTAACTGCTGGACGCCTTTTATGTTCTTCGGCTTCTCCATGGTATGGCCTTTATTTTCTTTGGGTTGGCCTCGATCCCTCTCGCGGAGATGAGGTACCCAAGCAGTTGCCCAGATGGTACGCCGAAGGCGCATTTGTCCGGATTCAGCTTGATCGGGTAGCGGTCGAGGTTATCGAAAGTCTCATGGAGATCTTCGAGTAACAAGGCTTCCTCCTTAGTTTTGACGATGATGTCTCGTGAAGTAGGCTTGCATACACCGCTGATAGGTGGCCCCTGCATTTTTTAGCCCGAAGGGCATTGTTGTGTAGCAGAAGACGCCAAAGGGCATGATGAAGGTCGTTTTCTCCTGGTCTTCCTCCTTCATTCAAATCTGGTGGTAGCCTGAGTAGGCGTCGAGGAAGCAGAGGCGCTCGCATCCTGCGGTGGAGTCGATTATCTAGTCAATCCGCGGCAATGGGAAGTGGTCCTTTGGGTAATGTTTATTCAGGGAGATGAAGTCCACGCACATCAGCAGGATATCTGTGTCCTTTTAGGAATGAGCACGGGGTTTGCTACCTAGGTTCTTTCCTTGAACTCGCGTATGAAGTTAGAGTCGAGGATTCTGTTCACTTCCATACCTATCACTTTTGCCCTTGGCTCAAACATTCGACGTATCGTCTGCTTCACTGGTCTTGCTTCAGGATTTACATTGAGTGAGTGCTCGACGAATTCCCTAGGAACCCCTGGCGTGTCCGCTGGACACCAGGCAAAGATTTTGCAGTGCTCACGGATGAATTCGACGAGCGCAAGTTCCTATGGAGGACTCAAGTTGTTGGCGATGAGGGCCGTCTTGGTCGGGTCCGTTGGATGGACCTGGACAACCTTGGTCTGTACTGATGAGTCGAAGGATTGGTCAGGTGATCTTGGCTTGCTCGCAGAACGTAGATTGTTGTCTGTTGGCTCCTTCAACCTCAGTAGTTCCTCCTGCATGCCGAAAGACTAGGAGATTCTATTGAATTCCCTGTCGTAGCTATCTGACCTCTCAAAGCTTCTGTTGACAGTGATAATGCCATTGGGACTCGGTATCTTCCTCTGCAGGTAGGCGTAGTGTGGCACCACCATGAACCTCGTGAACGCGACATGTCCAAAGATGCAATGGTATTGCGAGGGCCAGTCGACCACCTCGAATTCAATGCATTCTCGTCAGAAATTTGTTGGCGTTCCGAAGATGATATCCAAGTTGATCTTGCTTAGGGGATATACACCCTTCCCTGGGACGATGCCGTCGAATGTTGTGTCTGAGGTTTCCAGGCAGGACAGGGGGATTTGCATGGCATGCAGGGTGCTTGCGAACATGCAGTTGATGCCGCTGCCGCCGTCCATGAAGATGTGACTCATCTCTAAGCCTCCAATTTGTGCGTCGAGCACCAGGGGACAGTGACCTGTGCGAGGTACTTGACGCGGCTGGTCGCGCTTGTCGAAGGTAATGTAGGACTCGCTCCCACTGAGGTACCCAATGGTGGAGGGTGGAGATTTCATCGCCAGATTAACTTGGCGAGTGATTGATTTTTGCACTCGATTTGATTGGTATCCTTTTTGCATCATTCCCATGTTTCCCAGTGCTTACAGGTACTTCTCGCCTCTGTTGTTCTCGACTGGCGTGGCCCGGGTGGTGGTGGTGCTCCGTGAGCCACGACACTTGGGGCAGCTCCGTAGCCTTGGTTTATCGTGTCGTGCTTCATCTAGGCCAGACCTTCGTGGAGCCTGAGGAACTCACGGCAGTCCTTCAGAAGGTGATTGGATTTTTTCTTGTCGTCATGCTTGTCGTTGTAGAAGTGTACGTTGCACGGTGCGGACAATTTGTCCTGGATAGATATTCCATGTGCCTCATCACGAGTGCGGCATTGCCACACCTGCGTGGTTTTCCTGCTGTCGCGGTATCCACCACTATGGTATCCGCTATTGCAGTTGTTGTCGTCGCGTTTGTCGGTGTAGCCAGCCGCGACCATGTCGACTTCCTTGCGGTCCTCGTAACCGCGCATCCAACGTTTTCCTTGGCGACCGGGTCTGCAACCGAGGTCGTCATCGTCATCCGAGTGGACGCGGTTTTTCACCGAGTCTTCTCCATCAGCCCACATGTTCGCGATCTCCATGAGGTGGTCAATTGTTTTGGGCTTTGAGCGGCCCAACTCCTCTCTGAACTCTCTGCGGCGCACGCCGCCGTTGAATGTGTCGATTGTGCGGTCCTCAGAGATGTCTTCTGCAGAGTTTTTGATGATAGACCCCCTCTGGATGTATGAGCGCAGCGACTCGATGGTCTTTTGGCAGCAGCCTCTTAATTCTTCGATTGATGCTGGCCTTTTGTAAGTGCCCTTGATGTTTCGCACGAAGCTGTTGATGCACTCGACTTTCAACGTAGAGCTCGTTGGGAACCCCAAGAGGAAGGTATGATGAGCACAGCAGTAAGTTTTCCCTCAGTTATGAAACCAAGGTTTAATCGAACCAGTAGGAGCAAGGAAACACCCCAAAGGTGTTACTAGCTCAGCTTTGACAGGGCGCACTACCGGTGCTAGTTGCAACGTGGAGACCTACACAACACAACCACAGAACTTTGTCCCCAACTTGCGATGAGGTTGTCAATCTCACCGTGTTTTGCGGAAAACAAAGGATTAAACGTATCGAATGGAAAGAAGTAAAAGTTTGCAGAAAGTAAACACAAAGCAGTAAACAGTTGTAGATTGTATGTAAAAGACAAGGACCGGGATCCATAGTTCACTAGAGGTGGCTCTCCTTAGATAGATAACATGCTGGGTGAACAAATTACAGCGGGGCAATTGACAAAAACCAAGAAAGCAATACATGCATATACTAATCATCTTGACTCCTTTGAGACTTGATTGGGCATTACCACATAATACATAGATCGCCATACAACTGTATCTATGACTAATAATCCACCTTCAGGTTATCATCCGAACCCCCTCCAGTATTAAGTTGCAAGAAACAGATTATTGCTGTACGAACTGAGTGTAAAGTAAACAATACAATTGTTCTATGAACAAAGGATCGTTGTTTTCTCCCTAGTAGCAACATCACATCTAGTACCTTAGAGCTTTCTGTCACTTCCCCAGATTACCAGAGGCATGAACCCACTATCGAGCATAAATACTAACTCTTGGAGTTGCTAGCATCTACTTGGCCAAGATAGCTACTAACAACGGAAAGCATGCATGATCTCAAATAACAAAGACATGATAGAATCAATAATCAATCTGAAATAGCATCTCAATATCCATCGGATCCCCGCAAACAAAACATGTATGGATTACAAATAGATGATCTTGATCATGAACAGATCTCACAAGATCTAAACATGAAAGCACAAAGGAGGAGAAACCAGCCATCTAGATACTACATGGATCCGTAGTCCAAGGATGAACTACTCACGCATCACACCGGAAGCTTGCATGGTGATGAAGAACGCCTCCAGGGTGAATTCCCCTCTCCGGCAGGGTGCCGGGAAGAGCTTCAGATCCCTCCCGATCTAGGGATGGAAATGATAGCGGCTACAGACTCTTTCGTGGATTTTTGATCGGGTACCTAGGGTTTTCGTCCCGAGGGCAACTTATAGGCGGAAGGAGAGGCCGAGGGGGTGCTGGGGTTGGCCAGATCACCCCCTAGCGGGGGCCAAGCCTGGCCGCGCGGCCAGGTGGTGTGGCCGGCCCCTGGCCCCTCTCCGTCTTGTATTCTGGCACTTGATCCCTTCCGGAAAATAGGCACTTTGGCTTTTGTCCCGTCCAATTCCGAGAATATTCATTTTCTGACTTTCCTGGAACCAAAAACAGCAGAAAACAGGCAGCTGGCACTGTGGCTCTTGTTAATAGGTTAGTCCAAGAAATCATATGAAAAGTACTCCAAAGTTGGAACAAAACACAAGAAAGTGGTTAAAACCAAGCATGGAACATCAAACATTATAGATACATTTGCAATGTATCAAAATCTCCAAGCTTAACTCCTGCTCGTCCTCGAGTAGGTAAGTGATAAAAAGAAATAATTTTTGAGGTGACATGCACCATCAAAGACTTGATCAAAGTATTTGCAAAACACTCAAAGCTGGGATCATAGTACTTCAATCATAACATGAAAGACAAGGTTGTATCAATAAGCAAAGAAACTATGATGCAACATGAAAAGGCACAAAACAAAAGATTCATGAATAACAATGCTTTGCAAGACGTTTGTTTGTTTCACATAAAGAAAAAACAGCATAAAAGTATTCAGCGTGTCCCTCATAGACTAGCAAATATAAATGCATAGGACACCTTCAAAGTTCATAAGAGTGACTAGATACAATATTTAAAACAAGCAATAACAAGTTATGCATCAATCAACTAGTCTTGGGACAATGCACATAGAACTAAGAATGGCCACTATGCTCTCAAAGTAGTGCATAAAGTTAGAAGGTGGAGACTCAATATAATGGTGGAAGAAAGACCTTTTGTAAAAGGAAGTAGGGATTCAAGTCTCATAAAGAGCTTCCAAAAATTATGGTACTTATAGCTTTCAGCTCTCATTGCCCCTATCATAAGCATCTTTAAGTGATTAAGGTTAAAGTGACACAACTAAGAAGATATGCTTGACAAGTTATAAACCGAAATCTCATGCCCCTTACTTACGAAGACCGATCCTCATGCTACTCAACTTCAGTCACGAGTAAGCTCTTGTCATTGTAAGTATATGTGTATCATTAAGAACTGCCAACGGGGTACCCCTTGCACATGATACGGGAGCTTTCCCATAATCAAAATGACAAGGCAAGCAGACAATGAGCATCTCAGCGATCTTTTTATTTGCTATTTGCATAGGTTTTTATTGAGGATGCTTCATAGAGTGCTCATTATGGTGATGCTGCAAGTTTCCACCATGATTAGGCATGGCTTAGGCTAGCGGCCCAGGCGTTTCTCTAACACACATACAAACTCCATGATCTTACAAGTTCCACTTTTATTTCACACCGTCGGGATCCGTAAGCAAAAGAACATGATATCAACGGGGTACAAAGTACAAGTGCAAATGTTGAAAGCGTTCCCCATGAAACATGGTTCTGCTAATTTCAACTTATAAAGCGCAAGCATATACGCAACAAAGAAGGACCCAATGGTTCAAGTTTATTAGAGACAATAAAGTAAAGTGTGCCATCAAGTTCGTGAGAGCTTTAATCACTAGTTTTTTCTCATAACAAGTGGAAGGTAAACAAAAGCATGAATATACTTGGAATAGAATAAGCTAGTAGGTAGGTATGGTGGAATCTTTGGAATAACTTGGTTTAGGGAGTTGGACGCATGAGTGGAACTCATACTTTGTTGTGGAGGCTAGCAACAGACTGGGAGCGACAAACTAAGAGAGCAATAATGGCCATAATCATGCAGAGCGACAAAACATCATTGATCAAAGCATAGAGTGATACAACAAGTTGAAAACCAAAGGATCATAAAGGCTATGGTGACTTGAGATAGTCATAACATGGTGTGAGCATGCGCCAAGTCAACCCAAATAAAGCATCAAAGGAGAATACCACTATACTATGCTTTAATATGCTAAAACAACGCATGATTCATCCAAGGCACATTAAGCAATCTCAATTGTTTATAACAAGTCATGCTACAACAAAGAATACTAAGCATAAATCCAAAACTATATCAAGCATGGCATGACAAAGCACATGCCACAGTCAAAAACAAGCTCTTTTTATCACAAAAGCATGAACTTTCCTACTCTTTTCCAAACCAAACCAAACTAATTGCAAACCAACGTATGAAAGAGGTTGTCCAACCAACTTATTCAGAAAACTAAGCAAACCAAGCAAACTAAAAACCAAAACAAAAACGAAAAAGAAGACGCTCCAAGAAAAACACAACTGTGTATGAAACAATAAAAATGAAGCGTTTGGAAGAAACCTGGAATTTTTATTGACGAAGAAGGGGATGCCTTGGGCATCCCCAAGCTTTGACGCTTGAACTTCTTGGATATTTCTTGGGGTGACACGCGTGGAATCCCCAAGCTTGAGCTTTAGTCCATCGTTCATCTCATTACTCATTCCTTCCATACACCTGAAATTTTTTCTTCATACAAAACTTCACACAATCTCATTAGCAACATTAGTGCACTTACGATAAATAAGTCTCAAGGTTCAGTTATAACACCAAATAAACTTCCATTAGAACACTAGCTACTGTAGCACTTCCCTCAAAAAGCTCAATTCCCCAAAGGAACTTAAGAAGGAACTAACAAGAAGCAAATGCAGAAAATGGCAGAAATCTGTCAAAAAAGACCAGCAGGTAAAGACGAATTTTTTAGAAGATCTTCTGTTGCTCAAATAAAAAAGTGTTGAACTAACGAAAGTTAGATAACAACCTGGAGCAGAAGCAAAAAAAATTAAAGCTCAATCCGACATACAGAACTCTCTCAGGAATGTTTACGGTGAAGCACAGAAATCTGTTTCGGGACAGCAACTTTCCCAATCATTACTTCACTCTCAATAGAGGTTACTCTTGGCACAAAAAGCAAATAAAAAGAATAAGGAGCGGTTATTACTGAAGTAATAACTTGCAAGACTCATCTAAAACTCTTGGATTATCTCCCAACAAGTACTTTTCTTTAACGCCTTTAAGTTAGGCATAAGAAGCAAAGAAAGAATCAAGTGTTCTCAAATGAAGAAGCATTAAGACCAAATTTCTTGCCCTTACCTATCTTATTTTTATTCTTAACCTTTGGGAAAATGTGATTGTTTGGTGGAGAAGAAAGGTGCATGGTCCCCTTTCCCACATCTATTATTTCTCCAAGGAGTTCTAATAGGGACCTTCCAAGTGTAATTTATCCTTTTCCTGCACATTCAATAACAAGATAATCAGTAGAAATCATTTTCCCAAGGATCTTTGTAAACACTCCTTCAGCTATTCCAATAGGTAATATGGTAGCATTATTAGCAAGATATATTTCTCTTCCTCCTTCAGTAAGATCCCAAAGATTCAAAGATTCATAAATATCTTTGGGCATAAGACAAAATTCAGACATGATATCGCAACAGGCTTGAAAAGTTTCAGTGTTTATCTCAATCTTTACTGTAGGGAGCCACTTTGATGGTTCAGAATTTATTGGAACATAATTGTGATGCTCCCTAAGCATATCATAGCAACTTTCATAGCCTCAAGAGTGTTCAACCTAGCAAATATTTTTGTGAAAGAAATATCAGTTTGGCTAGGCATAGTGTAAGTGAGGATCAATTTATTTATAGCATTAATGGCATCATCCTCATTACATTGGAGGAAATCTCCTCCCACAATAGCATCTAAAGCATATCTATAGCAAAGAGCAATCCCAAGGTAAAAACTGCTAAGGAACAAGCCTTGAATCATTTTAGGCTCAGTCTTTTCATGTAGATCAGAGATTCTAGACCAAGCTTCCTTAAAACTTTCCTCAATTCCTTGTTTAAAAGTTAGAATCATTTCCTCTGGTGACATAGTGATTGGAGAAAGGCTAGACATAGTGGCAACTCAAGATAGGAACTAATTTTTTTGTGTTTTCAAATAAGAAAGCAAAACAAGTAAAACTAATTTTTTTGTGTGTTTTTGAAGAACAAAACAAGCAAACAAAGCAAAAAATAAACTAACTCCCCGGCAACGGCGCCAGAAAAGATCTTGATGCACCCGACTTTCAACGTAGAGCTCATTGGGAACCCCAAGAGGAAGGTATGATGAGCACAACAGTAAGTTTTCCCTCAATTATGAAACCAAGGTTTAATCGAACCAGTAGGAGCAAGGAAACACCCCAAAGGTGTTACTAGCTGAGCTTTGGCAGGGCGCACTACCGGTGCTAGTAGCAACGTGGAGACCTGCACAACACAACCACAGAACTTTGTCCCCAACTTGCGATGAGGTTGTCAATCTCACCGTGTTTTGCGGAAAACAAAGGATTAAACGTATCGAATGGAAAGAAGTAAAAGTTTGCAGAAAGTAAACACAAAGCAGTAAACAGTTGTAGATTGTATGTAAAAGACAAGGACCGGGATCCATAGTTCACTAGAGGTGGATCTCCTTAGATAGATAACATGCTGGGTGAACAAATTACAGTGGGGCAATTGACAAACACCAAGAAAGCAATACATGTGTCGTCGGATTGATGACAAGTACGCCATGAGGGGGTCCTCGAGGCGTGCGGAAGAGAGGGGGGGTGAGATGTACGGTATTCCGGGACGGTGAGCACACAAGTTTACCCAGGTTTGAATCCGCCGGCTTTGGACGGATCCTACTCCTGCTAGCAATCCAGTAATGCGGCAGAGCCGGAATATGGGTTACAAAGGTTTTGCCTGTGCGAGTTGAGGGTCTAAAGTATTGGGTGTTATCTGGTGCCCTAAAGGCTCTCCCTAGGATGGCTTATATAGATATCCGGCCTAGGGATTACAGGAGAGATCTATCCGGCTACGACTAAGAGTCTGTTACAGAGTACATCTTGAACTACAAGTAACATTTATGGGCCTAAGTCGGTAAGTCTTCTGGGCCTTCCCGTAGCCGGTTTGGACTCCGTGTTCTCTCCCTGACTGGGCCACCCGTGAAGCAAAGCTCTAACCCAAAGTGGGCCACCCTGGTCAGTGAGGGACTGTGAGGATACCCGGAAAGTATATCCCCAATAACAGCCCCCAGAGGCCTCCAAGATCCAAAGTCGGATTTTATCATCGTCTAGCTAGATCCTCGGCTTGAAGAATCTTGAAGTGTTCCTGAAACTTCACAACAAAAAGATACGATCTGGGTCTTAAAAATAAGTCGGACCTTGCAATTGGTTACTCGGATTTTCCAGCTCCCTTTTAAACTAAGCCGGAATTTGGTCTCTAACGCCACCTAACACAAGCATGGTCAAGTCACGTCATCTGACAGACGTTTCATCAGCACGACCGTTGGTGGGTCCGCGGTTCGTGGAACCGAGGCGCCGTTTCAATGCGTGCATGGAGATCGAGGCGACGCAATCATCGCGCGGGCCCTTCCCAGTTCTTTCCATGACACGTGGCGGTTACGCTGTAGCGTTTGCATGAATCTTGGCGCAGGTAGGTGGATATAAGGGGTTTAGATTTCTTCTTCTCCTTTCCACCAGTCCCTTGCCGTTTCTTTCCTCCCAATCCTCCTGCGCGCACAGAGCCTCCTTGTTCTCCCTCCACAAAGCTCCTAGCGCCTCCCCTTTAAGGTCACCCTTCCACCGGAGAAAATGGCTTCATCTTCCTCCAGTTTGGCGGCGGCAGCGGAGGTGGCGAAGGCAGAAGCAGCAGCAGAGAAAGAAAACTACAGGGGAATCTGGATCCCCTGCGCTCTCGACGAAGCAGGCCTTAAGAACGTGGAGAAGGAGGGGCTCCTCACCGCCCGCAACTGGCGGAGCAGCTCCGGCGATACCGTCCCCAATCCGCACGAGGGCGAGCGCGTCCACTTCGGCACCCATCTGGACCGAGGTTTGTCCTTTCCTCCCTCGGAGTTCTTCTCCGAGGTGATTGACCACTATGGAGTTCAACTCCACAATCTTCCTCCCAACTCCCTTCTAGAGATGAGCGCATATGCTGCGCTTTGCGAGGGCTTTCTCGGCATTAGGCCGAGTTTGCTTCTCTTTCGGTTTTACTTTCATGTCCGGAGGAATTCCATCACTGCCGGTGTTCCTTACATCACCGGCACCATTAGTTTTTCTCTTAGACGAGACCGGGCATATCCCAAAATTTCTGCCAGTGACTCGGTCAAACAATGGCCAGCCACTTTTTTCTATCATCGGGATATTCCGGCTCCCGGCAAAGCTACTGCTTTGCCGGCTTTTGTCGACGGAGCCGCCACGGCCCAACCATCCTGGGACGAGGCCGCTCCAGCTCTCACAGATGATCTGATCCTTGCTAAGAGGCGGATCGAATATCTGATCAAGCACAAGGGTCTGAAGGGATCCGACTTGGTCCAGTGCTGGGTCTCACGCTGGATCTAGCCACTTCAGTACCACGGGGATAGACTGATGCATTCCGTCACGTCTTCCCTGACCGACTCCCTCCGCATCAGCCCCAAAGCCTACACCACTAAGGGCTACATAACCCAGATCAAGTGGATGATCAAGGAGCGGATCGAGAGGCGGATTCCAGAGGTTTCTCTGGACATGCACACGAAGGAAAACCCCGTGGTTCCGGTAAGCTTTTATCATCACATCTTTTATGTGTTTCTATCTTCGAGTTACATTGCAATGCTGATACATTTTCTTGTTTTCAGCTTGCTGACATCCCTGAGTCGGAACTTGCTCCGCTCGAAGGATACCCTCCGGAGTTCTCTCAGGAGGTGGAAGTGGTTCCACTGCCGGATCTTGCGCTCAGGAAGCGCAAAGCTCCGACAGTAGCAGTTGGCACAAATGAGGTGCCAGTCGTGAAGAGGTAACCTTCTGTCACAACTTTTCCGCCTTTGTTGTTTACTCAAGTTTCTTTCCGAGATGTAATGTTTCTACCTTTACTACTCTCACAGAGCAAAATCAATCATCAAGGGCAAGGGGAAGGGGATTTCTTCGAAGCCCTTGCGCCAGACGAAGCTTACAATAGCTTCCCCTGTTGTGGCTCCTCCGACTCCGGCCCCTCAACCTTCTGCAACTCCGGTGATCATCCCTTCTCCGGTGATTGCAGAAGATCCGGCTCCTCAAGCGGAGCCGACGATCCTTGGGTTGCATACTGACGTCACCACCAGTGTGTCAGCTCAAGATAAGGGTGAATCCTCTTCGGATAATGATCCCTCGCCTGAAGTCTTCGCTGACAACCTCCTCAACAATCCGGGTCTTGCCAAATTTGGCCTGACCCGGAAATCGGAAGAGGAGATCCAGCGGCTGGCCAGGCAAGTCCTAGACAAAATCCATTTATCCCCCGAAGAGGAGGCGCAAGAAGCAGAGGACGTCAAGTTCTTCGACCTTCTTACTCAAGTCCGCCTTCACGACGAGAGGATCAGGACTGGCGAGCTTCCAATAGCTCTAGTGATCCCTCTTACTCTCGCCGAGAAGGTGGGAGCTGAAGTGAACGCGGGTTTGGACAAACTCACCCGCGAGCAATATGTAAGTCGGAATTCCAACTCTTGTTTTTACATTATGTTATATCATATCCTCTAGCCCCCAAGCATGAAGTAGGATATAGAATCCGAGTTTATGCTTTCATTAGGATGCCAAAGAACGAACTAGTGTAGCCCCAAGGCTCGTGCTGATATTTAGTAAAAATATTAGCCCGAGTCTTAAGTAGCTTTCTGACTTTGGGTATTCTGACTTACAGAAAGTATGTTCCTATAACCAGGAATTATTGTCCAATGTCTGTAATAAGCGGAGAGAGATCAAAGCTCTCCGGCTTAAAAATGCTGAGCTCAAGGTAGCCAAGGACGAAGCCAAAGGTAAATCGAGATTCAAACCTTGCCTTTTGCTTTTTAATGTCGAATTTTTCTGAACTGTTGTTCTTTTTCTACTTACAGCGTTGGTGAAACAATCCATCGCTATGATTGAAGAGGCCGAGAACCTCAAGACCTTGGTGGTGGAGAACAAAGGACTTCGCCAAGAGCTGGAAAAGCTCAAGGTGGATCATGAAACGAGCATAGCTCAAGTCCTGGAATCTTCCTCCATGGCCACTGAAGAGCGCAATCGCAAGATTGCCGCTCAAGATAAAGTTATCTCGGACCTCAAGAATGAGGTTGACAGAGAGAAGGATATCTCCCAAGCACTCTGGGCTGAACTCCAGAGTCTTCGGGAGGAGAAAGCCAAGATTGACGACGTCATTCTTGGTAAGTTCCATCTATCTAACTTATCATTTCCTCGACTTTTATCAATGTCGGTTTTTCCTTATCTTCATTTTGTGTATAGGTCCTCTGAACTTGACGGACTCCTCCTCGTCCGAGCCCCGCACTCACTGGCTTACCCAAGTCGGTGATCTTCTTCATGACTACCGCCAATCCCTTGAGGATATTGGCGAGTCTCTTAGGATTTCGGACATGCCAAGCATGTCGGACTTCCAAGTGCAGGAGAAGGACAAGGAGATGCCGCAGCTCGTTCGGGACTGGAACATGTCCTACGCACGGACTGCCGCGTAGAATGCCCTCTCCATGGTCATGAGCCACCATGGAAACATGGAAATATGGCAAGTGACTAAACGGTACTGCAAGGTAGACGAAGACGGCCAGGAGCAAGAACTTCAAGCTATCATGCACTCCTGCGCCAGATATGGGTGCCACGTAGCTGACCTGACCAGCTACGAGATCCCCTTCTTCACCCGCGTGGATACTCCACCACCTCCCATAGAAGATGCCGAAGAAGTTTCCGACGATGAACGGACCACCTCGGATTCGGACATCTCAGAACGATATCAAGGCGGAGTGACCAGCGAGCCTGTAGATCCTTCATCTCCTCCTACATCATAGACCACAAACTTATGTATTATTCTGTGAAAGAACATGAGGCGTTTTGTAAATATAAAGTACTATGGTGTTTGCTAGTGCTAAGTTTTTTTATCTATTCAGCACTTTTGTTTTAGACTTTTTGTGTGCTTGAAATGTTTGCATAAGCACTTAGAATTTTTCGTCTCTACTTATCGTTTATCTAGCTTTCCGCCTCATCCCTTTCATGAGCCGGCTAAACCTTCAGCCGGAAACTTTGCCGAGCAACAGAGCTCAATTGCTAAACCAGTTTAAACTCGGAAACAAAGTCGGCTTCCAGTACCAACAATTCACTACTCAGAAAATACCCGCATCCAGCAATCAGACAAATAACCTAAGTAAAGACTAGAAGTTTTTAGAGTTATACTCGAAGGTAGCAGTTTTAGAGTCAGAAATCTAAACCAGAACGAACATGAGCATAAAGTACTTTCAAGCATTCTGGGATTTTTGACTATGACATGATCATTAGGAAATAAGATGGTAAAAACTTCTCAGGAAAACTTTGAGGTAACCAAAACTTTTATTTCTCACAGAACATGTACATATGTATGATTACAAAGAAGGATAAACTAAGAATAAAAGGGACGTAGCTGAGCAATATTCCATGGTCTGTCCAACTCATCCGGATTTGTACTGCCTCCAGCTCTCTTTCTCTTCTTAGTAGCAGGTCTTTCTTTGACTGGCCTCATGTCAGTTAAGTAGTACGATCCATTGTGCAATACTCGACTAACTAAAAAGGGCCCTTCCCATACTGGGGAAAGTTTGTGTTTTCTTTGTTGCACAAGCCAGAGAACCAAATCACCTTTATTAAAAGATCTAGTTCAGACTCTCTAGCTATGATACTTGCGTAACTTCTGTTGATAGGCTGTAGATCTCATTGCAGCAACGACGCGAACTTCTTCGACTAAGTCGAGATCATTTTGTCGAGAAACCTCGGCATCCTCTTCGATATACGCGGCCACTCTAGGAGAAGTATGAATTAAATCACTAGGAAGAACTACTTCTGCGCCATAGACCAAGAAGAAAGGTGTGTATCATGTTGACCTGTTCGGAGTTGTTCGCAAACTCCAAATTACAGAAGGTAGTTCCTCTGCCCAAGCCCCCGCAGCATGTCTCAGTGGTGCTTCGAGTCTCGGTTTCAAGCCTTGTAGAATTAAACAATTTGCTCTTTTGACTTGTCCGTTAGCCTATGGATGTGCGACTAACGCAATGTCAAGCCGGATATTTTGCTCATCGCAGAATTCAGCCAGTTCTCCCATAGAAAAGTTACTCCCATTGTCCGTGATAATGCTATGCGGATAACCATACCGGATTATAACATCCTCGACAAATCTTTTGGCTGTTGCTCCATCACAACTAGTGACAGGTTTAGCCTCGATCCACTTTGTGAATTTGTCCACCATCACTAAGAGGTGCGTGAATCCACTTGGTGCTCGTTTAAAAGGTGCTACCATATCAAGCCCCCAGACCACAAAAGGCCATGTTATAGGTATTGTTCGCAGTTGATCGGCCAGAACATGAGCTTGCTTGGCGTAATTTTGGCAGCCTTTGCATGTATTGACTAATTGTTCGGCATCTGCCTAAGCTGTAAGCCAGAAAAATCCATGTCGAAAGGATTTTGCCACTAAAGATTTGGCTGCAGCGTGGTGACCACACTCGCCTTCGTGGATTTCTCTTAAGATCTCCACTCCTTCTTCCACAGATACACAGCGCTGAAAACCCCCAGAAACACTCCGTTTATGGAGCTCACCTTTAATAATAGTATAGGCTTTTACTCGTCGGATAATCTGCCGGCTCAGCACCTCATCTTCGGGTAATTTCCATCTACCAAGTAATCAAGGTAGGGTTGAGTCCAGCTGGGAATTACAGCCAGGCTGCTATTAAAGGTGAGTTGGATTTGGTCGGATATTCCTCATCTACTCCCTTTATCGAGGGAACTTTGAGGTGCTCTAAAAATGCGCCATCCGGGACCTCTTGCCGCGCAGAGCCTATTCGAGATAGTGAATCTGCTTCCTCATTTTCTGCTCGAGGGATGTGTTGAACTTCAAACCCTTCGAACGATTTAGATAGATCATCCATGACAGCTTTATATGCTGCCATGTGCTTATTTGCATTACAAATATCCGAGACTTGCTGAGCAACAAGATCCGAATCTCCGTAGCACATCAAACGTCGGATGCCAATATCCTTAGCAATCCGGATTCCATGCAACAGTGCTTCATACTCGGCAATATTGTTTGTCGTTGTGAAGTGGATCTGCAACACGTATAATAGTTTATCTCCTTGGGGTGATTTGAGCACCACGCCAGCCCCCGAGCCTCCTCGAGCCTTAGACCCATCAAAAAGAGGGTCCAGTATTCCGACTCAGGGAGGACCATGTTCTCCTTCGTCTCTGTCCAATCAGCGACAAAGTCAGCAAGGATCTAGGATTTGATTGATGTCCGAGGTTTATACTCAATATCGAAAGCTGAGAGCTCTATGCCCCATTTGGCGACACGTCCTGCGGCATCGCTGTTGTTGATTATGTCTCTCATGGGAGGTTTTCTCACCATGGTAATTGGATGCTCCTGAAAATAGTGTCGTAACTTACGAGATGCTAGGAAAACACCGTAAGCCAACTTTTGATAGTGCGGATATCGCTGTTTTGATTCTGTCAAGACCTCGCTGACAAAATAAGTTGGACGCTGCACCAGGTGTTCCTGATTTTCCTCTGGTCTCTCCACCACCATGACGATACTAATGACCTTATTTGTCGCAGCAATATAAAGCAACATCGGTTCCTGAGGTTCCGGCACTGCAAGGATAGGAGCAGATGAGAGTACTTTCTTCAGGTCATGGAGTGCAGCTTCAGCTTCGTCAGTCCAGACAAAATCTTTGGTCTTCTTCAGGAGTTTGTATAATGGTGCGGCTCTTTCACCAAGCCGGCTTACAAATCGACTAACCGCAGCAATGTAACCTATTAATCTTTGTACGTCCTTTAGGCGAGTTGGCCTGGAAATATTGAGAATAGCCTTGATCTTGTCACGGTTCACCTCTATGCCTCTTTGAGACACGATGAAACCTAACAATTTTCCAGCTGGTATTCCAAAGAAGCATTTCTTCGGGTTAAGCATGATGTTGTATTTTCGTAGATTGGCGAACGTCTCCTCCAAGTCGGAAATCAATGTTTCCTTCTTTTTGGACATGACCGCGATATCATCCACGTATGCATGTACATTGCATCCGAGTTGGTCGTGGAGGCAATGCTGCATCGTGCGCTGGTACGTAGCTCCTGCGTTCTTCAGCCCAAATGGCATTGTAACAAAATAGAAGGTTCCGACGGGGGTTATGAATGAAGTCTTGACTTTGTCAGATTCCTTCATCCGTATTTGGTGATAACCGGAATATGCGTCGAGAAAACAGAGGAGTTCCGAGCCTGCCGTAGAGTCGATAACTTGATCAATTCTAGGTAGAGCAAACGGATCTTTCGGACAAGCCTTGTTCAAGGCAGTATAATCAACACACATCCTTAAATAAGTGGTGTCCTTTTTAGGGACCATTACAGGGTTTGCCGAACAATCAGTATGGATGACCTCTTCTATGAATCCGGCTAACTCGAGCCGTGCTAGTTCCTTAGCTATTGCCTTACGCTTTTCATCACCAAACCATCGTAAGGACTGTTTGACGGGTTTAGCATCCGGGTTTACATTTAGAGAGTGCTCGGCAAGTTCCCTAGGTACTCCGGTCATTTCAGATGGCTGCCATGCGAAGATATCTTGATTTGCTTGGAGGAACTTGACGAGCGCGCTTTCCTATGCTCTACTTAGGCCTACGCCTATCTGGGTCACCTTGGAGGGGTCGTCATCCTTCAACGGTGTCGTCTTCGTCTCTTCTGATGCCTTGAACTCCGGATTTGGCTTTGTCACCTCCTTCTTCGTCGCAGGCATGTCGGACGGATCTATGCTCTTCTTGATCTCCTGGTACTCCTGGGCGTGCAGCACGGCTTCGGCAAAGGTGGCATTTCCATCCTGGCATTCTCGCGCCTTCTACGGGTCTCCCCTGATAGTGATTACGCCGTTGGGACCTGGAATTTTCATCATATTGTAAATGTGACACGGACGAGCCATAAAAGCCCAGTAAGCCGGACGTCCGAATATAGCGTGGTATGCGCTATTGAATGGGACCACTTCAAAGGAAAGTGCCTCCGTCCGATAATTCTTTGGTGTTCCGAAAGTAACATCCAAAGTGATCTCTCCCAGGGAATTAGCCTGTCTTCCTGGGACAACTCCGTGAAAGATCACAGAGCTATGGTTCAGCTGTGTTTTCGAGATCTTCATCCGGCATAGTGTTTCGACATAGAGAATATTGATGCTGCTACCACTGTCCATGAGGGTCTTAGAGAAACCATAACCATCAATAATTGGATTGACGATTAAGGCGTATTTTCCTCGCCTATGTAGCTTAGGCGAATGATTAGCGCGGTCAAACGTTATTGCTACTTCCGACCAGTCCAGATACTGAGGGACAGCCGGAACTATTGCGTTGAGCTCGTGGAGAACTGCTTTCTTGACCTTTGCTGGTTGAGATCCGAGGAAGGTGACATAAGTGTCCTTCTTGGTGGGAAAAGTTTTCTTCCCTTCCGACTTGGGATTTGAAGCATCAGCTTCCTCCATGTCGGAATCTTCCTTGGTCTCTTTGTCTTTTTCGGGATTTTTCTTTCCCTTCTTCCGCTTGGCTTTGTAGCCCGCGGTATCATCTCTCTTGATGTCATCGTTAAAACGACATTCAGTGTTGGTGTGGGATAAGCCCCCATTGGCGTCCAAATGATGCACACATGGGTTATTGCCGATGTCGGCCCAAGTGTAGGTTTTGCCTGGTTATTGTTCTCCTCTACCTTGGACCCTTGATGTCCCACGGCCACGCCCGCGGCCTCCGCCACGTCCTCCTCATCCTCCAGACCCGGAAATAGTAGTGACTACCGTTGTCTCCATGTTGGGTTTTTCTTCCGAGGTATTTTTGCGCTTCTGAGCTTGTTGCTTTGGTTGTTTTGCCGACTGAGGCACCGCCAGGGCATTGAGTAATCCCTCTGCATCATCGTCAGCATCTGCATACTTGCTCGCTGTTTCTATCATTTCTCCCAGATCAGTAACCTTGTCACACTTCAAGCGATGGCGCAGTAAACCAATTGTGGGACCTGCGATGAAAGCTTCAATCGCAGTTTGATCGTTTACTCCTTCGTAGGAGTTCTTAGTGTCAATCCATCGTCCGCGGTAATCTCGGCAAGTTTCTCCGGCTTTCTGGGTGCAACGCTGTAGGTCTCCAACCGTACAGGGCATCCGATATGTGCCTTCAAAATTCTGAAAGAACGCACTTTGTAAATCATACCAGTTGTGGATGGTGTTCACCGGAAGCTCATTGAGCCATGATCGTGCCGTCTTCCTCAGCATGAGTGGGAGATATCGAGTTGCGACCAGGCTGTTTCCGCCTTTGGCGATGCAGCAAGCCTGGAAGAAATCCTGTAACCAGGTGTCTGGCCGAGCAATGCCGTCGTAGGCTTGAATATGTCTTGAGATAGCAAATCCTTCCGGGAACTTTGTAGCTCTGATGCGTGGTCCGAAGCACTTTGGGCCCATGTATACGTCATCGTATTCGTAGCGCCGAGCCTCTATGTTGGAGTTGATCCTATGCCTTGCGTCGTTCGGGGATAGGGATCGTCTCGAATGCCGGATGTGGCTGCGGTACCTTGGAGCCGGACTTCGGCTTCTGCCACCACCTCCTCCGCCATGTCCTCCTTGAACTCCGTGGGGGCCGTTGTGATAACTGTGTGGTGGAGACGGTGGTGCAGCGGGGTAGTTTCCGGCTGATCGCCGGCCTCTGTCCGGAACGTCATTATTTCGATTCCGGGGAGGGTCTTTACTACGACGAGCCCCCTGCCGGCTTGTACCCTCATGGTTTCTGTCGTTCCTTCATCCGTCGTTCCCACCATAGTGAGGCTCAGCCGGACGGTTCTCATGTCTAGGAGGCGGCATTCTCTGACGATCCTCCTCCCGACGTTTTGTCTTTATCTTCTCCCCTTCGATCCTTAGATTCTCGTCAGGGAGGACTCGTCGGATTCAGGGTAGCGATGGCGTCTTTCTCGACCGCTGGTGTGACATTGCCCCAACCGCGTGTGGTTTTGTGATGATGTCCTGAAGATCCAGTTCTCGAATAATTGTCTTCCCATTGTTAGGGGCGATAATACTGCTCCGGAATGTAATGGGGTCTTACGCTAGCGCATGCCGGATCCGTGCGACATTGGTCAGCATCTGAGACCAGTTTTTGACTTCCAGACAGGGCGACCTTTTGCTGCTCCAGTCCCTTGTTGAGTAGCTTGATACCCAAATGGATCTTCTCTGGTCCTGGATTAGCCGATAGATTTTCTCGGGCTGCCACAGTATTTTGTACTGGTGTTGAGTATACCCAATCTCCGTTGCTATCTTTCCGTGGCTTCTCCATCTCGTCTCCAAAAAGGACGGCACGGACACGTGGGAATTGATTGTCATCTATGTGACGCTTCCATGTCTTCTGATGTAGACGAGACATGTACTCCTTGTTCGACATGCGTTTCTTCTCCACCTCGATGTTTTTGGCTTCATCGAGGAGTTGTTGACGACGCGCTTCTAGGGCTTGCGCCCTTTCATTCAGCTCGTCTGCAGCAAGTTCTGCAGCTGTAGGGATAGGTGTGGTTAATGCGGCATCGATGATTTTACGCGCACCTTTAGTGGTCATGTGTCCATCCACCGATGCTTCTTTTTTCAGCTTGTTTGGGATAAGTGCTCCATCCGAGTCTTCTTCGTATTCCTTAGCAATCACCTCCTCTGTCAGAGGGTCTTTTGCCGGGGTCTTGTTTTTCTTGTTCTTCTTCTTTGCCTTCTTGGCAGCACCGGTAGCAAAGACGGCTTTGGGTCCGTTTCCCGGAGTCAAGCTCTGATTGGTACTTTTGGACATTTGGTCTTCGAGATTATCTCCGACATCCATGCCATCCTACGTTTTGGGAGAGTGTTCCCCGGATCCTTCATCCATGGCTTCTCCTTCTTCTGCAGCTTTGGAGTTGTACTCCTCTTCATATTCCACGGAGAACTTTGGAAATCTGCTGACGTCATCGTTTCATCCGAGGAGGCGGGTACGTTGGTGTTTGTTCCAATTGCCTCCAGCATCGAGTCGGTGTTTTCTCCAGCATCGACAGAGCCGGATCTGGATCCCATGTATCCGACGAAGTGCGACGCGTGCTTCCTGAGGTACCTGCGGCTTTCACGATCAGCCATATCGAAACTTTTGATGGTCTTGAGGATTGCATCTGCGCTTTCGCCTTGCAGTATCATATTTTTTTAGTGTGTACCTTAGGAAAGGCCTGTCTGTTCCGGCATCATTAGAGCCGGAATCAGTGTCGTTGATATGCTCCTCCTGGATTTCGACTTCCATGGGTGGGTCGATCTGGGATTCGGCTCCTTCGGGGAGATCCACTCCAGGTTCGACGTTGACCGCTAGGTCTTCTTCAGGTTCGAGTTTCTCCACTATCTCCGCAACTGGTGCTGGCTGGGTGGGATTAGGATTTTCTGAGATCCGGAACTCTGCCGCCTCCGCGGACAAAGGGGACCCAGAAAATTCTTCTGCCTCTATCGTTTGCCAGAATCCAAGTCTCGTCGAGAACGATGAGAGGGACGTTGCTGGCGTAGAGGATGCGACCGACGGTGATGGTCTCGTCGATTCTGATTCTTGCAGATTCCGCTCGGAACGCAGATCCGTAGCTCACTTGCCCCACGGTGGGTGCCAACTGTCGTCGGATTGATGACAAGTACGCCATGAGGGGGGTCCTCGAGGCGTGCGGAAGAGAGAGGGGTGAGACATACGGTATTCCGGGACGGTGAGCACACAAGTTTACCCAGGTTCAAATCCGCCGGCTTTGGACGGATCCTACTCCTGCTAGCAATCCAGTAATACGGCAGAGCCGGAATATGGGTTACAAAGGTTTCGCCTGTGCGAGTTGAGGGTCTAAAGTATTGGGTGTTATCTGGTGCCCTAAAGGCTCTCCCTAGGACGGCTTATATAGATATCCGGCCTAGGATTTACAAGAGAGATCTATCCGGCTACGACTAAGAGTCTGTTATAGAGTACATCTTGAACTACAAGTAACATTTATGGGCCTAAGTCGGTAAGTCTTCTGGGCCTTCCCGTAGCCGGATTGGACTCCGTCTTCTCTCCCTGACTGGGCCGCCCGTGAAGCAAAGCTCTAACCCGAAGTGGGCCACCCTAGTCAGTGAGGGACTATGAGGATGCCCGGAAAGTATATCCCCAACAACATGCATATACTAATCATCTTGACTCCTTTGAGACTTGATTGGGCATTACAACATAATACATAGACCACCATCCAACTGCATCTATGACTAATAATCCACCTTCAGGTTATCATCCGAACCCCCTCTAGTATTAAGTTGCAAGCAACCGATTATTGCTTTACGAACTGTGTGTAAAGTAAACAATACAATTGTTCTATGAACAAAGGATCGTTGTTTTCTCCCTAGTAGCAACAGCACATCTAGTACCTTAGAGATTTCGGTCACTTCCCCATATTACCAGAGGCATGAACCCACTATCGAGCATAAATAATAACTCTTGGAATTGCTAGCATCTACTTGGCCAAGATAGCTACTAACAACGGAAAGCATGCAAGATCTCAAATAACAAAGACATGATAGAATCAATAATCAATCTCAAATAGTATCTCAATATCCATCGGATCCCCGCAAACACAACATGTATGGATTACAGATAGATGATCTTGATCATGAACGGAGCTCACAAGATCTAAACATGAAAGCACAAAGGAGGAGAAACCATCCATCTATCTACTACATGGATCCGTAGTCCAAGGATGAACTACTCACGCATCACACCGGAGGCTTGCATGGTGATGAAGAAGGCCTCCAGGGTGAATTCCCCTCTCCGGCAGGGTGCTGGGAAGAGCTTAAGATCCCTCCCGATCTAGGGATGGAGATGACGGCGGCTATAAACTATTTCGTGGATTTTTGATCGGGTACCTAGGGTTTTCGTCCCGAGGGAAACTTATCGGCGGAAGGAGAGGCCGAGGGGCTACTGGGGTCGGCCAGACCACCCCCTGGTGTGGGCCAAGCCTGGCCGCGTGGCGAGGTGGTGTGGCTGGCCCCTGGCCCCTCTCCGTCTCGTATTCTGGCACTTGATCCCTTCCGGAAAAATAGGCACTTTGGCTTTTGTCCCGTCCAATTCCGAGAATATTCATTTTCTGACATTCCTGGAACCAAAAACAGCAGAAAACATGCAGCTGACACTGTGGCTCTTGTTAATAGGTTAGTCCAAGAAATCATATGAAAAGTACTCCAAAGTTGGAACAAAACACAAGAAAGTGGTTAAAACCAAGCATGGAACATCAAAAATTATAGATACATTTGCAATGTATCAGCTGTAAACCAGCTCATCCCAGCTACGAATCGATCCATGTGGGAGGTTGTTGAGCCACGCACCGGCGACACCTTGCCGTTGTAGCTCGAGGCATTGCAGGGTCGTGCTCGTGGTCCCGTCGTGGAGCCTGACGGAGGAGATATGATCCTCTAGCCAGATCTTCGGGTCTTGTAGGCCGGCGAATTTAGGGTTCTCCAATGGGAGTTTGAACCCTTTTGGCATTCACTTTTCCGTATGGCTCTGCTGAAGGAGCTGACACCGCAGAGCTCTATCCCGTCATCTTCTGAGTTAGTCAAATGGGCGCACCTCGCGCGCATCTTGTCGACTTTGCACTATGTGATGTCATCCCGCACATCGTAGTCGTAGTCATGTCGCAGTTAGCGGTGCCGCCACGACAGGTCATGGTTGTCGTCGCCGGATGAGGAGGAAGAGTAGCACTTGCTCAGAGCCTTGCTTTTCTTTGGCTCTGAGGTTGGATCCTTGATGAGGGCAGCTTTGACTAGTCCCAGGCCAACGATCGTAGATCGGTGCATGGCGGACAGCAGGCCTCAGCCGGTGGCTGGTTATTGAGCATGTACATGGTGGCCGCTATTACCGCTGCCTGCGGTGTTTTGGGAGTTCATTGCCCCGCGTATCCACCATCATAGATGAGAAGTAGAGAACCCGCGTGGCCTCTTCTCACTCCTTATCAGTGAGACGAGCCAGTCGAGAGCATCGCCTGGAGGCTGTATGATCATTGCCTTTGGAGGAGGATCCTCCGATGGAAGAGAGCTGAGCCCGACGGAGGCTCGACTCGTCCGCTGCCCTCCTGCGCTCGTCGAGCTGGGCGATTACTTGTTGCTGGCACTTAAACTCCTCCTTGATCAGCCAGTGATAACCCATCAGCATGTCTTGCGATGAGTAGGTTGGTAAAGGATTGCCTCGTAGGGCTTCCCTGCAGCGAGCCCACTCATCGTCGTTGAGCTTGATCAGCACGTGCTCTCTGGTTTGCTCATTCGCCGAGAGGTTTGGCTTCTCCTCTGGGATGGGTCCTTCTGGCCCGTTGTTAGCGAAGGCACCATTGGAGGGGCCACCGTTCGTGATTGGGATGCCACCACCAGTGCCCGTGTTATCTCGAGTGCCGCCGTTGCCACCCATGTTGATGATGGCTCACATGTAATGGTTGGGAAGCTGTTGCTCCCGCAACTTTTAGATCTGGAGCCATAGGCTCCATCTTATGTTGCCAGATCACCCAGATCCGACTCGCAACTACTGTCGCTGTCCGTATTCCTGACTGATGTTGGGGCATTGAGTTCACTCAGGGTGCCGATCGGCGGTGGAAACCACGATGCAAGAGCAATCGCGGGAACCTTTAGCTGATTAGGGAGGCAAAGTGTGTCCAGCCGACCAACTTGGAAGCATAAGCTCCCGATTGCTAGGCCGATTCCATCGCCCATGGACTCGAAATACAGGCGAGTTGCCAGCGTGTGGACGGTGAAGTCAAAAGAACCAAAGAGGTAGCGAGTCTCTGTTGCTGCAGAGTCATAGATCGCAGTTGATGGGTCCGAGGAAGCCGCAACATCAGGACTCCCGTTTCCCACAAACAACGTCAACTGATGAGGGGTTAACTCATCAATGCCCATCGCTGACAGATTTAGGTTCGAGGAAGTGGGGAGCGCTGGAGGCATCGATTGGCTATCAAACAAGCACATAGGGGACACAAGGTTTACCCAGGTTCAGGCCTCATAGAGGACCCTACTCCTACTTGTCTGCTCTTGGAATTATTGAGGAGTCGAAAGTTACAGGGGTGCGCAGATGTAATCAGGTGATGGTGTGGAAACTAGGGTTGCAGATTGTCCTCCTCGCCGCCCCCTCCTAGCCTTTATATAGATAGGCTAGGTCTCGGGATAGCAGGCTGAGTCGGTTACATATTAGGGTTTTCCCTATAAACTTCTATCTTGAGATTGACGTGTGCTGCAAGCAGTCGAAGTCTCGTAGTTCACTTGAATCTTGACTGGGCCTTAACAACGTCGTGGGCTTCTTCTAGGCTGGACCGTATATGCTCATCTCGAGTACCTGTAAGGTATGCCCATGTCACAATCTAATGGAAAATATATGGAGGCACATCACATCTCACCAATCCCTTACATCTCCCACGCCTAAGGAGCTTACTCACACATGAGAGAAGAAAGCATCATCGATATAATTAAATAAAGGGAGTTCTTCTCGATATTACCGTGGAGGTCCACAATAAGAATGGAAAAGTAATCCAACACAATTCAAGATAGGAAGACACAATCTCAAACCCTAATCTTGCAAGGTGAAGATCTCTCTCTCTCAAGTACAAGTAATGGCTATGAGGGTGTGATGGCTAGGACGTCGAAGATCGTGGAGCGAGATGAGGAACGTATCCCCCTTCTTCTCCGAATCTCTTCTTTCATGGAAGTTGTCCCTTTTGACAAGACGGAGGAGGCGGCATCTATACGGCCAAAAAAATATTCCCGCCGTATAGTTGCTCGTTAAAGCCTCTGTATGCCTCCCTCGATTGCTTCCAAAAAGATACTTGCTTGTTTTCGCCTGAATATTGTGTTTCTCTTGTTAATACCTTCTATTGACATTCGGAACCTGAAACATGCATTAAAAACCAAGTTTTCTTCACTACCAAAGTATTAGCGTTAAGTAAAACTAGAAAACGATCAAATCCAGGGGAAAACCATCAGTAAAAACCATAAAAAATGTGTCGAATCTGACAGCTTTCAACTCCCCCAAGCTTAGATGTTGCTTTCCCTTGAGTGACAAGGAAATAAGGAAGAATAGTGGAGATTCGAGACTGAAATAAAAGAACTTACACGCTTGAATTGGTGTCAAATTCTTTTCTTCACAATTCCTGCAATCTTAAACATGATCATACAAGTATTCACAAGATGGCACTGAGTCCACTTCCTAACCACGCATATCTTGCTAGCAAATAAATCATATGCCCGAGCAAGTGTCAGTAGTTTAGCTAGGAAAGTGAGACAAATACTTTTGGTGTCTCTCTTTGTTGAGGGATGAAAACTTTTTTCTCTTGTTCATTCAATCAATTAATAGTACTCAAGTTGGCACCAAAAACATTCAATTTAAGAACAACTCGTCTATTCCCATTTCAAAATTTCAAGACTCTCAAAGCACCTTTTTCCTTTCCTTGCCTTTCAAAAACTTTAGCTCTTTCATAGAGAAATCATGCCACTGTTTTTAACATGTTAATTGGGACTGTGTTGTGCACTCGTGACCATGCGAATAAATAGTTGTTGAGCAATAGTGGGTCAGAGGAGGACTACAACTTCACTTGCAACGTGAAACCATGAGGAGACTAAAAGTTTACCCGTCATAGCATTGATGCTACAGACGTTTACATAACTCAATAGCCGAAATCAAGTGGTTTCCCACATTTAGATCATTCGTTGGCCAGCGGAGTTAATAGTTCCCCATGGAGCACAACTGTGTTGTAATGACACACGTAAAGCAATATCTTTTGGTAATTATTAGAAAAAGAAGTGGCATAATCTCTACTACTTCGAAGCATCCATTTTATCAGACAATTTCATTCAAGGGTGTTATCGAGTCTATTTATATTAAGCTCAAATGGGATGGAGTAGTTCTGAAATCAAATCCTTTGGGCTAAACATGGACTCAATTCATCTTTTGAATGATTTTTCTTGTTGTAAAAATGTAGGAAATATTTTCAACCAAGTTCATTGCTCATTATTTCAAAGCTAAAAAGGAGACACTAGGAAAGGAATAGAATTTATAGGATAGCAAGCTAAGTGGGAGTGACTCTAGTGCAAGCGAGTAAATAATTGTAGGATCAATTTAGGGTTGCAGAAAAGGTGATGAAAGGAATGTGATACCTCCTCTTGCTTGCCTCGTTCTCGTACTTGAGTCGAACGCCCTCTATATTTCCCTATTGCCAGGTCAACTAAAATTGAGCAATCTCCAAGAGAAACAAAGACACGAATTTGCAATAAAAGTTATAACTATTTTTTTGTATTTTCGGTTTAGGAATGCAAAGTGAAAGTAAACATGTAATTTTTAAGAAATAAAATAATTCAAAAGAAGAAATAAAAATATGAATGCAAGGTTTGGAGGTTTTCAAACCTCCCCCAAGCTTAGGCTATTGCCAGGCTCAGTTGTTGCCGTCATTCGGCGGCTGGTGCAGATACTGCTGGTAGTAGTTGGGGAAGTTGGTCATGAAGTGACTGAAGTTTTGAGTTAAGGCACTCACATCTTCATTCACCCCTTGTAGAGTGTGGTCAATCTCCCCAACACGTTGGTTGAGCTGCTAAAATTCTTGATAGGGGAGATAGTTGAACCCCTGCTGTGGCTGATTGGGCCATGGGTCCTAGGGTCCCCCTGCTACTGTCCCTCCCAAGCAGGGTTGTATTCCTACTCCTTCTCCTACTCTCCTCATCCTGCTGCTCTCCTTCTTCATCTTCCTCTTGATTAGGATGGTGTTCAGCCATGATCTCCACCACTTGATCCTTAGTGAGGATCCAGGTGTCCTTCTCCACAATCAAAAAGGCTTGGGGACAGGGCAACAGAACCTGCTCAACCTGTGCATCACCTGGATAACCAAAATGATATGCTTGGAGCCTCCTGTTAGCTCGGTAAACACTGAGGAACCCACAAGAAGTCAAATATTTGACATCCATAAGTTTGGAGCCATCAACAGGTTGCATCACAGGTAAGATAATATTTGATTGATGAGCAAGGTGGGTTACTAATCCAACAATGCGAATGTCACCTTTCATCTTGTTGTTCTAGTGACGAAAGTGCTGGATGAGTAGAGCCCCGGGATTGGGACTTTGCGGTGTATTGGAGAAGAGTGCCTTGGTGATCATTGCCATGTCCGCATTGGCCATGGAACCGGTATCTCCTCTTCCTAGAAGTGTGTTGGCGAGGAACAAGGCATAGTAGAAAATTCTTTAGTTCTGAATGGTGGACATCTTCTTCTGGTAGAAGTCCTTGCCACCATTAACAGAAACAACCTCCCAATTTTCTCCACTTGTGACGTTGTATAGGTTAATATCAGTTGACTCCCCATCGTGAGGGAAGCCGAAAGCATTACAAAATTGTTTGAAAGTTATTTCATAATGCTGCTGGTTCATGGTGAAGCTTACCGTGCACGCATTACCTTTCTCCCTATGGTCATCGTCGAAGGAGGCAAGAAACTCATAAGTGAGCTCGACATAGGTATTGTGACTGGCATAGGCGAGTACTACAAGTCTTGAATTTGCACACATGAGGTCGAAGTCTTCCCTCAATCCTGCCGTGGCAAGAAAGCTATCATCGGCCCAACATGTGGGCATCATCATCCTCAATGAAACTATGGCCAACTTGGGGTTGAGCTCGGCCCGGTGCCCCGAACTCTCGCCACGTTGGTGCTTGCCCTTGCGAAAAATGCTACCAATTTTGTTCATCTTGATGCACTGAAAAATTTCACCATGAGACCTTAGGCATATGTTTTCTACTTGATATACGGACGCTTCTACATGGTAAAGTAACGCACTACTAAAGAGTGTAAGAACTGTAACATGTTACTCCTTGTTCCGGGAAGGAGACACGAATGTGACAGGAAAGGAACTACATGAAGTTCTGGTAAACCTATGAAGGATGGCGAACATAGTTTTTGAGAATAAAAGCAACATTTGAAACAATGTTTATGAAAATCTGCATAGGCTACGACCTATGGTCAACGGCTATAGAGAGTGAATCAAACAGTCCATAATAGTATTTTTACCCTACCATTATACCATGATGCACCGAGCTATAACAATTATTAATTAAAATACAGATAAAAGCATTACGAACGGTGGTGTTGCTGTTACTCCCAAGTGGATCCCTAAACAAAGACCACACCTCCCTTATTTCCCAACACAAATTAAAACCAAGGATTGCACATCTTTTCCATAATTAGTCATTAGTAGCAAGGCTAGAGAGATTCTTGGTCAATTTCTTGACTTAAAATGCGATTTAAACATGGACAAATATGGCTATTTTCACAGCCATCAACTTCCCCAAATCTCAAACCTTGATCGTCCTTGAGCAAGAAACAAAAGAAGCCATAAGGAACTCAGTGTTTAAACTAAAATAACGAGAAGAAGAATTCACTTACGATTGTAGTCATATGCATCTAGCACTTCTTCCATTTGAAAGGCTTATCAAAATTGGATAAATACCAAGAGTACTATACAAGCTTAGTTAACTCAAAATAATCAAAGCAAAGTTGATATAAGTATAAACTATAGGGGTTTCGCGTATGATAACAATAAAATTTTACCCTACGCCCCTGAACCCCTAAAGCTGCCAAGACCTATTTATTCACTAGTAGAAAACAGACCTTTGGTCCAGGGGGATTAGCCCCGGTTTTGCTACAAACCGGTACTAATGCCCTGGTCCAACGGCTAGAACTGGCCCCAGGGGGTGGCAGGCACTAGCCCCGGTTCAAACGGGACCTTTAGCCCCGGGTCGTGTAACAAACTAGGGCTAAAGGGTTTCAGGCAGGCCAGGTCGGACGCCAGACCCTTTAGTCCCGGTTTGTTATACGACCCGGGGCTAAAGGTGGACCTTTAGCCCCGGTTCTAGACACGAACCGGGGCTAAAGGTCTGGCTATATCTTCTTCCCCTGCGCGAGCCACCATTGAAGCTGGTGGCTCTCCTCTCTCTCTCTCTTTCTTGATTCAAGATCGAGTTCATGCCCTTTTTTCCTCAATATTTGTCTATATTTTGTGGTGCCCCATCTATCCAAAGGTTCTAAAAGGTGAGCAACTTCATCCTTTGAACTCTCATTGCTATATTATCTCATTTCATGCTCTATCTTATAGATGGATTTGTGGATTTAGTTTGGTAGTAATTTTTGCAATGATAGCATGAGATCGATGTTTAGATTCTATCTATCTTGTATTAATGTAAGGAACTCTAAGGTAAATATCACAATATGTGGATTCTATCTATATATATCTTGTTTTGGCACATAGTCTCGAAATTTGATTTTAGAAGCACACACATGCGTGAGTTGATCATTCTAACTAGCTAGATGGGCAAAATATCCTTCTTCGTCTACCTGCGTTCAACAAACTGAAAAAATTGTAACAAAGATAGGATTAATTCATAAAAGCTTGATAAGAAGACATCACAATTCACATATTAGGGAGTGCCTCTATGGTGAGCTCCTCAAAGATGTCTGAGGACGGGATCCTAAGACATCTTCGAGAAGCTCTGCCGTAGTGGTGTCCCTGCTCTCCCACACCATCTTTCGGTTTATATCTTCTCTATCTAAATCAGCATGCTGGTGGAGCTAACTAGTTTCACATATTAGAGAGTGCCTCTACGACGAGCTCCTCGAAGATGTCTGAGGACGAGGTCCTAAGACATCTTCGAGAAGCTCCGCCGTAGTGGTGTCCCTGGTCTCGCACACCATCTTGCAGTTCTTCACAAGAATGCATACCTATTTATAGATTAAGCAGCACAACATAGTGTCGGGCACTAATGACATAATGTCGACACACTCACCCTGGCATAGTGCTGCCACCCACCCAAAATAGTTTCGGCATTTAATTTACTGGCTTAGTGCTGCCCACTGAGGACATAGTGTCGACATGTTGTCTCCACATCCACATTTAGTCCCGGTTGGTGCCTCCAACCGGGACTAAAGGTTCATCATATCTTTAGTCCCGGTTGCTGGTTTTAGATTAGTACTAAATAATTATGATTATGTTTGATGTACTTAATTAATTATATATTGCAGATGAGCCGGCAATGGATGTACGCTGACCGACTCTCTAACGAGTTCATTAAAGGCGTGCATTCTTTTCTTCTTGTGGCCGAGGCAAACAAGCAGAATGGTTTTATGTCTTGTCCATGTGGTGTCTGTCGGAATCATAAAGAATACTCTTCCTCAAGAGTCCTTCACAGCCACCTGTTTCGGTCTGGTTTCATGACCGGCTATAATTGTTGGACCAAGCACGGAGAAAGAGGGGTTATGATGGAAGACAACGAAGAAGAAGAGAATGACAACGACTACCCTGAATACGATGGTACTACAATGGAAGACATTGATGAAGAGAAAGATGAAGAACGGGCATCAGATCTGCCTGATGATGATCTTAGTTGGGCCATTGTTGATGCCCAGGAAGAATGCGTAACTAAAAGGGAGAGGTTGAAGTTGTTAGGGGAGTGATCCCCAGGTACCCGAACCGGATAAGAAACAAGACAGTCGGATCACGTCCGGCTGACCAGATGCAGCCGGACAGGGTAAGACAGGCCGACTATCACCCGCTAGCCGGATCAGGAAGAGGCAGCCAGATACGGTGACGTAGCCAGACCCAATCAGCCAGACATGACGACGTGGGTATCAGTGCACGACACGCCCTGTATGATGACAAGACTAGCAACCACCCGACCATACCGAAGACTTTGCGAGGGTGACGCAGGAACAGTGGCCTGTGCTGACAATGGGCTCGCACGGCGTCCGCTGTGCCTACGACAGCCATACCGCTCGTACTCCGATAAGACATGCCATACTAGATACTGTAGATGACTAGCCGGCTGGGACCTTCCTGTGGGGCCCGCCAGTCAGACTAGCCAGTGAGACCTTTGCCTCTCTGCCTATATAAGGAGAGGCAAGGCCTCAGTAGAAGGGGTTGGTCATACAGCATTTAAGGCAGTAGCTAGCACATACAATCTGGCAGGAGTAGGGGCTTTACCTCACCACGAGGGCCCCGAACCTGGGTTCTTCTTGCGTCCCGCTACGCTTGCCTGTATCCAATCCCGCCTGCGGACGCTGTTGATAGCTTCCCTCCTAGTCCCCACACCTCTATCTAACCTGCTTAGGTACTGTCGTTCCTAATACAACGATAGTTGGCGCCCACCGTGGGGCTAGATGGCTTCGACCGGAGTCACGTTCAGCACGGGACCCCACAATTCAGCCGGCGAGCGCGTGGCCTCCGGCCTGGTGCTCATGCTTGGCAAGTTCGACTGCATGATGGACAACGCCTCCTGCTTCGCCGGAACCTCCTTCCCAGCAAACAGCACCGTCCTGCTATTCGGTGATCTCCCCGTCTACGTCGCCACCGTCCTGGAGCGTTTCCCTAAGGAAATCATCTCTGTCGCGGAGCTGCCGCGCTCAGGCGGCAGCACCTCCGTCGCACCCCGCGGCGTGTAGGTCATGATGGCCGGTTCCGGCTCGCTCCCCGCCAGCCACGGGAGCGAGGCACGGAGGAGGTCGGAACTTCTGCCCCCCCCCCCTCCCGCAGCCTCGGAACCCGGTGGAGGATGCCATTGATCAGCTCCTGACGTCGGTTAACCTCGGGGATAACCCGGAGGAAGCGGAGGCCAACTTCACCATGGAGAGACAGATCCTCCTCTAGGAGGCCATGGAGCTGGCGGCAGCCCGCAAGCAACTCGACATCACCCGGCACGAGTACGACCGTGCACACGGCCTCATTCCGGCTACCGTGGAGCCGAGCCGGCGTGGCCAGGTACGACGTCAGGGCGGCGAGCTGGGCGGCAAGATGGAAAAGGACGGGGAACCGGATCCCACGCCTGTCCCCACACGGCCCTCCTACATCATGCCCATCAAGAACCTCCGCGCGGCACGAGCCGCGGCGACGGAACTACCCAGGCTGGAGGGCGAGGAGCGAGCCCGCCAGCACGCTCGCGTGAAGGAGCTCCTCCGTGTCGCGGACAAACAGGCCGGTTCCAACCGGCAGATGCAGGAAGACCTTAGCTACTCCAGGGGGAGCAAGCTACCTGCCAACAGCAGGGGCGCGCCGTGCGACACCCAGCAGGCGTCCTCCCCTCAGCCGCCCAGGGCCCACAGCAGGCATCACAGCTCTGGCAATAGGGGCCAGCTGCGCCAGGAGTAGACGGTGAACAGCAACCCGCCACCTCCCCCTCCGCCAGCCGGAGCGCCCAGACCAGCCGGTTCCCGTCTCTCGGGCCGGGTGGGAGTGCCCAACCCGGATTGTCCGGATGCCCGTGACCGCATCGAGCTCCTCGCTCAAGCGCGCGTCACGGAGGAGGAAGATTCGACCGGCCCGGTTTGTTTCCGACCCTGCATCCAAAATGAGCCGTTTCCGGATAAATTCTCCCTGCCCAGGGACACCCCCAAGTACGACAGCAACATGAAGGCGGAAGAATGGTTGACCGACTACGCTATGGCAGTCGGCATCGCCCACGGGAACAAGCGCACAGCCGTGCACTACGTCCCTCTCATGCTAACCGGGTCGGCAAGGACATGGCTTAATAGACTTGCGCCCAACAGCATCAATGCCTGGCCTGACTTCGAGAAGGTGTTCGCCCGCAACTTCAACGGCACGTACAAACGTCCAGGGCGCCTGCGTGACCTGGCCTTGTGCATCTAGGGCGACCGCGAGACTGACCGCGAGTACCTCGCCAAGTGGACGGAGCTGCGCAATACTTGCAAGGGCATCCTGGAGAGCCAAGCCATCAGTTTCATCATCGAGGGTTGCCGAGAAGGCCCCATGCTTCACCACCGGCTACTGTGTGACGAGCCGAAAACCATGGAGGAGCTCATGACGGTTGCGGACCAGTTCGCTATGGCAGATGCCGCCATGAAGAAGCCCCTCCGAGTAAACACGGACGGTCGTCCGACTCCCATGGAGCCGGCTCGCGACCGACCAAGCAACCCGACAGGAGAAGCCGGATCCTCCAGACGCCACGGCAACGACAACCGGTTCCATGGGGACCGCTAGGCCGGACAGCAGAAGCCTTGCTACCACGCATGGCAGGTCAATGCGCCCGACGCACCGGCTAATGAGGCAAGAAGGCAGAAGCCACGGCTCACCTTCGACCAGATGTTTGATGGCCCGTGCAAGTGGCATAGCGGTCCCTTCAAACCGGCTACGCACACCACCCGGAACTGCAGCTGGACCCGCTAGCTAAAGGACCAGGGCAACCAGCCTCGCCTCCCCCCTCCCCCTCCCCCACCGGGTGGACCTCCACCACCGGCTAGGGGAGCCGGTAATGATGGTAACGGCGGCAACGGCGGCAGCAACAACAACGGCTACTCCCAGCCGCACGCTGCCTACCACATCTTCGAGACGGAGCAAGACGACAAGCATAGCCGCATGCGACGCTTGAAGGAGGTCAACGCCATCGTCTCTCCGGTCCCCCAGTACTCTAACTAGTCGGAAACCCCCATCACCTGGAGCCTGGCGGATCAGCCTGAGCATCTGCCGACTCCCGGGGGCTACGCCATGGTGCTCGACCCTCTCATCGTCTCCACCGCGCGCACCTGCCGATTCTCGTGCGTCTTCATCGACGGAGGCAGCAGCCTCAACCTCCTCTACCAGTCCTTGCTGGAGAAGCTGGGCATTCGCGAAAGCGACCTGCGCCCGACTACCACGACGTTCCATGGCGTACTGCCAGGGCCAGCCTGCGCCCCGCTAGGGAAAATCCAGCTGGACGTCATCTTTGGGACCGAGGAGAACTTCCGCCGTGAACCAATCTGGTTCGAGGTGGTAAATCTGACGAGTTCCTACCATGCTCTCCTCGGGCACCCCGCCCTTGCCAAGTGCATGGCCATCCCCCACTATGCATACCTCAAGACGAAGATGTCGGGACCCCACGGCGTGATCACCGTCGCCGACTGCTTCAGGCGGTCGATGGAGTGCGCCTCAGCCGGTTCCAAACTGGCAGAGGCCCTCATCATAACCGAAGAAAAACGCGTGACCATGCGCAATGTGGCCATGGCCCAGCAGGACATGCCGGCTAGCAGCAAACCTGCTGGAGAAGGAGCTTTCCAGCCGGCAAAGGAGACGAAGAGGATCCTGCTCAACCCCTCTGATCCGACTAAGTTCGTCACAATTGGTGCCGGCTTGGACAGAAAATAGGAAGGCGCGCTCGTCGACTTCCTCCGTGAGAATCGGGACATCTTCGCATGGTCCCCCAAGGACATGCCGGGTGTGCCGCGGGAGTTCGCCGAGCACTCACTTCATGTGCGTCCGGATGCCAAGCCGGTCAAGCAACCTCTGCGCCGGTTCGCAGAGGAGAAGAGAAAGATAATTGGTAACGAGATCACCCGGCTCCTTGCAGCTGGGTTCATCATGGAAGTGTACCACCCGGATTGGTTAGCGAACCCAGTCTTGGTGCTGAAGAAGAACAAGACCTCGCGCATGTGTATCAACTACACTAGCCTGAATAAGGCGTGCCCGAACGCCATGCCCCGTATCGATCAAGTCATCGATTCCACGGTCGGCTGTGATTTGTTCTCTTTTCTAGATTGTTATTCCGGGTACAATCAGATCCGGCTAAACCCGGCTGATCAGGTTAAGACATTATTTATCACACCCTATGGGGCTTTCTAGTATGTAACCATGCCTTTCGGCCTAAAGAACACAGGCGCCACCTATCAGCGATGTATGCAGAAATGCTTGCACTCGCAGATAGGCCGAAACGTGCACGCTTACGTGGACGACGTGGTCATCAAGACCAAGGAGAAGCACACCCTCCTCGAGGATCTGGGAGAGACATTTGGCAACCTCCGCTAGTACCAGATGAAGCTGAACCCAGAGAAGTGCGTCTTCGGAGTACCATCCGGCCAGCTACTCGGTTTCCTCGTATCACAACGAGGTATCGAGGCGAATCTGGAGAAGGTCGCGGCCATCGAGAGGATGCAGCCGCCCAGGAACCTGCTTGGGGTCCAGAAGTTCACTGGATGCCTGGCTTCCCTCAGTCGCTTCGTCAGCCGGCTGGGGGAGAAGGCACTCCCATTGTACCAGCTGATGAAGAAGACGAACAAGTTCTCCTGGACTTCTCAAGCCGACGCCGCATTTCACGACCTCAAGCGCATGCTATCCACAACACAGGTTCTAGCCACGCCGGCTAGCAAGGAGCCGATGTTGCTCTATATAGCAGCCATCAGCCGGGTCGTCAGCGTCGTCCTGGTGGTGGAGCGCCCCGAGGAAGGCAAGGCTCAGCCGGTTCAGAGACCCGTCTACTACCTCAGCGAGGTCCTCTCCCTCTCCAAGCAGAACTACCCCCACTACCAAAAGATGTGCTACGGTGTGTACATGGCATGCAAGAAGCTCAAGCACTACTTCCAGGAGCACCCGATTAAGGTCGTGTGCACTGCACCCCTTTTGGAAATCATTGGCAACAAGGACACCACCGGCCGAGTCGCCAAGTGGGCCACCGAGCTCGCTGCCTACTCCATCCAGTACGAGCCCGGGCTCACGATCAAGTCACATGCGTTGGCGGACTTCCTTGTCGACTGGTCCGAGACCCAGTATCTCCCACCGGTTCCGGATTTGGACCACTGGCGGATGCACTTCGACGGGTCGAAGATGCTCGGGCGCTTGGGAGCCAGCATCGTGGTCACCTCGCCCAAAGGAGACTGGTTGGAGTACGTGCTACAGATCCACTTCAAGGCCTCCAACAACATAGTCAAATACGAGGCACTGGTGCACGGGCTCCGGCTGGCCAAGGAGATCGGTGTCAACCAGATCCTGTGCTTCGGTGATTCAGACTTGGTGGTGCAGCAGGTGTCCGGAGAATGGGACGCCAGAGATGCAAACATGTCCCTCTACCGATTCCACATCCAGAAGCTCAGTGCCTCCTTCGACGGGTGCGAATTTCACCACGTCCCCCGCATCAACAACGAGGCAGCCGATGCACTCTCCAAGATCGGATCCACCAGGCAGGCCATCCCACCAGGGGTCTCCTTGGAGCACCTGTGCAAGACATCCATCAACCCGTCACCAGAATCAGACTCCATCGTCCGGGCAGGAAGCTTTCCGGCTGACGGAATGGCAGAGGCGGAGCAGGCAGAACCGCCGAAGAAGAAGACCCGCACCAATTCCGGCCATGCAGTGCCTTCTGGCTTGCAAGACCCGGGGGCTGCCGGCTCGCCTAGTGGCTCGGGGGTCGCTGTCCCGGGTACGCCACCCGGACGACCCCCCGACATCCGTCAGCCGGAGGACAGGAGCGTCCTCGTCATCTGGGAAGTGCCATCCTGGGAACAACCCTTCATGAGCTACATCGCCAATGGAGAACTCTCGGACGACGAGGTGGAGGCCAGGCAAATCCGGCGCCGCGCGCACACGTACACCATCATAAACGGCGAGTTGTACAAGCGCAGCGTATCCGGTATCTTCCAAAGATGTGTTGATGTGGACACGGGCTACCGGCTACTCAAGGATATCCACCAGGGTGAGTGCGGGCACCACGCTTTGTCAAGGGCGATAGTCGCCAAGGCATTACACCATGGTTTCTATTGGCCCACCGCCCTCGAGGATGCTGAGCAGCTGGTCCGCGCATGCAATGGGTGCCAACGCTTCGGGCAGCTCAGGCACATGCCAACTTCGGTACTCAAGACCATACCGATCACTTGGCCCTTCGTGGTTTGGGGCCTCGACATGGTCGGTCCTTTCAAGCGAGCACGTGCGGGCATGACCCACCTACTGGTAGTGGTGGACAAGTTCACAAAGTGGATCGAGGCCAAGCCTATCCGGAAGCTAGATGGGAAAACGGTTGTCACCTTCTTCACCGACATCATCAACCGCTTCGGCTACCCCAACAACATCATCACCGACAATGGCACGAACTTTGCCAAGGGGGCCTTCGCCTGGTTTTGCAGCAACAAGGGCATCCGACTGGACCTTGCCTCCGTCGCGCACCCGCAGTCCAGCGGGCAGGTCGAAAGAGCAAACAGCTTGGTACTAGCCGGCATCAAGCCACGTCTCATCGAGCCATTGGAGCGGTCACCCGGATGTTGGATTGAAGAGCTTCCGGCTGTGCTGTGCAGCCTCCGCACCATGCCGAATAGGTCAACCGGCTACACGCCATTCTTCCTGGTCTACGGATCGGAAGTCGTCCTCTCCGCCGACATCGAGTTCGACTCCCCTCGCAAGCTCCTGTATGACGAAAAAGCCAACAAAGAGGCGCAGGAGGACGGAGTGGACCTCTTGGAGGAGGCACGCGAGCTGGCCCTGTCCAGATCAACCCTGTACCAGCAGCGACTACGTCGCTACCATTCAAGCCGGATTCGCCCAGTCGCATTCCGCGAAGGCGACCTGGTTCTCCGGCTGGTGCAAGACATGAAGGGCATGCACAAGCTATCACCACCCTGGGAGGGCCCCTTCATCATCAGCCGGGCGCTGCCCAACGACTCCTATTACCTCATCGACGTGTAGCAGCCGCGCAAGAACAAGATGGACAAATCAGGCGAGGAAACCGAGCGTCCCTGGAACGCAGCCCTACTGCGCCCGTTTTACACCTAGTCGCAAGGCAGTGTATGTATCCCGAAAACCCCATGAATGAAAATGCGTACCCATCTCGGGGGCTCCTTGCTAGAAATGTGTGCACCTGTTTTCCGGTTCAAGTTTTCCGGCTCCGGCAACCCCTACCTGGGGGCTCGCCGGCAGGCCCGGCCTGCTAAGTCAACAAACCGGCTGAGTAGTGTGTGATGATGTCAGAGGCCCACTCTTCGTCTCAGCTACAGACTGCAACCCGGTTGTCAGGCTAGCAAGAGCAAAAGCCCGAGGCATCCCACACGAAAAACAGGGAGGAGACGCGACAGATCGGGTGTCCCGGCCCTGCAACTAGCTCGAACCAATCCAGCTGCTAAGCCGTTAGTACCGTGCGTAATGTACTATCAGCTCCCTTCGATTCCGGCTGCAGACCGCAACCCGGCTACCCGGCAAGGACGCAGCGAAAACAGCAGAGCACGCGGGAAAGCGACTAAGTGTCTAGAAAGGAGCAAGCCAGTTTTCGAAAAAAAAACAAGCCGTTTTCCGGCTACAATTTGATAGACTAACCTACTAACCTATGTGGACATGTGTGTATGCGTATGTACATTCTTGTCCGACTACCTCGAGTCGGAATTCAGGAGAAGGAAAGAAGATTCGAAGTCCTTGCCTTCATCAAGCGCTCCGAATCTTGGGGGCTACACCCACTGGGTGCGCTCGCGCGCCCCCAGTGGAATCTTCTAGTTCCTGACCGGCTAAGGGCGTTTAGCCGGCCGTTCGGAGCCTAGGTAAGGGCAAGGGCAGGAGCAAGAAAAGACAAGAAAGATTCGAAGCACCTGGCTACGCCAGCTACTCCGAATCTTGGGGGCTACACCCAGTGGGTACGCTCGCGCGCCCCCACTGGAATGTTAGTTCCCCCGGCAGAAGGCATTCAGCCGACGAAAGCGGCCGACTGGGACGAGTCCAGTCGGATAAAGTTAGAAGACTTGGGAGAAATAAGGAAGATTCGAAGGACCTGGCTACGCCAGCTACTCCGAATCTCGGGGGCTACACCCAGTGGGTGCACTAGCGCGCCCCCACTAGCGGTGTAGTTCGTCCGGCTAAGAGTGTGTAGCCGGACGAGGTTAGCCGGGCGGAGCAAGCCAGCAAAAATATCAAAAGGAAACTCAACGCACAAGTTAAAAGACTCAAGAATTTCAACGATTAACAAACAAAAGGGAGACGAATCTCCCATAAGTTACCCGGCATCAAAGACAGCCGGTACAAACAGACAAGATTCGTAAACATGTAACACAAGAGAATACACACGGCATCACAGGGCAATAACTAGGCGGCAGGACCCTTGCCGTGTGGGGGATCTTGGCCGGCAGAAGCTTGAGGCGGCGGAGGAGGCACGAAACTTGATCTGGTTCCGGCGCCTGCGGGCTGTGACATCAGGCCCTCCACTTCGGGAGTATCGATGGACTCCGAGTCGGTGAGCGCCTCGTCGAGGTCCACGTAGTCGGCAATCTTGATGGCGGATCCGCGAAGCTCCAGATGGGCTTGGCGGATAACGGCAAGATCTGCTCCGGCACGGAAGCCACCGTCGATCTTTTCGATGCGGGCATCCTTGTACCAGGAGAGCATGAGGGCCAGAGCCATCTCCGCTCCGGCCCGCGCCGCTAGGTCCCGCAGCCGGCACCTCTCCCACCTTCGCAGCCAGCTGCGCCATCGTCTCCGGAACCGGAGACTCCGGCCACACGAAGGAGAAGACGTCCCGTGCTGCCTGATGAAGCTTGGCGGCTTCCTCGCCAAGAAGGACGACGAGCTCCTGGGCCGTCGCCTGCGCTCCCGGCCAGTTCTCCTGCAGCCAGTTGTAGGCCAGCAGGTCTATGCCGGGGTAAAAGGCTGTCAGAAAAGAGGGTCAGATCCGGCTACCGGATCCAGAAAGAAAGGAAGACGGGAAAAGGAACTCACCCTTGGCCGTGTGGCTGACCTGCATCAGCTCCTCCACCAGCGCCTTCTCCTTGACCGCTAGCAGTTTGATCTCCTTCTCTTGGTCCTTGTTCTAGGCCTCGAGAAGGGTGAATGCTTCGGCCCGGCTAGCAAGCGAGGCGTCGTGCTCGTTGACGGTGGCCTCCAGACCGTCTACCCTCACGTGCCAATCCTTGTTCTGTAGCCGCAGAGTGGAGTTGGACTTGCTCAGCCGGTCGTTTGCTTTCTTCAAGCGATCGATCTCGTGCTGAGCGCACACGAGGATTGCTGCAACAAAACCGGCTATCAGTAAAAAAAATGAGTTGGGTGAAGCGAACTTACTCTGGGAAGTCCCGTTGGTGGCAGCAAGCTTTTGCTCCAACGTCCGGTTCCCGCCGGCTGTGGCCTCCAACAGTCGGATCTCCTTCACCGCCAGCTCAAGCGTGGCGGCAAGGTCCGACAGCGAGGCGGCGGAGGAAGCATCATCGTCCACGGTGTTGACGGCCAAGGACTCCTTCGCCGCGACCACCGCTGTTCGCCATTCCTCCCCGGACTCCTCGTCGGAGTTGTCATCGCCAACAACGATGAGCTCCTTGCCGGCAGCCCCCCGCGCGCCCGCGGAAGAGCCTTCCGGCTGGGAGGGATCCGCTTCCGGCTGAGGAACTTCCGGCTGGGCGGAGGCGGTCGGCTCAGCTCGAGAGGGAGGCGAGGGCCCGCGTCAGAAGAAGGAGGGGCACCGGTTGGCGCAGTCGGGGCACGGGGCGGCGACCCGGCCGGCGCTCGTGCCGGGCTCGCGGCTCCAAAGGAGACCAGTGTGCTAAAAAGACAGAAGAGAAGGCAAAAGCAAAACAAACCAAAGTCAGAAAAAGAAGAAAAGGGGCAAGTAGACAGAAAGCGTCGAAAGACAGAGGGGGAGAGAAAAAACGTACGCCGGCACAACTGGGGGCGGCCCCTTCTTCTGGCCAAGATGGATTGGCGGCAGGGCGCCAGACCGACTGCTCCGTTGCAGGCCGGCGGGAGCCGAAACGACTGGAGCCGCTCCCGCCCGTCTCGCCGTCCGCCGCGGAGCGCGTCGCCGGATCCATGGTCGGCGTGGCCTCCTCCTCCTCGTGCACCTCCGCGTGCGGGTCGGCAGCCGGCTCGTCATTCCGGCTGGGGAAGGCATCGCCGTCCCCGTCTGATTCCTCGCCGGATCGCCGAGCGCGCGGCTCGGGCAAGTCAGGCGCGAATACCTCGAGCGGAGCCTCGCCCTCCTCGCGAAGGATGCAGGCAAAGATCTGCCGAATACAAGAAGTCAGTCAGACCGAACAAGGAGACAACACAGAAAGAGCAAATAAAGTTTCAGGCTATAAGAACTTACCCGGGGCGCGTGGTTCTCCCGGCTGTAGGGCGCCCGACTGAACGTCCAGTTCTCCGGCATTCGCTCCTTGCTGATCATCCACAACCACTCCTTCAGGTTGTGGTAGCGGGGATCGCGGCGCGACAGCCGGGTCGGGTCTAGCCGGCCGGAGTAATAGCACATCTTGTGCACCCGCTGTTGCATTGGCATCATCAGCCGGGACATCCAGCTAAGAGTGATGTCCCGGCCGGTTAGCCGGCAGGTGACGAGGGAGCGCATGCACTGCAGCATCGCGTCCGTCTCCGCCCTGTCACCATGGAACTTCAAGTCCCAGTTCTATCGACTGGACTCGACATCCTGGAAGGCCGGAAGATTTATCCGGTCGACGTTGGTGACGTTCTTGACGTAGAAGTACGACTGCTGCCACAGCCATACCGTGTCCTAGAGCAAGAACTTAGGGTAGCCGGATTGGGAGCGGGAGTAGATGGAGGCGCCATCGCAGATGACTAGCAGCCCCTTCGTGTACTGCACCTGTTGCCGGACTCGGAAGAGCCGGCAGAAGAGCCCGAGATCCGGCTGGATCTCGAGATAGCTCTCGCAGAACGCCATGAAGTGTGCCAGCGTCCCGATGGCGTTGGCGCCGAGGTGGTGAAGACGAAGGTCGAAGAAGGCGAGGAACGTCAAGAGGAAGGGGTTCATCGGAAGGGCAAACCCGCGCACCAGATGGGAGAGGAAGACGACATGCTCCCCCTCCGCCGGGTGCAGCGACACCTCTCCCGCCGGTGCCAACCGCACCACCACCTCCTCCTCCGATGGGAGAACGCTGGTGGCGCGGTACTTCTGAATCTGGTCCTCGGTGACGGAGGAGCCGCACCAAGCTCCGCAGTCAGCGGCCATTTCCGGCTCGTGGAGAGGAGCGGCGACGGAAGAGTGGTGGTGGCCCATAGTGTCGATGACGGCGAGCGGGCGGCACGGCGGGCTGCGGCGCAGAGGGCAAGAGCGTAGAAGCAGGAGCACGCGGGGAAGAAGAAGACTGCAGCGGGGGAGCGAAGGAAAGGAACTGCCTCCCCCGCGGCGTCCCTTTAAAGGACCGGAAGGGCAACCGTCGATGGGACCACGTGCTGCGCACCCGGGCAACCCACACCGCAACCGCCGCCTAGATCCCATGTGCTAGGGCAGGATGCGCAGAAGATCCCGGAGCGAGAACCAAAGTGCCGGACAACGGTTTCCCGAGGCGACGTGCGACGGGACATTACGCTGCCTGCCGTAGTGCAATGATGGCGCGTGCGCGCATGGCCGGCGTCAGCACTGACGTCACGGGTAGCGCAACCGCCAGGCTCAGCCGGATGCAAATTTAAAAACAAGAAGGAGCACGCGCACATTTCGCCTAAGGGCGGAATCCACACGCCCTCGGGGGCTAGTGTCAGGGGAATGATCCCCAGGTACCCCAACCGGATAAGAAACAAGACAGTCGGATCGCGTCCGGCTGACCAGATGCAGCCGGATAGGGTAACACAGGCCGACTATCACCCGCTAGCTGGATCAGGAAGAGGCAGCCGGATACGGTGACGTAGCCGGACCCAATCAGCGAGACAGGACGACGTGCGTATCAGTGCACGGCACGCCCTGTACGATGACAAGACTGGCAACCACCCGACCATACCGAAGACTTTGCGAGGGTGACGCAGGAACAGTGGCCTGTGCTGACAACAGGCTCGCACGGCGTCCACTGTTCCTACGACAGCCATACCACTCGTACTCCGATAAGACATGCCATACTGGATACTGTAGATGACTAGCCGGCTGGGACCCTCCTGTGGGGCCCGCCAGTCGGACTAGCCAGTGAGACCTTTGCCTCTCTGCCTATATAAGGAGGGGCAAGGCCTCAGTAGAAGGGGTTGGTCATACAGCATTTAAGGCAGTAGCTAGCACATACAGCTCGAGGAGCACTTGTAGTTCGGGTATTCCCTATAGTCAGATCCGGCAGGAGTAGGGGCTTTACCTCACCACGAGGGCCCCGAACCTGGGTACTTCTTGCGTCCCGCTACGCTTGCTTGTATCCAATCCCGCTTGCGGACGCCGTCGATAGCTTCCCTGCTAGTCCCCACACCTCTATCTAACCTTCTTAGGTATTGTTGTTCCCAATACAACGACAGAATTTCAAGAAGATGTTAGAGGATCACAACAAATTGTTGTACCCAAATTGTGAAGATGGGCACAAAAACTGGGTAGCACACTGGAATTGCTACAATTGAAGGCAGAGAACGGTGTGACTGACAAAGGATTTGAAAAGTACGAGAATTTGGAAGCATGCCTAGTATGCATTGCATTCCGGTATAAGATAAGACGAGATGACCCTGGTGATGTTGAGGGAGAGCGCCGCATGAAGAGGGTTCCTGCCAAGGTGATGTGGTATGCTCCTATAATACCACGGTTGAAACGTTTATTCAGGAACAAAGAGCATGCCAAGTTGTTGTGATGGCACATGGAAGACCGTAAGAAAGACGAGATGTTGAGACACCCCGCTGATGGGTCGCAGTGGAGAAAAATCGAGAGAGAGTTTCCAAACTTTGCAGGTGATGCGAGGAACTTATGGTTTGGTCTAAGTACAGATGGCATGAATCCTTTTGGGGAGCAGAGCTGCAGTCATAGCACCTGGGCTGTGACTCTGTGTATCTATAACCTTCATTATGATGCCAGCGCTCATCCAAGGCCCGAAGCAAACCGGCAACGACATTGATGTGTACCTAAGGCCATTAGTTGAAGAACTCTTACAGTTGTGGCACGGACAAGGTGTACGTGTGTGGGATGAGAACAAGCAGGACGAATTTGACCTATGAGCGTTGTTGTTCGTAATAATCAATGATTGGCCTGCTCTTAATAACATTTCAGGACAGACAGACAAGGGATACAATGCATGCACACACTATTTAAACGATACTAAAAGTATATATTTGGATAAATGTAACAAGAATGTGTACCCGGGGAATCGTCGTTTTCTTCCGCCCTCGCACATCCTAAGAAAGAAAGGTAAGCATTTCAATAGTGAGGCAGACAGCCGGTGTAAGCCTATCCACCGTACTAGTGATGATGTATTTGACATGGTGAAGGATTTAAAAGTAATCTTTGCAAAGGGTCCTGGTAGACAATCTGTTCCAAAGGACGATGTCGGACACGCACCCATGTGGAAAAAGAAATCTATATTTTGGGAGTTACCCTATTGGAAAGTCCTAGAGGTCCGCTCTGCAATTGACGTGATGCACCTGACGAAGAATCTTTGCGTGATGCTGCTAGGCTTCTTGGGCGTGTATGGGAAGAGAAAAGATACACCTGAAGCACGGTAGGACCAACAACGTATAGAAGATCGAGACGGCATGCATCCAGAGCTGTTTGAAGGTACTGCTAGCTACGCTCTTACCAAAGAGGAGAAGGAAATCTTTTTTGAAGTCCTTTACAGTATCAAGGTCCCGTCTGGTTTCTCGTCGAACATAAAGGGAATAATAAATATGGCAGAGAAAAAATTTCAAAACCTAATGTCTCATGACTGCCATGTGCTTATGACCTAGCTGCTTTCGATTGCATTGAGGGGACTCCTGCCAGAAAATGTTCGAGTACCCATTGAGAAGCTATGCGTGTTTCTCAATGCAATTTATCAGAAGGTAATCAGTCTAGATAGTCTACTAAGGTTATAGAAAGATGTGGTCCAATGTCTTGTCAGCTTCGAGTTGGTGTTCCCACCATCCTTCTTAAATATTATGACTCACCTCCTAGTTAACCTAGTCGATGAGATTAACATTCTTGGTCCTGTATTTCTACACAATATGTTCCCCTTTGAGAGGTTCATGGGAGTGTTAAAGAAATATGTTCATAACCGTGCTAGGCCAGAAGGAAGCATCTCAAAGGGATATGGAACAGAGGAGGTCATTGAGTTTTGTGTTGACTTTATTCCTGACCTTAAGCCCATCGGTGTTCCTGAATCACGGCATGAGGGTAGAATTAGTGGAAAAGGGACGCTAGGAAAGAATGCAAGGATATGTATGGACAGACATTCTCTCACTAAAGCACACTACACAGTTCTGCAAAGTTCCACCTTGGGTGCTCCGTATATCGAGGAACACAAGAATATTGTACACTCCAACAACCCGGGGAAGCCTGGCTCCTGGATTAGAGATGAACATATGAGGACTTTCGGCGCTTGGTTGCAGACACATCTCATGAATGACATAAATGTTGGAGAGCAGTTGTACTTGTTGGCCAGGTCACCATCTTCGACTATATTGACTTTCCAAGGGTACGAGATAAATGGGGATACATTTTACACGATCGCCCAAGATAGAAAGAGCACCAATCAAAACAGTGGTGTCCGATTTGATGCAACAGACAAGAATGGGCAAAAGGATACATATTATGGTTACATAGAGGAGATATGGGAACTTGACTATGGACCTTTTTTTAAGGTTCCTTTGTTTCGGTGCAAATGGGTCAAGCTGACAGGAGGCGGGGTTGAGGTAGACAAGAAATACGGAATGACAACAGTGGATCTCAACAACCTTGCGTATAGAGATGAACCATTTGTCCTAGCCAATGATGTGGCTTAGGTTTTTTATGTGAAGTACATGTCTACCAAACCGAGAAAAAGGAAAGATAACCAAAAGAATACAGCATCCGATGAGCCAAAGCGCCACATAGTTCTTTCAGGAAAAAGAAACATCGTGGGGGTGGAGGATAAGACAGACATGTCAGACGATTATGATAAGTTTCATGAAATTCCGCCCTTCGCTGTGAAGGATGGCCCAAGCATCCCGTTAAGTAAGGAAGATGCTCCATGGTTACGGATTAGAAGAAAACCCTAACATATGTGGATGTTGGTGATGTACAATATTATGAAACCTTTATTTTTAATGATCTTCTTATATGTATATGGATATATGAACTATCTCGATCTCAATAGGTAGTATTGCAACTTATTGTGGCCAGACATTTATTAATATTAAAACATAAAAATTAGTCATAGTCATATCTAGCCCTGTAGTATACAACTTCTGGGTCGTCTTCAGAATCGTCATCGTCATCGTTGTCGCTCGTAGCACGCGGATGGATCCTTAGCCCTTCCTCGTAGCACGCGGATGGATCCTCCGGCGTCGGATTCACGACGCGCGGGGGAGGAGGCTCCCGGATGACGACCCCAGTACCCCTAGGCCTTGACCACAACCACCATTCTTGTGGCTATGCTGCTGGTGAAAGTGCGGGTACCTCAGGCGAGGATGGTCTCCCATGGCGATGTAGCACATCACACCGGCGATAGTCCGGTTCGCCCACCACAGGTGGCGACCAGCCTCGTTGTGGTTCACTGGGGGCAGGTCGTCACCCTCATACCTGGCGAGCTCCATTTCCTGCCGGTTTACGAAGAAGGCATTCCAGGTGTCGAGGTTGTCGGGATCCCAATGGGGATCCATCCGCTGCTCCAGCATGAGCTCGAGGTAGAAGTGGTTCGTGATGGCCGCCTGGCGGGCTGAACCTTGAGGCACAGGAGGAACAGGAACCCCTCCAGCGCTCAGCATCCCGCCAGCGGGCAGCCGGTACCCGGCGGGCATGGGTAGCTGGAGGCGCACAACGCCTCAGTCTCCTCGAGCGTCAGAAAAGCCCAGTAAGAGGTGTCCATTGTTGTGAGAGAGAAGGTGTGGATGTGTGGATGGACATGGCGGTCGGCATAGATATAGAGGGACATGGCGGGAGAACATGGCGGGAAGCGGGGGAAATGGCGGGAGAACATGGCGGGAAGCGAGGGAAAACTATATTTTTATTATTTTTTGTGAACATTCCTACTAAATATAATACTTGTTAAATAATAGATAATTTGATTTAAGTTGTATAATAAAGTATGATAATAGATTTAAATTATAGATCTTCTTTTTCTGAAACTTTTGATATATAATACATAATTTTCTGAAAACTATAAACCATTTTTGGTTTTGGCGCCAAAAATAACCTTTAGCCTCGGGTTGTAATACGAACCGGGGTTAAAGGGTGACCTTGAGCCCGGTTTTGTATTACAAACCAGGGCTAAAGGGGTGTGGCACGCGGGAAGTGCGGAGGGACCTTTAGCCCCGTTTCGTATTACCACCCGGGGCCCCGGTTCGTATTACAACCCGGGGCTAAAGGGGAGGGTGGTATAAATACCCCACCCCTACCCCGGGTCGTGCCACGACCCGGATCAGTTTTCTTCTCCCCGACGCCGCTGGAAGCTCGCCGCGCTCCCTGACGCCGCCGTAAGCTCGCCGCGCCGTCCCGCTACGCTGCACGTGTCGAGGCTATCCCGCCGCGTCCGTCCCTCCTCGCCGCGCCCGTCCTAGCCCCGCCCGTCCGCCCGCCGCCCGTCCCAGCCCCACCCGTCCACCGCCCATGCCAAGGAGGGATCGCCGCTGCCGCCCACGCCCTCGCCCGTCCCGCCTCGTCGCTCGTCGTCGTCCATCCCGCCGCGCCGCGCCGCCCTCTGCAGGTGAGGTATACGTAGGTGTAGTTAGTGATTTTGTTAGTTATTTAGGGATTTTATTTAATTAGTTAGGGATTTTATTTAGTTAGGGATTTTATTTAGTGATTTAGTTAGTGATTTTATCTAGTTAGGGATTTTATTTAGTTAGGGATTTTATTTAGTTAGGGATATAGTTAGGGATTTTATTTAGTGATTTAGTTAGGGATTATAGTAGTGATTTAGTTAGGGATTTTAGTTAGTGAATTAGTTAGTGATTTATTTAGTGATTTAGTTAGGGATAATAGTTATCGATTTAGTTAGGGATTTTAGTTAGTGATTTTAGTTAGGGATTTTAGTTAGTTTATTATTAGGGCTTAGGGTTTATTAGGGATTAGGTTTAGTTAGAATACTTAGTTAATTAGGTTTCGTTTAGTTAGTGATAGGTTTAGGGTTATTGTTATTAGGGCAATATATACTTAGTGATTTAGTTACTGTTTATGTTTTATGATTGTTTATTGCTATTATTTAGTTATGCCGCGTCCACCTCGTCCGATCCTACTGGACTCCGTCGGGGACGTCCGAGTCTGGGCTCCGCCGGGTTGGCACTGGGAGATGCTACCTGTCGGGACTCGTACCTTGGTGAGAAATCCGGGTATCATCGTCGATCCGGAGCTTCTTTGGTGGCGTCCACGAGGTCCAGGAGCGGTGCTGTAACACCCTCGAATCGGCCCTATGCATGTTTTAGCGCTTCCCGCCAAACCCGCATAGAAACGATTCAAGGACGCCCACCAGGCACTTTCGTGCGGGTGGAAAACGAAGTAATATCATTACACAATAGTCCACGATGGAACCCACAGAACAGATATATATACATCAATGACTCACTCAGTCAAGAATACAGATGTACAGTACAAAGATCCAAATCACCTTGAAAACGTACAGCACCCGAGTACGGATAAGAAGCAAATTGAGCTAAGAGCCGTGAAGAATAACCAATGGCGTCCATAACCCTGCCCAGGCCAAGCCGGAAGGGTAACCCTGCTAACGAAATTGATCTCAAACCTGCTAAAACAAAAAGGAGTGCCGACAAAGGGCAAAGGAAAAAGAGGAGCGTCCGTAATGAGGCCAGTACACAGCGAGGCTAGAATTCGGCGGCTCTCGCCTACATAGGTATGGTGGACTGAAGCGACAACGCAGCAGCACTAAACAACCTATAGAGACTCAGTAAAACTGGCGGCTATTAGCGAGGGATAAGAAAGACCTATTCCGATCCAACCTAATACTAACACCAAACATACCCATCCTGGCATTTCCCCCTCGATACCAAACGAGGAAGTCAAAACCGAGGAACTCACACAGTTGGCAGTTTTATTCATTCCATTATAGTTGAAGCTCTTACTAATCAGATATAGATAGCATGAGTCATCCTGATAGCATATGTAGTGGGCAGTTTTAATTAACCATTTAGTTGTGGTTGCAGTACTTACTAGTCAGATACAATTGGCATGTGACATCCCAAACCTAGCAGTTGTTGGCACTATTATTTCATTCCATTGGAGTTGCGATACTTACTAGGCAGGTATAACATGACACGATACACACCAGTTTCACCAGTTGTTGGCACTTTTATTATCCATTCCATTGTAGTGAAGCTGATTACTAGTCACATATTAAGTCAAATTAATAGCACTACTTTAGTTATGCTTGTCTATGATCGAGATACTGTGCTCCAAGTCGTCCATAACTGCGGACATGGCTTTCAGAAATATTTACCCTACATGGGTGCACAAATAGCAACACACACACGATCAACCTCGGAAAAACCAACTCAAAACCCAACGAGGCTTTCACGACAAAGCAATCACAGGGTTCATAAAATATTTCAGGGGGCCACCCCATTAAGCTACCCGCAACGAAGTTGGCCGGCTCCGAGACGTACCCAAGGTTTGTGCCAATGGCTGTAAACGACTGGGAACCCGAAAGTGTGACTGGGCTTGTTGATACCGCGAAAACATTCCGCATTCCTAAACAGTACAGGTGCTCCACGCACAATCATAAATAAAGCAGTAAAACATGGCATAAGTACAAGATAGTAATAAAACCCCAAACTAGTTTGTGGCCCCAAAAAATAAGAAATGAATCAAGCTCTCGCTAAGGGGATTCATGGTCCCATATGCGGATAGTGCGATAGTCAAAGAACAGGTATCAAGTACTCGGGGCCTACGGGACACAAGTGAGCAGTTAAAAACCAAATATTTTCTATTGCCCACCGATGCCTCTGCATTAGTTATATCTATTCCCATTAATTAATCAAGTTGTATTTAAGTCATGATCATCTCCACCATTAAGTATCTCCACCATGTATCATGTGCAAACTTGCCGTCGACGGTGAAACGACAACGACACGAATCAACACATAAGCAAGCAACTACGACTCGCAAGGCTGACTATCTATGAAACAACAGGCAATAGGATGTGTCCATGGCAATATAGGGGCTACAAGGAGTATAAATGGTGCACGGAAACTAAAGCATCACAACACGGATAGCACTAGATCAACAGGAGGAAATAAAAACTATAAAAGCAAAATAGGTAGAAAGGGGGAGATGCTCGCCTAGGAAACATAGCCGATGGTTCAAATCCGAAGAACTTGTCGGTACTCGCATTAACTCAACGGCCTAATCCGTGAAGAAGCAAAACACTAGAAGAAACACCAGATACACTATTTAATACTACGACCGAAGATCCGACATGATGCATGTATGATGCATGACATGGCAAAGATGCGGTGCAACTAGACAATATTAAGTGGAACCAGGGTCCCGACAATTAATTAGATGGTTCAAGTTGTTTAGATACCCGCAATTTAAATGTTGTATTATCATGGCAAAACATGACGTCAGTTCGCTACACAAATTTAAATGGAGCCAATACAAGAATAGAAAAGCCCACATGTGGTCTCCATATTTAATTTAGGTGAATCATCGAAATACCCCCAAACACCAACAATATGTATGCAAACATGCTCAATTAATCTGCAACAAGTATATGGCTGGCAATTTATAAAATAGGGCTTGGGGACTCGATGATCTTAGGGTTCGCCGAGGGGTTCGGCGGAATCGGTCTTCGGGGGAATCAGTCTTCGCATTCGGGAACGGGCCTCGACATCTTCGGGTCCGAGTGTCGATGACGAACTTGGATTGGCGCCAGGTTTCTAGAAGCACTTGGCAGTGGACGTTTCTTGTCGGTGCCGACGTGGTCTTTGGCGCCGGTGGTTACCATGTTCAACATAGACGACGTTGATCTAGTACAATCCTTTTGATCTAGTCTTTGCGGCACCAACATGGCACTGACACGAGTGGCACCACAACATCACCAACACCTCCATACCATACTACATACGCATCCACATGTACTACCTAGGAGACAGAGAACCATGGCCCAAAACGACGAATGAGCTTGGCGGCCGGAGCTCCTACAGGTAGTCAGGGACGAAGGCGCTACTGCTCGCGTTCGGAGAAGAGGAGAAGGGGGAAGGAGCTCGGTATGGCGCCAGGTCGAGCGACAGCGTTGTGGGATCAGCGGTGGCGCGACCGCGTGTGCTATAGAGGGGGCCGCAGCGGCGAGCGACCCACAGGGCGTAGGACCAGGCGACAACGACATGACAGAGGGGCGCTCCGCGATTACGAGCTGCGAGAGGGGCGGACGATAGCGCTACGAGGCAGGGCCGGGTTGCAGGGGAGGCGAGGCGGAGGGGAAGCAGACAGGTGGGGAGGGGCACGTGGTGACGCGCTGGCACGACCGACGGCTAGTTGAGGAAGCTCCAGCGAGGAGGCACGGGTCGCGAGGAAGGAGGACGACACGAGGAGGGAGCGGGGCGCTGGCGGTGGAGAGGTGCAGCCAGAACCATCGCTTTGCAGTAGCGAGGTTCGCGGCCAGGCAGAGACGGGGCTGGGGTGGCTCTGCTCGAGGGAGGGGATCCCACGGGGGAGACAGGTTCGGCGGGGTCTCGACGCCAGGAGGCAGTGGCGCTAAGCGAGGCCGGCGGCGACGCTAGGTGAGGATCAAAGGGTGGGAATCCCGTGGGGGTTGGTGGGTAGACACGAGGAAGGAGGCAACGGGGTCAGGCTCGCGTGGCGAGAAACGGACACGGGGAGCGGGGGTGCACGCGAGAGGAGGTGTGGGTAGGGTCAGCGCGAGGTTGGCGAGCGACCGACACGGTGGGATCTCGTGCAGAACGCGTTGTAGTGTGGGGTCTGGCAGGATGCAATGAGCAGGAGTGCGGGGGTTGACACGAGGTCATACGCGGGATGGAGGGGTCGCCAGCTGCGGCGGCGGGGACTGGGTCTGGGGATTAGGGTTTGGTCTGAGGTAGGATTGGGTTTAGTTGGATGTGGCCGTTGGGGTTTTGGGCCTGGCTGGCTGCCTCCCAAAAATAATATAAATTTTATTTATTTATTTAAAAGGCTTTTATAATCTGTTTTTAGACAAATAAAATATCCGGAAGAGACCAGGATTTTTAATTTGAAATAAAGACAGGGGATATTTAGAAAACAAATATAGGCTTTTAGAAAATAGTTTTAGACAAACATATGCATGATGATGACGATGCTCAAATGCAATGTGGCATTATGACATGAGCATGCATTCATGATGATGCACAAAATATAAACTATAAGCGATTTTCTAGTAGTGGTTTTATCGGGGTGCTAAAGTGTAACTACCTCGGTGAATTACGCTCCTAGTTACAAGCCTGGATGAGCGGAAATGGTTAAAATAGTACGGTGGGGCCCAAATGCCACTCACAGGTAGATCTTTCGGCCGTCCTAACCATTTCCAAACATCGGGACAAGAACGGGCGACGTAATCGGCAGGCGAAGGGATCAACTACATACACAAATGAGTATGTATGCAAGCCACCATACAACAGTCCTCAGAGCCATTCCATCTAAAAGAAATAGAAATATTGCAACGCCATACGGCAAGATCCAAATATCCTAGATAGATATAATAGTTTAGGATATCTCCTCATACATCAAACATCAGAGTATCAGGCGGAAGCGGAAAACAAGATCCGAGTACGGATAAGCAGCAAATCGGCATAAGATGCCCCATAAATAAACACATCCCGCCCACAGATCTCACGGATCCCCGTTCCCGGAATTTCTACACCGAATGATCGTTGCCCACATCGTCCGTATCCTCCACCCAGTATCCATCTTGCGAGCTTACCTGTTCATCTGAATCAAACAATTTATCGTGTGAGACCCTAGGGGTACTCATCAAGTCTTTATGCCTCTAAAGGGGACACAACCTGGGGTGACGCAATTGCAGCAAAAGATAATCCCTAACAATTCTATAGATACTCGCTAACCATCCGCCTAACCATAGATAGAAGGATGTCCGTGAATTAATAACAGCAGTTATAACGGTAATATTAACAGATCCATCCTCCTCCTCGCTTACCCTGCAGGGATGCACAAATAGCAACACACACTCGATCAACCTCGGAAAAACCAAATCAAAACCCAACGAGGCAGTCACGACAAAGCGATCACAGGATTCAGAAATATTTCAGGGGGGCCACCCCATTAAGCTACCCGCAACGAAGTTAGCCGACTCCGAGACGGACTCAAGGTTTGCGTCAGTGGCTGTAAACGACTGGGAACCCGAAAATGTGACTGGGCTTGTCGATACCGCGAAAACACTCCGCTTACCTAAACAGTACAGGTGCATTCCTCGCACAATCTTAAATTAAGCAGTAAAGCATGGCATAAGTACAGAATAATAATAAAGCCCCAAACTACTTTGTGGCCCCAAGAAATACGAATGAATCAAGCTCTGGCTCAGGGGGGTTCATAAGCCTCCCGGATGTGGATAGCGCGAATATTCAAGGAACAGGAATCAAGTACTCGGGGTCCTACGGGACACAAGTGAGCATGAAAAACCAAATAACAAATATTGCTCACCGATGCCACTTTCATTAGTTATCCCATTACTACTCAGGTTAATTTGTTTAGGTACCTCGTTATCCATCAGACACTCACATACCCTACACATGCTGTTCTACGACTCGCATGGCTCAAACAACTCCTGTAGTAATGGCTCATGGGATGGAGGAACAAGCTTCGGTGGGGTTTAAAAGTAAAGGCTATGCAGTACTTGGGATTCAATTTAATGCAAACGCGACTCAATGATGCAAGAATAAGATAGAGGCAATAGGTACTATATGTATGCAAGCATGTGGTAGTGCTTGCCTGGCAGCTCAGTTGAAGCGAGAGAAGGATCTGGGTAGTGCTCCTGGGTTTCTTGATATATCCCCTGCTCAGCGTCTATTCGAAGAAGAACCAAACAAACAAGGGCCAACATAAATAAAGTGCAGAAGCATATGAATAAAATGCGACAAGCAAACAATCATGCCATGATGAATGATGCACAATTTGCATGGCAATAATGTAGCATGGCATGGGTGAGGTGTGGAATACAAGAATAAGGCATTTTATTGAGTTTTAATCATATTTTAACCTCAAATAAGTCGCTGTAATCTTTATATTTATATGATGCATGCTGCAAAACAGATAATGGAATGCATAAACAGAAAGGTCTCGTCGAGCTAATCATTTTGGACATATCATTTGTTAATTTTGGAGTTATGAAACAAAAGTTATTAATTAAATAAGGAAAGGGCATTTCATTGTAATTTTAATCAACTTGAAAATTAAAGTGTCCAAAATATAATTTGAAGGCCATATTTGAATTCCTCATATTTTTCTGATTTCAAAAATATATTACATGTTTAATTTGGATTTATATTTTAAAAGTTATTTGAAAACAGATTTGAAATTTGAATTTAAATTAATTTGAAAAAGATTTAAATTAAACAGATATAAACAGAAACTTTTTGTACTCAGGCAGATCCAGTCCCAGCCGCTGACGGGTGGGCCAGCTGCTGACTGGGACAACATGCGCACAGAAAAGCTTTTCTCACCGCGAGCTAGTCTAGCGTCTGCGAATGACAGATGGGGCCAGCGGCCACGGGGTCCACGTGACAGTGGCTGGGCGAGCTGAGGCCACGCGGAAGAGCCAGGGACCGCGGGTTGTGATTCCCAGACTTGCGGTACCTTTTTGCAAAGCTGCCACCGAGACCGACAGGTGGGGTCCTAAAGGATTGCGGGTTGAGGAAAACAAAACGGAAGGGTGTTTCTGAGAAAAAGACACGGCTACTGTTTTTCTTCTACCGCGTCTCTGACGAAACTGTCGGCGACATAGCGCACGACGGGGTGGGGATCGAACTCGCGACCGATCTCTCGCGTGCAGGCGACAACGACCAACGCGGCTCGGAGAGGTTGCTGGTAGGAGAGGGTCGCGCGGCTAGATACGCTTCTGCGACGCCACGACGAGAAGAACCGAACACGACGCCGGCGCACCGAGGGCATTCGACGGAGTGACCGGTGCGATAAGAGGGTATGAGCGAGGGAGAGGATGTCACGGAGGCTCAGCAGCTCACCGGGAGGTTGTTGGTGCGGTTGGATCGGGCAGAGGAGATAGCGATCAGCGACGTAGCAGGCGCCGGGCGGAGCTAGGGTTTCGTCGGAGCGGCGTCGGGCCTGGTGGCTCTGGTCCTCCTCCTCCTTGCTGATACGTACAGGACGATGCAGGGGAGGTTCCTCAGTCTTCCTCGACACCCAGAGCACCTCGCCACCGGCTGTAAGAGGGGGATCGGTGGCGACCGACGGTTTTGCCGGCGATGGGGTAGATGGGGGCGATGGAGAAGAGGTGGGAGAGGAGGCCGGCTTGGGCGGATCTGGAGAGGCCAGAGGAGGCGTGTGGGAGGAGGGAAAGGTTAGGGGGAGAGGGGAGGATGCCGCGGGGTAGATGGTGGAAAAGGTGGCTCGGCCACCTTTTCTCCTCCTCCTTCACGTGCTCGGGTAGGACTCGGTGGGGCTGGTCCAGGCAGGCAGGGCAGGTAGGGATGGCCGGCCAGGCTCGGGTGGGGCCGAGCTGCAGCGAGAGAGAAGGGAGAGATAGAGGGGGGACGCTCGGGTTGGAGCTAGGATAGAGGAATGGGGTGGCTCGGGTTAGGGCTTGGTCTTAGGTTAGGGAGGGGTAGGTAGCTGGGGTGTGGCCAGGGAGAGAGGATGGCCAGGTGGGTCCAGCATGGGGAGGCTCGGCATAGGTGAAGAGGAGAGGGTGAGGTAGGTTTAGGGTTTAGCTTAGGTGTAAGATGGTGGTAGAGGTGTAGGTGATTAGGGTAGGATCTTAGATAGAGGATATGGAGAGAGGGGGTTTAGATGAGGGTGAGAGGAGGTAGGGTGGTGATAGAGGATTGGGTGATGTGTTTTCTTTTGGCAAGCTCAAGCAAGAACAAAACTGGATCAAACAAGAGCTAGACCAAAGAGAGGAAGAGATAAAAGGTGGTGATGGGGTTTAAGCAAGATCAAATAAGACCAAGCCAAAAGGAGGAAGAGAGAGATGAGAGATGATCCACTCAAGATTCAAATAAAAACCCAAAAGACTAGAATGTGGTGGTACTTGCATGGCCCATGCAAAATAATGAATGCCATGTTTATTCTTGTGAAGACAATAATATTAACATGGCATTATTCTTATGCATTCCCAAAAGTGGAATAAAGCCCAGCAAAAGAATTTGTATAAATGGATCCATCCTATCTCCCATGAGCTAGATTAAATACCAAAATAAAAACAAAGGCAAGCTCATGGATAATGGGATGGTGGAATCAAGCTTAATTGAATATAATAGGCCATGCTAGTGTGTATATCCCACTAAAAGATTATTTGGCCACAATTATATTTAAACAAGCTCAATTAGCCAAAACAACCATATGGAAGGTAAAAGGAAGATTCTACTCACATGACATTCAAAGGTGGTCATGAGGCTCCACGTAATTAATATTGTGAAAACAACATACATCATATATGGAGCATGTAGACATAGAATGGATCCACACCAACACATATGAGCTAGATTTAAATAGCAAAAGAAAAGCAATGGCTCATATATGACTAGGGTGGTGGAATTTAGATGAATCCAAAGAAAGGTGGTGGAGTAGAAAAAGAAATGCCCCCAACTCAACTTGGGCATCAAGCATTTATCAAAAACCAAATACAATGTATCAAAAGGCAACTACAATTAATAATGCGTATGAGATAAGAACCAAAAGAAAAGGGTTTTATATGATGCTCAAATGCAAGGTGGCATGATGACATGAGCATGATATAATGATGATGCAACAATTATATATAGGAAGTAGCATATATATAGACTAGGATAGTAGCATTGCAATTGTTAGACAATTGGGATGCTACAACTCTCCCCCACTAAACAAGAATCTCGCCCCGAGATTCCTAGGAAAAAGAGAACAACACAAGAAGAGGCAGGTGTTCGGAACGAAGGTGATCCTTGCGTTCCCAAGATGATGAAGAACGGGATGGTGCGACCACTACACCTTGCAAAACTTGCTAGACTTGTTGCGAGTCTTGCGTTTTGCTTGAGACACAAAGGGTTAGAAGAATTGAAGGATTGTCGTGAGACAAGAAGGATAGGATGGACATAGCTCCGGTTTTCTCAAGAAACATGATAGAAGAATAGAACCACTTGTGAAAGAAAGGACAAGTTGATGTATCATGGATAAAGAAAGACACACCGTTAAGATTAAAGATTTACTGATACGAGAGAGGATGAATCTTTGTCTCGCCGGAAGAAAAAGAGTTAGATTGGAGAGGTTTTGAACTTCTAAGACAATAGCATCGTATCTTCTCTCGGATTTGGGAAATGAAGTTCGGAAACAATATTGCCTTCAAACAATAGAGTTCCTTGATATCAACGGAAAGATTTAGTTAGACATCGTTGGATTAGATTCTTGTTGCGCCGGTAAGACCCAAAGGATCACGCAATTGAGGTGCGCGATATAACTCCCAGAGATGGATGTGAAGCTAGATCATGGTGGAATCCCGAGAAGCAAAGAATATGGAGGATCTGGAGTTTATTGTAGAGATACTTATTGCTTTCTTTAACCTTGAGGCTAATGCAATAGATTAGCGACTGATGGCATCAACCATAATTGGCTTTACCACAGAAAAAGAATTGATGAAACAAAGAGAGAGATAGTTTCCTTTCATCTTGTTTGGGGATGCCGAGCATCGGTAGAATGACGAGGACAGAAAAGGGTTTGCGTTTGTTTCCACCAGATAATTGACGATTTTGCTCCATCTAGAATAGTCCGACCACCAACAAGCGATTATTGATGACTTTCTTCGAGAGAGCACTCCGGAAAAACAAGGACGGAAGTAAAAGTATCGAGGAATAAAGGCCACTTCTAACTTCCGTGGAATGAGTGAAATCACATTAATTCACCAATTCAATGTACAAGAGCGAATGATAAGAGTAGTGATATGGTAGCTACTCCATCCCGCACTCAAAGCATTACTTAGCACATGAATAAGAAAACCATGCAACCCAGCTACCGAAATAGACTGAAGGTATTGACAAAAACTCATGGAACTCCGTTAGAAAACAAGGATAGATGCAAACGATTCACCGGATCCAAGATAGATAATGATGATGTTGTTGTCGTCATGTCTGAAGTACCAAGCCACCGGAAAGATATGAAGGAAGATTACGGAGAACAACTGCAAGATTCAATAGCTACAGAAAAGATAGCACCAACTTGAACAGAAGGAATACAAGATCTGGAAGGTCTTCATGGCCTCCGGTGGATTGAGCATAGACGATAGAGCGAGAGGGTTTCAAGAGATTACTTGACGAGACTGAGGTGAAAGAACTCCATGTTCTTCTTGAAATGATTGAGAAAGGTTTAGCAGTCTTGAGGAAATCTACGGCGGAACGACGATGATAACTTGCCAACAAGGAACAACTCTGGATTGGTTGAAGATGGAGGATGGAATTAACAATGGACTTGCTAATTCCAGAATTGAAGCAATGTATTTAGCAGAAGGACGTGGTCGAGATAGGTGACTTCAAGAAGCCAGAATTCACGCTTTGAGAACTTTGCACACAGGCAGTGTTCTCGAAGCTTGAGAGAAAGAGACATAGATGATCTTCCATGTTCTCCCATTGATATGGAATAGGCAAGCATATTAACAACATATATCACCATGGATTAACAGGATATTCCCAGAATATCAAGTTCGAGAGGCGGGAGAAACAAACAAATGCTCGAAACACTTTCTAAGCTCAACGCTCTTTGGAAAGATCAATATTAAGAGCACGGGTTCGTGTTGAAGAAGATGCACTGGGAGAATAGGTTATCTGGTCCTTCGAAAGAAAAAGAGATGTCACCTGGTTCACATTGTTGATTGGGTCACCGGTTACAAAGATAAAGATAGCTGGGATAAAGAAACGATGATAGCTCATACCTCAAGCAAAGCTACCAGAGACGAAAAGACGCAATTCCCTCGTCTCAAAGAGAACTTTGCAGATATGGAGTTCAAAAAGATGTGCAGCATGATGAACAGATGACAGACCGCCGTAGTGCCTTGAGAAACTCCGGATTGCCAAAGATGCTTGAATATGCATAGATATGATCACGGTGTACTCAAAATCCCAGGAGATACCCGTCACCATTTGGAGGATAGTGTTGATAGCATTTTCCATATTCCACTCATGATAAGTGTCCTATAGCTATGCCGAGAACCAAATTACAATCACCAGCATCGGATCTACACATGTTATGTAATTAGCCCAAGAGAATTGGAGATGAAAAGAAACTCTAGGATTAAGCGCCGGTGACAAAAGAATGAGTTAGCATGGACATGCTGATAAAAGGGAGATAGATAATGTTTCACACACGACTGGAAAGGAGTGTGGAAACACAGATGTATCAAAGAAAAAATTTCCGCATTTTTCGGCATTAAAATACCAATAGATGCACAAAATCACTTATCAGGTAGAGATTAGCAACAGATGCTTACACAGAATGTGGAGTTGCTAGAAGGAAGGACACCCTTAAGAAGATGGCACCGGTTAACAAGGAGTCAGATAGATCGCGCCAGTTTTCAAAAACCTCTCAGTATGGAATGTACCAACAGTTGATAACCAAAAGCAGATTGTGATAACAAATTGGATGCAACAGATAGACAAGGAATTACACACACACAACCTATGGTACTACGGAACCCAGAACACGTGAATCCTAGTTTGAATTTTAAGAAGAGGATTGAAAACGTTACACTTCCTTACCAGAAAAGGGTGGGTGGGTGGGTAAGAAGAAAAGTGGAAGCAGTCCTACTCTCGCGTTTTGTTTTTTCCTAGTATACATAGCTACAAAAATAATTGCTAGACTGACAACGACCATTTGGCTGAGACCCTGAAGGGCGGGATGGCTCTGATACCAATTGTAACTACCTCGGTGAATTACGCTCCTAGTTACAAGCCTGGATGAGCGGAAATGGTTAGAATAGTACGGTGGGACCCAAATGCCACTCACAAGTAGACCTTTCGGCCGTCCTAACCATTTCCAAACATCGGGACAAGAACGGGCGACGTAATCGGCAGGCGAAGGGATCAACTACATACACAAATGAGTATGTATGCAAGCCACCATACAACAGTCCTCAGAGCCATTCCATCTAAAAGAAATAGAAATATTGCAACGCCATACGGCAAGATCCAAATATCCTAGATAGATATAATAGTTTAGGATATCTCCTCATACATCAAACATCAGAGTATCAGGCGGAAGCGGAAAACAAGATCCGAGTACGGATAAGCAGCAAATCGGCATAAGATGCCCCATAAATAAACACATCCCGCCCATAGATCTCACGGATCCCCGTTCCCGGAATCTCTACACCGAATGATCGTTGCCCACATTGTCCGTCTCCTCCACCCAGTATCCATCTTGCGAGCTTACCTGTTCATCTGAATCAAACAATTTATCGTGTGAGACCCTAGGGGTACTTAGCAAGTCTTTATGCCTCTAAAGGGGACACAACCTGGGGTGACGCAATTGCAGCAAAAGATAATCCCTAACAATTCTATAGATACTCGCTAACCATCCGCCTAACCATAGATAGACGGATGTCCGTGAATTACTAACAGCAGTTATAACGGTAATATTAACAGATCCATCCTCCTCCTCGCTTACCAACGAGGAAGCGGACGAACAACCCCCCCCCCCCATCTGTTGGCAGTTTTATTATCCATTCCCTGAGTGTTGCACTATTTACTAGTCAGGTATTTAGTCAAATTAAAAGCGGTACTTTAGTTATACTTGTCTATGATCGAGAAACTGTGCTCCAAGTCGTCCATAACCGCGGACACGGCTTTCAGAAAGTTTTACCTTGCAGGGGTGCACAAATAGCAACACACACTCGATCAACCTCGGAAAAACCAAATCAAAACCCAACGAGGCAGTCACGACAAAGCGATCACAGGATTCAGAAATATTTCAGGGGGCCACCCCATTAAGCTACCCGCAACGAAGTTAGCCGACTCCGAGACGGACTCAAGGTTTGCGTCAGTGGCTGTAAACGACTGGGAACTCGAAAATGTGACTGGGCTTGTCGATACCGCGAAAACACTCCGCTTACCTAAACAGTACAGGTGCATTCCTCGCATAATCTTAAATTAAGCAGTAAAGCATGGCATAAGTACAGAATAATAATAAAGCCCCAAACTACTTTGTGGCCCCAAGAAATACGAATGAATCAAGCTCTGGCTCAGGGGGGTTCATAAGCCTCCCGGATGTGGATAGCGCGAATATTCAAGGAACAGGAATCAAGTACTCGGGGTCCTACGGGACACAAGTGAGCATGAAAAACCAAATAACAAATATTGCTCACCGATGCCACTTTCATTAGTTATCCCATTACTACTTAGGTTAATTTGTTTAGGTACCTCGTTATCCATCAGACACTCACATACCCTACACATGCTGTTCTACGACTCGCAGGGCTCAAACAACTCCTGTAGTAATGGCTCATGGGATGGAGGAACAAGCTTCGGTGGGGTTTAAAAGTAAAGGCTATGCAGTACTTGGGATTCAATTTAATGCAAACGCAACTCAATGATGCAAGAATAAGATAGAGGCAATAGGTACTATATGTATGCAAGCATGTGGTAGTGCTTGCCTGGCAGCTCAGTTGAAGCGAGAGAAGGATCTGGGTAGTGCTCCTGGGTTTCTTGATATATCCCCTGCTCTGCGTCTATTCGAAGAAGAACCAAACAAACAAGGGCCAACATAAATAAAGTGCACAAGCATATGAATAAAATGCGACAAGCAAACAATCATGCCATGATGAATGATGCACAATTGGCATGGCAATAATGTAGCATGGCATGGGTGAGGTGTGGAATACAAGAATAAGGCATTTTATTGAGTTTTAATCATATTTTAACCTCAAATAAGTCGCTGTAATCTTTATATTTATATGATGCATGCTGCAAAACAGATAATGGAATGCATAAACAGAAAGGTCTCGTCGAGCTAATCATTTTAGACATATCATTTGTTAAATTTGGAGTTATGAAACAAAAGTTATTAATTAAATAAGGAAAGGGCATTTTATTGTAATTTTAATCAACTTGAAAATTAAAGTGTCCAAAATATAATTTGAAGGCCATATTTGAATTCCTCATATTTTTCTGATTTCAAAACATATATTACATGTTTAATTTGGATTTATGTTTTAAAAGTTATTTGAAAACAGATTTGAAATTTGAATTTAAATTAATTTGAAAAAAATTTAAATTAAACAGATATAAACAGAAACTTTTTGTACTCAGGCAGATCCAGTCCCAGCCGCTGACGGGTGGGCCAGCTGCTGACTGGGACAACATGCGCACAGAAAAGCTTTTCTCACCGCGAGCTAGTCTAGCGTCTGCGAATGACAGATGGGGCCAGCGGCCACGGGGTCCACGTGACAGTGGCTGGGCGAGCTGAGGCCACGCGGAAGAGCCAGGGACCACGGGTTGTGATTCCCAGACTTGCGGTACCTTTTTGCAAAGATGCCACCGAGACCGACAGGTGGGGTCCTAAAGGATTGCGGGTTGAGGAAAACAAAACGGAAGGGTGTTTCTGAGAAAAAGACACGGCTACTGTTTTTCTTCTACCGCGTCTCTGACAAAACTGTCGGCGACAGAGCGCACGACGGGGTGGGGATCGAACTCGCGACCGATCTCTCGCGTGCAGGCGACAACGACCAGCGCGGCTCAGAGAGGTTGCTGGTAGGAGAGGGTCGCGCGGCTAGATACGCTTCTGCGACGCCACGACGAGAAGAACCGAACATGACGCCGGCGCACCGAGGGCGTTCGACGGAGTGACCGGTGCGATCAGAGGGTATGAGCGAGGGGGGGATGTCACGGAGGCTCAGTAGCTCACCGGGAGGTTGTTGGTGCGGTTGGATCGGGCAGAGGAGATAGCGATCAGTGACGTAGCAGGCGCCGGGCGGAGCTAGGGTTTCATCGGAGCGGCGTCGGGCCTGGTGGCTCTGGTCCTCCTCCTCCTTGCTGATACGTACAGGACGATGCAGGGGAGGTTCCTCAGTCTTCCTCGACACCTAGAGCACCTCGCCACCGGCTGCAAGAGGGGGATCGGTGGCGACCGACGGTTTTGCCGGCGATGGGGTAGATGGGGGCGGTGGAGAAGAGGTGGGAGAGGAGGCCGGCTTGGGCGGATCTGGAGAGGCCAGAGGAGGCGTGTGGGAGGAGGGAAAGGTTAGGGGGAGAGGGGAGGATGCCGCGGGGTAGACGGTGGAAAAGGTGGCTCGGCCACCTTTTCTCCTCCTCCTTCACGTGCTCGGGTAGGACTCGGTGGGGCTGGTCCAGGCAGGCAGGGCAGGTAGGGATGGCCGGCCAGGCTCGGGTGGGGCCGAGCTGCAGCGAGAGAGAAGGGAGAGATAGAGGGGGGACGCTCGGGTTGGAGCTAGGATAGAGGAATGGGGTGGCTCGGGTTAGGGCTTGGTCTTAGGTTAGGGAGGGGTAGGTAGCTGGGGTGTGGCCAGGGAGAGAGGATGGCCAGGTGGGTCCAGCATGGGGAGGCTCGGCATAGGTGAAGAGGAGAGGGTGAGGTAGGTTTAGGGTTTAGCTTAGGTGTAAGATGGTGGTAGAGGTGTAGGTGATTAGGGTAGGATCTTAGATAGAGGATATGGAGAGAGGGGGTTTAGATGAGGGTGAGAGGAGGTAGGGTGGTGATAGAGGATTGGGTGATGTGTTTTCTTTTGGCAAGCTCAAGCAAGAACAAAACTAGATCAAACAAGAGCTAGACCAAAGAGAGGAAGAGATAAAAGGTGGTGATGGGGTTTAAGCAAGATCAAATAAGACCAAGCCAAAAGGAGGAAGAGAGAGATGAGAGATGATCCACTCAAGATTCAAATAAAAACCCAAAAGACTAGAATTTGGTGGTACTTGCATGGCCCATGCAAAATAATGAATGCCATGTTTATTCTTGTGAAGACAATAATATTAACATGGCATTATTCTTATGCATTCCCAAAAGTGGAATAAAGCCCAGCAAAAGAATTTGTATAAATGGATCCATCCTATCTCCCATGAGCTAGATTAAATACCAAAAGAAAAACAAAGGCAAGCTCATGGATAATGGGATGGTGGAATCAATCTTAATTGAATATAATAGGCCATGCTAGTGTGTATATCCCACTAAAAGATTATTTGGCCATAATTATATTTAAAGAAGCTCAATTAGCCAAAACAACCATATGGAAGGTAAAAGGAAGATTCTACTCACATGACATTCAAAGGTGGTCATGAGGCTCCACATAATTAATATTGTGAAAACAACATACATCATATATGGAGCATGTAGACATAGAATGGATCCACACCAAGACATATGAGCTAGATTTAAATAGCAAAAGAAAAGCAATGGCTCATATATGACTAGGGTGGTGGAATTTAGATGAATCCAAAGAAAGGTGGTGGAGTAGAAAAAGAAATGCCCCCAACTCAACTTGGGCATCAAGCATTTATCAAAAACCAAATACAATGTATCAAAAGGCAACTACAATTAATAATGCGTATGAGATAAGAACCAAAAGAAAAGGGTTTTATATGATGCTCAAATGCAAGGTGGCATGATGACATGAGCATGATATAATGATGATGCAACAATTATATATAGGAAGTACCATATATATAGACTAGGCTAGTAGCATTGCAATTGTTAGACAATTGGGATGCTACATACAGGTGCAGAGGGAGCCGGCCCCCAAGGAGGTGGTACGTCGTCGTATCAGGGAGGACGACGAGCATGTACGACGATACATGTATCTTTTGGAGACTAGGTTCTCCAATATCTGGTAGGTTCACGAATCTCACCCGAGCTATTCTCTGGTGATGGTTCCTCTTATGTGGCTGCGGAGCTCCCGTAGCACCAAACGCGGCAGCCGCGTTCGCTAGTTTGATATGTCTTAATAATGTATTTTATCTTAATAATGTACTTTATCTTATACTTTATCCTATAATGCACCCGAACTATTCTCCGATGATGTATTAATAATGTACTTTATCTTATATTATTGTACTTCATCTTAATCACTAAGTACTATATCCGAGTTGTCGCAGTTGTAATATGCTTTTACTTAATGCAATATTCTTTTCTGTATTAGTTAAGCTATGGACGGTAGACAGAATGAAGAGGAGCTTCTCAACATGATAGATGAGGGTACTGGGGGTCTTATTATAATGGCTCCGAATATCTTAATTTGTCTGGAGGAGACGATGGTGGAGAAAATAGTGGAGACAATGGTGCTGACCATGGTGGAGACCATGGTGAAGACACCATAATAATGACAAACTCCGTCGAGGTATATAAAGCCTCTATCGATCGTTCACTAGTATAGATGCATTAATTGATTCATATATATGTACTGACGAATGTTTCTTCTGTTAGACCTCCACTTCTGGCCAATCTTCTACAAAGACAAGAGTCCCGACACACAAGTTGCCCGCTGATGTCCGTTTCAGCATTGACTTAGTCTCTCCGCAGGGTCAACCGCTGGAGCCCAAAGAAGCTGTGAATGCATTTACAACTCAATACGGAGTGATTGTTAGAGACAAAGTCCCGATCACCACGTGAAATTGGAACAAGCCAGGAAAGAAAAAGGATCCAGCTGGGGCTAGTTTTGTAGATGACAGAGTGAAAGATACGATGTGGAATTCTCTCATGACACATTTCACCCTACCAGTCTTGGAGACTGATGAGCTCACACAACAAATGACGAGGAAAGTCAAGCACTTTGCTCTTAAGAAGATGGCCGAACTATTCAAGGAATGGAAAAAAATATTATACCACAAGTATGTCTTGAAGAAAACAACTCCTCCATTCGTTGGCCCACTAGAGTTGTAGCAGGATAACTGGGCCGCATTTGTGGAATACAAGACCTCGGAACCAGCTAAGGCAATATCAGCAAAAAATAAGTTAAATGCAGCCAAAAAGAAATATCACCATCATATGGGCACAGGTGGTTATAGGAGCGCCATGCCTAAGTGGGATAAAGCTGAGGCTCACCTGGAGGCTAAAGGGGTCACTCCAGCTACGTCTAGTTGGCCCTTGAGGTCAAGAAATTGGGTATTCGGGCATGGGGCATCATTAGACCCAGAAACAGGCAAGATTGTTGCAGCCGAAGAAATTTCTTCACCCAAGAAAGAACTTGTTAAAGTGATAAAAGAGGTTGAAGAGGGAACGTTTGTTCCCGACAGAGAGAACGATGAGCTAACAAAGGCTCTCGGGAATCCTGAAAAGACTGGACGAACAAGAGGGTTCGGACCTTCTTATCCATGGGTTATCGGGTTTCCCGAGCACCGTGACACGTACAGAAGCCGATCGAGAAGAACAAATCGGCAAAAAGAGGAGGATACGGAGCGGTTCACAAGGTTTGAAGCCATGCTACAGGAACATCGCCAGGAGCTTAATGAACTTAAAGGACTCCGACAGCAAGATCCTACACCAGACAGTACGGTCGGCCCATCGCAACGGAAAAGCAGTGTGGCTTCCACGGAGGGCCACGGTAATGATGCAAGATGGATGTGTACCCTGTGGATGCAATTAAGGAGAAGATTAGTTGTGAGCTGCATGTTGAACTGAAGAATATTTCCATGAAGGTGGCGGTCGGCTTTGCTTTACCTTCTGCACCGGGGGCGACCTACCATTGCAATCCGATTCCAGCTAGCTATGCTCGTGTCGGTGTGGATGAAATTCTACCTATGTGTTAGTCACTACAGCTTGACATCCCTGGAGGTGAAGGGGAGACGACACTGGGAGAAGTCACGAGTGGCTTCATTCTTTGGAAAAAAGAATACATCAAGTTTCTAGGCTCGACACCAAGGCCACCTTCTCCACCGAGAAACAATCCATCACCTCCAAGGCAACCATCTCCTCCCAGTTCACCGTCTCCTCCAAGTCCACCTCCAAGTGCACCGTCTCCTCCCAGTAATAGTCCAATCCATGACCCCAACACGAGTCCATCTCAATCTACGCAGCCGCCTCCACCCACTAAGGGCCAAAAGCGGAAGAATACCACCGCTCCGTCGAGCGATAACCAACACCCGAAGCGACAGTTGTCGCCCCTCCCAAGAGTACCGCCGGTTCCTCCCAAGAGGGCTTACGACCTGATCGATGAGGAGACTGATGCGGTCGTACGGGCCGAAGTGGATGCTCATTTTAAAAAGAAACAACCTGAGCCAGTGGTCCAAATAAAACCGGAAACCAAGGAGCACTTTAGGAAATTACTAACGCAGCCATCCCAAGCTCAATTAAATGCGCCAGATGACTATACGCGATGTCTTCAAAAGACACTGAAACAGAAGAGATCAAGCGGTAGAGGAAGCATCACAAAAGAGGTTCCCCAGTAGGGGGAACAAGCAAAACAATCGAGTGGTAGTGGAAGCATCAGAACAGACATCCCCCAGCTGGGGAAACAAGCAAAACAATCGAGTGGTAGCCGAAGAACCAAAAGAGATGTTCCCCAGCTGGGGAAACAAGCAAACCAATCGCTCCCCCCACTCCAGGTGAACATACCCGAACCTCAACTATATGAGGAACCTATGGATCCGGAAACGGCTAGGATATTGGCCGAGCAATGTGGTATGCCTATTCATGAAATTATTCACGGAGATATGCCCAAGACTGAGGTAGCACCCAAATTTGTTAACGGGGAGCCTCTGGTCAGTTCTGAGAGGCTTCGGGATATGCCAACACAAATGCGACGATTCCATGAATGGTACATGAAAGCATCAAAAGAACAGCGAAATTGGCTCTTACTGAAAGTTCGAAAATCGCATTACTTCACTGAAGACGAGGTCCCTATTGAATTTACAGAATTATTTCAGTTATTCAATCTAAAGGAACTCGACAAAACTATCCCCAGTTCGTATTGTCTGTAAGTGATTATTTTATTTATGTAATTAGGTCTCTATCTCAGCTTGTTCAATTCATTGCCGGTAAGTATACTCACTATATTCTTTTGTACGCTATATAAAATGATGCAGAATGAAGATGCTCGATTGTAAAAGAAAGGTTATCAATGGATTTGGGTTCATTGACCCACATCGAGTTCATGGAGCTATACTAAAGGATAAACCACTGGAGACCGAGCACAACTTGTTGCGGTTTTTCACGAAACAGCATTTTTGTAATAAAATACTATTTCCTTACCACAACGGAAAGTGAGTTTTTGTACACATTAACTTTTGCTTACTCCATGTTCAGTGTAAATGATTAGTTACTGACGTATGTAAACCTTGCGTAGGTACCACTCGATTCTTATAAGCATTTCACTTGACTTGGGAAGAGTTCACATCATGGACTCACTAAACAAAGACATTGAAAACTACCGCAGCATTATCGATGCGCTCCAGAGGTAATTTCAACCATTATCACACTATATTGGTTTGTTTCGTTCATTTTCTGGGATATCAAGTAGTTATTAACTCATACATTAATTTTCTTTGTCGGATAGGGTTTGGACAAAGTTCAAGAAACATGTCCGCGGTCAATGGCGTGAGGAGCTATTTTTTAAATCACTCTCGGTAAGTAGTACGAGCTAAGTCCGCGCATCTATTTAATTCTAGTTTATGTGCATTTATCATGCTAGCGTTATTATTTGATTGAATTCTATTCTTGTAAAGTGCGCGAGGCAGGCACAGGGAACTAATCTATGTGGATTCTACGTGTGCGAGTTCATTCACATCAGTATTGAGAAGCCCTCGGAAAATGTTCGAGCAAGTAAACAATATATTCACCCTTTATTTTTATTACAAAAAGTTGTGTTGAGTCTAATTTATACGATCTCCTTTTTATATAGTTGGACGCGATGCGGGACAAGCTCCTACCAGAGGACCGCCTAATAGCAATCCAAGAGGAATTTGCTGCATTTTTTGTCGACGAGGTCATAGACCCAGGCGGAGAATACTCTATATGTAGACCCTAAAGCATCCATGTAATGATCTCCATATAATCAAATAGACATGCTCTGGACCTGGTTGGGACTCCATATATGCTTGTAAGAGAAATTATATTATATATTGCGTCAATGTGTACAAGTACTGTGTAGTAGCGTTCTGTATGTATACAAAACCTTGTTTCTAATGAAAACACGGAATGAAAAATAATTGAACACAAAATGAAAAGAAAAACACAAAACCCTAAAACCCCATCCCCTGCCGTGGCAGCCAAATGGCCCAAAATGCTGCCGCGGCAGGGAACCTTTAGTCCCGGTTCGTAACACGACCCGGGGCTAAATGTCCTTCCGTCCAGCGCGCCTAGCAGGCCACGTGGTTGGACCTCCAGCCCTGGTTTGTAACAGAATCGGGGCTAAATCTTGGACCTTTCGTCCCGCTTTCGCAGTCCCGGTTCGCAATCCGGGGCTAAAGGCCCTTACGAACCGGGGCAAATGGCCTGCTTTCTACTAGTGATTAGTAATACAGTAACGCGAACTTACCCTTGAAGACCGAAAATCGTTGTCAGCGCTTAGGAGAGCGTGGTTGATGTAGACGAGCCAAAGCCGACCTCAAGGTCATGATGAAATCCTTGCGCTCCTTTGGCTCCAAAGACTTGAGTGCCTCAAGTGCGACACCTCGCGGGGAGTTACATACGTATGGTGCCTGACGATGACTCTCGCTTCCCCGATCCAGCAGCAGTTGCGGAAGTAGAGCTCCTGGATCCGAATCCCGCAGCGCGATGGCGCTCCACGGTGAAGATGTCTCCTGTTCACGTAGTCCAAACTTGGGACCACGGTCACGAGAGAGAGAGGGAGAGAGAGAAAATATCAATTGGAGGTCCTCCCAAAAGTGAGAAGACCTTTATTGATTATTGGGTGTCTTTATCTGGCCAAATACCCCCACTATATATAGGGGGAGGGGAGGTACTACCTCCCTCAAAGTCCCGGGGTGGGACTAAAGGAGAGGAGGGGGAGGGGAGGCCGCTGGCCAGCCTAGTGGGCCCCGCGCGGGGGGGGGGGGCTTGGCCCAGCCGGCCAACCCCCTTGCCCCTTCTCCCTCTCTCCTTTCCCTAATGGGCCCTCTCCCTCCGGGAATTGGCCCATTAAGCCTTTGACCATTTAAATTGATTTTTCTCTTTATTAAATAATTATGAATAAATGATTAAATCAATATTTAACATTCATTCACATATTATTCAACCTCCGTGGCTATGGAACACTTCCACCTCCACTCAGGACATCCTCCGGACTTACCGAAACCCTTCCGGTTTTCTCTCTACTATTCTTTAGTGATTCTACCGATCCTATAAACACTCTCTAAGCATCATCAAGCCCTTAAGAGTGATACCCCACGGTTTGGGAACACTCCAGACATGGTCGAGACACTCCCGCACCAATGATCGACAGAGGGACCTGGATGGCCATGTGACCCCCGTGTGTTCCACGAAGATCTTTCATCGTTTGAACCGGGATAGTCGTGTCTTATTCCCTCTGTCTCTCGATACTTGCATTGCCTGAGATCTGATCAATGACATCACCATGTCGTGTTCAATCTCGTTACCGAACAATGCTACTTGACTCGTTCCGACAAGTGATATCCTTGTGATCAAATCACATGTTGCGCAACTATTGGATATAACCTCTCCGAGTGGGCCCTTGAGTATCTTCCCGTCACATGGACGGACAAATCCCGCTCTTGACATATATTTCCTCTACGGTTTCCTCTGAATACCTGAACACACCTTTATAACCACTGTATTACCAAGTGGCACTTGATGCTATCTAAGCACTCTCGGGAGATAGTGATTGATATAGCCTCACGGTCTAAGGAATAGTCTACGAGGAACCATTTCTAATCATCGTATCTTGAACTTCGTGACATGATCGGGTCATGATGTTTAGTTTGGGTATTGGTTCATCATCTCATTCTCAGAATGAGTTGACTCCATTTCCAACTGGCATAAATGCCACATGATCAGGAAACTTGATCATCTGTTGACCAATGAACCAGTGACTAGAGTTTCACTGGGAACCCCTGGTTGTTTGTATATCACACGTGTATTGATGTTTCCACTCAATACAGTTATAGCATGATATAAAACTTAATCATAAACTATATGAAATATGATAAGAGTCCTTACTACTATTTGTCTCTAGGGCATATTTCCAACAGTCTCCCACTTGCACTAGAGTACAAATACACTAGCTGCATTTGTTCTTAATCATTGGCACCATATATCCGGTACCCTGAACATGCTTGCTCGTGGAAGAGGTTGAGTCTTGGGTCTGTACTTTACAGTCCCAAATCCTTTGCAACTTACTAATGTCACCTTGATTGACATTAATACTTTATCATCACATGATAACATCTGTGTGTATGCATCGTCGCTATGGCAGCAGAACGAGGCCTGATTCCAGGAGCCTACAGTGACTTTAGATCAACCTCAAGGGCTTTCTCATGGGCACTGTGCCCTAGGACACATCATTCTATGTTAAAAGAGAACTAGCCCTGCCATAACATTATACAACACTTTAGATGGTACCCTTATCTATTATTATAAATGTATTCATCGAAACACTAGTGCACTCTGTGCAACTTTCGATGTTTTGTTCACCTTGCTTCCTACTTGACTTCAATCGGTATTTTCAGGAGTTTCCAACATATTCCCTTATAACATAACCCTTTATTTTTTAAGATATGTCATCCTTTATGGATTTGGAAAACATGTCTCCATTTCTCTACTAGGCACTGCAGACAAACTTAGCTCAACGTTCTGTGATTCGAACTTAATCACTTTTAAACGTTACTTATTGGATCACATATTATGTTAAGTTATCATCATGGTTTTCTGAGATAGAACCTATGTCTCAACATAGTGGATGATGATCATCCTTTTCTTTCTTTCAAACATTGATGTTAAACTTAATGCTATTCCTAACTTAAGTTATTAAGGACCAGTTCCTTAATTAACTTCTATTCTGAAACTCTTTTCAGAATCCCTTAAGGAATACTACATAATATCATAATACACTTATTATCAACTTCTACACCTTATAAATCATTTGAATCCTCATCGTGTTTTTCACTATGTTTCATTTGCTCCATAATCGAGAAATATCACTGAAAGTGAGCTTTCTCAAGAATGCACCAAAATCCAAGCAATACAAATTTTGCTTCTATTTTGGTTTTTAGCTATGGACTTCGTATTCAAAGTTTCCAATGAATACTCTACGAGGACTTATTCGCTATTATTTTGGTTATATCGAGTAGCCCCAAAACTTTTATGACGATCTATACCAGATATGGAGCCACTTTTACAAATTCAAATGGTTCACTATATATTCTAATTGAGTGCTAACTATTTCTTAGCTAATGGTCTCTACATCTACACTACAACGATTTATTTGGTGTCATCTATTAACCCATTTTGATATCTAATATCACATTGTGATGCTTTGCATTTTAACGTTTCAAAACACTTTGCACTTCACAATTACTTTTATGCCATTCTTTATAAAGTCGAATTTCATTACTATTGATCAAATTATAGCAATTAGATTCTCTTTTATATTTATACCCTTTGTTGATGAAACACTTTGATTAAATCAAATAGTTTCATATTCATGTTTCCTTTGGTAAAATTCTTTACACATTTAAACAATCATATAATGATAATTACCATTTTCGTTAAAACACAATACATCAAATATGTATTTACTTTCATTAAAACACTTTGTATTCAAGTAATACACGGTGTTCAAGTTAATTTTGCTGAACTTAGGCATGATTTATATGTGATAAGAAATCGAATGACTTTCACATATTACCAACATAACTTTGAATTTAAACAATGGTTTCATTCATTAATGAATATATCATTAAGTTGGGTATTTTAAGGCATTTCTATATATTACAAATGTTCATATTTTATCAATTAGTTTCAAACAACAAGGATAATTCACACATAATCAAATAAGATATGGACACGAATAGAAATCATTCATAAAAGTGGAACAATTGTTTGTTACAAACTCATATAAATAACCGTCTCACAAAGTGTGAGACACACTAAAGAAGTTCACAATCTTTTGATTACAATAACTATCCAAAAACATAAACTAAGTGATAAATGTCGCGGGAGAGTGTCGTTGGCCATCATCATCATGCTCGCCATCAACACGCAACGTCACCTCCTCTCCAGCAAGCACCTCTCATGCAGAAGGACATGTTTTCACCAAAACAGAACAAGTATCAAATATACTTAACACAGCAAATGTGTTTGCAAGATTATAATATTTATATAATTGTATATCAAATATATACCTTTGTCATCGATGACCTCTCTGGTGATTGGTTCAACCTTTACGTTCTTGAAACGTAATATGAACTCTTGTAAATCCAATGCTTCTGTATCACCACTCATGATTCTTGTAAATCCAATGCTTCCGTATCACCACTCATGATGCTACTCCGGTCATGTCCTTCGTAGATGGGAGGCAACGATCGAAGCAGTACGTCTACCACAAACAGATCATCTGTCTAGTTATCCATGAAGTGAACCAGTATCATGTGTGCATCAAGCATGCACTCCAAGTGACCCTTCAGACATGTATGCTCCTCCATCTGTATGGAAAGGAACTCTCCAAGCAGCTCGTTCTTCCACATGCGCACATGGCCTATGAACTCTACTCTCAGCTGATCCACCATTGAGTATGGATCAAGATCACCCATGAGCGGATGGAGTTCATCCACCATCCCGTAACGCATTATTATCTGAATGTAGGTGGGCATCTATTGACGGTAGTAGCGGTCTGCCAGCTCTTGTGGGGTATCATAGTGGTCTGGCTCAGTCAAATCTATCGTGCGGTGTATGTAGTATACCACATGATTCCTAGTAAGGAGATCATTCAGGCGCACAAGCCAACTAGGGAAGTTGGATCCATCAAGTCTAAGTTTCTCACCCTTTACCCATTCCTCAATGACAAAGTAAGCTTCACGGTGAGCAATCTCTACATTTATAATTGCAAAAACGAATTTAGACTAAGTCTATAATTAAATGAGTTAATAATAACTCCACTCAGAAACACATATCCCCATAAGGGTTCCTAGTGATAACACGGCCCCTATCTGCCACATCTCCCCCGATCGTCACGGACATCAATGTGGGTTCAAGGGTGGACGCTAAACGTCGGTCACATAATTCATGCGACTCGTGCTCGATCTTTTGACCATCCATGTTCTAAGGCCATGTTTGCACATGCTAGGCTCGCCAACTCAACCTTAGTGTATTCATTGTGCAACATGTCTTACACCCACTGTATGCGAACGTATATATGTCTGATACCCATGCCTGTACCATGGATCGCCTCATACCAAAGAACTTTCTTGGTGATGCACACTAAGGGGGAACACAATCATTGGTAAATTTAATAGGGATCATCTTATTAGGCTACCTTCGAGTATCTAATACTAGCACACAATAAGATATACAAACAATAACATTAAATGTAAATGCGATGTGATATGGTCCTTCACGTCATGATCTCCATCTGTCGTCACCGGATTCTGGTGCCAGGGTTCATGCGCCATAGACACCAGGGTACCGGTGTCATTCCGGCGTGGTAGTCCGTCACCTTCGTGACTATATACTACTACATAACATAAGGTAATCACTGTACCTTTGCCACAACCATATCACAAATCAACGCACCCCTGCAAAAAAAAGTTAGACGCCTCTACTTTATCTTTGCATGTTTTACGTGTCTGAATGGGCTTTCGCACAAGAACCGTTCTTACCTACGAACTTCTAGCACAACGCTGATCAAGTAGTTGTCTCTACTACACCCCTTCCGGGGCCCTCCGTTGCAAATGATATACCAACTAATGTGAGAGAGACAGACACCCCCCTAAGCCACTTTATACGGTACAAGCCGTATGACAAGCGTGGACCAGTCTCGCGAATGAACGCGTAAAGTCGGTTGGGGGCTGCTTCATCAAGCATTACTGCGATATACACAAGTACACGTGGGAGGATAACAACTAAAAGATCAACGCCCACACGCTACATCTCGTGTGTTCTACCCGTACTAGCATTACTACGCATAGATCTAGCTCTGATACCACTTTAGCGGTTCCGCGTATGAAAACAATAAAATTTTACCCTACGCCCCTGAACTCCTGAAGCTGCTAGGACCTATCTATTAGTAATACAGTAATGGGAGGGGCTTTTTGCGAACTTACCCTTGAAGACCGAAAAGCGTTGTCAACGCTCAGGAGAGCGTGGTTGATGTAGACGAGCCGAAGCCGACCTCAAGGTCGTGATGAAGTCCTTGGGCTCCTTTGGTTCCAACGACTTGAGTGCCTCTAGTGCGACACCTCGCGGGGAGTTACACACGTCCGGTGCCTGATGATGACTCCCGCTTCCCCGATCTAGCAGCAGTTGCGGAAATAGAGCTCCTGGATCCGAATCCCGCAGCGCAACGGCGCTCCGCGGTGAAGATGTCCCTTGTTCGCGCAGTCCGAACTTGGGACCACGGTCACGAGAGAGAGAGAGAGAGAGAGAGAGAGAGAGAGAGAGAGAGAGAGAGAGAGAGAGAGAGAGAGAGAGAGAGAGAGAGAGAGAGAGAGAGAGAGAGAAATATCAATTGGAGGTCCTCCCAAAAGTGAGAAGACCTTTATTGATTATTGGGTGTCTTTATCTGGCCAAATACCCCCACTATATATAGGGGAAGGGGAGGTACTACCTCCCTCAAAGTCCCAGGGTGGGACTAAAGGAGAGGAGGGGGAGGGGAGGCTGCTGGCCAGCCTAGTGGGCCCCGTGCTGGGGGGCTTGGCCCAGCTGACCAGCCCCCTTGCCCCTTCTCCCTCTCTCCTTTCCCTAATAGGCCCTCTCCCTCCGGGAATTGGCCCATTAAGCCTTTGACCATTTAAATTGATTTTTCTCTTTATTAAATAATTATGAATAAATGATTAAATCAATATTTAACATTCATTCACATATTATTCAACCTTCGTGGCTATGGAACACTTCCACCTCCACTCTGGACATCTTCCGGACTTACCAAAACCCTTCTGGTTTTCTCTCTACTATTCTTCGGTGATTCTACCGATCCTATAAACACTCTCTAAGCATCATTAATCCCTTAAGCGTGATACCCCATGGTTCGGGAACACTCAAGACACGGTCGGGACACTCCTGCACCAATGATCGACAAAGGGACCTGGATGGCCATGTGACCCCTATGCGTTCAATGAAGATTTTTCGTTGTTTGAACCCGGACAGTTGTGTCTTATTCCCTTTGTCTCTCAATACTTGCATTGCCCAAGATCTGATCAATGAGATCACCATGTCATGTTCAATCTCGTTACCGAACAATGCTACTTGACTCGTTCCGACAAGTGATATCCTTGTGGTCAAATCACACACGGCGCAACTATTGGATATAACCTCTCCGAGTGGGCCCTTGAGTATCTTCCCGTCACATGGATGGACAAATCCCGCTCTTGACATATATTACCTCTACGGTTTCCTTCGAGTACCTGAACACACCTTTATAACCACTGTATTACCAAGTGGCGCTTGATGCTATCTAAGAACTCTTGGGAGACAGTGATTGATATAGCCTCACGGTCTAAGGAATAGTCTACGAGGATCCACTTCTAATCATCATAACTTGAACTTCATGACATGATAAAGTCACGATGTTTAGGTTGGGTATTCTTTCATCATCTCCATTCTCAGAATGAGGTGACTCCATTTCCAACTGGCATAAATGCCACATGATTAGGAAACTTGATCATCTGTTGACCAATGAACCAGTGACTAGAGTTTCACTGGGAACCCTTGGTTGTTTGTATATCACACGTGTATTGATGTTTCCACTCAATACAGTTATAGCATGATATAAAACTTAATCATAAACTATATGAAATATGATAATAGTCCTTACTACTATTTGTCTCTAGGGCATATTTCCAACATAAACAACTAGAGGTGTAACAATCATTCTAATTCCTCTAGTTAACTCTTAGCTTGCCAAGGAACACTAGGAAGTTTTATATTAGCAGAATTAAGTATGTGAGAACATGTCCAAAGTAGCTTAATAGTGAAACGTCTTATTGACACCCATATCAATAGATCAAGAGTATCAAAACACTACTATTCCGTTCATTGTCTTTCAAGAAAATTCATGTAGTAATAACGAGACCATGCCAAATACTCTCTGTGTGATTCTCTTTTAAATAAAGTTTCCAACAAGGATCATTGAATGACTTTTTAGCAATACTTTGTACAACCTTCAAGAGTACCAATAATTTTGCACATTACGATAATAGTTGCTACCCATGTCGTCACCTCAATAGTTGAAATCTGGGGTTACACCATTGATCGTTCGTAGGCTAGCGGAGTTGTTGGCATCCCAAAGTTGTGCATCAAAAAATTTATAAATAAGATTTAAGCAATAACAAACTTTTTCCTCACAAATTTTAGCTTTAGCATGCATCTCAATTCTCACTAGACTAACAACTCCTTTCAAGAGTGCCATCAAGTTTATCAATATACCTATGGGGTTAAGTATCTTCAAAGCTGAACTCCTGAGGAAATCACTCAACATACTAGTCATAAATTGGAGACTTTTCTTATTGTACTTGTTTGGCAATATTATTTTCAGGGCAAGACTCGGTTAGCTAAAGAACTAGAGCAAAAGCTTCCACAACTAATTATCCATACAAATAAAAAGCTTTACTCTAACTATTTTGAATTACTCCCACTAGCGTAGCATCTTAAGAAATCAACTAACTAGGATAAACATTTCAAATTTCTAGAGTGGGAGACATAGGACATACCTCTTCACCAGTTCTCTTCCTTGTGCGGATGTCTTCCTTTAAAACTCAATTCAAATCACTCTCATAATAATATTGAAGCAAAGAAGCAATATGCAAATCCACTTTCTCGGAAAAAGGATAAAAAGGGAAAATCTTTTTGTATATTGAGGATGGGGATTAAATAATATAAAAGACTTGAAACCAATAAAGATACTAAGGAAAAAAAAATGAAAAATGAAAGAGAAAGTGAAAAGCAAAAAAAAGTAAAGTGTTGGGACAAGACCAACATGAGTGTTTCAAAGATCTCATGGAGCTACAGTACAACCTCATTATTACACAAATATAAATGCTTAGGGAACAGTTCCCCAAGCTCAGGCTTTTGCAAGCCCTTTTGTTTCTCATTGTGGTGGTGGTGGATAATCTCCCATGTTCCATTGATTACTCCAATCTATGAACTGGGTTGAGAGATTCGTGGTGGCATCTTGAAGATTGATGGAGAAGTTTCTCATGTTTTGTATATTTCCTTCAAGCACATAGATGTCTTCATAGGTGGTGTAGTAGTTTGGTGGCTGATGCTCTTGTTCAGGGCCTTCTTGTTCCACTTCTTCATCTTCTCCTTATTCATCCATGGGTACTTCTTATGTTGAGGTAGTCTTGCTTCAACCTGCACATCATAACGCAAACGTCCATTCTCAATATAGAAAAAACCATTAGGCAAAGGAGCAGGGATCAAGTGATTGACTCTAGGTATATAATAAGTATGTACCATTTAATATAGAAATTATACCACAAGCTTTGAGATTAGCGAAACCGAGACGGCGAACACCTACCAACGGTTGGATATTACCTAGGTTGATATGGAGTGCTCGAGCAAGAGTTGTGACAACTCCACATCCGCATAGGGGACCACGGACTTGAAGAGCTTGATGCTTAAGATAAAACACGAGAGGAGAGCCCAAATTTGGTGTTAAGTTATAATTGTGAATAGCAGCTATTACGAGTATCATCATGTCCTCTTAATAAACTCGCCACGTTCCTGCAAGGTGTTAGCAATAACATAGAACAAATAAGGAACACCAGCACACTCAAACTGATTACCCTTGGGTGTAGTTTAAGGACCTCTCATAGAGTTAAAATATTCCAAGGGTGTAGAAATCAAAATGAAACTAGTGGAGCGGATATCGGTGGTGGTGTTAGCGAACCCAAAACATTGATCCCATTGATCGAGCATTAAGTCATACTCATGGTTCATTAGGCGGAAGGTGATGTTATCAACTCCCGGGATATCTTCCTTAGAGCAATAGCCTAGACACACCATATGCGACAAGGTGCCGAGAAACTCAAGTGTGAAGCAGTGATAAGTGGAAATGTCTCGAAAAACAAAGTGAAGCAAACCAACATTGTTGCATAGTAAATTTAAATCATGGCCGAGGCACACTTGGTGGATTTGATTTCTCGACTATTGAGACGGTTGAAAATGTTGAGGTGGTATTCCTCACTGAACTCGATGCCAAGTGACTCAGGGGTTAGCACATCAACGGGTGGTGCGGCTTGTTCTGCAGCCATCGCACGTGTACGGCTCCTTATGTTCATCTAAAATAAAATTAAAGCTAATTAAAGATTAGATCTAATATAAACATAGAAAAAATAATACTCGACAGTTTCTACAAAAGAATCTTCTCTAAAGCCGAAAGTAAGAATGCTCATAATCAAAATTAGTTCAACAACAATACCTAAGTCTAGATTGATAATGCCAAAGGATTGAGAAAGGTTTTTATGAAAATAAGTAGGGGATCGGAGAATAAACATACCTTGGATCACTTGTGTGTGAGGAATCTAAGAAAGAACGAGTATAATTGTGGTTTGCAATTTGGAGGAAGAAGAAAGAGAATACATGTTTTAGGTTTACCTCCTCCATGGGGTTAAAATCACGGCCGAACATGTGGTACCGGTGAACGGTACGGTCATAGTCCGACTGTACCGGGTCTCGTTACCTTGGGGTAGACGTAGACTCCATGCGATGCATTCTATACGGGCGTGTGGTATGGTCGCACGCCCCCATACTACTGGTCGTTAAGCGTGCAATATCTTTTCTTAGTTTATGATGTTTTGCTCCGAGGAACGGTATGGGCGCGCGGTACGAGAAGCTTCGGTCATACGGCAGGTCATTAAAGACTCTGTCACCCGAGATAAAAATCTAAAAATCCATCCCTTTGTGTCAAAATGTGGTACAGGCGCGCGGTACAACCAGCTCCGATCGTACTTCAGGTTGTTAAAGCCTCTGAAAACATCAAACTTAAAAAATTTCAGTATAAACTTCACACGCCTTTGCACATCTACTTTAACAAAAGAATCACAGAAAAAATACTTCGCAAAATTCAGTACCTTCTTTGGCCAAGTGTTAGGAAATATCATAGAGTGAGAGTTACCTTGATTTTTTCTCCTCTCTTCAAAGGATCTTCTTGAACACTCCTTTATTAAAAATAAAAAATAAAACAAAACTAACACAAGTAAAAACTTTATTTTACATGGGTTTCCTCCTATGAAGCGCTTCTAGTTAAGGTCAATTAGCTTGACCCTTACGGTGACCATTTGGGTTTTGGAAGTGGAACATCCACTCTAAAATAGTTAGCTTTCAAAGTAATGACACCATCATCATTAGGCTTGGCCTTTTTCTTCCTAGGGAAATGGACTAAAAAGGGTTCTCTAGATGGTAGTCCTATTCTCACATTCCCTTCATGTAAATTAATTAAAGATTTAATAATTCTTAGGAATGGCCTACCTAGAGTTATAGGTGTCATGAGATCTTCAAGCATGTCCACTATAACAAGATCAATAAGAGCAGGACATCCTTTAGATTCAACTACTATATTTTCTTTAATCCCTACAGCTTTTTTATAAGTTGAATCAGCAAGATGGACTCTCATTTTAGTAGTTGCAAATGGCCGAAGATTTAACTTATCAAATAAACTTTTATAAATTGCTGAAACAGTTGCACCAAGATCACAAAGTGCAGCTAATTCATTAACTCCTATTTTAATTTTAATAGTGGGCTCAAAGATATCATCAAGCTTAGCAAGAATTTTATCGGCTAGCCTTTTATACTCCATCACTAACTCGCGTTCCTTTGATGCAACTTATTTTATAAACTATTCGTACATGACATTGTTGCCTTGTTCAATACCGGGTTTTTTCACTCTGATCATCTTCAGAAGATCTTCCCAGTATAGTCTGGTGATGGCGCATTGCTATAGTCTATCTCTTCAGGCTTCTCATCTTTTTCTTCTACCCTCATCATCTTGTGGTCTTCTACCGGGTTTGCCTCGAGCTTTACCACAAACCTTGCAAGTACGAGAGTTTGACTCTCGACTATCTTAACCAATTGTGCCTCCACGGTCTTGGTTCTTTTCTGTAGAGCCTGTACATCATTTCTAAGAGAAATGGCCTGGTTAGATAATTTACCAATAATATTGTGATGGTTCTCCCTTATTTTAATAAGCATGTTATTTTGATCAGTTTGTGCTTGCATAAAGTTTTTTAAAGAATTATCCAAAGGGAGAGTACCATGTGCTCCATTATGATTATATTTAATATCATTTGGAGCACCTGCAGGATTAGAATATTGTTTTTGAAAGTTTGAGCCATAGTTTTGACTCTTCCATGCATGGTTATAAAGATTACGAGCTATAAAATTGACTTCATTAGCATCAGTAGTGATAGCATTAACTTGGGTATCTTTCTTACCATTTACAATATTTAAAAGCACATCTACCTTTGAACTAAGATCTTCATTGTGCTCCTTGGTGATCGAAATCACCCTTTTTGAGGAGGTTCTCTCTACATGCCATTCGGTATGGTTGCTTTGCAACATTCACTTTCTTCCCCATGAAGGTTCCTCCTACTTCAGTATCTAGCATAGACTTAGACATTGGGTATAGAGCATTATAAAATAAATATAATATAAGCCATTCTTCCATCCCATGACTAGGAAAGTTCATGACCACTTCCTTCATTCTCTCCCAAGAAAGTGCTAGTGCCTCGCAGTCTTCTTGTCTAAAGCTTGTTGTGTTGGATATTAGCTACATAGTCTTAGTTGGAAGGAAAATTGTAGTCATAAAAATATTAATACATTCGTCCCAAGATTTAATAGTGCCTTTAGGCAAATCTAAAAACCACTCCTTAGCCTTTCCTCTCAAAGATAAAGGAAATAAGCGTTATTTTACAACATTGGGGTCAACATATTTTATGCGCATCATGTCACATATCTTAGTGAATGTGTTTAGGTGCAAACCTGAATCCTTAGTAGCCGAGCCTCCAAATTGATTTTTTTCAAGCAAACTCAAGAAGTTAGGCTTAATTTCATAATATTATGCATCAACAACAGGCTGAATAATAGGTGCACGAATAAAATCAACATTGCAAGTAGCATACTCCTCAAGTTTCTTTTGAGCCATGGCTATTTTATTTTTGGTATTTTTGGAATAAGAGAAACAAATAAGTAACTAACTATTTTTTTGATTTTTAATAGATAACAAAAAGTAAACCAATAACAAGAAATAAACTAAAAATAAAAATAAAACTAAAAACAAGGTCTCTAGTTACCTCACCATGATAGCGGATTGCTTCCCCGGCAACGGTGCCAAAAAAGGGTTGATACCTTCAATCTGGATTATGGATGTAGTATAGTAGTTTTTCCCTAGTAGACCTAGGTTTATCGAACCTTGGGAAACGATTTTTGTATGGAAATAATAAGGCACGTCTACAAGACTTTGTTTACTCATTTTACTTTATGTTTACCGGATCTTTGTAGTTTACATTGAATCGTTGGTTATTGCAATGGATGGAAATAGGCCAGGTTTGAATATTAACTTGTAGATGCACATACATATGGGATAAAGATAATAATAAGCACATTCATGTGTGAAATGGTCTAATATATATAGGGTTATGGGCATCACATTGATAAACACTAAAGCCACATGCATATAAATAGTATTTTGATCGAACCATTATACCATGAAGTAACGGGCTATGACAATTATTAAGTAAAATACAGATGAAAGCATTAATAATGGTGATTTTGTTGTTATTCCCAAGTGGATCCCTAAACAAAGACCGTACGCCCCTTGATGTCACTAGGTTTCATGTGAAGTCACCGTTCAACACTCATCTTACCTCGAGCCTTTATCAATCCCTGAGATCTTGGGTACCTACAAGTCCATGGAACGATACAAGAGTCAAAGAAGCAAAGATATATGTCACCTATTCAATCACCACACAATATTCACATGTATTAGATGCACATAATCATTGCGAGGTTTCTCCCCAACCCGTATCCCGTGAGGACTACTCACTCATAACAATAAGGCCAAGGATAGAAAACATTATGCAAATACTTAGATTGAAATCAAATATTCTTACAATGGTCACCAAATAACAAGGAGATCGCAAGTACAAGAAGATGGCTATGGATATGGAGTGGATGGAGGATGGATATGATGAACTATGGTGGTGGATCTCCTTCGGTGGTGTTGTAATGCAATCTGAGAATGGCGGCTCTCTGCACGACGGTTGGAGTCTCAGAATATATAGGCGTCTAACAAAAGTTTAAGTGTTTGACCTAACGAAGCCAACACCGCATAGTACGGGTGGGCCATACGGCCTTGCCCGTATGGCTGGTAGTTAACCTCGTAGACTCCTCATATGACCACACACATATGGTGGCGCATCATGTATTGGTTGTTGTAGCTATCAAAGGCGTATGAGACACTGTCCTTAAGACATGTGAAATCCCATGAGTATGTTTCTAGGTATGGGTCAACCCTCTTGATTCCTGAGTCGATATTATCGTCGAGTGCTAGAACCGATGTCAGCTTGTTATCAGAAGAGAAGGAGACTCCATAACTTAGATCGGTGAGATCCTCCCGGTCCACGAAGCATTCACGATTGTTCATGATTTTTGTTGGGGACGAGGTTTCCCCTTCAGTGGAGCCAATAGAAGATGCCAATGTTGCGTTTAGCGTTGTGATTTATATTGATGGATCCGAAAGGAAGAAAGTTCCCACTGATCCGATGCGGAAGTTGAGGCTTTTGATCATTAGATCTATCACCTGGTCGGGGTTGTCGAAGGCTGGGAAAGGGGCGGGTGGGTGTGGATTGATGTAGACGGAGCCACGGATCTGACCGCTCCCGATCATCGGGTTGTTGCTTGGTGAAGGGGGAGCCACCGAATTCATGACTCTAGCTCTCAGATTTCCCACAGACGGTGCCAATTGAAGAGGGGTAACCTCGGCAATGTCCAAAGTCATGGACTTGGGTTTCAGGGAAAAGGAGAGTGCTGGTGATTTCGTCAGCTTATTAGACAAACAAGGGAGGAAATTTATCCAGGTTCGGGCCCCTGTAGAGGAAACTGTAACACCCCAAAACTACTAAACAAAATTATCAAGTTCTAATCACCCAAATTTAGGGTTAACAAAAACTTTTATTCCAAAAATCTACATGAATGCATGTGTGTTTTGAATTAGTTTAGGATTGAGTGAATTGCCATGTTTGAAAAATGATAAGAAATGGTTTAAAGATGAATGCTACATCATCTAGGCCAATTACAAACAAAATCCAAAGAAAAAGAAATCAAATATGAATTAAATAAGCTAATGGTCATTTTGACCAAAGTTAACCACTAGGCCACTTTGAGTGTTCCTAGAAAAGAATTTCTAACAGAAACAATTCCACTTCTTTTCACCCCTTTCTAGACCAAGTAAAAGTGAATCCAAGCCCACTTTACAAACTAACCAAAACTATTTTCAAATCTATTTAAAGGACAATTCAAAATTGAATCAAGCTCATATGGTAAGATCACCATTTTGCAAAAACCAACTAAATCAATTCACCTTGACTTTTCCAAGAAACCATAGATAACCAAGTATAAGTTTAGATCACTCACCAAATTTCATTCAAAATTTTCAAACTAAATTTCTTTCGGTCATTTAATAAAACACCTGGCAGACACTAATCAAATCCTGGGCTAACTTCACTGTTTGGGCATTGATCACTAGACCAAATACCCTCATTCCACTCCCCATGTCTCCCCCAGCCTCTAGCCGCACCAGACACGCTTCCCCTTGGCTGTTTTGCACCAGTGTGCCGCCACCCGATGACGCTGCGCCAGGTCGACCATGGACCGTTCACCAAAGACCATGCCGCCCTCTCCCACGACGTGCACCAGACAGGCGATCGTCCACCGCCACCCCATGTCTAGCCCACAACCACAGCTAGGCTCTGGACCACCTCAGCAGCGCCGCACCTAGTGTCTCTGCGCCATGCCAAGAGCGCGCCAGAGCGCTGCACCCGACCAGCTCGCACACTCCATGCCTAGCCCTCACCTCGCGTGCACAGACTCGCCATGATCACAACTAGCTCCCAGACACTCCCGTTCGCTGCCCATGACCCGTAGCTCCCGTGCACTGTCTCGAACACCGCCGCGTCTGTGCAGAGTGTTGCATGTGCTCGACCGTTCCAAACCGCCCCATGCCTCGCCATTAAGCTATGGACGATCGCCAGGGAACACCGCACCGCCCCTACCCGCAGCCACGCCATTAGCATGATGTACCGTCGTCGCCGGAGACGCCAGCCCATCCCGCTCGGTCCCCTCGTCGGTGTATAAATAGAGGCCTGCTCTGCCTCAATTCTCCACACCACCTCACTCCCCACTCCTCACAGACACTCCCACAACCTTCCCCGGAGCAAGACAAGCACCGCTTCGCTGGAATTTAGCCGGAGCCCGCCGCTGTAGTGAAGGAAGGGCATCGTCGATTGTAGTCGCCCTAGGAGCCACCGTGACCACCGTTGGAACCGCCGTTGTCGACTACGTCGTTCGCCCCCATCGCCGACCCTAGCTGGAGCCCTGGTGAGCCTCACATGACCCCCATTGCCGTGTTAGGGTTTAGACCTTGTCGGAGCTGTTCGTCATCGATGATGAACCTCCACCATTGGATCGTCTTCTAATCGTATGGCCTAGAATGCATGATACCGTTTCGGTTAGACTGAGTCGCTGACTAGTGGGACACCCCTATCAGTAGCCCTTTGTGCTGCGTTGTGCAGATTGGGCCAGCCCAGTTAGTTTCCCACGCAGGCCTGTGAATTCAAATAGTTATTTTCCAATTTAGTTAAAACCACATTCGGTCAGTAGATTCAGAAATCAATTCAAAGAGATTCACTGAACCAAATTGCATGATTCAAATTTTGTAAGAAAGGTATTTAAATTATCTATCCAAGCCCGTTGGATTCCAATCATTTGGAGTTAGAGATCACCTATAAAAAAAGAATAAAACAGACTTTTTCAACTTCAAACATTTTTCAAAAATCAACCATAAATGCTTTTGAGTTGATTCCAACTCTCAAAAATCACATTTGATAAGATCTATCTGAATATGTAATAATATTTAGGTTTGCATGTAGCGACATTGGACTAGTACCAAAATAATGCTATATAGGCATTTCTAGTCACTTTAATTCTATTAAATGATAATCTTAAACTTTATAAAATATGATAAACACTTGAAATCACATTCGCATGTATTAGAATATGTGGTGATGACATGTGTCAACATGATCCCATATTTTAATTGGATAATATTAAATCTTAGTTATTTTCAATGAGTAGAAATTACATTTCTAAAATAAGACAAATAAGATTAATTCTTTAATTCATGTGATGATTGTGATGATGCTAGATCATCAAGTGTGAACCTTAATTTGCTAAATAGAAGTAGTTAAGTATTGTTTGGTGATTGTGTACCTCGTATTCATTTATAGACGATAGTACCGACCCGTGGTACGAGGAGGAGGAGTACTACCAAGAAGAAGAAGAAGAAAAGTTCAACCACTGCACTACTCAAGGCAAGCCTAGCACTACACGTTAACTATGCAAGTTAACACTTGCCCCCTTCATAACTTAAGAAAAATGCATTAGGCATGCTTGTATGCAACTTTGATTATACCAATCCCAAGTTTTACTTGCAAGCTTTATTCTTTTACTTTACCAAAGTTCTTTACTTTTAGTTAGTACTTTGTGAGTATTGGAAAAATAGTATGGATACCATAAAGAGTATAAAACTAGGCATAACTAGTTATACTTAGATGTCATTCCAAGGCATGAGATTAGAGATTACCACCCTCATTAGTGAATACCCTCAACTTTAGGGGCTAGTGCTAAGCATAAAAGTGGATCACTTTAGATGGGAATACTTGGTGAAGATGATTATGAAAACCTTGGAATGAGGATTCATTTTATTGAAATGTTTTAACATGAGTTATGGCCACAAAAGGATTTGATGATGAAAATGTTGAGGCATGAGCCTTAGCCCTTTATAAAAACCGATGGTTGGGTTCGGATGTGATACCATTCCAATTTTACTGTACAACCACAATACCCGAATTGGGTAGGGCTTAGCTGGAAGTTTATATGCCTTAGTATGGGTTCCCTCGCGGAAGAGGTTGAGCTGAGGCTACCTCGTGAGTGTGAATGTCCACCTATGCAGTGCCCAGGATGGTAGATGGCCATGGCTGGGAGGCCAAGCTCATAGGGGAGGTGCCTATACAAGAGTGTGTAACTGAAAGGTTATGATTGATTATCCGCATACTAAGTATGATGATTCAGGGTTATCCCTGACGGATGTATCAAATTTTGTGGTGAAAGTGTACCACCTCTGCATAGTGTCAAACTATTCGAATAGCCGCGTCCGCGGTCATGGACAGTTGGAGTGGCCATAATGTTCCGTCGTCAGATGTTTTCAAAATGACTTGTGAAATGAACTATGATTTTGACTTGACCACAACAGGGTTGTAAACATGAAAGCTAGGTTCCCACTTAAGTGATTTAGAACATTAACTTAGTTTTCTTTACTTCTAAACTCGGCTTTAGATAAATCTGGCTTTTTGCAAATAAACCTAGAGATTAAGTTTCCTACTAGAACTACCTTACTTGTTAGTGATAGTTTGCGAGTACTTAAAGAGTACTCATGGCTTTGTCCCTGGCTATTCCCATGGCCAGACTATGAGGAGGACTACTAGGATGATGGACAGCAGGAGGTCTACGACAACTAGGATCATCCCCCATCGTCAGCATTGCTTGTGACCTTGAAGATGGAGCCCCTACTACGTTTCTTTTCTACTGCTTGATTTCTATTAAGACTGGACCATGAGATCCTTTATTTGTAAGACCTTATTATGGTTTGTAATGGATGATGTACTGTGATATCAATCTGTTATGTCTCGCAAAAATGGTAATACTGGGATTGCGAGGTATGGCATAACATGCATCAGGGATTAAAAATCCGGGTGTTGACAGAAAACCTACTCCTTCTATTATGATCTTTATTAATGGAGAGTACAAAGTCACCGAGTTTCAAGATGTGATCTAGCTTATAGAGGATTGCTATGACAAGTAACAGGTACCCTCCCCATTGGCTCCTCCCAGCCTTTATATGAGAGGTCGGGTCTCAGAATCTAGTACATATTGGATGTAGTTTTAATCATGACTCTATGACTATGTCAACTATGCCTTGGGCTTTTGCCTTGATCATCACGCCTTACTAGGCTTTGCATGCTTGTAGGATCTTTAACTTCTCAATGCCATCAAGAAAGTTGGTGTGGGTTGGCCTTTGGTCCAGGATGTTAACGCTTGGAACTTTACAAAGAGTGGAGTTTTCTTCGTAAAATTGGCATATCACCTACAAATGCAACACATGAAACACAGAAAGGAGGAGTGGAGGCCTCTTATATTGTCACGGCTCAAAAGGGTTGGCTCTCGCTGTAGAGTGCCAATGTTCTAGGCAAGGTCAAGGTGCACGTGTAGAGGCCTGATGGCTCAAGATATGTAGAGCTCGTTGGGAATCCCAAGAGAAAGGTATGATGAGAACAATAGCAAGTTTCCCTCAGTTATGAAACCAAGGTTATCGAACCAGTAGGAGTAAGGAAACAACTCCAAGGTGTTGCTAGCAACTTGGAATCCTGCACAACACAACCATAGAACTTTGCCCAACTTACAGTGAGGTTGTCAATCTCACTGGTTTTACTGAAAACAAAGGATTAAACGTATAGTGTGGAGGATAGTAATTGCTTGCAAAAAGTAAACAATAAACAATAAACAGTAGATAGTATATTAATGGTAAAGGAATGGACTGGGGTCCACAGTTCACTAGAAGTGTTTCTCCTTAAGATAAATAGCATGTTGGGTGAACAAATTACAGCGGGGCAATTGACAGATTGAGAAAGCATAACAATGCATATACTAGACATCTTGACTCCTATGAGATTTGATTGGGCATTACAACATAATACATAGACCGTAATCCAACTGCATCTATGACTAAAAATCCACCTTCAGGTTATCATCCGAAACCCTTCTAGTATTAAGTTGCAAGCAACAGATAATTGCATCAAGCAAAGTGTGTAAAGTAAACAATACAATTGCCCCATGGACAAAGGATTGTTGTTTTCTCCCTAGGAGCAACAGCACATCTACAAACTTGGAGATTTCTATCACTTCCCCAGATTACTAGAGGCATGAACCTAATATCGAGCATAAATACTCCCACTTGGAGTTACAAGAATCTACTTGGCCAAGATAGCTACTAGCAACGGAGAGCATGCAAGATCACAAATAACATATACATGATAGAATCAATAATCAATCTGACATAGTATCTCAATATCCATCAGATCCCTGCAAACACAACATATAGGATTACAAATAGATGATCTTGATCATGAACGGAGCTCACAAGATTTAAACATGATATCACAAAGGAGGAGAACCAACCATCTAGCTACTGTATCGACCCATAGTCCAAGGATCAACTACTCACACATCACTCCGGAGGCTGGCATGGTGATGAAGAAGGCCTCCGAGATGATCTCTCCCCTCTGGCAGGGTGCCGAGAAGAGCTTCGTATCCCCCCGGTCTAGGAATGGAGATGGTGGCGGCTATAGACTCTTTTGTGGATTTTTGATCGGGTCCTTAGGGTTTCTGCATCGAGGTACTTTTATAGGCGAAGGGGCAAGGTCGGTGGACGCCCGAGGGGCCCACACCAGGGCCTGGCGCGCCAGCCCTAGGTGTGGCCACCTCGTGGCCCCACTCAGCTGCCCTTAGAACTACATGTTCCTTCTGGTAAAATATTGACTTTGGCTTTTGTCCCGTCCAATTCCAAGAATATTTCCATACTAGCTTTTCTGAAACCAAAAATAACAGAAAATAGGCAACTGGCACTGTGGCATCTTGTTAATAGGTTAGTTCCAGAAAATGTATAAAAATACCTCAAAGTGTAAACAAAACATGAGCAAGTTGATATAAAACAAGCATGGAGCATCAAAAATTATAGATACGTTTACGACTTATCAAGGCCCATGAGGAATAGGCTCACTCTCAGCGTTGAACTTTATTAGAGACAGATTAAAGTTGGAGTGGTGTGTGTAGGGTTGAAAATGGAATGGAAACGGCTGGAAATATACATTATCATTTTCGTATCCTCTTATCTCGCCAGAATCGGAAACGATGCGGAAAACTCCAGAAACGAATACGGAATTGGAAATCATCGGAAACGAATATGGAATAGATATGGACGGATATGATACAAAAATGGACATTTATCGAAATATAATACTGAGTATAATGTTGTGAACACTAAAGGTAACATATAATAGACAAAGAATGTGTCACAACTTCGAAAAGCAACAATTGTACATAAAGTAACACATAATGCAACACTTTGACAAGCACATAAGTTCACATAAACGCTAAGACGCTCACTTGATTAGTATGTCGCCTGAACCGATTGCATGCATTATGTATACCCTTCATATATTCTATGGCTCAACAAGAGCAAAAGAAATCACTAACGCAAAGTACTATTTCGTACATGGGTCTGACTAGTTATATTTCCGGAAAGTTTCCGTATTTATTTATCCGGAATTTTATTATCGTTTCCATTATCGCCGGAAATATCTAGCCCGTTTCCTTTTCTGTTTTCGTTTAAAATATTTCGTTTTTGTTCCTTTCTGCAAAATTCTGTTTTCGTTTAAAATATTTCATTTTCGTTCCTTCCCGCAAAATTCCGTTTTTGTTTCCTTTTTAGCTCTTTATTTCCTTTTTCTTCAGAAACGGACGGAATGTTTCCTTACCATTTTCAACCCTAGGTGTGTGTCGCTTGTGGTCGGGAAGAGACAGTGTTAGACCGATTTTGGCAATGCCAACACTCACTGCAGATTAGGGACTACATATGGAAGCACCACGCTTGCCGAGAGTTGCAACCACCTGCATATGTCCACAATCAACGTGACCCCATGAATTGGATGCTTGAATGGACAGCATCAGTAAAGAACTTGGAAGTGGATATCACCTTGATGACCATTTACCATGTTTGGCTTGCAAGAAACGACGTTAGAGATAAGTTGATCGGAGACCTGGTGGTCGTTGCGAAGCGTGTCGTTCTTTTGTTGGAGGAGTGGCATAATGTGCAGGACAAATGTAACATCCCAAAAACCCTAATCAAGTTTATCAAGTTTTAATCACCCAAGTTTAGGGTTAACAAAAACTTTTATTATGAAAATGAATATGAATGCATGTGTGTTTTGCATTAGTGTAGAATTTATTGAAATTGCCATGCTTTCTTGTTAAAAATGATGTGAAATGGTTTAAAGGTGAACGCTACATCATCTAGGCCATTTACAAACAAAATCAAAAGAAAAAGAAATCAAATATGAATAAATAAAGCAAATGGTCATTTGGACCAAAGTTAACCACTAGATCACTTTGTGTGTTCCTAGAAGAGAAATTTTAACAGAAACATTTCCACTTCTTTTCACCCCTTGCTAGACCAAGTAAAAGTGTATCAAGACCCACTTTACAAACTTACAAAAACATCTTTCAAATCAATTTAATGGACAGATGAAAATTGAATATAGTTCATATGTTAAGATCCCACTTTTTCAAAAACCTATCAAACCAATTCCACTTGACTTCTCCAAGCAAACATAGACTCTCAAGCTTAAGTTAAGATCACTCAAAAACTTTCATTCAAAAATTCCAATGTACATTTCTTGCGGCCTTTACAACAAACACCTTGCAGACACAGAACCATTACTGCCTAACATCACTGTTTTGGAGTAGTAATCTCCCACCTCAGTGTCCCCTCTTAACCCCCTGTCTCCCCTGAGCCTAACCAAGCACTAGACCAAACCCCCTTTGGCCGTTATACATAGTGGAGAGCCACCCATTCTTGGTCATCGTCGGCCGATAGCGGAAAGCATGCCAGGAGCCACGCCGCCCTCTCCCACGACGCACACCAGACACGCCTCGCTCCACCGCCACCCCCTGTCCATGCCTCGACCGCAGAAGAGCCCTGGACCACCCTAGAACCGCCGCGCCCTATGCCTCTATGCCATGCCTAGAGCGTGCCACCTCGCCACGCCCGATCAGCTTGTCTAGACCACGCCTCTCCCTCGCCTCGCCTACACTAGCTCGCCATGATCACCCCAACCCCGCAGACAACCCTGTTCGCCGTCGCACGACCCGCAGCTATCGCACGCCGTCGCAAACACCTCTGCATCCGTGTGGAGCGCCGCACGCTCCTGACCAAAACACACCGCCCCACGCATTGCCATTATGCTAGTGAGAACCGCCAGGGAACCACGCACCGTCCACTAGCCTCTGCCACGCCGATAGCAGCCTGTAGCATCGTCACCGACGAGCTCGCACCCGCACCGTTCGGTCCCCTCGCAGCAATATAAAAGGAGGCCTCCCATGCCTCATTTCTTCACACCAACACCCTCACCACTCCTCACTGATCCTCCCCCACTTCTTCCTGGAGCAAGGCGAGCTCTCTCTCGCTAGAATTTGGCCAGAGCCCGCCGCTGCTGGAGGAGAAGGTCGCCGTTGATTTCGACCACCCCAACACATGTCGTGATCGCGCCTCAAACCTCCGTCGTCTACCACGTCGATCTCCCCCATCACCGACCCTAGCTAGAGCCTAGGTGAGCCTAGCCAGACACCCACCACCGCGTTAGGTCATTTTCCTTGCCGGAGTAGTTCGTCATCGACGATGACTCCCAGCCGTTGGATTAGAATTAGATCATAAGGGATCAGATGTGTAGATACCATTTCGCTTAGATGCAGTCACTGACGAGTGGACCCCCTCTGTCAGCAGCCCGCTGCGCTGTGCAGTGCAGTTGGGCCGGCCCATTTAGCTTTCCCGCGCAGCCCAGGGAATTCAAATATTGATTTTCCATTTTAGTTTAAACCCTATTATGTCCACGAATTCAAAAATCAATTCAGAGAGTTTCACTAAACCAAATTGCATAATTTAAATTTTGCTAGAAAGGTAATTAAATTTTGCTAGAAAGGTAATTAAATCATTTGGAGTTAGAGATAATCTTTTGTAAAATAGTAAGACAGAGGCTTTTGCAACTTTAAACATTTTTCAAAAATCAACAATAATAGCTTTTGAGTTGATTCCAACTCTCAAAAATCACATTTTGGAAATATCTATCTGAATATGTAAAAATATTTAGGTTTGCATGCAGTGACATTAAACTAGTACCAAAAAATGCTATTAAGGCATTTGTAGTCACTTTAAATCTATTAAATAATAATCTTAAACTTTATAAAATATGACCAACACTTTAAATCACATTCCATGTATTAGAATATGTGGTGATGACATGTGTCAACATGATCCCATATTTTAATTGGAGGATATTAAATCTTAGTTAATTTCAATGAGTAGAAATTACTTTTCTAAAATAAACTAAATAAAACTAGTTCTTTATTTCATGTGATGATTGTGATGATGCTAGATCACCAAGTGTGAGCCTTAGTGTGCTAAATAGAATTAGTTAAGTATTGTTTGGTGATTGTGTACCCCGTATTTATTTATAGATGATAGTACCGACTCAATCTACGAGGAGGAGGAGTTCTACCCAGAAGAAGAGGAGGAAAACATCAACCACTGCTCTACTCAAGGCAACCCAAACACTACAAGTTAACCATGAAAGATTTAACCCAAGCTAGATGCATTAGGCATGCTTTGGTTATATACTTTGATTTATACCAGTCCCATGTTTTAATTGCAAGCTTTACTCTTTTACTTTACCAAAGTTCTTTACTTATAACAAGTGCTTTGTGAGTATTTGGAAAGATAGTATAGATAGCATAAAGAGTATAAAACTAGGCCTACACTAGATGTCATTCTATGGCATGAGATTGAAGATTAGCACCCCTCATTAGTGAACACTCTTAACTTAGTGTCTTGTGCTAACCATAAAACTTGATCACTTTAGATGGGAATACTTGGTGAAAATGATTATGAAAACCTTGGAATGATGAGTCATTCTATTGAAATGTTTTGACATGTATTGAGAAACACAAAAGGATTTGATGATGAAATTGTTGAGGCATGAGCCTAAGCCCTTTTATTAAAAACTGATGGTTGGGTTCGGATGCAATACCATTCCAATTTTACAGTACAACCATAATACCTGAATTGGGTAGGGCTTAGCCGGAAGTTTATATGCATTAGTATGAGTTCCCTCGCGGAAGAGGTTTGAGCCGAGGCTACCTCGTGATTGTGAATTGTCCACCTATGCAGTGCCCAAGATGGCAGATGGCCATGGTTGGGAGGCCAAACTCATAGGGGAGGTGCCTATACTAGAGTGTGTAATTTAAATGTTATGATTGATTATCCGCATACTAAGTATGATGATTCAGGGTTATCCCTAAGGAATGTATCAAATTTTGTGGTGAAAGTGTACCACCTCTGCAGAGTGTCAAACTATTCGAATAGCCGCGTCCACGGGCATGGATAGTTGGAGTGGCCATATTGTTCCGTCGTTAGATGTTTTCAAAATGACTTGTGAAGTGAACTATGATTTTTGACTTGACCACAGCAGGGTTGTGACTATGAAAACTAGGTTCCCACTTAAGCTATTTAGAACATTAAATTAGTTTTCTTTAATTCTAAACTCAGTTTTAGATAAATCTGGCTCTTTGCAAATAAACCTTGAGCTTAAGATTCCTACTAGAACTACCTTACTTGTCAGTGATAGTTTGCGAGTACTTAAAGAGTACTCATAGCTTTGTCCCTAGCTATTCCCGTGGCAAGACTATGTGGAGGACTATTAGGATGATGGACAGCAGGACATCTACGACAACTAGGATCATCTCCCATCGTCAGCATTGCTTGTGACCCTGAAGATGGAGCCCACTTCTATGCTTATTATTCCGTTGCTGGTTTGTATTAAGACTAGATCATGAGATCCCTTATTTGTGTAAGACCTTATTATGGTTTGTAATGGATGATGTACTATGATATCCAATATGTTATGTCTCGCAAAAATGGTAATCCTGGGATTGCGATGTATGTCATAATAGGCATCTAGGATTAAAAATCCGGGTGTTGACAAGTTGGTATCAGAGCCATCCTTACCATAGGAGACCCTAGTTAGAATGGACGTCCGAACAAAAACTTAGTTTCAAAACAAAAGAAGTGAGTATTTATGAAAACCTATTCCCACTCTTATCCTTGATTCTTTCAAAAAAAATCATGTTCCTCAAAAATTCTTACATTCCTACATAAAATTTGACACACTTGATCACCTCACTAACTTACTCATCCTAGTTCTTATAGATGGAAGTTCAGTATTGCAAGTTCTACCAGTTGGGCAACGGAGGCCAACTGATCTTGGAGAGGGATCTAGATGCACTGTCAGAGTACCTTGAGCGCCCGCATTCTGAATTCTTTGGGGCACAACTCAACGATCACGTAGGAGGAGATCTACAATGGCTGATATATGCAGATCTCAGAGGCAGAATGGAAGCACCTACTTCTGAGAAGATCCAATTCACCTTGCGAGAGGACAACTGGCTAGCTGGATTCGCCAGGGCTATGCATGAAGCTCTTGCCCGTCTGTGTGCGAAAAACATCAACTGATCTAGGGAACTCGCTTTTCTCACTTTGCAAGGCGTGATTCTATGGGAATGCCATTGGAGATGCCAAGTCACACAAGGTTGAAGCACCAGGTGGAAAATCTTGACTTCATGTTGTATGATATGCAAAAGGAATTGGACAATACCCAAGCCTACGCCAACCACAACCTTGCCATTGCCGTCAAGAAGGACCAGACTCTCGCCATTCTCGCCAAGAAGCGCCAATCACTTCGTCGTCAACGCGACAAGAAGGATCTCACCATAGATCGTCTTCGCAAGAAGGTGGCCGCTCTCGAGAAGGCCATCCGTGAATAGGAAGTCCAACTTGAAACAAAATAGGAGGAGGAAGGTGAAGATATCCAGGGAGATCTTCACTCTTACCTAAGTGATGACAACGACTACCTGGAGGATGATACCATGGATTTCTACACCGATGATGATTCTGACTTCATTGATGATGAGTAGATGCACTTAATCACTACCGTAGGAGTGAGTTGTATCGGTACCACTGTATCATAGTTTCATAGAATGGTTCTTAAAACCATCTGTTTTCCATTTGTGTTGTGAGGTGTGTTTGTATTGTGTGGTTGAATGAATGAATGAGAGGAAGAAGTTAGTTTGCAAAACCTGAGTCAAACTCAAAGTTTAAAGCTTTTGAAAAACAAAACCATGAACCTTAGAAATTTCCCTCCTATCTCATTATCTATCTCAATCTTCAGATGACTCATGGAAACCCCCGAGGAAGCAGCTCATCTCAGGACCCAATGTTGCAGATTCTGCAAATGCTAGTTTCTGACCATGAAGCTAGTAGAGCCGAACGCCAAGCCAACCTAGCCACTCTTCAATAGATAGCTCAGATGGCCCACAATAATCAAAGCCATGGAAATTAGGATCCCCAAGGATCCAAGCTTAAGAACTTTCAGAATACCAATCCCCCTATCTTCAACAAATCTGAGGATCCCCAGACTCATCGCACTCTGTTGCCCTAGCTGTTGTTTATCGCCCACCGCAGTAAGACCTTTTATTAGGATCATGCCCAAGGTCTTTGTTATCCACCGACTGCCTTTTCTCTTTCGTTTTGAAGGAAATCCTCAATTTTATGTAGTTTACCCAGATCTGGATTGCTGAAATCCCTAACTTTCAGATGAACCAGCAGGAGAAGACATGTCAGAAAGGATAGTCAAGCCGATCAGTGCAAACTCTAATCAAGTACTTCATCGTTACCGAAGATTAGAGAATGAGAATAATTCCTATCTATTGTGAAAGACTGACTTTGCTAGGGTAGTTCATTCATACTCTTTCCTTTCCAACCAGACAATCAAACAAACTAGAGAGCTGATGTTGATGACTGGCTGCAAACCATGGAGAACAATCTGGAGGTCGTAGGAGTTAAAGCCAATGAGGAAGTATTGTTTTCCACCCATTATGTGGCAGGAGATGCAAGAGCCTGGTGGAATAGCACCCGTACCATGAATGACGGTCAGATGATGACTTGGGAAGCGTTCAAGATCAAGTTCAGCCGCACCCATGTGCCACAAGGTTTGGTCACCAGAATGAGAGATGAATTCAGGGAACTGAATCAAGGAAGGATGACGATAGTTGAATACCTTGATAAATTTCTGTCGCTAGCTAGGTATGCCCCTGATGAGATCAACACTGAAGCCAAGAAGAAAGAAAGTTTCCTGAATGGATTGCATGATGAGATGCAGACTGTGTTAGTCAACATCCGTTTTGGAGATCTAGAAGACATTGTAGACTCTGCCATCCAGATGGGAGGGAAGATAAACCAAGCCAATGACAACCGCAAGCGGAGGATGATGCACCAGACTAGGTCCCACAATACCCAGAAGTATCACCCCAACCCGTCTGCAGGATATGCCCCAAGAAACAATAGACCCCCGGTGTCCCGTCCAAGCTACCCTAATCGTAGTGGAGGAAACTTGAAGTTTGGAGGAAACCATAACAACAACCCCGGCAACTCCAACAACTTCAACCGTGCACCGCCCAAGTCCAACAACAACAACAACAAGAACAATACTGCCCCAAGGACTAGAAGCAATGTTGTGCATGTTGCAGCCAAAGACAAGTCCCAGATTACTTGCTTTGAATGTGGAGTCAAGGGTCACTACTCCAACGAGTGCCCCAAGAAGATTACAGCAGCCCCCAATGTGAATGCCCCCGCTCAGCAACAGCGCCGTGTTTAGCCTGGAAGGAGATTTGCCCTAGGGAACTCACTCAACCGCAATGGCCGTCTATTCCACATGATTGATGGAAAAGCTCAGGAAGCGCCCGATGTCATGCTAGGTAAGTTTTCTGTTAACTCAGTACTTGCAAGAGTGTTGTTTGATTCTGGAGCATCGCACTCGTTTGTTACAGAAGAATTTGCATGCACTAGTAAGATTCAACCAACAAAATTGAAGCATGTTATGATAGTTCAAATACCTGGTTCAACCACCAAAGCTAGAAAAATTTGCAAGGCTATACCTATCAGAATCCATGGAATAGATTTTTATGCCAATCTAATAGTACATGGAACCAAACATTTGCAAGTAGTACTAGAAATGGATTGGATGTCGAAACATAAAGGATTGATCGACTATGCCAAGAAAGCCATAACCATGACCAGTAGCTCTACAGTATTAGTAGAGCATGTACTCTGAGACCTTGCCCCGTCAGTTCAAATGCAACAAGAGTCTAGCCCAACCAACCATAGACCAAGTCAGAGTAGTCTGTGAATACCCCGACGTATTCCCAGATGAATTGCCCGGTATGCCCCCAGATCGGGATATCGAGTTCATTATTGAACTAATTCCTAGAACTGGACCCATAGTTCAGAGACCTTATAGTATGAACCCATCTGAACTAGTGGAGATGAAGAAGCAACTTCATGCTATGCTGGAGAAAGGTTTGATTCAACCAAGCGCATCACCATGGAGATCACCTGTTTTATTTGTGGATAAGAAAGATGGAGGTAACCGTTTGTGCACAGACTACCGGAAGTTGAATGATGTCACCATCAAGAACAAGTACCCACTTCCCAAGATAGAGGATATGTTTGACCAGTTGATCGGTGCCAGAGTGTTCTGTAAGACTGATCTTAGAATTGGTTATCATCAACTCAAGATTCGTGCAACGGATATTCGAAAGACCGCCTTTACCACCAGAAGAAGACCATGAGCTACATCTGAGAACCATCCTTGAAACCCTTAGAGAGCATCAGTTGTATGCCAAGTTTAGCAAATGTTAGTTCTGGCTGAAGGAAGTAGGATTCCTAGGACATATTGTGTCGGTAGGAGAAGTCATTGTTGATCCCGCCAAGATCAAAGATTTTGAAGAATGGGAAGCCCCCAACCACTCAAACCCAAGTCTGTGCATTTCTCGGATTAGCGGATAGTACCGCAAGTTTGTTGAAGGATTTTCGAGCATCGCAAGACCGATGACCCAATTGTTGAAGAAAGATAAGAAGTTTGAATGGACCGACAAATGTGAAGCAAGTTTTCAAGAGCTCAAGAAGAGATTGATTTCAGCCCCAATTCTGATTATGCCAGATATCAAGAAGCCTTTTGATGTGTATTGTGATGAATCCAAGATTGGTCTCGGATGTGTGTTGATGCGAGAAGGCAAAGTCATAGCATATCTGTCCCGACAACTGAAGCAGCATGAGCAAAACTACCCTACCCATGATCTTGAACTAGCAGCTGTAGTTTTAGCCTTGAAGACATGGCGTCATTACCTGATTGGTAACCGCGGTGACATTTATTCGGATCACAAGAGTCTGAAGTATATTTTCACACAGAAGGAGCTGAATATGAGGCAAAAGAGATGGATATAGTTAGTCAAGGATTTTGACCTTGACCTTCACTATCACCCCGGCAAAGCCAATGTGATAGCGGATGCTCTTAGAAGATTGCCGTGTAGATTAAACACCATGATCATAGAAGCCCAGCCAAGTTTGCATGAACAGTTGGAGCAGTTTAGAACAGAGCTAGTTAGCAAAGGATTTTTAGCTAGCATTGAACTTCAACCCACTTTGATCAGTCAGATCAAGGACGCGTAGAAAGGAAATGCAAGTATCGATGGAATCAAACATCCTATCAGTACAGGAAAGGTACCTGGATTCACCGAGGATGAAGAAGGAGTTTTGTGGTACAAAGGACGTATCTGTGTGCCAGCAGATTCAGAGCTGAAGCAAGTTATCATGCAGGAAGCTCATGATACTCTTTATTCTATCCACCCCGGAAGAACAAAGATGTATCAGGATTTGAAGGAGCAATTTTGGTGGCACAAAATGAAGAGATAAATCGGAAGCTACATAGCCAAGTGTGATATCTGTCAGAGAGTCAAAGCGGAACATCAGAGACACGTAGGACTATTGCAACCATTGCAGATTCTGGAATGGAAATGGGATTCCGTCGGAATGGACTTTATCACCGGTTTGCCTACTTCTAGTAGGGGAAATGACTCTATTTGGGTCATAGTTGATAGACTGTCCAAGGTAGCCCATTTTATACCTGTCAAGACACTACCAGAGTTCGAAACTAGCAGAGCTGTACATTGCTAGAATCGTCAGTTTACATGGAACCCCCAAGACCATAGTGTCAGATCGAGGAACCCAGTTTACCTCAAGATTTTGGCAGAAAGTGCAAGAAGGATTAGGAACCAAGTTGAATTTCAGCACAGCTTATCACCCGCAAACTGATGGACATACTGAAAGAGTCAACCAAATCTTAGAAGATATGTTGAGAGCTTGTGTTCTAGAGTATGGATCAAAATGGGAAGATTGTCTGCCTTTCGTAGAATTCTCATACAACAATACGTATCAAGCTAGCTTGCAAATGGCCCTATTTGAATTTCTGTACGGAAGAAAGTGTCGTACCCCCCTAAATTGGTCGCAAGTAGGAGAGAGTCCGATTTTTGGACCCGACATCCTACGAGAAGCCGAAGAGAAGGTCCACAAAGTCCGTGAGCACCTCAAGACCGCCCAATCCAGACAGAAGAGTTATGCCAACAAGAGACATAGATACCTGACCTTCAATGTCGGAGATTTTGTGTATCTCAAAGTGTCACCTTTGAAGGGAATGCAGCGTTTTCAACTAAAAGGGAAGTTAGCCCCCAAATATATTGGACCCTTCAAGATTTTGAATTCCCAAGGAGAAGTATCATATAACCTAGAACTGCTAGAGGAGATGTCAGCCAACCATGATGTGTTCCATATCTCGTTACTTCGCAAATGCCTAGAAGTTCCGGAGAAGACTTAAGTGTTCAAGAACATCGATCGCCGATCCATTGATATCAACAAGGATCTGACATATCGTGAAGTGCCTATCCGTATTTTGGAAGAAGCCTTCAGAACCACCAGGACCCGGAGTATCAAGTTTCTCAAGATCCAATGGAGCAACCATACTGAAGAAGAAGCTACCTGGGAGCGAGAAGATTGCATTAGGACTGAGTTTCCAGATCTCTTTAGTTCCTAGTTTTTCATAAATCTCGGGACGAGATTTTGTTTAAGGAGGGAAGGTTTGTAACATACCAAAAACCCTAATCAAGTTTATCAAGTTCTAATAACCCAAGTTTAGGGTTAACAAAAACTTTTATTAAGAAAATGAATATGAATGCATGTGTGTTTTGCATTAGTGTAGAATTGATTGAAATTGCCATGCTTGATTGTTACAAATGATGTGAAATGGTTTAAAGGTGAATGCTACATCATCTAGGCCATTTACAAACAAAATCAAAAGAAAAAGAAATCAAATATGAATAATAAAGCAAATGGTCATTTTGAAGTTAACCACTAGGTCACTTTGTGTGTTCCTAGAAGTGAAATTTTAACAGAAACATTTCCACTTCTTTTCACCCCTTGCTAGATCAAGTAAAAGTGTATCAAGGCCCACTTTACAAACTTACAAAAACATCTTTCAAATCAATTTAATGGACAGTTGAAAATTGAATCTAGTTCATATGTTAAGATCCCACTTTTTCAAAAACCTATCAAACCAATTCCACTTGACTTCTCCAAGCAAACATGGACACTCAAGCTTAAGTTAAGATCACTCAAAAACTTTCATTCAAAAATTCCAAAGTACATTTCTTGCGGCCTTTACAACAAACACCTTGTAGACATAGAACCATTACTGCCTAACATCACTGTTTTGGAGCAGTAGTCTCCCACCTCAGTGTCCCCTCTTAACCCCCCTCTCTCCCCTGAGCCTAACCAAACACCAGACCAACCCCCTTTGGCCGTTATGCACAGTGGAGCGCCGCCCATTCTTGGTCGTCGCCGGTCGATGGCGGATAGCGCACCAGGAGCCACGCCGCCCTCTCCCACGATGCGCACCAGACACGCCTCGCTCCACCGCCACCCCCCTGTCCAAGCCTCGACCACAGAAGAGCCCTGGACCACCCTAGAACCTCCGCACCCTATGCCTCTGTGTCATGCCTAGAGCGAGCCAGGTTGTCGCGCCCGACCAGCTCGCCAAGACCACGCCTCGCCCTCGCCTCGCGTGCACTAGCTCACCATGATCACCCCAACCCCGCAGACAACCTTGTTCGCCGCTGCGTGACCCGTAGCTGCCGCACGCTGTCGAAAACACCTCTGCGTCCGAGCAGAGTGCCGCACGGTCCCGACCAAACCACACCGCCCCACGCCTCGCCATTACGCCCGTGAGAACCGCCAGGGAACCATGCACCATCCACTAGCCTCCGCCACGCCGATAGCAGCCTGTAGCATTGTCATCGACAAGCCCGCACTTGCACCGTTCGGTCCCCTCACCGTAGTATAAAAGGAGGCCTCGCCTGCCTCATTTATTCACACAAACACCCTCAACACTCCTCACTGATCCTTCCCCACTTATTCCCGGAGCAAGGCGAGCTCTCTCTCGCCAGAATTTGGCCGGAGCCCGCCGCTGCTGGAGGAGAAGGGCATCGTCGATTTCGACCACCCCAAAAACTGCCGTGACCGTGCCTCGAACCGCCGTCGTCAACCACGTTGATCGCCCCCATCGCCGACCCTAGCTGGAGCCTAGGTGAGCCTAGCCAGACCCCCACCGCCGCATTAGGTCATTTTCCTCGCCGGAGTAATTCGTCATTGACGACGACTCCTAGCCGTTGGATTAGAATTAGATCGTAAGGCTCAGATACGTAGATACCGTTTCGCTTAGATGTAGTCGCTGACGAGTGGACCCCCTCTGTCAGCATCCCGTTGCGCTGTGCAGTGCAGTTGGGCCGGCCCGTTTAGCTTTCCCGTGTAGCCCAGGGAATTCAAATATTAATTTTCCATTTTAGTTTAAACCCTATTCTGTCCACAGATTCAAAAATCAATTCAGAGAGTTTCACTAAACCAAATTACATGATTTAAATTTTCTAGAAAGGTAATTAAATTATCTATCCAAGCCCGTTGGATTTAAATCATTTGGAGTTACAGATAATCTTTAGTAAAAATACTAAGACATAGACTTTTGCAACTTTAATGTTTTTTATAAAATCAACCATAATAGCTTTTGAGTTGATTCCAACTCTCAAAAATCACATTTGGCAATATCTATCTGAATATGTAAAAATATTTAGGTTTGCATGTAGTGACATTGGACTAGTACCAAAAGAATGCTATTAGGGCATTTCTAGTCACTTTCAATCTATTAAATAATAATCTTAAACTTTATAAAATATGACCAACACTTTAAATCAGATTCCCATGTATTAGAATATGTGGTGATGACATGTGTCAACATGATCCCATATTTTAATTGGAGAATATTAAATATAAATTAATTTCAATGAGTAGATATTACTTTTCTAAAATAAACTAAATAAAACTAGTTCTTTATTTCATGTGATGATTGTGATGATGCTAGATCATCAAGTGTGAGCCTTAGTGTGATAAATATAATTAGTTAAGTATTGTTTGTGTACCCCGTATTTATTTATAGACGATAGTACCGACCCAAGCTACGAGGAGGAGGAGTTCTACCTAGAAGAAGAGGAGGAAAACTTCAACCACTGCTCTACTCAAGGCAAGCCTAACACTACAAGTTAACCATGCAATCTTTAACCCAAGCAAGATGCATTAGGCATGCTTTGGTTATATACTTTGATTTATACCCATCCCAAGTTTTACTTGCAAGCTTTACTCTTTTACTTTACCAAAGTTCTTTACTTATAACTAGTGCTTTGTGAGTATTTGGAAAGATAGTATAGATAGCATAAAGAGTATAAAACTAGGCTTATACTAGATGTCATTCTATGGCATGAGATTGAAGATTAGCACTGCTGACTCGTGTAATAACGAGCTCGTTGGGGAACCCCGAGAGGAAGGTATGATGAGCACAACAGTAAGTTTCCCTCAGTTAGGAAACCAAGGTTATCGAACCAGTAGGAGCAAGGAATCACCTCCAAGGTGTTGTTGCCAACTTGGAATCCTGCACAACACAACCATAGAACTTTGCCCCCAACTTACAGTGAGGTTGTCAATCTCACCGGTTTTGCTGAAAACAAAGGATTAAACATATTGTGTGGAAGAAAATAAAAGCTTGCAGAAAGTAAACAGAAAGCAGTAAACAGTTGTAGATTGATGGTAAAAGAAAGGACCGGGTCCATAGTTCACTAGTGGTTGTTCTCCTTAAGATAGATAACATGTTGGGTGAACAAATTACAGCAGGGCAATTGACAAACATAGAGAAAGCATACAAGCATATACTAATCATCTTGACTCCTTTGAGATTTGATTGGGCATTACAACATTATACATAGACTGTAATCCAACTGCATCTATGACTAATAATCCACCTTCACGTTATCATCCGAACCCCCTCCAGTATTATGTTGCAAGCAATAGATAATTGCATTACGCATTGCATGTAAAGTAAACAATACGATTGTTCTATGAACAAAGGATTGATGTTTTCTCCCTAGTAGCAACAGCACATCTAGTACCTTAGAGATTTCTGTCACTTCCACAGATTACTAGAGGCATGAACCCACTATCGAGCATAAATACTAACTCTTGGAGTTGCTAGCATCTACTTGGCCAAGATAGCTACTAACAACGGAAAGCATGCAAGATCACAAATAACAAAGACATGATAGAATCAATAATCAATCTTAAATAGCATCTAAATATCCATCGGATCCCCGCAAACACAACATGTAGGATTACAAATAGATGATCTTGATCATGAACGGAGCTCACAAGATCTAAACATGGTAGCACAAAGGAGAAGAACTAACCATCTAGCTACTACATGGACCCGTAGTCCTAGGATGAACTACTCACACATCACACCGGAGGCTTGCATGGTGATGAAGAAGGCCTCCAGGGTGAATTCTCCCCTCCGGCAGGGTGCCGGGAAGAGCTTCAGATCCCTCCTGGTCTAGGCATGGAGATGACGGCGGCTACAGCCTCTTTCGTGGAATTTTTATCGGGTTCTTAGAGTTTTTGTATCGGAGGCGATATATAGGCGAAAGGGGAGGCCGAGGGGGTGCCCTAGGTGGCCGCACCACCCCTTGGCGCGGGCCAGGACTGGCCACGCGGCCAGGTAGTGTGGGCGGCCCCTAGCCCCTCTCCGTCTCGTATTCTGGCTCCATGTCCCCCTCGGTGAAAAACTGACTTTGGCTTTTGTCCCGTCCAATTCCGAGAATATTCATTTTCTGACTTTCCTGGAACCAAAAATAGTAGAAAACATGCAACTAGCACTGTGGCATCTTGTTAATAGGTTATTCCAAGAAAGTGTATACAATTTACTCCAAAGTGTGGACAAAACATTAGAAGTAGATAAAAACCAAGCATGGAACATCAAAAACTATGGATACGTTAGCAACGTATCAACATCCCCAAGCTTAACTCCTGCTCATCCTCGAGTAGGTAAGTGATAAAAAGAAAGAATATTTTTTAGGTGACATGCACCATCATAAACTTGATCAAAGTATTTGTAAAACATTGATAGCTGGGATCATAGTACTTCAACATAGCATGATAGATGAAGTTCTAACAATAAGACATAACAACTATGTTGCAACATGAAAAGGAGCAAACAAAAGATTCATGAATAACAATGCTTTGCAAGACGTTTCTTTGTTTCACATAAAGAAAACATATCATAGTGGCATTCAGCTTGTCCCTCATAGAGTAGCAAACATAACTTCATAGGACACCTTCAAAGTTCATAAGAGTGACTAGATACAAATAATTTAAGAACAAGCAATATCAAAATTATGCATCAATCGACAAGTCTTGGGACAATGCACATAGAACTAAGAATGGACGCTATGCTCTCTCAATAGCTGCATAAAGATAGAAGGTGGAGAATCAACATAAGAATAAAAGAAAGGCCTTCATCGAAGGAGGTAGGGATTCAAGTTTCATAAAGAGCTTCCAAACATTATGGTACTTATTAGCTTTTAGCTCTCATTGCCCCTATCATAAGCATCTTGAAATGATTAAGGTTAAAGTGAACAAACTATGGAGTATATGCTTGATAAAGTATAAGTTGGAAATCGCATGTCCCTTGAATATGAGGGTCGCTCCTCATGCTACTCAAGTTTAGTTACCGATAAGTTCTTGTCATAGTAAGTACATGTGTATCATAGAGAACCGCCAACGGGGTACCCCTTACCTGATGATACGGAAGAATCCCCATATCAAAATGACAAGGCAAGTAGACAACGAGCATCTCAGCAATCTTCTTATTCCACCAGAGTCATTGCATGTGTGTTCTTTTTCCAAACCACATATGGACCCACCAGAGTCATTGCATGTGTGTTCTTTTCATGAACCACATATGGATCCACCAGAGTCATTGCATGTGTGTTCCTTTCATCAACCACATATGGATCCACCAGAGTCATTGCATGTATGTTCTTTTCACAAACCACATATGGATCCACCGGTCTCATTGCATGTCTGTTCTTTTGATAAACCACATGGATCCACTAGATTCATTCCATGTGTGTTCTTTTCACAAACCACATATGGATCCACCAGTGTCATTGCATGTGTCTTCTTTTCATGAACCACAACTAGAGTGATTGCATGTGTGTTCTTTTCACGAACCACATATGGATCCACCAGAGTCATTGCATGTGTGTTCTTTTCATGAACCACATATGGATCCACCCGAGTCCTTGCATTTGCGTTCTTTTCACAAACCACATATGGATCCACCAGTGTCATTGCATGTGTCTTCTTTTCATGAACCACAACTAGAGTCATTGCATGTGTGTTCTTTTCACAAACCACATATGGATCCACTAGAGTCATTGCATGTCTGTTCATTTCACAAACCACATATGGATCCACCAGAGCCATTGCATGTGTGTTCTTTTCATGAACCACATATGGAACCAACACTAGAGTCATTGCATGCCTGTTCTTATCCTAAACTAGCACCAGTGTCATTGCATGTGTGTTCTTATCCTAAACCATAGCTAGAGTCATTGCATGTGTGTTCTTTCCACAAACCACATATGGATCCACCAGAGTCATTGCATGTGTGTTATTTTCATGAACCACATGGATCCAACAGTGTCATTGCATGTGTGTTCTTTTCATGAACCACAACTAGCATCATTGAATGTATGTTATTTTCACAAACCACATATGGATCCACAAGTGTCATTGTACGTGTGATCTTTTCATTAACCACAGCTAGAGTCATTGCATGTCTGTTATTTTCATAAACCACATGGATTCACTAGAGGCATTGCAGGTGTGTTCTTTTCACAAACGACATATGGATCCACCGGAGTCATTGCATGTGTGTTCTTTTCACAAACCACATATGGATCCACCAAATTCATTGCATGTGTGTTCTTTTCATGAACCACATATGGATCCACCAGAGTCATTGCATGCCTGTTCTAATACTAAACCACATATGGATCCACCAGAGTCATTGCATGTCTGTTCTTTTCAAGAACCACATAGGGATCCACCAGTGTCATTGCATGTCTGTTCTTTTCATAAAACACATGGATACACTAGAGTCATTGCATATGTGTTCATTTCATGAACCACATATGTATCCACTAGAGTCATTGCATGTGTGTTCTTATCCTAAACTAGCACTAGAGTTATTGCATGTGAGTTCTTATCCTAAACCAGCACTAGATTCATTGCATGTGTGTTCTTTTCATGAGCCACATATGGATCCACTAGAGTCATTGCATGTGTGTTCTTTTCACAAACAACATATGGATCCACTACAGTCATTGCATGTGTGTCATTTTCATGAACCACAACTAGTGTCATTGAAAGTGTGTTCTTTTCACAAACCACATATGGATCCACCAGAGTAATTGGATGTGTGTTCTTTTTCGAAACCACATATGGATCCACCAATATCATTGCATATCTGTTCTTTTCACACACCACATATGGATCCACCAGAGTCATTGCATGTGTGTTCTTTTCATGAACCACATATGGATCCACCAGAGTCATTGCATGTGTGTTCTTTTCACAAACCACATATGGATCCACCAGAGTCATTGCATGTCTATTCTTTTCACAAACCACATATGGATCCACCGGTATCATTGCATGTGTGTTCTTTTGATATACCACATGGATCCACTAGATTCATTACACGTGTGTTCTTTTCACAAACCACATATGGATCCACCAGTGTCATTGCATGTGTCTTCTTTTCATGAACCACAACTAGAGTCATTGAATGTATGTTCTTTTCACAAACCACATATGGATCCATCAGAGTCATTGCATGTTTGTTATTTTCACAAACCACATATGGATTCCCCAAAATCCTTGCATGTGTATTCTTTTCATGAACTACATATGGAACCAGCACTAGTGTCATTGCATGTGTGTTCTTATCCTAAATCATAGCTAGAGTCATTGTATGTGTGTTCTTTTCACAAACCACATATGGATCCACCAGAGTCATTGCATGTGTGTTCTTTTCATGAACCACATATGGAACCAGCACTAGAGTCATTGCATGCTTGTTCTTATCCTAAACTAGCACTAGTGTCATTGCATGTGTGTTCTTATCCTAAACCCTAGCTAGAGTCATTGCATGTGTGTTCTTTTCACAAACCACATATGGACCTAGCAGGGTCATTGCATGTGTGTTATTTTCATGAACCACATGGATCCAACAGTGTCATTGCATGTGTGTTCTTTTCATGAACCACAACTAGAGTCATTGAATGTGTGTTATTTTCGGAAACCACATATGGATCCACCAGTGTCATTGGATGTGTGTTCTTTTCATTAACCACAACTAGAGTCATTGCATGTCTGTTCTTTTCACAAACCACATATGGATCCACTAGAGTCATTGCATGTGTGTTCTTTTCATGAACCACATATGGATCCACCAGAGTCATTGCATGTGTGTTCTTTTCACCAACCACATATGGATCCACCAGAGTCATTGCATGTCTATTCTTTTCACGAACCACATAAGGATCAACCAGTGTCATTGCATGTCTGTTCTTTTCATAAAACACATGGATCCACTAGAGTCATTGCATATGTGTTCATTTCATGAACCACATATGTATCCACTAGATGAAGGAAATATGCCCTGAGAGGCAATAATAAAGTTGTTATTATGTATTCCTTGTATATGATAGATGTTTATTTTGCATGCTATAATTGTATTGATAGGAAACATCAATACATGTGTGTTTAATAAACAAAAAGGGTTCCTAGTCATGCGTCTCTTATAGACTAGCTTGTTGATTAACAAGATGATCAAGGTTTACTGATCATGGACATTGGATGTTGTTAATAACAAGGTCACACCATTGGTGGAATGATGTGATGAACATTCATCCGAAGTATAGTATTACGATCAAGTCATTGTGTTTATATTGCTATAACATCATGCGAAGTAATCTTTATCCTTAGACCATGAGATCATGTTAATTGCTAACACCGTAAGAGTATCTTGATAACATCAAACGTCACACCGTAACAGGGTGACTATAAAGATGGGTTCAGTGCTACGAAGGTGTTATGTTGAGGCTCATGGATCAATAGTGGAATTTGTCAATCCAGATGATGGATAGATAAACTCTGGGCCCTCTCGGTGATATCACATTAGGATAGCTTGCAAGCAAGTGATGTGATCACTAGATTGTTATATCACGGGAACGAGAAAAGAGTGCATGTCGGTAACGAGATCAAACTAGGTATGGAGATACCGATGATCGAATCTCGGACATGTAATATATCGAGAGACAAAGGGATTTAGTTACAAGCGTTAAAGGTTCTCACGATCACAGGAGTCATCGTTGAATGTGTAGGAGTCAGTACGGATCTCCAGGTCCCGCTGCTGATTATTGATCGGAGAAGGGTCTCGATCATGTCTGCATTATTCGCGAACCATAGGGTGGCACACTTAAGAGTTACCGGACACCATTTTGGAGCACATATGTTTCAAACGAAAGAATTGCAAAGAACATGAATTGTTTCAATAGAAACCAAAAATTGTTTCGGGTGAAATTGCAGAAAGTGGTTCTGCATGTGATATTGAAATATTGCAAGGGGCTATATGTGAATGTTTGTTAATTAAAGTAATTAACAAAACTCTGAATAAATTTAATAAAAGAAATGAGAGAGCATTAAATTTGGAGAAACTTAATGCATTTAAAGTGGAGACTTTAAAAGGGAATGTGAAGAGGCATTTTAATGTGGAGGAGTTACCACCACATGAATGGGGTAGGTGAGGGGTCACCCCCCATGCGCCGGCCATGGAGAGAGGGGGCACCCCCCCTCCTCTTATAAAAGGCCAACCATTCCCTCCTTCATCCTCACACCTCCTTGTGAAGGATCTCTCTCCCCCTCTAGAATTATTCCCCCATGGTCTCGGATTAGCGAGATACATGTTCCCGGTGGCGTTTCATTTGGAAGGAGTTGCTGCTTCCGCTGGATCGCTAGAGCGAGGAGGTGGAGGTTGTCCGGTGGCTTGAACGTGTGTGCGAGTGCGGATGCGCTGCTGAGTTGCGGCGCTCGGACTTTCTCACGATCTTGAGATCGGCAAGTGTACGACTACATCAACCACGAGTTCCTACTCGTTAACAAAGCTTGTTGTCTTCAAAGGTAAGTTCTCTATGGGTGTATGTCCACCCGTTTGCTTTGTACCTAGTAGATAGATCTTGGCGTGTAGTTCACACCGTAGGAAATTTTTTGTTTTCTATGCTGCGGACCCAACAGTGGTATCAGAGCCTGATCTATGCGTAGGTGCTTTGCACGGGTAGTACACATATGTTTATATGTGGGCGATGATGATCATGTTATTGCATCTTCTATGTACTTTGGATATTGGTGGCATAGTGGGATGAAGCGGCCCGGACCAACCTTACATGTCATCGTACATGAGACTGGTTCCACGACTGACATGCAACTTGTTTTGCATAAGTGGTTGGCGGGTGTCTGTCTCTCCTACTATAGTCAATATCTGATTTACAAGAAGTTGCTAATAACTTGGTTATCCTCGTTGTGGTTCATGTTCGTAGGTTAGACAGGTTCTATCTCCGAAAGCCCTAAGCCCTAAGACATGTTCGTAGGTTTAGATCGTTGCTAGGATAGTGTTTTGATATGGTATTGTTGTAAGTAGATGTATGATAGATACTCTTACAACTCACTTAACGTGTAAGTTCCATAGGCCTTGGCCTTACACACAAAGGAATGATAGAGATCATACCATGATGCAAATGATAGAGATCAAATGCATGGACCATATCACCTCACTTCACACATTAGATGTTAGCATCTTATATTGCTAGTTTGGCGCGTTTGGTAGCATTATAAGATGATCCCTCGTTTAGATATCAAGATAAAATGTGTTCTTCCTTAAGTATGCACCGTTTTGTGGATCGTGTTTTGAGGCATCACGTGATGATTGGGTGTTCTCAACTCTACGCTTTCATACAACGGGTGTAAGACAGTTTTACACACGCAAATACTAAGGTTCTTACTTGACGAGCCTAGCATGTACGGACATGGCCTCGGAACACGGACCGAAAGGTTAAGCATGAGTCATATAGTTGATATGATGCCCATATAGATGCTCGCCTTTGAAGCTACACCGACTCACGTGATGATCGGACTTGGTGTAGTGGATTTGGTTCATGTAATCACCAAAAGGACACGAGGGATGTCGTTTTTGAGTGGGAGTTCATTAGTAATTTGGATTACTTGAACTCAATCTATCATAAACTTAGTCTAAATATACTTTACAAATTCTGTTGTAGATGGCACCACCTGCTTTTATTTTCAATGTGTTCATGGAGAAAGAGAAACTTGCTGCGAATGGTAGCAACTTCACCAACTGGGCTACAAATTTGAGGATTCTCCTCACTGCTGCACAAAAGCAATATGTGCTAGATGCGCTGCTAGGCCCCCCACCAGCTCCTGATGCCCCTGACGAGGAAAAGATCGTCTATGTAACTCGTCAGGAGGACCACAACTTAGTTCATTGCGGCATACTGTATGGGCTAGAGCCAGAACTTCGAAAGCGTTTCGAAAATGGCAATGCCTTTGATACCATGGGAGAATTGAAAATGATTTTCGATACCCATGCTGCCGTAGAGAGTTATAATGCTACAGAAAAGTTCTTTAGCTGCATGATGGAGGAAAACAGCTCCGTTAGTGAGCACGTACTCAAAATGTCTGGGTACGCCGATAAGCTTGTGTCCTTGGGAATAACGATTCCCATTGACTTAGGCAAACATCATGTTATCCAATCTCTGCCACCTAGCTACAAGAGCTTCGTGATGAACTATAATATACAGGGCATGAAGAAGTCTCTTCCTGAGCTTCTGTCAATGCTTAAGACTACAGAAGTGGAGAATAGGAAAGAACATCAAGTGTTGATGATCAATAGGACCACCAGTTTCAAGAAGGACAAGAAAGGCAAGCACGAGGGAAAGAAGGGTGGCAAGTATGTTGCCACACCTGAAAAGAAACCCCGAGCTGGCCCTAAGTCTGACACCGAGTGCTACTATTGCAAGGGGACTGGCCATTGGAAGCGTAACTGCCCCAAGTATTTGGCGGACAAGAAGTCCGGGAAGGCAAACAAAGGTATATGTGATATACATGTTATTGATGTGTACTTGACTAGTACTCGCAGTAGCACCTGGGTATTTGATACGGGATCAGTTGCTAATATATGTAACTCGGTTCAGGGGCTGCGGAACAAGCGACAACTAGCAAGGGATGAGGTCACGATGCGGGTCGGCAATGGATCAAGAGTTGATGTGATCGCCGTCGGAACGCTACCTCTCCATATGCCATCGGGATTAGTTATAAACCTAAATAATTGTTATTTGGTGCCTGTAGTGAGCATGAACATTGTATTCGGATCGTGTTTGATGCAAAGTGGTTATTCATTTAAGTCTGAAAACAATGGTTGTTCGATTTATGTGAATAATATCTTTTATGGTCATGCACCTATGTTGAATGGTTTATTTTTGTTGGATCTCGATAGTAGTATTACGCATATTCATAATGTTGATGCTAAAAGGATTAAACTTGATAATGATATAACTACATATATGTGGCACTGCCGTCTAGGTCATATTGGTGTTAAACGCATGAAGAAACTCCATACTGATGGACTTTTGGAATCACTTGATTTTGAATCATTTGATACATGTGAGCCATTCCTTATGGGCAAGATGACTAGAATGCCGTTTTCCGGTTCAATGGAACGGGCGACAGATCTATTGGAAATCATACATACTGATGTGTGTGGACCAATGAGTGTGTCGGCGCGAGGTGGATATCGTTATTTTGTTACTTTCACGGATGATTTGAGTAGATATGGGTATATGTATTTGATGAAACACAAGTCTGAAACTTTTGAAAAGTTCAAAGAATTTCAGAATGAAGTGGAAAATCATCGTAACAGAAAGATCAAATTTCTGCAGTCCGACCGTGGAGGAGAGTATCTTAGTTACGAGTTTAGCACACATATGAAAGACTGTGGAATAGTTTCACAACTCACGCCTGCCGGAACACCACAACGTAATGGTGTGTCAGAACGTCGTAATCGTACTTTATTGGATATGGTTCGATCTATTGATGTCTCTGACTGACTTGCCACTGTCATTTTGGGGTTATGCACTGGAAACAGCTGCATTCACTTTAAATCGGGCACCATCTAAATCCGTTGAAAAGACACCATATGAATTATGGTTTGGAAACAAACCTAAGCTGTCATTTCTTAAAGTTTGGGGATGCGATGTTTATGTGAAGAAACTTCAACCGGATAACCTCGAACCCAAAGCGGAAAAATGCGTCTTCATAGGATACCCTAAGGAAACGATTGGGTATACCTTCTATCACAGATCCGAGGGCAAGGTCTTTGTTGCCAAGAATGGATCCTTTCTTGAGAAGGAGTTTCTCGCGAAAGGTGTGAGTAGTCGGAAGGTAGAACTCGAAGAGGTTATTGAATCTTCTCTTCATGAAATGGCGAGTAGCGCAGCTCCAGAAGTTGTTTCGGAGTTGACTTCACCTAATGAAGAGAGAGCTAATGATATTGATCATGAAACTCCGAAAGAGGACACTGCCGAACCTCGCAGGTCAAGCAGGACACATGCAGCTCCTGAACTGTACGGCAATCCTGTTGTGAATTTCATGGTTGATGAAATGGATGACCCTGCGACGTATGAAGAAGCGATGATGAGTCCGGATTCCAACAAATGGCTAGAAGCCATGAAATCCGAGATGGAATCCATGTACGAGAACCAAGTTTGGAACTTGGTGGACTTACCTCACGACCGAAAGGCCGTTGAGAATAAATGGATTTTCAAAAGGAAAACTGATGTTGATGGTAATGTGACCATCTATAAGGCTCGACTTGTCGCAAAGGGGTTTCGACAAATTCAAGGAGTTGACTACGATGAGACTTTCTCTCCCGTAGCGATGCTTAAGTCGGTTAGGATTATGTTAACAATTGCTGCATATTTCGATTATGAAATATGGGAGATGGATGTCAAAACTGCGTTCCTCAATGGTAAGATTGAAGAAGAGTTGTATATGATACAACCTAAGGGTTTTGTTGATCCTAAGGATGCTAATAAGGTGTGCAAACTTCATCGATCCATCTATGGACTGAAGCAAGCATCACGAAGTTGGAATCTCCGCTTTGATGAGGTGATCAAAAATTTTGGATTTGTCCAAACTTATGGAGAGGCTTGTATTTACAAGAAAGTGAGTGGGAGCAATGTGGCATTTCTGATATTATATGTGGATGACATATTATTGATTGGAAATGATTTAGATCTTTTAAACGGTGTTAAAAGTTATCTAAACAACAAATTTTCGATGAAGGACCTTGGTGAAGCTTCATATATATTAGGCATTAAAATCTATAGAGATAGATCAAGACGCCTAATTAGGCTATCGCAGAGTACATACCTTGATAAGATATTAAAGAAGTTTAATATGGACGGAAGTAAGAAGGGGTTCTTACCTATGTTGCAAGGAAAGACATTGAGTAAGACTCAAAGTCCGGCTACGGCGGAAGAAAGAGAAAAAATGGATAAGATCCCCTATGCCTCAGCCATAGGCTCTATAATGTATGCCATGCTATGTACAAGACCGGATGTGGCACATGCTATTAGTTTGACTAGTAGGTACCAATCTGATCTAGGTTCGGAACACTAGATAGAGGTCAAGAATATCCTTAAGTACTTAAGAAGAACTAAGGATATGTTTCTTATATACGGAGGTGAAGAAGAGCTAGTCGCTAAGTGTTATGTCGATGCTAGCTTTGACACTGATCCGGATGACTCTAAGTCTCAATCCGGATACGTATTTCTCTTGAACGGAGCAGCAGTTAGTTGGAGGAGCTCCAAACAACCTGTGGTGGCTGGATCAACAACAGAGGCGGAATATGTTGCTGCTTCAGAAGCAGCGCAGGAAGCGGTTTGGATGAAGGAGTTCATAACAGAACTGGGTGTGGTTCCCAGTGCGTTGGACCCGATGGTGATCTATTGTGACAACAATGGAGCCATAGCCAACACAAAGTAACCAAGGTCTCACAAGAATTCCAAGCATATTAAGCGCCGGTTTCACTCCATCCGCGAGCATGTCAAGGATGGAGATATAAAGATTTCTAAAGTGCACACGGACCTAAATGTAGCAGATCCGTTGACTAAAGTACTCCCTAGGGAAAAACATGATCAACACCAGAACTCCATGGGTGTTAGATTTATCACTATGTGAACTAGATTATTGTCTCTAGTGCAAGTGGGAGACTGAAGGAAATATGCCCTGAGAGGCAATAATAAAGTTGTTATTATGTACTCCTTGTATAAGATAGATGTTTATTTTGCATGCTATAATTGTATTGATAGGAAACATCAATACATGTGTGTTTAATAAACAAAAAGGGTTCCTAGTCATGCTTCTCTTATAAACTAGCTTGTTGATTAACAAGATGATCAAGGTTTCCTGATCATGGACATTGGATGTTGTTAATAACAAGGTCACACCATTGGTGGAATGATGTGATGAACATTCATCCGAAGTATAGCATTACGATCAAGTCATTGTGTTTATATTGCTATAACATCATACGAAGTAATCTTTATCCTTAGACCATGAGATCATGTTAGTTGCTAACACCAAAAGAGTATCTTGACAACATCAAACGTCACACCATAACAGGGTGACTATAAAGATGGGTTCAATGCTACGAAGGTGTTATGTTGAGGCTCATGGATCAAGAGTGGAATTTTTCAATCCAGATGACGGATAGATATACTCTGGGCCCTCTCGGTGATATCACATTAGGATAGCTTACAAGCAAGTGATGTGATCACTAGAATGTTATATCACGAGAACGAGAAAAGAGTGCATGTCGGTAACGAGATCAAACTAGGTATGGAGATACCGATGATCGAATATCGGACATGTAATATATCGAGAGACAAAGGGATTTAGTTACAAGCGTTAAAGGTTCTCACGATCACAGGAGTCATCGTTGAATGTGTAGGAGTCAGTACGGATCTCCAGGTCCCGCTGCTGATTATTGATCGGAGAAGGGTCTCGATCATGTCTGCATTATTCTCGATCATGTCTGCATGTGATATTGAAATATTGCAAGGGGCTATATGTGAATGTTTGTTAATTAAAGTAATTAACAAAATTCTGAATAAATTTAATAAAAGAGTTTTATTAAATGAGAGAGCATTGAATTTGGAGAAACTTAATGTATTTAAAGTGGAGACTTTAAAAGGGAATGTGAATAGGCATTTTAATGTGGAGGAGTTACCACCACATGAATGGGGGAGGTGAGGGGTCACCCCCCTCCTCCTATAAAAGGCCACCCATTCCCTCCTTCATCCTCACACCTCCTTGTGAAGGATCTCTCTCCCCCTCTAGAATTATTCCCCCATGGTCTCGGATTAGCGAGATACATGTTCCTGGTGGCATTTCGTCTGGAAGGAGTTGCTGCTTCCGCTGGATCGCTGGAGCGAGGAGGTGGAGGTTGTACGGTGGCTTGAACGTGTGTGCGAGTGCGGATGCGCTGCTGAGTTGCAGCGCTCGGACTTCCTCACGATCTTGAGATCGGCAAGTGTACGACTACATCAACCACGAGTTCCTACTCGTTAACAAAGCTCGTTGTCTTTGATGGTAAGTTCTCTATGGATGTATGTCCACCCTTTTGCTTTGTACCTAGTAGATAGATCTTGGCGTGTAGTTCACACCATAGGAAAAATTTTGTTTTCTATGCTGCGGACCCAACACTAGAGTCATTGCATGTGTGTTCTTATCCTAAACTAGCACTAGAGTTATTGCATGTGAGTTCTTATCCTAAACCAGCACTAGATTCATTGCATGTGTGTTCTTTTCATGAGCCACATATGGATCCACTAGAGTCATTGCATGTGTGTTCTTTTCACAAACCACATATGGATCCACTAGAGTCATTGCATGTGTGTTCTTTTCATGAACCACAACTAGTGTCATTGAAAGTGTGTTCTTTTCACAAACCACATATGGATCCACCAGAGTCATTGGATGTGTGTTCTTTTTCCAAACCACATATGGATCCACCAGTGTCATTGCATGTCTGTTCTTTTCACAAACCACATATGGATCCACCAGAGTCATTGCATGTGTGGTTTTTTCATGAACTACATATGGATCCAACAGAGTCATTGCATGTGTGTTCTTTTCACAAACCACATATGGATTCACCAGAGTCATTGCATGTCTATTCTTTTCACAAACCACATATGGATCCACCGATATCATTGCATGTGTGTTCTTTTCATAAACCACATGGATCCACTAGATTCATTACATGTGTGTTCTTTTCGCAAACCACATATGGATCCACCAGTGTCATTGCATGTGTCTTCTTTTCATGAACCACAACTAGAGTCATTGCATGTGTGTTCTTTTCACAAACACATAAGGATCCACCAGAGTCATTGCATGTCTGTTCTTTTCACAAACCACATATGGATCCACCAGAGTCCTTGCATGTGTGTTCTTTTCATGAACCACATATGGAACCAGCACTAGAGTCATTGCATGCCTGTTCTTATCCTAAACTAGCACTAGTGTCATTGCATGTGTGTTCTTATCCTAAACCATAGCTAGAGTCATTGCATGTGTGTTCTTTTCAGAAACCACATATGGATCCACCAGAGTCATTGCATGTCTATTCTTTTCATGAACCACATGGATCCAACAGTGTCATTGCATGTGTGTTCTTTTCATGAACCACAACTAGAGTCATTGAATGTGTGTTATTTTCACAAACCACATATGGATCCACCAGTGTCATTGGATGTGTGTTCTTTTCATTAACCACAACTAGAGCCATTGCATGTCTGTTCTTTTCACAAACCACATATGGATCCACCAGAGTCATTGCATTTGTCTTCTTTTCATGAACCACATATGGATCCACCAGAGTCATTGCATGTGTGTTCTTTTCACTAACCACATATGGATCCACCAGAGTCATTGCATGTCTGTTCTTTTCACGAGCCACATATGGATCCACCCGAGTCCTTGCATATGTGTTCTTTTCATAAACCACATATGGATCCACCAGTGTCATTACATGTGTCTTCTTTTCATGAACCACAACTAGAGTCACTGCATGTGTGTTCTTTTCACAAACCACATATGGATCCACTAGAGTCATTGCATGTCTGTTCATTTCACAAACCACATATGGATCCACCAGAGTCATTGCATGTGTGTTCTTTTCATGAACCACATATGGAACCAGCACTAGAGTCATTGCATGCCTGTTCTTATCCTAAACTAGCATCAGTGTCATTGCATGTGTGTTCTTATCCGAAACCATAGCTAGAGTCATTGCATGTGTGTTCTTTTCACAAACCACATATGGATCCACCAGAGTCATTGCATGCGTGTTCTTTTCATGAACCACAACTATTGTCATTGAATGTGTGTTATTTTCACAAACCACATATGGATCCACTAGTGTCATTGGATGTGTGTTCTTTTCATTAACCACAGCTAGAGTCATTGGATGTCTGTTCTTTTCATAAACCACATGGATCCACTAGAGTCATTGCATGTGTGTTCTTTTCACAAACCACATATGGATCCACTAGAGTCATTGCATGTGTGTTCTTTTCATTAACCACAGCTAGAGTCATTGAATGTGTGTTCTTTTCACAAACCACATATGGATCCACAAGAGTCATTGCATGTCTGTTCTTTTCACAAACCACATATGGATCCACCGGAGTCATTGCATGTGTGTTCTTTTCACAAACCACATATGGATACACCAAATTCATTGCATGTGTGTTCTTTTCATGAACCACATATGGATCCACCAGAGTCATTGCATGCCTCTTCTAAGCCTAAACGACATATGGATCCACCAGAGTCATTGCATGTCTGTTCTTTTCACGAACCACATAAGGATCCACCAGTATCATTGCATGTCTGTTCTTTTCATAAAACAAATGGATCCACTAGAGTCATTGCATATGTGTTCATTTCATGAACCACATATGTATCCACTAGAGTCATTGCATGTGTGTTCTTATCCCAAACTAGCACTAGAGTTATTGCATGTGAGTTCTTATCCTAAACCAGCACTAGATTCATTGCATGTGTGTTCTTTTCATGAGCCACATATGGATCCACTAGAGTCATTGCATGTGTGTTATTTTCACAAACCACATATGGATTCACTAGAGTCATTGCATCTGTGTTCTTTTCATGAACCACAACTAGTGTCATTAAAAGTGTGTTCTTTTCATAGACCACATATGGATCCACCAGAGTCATTGGATGTCTGTTCTTTTTCCAAACCACATATGGATCCACTAGTGTCATTGCATGTATGTTCTTTTCACAAACCACATATGGATCCACTAGAGTCATTGCATGTGTGTTCTTTTCATGAACCACATATGGATCCACTAGAGTCATTGCATTTGTGTTCCTTTCACAAACCACATATGGATCCACCAGAGTCATTACATGTCTATTCTTTTCACAAACCACATATGGATCCACCGGTATCATTGCATGTGTGTTCTTTTGATAAACCACATGCTTCCACTAGATTCATTACATGTGTGTTCTTTTCACAAACCACATATGGATCCACCAGTGTCATTGCATGTGTCTTCTTTTCATGAACCACAACTAGAGTCATTGCATGTGTGTTCTTTTCACAAACCACATATGGATCCACCAGCGTCCTTGCATGTGTGTTCTTTTCACGAACCACATATGGAACCAGCACTAGAGTCATTGCATGCATGTTCTTATCCTAAACTAGAACTAGTGTCATTGCATGTGTGTTCTTATCGTAAACCATAGCCAGAGTCATTGCATGTGTGTTCTTTTCACAAACCACATATGGATCCACCAGAGTCATTGCATGGCTATTATTTTCACAAACCACATATGGATCCACCGGTATCATTGCATGTGTGTTCTTTTGATAAACCACATGGATCCACTAGATTCATTACATGTGTGTTCTTTTCACAAACCACATATGGATCCACCAGTGTCATTGCATGTGTCTTCTTTTCATGAACCACAACTAAAGTCACTGCATGTGTGTTCTTTTCACAAACCACATATGGATCCACCAGAGTCATTGCATGTTTGTTCTTTTCAAAACCACATATGGATCCACCAAAGTCCTTGCATGTGTGTTCTTTTCATGAACCACATATGGAACCATCACTAGAGTCATTGCATGCCTGTTCTTATCCTAAACTAGCACTAGTGTCATTGCATGTGTGTTCTTATCCTAAACCATAGCTAGAGTCATTGCATGTGTGTTCTTTTCACAAACCACATATTGATCCACCAGGTTCATTGCATGTGTGTTATTTTCATGAACCACATGGATCCAACAGTGTCATTGCATGTGTGTTCTTTTCATGAACCAAACCTCGAGTCATTGAATGTGTGTTATTTTCACAAACCACATATGGATCCACCAGTGTCATTGGATGTGTGTTCTTTTCATTAACCACAACTAGAGTCATTGCATGTCTGTTCTTTTCATAAACCACATGGATCCACTAGAGTCATTGCATGTGTGTTCTTTTCACAAACCTCAAATGGATCCACTAGAGTCATTGCATTGTGTTCTTTTCATTAACCACAGCTAGAGTCATTGAATGTGTGTTCTTTTCGCAAACCACATATGGATCCACCAGAGTCATTGCATGTCTGTTCTTTTCAGAAACAACATATGGATCCACCGGAGTCATTGCATGTGTGTTCTTTTCACAAACCACAGCTAGAGTCATTGAATGTGTGTTCTTTTCGCAAACCACATATGGATCCACCAGAGTCATTGCATGTGTGTTATTTTCACAAACCACATATGGATCCACCAGTGTCGTTGGATGTGTGTTCTTTTCATTAACCACAACTAGAGTCATTGCATGTCTGTTCTTTTCATAAACCACATGGATCCACTAGAGTCATTGCATGTGTGTTCTTTTCACAAACCTCATATGGATCCACTAGAGTCATTGCATTGTGTTCTTTTCATTAACCACAGCTAGAGTCATTGAATGTGTGTTCTTTTCGCAAACCACATATGGATCCACCAGAGTCATTGCATGTCTGTTCTTTTCAGAAACAACATATGGATCCACCGGAGTCATTGCATGTGTGTTCTTTTCACAAACCACATATGGATCCACCAAAGTCATTCCATGTGTGTTCTTTTCATGAACCACATATGGATCCACCAGAGTCATTTAATGCTTGTTCTTATCCTAAACCACATATGGATCCACCAGAGTCATTGCATGCATGTTCTTTTCACAAACCACATAAGGATCCACCAGTGTAATAGCATGTATGTTCTTTTCATAAAACACATGGATCCACTAGAGTCCTTGCATATGTGTTCATTTCATGAACCACATATGTATCCACTAGAGTCATTGCATGTGTGTTCTTATCCTCAACTATCACTAGAGTTATTGCATGTGAGTTCTTATCCTAAACCAGCACTAGATTCATTTCATGTGTGTTCTTTTCATGAACTACATATGGATCCACTAGAGTCGTTGCATGTGTGTTCTTTTCACCAACCACATATGGATACACTAGAGTCATTGCATGTGTGTTCTTTTCATGAACCACAACTAGGGTCATTGAATGTGTGTTCTTTTCACAGACCACATATCGATCTACCAGAGTCATTGCATGTCTTTTCTTTTCACAAACCACATATGGATCCACCAGAGTCGTTGCATGTGTGTTCTTTTCATGAAGCACATATGGATCCACTAGAGTCATTGCATGTGTGTTCTTTTTGTTAACCACAGCTAGAGTCATTGAATGTGTGTTCTTTTCACAAACCACCTATGGATCCACCAGAGTTATTGCATGTCTGTTCTTTTCACAAACCACATATGGATCCACCAGAGTCATTGCATGTGTGTTCTTTTCACAAGCCACATATGGATCCACAAGAGTTATTGCATGTGTGTTCTTTTCACAAACCACATATGGATCCACATAAGTCATGCATATGTGTGTTATTTTCACAAACCACATATGCATCCACCCGAGTCATTGCATGTGTGTTCTTTTGACAAACCATATATGGATCCACTAGAGTCATTGCATGTGTGTTCTTTTCATGAACCACATATGGATCCACTAGAGTCATTGCATGTGTATTATTATCCTAAACCAACACTATATTCATTGCACGTGTGTTCTTATCCTAAACCAGCACTAGAGGCATTGCATGTGTGTTCTTTTCATAAATCACATGGATCCACCAGAGTCATTGCATGTGTGTTATTTCCATGAACCACATAGATCCACCAGTGTCATTGCATGTGTGTTCTTTTCATGAACCAAATGGATCCACCACTGTTATTACATGTGTGTTCTTTTCACAAACCAATATGGATCTTCTAGAGTCATTGCATGTGTGTTCTTTTCATTAACCACATCTAGAGTCATTGAATGTGTGTTCTTTTCACAAACCACATATGGATCAACCAGAGTCATTGCATGTCTGTTCTTTTCAAGGATGACATGGATCAACCAGAGTAATTGCATGTCTGTTCTTTTCACAAACCACATATGGATCCAACAGAGTCATTACATGTGTGTTCATTTCATGAACCACATATGGATCCACCTGAGCCATTGCATGTGTGTTCTTTTCACAAACCACATATGGATCCACCATAGTCATTGTAGGTGTGTTCTTTTCAAAAACCACATATGGATCCACCAGAGTCATTGCATGTGTGTTCTTTTCACAAACCACATATGGATCCACTAGAGTCATTGCATGTGTGTTCTTTTGATGAACCACATATGGATCCACTAGTCATTGCAGTGTGTTCTTATCCTAAACTAGCACTACATTCATTACATGTGTGTTCTTATCCTAAACCAGCACTAGATTCATTGCATGCGTGTTCTTTTCAGAAAGCACATGGATCCACTAGAGTCATTGCATGTTTGTTCTTTTCATAAACCACATGGATCCACCAGTTTAATTGCATGTGTGTTCTTTTAATGAACCACAACTAGAGTCATTGAATGTGTGTTCTTTTCACAAACCGCATATGGATCCACTAGAGTCATTGCATGTCTGTTCTTTTCATAAACCACATGGCTCCACTAGAGTCATTGCATGTGTGTTGTTTTCATAAAGCACATATGGATCCACTAGAGTCATTGCATGTGTGTTCTTTTCATTAACCAGCACTAGATTCATTGCATGTGTTATCTTTTCATGAGCCACATATGGATCCACTAGAGTCATTGCATGTGTGTTCTTTTCAAAACCACATATGGATCCACCAGAGTCATTGCATGTTTGTTCTTAACACAAACCACATATGGATCCACCAGAGTCATTGCATGTGTGTTCTTAACACAAACCACATACGGATCCACCAGAGTCATTGCATGTGTGTTCTTTTCATGAACCAAATATGGATCCACCAGAGTCATTGCATGTGTGTTATTTTCACAAACCACATATGGATCCACCGGAGTCATTGCATGTGTGTTATTTCCACAAACCACATATGGATCCACTAGAGTCATTGCATGTGTGTTCTTTTCATGAACCACATATGGATCCACTAGAGTCATTGCATGTGTGTTCTTTTCACAAACCACATATGGATCCACTAGAGTCATTGCATGTGTGTTCTTTTCATTAACCACAACTAGAGTCATTGAATGTGTGTTCTTTTCACAAACCACATATGGATCCACCAGATTCATTGCATGTTTGTTCTTTTCACAAACCACATATGCATCCACCGGAGTCATTGCATGTGGTTTCTTTTCACAAACCACATATGGATCCACCAGAGTCATTACATGTGTGTTCTTTTCATGAACCACATATGGATCCACCAGAGTCATTGCATGTGTGTTCTTTTCATTGACCATAGCTAGAGTGATTACATGTTTGTTCTTTTCATAAAACACATGGATCCAATGGAGTCATTTAATGTGTGTTCTTTTCATGAACCACATATGGATCCACTAGTCATTGCATGTGTGTTCTTATCCTAAACCACATGGATCCACCTGTGTCATTGAATGTGTGTTCTTTTCATGAACCACCTATGGATCCCCTAGAGTCATTGCATGTGTGTTATTTTCATTAACCACATATGGATCCATGTGGTTTATGAAATGAACACTCATGGTGGCCGTTATATCGCGTCTAATGGTGGCCATTAGGTCGTGTCTTCTAGAAGGCCCACCCCCTGAAGAACTAGTTGTTTGATCCGATTGTTGCAGACCGTTCGATTGGGGCGCATGGACGAATAAGATGGTTCTTTGTAAGAGCGATCCGTGAGTAGGATGTTCTGCGACATGATTGGCCGTGCTTACATTTTGACTTATATTAGTATTATTTCCACTGCCCTATAGCCTACTAGTAATATCATAGAGCTCGTGAGTGAGCATGTCTACTCCACAGCCCCCTCCTCCACCATACGTCACCATGCCCGAACGACGCCATCGGCTTTCGTGCGCCGTGCCAGAACGGTAGCCGCTAATTCTCAGGTATCTACCTTCATGCTAAGAAATTATTTTACAAGCTTTTGAATTTATCTTACATATTCCTGCTATTTGGCGATCTAACTGCTGATATTTTATCCGATTTCTCGATGAACTTCAGATGTCGCAGATGCTGCAGCCCGAGAATCTGGAGATCTTCACGCGCAACTTCGCAGCGACATTCCCGCTCGTGTGCTCCCATCCAGGATGCTTTTGTCGTTACTCCTACCACGAGCTCTCGCTCCACAAGCTCACGTGCCCACACGGTGCATGCTCTTGCATGGAGCCGGGATGCAACTACTGAAGGGAATATGCCCGAGAGGCAATAATAAAGTGGTTATTATCTTATTCCATGTTTATGATAAATGTTTATCTTACATGCTAGAATTGTATTGATCGGAAACATCAATACATGTGTGTTTAATAAACAAAAAGGGTTCCTAGTTATGCCTCTCTTATAGACTAGCTTGTTGATTAACAAGATGATCAAGGTTTCCTGATCATGGACATTGGATGTTGTTAATAACAAGGTCACACCATTGGTGGAATGATGTGATGAACATTCATCCGAAGTATAGCATTACGATCAAAGTCATTATGTTTATATTGCTATAATATCATACGAAGTAATCTTTATCCTTAGACCATGAGATCATGTTAATTGCTAACACCGGAAGAGTATCTTGATAACATCAAACGTCACACCGTAACAGGGTGACTATAAAGGTGGGTTCAGTGCTACGAAGGTGTTATGTTGAGGCTCATGGATCAAGAGTGGGATTTGTCCATCCCGATGACGGATATATATACTCTGGGCCCTCTCGGTGATATCACATTGAAATAGCTTGCAAGGAAGTGATGTGATCACTAGAATGTTATATCACGGGAACGAGAAAAGAGTGCATGTCGGTAACAAGATCAAAATAGGTATGGAGATAGCGATGATCGAATCTCGGACATGTAATATATCGCGGGACAAAGGGATTTAGTTACAAGCGTTAAAGGTTCTCACGATCACAGAAGTCATCGTTGAATGTGTGGGAGTCAGTATGGATCTGCAGGTCCCGCTGCTAATTATAGATCGGAGAGGGGTCTCGATCATGTCTGCATTATTCGCGAACCATAGGGTGACACACTTAAGGGATACTGACACCATTTGGAGCAAATATGTTTTCAGATAAAGATTTAAGAAAGCGCTGGAATTATTTCAATAGACACCGAAACTGTTTCGGGTGAAATTGCTGAAGTTGGTTCTGCATGTAATATTGAAATGTTGCAGGGGGTTTTATGTGAATGTTTGTTAATTAAAGTAATTAACAAAATTCTAAATAAAAATAATAAAAGAGTTTTATTAAATGAGAGAGCATTAAATTTGGAGAAATTTAATGCATTTAAAGTGGAGACTTTAAAAGAGAATGTGAAGGGGCATTTTAATGTGGAGGGGTTACCACCACATGAATGGAGGAGGTGAAGGGTCACCCCCTCCATGCGTCAGCCATGAAGGAGGGGCACCCCCTCCTCCTATAAAAGGCCACCCCCTCCTCACTTCTCACTCACACCTCCTTGTGAAGGTTCTCTCTCCCCCTCAGTATTATTCCCCCATGGTCTCGGATTAGCGAGATACATGTTCCCGGTGGCTTTATCTGGAAAGGAGTTGCTGCTTCCGCTGCTTTGCTAGAGCGAGGGACGGAGGTTGTCGGGGTACCGGACGTGTGTGCGATCACGGATGCACCGCTGCTTTGCGGTGCTGGACTTGGTGGTGCTGGAGCTGGATCTGATGGACGTGCTGGAGCCGGACCTACTGGACTTCATCATGATCTTGAGATCGGCAAGTGTACGACTGCATCAACCACGAGTTCCTACTCGTTAACAAAGCTCGTTGTCTACAAGGGTAAGTTCTCATTGGATGTATGTCCACCCGTTGCTTTGTACCTAGTAGATAGATCTTGGCGTGTAGTTCACACCGTAGGGAATTTTTTGTTTTCTATGCTGCGGACCCAACAGTGGTATCAGAGCCTGATCTATGCGTAGGTGCTTAGCACGGGTAGTACACATATGTTGATATGTGGGCGATGATGATCATGTTATTGCATCTTCTATGTATTTTGGATATTGGTGGCATAGTGGGATGAAGCGGCCCGGACCAACCTTACATGTCATCGTACATGAGACCGGTTCCACGACTGACATGCAACTTGTTTTGCATAAGTGGCTGGCGGGTGTCTGTCTCTCCTACTATAGTTAATATCGGATTTACAACGAGTTGCTAATAACTTAGTTATCCTTGTTTTGGTTCATGTTCGCAGGTAAGAATGGTTCTATCTCCGAAAGCCCTAAGCCACGTAAAACTTGCAATTGATAAATTAGAGGCATCTAGTTTAGATCGTTGCTGGACTAGTGTATTGAGATGGTATTGTTGTAAGTAGATGTATGATAGATACTCTTACAACACACTCAACGTGTAAGTTCCATAGACCTTGGCCTTACACACAAAGGAATGATAGAGATCATACCATGATGCAAGTGATAGAGATCAAATGCATGGACCATATCATCTCACTTTACACATTAGATGTTAGCATCTTATACTGCTAGTTTGGCGCTTTCTGTAGCATTGTAAGATGATCCCTCTTTTAGATATCAAGATAAAAATGTGTTCTTCCTTAATTATGCACCATTTTGTGGATCGTATTTCGAGACATCACGTGATGATCGGGTGTACTCGACTCTACGCTTTCATACAAACGGGTGTAAGACAGTTTTACACATGCGAGTACTAAGGTTTTTACTTGGCGAGCCTAGCATGTACAGACATGGCCTCGGAACACGGACCGAAAGGTTAAGCATGAGTCATATAGTTGATATGATGCCCATATAGATGCTCGCCTTTGAAGCTACATCAACTCACGTGATGATCGGACTTGGTGTAGTGGATTTGGATCTTGTAATCACCAAAAAGGCACGAGGGATGTTGTTTTTGAGTGGGAGTTCATTTCTAATTTGGATTAGTCGAACCAAATTTGTCATAAATTAAATCAAAGTGAATTTGCATAGTTTGTTGTAGTCATTGGCATTCGTTTTCTACCTTATGCTTAGTTTTTATTTGAGATAATAGAACTATAGAATTCTGGATATTTACTTTAGGAACTGGTATCGTATTGTTTTGAATGCCAATTTAAAGTTTATAAGTCCTATTGCAAACTTTCAGCAAACTCTATTTACTCCATGAAGTTTAATAAGTTGTATTAAATCAAGAGTAAGAATTCCAATGTTAGTATCTAAAGTATCATGTTTGCCTCCATGATTATTGATATTCAAAAAGTTGTTTTAATATCAAGATTATATTGGAGCTGGAAATTGTTTCAGAAACCATCATGTGTGAAAGATATTGTGATATCTGAAACAATGTTTTTGGTTGCATTATGATAGAGTATAATTTAGCAAAATACATGTTCTCATATTGTATGAGAATTTGTGAAGGATGGAGATGCTAGGCATCCGAATCTACCAAAAAGGTTTTGGGAACTGATATTATACTCGCAATTCTTCCTTATAGGCTATAGTAGCTTGATCATGAAAGTTGTCATGATAAGGATGAATAGAAGATGTAAGTAAAATGTTTACTACACTAATAGATTACTAAAGAATGGGTTTTTGAAAGAACACCAAACATTTGATGATGGTGATCCACTTCAAAGTGCAAGTCCAAAGGTATTAGTATTTTACTATATACGCTTTGTACCATGTGTCATGTTGATGACACCACTATTGATATTGATAGATTCTTTTAAAAGAAAAGTCATTGCTGAAAGAGAATCTATAAAATATTTGGCAGAAAATAAAAGGTTGGAGATGTCCAACTTAGGTATATAGAAGATATACATGTTATGGCTATATTCCTTGCTTGTTAAACAATGTGGTTCTTAGGTATTGGATACCGAATTGGTTGGTATGAAGTGTCATACAGGACAACGCAATTCATGAACTACAATGGCCTAAGTAACCAGCAAGAGAATGAGTGATGATGTTCATCGAAAACAAATAAAGTGTTATTGTGTTTTTCGTTGTCATCAAACCAAGCCTTCAAGATTTGTTTAAACAATTGTTATTTTGTTCCAGTATCATGAGAACAATGGCTGTTCAAATAATTACCGTAATCCATAAAGGATGGATGAACTTTTACAAGTCTAGTTGGAGAAATCACATCCATAAACACTATTGCTAAAATGTCGCAAGACAAATGATTGAAAGATCACTTATGAAGTGACATCGCTGTTTAAATTATATTTGAAAGAAAACATGAAGAAACTTCATGTTGATGGATTTTTGGATCGTTTGATTTTGATCAATTGACGCATGTGAGACTTTCCTCGAGATAATTGAAACTCCGTCCATAGGCCAGAGAGGAACGGATGACTAGCTTATTGGAAATTGTGCATGTTGATGTGCATAGTCCATTATGTGTAGCCATATGCGATACATCTTTTTACTTCATATGCTTTCTCCGAAAATTTGAGTGAATATATCTGTATATTTACTTAATAAGGAAGAAGTATGAAACATTTGAAAATTGTTCAAAGACTTTCAAGATGAAGTGGAAAATCATTGTAACAAGAAAATAAAGAGTTTATGATTCGATCATAAAGGAAGATTTTTGAGTTACATGTTTAGCAAAAACACCTAAGACTTGAGGAATTGTTCCATGATTTGTGTTTCCCGATAAACCATAGGAGTATGGCATATTCGAGAGATAAAATCAAACCATGTTTGACATGGTAAGATCAAGGGTGTCATTTATAAAACTGCCATTATGTTTTAAGGATTTAAGCTTTAGAGACTACCGCTTTTACACTGAAAAGAGCACCAACGTGATCCATTGAAATGACACCATATGAGTTATGGTTTGGGATAAAACCCGAATTGTCTTTTCTTAAATTTTGGTATCCTATGCATAAGTAAAATGTTTACAACCAAAGTCGGATAAGCACGTCTTTATAGGTCATCCCAAAGAATTTGTTGGGAATTTCTCCATAACACCGAGGACAAAAGAGTTTGTTACTTGGAACGTCAAGTTTCTTGAGAAGGAATTTTTCGTGAAAAGTTAAGTGGGAGGACAATAGAACTTTGATAAGGTTGTTGAACCTTAGCTATATGTGCTAAGTACCGCAGCGCCGGAAAGTGTCCCGGTGGCGGCCACAATGCTCATGGCTCTCGTGATTACAAAAGGTGTGATCTCGGAGATTAGAGTTCCTATAGAACCGTGTGGGTCGGTAAGAATCAAATAGTAAGATTTGATAAGCAAGTCGTTATTGTTTTGACAATGATGAACCGACTACATGCAAAGAAGCGATGATGGGCCCTAACTCCATAAAATGACTAGAAGTCATAGAATCCGTGATAGTATCCATACACGAGAAAACAAGTTTCTGAACTTGGAAGACCCTCCGGAAAGGCGTGAAGCCTATCGGTCGTGTTTGGATCTATAAAGAAATAAGACATGGATGTTTAACATCTATGAAATAGTCGACATGTCGGAAAGAAGTTTACGACAATGTTCAAGGAGTTGACTATGACAAGATTTGATCTTTCATAGCGATATATAGTCTTGACGGATTAATGTAGCAACCACTACATATAATTTGGTATATGGTAGTTGAATAAACAAAACAAGGTTCTTCTAATAGAACGGTAACCTAGGACATGTACATGACATGGTCCGAAGGGTCTTGTTAATTCAAAGGGTGCTAAAAAGGGCATGTAAACTTCAATAGTTGAAGTAAGCATAGCGGAGTTGGAATATTCACCATGATGAAACTATTAAAAGAGTTTAAATTCATCGGAGATGATGAAGATGCTTGCATTTGTAAGAAATTAAGTGGGAGCGCTGAGACATATTTCTAATACATTATGTAGAGGACATATTGTTGATTGGAAATGATGTATCTTGTATTGACACAAGTTAAGAATTTCATTAAAATAAGATTTCGATGAAAGACTTGGGCAAACCCGGAATATTAGGCATCAATATCTATATCGATAGATTAAGACGCTAATATGGTTGTGCCAGACATACATATATGAGATATTGAAAGGGTTCAATATGGAAACAACAAGAAAGGTTCTTGCTGCATGGAAAGGATTGTATCAAAATTCAAGTGTTTCAACACTTGGTGAGTAAAATCACATGAAGATTTTGATCGATTATACCATGATATGTATATATCCAGAATGTCCTATGCTCTAAATGTTATGAGCATATACCAGAATGATTCATAAGATGATCATTGGACAATAGTAAAGATATTCTTATGAGCTTTGGAAGTTCTAAGAATATATAATGTATAAGTGACAAATAGTTAAAGGTAGTTCATTGTAAAGTGTTACATTGTAGAGCATATACCAAATTAGCATTTTTTCTGCTACCACTTGGTGTGGTAGCCTCCGTGCTGCCCATCTTCGCCTTTTTGCTACCACTCCTGGGAGTGTTCACCATCGTGCTAGCCCTCTTAGAATTTTTGTTGCTACCGTTCTGTCTGGCATTTTGACTGTATCTCAGGGGTGTACTCTGCGGCGTGGTGCCTTTTTTCATGCGACTCTTGGGCATCCTCTTCGCTGGAGTGGTCTCCTTGGTGATGTTCTTCTTCGAGGTACCCTTTCTGGGGATGATCTTCATCTTCCTCATTATGACGCTCCTCTATAAGACCCTCCTTTGTTCGAAGCTACCCTTAGTCGCACAATCCCTAGTGATGCCATGGAATAGGTCACACATGCCTTCTACAAGTCCATCATCTCTATTGTCAAAATCAGATTCCTCTCCAACCATTTGCACTATCAAGTGGATGTACACTTCACCTCTATAATGTTTCCGTGTAAATGGTACGACTAAATCCCTGGTATCTTTCACTTCTATAGCCTTTTTGCTCCTGTTACCAAAATATAACAAACGTGCTACCTGGGAGGACCCCCCACAACACCATCACACGTAACGATGCCATCAAGTTAGATAACTGTACCACTTTATCATATCTGCCAAGGATTACATCAAACTCGTCATAGAATTTTTCTGTGCCATCATCTAATTTTGCAGTATACTCCTCGACACCGATACGAATGATTACTTTGCCATCATCAGGTTCTGCAGGATAGAAACCTCCGAGAGGTTTGAGAGGTGGAGCGGCACCATCAGACCCAGCCACAATCGACCGTCACCATCACCGGCATCATCGTTAGCTGGAGCAACCTCGGTGGAAGTACTAGGACCAGGAGCAAGGCGAGGGCCCTTAGCAGCGGGAGCTACAATACCTGGTGGACAGGTAGGACCACGGCTAACGGCAACCACAATAGGAGCAGCTGCTGCCACGCCACATCGACAATCAGGAGCAGTTCCCACAATAGTAGTGTTTCGAGTGCTAGCAGAGACCATACCATGAGCTAGCTCCAGACCAGCAGCTCGCTGAACTTGAGCACGGGTTCGAGGAGGACACAAGGCAGCAGTCTTGGGAACAACAGTGGGGAAGCCTCCGGAAGCCTTGGTTTGCTCAACAGCGGAACGGATTGGGTCAAGAGCGGCTAGATCAACAACAACACAGGGACGACCAGTACCAGCAGATTCTAGAGCAGGGGTTCGCACAACTTGAGCACGGTTTCGAGGATGAGTAGCACACAAGGCAGCGGTCTTGGCAAAAACATTTGGGCAGCTTCTGGAAGCCTTACTTTGCTCAATAGTGGCATGGATTGCGTCAGCAGAAGCCAGAGCAACAACACCATGGGGACGACCGGTACTAGCAGATTCCAGAGCAGAGTTTTGCACAACTTGAGCACGGTTTCGAGGAGGAGCAGCACACAAGGCAGCGGTCTTTGCAACAACAACGGGCAGCCTCCGGAAGCCTTAGTTTGCTCAATAGCGGCATGGATTGGGTCGGTAGCAGCCAAAGCAGCAACACCATGGGGATGACCAGTACCAGCAGATTCAAGAGCAGAGTTTTGCACAGCAGCAATACTGGGACTCCTACGAGAAGATTGCCTGACAGAAGCATCGCGCGGATGAGGAACCACATTTTTCTCAACAGCGATAGGGGTTCGAGTTAGACCACCCTGTCCAATAATAGCTGGGCGACTCCCAGTAGCAGGAGCTTCCACATGCAGTATTTTCCAAATCAGCATAACCACGTGAAGCCCAACAAACGATTTCATCAACCCAATTAGCTGAATGTCACACGCTATAGCAACCCTGAAGCCTCGTTCATCCATGAAGCTAAACCATGTAGTCTGCTTCGTTCCCATTTCAGCATGTTCACGCACAGCAGCAACCATACCAGGGATAGTGCATAACTACGCATAGCTTGATTCCACTTGCTCTTCCCATCTGCTAATTTAATGCGGTAGCCACAGAGGGTGACCATAACCGTGTATTTGGGTTCAGCGGAGATCCTACTTGACAGAAAATTGGGGACAAAAGATAAGAATTTTTTGTTAGAATTGTGCTAGCATACAATTCTAGGTTCGATCTATCTCTGTAATGCTAATAGCTAGCTAGCAGTTATAGGTAGTGCAAATAGCAAAGAGAAGAGTAGCTCACCCGCAATTAGCTAGAAGTACTTCTTCCTCAGCAATCGGATCTGCCATCCTTCGCACTGCTCAGCTCGTCAGCGGTAGAGGCGGGCTAGAGCGTCACAACGGCTGGCAAGGCATTCAACATTGGAGCTCGGTACTAGCGAGTAGGCGCAACAACTTGGCACCGGAAGTCAAATGCCTGAAGGGATCATTCTGGTTGGAGGGGGGATTTTGATGCAGCCGGTGCTAGGGTTCATGTGAAAGGAGGGAGGGAGTGGATTTGTGATTTTGGTCAATGCACCAAGCTCCTTTAGTCCTGTTTTGCCTACGTGGTTGCCACGTTGGCGCTCGCGTCACAGACATATTACTGACATGAGGGTCCTGACCGTTGTCAACACCCGGATTTTTAATCACAGATGCCCGTTATGTCATACATCGCAATCCCAGGATTACCATTTTTGCGAGACATAACAGATTGGATATCACAGTACATCATCCATTACAACCCATAATAAGGTCTTACACGAATAAAGGATCTCATGATCCAGTCTTAATACAACAAGCAGCGGAATAAATAATAAGCGTAGCGGTGGGGTCCATCTTCAGTGGCAGAGGCAATGCTAACGATGGAAGATAGTCCTAGTTATCATAGTCGTCCTGTTGTCCGTCATCTTGGTAGTCTCCTTCATAGTCTGGCCATAGGAATAGCCAGGGACAAAAGCCATGAGTACTCTTTAAGTACTCGCAAACTATCACTAATAAGTAAGATAGTGCTAGTGGGAACTGCTAACTCTATGTTTATTTGTAAAGTTAAGTTTGAAACCTAAGCTGAGTTCAGAAGCAAAGAAAGATAAAATAAAGTTCTAGAATCACTTAAGTTGGGAAGCTAGTGTCATAGTCACAACCCTGTTGTGGTCAAGTCAAGATTCATCAGTCAACTCATAAGTCGTTTTGAAAACATCTGACAATGAAACAGTATGGCCACTCCAACTGTCCATAACCGCGAACACGGCTATTCGAATAGTTTGACACTCTGCAGAGGTGGTACACTTTCACCACAAGATTCGATACATCTGTCAGGGATAACCCTGAATCATCATACTTAGTATGCAGATAATCAAACATAACCTTTCCTTTACACACCCTAGTATAAGCACCTCTCCTATGAGTATGGCCTCCCAACCATGACCATCTGTCATCTTGGGCACTACATAGGTGGACAACATTGAGAGGTAGCCTTAGCTCAAACCTCTCCCGTGAGGGAACTAGTACTAATGCATATAAATTTCCGGCTAAGCCTTACCCAATTCAGGTATTGTGGTTGTACGGTAAAATTGGAATGGTATCGCATCCGAATCCAACCATTAGTTTTTGCAAAAGGGTTAAGGCTCATGCCTCAACATTTTCATCATCATAAATCATTTGTGTTTCTCCACACATGCAAAACATCTCAATAGAATGACTCATCATTCCAAGGTTTTCACAATTCATTTTCACCAATTGTTCCCATTTAAAGTGACTCAAGTTTTGATTTAGCTCTAAGCTACTAAGTAAAGAGTGTTCACTAAGGTGGGATGCTAATCTCAATCTCATGCCATAGAATGACATCTAAGGTTATCTAGATAGGTCAAGTTTTATACGTTTTATGCTACCTTTAATAAGTAAGGGACTTTGGTAAAGTAAAGAAATTAAAAACTTGAAAGTAAAAACTTGGAGTAGGTACTTAGTCAAAGTGGTATAACCAAAGCATGCCTAATGCATCTTGCTTAGGTTATCTAACTTAATTCTAGCTTGCTAACAATAGATTGCATTGTTAATGATGGCTTGATAGTATAATACTTGCAAGTGTTAGCTTGCCTTGGTTGGTGCAGTGGTTTAAGTTTTATTCCTCGTCTTCTTGGTAGAACTCCTCCTCCTCGAAAGCTTGCTCGGTACTGTCGTCTATAAATACATACGGGATACATAATCACCAAGCAATACTTAACTAGGCTACTTAGCATACTAAGGCACACATTTGATGATCTATTATCATCACAAGCATCACAAGGTTTTATTAACTAGCTTCATTCTTTTTATTTAAGAAAAGTAATTTCTACTCATTGAAAATAACTAAGATTTAATATTCTCCAATTAAAATATGGGATCATATGGACACGTGACATCACCACATATTCTAACATATGAGAATGTGATTTAAAGGTTGGATCATATTTTAATAAGTTTAAGTTTAATATTTAATGATTTAAAGTGACTAAAAATGCCTATATAGCATTATTTTGGTACTAGTTCAAAGTCACTGCATGCAAACCTTGATATTATTACATAATCAGATAAGTATGGTTAAATGTGATTTTTGAGAGTTGGAATCAACTCAAAAGCTATTATGGTTGATTTTATGAAAATGTTTGAATGTGCAAAAGCTTCTGTCTTGTTATTTTTACTAGACAGATCTCTAACTCTAAATGAATTAATTCCAACGGGCTTGGATAGATCTTTTCAGAAGCTTTCCAACAAAATTGTAATCACTCAAATTGGTTCAGGAAATCTTCTTGAATTGATTTTTGAACTAAGGGACAGAAGTGAGTTCAAACTTAAATAGAAAAATCTATATTTAAACTAACTTGGTCACACGGGAAAACTAATGGGCCAGCCCAGTGGAGCTCCACAGCACGGATGACAACTGACAGGGGGTCCCGCAGGTCAGCGACACATCAAACGTGAAGTGGTACAGGGCACTCTCAGTGCTACGATTAAAAGGTGGATCAACGACTGAGGATCGTCGTCCCCGGCGAACAGGTCGCCGGCGAGAGCTAACCCTAGCGGCTCGGTGGGGGTACGTGGGGGCTTACCAGGGCTCCAGCTAGACGTGGCGAGGCGGGAAAACGAACAAGTCGAGGACGGCGGTTCTCCTGGTACTGGCGGCGTCCCAGGAGATGGCCTGAATCAACAGCGCAATTCTTCTCCCTCCGCGGCAGACTCCGGCGAAGCGCTGCGGACGGCGGCTTGCTCCGGTGGGGCTCTGGGAGTGTTCTGAGAGGGAGGGGATGAGAGTGGTGTGAGGAAACGATGCTGGGGAGGCCTCTATTTATAGGCTCGGTGAGGTGGCAGAGGAGCATGGGCGGTGCTTGCTGGTGACGACGACACTGTGGTCAGGAGAGGTGAGTGGCGCGGCGCGCACGATGTCTCTGCCGACGGTGAATTTTGCGGTGGCTGGCGACTACGGGGCACGGTCAGGGGAACGGGCATGTCCGTTAGCTTCCTAGGATGGTGGTGATCGTGTAAGCGGGCGGCTGGAGCGAGGCAGGGTCTGGTCAAGCGCGGACAGCGCGTGAACTGCGGGCGGCGTCGGCATGGTAGACACGGTCCGGGCGTGGCGGTTCTTGGCTGCTCCTTGCTCTATCCGCGGGCTGGGGCTGGCTTGGCGGTGGAGGTGGACCACGGGCGACGTGCTGGACATGGTGGGCGAGATTGGCGGCGGCTGTGGCGCGCTGTCGCCGGTGAGGATGCTCAATGGTTCTCGGCCTTAATGGCCATGCCCATTTGGTCGTGTGCACAGTGGGTGGCCGGGCTAGAAAAGGGTAGGGGGTGCACTAGGGTGTCTTTGGTTGCAAAATGGGAGACCACATTGGTCCAAACACTGCTCACAATAGTGTTTGTGGTTTTTGTTTGAATTGTGCCCACAAGGTGTTTTTGAAATGGCCGAAAGAGTTCAAGTTTTGAATTTTGAGGTAAATTTTGGTGGAGTTGTTAGTCACATTCTTAAGCATCTCTGGTTGCTTGGGATTTGAAAATGGAGTTCATTTGAGTGGTTTTTGAATAAGTGTGATCTTGATACCTACACTAGATTCAATTTTTAAATGCCATTTAAAATTAGTGCTTGAAAGTTTTTGGTAGATCACAAAGTGGGACTTGGTACATCACTACTTGTACTAGCAAGGGGTGTAAATATCCACATTTGTTTCTGTTAAGAGTTGGGTTCTAGGAATAGCCAAAGTATGCATGCTAGTTAAAATGGCACAAATGACCATTTCCTTCTTTTATTCATTTTGATTTGTTTTTTCTTTGGGATTTGTTTGTCAATGATCTAGATGATGTTTAATTCACCTAAGAATCATTTTACAATCAATGGATCACATAAACATGGCAATTCAAAACAACTCCTAATTTATATGCACACACATATGAATGCTTAATTATTTTAAATGGAAAAGTTTTTGTTAACTCTAAATTTGATGATTTGGATCTTAATAACCTTGGATTAGAGTTTTGGGATGTTACAAACCTTCCCCCTTAAACAAAATCTCGTCCTGAGATTTACGAAATAAAACTAGCAACTAAAGAGATCTGGGAACTCTGTCCTAATGTAATCTTCTCGCTCCCAAGTTGTAGCATCCCAATTGTCTATCAATTGCAATGCTACTAGCCTAGTCTATATATATGCTACTTCCTACATATAATTGTCGCATCATAATTATATCATGCTCATGTCATCATGCCACCTTGCATTTGAGCATCATATAAAACCCATTTCATTTGGCTCTTATCTCATATGCACTATTAATTGTATTTGCCTCTTGATATCTTGTATTTGGTTCTTGATAAATGCTTGATGCCCAAGTTGAGTTGGGGGCATATCTTTTATTAACTCCACCACCTTTCTTGTCACCACTCCATAATTCCACCATCCAACTAAATGTGAGCTTTGCATCTTATTTGGGTTTACCTCTAGCTCAGATGGGTTGGGATGGATCCTCTTACACTTCCACATGCTTCCATATATGCATCTTGATGTTTTCATATTATTAATATGAGGAGCCACATGGCCACCTTTGCATGCTTTGTGGATGGAACCCCTTGTCAAGCTTCCATATGGATTGTCTTGAATGTATGCTCATGTTGGGATATTTTTGAGACTATTAAGCATCTATTGGAACACACACACTAGCATGTCCCAAATTATATTCAAATATGATCATATCCATCTACTCCACATGGAACATCCTTTTAAATTCCTTTAGCTTGGCCTTATCTCCATATTTTAGGGATGCATGGGAATAAATTCCATGAGACTTTATTATTGTTTTACAAGAATAAACATGGCATTTATTACTGTGCATGAGCCATGCAAATCACCACCATCTTTTTCTCCTTTGGTTTTTTCTTGGTTTTTGAGTGGATCTTCTCTTTATTTAAGCTCGCCTTTCTCTCTTACTCAAACCTGCTCATCTTGGTCTAGTGTTCCTTGCCATGTGCATCAAGATCCTCACCACTCACCTCCATCTCACTCCACCCCTTGCTTGATCTTGCACTTGTACATGTGAGATCAAAAACCCCAACCATGTGCCCTCACTCTCTATATCCATCACCGCTCCCTAATCTAAACCCTCACCACCACCCTTCTCTCTACCACCCCACCCGAGCCACCTCACCCTAACCCTTGGCCACCACCCTTCCAACCTAACCCTAAACCTAGACCGAGCCCTTGCTCAACCACCCTGCCAAGGCACCCCTCTCTCTCTAACCCCTTGTCTCACCCTAACCCGAGCTTCCAAACCCTAGCTAAACCCTACCTGACCCTCTCTCTCTCTTCCTTCTCTCTCGCTGCAGCTCGGCCCCACACTGAGCCTGGCCTCCTTGACCTCGCCCTAGCCCCACCTTGCAGCCCCTGACCACCCTTCTCACGTCGAACACGTGAGGGAGTAGGGGAAAAAGGTGGTCGAAGCCACCTTTTCCTCCACCGAGTCACCCTACGGCACCCCCTCTCTCACCGTCCCTATCTACCCCTCCCGTCCCATTGTCGTTCCCCATCTCCCCTGACCCCTACGCCTCCCTTTTCCTCCCCCTGCTACCTCCTCTCCACACCCCCCCTGGCGACCACCGTCGCTGTCGACCACCATCTCCTCGAAACAGGCGGCAGGCGTGGTTCTCTGGGTGTCGAGGAAGACCGCAAGACCGATGGCGACGCCCCTGTGCACTTAGCCGAGGAGGAGATGGTCCCGTACCCGCTGAACGCCGACGAGGCCGACGACAAAACCCTAGCTCCGGCCGCCTGTAACGTCGTCGATCCGCCGCTCCCCTACCCGATCTGACCTCACCGAGCACCCCACGGTGAGCTTCCAAACCTCTCGGACATCCTCTAGGCCATCGTCGCTTCCTGGTCGCGCCGGTCCTTTTGTCGAGCACACTCTATGCGCCGGCGTGCGCGTGCGTCTGCTTGTCGCCGCGTCGCTGAGGTACTTCTAGCCGCGCAACCCTCCCCAAACAACAGTCCCCTTCCACTGCAGCGGTCACCGCCGCTGCACGCTCGCGATCCGTCGCGGGTTCGATCCCCCGTCCCGCTGCGCACGCGTTCCTGTCAGTTTCGTCAGTTAACTCAGGGGAAGAAAAACAGTGCATGTGCGCACTTTGCAAAAAAAAAACCACCATTTTAATCCCTCAAACCCGTGCTCCCCTTGGTCCCACCTGCCAGCCGCTGTGTCTTTTACAGAAAGGCGCCTAGGTTTCCAAAAATTTCAACCCGCGGTCCATGTCTCTGCCGCGTGGCACCTGCGGGCTCAGCCACTGTCGCGTGGGCCCCTTCTCGTCGCGGGTCCACCTTTCTGTCACCGTGGTTGGCTACACTCGCGGTGCAAAAGGGTTTTCACCGCGCCGTTTCGCCCAGTCAGCGTTGGGCCCAGTTGTCAGCGACTGGGGCTAGCTCAGCCTAGGTACGAAAAGTTTCTGCGTTTACCTGTTTTATAAAAACAATTTCAGAAATGTTTTAATATGATTTAAATTCTGTTTTTAATAACTTTTAGTTTGTAAATCCAAATAATACCAATAATATATGTTTTGGAATCAGAAAAATGTGAGGATTTCAAATATGCAATTCAAAATATTATTTGAGCAATGTAAAATTTCGAGATAATTAAAATTCCAATAAAATGCCTTTTCTTAATTAATTAATAACTTTAAATCTACAACTCCAAATTTGACAAATAATATGTCTAAATCGATCAGAGTGACGATCCCGTTCTAACTATGCATTCCATGTTCTGAATTGCAGCATGCATCATATAAATATTAAGTGGACAGCAAGTGTTATGGGAGCAAAACATGACTAAAACTTAATAAAATGCTTTATTCTTGCACCCCACACCTCACCCATGCCATGCTACATTATTGCCATGTAAATTGTGCATCATTCATCATGGCATGCTTGTTTGCTTGTCACATTTTATTTATATGCTTGTGCACTTTATTTATGTGGGCCCTTGTTTGTTTGGTTCTTCTTCGAATAGACGCTGAGCAGGGGAAATACCAGGAATCCCAGGAGTACTACCCAAATCCGTCTCTCGATTCAACTGAGCTGCCAGGAAAGCACTACCACATGCTTGCATACATATAGTACCTATTGCCTCTATCTTATTCTTGCATCATTGAGTCACGATTGCATTAAATTGAATCCCAAGTACTACATAGCCTTTACTTTTAAACCCCACCGAAGCTTGTTCCTCCATCCCATGAGCCATTATTACAGGAGTTGTTTGAGCCATGTGAGTCGTAGAACAGCATGTGTAGGGTATGTGAGTGTCTGATGGATAACGAGGTACCTAATCAACTTAACCTAAGTAGTAAGGCGATAATTAATGAAAGAGGCACCGGTGAGAAATATCTGTCATTTGGTTTTTCATGCTCACTAGTGTCCCGTAGGACCCTGAGTACTTGATTCCTATTCCTTGACTATTCGCACTATCCACATCCGAGAGGCCTTATGGACCCCCTGAGCCAAAGCTTGATTCATTTCTATTTCTTGGGGCCACAAGTAGTTTGGGGCTTTATTACTATCATGTACTTATGCCATGCCTTACTGCTTTATTTAAGATTGTGCGAGGAGCACCTGTACTGTTTAAGAATGCGGAATGTTTTCGCGGTATCGACAAGCCCAGTCACACTTTCGGGTTCCCAGTTGTTTACAACCATTGTCGCAAACCCTGGGTCCGTCTCGGAGCCGGCCAAATTCGTTGCGGGTAGCTTATTGGGGTGGCCCCCTGAAATATTTCTGAATCCTGTGATTGCTTTGTCATGAATGCCTCGTTAGGTTTTGAGTTGGTTTTTCCGAGGTTGATCGAGTGTGTGTTGCTATTTGTGCACCCCTGCAGGGTAAATCTTTCTGAAAGCCGTGTCCGCGGTTATGGATGACTTGGAGCACAGTTTCTTGATCATAGACAAGTATAACTAAAGTACCGCTTTTAAATTGACTAAGTACCTGACTAGTAAATAGTGCAATACTCATGGAATGGTTAATAAAATTGCCAACGGATGGGTTGTTCGTCCGCTTTCTCGTTGGTAAGCGAAAAGGAGGATGGATCTGTTAATTATACTGTTATAACTGTTGTTACTAATTAACGGACATCCGTCTATCATTGGTCAGGCGGATGGTTAGCGAGTATCTATAGACTTGTTAGTTATTATCTTTTGCTGCAATTGCGTCACCCCAGGTATATGTCCCCTTTAGAGGCATAAAGACTTGCTGAGTACCCGAGGGTCTCACACGATAAATTGTTTGATTCAGATGAACAGGTGTATTCGCAAGATGGGTACTAGGTGGAGGAGACAAATGATGTTGGCAACGATCACTCGGTGTAGAGATTCCGGGGATGGGGATCCGCGAGATCTGTGGGCGGGATGTGTTTATTTATGTGGCATCTTATGCCGATTTGCTTCTTATCCGTACTCGGATCTTGTTTTCCGCTTCCGCCTGATACTTTGATGTTTGATGTATGAGGAGATATCCTAAACTATTATCTCTATCTAGGATATTTGGATCTTGCCGTATGGCGTTGCAATATTTCTATTTCTTTTAGATGGAATGGCTCTGAGAACTGTTGTATGGTAGCTTGCATACATACTCACTTGTGTATGTATTTGATCTCTTCACCTGTTGCCTACGCCGCTCGCTCTTGTCCCGATGTCTTGAAAGTGGTTAGGACGGCCGACGGGTCTACACGTGGGCGGTCCTCTGGGCCCCCGCTGTACTATTTTAACCGCTTCTGTTTCATCCAGGCTTGAACTTAGAGCGTAGGGTCCGAGGTAGTTACAATTGGTATCAGAGCCATCCCGCCCTTCAGGGTCTCAGCCAAATGGTCGTTGTCAGTCTAGCAAATATTTTTGTAGCTATGTATACTAGGGAAAAACAAAACGTGAGAGTAGGACTACTTCCATTTTTCTTCTTACCTACCCACCCACCCTTTTCTGGTAAGGAAGTGTAACGTTTTCAATCCTCTTCTAAAAATTCAAACTAGGATTCACGTGTTCTGGGTTCCGTAGTACCATAGGTTGTGTGTGTGTGTAATTCTTTGTCTATCTGTTGCATCCAACTTGTTATCACAATCTGCCTTTGGTTATCAACTGTTGGTACATTCCATACTGACAGGCTTTTGTAAACCGGCGCGATCTATCCGACTCCTTGTTAACCGGTGCCATCTTGTTAAGGGTGTTCTTCCTTCCAGCATGCTTTCACAGAATGTGGAGTGCTAATCTCTATCTGATAAGTGGTTTTGCGCATCTATTGGTATCTGAATGCCGAAAAATGCAGAAAAATTTTCTTTGATACATCTGTGTTTCCACACTCCTCTTCAGTCGTGTGTGAAACATTATCTTTCTTCCTTTTATCGGCATGTTCATGCTAACCCATTCTTTTGTCACCGGCGCTTAATCCTGGATTTTTACTTCATCTTCAAATTCTCTTGGGCTAATCACATAACAAGTGTCGATCCGATGCTGGTGATTGTAAATTGGTTCTTGGCATAGCTATATGACACTTATCATGAGTGGAGTATGGTTAATGTTATCAATTTCATCCTCGAAACGGTGACGGTTATCTCCTATGATTTTGAGTTACACCGTGATCATATCCATGCATATTCAAGTATCTTTGGCAATCCGGAGTGTCTCAAGGCACTACGGTGGACTATCATTTGTTTATCATGCTTCACATCTTTTTGGGAACTCCATATCTGCAAAATTCTCTTTGATACGAGGGAACTGCATCTTTTCGTCTCTGATAGCTTTGCTTAAGGTAGGAGACATCATCGTTTCTTTATCCAAGATCTCTTTATCTTTGTAAATGGTGACCCGATCGATGATGTGAACCAGGCGGCAGCTCTTTTTTATTTCGTGTAGGACCAAATAATCTATTCGGCCAGTGCATCTTTCCAACATGAATCCTTGCTCTTAAGGTTGATCTTTCAAAGAGCATTGGGCTCAAAAAGTTTTTCGAGCATTTGTTCATTTCTCCCGCCTCTTGAACTTGATATTCTTGGAATATCTTGTTAATCCGTGGTGGTATATCTTGACGATATGCTTGCATATTCTATATCAATGGAAGAACATGGAAGATCATCTATGTCTCTTTCTCTCAAGCTTCGAGAACACCGCTTGTGTGCAAAGTTCTCAAAGTGTGAATTATGGCTTCTTGAAGTCACCTATCTCGACCACGTCCTTCTGCTAAATACATTGCTTCAATTCTGGAATTAGCAAGTCCATTGGTAATTCCATCCTCCATCTTCAACCAATCCGGAGTTGTTCCTTGTTGGCAAGTTATCATCATCGCTCCGCTAAAGATTTTCCTCAAGACTGCTAAATCTCTCTCAATCATTTCAAGAAGAACATGGAGTTCTTTTCACCTTGTTCTTGTCAAGTAATTTTTGGAACCATCTCGTTCGATCGTCTATGCTCAATCCACCGGAGGCCATGAAGACTTTTCAGATCTTTCGTATTCCTTCTGTTTGAATTGGTGCTATCTTTTTCTTTATCTGTGGAATCTTGCAGTTGTCTCCGTGATCTTCCTTCATATCTTTCCGGTGGCGTGTTACTTCTGATATGACGACAACATCATCATCCTTATCTATCTTGGATCCGGCGAATCGTTTGCATCTATCCTTGTTTTCTAACGGAGTTCCATGAGTTATTGTCAATACCTTCAGTCTGTTTAGTAGTTGGGTTGCATGATTTTCTTATTCAGGTACGGAGTAATGCTTTGAGTGCGCGATGGAGTAGCTACCATACCACTACCCTTATCATTCGCTCTTGTACATTGAATTTTTTTTTAGGGTAAAATAGTAGGGCAAAAAGACCCCACTACAATTTTTATATATTGAAGAGAGTTACAAAAGAATATTTACAAGACTCATTCCACCTCAAAGAAGAGGGATAAATTCTAATCAGCTATCTCCTGTCTAAATTAGTTTCAATCCAAACCTTAAGGCTCTGATAATACTTCTTCTTAATTCTAAAAAGGACCCATCTTAATTCCTGGGCTACAATAGCCTTCCAGGTCTCAATCGATGCATGTTGATTATTGAAAATTTCATTATTCCTGCAAATCCAAATGCCCCAAGTTCCAAGTAGCAGAATTTCCATTGCAAAAGGGACATTGAGGTCTTTTTTAATACTGACTAACACTTCAAAGATAGTTGGATCAGCCAAATTGACCTGAGAAATTTCAGCCCAGCAGGCTCTTGCAAAAGAACATTCCCAAAACAAATGTAGGCTGGTTTCTTCACTATTGCAGCCCTGGAAGACACAGTCATAAGATGCCATTTCACTCATTCCACGAAAGTTAGAAGTGGCCTTTATCCCTCGATACTTTTACTTCCGTCCTTGTTTTTCCGGAGTGTTCTCTCGAAGAAGGTAATCCTTGATCTCTTGTTGGTGGCCGCATCTACACGGAGCAAAATCTTCAATCATCTGGTGGAAACTAATGCAAAATCTTCTCTGTCTTCTTTTCTCTACCGGTGTTCGACATACTCAAACAAGATGGAAGGAAACTATATCTGTCTTAAATTTGTCAAATCCCTTTCTCTTGGTAAAGCCAATTATGGTTGATGCCATCAGTCGCAAATCTATTGCATTATCCTCAAGGGTAAAGAAAGCAATAAGTATCTATACAATAAACTTCAGATCCTCCATATTCTTTTCTCCTCGGGATTCTACCATAATCTAGCATCACCTCTTTCTCTTGAAGATATATCCACGCACCTCAATTGCGTGATATTTTGGTTCATACCGGCGCAATAAGAAGCTCATCCGAGAAGTCCTCAATTCAAATCCTTCCGTTGATATCAAGGAACTTTATTGTTTGAAGGCAATAATGTTTCCCCAATCTTCATTCCTTTAATCTTTGGGAAGATAAATGCTATTTCCATAGTGGTTGATAACCTCTCCAAAGTAGCTCTTTTCTTCCGGTGAGACAAAGATTCATCTTCTCTTGTATCTGTAAATCTCAAATCTTAATGGTGTGTCGTTTCTTTCTCCCGGATACATCATCCTTTCTATTTCTTTCACAAGTGTTTCTATTCTTTTATCTTGTTTCTCGAAAAACCGAAGCTATGTTCATCCTATCCTTCTTGTCTCACGACAATCCTTCACTCTTCTAACCTGTTGTTTCTCAAGCAAAACGCAAGACTCGCAACAAGTCTAGCAAGTTTTGCAAGGTGTAGTGGTCGCACCATTCCGTGGTTCATCAACCTGGGAACGTGAGGGTCACCTTCGTTCCGAACACCCGCCTCTCCTTGTGTTGTTTTCTTTTTCCTAGGAATCTCGGGGCGAGATTCTTGTTTAGTGGGGGAGAGTTGTAGCATCCCAATTGTCTAACAATTTCAATGCTACTAGCCTAGTCTATATATATGCTACTTCCTACATATAATTGTTGCATCATAATTATATCATGCTCATGTCATCATGCCACCTTGCATTTGAGCATCATATAAAACCCTTTTCATTTGGCTCTTATCTCATATGCACTATTAATTGTATTTGCCTCTTGATATCTTGTATTAGGTTCTTGATAAATGCTTGATGCCCAAGTTGAGTTGGGGGCATCTCTTTTATTAACTCCACCACCTTTCTTGTCACCACTCCATAATTCCACCATCCAACTAAATGTGAGCTTTGCATCTTATTTGGGTTTACCTCTAGCTCATATGGGTTGGGATGGATCCTCTTACACTTCCACATGCTTCCATATATGCATCTTGATGTTTTCACATTATTAATATGAGGAGCCACATGGCCACCTTTGCATGCTTTGTGGATGGAACCCCTTGTCAAGCTTCCATATGGATTATCTTGAATGTATGCTCATGTTGGGATATTTTTGAGACTATTAAGCATCTATTGGAACACACACACTAGCATGTCCCAAATTATATTCAAATATGATCATCTCCATCTACTCCACATGGAACATCCTTTTAAATTCCTTTAGCTTGGCCTTATCTCCATATTTTAGGGATGCATGGGAATAAATGCCATGAGACTTTATTATTGTTTTACAAGAATAAACATGGAATTTATTACTATGCATGGGCCAGGCAAATCACCACCATCTTTTCTCCTTTGGTTTTTTCTTGGTTTTTGAGTGGATCTTCTCTTTCGTTAAGCTCGCCTTTCTCTCTTACTCAAACCTGCTCATCTTGGTCTAGTGTTCCTTGCCATGTGCATCAAGATCCTCACCACTCACCTCCATCTCACTCCACCCCTTGCTTGATCTTGCACTTGTACATGTGAGATCAAAAACCCTAACCCTATGCCCTCACTCTCTATATCCATCACCGCTCCCTAATCTAAACCCTCACCACCACCCTTGTCTCTACCACCCCACCCGAGCCACCTCACCCTAACCCTTGGCCACCACCCTTCCAACCTAACCCCAAACCTAGACCGAGCCCTTGCTCAACCACCCTGCCGAGGCACCCCTCTCTCTCTAACCCCTTGTCTAACCCTATCCCGAGCTTCCCAACCCTAGCTAAACCCTACCCGACCCTCTCTCTCTCTCTTCCTTCTCTCTCGCTGCAGCTCGGCCCCACATCGAGCCTGGCCTCCTTGGCCTTGCCCTGGCCCCACCTTGCAGCCCATAACCACACTTCCCATGTCGAACACATGAGGGAGTAGGGGAAAAGGTGGCCGAAGCCACCTTTTCCTCCACCGAGTCACCCCACGGCACCCCCTCTCTCTCACCGTCCCTATCTACCCCTCCTGTCTCTCTGCGTTCCCCATCTCCCCTGACCCCTACGCCTCCCTTTTCCTCCCCCTGCTACCTCCTCTCCACCCCCCCCGGCGACCACTGTCGGTGTCGACCACCATCTCCTCGAAACAGACCGCAAGACCGACGGCAACGCCCCTGTGCACTTAGCCGAGGAGGAGACGGTCCCGGACCCGCTGAACACCGACGAGGCCGACGATGAAACCCTAGCTCCGGCCGCCTGCAACATCGCCGATCCGCCGCTCCCCTACCCAATCTGACCTCACCGACCACGCCGCGGTGAGCTTCCAAACCTCCCGGACATCCTCTAGGCCATCGTCGCTTCCTGGTCGCGCCGGTCCTTTTGTCGAGCGCACTCTATGTGCCGGCGTGCGCGTGCATCTGCTCGTCACAGCGTCGCCGAGGTACTTCTAGCGGCGCAACCCTCCCCAAACAACAGTCCCTTTCCACCACAGCGGTCACCGCCGCCGCACGCTCGCAAACGGGCGCGCGTTCGATCCCCTGTCCCGCTGCGCACGCGTTCCTGTCAGTTTCGTCAGTTAACTCAGGGGAAGAAAAACAGTGCCTGTGTGCACTTTGCAAAAAAAAACCCACCTTTTTACTCCCTCAAACCCGCGCTCCCCTAGGTGCCACCTGCCAGCCGTTGTGTCTTTTATAGAAAGGCCACTGGGTTTCCAAAAATCTCAACCCGTGGTCCCTGTCTCTGCCGCGTGGCACCTGCGGGCTCAGCCACTGTCGCGTGGGCCCCTTCTCGTCGCGGGTCCACCTGTCTGTCACCATGGTTGGCTACACTCGCGGTGCAAAAGGGTTTTCGCCGCGCCATTTCGCCCAGTCGGCGTTGGGCCCAGTTGTCAGCGACTGGGGCTAGCTCGGCCTGGGTACGAAAAGTTTCTGCATTTATCTGTTTTATAAAAACAATTTCAGAAATGTTTTAATATGATTTAAATTCTGTTTTTAATAATTTTTAATTTGTAAATCCAAATAATACCAATAATATATGTTTTGGAATCAGAAAAATGTGAGCATTTCAAATATGCCATTCAAAATATTATTTGAGAAATTTAAAATTTCGAGATAATTAAAATTGCAATAAAATGCCTTTTCTTAATTAATTAATAACTTTAAATCTACAACTCCAAATTTGACAAATAATATGTCTAAATCGATCAGCGTGACGAGCCCGTTCTAACTATGAATTCCATGTTCTGAATTGCAGCATGCATCATATAAATATTAAGTGGACAGAAAGTGTTATGGGAGAAAAACATGACTAAAACTAAATAAAATGCTTTATTCTTGCACCCCACACCTCACCCATGCCATGCTACATTATTGCCATGTAAATTGTGCATCATTCATCATGGCATGCTTGTTTGCTTGTCGCATTTTATTTATATGCTTGTGCACTTTATTTATCTGGGCCCTTGTTTGTTTGGTTCTTCTTCGAATAGACGCTGAGCAGGGGAAATACCGGGAATCCCAGGAGTACTACCCAGATCCGTCTCTCGCTTCAACTGAGCTACCAGGCAAGCACTAACGCATGCTTGCATACATATAGTACCTATTGCCTCTATCTTATTCTTACATCATTGAGTCGCGATTGCATTAAATTGAATCTCAAGTACTACATAGCCTTTACTTTTAAACCCCACCGAAGCTTGTTCCTCCATCCCATGAGCCATTACTACAGGAGTTGTTTGAGCCATGCGAGTCGTAGAACATCATGTGTAGGGTATGTGAGTGTCTGATGGATAACGAGGTACCTAAACAACTTAACCTGAGTAGTAAGGGGATAATTAATGAAAGAGTCACCGGTGAGCAATATCTGTTATTTGGTTTTTCATGCTCACTTGTGTCCCGTAGGACCCCGAGTACTTGATTCCTGTTCCTTGACTATTCGCACTATCCACATCCGGGAGGCCTTATGGACCCCCCTGAGCCAGAGCTTGATTCATTTCTATTTCTTGGGGCCACAAGTAGTTTGGGGCTTTATTACTATCCTGTACTTATGCCATGCCTTACTGCTTTATTTAAGATTGTGCGAGGAGCACCTGTACTGTTTAAGAATGCGGAATGTTTTCGCGATTTCAACAAGCCCAGTCAAACTTCCGGGTTCCCAGTCGTTTACATCCATTGTCGCAAACCCTGGGTCCGTCTCGGAGCCGGCCAACTTCATTGCGGGTAGCTTATTGGGGTGGCCCCCTGAAATATTTCTAAATCTTGTGATCGCTTTGTGATGAATGCCTCGTTGGGTTTTGAGTTGGTTTTTCCGAGGTTGATCGAGTGTGTGTTGCTATTTGTGCACCCCTGCAGGGTAAATCTTTCTGAAAGCCGTGTCCGCGGTTATGGACGACTTGGAGCATAGTTTCTCGATCATAGACAAGTATAACTAAAGTACCACTTTTAAATTGACTAAGTACCTGACTAGTAAATAGTGCAATACTCATGGAATGGTTAATAAAACTGCCAACGGATGGGTTGTTCGTCCGCTTTCTCGTTGGTAAGCGAGAAGGAGGATGGATCTGTTAATGATACTATTATAACTCTTGTTACTAATTAACGGACATCCATCTATCATTGGTTAGGCGGATGGTTAGCGAGTATCTATAGACTTGTTAGTTATTATCTTTTGCTGCAATTGCGTCACCCCAGGTATATGTCCCCTTTAGAGGCATAAAGACTTGCTGAGTACTCCTAGGGTCTCACACGATAAATTGTTTGATTCAGATGAACAGGTGTATTCGTAAGATGTGTACTGGGTGGAGGAGACAGATGATGTTGGCAACGATCACTCGGTGTAGAGATTGCGGGGATGGGGATCCGTGAGATCTGTTGGCGGGATGTGTTTATTTATGTGGCATCTTATGCCGATTTTCTTCTTATCTGTACTCAGATCTTGTTTTCCGCTTCCGCCTGATACTCTGATGTTTGATGTATGAGGAGCTATCCTAAACTATTATCTCTATCTAGGATATTTGGATCTTGCTGTATGGCGTTGCAATATTTTTATTTCTTTTAGATGGAATAGCTCTGAGAACTGTTGTATGGTAGCTTGCATACATACTCACTTGTGTATGTATTTGATCTCTTCGCATGTTGCCTACGCCGCTCGCTCTTGTCCTGATGTCTTGAAAGTGGTTAGAACGGCCGGCGGGTCTACACGTGGGCGGTCCTCTAGGCCCCCGCTGTACTATTTTAACCACTTCCGTTTCATCCAGGCTTGAACTTAGAGCGTATGGTCCGAGGTAGTTACACAAGTGGCTTCTTCTTCGGTATGGTTGCTCCATTGAATCTTGAGAAATTTGATACTCCTGGTCCTGGTGGTTCTATAGGCTTCCTCCAGGATACGGATGGGCACATCACGATATGTCAGGTCATTGTTGATATTAACAGCTCGGTGATCGATGTTCTTGAAAAATTCAGTCTTCTCCGGCACTTCTATGCATTTGCAAAGTAACGAGATATGGAACACATTGTGGATGGATGACATCTCTTCAGGCAGTTCCGGTTGATACGATACTTCTCCTCGACGGTTTAGAATCTTGAAGGGCCCGATATATCTGGGGGCTAACTTCCCTTTCAGACTAAAGCATTGGGTTCCCTTCAATGGCGAAACCTTGAGATATACAAAATCTCCGACATTGAAAGTCAGGTCTCTCCTTCTCTTGTCAGCATAACTCTTCTGTCTGGATTGGGAGGTCTTGAGGTGCTCACGGACTTTGTGAACCTTCTCTTCGGCTTCCCGGAGAATGTCGGGTCTGAAAATCTGACTCTCTCCTACTTGTGACCAATTCAAAGGGGTGCGGCACTTTCTTCCATATAGGAACTCAAATGGTGCCATTTGCAAACTAGCTTGATAACTGTTGTTATATGAGAATTCTGCGAAAGGCAGGCAGTCTTCCCATTTTGATCCATATTCCAACACACAAGCTCTCAACATATCTTCTAAGATTTGGTTGACTCTCTCAGTCTGTCCATCAGTTTGCGGGTGATAAGCGGTGCTAAAATTCAACTTCGTTCCTAATCCCTCTTGGACTTTCTGCCAAAATCTCGAGGTAAATTGGGTTCCTCGATCTGATACTATGGTCTTGGGGGTTCCATGTAGACTAACTATTCTACCAATATACAGCTCTGCTAGCTTCGAACTTAGGTAAGTTGTCTTAACAGCTATAAAGTGAGCTACCTTGGACAGTCTATCAACGATGACCCAGATAGAGTCATTTCCCCTACTAGAAGTAGGCAAACCGGTGATAAAGTCCATTCCTACGGAATCTCATTTCCATTCCGGAATCTGCAATGGTTGCAACAGTCCTGTGGGTCTCTGATGCTCTGCTTTGACTCTTTGACAGATGTCACACTTGGCGATGTAGCTTCCTATTTCTCTCTTCATCTTGTGCCACCAAAATTGCTCTTTCAAATCTTGATACATCTTCGTTCCTCTGGGGTGGATAGAATAAAGAGTATCATGAGCTTCCTGCATGATAACTTGCTTCAGCTCTGAATTTGCTGGCACACAGATACATCCTTTGTACCACAGAAATCCTTCTTCGTCTTCAGTGAATCCAGGTACCTTTCCTGTACCAATACGACGTTTGATTCTGTCGATGATTTCATTTCCCTTCTGGCCTTCCTTGATTTGGCTAATCAAAGTGGGTTGAAGTTCAATGCTAGCTAAAAATCCTTTGCTAACAAGCTCAGTTCTAAACTGCTCCAACTCCTCATACAAACTTGGTTGCTTCTCCTTGATCATGGTGTTTAGCCTACAAGGCAATCTGCTAAGAGCATCCGCTACCACATTGGCTTTACCGGGGTGATAGTGAATGTCAAGGTCATAATCCTTGATTAACTCTATCCATCTCCTTTGCCTCATATTCAACTCCTTCTGAGTGAAAATGTACTTCAAGCTCTTGTGATCTGAGTAAATCTCACAACGATTACCCATAAGATAATGACGCCATGTCTTCAATGCCAAAACTACGCTGCTAATTCAAGATCATGGGTCAGATAGTTCTGCTCATGCTGTTTCAGTTGTCGAGACAGATACGCGATGACTTTGTCTTCTTGAATTAATACACATCAAACGACTTCTTGATATCTGGCATGATTAATATTGGGGCAGAAATCAATCTCTTCTCCAGTTCTTGGAAACTGGCTTCACATTTGTCGGTCCATTCAAACTTCTTGTCCTTCTTCAACAATTGGGTCATGGGTCTGGCGATGCTCAAGAATCCTTCTACGAACTTGCGGTAATATCCCGCTAATCCGAGAAATGCACGGAGTTGGGTTTGAGTGGTTGGGGCTTCCCATTCTTCGACATCTTTAATTTTCACGGGATCAACAGAGACTCCTCCGGCAGACACAATATGTCCTAGGAATCCTACTTCTTTCAGCCAAAACTCACATTTGCTGAACTTGGCATATAACCGATGCTCTCTTAGGGTTTCTAGGATGATCCTCAGATGTTTCTCATGCTCTTCTTCTGACTTGGAGTAGATAAGGATATCATCGATAAACACAACGACAAACTTATCTAGGATATTCATAAAGATCTTATTCATGAGATTCATGAAATAAGAAGGGGCATTGGTTAATCCAAAAGACATAAACGTATACTCGTATAAACCATAACGAGTAGTAAAGGCGGTCTTCGGAATATCCGTTGCACGAATCTTAAGTTGGTGATAACTAGTCCTAAGATCAATCTTTGAGAATACTTGGGCACCAGTCAACTGATCAAATAGATCTTCTATCTTTGGCAAAGGGTACTTGTTTTTGATGGTGACATCATTTAGCTTTCTGTAATCTGTGCATAAACGGTTGCCTCCATCTTTCTTGTCGACGAATAACACTGGTGATCTCCATGGCGATGCGCTTGGTTGAATCAATCATGTTGCTAACATAGAATCCAACTACTTCTTCAATTCTACTAACTCCGAGGGGTTCATACTATAGGGTCTCTGGGCTATGGGTCCGGTTCCGGGGATTAGTTCGATAATAAACTCAATATCCCTATCCAGGGGCATACCTGGAAATTCATCTGGGAATACGTCAGGGTATTCACAGACTACTCTGACTTGGTCTATGGTCAGTAGGGCTATGACGAGGTAAGGTTTCAGATATATGCTCTACTGTGACTCCGGAGCTACTGGTCATGGTGATGGCTTTCTTAGCACAGTCTATCAGTCCTTTATTCCTTGACATCCAGTCCATACCTAGTACTACTTCCAATCCTTTGGTTCCGAGTACTATTAGGTTGGCATAAAAATCTATCCCATGTATTCTGATAGGCACAGCTTTGCAAATTTTTCTAGCTTTTGAAGTTGAACCGGGGATTTGAACTATCATGAAATACTTCAAGTTGGTTCGGTGAATCTTACTAGTGCATGCAAATACTTCGGTGACAAATGAATGCGATGCTCCCGAATCAAACAATACCCTTGCTAAAACTGAGTTGACAGAAAACATACCCAGCACTACATCTGGCGCTTCTTGGGCTTCCTCGGCGTTCATGTGGAAGAGGCGGCCGTTGCGGTTGTGAGGGTTCCCTAGGGTAAACCTTCTCCCTGGTTGAACACAACGCTGCTGTTGAGCTGGGGCATTCACATTGGCGGTGGCGGCAGTCTTCTTGGGACACTCATTGGAATAGTGACCCTTCACTCCACACTCGAAACAAGTTATCTGGGACTTGTCTTTAGCTGCGACAGGCATAGCATTGCTTCTAGTTCTGGGTGCAGTGTTGTTGTTGTTGCTCTTGGGAGGTGCATGGTTGATATTGCTGGTGTTGCCGGGGTTGTTGTTGTTTCCTCCAGACTTCACATTGCCTCCTCTACGGTTGGGGTAGCTTGGGCGAGACATTGGGGGTTGGTTGTTTCTTGGTGCATATCCTGATGAGGGGTTGGGACGGTACTTCTGGTGACTGTTGGATCCATCTTGGTGCATCATACGACGTTTGCGGTTGTTGTTTGCCTGGTTAATCTTCCCTTCCATCTGAATGGCAGAGTCGACTAGCTCTTCGAGATCCTCGAAGCGGATGTTGACGAGGACAGTCTGCATCTCATCATGCAGTCCATTCAGGAGTCTCTCCTTCTTATTTGCCTCCGTGTTGATCTCATCAGGGGCGTACCTGGCAAGCGACAGGAATCTGTCATGGTACTCCACCATAGTCATTCTGCCTTGCTTCAACTCTCAGAATTCATCCCTCATTCGGGTGACTACGTCCTGCGGCACGTGGGTGCGACTGAACTTGATTTTGAAGGCTTCCCATGTCATCACTTGACCATGGTTCATCAGGCGGATGCTGTTCCACCAGGCTCTTGCGTCTCCTACCAAGTAATGGGTGGCAAAGAGAACCTTCTCATTGTCATCAAATCTAGCTACTTCCAAATTGTTTTCCATCGTCTGCAGCCAGTCATCAACATCTAATGCGTTCTCCGAAGTGCTAAAGATTGGGGGATTGGTATTCTGGAAATTCTTCAGCTTGGATCCTTGATGATCCTGGTTTCCATGCCCTTGGTTGTTCTGGGCCATCTGGGCTATCTGCTACAGTGTTGCTAAGTTGTCATAGCGCTCTGCCCTTCTTGCTTCACGGTTTGCAACTAACATCTGCATAATCTGCAGCATTGGGTCCTGTGATGAGCTGCTCCCTCCTGGGTTTCCACGAGTCATCTGAAGATTGAGGTAGATAAAGGGGTAAGAGGGAAAGTTCTAAGGTTCATGGTTTTGGTTTCAAAGCTAAAACTTTGAGTTTGACTCAGGTTTTGCAACTAACTTCATTTTCATTCATTCAAGCAAAGCACACGATACAAACACACACACACACACACACACCACAACAAGGAAAACAGATGGTTTTAAGAACCATTCTGCTAGCTACGATACAGTGGGACCGATACATCTCATGCTACGATAGTGCTCTAGTGCATCTACTCATCGTCGATGAAGTCGGATTCCTCATCGTCAGTGTAGAATTCCACGGCATCCTCCTCCAGAAAGTCATCATCATTGCTTAGGTAAGAATCCATGTCTCCCTGGATGTCTTCACCCTCCTCTTCTTCCTCCTTTGCTGCAAGCTGAGCTTCTTGCTCCTTGACGGTCATCTCGAGGTCAGCCACCTTCTTTTGAAGACGAGCGATGTTGCGATCCTTCTTTTCACGCTGGAGGCGAAGAGACTGATGGTCCTTGACAAGCAGTGAGAAAGTCTGGGCCTTCTGGGCGGCAATGGCACGGTTGTGGTTGGCAAACTCCCTAGCATTGTCCAACTCCTTCTGGTGATCATACAGCAGTAAGTCAAGGTTATCCACTTGACGCTTCAACTCCTGGTGACCTGGCATCTCCATTGGCATTCCCATGAAGTCACGCCCTGCATAGTGCACAAAGAGGGTTCCTTGGATTTGGTTGACACTGAGGGGACATAGACATGCGAGAGATTCATGTATTGTCCTGGCTAATCCATCTATCCAGTTGTTTTCCCTTACGGAGAACTGGATTCTCCCGGACGTTGGTGCTTCTATGCTTCCTCGAAGATCATCGGTGACTAGCCACTGTAAATCTCCTCCTGGGGGTCCAGGAAGTGGAGCTCCAAGAAACTCCGGATGTGGGCGTCCCGATAACTCAGACAGTGAATCTAGATCCCTCTCGAAGATTAGCTGGCCTTCGTTGCCCAACTGGTAGAACTTGCTGAACTGAATCTCCATCTACACGAATTTAGGATGAGGAAGTTAGTTAAGCGATCAAGTGTGTCAAATTTTAGGTAGTAAAGTAAGAATTTGAGGAACATGAATTTTTGAGAAAGAATTAATTCCCAAGGGTAAGAGAGGAAATAGTTTTTCACAAAGACTCACTTTGGTTTTGAAATTAAATTTTTGTTCGGACGTCCATTCTAACTAGGGTCTCCTATGGTCAGGATGGCTCAGATACCAACTTATCAACACCCGGATTTTTAATCCCAGATGCCTGTTATGTCATACATCGCAATCCCAGGATTACCATTTTTGCGAGACATAATAGATTGGATATCACAGTACATCATCCATTACAGACCATAATAAGGTCTTACACGAATAAAGGATCTCATGATCCAGTCTTAATACAACAAGCAGCGGAATAAATAATAAGCGTAGCGGTGGGGTCCATCTTTAGTGGCACAGGCAATGCTGACGATGGAAGATAGTCCTAGTTATCATAGCCGTCCCGCTGTCCGTCATCTTGGTAGTCTCCTTCATAGTCTGGCCATAGGAATAGACCAGGACAAAAGCCATGAGTACTCTTTAAGTACTCACAAACTATCACTAACTAGTAAGATAGTGCTAGTGGGAACTGCTAACTCTATGTTTATTTGTAAAGTTAAGTTTGAAACCTAAGCTGAGATCAGAAGCAAAGAAAGATAAAATAAAGTTCTTGAATCACTTAAGTTGGGAAGCTAGTGTCATAGTCACAACCCTGTTGTGGTCAAGTCAAGATTCATCAGTCATCACATAAGTCGTTTTGAAAACATCTGACAACGAAACAGTATGGCCGCTCCAACTGTCCATAACGGCAGACGCGGCTATTCGAATAGTTTGACACTCTGCAGAGGGGGTACACTTTCACCAAAAGATTTGATAGATCTATCAGGGATAACCCTGAATCATCATACTTAGTATGCAGATAATCAAACATAACCTTTCCTTTACCCACCCTACTATAAGCACCTCTCCTATGAGTATCGCCTCCCAACCATGACCATCTATCATCTTGGGCATTGCATAGGTGGACAACATTAAGAGGTAGCCTCAGCTCAAACCTCTCCCACGAGGGAACTAATACTAATACATATAAATTTCTGGCTAAGCCTTACCCAATTCAGGTATTGTGGTTGTACGGTAAAATTGGAATGGTATCGCATCCGAATCTAACCATCAGTTTTTGCAAAAGGGCTAAGGCTCATGCCTCAACATTTTAATCATCATAAATCATTTGTGTTTCTCAACACATGTCAAAACATCTCAATAGAATGACTCATCATTCCAAGGTTTTCACAATTCATTTTCACCAATTGTTCCCATCTAAAGTGACTCAAGTTTTGATTTAGCTCTAAGCTACTAAGTTAAGAGTGTTCACTAAAGTGGGATGTTAATCTCAATCTCATGCCATAGAATGACATCTAAGGTTATCTAGATAGGTCAAGTTTTATAATTTTTATGCTACCTTCAACAAGGGACTTTGGTAAAGTACAGAAAGTAAAAACTTGAAAGTAAAAACTTGGAGTCGGTACTTAGTCAAAGTGGTATAACCAAAGCATGCCTAATGCATCTTGCTTCGGTTATCTAACTTAATTCTAGCTTGCTAACAATAGCTTGCATTGTTGATGATGGCTTGCTAGTATAATACTTGCAAGTGTTAGCTTGCCTTGGTTGGTGAAGTGGTTGAAGTTTTCTTCCTCCTCTTCTTGGTAGAACTCCTCCTCGAAAGCTTGGTCGGTACTATCGTCTATAAATACATACGGGATACACAATCACCAAACAATACTTAACTAGGCTACTTAGCATACTAAGGCACACATTTGATGATCTATTATCATCACAAGCATCACAAGGTTTTATTAACTAGCTTCATTCTTTTTATTTAAGAAAAGTAATTTCTACTCATTGAAAATAACTAAGATTTAATATTCTCTAATTAAAATATGGGATCATATGGACACATGTCATCACCACATATTCTAACATATGAGAATGTGATTTAAAGGTTGGATCATATTTTAATAAGTTTAAGTTTAATATTTAATGATTTAAAGTTACTAGAAATGCCTATATAGAATTATTTTGGTACTAGTACAAAGTCACTGCATGCAAACCTTAATATTATTACATAATCATATAGGTATGGTTAAATGTGATTTTTTAGAGTTGGAATCAACTCAAAAGCTATTATGGTTGATTTTATGAAAATGTTTGAATGTGCAAAAGCTTCTGTCTTGTTATTTTTACTAGGAGAGATCTCTACAGCTAAATGAATTAATTCCAACGGGCTTCGATAGATCTTTTCAGAAGCTTTCCAACAAAATTGGAATCACTCAATTTGGTTTAGTAAATCTTCTTGAATTGATTTTTGAACTAAGGGACAGAAGTGAGTTCAAACTTAAATAGAAAAATCTATATTTGAACTAACTGGGTCGCGCGGGAAAACTAACGGGCCGGCCTAGTGGCGCTCCACGGAGCGGATGACAACTGACAGGGGGGTCCCGCAGGTCAGCGACACATCAAACGCGAAGCGGTACGGGGCACTCTCAGCGCTACGATTAAAAGGTGGATCAACGACTGAGGATCGTCGTCCCCGGCGAACAGGTCGCCGGCGAGAGCTAACACTAGCGGCTCGGTGGGGGTACATGGGGGCTTACCAGGGGTCCAGCTAGACGTGGCGAGGCAGGCAAACGAAAAAGTCGAGGACGGTGGTTCTCCTGGTACTGGCGGCGTCCCGGGAGATGGCCTAGATCAATGACGCCCTTCTTCTCCCTCCGCGGCAAACTCCGACGAAGTTCCAGTGCTGCGGACGGCGGCTTGCTCTGGTGGGGCTCTGGGAGTGTTATGAGAGGGAGGGGATGAGAGTGGTGTGAGGAAACGGTGCTAGGGAGGCCTCTATTTATAGGCTTGGCGAGGCGGCATAGGAGCATTGGCGGTGCTCGCCGGTGACGACAGCACAACGAGCTAGAGGTGTGGGCGGTGGGCTAGGACGGTGGGCGGTGCCCTGGCGAGTGTCACGGAGGTGTGTGTGTAGTGAATTGCGGTCGGGAGAGGTGAGTGGCGCGGCGCGTACGATGTCTCTGCCGACGGAGAATTTTACGGTGGCCGGCGACTACAGGGCACGGTCGGGGGAACGGGCATTTCCGTTAGCTTCCTAGGACGGTGGTGATCGTGTAGACGGGTGGCTGGAGCGAGGCGGTGTATGGTTGAGTGGGGACAGCGCGTGAACTGCGGGGGGCGTCGGCATGGCAGACACGGTCCGGGCACGGCGGTTCTTGGCTGCTCCTTGCTCTGTCCGCGGGCCGGGGCTAGCTTGGCAGTGGAGGTGGACCACGGGCGACGTGCTGGACATGGTGGGCGAGACTGGCGGCGGTTGTGGCGCGCTGTCACTAGTGAGGGTGCTCAATGGTGCTCGGACTTAATGGCCAAGACCATTTGGTCGTGTGCACAGTGGGTGGCCGGGCTAGAAAAGGGTAGGGGTGCACTAGGGTGGCTTTGGTTGCAAAATGGGAGACCACATTGGTCCAAACACTGCTCGCAATAGTGTTTGTGGTTTTTGTTTGAATTGTGCCCACAAGGTGTTTGTAGAAATGGCCGAAAGAGTTCAAGTTTTGAATTTTGAGGTAAATTTTGGTGGAGTTGTTAGTCACATGCTTAAGCATCTCTGGTTGCTTGGGATTTGAAAATGGAGTTCATTTGAGTGGTTTTTGAATAAGTGTGATGTTGATACCTACACTAGATTCAATTTTTAAATGCCATTTAAAATTGGTGCTTGAAAGTTTTTGGTAGATCACAAAGTGGGCCTTGGTACATCACTACTTTTACTAGCAAGGGGTGCAAAGATCCGCATTGGTTTCTATTAAGATTTGAGTTCTAGGAATAGCTAAAGTAGGCATGGTAGTTAAAATGGCACAAATGACCATTTCCTTCTTTTATTCATTTTGATTTGTTTTTTCTTTGGGATTTGTTTGGGAATGATCTAGATGATGTTTAATTCACCTAAGAATCATTTTAAAATCAATGGACCACTTAAACATGGCAATTCAAAACAACTCCTAATTTATATGCAGACACATGTGAATGCTTAATTATTTTTAAATGGAAAAGTTTTTGTTAACTCTAAATTTGATGATTTGGATCTTAATAACCTTGGATTAGAGTTTTGGGATGTTACAACCTTCTACTTCACGGGGCAGTTTCACGAAATGTTTGGATTTGGTAGGGGTGAGATGAGTTTGCCACGAAATGGCCCCTCTCGGTAGTTGGCGGCCCAACATTTCGAAACGGGGCAATTTCAAGCAACTTACGTACCGCGATGCACTCGCCCAAGAACTTTGGTACCGCAAACGAACAAGCCCCTTTTCTTGATGCCGCCGCAAATGAGGTTGTTGGCCTTTTCGACTTGACCGTTGGTCTAAGGATGTGCCACCGAGGCGTAGCTGATGTTGATCCCTATGTTTCCGCAAAAATCCTAGAACTCGTTTGAGGTGAAATTTGTTCCGTTGTCGATGATGATGCTATGCGGCACCCCGAACCGGAAGACAATGGACTCGAAGAACTTGACAACAGTGGCTCCTGATTGATTTGTCACCGGCATGGCCTCAATCCACTTGGTGAATTTGTCGACTGCGACAAGGAGGTAGACATAGCCTCCAGGTGAAGATTTTTGCAGCTTGCCGACCATGCCGAGTCCCCATTGCACGAAGGGCCAGGCCATAGGTATTGACCTGAGTTCTCCACCAAGTGCATGCGGTTTATCCGCAAATCGTTGGCAAGCGTTGCATCTCTAGACGATGTCCTTGGCGTCGCGCATTGCCGTTGGCCAGTAGAACCCAGCTCGCAGAGCTTTGGTGACGAGGGCATGACTGCCGACGTGATGACCGCAAGTTCCTTTGTGTATCTCGAGGAGGATGGCTCTTTCGTCTCCATTGTAGATGCATCGCTGTGTTTGTACAGTTCGCAGTTAATGAGGGCAAAAGCCTTGGATCATCGTGCTATATGACGCGCATTTGTCAGGTCATCTAGTAAACTTTTGCTGAGCAGGTATGTGATGTATGGTTGTGTCCAGGATGGCTCGATCATCATGACCTCCATGGGGCCCTCGAGTCATGTCCTTTGCTCCATGTCCTCGAGTGCCTTCGGTTCGTCGGGTGGTGTATCCCCCGAGTCCTTTGACATGCAATCTTTCTGCTCTGGAGCCTTTGGTTTGATGGAGTGTTCATAGATTTGCTCTAGGAATACTCTAGGTGGCACCAGGGCACAGGTGGAGCCAATGTTGGCGAGTGTATCCACCTCTTCGTTGCTTTCGCGGCCAACGTGCCGTAGTTCGCAGCCATCAAAGTAACCTTCGAGTGTGCCATAGAGGTCGCGATAGGCGATCATGTTGTCGCTCAGAGCGTCGCATTGGTTCATGGTTTGATTTATGACCAGTTTAGAGTCACCGTAGATGACGAGTCACGTTGCGCCACAAGCTTTGGCCATCCGCATCTCGTGGAACAGGGCTTCATATTCAGCTTCGTTGTTGGAGGCGTGGAATTGCATTCGCAGAACATAACTCATCTTGTCACCTTGTGGCGATGTCAGGATGACGCCCACGCCAGCTCCTTCTCGATGTTTTGATCCATCGAAGTGCATTGTCCATAGACATGATATGTCTGGCATGTCGAGGAGATGGTTCTCCATCTAGTGGACGAGGAAGTCCAGGAGTACTTGCGACTTGATCGCATCTCGCTTCTCGTATGTGATGTATCGTGGCGATAGTTCTATTCCCCAAAGAACGACTCGTCCGGTGGCATCAGGGTTGTTGAGGATGTGACCTAGTGGAGCGTCGTTCACCACAATGATGGGGTGCTCCTGGAAGTAGTGGCGCAGTCTCCGGGTTGTCATGAAGACGTCGTATGCCAGCTTCTAATAATGCAGGTACCACTATTTTGTCGGCATTAGCACCTCCCTAAGGTAGTAGATTGGGTGTTGTACCCCATGGACTTTGTTTTCTTTGGCTCGTTCCACCACGAGAACAGTACTAACCACCTGGTTGGTGGCGGAGATGTATAACAATGAGGGCAACTTTTCTTGAGTGCGACCAACACTGGCGAAGTGGATAATAGATGCTTGAGGTCTTGGAATGCCTCTTGTGCTTCTTTTATCCACTCGAATTTATCAGTCTTGCGAAGGAGTTGGTAGAAAGACAACGCCTTTTCGCCCATTCGACTAATGAATCGACTGAGCGCCGCGATTCACCCAGCTAGCTGCTGGACGCCTTTTATGTTCTTCGGCTTCTCCATGGCCAGTATGGCCTTTATTTTCTTTGGGTTGGCCTCAATCCCTCTCGCGGAGATGAGGTACCCAAGCAGTTGCCCAGATGGTACGCCGAAGGCGCATTTGTCCGGATTCATCTTGATTGGGTAGCGGTCGAGGTTATCGAAAGTCTCGCGGAGATCGTCGAGTAACGAGGCTTCCTCCTTAGTTTTGATGACGATGTCTCATGAGGTAGGCTTGCATACACCGCTAATAGGTGGCCCCTGCGTTTTTCAGCCCGAAGGGCAATGTTGTGTAGCAGAAGACGCCAAAGGGCATGATGAAGGCCGTTTTCTCTTGGTCTTCCTCCTTCATTCGAATCTGGTGGTAGCCTGAGTAGGCGTCGAGGAAGCAGAGGCGCTCGCATCCTGCGGTGAAGTCGATTATCTGGTCAATCCGCGGCAATGGGAAGTGGTCCTTTGGGCAATGTTTATTCAGGGAGATGAAGTCCACGCACATCCGCAGGATATCCGTGTCCTTTTAGGAATGAGCACGGGGTTTGCTGCCTAGGTTCTTTCCTTGAACTCGCGTATGAAGTTAGAGTCAAGGATTCTGTTCACTTCCATACCTACCATTTTTGCCCTTGGCTCAAACATTCGATGTATCGTCTGCTTCACTGGTCTTGCTTCAGGATTTACATTGAGTGAGTGCTCGACGAATTCCCTGGGAACCCCTAGCATGTCCGCTGGACACCAGGCAAAGATTTCGTGGCGCTCACGGATGAATTCGACGAGCGCAAGTTCCTATGCAGGACTCAAGTTGTTGGCGATGAGGGCCGTCTTGGTCGGGTCCGTTGGATGGACCTGGACAACCTTGGTGTGTACTGATGAGTCGAAGGATTGGTCAAGTGATCTTGGCTTGCTCGGAGAATGTAGACTGTTGTCTATCGGCTCCTTCAACCTCGCTAGTTCCTCCTGCATGCCGAAAGACTAGGAGATTCTACTGAATTCCCTGTCGCAGCTATCTGGCCTCTCAAAGCTTTTGTTGACAGTGATAATGTCGTTGGGGCCAGGTATCTTCATCTGCAGGTAGGCATAGTGTGGCACCGCCATGAACCTCATGAACGCGACATGTCCGAAGATGCAATGGTATTGCGAGGGCCAGTCGACCACCTAGAATTCAATGCGTTCTCGTCAGAAATTTGCTGGCGTTCCGAAGATGACATCCAAGTTGATCTTGCTCAGGGGATATACGCCCTTCCCTGGGACGATGCCGTGGAATGTTGTGTCTGAGGTTTCCAGGCAGGACAGGGGGATTTGCATGGCACGCAGGGTGCTTGCAAACATGAGGTTGATGCCGTTGCCGCCGTCCATGAAGATGTGACTCATCTCGAAGCCTCCAATTTGTGCGTCGAGCACTAGGGGACAGTGACCTGTGCGAGGTACTTGACGCGGATGGTCGCGCTTGTCGAAGGTAATGCAGGACTCGCTCCCACTGAGTTACTCAATGGTGGAGGGTGGAGAGTTCATCGCCAGATTAACTTGGCGAGTGATTGATTTTTGCACCCGATTTGATGGGTATCCTTTTTGGATCATTCCCATATTTCCCAGTGCTTGCAGGTACTGCTCGCCTCCGTTGTTCTGGACTGCCGTGGCCGCAGGTGGGGGTGGCCCGGGTGGTGGTGGTGCTCCGTGAGCCATGACACTGGGGGCAGCTCTGTAGCCTTGGTTTATCGTGTCATGATTCATCTAGGCCAGACCTTCGTGGAGCCTGAGGAACTCACGGCAGTCCTTCAGAAGGTGATTGGAATATTTCTTATCGTCGTGCTTGTCGTTGTAGAAGTGTACGTTGCACGGTCCGGACAGTTTGTCTTGGATAGATGTTCCAGGTGCCTCATCACGAGTGCGGCGTTGCAACACCTGCGTGGTTTTCCCACTATCGTGGTATCCACCACTACGGTATCCGCTGTTGCAGTTGTTGTCGTCGCGTTTGTCGGTGTAGCCAGCCGCGACCATGTCGACTTCCTTGCGGTCCTCGTAACCGCGCATCCAGCGTTTTCCTCGGCGACCGCATCTGCAACCGAGGTCGTCATCGTCATCCGAGTGGACGCGGTTTTTCACCAAGCCTTCTCCATCAGCCCACATGTTCGCGATCTCCATCAGGTGGTCGATTGTTTTGGGCTTTGAGCGGCCCAACTCCTCTCTGAGCTCTCTGCGACACACGCCGCGGTTCAATGTGTCGATTGCGCGGTCCTCAGAGATGTCTTCTGCAGATTTTTTGATGATAGACCCCCTCTAGATGTATGAGCGTAGTGACTCGACGGTCTTTTGGTAGCAGCCTCTTAATTATTCGATTGATGCTGGCCTTTTGTAAGTGACCTTGAAGTTTCGCACGAAGCTATAAACCAGCTCATCCCAGCTGTGAATCGATCCATGTGGGAGGTTGTTGAGCCACGCACCGGTGGCACCTTGCCGTTGTAGCTCGAGGAATTGCAGGGTCGTGCTCGTTGTCCCGCCGTGGAGCCTGATGGAGGAGATATGATCCTCTAGCCAGACCTTCGGGTCTTGTAGGCCGGCGAATTTAGGGTTCTCCAATGGGAGTTTGAACCCTTTTGGCATTCACTTTTCCGTATGGCTCTGCTGAAGCAGCTGGCACCGTAGAGCTCTATCCCGTCATCTTCTGAGTCAGTCAAACGGGCGTGCCTCGCGTGCATCTTGTTGACTTTGCACTATGTGATGTTATCCCGCACATCGTAGTCGTAGTCGTGTCGCAGTTAGCAGTGCCGCCGCGACAGATCATGGTTGTCATCGCTGGATGAGGAGGAAGAGTAGCACTTGGCCAGAGCCTTGCTTTTCTTTGGCTCCGGTGTTGGATCCTTGATGAGGGCAGCTTTGACTAGTCCCAGGCCAGCGATCGTAGATCGGTGCACGGCGGACATCGGGCCTCAGCCGGTGGCTGGTTATTGAGAAGGTACATGGTGGCCGTTGTTACTGCTGCCTGCGGTGTTTTGGGAGAACATTGCCTCGCGTATCCACCGTCATAGATGAGAAGTACAGAACCTGCATGGCCTCTTCTCGCTCCTTATCAGTGAGATGAGCCAGTCGAGAGCATCGCCTGGAGGTTGTATGATCATTGCCTTTGGAGGAGGATCCTCCAATGGAAGAGAGCTGAGCCCGACGGAGGCTTGACTCGTCCGCTGCCCTCCTGCGCTCGTCGAGCTGGGCGATTACTTGTTGCTGGCGCTTGAACTCCTCCTTGAGCAGCCAGTGATAACCCATCAGCATGTCTTGAGATGAGTAGGGTGGTAAAGGATTGCCTCGTAGGGCTTCCCTGCAGCGAGCCTACTCATCGTCGTTGAGCTTGATCAGCACGTGCTCTCCAGTTTGCTCATTCGCCGAGAGGTTTGGCTTCTCCTCTGGGATGGGTCCTTCTGGCCCGTTGTTAGTGAAGGCACCATTGGAGGGGCCATCGTTCGTGACTGGGATGCCACCACCAGTGCCCGTGTTGTCTCGAGTGCCGCCGTTGCCACCCATGTTGATGATGGCTCACATGTAATGGCTGGGAAGCTGTTGCTCCCGCAACTTTTAGATCCGGAGCCATAGGCTCCATCTTATGTTGCCAGATTGCCCAGATCAGACTCGCAACTGTTGTCGCTGTCCGTATTCCTGACTGATGTTGGGGCGTTGAGTTCACTCAGGGTGCCGATCGGCGATGGAAACCACGATGCAAGAGCAATCGCGGGAACCTTCAGCTGATTAGGGAGGCAAAGTGTGCCCAGCCGACCAACTTGGAAGCATAAGCTCCCGATTGCTAGGCCGATTCCATCGCCCATGGACTCTAAATACAGGCGAGTGGCCAGCGTGTGGACGGTGAAGTCAAAAGCACCAAAGAGGAGGCGAGTCTCTATTGCTGCAGAGTCATAGATCGCAGTTGATGGGTCCAAGGAAGCCGCAACATCCCCACTCCCGTTTCCCACAAACAGCGTCAATTGATGAGGGGTTAACTCATCAATGCCCATCGCTGACGGACTTAGGTTCGAGGAAGTGGGGAGCACTGGAGGCATCGATTGGCTATCAAACAAGCACACAGGGGACACAAGGTTTACCCAGGTTCAGGCCTCGCAGAGGACCCTACTACTACTTGTCTGCTCTTGGAATTATCGAGGAGTCGAAAGTTACAGGGGTGTGCAGATGTAATCAGGCGATGGTGTGGAAACTAGGGTTGCGGATTATCCTCCTCGCCGCCCCCTCCTAGCCTTTATATAGATAGGCTAGGTCTCGGGATAGCAGGCTGAGTCGGTTACATATTAGGCTTCTCCCTATAAACTTCTATCTTGAGTTTGACGTGTGCTGCAAGCAGTCGAAGTCTCGTAGTTCACTTGAATCTTGACTGGGCCTTAGCAACGTCGTGGGCTTCTTCTAGGCTGGACCGTATATGCTCATATCGAGTACCTATAAGGTATGCCCATGTCACAATCTAATGGAAAATATATGGAGGCACATCACATCTCACCAATCCCTTACATCTCCCACGCCTAAGGAACTTACTCACACATGAGAGAAGAAAGCATCATCGATATAATTAAATAAAGGGAGTTCTTCTCGATATTACTGTGGAGATCCACAATAAGAATGGAAAAGTAATCGAACACAATTCAAGATAGGAAGACACGATCTCAAACCCTAATCTTGCAAGGTGAAGATCTCTCTCTCTCAAGTACAAGTAATGGCTATGAGGGTGTGATGGCTAGTACGTCGAAGATCGTGGAGCGAGATGAAGAACGTCTCCCCCTTCTTCTCCGAATCTCTTCTTTCATGGAAGTTGTCCCTTTTGACAAGACGGAGGCGGCGACATCTATACGGCGGGAACTATACGGCCAGAAAAATATTCCGGCCGTATAGTTGCTCGTTAAAGCCTCTGTATGCCTCCCTCGATTGCTTCCAAAAAGAGACTTGCTTGTTTTCGCCTGAATATTGTGTTTCTCTTGTTAAAACCTTCTATTGACATTCTGTAACTACCTCAGTGAATTATGCTCTTAGTTACATGCCTGGATGAGCGAAAGTGGTTAAAATAGTACGGTGGGGCCAAGGGCCACTCACAGGTAGACCTTTCGGCCGTCCTAACCACTTCCAGAACATCGGGACAAGAACAAGCGGCGTAATTGGCAGGCGAAGGGATCAACTACATACACAAGTGAGTATGTATGCAAGCCACATACAACAGTTCTCAGAGCCATTCCATCTAAAAGAAATAGAAATATTGCAATGCCATACGGCAAGATCCAAATATCCTAGATAGATATAATAGTTTAGGATATCTCCTCATACATCAAAAATCAGAGTATCAGGCGGAAGCGGAAAACAAGATCCGAGTACGGATAAGAAGCAAATCGGCATAAGATGCCACATAAATAAACACATCCCGCCCACAAATCTCACGGATCCCCGTTCCCGGAATCTCTATACCGCGTGATCGTTGCCAACATCGTCCGTCTCCTCCACCCAGTATCCATCTTGCGAGTACACCTGTTCATCTAAATCAAACAATTTATCGTGTGAGACCCTAGGGGTACTCAGCAAGTCTTTATGCCTCTAAAGGGGACATATACCTGGGGTGACGGAACTGCAGCAAAAGATAATAACTAACAAGCCTATAGATACTCGCTAACCATCCGTCTAACCAATGATAGACGGATGTCCGTTAATTAGTAACAACAGTTATAACAGTATAATTAACAGATCCATCCTCCTTCTTGCTTACCAACGAGAAAGCGGACGAACAACCCATCCGTTGGCAGTTTTATTAAACATTCCATGAGTATTGCACTATTTACTAGTCAAGTACTTAGTAAAATTAAAAGTGGTACTTTAGTTGTACTTGTCTATGATCGGGAAACTGTGCTCCAAGTCGTCCATAACCACGGACACGGCATTCAGAAAGATTTACCCTGCAGTGGCGCACAAATAGCAACACACACTCGATCAACCTCGGAAAAACCAACTCAAAACCCAATGAGGCATTCACGACAAAGCGATCAAAGGATTTAGAAATATTTCAGGGGGCCACCCCACTAAGCTACCCGCAACAAAGTTGGCTGGCTCCAGAACGGACCCAGGGTTTGTGTGGACGGCGGTAAACGACTGGGAACCCTAAAGTGTGACTGGGCTTGTCGATATAGTGAAAACGTGTCACGATCCAAAATAGTACAGGTGCTCCACGCACAATCTTAAATAAAACAGTAAAGCATGGCATAAGTACAGGATAGTAATAAAGCCCCAAACTACTTTGTGGCCCCACGAAATAGAAATGAATCAAGATCTGGCTCAGGGGGTCCATAAGGCCTCCCGGATGTGGATAGTGCGAATAGTCAAGGAACAGGAATCAAGTACTCGGGGTCCTACGGGACACAAGTGAGCATGAAAAACCAAATAGCAGATATTGCCCACCGGTGCCACTTTCATTAGTTATCCCATTACTACTCAGGTTAAGTTGTTTAGGTACCTCGTTATCCATCAGACACTCACATACCCTACACATGTTGTTCTACGACCCGCATGGCTCAAACAACTCATGTAGTAATGGCTCATGGGATGGAGGAACAAGCTTCGTTGGGGTTTAAAAGTAAAGGCTATGCAGTACTTGGGATTCAATTTAATGCATTCGCGACACAATGATGCAAGAATAAGATAGAGGCAATAGGTACTATATGTATGCAAGCATGTGGTAGTGCTTGCCTGGCAGCTCAGTTGAAGCGAGAGACGGATCTGGGTAGTGCTCCTGGGATTCCTGATATATCCCCTGCTCGGCGTCTATTCGAAGAAGAACCAAACAAACAAGGGCCAAGATAAATAAAGTGCCCAAGCATATGAATTAAAATGCGACAAGCAAACAAGCATGCCATGATGAATGCTGCACAATTTGTATGGCAATAAAGTAGCATGGCATGGGTGAGGTGTGGGGTACAAGAATAAAGCATTTTATTATGTTTTAGTCATGTTTTGCTCTCATATAAGTTGTTATATACTTTATATTTATATGATGCATGCTGCAATTCAGAACATGGAACGCATAAATAGAACGGTCTCATCGCGCTGATCGATTTAGACATATTATTTGTCAAATTTGGAGTTATGGATTTAAAGTTATTAATTTATTAAGAAAAGGGCATTTTATTGTAATTTTAATCATCTCGAAAGTTTTAAGTGTTCAATTAATATTTTGAATAGCATATTTGAATTCCTCACATTTTTCTGATTCCAAAACATATATCATTTGTATTATTTGGATTTGTAATTTAAAAATTATTTAAAAACATATTTGAATTTGTTTTTAAACATTTTCTGAAAAAGTTAAATCAAACAGATAACAGGAAAAACTTTTGTTACCCAGCCCTAGTCTAGCCCCAGTCACAGAAAGGTGGGCCAGAGCTAACTGGATGAGCTGGTGCAGCGAAAGCTTTTTCCACCGCGAGGGTGGCCAGCCTCGGAGACTAACAGGTGGGGACAGCGGATCGCAGGCCCACTTGCCAGCGGGGGAAACAGACACATCCACGTGGCGCGGAGGGGAGTGCGGGTTGAGGGGCGGTAAACTGGGGTGCCTTTTTGCAAAAGCGCCACGAAAGGCTGTCTGGTGGGGTCGGTGGAGTGCGGGTTGAGGCAAAAAGAGTGTGGGGGGTATACGCAAAGTGGATGCGGCCACTGTTTTTCTTCTCTGACGGACGGATAGGTCCATCGTCGACAGATAACGGTGCAGCGCGGGGGGATCGAACCCGCGACGCGGGGGCGCGCGTGCAGAGGCGAAGCCGCTACGGTGGCTGTGGGATGTTGACAGGAGGGGGCTAGACGGCTAGATGAGGCACTATGCGGCGCGAGGACGTGCAGACGCCAGCGGCTGCCACTGCATCGAGAGTGCTCGGCACAATGCCCGGCGAGACTAGGCCGCGATGGAGAGAGAGAGGGTGTCAGCAGGGACGGGTGGCTCACCGCGGAGAGCACGGTGGTGAGGGATCGGCTTGGGGAGCAGCAGGGCGACGACGAGGCAGACGGCCGGCCAGAGCTAGGGTTTCGGCGGCGCGTCGGTGTGCAGCGCGGCCTGGGGCTTCTCCTCCACGTTTGCATGTACAGGGACGATGCGGAGGGTCGACTGGTTCTTCCTCGACGCCCAACACCACACCCACCGCCGTGTATCGTAGAGGGGAGGTGGAAGCCGAGGTGGTGGCCGGAGTGGTTGCGGGGGTAGAAGAGGAGGAAGAGGAGGTAGGGCACGGCTCGGGATGGGTCTGGGCAAGGCAGAGGAGGCGTGGGGAGGTGGATATGGACGGGAGAGGGGAGAGGATGCCGTGGGGGATCGGGGTGGGAAAAGGTGGCTCGGCACCTTTGTCCTTCTCCTCCCTCACGTGCTCGTCGTGGGCGGCTAGGGCAGGCAGGGGTAGGGGCTGCCAGGTGGGCCAGAGAGAGAGGAGTAGCTCGGGTGGTGGGGTAGCTTGGCAGGGGGAGAGAGAGAAAGGAGAGAGGGAGGCTCGGGTGTAGCCTCGGCTAGGGTTTTGGGAGGGCTCGAGTTAGGGTTGGTTAGTTTTGGAGAGGGGTAGCTAGCATGGGGGGTGGGTCCCCATGGGTAGAGAGGAAGAGGGGCTCGACATGGTGAGGACAAGTGGTGAGGTGAGGCTCGGCTAGATAGAAAGAAAAAGAGAAAGAGGGTTAGGGTTAGAGAGAGGGGGGTTAGGGTTTTTAGAGTATGATCCACAAGATCCCACAAGTATGTGGTGATGGGATGGAGAGGTGAGGGTGTTGTAGTTGAGCACAAGGTGATGGTGAGGTAAACACAAAAGAGAGAGAGAGAGGTGGGGTTTTAAAAATAAATAAAGAGAAGATCCCACATGAACATGCATGATGGGGGAAAGGGTTTTGTTGGGAACATGGGGATGGTGGAGAAAGATGGAGAGGATCTCACAAAAGAAGGATCCACTAAAACAAAGAGAAAACAAGGAGCTAAAGATGGTGGTGAAGATTTGCATGGCCCATGCAAATGCATTCAATGCCATGTTTTATTCTTGTGAAAACAAAATAGTAAACATGGCACTTATACATATGCATTCCAAAATATGGAGTAAGGCCAAGCTAAAAGAAAAATATAATTGGATTCATCCCAACCCACATGAGCTAGATCAAATGCCCAAAAGAAAAGATAAAGCTCATGGTTAACTAGGATGGTGGAATTATAAGGTTGTGACAAAGAAGGTGATGGAGTTGAATAAAAGAAATGCCCCCAAATCAACTTGGGCATCAAGAATTTATCAAGAACCAAATACAATGTATAAAGAGCCAAATACAATTAATAATGCACATGAGAGAAGAACCAAATGGAAAAGGGTTTTATATGATGCTCAAATGCAAGGTGGCATGATGACATGAGCATGATATAATTATGATGCAACAATTATATGTAGGATGTAGCCATTATATTACTAAACCATGTAGCATTACATATGTTAGACAGATGGGATGCTACACATTCGGAACCTGAAACACGCATTAAAAACCAAGTTTTCTTCACTACCAAAGTATTAGCGTTAGGTAAAACTAGAAAACTATCAAATCTGGGAGAAAACCATCAGTAAAAACCATAAACAATGTGTCGAATCTCACAGCTTTCAACTCCCCCAAGCTTAGATGTTGCTTGCCCTTGAGTGACAAGGAAATAAGGAAGAATAGTGGAGATTCGAGACTAAAATAAAAGAACTTACAAGCTTGAATTTGTGTCAAATTCTTTTCTTCACAATTCCTGCAATCTTAAACATGATCATACAAGTATTCACAAGATGTCACTGAGTCCACTTCCTAACCACGCATATCTTGCTAGCAAATAAATCATATGCTCGAGCAAGTGTTAGTAGTTTAGCTAGGAAAGTGAGACAAATACTTTTGGTGTCTCTCTTTGTTGAGGGATGAAAACTTTTTGCTCTTGTTCTTTCAATCAATTAATAGTACTCAAGTTGGCACCAAAAACATTCAATTTAAGAAAAACTCATCTATTCCCATTTCAAAATTTCAAGACTCTCAAAGCACCTTTTTCCTTTCCTTGCCTTTCAAAAACTTCAGCTCTTTCATAGAGAAATCATGCCACTGTTTTTAACATGTAAATTGGGACTGTGTTGTGCACTCGTGACCATGCGAATACATAGTTGTTGAGCAATAGTGGGTCAGAGGAGGACTACAACTTCACTTGCAACGTGAAACCATGAGGAGACTAAAAGTTTACCCGCCATAGCATTGATGCTACAGACGTTTACATAACTCAACAGCAGAAATCAAGTGGTTTCCCACATTTAGATCATTTGCTGGCCAGCGGAGTTAATAGTTCCCCATGGAGCACAACTGTGTTTTAATGATACGCGTAAAGCAATATCTTTCGGCAATTATTATAAAAAGAAGTGGCATAATCTCTACTACTTCGAAGCATCCATTTTATCAGACAATTTCATTCAAGGGTGTTATCGAGTCTATTTATATTAAGCTCAAATGGGATGGAGTAGTTCTAAAATCAAGTCCTTTGGGCTAAACATGGACTCAATTCATCTTTTGAATGATTTTTCTTGTTGTAAAAATGTAGGAAATATTTTCAACCAAGTTCATTGCTCATCATTTCAAAGCTAAAAAGGAGACACTAGCAAAGGAATAGAATTTATAGGATAGCAAGCTAAGTGGGGAGTGACTCTAGTGCAAGCGAGTAAATAATTGTAGGATCAATTTAGGGTTGTAGAAAAGGTGATGAAAGGAATGTGATACCTCCTCTTGCTTGCTTCGTTCTCGTACTTGCGTCGAACACCCTCTATATTTCCCTATTGCCAAGTCACCTAAAATTGAGCAATCTCCAAGAGAAACAAAGACACAAATTTGCAATAAAAGTTATAACTATTTTTTTGTATTTTCGGTTTAGGAACGCAAACTGAAAGTAAACATGCAATTTTGAAGAAATAAAATAAATCAAAAGAAGAAATAAAAATATGAATGCAAGGTTTGGAGGTTTTCAAACCTCCCCCAAGCTTAGGCTATTGCCAGGCTCAGTTGTTGCCATCATTCGGCGGCTAGTGCAGATACTACTGGTAGTAGTTTGGGAAGTTGGTCATGAAGTAACTGAAGTTTTGAGTTAAGGCACTCACATCTTCATTCACTCCTTGTAGAGTGTGGTCAATCTCCCCAACGCGCTGGTTGAGCTGCTAAAATTCTTGATAGTGGAGATAGTTGAACCCCTGCTATGGCTGATTGGGCCATGGGTCCCAGGGTCCCCCTGCTACTGTCCCTCCCAAGCAGGGTTGTATTCCTACTCCTTCTCCTACTCATCCTCATCCTGCTGCTCTCCTTCTTCATCTTCCTCTTGATCAGGATGGTGTTCATCCATGATCTCCACCACTTGATCCTTGGTGAGGATCCAGGTGTCCTTCTCCACAATCGAAAAGGCTTGAGGATAGGGCAACAGAACCTGCTCAACCTATGCATCACCTGGATAACCAAACTGATATGCTCAGAGCCTCCTGTTAGCTCGGTAAACATCGAGGAACCCACAAGCAGTCAAATATTTGACATCCATAAGTTTGGAGCCATCAATAGGTTGCATCACAGGTAAGATAATATTTAATTGATGAGCAAGGTGGGTTACCAATCCAACAATGCGAATGTCACCTTTCGTCTTGTTGTTCTAGTGACGAAAGTGCTGGATGAGTAGAGCCTCGGGATTGGGACTTTTCGGTGCATTGGGGAAGAGTTCCTCGGTGATCATTTCCATGTCCGCATTGGCCATGGAACCGGTATCTCCTCTTCCTAGAAGTGTGTTGGCGAGGAACAAGGCATAGTAGCAAATTGTTTGGTTCTGAATGGTGGACATCTTCTTTTGGTAGAAGTCCTTGCCACCATTAGCAGAAACAACCTCCCAATTTTCTCCACTTGTGACGTTGTATAGGTTAATATCAGTTGACTCCCCATCGTGAGGGAATCTGAAAGCATTACAAAAATGTTCAAAAGTTATTTCATAATGCTGCTGGTTCATGGTGAAGCTTACCGTGCACGCATTACCTTTCTTCCTATGGTCATCATCGAAGGAGGCAAGAAACTCATAGGTGAGCTCGACATAGGTATTGTGACTTGCATAGGAGAGTACTACAAGTCTTGAATTTGCACACATGAGGTCGAAGTCCGCCCTCAATCCTGCCGCGGCGAGAAAGCTATCATCGGCCCAACATGTGGGCATCATCCTCCTCGATGAAACTATGGCCAGCTTGGGGTTGAGCTCGGCCCGGTGCCCCGAACTCTCGCCATGTTGGTGCTTGCCCTTGCAAAAAATGCTACCAATTTTGTTCATCTTGATGCACTGAAAAAATTCACCATGAAACCTTAGGCATATGGTTTCTACATGATATACGAATGATTCTACATGGAAAAATTGAATCCTAATGTGATAAATTAAGAGGAAAATCAAAATAATCTTGAGTTCGTCCACCAGATCAATGTGAGAGTTTCAACCATGGAAATCTGAAAATAAAGCATGGATAGGGAGAGAAACATACCGACCTATTGATTCCCCCACTCAAACAAATGAAATCCACAAAGAACAAGAGTTCTAGGTGGGTTTTGAGAGGTCTGGAGAGAGAATATGAGAGAAAAAGTGAGGAGGGAGAAGAAACCTAGCCGCCCCAACGAGATATGAGGTCGCGCCAAACTATATGGGCGGGATATGTTGTTCCCGCCATATAGTTGCGGTGGCGCCGCCAATTAGGGTTTCTTTAAGCAGAACACAGCTATACGGATGCAACTATATGGCCAGATCATAATGATCCCGCTGTATAGTTGGTCGTTTAAACCGTTTATACCCTCGGGATAAATTCTCTAAAAGAGGCAAAAATATCTATATGGCCGGAATTTTTATTCCCACGGTATAGTTGGTCGTTAAACCATCAGTACCTTTGGAAGGAAATTGTACGAAGGCATCGATATCTATATGACCGGAGCTATACGGCCGGAATTTTTATTCCCACCATATAGTTGGTCGTTAAATCCTCTGTGCCTATGCAAGAAAATTTGTTGATGGCAAAGATATCTATATGGCCAAACTATATGGCCGGAATTTTTATTCCCGTCGTATAGTTGGTCGTTAAACCTTTAGTACTCATCAAAAAAATTCTATTTCTTCGAGAATACCTTCTTATCCTGAAACTTAGCGAAACACCTTGTTTTTGATAGAAAAATGACAGTTGAAATTATCGACCAAAAATAGCATGTATAGAGAAGAATTTCTAGTTCTACCTATCTTCTTCTCCTCAACTGGAGGTTTACTTTTTGATCTGGACAAAAATGATTAAGCTAGTTTTTGTAGATAAAACTCAAACTTTTATTTTTATACTTATTCTACACTTGTTCAATCGATATTTCTACTATGTTTTGGCAGCTGCATCTTCATGGGCGCGCTTCCGCAAGAATGTCTATGAAAAAGTTGTAGGAATGCGATGAACACTTTATTCTTTAGTATATTTTATTAATGTGATGGGTTGACTCCCATTAAGCATTTTATTAAGGATGGTTGAATAGCTCAACCCCTTCTCTGTTCTCGAATTCTTACCTTGGGTTGCCCCTTATCAAAGGCACTTACCACATGAACTCGTTTTTCCACTGGAATATATCTTTCTCCTCCTTCTAGCTTCTTTGGAAAATACCGGATGATTTCAGCATCATAAACATTGAAAATTATTTTTCCTTCCACACAATCAATTGATGTTCCTGCAGTACTAAGGAAAGGTCTTCCAAGTATTATAGATAATTTTCATCCTCTGGCATTTCAAGAATAATAAAATCAGTGGGAATAACATGCTCATCTATTCTAAGTAGAACATCCTCAATCATACCAATGGGTTGTTTAGTGGACTTGTCAGCCATATGTAAAGTGATAGTAGTAGGGGAATACTCCCGTAATCCTAACCTTTTATAGAGGGAATATGGCATTACACTAACTCCTACACCTAAATCACACAAGGCATTGTGAATATCTTGCCAATTGAGCATGAAATAGTTGGTATTCCGGGATCTCCCGATTTAGACAATAGCTTCCCATTAGTAGGATAACTAGTTAACATGGAAACGGTTTCAGTTATTTCTTTCTTTCTACTAAGAATATCACAGAGGAATTTAGAATAGGTGGGAACTTTTATTGCATCCGCAAATGGAATTTCTAGACGAAGGTCACAGAGTGCTTTTTTGAAAGAATCATAGACTACCTGATATGGTGCTTTCTTTTTTCGATCTGGATAAGGAAGCTTTTGCTCACCTTTCTCACTCTTGTCTTTTATCTTTTGTGGGGGGTCAGGCTCTTTTGTCGCTTTCTTTTGTTGTTGCTTATCACATTTCTTCTTTTCTACTACAACCTCATCTTCATTGTTTGTCTCCTTTTCTTCTCTTGGATCAACTGTCTCTGCTTCAGAGTCATAACGATTATCCTGTGCATCAGTTTGGTCCTCCTTGGTTTGATTTTGTGTTTCCTGAGCAGTTTCATCTTGAGGATCCACCAATGTATCATCTTCTCGGCTTTCTTTGAGCAAGGCTTTTTCCTTTCGCTCTTTTTCAGCTTCATATTCTGGTGGTCCTAATGGTCGTGTAACAATTGCACCTCTGCTTGTAACAACATTAGTAGAAACAGGAATATCTATATCAGCTTGAAGAAAATTTTGATAACCAGATGCTATTTGTTCACATTGGGTTTCAATCATACTAAGATACTTGTGAAATAATTTTATTTCTTGGCCAATCTCATCATAATTTTCCATGAGTTCCGCCAAAATCTTTTTGTGGTTTTGAAAATGCTTATGCAGGTTATTATGAGATTTTGCTTATCGGTGTTTTAATTCTTGAAAAACTTTTCTAGTTTCATCTTCTTCAGTAAAAACTTGTAACAAGTCTACTTTATTTTCCTTAACAAGTTCATAAGGTATACCTTTTTATTTCATTGTGTTGCATACTTCAGGCATAAGATCAGGATTTATAAGAAGAATCCCTTTTTCTAGCTTAGTGTCAAAATCAGGAATGTATATAGAATCATTCTTAGCCCCAGTGGACATCAATTCCAAACATGCTTTAACAGTTAAAGTATTAATCGATCCTCCTGCTGATAAGTCGAGCAACTCTCTGCTTTGAGTATTAAGACCATGGTAAAATAGATGGAAAATAGTTGATTCATAATAGCCATGATTAGGAATTCTATTGATCATTCCAAAGAATCTATCCCAGGCTTGTGGGTAGTTTTCTCCCATGTTCAGACTAAAGTTGCCTATGTTTTTTCTAGTTTTAGTTACCTTTTAAAAGGATTAAACATGTTTATGAATTCGAAAATATAGTTTTCCCAACATTTAATTTAATGGCGAGGGAGAGAATATAACCAGTCTAGAGCTTTACCTTTAAGAGACCAATGAAAAAAAATAGACGAGAGAAGTCTCTCGGCAAACCTTTTGGTCCAAGTGTTGTCATCAAATCATCAAACTCTCTAATATGTGTTCCTGGGTCTTCATATTCCCTTCCACTGAAAGCTTTTTCCTGTAAAATTTTAATAATTCCACCATCAAATCGAGATTCTCTAACTCCAGGGTTAGGAAATTCTATTGGTAGTTTAAGGAAAGCAAAGTTTGGAGCATTGTATTCTCTGAGAGTTTTCTCAGGTTTCTTGGGAGTTGTCCTATAAATGGACATGATTTCCATAAAATCACTCAAGTTTTCAACTTCAACCTTGTCTAATCTTAAAAGTTTTTCAATAATTTCTTTCTCGCCTCTGAATAGGCATGCGCTCCAAATAATCTGGTAAATAGGTCCTGCCAGAGCATGTAGACCCTTTGTCTCCTAGGGAGACCATTTTGTAATAGTAACACCTAAAATGTCAAGAGACAAACACTTAGCGCTTAGCTCCCTGGCAACGGCGCTAGAAAATAGCTTGATGTCTGCAAGTGCACATATCATTTGTAGCTAGTTTCGAAGTATAGATATCGATCCCACAGGGAGCCCAAAGGTAAGTGTTTATGAGTGAAGCCTCTGTCACACTCAAAGTTGTCACAGGTCTTCGAGTGAATTGACTACAAGTGTGGAAATAAGATTGAAATTTGGATTAAACTAGATGTACTTAAATAAAACTAAAATGTAAACTTTGGGAATAAAAAGCATAAAAGTAAAGAACGATTCGGTTGTTTGTTGTTTTCTACAGATGATGAAAATGGCATGGGGAGATACAGTTCATGATGATAGTGACTATGCCACGTGAACGAGTGATAAGTGTAACAATTGTAATCTTATAAGTATATGTGTAGGCGAGCAACCCACGTGAACTCCTCTTGGTAGATTTCATTCCAACTTCAATAATCCTCCTAGCCTGTTACCAAAACCATGGTCAAACACTAGACGATTAAGACCCTTTAGGTTGCTTAGCAATTAAGCTCCTTGGATCAGACTAATGCAATAAGCACAGTGGTTCCTCGTTATCCTCGAGTCAACTAGTTTCCCATTGATATCCCCGTGTCACTCGAGGGTTACCGGTCTGCTAGCGAACAAGATCCTATCTATGTAGAACAAAGCATCATGTTGTCTAGGCCCTTAATTGGACAACAAGCATTAGGCATCCCACAGATAGTCAAGCACACATAATATAGTAATTAAAATCAATCACAAACTAATGGAAAATATATGGAGGCACATCAACTCTAACCAATCCCTTACATGTCCCATGCCCAAGGAACTTACTCACACGTGAGAGAAGAAAGCATCATTGATATAATTAAATAAAGGGAGTTCTTCTCGATATTACCGTGGAGATCCACAATAAGAATGGAAAAGTAATCCAACACAATTCAAGATAGGAAGACACAATCTCAAACCCTAATCTTGCAAGGTGAAGATCTCTCTCTCTCTCAAGTACAAGTAATGGCTATGAGGGTGTGATGGCTAGGAGGTCAAAGATCATGGAGCGAGATGAAGAACGTCTCCCCTTCTTCTCCGGATCTCTTCTTTCTCCTTTCTAGATGGGATGGCGGCTGCTGTCTTATGATTTCGCGTATGGCCTCTTCACGGAAGTTGTCCCTTTTGACAAGATGGAGGCGGAGGAAGCTATATGGCGGGAACTATATGGCCAGAAAACTATTCCTGCCATATCGTTGCTCGTTAAAGCCTCTGTATGCCTCCCTCGATTGCTTCCAAAAAGAGACTTGCTTGTTTTTGCCTGAATATTGTTTTTGCAATCCTAGAACTGGGTACTCCTATATACATTATGTTTATAATTTTATAGTTAACTTTGGTCTGATATTCAACAAGTCAAAAGTTTTGTAACTTGAGGTTATTTGTATTATATCAATTTCAATAGTTATACTCGAATAATATTTAGTAGTGTTTAACTAAGTCTAAGAAACATTTTCTTCCAAATTTGTTCTTTTTGCCACTTCAATCAACCAACATTACACATCCATTATTATTATGCTTTACTTTTATATCTTGTACGTTAATCTTAAGTTCTTTGTAAATATATTTGTTTATGAAGTAAACTTGAAGATAAACCAAATCTTAAAGAAATCACCTAAATTCAACTCATTCACAATATTGAGTATTGCTTTGGGTTTTACAAAATGCATAGCATTACTTATGCATAATAACATATTGCTTCTTTAAACATTAGTCCTTACTGGACCAATGATGTTATTTTCAGATATTGGATCTTATATTGTCTCGAAGACCGTGATTTTATAATCTTGTAATCACAAAGGCAAGTTCACACTTGCTCATGTCCTTTGGTTATTTTCTATCAAGTATTTGCAAACTATTATTGTTATCACCTGCATTTCAAAAAGGACGATAGAAAACACTATTTTCATGATTAATATGAATTATTGGTTACTGATCCAGGGTGATCATTTAACCCAGTATGGTTGGCAATTGAATCACTATTGCACGGGAATGTATCATCTAGGACTTAACAACCAAGGTCACTAGTGATTCTAGTGTCATATAATATGTGTTAACCATAAGACTTCGAATGGGACGGGAAGTCATCAGGATCTTCTTCCTTTTGCATGTCAACGGATGCACATGCTGTGGTTGTTATCCTTGGAACATGAGTGTAATATAGAGATAGGATATACAATAGAAGGGTGGGAGCCCAGAACATCCCACGGTAGTTTTGGCATCTATATTGGTATGTATGTTTCATTGTTGTAATATAAAAGGTGGGCATGGAGTACACCAGGGGCAATGTGGGGTCGTGGAGAAGGGCAGCGAATGGCTTGGATCATCTACTGGGCCCCACACCTAAGGAAGTGTGGACAGGAAAGATTCGCCCGGTTGTGCAACAAGGATTTGATCTCGTATAGGTAAAGTAACGCACCTCTATAGAGTGTAAGAACTGTAACATGTTACTCCCTGTTCCGGGAAGGAGATACGAATGTGACAGGAAAGGAACTACATGAAGTTCTGGTAAACCTATGAAGGATGGTGAACATAGTTTTTGAGAATAAAAGCAACATTTGAAACAATGTTTATGAAAATCTGCATAGGCTACGATCTATGGTCAACGGCTATAGAGAGTGAATCAAACAGTCCATTTTAGTGAACTTGCTGAGTATGCTCGTACTCAACCTTAACTTCTTAACCCTTGGTAGATCTTGAAGCAATCAATGACAAACTCAGAAGAAGAACTAACTGAAGAATTGAAGACATCCAGTGGGAATCAACGAAGTCGACGACTACATCAGCAATAATATAAGAGAAGTTGAAGAGTAGACTGTACATAAGTTCTTAGATATTAGAACCTACTTGTGTAGAGTATTTCTATAGCAGCAATTGCAAGCGTAGTTATAGATTAATATTAGTATTCTGTCTAGATTGGACTTTGACTTGTTGTTTCTCAATTTCTTCTGTATAATGTTTTCCTTGCTGTTTTGAGGAATTTTTTCTAGATCTTCTGTAAAGTTCTAAGTTATAGTTTATAGTCATGTCTTGGACCCATGATGTTTCTGTTGTATCACTCGTATGTAATACTAGTGGAATGGTGTTTCATTGGTGTTATGTCAACGACTATAGTGTACTACATCATGCAGTGGTATGCTGGGTCACCGCATGTGTCTTGGCTTTATGTTACCCATCGAATACATGGTCATGAAGGAAAAATTCAGATCTCGGGTTATCTCGTGCCTTTTGTTCTTAGGGATGTTCTGCAGCCGGGAGCCACCCCTCCTAGGTGGCGATACTCCACCCACACTTGCATAATTGTGGGTGGAACTTGATTCCTCGACTAGCGTTTTTTGCTCATCTAGTTGTCTCATCATCTTAATCAACTCTCGCCTCTAGCGGTGGAGCAGGTATTGTTAGGCCATGAGTTCTTCACGTGTGGCGTCTGCTGTCATAGGGACAACACCCCTGACGGTGTTCCTTGCTTTCTTCTAGGATTTAACAGAGATATGATTCCTTCGATCTGGATTACAGATGCAGCATAGTAGCTTGTTCGCTAGTAGACCTAGGTTTATCGAACCTTGGGAAACAAACTTTGTATGGAAATAATAAAGCATGTCTACAAGGCTTTGTTTACTCATTTTACTTTATGTTAACCAGACCTTTCTAGTTTACTTTGAATCGTTGGTTGTTGCAATGGATGGAAATAGGCCAGGGTTAAAGATTCACCCACAGATGCACATACATATGGGATAAAGATAATAATAAGAACATTCATGTGTGAAATGGACTAATATAGATAGGGTTGTGGGCAGCACATCCATAAACACAAAATACCCTGCAAGCCACACGCATAGTAATAGTATTTTTACCCTACCATTATACCACGATGCACCGAGCTATAACAATTATTAATTAAAATACAGATGAAAGCATTACGAACGGTGGTGTTGCTATTACTCCCAAGTGGATCCCTAAACAAAGACCACACCTCCCTTATTTCCCAACACAAATTAAAAACAAGGATTGCACATCTTTTCAATAATTAGTCATTAGCAGCAAGGCTAGAGAGATTCTTGGTCAATTTCTTGACTTAAAGTGCGATTTAAACATGGACAAATATGGCTATTTTCACAGCCATCAACTTCCCCAAATCTCAAACCTTGATCGTCCTTGAGCAAGAAACAAAAGAAACCATAAGGAACTCGGTGTTTAAACTGAAATAACGAGAAGAAGAATTAACTTACGATTGTAGTCATATGCATCTAGTACTTCTTCCATTTGAAAGGCTTATCAAAATTGGATAAATACCAAGAGTACTATACAAGCTTAGTTAACTCAAAATAATCAAAGCAAAGTTGATATAAGTATAAATTGTAGGGGTTCCGCGTATGATAACAATAAAATTTTACCCTACGCCCCTGAACCCCTGAAGCTGCCAAGACCTATCTATTAGTAATACAGTAAGGGGAGGGGCTTTTCACGAACTTACCCTTGAAGACCGAAAATCGTTGTCAATGCTCAGGAGAGCGTGGTTGATGTAGACGAGCCGAAGCCGACCTCAAGGTCGTGATGAAGTCCTTGCGCTCCTTTGGCTCCAACGATTTGAGTGCCTCAAGTGCGACACCTCGTGGGGAGTTACACACGTACGGTGCCTGACGATGACTCCCGCTTCCCTGATCCAGCAGCAGTTGCGGAAGTAGAGCTCCTGGATCCGAATCCCGCAGCACGACGGTGCTCCGCGGGGAAGATGTCTCTTGTTCACGCAGTCCGAACTTGGGACCACGGTCACGAGAGAGAGAGGGAGAGATAGAAAATATCAATTGGAGGTCCTCCCAAAAGTGAGAAGACCTTTATTGATTATTGGGTGTCTTTCTCTGGCCAAATACCCCCACTATATATAGGGGGAGGGGAGGTACTACCTCCCTCAAAGTCCTGGGGTGGGACTAAAGGAGAGGAGGGGGAGGGGAGGCCGCCGGCCAGCCTAGTGGTCCCCACGCAGGGGGACTTGGCCCAGCCGGCCAACCCCCTTGCCCTTCTCTGTCAACACCCAGATTTTTAATCCCAGATGCCCGTTATGCCATACCTCGCAATCCCAGGATTACCATTTATGCGAGACATAACAGATTGGATATCACAGTACATCATCCATTACAAACCATACATAAGTTTTTACACAAATAAGGATCTCATGATCCAGTCTTTAATACAACAAACATCGGAAATAAACGATAGCGTAGCGGTAGGCTCCATCTTCAGGGGCACAGGCAATGCTGACGAAGGCAGATAGTCCTAGTTATCATAGCCATCCTGCTGACCATCATCTTGATAATCTCCTTCATAGTCTGGCCATGATAATAGCCAGGGACAAAAGCCATGAGTACTCTTTAAGTACTCGCAAACTACTACTAACAAGGGTTATAATTCTAAGTTAAAGTGCTGAATTTAAAGAATAACTATCAAGTTAAGTTTGAAACCTAAGCTGAGTTCTGAAGCAAGAAAAGATAAAGTAAAGTTCTAGAATCACTTAAGTTGGGAAGCTATTATCATTAACACAACCCTGTTGTGGTCAAGTCAAAGTTCATCATTCATTTCAAGTTATTCAGAAAACATCTGACAACGAAACAGTATGGCCATTCCAACTGTCCATAACCGCGGACGCGGCTATTCGAATAGTTTGACACTCTGCAGAGGTGGTACACTTTCACCACAAGATTCGATGCATCTGTCAGGGATAACCCTGAATCATCATACTTAGTATGCAGATAATCAAACATAACCTTCCCTTTACACACCCTAGTATAAGCACCTCTCCTATGAGCATGGCCTCCCAACCATGACCATCAGTCATCTTGGGCACTGCATAGGTGGACATCATTGAGAGGTAGCCTCAGCTCAAACCTCTCCCGTGAGGGAACTAATACTAATGCATATAAATTTCCAGCTAAGCCTTACCCAATTCAGGTAATGTGGTTGTACGGTAAATTTGGAATGGTATCGCATCTGAATCCAACCATCAGTTTTATAAAAGGGTTAAGTCTCATGCCTCATCATTTTCATCATCATAAACCAATTGTGTTTTTCAACACATGTCAAAACATCTCAATAGAATGACTCATCATTCCAAGGTTTTCATAACTCATTTTCACCAAGTGTTCCCATCTAAAGTGACTCAAGTTTTTGAGCTATTCTAAAATACTAAGTTAAGAGTGTCCACTAAGGTGGAAACATGGGATCAATCTCATGCCATAGAATAACATCTAAAGGTTTCTAAGTAGGTCAAGTTTTATACTCTTTATGCTACCTTCAAAATTAAGTAAAGAACTTTGTGTAAACCAAGGGAGGTAAAACTTGTCAATAAGACTTGGGGTACTAATAGTTAAAGGGGTGTGATCAAAGCATGCTTAAGGCATCTTTACTAAACCATCTAGTTTTATTCTAGCTTGCTAACAATAGCTTACTAAAGCATGTTTGCAAGGGTTAGCTTGCCACTAATATCTTGCCTTGGTTGGTGCAGTGGTTGAAGTTTTCTCCTTCTTCTTCTTCTTGGTAGAACTCCTCCTCCTCGAAGGCTTGGTCGGTACTATCGTCTAGAAATACATAGGGAGTGCACAATCACCAAACAATACTTAACTAGGCTAAGTAGTATTCTAAACCACACAATTGATGATCTATTATCATCCCAAACATCACAAGTTTAATTCAATAGTTTCAACCTTTTTATTTTGGAAAAGTAATTTCTACTCATTGAAAGATTAACTAAAATTTAATATTCACCACCAAAACATGGGATCATGTGGACACATGTCCTCACCACATATTCTAACATGTGGGAATGAGATTTAAAGGTTGGATCAATATTACTTTCATTTAAGTTCATTATTTAATGATTTAAAGTGACTAGAAATGCCTATATAGCATTATTTTGGTACTAGTCCAAAGTCACTGCCTGTAAACCTTAATATTATTACATATTTGGATAGATATGATAAAATGTGATTTTTGAGAGTTGGAATCAACTCAAAAGCTAACTTGGTTGATTTTATAAAAATGTTTCAAGTTGCAAAAGCTTCTGTCTTCTTATTTTTATTAGGAGAAATCTATTACTCTAAATGAATTAAATCCAACGGGCTTGGATAGAGCATTTCAATACCTTTCAGACAAAATTAGTTTCATGTAATTTGGATTTTTCAAACTCACAGAATTGAATTTTGAAACACTGGACAGAAACTATATTCTAACTAAAAAGAAAAATCCATATTTGAATCTACAGGCTCGCCCGGGAAAAGAAATGGGCCGGCCTAGTGGCGCTACATGGCGCGGGTCTCATCTGACAGGGGGGTCCCACTTGTCAGCGGCACTTAAAACGCGAAACGGTACGCGCGCTGTGGGTCGTGCGATTAGAGGCTAGATCTACGGCTGAGGGTCGTCGTCGACGACGAATAGGTCGTCGGCGAGCTCGAACCCTAGCGGCTCGGTGGGGGTCTATTGGGGGCGTACCAGGGCTCCAGCAGGGTCGGCGAGGCGGGCGAACAAAGTGGAAGACGACGGCGAGGCGAGGCGTGGTCGCGGCGGAGCTTGGGGTGGTCGGAATCAACGGCACCCTTCTTCTCCCGAGGCGGCGGCTCCGGCTCCAATTCCGGCGAGCTGCTGCTCCACTTGCTCCGGCGAGAGGTGGGTGAGGTTCAGAGAGGTGAGGGGAGTGGAATGGTGTGAGCGTTTGGTGCTGGGGAGGGCTCCTTTTATAGGCTCGACGGTGAGACCGAGCGGGATGGGCGGTCGACGGTGGAGACATGGCTACGGCGAGCTAGCGGCATGGCTGGGGATTGCGATCGGTGGGCGGTTCCCTGGCCATGCTCTAGGACCTCAATGCGGCCGTAGGGGCGCTGGCATGCGGTCGGGGCGAGGTGGCGCTCTACGCGGCCGAAGCGGCTGTGTCCACGGTGAGCGGTGGCTGTGGGGCTTTGGGCGGCGAACAGGGGTGTCTGGGGTGTTCTCCAGGTCGAGGCGGAGCGGTGGGCGCGGGCTGGTGCCAAGGGGCGGTCGGTGCGAGCAGGGACAGTGTGCGCTCTGCGGGCGGCATGGCGCGGGCTGGTGCCAAGGGGCGGTCGGTGTGAGCAGGGACAGTGTGCGCTCTGCGGGCGGCATCGGCATGGTTCGGTGGAACTGGGCGCGGGTTCTTCTCTGTGGTCCATGGTTGCTCTTGGCTCGGGCAAGGGACAAAGAGAGGCGGTGCGGTGTTGGCTACCTCCAAGACATGGAGAGGAAAGAGGAGGTGGTCTGCTGCAGCAGGGCAAGTTTGGCTGGCCTGGGTGGTGCTCGGCATGGCATTGCCTTGCCACTAGGGTGTAGGGGATGGGTTGCAAATGGCATCATTTGATCAGAGGGGGACAAAGAGATTAAATGGAGATCAAATGGGGGCAAAACTCTGTTCAAAACAGTGAGCTAGGATTAGAGGTGTGATTCTGCCTGCCAAGTGTTTGATAAAATGGCCGCAAGAGAAAAAGTTTTGAATTTTGAGTTCAAATTTTTTGAGTGGTCTCTGGTTGCAAGGGTTTTGAAAATGGTGCTCAATTAGATGGTTTTTGAAATAGGGGTGATCTATGCACATGCATTAGATTCAATTTTAAACTTTCATTCAAAATAGTTTACAGAATGTTTTTAGTAGATCAAAAGGTGGGCCTTGGTACCTCATTATGTGTACTAGCAAGGGGTGCAAAGATCAAGAATTGTTTCTGTTAAGAATTGAGTACTAGGAATAGCCAAAGTAGGCATGAGAGTTAAATTTGTCAAAATGACCATTCCTTCATTTTAATTCTTTTTGATTTGATCTTCTTTAGGAAAAGTTTGGGACTGATGTAGATGATGTTTAAATCACCTAAGAAACATTTTAAAGCATTGGATCAATCAATCATGGCAATTCAAACAACTCCTATTTTAAATGCACACATATATGAATGCTTTCATTTTAAATTTGGAAAAGTTTTTGTTAACCCCAATTTTGGATGATTTGATCTTGATAAGCTTGGATTAAAGTTTTGGGATGTTACAAACCTTCCCCCCTTAAACAAAATCTCGTCCCGAGATTTACAAGGAAAACTAGGAACTAAAGAGATCTGGGAACTCTGTCCTAATGTAATCCTCGCGCTCCCAAGTAGCTTCCTCCTCGGTATGGTTACTCCACTGAATCTTGAGAAACTTGATACTCCTGGTCCTGGTGGTTCTGTAGGCTTCTTCTAAGATACGGATGGGCACTTCCCGATAGGTCAGGTCATTGTGGATTTCCACTGTTCTGTGATCGATATTCTTGAAAACTTCAGTCTTCTCAGGCACTTCCAAGCATTTGCGAAGTAACGAGATATGAAACACATTGTGGATGGCTGACATCTCTTCAGGCAGTTCCAGTTGATACGATACTTCTCCTTGGCGGTTCAGAATCTTGAAAGGTCAGATATATCTGGGAGCTAACTTTCCCTTCAGACTAAAGCGTTGAGTTCCCTTCAATGGTGAAACCTTGAGATATACGAAATCTCCGACATTGAAAGTCAGGTCTCTCCTTCTCTTGTCCGCATAGCTCTTCTGTCTGGATTGGGCAGTCTTGAGGTGCTCACGAACTTTGTGAACTTTCTCTTCTGCTTCTCGGAGAATGTCGGGTCCAAAGATCTGACTCTCTCCTACTTGCGACCAATTCAAAGGGGTACGAAACTTTCTTCCGTATAGGAATTCAAAGGGTGCCATCTGCAAACTAGCTTGATAACTGTTGTTATATGAGAATTCTGCAAAAGGCAGGCAGTCTTCCCATTTTGACCCGTATTCCAACACACAAGCTCTAAGCATATCCTCCAAGATCTGGTTGACTCTCTCAGTTTGTCCATTTGTTTGCGGGTGCTGAAGTTCAACTTGGTTCCTAAACCTTCCTGAACTTTCTGCCAAAATCTTGAAGTAAACTGGGTTCCTTGATCTGATATGATGGTCTTGGGGGTTCCATGCAGACTAACAATCCTAGCAATGTACAGCTCTGCTAGTTTTGCACTCTGGTAGGTAGTCTTGACAGGTATGAAGTGGGCTACCTTGGATAGTCTATCAACTATGACCCAGATTGAGTCATTTCCCCTACTAGAAGTAGGTAAACCGGTGATAAAGTCCATTCCGACGGAATCCCATTTCCATTCCGGAATCTGCAATGGTTGCAATAGTCCTGCAGGTCTCTGATGATCTGCTTTGACTCTTTGACAGATGTCACATTTGGCGATGTAGCTTCTGATCTCTCTCTTCATCTTGTGCCACCAAAATTGCTCTTTTAAATCTTGATACATCTTTGTTCCTCCAGGGTGGATAGAATAAAGAGTATCATGAGCTTCCTTCATGATAATTTCCTTCAGCTCCGAATCTGCTGGCACACAGATACGTCCCTTGTACCACAGTACACCTTCTTCGTCTTTGGTGAATCCAGGTACTTTGCCTGTACCAATACGACATTTGATTCCGTCGATACTTTCATTCCCCTTCTAGGCTTCCTTGATTTGGCTAATCAAAGTGGGTTGAAGTTCAATGCTAGCTAGGAACCCTTTGCTAACTAACTCAGTCCTGAACTGCTCCAAATCCTCATACAAACTTGGTTGCTTCTCTTTGATCATGGTGTTCAGCCTACACGGCAATCTGCTAAGAGCATCCGCTACCACATTGGCTTTGCCGGGGTGATAGTGAATGTCAAGGTCATAATCCTTGATTAACTCTATCCATCTTCTTTGCCTCATATTCAACTCCTTCTGGGTGAAGATATACTTCAAGCTCTTATGATCGGAGTAAATCTCACAGCGATTACCCATCAAATAATGACGCCATGTCTTCAATGCTAGAACCACGGCTGCTAGCTCAAGATCATGGGTCGGATAGTTCTGCTCATGCTGCTTCAGTTGTCGAGACAGATACGCGATGACTTTCCCTTCTTGCATCAATACACATCCTAGACCAATCTTGGATGCATCACAATACACATCAAATGGCTTCTTGATGTCGGGCATGATCAAAATTGGGGCTGATATCAATCTCTTCTTCAGCTCCTGGAAACTGGCTTCACACTTGTCTGTCCATTCAAACTTCTTGTCCTTCTTCAACAATTGGGTCATTGGTCGGGCTATGCTCGAGAATCCTTCTATGAACTTGCGGTAATATCCCGCTAATCCGAGAAATGGACGAACTTGGGTTTGATTGGTTGGGGCTTCCCATTCTTCGACATCTTTGATCTTAGTGGGATCAACAGAGACTCCTCCGGCAGACACAATATGTCCTAGGAATCCTACTTCTTTCAGCCAAAACTCACACTTGCTGAACTTGGCATATAACTGATGCTCTCTCAGGGTTTCTAGGATGATTCTCAGATGTTTCTCATGCTCTTCTTCTGACTTGGAGTAGATAAGGATGTCATCGATAAACACAACTACAAACTTATCTAGGAAATTCATAAAGATCTTATTCATGAGATTCATGAAATAAGCAGGGGCATTGGTTAATCCAAAAGACATAACTGTATACTCGTATAAACCATAGCGAGTAGTAAAGGCGGTCTTCGGAATATCTGTTGCACGAATCTTAAGTTGGTGATAACCAGTCCTAAGATCAATCTTTTAGAATACCCGAGCTCCAGTCAACTGATCAAATAGATCCTCCATCTTTGGCAAGGGGTACTTGTTCTTGATGGTGACATCATTCAACTTTCTGTAGTCTGTACACAGACGGTTGCCTCCATCTTTCTTGTCGACGAATAACACTGGTGATCTCCATGGCGATGCACTTGGTTGAATCAAGCCGGTTTCTAACATGGCATCCAACTGCTTCTTCAGTTCTACTAACTCTGAGGGGTTCATGGTATAGGGTCTCTGGGCTATAGGTCCGGTTCCGGGGATTAGTTCGATAATGAACTCTATTTCCCTATCCGGGGGCATACCTGGCAATTCATCTGGGAATACGTCGGGGTATTCACAGACTAATCTGACTTGGTCAATGGTAGGCAGAGCTACACTCTTGTTGCATTTGAATTGACGGGGTAAGGTTTCGGAGATATGCTCTACTGTTACTCTAGAACTACTGGTCATGGTGATGGCTTTCTTAGCACAGTCTATCAGTCCTTTATGCCTTGACATCTAGTCCATACCTAGTACTACTTCCAATCCTTTGGTTCCAAGTACAATTAGGTTGGCATAAAAATCTATCCCATGTCTGATAGGTACAGCTTTGCAAATTTTTCTAGCTTTTGTAGTTGAACCAGGGATTTGAACTATCATGACATGCTTAAGGTTGGTTGGGCGAATCTTACTAGTGTATACAAATTCTTCGGTGACAAATGAATGCGATGCTCCAGAATTAAACAATACTCTTGCTAAAACTGAGTTGACAGAAAACATACCCAGCACTACATCTGGTGCTTCCTGGGCTTCTTCTGCGTTCATGTGGAAGAGACGACCGTTGAGGTTGTGCGGGTTTTCTGGGGCAAATCTCCTTCCTGGTTGAACACGACGCTGCTGCTGAGCTGGGGCATTCACAGGGGCATTGGCGGCAGTCTTCTTGGGACACTCATTGGAGTAGTGACCCTTCACTCCACACTCGAAACAAGTGATCTGGGACTTGTCCTTGACTGCGACAGGTACAGCATTGCTGCCAGTTCTGGGGGCAGTGTTGGTGTTGTTGCTCTTGGGAGGGGCACGGTTGAAGTTGTTGGCATTGCCGGGGTGATGATTGTTTCCTCTGGACTTCACATTTCCTCCGCTACGGTTGGGGTAGCTTGGGCGAGAATTTGGGGGTCGGTTGTTCCTTGGTGCATATCCTGGTGAGGGGTTAGGACGGTACTTCTGGTGACTACTGGATCCAGACTGCTGCATCATACGACGCTTGTGGTTGTCGTTTGCCTGGTTAATCTTCCCTTCCATCTGCATGGCAGAGTCGACTAGCTCTTCGAGATCCTAGAAACGGATGTTGATGAGGACAGTCTGCATCTCATCATGCAATATGTTTAAGAATCTCTCTTTCTTCTTGGCCTCCGTGTTGATCTCATCCGGTGCATATCTGGCAAGTGACAAGAATTTTTCACGGTACTCTACTACAGTCAATCTTCCTTGCTTCAGTTCACGGAATTCATCTCTCATCCTGTTGACAAGACCTTGCGGCACGTGGGTGCGGCTGAACTTGACCTTGAATGCTTCCCAGGTCATCACCTGGCCATGGTTCATGTTGTGGATGCTATTCCACCAAGCTCTTGCATCTCCCGCCAGATAGTGGGTGGCGAAGAGAACTTTCTCATTCTCCTCAACTCCTGCAACTTCGAGGTTGTTTTCCATGGTCTGTAACCAGTCATCAGCATCTAATGGGTTTTCAGATTGGTTGAAGATTAGGGGATTGGTGTTCTGAAATTTTTTGAGTTTAGATCCATGGTGATCCTGATTTCCATGTCCTTGGTTGTTGAGAGCCATTTGGGCGATCTGCTGCAATGTTGCTAAGTTGGCTTGACGCTCGGCCCTGCTTGCTTCACGGTCTGCGATGAGATTCTACAAGATGTGCAGCATTGGGTCCTGCGACGAGCTGCTCCCTCCTTGGTTTCCACGAGTCATCTGAAGATTGAGATAGATATAGGGGTAAGAGGGAAATTCTAAGGTTCATGGTTTTGGGTTTTCAAAGCTACAACTTTGAGTTAGACTCAGGTTTTTCAACTAACTTCATTTTCATTCATGCAAGCAAGCACACGATACAACACACACCACAACAAGCAAAAAGGGAAAAACAGATGGTTTGAAGAACCATTCTGCAAACTACGATACAATGAGATGATACATCTCATGCTACGATAGTGCTCTAGTGCATCTACTCATTGTCGATGAAGTCGGAGTCTTCATCATCAGTGTAGAAGTCCACAGCATCCTCTGCCAGAAAATCGTCATTGTTGCTAAGGTAAGAATCCATATCTCCTTGGATGTCTTCACCCTCATCATCTTCTTCCTTGGCGGCAAGCTGAGCTTCCTGCTCCTTGACGGTCTTCTCGAGATCGGCCACCTTCTTGCGAAGACGGGCGATGATGCGATCCTTCTTTGCACACTGGCGACGAAGAGACTGGCGATCTTGGATGAGCAGTGCGAAAGTCTGGGCCTTCTGGTCGGCAATGACACGGTTCTGGTTTGCTAACTCTCTGGCATTGTCCAGTTCCAGCTGTCGTTCATGAAGTAAGAATTCAAGGTTCTCCACTTGACGCCTCAATTCTGGGTGACTTGGCATCTCCATCGGCATTCCCATGAAGTCACGTCTTGCATAGTGGGCAAAACGGGTTCCTTGAATCTTGTTGACGTTGAGGGCACATAGACGTGCGAGAGCTTCATGCATTGCCCTGGCTAATCCATCTAGCCAGTTGTTCTCTCTCACAGAGAACTGAATTCTGCGGTGACTAGCCATTGTAGGTCTCCTCCTGGGGGTCCTGGAAGTTGAGCTCCAAGAAACTCCGGATGCGGGCGTCCTAGTAACTCCGACAGTGAATCCAGATCCCTCTCGAAGATCAGCTGACCTCCGTTTCCCAACTGGTAAAACTTGCTGAACTGAGTCTCCATCTACAAGAATTTAGGATGAGGAAATTAGTGATGTGATCAAGGGTGTCAATTTTTAAGTAGTAATGTAAGAATTTTGAGGAACATGTATTTTTGAGAAAGAATGAGTTCGCAAGGGTAAGAGAGGGAATAGTTTTTCATAAATACTCACTTTGGTTTTGAAGCTAAGTTTTTGGTTTGGACGTCCATTCTAACTAGGGTCTCCTATGGTCAGGATGGCTCTGATACCAACTTGTCAACACCCGGATTTTTAATCCCAGATGCCCGTTATGCCATACCTCGCAATCCCTGGATTACCATTTTTGCGAGACATAACGGATTGGATATCACAGTACATCATCCATTACAAACCATACATAAGGTTTTACACAAATAAGGATCTCATGATCCAGTCTTTAATACAACAAACAGCGGAAATAAACGATAGCGTAGCGGTGGGGTCCATCTTCAGGGGCACAGGCAATGCTGATGAAGGTAGATAGTCCTAGTTATCATAGCCGTCCTGCTGACCATCATCTTGATAATCTCCTTCATAGTCTGGCCATGATAATAGCCAGGGACAAAAGCCATGAGTACTCTTTAAGTACTGGGGAGGGCTCCTTTTATAGGCTCGACGGTGAGACCGAGCAGGATGGGCGGTCGACGGTGGCGACATGGCTACGGCGAGCTAGCGGCATGGCTGGGGATTGCGATCGGTGGGCGGTTCCCTGGCCGTGCTCTAGGACCTCAATGCGGCCGTAGGGGCGCTGGCATGCGGTCGGGGCGAGGTGGCGCTCTACACGGCCGAAGCGGCTGTGTCCACGGTGAGCGGTGGCTGTGGGGCTTTGGGCGGCGAACGGGGGTGTCTGGGGTGTTCTCCAGGTCGAGGCGGAGCGGTGGGCACGGGCTGGTGCCAAGGGGCGGTCGGTGCGAGCAGGGACAGTGTGCGCTCTGCGGGCGGCATCGGCATGGTTCGGTGGCACTGGGCGCGGGTTCTTCTCTGTGGTCCATGGTTGCTCTTGGCTCGGGCAAGGGACATAGAGAGGCGGTGCGGTGTTGGCTACCTCCTAGACATGGAGAGGAAAGAGGAGGTGGTCTGCTGCAGCAGGGCAAGTTTGGCCGGCCAGGGTGGTGCTCGGCATGGCATTGCCTTGCCACTAGGGTGTAGGGGATGGGTTGCAAATGGCATGGTTTGATCAGAGGGGGACAAAGAGATTAAATGGAGATCAAATGGGGGCAAAACTCTGTTCAAAACAGTGAGCTAGGATTAGAGGCGTGATTCTGCCTGCCAAGTGTTTGATAAAATGGCCGCAAGAGAAAAAGTTTTGAATTTTGAGTTCAAAATTTTTGAGTGATCTCCACTAGTGATAGGTAGTCTCTGGTTGCAAGGGTTTTGAAAATGGTGCTCAATTAGATGGTTTTTGAAATAGGGGTGATCTATGCACATGCATTAGATTCAATTTTAAACTGTCATTTAAAATAGTTTACAGAATGTTTTTAGTAGATCAAAAGGTGGGCCTTGGTACCTCATTATGTGTACTAGCAAGGGGTGCAAAGATCAAGAATTGTTTCTGTTAAGAATTGAGTACTAGGAATAGCCAAAGTAGGCATGAGAGTTAAATTTGTCAAAATGACCATTCCTTCATTTTAATTCTTTTTGATTTGATCTTGTTTAGGAAAAGTTTGGGAATGATGTAGATGATGTTTAAATTACCTAAGAAACATTTTACAAGCATTGGATCAATCAATCATGGCAATTCAAACAACTCCTATTTTAAATGCACACATATATGAATGCTTTCATTTTAAATTTGGAAAAGTTTTTGTTAACCCCAATTTTGGATGATTTGATCTTGATAAGCTTGGATTAAAGTTTTGGGATGTTACATTCTCCCTCTCTCCTTTCCCTAATGGGCCCTCTCCCTCCAGGAATTGGCCCATTAAGCATTTGACCATTTAAATTGATTTTTATCTTTATTAAATAATTATGAATAAATGATTAAATCAATATTTAACATTCATTCACATATTATTCAACCTCCATGGCTATGGAACACTTCCACCTCCACTCTGGACATCCTCCGGAATTACCGAAACCCTTCCGGTTTTCTCTCTACTATTCTTCGGTGATTCTACTGATCCTATAAACACTCTCTAAGCATCATCAAGCCCTTAAGAGTGATACCCCACGGTTCGGGAACACTCTAGACATGGTCGGGACAATCCCGCACCAATGATCGACAGAGGGACCTGGATGGCCATGTGACCCCTATGTGTTCCACGAAGATCTTTCGTTGTTTGAACCGGGACAGTCGTGTCTTATTCCCTTTGTCTCTCGATACTTACATTGCCCGAGATCTGATCAATGGCATCACCATGTCTTGTTCAATCTCGTTACCGAACAATGCTACTTGACTCGTTCTGACAAGTGATATCCTTGTGATCAAATCACATGCTGCGCAACTATTGGATATAACCTCTCCGAGTGGGCCCTTGAGTATCTTCCCGTCACATGGACGGACAAATCCCGCTCTTGACATATATTTCCTCTACGGTTTCCTCTGAGTACCTGAACACACCTTTATAACCACTGTATTACCAAGTGGCGCTTGATGCTATCTAAGCACTCTCGGGAGACAGTGATTGATATAGCCTCATGGTCTAAGGAATAGTCTACGAGGATCCATTTCTAATCATCGTAACTTGAACTTCGTGACATGATCGGGTTACGATGTTTAGTTTGGGTACTGGTTCATCATCTCATTCTCAGAATGAGTTGACTCCATTTCCAACTGGCATAAATGCCACATGATCAGGAAACTTGATCATCTGTTGACCAATGAACCAGTGACTAGAGTTTCATTGGGAACCCCTGGTTGTTTGTATATCACACGTGTATTGATGTTTCCACTCAATACAGTTATAGCATGATATAAAAATTAATCATAAACTATATGAAATATGATAATAGTCCTTACTACTATTTGTCTCTAGGGCATATTTCCAACAGTCTCCCACTTGCACTAGAGTACAAATACACTAGCTGCATTTGTTCTTAATCATTGGCACCATATATCCGGTACCCTGAACATGCTTGCTCGTGGAAGAGGTTGAGTCTTGGGTATGTACTTTACAGTCCCAAATCCTTTGCAACTTACTAATGTCACCTTGATTGACATTAATACTTTATCATCACATGATAACATCTGTGTGTATGCATCGTCGCTATGGCAGCAGAACGAGGCCTGATTCCAAGAGCCTACAGTGACTTTAGATCAACCTCGAGGGCTTTCTCATGGGCACTGTGCCCTAGGACACATCATTCTATGTTAAAAGATAACTAGCCCCGCCATAACATTATACAACACTTTAGATGGTACCCTTATATATTATTATAAATGTATTCATCGAAACACTAGTGCACTCTATGCAACTTTCGATGTTTTGTTCACCTTGCTTCCTACTTGACTTCAATCGGTATTTTCAGGAGTTTCCAACATATTCCCTTATAACATAACCCTTTATGTTTTAAGATATGTCATCCTTTATGGATTTGGAAAACATGTCTCCTGTTCTCTACTAGACACTGCAGACAAACTTAGCTCAACGTTCTGTGATTCGAACTTAATCAGTTTTAAACGTTACTTATTGGATCACATATTATGTTAAGTTATCATCATAGTTTTCTGAGATAGAACCTATGTCTCAACATAGTGGATGATGATCATCCTTTTCTTTCTTTCAAACATTGATGTTAAACTTAATGCTATTCCTAACTTAAGTTATTAAGGACCAGTAACTTAATTAACTTCTATTCTGAAACTCTTTTCAGAATCCCTTAAGGAATACTACATAATATCATAATACACTTATTATCAACTTCTACACCTTATAAATCATTTGAATCCTCATCATGTTTTTCACTATGTTTCTTTCTCCATAATCGAGAAATATCACTGAAAGTGAGCTTTCTCAAGAATGCACCAAAATCCAAGCAATACAAATTTTGCTTCTTTTTTGGTTTTTAGCTATGGACTTTGTATTCAAAGTTTCCAATGAATACTCTATGAGGACTTATTCGCTATTGTTTTGGTTATATCGAATAACCCCAAAACTTTTACGACGATCTATACCAGATATGGAGCCACTTTTACGAATTCAAATGGTTCACAATATATTCTAATTGAGTGCTAACTATTTCTTAGCTAATGGTCTCTACATCTACACTACAACGATTTATTTGGTGCCATCTATTAACCCATTTTGATATCTAATATCACATTGTGATGCTTTGCATTTTGACGTTTCAAAACGCTTTGCACTTCACAATTAGTTTTATGCCATTCTTTATAAAGTCGAATTTCATTACTATTGATCAAATTATAGTAATTAGATTCTCTTTTATATTTATACCCTTTGTTGATGAAACACTATGATCAAATCAAATAGTTTCATATTCATGTTTCCTTTGGTAAACTTCTTTACACATTTAAACAATCATATAATGATAAATACCATTTTCGTTAAAACACAATACATCGAATATGTATTTACTTTCATTAAAACACTTTGTATTAAAGTAATACACGGTGTTCAAGTTAATTTTGCCGAACTTAGGCATGATTTATATGTGATAAGAAATCGAATGACTTTCACATATTACCAACATAACTTTGAATTTAAACAATGGTTTCATTCATTAATGAATATATCATTAAGTTGGGTATTTTAAGGCATTTCTATATTTTACAAATGTTCATATTTTATCAATTAGTTTGAAACAACAAGGATAATTCACACATAATCAAACAAGATATGGACACGAATAGAAATCATTCATAAAAGTGGAACAACTGTTTGTTACAAACTCATATAAATAACCGTCTCACAAAGTGTGAGACACACTAAAGAAGTTCACAATCTTTTGATTACAATAACTATCCAAAAACATAAACTAAGTGATAAATGTCGCGGGAGAGTGTCGTTGGCCATCATCATCATGCTCTCCATCAACAGGCAACATCACATCCTCTCCAGCAAGCACCTCTCATGCAGAAGGACCTGTTTTCACCAAAACAGAACAAGTATCAAATATACTTAACACTGCAAATGTGTTTGCAAGATTATAACATTTATATAATTGTATATCAAATATATACCTTTGTCATCAATGACCTCTCCGGTGATTGGTTCAACCTTTACGTTCCTAAAACGTAATATGAACTCTTGGAAATCCAATGCTTCCGTATCACCACTCATGATGCTACTCCGGACATGTCCTTCATAGCTGGGAGGCAACGATCGAAGCAGTACGCCTATCACAAACGGATCATCCGTCCAGTTCTCCACATAGTGAATCAGTCTCATGTGTGCATCAAGCATGCACTCCAAGTGACCCTTTAGACATGTATGCTCCTCCATCTGTATGGAAAGGAACTCTCCAAGCAGCTTGTGCTTCCACATGCGCACATGGCCTATGAACTCTACTCTCAGCTGATCCACCATTGAGTATGGATCAAGATCACCCATGAGCGGATGGAGTTCATCCACCATCCCGTAACGCATTATTATCTGAATGTAGGTGGACATCTCTTGACGATAGTAGCGGTCTGCCAGCTCTTGTGGGGTCTCATAGTGGTCTGACTCAGTCAAATCCATCGTGCAGCGTATGTAGTCTACCACATGATTCCTAGTAAGGAGATCATTCAGGCGCACAAGCCAACTAGGGAAGTTGGATCCATCAAGTCTAAGTTTCTCACCCTTTACCCATTCCTCAATGACAAAGTAAGCTTCACGGTGAGCCATCTCTACATTTATAATTGCAAAAACGAATTTAGACTAAGTTTATAATTAAATGAGTTAATAATAACTCCACTCAGAAACACCTATCCCCATTAGGGTTCCTAGTGATAACACGGCCCCTATCTACCACATCTCCCCTGATCGTCACGGACATCAATGTGGGTTCAAGGGTGGACGCTAAACGTCGGTCACATCATTCATGTGACTCGTGCTCGATCTTTCGACCATCCGTGTTCCGAGGCCATGTCTGCACATGCTAGGCTCGCCAACTCAACCTTATTGTATTCGCTGTGCAACATGGCTTACACCCACTGTATGCGAACGTAGATATGTCTGACACCCCTGCCTATACCATGGATCGCCTCATACCGAAGAACTTTCTTGGTGATGCACACTAAGGGGGAACACAATTGTTGGTAATTTTAACAGGGATCATCTTATTAGGCTACCGTCGAGTATCTAATACTAGCACACAATAAGATATACAAACAATAACATTGAATGTAAATGCGATGTGATATGGTCCTTCATGTCGTGATCTCCATCCGTCGTCACCGGATTCCGGCGCCAGGGTTCAGGCGCCGTAGACACCAGGGTACCGGTGTCATTCCGGCGTGGTAGTCCGTCACCTTCGTGACTATCTACTACTACGTAACATAAGGTAATCACTGTACCTTTGCCACAACCATATCACAAATCAACGCACCCCTGCAAAACAAAGTTAGATGCCTCTACTTTATCTTTACATGTTTTACGTGGCTGAATGGGCTTTCGCACAAGAACCGTTCTTACCTACGAACTTCCAGCACAACGCTAATCAAGTAGTTGTCTCTACTACACCCCTTCCGGGACCCTTCGTTGCAAATGATATACCAACTAATGTGAGAGAGACAGACACCCCCTAAGCCACTTTATACGGTATAAGCCGTATGTCAAGCATGGACCAGTCTCGCGAATGAACACGTAAAGTCGGTTGGGGGCTGCTTCATCAAGCATTACTGCGATATACACAAGTACACGTGGGAGGGTAAAAACTAAAAGATCAATGCCCACATGCTACATCTCGTGTGTTCTACCCGTACTAGCATTACTATGCATAGATCTAGCTCTGATACCACTTTAGGGGTTCCGCGTATGAAAACAATAAAATTTTACCCTACGCCCCTGAACCCCTGAAGCTGCCAGGACCTATCTATTAGTAATACAATAATGGGAGGGGCTTTTTGTAAACTTACCCTTGAAGACCGAAAAGCGTTGTCAACACTCAGGAGAGCGTGGTTGATGTAGACGAGCCGAAGCCGACCTCAAGGTCGTGATGAAGTCCTTGCGCTCCTTTGGTTCCAACGACTTGAGTGCCTATAGTGTGACACCTCGTAGGTAGTTACACACATCCAGTGCATGACGATGACTCCCGCTTCCCCGATCTAGCAGCAGTTGCGGAAGTAGAGCTCCTGGATCCGAATCCCACAGCACAACAGCGCTCTGCGGTGAAGATGTCTCTTGTTCGTGCAGTCCGAACTTGGGACCACGGTCATGAGAGAGAGAGAGCGAGAGAGAAAAAAATATCAATTGGAGGTCCTCCCAAAAGTGAGAAGACCTTTATTGATTATTGGGTGTCTTTATCTGGCCAAATACCCCCACTATATATAGGGGAGGGGAGGTACTGCCTCCCTCAAAGTCCCAAGGTGGGACTAAAGGAGAGGAGGGGAGGGGAGGCCGCTGACCAGCCTAGTGGGCCCTGCGCGTGGGGGGCTTGGCCTAGCCGACCAACCCCCTTGCCCCTTCTCCCTCTCTCCTTTCCCTAATGGGCCCTCTCCCTCCGGGAATTGGCCCATTAAGCCTTTGACCATTTAAATTGATTTTTCTCTTTATTAAATAATTATGAATAAATGATTAAATAAATATTTAACATTCATTCACATATTATTCAACCTTCGTGGCTATGGAACACTTCCACCTCCACTCCGGACATCCTCCGGACTTATCGAAACCCTTCTGGTTTTCTCTCTACTATTCTTCGGTGATTCTACCGATCCTATAAACACTCTCTAAGAATCATCAAGCCTTTAAGTGTGATACCCCATGGTTTGGGAACACTCAAGACACGGTCGGGACACTCCCGCACCAATAATCGACAAAGGGACCTAGATGGCCATGTGACCCCTGTGCGTTCCACGAAGATTTTTCATCGTTTAAACCGGGACAGTCGTGTCTTATTCCCTTTATCTCTCGATACTTGCATTGCCCAAGATCTGATCAATGACATCACCATGTCATGTTCAATCTCGTTACCGAACAATGCTACTTGACTCGTTCCGACAAGTGATATCCTTGTGGTCAAATCACACGATGCGCAGCTATTGGATGTAACCTCTCCGAGTGGGCCCTTGAGTATCTTCCCATCACATGGACGGACAAATCCCGCTCTTGACATATATTGCCTCTACGGTTTCCTCCGAGTACCTGAACACACCTTTATAACCACTGTATTACCAAGTGGCGCTTGATGCTATCTAAGAACTCTTGGGAGACAGTGATTGATATAGCCTCACGGTCTAAGGAATAGTCTACGAGGATCCACTTCTAATCATCATAACTTGAACTTCATGACATGATAAAGTCACGATGTTTAGGTTGGGTATTCGTTCATCATCTCCATTCTCAGAATGAGGTGACTCCATTTCCAACTGGCATAAATGCCACATGATTAGGAAACTTGATCATCTGTTGACCAATGAACCAGTGACTAGAGTTTCATTGGGAACCCTTGGTTGTTTGTATATCACACGTGTATTGATGTTTCCACTCAATACAGTTATAGCATGATATAAAACTTAATCATAAACTATATGAAATATGATAATAGTCCTTACTACTATTTGTCTCTAGGGCATATTTCCAACATAAACAACTAGAGGTGTAACAATCATTCTAATTCCTCTAGTTAACTCTTAGCTTGCCAAGGAACACTAGGAAGTTTTATATTAGCAGAATTAAGTATGTGAGAACATGTCCAAAGTAGCTTAATAGTGAAATGTCTTATTGACACCCACATCAATAGATCAAGAGTATCAAAACACTACTATTCCGTTCATTGTCTTTCAAGAAAATTCATGTAGTAATAATGAGACCATGCCAAATACTCTCTGTGTGATTCTCTTTTAAATAAAGTTTCCAACAAGGATCATTGAATGACTTTTTAGCAATACTTTGTACAACCTTCAAGAGTACCAATAATTTTGCACAATACGATAATAGTTGCTACCCATGTCGTCACCTCAATAGCTGAAATCTGGGGTTACACCATTGATCGTTCGTAGGCCAGCAGAGTTGTTGGCATCCCAAAGTTGTGCATCAAAAAATTTATAAATAATATTTAAGCATTAACATACTTTTTCCTCACAAATTTTAGCTTTAGCATGCATCTCAATTCCCACTAGACTAACAACTCCTTTCAAGAGTGCCATCAAGTTTTGATGGGTTCGTAGCATGGAAAACAAAAAAATTCTACCGCAAGAACGAACAAAACTGAGATCTAATCTAGATAAAAGCCAAGATCTAATCTACTAGACATGAGCAACGAGATAGATCGGTACTAACCCTCGTAGAACCGAAAGCGTTAACGAGATTAGATCTCGTGGATGATGTAGTCGATCACTTGCCGATCTCAAGATCGTGTGGACGATCCTTCTGGCGCCGCGTTCTGGCAGCGCTTCCGCAGACGGTCACACGTGCGGAGTCGAAGCAGACCTTCCTCTCCCCGTTCCAGCAAGCAGCGGAGGTAGTAGATCTTCTCCACGGAATCCCAGCAGCACGACGGCGTGGTGGTGGTGGTAGAGATGAGAAATCTGCAGGGCTTCGCCTATGCCTGTGCAGAAGAAACATGGAGGAGAGAGGCGGCTGTGATTGGGAGTTATGAGACAAGGTGCAAGAGGGGATGCCCCTCCCTTCTATTTAAGGGAGGGAGGCGCGCCTGGGGAGGGGGAGTCCTAGTAGGACTCCCCTCCTTGGGCCGGCGGTGGGAAGGGGGGAGGAATCCTCCTCCCCCACGAATCCGTGTCTAGCCCCACTTGGACTCCCTTGATCCTTTCTTGGTTTTCAAGTAAACTCCAAGAAATCCTCTAGAACCTTCCAGAACATTCTGAAACCTTCTAGAATCTCCATACAAACACTCCGGAACATTTCCTAACTTAGAAAATGATTCCCAATATATGAATCTTATTCCCCGGACCATTCCGGATCTCCTCATGATGTCCCGGATCCATTCTGAGACTCCGAACAACATTCGGTCTCCAACGCAAATTCCATATCTACTTCAAACAACTTCGAACCTTAAGTGTGTCACCCTACGGTTCGTGAATATGCAAACATGATGAAGACACCTCTCCCATCAATAACCATCAGCGGGATCTGGAGATCCATAACGGCTCCCACATACTCAACGATTACTTCGTGATCGATTGAACCAATTAACATATGAAACCAATTCCCTTTGTCTCGCGACATTCTACTTATCCGAGGTTTGATCATCAGTATCTTCATACCTAGTTCTTCCTCATTACTGGTAAGTACTCTTTACTCGTTCCATGTTATGTCATCCCTTGTGACCCAGTCACATGCTTGCAAGCTATCTAGATGACATTCCACCGAGAGGGCCTAGAGTATATCTATCCGTCATATGGATGGACAAATCCCAATCTTGGTCTATGCGCTTCAACACATACTTTCAGAATACCCAATGACACCTTTATAACCGCCCAGTTACGAAGCGGCGTTTGATTTCATCAAAGTACCCATCCGGTGATGGTGATTAACATAACCTCATGGTCGAAGGATTAGGTTACTATGTATTTCAAATCTTACAGCAATACGAACTTAATGACTTGATCTTATGCTACGCTTACTATGGGTGTGTGTCCATCACATCATTCTCCTAATGATATAACCTTGTTATTAATCACATCCAATGTCCATGATCAGGAAACCATGATCATCAATCAATCAACAAGCTAGTTCAACAAGAGGCTTACTAGGGACTCTTTTATGTTTACAAAACACACAAGTATTAGTGTTTCTTAATAATACAATTATAGCATGGGATGTAAACATTCATCATAAACACAAAGATATAATAATAACCCCTTTTATTATTGCCTCTTGGGAATATCTCCAACAGTCTCCCACTTGCACTAGAGTCAATAATCTAGATTACATGGTAATATACCGAACACCCATGGCGTTCTAGTGTTGGTCATGCTTTGCTCTAGGGAGAGGTTTAGTCAACGGATCTGCTACATTCAGATCAGTGTGTACTTTGCAAATCTTTATGTCACCATCTTGGACATACTCGCGAATAGCATGAAAACGTAGCTTGATGTGCTTCAGCTTGCTATGTGACCTTGGCTCATGTGCATTAGCTATGGCACCTGTGTTGTCACAGTAGATGGCCATCAGGTCTAACGCACTGGGAACCATGCCAAGTTTAGTAATGAACTCCTTCATCCATATGCCTTCTTGTGCAGCCTCCGAAGCAGCTATGTATTCCGATTCAGTTGAAGATTTCGCCACAACGCTCTGCTTGGCACTCCTCCAGCTTATTGCAGCACCATTCAAAATAAATACGTATCCAGACTGTGACTTCGAGTCATCTGGATCGGTGTTCCAACTAGTGTAACCGTTTACAACAAGCTGTTCATCACCTCCATAAGAAAGAACCATATCCTTAGTCCTATTCAGGTACTTTAGGATATTCTTGACCGCTGTCCAGTGTTCCATTCCAGGATCACTTTGATATCTGCTAGTCAAACTAACAGCATGTGCTATATCCGGTCTCGTACATAGCATGGCATACATGATAGAACCTATGGCCGAGGCATAGGGAATTTTATTCATCTTTTCTCTATCTTCTGCCGTAGCTAGACTTTGAGTTTTACTCAAGGTCTTACCTGACAACATGGGCACGAACCCTTTCTTGCTCTCTTCCATTCTAAACTTCTTTAGAACTTTGTCTAAGTATGTACTTTGTGAAAGTGCTATTAGGCGTCTTGATCTATCTCTATAAATCTTGATGCCTAGAATATATGCCGCTTCGCCAAGATCCTTCATCAAAAAACTATTATTCAAATAGGCTTTGACGCTATTAAGAAGTTCTATATTATTCCCAATCAATAATATGTCATCTACATATAGTACTAGGAATACTACAGAGCTCCCACTCACTTTCTTGTAAATACAAGCTTCTCCATAAGTTTGTATAAATCCAAAGTTTTAGATTACTTTATCAAAATGTTGATTCCAACTCCAGGATGCTTGCTTCAGTGCATAAATGGAGCGCTGAAGTTTGCATACCTTGTCAGCATCTTTAGGATCGACAAAACCCTTGGGTTGTACCATATACAACTCTTCCTCAATGTCACCATTAAGGAACGCCGTTTTAACATCCATCTGCCAAATTTCATAATCGAAATATGCAGCGATTGCTAACATAATCCTCATAGACTTTAGCTTCGCTACTGGTGAGAAAGTCTCGTCGTAGTCAACTCCTTGAATTTGTCGGAACCCTTTCGCGACAAGTCGAGCTTTATAGACGGTAACATTACCATCAGCATCTGTTTTTCTTTTGAAAATCCATTTGTTCTCGACAGCCTTACGGCCATCCGGTAAGTCCACCAAAGTCCATACTTGGTTTTCGTACATGGATCCCATTTCGGATTTCATGGCTTCTAGCCATTTGTCAGAATCTGGGCTCACCATAGCTTCTTCATACGTCGCAGGGTCATCAGTGTTGTCCACCAACATGACGTTCAAGGAAGAGTCATACCACTCAGGAGTGGTACGAACCCTTGTTGACCTGTGAGGTTCAGTAGTAACTTCCTTCAAAGTTTCATGATCATCATCATTAGCTTCCTCTCCAGTTGGTGCAGGCGGCACAGAAACATCTTCCGGTGCTGCGCTACTCTCAACTCCGAAAGAAGGTTCAACAACCTCGTCGAGTTCTACTTTCCTTCCAGTCACTTCTTTCGAGAGAAATTCCTTCTCCAAAAAGGATCCATTCTTAGCAACGAAAACTTTGCCTTCGGATCTATGATAGAAGGTATACCCAATTGGTTTTTTAGGGTATCCTATGAAGACGCATTTCTCCGCTTTGGGTTCAAGCTTATCAGGCTATAACTTCTTTACATACGCTTCGCAGCCCCAAACTTTAAGGAACGACAACTTAGGTTTCTTACCAAACCACAATTCATGCGGTGTCGTTTCAACGGATTTAGATGGTGCCCTATTTAAAGTGAATGCGGCTGTCTCTAATGCATAGCCCCAAAATGATAACGGTAAATTTGTAAGAGACATCATAGACCGAACCATATCTAAGAGAGTTCGATTACGATGTTCGGACACACCATTACGCTGTGGTGTTCCCGGCGGTGTCAACTGTGAAAGTATTCCACATTTCTTTAAATGCATGCCAAACTCATAACTCAGATATTCACCTCCGCGGTCAGAACGCGGAAACTTAATCTTCTTGTTACGATGATTTTCCACTTCACTTTGAAATTCCTTAAACTTCTCGAAAGTTTCGGATTTATGTTTCATAAAGTAGACATACCCATATCTACTCAAGTCATCCGTGAAAGTGAGAACATAACGATATCCACCACGCGATACTACACTCATTGGACCACACACATCGGTATGTATTATTTCCAATAAGTCTGTAGCTCGCTCCATTATTCCAGAGAATGGAGTCTTGGTCATTTTTCCCATTAGACATGCTTCGCATCTTTCAAGTGATTCAAAATCAAGTGATTCAAGAAGTCCATCAGAATGGAGTTTCTTCATACGCTTCACTCCAATGTGACCAAGACGACAGTGCCACATGTATGTAGAATTATCATTCAATTTTATTCTTTTAGCATCTATGTTGTGAACATGTGTATCACTACTATCGAGATTCAATAAGAATAAACCATTCATCTCAGGTGCATAACCATAAAAGATATTACTCATATAAATCGAACAACCTTTATTCTCAGACTTAAAAGAGTAACCGTCTCGCAATAAACAAGATCCAGATATAATGTTCATGCTTAACGCAGGCACCAAATAACAATTATTTAAATTTAAAACTAATGCCGATGGTAGATGTAGAGGGAGCGTGCCGACGGCAATCACATCAACCTTGGAGCCATTTCCAACGCGCATCGTCACCTTGTCTCTTGCCAGTCTTTGTTTATTCCGCAGCTCCTGTTTCGAGTTACAAATATGAGCAACCGAACCAGTATCAAATACCCAGGCACTACTACGATTACTAGTAAGATACACATCTATAACATGTATATCGAATATACTTTTCTTCTTGATGTTGCCGTTCTTCAGATCCGCCAGGTATTTGGGGCAGTTACGCTTCTAGTGACCAGCACCCTTGCAGTAGAAGCACTCAGTTTCAGGTTTAGGACCAGCCTTGGGCTTCTTAGCAGGTGCGGAAGCTTTCTTGCCGTCCTTCTTGAAGTTGCCCTTGTTCTTAGGCTTGCCCCTTTTCTTGAAATTGATGGTCTTATTGACCATCAACACTTGGTGTTCTTTCATGATCTCCACTTCAGCAGTTTTCAGCATGGACGATAGTTCAGGCAATGTCTTGTTCATGCAGTGCATATTGTAGTTCATCACAAAGTTCTTGTAACTTGGTGGCAGTGATTGGAGGACACGGTGAATCCCCAATTCATTAGGAATCGGTATCCCCAACTCTCGGAGTTTGTTTGCGTGCCCAGACATGGTGAGCACGTGCTCGCTAACGGAGCTACCCTCTTCCATCTTGCAGGTAAAGAACTTCTCGGAAGCTTCATAGCTTTCCATGGCCGCGCGAGTCTCAAATATGAGTTTGAGCTCCTTAATGATTTCAAATGGGTCATGGTGCTCAAAACGCTTTTGAAGCTCCGATTCTAAACCGTACAGGATGGCACGCTGAACTGTGGAGTAGTGATGTTTCCGAGTGGCGTAAACATTCTTTACGTCATCGGTGGCATCTTCTGCAGGTGGGTCACCTAGCGGTGCTTCGACCACATAGGTCAACTGACCAGCCCTGAGGACGATCTTCAGTCCACGGAACCAGTCCGTGAAATTGCTTCCATTGTTCTTAAGCTTTTCTTTCTCTAGGAACGCATTGAAATTGATGGAACCGTTCGCCATTATCTACAACATATTTGCAAGTAGTTAAGACTAAGTTTATGATAAATAGTGTTCAAATTTAATTCTTAAATCAACTAGGTGAACTCCCACTCAAAACAACATCCCTCGCAGTTGTTTTAGTGATTACACGAACCAAATCCACTACACCAAGTCCGATCATCACGTGAGATGATGTAGCCTCATCGGCGAACAATCTTCATGTTCATCATATCAATCATATGACTCATGCTCTACCTTTCGGTATTCCGTGTTCCGAGACCATGTCTGTACATGCTAGGCTCGTCAAGATTAACCTTAGTTTCCGCATGTGCAAATCTGGCTTGCACCCGTTGTATGCACACGTAGAGTCTATCACACCCGATCATCACGAGATGCTTCGAAACGACGAGTCTTAGCAACGGCGCCAACTAAGGACGAACACTTTATTACTTGATATTTAGTGAGAGGGATCATCTTATAATGCTACCGTCGCGATCTAAGCAATACAAGATGCATAAAGGATTAACATCATAGGCAATTCATAATTTATGTGATATGATATGGCCCTTTCTTCTTATGCCTTCGATCTCCATCTCCAAAGCACGGACATGATCTCCATCATCACCAGCATTGCGTCAAGGTCCGTGGCGCCGCTTGATGGTTGTTCATCTTCACTAGCAACTATTACAACTACTTGGAACAAAGCTATTACAAGATGAATAGACACGCAGGTCTTAACAGAATTAAAGACAACCATTAGGCTCCTGCCGGTTGCCGTATTACAATAAGGATCATTGCATACATCAAATACAATCACAATCACATGTAGGCCATATCACATCACAAAACCCCTGCAAAAACAAGTTAGACGCCTCTAATTTTCTTTGCAAGTTTTACGTGGCTTGGGGCTTTTGACTAAGAACGCATCTTACCTACGAAACTGAACCACAACATTGATACAAGTGCTATCAAGTACAAAGTGTAGATTTGATCTATACTATGATGGGAGAGACAGACACCCACAAAGCCACTTGTGCAATACGAGTTGCACGTCAAGCGTGGAGCAAGTCTCATGTACGATGACATGTAATGTTAGCCCGGGCCGCTTCATCCCACCATACCGCAAGATGCAAAGTACACATATAGCAAAAGACGGCACGAGCACCAACGCCCACAACCTCATTGTGTTCTACTCGTGCAACAGATCTACGCATAGACAAGGCTCTGATACCACTGATGGCTTCATAGCATGGAAAACAAAAAAATTCTACCGCAAGAACGAACAAAACCCAGATCTAATCTAGATAAAAGCCAAGATCTAATCTACTAGACATGAGCAACGAGATAGATCGGTACTAACCCTCGTAGAACCGAAAGCGTTAACGAGATTAGATCTCGTGGATGATGTAGTCGATCACTTGCCGATCTCAAGATCGTGTAGACGATCCTTCCGGCGCCGCGTTCCGGCAGCACTTCCGCAGACGGTCACACGTGTGGAGTCGAAGCAGACCTTCCTCTCCCCGTTCCAGCAAGCAGCGGAGGTAGTAGATCTTCTCCACGGAATCCCAGCAGCACGACGGCGTGGTGGTGGTGGTGGAGATGAGAAATCTGCAGGGCTTCGCCTATGCCTGTGCAGAAGAAACGTGGAGGAGAGAGGTGGCTGTGATTGGGAGTTATGAGACAAGGTGCAAGAGGGGGCTCCCCTCCCTTCTATTTAAGGGAGGGAGGCGCGCCTGGGGAGGGGGAGTCCTAGTAGGACTCCCCTCCTTGGGCCGTCGGTGGGAAGGGGGGAGGAATCCTCCTCCCCCACGAATCCGCGTCTATCCCCACTTGGACTCCCTTGATCCTTTCTTGGTTTTCAAGTAAACTCCAAGAAATCCTCTAGAACCTTCCAGAACATTCCGAAACCTTCTAGAATCTCCATACAAACACTCCGGAACATTTCCTAACTTAGAAAATGATTCCCAATATATGAATCTTATTCTCCGGACCATTCCGGATCTCCTCGTGATGTCCCGGATCCATTCCGAGACTCCGAACAACATTCGGTCTCCAACGCAAATTCCATATCTACTTCAAACAACTTCGAACCTTAAGTGTGTCACCCTACGGTTCGTGAATATGCAAACATGATGAAGACACCTCTCCCATCAATAACCATCAGCGGGATCTGGAGATCCATAACGGCTCCCACATACTCAACGATTACTTCGTGATCGATTGAACCAATTAACATACGAAACCAATTCCCTTTGTCTCGCGACATTCTACTTATCCGGGTTTGATCGTCAGTATCTTCATACCTAGTTCTTCCTCGTTACTGATAAGTACTCTTTACTCGTTCCATGTTATGTCATCCCTTGTGACCCAGTCACATGCTTGCAAGCTATCTAGATGACATTCCACCGAGAGGGCCCAGAGTATATCTATCCGTCATATGGATGGACAAATCCCAATCTTGGTCTATGCGCTTCAACACATACTTTCAGAATACCCAATGACACCTTTATAACCGCCCAGTTACGAAGCGGCGTTTGATGTCATCAAAGTACCCATCCGGTGATGGTGATTATCATAACCTCATGGTCGAAGGATTAGGTTACTATGTATTTCAAAGCTTACAGCAATACGAACTTAATGACTTGATCTTATGCTACGCTTACTATGGGTGTGTGTCCATCACATCATTCTCCTAATGATATAACCTTGTTATTAATCACATCCAATGTCCATGATCAGGAAACCATGATCATCAATCAATCAACAAGCTAGTTCAACAAGAGGCTTACTAGGGACTCTTTTATGTTTACAAAACACACAAGTATTAGTGTTTCCTAATAATACAATTATAGCATGGGATGTAAACATTCATCATAAACACAAAGATATAATAATAACCCCTTTTATTATTGCCTCTTGGGCATATCTCCAACAAGTTTATCAATATACCTATGGGGTTAAGTATCTTCAAAGCTGAACTCCTGAGGCAATCACTCAACATACTAGTCATAAATTGGAGACTTTTCTTATTGTACTTGTTTGGCAATATTATTTTCAGGGCAAGACTCGGTTAGCTACTCAACTAGAGCAAAAGATTCCACAACTAATTATCTGTACAAATAAAAAGCTTTACTCTAACTATTTTGAATTACTCCCACTAGCGTAGCATCTTAAGAAATTAACTAACTAGGATAAACATTTCAAATTTCTAAAGTGGGAGACATAGGACATACCTCTTCACCGGTTCTCTTCCTTATGCGGATGTGTTCCTTTAAAACTCAAGTCAAATCACTCTCATAATAATATTGAAGCAAAGAAGCAATATGCAAATCCACTTTCTCGGAAAAAGGATAAAAAGGGAAAATCTTTTTCTATATTTGAGAATGGGGATTAAATAATATAAAAGACTTGAAACCAATCAAGATACTAAGGAAATAAAAACAAATGAAAAATGAAAGAGAAAGCGAAAAGCAAAAAAAAGTAAAGTGTTGGGACAAGACCAACATGAGTGTTTCAAAGATCTCATGGAGCTACAGTACAACCTCATTATTACACAAATATAAATGCTTAGAGAACACTTCCCCAAGCTCAGGCTTTTGCAAGCCCATTTGTTTCTCATTGTGGTGGTGGTGGATAATCTCCCATGTTCCATGGATTACTCCAATCTGTGAACTGGGTTGAGAGATTCGCGGTGGCATCTCTAAGATTGATGGAGAAGTTTCTCATGTTTTGTATATTTCCTTCAAGCACGTAGATGTCTTCATAGGTGGTGTAGTAGTTTGCTGGCTGATGCTCTTGTTCGGTGCCTTCTTGTTCTACTTCTTCATCTTCTCCTTATTCATCCACGGGTACTTCTTGTGTTGAGGTAGTCTTGCTTCAACCTGCACATCATAACGCAAACGTCCATTCTCAATATAAAAAAAACCATTAGGAAAAGGAGCAGGGATCAAGTGATCGACTCTAGGTATATAATAAGTATGTACCATTTAATATAGAAATTATACCACAAGCTTTGAGAGTAGCGAAACCGAGACGGCGAACACCTACCAACGGTTGGATATTACCAAGGTTGATATGGAGTGCTCGAGCAAGAGTTGTGACAACTCCTCATCCGCATATGGGACCATGGACTTGAAGAGCTTGATGCTTAAGATAAAACACGAGAGGAGAGCCCAAATTTGGTGTTAAGTTATAGTTGTGAATAGCAGCTATTACGAGTATCATCATGTCCTCTTAATTGACTCTAATAAACTCACCATGTTCCTGCAAGGTGTTAGCAATAACATAGAACAAATAACGAACACTAGGACACTCAATCTGATTACCCTTGGGTGTAGTTCAAGGACCTCTCATAGAGTTAAAATAGTCCAAGGGTGTAGAAATCAAAATGAAACTAGTGGAGCGGATATCGGTGGTGGTGTTAGCGAACCCAAAACATTGATCCCATTGATCGAGCATTAAGTCATACTCATGGTTCATTAGACGGAAGGTGATGTTATCAACTCCCGGGATATCTTCCTCGGAGCAATAGGCTAGACACACCATATGCGACAAGGTGCCGAGGAACTCAAGTGTGAAGCAGTGATAAGTGGAAATGTCCCGAAAAACAAAGTGAAGCAAACCAACATTGTTGCATAGTAAATTTAAATCATGGCTGAGGCACACTTGGTGGATTTGATTTCTCGACTATTGAGACGGTTGAAAATGTTGAGGTGGTATTCCTCAGTGAACTCGATGCCAAGTGACTCAGGGGTTAGCACATCAACGGGTGGTGCGGCTTGTTCTGCAGCCATCGCACGTGTACGGCTCCTTGTGTTCATCTAAAATAAAATTAAAGCTAATTAAAGATTAGATCTAATATAAACATAGAAAAAATAATACTCGACACTTTCTACAAAAGAATCTTCTCTAAAGCCGAAAGTAAGAATGCTCATAATTAAAATTAGTTCAAGAACAATACCTAAGTCTAGATTGATAATGCCAAAGGATTGAGAAAGGTTTTTATGAAAATAAGTAGGGGATCGGAGAATAAACACACCTTGGATCACTTGTGTGTGAGGAATCTAAGAAAGAACGAGTAGAATTGTGGTTTGGAATTTGGAGGAAGAAGAAAGAGACTACATGTTTTAGGTTTACCTCCTCCATGGGGTTAAAATCACGGTCGAACATGTGGTACTGGCGAGCGGTACGGTCATAGTCCGCCTGTACCGGGTCTCGTTACCTTGGGGTAGACGTAGACTCCATGCGATGCATTCTGTACGAGTGTGTGGTATGGTCGCACGCCCCGTACTACTGGTTGTTAAGCGTGTAATATCTTTTCTTAATATATGATGTTTTTCTCCGGGGAATGGTATGGGCGCGCGGTACGAGAAGCTTCGGTCATACGTCAGGTCGTTAAAGACTCTGTCACCCGAGATAAAAATCTAAAAATCCATCCCTTTGTGTCGAAATGTGGTACAGGCGCGCGGTACAACCAGCTCCGATTGTACTTCTGGTTGTTAAAGCCTCTAAAAACATCAAAACTTAAAAAATTTCAGTATAAACTTCACACGCCTTTGCACATCTACTTTAACAAAAGAATCACAGCAAAAATACTTCGCAAAATTTAGTACCTTCTTTGGCCAAGTGTTAGGAAATATCATAGAGTGAGAGTTACCTTGATTTTTTCTCCTCTCTTCAATGGATCTTCTTGAACACTTGTTTATTAAAAATAAAAAAACAAAAAAAAACTAACACAAGTAAAAACTTTATTTTACATGGGTTTCCTCCCATGAAGCGCTTCTATTTAAGGTCAATTAGCTTGACCCTTACGGTGACCATTTGGGTTTTGGAAGTGGAACACCGACTCCAAAATAGTTAGCTTTCAAAGTAATGACACCATCATCATTAGGCTTGGCCTTTTTCTTCCTAGGGAAATGGACTAAAAAGGGTTCTCTAGATGGTAGTCCAATTCTCACATTCCCTTCATGTAAATTAGTTAAAGCTTTAATAATTCTTAGGAATGACCTACCTAGAGTTATAGGTGCCATGGGATCTTCAGGCATGTCCACTATAACAAGATCAATAAGAGCAGGACATCCTTTAGTCTCAACTACTATATTTTCTTTAATCCCTACAGCTTGTTTATAAGTTGAATCGGCAAGATGGACTCTCATTTTAGTAGTTGCAAATGGCCCAAGATTTAACTTATCAAATAAACTTTTATAAATTGATGAAACACTTGCACCAAGATCACAAAGTGCAGCTAATTCATTAACTCCTATTTTAATTTTAATAGTGGGCTCAAAGATATCATCAAGCTTAGCCAGAATTTTATCGGCTAGCCTTTTATACTCCATCACTAACTCGCGTACCTTTGATGCAACTTATTTTATAAACTATTGGTACATGACATCGTTGCCTTGTTCAATACCGGGGTTTTCACTTTGATCATCTTCAGAAGATCTTCCCAGTATAGTCCGGTGATGGCGCATTGCTATAGTCTAGCTCTTCAGGCTTCTCATCTTTTTCTTCTACCCTCATCATATTGTGGTCTTCTACCGGGTTTTCCTCGAGCTTTACCACAAATCATGCAAGTACGAGAGTTTGACTCTCGACTATCTTAACCAATTGTCCCTCCACGGTCTTGGTTCTTTCCTACAGAGCATGTACATCATTTCTAAGAGAAATGGCTTGGTTAGATAATTTACCAATAATATTATGATGGTTCTCCTTTATTTTAATAAGCATGTTATTTTGATCAGTTTGTGCTTGCATAAAGTTTTTTAAAGAATTCTCCAAAGGGAGAGTACCATGTGCTCCATTATGATTATAATTAATATTATTTGGAGCACCTGCAGGATTAGAATATTGTTTTTGAAAGTTCGAGCCATAGTTTTGACTCTTCCATGCATGGTTATAAAGATTACGAGCTATAAAATTGACTTCATTAGCATCAGTAGTGATAGCATTAACTTGGGTATCTTCCTTACCCTTTACAATATTTAAAAGCACATCTACCTTTGAACTAAGCTCTTCATTGTGCTCCTTGGTGATCGAAATCACCCTTTTTGAGGAGGTTCTCTCTACATGCCATTCGGTATGGTTGGTTTGCAACATTCACTTGCTTCCCCATGAAGGTTCCTCCTACTTCAGTATCGAGCATAGACTTAGACATTGGGTATAGAGCATTATAAAATAAATGTAATATAAGCCATTCTTCCATCCCATGACTAGGAAAGTTCATGACCACTTCCTTCATTCTCTCCCAAGCAAGTGCTAGTGCCTCGCAGTCTTCTTGTCTAAATCTTGTTGTGTTGGATATTAGCTACATAGTCTTAGCTGGAGGGAAAATTGTAGTCATAAAAATATTAATACATTCCTCCCAAGATTTAATAGTGCTTTAGGCAAATCTAAAAACCACTCCTTAGCCTTTCCTCTCAAAGATAAAGGAAATAAGCGTTATTTTACAGCATTGGGGTCAACATATTTTATGCACATCATGTCACATATCTTAGTGAATGTGTTTAGGTGCAAACCTGAATCCTTAGTAGCCGAGCCTCCAAATTGATTTTGTTCAAGCAAACTCAAGAAGTTAGGCTTAATTTCATAATCTTATGCATCAACAGCGTGCTGAATAATAGGTGCACGAATAAAATCAACATTGCGAGTAGCATACTCCTCAAGTTTCTTTTGAGCCATGGCTCTTTTCTTTTTGGTATTTTTGGAATAAGAGAAACAAATAAGTAACTAACTATTTTTTTGATTTTTAATAGATAACAAAACGTAAACCAATAACAAGAAATAAACTAAAAATAAAAATAAAACTAAAAACAAGGTCTCTAGTTACCTCACCATGATAGCGAATTGCTTCCCTGGCAACGGTGCCAAAAAAATGGTTGATACCTTCAATCCGGATTATGGATGCAGTATAGTAGTTTTTCCCTAGTAGACCTAGGTTTATTGAACCTTGGGAAATGATTGTTGTATGGAAATAATAAGGCATGTCTACAAGACTTTGTTTACTCATTTTACTTTATGTTTAGCAGACCTTTGTAGTTTACTTTGAATCGTTGGTTGTTGCAATGGATGGAAATAGGCCAGGTTTGAATATTCACTTGTAGATGCACATACATATGGGATAATGATAATAATAAGCACATTCATGTGTGAAATGATCTAATATATATAGGGTTATGGGCATCACATTGATAAACACTAAAGCCCTTGCAAGCCACAGGCATATAAATAGTATTTTGATCCAATCATTATACCATGAAGCAACGGGCTATGACAATTATTAAGTAAAATACAGATGAAAGCATTAATAATGGTGATTTTGTTGTTACTCCCAAGTGGATCCCTAAACAAAGACTGTACACCCCTTGATGTCACTAGGTTTCATGTGAAGTCACCGTTCAGCACTCATCTTACCTCGAGCCTTTATCAATCCCTGAGATCTTGGGTACCTACAAGTCCATGGAACGATACAAGAGACAAAGAAGCAAAGATATATGTCTCCTATTCAATCACCACACAATATTCACATGTATTAGATGCACGTAATCATTGCGAGGTTTCTCCCCAACCCGTAGACCGTGAGGACTACTCACTCATAACAATAAGGCCAAGGATAGAAAACATTATGCAAATACTTAGATTGAAATCAAATATTCTTACAATGGTCACCAAATAACAATGAGATCGCAAGTACAAGAAGATGGCTATGGATATGGAGTGGATGGAGGATCGATAGGATGAACTATGGTGGTGGATCTCCTTCCGTGGTGTTGTGATGCAATCTGAGAATGGCGGCTCTCTGCACGACGGTTGGAGTCTCAGAATATATAGGCGTCTCACAAAAGTTTAAGTGTTTGACCTAACGAAGCCAACACCACACAGTACGGGTGGGCCATACAGCCTTGCCCGTATGGCTGGTAGTTAACCTCGTAGACGCCTCATATGACCACACACATATGGTGGCGCATCATGTATTGGTTGTTGCAGCTATCAGAGGCGTATGATACACTGTCCTTAAGACATGTGAAATCCCATGAGTATGTTTCTAGGTATGGGTCAACCCTCTTGATTCCTGAGTCGATATCATCGTCGAGTTAGCGATTGACGATGACCGTCGGGTCCATGGTGTGGAGTGCTAGAACTAATGTCAGCTTGTTATCAGAAGAGAAGGAGACTCCATAACTTAGATCGGCGAGATCCTCCCGGTCCACGACGTATTCGTGATTGTTCATGATTTTTGCTGGGGACGAGATTTCCCCTTCGGTAGAGCCAATAGAAGATGCCAATGTTGCGTTTAGCGTTGTGATTTCTATTGATGGATCTGAAAGGAAGAAAGTTCCCACTGATCCGATGCGGAAGTTGAGGCTTCTGATCATTAGATCTATCACCTGGTCGAGGTTGTCGAAGGCTGGGAAAGGGGCGGGTGGGTGTGGATTGATGTAGACGGAGCCACGGATCTGACCGCTCCTGATCATCGGGTTGTTTCTTGGTGAAGGGGGAGCCACCGAATTCATGGCTCTAGCTCTCAGATTTCCCACAGATGGTGCCAATTGAAGAGGGGTAACCTCGGCAATGTCCAAAGTCATGGACTTGGGTTTCAGGGAAAATGAGAGTGCTGGTGATTTCGTCAGCTTATTAGATAAACAAGGGAGGAAATTTATCCAGGTTCGGGCCCTTGTAGAGGAAACTTTAACACCCCAAAACTACTAAACAAAATTATCAAGTTCTAATCACCCAAATTTAGGGTTAACAAAAACTTTTATTTCAAAAATCTATATGAATACATGTGTGTTTTGTATTAGTTTAGGATTGAGTGAATTGCCATGTTTGATTGCTACAAATGATAAGAAATGTTTTAAAGATGAATGCTACATCATCTAGGCCAATTACAAACAAAATCCAAAGAAAAAGAAATCAAATCTGAATTAAATAAGCTAATGGTCATTTTGACCAAAGTTAACTACTAGGCCACTTTGAGTGTTCCTAGAAAAGAATTTCTAACAGAAACAATTCCACTTGTTTTCACCCCTTTCTAGACCAAGTAAAAGTGAATCCAAGCCCACTTTACAAACTAACCAAAACTATTTTCAAATCTATTTAAAGGACAATTCAAAATTGAATCAAGCTCATATGGTAAGATCACCATTTTGCAAAAACCAACTAAGTCAATTCACCTTGCCTTTTCCAAGAAACCATAGATAACCAAGTATAAGTTTAGATCACTCACCAAATTTCATTCAAAATTTTCAAACTAAATTTCTTTCGGTCATTTAATCAAACACCTGGCAGACACTAATCAAATCCTGGCCTAACTTCATTGTTTGGGCATTGATCACTAGACCAAATACCCTCATTCCACTCCCCATGTCTCCCCCAGCCTCTAGCCGCACCAGACACGCTTCCCCTTGGCAGTTTTGCACCAGTGCGCCGCCGCCCGAAGACGCCGCGCAAGGTCGACCATGGACCGCTCACCAAAGACCATGCCGCCCTCTCCCACGATGCGCACCAGACAGGCGATCGTCCACCGCCACCCCTGTCCAGCCCACAACCACAGCCAGGCCCTGGACCACCCCAGCAGCACCGCACCTAGTGTATATGTGCCGTGCCAACAGCGCGCCAGAGCGCTGCACCCGACCAGCTCGCACACTCCGCGCCTAGCTCTCACCTCGCGTGCACAGACTCGCCATGATCACAACTAGCTCCCAGACACCCCCGTTTGTCGCCGCACGACTCGTAGCTCCCGTGCACTGTCTCGAACACCGCCGCGTCTGCGCAGAGCGTCGCACGCGCTCGACCGTTCCAAACCGCCCCATGCCTCGCCATTAAGCCATGGATGATCGCCAGGGAACACCGCACTGCCCTACCCGCAGCCACGCCATTAGCACGCTGTACCACCGTCGCCGGAGACGCCAGCCCATCCCGCTCGGTCCCCTCGTCGGTGTATAAATAGAGGCCCGCTCTGCCTCAATTCTCCACACCACCTCACTCCCACTCCTCACAGACACTCCCACACCCTTCCCCGAAGCAAGACGAGCACCGCTTCGCTGGAATTTCGCCGGATCCCGCCGCTGCACTGAAGGAAGGGCACCGTCGATTGGAGTCGCCCCAGGAGCCGCCATGACCACCATTCGAACCGCCGTTGTCGACCACGTCGTTCGCCCCCATCGCCGACCCTAGCTGGAGCTCTGGTGAGCCTCACATGACCCCCACTGCCATGTTAGGGTTTAGACCTCGCCGGAGCTATTCGTCGTCAACGATGAACCTCCACCGTTGGATCGTCTTCTAATCGTATGGCCTAGAATGCATGATACCGTTTCGGTTAGACTAGGTCGCTGACTACTGGAACACCCCTGTCAGTAGCCCTTTGCGCTGCGCTGTGCAGATTGGGCCGGCCCAGTTAGTTTCCCGCGCAGGCCTGTGAATTCAAATAGTTATTTTACAATTTAGTTAAAACCATATTCTGTCAGTAGATTAAAAAATCAATTCGAAGAGATTCACTAAACCAAATTGCATGATTCAAATTTTGTAAGAAAGGTATTTAAATTATCTATCCAAGCCCGTTGGATTCCAATCATTTGGAGTTAGAGATCACCTATAACAAAAAGAATAAAATAGAGACTTTTCAACTTCAAACATTTTTCAAAAATCAGCCATAAATTCTTTTGAGTTGATTCCAACTCTCAAAAATCACATTTGATAAGATCTATCTGAATATGTAATAATATTTAGGTTTGCATGTAGTGACATTGGACTAGTACCAAAATAATGCTATATAGGCATTTCTAGTCACTTTAATTCTATTAAATCATAATCTTAAACTTTATAAAATATGGTAAACACTTGAAATCACATTCGCATGTATTAGAATATGTGGTGATGACATGTGTCAACATGATCCCATATTTTAATTAGAGAATATTAAATCTTATTTATTTTCAATGAGTAGAAATTACATTTCTAAAATAAGACAAATAAGATTAATTCTTTAATTCATGTGATGATTGTGATGATGCTAGATCATCAAGTGTGAACCTTGATTTGCTAAATAGAAGTAGTTAAGTATTGTTTGGTGATTGTGTACCTCGTATTCATTTATAGACGATAGTACCGACCCGGGATACAAGGAGGAGTACTACCAAGAAGAAGAAGAAGAAGAAGAAGAAGAAGAAGAAGAAGAAGAAGAAGAAAAGTTCAACCACTACACTACTCAAGGCAAGCCTAGCACTACAAGTTAACTATGCAAGTTAACACTTGCCCCCTTCATAACTTAAGCAAAATGCATTAGACATGCTTTGTTATGCAACTTTGATTATACCAATCCCAAGTTTTACTTGTAAGCTTTATTCTTTTACTCTACCAAAGTTCTTTACTTTTAGTTGGTACTTTGCGAGTATTGGAAAAATAGTATGGATACCATAAAGAGTATAAAACTAGGCATAACTAGTTATACTTAGATGTCATTCCAAGGCATGAGATTGGAGATTTGCACCCTCATTAGCGAATACCCTCAACTTTAGTGGCTAGTGCTAAGCATAAAAGTGGATCACTTTAGATGGGAATACTTGGTGAAAATGATTATGAAAACCTTGGAATGAGGATTCATTTTATTGAAATGTTTTGACATGAGTTATGGCCACAAAAGGATTTGATGATGAAAATGTTGAGGCATGAGCCTTAGCCCTTTATAAAAACTGATGGTTGGGTTCGGATGTGATACCATTCCAATTTTACCGTACAACCACAATACCCGAATTGGGTAGGGCTTAGCTGGAAGTTTATATGCCTTGGTATGGGTTCCCTCACGGAAGAGGTTGAGCTGAGGCTACCTCGTGAGTGTGAATGTCCACCTATGTAGTGCCCAGGATGGCAGATGGCCATGGCTGGGAGGCCAAGATCATAGGGGAGGTGCCTATACTAGAGTGTGTAATTGAAAGGTTATGATTGATTATCCTCATACTAAGTATGATGATTCACGGTTATCCCTGACAGATGTATCGAATTTTCTAGCGAAAGTGTACCACCTTTGCAGAGTGTTAAACTATTCGAATAGTCGCGTCCGCGGTCATGGATAGTCGGAGTGGCCATAATGTTCCGTCGTCAGATGTTTTCAAAATGACTTGTGAAGTGAACTATGGTTTTTGACTTGACCACAACAGGGTTGTAAACATGAAAACTAGGTTCCCACTTAAGCTATTTAGAACATTAACTTAGTTTTCTTTAATTCTAAAATCAGTTTTAGATAAATCTGGCTTTTTGCAAATAAACCTAGAGCTTAAGATTCCTACTAGAACTACCTTACTTGTTAGTGATAGTTTGCGAGTACTTAAAGAGTACTCATGGCTTTGTCCCTAGCTATTCCCGTGGCAAGACTATGAGGAGGACTATCAGGATGATGGACAGCAGGACATCTATGACAACTAGGATCATCTCCCATCGTCAGCATTGCCTGTGACCCTGAAGATGGAGCCCACTTCTATGCTTATTATTCCGCTGCTGGTTTGTATTAAGACTAGATCATGAGATCCCTTATTTGTGTAAGACCTTATTATGGTTTGTAATGGATGATGTACTATGATATCCAATATGTTATGTCTCACAAAAATGGTAATCCTGGGATTGCGATGTATGGCATAACAGGCATCTGGGATTAAAAATCCGGGTGTTGACAAGTTGGTATCAGAGCCATACTTACCATAGGAGACCCTAGTTAGAATGGACGTCCGAACAAAAACTAAGTTCCAAAACAAAAGAAGTGAGTATTTATGAAAACCTATTCCCATTCTTATCCTTGATTCTTTCAAAACAAATCATGTTCCTCAAAAATTCTTACATTCCTACATAAAATTTGACACACTTGATCACCTCACTAACTTACTCATCCTAAATTCTTATAGATGGAAGTTCAGTATTGCAAGTTCTACCAGTTGGGCAATAGAGGTCAACTGATCTTTGAGAGGGATCTAGATGCACTATCAGAGTACCTTGAGCGCCTGCATCCGGAATTCTTTGGGGAACAACTCAATGATCACGTAGGAGGAGATCTACAATGGCTAATAGTTGCAGATCTCAGAGGCGGAATGGAAGCACCTACTTTTGAGAAGATCCAATTCACCTTGCGAGAGGACAACTGGCTAGCTAGATTAGCCAGTGCTATGCATGAAGCGCTTGCCCGTCTGTGTGCGAAAAACATCAACTGATCTAGGGAACTCGCTTTACTCACTTTGCAAGGCGTGATTCTATGGGAATGCCATTGGAGATGCCAAGTCACACGGAGTTGAAGCGCCAGGTGGAAAATCTTGACTTCATGTTATATGATATGCAAAAGGAATTGGACAATGCCCAAGCCTACGCCAACCACAACCTTTCCATTGCCGTCAAGAAGGACCAGACTCTCGCCATTCTTGCCAAGGAGCGCCAATCACTTCGTCGTCAACGCGACAAGAAGGATTGCACCATAGATCATCTTCGCAAGAAGGTGGTCGCTCTCGAGAAGACCATCCGTGAACAGGAAGTCCAGCTTGAAGCAAAAGAGGAGGAGGAAGGTGAAGATATCCAGGGAGATCTTCACTCTTACCTCAGTGATGACAACGACTACCTGGAGGATGATGCCATGGATTTCTACACCGATGATGATTCTGACTTCATTGATGATGAGTAGATGCACTTAATCACTACCGTAGGAGTGAGTTGTATCGGTCCCACTGTATCGTAGTTTCATAGAATGGTTCTTAAAACCATCTGTTTTCCATTTGTGTTGTGAGGTGTGTTTGTATTGTGTGCTTGAATGAATGAATGAGAGGAAGAAGTTAGTTTGCAAAACCCGAGTCAAACTCAAAGTTTAAAGCTTTTGAAAAACAAACCCATGAACCTTAGAAATTTCCCTCTTATCTCATTATCTATCTCAATCTTCAGATGACTCGTGGAAACCCTGGAGGAAGCAGCTCATCTCAGGACCCGATATTGCAGATTCTGCAGATGCTAGTTTCTGACCGTGAAGCTAGTAGAGCCGAACGCCAAGCCAACCTAGCCACTCTTCAATAGATAGCTCAGATTCCCCACAATAATCAAGGCCATGGAAATTAGGATCACCAAGGATCCAAGCTTAAGAACTTTCAGAATACCAATCCCCCTATCTTCAACAAATCTAAGGATCCCTTAGATGCTGATGACTGGCTGCAAACCATGGAGAACAATCTGGAGGTCGTAAGAGTTGAAGCCAATGAGAAAGTATTGTTTTCCACCCATTATCTGGCAGGAGATGCAAGAGCCTGGTGGAATAGCACCCGTACCATGAATGATGGTCACATGATGACTTGGGAAGTGTTCAAGATCAAGTTCAGCCGCACCCATGTGCCACAAGCTTTGGTCACCAGAATGAGAGATGAATTCAGGGAACTGAATAAAGGAAGGATGACGATAGTTGAATACCGTGATAAATTTCTGTCGCTACCTAGGTATGCCCCTGATGAGATCAACACTGAAGCCAAGAAGAAAGAAAGGTTCTTGAATGGATTGCATGATGAGATGCAGACTGTGTTAGTCAACATCCGTTTGGGAGATCTAGAAGAGCTTGTAGACTCTGCCATCCAGATGGGAGGGAAGATAAACCAAGCCAATGACAACCGCAAGCGCAGGATGATGCACCAGACTGGGTCCCACAATACCCAGAAGTATCGCCCCAACCCGTCTGCAGGATATGCCCCAAGAAACAACAGACCCCCGATGTCCCGTCCAAGCTACCCTAATGGTAGCGGAGGAAACTTGAAGTTTGGAGGAAACCATAACAACAACCCCGGCAACTCCAACAACTTCAGCCGTGCACCGCCCAAGTCCAACAACAACAACAATACTGCCTCAAGGACTAGAAGCAATGTTGTGCATGTTGCAGCCAAAGACAAGTCCTAGATTACTTGCTTTGAATGTGGAGTCAAGGGTCACTACTCCAACAAGTGCCCCAAGAAGATTGCAGCAGCCCCCAATGTGAATACCCCCGCTCAGCAACAGCGCCGTGTTTAGCCTGGAAGGAGATTTGCCCCAGGGAACTCGCTCAACCGCAACGGCCGTCTGTTCCACATGAATGTTGGAGAAGCTCAGGAAGTGCATGATGTCGTGTTGGGTATGTTTTCTATTAACTCAGTACTTGCAAGAGTGTTGTTTGATTCTGGAGCATCACACTCGTTTGTTACAGAAGAATTTGCATGCACTAGTAAGATTCAACCAACAAAATTGAAGCATCTTATGATAGTTCAAATACCTGGTTCAACCACCAAAGCTAGAAAAATTTGCAAGGCTGTACCTATCAGAATCCATGGAATAGATTTTTATGCCAATCTAATAGTACTTGGAACCAAATGTTTGCAAGTAGTACTAGGGATTGGATGTCGAAACATAAAGGATTGATCGACTGTGCCAAGAAAGCCATAACCATGACCAGTAGCTCTGCAGTATCAGTAGAGCACGTATCTGAGACCTTGCCCCGTCAGTTCAAATGCAACAAGAGTCTAGCCCAACCAACCATAGACCAAGTCAGAGTAGTCTGTGAATACCCCGACGTATTCCCAGATGAATTGCCCGGTATGCCCCTAGCTCGGGATATCGAGTTCATTATTGAACTAATTCCTGGAACTGGACCCATAGCTCAGAGACCTTATAGTATGAACCCATATGAACTAGTGGAGATGAAGAAGCAACTTCATGCTATGCTGGAGAAAGGTTTGATTCAACCAAGCGCATCGCCATGGAGATCACCTATTTTATTTGTGGATAAGAGAGATGGAGGTAACCGTTTGTGCATAGACTACCGGAAGTTGAATGATGTCACCATCAAGAACAAGTACCCACTTCCCATGATAGAGGATCTATTTGACCAATTGACCGGTGCCAGAGTGTTCTCTAAGATTGATCTTAGAACTGGTTATCATCAACTCAAGATTCGTGCAACGGATATTCCAAAGACCGCCTTTACCACCAGATATGGATTGTATAAGTATACAGTCATGTCTTTTGGATTAACCAATGCCCCCGCTTATTTCATGAATCTCATGAATAAGATTTTTATGAATTTCTTGGATAAGTCTGTCGTTGTTTTTATAGACGATATTCTAATCTATTCCAAGTCAGAAGAAGACCATGAGCTACATCTGGGAACCATCCTTGAAACCCTTAGAGAGCATTAGTTGTATGCCAAGTTTAGCAAATGTCAGTTCTGGCTGAAGGAAGTAGGATTCCTAGGACATATTGTGTCGGTAGGAGGAGTCATTGTTGATCCCGCCAAGATCAAAGATGTTGAAGAATGGGAAGCCCCAACCACTCAAACCCAAGTCCATGCATTTCTCGGATTAGCGGGATAGAACCGCAAGTTTGTTGAAGGATTTTCGAGCATCGCAAGACCGATGACCCAATTGTTGAAGAAAGATAAGAAGTTTGAATGGACCGATAAATGTGAAGCAAGTTTTCAAGAGCTCAAGAAGAGATTGATTTCAGCCCCAATTCTGATTATGCCAGATATCAAGAAGCCTTTTGATGTGTATTGTGATGCATCCAAGATTGGTCTCGGATGTGTGTTGATGCAAGAAGGCAAAGTCATAGCATATCTGTCCCTACAACTGAAGCAGCATGAGCAAAACTACCCTACCTATGATCTTGAACTAGCAGCCGTAGTTTTAGCCTTGAAGACATGGCGTCATTACCTGATGGGTAACCGCGGTGAGATTTATTTGGATCACAAGAGTCTGAAGTATATTTTCACACAGAAGGATCTGAATATGAGGTAAAGGAGATGGATATAGTTAGTCAAGGATTTTGACCTTGACCTTCACTATCACCCCGGCAAAGCCAATGTGGTAGCGGATGCTCTTAGCAGATTGCCATGTAGGTTAAACACCATGATCATAGAAGCCCAGCCAAGTTTGCATGAACAGTTGGAGCAGTTTAGAACAGAGGTAGTTAGCAAAGGATTTTTAGCTAGCATTGAACTTCAACCCACTTTGATCAGTCAGATCAAGAAGGCGTAGAAAGGAAATGCAAGTATCGACGGAATCAAACATCGTATCGATACAGGAAAGGTACCTGGATTCACCGAGGATGAAGAAGGAGTTTTGTGGTACAAAGGACGTATTTGTGTGCCAGTAGATTCAGAGCTGAAGCAAGTTATCATGCAGGATGCTCATGATACTCTTTATTCTATCCACCCCAGAAGAACAAAGATGTATCAAGATTTGAATGAGCAATTTTGGTGGCACAAAATGAAGAGAGAAATCGGAAGCTACATAGCCAAGTGTGATATCTGTCAGAGAGTCAAAGCGGAACATCAGAGACCCGTAGGACTATTGCAACCATTGCAGATTCCGGAATGGAAATGGGATTCCGTCAGAATGGACTTTATCACCGGTTTGCCTACTTCTAGTAGGGGAAATGACTCTATTTGGGTCATAGTTGATAGACTTTCCAAGGTAGCCCATTTTATACCTGTCAAGACACTACCAGAGTTCAAAACTAGCAGAGCTGTACATTGCTAAAATCGTCAGTTTACATGGAAACCCCAAGACCATAGTGTCAGATCGAGGAACCCAGTTTACCTCAAGATTTTGGCAGAAAGTGCAAGAAGGATTAGGAACCAAGTTGAATTTCAGCACAGCTTATCACCCGCAAACTGATGGACAGACTGAAAGAGTCAACCAAATCTTAGAAGATATGTTGAGAGCTTGTGTTCTAGAGTATGGATCAAAATGGGAAGATTGTCTGCCTTTCGCAAAATTCTCATACAGCAATAGTTATCAAGCCAGCTTGCAAATGGCCCTATTTGAATTTCTGTATGGAAGAAAGTGTCGTACCCCCCTGAATTGGTCACAAGTAGGAGAGAGTCCGATTTTTGGACGCAACATCCTACGAGAAGCCGAAGAGAAGGTCCACAAAGTCCGTGAGCACCTCAAGACCGCCCAATCCAGATAGAAGAGTTATGCCGACAATAGACGTAGATACCTGACCTTCAATATCGGAGATTTTGTGTATCTCAAAGTGTCACCTTTGAAGGGAATGCAGTGTTTTCAACTAAAAGGGAAGTTAGCCCCCAAATATATTGGACCCTTCAAGATTTTGAATCACCGAGGAGAAGTATCATATAACCTGGAACTGCCAGAGGAGATGTCAGCCATCCATGATGTGTTCCATATCTCGTTACTTCGCAAATGCCTAGAAGTTTTGGAGAAGACTTAAGTGTTCAAGAACATCGATCACCGATCCATTGATATCAACAAGGATCTTACATATCGTGAAGTGCCCATCCGTATTTTGGAAGAAGCTTTCAGAACCACCAGGACCCGGAGTATCAAGTTTCTCAAGATCCAATGGAGCAACCATACTGAAGAAGAAGCTACCTGGGAGCGAGAAGATTACATTAGGACTGAGTTTCCAGATCTCTTTAGTTCCTAGTTTTTCTTAAATCTCGGGACAAGATTTTGTTTAAGGAGGGAAGGTTTGTAACATCCCAAAAACTCTAATCAAGTTTATCAAGTTCTAATAACCCAAGTTTAGGGTTAACAAAAACTTTTATTAAGAAAATGAATATGAATGCATGTGTGTTTTGCATTAGTGTAGAATTGATTGAAATTGCCATGCTTGATTGTTACAAATGATGTGAAATGGTTTAAAGGTGAATGCTACATCATCTGGGCCATTTACAAAAAAAATCAAAAGAAAAAGAAATCAAATATGAATAAATAAAGCAAATGGTCATTTTGACCAAAGTTAACCACTAGGTCACTTTGTGTGTTCCTAGAAGAGAAATTTTAACAGAAACATTTCCACTTCTTTTCACCCCTTGCTAGACCAAGTAAAAGTGTATCAAGGCCCACTTTACAAACTTACAAAAACATCTTTCAAATCAATTTAATGGACAGTTGAAAATTGAATCTAGTTCATATGTTAAGATCCCACTTTTTCAAAAACCTATCAAACCAATTCCACTTGACTTCTCCAAGCAAACATAGACACTCAAGCTTAAGTTAAGATCACTAAAAAACTTTCATTCAAAAATTCCAAAGTACATTTCTTGCGGACTTTACAACAAACACCTTGTAGACATAGAACCATTACTGCCTAACATCACTGTTTTGGAGCAGTAATCTCCCACCTCAGTGTCCCCTCTTAACCCCCTGTCTCCCCTGAGCCTAACCAAGCACCAGACCAACCCCCCTTTGGCCGTTATGCACATTGGAGCGCTTCCCATTCTTGGTCGTCGCCGGTCGACGGCGGATAGTGCACCAAGAGCCATGCCGCCCTCTCCCATGATGCGCACCAGACACGCCTCGCTCCATAGCCACCCCCTGTCCTAGCCTCGACCACAGAAGATCCCTGGACCACCCTAGAACCTCCGCGCCCTATGCCTCTGTGCCATGCCCAGAGCAAGCCAGCTCGCCGCGCCCGACCAGCTCGCCAAGACCACGCCTCGCCCTCGCCTCGCGTGCACTAGCTCACCATGATCACCCCAACCCCGCACACAACCCCGTTTGCCGCCGCGCAACCCGCAGCTGCCGCACGCCGTCACAAACACCTCTGTGTTCGCACGGAGCGCCGCACGCTCCCGACCAAACCACACCACCCCACGCCTCGCCATTACGCCCGTGAGAACCGCCAGGGAACCATGCACCATCCACTAGCCTCCGCCACGCCGATAGCAGCCTGTAGCATTGTCACCGACTAGCCCGCACTTGCACCGTTTGGTCCCCTCACCGCAGTATAAAAGGAGGCCTCGTCTGCCTCATTTGTTCACACCAACACCCTCACCACTCCTCACTGATCCTTCCCCACTTCTTCCTGGAGCAAGGCGAGCTCTCTCTCTCGCCAGAATTTGGCCGGAGCCCGCCGCTGCTGGAGGAGAAGGGCATCGTCGATTTCGACCACCCCAAGAACTGCCATGACTGCGCCTCGAACCGCCATCGTCTACCACATCGATCACCCCCATCACCGACCCTACATGGAGCCCAGGTGAGCCTAGCCAGACCCCCACCGCCGCATTAGGTCATTTTCCTTGCCGGAGTAATTCGTCATTGACGATGACTCCCAGCCGTTGGATTAGAATTAGATCGTAAGGCTAAGATACGTAGATACCGTTTCACTTAGATGTAGTTGCTGACGAGTGGACCCCCTCTGTCAGCAGCCCGTTGCGCTGTGCAGTGCAGTTGGGCCGGCCCGTTTAGCTTTCCCGCGCATCCCAGGGAATTCAAATATTAATTTTCTATTTTAGTTTAAACCCTATTCTGTCCACAGATTCAAAAATCAATTCAGAGAGTTTCACTAAACCAAATTACATGATTTAAATTTTTCTAGAAAGGTAATTAAATTATCTATCCAAGCCCATTGGATCTAAATCATTTGGAGTTAGAGATAATCTTTAGTAAAAATACTAAGACAGAGACTTTTGCAACTTTAAATTTTTTCAAAAATCAACCATAATAGCTTTTGAGTTGGTTCCAACTCTCAAAAATCACATTTGGCAATATCTATCTGAATATGTAAAAATATTTAGGTTTGCATGTAGTGACATTGGACTAGTACCAAAGGAATGCTATTAGGACATTTCTAGTCACTTTAAATCTATTAAATAATAATCTTAAACTTTATAAAATATGACCAACACTTTAAATCACATTCCCATGTATTAGAATATGTGGTGATGATATGTGTCAACATGATCCCATATTTTAATTGGAGAATATTAAATATTAATTAATTTCAATGAGTAGAAATTACTTTTCTAAAATAAACTAAATAAAACTAGTTCTTTATTTCATGTGATGATTGTGATGATGCTAGATCATCAAGTGTGAGCCTTAGTGTGCTAAATAGAATTAGTTAACTAGTGTTTGTGTATCCCGTATTTATTTATAGACGATAGTACTAACCCAATCTACGAGGAGGAGGAGTTCTACCTAGAAGAAGAGGAGGAAAACTTCAACCACTGCTCTACTCAAGGAAATCCTAACACTACAAGTTAACCATGCAAGCTTTAACCCAAGCAAGATGCATTAGGCATGCTTTGGTTATATACTTTGATTTATACCCATCCCAAGTTTTACTTGCAAGCTTTACTCTTTTACTTTACCAAAGTTCTTTACTTATAACTAGTGCTTTGTGAGTATTTGAAAAGATAGTATAGATAGCATAAAGAGTATAAAACTAGGCTTATACTAGATGTCATTCTATGGCATGAGATTGAAGATTAGCACTGCTGACTCGTGTAATAACGAGCTCGTTGGGGAACCCCGAGAGGAAGGTATGATGAGCACAGCAGTAAGTTTCCCTCAGTTAGGAAACCAAGGTTATCGAACCAGTAGGAGCAAGGAATCACCTCCAAGGTGTTGTTGCCAACTTGGAATCCTGCACAACACAACCACAGAACTTTGCCCCCAACTTACAGTGAGGTTGTCAATCTCACTGGTTTTGCTGAAAACAAAGGATTAAACGTATTGTGTGGAAGAAACTAAAAGATTGCAGAAAATAAACAGAAAGCAGTAAACAGTTGTAGATTGATGGTAAAAGAAAGGACCGGGTCCATAGTTCACTAGTGGTTGTTCTCCTTAAGATAGATAACATGTTGGGTGAACAAATTACAGCAGGGCAATTGACAAACATCGAGAAAGCATACAAGCATATACTAATCATCTTGACTCCTTTGAGATTTGATTGGGCATTACAACATTATACATAGACCGTAATCGAACTGCATCTATGACTAATAATCCACCTTCACGTTATCATCAGAACCCCCTCTAGTATTAAGTTGCAAGCAATAGATAATTGCATTACGCATTGCGTGTAAAGTAAACAATATGATTGTTCTATGAACAAAGGATTGCTGTTTTCTCCCTAGTAGCAACAGCACATCTAGTACCTTAGAGATTTCTATCACTTCCCCAAATTACTAGAGGCATGAACCCACTATCGAGCATAAATACTAACTCTTGGATTGCTAGCATCTACTTGGCCAAGATAGCTACTAACAACGGAAAGCATGCAAGATCACAAATAACAAAGACATGATAGAATCAATAATCAATCTTAAATAGCATCTCAATATCCATCGGATCCCCGCAAACACAACATGTAGGATTACAAATAGATGATCTTGATCATGAACGGAGCTCACAAGATCTAAACATGGTAGCACAAAGGAGAAGAATCAACCATCTAGCTACTACATGGACCCGTAGTCCTAGGATAAACTACTCACACATCACACCGGAGGCTTGCATGGTGATGAAGAAGGCCTCCAGGGTGAATTCTCCCCTCCGGCAGGGTGCTGGGAAGAGCTTCAGATCCCTCCCGGTCTAGGGATGGAGATGACGGCGGCTACAGACTCTTTCGTGGAATTTTTATCGGGTTCTTAGAGTTTTTGTATCGGAGGCGATATATAGGCGAAAGGGGAGGCCGAGGGGGTGCCCTAGGTGGCCGCACCACCCCCTGGCGCGGGCCAGGACTGGCAACGTCACCAGGTGGTGTGGGCGGCCCCTGGCCCCTCTCCGTCTCGTATTCTGGCTCCATGTCCTCCTCGGTGAAAAACTGACTTTGGCTTTTGTCCCGTCCAATTCCAAAAATATTCATTTTCTGACTTTCCTAGAACCAAAAATAGCAGAAAACAGGCAACTGGCACTGTGGCATCTTGTTAATAGGTTAGTCCAAGAAAGTGTATAAAACTTACTCCAAAGTGTGGACAAAACATAAGAAGTAGATAAAAACCAAGCATAGAACATCAAAAATTATGGATACGTTAGCAACGTATCAACATCCTCAAGCTTAACTCATGCTCGTCCTCGAGTAGGTAAGTGATAAAAAGAAATAATAATTTTTGAGGTGACATGCACCATCATAAACTTGATCAAAGTATTTGTAAAACATTGATAGCTGGGATCATAGTACTTCAACATAGCATGAAAGATGAAGTTCTAACAATAATACATAGCAACTATGTTGCAACATGAAAAGGCGCAAATAAAAGATTCATGAATAACAATGCTTTGCAAGACGTTTGTTTGTTTCTCATAAAGAAAACATAGCATATTGGCATTCAGCTTGTCCCTCATAGAGTAGTAAACATAACTGCATAGGACACCTTCAAAGTTCATAAGAGTGACTAGATACAAATAGTTTAAGAACAAGCAATATCAAAATTATGCATCAATCAACAAGTCTTGGGACAATGCACATAGAACTAAGAATGGTCGCTATGCTCTCTCAATAGGTGCATAAAGATGGAAGGTGGAGAATCAATATAAAAATAAAAGAAAGGCCTTCATAGAAGGAGGTAGGGATTCAAGTTTCATAAAGAGCTTCCAAACATTATGGTACTTATTAGCTTTCAGCTCTCATTGCCCCTATCATAAGCATCTTGAAGTGATTAAGGTTAAAGTGAACAAACTATGGAGTATATGCTTGATAAAGTATAAGTTGGAAATCGCATGTCCCTTGAATACGAGGCCCGCTCCTCATGCTACTCAAGTTTAGTTACCGATAAGTTCTTGTCATAATAAGTACATGTGTATCATAGAGAACCGCCAACGGGGTACCCCTTACCCCTTACCTGGTTGTTTCTCGAGGGGATACCGCTTAGTTGCTAATACAATGGCATTTTAAATTGGTAACAAATAGAATTTCATGTAATATACTAAATGCAGGCAATGCATTATATAATACACAAGATGTTTGTTGTGAGCACCCAAAAGGAGGAAATCGTCTCCTATACATTTCGCTAGTTCATTACATGATTTTATGTTCTAGGCTTATAGAGGAAAATCTTCAGGTTCAGGAACATTTTTGTCACCTTCGTTTGCTTGGCAATTCTGATTCAAAGTGGATGGTTCACTGCTTGGTTTTTTGGTTCGAGGTCTAGCGAGCATGAAATACTCAATCTTGTATACCAGATCTTCCTTCAGTTTATCTCTGAACGCGAGTATTTCATCAGCTGCTACAGAACCTTCTATCATATTTTCCTAGAACATGAACTGAATTTAAGCCCACCTGCGCATTAGATAAAAATGATCGCAAATTGTGTAATACAGTAGCAGTATAATATAAAAAACAATAGAATCTACGTGAGTTATCAATTAGAGTAGAAGAGAGCTGCAAGCAATAATAGCGAACATCTGGGTCAGATAGAGTGGATATGTAGAGCAAAAATGCATAGATTGATAATAAAGTATAGTAAAAGAAGGAATTTGACATTCCGGAGGAAAATCCAAGTGAGTGAAAGTTGAGAAGATACCTGTTGGTTCTTATTTTTCCAAACATGTGCGAGCCGGAGTATGATTCTGGACACGGGTCAGCGGGTAGACAAATCTTTAGCCGAGCTAGTCTGCATTATCGATCCGGTGAATTTTCTGCACAATATATTAATTCGTAATGTTCAATGATAATCAGTAATAGGAAAAGACAATGGTAAAGTTTATACCTCTAGATAAATTGTGTGTCAATGCATCCAGAGAGTGGGGAAACTTAACAGCAGGCAAACCATTGCAAGCAGGACACCTGACTACTCGGCATGAAAACGAGAGGAATCAAGAAGGGTACCTTCATCCGAGCATGCCAAACCTGAAGAATAAGTATGCGGTAATAGAACCCAACAAACTAAACCATGCAGCTGGAGAACTAAATTGGGATCAATATGCAGCTAATCATTAGAGGGGTCCTCATCATCTATAAATTCATGAAGCATGGACGACCAACCAGCAGGAGAGACGTCTTCAGAAGAGTCCACCGCGTCAGTGCAAACAATACCGAAAAGAAAACGAAAATAAGAAACATCCCTAATCATGACAGGCAGAAACATGGAGAGCAGAAGAGCAAGAAGTGAACCTTGAGTAGAATAGCTTGCACCAAAAAACAGAGATGGCACAAGGCCAATAACCTTGAACCAAATAACCGCCAACTCCAGTTGGATGGAAGTAGTCTGCAAAGGAGAGAAAACGTATCAGAAAACAATCAGCAGAAAACAGAACACAGCAATAACAAACACGATGCTATTAAGAGGAGTGTTGCCGACAACGCCATGAAAGGGAACAGTAGCTGTTACATCATGCACCGGGCGTTTACCAAACCTGATATCCGCGCAAGCTGCTCTGCCAATAAATAACCAGCATCAAGGTCATTAGACAATTCAGCGGGCAGGCCGGCAGGCAAACCAGGCCGAGCACCCATATCAGAAGAAATGAAAGCCGCGACAGGCTAACGAGAAGCAAGAGAACCACGCCCGAGGAAACCGCGGCCATAAGCACGGTATGGCATTCGGGCATGGCATGCCGACAACAATGGGAAATACAGCCGCCGGTGGCAGCACAAGCTCAATGGTGGACGCATCCTGTAGCACACGATATCCATCAGAAAACCAAACAAAAAAACTTAGATCCAGTCCTTCGGTGGGCATTGGAGTTAGCACATGAATTCATAAATTTTACTTGCAGTATACTATACGATAAACACATCATCGTTGTGTAATCAATGGTAAACATGCGTAGGGAATCTAAATGGCATGTTATTGTACAATACACAATTAACGATCTGAATAGTTCAGTTCACCTATCAACATAAAGTAGCAAAACAAATGTATGGTACAAAAAGGAGTTAGTGGGGAAAAACAAATGAATTGTATTTGCATGACCCAATTTGTTAGTTTTCTAAAATCTTTTTTTAATCGGATGACCACCAAATCTATATCTATATCTATATCTATCTATACCTAATAATAAAGGACGAAGTGTTTCTTCCGGTCCAACACTTTTTTGGACGACTTTGCCCGTACAGTTTGGAGTAAATTACCCGCCACTGCCACTCCTAAGTTATATATTCTCTGCTTTACCGGTGGAAATCGACTGGCCGGTGTCCGTCACGGGATTCCACTCGATCGCTCTGTCCGGCCTCTGCCCCCTAAGCCGCGCGCGGTACGCCTGGTAGAAGGTCCCGTTGGCGTCGCCGCACCTGTACACCGAGCGGCGGCGCACCAGCAGGAGCACGTCGTCGGTTGAGGCCACCAGGGACTCCCACATGATGTCGTCGAGGCGGCCTGGTGGCAGGCGGATCTCCGTGAAGCGTTCCAGGGTCCCGGCTTGGATGACCGTCGCACGCAGCGATCGCAGCTCAAGCACGAAGTAGAAGCCGGCGCGGTAGTTGATGGTCATGTGCGAGCCGTGCCTCGACCGGTGCACCGGCGTCCACTCGCTGCCACCTGTCTCGCAGAAGAAGGCCGTGTCGCCGCGCGCCACCATGACGTCGAGCGGGGACCAGTCCTAGGCAAACCCGTCGTCCGTGGAGAGGCGGAACCGAGGGCTCTCGGGGTCGTCGCGCGCGAACAGCATCGGCGTCTCCTCGAAGAGCAGGACGGGCAGGTCCGGGAGCGGCGTCACCTCGCTCATGAACAGGTCGACGAGGTGGCACGGGTACCGGCCGCACATGTCCGTCGCGAACACCTTCCCTACGTACGGGGACGACACGTGTCGCGGCTGCGCGCCAGCCGCCTCGTGACGTCGCCGGCTCGCCGCATGTAGCCCTCGGCCAGGGAGAAGGCCCTGTAGCCGTCCTCCGACCCGAAAGCCAGCACGGCAGGGGTGTCGTGGCGTCGTTATCGGTCTCCGGCGAGAACTCGACGACAGACGGATGCGACGGGGGGCATCTCGACGGCTCGGAGGATCGTGATGTTCCACCGGGAGAGAGTAGCAGCGGCGAGCTCAGCCCGCTCGATGGCTTGCCGACGTCGTCGTCGTTGGCTAGCTTGCATGATCAGCTGGCTTAGTCTCGTCTGTCAAACACAGCAGGCCGAAGTTGGGCCGGTAAAACGCATCAGGCCGAAGTTGGGCAAATAAAACGCCATCGTAAAATCCTAAAAATATCTCTAGATAGGATGTACGACTCAGGTTTAGTCCCACCTTGATCCCTTGACGTATGCCTTACCAATTTATATACGTTTCTAAATTACCTTGATATCAGCAAGCCAAGTCGGAAAATAGAACTGGACGCACCGTTGTTTGATTTGACGATATGTTGCCTTATAGTGTAAGCTAATTAAGGGATTGCGGGCCGCATGATGACCATATCGGTGCATGATGCATGATCAAAGAAGTCTATGTGATGATTATGTTGGTCGGCAACCCACACAATCTGCATATGGTGCACAATTAAAGAAGGAGGGCATTATTGAAAAGGAAGACACGCGAGTACCCAACGAATTATGTGACGGAGTCGGGATGGTGCATGATAGAAAAGTCAAACATGCTTGTGAATAGTGCATAATTTGAAGGAGGAGGTTGCCAGTCAAGAGCACACACGGTACAATAAAAAAGAGTTCTAGAAAGGAGCTACGGCGGATGTGTGTCTAGCCGGAAAAATGTTTAGAAAAATAGTTCAAAAAATCAAATTACCCTTACAATTAAGGTCGATCCAATCATTCCGCATTATGACCCCTTTTCTCCGCTTTTTGCTTCTTCCTCTACGGATGTGTGTCTAGCCCGGAAAAATGTTCAGAAAAATAGTTTAAAAAATTGAATTACCCTTACAATTAAGGTCGATCCAATCAACCCGTTGTACACATTATGACTCCTTTTCTCTGCCTTTTGTTGCTTCCTCTAATACCCTATGCCAAGGAAGGTGAAATCCTATGAGGAGCGGGGTGAACTAGAGATGGCGACATATAGCTCTTGTGTTCGAGTGTAACGGAGGGTCGTGCTAAAAGCTTTGCCAAGGATGATGGCATAAAATAGAAATGTCATCGAGGATGGTTCGTTCTACCGGAGTAGGATATGAATCGCTTTTATTTCCGGTGCAGCGCACGGGCTTTTCTGCTAGTCTATACCTAATAATAAATGACGAGTTGTTTCTTCCGGTCCAACACTTTTTTAGATCTTTTACCCTCTCACCAAATCCCGAATGCCTGATTTCTCTCCCCGATTGAGCGCGGTTTTTATTCTTCGTGGCCCGACCCAGCGCACAGCCCATTGATTTCCCAAACTCCGCGTTTATTCTCTGTCAACCGACCCACAGCACAGCCCATTGATTTCCTAGGCGACCCAGCGCACAGCCCATTGATTTCCCAGGCGCTGATTCATCCCATCCGAAATCGCAAATCTCATCCCAAACTACCGAATTCCAGATGGGATAATAGTCCTACCTTGTTCCCCTAAACCGAGTTCAACCAGTTTATATACTTTCGCAGACTGCCTATAATCAACAAGCCGACTTGCCTAGGACAACCAGAGAGAGATTCAGACGGAGCACAATGGGATGGAACGGAAAGAACGAATAACCGAACGAGGCAATAGGGGGCACGGTCTGCGTGGAGAAAGAGGAGAGGACGGGGATTGGCCCGAGGATGAGTGGAACTTGATGCACAACAGAGAGGGAAGAGGAAGGGGATGGGACGGGAGCTTCGTCGTGTGCTTCGTGTGTGCGCTTCTACGCCCAGTTGGGAGGCGCTGACCGGCAGCGATGGGAAGAACCACAGAGAGGCGGGGGTGGCCAGCGGGTCAGCATGTTGACTCTATCTACGTCCCCTAGCGCAGAAGTGGCGCAGGCCGGCGCCCAAGCCGAGTGTTCTGCTCTCTCCCAATAGCAGTTGGGGGCTCCGTCACCGCACGAAGGACCTTATCTTTTGGGAAATTTTGTGTTTTAGTTTTACCACTTCATAACAATTACATAAAGCTCCTATGATGTCAGCTGACCAAACGCAGGTACAAGTCAAAGGGGGTGCCCGTGATTTCATCAGCTCCAAGACCAGACACGCATGTGAATTAATTCAATAATTTCTAATTATTTGCTACAATTGCATAATCGAGAAGTGTCAAAAATCCATGCAAACCATATTTAGAAGTCAGAGTGTATAATACTATTCGTATTATATAGTGACTACTATTTAGTAAGTACAAAAGAGAAGTGCAGAGTTGATTTTTCAAGATAAAAGAATGACCACGAGATGATGAGAGGAACTGTATATAGCTAAAAAAACTCAGTTAAGGCGAACTGGGGTGAAATTTTGGGTCGCATATGTTTTTTAAAAATTTAGATCCGTTGCGCCATATGGGCACTTCTCTTAGTAAAAATATTTCATGTTATTAAAAATATTTACTCCATCTAATCCAAATTAATTGATTTGGATTTGTCTAGATTCGGGTGTATCAACAAAGGTTTAGTGCTAGATATATCCGAATATAGATAAATTCGAGTCAAGTAATTTAGATGGAGGGAGTAGTAAAAAATCAATCTATAGCAACAAAGGAGCATATTATTTCCAGTTACAAGACATTGCCTCATGTTGTCTTGTGCTCCTTCGGTGCTTGAAGAGCGACGGGAGTATCTTTCTTTTCAGCTAATGAGAGGGGAGACAAAATTTGAACCTGAAAATCAAGAGGCCCTCTTGCTCCTTTTTTATGAATCTAGAGAGAGGCAAAAGATAAGTCCAGAGAGACCTCGACTCTTTCAGGGTAAGGAGGGAGATTGAATGCGAGATGGAGTCCCTGCCGAATGGAATGGACATCCTTAGGGACAGCTGTGTAAGATAGAATTTCTCATAAAATTAGACGGAAAAACTACTATAAAAGACAAACCTGACTCCTCCCAATATATATCCCAATATATATATGTTTTTGTCTAATAAGCTAGCGGTGGTGGTACATGACTATGCTGACACGGATGCATACCGAGTGGCCCAAGTGGTGGAGGAGGAGGCACCGGTAGCACGGAGACACGTCGACACAAATATTATGTTGGACCGTGAGGGCACGTGGATTTCTCAGTTGATCCCCAACTCCAGGTCATCGAAGTAGGGGAATAGGGTGGCGTTAGAGTGGCAGAAGGAGGACGACTACGCCCTGCATCCGCCAACGATCACATGAATCTGCAGGCATTGAGTTAAAATGTATCGATCCATAGCAATTCAGGGAGAAACTTTAGTAATTATCTATATAATAATAAAGGACGGATTGTTTCTTCTGATCCAACACTTTTAGACCCTTTTACCCTCCCACCAAATCCCGAATGCCCTGATTTCTCTCCCCGATTGAGCGCAGTTTTTATTCTCTGTGGCCCGACCCAGTGCGCAGCCCATTGATTTCCCAAATGCCGCGTTTATTCTCTGTCAACCGACCCAGCGCATAGCCCATTGATTTCCCAGGCACTGATTCATCCCATCCGAAATCGCAAATCTCATCCCAAACTACCAAATTCCAGATGGGATAATAGTCCCACCTTGCTCCCCTAAACCGAGTTCAACCAGTTTATATACTTTCGCAGACTGCCTATAATCAACAAGCCGACTTGCCTACTGTCAACACCCGGAATTTTAATCCCAGATGCCTGTTATGTCGTACATCGCAATCACAGGATTACCATTTTTGCGAGACATCCATATCTGATCATGATCCATATGATGTCTTGTGAGTAGTTTGTTTTGTTCTTGAGGACATGGGAGAAGTCATGTTGTTAATAGTGGAATTGTGTTGAGAGAGATTCAATAGTTTGATATTTAAGTTGTGGTGTACTTCTTCTAGTGGTGTCATGTGAACGTCGACTACATGACACTTCACCTATATGGGTCTAGGGGAATGTATTGTGTATTTGGCTACTAATCGTAGGGGTTGCCGGAGTGACAGAAACCTGAACCCCCGTTAGGAAAGCATTGCACAAGGGACGTAAGGGTCTTAGAGTTTAAAGCTGTGGTTAGGTTTCTACCTTAATTACTTTCTTGTACTTACAAATGTTTGCAAGGGGTATAATCACAAGTATGTATTAGTCCTAGGAAGGTCGGTACATTAGCATAGGTTCACCCACACAACACTTAGCAAGCTAAAGATGATTAATCAACTATATGAAGCGAAAGCACTTGACAGTCTTCCCATGTGTCCTCGAGAACGTTTGGTCATCTTAAGTAATACAACCGGCTTGTCCTTTGCTGCATAAAGGATTGGGCCACTTGCTGCATTTATTTCTACTGTCTTTTATTTACTCGTACTTTGTTTACTTGCTTTATCAAAAACCCCTAATAATCCGTTTGCTAAGTATTTGCAGAGAATTCCTGATCCATACCACTAACCAGCACCTTCTGCTCCTCGTTGGGTTCGACACTCTTACTTATCGAAAATACTGCGATACACCCCCTGTACTTGTGGGTCATTAGGGCTCCAAGTGGATTTACTCACCTCTTAGTGATGGTGGATAAGTTCACCAAATGGATTGAGGCTAAACCCATCACTAGTTGTGATGGAGCAATAGCCAAAAGATTCATCGAGGATGTTATAATCCGGTATGGTTATCCGCACAGTATTATCATGGACAACGGGAGTAATTTCTCTATGGGAGAACTTGCCGAATTCTGCAACAAACAAAATATCCGGCTTGACATTGTGTTAGTCGCACATCCGCAGGCTAATATACAAGTCGAAAGAGCAAATGGTTTAATCCTACAAGGCCTAAAACCGAGACTCGAAGCACCACTACGACGTGCTGTGGGGGCTTGGGCGAAAGAATTACCCTCTGTAATATGGAGTTTACGAACAACTCCGAACAAGTCAACCGGATACACACCTTTCTTCTTAGTCTCTGGCGCAGAAGCAGTTCTTCCTAGTGATTTGATTCACACTTCTCCTAGAGTGGCCGCGTATATCGAAGAGGATGCCGAGATTTCTCGACAAAATGATCTCGACTTAGTCGAAGAAGTTCGCGTTGTTGCTGAAATGAGATCAACAGCCTATCAGCAGAAGTTACGCAAGTATCATAGCCAGAGAGTCAGAAACCGGTCTTTTAATAAGGGCGATTTGGTCCTCTGGCTTGTGCAACAAAGAAAGCACAAACTTTCCCCAGTATGGGAAGGACCATTTTTAGTTAGTCGAGTATTGCACAATGGTTCGTACTACCTAACTGATATGAGGCAAGTTAAAGAAAGACCTGCTACTAAGAAGAGAAAGAGAGCTGGAGGCAGTACAAATCCAGATCAGTTAGATAGACTATGGAATATTGCTGAGCTACGTCTCTTTTATTCTTAGTCTATCCTTCTTTGTAATCATATATGTGTACATGTTCTGTGAGAAATAAAAGTTTTGGTTGCCTCATGTTTTTTCTGGGAAGTTTTTACAATCTTATTTCCGAATGATCATGTCACAAAGTCGAAAATCCCAGAATACTTGAAAGTACTTTATGCTCATGTTTGTTCTGGTTTAGATTTCTGATTCTAAAAATGCTACCTTCGGTTATAACTCTAAATTTCATAGTCTATACTTTGGTTATTTGTCTGATTGCTGGATGCGGGTATTTTCCGAGTAGTGAATTGTTGGTACTGGAAGCCGACTTTGTTTCCGAGTTTAAACTGGTTTATAAATTGAGCTCCGTTGCTCGGCAAAGTTTCCACGCTGAAAGTTTAGCCGGTTCACAAAAGGGACGAGGCGGAAAGCCGGATAAACGATAAGTATAGACAAAAAAGTATAAGTGCTTATGCAAACATTTTAGGCACACAAAAATTTAAAGCCAAAAGTGCTGAATAGATTAAAACTTAGCACTAGCAAAACTATCATACTACATATTTACAGACCCATAATGTTTTTCAGAATAACACATTTGTTTCTGATAATCTATGATGCAGGAGAGGAGGTAGGAGCTGCCGGCTCGCTGGACACATCAGCCTCACCCTGATAACAATCCGAGATGTCCAAATCTGATATGGTTTGTCCATCATCGGAAACTCCGGCTGCTTCTTCGGGAGGCGGAGGCAACGTGTCCACGCAGGTGAAGAAGGGAGTGTCGTAGCTGGTTAAGTCAGCTACATGACACCCATATCCGGCGCAGGAGTCCATGATGGCCTTGATGTCCTCCTCCTATCCGTCTTCATCCACCTTGCAGTACCCTCTGGTCACTTGCCAGATTTCCATGCTTCCATGGTGGCTCATGACCATTGTGAGGGAGTTCTGCGCTACTGATCGCGTGTAGGACATATTCCAGTCCCGGGCAAGCTGCGACATCTCCTTTGCCTTGTCTCGCACCTGAAAGTCGGACATGCTATGCATGTCCGGAACCTTGAGAGCTTCGCCAATATCCTCAATGGATTGGCGGAAGTCATGAAGCAAATCACCGACTTGGGTAAGCCGGTGGGTGCGAGGCTCGGTAGAAGTGGAATTCGTCAAGTTCAGAGGACCTGTGCATATAATGCAAAATAGTTAAAACAAATCCGATGTCGAAAGAGTCGAAAAATGTAGACAAGTCAGAAATATGGAAACATACCAAACATGACGTCATCAACTTTGGTCTTCTCTTCACGAAGACTCCGAAGTTCGTCGTTGAGATCCAAGATTTTCTTCTCGTGGAGTGCAATCTTGCGGTCACGCTCCATGGTGTCCGTGGAGGAGGATTCGAGAACTTGAGCTATGCTCTTCTCATGATCCGCCTTAAGCTGATCTAGCTCTTGGCGGAGATCCTTGTTTTCCACCACCAATTTCTTCAAATTCTCGGCCTCTTTGATCATAGCACAGGATTGTTTTTTCAGTGCAGTGAGTCAAAGAAAAAACAACAGTTCAACAAAAAATATTCGGCTATGAAAATACAGGACAAGGTTTGAGTCTCGGAATGTTTACCTTCGACCTCATCCTTGGAAACTTTAAGTTCAGCATTTTTAAGTCGAAGAGCCTTGATCTCTCTCCGCTTATTGCTGACATTCTTCAACAATTCCTGGTTATATGAATTAAGTTTCTGTAAGTCAAAATACCCAGAGTCAGAAGTCTACTGAAGAATCGGGCTAATATTGTAGCTAATATCAGCACGAGCCTTGGGGGCTACACTAGTTTGTTCTTTGGCATCCTAAGAAAGCATAAACCTGGATTGTATATCCAACTTCATGCTTGGGGGCTAGAGGATAGGATATAAAGTACAATAAAGAAAAACGTGAGTTAGAATTCTGACTTACATGATGTTCATGTGTGAGATTGCTCAGGCATATGTTCACCTTGGTGGTAACCTTCTCGGCGAGGGTGAGTGGAATAACCGGAGGTGGTGGAAGCACACCAGCTCTTAGTCCCTCGTCGTGAAGGCGGACTTGCTCAAGAAGATCAGAGAACTTGATGTCTTCCGCTTCTTATGCTTCTTCTTCGGCAGAGAGATTGCGACTTTCCAGATGTTGCTAGGCTAGCCGCTGGATTTCCTCCGTAGATTTTCGAGACAAGCCAAATTTGGCAAGTCCCGGATTGTTCAGAAGGTTTTCGGCGAAGGTCTCTGCCGAGGGATCATTACCCGAAGAGGGTTCACCCTTATCAAAACCTGAGCCACCCGTGGTGGCATCAGTCTGCGACTCAAGGGTCGCTGGCCCTGTTGAGGGAGCCGGATCTTCTGTGACAACCGGGGAAGGAGTAATCACCGGCGTTGCAGAAGGTTGAGGGGCAGGAGAAGCCATAGTCAGCTTCGTCTGCCGCAGGGGCTTCGAAGAAGTTCCCTTCCCCTTTCCCTTGATGAGCTGTTTAGCTTTGAGAATGTAATAGAATGGAAAACGTTACATCTCCGAAGAAATTACGACTAAAGAACAAAGGCGGAATTGTGTGGAAAGTTACCTCTTCACAACTAGCACTTCCTTTGTGCCGATGGCCACTGTCGGAGCTTTGCTCTTTCTGGGCACAACGTCCGGCAGTGGGACTAGTTCCTCCTCCTGAGAGAACTCCGGAGGATATCCCTCGATAGGATCCAGTTCCGACTAGGGGAGGTCGGCAAGCTGAAAAGAAGATAATATCTCAGTATTGCAAAATAACTTAAAGGTGAAACACATAAAAAAGGGTGTACTGCTAAAAAAGGTTACCAGGACCACAGGGTCTTCCGCTATGTGCATGTCCAGAGATAAATCCGGAATCTTTCTCTCGATCTGCTCCTTTATCAGCCATTTGATCTAGCTTATGTAATCATGTGGCTTCAAGGCTTTGGGGCTGATGCAGAGGGAGTCCTTTTTCGACGCTATGATGGAATGCATCAGTCGGTCGCCGTGGTGCTGGGGAGGCTGGATCTGGCGTGCCACACAAGATTGAACCAAGTCAGATCCTCTCAGGCCTTTGTGTTTCATCAGATATTCGATCCGCCTCTTGGCGAGGATCAGATCGTCATTGAGAGCCGGAGGAGCCTCGTCCCAAGACGCTATGGCCATGGCGGCTCCGTCGATGAAAGCCGTCAAAGCAGTAGCTTTGCCGGGAGCAGGAAGATCCTTATGGTAAAAGAAGGTGGCCGGCCACTGTTTGACCGACTCACTAGCTAAAATGCGAGGATAAACACGCTCGCTTCTAACTGAAAGGCTAATCGTGCCGGTAATATAAGGATTACCGGCAGTGATGGAGTTTCTTCGGACCCGAAAATAAAATCGAAATAAAGTGAGACTCGGCCTAATACCGAGATATCCCTCACACAAAGCCGCATAGGCGCTCAAATCTAAGATGGAGTTGGGGGAAGATGGTGAAGTTGAACACGATAGTGATCTATCACCTTGGAAAAGAATTCCGAGGGAGGGAAAGACAAACCTCTGTCGAGGTGGGTGCCGAAGTGTACCCGCTCGTCAGCGTGCGGGTTGGGGATGGTTTCGCCGAAACCGCTCCGCCAGTCGTCGGCACGGAGGAGCCCTTCATTCTCCACGCCGTGGAGCTTCTCGTCGTCGAGGAGGCATGGGATCCAGACCCCACGGTTGTTTTCTTTCTCCGCCGCTTCTGCCGCCGTCCCCACCGCTGCGGCTCCAGCCAAGCCAGATGATGAAGATGAAGCCATTCCTCCGGTGCGTCGGTGACGTTAGGTGGGTGGCGTTGGGAATTTAGAAAACAGGGGAGCTCTGTGAACGAGGGAGAATTGGAGGAGAGGAAACGGCAAGGGGAATAGGTGAAGATGAGGGAAAAGGAATCCTCACCCCTTATAACCACCTAACCGCGCCAAGATTCGTGCAGATTGCACAGTGTAACCACCACGCGTCATGGAAAGAACTGGGAAGGTCCCACGCGATGATTACATCGCCTCGATCTCCGCGTACACATTGAAACGGCGTCTCGGTTTCGCGAACGACGGACCCACCAACGGTCATGCTGACATGATGTTTGTCAGTGACATGACTTGACCATGACCAGTGTCAAATAACATCAGAGACCAAGTTCCGTCTTAGTTTGAATATCAAGCTAGAAAATCCGAATAACGTACTGATAGGTCCGACTTACTTTTGAGACCCGGATCGTATCTTTTGTTTTGAAGTTTCAGTAACCCTTCAAGATTCTGTAAGCCGAAGATCAAGCTAGATGATGCTGAATCCAACTTTGGATCTTGGAGACTTCCGGGGACTGCTGTTGGGGATATACTTTTCGGGTATTCTCATAGTTCCTCACTCACCAGGGTGGCCGATTTCGGGTTAGAGCTTTGCTTCACGGGCGGCCCAGACAGAGAGAAGAGACGGAGTCCAGTCCAGCTATGGGAAGGCCTAGAAGACTTACCGACTTAGGCCCGTAGGGTTATTTGTAGTTCAAGATGTACTCTGTGACCTACTCTTAGTCGTAGTCGGATGGATCTCTCCTGTAAACCCTAGGCCGGATATCTATATAAGCCGTCCTAGGAAGAGCCTTTAGGGCACCCCTTACAATCACAATCTCAACTCGCACAAGCGAACCCTTGTAACCCATATTCTGGCTCTGCAGTATTACTAGATGGCTAGCAGGAGTAGGATCCGTCCAAAGCCGACGGATTTGAATCTGGGTAAACTTGTGTGCTCACCGTCCCGGAACACCGTACGTCTCACACCCCTCTCTTCAGCACGCCTCGAGAACACCCTCATGACGTACTTGTCATCAATCCGACGACACAAGATACGATACATAATTAAATATATGATAGAGATGTCATATTTCGATTCCTCTCATTTTTCTGATCGATTTGGATATATTATTTATCGAATTATGATTTACGGATTTATAGTTGTGAATTATTCAATATTAAATGGAAAAAGACGAAATTAATAAAATTTGTTTTATTTTAATTTGAATTCAAAATTATTATTACTTATTCATTGTTGTTTACTTAAATAAATGATTGAAATTTTAAAAATAAAGGCGTGTGATACCATCGTCCAAGGGTTAATAGGATTGATATGGTAAAGGTCTAATTTTCTGATTGGAAGCTTATCTGAAAGGAACAAAAAAGTTAAGCGTGCTGGGGCTAGAGTAGTGCTAGAATGGGTGACTGATGGGAAGTTTGACCATTAGTATAATTCAACCGGAAATTAATTATACTTATATTAAAAAAATACTTGTGAGATTAACGAGTGAAATAATTTAAAAAATGCTTGTGAGATTAATAATTCAAAAAAACAAAACAAATTTGGAAAAAAATATTCAATTTTTTTTTGAAAAAAGATAGGCCGATGGCATTGCCGTCGGCGTAGCTCCAGCCAAACCCTCTAGGCCGACGGCAATGCCGTCGGCGTAGCTGCCACCAAGGCAAACGGCCGTCAACCGTGTGATATGGTCCCCACATCCTTTATGCCGACGGTATCCTCTACGCCGACGGGCAAACCAGCTACGCCTACGGGGTCGTACGCCGACAGTCATACGCCAACGGCAATCAGTGGCTACAGCGACAGGGTCTGGCCGTCGGCGCCTGGCCTGTTTCGTGTAGTGTACCTATATCTGGAGAAATAGCCAGGCCTGCTATATTATGCGCCCCCTTGTCCACGCCATGATCGCATGTGGGACTCTCGGTTGGGCCTGGTGCATCTGATTAGTCCTCCTCACGCCCACCAAATTAGCTAGATAGTGCCTAATGAAAGCATGTATCGAGAGCGGAGACTAACACTAACCTTCATATATCAGCTTCCACATTGCCCACCGGATCGCCCACAAGATCACAAGAACCTCAATAAAATTCTCCTGACTCATACTCCCTCCATCTCAAAACAAGTGACTTGAGTTTATCTAGATTTACATGTATCTAGACATATTTTAGTATTTAGATTCATACGAATTTAGACAAAACCATGTCACTTATTTTAGGACGGAGGGAGTAGATTTTTTTTAAGTTTGATCCAAATTCATCAAGGAGGCCAACTTATGACAAGCGGGGCGAGACCCGTCGCGGGTAAACTTAGGCCGAAGAGGAAGACCTATGTTTTCTCCATTAGACTTAGTATGGATCGTTGAAGATCTAGATTTTCACCATTATATATACCTTTTGTAATCCCCCGGTTAGGATAAGTTGCATCTGAGATAATTCCCGATATTGTGTAACACTTCCGATATAGTGCAGTTTCGCTGACTGGTGGTTTTTCACTCTCTTTGTTGAAGAGGTTTTGCACGTTAAATCATGTGTCCACCTGTAATGATATTTTTCATTCTTTGTTATTTGCTTGTCGTATTTATAACAAGTGGTATCAGAGCCCTGAGTTCTAATCTAGGGTTTGTGACATGTCATCATTAAAGCTCGATCTATCACAGTTGGACTACCCCACGAGGTTCTCCTCGTGGCAGGTGAAGATGCGGGCGATTCTCACGAAAACTTTCACTAGTAGGGATATTCTTACTAGCGGCGCTTAGAAAAGTCGACCGAGGGTATTGACTCTAGACGTCGCTAATATGGCACTGCTGATAACTGTTTACCGAGGCATAAAGTGCCCATGCCCCCAGTAACTAGCATATCGGGGGCGTTGCTGCGGCAAACGCCCCCAATATAGTTACTAGGGTGTGGGCATTATACACCCCGGTAACAGCTCAATACTACGGGCGTTGAGAAATGGACGCTTTCTCGGTATCTACCATCTACCGGTAGCGTTCCTGCTCGCTCCGCTGAAACCATTCAAGCGCATGCCCGCACGCCGTCACAGCAACCAAAAATTCTGGTGCTAATATTCAGAATATTGAAAGATTATTCAACACATAAACATTATTTCTATATACATGACAGCGATAAGAAGATAAAGTGCATCATCCACAAATCTCGCCATCACAATTTTTGGTCTCGGTAACACTTCTCTCGCAGTGGTATCAAATAGTCATTTCATCTAAAAGTTATGACCAACACCATAGGAGGATTCTTTCCCCTCCCTTCTCTCCCTGCTACAGTTCCAAGAGAAAGCGCGTGCTGCCCTGGCCCAAACCGAAGCCTCTCTCGTCGGCATTGCCAGAGAGAGATGGTGGAGGGGCGGTGCCGGCAGAGGTAGAGTAGGTAGATGTAGAGTAGTTAGGTTTCTGATTTTGGATTGCTTGCTGGTAGTGGGCTGCTTGCCCGGGTGTGGAGCTTCAGATTGTGCCGGCCGAATCTAGGCTCTAGGGTTCGACCTTGCTGCGCCTAGGCTCCTCTGGTTGTAGATAGGTGCGGCGCCGCCGGCCACCATGCCACTGAATAACATCAAGGTCGTGTGCTGCCGCCTTGTCTTGTCTGCCCCAGTTCTTCATCATCTCCCTCTGGCCGGTCGTGGTGGCGGGGGCTGGAGATGATGCGTCTGGGGATGTGCAGATATGGTGGAGTTGGGAGTGTCTCCATTCTGGCGCGTGGGTGCGGCGCCAAGCGGTGGCCCGGTTCGTCTGCCCCGTCAACTGTTCTTCTTCTAGCCGGCCATGGTGGCATGGGGGAGGGCGGTTCGAGCTTGATGGGTGATGAAGAATGCAGATGGTCCGGGAGGCTTCGTTTGGGCCTCTGGGAGCTTTCGGAGTTTTGGGTCCCTGCGGTTTCTTCCAAGCGACGACCTCTTGTCGCCGCCGCTATCTATGGCCAGGAAAGTGGCCACACCGCGCTCAGCATCATCATTTTCTCGAGCAGTTTCTTCCTCCGTGAGAGGATGTTCCGCAGCCTCGCAGCGTCACTGAAGCTCCCCATGCAACCAAGTGGTCCCCGATTGGTGCAGGGGTGGCGCCGCCTAGGAGCTGATCGTCGCCGGCGGTCTGCAAGGATTCGATTGCATTTTGGCAACCTTTTTTAGGGTGTTGTGTGTCAAACTGAGGGGTCTCGTTGTATTTTCAGTTTTCTTTCTGCGCCTCCTTGTAATTGTACACCCACCACTGGAATGAAAACTCTTGGCCCTTCGGGGCCTTCTCCGTTAAAAAAAATCTAAAAGTTATGCATGACAATGAAAAAATACAAGTTCACTAAGTCACATAGATATTTACAAATAATTTAGTTCATATTTTTTACTATAGGTCAGTATGAACATAATTATTTTTATTTTAGATATAAATTTTGAGTGAAAAAATGTGAAAAACTTGGGCGCAAAATAACGAATAATGCACCACGGGTGTTGAATAGTGATGACCCACAAGTATAGGGGGTGCATCGCACTATTTTCGAGGGAAGTGAAACCCAATTTATTGATTCGACACAAGGGGAGCCAAAGAATATTTCTAAGCCTTAGCAACTGAGTTGTCAATTCAGCTGCATCTGGAAACAATCTTGCTCATAGCAGTTTGTCAGTAGCAACAGTTTTGCAGTAGCAATAGTCAAGTAATAGCAGTAGTAAAAGTAAAGACAATAGTAACAATTGCAGTAAACAGTAAGATTAGAGCGCGGTAGGCATAGGGATGGACGGACGGGCGTTGCATGGACAAGACAATTCACATGGCAATCAGAACATAGGGCAATTACAGATAAATTAGATAAAGCATCCAAGTACTAGATAATCATAGGCATGTGTTCCATATATAGTCATACGTGCTCGCAATGAGAACTTGCACAACATATTTTATCCTGCCAGCTCATTTGCAGCGGGGCCTCAAGGGAACTTCTGGAAATTAAGGTGCTCCTTTTAATAGAGCACCGGAGCAAAGCATTAATACTCCGTGAACACACGTGATCCTCACATCAAAGTCATTCCCTCCGATTATCCCGATTTTTGTCACTTCGGGGCCATTGAATCCGGACAATAACGTGTGTATACAACTTGCAGGTAAGACCATAAACAATACTATCATAATGAATCAATAACATGTTCAGATCTAAAATCATGGCACTCGGGCCCTAGTGACAAGCATTAAGCATAACAAGTCGCAATAAAGTCAAAAAGCACTAATAGAAGATACTAGGCACCATGTCCTAACAATCCGATGCCATTACATGAACGATCTCATGCAATCCCTACCATCCCCATAGCCTACAACGGGACATTACTCACTCATAGACGGGGGAAACATGGATGGTTGATGGAGAAGCGATGGTGATGATGATGGCGATGATCTCCTCCAATTCCTCGTCCCGACAGGGTGCCAGAACGGAGTTTCTGGTTCCGAATCACGAAATCTAGTGGTGGCGGCGGAGCGGAACTCTTTCTGGAAAAACGTCGACACCCCCTGAGTTTTTAGGTCAGAAGGCAACTTATAGGCAAAGAGGGAGACCGAGGGGTGTCTGTGGAGGCCAGACCACACCCTGGCGCGGCCACGTGGTGTGGCCAGGTCCCAGCCCCACTCCGTCTCGTATTCTGGCTCCGGGAGTCTTTTGGTGAAATAGGATTTTTGGCATATTTTCCAGGATTTTTTCTGATAGTTGATTTTCTGCACAAAAACTAGACACCAAGGCAATTCTGATGAAAACAGCGTCAGTCCGTGTTAGTTGCATCCAAATCACACAAGTTTAGAGGAAAAAAATAGCAAAAGTGTTCAGAAAAGTAGATATGTTTTGGACAAATCAACTCCCCCCAAGCTTAGCTTTCTTGAGAGCATAGTTGTCAAAGATACAAGCATCATACTAAGAATGACAACTATGCTCTCAAGAAAGTGCTCAAAGAATGGGTGGTGACTCAACAAGGAAATGAAAAAGGTTTTGAATAGTTTGAAAGGCTTCCAAATGCTGAAAGTATGGTACTCATTAGCTTTGAGCTCCCATTGCCCCTATCATGAGCATTTTAATATGATTAAGGTGAAAGTGAGGTCCAATCTGAGTTATATGCTTGACAGACTATAAACTGGAAATCTCATGTCCCTTGAGTATGAGGGCCGCTCCTCATGCTACTCAACTTTAGTTACCGGTAAGTTCTTGTCATAGTAAATACGTGCGTATCATAGAGAACCGCTAACGGGGTACCCCTTGCCCGATGATACGGAAGAATCCCCATATCAAAATGACAAGGCAAGCAGACAATGAGTATCTCAGCAATTTTCTTATTTACCATGGGAAAATGGTGCTTTTTTCTCTCTTTCCTCTTTTCTCATATCTCTTTTTTCTTTTCTCAATATCTATCTTTCTCTCTTTTTTTTATAAGAAGAATGCTTCATAGATACTCATTATGGTTACGCTGCAGGTTTCCACCATGATTACGCATGGATTAGACCGGCGACCCAGGCGTTTCTCTAACACACATACACAACTCCATGGACTTACAAGCTCCCCTTTTTATTTCACACCAACAACATCCGCAAACAAAAGAGCATGATATCAACTGGGTATATATTTACAGGTGTTGAAAGCGTTCCCCGTGATAGCACGGTTCTGCTAATCCCTAGCCTATAATTTGCAAGCATATAACTTTTATGGACAATCACAATGGTTCAGGTTTATTAAGTACAGGAAATAAAGTGTGCTATCAAGTTCGTGAGAGCTTTATTAACTAACTTTCTCATAACAAGCAAACATTTTATTCGGAAGAAAACAAGGCATATTGAATATGCACGGAACAACAAATGATGCTAATAGGTAGGTATGGTGGACACTTTTAGCAATATTTGGTTTTAGGGAGTTGGAAACACGAGTAGAGCTCATACTCGGTGCAAGTGGAGGCTAGCAATAATAAGGGAACGACAAACGAGAGAGCAATAACTTTCATAATCATGCTTGCCACAAAACAGGACTAATCATGGCATGAAAGTGATTCAAGACCCTCAAGACAAAATAATTCATCGAGGCTCAACTAATTATTTCAGTCATATGCATGCGTGAGCATGTGCCAAGTCAATTCAAGTAAAACATTCAGAGGAGGATACCACGGTGTCATACCAAATTATGAATAGAGTAATGCAAGCAAACATTCATAAGACAGGCTACAAACTATTAGCAAGCTGGAACTAATCATATGAAAGCAAGAACTACTAAGCATCCATGAATAACATACACCCTACATGAACAGACTAAGCATGTCCACAATGATGAGTATATGTACAAAAATGAAAACAAATAGAGTTTGTTACCAGCCTCTTACCACGCCTCAAGTTGTCATTAATCCTCATTATTGGCCTTCACTTGTGTGGCTTGAATAATAATATGAAACCAAATTCCACTGAGAACTGTTGAACCCTGCAACAAACTAACAAAACCAAAGAAGAACAACAAATATTTTTGGTGTTTTCGATTTTTAAAACAAGAACCAAAAAGGAAGAACAAGCAAAGCAAAATCTTATCTGGTTTTTCGAATAGTTCAAACAAAGCAAAAAGGGAAAAGAAAACCAAGGCAAATAGAAGAAGAAGCAAACAAAGAGAAACAACCGAAATATTTTTGGTCTTTTTGTGTTTTAGAAAGCGAAAGCAAAGAAAGAACGAAAACTAAAAAACAAAACATGAATATACAAAGTATCGATGCAAAATGATATGGAGATGAGTGCAATGTCGGTGTACCCCCCCCCCCCCCAAGCTTAGGCTTTTGGCCTAAGTGGATGTTAATCCCAAGCTGGCCAGGATGGAGCGCCTCCGTAGTTCGGTGAGGAGGTACCCTCGTACTGGTGCGTGCTCGAGGACGCCCCACCATAGTGCGCAGAGTAATCGTAGGAGGGCACATCCTCCTAGTGCTGCATGTGGAAACCCAGCAAGCGGAGATGCTCGTCCACCTCCTCCTTGGAGCACGACCACGGCCTCCTATGAACACTGAATAAAGTAGATTGTGGCAAAGGAATCTCCCTTTCATCCCCGTCAGTAACAACATCCTATATACTAAATTGTCCATATCAGAATCAGCAGTGACAAAGTGATGTGTTTTCATGGCAGCAAGGTCAAGCCTTTGTGGTGCCAATATAGTATCATTGGGATCCACCGAAAGCTCTAATGCACTGACCATACGTGAAGAGATGATTGATGACCCACAAGTATAGGGGGTGTATCGCAGTATTTTTGAGGGAAGTGAAACCCAATTTATTGATTCGACACAAGGGGAGCCAAAGAATACTTATCAGCCTTAACAACTGAGTTGTCAATTCAGCTGCACCTGGAAACAATCTTGCTCACAGCAGTTTATCAGTAGCAACAGTTTTGTAGTAGGAATAGTAAAGTAACAGCAGTAGTAAAGCAAAGACAGTAGTAACAAAAGCAGTAAACAGTGGGATTCGAGTGCGGTAGGCATAGGGATGGATGGACGGGCGTTGCATGGACAAGACAATTCACATAGCAATCGGAACATAGGGCAATTGCAGATAAATAAGATAAAGCACCCAAGTACTAGACAATCTTAGGCATGTGTTCCATATATAGTCATACGTGCTCGCAATGAGAACTTGCACAACATCTTTTGTCCTGCTAGCCCGTTTGCAGCGGTGCCTCTAGGGAACTACTGGCAATTAAGGTGCTCCTTTTAATAAAGCACCGGAGCAAAGCATTAACACTCTATGAACACATGTGATCCTCACATTAAAGCATTTCCCTTCCGGCTACCCCGATTTTTGTCACTTCGGGACCATAGGTTCCGGACAACGACGTGTGTATACAACTTGTAGATAAGACCCAAAACAATACTATCATGATGAATCAATAATAAGTTCAGATCTGAAATCATGGCACTCGGGCCCTAGTGACAAGCATTAAGCACAACAAGGTTGCAACAAAGTCATAAAGCACTAATAGAGATACTAGGCACTATGCCCTAACAATCTGATGCCATTACATGAACGATCTCATCCAATCCCTACCATCCCCATAGCCTACAGCGGGGGATTACTCACTCATAGATGGGGGAAACATGGATGGTCGATGGAGAAGCGATGGTGATGATGATGGCGATGATCTCCTCCAATTCCCCGTCCCGGCAGGGTGCCAGAACGGAGTTTCTAGTGCTGTTTCGTGGAATCTGGTGGTGGCGGCGGAGCGGAACTCCTTCTGGAAAAACGTCGAACCCCCCGAAGTTTTTAGGTCAGAAGGCTCCTTATAGGCGAAGAGAGAGTCCGAGGGGGGTGCCTGGGGGGCCCACACCACCCCCTGGCGCGGCTTGGCCTAGCCCGCGCCAGCAGGTGGTGTGGCCAGCCCAGGGCTCTTCTCCGTATCGTATTCTGGCTCCTGGAGTTTTCGGGTGAAATAGTATTTTTGGCATATTTTCCGGGATTTTTCCTGATAGTTGATTTTCTGCACAAAAAGTAGACACCAAGGCAATTCTGCTGAAAACAGCGTCAGTTTGCATTAGTTGCATCCAAATCACATAAGTATAGAGGAGAAACAATAGCAAAAGTGTTCGGGAAAGTAGATACGTTTTGGACGTACCAACTCCCCCCAAGCTTAGCTTATTGCTTGTCCTCAAGCAATTCAGTTGAAAACTGAGTGCGATAAAAGAACTTTCACGAACACATTTGCTTCATATGATGTAAATATTCTCAGCAATACGATCAACTACTTAGACAATTCATAATAAAGAGTATGCAACTGAGTTTACTTAATAGTCTTTGCAAGCTATGAAGAGATTCCAACTCAAGAATAATAAGTAGCACGAAGCACAAACATAAGCAACATTACAATGCTCATAGAAAGGTATGATAGAGTGGTATCTCGCTTGCCTTTGATTATGAATGTCAAGACACCTCTGAAGTTCAAGTGATGACTAGAAGTAAAGATATCAAAGATACAAGCATCAAAGTCATAACACAAGTAATCAAGTAGTGGAACAAACACAAAAAATGACAACTAATGCTCTCAAGAAGGTGCTCAAAGAATATGTGGATACTCAACAAGTAGAAGAAAAAGGTTTTGAATAATTTTGAAAGGCTTCCAAATGTTGAAAGTATGGCACTTGTTAGCTTTGAGCTCTCATTGCCCCTATCATAAGCATCTTTAATGTGGTTAAGGTGAAAGTGACACAACTAAGAGGATATGCTTGACAACTTATAAATTGAAGTCTCATGCCCCTTACTTACGAAGACCGATCCTCATGCTACTCAACTTCAGTCACAAGTAAGCTCTTGTCATTGTAAGTATATACGTATCATAGAGAACCGCCAACGGGGTACCCCTTGCACATGACACGGGAGCTATCCCATAATCAAAATACAAGGCAAGCAGACAATGAGCATCTCAGCGATCTTTTTATTTACTATGTGCATAGACTTTTATTTAGGATGCTTCATAGAATGCTCATTACGGTTATGCTGCAAGTTTCCACCATGATTAGGCATGGCTTAGTCTAGCGGCCCAGGCGTGTCTCTAACATATATACAAACTCCATGATCTTACAAGTTCCACTTTTATTTCACACCGCCGGGATCCATAAGCAAAAGAACATGATATCAACTAAGTACAAAGTACCTATGAAGCGCTGAAAGTGGTCCCCATGATACATGGTTCTGCTAACTTCAACTCATAAAGCGCAAGCATATGCGCAATAAAGAAGTACGCAATGGTTCAGGTTTATTAAGTGCAAGAAAATAAAGTGTGCCATCAAGTTCGTGAAAGCTTTACTAACTAACTTTCTCATAACAAGCAAACATTTTATTGGAAGAAAACAAGGCATATTGAATATGCACGGAAGTAGCAAATGATGCTAATGGGTAGGTATGGTGGACACTTTGGAAATATTTGGTTTAGGGAGTTGGAAACATGAGTAAAACACTTAGTGGAAATGAAGGCTAGGAATAGTAAGGGAGCGACAAACGAGAGAGCAATAGCTGTCATTATCATGCTTGCAACAAAACAAGACTACTCATGGTATGAAAATGATTCAAGATCCTCAAGGCAAAATAATTCGTCAAGGATTAACTGATTATTACAGTCATGTGCATGCATGAGCATGTGCCAAGTCGATCAAATGAAACATTCAGGGGAGGATACCACAGTGTCATACCAATTTATGAATAGAGTAATGCAAGCAAACATTCATGAGACATGCTATAAACTATTAGCGGGCTGGATCTAATCACAAGAAAGCAAGAACTACTAAGCATTCAAAGATAACATACACCCTACATGAACGGACTAAGCAAGCTCACAAAGATGAGTATATGTACAAAAATGAAGACAAATAGAGTTTGTTACCAGCCTCTTACCATGCCTCAAGTTGTCATTTATCCTCATTATTGCTCTTCACTTGTGTGGCTTGAATAATAATATGAAACCAATAATCCACTGAGAACTGCCGAACCCTGTAGCCAACTCGCAAAAACCAAAGAAGAACGACAAATATTTTTGGTGTTTTCCATTATAAACAAAAACCAAAAGAGAAAAACAAGCAAAGCAAAATCTTTTTGGGTTTTTCGAATAGTTCAAACAAAGCAAAAAGGAACAAGGAAACCAAAGCAAAAATAAGAAGCAAACCAAAGAGAAACAACAAAAATATTTTTGGTCTTTTTGTGTTTTTAGAAGGCAAAAGCAAAGAAGAACGAAAACTAAAAACAGAACGAAAGCATGAATATACAAAGAACCGACGCAACATGATATGGAGATGAGTGCGGTGTCGGCGTACCTCCCCCCAAGCTTAGGCTTTTGGCCTAAGTGGGTATCAATCCCAGGCTGGCCAAGACGAAGTGTCACCGGGGTACGACGAGGAGGTACCCTCGTCCTGGTGCGAGCCAGAGTACATCCCTCCGTGATGTGCGGAATAATCATAGGAGGGCACATCCTCCTGGTGCTGCTCGTGGAAACCCAACAAGCAAAGCTGCTCGTCCACCTCCTCCTTGGAGCGCGGCAACGGTCTCCTGTCAACACTGAACAAAGTCGGCTGTGGCAAAAGGATCTCCCTTTCATCCCCATCAGTGAAAAGCATCCTATATACTAGATTGTTCAAATCAGAGGTAGCAGTGACAAAGTGATGAGTTTTCATGGCAACAAGGTCGAGCCTCTGTGGTGCTAGCATAACATCATCAGGAGCCACAGAAAGATCTAATGCATCAACTACACGCGAAGCAATGATGCCCCCATAGATAGGCCCCCTAGCAGCTAGGCGGCGAGCAATAAGAGAGCCAAGATTGTACCGAGTATCATTGTTGAGCACAGCAGCAAGGAAAGCTAAGTGATAGTTGGAGATATTACTAGTAACACTAGTGGCAAGGTAGTATGCAAAGTATCCAAGAGCAGGGAGTTGGATATTTCTTATCTTTCCGCGCTGCGCCACGCGGTCATCATCATTGGTCATCCCTCGATAAAGCTCCAACAAATCAGCGGGCCGCCCTTGAATTTTCTTCACGGTCCCTATCATACGCACACCTACAATACTGCAAAATCTCTCCAAAGGCATGGTGAAGGGCATATCATAGATTTTAAATGAGACAGTAGAATGATATGATGTGTTAGTAAATGAGAAGCTCTCAACAAAAGTTTTGGTGAGCATAGCGTATTGTGCACTCTCATCTTGCATATAAGAGGTCAACCCAACCCTCCCAATCAGTAGCAAGAAATCATCAAGAATACCTACAGCTTGCAAGAAAGTAAAACAACGGAAAGAGGATGGGTGAGCATCTCCATCATCTCTTTCACTGCCAATACGTGATGCAATGAGGTCTTCATTATATGATGGCCTAGCTTGAGAGGCTGTTCTTGAGGGCCTTGACCTCCTAGGTGCATCACTCTCAAATATCTCTCCAAAAGTATGGTTGTTCATGCTTGGTATTCTGAAATTTAAACACCTATTAAACAAGTGATTGCAAAGTAATTATAATGAAGGATTCTACGCATAGGGACTTGCAAGAGGCCTAAACATGCATCAAAACTACATCTCTAAGCATCAAACAAGCATACAAGCTCTCATAACCAGTCACCTACAGCAGCAAAATACTCAACATACAATCCACTAAACACAAATCTACTTGGACAAGGGGAGGAGTCACATACCAAGGAACAATTGCTCCAAATTTCAGCAAGAAAGATGGGCTGAGCAAAGAGATCGAAGAAATTGAGAGCAAGCACAGAGAGAACGCGATTTTGAGCTATGAACTGGAGCTTACTCGGGAGAGAGAAGAAAGTGGCAGGAGAGAGAGGTAGTGGGGGGCCAGGGGTGGCCCACACCAGGGCATGGCGCCACCTAGGTCTGGCCGCGCCACCATGTGGTGTGCCTTCCTGGTGGCCCCCTAGTACCTACCAGGTACTCCTCTGCCCCTTTTTTCACGTAAAAATTTAATATGAATTTTCTGGAATTTTTCGAGACACTTTATTTTTGGGAATTTTTCAGAAATAGAAGAATGATTTTTCTGACAGACAGATTTTTTTCTTTATGGAAACATGATGCAAGGACAAAAACAAGGCTGGAACTACAGAAGTTCTAGCATGCAAGCAAACTAACAACACAAAGAACTAAACGAAAGCAAAAACTAAAATGCAAAGGATAGAAATAAACGGGGATAATCATAATGAAAACATTGTTTTGTTCAATGGAATCCTTTTGTTAGCAAGGTTGATCAAGTCTTGCTACCAAAACAATTGCACATGAGACAAAACTTTGTACTCCACTAATGATTATGTTACCTCAACCTTGATAGCAATGGTCCTAATCATAATAGTTTCAAATTTTTCTCTTGGTATGGGACAATATATTTCTCCAACTTGAATGCCTTCAACATGTTCAATAGAATTTAAACCATAATTCCTTTCAATCTTCTTCAGGAAATAGACAGTATGTTCCTTGTCATTAACATTGAAGGTCACCTTTCCTTGATTACAATTAATAACAGCTCCTGCAGTATTAAGAAAAGGTCTCCCAAGAATAATAGACATATTATCATCTTCAGGCATTTCAAGAACAACAAAATCAGTTAATATCAAGGAATTATGAGCCACCTGAATAGGTACATCCTCACATATACCCACAGGAATAGTGGTAGACTTATCATCCATTTGCAAAGATATATCAGTTGGTATCAATTTTTCAAGCTGAAGCCTCTTATAGAGAGAGAAAGGCATAACACTAACTCCAGCTCCCAAATCACACAAAGCAGTTCTAACATAACTGTTCTTAATAGAGCAAGGGATAGTTGGAATCCCTGGGTCTCCAAGTTTCTTAGGAACCTTACCATTGAAGGAATAATTAGCAAGCAAATTAGAGATTTCTTCATTAGGGATCTTCCTTTTATTCGAGACAATGTGCTTCATATACTTTGAATAAGGAGGCAATTTAATAGCATCAGTCAAAGGAATTTGCAAGAATAAAGGCTTCATCCACTCACAAAACTTATTATAGTGTTCATCTTCCTTTCACTTGTGTTTCTTATCAGGGAAAGGCATAGGTTTTTGGACCCAAGGTTCTCTTTCACTACCATGTTTCTTAGCAATTAAATCTTCTTTAGTGTATTTAGTATTCTTAGTGTGGTTTTCAGGTTCTTCTTCAACTTTTTCTTCATTAGGCACTTCATTTTCTTCATTACCACTTTCAGTTTCAGCATCAGAGATAGATATACTATTAGGATCTATAGCAGGTTTAGAGGGTTCTACAACAGTTTGATGTTTCTTTTTCCTTTTCTTACGAGTAGAACCACTATTTCCAGCTTGTTGAGAATCTTGCTCAATTCTTTTGGGATGCCCCTCAGGATATAGAGGATCCTGGGTAGCAGCACCACTTCTAGTTCTAATTTCATAAGCATGTTTTTATTTAGCGGCATTAACTAGCAAGTCCTTTTGCACTTTAACAAGTTGATCTATTTGAGTTTGAACCATTTGAAAGTGTTTAACAATCATTTTAACATCAACAATAGCTCAGTGTTTTCCAATATCTTTCAACTCAACAATAGCTCTAGTGTTTTCCATTAGATGATTTTGCACCCTTTTATTAAAGTTATCTTGCTTAACAATAAAGATATATTCTTCTAAGCATTGATCAGGAGGTTTAGAGTAAGGGATATCACCTTCATTAAAGTGTTGGAGAAAGTGTACCTCAATAGTGGATGAGTAGGGAATAGGCTTACATAATTCTTCTATAGGAGGTAAATTCTTGACATCTGCAGCTTTAATTCCCTTCTCCTTAAGACATTTCTTAGCTTCCTTCATCACTTCATCATTTAATTCAATAACTCCCCTCTTCTTTGATGTTGGAATAGGCACCGGAATAGATGGTTCAGGTACAATTACTTCAGCTATAGCTTGTTTAGGAGGAGTCCAATCTTCATAATTCTTGCTTATTTTAGCCATTAATTCCTCAGCTTCCTTGGTAGTCCTATTCCTGAAAACACAATCAGCACAACTATCTAGGTATGTCCTAGATTCTTCGGTTAGTCCATTATAAAATATATCAAGTATTTCATTTTTAGGTAATGGACTTCCAGCCTATGAATTAATCAAAGCACAAAACCTTGCCCAAGATTCGGGCAAGACCTCTTTTTCTCCCTGTTTAAAATGAAAAAGTTCCCGCAAAACAGCATGTCTAGCACTAGGAGGGAAATATTTCTGCAGGAAAGTATTAAACAAGCACTCAGGGCTATCAATAGATCCAGGAGGTAAATTACCAAACCAAGTTTTAGCTTCTCCTTTCAGTGAAAAAGGAAAAATCTTAGCAACAAAGTAAGTACGCATTTTAATATCATCAGAAAACAAGCCACTCATGGTAGAAAGTTCATTCATATGTGCTACCGCACTTTCATTCTTAGTTCCGCCAAAAGGTTCTTTCTTGACAAAAGCTATGTAAGATAGATCGAGAGAGAAATCATAATCTTCATCTATAATGTTTATGGGAGAAGCAACAAACTTAGCAGCAGGAGATAATTTGGGTCTAATAGTACGCCTCTCAAGGAGATTCTTAGCGGCTCTCCTATCATGGTTGTTCCTACATTCTTCAATAAACTCATCTGTGATCTCAACATAATCTTCTTCAGCATCATAACTCTCACTAGACTCAGGTGAGCTAACAGGTGTAGTAGTGTGTTCATTAGGAGTTTCGGTATTTCCAACTATAGTTCTAGCAATCGTAGCATCTAGGAAAGGACCTAATGAACCACTCTTATCAAGCACAGTAGAAGCAGCATCATAAGCATCAGAAGTTTCAGATTCAGCAGTAGTAGCAGTGTGTGTAGCATGTGTATGTGGTGGTGTAAGGAACTTACTCAGAACAGACGGTGAATCAAGAGCAGTAGAGGTGTTCAGAACCGTACCTCTTCTTGTAGTGGATGGTAAAATAGGAACCTTGCCATCACGAGACTTACCCATGATGGATGGATAACAGCGAACAATAGAGAATCCAAGTGAACTTGATAAATAAAGCTATGCTCCTCGGCAACAGCGCCAGAAAATAGTCTTGATAACCCACAAGTATAGGGGGTGTATCGCAGTATTTTCGAGGGAAGTGAAACCCAATTTATTGATTCGACACAAGGGGAGCCAAAGAATACTTATCGGCCTTAACAACTGAGTTGTCAATTCAGCTGCACCTGGAAATAATCTTGCTCACAACAGTTTATCAGTAGCAACAGTTTTGTAGTAGGAATAGTAAAGTAACAGCAGTAGTAAATCAAAGACAGTAGTAACAAAAGCAGTAAACAGTGGGATTCGAGTGCGGTAGGCATAGGGTTGGATGGACGGGCGTTGCATGGACAAGACAATTCACATAGCAATCAGAACATAGGGCAATGGCAGATAAATAAGATAAAGCACCCAAGTACTAGACAATCTTAGGCATGTGTTCCATATATAGTCATACGTGCTCGCAATGAGAACTTGCACAACATCTTTTGTCCTGCCAGCCCGTTTGCAGTGGGGCCTCTAGGGAACTACTGGCAATTAAGGTGCTCCTTTTAATAAAGCATCGGAGCAAAGCATTAACACTCCGTGAACACATGTGATCCTCACATCAAAGCCTTTCCCTTCCGGCTACCCTGATTTCTGTCACTTCGGGACCATAGGTTCCGGACAACGACGTGTGTATACAACTTGTAGATAAGACCCAAAACAATACTATCATGATGAATCAATAATAAGTTCAGATCTGAAATCATGGCACTCGGGCCCTAGTGACAAGCATTAAGCACAACAAGGTTGCAACAAAGTCATAAAGCACTAATAGAGATACTAGGCACTATACCCTAACAATCTGATACCATTACATGAACGATCTCATCCAATCCCTACCATCCCCATAGCCTACAGCGGGGGATTACTCACTCATAGATGGGGGAAACATGGATGGTCGATGGAGAAGCGATGGTGATGATGATGGCGATGATCTCCTCCAATTCCCCGTCCCGGCAGGGTGCCAGAACGGAGTTTCTGGTGCTGTTTCGTGGAATCTGGTGGTGGCGGCGGAGCGGAACTCCTTCTAGAAAAACGTCGAACCCTCCAAAGTGTTTAGGTCAGAAGGCTCCTTATAGGCGAAGAGAGAGGCCGAGGGGGTGCCTGGGGGGCCCACACCACCCCCTGGCACGGCCTGGCCTGGCCCGCGCCAGCAGGTGGTGTGGCCACCCCAGGGCTCTTCTCCGTCTCGTATTCTGGCTCCTAGAGTCTTCGGGTGAAATAGGATTTTTGGCATATTTTCCGGGATTTTTCTTGATAGTTGATTTCCTGCACAAAAAGTAGACACCAAGGCAATTCTGCTGAAAACAGCGTCAGTTCGCATTAGTTGCATCCAAATCACACAAGTATAGATGAGAAACAATAGCAAAAGTGTTCGGGAAAGTAGATACGTTTTGGACGTATCAATGATGCCCCCATAAATAGGCCCCCTAGCAGCTAGGCGGCGAGCAATAAGAGAGCCAAGATTGTACCGAGTATCATTGTTAAGCGCAGCAGCGAGGAAGGCTAAATGATAATTGGAGATATTACTCGTATCCTCCCTACCAAGAACGCTAGTAGCAAGATAATAGGCAAAGTATCTAAGAGCAGGGAGTTGGATATTTCTTATCTTCCCGCGCTGAGCTACGCGGTCGTCGTCATTGGTCACACCCCGATAGAGCTCCAGCAATTCAGCGGGTCCCCCTTGAATCTTCTTCACGGTCCCTATCATGCCCACACCTATAATACTGCAAAATCTTTCCAATGGCATGGTAAAGGGCAGATTATAAGTTCTAAAAGAAACAGTTGACTGATAGGGGGTGTTAGTAAAAACGAAACTCTCAACAAAAGTTTTGGTGAGCATAGCATATTGCTCACTCTCATCTTGCATGTATGAGGTCAAACCAACCCTCTCAATAAGTAGCAAGAAATCATCTAGAATCCCTGCCGCTTGTAAGAAAGTAAAACAAGGAAAAGTAGATGGGTGAGCTTCCCCATCATCTCCTTCATTACCAATGCGAGGTGCAATGAGATCTTTGTTGTATGATGGCCTAAACTGAGAGGCTGATCTTGAGGGCATTGACCTCCTAGGTGTATCCCTCTCGAATATTTCTCTAAAGGTATGGCTGTTCATTTTTGATATTCTGAAATTTAAACATCTATTAAACAAGTGATTGCAAAGTGAATATATAATGAAGGGCACTACTCATAGGGACTTGTAAGAGGCCTAAACATGCATCAAAACTATATCTCTAAGCATTAAACAAGCTTACAAGCTCTCATAACCTATCACCTACAGCATCAAAATACCCAATATATAAACCACTAAACACAAATCTACTTGGACAAGCGGAGGAGTCACATACCAGAGAACAAATGCTCCAAATTTCAGCAACAAAGATGGGCTGAGCAAGGAGATCGAAAAATCGAGGGCAAGAACATCAAGAACACGATTTTGAGCAATGAACTGGTGTTTTCTCGAGAGAGAGCAGAGAGTGGGAAGTGAGAGAGTGAGTGGAGGGCCAGGGGTGGCCCAGACCATGTCCAGGCGCGCCCCTGGGCTGGCCGCGCCACCAGGTGGTGTCCCTACCTGGTGGGCCCCCTGGTACCTTCCAGGCACTCCTCTGCCCCTTTTTTCACGTAAAAATTTAATATGAATTTTCAGGAATTTTTCGAGACACTTTATTTTTGAGCAATTTTTAGGTATAAAAGAATGATTTTCTGACAGAAAGATTTTTTTTGGAATGATGTAATGACAAAACAAGGATACAACTTCAGAAGTTCTAAGACTCTCTAACATGCAAGCAACTAACAACAGAAAAGTAAACTAAACGAAAGCAAAAACTAAAATGGAAAGAATAGAAGTAAGCAGAGATAATCATGGTGAAAACATTGTTTTGTTCAATAAAATCCTTTTGTTAACAAGGTCGATCAGGTCTTGTTACCAAAACAATTTTATATGAAACAAAACTTTGTATTCCACTAATGATTATGTTACCTTAACCTTGATAGCAATGGTCCCAATCATAATAGTTTCTAATTTTTGTCTTGGTAGGGGACAATATATTTCTCCAACTTGAATGCCCTCAACATGTTCAATTGAGTTTAAACTATAAGTCCTATCAATATTCTTGGGGAAATAGACAGTCTGCTCCTTGTCATTAACATTAAAGGTCACCTTTCCTTGATTACAATTAATAATAGCTCCTGCAGTATTAAAAAAAGGTCTCTCAAGAATAATAGACATATTATCATCTTCAGGCATTTCAAGCACAACAAAACCAGTTAATATCAAGCAATTACGAGCCACTTGAACGGGCACATCCTCACATATACCAACAGGAATAATAGTAGATTTATCAGCCATTTGCAAAGATATATCAGTAGGTATTAGTTTTTCCAGTTCAAGTCTCTTATAGAGAGAAAAAGGCATGACACTAACTCCTGCTCCCAAATCACACAAAGCAGTTCTAACATAACTATTTTTAATAGAGCAAGGAATAGTTGGAATCCCTGGGTCTCCAAGTTTCTTTGGAACCTTACCATTAAAGGAATAATTGGCAAGCAAAGTAGAAATTTCTTCATTAGGCATCTTCCTTTTATTCGAGACAATATCCTTCATATACTTTGAATAAGGAGGAAATTTAATAGCATCAGTCAATGGAATTTGCAAGAATAAAGGTTTCATCCACTCACAAAACTTATTATAGTGTTCATCTTCCTTTGAGTTGTGTTTCTTATCAGGGAAAGGCATAGGTTTTTGGACCCAAGGATCTCTTTCACTACCATGTTTCTTAGCAACAAAATCTTCTTTAGTGTATTTAGTATTCTTAGTTGCTTTTCAGGTTCTTCTTCAACTTTTTCTTTATCAGGAACCTCATTTTCTTCATTACCACTTTCAGTTTCAGCATCAGAGATAGATATACTATTAGGATCTTTAGCAGGTTCAGAGGGTGATAACCCTCAAGTATAGGGGGTGTATCACAGTATTTTTGATAAGTAAGAGTGTCGAACCCAACGAGGAGCAGAAGGTGCTGGCTAGTGGTATGGATCAGGAATTCTCTGCAAATACTTAGCAAACGGATTTTTAGGGGGTTTTGATAAAGCAAGCAAACAAAGTACGAGTAAATAAAAGACAGTAGGAATAAATGTAGCAAGTGGCCCAATCCTTTCTGCAGCAAAGGACAAACCGGTTGTATTACTTAAGATGACCAAACGTTCTCGAGGACACATGGGAAGATTGTCAAGTGCTTTCGCTTCATATAGTTGATTAATCTTCTTTAGCTTGCTAAGTGTTGTGTGGGTGAACCTGTGCTAATGTACCGACCTTCCTAGGACTAATACATACTTGTGATTATACCCCTTGCAAACATCCGTAAGTACAAGAAAGTAATTAAGGTAGAAACCTAACCACAGCTTTAAACTCTAAGACCCTTACGTCCCTTGTGCAATGGTTTCCTAACAGGGGTTCAGGTTTCTGTCACTCCGGCAACCCCTACGATTAATAGCCAAATACACAATGTATTCCCCTAGGCCCATATAGGTGAAGTGTCATGTAGTCGGCGTTCACATGACACCACTAGAAGAAGTACACCACAACTTAAATATCAAACTATTGAATCTTTCTCAACACAATTCCACTACTAACAACATGACTTCTCCCATGTCCTCAAGAACAAAACGAACTACTCACAAGACATCATATGGATCATGATCAGAGATGGAATAATGATGTATAACAATATGAACATAAACAATAATTCAATGGTTCACTCAATAGCATCAACTACAAAGAGTAATCAACACCGGGAAAGTTTCCCCTAAGAACTAATGCAAGATTCAACCCAATTGTTATAGCATTATGGAGATGGTGATGAGGGTGCTAATGTCGATGATGGTGGTGATGATGATGATGATCCCGATGAAGTCCAGCTTGATGGTGGTGTTGATGGCGACGATCTCCCCTCTCTGGGAAGGAATTCCCCCGGCAGAAATCTGTCTGTTGGAGAGATCTTTCTCTCTCGGTGTTTTCCGCCCCACAGAGGCAGCGGAATCTTTCTGTGGTCGCTCCCCGAGTCTTAGGGTTTCGGGAGGATAATATATGCCAGAGGGGAGAGATAGGGGTGGACCAAGGCGGCCACAACCCTGGTGGCATGGCCCAGGGTGGCCCACGCTAGGGGGTGGTGTGGGCCCCCTGTGGCCCATCTCCAGCCCCCCTTCTGGCTTCCTTCGTCTTCTGGAAAAATAGGATTTTCGGTATATTTTTCCGGATTTTCTGATCTTCGCGAATTTTGCCTCCAAACAGCACCTTTTCCATCAGAATCCTGACTGCAGCGGCCCATGCTCCAAAAGTCGTCAACCATGCAAAAACAGATGAAATAACATAAGTATCACCTCTTAATATGAAATATATCAATGAATAACAGTGAATTATGATATAGAATAGTGATGCAAAATGGACGTATCATCTCCCCCCAAGCTTAGACTTTGCTTGTCCCCAAGCGAAACTGAGCTCAATAAACATGACCTCAGGTTTATGGAGTGAAGGGTCGATAAAAGAATACGGACAAGAAGCATCACATTCATCAATACACAGATCATAATAGAAGACAACTCACTATTATATAACTTAACTTGCAATAAGTAAAGGAAACACAATAGAGATACATGAAGTAAATCATAATTGGTAATGGTAAACTTAGCTTTTGGTCGAAGAATAGTTGATAATTTGCTGGAGTTCACAAACAACTGATTTTCAATGATAGCTTTCAAAGTAGTAAACACCAAGATAAGAGCAATGTGCAAAACAAGGAACATAAGAAACATGATTGAATAAATCATCATAAGAATGAATGAAACACAACAACTCAAAATACTTGCTGAGATAGAAGGGAATAGGTTTACTGACTCAACTAAAAAGTAAAAGAAAGGCCCTTCACAGAGGGAAGCAGGGATTGCAAATCTCATAAAGAGCTCCCAAAAATTATGATACTTATTAGCTTTCAGCTCTCATTGCCCCTATCATAGGCATCTTTAGGTGGTTAAGGTTAAAGTGACACAACTAAGAGGATATGCTTGACAAGTTATAAGTTGAAATCTCATGCCCCTTACTTACGAGTACCGAGCCTCATGCTACTCAACTTCAGTCACAAGTAAGCTCTTGTCATTGTAAATACATATGTATCATAGAGAACCGCCAACGGGGTACCCCTTGCACATGATACAGGAGCTATCCCATAATCAAAATGATAAGGCAAGCAGACAATGAGCATCTCAGCGATCTTTTTATTTGCTATTTGCATAGGTTTTTATCGAGGATGCTTCATAGAGTGCTCATTATGGTTATGCTGCAAGTTTCCACCATGATTAGGCATGGCTTAGGCTAGCGGCCCAGGCGTTTCTCTAACACACATATAAACTCCATGATCTTACAAGTTCCCCTTTTATTTCACACCGCCGGGATCCATAGGCAAAAGAATCATGATACCAACTAGGTACAAAGTACCATGACAGTGTTGGAAGCGTTCCCCATGATGCATGGTTCTGCTAACTTCAACTCATAAAGCACAAGCATATACGCAACAAAGAAGGACCCAATGGTTCAAGTTATTAAGTGCAAGAAAATAAAGTGTGCCATCAAGTTCATGAGAGCTTTAATCACTAATTTTCACATAACAAGTTTAATTTGGGTGGTAGATAAAACAAGAATTTAGTTGGAATAACAATAATGCTAATAGGTAGGTATGGTGGACACAAATGGCATGGGTTTTGGTTTAAGGATTGCATGCACGAGAAGAATTCCCTCTAAGTGCAGGTTTTTGGCTAGCAAGGCTGGGTAGCAAGTATAAGAGTTGAAGGAAACAAACAAACATACAAGTGATAAAAACAAACATGCAATATTCCTTGGAAGCACAAAAGATCTTAACTAGAGAATACTAGACTTATGAGCAAATCAAGAAAGAAAGACGATGAAATAATTTTTCTTTAGAGTACTTTTATCTTTTTATTCAACTCTCAAAAATAGTGTTGCTACTGACCGATCCAGTTTTGCCAAAACCAACTAAATTAACTCAATGATCCCAAAGTGCTACCAATACTAACAACAAGATCAATCATATAACCACGAATTGAAAACTAATATAAGCTATGCAAAAGAGTAAATGATAGAACTTCTCATTAATAATCCATAACGGCAACTCACAACAAGGGATACATATCTAACGAGAGAGGGGACACTTCCATAATGCAAACCATCCTACATAATAACTTCTCTATTCATGATATGACTCTACTAAAAAGGTAAAAAGATAGAAGATAGTGATGTGATACCGCGTCACTCCCCCAAGCTTGGAACAAACCAAGGGGATGCCAAAACTGATGACGAATTACTCCTTTGGTGGTGGTGGTATCCTCTCGTCATCGTTCGACTTCCAGGGTAAAGGCTTCCCATCAACAAAGGACATCGTGGTCTCCAGCATCCTGAAACTTGCAGCAGCACTTATGCATTTAAATCTAACTTCATACTCACAGTTTTGATTTTGAACATCGTAGAGTTGTGCTTGAAGCTCATTGGTTCTTTGGCAGAGTGAGAGGACTTCATCCTTGAGCTCAGCAGTCTCCTTTTGGTGCTCAGCGATGATTTCGGAACAAATCTTGTGGATGATATCCACTTTGCGCTCCGCCATCTTCTTATACCTAAAGACTTCTTGCTCTAGTGCTTCCATCCTGTCCTCCAGACTTCCTTCACCTTTAGGGCCTTGAACCTCTTTTATCCGGACCTCCCCATATTCAAGCAACAACTCCTTGGGATGAATCTTCAACTCTATCATGTATGGGTTGATGATATCCTCTAAAGAATCCTCCTTGGCTGATCCAGAGGAAGACATTGTGGCTCCAAATCTGGGACTCTACCTGTCAGAAACAGATCGAAACAAAAACACGACGAAAACACGATATATGAACCTTGGGAGATCCGGGAGGTTATATATTATGAAGTTTCATAGCAAAAGGAAGGTACTGGGAGAAAACAAGTTGGAGGCGGAGTCCGGGGTGGACTCACCACCTGGTGGCGCGGCCAGGGGTGGGCCCGCGCCATAGGGTGGTGTGAGCCACCCTGGCTCCGTTTCCGTCCCTCTTTAGCTTCGTAGCTTCCCTTATTGACTAAAAACTGCAAAAATATAGTTGGATAGTATTTTTGCGGAACTTTTCTTACCAGAATTGTTACCTATTTGAAAACAGACTCTGCAGGTCTCTGAATTTGGTCCTTGATAAATTTCTCCGGAGTTATAACTTGAAAGGCATCAAAATCTTCATTGTAAGAATCTCCAGCAATATAGTGCTTGAGTCACTGCCCATTCACTACTTGTGTAGTATTCTCTTTTAAAGAAGAAATTTTTATTGCTCCCGAACGATACACTTCTTCAATAATGAAGGGTCCCTCCCATTTTGGCAGTAGCTTTCCTGCAAAAAATCTGAGACGAGACCTATACAATAGAACTGTCTCACCAACATGAAATTATCTCTTAAGTATTCGCTTGTCATGCGATCTTTTAACTTTTTATTTAAAGAGCCTAGCATTTTCATAGGCCTCACTCCTCCATTCATCTAAGGAACTTAAATCAAATAATCTTTTCTCACCTGCGAGGTTACAATCTCTATTGAGTTCTTTAACTGTCCAGTAAGCTTTGTGTTCTAATTCTAAAGGTAGGTGACAAGCTTTACCATAAACCATTTTATAAGGAGACATCCCCATAGGGTTTTTGTAGGCAGTTCTATAAGCCCATAAAGCATCATTCAACTTTTTAGCCCAGTTTTTTCTAGATCTATTAACAGTCTTTTGCAAGATGGATTTAATTTCTCTATTTGATAGCTCTACTTGCCCAATAGTTTGGGGGTGAAAAGCTAAAGCAATTCTATGATTAACATCATATTTAGAAAGGGTCTTTCTAAAACCACCATGAATGAAATGAGAACCCCCATCAGTCATGAGATACCTAGGCACTCCAAACCTAAGAAAGATAACATCCTTAAGCATTTTTAGAGAAGTCTCCCCGTCAGCACTCTTCGTAGGAATGGCTTCTACCCACTTAGTAACATAATCAACAGCAACAAGAATATGAGTATAACCTTTCGAGGGAGGAAAAGGACCCATAAAGTCAAATCCCCAACAATCAAAGGGTTCAATAACTACAGAGTAGTTCATAGGCATTTCATTGCGTCTAGAAATATTACCAACATGCTGGCATTCATCACAAGATAAAACAAATTTTCTTGCATCTTTAAAAAGGGTAGGCCAGTAGAAACCTGATTGTAGCACCTTTTGCGTAGTTCTATCTCCTGCATGATGTCCTCCATAAGCACTACCATGACATTTACGCAATATCTCCTTTTTGTTCATATTCTGGAACACATCTTCGCATAATACCATCCACTCCTTCTTTATATAAGTGTGGGTCATCCCAAAAATAATGCCTCGAGTCATAAAAGAACTTCCTTCTTTGCTGAGATGTAAAAGTTGGAGGCAAATACTTGGAGACAATAAAATTAGCATAATCAGCGTACCAAGGGCTCCCTCGCGAGCTTACCCCTACTGCAGCCAACTGTGCATTTGGGAAACTATCATTAACAGGCATAGGATCAAAAGAGATGTTTTCCAATCGAGATAAATTATCAGCTATAGGGTTTTCAGCACCTTTCCTCTCTACTATATGTAGATCAAACTCTTGTAAAAGCAGCACCCATCTAAGAAGCCTAGGCTTAGCGTCCTTCTTTGTCAGAAGGTATTTAATAGCAGCATGATCGGTATGAATGGTGACTTTTGGGTCTACAATATAGGGTCTAAACTTATCACAAGCAAAAACGATAGATAGAAATTGTTTTTCAGTAGTAGCATAATTCCTTTGAGCAGCGTCTAGAGTTTTACTAGCATAATGAATAACGTTTAGCTTTTTATCAATTCGTTGCCCAAGGACATCACCTACAGCAAAATCACTAGCATCACACATCATTTCAAAGGGTAAACTCCAATCAGGTGGTTGAACAATAGGGGCTGTAGTTAAAGCCTTCTTAAGAGTTTCAAAAGCTTCCTTACAATCATCATCAAAAACGAAAGGTACATCTTTTTGAAGAAGATTAGTGAGGGGTTTTAATATCCTAGAAAAGTCTTTAATAAACCTTCTATAAAAACCAGCATGACCAAGGATACTACGAATACCTTTGATGTCTCTTGGACATGGCATTTTCTCAATTGCCTCAACCTTAGCTCTATCAACTTCTATGCCTCTTTCAGAAACTTTATGCCCAAGGACAATCCCTTCATTAACCATGAAGTGGCATTTCTCCCAATTAAGAACAAGATTAGTTTCTTCACATCTCTGCAAAACTTTATCAAGGTTGTGCAGACAATTATCAAAAGAAGTTCCATAGACAGAAAAGTCGTCCATGAAAACTTCTACAATTTCCTCACGAAAACCATGAAAGATAGCAGACATACATCTTTAAAAAGTAGCAGCAGCATTACATAAACCAAAAGACATACGTCTATAAGCATAAGTTCCGTAAGGGCAAGTAAAAGTAGTTTTTTCTTGATCTTGTTGTTTAACAGCAATTTGAGAGAAACCAGAATAACCATCAAGAAAACAAAAATGGGTCTTTTTAGACAACCTTTCCAACATTTGATCAATAAAAGGAAGCGGGTAGTGATCTTTCTTAGTAACTTTGTTGACTTTCGTAAAATCAATGCACATCCTATAGCCTACTACTATTCTTTGGGAATAAGCTCATCATTATCTTTAGGAACAACGATAATTCCTCCTTTTTTAGGAACACAATGAACAGGACTAACCCATTCACTATCAACAATAGGATAAATAATACTAGCATCAAGGAGTTTCAATACCTCATTTCTTACCACTTCCTTCATCTTAGGATTTAAACGTCGTTGGTGCTCTACTACTGGCTTTGCATCTGGTTCTATATTGATAGAATGCTGACATATAGTAGGTGAAATCCCTTTTAAATCATCTAGAGTATAGCCCATAGCTCCTCGGTGTTTCTTCAAAACCTCCAATAACCTTTCTTCTTCTGTCCCTGAAAGTTTACAGCTAATAATAATAGGATATATCTTTTTATCATCAATATAAGCATATTTAAGATCATCAGGGAGAGGTTTTAGATCGAAGACCAGATCCTTTTTAGGTGGCAACGTGGTACCCAAGTCTTCTACGGGCAAGTTATGTTTAAGCATCTTAGGCTGATTACGGAGAATCTCGTCAATCTCATTCCTTTCTTCCATGAAGATTTCACTTTTATGATCTTCCATAAATTGTTGCAAAGCATTGTTAGAAGCAAGAGAAATAGAAGTAAGTTGTTCAACTCTAAAATCCTCATTATGGGTTTCCTCTTCACAAGGTTCTCTAGTAAATTTCGAAAAATTAAACTCATAAGATTCCCCATCAAATTTAGTCAAGATTTTCTCCCTTTTGCAATCTATAATAGCTCCACAAGTGCTCAAGAAAGGTCTACCAAAAATAATAGGGTAAGTTTTACTAGCAGCTGAACCAAGTACTAGAAAGTCAGCAGGGTACTTAATCTTACCACAAAGAACTTCCACGTCTCGTACAATACCAATTTGAGAGATGGTCTCTCTATTAGCAAGGTGAATAACCACATCAATCTCTTCCAATTCGCAGAGACTGATTTCATGCATAATTTCTCTATAAAGCTCATAAGGAATAGCACTGGAACTTGCACCAATATCACATAAACCATAATAGAAATGATCACCAATTCTAACAGAAAGCACAGGGACACTAGCTTTTTTATTTCTATTAGGATGTGAAACAATGTTATAAGCATCCTCACAAAAGACTATGTGTCCATCCTCTACGCTTTTAGTGATAAGGTCTTTCATAATTGCTACAATAGGTTCAACATTTATTTGTTCATCAGGTTTTACAGTTCTCTTTGCACTTTTAGTGATTACATTAGTTATCATAGGGTCGTCCTTTACCTTATCCGGGAAGGGTTTCTCGATATAAAGTTCAGGTAAGATGTGATCAATAGTGTAAAACTCAGTACTCCCAACAGGAACACAGTCAACGATATCTTTATAAGGTGCATGGTACTTGCTCGATCCCCTTTTTGGGATTTAAATATAAGAAGCAAAAGCCTTAAAGCAATTCGTAATAACTTGTAAATCAAGACCATAAGTATTATTAATATTTTGAAAGTCATCAGTTCCCATAAAAGATTCAATGCATTCATAATCATAATTTATACCCGACTTTCTACCTTTGTCATTCTCCCAAGCTTCAGCATTGTCTTGAATACGGTCCAGAAGATCCCATTTAGCTTCTACTTCCATGCGAGTGAATGATCCAGCACAAGAAGCATCCAATAAATCCTTGTCATGTAGAGGGAGCCTTGCATAAAAGTTGTTGATAATAATATTGTTGGGGAGCTCATGAATGGGACATTTGAGCATTAGTAACTTCAATCTCCCCCAAGCTTGAGTTGTACTTTCTCCATCAAGAGGCCAAAAGTTGTATATTTGATTCCGATCTTTATGAATCTCACTAGGAGGGTAAAATTTTGAATAAAAGAGAGGCACTATTTCCTCCCATTCCAGAGCTTGACCATTCTTTAGCAGCTTACACCATTCCTCAGCTCTTCCTTTCAGCGATAATGAGAATAACTTCTTCTTAACTTGATCTGTAGTAATACCTACACACTTGAACAACCCGCATAATTCGTGTATAAAGAGTAAATGATCACCGGGATGAACAGTTCCATCCCCAACATAGTAGTTATCCATAACACGATCAACAATTCTTGTAGGTATTTTAAAAACATCATTCTCAGCAGGTGGTGGTTCATCTATTACCTTACCAGTGGTAGTAGCTTTACCAAATAAGAAACTTAGCGAATTATCCATAACGAAAATAAAGCAACTAACAGAAGTAAACAATACTCACAGTAGAAGTTTCCTTTACCAGTTCCGCTCTCCAATAACACTTCACTCCCCGGCAACGGCGCCAGAAAATAGTCTTGATGACCCACAAGTATAGGGGGTGTATCATAGTATTTTCGATAAGTAAGAGTGTCGAACCCAACGAGGAGCAGAAGTTGCTGGCTAGTGGTATGGATCAGGAATTCTCTGCAAATACTTAGCAAACGGATTTTTAGGGGTTTTTGATAAACCAAGTAAACAAAGTACGACTAAATAAAAGACAATAGGAATAAATGCAGCAAGTGGCCCAATCCTTTATGCAGCAAAGGACAAGTCGGTTGTATTACTTAAGATGACCAAACGTTTTCGAGGAAACATGGGAAGACTGTCATGTGCTTTTGCTTCATATATTTGATTAATCTTGTTTAGCTTGCTAAGTGTTGTGTGGGTGAACCTATGCTAATGTACCGACCTTCCTAGGACTAACACATACTTGTGATTATACCCCTTGCAAACATCCGTAAGTACAAGCAAGTAATTAAGGTAGAAACCTAACCGCAGCTTTAAACTCTAAGACCCTTACGTCCCTTGTGCAATGGTTTCCTAACAGGGGTTCAGGTTTCTGTCACTCCGGCAACCCCTACGATTAATATCCAAATACACAATGCATTCCCCTAGGCCCATATAGGTGAAGTGTCATGTAGTCGACGTTCACATGACACCACTAGAAGAAGTACACCACAACTTAAGTATCAAACTATTGAATCTTTCTCAACACAATTCCACTACTAACAACATGACTTGTCCCATGTCCTCAAGAACAAAACGTACTAATCACAAGACATCATATGGATCATGATTAGAGATGGAATAATGATGTATAACAATCTGAACATAAACAATAGTTCAATGGTTCACTCAATAGCATCAACTACAAAGAGTAATCAACACCGGGAAAGTTTCCCCTAAGAACTAATGCAAGATTCAACCCAATTGTTACAGTAATATGGAGATGGTGATGAGGGTGCCGATGGTGATGATGGTGGTGATGATGATGATGATCCCGATGAAGTCCAGCTTGATGGTGGTGTTGATGGCGACGATCTCCCCTCTCCGGGAGGGAATTCCCCTGGCGGAAATCTGTCTACCAGAGATATCTTTCTCTCTCGGTGTTTTCCGCCCCGCAGAGGCGGTGGAATCTTTCTGTGGTCACTCCCTGAGTCTTAGGGTTTCAGTAAGATAATATACACCAGAGGGGAGAGCCAGGGGTGGACCAGGGCGGCCACACCACCCGGTGGCGCGGCCCAGGGTGGCCCACGCTAGGGGTGGTGTGGGCCCCCTGTGGCCCATCTCCAGCCCCCTTTCTGGCTTCCTTCGTCTTCTGGAAAAATAGTATTTTCCGTATATTTTCCCGGATTTTCTGATCTTCGCGAATTTTGCCTCCAAACAGCACCTTTTCCATCAGAATCCTGACTGCAGTGGCCCATGCTCCAAAAGTCATCAACCATGCAAAAACAGATGAAATAACATAAGTATCACATCTTAATATGAAATATATCAATGAATAATAGTGAATTATGATATAGAATAGTGATGCAAAATGGACGTATCAGAGGGTTCTACCATAGTTTTAGGTTTCTTTTTTCTTTTCTTACGAGTAGTACCACTATTTTTAGCTTGTTGAGAATCCTGCTCAATTCTTTTGGGATGCCCCTCAGGATATAGAGGATCCTGGGTAGCAGCTCCACTTCTAGTTCTAATTTCATAAGCATGTTTTTCTTGAGCAACATTAACTAGCAAGTCTTTTTTTCATTTCAATAAGTTGATCTATTTGAGTTTGAACCATTTGAAAATGTTTAACAAGCATTTTAACATCATTAGAGGTTCTTTCCACAATATCCTTTAACCCAACAATAGCTCTAGAGTTTTCCATTAGATGATTTTGCACCCTTTTATTAAAATTATCTTGCTTAACAATAAAATATCGAATTCTTCTAAGCATTGATCAGGAGGTTTAGAGTAAGGGATATCACCTTCATCAAAATGTTGGAGAGAGTGTACCTCAATAGTGGATGAGTGGGAGATTGGCCTACATAATTCTTCTATAGGAGGTAAATTCTTGACATTTGCAGATTTAATTCTTTTCTCCTTAAGACATTTCTTAGCTTCCTTCATCACTTCATCATTCAATTCAATAACTCCCCTCTTCTTGGATGATGGTATAGGCGCAGGTATAGCTGGTTCATGTATAATTGTTTCAGATATAGCTGAATCAGGAGGAGTCCAATCTTCATAATTCTTGCTTATTTTAGCCATTAATTCCTCAGCTTCCTTGGGACTCCTATTCCTGAAAACACAATCAGCACAACTATCCAGGTATGTCCTAGATTCTCCAGTAAGTCCATTATAAAATATATCAAGAAGCTCATTCTTAGGTAATGGACATCCAGCATGTGCATGAATCAAAGCACAAATCCTTGCCCATGATTCAGGCAATATCTCTTTTTCTCTCTGTTTAAAATCAAAAAGTTCCTGCAAAATAGCATGTCTAGCGCTAGGAGGAAAATATTTTTGCAGGAAAGTACTAATCAAGCAATCAGGGCTATCAATAGATCCTGAAGGTAAATTGTTAAACCAAGTTTTAGCTTCTCCTTTCATTGAAAAGGGGGAAATTTTAGCAACAAAGTAGGTACACATCTTAATATCATCAGAAAACAGGCCACTCATGGTAGAAAGTTCAGTCATATGTGCTACCGCACTTTCATTCTTAGTCCCACAAAAAGGTTCTTTTTCGACAATAGCTATGTAGGATAGATCAAGAGAGAAATCATAATCTTTATATTTAATGTTTATGGGAGATGCAGCAAACTTAGCATTAGGAGACAATTTGGGTTTAATAGTACGCCTCTCAAGGAGACTCTTAGCAGCACTCCTATCATGGGTGTTTTGACATTCTTTAATAAATTCATCGGTCATCTCAATATAACCGTCTTCAATATCATAGCTTTCTCTAGACTCAGGTGAACTAATAGGTGTAGTAGTGTCTTCATTAGGAGTTTCAGTATATCCAGCTATAGTTCTGGCAATCGTACCATCTAGGAAAGGACCTAATGAACCACTCTTATCAAGCACAGTAGAAGCAGCATCATAAGTATTAGAAGTTTTAGATTCAGCAGTAGTAGTAGTGTGTGTAGCATGTGTATGTGGTGGTGTAAGAAACTTACTCATAACAGACGGTGAATCAAGAGCAACAGAGGTGTTCATAACCGTACCTCTTCTTGTACTGGATGGTAAAATAGGAACCCTGCCATCACAAGACTTACCCATGATGGATGGATGGCAGTGAACAATAATGATTCCAAGTGGAGTTGATAAATAAATCTATGGTCCCTGGCAACGGCGCCAGAAAATCGTCTTGATGACCCACAAGTATAGGGGATGTATCACAGTATTTTCGAGGGAAGTGAAACCCAATTTATTGATTCGACACAAGGGGAGCCAAAGAATATTTATAAGCCTTAACAACTGAGTTCTCAATTCAGCTGCACCTGGAAACAATCTTGCTCACAACAGTTTATCAGTAGCAACAGTTTTGTAGTAGCAATAGTAAAGTAATAGTAGTAGTAAAAGTAAAGACGATAGTAACAATTGCAGTAAACAGTAGGATTAGAGCACGGTAGGCATAGGGATTGATGACGGGCGTTGCATGGACAAGACAATTCACATGGCAATCAGAACATAGGGCAATTGCAGATAAATAAGATAAAGCATCCAAGTACTAGATAATCATAGGCATGTGTTTCATATATAGTCATACATGCTTGCAATGAGAAATTACACAACATATTTTGTCCTGCTAGCCCGTTTGCAGCGGGGCCTCAAGGGAACTATTGGCAATTAAGGTGCTCCTTTTGATAGAGCACCGGAGCAAAGCATTAACACTCCATAAATACACGTGATCCTCACATCAAAGCCATTCCCTCCGGTTATCCCGATTTCTGTCACTTTGGGGCTATTGGTTCCGGATAATAACGTGTGTATACAACTTGCAGGTAAGACCATGAACAATACTATCATAATGAATCAATAACATGTTCAGATCTGAAATCATGGCACTCGGGCCCTAGTGACAAGCATTAAGCATAACAAGTCGCAACAAAGTCAAAAAGCACTAATAGAAGATACTAGGCACCATGCCCTAACAATCCGATGCCATTACATGAACAATCTCATCCAATCCCTACCATCCCCATAGCCTATATCGGGGGATTACTCACTCATAGATGGGGGAAACATGGATGGTCGATGGAGAAGCGACGGTGATGATGATGGTGATGATATCCTCCAATTCCCCATCCCGGTAGGGTGCCAGAACGGAGTTTCTGGTTCTGAATCACGAAATCTGGTGGTGGCAGTGGAGCGGAACTCTTTTCTGGAAAAACATCGAACCCCCCTGAGTTTTTAGGTCAGAAGGTAACTTATAGGTGAAGAGGGAGACCGAGGGGGTGTCTAGGGTGCCTAGACCACCCCCTGGCGCGGCCAGGCCTGGCCCGCGCAGCCAGGTGGTGTGGCCAGGCCCCATCCCCACCCCGTCTCGTATTCTGGCTTTGTGAGTCTTCTGGTGAAATAGGATTTTTGGTATATTTTCCGAGATTTTTCCTGATAGTTGATTTTCTGCACAAAAAACTAGACACCAAGGCAATTCTGCTGAAAACAGCGTCAGCCCGTGTTAGTTGCATCCAAATCACACAAGTCTAGAGGAAAACCAATGGCAAAAGTGTTCAGGAAAGTAGATACGTTTTGGACGTATCAAATAGCATTAACTTTTATTATATATTACAAATATTGACTATTTTTAAGTCCCATGATCCTTCTTTCGCCCCGGTCTCCCAAAACCTCAGGATCGGCCTTGTTTACTTTCTCCAAACAGGATTTCATTCCTCTTTATAAATAACGCAAAAATAATCAAACTGAGATAACGTGGTGAGAAAACCCTTTTACAAAGCATGTAAAAAAGCAATTGAGAGGGTGGCAAGAGGTCACCAACTCCAATCAATGAAAAAGGCAAGCCTTGGGGTTGTCCCGATCTTAACGGATTCGTGGGAGATTTTAAGGAGGAGACTAAGAACAAGATGAAAACAGCAAAGAACATGATACAAATGCACACCACTGAAGGGTTCGCATCATAGAAAACAAAAAATTCCTATGATGGGAACTATACGCCAAGATCTATCTACTAGATACACGCAACGGGTGGATATACATCCATGGAGAACTTACCCTCGAAGACAACAATGTTTTGTTAATGAGTAGGAACTTGTGGATGATGTAGTCGTACGCTTGTTGATCTCAAGATCATGTGGAAGTCCTAGCGCCGCAAAACAGCAGCGCATCCGCACTTGCACACATGTTCAGGCCACCAAATAACCTCCGCCTCCTTGCTCCAGCGATGCAGCAGAAGTAGCAACTCCTTCCAGACGAAATGCCACCATGAACATGTATCTCGCTAATTCGAGACCATGGGAAATAATTCTAGAGGGGGAGAGAGATCCTTCACGAGGAGGTGTGAGTAAGAAGGGTGAGACGGGTGGCCTTTTATAGGAGGAGGGGGTACCCCTCCCCATGGCCGGCGCCCCATGGGTGTGACCCCTCACCTCCCCCATTCATGTGGTGGTAACTCCCTCCACATTAAAATGCCCCTTCACATTCTCTTTTAAACTCTCCACTTTAAATGCATTAAATTTCTCCAAATTTAATGCTCTCTCATTTAATAAAACTCTTTTATTAATTTTAGTCAGAATTTTGTTAATTAATTTAGTTAACAAACATTCACATAAAACCCCTGCAACATTTCAATATTACATGCAGAACAAATTTCAGCAATTTCACCCGAAACAGTTTTGGTGTCTATTGAAATAATTCCAGCGCTTTGGAATTCATTCGTCTAAAACATATTTGCTCCAAATGGTGTTGGTGTCCCTTAAGTGTGTCACCCTACTATTCTTGAATAATGCAGACATGATCGAGACCCCTCTCAGATCAATAATCAGAAGCGGGACCTGGAGATCCATACTGACTCCTACACATTCTACGATGACTTCTATGATCGTGAGAACCTTTAATGCTATGTAACTAAATCCCTTTGTCTCGCGATATATTACATGTGTGAGATTCAATCATCGGTATCTGCATACCTAGTATGATCTCGTTACCGACATGTACTCTTTTCTCGTTCCCGTGATATAACATTCTAGTGATCTTATCACTTGCTTGCAAGCTAACCAATGTGATATCATCGAGAGGGCCCAGAGTATATCTATCCGTCATCGGGATGGAAAAATCCCACTCTTGATCCATGAGCCTCTACATAAGACTTTCGTAGTACTGAACCACCTTTATAATCACCCTTTCACGGTGTGACATTTGATGTTATGAAGATACTCTTCTAGTGTTAGTGATTAACATGATCTCATGGTCTAAGGACTAGGATTACTTTGTTAGATGTTATAGCAATATAAACAAAATGACTTTGATCATAATGCTATACTTCGGATGAATGTTCATCACATCATTCCACTAATGTTGTGACCTCGTTATTAACAACATCCAATGTCCATGATCAGGAAACCTTGATCATCTTGTTAATGAACAAGCTAGTTTATAAGAGATGCATAACTAGAAACTTTCCTTTTGTTTATTAAACACACATGTATTAACGTTTCCAAATTAATACAATTATAGCATGCAAAATAGACATCTATCATATACTTGGAATATCTATAATAACAACTTTTTTATTGCCTCTCAGGGTATATTCCCTTCAGTCTCCCACTTGCACTAGAGACAATAATCTAGTTACATGGTGATCAATCTAACACCCATGGAGTTCTGGTGTTGATCATGTTTTTCTCTATGGAGATTTTTAGTCAATGGATCTGCTATGTTGAGATCCATATGTACTTTACAAATCTTTATATCTCCATCCTTGACATGCTCACGGATGGAGTGAAATCGGCGCTTAATATGCTTGGAATTATTGTGATACCTTGGTTCCTTTACGTTGGCTATGGCTCCATTGTTGTCATAATAGATCACCATTGGATCCAACACACTAGGAACCACACCCAATTCGGTAATGAACTCCTTCATCCAAACTGCTTCCTGTGCTGCTTCTGAGGCAGCAATATATTCTGCCTCCGTTGTTGACCTTATTACCACGGGTTGTTTGGAGGTCCTCCAACTAACTGCTGCTCCGTTCATGAGAAATACGTATCCGGATTGAGACTTAGAGTTATCCGGATCACTGCAAAAGCTAGTGTCGACATGACAATTAGCGACCATCTCTTCTTCACCCCCATATACAAGAAACATTTCCTTAGTTCTTCTCAAGTACTTAAGGATATTCTTGACCGCTATCCAGTGTTCCAAACCTGGATCAGATTGGTACCTACTAGTAAAACTAATAGCATGTGCCACATCCGGTCTTGTACATAGCATTGCATACATTATAGAGCCTATGGCTGAAGCATTGGGGATCTTATCCACCATCTCTCTTTCTTCCGCCGTAGCCGGACTTTGAGTCTTACTCAATGTATTGCCTTACAACATAGCTAAGAACCCCTTCTTACTTTCGTCCATTTTAAACTTCTTTAAAATCTTACAAAGGTATGCACTTTGCGATAGCCCTATTAGGCGTCTCGATCTATCTCTATAGATCTTTATGCCTAATATATATGAAGCTTCACCAAGGTCCTTCATAGAAAATTTGCTGTTTAGATAACTTTTAACACTGTTTAAAAGATCTATATCATTTCCAATCAATAATATGTCATCCACATATAATATTAGAAATGCCACATTGCTCCCACTCACTTTCTTGTAAATACAAGCCTCTCCATAAGTTTGGACAAATCCAAACTCTTTGATCACCACATCAAAGCGGAGATTCCAACTCCGTGATGCTTGCTTCAGTCCATAGATGGATCGATGAAGCTTGGACACCTTGTTAGCATCCTTAGGATCGACAAAACCCTTTGGTTGTATCATATACAACTCTTCTTAAATATTACCATTGAGGAACGCAGTTTTGACATCCATCTCCCATATTTCATAATCGAAGTATGCAACAATTGCTAACATAATCCTAACTGACTTTAGCATCACTACGGAAGAGAATGTCTCATCGTAGTCAACTCCTTGAATTTGTCGAAACCCTTTTGTGACAAGTCGAGCTTTATAGACGGTTACATTACCATCAACATCAGTTTTTTTTGAAAATCCATTTATTCTCAACGGCCTTTAGGTCGTGAGGTAAGTCCACCAAGGTCCAAACCTAGTTTTCATACAGGGATTCCATCTCGGATTTCATGGCTTGTAGCCATTTGTTGGAATCTAGGCTCATCATCGCTTCTTCATACGTCACACGGTCATCTATTTCATCAACCATGAATTTACAACAGGATTCCCGTTTAGTTCAGGAGCTGCATGTGTCCTGCTTGACCTGCGAGGTTCAGTAGTGTCCTCTTTTAGAGTTTCATGATCATTATCATTAGTTCCTTCTTCATTTGGTGAAGTCAACTACGGAACAACTTCCGGTGCTTCTCCACTCGCCATTTCATGAAGAGAAGGTTCAATAACCTCTTCCAGTTCTACCTTTTGACTACTCACACCTTTCGCGAGAAACTCTTTCTCTAGAAAGGATCCATTCTTGGCAACGAAAACCTTGCCCTCGGATCTGTGATATAAGGAATACCCAATTGTTTCTTTAGGGTATCCTATGAAGACACATTTTTCCACTTTGGGTTCAAGTTTATTAGGCTGAAATTTCTTCACATAACCATCGCATCACCAAACTTAAGAAATGACAACTTAGGTTTGTTTCCAAATCATAATTCATACGGTGTCGTTTCAAATGATTTAGATGGTGCTCGATTTAAAGTGAATGTAGCGGTATCCAGTGCATAACCCAAAAATGACAGTGGCAAGTCAGTCAGAGACATCATAGACCGAACCATATCCAATAGAGTACGATTATGATGTTCCGACACACCATTACGTTGTGGTGTTCTGGTAGGTGTGAGTTGTGAAACTATTCCACACTCTTTCATGTGTGTGCTAAACTTGTAACTTAGATAATCACCTCCATGGTCAGACCACAAAAATTTGATCTTTCTATTATGATGATTTTCCACTTCATTCTGAAATTCCTTGAACTTTTCAAAGGTTTCAGACTTATGTTTCATCAAATAGATATACCTGATACGTTGCTAACGTATCCATAATTTTTGATGTTCCATGCTTGGTTTTATCTACTTTCTTATGTTTTGTCCACACTTTGTAGTACTTTTCATATGATTTCTTGGACTAACCTATTAACAAGAGCCACAGTGCCAGCTGCCCGTTTTCTGCTGTTTTTGGTTCCAGGAAAGTCAGAAAATGAATATTCTTGGAATTGAACGGGACAAAAGCCAAAGTCATTTTTTCACCGAGGGACACCCGTAGCCAGAATACGAGACGGAGAGGGGCTGGGGCCTGGCCACACCACCTGGCCGCGCGACCAGGCTTGGCCCACTCCAGGGGGGTGGTTTGGCCAGCCCAGGCACCCCCTCGGCCTCTCCTTCCGCCTATATATTGCCTCCGATATAGAAACCCTAAGTACCCGATCAAAAATTCCACGAAAGAGTCTGTAGCCACTGTCGTCTCCATCCCTAGATCGGGAGGGATCTGAATCTCTTCCCGGCACCCTCCCAAAGGGGAGAATTCACCCTGGAGGTCTTCTTCATCATCATGGAAGCCTCCGGTGTGATGCATGAGTAGTTCATCTCTGGACTACGGGTCCATGTAGTAGCTAGATGGCTGGTTCTCCTCCTTTGAGCTGTCATGTTTAGATCTTGCGAGCTCCGTTCATGATCAAGATCATCTATTTGTAATTCTAAATGTTGTGTTTGTGGGGATCCGATGGATATTGAGATGCTATTTCAGATTGATTATTGATTCTATCATGTCTTTGTTATTTGTGATCTTGCATGCTTTCCGTTGTTAGTAGCTATCTTGGCCAAGTAGATGCTAGAAACTCCAAGAGTTAGTATTTATGCTCGATAGTGGGTTCATGCCTCTAGTATTCTAGGGAAGTGACAGAAATCTCTAAGGTACTATATGTGTTGTTGCTACTAGGGAGAAAACAACAATCCTTTGTTCATAGACAATTGTATTGTTTACTTTACACGCAATTCATAATGCAATTATCCGTTGCTTGCAACTTAATATTGGAGGGGGTTCGGATGATAACCTGGAGGTGGGTTATTAGTCATAGATGCAGTTGGATGGCGGTCTATGTATAATGTTGTAATGCCCAATCGAATCTCAAAGGAGTCAAGATGAGTAGTATATGTTTGTATGCTTTCTCGATGTTTGTCAAATGCCCCGCTGTAATTTGTTCACCCAACATGTCATCTATCTTAAGGAGAGCCACCACTAGTGAACTATGGACCCCGGTCCTTTCTTTTACCATCAAACTACAATCAACTGTTTACTGCTTTGTGTTTACTTTCTGCAAACTATTACTTTCTTCTACTCGATACGTTTAATCCTTTGTTTTCAGCAAAACCGGTGAGATTGACAACCTCATCGCAAGTTGGGGGCAATGTGCTTTGAATTGCACTTCTGCTCGTAACCACTATGAACCGGAAAGGAAGGAAGCTGCTTTAGAGGGTTCTATGGTTATGTTGTGTAGGTCTCCACGTTGTTGCTGGCACCAGTAGTGCGCCCTGCCAAAGTTCAGCTCGCAACACCTTTGGGGTGTTTCCTTGCTCCTACTGGATTGATAACCTTGGTTTCATAACTGAGGGAAAACTTGCTGCTGTGCTCATCATACGTTCCTCCTGGGGTTCCCCAACGAGCTTGATATATTTTGGGCCATCAAGCTCTTTTTCTAGCGCTGTTGCCGGGGAGTCAAGGACATCTTCACAAGGGGAGTCCCTCATAACCAATCTCTTTACTTTGTTATTTTTGTTTTGCTTAGTTTACTTTTGCTTTGTTTGCTTGTTTCTTTATCAAACACAAAAAAAATTAGTTTTACTAGTTTGCTTTCTTTATTAAAAACACAAAAAAATGACTAATCTTGAAAACACTAAGTTGTGTGACTTCAGTAGCACCAACAACAATGATTTTATGAGCACACCCATTGCTCCACCTGTTCCTGAAGCTACTTTCTTTGAGATAAAACTTGCTTTGCTCAATCTTGTTATGAGTGAATAATTTTCTGGAATTGGTAATGAAGATGTTGCAGCCCATCTAAATAACTTTGTTGAACTTTGTGAGATGCAAAATCATAAGGATACAGATGGATATATTATTAAGCTTAAATTGTTTCATTTCTCTTTGAGATGAAAAGCTTAAGAATGGTTGAATTCCTTAACAAGGAATAGTATTGATTCTTGGACTAAATGCAAAGATGCTTTTATTGGAAAATACTATCCTCGTGCTAAAATTATATCTATGAGAAGTGAAATAATGAAATTTAAACAATCTGATAATGAACATGTTGCTCAAGATTGGGAAAGAATGAAATCTTTGGTAAAGAATTGCCCCACTCATGGACTGACTGCTTGGATAATTATCCAAACCTTTTCTGTAGGATTGAACTATTCTTCAAGAAATCTATTGGATTCTGCTGCTGGAGGTACCTTTATGACTATTACTTTGGGTGCTGCAACAAAGCTTCTGAACAATATGATGGTTAACTATTTTGAATGGCATACTGAGAGAGCTCCACAAGGTAAGAAGGTAAATTCTGTTGAAGAAACCTCCTCCTTGAGTGATAAAATTGATGTTATTATGTCTATGCTTGTTAATGGGAAAGCCCATATTAATCCAAATAATGTTCCTTTAGCCTCTTTGGTTGCTCAAGAAGAGCAAGTTGATGTGAACTTTATAAGGAATAATAATTTTAGCAATAATGCCTACAGAATTAATTTTGGTAACAGCAATTATAAGCCATATCCTCCCAACAATGGTAATGGTTATGGAAATTTCTACAACAATAATAGGAGTGCTTCCTCTGAACTTGAACTTATGCTTAAAGACTTTATTCGTAAACAAAACGCTTTCAATAAAACTATTGAGGAACAACTCTCTAATACTGAAAGAAATATAGCATCGTTGGCTGAAGCTCAATCTTCTTTGAATAAAATGGCTTCTAAACCTGAAACTAATGAGAATCCCTTTGCAGCTACTAATTCCATTCAAGTTAGAATTGATTAAAATGTTAGACTATTAGCTGAATTGCATGCTAAGTGGGAAAGAGAAGATGAAGTTGCTAGAAACATTAGTGTTTCTACTATCACTACCACTGATGTTGAGGCTAGTAATAGCTCTACTACCTTAGATGATAATTATGATTTTGATCTTGATGGTTGAAATATTTCTAAAGTTATTAAGTCCAACAAAAGCTTGATAAAAGTCCTAATGCTAGTGCTATGAATCTAGCCTTTACAAAACACATTACTGATGCTCTCATAAAGATTAAATAAGAAAAGATGAAACATAAAGATTCTATTCCTATAAAACAAGGAGATGGTTGGGAACTCATCATCAATATGAAAGTGAATGATTTTGATTTTAAAGCTTTATGTGATCTTGATAGTAGCATTTCCATTATGCCTAGAAAGATTTATGATATGCTTGATTTTCCACCTTTGGAAGATTGATATTTGAATGTCCCACTTGATGGTAATGCTAAAAAGAAACTCATGGGGAGTATTAATGATGTTCTTATTATGGTTAACAATGCCTATGTCCCCGTTGATTTCTATGTTTTGGATGTTGAATGCAATGCTTTTTGTCCTAATACTTTGGGAAGACCTTTTCTTAGAACTGTTGGTGCCATTATTGATATGAAAGAAGGCACCATTAAATATCATCTCACACTCAATAAAGGTATAGAACACTTCCCTAAGAAGAGATAGAAGATTTATTTTGCCTCTCCTATGAAAACAAAATTTTCTCTTAATGCTTCTTCATTTGAGAACACTTGATTCTTTTTCTTGCTTCTTATGCCTAACTTAAAGGCGTTAAATAAAGTACTTATTGGGAGATAACCCAAAAGTTTTAGATGAGTCTTGGAAGGTATTACTTCATTAATAACCACTCCTTATCCTTTTTATTTTGTTTTTGTGCCAAGAGTAACCTCTAATGAGAGAGAAGTAATGATTGGGAAAGTTCTTGTCCCGAAACAGATTTATGTGCTTCACCGTAAACATTCGTGCAAAATATCTTTACGTCCTTTTGAGGCATGAAATTTTGTGCTTCTGCCCCAGGTTGTTATCTAACTTTCTTTAGTTCAACACTTTTTGATTTGAGCAACAAAAGGTCTTGGAAAAAATTCGTCTTTACCTGCTGGTCTGTTTTGACAGATTTCTGCCATTATTTGCATTTGCTTCTTGTTGGTTCCTTTTTGAGTTCTTTTGGGGAATTGAGCTTTTTGAGGGAAGTGCTACAGTAGCTAGTGTTTTAGTGGAAGGTTTATTGGTGTTGGAACTGAACCTAAAGACCTATTATCTTGAGTGCACTAATGTTGCTAATAAAGATTGTGTGAAGTTTTGTATGAAGGAAAAATTTCAGGTGTATGGAAGGAATGAGTAATGAGATGAAGGATGGACTAAAGCTCAATCTTGGGGATGCCACACGGGTAACCCCAAGAAATATCCAAGAAGTACAAGCGTCAAATCTTGGGGATGCCCAAGGCATCCCCTTCTTCATCAATAAAAATTTCAGGTTCCTTCCAAACACTTCAATTTTATTGTTTCATGCACAATTGTGTTGTTCTTGGAGCGTCTTCTTTTTTGTTTTTGTTTTGGTTTTTCGTTTGATTTTTTTGCTTAGTTTTCTGAATAAATTGGTTGGACCCCCTCTTTCATACATTGGTTTTCAAATAGTTTGGTTTGGATTGGAAAAGAGTAGGAAAATTTCATGCTTAAGTGGTAAAAAGAGTTTGTTTTTGACTGTGGCTTATGCTTTGTCATGCCATGATTGATATTGTTTTGGCTTTATGCTTAGTATTCTTTGTTGTAGCATGACTTGTTATAAAGAATTGAGATTGCTTAATGTGCCTTGGATGAATCATGCGTTGTTTTAGCATATTAAAGCATAGTATTGTGGTATTCTCCTTTGATGCTTTATTTGGGTTGACTTGGCGCATGCTCACACCATGTTATGACTATCCCAAGTCACCATAGCCTTTATGATCCTTTAGTTTTCAACTTGTAGTATCACTTTATGCTTTGATCAATGATGTTTTGTCGCTCTGCATGATTATGGTCATTATTGCTCTCTTAGTTGGTCGCTCCCAGTCTTTTGCTAGCCTCCGTAACCAAGTATGAGTTCCACTCATGCATCCAACTCCTAAAACCAAGTTATTCCAAAGAGTCCACCATACCTACCTATTAGCATATGCTACTCCAAGTATATTCATGTTTTTGTCTACCTTCCGAATTAAAGTTGTTATGAGAAAACTAGTGATTAAAGCTCTCATGAACTTGATGGCACACTTTAATTTTCCTGCATTTAATAAACTTGAACCATTGCATCCATCTTTGTTGCGTATATGCTTGCGCTTTATAAGTTGAAGTTAGCAAAACCATGTATCATGGGGAGCGCTTTCAACATTGCACTTGTACTTTGTACCCCGTTGATATCATGTTCTTTTGCGTATGGATCCCGGCGGTGTGAAATAAAAGGGGAACTTGTAAGATAATGGAGTTTGTATATGTGTTAGAGAAACGCCTAGGCCGCTAGCCTAATCCATGCCTAATCGTGGTGGAAACTTGCAGCATCACCATAATGAGCACTCTATGAAGCATCCTCAATAAAAACCTATGCAAATAGCAAATAAAAAGATTGCTGAGATACTCATTGTCTGCTTGCCTTGTGATTTTGATTATGGGATAGCTCCTTTATCATGTGCATGGGGTACCCCATTGGCGGTTCTCTATGATACATATGTACTTACAATGACAAGAGCTTACTTGTGACTAAAGTTGAGTAGCATGAGGTTCGTTCTTCTTAAGTAAGGGGCATGAGATTTCGGCTTATAACTTGTCAAGCATATCCTATTAGTTGTGTCACTTTAACCTTAATCACCTTCAAGATTCTTATGATAGGGGCAATGAGAGATAAAAGCTAATAAGCACCATAATTTTTGGAAGCTCTTTATGAAACTTGAATCCCTACTTCCTTCTATGAAGGCCCTTCTTTTACTTTTATGTTGAGTCTCCACCTTCTATCTTTATGCACCTACTTTGAGAGCATAGTGGCCATTCTTAGTTCTATGTGCATTGTCCCAAGACTTGTTGATTGATGCATAGGTTTGATATTGCTTGTTTTAAACTATTTGTATCTAGTCACTCTTATGAACTTTGAAGGTGTCCTATGTATTTATGTTTGCCACTCTATGAGGGATAGGCTGCATGCCACTATGCTATGTTTTCTTTATGTGAAACAAACAAACGTCTTGCAAAGCATTTTTATTCATGAATTTTTTGTTTATGCCTTTTCATGTTGCAACCTAGTTGCTTTGCCTTATTGTTAAAACTTTGTCTTTCATGTTATGATTGAAGTACTATGATCCCAGCTATCAATGTTTTACAAATACTTTGATCAAGTATATGATGGTGCATGTCACCTCAAAAATTATTCTTTCTTTTTATCACTTACCTACTCGAGGACGAGTAGGAGTTAAGCTTGGGGATGTTGATACGTTGCTAACGTATCCATAATTTTTGATGTTCCATGCTTGGTTTTATCCACTTTCTTATGTTTTGTCCACACTTTGGAGTACTTTTCATATGATTTCTTAGACTAACCTATTAACAAGAGCCACAGTGCTAGCTGCCTGTTTTCTGCTATTTTTGGTTCCAGGAAAGTCAGAAAATGAATATTCTCGAAATTGGACGGGACAAAAGCCAAAGTCAGTTTTCACCGAAGGACACCCGGAGCCAGAATACGAGATGGAGAGGGGCTGGGGCCCGGCCACACCACCTGGCCGCGCGGCCAGGCTTGGCCCGCGCCAGGGGGTGGTCTGGCCAGCCCAGGCACCCCCTCGGCCTCTCCTTCCGCCTATATATTGCCTCCAATACAGAAACCATAAGTACCCGATCAAAAATTCCACGAAAGAGTTTGTAGCCGCCGTCGTCTCCATCCCTAGATTAGGAGGGATCTGAAGCTCTTCTCGGCACCCTGCCGGAGGGGAGAATTCATCCTAGAGGCCTTCTTCATCATCATGCAAGCCTCCGGTGTGATGCGTGAGTAGTTCATCTATGGACTATGGGTCCATGTCATAGCTAGATGGCTGGTTCTCCTCCTTTGTGCTATCATGTTTAGATCTTGTGAGCTCCATTCATGATCAAGATCATCTATTTGTAATTCTACATGTTGTGTTTGCGGGGATCCGATGGATATTGAGATGCTATTTCAGATTGATTATTGATTCTATCATGTCTTTGTTATTTGTGATCTTGCATGCTTTCCGTTGTTAGTAGCTATCTTGGCCAAGTAGATGCTAGCAACTCCAAGAGGGAGTATTTATGCTCGATAGTGGGTTCATGCCTCTAGTAATCTAGGGAAGTGACAGAAATCTCTAAGGTACTAGATGTGTTGTTGCTACTAGGGAGAAAACAACAATCCTTTGTTCATAGAACAATCGTATTGTTTAATTTACATGCAATTCATAATTCAATTATCCGTTGCTTGCAACTTAATACTGGAGGGGGTTCGGATGATAAGCTGAATGTGGATTATTAGTCATAGATGCAGTTGGATGGCGGTCTATGTATAATGTTGTAATGCCCAATCGAATCTCAAAGGAGTCAAGATGAGTAGTATATGCTTGTATGCTTTCTCGATGTTTGTGAATTGCCCCGCTGTAATTTGTTCACCCAACCTGTCATCTATCTTAAGGAGAGCCACCACTAGTGAACTATGGACCCCGGTCCTTTCTTTTACCATCAATCTACAATCAACTATTTACTGCTTTGTGTTTACTTTCTACAAACTATTACTTTCTTTCACTCGATACGTTTAATCCTTTGTTTTCAGCAAAATTGGTGAGATTGACAACCTCATCGCAAGTTGGGGGCACAGTTATGTGGTTGTGTTGTGCAGGTCTCCATGTTGCTGTTGGCACCAGTAGTGCGCCCTGCCAAAGTTCAGCTAGCAACACCTTTGGGGTGTTTTGTTAACACCCGGATTTTTAATCCCAGATGCCTGTTATGTCGTACCTCGCAATCCCAGGATTACCATTTTTGCGAGACATAACGGATTGGATATCACGGTACATCATCCATTACAAACCATACATAAGGTTTTACACAAATAAGGATCTCATGATCCAGTCTTAATACAACAAGCAGTGGAAATAAAACATAAGTGTAGCGGTGGGGTCCATCTTTAGGGGCACAGGCAATGCTGACGAAGGCAGATAGTCCTAGTTATCATAGCCGTCCTACTGACCATCATCTTGATAATCTCCTTCATAGTCTGGCCATGATAATAACCAGGGACAAAAGCCATGAGTACTCTTTAAGTACTCGCAAACTACCACTAACAATTAGTATAATGCTAAGTTAAAGTGCTAGAGCTAAGTTTAACTATAAAGTTAAGTTTGAAACCTAAGCTGAGTTTTGAAGCAAAGAAAGATAAAGTAAAGTTCTAGAATCACTTAGGTTGGGAAGCTATTATCATAAACACAACCCTGTTGTGGTCAAGTCAAAGTTCATCATTCATTTCAAGTTATTTAGAAAACACCTGACAACGAAACAGTATGGCCATTCCAACTGTCCATAACCGTGGACGCGGCTATTCGAATACTTTGACACTCTGCAGAGGTGGTACACTTTCACCACAAGATTCGATACATATGTCAGGGGTAACCCTGAATCATCATACTTAGTATGCAGATAATCAAACATAACCTTCCCTTTACACACCCTAGTATAAGCACCTCGCCTATGAGCATGGCCTCCCAACCATGACCATCAGTCATCTTGGGCACTGCATAGGTGGACAACATTGAGAGGTAGCCTCAGCTCAAACCTCTCCCGTGAGGGAACTAATACTAATGCATATAAATTTCCAGCTAAGCCTTACCCAATTCAGGTAGTGTGGTTGTACGGTAAATTTGGAATGGTATCACATCCGAATCCAACCATCAGTTTTATAAAAGGGTTAAGGCTCATGCCTCATCATTTTCATCATCATAAACCAGTTGTGTTTCTCAACACATGTCAAAACATCTCAATAGAATGACTCATCATTCCAAGGTTTTCACAATTCATTTTCACCAAGTTGTTCCCATCTAAAGTCACTCAAGTTTTGGATCTACTCTAAAATACTAAGTTAAGAGTGTTCACTAAGGTGGAAGGATGGGATCAATCTCATGCCATAAAATGACATCTAAAGGTTTCTAAGTAGGTCAAGTTTTATACTTTTTATGCTACCTTCAAAACAAGTAAAGAACTTTGTGTACTAAGGGGAGTAAAACTTGTAAGTAAGACTTGGGGTACTAATAGTCAAAAGGGTGTGATCAAAGCATGCTTAAGGCATCTTTGCTAAACCATCTAGTTTAATTCTAGTTTGCTAAGTACTAAACTTGCAAGGGTTAATCTTGGGTATTGCTAGCTTGCTAAGGGTAGCTTGTAATGTTAATGGTGGCTTGCCTTGGTTGGTGCAGTGGTTAAAGTTTTCTTCGTCTTCGTCTTGATAGCACTCCTCCTCCCCGTAAGCTTGGTCGGTACTATCTTCTATAACAATACATACGGAGTAGACAATCACCAAACAATACTTAACTAGGCTAGATTGCATTCTAAGACACACAATTGATGATCTATTATCATCACAAGCATCACAAGTTTAATTCAATAGTTTCTTTCTTTTTATTTTAGAAAAGTAATTTCTACTCATTAAAAATTAACTAACATTTAATATTCACCACATAAAACATGGGATCATATGGACACATGTCCTCACCACATATTCTAACATGTGGGAATGAGATTTAAGGGTTGGATCAATATTACTTTGGTTTAAGTTTATTATTTAATGATTTAAAGTGACTAGAAATGCCTATATAGCATTATTTTGGTAGTAGTCCAAAGTCACTTCATGTAAACCTTAATATTATTACCTATTTAGATAGCTATGATGAAAGGTGATTTTTGAGAGTTGGAATCAGCTCAAAAGCTAACTTGGTTGATTTTATAAAAATGTTGCAAGTTGCAAAAGCTTATGTCTTCTTATTTTTATTAGGGGAGATCTATAAATCTAATTGAATTAAATCCAACGGGCTTGGATAGATCATTTCAATACCTTTCAGACAAAATTAGTTTCATGCAATTTGAATTTTATAAAACTCTCTGAATTGATTTTTAAACTAGGGGACATAAACTAGATTTAACTAAAAAGAAAAATCCAGATTTGAATGGGTGTGCTAGCGCGGGAAAAGAAATGGGCCGGCCCAGTGGCGCTCCGTGGCGCGGGGCTCAGCTGACAGGAGGGTCCCGCTTGTCAGCGACACTTAAAACGCAAAACGGTACGCGCGCTGTGGGCCGTGCGATTAGAATAGGAATCTACGGCTGAGGGTCGTCGTCGACGACGAACAGGTCGCCGGCGAGTTCGAACCCTAGCGGCTCGGTGGGGGTCTACTGGGGGTGTACCAGGGCTCCAGCGGGGTCGGCGAGGCGGGCAAACGACGTGGAAGACGACGGCGAGGCGAGGCGCGGTTGCGGCGGAGCTTGGGGTGGTCGCAATCAACGGCGCCCTTTTCCTCCTGCCGCGGCTGCTCCGGCTCCAATTCCGGCGAGGCAGAGCTCACCTTGCTCCGGCTAGAGGTGGGTGAGGTTCAGAGAGGTGAGGGGAGTGGAATGGTGTGGAGAGAAGAGGATGGGGAGGGCTCCTTTTATAGGCCCGGCGGTGAGACCGAGCGGGATGGGCAGTCGACAGTGGCGACATGGCTACGGCGGGGTAGAGGAATGGCTGGGGGTGGCGATCGATGGGCGGTTCCCTGGCAGTGCTCTAGAACTTGAATGTGAGCGTAGGGGCGGTGGCACGCGGTCTGGGCGAGGTGGCGCTCTGAGAGGCAGAGGCGGCAGTGTCCACGGCGAGCGGTGGGTGTGAGGTGTTGGGCGGCCAGCAGGGGTGTCTGGGGTGTTCTCCAGGTCGCGGCGGAGCGGCCGGCGCGGGCTGCTGCCAAGGGGCGGTCTATGCGAGCGGGGACCGAGCGCATTCTGGGGGCAGCACTGGCATGGTGCGGTGGCACTGGGCGTGGTTTGTGCTCGGTGGTCCACTGCTGCTCTGGGCTCGGGCAAGGGACAGGGGGTGGCGGTGAGCTCCTGGCTACCTCCTAGACATGGCGAGGGAAGAGGGAATGGTCTGCTGCAGCGGGGCAAGGGTTGGCCGGCGAGGCATGGCTCGGCATGGCATGGCATGGGGACTAGGGACAAGGGAGAGGGGTGTTAGGGGTTTGGTTAGATCAAGAGGGGACAGAGGAGATAAATGAAGGTCATTTGGGGGCAAAACCCTGTAGTAAATAGTGAGCTAGGATTAGAGTAGAGATTATGCATGCCAAGTGTTTGATTAAATGGCCGCATGAAAGAAAGTTTTGAATTTTGGTTTCAAATTTTTTGAGTGATCTCCACTAGTGATAGGTAGTCTCTGGTTGCATGGGTTTTGAAAGTGGAGCTCAAATAGATGGTTTTTGAAATAGGGGTGACCTATGCATATGCAATAGATTCAATTTTAAGCTGTCTTTTAAAATAGTTAACATAATGTTTTTAGCAGATACAAAGGTGGGCCTTGGTACCTAATTATGTGTACTAGCAAGGGGTGCAAAGATCAATAATTGTTTCTGTTAAGTTTTGAGTACTAGGAATAGCCAAAGTAGGCATGTGAGTTAAATTTGCCAAAATGACCATTCCTCCTTTTTAATTCTTTTTGATTTGATTTTCTTTAGGAAAAGTTTGGGGATGATGTAGACGATGTTTAAATCACCTAAGAAACATTTTACAAGCATTCGATCACACAATCATGGCAATTCAAAACAACTCCTATTTTAAATGCACACATATATGAATGCTTTCATTTTAAATTTGCAAAAGTTTTTGTGAACCCTATTTTTGGATGATTTGATCTTGATAACCTTGGATTAAAGTTTGGGATGTTACAAACTGCCCCCCCTTAAACAAAATCTCGTCCCGAGATTTACAAAGATAACTAGGAACTACAGAGATCTGGGAACTTTGCTCTAATGTAATCTTCACGCTCCCAAGTAGCTTCCTCCTTGGTATGGTTGCTCCACTAAATCTTGAGAAACTTGATACTCCTGTTCCTGGTGGTTCTGTAGGCTTCTTCTAAGATACGGATGGGTACTTCCTGATAGGTCAGGTCATTGTTGATTTCCACAGCTCTGTGATCGATGTTCTTGAAAACTTCAGTCTTCTCAGGCACTTCCAAGCATTTGCGAAGTAACGAGATATGGTACACATTGTGGATGGCTGACATCTCTTCAGGCAGTTCTAGTTGATACGATACTTCTCCTCGGCGGTTCAGAATCTTGAAAGGTCCGATATATCTGGGAGCTAACTTTCCCTTCAGACTAAAGTGTTGAGTTCCCTTCAATGGTGAAACCTTGAGATATACGAAATCTCCGACATTGAATGTCAGGTCTCTCCTTCTCTTGTCAGCATAGCTCTTCTGTCTGGATTGGGCGGTCTTGAGGTGCTCACGGACTTTGTGAACTTTCTCTTCTGCTTCTCAGAGAATGTCTGGTCCAAAGATCTGACTCTCTCCTACTTGTGACCAATTCAAAGGGGTACGACACTTTCTTCCGTATAGGAATTCAAATGGTGCCATTTGCAAACTAGCTTGATAACTGTTGTTATATGAGAATTCTGCGAAAGGCAGGCAGTCTTCCCATTTGGATCCGTATTCCAACACACAAGCTCTTAACCTATCCTCTAGGATCTGGTTGACTCTCTTAGTCTGTCCATCAGTTTGCGGGTGATAAGCTGTGCTGAAGTTCAACTTGGTTCCTAAACCTTCCTGAACTTTCTGCCAAAATCTTGAAGTAAACTGGGTTCCTCGATCTGAGATGATGGTCTTGGGGGTTCCATGCAGACTAACAATCGTAGCAATGTATAGCTCTGCTAACTTTGCACTCTGGTAGGTTGTCTTGACAGGTATATGATGTCTACGCACTTCTATTCTTGTAGACAGTTGTTGGGCCTCCAAGTGCAGAGGTTTGTAGAACAGCAGCAAGTTTTCCCTTAAGTGGATCACCCAAGGCTTATCGAACTCAGGGAGGAAGTGGTCAAAGGTATCCCCTCTCAAGCAATCCTGCAATCAAGATACAAGAAGTTTCTTGTGTCCCCAACACACCCAATACACTTGTCAGGTGTATAGGTACACTAGTTCGGCGAAGAGATAGTGAAATACAAGTGGTATGGAAAATTATAAGTGGTAACGGTGATAGAAAATAACTTGATGGCATGGAAAAGACTAAAGTAAAACTGAAATAAAGAAGGAAGCAAGCAAACATGTAATAGATCTAGTAGCAAACGAAGTTTCAATGCTTAGAAACAAGGCCTAAGGAGCATACTTTCACTAGTGAACACTCTCATATAAATATATCATCTTCATGATACTACGCTGAACTACTCTCCAGTTGGACACTCTAATCCATGGTAGGGCTATAACAGCACACCTCAAAGTAAGCCTTTCCCATCTAGAAAACCCCACACTGTCACCTTGAGTACTAGATGAGTCCAACAAACACCACAATTTCATAAAGACATCCAACTCCAAATATAACTCATAACAAGTATTTGTAATCTCTAGCCTAAGTGCCACCATGGTGTGCACGCTGTCACTTTCACACACATAGGGAGAGCAGAGATCTATTAAAGCACTTGAGTAGCAAGGTAGATCTATAGATTACAAGCTCATGATCTCAATAAGATCATGCATAGAGAGAGAGATGAACACACAGCTACCGGTAGAACCCTTAGCCTCGAGAGAGAACTACTCCCTCCTCATCATGGGAATCAGCAATGGTGATGGAGATGGCGGTGGAGATCGATGGAGATGGCTCCGGGGGCACTTTCCCGTCCCGGCAGGGTGCCGGAACAGAGACTTTCTGTCCCCTGAATCTCCCCTTCGATGGCGGCGGCGCTGCGGAACTTTTCGTTGCTGGAGGCTTGATGATTTAGGGTTTACGCATCGGGAGGCTTCTTATAGGCCAGAGGGCAAGGTCGGTGGGCGGCCAGGGGCCCACACCATGCCCTGGCGCGGCCTAGGTGGACCCGCGCCTAGGGGTGTTGTGGCCACCCTGTGGCCCCCCTCCGGCTCTCCTTCTGGCTCCGTGAGTCTTCCGGGAAAATAGTTACTTTAGCTTTTGTCCCTTCCAATTCCGAGAATATTCATTTTCTGACTTCCTGGAACCAAAAACAGCAGAAAACAAGCAACTGGCACTGTGACATCTTGTTAATAGGTTAGTCCAAGAAATCATATGAAAAGTACTCCAAAGTTGGAACAAAACACAAGAAATTGGATAAAACCAAGCATGGAACATCAAAAATTATAGATACATTTGCAATGTATCAACATCCCCAAGCTTAACTCCTGCTCGTCCTCGAGAAGGTAAGTGATAAAAAGAAAGAATAATTTTTGAGGTGGCATGCACCATCAAAGGCTTGATCAAAGTATTTGCAAAACATCAAAGCTGAGATCATAGTACTTCAATCATAACATGAAAGACAAAGTTCTAGAAATAAGCAAAGAAACTATGATGCAACATGAAGAGGTACAAACAAAAGATTCATGAATAACATGCTTTGCAAGACGTTTGTTTGTTTCTCATAAAGAAAACATAGCATACTAGTATTCAGCTTGTCCCTCAATAGAGTAGCAAATATAAATGCATAGGACACCTTCAAAGTTCATAAGAGTGACTAGATACAATAGTTTCAAACAAGCAATAACAAGTTATGCATCAATCAAATAGTCTTGGGACAATGCACATAGAACTAAGAATGGCCACTATGCTATCAAAGTAGTGCATAAAGATAGAAGGTGGAGACTCAATATAATGGTGGAAGAAAGGCCTTTTGTAAAAAGGAAGTAGGGATTCAAGTCTCGAAAAGAGCTTCCAAAAATTATGATACTTAAAGCTTTTAGCTCTCATTGCCCCTATCATAAGCATCTTGAAGGTGATTAAGGTTAAAGTGACACAACTAAGAGGATATGCTTGACAAGTTATAAACCGAAATCTCATGCCCCTTACTTACGAAGACCGATCCTCATGTTACTCAACTTCAGTCACGAGTAAGCTCTTGTCATTGTAAGCATATGTGTATCATTAAGAACCGCCGTCGGGGTACCCCTTGCACATGATACGGGAGCTTTCCCATAACCAAAATGACAAGGCAAGCAGACAATGAGCATCTCAACGATCTTTTTATTTGGTATTTGAATAGGTTTTTATTGAGGATGCTTCATAGAGTGCTCATTATGGTGATGCTGCAAGTTTCCACCATGATTAGGCATGGCTTAGGCTAGCGGCCCAATCGTTTCTCTAACACATATACAAACTCCATGATCTTACAAGTTCCACTTTTATTTCACACCGTCAGGATCCGTAAGCAAAAGAACATAACATCAATGAGGTACAAAGTACAAGTGCAATGTTGAATGCGTTCCCCATGACACATGGTTCTGCTAATTTCAACTTATAAAGCGCAAGCATATACGCAACAAAGAAGGACCCAATGGTTCAAGTTTATTAAAGGCAATAAAGTAAAGTGTGCCATCAAGTTCGTGAGAGCTTTAATCACTAGTTTTCTCATAACAAGTGGAAGGTAAACAAAAGCATGAATATACTTGGAATAGCATAAGCTAGTAGGTAGGTATGGTGGACTCTTTGGAAAAACTTGGTTTAGGGAGTTGGATGCATGAGTGGAACTCATACTTGGTGGTGGAGGCTAGCAAAAGACTAGGAGCGACAAACTAAGAGAGCAATAATGGCCATAATCATGCAGAGCGACAAAACATCATTGATCAAAGCATAAAGTGATACTACAAGTTGAAAACTAAAGGATCATAAAGTCTATGGTGACTTGAGATAGTCATAACATGGTGTGATCATGCGCCAAGTCAACCCAAATAAAGCATCAAAGGAGAATACCACTATACTATGCTTTAATATGCTAAAACAACGCATGATTCATCCAAGGCACATTAAGCAATTTCAATTGTTTATAACAAGTCATGCTATATCAAAGAATACTAAGCATAAATCCAAAACAATATCAAGCATGGCATGACAAATCATAGGCCACCGTCAAAAACGAGCTCTTTTTACCACATAAGCATGAACTTTCCCACTCTTTTCCAAACCAAACCAAACTAATTGAAAACCAATGTATGAAAGAGGGGGTCCAACCAATTTATTCATAAAACTAAGCAAACCAAAGCAAATGAAAGCCAAAACGAAAACGGAAAAGAAGACGCTCCAAGAAAAACACAACTGTGCATGAAACAATAAAAATGAAGCGTTTGGAAGAAACCTGGAATTTTTATTGATGAAGAAGGGGATGCATTGGGCATCCCCAAGCTTTGACGCTTGTACTTCTTGGATATTTCTTGGGGTGACACGCGTGGCATTCCCAAGCTTGATATTTAGTCCATCCTTCATCTCATTACTCATTCCTTCCATACACCTGAAATTTTTCTTCATACAAAACTTCACACAATCTCATTAGCAACATTAGTGCAGTTAAGATAAATAAGTCTCAACGTTCAGTTCTAACACCAAATAAACTTCCATTAGAACACTAGCTACTGTATCACTTCCCTCAAAAAGCTCAATTCCCCAAAGGAACTCAAGAAGGAACTAACAAGAAGCAAATGCAGAAAATGGCAGAAATCTGTCAAAACAGACCAGCAGGTAAAGACGAATTTTTTCGAAGACCTTATGTTGCTCAAATCAAAAAGTGTTGAACTAAAGAAAGTTGTATAACAACCTTAGGCAGAGGAACAAAAAATTACAGCTCAATCCGACGTACAGAACTCTCTCCGTAATATTTACGGTGAAGCACAAAAATCTGTTTCGGGACAGCAACTTTCCCAATCATTACTTCACTCTCATTAGAGGTTACTCTTGGCACAAAAAGCAAATAAAAAGGATAAGGAGCGGTTATTACTGAAGTAATAACTTCCAAGACTCATCTAAAACTCTTGGGTGATCTCCGAACAAGTACTTTTGTTTAACGCCTTTAAGCTAGGCATGATAGTTTGAGAAGATGCTCACATAGGAAATAAGAATTGAAGTAAAAGAGAGCATCAAGAAGAAAATTCAAAGAACATTTAAGTCTAACCCACTTCCTATGTATAGGAATCTTGTAAAGAAACAAGTCATGAAAGCACAAAGCAATAAGCATAGTAAAGCAAAACAAGTGCAACTTCAAGACTTTCAACATAAAGAGGGGAAACTTAATATTGTTGAGATGCATAAAAGCATGTTTCCTTCTCTCATAATAACTTTCAGTAACATCATGAATAAAATTAACAATATAACTATCACATAAAACATTCTTATCATGAGCCACATGCATATAATCATTATTACTCTCCACATAAGCATAGTTATTCTTGCTAGTTGTAGTGGGAGCAAATTCAACAAAATAGCTATCATTATTATTCTCATCACCATAATCATCAAATATAGAAGGCATATTGTAATCATAATTAATTTTCTCCTCAATAGTATGTGGACTGAAAATATCATATTCATCATTATAATCATCATATATTGGAGGTTTGGTATCATCATAAGCACTAGAATAGCTATCTTCCAAAGCCGGAGAACTAAAAAGATCATCTTCATAAAAAATAGCTTCCCCAAGCTTAGACTTTTCCATAGCACTAGCAATAATGGTGTCCAAAGAATTCATACTAACAACATTGCTATTAGCATGCAAATAAAGTTCCATAGGTTTTTTAATTTTCTCTTCAAACACTTCATGTACTAACTCAAGATAAATACTATAAAGCTCTCTAATTTTGTTGTTGTTTTCCATTAAGCCTAACTAGTGAAAACAAGAAACCAAAAGACAAAATTGCAGAATCTAAAGGAAATAACTTCGAGTACTCACACCAGAAAATAGGCGTTTGCCGTGGAAGGTTCTTCTTCTTTAATCCTCTGGTGTGAATACCTTTTACCTTTCCTCCCTGGCAAAGGAGCCAGAAAATAGCTTGATGTCTACGCACTTCTATTCTTATAGACAGTTGTTGGGCCTCCAAGTGTAGAGGTTTGTAGAACAGTAGCAAGTTTTCCCTTAAGTGGATCACCCAAGGTTTATCGAACTCAGGGATGAAGTGGTCAAAGGTATCCCCTCTCAAGCAATCCTGCAATCAAGATACAAGAAGTCTCTTGTGTCCCCAACACACCCAATACACTTGTCAGGTGTATAGGTGCACTAGTTCGGCGAAGAGATAGTGAAATACAAGTGGTATGGATAATTATAAGTGGTAACGGTGATAGAAAATAACTTGATGGCGTGGAAAAGACTAAAGTAAAACTGAAATAAAGAAGGAAGCAAGCAAACATGTAATAGATCTAGTAGCAAACGAAGTTTCAATGCTTAGAAACAAGGCCTAGGGATCATACTTTTACTAGTGAACACTCTCATATAAATATATCATCTTCATGATACTACACTGAACTACTCTCCAGTTGGACACTCTAATCCATTGTCGGGCTATAACAACACACCTCAAAGTAAGCCTTTCCCATCTAGAAAACCCCACACTGTCACCTTGAGTACTAGATGAGTCCAACAAACACCACAATTTCATAAAGACATCCAACTCCAAATATAACTCATAACAAGTATTTGTAATCTCTAGCCTAAGTGCCACCATGGTGTGCAGGCTGTCACTTTCACACACATAGGGAGATTAGAGATCTATTAAAGCACTTGAGTAGCAAGGTCGATCTATAGATTACAAGATCATGATCTCAATAAGATCATGCATAGAGAGAGAGATGAACACATAGCTACCGGTAGAACCCTTAGCCTCGAGAGAGAACTACTCCCTCCTCATCATGGGAATCAGCAATGGTGATGGAGATGGCGGTGGAGATCGATGGAGATGGCTCCAGAGGCACTTACCCGTCTCGACAGGGTGCCAGAACAGACACTTTCTGTCCCCCGAATCTCCCCTTCGGTGGCGGCAGCGCTGCGGAACTTTTCGTGGCTGGAGGCTTGATGATTTAGGGTTTACGCATCGGGAGGCTTCTTATAGGCCAGAGGGCAAGGTCGGTGGGCGGCCAGGGGGCCCACACCATGCCCTGGCGCGGCCTAGGTGGACCCGCGCCTAGGGGTGGTGTGGCCACCCTGTGGCCCCCCTCCGGCTCTCCTTATGGCTCCGTGAGTCTTCCGGGAAATTAGTAACTTTGGCTTTTGTCCTGTCCAATTCCGAGAATATTCATTTTCTGACTTCCTGGAACCAAAAACAGCAGAAAACAGGCAACTAGCACTGTGGCATCTTGTTAATAGGTTAGTCCAAGAAATCATATGAAAAGTACTCCAAAGTTGGAACAAAACACAAGAAAGTGGATAAAACCAAGCATGGAACATCAAAAATTATAGATATATTTGCAATGTATCATTATAAAGTGGGCTACCTTGGACAGTCTATCAACTATGACCCAGATTGAGTCATTCCCCCTACTAGAAGTAGGTAAACCGGTGATAAAGTCCATTACGACGGAATCCCATTTCCATTTCGGACTCTGCAATGGTTGCAACAATCCTGCAGGTCTCTGATGCTCTGCTTTGACTCTTTGACAGATGTCACATTTGGCGATGTAGCTTTCGATCTCTCTCTTCATCTTGTTCCACCAAAATTGCTCTTTCAAATCCTAATACATCTTTGTTCCTCCGGGGTGGATAGAATAAAGAGTATCATGAGCTTCCTTCATGATAACTTCCTTCAGCTCTGAATCTGCTAGCACACAGATACGTCCTTTGTACCACAGTACTCCTTCTTCGTCTTCGGTGAATCCAGGTACCTTTCCTGTACCAATACGATGTTTGATTCTGTCGATACTTTCATTACCCTTCTGGGCTTCCTTGATTTGGCTAATCAAAGTGGGTTGAAGTTCAATGCTAGCTAGGAATCCTTTGCTAACTAACCCAGTCCTGAACTGCTCCAACTCCTCATACAAACTTGGTTGCTTCTCTTTGATCATGGTGTTAAGCCTACACGGCAATCTGCTAAGAGCATCCGCTACCACATTGGCTTTGTCGGGGTGATAGTGAATGTCAAGGTCATAATCCTTGATTAACTCTATCCATCTTCTTTGCCTCATATTCAGCTCCTTCTAAGTGAAGATATACTTCAAGCTCTTATGATCTGAGTAAATCTCACAGCGATTACCCATCAAATAATGACGCCATGTCTTCAATGCTAGAACCACGGCTGCTAGCTCAAGATCATGGGTCGGATAGTTCTGCTCATGTTGTTTCAGTTGTCGAGACAGATACGCGATGACTTTGCCTTCTCGCATCAATACGCATCCTAGGATAATCTTGGATGCATCACAATACACATCAAACGGCTTCTTGATGTCTGGCATGATCAAAATTGGGGCTAATATCAATCTCTTCTTCAGCTCCTGGAAACTGGCTTCACACTTGTCTGTCCATTCAAACTTTTTGTCCTTCTTCAACAATTGGGTCATTGGTCGGGCTATGCTCGAGAATCCTTCTATGAACTTGCGGTAATATCCCGCTAATCCGAGAAATGAACGAACTTGGGTGTGATTGGTTGGGGCTTCCCATTCTTCGACATCTTTGATCTTGGTGGGATCAACAGAGACTCCTCCGGCAGACACAATATGTCCTAGGAATCCTACTTCTTTCAGCCAAAACTCACACTTGTTGAACTTGGCATATAACTGATGCTCTCTCAGGGTTTCTAGAATGATTCTCAGATGTTGCTCATGCTCTTCTTCTGACTTAGAGTAGATAAGGATGTCGTCGATAAACACAACTATGAACTTATCTAGGAAATTCATAAAGATCTTATTCATGAGATTCATGAAATAATCAGGGGCATTGGTTAATCCAAAATACATAACCGTATACTCGTATAAACCATAGCGAGTAGTAAAGGCGGTCTTCGGAATATCCGTTGCACGAATCTTAAGTTGGTGACAACCAGTCCTAAGATCAATCTTTGAGAATGCCTGGGCTCTAGTCAACTGATCAAATAGATCCTCTACCTTTGGCAAAGGGTACTTGTTCTTGATGGTGACATCATTCAATTTTCTGTAATCTGTACACAGACGGTTGCCTCCATCTTTCTTGTCGATGAATAACACTGGTGATCTCCATGGCGATGCGCTTGGCTGAATCAAGCCTGTTTCTAACATGGAATCCAACTGCTTCTTCAGTTCCACTAACTCTGAGGGGTTCATGGTATAGGGTCTCTAGGCTATAGGTCCAGTTCCAGGGATTAGTTCGATAATGAACTCAATATCCCTATCTGGGGGCATACCTGGCAATTCATCTGGAAATACGTCGGGGTATTCATAGGCTACTCTGACTTGGTCAATGATGGGCAGGGCTACACTCTTGTTGCACTTGAATTGACGGGGTAAGGTTTCAGAGATATGCTCTACTGTTACTCCAGAACTACTGGTCATGGTGATGGCTTTCTTAGCACAGTCTATCAATCCTTTATGCCTTGACATCCAGTCCATACCTAGTACTACTTCCAATCCTTTGGTTCCAAGTACAATTAGGTTGGCATAAAAATCTATCCCATGTATTCTGATAGGTACAGCTTTGCAAATTTTTCTAGCTTTTGTTGTTGAACCGGGGATTTGAACTATCATGACATGCTTCAGGTTGGTTGGGTGAATCTTACTAGTGCATACAAATTCTTCGGTGAGAAATGAATGCGATGCTCCAGAATCAAACAATACTCTTGCTAAAACTGAGTTGACAGAAAACATACCCAGCACTACATCTGGCGCTTCCTGGGCTTCTTCTGCGTTCATGTGGAAGAGACGACCATTGCGGTTGTGAGGGTTCCCTGGGGCAAATCTCCTTCCTGGTTGACCACGACGCTGCTGCTGAGCTGGGGCATTCACAGGGGCATTGGCGGCAGTCTTCTTGGGACACTCATTGGATTAGTGACCCTTCACTCCATACTCGAAACAAGTGATCTGGGACTTGTCCTTGACTGCGACAGGCACATCATTGTTGCCAGTTCTGGGTGCAGTGTTGTTGTTGTTGTTGCTCTTGGGAAGGGCACAGTTGAAATTGTTGGCATTGCTAGAGTTGTGATTGTTTCCTCCGGACTTCACATTACCTCCGCTACGGTTGGGGTAGCTTGGGCGAGAATTTGGGGGTCGGATGTTCCTTGGTGCATATCCTGGTGAGGGGTTGGGACGGTACTTCTGGTGACTACTGGATCCAGACTGCTGCATCATATGACGCTTGCGGTTGTCGTTTGCCTGGTTAATCTTCCCTTCCATCTGAATGGCAGAGTCGACTAGCTCTTCGAGATCATCGAAATGGATATTGACGAGGACAGTCTGCATCTCATCATGCAGTCTGTTTAAGAATCTCTCCTTCTTCTTGGCCTCCGTGTTGATCTCATCCGGTGCATATCTGGCAAGTGACAAGAATCTGTCACGGTACTCCACCACAGTCATTCTTCCTTGCTTCAATTCGCGGAACTCATCTCTCATTCTGTTGACAAGACCTTGCAGCACGTGGGTGCGGCTAAACATGACCTTGAATGCTTCCCAGGTCATTACCTGGCCATGGTTCATATTGCGGATGCTATTCCACCAAGCTCTTGCATCTCCCGCCAGATAGTGGGTGGCGAAGAGAACCTTCTCATTCTCATCAACTCTGTCAACCTCTAAGTTGTTTTCCATGGTCTGTAACCAGTCATCAGCATCTAATGGGTTTTCAGATTGGTTAAAGATTGGGGGGTTGGTGTTCTGAAAGTTTTTTAGTTTGGATCCTTGGTGATCCTGATTTCCATGTCCTTGGTTGTTGAGAGCCATTTGGGCGATCTGGTGCAATGTTGCTAAGTTGGCTTGACGCTCGGCCCTGCTTGCTTCCTGGTCCATGATGAGATTCTGCAAGATCTACAGCATTGGGTCCTGCGACGAGCTGCTCCCTCCTTGGTTTCCACGAGTCATCTGAAGATTGAGATATATATAGGGGTAAGAGGGAAATTCTAAGGTTCATGGTTTTGGGTTTTCAAATCTAAAACTTTGAGTTAAACTCAGTTTTTTCAACTAACTTCTTTTTCATTTATGCAAGCAAGCACCCGATACAACACACACCACAACAATCAAAGGGAAAACAGATGGTTTGAGGAACCATTCTGCCAACTATGATACAATGAGATGATACATCTCATGCTACGATAGTGCTCTAGTGCATCTACTCATCGTCGATGAAGTCGGAGTCTTCATCATCAGTGTAGAAGTCCATAGCATTCTCCTCCAGAAAGTCATCATCGTTGCTGAGGTAAGAATCCATATCTCCCTGGATGTCTTCACCCTCATCTTCTTCTTCCTTGGCTGCAAGTTGAGCTTCCTGCTCCTTGACGGTCTTCTCGAGGTCGACCACCTTCTTGTCAAGACGAGCGATGGTGCGATCCTTCTTTGCACGCTGGCAGCGAAGAGACTGGCGATCTTGGACGAGCAGTGCGAAAGTCTGGGCCTTCTGGTCAGCGATGGCACGGTTCTAGTTGGCTAACTCCCTAGCATTGTCCAGTTCCTGCTGTCTGTCATGAAGCAAGAAATCAAGGTTCTCTACTTGACGCCTCAACTCTGGGTGACTTGACATCTCCATCGGCATTCCCATGAAGTCACGTCTTGCATAGTGGGCAAAAAGGGTTCCTTGGATCTTGTTGACGCTGAGGGCACATAGACGTGCGAGAGCTTCATGCATTGCCCTGGCTAATCCATCTAGCCAGTTGTTCTCTCTCAAGGAGAACTGAATTCTCCCAGAAGTTGGTGCTTTGATGCTTCCTCAAAGATCCGCGGTGACTAGCCACTGTAGGTCTCCTCCTGGGGGTCCTGGAAGTTGAGCTCCAAGAAACTCCGGATGTGGGCGTCCTAGTAACTCCGACAGTGAATCCAGATCCCTCTCGAAGATCAGCTAACCTCCGTTTCCCAACTGGTAAAACTTGCCGAACTGAGTCTCCATCTACAAGAATTAAGGATGAGGAAGTTAGTGAAGTGATCAAGTGTGTCAAATTTTAAGTAGTGATGTAAAAAATTTGAGGAACATGAATTTTGGAGAAAGAATGAGTTCACAAGGGTAAGAGGGGAAATAGTTTTTCATAAATACTCACTTTGGTTTTGAAGCTAAGTTTTTGGTTTGGACGTCCATTCTAACTAGGGTCTCCTATCATCAGGATGGCTCTGATACCAACTTGTCAACACCCGGATTTTTAATCCCAGATGCCCGTTATGCCATACCTCGCAATCCCAGGATTACCATTTTTGCGAGACATAACAGATTGTATATCACGGTACATCATCCATTACAAACCATACATAAGGTTTTACACAAATAAGGATCTCATGATCCAGTCTTAATACAACAAGCAGTGGAAATAAAAGATAAGTGTAGAGGTGGGGTCCATCTTCAGGGGCACAGGCAATGCTGACGAAGGCAGATAGTCCTAGTTATCATAGCCGTCCTGCTGACCATCATCTTGATAATCTCCTTCATAGTCTGGCCATGATAATAGCCAGGGACAAAAGCCATGAGTACTCTTTAAGTACTCGCAAACTACCACTAACAATTAGTATAATGCTAAGTTAAAGTGTTAGAGCTAAGTTTAACTATAAAGTTAAGTTTGAAACCTAAGCTGAGTTTTGAAGCAAAGAAAGATAAAGTAAAGTTCTAGAATCACTTAGGTTGGGAAGCTATTATCATAAACACAACCCTGTTGTGGTCAAGTCAAAGTTCATCATTCATTTCAAGTTATTTAGAAAACACCTGACAACGAAACAGTATGGCCATTCCAACTGTCCATAACCGTGGACGCGGCTATTCGAATACTTTGACACTCTGCAGAGGTGGTACACTTTCACCACAAGATTCGATACATCTTTCAGGGGTAACCCTGAATCATCATACTTAGTATGCAGATAATCAAACATAACCTTCCCTTTACACACCCTAGTATAAGCACCTCTCCTATGAGCATGGCCTCCCAACCATGACCATCAGTCATCTTGGGCACTGCATAGGTGGACAACATTGAGAGATAGCCTCAGCTCAAACCTCTCCCGTGAGGGAACTAATACTAATGCATATAAATTTCCAGCTAAGCCTTACCCAATTCAGGTAGTGTGGTTGTACGGTAAATTTGGAATGGTATCGCATCCGAATCCAACCATCAGTTTTATAAAAGGGTTAAGGCTCATGCCTCATCATTTTCATCATCATAAACCAGTTGTGTTTCTCAACACATGTCAAAACATCTCAATAGATCGACTCATCATTCCAAGGTTTTCACAATTCATTTTCACCAAGTTGTTCCCATCTAAAGTGACTCAAGTTTTGGATCTACTCTAAAATACTAAGTTAAGAGTGTTCACTAAGGTGGAAGGATGGGATCAATCTCATGCCATAAAATGACATCTAAAGGTTTCTAAGTAGGTCAAGTTTTATACTTTTTATGCTACCTTCAAAACAAGTAAAGAACTTTGTGTACTAAGGGGAGTAAAACTTGTAAGTAAGACTTGGGGTACTAATAGTCAAAAGGGTGTGATCAAAGCATGCTTAAGGCATCTTTGCTAAACCATCTAGTTTGATTCTAGTTTGCTAAGTACTAAACTTGCAAGGGTTAATCTTGGGTATTGCTAGCTTGCTAAGGGTAGCTTGTACTGTTAATGGTGGCTTGCCTTGGTTGGTGCAGTGGTTAAATTTTCTTCGTCTTCGTCTTGATAGCACTCCTCCTCCCCGTAAGCTTGGTCGGTACTATCTTCTATAACAATACATACGGAGTAGACAATCACCAAACAATATTTAACTAGGCTAGATTGCATTCTAAGACACACAATTGATGATCTATTATCATCACAAGCATCACAAGTTTAATTCAATAGTTTCTTTCTTTTTATTTTAGAAAAGTAATTTCTACTCATTAAAAATTAACTAACATTTAATATTCACCACATAAAACATGGGATCATATGGACACATGTCCTAACCACATATTCTAACATGTGGGAATGAGATTTAAGGGTTGGATCAATATTACTTTGGTTTAAGTTTATTATTTAATGATTTAAAGTGACTAGAAATGCCTATATAGCATTATTTTGGTAGTAGTCCAAAGTCACTTCATGTAAACCTTAATATTATTACCTATTTAGATAGCTATGATGAAAGGTGATTTTTGAGAGTTGGAATCAGCTCAAAAGCTAACTTGGTTGATTTTATAAAAATGTTGCAAGTTGCAAAAGCTTATGTCTTCTTATTTTTATTAGGGGAGATCTATAAATCTAATTGAATTAAATCCAACGGGCTTGGATAGATCATTTCAATACCTTTCAGACAAAATTAGTTTCATGCAATTTGAATTTTATAAAACTCTCTGAATTGATTTTTAAACTAGGGGACATAAACTAGATTTAACTAAAAAGAAAAATCCAGATTTGAATGGGTGTGCTAGCGCGGGAAAAGAAATGGGCCGGCCCAGTGGCGCTCCGTGGCGCGGGGCTCAGCTGACAGGAGGGTCCCGCTTGTCAGCGACACTTAAAACGCAAAACGGTACGCGCGCTGTGGGCCGTGCGATTAGAATAGGAATCTACGGCTGAGGATCGTCGTCGACGACGAACAGGTCGCCGGCGAGTTCGAACCCTAGCGGCTCGGTGGGGGTCTACTGGGGGTGTACCAGGGCTCCAGCGGGGTCGGCGAGGCGGGCAAACGACGTGGAAGACGGCGGCGAGGCGAGGCGCGGTTGCGGCGGAGCTTGGGGTGGTCGCAATCAACGGCGCCCTTCTCCTCCTGCCGCGGCTGCTCCGGCTCCAATTCCGGCGAGGCAGAGCTCGCCTTGCTCCGGCTAGAGGTGGGTGAGGTTCAGAGAGGTGAGGGGAGTGGAATGGTGTGGAGAGAAGAGGATGGGGGGCTCCTTTTATAGGCCCGGCGGTGAGACCGAGCGGGATGGGCAGTCGACAGTGGCGACATGGCTACGGTGGGGTAGAGGCATGGCTGGGGGTGGCGATCGATGGGCGGTTCCCTGGCGGTGCTCTAGAACTTGAATGTGAGCGTAGGGGCGGTGGCATGCGGTCTGGGTGAGGTGGCGCTCTGAGAGGTAGAGGCGGCGGTGTCCACGACGAGCGGTGGTTGTGAGGCGTTGGGCGGCCAGCGGGGGTGTCTGGGGTGTTCTCCAGGTCGCGGTGGAGCGGCCGGCGCGGGCTGCTGCCAAGGGGCGGTCTGTGTGAGCAGTGATCGAGCGCGCTCTGGGGGCGGCACTGGCATGGTGCGGTGGCACTGGGTGCGGTTTGTGCTCGGTGGTCCACTGCTTCTCTGGGCTCAGGCAAGGGACAGGGGGTGGCGGTGAGCTCCTTGCTACCTCCTAGACATGGCGAGGGAAGAGGGAATGGTCTGCTGCAGCGGGGCAAGGGTTGGCCGGCGAGACATGGCTCGGCATGGCATAGCATGGGGACTAGGGACAAGGGAGAGGGGTGTTAGGGGTTTGATTTGATCAAGAGGGGACAGAGGAGATAAATGAAGGTCATTTGGGGGCAAAACCCTGTAGTAAACAGTGAGCTAGGATTAGAGTAGAGATTATGCATGCCAAGTGTTTGATTAAATGGCCGCATGAAAGAAAGTTTTGAATTTTGGTTTCAAAATTTTTGAGTGATCTCCACTAGTGATAGGTAGTCTCTGGTTGCAAGGGTTTTGAAAGTGGAGCTCAAATAGATGGTTTTCGAAATAGGGGTGATCTATGCATATGCAATAGATTCAATTTTAAACTGTCTTGTAAAATAGTTAACATAATGTTTTTACCAGATCCAAAGGTGGACCTTGGTACCTCATTATGTGTACTAGCAAGGTGTCCAAAGATCAAGAATTGTTTCTGTTAAGTTTTGAGTACTAGGAATAGCCAAAGTAGGCATGGGAGTTAAATTTGCCAAAATGACCATTCCTCCTTTTTAATTCTTTTTGACTTGATTTTCTTTAGGAAAAGTTTGGGGATGATGTAGACGATGTTTAAATCACCTAAGAAACATTTTACAAGCATTCGATCAAACAATCATTTCAATTCAAAACAACTCCTATTTTAAATGCACACATATATGAATGCTTTCATTTTAAATTTGCAAAAGTTTTTGTTAACCCTATTTTTGGATGATTTGATCTTGATAACCTTGGATTAAAGTTTTGGGATGTTACATGTTTCCTTGCTCCTACTGGATTGATAACCTTGGTTTCATAACTGAGGGAAAACTTGCTGATGTGCTCATCATACCTTCCTCTTGGGGTTCCCCAACGAGATCGATATATTTTGCACCATCAATACCCGTATCTACTCAAATCATCCGTGAAAGTAACAAAATAGCGGTATCCACCTTGCGCCGACACAGTCATTGGACCGCATAACTTAGTATGTATGATTTCCAATAAATCTATCGCCCGTTCCATTGAACCAGAAAACGGCGTTCTAGTCATCTTTCCCATAAAGCATGGCTCACATGTATCAAATGATTCAAAATCAAGTGATTCCAAAAGTCCATCAGAATGGAGTTTCTTCATGCGTTTAACACCAATATGACCTAAACGGCAGTGCCACATATATGCAGATATATCATTATCAAGTTTAATTCTTTTAGCATCAACATTATGAATATGTGTAACACTATTATCGAGATCTAATAGAAATAAACCATTCATCATAGGTGCATGACCATAAAATATATTTTTCATATAAATCGAACAACCATTGTTTTCGGATTTAAACGAATAACCATATCGCATCAAACAAGATTTGGATATAATGTTCATGCTCAGTGTAGGCACCAAATAACAATTATTTAAGTTTATAACTAATCCCGATGGTAGGTGGAGAGGCAGCGTTTCGACGGCGATCATATCAACTCTTGATCCATTGCCGACACGCATCTTGACCTCGCCCCTTGCTAGCGGTCGCTTGTTCCGCAACCCCTGATTCGAGTTACATATATTAGCAACCGATCCAGTATCAATACCCAGGTGCTACTGTGAGTACTAGTCAAGTACACATCAATAACATGTATATCATATATACCTTTGTTCGCCTTGCCGAACTTTTTATCTGCCAAGTACTTTGGGCAATTGCGCTTCCAATGGCCAGTCCCCTTGCAATAGTAGCACTCGGTATCAGACTTAGGGCCAGCCAGGGATTTCTTTTCAGGCGCAGCAATAGATTTGCCGCCCTTCTTTCCCTTCTGTTTACCCTTCTTGTCTTTCTTGAAACCGGTGGTCCTATTGACCATCAACACTTGATGCTCTTTCCTAATCTCCACTTCTGTAGTCTTAAGCATTGACAGAAGCTCGGGGAGAGTCTTCCTCATGCCCTGCATGTTATAGTTCATCACGAAGCTCTTGTAGCTAGGTGGCAGAGATTGGAGAACATGATGTATGCCTAAGTCAATGGGAATCGTTATTCCCAAGGACACAAGCTTATCAACGTACCTAGACATTTTGAGTACATGCTCACTTACGGAGCTGTTCTCTTCCATCATGCAGCTAAAGAACTTTTCTGAAGCATTATAACTCTCTACGGCAACATGGGTATCAAAAATCATTTTCAATTCACCCATGGTATCAAAGGCATTGCAATTTTCGAAACACTTTCAAAATTCTAGCTCTAGCCCATACAGTATGCCGCAATGAACTAAGTTTTGGTCCTCCTGACGAGTCCCATAGACATTCTTTTCCTTGTCAGGGGCATCAGGAGCTAGTGGGGGGCCTAGCACTGCTTCTAGCACATATTGCTTTTGTGCAGTAGAGAGGAGAATCCTCAAATTCATAGCCCAGTTGGTGAACTTGCTACCATTCGCAGCAAGTTTCTCTTTCTCCATGAACACATTGAAATTAAAAGCAGGTGGTGCCATGTACAATAGAATTTGTAAAGTTTATTTAGACTAAGTTTATGATAGATTGAGTTTAACTAAACCCCCACTCAAAAACAACATCCCTCACGTATTTTTGGTGATTACATGAACCCTACACCAAGTACGATCATCACGTGAGTTGGTATAGCTTCAAAGGCGAGCATCTATATGGGCATCATATCAACTATATGACTCATTCTTAACCTTTCGGTCCGTGTTCCAAGGCCATGTCTTTACATGCTAGGCTCGCCAAGCAAGAACCTTAGTACTCGCGTGTCTAAAACTGTCTTACACCCAAAATATGATCGTGGATTCAAGTATACTTGATCATTACGTGATGTCTTGAAGCGACGAAACATAAACAATGTATACTTAAGGAAGAACACATTTTTTTATCTTGATATTTAAATGAGGGATCATCTTATAACGCTACTAAAACACCAAACTAGCAATATAAGATGCAAGCATCATATGTGTAAAGTGAAATGATATGGTTCTTGAATTTGATCACTATCATATGCATCATGTTATGATCTCTATCATTCCTTTGTGTGTAAGGCAAAGGTCTATGGAACTTACATGTTAAGTTTGTTGTAAGGGTATCAACTATACATCAACTCATAAAATTACCATATCATGACACAAGCCCAGCAACGATCTAAACTAGATGCTTCTAATTAATCAATTGCAAGTTTTTACGTGGCTTAGGGCTTTCGAAGATAGAACCGTTCTTACCTACAAACATGGAACCACAACGATGATAACCAAATTATTAGCAACTCGTTGTAAATCAGATATTGACTATAATAGGAGAGACACACACCCGCCAGCCACTTATGGAAAACTAGTTGCATGTCAGTCGTGGAACCGGTCTCATGTGCGATGACATGTAAGGTTGGTCCGGGCCGCTTCATCCCACTATGCCACCAATATCCAAAGTACATATAAGAAGCAATAACACGATCATCGCCGCCCACATACACTTATGTGTTCTACCCGTGCAAAGCACCGGCATAGATCAAGCTCCGATACCACTTATGGTTTCGAAGCATAGAAAACAAAAAAATTCCTACGATGGGAACTATACGTCAAGATCTATCTACTAGATACAAGCAACAGGTGGATATACATCCATGGAGAACTTACCCTCGAAGACAACAATGTTTTGTTAACGAGTAGAAACTCGTGGATGATGTAGTCGTACGCTTGCCGATCTCAAGATCATGTGGAAGTCTTAGTGCCGCAAAACAGCAGTGCATCCACACACGCACACATGTTCAGGCCACCGAACAACCTCCTCCTCCTTGCTCCATTGATGCAGTGGAAGCAATAACTCCTTCCAGACGAAATGCCACCGGGAACATGTATCTCGCTAATCCGAGACCATGGGGAAATAATTCTAGAGGAGGGAGAGATCCTTCATGAGAAGGTGTGAGGAAGAAGGGTGAGAGGGGTGGCCTTTTATAGGAGGGGGTACCCCTCCCCATGGCCGGCTCCCCATGGGGGTGACCCCTCACCTCCCCCATTCATGTAGTGGTAACTCCCTCCATATTAAAATGCCCCTTCACATTCTCTTTTAAAGTCTCCACTTTAAATGCATTAAATTTCTCCAAATTTAATGGTATATCATTTAATAAAACTCTTTTATTAATTTTAGTCAGAATTTTGTTAATTACTTTAATTAACAAACATCCACATAAAACCCCCTGCAACATTTCAATATTACATGTGAAACCAATTTCAGCAATTTCACCCGAAACAGTTTCGGTGGCTATTGAAATAATTCTAGCGCTTTGAAATTCATTCGTCTGAAACATATTTGCTCCAAATGGTGTTGGTATCCCTTAAGTGTGTCACCCTACGATTCGTGAATAATGCATACATGATTGAGACCCCCCTCAGATCAATAAGCAGAAGCGGGACCTGGGGATCCATACTGACTCCTACACATTCTACGATGACTTCTGTGATCATGAGAACCTTTAACGCTAAGTAACTAAATTCCTTTGTCTCGCGATATATTACATGTCCGAGATTTAATCATCGGTATATCCATACCTAGTTTGATCTCGTTACTGACATGTACTCTTTTCTCGTTCCCGTGATATAACATTCTAGTGATCTTATCACTTGCTTGCAAGCTAACCCAATGTGATATCACCGAGAGGGCCTAGAGTATATCTATCCATCATCAGGATGGACAAATCCCACTCTTGATCCATGAGCCTCTACATAACACTTTCGTAGTACTGAACCCACCTTTATAATCACCCTTTCACGGTGTGACGTTTGATGTTATGACGATACTCTTCCAGTGTTAGTGATTAACATGATCTCATGGTCTAAGGACTAGGATTACTTCGTTAGATGTTATAGCAATATAAACACAATGACTTTGATCGTAATGCTATACTTCGGATGAATGTTCATCACAACATTCCACTAATGTTGTGACCTTGTTATTAACAACATCCAATGTCCATGATCAGGAAACCTTGATCATCTTCTTAATCAATGAGCTAGTTTATAAGAGAGGCATAACTAGGAACTTTCCTTTTGTTTATTAAATACACATGTATTAACGTTTCTAAATTAATACAATTATTGTAGCGTCCCCAACCTTTAATAAGATTGATTCCCCTGTGTTTACAATGCTAGTCCCTGGATCAATAGCTAGCATCCACAGTTCAGATGTAATATCGAGAAACAAAGGTCATAATACAACTTTATAACCAGGAATAAAATAATTTTATTACATAAAACATAGCTCATTGGCTATTTACATTACATTGCAGCGGAATAACTATAGCCATGGGTCCTTCATCTTCAAAGTGCCACAGGCAGATGTTGGTTGTAGACTTTGTAATCCTAATCAATCAATCTTCACTAAATCAATCAAACCTGCAACATTAAAAGTTACAGCCACAAGGGTCAATACATTTGAATTGTATTGGCAAGTGATACCTTAGTATAATATAAGTGGACTATAATACTATATGCATTTGGCCGGTGGAGCTTAGGCTTGCTTTGCTCAAAATAGATTTTTCCTTAACTTTTGAAAATACTAAGTTTTTGTTTGGCAAAAACTTTCCAAGACATCTTCCAATCCAGACTGAAGATCCACTCAGGGCATCTACTAATCAAGGACTGAAGATTTACTTGGCAAAAACACCCAAGGCATCTATCAAACAAAGACTCTAGATCCACTCAGGGCATCTAGCAATCAATGACTGAAGATCCTTTTATCCCTTTGTTCACCCACAAGTTTTATTTAGAAATTGGAGTGATGAGATTCTTGAAGTTTCCATGTCTTGATGCTCAAATTGTCCTTTACCAGGGACATGGCTAAGTACTTAGGTTTTACACTCTGTAGAGGTGGTGCACTTTCCCCACAAGCCTTGGTTTCCCAAGACATGATCCTTCAGTAGCCTTTCCTTAGTCAAATGGACGCGCTCCAACCTATCATCCCATCTACCACCCACTGTCCAAGAGACTAAGTTCCAGCATCCTAAGATCATGGCAGAGCCCATATTACCAAGTGGTTGCACTTGAAACTTCTCAACATTTGACAACTCAAATCTCTTTGTTCCTGGGTGGCCATCCACAAGTGAGATACACAAGGTTCACCAGTACCCCTGGCCTTGTGTAACCACTCAACATATCCCATTCTTTCCATTCCACCCAGGTGATTCATTAACTTAGTTGTTTTGTTAAATAAAAACAAGTCCTTAGACTTAAAATATTTTCCATAGTGTGAATATATAAACCACCCTTGTTTTTCTAGTAGCTAGGCTAAGCATGGCATGGCAACTTATCCTTAGGGAATTTTCCTAGCAATTCTAGCATTCTATTCTAAATAGGATTTCCCATCATCAATTGACAAAAGTAGCATGCAAGTCCTAACAAAATATATCTAATGCAAGTATAAAATATAGGTATGGAATATTCATGAAGATATCACTTGCCTTTTTGGTAGAGGGTATAGGTTCACTCCTTGTCCTTGCAACACTCACACTCTTCAAGTCACTACAATCAATCAAGCAAGGTACAAACTCAATCTACCAATCAAGCAAAACAACACACATAAAATAACAAAGTCAAACAAACAATTTTTTACACACAAAGTAATGGGATCTAAGTCATGCATAAGCATGCAAAGGTTGGTTCTATTGTAAGGATGGTCTCCACTAGGCTTCTAAACTTTGTAAGTTCCAAATTGGTCATTTACCAAAATGGCAAAGTCATTTGCAAAGAGGGTCTCTATTAGATTCCTAAACTTTGTAAGATCCAAAATGGTCATTTACCAAAGTGGCAAAGTTAAGGTAATGCATGCAAGCATGCCAAGCTTTGTTTTGTTTGAAAAAGTGGTTCCTAATGGGTCATAGGCATTTGGGCACACCTATTGGTCATTTTGTGAAGTGGCTAAGTCATTTGCAAAAGGTTTCACTATAAAACCATTTGCAAAACAAAGTGTCATTCTATGTGGGGTAGAAATATTTCTACTAGGGTATTAACCTATAGGTTTCACCAAATGAGTTGCTATTGCAAAACTTGGTGTTTTGGGTCAGTAGGTTTGGTTCAAAACATTTTCTCCAAAGTTTTCTTTATGAAAGCATTTTCATAAACAAAACAAATAGTTTTAGTTAGCTAGAAATGGACTAAACTAATTAATCCATCCTATACTTTTCAAAAATCATTTTCCAAACTATGGGTTGGTTCCTAGGGTCAGTAAGGTCACAACAAACTAATTGGCAAAGGTTTTGACCTAAATATCATTTTTAAATGATTTTTCTAATGTTAGCAAGCACACAAAAGAATCTGCAAAATCAAACAAGTTAACTGATACTATTTGCTAAACTAAGGGCAGGGTTGGTTAGAGCTTGTCTTGCTGATTCCAACGACATCAAATTTGTAAAATTTGGACGTGTGGATCAAAAGATACATGGGTTTGAAATTGGCAAAAGTTTCTGTTTTCAAATCTGTTTTTAAACAGAATACTGGACACGCGGCAGGATTCTATTGGACGGTACCGGTTCGCCAGGATCGAGCTACGTGAGCCACTGGATCTAAAGCAAATCCTACGATGTAGATGCTTCCATACCCCTTCGATAAGTGACTCTATCCTAGCCAGTAGATCTGTATCCAACGGTTCCTATCGCTTGGCCAAAACGCAGCGGCGCTGGCGGCGGCTAGCGGCGGCGGAGCGGTCGGTCGACGACGGAGGCGACGCTACAGGGAGTGAGGGAGAAGGAGGACTTGCTCACCGGGCTCAGGGGGTCACGGCGAAGCTCAAGGTACTGACGGTTCGACGAGGGGCGCTCTGGTTCAGGTGTAATTGCTCGCCGGAGTGGAGGACGGCGTCGGGAGCGTCGGGTGGTTGTCGTGGACGTCGCTGTAGATCACGCTAAGGCAAAGGAGAGGCAGGGTCAGGTGCGCACGAGGGTCGCGAGTAAGGGAGCATCATTGAGAGGTGCTGGGGAGGTCTGTGCTTACCGAGGGAGCTTGCCGGAGAAGAAGCAGACACGGCGGCGCTCTGTGCTTGTCGGAGTCGTCGCTACAGATCACGAGAAGAACAACCGAGGGTTGGGTTAGACGCAGGAGGTCACGGAGGTGTGTGCGTGAACGAGGAGAAGAGGGGCGACCGGAATCTACCTGTGGGGCTCGTCGGAGAAGAAGGCAGACGGCGGTGATGTAGCTCGTCGTCGAAGTCGAGCTTACAGGGCACCCGCGGATGAATGGCTGGCACAGGAGGATGCGTCTGGAAGTGAGGAAGCGGCTAGGTTGCTTAGGAAGGCAAGGGGCAGTGGGGTTTCGTCGGAATTGTCACCGGAACATCGTCGGAGCAGAGGTGGCTCGGGAGAAATTGAGGCGGCCTGGGGGCAGAGGGGAGGCGATGTCTGTGGGAAATGACAGAGGAGAGGGAGGCGTTTAAGTAGACGTCGTCGCGGCGAGGGATTAACGCAGTATTAACGCGAATTGAAGCCGCGGATTGAAGGCAGCAACGGCAGCGTCGTCTGGGGGAGAAGAAGTCGCCGGGAAGACGATGGCTAGAGAAGTGGGACCGACGCGTCAGTGGGAAAAAGAAGAGAGGAGGAGGTCCACCGGTCAGCTGCTGTGTGGGTTTCTTTCGCGGTACAGAAAAACGGTTCGGGGGAGGAATTAAGTGGAGGTGGGGTCTGATGTCAGCGAGTGAGGGAGAGGGGGAAGTGGGTCCACGTTGTCATTGACTGTGTGGGTCAGAAGCTGGGTGAGAAAAGGTTTCTTCGGGCAGTGAAAGGCTGGGCTGGAGTTGGGCCTATTGGGCTGCTCCTGTTTTCCTATTTTTTTTCTGTCTAACTCTTTTTTCCTTTTTCTAAATCTTTTTCTGTTTGGAATTTCAAACAATTATTCACACATTCAATTCAAACTCAAACAAACACTCAACTTTACTTTGAATTTGGTTCTGTTTTTCAACATATTCCAAATCTCAAATTAAAATAAGATTTTAATTCATTTTAGGATCCATTTAATAATTAAATAAAATGGATCTTTAGTTATTAGGGTTTGATTTATTTAATAAAATTTCCATTTGAATTCCAATTATTTTCAAAACCAAACCAGAAGGTTTAATTTGAAAAATAAAAGAATACTTGGAAACTTACTTAAATAAATAAGTTTTGGTGTTTTAATTAAAATGGGAAAGCCTTTACTTAAATAAAATTGGATATTTAAATCCTTATTATTTTATTTAAATAATTCTTTACTCATTTTAATCAAAGCAAAACCTTTTAATAAAAGATTTCAAAGTAGTAATAAAATACTTGGTGTTCATTTAAAATGGGAAAAGCTTTTACTTAAATAAAATTGGATATTTAAATCCTTTTATTTTATTTAAATAAACCTTTACTCATTTTATCAAAACAAAATATTTTATTTCAAAAGTTTGGCCAAAATTAATTTGGCTTATCTTTTCATTTGAAACCAAAGTCTTTTATTAAAAGATCTAAATCAGTGTTTCCAAAACAATTTATTTTTCCTTTATTAAATGTTTATCTTTTTAATCCCTTTAGGATTATTTGATCACCAAAGGGTATGGGCTTTTGGTAAGGGCTTTATCAGCTTTTGGAAATTCAATTTCCTTATCTTATTATTTCCACAAGATTTTGTCTATGGTTCCAAACTAAGTGAAACCACTTCTAAGGTCTTTCTTGATCCTTTGTGATTATTTGTTGATTAAATTTGGTATGGATCAAATCCATAGATTTGGAGATACTTTGGAAGATGATTTCCTTCCATTAGGGTTTAGGGATTTGGATTTTGGATTTACTTTCCAAGTGTTCAAATTTCCAGATACATTCATTGAGGAATGCATTTCCCTTGATTTGGATTTTTGTTGAATTCAAACTTCTGCCAAAGCTTGTTCAAGATGGGATTTCAAGTCTCCTTTTAGAAACAAAAGTTTCTTTTCACCCTGATTTTCAACAAAAATTTATTTTGTTATTTTATTTTTCACATTACAAGATTTGGAAAATCTTGGGATGTGACAGGCTACCACCCTTAAAATAAATCTCGTCCCGAGATTTGGGGAGGCTAGGGTTACAAGCAGGTTCAAAACAACTAGGGTACTACCACCCTTAAAAATTTTCCAACTAAACTATATCTTGGCTTGCTTGGAATCTTGGAAAACTTCTGCATCGTGTCCATTATTTCCATACTTGACTCATGGGCCAAGGTTGAGATTTTCCATAGGCTTGTTCAACTTTTCTGGACAATTGTTTGCATAATGGCCTAGTTCCTTGCATTTGAAACAGGTTATAAGTTTGAGGTCTTGAGGTGGCTTCTCTGGACAGTATGATGCATAATGTCCTAACTCCTTGCAGTGTTTGCACTTCACTTGGCTAATATCCTTCCTCATCTTGGGTTTCACTAGCTTTTGTTTGTCTTCTTGGCTCTTTTTCTTTTCTGGGCATTCATTGGCATAATGACCCATCTCTTTGCATTTGAAACATTGCACTTGTGTAATATCCTTCTTGCTAGTGTTGAGGTATTTCTTCTTCTTCTTCTTGGGTTTCTCCAAAGCTAGGAGTTCTTCTAGTTCATGCTCTTCATAAATGGGAGATCTTCCTCTTTTCTTGGGGCATTGATCTTCATGCTCCTTGGGTGCATGACCCTTGATTCCACAAGTATTGCTAACTTGGGTTCCTTCTAAAATAACATCTTTGTCGTCCTTGTTGTCATTAGCTCGTTTGGAAAAGTTTTCTCTCATGTTGATTACTTGAGTAACCAATCCTTGCAACAGTTGGGATTGAAGTTTCAAAATCCTTTGTATGGCTGGATCTAATCCATTGTTGTTGTCTAAAAGCTGAGTTGTCTCTTGGCTCAACTGGTGTTGGGTTGCTATGAGTTCTCTCATGCTGTCCTCTTGGTTGTTGTTGTTGTCACCATCCTTGATGTTGGAGTCTCTTGGAGAAGTCATCTGTTTGGGTTGAAGGGGGATTAGAATAGGCAAAAGATTTCTAAGGGAATCAATCCTAATCACACACATCACAATTCACACAAGCAATGTGCAAGCAATCACAAACAAACACTCCACTCAAACAACAGTTTCAAGCACATACTTAGGCAACAAAATATTTTTGTTACACCACATAAGTTGGTGTGTTTGTCTTAACTAAAATATGGTGGTCCATCTATATGGTTCACTTGTGATCCATCCTTGGTTGATTCTTCTTGAATGAGATCTTTGTTTCCTTGGAGAATTTTTGTGTCTTGGTCACAAATCTTCAAAGATGTTGATGGCTTCTTCTAAGTTGTGTTTCCTTAGTCTTCAAATGAAATGTTACTCAAGACTTGTATTCTTTAGTGATATCCAAGTTGAAGTCCTTGGTGTACATGTTGAAGATGTTGAAGAAGTTGAAGTCATTAGAGTTGATGAAGTTGAAGAAGTCCTTTGCACATAGTGTAGTCTTTGGTCATGGGGTAGGCTTTTCCATCAAGTTGAAAATAGAAGAGAAGTAGAGTTGAAATCAAAATGGTTGAGGAAAGAGTTTACAAGATTGTTTTTGTAAATAAGTTTTGGAACAAAATACAACTCCTATTTTTTTCTAAGGGTTTTTGTCCAATCCTAGGGTTACAAATCCTACAGGCAACACAATGCTCTGATACCATCTGTAGCGTCCCCAACCTTTAATAAGATTGAGTCCCCTGTGTTTACAATGCTAGTCCCTGGATCAATAGCTAGCATCCATAGTTCAGATGTAATATCGAGAAACAAAGGTCATAATACAACTTTATAACCAGGAATAAAATGATTTTATTACATCAAACATAGCTCATTGGCTATTTACATTACATTGCAGCGGAATAACTATAGCCATGGGTCCTTCATCTTCAAAGTGCCACAGGCAGATGTTGGTTGTAGACTTTGTAATCCTAATCAATCAATCTTCACTAAATCAATCAAACCTGCAACATTAAAAGTTACAGCCACAAGGGTCAATACATTTGAATTGTATTGGCAAGTGATACCTTAGTATAATATAAGTGGACTATAATACTATATGCATTTGGCTGGTGGAGCTTAGGCTTGCTTTGCTCAAAATAGATTTTTCCTTAACTTTTGAAAATACTAAGTTTTTGTTTGGCAAAAACTTTCCAAGACATCTTCCAATCCAGACTGAAGATCCACTCAGGGCATCTACTAATCAAGGACTGAAGATTTACTTGGCAAAAACACCCAAGGCATCTATCAAACAAAGACTCTAGATCCACTCAGGGCATCTAGCAATCAATGACTGAAGATCCTTTTATCCCTTTGTTCACCCACAAGTTTTATTTAGAAATTGGAGTGATGAGATTCTTGAAGTTTCCATGTCTTGATGCTCAAATTGTCCTTTACCAGGGACATGGCTAAGTACTTAGGTTTTACACTCTGCAGAGGTGGTGCACTTTCCCCACAAGCCTTGGTTTCCCAAGACATGATCCTTCAGTAGCCTTTCCTTAGTCAAATGGACGCGCTCCAACCTATCATCCCATCTACCACCCACTGTCCAAGAGACTAAGTTCCAGCATCCTAAGATCATGGCAGAGCCCATATTACCAAGTGGTTGCACTTGAAACTTCTCAACATTTGACAACTCAAATCTCTTTGTTCCTGGGTGGCCATCCACAAGTGAGATACACAAGGTTCACCAGTACCCCTGGCCTTGTGTAACCACTCAACATATCCCATTCTTTCCATTCCACCCAGGTGATTCATTAACTTAGTTGTTTTGTTAAATAAAAACAAGTCCTTAGACTTAAAATATTTTCCATAGTGTGAATATATAAACCACCCTTGTTTTTCTAGTAGCTAGGCTAAGCATGGCATGGCAACTTATCCTTAGGGAATTTTCCTAGAAATTCTAGCATTCTATTCTAAATAGGATTTCCCATCATCAATTGACAAAAGTAGCATGCAAGTCCTAACAAAATATATCTAATGCAAGTATAAAATATAGGTATGGAATATTCATGAAGATATCACTTGCCTTTTTGGTAGAGGGTATAGGTTCACTCCTTGTCCTTGCAACACTCGCACTCTTCAAGTCACTACAATCAATCAAGCAAGGTACAAACTCAATCTACCAATCAAGCAAAACAACACACATAAAATAACAAAGTCAAACAAACAATTTTTTACACACAAAGTAATGGGATCTAAGTCATGCATAAGCATGCAAAGGTTGGTTCTATTGTAAGGATGGTCTCCACTAGGCTTCTAAACTTTGTAAGTTCCAAATTGGTCATTTACCAAAATGGCAAAGTCATTTGCAAAGAGGGTCTCTATTAGATTCCTAAACTTTGTAAGATCCAAAATGGTCATTTACCAAAGTGGCAAAGTTAAGGTAATGCATGCAAGCATGCCAAGCTTTGTTTTGTTTGAAAAAGTGGTTCCTAATGGGTCATAGGCATTTGGGCACACCTATTGGTCATTTTGTGAAGTGGCTAAGTCATTTGCAAAAGGTTTCACTATAAAACCATTTGCAAAACAAAGTGTCATTCTATGTGGGGTAGAAATATTTCTACTAGGGTATTAACCTATAGGTTTCACCAAATGAGTTGCTATTGCAAAACTTGGTGTTTTGGGTCAGTAGGTTTGGTTCAAAACATTTTCTCCAAAGTTTTCTTTATGAAAGCATTTTCATAAACAAAACAAATAGTTTTAGTTAGCTAGAAATGGACTAAACTAATTAATCCATCCTATACTTTTCAAAAATCATTTTCCAAACTATGGGTTGGTTCCTAGGGTCAGTAAGGTCACAACAAACTAATTGGCAAAGGTTTTGACCTAAATATCATTTTTAAATGATTTTTCTAATGTTAGCAAGCACACAAAAGAATCTGCAAAATCAAACAAGTTAACTGATACTATTTGCTAAACTAAGGGCAGGGTTGGTTAGAGCTTGTCTTGCTGATTCCAACGACATCAAATTTGTAAAATTTGGACGTGTGGATCAAAAGATACATGGGTTTGAAATTGGCAAAAGTTTCTGTTTTCAAATCTGTTTTTAAACAGAATACTGGACACGCGGCAGGATTCTATTGGACGGTACCGGTTCGCCAGGATCGAGCTACGTGAGCCACTGGATCTAAAGCAAATCCTACGACGTAGATGCTTCCATACCCCTTCGATAAGTGACTATATCCTAGCCAGTAGATCTGTATCCAACGGTTCCTATCGCTTGGCCAAAACGCAGCGGCGCTGGCGACGGCTAGCGGCGGCGGAGCGGTCGGTCGACGACGGAGGCGACGCTACAGGGAGTGAGGGAGAAGGAGGACTTGCTCACCGGGCTCAGGGGGTCACGGCGAAGCTCAAGGTACTGACGGTTCGACGAGGGGCGCTCTGGTTCAGGTGTAATTGCTCGCCGGAGTGGAGGACGGCGTCGGGAGCGTCGGGTGGTTGTCGTGGACGTCGCTGTAGATCACGCTAAGGCAAAGGAGAGGCAGGGTCAGGTGCGCACGAGGGTCGCGAGTAAGGGAGCATCATTGAGAGGTGCTGGGGAGGTCTGTGCTTACCGAGGGAGCTTGCCGAAGAAGAAGCAGACAAGGCGGCGCTCTGTGCTTGTCGGAGTCGTCGCTACAGATCACGAGAAGAACAACCGAGGGTTGGGTTAGACGCAGGAGGTCACGGAGGTGTGTGCGTGAACGAGGAGAAGAGGGGCGACCGGAATCTACCTGTGGGGCTCGTCGGAGAAGAAGGCAGACGGCGGTGATGTAGCTCGTCGTCGAAGTCGAGCTTACAGGGCACCCGCGGATGAATGGCTGGCACAGGAGGATGCGTCTGGAAGTGAGGAAGCGGCTAGGTTGCTTAGGAAGGCAAGGGGCAGTGGGGTTTCGTCGGAATTGTCACCGGAACATCGTCGGAGCAGAGGTGGCTCGGGAGAAATTGAGGCGGCCTGGGGGCAGAGGGGAGGCGATGTCTGTGGGAAATGACAAAGGAGAGGGAGGCGTTTAAGTAGACGTCGTCGCGGCGAGGGATTAACGCAGTATTAACGCGAATTGAAGCCGCGGATTGAAGGCAGCAACGGCAGCGTCGTCTGGGGGAGAAGAAGTCGCCGGGAAGACGATGGATAGAGAAGTGGGACCGACGCGTCAGTGGGAAAAAGAAGAGAGGAGGAGGTCCACCGGTCAGCTGCTGTGTGGGTTTCTTTCGCGGTACAGAAAAACGGTTCGGGGGAGGAATTAAGTGGAGGTGGGGTCTGATGTCAGCGAGTGAGGGAGAGGGGGAAGTGGGTCCACGTTGTCATTGACTGTGTGGGTCAGAAGCTGGGTGAGAAAAGGTTTCTTCGGGCAGTGAAAGGCTGGGCTGGAGTTGGGCCTATTGGGCTGCTCCTGTTTTCCTATTTTTTTTTCTGTCTAACTCTTTTTTCCTTTTTCTAAATCTTTTTCTGTTTGGAATTTCAAACAATTATTCACACATTCAATTCAAACTCAAACAAACACTCAACTTTACTTTGAATTTGGTTCTGTTTTTCAACATATTCCAAATCTCAAATTAAAATAAGATTTTAATTCATTTTAGGATCCATTTAATAATTAAATAAAATGGATCTTTAGTTATTAGGGTTTGATTTATTTAATAAAATTTCCATTTGAATTCCAATTATTTTCAAAACCAAACCAGAAGGTTTAATTTGAAAAATAAAAGAATACTTGGAAACTTACTTAAATAAATAAGTTTTGGTGTTTTAATTAAAATGGGAAAGCCTTTACTTAAATAAAATTGGATATTTAAATCCTTATTATTTTATTTAAATAATTCTTTACTCATTTTAATCAAAGCAAAACCTTTTAATAAAAGATTTCAAAGTAGTAATAAAATACTTGGTGTTCATTTAAAATGGGAAAAGCTTTTACTTAAATAAAATTGGATATTTAAATCCTTTTATTTTATTTAAATAAACCTTTACTCATTTTATCAAAACAAAATATTTTATTTCAAAAGTTTGGCCAAAATTAATTTGGCTTATCTTTTCATTTGAAACCAAAGTCTTTTATTAAAAGATCTAAATCAGTGTTTCCAAAACAATTTATTTTTCCTTTATTAAATGTTTATCTTTTTAATCCCTTTAGGATTATTTGATCACCAAAGGGTATGGGCTTTTGGTAAGGGCTTTATCAGCTTTTGGAAATTCAATTTCCTTATCTTATTATTTCCACAAGATTTTGTCTATGGTTCCAAACTAAGTGAAACCACTTCTAAGGTCTTTCTTGATCCTTTGTGATTATTTGTTGATTAAATTTGGTATGGATCAAATCCATAGATTTGGAGATACTTTGGAAGATGATTTCCTTCCATTAGGGTTTAGGGATTTGGATTTTGGATTTACTTTCCAAGTGTTCAAATTTCCAGATACATTCATTGAGGAATGCATTTCCCTTGATTTGGATTTTTGTTGAATTCAAACTTCTGCCAAAGCTTGTTCAAGATGGGATTTCAAGTCTCCTTTTAGAAACAAAAGTTTCTTTTCACCCTGATTTTCAACAAAAATTTATTTTGTTATTTTATTTTTCACATTACAAGATTTGGAAAATCTTGGGATGTGACAGGCTACCACCCTTAAAATAAATCTCGTCCCGAGATTTGGGGAGGCTAGGGTTACAAGCAGGTTCAAAACAACTAGGGTACTACCACCCTTAAAAATTTTCCAACTAAACTATATCTTGGCTTGCTTGGAATCTTGGAAAACTTCTGCATCGTGTCCATTATTTCCATACTTGACTCATGGGCCAAGGTTGAGATTTTCCATAGGCTTGTTCAACTTTTCTGGACAATTGTTTGCATAATGGCCTAGTTCCTTGCATTTGAAACAGGTTATAAGTTTGAGGTCTTGAGGTGGCTTCTCTGGACAGTATGATGCATAATGTCCTAACTCCTTGCAGTGTTTGCACTTCACTTGGCTAATATCCTTCCTCATCTTGGGTTTCACTAGCTTTTGTTTGTCTTCTTGGCTCTTTTTCTTTTCTGGGCATTCATTGGCATAATGACCCATCTCTTTGCATTTGAAACATTGCACTTGTGTAATATCCTTCTTGCTAGTGTTGAGGTATTTCTTCTTCTTCTTCTTGGGTTTCTCCAAAGCTAGGAGTTCTTCTAGTTCATGCTCTTCATAAATGGGAGATCTTCCTCTTTTCTTGGGGCATTGATCTTCATGCTCCTTGGGTGCATGATCCTTGATTCCACAAGTATTGCTAACTTGGGTTCCTTCTAAAATAACATCTTTGTCGTCCTTGTTGTCATTAGCTCCTTTGGAAAAGTTTTCTCTCATGTTGATTACTTGAGTAACCAATCCTTGCAACAGTTGGGATTGAAGTTTCAAAATCCTTTGTATGGCTGGATCTAATCCATTGTTGTTGGCTAAAAGCTGAGTTGTCTCTTGGCTCAACTGGTGTTGGGTTGCTATGAGTTCTCTCATGCTGTCCTCTTGGTTGTTGTTGTTGTCACCATCCTTGATGTTGGAGTCTCTTGGAGAAGTCATCTATTTGGGTTGAAGGGGGATTAGAATAGGCAAAAGATTTCTAAGGGAATCAATCCTAATCACACACATCACAATTCACACAAGCAATGTGCAAGCAATCACAAACAAACACTCCACTCAAACAACAGTTTCAAGCACATACTTAGGCAACAAAATATTTTTGTTACACCACATAAGTTGGTGTGTTTGTCTTAACTAAAATATGGTGGTCCATCTATATGGTTCACTTGTGATCCATCCTTGGTTGATTCTTCTTGAATGAGATCTTTGTTTCCTTGGAGAATTTTTGTGTCTTGGTCACAAATCTTCAAAGATGTTGATGGCTTCTTCTAAGTTGTGTTTCCTTAGTCTTCAAATGAAATGTTACTCAAGACTTGTATTCTTTAGTGATATCCAAGTTGAAGTCCTTGGTGTACATGTTGAAGATGTTGAAGGAGTTGAAGTCATTAGAGTTGATGAAGTTGAAGAAGTCCTTTGCACATAGTGTAGTCTTTGGTCATGGGGTAGGCTTTTCCATCAAGTTGAAAATAGAAGAGAAGTAGAGTTGAAATCAAAATGGTTGAGGAAAGAGTTTACAAGATTGTTTTTGTAAATAAGTTTTGGAACAAAATACAACTCCTATTTTTTTCTAAGGGTTTTTGTCCAATCCTAGGGTTACAAATCCTACAGGCAACACAATGCTCTGATACCATCTGTAGCGTCCCCAACCTTTAATAAGATTGAGTCCCCTGTGTTTACAATGCTAGTCCCTGGATCAATAGCTAGCATCCACAGTTCAGATGTAATATCGAGAAACAAAGGTCATAATACAACTTTATAACCAGGAATAAAATAATTTTATTACATCAAACATAGCTCATTGGCTATTTACATTACATTGCAGCGGAATAACTATAGCCATGGGTCCTTCATCTTCAAAGTGCCACAGGCAGATGTTGGTTGTAGACTTTGTAATCCTAATCAATCAATCTTCACTAAATCAATCAAACCTGCAACATTAAAAGTTACAGCCACAAGGGTCAATACATTTGAATTGTATTGGCAAGTGATACCTTAGTATAATATAAGTGGACTATAATACTATATGCATTTGGCTGGTGGAGCTTAGGCTTGCTTTGCTCAAAATAGATTTTTCCTTAACTTTTGAAAATACTAAGTTTTTGTTTGGCAAAAACTTTCCAAGACATCTTCCAATCTAGACTGAAGATCCACTCAGGGCATCTACTAATCAAGGACTGAAGATTTACTTGGCAAAAACACCCAAGGCATCTATCAAACAAAGACTCTAGATCCACTCAGGGCATCTAGCAATCAATGACTGAAGATCCTTTTATCCCTTTGTTCACCCACAAGTTTTATTTAGAAATTGGAGTGATGAGATTCTTGAAGTTTCCATGTCTTGATGCTCAAATTGTCCTTTACCAGGGACATGGCTAAGTACTTAGGTTTTACACTCTGCAGAGGTGGTGCACTTTCCCCACAAGCCTTGGTTTCCCAAGACATGATCCTTCAGTAGCCTTTCCTTAGTCAAATGGACGCGCTCCAACCTATCATCCCATCTACCACCCACTGTCCAAGAGACTAAGTTCCAGCATCCTAAGATCATGGCAGAGCCCATATTACCAAGTGGTTGCACTTGAAACTTCTCAACATTTGACAACTCAAATCTCTTTGTTCCTGGGTGGCCATCCACAAGTGAGATACACAAGGTTCACCAGTACCCCTGGCCTTGTGTAACCACTCAACATATCCCATTCTTTCCATTCCACCCAGGTGATTCATTAACTTAGTTGTTTTGTTAAATAAAAACAAGTCCTTAGACTTAAAATATTTTCCATAGTGTGAATATATAAACCACCCTTGTTTTTCTAGTAGCTAGGCTAAGCATGGCATGGCAACTTATCCTTAGGGAATTTTCCTAGCAATTCTAGCATTCTATTCTAAATAGGATTTCCCATCATCAATTGACAAAAGTAGCATGCAAGTCCTAACAAAATATATCTAATGCAAGTATAAAATATAGGTATGGAATATTCATGAAGATATCACTTGCCTTTTTGGTAGAGGGTATAGGTTCACTCCTTGTCCTTGCAACACTCACACTCTTCAAGTCACTACAATCAATCAAGCAAGGTACAAACTCAATCTACCAATCAAGCAAAACAACACACATAAAATAACAAAGTCAAACAAACAATTTTTTACACACAAAGTAATGGGATCTAAGTCATGCATAAGCATGCAAAGGTTGGTTCTATTGTAAGGATGGTCTCCACTAGGCTTCTAAACTTTGTAAGTTCCAAATTGGTCATTTACCAAAATGGCAAAGTCATTTGCAAAGAGGGTCTCTATTAGATTCCTAAACTTTGTAAGATCCAAAATGGTCATTTACCAAAGTGGCAAAGTTAAGGTAATGCATGCAAGCATGCCAAGCTTTGTTTTGTTTGAAAAAGTGGTTCCTAATGGGTCATAGGCATTTGGGCACACCTATTGGTCATTTTGTGAAGTGGCTAAGTCATTTGCAAAAGGTTTCACTATAAAACCATTTGCAAAACAAAGTGTCATTCTATGTGGGGTAGAAATATTTCTACTAGGGTATTAACCTATAGGTTTCACCAAATGAGTTGCTATTGCAAAACTTGGTGTTTTGGGTCAGTAGGTTTGGTTCAAAACATTTTCTCCAAAGTTTTCTTTATGAAAGCATTTTCATAAACAAAACAAATAGTTTTAGTTAGCTAGAAATGGACTAAACTAATTAATCCATCCTATACTTTTCAAAAATCATTTTCCAAACTATGGGTTGGTTCCTAGGGTCAGTAAGGTCACAACAAACTAATTGGCAAAGGTTTTGACCTAAATATCATTTTTAAATGATTTTTCTAATGTTAGCAAGCACACAAAAGAATCTGCAAAATCAAACAAGTTAACTGATACTATTTGCTAAACTAAGGGCAGGGTTGGTTAGAGCTTGTCTTGCTGATTCCAACGACATCAAATTTGTAAAATTTGGACGTGTGGATCAAAAGATACATGGGTTTGAAATTGGCAAAAGTTTCTGTTTTCAAATCTGTTTTTAAACAGAATACTGGACACGCGGCAGGATTCTATTGGACGGTAGTGGTTCGCCAGGATCGAGCTATGTGAGCCACTGGATCTAAAGCAAATCCTACTACGTAGATGCTTCCATACCCCTTCGATAAGTGACTCTATCCTAGCCAGTAGATCTGTATCCAACGGTTCCTATCGCTTGGCCAAAACGCAGCGGCGCTGGCGGCGGCTGGCGGCGGCGGAGCGGTCGGTCGACGACGGAGGCGACGCTACAGGGAGTGAGGGAGAAGGAGGACTTGCTCACCGGGCTCAGGGGGTCACGGCGAAGCTCAAGGTACTGACGGTTCGACGAGGGGCGCTCTGGTTCAGGTGTAATTGCTCGCCGGAGTGGAGGACGGCGTCGGGAGCGTCGGGTGGTTGTCGTGGACGTCGCTGTAGATCACGCTAAGGCAAAGGAGAGGCAGGGTCAGGTGCGCACGAGGGTCGCGAGTAAGGGAGCATCATTGAGAGGTGCTGGGGAGGTCTGTGCTTACCGAGGGAGCTTGCCGGAGAAGAAGCAGACACGGCGGCGCTCTGTGCTTGTCGGAGTCGTCGCTACAGATCACGAGAAGAACAACCGAGGGTTGGGTTAGACGCAGGAGGTCACGGAGGTGTGTGCGTGAACGAGGAGAAGAGGGGCGACCGGAATCTACCTGTGGGGCTCGTCGGAGAAGAAGGCAGACGGCAGTGATGTAGCTCGTCGTCGAAGTCGAGCTTACAGGGCACCCGCGGATGAATGGCTGGCACAGGAGGATGCGTCTGGAAGTGAGGAAGCGGCTAGGTTGGTTAGGAAGGCAAGGGGCAGTGGGGTTTCGTCGGAATTGTCACCGGAACATCGTCGGAGCAGAGGTGGCTCGGGAGAAATTGAGGCGGCCTGGGGGCAGAGGAGAGGCGATGTCTGTGGGAAATGACAGAGGAGAGGGAGGCGTTTAAGTAGACGTCGTCGCGGCGAGGGATTAACGCAGTATTAACGCGAATTAAAGCCGCGGATTGAAGGCAGCAACGGCAGCGTCGTCTGGGGGAGAAGAAGTCGCCGGGAAGACGATGGCTAGAGAAGTGGGACCGACGCGTCAGTGGGAAAAAGAAGAGAGGAGGAGGTCCACCGGTCAGCTGCTGTGTGGGTTTCTTTCGCGGTACAGAAAAACGGTTCGGGGGAGGAATTAAGTGGAGGTGGGGTCTGATGTCAGCGAGTGAGGGAGAGGGGGAAGTGGGTCCACGTTGTCATTGACTGTGTGGGTCAGAAGCTGGGTGAGAAAAGGTTTCTTCGGGAAGTGAAAGGCTGGGCTGGAGTTGGGCCTATTGGGCTGCTCCTGTTTTCCTATTTTTTTTCTGTCTAACTCTTTTTTCCTTTTTCTAAATCTTTTTCTGTTTGGAATTTCAAACAATTATTCACACATTCAATTCAAACTCAAACAAACACTCAACTTTACTTTGAATTTGGTTCTGTTTTTCAACATATTCCAAATCTCAAATTAAAATAAGATTTTAATTCATTTTAGGATCCATTTAATAATTAAATAAAATGGATCTTTAGTTATTAGGGTTTGATTTATTTAATAAAATTTCCATTTGAATTCCAATTATTTTCAAAACCAAACCAGAAGGTTTAATTTGAAAAATAAAAGAATACTTGGAAACTTACTTAAATAAATAAGTTTTGGTGTTTTAATTAAAATGGGAAAGCCTTTACTTAAATAAAATTGGATATTTAAATCCTTATTATTTTATTTAAATAATTCTTTACTCATTTTAATCAAAGCAAAACCTTTTAATAAAAGATTTCAAAGTAGTAATAAAATACTTGGTGTTCATTTAAAATGGGAAAAGCTTTTACTTAAATAAAATTGGATATTTAAATCCTTTTATTTTATTTAAATAAACCTTTACTCATTTTATCAAAACAAAATATTTTATTTCAAAAGTTTGGCCAAAATTAATTTGGCTTATCTTTTCATTTGAAACCAAAGTCTTTTATTAAAAGATCTAAATCAGTGTTTCCAAAACAATTTATTTTTCCTTTATTAAATGTTTATCTTTTTAATCCCTTTAGGATTATTTGATCACCAAAGGGTATGGGCTTTTGGTAAGGGCTTTATCAGCTTTTGGAAATTCAATTTCCTTATCTTATTATTTCCACAAGATTTTGTCTATGGTTCCAAACTAAGTGAAACCACTTCTAAGGTCTTTCTTGATCCTTTGTGATTATTTGTTGATTAAATTTGGTATGGATCAAATCCATAGATTTGGAGATACTTTGGAAGATGATTTCCTTCCATTAGGGTTTAGGGATTTGGATTTTGGATTTACTTTCCAAGTGTTCAAATTTCCAGATACATTCATTGAGGAATGCATTTCCCTTGATTTGGATTTTTGTTGAATTCAAACTTCTGCCAAAGCTTGTTCAAGATGGGATTTCAAGTCTCCTTTTAGAAACAAAAGTTTCTTTTCACCCTGATTTTCAACAAAAATTTATTTTGTTATTTTATTTTTCACATTACAAGATTTGGAAAATCTTGGGATGTGACAATTATAGCATGCAAAATAGACATCTATCATATACTTGGAATATGTATAATAACAACTTTATTATTGCCTCTCAGGGCATATTCCCTTCAACCACAACCAATATAATTCCAGAGTTTGTTCTCGTTGGCCCGAACCACCAACTCAATAAAATCACCAGACAAAGACAAGGTAGAATTCCTTGTAAAAGATTGGCAAGACATTGATAGAGTCTAGGGCGGGGAAGAGATTACTCTAAGTAGAATCCAAAGGCAAAGACTAGGTAGAAATAGAGAGATAATCCATAGAGATATCAAGTACTTGAAGAGATTTTGTACGAATCATGGATTCAATCTAGAGAGGCTTTGGTATCGAGTTGGGGATCTTCTCCATAAGGGAAGGGTAGGAGGAGAACATATTTTTATCTTATCTCATATCATTCCTATCTAGCATATGAAGGGGTATGTGCCTATATATATTGCAATGTCCAAGGGGAATAGATACAAGGCACATGGCTATTACACTTGCACAACCAGAGGCGTTTGGTTTCAAGTATGTCATATCTAGTCCAGATTGGACCTGTGGGCGTGGGATTCGATGTACTGGGTTAGGGACTGGATGGGTTAACGTAGGATCTGGTGTACCAGGCAAGGGACCAAAATGCTTTAGTAGCCCGACCCGGTATAGAGTCGATGTACTGGGATGGGGACCAGAATGCTTTATAGCCCGACGCGAAATAGAGTCGGTGTACCGGGTTGGGGACTAGGTGGATAGGTATGTGCCTCGGTGTGGCGGGAATAGCACCAAGATAGTTGTTTTAGTTCCTTTCTTCTTTCTTCATATTTTCCATGATTCAACCTTGTCAGTCTTGAGTTTGTGTACACTTGTGCCTTCCTCCTATGCTCTCGTACTCTTCGTCATCAACATAGAATTATCATAGGATGAAGTATGTCAGGGGTGACCCCTTGGGGTTGCCCGATATTTCATGAATTCCCGTGGAAATCGAGATGAAGGCGTGTGGGGGTGAGGGAGAGGATAAAATACATGAACACAGACGTGAAGAACTCGATGAAAACATACACACATGCAAAACACAATACAAGCCAATAGCTCACGCCGGCAACAATCGATCCGACACAATCCCTAGGATCGGTGGTAGGCATGAACACACACACACTCTCTCTAACCGACACGGCGAGCGGGAGGCTTGGCGAGATCTTGACTACTTGGAGAAGGGACATCGGCTCCAAGGCCTTGTATAACTTGAATGCACTATGTAAAGCTTAAGAGGATGGGGGATAATTGGTGCTCCTTTTAAAGGAGCATGATATTGTAACTAGATAGGTCCACAAGGGTTTCTTCTAATTCAATTATCCAAGTCTAGGGTTACAATATGAAGGAGGTGGTCTATATATAGGCTAGGAATTAAAGAGTGGTAGTTCGGGGAAAAAAAGGTTAGTTCTGGACGAGTTGGAGAGTACATGGGCCGAGGGCCCAATTGATGGTGCGCAAGCCCAAGACTTAGGTCGGACACTCCGGTGCATCTAGGCTAGACATTCTAGTCAGGACGAACACTCCGAGGTCCGTAGGCCGGACATTCCCGGTGGAGTTTGCATGGCTTCCGATTCGGTCGACAGGCGGGATGTGCAAGGTTGGGTCGGGTTGAGGTCGGACACTCTAGTGCATGTTGGCGGGATAGTCCGGCTGGGGTGGACACTCTGGGCGGTACATGGCAGAGACTCTGGTCCAGCAGGCGACTTGGCAGGTTCTTCTCGCAGGCTCAATGGGCGACGCGTCGAGCCTTCATACATGAGTATACATAGCATATTGGCATGAGGTAGCAGGCCATTTAGTGGTATATCGAAGTAACACAAAGATAGGAGCGAATTAACCTTGTCATGGAGTAACTGTGCTCAGGCACGCGTCATAAGACCACTTGGGGGCTTGGCAGTGAGGATGTGGAGACGTCCGTGGGACGAGCTGCATCAGATTCCCCCCTTGGGAAAGAGTCATCCTCGACTCGTCATACTTATCATCATGATCATCTCCATGAAATGGTGAAAGGTCCTTGACATCGAACATCTTGCTCACGAGATACTTTGATGTCGACATGTCGATGACATAGGCATTGTTGTTAATCCTCTTGACGACTTTGAAAGGACCATCTCCCCTTGGCTTGAGATTGTAGTCGTGATCCTTGGGGAAGAGGTCTTTACTTAGGTGTATCCACACAAGGTCACCTTCTTCAAAGATCATCTATTTCTTGGTCTTGTTTAGACTTGAGGCTTGGCGAAGCACTTGTTGCTCGATTGTATCTCTTGTGTCTTCGTGTAGTTTCTTCATGTCTTGGGCACGCTTGTCGACGTCCATGTTAGTGCGCTCATGGAGAGGGATTGGTAGGATGTCGAGCACGGTGAGGGGCTCAAATCCATAGATAATCATGAATGGGCTCTTCATTGTTGTGGAGTGCTTGGCTCGATTGTAGGCAAACTCGTCATGTTGAATGCATTCCTCCCAATCCTTCAGATTTTTCTTGATCAAGACACGAAGAAGTGTCCCGAGGCTTCGGTTGACGACATCGGTTTGGCCATCGTATTGAGGATGCTAGGCGGACGAGAAGAGGAGCTTGAAACCTAGGTTGGCCATTAACATCTTCCACAAGTATCTCATGAATTTGACGTCGCGGTCAGAGACGATGGTTCTTGGCATATCGTGAAGATGAACTATTTCCCTAAAAACACATTTTCAATATGTGAAGCATCATCAGTCTTATGGCACAGAATGAAGTGTTCCATTTTGAAAAACGATCCACTACGACAAATATAGAATCATGACCATGCTTAGACCTAGGCAATCCTAACACAAAGTCCATGCTAATGTTCGACGAAGGTGCATATGGAATAGGCAATGTCATATAAAGACCAAATGGGTAAGACTTAGACTTAGCTTGGACACATGTAGTGCATCGTTGGACGTGGCGCTCCACGTCGCGCTTCATCTTGGGCCAATAGTAGTGTGCGGAGAGAATATCATATGTCTTGTCACGACTAAAGTGACCCATAAGGCCTCCACCATGAGACCCTTGGAGAAGCAAAATTTGGAGAGATGATTTCAGAATGCAAAGCTTGTTTTGTTTAAAGAGAAAACCCTTATACAAATAGAAGTCATCAATTCCTTTGTGAATTAAACACTTTGTGAATAAAGGTCCAAAGAATAGGTTGGAAGCATATGAATTTTTTATATCATCAAGACCCAACACGTTTACTTCGAGGCGCATAAGAACTATTGTGTTCTTGCGAAACAAGGTATCTGCAACTACATTATCGTTGCATTTCTTATACTTGACAATGTAAGGAAAAGACTCCATGAACTCAACCCACTTAGCGTGCCTTTTACTCAAGTTGGCTTGGCATTTGATATATTTCAATGATTCATGGTTGGAATGTATGATAAATTCCTTAGGCCAAAGATAATGTTGCAACACTTGAAGGACACGAACTAAGGCAAAAGGCTCTTTGTCGTAAATCAGGTAGTAAAGGTGTATGCCATCTAATTTCTCACTAAGTTATGCAATAGGATGCCCATTTTGCATGAGGACTCCTCCAATGCCAATACCACTAGCGTCACACTCTATCTCGAAAGTTTTCGTGAAATACGCTAAACTAAGGAGAGGTGCTTCGGTGAGTCTCTTTTTGAGCTCATCAAAGGCCTTTTGTTGTGCTTTACCCCAAACGAAGGTGACATTATTTTTGGTCAATTCATTGAGGGGACAAGCAATGATAGAGAAATATTTCACAAATCGATGATAGAAACCGGCCAAACCATGAAAACTTCGAAGTTCACTCACATTTGTGGGAATGTGCCAATCTCTTATGTCAGTGACTTTAGAAACATCAAGTTCAATACCATTCGAAGAGACAACAAAACCAAGAAAACTCAACTTGTCTCTAGAAAATGTGCACTTGGGAAGGTTAGCATATAGCTTTTCATTTCGAAGGATTTTCAAAACCTCATTAACATGTATAACATGCTCCTCAAGCGACTTGCTATAAACAAGAATATCATCAAAATAGACAACAACACTATTCCAATGAGTTATCTCAAAATATGATTCATAAGGCGCATGAAGGTGGAAGGGGCATTAGATAAGCCAAAAGGAATGACCAACCATTCATAGAGACCAAGTTTGGTCTTGAAGGCGGTTTTCCACTCATCACCTTCTGCCATGCGTATTTGGTGGTAGCCACTGCGAAGGTCGATCTTCTAGAAAATAGTAGCTCCACTCAAATCATAAAGCATGTCATCAGGATGTGGTATAGGATGTATATAACGCATTGTAATAGTATTGATTGCATGATAGTCCATGCATAACCGCAATGTATCATCCGTCTTTAGGACAAGAATCACGGGTACCACACTTTGACTAGTGCTTACTTGGATCGAACCTTTGGATACAATATGGTTGATCTGGCGTTTGATCTCCTTTTTCTCCTCCGGGTTCGTCTGGTATGCGAAGCGGTTTGGGAGAGGTGCGGCTGGTATGAGGTCAATGCAGTGCTCGATTTCGTGAAGAGGAGGTAGTCCATGTGGGATCTATTCGGGAAACACGTCCTTGAATTCCTGAAAAATAGCCATCAAAGAGGGAGGAACATTTGTCAAGTCATTAGTGTCTTGCTCTAGTCCCTTGCAAATGAGAACATAGTGCAAGATAGATGGGTTATTCCTCACTTCTCGCATGTCACTTTTGGTGGCAAGAAGAACACTCTTAGTTTTTCCACTCGAGTTTGGCTTGTGGCTCTCACTCACTAGATGGTGGTTCTCTCTCTCACCACTCTTCTCACAATGTGGTTTTGTGGTTTGCACCCTCGCTAAAGCCTTCGCATTGTCCGCAATTATTTGGCTAGGAATCATCATTTTCAAAATACATGTCTTGTTAAGCCATTTGAAGTTATACACATTTGTGTGACCATCATGTAGAGCACCTTTATCAAATTTCCATGGTCTAGAAATCAATATATGGCATACCTTCATGGTAACCACATCACACTCCATCGTGTCTTTGTATGGACCAATTGAGAATGTTACCGAGACAGTGTTCTTGATCTTCACAAACCCTTGGTCACTTATCCATTGAACATGGTATGGGTTCTTATGTGAATGGAAGATGAGGTTGAGCTTCTCACATAACTTGGTTCTTGCAAAGTTGTGGCAACTCCCTCCATCGATGATAACTTTAATGGATTTCCCATTGATGCCGGCACGTGGTTGGAAGATGTCGAATCTTTGATCTTCATGCTCTTGGGCTTGAGTGGTCAAGACTCTTGTGAAGACAAGCGATGGACTTGCATCATGCTCACACATGAGGAGTTCTTGGTCATATTCAACATGTTTCCTTGCCATTGCTTCTTTGACTGTGCGACAAATTCATCTTCACTCAAATATTCCTCATCTCCATTGTCATGAATGAGGTCTTGCCACATTTGGTCGACTTGTGTCCTTTTCCTCCAAACTTGTAGCATTCATCATTGAATGGCGGGTCATCCACATTTTGCTTACCACTTGGGGACAGTTTTACTTGAGGAAGTGTGGGCTTGAAAGGATGCTTGGAGGTACTTGAAGGGCTTCCTTTGAAGTTTGTTATTATAGCGGTTGGAGCTTGCTTGTAGGTGAAGTACGTCTTGGGATTGTTGTATTTGATGTCCTCTTGCACTTGACTTTCGGCCTTTATTGCATTATGCACAAGCTCAACGATGTTGTTGTACTTTTGGAACTTGGTGATGCGCTTGATTGGATGGTTCAAGCAAATGAGGAAGCATGCCATTGTTTTCTCCTCGCGCTCTTCAATGTTGGCACGCATCATACATGTTGAGCTCCATTTTCTTGAAGTACTCTTCCATGGTCTTTGTCCCTTGGTTAAGCATTTGAAGCTTCTTGAAGAGGTCACACATGTAGCACGAAGGAACAAAGCGGGATCTCATATGAGCCTTCATATCATGCCAAGTGGTGATTGGAGGCTATCCTCTTGCTTCACGAGCAACTTGGAGTTCCCACCAAAGGTTGTATAATCATCAAACTCAAGAGAGGACATGGATACCATCTTCTCATCACTATGGTTGTGCATGCAGAAGATTTTGTCGACATTGAGTTCCCATGAGAGGTATTCTTCGGGATCATTGGAAACGGTGAACTTGGGCATGGTGATTTTGAGCTTGCCAAAAGTTTCTTCCTCATTGTGGTCATGGTAGCGGTGGTGCCATAATTTTGATGGTCTTCATCTTTCGTGCAATCATTGCGACAAGCTTGGTGATATTGTTGTTGCACTTCCGGTTGTTGAGCCGCGTTTGGGGAGGTGGAACTTGGTCCTCATGACATTGTTGGGGAGCTTTCTCTTGGCAGGGTTGTTGACGAGCTTTCTAATGCTATTGCCGCGGTTGTTGATGAGTTTTCTCTTGCTCTTGGCGCGGTTGTGGACGAGGTTGAGGCGCTTGGGCCTCACGAGGGTGATGTGGATGTGGAACCTCTTCCCCCGATTGTGGGTGAAGGGGAGGCTCACTCCTTGGTTGCTGACGTGGGTTAGGCACTTGGGCCTCTTGATGAAGATAGTGGTGTCGATCCTCTTGACGCGGTTGGCATCGCTCCACATGTACCATTTGGCGCTCCATGTCTTTGAAAGGAATATGCCCAAGAGGCAATAATAAAGTAGTTATTATGCTATTCCAGGTTTATAACAGATGTTTATTTTTCATGCTAGAATTGTATTATTAAGGAAACGTTAATGCATGTGTGAATTATAAAAAGATAAGGTTCCTAGTAAAGCCTCTCTTTATACTAGCTTGTTGATTAAGAGATGATCAAAGTTTTCTTGATCATGAACCCTGGATGTTGTTAATAACAGGGTCATATCATTATATAATGATATGATGAACAATCACTCGTAGTAGGATCATGTCATCAAGTTTAAATTGCTATCACATTCATAGTAACTCAATGTCCTTAGACCATGAGATCATGTCAATCACTTTCACATGAAGAGTACTTTGATTACATCAAACGTCACACCATAACATGGTGATTATAAAGGTGTCATCAGGTATTTGGAAACTATCAATTGAAGCTCGTGGATCAAGATTGGGATTTGTCCATCCGGATGATGGAGAAATATACTCAGGGCCCTCTCGGTGATATCACATTGACATAGCGTTACAAGCAAGTGATTTGGTCACTCGAATTTCATATCACAGGAACGAGAAAAAGAGTACTTGTCCGGAACGAGATTAAACAAGGTATAGATGATACCGAGTGATTGAATCTCGGACAAGTAATATATCGCGAGACGAAAGGAATTTGATTGCAGGGAAAGAGGTTCAGACGATCATCTGATTTTCGTGGAACTAGTGGGAGTCATTATGGATCTCTAGGTCACATTAATGATTATTGATCGGAGAAAGTCTCAATCATGTCTACATAGTTCTCGAACCCGTAGGGAGAAACACATAACGTTAACTGGCGCATTTGAGCGGATAGGAAACACATGGGAAGTCAATGGACATCGTAGAAAATTGTTATGCCGATTCTGCCGAAATAGTTTCGAGGTATCAAAACAAAGCAAGGGATCAAAATGCTAATGTTTTCATTAAATGAAGTACTCATTAATTGAATTGTTCATTAAATTGAGTTTCATTAAAATGGAATTAAAGTGATTTAATGGAAAGACCTTTAATGGAATTAAAGTGCTTTAATGGAGATTGAATGAGAGGATGGGAGGGGGCATCCCCATGGAGTCTATAAAAGGAGGTGGCCTCCTCCTCATCTCCACACACTCTGTCACAAGGTCTCTCATATGCCCCAAGGTCGGCATCTTCTCCCCTTGCTTGCCTTTTCCATTTCCACTAGAAAAGGTGCTCAGCGAAGCCCTGCTCTAAACCTTCTCCTCCACCGCCACTACCATGGCGTAGCGCTGTTGGAGTTCCCGGGGATCCGCTACTTACACTGCCCGGCTGGAGCAAGGGATCGAGAGTCGTCAGCACACCGAACGTGTGAAGATTACGGAGGTGTCGCCCTTCTGTGGCGTTGATCGTCTACACGTCCTTGAGGACGGTCGTGTACCATCTACATCAACCAAGTTTGTTTGAGGAAATGTTATCTCGCTTACGGTCTACGAGGGTGAGTCCATCTGTAACTGTTACAAAGTATCGCCTAGATTCGATCTTGGTAGTTGCAAACTGTAGGATTTTTTTGTTTTCTATGCAATGAACCCCATCAGTGGTATCAGATCTATGTCTATGCGTCGATGCTTTGTATGGTTAGAAAACATGGAGATGTGAGCATTGATAAGTCTTGTTATTGCAAATCTCTTGTATTTTGGATATTGGTGGCATAGTGGGATGAAGCGGCCCGGACAAACTTTACATGTCCTCGCACATGAGTCCTATTCCACGCTTGACATGCAACTCGTTTTGCATAAGTGGTTAACGGGTGTCTGTCTCTTCCACTATAGGTTATATCTGATTTACAACGGTCTGCTTAATAACTTGGTTATCATCGTTGTGGCTGAAGTTCGTAGGTAGAACGGTTCTATCCTAGAAAGCCCACAACCGCGTAAAATATGCAAAAATAAATTAGAGGTGTATGCTTGTTTTTGTAGGGCATGTGATGTGATATGGTCTGTGATACAAAAAAATTAGTATGCAATGTGTTTTATTGTAAAACAACTGGCAGGAGCCATATGGTTGTTATTTTGTTCTATGGCCTGCTTGTCGAAAAATGGAAATCCATGTAATTTGATTAGTGGAGAACAACCTTGATGGTGGCGCCATGGACCTTGGTGACATGCCAGTGGAATGATCGAGATCATGCCATGACGCACGAGATGGAGATCGAATGCGAGAAGGACCATATCATATCACATTATATATGCATGTGATGTTTATCCTTTGATGCATCTTATTTTGCGTTGATTTGATCGCCTAGGTAGTATTTGATTGCCTTGGTAGAACTATAATATGACCCCTCCCACTAAATATCAAGATAAAAATATGTTCTTCCTTAGTATGCACCATTAAGAAAGTTCGTCATCTCGAAGCACCACGTGATGATCGGGTGTGATAGATTCCACATTCGCATACAACGGGTGTAAGATAGTTTTACACACGTGAATACTAAGGTTCTTACTTGACGAGCCTAGCATGTACATACAAGGCCTTGGAACATGAACCGAAAGGTAAAGCAAGAGTCATATGGAGATATGATGACCCATACGATGCTCTCCATTGGAGATGCGCCACCACTCGTGATGATCGGTCGTGGTGTAGTGAATTTGGTTCGTGTAACCACTAAAATGACTAGAGGGATGTAATTTTGAGTGGGAGTTCACATAAGTAATTTTGAATTATCTTGAACTCTATCTGTTATAAACCTAGTCTAAATAGTCTTTGCAAATACTTTGTAGATCATGGCACCCCTTGCATTCAATTTCAATGCATTTCTTGAGAAACAAAAGCAGGTAGACTATTGGTCTAACTTCACCAACTGGCACCGCTATTTGAGGATTATCCTCATGGGCATAAAAAGGTCCTATGTACTTGATGGTCTGTTAGGTCACGCCCTTGCAGAAACTACGACTCGGGAAGAGCGCAATGTGTATGACACAAAGCTTGATGACTACACTCTTGCGTGGTGTCCAATGCTCCAATCGTTGGAGCCTGAGCTCCAAAAGCATTTTGAACTTACTAATCCTGATGTCATGGTGGAGGAACTCAAAACTATGTTTGGGGACCAAATCCGTGCCGAGAGATATGAGATCTCGGAAAAGTTCTTTAGCGCTAAAATGGAGGAGCACATCTCTGTGAACGAGAACGTCCTAAAGATGACGGGATACGTCAATGTCTTGAGACACTGGGTGTGAGATTCCAGCAAATCTCACGATGGAGAGGGTTCTGCAATCACTGCCACTGAGTTACAAAGAATTTGTAATTAACTACAAGATGAATGGTGCCAACAAGTCGCTCATCGAACTCACAGATATGCTTAAGACTGCCGAGGTAGACATCAAAAAGGAACATCAAGTGTTGATTGTCAATAAAACCACTAGTTTCAAGAAAAAGGGCCGGAGGGGCAAGCCCAAGGGTAACTTCAAGAAGGACGGCAAGTCTGTTGCCACGCCTGAGAAGAAAACCAAGGAAGGCCCTAAGCCCGATATTAAGTGCTCTTACTGCAAGGAGGCTGGACACTAGAGGCGGAACTGCCCGAAGTACTTGGCAGATAAGAAGTCTAAGAAAGTGAACAAAGTTATATAGAATATACTTTTTATTGATGTGTACCTTACTAGTAGTCGAAGTTGTACATGGGTATTTGATACCGGTTCGATTGCTAATATATGTAACTCGAAACAGCGACTAAGGAATAGTCGACCACTAGCTAAGGATGAAGTGATGATGTGTGTAGGCAATGGATCAAAGGTTGATGTGATCATCATCGGGATGCTGCCACTTCATCTACCATCGGGATTGACAAAAAACCTTAATAATTGTTATTATGCGCCTGTGTTGAGCATGAACATCATGTCTGGATCATGTTTAATGCAAGACGGTTATTCAATTGTATCGAAGAACAATGGTTGTTCCTTTTATATGAATAACATCTTTTATGGTCATGAATCTTTGTTGAATGGTTTATTTGTCTTGAATCTTGATATTAGTAGTACACATATTCATAATGTGAATGCCAAAATAATTAAGTTGAATGATGATATTGCTGCATATTTGTGGCATTGCCGTTTGGGTCATATTGGTGTAAAGCGCATGAATAAGCTCCATTCCGATGGACTACTTGAATCACTTGATTATGAATCATTTGAAACATGTGAACCATGCGTTATGGGCAAGATGGCTAGAACTCCGTTCTCTGGAACAATGGAACGTGTGACCGACTTGTTGGAAATAATACATACTGATGTATGCAGTCCTATGAGTGTGTCGGCATGTGGCAGATATCATTATTTTGTAACCTTCATGGATGATTTAAGTAGATATGGGTATATTTACTCAATGAAATACAAGTATGAAACATTTGAAAAGTTCAAAGAATTTCAGAGTGAAGTAGAAAATCATCGTAACCATAAGATCAAGTTTCTACGATCCGATCATGGAGAGAATATCTTAGTTACGAGTTTGGCACACACATGAGACAATGTGGAATTATTTCACAACACACTCCCGTGGGAACACCACAGTGTAACATCGTAATGAAACCTTATTGGATATGGTATCCCTTACAGATTTTCCATTGTCATTTTGTAGTCATGCATTAGAGACTGCTGCATTCACTTTAAATAGGGCACCATCAAAATCCGTTGAAATGACACCGTATGAATTATGGTTTGGTAACAAACCTAAGTTCTCATTTCTAAAAGTTTGGGGATGCGGTGCTCATGTGAAGAAACTTCAACCTGATAAGCTTGAACCCAAAGAGGAAAAATGTGTCTTCATAGGATACCTAAAAGAAACAATTGGGTACACCTTCTATCGCTGATCTGAAGGAAAAGTGTTTATCGCCAAGAATAGATCCTTTCTAGAAAAATAGTTTCTCTTGAAAGGTGTGAGTAGTAGGAAGGTAGAACTTGACGAGGTTATTGAACCTTCTCTTCTAGAAGTGGCGAATAGCGCAGCGCTGAAATCTATTCCAGTGTTGACTCCTCCCATGGAAGAAGGAAATGATGATAAGCTACCCACCCCTCCTCATGAAACTCCAAGAGAGATTTCTACCAAACCTCACAGGTCAAGAAGGATATGTACAACTTCAGAACTGTACGGTGATCCAGTCTTCAATTTCATGATAGATGGAAGTGATGACCCTGCGACGTATGATGAAGCGATGATGAGCCTCAATTCCAACAAATGGATAGAAGCCATGCAATCCTGGATGGAATCCATGTATGATAACCAAGTTTGTACTTTGGTAGACTTACCTCACGATCGAAAGGCCGTTGATAATAAATGGATTTTCAAAAACAAAACAGATGTTGACGGTAATGTGACCTTCTATAAAGCTCGACTTGTCGCGAAACGGTTCCGAAAAATTCAAGGAGTTGACTACGATGAGACTTTCTCACCGGCAGTGATGCTATAGTCTGTTAGGATTATGTTAGCAATTGCTGCATTTTTCTATTATGAAATCTGGTAGATGGATTTCAAGATAACGTTCCTTAATGGAAACATTGAGGAAGAGTTGTATATGATACAACAAAAAGGTTTTGTCGATCCTAAGGATGCTAACAAGGTATGCAAACTTCAGTGATCCATTTATGGACTGAAGCAAGCATCCCGAAGTTGGAATCTCCAATTTGATGAAGTAATCAAAGGTTTTGGATTTGTCCAAACCATCAGAAAATCTTGTGTTTACAAGAAAGTGAGTGGGAGCTCTATTGTATTTCTAATCTTGTATGTGGATGACATATTGTTGATTGGAAATGACATAGAACTTATGAAAAGCGTAGAGAATTACTTAAATAGTAAGTTTTCAAAGAAAGATCTTCGTGAAGTTGCATACATATTAGGCATCAAGATCTATAGATATAGATCAAGACGCTTAATAGGATTGTCACGGAGTACATACCTTGACAAGATTTTGAAGAAGTTCAAAATGGACGGAAGTAAGAAGGGGTTCTTACCGATGTTGCAAGTAACGGTTTTGAGTAAGACTCAAAGTCCAGCAACAACAACATATAAGAAATAATGGACCATGTCCCATGCCATGTTATGTACAATGCCTGATGTGGCACATGATGTTAGTTTGACTAGCAGGTACCAATCTGATCCAGGTTCAGAACACTGGAAGGCAGTCAAGGATGTCTTTTAAGTACTTAAGAAGAACTAAAGACATGTTTCTTGTATATGGAGGTGAAGAAGAGCTCGTCGCAATGTGTTGCTTTGATGCTAGCTTCGATACCGATCCGGATGACTCTAAGTCACAATCCAGATATGTATTTTTGATGAATGGTGCAGCAGTGAGTTGGAGGAGCTCCAAGAAACCAGTGATTTCGAGATCTATAATGGAGGCAGAATATATATATGTTTCAGAAGTAGTGGCAGAAGTAGTTTGGATGAAAGAGTTCATTTCCAAACTGGGTGTGGTTCCAAGTGCTTTGGATCCTATGGTGATCTATTGTGACAACAATGGTGACATAGCCAACGCTAAGGAACCAAAGACTCGCAAGAATTCCAAGCATATAAAGTGCCATTTTCACTCCATCGGGGAACATGTTCAGGATGGCAATGTAGAGATTTGAAAAGTAGATATAGATCTGAAAGTTGCAGATCAATTAACTAAAGCTCTCTCAAGGGAAAAACATGATCAGCACCAGAAATCTATGGGTGTTAGATTCATGACTATGTAAACTAGATTATTGACTCTAGTGCAAGTGGGAGACTGAAAGGAATATGCCCGAGAGGCAATAATAAAGTAGTTATTAAGATATTCCAGGTTTATAATAGATGTTTATTTGTCATGCTAGAATTCTATTAATAAAGAAACGTTAATACATGTGTGAATTATAAATAGATAAGGTTCCTAGTAAAGGCCCTCTTTATACTAGCTTATTGATCAGATGATCAAAGGTTTCCTGATCATGAACATCTGATGTTGTTAATAATAGGGTCATATCATTAGAGAATGATATGATGAAGAGTCACCCGTAGTAGATGTAGCAATAGGATCACGTCATCAAGTTTAAATTCCTACCGCATTCGTAGTAACTCAATGTCCTTAGACCATGAGATCACGTCAATCACTTTCACTGAAAGAGTACTTTGATTACATCAAACGTCACACCATAACAGGGTGATTATAAAGGTGTCGTCAGGTATTTGGAAAGTTTTAGTTGAAGCTCATGGATCAGTATTGGGATTTGTCCATCCGGATGATGGAGAGATATACTCAGGGCCCTCTCGGTGATATCACATTGACATAGCCTTGCAAGCAAGTGATTTGATCACTAGAATGTCATATCACAGGAACAGGAAAAAGAGTACTTGTCGGGAACGAGATTAAACAAGGCATAGATGATACCGAGTGATCCAATCTGAAACAAGTAATATATCACGAGACAAAAGGAATTTGATTTCAGCGAAAGAGGTTCAGACGATCATCTGATTTTCGTGGAACTAGTGGGAGTCGTTATGGATCTCTAGGTCCCGCTAATGATTATTGATCATAGAAAGTCTCGGTTATGTCTACATAGTTCTCGAACCCGTAGGAACACACACTTAAGGTTAACCGATGCATTTGAGCGGATAGGGAATATAGGGAAAGTCAATGGACATCGCAGAAAATTGTTTTGTCGAATCTGCCAAAATAGTTTCGGGGTATCGAAACAAAGCAAGGGATCAAAATGTTAATGTGTTCATTAAATGAAGTGTTCATTAAATGAAGTACTCATTAAATGAAGTTTTCATTAAATTGAATTGCATCAAGATAGAATTAAAGTGCTTTAGTGGAAAGACCTTTAAGGGAATTAAAGTGCTTTAATGGAATTAAAGTGCTTTAATGGAAAGACCTTTAAGGGAATTAAAGTGCTTTGATGGATAGACCTTTAAGGGAATTAAAGTGCTTTAATGGAGATTGAAAGAGAGGAGGGGAGGGGGTATCCCCATGGCACCTATAAAAGGAGGTGGCCTCCTCCTCCTCTCCACACACTCTCTCACAAGGTCTCTCATATGCCGCAAGGTTGGCATCTTCTCTTGATTGTGTTGTCCATTGCCAATAGAAAAGGTGCTTGGTGAAGCCCTGCTCTAAACCTTCCCTCCACCACCACTACCATGGCGTAGCACTGTTGGAGTTCCTGGGGATCCACTACTTCCGCTGCCTAGCTGGAGCAAGGGATCAGGAGTTGTCGGCACACTGAACATGTGACCGATTACGGAGGAGCTGCCCATCCGTGGCGCTGATCGTCTGCACATCCTTGAGGACAGTCGTTTACCATCTACATTAACCACGTTTGTTTGTGGGAACGTTATCCAGCTTACGGTCTACAAGGGTGAGTCCATCTGTAACCGTTACAAAGTATCACCTAGATTCGATCTTGGCAGTTACAAACTGTAGGAATTTTTTTGTTTTCCATGGAACGAACCCCATCAGTCTTGATGTGGTGGAGGAGTCTCGTCATGGTGACCACGGTGTTGGCGTTGACATTCATGACAGCGATAATGAAGAGGAGGGTCTTGAAGAGCTTCACGTCGATGAAGAGCTTGTTCTTCCAAGTTGGAGTCATCAGTTGTTGTTGAGAGAATGTCTTGCGGACATGGATGGTGAACTTGGGGTTATACTCGTGGTTATTGATGTGGTTGGTCTTGTTGGATCACTAGTGCTCTTGCATGATGACGATGTTGATCTCACCTTGCTTGAGGCATTTAGGATAAATCACCATCATAGCTTAACGTAGGGGTGTGTCATGGAGAAGGTACATATTGCAAAGATCTCACGGGTTCAAGCACGGGGCCTTCATTGCGTCTTGGAGTGCTTGCATCAAGATCTTGTCAATAAGGAGAACGATGGCGTGACAAGCTTGACGTACTCGAATGGTGCCTTGAAGAGGTTGGTGCGCGTGAACGCATGCTCGTGTTGCTTTTCATTCCAGCAATGAAACATTGAAGTGTGTGTCGTTTGTCGCGGCGACGGTACATTGAAGAGCATCATTTTGGTGCCCAAAGTTGTGTTGCATGGCATGCATTTTCCTTTTAATGCCATGGAAGCGGTTGCTAATGTTCTTGAACTCCATTTGAGTTTCCCCGAATTGCTCGTCTTGGCGCGTCTCAAGGGCATTGCAACGGTCATGGAACTCTTGGCGAATGATGTAGTGGCTTTCTTGCGTCATGTAAGGTCCTTCTTCTTCTTGGGGAGGTGGTTGGCTCGCCTCACCGTGCCTATCCATGATGCAATACAACAAGTATTGTATATGGAAGGTAATATATGGTGGGGGTTAGCCTTTTACCTCACCTTGGGAATTGTATCAAAATAGTAGACACACGTGAGAACTATAAGCTTGCAAAGTGAAATCACAAAGAAAGCTCACACTATATAAAGAACTAAAAATCTCAAAAGTTTTTGGTGGAAGGTTAGGATTGTGGAATGCCAAAAAAAACAACCAAACGAAAAGGATAGTCAAAAGTGGATACAATCCAACAAAACTCAAGTCAAAGGAAAAGGTCAACAACTCAAAAGGGTGATGAAAACCTACGACTATACACACACGTGGAGATTATTGGGATTAGCACGACTATGAAAATGATCAACAAAATGTCCTAACGAAGACTAAGCTCGGTCGTTGTGCCAATGCAATGAGAGACGGTGGCTCGTTTACAGAGAGAAAAATGAGCAACAGATTTTTGTACTTGCCTTGGGCGCTCTTATTTCTCTTGCTTACAAGATTTAGACTCTCTTATGCTATGGGAGACTATTTTTATTTTTATTTTTATCTTTTTTCTTTTTTCTTTCTTTTCTTTGTTTTTGATTTTTGCTCTCCCTTGATGCTACCAACTCACTCTTGCTTTTGCTCTTACACGCTCACTATCCAAGGTCAAATGTACAATGCTCAAGCAAACACAAGATGAGCCACTCTCGATGGAATAGATACACACAAAGGAAGACATGGGTTAATAAGGTGACGAAAGTTTACCTTCTTTGGTGATGATGTACTTGCGGTCTGTGGTGCGGGAGGATGTTCGAGTTATGTGGTGTCTATGATCGTGGATGATGTTGTGGAAGCTTGCTTTTAGTTTCTGACACGCACACAAAACACAAACAACAAAAGAAAGATTAGCCAAAATAGAGAAGAGGAAAACTAGTCAAAATCCGGCGACTGGGCCGGACACTCCGGGCTGCACTAGCCGGACACTACGACGTCGAGGATCTACTCAAATGTGCTCGTATTGTTGAGCAGAAATCCACACCTTGAGGCCGCAAATCCGCCAAAAAACTTGGGCCGGGGAGCGCAGGCAAAAGCTAGACCAACACCTTAGATAAGATTTTGTTGGATCAAAACCACAAATAACAATCTGAATCGATAGATTGGTCCAACGGCAAACTTGGGGCTATTTTTTGGGGATTTTCGAAGTTATGGTGAATATAAGAAAAAATTGTGGGGAAATTCATGATCAACGAAGATCTTGATACCAATATGTTGGGGGTGACCCCTTGGGGTTGCCCGATCTTTCATGAATTCCCGTGAAAATCGAGATGAAGGCGAGTGGGGGTGAGGGAGCGGATGAAATCCACGAACACACATGTGAAGGACTCGATGAACACACACACACACGCGCGCGCGCGCGCACGCGCGCGCGCGAAACACGATACAAGCCAATAGCTCACACCGATGGCAACCGGTCCGACACAATCCCTAGGATCGGTGGCGGGCAAGAACACAGTATCTCTCTAACCAACACGGCAAGCGGGAGGCTTGGCAAGATCTTGACAACTTGGAGAAGGGACACCGACTCCAAGGCCTTGTACAACTTGAACGCATTATGCAAAACTCAAGAGGATGCGGGATAATTGGTGCTCCTTCTCAAGGAGCATGAGACTAGAACTAAATGGATCCACAAGGATTTTTTCTAATTCAATTATCTAAGTATAGGGTTACAATATGGAGGAGATGGTCTATATATAGGCTAGCCACTAAATAGGGATAGTTTGGAAATAAAAAGGTAAGTTCTGGGCGAGTTAGAGAGTACATGGGCGCGCATGCCCATGGCTTAGGCCGGACACTCCGGTGTGTCTAAGACAGACATTCTGGTCAGGCCGGATAGTCCAGGGTCCATAGGCCGGATAGTCCGGCGGGGCCAGACATTCCAGGTGGAGTCGACATGGCTTACGATTCGGTCGATAGAAGGGACGCACCAGGTTTGGTCGGGTCGAGGCCGGACACTCCGGTGCATGTTGGCCGGATAGTCTGGTTGGGGCGGAGACTTCGGGCGGTACTTGCCTGAGTCTCCGGTCCAGCAGGTGACTTGGCAGGTTCTTCTACTGGGCTCAATGGGCGACACGTCGAGCCTTTGTACTTGAGTATATATAGCGTATTGGCATGAGGTAGCAGGCCATTTAGAGGTGTATCGAAGTCACACAAAGATAGGAGCGAATTAACCTTGTCATGGAGTAACTTGGCTCAAGCACGCGTCATAGGACAACTTTGGGGGCATGGCGGTGAGGATGTAAAGACATCTGTGGGACAGACTGCATCAAAGTATGAAGTAGTATATCAATCAGAAAGGGAGGAATTATACTCGTGTGGATAAAGTGATTCACCTTTGGAGTCAATAACGACTTGGCGTAAGTTGGAGATCATGGCATGGTACATGATGTGATGCCGTTGGTCGGGGTGTATAAAATAGATCATGACAAGCCCAATGATATATTCGCACTAATCAGCCAACATATATAGTCTTTTTATGTATTAGTTGGAATTAGAAAAATTGAAGTACATAACTTTTATATATTAGTAGTAGTTTTTGGCAGAGCAAAACAAAAGGTGGACAAGAAAATTTTCACCATCCCACGAACTTTTGTTCAATTAACTTATGGCAAATTACTCTCATGTTAGCAACATGATCACCATCGACAAAAATGTGTTCTATTAGTTGTGGGTTTATAATCTCTTAGTAGCAACATACAAGATCCATCGCCGCAACATCTAAGATACGCCCCGTCGTTTGACTAGCAAACTTACAATAGACATGTTGGTCTATGTTTGGGGATTATGAGAAGTTAAATAAGGTACTTCAAGAGGTGGAACTACAGTTAGTCTTGGGTAGGGTGCTAGACCTGGATTTTTGAAATGTCGTATGGACCTCACTTTTTTTCTGAAATTTCACCCATCTATTAATAATCATCAACAGTAGTACAAAGAGTCCTAAAAGTAATTGATATTACAAATAGGTCCTTATACCACCTAGTGATGAACACAAACTCTAGATTTTCCACTTCCCCTTGCCTGGACCTATTCAAAGAGATGTAATACTATTTGCATCTTTAAATCAGAGAGTCTTCAAAGAAGTGGACTTACAAAGCTTGTAAAGGAGTTCCGTGGCAGAAAACAAGAATTTTCCTACGGCTGAACACACTTAGCCAGGATCTATCTAGAAGTAATGTTGTAACAGAGAGAGATATTCGTAATATATCCTTGTAGACCGAAAGAGTTTCAGAACATGGATGATGTAGTCGTGCTCGTCCGACATCAAGGTTGTGAAGCTCCTCGCAAATCACCCCTTGTCCCGATCCTTGTACGATAATCCGGTGCCACAAGTGGCAGCACCCCCGAGGTATCACACACGTACGGTGTAAGACGACGACTCCCGGATCTCTGATCAATACCGAGATTGCGGAAGTATATCTCCTGGCCGTAATCACCGAAGCACAACAGCGTGTCGTAGCAAAGTAGTCTCCCGCTTGTGCATCCCTTATTTTGGAGCCGTAGTTGCAAAAGAAGAGAGAGAAACCTCTAAGGAACAATGCCTTAGAAAATATTCGGTGGAAACTGGTGCTCTTTTCCCCTCCTATATGGACCTTCTTATATAAGGGAAAAGAGGGCACCCCCATCCACTAAAGTCCCGGGGTGGGACTAAAGGGAGGAGGAGGCGCGCGCGCATGACAGGAGGGGCAGCGGATAACCGGACCAGGCAGGTCCATGTGGGCCACCCACTCATGGCCAATGAAGGCGCTGGCGGCCGAGGAGGCCCCACCCACTTGCATGTTCCCCTTAGGTCCTGTTCCCTTCAGGAACTTGGCCCAATAGAGAAGTTGCCCCATTTATTTTTAGTTAAATATTATTTTATTATTAATTATAATAATTAATATAAAGTACATATTCAATAAATCTATTTTCTTAGAAATTTCCCGGAACGATTCCGGTTATCTCACGGAACACTTCCAGTGTTCCTTTCTTTTTCTTACTATGATTCCATCAATTCCAAAACGATCTCCAAGCGTCGTGAAGCCCTTAAGTGTGTTACCCTATGGTTCGGGAACATCACAGACATGACCAAGATGATCTCGGATTTATGATCACTAGAGGGACCGGGATGCCCATAATGACCTCTATGCATTCCATGATATCAACATCGTTTGAACCATAAACATCGAATCCAATTCCCTTGTTACTTCGATATCTAACTTGTCTGAGATCTGATCATCGGTATCATGATACGTGTTCAATCTCGTTTCCAACAAGTGCTACTTTACTCGTTCTCGTAATATTCCATCCCCATGAACTAGTCATATGCTCCGCGGCTTTATGGATGTAATTCACCGAGTGGGCCCAATATATCTTCCCATCACACAGGAGTACAAATCCCGATCTCGATACATATGCCTCAACCTTCCCCTGTGCAATATCCAACATACACCTTTATGGTCACCCAGTTATGGTCATGATGGTTGATACAGTCAAAGTAGACTCGGTGACAGTGATTAAATATGATGTCACTGTCTAAGGATTAGGATACTTAGTTTCTAACTATTACAATGATGAACTTTGTGACTTGATCGCATTGCAACAATCATAATTGGGTGATGTCCATCACATCATTTTATAGATGAAATGACTTTATTGTCAGTTGGCATAAATGCACCATGATCAAGAAACCCTGATCATCAGCTTCCCAGTGAATAGTTAAATAGAGGCTACTAGGGACCTTTGGTTTGTTTATATATCACACTTGTATCAATGTTTTTGATTGATACAGTTAAATGAAGGGTTCGTAACATAGAAAACAAAAAAAATTCTACGGTGAGAACTATACGCCAAGATCTAACTACGAGATACAAGCAACAGGTGGATATACATCCATGGAGAACTTACCCTCGAAAACAACAAAGCTTTGTTAACAAGTAGGAACTCGTGGATGATGTAGTCGTACGCTTGCCGATCTCAAGATCGTGTGGAAGTCCTAGCGTTGCAAACCAGCAGCACATCCGAACTCGCACACACGTTCAGGCCACCAAACAACCTTCGCCTCCTCGCTACAACGATGCAGTGGAAGCAGCAACTCCTTCTAAACGAAATGCCACCGGGAACATGTATCTCGCTAATCCGAGACCATGGGGAATAATTCTAAAGGGGGAGAGAGATCCTTCACGAGGAAGTGTGTGGAATAAGGGTGAGAGGGGTGGCCTTTTATAGGAGGAGGGGGTACCCCTACCCATGGCCGGCGCCCCATGGGGGGTGACCCCTCACCTTCTCCATTCATGTGGTGGTAACCCCTCCACATAAAAGTGTCCCTTAACATTCCTCTTTAAAGTCTTTACTTTAAATGCATTAAATTTCTCCAAATTTAATGCTCTCTCATTTAATAAAACTCTTTTATTAAATTTATTCATATTTTGGTTAATTACTTTAATTAACAAACATTCACATAAAACCCCTTGCAACATTTCAATGTTACATGCAGAACCAATTTCAGCAATTTCACCCAAAACAGTTTCGGTGTCTATTGAAATAATTCTAGCGCTTTGCAATTCATTCGTCTGAAACAAATTTTCTCCAAATGGTGTCGGTGTCCCTTAAGTGTGTCACCCTATAGTTCATGAATAATGCAGACATGATCGAGACCCCTCTAAGATCAATAATCAGAAGCGGGACTTGGAGATCCATACTGACTCCTACACATTTTAGGATGACTTATGTGATCGTGAGAACCTTTAATATTAGTAACTAAATCACTTTGTCTCACGATATATTACATGTCCGAGATTCGATCATTGGTATGTCCATACCTAGTTTGATCTCATTACTGATATGTACTCTTTTCTCGTTCCCGTGATATAACATTCTAGTGATCTTATCACTTGCTTGCAAGATAACCAATGTGATATCACCGAGAGGGCCTAGAGTATATATATCCATCATCGGGATGGAAAAATCCCACTCTTGATCCATGAGCTTCTACATAACACTTGCGTAGCACTGAACCCACCTTTATAATCACCCATTCATGGTGTGACGTTTGATGTTATCAAGATACGCTTCCAATGTTAGTGATTAACATGATCTCATGGTCTAAGGACTAGGATTACTTTGTTAGATGTTATAGCAATCTAAACTCAATGACTTTGATCGTAATGCTATACTTCATATGAATGTTCATCACATCATTCTACTAATGTTGTGACCTCGTTATTAACAACATCCAATGTCCATGATCAGGAAACCTTGATCATCTTGTTAATCAACGAGCTAGTTTATAAGAGATGCATAACTAGGAACTTTCCTTTTGTTTATTAAACACACATGTATTAATGTTTCCAAATTAATACAATTATAGCATGCAAAATAAACATCTATCATATACTTGGAATATGTATAATAACAATTTTATTATTGCCTCTCAGGGCATATTCCCTTTAGTCTCCCACTTGCACTAGAGATAATAATCTAGTTACATGGTGATAAATCTAACACCCATGGAGTTCTGGTGTTGATCATGTTTTGCTCTAGGGAGAGTTTTAGTCAATGGATCTGCTACATTGAGATCCGTATGTACTTTACAAATCTTTATATCTCCATCCTTGACATGCTCACGGATGGAGTGAAACCGGCGCTTAATATGTTTGGAATTCTTGTGAGACCTTGGTTCCTTTGAGTTGGATATGGCTCCATTGGTGTCACAATAGATTACCATTGGATCCAACGCACTAGGAACCACACCCAATTTGGTAATGAATTCCTTCATCCAAACCGCTTCCTGTGCTGCTTCTAAAGCAGCAATATATTCCGCCTCCATTGTTGACCTTGTTACCACGGGTTGTTTGGAGATCCTCCAACTAACTGTTGCTCCGTTCATGAGAAATACGTATCCGGATTAAGACTTAGAGTCATCCGGATCAGTGTCAAAGCTAGCGTTGACATAACAATTAGCGACCATCTCTTCTTCACCTCCGTATACATGAAATGCTTCCTTAGTTCTTCTCAAGTACTTAAGGATATTCTTGACCGCTATCCAATGTTCCAAACCTAGATCAGATTGGTACCTACTACTCAAACTAATAGCATGTGCCACATCCGGTCTTGTACATAGCATGGCGTAGATTATAGAGCCTATGGCTGATGCATAGTGGATCTTATCCATTATCTATCTTTCTTCCGCCGTAGTCGGACTTAGAGTCTTACTCAATGTCTTTCCTTACAACATAGGTAACAACCCCTTCTTACTTTCGTCCATTTTAAACTTAATTAAAATCTTATCAAGATATGTACTTTGCGATAGTCCTATTAGGCGTCTTGATCTATCTCTATAGATCTTTATGCCTAATATATATGACGCTTCACCAAGGTCTTTCATAGAAAAATTGCTGTTTAGATAACTTTTAACACTGTTTAAAAGATCTATATCATTTCCAATCAATAATATGTCATCCACATACAATATCAGAAATGCCACATTGCTCCCACTCACTTTCTTGTAAATACATGCCTCTCCATAAGTTTGGACAAATCCAAACTCTTTGATCACCTCATCAAAGCGGAGATTCCAACTCCGTGATGCTTGCTTCAGTCCATAGATGGATCACTAAAGCTTGCACACCTTGTTAGCATCCTTAGGGTCGACAAAACCCTTTGGTTGTATGATACATTGCAAATGTATCTATAATTTTTGATGTTCCATGCTTGGTTTTATCTACTTTCTTGTGTTTTGTCCACACTTTGGAGTACTTTTCATATGATTTCTTGGACTAACCTATTAACAAGAGCCACAGTGCCAGCTGCCTGTTTTCTGCTGGTTTTGGTTCCAGGAAGTTAGAAAATGAATATTCTCGGAGTTGTACGGGACAAAAGCCAAAGTTATTATTGTACCGGGGGACACTTGGAGCCAGAATACAAGACGGAGAGGGGCCAGGGGCTGGCCACACCACCTGGTGGCGTGGGTCAGGCCAGGCCGCGCCAGGGGGTGGTGTGGGCCCCTCCGGCACCCCGTCGGTCTCCCCTCTCATCTATAAGAGCCTCCCGATGCATGAACCCTAAATCATCCAGCCTCCAGCCACGAAAAGTTCCGCAGCGCCGCCGCTACCGAAGGGGAGATTCGGGGGACAGAAAGTCTCTGTTCCGGCAGCCTGTCGGGACGAGGAAGTGCCCTCGGAGCCATCTCCATTGATCTCCACCACCATCTCCATTGCCGTTGCTGATTCCCATGATGAGGAGGGAGTAGTTCTCTCTCGAGGCTAAGGTTTCTACCGGTAGCTATGTGTTCATCTCTCTCTCTCTATGCATGATCTTATTGAGATCATGAGCTTGTAATCTATAGATCTACCTTGCTACTGAAGTGCTTTAATAGATCTCTGCTCTCCCCATGTGTGTGAAGTTGACAGTGTGCACACCATGGTGGCACTTAGGCTAGAGATTACAAATACTTGTTATGAGTTATATTTGGAGTTGGATGTCTTTATGAAATTGTGGTGTTTGTTCGAACCATCTAGTGCTCAAGGTGACAGTGTGGGGTTATCTAGATGGGAAAGATGAACTTTGAGGTGTGCTGTTATAGCCCTACCATCAATTATAGTGTTCAACCAGAGAGTAGTTCAACGTAGTATCATAAAGAAGAATATATTTATATGAGAGTGTTCACTAGCAAAAGTATGATCCCTAGGCCTTGTTTCTAAGCATTGAAACACAGTTTGCTACTAGATCTGTTACATGTTGGCTTTCTTCCATCTTTATTTCAGTTTACCTTTAGTATTTTCCACGCCACAAAGCTATTTTCTATCACCGTTACCACTTATAATTATCTATACCACTTGTATTTCACTATCTCTTCGTCGAACTAGTGCACCTATACACCTGACAAGTGTATTGGGTGTGTTGGGGACACAAGAGACTTCTTGTATCTTGATTGCAGTGTTGCTTGAGAGGGGATACCTTTGACCACTTCCTCCCTGAGTTTGATAAACCTTGGGTGATCCACTTAAGGGAAAACTTGCTGATGTTCTACAAACCTCTGCACTTGGAGGCCCAACAACTGTCTACAAGAATAGAAGTGCGTAGACATCATTGTATCATATACAACTCTTCTTCAATATTACCATTGAGGAACACAATTTTGACATCCATCTGCCATATTTCATAATCGAAATATGCAGAAATTGCTAACATAATCCGAACTGATTTTAGCATCTCTACGGGAGAGAATGTCTCATTATAGTCAACTCCTTGAATTTGTCGAAACCCTTTTGTGACAAGTCGAGCTTTATAGACGGTTACATTACCATCCGCATCAGTTTTTCTATTGAAAATCCATTTATTCTCAACGGCCTTTCGGTCATGAGGTAAGTCCACCAAGGTGCAAACCTGGTTTTCATACATGGATTCCATCTCGGATTTCATGGCTTCTAGCCATTTGTTGGAATCCGGGCTCATCATCCCTTCTTCATACATCGCATGGTCATCTATTTCATCAACCATGAAATTTACAACAGGATTCTCGTATAGTTCAGGAGCTGCATGTGTCCTGCTTGACCTGCGAGGTTCAGTAGTGTCCTGTTTCGGAGTTTCATGATCATTATCATTAGTTCCTTCTTCATTTGATGAAGTCAACTCCGGAACGACTTCCGGTGCTACACCACTCGCCATTTCATGAAGAGAAGGTTCAATAACCTCTGTGAGTTCTACCTTTCGACTACTCACACCTTTCGCGAGAAACTCTTTCTATAGAATGGATCCATTCTTGGCAACAAAAACCTTGCCCTTAGATCTGTGATAGAAGGAATACCGAATTGTTTCTTTAGGGTATCCTATGAAGACGCATTTTTCCACTTTGGGTTCGAGTTTATCCGGTTGAAGTTTCTTCACATAAACATCGCATCCCCAAACTTTAAGAAATGACAGCTTAGGTTTGTTTCCAAACCATAATTCATACGGTGTCATTTCAACGGATTTAGACGGTGCCCTATTTAAAGTGAATGCAGCGGTTTCTAGTGCATAACCCCAAAATGATAGTGGCAAGTCAGTCAGAGAAATCATAGATCGAACCATATCCAATAGAGTACGATTACGACGTTCCGACATACCATTATGTTGTGGTGTTCCGGCAGGCGTGAGTTATGAAACTATTCCACACTCTTTCATGTGTGTGCTAAACTTATAACTTAGATACTCACCTCCACGGTCGGACCTCAGAAATTTGATCTTTCTATTATGATGATTTTCCACTTCATTCTGAAATTCCTTGAACTTTTCAAAGGTTTCAGATTTGTGTTTCATCAAATAGATATATCCATATATACTCAAATCATTCGTGAAAGTAACAAAATAATGATATCCACCTCGCGCCGACACACTCATTGGACAGCATACATCAGTATGTATGATTTCCAATAAATCTGTCGCCCGTTCCAGTTGAACCGGAAACGACGTTCTAGTCATCTTGCCCATAAGGCATAGCTCACATGTATCGAATGATTCCAAAAGTCCATCGGAATGGAGTTTCTTCATGCGTTTAACGCCAATATGACCTAGACGGTAGTGCCACATATATGCAAATATATCATTATTAAGTTTAATTCTTTTAGCATCAACATTATGGATGTGCGTATGAGCACTATCGAGATTCAACAGAAATAAACCATTCATCACGGGTGCATGACCATAAAAGATATTATCCATATAAATCGAACAACCATTGTTTTTGGATTTAAACGAATAACCACATCGCATCAAACAAGATCCAGATATAATGTTCATGCTCAGTGCAGGCACCAAATAACAATTATTTAAGTTTATAACGAATCCCGATGGTAGGTGGAGAGGCAGCATTCCGACGGCGATCACATCAACTCTTGATCCATTGCCGACACGCATCTTGACCTCACCCCTTGCTAGCGGTCACTTGTTCCGCAGCCCCTGATTCGAGTTACATATGTTAGCAACCGATCCGGTATCAAATAACCAGGTGCTACTTCGAGTACTAGTCAAGTACACATCGATAACATGTATATCATATATACCTTTGTTTTCCTTGCTGGCTTTCTTGTCCGCCAAAAACTTGGGACAGTTGTGCTTCCAATGGCCGGTCCCCTTACAATAGTAGCACTCGGTATCAGACTTAGGGCCAGCCCGGGATTTCATTTCAGGCGCAGCAACAAATTTGCTGCCCTTCTTTCCCTTCTATTTACCCTTCTTGTCTTTCTTGAAACCAATGGTCCTATTAACCATCAACACTTGATGTTCTTTCCTAATCTCCACTTCTGTAGTATTAAGCATTGACAAAAGCTCGGGGAGAGTCTTCTTCATGCCCTACATGTTACAGTTCATCACGAAGCTCTTGTAGCTAGGTGGCAGAGATTAGAGAACATGATGTATGCCTAAGTCAATGGGAATTGTTATTCCCAAGGACACAAGCTTATCGGCGTACCCAGACATTTTGAGTACGTGCTCACTTACGGAGCTGTTCTCTTCCATCATGCAGCTAAAGAACTTTTCTGAAGCATTATAACTCTCTATGGAAGCATGGGTATCGAAAATCATTTTCAATTCACGCATGGTATCAAAGGCGTTGCCATTTTCGAAACACTTTCAAAGTTCTGGCTATAGCCCATACAGTATGCCGCAATGAAATAAGTTGTGGTTCTCCTGACGAGTCATATAGACATTCTTTTCCTCGTCAGGGGCATTAGGAGATGGTGGGGGGCCTAGCGGCGCTTCTAGCACATATTGCTGTTGTGCAGCAGAGAGGAGAATCCTCAAATTCATAACCCAGTTTGTGAAGTTGCTACCATTCGTAGCAAGTTTCTCTTTCTCCATGAACACATTGAAATTAAAAGCAGGTGGTGCCATCTACAACAGAATTTGTAAAGTTTATTTAGACTAAGTTTATGTTAGATTGAGTTCAACTAAACTCCCACTCAAAAACAACATCCCTCGTGTCTTTTTGGTGATTACATGAACCAAATCCACTACACCAAGTCCGATCATCACCTGAGTCGGTGTAGCTTCAAAGACAAGCATCTACATGGGCATCATATCAGCTATATGACTTATGCTTAACCTTTTGGTCCGTGTTCCGAGGCCATGTCTGTACATGCTAGGCTCACCAAGTAAGAACCTTAGTACTCGTGTGTGTAAAACTGTCTTACACCTGAAATATGATCGTGGATTCAAGTACACCCGATCATCACGTGATGTCTTGAAGCGGCAAAACATAAACGGTGCATACTTAAGGAAGAACACATTTTTATCTTGATATTTAAATGAGGGATCATCTTGTAACGCAACTAAAACGCCAAACTAGCAATATAAGATGCGAACATCATATGTGTAAAGTGAAATGATATGGTTCTTGCACTTGATCACTATCATGTGCATCGTGGTATGATCTTATCATTCCTTTCTGTGTAAGTCCAAGGTCTATGGAACTTACATGTTAGGGGTCTTGTAAGAGTATCAACTATACATCAACTTACAACATTACCATATCATGACACAAGCGCAGCAACGATCTAAACTAAACGCCTCTAATTTATCAGTTGCAAGTTTTACGTGGCTTAGGGCATTCGAAGATAGAACCGTTCTTACCTTCGAACCAGTAGGAGAGATAGACCCCAGCCACTTATGCAAAACTAGTTGCATGTCAGTCGTGGAACCTATCTCATATGCAATGATATGTAAGGTTGGTCCAAACCGCTTCATCCCACTATGCCACCAATATCCAAAGTACATATAAGAAGCAATAACATGATCATTACCGCCCACATACTCTTATGTGTTCTACCCGTGCAAAGCACTTACGCATAGATCAGACTCTCATACCATTGAAGGGTTCGCAGCATAGAAAACAAAAAAAATTCTGCGATTAGAACTATACGCCAAGATCTATCCACTAGATACAAGCAACGGGTGGATATACATCCATGGAGAACTTACCCTTGAAGACAACAAAGTTTTGTTAACGAGTAGGAACTCATGGACGATGTAGTCGTACGCTTGCCGATCTCAAGATCGTGTGGAAGTGCTAGCGCCACGAACCAGCAGCGCAGCATCCGCACTCGCACACACGTTCAGGCCACCGAACAACCTTCGCCTCCTCGCTCCAGTCATGCAGCGGAAGAAGCAACTCCTTCCAGACTAAATGCCACCGGGAACATGTATCTTGCTAATCTGGGACCATGGGGGAATAATTGTAGAGGGGGAGAGAGATCCTTCCCGAGCAGGTGTGTCGAAAAAGGGTGAGAGGGGTGGCCTTTTATAGGAGGAGGGGGGTACCCCTCCCCATGGCCGGCGCCCCATGGGGGGTTATCCCTCACCTCCCCCATTCATGTGGTGGTAACCCCCTTCACATAAAAGTGTCCCTTAACATTCTTCTTTAAAGTCTTTACTTTAAATGCATTAAATTTCTCTAAATTTAATGCCCTCTCATTTAATAAAACTCTTTTATTAAATTTATTCAGAATTTTGTTAATTACTTTAATTAACAAACATTCACATAAAACCCCCTGCAACATTTCAATATTACATGCAGAACCAATTTCAGTAATTTCATCCGAAACAGTTTTGGTGTCTATTGAAATAATTCCAACGCTTTGCAATTCATTCGTCTGAAACACATTTGCTCCAAATGGTGTTGGTGTCCCTTAAGTGTGTCACCCTACGGTTCGTGAATAATGCAGACATGATCGAGACCCCTCTCAGATCAATAATCAGAAGCGGGACCTGGAGATCCATACTGACTCCTACACATTCTACGATGACTTCTGTGATCGTGATAACCTTTAACTTTAGTAACTAAATCCCTGTGTCTCGTGATATATTACATGTACGAGATTCGATCATCTCTATATCCATACCTAGTTTGATCTTGTTACCGACATGTACTCTTTTCTCGTTCCCGTGATATAACATTCTAGTGATCTTATCACTTGCTTGCAAGCTAACCAATGTGATATCACCGAGAGGGTCCAGAGTATATCTAACCATCATCAGGATGGACAAATCCCACTCTTGATCCATGAGCTTCTACATAACACTTTCGTAGCACTGAACCAACCTTTATAATCACCGTTTCACGGTGTGACATTTGATGTTATCAAGATACTCTTCTAGTGTTGGTGATTAACATGATATCAAGGTATAAGGACTAGGATTACTTTGTTAGATGTTATAACAATATAAAAACAATGACTTTGATCGTAATGCTATACTTCAAGTGAATGTTCATCACATCATTCCACTAATGTTGTGACCTCGTTATTAACAATATCCAATATCGATGATCAGGAAACCTTGATCATCTTGTTAATTAACGAGCTAGTTTATAAGAGAGGCATAACTGGGAACTTTCCTTTTGTTTATTAAACACAAATGTATTAGCGTTTCCAAATTAATACAATTATAGCATGCAAAATAAACATCTATCATATACTTGGAATATGTATAATAACAACTTTATTATTGCCTCTCAGGGCATATTCCCTTCATTATAGCATGATATAAAACTATTATGAACCAGTGAGATATGATAATAAACATATTTATTATTTGCCTCTGGGCATATCTCCTCCAGTCTCCCACTTGCACTAGAGTATAAATAATCTAGTCGGATTGTTACTAATCATAAACCATATCATATATGTGTTTATTGATCATGCTTTCTCATGGAAAACTTCCTGCCCTCATTTTGTGTTACCAGGTCTGTATAACCTTTGCAAATCACTAATGTCACATGTTTTGACATTAACACCATTATCATATAATGTGTTGAGAATTTGTTTTGGTGATAAAGTTAGACTTTGTTTCCTAGTGTATACAATGACGGTCTATCAGTTAATTGAACTTTCAATGTTGTCATGTATACCTATAAATAGTCGAAAGTCGAACTTTCTTAAACCAAAACTATACTTGTTAATACTAAATTATTCCAATATTTCTACATCTATGTAGATTTGATCAAAGTGCATTACTTGCAATTTTGATGCCTAACCATGCTTCCATTGTGATAAAATTAACTCTGGTCGAGTGATTTACTCATGGAACATATTGGAACCTATTCTTACAACTAAGAAATTGGGTCACGTCATGTCAAGTATATAACATGGTTTTTATGTGGAAAAAATTATGACATAGGCATAGGTGATGCAATGCATCTTTATTTCCTCTGTTTAACCATTATCATGAAAATACAAAGTTACTACTCAATGGTTCTCCTAGTTTCACATGTAAAGTTAATTTTCTACTTAAATCTATTCTGAACTATTTTCATAATCTCAAATAGGACATTATAAACTTATTTCAGAATAATTGAAGCATTTATACATTTAATGTTTATCAAACATGTTGATCTATCTTCATAGATCCTTTATGTCAACATATGTTCAACTTCATCCATCTAATGATTTAATCATTTTTAATATCAACCATGTTATCCTTAATGTCAATTACATATGTAAGAACAACGTTGTTACGCTCCCACTAAAATATGCAATCTATATTTGACAGATTAGGATATCACTCAGTTCCCACTCAAATATGTCATCTACATATTCGACTTGGAAAACTACTTAGCTCCCACTCAATTTATTGTAATTATAGGTTCTCTCGATAATCTTAGTATATCCAAAATTCTTTGATCAAACCGAGAATTTTCTGTTACAAGATACTAGCAATCTCATGATTGACCAAAACCTGCCTATTGTACTAGTTATAACCTTTTTGTTCAAAATCTTGAAGACTTGCAGTTTTGAACAATCATTTACTAACTTCCAAATTTGTAAATCCAATAGACTTCAAGCTTCGCTACATATTATAGTCAATCTTTTGAATTTTTCAAAGACATCCTTTGTGACAAATCAAGATTTTAAGTATTCTTTTTAAGTTTCATTTCTTCCTTTCAAATTTGCAGATTACAGGGAAGGATTAAGTAAATACCATTAGTTAATGAGATCAAGTAACCTTTTACTTTATAACCTAAAATGTTACTTAATATGGGATTTCATGACTCCTAGTCATGTATTTACTTCAGGTTAAAAATTCTTTCTTTATAGTTCGTAGGTGTGTCTTGTTCCAATAACATGACAAGTGATTCAATAATAAAATTATGCAAGTGACAGAGCATATTCTTGAATCCTACTTTCTTTAGTAAAGCATTAGTTGGAATGTCATGATCAATTTATCATTAGTTTCCCCTCTATTTGTAGTGTTCATCTTCCGGAACATGTTCCATTTCACTTACTCAACATTCCGGAGGTTACGTCAAATCCCTCTTACACTTATACTTTTCCACTAACATCTTCCTTGAGAAAACACTTTCTTGAGGAAGTACCATGCTTGGAAATACAAGGTTTTCCTTCTTTGGTTTTAGTTCAGAATTTTGTATTCATAGTTTCCTAAGCATACACTACAAGGTTTTATTTTATTCGTCACGATCTCAAATTATAGAAATCTCTAGAAACTCGAGCATGTCATATCACATATGGTGTTGTTTTCATGAATCTTTAGATGTTCCTTTTAACTAAATGAGTGTTCACTCTTCCAATCTATAACTCTAATTTCTAAGGTTAACCTAGTAGAAGATCATTTCAGACCATATGCATCTCATGCACTATGACTATGATTTTTTAGACATATCCACACGATTTGATTTGTCCATTCATCATAATTTGTGAAAACAGTTTTCCACATGTCTTTCTGCCAAAGCTATCAACTCGAATTCATAGTCACTTTGATCAAATCGTGGAGACTCTGATATTCTTGTTAATTTAATATCCTCCTTGATTCTGAAGGTCTTTGAACAATTCAAATAGTTTTAGGTTCATGTTTCATTAAGAAAATGCACATATTCGCTTAAGTATACAATAAAGTTTACAAAATAATGATATCCACCATATGTTGAATTGTAGTCATCATGCATGACATTCAACAATTCAATCCACAATCTATTTTACCAGAACATGGAGTTTTAGTCATCTCACCCAATGTGTTATGGTTTGCATAAGTCATTCGATCAAGTATCCAGCAGACTTATTATTTCATCAGAATGAATCAACCACTTGACTTAAACCTTTAGTGTCATGTCGTTATTAAGTCTGAATAACTTTTAGCAGTTTTCATCTGTTTCATAAATGCTTAAATATTATCATATAGACAAAGACAGATAACTTATTCGTAACCACAATGTGAATCATAAGAGAAATCATTCATCGAAAAAGAACAACTAATTTGTATCTCATTTATATGAATAATCGTCTTGCAATAAGCAAGACACACCGATAAGGTTAACAATCTCAATTACAAAGCTTTTATTTAAATCCTCAAATCCTAATGATAAATGTCTAGGGAAGGAGTGCGGTCAGCTATCAACTAGATTGCTTACTGTCATCATACCATAAGAGCCTCGTTCCATCAGCAACTCTCACACAGAAGGTCATGTTTCCATAAAATAGAGTAAGCATCAAATACTTGAAAAACTTCATAACTATTTCATGGAAACATTTATTACTTGTATATCAAACATATACCTTCTCCGTTGACAACAACCCCTGCTTTGGGATCGACCTTGGTAGTCCCAGCTTGGCTATGAAATCATGAAAGGTATATGATACCCCTTTCATGATATAGTCTGTCATGATGTCCTTGTAACTGGAAGGAAGCGAGCGCAACACCCTATTTATCGCAAAGTCGTCTATCACCCAGTTTCCCATAGCATCCACTAGGCGTTCATGGCTCTCTTCCATGATATCCAAGTGGATTTCCAAGCAGGAGTTTTCTTCCATTTTGGAGGAAGTAAACTCGTCCATATGCTCATATCTCATGAGACTGACCTGAGCTGTGAACATGCTCTTCAATCCATGGAGCATATCAAACGTGTCGATTTCATGGAAGTGCACCCGCAAGCCAAATTCCATGGCATGGATAATGGTGTACTTGATAGTCATGAATGTGTCACGGCAGCCACGAAGAATCAGATCTTATCCACCATCGGAGTCATCAGGGAAGTCTTCTAGTGGTTCACATAGGACACAGAGAAGATGGTTTTCTATGAGGTCCCTGAGGCGTTGGTACCAGTCGATGAATTTCGACCCACCTAGCTTAAGTTTCTCTCGGTTCATGTATGGACCAAAGATGTCCTGAACTCCGGTAATGGCCATGATCTACAAGATATTTACAAAGACTTAGACTAAGTTCATAATATTAGTTCAAATTTGTAATCATATTAACAGATAAGATCCTACAAAAACTATCATCCCTAAGACAGTTTAGTGATTACATGATCACTTTACACTTTACCATCCCTAATCATCACAGCCTTTGATACAGCTACCGGGGTGGACAAAACCCTATTGATCACATCATTCATGTGACTCTTGCTCGATCTTTAGATCTTCTTGTGTTTCGAGGCCATGTATGTACATGCTAGGCTCGCCAAACCAACCATAGTGTATTTGTTGTGCATACATGGCTTGCACCCACCCACTACAAGAAATGTGTTAACTAGGTATCTTTTCTTAACGACCATGTTTTTTTTGTCATACATCTACGACCATTTCTAACCAAATGTTCGTAGGCCATTTGGAAGGGTCCAAACGCTAAAAAACTATGACCTTTTATGTCTGGAAGGTCATAGCTTGCTTACGCCAATTGGTTATAACATAGGAGCACTAGTATATGACCTTATGTTTGGGCGCCGACTACGACCAATTTAAATGGTCATGAGTGTTATTCATGATTATTTAAAAAAGGCCAATGTCCATCTTAACAAGTTGACATATGTGTCGCGTCCATATGTAAAATTTTGTTGACATGACTGCATATGTGTAAGCAGCTAACCAACCTGCACCAGCTTATACAGGTGAGCAGCCAACCAAACTACACCAGCTCATATAGCTGACAGGCGAGACCCACTATCCTCCTAACTGAATCAGAATTTCCACAAATTTGAACTAAAAAGGCGTGGCAAGGAGTCGAACCCACATCGCGAGGCAATGACCGAACATACGACCTTGTCACCACTTGGCCGCCGCGCTCGACCTAAAATATGACCAACACGCACTCTTTTAAATATAAATAGTGCACTATTGGGGCTGGGCAACGTCTGGAGAGACCGCACCATATTTTTTTCTCCTTCAGATTTTCCCTACCTGGCCCATAGACCATTAAATGGGCACGGCGGGGGAGGCCTTAGCTTTTTCTCCTAAAGGTTTTCCATTGTAGGCCCATAGACCATTAGAAGCCCAATTTTGGTCGGAATTGTGGGATTTTCATAAGTTTGAGTCCACGAAAATAGAGGTACATCATTGTTTTTAGAAAATTTTAAAATATAATTTGACCGTCGAATTTGCATATGACCTTGAATCGCTATTATATAAAAATAATTTGTGTGCATCTCTAAGTGATGCATAACTTTTATGTTGGAAATTTCTAATTTTATGTGATCTTTAGTGCATAAAACATTCTTTTAGTTTTTCTAGTATTCTAAAAAGGCTTCCAAACCGGCGGGCATGAAAATTGCATTGGATCTCTGATAAAATAGCATATTGTGAATATAAAAATGATTTTTGCAAAAAATCATGAGCATTAAATCATGTACATGTAGTTCAAGTCGGACCCACTTCCTACCGATTTGGCACACATTTGTCTTTTTCGCCCGAGAAGGATGGAAAGGTTTGAGATACCCCACTTGGGATATTGTCCATGTAACATGTTCTAGTATTTATGAAAATGGTGTTGTTTCATTTTGAATTATACCTTTGGTGGTTGCTTCATAAAACGGCCTATTTTTTGCACTCGAAAAATGAGAAATGGATTTTTCATGAGATGAAACAGAAAACTTCCTCGTACAATATTATTCATCATCCCAGGATGCACATGCGTGCATAATATGGGAACATTATCGCAAACTATGCGGCGATTCAGGCTATAACCTTGGTCGTTTGGCCTCAAAGCCACGAAAATCCGAACATGATAGGTCATTTTTGAGAAGGTTATTTTGAGATATTTACTATATACCAAGTTTGGTATTTTTTTCTTGCATTTATTTCACATAATATGACACCACACGAAGGATTTATCTTGTTTGGACCGGTTTTGAATTTCTTATGCCCATTTCAAACTATGGTCAAAACGACGGGCATGAAGGTTCTTTACTAGGGGATGAGCCTCACTAAACTTTAATTAGATCTCTAATAAAACAACATATTGTGAATCTCAAAATGATTTTTGCAAAAAATCATGAACATTAAATCATGTACCTGTAGATCAAATCGGACCCACTTCCTACCGATTCGGCACACATTTGTCTTTTTCGCCAGGGGAGGACGGAAAGGTTTCAGATACCCCGATTAGGACATTATCCATATGAGGTGGTATAGTATTTTTGAAAAATATGATGGTAGCATTTTGAATTAGAAATTTGGAGGTTGATTCACAAAACACGCCGTTTTTGGCATTCAAAAAATGGAAAATGCATTTTCTGTGCGACAAAAAGGAAAATTTTCTCCTACAACATTGTTCTCCATCCCAAGACGCACATACGTGCTAAATAGGGTTTATCTATCTATCTATCTATCTATCTATCTATCTATCTATCTACTATCTATCTATCTATACTATAATTTTTATTAGCGTAGGTTGGTTGCACATAATTTTTCCGTCCGAAATTTTTGGGACGGTTTTGTCCCTATAAGTTCTGAGGTATTTCACCAATTGCCACCGCCTAAACACGTTTCGTTGTTCTCTCTCCTCTCTCTCTCCATCTGTCTCGCCGCTCCCCACCCCCACCAAACCCCCTCCGCGCATGCGCCAGGACGTGCCTCCCTTCCGTCGGCTACCCGTGCTCCACCACAACCACGCCACCATGGGAATCCCCGCAGTCACCGCTGCCTCCACCACCAGGAAGTCGCTTCTTCCCCGCTAGATGCCATGGCCCTGCTCCACTTCTTCTCCATGATCCGTGCAGTCCCCAGATCTCGATTCCCTTACCACCGTGGTCGTCAAGGTTGCGTCTCCATGGGAGATGGGACGAGGTGGACTTTGTCGGCTCTGGTGGTGTGGTTGTGTGGTGGTGCAACTGAGGTGAGAGAAGAAGAGGGTGTCGCTTATGTAAACAACCTGATTCGTCAACTCCACACGACTCCACGAACGACGCCTCCCCAGTCCTAGCGCCGGCGACACTTTCCTGCAGTGCCGTCTCCCCTTCCCACAGCACCGCCTACCCTTAGCACCAACCCCTACATCGCCGCCATCCGAGGTGAGAGGAGTCCAGTGCCGTCTAGGTCCCGCTCTACGCCTGAGAGGAGGGGATGGAGCGCGAAAGCACTTCCTTCCTATTCTGAGTATTATTGTTCACTTACGGTAATATCTTTATTAGGTCAATGATGATGAAGTGGAATAATTGATTGTGAAAGCAATTTCATGGAAGATTTGGACTGCAATTTCAATTAGTTATTGCGTGGTACTTATGTCTGCAAGAACTTTCTTGGCTAACATTCATAGTTGAACTGTGCATCAAGTGGCAATGATTTCCTTTTGCTTAACACAGTCTTCTATGCAATTTCAGTTAGCATACTAAGAGGATCTTTGGGATACCACAGTGGCAGACTCTTAGGCCAAAGCTTGGGGCGTGGAGGGTTAGCCTCTTACAGTTACATAATCTGAAATCTATAGTTGCAATTACTTAATTATGAAAATTCGTAGTATTCCAGTTGCTTATGATTGCTAGAAAACTTTGCTGTACTAATTGAACATGAAGAGTTTTTGTTAAATCTATTGTGCACTGATTGGAAATCTTTAAATGCTTACCATGCAACTGAGTTGATGGAGGAGAGCAGACAGCTGAGTGATGCCATATACACTGAACGTCTCCGGCAAAATTGTGTACCATATGCTTGTGGATATCCGTGTAGTATTTTGATGGGTTTGAAGCAAAGGACGCGTACAGGAAGGCGGGGCGGTGAACTGCACCTCGTGGCTGTAACCTATTTTCAGAAACAGCTCACACCTTCATGCTTTGTTATTGCTTTAAAGAAGACTCCAACAAAGCTACAGAAACCGAAAAAAATTAGCCTTGGTACGTGTTGTTTTTCCTACGCTGAAACTTCTGAATTTGAGCAGATGCTATTATTATGAGCTGGTAAATGGAGATGGATCTGAAATTCCGAATAGGTGATTTTCTTGCGAGGGATCTGAATTGGTGTTGACTATTTGTTTCAAGTCATTATAACTGCACATGTCGATAAACAATAAGAATTCTAGACTTTTGGTGATTGCTTCTCCTGCCGAAACTGAATGTAGTCCTCTTTTCTTTCAAATATTCAGTTAACAGATTTTTGCACCTGATGAAATTATTGTTTATTCTTTTTTTGTTGGATCCCAGTATAGAAAACAACAGTAGATTGTACTGTTATCAACAGTTGACACCATTTCCTTCCATTATGTTAACATCCTCTAACATTTTATATATTTGTCGGCACTGGGCGGGCGGGGCAGGGCTAGAGTAGAAGAAATTGGCACTGGGCAGGGCCGGAGCTAGAGGCAAAATTGGCGCTGGATCTGTGAAGGATGGTGCCATTTTCCAGGATGCACGTGTGGACAAAATTACAATTTAACAAAGTAATGTTTTGCTAATTGGTGTCCAGTGTCAATTTGCCCTTGTGTGTGGTACGGAGTAGTAGTAGAAAATCTTTATTACTAAATTTCTTGAGGTCCATTTACCATACACAATTTTCAAAAAGTTTACATCTAGGAAAATCTTATTTGACGATATGGGACAACATGTAAGGGGTAATCTGTGATTGTTGCTCTGCTCTTTCCAACTCCTTCATTCTTCCATTCAGGAGGAGCTGATTTTATGAGAATGTTGTGAATATCCAAAATATAATGAAATAAATAAATAAATATCCCTGATGGGCTATATATGATGGTCCTTAATTCCTCCTTGTCCTATAACAATTGCACGGTGTGGATGATATGTCAATCAGGGACTACCTGCCATTTAGATTCGATTGATGTGTGTATGTTTTGTGACTTTAAAAATTGCACGGTGTGGATGATATGTCAGTTAAGAACAACCTGCCATATAGATTCGATTGATGTGTGGATCTAAACATATTGAAATATTTTTCATTTGGTTTAATGTTGATCTTTTTTCTTGTCTTGTGAATTGTGATGTTTCGGTCAACAAAGGATTTACTAAGTTGTTCAAATATCATCATATTATTTTTCTTTGGTTGATGTTACAAAAGAATCAGAATTTAGTTATGATATGAGAGTGCATAAGCTGAATTTTCATTTGCTCACTGGGTTGATTTTTAATTCACATGCGCACTTTTATAGTTATTTGAATGACATTAGAGATAATTTCAATTGACGTCCATTCTAATGCAAGACGATATTTGTTCAAAATCTTCCATAAGCTACGTGAGACGCCTATCTGTAAATTATACATGTTCTGATCCAATATGTCTAGGTATAAATTTGATGGACCGTGGCAACTCAATACTACCAAAGCTATTCTGCAACCGGTTACAGAATATTATTCTGTGCACCAGACTATACTTCCTGTTGTTAATAGTTGTACTTCCCAGATGGCAGTATTGAGCTTCTCATTTGAATTATGTGAACTGCTCATTTGTTCCAACACAAAGATTTTACTTCTAGTTTTTCAACTGTTAATTAGAATTGTAGATCTTGGGAGACCGCAACCTTTTGTTTTCAAATTTTTCAATAATTCTACACGGTTTAAATTTAATTTGGAAAATACGTAATTCATCTATATAGAAAGATAACGAACTTTTACTCCGGTTTTTGAACCCCTTTTCTAAATGATACACATGATATACCATTGGAAAGATATTGAAATTGCACAACTTTTCCGTCTTTAAAGTTTTTTAAAAAATTGTACGGTTTTAGAATAATTTTGAAAATACTAAAATTCGGATCTATTTAGAACGAGCAGACGGATTTGTACGATTATTTCTAAATTGTTTGTTAGAATGATACAAATAATATGGAGTTGGAAAGCTACGAAGTAGGAGCAAATTTTTCGTTCAGATTATTTTCTCAAATTCCTCATGGTTTAGGAGCAGATTTTAAATTACAGTTCGCTCATTTTAAATTTTTTATGGTTTAGAAGCAGCTGTCTGAGTTTTCTTCGACTAGTATTTGTACTTCTTGGGCTATACATTTATACTTACCAAAGTCGAAATGTGCACTTTCTTTATTTTGCAGACTTATTTATTATTTTTCAAATATTTCATCTTTATATAGCAATCCACATTAGCGTCGACATTTTATAGTAGACCATTTGTATTCACCTCCCCAATATCTAGTTTCATATGTGAATTTTCCTCTATGGGACATGTGTACTGCATGTTAACTTCGTATGTGCTCTCCCTATTATAGTCTGCACTTCCTCTGTGTTAAATTTGAACTTCCCTCTGTGGGTCTGTTAACTTTCTATATGCTTCTCCCCTGTTGTAGTCTACACTTTTTCTTTTTTAACGACTTAGTGGTCTTAGTTTACGTAGACGTGGTAGTTTTAGGTGTTAGGGTATCGAGGATGTGTCTCTGTCGACGAGCGATGTAACCTCGGTACCCTAACACCCAGGCGAGGCTTCATCACCCGTACGCCGCGTTAGTGGCGACGGGCGACGAAGCCGAGCTGTTGGTCCATAAGGTTGTGTTGAGCATGCGGACGACGACTTAGGGTTGAGGTTGGGTGGTGTTAAAACCCCCAACTAATATATCGTTATGCAAACAAGACTTAGATTTAATTTCTCACTTGGTACCTGTCGATGATTCATGGTAGACCATTTGTATCCCCCAATATCTAGTTTCATATGTGAACTTCCTCTATACGACATGTGTACTTCCTACTAACTTTCTCTGTGCTTCCCCCTATTGTAGTCTACACTTTCTTTATTTTAAATTTGAACTTCCCTCCGTGGGACATGTGTACTGCCTATTAACTTTCTCTATGATTTCTCCTATTGTAGTCTGCACTTTCTCTATTTTAAATTTGAACTTCCCTCTGTGGGCATTTCTACTGCTTGTTAACTTTCTCTGTGCTTCTTCTCAGTTGTAGTCTAAACATTCTATTTTTAAGGACTTAATTATCTTAGTTTACGTAGATGCGGTAGCCTTAGGTGTTAGGTTATCGAGGGTGCGTCGCTGTCGACGCGGTAACCTCGGTACCCTAACACCAAGTCGAGGCTTTGTCACTCGTACGATGTGTCAGCAGCGATGGGCAATGAAGCCGAGCCGTTGGTCCGTAAGATTGTGTTGAGCACGCGCACAACGACTTAGGGTTAGGGGTGGGTGGTGTTAAGACCCCCAACTTATATATCATTATGCAAATAAGACTTAGATTTAATTTCTCGCTTGGTACTTGTCGACGCGTTAGCATCGAGGCTTCATGGTAGACCATTTGTATCCCCGAATATCTAGTTTCATATGTGAACTTTCCTCTGTAGGACATGTGTACTTCCTGTTAACTTTCTCTGTGCTTCCCCCTATTGTAGTCTGCACTTCCTCTATTTTAAATTTGTCATTCCCTCTGTGGGGCATGTGTACTACATGTTAACTTTCTCTGTGCTTCCCCATATTGTAGTCTGCACTTCCTCTGTTTTAAATTTGAACTTTCCTCTATGGGACATTTGTACTGCCTGTTAACTTTCTCTATGCTTCTTCTCTGTTGTAGTTTACACATTCTCTTTTTCAAGGACTTAGTCGTCTTAGTTTATGTAGACGCGGTAGCCTTAGGTGTTAGGATACTGACGATGCGTCGTTGTCGACGCGGTAGCATCGAAGTACGACGTAGCCTCGGTACCCTAATGTTGTGTTGAGCATGAACACATCGACTTGGGTTGAGGGTGGGTGGTGTTAAGACCCTCAACTTATATCGTTATGAAAACAAGACTTAGATTTAAGTTCTCACTTGGTACCTATCGACATACTAACATTGACGCTACATGGTAGACCATTTTGTATCCCTCATCCATAATATCTAGTTTTAGATTTAAACTTTCCTTTGTGTGACTCACGTACTGCCCGTTAACTTTCTCTATGCTTCCCCTATTGTAGTTTATGCTTTCTCTGTTTTAAATTTAAACTTTCCTCTGTGTGGCACATGTACTTTCTATGTGCTTCTTTTTTGTTGTAGTGTGCACTTCTTCCTTTTTAATGACTTAGTGGTTTTAATTTACGTAGACGCGGTAGCCTTAGGTGTTAGGGTACCGAGAATTCATCATCCTAACATCCTTTCGAGGTTTCGTCGCTCGTACGCCGCGTTAGCGGTGACGGACGATGAAGCCGAGACGCTGGTCAATAATATTGTGTTGAGCATGTGCACGACGACTTAGGGTTAGGGTGGGTGGTGCTAAGACCCACAACTTATATATCGTTATCCAAACAAGAATTATATTATTCTTAAACCTTGAGAATTAAATAAAAGTGGTTTGAACAAAAAAAATCGTCTAGTTGACACCTTTTCAACCATATATTACTTGTATCATTTGGATATAGCATTTGGCAATAAATATAAAAATAATTCGGTGCCAATATCTAAGAACTACGGAGGGTAATTCGAAAAATACTCTTAAACATTAAGAATTTTGCGAACGCATTCTGAACACAAACGTTGCGCCTAGTTCATAGCTTTCCAACGCTATATTATTTGCGTTATTCGGATAAACGGTTGGAAAATAATCGTAAAATATTGTCCGCTCGTTTTTTACCAGATCCGAATTTCTATATTTTCAAATCTATTCAAAAACTATGAGGAATTGGAAAAACTTTGAAAATGAAAAAGTTTTGGAATTTTATTGTGTTTACAACGGTATATCATTTACACCATTTGGATAAACGGTTCGCAAACTAGAGCGAAAATACTTTCTGCTTGTTTTCAGACAGATTTCTGATTTTTGAATTTATATTTAAAACATGCAAAATTTGTGAAAATGGTAAGAGATATAGAAGTTGTGGATTTTCATTAGCTTTCTAACGGTATATTATTTGTGCAGTTTCTATAAACGGTTGAGAAATACGATTTAAAATACATATCTCATCAAAGAAGTGCAATAGCTTATTTTTTTAGTAGTTTGTTGGAGAGTACAATTACTCATCAAAGAAAGTTCAATGTGGTGTGCAGAATATTATTATGCACACCGGTTTCAGAATAGTTTGGTATATAGAAACCCTATTCTGCATTCACGGTACAGAATAGATATTTTGCACTCACATATTTTTATATTCTCACATACATAAATTTATGTCTTGTATAATAATTATTATATTCATATTTATCAGAAATATAAAAAAATTGACATAAAAAAATGATTTATTAGTCATTATAGTGTAAAAACATAGAAAATACCATTTTACGTCGTATTTTTATACTGTATGTAAACGATTTTTTTACGACATGTCTAAATTTTTTTATGTTCTTCTTGACTTCCGAGGTAAGAGAAAATTTATGTGACGTAAAAATAATTTATAGTTTGAAAGATAGAGGGTGGGTGTAGAATAACTATTCTATACCCTGAATGTCAAATAGTGTTACTCTATATATTTTTTTTCTCTCTCCTTTTTCTAGCCGGCAGGCCCAAGCTGGACCTTCTCTTTTCATTCTTTAATTCTTCTCTACTCCTAACCGGCTCAAACTTGACCACTTCCACCTGCCTTTTTTCCTCTCCCTTCCACTTTCTCCTTTCTTACTCAACCGAACGAGCCGCCACCTCCCGCTAGTAGAGAGGGACGCGGGCGCGGGCGTGCAGCCAGAGCAGCACGGGCATGCTGAAGCCGGCAAGGCGACGAGCCGGACGAGGCGCGGGGTGCGGGGCCGTAGCCGATGCAGGGCGCACTGGGGTGCGGAAGCCGACGTGGGCCCGCAGTAGCTCGAGGCGCAACCGGCTGCGGCGCAGCGCTCGCGCGGCGGCACAGGCAGAGGGGGCAGCGCGGTGCTGTGACGCATGCGCGCGAACGCGACACAGCTGGCCACCAGGCGAGGCAGGCTCATGGTGGCGATGCTGCAGAGGGCGGCACAAGCGACGGCGGAGGTCCCAGGCGGTCGGACGCGGAGGACGACGCAGACCGGCGGGAAGAGCGGCGCTGCGGTGCGGAACCGTCAGGACAAGGACGTGCAACCGGGGGTGCACGAGTGGCTGGCAAGGCTGAAGCCAGCAGAGTATGTAGAAAAATGCGTAGGGTGATATCAAGTCCTGGGCTGCGCCCATGGGCACATGGCGCATGCATGCGCACATTTGGTTTGAATATATTGAGCTGCTTCTGTGTTTAGCTGGATGGGTGCGTGGGCAAGGCTTGAGCGCGGCCAAGATGTGGCTGGAAGGGGGAGCTGGGCGCGGGCGCACACGAGCCTGCTATAGAGAGCCACCGCGGGCGGTGGTGGACACATGCACACGGTGCACAGGCGGGAGCTTGCTGCGGGGAGGCCACCACGGGCACGGACGGCGCCGGTGAGGACTACGAGGCTCGGCGACGGAGGCGCACAGGGGCACATGCTATTGGGTTCGTAGCATAGAAAACAAAAAATTTTCTACGGTGTGAACTACACGCCAAGATCTATCTACTAGGTACAAAGCAACGGGTGGACATACATCCAACGGGAACTTACCCTCGTAGACAACGAGCTTTGTTAACGAGTAGGAACTCGTGGTTGATGTAGTCGTACACTTGCCGATCTCAAGATCATGATGAAGTCCAGCAGGTCCGGCTCCAGCACGTCCATCAGATCCAGCTCCAGCACCACCAAGTCCAGCACCGCAAAGCAGCGGTGCATCCGGATCGCACACACGTCCGGTACCCCGACAACCTCCGTCCCTCCCTCCAGCAAAGCAGCGGAAGCAGCAACTCTTTTCCAGATAAAGCCATCGGGAACATGTATCTCGCTAATCCGAGACCATGGGGGATAATACTAGAGAGGGAGAGAGATCCTTCACAAGGAGGTGTGAGTGAGAAGTGAGGAGGGGGTGGCCTTTTATAGGAGGAGGGGGTGCCCCTCCTTCATGGCCGGCGCATGGAGGGGGTGACCCTTCACCTCCTCCATTCATGTGGTGGTAACCCCTCCACATTAAAATGCCCCTTCACATTCTCTTTTAAAGTCTCCACTTTAAATGCATTAAATTTTTCCAAATTTAATGCTCTCTCATTTAATAAAACTCTTTTATTATTTTTATTCAGAATTTTATTAATTACTTTAATTAACAAACATTCACACAAAACCCCCTGCAACATTTCAATATTACATGCAGAACCAATTTCAGCATTTTCACCCGAAACAGTTTCGGTGTCTATTGAAATAATTCCAGCGTTTTCTTAAATATTTATCTGAAACATATTTGCTCCAAATGGTGTCGGTATCCCTTAAGTGTGTCACTCTACGGTTCGCGAATAATGCATACATGATCGAGACCCCTCTCCTATCAATAATCAGCAGCGGGACCTGGAGATCCATACTGACTCCTACACATTCAACGATGACTTCTGTGATCGTGAGAACCTTTATCGCTAGTAACTAAATCCCTTTGTCCCGCGATTTATTACATGTCCGAGATTCAATCATCGGTATCTCCATACCTAGTTTGATCTCGTTACCGAAATGCACTCTTTTCTCGTTCCCGTGATATAACATTCTAGTGATCACATCACTTGCTTGCAAGCTATTTCAATATGATATCACCGAGAGGGCCCAGAGTATATATATCCGTCATCGGGATGGACAAATCCCACTCTTGATCCATGAGCCTCGACATAACACCTTCGTAGCACTGAACCCAGCTTTATAGTCACCCTGTTGCGGTGTGACGTTTGATGTTATCAAGATACTCTTCTGGTGTTAGCAATTAACATGATCTCATGGTCTAAGAATAAAGATTACTGCGTATGATATTATAGCAATATAAACATAATGACTTTGATCGTAATGCTATACTTCGGATGAATGTTCATCACATCATTCCACCAATGGTGTGACGTTGTTATTAACAACATCAAATGTCCATGATCAGGAAACCTTGATCATCTTGTTAATCAACAAGCTAGTCTATAAGAGAGGCATGACTAGGAACCCTTTTTGTTTATTAAACAGACATGTATTGATGTTTTCGATCAATACAATTCTAGCATATAAAATAAACATTTATCATAAATATGGAATAAGATAATAACCACTTTATTATTGCCTCTCGGGCATATTCCCTTCAGTCTCCCACTTGCACTAGAGTCAATAATCTAGTTTGAAAAACTTTGCACATTGAACACCTATGGCTTTCTGGTGTTGCATATACGCTATTGCTAGTGGTTAACATAATCTCCGGATGTGATAGTTTCAGATCCGTGTGTATTTGCATGTCTCTGCGTCTCTACGCATCACTCATTCTCAAATGAGATAGCATTGTATAGATTTGGTCCTTTGGTGAGACCTTTAGTTCGTTTGGCTCAAAATATGTTGATATTATTGTCACACAATATATCTTCATAGTATTAGCCCACTTTGAACCACACCTAGTTTGATAACAAACTATTTAACACAAATGCCCTCCTTTGCTGCTACTATAGCAGTCATATACTTAGCCTTTTGTTGTAGTATCCGTCACAATGTCTCAACTTTGGAACTCATCCAAATCCATCATGGAACATCCTTTCCATTACATTGTTCCACCCATAGTCTAAATTGAGATAAATTTAATTTGTATCTTGTGACAAAACTAGTATCAGTGTAACACTTTACAATGAACTACCTTTAACTATTTGTCACTTATACATTATATATTCTTAGTTATTTCAAAGCTCATAAGAATATCTTTACTATTTTTCAATGATCATCTTATGAATCATTCTGGTATATGCTCATAACATTTAGAGCATAGGACATTCTGGATATATACATATCATGGTATAATCGATCAAAATCTTCATGTGATTTTACTCACCAAGTGTTGAAACACTTGAATTTTGATACAATCATTTCCATGCAGCAAGAACCTTTCTTGTTGTTTCCATATTGAACCCTTTCAATATCTCATATATGTATGTCTGGCACAACCATATTAGCGCCTTAATCTATCCATATAGATATTGATGCCTAATATTCCGGGTTTGCCCAAGTCTTTCATCGAAATCTTATTTTAATGAAATTCTTAACTTGCCTCAATACAAGATACATCATTTCCAATCAACAATATGTCCTCTACATAATGTATTAGAAATATGTCTCAGCGCTCCCACTTAATTTCTTGCAAATGCAAGCATCTTCATCATCTCCGATGAATTTAAACTCTTTTAACAGTTTCATCATGGTGAAGATTCCAACTCCGCTATGCTTACTTCAACTATTGAAGTTTACATGCCCTTTTAGCACCCTTTGAATTAACAAAACCCTTCGGACCATGTCATGTACATGTCCTAGGTTACCGTTCTATTAGAAGAACCTTGTTTTGTTTATTCAACTACCATATACCAAATTATATGTAGTGGTTGCTACATTAATCCGTCAAGACTATATATCGCTATGAAAGATCAAATCTTGTCATGTCAACTCCTTGAATATTGTCGTAAACTTCTTTCCGACATGTCGACTATTTAAACATCCATGTCTTATTTCTTTATAGATCCAAACACGACCGATAGGCTTCACGCCTTTCCGGAGGGTCTTCCAAGTTTAGAAACTTGTTTTCTCGTGTATGGATACTATCACGGATTCTATGACTTCTAGTCATTTTATGGAGTCAGGGCCCATCATCGCTTCTTTGCATGTAGTCGGTTCATCATTGTCAAAACAATAACGACATGCTTATCAAATCTTACTATTTGATTCTTACCGACCCACACGGTTCTATAGAAACTCTAATCTCCAAGATCACACCTTTTGTAATCACGAGAGCTATGAGCATTGTGGCCGCCACCGGGACACTTTCCGGTGCTGCGCTACTTAGCACATATAGCTAAGGTTCAACAACCTTATCAAAGTTCTATTGTCCTCCCACTTAACTTTTCACGAAAAATTCCTTCTCAAGAAACTTGACGTTCCAAGTAACAAACTCTTTTGTCCTCGATGTTATGGAGAAATTCCCAACAAATTCTTTGGGATAACCTACAAAGACGTGCTTATCCGACTTTGGTTGTAAACATTTTACTTATGCATAGCATACCAAAATTTAAGAAAAGACAATTCGGGTTTTATCCCAAACCATAACTCATATGGTGTCATTTCAATGGATCACGATGGTGCTCTTTTCAGTGTAAAAGCGATAGTCTCTACAGCTTCAATCCTTAAAACATAATGGCAGTTTTATAAATGACACCCTTGATCTTACCATGTCAAACATGGTTTGATTTTATCTCTCGAATATGCCATACTCCTATGGTTTATCGGGAAACACAAATCATGGAACAATTCCTCAAGTCTTAGGTGTTTTTGCTAAACATGTAACTCAAATATCTTCCTTTATGATCGAATCATAAACTCTTTATTTTCTTGTTACAATGATTTTCCACTTCATCTTGAAATTCTTTGAACAATTTTCAAATGTTTCATACTTCTTCCTTGTTAAGTAAATATACAGATATATTCACTCAAATTTTCGGAGAAAGCATATGAAGCAAAAAGATCCATCGCATATGGCTACACATAATGGACTATGCACATCAGCATGCACAATTTCCAATAAGCTAGTCATCCGTTCCTCTCTGGCCTATGGACGAAGTTTCAATTATCTCGAGGAAAGTCTCACATGCGTCAATTGATCAAAATCAAAGACTCTAAAAATCCATCAACATGGAGGTTCTTCATGTTTTCTTTCAAATATAATTTAAATAGCGATGTCAATTCATAAGTGATCTTTCAATCATTTGTCTTGCGACATTTTAGCAATAGTGTTTATGGATGTGATTTCTCCAACTAGACTTGTAAAAGTTCATCCATCCTTTATGGAACACGGTAATTATTTGAACAGCCATTGTTCTCATGATACCGGAACAAAATAACCATTATTTAAACAAATCTTGAAGGCTTGGTTTGATGACAACGAAAAACACAATAACACTTTATTTGTTTTCGATGAACATCATCACTCATTCTCTTGCTGGTTACTTAGGCCATTGTAGTTCATGAATTGCATTGTTCTGTATGACACTTCATACCAACCAATTCGGTATCCAATACCTAAGAACCACATTTTTTAACAAGCAAGGAATATAACCATAACATGTATATCTTCTATATACCCAAGTTGGACATCTCCAACCTTATATTTTCTGCCAAATATTTTATAGATTCTCTTTTAGCAATTCCTTTTTCTTTTAAAAGAATCTATCAACATCAATTGTGGTGTCATTTACATGACACATAGTACAAAGCGTATATAGTCAAATACTAATACCTTTGGACTTGCAGTTTGAAGTGGATCACCATCATCAAATGTTTGGTGTTCTTTCAAAAATCCATTCTTTAGTAATCTATTAGTGTAGTAAACATTTTACTTACATCTTCTATTCAACCTTATCATGACAACTTTCATGATCAAGCTACTATAGCCTATAAGGAAGAATCGCGAGTATAATATCAGTTCCCAAAACCCTTTTGGTAGATTAGGATGCCTAGCATCTCCATCCTTCACAAATTCTCATACAATATGAGAACATGTATTTTGCTAAATTATACTCTAACATAATGCAACCAAAAACATTGTTTCAGATATCACAATATCTTTCACACATGATGGTTTCTGAAACAATTTTCAGCTCCAATATAATCTTGATATTAAAACAACTTTTTGAATATCAATAATCATGGAGGCAAACATGATACTTTAGATACTAACATTGGAATTCTTACTCTTGATTTAATACTACTTATTAAACTTCATGGAGTAAATAGAGTTTGCTGAAAGTTTGCAATAGGACTTATAAACTTTAAATTGACATTCAAAACAATACGATACCAGTTCGTAAAGTAAATATCTAGAATTCTGTAGTTCTATTATCTCAAATAAAAACTAAGCATAAGGTAGTGAACAGATGCGAATGACTACAACAAATTATGCAAATTCACTTTGATTTAGTTTATGACAAATTGAGTTCGACTAATCCAAATTAGAAATGAACTCCCACTCAAAAACAACATCCCTCGTGCCTTTTTGGTGATTACATGAACCAAATCCACTACACCAAGTCCGATCATCACGTGAGTCGGTGTAGCTTCAAAGGCGATCATCAATATGGTCATCACATCAACTATATGACTCATGCTTAACCTTTCGGTCCGTGTTCCAAGGCCATGTCTGTACATGCTAGGCTCGCCAAGTAAGAACCTTAGTATTCGCGTGTGTAAAACTGTCTTACACCCGTTGCATGAAAGCGTAGAGTTGAGAACACCCGATCATCACGTGATGTCTCGAAACACGATCCATAGAACGGTGCATACTTAAGGAAGAACACATTTTATCTTGATATTTAAATGAGGGATCATCTTACAATGCTACAGAAAGCGCCAATCTAGCAGTATAAGATGCTAACATCTAATGTGTAAAGTGAGATGATATGGTCCATGCATTTGATCTCTATCATTTGCATCGTGGTATGATCTCTATCATTCCTTTGTGTGTAAGGCCAAGGTCTATGGAATTTACACGTTGAATGTGTTGTAGGAGTATCTATCATACATCTACTTACAACAATATCATATCAAGACACTAGCCCAGCAACGATCTAAACTAGACACCTCTAATTTATCAATTGCAAGTTTTACGTGGCTTAGGGCTTTCGGAGATAGAACCGTTCTTACCTACGAACATGAACCACAACGAGGATAACTAAGTTATTAGCAACTCGTTGTAAATCAGATATTGACTATAGTAGGAGAGACAGACACCCGCCAGCCACTTATGCAAAACAAGTTGCATGTCAGTCGTGGAACCGGTCTCATGTACGATGACATGTAAGGTTGGTCCGGGCCGCTTCATCCCACTATGCCACCAATATCCAAAATACATGAAAGAAGCAATAACATGATCATCATCGCCCACATATAAACATATGTGTACTACCCGTGCTAAGCACCTACGCATAGATCAGGCTCTGATACCACTGTTGGGTCCGCAGCATAGAAAACAAAAAAATTCCTACGGTGTGAACTACACGCCAAGATCTATCTACTAGGTACAAAGCAACGGGTGGACATACATCCAACGAGAACTTACCCTCGTAGACAACGAGCTTTGTTAACGAGTAGGAACTCGTGGTTGATGTAGTCGTACACTTGCCGATCTCAAGATCGTGATGAAGTCCAGCAGGTCCGGCTCCAGCACGTCCATCAGATCCAGCTCCAGCACCACCAAGTCCAGCACCGCAAAGCAGCGGTGCATCCGTGATCGCACACACGTCCGGTACCCTGACAACCTCCGTCCCTCGCTCCAGCAAAGCAGCGTAAGCAGCAACTCCTTTCCAGATAAAGCCACCGGGAACATGTATCTCGCTAATCCGAGACCATGGGGGAATAATACTAGAGGGGGAGAGAGATCCTTCACAAGAAGGTGTGAGTGAGAAGTGAGGAGGGGGTGGCCTTTTATAGGAGGAGGGGGGTGCCCCTCCTTCATGGCCGACGCATGGAGGGGGTGACCCTTCACCTCCTCCATTCATGTGGTGGTAACCCCTCCACATTAAAATGCCCCTTCACATTCTCTTTTAAAGTCTCAATTTTAAATGCATTAAATTTCTCCAAATTTAATGCTCTCTCATTTAATAAAACTCTTTTATTATTTTTATTCAGAATTTTGTTAATTACTTTAATTAACAAACATTCACATAAAACCCCCTGCAACATTTCAATATTACATGCAGAACCAATTTCAGCATTTTCACCCGAAACAGTTTCGGTGTCTATTGAAATAATTCCAGCGCTTTCTTAAATCTTTATCTGAATAATATTTGCTCCAAATGGTGTCGGTATCCCTTAAGTGTGTCACCCTACGGTTCGCGAATAATGCAGACATGATCGAGACCCCTCTCCGATCAATAATCAGCAGCGGGACCTGGAGATCCATACTGGCTCCTACACATTCAACGATGACTTCTGTGATCGTGAGAACCTTTAACGCTAGTAACTATATCCCTTTGTCCCGCGATATATTACATGTCCGAGATTCGATCATCGGTATCTCCATACCTAGTTTGATCTCGTTACCGAAATGCACTCTTTTCTTGTTCCCGTGATATAACATTCTAGTGATCACATCACTTGCTTGCAAGCTATTTCAATGTGATATCACCGAGAGGGCCCAGAGTATATCTATCCGTCATCGGGATGGACAAATCCCACTCTTGATCCATGAGCCTCAACATAACACATTCGTAGCACTGAACCCACCTTTATAGTCACCCTGTTACGGTGTGATGTTTGATGTTATCAAGATACTCTTCTGGTGTTAGCAATTAACATGATCTCATGGTCTAAGGATAAAGATTACTTCGTATGATATTATATAAATATAAATATAATGACTTTGATCGTAATGCTATACTTCGGATGAATGTTCATCACATCATTCCACCAATGGTGTGACCTTGTTATTAACAAAATCCAATATCCATGATCAGGAAACCTTGATCATCTTGTTAATCAACAAGCTAGTCTATAAGAGAGGCATGACTAGGAATCCTTTTTGTTTATTAAACACACATGTATTGATGTTTCCGATCAATATAATTCTAGCATGTAAAATAAACATTTATCGTAAACATGGAATAAGATAATAACCATTTTATTATTGCCTCTCGGGCATATTCCCTTCACATGCGGACGGGCGTGCGGGGACACGCCCAGCGACGAGGCGGACATCGGTGACGCCACGTGCGGCAGGGGGGATCACAACGGACGGCGAGTCGAACGACGGCGCGATCATCAACAACGAGAACAGCGAGGCCTACGACAGCGCGAATGGTGATGGTGCAGACGGCGAGGCCGACGATAGCGCGAACAGCGACGATGCAGACATCGAGGTCGACGAGTCCCCGATAATCTTCTGGAACGGAGTCACAGTTGGTGACCACGGCCCGACAGAGGCAGCGAGCCCCCGGGCAACTCGAAACAGCGTCAGTGACGACGGTGATGAAGAATTTCCATGCGGAACGAGCTCCGGCCGCAGCCATACTTTCTCCACGGTGGGCGCCAAATATCGTTGTTATGGAAACGGCATAGCCTGAGAAGGCTAGATAGAGGTGTGGGAGCAAGCAGGGCGACTGCGATGGTGTCCGCAGGCGGGATTGGGTACAAGCGCGTGTAGCGAGACACAGGAAGTACCCAGGTTCGGAGCCCTCGTGGTGAGGTAAAACTCCTACTCCTGCATGTCTGACAGTATATGTAGATATATTCGGACTACAGAGGTGCTCCTGAAGCTGTATCTGAGCTAGCTAGCAGAGTGTATGTGAGCTGATCGATTGGAGTACTACTTGTGCATGTGAGACTAGGCGTGATCGGTGGATGTCTCTCCGTGTCTCCATGTGAGAGTGAATGCATCGATGGGTCTCCCTGGTACACTTATAAAGAGAATGCCCAGAGAATAGGGGTGGCCCACCTGCCTAACTTACTATGCAAGGTGTCATCTCATAGTGCAAAGTGCCATGCATAGTATCTACTATTTATTAAGCGCACACTATTCCCTATGTAGGGGTGTGGCCTACTGTCTTCTGACTGTCCTTCTCGTAGGTTTCCTGGAGCATCCGATGTAGCGAGCTGGTGGTCTCGATCGGTAGTAGTAGCAGGGAGCCGGGCAGCTGGGCGCCTTGGTCGATCCGTATACACCGATCCGGCCTGGGGGAGCTGAGGCGAGTCGGCCAGGGGCATGGCGATCGGGAGCCTGGGAGGTAGCGTCGGCCAGGGACATGGCGATCGGGGGCCCGCCAAGTCGGCCTTCCCGAGGGAAGCAGCGAGGCCCATCCGGTGGCGGAGCCAGGCGCAGTAGGAGTGGAGAGATGCGGCCAAGCCGGGGGCGGGGGCAGTGGCTAGCCGGCCCAGGCGGAGTCGATGCGGGGAGCCGGCCGGAGAGGGCCCAGGCGGGAGCGCCCAAGTGGAGGCGCGGTGCTGAGCGGGAAACTGAGGAGGAAAGGTGGCTGGTGCGGCCGTGGGCCGGCTAGGAGGCTCTAGTCGGCCTAGGACGAGATTTGCTACAGTTTTCTGTATTATTTGTATGTTTTTCCTTTTTTAACTGTCTTGGAGTGCTTCCTTAGGGTAGTCGGGGTAATCCCCCGACAAAGGGCGACGTCAACAACCTCGCTGCCGACTTCCTGCATCTCCCACCATCCTCACAGAGCAGCACCGGGGGGAGGGGATGCCGTTTCCATCTGACTGGCCACTAGCTTCTTGCATCTGCCACCGTCCCCGTGGTCTCCAATCTCCATCTTCGTGTCCCTCGGATCTAACACTGCTCGTTCAGGTTTACCCATCCCTTTCACCTTTCTCTCTGTATCATTTGATTCGTTCTGTAATTTAGGTGAGTTTCACTCACTCTGTAGATAGATCAAGTTCATAGGTTTGATGATCCTCTAAAACGTATGTACCCGTTATTTGGGATTGAGAAAGAATGTAGAAAATTTCTTGACCACTATTATTTCGGTTTCATCTAGCTGAACCACGGTACCTATTATAGCTTACTCTTGTATAGTTACTTCTCATATTTTCCTTGTATATCTAGCTGAACCACGGTACCTGTCATATCCTTAGTTCCTTCTCATTTTTGTCTTGTACAGTTACCTGTTAAAGCTCACTCTGTACTTTTGTTTAAAATTTAAGCTGAAAGATTTGCGATATTATTCATTTGAATGTCGTTAGGTTATATTCTTGATTTAATTCTCATTAGGTTCTAGCTATGTTTGACAAAATCTTGGAAGTGTATGTATATGAGGTAGTTTCTAGAATTTACTTGATTCAGTAGCTTCTATATACTTTTGTACGATGATGCCTCTGATGCTTTTTTGTTCTGGTTCTTGGCTCCTTAATCTTGTATTGCTGGTGTGATAACTGATATACTAGTGCATCTAATTGGTAGGCTCTCTTTTCTGATAGACTAACTAATCTAGGAACTGGTACATTAGTGTGATGAAGGATGTTGCAATAGCATGACTAATTTTTAAATCATTACATGTTTGTTATAAGCATATAATGTGTAAGCCTACCTTTTGTTTTATAGAATTTGCTCTATCAATATTTTGCCTTTACTGATCTAATGGTGCAGGCTTCATTCTGCTGCCCGACGACCACCGGCATCTCGTCATGCCTAGGTCTCCCCACTTTCATGTTGCATCTTAGCTCCGGTTGTCCTTCCCCACCTCCCTCACAATATGTGTGGGTCTCCGTGCGCCTTTATTTCCCCACCTAGATAGTAGACATCAACAAATAGGTGATGCCTAGGGCTCTTGGTTCAGAATTATTACAATAGGGAGCAATTTACCACTATGATTATTAGCCTATGAATTCTAGCTAGCATTGTACAAGAATGGTGCTACCAAAAATATGCTAAATATTTTCCTTAAGTTTTTAACATAATCTAATGTTGATTCATGCACAAGTGGGACACACTATATTTGTGTAATATGATATCAATTGTGCAGTCTAAATAGCCAATTTTACCATGCATGCTGATGAAATTCCTATTTAAATAGCCAATTTACCAATTTTTCTCTCTGACCAATCAATCTGTACTTTCAATGCACTTTAGTTTACTCTCTATGATTTGTCTTTATTCCATGCAAGGTCCAGTAGGTTGTTGCTTGAATTTGCATGCCAGTACACGGTGCACTAGGAGTACATTGTTTGGAAGCACAAGAAAATCTTACTGATGGAGTAGTTCTTGCTACTCTATTGCACTAGCCTATTAAAACTGAGTATTGGTTTCAGTAGTTAATCTTCTTGTGTTACTTGCAATCTTCGAAGTAGTTTTCTAGACTGTACGCAGGTTGATAAGTTATATTTTTCATTTTTTCTAAAAATTTAATCTTTAGCAAGATGGAACTATATTACTAGAACCAGGACACGCTGGAGGAGGAGGAAGCAGAGGAGCTCATCAAGGGCGACCAAGCTCGAGATCTTGCCACATCTGCATGCTCGACATCCACGTCCGAGGCGACTCCGCTATCGAGGATGACCTCTCCTCCGCTGCCAAGGTGAGCACATCTAACATGCACGTCTTTATGTAATCTACCTTGCTCTTTATATGTGGAGTAGTTTGACTCCAATTGAAGTGATTGTTGCATAAGTAGTATACTACTAGTATGTATCAGGTGCTCGAGTTAAAAATTGTTAATTGATTGCTATGTTCGGTGTCTTTACTGAATACCTAAGCATAATTAGTATGACCATGTGATGTATTGCCTAGAAGGAGTCTTAATCAGATTGTACCATGTGATGCTACTGCCATTGAATTTAGTATGACCATCACTAGTATAAGATTCGGTACTTTCATTTTACTTCTCTATTGTACTACATATATATTGCTACTATAGTAGGATGTTTTATTCTGTTGTGCTGCTCCTTCAGTATCTCTATTGTCAAAAGATTTAAGGCTACGGAAATCAATTTTTCTTTGGAGTATGAATCAATTTGGATAACCTACTATCATTAAGGCTACGATGCTTTATTCTGTTGTGCCACTATAACACCTACTGCTACCGTCATTTTTCTTTGGAGTATGAATCAATTTGGACAATGAATCCAAAATCGGTAACTATAACTTCCATTTTGCAGTACACTTGCTGATGTTTGCTGCTACTGATCTCTGTGCGAGGAATGTGTGGGGAGCACCTGGGCATCGAGGTGCTGATGGTCGAGAGGAAGAGGCAAGGAACACCTGGGCGAGAAAGCTATGGTGTCGAGGAGATGAGAAGGTGTGGCTGGCAAGAAGGCGACGTTGCCAAGAAGAGAAGGTGCTGCTAGTGAGAAGGTGTTGATGGTCAAGAGGTGTGAAGAAGCCATAAGCCCCACTCAACAAAGAGCCGGTTATATGTTCTCATAGTATCTAGGAGAAAAACTATGTAAAGATTATACTGTTAACTAAATTTGTCCTGTGGATTGATAATATTTATTTATTTTAAATTTCACTGCAATATTGTTAATATTTTTTTATGGCACCATGTGCAAATTGAAATGTGGCATCTGTTCAATTAGAACGTGATAAGTACATGGGCTGTAAAAAGGCTGACATGATGAACATTTAAGAAAAAATAGAATGAAAAGGCTTAAAAGATTATGGATTGTTAAAAGGTTTTGGACCAACAAAATATGTTTCTTAAAGGCTTAAAATCCCAACATAAATTGTACTGTAAATAGGCACCGACTTAGAAAGTTAAAAGCCCGAAATTTCGAAATTTTAGGCTAGGCCCATTTAAAAGGCTGAACTGGACTAGGCTAAATTTGCTGCCACATTAGATTCCACGTAGGATTGACTTACATGGACATACCATAATACCATGTCCAAATTGTTTGGTCATGGACACTATGACTATCTATTTGGTCATAGTAGTCAATGATCAATTAAAAAAAGGTCCTTAGCTGTCTATAGTGACCCTCGGTATGTGACCTACTATGTTTGGTCATAGAAAGGTCATAGATGAATTACTATGACCTTTCTATGACCAATATTTGGGGTCACCAGTTAGCACATTCCTTGTAGTGACCGTATGCGAACGTCGATATGTCTAGCACCCAATCAGCATGACCTGCTTCAGGACGATGGACTTTCTTGGTGGTGCACACTAATGGGAGAACACTACGGTTCGTATTAATTAGGGATCATTTTATTTAATGGTACTATTATGTATCTAATACTAACAAACAATAAGATGCACACAAAGGATTAACATTATATGCAATTTGTATGTGATATGATATGGTTTTCTTATTGCTCCTTGATCTCCATCAGGTGCTCCGGCATGATCTCCATCTTGCCACCAATACGGCGCTAAGTCCACGATGCCACCAGTCTTGTTGTTCATCACAGCGATGACTAGTACTATACAACTTAGTAATAGAAAAGTGAACTACTTCACCTTGATCACGACCATAACCATATCACATCACAAGCCTTCCTAAAACATAAAGTTACACGCCTCTGTTTTATCTATTACAAATTTTATGTGGCTGTTAGGCTTTCGCAATAGAATCGTTTCTACCTATGAACTTTCAACCACAACATGAATCCACTAGTTGTCTATACTACACCCCTTTATGGGACCTCTGTTGTAGATGCTATATCAACTACTATGAGGGAGACAGACAACCACCAGCAACTTATATGGTACAAGCCATATGTCGAGCGTGGAACCAGTCTCGCGTAAGATTACGTGTAAGGTCAGTCTGGGCCGCTTCAGGAAGTAGTGCCGCTTCAGCAAATAGGACCTTATACCACCTAGTGATGAACACACACTCTAGATTTTCCACTTCCCCTTGCCTAGACCTATTCAAAGAGATGTAATACTATTTGCATCTTAAATCGAAGAGTCTTCAAAGCATTGGACTTACAAAGCGTGTGAAGGAGTTTCGTGGCAGAAAACAAGAATTTCCTATGGCAGAACACACCTAGCCAGGATCTATCTTGAAGTAATGTCGTAACATAGAGACACATTGGTAACATACCCTTGTAGACCGGAAGAGTTTAACATTCATGTAGAACATGGATGATGTAGTCATACTCGTCTGACCTCAAGGGTGTGAAGCTCCTCGCAAGTAACTCCTTGTCCTAGTATTTGTACAGTGGTCCGGTGCCACAAGTGGCAGCACCCCCGAGGTAACGCACATGTATGATGAAATCTCTGCCTTGCAGAACTAGAATTGCTGGCCGGAATCACCATAGCACAATAGTGTGCTGTAGAGAATCTGTCTCCCGCTCGTGCAACCCTTACTTTGGGTCCATAGTTGCAAGACAAGAGAGAGAGAGAGAGAGAGAGAAAAACCTCTAAGGAATAATGCCTTGAGAATATTGGGTGGAAACTGATTCTCTTTTTCCGTCCTATATGGTCCTTCGTATATAGGAAAAAAGAGGGCACCCCCATCCACTAAAGTCTTAGGGTTGGACTAAAGGGAGGAGGAGGCGCGTGCGTACGAGAGGAGGGGCGGCGGCCGACCGGGTCAGGCAGGGTCGGGTGGGCCACCCGTGCGTGGCCCATGAAGGTACCTGCGACCGGATGGGCCTCACCTACCCTCCCAACAAACAGCGGAGACGGTTGCTCCCTGCGGCTCTTCCCCTTGGGGCATGTTCCCTCCAGGAACTTGTCCCAGTAGGGAAGTTGCCCCATTTATTTTCAATTTAATATTATTTATTATTAATTAAAATAATTAATATAAAAAACATATTTAATAAATCCTTTTGACCCGAAACTCTTTTCGGTTCTCTCCAATTTCCTTGGAAATTTCCTGGACCGATTCTCTCACGGAACACTTTCGATGTTCCTTTCTCTTTATTCCTATGATTCCATCAATTCTAGAACAATCTCCCGCGTCGTAAAGCCCTTAAGTGTGTTACTCTATGGTTTGGGAACATCACATACATGATCGAGACGATCTCGGATCAATGATCAATAGCTAGACTAGGATGCCCATAGTGACCCATGTGTATTCCATGATATCAACATTGTTTGAACCATAAACATAGAATCTATCCATTGTTACTTCGATACCTGACTTGTCCAAGATCTGATCATCGGTATCATGATACCTTGTTGAATCTCGTTTATGAGAAGTGCTGCTTCACTCGTTCTCCTGATATTACATGCCCATGATCTAGTCATATGATGCGCAGCTTTATGGATGTAATTCACCAAGTGGGCTGATACATTGCAAATTTTTTATAATTTTTGATATTCCATGCTTGGTTTTATCTACTTTCTTGTGTTTTGTCCACACTTTGGAGTACTTTTCATATAATTTCTTGGACTAACCTATTAACAAGAGCCACAGTGCCAGCTGCCTGTTTTCTGCTATTTTTGGTTCCAGGCAAGTCAGAAAATGAATATTCTCATAATTGGACGGGACAAAAGCTAAAGTCGCTATTTTACCAGAAGTCATCTGGAGCCAGAATACGAGACGAAAAGGGCTGGGGCCCGGCCACACCACCTGGCTGCGCGGCTAGGCCTGGCCCATGCCAGGGGGTGGTCTGGCCGACCCCAGCACCCCCTCGGCCTCTCCTTCCACCTATATATTTCCCTCGGGACCAAAATCCTAAGTACCCGATCAAAAATCCACGAAAGAGTTTGTAGCCGCCGTCATCTTGATACATTGCAAATGTATCTATAATTTTTGATGTTCCATGCTTGGTTTTATCCACTTTCTTTTGTTTTGTCCATACTTTGGAGTACTTTTCATATGATTTCTTGGACTAACCTATTAACAAGAGCCACAGTGCCAACTGCCTGTTTTCTGCTGTTTTTGGTTCCAGGAAAGTCAGAAAATAAATATTCTCGGAATTGGACGGGACAAAAGCCAAAGTGCCTATTTTTCCAGAAGACTCTAGGAGCCAAAATACGAGACGGAGGAGGGCCAGGGGCTGGCCACACCCCCCTCTCCTAGGCGCGGGCTGGGCCTGGCCGCGCCAGGGCATGGTGTGGTGGCCCTAGGCACCCCCTCGGTCTCCCTCTTCGCCTATAAGAAGCCTTCTGACCTAAAAACTCCGGGGGGTCGACGTTTTTCTAGAAGGAGTTCCGCTCCGCCGCCACCACCAGATTCCACGAAATAGCACCAGAAACTCCGTTCTGGCACCCTGCCAGGACGGGGAATTAGACGAGATCATCGCCATCATCATCACCATCGCTTCTCCATCGACCATCCATGTTTCCCCCATCTGAGTGAGTAATCCCCCGCTGTAGGCTATGGGGTTGGTAGGGATTGGATGAGATCATTCATGTAATGGCATCAGATTGATAGGGCATGGTGCCTAGTATCTTTTATTAGTGCTTTATGACTTTTTTGCGACTTGTTGTGCTTAATGCTTGTCACTAGGGCCCGAGTGCCATGATTTCAGATCTGAACATGTTATTGATTCATTATGATAGTATTGTTTCTGGTCTTATCTGCAAGTTGTATACACACGTTGTTGTCCGGAACGTATGGCCCCGAAGTGACAGAAATCAGGATAACCGGAAGGGAATGGCTTTGATGTGAGGATCACATGTGTTCACGGAGTGTTAATGCTTTGCTCCGGTGCTCTATTAAAAGGAGCACCTTAATTGCCAGTAGTTCCCTAGAGGCCCCACTGCAAACGGGCTGGCGGGACAAAAGATGTTGTGCAAGTTCTCATTGCGAGCACGTATGACTACATATGGAACACATGCCTAGGATTGTCTAGTACTTGGATGCTTTATCTTATTTATCTGCAATTGCCCTATGTTCTGATTGCTATGTGGATTGTCTTTTCCATGCAACGCCCGTCCATCCATCCCTATGCCTACCGCACTCGAATCCCACTGTTTACTGCTTTTGTTACTACTCTCTTTGCTTCACTACTGCTGTTACTTTACTATTCCTACTACAAAACTGTTGCTACTGATAAACTGTTGTGAGCAAGATTGTTTCCAGGTGCAGCTGAATTGACAACTCAGTTGTTAAGGCTTATAAATATTCTTTGGCTCCCCTTGTGTCGAATCAATAAATTAGGTTTTACTTCCCTCGAAAATACTGCGATACACCCCCTATACTTGTGGGTCATCAAGATTATTTTCTGGCGCTGTTGCCGGGGAGCATAGCTTTATTTATCAAGTCCACTTGGAGTCACTATTGTTCAAGATAAGTTTATTTCTTCCTTGTCTGCTTATTTCTTTATTGAAAATACAAAAAAAAATTAGTTCCTACTCTAGTTGTTATTTTCGTTGGTCTGTTATTGTCTTGCTTTATCATGCTTGTTGTCAATGGTTGGTTTCTTTGAAACTGAAGCTTATTGGCAAGATGAGTTCACGGAAGATCAAAAATATTATTATAAGGAACACCGCTTGTCACAAAAAGGGAAACACTTATGGGAACAAATTGATAGATTGTATACCATTGCTAGAAACATGTGCTCTATTTATAATGCTACTTATTGTTGTGATGAACCTCGTTGCAGAAAGAGGTATAAACATCTCCCTTTTCAATGTGAGTATAATGATAATGATACCATATCTTCCTATGCTAAAGGAATTTATGACTTTTATGATGCGGAACAAATTGAAGAATTTATTGCTTGGAAGGGTGATTTTGAACTTGCTAGTTTGCTTGAAAATATTGATGATTCACCTTATAAGTATGAGGTTTATGGTATACTTAAATTTTGCTTTGATAATTACAAGGATGAAAATGGCTCTATTCTTGAGTATTTTAATAGATGCTCTCCACAAATGGAAGAGACTAATGCCTTACAGGATCCTATGGAAGAAGAAATTGATGAACCTGAAATCTCATTAGATGAAAAAGAGGAGGAGAGTGATGAACAAAAGGAGGAAGAATGGATTAGCTACCCATGCCTACCTTCTAATGAGAGTAACTCTTTATCCCTTATATTATTTGATTGTCCCCCATGCTTACTAAAGAAGGATGAATGTTATGTTCCTGAGGATTCTTTTGAAGATGTTTATGATAAAGCGCTAGTGCTTGCAGATCATGAAAAGCATGCTTTATGTGATAGTTATATTGTTGAGTTTATTCACGAGGCTATTGAAAATTATTTTGAGAGAGGAAAATATGGTGGTAGAAGTTTTCCTGGTATTGAAACACCTCTCTATGTGCTGAAAGTTTTGAAGTCACTCTTGTTTTATCTTCCTATGTCTGTCACTTTGTTCTTTGCGAATTTATTTGCATACACGATTCCTATGCATAGGAAGTGGATTAGACTTAAATGTGTTTTGAATTTGCTTCTTGATGCTCTCTTTTACTTCAATTCTTATTTCTTATGAGAGCATCCTCTCAAACTATTATGCCTGAAGATGATATTATGTCTATTATTCTTGGGAGACCTTTTCTTAAATACTATAGGAGCTGTTATTAATTGTAATCAAGGGAAGGTGACCTTCAATGTCAATGACAAGGAATATACTATCTATTTCCCCAAGAAGATTGAAGGGACTTATGGCTTGAATTCAATTGAACATGTTGAGGGCACTCAAGTTGGAGAAATATATTGTCCCATACCAAGAGAAAAATTTGAAACTATTATGATTGGGACCATTGCTATCAAGGTTGAGGTAACATAATCATTAGTGGAATACAAAGTTTTGTATCATATGAAATTGTTTTGGTAACAAGACCTGATCAACCTTGTGAACAAAAGGATTTCATTGAACAAAATGATGTTTTCACCTTGATTATCTCCGCTTACTTCTGTTCTATCCATTTTAGTTTTTCCTTATGCCTAACTTAAAGGCGTTAAAGAAAAGTACTTATTGGGAGATAACCCAAAAGTTTTAGATGAGTCTTTGAAGTTATTACTTCAGTAATAACCGCTCCTTATCCTTTTTATTTGCTTTTTTGTGCCAAGAATAACCTCTAATGAGAGAGAAGTAATGATTGGGAAAGTTGTTGTCCCGAAACAGATTTCTGCGCTTCACCGTAAAAATTCATGTAAAATATCTGAACGTCTTTTTGAGGCGTAAATTTTTGTGCTTCTGCCCTAGGTTGTTATATAACTTTAGTTAGTTCAACACTTTTTTATTTGAGCAACAGAAGGGCTTCGAAAAAATTCGTCTTTACCTGCTGGTCTGTTTTGACAGATTTCTGCCATTTTCTGCATTTGCTTCTTGTTGGTTCCTTTTTCAGTTCTTTTGGGGAATTGAGCTTTCTGAGGGAAGTGCTACAGTAGCTAGCATTCTAATGGGATTTTATTTGGTGTTAGAACTGAACCTTAAGACTTATTTATCTTGGTGCACAAATGTTGCTAATAAAGATTGTGTAAAGTTTTGTATGAAGGAAAAATTTCAGGTGTATGGAAGGAATGAGTAATGAGATGAAGGATGGACTAAAGCTCAAGATTGGGGATGCCACGTGTGTCACACCGAGAAATATCCAAGAAGTACAAGCGTCAAAGCTTGGGGATGCCCAAGGCATCCCCTTCTTCATCAATAAAAATTCCATGTTTCTTCCAAACACTTCATTTTTATTGTTTCATGCACAGTTGTATTGTTCTTGGAGCGTCTTCTTTTTCGTTTTCGTTTTGGTTTTTAGTTTGCGTGGTTTGCTTAGTTTTCTGAATAAATTGGTTGGACCTCCTCTTTCATGCATTGGTGTTCAAATAGTTTGGTTTGGTTTGGTTTGGAAAAGAGTAGGAAAGCTCATGTTTATGAGATAAAAAGAGATCGTTTTTTACTGTGGCCTATGCTTTGTTATGCCATACTTGATATTTTTTTGGCTTTATGCTTAGTATTCTTTGCTGTAGCATGACTTGTTATAAACAATTGAGATTGCTTAATGTGCCTTGGATGAATCATGCGTTGTTTTAGCATATTAAAGCATAGTATAGTGGTATTCTCCTTTGATATTTTATTTGGGTTAACTTGGCACATGCTCACACCATGTTATGACTATCCCAAGTCACCATAAGCCTTTATGATCCTTTAGTTTTTAACTTGTAGAATCACTTTATGCTTTGATCAATGATGTTTTGTCGCTCTGCATGATTATGGCCATTATTGCTCTCTCGTTTGTCGCTCCCTTACTATTGCTAGCCATCACTTTCACTGAGTATGTTTTACTCAAGTTCCCAACTCCCTAAACCAATTATTTCCCAAAGTGTCCACCATACCTACCTATTAGCATCATTTGCTACTTTCGTGCATATTCAATATGCCTTGTTTTCTTCCAAATAAAATGTTTGCTTGTTTTGAGAAAGTTAGTTAGTAAAGCTCTCACGAACTTGATGGCACACTTTATTTCCTGCACTTAATAAACCTGAACCATTGTGAACTCTCCATGAAAGTTATATGCTTGCTAATTATAGGCTGGGGATTAGCAGAACCGTGCTGTCACGGGGAACGCTTTCAACACTTGTAAATATATACCCAGTTGATACCTTGCTCTTTTGTTTGCGGATGTCGTCGGTGTGAAATAAAAGGGGAGCTTGTAAGTCCATGGAGTTATGTATGTGTGTTAGAGAAACGCCTGGGCCGCTGGTCTAATCCATGCTGACATGGTGGAAACCTGCAGCGTAACCATAATGATATCTATGAAGCATTCTTCTTTAAAAAAAGAGAGATAGCTATTGAGAAAAAGAAAAAAAAGAGATATATGAAAAGAGGAAAGAGAGAAAAAAGCACCATTTTCCCATGGTAAATAAGAAGAATTGCTGAGATACTCATTGTCTGCTTGCCTTGTCATTTTGATATGGGGATTCTTCCGTATCATCGGGCAAGGGGTACCCCGTTAGCGGTTCTCTATGATACGGACATACTTACGATGACAAAAACTTACCGGTAACTAAAGTTGAGTAGCATGAGGAGCGGCCCTCGTACTCAAGGGACTTGGGATTTTTAGTTTATAGTCTGTCAAGCATATAACTCAGCTTGGACCTCACTTTCACCTTAACCACATTAAAGATGCTTATGATAGGGGCAATGAGAGCTCAAAGCTAATGAATACCATACTTTCAGCATTTGGAAGCCTTTCAAACTTTCCAAAACCTGTTCATTTCCTTGTTGAGTCTTCACACATTCTATGAGCACTTTATTGAGAGCATAGTGGCCATTCTTAGTTCTATGTGCATTGTCCCAAGACTAGTTGATTGATGCATACCTAGATAGTGCTTGTTTTAAACTATTTGTATCTAGTCACTCTTGTAAACTTTGAAGGTGTCCTATGCATTTATGTTTTCTACTCTATGAGGGACAAGCTGAATGCCACTATGCTATGTTTTCTTTATGTGAAACAAACAAACGTCTTGCAAAGCATTGTTATTCATAAATCTTTTGTTTGTGCCTTTTCCTGTTGCATCATAGTTTCTTTGTCTTATTGCTAGAACTTTGTCTTTCATGTTATGATTGAAGTACTATGATCCCAGCTTTGAATGTTTTACAAATATTTTGATCAAGTTTTTGATGGTGCATGTCACCTCAAAAATTATTCTTTCTTTTTATCACTTACCTACTCGAGGACGAGCAGGAGTTAAGCTTGGGGATGTTGATACATTGCAAATGTATCTATACTTTTTGATATTCCATGCTCGGTTTTATCCACTTTCTTGTGTTTTGTCCACACTTTGGAGTACTTTTCATATGATTTCTTGGACTAACCTATTAACAAGAGCCACAGTGCCAACTGCCTGTTTTCTGCTGTTTTTGGTTCTAGGAAAGTCAGAAAATGAATATTCTCGGAATTGGACGGGACAAAAGCCAAAGTGCCTATTTTTCTAGAAGACTCCAAGAGCCATAATACGATACGGAGGAGGGCCAGGGGCTGGCCACACCCTCCCCCCAAGCGCGGGCTGGGCCTAGACGCGCCAGGGCATGGTGTGGTGGCCCCAGGAACCCCTCGGTCTTCCTCTTCGCCTATAAGAAGCCTTCTGACCTAAAAACTCCGATGGGTTCGACGTTTTTCCAGAAGGAGTTCCGCTCCACCGCCACCACCAGATTCCACGAAATAGCACCAGAAACTCCGTTCTGGCACCCTGCCGGGACGAGGAATTGGAGGAGATCATCGCCATCATCATCACCATCGCTTCTCCCTCGACCATCCATGTTTCCCCCATCTATGAGTGAGTAATCCCCCGCTGTAGGCTATGGGGATGGTAGGGATTGGATGAGATCGTTCATGTAATGGCATCAGATTGTTAGGGCATGGTGCCTAGTATCTTTTATTAGTGCTTTATGACTTTGTTGCGACTTGTTGTGCTTAATGCTTGTCACTAGGGCCCGAGTGCCATGATTTCAGATTTGAACATGTTATTGAATCATTATGATAGTATTGTTTCTGGTCTTATCTGCAAGTTGTATACACATGTTGTTGTCCGGAACCTATGGCCCCGAAGTGACAGAAATCGGGATAACCGGAAGGTAATGGCTTTGATGTGAGGATCACATGTGTTCACGGAGTGTTAATGCTTTGCTCCGGTGCTCTATTAAAAGGAGCACCTTAATTGCCAGTAGTTCTCTAGAGGCCCCGCTACAAACGGGATGGCAGGACAAAAGATGTTGTGCAAGTTCTCATTGCGAGCACGTATTACTATATATGGAACACATGCCTAGGATTGTCTAGTACTTGGATGCTTTATCTTATTTATCTGTAATTGCCCTATGTTCTGATTGCTATATGGGTTGTCTTGTCCATGCAACGCCCGTCCATCCATCCCTATGCCTACCGCACTCGAATCCCACTGTTTACTGCTTTTGTTACTACTGTCTTTGCTTTACTACTGCTGTTACTTTACTATTCCTACTACAAAACTATTGGTACTGATAAACTGCTGTGAGCAAGATTGTTTCCAGGTGCAGCTGAATTGACAACTCAGTTGTTAAGGCTTATAAATATTCTTTGGCTCCCCTTGTGTCGAATCAATAAATTGGGTTTCACTTCCCTCGAAAATACTGCGATACACCCCCTATACTTGTGGGTCATCAGATCTCCATCCCTTTATTGGGAGGGATCTGAAGTTCTTCCCGGCACCCCGCCGGAGAGGGGAATTCACCCTGGAATCCTTCTTTATCATCATGCAAGCCTCCGGTGTGATGAGTGAGTAGTTCATATCTGGACTACGGGTCCATGTAGTAGCTAGATGGCTGGTTCTCCTCCTTTGTGCTTTCATGTTTATATCTTGTGAGCTCCGTTCATGATCAAGATCATCTATTTGTAATTCTGCATGTTGTGTTTGCGGGGATCCAATGGATATTGAGATGCTATTTCAGATTGATTATTGATTCTATCATGTCTTTGTTATTTGTGATCTTGCATGCTTTCTGTTGTTAGTAGCTATCTTGGCCAAGTAGATGCTAGCAACTCCAAGAGTTAGTATTTATGCTCGATAGTGGGTTCATGCCTCTGGTAATCTGGGGAAGTGACAGAAATCTCTAAGGTACTAGATGTGTTGTTGCTACTAGGGAGAAAACAACAATCCTTTGTTTATAGAACAATCGTATTGTTTACATTACACGCAAGTCATAAAGCAATAATCCGTTGCTTGCAACTTAATACTAGAGGGGGGTCGGATGATAACCTGAAGGTGGATTATTAGTCATAGATGCAATTGGATGGCGGTCTATGTATAATGTTGTAATGCCCAATCAAGTCTCAACGGAGTCAAGATGATTAGTATATGCTTGTATGCTTTATCGATGTTTGTCAATTGCCCCGCTGTAATTTGTTCACCCAGCATGTTATCTATCTTAAGGAGAGACACCTCTAGTGAACTATGGACCCCGGTCCTTTCTTTTACATACAATCTACAAACTATTTACTGCTTTGTGTTTTCTTTCTGCAAACTATTACTTCCTTGCATTTGATACGTTTAATCCTTCGTTTTCAGCAAAACCGATGAGATTGACAACCTCATCGCAAGTTGGGGATAGAGTTCCACGTTGCTACTAGCACCGGTAGTGCGCCCTGCCAATGCTCAGCTAGCAACACCTTTGGGGTGTTTCCTTGCTCCTACTGGTTCGATAAAACTTGGTTTCATAACTGAGGGAAACATACTTCTGTGCTCATCATACCTTCCTCTTGGGGTTCCCCAACGAGCTCATCAATCACGAGCCATCAAAGTATTTTTCTGGCGCCGTTGCCGGGGAGTCAAGGACATCTCCACAAGGGGAGTCCCTCATAACCAATCTCTTTACTTTTACATTTTTGTTTTGCTTAGTTTCTTTTTGCTTTGTTTGCTTGTTTGTTATCAAAAACACAAAAAAATCAGTTTTACAAGTTTGCTTTCTTTATCAAAAACACAAAAAAATGACTACTCTTGAAAACACTAAGTTGTGTGACTTCATTAGCACCAACAACAATGATTTTATGAGCACACCTATTGCTCCACATGTGCCTGAAGCTACTTTCTTTGAGATAAAACCTGCTTTACTCAATCTTGTTATGAGAGAACAATTCTCTAGTATTGGTAATGAAGATGTTGCTGCCCATCTAAATAACTTTGTTAAACTTTGTGAGATGCAAAAGCATAGGGATATAGATGGTGATATTATTAAGCTGAAATTGTTTCGTTTCTCCTTGAGAGGAAAAGCTAAAGAATGGTTGAATTCCTTAACTAGGAATAGTATTGATTCTTGGACTAAATGCAAAGATGCTTTCATTGGAAAATACTATCCTCCTGCTAAGATTATATCTATGAGAAGTGAAATACTGAAGTTTAAACAATCTTATAATGAACATGTTGCTCAAGCTTGGGAAAGAATGAAATCTTTGGTTAAGAATTGTCCCACTCATGGACTAACTGCTTGGATGATCATCCAAACTTTTTATGCAGGATTGAACTATTCTTCAAGTAACCTATTGGATTCTGCTGCTGGAGGTACCTTTATGAGCATCACTTTGGGTGCTGCAACAAAGCTTCTGGATAATATGATGGTTAACTATTCTGAATGGCATACTGAAAGAGCTCCACAAGTTAAGAAGGTAAATTCTGTTGAGGGAACCTCCTCCTTGAGTGATAAGATTGATATTATTATGTCTATGCTTGTTAATGGGAAAGCCCAAATTGATCCAAATAATGTTCCCTTAGCCTCTTTGGTTTCTCAAGAAGAGTAAGTTGATGTGAACTTTATAAGAAATAATAATTTTGGCAACAATGCTTATAGTAATAACAATTATAGGCCCAACCCTTCTAATAATACTTATGGTTATAATGGTAAACCTGGATTACCTAGTGAAGGAAGAATTTTAGAAGTTGAAAGAGCCACTAAGAACTTGATGCAAATGCAATATGAGCAAAATCAACTATTTACTAAAACTATGGAGGAACAATCTATCATTTTGAAGAACATTAGCCATCAACTTGAGAGTTTAAATAGGGAAATTCCTAGTTTACAACTTAAACTTTCTAATGCTGAAAGAAATATATCATCTTTGTCTGAAGCTCAATCCTCTTTGATTAATAAAATGGCTGCTAAACCCGAAACTAATGATAATCCCTTTGCAGCTACTAATGCTATACAAGTAAGAATTGATGAAAATGTTAGACTATTAGCTGAATTACATGCTAAGTGGGAAAGAGAAGATGAAATTGCTAGAAACATTAGTGTTTCCACTATCACCACCACTAGTGTTGAGGCTAGTAATAGTTCTACCACTCTAGATGATAATTTTGATTTTGATCTTGATGGTTGCAATATCTCTGAAGTTATTAAGTTCCTACAAAAGCTTGCTAAGAGTCCTAATGCTAGTGCTATGAACATGGCATTTACAAAACACATTACTGATGCTCTCATAAAGATTAAAGAACAAAAGATGAAACATAAAGCGTCTATTCCTATAAAACAAGAAGATGGTTGGGAACCCATCATTAATATGAAAGTGAATGACTTTGATTTTAAAGCTTTATGTGATCTTGATAGTAGTGTTTCTATTATGCCTAGAAGGATTTATGATATGCTTGATTTGCCTCCACTTGAAGATTGTTATTTGAATGACCCACTTGATGATAATGATAAAAAGAAACTCATGGGGAGTCTTAATGATGTTATTATTATGGTTAACAATGCTTATGTCCCCATTGATTTCTATGCTTTGGGTGTTGAATACAATGTTTCTTGTCCTATTACTTTGGGAAGACCTTTTCTTAGAACTGTTGGTGCCATTATTGATATGAAAGAAGGTACCATTAAATATCAACTCCCACTCAAGAAAGGTATAGAACACTTCCCTAAGAAGAGAGAGAATATTTCTTTTGTCTCTCCTATGAAAACAAAATTTGGTCTTAATGCTTCTTCGTTTGAGAACACTTGATTCTTTTTCTTGCTTCTTTTGCCTAACTTAAAGGTGTTAAAGAAAAGTACTTATTGGCAGATAACCCAAAAGTTTTAGATAAGTTTTGGAAGTTATTACTTTAGTAATAACCGCTCCTTATCCTTTTTATTTGCTTTTTGTGCCAAGAGTAACCTCTAATGAGAGAGAAGTAATGATTGAGAAAGTTGATGTCCCGAAACAGATTTCTGTGCTTCACCGTAAAAAATCATGTAAAATATCTGTGCGTCCTTTTGAGGAGTGAATTTTTTTGCTTCTACCCCTGGTTGTTATCTAACTTTCGTTAGTTTAACACTTTTTTCTTTGAGCAACAGAAGGTCTTCGAGAAAATTCGTCTTGACCTACTGGTCTGTTTTGACAGATTTCTGCCATTTTCTGCATTTGCTTCTTGTTGGTTCTTTTTTGAGTTCTTTTTGGGAATTGAGATTTTTGAGGGAAGTGCTACAGTATATAGTGTTTTAATGGATGTTTATTGGTGTTAGAACTGAACCTAAAGACCTATTATCTTGAGTGCACTAATATTGCTAATAAAGATTGTGTGAAGTTTTGTATGAAGGAAAAATTTTAGGTGTATGGAAGGAATGAGTAATGAGATGAAAGATGGACTAAATATCAAGCTTGGGGATGCCATGCGTGTCATCCCAAGAAATATCCAAGAAGTACAAGCATCAAATCTTGGGGATGCCCAAGGCATCCCCCTCTTCATCAATAAAAATTCCAGGTTTCTTCCAAACGCTTCATTTTTACTGTTTCATGCACACTTGTGTTGTTCTTGGAGCGTCTTATTTTTCATTTTCGTTTTGGTTTTTCGTTTGCTTGGTTTTCTTAGTTTGCTGAATAAATTGGTTGGACCCCCTCTTTCATACATTGGTTTTCAAATAGTTTGGTTTGGTTTGGAAAAGAGTAGGAAAGCTCATGCTTAAGTGGTAAAGAGAGCTTGTTTTTGACTGTGGCCTATGCTTTGTCATGCCATGCTTGATATTATTTTGGCTTTATGCTTAGTGTTATTTGTTGTAGCATGACTTGTTATAAACAATTGATATTGCTTAATGTGACTTGGATGAATCATGCGTTGTTTTAGCATAGTACTGTGGTATTCTCCTTTGATGATTTATTTGGGTTGACTTGGCGCATGCTCCCACCATGTTATGACTATCTCAAGTCACCATAGCCTTTATGATCCTTTAGTTTTCAACTTGTAGTATCACTTTATGCTTTGATCAATGACGTTTTGTCGGTCTGCATGATTATGGCCATTATTGCTCTCTTAGTTTGTCGCTCCCAGTCTTTTGCTAGCCTCCACAACCAAGTATGAGTTCCACTCATGCATCCAACTCCCTAAACCAAGTTATTCCAAAGAGTCCACCATTACCTACCTACTAGCATATGCTATTCCAAGTATATTCATGTTTTTTTACCTTCCAAATTAAACTTGTTATGAGAAAACTAGTGATTAAAGCTCTCACGAACTTGATGGCACACTTTATTTTTCTTGCCCTTAATAAACTTGAACCATTGAGTCGTCTATGTTGTATATGTTTGCACTTATTTGATGGGAATTAGCAGAACCATGATGTCATGGAGAACGCTTTCAACATTGCACTTGGTACTTTGTACCTAGTTGATATCATGCTCTTCTGTCTATGGATGTCATCAGTGTGAAATGAAAGGGGAGCTTTTAAGTCCATGGAGTTATGTATATGTGTTAGAGAAACGCCTGGGCCGCTGGTCTAATCCATGCTGACATGGTGGAAACCTGCAGCGTAACCATAATGAGCTGTGTATGAAGCATTCTTCTTTTTAAAAAAGAGTCCTATTGAGAAAAAGAGAAAAGAGGAAAGAGAGAAAAAAGCACCATATTCCCATGGTAAATAAGAAGATTGCTGAGATGCTCGTTGTTTGCTTGCCTTGTCATTTTTATATGGGGATTCTTCCGTATCATCAGGCAAGGGGCGGTTCTCTATGATACACATGTACTTACGATGACAAGAACTTACCGGTGACTAAATTTGAGTAGCATGAGGAGCGGCTCTCGTATTCAAGGGACATGAGATTTCTAACTTATACTCCGGCAAGCATGTACACCATAGTTTGTTCACTTTAACCTTAATCACCTTCAAGATGCTCATGATAGGGACAATGAGAGCTGAAATATATAAGTACCATAATTTTTGGAAGCTCTTTATGAGACTTGAATCCCTACTTCCTTCTATGAAGGCCTTTATTCCACCATTATATTGAGTCTCCACCTTCTACCTTTATGCACCTACTTTGAGAGCATACTGGCCATTCTTAGTTCTATGTGCATTGTCCCAAGACTAGTTGATTGATGCATGCTTTGATATTGCTTGTTTTAAACTATTTGTATCTAGTCACTCTTATGAACTTTGAAGGTGTCCTATGCATTTATATTTTCTACTCTATGAGGGACAAGCTGAATACTATTATGCTATGTTTTCTTTATGTGAAACAAACAAACGTCTTGCAAAGCATTGTTATTCATGAATCTTTTGTTTGTGCCTTTTCATGTTGCATCATAGTTTCTTTGTCTTATTGCTAGAACTTTGTCTTTCATGTTATGATTGAAGTACTATGATCCCAGCTTTGAATGCTTTACAAATACTTTGATCAAGTTTATGATGGTGCATGTCACCTCAAAAATTATTCTTTCTTTTTATCACTTACCTACTCGAGGACGAGCAGGAGTTAAGCTTGGAGATGTTGATACATTGAAAATGTATCTATAATTTTTGATGTTCCATGCTTGGTTTTATCTACTTTCTTGTGTTTTGTCCACACTTTGGAGTACTTTTCATATGATTTCTTGGACTAACCTATTAACAAGAGCCATAGTGCCAGCTGCCTGTTTTCTGCTATTTTTGGTTCCAGGAAAGTTAGAAAATGAATATTCTTGGAATTGTACGGGACAAAAGCCAAAGTCGCTATTTTACCGGAAGTCATCTAGAGCCAGAATACGAGACGGAGAAGGGCTGGGGCCCGGCCACACCACCTGGCCGCGCGGCTAGGCCTGGCCCATGCCAGGGTGGTCTGGCCGACCCCAACACCCCCTCGGCCTCTCCTTCCGCCTATATATTTCCCTCGGGACCAAAACCCTAAGTACCCGATCAAAAATCCACGAAAGAGTCTGTAGCCACCGTCATCTCCATCCCTAGATCGGGAGGGATCTGAAGCTCTTCCCGACACCCTGTCGAAGAGGGGAATTCACCCTGGAATCCTTCTTTATCATCATGCAAGCCTCCGGTGTTATGCGTGAGTAGTTCATCTCTGGACTATGGGTCCATGTAGTAGCTAGATGGCTGGTTCTCCTCCTTTGTGCTTTCATGTTTAGATCTTGTGAGCTCCGTTCATGATCAAGATCATCTATTTGTAATTCTGCATGTTGTGTTTGCGGGGATCCGATGGATATTGAGATGCTATTTCAGATTGATTATTGATTCTATCATGTCTTTGTTATTTGTGATCTTGCATGCTTTTCGTTGTTAGTAGCTATCTTGGCCAAGTAGATGCTAGCAACTCCAAGAGTTAGTATTTATGCTCGATAGTGGGTTCATGCCTCTGGTAATCTGGGGAAGTGACAGAAATCTCTAAGGTACTAGATGTGCTGTTGCTACAAGGGAGAAAACAACAATCCTTTGTTCATAGAACAATTGTATTGTTTACATTATACGCAATTCGTAAAGCAATAATCTGTTGCTTGCAACTTAATACTGGAGGGGGTTCGATGATAACCTTAAGGTGGATTATTAGTCATAGATGCAGTTGGATGGCGGTCTATGTATAATGTTGTAATGCCCAATCAAGTCTCAAAGGAGTCAAGATGATTAGTATATGCTTGTATGCTTTTTCGATGTTTGTCAATTGCCCCGCTGTAATTTGTTCACCCAGCATGTTATTTATCTTAAGGAGAGCCACCTCTAGTGAACTATGGACGCTAGTCCTTTCTTTTACATACAATCTACAAACTGTTTACTGCTTTGTGTTTACTTTCTGCAAACTATTATTTCCTTCCATTCGATACATTTAATCCTTTGTTTTCAGCAAAACCGGTGAGATCGACAACCTCATCGCAAGTTGGGGACAGAGTTCTGTGGTTGTGTTGTGCAGGTCTCCACGTTGCTACTAGCACCGGTAGTGCGCCCTGCCAAGGCTCAGCTAGCAACACCTTTGGTGTGTTTCCTTGCTCCTACTGGTTCGATAAACCTTGGTTTCATAACTGAGAGAAACTTACTTCTGTGCTCATCATAGCTTCCTCTTGGGGTTCCCCAACGAGCTCATCAATCACGAGCCATCATGGGCCCAGTGTATACTCCCATCACACATGAGAACAAATCCTGATCTTGATACATATGCCTCAACCTTCCCCTCTGGAATACCTAACATATACCTTTATGGTCACCCATTTACGATCATGATGGTTGATGCAGTCAAAGCAGTCTCGGTTGACAGTGATTACATATAATCTCATGGTCTAAGGATTAGGATACTTAGTTTCTAACTATTGCAATGATGAACTTTATGATTTGATCGAATTGCAACAATTATAAGTGGGTAATGTCCATCACATTATTTTATAGATGACATGACTTTATTGTTAGTTGGGATAAATGCACCATGATCCGAAAACCTTGATCATCAGCTGCCCAATGAATTAGTTAAATAGAGACTACTAGGTCCCTTTGGTTTATTTATATATCACACATGTATCAATGTTTCTGATTGATACAGTTATAGGATGATATAAAAATATTATGCACTAATGAGATATGATAATAAACATCTTTATTATTTACCTCTAGGGCATATCTCCTTCATCTTGTACCTATAAAGATCAAGTGAAGCAATCGAACACGAGAACATAGATCGTAGACGGTGTGATATCCCTCCCCGTAGAAAGGAAAAGTTCTTTCTAGTAAAAGTCTTTATGACCCAACTTCTCTGGACAATTGAATTGTTGACTCGCTCAGTTTAGTTGTTTCGTACAGCCGCTACGCTGAAGTTAGTTTTTTAGCATGGTTTCACTTTAACTGGACATGGAATGGTAGAACCATCCTCTATGACCTCTCCATCTGCCAGCCAACCTTATGTAATGAATCCCATCAGGTTAAGGATGGTTGTTCATCATCTTCTGAGATGAAAAAAGGGAAGAATTCTACTACCCCCTGAGATTAATTCCATCAATTCAAGAGACACAAGGTACCGACACTTGCAGAGTTATACTTTACCAATTTTTCAAAAAATGTCTTGATAGAACTTGAAGTATATATCTTGTTAACTATATTGATGACATGAGAAAAGATGATGACTTCAAATGCCTAGAATATTTTATTGAGCTATCCATTAAATTTGGTAAAACAAGGAGGCATAGTACATAATATTGTGTAAATGATTGCCAAAAGTGGACAAGAACATTTTCACCATCGCACGGAATTTTGTTCTATTAACTTATGGAAAATGATTCTCATGGTAGCAACATTTTCACCATCGAAAAAAAATTATTCTATTAGTTGTGGGTTTATAATCTCTTGGTAGCGACATACAAGATCCAACGCCACAACATCAAATATAGGCCCTGTAGTTTGACTAGCAAACATACAATGAACATGCCAGCCTATCTTTGGGGATTATGAGAAGATAAATAAGGTACTTCAAGAGGTGGAACTACTGTTGGTCTTGGGTCGGGTGCTAGACCTGGATTTTCGAAATGTTGCATGGATCTCACTTTTTTGTGTGGAATCCCACCGATCTATTAATAGTCATCAACAACAGTACAAAGAGTCCTAAAAGTAATAGATATTACAAATAGGTCCTTATACCACCGTGCGATGACTACAAACACTAGGGTTTTCCACATCCCCTCGCGCATGGACCTATTCAAAGAGGTGTAATACTATTTGCATCTTAAATCGGAGAGTCTTCAAAGCGTTGGACTTACAAAGCTTGTACCTATAAAAATCATGGGAAGCAATTGAAGATGAGAACATGGATCTTAGACGGTGTGATATCCCTACTCGTAGAAAGGAGAAGTTTGTACTAGTATAAGTCTTTATGACACAACTTCTCTGGCCAATTGAATTGCTGACTCGCTCAGTTTAGTTGTTTTGTACAGCCGCTGCGTATAGGTTAGTTTTTTTAGCATCACTTTAACTAGACATGGAATGGTAGGACCAACCTATATGACCTCTCCATCTGTCGGCCAAATGTCTGTAATGAAGCCCACCAGGTTAAGGTTGGTTGTTCATCAACACCGGAGATGAAAAAAAGGAAGAATTCTACTACCCCTGTAGATTCCATCAATGCAAGAGACACAAGGTGCCGAGACTTGCAGAGTTGTACTTTCCTGATTTTCCAACAATGTCTTGATAGAACTTGAAGTATATCTTGAAACTATATTGATGACATGAGAAAAGATGATGAATTCAAATGCCCAAAATATTTATTGATCTATCCGTTAAGTTTGGTAAAAAAAAGGAGGGATATAGAACATAATATTGTGTACTTATGGTATACCCGCTTATCATTTCACTCATTGCCAACTTGACCGCCTTCACGAAAGACCGCACGACCGAAGTCTCCAAGCACAATATCCCCGAACAAGGATTTTCTATAATTAACAGTATGTACCGGAGTGCCACGTTAGCGATGAGTAGGCCCGAATAATTCGATTGGGGTCGTTGCTGACCCATGCCACATAGTTCCAGCAACTACGAAAGCTGCAAAAAAAAACAGCAGCGATACTACTGAAAAGTACAGTTTGAATATTGCCCATACGTAATCCTTTGTGTAGACGTTGAGGCGGACGGACACCCATGTACTGACCATTTCTTTTAAAATTTTACGAAGCAAAAAATAAAACTTGACTGAAACTTATGAAACATTTTGTACTGTTAACAGACTGTTTCACAAATATTTCAGTTAAGTTTCAGTTCGGCTTCAATTCTGTTTCAGTTAGTGACGTCACGTCGCCCATGTGCTGACGGAAAAAATGCTGACTAGCGCACGAATCTCAACACAAAATTGGCCGATGGATAGGACAAGGACACGTAGTGTAAAAAAAAATCGCGAGATCGACGTCTTCTTCTCCCACGTCACACATAATCGGCTTATCAAATTGGTTTCAATATGGTGTACAAAGTTGTGCCGGCTTCGGAAAGACCGCACGAGAAGTTGCCAACTTCTCCGACGCGAGCCCAGTTGTAGTACGTAGGATGCGGTTGATCAATAGTCCATAATAGACTGCATATATTTATATATGGAAGAAAACAGCACGTACGCGATGATGATTTGTGTTGGAAAGGAATCAGATAAAAGATCTACCCACAAAACGTGGAAAGAATTATGGTAATTGTATGCACAATCAATCACGCGATTTTGCTTTCCATGTACAGTCGTATCGATCCGCTCGATATAAATAGACGCCTATGCCTGCCGCCCTAGAGATCGATCAAAATCTTCGTTTGCTTGCGCCGACCTCACCGACGAACCTGCAGGCCATCGCCGTACCACCACCGCTGCCACAACACGTCGTCACCGCGCCCAACGGGTCCAAGATGCTGAACATCATGCTCCGTATCGCCGGGCTGGTCATTGCCCTCTCGTCGGCCATCCTCGTGGCCGCCCGCGGAGAGTGCACCCCCAGCTCCGGTGCCGTCACCTTCAACTACACCCGCTTCGGAGCCTTCGTGTTCTTCGTTGGCAGCACCATCACGGCCACCATCCTCGAGGATGTGTCCCTCTACCTGCAGATCCGCCTCAACCTCGCCGCCGACCCTGAAGAAAATACTGTTGCCAATAACGTGCTCGAGCTGGTGGACCTGCTCGTGCCCCCGCTACTCTACTCGGCGATGACATCCGTGTTCATGGCGTCGGCGGATAACCACGACCAGATCGGCGCCTGTGTGGTGTTCGCCGGGCAGGTCGACCATGCCAAGATCATGTCGCTCTTTGCCTGCCTCGCCATCTGGTTTGCCGACGCCGCCAAGCGTGTGCCGCTCCTGTTCAACGTGCCGGCCTTCCTAGGATGATCCAATCTGTATGCATGCATGCCAGGGCAGGCACGATTTTTTTCTGTTTTAGTCTTTTGAGTTAAAAGTTTTCTAGGGTTTCTTTTATCGTATGTTTTTTAGGGTTTTTGGGTTAAAAAGTTGAAAGTAGCACTATGATATATTGCAGACTCCAAGTATCAAGTGCCCCTATTCTTAGCATGAAATTAAACTAAGAGGGCTTGTTACAAACTGAGACTTTCAATTATATATATATATACATATGAGATATTGAGATGCTGCATGATACAGGCTCGCTCAAAGTAGTAGATCCCTTCTTGAACGGTAATTTTTTTTCTGTTTGCCTCCGCTTGTGAATATATTATGAGGCAGAATTTCCGGTCGCCTTACCAGTATAGGCTAGTCATCATGTGAGAGGTGTGTTTTTCACATAAAAGACATGCATAACATAGGCTCTCATCAACTGATTACAAACGTTTTCGCCTTCTCATTATTCAAGGTTTATCACGACGATCGCTACACATCAGAGAGGTGTGAGAAGGTGCCAGATGTAGCGAGTACCTGTGCGTTTTATGGGAACCACAAAGGTGCCGTGCCGCCGGGAGGACATAGCCAACGAATATGAACCTTATTTTCCGTATGTAGGTAGTATAGAGATACAAAGTTGTGCGTGCCTTATTGGAAAAAGACCGCATGATCTAGTTGAAGCTGGACGTCCTGGAACATGGACGACATCTCTATATAAACCGTCGAAACCATGCCGCGATCTTCTCATCTCATAAACAACCTTGTAGCTGGCGGTTCATGGTTCTTGGGATAGCAGTAACACTCGTATCTCCACCGCTAGTCCGGCGGCCACGGTAGTGCGGCTGTCAGCCGGGCTACTACGGCACCACCGATGCCTATTGTGGCTAGGAGAGCACTGAGCGTCCCCGGAGAGTTGAAACCTGTTAGAGTACGTAATAGGTACGAGTACGTCACGGATTAGTACTCCGACCATACACGTACAATTCTTGTTCATGCCACATAGGGGGCTTTTTTCTATCTATATAAAATGAAACCGATGGCCCGAAAGCTTACGCATCGTTCTACCAAACTTTAACATGGTATCAGAGCCATCCTCTTCCGTGCTCTAGCTGCCGCAAAACCCTAAATCGCCGCCGCCGCAGCCTCACGCCGCCGTCGGCGCACTGCGCCGGCGCATCAAGAACCACGACAAAAACCTAAAACCAAAGATCCGCCACCGCCGCTCCTCGCCGCCACCGCCCACTGTCGCCGCTGCATCAAGACCACGACCAAGACCCTCTGCCGCCGCACCTGTGCCGCTGCATCGAGATCTTCACGACCCAAACCCAAGACAAAAATCGCCGCCGCCACACCGGATTCCACGTCTCATGCCGCCGCCGCATCTAAAACCCTAGATCGCCATGTCGTCATCAACATCCTCCGCCATGGTTCTCGCCACAGCGCTCGGATCTCCGCCCTCGCACCTACTTACGCGTGAAAACACGCTGATCTGGAAGGCCCTTGTCGTCCCGGCTCTTCGAGGTGCCCGCGTCATTGATCTTGTTGAAGGGAACGAGGAGGCACCGGAGAAGATCCTGGAGACGGAGGACATGAACAAGAAGAAGGTGACTATCGAAAACCCCGAGTACGCTGCCTGGATCTCTCGCGACCAGCTGGTGCTCCGCAGGATTCTCAACGCCCTCTCACCCGATGTGCTCGCGAACGTTGTTGGGATCGAGACCTTAGCCAAGGAGTGGGCTGCCATCAATTCCCACGTGTCCGCCGTGTCCAAGACCAGGGTGCAGCAGCTGCGCTCTTCCCTCAATGATACCCACAAGAACGACCTCTCTGCTGACAAGTATTTTTCTAAGATGAAAGTTATTTATTCTGAATTGACTGCTGCAGGAAAACCTCTCGACGCCAATGAGCTGATCTGGTACGTCCTCAATGGTCTCGGCAGTCATTACACCCTCCACACCACCGTCAACGCCAACCCCAGCACCACTATCGACGACCTGCTCACTCAGGTTCAGGAATATGATCGCGTGCACAAGACCGCGGAGGGTTTCACTTCTTCGGCCAACGTGGCGCGCCGCGGTGGTGCGCCCTCACGTGGGCCTGACCGTCCGTGCCAGGATGATAGGCCACGCCAGGAAGACCGACCTCATCATCCGTGCTATGATGAGCGTCCGCGCTATGATGATCGAGGCCGTGGTGATGACCGCAGCCACCACGACTACCGTGATCGTCGTGATTACAACGACCGTCGCGATGATCAGGGTCGCTACGATGGAGGCACCGATTTGATGATGAGCGCCGATTTGATGATGAGCGCCCTCGCCGTCACGATGATGAAGATCGGCGTGGTGGAGGTGGGCGCGGCCGGCGTGACCGCCAGCCCACTCCCTACGTCAACACCACATGTCAGATATGCAACATCCACGGGCATTTCGCTCGTGACTGTTGGTGGCGCTACGACGATGATTCCCGTGGTGATGGAGACCGTGGGTCCAAAGGTGCCAATTTCATAGGAGTCGACACCAACTGGTACTATGACACTGGTGCTACCAACCATGTTACAAGCGAGATGAGCAAGCTCCACATGCATGACAAGTACAATGGTCAGGATCGTGTTCACACTGCTGAAGGCACAGGTATGCATATTAGTAACATTGGTCAATCAGGTTTGCGCACCTCACATAATTCCTTTAATCTTCATGATATTCTACATGTTCCAAGTGCATCTAAGAGCCTTCTATCTTTCCATCGTTTTACCCTTGATAATCATGTCTTTATTGAATTTCATCCGTTCTTCTTTTTGATCAAGGACCAAGCCACACGACGAACTCTCTTTAAAGGCCCCTGCCATGGAGGACTTTATCCCTTGATGCCCATCTTTGCCGCGTCCTCCAAGCATGATTTCATCACAGTAAAGCCGTCATCATCTACATGGCATTGTCGCTTAGGACATCCATCTTCGTTTATCGTTCAACAAGTTCTTAGAAGAAATAAGATAGCTTACACTCCAGAAACTACTCCATATATATGTGATTCTTGTCAGTTAGCCAAGAGTCACCAATTTCCATACCCTATCTCCACCAGTAGATCCACTATGCCTTTTGAGCAAGTCTTTTCTGATATATGGGGTCTTGTACCTGTTTCTGTTGGAAAACATGCCTATTATGTAAGCTTCATTGATGACTATAGCAAGTTTGTTTGGATCTATTTGTTTAAAAAACGCTCTGATGTTTATCAAGCATTTCTTGGCAAAATTATGTTGAGCGTAAGTTTGATAGGAAAATTGTTACTATGCAAACTGATTGGGGGGAGAGTATGTGAAACTTCATGCTTTCTTTCAAAAGACTGGCATCGTTCATGACGTTTCGTGTCCACATGCCCACCAACAAAATGGTTCTGCTGAGAGAAAACATCGTCATATTGTTGAAGTTGGCCTTGCTTTGCTCGCTAATGCCTCCACGCCTCTCAAATACTGGGATAAAGCTTTCCTCACAACCACGTTTCTCATAAACTTACTTCCTAGCAAAGTCATAAACCTTGAATCTCCCACTGAACGTCTTCTACACATCTCACCCAATTATGATGCTCTTCAAACCTTTGTCTGTGCTTGTTGGCCCAATCTTCGTCCATACAACACTAGGAAGCTTGCCTTTCGTTCAAAATGGTGTGTTTTCCTTGGCTATAGTCCTCTTCACAAGGGAGTTAAATGCTTAGATGTCTTCACGGGCCGCGTCTATATATCTCGTGATGTAGTCTTTGATGAGAATGTCTTTCCCACCATGAACTTCATCCAAATGCTAGTGCTCTTCTCAAAAAGGAAATTCTTCTACTTCCATCATCCACTCTATTTGAGGTTGCACAAAATAATGATCAACATATGTCTATTATTGTGCCTGTTTGTGTTCCTTCTGTTTATGATCCACAGGTAGATGCAGCAGTAGGCGGAAATTCTGGTGCAAATGATACTACAAAGCTCTCGGAATCATCTGATGATCTAAGCCCACAAGATGATGAAACTGACACAAACACCGAAGAAGATTCTGGGGAACATTCCCCTGCAGGCACCGATCCCGGTGTAGGTCCTCCTGGGACACCGCGTGGTCCCAGGGCCTCGTGCTCCACGCTGGTCTCTCCCGCACGCACGCCCACGCCCCGCGTGCCGATGATCGTGTCTCTGCCGCCCGCCTCCACTCCCCAAGCGACGCGTGGCGCTGGGTGCCACGTTGTCTCCCCCATCACCTTCACCCCGCCTGACAGCGACGGGACTGATCTGTCTGGATCCCCTACGGCCTCTCCTCTAGTGTCTCCTGATGTGCCGTCTCCCGTCGGATCCGCCGGGTCATCGGAAACTGTGTCTAGTACATCCGATGCTGCACCACCTCCGACGCCACCAAGACCTCGCACTCATCTACAAAAAGGTATCAGACAACCAAAACAGTATACTGATGGTACAGTGAGATATGGCTTGCTTTCCTCTACAGGCGAACCTCATAATTTGCCCGATGCTCTCAGTGACACTCATTGGCACGCTGCGATGCAAGATGAGTATGATGCTCTTATGTTGAACAAGACTTGGACTCTCATTCCTCCCAGCACCAACAAGAACATTATTGACTGTAAGTGGGTTTATCGTATCAAAAGACGTGTTGGTGGTACTATTGATCATTACAAAGCATGGCGGGTTGCAAAAGGATTGTCGTGGTGGTGTCACGGCAGATGCCATGGATAGGCTAAAGGTGGGAACTAATAGCACTAGGGGAATCCAGGGAGGGATAGTGAGGTGATTCCCCACGCGAAAGCTTTGTATTCGATTCAGTTCACAGATTACAAGTGTTCCTAGAGCTGTATTGGCGAGAGGAGGAAGAAGGAGCTCTCTTACTCTCACCCACAGTTAACCGTACAAGACCCTTAGAACCTAGCACCTTTCAGAATAGAGGAACCCCTTCTATAGAGGCCCTAGCCCTCCTTATATAGGAGTGGCTAGGTCTCCACTTAGGACATACGTGGAGGCATATTCCAGGAAATATGCCTCCTCCCAAAATAGCAAACCAACCGGGGTACTTTTCCTCCGCATCACCCATGCAGAGGCTACGTGAGCCTCTGCGGCGCCTGCGTCAGCCGACACGGGCGTCGTCACCTCTGTCGGCCACGCCTCGGTGGTCCTGCCCTCTTTTGCTTCGCTCATGCAGTGCGTACCGGGGCTTCTTTTGACCAGCAAGATTCCTTCCTTCTCCTAGAAGCTAGGTATGACCCGGATCACAGTTGATCCGGCCACACCCGTTCCTGCATACAAGTTAAATATGCCATTCCGAATTACGGCTTAAGTTAGTTGAGACCAAGTTAGGTGGACGCCCCTAGTCCGGGTTACCCCGTGATTCGGCCTGCCTTGAGGTGACTCGGCCAGCATCCGCTTTATCCTTGCCAACCCTCGGCTAACTCGGCCTTTATACCCCGGCGTGACCCTACCCGGGGGTATCCCCCCAACATTTGTCCCTGAAGCTGGTGTGGTCTTAGCTGCCTTAGCCGCTAAGGCCACAGCAGGTTCAATTCCACCGAGCTTTGTGCTGATTCTCCGGATTTACTTTCCCTTGGCATGTTCCAAGCTCTCACTTGCTGGCCGGGTTACCACCCTAACTCGGACCTCATGGTTTTACTTTCCCGTGGCACATTCCAAGTTTTCACTTGCTGGCCGGGTTACCACGGTCTCATCCGGGTCTTCTTTCCTTCTCTCGTACGCTAGCCCACGTGGAGGCTAATCATTAGATTGCCTCATTTTAAGGGCCAGCCATAGTAACTGCAGCAGTAATTGTCAGTTGTCACTGTGGCGCACGTCACGTCTGGCCTGCCTCCTCGTTAACCGCATCAGTGCATCACGTCATGGGATCTGTTACACCCTGTGGCCCAACCGGACCTCGTCCTTCGATCTTAGCAACACAGAAATCTACCGCCGGGTCAAGGCGCTCTTCACCACCCACAAGGACTTCTCCTCTGAGTGGACGTGGGGAATTGAGCATTATTGCCGGGATAGGCTTCCTCCCATGGTAAGCTTCGTGCCACCAACTCTCTCCGGATTAGATCTTATGTTTGTTGCCGTCTTATTTTTAACTTCGTTGTCTTTTTTCTCCTTTAGCAATTCCTTCAGCAGACCATTGAGGATGGCTCTGACCCTACCCTCAAATGCGCGCCTGACCAGGAGAGCTCGGATGAGGAAGAACCGGACCAAGAGATGTTCCTCCCAATGTCTGACGCGACCAAGCGACCCACCGATAAACTCTCTTCTATTAGAGATTGGCCCGACGATGAGGATGACTCGGATATTGAGGTGATGGAAGTTGTTGACGATGTACCCCTTTCTTATGCTTTTCCGGCATCAGCTAACCCCGGTAGGCAGATCCACGAGGACCCTCCCCTTGCCACGGGTGAACCTGTTCTGGCACCGCCGCGTGAAGCTGCATCAAGTCCCTCCTCCGGACCTTCTCAACCCTCCAAAAGGCGAAAGAAGTCCGGAGACAAAACTGCTTCCAAGCTAGCAGGCAAGGCCCCAGCACGAAGGGCTCGGAAACCCAAGGAGTCCCTGACCTCGGATGCGTAAGCCTCTTTTCGCTCTGCAACTTATTCTTCCTTGCATTGTTTTAGTCTCTCTTCTGACATTATTTGATTTGGCAGTGCTGCGGAGGTTCTCCAGAGTGGATCTAGCATCTTTTCACTGCTCCGACCTAGCCCTTCTCCCCCTCGTGACGACGAGTCACGCCCGCTGAGCCCTATTCCAGAGGGTTCTACGGCTGCTCCGGGTTCCAGCCCACTTCGTCAAGAGGGGGGCAACCCCGGAGCGGGGGAGACGGACCCAGCCGAGGCAGCGGCATCCACCACTTCGGCTCCGCCGCAACCAGCAACTATCGAGACTACCTCTACACCAGCACCAGCACCAGCACCAATTCCGGCACCAGCACCAACCCCGGCAGCAAGGACTTCAGCAGCAGCACCAGCTCCAGCAACAAGGGCACCAGCTCCAAGCTCCTCCGCCTCGTCCAAGTCTTCTCAATCTCGGCGAGGAAGTACTCAGGCAGCTCCTAAGGGGAAATCTGCTGCAACCACTTCCTCCTCTCAGCAAGCCAAAGGCAAGAAAGCCCCTGACATCACCAGGGCAGTGTCCACCGGGTCTGGACAGCGCACCCTCGCATCCATGCTTGCCCAGAAGGCTCCAGCACCAAAGGACGCCCCTGCCGAGCCAACTAGTGCGTAGCAACTTGTTCTGCACACGAGTCCGGCCCTTGCTCAGGTTGAGAGGAGAGAGGCACATGCGAAGGGCTTGGTGGTGCCCCACATGCTCAGCGGAGAGCGATATCCTCCGACCTTGATCGAGTTTATGAACAACTGGAACAAGGGGAAGTTCGTCTATAACGACGATCTCCCGGAGAAGTTCGGTCCCGCCGAGTTCGCTGCTCAGATGAACACAGCTGCTAAGGCGATTAACCTCGCGGGCTGGATGATGGAGGTACGTTACTTAACTAGCGATATAACCATTAGTCCCCGAGCCTCCGGGGGAGTAACTTGTTACTCGGCTGGATGCTCCTTAGAAAACTAACGTAGCTCCCTTACAACTTCAAATATGCACACACCTAGAGTCGGGTTAAGTTCCACTTGGCCCGGATCTTGTACACTTCGAATATGCACACACCTAGAGTCGGGTTAAGTTCCACTTGGCCCGGATCTTGTACACTTTGAATATGCACACACCTAGAGCCGGGTTAAGTTCCACTTGGCCTGGATCTTGTACACTTCGAATATGCACACACCTAGAGCCGGGTTAAGTTCCACTTGGCCCGGATCTTGTACAGTTCGAATATGCACACACCTAGAGCCGGGTTAAGTTCCACTTGGCCCGGATCTTGTACACTTCGAATATGCACACACCTAGAGCCGGGTTAAGTTCCACTTGGCCCGGATCTTGTACACTTCGAATATGCACAAGGCTTAAGCCAAACTTTTGTACTCTTTTCAGGTGACGACCAACCGCCGGAGTGCTGAGTTCCAGCGTCTCCTGGATACCCACAAGATGCTGCTCGCAAAGCACAATGCACATCTCGTTGAGCATGAGAAAAGGGGTAAGTTCCCTTCTTCACATTTTTCTGTTTTCCTTCATCTTTTTCTGTAGAACTAATCCCTCATTCGGTTTTCACAGCTGGGGTGGAGGCTGAGAACAAGCTCATGAGGAAAAATCTGGATCAGATTAAGGGTAAGCTACTTTTGTCCGACCCTGCTTTGCTTTCCATCTCATTTTCTTCTTGGCTCTGCAAACATTCATACCTCGGCTCTGCCGGGTCAACACGCCATTTCAGCATCTCTTGAAGATAGTGTGCCCGTGCCTGACATGATGCTGCATTTTCTCGAACAAGCAGGGAAGCATCAGGCGGAGCTCAAAAAGAAAGACGACGAGCCTGCCCTCCTTCGAACCAAGAATGACGAGATTGCCAAGTTAAAGGCAGAAATGAAGAAGATGAAGGCGCAGCACCAAACTGAGCTTGAAAAGGCTGGCCAGGACTACACCGAAGAGCGCGAGCGCCTCAATCTCCAAATTGCTAAGGACCACGAACTTCTCCAGGAGGCCGACGTCAAACTCGAGTCGGCGAACGCTGAACTGCTGCAGCTCCGCCAAAGACACGATAATTGCATCAATGAGTTGACCCAGATCCACAGCCACATTTTATGTAAGATTCTTTTCCTTCTCCGGCATATTTCTCCGGGTTATCTCACATGTCTTTTCATTACTTGCTTCTCTTGTCCTGTTTTTAGGCAAATTTCCAGAGGGTACTCCCATTGCGAGCACCGCTGTTGCCAATTTCTGCTGAGAGAGGGGTACTTCTGTCGCTCCTGACGGTGAGGACATTCCCTATGACATGGAGGACCTGTTGGTCAGCCTCTCATCTCGCGTGGAAATCATCAAGAACTACGGCAAAGATCTCCTCGATGTTTCAGTCCGGGTCTTCAACACGTTATGGCCTGGCGAGGACACTCTAGAGAGAATCGCAATCCTTGCTGAAAAGCTGACGGAGATCGAGACCCAACTCGACCTTTGGAGGGAGTCCGCTGGATGTGCTGCAGCTGAGACCGTTCTTCACCACATACTCACGTGGTATGAGAAGATCGATCTCAGCCTCCTGACGCGCCTGCGCACCGGAACCAAGTGGACCAATGACCCGGAATGGGTAGCTCGGCGCCTGGCCTGCGCCCATAGCCTTATTGAATATGCTCCCATTCACGAATGGACTGAGGGTCCGAGCTTCCTGGAAGCCGCTAGCGACGAAGAGGTTGAAAATGTTGAAGATGGTTCGGACGAGGATGGAGAGGATGATGCCTCGGATATCGAAGAAGGCGAAGATGACGCCGAACTTCCTCCTCCTGCTGCTCGTTAAGTAAAAACACTTGAAAACTTATCAGATCCCCGGTATGCCGGGTAGAATTGTATCCCGTACTTATGTGATATTTTGCTACTAAGTTTGTATGCCGGATTAACTTGGGCGTAGTCCCCGAGTTTCATTTTCTTGTTCGTCCAATCTTATGGCTCGGTTCGTGTCTACCTTGATTCGGTTTTATGACTGACGAATCCGAGCTTCAAGAATTGTTTTAACAATACTTAGAAACTTTTAGGCTTAGCTCAAGATAATTTAGCATAATAATTTGAAAGTAAATACAAGGTTAGTCCGAAAAACAAATGTCGGCTCGATTAAGTTCTTTTCCTTAGTCGTTTTTCATGTGCTACGCAATTCCAAACTTGTTCTCTTGCTTGCCATGAAGCCAATTCTTGTTGGACAGCAGCAAGTCGAAGAGTTGGTTTTTGGTGCTCACACATTACTAATCCGAGTTAAGTAGAACAACTTACTCTAGCTGACGTATAAATGATAAAAGACAACAAATATTATTAAGGCAGTCCCCGAGTTACTGCCCGAGGTGCCGACATTTCATTCATAAGCTCATTGCCGGTATACATACCGACATATGAGAAGACTCGGATACATACACTTCTCTGCTAAGTGTAGAAAGGACGAAGTAGAGCTACATTCCATGGACGCTTGGATTCCTTGCCGGACCTGTCCGCCTTGTTCTTTTCCTGTGGCTTTGCATCGATAAGATAATAAGAATCATTGTGCAATGCTTTGCTCACAATGAATGGCCCTTCCCATGGGGGGATAATTTATGCATGCCAGCAGTACGTTGTACCAACCGGAGCACCAGATCACCTTCCCGAAAGACTCGGGGGCTTACTTTCCGGCTATGATAGCGTCGGAGATTTTGCTAATATATGACGGATCTGGACAATGCCAATTCTCTCGCTTCTTCCAGCAGATCAACATCATTTTGTCGGGCTTCTTGCACTTCGGCTTCTGTGCATTGGGTGACCCTAGGCGAATCGTGCGCTATGTCGGCTGGTAATACAGCTTCTGCCCCATATACCAGAAAAAACGGCGTATAGCCTGTTGATCGATTCAGAGTTGTTCTTAAACTCCAAAGTACCGCTAGTAGTTCTTCTATCCAGCACCCCGCTGATCTTTGCAGCGGCTCAATGAGCCGGGGATTTATCCTGGATAATACTAATCTGTTGGATCTTTCTACTTGTCCATTCGATGCGGGATGAGCTCCCGAGGCAACGTCCAGCCGGATCCTCTTATCCCGGCAGAATCACGCAAATGCTCCTTCAGCAAAGTTTGTGCCATTATCAGTTATGATACTGTGAGGATAACCGTATCTCAAGATAATGTCTTTGAGAAATGTTATGGCTGTAGCTCCATCACACTTTCTTATAGGCTTCACTTCAATCCATTTTGTAAATTTATCCACCATGACCAAAATGTGAGTCATATTTCCCCTTGCCGGTTTAAATGGGATAACCATATCCAAGCACCATATGGCAAATGGCCATGTAATTGGTATGGCCTTGAGTTCCGACATAGGCATATGTGTCTTGGTAGCATACCTCTGACAACCATTGCACTTTCTCACCAGATCTTCTGCTTGTTCTAAGGCACTTGGCCAGTAGAATCCATGCCGGAACGCCTTTGCCACCAAGGCTCGGGATGAGGCATGATGCCCGCACTCCCCTTGGTGTATATCTCGGAGGATGTCAAGCCCTTCTTCCAGGTCAACGCACCGCTAGAGGACATTAGTCACACTCCGTTTGTACAGCTCGGAATTGATAATTGTGTATGCCTTTGCTCTCCTCTGAGTTTGCCTGGATAACACCTCCTCAGTGGGTAACGTTCCATCTTTTAGGAATTGAAATATAGGCAATGCCCAAGCTGGTATTGCTCGCACAGGGGACACATCCTCATCAATTTCCATCTGATCCACCGGCATAACTTCAACCGGATCACGCTGAGCAGTCCCTGGGTCTTGCGAGGCAGTCCCCGGGTTCGCTGAGGCAGTCCTCGGGTTTGCTGATGCAGTTCCCGGGTTTCGCGCACCACCTCCCATGTCAATGTCCATGGGCTCAGCTCTGGATTTTGTATCTTCCGGGACATAGATTGAGTCGGTTCCTGGGGACGGCCTGATAGATGGTTTTCTAAGGTGTTCCAATGCTACACCCGGTGGAATTGCTTGTCGGGTTGATCCAAGCTTCGACAGCATGTCGGCAGCCTCATTTTCCACCCGGGGTACATGGTGAAATTCACACCCCTCAAAGTAACCAGATATCTTCTGCATATGAAATCTGTACAGAGCCATGTTTGGATCAAGGGCGTCCCACAACCCCGACACTTGCTGTATTACCAAATCTGAGTCGCCAAAGCATAGTATCCGACATATCCCAATCTCTTTTTCCACTTTGAGCCCATGCACAAGTGCTTCATACTCAGCGACATTGTTCGATGCCGCGAAATGGATTTGCAGCACATATTTCAGCTGGTCCTTTTTTGGCGAGGTAAGCACAACTCCGGCGCCTAGCCCGGTTTTTGTTTTTGACCCGTCAAAATGCATCCTCCAGTAGTTCGGATCTGGTGGCGGTGGTTCGTACTATACCTCGGCCCAATCCACAAAAAAGTCCGCTACAGCTTGAGACTTGATTGCTTCTCTTCTGTCATATTGTGGCGCATAAGGAGCTAGTTCGATTGCCCATTTTGCGATTCGACCACTTGCATCCTTGTTACTCATTATGTCGAATATGGGAGCTTCACATATTACTTTGATGGGGTGCTCCTCAAATTAATGCTTTAACTTCTTAGCTGCCATATAGACACCATACGCCACCTTTTGAAAGTGTGGGTAGTTCTGCTTTGAGGCAGATAATACCTCGCTCAAGTAATACACTGGCCTCTGCACCGACTTACCCTCTTCATCACGCTCTACCACAATCACTGCACTTACAACTCGGTTGGTTGCGGCTATGTAGAGCAACATTGGCTCCTTTGATAGTGGAGAGGCTAACACTGGTGTAGTGGCTAACATCTTCTTTAAGTGGGCAAAGGCTTCATCGGCCTGTGGCATCCAAACGAACTTATCCGACTTTTTCATGAGTTGGTAGAGAGGCAACGCATTTTCTCCCAACCGACATACAAACCGACTTAACGATGCCAGGCACCTAGTGAACTTCTAGACATCGTTAAGACACTTTCGCAGCTCCATTCGTTCACTGGCCCGGATCTTAGTTGGATTAACTTCGATACCTCGGCTGGAGACGAGAAATCCGAGTAATTTTCCAGCCGGGACACCGAAGGTGCATTTTTCCGGGTTAAGCTTCATCCGGAACCTTCTTAAGTTCGCGAATGTCTGCCTGATGTCATCAAGGAGCGTTTTGCTTTCCTTCGTCTTGATAACCACATCATCCACATACACTTGTACATTTTGACCTATTTGGTCGTGCAAACATTTTTGCATACATCTTTGGTACATTGCACCTGCATTACGTAAACCAAACTGTATGGTGCGATAGCAATAAGCCCCATACAGGGTGATAAATGCGGTCTTTATTTGATCATCCGGATTCAGAGGTATCTGGTGGAAACCAGAATATGCATCAATGAATGACAACAGTTCACATCCCGCGGTCGAGTTTATGACCTGATCTATCCTTGGCAGTGGAAATGGATCTTTTGGATACGCCTTGTTCAGGTTCGTGTAATCGATACACATACGCCAAACCACTGCCACGTTCGGGTCATCCTTCTTCTTCTCCACCAGCACCGGATTAGAGAGCCAATCCGGATAGAGTACTTCCATGATAAATCCTGCTGCTAGCAACCGAGCTATCTCGTCTCCAATGACTTTTCTCCTATCCTCGGCGAAGCGGTGGAGAGGTTGCTTCACCGGCCTTGCTCCTGGTCTTACGTTCAAAGAGTGCTCGGCCAACTCCCTCGGAACACCTTGCAAGTCCTGTGTAGACCAAGCAAAAATATCCCGATTCTCACGGAGGAAGTTGACGAGCTCGCTTTCCTATTTATCATTCAACCCGGCACCAATTGTTACGGTGCGCTCCGGGAACATATCATCAATAGGCACTTTCTTAGTATCCTTTGCGGCTTGGAACGAAACGCTACCATGCGGGTTACTCAACGCTGGCATATACTGCTGCGCGGACTGAGCTAATTCCGCCACCTCTTGGATTTTTCTTTTCTCTTACGTAATCACGAGTGACTCGGCTAGGTTAGACCCGGCTGAGGCACACTCAATGGAACGTCGGAAATCTCCAGCAATGGTAATCACTCCATTTGGCCCGGGCAACTTCATCTTCAAATAACTGATGTGGCAGCTTGCCATGAACTTGTTCAATGCTGGTCTTCTGAGTAATGCGTGATACGCACTTTCTAAGTTCACCACTTCGAACTCCAGATTCTCAGTTCAGCAATTATCTCTCGTGCCGAATAACACATCAACCCGGACTTTGCCTATGGGCTCACAAGAAATGCCTGGTACAATACCATGGAAAGTTGTCCTTGTAGCCTGGAGCATGTTCTCCGAGATACCCAACTTGCGCATGATATCCGCATACATGATGTTAATGCTACTACCATTGTCAATCAGTACCTTGGAGAACCTCACATTGATGTTAGGCCCAATGAATGTCGGGTCCAGTACTAACGCATACGAACTAGGACTCGGCATAAGCTTGGGATGATCTTTGATGTTCCAAGTGATTTCTTGGTCCGACCAAGGCATATACCTCGTCACCGCTGGCATTACCACATTGACCTCCATATGTCGGCGCTGCAAACTCTTCCTATCCGTTTCCTCGGTGGTAAACACACAGTAACTCTGATGATGCTCCCTGTACTCATTCCTCCCCTCATTTCCGGGGTACCTCTGATCCGGCTGATGCTGGTTTTCTACTTGATGCACTGCATCCCTTCTCTCATGGTTATCATACCTCGGCGGAGGGGGAGGCAACAATAGCTGTTTCGTGTTTGCTCTGGAGAGCAATTGCTGCCAGGGTAACTCTTGTCGAGGTTGATCATTCCGGGGTGCCTGAGCATTCCCTGAACCACCTTGTTCTATCTTACGCATCCATTCATATTGCCTCGTTGTATGACCCGCTGGGTTACTCGGATTTGGCATGTGAAACTTACACGGCTGATCCAACATCAACTCGTAAGTATATCTCGGACGGTCCTTCTTTTGTTGCCACTGTTTCTTCTGTTCTGGCGTCCAAGTTTTCTTGCCATCATTCCTTGGTGTCCATTGTTGCCCTCCAGTTTTCTGACGTTGATTTCTCCATGTTCCTGGCTGATCTTGATTCACAGCTGCAACTTGTTGCAAACTTTACCGGTGATCCGGTCTATCATCTCTCCTTTTACCTCTATAATCGTTCCTCCGGGATGATCCGGCTCCATCTCTCTGGTAGTACTCCTCATTCGACTTGTTGGACACGAGCCTAGGCTGAGTCGGATCACCCAAAGCATACGAATCAGCAATCCGGATCATCTCTGCCAACATAGTTGGCATTTTCCTTTGCAACTTTTGCCACAGCTCGCTTGCATATCTGCATCCTTGCACAAACCATGCTATGGCCTGTGACTCTATCACACCCTCACACGAGTTTCGCACGGTACACCACCGGTTCAAAAACTCCCGGTCCGTCTCATTCGGTCTTTGCTTGCACATAGCTAGGGTCTGTTGCCTATTTGGCCTCTGATACGTACTCGAGAAATTGCTGATGAATATTTCCTCAAAATCAATCCAGCAGTTAATACTTCGGGGCGGAAAATTGTTCAACCATACCCTTGCTGGCCCCTCCAACATCTAGGGTACGTATCTCACAGCCCATCGCAAGTTACCTGTAGCAATTTTCACTACCGTGGCATAATTTATCAACTAATCCTCCAGCTTAGTGCTGCCATCATACGTCTTCGTGCCTCTGGGTAACTGGTAGTTAGGTACCGGTGGCTCTTTCATGATCCGGGGTCCAAAACACGCAGGACCCAAAGGACCTTGACTTTCAATCTGCTCCGACCTATACAGTCGATCCAGTTTCAACCTGGCATCATCCGACATCAAATCCCTGCTTCCCAATCTCGACCCTATCACATGATAGTGCGGCCTTGGGTATCCTGCATTCACCATTTTCGAATCTCCGTCGTTATACCGGTCTCGCTCTCGTGGCGCATCTCTCTGTTGCATACCTCGGCCGGCACTTTGCTCTTGCCTTGGTATCTTCCGCTGTTGCGGTTGTCCTATAGAGTTGCACTGTCCGGCATTGCTGTTAACAACATTTCCTTGACCGGCATTGCCTTGGTCACGGTTACCTCTGCCAGCTTCACCTCGGCTTACACTCCGTCGATCGTCGTTTCTTTGTACCTCTTTTGCTTTTCCTGCCCTTGTCGGGTCATACGGAACAATCTGCTTGTTTCTCCTGGCCGAGGTTACTACCTCCTCTCTCCTTGGACCACCATGAGGAGACGATGCGGCTCCAGCGGATTTCTCCAGGTTACCCACCGCCGAATAAACGATCTTGGAGGCCCAAGCTCTCTCTGGGTTTGCCCTGATCAGTTCCTCATTTTGCCTGTTCGCGATCCGAACCAACTCATTGACCCGATCTTGCTGTCTCTGACGGGCTTCACCCGTCACACCCTCTAGCTCGGATGCAGCCGCATCCGCTGCTCTGAGGTTTTTCGCCGGGGTACTGTACTTCGGCAGCCCCACGGACAAACAGTTTTCTGACTCCTCAATCCGAGTGTCACCCTCTTTGTTCATTTCACTCATGAGATTTCTCCCTTTCACTTTTAGAGCATCTACTTTATTTGCCTTCGCGTACTCACGCAGCGTCATGTTCAACGACTGCTGAGCCGCAGCAATCTTTTTCGCTCCCTCTAGAATTTTCTGCCTAGTTTCCTCTAGCTCGGCCTATGCCTGAGCCGGATCTACCACTGCTGCTACCGGGTTTGCCAAGCTATCCATAGCTTCTCTCAGTACCTTTTTAGGCCACTCTAGTGCAGGTCCTCTACCTTTCCTCGGTGCCTTAGGTGTTACCTCCGGATCCGGTGCTGGATCCCTGCTTGCGCCTGCACCTGGCACAGTCATCATCACCTCAGCACGGTCAGGGGAGCGAGTGATACGTGCCCCGTGAACCACGCTAAGGGTTGGCTTCCCTGCCTCGACGACATCCCGCGGATGAACGCATGATACGTCCACAGCAACGTAGACCTTGTGCACACCCAACTTGACAAAGAGGCCGTTGCACGGAAGTGGGCGCGTGCCGAAGTAGCCAGCGTTGTCGCTGACGAATTCCAGCGCTCCAAAGCGCTGAACGAGCCCGGAGACGATGCGTTCGCCGGTGCCGATGAGGTTTCCTGTCCGGATCTTCATCCCTGCTAGCGCCGCTAGCCCCACGGTGGGCGCCAACTGTCGTGGTGGTGTCACGGCAGATGCCATGGATAGGCTCAAGGTGGGGACTAATAGCACTAGGGGAATCCAGGGAGGGATAGTGAGGTGATTCCCCACGCGGAAGCTTTGTATTCGATTCAGTTCACAGATTACAAGTGCTCCTAGAGCTGTATTAGCGAGAGGAGGAAGAAGGACCTCTCTTACTCTCACCCACAGTTAACCCGTACAAGACCCTTAGAACCTAGCACCTTTCAGAATAGAGAAACCAATTCTACAGAGGCCCTAGTCCTCCTTATATAGGAGTGGCTAGGTCTCCACTTAGGGCATACGTGGAGGCATATTCCCTGGAATATGCCTCCTCCCAAAATAGCAAACCGACCGGGGTACTTTTCCTCCGCGTCACCCATGCAGAGGCTACGTGAGCCTCTGCGGCGCCTGCGTCAGCCGACACGGGCGTCGTCACCTCTGTCGGTCATGCCTCGGTGGTCCTGCCCTCTTTTGCTTCGCTCATGCAGTGCGTACCGGGGCTTCTTTTGACCAGCATGATTCCTTCCTTCTCCTAGAAGCTACGTATGACCCGGATCACAGTTGATCCGGCCACACCCGTTCCTGCATACAAGTTAAATACGCCATTCCGACTTATGGCTTAAGTCGGTTGAGACCAAGTTAGGTGGACGCCCCTGGTCCGGGTTACCCCGTGATTCGGCCTGCCTTGAGGTGACTCGGCCAGCATCCGCTTTAGCCTTGCCGACCCTCGGCTAACTCGGCCTTTATACCCCGGCGTGACCCTACCCGGGGGTATCCCCCCAACAAGGATTCAAACAAAGGTATGGTATTGACTATGAAGATACTTTCAGTCCTATTGTCAAGATTGCCACTATTCGCATTGTTCTCTCTATCTCTATCTCCCGTGGTTGGAGTCTTCGGCAGTTAGATGTTAAGAACGCGTTTCTTCATGGTGTTCTAGAAGAGGAGGTTTATATGAAACAGCCACCTGGGTTTGAACATCCTGATGCTCCTCGTCACATGCAGGTCTGATAAGGCTCTCTATGGATTAAAACAGGCACCTCGTGCATGGTATTCGAGGTTGAGTCCGAAATTGCAAGAGTTTGTTTTTATTCCCTCCAAAGCTGACACTTCCTTATTTCTTTATGACAAGTCCAGAGTCACTATATTTGTCTTAATTTATGTTGATGATATCATTATAACAAGTTCCTCTGATGCTGCTATTTTTATCCTGCTCAAGGATCTCACTGCTCATTTTGCTATCAAAGATTTGGGAGTTCTTCAGTACTTTCTCGGTATGGAGGTTACTTGCACACATGATGGATTGCTTCTTACTCAGCAAAAATATGATCATGACATCCTCACTAGAGTTGGTATGCTGGACTGTAAGTCGGATCCAACTCCTATCTCTATGTTCGAGCCATTATCTCCGCTACCACATAGGGGGTTTTCCCTATCTATATAACACGCAACTGATGGCCCGAAAGGGTATGCATCATTCCACCAAACTTTAACAAAACCCTCCCATCGTCTTGGTCCAGGCGACATGTGTCCACCTAGACCACTGACGCATAGAGAAAGGAAAAAAACACCTTCCCCCTCCCCCGCGTCCTCGCTCCTGGCTCTCTCCCCTTGGCAGCACCTCGTTCGCCTCCAATGGCAGAAGCGTCTCGTGGCCAGAGAATATGCCGGTGTGGTCGCTCGCAGCAACGCCATTGCCCCATGTAGCAGCGACACCTCGCCCTTGTAGCAGCGGCCGTGCCCACATGTAGCAATGCCGGCTCGTCCTTGTAGCGGAGACGGCGCCTGTATGTAGCAGCGTCGCCTCACCCATGTAGCAGGACATGGTGCCCCATGTAGCATGACCTCCTGGCCACGTGTAGCAACACCTCCCGCCGTTGGTAGCAAGGTTGCCTGCCTGTTGTAGCAAAAGCCCAGACGCTCTTGTAGTAGCACCGCCTCGCCCATGTAGCAGGACATGGTGCCCCATGTAGCATGACCTCCCGCCCCGTGTAGCAACGCCTCTCGCTACCGGTAGCAAGGCTGCCCGACTGTTGTAGCAAAAGCCCAGACATCTGGTAGCAGCGCCGCCTTGCCCATGTAGCAGGACATGGTACCCCATGTAGAATGACCTCCTACCCCATGTAGCAACGCCTCCCGCCGCCGGTAGCAAGGTCGCCCAAAAGCCTAGACGCTCTTGTAGCAGCAGACATAGCCGCACTAGCACCATCATCGGTGTGGGAAGTGAAACCGCCGCGTGCAGCACCACAACAGGCGCGGGCAACGCCATCACTGGGCGACGACAGGATATTTGAGCGACGTCGAACTCGGAGAAGCAGCGTCCATCTCGAAGGCTAGGCGGGGAAGACGTGATTGGATTACTCGTGCGGGAAGGGCGGTGGAGATCTAGGAAGTCCGGTGAAGTTTGGAGTTGACACCGGGATGGGGTTGGACATAGAAGAGAGAGAGAGAGAGAGAGGTGCGATACTATGGGGAAGAACAGAGGAGGAAGAGATAACGTGGGAGGGCAGTGGGAGTGGGCCCGTGCAGGACGCGTGATGCGTGCGGTTAGCGACCCGGACGATGAAAGCTAGCGATCGTCCAGGGATCCTTATCATTTTCCTTGTGGCTAAGGATACCGGTCCGCCCGTGCACTCGGGCAGGCGACGTGGCATGTTTGTGAAGAGCGACGTCACCGAGTCGTCCTTCAACGGGACCAAGTCCACTCCAGCAACAGTTGCGCCGCTACAAGCTTCTGTAGGCGTCACCCCTTCTTGGTTCCGCCAATGCGTACCCTAGCAGCCTAGCTTGGTCAAAGCAAGAGATCACCGCCTTCTTGGCCACGTCACACACGAATTTTACCGGCTTGCCATGAAAAATATAACTTTTCAAAATATACAGATTTCTGCTATATTGAGGAGATCGACGGGGTGATGCAGGGATACTATGGGCGTGGGCCGCTGCAGATATCGTGGAACTACAGTTATGGGTTGGTGGGGAGGGACATCAGCTTCGACAGGCTAAGGAACCTAGGGACTATGACGTGGGACCCGTGGTGTCGTTCAAGTCGGCGAAGTTCTTATGGAACCAAGGTCCATGGTTGTTGCCACGGGCCATGAGAACCACAACCTGGGCCATCAATCAATGGCGACCTAGAGTACGACAACAAGAACGCCACGAAGGTGACCGCGCGGGTGGGCTACTACAAGGGCTACCTTCGTGCTGGGTTCGAACAATCCGGTATGCATGCATGTGGGAATGGGACCGTAAGGATAAATAATTCTGTTTTCATAGAATAAAACAAACTATGTGTGTTGACAACTTAAACATAAAATAATTATTTATCAATATTACTTTTATTTTGCAAATTTCTTAACTTCGGAATAAAATAGGATTTTTACCCGAAATTCATCGGAGTTAGTCATCCCATTTACTCTCTCGAAATAGGATTTTGCCCCCCTTTATAGATAGCAAAAAATAGTTGAACCGATACAACATGGCGAGAAAACCCTATGACAGAACATGTCAAAGAAAAACGACAACCGAGAGGCTAGCATGACGTCGTCAACTCCAAGTCAAGCAAGAAACCGGAGGAGCCAGACCTAGCAGTGCAACCTTGATTACCGAGATGGAATGAAACAACTCGACCGGAACACTGTTGCAACGCATCGAGCAACCTATTGCTAGAGTGGCCCAACTGCCCTATCTAGCTCACGTAGCGGCGATCATACATGCAGACAGCATAAACTAAGAACAATGACAACACAGTCACATGTAAGAGAACTTCCCGTGTTGCTCGACCAGAAGGAAACCCTACAGTTGCCAGCGAGTCCCCCATGCCTCATCCCTCCCCTCGCGGCTGACGGCGAAGCCGGTTGGCGTCGGTGGCGGCGGTGCTATTCCTCTCCTCCTGGTCGTCAAGGTTCAGCACGGGCCGGCCAAGGCGGGCGGCGGCGTGCTAGTGGGGGCGCTTAGCGTGATGGCGACGTAGTGGCGGTTGGCTCCAACTAGCTTGGCTATTGTTGCGCGCTGGCGCGGGGTGTGCAGGCACTCAGTGTGATGGCGATGCAGTGGTTGTTGACTCCGACCGGCTTGCCTATGGCGGCACTATAACGTCAGCGTGGATGGTCACGTGGGTTAGGGAGGTCCATGGGGTGCTGGTCATCGGCGACCATGGCCTAGGTATGTGTGGCGGTGCAGCTCCACAGCGTGGGTGGCCATGGACCATGGTTGCGAGCTGTAGCAGGAGATCTTGGTTTCTGGGACCTGGAAGACCAGATCTTGTCCTTCACGGGTTCAATTTGGGTTGAGCGGGTTACGGCCGGGGTCGCTACTGCCGGCTTGCCGGCAGACGGCTGTGTGCTCCTCCATGGGGGTCGATGGAGCTGCGGAAGCCAGCGGGCGGTGTGGGGGCTGCCGAATTGGTTCTAATAAAGGAGGCGGTTCTGGGGTTCCTCTCGCGCCAAGATGAAGATCTTGGCTGCCTGTCCTCATTAATATAGCATGGAGCGGAGTGTTTTGAAAGGCTCCGCCGACTGTCGTGTCTTAATTTTCGATACCAGGGGTGACAAGAGGTAACCTTGGCAATGCCCATTGTTATGGACTTAGGGTTTCGTGGAAAAGAGAGCGTTAGTAATTTCTTCGGCTGATTAGACAAACAAGGGAGTTGATATAGTATGATTTTGGTGGAGAACACTATTACAAAGTTGCCGATTCTCTAGATGCATTCTAGCTCACAGCAGTTTATTGATTGCTGGAAGAACTGAGGTACCTCTCTGTCGGCTCCTCCCAACCTTTATATGGGAGGCTAGGTCCCTGAGCCGTATACGGATAGGTTACAAATCATAATTACAACACTACAACTACGGCGATTTTTACTATTATCTTGATCGTCAAGTCAAGCTTCTGGCGATCAGATGCTTCCTGGACTCCTTATCTTGTGTGGGCCTTTTGGGCCATATCTGTAATGCGCCTAGGGTAACAAATCATGTGATATGTCATAACCATGTCAGGGGGTATGAGTCCCCTTTGTTGTTCGACGAGGGGCGCAACATCTGGCGAGCTCGATCGACGAGCTAGATGAACACACTCACAGAGAGACACGGGTTTTTTTTACCTAGGTTCAAGTCTGCAGTGAGCGGATCCCTATGTTCGGCAACTAGCTACTATCTGAATATCACAATGTTATACTAGGTTCCTTCCCCTGGAAGGTTCTCTAGTCTGAATCTCTTCCAATCTTCTAAGTCCGACCTAGGCCTCCTTTTATATGGACAAGGGGTCATCACAGTGGTCGGTTACACGCAGCCGTGGGTCGATGCCACGCGACTGACTATAGGGTGCATGCACTCAACAATACGTGGGTCGATGGCATGCATGTACTATGTTCTTCACGTACGTCACGCTGTGCTCAGGCAGGGTAGCCTGTGGTTTAGGCCAGGCGTAGCCTGCCACCTGCCGGTATTGTAGCAGATTTCTTGCCCAGGGGTATTCCGCATCCGGGGCGCTATCTTGAGAGCTAGTTCGGATCTCTAGTCATCGTTGGATGACGAAAAGCTCTAGGCTCTACTAGCTCACGTGGAGGACAAGCGCCACGATGGGGAGCTATAGAGCTCCTCCACCCTCGCTGTAGAGCGTGGGAGGGGGAGATGACGATCTATGCATGCTTCCTCTGTATGGGGCTCGTACCCCTTTCTCGGAGTTCTTCCTCGAGGTGATAAAGGTGTACGGCTACTGCCTCGTGCAGATCCACGCCAATGCCGTGGCATGCTGACCTTGGCAGCCTTCGCGCATCTTTGAAAGGCATTCGTTGGGGTGATGCCTTTGATGGCGCTATTTCGCCACTTCTTTACTCCTGGGGTGGACAAGAGGCCGCAGATCACCGGAGGTATCACATTCCGCGTCTGGAACTAGCGTTCCAAACAGCACCCCCAGGCCAATGAAAGTCCAAATGGGATGAATGGCGTGGTGAGTTCTGTATGGTGGTGGTAAGAGATTTGCTGGGTGGATGTAACACCCCAGCATTAGGATCCAACGAAGGGTATAAATATGAATCTGTGTTTGTGCATGCATGCATTTGTAAAAAAATCATGGTAAATTTTTCGCCGAACAAAAACCTAAAGAGATCAGAGTTTCTTTCACTAACGAGGGGTAGGAATAGCTCTTTATAGTGACTGCTATGAATTTTGACATGACCTTTAGGAATTATTGAGTCTTCGGGGAAGTTATTTTGAATTCAAGTTTAAAATTTCAATCAATTTGAAAGTATTTGAAAATTAGAAGTTAGTAATATTAAATTATTTTCCAAAATACTTTATTAACATTGTTTGATTATATTACAGATATATTAAACAACAATAAGGATTTAAGACAAGGAAAATTAAATAAGAAATGAATTCTTAGTTCTTTATTCCATAATAATATTACAAATGGTGATAAATACTCCAAAAACAGAATATTACAGAGAATAGAAGCTAATGAAATAAAACTTTATTAACTTATAATAATATCTTTACAAGATTCTTTACAAAAAGAATAAAAAGAAAGTTACAATTAAAATCTATACTACCTATCTATTCCTATACTAAATCTTGAGTATCCAGATCTTGTTCCTGCAAATAAGAAATAATGACTAAAAAGAAAATAAAGGGTTAGTTAGTTTTACTCTCTATGGTGAACAGTGAAGTGCACTGTTCATATTACATCATAGAGTAATTAAAAGAGTGGCAAGTTTCACTAGGGTAGTAACTAGTAAAAGGGTAACATGTGATGATTATTTCACTTGATCTGATCCACAACCAGACCATACAACCAGACCACACAACTAGACAACTTAGTCAATTAAATTCATGGAATGTGCTATCAAAACAGCAGCAGCACGAGTACTCAAAAGAGAGCAACCTGCCGTAGCATAGCCACTAGGGAGATCAGATTACCTTCTCAGGGTACATAGCCAAGCACACACTGAATCTGCCAAATTCCCAAACAAATTCACCAGCCCAGAAACCCAACAAGTTAGCCATCCAATCTTATGATGGTAACATAAGGAGGGGGTGGAGCAGGTGGGTAGCAAGGCCAAGTACATGATCATAGGAGCAGCACCAGGAGGTGTAGAGCCAGATCAAGCCAGCAAGAACAAGTCAGCCAGATCAAGCCAGTAAGAACAAGTCAACAAGATCAAGCTAGCAAGAAACAACACAACCTCACCAACCATCAAGTAGTGTGGTGAGTACACATAAAACCATCACATGATCCAATCATCATAGAGTAAATAGAGCATGTGTAGTTTTATATCGATCTTCTCAAAAAAGAACACCCAAGTGAGGTGTATATCCATCCTAGAAGAAAGATAAAAATCCAATAATAAATATTTACAAGCTACTACCAAGACCTCAGCCTTTGCATCACTGATCTTGGATAGAAATCTCTAGTTTAATAACTAGATACACGGGCATCCTTGAATGAACATTGCTGGGCACATGCTATGGATGGTAGCACCTCAGAAATGATACATTTTAAAACTCCATCTTAAACAGTAAGGATCCACCCTACTATTCTTACAAAATCCTATCAAATCATTTTCCTAAACACTATAGGAATCATACCTAGGAATTATCCATCATAGGATATGTGAGATAGGAAGCAGCGGGTGAAAACAGCTATTTTTCCATAGCTTTGCCTCAGACCAGCATCACAGGCCTGAGAACATTAATGAGTACCACATGCTAATTTATCCAATAGAGCTTTTCAACTCTCAGACACTCTAGAATACAAACAAAAAATAGCCCAATATCAGGACAAAGCTTGTGTACCAATCAATAGATGGTGTCACAATAACCATGCTTGACAAGCAATTCATATACATAGGCTACTTAGTCTAATCCTCTCAAATATAGACTTAATCACTTTCCTAAATAACAATTAGGAATCATATTTAACATCTCTACATTCTATCATCAGCAATTATCAGAGAGTAATTGGATTAGATATCCAACTCCAATTCTTTCATACCAAAGCATATCAACAAGAACTAGAGAACTAATCTCAATCCAGATCATAGCCATGATGTCACCAATCCGATACAGGATGGTAAGTAAAAGTTTAGTTAACAACTTATTGACAGGAATTACTATCAACACCAAGAACCACAATATAGCAGTGAACCCTACACAACTAGATTTAGTAGGAAACCACCTCAGATGAACACGGTATCAAGGGATGAACCCTAGCATAGAGGGATGAACCCTAGTGCCGTGGACAGACATAATTAGGGTTTATACGTTGCAAGCACTCAAAGGGTAGCAAGGTAAGCCAGAGAATAAGAGAGGGAGAGAGAGAGAGGAACTCACCCGTGGTCCTCGCTGAAGTTAGGAGAGGAAGCAGAATCACTGGCGAGCACACATGGCGGCACGGGGAGCAGCTGAGGGCGCTACAACACGCGCCAAGCCATGGCATAGCAGCCACAGCCACACGGGCAGCAGCGGCGGCATCACAGGACCACCAGAAGCTCAGCACAGCACCACCGGGGCGGCGGAACTCCACATCGCCGGCAACCCCCAAACCCTAGGGTGCGTGGTGGAGTCAGCCTGGATGGGAGAGGGCCTTACAGACGAATCAAATAGGACCAGATGGCAGAGTGGTGTCGGCTACCTTGCAACACACCATAGCAGCGGCCGAGGAGGCCCAGGGAGGCCGGAATCGAGCGGCGATAGGGTCGGCATCGCGGAGGCTCTACAGGGACGAGACAGTAGGGGAATGAGAGAGAGAAGGGGAGAAACCGAGTGGCACTATGCTGATCGAGGCAGAGGGGTATGACCAGCCCAGGTGGGCCGAGTCAGGGCTGGGCTAGGTCCAACTTTAAAAGGAAAAGCCTAACTAAATTGTCAAATGACCAAAATACCCCTAGGACTTAAATGGTTCTAAGAAATAAAATAAAAATCCTAAAAATATAAATAAAATATCAATGGACTCATAGAAATGTCCTCTATCCAAGAAAAATCACAAATAGAATTTTAGGTAATTAAATTTAAAATTATTATTATTAAGGTATATATTTCTTTGGAGTTTTATAAAAATATACCGAAAACATAAAATTGAATAGAATTCATTTTTACGATTCTAAAAGGGAGTGCTATTATAGAAAAATGCTAGTTTGTATTTTTGAAAAGTAAATTAAGTGTGATAAAAATAAAGTCTTATTTCCTTAAAGGGATTTTAGTTAAATACTTAAAAGAGTTAAAAACTTAATAAATTCATTTTTAAACTCTTAAAATAAAACTAGTCATTATAAATAAACTAAATATAATGTTTATGAAAATTTCAAAGACTTTAAGTAATACTTTTATTTTATTAATTAAAGAAAATAGCAAACTTTTACTAAGAGGGTAAAACACACAAATCAGCAGATAATAAACCATTGCATGACATTACTATGCATTGCATATTGCTTCTTTAAATATTGTCCTTACCAGACAATAATGGTTCTTTGTAGAAACCGGAGCTCAAGGTCAGGTGGAAGCATCCTACTTCACTACCTTGCAATCACAAGGCAAGTTCATCACTTGCTCATGTCCTTTCAAGAGTCTTTATCAAAGATATTGCAAATGGTGTTTTATCATCTATGATCTAGAAAAAGAGAATATTATCTTCTCAAATAAATAAGATGTTGTTATCATCCTAAGTGGTGATACGGATAAGGTGAGCAATGGAACTTAGGTTTCTAATTGTAAGAGAGTCACCATAGGATTAACAACCCATGCCATTAGTGATTCTAGCGTCGTATATTACGCGTTAACCATGAGATTTGGAATGGGACGGAGAAGTCGGCTGGATCTTCTTCCTTTCATATGTAGGCAAGATGACCTTAACGTGATGCTATGATTCCTTGTGCGGATCAAGCATATTGGTGGGAACCCTTAGGCCCCACGTTTTTGGTATCTAGATTATCTGTGAGCCGCTGTCAGAGGTATAGTCAGACCTTTATGGATCTTTCTAGGGGCATAGCCGGCTCATAGAGTCTTCGGGAACTCATCAGGGTTTTAGCTTTCCCGAAAGGGGGCTTAATGGAGATGTAGCTCGGCTCGAAGGATCATGCAGACTTATGGGGTCGCGGAGAGGGGCAGTGATTGGCTTGGATCACCTACTGGGCCCCACATCACAGAATTGTGGACGCGAAAGTACGCCCGGTTGTGAAACAAGGAGTTGAACTCTCATGGGTAAAGCAATGCACCTCTGTGGAGTCTAAGAACTATAACTTGTTACTCCCTTTTTCAAGAAGGAACTGCGAACACGGTAGGAAAGGAACTCCATGAAGTTCTGGTCAACCTGTGAAGCCTGATGGGCATAGTTTTTGATAATAAAAACAATTTTGAAGAAACATTTATGAAAACTGCATAGTTCCAAGGACTAAGAGTCCGAGGTGGTAGATAGAGCATCAAACTTCCCACCTTGCATACAATGAACTTGCTAGGTAACGTTGTTACTCACCCTTTCCTTTGATCCCCTGCTTATACTCTGAGGAGCTAGAAGACACTTTGATATGCGCGACTGAAGGGCAATTGGATGTCTACTACGAGGAGCCAGACCTATCCGGAGGAGTAGAAGGGGTGGACTACGAAATACGCTATGGAGTGGAGGGCAACGAGTCCGAGTAGTTGCCTTAGTTATTAGTAAACCAGTTGAGCCGCGCCACCTAAACCTTATATAATAAGTTTTTGAGCTCAATTCGGAGTATGAGTTTGAACTTTGTATCTTCCGCTGAAACTACTTAAGTTTGGTTGTAATTTTGTATCCCTTAAAGTTTGGAACTTCTAGTTTTGTAATAATAATGAAGTGTGTATGTTTGTAATGTGGACCCATAATGTTTCTGTTGTACCACTTTAAGGGATGTGATATTTATAGAACGGTGTCTGTGGATGTCATGTCAACGACTATAGTGTACTACACATGCAGTGGTATGTTGGGTCACCGCTGCTGGTATCAGAGCAATTGCTTTGACCTTAGGTTGGAAACCTAGTAAAGGGAACTACATGTAGGAGTCTTAGGGCAACAGTAAAGAGTTCTCTAGATTATATGATGAGTATTCAATTGGGAATATTTCTTTATATTTTTTAGTGTGATAATTCTTTATTATGATGCACCATTATAATTAATGGATACTAATTATGAATATTTCTATATAGTGAAAATGGCACCAAAGTTTCCAAAACAGACCTTGGCAAGGAAAGAGGAGTCTCTCGATGATTATCAGGCGTCTTTAACTGAACAGCTTCGAGAACTTCTAAGGTTTTTGGTTACACAACTAATAGTCCGGTCAATACCATGACATACCATGATGGGAGAATGTTAGCCAAATATCGTGTTAGCATCCAACTACCAAAGAATCTTGGTTTATATCACGATTTACCTATGGGTGAAGGTAGAAGTCACCTAGCAGCATACCATGTTGCTATTTTGGAGGCGATAGCCAATGTTCGGGAACACAAAGCAGAAGAGTTAGCTGGAAGCACATACTCTGTGATTCCTCATGACTCTATAGATGAGGAGCCAGTACCAGATCATCTTACTTTAGTAAAGAAGCATCCAAAACTATCTTCTAAGTTTATGGATCTGTATCGACTGATGGTTTGGTCTTTGTATAAGCCTCATCAGGTTATTGTAGAAGATCAGATTGATATGTTAGAGGATTTAACTAATCCTGAACGAAGGGAGAAGTTAGCATCTAAACTGGAGAATGAAGTAGTGGATAGGGGTAACCCAATTTTTAAGGATATACTTATAGATCCAACATCTTTTACACCATATCCTTATTCACCTATGCCAGAAACCACTAGATATCCTAATGAGGGTACTAGTCATCTAGTACCGCAGAACTCTTGGGGAACCGAGGACTCGGAACTACCTATTGGAAACTCCGAAGGATGGAGGTACGGATCGATGGATGGATCTGCCGGGAATCCTATTCCCGTGGAAGACTCAGTTGGGGATATCGGGCAGACTAGTCGCATGGGAGTGAGATCTTATTCAGTTGATGGAAGAGATGTCCATGTGGAGGATGTAGAGTCCAATGAGGAAGATCCTGAAGAAAGGGTGTTTGAGTTACCAGAACATTATCCTACTCCAGATAACGTGCATTATCCAATTATAGCTCAGGACTATCATACCCAGCAGAGTACTTGGGGAGCATCGGAAGCAGAATATTCTATTGATGACTCAGCAATCGGAATACAGGAGGAGATTGAAGAAGACAGTGATGAGGATGATTCAGAGGACACCTCAGATGAGTTGGAAGGTATGGACACACTTCAGCTGGATTACGTGTCAAGTCCAGATACCTCTGATACTGAGTATCGTCCCTCAAGGAGGCAAGTCATTCCACAGACGGTGCGCCGTACCTCACGTCAACACGGTTATACTCCGGGTATGTACGATGAACGTCACAGCTTCTGGGGAGCGTGAACCTTGAGGAGGAGAATTCCAGTGAGCAATGCGGGAGATAGAGTTTGAGAACTTGATGTAATTAAATAAGTGGGTTAGCATCCACATGAGCTTGTAATACTTAAATAGTATGGGCTTGTAATCACATTGTATCGACTATGTTGTTTGTAATGTATAATATGTGTGTAATGCATATTTGGTTCTAATTTGGATTTTTTTTCCATTGTGTGACTAGTTCTACGCATGAAGTCGAGCTCAGAACACATATGCATGATGTAATTATGAGTGTTCGCTTTATGTTGCAGGACTAGGGGGTTATGGAAACATGTGTAGTGGAAGAGTCGGAACAGCAGCACAGGGAGCACGAAACCAAGGGAAAGGCGGATGAAGATGCCAGAATGCAGGCAACTTTACCACCACCACCCCCAATGAGGCCATTAAGGGAGCAGAATTTTATGCAATATATGCAGATGATGCAAGAGTCCCAGAACAAGTTTATGGAGGGGTTAATGGATCAAGTGGGATAGCAGAGGGCACCTCAAGGACGTGGTGTAAGTCTTTCGGATTTTTAAGATGCAAGGCCTTTACCTTTTGCATCCGCCCCAGAACCAATGGATGCAGATGATTGGTTAGCAGATAATGAGAGAAAGTTGAAAAACATAGGATGCAATGATGAAGAAAAGTTGAGGTATGCAACACATCTATTGACCGGACCTACAGTAGCATGGTGGGAGGGTTAGTTAGCTATGCAACTTCCAGGAAGAGAGTACACCTGGGAGGAGTTCAAGCAGAGATTCTGTGAATACCATGTTCCAGAAAGTATGATTGAGCTGAAGCGTAGGGAGTTTGAAGAACTACAACAGGGTTACTCCAGTGTCATGAAGTATATCCGGGAGTTTAGTGATTTATCTCGTTACGCTACTGATGAAGTCAGCACGGAGGCGAAAAGGAAGAAGCGGTTCATGCATGGACTGAATCCATTTGTGAAGATGCAGTTGAGGCTTGCCAACACCGAAACTTTCTAGCAATTGCTTGATGCAGCTATAACCTTTGAATATGATTACAAGAATGTCCAAGAGGACCGTAGGAAGAGAGCAAAGAAGGAAACAAAGAGGATTCAAGCAAGTAAACCTAAAACCAATTTGGATTTCAAACCCAGAAACAGACCCTACAACAACAATAACAAGAGTAGCAATAACAATGGAGGTTAGTTCAATCCTAGAAGGAATGTCATATGTCACAATTGCAAACTTCTAGGACATATTAGCAAGGATTGCAAGAAGCCAGTGATTATTTGTTATGGTTGTGGTCAAAAGGGTCATATCAAGCCAGAGTGCCTAAGTAAACCACCTAGTGGTTGGCCCACGAAGGGTGGAGGACAAGCTAGTGGAGGCAGTGGACAACCTAACATGGGAGGAAATTTTCTCAAGAATGACAATGGCAAGAGGAGAAGGCCTACTGGGAAGCTGAACTGTACAACTTTGGAGGAGGTGGATAACTCTGAGCACGCAGTAATAGGTACGCTTAACATCCTTACCAATCCCGGAAAAGTTTTATTTGATACGGGTGCAACTACTTCTTTCATATCTGAAGAATTATGTGATAAATTTGGGATTAGAAGGGCAACGTTAGCAAACCTATGACCGTAGTGACGGCTGGGGGAAACCTAGTGGTACACCAAATTAAGCAAGATCAAGTTGTCTAAATTTGTTGGTGTACATACTTTGCGGACCTATATGTGATTCCATTGAAGGGAATTGCAGTAGTGTTGGGTATGGACTGGATGACTGAACATGGGGCTCAGATAAATTGTGAGGATAAAATTGTTTCAATCAAGTCTCCAAGTGGAGGAATGATAGTATATCAGGAAGATAAACATAGTCATATCATGGTAGATCTCCAATTGAACTCAATGAAGGAGGTTAAGTTGGGAGATATTCCTATAATGAAGGAATTCCAAGATGTTTTTCTAGCAGAATTACCAGGAATGCCACCTGATCGGGAAATAGAATTCACTATTGACCTGATACCGGGTACAACACCAATAGCCCAAGCACCATATAAAATGGGTCCGAAAGAATTAAAAGAGCTTAAGGAGCAAATTGATGAATTAGCCCAGAAAGGATTCATTCAGGAGAGTGTATCCCCGTAGGGAACTCCGGTGATCTTTATGGACAAACGTGATGGAGGACGAAGAATGTGTGGGGATTACAGAAATCTCAGCAATGTCACCATCAAGAACAATTACCCATTACCAATAATTCAAGATCTATTTGACCAAGTCAAGGGAGCTGGAGTATTTTCCAAGATTGATCTAAGATCAGGATACCATCAGATAAAAATTAAACCTAAAGATGTTCCTAAAACAACATTTGTGTCAAGGTATGGGCATCATGAGTATCTCATCGTACCTTTTGGTTTGACCAATGCACCAGCAATATTCATGAATTTGATGAACAAAATCTTCATGCCTTACCTGGACAAGTTTGTCATAGTATTCATTGATGATATTTTGATATACTCTAAGGATAAAGAAGAGCATGTAGAGCATTTGAGAATAGCATTGCAAACCCTAAGAGAACATAAGCTTTATCCTAAGTTCAACAAGTGTGAATTCTGGTTGGACGAAGTAGAGTTTCTTGGTCATGTCACTAGTAGAGAAAACCCTACCGCCGGCGAACAGAAAAGGCTCATCCCCGGCGCTTCGGTGCTCGCCGGCAACCACCTCGTCGGCGGTAAGTCCTCATCGCCGGTGTTTTCGTAATTCGCCGGTGGTAGTATGCATCTACCGCCAGCGAGCACCTACAAACGCCAGCGGTAAGTCCTCATCGCCGGCTCCTTTCTTTTCGCCGGTGGTAATATGCTCTAGCAGCGGCGAGAACCTACAAACGCCAGGGATAAGTACGCCTTCCCGGCGCCTCCAATATTCGCCGGTGGTAGTTTAGTACAGGCGAAAGTTTATTCGCTAGGGATAGAACATTATTTCGCCAGGGGTAACATTATCAGGAGTTAAAAAAAGAAAATTGAAATACACACAAAATATACTATAATATTGATAGAATACACAGGATAATAACAGAATACACAAACCAGATACAGGAAATACACATATGTTCAAACTATGCATCAATAGCATTCAAATAGTTCACACAAGTGTAGAAAGTGACCATATATGACATAATATTACAAGTCTCCAGAGTTGCATGACACATTCAAACAGTTTCACACATTCAAACAGTTCATAGTTCACACAACAGATACTACTGGACTCCAACTAGCAAATAGACTAAAGAGGCAGTGGTGGCTGCGAGCATCATCACGACAAAGGGGGTCAACCAGCTCCTCCACATCTCCCTCCTCCGCCGTGCTAGAAACCTCGCGTAGCGAGTTTCCGCCTCCTCCAAAGTGGCATAGCCCTTGTAACTATTCCCGCAGAAACAATGGACCTGCCTCCTACAATCCTCCCAGTCGTCGTAGACTCCGGGAACCCTGCCCTCGTACACGACATACCACGGCATCTGCGCACACACACACAAGAAAGAAATTTTAGTGTTGTCAGCACATATTCATAATAGAGATATAACATATAGGTATGCAAGAAAGAAAAAGCATCGGATATAGCTAAGTAATTCTATGACTAACATTTGCATGGAAAGATAGGTATGCAAAAAGAAAAGAATAAAATAAACTAATCGTAATTCTATGACTAACATTTGCAGGAGACAATTTTGTGACTCGATCAGCTTTTCTTCGGCTTTGGCGGGAAGGGATGGATGCCACCTAGCGTGGTGAATGTCCTCCCATCGGCGACCATAGATAAGCGATCCTCGATCTCTGCATTAGTCAGCGGGATACCGCTGTAGTTGAATGTGGCACCTCTAGTCAAGACATCCCTCCTGAGTATCGTGCCAATCTCCAGCTGGATGGCACGGAACTCGGCTCTGATGTTTGCATCGGTCATTTCCGTAATGTCTCTGCCCCTTTTCTCGAGACCGGATGGCATCAAGAGTTGCTCCTCATCCTTTGCGTACTCCCTCATCTATAGGATGGCAAACCAGGGCTCCATCCCATTGTCAGTCGACGATTGCCTAAGGCAGGGGAAATTGGTTACGTGGGAGTTCACATAGATGCCTTTGGATCCTTTCTCATACTTGAGTGGGCCAACCGCGGCTCTGAAACCATTGAGGGCTTTATCAAGAGTACACTTGATGTCGGTGTATTCTTTCTGCACGTCTCTCCCGGAGTCGAGATAGATGACATGGGAATAATACGGTTGAAAGGCGATGAGGACGCACCCATTCTCTCTGCGCAAAACAGTCAGAATAAAACATCATCCTTGGCTATTAAGGAAATTCACGAAAGAATGTAATAGCGGGAAGTTTAGCGACCAACTACTTACTCGGGAAAGTATGGAAGGAGAAAGCAAGACTTGTCCTTATTCGCCACCAAGAAATCCGTGATATAATTTGCGACAAACGCTTGTTCCTTGTCGATGGTGCCTACAATCATGTAGAAGGGGTCCATGATAGCAAGGTGAGGGGTCTTCTCAACGATGATATCGTGCGCCATTTTTAGCGATACCAGACGGACCACGTTTCGATCGAGCCGTAACATGTGGGAGAGCTTGAAGATGTCTTCATACGTGATGAAGAACAACTCGCCGGGGGTGGTGGTGGCGAAGCCACAGTTAGTGGGCACCCTGACCGTGAAGAGCGGGTACGAGGGATTTTTATCTTTGAGAAGCTAATGCTCTAGATACCGAACAGTCTCATGCAGGCTATGCAGGTCCGGCGACAGCGTCTTGACAACATGGTCTGGCAGGATCCGTTCACCAAGGGAATGCATCGTCCTCCACTTGGTTGGCAGCTTGTCGAGAACCACTTTCTTGCTTGCTGCAGCGTCTTTCCCATGCTTCGGCTTCCGCTTCCTGCCGCCCTTCTTATGGAACAGAGGGGTGATGGTTTGTCTTATCACCTCCATGGCCGTTTCACGGAGTGTCCTCGGGGTAACCTTATCATGCGGCAGAGCGGTGAAGGCGGTAGGGTCTTCCGGCTTAGGTGTTTCTTGAGAAGAGAAGAGCTTCTTCTTCGTCATGGTATCACGAGCGGATGCCTTGGAAGGAGCAACATTGATGGGAGCCTCCAAATCAGCGATGAACGAATCGATGGGAGCCTTATCGATGTCCACCGCGTTGTCGTGCTCATGTGTCTCGGGCTCGGGAGGATCACCAGCAGGTGGAGGAGTGACCCTTTGGCTTGCCGCCGCAGGCATAGATGCTGGAGTGACCCTTTCTTGGCTTGCCGCCACAGGCACAGACGCTGGAGTGACCATTTCTTGGCTTGCCGCCGCAGGCACAGATGTTGGTGTGGGCCTTTCTTCGGTTTTCTTCAGCCGAAGTAGGGCTTTCGTCCATAGAAGGACATGATTCTTCAGTTGCCCGACCTTCAGCTCTTCTTCGGCACCCGGGGGTTGATGAGGAGGAACCAAGTGTGTGCATCCCGAGAACGATCGATCCACCTCAACCCGGTGCACGCTATCGTCCATAGGCTTGCAGTGGAACGTCCGGTGTGCTGGGTTCATGATGCGTCCCCTCGCAACATCCTTGAGCTTGTTGTCCACATACATGAGCATGGTGCAAGGAACACTTTGCTCCTATGAAGAAACATGCATGTGTAGGTCAGAGAGGGGAGGCGACGAAGTAATTAACTTGCGTAGAGGCTCAATTAATTACCGTGAGAGTGTCGAGCTCGGCTCGCATTGAGGGACCGGGGTCAGGCGTACAAGTGACCGAGGGGCTGCTGGCTGCCCCATGGCCGGCGAATCCTCCCTAGCACCTGCATTGGCGCCGGCGGGTGGAGTCACCAATATAGGCGCGTCTTGAGCCCGTGTAGCAGGAGGCCACATGTTGCTCGAGTTGCTGCCGTCTAGGCTGATCACCGGGAGTGGTCACGTTTGGCCGTTGGCGAAGTAAGTGGAGATCGACGCCACCATTCCAGGAATGATCTCATTGAACCGGCTGGCCACCATGCCATCGACCTTGCTGGCCACCTCTGCCTAGACCCTGGTGTCTACCTCGGCTTGGAGGCGCTGGTCAAAGGTTGCTTCCAAGTTTGCCACCTTCTCCAATAGAGTCGCGTGCTCCCGGTCCTTCTTCGCCTGCAGCGGGTCCTTGGTGGTGGGCACATCCAAGCCATAATCGACATGCTTGCGACCTCCTCCGGCGCCAGGGACACGGCCTATTATCGGCCTCTTCAACAGCGGCTGCTCCTTCATGATGTTCAAGCCCCTGATAAAAGGGTTGTCCCACGGGACGCCTGGGACGAGGAGCCAGACTAGTTCGCTTCTTCCGCGAACTGCAAGAAGTAGCATGAAGAATTTTAGAGATGGAGTTGTGGTGAGCAGTATGAAACTAGTAAGCTGGGAAAATTGCTTACCACTGCATTCTCAACTTGCACCACCTTCGGGTCGGTGACCAAGACAACACCCTCCACCACTATAGGGCTCGTGACAAGTTTCCCGTCCATCTCTTTACGGTACCAGGACCTGACAAATGCCCTGAAGAGCGGGTCCTTGTACTTGGCCCAAGGGTTCTCGATGCCCTTCTCTGCGTAGGTCTGGTCCTCCTTCTGCCACTTGTCTGCCTTGCCATCATAGCCACGGCAATCGAGACGGTGGCGACCGATGTTCTTCTCTGCCAGCTCCTTTCCCTAGGCCGACTAATCCTTGGTGTAGTCTAGGTCCTCGTTTTCCAGGAAGCGCGTGTAGTCCTCGGGCGTAAGCCGCGGGAAGTGGCGCTTGATCTCTTCCCACAGCTCGTTGTTAGCAATCATCCCCCTTAGCATGGTTTTATAACCGCTGAGGTTCCTGGTGAACCTGCCGAGGGCGAACTTGTTAACGATGTTCTCCTTGGGATCCAGGCTCGTGAAGCCCTCGGGGAACTGGTACCACGCGTGCAGCCACAAGAGGAGTTGGTCATGTCGATGCTTCTTCTTCTTTGTTCGGAGTTTCGTCTCGTTGACATTGACGACGTCCCGAAGGATAGCTCCCAGCTAGAGGCCGTACCCCCTTGCGAGATGCTTCGGCTCCGTAGAGATACCGGTCTTGGGGTCCACCGCTGTGAATGTCTCCTTCGTGGCGCCGACCGTGTTCGGTCGCCACTTCTTCCATTCCCTCTTGGCCTCGGTCGTTGTCTCTGAGCCACCCCGGCGGCACCACTGTCGGTGGTCTCGTCGCCCCTCTCATGATGGCCATCAAGGCCATCATCGATGCCCATCTCCTCACCGCCATCATCGGTGGTCTCCTCGTCTTCTTCTCCCCTACCTCCTCCAGCTCTGTGTCCTCGGACATGAGCCTGTAGTGCTCCTCTAAGTCTCGCTGGCCCCGATCGTCTTCGTTGCGGTTTCCAGAAGACGACATGGCTATACCAAGCATTACACAAGCAAAAAAGAAAGGATTTTAGATATGCAAATTCATGGCGAAAATCCGGCATGACCTTTGCTAAAAATGGTCATGCCTGAGTGCCAGAAATTCGTCGGAACAGAAGTTAATCGACATTCCGGCGAAACATTGGCACTCAATGTACCTGCACAACATTCACAGCTACAACAACACTGCTACATCCACCATATTTGGCACAAAAACAGGGGCAGCCGTAGCTAAACCACCATAATTCAACCACCATGTCAAAAACAGGGGCAGCTGTAGCTTAAGCCACTAGAATCCATCTCACAACATCACTAAATCAAAATGTGCTCACTGAGGGTGCTGAGAACCTAGAGTTTAGGCTTGACGTAGCGTGCGGTCGCGGACGAAGTGGATGTGGTGGTGCTCAGGCCTCCTCCTCCACGTTCTTCTACAAAAAGAAAACAGATTAGGAAATTAGTTAACTAACTATCATACATAGAATAAAGATCCATACATAGAAGTTTTAAAAAGGTCCATGGTAGCCTATTGATTCTTGGCGAAAAGCCACATAACACCATTAAATGGAGAATCACATTAAAAAGGTCCATGGCAGTCTGTAGTGGAGTGTCGGGCTTCTCTCTCCTCTCCTGGGGATGGGAGACTGACTGGAAGTGGCGCTCCGGGGAAGGAGACAAAGGAGGCTGGGGTGGCCGCGGCGGACGGGTTTTCTATGGTGGTGGTGGCTTTTTTCCTCCAAGGAAATTTGGCCGTGTTTGATTGCAGCTTAGACTTAACCTTCATCGACCAGCTAATTCTACTCTTTTGTCTGAAAATAAATAAGCTAATCCTACTCCTGATATTCTCGGTGGTATCAGTCAGTGTCACGGTTCATGGACTACCTATCAATCATTTCTCTATTTTCTAATGGCGAGGGGAGAGAGAAAGGGAGGGGAGAGGGGGCCGGGTAGGACTCACCTCGCTGACGGCGGACAGCGGCGGATCAACGGGGTCGACGACGGGTGGACGGTGGCAAATCGATGGGCAGGATGCGCAAGATCTCGTCCGGCGTGGGGCACCCCGTGTACTCCTCGACAGCGAACTTGTAGTGGAGAGGCTAGGGTTAGGTAGTGGAGGGCGAGGAGGAGAGAGGAAGGGAGGGGAGAGAGGGCCGGGTGGGACTCACCTCGCTGACGGCGGACGGCGGTGGATCGACGGGGTCGACGACGGGCGGACGGCGGCAAATCAACGGGCATGATGCACAAGATCTCGGCTGGCGTGGGGCACCCCGTGTACTCCTCGACGGAGGACTTGCAGTGGAGAGGCTAGGGTTAGGTAGTGGAGGGCGAGGGGCAGAGAGGAAGGGAGGGGAGAGGGGCCGGGTGGGACTCACCTCGCTGACGGCGGACGGTGGCGGATTGACGGAGTCGACGACGGGCTAGCGCTCGAGGCAGAGTGTGGTGGGGATCAATCTATCATCAGAGTGTGGTGACGACACCCTTATCCTGCGGGTGGGACCCATAGTCAGAGTACCCCTGGCGTATGAGTGTAATCGCCGGTGATAACCTTAGGGTCACTGGCAGGTGGGGCCAGCGTGTTGTACCCCCGGCGTATGTCCCAAATTTGCCGGGGGTAAGTTTTTTAGGCAAATTAACACACATTAAATGGTAACCTTAGGGTCACTGGCAGGTGGGGCCAGCGCATGGTACCCCCGGCGTATGGCCCAAATTCGCTGGTGGTAAGATTTTTTTAGGCAAGTTAACGCACATTAAATGATAACTAGGGATGTAATCGGATCAGACCGCCAGAGGCAAACACACATAAAATGATAGCAATTCCATCGCAGGCAAACACACATAAATTGATGGCTAGGTTATATTAGTTGCAATTCCATCGCCATCTCTGTAGGAGTTTAATGAGTATGTAGTACACACTTATACATAAAATCATTAATAAGAGATACACATAAAATGATGAGTGTTAATTTCTCAACCACACCAATCTTATTGTTTCTTCTTCGCACTCTGCTTCTTCTTCTTGCCCTTCTGCTTGGTCTTTTTTGACTTGACCCCGCCAGTCTCATCATCGTGACTCCTTGTGTATGGAGGAGTTGTTGTAGCTCACGACCTAGGTAGCGTGGTCCTTCTTATTCTTTTTGTGTATGCTGCATCATCTTCATCGGGTTCTTCCATCATCGGGTCACCGACGAGTCCGTCGAAATCTTTCTCGTCAGCGACTCCATCCATTCTGATGAGGGCCCTTTTGCCTCTCCTCACGATGACACGGCTAGGCCTTGATGGGTCGGTAATGAAGAAGCATTGCTCGACATGCTTAGCCAGTACCCATGGCTCATTTTGCGCGGTGCGTTTCTTGGTCTTGGATTTGTTGGGCAAATGCATGGTGGTGAAATATTCGTCTTCTTTTCTAACATCTGTAGCCCATGGGACACGGAACATCGGTAGATTCTCCCCGACATAGTCGAGCTCCCAAATTTCTTCGATCCTTCTGTACTATCTTTTCTTCTCTTCACCTGTGTAAGATTCCATCGTCACACCGGAGTTCTGATAGTCGCTTCTTTTGTCTCTCTCCTCCGTGTAGAATGTGTAACCGCTGATGTTGTATGCTTGATAAGTCATGAGGTTTGGCGCGGGCCCGTAAGACAAGGCCACTGTGATTCTGTCCGCGATGCTTGTCATTGGCGGGGGATTGGCATCAATCTGGTCTTTGAACCAGCACGCGAAAGAGGAGTTGTGCGCTCTAAATACCTCTTCTTCCGTCATTGGCTTGTTAGCATTGTTCTCGATCATGGTTTTGTGTTTTTCTATCCAAGGTGTGACATCGTCCATGTGCTGTAGAGCTACTAAGTGGGCCCTGTCAAAGTCGGCTCTCCTATCAGACTGATCCACGTCTATTTCCTTCTTGCCGGTGCGGTGGCCTACTCCCTCAAACCTGCCGAGGTGCTTGTTCATGGGCAAACCAATCGGACGTGGGTTTTCCTCGTTTAGATAATTCTTGCAGAAAGAGACGCACTCCTCGGTGAGAAAGCCCTGGACGATGCTTCCATCTGGATGTGCCTTGTTATGGACGTATCCTTTGATGATCCTGTTCATTCTTTCTAACGCCATCATCTTGTGAAGGAACGGAGGCCCGAGATCCTCGATATCGTCCACTATATGCAGCAGCAGGTGGACCATGATGTCGAAGAATGCGGCGGGAAGTACATCTCCATCTCGGATATGATGGTGACTATCTCTTCCTGCAGCCTCCCGAGTTTCTTGACGGTTATCGACTTCCGAGTGATGACGTCGAAGAAGTTACAGAGGCTAGTCAGCGTTGCACGGACGTGTGGTTCCATGATCCCTCGGATTGCAACCACAAGTATCTGCGTCATCATGATGTGACAGTCACGAGACTTCATCCCGCTGAAGATTCCTTTCGTCGGGTCCAGCCATCTACGTATCAGCCCCGTGTAGCCTAAGGGATACTTGGTTCCGAGGAGGCAACCGATCATCTGTTCGAGCTCGTTAGGATATAGAGTGAAGTAGGAGGGACGTGGGGTTTCACTCTTCTTTTCCCTTTTTCCCTTAGGATCTTCCATCTCCTTTTCAACCGGCTGCTTCCCCGCCCTTTTGCGCTTGCGATCGTTTGTCTCCTCCTCAACCCTAGAAGAAGACAGGGGGTGAAGCTCTTCTCTAATATTTAGGGCCTTCAGGTCGTGTCTTGCTTTCAGCCCGTCTTTGGTCCTATCAGGCATGTTGAGCAGAGTGCCAAGCAAGCTTTCGCACACGTTCTTTGTGATATGCATGACATCAAGGCTATGAGGCGTACCGAGGATCTTCCAGTACGGCAAGTCCCAAAACACGGACCTCCTTTTCCATACCCTCATGAGCGGGCCGTGTTCCTTTTCCTTCTTCTTATCTCCTCGCTTCCGCTTATCCTTCTTTATCTTACCCGGCGGAGGGCAGTGTTTCTAGCTTTTCAACAAAGCATCGATCTCCTCGCCGCTGCGCTTAGGAGGAGGTACTTCGAGCTCATCCTTGCCGTTGAACAGATCTCCACGCTTCCTCCACGGGTCATTCTCGGGTAGCCACATTCGAGTCCTCATGTAGACGGTTTTCGAAGACCCAAGATCCTTACCCAACTGAAGAAACGACGTCCTTTCCATGCACCTCACACAAGCCTTGTGTCCATGGCACACCTGGCACGCGATATATCCGTATCCGAGATAGTCCTGCACCGTCGTGATCAGCGCTGCTTTTAGACGGAAAGGTTGTTGGAGGTGAGCGTCCCATGTTTCTACCCCTTCGTCCCACAACATGGCTAGCTCCTCCTTCAATAGCTCAAGATACAGGTTGATATCGCTCCCTGGCTGCGTCGGCCCTTGGATTAGCATGCTCATGTGTATGTACTTCTTCTTCAGGCATAGCCTTGGGGGGAGGTTGTACATCCATACAAACATGGGCCAGGTGATGTGCTTGCTGCTCTGGTTCTCGAACGGATTGAGTCCGTTGGTGCTTCCACCCAGTCTGATGTTCCTTGGTTCTTTCCCGAATTCTTCATACTCATCGTCTAATGCTTTCCACTGGCTTGCATCTGAAGGGTGCGTCAGCACTGGGTTTTCAACCCGCACTGGATCCTTCATCACCGCCTCCTTCCTTTCCACGTGCCAACGCATGAGCTTCGCTTCCTAGGGGTCCGCGAAGTACCGCTGGAGACGGGGCCTGAACGGGAAGTACCACACAACTTTTCGAGGAGCTTTTCTCGTCCCTCTCTTGTATCGAGGCTCGCCACACCATGGGCACGCGGTCAAGTCCTTGTGCTCGTTCTGATACATCACACAGTCACTGATGCAGGCGTGGTATTTTTCATGCGGTAAATCGAGAGGGCACACCACTTTCTTGGCCTCCTGTAGGCTACCTGCCAACGTGTTATCTTTAGGTAAGTGCTTCTTCAAGTATCGGAAGAGATCGTCTGCGCTTGTGTTGTTCCATCCGCATTTTGCCTTCATCTCTAAAAGATCGAGAGTAACTCTCAAGCGGGTCTCCTCTGACCCATGACCTGCATCGTACAACAGAGTTCTCGAGTCTATCTCCAGTTGATCCAGCTTAGACTTCCGTCTACCGGCGAATCAGGGGTCGGTCGATGCGTTGCCAATAAGAATTTCCTGAAGATGAGGGTCGTGCACGACCGCGGTTACCGGGTATTACTACTCATGTCCTCATCGTCCGCATGTTCTTCTTCTTCCCGACCTTTTTCATCACCATCGTCGTCGTGTGTGACATCCCGTTCTTCTCCCTCCTCATGCTCTTCATTTTTGTGTTGAACGTCGTCCTCTTCCTCATGGTCATCTTCATCATCCATCCACTGAGTGTAGCCCTCCATGAAACTATACCTGAGCAGGTGCTCATTCACCATGCGTGACAAGGGGTCAAACAATGACGATAGTTTGCATTTTCGACATGGACATTTTATTTCCATGCGGTTATTTTGATACATGTCGGCAGTCGCGCGTTCCACGTATCTATCCACGTCGCTTTCCTTCATCTCGATTACCATCATCACCTGCACGATAAGAGAATAGATTAGAACCGTCGGCTCGGCTTTCACGGAAAAATTCGGCATGACCTTTGCTAAAAATGGTCTCGCCTGAGTGCCAGAAATTTGCCGGAACGAAAGTTAATCGACATTCTGACAAAACATTGGCAACTCATTGTACATGCACATTCCACCGGCAAAACAACACAAAAAAGGTCCACATATGTGTGCAACCACTTTTCACCATCACAAGTGACATCACCACAGTGACTTGTAGCCAACTCATGCACACATTCCACCACATTATACCTATTAATTGACGCGAGGTCAAGAGCACCGGAGAGACGCCAAACGTCGACCTAAGAGAGAGTGTGTGTGTGTTGTCGGGACCTTATGCTCGAGATCTAGATCTACCAATAGAGAGAAGTGGAAAAGGTGGTGGATAGAGATATAGATCTAGATCTTGCTAGGTAGATCTAGTAATGCATGCGAGGGGAGTGACATCTCCTCAAATATATCAAACTTGGTTGGTTGAATTAGCTAAAATGGGTGGGGAGAAGTGGGGGAATGAGCTAGAAAAGCTTGGGGTTGAGTTTCCATGAAAAGTTAGCTAGTGGTGAGTGAGGAGGTGTTGGTAGGTGGCTGGTTCGAGCTGGTAATAAATCCCAGGTTACCACCGGCAGAAATAGCGAAGGCGACGGCGGTAATAGCACGACCCAGTGGCCCACCCGGCCCCACATCATCCCCGGCGAGCTTATAAGAATTCGCCGGTGGTATGTGCACCTATCCGTTTCGCCAGCGGTAAGTGGCAGCCCATCCGGGGGGCACGCGGCCCACTCTATCCCTGGCGAGCTCAGGCCTGGTTCGCCGGCGCTCCTTCTTATAGCCCCGGCATGCAAAGCCAGATTCGTCGGCGGTAAGTGGCGCCCCATCCGGGGGGCATGCGGCCCACCCTATCCCTAGCATGCACGCGACGAGTTCGCCGGCGGTACATGTCATAGCCCCAGCATGACAAGTGTGTTTTGCCGGTGGTAACAGTACGCAGGTCTGGAAGCCCTTACCGCCGGCGAGCATGTTCCCACTTCGCCGGCGGTAAGGGGTGCTGCTATAAGCTTTTCTCTAGTAGTGTGTGATCAGTAAGGATGGAATTGCTGTAAATCCGTCCAAAGTTCAATTAGTGCTGGAATGGGATGCACCAACCAATGTGAAGCAAATCCGAGGTTTCTTAGGTATGCTTGGTTATTATCAGAGTTTCATTGAAGGTTTCTCCAAGATAGCTGGACCAATGACCAAATTGTTAAGAAAGAATACACAATTCATATGGGATGAGAAGTGCGAAGCAAGTTTTCAGGAGTTGAAAACCATATTAGCCACCAGACCAATCCTAGCAGTTCTGGAAATAGGAAAAGATTACACAGTATATTGTGATGCATCTAAGGAAGGATTAGGTTGTGTGCTTATGCAAGGTCGTAAGGTAATTTCTTATGGATCTAGACAACTGAAACCACATGAAGTGAATTATCCAACTCATGATTTAGAGTTAGTAGCAGTAGTCTTTGCTTTAAAAGGATGGAGGCATTTTCTCTATGGGGCAAGGTGTGAGTTATACACTAACCACAAAAGTCTCAAATATTTCTGCACTCAAAAGGAATTGAAAATGAGACAGAAGCGTTGGCTAGAGTTAATTAAAGATTATGATCTAGCAATCAATTATACCCCTGGAAAAGCAAATGTTGTGGCAGATGCTTTAAGTCGGAAAAGCACAGATACGCAACCTATTAATAGAGAACTGCCAAAAGAACTACAGATGGATTTGGAAAGGTTGGAAATACAATTCCAGAATGGAAGTGAGAAGAAATTGGTATGGATTTTATCACAGGGTTACGCATGACACCGAAGCGGAAGGATATGATATGGGTGATTGTTGATTCACAAAACATGCGCATTTTCTTCCAGTAAACCAAAAGCATAATGCCGAAAAATTAGTGGAAATGTATATCAAAGAGATTGTGAGTAAGCACGGGTTACCCAAGAGAATTGTATCAGACAGAGGATTTGTATTCACGTCAGCATTTTGGAAACAATTACATGAAGCACTTGGCTCAAGGTTGGATTTCAACACAGCCTATCATCTAGAAACCAGAGGCCAGATAGAAAGAACCAATCAAATAATGGAGGACATGCTTAGAGCTTGTGCATTAGATTTTGGAGGTTCGTGGGAAGATCATCTACCATTGGCAGAATTTTCTTACAATAATAGCTATCAGTAGTCTGAAGGTAGCACCATACCAAGTACTATACGGGAGAAAGTGTAGATCACCTATATGTTGGTATGAACCTAGTAGTAGCAAGGAATTTGCACCAGACTATATCAAGGAAAAGCAAGATATGATCGATATTATTAGAGATTGATTGAAGATAGCTCAAATCGACAGAAGAGTTATGCTGATCAAAGCCGAAGATCATGGCATCCAGAAGTGGGGGATATGGTATATCTCAAAGTAAGTCTAATGAAGGGAGTGAAGAGATTCGGAGTCAAAGGAAAACTAAGCCCAAGATATATTGGACCATTCAAGATACTGAGTCAGAATAGAACAATAGCTTATGCTCTCGAGTTACCAAAAAGGCTAGCTCAGATTCACAATGTTTTCCATGTATCACAACTCCGGAAATGTCTTAAAGTTCCTGATGATGCTATCACACATCAAGAGATTGAGTTACAAGCAGATTTGACTTATGTCGAGAAACCCTGTAAAATTCTAGAGGAGAACTAGAAAAGGTTGAGAAACAGGGCAATCAAATACTGCAAGGTACAATGGGAACCTAGAGCGAGAAGCCACATGGGAGAAAGAGGATAACTTAAGAGAAGCATATCTAGAACTATTCAGGTACTCATCCAAGAACTTCGGTATGAAGTTTAATTTAAGGGGGCGAGTCTCTAACACCCCAGCATTAGGATCCAACGAAGGGTAGAAATAGGAATCTGAGTTTGTGCATGCATGCATTTGTAAAAAAAATCAGGGTAAATTTTTCGCCAAACAAAAACCTAAAGAGATCAGAGTTTCTTTCACTAACGAGAGGTAGGAATAGCTCTTTATAGTGACTGCTATGAATTTTGACATGACCTTTAGGAATTATTGAGTCTTCGGGGAAGTTATTTTGAATTCAAGTTTGAAATTTAAATCAATTTGAAAGTACTTGAAAATTAGAAGTTACTAATATTAAATTGTTTTCCAAAATACTTTATTAACATTGTTTGATTATATTATAGATATATTAAACAACAATAAGGATTTAAGACAAGGAAAATTAAATAAGAAATGAATTCTTATTTCTTTATTCCATAATAATATTACAAATGGTGATAAATACACCAAAAACTGAATATTACAGAGAATAGAAACTAATGAAATAAAACTTTATTAACTTAAAATAATATCTTTACAAGATTCTTTACAAAAAGAATAAAAAGAAGGTTACAACTAAAATCTATACTACCTATCTATTCCTATACTAAATCTTGAGTATCCAGATCTTGTTCCTGCAAATAAGAAATAACAACTAAAAAGAAAATAAAGGGTTAGTTAGTTAGTTAGTTTTACTCTCAGTGGTGAACAGTGAAGTGCACTATTCATATTACATCATATAGTAATTAAAAGAGGGGCAAGTTTCACCAGGGCAGTAACTAGTAAAAGGGTAACATGTGAAGATTATTTCACTGGATCTGATCCACAACCAGATCACATAGCTAGACAGCTTAGTCACTTAAATGCATGGAATGTGCAGTCAAAACATCAGCAGCAGTACGAGTACTCAAAAGAGAGCAACCTGCCGTAGCATAGCCACTAGGGAGATCAGATTACCTTCTCAGGGTACATAGCCAAGCACACACTGAATCTGCCAAATTCCCAAACAAATTCACCAGCCCAGAAAGCCAACAAGTTAGCCATCCAATATCATGATGGTAACATAAGGAGGGGGTGGAGCAGGTGGATAGCAAGGCCAAGTACAAGATCACAGGAGCAGCACCAGGAGGTGTAGAGCCAGATCAAGCCAGCAAGAACAAATTAGCCAGATCAAGCCAGCAAGAACAAGTCAACAAGATCACGCCAGCAAGCAACGCCACAACCTCACCAACCATCAAGTAGTGTGGTGAGTACACACAAAACCATCACATGATCCAATCATCATAGAGTAAATAGAGCATGTGTTGTTTTATATGGATCTTCTCAAAAAGGAACACCCAAGTGATGTGTATATCCATCCTAGCAGAAAGATAAAAAGGCAATAATAAATCTTTACAAGCTACTACCAAGACCTCAGCCTTTGCATCACTAATCTTGGATAGAAATCTCTAGTTTAATAACTAGATACACAGACATCCTTGAATGAACATTTCTGGGCACATCCTATGGATGGTAGCACCTCAGAAATGATACATCTTAAAACTCCATTGATGGCTCAATGCACGGCGCCCAGAAAAGTGCTTGGTGCGTGGTTGATGTAGAGCTCGTTGGGAACCCCAAGAGGAAGGTATGATGAGCACAGCAGCAAGTTTCCCTCAGTTATGAAACCAAGGTTTAATCGAGCTAGTACGAGCAAGGAAACACCCCAAAGGTGTTACTAGCTGAGCTTTGGTAGGGCACACTACCGGTGCTAGTAGCAACGTGGAGACCCGCACAACACAACCACAGAACTTTGTCCCCAACTTGCGATGAGGTTGTCAATCTCACCGTGTTTTGCGGAAAACAAAGGGTTAAACGTATCGAATGGAAAGAAGTAAAAGTTTGCAGAAAGTAAACACAAAGCAGTAAAAGATTGTAGATTGTATGTAAAATACAAGGACCAGGATCCATAGTTCACTAGAGGTGGCTCTCCTTAGATAGATAACATGTTGGGTGAACAAATTACAGCGGGGCAATTGACAAACACCGAGAAAGCAATACATGCATATACTAATCATCTTGACTCCTTTGAGACTTGATTGGGCATTACAACATAATACATAGACCGCCATCCAACTGCATCTATGACTAATAATCCACCTTCAGGTTATCATCCGAACCCCCTCCAGTATTAAGTTGCAAGCAACAGATTATTGCTTTACGAACTACGTGTAAAGTAAACAATACGATTGTTCTATGAACAAAGGATTGTTGTTTTCTCCCTAGTAGCAACAGCATATCTAGTAGCTTAGAGATTTCTGTCACTCCCCCAGATTACCAGAACCCACTATCGAGCATAAATACTAACTCTTGGAGTTGCTAGCATCTACTTGGCCAATATAGCTACTAACAACGGAAAGCATGCAAGATCTCAAATAACAAAGACATGATAGAATCAATAATCAATCTGAAATAGCATCTCAATATCCATCGGATCCCCGCAAACACAACATGTATGATTACAAATATATGATCTTGATCATGAACGGAGCTCACAAGATCTAAACATGAAAGCACAAAGGAGGAGAACCAGCCATCTAGGTACTACATGGATCCGTAGTCCAAGGATGAACTACTCACGCATCACACCGGAGGCTTGCATGATGATGAAGAAGGCCTCCAGGGTGAATTCCCCTCTCCGGCAGGGTGCCAGGAAGAGCTTCAGATCCCTCCCGATCTAGGGATGGAGATGACGGCGGCTACAGACTCTTTTGTGGATTTTTGATCGGGTGCTTAGGGTTTTCGTCCCGAGGGCAATATATAGGCGGAAGGAGAGGCCGAGGGGGTGCCTGGGCTGGCCACACCACCCCCTGGCGCGGGCCAGGCCTGGCCACGCGGCCAGGTGGTGTGGCCGCCCTCTGGCCCTTCTCTGTCTCGTATTCTGGCACTTGATCCCTTCCAGAAAAATAGGCACTTTGTCTTTTGTCCCGTCCAATTCCGAGAATATTCATTTCCTGACTTTCCTGGAACCAAAAACAGCAGAAAACAGGCAGCTGGCACTGTGGCTCTTTTTAATAGGTTAGTCCAAGAAATCATATGAAAAGTACTCCAAAGTTGGAACAAAACACAAGAAAGTGGATAAAACCAAGCATGGAACATCAAAAATTATAGATACATTTGCAATGTATCATCCATCTTAAATAGTAAGGATCCACCCTACTATTCTTACGAAAGCCTATCAAATCATTTTCCTAAACACTATAGGAATCATACCTAGGAATTATCCATCATAGGATATGTGAGATAGGAAGCAACAGGTGAAAACAACTAGTTTTCCATAGCTTTGCCACAGACCAGCATCACAAGCCTGAGAACATTAATGAGTACCACAGGCTAATTTATCCAATAGAGTTTTTCAACTCTTAGACACTCTTGAATACAAACGGAAAATAGCCCAATATCAGGACAAAGCTTGTGTACCAATCAATAGATGGTGTCACAATAACCATGCTTGACAAGCAATTCATATACACAGGCTACTTTGTCTAATCCTCTCAAATATAGACTTAATCACTTTCCTAAAATAACAATTAGGAATCATATTTAACATCTCTACATTCTATCATCAGCAATTATCAGAGAGTAATTTGATTAGATATCCAACTCCAATTCTTTCATACCAAAGCATATCAACAAGAACCAGAGAACTAATCTCAATCCAGATCATAGCCATGATGTCACCAATTCGATACAGGACGGTAAGTAAAAGTTCAATTAACAGCTTACTGACTGGAATTACTGTCGACACCAAGAACCACAGTATAGTAGTGAACCATACACAACTAGATTTAGTAGGAAACCACCTCAGATGAACATGGTATCAAGGGATGAACCCTAGCACAGAGGGATGAACCCTAGTGCCATGGATAGACATAATTAGGGTTCATACATTGCAAGCACTCAGAGGGTAGCAAGGTAAGCTAGAGAATAAGAGAGGGAGAGAGAGGAACTCACCCGTGGTCCTCGCTGAAGTTAGGAGAGGAAGCAGAATCATCGACGAGCGCACACGGCGGCATGGGAAGCACCAGAGGGCACTGCAACCCGGGCACGACGGCCACATCCACACGGGCAGTAGCGGCGGCACCACAGGACCACCAGAAGCTCAGCACAACACCACCGGAGTGGCGGAATCCATATCGCCGGCAACCCCCAAACCCTAGGGTTTGGGATGGAGTCAGCCTGGACAAGAGAGGGGCTTACAGATGAATCGAATAGGACCAAATGGCGGAGTGGCATCGGCTACCTCGCCACACACCATGGCGGCGGCCGGGGAAGCCCAGGGAGGCCAAAATTGAGCGGCGATAGCGTCGGCTTCGTGATGGCTCTGCGGGGACGAGACATTTTTAAAAACTAAATAAATTCATTTTTAAACTCTTAAAATAATACTAGTCATTATAAAAATACTAAATATAATGTTTATGAAAATTTCAAAGACTTCAAGTAATACTTTTATTTTATTAATTAAAGAAAATAGCAAACTTTTACTAAGAGGGTAAAACACACAAATAAGAAGATAATAAACCATTGCATGACATTACTATGTATTGCATATTGCTTCTTTAAATATTGTCCTTACCGGGCAATAATGGTTCTCTGTAGAAACCAGAGCTCAAGGTCAGGTGGAAGCATCCGACTTCACTACCTTGCAATCACAAGGCAAGTTCATCACTTGCTCATGTCCTTTCAAGAGTCTTTATCAAAGATATTGCAAATGGTGTTTTATCATCTATGATCTAGAAAAAGAGAATATTATCTTCTCAAATAAATAAGATGTTGTTATCATCCTAAGTGGTGATACGGATAAGGTGAGCAATGGAACTTAGGTTTCCAATTGCAAGAGAGTCACCATAGGATTAACAACCCATGACATTAGTGATTCTAGCATCGTATATTACACGTTAACCATGAGATTTGGAATGGGACAGAGAAGTCAGCTGGATCTTCTTCCTTTCATATGTAGGCAAGATGATATTAACGTGATGTTGTGATTCCTTGTGCGGATCTAGCATATGGGTGGGCACCCTTAGGCCCACGATTTTGGTATCTAGATTATCTGTGAGCCGCTGTCGGGGGTATAGTCAGACCTTTATGGATCTTGCCAGGGGCATAGCCGGCTCATAGAGTCTTCGGGAACTCATCAGGGTTGTAGCTTGCCCGAAAGGGGGCTTAACAGAGATGGAGCTCGGCTCGAAGGATCATGCAGACATATGGGGTCGCGGAGAGGGGCAGTGATTGGCTTGGATCACCTACTGGGCCCTACATCACAGAATTGTGGACGAGAAAGTACGCACAGTTGTGCAACAAGGAGTTGATCTCTCATGGGTAAAGCAATGCACCTCTACAGAGTGTAAGAACTGTAACTTGTTACTCCCTTTTTCGAGAAGGAACTGAAAACGCGGTAGGAAAGGAACTCCATGAAGTTCTGGTCAACCTGTGAAGGCTGATGGGCATAGTTTTTGATAATAAAAACAATTTTGAAGAAATGTTTATGAAAACTGCATAGTTCCAAGGACTACGAGTCCGAGGTGGTAGATAGAGCATCAAACTTCCCACCTTGCATATAATGAACTTGCTAGGTAACGTTGTTACTCACCCTTTCCTTTGATCCCCTGCTTATACTCTGAGGAGCTAGAAGACACTTTGATATGCGCGACTGAAGGGCAATTGGATGTCTACTACGAGGAGCCAGACCTGTCCGGAGGAGTAGAAGGGGTGGACTACGAAATATGCTATGGAGTGGAGGGCAACGAGTCCGAGTAGTTGCCTTAGTTATTAGTAAACCAGTTGAGCCGAGCAGCCTAAACCTTATATAATAAGTTGTTGAGCTCAACTCGGAGTATGAGTTTGAACTTTGTATCTTCCTATGAAACTACTTAAGTTTGGTTGTAATTTTGTATCACTTAATGTTTGGAACTTCTGGTTTGTAATAATAATGAAGTGTGTATGTTTGTAATATGGATCCGCAATGTTTCTGTTGTACCACTCTGAGGGATGTGATATTTACAGAATGATGTTCTGTGGATGTCATGTCAACGACTATAGTATACTACACATGCAGTGGTATGCTTGGTCATCACAATGGATGTAAGACCCAGAGGTGGCGGCCCGATCTACCTGTTCCTAGGAAAAGTTGGTTTCCCAGGACACAGATCTGGTCCCCATCACAGATCTGATCTAGGGGCTAGGTGAAGACGGCCTCTCCATATATGCCGTAATTTCTGACTTTCTCTAGTGGCACCTAGCGCATCTATAGAGGATATCTCATATAGCGTGGGACTAGAGCGGTAGTGATGACCCCACTCGCCTCCATCCTAGGAAGAAATATGATCTTTCTTCGGAGGTCTATCTAGCACTGATGCGCTTCTGACTCCAAAGGAGGTTAGAGACCTGCCGACATTGGTGGTTCCGCTTCACCAGGATGCTCGTTGGGATGCCATCTTGGTGGCCTTACCCGTATGCAACGCTAGAGGGGTGGAAAACAGAGACAAGTTCGGGGATGGATCTAGGAGCGAAGATGAGGTTGCTGATGAGGAGTCGCTGGCCCTAGAGTCATCTGCGACCCTCTCTTCGAGCGAGGGGGGGGGGAGGAGACCTCCCATGGTCAGGCCACCATAGAGGAGGCCTTTAGGGAGGAGAGCGAGGCGACCCTAGGTAGCCTCACTACCGTCCCCCGACTTCGTGCTTCGTCCTCCACCGAAGCCCAGGGGAATGTAGATGTTGTCGAGCTTCCTTCGGGGATCACCCTGAGGCTCCTTCTACGGGGCCACTCCTAGAGGGTGCACCCCACGGAGCGCTAGACATAACTCAAAAGCGCTCGCTGGAGATGGCATAGGGTGAGCGGCCATAGCTGGAGCTTCTCCGCCTTCACTGAAGAAAGCGAAGTGGTCCCGGGATGGCTTGTGCTGGTAATAACCTTTTTTTGGCTTCTCTCTTCAATGCATGACTTGGTGGTGCTTGTTTTCATTCTTGGGGAGCATTGAGCGCCTAGGGAGCGGGAAGGTCAGTCCCGCCCTCTAGGGCTCCGCCACCAGGTCAGGGGAACATCCTAATATATGAGAGTCAAGTATTCCCGGGCCTTTCATGCAAGGATATCCTCTTTCTTTCCTTCCGATTGACATCTTTTGGCTGATTCCGTTGTTGCTGCTGGTAGACTTCATCATGTCTGCGGGAGTCACCTTCCCCGCCGGTCTGTCATTGGAGGAGGAGGGAGCCCTGGGTGCTGAGGGCACTAGCCTTCAGGGTTGCTACATGAGGATAAGGCTTCTCCGGGATGGGAGCTCTCTGCCATTCCTTAGGCCCACATGCGCTCCTCTGAGAAGGAACCCTCAAACTAAACCGAATGTGCTCTTGGAGCCCCTATGGAGAACGACCGGGGTCTACCTCCCCGAGAGGCCGCTTCTGCACGCATCTAGGTAGGCACTTGCTCTCGAGCCCAGAGTGCTCGGGTGCTGGCACGGAAAGCGCTGGAAGCTTGAGACGGGGTGGGTGTTGCTCTCGGTTGGTCCCCTTCTCAGGACAGAGGTCTCCCTCCCAATGAAGTAGGGTTGGCCCTCCCACATGATCTAGAGACGTTACGAGGCGAGCACGCTCATTTGCAGGAGTTTGCCATTGCATCTTCTCTAGCCAAAGAAGAGACGTAGCGGGAACTCTCCGACCTCCGTGTAAAGGTGAAGTGCATGGAGGATGGTTCCCTCGAGGCCGCCAACCATTTGCAGGAAGCTAGCCTTGTGGCGGAGAGTGCACGCCTCTCTCATGCTTCCGAGAAGGATAAGAACGGTGCACGCACCGCCACCTTGCTAGACACGTCTTCTCGCCAAGAAGAAATGCTCCCATGCCTTCGAGTGGCTCTCATCAGTCTCCCCTATAGGGACGATGTCGACGTGCATTCCTTCTTCTTTGGGGCGCTGCTGGACCGTGTGAAGAGTCTACGCACAGCTATCGACGCCATGCTGGAGGACGAGGGGAAGGAGGTGGTGGCCGAAGTGGCCAAATTGTTGTTGTCCAGGCTCCACCACCACCTTCCTGGGTTTGATGTCGAAGTTATCTTCTGAGTCTCATCCCCTAGAGCAGACTTGAAGGCCTCGGAAGATGCCGTGAAGCCAGTAGTGGACAAGGTAGTGTAGGCGATGGGCCACCAATCCTACGACTAGACAACACGCTCACCCCGCCCTGTCCCTGTAGGAAAGTTTTAGCCTTGCCCAGTGTGGCGGGTGTATGCTTGCTTGTAGCTTGAACTAGGTCCTTGTCACCCTTTGCGTTGTGGTGTTTGATAGAGGTTGTGTTCATTTCCTGGTGCCTTGGAGCCGGTTCACCGCATGCTCCTGCCTCGGGAAGAAGAGTCCCTGCCCGGGCACCTTTTTCTCAGGAGAAGCAGAGGAGGCGCTATTTGGGCTTGACTTTCTTCACTGGTGTGGGTTCATAGCCTCTCTCCGGATCAAAATGGGGAGGTGCCTACGGGTAGGTTGCAACCGCAAGCCCCCTCTTTTTCTTTTTCCGTCTACCACCTCCTGTGAAACGCAGAGCAGGTTGAGCACATGGGAGGGTTCTAGCCGGGTTATGCTTTTTCTTTCACAAGTTCTATCCTTGTCGGCTCCCATCCCAGGGAGGGAAATCATGGGGTGAGGCTTGCTTCTATTCTCTAGGGTTGGTTGATGACTACGAATGCACAAACCGAATGTAGCAAGTTTCAAAATAAGAGTATCGTACCTACAGGGAGCTATTTGATTAAGGTCTTTATGCCCCTTGTCACTTTCCACCAAAGGATACTTATGAGCTGCCTTTGATCTCAAGTAAAGGGTGTTTTAAAAGGTTTTTGGTTGAGTGCAGAAAAGTAACTAAAAAAAGTAAAAGAAAGCAAGTAACAAGGTTGTGTGAACACACGGTTGAACTCAATAGGGCTATAACATTCTTGGGGATGTAGGATACACCACTAGCATGATATTATTATTATTAATTAAGATGACATACTTCTTGTGTCATGATATGTATGGAGAGAGATCCATAATAAGATGTTCACTACAAGGCTTGAAGAAAGCCACTTTGTTGAGCCAAGAATGTGGTCACTAATGCCCACAAGTATATGGGATCGCTGAAATCTTCGATGGGAAGTATTACCCAAATTTATAGTTCGACTCAAGGGGAACACAAGAATATCAATACGACTTTAGCAATTGAGATGTCACTCTCAATGACATCTATGTATCAATAAACTCAAGAGAAAATGGTCATGGCAGTAATTTGATTCGAGTAAGAAAAATAAAACAAGAGCAATTGAAACGGTTTTATAGTTTTCACTGAAAGTAGTGAATGTGTAACTCTCAGAGATTAAAACATAGGCATGAGGTGATAGCGGGGTGTTGCATGAATAAGATTGATCATATAATAAAATACAAATAGCATGGGGTTTTTCTCTAACTCCAATGTGTGTAGGTATGTGCTCCGAATTTAGCTGTGTGTACTAACCAAGAGAATTTGCAAACCATCTATTGTCCTACCTGCCCATTTCACCGGGGCCAACTTGGAACTATGGGTAATTAAGGTTTACCCTTTCGAATAGCCCGGAACAACGCATTAACACTCCATGAACACATAGAATCCTCAAACTAAAACATCTCCCTTGTTTTCCCTATATGTCATTTTAGGGTTTGCAGGTTCAATATAATAATAGGCAATACACTTTGCAGATGGATACCAAACTCAATTATATGATACGGCAAAATAAGTTCAGTACTAAAATCATGCCACTCGGGCCCTAGTAGCAAGCATTAAACATAGCTAAAGTGCATCAACACAATACAAGAATATCTTCAAGACAAACCCCTCAAATATCGAACAACTAATACAATTACATGATCAATCTCATCCAATCCCCATCCACCTCATATGCCTATAGCAAACTACTCAACCATGATGGGGGAGATGGAGCTCATGATTTATGGGGATGAAGGCGGTGAAGATGATGGTTAATACGGCCTCCGGATCCCTCCCTCAGCGGAGAAATCCTAGATCAATCTGACCCCGAAATCGAAGATCATGGCTCTAGCGGTGCTCTATTTCAGCAAAAGCTCCGTCCTCCTGGGGAAACCATTTTTTGGGGTATATAAGGGAGTATGCAAAAATGGAAGGCGAGACGACGCTCGTGGGCCCAACGAGCATGCCACACGCGACCCTACTACCTGGTCGCATGTGGTGTGCCCGTTTGGGCCTCGGGCACTCTCTCGTGTCCGTCCAATGCTCAAACTCCTTCTTTTGATAAAAAAAGTGGCTTGGTATTTTTTTCCCGATTTAATTCCCTGCAAAAACAACAAGAAATGAGACTTTCTAAAACAGCATCAGATTCTGCAGTTTTAATCAAATATGGGAGGATTCCGGAGCAAATTGTGAGGCAAAATACTTGGAAAAGTAGATGAATTTTGAATGCATCAGTCACCTCTAAATAACCACTACGATGTCGGAGAGCAATCACCCATACAAACCACCGCAATTAAGGGTCTCCATGTGGATATCGTAATTAGCTTAGACAGTCTCTCTTTATCCTCCTTTGACCGTGTAGGTTGCTAGCCGGCACCAATTGTCATGAAGCTCTCTGGGCACGCTTCCAAACACGTCTAAAGGATTTCTCCCTCCCTTTAGTCCCGAAGGCAATGATATGTGGCCGACTACACATACCATTTAAAGAGAGAAATCAAACACAAATCATAAATTTATCATACACCATCCAGTCATATCGACACAAGAATAGACCATCTTTATTGAAACTTCATAATAGTGCTAGGGTTTCTCCATGTCCCCAAGAATGAGGGAAAACTACTCACACATGGAACTAATCAATGACATCATCATAATCAATTGGATGAATAAAAGTACGGGGATAAATCTAGTGCAAACCATAATGTAATCTGGAATTACAACAAGATCTAATAGATGATAGATGGGGGTAGTAATGGTGATGGAGATGCAGTGGTTGATGATAAAGGGGATGATGCGATTTCCTCCAATGATCCGTGAAGCAGCAGGTGATGACTGCAAGTGTACAGATCGTTTGTAGCTAGTTTCGAAATAAAGATATCGATCCCATAGGGAGCAAGAGTCTGAAGTCTAATAACTCTTGAAATAAATATTACAATAGAAATGCTAAATAAAGTTCTAATTGACAAGATAATATGCGAGTATTGTGCAAAAAGGTGTTTGGGGGGTTTTTGGTATAAGATCAACAATAAAATAAAGTAAGACAACTGAATACAGAAAGTAAGTATCGCGTATGTAAGAGAGATTGGAACTGCAATGGGGAAATGCATTCTTAGGGAGCAGCGGATACACCACTAGCATTATAAACAAGATAGATAAAGATTATTATCATGAACATTCTTAACTATGTATGTGTGAGAGGAACTCCGTATTTGGACAAATAAGCAGCAACCGCTGCTAACATCATCCTCATAACCACAGCAGTCAGTGTTGGGGGATAACCCCGGGTAGGGTCACTCCGGGGTATAAAGGCCGAGTTAGCCGAGGTTCGCCAAGGCCAAAGCGGATGCTGGCCGGGTCACCTCAAGGCAGGCCGGATCACGGAGTAACCCGGACCAGGGGGTCACCTAACATTATATCAGCCAACCTAAGGAGTAAGTCGGAAGTGCTTGTCTAACTTGTGTGCAGGAACAAGTATAGCCGGATCTACCATGATCCCGGTCCCGTTTAGCTTCTGGGAGAAGGAAGGAATCTCTCGGGTCAAAAAGAAGGCCCGGTACACACTGCATGAGCGAAGCAAGCAAGGGCAGGACCACCGGGTCATGGCCGACAAGGGTGATGACGCCCGTGTTGGCTGACGCGGGCGCCGCAGAGGCTCACGTAGCGAAAGCATGTGTGACGCGGGGGAAAAGCACCCCGGTCGGGTTACCACTTTGAGAGGAGTCATATTCCTAGGAATATGCCTCCACGTATGCCCTAGGCAGAGACCAGGCCGCCTCTATATAAGGGGGGCTAGGGTTACAGTAGAGGGGGTTGGGGTTTTCTTCTATACCGATTTGGCTAAGGTTTTAGGGGTGAACTGTGGGTGAGAGTAAGAGAGCTCCTTCTTCCTCCTCTCGCCAATACAGCTCTAGGAGCACTTGTAATCTTGAAAGGAAAGCAATACAATCTTCTGTGTGGAGAATCACTCCACTATCCCTCCCTGGATTCCCCTAGCGTGTATTAGTCCCCACCTTTAGCCTATCCATGGCATCTGCCGTGACACCACCACGACAGCTGGCGCCCACCGTGGGGCTAGCGGCACTACCAGGGGTGAAGATCCGGACGGGAAACCTCATCGGCACCGGCGAACGCATCGTCTCCGGGCTCGTTCAGCGCTTTGGAGCGCTGGACTTTGTCAGCGACAACGTTGGCTGCTTCGGCACGCGCCCACTTCCGCGCAACGGCCTCTTCGTCAAGTTGGGAGCACACAAGGTCTACGTTGCTGTGGACGTATCATGCGTTCATCCGCGGCGCATTGTCGAGGCAGGGGAACCACCCCTTAGCGTGGTTCACTGGGCGTGTATCACTCGCTCCCCGGACCGTGCTGAAGTGATGATGACTGCGTCGGGTGCAGGCGCAAGCAAGGATCAAGCACCGGACCCAGAGGTAACACCTAAGGCACCGAGGAAAGATAGAGGACCCCCACTAGAGAGGCCTGAGAATGTACTGAGAGAAGCTATGGATAGCTTGGCAAACTCGGTAGCAGCAGTGGTAGATCCGGCTCAGGCACAGGCCGAGCTAGAGGAAACTAGGCAAAAAATACTAGAAGGCGCAAAGAAAATAGCCGCGGCTCAGCAGTCGTTGAACATGACGCTGCGCGAGTATGCAAAAGCGAACAACGTTGATATGGTAAAAGTAAAAGGGAGAAATCTCATAAGCGAGATGAACAGAGAAGGTGATAATGGAGCCGAGGAGTCGGAAAACTGTTTGTCCGTGGGGTTGCCGAAGTATAGTACCCCGGCGAAGAACCTCAGAGCAGTGGATGTGGCTGCATCCGAGTTAGAGGGTCTGACGGGTGAGGCCCGTCAAAGACAACAAGATAGGGTTAACGAGTTAGTTCGGATCGCGAACAGACAGAACGAAGAGCTACTCAGAGCTAACCCGGAGAGAACTGGAGCTTCCAAAATTGTCCATTCGGTGATGGGTAACTCGGAGAAATCTGCTGGAGCCGCATCGTCTCCTCATGGTGGTCCAAGGAGAGAAGAGGTAGTAACCTCGGCCAGGCGGAACAAACAGATCGTCCCATACGACCTGACGCGGGCAGGAAAAGCAAAAGAAGCACGAAAAAATGATGATCGACGAAGTGTGAGCCAAGGTAACCACGACCAAGGCAATGTCGGTCAAGGGAACGTTGTCAATGGCAATGCCGGCCAGCGAAACTCAGCAGGAGCAGGACAACCGCAGCAGCGGAATATACCCAGGCAAGATCAAAGCGCCGGCCGAGGTATGCAACAGAGAGTTGCACCACAAGAGCAAAACCGGTACAACGACGGTGATTCGGAGATGGTGAACACGGGGTACCCAAGACCGGACTATCATGTGATAGGGTCAAGATTGGGAAGCAGGGATTTGAAGCCAGATGACGCCAGATTGAAACTGGATCGCCTGTATAGGTCGGAACAGATCGAATGTCAAGGTCCACCTGGTCCAGCGTGCTTTGGACCCCGGATCATGAAGGAGCCACCGGTACCTAACTTCCAGCTGCCCAGGGGCACGAAGACGTATGACGGCAGTACCAAGCCGGAGGATTGGCTGATAAATTATGCTACGGCTGTGAAAATTGCCACTGGCAACTTGAGATGGGCTGTATGATATGTACACCAGATGTTAGAAGGTTCGGCCAGAGTATGGTTGAACAATTTACCACCTGGAAGCATCAACTGCTGGATAGATTTTGAAGAAATGTTTATCAGCAACTTCTCAAGTACATATCAGAGGCCGAATAGGCCGCAGACCCTAGCAATGTGCAAACAAAGACCTAATGAGATAGACCGTGAGTTCTTGACCCGGTGGTGTACCGTGAGAAACTGGTGTGAGGGCGTCATAGAGTCACAGGCCATAGCGTGGTTTGCGCAAGGGTGCAGATATGGCAGCGAGCTGTGGATGAAGTTGCAAAGAAAAATGCCAATTACGTTGGCAGAGATGATCCGGATTGCCGATTCGTATGCTTTGGGTGATCCGAATCAACCTAGGCTCGCGTCAAACGAGGAATACTATCACAGAGACGGAGCCGGGTCATCTCGGAGGAATGACTATAGAGGAAAAAGAAGAGATGATAGACCAGATCATCGCTACGGTTCGCAACAAGTTGCAGCTGTGAATCAAGATCAACCCGGAGCAGGGAGCAACCAGCGCCAGAAAACTGGAGGGCAATGGACTCCAAGAAACGATGGCAAGAAAACATGGACGCCGGAGAAAAGAAATAATGGCAAGAAAAGAAGGACCGTCTGAGGTACACCTATGAGTCAATGTTGGACCAGCCGTGTAAGTTTCACACGCCAAATCCGAATAGCCCGGCGGGTCACACAACGAGGCAATGTGAGTGGATGCGTACGATAGAACAAGGTGGTTCGGGGAATGCTCAGGCACCCCGGAATGATCAACCTCAGTAGGAGTTACCCCGGCAGCAATTGCTCTCCGGAGCGAACACGCAACAGCTAATGTTGCCTCCCCCTCCGCCAAGGTATGACAACAATGAGAGAAGGGATGCAGTGCATCAGGTGGAAAATCAGCACCAGCCGGATCAGAGGTACCCCAGAAACAAGGGGAGGAATGAGTACAGAGAACATCACCAGAGCTATTGTGTGTTCACAACTGAGGAAACAGATAGAAAGAGCTTGTAGCACCGACGTATGGAGGTCAATGCGGTAATGCCAGCAGTGACGAGGTATATGCCTTGGTCGGACCAGGAAATCACCTGGAGCATCAAAGATCATCCCAAGCTTATGCCGAGTCCAGGTTCGTATGCGCTAGTGCTAGACCCGACATTCATTGGGACGAACATCAATGTGAGGTTCTCCAAGGTACTGATTGATAATGGCAGTAACATTAACATCATGTATGCGGATACAATGCGCAAGTTGGGTATCTCGGAGAACATGCTCCAGGCTACAAAGACAACTTTCCATGGTATTGTACCAGGCATTTCTTGTGAGCCCATAGGCAAAGTCCGGGTTGACGTGCTATTCGGCACGAGAGATAATTGCCGAACTAAAAATCTGGAGTTTGAGGTGGTGAACTTGGAAAGTGCGTATCACGCGTTACTCGGAAGACCAGCATTGAACAAGTTCATGGCAAGCTGCCACATCAGTTATCTGAAGATGAAGTTGCCCGGGCCAAATGGAGTGATTACCATTGCTGGAGATTTTCGACGTTCCATTGAGTGTGCCTCAGCCGGGTCTAACCAGCCGAGTCACTCGTGATTGCGCGAGAGAAAATAAAAATCCAAGAGGTGGCGGCATTAGCTCAGTCCGCGCAGCAGTATATGCCGGTGTTGAGTAACCCGCATGGTAGTGTTTCATTCCAAGCCGCAAAGGATACCAAGAAGGTTCCAGTTGACGATGTATTCCCGGAGCGCACCGTAACAATTGGTGCCGGGTTAACTGATAAATAGGAAAGCGAGCTCGTCAACTTCCTCCGTGAGAATCGGGACATTTTTGCTTGGTCCACACAGGATTTGCAAGGTGTTCCGAGGGAGTTGGCCGAGCACTCTTTGAACGTAAGACCCGGAGCAAGGCCGGTGAAGCAACCTCTCCGCCGCTTCGCCGAGGATAGGAGAAAAGTCATTGGAGACGAGATAGCCCGATTGCTAGCAGCAGGATTTATCATGGAAGTACTGTATCCAGATTGGCTCTCTAATCTGATGCTGGTAGAAAAGAAGAAGGATGATCCGAACGTGGCAGTGGTTTGGCGTATGTGTATCGATTACACGAACCTGAATAAGGCGTGTCCAAAAGATCCGTTTCCACTGCCGAGGATAGATCAGGTCATAGACTCAACCGCGGGATGTGAACTGTTGTCATTCATGGATGCGTATTCTGGTTTCCACCAGATACCTCTGAATCCGGATGATCAAATAAAGACCGCATTTATCACCCCCGTACGGGGCTTATTGCTATCGCACTATGCCGTTTGGTTTACATAATGCAGGTGCAACGTACCAAAGATGTATGCAAAAATGTTTGCACGACCAAATAGGTCAAAATGTACAAGTATACGTGGATGATGTGGTTATCAAGACCAAGGAAAGAAAAACCCTCCTTGACGACATCAGGCAGACATTCGCGAACTTGAGAAGGTTCCGGATGAAGCTTAACCCGGAAAAATGTACCTTCGGTATCCCGGCTGGAAAATTACTCGGATTTCTTGTCTCCAGCCGAGGTATCAAAGTTAATCCAACTAAGATTCAGGCCATTGAGCGAATAGAGCTGCCGAAGTGTCTTAACGATGTCTAGAAGTTCACTGGGTGCCTAGCATCATTGAGTCGGTTTGTATGTCGGTTGGGAGAAAAGGCATTGCCTCTCTACCAACTCATGAAAAAGTCGGATAAGTTCGTTTGGACGCCACAGGCCGATGAAGCCTTTGCCCACTTAAAAAAGATGTTGGCCAGTGCACCAGTGTTAGCCTCTCCACTATCAAAGGAGCCAATGCTGCTCTACATAGCCGCAACCAACCGAGTTGTAAGTGCAGTGATTGTAGTAGAGCGTAATGAAGAGGGAAAATCGGTGCAGAGGCTAGTGTATTACTTGAGTGAGGTATTATCTGCCTCAAAACAGAACTACCCGCACTTTCAAAAGGTGGCATATGGTGTCTATATGGCGGCAAAGAAGTTAAAGCATTACTTTGAGGAGCACCCCATCAAAGTGATATGTGAAGCTCCCATATCCGAGATAATGGGTAACAAGGATGCGAGTGGCAGAATTGCAAAATGGGCAATTGAACTAGCTCCTTATGCGCCCCAATACGACAGAAGAGAAGCAATCAAGTCTCAGGCTGTGGCGGACTTTTTTGTAGATTGGGCCGAGGTACAATATGAACCACCGCCACCAGATCCGAACTACTAGAGGATGCACTTTGACGGGTCGAAAACCAAAACCGGATTAGGCACCGGGGTTGTGCTTACCTCGCCAAAGAAGGACCAGCTAAAATACGTATTGCAGATCCATTTCGCGGCATCAAACAATGTCGCTGAGTCTGAGGCTCTTGTGCATGGGCTCAAAGTGGCAAAAGAGATTGGCATACGTCGAATAATATGCTTTGGCGACTCGGATTTGGTGGTGCAGCAAGTGTCCGGAGTGTGGGACGCCCTGGATCCAAACATGGCACTGTACAGGTTTCATGTGCAGAAGATATCTGGTTACTTTGAGGGGTGTGAATTTCACCATGTACCCCAAGTGGAAAACGAGGCTGTTGACATGCTATCGAAGCTCGGATCAACCCGACAGGCAATTCCACCGGGTGTAGCATTGGAACACCTCAGAAAACCATCTATCAGGCCGTCCCCAGGAACCGACTCGATCTATGTCCCGGAAGATACAGAATCCGGAGCTGAGCCCATGGACATTGACACGGGAGGTAGTACGCGAGACCCAGGGACTGCATCAGCAAACCCGGGGACTACCTCGCTGGACCTGGGGACTGCTCAGCGTGATCCGGCTGAAATTATGCTGGTAGATCAGATGGAAGTTGATGAGGACGTGTTCCCTGCATGAGCAATACCAGCTTGGGCACTGCCTATATTCCAATTCCTGAAAGATGGAACGTTACCCACTGAGGAGGTGTTAGCCAGGAAAACTCAAAGGAGAGCAAAAGCATACACAATTATCAATTCTGAGCTGTACAAACAGAGTGTAACCAATGTCCTCCAGCGATGCGTTGACCCGGAAGAAGGGCTTGACATCCTCCGAGATATACACCAAGGAGAATGCGGGCATCATGCTTCATCCAGAGCCTTGGTGGCAAAATCATTCTGGCATGGGTTCTACTGGCCAAGTGCCTTAGAACAAGCAGAAGATCTGGTGAGAAAATGCAATGGTTGTCAGAGATATGCTACTAAGACACATATGCCAATGTCGGAACTCAAGACCATACCAATTACGTGGCCATTTGCCGTATGGTGCTTGGATATGGTTGGCCCGTTCAAACCAGGAAGGGGAAACATGAGACACATTTTGGTCATGGTGGATAAGTTTACAAAATGGATTTAAGTGAAGCCTATAAGAAAATGTGATGGAGCTACGGCCGTAACATTTCTCAAAGACATCATCTTGAGATACGGTTATCCTCATAGTATCATAACTGACAATGGCACAAATTTTGCGGAAGGAGCATTTGCGTGTTTCTGCTGGGACAAGAAGATCCGACTCGACGTAGCCTCGGTAGCCCACCCCGCATCGAACGGATAGGTGGAAAGATCCAACGGATTAGTATTATCTAGGATAAAACCCCGGCTCATTGAGCTGCTGCAAAGATCAGCGGGGTGCTGGATAGAAGAACTACCAGCGGTACTGTGGAGTTTAAGAACAACTCCGAATCGATCAACAGGCTATACGCCGTTTTTTCTGGTATACGGGGCAGAAGCTGTATTATCAGCCGACATAGAGCATGATTCGCCTAGGGTCACCCAATACACAGAAGCCGAAGTGCAAGAAGCCCGGAAAAATGATGTTGATCTGCTGGAAGAAGCGAGAGAACTGACACTGTCCAGATCCGCCATATATTAGCAAAATCTCCGACCATAGCCGGAAAGTGTGCCCCCGAGTCTTTCGGGAAGGCGATCTGGTGCTCCGGTTGGTACAACGTACTACTGGCATGCATAAATTATCCCCCCCATGGGAAGGGCCATTCATTGTGAGCAAAGCATTGCACAATGATTCTTACTATCTTATAGATGCAAAGCCGTAGGAAAAGAACAAGGCGGACAGGTCCGGAGAGGAATCTAAGCGACCGTGGAATGTAGCACTACTTCGTCCTTTCTACACTTAGCTAAGAAGTGTATGTATCTGAGTCGTCTCATATGTCGGTATGTATGTCGGGAATGAGCTTATCAATGAAATAGTAGCGCCTCGAGCAGTAACTCGGGGTCTGCCTTAATAATTATTGTTGTTGTCTCTTGTGCGTTAGCTGGAATAAGTTGTTCTACTTAACCCGGATTAGTAATGTGTGAGCACCAAAAAACCAACTCTTCGACTTGCTGCTGTCCAACAAGAATTGGCTTCATGGCAAGCAAGAGAACAAGTTTGGAATTGCGTAGCACATGAAAAGCGACTAAGGAAACGAATTTATTCGAGCTAACGTTTGTTTTTCGGACTAACCCTGTATTTATTTTCAAGTTATTATGCAGATTTATTTTTTGAGCTAAGTCTGAAAGTTTCTTAGTATTGTTAAGACGATTTTTGAAGCTCAGATTCGTAAGTCATAAAACCGAATCAAGGTAGACACGATCCGAGCCAAAAGATTGGACGAACAAGAAAAAGAAACTCAAGGACTACGCCCAAGTTAACCCGGCATAAGAACTTAGTAGCAAAATATCACATATACACAGCATACAGTTGCACCCGGCATACCGGGGATCTGATAAATTTTCAAGTTTTTTGACCTAAGGAGCAGCAGGAGGAGGAAGTTCGGCGTCATCTTCGCTGTCTTCAATATCTGAGGCATCGCCTTCTTTGTCCTCATCCGACCCGTCTTCAGCGTTCTCAGCGTTCTCGTCCCCAGCGGATTCCAGGAAGCTCGGCCCTTCAACCCAGTCATGGATAGGAGAATATTCGATGAGGCTGTAGGCGCAAGCCTGGCGCCGAGCTACCCACTCCGAGTCATTAGTCCATCTGGATCTGGTGCGCCGTCGTGTAAGGAGGCTGAGGTCGATCTTCTCATACCATGTGAGTATGTGGTGAAGGATAGTGTCAGTTGCGGCACGCCCAGCAGACTCCCTCCAGAGGTCAAGCTAGGTCTCGATATCCGACAACTTTTCAGCAAGAAGTGTGATTCTCTTCGGAGCGCTCTCACCGGGCCAGAACGTGTTGAAAATTCGGACTGAAATGTCGAGGAGATCCTTGCCGTAGTTCTTGATGATTTCCACGCGAGATGACAGGCTGACCAATAGGTCCTCCATGTCTAAGGGAATGCTCTCACCGTCAAGAGCGACGGGAGTACCCCTCTCTTGGCGAAACTTGGCAACAGCAGCGCTCGCAATAGGAGTACCCTCTGGAAAGTGGCATGGAAACAAGGCAAAGGAAGAAGCTGAAGAAAAGACATATGAAGTAACCCGGAGAATTATGTCGGATAAGGGAAAGGAACTTACGTGAAATGTGGCTGTGAATCCGGGTCAACTCCTTCATGCAATTATCGCGTCTCTTGCGAAGTTGCTCAAGCTCAGCGTTTGCCGATCCAAGCTGGATGTCGGATTCTTTGAGTAGGTCCTGGTCCTTGGAGATCTGGAGAGTAAGGCGCTCGCCCTCTTCTGTGAAGTTCTGGCCAACCTTTTGGAGCTCGGTTTGGTGTTGGGCATTCATCTTTTCCATCTCAGCCTTGAGCCTGGCAATCTCATTGTCCTTGGTCCAGAGGAGAGCGAGCTCATCATCTTTTTTCTTCAGCTCGGCTTGATGCTGCCCTGCTTGTTCGAGAAAATGCAGCATCATATCAGGCACGGGCACACTATCCTCAAGCGATGCTGTAATAGTATGTTGACCCGGCAGAGCCGAGGAATGAATGTCTACCGAGCCAAGGAGAAAAGGAAATGGAAAACACTACAAGGTCGGACAAAAAGGACATACCCTTGATTTGCTCCAAGTTCTTCCACATGATCTTGTTCTCAGCCTCCACCCCCACTGCAGAAACCGAATGAGGAGATTAGTTCGGCAGAAGAAGATGAAGAGAAACGAAAAAGCGCCAAGGGAGAAACTTACCCCTTTTTTTATGTTCCGCGATAAGTGCAACGTGCTTTGCGCGTAGCATCTTGTGGGTATCCAGCAGGCATTGGAATTCAGCACTCCGGCGATTGGTGGTCACCTGAAAAATGTACAAAAGCATAAATTAGCATAGTGTACAAGATCCGGGCCAAGGGGAACTTAACCCGGCTCTGGGTGTGTGCATATTCGAAGTATACAAGATCCGGGCCAAGTGGAACTTAACCCGGCTCTAGGTGTGTGCATATTCGAAGTGTACAAGATCCGGGCCAAGTGGAACTTAACCCGGCTCTAGGTGTGTGCATATTCGAAGTGTACAAGATCCGGGCCAAGTGGAACTTAACCCGGCTCAAGGTGTGTGCATATTCGAAGTGTACAAGATCTGGGCCAAGTGGAACTTAACCCGGCTCTAGGTGTGTGCATATTCGAAGTGTACAAGATCCGGGCCAAGTGGAACTTAACCCGGCTCTAGGTGTGTGCATATTCAAAGTTCACATGGGGCTACGTTACTTTTCTAATGAGCATCCAGCCGAGTAACAAGTTACACCTCCGGAGGCTCGGGGACTAATGGTTATTATCTACAGCATGTAAAGGAGAAACGACATACCTCCATCATCCGCCCCGCGAGGTTAATTGCCTTGGCGGCTGTGTTCATTTGGGCGGAAAATTCTGCGGGGCCGAACTTTTCCGGGAGATCGTCGTTGTGGACGAACTCCGCCTTGTTCTAGTTCATGACGAACTCAATCAGGCTCGGAGGATACCGCTCACCGGTGAGCATATGGGGTGCCACCAAGCCCTTCGCATGCGCTTCTTTCCTCTCAACCAAAGCGAGGGCTGGGCTAGTATGCAGAACCATTTGCTGCGCGTCAGTTCGCTCGGCAGGGGCATCCTTCGCTGCTGGAGCTTTCTTGGGAAGCATCGACGCTAGGGTTCGCTGCCCAGCCTCGATGAATGCTAACTTGGTAGCATCCGGAGCCTTCTTGTCCTTGGCTTGCTGGGAAGAATTAACTGCAGCGGATTTCCCCTTAGGAGCTGTTGGGGTAGTTCCTCACCGAGGTTGAGATGACTCGGACGAGCCGGAAGAACTTGGTGCGGTTGTTGATTTTCTTGGTGCCGGAACGGGTGCTGGTGCTGATTCGGTCGCTGGTACTGGAACTGCTGCCGGTGCTGGGGGCAGTGCTGGTGTTGAGGTAGACTCGGTGGCTGCTGGTTGCGGTGATGCCGAAGTTGTGGATGTCGTCACCTTGGCTGGACCGATCCCTCCCGCTCCGAGGTTGCACTCCTCTTGACGAGGTAGTGTGGAATCCGGAGCAGCCGCGGAACCCTCTGGAATAGGGCTCAGCGGACGTGACTCGTCGTCACAAAGGCGAGAAGGGCTAGATCGGAGCAGTGAAGAGATGCTAGATCCGCTCTGAGGGACCTCCACCGGAGCCCTGCAGAAGAGAATAATGTCAGAAGAGGAATTACAACAATGCAAGGAAAAGTGGGTTACGGAAAGAAAAATGACTTACGCGTCCGAGGTTTGGGCCTCCTTGGGTTTCCGAGCCCTTCGTGCCGAAGCTTTGCCTGCCGGCTTGGAGGAAGCTTTGTCTTCGGCCTTGAAGGAGGAGGTTCGGTTGGGGTCGTGGCTGAAACTCATGTGGCACACCTTGTGGGTGCGCTTTTGGAGGGGAGAGATTCGGTTGCGCACGAATGTGATCATAGCATCCTCGTTGCGAATCCGAGTTTCTTCAGTTCCGCGAACCTCTTGTTAACCTGGTTAGCCAGAGTCGTGGGCTTCTTGGGGATCTCCTCCCAAAATTCTGGGTTAGGTGGACCCGGAGTATAGGGGAGCAACCGAATCAAATCTTCGGTGCCCGCGTTCCAGACATAGAAGAAGGTCCGGGCCCATCCTTTGCAGGAGTCAAGCCCGGTGACCCGGGGGAAAACGGAAGTCCTCCGGGGTGAGATGGACGCAGCTCCAAATTGGGTGAGCTGCTTATCCTCCGACTCAACTTGGATGTTGGGGATGACGTTACGACGAAGGCCGAAAAACCGGATCCACACCTCCTTCGTGGGCCACAGTCCGGTGTAGCCCTCGATCATAGAGGAAAAAGCAGAGAGAGAAGTGATAGCGTTGGCTGGAAGGTGGTGCGGCTGCAAGTGGTAGGTGCTAACCCAATCCCGGAAGAAGTCTCTCACCGGCAAGCCGAACCCCCGTTGGAAGTAGGACAAGAACACGACGAACTCACCCGGATTGGGTGAGGGGGCCAGTTCGGCAGAGGGGAGACGAGCGACGATGCCGGCAGGGATGCGTCTGGTCCGGTAGAGATAGTCAAGGTCATCTTGACAGACCCATGCCCCGACCCATGTGCGACGGTCCGCCGCAGCGGCGTCCTCCTCCATTTCTTGCTCGACGACGACGAGCTCCTCCTCCGTCATCTCGTACTCGCTACCCTCGCTGGTGCTAGCGGCGGCGGGGATCAGAGGCCTAGATTGGCGAGGACCCGTGGCGAGGAAGTTGCGCAGCGGTGGCTGCGACGCAGAGGCACAGCGAAAAGCGCGGCGGCGGTGCTGCTGCTAGGAGCACCGGCGGCGGCGCGGTCGCGAGGAAGATGAAGAAGAAGAGCAACGGGCAGAGGGGCGCAGAAGAGGAAAAAATCCTAAGGGGTGCGCCCCTCCGCTACTTAACCACCCCCTAAGAGGGTGAGTGGGATCGCGCCCTGCAAATGACCACATGGTGTGGCCGTGTATCAACTGCCTCAGCCAATCAGTGAGAAGCCACACGGAGGGCCACAGGGCAGAGGCGATCCCATGACGTGACGCACTGATGCGGTAAACGAGGAGGCAGGCGTGACATGACCCTCACACAGTGATAACTGACAATTACTGCGGTGGTTACTGTGCAGGCCCTTAAAATAAGACAACATAATGATTAGCCTCCACATGGGTTGGCGTATGAAAGAAGGAAACAAGGCCCGGATAGAGCCATGGTAGCCCGGACAGCAGGTAAAAACAGAGAATGTGCAGAGGGAACGTAAATCCATGAGGTCCGAGTCAAAGTGGTAACCCGGCCGACAAGTGAAAACTTGGAACGTGCGAAGGGAAAGTAAATCCACATAATCCAAGATAAAGAGCTAAATCGGAAATAACGTCCAAGGCTCAAACATAAATAAACCTGATGTGGCCTTAGCGGCCAAGGCAGCTAAGACCGCACCAGCTTCACGGACTAATGTTGGGGGGATAACCCCGGGTAGGGTCACTCCGGGGTATAAAGGCCGAGTTAGCCGAGGTTCGGCAAGGCCAAAGCGGATGCTGGACGGGTCACCTCAAGGTAGGCCGGATCACGGAGTAACCCGGACCAGGGGGGTCGCCTAACATTATATCAGCTGACTGAAGGACTAAGTCAGAAGTGCTTGTCTAACTTGTGTGCAGGAACAGGTATAGCCGGATCTACCATGATCCGGGTCCCGTTTAGCTTCTGGGAGAAGGAAGGAATCTCTCTGGTCAAAAAGAAGGCCCGGTACGCACTGCATGAGCGAAGCAAGCAAGGGCAGGACCACCGGGTCGTGGCCGACAAGGGTGACGACGCCCGTGTCGGCTGACGCGGGCGCCATAGAGGCTCACATAGCTAAAGCATGTGTGACGCGGGGGAAAAGCACCTCGGTCGGGTTACCACTTTGAGAGGAGGCATATTCTTAGGAATATGCCTCCACGTATGCCCTAGGCAGAGACCAGGCCGCCTCTATATAAGGGGGGTAGGGTTTCAGTAGAGGGGGTTGGGGTTTTCTTCTATACCGATTTGGCTAAGGTTTTAGGGGTGAACTGTGGGTGAGAGTAAGAGAGCTCCTTCTTCCTCCTCTCGCCAATACAGCTCTAGGAGCACTTGTAATCTTGAAAGGAAAGCAATACAATCTTCTGTGTGGAGAATCACTCCACTATCCCTTCCTGGATTCCCCTAGCGTGATTTGTCCCCACCTTTAGCCTATCCATGGCATCTGCCGTGACACCACCACGACAGGCAGCAATCGATATCAATCGAATTACTGCGCTATTAAGGGACTTAATCCCGTAGGACGTATCCCATGGCATGGATAGTGTTCCGTGAGTTTCCTCGGTTTCCCAAGTTGATACGTTAGGAGTGCCAACAGCTTTATAGTCATTGTAAGTGCTAACACACCTCCATCTACCAACAAGTAGTTCCCTCCATCAAGGCCCCATGATAGGCAAATATTGAGAGGTCGACTTCTCTCAACATCAAGATGAAGACAATCTAACACATGGTCACAGCGATGAATATCATAATAGACTTTATCTTATTTCAATCTCATACTAGGGTTTCTTCATCTCCCCAAGAACTAATGATCTACTCAGACATGGAGGCAATCAAAATCATGGCAATAACAATGGAATCTATCATAGATGAATAGTACTTGTATAAATCCACAACGACTACAGAAATTACAACAATATCTAGACAAGATGTAGATGGGATAGATGGAGATGGTGGTGATGCAGTAGTGGATGATGAAGATCGATGGCTTAGCCTCCTAGATCTGCGCAGTGCGAAGATGGATCCCCGGTGGACGAGTTCCCCCTCTAGGTGCCTTCTAGAGGTGAGGTTTCGGTGATTTCTGGGTGTTATGTATGTCGTCCCTATGATCTAGTTGCATGGGGTGAAAATATTCGAGGAGGCGGTGGCGGCGCCAACTATACGGTGGGAACTATACGACCGGAAAATTTATTCCCGCCGTATAGTTGGTCGTTAAACTGTATGTCTCCTTTGTTCGCTTCGGGTTTTCTTCTGGTATTATTAATATTCCCCAAAAAAGCTATTTACGTTGTTTTTGAATCCTTTTATCCTCAGTACAATTGCTCCAAGAATTTTGTCCATTGGATCCATCATTTGTCCTGATCCTGGTGAAAATAGACATACAATGTGCGCACGAGATTATTATTTTCATAGAGTGGAATGTAATGCATAAATTTTCATATATGAATATTATACACCTTTGAACTCTTTGAAATCGCACTTAATACGTGATAATGTTGTGCTAAGAAAATCTTGAGAGATTATCATTTTCATATAGTGGAATATAATGCATAAACTGGCATATACAAAAATTATACACCTTTGGACTCTTTGAAATTGCACTTAGGTCATGATAATGTTGTGCTAATAAAATCCTGATCACTTATCATTTCCATGGAGTGAAATATAATCCATAAACTTGCGTATACGAAAATTTTAAACCTTTGAACACTGTGAAATCGCACTTAATAACAAGATAATGTTGTGCTAGCAAAATTTTGAGACATTATCATTTTCGCCCCCCCCCATTTCATAGATGGTATGTAATGTATAAACTTGCATATACGAAAATTATACACATTTGAACTCTTTGAAATCGCACTTAATACGTGATAATATTGTGCTAAGAAAATCTTGAGACATTATCATTTTCATAGAGTGGAATGTAATGCACAAATTATACACCTTTGAACACGTTCCCTTCAAATTATGTTCAAGTTCATTTGTTTATGGAGTTAAAGTACCGATGGCAAACTCGTTATTTTTCATAGATAGAGGGGTGCCTCCCGACAGATATAGGGGTTATCCTGTCTGCTAGATCACAGAGGATTAACGGTTGGTAGGCACGATCTGCGTGACAACTGTCTCAACCAATTAGAGCGTAGCAGCGAAGATGAGCACAGGTGCGAGAGATTGATACTAAGAGAGGGGAAAACTGAGTAGAACTGAAAAACCAAGGGCAAAACTGAGTGGAACTTAAAAACCAAGGGCAAGACTAACAAAGGGATTCAAATATAAAATAGAAAACGATTTAAAAAATGGAAAATGTGTCTTTATACAATAAAATACATCTTGGAATACATCAAACTATTTGCAATTTAAATATACACTAGTTTGACAATTATTTCCTCATTCAGACAAACTATGTTTTGGGGAGGGATTTTTTAGGAAGAGGCTTGAGTAGAAAGCCACGAACCTTCATAGATAGTAGGTGATTTGAGAAGGGGTCATTTAGGTTAAAACTTGATTTATATACATTTCTTATGGTGGCAGGTCACATAATAAGACTCCCTGGATAGATGCCACTATGTTTTGCTCTTTTTGAATTTGTTGTGCATAAAATGACTCAATTAACTAGCTAAAACCTATTCGTTGACTCTCTGTTGTCCAGCCACCGGAGGGTAAAACTGAGTATATTGCACATGGTAGTGTTAGTACTGGAGGGCAACCTGAGTACAAGCAAACTGCCAGTGTTACACTCGAGGGCAAAACTGAGCACAACTAAGTCACCAGGGTTAGACACGAGGGAAAAACGTGACTCACAGTACGTGTGTGTGGTGCACGGGGCGGTAGCGGACACGTGTGGTCGTGCACTGTGTAGTAGCGTACGCGGTTACGCGGTGCACGGTGGTGCAATAAAACATTGCTTCCCTTCTCCTTTAATAGAGGCCTCCTCACTCTCACTCATCACTCACTCGCTCACTCAACCATCTCCACTGTCCCATCACCTTCTGCAAACCCCCAAGAAAACCCTAACCACGCCGGCGATGGAGAAGAATAGCGCGGTGGCCATCGGTGCCTCCAAGGCCACCGGCAAGGAGGCCCCCATCCCCATACAGGCCCCCGTCTAGGAATTGAAGGAAGTCGTCGTCCCCGTCCCTGTCCCCGCATCTGCCATAGCCGCTGGAGAGGAGGCACCCACCGGTCCCAAGCAGATCCTGCACGGCTGGGACCCCTATGAGGAGGTTGATTACATAAGGCTGGTGAACCCCAACGACACTAGCATCGCCGACCCATGGTCGGAGGTAACCAAGGTTTTCTCCCCTTCCCTTGTTCTTCCCTCGTTCCCTTTGTTGGATGCTTGATTGTATGTTATTAGGGTTCGACTGTTCATATTTTTATAGTAGCTAATCTTGTTGTGTTATATCTCGTATTTCGATGAATCCCCATGTTTGTATTTGAACCCCCATGTTCGTAGTTGGGATCAGTATCTGATTTTGTTTGAGATTTGGGGAATAATCAGGAGATCTCAATCGGTTAATTTATGCAAATAATCATTCCCGATAATCAAAGTATCTCAATCATGTCCTTATTGCACTCTACTATTTTTTCCAACAGGAGGATAGCAGAGACATCTGCAGCGACGATGATTCCAACGACACCAAGACTCGTCATGTGCTGAGGAGGCTGAAGTCCGGCCAGTACAACAACTTCTTCGCCGATGATGTCTACAGGTGCCCCTTCTGTCCCACCAGGAGGCTCCGCGCCATGGACTTCAACTCCCTCGTGAATCATGCCGAGAACATGAGGACCTGCGGTGAGTCCGTGAACGTCCACGGCTTCAGAGCCAAGCACCAGGCGCTCGGCCTTCACCTCCGCAACCTCCAGAAGGTGGCTATCGAGGAGGATCGCATGCCTCTGATAAAGCCCAATGCGCTCAAGGTCAAGGGACTAGGCATCAAGAAGTGGAGGAGGCGCTAGAGGGAGGAGGCGGAGGCCATGAGGGGCCACTGATCTTATGCTACTGCTTCTGCTACTGTAAAGCAGCTTGTTTTGTCTTGTCTATGTTGAACTTGTCCGTTGCTGCTGCTGAGCAGCCTAATTGTCAAACCTTGCTAAATAGCGTACTATATAACCTATATTAGCTACTTTATCTACATATGCTCTGTTTATTGAATTTATTTATGGTGCTAGTTAGATTTGCTTCTCTAGATTTTCTACTAGATTGGGGGAAAAAGAGGGCCAAAAGGAACAATTAATGAAGAGAGAAACTGCTCTAAATTCGCTACCTTTTTGGGAAAAAATACAAATGTTAGCGAGAGAGTGGGAAAAAGGCGCTCTTAAAAAGGCCTATCATAAAAATAACAAAAAAGAAAACTTCCAATTTAGGTGACAGGGTGCACGTAACCACCAAACGTGCCCCACATGGTCCCACACCACGCCCCCCATAATCAGTAGGAGATGGATGGTTGGTCCTCTATGTATCCTGGTCCGCTATGTAACGGTCGAGGCGATGTAAATGTAACGCTCAACGCACGACCCGCCCCAACACGGTCCCATCGGTCAGCATGTAACGGTCAAGCCTTTGACCTGACGACATCCCCCTGTCTGAGCGCCTGTGAGGGTTTCAGAATAGAGGGAGGGGAAAAGTGAGAAAAAACTAAGCGGCTGGAGAAAACTATGTACAACTAACGAACCGAGGGCACAAAAATAGAAAACCCTACTTTTAAACCCCACCGAAACTTGTACCTCAATCCTATGAGCCATTACCACAGGAGTTGTTTGAGCCATGCGAGTCGTAGAATTGCATGTGTAGGGTTTGTGTAAGTCTTTGGATAATGAGGTACCTAAACAACTTAATCTGAGTAGTAATGGGATAACTAAAGAAAGAGGCACAAATGGGCAATAATTGTTATTTGGTTCTTCCATGCTCACTTGTGTCCCGTAGGCCCTGAGTATTTGATACCTGTTCCTTGATATTCGCACTATCCACATGTGGGAGACTCTATGGATCCCCCTTCACCTGAGCTTGATTCACACTTTATTTCTTGGGGCCACAAATTAGTTTGGGGCTTTATTACTACCATGTACTTATGCCATGCTTTACTACTTTATTTACTATTGCGCGTGGAGCGCCTGTACTATTTTGGGATGCGAAGTGTTTTCACGGTATCGATAAGCTCAGTCACACTTTCAGGTTCCCAGTCGTTTACACCCATTGATGCAAACCCTGGGTCCATCTTGGATCCATCCAACTTTGATGCCCCCTAAAATATTTTTTTAATCATGTGAATGCATTGTCATGAGGCCTCGTTGCTTTTTATTTGGTTCTTCTCGAGGTCGATCGAGCGTATGTTGCTATTTGTGCACCCCTGCAGGGTAAATCTTTCTGAAAGTCGTGTCCACGGTTATGGACGAGTTGGAGCACAGTTTCTCGATCATAGATAACTATAACTAAAGTACTGTGGTTAATTTGACTAAAACATGACTAGTAAATAGCGCAACACACATGGAATGGTTAATAAAACTGCCGAAAGATGGGATGTTCTTTCGCCTTCTCGTCGGTAAGCGAGAAGGAGGGCGAGCAATGTTGATTTATGTTACTTATATAACCATTGTTACTAATTAACGAGCGTACGTCCTTATCTGGTTGGGAGAATGTTGTAGCGTGTCTCTATAGAACTATTTAGATATTATTTTTCGATGCAATTGCGTCACCCCAGGTTGTTTCCTTTAGATGCATTAAACTTGCTTAGTACCCCTAGGGTATCACATGATAAATATTTTGGTTCAGTTTGGATAGGTTTACTCACAAGAAGGTTACTGGGTCGAGGAGACTGATGATGGTGGCAACGACAGTCAGGTGTAGAGATTTCGGGGATGGAGATCTGTGAGATCTGTGGGCGGGATGTACTTATTTTCAGGACATCTTATGCCAATTTGCTTCTTATCCATAATCGGATCTTGTTTTCCGCTTCCGCTTAATACTTTGATGTGTGATGTATGAGGATGTATCCTAAACTATTATCTCTATCTAGGATATTTGGATCTTGCCGTATGGCGTTGAATATTTCTATTTCTTTTAGATGGTCTGCCTTTGATGTACTGTTGTATGTTGCTGACATACACACTTGTGTATGTTTTGTTCGCATACCTGTCGACTATGCCGCTCGCACATGATACGATGTTCTTGCAAAGTGGATAGGGTGGTTGGCCGGTACCGTGCCCTGCTCCGCTTAGACTGGGCCTACACATGGGTGGCCCTTGGGCCTCTGTCGTAGGACACCTTATGCACTTTGGGTTCATCCTAGCTTGTTGCTTAGAGCGTAGGGTCCGAGATATTACAATCGATATCAGAGCCATTCCATCCTTCAGGGTCTCAGCCAAGATGGTCGTTGTCAGTCTAGAAAATATTTTAGTAGCTATGTATACTAGGGAAAAACTAAACGTGAGAGTAGGACTGCTTCCATTTTCGTTCTTACCCACCCACCCACCCTATTCTATTAAGGAAGTGTAATGTTTGTCTATCCTCTTCTAAAAATTCAAACTAGGATTCACGTGTTTGGGGTATCTGTAGTACCATAGGATGTGTTAATCCTTTATTGATCTATTGCATCCAACCTTTCTTCGCAATCTTCATTTGGTTATCAACTATTGGAACATTCCATACCGACGATCTTATGTCTAAACCGAAGCGATCTATCCGACTCTTTTTTAACCGACACAATCTTGTTAGGGGTGTTCGTTCTTTAGTGTGCTTTCACTGAATGTGGAGTTGCTAATCTCTATCTGATAAGTTGTTTTTCACATCTAATTGGCATTTTTATGCCGAAAATGCAGAACTTTTCTTTGATACATGTGTGTTTCCACACTCCTTTTCGGTCATGTGTGATATGCTATCTATCTTCTTTTTGACGGCATGTTCATGCTAACTCGATCTTTTGCTACCGGCACTTCAGTCTAGAGTTTTCACTTCATCTTCAATTCTTTTGGGCTAAATACATAATGTGTGTCGATCCGATGCTTGTGATTGTAATTTGGTCCTTGGTATAGCTATATTACACATATCATGATTTGAATATGTTTAATTATATCAATCTAATTCTCCAGATGATTGGGTTATCTCTTGTGAATTTGAGTTGTACCGTGATCTTATCTATATCATATTCAAGTATCTTTGGTGAATCCGAAGATTTCCGAAGGCACTATGATGGATTATCATCTGATTGTTGTGCTTCATATCTTGTTTGACCTCCATATCTTCAAAGGTTCTCTTTGATATGAGAGAATCTCATCTTTTCATCTCTGATAGCTTTGATTAATGTATGAGTTATCGTTGGTTCTTATCCAAAATCTCTTTGTCTTGTCAAACTGTGACCCGGTCGACTATGTGAACAAGTCATTATCTATGTACTCTTCCAAATGGCCATATAATCTATCTGTCCTATGCATCTCTTCCAACACGAATCCTTGCTCTTAATGTTAATTTTTCAAAGAGCATTGAGCTTAGAAAATGTTTCGAGCATTCGTTCGTTTCTTCCGCCTCACGAAGTTGGTAGTCTTGGAATATCTCGTTAAATTCATGGTGGTATATCCTGACTATATGCTTGCCTATTCTATATCAATGGAAGAACATCCTCTTCTCTTTTTATAAAGCTTCGTGAACATCACCTGTGTGCAAAGTTCTCAAAGTGGGAATTCCGACTTTCTGAAGTCGCCTATCTTGGCCACGTACTTCTGCTAAAGACATTGCTACAATTCTGGAATTATCAAGTCAATTGTTAATTTCACCTTATAGATTCCAATAAAATCTAGAGCTTTTCCTTAGTTTGACAAGTAATTCTTGCTGCTTTGTTGAAGACTTCCTTAAGACGGATAAATCTCTCTCAGATGTTCTAAAGAAGGATAATAAATTCTATTGGTCTCCCACTCATAAAGAAATCTTTTGAAACCCCCTCTCTTTATCTTCCATCCTCGGTCTACCGGATGGCGTGAAGACTTTCTAGATCTTTTGTAATCCTTCTATTCAAAGTTTTGGGTGTTATCCTTAATCTAGATGTTGAATCTATCATATGTTTTAGCGATCTTCCTTCACATCTATTTTGATGGATTGGGACTTCAGACACGACGACAACATCATCATACTTATATGTTTTGGATCCGACGAATCGTTTGCATCAAATCCTTGTTTCTTATGAAGCTTCATGAATTATGCTTATCAAGATCTTCAGTCCAAATTTCTGAGAGTTCGGTTCATGATTTTCCTATTCATGTACCAACTAATGCTTTGGGTGCGTGATGGACTGATCCCCATCTGACTGCTCTTATCATTCAATCTTGTACATTGAATTGGTGGATTAATGCAATTTCACTCATTCCACGGAAGTTAGAAGTGGCCTTTATCCCTTGAAACTATTACTTCCATCCTTGTTTTTCTGGAAGGTTCTCTCGAAGAACATAATCAATAATCTCTTGTTGGTGGTATCGTCTATTTCAAGATAGAACAAATATTCAATGATCTGGTGGAAGCAAATGCAAAATCTTCTCCATCCTCTTCATTCTATTAGTGCTCGACATCGTCAAACAAGATGGACGGAAGATATATCTTACTTTAATTGTCAAATATTTTTCTCTTGGTAAAGCCAATTATGGTCGATGCCATCAATCGCAAAATCTATCACAATAACCTCATGGTTAAGGAAAGGAATGGGCATCCCTACAACAACTCCAGATATTCAACATTCTACTTCTTTCTCATGATTCCACCACAAACTAGCATCACCTCCTTCTCTTGAAGATATATCTACGCACCTCAATTGCGTAATCCTTTGGTTCTTATGGGTGCAAGAAGAATCTAATCCGAGAATTCCTCTATTCCGTGGTGCTCAAGGAACTTTATTGTTGGAAGGCAATATTGTTTCTCCGAACCTCATTTCCTAAATCTAAGCGAAAAAATAATGCTATTTCCATAGTTGGTGATACTTTCCCAAAGCCCTTCTTTTCTTCCAGCGAGGGAAAGAATCATATTCATGTGCATCTGTTGATCATTAATCCTAATGATGTGTTTTTCTCCCTCTCCTTGAAACATCATCCTTTCAAAATTCTTTCAAGAAGTGGTTCTATTCTTTTATCGTGTTTCTCAAGAGCACTAGAGCTATGTTCATCCTATATTTATCATTTCACAACAATCCTCCAAGTTCTTCAAGTCCTTTGTTTCTAAATAGCAAAACAGAAGACTCACACAAGTCTATCAAGTTTTTCAAGGTGTAATGGTCGCACCATTTCGTTGATAAATCAACCTAGGAACGTGAGGATCACCTTCGTTACGAACACCCGCCCCTCTTGGTGTCTTTTTCTTTCCCTAGGAATCTCGGGGCGAGATTCTTGTTAAGTGGGGGAGCATTGTAGCATCCCAATCGTCTAACAATTGTAATGCTACTTGGTTTATTCTATATAATGCTACTCCTACATATCATTAATTGCATCATCATTATATCATGATGATGTCACCATGCCACCATGCATTTGAGCATCATATAAAAACCCCTTTTCATTGGGTTCTTCCCCTCATAATGCATTTGCCTTATTAATTGTACTTGCCTCTTGATATATTTTAGTTGGTTCTTGATATATTGATTGATGCCCAAGTTGGTTTGGGTGCATATCTCTTTCAAACTCCACAACCTTTCTTTGCCTCCATATAAATTCCACCATCCTAATTATATACGAGCCATTGCATTCTCTTTGGTATTTAAATCTAGCTCATATAATTTGGGATGGTTCCACTTCTATTTCTACATGCTCCCATATATGATCCATGTTGTTTTCACAATATTCAATATGGGGAGCCACATGGCCACCTTTGCATGCTATGTGAGTAGGAATGTTTCTCAACCTTCCATATGGGTTATATTTGAATTCATGCTCATGAATGAGTGTATATGTCGATATATAATTATTAGTGGGACCTACATACTAAATTGACCACTTATATCCATCCATGTTATTATTCATCTATTTCATATGGGAAGCAAGCTGCATTCTATTTGTTGGGCCTTAATTCAAATAATTGAAGCATATTCAAATAAAGGAACATAATGTTATATGGTTGTTTTCATAACTAGAAGTGGCATTTATTAAATATGAATGACCCATGCATAGCTTCCCTGCATCTTCTTTTACTTGAATCATTTGGGTTTTTTGTGAGGAAGCTTGTAAGATTTGAATTCATGTAAGTTAGCACCATTCCAAATGAGACCTCCATGGTGACCTTGCTTCACTTCTTCATTTATTTTGGTTTGTTTGGTTTTGTGTTATTATTTTGGAAGCTTATTTAAAATCATGTTTTCAAATAAATCTAAGACAACAAGAGAAGAGGGAAGTAAAAACCTAATATATCCAACCATCCATCTAATCTACCTAGTTATACCCATCTACCCAACCTCCCAAGTCGTGGGCATCATCTTGGCATTGTGTTTTCCCCTCCCTCCCTTGATTATTTTGAATACCACCACCCACAAGCTGGCCACCCCATCTGGTCCCCTCCCTTCCCTCTCTGGGCATCAAGTCAAAGAAGAGAGAAGACAAAAACCCTAGCCACCTGATCCATCTACTCTCCTCCCTTTTGCAAAAAGGTGACCATGTGCCCTTCCTCCCCCATCTCATCTCCTCAACCACGTCCTCTGCTGCCAGATCGAGATCCAGCTTGTCCTCCCTCTCTCCTTCCCCAAGAAAGAACATGGCCATGGCCATACCTACCCACATGACCTAGCTTCTACCCTCTACCTCCTCGTCGTCCTAGTGGTATGCAAGCACGCCCAGCAGTTCCAGTAGCTGCCATGGAGTGATATACTTCTCCCACCCGCCTACCTCGCCGGAGTATGCTGTAGAAGAAGGAGAAGGCTAGAACCCGAATTACCAGGAGCTAACTAGAGCATCACCTACCTCTCCCAGTCACGGATTCTCCAAGCTGCAACAAGCCCACCGTCGTGCCTCTGGTGAGCCCCTCAACATCCCAGACACCTGTCCCCTCTATGTTCATGTACAGCGTGATCCTTTCGTCGAGCGCCCTACGCATGCTCACTATCCGGTGTCGTGCTTTGCCATCTGCCGCTGTTTCGGCCACCACCGAGCGCCACCACTATGTCAAGCAGCTTCCCCTCGACAATGCCGCCCTCTTGCACATAGCTCCCATCCAAATCCATCACCGGAGCACCGTTGTTGGTCAGGCCTTCGACGCTCACCGCACACGCGTGACGCGCGCTGGCAAGAACAGCCACACTCACGCATAGCAGTAGTACTTGTTGCACCCTTTGTTATCCTAAGTTTTCCGAGCGCTGAAGACCTCCTTTCACGAACCTCGTAACACCAAAGTTGTAGCATGTGCTCCCCTCTTTAAAATGGGCCCTTACACGCTCGATTTGGTGCAGTGTAGCACCCAGAATCATCTTATGAAACATTGCAGGATCTTGCAGTTCAGCCAACGAAATCTGGATTCAGCTTCGTCGGCTTTAGACAGCAGCCCAGAACCTTTTGCAGTTAGATCCCGACCCTTTAGAAAAAAACCAACCTACAGTCCTTCCCCTGCCCACGCGTCACCGCCATGCGGTCCCGCACGCACGGTGGCCCCTCCCCGCTTGATGGCCCACGTGGCAGTGACTGGGTGTAGCCTCGCCTCGTGTAGCAAAAGTCCTTGTGCTTTTCTAGATTCAAAAATGAAATCAGAATATGAATTTAAACCAAATAATTCACAACTTATAAATAGTTTGGAATTTGAATTCAAACTCTATATGAAATATGTTTTGTTTTTGAATGCTAATTCAAATCTTAATTCAAATATTTTTAGAATGGATTCAAACTAGTCAAACCTTTGACTTTTGATCCAATTTGAATTAAATTGCATTCAGTAATGCTTTTTAATTCAAGTTCAAATAATACAAATAATATAAATTTTCTGATCATAAAAATGCCAGGAATATAAATATGCTATTTCAAATTTTTTCTAGGCAATTAATTTTTTTTGAATTAATAAATACCATTAATATGCCTTTATCTTAATAAACTCATAACTTTATTTCCATAATTTCAAATTCAACAAATAATATGTCTAAATCGATCAACATGACGAGCTTGTTCTAATTATGCGTTCCATGATACGAATTGAAGCATGCATCATATAAATATTAAGAAAATAGCAAGGATTATGGTGCTAAAACATACCTAGATAATTAATTAAAGTACTTTATTAATGTTTTCGGATCTCACCCATGCCATGCTATGTTATGCCATGCAATTGTGCATCATTCCACAATGGCATACCTTGTTTGCTTGTTGCATACATTCATATGACTGCGCACTTTAATTATTATGGCCCTTCGTGTGTTTGGCTTTTATTCCGGACAGACACCGAGCAAGGGAACTATCAGGAGAACCAAGAGTACTACCCAGATCCTGGTTATCGAACTAGTGATCGTATAGGCAAGCATTTCCCCATGCTTGCATACATATAGCACCTATGCCTCTATCTTATTCTTGCATCATTGAGTCACGATTGCATTAAATTGGAATCGCAAGTACTACATAGCCTTTACTTTTAAACCCTACCGAAACTTGTACCTCAATCCTATGAGCCATTACCACATGAGTTGTTTGAGCCATGCGAGTCGTAGAATTGCATGTGTAGGGTTTGTGCAAGTCTTTGGATAACGAGGTACCTAAACTGAAGGGGATCCGCAGCAGAAAACAAAAAAAATCCTACGTTGGAACCCAAAAAACTGCCTAGGAACTATCTATGTAGTAATGCGGTAACGGCCAATGCGTATAGAATACATACCCTTGCAGACCGTATGCGGTTAAAATTCTGACGGGATCATGGTTGATGTACTCATACTCGTAGCCGACCTCAAGGTCGCGAAGCTCCTCGCAGGTCACCCCTTGCTCCTTCTTCATCGTGCAGCAGCTCCGGCTCACGACATTTAAGCGCCCCAAGTGTTGCGCCTCGTGTATTCGTACACATCCGGTGCATGATGAGACCTCCGGCTCTCCGTTCCCGCCGGGTGTGCGGAAGTTGATATCTGGCTAGGAATCCCTGCAGCGCAACGGCGTACTGCAGGTGTGCCTTGTTTGCACAACCCAAACTTGGGGCCATGGTCACAAGGGCTAGAGAGAGAGGGAAGGAGGAAGTCAACCAAAGGACTTCTCCAAATATTGGTTGTGTTTCATCCCACCCATGGGCACCCCTTTATATAGGCTAAGGGGGTGTGCCTTTCTCAAAGGCTAAGCCATGTGGGACTAAACAAGGGGAAGAGAGGAGGGGGAGGCGCATGGGCCCTTAGGGCTTCATGGGACAGCCGGCCAGGGGTGGGCCCTACCCCGCACACAGCCCTAGGCTGGCTGGGTGGGCCCCCTTGTGGCGGCTGGGCCTTGGCCCTCTTGGCCCTTGGCCCTTCCCTCTTTTGGTTTTCCCTCATGGGCCTTTATTCACTAGGAAGTTTGGCCCATTTGTAAAATAACCCTTCAAATTAGATTTTAATATTATATTTAATATTAATTACACTAATTAATATGTAAATACATATTACAAAACCTGATTCAACCTGAAACACCTTTTGGTTCCCCTTTCTATATCCTCTGAACAACTTCGGAATTCCCGAAATGATTCCGGTCCTTTATTCTTTCTCCGAACAGCTTCGGATCTTTCCGCGGAACGATTCCGCTCTCTTTCTCTATTGTGATTCCGTCTTACGAATGATCGCTCTCATCATACCCTTAAGTGTATCCTCTCACGGCTCGGGAATGCTCTAGACATGATCTAAATCAATGATCAATAGAGGGACCAGGGATATCCATGTGACCCCTATGCATTCCTGATGACAATGTTGTTTGAACCGCTAAATGTAGCATCCAATTCCTTTTGTTTCTTGATACGACTTGTCCGAGATCCGATCTTTGGTATCACATACCTTGTTCAATCTCGTTCACAACAAGTTATGTTTTCTTGTTACCGTGATATTACATCCCCGTGACCGAGTCACATGTTGCAACATTTATGGATGTAATCTCACCAAGCCGGTCGTATGTATCTTTACCCATCATGTGGGTGAACAAATCCCGGTATTGCAGTCACATGTCATCTACTATTCTTTGGAATACCCAACGTACACCTTTATGGCCACCGTATTACCAGAAGACGGTTGATGCAGTCTAAGCAGCCTCGGGAAATAGTGAGTAATATGAGCTCACATTTTAAAGAAAATGAGTCTACGTATAGCTGTTGCAACAATGAACTTATATGACTTGATCGCGTTGCAATCCTTCGAGGAATGTCCATCACATCATTCTCCAATGATATGACCCCGTTGTCAATTGGCATAAATGCCCATCATCTTGAAACCCAGATCATCCTCATGACCAACGAACTAGTATGAATAGAGGCTACTAGGGACTTGGTTGTTTCATACCACACCTGTATCAATATTTCTACTTGGCACAGTTATAGCACAATATGAAACTATTATAAACTAATTGAGATGTGACAATAAAAACCTATTTATTATTTGCCTCTAGGGCATATCTCCTTCAGTATCCCACTTGCACTAGAGTACAAATAATCCAGCTCGCATTTTACTCATATAAACCATATACCATATGCGTTTACAGATCATGCATGCTCATGGGAAACGTCATGTCCATTTTCTATTTTACCAGATCATTATGTCTTTTGCAAATCGTTAATGTCTTCCTAATTTTGACATTCACACCATTATTGTATAATGGGTCGAAGTATTTGTTTGGTGACAAAGTCAAACTTTGTTTCTAGTGTTTATAATGACGGTTGTTTTCACTGTTGTCATCCAAACTTTGAAACACACTTTGCTATCCTTTGTGTATATAATGTAGTCATGGCAGCAGAACGAGGCCGGATTCCAGGAGCTTACAGTGACTTTAGATCAACCTTGAGGGCTCTCTCATAGGCACTGGGCCCTGGGAACATCATTCTACGTTAAAAGCGAACTAGCCCCGCCATAACATTATACATCACATCAGATGGAGCCTTTATACTTATGTATCTATGTAGATCCTAGTGCATGAAATGCAACTATGCCACTTACCTTGCTTCTTGCCATTTAAGTACTAACTTAATTCTAGTTTAGTGATCAACTCAGGAATCAGTTAAAGACATGCTCTTACAGTTAAGACTTCGTCCTACCAACCATATCCTCGGGTCACATTACGTCGAGTATACAACATGGTTGTATGGAAGAACCTATGACTGAGGCATACGAGATGCAACGCATCTCTTTCTTTCAACCATAGTTTCAATACTAACTCAATGCTTCATACAGTAAGAACTACTTTCCTACCTTGTTCCATTCTGAGCTTCTTCAGAATCTTGCTTAGGACATTCTGAACTTCTTTCAGAATCAAGTCCAGGAAGCACTCGACATTCAGTGTTCATTAAACTCACCAATCTATCTCGATAGATCTTATTGTTTAATAACTTCAACTTCATCCTTATTTATCTATTTAAATGTTTTTAACACCAATCACATCATTCATATATGTCATCCACATATCCCAGAATAATTTCACGCTCCCACTCAAATATGACATTCATGTTTGAGATCCAGGGATTTCACTTACCTCCCACTCAAAATATGTAAGCTACATATTATGATTTAGCCAAGCTAATTTGCTCCCACTCAAAACCAGGTCCTCTCGATAATCTTGGAAATTCCAAAATTCTTTGATCATCATCAATTTGAGAATTCCAATTACGAAACTTCAATATCCATATATTTTTAGTGTAAATCCAAAAGACTTAAGCATCACTACTATTGTAGTTAACTCCTTGAATTTGTCCAAGCTTGTGACAAATCGAGCTTTTTGTCATTCATTAAGTTTCATTTCCTTCTTATGACTTTGCAGTCATTCAGTAATATCAAGTAAACTTCTTTACTTTAATAAGATCAAGTAACATGTTACTTTGCAATCTTAAATTTAACATAATATAGGATTTTATGACTCCTAGTCATTTCTCGCACTCAGGTCCATCATGCTTCTTTGTAATTTGTAGATATGTCTTGTTCAAAACATGACAAGTGAATCAACAATATAATTCCACAAACTTGTAGAATATACAGTTGAATCCTACCTTCTTCAGTAAAAGTATTTACTAAAACTTATGATCATTGGCTTCTCCTCTATTTGCAGAGTTTGGATTCACAAAATAAATTCCGTTGCGCCACTCAACAATCCAGAGGTAAGGTAAAATACCTTGTTTTGATCTTTTACTTTCTTCCACGTGTATCTTCATCAAGACACGTCAACTTTGGACAACAACAGGTTTGCCCCTTTTGTGGAAGATGCATTCATAGCTTCCTAAGAATGCTCTACAAAGACTTGTTTATTTGCCACGATTTCGACTTGTTGAAATCTCCAGAAACTTGAACGTGTCATAACACTTATGGTGTTGTTTCCACGAATCTTTAGATGTTCCTTTGTATTTCAAATGAGTGTTTGCTTATTTTGATCTCTAACTCTAAACGACAACTATAACCCCGATAAGAGATAATATTATACCATATGTATCCAATACATAATGATTATGATGCTTAGATATTTCAACGTAGTTTGAATTCATCCAATTGTCATAATTTGTGAAACATCTTTCACAAGTCCCATTTATGCTAAACTTAACTTGAATACTTCAGTCATGTCGATCAAATGGAAGAGACTTCGTATTCTTGTTAATTTCAATGTCCTCTTATTGTTGTGAACTCATTTGAACAGTTCAAATCATTTTGAACTCATGTTTCATTAAGTAAATACGCTTATTCACTTAAGTCTACAATAAATGATTTCCACTACTTGTTGAAAATACGATACATCACTATGTATAAGATTCAACATTTCTTCGCATATCACCGTTTTACCAGAATGCGGAGTTTTAGTCATTCTGCCCAAGAGGCATGGTTTTGCAAAGTCTCTAGATTAAGCATCTAGGACCCCGATTGACGAGGGTTTAACTCATCAATGCCCATTGTTACGGACTTGTGTTTTGGAGAAGGAGGGAGGGCTGGAGGCATCAGTCGGCTAGCAAACAAGCACACAGGGACGCAAGGTTTACCCAGGTTCAGGCCTCGTAGAGGCCCTACTCCTGCTTGTATGCTCTTCGAATTAATGGAGGAATCGAAGATTATAAGGGGAGCGCAGATGAAATCTGGCGAGTGTTGTGGAAACTAGGGTTCCATGTGTCCTTCTCGCTTCCCCCTCCTAGCATTTATATAGATAGGCTAGGTCTCGGGTAGCAGGTCGAGTCGGTTACAGATTAGGGTTTTCCCTTTAAACTTTCTATCTTTAAGCTTCTTCTTGTCTCGCAAGTAATCGAGAGTCTGTGGGCCACTCGAAGTCTTCATCGGGCCGTGGCAGCGCCGTGGGTTTTCACCGTATCTGGATCGTATATACCAAACTTGAGTACCTGCAGGGTATACCCATGTCAGTAGCCCCTGAGTGTCTAGTGGAATCGTATATTCAACTGGGGACTTTATGAAGCCTTTCGAGTGCATGACTGAGTATTTTTCGAATGTTTTGTTTATGTCATAGGGATTGTTGATATGCGTGCCTGATTTAACCAATGTATCGGTATCAATTAACTGCCTTAGGGCAAAACAACGCAATATACTCGAACTTGAGTCCCCATACTCGAATTCAAAAAAGTGCTGGTGTAATTCGACTCAAGCCGCGGAGGTCTTACAGAAGTCGAATTCCAGTATATGGGTGTGAGCACTCGACGCGTCTGTCAAGCCATGTTCATCGTACCTGTAGGCACAGATATATTTCTGGTAGTGTGCAGCAAATGTGTTGCCATGCCTTATTTAGGTCTTATCTTCATGCTGCAAGCGCGGCATCTGAATTTTTTGTCATGGCGGAGATGATTCAGGTCGCCCAGGAGACGTAGTCTCTTTGTAGGGAAAAAGTATGAGGCGGTGTCGCCATAGCCTTCGAATGTGGATGTTATCAACACATAGTACGACGTACAAATAATCATAGGGTGCGCAACCAGCGCTCCCTATGGGAGTAGCCCCCGAGTGCCTGGTCGAGTCGGAGACTCAGGCAGGGACTAAAATTTTGCGACTGTTGTCGCCTTTTGTTTGCTTGTTTCAGTCGAATTTGCTTCCGGTGCTCCCTATGGGAGTAACCCATGATCCATAGTTGAATCGTTGATTCGAGTGGTTGGGTATTCTTTGAATATCCATATTCCTGAATAAAAAGAAAATCATAGGTTGCGCGACCAGCGCTCCCTATGGGAGTAGCCCCCAAGTGCTTGGTGGAGTCGAAGACTCGATCAAGGACTAAAGTAGTCGAAGCCTGGGAGTGCTCATCTTGATTACATCAGTGCTAACGATGTGATGACCTAAGTTGCCCACATGAGCGGCTTTGACGGGACGTGACGAGCGGTGGGTCCCACTTTTTTACTTTGATTTGACCGGGCGTGCGTATCTTTCATTTTAACTGCATCTCCTCGATTTCCGCGTGTAATGGATATAGTGGGGGACGGTTCGTATTTTGTCCTCTCCATGTGTCGATGATACGTCCATAACGTATCTATAATTTTTTATGGTTTCATGCTAATAATATGCTTTTGACACTCCTTTTTTGTATAAAGTTTATGATTTATTTGGACTAACCTACTAATAGTTGCAAAAGTACACAATGTTCTTGTTTTACACTTTGATGTGTAGGAATTACCAAGAATACAAGTGGAAACCTTGTTGGAGTCAAATTGGGATTTTTCCAGAAATCAGTCTTAGAACTCTTTTTGAAGATGGTAGCGTTTCGGGTCGAATACGGCGTCAAACGGAAACCTCTTCAACTACAAAGTTGTTGTAAATTTCACGACAAACGTTCTGGATATAAAATTTAGCTGATTCTGAGTTCGGACGGGCCTTTGAAGCCCGATTTACTGCAGCCCAAGATGGGGTGACGGAAATCCGAGAAGCTATATAAAGGGAGGAAACCTAATTTGCCCACGGCATCTCCACCCACGAATTTGCAGCCACCAAACCCACATTTTTGGATCCCATCTCCATGGGGGAGGGCTCCCAAGAAGACATGAAGGAAGGGGGCTAAGGGGCGGTGCTCCCCCATGATACCGGCAGCGGGGAAGGAGTCCCTCGCGCCGCCACCGGCGCCGCCGCCGCCCTCTTCACCATCTTCACCGCCATCTCCATCACCTAATCCTACTAGTATGCAGTGGTTCATCCTCCCACACACCTCTGTACCGTCCTATGTAAACATGGTGTTTGATGCTATAAGTTATAATCCTATGATCTATGTCATGTTTGCGTAGTTTCTTTGCTCTTAGATTGAATGGTTGAATTTCTTTGGTTTATTAGAGTTGTATGTTGATATTGTACAGTTCTTTGGTGTCCATTATATTTGCGCGCACATGGATTAAACATCATAGGGTTTGTAGTATGTGTAAGAGGAAGAGGGAAGTTCTGCCGGAGTGACAGAAACCTGAGGACGCGAACCGGAACGTTGCACGTATGGGAGTAAGTGGACCATTAAACTTAAGGCTATGGTTGGGGAAACCTTAATGCATTGATTAGTACTTATGGATGTTTCCTAACAATCCAATCATATAGTACATGTAATTCCAAGTAGTGAAGCGCATGTATATTTAGCCTCTCCCACATAGAAAACTGCATCGAAGACAATGAACTCGGTCTATTTGCTATTTAAACTTGGACAAATCCACCACAATTACCACCACTATTCCACACTCATGGTTCTATTAGTTTAGTGTATTTTATTGCTGCAGCAACTAGCTTTACTTTCTTGTTATTTATTATCATGCAAAGCTATCTCTATTACTTGTATTGTTGCTCTAGTTTTATTTCCTAGATAATGCAAACGTTTAGTATGCGTAGAGTTGTATCAGTGGTTTATAGAATTTGAGAGAATATTTATCTTACCTTTAGCTCCTCGTTGGGTTCGACACTCTTACTTATCAAAAAAGCTACACACGATCCCCTATACTCGTGGGTTATCAGTCGACCGCGATGTGGCGCCGTTGCCAGGGAGCAATAGCGTGTGGGTGAATATTCTTGTGTGCACTTGTTCGCTTTATCCCTAAGTAGGTTTTACTTTCGGTTTTAAGTTGTTCTCTATCTTAGTATGGATAGGGAATGTGAATTACAAAAAAAAATAGTTGTACTTGTTACCTAAAAACGTTTTCAAAAATAAAAGTGACTGGAAAGATGAGTAATGGTTAAGTGGGAGTCGACCTTGAACACTTGTTTTCATGCCTATGAAACCAAAACAAATCTTTCCATGAAAGCTTTTTAGTTAAAAAACTTGTAGGAATGCATGAAGCCTTGAAAAAGAAAGATATTTCTGGTATTGATCTTAATGCTTATTCATTAGAAAATACTTAAATCTTGCTCCTATGCCTAACTTAAAGGCGTTAAAGAAAAGTACTTATTGGGAGATAATCCAAAAGTTTTAGATGAGTCTTGGAAGTTATTACCACTTTAATAACCTCTCTTTATCCTTTTTATTTGCTTTTTGTACCAAGAGTAACCTCTAATGAGAGAGTAGTAATGCTTGAGAAAGTTGCTGTCCCGAAACAGATTTTTGTGCTTCGCTGTAAAAATTCGTGTAAAATCTCTGTACGTCGGTTTGAGCTGTGAATTTTTGTTATTCTTCCCCAGGTTGTTATCTAACTTTCGTTAGTTCAACACTTTTCGATTTGAGCAACAGAAGGTCTTTGAAAAAATTGGTCTTTACCTGCTGGTCTGTTTTGACAGATTTCTGCCATTATTTGCATTTGCTTCTTGTTGATTCCTTTTGGTTCTTTTTGGGGAATTGAGCTTTTTGAGGGAAGTGCTACAGTAGCTTATGTTTTAATGGAAGTTTTATTGGTGTTTTAACTGAACCCAAAGACTTATTATCTTGAGTGCACTAATGTTGCTAATAAAGATTGTGTGAAGTTTTGTATAAAGGAAAATTTTCAGGTGTATGGAAAGAGTGATGTAATGAGATAAAGAATAGAATAAAGCTCGAGATTGGGGATGCCACGTGTGTCATCCCAAGAAATATCCAAGAAGTACAAGTGTCAAAGCTTGGGGATGCCCAAGGCATCCCCTTCTTCATCAATAAAAATCTCAAATTTCTTCCAAACACATTATTTTTACTGTTTCATGCACAGTTGTGTTGTTGTTAGAGCGTCTTCGTTTTTGTTTTCATTTGCTTGGTTTTCTTAGTTTTCTTGAATAAATTGGTTGGACCCCCTCTTTCATACATTAGTTATCAAATAAGTGTGGTTTGGATTGGAAAAGAGTAGGAAAAGTTCATGCTTAAGTGGTAAAGAGAGCTTGTTTTTGACTGTGGCATATGCTTTGTCATGCCATGCTTGATATTGTTTTGGATTTATGCTTAGTATTCTTTGATGTACCATGACTTGTTATAAACAATTGAGATTGCTTAATGTGCCTTGAAAGAATCATGCGTTGTTTTAGCATATTAAAGCATAGTATTGTGGTATTCTCCTTTGATGCTTTATTTGGGCTGACTTGGCGTATGCTCACACCATGTTATGACTATCCCAAGTCACCATAGCCTATATGATCCTTTAGTTTTCGACTTGTAATATCACTTTATGCTTTAATTAATAATGTTTTGACGCTTTGCATGACTATGGCCATTATTGCTCTCTTAGTTGGTCGCTCCCAGTCTTTTGCTAGCCTCCATAACCAAGTATGAGTTCCACTCATGCATCCAACTCCAAATAAAACCAAGTTATCCCAAAGAGTCCACCATACCTACCTATTATCATTTGCTATTCCAAGTATATTCATGCTTTTATCTACCTTCTGAATTAAACTTGTTATGTGAAAATTAGTGATTAAAGCTCTCACGAACTTGATGGCACACTTTATTTTCTTGCACTTAATAAACTTGAACCATTGTGTCCATCTTTCTTGCGTATATGCTTGCGCTTTATAAGTTGAAGTTAGCAGAACCATGTATCATGGGGAACGCTTTCAACATTGCACTTATATTCCGTTGATATCATGATTCTTTTGCTTATGGATCCCGGCAGTGTGAAATAAAAGGGGAACTTGTAAGATCATGGAGTTTTTATGTGTGTTAGAGAAACGCCTGGGTCGCTAGCCTAAGCCATGCCTAATCATGGTGGAAACTTGCAGCATAACCATAATGAGCACTCTATGAAGCATTCTCAATAAAAACCTATGCAAATAGCAAATAAAAAGATTGTTGAGATGCTCACTGTCTACTTGCCTTGTCATTTTGATTATGGGATAGCTCCTGTATCATGTACAAGGGGTACCCCATTGGCGGTTCTCTATGATACGTATGTACTTACAATGACAAGAAACTTACTTGTGACTGAAGTTAAGTAGCATGAGGTTCGGTACTCGTAAGCAAGGGGCATGAGATTTCAACTTATAACTTGTCAAGCATATCCTATTAGTTGTGTCAGTTTAACCTTAATCACCTAAATATGCTTATGATAGGGGCAATGAGAGCTGAAAGCTAATAAGTATCATAATTTTTGGAAGCTCTTTATGAGACTTGAATCTCTACTTGCTTCTAAGAAGGGCTTTTTTTACTTTTATGTTGAGTCTCCATCTTCTATCTTTATGCACCTATTAAGAGAGCATAGTCGCCATTCTTAGTTTAATGTGCATTGTCCCAAGACTTTTTGATTGATGCATAATTTTGATATTTTTTGTTCTTAAACTATTTGTATCTAGTCACCCTTATGAACTTTGAAGGTCTCTATGCATTTATGTTTTGCTACTCTATGAGGGATAAGCTGAATGCCATTCTCATTATGTTTTCTTTATGTGAAACAAACAAACGTCTTGCAAAGTATTGTTATTCATAAATCTTTTGTTTATGCCTTTTCATGTTACAACATAGTTGCTTTGTCTTATTGTTAGAACTCTATCTTTCATGATTCATGTTTAGAATACCTTAATCCCAGCTATCAATGCTTTTACAATAATGATAATTAAGATTGTGTTGTCTGCATGTCCCTCAAAAATTATATTGTTTTGATCATTTACCTACTCGAGGATGATCAGGAACTAATCTTGGGATGTTGATACGTCCATAACGTATCTATAATTTTTGATGGTTTCATGCTAATAATATTCTTTTGACACTCCTTTTTGTACAAAGTTTATGATTTATTTGGACTAACCTACTAATAGTTGCAAAAGTGCACAATGTTCTTGTTTTACACTTTGATGTGTAGGAATTACCAAGAATACAAGTGGAAACCTTGTTGGAGTCAAATTGGGATTTTTCTAGAAATCTATCTTAGAACTCTTTTTGAAGATGGTCGCGTTTCGGGTCGAAGACAGCGTCAAACGGAAAACTCTTCAACTACAAAGTTGTTGGACATTACACGACAAACGTTCTGGACATGAAATTTAGCTGATTCCGAGTCTGGACGGACCTTTGAAGCCCGATTTACTGCAGCCCAAGATGGGGTGACGGGAATCCGAGAAGCTATATAAAGGGAGGAAACCTAATTCACCCACGGCATCTCCACAATATCCACATTTTTGCCTCCCCCATGGATCCCATCTCCATGGGGGAGGGGAAGGAAGAGGGCTAAGGGGCGGTGCTCCCCCATGATACCGGCAGCAGGGAAGGAGTCCCCCGCGCCGCCGGCGCCACCGCCGCCCTCTTCACCATCTTCACCGCCATCTCCATCACCTAATCCTCCTAGTATACAGTGGTTCATCCTCCCACACACCTCTGTACCGTCCTATGTAAACATGGTGTTTGATGCTATAAGTTATAATCCTATGATCTATGTCATGTTTGCGTAGTTTCTTTGTTCTTAGATTGAATGGTTGAATTTCTTTGGTTTATTAGAGTTGTATGTTGATATGGTACAGTCCTTTGGTGTCCATTATATTTGTGCGCACATGGATTAAACCTTAATGCATTGATTAGTACTTATGGATGTTTGCTAACAATCCAATCATATAGTACATGTAATTCCAAGTAGTGAAGCGCGTGTATATTTAGCCTCTCCCACATAGAAAACTGCATCGAAGACAATGAACCCGGTCTATTTGCTATTTAAACTTGGACAAAGCCACCACAATTACCACCACTATTCCACAATCATGGTTCTATTAGTTTAGTGTATTTTATTGCTGCAGCAACTAGCTTTACTTTATTGTTATTTATTAGCATGCAAAGCTATCTCTATTACTCGTATTGTTGCTCTAGTTTTATTTCCTAGATAATGTAAACATTTAGTGTGCGTAGAGTTGTATCAGTGGTTGATAGAACTTGAGAGAATATTTATCCTACCTTTAGCTCCTCGTTGGGTTCGACACTCTTACTTATCGAAAAGGCTACACACAATCCCCTATACTCGTGGGTTATCAGTCAACCGCGATGTGCGCCACACATCCAATAGGGTTTCTGCTGGCTGTTGGATTGCATCCGAAAGGGGGTTAAGTAGGAGCACAGCTGTGGTAATTTTCCCATCTGCTCTTTTCTCTGCTTGTGCTTCCATCGCCATTGCCGCTGCTCTCTACTTCCTAGAGCTCATCCTCTTCGTGGCGCTGGACCAACTCCGCGTGTTCACGAGCTACTTCCTCCACTCGCACCGCCACCGCAAGATGGGGAAAAAGAAGGGAGGCGCCGCCGCTGAGTCCGCCGCCGCCATTACTGCTTCCAAGAAGAAGGGCGGCTCCACCGCTATGGGCACCAGCGCTGGCGCCGGGAAGAAGAAGGGCGCGGGTACGATGGGTGGACCTGGACTTTCTTCATGTGCACCGACGAGTCAAATGACAGGTCGGGTGAACTTGGCCGGCTCAGGGGAGGCAGACTGTTGTCTGTCGACTCCTTCAATCTTGCGAGCTCCTCCTGCATGCCGAAGGACTGGGAGATTCTGTTGAATCCCCTATCACAGCTGTCGGACCTCTCGAAGCTCCCGTTGATTGTGATGACGTCATTCGGACCTGGCATTTTCATCTGTAGGTAGGCGTAGTGCGGCATTGCCATGAACCTAGTGAATGTGATGCGTCCGAGGATGCAGTGGTACTGTGAGGGCCAGTCGACGACTTCGAAGTCTATGCGTTCGTGTTGAAAGTTTTTCGGCGTGTCAAAGATGACGTCGAGGTTGATTTTGCCCATGGGATATATGCCTTTCCTTGGGATGATACCATGGAACATCGTGTCCGAGACCTCTAGACATGTCAGAGGGATCCTCATTGCTCGCAAGGTACTTGCGAACATGAGGTTAATGCCGCTTCCACCATCCATGAAGACGTGACTCATGTCGAAGCCTCCGATCTATGCCTCGAGTATGAGGGGACAGTGACCTGGACGAGGGACTAGGAGCGGATGGTCGCGCTTGTCGAAGGTGATGCAGGAGTCGCTTCCACTTAGGTACTCAGTGGTGGAGGGCGGAGAGTTTGTCGCCAAGTTGACTTGGCGAGTGCTGGCTTTCTGCACACCCGATTTGAGGGGCGTCCCTTTTGGATCATCATGTTGCCTACGGCCCGTGGGTACAGTTCGCCACCTTGATTCTGGACCGGTGCGGCCGCGGGTGGTGGTACTCCGGGTGGTGGTGGAGGAGCTCCATGTGCTGTGGCGCCTGGGGCGACTCCATAGCCCCTGTTGACTGCATCGCGATTCATCCGAGCCAAACCCTCGTGGAGCTTCAGAAACTCGCAGCAGTCCTTGAGAAGGTGGATGGATTTTTTCTTGCCGGCGTGCTTGTCGATGTAGAAGTGCACGTTGCACGGCCCGGATAGTTTGTCCTCGATAGTTGTTACGGGTGCCTCTTCGCGAGTGCGGCGCTGCCACACCTGCCTGGTTTTCCCGGAGTCGTGGTATCCACCGCTGTGATAGCCGCTGTTGCGGTTGTCGTCGCGTTTGTCAGCGTAGCCTGCTGCGACCATGTTGATGTCATCGCGATCATCGTAGACACGCATTCGCTGCTTGACTCGACGGTTGCATCTGCGTCCGAGGTTGTCGTCGTTGTCAGAGTAGGTGCAGTTTTTTACCGAATCCTCTCCATCGGCCCACCGATTCGCAATTTCCATCAGTGGTCAATTGTTTTGGGCTTCGACCGGCCCAGCTCCTCCCTGAGCTCTATGCGGAGAACGCCGCCATTGAATGTGTCGATTACGCGATCCTCCGAGATGTTTTCTATGGAGTTCTTGATGATGGACCACCTCTAGATGTACGAGCGTAGCGATTCGCCCAACCTTTGCTGGCAGCTCCTCCGTTCTTCGATTGATGCGGGCCTTTTGTAAGTGCCCTTGAAGTCGCGTACAAAGCTATAGACCAGCTCTTCCTAGTTATGAATGGATCCGCGCGGGAGATTGTTGAGCCATGCTCGGGGGGCGCCCTGCAGATGTAGCTGCAGGCATTGCATGGTCGTGCTTCGACTCCCGCCGTGGAGCCTGACAGAGGAGATGTGATCCTCCAACCAGATTTTCGGGTCCTGCAGACCGTCAAATTTTGGGTTCTCTGATGGGAGCTTGAACCCCTTGGGCATTCGCTTCTGTCTCATAGCTCTGCTGAAGCATATGGCGCCACAGAGCTCCACATCTTCATCGGCCGTGTCAGATCTCCTAAGTCAGTCGAACGAGCGTGTATTGCCCTTGATTTGTCGATTTTGCACTGCGTGAGGTCATCGCGCGCATCATAGTCGCAATCATGCCGCCGTGAGCAGCAACGCCGAGACAGATCTGAAGGGGTTCCGCGTATGAAAACAATAAAATTTTACCCTACGCCCCTGAACCCCTGAAGCTGCCAGGACCTATCTATTAGTAATACAGTAACGGGAGGGGATTTTCGCGAACTTACCCTTGAAGACCGAAAAGCGTTGTCAACGCTCAGGAGAGTGTGGTTGATGTAGACGAGCTGAAGCCGACCTCAAGGTCGTGATGAAGTCCTTGCGCTCCTCTGGCTCCAATGACTTGAGTGCCTCAAGTGCGACACCTCTGGGGAGTTACACACGTCCGGTGCCTGACGATGACTCCCGCTTCCCCGATCCAGCAGCAGTTGCGGAAGTAGAGCTCCCGGATCCGAATCCCGCAGCACGACGGCACTCCGCGGTGAAGATGTCTCTCACTCGTGCAGTCCCGACTTGGGACTACGGTCACGAGAGAGAGAGAGGGGGAGAGATAAAATATCAATTAGAGGTCCTCCCAAAAGTGGGGAGACCTTTATTGATTATTGGTGTATTTTTCTCGACCAAATACCCCACTATATATAGGGGAGGGGAGGTACTACCTCCCTCAAAGTTCCGGGGTGGGACTAAAGGAGAGGAGGGGGAGGAGGTGGCCGCCGGCCACCTAGTGGGCCCCGCGTGGGGGGCTAGGCCCAGCCGGCCAACCCCCTTTCCCCTTCTCCCTCTCTCCTTTCTGTAATGGGCCCTCTCCCTCCGGAAATTGGCCCATTAAGCCTTTTTGACCTTTAATTGATTTTCTATTTATTAAATAATTATGAATAAATGATTAAATCAACATTTAACATTTATTCACACATTATCTAATCTCTGTGGCTATGGAACACCTTCCACCTCCACTCCGGACTTACCGAAACCCTTTCGGTTTTCTCCCTACTCTTCTTCGGTGATTATACCGATCCTATAAACACTCTCTAAGCATCATCAAGCCCTTAAGCGTGATACCCCACGGTTCTGGAACACTCCAGACATGGTCGGGACACTCCCGCACCAATGATCGACAGAGGGACTTGGATGGCCATGTGACCCCTGTGTGTTCCACGAAGATATTTCGTCGTTTGAACCGGGACAGTCATGTCTTATTCCCTTTGTCCCTCGATACTTACATTGCCCAAGATCTGATCAATGACATCATCATGTCATGTTCAATCTCGTTACCGAACAATGCTACTTGACTCATTCCGACAAGTGATATCCCCGTGATCTAATCACACGCTGTGTAGCTATTGGATATAACTTCTTCGTGTGGGCCCTTGAGTATCTTCCCGTCACATGGACGGACAAATCCCGCCCTTGACATATATTGCCTCTACGGTTTCCTCCGAATACCTGAACGCACCTTTATAACCACCGTTTTACCAGATGGCTTTTGATGCTATCTAAGCACTCTCGGGAGACAGTGATTGATATAGCCTCACGGTCTAAGGAATAGTCTACGAGGATCCTTTTCTAATCATCGTAACTTGAACTTCGTGACATGATCGGGTCACGATGTTTAGACTGGGTATTGGTTCATCATCTCATTCTCAGAATGAGATGACCTCATTTCCAACTAGCATAAATGCCACATGATCAGGAAACTTGATCATCTGTTGACCAATGAACCAGTGACTAGAGTTTCACTAGGAACCCTAGGTTGTTTGTATATCACACGTGTATTGATGTTTCCACTCAATACAGTTATAGCATGATATAAAACTTAATCATAAACTATATGAAATATGATAGTAGTCCTCACTACTATTTGTCTCTAGGGCATATTTCCAACAGTCTCCCACTTGCACTAGAGTACAAATACACTAGCTGCATTTGTTCTCAATCATTGGCACCATATATCTGGTACCTAGAACATGCTCGCTCATGGAAGAAGTTGAGTCTTGTGTCTGTACTTTACAGTCCCAAATCCTTTGCAACTTACTAATGTCAATTTGATTGACATTAATACTTTATCATCACATGATAGAATCTGTGTGTATGCATCATCGTTATGGCAGCAGAACGAGGCCTGATTCTAGGAGCCTACAGTGACGTTAGATCAACCTCGAGGGCTTTCTCATGGGCATTATGCCCTGGGACACATCGTTCTATGTTAAAAGCGAACTAGCCCCGCCATAACATTATACAACACTTTAGATGGTACCCTTATCTATTATTACAAGTGTATTCATCGAAACACTAGTGCACTTTGTGCAACTTTCGATGTTTTGTTCACCTCGCTTCCTACTTGACTTTAATTGGTATCTATAGGAGTTTCCAACATATTCCCTTATAACATAACCCTTTATGCTTTAAGATATGTTATCCTTTATGGATTTGGAAAACATGTCTGCAGTTCTCTATTGGACACTGCGGACAAAACTCAGCTCAATGCTCTGTGATTCAAACTTGATCACTTTTAAACATTCCTTATTTGGATCACATATTATGCTAAGTTATCATCATGGTTTACTAAGACAGAACCTATGCCTTAACACAGTGGATGACGATCATCCTTTTCTTTCTTTCAACCATTGATGTTAAACTTAATACTATTCCTAATTTGAGTTATTAAGGACCAGTTCCTTAATTAACTTCTATTCTAAAACCCCTTTCAGAATCCCTTAAGGAATACTACATAATATCATAATACGGTTATTATCAACTTCTACATCTTATAAATCATTATTTATAAGTATATGCGCCTTCATTCTTAACATACTTAAGAATTACTCCTATAAGCTCCCACTCAAAATATGTTCCTACATATTTGAATTTGAAACTTATATTGCTCCCACTCAAAAATATGTCAATCACATATTGTTTCAGGAAGACTTGCATAGCTCCCACTCAATTTTATGCAAATTGCATATCTCCTTACTTATTTTGAATAACTTCAAAATCCTTTGATCAAATATTAAACTTGGAGATTTACTATGAGATACTAGTACTTTACTAGTTTTAAATCCACTAGACATTTAGCACACATGAATCAAATTCATTTGAATTTGTCCAATACCTAACAAATTGTGCTTTTGTCATTCACCCCCTTTTTCCGGTATGGCTTTGCAGTCATTTGGGAAAATTCCAAGTAACCCCTTTTACTTGTGAGATTCAGCAATGAATTGCTTTCTAATCTCAAGGGAAGTTTGCTTCTAGGATTTCTCATAATTTTAGTTTACCATTATTTCCTTAGTAGTTCGTAGGTATGTCATATTATAAGAATCATGACAAATGATTCACAAATGTCTCCATACAAGATATGGATTACATTTTGAATCCTACATAATGTAGTGAAAACACTAGTGGGGAAAACACAATGATCAAAATCATTGATTCTTTCCTTTTGTGAAGAGAATCATTCAGGAAAGTTGTCCGTTGCGCTTCTTAACACTCTGATGTAGGGTTTTGAATCCTCATCGTATTTTCACTAATTTCCATTTGCTTCATAATTGAGAAACATCACTAGAAGTGAGCTTTCTCAAGAATGTACCAAAATCCAAGCAATACAAGTTTTTGCTTTTTGGTTTTAGCTATGGATTTCGTATTCAAAGTTTCCAATGAATACTCTACAAGGACTTATTCGCTATTGGTTTGGTTATATCAAATAACTCCAAGACTTTCATGAATTCAAATGGTTCACTACAAATTCTAATTGAGTGTTAACTATTTCTAAGCTAATGGTCTCTACATCTACACTACAACAATTTATTTGGTGCCTTCTATTCAACCCCTTTGATATCTAATATCACATTGTGATGCTTTGCATTTTGACGTTTCAAAATGCTTTGCATTTCACAATTTCTTTTATGCCATTCTTATAAAGTTGAATTTCATTACTATTGATCAAATCATAGTAATTAGATTCTCTTTTATATTTATACCCTTTGTTGATGAAACATTTTGATCATATCAAATAATTTCATATTCATGTTTCCTTTGGTAAACTACTTTACACATTTAAACAATCATATAATGATAATTACCATTTTTGTTAAAACCCAATACATCGAATATGTATTTACTTTTAACAATTCTTTAAAGACTTAGTATTCAAGTAATACACGGTGTTCAAGTTAATTTGCCGAACTTAGGCATAATTTATATGTGATAAGAAATCGAATGACTTTCACATATTATCACATAACTTTGAATTTCAACAATGGTTTTTCATTCATTAATGAACATATCATTAAGTTGGGTATTTTAAACAAGGAATTTTAATGTTTTACAAATGCTCATGCATTATCAATTAGTTTCAAACAACAAGGATAATTCACACATAATCAAACAAGATATGAACACGAATAGAAATCATTCATAAAAGTGGAACAACTGTTTGTTACAAACTCATATGAATAACCGTCTCACGAAGTGTGAGACACACTAAAGAAGTTCACAATCTCTTGATTACAATAATCATCCTAAACACAAACTAAATGATAAATGTCGAGGGAGAGTGTCGTCGGCCATCATCATCATGCTCGCCATCAACACGCAACGTCACCTCCTCTCCAGCAAGCACCTCTCATGCAGAAGGACCTGTTTTCAGCAAAACAGAACAAGTATCAGATATACTTAACACTGCAATGTGTTTGCAAGATTATAACATTTATAAAACTGTATATCAAATATATACCTTTGTCGTTGACGACCTGAGCGACATCTGGTTCAACCAACACATTCTTGAGATGTGTCATGAACCGGTGGAACTCCATTGTTTCCGTGTCGCCCCTCATTACGCAAGTCCTGACTTGTGCTTGGTAGCTTGGTGGCAGGGACCGCAGCACAGCGGCGTTTGCAAAAGAGCCCGTAATCCAGACGTCCAGGAAGTATGCTGGCCTCATGTACACATCATGTGTGTGCTGCAAGTGGTTGTCCAGTGATGAGTTCTCCTCCATCTTAATGGAGAGGAAGTCTCCCATCATCTCATGCTCCCAGATGTGTGTCTGCTCCACGAAATGTGTCCTAAGCTGTAGCATCCCTGAACGAGGGTTGACATCACCCACGAAAGGCCACAGCTCGTCCACCATTCCGAAACGCATCACAACTGAAATATAGGAGGCCATCTCACGACGGAGATAGCGGTCTTTCCGCTCCTCTTGGGTCTCAAGGTCTGTGGGCTGATCCAAATCCATCCCGTCGATTATGTAGTCGACCACGTCGTTCTCGCTAAGGAGAACATGGAGACTGGCAACCCAAATGGAGAAGTTCGATCCATCTAATCTGAGCTTCTCTCCTTCTAACCATTCAATTGTCAACACGAAAGGTCCCATCTACATTTATAATTGCAAAAGGAATTTAGACTAAGTTTATAATTAAATGAGTTAATAGTAACTCCACTCAGAAACACCTATCCCCAAAAGGGTTCCTAGTGATAAAACGACCCCTATCAGCCACATCTCCCCCGATCGTCACAGCCATCAATGTGGGTTCAAGGGTGGACGCTAAACGTCGGTCACATCATTCATGCGACTCATGCTCGATCTTTCAACCATTCGTGTTCTGAGGCCACGCTTCTCTAGCGTTCTAGGCTCGCCAACTCAACCTTAGTGTATTCGCTGTGCAACATGGCTTACACCCACTGTATGCGAATATAGATATGTCTGACACCCAGGCATATAACCCTGGATCGCCTCATACCAAAGAACTTTCTTGGTGGCGCACACTAAGGGGGAACACCATCGTTGGTAATTTTAACAGGGATCATCTTATTAGGCTATCGTCGAGTATCTAATACTGGCACACAATAAGACATACAAACAATAACATTGAATGTAAATGCTATGTGATATGGTCCTTCACGTCGTGATCTCCATCCGTTGTTACCGGGTTTCCGCGTCGTAGACACTAGGGTACTGGTGTCATTCCGGTGTGGTAGTTCGCCATTACCATGACTATCTACTACTATGTAACAAAAGGTAATCACTTTACCTTTGCCACAACCATATCACAAAGCAACGCCCCCTGCAAAACAAAGTTAGACGCCTCTACTTTATCTTTGCATGTTTTACGTGGCTAAATGGGCTTTCGCACAATAACCGTTCTTACCTACGAACTTTCAGCACAACGCTGATCAAGTAGTTGTCTCTACTACACCCCTTTCGGGGCCCTCCGTTGCAAATGGCATACCAACTAATGCGAGAGAGACAGACACCCCCCTAAGCCACTTTATACGGTACAAGCCATATGTCAAGCGTGGACCTGTCTCGCGAATGAACGTGTAAAGTCGGTTGGGGGCCGCTTCATCAAGCATTACTATGGTATACACAAGTACACGTGGGAGGGTAACAACTAAAAGATCAATGCCCACATGCTACATCTCGTGTGTTCTACCCGTGCTAGCATTACTACGCATAGATCTAGCTCTAATACCACTGAAGGCGTTCCGCGTATGAAAACAATAAAATTTTACCCTACACCCCTGAACCCCTGAAGCTGTCAGGACCTATCTATTAGTAATACAATAACGGGAGGGGCTTTTCGCGAACTTACCCTTGAAGACCAAAAAGCATTATCAACGCTCAGGAGAGCGTGGTTGATGCAGACGAGTCGAAGCCGACCTCAAGGTCGTGATGAAGTCCTTGCGCTCCTCTGGCTCCAATGACTTGAGTGCCTCAAGTGCGACACCTCACGGGGAGTTACACACGTCCGGTGCCTGACGATGACTCTCGCTTCCCTAATCCAGAAGCAGTTGCGGAAGTAGAGCTCCCAGATCCGAATCCCGCAGCGCGACGGCGCTCTGTGGTGAAGATGTCTCTCGCTCGCGCAGTCCAGACTTGGGACAACGGTCACGAGAGAGAGAGGGGGAGAGAGAAAATATCAATTAGAGGTCCTCCCAAAAGTGGGGAGACCTTTATGGATTATTGGTGTATTTTTCTAGGCCAAATACCCCACTATATATAGGGGGAGGGGAGGTACTACCTCCCTCAAAGTCTCGGGGTGGGACTAAAGGAGAGGAGGGTGTCGAGGGTGTACCCCCAGGTACCCCAGAGTTGACGAGTTAAGTGAATCAATAAGAAATGTATAAAAGAAAATAATACTCAGCATCAGTCCATTAGAAAAATACTAAGGCAGAAAACAAGTCTGGGCCGAGTTAACACTAAGTCGGCCCAGCCCTCACCACCACTGGACCAGACCAACAGTGAACAGGTTGAACTAAAGCTCTAAGAGCCGAATTACCCTCCTGGGCCGAACTAGCTACCTCGGCCCACCGTGCCGGCTCCTGCTGGAGGTTCCCGCATGGGCCGAATCAGCCAAACATCGGCCCACCACAGCATCACCTCACCCGCTCCCGCCAAGGACTCCCGCGTGTCTCGGCAGCGCCCGTCTCGCCACGCTCCCGCAATACTCCTACCGTTTCCTCCACGCCGAGGCAAGGCGTCGTCGCCATCATCCCCGGGTGGGCCAGGATTGTCTGTTCTGGCCCATCCCGGCCAACCATCACCGCTGCAGGACAAGACCCGGGTGGGCCGGCAGGGGAATAACTCGGCCCACCGCGGGATCAGCCTCCACCGAGCCAGCAAGCCGTCTGGGCCACACTCAGCCCGAGCCGGATCACCCACCAGGCCAAATAATCACTAACTCGGCTGGGCCACCCAGCAGTCCGGCTGGGCCCTTATCTTCTGCAATCAGGACCAGGCCGAATCAACCAGGAAGTAGGCCGAATCACCGCTTCGTCTGGGGCCTCTGGGCCGAGTTATTTCACCCCGTACGCCCTCTTATTTGTCTCCAGATGTGTTCCTAACCTTCACAGCTACACACCATTTATCCAGGACAAGACCAACAAGCATTGTGCCAGTCTTGGGAGCCCACCAGCTCAGACTGGCACATGACGTATGGAATATGCCCAGGGCATCTAACAAGATGCTAGGGAATATGCCTAGCATCTCCAAAGATGCCAGGGCATATGCTCAGCATCTCTGGAGGATGCCTAGAATATGTCATCTAGATGCTAAGCGTGTAGCACAAGACTTGTCCCCTGGGCTCCCCTTTATAAGGAGCTCCAGGGGGATCGTTCTAAGGGAGGCCCCCGAAGGGCTCCTCTCCTTCCTGCTCACTAGGAGCTCTCCTTCTTCCTCTTCCTCCACTCTCACAGAGAGATTAGATAGGAGCATAGGGGAAACAGCTCAAGGAGCATGATTGTAGCCACAAGTATGGCCAGATTATAAGAGATTAGATGTAGAGAATGAGGTGTTATCTCCACCTGAGAGCTTCAATCCAATATACATTGTATTTCTCTTTGTTCATATGAGTGCGGTCTTCACCGCATCATCCCTCCCCGGATTCCTCCACGTCCATCGGCCCCAACTTTATCCTACCCATGGCATATGCCGTGATACCACCACGACATTTGGCGCCCACCGTGGGGCCTCTAGTGGCGTTGGTTGGGATTCCATCCGGACGGGAGCATCTTCATCAACCTCTTCCTCATAAAGCTTTCTCAGTTCCTCCAAGCAAACAGAGAGCAGAGAGGTAAGCACAGAGGCACTCCAAGTCTAACTCATCAAAGCTGGTAGGACTCAGCAAGAAGAACTCAAGTACTACTCCAAGCTTACTGTAAGTACCAAGTACCTCAGCAGGCTAGGAATGACCTAGCAAAACTCACCCAAACACTTCTCCAAGTATGCTGTAAGTGCCAAGTAACTCAGCCACCTACACTCAATCCTTCATCCCAGGGAGAAGATAACTCAACCCGGGGACTAGTCGACTTATCCGTAGAGTCACTTTAGATTAAAAAAGCATCATGTTGATTTAGATCTGTACTCCAGCCAGCTTATTTATAACTCGGCCATAAGTTGAATCATCTTATTTGTGATCCATATAGATTTAGAATCAGTTAGTTTATGCTTTGGGTTATCCTGTGATTCAGCTCCCCCAGCCAGCTTGTTTATAACCCGGACAGAAGTTGAGTCAGCTTATTTGTGATCCAAGTAGAATTTGAGTCAGCTTACTTATGAGTCGGATAAATTTTGAGTCAGTTTATGTATGTTTTGGATTGTCCTCTAACTCAGCTTGCAGGCAAGCTTATTGATGATTCGGATATAGTTTGAATCAATTTGTTTATGCTTCGAATTAACCTTTAACTCAACTCAGTAGATTGTCTCTGATTCGGACTAACATTTGATTCAGCTTGACAGGGTATATTATAATTCGGATTGGTATTCAGACTCAGCGTACTAATCATATCTCTGATTCATGTCGAAGCTTTATTCAGTTCCCCAGATTGCCAGGTTATGTTATGACTTGGATTGATATTTCACCATCTTGCCAGGTTACCCCATATCTCGGACGACTATTGGCCATCTTATCATATCTCGAATCTATATCTCATATCTACATCTCGAATCATATCTCTCAGTAGTTAACCCTATTATCATATCCCAAAGCTTAATCTAGGATCTATGTCTCGGATCCATATCAAAGGCAAATTATCCTCATCACGCCAAATCAAGCTATATCATGGCAAACAAGTAACTCGGATTTGAGTTGAGTTAACTCGGATTGGAGCCAGATGACTCATCCTTAAGACATAAAGTCAATTTTGAGTAAAGTAACTCGGATTTGAGTTGAGTTAACTCGGATTTGAATCATATAACTCGGATTGGAGCCAGATGACTCATCCTTAAGACATAAAGTCAATTTTGAGTAAAGTAACTCGGATTTGAGTTGAGTTAACTCGGATTTGAATCATATAACTCGGATTGGAGCCAGATGACTCATCCTTAAGACATAAAGTCAATTTTGAGTAAAGTAACTCGGATTTGGGATGAGTTAACTCGGATTTGAGTCAGATGACTCAGATTTGAGATGTAAGTCAAAATTGAGTAAAGTAACTCGGATTTGGGATGAGTTAACTCGGATTTGAGTCAGATGACTCAGATTTGAGATGTGAGTCAAAATTGAGTAAAGTAACTCGGATTTGGGATGAGTTAACTCGGATTTGAGTCAGATGACTCAGATTTGAGATGTAAGTCAAAATTGGGTAAAGTAACTCGGATTTGGGATGAATTAACTCGGATTTGAGTCAGATAAACTCAGATTTGGGAAGTAAGTCAAGACTGAGTAAAGTAAACTCGGATTTGGGATGAGTTAACTCGGATTTGAGTCAGAGGACTCAGATTTGGGATATAAGTCAAGATTGAGTAAAGTAACTCGGATTTGGGATGAGTTAACTCGGATTTGAGTCAGATGACTCGGATTTGGGAAATAAGTCAAAATTGAGTAAAGTAACTCGGATTTGGAATGAGATAGCTCAGATTTAAGCCATATACCTCGGATTCAAGTCAGAGGACTCCAACTCAAGACCTAAGTCAATTTTGAGTAAAATAACTCTCATTCGGAAACAGATGACTCGGATCATAACTTACCCGAAGAGGTTAAAAGAGCAGTGCCCAATAAGGCCAGAGCTCATAACTTACCCGAAGAGGTTAAAAGAGCAGTGCCAAAGAAGGCCAAGACTCATAACTTACCCAAAGAGGTTAAAAGAGCAGTGCCCAATAAGGCCAGAGCTCATAACTTACCCGAAGAGGTTAAAAGAGCAGTGCCAAAGAAGGCCAAGACTCATAACATACCCGAAGAGGTTAAAAGAGTAGTGCCAAAGAAGGCCAAGACTCACAACTTACCCAAAGAGGTTAAAAGAGCAGTGCCAAAGAAGGCCAAGACTCACAACTTACCCAAAGAGGTTAAAAGAGCAGTGCCTAAAAAGGCCAAGACTCATAAACATACCCGAAGAGGTTAAAAGAGCAGTGCCAAAGAAGGCCAAGAACTTACCCAATGAGGTTAAAAGAGCAATGCCCAAGAAGGCAAGAGCTCATAAACTTACCCAATGAGGTTAAAAGAGCAATGCCCAAGAAGGCAGGAACTCTGAACTTACCCAATGAGGTTAAAAGAGCAATGCCCAAGAAGGCAGGAACTCGTAACTTACCCAATGAGGTTAAAAGAGCAATGCCCAAGAAGGCAAGAGCTCATAAACTTACCCAATGAGGTTAAAAGAGTAATGCCCAAGAAGGCAGGAATTAGGAACTTACCCAATGAGGTTAAAAGAGCAATGCCCAAGAAGGCAAGAGCTCATAAACTTACCCAATGAGGTTAAAAGAGCAATGCCCAAGAAGGCAAGAACTCTGAACTTACCCAATGAGGTTAAAAGAGCAATGCCCAAGAAAGCAGGAACTCGTAACATAACCAATGAGGTTGAAAGAACAATGCCAAAGAAGGCAAGAACTTGAAACATACCCAATGAGGTTACAAGAGCAATGCCAAAGAAGGCAAGAACTCGCAACTTACCCAAAGAGGTTAAAAGACCAGTGCCGATGAAGGCCAGAAGTCCAGAAACTTACCCAAAGGGGTTATGACCAGTGCTCAGAAGGCCAGAAGTCCTGAAACATACCCGAGGAGGTTAAGACCGCGGCCCAAGAAGGCTAGGAGTCTAGAAACTTATCCAAAGAGGTTATGACCGGAGCCAAAGCAGGCCTGAAGTCTAAAAACTTACCCAAAAGGGGTTATGAACCAGTACCTTAGAGGGCTAGAAATCAATGATATATGAAAAGTCTACAGACCGAATAAACAACTCTGGAGATATTAAGTATAGAGCCTATGCACGACTCTACGAGTCCCACATAGCCTCGGGGACTAATGTCGGGGGTGTACCCCCAGGTACCCCAGAGTTGACGAGTTAAGTGAATCAATAAGAAATGTATAAAAGAAAATAATACTCAACATCAGTCCATTAGAAAAATACTAAGGCAGAAAACAAGTCTGGGCCGAGTTAACACTAAGTCGGCCCAGCCCTCACCACCACTGGACCAGACCAACAGTGAACAGGCCGAACTAAAGCTCTAAGAGCCGAATTACCCTCCTAGGCCGAACTAGCTACCTCGGCCCACCGCGCCGGCTCCTGCTGGAGGTTCCCGCATGGGCCGAATCAGCCAAACATCGGCCCACCACAGCATCACCTCACCCGCTCCCGCCAAGGACTCCCGCGTGTCTCGGCAGCGCCCGTCTCGCCACGCTCCCGCAATACTCCTACCGTTGCCTCCACGCCGAGGCAAGGCGTCGTCGCCATCATCCCCGGGTGGGCCAGGATTGTCTGTTCTGGCCCATCCCGGCCAACCATCACCGTTGCAGGACAAGACCCGGGTGGGCCGGCAGGGGAATAACTCGGCTCACCGCGGGATCAGCCTCCACCGAGCCAGCAAGCCGTCTGGGCCACACTCAGCCCGAGCCGGATCACCCACCAGGCCGAATAATCACTAACTCGGCTGGGCCACCCAGCAGTCCGGCTGGGCCCTTATCTTCTGCAATCAGGACCAGGCCGAATCAACCAGGAAGTAGGCTGAATCATCGCTTCGTCTGGGGCCTCTGGGCCGAGTTATTTCACCCCGTACGCCCTCTTATTTGTCTCCAGATGTGTTCCTAACCTTCACAGCTACACACCATTTATCCAGGACAAGACCAACAAGCATTGTGCCAGTCTTGGGAGCCCACCAGCTCAGACTGGCACATGACGTATGGAATATTCCCAGGGCATCTAACAAGATGCTAGGGAATATGCCTGGCATCTCCAAAGATGCCAGGGCATATGCTCAGCATCTCTGGAGGATGCCTAGAATATGTCATCTAGATGCTAAGCGTGTAGCACAAGACTTGTCCCCTGGGCTCCCCTTTATAAGGAGCACCAGGGGGATCGTTCTAAGGGAGGCCCCCGAAGGGCTCCTCTCCTTCCTGCTCACTAGGAGCTCTCCTTCTTCCTCTTCCTCCACTCTCACAGAGAGATTAGATAGGAGCATAGGGGAAACAGCTCAAGGAGCATGATTGTAGCCACAAGTATGGCCAGATTATAAGAGATTAGATGTAGAGAATGAGGTGTTATCTCCACCTGAGAGCTTCAATCCAATATACATTGTATTTCTCTTTGTTCATATGAGTGCGGTCTTCACCGCATCATCCCTCCCCGGATTCCTCCACGTCCATCCGCCCCAACTTTAGCCTACCCATGGCATATGTCGTGATACCACCACGACACCGGGACAGTCGTGTCTTATTCCCTTTGTCCCTCGATACTTGCATTGCCCAAGATCTGATCAATGACATCATCATGTCATGTTCAATCTCGTTACCGAACAATGCTACTTGACTCGTTCCAACAAGTGATATCCCCGTGATCTAATCACACACTACGCAGCTATTGGATATAACTTCTCCGAGTGGGCCCTTGAGTATCTTCCCGTCACATGGACGGACAAATCCCGCTCTTGACATATATTGCCTCTACGGTTTCCTCCGAATACCTGAACACACCTTTATAACCACCGTTTTACCAGATGGCTTTTGATGCTATCTAAGCACTCTCGGGAGACAGTGATTGATATAGCCTCACGGTCTAAGGAATAGTCTACGAGGATCCTTTTCTAATCATCGTAACTTGAACTTCGTGACATGATCGGGTCACGATGTTTAGACTGGGTATTGGTTCATCATCTCATTCTTAGAATGAGATGACCTCATTTCCAACTGGCATAAATGCCACATGATCAGGAAACTTGATCATCGGTTGACCAATGAACCAGTGACTAGAGTTTCACTAGGAACCCCTGGTTGTTTGTATATCACACGTGTATTGATGTTTCCACTCAATATAGTTATAGCATGATATAAAACTTAATCATAAACTATTATAAATATGATAATAGTCCTCACTACTATTTGTCTCTAGGGCATATTTCCAACAAGATCGTGACTGTCATTGCTAGACGAGGGCGAGGAATAGCGTTTTTCCAGAGCTTTGCCCTTCTTAGGCTCCGGTGTTGGCTCTTTGTCGAGAGCGGCCTCGACTAATCCCAAGCCCGTGGTCGTACATTGATGCATAGCGGCTTGTGGATCTCCAGCCGGTGGCTGGTTGTTGAGGAGGTACATGGTGGACGCTATCACCGTAGCTTGCGGCGTCTTTGGGACCATGTTGCCACGTGTGTCGACTGTCATAGAGCTGAAGTCAAGGACTTTTGCAGCTTCTATGCGTTCCTGCTCGGTGAGGTGGGCCATTCGATATCGCCTTTTATTGGCGGCGTACTCATTGCCTTTGGAGGAGGATCCTCCATGGGAGGAGAGCCCGGCCCGTCGAAGACTCGACTTGTCCACCTCCTTTTTACGCGCTTCGAGTTGCACGGTCGTGTGTAGCTGGCATCTGTACTCCTCCTTTAGTAGCCAATGATAGCCCATCAGCAGGTCCTGCGGCATGCCAGGGGTAGAGGATTGCCTCGCAGAGCTTCTCGGCAACGGGCCCACTCGTTGTCATTGAGTCTGATCACGACACGTTCACCAGTGTGTTCGTTCACCATGGTTGGAGGTTCGACTGCCCCTCCATTCTTGACGGGTGCGCCATTGCCACCGTTGGTGGGGCCGCCATTGGGTGGTCCGCCGTTAGGTATGCCACCGTTGGGTGGATCAGGACCGTTGCCACCGTTTTCATGATTGGCGCTGGTTTCGCCGGCGTTGATGAAGGCGCACATGAAGTGGTTGGGTAAGCTATTGCTTCCGCAACTTTCGGATCCAGAGTCGTAGACCCCATCTTCCGTTGGTAGGTCACCCAGATTGGATCCGCGACTGTTGTCGCTGTCCGTGCTCTCAGCTGCTGCTGAGGTGTTGAGCTCGCTGAGGGTGTCGATTGGTGGCGGGAACCATGATGCTGGAACAATCACGGATGATGTTGGCTGGTCAGGCATGCGAAGCGTGCCCATCTGACCAACTTGGAAGCAGAAGCTCCCGATCACCAGGCTGATTCCATCGCCCACGGACTCGAAAGCCGGGCGAGTGGCCGGCGTGTGGATGGTGAAGTCGAATGCACCGAAGAGCTGGCGAATCTCCGTTGTTGCAAAGTTGTAGATCACGGTTGATGGGGCCGAAGAAGCTGCAACATCAGCACTCCTAGTTCCCACAGACGGTGCTAATTGACGAGGGTTTAACTCATCAATGCCCATTGTTACGGACTTGGGTTTTGGAGAAGGAGGGAGTGCTGGAGGCATCAGTCGTCTAGAAAACAAGCACACAGGGACGCAAGGTTTACCCAGGTTTAGGCCTTGTAGAGGTCCCTACTCCTGCTTGTCTTCTCTTGGAATTAATGGAGGAATTGAAGATTACAGGGGGCGCGCAGATGCAATCTGGCAAGAGTTGTGGAAACTAGGGTTGCGTGTGTCCTCCTCGCCACCCCTCCTAGCCTTTATATAGATAGGCTAGGTCTCGGGTAGCAGGTCGAGTCGGTTACAGATTAGGGTTTTCCCTTTAAACTTTCTATCTTTAAGCTTCTTCTTGTCTCGCAAGTAATCGAGAGTCCGTGGGCCACTCGAAGTCTTCATCAGGCCATGGTAGCACCGTGGGTTTTCATCGTATATGGACCGTATATACCAAACTCGAGTACCTGCAGGGTATACCCATGTCACCGATCTTCATAAAGAACATGCAATAACCAAAATGACTTAAACTATAGTGTCATCTCATTATTAAACTTTGGATATCTTTTAGCATTCTAATCCTCTTATAAATGTTTAAACCATTATCATTAACATAGTGATGAGAATAACTTATTTATAATCATAATGTGACCATAAGGTATTGTTCATAAGAATAGTACAAACTGGCTTGTAACTTGTTCATATGAATAATCGTCTTGCCAAAAGCAAGACACACAAACAGGGATTACAAATTTATATTCAAGTGCACTAATCCAAATGACATATTTTGAGGGAAGAGGTGATGTCGGCCATCAACTGTTTTGCTTGCTGATGTCTATGCACTTCTATTCTTGTAGATAGTTGTTGGGCCTCCAAGTGTAGAGGTTTGTAGAACAGCAGCAAGTTTTCCCTTAAGTGGATCACCCAAGGTTTATCGAACTCAGGGAGGAAGTGGTCAAAGGTATTCCCTCTCAAGCAATCCTGCAATCAAGATACAAGAAGTCTCTTGTGTCCCCAACACACCCAATACACTTGTCAGGTGTATAGGTGCACTAGTTCGGCGAAGAGATAGTGAAATACAAGTGGTATGGATAATAGACAATGGTGGTAAAAAATACTTTGATGGCGTGGAAGAGACTAAAGGCAAACTGAAATAAAGATGGAAGCAAGCAAACATGTAATAGATCTAATAGCAAACGGTGTATCAGTGCTTAGAAAAAAGGCCTAGGGATCATACTTTCACTAGTGAACACTCTCATATAAATATCTTCTCTTTATGATACTACTCTTAACTACTCTCCGGTTGAACACTCTAATCGATGGTAGGGCTATAACAGCACACCTCAAAGTAAGTCTTTCCCATCTAGAAAACCCCACACTGTCACCTTGAGTACTAGATGAGTCTAACAAACACCACAATTTCATAAAGACATGCAACTCCAAATATAACTCATAACAAGTATTTGTAATCTCTAGCCTAAGTGCCACCATGGTGAGCACGCTGTCACTTTCACACACATGGGGAGAGCAGAGATCTATTAAAGCACTTGAGTAGCAAGGTAGATCTATAGATTACAAGCTCATGATCTCAATAAGATCATGCATAGAGAGAGAGATGAACACATAGCTACCGGTATAACCCTTATCCTCGAGAGAGAACTACTCCCTCCTCATCATGGGAATCAGCAACGGTGATGGAGATGGTGGTGGAGATCGATGGAGATGGCTCCGGGGGCACTTCCCCGTCCCAGTAGAGTGTCAGAACAGAGACTTTCTGTCCCTCGAATCTCCCCTTCGGTGGCGGCGGCGCTACGGAACTTTTCGTGGATTTCTGATTTTCTCCTTGGGGTTTTGGTATCGGGAGGCTCTTATAGGAGAAGGAGGCAAGGTCGGTGTCCAGCCAAGGGGCCCACACCATATCTTGGCGTGGCCTAGGGTTTCCCGCGTCTAGGGGTGGTGTGGCCACCCTATGGCCCCTCTCCGACTCTCCTTCTGGCTCCGTGAGTCTTCTGGGAAAATAGTAACTTTGGCTTTTGTCCTGTCCAATTCCGAGAATATTCATTTTCTAACTTCCTGAAACCAAAAACAGCAGAAAACTGGCAACTAGCACTATGGCATCTTGTTAATAGGTGAGTCCAAGAAATCATATGAAAAGTACTCCAAAGTTGGAACAAAACACAAGAAAGTGGATAAAACCAAGCATGGAACATCAAAAATTATAGATACATTTGCAATGTATCACTTGCCATCATCAAGTCACGCTGCCTCAAAATCAGCAATTCTCAAGCAGATCCTCTTGTATTCACAAAACGGGAAAAGTATGAAATACTTTGCAAACTGCAACGAGTTTTGCAAGAACCACATTTATAATTTGTATATATTACATATACCTTTTCATCCATGAACTCCATTGCAATCAAGCCCTTCCAAGAGTTCTCAACTCTAATGCAAGATCACTAAGTGTTTTTCCAAATATTGTCTTTTTCATCCATGATGGAGGAAAAACCATCCAGCGGCTCATACTCTATGTGCCTTATTCTGTAGAATACAAAATGTAGCCCAACTCTCCATCGAATGGAGAATGGTTTATTGGATGATTATGGAGAAAGCACAAACATTGTGGAGTCATCGAATTATCTCCTAATGGTTATTGTATCAAGAAGACAAGATCACCTTTTACGAGGATATCCCTCAGGCGTGGGTATTAATCTATGAAGTTGGACCCTTTTGCTAAGTTCCAAATTAAGCAATATATTCCCATGGTTGCAAAGGACCTCAATGGTATAGGCCATGATCTATAAGATATTTGCAAACAGACATCTAGACTAAGTTCATAATAAGAGATCAATTTATAATTGGTCTCCACTAAAATTGTTATCCCCTAGACAATTTTAGTGATCACATGATCCCTATCCTCTACACCTCCCCTGATCATCACAGCAATCAGTGCAGTATCAAAGGTAGACATTCACTAATGTCAATCACATCATCCATGCGACTCATGCTCGATCTTTCGATCTCTTGTGTTCCGAGTCCATGTCTGCACATGCTAGGATCGCCAAATCTAACTTGTGTGTATTTGCTGTGCAACATGTCTTACACCCATTGTATGCGAACGTAGATATGTCTGACCCCTACTCACTGCAGGGCGCCTCATAACGAAGAACTTTCTTGGTGGTGCACACACAAGGGGAACACGGAACATTGGAATTCAATAGGGATTATCTTATTTTCTACCATTGAGTATCTTAATACTAGCACACAATAAGATGTAAAATAGGTGTCAACATCATATGTATAATGTCATATGATATGGTGCTTCTTGTGCCTTGATCTCCATCGAGCGCTCCGGCATGATCTCCATCTTGCCCTTGGTTTGATGCCAAGTCCACGACGCCTCCACCAGGTCGTCCATCGGAATGATAACTATTACTATACTACTTAGTAACAGAAAAGTAAACTACTTTACCTTCGTAATGACCAATGACATAACATAATCACATGCCCTCCTGCAAAATAAAGTTAGATGCCTCTACTTTATCTATTGCAAGTTTTACATGGTTGTTAGGGCTTTCGCAATAGAATCGGTTCTAATCTATGAACTTTCCAACCACAACATGGATCCAACAGTTGTCTATACTACACCCCTTTTGGGGCCCTCCGTTGTAAATGCTATATCAACTATTGAATGAGAGACAGACACCCACTAGCCACTTATACGATACAAGCCGTATGTTGAGCGTGGAACCAGTCTCGCGTATGAATATGCGTAAGGTTGGTCCGGGCCGCTTCATCAAACAATACCGCGATATAAACAAGTACACGTTAGAGGGTAACAACTAAGGGATCAATGCCCGCACAAAACTTGTGTGTGCTGGCCGTACAACACTCCTACGCATAGATCGGCTCTGATACCACTGAAGGGGATCCACAGCAGAAAACAAAAAAAATCCTACGTTGGAACCCCAAAAACTTCCTAGGATCTATCTATGTAGTAATGCGGTAACAGCCAATGCGTATAGAATACATACCCTTGTAGACCGTACGTGGTTAACATTCCGAGGGGAACGTGGTTGATGTAGTCATACTCGTAGCCGACCTCAAGGTCGCGAAGCTCCTCGCAGGTCACCCCTTGCTCCTTCTTCATCGTGCAGCAACTCCGGCCCACGACATTTAAGCGCCCCAAGTGTTGCGCCTCGTGTCTTCGTACACATCCGGTGCACGACGAGACCTCCGGCTCCCCTATCCTGCCGGGAGTGTGGAAGTTGATATCCGGCTAGGAATCCCTGCAGCACAACGGCGTACTGCAAGTGTGCCTTGTTCGCACAGCCCAACCTTGGGGCCATGGTCACAAGGGCTTGAGAGAGAGGGAAGGAGGAAGTCAACCAAAGGACTTCTCCAAATATTGGTTGTGTTTCATCCCACCCATGGGCACCCCTTTATATAGGCTAAGGGGGTGTGCCTTTCTCAAAGGCTAAGCCATGTGGGACTAAACAAGGGGAAGAGAGAAGGGGGAGGCGGCTGGGCCCTTAGGGATTCATGGGCTAGACGGCTAGGGGTGGGCCCCACCCTGCGCACAGCCCTAGGCTGGCCGGGTGGGGCCCCTTGTGGCGGCTGGGCCTTGGCCCTCTTGTCCCTTGGCCCTTCCCTCTTTTGGTTTTCCCTCATGGGCCTTTATTCACTAGGAAGTTTGGCCCATAAATAACCCTTCAAATTAGATTTTAATATTATATTTAATATTAATTACACTAATTAATATGTAAATACATATTACAAAACCTGATTCAACCCGAAACACCTTTCGGTTCCCCTTTCTATATCCTCCGAACAACTTCGGAATTCTCGGAATGATTCTGGTCCTTTATTCTTTCTCCGAACAGTTTCAAATCTTTCTGTGGAACGATTCCAGCTTTCTCTTTCTCTACTGTGATTCCGTCTCACAAATGATATCTCTCATCGTACCCTTAAGTGTATCCTCTCACGGCTCGGGAATGCTCTAGACATGATCTCAATCAATGATCAACAGAGGGACCAGGGATATCCATGTGACCCCTATGCATTCCTGATGACAATGTCGTTTGAACCGCTAAATGTAGCATCCAATTCCTTTTGTTTCTCGATACGACTTGTCCGAGATCCGATCATTGGTATCACATACCTTGTTCAATCTCATTCACAACAAGTTCTGCTTTCTTGTTACCGTGATATTACATCCCCATGACCGAGTCACATGTTGCAACATTTATGGATGTAATCTCACCAAGCCAGCCGTATGTATCTTTACCCATCATGTGGGTGAACAAATCCCGGTCTTGCAGTAACATGTCATCTACTGTTCCTTTGGAATACCCAACGTACACCTTTATGGCCACCGTATTACCAGATGACGGTTGATGCAGTCTAAGCAGCCTCGATAAACAGTGAGTAATATGATCTCGCGGTCTAAGGAAAAGGAGTCTAGGTATAGCTATTGCAACAATGAACTTATATGACTTGATCATGTTGCAGTCCTTCGAGGAATGTCCATCACATCATTCTCCAATGATATGACCCCGTTGTCAATTGGCATAAATACCCATGATCTTGAAACCCAGATCATCCTCATGACCAACGAACTAGTATGATTAGAGGCTACTAGGGACTTGGTTCTTTCATACCACACCTGTACCAATGTTTCTAGTTGGCACGTTATAGCACAATATGAAACTATTATAAACTAATTGAGATATGACAATAAAACCTATTTATTATTTGCCTCTAGGGCATATCTCCTTCATAAACAACTTAATCTAAGTAGTAATGGGATAACTAAAGAAAGCAGCACTGGTGGGCAATAGCTATTATTTGGTTCTTCTACGCTCACTTGCGTCCCATAGGCCCCGAGTACTTGATATATGTTCCTTGAATATTCACACTATCCACATGAGGAGACTCTATGGATCCCCCTTTGCCTGAGCATGATTTGCATTTTATTTCTTAGGGCCACAAATTAGTTTGGGGCTTTATTTCTATCATGTAACTATTCCATGATTTACTGATTTATTTACTATTGCGCGTGGAGCGCCTGTATTGTTTTGGAATGCAGAGTGTTTCGCGGTATCGACAAGCCCAATCACACTTTCGGGTTCCCGGTCGTTTACAGCCATTGATGCAAACCATGGGTCCGTCTTGGATCCATCCAACTTCTTTGCGGATAGCTTAGTGGGGTGGCCCCCTGAAATAATTTTTGAATCATGTGAATGCATTGTCGTGAGGCCTCGTTGCTTTTTATTTGGTTCTTCCCGAGGTCGATCTTGCGTGTGTTGCTGCTTGTGCACCCCTGTATGGTAAATCTTTTTGAAAGCCGTGTCCGCAGTTATGGACGACTTGGAGCACAGACTATAACTAAAGTACAGTGGTTAATTTGACTAAAATATGACTAGTAAATAGCGCAACACGCATGGAATGGTTAATAAAACTGCCAACGGATGGGATGTTCTTCCGCCTTCTCGTCGGTAAGCGAGAAGGAGGGCGAGCGATGTTTATTTATGTTACATAGATAACCGTTGTTACTAATTAACGAGCGTCCGTCCATATCTGGTTGGGCTGATGTTGTAGTGTGTCTCTATAGAACTGTTTAGATATTATTTTTCGCTGCAATTGCGTCACCCCTAGGTTGTTCCCTTTAGATGCATTAAGACTTGCTTAGTACCCCTAGGGTCTCACACATGATAAATATTTTGGTTCAGATGGACAGGTTTACGCACAAGAAGGGTACTGGGTCGAGGATACCGATGATGGTGGAAACGATCGTCAGGTGTAGAGATTACAGGGACGGAGATCCATGAGATCTATGGGCGGGATGTGCTTATTTTCAGGACATCTTATGCCAATTTGCTTTTTGTCCGTACTCGGATCTTGTTTTCCACTTCCGCTTGATACTCTGATGTGTGATGTATGAGGATGTATCCTAAACTATTATCTCTATCTAGGATATTTGGATCTTGTTATATGGCATTGAATATTTCTATTTCTTTTAGATAGTCTGTCTCTGATGTACTGTTGTATGTTGCTGACATACACACTTGTGTATGTTTTGTTCGCAAACCTGTCGACTACGCTGATCGCACTTGATACAATGTTCTTGCAAAGTGGATAGGATGGTTGGCCGGTACCGTTCCCTACTCCGCTTAGACGAGGCCTACATGTGGGTGGCCCTTGGGCCTCCGCGGCAGGACACCTTATGCACTTTCGGTTCATCCTGACTTGTTGCGTATACACTACTATTATTACTCAAACCTGTGTAGAAGGTATGTATTACCAACCAACGTGGGAAGTTGTGGTGGGGGCAGTGATCGAGCAATCCCCTAAACATTTTGTTTCCTTCATGCAAGCTTTCTTCAGATTTTCCTTTAAAATTTGTGATCATGCGTCTCGCTCCAAGAGGTTTCGTCTTGGGAAAGAAATCAACTAGGAACGAAGATGCTAAGTTCTACCAGGAGTTAGTAATCTTCTTAGGACTTTGAATATACCAAGAATGGGCCTCATCAATAAGAGTTTGAACAAAAGAGCAGATTTAACCTCGTCCTCAGTTAGTATATTAAGACGAAAAGTCCCACAAGTATCTTCAAAGAACCCTACATGCTCATACGGATCTTCGTACTGTCCCCTGCAAACATTTTAGCATTCAAAAGATCCAAAAGCATGGGGTTAATATCATACCCTCTCAGGTTATTGTATTTAAAATAAGCGTCCATGGCCAGGCCAGAATTCTTTATAGCCTCCAGCTAGATGATATGTTGGTACTTTCCCATGGTGTTCACCTGAAACTAGTAAACAACTTTAGTATAACAATTAGTTGAATAAGCAACTAAGAACAAACACCAAAAGCACTTAGCTCCTCGAAAACAGCACTAGAAAATAGCTTGATGACTGCAAGTGCACGGATTGATTGTAGCTAGTTTCAAAATAAGAGTATCGTACCCATAGGGAGCTATTTGGTTAAGGTCTTTATGCCCCTCGTCACTTTCCACCAAAGGATACTTATGAGCCGCCTTTGATCTCAAGTAAAGGGTGTTTAAAAGTTTTTTTGTTGAGTGCAGAAAAGTAATTTAAAAGTAAAAGAAAGCAAGTAACAAGGTTGTGTGAAAACACGGTTGAACTCAATAGGGCTAAAACGTTCTTGGGGATGTAGGATACACCACTAGCATGATATTATTATTATTATTAATTAAGATAGCATACTTCTTGTGTCATGATATGTGTGGAGAGAGCTCCATAATAAGATGTTCACCACAAGGCTCGTAGGAAGCCACTTTGTTGAGCCAAGAATGAGGTCACCTCTAAATAACCACTTCGATGTCTGAGAGCAATCACCCATACAAACCACCACAATTAAGGGTCTCCCCGTGGATATCGTAATTAGCTTAGGGAGTCTCTCGTTATCCTCCTTTGACCGTGTAGGTTGCTAGCTAGCGCCAATTGTCACGAAGCTCTCTAGGAACGCTTCCAAACACGTCCAAAGTATTTCTCCCTCCCTTTAATCCAAAAGGCTAATTATCTGTGGCCGACTACACATACCATCTAAAGAGAGAGATCAAACACAAATCATAAATCTATCATAGACCGGCCAATCATATGGACACAAAAATGGACCATCTTTATTGCAAATTCATAATAGTACTAGGGTTTCTCCATCTTCCCAAGAACGAGGGAAAACTACTCACACATGGAAACAATCAATGACATCATCATAATCAAATGGATGGATAAAAGTACGGGGATAAATCTAGTGCAAACCACAATTGGATCTGGAACTACAATAAGATATAATAGATGATATATGGGGGTAGTAATGGTGATGGAGATGCAGCGGTCGATGATGAAGGGGATGATGCTATGTCCTCCAATGATCCGTAAAGCAGCAGGGATTTGCCTCTAACACCCCGTCCACAAGGCCCCGGGGGTGTCACTCCTGGTAGCTTAATAGGATATCTAGACTGGCCTGTGCACTTTGTCCTCACTCATGCGCACCCGGTACCCACTTCCCGATCGGTCACCCATCCTAGAATTTCTCTAGGCCAAGCACACTTAACCTTAGAGTTCTTTTTGAATGATCTTCCGAAAATAAGTTGCAACTTTTTGATATGGGTATCCTATCAATCCTACTTAGCCATGCGCTAGGGGCTCACATACACCCACCCTTAGAAGATCGACACTCTCGTCGATCAACCACAAGCCAGGAACGTCTCCTCTTGGCACACGTCTATGCGTACAGTGCTGGCACATGTGCCATGATGTGTCCACTCCGGGCCACAGGCGCCATGCTCCACATGTCTACCACTGACCTCCGCACGCCCGTGTAACCATGAGGATCAGATCTGATACCAATTTGTAACACCCCGTCCACTGGGCCTCGAGGGTGTCATTCCTGGCAGCTTAATAGGATATCTAGACTGGCCCCACAGACCAACACTAGTCTTTTCTGTGCACTTTGTCCTTACTCGTGCGCACCCGATACCCACTTCCCGGTCGGTCACCCATCCTAAAATTGCTCTAGGCCAAGCACGCTTAACCTTAGAGTTATTTTTGAATGAGCTTCCGGAAAAGAAGTTGCAATTTGTTGATATGGGTATCCTATCAATCCTCTTAAGCCATGCGCCCAATCGGTCACCCATCTACCTTAGATGGGGGTAGTAATAGTGATGGATATGCGGCGGTTGATGATAAAGGGGATGGTGCGATGTCCTCCAATGATCTGTGAAGCAGCAGGGATTTGCCCTTCTCCAAGTCCTCCTTCATATCCCTTTCTGGTGTGGTTTTTTGTGGTTTCTGGTGGCTGCGAATGTCGGATCTCTGCGCCATCTTCTCCAGGATAAAGTACTTGATGAGGCAGACGCGATGCCACATGGTACGGGTGGATGGTACGGGCGGGTTATGCCCGTAGCACTGGTCGTTATTGCGGAAGATGCTTCCCGCACATTTGGTATTCTCCTAGGTGTGAAGGTAAATCAATAAAATGACTTTTATCACTTAAAAATATCATATTGTAACATAATATGACAGTTCCAATTGATATGTTCATAAGAGACTTAGTAATCCGGGATCCTGTTGAAACAAGAACAAAAAAGTGCATGCAAATACAGTGAAATAATAAAATCTCTATTCTATTTATGCAAAAACAAAAGCTAAATATGCTACAATTTTGGACTCATCACTGGTCATCATCTTTCTCCCACCCCTTCGCCGAGGGAGGTGCAGACCGTGGTGACCGAATCGAGCACTCACGGTAAGTAGACGTTGGCCAAGACCCCGTTCCCAGGACTTACTCGGCACCTCTCTCTAGACACCATGTAGGGGAGGTGCAGATCGCGGGGAGTCCAGAGGCTCACCCAAGAAACACAGCATGGAGGGCCCTAGGTTTTTGTATGTGTGCTTGTCCGCGTGGTGCCCCCAGGAGAGCTAATCTGAGAAATATACGACCATTCTTAACGCGATCCCCCGTTAGTGAGGCAGCCCAGATGGACGATAATCAAGATGAGTGCGCGACAAACCACTTCATCTGTGTCCATCCACGTGATCTATCTCCGGGGGGGCAGTACTTGTGCTACGGAACTTGTCATCCGCACAAGACTGTTTTTCTGAGGAGAGCACCCTCTTCATATTCTGCTCACGGGTTGGATTTCCTGTCATAGTGAGACCATCTTTGGGCAAGCCCGGATAGGCACCGCGAGTGGAGGTCCAGGGACCTCCAATCGGTGCGCACGTAGGGGGCTTGAGGAAAACCTTTCCCATGCACGTGTGTCCTGGATAACCCCGAGTCATGATGCCTTGGTTTTCTAGAGCCCTAGAACATGAAAGTGGCAATGCTGCACTGAGTCTGCTGGGCGTAGCTTCCCGAACTTACTCAGAGAACCCCTTCTACTCCCAGGGGACGTAAGCCGCCCACTAGGAGGGCACACTTTTTTCCGAGGATCCCTCCCACTGTGAATAGGCTACCCCTCTATACCCCTTTCGATTTGTAACGCAAAAAGGGGCGTCTACAACTTGCTTGGTGCTTCTTGTCCCATCCCCAGTACCGAATGAGTGAAAACATCCAATCGCTACGGGTGGGGGTTCACTCTCCTCCCAAGGTGGGAGGGGTGAGCTCAAGGTGTGGCATCCACGTTCCCTTAAGGGAGCGATCCCTCGCCCCACGGTTCTCGAGAAGAGCTCTCCGAACCACGAGCTATGGGCAATGAGGGAGCAGTATCTCCTGATGGCTCTCTCGATGAAGTTTTGGCAATTATGTGGAGGGTGGTGGTAATCGCCCTTATTCGTTGTGGGGGGCGTAGGGAGGATAATTTTCCTTAAGTTGCTGGTGTTAGGAATGATGGCCTAGAGGATCACATTCTTCCTTGTATTTGTGAATCTAGAAACTAGTGTAGAGCTAGTTGTGTATGTCACTGCAATTTTTACATGTGTGAAACCATATACTTGTATCTAGCTCTAGCCAGTTTGTCCTTAGTCATTTGAGGTTGGGAGGGAAACCCACTACCGAGAATAATTTTTAAGTCGTAAGATGACAATGTTTCACATGTCATGAGCATGGAGATGTTATTCGCCTTACATTGTCTAGTCAGAAGAGGTACGATAGCCGGACTGATCCAAAAGTTAGTAGGATGTGAGAACACCATCATACGCTCCGAATAACACAATGGAATCCTTAGACCTGAGGGGATCGCACGATCCGAGTCATGGAAAAGTCGGCTTTGACTCCATCTAACACTCACCGTAACTAGGAGTCATAAGGGTGGTCTTGGGACGACTTCGAAGGAAGTTGCTGACATGGATCAGCCAAGATGGAATTTTCCCCAACTCGGAGAGACATTCGCAGGGCCCTCTCGTGTGATATGATTCAGAAGTATGGCCATGCGCTACTCGATCAAGTGTTGATTGAGGTAGTCCGACTTAGTGAAGCTATAGGAAATCAGTTATCACTACAACGAGATGAGAGTTAAACTGGCACTGGGATGATGGAATATCCCCTATGGTTTATCACCAATATCGTGAGGCAAAGGGACCCGGAAATATCGTCACATTGAGGGCACTTGCGTAAACCGAGAGTAGACAAGTCTTGCTAGAAGTCTGCTACCGATTATTAGCTCTAGTCGGAAAGTCACTAAGCTACGCCTCTAATTGAATGATTACTAAGTTGTATTCGGCTTACCGTAAGCCTACAAGGTCGCACACTTAAGAGAGTGGAACTAGGCGGATAAGATCCGACTATCACAAGATGGCAAGTTGGACTTGGTCGGATAGGGACACGTGTCAATGGGTTGGACCCACTTTGACTAGGGTTAGGGTTTAGGACCTAGGGACACAAGCATTGTGTGCCCTCACCTACTCGCCTATATAAAGGAAGGTGGGTGGCGGCGGACAGAAAATGGAGTGCTACTTCCTAGCGTTTCGCTAGACTTGGAATTTCCGCCTTCCCGTGGCGGCTAGACCGAGGCTAGCACCTCACTTTTAGTTGTTCCATCTTGCACATGTGTTAGACAGTAGAGGCACTGCACCTGCAGTGCTCGTCGGTTGTGTTGGGCGGCGAAGTCAGAGGAGGAAGGAGGAGGAGCACAGGAGGCGATGATGAGGTGGTCCTCGGATCGAGCTGTTCTTCGGAGCCAGATGAGACGAGGGAAATGTACAACACCACCATGACATGCTTCCTCAGCTTCCGCACCTGCGCGTCGAGAGGTACGAACTATTGCCTCTGGCCTTGGCTAGATCTTGGGTGGCTTGCCGGAGCTTCACCGGAGCAGAATTTTTTTGTTTTCGACATGGCTCTGCGGATCGCCCTTGGTCCCAGCACCGGCTTAGTGACTGCCAAGCCAGCAAATCCTCCGAGAACAGTATGCTTTTACTGTAAAGGAGAAGGTCACTGGAAGAGGAACTACGACAAGTACAAGGCAGATAAAGCTAAGAGTGGAAGTATGACTTCAGACTCAGGTACACTTGTGTTGTGAATGTTATAGACATTTATCGTGCCGACACTCCTAGCAATACTTGGGTATACGATACCAGATGGGTTATTCATGTGTGCAACTTGATGCAGGGACTGGTAAGGCATAGGAGCGTGGAAAGAGGGGAGATTGACATCTGAGTCGGGAACAAAGCAAGAGTTGTTGTGTTAGTCGTAGGGACAATGCAACTCCAGTTACCTTCAGGATTTGTACTAGAACTAAATAAATGTTATTATGTTTCTGTACTAAGCCGAAACATCATTTCCACCTCACGTTTGATGGAGCAGGGTTATGAGTCAACTATCAAGAACCATGGTTGTTCCTTCTATTTGAATAATGTGTTTCATGGCTATGCACCTGTCCAAGACGAACTTTTTATGCTTGATCTTGAATGTAAATCAGTCTATAAGTTGAATGCTAAAAGGTTCAAGCTGAATGATCTTAGTTCTACTCATCTATGGCACTGTCTCCTTGGTCACATCAGCAAGAAACGCATGTAGAAGCTCCATACTGATGGACTCCTAGATTCGTCTGGCTTGAGCCATTTGAAATATTAAAATCATGTTTGATGGGTAAGATGACCAAGATTACTTTCGCAAAGAGTTGTGAGAGGGCGTCCGGCTTGCTAGAGCTAGTACATTGGGATGTATGCGGTCCAATGAGCATGACAGCCAAAGGTGGTTATGAGTATTTTGTCACGTTCACGGATGATTTTAGTAGGTATGGCTATGTCTATCTGATGAAATACAAGTCGGAAACCTTTGAAAAGTTCAAAGAGTTTCATAGTGAAGTACAAAACCAACTCGGCAAGAATATCAAGTTTCTACAATCAGATCGCCAGAGGCGGACGAGACGAAGGAAATGTACGGCACCACCGCGGCGCACTTCCTCAACTTCCGCACCTGCGCGTCGAGAGGTACGAACTATTTCCTCTGACCTTGGTTAGATCTTAGGTAGCTTACCGGAGCATCGCCGGAGCAGAATTTTTTGTTTTTGGCCTAGATCTGCGCATCGCCCTTCAGCTGGGAATGCCACCGATGGCTCCGGATCTTCTCTATGGTTTTGGGGCAGAGGCGGGGACATGGTCATCTTCTCCTAAGACCGAACCGAGCTCCAAGCCTCGCCTTTCATGATGAAATCGGCTTCTGTGAGCAACTTCGCCACTGAGCTGAAGTGCCAGCAGCTGATCCTACGTCATAGGGGCGCGTTGCGCATGCCCGGTAGAAGGCATTGATGGCTAACTCTACAAATGTGTGGAGATCGGAACTGAGGGCAATGACGAACAAGCAAGTGGTATGCAGGGTGTGCCATTATCTCGCGGGAGGGCCTGTCCCCTATGGGAAGGAGGGCTGGTGGCTAGGAGAGCCCATCGTAGGTAGTTGTAACACCTCAAAAATATTAAACAATATTATCAAGTTCTCATCACCCAAGATTAGGGTTAACAAAAAACATTTATTCCTAAACCCATATGAATGCATGTGTGATTTCCATTAATGCATGAATGCTTGCATTTGCCATGTTTGATTGCTATAAATGATAAGGATTAGTTTAAAGATGAATACCACATCATCTAGGTCATTGTCAAACAAAATCAAATAAAAAGAAAATCAAATATGAAGCATAAGATCAAATGGTCATTTTGGCCAACATTAACCACTAGCCCACTTTGGGCATCTCTATTAAATGATTTCCAACAGAAACAATTCTATTTCTTTTTACCCCTTGCTAGACCAAGTAAAAATGAATCCAAGAAAACTTTAGAAACTTGCAGAAACTATTTTCAAATCTATTTGAGAGGCAATTCAAAATTGAATCAAGTGTAGGTATATAGATCATCATTTTGCAAAAACCACTCAAACCAACACCACTTGGAAATCCCTAGCAACCAGAGATACTCAAGCATGTGACCAGCACACCCACCAAAATTCATTCAAAAGTTTGAATCTTTATCTCATGCGGCCATTTGATCGAACACCTAGTAGACAGAGTACAAGTTCAACAACTATACACTATTTGAATCAACCTTGTGATCACTATTGTAATCCACTCAGCCTCAGTTACTCACCCACGATCATCCCCAGTGCCTAGCCGTGCAATGGAGCAGCCCTCACTTACCATTTGCACCAGTGCTGCCGTACCCGAGCATGTCCATGTCGGTCGACCATGGACACGACGCCACACACCATGCCGCCCTCTCCCATGACCACTAGCAGGTAGGCGTGACCTCACCGCACCTCTTTGTCCACCTCTTGACCAATGGCGAGCAGTCGAAAAGCCAAGATCGTCGCGCCCATTTACTTCTCTGCCATGACGAGAGCACGCCAGAGCGCTAGAGCCGCCTCACGCAGCCACACCGCGCCTCGCTCTCTCCATGTGTACCCGCACTCGCTGCATCACCAGCCACCTCCTAGACATGACCATTCGCCGTCGTGCGCCCTGTGACCACCGTACTCGATGATGAACACCACCATACCCGCACATAGCATGGACCTCTCCTGACCGACTGAGACCGCCCCTTGCCACGCCACTCCGTGCGTGACGATCGCCGCAGTCCACCGCGTCAACCCATGCCATCTGTGATGCCTATCGCGACCTGTAACAGCGTCGCTGATGAGCCCGAGCGATGCCGCCCTACCTCCAACGCCGGTGTATAAATAGGACCCTCCCCAGACCTCAAACGGCACACCGTTCCACTCCTCTCTCTCTCTCTCTCTCTCTCTCTCTCTCTCTCTCTCTCTTAGAAACATCCCAGACCCTTCCCCGTAGCAAGGCAAGCACCACGCCACCGGAATTTGGCCGGAGCCCGCCACTTCAGTGAAGGAAGGGCGACGTTGATTGGAGCCACCCCAGGAGCCACCGCGACCACCAATCGACTCGCCGTTGTCTACCAGCCCATTCGCCCCCATCGCCGGACCTAGCTAGAGCCCGATAAGCCTTCGACGACCCCCACCGTGCCGCTAGATTTAGAATCTCGTGAGCCCTCTACGACGTAGACGATGAATCTCAGCCGTAGATCTTGTTCTAATCGTAGCGCGAGAATTGCTGATACCGCTTCACGTTAGATCTGTCACTGATGCGTGGAACCAGCTTGTAAGCAGCCCGCTGCACGCGCGCTGTGTAGTTGGGCCGGCCCAAGTTCTTTCCCGCACATAGCCTAGTGATTCAAACTTAGTTTTTCTATTTTATTCAAAACCCTGTTCTGTAGCTATATTCAAAATTGAATTCAAAGAGATGTACTGAACTAAATTGCATGATTCCAATTTTGCCAAAAAGGTATTAAGAGTATATAATCACTACCGTTGGATTCAAACCATTTGAAATTATAGATCACCTATACTAAAAATAACAAGACAGAGACTTTTACCACTTCGAACGTTTTTATAAAATCAACCATAAATACTTTTGAGTTGATTCCAACTCTCAAAAATCACATTTGCCATGCTCTACATGAATATGTCAAAATACTTCGATTTACAGATATTAAACATGGATTAGTATTAAAACAATGCTATATAGGCCTTTCTAGTCACTTTAATATTATTAAATATTAATATTAAATCTTGTACTATATGACCACCACTTTAAATCACATTTCCAAGTATTGAAATATGTGGTGATGGCATGTGTCTACATGATCCCATTTTTTAATTGGATAATATTAAATCTTAAGTATTTTTCAATGAGTAAAAATTACTTTTCCTAAATAAGATAAATAGGAATGTGTCATTATTTCATGCGATGATTGAGATGATGCTAGATCATCTAGTGTGAGCCCTTGTGTGCTAAATAGAGGTAGTTAAGTATTGATTGGTGATTGTGTACCTAGTATGTATTTATAGACACTAGTACCGACCTGGGGTACAACGAGGAGGATTACTTCGAGGAAGAAGAAGAGAACTTCAAAAACTGCACTTCTCAAGGCAAGCTATCTATGCAAGCCCACTATGCTAGATAACATATGCAAGATGCACCATGCATGCTTGGTTATGCAACTTGGATTATACCAATCCCAGTTTTATCTACACACTTTACTTTTCCTTTTACTAAAGTTTCTTACTTAGTTAATGAATTGTGATTAGGGGAAAAGTAGGGTGGATACCATCAAGATCATACGACTAGTCTTGGGTACTTATACTTGACTAGCACCCCCAATAGTGATACCCTCAATACTAGTGGCTAATGCTAAACTAAACTTGAATACTTTAGATGGGAACACTTGGTGAAAATGATTATGAAAACCTTGGAATGATGACTCATTCTATTGAAATGTTTTGACATGTGTTATGAAACACAATGGTTTGATGATGAAACTGAATGAGGCATGAGCCGTGACTTTGATAAAAACGGATGGTTGGGTTCGGATGCGATACCATTCCAATTTTACCGTACAACCACAGTACCTGAGTTGGGTAGGGCTTAACTGGAAGTTTATATGTCTTAGTATGGGTTCCCTTGCGAAAGAGGTTGAGCTGAGGCTACCTCGTGAATATGAATGTCCACCTATGCAGTTCCCGAGATGGCAGTTGGCCATGGCTAGGAGGCCAAGCTCATAGGGGAGGTGCCTATACTAGGGTGTGTAATTGAAAGGTTTGGATTGATTATTTATACCAAGTATGATGATTCGGGGTTAACCCTGATGGATGTATCAAATTTTGTGGTGAAAGTGTACCACCTCTGCAGAGTGTCAAACTATTCGAATAGCCGCGTCCGCGATTATGGACAGTTGGAGTGGCCATACTGTTTCATTGTCAGATATTTTTAAAATTACTTATGACTTGAAAGATGACTTTGACTTGACCACAACAGAGTTGTGGACATGAACATTAGGTTCCCACTTAAGTAATGTAGAGAACTAAAATTAGGTCTTTACTCTTAAGGCCTTCTGGAATAAACCTGGCTTATTTTGCAAACAAACCTAGAGCTTAAGATTCCTACTAGTTTTACCTTACTTATGTTAATGATAGTTTGCGAGTACTTAAAGAGTACTCATGGCTTTGTCCCTAGCTATTCCCATGGCCAGACTACGAAGAAGATTACCAGGAAGATGGACAGCATGAGGTCTATGATAACTAGGATCATCTCCCATCATCAGCATTGCCTGTGACCATGAAGATGGAGTCTACTACATTTATTTCCGCTGCTCTGATTTGTATTAAGACTTGATCATGAGATTAACTATTTGTAAGACTATTATGGTTTGTAATGGATGATGTACTGGGGTACAATTATGTTATGTCTCGCAAAAATGGTAATCCTGGGATTGCGATATACGGCATAACAGGCATTTGGACTTAAAAATCCGGGTGTTGACAAGTTGGTATCAGAGCCATCCTAACCATAGGAGACCCTAGTTAGAATGGAAGTATGAAAAACTTAGTTTCAAAATAAAGTAATTGAGATTCTTTCAAAAAGGAGTTCATGTTCCTCAAAACTCTTACAATTCTACATAAAAATTTACACACTTGATCACCCCACTAACTTACTCATCTTAATTGCTTATAGATGGAGGTAAAATATAGCAAGTTTTACCAGTTGGGCAACGGAGGGTAGCTCATCTTTGAGAGGGATTTGGATCAGCTCTCGGAGTATCTTGGACGCCCGCACCCGGAGTTCTTCGGAGCACAGCTCACTGACCAACAAGGAGGGGAACTACAGTGGTTGATAGTTGCAGATCTGAGAGGCAAAATGGAACCACCTCTGTCGGAGAAGATTCAGTTCAGCGTCAGGGAGAACAACTGGTTAGACGGTCTAGCCAGGGCAATGCAGGCGGCACTTGCTCGTCTATGTGCACAAAACATCAACCAGATCAATGGCACTCGTTTTGCCCACTATGCAAGACGTGACTCTATGGGACAGCCTTTGGCCATGCCGGCACATCCGGAGTTGAAGCATCACATGGACCACCTGGACTTCATGTTGCACGAGACTCGGAAGGAGTTGGACAACGCCCGTGCCTATGCCAACCAGAACCATGCTGAAGCTACTAAGAGGAAGAAAACCCTCGCCATCCTCGCCAAGGAGCTCAAGTCACTTTGTCGCCAGCGTGACAAGAAGGACCGCATCATCACCCGTCTTCGCCAGAAGGTGGCAACCCTAGAGGAGACTATCCACGACTAGGAGATCCAGCTGGAGGAGAAGGAGGAGGAAGGTGAAGATATCCGTGGTGATATTCACTCTTACCTCGGTGATGATGATGACTACCTGTAGGACATCACCATGGAGGACCAAACTAACGAGGATGAATCCAACTTCATTGATGACGAGGAGCCCGACAGTCCTGATGATGAGTAGTCACACTTGAGCACTATCGTAGGTGTGAGTTGTATCCGGTCCCATTGTATCATAGCTTGACATAATGGTTCTTAAAACCATCTGCTTTCATAGTTGTGGTGTGTGTTTGTATTGTGTGCTTAGAATGAATGAATGAGAAGGAGTTGTTAGTTTTCAAACCATAGCTCAAATTCAAAGCTTTTTGAACCATACCAATAAACCATAGAAAATTTCCCTCTTGTCTTATGATCTATCTCAATCTTCAAATGACTCGCGGTAACCCTGGAGGAAGCAACTCATCTTAGGACCCAATGCTTCAGATTCTGCAAATGTTAGTTTCTGTCCGTGCAGCCGGTAGAGCAGAATGTCAGGCCAATCTCGCCACTCTTCAACAGATAGCCCATATGGCTCACAACAATCAGGGCCATGGAAACCAAGATCACCATGGATCCAAACTCAAGAACTTCCAAAACACCAATCCTCCTATGTTTAGCAAGTCTGAAGAGCCCTTAGATGCTGATGACTGGCTGAAGACAATGGAAAACAACTTAGAAGTCGCGGGAGTTGATGCCAATGAGAAGGTACTGTTTGCCACCCACTATCTGTCGGGATATGCAAGGCATGGTGGAACAGCACCCGTACAATGAACGGAGGACAGATGATGACTTGGGAAGAATTCAAACTCAAGTTTAGCAGGACCCATGTGCCCCTAGGTTTGATCAAGAGGATGAGGGGTGAATTCAGGGAGCTGAAACAGGGAAGAATGACTATAGTAGAGTACCGTGACAAATTTCTGTCCCTAGCTAGGTATGCCCCGGATGAGATTGACACTGAAGCAAAGAAGGAGAGATTCCTGAATGGTCTTCATGATGAGATGTAGACAATGCTAGTCAACATTCCCTTTGACGACCTTGAAGCTTTAGTGGATTCTTCTATCCAGATGGAAGGAAAGGTCAACCAAGCCAGTGAGAACCGCAAGCGTCATATGATGCACCAACCTGGACCCCACCATATCTCGAAGTACCGCCTCAACCCGTCTGCAGGATATGCCCCAAGAAACAATAGGCCACCAATGAACCGTCCGAACTACCCCAATCATGGCGGAGGAAGCCCGAGGCCCGGAGGAAACCACAACAACAACCCCGTCAACCCCAATAACTTCAACCGTGCACCGCCAAGGTCCAACAACAACAACAGCAACAACCACAACAACAATAATGCCCCAAGTACTGGAAGCAATGTTGTGCCTGTCGCAGGGAAACACAAGTCAATGATAACTTGTTTTGAATGTGGAGTCACGGGTCACTACTCCAACGAGTGCCCCAAGAAGCTTGCTGCAGCCACCAATGTTACTACACCTACCCAGCAGCAGCGCCGTGTCCAGCCTGGAAAGAGATTTTCCCTAGGGAACCCGCACAACCGTACCAGTCGTCTATTCCACATGAATGCTAAGGAAGCCTAGGAAGCGCCATATGTCGTGCTGGGTATGTTCTTTGTTAACTCAGTACTTGCAAGAGTGTTGTTTGATTTTGGAGCATCTCACTCGTTTGTTACAGAAGAATCTGCATGCACTAGTAAGATTCAACCAACAAATTTGAAGCATGTAATGATAGTTCAAATACCTGGTTCAACTACCAAAGCTAGAGAAATTTGCAAGGCCGTACCTATTAGAATATACGGGATAAATTTTTATGCCAATCTAATAGTACTTGGAACCAAAGGTTTGGAAGTAGCACTAGGAATGGATTGGGTGTCAAAACATCAAGGATTAATCGACTATGCCAAGAAAGCCATAACCATGACCAGTAGCACCGGAGTATCAGTAGAGCATGTGTCGGAGACGCTGCCTCGTCAATTCAAGTGCAACAAGAGTTTAGTCAAATCAACCATAGACCAAGTCAAAGTAGTCTATGAATACCCCGATGTGTTCCTAGATGAATTGCCCGGTATGCCCCCAGATCGGGGCATCGAGTTTATCATTGAACTAGTTCCTAGAACTGGACCCATAGCTCAGAGACCATATAGTATGAACCCATTTGAATTAGTGGAGCTAAAGAAGCAACTTGATGATATGTTGGGAAACGGTTTGATACAACCAAGTGCATCGCCATGGAGATCACTTGTGTTGTTCGTGGATAAGAAGGATGGTGCCAACCATTTGTGTACGGATTATCGGAAATTGAATGACGTCACCATCAAGAACAAGTACCCACTACCGAAGATAGAAGATTTGTTTGATCAACTGACTGGTGCCAGAGTGTTTCCTAAGATTGATCTTAGAACTAGTTATCATCAATTGAAGATTCGCGCAACGGATATTCCAAAGACCGCCTTCACCACTAGATATGGATTGTATGAGTACAATGTCATGTCTTTTGGATTAACCAACGCCCTTGCTTATTTCATGAACCTCATGAATAAGATTTTTATGAACTTCTTGGATAAGTTTGTCATTGTGTTTATCAATGACATTCTGATCTACTCCAAGTCAGAAGAGGACCATGAGCAGCACCTAAGAACCATCATTGAAACCCTTAGAAAGCATCAGTTGTATGCCAAGTTTAACAAATGTGAGTTCTGATTAAAGGAAGTAGGATTCCTAGGCCATATCTTGTCGGCAGAAGGAGTTGTTGTCGATCCCGCCAAGATTAAGGATGTTGAAGAATGGAAAGCCCCAACCACCCAAATCGAAGTACGTGCATTTCTTGGATTCGCCGGATATTACCGCAAGTTTGTTGAAGGATTTTCAAGCATCGCAAGGCTGATGACCCAGCTATTGAAGAAAGACAAGAAGTTCGAATGGACGGACAAATGTGAAGCAACTTTTCAAGATCTTAAGAAGAGATTGATTTCAGCCCCAATTTTGATCATGTCGGATATCAAGAAGTCTTTTGATGTATACTATGATGCATCCAAGATTTGTCTCGGATGTGTGTTGATGCAAGAAGGCAAAGTCATATCATATCTATCCAGACAGCTGAAGCAACATGAGAAGAACTATCCTACCCATGACTTAGAGCTGGCAGCCATAGTTTTAGCTGTGAAGACATGGCATCATTACCTCATGGGTAACCGTTGTGAGATTTATTCTGATCACAACAGTTTGAAGTACATTTTCACGCAGAAGGAGCTGAATATGAGGCAAAGAAGATGGATAGAGTTAATCAAGGACTATGACCTTGACATTCACTATCACCCCGGCAAGGCCAATGTGGTAGTGAATGCTCTTAGTAGATTGCCATGTAGATTAAACACCATGATTAGGGAAGCCTAGCCAAGTCTGCATGAAGAGATGGAGAACTTTAGAGTGGAGCTAGTTAGCAAAGGATTTCTAGCTAGCATAGAACTTCAACCCACTTTGATCAGTCAGATAAAGGAAGCCAAGAAAGGTAACGCAAGTATTGATGGAATCAAGCATCGTATCGGAACAGGGAAGGTATCCGGATTCACTGAAGATGAAGAAGGAGTTATGTGGTATAAAGGACGTATCTGTGTGCCAGTAGATTCAGAGTTGAAACAAGTCATTATGCAGAAAGACCATGATACCCTTTATTATATTCACCCGGGAGGAACCAAGATGTATCAGGATTTGAAGGAACAATTTTGGTGGCATAAAATGAAGAGATAAGTCGGAATCTATATAGCCAAGTGTGACATCTACCAGAGAGCCAAAGCGGAACATCAGCAACCCACGGGACTTTTGCAACCATTGCAGATTCTGGAATGGAAATGGGATTCTATCGGAATGGATTTCATCACCAGTTTACCTACATCTAGTAGGGGAAATGATTCTATTTGGGTCATAGTAGATAGACTGTCCAAGGAAGCTCATTTCATATCCGTCAAGACCACTTACCAAAGCTCGAAGCTAGCAGAGTTGTACATTTCTAGAATAGTCAGTCTGCATGGAACCCCCAAGACCATAGTGTCAGATCGAGGAACCCAATTTACCTCAAGGTTCTGGAAGAAAGTCCAAGAAGGATTAGGAACCAAACTGAATTTCAGCACAGCTTATCACCCGCAAACTGATGGACAAACAGAAAGAGTAAACTAGATCATAAAAGATATGTTGAGAGACTGTGTGCTAGAATATGGATCTAAATGGGAAGATTGTCTACCTTTCACGGAATTCTCATACACCAACAGTTATCAAGCTAGTTTGCAAATGGCCCCATTTGAGTTTTTGTATGTAAGGAAGTGGCGTACCCCCTTGAATTGGTCGCAATTAGGAGAGATTCAGATATTCGAACCCGACATCCTATGAGAAGCCAAAAAGAAAGTTCACAAGGTCCGTGAACACCTCAGACTGCCTAATCTAGACAGAAGAGTTATGCTGATAAAAGACGTCGAAACTTAACTTTCAATGTCGGAGATTTTGTGTATCTCAAAGTATCACCCTTAAAAGGAATGCAGCGTTTTCAACTGAAAGGGAAGCTTTCCCCTAGATATATTGGACCCTTCAAGATTTTAAGCCGCAGAGGAGAAGTATCCTATCAACGGGAACTTCCTGAGGAGATGTCAGTTGTGCATAATGTGTTCCATATCTCGTTACTTCGCAAATGCATAGAAGTTCCAGAGAAGACCGAAGTTTTCAAGAACATCGATCACAGAGCCATAAATATCAACAAGGATTTAACCTGTCGTGAAGTACCCATCCGTATTTTGGAAGAAGCATTCAGAACCAACCGGACCAGGAGTATCAAGTTTCTCAAGATCCAGTGGAGTAACCATACCGAACAAGAAGCCACTTGGGAGCAAGAAGATTATATTAGGACTGAGTTTCCCAATCTCTTTAGTTCCTAGTTTTCCCTGAATCTCGGGATGAGATTTTGTTTAAGGAGGGAAGGTTTGTAACACCTCAAAAATATTAAACAAGATTATCAAGTTCTAATCACCCAAGATTAGGGTTAACAAAAAACTTTTATTCCTGAACCCATATGAATGCATGTGTGATTTCCATAAATGCATGAATGATTGCATTTACCATGTTTGATTGCTATAAATGATAAGGATTAGTTTAAAGATGAATACCACATCATCTAGATCATTGTTAAACAAAATCAAATAAAAAGAAAATCAAATATGAAGCATAAGATCAAATGGTCATTTTGGCCATAATTAACCACTAGCCCACTTTGGGCATCCCTAATAAATGATTTCCAATAGAAACAATTCTATTTATTTTTATCCCTTGCTAGACCAAGTAAAAAATGAACCCAAGCAAACTTTACAAACTTGCAGAAACTAATTTCAAATCTATTTGAGAGGCAATTCAAAATTTAATCAAGTGTAGGTATATAGATCGTCATTTTGCAAAAACCACTCAAACCAACACCACTTGGAAATACCTAGCAACCAGAGATACTCAAGCATGTGGCCAGCACACCCACCAAAATTTGAATCTTTATCTCATGCGGCCATTTGATCGAACACCTAGCAGACAGAGTACAAGTTCAGCAACTATACACTATTTGAATCAATCTTGTGATCACTCTTGTACTCCACTCAGCCTCAATTACTCACCTGCGACCGTCCCCAGTACCTAGCCGTGCAATAGAGCAGCCCTCACTTACCATTTGCACCAGTGTCGCTGTAGCCGAGCATGTCCATGTCGGTCGACCATGGACACGACGCCACATGACGCGCCGCCCTCTCCCACGACCACTAGAAGGTAGGCTTGACCTCACCGCACCTCTCTGTCCACCTCATGACCAACGGCGAGCAATGGAGAAGCCAGGATCGTCACACCCATTTACTTCTCTGTCATGCCGAGAGCACGCCAGAGCGCCAGAGCTGCCTCGTGCAGCCACGCCGCGCCTCGCTCGCTCCGCGTGTACCCGCACTCGTTGCGTCACCAGCCACCTCCCAGACACGGCCATTCGCCGACGTGCGCCCCGTGACCACCGTACTCGATGATGAACACCGTCATACCCGCACAGAGCATGGACCTCTCCCGACCGACTAAGACCGCCCCTTACCGCACCACTCCGTGTGTGACGATCGCCGCAGTCTACCGCGTCGACCCATGCCATCCGCCATGCCTATCGCGACCTGTAGCAGCATCGTCGATGAGCCCGAGCCATATCGCCCTGCCTCCAACGCCGGTGTATAAATAGGACCCTCCACAGACCTCAAGCGGCACACCATTCCAGTCCTCTCTCTCTCAAAAACACCCCAGATACTTCCTGTGAGCAAGGCGAGCACCACGCCGCCGGAATTTGGCCGGAGCCCGCTGTTGTAGTGAAGGAAGGGCGTCGTTGATTGGAGCCACCCCAGGAGCCGCCGCGACCACCAATCGACTGACCGTCGTCTACCAGCCCATTCGCCCCCATCACCAGACCTAGCTGGAGCCCTGATAAGCCTCCGACGACCCCCATCGTGCCGCTATGTTTAGAATCTCGCGAGCCCTCTGCGACGTAGACGATGAACCTCAGCCGTAGATCTTGTTCTAATCGTAGCGCTGAGAATTGCTGATACCGCTTTGTGTTAGATCTATCACTGATGCGTCGGACCAGCTTGTAAGCAGCCCGCTGCACGCGCGCTGTGCAGTTGGGCCGGCCCAAGTTCTTTCCCGCGCATAGCCCAGTGATTCAAACTAAGTTTTTCTATTTTATTCAAAACCCTGTTCTGTAGCTATATTCAAAATTGAATTCAAAGAGATGTACTGAACCAAATTGCATGATTCTAATTTTTCTAGAAAGGTATTAAAAATATCTAATCACTCCCATTGGATTCAAACCATTTGAAATTATAGATTATCTATACTTAAAATAACAAGACAGAGACTTTTACCATTTCAAACATTTTTATAAAATCAACCATAAATGCTTTTGAGTTGATTCCAACTCTCAAAAATCACATTTTCCATGCTCTACATGAATTTGTTAAAAGACTTGGATTTACAGATATTAAACATGGATTAGTATTAAAAGAATGCTATATAGGTCTTTCTAATCACTTTAATATTATTAAATAGTAATATTAAATCTTGTAATATATGATCACCACTTTAAATCACATTTCCAAGTATTGTAATATGTGGTGATGGCATGTGTCAACATGATCCCATTTTTTAATTGGAGAATATTAAATCTTAACTATTTTTCAATGAGTAGAAATTACTTTTCCAAAATAAGATAAATAGGAATGTGTCATTATTTCATGTGATGATTGAGATGATGCTAGATCATCTAGTGTGAGCCCTTGTGTGCTAAATAGAGGTAGTTAAGTATTAATTGGTGATTGTGTACCTCGTATGTATTTATAAACGCTAGTACCGACCCAGGGTACGACGAGGAGGAGTACTTCGAGGAAGAAGAAGAGAACTTCAACAACTGGACTGCTCAAGGCAATCTATCTATGCAAGCCAAATATGCTAGATAACCTATGCAAGATGCACCATGAATGCTTGGTTATGCAACTTGGATTATACCAATCCCAGTTTTATCTACACGCTTTACTTTTCCTTTTACTAAAGTTTCTTACTTAGTTAATGAATTGTGATTAGTGGAAAATTAGGATGGATACCATCAAGATCATAGGACTAGTCTTGGCCACTTATACTTGACTAGCACCCCCAATAGTGATACCCTCAATACTAGTGGCTAATGCTAAAATAAACTTGAATACTTTAGATGGGAACACTTGGTAAAAATGATTATGAAAACCTTGGAATGATGACTCATTCTATTGAAATGTTTTGACATATGTTATGAAAAACAATGGTTTGATGATGAAACTGAATGAGTCCTGAGTCGTGACTTTGATAAAAACTGATGGTTGGGTTCGGATGTGATACCATTCCAATTTTACTATACAACCATAATACCTGAGTTGGGTAGGGCTTAAATGGAAGTTTATATGTCTTAGTATGGGTTCCCTTGCGGAAGAGGTTGATCTGAGGCTACCTCGTGAATATGAATGTCCACCTATGCAGTTTCTGGGATGTCAGTGGGCCATGGCTGGGAGGCCAAGATCATAGGGGAGGTGCCTATACGAGGGTGTGTAATTTAAAGGTTATGATTGATTATGCGCATATCAAGTATGATGATTCAGGGTTATCCCTGATGGATGTATCGAATTTTATGGTGAAAGTATATCACCTCTGCAGAGTGTCAAACTATTCGAATAGCCGCTCCGCGGTTATGGACAGTTGGAGTGGCCATACTGTTCCGTTGTCAGATATTTTCAAAATGACTTATGACTTGAAAGATGACTTTGATTTGACCACAACAAAGTTGTGGACATGAAAACTAGGTTTCCATTTAAGTAATATAGAGAACTAAAATTAGGTCTTTACTCTTAAGTCCTTCTAAAATAAACCTGGCTTTTTTGCAAACAAACCTAGAGCTTAAGATTCCTACTAGTTTTACCTTACTTATACTAGTGATAGTTTGCGAGTACTTAAAGAGTACTCATGGCTTTGTCCCTGGCTATTTCCATGGCCATACTACGAAGAAGATTACCCGGAAGATGGACAGCAGGAGGTCTATGATGACTAGGGTACTTAAAGAGTACTCATGGCTTTGTCCCTGGCTATTTCCATGGCCATACTACGAAGAAGATTACCCGGAAGATGGACAGCAGAAGGTCTATGATGATTAGGATCATCTCGCATCGTCAATATTGCCTGTGACCATGAAGATGGAGTCTACTACGTTTATTTCCGCTGCTCTGATTTGTATTAAGACTTGATCATGAGATCAACTATTTGTAAGACTATTATGGTTTGTAATGGATGATGTACTAGGGTACCAATTCTGTTATGTCTCGCAAAAATGGTAATCCTAGGATTGCGATGTACGGCATAACAGGCATCTGTACTTAAAAATTCGGGTGTTGACAGTAGTAGCGGTGCCCCGACCCTGGTCGAGGTGCGTAGTGACAAGCACATGGTTTCTACGAGGGGTTCTTGGCTTGATGTCGTCGGTGCTGAGCGAGTCGTAGGGCGGCGCGCTGGCGAATGGGAGTCCCAAGGCCGCCCTGAAAGGTGCCCTTCTTCTTCTGGTTCAGGATGCGGGCTACGTTGATGCCAACTAAGGTAGCCGTGCAAGCGCCTCCTACCTGGCGCGCTAGATGTCGTGCCTTGATTTTCAACATCGGGAGTATGAGTCCCCTTTGTTGTTAGGCCAAGGGTGCAACGTCCGGCGAGCTCGATTGGTGAGCTAGACGAACACATTCACAGAGACAGACAAAGGGTTTTTAACCCAGATTCAGGTCCACAGTGAGCGAATTCTTATGTCCCGCAACTAGCTTTCCTTCCCTGAGAAGGTTCTCTGGTCTGAATCTCTTCCCCTCTTCTAAGTCTGACCTATGCCTCCTTTTATATGGACAAGGGGTCACAACAGTGGCCGGTTACACGCGTCCGAGGGTCGATGCCACGTGGCTGAGTGCATGTCATGTTGTGCTTAGGTAGGGTAGCCTGCGGGTTAGGCCAGACGTAGCTTGCCACCTGCCGGTACTGTCATAGATTCCTTGCCCAGGGGTATTCCACATTCGAAGTGCTATCTAGCTAGTCGGGATCTCTAGTCGTGCACGTAGAGGGAGGCTATTGTCCCGGCGTGGCGTGCCTTCCCGAGGACCACGATCCCATAGGTTCAAGCCCCCGAGGAGGTGGTAGCCGGGATTAGGCCACTGGCCTCTACGATGGAAAACCAGTGGTGTCCCGTATCCGGCCTCCCTGATCCTCTTCGGGGCCCGGATACGCCACCAGCAAAATCCCGTGGACGCACCATGACTGGAGATTGTTGGATCGGAAGGAATCCGGACGTACGCACCCGTGTTTTTCTGGCCATTTGGTTTCAGCCGTAGCGTTGCAAAGCTCTGCTAACTGTTACCATCATGTGTCATGTCTTTGATGATTCTTGGTGAAGTCAGATGCGTAGAATGTCATGAAAGCAGGGACATGAGGGCTAGCGATGGTAGTTTGAGTCTTTGTGGCGTTGAGGAACTGGCTTGGTTATCTGTGACTCGCAACAGTGCCTGTTAGTGGGGATAACGGCACCGAAGAAGTTCAACATCTTACCTTGCACGGTAAAAATTCAAGGTCTGGCGTTAATTAGGAAATAACCATGTTGAAGGCATTGTTTTACAAGCGAAGACTTTCTACAAGGTAAAAACCTATGATCTTTGCGGGTGTGCACTGTTTCCTTTTGAAGATATCGCTATTGAAGATGTTGGACTTCTAGTGTTGTAATTATTCTTCTTTTTTCTAGATTGTGTGTATCCGTAAGGAAGCTAGGGCAAACATTTTTTTAAATGTGAAGAAATTTTCAAAACGATGAACTTTTTAAAAAATAACGCGTGAACATTTTCCAAAGATCATGAACGTTTTTTGAAAAAATCATGAACCAATTTAAAAAATGATGAACATTTTTCCAAAATTATGAACCAAAATTAAAACATGAACAAATTTTTAAAATACATGAGCAATTTCTCAAAAATCATTTTGAAAAAAAAGTTATAAAATCATGAAAAAAATGTTTTCATATCAAGAACAAAAAATTCAAAATATTGAACAAACTTCTAGATCGGTGAACAATTTTTATAAAAACCAGGAAAAAAATTTAAAACCACGTATAACAAAATTTAATATAGAAAAAAGAAAACAAAATAGAGAAAAAAAAAAGAGAACAAAATTAGAACAAGAAAGAAGGAAATAACGAACCTGGAGCTAGCAAGGAAACCACCAGAAAAACGACCTAAAAAACCAACAGAAAAACAAACCAAAAAACCGGCGGAAGGAAAAACCGGCAGAAGGGCCACCAATATGGGCCCGGCGTATAGCATTTCCTGAAGCAGTCTCCTTCCGCCAGCCGCCCTTTCTACTTTTTCACATCTCCATCAATCTGACATCCCTCCGGCACCGCTCTCGTTCCTTTGTTTTGAGGTGGAGTGAATCGATTATCCAGAATTTTTTTATAGACTGTACATGGGTTTCTAGTATGAAGAATTATTGATTCTCTTATTCTTCTTCCCTTTTGATGATTATTATCAGGAGGAAGGGGAGGCATCAGGCATGGCTAGCCGGTTTGTGAATCTCGTGGTGAACCACATGAACGGTCGCCAAGCTCCCTTCAGCATACACCGTATAAATCCGGCAAACCTATTTTACCCAGCCGGATCGCCAGTTCCCATACAAGGTTCAGCTGCTGAATTAGCAACAATGGAGGACGTTCCGCTACCTCCTGCCGAACTCTCCTACGAGTGGCCCTCCACGCCGTGCCTACTCCGCTCAATGGATTTCATGGCTTTCGGCCGCAATCGGGACACGGTGGTCGGCATGGAGAGCGTAGGACGCACCTTCCTCTACGACTTCGCCTCGCGTTGTATCAGCACCAATCTGCCGGCCCCACAGCGTGCGAAGCCCATGTCCGTCGCCGTCGGTGACAACGGCCTCTTCGTCATGAGCGGCATCGATCCGCAGTTCGTGGCTCTGATGGACGGCTGCCACCCCGATTCCGCTCATGTAGCCACCAAGCCCAGCTGGTACTGGCAGTCCCTCCAGAATGCTTGTCAATATAAAATAATTGCTCCAGAAATGAACTTTTGCTTTCAATTGTGAAATCCAGAATGATTCTCCAATATATCATTATCATGGTAGATTTATGATCACAGGCATGTTAGCCCTCGGAAGAGAAATACCATGTTAAATATGTTTTTTCCACGGTTCTTATTTTACTTTGTGCTAGTAACGTAAATAGAGCTACTGCTATACGCCAGTCTCAAACCATATATAAGATTCAGCTTATATGTTTATCAACAATATTTAGGTGGCAAACTAACTCTGCTCTTCAGAATGATTCAGATAATTGAGGCCAACCCACATAGCTCGTTCCTGTAAAAGTCTTGTAAACTAAACTATAACAACAGTTGTTCTGTTTGGACAAATCCAGCATTCCATCAGAAGAACTATCACATAAGGACTTGAATAAGAAATTAAATAATGAGCCCCACCCTTTTCTTCTGAAGGAACAACAAATATTCAATTGCCCAGCAGTTAACTTACATGAGAAAATTACCCTTACGAAAGTTAGCTTCAAATAAATATGTCTATAGTACCCTTGAAAATCAACTCACAGACTTTACTCATAGTACTCACCCACGGTTCCATGAAAAATCTGCCCTCATTATGAGGAGACAACTTCGCTTAGCATTCTGGCCAGAATTGTTCGTTTTGTCCCATTTAAAACATGCTTCCAAAGCACAAATAGTTATGGCATAGGTGGAATTTCTTTTCTGCACTAACCACCTTTTTCACCGTGGGCCAGATAAGATAGATTCTTGACTTAGAACTGAATATGTGTATGGATTATCTTGAACAGACATGGCTGCGTTTGCATTTAGAAAGCTCTGAAGTATGCGAGTTTCAACGCTTATAGCACCTTCCAACACCTTGATCACCGTTGACATGGAAGGCCTATGACTGCCATCATTCAGTAAGCACCAGATTGCAAGCTTCATCATTTGAATCACTTCCTCCTGGAGCGAGACCATATCATCACTGTTCTTATCGATCAGATCAATCCAGTCATTGTCTCGAGCCTTATCGCGTAATAACTCAATAAGCTGAACGTTCTCCTCTGGCTGAGAATGGTCAATATTTTTTCTCCCACTTATTATTTCCAAGATAACAACTCCAAAGCTGTACACATCAACTTTTTCAGTGATTTGTAATGTTAGCCATTCAGGTGCCAAATACCCAGGTGTTCCTCTCATCATCGTCACTACCTTGCTTTGATCCATGTCTATTAACTTAGATAGTCCAAAATCAGCCACTTTGGCATTGAAGTTCTCGTCTAAGAGAATATTTTGTGGTTTGATGTCCAAATGAGCAATTTTACGCCTGCACCCTTCATGGAGATAGCACAGGCCCTTGGCAATATCTAGAATAATCCTACACCGGGTGGACCAATCAAGAGGGATATTATTATGGCGGTTATAGATCCACCTATCAAGCGACCCTCTCGACATGTATTCATATACCAGAAGCCTTTGCGATTTCTCTGCACAGAAGCCAATAAGCTTGATAAGATTGATGTGTTCAATGCTGCCAATTGTTTCAACCTCCGCCAAGAATTCTTTCTTCCCTTGTCTAGCACCTTCCACACGTTTCACTGCAACTCTCTCTTCATCTAGTTTCCCTTCAAAAACAGAACCAAATCCACCTTTCCCGAGTATTTTACTGAATCCTTCAGTGCATTCTCTCAACTTCTCAAAAGGAAACCTCGTTGGTACTCCTGGTAATTGATCAAAATCAGAGTCTTCATCATTGTCTTCATACTTCCTCCTTTTTAGATAACGAATGGCAACAATAACAAGTAATACAAGAGCACTAGCTGAACAACCTTCGTTTTGTTTGTAGCAGGAGCAGGACCAGAAGTGGAATTAGAGGGGATAACCTGCACTTTGAGGTAAGCAATGGAGTTGTAATGAAGATCTTCAGGTTGTATTGATTGCAATGAGAAGACCTTTGTCACCCAAAGCTCTGAAGTGGCGCGCAACCAAGATTTGCTTTCCGCTCATCCACTGGCTTGAAATATTTGGATACAGTATTGTTAGATCCCATAGGATCACCTAACTCAAGAAAAAGCCACACAAGATAAGATCAGAGGTGTGTACCTTGATCTGGAGGTCCAGCCATGGCGTCCTCTTGATCTGCTCCACCTGAATCTTGTTAATGATGGTGAGAGGTCCTTCCTAGTGCTATAGGTGTTGTGCTTGATCAGATAGCAAGAGATTGAGAGAGAGAGAGCACAGCCGTGTGTGAGGTTGTGTCTCAGCTCTAACCCTAAATCCTCTATTTATAGCACTTGCACTAGGGGAACCACACCTCTAAATGAATGGTCAGGATGCCCCTGATCAGGGCATCCAAGGGCTGTGATTAAAAGCCCCTTAAAAGACCTTAATTTGTGTTAGATTAATTACAGCAACATGTGGATTACTTATATCAACATTCTCCCCCTTGATCGTAAGGATAAACTTTATAAGCCCATTTCTCAACAAAACAGCATATGAGACAACAGAATTACAACAGTAATATAGTACCGTAGAATCCAGTTACTACAATACACCACTTTATTTCAAAATAGAACTCCTTTAACTTAAGATCTCCATAAACTTATACTTATTACAAACTTATGAGCTCGACTCTTTGTTGAAACTTATACAGAGACAATAAATTGCAATGGTAAGTTAAGTACCATTGAACTAATTGACCATAATACATTGTTCCATCGAAGAGAAGATCCCTTCTTAGACTTATGGGGAGATGGTGCCATAACGGTCCCAATTCCAGGATCAAAAGCCTTCTGCCAATCCCATGCTAGCAACATGTTCTTTGAACACACTGGGAGGCAGGCCTTTCATAAGTGGATCCGCTAACATTGTGTTAGTCCTTATATGCTTAATACTTATTGTTTGATCCTGGATTCTATCTTTCACAACATGATACTTGATGTCAATATGTTTGGCAGCACCACTTGACTTGTTGTTACTCGAATAGATCACCGCGGGTTGATTATCGCAGAAAAGAGTGAGTGGCTCAGATATACTTGCAATCACCCTTAAACCCGGAATAAAATTCTTCAGCCATACTGCCTGCCCGGTTGCCTCATAACATGCCACAAACTCTGCATGCATTGTTGACGATGCAGTAACACTTTGCTTGGTGCTTTTCCAAGAAATAGCTCCTTCCGCTAGGGTGAAAATATAACCCGATGTGGATTTCTTAGTGTCAACACACCCCGCAAAATCATCATCTGAATAACCCACCACCTCGAGGTTATCAGTTCTCTTATATATGAGCATGAGGCCTTTAGTGCCTTGCAAATAGCGCAAAGCTTTCTTAGCAGCCTTCCAGTGATCCAACCCTGGATTAGACTGATATCTACCAAGCATCCTGGTTATAAAAGCTAAGTCAGGGCGAGTACACACTTGTGCATACATCACACTTCCAATAATTGTAGCATAAGGAACTGACTTCATTTGCGCAGATTCATAATCATTACTTGGGCACTGGAAAGTCCCAAACTTATCACCCTTGACAATAGGAGCAGGCAAGGCTGAGCACTTATGCATATTAAACTTTTTGAGTACATTCTCAATGTATGCTCTTTGTGATAGCCCCAAGATTCCTCTGGATCTATCTCGGTGAATTTGAATGCCTAAGACATAAGCGGCTTCACTGAGATCCTTCATATCAAACTTTGAGGAGAGAAACCTTTTAGTTTTCAGCAGCATATTCTTATAGCTGCTGGCTAAGAGTATGTCATCAACATACCACATGAACTTCACATAAATGCAATTGTCCACTTCATTCTCTTTGAAACCAAAATTCTTTATCACTTGATCAAACTTGAAGTACCATTGCCTTGAGGCTTGCTTTAATCCATAAATGGATTTCTTAAGACGACATCCTAACTGTTCCTTCCCTTTCATAACAAAACCTTCCGGTTGAGCCATGTAAACATCCTCATGTAAGTCACCATTCAGAAATGCCGTTTTGACATCCATCTGATGCAACTCCAGATCATAATGAGCCACAAGTGCCATAATAATTCTGAACGAGTCCTTAGAAGAGACAGGTGAAAAGGTCTCATTATAATCAATACCTTCTCTTTGAGTGAAGCCCATAGCCACAAGCCTTGCTTATAGACCCATCTACTGCCCACAGTTTTGGCTCCTTTAGGGATTTCTACTAAGTCCCATACATCATTAATGCTCATGGACTTCATTTCATCTTTCATAGAATCAAGCCATTCTGACGAATGATCACTTTGTATGGCTTCCTTAAACGATGCAGGATCATCATCCAACATCGACTCATTCATATCATCACTCATATAAGTGACATAATCACCAAAAATGGCGGACTTTCTAGCCCGCTTAGACCTTCTGAGCGGTACATTATTTGGTACCTCAACCACAACTTCAGGCTGCTGAGCATCTTCCGTAGAAATATCATTAGGTATGGTCTCTGGCGGAGTCACTAGTATCTCAGCAGGGGTAGGATTAACAGTCTTTTCAACTGGAGGTATAACCTCATCATGAACAGGAAACACTGGCTCTTGGATCACAGGGATCGGAACATAATCTCGTTTCTCCTCCAAGATTATTTCCCTGGGAGTCACACTCCCCCTCATCATATCACTTTCCAAGAACACAGCGTGTCTTATTTCAACAAACTTAGTGAATTGCTTCGGACAATAGAAACGATATGCCTTAGATTTGTCAGGATAACCAATAAAGTGGCAACTGACAGTCTTGGGGTCTAACTTTCCCATAATTGGATTGAAAACTCTTGCCTCAGCAGAGCAGCCCCACACATGCAAACAACTTAGGGTAGGTTTTCTCCCAGTCCAGAATTCATACAGCGTTTTCGGCACCGATTTGCTGGGGACCTTATTAAGAATATGTGCAGCTGTCTTTAGAGCTTCTATCCATAAACCAAGAGGCAAAGTGGAGTGACTTAACATACTTCTTACCATATCCATAAGAGTACGATTCCGCCTTTCAGCGACTCCATTTTTCTGAGGTTCGCCTGGTGTTGAATACTGAGCAACAATACCATTTTCCTGTAGGAACTTAGCAAAAGGTCCAGGAATTTGGCCATAAGAAGTGTGTCTACCATAGTACTCACCACCACGATCAGACCTTACAACTTTGACCTTTTGACCAACTTGATTCTCAACTTCAACTTTAAATATCTTGAACTTTTCTAATGCCTCAGATCTTTCTTTTATAGGATAGATGTATCCAAAGCGGGAGAAGTCATCAGTGAATGTTATGAAGGAATCAAAACCATCCACTGATCTCACATTGAACAGACCATAGATATCTGTGCGAACGATTTCTAAAACTTCCGTGCTTCGATTGCACCTTTCTTGATTCTCTTAGTATATTTCCCTTTGATGCAATCAATACAATGATCCAGATCCGCATCCGAGAAATCCAAAGGATCAAGGACTTGCTCCTTAATGAGACGCTCAATTCTCCCCCTCTAAATATGGCCCAAACAATAGTGTCATAGTTTCGAAGAAGTCTCATCATCATCTCGCTTACGCTTGGTACTAACATTCACATTAGAAGAGGCATCAACTTCATTTAGGGAATCACTTAAGGAAACAAGATAAAGTTTGTCTTGTGAGAAGGCAAGACCAACATTATTATTGTCAAACATAATTATACATCTCTTGTTCCCAAAGTCACAGTAAAAAACCATCATCATCTAAGCATGAGACAGACACAAGGTTTCGTCTCATAGAGGGTACATAAAGTACATTACATAAACGAAGCATAAAGCCGCTATGGAGCATAAGTGTGAACTCTCCAATAGCCTCAGCCTCAACACCATTAGCAACTCTAATGGTTCTTTCCCCTCTTCTTAGGATCCTTTTCGTATCGAATCCATGTAAGGAGTTTGCAACATGAATTATTGCACCTGAGTCAACCCACCATATATTGGTGGCATAATTAACATAAAGGGATTCGTCAACAAAGGTTATAACATTAGTACCTTTCTTATTGAGCCATTTCATGAACCCAATACAATCCCTCTGGACATGTCCACTTTTTCCACAAAAGCGACATCCATTGGGATCTTTACCATCAGCATTAGGGTGTGCATCTGCATTAGGAGCTCTGTTAGGATTCTGTTGCTGAAAGAACTTAGAAGATTGCCCTTTATCTTTAAATTGAGCAGGTTTAGGCTTCATAAACTTTTTCTTCTTCTGAGAATGCTTGAACTGATTGACATGGTAAACTCGTCCAGCTTTAAGCCTTTCCTCCTCTTGTACACATCTAGCCATCATTTTATCCATGCCCCATTTAGAATCCATCGCATTGTAATTGATGGTAAACGGAGAGAACTCTGTGGGCAAGGATGCCATAATAAAATGGACAAGGAAACCTTCAGAGATTTCCATTTCCATTGTCTTAAGTTTAGTGGCCATGTTGATTTTCCTCATGATATGTTCTCTTAGACTCCCAGTTGGATCATACCTTTCATCAATAAGCCTTCTAATGAGGCTTGTTGCATAAATTTTGGATGATCCCTTAAACTGGTCCTCAATCTTTCCAAGGTAACCCTTAGCAGTCTGAGAGTCTGGAACAACTCCCCTCATACTCTGAGTGATGGAGCCCTTAATGATCATGAGACACTTACGATTTGAATCCTCCCACTTAGTTTTCTCATCATCATAAACCTTTTTAGGGCATCATAATTTTCATCACCTTCAGTAGGTGCTATAGGAGGATCCTTAAGGAGGACATAATCAATATTCAGCAAAGCTAAAGTGATCTCAAGCTTTTCCTTCCAAGTACCAAAATTACTACCAGTCAATTGTTCTATGCCATTAATAATTCCGGCAATTTGAGAGGCATTAGATGCTGCAAAAGAAAACAAATGCTTTGGTTAAGCATAACTATTTCATACTCCTTTTATCAATCTAGTCTACATCAGCTTTGTCCAGAAATAGACATGATCAATAAAATTTTGTGATCAAAATATTTGCCAATCAGCTTTGGCTAGAATGACAGATATAAGCCACACTTAATTAAATCCTTTCAGATATACAATTATTTTCATCAGTCAGGAGAACATCAGCTTTGGCCAGAAGTGAACCAGACTAATAAAAATTTCATGGTCAAAATGTCCATCAATCAGCTTTGTCCAGAATGATAGACATAAGCCATGCTTAATTAGAGGATTTCAAACTTTATTTTGCAGCAAAACAATATCATCACAATTTATTTGAAGAACACAAAAGAAACAACTAAATATAATAAACATATCAAAAAGAATTAACTTATCATAATGAAACACATTCAACTTACTTAAGTGAGATACAAAATTGCATAACAAAAGAATAATTTGTCATACAATTGTGTTCCATAATTGACATAATGAAAAGATATGCCAAAACTTAGCCCCAAAAACCATTTATATAAGCCCTAACTTATAAACATTATTTCTTAAATTTTAAAGAAAAAAGGGAAAAACATAAGACAAAACTTCCAGACTGGGCTGGAAAAGGACCAGCCCGTCTCCCCTTTTCCTCCCCTTAGCGACCCACCTGGCCCGTTAAGCAGCTGAGACTGCGGGCCATTGGATCGCATCCAACGGCAAACAAAACCGACTCGTGACGACGCGAACCCTAGCCTCATTTCCCCCTTCCCTTTCCTCTGCTTCCCCGCGGCGGGCGAGAGAGAGCGAGCGGCGGCGGCGAGCGCCAGCACCAGAGGAGGAGGTGTGACAGCGCCGGTGGGCGCCTCTCACTGGACTCGCGTGCAGTCAGCGCATGACTCCGTCGGGCGGTGCTTGCCGGTGCCCTATTGCACCACAACCGCGAGCAAGCGATCGGCGATGACGAGCGATGGCGACGAGCGCCAGCGCCACTAACTGCGGTGTCGGCCAGGCCCCCACGCCAGAGCAGCGGGCGGCTTTGGACGGCTCCCTCTGCGCGGAGACGACGGCGGTGGGCAGGCGTCCCTGCACCAGCGTAGATGGCACCGTGCCAAGTCCGGTGCCGCAGTGAGGTCCTACGGTGGCAAACGACCGAGAGAGCTCCATCACGGCCCGATGTGGTGGATGGTGAGGCTGCACGGGCTTGAGCCCGAGCGTTCCTGCCGGCTTGAGAAGGTGGCTCCGGCGCCGCCGTGGCCAGTGACAGCGACAAGGCCCGTAAGGTAAGCATCCACCACCACTTAGTCATTAGATTAGGGTTAGGGTTTGTGTGATTTGGGAATTTAGGATTAGGGTTCATCTGAAATGATGAACTAGGGTTAGGGTTCATCGATTCGATGAACTAGGGTTAGGGCTTCTTGAGTAATTGGGGATTAGGGTTAGGGTTTGCACCAGTAACACAAATCCCCACATAAAAATTGCACAAAAGCAACCCTAGCACCTGTTCTTGATCTGTTAGGGCTCAAAATTAGAAGTTTTAGGGCTAAAACCTCAACTTTATGCAGTTCTTGATCTGAAACAAGAACTTGAACAGAAACCAGAAAGAACAAGCTCACTTAAGAATAAAACCTTAATAAAGAGGGCTCAAACTTGCAGCTAGGTGCTCTGATACCACTGTTAGATCCCATAGGATCACCTAGCTCAAGAAAAAGCCACACAAGATAAGATCAGAGGTGTGTACCTTGATCTAGAGGTCTAGCCATGACCTCCTCTTGATCTGCTCCACCTGAATCTTGTTAATGATATTGAGAGGTCATTCCTAGTGCTGTAGGTGTTGTGCTTGATCAGAGAGAGAGAGAGAGAGAGAGAGAGAGAGAGAGCAGCCGTGTGTAAGGTTGTGTCTCAGCTCTAACCCTAGATCCTCTATTTATAGCACTTGCAGTAGGAAAACCACACCTCTAAATGAATGGTCAGGATGCCCCTGATCAGGGCATCCAAGGGCTGTGATTAAAAGCCCCTTAAAAGACCCTAATTTGTGTTAGATTAATTAGAGCAACCTGTAGATCACTGTAGATTACTTATATCCAACAAGTATTACTCTGAAGAGGACAGGTGCACTGCCCATTTGTGCATATGCCGTACTCCCCGCACACTGTAGGGTAAGCACAATCACCAGAGATCTGCATTATATCAGACAAAGTCCACTCCTTTTCATTATTAGACCACTGATGCAGCCTTAGGTGTCCATCGGACTCTAATCTCATGTACTGGCTGGACGGAGCCAGTGGCAGCGGGATATCACTATGTTCACTAGACTGTACGATGATGCTGCCATTCTTGAAGGTAACCTTTGCTGGACCATTTGTTGTCTTATTATTTTGCAATGGCGGATATGAAAAGTAGACTTGTGGGGGTGTGGATTCAACGTAACCATATAATCCATCTGGGAGTACAGTGATATACAACTGATTCTGAGTCGAATTTGTTGCAGATGTGTTGGCTGTGAGCCTCATACCTTCCAGAAGTGATTGGCTAGGGACCAATGAATCAGTAGGATGATGAAATGATTGCCACACAGTGGCATTACTCTGATCAAACAGCACCAGGTTGCCGACTTCTGTGATCTCCATGCCAGCCACGGATTTGTCTGAAGTTTCACTGGACCAAACCATCCTACCATCGGCATCACGGAGGACAAGGTTGCCATTGCTAGTAAGCTCAAGGGTGGCGTTCTCCCTGACAGGGCTAGGCCTGTTGGAAGACCAGACAACCTGTGGTCCAGTTGCCATGTCGTAGAACCAGCCGCCACTGTCGGTGCTTACAGTGAAGACGGAAAAGAGGAAGACATCGCAGGGGGAGGCACAGAAGAACCCTGCGGCAAAAGACCACCCTTCAAAAGATAAAGGCTGCACCCTTGGTGAACGGAGTAGAATGGCACGCACGGTTGTACCGTCCATGTAGCTCAAGTAGTTTGAGAGGGAGACGTTGTTATTGGTCCACAGTGTTGAGAGGTTGGCAGTGGGATAGTCACCATAGTCGGAGCTCCAGCGACGATGCTGCAGCTGCAAGCACGATGACGAAGAAATTGGCACAACACATGTCTAGATTCATCCAATTATTGCAGGTTTGTCAAAATTTGAATGAATTTATATACTAAATAGTGTCTAGATTCATCCAATTATTGACAAATCTAAGACATCTATTTTAAAATGGAGGGAGTACTTGATTTAGGTACTACTCGCAAAGAACTGTAGGAGCTGCAACCAGGGATAGGCTTATCGCACCTGCAGATGTATCGACTGAGCAGATGCATGTGATTGCTGGAAAGGTAGCCTCGACCCAGTAAGAAGTGCCTGGAGAGACTTGAAGTCTTGGTCTTCGTCTCTCAGCCACTATCTTTGAATTGAATTCAGCATCTTTGAGTCTGTCAGCGTGATTTGTGGGCTTTACGCGTATGGACTCTGTCCAAACAAGTCCCCAATGGTCACTGATTGGCTGTTCAAAGTCACTGTCATGACAAATTGCACGCTCCGTGCCTTTCAGCATCTTACTGTCAAGAAAAGGTGGCACTAGATAAGTGATTTCAGAGTAAATAAATACAGGGTAAATAAGAAGCTTCCTGATTACGTATACCATGACATCCTCCTTGCCCTTTCTGTTCCTCGCATGCTAGAAAATTTTCTTGAACTTATAGTGCTATGATTCTTCAGAACCACTTGTATGAGAGCAAAATACACTTGTACTAGTTTCTTAGTTTGGTCGCTGTACAGCTGTGCTCTCAAATTACACATTTGATAAGTTGTACTCTGGTTCCAAAGGCGATAAGCTGAGAATTCATGCTGATTTGGCGCTTTGACTTATCAACCATCATCATTTTGGGGTTCCTCGTGCAGGCGAACTTCCTTCTTTCCACCTGTGAAAATTTTGCAGGATCGTCACCTCCATTCAGTAAAGTGTAGAACGCGGCAGTGCTGTACAAGCATCCCAAACGAGGTGACCCAAACGGACCAGAGGACCACGCATTTCCGACCCAAATTTGATCCGGGTTTGTGGTATGTCCGCGTCCGAGCGTGTCATCCTCTTCTCCACGCCGAGCCCGCCCATCAGCTGCCACCTGCCAACCATTCCCACCATTTCCCCTCATGCAGTGCCACCACCACAGGCCCTAGCCATCGATTGTCACCGAACGCCTTCGCCGCCACCGCAAACTGCACCAACGAAACCATCGCGCTCCTCCCCAAACCAAAGAAAGAGAAGACGCTAGAGCAGAGGACCGTGCAGAGCCAGAAGAGGGCCGACCGGAGGGTAAACAAGCGAGCAAGACCGGTGGCTGCCGTAGCCGCTGACACCGTCGCTGCCCAGGAGGAAAAGATGGACGCAGTACGTGCCCACGCCACCAATGAAGCCATCACCACCCAGGCGCTCGCCGACGTAATTATCAAGGAGGGGGCGCTGAACGTGGTCAGCGCAACGTCGACAGTTTTTTTGGGGTCGACGAGTTCGACGACTTCCGTTACTCGATGCCACCTCTGGCCACGCCGTCGTCGAGTGGCCTCTACGCGGCGCCACACCTGCGTGGGGGACAACCCGACCACGCCACAAATGCCGACGCACCGGAAGACGATGAATCAGTGTAGCAGGGCCCATTGCCCGGTGCCATCGACCTCAATAGGACTTCGTTGGCTAGCGAGTCGTCGGTCGTGCACATCAAGGTCCAGCGGCAATGCAACACATGCGACACCTCGGTTCCTATAACCTGTTCGGGCAAATGCATGTCCCACAAGGTGATGAAGAGATGGATGACAATGAGCAAGCAACTCAACAAGATGGTGTATCCATTGAGCACGAGTCATTGTTTGAAGATGAGCTCACCCGCCAATGTACGGGAGTGAGTAGGAGGGCCGGAGCATACACATACGAAGAGGACAAGTGCCTTTGCGAAGCTTGGATGGTGATAGGCCAAAAATGTTCAATCTTTCGATGAGATGGTGATAAGTCGATTTGGATGAAGTTCGGGCTTGACGATCTGACTACACGTGCAAGCACGAGCGCCAATGCAATCGCTAGGCCAATCTCCTGAAGGTTACCGATCTTGCGGAAGCACGATCGGCCTAACCAGCGAGGGGTTTAATTACTACCTGAAATCAAGAACAAGTATGAACTAATATTGCAATCAAGATATTGCGAATAGAGATGAAAACTTTATTGAAAAGGTGGAATTCTGAATAGGTGCATAGTACAAGAGGCCTCTGCGACACAAGCTTATGGCGTAATTGCAACGATGGCTAACTTTTAGTGTAAACAAAATCTGAGTCTAAACGATGACCTAAAGAGGGTTTATATGGAGGGCGAAGGGGAATGCGTCTAGCCTTGGGAGAGGCGGTCGGAATTCCTTCCTAAGTTGGTTTCCTCCATATATACGGACTCTCAAAATCCAGCCTAATAATTTGGACGAAAATTACATCGGCTTGCCCATAAATAAAAGGTGGTGCAACACTATATGCCTATATGGACGAAATTATTAAGTAGCAATGTCTTGGTTTCGTCCGTCTCTTTATCTCTCATTATGGTGGCTTCAAAGTTCTGAAATCTTTACTTATAGCGTCATCTCTAATCCTCACAGGCTGGCCGCCGTCTCCACACATGAGCATGCTCCATTGATTATCCTTCTCGTCTTTGATAGGTCCATCATTCCTAACTGAAGGAGTTTCTGTAGCAGATAACAAAAAATTACTACGTTGGAACACCCTAACGCCCAGGATCTATCTAGAAGTAATGCAGTAACGGAGGAAGACAATGGTAACATACCCTTGAAAACCGAGAGAGCGTTACGCTCATGCAGGAGCGTGAATGATGTAGTCGTACCCGTTCGACCTCAGGATCATGAAGCTCCTCGAACGTCACCTCTTGTCCAAGTCCTTGCACGATGCTCCCCGAGTTATCACACACATTCGGTGCAAGACAACGATTTCTGGACTTTGATCCCTACCGAGGTTGCAGAAGTAGAACTCCTAGCCAGAATCCCTGTAGCACAACGGTGTGTCATGTCGGTGTTGACTTTGCGTGTACAGTCTTTCTCCGGGACCGTGCCACCGCAAATGCAACTGAGAGAGATGAGGGGATTTTCTCTAAGGAAGCCTTAGAGAATATCTTGTTGGTGTGTTTAATCCCTCCCATGGGAACCCCTTTATATAGGCGGAGAGTGGTGTACCCTCCCCTTTGGGTGTCCCATGTGGGACTACAATATAAAGGAAATAGGAAAAACTAGGGGCTGCCAGCCAGCTGGGCTTGAGGAGGTGGCTAGGTGGGCCACCAGCCCCTGCGCCGAACCAACCAGCAATAGCAGAGAGAAACAACAACCATCGGCCATCGGTGTCCAGCAAGGGTGGGCTGGCCTCGTGCCCCGCGGCCCAGCTCGCTCACCCGTGCGACAGCTGGCGGCGGCTGCCTGGCCCGGGTAGGCCGGCTCGCTCGTGTGGTCTGCTGGCACGCGACGGTTAGCGGCGCTGGCCGGGTGGGCCTCCCGGCTCCCGTGGCCCGTTGGCCTGGCTAGCCCGCCCGCTAGCTCTCCCGTGCGCCCGTTGGGCCGGGGTTGAGCAGCCCCGCTGCCGCATGCACGGTACGTAGTACCCGAGCGCTCGCCTTCATGGGATGTTCAGCCCAGCAACAGTTTTGTTGCTTTTAGCTGCCCTTTTGCTGTCTTTTTCCCTGCAGTTTCCTCTTGGGCCAATTCCCTCCGGTGTTTTGGCCTAATGAGAAAGTTGCATTACAAACTTTAATTTAAATATTTATTTAGTATAAGTTAATTAACATATAATAAATGCATATTATAAATTGCCATTTATCCGAAACTCATTTCGGTCTCTTTCCTTCTTTCTTTCTCTGAACGGCTTCGGATCTCTTCTGGAACAATTTCTTTTTCTCTCTATTTTGTGATTTCATCTTACATGAAGATCTCCAAGCATCGTAGTGCCCTTAAGCGTGTTTCCCTATGGTCGGGAATATCATAGACATGATCTCGATCAATGATCAATAGTGGGATCGGGATACCCATATTGACCCCTACGCACTCCACGAATCACCATCGTGTCGAACCTTAAACGATATGTCCAATTCCCTTTGTTATGTGATACAAGACTTGTCCGAGATCTGATCGTTGGTATCATGATACCTTGTTCAATATCGTTTCCAATAAGTATTGTTTTACTCGTTCACGTGAAATTCCATCCCCATGACCTAGTCATATGATGCGCAACTTATGGATGTAATTCACCGAGTGGGTCTAGTATATCTTCCCATCACACATGAGAACAAATCCCGATATTTATGCATAGTCCTCAACCTTCTCCTTCGGACTATCCAACATGCACCTTTATGGTCACCCAGTCACAGAAATGATGGTTGATGCAGTCAAAGCAATCCTTCGGTAACAGTGATTAATATGATCTCATGGTCTAAGGATTAGGACATTCCGTTTCTGACAATTGCAACGTGAACTAAGTGACATGATCATGTTGCAACAATCATCGGTGGGAAATGTCCATCACATCATTCTAAATGATATTACTTTATTGTCAATTGGCTTCAATAACACCATGATCAGGAAACCTTGATCATCAGATACCCAATGAACTAGTTGAATAGAGGCTACTAGGGACCTGGGTTTGTTTATATACCATACTTGTATCAATGTTTCCGCTTGATATAATTATAGCATGATATAAAACTTTTATGAACTAATGAGATATGATAATAAAACCCTTTATTATTTGCCTCTAGGACACATCTCCTTCACTAAGTAACATGAACACATCTGATTTAGGTAGCATCATATTCTCATGTATATTAGAAAGAATTACTAAGAATGAATGTACCTGATAATTAAGAAGACATGCATAAGCTCTTGTGAGAGGTCCTTGCAATGGTGGTGTAGGTACATTGGGTGTATCAGTAGTAGGGATGTCCTCATCAGATGGAAATTGGTCAAGACCCAATTTGTGGTGCCCAAAAAAAGGGAGGAGAATTTTGGAAGAGGGTTTGGGGTCACTTCCATGAGCATCGTTTATTTCCTCTCTACAAATTTTTGAGTGATCGGAGTGACATTTACCTTCAAAAGAGGTGGGGGTTTATCTCGACCAAGTGTAGCAAGTTTCAAGGTGCGCATGATCATGTGACTGGCCAGCCAATAAGTGCAGTTGGTGCACATGACATGGTGCTCTAAGCATTGTCTTACTTCCAAGATAAGTATGATAACAAGCCATTCATTTTCGTACATTGTTTTCTACTCATCAAGAAGTGTCCCAAATGGGAAGAAATCTACGAGGCCTTTTAGAGAGAGAGAGAGAAGGAAAGAAGCATGCCAATGATTTCTCGGTTGTCAATCTTGAAGAGGCTACAGCAACTGAGGGACCGAGCGCCAACCGTATGGGTCGTACGAAGGGGCACACAGCTAGCAAGCAAGACCTTGTTTGTTGTTCCAATAACATTGCATTGCATTCCACCTTGAAGGAGTAGATTGCCAATAAGGAGGTGGAAAATGAGAGGAAGCGCACGATGAAAGAAAAACAATTGAAAAGCTTCATGGAATTCTAGAAGGATATTGATTTCTCTTTGTATTTTGGTGTTGGTGACAACTTCAATTGTGGTTTAACCGTGTGCCTAAGTTGCAGGTTTTACTTACAGAATGTTTAGTGTGTGGACTCCTCTCTTGAAGGTTCTTGAAGATGGTGTCTCTTATTTGCACTTTCTCTCTCTTTTATGTTTTAGGGGACCGTATTATAAAGAGGGGGTCCACCTAGCAAGGTTGTGGGAAATCACGTTTTCATGCATAGACCATTCTTGCACATCCATAGTCTTCCTATTTTTCAGCAAGAGAGTGATCTTTTGAGGTAGTTGAGCCTTTTATGTCCTGACCAGAAGTACCGGCCAGGCGCCAGTAGTTTCGCTCGCAGATTTCTGCAGGGCTGGCCTGGCAGTAGTTCTGACTTAAGATCCGATAGAAGTTTCGCTCAAGTTCAGGGACTCTCTGTTTGAGAGTGTCCTATTTGACGAAAATAACGCCGAAAGTTTTCCGGTAGTACCGGTCGGAAGGTTCGGTCACCCTCTGACTGGAACTTCCAGCCAGCACTACCTGGCCAACTCTCTTGAGCGGTACTATCGCTATGCACCGTTAGTTCCGGTCAGGAACCCCGCGACCCAGTACTTCCGACGCCAATTCCGATCCAAATTCCAACGGTGATCGATATCGCTTCAGTACACTTCCGTGTTGAAGTGTCATATTTGTTGGAATTTGGGATGTAACTTCGTCGGTAGTACTGGTCAGTTAGTTCCGCTGGTCTCAGCCGGAATTTCTGGTCGGACCGGGAGCAGCTCCTTCAGCTTTCGAGCCGTTGGAGCGTGCCCACCGGAAGTACCGGCCGCCCGCCGGTAGTACCGGTGGTGTCGCGGGGGCTGGTAACGTCTCAGTTTGAAGGAGGCCTATTTAAGGCACCCTTCTTCCTCCTCCCATCTTATCTATTCGTTTTCTCTCTCCTCCATTAATACAAGAGCTTCAACTGCCTAGATCTCTCTCCCCTAGACACTCAAACCTCTTGATATTTTGAGGAGTGGGAGAGGTGACCTAGATCTACACTCCCACCAAAGAAATCGTGATTTCCCCCACCCATGCCTAGTGGATCTTGTTACTCTTGGGGTTCTTGGAGCCCTAGACGGTATAGGCCATCCTCGGAGTTGGGGAAATTGTTGTGAAGCTTCGTGGTGTTGTTGAGGGCCTCCAATTGAGTTGTGGAGTCTCTCCTCAACCTTGTTGTGAAGGTTTCGATTGGTGTCTTCAAGGTTACCGGTTAGTGGATTGTTAGGCCGCCTTTGTTGTGGTGCTCACCGGAGAAGAAGGTGAGGCCTTTGTGACGCTCGAGTGACCTTGTGTGGCCCCGACACCTCTCCAATATAGACGTAGCTTCCTTGGAAGTGAACTACGGAAATTACATATCCGTGTTCCCTCGTCGGTTTACTCGTTCCTCTACTTTACTACTTGCAATTATCATCTTGATTATTTGTTGTATCATTTGCCATATAGGTTGCTCATCTAGTTGCATCTCTAGAGAATTTAATTTTGTGCAAAGCCAAAATTTGTAAGAAAAGACTAAAAATTGGTAATCTCCTATTCACCCCTACTCTAGTCGACCAAAGTTGGACCTTTCAAATTCCAAACAAGAAAGCTTGACCTTGATGAGACCAAAACCCAAGCAAAGGCCATAGAAGTTGAGCTCAAGTTCCAAGTGAAGCAAAAGGAAACCGAGCTCAAAATCAAAGACGTTGATTTGAATGCCCAAGCAAGGGCCAAAGAATTTGAGATCAAAGAAAGGAAAGTTAAGCTCAATGCCCAACAAATGGCCAAGCAATCTGAGCTCAAGCTAATCACCAAGAAGAACCGTATCATCACGATCGGCATGAGCAAGATGGATCTGAACCAACGGGTTTGGATCAAGAGGAGGCGCAAGATGATTCTCAAAAAGTAAACGTGATCGGCTCCATATTTATCTCCTATATGTGTTGACCTATGTTGATTCTTTATTTGAATTATTTGTTTGTAGAACCGTTTGTACTTTGGTGAACTAGGTCCTTTTAAACGTATGTGTATTCTGTTTGATGGTATTTGATAAAAACTGTGGAAAATGGCTAAGTGTGGCCAAATTAGTGGAAAAATGGCCTGGATGGTCGAAATGGCTGGAGAAATGACCATCCAAGCCGAATTGGCGAGAGAAACGTGTCACCCTGTTGTGCGTATCCGTGGATAGGGGTAGGACAGCCCGTCCCTTCATGTTCTCCCCACAATGCAAACAAACGGATTTAGACCGTTTGACTATCCGTAATGTAATGGTCTGTTGGGTATGGCATTAGTACGCGGACATTATTTCTTATAGTTCCTGTAGGATCAAGTATACCAAGGTAATAAAGTGCATGCATACACACAAATAATAGTTCCAAGTACAAGTATAATAAACCAGAAGTACATCGAAGTATAAGTACATAGATGTTCGGAGTACAAGTACATAGACATCCGGAGTACGGATACACATGCACATGTAGTATAAATATGCATACATCTAGAGTATAAGTACACACATAAACAAAGTACAAATACACATAAGGTATAGTACAGATACACACATAGTACAAGTATGCACACCCTTAAATATAGAACACAGACACACAAGATGGTGCACAGAGCACGGAGTACGTGTGGGATACAAAGCCAAAGTATATAACACCAAACCCGAGTACACTTACCCTCATTACCCAAGTTTACCTGTGGTAGGAAGTACACAATAAGTCTGTTAAAACAAATTATGGAATATAATTTTAAAGATCTTGACGCGAGAAGCTTGAATATAAAAATGGTTCGTAATTTAGATAAACCATTCTCAAGAAATTTCTTTTTTTCAAAATAGATCTTATAAATTTTCCATGTCTCTCTCGCTCTCATCTTCATCCCCATATTTATCTGACACTTGAAACACATGCACATATCCACGAGAGAACCACGCCGCCCAAAGAGAGAGCGACACTCGTGAGTTACCCATACTTTTTTAACCGTCTGTCTACTACACCAAACGCTACTACAACAAGATTTGCCAAGTCTCGGTGTTGGAGAGGCGAGGACGTCGACGCGTTTTCGCCTCGCGCTAGTGTCTATAGTCTTCGCTAGATGATCCTTTGATCTATTTGATTATTACTAGATCGGTGAAAATTTTGAAAAAAGAAAAACTATACTTTTTCTTTATGTTTAGAAATCTCGAGAGCATGTACATGTTAGTTGGAGGCTAGCGTCAATCCATCTGGGTCTGTAGTTGGGCTGGCTATTCGAGCTTTCATCCATCTGCACCGCGACCCAGCCTGAAGGATTAGACCGTGGGCCGGACGGGAGCCCGCGACTAATAAGCAGAAGCCCGCCCAGATCTTTGAAAAGCTTAGAAACCGAACCGACCCTATCATCTTCTTCGTCCTACGAGATCTTCTAAAAAAAAAAATCTACTTCGACCTGCGAACCCGAATCGAAGAGAATCACCCGACGAGGCGGAACAGGGGACGAGAAATCTCCGAAACCCTGGGCCCTCCCGGAGCCGGAGCAGGCGCCCGACCAGCAGGACTAGGAGGGCATGGGCGCCGAGGAAGACGCCACGGCCCGCCGCGAGCGCCTGAAGGCCCTGCGCGCGGCCAAAGAGCTCCTCTCCACCCCCGACGGCGCCTCCTCCGACCCCGCCATCGCCCCCTCCGCCGAGCAGCAGTACGGTCTCCCCCTCCTCCTCCCTTCTCCTCCGCCCATCCCATCCCCGCTCCTGCTACTGCTCTAGGGGCGACGATTCTGTCTGTCGACTAGCTAGCGTACTTTTTTGCTCGAACTACTCTACTCGATGTGTATCCGAGAAGGGAAACAAAGAAAAACTACTCTGCTCTCCTGTCTTTGTATGTTGGCTTACTGCGAGTAGAAAATCATCACTGGCCTTTGTAGCTGGATTAACATTTGCACTGGCGATTTTGGCAGGATTGGGTGGTACATAAGAGGTTGTTGCAGTAGCTGGCTACAGCTAACCCTTTTGCGTGCAAACCATATTAGGCCTTAGAATTCTACATGGGGCCATCCTCTAGGATGTGACACATTCTTCCTCAGCGTTCCTTGTGCTTGAGGGTTTCTGATTCCTCGTACAGGGAAGCAAAAGCTGAACAGTGAGTGTCGAATCTTGTCGACGTCGTCTCACAAGCTTTATGGGGAACAACTTTTAGTTTTCGGTCATGTCAGCCTGGTTTGTCGTTTTTAGCTCTCGGACTAGCTCAAACGAATGTTGTCCTTATTGCTGAAGTGCTACTTCATAAAATAAAATCCGAAGCAAACATTCTGCAAAGTTAGAATTGATGGTTGAGTTTCAGAGTGCCATTTTTGTCCACATTAGGTGTACATCTCACAAGGATTCAAATGCTTTGACACATGTTGTCTGAAGATAATTCAAGCTGTCTAAATTCTGATTGTACTACTCAGGTACCAGTTCTATGTGCCGGATGAAGGTCTTTGTTCGTTGAATATTTATTCCTGTGTTAGGTATTAAACCATACCCATGAGTGGCAAAACCATCAGATATTTATATGACGAGGATACAAGATATTCCGTTGTAGGTTCTGGCAACTCCATCTGATCTGTCCTCCTAAGACATCTGGGTTTGGAGAATTAGATTAAGGTGGTGTTGTCCCACTCTTTAGGATGTACTAAATAGCCAATCTTTAGAATGTACTAAATAGTGGACTAAACCATGAGAATAATGGATGAATTTAGGAAATGAAAATTTATATTATCTGTGTCAGCTCATCTAACTGATTTTTGTGTTTGTTGACCGCATTAGAAATGGTAAACGTGGCACCACAGAAGAACAGGTAGACCAACCAGCATTACCAGGTCCTGTGGATGCACCCCAGGATGGTTTGAAGGAGAATGTTAGCCCCACTAAGGAGTCTGACGAGGTTGAAGACAATGGGTATGTAATTGAACAGACAAGCTTCACTTATTAGCATGTTTGAGTGCTTTGTGTATTTTACATTACATAACCCCTTGTAATGATTCGCTGAGTCCCTTTATACAATTTCAATATCTGCACCTGACTGATAATTGGAATGGGTTTAGAGATTATAACTTTTATGATGCTTTTCATTCTGGTAAAGCTGAATTGATTATATATCTTTACAGCACTGCCTTGCCATGTATAGTCTCATGATATATGCTTGGTAAAATAAGACTGCATGTTAGTAGATTGTCAAGAAAGCATATCATGTTAAGCATTCACTGGAACGTCGATCATAAATTTGTGTCTTGTTAATGCTGGGTGTCCTGATTGTTTACCAGTATATGCAAACCCTTTTCCCATACTACATGGTAATTTATTGAAAAAACAGACCCTAATATCTTCTGGATTACCTGTAGCATACTTAATTTATTTTTTATGGGGGCTGTATTTTTATTCACAAGTATGCAATCTTATGCAGCGAGATGCCGTTGAAGTTCAGAAACTACCTTCCTCACGATGAGCAGCTTCGAGGTGGCAAGGTGGCTCCGCTGTCGCTTCCCAGGTTTGAGGATCCCATCGCTGCTGATGCTGCCGAGCCAAAGCAGCTCGAGGTAAGAATTCCAGATCCATCAAATCCCACTGTGACATCTTTGATGAGGCAAAACTCACCGTATTTATCTTCAGAACCCTTTTGGGAATATCGCTCCAAAGAACCCAAACTCGGACCTGAAACGGGACGTGCAGAAGAGGACCGACAAGCTGGAGAAGCGCACACAGAAAGCTCTGGCTGAGATCGCATGTGAGTATTAATGGTATTTGATGATTCTTTCAATTTGTTTTCCGCACAGTTTGCCTACTGTTCATTTTTACGTACTCATCATCAACCACCCCACCCTGAGCAGTGCAGCAGCAAAAGGAGAAAGAAGCACTGGAGGAGGGAAGCGATGTGGCTCAAGAGTGAAGCGATACTGTTGGAGGTCGGTCCAAATATGCATAGCATAGATGGAGCAGCTGAAGTCAAACTTGATGTATTTGTGGCCCGAGGACTGAACATGGACGAATGTATGCAAAGTGTAGTCGCATCCATGTGTAACGGTTTTTAAATTCGGTATCCAGAATTTTGAGATCGCATTTAACCATGATTTGCCTCGCAGAATTTCGGAGCATATATAGCCCGGACTTGCCATGCTTACTGAAATTTGCTCGATCTCGATCTCGATCTGTCCCAATGACTTGTAAATTCCGATGTTCTGGCTTTGCTGGGCATGTGCGGCTGATATATTGAAGTGAATCAAACAGTGGTGCAGCATACCAGGGAGCAAGCAGCAACTGGCTGGTCAGAGAGCAACCAGACGAACATCTGAGGTGATATCAACAACAACTAGAATACTTATAGTCAACTTTTGTGAACTACTCCCTCCGTTCTAAAATATAAGATGTTTTTGTAAAGTGAATGTATCTAGATGTTGTTTGTTTTGTAGGATCTTGCTAGGGTAGATCTAACTGGGTAGGTACTGTCTATGCCACAAACTTGTTGGTTCTAACAAGTGACAGAGAGAGATATCGGGGAGATGGGTGTGTACCTTCTCCCTGGCTAGAGGAGCTTTGATGGAGTGCCCATGGCGGAGAGCGACGACGACGGCGAGAGCGGTGGTGTGCTAGGCGGCGGCGGTGGAGCTTCCTACTACTCCTGCGCTTCCCTAGATTGGTGGGGCATACGGCGCATGGTGAACTTCGTGTCGCGAGCCGCTGGCCCCCGCTTGTCTTTATAGCGGAGTGCAGTAGGGGCCCACCAACCATGTAGGGTTGGGCACCCCCGATCAGGGCGGGAGTCAAAAGGGCCCGGTGGGCCGTTGGACCCACGCGGGAGGAGATCAATCTAATATTCTACCCCTTGATCTCAACTTTTACTTTTAACTATATGCTTTTCACTTTACTCATTTCATCACAGATCAGTATATAGAGCATGTTTCATCGTCACAGCTCAATTGCTGATAAAACCAGACAGCTACAACATACCTCTCTGTTTTGAAACAAATTAAGTTCCTTTTCGGGCCTCTTATGATCCAGGAATCATAGGCTTTCCCTTAAACCCATATCGGCTAAGTGTTCCTTGAACACATTGGGTGGTAAGCCTTTCGTAAGCGGATCCGCAAGCATATCCTTTGTCCTTATATGCTCAAGACTTATAGTGTGATCCTGGATTTTATCTTTCACAACATAATAATTTATCTCTATTGGTTCGAAAGCATTACTTGACTTGTTGTTGTGAGTATAAAATACTATGGGTTGGTTGTCACAGTACATCTTTAGTGGTTTATCAATACAATCTACCACTTTCAAGTAAGGTATAAATTTCTTTAACCATATCGCTAGTCCCATGGCCTCATAACATGCTATAAATTCTGCATACATCGTGCATGATGCAACTATTGACTGTTTGGAGCTTCTCCATGAAATAGCCCCGCCTGCGAGAGTGAAGACGTATCCAGTCATGGATTTTCTATCATCTCTGTCTCCCTTAAAATCTGCATCTGAATACCCTCTTATTTCTAGGGAATCAGACCTTCTATATGTTAGCACGAGGTCTTTCGTGCCTTGCGCATAATGTAATACTTTCTTTACCATCTTCCAGTGCTCTCTGCCTGGATTTTCTTGATATCTAACGAGTACCCCGATGATAAAAGCTAAGTCGAGGCGAGTGCACACTTGTGCATACTGTAAGCTTCCAACAGCCGAAACATATGGTACCGCTTTCATTTGATCGATCTCGTATTGACTCTTGGGTCATTGAAATTTCCCAAAACTGTCGCCCTTGACTATAGGAGCAGATGTGGCATTACACGCATGCATACTATATTTCTTTAGAATCTTCTCTAAGTATGCCTTTTGTGATAGTCCTAGAACTCCATTTTTCCTATGTCGGTGAATTTCTATGCCCAAAACATATGATGCTTCACCAAGATCTTTCATATGAATGTTTGAAGACAAGAAGTTCTTTGTTTCTTGTAGTAGATTGACATCACTGCTAGCAAGCGAGATGTCATCCACATACAGAATTAGGAAAATATATTTCCCACTTTTAAACTTTGCATAAACGAAGTTGTTCTCAACATTCTCTTTAAACCCAAATCTCTTAATTGTATCATTAGACTTTAGATACCACTGTCTATAAGCTTGCTTTAATCCATAAATGGATTTCTTTAGGCGGCATCCTATATCTTCCTTGCCTTCCATGATAAAACCCTTGGGTTGTTTCATGTAGACACTTTCTTCTAAATCATTGTTTAGAAGTGCCGTCTTTACATCCATATGATATAGCTCTAAATCAAAATGTGCAACTAATTCCATTATGATTCTGAAGGAATCCTTACATGAGACTGGAGAAAATGTCTAATTGTAATCTACCCTTTCTCTTTGTGTAAATCCTTTTGCCACAAGTCGCGCCTTATACTTTTCTACATTCCCATTAGAGTCATACTTAGTTTTGTAGACCCATTAACAACCTATTGTTTTGGCTCCTTTGGGAATTTCTTCTAAGTCCCAAACATCGTTGGAACTCATCGATTTCATCTCGTCTTCCATGGCCTCCATCCACTTTCATGAGTGAGGATAACTCATGGATTCTTCATATGAAGTGTAATCACCCTCCACATGAACCATTTTTTATTGTAAACTTTATAATCAGTTGAAATATCTAGTTTTTTTTAACTCATTGAGACATTCTAGGGGCCTCATTCGTTGGTGCACTCTATGCCCTTCTAGGGGCCTCATTAGTTGGCACATTGTGTGTCTCAACTCGTGGCGTATCTTCTAGAGGTTGCTGCTTGTTGGGTATCCTCCTCATGTGGGTTGTGAGGAGATGGCATTATGAAGCCTTTCAGGCAACCCAAACAGGTGCAAGAGCCCACCAACCTTTAGGGTTATGACCAAGGGTCATTTTGGACATTGCACATGAGGGAAGGGGGATGATAAGCCTCCCATCCAGCCACCACAAGGGTGAATGACGAAAAATCCAGGTTAGCCTCCATTGGAGAAGAAAACCAAGAGAGAAGGGAAAGAAGAGAAGTTGAAGGAAGAAGATGAATCAAGCACCGGGCTCTACCCACAAGGTTGTGAAGACCCAGATCCACTACCTTGTCTCCTTCAAGCTGTGGTTCCACCATCTTTGGTGAGATTGCTTCGATCCCTAGCTCTTGTGCCCCAAATCTTGTTGTTGGCATCCAAGATCCGTGTGTATCTTGATGTATGAGATCCTTTAGTGCTCTCTAGAGAAGAACAAGTTGTATCCCCATTTGATAATAGTGGAAGAAGATTTGGGTGGCTTCGGCCCGTGGTTTTTCCTCTCAAGTTGAGAGGTTTTCCACGTAAAAAGGATTGGTGGCCCTGTGTGTTGATTTGCTTGTTGCTACTCCTATGTGCTGAGAGCACATAGGACTTGTCCTGCCTACCTGCAGATTTCAGCAACTGTGTGTGAGAGCACACAGGACTTGTCCTCGGTTGGGACAGAATTTGTTTCCTCCATATATGTTAGATGCATATGTTTCCTTCCGTGACTGAGCAACAATCCGTGGAGTTAGCGTACAAGTGGTGCTGAAGTTTACATCTTATTCCGCTGTGTATTTTCAGATCATGTTTGAGTGTGGTAATTCCCCAATAGAGTGGTATCAGAGCACAAGGTTTGCTCTAAGGTTGTTGCTAGCTCGCAATGGATTTGGAAGAAGGCGCCACCACAAGTGGCATGATAAAACTTGATTCTTCCAATTTCTCATTATGGAAGCCCATGATGGAAGACATCCTTTATCGTAAGTATTTGTATGAGCCAATTGTGAAAGAAAAAATACCGACATCCGGTGTCACAAAAGAAAAATGGAGAGTGCTAAACATAAAAGCAGTAGGTATGATTTGTTTGTACATCAACCACAATATATTACACCATGTTGCAAATGACACAAATGCGTATGAAATGTGGAAGAAGTTGGAGTCAATGTATGAGGGGAAGACAGCCATGAACAAGGCCTCGGTAATCAAAAGACTATCCAAGCTTGAGTACCAGGGTGGTAGCAGTGTTATTGAACACTTGAATGTCTTCCAGTGCCATATAAATCAACTCTTAACCATGAAGATCAACTTCGAGGATGAGGTGCAAGCATTGTTGCTGCTGAGTTCCATGCCTGACAGTTGGAACACGCTTGTTGTGTCAGTTGGCAATTCATCTCTAGATGGGAAGCTGACGTTGGAGATGGTGAAGAATAGAATGTTGAATGAAGAAGCTAGAAAGAGGGAAAAAGGCGATGCCTCCTCTTCTGATGCCTATGTGGCTGAATCCCATGGCACGAATGACAACCGTGGACGTGGATGATGTCTACGCACTTCTATTCTTGTAGACAGTTGTTGGGCCTCCAAGTGTAGAGGTTTGTAGAACAGCAGCAAGTTTTCCCTTAAGTGGATCACCCAAGGTTTATCGAACTCAGGGAGGAAGTGGTCAAAGGTATCCCCTCTCAAGCAATCCTGCAATCAAGATACAAGAAGTCTCTTGTGTCCCCAATACACCCAATACACTCGTCAGGTGTATAGGTGCACTAGTTCGGCGAAGAGATAGTGAAATACAAGTGGTATAGATAATTATAAGTAGTAACGGTGCCAGAAAATACTTTGATGGCGTGGAAGAGACTAAAGACAAACTAAAATAAAGATGGCAGCAAGCAAACATGTAACAGATCTAGTTGCAAACGAAGTTTCAATTCTTAGAAACAAGGCCTAGGGATCATACTTTCACTAGTGAACACTCTCATATGAATATCATCTCTTTATACTACTATTATGGACTACTCTCCGGTTGGACACTCTAATCCATGGTAGGGCTATAACAGCACACCTCAAAGTAAGCCTTTCCCATCTAGATAACCCCACACTGTCACCTTGAGCACTAGATGGTTCCAACAAACACCACAATTTCATAGAGACATCCAACTCCAAATATAACTCATAACAAGTATTGTAATCTCTAGCCTAAGTGCCACCATGGTGTGCATGTTGTCACTTTCACACACATGTGGAGAGCAGAGATCTATTAAAGCACTTGAGTAGCAAGGTAGATCTACTTTATTACAAAGCTCATGATCACAATATGATCATGCATAGAGAGAGATGAACACATAGCTAACGGTAGAACCCTTAGCCTCGAGGAAGAACTACTCCCTCATCATCATGGGAATCAGCAACGACGATGGAGATGGTGGTGGAGATTGATGGAGATGGCTCCGGGGGCACTTCCCCGTCCCGACAGGGTGCCGGAACAGAGACTTTCTGTCCCCCGAATTTCCCCTTCAGTGGCGGCGGCACTGCGGAACTTTTCGTGGCTGGAGGCTGTTCGATTTAGGGTTTTTGCATCGGGAGGCATCTTATAGGAAAAGAGGCAAGGTCGGTGGGCGGCCAGGGGGCCCACACCACCTGGTGGCGTGGCCAGGGCTAGCCCGCGCCACCATATGGTGTGCCCACCCTGGTGCCCTACTCCGTCTCTGCTTCGTGTTTCCGTGTCCCCCTCGGTGAAAAACTGACTTTGGCTTTTTTCCCGTCCAATTCCGAGGATATTCATTTTCTGACTTTCCTGGAACCAAAAACAGCAGAAAATGGGCAACTAACACTGTGGCATCTTGTTAATAGGTTAGTCCAAGAAAGTGTATAAAAAGTACTCCAAAGTGTGGACAAAACATAAGAAAGTAAATAAAACCAAGCATGGAACATAAAAAATTATGGATACGTTAGCAACGTATCAACATCCCCAAGCTTAACTCCTTCTCGTCCTTGAGTAGGTAAGTGATAAAAAGAAAGAATAATTTTTGAGGTGACATGCACCATCACAATCTTGACCAAAGTATTTGTAAAACATTGATAACTGGGATCATAGTACTTCAACATAGCATGAAAGATCAAGTTCTAACAATAAGACATAGCAACTATGTTGCAACATGAAAAGGCATAAACAAAAGATTCATGAATAACAATGCTTTGCAAGACGTTTGTTTTTTTCACATAAAGAAAACATAGCATAGTGGCATTCAGCTTGTCCCTCATAGAGTAGCAAACATAAATGCATAGGACACCTTCAAAGTTCATAAGAGTGACTAGATACAAATAGTTTAAAACAAGCAATATCAACTCTATGCATCAATCAACAAGTCTTGGGACAATGCACATAGAACTAAGAATGGCCACTATGCTCTCAAAGTAGGTGCATAAAGGTAGAAGGTGGAGACTCAACATAAAAGTAAAAGAAAGGCCTTCATATAAGGAAGTAGAGATTCAAGTTTCATAAAGAGCTTCCAAAAATTATGGTACTTGTTAGCTTTCAGCTCTCATTACCCCTATCATCAACATCTTTAGGTGATTAAGGTTAAAGTGACACAACTAAGAGGATATGATTGACAAGTTATAAGCTGAAATCTCATGCCCCTTACTTACAAAGACCGAACCTCATGCTACTCAACTTTAGTCACAAGTAAGCTCTTGTCATTGTTAGTACATATGTATCACAAAGAGCCGCCAACGGGGTACCCCTTGCACATGATACATGAGCTATCCCATAATCAAAATGACAAGGCAAGCACACAATGAGCATCTCAGTGATCTTTTTATTTGCTATTTGCATAGGTTTTTATTGAGGATGCTTCATAGAGTGCTCATTATGGTTATGCTGCAAGTTTCCACCATGATTAGGCATGGCTTAGGCTAGCGGCCCAGGCGTTTCTCTAACACACATACAAACTCCATGATCTTACAAGTTCCACTTTTATTTCACACCGCCGGGATCCATAAGCAAAAGAACATGATATCAACGGGGTATAAAGTACAAGTGCAATGTTGAAAGCGTTCCCCATGATACATGGTTCTGCTAATTTCAACTTATAAAGCGCAAGCATATACGCAACAAAGATGGACGTAATGGTTCAAGTTTATTAAGTGCAAGAAAGTAAAGTGTGCCATCAAGTTCATGAGAGGTTTAATCACTAATTTTCACATAACAAGTTTAATTCGGAAGGTAGATAAAAACATGAATATACTTGGAATAGCAAATGCTAATAGGTAGGTATGGTGGACTCTTTGGAATAACTTGGTTTTATTTGGAGTTGGATGCATGAGTGGAACTCATACTTGGTGTGGAGGCTAGCAAAAGACTGGGAGCGACCAACTAAGAGAGCAATAATGGCTATAATCATGCAAAGCGACAAAACATCATTAATTAAAGCATAAAGTGATATTACAAGTCGAAAACTAAAGGAACATAAAGGCTATGGCAACTTGGGATAGTCATAACATGGTGTGAGCATGCGCCAAGTCAATCCAAATAAAGCATCAAAGGAGAATACCACAATACTATGCTTTAATATGCTAAAACAACGCATGATTCTTCCAAGGCACATTAAGCAATCTCAATTTTTTATAACATGTCATGCTACAACAAAGAATACTAAGCATAAGGCCAAAACAATATCAAGCATGGCATGACAAAGCATAGGCCACAGTCAAAAACAAGCTCCTTTTTACCACTTGAGCATGAACTTTCCTACTTTTTTTCCAATCCAAACCAACTTATTTGAAAACCATCATATATGAATGAGGGGGTCCAACCAATTTATTCAAGCAAACTAAAACCAAAAAAAAAACAAAGACTCTCCAAGAACAACACAACTTGTGCATGAAACAATAAAAATGAAGTGTTTGAAAGAAACCTGAGATTTTTATTGATGAAGAAGGGGATGCCATGGGCAGCCCCAAGCTTTGACGCTTGTACTTCTTGGATATTTCTTGGGGTGACACGCGTGGCATCCCCAAGCTTGAGCTTTAGTCCATTCTTCATCTCATTACATCATTCTCTCCATACACCTGAAAATTTTCCTTCATACAAAACTTCACACAATCTTTATTAGCAACATTAGTGCACTCAAGATAATAAGTCTTTAGGTTTAGTTACAACACCAATAAAACTTCCATTAAAACACAAGCTACTGTAGCACTTCCCTCAAAAAGCTCAATTCCCTAAAATAACTCAAAAAGGGACCAACAAGAAGCAAATGCAAATAATGGCAGAAATCTGTCAAAGCAGACCAGCAGGTAAATACGAATTTTTTCGAAGACCTTCTGTTGCTCAAATCAAAAAGTTTTGAACTGACGAAAGTTAGATAACAACCTGGGGCAGAAGCACAAAAATTCACGCCTCAAAAATACGTACAGAGATTTTACACGAATTTTTACTGTGAAGCACAAAAATCTGTTTTGGGACAGTAACTTTCCCAAGCATTACTTCTCTCTCATTAGAGGTTACTCTTGGCACAAAAACCACACAAAAAAGGATAAGGAGAGGTTATTACAGATCTAATAACTTCCAATACTCAACTAAAACTTTTGGATTATCTCCCAATAAGTACTTTTCTTTAACGCCTTTAAGTTAGGCTTGATAGTTTGAGAAGATGCTTACATAAGAAATATGAATTGAAGTAAAATAGAGCATCAAGAAGCAAATTCAAAACACATTTAAGTCTAACCCACTTCCTATGCATAGGAATCTTGTAAAGGAACAAGTCATGAAAGCACAAAGCAACAAGCATAGGAAAGCAAAACAAGTGCAACTTCAAGACTTTCAACATAAAGAGGGGAAACCTAATATTATTGAGATGCATAAAACCATGTTTCCCTCTCTCATAATAACTTTCAGTAGCATCATGAATAAAATTAACAATATAACTATCACATAAAACATTCTTATCATGAGCCACATGCATATAATAATTATTACTCTCCATATAAGCATAGTCATTCTTATTAATTGTGGTGGGAGCAAATTTAACAAAATAGCTATCATTATTATTCCCATCACCATAATCGTCAAATATAGGAGGCATATTGTAATCATAATTAATTTTCTCCTCATTAGTAGGTGGACTGAAAATATCATATTCATCATTGTAATCATCATATATTGGAGGCATAGTATCATCAAAGTAGATTTTCTCCTCCATGCTTGGGGGACTAAAAAGATCATTTTCATCAACACCAGCTTCCCCAAGCTTAGAATTTTCCATAGCATTAGCAACAATGGTGTCCAAAGAATTCATACTAACAACATTGCTATTAGCATGCAAATACAGTTCCATAGGTTTTTTAATTTTTGTCTTCAAACACTTCATGTACTAACTCAAGATAAATACTATAAAACTCTCTAATTTTGTTGCTGTTTTCCATTAAGCCTAACTAGTGAAAACAAGAAACAAAAAGACAAAATTACAGAATCTAAAGGAAATAACTTCGAGCACTCACACCGGAGGATGTGAGTACCTTTTACCTTACCTCCCCGGCAACGGCGCCAGAAAATATCTTGATGTCTACGCACTTCTATTCTTGTAGACAATTGTTGGGCCTCCAAGTGCAGAGGTTTGTAGAACAGCAACAAGTTTTCCCTTAAGTGGATCACCCAAGGTTTATCGAACTCAGGGAGGAAATGGTCAAAGGTATCCCCTCTCAAGCAATTCTGCAATCAAGATACAAGAAGTCTCTTGTGTCCCCAACACACCCAATACACTCGTCAGGTGTATAGGTGCACTAGTTCGGCGAAGAGATACTGAAATACAAGTGGTATAGATAATTATAAGTAGTAATGGTGCCAGAAAATACTTTGATGGTGTGGAAGAGACTAAATACAAACTGAAATAAAGATGGCAGCAAGCAAACATGTAATAGATCTAGTTGCAAACGAAGTTTCAATGCTTAGAAACAAGGCCTAGGGATCATACTTTCACTAGTGAACACTCATATAAATATCATCTCTTTATGATACTACTCTGAACTACTCTCCGATTGGACACTCTAATCCATGGTAGGGCTATAACAGCACACCTCAAAGTAAGCCTTTCCCATCTAGATAACCCCACACTGTCATCTTGAGCACTAGATGGTTCCAACAAACACCACAATTTCATAGAGACATCAAACTCCAAATATAACTCATAACAAGTATTTGTAATCTCTAGCCTAAGTGCCACCATGGTGTGCACGCTGTCACTTTCACACACATGTGGAGAGCATAGATCTATTAAAGCACTTGAGTAGCAAGGTAGACCTACTTTATTACAAAGCTCATGATCATAATATGATCATGCATAGAGAGAGAGATAAACACATAGCTACCGGTAGAACCCTTAGCCTCGAGGACGAACTACTCCCTCATCATCATGGGAATCAGCAATGGCGATGGAGATGGTGGTGGAGATCGATGGAGATGGCTCCGGGGGCACTTCCCGTCCCGGCAGGGTGCCGGAAAAGAGACTTTCTGTCCCCCAAATCTCCCCTTCGGTGGCGGCAGCGCTGTGGAACTTTTCATGGCTGGAGGCTGTTCGATTTAGGGTTTTTGCATCGGGAGGCATCTTATAGGCGAAGAGGCAAGGTCGATGGGTGGCTAGGGGCCCACACCACCTGGTGGCGCGGCCAAGGCTAGCCCACGCCACCATATGGTGTGCCCACCCTGGTGCCCTACTCCGTCTCTGCTTCGTGTTTCCGTGTCCCCCTCGGTAAAAAAATGACTTTGGCTTTTGTCCCGTCCAATTCCGAGAATATTCATTTTCTGACTTTCCTGGAACCAAAAACAGCAGAAAACAGGCAACTGACATTGTGGCATCTTGTTAATAGGTTAGTCTAAGAAAGTGTATAAAAAGTACTCCAAAGTGTGGACAAAACATAAGAAAGTAGATAAAACCAAGCATGGAACATAAAAAATTATGGATACGTTAGCAACGTATCAGTGGTCAAGGCAAATCTCAGCATGGTAAAGACCATAAGTCCAGGGGAGATCAAAGTCAAGACAGAGATCAGGTGCTACATGTTTTTATTGTGGCAAGCCGGGACACAAGAAGAGCAATTGTAGAAAATAAAAAAGAGATTTGCTAGAGGGAAAAGTCAAGAAGAAGGCTGAGCAAAAGGGCGAGAATGTTGACGTCATGACTGTAGAATGTGAGCAAGGTGAAGATTACCTAGTCATTGAAGGTGATGAATGATATAGTGTTGTTCATGATGATGCCATGAGTTGGGTTGTGGATTCAGGTGCATCCTTCCACATTACATCACACAAGGAGTATTTCATGTCCTATACTAGCGGCATTCCTGGCCAGGTAAGGATGGGGAATAGTGCTTCGTCGACTATTGTTGGCAAGGGCACTATATGCATTGAGACAAACACATGCTGTAGGTTGGTGCTCGATGATGTGAGACATGTTCCCGACATACGACTGAATCTATTGTTACTTGGAAAGCTTGATGACATTCACCATGGAAGTTATTTTGGTGATGCAAAATGGGAACTCACCAAAGGCTCTTTGATTGTGGCTCGAGGAAGCAAGCAAGGTTGTCTCTATGTGACTAAAACTAAGCTATGCAATGATGTGCTGAACGTCACCGAGAATGTCACTTTGGTTGAGTTGTGGCACAAGAGGCTTGGGCATATGAGTGAGAAGGCCATGCAGGCTCTTGCTCGCAAGAATTACCTCCCTGAGTTGAAAGGTATAACCTTGAAACCCCGTGTACATAGTTTTACTAGCAAACAACATAGGGTTGCATTTCGTACACGCCCATCGCATCGTGCGGATAAAGTTCTTTACATTGTGCACACTGATGTTTGCTCCATGACCGAAAAATCCCTCGGTGGACCATTATACTTTGTGTCATTCATTGATGACCATTCCAGGAAGATATTTCTCTATGTGTTGAGAAATAAGTGGTAGGTGCTCGACGTATTCAAGAAATTCCATGCCAAGGTTGAGAGAGAAACTGGCAGGAAATTGAAGTGCGTGAGATCAGATAATGGTGGTGAATACCGTGGTCCCTTTGAGAGGTATTTCAGAAAGTTTGGCATCAGGCTTGTGAAGTCTCCACCAAAGACACCCCAGCTCAATGGACTTGTAGAGAGAATGAACAGGACTCTTACCGAGAGGGTCATAGCTATGCTCTCTCATGCAAAGTTACCTAATTTGTTTTGGGCTGAAGCTTTGAATCATACTATGTATGTACTAAACCTATCCCCCTCAGTTCCTCTTGTAGGTGATATTCCTCAGAGAGTTTGGTCAGGGAAGGAAGTTTCATACAAGCAATTGAAGGTCTTTGGGTGCAAGGCATTTGTCCACATCCCGAGGGACGAGAGATCCAAGCTTGATAGCAAGACAAACCAGTGCATCTACCTCAGTAGTCCAAGTGATGAATTTGGATACAGATTGTGGGATCCAATAAAGAAGAAGACATGTAGAAGACGAAATGTGGTTTTCATTGAAGATGAAACAATACAAGATATTGGGAAATCGGAGAAGCCGAAGGCCACCACACCTCAGGTTGCTTTGGATCCAGTTAACCCTCCTCTCGTGCATCACAATCACGGGGGAGATGATGATGCTGAAGACGAAGATGATGCAATTGAACAAGGTAATACACGCGAGGGACATGAACAACAATCAAATGAAGAAGATGATGATGATCAAGGTGATGTTAATCCACCTGATTCCCCACCACCAATGCAGCAGTTGAGGAGAAGTGGTGGATACAACCTTTGATTTAATATGTGAAGCTAGTGATGATGTTGTAGGAGTAACTCTAGGACAACATATTGGTCGTAGATTTAATATTATACATCATGCTAGTAGAACTCTCAATGGTGCTCAAAAGAACTACCCTAAGGAAGAAAAAGAACTATTTGCTGTGTTTTTCTCTTGTGATAAATTTTGTTCCTATATAGTTGATGCAAAGGTAAGAGTTCACATGGATCGTGATGGCTTAAAAGAACTCCTTGAAAGGAAAGAACATAAGCCAAGGCTGATCTGTTGGATTCTTTCACTTCAAGAATTTGAGCTGCAGATTATGCAGAAGCAGGAAATAAAAATGCTAGATGCAGTGTCCATGATTGCCCCACAAGACACTAATCTTATCGAGAGGAACTTTAGTCCCAGTGATTTTTGTTTATGAGAATTATTTAATGAACTAAGGTCAATTTCTCCAAAAGAGAAGAAGTCTTTGTTATGGGAGGAATTCTCCACCCCAGAATAAAACAATGGTAAGTAAAAGGTAAGTGTTCTTACCCAAATAAGTGATTTATTTTCATAGTTTTTACTCTTAAAAATTCTACCTATGAATTCTTTGCATTTTTCTGGAGTTTTAGAGAGGTTTTCCCAACTATACGGGCGGAGATATACGACCGGAGAGGAAGCTCCCGCCGTATAGTTGTCGTTAAACTCTCTGTATCATATTTGTGAAATTATTTTTGATATCTGAGCCTATACGGTCACAACTATACGACTGGAGCAAAAATTCTGGCCGTATAGTTGGTCGTTAAACTCTCAGATAGTTTTTGTTTTGGGTGTCTATATATATACGGTCGCAACTATATGACCAGAGCAAAAATTCTGGCCATATAGTTGGTCGTTAAACTCCCAAACACTTTTGATTTTTCATGTCTGTATCTATACAGTCGCAACTATACGACCGGAGTGAAAATTCCAGCCGTATAGTTGGTCGTTAAGTTCTCAGACACTTTTCGTTTGATATTTCGTTTATTCATCTAAAAAACATTATTGTCGGTTCCAAGTCATGATTTAATCGACCTGGACTCAAGATATTTGGAAATATCTGCCCGGAACCAACTATACGGCCGGAGCTATACGGGTCGCGCCTGTATAGTTGGTCGTTATGTGGCAGGTTACTTCCAAATCCGTGATTTCTTTTTCTGTTCCGTTTGGATTATTTTCTTGGACGACAATTTGGTGTTTCTCGTGAGTTTTACCGACCTTTGACCCCCTTATATACTGCCATTGTCTCTCTCTATAATCATAATCTCCAGGAACAAATCTAGCAATGCGCTACCCCGTCTCAGGCCGTGGAAAATCCATGGGGCTCATTGCTCCATCCAGGGACCGCTCAAGTAGCCCGTCCATGGAGGATGACAATGAGAAGGTGGAGAGGTTTAGCCCGAGGTACAAGGAGTACGTCGAGCCAAGCTACTTCAACAACGATTCCGACGATGATGTGGTTGACGTCTACATCCGCCGCGACGTCTATGATCCGCCGGAGATCAATTGGGAGGCGATGAAGAAAGCTTAACAAGAGAGAGAAGATCGCAAACCGCATGGAAAATGGCACGTGAAGACGGTCAAGTTCATCACTACGGATCAAAGGCCACACAAGTGTAAGGAATTATCTAATATTGGTGCAGGTGCTAGCAAGGGAGACGAGGTGCCACCCGCAAAGCCAACCATTGGTGCTCGCATTAAGGTCAAGCCTCAAGAAGAGTGGAGGTATGGTTTCCACTTCCCTGATCCATCAATTATCGATGAGGAAGAAGAAGCTGTACCCAGGCCCAAGGATCACGTACGGGCATTGGAGATATATCAGAAGCAGGAGATACTCCATCACGTTGAAGTCCGCCACCATCTCGATGAGATGGACAAGAGGGAAGATCTCTTTCCATTGGTGACTAAGCTCATTGATAGGATGGACACTCTGCAGTACGATTTGCGAAGGTGCTACAGCCGCATAACCACTTTGGAGGAGACCAACAAGAAGCTACACACCACGGTGTTTCATGCCATGGCGCCACGTTAATCTACAACAATCATGGTATCAAATAATCGCAAGGGATTATTTGATCCTGCCTGGCTTGATTCCAAGCTTGGGGAAAATTTTAAGACCTTGTAATCTATCTTATAAGTTTTATTATTCTTGCATTAGTTCAAACTAGAAATAAAGTTTGCATCATTAGAATTCCCTTCAGGAATAGTCGATCCCTTTTATGAAATTCTGAGTTTATTATTATATATGGAGCAGTATTGAGTCTGTGTTTGCTTTATTGATATATGAATGGCTTGAGTACAATTTTACTTGCACTTGATGATAGCAATTTGAGTCTTCCACACCATTGGTATTAATAGAACATCTAAAGATAATTTAGTCAATATGTTATAAATCTATGATTTGATTTGCAAAAGAAAAATTATCTACACAATTAAGTTCAAGAAGAAACCTTGAACAGAAGAAAATAAAGTTCTATCAAAATAGAGTGGGATCAAGTCGAGGTAGAATCTTCAAGTCATAAGAATGCTTCATATACAGTTGGAATTTGGTAATTGAGATCATTAAACTTTGAATTCCTACATGAAGTGGAATATATGGCTAGCTCCTTTGCACAACACTTAAACAAAAGTGTGAGCATATGTATATACAAAAGAAAAGGAAAAGAAGAATAAAAAGAGTGAATGTGCAAAGAGCAAGTAGGCATATACCACTATATTGTAGTATGACAAAGAAATACTTTTGAGGTTCTAAATCCCAAGTGAATACACTAATCCTAAAACACTTGGGACTACCTCGTTTACTCATTCGGTTGAACCAGATTCTTTTAGATTATGTTGAGATTCATATTTTATGAACTATTGATCAATAAGGTGTGGAAGCCTTTTAATACTATTCCGATGGTTCGAGTAAGGTACTATTCATGAGCTTATTCCTATGTATCATACATGATAAACACATGCTGCAATTGCCTCATTTATTTTATCAACTTAGCTTCATGAATATGAGGATCACATCCATTAAGCTAGAACTTGCTCGGGACGAGCAAGAGTCTAAGCTTGGGGAAGTTGATGAGTGCATATTTGCATCATATTTTATGCTATTATTTTGCATTGTAGATGTATGATCTTGGTATTTTATAGCGTTCACACACACATTTTATGTCTGTTTTCATCAGGATCAGGACAGATGATGAATCCAATGGATACAATTATTGAAGCAGTTGTACTAAGGAGAAAAGGTGTCAAAAACAACGTAAATCGCTTATTTGGGAAATATTAATAATACCAGAAGAAAACCCGAAGCGAATAGAGGGGACAGGGAGCATAACGACCAACTATACGGGTGGAAGAAATATTCCCGCCATATAGCTCCGGCCGTATAGCTGGCGCCACCTCCGCCTCGTCAAATAGTTTCACCCCGTGCAATTGGTTCGAGGAGAAGACATACAGAACACCAGAAATCACAGAAACCTTACCTCCAGAAGGCATCTGGAGGGGGAACTCATCCACCGGGAATCCATCTTCACCCTGCGCAGATCCAAGAGGCTAAGGCATCGATCTTCATCATCCACCGCTGCATCACCACCATCTCCATCCATTCCATCTACCTCTTGTCTAGATCTCGTTGTAATTCCTATACTCGTTGTGCATTTATACAAGTACTATTCATCTATGATTGTTTCTATTATCATTGCCATGATGTTGATTACCTCCATGTCTGAGTAGATCATTAGTTCTTGGGGATATGGAGAAACCCTAGTATGAGATTGAAATAAGATAAAGTCTATTATGATAGTCATCGCTGTGACCATGTGTTAGATTCTCTACATCTTGATGTTGAGAGAAGTCGACCTCTCAATATTTGCCTCTCGTGGGGACTTGATGGAGGGAACTACTTATTGGTAGACGGAGGCGTTCTAGCGCTTACAGTGACTATAAACCTGTTAGCAATCCTTACGTATCAACTTGGGAAGCCGAGGAAACTCACGGAACACTATCCATGCCATGAGATACGTCCTATAGGATTATGTCCCTTAATAGCGCAGTAATTCGATTGATGTCGATTGCTGTTTGCAATGGTTATGAGGATGACGTGCGCATCGGTTGCTGGCAAATCAGCCATATACGGAGTTCCTCCCACACATACATAGTTGATAATGTTCATGATAATAATCTTTATCTTAGATCTTTACAAATACTAGTGGTGTATCCGCTACTCCCTGAGAATGCTTTTTCCCTATTGCAGTTATAATCTCTCTTACATACACGACACTTACTTGCTGTATTAAGTTACTTTGCTTTACTTTATTATTGCTCATATACCCTAAACCCAAAAACACCTTTTTACACAATACTCGCATTTTATCTTGTTACTTAGAACTTTATCTAGCATTTCCATTGTAATATTTATACCAAGAGTTATTAGACTTCAGACTCCTGCTCCCTGTGGGATCGATATCTTTATTTTCGAAACTAGCTACAAACGATTTGTGCTCTTGTAGTCATCAGCTGCCACCATGGACTTAGAAATTGAGCAACTCAACATGAAGACAACATTTTTACATGGTGACCTAGAGGAGTAGATATACATGGAGCAGCCGGAAGGATTCGCGGTTGCAGGCAAGGAGAACCAAGTGTGTAGATTGAAAAAGAGCTTGTATGGCTTGAAACAAGCTCCTCGGCAATGGTACAAGAACTTCGAGTAATTCATGATTGAGCTTTGATACCATAAAGAATAACCTAATCATTGTGTCTTTATGAAGAGGTACGCCGAGGGTGACTTCATTATTCTCTTGCTATATGTCGATGACATGCTGATTTTTGGAAATGGCACAAAGAGGATTGCTCCTCAAGAAGGCATTGAGTAAATCATTTGCCATGAAGGATTTAGGACTAGCTAAGCAAATACTTGGCATGAAAATCTCCCGTGATAGATTAAAGAAGCTGCTTTGGCTCTCACAAGAACGATACATTGAGAAGGTACTTGAAAGGTTCAACATGAAATACGCAAGGTCTATTACCTCTCCACTTGCAGGCCATCACAAACTGAGTTCAGAACAATGTCCCAATAGTAAGAAGGAGAAAGAAGAAATGAGTAAAGTACCTTACCAATCTGCTGTGGGCAGTTTGATGTATGCCATGGTGTGCACTAGGCCTGATATTGCCTATGCAGTTGGAGTTGTTAGCCGGTTCATGACAAATCCAGGGGAAGATCACTAGAATGTAGTGAAGTGGATTCTCAGGTATCTCAAAGGTACTTGTAGACTGCGCTTATGCTTTGGAAGTGGTGATCCTATATTGCAAGGCTATACAGATGCAGATTATTCTGGTGATGCAGATTCTAGGAAGTCTACCTCCGGATACTTGATGACTTATGCAGGGGGAGCAGTGTCATGGCAATCAAGGTTGCAGAAATGCATTTCACTATCAACCACAGATGTTGAGTACATAGCAGCGGTTGAGGCTTGCAAGGAAATGTTGTGGATGAAGAAATTCTTGCAAACATTGGGCATGAAGCAAGAGAATTACAGTCAGCGCTATCCATCTTGCTAAGAATCCAAGTTTCCACTCTCAAACCAAGCACATTGATGTGACGTATCATTGGATTCGAGATATGGTGAGTTCCAAGTTGCTAAAACTTGACAAGATTCATACCGACAAGAATGGCTCGGATATGATGACCAAGATATTTCCAAGTGAGAAGCTGTTTGTATGTTGCAAGGCAGCGGGCATGGCGGTGCCCCCCACATGAGTCATATGGGGGAGAATTTTGGGTATCCTCCTCATGTGGGCTGTGAGGGGATGGCCTTATGAAGCCTTTCAGATGACCCAAATAGGTATAAAAGCCCACCAACCTTTAGGGTTATGACCAAGGGTCATTTTCGATATTGCACATGAGGGAAGGGGGATGATAAGGCTCCCATCCAGCAACCACAAGGGCGAGTGATGAAAAATCCAGGTTAGCCTCCATTGGAGAAGAAAACCAAGAGAGAAGGGAAAGAGGAGAAGTTGAAGGAAGAAGCTAAATCAAGCACCGGGCTCTACCCACAAGGTTGTGAAGACCCAGATCCACTACCTTGTCTCCTTCAAGCCGTGGTTCCACCATCTTTGGTGAGATTGCTCTGGTCCCTAGCTCTTGTGCCCCAAATCTTGTTGTTGGCATCCAAGATCCGTGTGTATCTTGATGTATGAGATCTTCTAGTGCTCTCTAGAGAAGAACAAGTTGTATCCCCATTTGATAATAGTGGAAGAAGATTTGGGTGGCTTCGGCCCGTGGTTTTTCCTCTCAAGTTGAGAGGTTTTCCACGTAAAAAGGAATGGTGTCCCTGTGTGTTGATTTGCTTGTTGCTACTCCTATGTGCTGAGAGCACATAGGACTTGTCCTGCCTACCTGCAGATTTCAGCAACTATGTGTGAGAGCACACAGGACTTGTCCTCAGTTGGGACAGAATCTATTTCCTCCATATATGTTAGATGCATATGTTTCCTTCCGTGACTGAGCAACGATCCGTGGAGTTAGCATACAAGTGGTGTTGCAGTTTACATCTTATTCCGCTGCATATTTTCAGATCACGTTTGAGTGTGCTAATTCCCCAACACTGTTGCTGCTCCCTGTCATGCGCAACAGTGGGTTCAATCGTCTCCTGACGAATAGGTTCCAGATCTTCACTCATTGATTTAGGGGTGGATTTGCAACAGGTGCTTGCACCACAACCTCAGGGACTATCGGTGCAGGAACAACATGTAGTGATAAAAATGGCTCCTGAGTCATCGGATTAGGTGCATACACCCTCTTCTCTTCAAGATAAATTTTCCGAGCTACCATGCTCCCCTCATCATTTTGTCCTCTAAGAAGACTGCATGTCTTGATTCTACAGACTTTGTGTATCTGTCTGGACAGTAGAAACAAAAACCTTTTGATCTTTCAGGATAGCCAATGAAATGGCAACTGACTGTTTTAGGATCTAACTTTGCAATATTTGGATTAAACACTTTGGCCTCAGCTGGGCTCCCCCACACCCTCAGGTGTTGTATAGAGGGTACTCTTTCTGTCCATAGCTCGTACGGTGTTTTGGGCACCGACTTGCTTGGTACTCTGTTGAGGATGTGAATGACGGTTTTTAACGCCTCCATCCACAATCCCAATGGTAAGGTGGAGTAACTCATCATGCTGCGCACCATATCTATAAGTGTACGGTTACACCTTTCAGCTACTCCATTTTGCCGAGACTCGCCCGACATTGAATACCGGGCCACTATGCCAGTCTCCTGTAAGAACCTTGCAAAATGTCCAGTGACTTGGCCATATGGAGTGTGCCAACCGTAGTACTCCCCTCCAGGGTCATATCTTACTATCTTTATTCTTTTATCATGCTGATTTTCAACTTCAGCCTTTAATATTTTAAATTTATGCAACACTTCGATCTTTCTTTGATTGGATAAATATAATCATAATGGGAGTAGTCGTTTGTGAATGTTATGAACGAGTCATAGCCATCCACACTTTTCACAGGAAATGGTCTACAAATGTCAGTGTGAATGATTTCTAGTGTTTCAGTGCTTCATTTTGCACCCTTTTTAATTTGCTTTATGTACTTTCCTTTTATGCAATCTATGTATTGCTCTATGTCTAAGAACTCTAATTGAGGAAGGATATCATTTTTAACTAGTCTTTCTATTCTCCCCCTCAAAATATGGCCTAAACGACAGTGCCATAATTCCGACGAAGAATTATGAGTTCTCTTTCTTTTCTTTTGTTCTTTTTTTGATGCGGGGACATGTTCATTCACATTACACATAGAATATACTTTTTCACGTAGAGATAACAAATAAAGATCATTATGAAGAAAAGCAACACCCACACAATCATTATTACACCATATGGCATACTTGCCATGTTCAAAATGACATTCATAATAATCTTTGTCCAAACGTGAAACACTAATCAAGTTTCTGTGTAATGAAGGAACATAAAAAACATCTCTAGGCAGAATCGTGAATCCATTAGCTAGCGCCAGGGAGATGTCGCCAACAGCTTCAATGTCTGCTTGGACTCCATTTGCAACTTCAATGCATCTTTTCCTTCTTTGCGTAGTCTGCGTCAAATGAAATCCCTGTAAAGAATTTGTAACATGAACAGTTGCACCTGAGTCAATCCACCAATTAGATTTCGAAAACTGTGTATACAAGGATTCATTTACAAAGGAACCAATGTTGTTACCTTTCTTTGCCATTATTGACTTTAGCCAAACATGGCAATCTTTTTTGTAATGCCCGGTCTTCTTGAAGTGGAGACAAGTATGTTTGTTCACTGGGAGAGGCTTTTGCTAATGTTGATATTGCATGGGAGCTTTTCCATGTGGCTTTGAAGGGGAACCTTGATTGCTTTAATTATAGTTCCTTTTCTTATTATTCTTCACATAGTTCAGAGAACCACCATATGAGGTTTTAAGTCTTTCCTCTTCTTGCACACACATGGCTATTGTCTTTTCAATGTCCCACTTTTCTAGCGACATGTTGTAGTTGACAACAAAAGTGTCAAACTCTTTTGGCAGTGAAGCCATGACCAGGTGAACAAGGAGTGCAGGCGTGAGCTCCGGATCAGCATCAATGGGTTAAACTTAGCTGCCATGTTGCTCATCCTGAGGATGTGCTCCCTTATGCCATGTCCACCTCAAGTGTACTTTTCTATCACCAGCTGCTTCGGCAGCTGGGTAGCATATATCTTTAAACTAGAAGATACCCCACGCGTTGTGGCGGGAATTTGTATGATGCATTTTCTTGTAGAAAGAGTTATAGGACGCATGAAATAAAGAATGTGATATGTGGTTGTAGATGTATTTAGTTCTTCATCACCATATCTTTAGGAGTTTGACCAAGAAAATCATGATATTCCATATATAAAAGAAATTAAAAAATACTTTGGGGGACAACTATTTGGTAATGTATGATTCTTTGGATTACATGATGAATTGTGTATTGTTTCTCCAAATGTAGTGGCCAACCCAGCTAGAAAATAAAGCATGATTTTTTTATTAAAAGCTATAGCATTTACAACAACAAAATTAAGCCAATCATACCAAATTGACAGTGATCACTATTATTAGCATATAACATTAGGTCCTCGTGGCTATATGACTGTTCATGTATACATATAGTGCACTGACGTATGGGAAACACAACTTACTGCCAATAATTTGAGGTACTGAAAGAAATTCTGAAAAAAGGAAAGCGAAGACAAATCATAACCTAACTGGTGAGTGTTCAGTATATGACATAGAACATTTGATCAGAATTACCTAGAGCGTTACCAGTGCAATATGGTGGAAGCTCAATCTAAATGTTATTTTCTTCTAAAGCACTGATGGAACAGCCGATAACGTTCCACTAGTCTTTATGCCTTACACAGAGAAATAAGTCTATTAGAACAATAAGCTATGGAGAGTGCTTGCAAAATATAATCATCCTTACAAATGATTCTCTAGGAATGATTGGAAGACTATGATAAAACTGTACGATGAATGTTGCATTTGTACAATAAAAGAATGACAACAATGCATGTATACATTTGAGTTAGATGTGCCCCGACATTATGTCTAAGCATTTCTTCAGCTCTGCATATTTTGGCGATACCATGAATGCTCAATTTCTCCAACAATTCAAACACACCCTCATAGCTTGTATATAACTACTTTTAAGACCGAATGAAAATAAATATTGGGAGATTTTGCAGCAGTAGATATTAGTGAGACGAGCTGGTCATATATAGATAGCTAAACATATTTGGAATTGGAAAGCGAAAGATCATTTTAGAAGAAAAAACAGTGACCAAATTCAGAGAATTAACCTTACCTTCTTGAGTCGATATTTTGATGTATCAATTTTTTGTCCCCTTGTTGTACTAATTCCTAAAATACGTTGGAGAATGAAATATCAAGGACAACAGTACAATGTTCAAAAACTTTCGATGAAAAAGACATACACTCGGTAGGGTGCAGCTGTTTTACTGCATGGTGAAATCCCTAACTGTAGTACCAGATGTACAAACGAGCAGTAACATTTTCTTGATTACATGAAATAGATTCTTGATCTCCATGTGAACCAAGTAAAAATAAAGGTAAACTATGAACTCCAGAGACCGTAAAAAATCAAATGCTTATAATATATGTCATGTAGAATTCTATAAGGGATGCAGCCTGAAAGATTTTGGGCTGGATCCATGGTGTTTTCCGTGGAGCCATGATTTTTTTTTTGGAAATGAGCATATATTAATATCACACGGATACCAATTTCACCCAGCCTCTGCAACAACGCATACCCTAGTGGCAATACGGATGCACATAGCCGAAAAAAAGAAGAAGAATTACAAAAAAGAAAAGTCCCACTGCAGGAATCCGATCCTTAGCAGCAGCGACATTACCACCACCAAAACAACACCAGAAGTCCAACCCCTCCAAAAGCGACGTCTCCAAGAATAAAAACATGCACAAGTGTTGTCATCGGCCGATCAAAGATCTTAGGTTTTCACCCTAGAGAAAGTCCTCGCTCGCAAAGCAATGCCTTCTGCAAGGCCATTGCCAGGCACAACCAATGAATGCCAGACCTTGAGTTTTCACTCTGTAAGATAAGACTGTGAACTCCTCCTGTGATGTCACCCCCTCTAACAGACGCTGCTGCGAGTCATAGATATCCAAGCCAGATCCTCATCGCCATAAAGACTCAATCCATCATAGCTCGCCCACATGTCTCTGCCTTCATGACATTCTCCACATCTGAATTCACCATGTGAATCGTCAAAGACATGTCGCATGATGGTAACAGGTAGTAGAGCTTCACCGTGATCCCACTAAAACTAAACAGGTAGCAAAAAACACAGGTACGCATGACCGAATTCCTTTCGATCCAGCAAGCTCCAGGCATAAGCACCCATGGGAGTTCGCCGACGGAGCCTTCCGGAACCAGACACTCCGACCATATCAATGGAGACTCTCATCAAGTAGATCTTCTTCTTGGTGCGAGAGAGATCCGAGGACCACCCCCTTTATTCAATCTGAGCCGGCAGCCCCCTCGCCACCCGCCGGCAGCCGAGGAGGAGGCTCAACAACCAAAAGCCAAACAACGAACGACTGGCCGCCGGACATAGAGTAGATCTAGGAAGCTGCAAGCCCAGACCAGCGAGGTCTGAGCGCCGCCCCGAGATCCCGATGCCAGCTCCGCCATGCCTCGTGGCCAACCTGGAACGGATCCAGATCCATGCCCCGTGCAGACGTCGCTGGCTCGATGCCACGCCTGGCCGCTAGCACCCGCCATAGCTCCACCGCCTCGCTCTCTCCTCAGCCACGAGCGCACGCTCATGGCGTCGCCCCCTGCTGACTCGTGTACTAACGAGCTCGTTGGGGAACCCCAAGAGGAAGGTATGATGAGCACAGCAGTAAGTTTCCTCAGTTATGAAACCAAGGTTATCAATCTAGTAGGAGCAAGGAAACACCTCAAAGGTGTTGCTAGCTGGACTTTGGTAGGGCGCACTACCGATGCCAGCAACAACGTGGAGACCTGCACAACACAACCATAGAACTCTGTCCCCAACTTACAATGAGGTTGTCAATCTCACCGGTTTTGCTGAAAACAAAGGATTAAACGTATCGAGTGGAAGAAAGTAATAGTTTTGCTAGGCAACTTGTAAGTAAAGACCAACTTCTTTATGACATTAACAACATCATCCTCATTGCATAGGAGGAAATCTCCTCCCACTACAGCATCCAAAGCATATCTATAGCAAAGAGCAATTCCAAGGTAAAACTGCTAAGGAACAAGCTTTGAGTCATTTTAGGTTCAGTTTTTTCATGTAGATCAGAGATTCTAGACCAAGCTTCTCTGAAAATCTCTTCAATTCCTTGTTTAAAAGTGAAAATCATTTCCTCAGGTGACATAGTGATTGGAGCAATGCTAGACATAATGGCTACTTAAGATAGGAACTAATTTTTTTTGTGTTTTTAATAAAGAAAGCAAACTAGTAAGACTAAATTTTGTGTGTTTTGATAAAGAAACAAGCAAAAAAAGCAAAACAAAAACAACAAAATAAAGAGATTGGTTATGAGGGACTCCCCTTGTGAACATGTCCTTGACTCCCCGGCAACAGCGCCAGAAAATCACTTGCTGACTCGTGTACTAACGAGCTCGTTGGGGAACTCCAAGAGGAAGGTATGATGAGCACAACAGTAAGTTTCCCTCAGTTATGAAACCAAGGTTATCAATCTAGTAGGAGCAAGGAAACACCTCAAAGGTGTTGCTAGCTGGACTTTGGCAGGGCGCACTACCGGTGCCAGCAGCAACGTGGAGACCTGCACAACAGAACCACAGAACTCTGTCCCCAACTTACGATGAGGTTGTCAATCTCACCGCTTTTGCTGAAAACAAAGGATTAAACGTATCGAGTGCAAGAAAGTAATAGTTTGCAGAAAGTAAACACAAAGCAGTAAACAGTTGATTGTAGATTGATGGTAAAAGAAAGGACCGGGGTCCATAGTTCACTAGTGGTGCCTCTCCTTAAGATAGATGACATGTTGGGTGAACAAATTACAGCGAGGCAATTGACAAACATCGAGAAAGCATACAAGCATATACTACCCATCTTGACTCCTTTGAGATTCGATTGGGCTTTAGAACATTATACATATACCGCCATCCAACTGCATCTATGACTAATAATCCACCTTCAGGTTATCATCCGAACACCCTCCAGTATTAAGTTGCAAGCAACGGATAATTGCATTACGCATTGCGTGTAAAGTAAACAATATGATTGTTCTATGAACAAAGGATTGTTGTTTTCTCCCTAGTAGCAACAACACATCTAGTACCTTAGAGATTTCTGTCACTTCCCTAGATTACTAGAGGCATGAACCCACTATCGAGCATAAATACTAACTCTTGGAGTTGCTAGCATCTACCCTGCCAAGATAGCTACTAACAACGGAAAGCATGCAAGATCACTAATAACAAAGACATGATAGAATCAATAATCAATATGAAATAACATCTCAATATCCTTCGGATCCCCGCAAACAGAACATGTAGGAATTACAAATAGATGATCTTGATCATGAACGGAGCTCACAAGATCTAAACATGATAGCACAAAGGAGGAGAACCATCCATCTAGCTACTACATGGACCCGTAGTCTAGAGATGAACTACTCATGCATCACACCGGAGGCTTGCATGATGATGAAGAAGGCCTCCAGGGTGAATTCCCCTCTCCGGCAGGGTGCCGGGAAGAGCTTCAGATCCCTCTTGATCTAGGGATGGAGATGACGGCGGCTATAGACTCTTTCGTGGAATTTTGATCGGGTACTTAGGGTTTCTGTATCGGAGGCAATATATAGGCGGAAGGAGAGGCCGATGGGGTGCCTGGGGCGGCCAGACCACCCCCTGGCGCGGGCCAGGCCTGGCCGTGTGGCCAGGTGGTGTGGCTGGGTCCCAGCCCCTCTCCGTCTCGTATTCTGGCTCCTGGTGTCCCTCGGTGAAAAACTGAATTTGGCTTTTGTCCTGTCCAATTCTGAGAATATTCATTTTCTAACTTTCCTGGAACCAAAAACAGCAGAAAACAGGCAGCTGGCACTGTGGCTCTTGTTAATAGGTTAGTCCAAGAAATCATAAGAAAATTACTCAAAAGTGTGGACAAAACATAAGAAAGTAGATAAAACCAAGCATGGAACATCAAAAATTATGGATACGTCCGCAATGTATCAACAACCCCAAGCTTAACTCCTGCTCGCCCTCGAGTAGGTACGTGATAAAAAGTAAAAATAATTTGTGAGGTGACATGCACCATCATGAACTTGATCAAAGTATTTGTAAAACATTGATAGCTGGGATCATATTACTTCAATCATAACATGAAAGATAAAGTTCTAACAATAAGACAAAGCTATTATGTTGCAACATTAAAAGGCATAAACAAAAGATTTATGAATAACAATGCTTTGCAAGACATTTGTTTGTTTTACATAAAGAAAACATAGCATAGTGGCATTCAGCTTGTCCCTCATAGAGTAGCAACCATAAATGCATAGGACACCTTCAAAGTTCATAAGAGTGACTAGATACAAATAGTTTAAAATAAGCAATATCAATGTTATGCATCAATCAACAAGTCTTGGGACAATGCACATAGAACTAAGAATGGCCACTATGCTCTCAAAGTAGGTGCATACAGATAGAAGGTGGAGACTCAACATAAAAGTAAAAGAAAGGCCATCATAGAAGGAAGTAGGGATTCAAGTCTCATAAAGAGCTTCCAAAAATTATGGTACTTATTAGCTTTCAGCTCTCATTGCCCCTATCATAAGCATCTTGAAGGTGATTAAGGTTAAAGTGACACAATTAAGAGGATATGCTTGATAAGTTATAAGCTGAAATCTCATGCCCCTTGCTTATGAAGACCGAACCTCATGCTACTCAACTTTAGTCACAAGTAAGCTCTTGTCATTGTAAGTACATATGTATCATAGAGAACCACCAACGGGGTACCCCTTGCACATGATACATGAGTTATCCCATAATCAAAATGACAAGGCAAGCAGACAATGAGCATCTCAGCGATCTTTTTATTTGCTATTTGCATAGGTTTTTATTGTGGATGCTTCATAGAGTGCTCATTATGGTTATGCTGCAAGTTTCCACCATGATTAGGCATGGATTAGGCTAGCGGCCTAGGCATTTCTCTAACACAAATACAAACTCCATGATCTTACAAGTTCCCCTTTTATTTCACACTGCCGGGATCCATAAGCAAAAGAACATGATATCAACGGGGTATAAATTAGAGGTGCAATGTTGAAAGCGTTCCCCATGATACATGGTTCTGCTAACTTCAACTTATAAAGCGCAAGCATATACGCAACAAAGATGGACGCAATGGTTCAAGTTTATTAAGTACAAGAAAGTAAAGTGTGCCATCAAGTTCGTGAGAGCTTTAATCACTAGTTTTCTCATAACAAATTTAATTCGGAAGGTAGACAAAACATGAACATACTTGGAATATCATATGCTAATAGGTAGGTATGGTGGACTCTTTGGAATAACTTGGTTTTTGGAGTTGGATGCACGAGTGGAACTCATACTTGGTTGTGGAGGCTAGCAAAAGACTGGGAGCGACCAACTAAGAGAGCAATAATGGCCATAATCATGTAGAGCGACAAAACATCATTGATCAAAGCATAAAGTGATACTACAAGTTGAAAACTAAAGGATCATAAAGGCTATGGTGACTTGGGATAGTCATAACATGGTGTGAGCATGTGCCAAGTCAACCCAAATAAAGCATTAAAGGAGAATACCACAATACTATGCTTTAATATGCTAAAACAACGCATGATTCTTCCAAGGCACATTAAGCAATCTCAATTGTTTATAACATGTTATGCTACAGAAAAGAATACTAAGCATAAATCCAAAACAATATCAAGCATGGCATGACAAAGCATGGGCCACAGTCAAAAACAAGCTCTCTTTACCACTTAAGCATGAACTTTCGTACTCTCTTCCAATCCAAACCAAACTATTTGAAAACCAATGTATGAAAGAGGGGGTCCAACCAATTTATTCAGAAAACTAAGCACACGAAAACCAAAACGAAAAACAAAAAAGAAGACGCTCCAAGAACAACACAACTGTGCATGAAATAATAAAAATGAAGTGTTTGGAAGAAACCTGGGATTTTTATTGATGAAGAAGGGGATGCCTTGGGAATCCCCAGGCTTTGACGCTTGTACTTATTGGATATTTCTTGGGGTGACACGCGTGGCATCCCCAAGCTTGAGCTTTAGTCCATCCTTCATCTCATTACTTATTCCTTCCATACACCTAAAATTTTTCCTTCATACAAAACTTCACACAATCTTTATTAGCAACATTAGTGGACTCAAGATAATAGGTCTTTAGGTTCAGTTCCAACACCAATTAAACTTCCATTAAAACACTAGGTACTGTAGCACTTCCCTCAAAAATCTCAATGCCCCAAAAGAACTCAAAAAGGATACAACAAGAAGCAAATGCAAATAAAGGCACAAATCTGTCAAAACAGACCAGCAGGTAAAGACGATTTTTTTGTAAGACCTTATGTTGCTCAAATCGAAAAGTGTTGAACTAACGAAAGTTAGATAACAACCTGGGGCAGAAGCACAAAAATTCACGCCTCATAACGATGTACAGAGATTTTACATGAATTTTTACGGTGAAGCACAGAAATCTATTTCGGGACAGCAACTTTTCCAATCATTACTTCTCTCTCATTAGAGGTTACTCTTGACACAAAAAGCAAATAAAAAGGATAAGGAGCGGTTATTACTAAAGTAATAACTTCCAAGACTCATCTAAAACGTTTGGGTTATCTCCCAATAAGTACTTTTCTTTAACGCCTTTAAGTTAGGCATAAGAAGCAAGAAAATGAATCAAGTATTCTCAGATGAAGAAGCATGAAAACCAAATTTCTTGCCCTTACCTCTCTTACTTTTATTCTTAACCTTGGGGAACATATGATTACTTGGTGGAGAGGAAAAGTGCATGGTGCCCTTTTCCACATCTATTATTGCTCCAAGGAGTTTCAATAGGGATCTTCTAAGTGTGATTTGTCCTTTTCCTACACATTCAATAACAAGATAATCAGTAGAAACCATTTTCCTTAGGATCTTTGTAAACCCTCCTTCAGCTATTCCAATGGGAAATATTGTGGCATTGTTAGCAAGAAAAATTTCTTCTCCTCCTTCAGAAAGCCCCCAAAGATTCAAAGATTCATAGATATCTTTGGGCATAAGACAAAATTCAGACATGATATCACAACGAGCATGAAAAGTTTCATTGTTTATAGCAATCTTTACTGTGGGAAGCCATTTTGAGGGTTCAGAATTTATTGGAACATAGTTATGATGCTCTCTAAGTGTATTATAGCAATCTTTCAAACTAGCAGTGCTAGTCTCAAGAGTATTCAATCTAGCAAATATGTTTATGAAGGAAGAATCAGATTTGCTAGGCAACTTGTAAGTAAAGACCAACTTCTTTATGGCATTAACAACATCATCCTCATTGCATAGGAGGAAATCTCCTCCCACTACAACATCCAAAGCATATCTATAGCAAAGAGCAATTCTAAGGTAAAACTGCTAAGGAACAAGCTTTGAGTCATTTTAGGTTCAGTTTTTTCATGTAGATCAGAGATTCTAGACCAAGCTTCTTTGAAACTCCCTTCAATTCCTTGTTTAAAAGTGAAAATCATTTCCTCAGGTGACATAGTGATTGGAGCAATGCTAGACATAATGGCTACTTAAGATAGGAACTGATTTTTTTTGTGTTTTTAATAAAGAAAGCAAACTAGTAAGACTAATTTTTGTGTGTTTTTGATAAAGAAACAAGCAAACAAAGCAAAAGGTAAACTAAGCAAAACAAAAACAACAAAATAAAGAGATTGGTTATGAGGGACTCCCCTTGTGAAGATGTCCTTGACTCCCCGACAATAGCGCTAGAAAATCACTTGCTGACTCGTGTACTAACGAGCTCGTTGGGGAACTCCAAGAGGAAGGTATGATGAGCACAACAGTAAGTTTCCCTCAGTTATGAAACTAAGGTTATCAATCCAGTAGGAGCAAGGAAACACCTCAAAGGTGTTGCTAGCTGGACTTTGGCAGGGCGCACTACCGGTGCCAGCAGCAACGTGGAGACCTGCACAACACAACCACAGAACTCTATCCCCAACTTACGATGAGGTTGTCAATCTCACCGCTTTTGCTGAAAACAAAGGATTAAACGTATCGAGTGCAAGAAAGTAATAGTTTGTAGAAAGTAAACACAAAGCAGTAAACAGTTGATTGTAGATAGATGGTAAAAGAAAGGACCGGGGTCCATAGTTCACTAGTGGTGGCTCTCCTTAAGATAGATGGCATGTTGGGTGAACAAATTACAGCGGGGCAATTGACAAACATCGAGAAAGCATACAAGCATATACTACTCATCTTGACTCCTTTGAGATTTGATTGGGCATTACAACATTATACATAGACCGCCATCCAACTGCATCTATGACTAATAATCCACCTTCAGGTTATCATCCGAACCCCCTCCAGTATTAAGTTTCAAGCAACGGATAATTGCATTACGCATTGCATGTAAAGTAAACAATACGATTGTTCTATGAACAAAGGATTGTTGTTTTCTCCCTAGTAGCAACAACACATCTAGTACCTTAGAGATTTCTGTCACTTCCCTAGATTACTAGAGGCATGAACCCACTATCGAGCATAAATACTAACTCTTGAAGTTGCTAGCATCTACTTGGCCAAGATAGCTACTAACAACGGAAAGCATGCAAGATCACAAATAACAAAGACATGATAGAATCAATAATCAATCTGAAATAGCATCTCAATATCCATCAGATCCCCGCAAACACAACATGTAGGAATTACAAATAGATGATCTTGATAATGAACGGAGCTCACAAGATCTAAACATGATAGCACAAAGGAGGAGAACCATCCATCTAGCTACTACATGGACCCGTAGTCCAGAGATGAACTACTCACGCATCACACCAGAGGCTTGCATGATGATGAAGAAGGCCTCTAGGGTGAATTCCCCTCTCCGGCAGGGTGCCGGGAAGAGCTTCAGATCCCTCCCGATCTAGGGATGGAGATGACGGCGGCTATAGATTCTTTCGTGGAATTTTGATCGGGTACTTAGGATTTCTATATCGGAGGCAATATATAGGCGAAAGGAGAGGCCGAGGGGGTTCCTAGGGCGGTCAGACCACCCCCTGGCGCTGGCCAGGCCTGGCTGCGCGGCCAGGTGGTGTGGCTGGGCCCCAGCCCGTCTCCGTCTCGTATTTTGGCTCCTGGTGTCCCTCGGTGAAAAACCGAATTTGGCTTTTGTCCCATCCAATTCCAAGAATATTCATTTTCTGACTTTCCTGGAACCAAAAACAACAGATAACAGGCAGCTGGCACTTTGGCTCTTGTTAATAGGTTAGTCCAAGAAATCATAAGAAAAGTACTCCAAAGTGTGGACAAAACATAATAAAGTAGACAAAACCAAGCATGGAACATCAAAAATTATGGATACGTTAGCAACGTATCAGCCCCGCGCCCCCAAACCAGCCGCCCTCCATGCGTAGGGCAAGCCGCCGAGGAAACACCTCTCTGATGACCCACAAGTATAGGGGGTGTATCGCAGTATTTTCGAGGGAAGTGAAACCCAATTTATTGATTCGACACAAGGGGAGCCAAAGAATATTTATAAGCCATAACAACCGAGTTGTCAATTCAGCTGCACCTAGAAACAATCTTGCTCATAGCAGTTTATCAGTAGTAACAGTTTTGTAGTAGGAATAGCAAAGTAGCAGCAGCAGTAAAGTAAAGACAGCAGTAACAATAGCAGTAAAAAGTAGGATTCGAGTGCGGTAGGCATAGGGATGGATGGACAGGCGTTGCATGGACAAGACAATTCACATAGCAATCAGAACATAGGGCAATTGTAGATAAATAAGATAAAGCATCCAAGTACTAGATAATCCTAGGCATGTGTTCCATATATAGTCATACGTGCTCGCAATGAGAACTTGCACAACATCTTTTGTCCTGCTAGCCCGTTTGCAGCGGGGCCTCAAGGGAACTACTAGCAAATAAGGTGCTCCTTTTAATAGAGCACCAGAGAAAAGCATTAACACTCCTTGAACACATGTGATCCTCACACCAAAGCCATTCCCTCCGGTTATCCCGATTTCCGTCACTTCGGGGCCATTGGTTTCGGACAACAACATGTGTATACAACTTGTAGATAAGACCAAAAACAATACTATCATAATGAATCAATAACATGTTCAGATCTGAAATCATGACACTCAGGCCCTAGTGACAAGCATTAAGCACAACAAGTCACAACAAAGTCATAAAGCACTAATAAAAGATACTAGGCACCATGCCCTAACAATCTGATGCCATTACATGAATGATCTCATCCAATCCCTACCATCCCCATGGCCTACAACGGGGGATTACTCACTCATAGATGGGGAAACATGGATGGTTGATGGAGAAGCGATGGTGATATTGATGGCAATGATCTCCTCCAATTCCCCGTCCCGGCAGGGTGCCAGAACAGAGTTTCTGGTGCTGTTTCATGGAATCTGGTGGTGGCGGCGGAGCGGAACTCCTTTTGGAAAAACATCGACCCTCCTGGAGTTTTTAGGTCAGAAGGCAACTTATAGGCGAAGAGGGAGACCGAGGGGGTGCCTGGGGCGGCCAGACCATGCCCTGGCGCGGCCTTGGGGCACCCGCGCCTGGGGGTGGTGTGGCCAGGCCCTAGCCCTCCTCCGTCTCGTATTCTGGCTCCGTGAGTCTTCCGGAAAAATAGGCACTTTGGCTTTTGTCCCGTCCAATTCCGAGAATATTCATTTTCTGACTTTCCTGGAACCAAAAACAGCAGAAAACAGGCAGCTGGCACCGTGGCTCTTGTTAATAGGTTAGTCCAAGAAATCATATGAAAAGTACTCCAAAGTGTGTACAAAACACAAGAAAGTGGATAAAACCAAGCATGGAACATCAAAAATTATAGATAGATTTGCAATGTATCAACATCCCCAAGCTTAACTCCTGCTCGTCCTCGAGTAGGTAAGTGATAAAAAGAAAGAATAATTTTTGAGGTGACATGCACCATCAAAGACTTGATCAAAGTATTTGTAAAACATTCAAAGCTGGGATCATAGTACTTCAATCATAACATGAAAGACAAAGTTCTAGCAATAAGACAAAGAAACTATGATGCAACATGAAAAGGCACAAACAAAAGATTCATGAATAACAATGCTTTGCAAGACGTTTGTTTGTTTCACATAAAGAAAACATAGCATAGTGGCATTCAGCTTGTCCCTCATAGAGTAGCAAACATAAATGCATAGGACACCTTCAAAGTTTACAAGAGTGACTAGATACAAATAGTTTAAAACAAGAAATATCAAGGTATGCATCAATCAACAAGTCTTGGGACAATGCACATAGAACTAAGAATGTCCACTATGCTCTCAAAGTAGGTGCATAAAGATAGAAGGTGGAGACTCAATATAATGGTGGAAGAAAGGCCTTCGTAGAAGGAAGTAGGGATTCAAGTCTCATAAAGAGCTTCCAAAAATTATGGTACTTATAGCTTTCCGCTCTCATTGCCCCTATCATAAGCATCTTGAAGTGGTTAAGGTTAAAGTGAACAAACTATGGTGTACATGCTTGACGAAGTATAAGTTAGGAATCTCATGTCCCTTGTATACGAGGGCCGCTCCTCATGCTACTCAAGTTTAGTCACCGGTAAGTTCTTGTCATCGTAAGTACATGTGTATCATAGAGAACCGCCAACGGGGTACCCCTCGCCCGATTATACGGAAGAATCCCCATATCAAAATGACAAGGCAAGCAGACAACGAGCATCTCAACAATCTTCTTATTTACCATGGGAATATGGTGCTTTTTTCTCTCTTTCCTCTTTTCATAATCTTTTTTTTTTACTTTTTCTCTTTTTTTCTCAATATAGGACTATTTTTTTAGAAGAAGAATGCTTCATAGACAGCTCATTATGGTTACACTGCAGGTTTCCACCATGTCAGCATGGATTAGACCAGCGGCCCAGGAGTTTCTCTAACACATATACATAACTCCAACAAGCTCCCCTTTCATTTCACACCGACGACATCCATATACAAAAGAGCATGATATCAACTAGGTACAAGTACCAAGTGCAATGTTGAAAGCTTTCCCCATGACAACATGGTTCTGCTAATTCCCAACAAATAAGTGCAAGCATATACAACATAGACGACACAATGGTTCAAGTTTATTAAGGGCAAGAAAAGTAAAGTGTGCCATCAAGTTCGTGAGAGCTTTAATCACTAGTTTTCTCATAACAAGTTTAATTTGGAAGGTAAACAAAAGCACGAATATACTTGGAATAGCTTAAGCTAGTAGGTAGGTATGGTGGACTCTTTGGAATAACTTGGTTTAGGGAGTTGGATGCATGAGTGGAACTCATACTCGGTTGTGGAGGCTAGCAAAAAACTGGGAGTGACAAACTAAGAGAGCAATAATGGCCATAATCATGCAGAGCGACAAAACACCATTGATCAAAGCATAAAGTGATACTACAAGTTGAAAACTAAAGGATCTTAAAGGCTATGGTGACTTTGGATAGTCATAACATGGTGTGAGCATGCGCCAAGTCAACCCAAATAAAGCATCAAAGGAGAATACCACTATACTATGCTTTAATATGCTAAAACAACGCATGATTCATCCAAGGTACATTAAGCAATCTCAATTGTTTATAACAAGTCATGCTACAGAAAAGAATACTAAGCATAAAGCCAAAACAATATCAAGCATGGCATGACAGAGCATAGGCCACAGTAAAAAACGAGCTCTTTTTACCACATAAGCATGAGCTTTCCTACTCTTTTCCAAACCAAACCAAACTATTTGAAAACCAATATATGAAAGAGGGGGTCCAACCAATTTATTCAGCAAACTAAGCAAACAAATAAAACAAAAAATAAAACGAAAACGAAAAAGAAGACGCTCCAAGAACAACACAACTGTGCATGAAACAATAAAAATGAAGTGTTTGGAAGAAACCTGGGATTTTTATTGATGAAGAGGGGGATGCCTTGGGCATCCCCAAGCTTTGACGCTTGTACTTTTTGGATATTTCTTGAGGTGACACATGTGGCATCCCCAAGCTTTAGCTTAGTCCATCCGTCATCTCATTACTCATTCCTTCCATACACCTGAAATTTTTCCTTCATACAAAACTTCACACAATCTTTATTAGCAACATTAGTGCACTCAAGATAAATAAGTCTTAAGGTTCAGTTCTAACACCAAATAAGATTCCATTAGAACACTAGCTAGTGTAGAGCTTCCCTCAAAAATCTCAATTTCCCAAAAGAACTCAAAAAGGAACCAACAAGAAGCAAATGCAGAAAATGCCAGAAATCTGTCAAAACAGACCAGCAGGTAAAGACGAATTTTTTCGAAGACCTTCTGTTGCTCAAATCGAAAATTGTTGAACTAACGAAAGTTATATAACAACCTGGGGCAGAAGCACAAAAATTCACGCCTCAAAAAGACGTACAGAGATTTTACACGAATTTTTACGGTGAAGCACATAAATCTGTTTCGGGACAGCAACTTTCTCAACCATTACTTCTCTCTCAATAGAGATTACTCTTGACACAAAAAGCAAATAAAAAGGATAAGGAGCGGTTATTACTGAGGTAATAACTTCCAAGACTCATCTAAAACTTTTGGGTTATCTCCCAATAAGTACTTTTCTTTAACGCCTTTAAGTTAGACATAAGCAAAAACTAAAATGGATAGAATAGAAGTAAGCAGAGATAATCATGGTGAAAACATTGTTTTGTTCAATGAAATCCTTTTGTTAACAAGGTTGATCAGGTCTTGTTACCAAAATAATTTCATATGAGACAAAACTTTGTATTCCACTAATGATTATGTTACCTCAACCTTGATAGCAATGGTCCCAATCATAATAGTTTCAAATTTTTCTCTTGGTATGGGACAATATATTTCTCCAACTTGAATGCCCTCAACATGTTCAATTGAATTCAAACCATAAGTCCTTTCAATCTTTTTGGGGAAATAGACAGTATGCTCCTTATTAATATTGAAAGTCACCTTTCCTTGATTACAATTAATAACAGCTCCTATAGTATTAAGAAAAGGTCTCCCAAGAATAATGGACATATTATCATCTTCAGGCATTTCAAGCACAACAAAATCAGTTAATATCAAGCAATTATGAGCCACTTGAATAGGTACATCCTCACGTATACCAACAGGAATAGTGGTAGATTTATCAGCCATTTGCAAAGATATATCAGTTGGTATTAATTTTTCTAGTTGAAGCCTCTTATAGAGAGAGAAAGGCATAACACTAACTCCAGCTCGCAAATCACACAATGCAGTTCTAACATAACTATTTTTAATAGAGCAAGGGATAGTTGGAATCCCAGGGTCTCCAAGTTTCTTAGGAACCTTACCATTAAAGGAATAATTAGCAAGCAAAGTAGAAATTTCTTCATTAGGGATCTTCCTTTTATTCGAGACAATATCCTTCATATACTTTGAGTAAGAAGGCAATTTAATAGCATCAGTCAAAGGAATTTGTAGGAATAAAGGTTTCATCCACTCACAAAACTTATTATAGTGTTCATCTTCCTTTGATTTGTGTTTCTTATCAGGGAAAGGCATAGGTTTTTGGACCCAAGGTTCTCTTTCACTACCATCTTTCTTAGCAATAAAATCTTCTTTAGTGTATTTAGTATTCTTAGTGTGGTTTTCAGGTTCTTCTTCAAGTTTTTCTTCATTAGGAACTTCATTTTCTTCATTACCACTTTCAGTTTCAGCATCAGAGATATATATACTATTAGGATCTATAGCAGGTTCAGAGGGTTCTACAACAGTTTTATGTTTCTTTTTCCTTTTCTTATGAGTAGAACCACTATTTTCAGCTTGTTGAGAATCCTGCTCAATTCTTTTGGGATGCCCCTCAGGATAAAGAGGATCCTGGGTAGCAGCACCACTTCTAGTTCTAATTTCATAAGCATGTTTTTCTTTAGCGGCATTAACTAGCAAGTCTTTTTGCACTTTAACGAGTTGATCTATTTGAGTTTGAACCATTTGAAAGTGTTTAACAATCATTTTAACATCATTAGAGGTTCTTTCCACAATATCTTTCAACTCTACAATAGCTCTAGTGTTTTCCATTAGATGATTTTGCACCCTTTTATTAAAATTATCTTGCTTAACAATAAATATATCAAATTCTTCTAAGCATTGATCAGGAGGTTTAAAGTAAGGGATATCACCTTCATCAAAGCGTTGGAGAGAGTGTACCTCAATAGTGGGTGAGTAGGGAATAGGCTTACACAATACTTCTATAGGAGGTAAATTCTTGACATCTGCAGCTTTAATTCCCTTCTCCTTAAGACATTTCTTAGCTTCCTTCATCACTTCATCATTTAATTCAATAACTCCCCTCTTCTTTGTTGTTGGAATAGGCACCGGAATAGTAGGTTCAGGTACAATTACTTCAGGTATAGCTTGTTTAGGAGGAGTCCAATCTTCATAATTCTTACTTATTTTAGCCATTAACTTCTCAACTTCCTTAGGAGTCCTATTCCTGAAAACACAATCAGCACAACTATCTAGGTAGTTCCTAGATTCTTCAGTTAGTCCATTATACAATATATCAAGAAGCTCATTCTTAGGTAATGGACTTCCAGCCTGTGCATGAATCAAAGCACAAAACCTTGCCCAAGATTCAGGCGATACCTCTTTTTCTCCCTATTTAAAATCAAAAAGTTCCTACAAAATAACATGTCTAGCACTAGTAGGAAAATATTTCTGCAGGAAAGTACTAATCAAGCTCTCAGGGCTATCAATAGATCCAGGACGCAAATTACTAAACCAAGTTTTAGCTTCTCCTTTCAGTGAAAAGGGGAAGATATTAGCAACAAAGTAAGTACGCATCTTAATATCATCAGAAAACAAACCACTCATGGTAGAAAGTTCATTCATATGTGCTACCGCACTTTCATTCTTAGTCCCACAAAAAGGTTCTTTCTCGACAATAGCTATGTAAGATAGATCGAGAGAGAAATCATAATCTTCATCTATAATGTTTATGGGAGAAGCAACAAACTTAGCAATAGGAGACAATTTGGGTCTAATAGTACGCCTCTCAAGGAGACTCTTAGCAGCGCTCCTATCATGAGTGTTTTTACATTCTTTAATAAATTCATCGGTCATCTCAACATAACCATCTTCAATATCGTAACTCTCACTAGACTTAGGTGAACTAACAGGTGTAGTAGTGTCTTCATTAGGAGTTTCAGTATTTCCAGCTATAGTTCTAGCAATCGTAGCATCTAGGAAAGGACCTAATGAACCACTCTTATCAAGCACAGTAGAAGCAGCATCATAAGCATCAGAAGTTTCAGATTCAGCAGCAGTAGCAGTGTGTGTAGCATGTGTATGTGGTGGTGTAACGAGCTTACTTATAACAGATGGTGAATCAAGAGCAATAGAGGTGCTTAGAACCGTACCTCTTCTTGTAGTGGATGGTAAAATAGGAACCTTGCCATCACGAGACTTACCCATGATGGATGGATAGCAGCGAACAATAGAGAATCCAAGTGAACTTGATAAATAAAGCTATGCTCCCCAGCAACGGCGCCAGAAAATAGTATTGATGGCCCACAAGTATAGGGGGTGTATCGCAGTATTTTCGAGGGAAGTGAAACTATCGTCGGATTGATGACAAGTACGCCATGAGGGGGTCCTCGAGGCATGCGGAAGAGAGGGGTGTGAGATGTATGGTGTTCCGAGACGGTGAGCACACAAGTTTACCCAAGTTCGAATCCGCCGGCTTTGGACGGATCCTACTCCTGCTAGCAATCCAGTAATACGGCAGAGCCGAAATATGGGTTACAAGGGTTTCGCCTGTGCGAGTTGAGATTGTAGACTATTGAGGTGTGCCCTAAAGGCTCTCCCTAGGATGGCTTATATAGATATCCGACCTAAGGTTTACAGGAGAGATCTATCCGGCTACGACTAAGAGTCGGTTACAGAGTACATCTTGAACTACAAGTAATATTATGGGCCTAAGTCGATAAGTCTTCTGGGCCTTCTCGTAGCCGGATGGGACTCCGTCTCTTCTCCCTAACGCCACCTGACACCAGTCATGGTCAAGTCACGTCATCTGACAGACATCCTGTCAGCACGACCGTTGGTGGGTCCATAGTTCACGGAATCGAGATGTCGTTTTAATGCGTACGTGGAGATCGAGGCGACATAATCATCGCGTGGGTCCTTCCCAGTTCCTTCCACGACGCGTGGCGGTTACACTGTAGCATTTGCACGAATCTTGGCGCGGTTTGGTGGATATAAGGGGTGAGGATTCTCCTCTTCCTTTCTTCACCTGTTCCCTTGCCGCTTCATCTCCTCCAAATCTCCCCCGCACGCACAGAGCTCCTCTACTTTCCCCCAAAAACTCCCATCGCCGCCCATCCTAGGTCACCAGCTCAGCGGAGAAACGGCTTCTTCATCCTCTTCCGGTTTGGCGGCAGCGGCGGCGACGGGGGCGACAGAGGCGGCGGCGGAGAAGGAAAGCTATCGCGGGGTCTGGATCCCCTGCGTGCTGGATGACGAGAAGCTCCGTGGCGTGGAGACAGAAGGGCTCCTCCGCACCGGCGACTGGCAAAGTGGCTTCGGGGAGACCGTCCCCAACCCGCATGTCGGCGAGCGGGTCCACTTCGGCACCCACCTTGATAGAGGTTTGTCGTTTCCTCCCTCGGAATTCTTTTGCGAGGTGATAGATCACTATAGTGTTCAACTCCACCATCTTCCTCCCAACTCTCTCCTAGAGATGAGCGCCTATGCGGCTTTGTGTGAGGGATTTCTCGGCATTAGGCCGAGTCTTACCTTATTCCGGTACTACTTCCATGTCCGGAGAAATTCTATCACTGTCGGTGTTCCTTATATCACCGGTACAATTAGTTTTTCACTTAGACGTGTGCGCGCATATCCCAAGATCTTAGCTAGTGACTTGGTCAAACAGTGGCCAGCCACCTTCTTTTATCACAAGGATATTCCGGCTCCCGACAAAGCCACCACTTTGCCGGCTTTCATCGACGGAGCTGCCACGGCCCAACCGTCTTGGGACAAGGCCCCTCCGGCTCTCAATGACGATCTGATCCTCGCTAAGAGGCGGGTCAAATATCTGATCAAACACAAAGGACTAAAGGGATCCGACTTGGTCCAATGTTGGGTGTCACGTCGGATCCAACCCCTTCAGTACCACGGAGACCGACTGATGCACTCCATCACGTCGTCCAAGAAAGATTCCCTCCGCATCAGCCCCAGAGCCTATACCTCGCAAGGTTATATAAGCCAGATTAAATGGCTGATAAGGGAGCGGATCGAGAGGAGGATCCCGGAGGTTTCTCTGGATATCCATACGGTGGAAAACCCCGTAGTGCCGGTAAACTTCTAACAATAAAACTTTTTATGTGTTTCAATCTTTAGGTTTATATCGCAATACTAATATGTTTTCTTCTTTTCAGCTTGCTGACCTCCCCGAGTCGGAACTTGCTCCACTCGAGGGATATCCTCCAGAGTTTTCTCAGGAGGCAGAACTGGTCCCATTGCTGGACATTGCGCTTAAGAAACGCAAGGCTCCGACAGTGGATATCGGCACAAAGGAGGTGCCTATCGTGAAGAGGTAACTTTCAACACAATTTCCGCCTTTGTACCTGACTCGAATTTTCTTCCGAGATGTAATGTTTTCGACTTTATTACATTCTCAGAGCTAAGCAGCTCATCAAGGGTAAGGGGAAGGGAACTTCTTCAAAGCCCCTGCGATAGACGAAGCTTTCCATGGCTTCTCCTGTCGTGGCTCCTCCGACTCCTGCCCCCCAACCTTCCGCAACGCCGGTGATCATTCCTTCTCCGGCTATCGCAGAAGATCTGGCTCCTTCAATGGATCCTGTGATCCTTGAATCACAAACTAACGTCACCATGAGTGAGTCAGGTATAGATAAGGTTGAACCCTCTTCGGGTAATGATCCCTCGACAGAGATCTTCACCGAAAACCTTCTCAGCAATCTAGGTCTTGCCAAGTTTGGCTTGTCCCGGAAATCTGCGGAAGAGATCCAGCGGCTAGCCAGGCAATGCCTGGAGAAAAGAAATTTATCTGCCGAAGAAGAAGCACAAGAGGCAGAGGACATCAAGTACTCTGACCTTCTTGCACAAGTGCGTCTTCGCGATGAGAGGATAAGGACCGGTGAGCTTCCAACAACGCCAGTGGTCCCTCTGACTCTCGCTGAGAAGGTTGCTGTTGAAGTAAATGCGAGTTTGGATAAACTTACTCGCGAGCAATATGTAAGTCGGAATTCTAACTCTTGTTTTCCCTCATTTCATATCATATCCTCTAGCCCCCAAGCATGAAGTAGGATATATAATCCGGGTTTATGCTTCCTTAGGATGCCAAATAATGAACTAGTTTAGCCCCCAAGGCTCGTGCTGATATTAGTAAAAATATTAGCCCGAGTCTTTAGTAGACTTCTGACTTTGGGTATTCTGACTTACATAAAGTATGTTCCTATAACCAGGATTTGTTGAAAAATGTCTGCAACAAGCAGAGAGAGATCAAGGCTCTCCGACTTAAGAATGCTGAGCTTAAGGTCTCCAAGGATGAGGTCGAAGGTAAACATTTCGAGACTCAAACCTTGTCTTTCATGTTTTCATAGTCGAATTTTTACTGAACTGTTGTTCTTTTTTGACTTATAGCGCTGGTAAAACAGTCCTACACCATGATTGAAGAGGCCGAGAACCTCAAAACTTTGGTGGTGGAGAACAAGGAACTTTGCCAAGAGCTGGATAAGCTCAAAGCGGATCATGAGAAGAGCATAACTCAAGTTCTCGAGTCCTCCTCCATGGCTACTGATGAGCCTGATCGCAAGATTGCTGCTCAAGATCAGAAAATCTTGGACCTCAATAATGAGTTGTGCAGAGAGAAGGACCTTTCCAAAGGGCTCCGGGCTGAACTCCGGAGTCTTCGGGAAGAGAAGACCAAGATTGACGACATCATCTTCGGTATGTTCCATCTGTCTGACTTGTCCATTTTCTTCGACTTCTTTCAATGTCGGATTTTCTTAACTGTTTTGTGTATAGGTCCTCTGAACTTGACGGACTCCACCTCCGCCAAGCCCCGCACCCACCGGCTTACCTAATTCGGTGACCTGCTTCATGACTTCTGCTAATCCCTTGAGGATATTGGCGAAGCTCTCAAGATTCCGGACATGCATAGCATGCCGGATTTTCAGGTGCAGGACAAGGCGAAGGAGATGCCACAACTTGTCCAGGATTGGAATATGTCCTACGCGCGATCCGCAGCGCAGAATGCTCTCACCATGGTCATGAGCCATCATGGAAGCATGGAGATATGGCAAGTGACCCGAGGGTATTCTACAGTGGATGCAGACGGCTAGGAGCAGGACATCAAGGCTATTATGGACTCCTGTGCCGGATATGGGTGTCATGTGGCTGATTTGACCAGCTATGACACTCCCTTCTTCACCCGCGTGGACACTCCGCCTCCGCCTCCAGAAGAAGCAGCAGAAGTTTCCGACGATGACCGCACCGTTTCGGATGTGGACATCTCGGAATGATATCAAGGCGATGTATCCAGTGAGCCGGCAGCTCCTTCTTCTCCTCCTGCATCATAGATTGCCAGAAACATTTGTATTATTCTGAAAAACATGATGGGTCTGTAAATATGCAGTACTATGATTTTGCTAGTGCTAAGCTTTTGATCTATTTAGAACTTTTGGCTTTAAATTTTTGTGTGCCTGAAATGTTTACATAAGCACTTGAACTTTTTTGCCTATACTTATCGTTTATCTGGCTTTCCGCCTCGTCCCTTTCGTGAGCCGGCTAAACCTTCTGCCCGGAAACTTTGCCGAGCAACGAAGCTTAATTGCTAAACTAGTTTAAACTCGGAAACAAAGCCGGCTTCCAGTACCAACAATTCACTACTCGGAAAATACCCGCATCCGGCAATCAGACAAATAACCAAAGTAAAGACTAGAAACTTTAGAGTTATACCCGAGGGTAGCAATTTTAGAATCGGAAATCTAAACGAGAACGAACATGAGCATAAAGTACTTTCAAGCATTCTGGGATTTTCGACTATGATCATTCGGAAATAAGATGGTAAAAACTTCTCAGAAAAACTTGAGGCAACCAAAACTTTTATTTCTCACAGAACATGTACATATATATGATTACAAAGAAGGATAAACTAAGAATAAAAGGGACGTAGCTGAGCAATATTCCATGGTTTGTCTAACTCATCCGGATTTGTACTGCCTCCAGCTCTCTTTCTCTTCTTAGTAGCAGGTCTTTCTTTGACTGGCCTCATATCAGTTAAGTAGTACGAACCATTGTGCAATACTTGACTAACTAAAAAGGGCCCTTCCCATACTGGGGAAAGTTTGTGCTTTCTTTGTTGCAGAAGCCGGAGAACCAAATCGCCTTTATTGAAAGATCTATTTCTGCCTCTCTAGCTATGATACTTGCGTAACTTCTACTGATAGGCTGTTGATCTCATTTCAGCAACGACGCGAACTTCTTCGACTGTCGAGATCATTTTGTCGAGAAATCTCGACATTCTCTTCAATATACACGGCCACTCTAGGAGAAGTGTGAATCAAATCACTAGGAAGAACTGCTTCTGCGCCATAGACCAAGAAGAAAGGTGTGTATCCGGTTGACCTGTTCGGAGTCGTTCGTAAACTCCATATTACAGAGGGTAATTCTTCTGCCCAAGCCCCCGCAGCACGTCGTAGTGGTGCTTCGAGTCTCGGTTTTAGGCCTTGTAGGATTAAACCATTTGCTCTTTCGACTTGTCCGTTAGCCTGTGGATGTGCGACTGACGCAATGTCAAGCCGGATATTTTGCTCGTTGCAGAATTCGGCTAATTCTCCCATAGAGAAGTTACTCTCGTTGTCTGTGATAATGCTATGCGGATAACCATACCGGATTATAACATCCTCGACAAGTATTTTGGCTGTTGCTCCATCACAACTAGTGACAGGTTTAGCCTCAATCCATTTGGTGAATTTATCCACCATCACCAAGAGGTGAGTAAATCCACTTGGAGCTCGTTTAAATGGTCCTACCATATCAAGCCCCCAGACCGCAAAAGGCCATGTTATAGGTATTGTTCGCTGCTGATCAGCCAGAACATGAGCTTATTTGGCATACTTTTGGCAGCCTTTGCATGTCTTGACTAATCGTTCGGCATCTGCCTGAGCTGTAAGCCAGAAAAATCCGTGTCTAAAAGCTTTTGCCACTAAAGATTTGGCTGCAGCGTGGTGACCACACAGACCGCAAAAGGCCATGTTATAGGTATTGTTCGCTGCTGATCAGCCAGAACATGAGCTTATTTGGCATACTTTTGGCAGTCTTTGCATGTCTTGACTAATCGTTCGGCATCTGCCTGAGCTGTAAGCCAGAAAAATCCGTGTCCAAAAGCTTTTGCCACTAAAGATTTGGCTGCAGCGTGGTGACCACACTAGCCTTCATGGATTTCTCTTAGGATTTCCACTCCTTCTTCCGGAGATACGCAGCGCTGAAAACCCCCAGAACACTCCGCTTATAGAGCTCACCTTTAACTATAGTATAAGCTTTTGCTCGTCGGATGATCTGCCGGCTCAGAACCTCGTCTTCGGGTAATTTGCCATCTACCAGATAATCAAGGTAGGGTTGGGTCCAGCTGGGAATTACAGCTAGGACTGCTATTAAAGGTGAGTCGGATTTGGTCGGATATTCCTCATCTACTCCCTTTACTGAGGGAACTTTGAGGTGCTCTAGAAAAGCGCCATTCGGGACCTCTTTCCGCGTAGAGCCTATCCGAGATAGTGCATCTGCTTCCTCATTTTCTGCTCGAGGGATGTGTTGAACCTCAAACCCTTCGAACGATTTAGATAAATCATCCATGACAGCTTTATATGCTGCCATGTGTTTATTTGCATTACAAATATCCGACACTTGTTGAGCAACAAGATCCGAATCTTCGTAACACATCAAACATCGGATGCCAATATCCTTAGCAATCCGGATTCCATGCAGCTGTGCTTCATACTCGGCAATATTATTTGTCACTGTGAAGTGGATCTGCAACACGTATAGAAGTTTATCTCCTCGGGGTGATTTGAGCACCATGCCAGCCCCTGAGCCCCCTCGAGCCTTAGACCTATCAAACTAGAGGGTCTAGTATTCCAACTCAGGGAGGGTCATGTTCTCCTTCGTCTCTGTCCAATCAGCGGCAAAGTCAGCAAGGATCTAGGATTTGATTGCTGTCCGAGGTTTATACTCAATATCAAAAGTTGAAAGCTCTATGCTCCATTTGGCGACGCGTCATGTGGCGTCACTGTTGTTGATTATATCTCTCATGGGAGCTGTGCTCACCACGGTAATTGGATGCTCCTGAAAATAATGTCGTAGCTTATGAGATGCTAGAAAAACACCGTAAGCCAACTTTTGATAGTGCGGATACCGCTGTTTGGATTCTGTCAGGACCTCGCTGACAAAATATGTCGAACGCTGCACCAGGTGTTCCTAATTTTCCTCCGGTCTCTCCACCACCATGACGATACTAATGACCTTGTTTGTCGCAGAAAGATAAAGCAACATCGGTTCCTGTGGTTCCGACGCAGCAAGGATAGGAGCAGATGAGAGTACTTTCTTCAGGTCTTGTAGTGCAGCTTCAGCTTCATCGGTCCAAACAAAATCCTTGGTCTTTTTCAGGAGTTTATATAATGGTGCGGCTCTTTCTCCAAACCGGCTTACAAACCGACTGACTGCAGCAATGCAACCAGTTAGTCTTTGTACGTCCTTCAGGCAAGTTGGCTTGGAAATATTGAGTATAGCCTTGATTTTGTCCCGGTTCACCTCTATGCCTTGTTGAGACACGATGAAACCTAACAATTTTCCGGCTGGTATTCCAAAGAAACATTTCTTCGGGTTAAGCATGATGTTGTATTTTCGTAGATTGGCGAATGTTTCCTACAAGTCGGAAATCAGCGTTTCCTTCTTTTTGGACATCACCGCAATATCATCCACGTATGCATGTACATTGCGTCCGAGTTGGTCATGGAGGCAACGCTGCATCGTGCGCTGGTACGTAGCTCCTGGGTTCTTCAGCCCAAAGGGCATCGTAACAAAACAGAAGGTTCTGAAGGGGGTTATGAATGAAGTTTTGACTTTGTTAGATTCCTTCATCCGGATTTGGTGATAACCGGAATATGTGTCAAGAAAACAGAGAAGTTCCGAGCCTGCCGTAGAATCGATAACTTGATCAATTCTAGGCAGAGCGAACGGATCTTTTGGACAAGCCTTGTTCAAGGCAGTATAATCAACACACATCCTTAAATCAGTGGTGTCCTTTTTAGGGACCATTACAGGAATGGCCGACAACTCAGTGTGGATGACCTCTTCTATGAATCCGGCTAACTCGAGCCGTGCTAGTTCCTTAGCTACCGCCTTAAGCTTTTCATCGCCGAAACATCGTAAGGACTGTTTGACGGGTTTAGCGTTCGGGTTTACATTTAAAGAGTGCTCGGCAAGTTCCCTAGGCACTCTAGTCATGTCAGTTGGCTGCCATGCGAAGATATCTTGATTTGCTTGGAGGAACTTGACGAGCGCGCTTTCCTATGCGCTACCTAGGCCTACGCCTATCTGGGTCACCTTGGAGGGGTCATCATCCTTCAACGGCATCTTCTTCGTCTCTTCTGATGCCTTGAACTCCGGATTTGGCTTTGTCACCTCCTTCTTTGTTGCGGGCATCTCGGACGGATCTATGCTCTTCTTGATCTCCTGGTACTCCTGGGCGTGCAACACAGCTTCAGCAAAGGCGGCATTTCCATCCTCGCACTCTCGCGCTTTCTTCAGGTCTCCCCTGATAGCGATTACGCTGTTGGGACCTGGAATTTTCATCATATTGTAAATGTAACACGGACGAGCCATAAAAGCCTAGTAAGCCGGACGCCCAAATATAGCGTGGTACGCGCTCTTGAACGGGACCACTTCGAAGGAAATTGCCTCCGTCCGATAATTCTTTGGAGTTCCAAAGGTAACATCCAAAGTAATCTCCCCCAGGGAATTAACTTGTCTTCCTGGGACAACTCCGTGAAAAATCACAGAGCTATGGTTCAGCTGGGTCTCCGAGATCTTCATCCAGTGTAGCGTTTCGACATAGAGAATATTGATACTTCTACCACCGTCCATGAGGGTCTTGGAGAAACCATAACCGTCAATAAGTGGATTGACGATTAAGGCGTATTTTCCTCGCCTGTGCAACTTAGGCGGATGATCAGCACGGTCAAATGTGATTGCCACTTCCGACCAGTCCAAGAATTGGGAGACAGCCAGAACTGTGGCATTGAGCTCATGTAGAACTGCTTTCTTAACCTTTGTTGGTTGAGATCCGAGGAAGGTGACATAAGTGTCTTTCTTGGTCGGAAATTTTTTCTTCCCTTCCGGCTTGGGATTTGAAGCATCAGCTTCCTCCATGTCGGAATCTTCCTTGGTCTCTTTATCTTTTTCGGGATTCTTCTTTCCCTTCTTATGCTTAGCTTTGTAGCCCGCGGTGTCATCTCTTTTGATGTCGTCATTGAAACGACATTCGGAGTTGGTGTGGGACGAGCCCCCATTGGCGTCTAAGTGATGCACACATGGGTTATTGGCAATGTCGGCCCAAGAGTAGGTTTTGCCTGGTTGTTGGTCTCCTCTACCTTGGACTCTTGAAGTTCCACGGCCACGCCCGCGGCCTCCGCCGTGTCCTCCAGACCCGAAAGTAGCAGTGACCACTGCCGTTTCCGCGTTGGGTTTTTCTTCCGAGGTATTTTTGCGCTTCTAAGCTTGTTGCTTTGGTTGTTTTGCCGACTGTGGCACATCTAAGGCATTGAGTAATCCCTCTGCATCGTCGTCAGCATCTGCATACTTGCTCGCTGTTTCTATCATTTCTCCAAATCAGTGACTTTGTCACACTTCAAATAATGACGCAGTAGACCAATTGGGAGACCTGCAATGAAAGCTTGAATCGCAGTTTGATCATTTACTCCTTCATAGGAGTTCTTGGTGTCGATCCATCATCCGAGGTAATCCTGGCAAGTTTCTCTGGCCTTCTGGGTGCAACGCTGTAGGTCTCCGACCGTACAGGGCCTCTAGTATGTGCCTTCGAAATTCCGAAAGAACGCACTTTACATGTCATACCAGTTGTGGATGGTGTTCTCTGGAAGTTCATTAAGCCATGATCGTGCCGTCTTCCGCAACATAAGTGGGAGAGATCGGGTTGCGACCAGGCTATTTCCGCCTTTGGCGATGCAGCAAGCTTGGAAAAAATCCTGTAGCCAGGTATCTGGCCGAGCAATGCTGTCGTAGGCTTGGATATGTATTGAGATAGAAAATCCTTCCGGGAATCTCGTAGCTCTGATGCATGGTCCGAAGCACTTCGGGCCCACGTAGATATCATCATTTTCGTAGCGCCGCGCCTCTATGTTGGAATTTATCCTGTGCCTTGCATCGTTCGGGGATAGAGATCATCCCGAATGTCGGCTGTGGCTGCGGTGCCTTGGAGCCGGACTTCGACTTCTGCCACCACCTCCTCCGCCACGCCGTCCTCCTTGTCCCTCTTGAGAGCCGTTGTGATGACTACTTGGTGGAGAGGGTGGGGCAAGTAGATTGTTTCCGGCTGTTCGCCGGCCTCCATCCGGAGCATCTTTATTCCGGTTCCAGGGAGGGTCTTCACTACGACGAGCCCCCTGCCGACTTGTCCTGGCATGGTTTCCGTCGTTCCTTCGTCCATCGTTCCCACTACGGTGAGGCTCAGCCGGACGGCTTGCATGTCTAGGAGGTGGCATTTTTTGACGATCCTCCTCCCGACGTTTCTCTTTATCTTCTCCCCTTCGACCGTTCAACTCTCGTCGGGGAGGGTTCCTCGAATACAGTGCAGCAATGGCATCTTGCTCGGCCGCTGGAACGACGTTGCTCTAGTCACGTACAGTTCTCTGATGCTGTCCTGATGATCCGGTTCTGGAGTAGTTGTCTTCCCGTCGGTCGGAATAGTGATGCTGTTCCTGAACACGTTGGGGCCTTATATCATTCCAGGCTGAGTCCGTGTGACATTGGTCGGATTTCGAGACCAGTTTTCCACTTTCGGACTTCGCAGCCATCTGTTGCTCTAGACCCTTGGTGAGTAGCTTGATGCCCAATCGAACCTGTTATGGGCCTGGGTTATTTGACAGAATATCTCGAGCTGCGACAGTGTTCTGTACTGGCGTTGGGTACACCAGATCTCCTTTGCTGTCGAGATGAGGCATCCCTAGATCTCCTTCAAAGAGGACCCTGTTCACTTCTGGAAATTGACCGTCACGTGTGTAACGTTTCCGGGTCTTCTGATGCAACCGAGACATGTAATCCTTAGTTGCCATGCGTTTCTTTTCCTCCTCGATGTTTTTGGCTTCATCCAGGAGTTGTTGACGACGCGCTTCTAGGGCTTGGGCCCTTTCGTCTAGCTCTTCAGCAGTAAGTTCTGCAACTATAGGGATCGGTGTGGTTAATGCAGCATCGATGAGTTTAGCGCACCTTCGGTGATCACGTGTCCATCCACCGATTCTTCTTTTTTCGGCTCTTCTGGGATAAGTGCTCCATTCGAGTCTTCCTCATATTCCTCGGTGATCACCTCCTCTGTCAGAGGGTCTTTTGCCAGGGTCTTGTTCTTCTTGTTCTTCTTCTTTGCATTCTTGGCAGCGCCGGTAGCAAAGATGGCTTTGGGTCCTTTTCCGGAGTCAAGATCTGATCGGTACTTTCGGACATCTGGACTTTGGGATTATCTCTGACTTCCATGTCATCCTGCGCTTTGGGAGAGTGTTCCCCGGATCCTTCATCCATGGCTTCTCCTTCCTCTGCAGCTTTGGAGTTATACTCCTCTTCGTATTCCGCGGAGAACTTTCAGAAATCCGCTGACGTCATCGACTCATCCGAGGATGCGGGTACGTTGGCGTTTGTTCCTATTGCCTCCAGCACAGAGTCGGTGTTTTCTCCAGCATCAGCAGAGCCGGATCTGGATCCCACATATTCGACGAAGTGCAATGCGTGCTTCCTGAGGTACCTGCGGCTCTCGCGATCAGCTTTGTCGAAACTTTTGATGGTCTCGAGAATTGCATCTGCGCTTGCATCTTACATTATCATACGTCGCAGTGTGTACCTTAGGAAAGGCCTGTCTATCCCGACGTCATCAGAGCCGGAATCAGTGTCGTTGATATGCTCCTCCTGGATTTCGACTTCCACGGGTGGGTCGATCTGGGATCCGGCTTCTCCAAGGAGATCCACTCCAGATTCGACTTTGACCGCTAGGTCTTCCTCAGGCTCGTTTTTCTCCACTATCTCCGCAACTGGTGCGGGCTAGGTGGGATTAGGGTTTTCTGAGATCCAGAACTCTGCCGCCTCTGCGAACAAAGGGGACCCAGAAGATTCTCCTGCCTCTATCATCACCGCTGGGGTGGGTGGGGCTGGCTCAGCAAAACCGATGTAAACATTGATCTCGCCAAAAGACATGATTGTGTAGGCAGTCACGGCCTCCCTAGCCGGAATCCAAGTCTCGTCGAGAACGATGAGAGGGACATCGCTGGCGTAGAGGACACGACCGACGATGATAGTCTCGCCGATTCCGATTCTTGCAGATTCCGCTCAGAACGCAGATCCGAAGCTCACTGGCCCCACGGTGGGCGCCAACTATCGTTGGATTGATGACAAGTACGCCATGAGGGGGTCCTCGAGGCGTGCGGAAGAGAGGGGTGTGAGACGTACGGTGTTTCAGGATGGTGAGCACACAAGTTTACCCAGGTTCAAATCCGCCGGCTTTGGACGGATCCTACTCCTGCTAGCAATCCAGTAATACGGCAGAGCTGGAATATGGGTTACAAGGGTTTCGCCTGTGCGAGTTGAGATTGTAGACTATTGAGGTGTGCCCTAAAGGCTCTCCCTAGGACGGCTTATATAGATATCCGGCCTAGGGTTTATAGGAGAGATCTATCTGGCTACGACTAAGAGTCGGTTACAGAGTACATCTTGAACTACAAGTAATATTATGGGCCTAAGTCGATAGGTCTTCTGGGCCTTCCCGTAGCCGGATGGGACTCCGTCTCTTCTCCCTGACTGGGCCGCCCGTGAAGCAAAGCTCTAACCCGAAGTGGGCCACCCTGGTCAGTGAGAAACTGTGACGATACCGGAAAGTATATCCCCAACAGAAACCCAATTTGTTGATTCGACACAAGGGGAGCCAAAGAATATTTATAATCCTTAACAACTGAGTTGTCAAATCAGCAGCACCTAGAAACAATCTTGCTCACAGCAGTTTATCAGTAGCAACAGTTTTGTAGTAGGAGTAGCAAAGTAGCAGCAACAGTAAAGTAAAGACAACAGTAACAATAGCAGTAAACAGTAGGATTCGAGTGCGGTAGGCATAGGGATGGATGGACGGGCGTTGCATGGACAAGACAATTCACATAGCAATCAGAACATAGGGCAATTGCAGATAAATAAGATAAAGCATCCAAGTACTAGATAATCCTAGGCATGTGTTCCATATATAGTCATACGTGCTCGCAATGAGAACTTGCACAACATCTTTTGTCCTGCCAGCCCGTTTGCAGCGGGGGCTCAAGGGAACTACTGGCAATTAAGGTGCTCCTTTTAATAGAGCACCAGAGCAAAGCATTAACACTCCATGAACACATGTGATCCTCACATCAAAGCTATTCCCTCCAGTTATCCCGATTTCTGTCACTTCAGGGCCATTGGTTTCGGACAACAACATGTGTATACAACTTGCAGATAAGACCAAAAACAATACTATCATAATGAATCAATAACATGTTCAGATCTGAAATCATGACACTCAGGCCCTAGTGACAAGTATTAAGCACAACAAGTCGCAACAAAGTCATAAAGCACTAATAAAAGATACTAGGCACCATGCCCTAACAATCTGATGCCATTACATGAACGATCTCATCCAATCCCTACCATCCCCATGGCCTACAATGGGGGATTACTCACTCATAGATGGGGGAAACATGGATGGTCAATGGAGAAGCGATGATGATGATGATGATGGCGATGATCTCCTCCAATTCCCCGTCCCGGCAGGGTGCCAGAATGGAGTTTCTGGTGCTGTTTCGTGGAATATGGTGGTGGCGGCGGAGCAGAACTCCTTCTAGAAAAACGTCGAGCCCCTCGGAGTTTTTAGGTCAGAAGGTAACTTATAGGCGAAGAGGGAGACCGAGGGGGTGCTTGGGGCGGCCAGACCATGCCCTGGCGCGGCCTTGGGGCACCCGCGCCTGGGGGTGGTGTGGCTAGGCCCTGTCCCTCCTCCGTCTCGTATTCTGGCTCCGTGAGTCTTCTGGAAAAATAGGCACTTTGGCTTTTGTCCCGTCCAATTTCGAGAATATTCATTTTCTGACTTTCCTGGAACCAAAAATAGCAGAAAATAGGCAGCTGGCACTGTGGCTCTTGTTAATAGGTTAGTCCAAGAAATCATATGAAAAGTACTCCAAAGTGTGGACAAAACACAATAAAGTGGATAAAACCAAGCATGGAACATCAAAAATTATAGATACATTTGCAATGTATCACTCTCCTCTCGCCCATCTTAGACGACCGGGCGCCGCCACCACCACCGGGATCGGTGGCGGCGACGGCCGGGACAACCCCCTTTGAGTCAGCGGCGGCTAGGGTTTGGGGGCCTCCGGAGCCGTCCACGCGGACGACCCAGGAGGGAGCTGCTGTCAAAAAATTGGATCCCGTGGAGCCATGATAGGGCGAGTTAGCTAATGGTGGCCAGGATGACAATTGGACTTTGAAGGAGGCTGTAGGATGCCACGATTTATTTAACAAACTAGAGGATCAGCACAATTATTTGCACAATATTGACAATACCACACAGGTGTATGCTCACTGTGTTAAAAAAAGAAACACACCTGCAAAAGATAAAGGCATTTAGATGGTGAAGCCTGCACATCAGAAAAAACATTGCTTGCGCACACCATAATAGCATTTAGATGGTGAAGGTTGCACATCAGAAAAAAGAAACACATCACCACCTTACCTCATGCTTGCCACTAGAAAAACTTGTAGGTCCAACTGAATGACCTAGGGCAATGTTTTATTCTCATGGTGTGCCATGCTATGACTTTCTTGAAAGGGGCTTCTGCTGGTGGCGGCATCCCAACTCTTGCTGGAGCAAGACATGTCATCGTTGAAAAGTGGAGTGTTGGGTATCTTGCCAGGCAAGAGGTTGCACGCTAGAGAGGTGCTAGATAAAGGTAACTGTGCAAGCGATTAGTCAAGCAGTTTCCATAGAAAAGGAGGGAAAGAGTCGTGATGGTGGGAAGGGGGTTGCATATGGGATGCTTGGACCATGTGGTTTGTAAAAGGGCATTTAAAACCTACATACGGTTCATCCTTCACTTACGCAACTAAGAGAAACTAATCACCCTTTGGCTTACCATGAGAGTAATGAGCTGCATGTCATCTCCTGCGTTTTTTCAGCATGAAGGAAACAACATGCATGTACTGAAGGGAACGGTGCATTTTCTTTCCTTACGCTAGGCTGGACTGGACATGCAACGGACTTTCTAATGGTGGACCATGGGTAAGTGTACGGTCAAGATTATTCGAATCGGACGGCTCTGAATATGCGATGATGTGGCTAGTATGCATATTGAGATAGATAAACTTTAATGACTCTTAGTGGAGGTCTACTTTATAAGAATATATAGATAACCAGTGAACTGGCTCTTTATCTTTTCAAGATACTCCCCTACGAAGTCACACTGCAATTGATCTCACAGTAGCATGCTCAATTGTGTCCTTTATGAAAGTCATGCACTTTTTGTTGGCGGTGAGCCACTTTTTGTTCTCTAGGGTATATACCATCTCCAACGGAGCATAATCCCTTTCCTTTTTGTCCCATGTAGTATCATCATCTTTATCATCTCGGAGTGGCTCTATAGGTTTGGTGGGCTGGGGAGTCTCGACAACCTAGTCCACCTCGGTACAAACAAAACCAAGTCGACTTTCTTTCTCCATTCAAAGTAGTTGTGGAACATCCTTGATGCAGCTCATCAAGTAGTAACCTCCTGAAAACCACAATGAAGTGAGATCATAACAACAATTGCATGTATTAATCCAACGTTGGTCAGAACTAACACATACAACTGTTTGTGCAATTAAATCTATATCATCATTGGGCAGAAAATAGAGATAAATGCACAAAAATAACCACTTTACACGTAACCACTAATCATGATCATGCTATTAACAGCGTTGGTCAGAAAAATAACATGAACATAATTAGAATAAACACTTTAACATGCTCTTAGAATTTAATTATCTCTTTTGTTCTATTTAAATTTAAAGAGTACTTTTTAACTATTTGCAGCGAAAAATATGAATAAAAATTCATAAACTTTAAACTTTTTAGAAGCATTATTTATACTTTTCTATTTTCTAAAACAAACATCCCATTGGTTCAGTTTAAATATAAAAAATAGACTAAAAATGATTCAAAAATGCAAAAAAGCAGCTTCTCTAAATGAGCGTTGTGCAAAACGGGGCAGTAAAAAAGAAACGGCCCACGCCCTCTGTGCGGCGCGTAACGCGCCCTCGGACGGCAACGGCCTCCTGTGCTCTCACCCGTGTGTAGCGGTGCTTCTGTCCACTTGCCCGGCAACGACCCAGAGGGCCTAGCACCACCCCTGCGCGCTGCTCCTAGCTGTCCGATCTCGCCTCAGCACATCCAACGGACGTGCATGCTCGTCGCTTGCTCAAAACGCCCGAGGCTGACCACGCAGGAACCATAGCTCCCCATTCTCCTCTCCACCCCCGCTGCTCTCTCTGCGTCTGGCGGCGGCGGGTGGCTCGGCGAGGAGGCCATGCCGCCTGACCCTTGGCCGGCAACGATCCCCTCCCTGTGGCCCTTCCTCTGTCCCATCCTCCCCCCTCACCCCACACTCCTCCACGAGGCTGAGAGGCAGAGAGGAAGGCTCCGTGGTGGCGCCTACCTGCCCCTCTTGCCGGCGAGCGCATCCACCCGAGGGTGGGTGTGCCGCTTTCAAGCGGCTCAGGCAGAGGCTCCCTTTTCCGGCGAGACAAGGGCGATGACGACCGGTGGTGTCACTCGATTTGCTTTTCTGTTTGGGGAATCTTTTTCTTTTCTTTTACAGGGTGTGATTCCTGTGTACTGTCTCTGTTGTAACTAGGGTGGTGGGGCGACTGTGAGTGTAGAAACTAGGGTTTCTTTCCTTTTTCTGTTTTCGATCTAGGGTTAGGAACATCTCTCTGTCTTTCTTTCTAGATAAAAAAAAACATTCTACCCGAGGTAAATCTAGATCCTAGGAGCTCTGATACCATTGTTTGTTTTGTAGGAACTTGCTATGGTAGATCTAACCGGGTAGGTACTGTCTATGCCACAAACTTGTTGGTTCTAAGAAGTGACTGAGAGACAGAGAGATCGGGGAGATGGGTGTGTACCTTCTCCCTGGCTAGAGGAGCTTGATGGAGTGGTCATGGCGGAGAGCGACGGCGACGACGAGAGTAGTGGTGCACTAGGCGGCGGCGGAGCTTCCCACTACTCCTGCGCTTCCCTAGATCGGTGGGGTTATCGGCGGGTCGTACGGCGCGCGGTGAACCTCGTGTCGCGAGCCGTCGGCCCCCACCTATCTTTATAGCGCAATGCAGCATGGGGCCCACCACCCATGTAGGGTTGGGCGCCCCCGATCAGGGCGCGAGTCAAAAGGGTCCGGTGTCCGGTAGGCCATTGGGCCCACGCGGGAGGAGATCAATCTAACAGATGTCTTTTAGTGTGTAGGTTCAAAGCGAATCTACAAATAAAAGATGTCTAGATACATTCGTTTCATAAAAGTTAAAACATCTTATATTTTGAAAAAGAGGGAGGAGATGTAAGAAATACTCCCTGTCTCAAAATAGATGTCATAAAATTGAATGTATCTAGACACTATTTAGTATTAGATATATCCATTTACGACATCTATTTTGAGACGGAGAGAGTACCTGAATAATCAACCAACGGTGTCAGATAAAATATCCCGAGGAATTAAGAAACAAAGATGAAGCCCCTTGCAAGCCTTCAAGGCATGTAGTAACCAACTGGGAGTACTAACCTAAATAATGCATTCCATTCTCCAAAAACAAAAGCATTTCTACTCTGCCCGTTCTTATATTATTCTCATGCTTTCCATAGCACCACAAGTCATAGCAACCGGCAAGATGTAAGAACTCCAAAGGTTATGTTGTCTATCTCACTATGGTAGGAATAAAATGCATTCGGGAAAATATCGACAACTGATGTCCTGTTAGCGTATCCGACGGTGCTTCATGAAGTACTCCATTATTTTCATTGGCGAAAGTAGACTCGGGGTTTTGGACATCGAGTATGTCTGGATTGTGATCAAAGTTTACCTTACTAAAATATCTGCTCTGGATAAAATAGTCATCTTTGTTCTAACTTTTAGAGTACGGATATATATATATATACTAGTTAAGTGCCCGTGCGTTGTCACGGTCCTTCAGTTTTTTTTCTTATCTTATATATGTAAATGTGATTCAAGTTATAAAAAATATGTGCATAACTAAATGCCCGTACATTACTTCTGTACAATAATGCATTTTTTCCAAAGATGTTATCATTTTTCATAAAAAAATTCATATTTTCCGTCAAGTTACCATTTTTCCGTTTGTGCAGATTACTACCTACTATTACATCTGAATTTTTTGTTGTTGTGATGTCATGTATCTTTTCTCCATGTTTAATGGACTCTAGTATTGTCTCTGTCACCTTTGGCAATAGTACACGGCAAAAAAACAAAAATCACAACATTCATCACTTCTCTACCATTTTCCACTGTCATGATGCATATATGAGTTAGCGATTTGGGAAGCCAGATGCAGGTGGTGTGTCGGTCCCAAATTCTCTCTTAAACTTGATAGTATAATTCTGAATGACAACTTTGGAACACCCAGGTTATAGTACATTAGCTGATATTACAGCGCACCACCGGTGGATGTGCATGTGCCGCTGCGAGCTCCCCCGTTCCTGGAAGGAGGATGCGAGCCTCCAGAATAACGGAATTCCACACAAACCCACGAGCACAAGATCTTTAGTCCTTACTCTTGAGTCCTTACTCTTGCTTCCCCTGAGAAAAAATTCAGAATAGAGGACACCTACTTGTCTCTTTTTTTGCGGTAGGACAGGTGCACCTGCGTCAATAGCCATGAACAATCACACAACTGATAACCCAACCAGTTGATAATTGCGCTGTGCTTAGGTTCATTCTTCACCTGCCACACTCATTTTTAATTTGCAGCTCCCGTAAGATAGTGGGAATGATTGATCATGTGCAGTATTGAATCGGTTTGATGTGCTGCTTAGGACTTAACACCCTGTAGTTTTCTCTATAGACTATCATGTTTTTTATTTCCAAGCATAAACTACATATCTTATATTTTTATAGAATGCTAAACCAACTACAGGTAACCAATGCAAATTAATTTACGATCTAAATCTAGAAACACATCTTCTAAAATTATTCAAGTACCTAACAGAACTATCTTAGCAAGTTATATTACTGAACATTGGGCAATTTCTAAAACAGTATGTGACACTAAAAACACAACTACACCAGGAGAATAAAGAATGGACGTTGATTGAATGATTGAACAATTTGATCGGCTTGGAATCGGAACAGACAGATACATAATTAGTACTCTTTGAACTCGATGAGATGGATGGACAGCCTCATGACCAGTACAGTGAGTTAACCGAGTGCTTGCTGCAGCGAAATCTGCTAAGTTGTACATGTCAATCTCTTCGCCGGATACATAATATACTGCAAGTACACCATAAGATTCATCTTGGGAGGTCAAGATAGTACAAAAAACTGATAACGCATGTGTTGATTGTAAGTTTTCATGTGATATCATTGTAGTAGACATCAAGAGAACAAAGAGGTAGAATATAATCGTGAGTTTGAGTATTTTCTGCATATTGGATAAAAAAATAGTTTGCCTAGAGATGTTGTGGTTTTATAGCAGAGAAAAGACATGGGTAGAGGTTCTTGTTATATGGCCTTGTAGTTGTCTCAATGGTGCAGACCTTGGGGATAAGCCATGGTGAGCCGGTCCAGGTTGCGGGGCGAAAGCTGCCACGACGGCAAGCAGCACCAGCGACAGCATAATTGTGTCTCCTTCATCTGGAGAGACATGCGGGAGTATAGTTTCTCCGGAGCGAGCGCCGACACCGGCCATGGCACAATACACCTTATGAAGACTCTGGATAGCTGCAGATTCATATCAACATCGCTGTGGAGTGTGAGTTAGTGTTGGCCCTGGCTTTCCGGCTTCCAGACGCCAACGAGGAGAAGGATTCAACCCTGATTACAGTTTCATTCCTATTATTGGGCGAGGATTGGGTCAGTGGGGCATGTAAGAAATACTCCAATTTCCATGACATAATAATTCCAACATCCAGTAAATTTCCTAATGATCTAACAAGAAAATCGGTAGTCGGCTACACATTTCATCAAGCAGATACCACCTACGTGGACAGCACACCTGAAAAATGTCCTAATCATAGAAGAATAGCGTACCCACCGTCGTTTGAACGCCCGGGCGAGGCACACACTGAGCTCCGCGCCGACAGCCTTGGCAATAGTTGCGTTCACCCGCTGGCGTGTGGACTCCTAGGCAGCGAAGATGGCAGCCAACAGTCAGCCCCTGGCGGTGGGATCCAAGTCGTTGCCGGAGTAGCATCGAAGACCAAATCGGAGGAGTTGAACAAACTGTACCTTGACAGCGCCAACCATCTGTTCCCTCGGACTTAGCTCGATCCCCCGAAAAGCTTGCTCCCCTGCTTCTCCTCCTCCGAATCATTCGATCTGCAACACGCCAGATCCTCACCGCCAAAGCCTGGAGCTCGGTCGGAAGGACTTTGGCCGGCTGTTAAGACGCCGACGGCCTGGAGAGGAGGCGCTACCTGCCGCCAATCACCGTGCCCGAACCGGTGCGGCGAGAAGACGGGGAGCCCGTCGGCTTCGGGCGACCCTGCCGGTTGATCTCCAGGCAGAGGCGAGGTCTACCTTGTCCCCGACGGCTGCCGTAAGTTCGTCCTCAACCAGTACACCTCTCGTGGGCGTGCTCCCTGCACCGCCGCGAGCTCCTACCTGCCAAGCCCACGACCGCCAGCAGCTGCGCTGCAGAAATCTTGGACGCGCGCGGCCCATCCTCCGCCTACCTGGGGGAGGTTGGCGGCGGCCTTGCTCATGGCGCCGATGGCTGGTGGGGGAGAGAAGGAGGGGAGTACGGCGGGGTAGGTGAGGATCGGGACTTTTTTTATTTTCGAACCGTTCACTTCGGGAGGGGGCACCGGTGTGAAAGCGTACTTTTGACTGACCGAAACGTATAGAGCGAACCTACCTGTAGAGAAATTAGTAGATAGATGATATGAGATAGACTAGGAATTAAGATCATCTTATACTCCAAGTCTATCTATCCCTTGTAACTCTATATATACCCCCCACGATGATCAAATGAATACAACAAAATATTAGAGATTCTATATTTTCCACATGGTATAAAGCGGTTAGGCTCACAGCGCCGATCCTAAGTTCTTCCACTACTTCTGCAACGTGCCGCCCCTAGGGAAATTACTCCTCGGGGCCGCGGCACCCAATCAAGTTCAAAAATCTGATCGGTTCGTAGACTAGATTAGATCCAATTTCAAAATTTCCTGTTTTTTTTCATAGATTAGATCTAGTTTAGACACCGAATAAATCCCTAGATCCGTTAGATCCTCGTCCGGTGAGAAGCGGTGCAAAACCAACTCCAAATATCGTCTTGTGCTGGCGGTGGCACACGTGAACCGGTAGACAAGATCTGACGCCATAAAGGACATGCGGCAGCAGACACCCGCGCGACATCGGCCAGAAGCAACGACGAAGGAAGAGGCGTAGCAACAGCACACGACATCGTCAGCCCATGCGCGAAGCGGCCACATGCGCGTCGAAGCACAAGACCGTCAAGACCAGGGCATCAACACCGAGTTCTCCTCTGCATGTACGAGATTATATATTCTTTGCATGCAGGCCACCAACTACAGACTCCATAAGTGCATGCAACACATGCAGCAACAACGATGCTGGGCCAGGCACAGGCAGGCGCCCCATCTGATCAAGTTGTCCTGACCGTCTAACTCTACACAAGATCCCGATTGCCCAGATCATCGAGGCATCGTCAACACCGAGAAATCTGCACCGCACCAACCGGACTACATCGAGTCGAACCAGCTGTACGACGATCTACTACATCATCGAGCACATCAACCAACACCGAGAAATCTGCACCGCACCAACCGGACTACATCGAGTCGAACCAGCTGTACGACGATCTACTACGTCATCGAGCACATAAACGGAGAAACGACATCAACATCATCCACAGGCCAGGCCAGTGCGGAACACTACTATACCGACTTCTCCGACATCAAGGCTTCAACATCATCGCCGCCATAAGGGACGCCTTCGAGCGACGATCATCGTCGACATGCCTACTCCTTCATCACCGACACATCATCGCCAAGGTCTACATTAACGTGGTCTTTCATCAACATCTTCGTCGACACACCGCCGCCGCCGCTATACTCCGTCCACATGATGGATATACAACTACGACGCCCTCTGACAGTACAACTGCAAGGCACGATAACGGCATGGCCGCGTCCACGAACCCGACGATGGCATGGCCGGGTCCACGACTCCGATGACTATATCAACAAACTGGCATCGCAATTGTGATGCCCCTATGACCGTGCATACGGTTCTGACAAAACCGTGTGTGCTTGATGGGTTCCTCCGGTCCTGGCAAAACTGGTGGTCTCACTTATGACCGCGTCCAAGAGACGCCCCGACGGTACTTCATAAGGTGCAAAACGTCCACAACCACAGCTCTGTCAACACAATAACGACAATAACAACAACAACAAAACACGCAATTTTTTACGCCTCCGGCAATGATGGCGACACAACATACGACGACTACGACATCGACCACGGCTATATCACGATCGGCTACCTCGACATCGACATCAAGAACATCGTCTACAACAACTCAAGAACTCCAGTCAATAGCGTCCGCGTCGTCACTTGCGTTCACGCCACTCCCGCCGTGACTGCGGGAGGGAAGAGAGGCAACAGAAGGGACGCAGTCACCGTTCCTAGGTGCCATCCATGATCATGTCCACACAGATGATGATGATAAGGAGGTGAAGACGACGGAAGCGCAAGACTTCAAATCCAGTCGCAAGCGTCTGCTTCACTCCCACTATGACTGAGGGGATATTAGAGTACAGATACATATACGTATATGAGATAGACTAGGACTCTAAGATCATCTTGTACTGCAAGTCTACCTACCCCTTGTAACTCTATATGTATCCTCCATGAGGGTCAAATCAATACTACGAAATATTAGGGATTCTATATTTTCCACGCTAACGGGATGTAGCTTTTAGCATGACAATGCTCATTTGCGAACTCTAGTTAATTTTTCTAGCCAATGTTGGCCAATTCATGGCAAGAAAAACCTCAAACACTATATTTGGCTAGCCAATTTTTTTTGATGGAGCAATCTTGGGCACAAACCAGTAACACTCGTTATACAAATATAACTCTTTCTTGAGGGACTGCATCTTCTGTAACATGAATATTGCGCGAACATACCTCAGATTTTGGAGTTTGTCACCGTTAGTTTAAGTTTTGAGTATGACTCGGAATAAAGAAATCTTCTGAAAATAAGGTGCATTTGTCCGTCAAAGTTCGAGTTTGGGGTGTAACCATTCTATGCAAAATAGCGCAATCGTTACATCATCACTACCGAAGACAACAATGTTTTTTACGAATAGAATGACATCCCCTTTTGTGTCAAGAGATGAGCATATATTTCCTCAGTCCCATAATACTCCCTCCGTCCCAAAATAAATGGCGTGGGTTTGTCTAGATTCGGATGTATTTAGACACGTTTTAGTATATAAGTACATGTGAATCTAGACAAACTCAAGTCACTTATTTTGGGATGGAGGAAGTGAAGGAAATATGCCCTGAGTGGTAATAAAGTTGTTATTATGTATTCCTTGTATATGATAGATGTTTATTTTGCATGCTATAATTGTATTGATAGGAAATATCAATACATGTGTTTAATAAACAAAAAGGGTTCCTAGTTATGTCTCTCTTATAGACTAGCTTGTTGATTAACAAGATGATCAAGATTTTCTGATCATGGACATTGGATGTTGTTAATAACAAGGTCACAACATTTGTAAAATAATGTGATAAACATTCATCCGAAGTATAGCATTATGATCAAGTCATTATGTTTATACTAGCACAAAGCCCGTGCGTTGCTACGGCGCCAAAAATATAACTAAACAGTATTTCATATCTATATCTAATAATATTTTTGCACATATAAATTAAATTCACGGTGTCAGTTTGCTGATCGCCTGATCCGGTCATTCTACTTTTTACGTGATTTTCTCTAGTCTCTTCAGATTTGCCCAGACCTAACCTAACCCAGCCCAATCACTTGATGCACACCGGTGAACACACACCCAAGCCACACGACACCATACACGCTATCCACGGCACAAACCCTGTCCTAGTCTCCTGAGTCCAGACACACGGTGGGGAGAAGTACTGGATGATGATGAGCCTGGCGACAGGGAGCTCCGGGACGACGGCGCAAGGGCTCCAGGGAAGAGAGCTCGGCCTTGGTGAGCAGGGAAGCTGGGTGGTGGAGAGGACTGCGAGGCGGTGTACAGGAACTGGGCACATATGATGTCAAAGGCGAGCATGCTTGTTTGTGAAAGCAGCAGGGGCAGACTCACGCCCTAGACCTTGATGCGCATCAATCCTTTTTCTTCAGCGAGCATGGGAAAAACACAATCAAAATTCTCCGCCAAAGACCTGGCCCTTGTACTCGACCTTCTTGAGTCTTGAGGCTCCATCGAAGATATCCCACTTGCACCCTGGAACGTGATCTTGGCGGCCAAGACAAGCTGAGAAGAGGTATGTCATGGTTTTGACGACATGGCGGGACGATGATTGATGATACAAAGGTAGCTAACATGACGCCGCGTTGTTTTTGGATCGATGGGAATTGGAACACATGAAAAGCTTCTATAGATCATGCATGTCTGGCTCCATGTGTTGGTGCCAATTTATATCAGGAGATCGTGGCTGGCACACTCCATTGTAACCGGCAAGGACTTTGAATAAGTCAGAAAAGTTCAATTACGACTATGAAGGGAGGTCTACGTAACTATGAAGGAAGGTCTACCTAACGGATTCGATTGCAATCGCTTGGCCGAGCTTGTTCCTACTTCGGGCGACGGAAGAAAGGAACGGACGGACAGACAGACGGATTGAGGTCGGTCGACCTAGCGCGGCGACTTAGAATACGTAAAGACGGTTGGACCAAAGCGTATTTTGACGGACGAAGAGAGAAACGTTCCATACTTTATTATTAGGTATAGATTGCTATAACATCATACGAAGTAATATTTATCCTTAGACCATGAGATCATGTTAATTGCTAACACCAGAAGAGTATCTTGATAACATCAAACGTCACACCATAACAGGGTGACTATAAAGGTGGGTTCAGTGCTACGAAGGTGTTATGTTGAGGCTCATGGATCAAGAGTGGAATTTGTCAATCCCGATGACGGATAGATATACTCTGGGCCCTCTCGGTGATATCACATTAAGATAGCTTGCAAGCAAATGATGTGATCACTAGAATGTTATATCACGGGAACGAGAAAAGAGTGCATGTCGGTAACGAGATCAAACTAGGTATTTAGATACCGATGATCGAATCTCGGACATGTATTATATCATGAGACAAAGGGATTAAGTTACTAGCGTTAAAGGTTCTCACGATCACAGAAGTCATCGTTGAAAGTGCAGGAGTCAGTATGGATCTCCAGGTCCGGATTCTGATTATTGATCTGAGAGGAGTCTCAATCATGTCTGCATTATTCACGAACCGTAGGGTGACACACTTAAGGGTTGCCATACACCATTTAGGAGCACAAATGTTTCAGACAAAAGGTTTGCAAAGCGCAGGAAATGTTTCGATAGAAACCGGAATTATTTCGGGTAAAATTGCAAAAAGTGGTTCTGCATGTGATATTGAAATGTTGCAAGGGGTTTTATGTGAATGTTTGTTAATTAAAGTAATTAACAAAATTCTGAATAAAATAAATAAAAGAGTTTTATTAATTGAGAGTTGCATTAAATTTGGAGGAAATTTAATGCATATGAGTGGAATTTTGGGTGTAGTCAAAATTGATGTGAGTGGAGCTTCCACCACATGAATGAGGAAGAGGTGGGGGCACCCCCCTTGGCCGCTGTCCATGGGAGGGTAGGATCCCCCTCTCCTATAAAAGGCCCCCCTCTCCTCCCTCACAAAGCACACCTCCTCGTGAAGGATCTCTCTCCCCCTCTAGATATTCCCCATGGTCTCGGATTAGCGAGATACATGTTCCCGGTGGCCTTGCGTCTGGAAGGAGTTGCTGCTTCCGCTGATTCGCTGGAGCAAGGAGGTGGAGGTTGTCCGGTGGCTTGGACGTGTGTGCGAGGACGAATGCGCTGCTGATTTGCGGCGCTCGTACTTCCACACGATCTTGAGATCGGCAAGCGTACGACTACATCAATCATGAGTTCCTACTCGTTAACAAAGCTAGTTATCTTCAAGGGTAAGTTCTTTATGGATGTATATCCACCCGTTGCTCTGTATCTAGTAGATAGATCTTGGCGTATAGTTCTCATCGTAGGAAATTTTTTGTTTTCTATGCTGCGAACCCAACAGTGGTATCAGAGCCTGATCTATGCGTAGGTGCTTTGCACGGGTAGTACACATATGTTTATATGTGGGCGATGATGATCATGTTATTGCATCTTCTATGTATTTTGGATATTGGTGGCATAGTGGGATGACGTGGCCCAGATCAACCTTACATGTCATCGTACATGAGACCGGTTCCACGACTGACATGCAACTAGTTTTGCATAAGTGGCTAGCGGGTGTCTGTCTCTCCTACTATAGTCAATATCTGATTTACAACGAGTTGCTAATAACTTGGTTATCCTCGTTGTGGTTCATGTTTGTAGGTAAGACCGGTTCTATCTCCGAAAGCCCTAAGCCACGAAAAACTTGCAATTGATAAATTAGAGGCGTCTAGTTTAGATCGTTGCTGGGCTAGTGTCTTGATATGGTATTGTTGTAAGTAGATGTATGATAGATACTCTTACAACACACTCAACGTGTAAGTTCCATAGACCTTGGCCTTACACACAAAGGAATGATAGAGATCATACCACGATGCAAATGATAGAGATCAAATGCATGTACCATATCATCTCACTTTACACATTAGATGTTAGCATCTTATACTGCTAGTTTGGCGCTTTTGGTAGCATTGTAAGATGATCCCTCATTTAGATATCAAGATAAAAATGTGTTTTTCCTTAAGTATGCACCGTTCTATGGATCGTGTTTCGAGACATCACGTGATGATCGGGTGTACTCGACTCTACGCTTTCATATAATGGGTGTAAGACAGTTTTACACACGCGAGTACTAAGGTTCTTACTTGGCGAGCCTAGCATGTACAGACATGGCCTCGGAACACGGACCGAAAGGTTAAGCATGAGTCATATAGTTGGTATGATGCCCATATAGATGCTCGCCTTTGAAGCTACACCGGCTCACGTGATGATCAGACTTGGTGTAGTGGATTTGGTTCATGTAATCACCAAAAAGACACGAGGGATGTCATTTTTGAGTGGGAGTTCATTAGTAATTTGGATTAGTTGAACACAATCTATCATAAACTTAGTCTAAATAAACTTTACAAATTCTGTTGTAGATGGCACCACCTGCTTTTAATTTCAATATGTTCATGGAGAAAGAGAAACTTGCTATGAATGGTAGCAACTTCACCAACTGGGCTATGAATTTGAGGATTCTCCTCACTGCTGCACAAAAGCAATATGTGCTAGAGGTGCCGCTAGGCCCCCCACCAACTCCTGATGCTCCTGACGAGGAAAAGAATGTCTATATAACTCGTCAGGAGGACCACAACTTAGTTCATTGCGGCATACTGTATGGGCTAGAGCCAGAACTTCGAAAGCGTTTCGAAAATGGCAATGCCTTTGATACCATGGGAGAATTGAAAATGATTTTCGATACCCATGCTGCCGTAGAGAGTTATAATGCTTCTGAAAAGTTCTTTAGCTGCATGATGGAGGAGAACAACTCTGTCAGTGAGCACGTACTCAAAATGTCTGGGTACGCCGATAAGCTTGTGTCCTTGGGAATAACGATTCCCATTGACTTAGGCATACACCGTGTTCTCCAATCTCTGCCACCTAGCTACAAGAGCTTCGTGATGAACTATAACATGCACGGCATGAAGAAGTCTCTTCCTGAGCTTCTGTCAATGCTTAAGACTGTAGAAGTGGAGATTAGGAAAGAACATCAAGTGTTGATGATCAATAAGACCACCGGTTTCAAGAAGGACAAGAAAGGCAAGCAGAAGGGAAAGAAGGGCGGCAAATCTGTTGCCGCACCTGAAAAGAAATCCCGAGCTGGCCCTAAGTCTGATACCGAGTGCTACTATTGCAAGGGGTGTTGGGTTCACAGCATAGAAAACAAAAAATTTCCTACGATGAGAACTATATGCCAAGATCTATCTACTAGATACAGAGCAACAGGTGGACATACATCCATGGAGAACTTACCCTCGAAGACAACGAGTTTTGTTAACAAGTAGGAACTCGTGGTTGATGTAGTCGTACGCTTGCCGATCTCAAGATCGTGTGGAAGTCCGAGCGCCGCAAATCAGCAGCGCATCCGTCCTCGCACACACGTCCAAGTCACCAGAGAACCTCAACCTCCTCGCTCCAGCGAATCAGCAGAAGCAGCAACTCCTTCTAAACACAAGGCCACCGGGAACATGTATCTCGCTAATCCGAGACCATGGGGGAATATCTAGAGGGGGAGAGAGATCCTTCACGAGGAGGTGTGCTTTGTGAGGGAGGAGAGGGGGCCTTTTATAGGAGAGGGGGGACTCCTCCCCTACCATGGCCGACTGCCAAGGAGGGATCCCCTTCCTCTTCCTCATTCATGTGGTGGAAGCTCCACTCACATCAATTCAAGCTCCACCCAAAGTTCCACTCACATGCATTAAATTTCCACCAAATTTAATGCAACTCTCAATTAATAAAACTCTTTTATTTATTTTATTCAGAATTTTGTTAATTACTTTAATTAACAAACATTCACATAAAACCCCTTGCAACATTTCAATATCACATGCAGAACCACTTTATTTCACCCGAAACAATTCCGGTTTCTATCAAAACAATTCCTGTTTCTATCGAAACATTTCCTGCGATTTGCAAACCTTTTGTCTGAAACATATGTGCTCTTAAATGGTGTCCGGCATCCCTTAAGTGTGTCACCCTACGGTTCGCGAATAATGCAGACATGATTGAGACTCCTCTCAGATCAATAATTAGAAGCGGGACCTAGAGATCCATACTGACTCCTGCACATTCAACGATGACTTCTGTGATCGTGAGAACCTTTAACGCTAGTAACTTAATCCCTTTGTCTCATGATATAATACATGTCTGAGATTCGATCATCGGTATCCAAATACCTAGTTTGAACTCGTTACCGACATGCACTCTTTTCTCGTTCCCATGATATAACATTCTAGTGATCACATCACTTGCTTGCAAGCTATCTTAATGTGATATCACCGAGAGGGCCCAGAGTATATCTATCCGTCATCGGGATTGGCAAATTCCACTCTTGATCCATGAGCCTCAACATAACACCTTCGTAGTACTGAACCCACCTTTATAGTCACCCTATTACGGTGTGACGTTTGATGTTATCAAGATATTCTTCTGGTGTTAGCAATTAACATGATCTCATGGTCTAAGGATAAAGATTACTTCGTATGATGTTATAGCAATATAAACATAATGACTTGATCGTAATGCTATACTTCGGATGAATGTTCATCACATCATTTCACAAATGCTGTGACCTTGTTATTAACAACACCCAATGTCCATGATCAGGAAACCTTGATCATCTTGTTAATCAACAAGCTAGTCTATAAGAGAGGCATAACTAGGAACCCTTTTTGTTTATTAAACACACATGTATTGACGTTTCCTATCAATACAATTATAGCATGCAAAATAAACATCTATCATATACAAGGAATACATAATAACAACATTATTATTGCCTCTCAGGGCATATTTCCTTTAGTCTCCCACTTGCACTAGAGACAATAATCTAGTTTAGATAGTGATAAATCTAACACCCATGGAGTTCTGGTGTTGATCATGTTTTGCCCTAGGGAGAACTTTAGTTAATGGATCTGCTACATTCAGGTCCGTGTGCACTTTACAAATCTTTATGTCTCCATCCTTAACATGCTCGCGGATGGAGTGAAACCGATGCTTCATATGCTTGGAATTCTTGTGAGACCTTGGTTCCTTGGCGTTGGCTATGGCTCCATGGTTGTCACAATAGATCACCATTGGGTCCAATGCACTAGGAACCACACCTAGTTCCGTTATGAACTCCTTCATCCAAACCGCTTCCTGCGCCGCTTCTAAAGTAGCAACATATTCCGCCTCCGTCATTGATCAAGCCACCAAAGGTTGTTTGGAACTCCTCCAACTAACTGCCGCTCCGTTCAAGAGAAATACGTATCCGGATTGTGACTTAGAGTCATCCGGATCTGTGTCAAAGCTAGCATTAACATAACACTTAGCGACTATCTCTTCTTCACCTCCGTATACAAGAAACATATCCCTAGTTCTTCTTAAGTACTTAAGGATATTCTTGACCGCTATCCAGTGTTCCGAACCTGGATCAGATTGGTACCTAGTAGTCAAACTAATAGCATGAGCCACATCCGGTCTTATACATAGCATGGCGTACATTATAGAGCCTATGGATGAGGCATAGGGGATCTTATCCATTATCTCTCTTTCTTCCGCCGTAGCCGGACTTTGAGTCTTACTCAATGTCTTGCCTTGCAACATAGGTAAGAACCCCTTCTTACTTCCGTCCATATTAAACTTCTTTAATATCTTATCAAGGTATGTACTCTGCGATAGCCCAATTAGGCGCCTTGTTCTATCTCTATAGATTTTAATGCCTAATATATATGAAGCTTCACCAAGGTCTTTCATCGAAAATTTGCTGTTTAGATAACTTTTAACACTATTTAAAAGATCTATATCATTTCCAATCAATAATATGTCATCCACATATAATATCAGAAATGCCACATTGCTCCCACTCACTTTATTGTAAATACAAGCCTCTCCATAAGTTTGGAAAATTCCAAACTCTTTGATCACCTCATCAGAGCGGAGATTCCAACTCTGGGATGCTTGCTTCAGTCCATAGATGGATCGCTGAAGTTTGCATACCTTATCAACATCCTTAGGATTGAAAAAACCCTTAGGTTGTATCATATACAACTCTTCTTCAATATTACCATTGAGGAATGCAGTTTTGACATCCATCTGCCATATTTCATAATCGAAATATGCAGCAATTGCTAACATAATCCTAACCGACTTTAGCATCATTACGGGAGAGAATGTCTCATAGTAGTCAACTCCTTGAATTTGTCGAAACCCCTTTGCGACAAGTCGAGCTTTATAGATGGTCACATTACCATCAACATCAGCTTTTCTTTTGAAAATCCATTTATTCTCAACGGCCTTTCGATCGTGAGGTAAGTCCGCCAAGGTCCAAACCTGGTTTTCGTACATGGATTCCATCTCGGATTTCATGGCTTCTAGCTATTTGTTGAAATCAGGGCTCATCATCGCTTCTTCATATGTCGCAGGGTCTTCTATTTCATCAATCATGAAATTCATAACAGGATTGCCGTACAGTTCAGGAGCTGCACGTGTCCTGCTTGACCTGTGAGGTTCGATAGTATCCTCTTTCAGAGTTTCATGATCATTATCATTTGCTCTCTCTTCATCAGGTGAAGTCAACTCCGAAACAACTTCCGATGCTGCGCCACTCGCCAATTCATGAAGAGAAGGTTCAATAACCTCTTCGAGTTCTGACTACTCACACCTTTCGCGAGAAACTCCTTCTCAAGAAAGGATCCATTCTTGTCAACAAAAACCTTCTATTCATGAAATGGCGAGTAGCGCAGCACCGGAAGTTGTTTAGGAGTTGACTTCACCTAATGAAGAGATAGCTAATGATAATGATCATGAAACTCCAAAAGAGGACACTACCAAACCTCGCAGGTCAAGCAGGACACATGCAACTCCTGAACTGTACGGCAATCCTATTATGAATTTCATGATTGATGAAATAGATGACCCTGCGACGTATGAAGAAGCGATGATGAGCCCGGATTCTAACAAATAGGTAGAAGCCATGAAATCCGAGATGGAATCCATGTACGAAAACCAGGTTTGGACCTTGGTGGACTTACCTCACGATCGAAAGGCCATTGAGAATAAATGGATTTTCAAAAGAAAACTGATACTGATGGTAATGTGACCATCTATAAAGCCCGACTTGTCGCAAAGGGGTTTCGACAAATTCAAGGAGTTAACTATGATGAGACATTATCTCCCGTAGCGATGCTAAAGTCGGTTAGGATTATGTTAGCAATTGCTGCATATTTCGATTATGAAATATGGCAGATGGATGTCAAAACTGCGTTCCTCAATGGTAATATTGAAGAAGAGTTGTATATGATACAACCTAAGGGTTTTTTTCGATCCTAAGGATGCTGATAAGGTATGCAAACTTCAACAATCCATCTATGGACTAAAGCAAGCATCCCGGAGTTGGAATCTCCGCTTTGATGAGGTGATCAAAGAGTTTGGATTTGTCCAAACTTATGGAGAGGCTTGTATTTACAAGAAAGTGAGTGGGAGCAATGTGGCATTTCTGATATTATATGTGGATGACATATTATTGATTGGAAATGATATAGATCTTTTAAACAGTGTTAAAAGTTATCTAAACAACAAATTTTCGATGAAAGACCTTGGTGAAGCTTCATATATATTAGGCATTAAAATCTATAGAGATAGATCAAGGCGCCTAATTGGGCTATCGCAGAGTACATACCTTGATAAGATATTAAAGAAGTTTAATATGGACGGAAGTAAGAAGGGGTTCTTCACTATGTTGCAAGGCAAGACATTGAGTAAGACTCAAAGTCCGGCAACGGCGAAAGAAAGAGAGATAATGGATAAGATCCCATATGCCTCATCCATAGGCTCTATAATGTACGCCATGCTATGTATAAGACCGGATGTGACACATGCTATTAGTTTGACTAGTAGGTACCAATCTGATCCAGGTTCGGAACACTGGATAGTGGTTAAGAATATCCTTAAGTACTTAAGAAGAACTAGGAATATGTTTCTTGTATACGGAGGTGAAGAAGAGCTAGTCGCTAAGTGTTATGTCAATGCTAGCTTTGACACCGATCTGGATGACTCTAAGTCATAATCCGGATACGTATTTCTCTTGAATGGAGCAACAGTTAGTTGGAGGAGTTCCAAACAACCTGTGGTGGCTGGATCAACGATGGAGGCGGAATATGTTGCTGCTTCAGAAGCGGCCCAGGAAGCGGTTTGGATGAAGGAGTTCATAACGGAACTAGGTGTGGTTCCTAGTGCATTGGACCCAATGGTGATCTATTGTGACAACAATGGAGCCATAGCCAACACAAAGGAACCAAGGTCTCATAAGAATTCCAAGCATATTAAGCACCAGTTTCACTCCATCCGCGAGCATGTCAAGGATGGAGATATAAAGATTTGTAAAGTACACACGGACCTGAATGTAGCAGATCCATTGACTAAAGTTCTCCCCAGGGAAAAACATGATCAACACCAGAACTCCATGGGTGTTAGATTTATCACTATGTAAACTAGATTATTGTCTCTAATGCAAGTGGGAGACTGAAGTAAATATGCCCTGAGAGGCAATAATAAAGTTGTTATTATGTATTCCTTGTATATGATAGATGTTTATTTTGCATGCTATATTTGTATTGATAGGAAGCGTCAATACATGTGTGTTTAATAAACAAAAAGGGTTCCTAGTTATGCCTCTCTTATAGATTAGCTTGTTGATTAACAAGATGATCAAGGTTTCCTGATCATGGTCATTGGGTGTTGTTAATAACAAGGTCACATCATTTGTGAAATGATGTGATGAACATTCATCCGAAGTATAGCATTACAATCAAGTCATTATGTTTATTGATATAACATCATACGAAGTAATCTTTATCCTTAGACCATGAGATCATGTTAATTGCTAACACCAGAAGAGTATCTTGATAACATCAAACGTCACACTGTAACAGGGTGACTATAAAGGTGGGTTCAGTGCTACGAAGGTGTTATGTTGAGGATCATGGATCAAGAGTGGAATTTGTCAATCCCGATGACGGATAGATATACTCTAGGCCCTCTCGGTGATATCACATTAAGATAGCTTGCAAGCAAGTGATGTGATCACTAGAATGTTATATCACGGGAACGAGAAAAGAGTGCATGTCGGTAACAAGATCAAACTAGGTATTTGGATACCGATGATCGAATATCGGACATGTATTATATCATGAGACAAAGGGATTAAGTTACTAGGGTTAAAGGTTCTCACGATCACAGAAGTCACTGTTGAATGTGCAGGAGTCAGTATGGATCTCCAGGTCCCGCTTCTGATTATTGATCTGAGAGGAGTCTCAATCATGTCTGCATTATTCGCGAACCGTAGGGTGACACACTTAAGGGTTGCCGGACACCATTTAGGAGCACAAATGTTTCAGATAGAAGGTTTGCAAAGCGCAGGAAATGTTTCGATAGAAACATGAATTGTTTTGATAGAAACCAGAATTGTTTCGGGTGAAATTGCAGAAAGTGGTTCTGCATGTGGTATTTAAATGTTGCAAGGGGTTTTATGTGAGTGTTTGTTAATTAAAGTAATTAACACAATTCTGAATAAAATAAACAAAAGAGTTTTATTAATTGAGAGTTGCATTAAATTTGGTGGAAATTTAATGCATGTGAGTGGAATTTTGGGTGGAGTCAAAATTTATGTGAGCGGAGCTTCACCACATGAATGAGGAAGAGGTGGGGGCACCCTCCTTTGGCCACTGGCCATGGGAGGGGAGGAGACCCCCCTCTCCTCCCTCACAAAGCACACCTCCTCGTGAAGGATCTCTCTCCCCCTCTAGATATTTCCCCATGGTCTTGGATTTGCGAGATACATGTTCCCGGTGGCCTTGCGTCTAGAAGGAGTTGCTGCTTTCGCTGATTCGCTAGAGCGAGGAGGTGGAGGTTGTCCGGTATCTTGAACGTGTGTGCGAGGACGGATGCGCTGCTGATTTGTGGCGCTCGGACTTCCACACGATCTTGAGATCGGCAAGCGTACGACTACATCAACCAGGAGTTCCTACTCGTTAACAAAACTCGTTGTCTTCGAGGGTAGTTCTCCATGGATGTATGTCCACATGTTGCTCTGTATCTAGTAGATAGATCTTGGCGTATAGTTCTCATCGTAGGAATTTTTTTGTTTTCTATGCTGCGAACCCAACAGTTGCAGGGTTCAACAGTTCTCAGTGGAATTTGGTTTCATATTATTATTCAAGCCACACAAGTGAAGGGCAATAATGAGGATTAATGACAACTTGAGGTGTGGTAAGAGGCTGGTAACGAACTATATTTGTTTTCATTTTTGTACATATACTCATCATTGTGGGCATGCTTAGCATGTTCGTGTAGGGTGTATGTTATTCATGGATGCTTAGTAGTTCTTGCTTTCATATGATTAGTCCCATCTTGCTAATAGTTTGTAGCATGTCATATGAATGTTTGCTTGCATTACTCTATTCATAACTTGGTATGACACCGTGGTATCCTCCTCTGAATGTTTCATTTGAATTGACTTGGCCCATGCTCACGCATGCATATGAATGAAATAATTAGTTAAGCCTCGATGAATTATTTTGCCTTGAGGGTCTTGAATCACTTTCATGCCATGATTAGTCATGTTTTGTTGCAAGCATGATTATGACAGTTATTGCTCTCTCGTTTGTTGCTCCCTCTCTAATTGCTAGCCTTCACTTACACTGAGTATGCTCTACTCATGTTTCCAATTCCCTAAAACCAAAGATTGCCAAAAGTGTCCACCATACCTACCTATTAGCTTCATTTGCTATTCTGTGCATATTCAATATGCCTTGTTTTCTTCCGAATAAAATATTTGCTTGTTAGGAGAAAGTTAGTTAGTAAAGCTCTCACGAACTTGATGGCACACTTTATTTTCTTGCACTTAATAAACCTGAACCATTGCATCCTTCTTTGTTGCGTATATTCTTGCGCTTTATAAGTTGAAGTTAGCAGAACCATGTACCATGGGGAACGCTTTCAACATTGCACTGGTACTTAGTACCTTGTTGATATCATGTTCTTTTGCCTATGGATCCCGGCGGTGTGAAATAAAAGTGGAACTTGTAAGATCATGGAGTTTGTATGTGTGTTAGAGAAACGCCTGGGCCGCTAGCCTAAGCCATGCCTAATCATGGTGGAAACTTACAGCATAACCATAATGAGCATTCTATGAAGCATCCTCAATAAAAATCTATGCACATAGTAAATAAAAAGATCGCTGAGATGGTCATTGTCTGCTTGCCTTGTCATTTTCATTATGGGATAACTCCTGTATCATGTGCAAGGGGTACCCCGTTGGCGGTTCTCTATGATACGTATATACTTACAATGCCAAGAGCTTACTTGTGACTGAAGTTGAGTAGCATGAGGCTCGGTATTCATAAGTAAGGGGCACGAGACTTCGATTTATAACTTGTCAAGCATATCCTCTTAGTTGTGTTACTTTAACCTTAACCACTTAAAGATACTTATGATAGGGGCACGAGAGTACCATGCTTTCAGCATTTGGAAGCCTTTCAAACTTTTCAAAATCTTTTCGTTTTCCTTGTTGAGTCTCCACATATTATATGAGCACTTTCTTGAGAGCATAGTTGTCATTCTTAGTATAATGTGCTTGTCTCAAAACTTGATTATTTGTGTTATGATTTTGATGCTTGTATCTTTGATATCTTTACTTCTAGTCTTCACCTGAACTTCAGAGGTGCCTTGGCATTCACAATAAAAAGGCAAGCGAGATAACACTCTATCATACCTTGTTATGAGCATTGTAATGTTTCTTATGTTTATGCTTTAGGCTACTTATTATTTTTGAGTTGGAATCTATTCATATCTTGCAATGCCTATTAAGTAAACTTAGTTGCATACTCCTTATTATGAATTGTCTAAGTAGTTGATCACATGCTGAGAATATATACATCATATGAAGCAAATGTGTTCGTGAAAGTTTCTTTTATCGCACTCAGTTTTCAACTGAATTGCTTGAGGACAAGCAATAAGCTAAGCTTGGGGGGAGTTGATACATCCAAAACGTATCTACTTTCCCAAACACTTTTGCTATTGTTTCTCCTCTAAACTTGTGTGATTTGGATGCAACTAACACAGACTGACGCTGTTTTCAGCAGAATTGCCTTGGTGTTTAGTTTTTGTGTAGAAAATCAACTATCAGGAAAAATCCCGGAAATATGCCAAAAATCCTATTTCACCAGAAGACTCCCAGAGCCAGAATACGAGACGGAGGGGGCTAGGCCCAGGCCACACCACCTGGCCGTGCGGGCTAGGCCTGACCGCGCGAGGGGGTGGTCTGGCCGCCCCAGACACCCCCTCGGTCTCCCTCTTCGCTTATAAGATGCCTTCTGACCTAAAACCTCAGGGGGTTCGACGTTTTTCCAGAAGGAGTTTCGCTGCGCCGCCACCACCAGATTCCACGAATCGGAACCAGAAACTCCGTTCTGGCACCCTACCGGGACGGGGAATTGGAGGAGATCATCGCCATCATCATCAACATCGCTTCTCCATCGACCATCCATGAGTGAGTAATCCCCCGCTATAGGCTATGGGTATGGTAGGGATTGGATGAGATCGTTCATGTAATGGCATCAGATTGTTAGGGCATGGTGCCTAGTATCTTCTATTAGTGCTTTTTGACTTTGTTGCAACTTGTTATGCTTAATTCTTGCCACTAGGGCCCGAGTGCCATGATTTTAGATCTGAACATGTTATTGATTCATTATGATAGTATTGTTTATGGTTTTACCTGCAAGTTGTATACACACATTGTTGTCCAGAACCAAAGGCCCCGAAGTGACATAAATCGAGATAACCAGAGGGAATGGCTTTGATGTGAGGATCACATGTGTTCACGGAGTGTTAATGCTTTGCTCTGGTGCTCTATTAAAAGGAGCACCTTAATTGCTAGTAGTTCCCTTGAGGCCCCGCTGCAAGTGGGCTGGCAGGACAAAAGATGTTATGCAAGTTCTCATTGCGAGCACGTATAACTATATATGGGACACATGCCTAGGATTATTTAGTACTTGGATGCTTTATCTTATTTATTTGCAAATGCTCTATGTCTTGATTGCTCTATGAATTGTCTTGTCCATGCAACGCCCGTCCATCCATCCCGATGTGTACCGCGCTTTAATCCTATTGTTTACTACAATTATTACTACTGTCTTTTACTTTTACTACTGCTATTACTTTGCTATTGCTACTACAAAACTGCTGCTACTGATAAACTGTTGTGAGCAAGATTGTTTCCAGGTGCAGCTGAATTGACAACTCAGTTGTTAAGGATTATAAATATTCTTTTGCTCCCCTTGTGTCGAATCAATAAATTGGGTTTCACTTCCGTCGAAAATACTGCAATACACCCCCTATACTTGTGGGTCATCACTCACTGACCAGAGTGGCCCACTTCGGGTTAGAGCTTTGCTTCACGGGCGACCCAGTCAGGGAGAAGAGACGGAGTCCAGTCCGGCTACGGGAAGGCCCAGAAGACTTACTGACATAGGCCCATAGTGTTACTTGTAGTTCAAGATGTACTTTGTGACCGACACTTAGTCATAGCCGGATAGATCTCTCCTGTAAACCCTAGGACGTATATATATATATATATATATATATATATATATATATATATATATATATATATATATATATAAGCCGTCCTAGGGAGAGCCTTTAGGGCAACACAATAGTCTACAATCCCAACTCACACAGGCGAACCCTTGTAACCCATATTCTGGCTCTGCCGTATTACTGGATTGCTAGCAGGAGTAGGATCCGTCCAAAGCCGGCGGATTCGAACCTAGGTAAACTTGTGTGCTCACCGTCCCGGAACACCGTACGTATCACACCCCTCTCTTCCGCACGCGTCGAGGACCCCCTCATGGCGTACTTGTGATCAATCCGACGACAGTTGGCGCCCACTGTGGGGCAAGTGAGCTTCAGATCTGCGTTTCGAGCAGAATTTGCAAGAATCAGAATCGGCGAGACTATCGCTGTCGGTCGCATCCTCTACGCCAGCGACGTCCCTCTCATCGTTCTTGACGAGACCTGGATTCTGGCTAGGGAGGCTGTGACTGCCTACACCATCATGTCTTTTGGCGAGATCGATGTTTACATCGGTTTTGCTGAACCTGCCCCACCCACCCTAGCGGTGATGATAGAGGCAGAACAAATTTCCGGGTCCCCTTTGTCCGCGGAGGCGGCAGAGTTCCAGATCTCAGAAAACCCTAATCCCACCCAGCCCACACCAATCGTGGAGATAGTGGAGAAATCTGAGCTTAAAGCAGACCTGGCGGTCCAAGTTGAATCTGGAGTGGATCTCCCTGGAGAGACCGAATGCCAGATCGACCCACTCGCTGAAGTCGACATCCAGGAGGAGCATAGCAACAACACTGGTTCTGGCTCTGACGACGCCAGGACAGACATGCCTTTCCTGAGATACACACTAAGACGCATGATGATGCAAAACTCAGGCGTAGATGCAATCCTCGAGACCATCAAACGTTTCGACGCAGCCTACTATGAAGACCACAGTTATCTCAGGAGGGGCACATCGCACTTTGTCGGTTATGTGGGATCCGGATCCAGCTCCGCCGATGTTGGAGACAACACCGACTATGTGCTGGAGGCGATCGGAACAAACGCCGACGTACCCGCATCCTCGGATGACTCGATGACGTCGGCAGATTTCTGAAGGTTCTCCGCGGAGTATGAAGAGGAGTATAACTCCAAAGCAGCAGAGGAAGAAGAAGCCATGGATGAAGGATCCGGGGAAAACTCTCCCAAAGCATAGGATGACATGGAAATCGGAGACAATCCCGAGGTCTAGATGTCCGAAAGTACCGATCAGAGCTTGACTCCAGGAAACGGACCCAAAGCCGTCTTTGCTACCAGCGCTGCCAAGAAGGCAAAGAAGAAGAACAAGAAAAACCAGACCCTGGCGAAAGACCCTCCGACAAAGGAGGTGATTGCCCAAGAATATGAGGAAGACTCGGATGGAGCACTTATCCTAGACGAGCCCAAAGAAGAGTCGGTGGACGGACACGTGATCACTGAAGGTGCGTGTAAACTCATCATTGCTGCATTAACCACACCTATTCCTACAATTGCAGAACTTACTACTGAAGAGCTGGACGAAAGGGCCCATTCCCTAGAAGCGTGTCGCCAAGTACTCCTCGATGAAGCCAAAAACCTTGAGGAGGGAAAGAAACGCATGGCAACTACAGAGAAGTACAACTCCAGGAAACATCAGAAGACCAGGAAATGTCATACTCATGACGACCAATTCCTGCAGATTCACAAAGTCCTTTTCGGAGGAGAACATGGGATGCCTCGACGCGACAGCAACGGGGATTGGGTGTATCCAACACCGGTACAGAAAACCGTCACAGCTCGAGAAATCCTATCTGCTAATCCGAGCCCAAAACAGATCCGATTGGCAATTAAGCTACTCAACAAGGGCCTGGAACAGCAAAATGTCACCCTATCCAGAAGCCAGAAGCTGGTCTCCCATTCTGACCAATGTCGCATGGATCTGTCCTGCGCTGACGTAAGACCCCAACGTGTTCCAGAACAGCACCATCGTTCCGACCGTCGGGAAGACAACTACTCAAGAACCGGATCTTCAGGACATCACCACAAAGCTGCACGTGACTGGCGTAACGTTAACCCAGTCGCGGAGCAAGAGGCAATTGCTGCACAGAATCCGAGGAATCCTCCCGGCCGAGAGTCGAAGGACCACAGGGAAGAAGATAAATAGAAACGTCGGGAGGATGACTGACAAAGAATGCCACCTCCTAGACACACAAGCCGTCCGGATGACGGGCGAAGGAACGGAGGACACCGCGCCGAGTCAAACCGGCAGGGGGCTTGTCACAACGAAGATCCTCCCCGGAACCGGAATAACGACGCTCCGGACGGAGGCCGGCGATCAAACGAAAACAACCCAGCTGCTCTACCTTCCCCACCAAGCAGCCATCATAACGGCCCCTAAGGAGGCCAAGGAGGACGTCGGGGTAGAGGAGGTGGTGGCAGAAGCCGAAGTCTGGATCCAAGGCACCGCAGCCGTAGCGTCATTCGGGACGATCTCTATCCCCGAGTGATGCAAGGCACATGATTAATTCCAACATAGAAGCGCGGCGCTATGAAAATGATGACATATACGTGGGCCCAAAGTGCTTCGGACCACGCATAAGAGCTACAAAATTCCTGGAAGGATTTGCTATCTCAAGACATATTCAAGCCTACGATGGCATAGCTTGGCCAGACACTTGGCTACATGATTTCTTCCAAGGTTGTTGCATCGCCAAAGGCGGAAACAGCCTGGTCGCAACCCGATATCTCCCACTCATGTTGTGGAAGATGGCACGATCATGGCTCAATGAACTTCTGGAGAACACCATCCACAACTGGTATGACATGCAAAGTGCGTTCTTTCGGAATTTCGAAGGCACATACCGGAGGCCCTGTACGGTAGGAGACCTACAGCGTTGCACCCAGAAAGCCGGAGAAACTTGCCAGGATTATCTCAGACGATGGATCGACACCAAGAACTCCTGTGAAGGAGTAAATGACTAAACTGCGATTGAAGCTTTCATTGTAGGAGTTCCAATTGGTTTACTACGTCATCGCTTGAAGTGTGACAAAATCACTGATTTGGGAAAGATGATAGAAATAGCGAGCAAGTATGCAGATGCTGACGATGATGTAGAGGGATTACTAAATACCCTGGCTGTGCCATAGTCGGCAAAACAACCAAAGCAACAAGCTCAGAAGTGCAAGAATACCTCAGAAGAAAAACCTAACGCGGAAATGGCAGTGGTCACTGCTACTTTCGGGTCTGGAGGACAAGGATGACATGGCGGTGGTCGCGGACGCGGTCGTGGGACGTCAAGAGTTCAAGGTAGAGGAGACCAGCAACCTGGCAAAACCTACTCTTGGGCCGACATTGCCAATAACCCATGTGTGCATGACCTAGACGCCAATGGGGGCTCGTCCCACACAAACGCCGAGTGTCGTTTTAATGATACCGCGGGCTACAGGGCTAAGTGGAAGAAGGGAAAGAAGAATCTCGAAAAGGATAAAGAGACCAAGGAAGATTCCGACATGGAGGAAGCCGACGCTTCAAATCCCAAGCCGGAAGGGAAGAAAAAAAATTCGACCAAGAAAGACACGTACGTCACCTTCATCGGATCTCAACCAGCAAAGGTCAAGAAATCAGTTCTACATGAGCTCAACGCAATAGTTCCGGTTGTCCCTCAATTCTTGGACTAGTCGGAAGTGGCAATCACCTTTGACTGTGCTGATCATCTGCCTAAGTTACACAGGCGAGGAAAATACGCCTTAATCATCAATCCACTTATTGTCGGATATGGTTTCTCCAAGACTCTCATGGACGGTGGCAGCATCATTAACATTCTGTATGTCGAAACGCTACGCCGGATGAGGATCTTGGAGACCAAGCTGAACCACAGCTCTGTGATTTTTCACAGGGTTGTCCCAGGAAGACAAGCAAATTCCCTGGGAGAAATCACTTTGGATGCTACCTTTGGAACTCCAAAGAACTATCGGACGGAGGCACTTTCCTTTGAAGTGGTCCTGTTCAAGAGCGCGTACCACGCTATATTCGGACGTCCGACTTACTGGGCTTTTATGGCTCGTCTGTGTTACATTTACAATATGATGAAAATTCTAGGTCCCAACAGCGTGATCACCATTAGGGGAGACCCGAAGAAAGCGTGAGAGTGCGAGGATGGAAATGCCGCCTTTGCTGAAGCCGTGCTGCACGCCCAGGAGTACCAGGAGATCAAGAAGAGCATAGGTCCGTCCGAGATGCCCGCAACAAAGAAGGAGGTGACAAAGCTAAATCCGGAGTTCAAGGCATCAGAAGAGACGCCATTGAAGGATGATGACCCCTCCAAGGTGACCCAGATAGGCGTAGGCCTAGATAGCACATAGGAAAGCATGCTCATCAAGTTCCTCAAAGCAAATCAAGATATCTTCGCATGGCAGCCATCTGACATGACCGGAGTACCTAGGGAACTTGCCGAGCACTCATTAAATGTAAACCCGAACGCTAAACCCGTCAAACAGTCCTTACGACGTTTTAGCGATGAATAGCGTAAGTCAATAGCTAAGGAACTAGCACAGCTCGAGTTAGCCGGATTCATAGAAGAGGTCATCCACACTGAGTGGTCGGCCAATCCAGTAATGGTCCCTAAAAAGGACACCACTGATTTAAGGATGTGTGTTGATTATACTGCCTTGAACAAGGCTTGTCCCAAAGATCCGTTCGCTCTGCCTAGGATTGATCAAGTTATCATTCTACGACAGGCTCGGAACTTCTCTGTTTTCTCGACGCATATTCCGGTTATCACCAAATCTGGATGAAGGAATCTGACAAAGTCAAAAATTCATTCATAACCCCCTTCAGAACCTTCTGTTTTGTTACGATGCCCTTTGGGCTGAAGAACGCAGGAGCTACGTACCAACGCACAATGCAGCGTTGCCTCGACGATCAAATCGGACGCAATGTACATGCATATGTGGATGATATTGCGGTGATGTCCAAAAATAAGGAAACATTGATTTCTGACTTGGAGGAAACGTTTGCCAATCTACGAAAATACAACATAATGCTTAATCCGAAGAAATGCTTCTTTGGAATCCCAGCCGGAAAATTGTTAGGTTTCATCGTGTCTCAAAGAGGCATAGAGGTGAACCGAGACAAATCAAGGCTATACTCAATATTTTCAGGCCAACTCGCCTGAAGGACATACAAATACTAACTGGTTGCATTGCCGCAGTCAGTCGGTTTGTAAGCCGGCTCGGTGAAAGAGCCACACCATTATACAAACTCCTGAAAAAGACCAAGGATTTTGTGTGGACCAATGAAGCTGAAGTTGCGCTACAAGACCTGAAAATGGTACTCTCATCTGCTCTAATCCTTGCAGCCCCGGAACCACAGGAACCGATGTTGCTCTATCTCGCCGCGACAAACAAAGTCGTCAGTATTGTCATGGTAGTGGAGAGACCGGAGGAAAATCAGGAACACTTGGTGCAACGTCCAACTTACTTTCTCAGCGAGGTCTTAACAGAATCGAAACAGCAGTATCCGCACTATCAAAAGCTAGCTTATGGTGTGTTCTTAGCATATCGTAAGTTACGGCATTATTTTCAGGAACATCCAATTACCGTGGTGAGCACAGCTCCCATGAGAGATATAATCAACAACAGTGACGCCACAGGACATGTCGCCAAATGGGGCATAGAGCTCTCAGCTTTTGATATTGAGTACAAACCTTGGATAGCAATCAAATCCCAAATCCTTCCCGACTTTGTTGCTGATTGGACAGAGACAAAGGAGAATATGACCCTCCCTGAGTTGGAATATTGGACCCTATATTTTGATGGGTCTAAGGCTCGCGGGGGCTCGGGGGCTGGCGTGGTGCTCAAATCACCCCAAGGAGATAAACTTTTATACGTGTTGCAGATCCACTTCATAGCGACAAATAATATTGCCGAGTATGAAGCACTGCTGCATGGAATCTGGATTGCTAAGGTGTCGGAGGATGATCCCCAGATACCCCAACCGGATAAGAAACTGGGCAGTCGGATCATGTCCGGCTGACCAGATGCAGCCGGACAAGGTAAGTCAGGCCAACTATCGCATGGTAGCCGGATCAACAAGAAGCAGCCGGCTACAGCGACGTAGCCGGAACCAATCAGGGAGACAAGATGACGTGCGTATCAGTGCACGATACGCCCTGTACGACGACAAGACTGGCAACTACTCGGCCATACCGAAGACTTTGCGGGGATGACGCAGGAATAGTGGCCCGATGCTGATGACAGGCTCGCACGGCATCCACTGTGCTTACGACAGCCATACCACTCATACTCTGATGGGACATACCGTACCGGATACTGTAGATGACCAGTCGGCTGGGACCCGCCTGTGGGGCCTGCCAGTCGGACTGGCCAGTGAGACTGTTGCCTCTCTGCCTATATAAGGAGAGGCAAGGCCTCAGTAGTAAGGGTTAGTCTCATTGCATTTAAGACAGTAGCTAGAGAATACAGCTCAAGGAGCACTTGTAGTTCGTATATCCCCCATAGTCAGATCTGGCAGGAGTAGGAGTTTTACCTCATCACGACGGCTCCGAACCTGGGTACTTCCTGCGTCTAGCTACGCTTGCTCGTATCCAATCCCGCCTGCGGACGCTGTCGATAGCTTCCCTGCTAGTCCCCACACCTCTATCTAACCTTCTTAGGTACTGCCGTTCCCAATACAACGACAGTTGGCGCCCACCATGGGGTAGAATGGCTTCGACCGGAGTCACGTTCCGGACGGGACCCCGCACTTCAGCCGGTGAGCGCGTGGCCTCCGGCCTGGTGCTCACGCTCGGCAAATTCGACTGCGTCATCGACAACACTTCCTGCTTCGCCGGAACTTCCTTCCCGGCGAACGGCACCGTCCTGCTCTTTGGTGACCTCCCCGTCTATGTCGCCACCGTTCTGGAGCGTTTCCCTAGGGAGATCGTCTCTGTCACGGAGCTACCGCATCCGGGCGGTAGCGCCTCCATCGCTCCCTACGGCGTAGAGGTCATGATGGCCGGCTCCAGCTCTCATCCCCGCCAGCCACGGGAGCAAGGCGCGGACGAGGTTGGAACTTCCGCGCCTCCGCAGCCTCGGAATCTGGTGGAGGATGCCATTGATCGGCTCCTGACGCCGGTTAACCTTGGGGACAACTCAGAGGAGGCGGAGGCCAACTTCTCCATGGAGAGACAGATCCTCCTCCAGGAGGCCATGGAGCTGGCGGTAATCCGCAAGCAACTCGAGATCACCCGACGCGAGTACGACCGCGCGCATGATTTCACTCTGGCTACCGTGGAGCCGAGCCGGCGCGGCCAGGTACGGCGCCGGGGCAGCGAGCTAGCCGGTAGGATGGAAAAGGATGGGGAGCCGGATCCGGCGCCCGCCCTCATCCGGCCCACCTACAACACGCCCATCAAGAACCTGCGCGCGGCGTGAGCCGCGATAGAAGAGCTGCCCAATCTGGAGGGCGAGGAGCGAGTCCGCCAGCACGCTCGCGTGCAGGAGCTCCTCCGCATCGCGGACGAGCAGGTTGATGCCAACCGGCAGATGCAGGAGGACCCCAGCTACTCCAGGGGGAGGAAGTTGCCTGTCAACAGCAGGGGTGGTCTGCGCGACACCTAGTAGGCGTCCTCCCCTCAGCCGGCCAAGGCCCGCAGTAGGCGTCGCAGCTCTGGCAACAAGGGCCAGCCGCGCCAGGAGCAAACAGTGAACAGCAACCCACCGCCTCCCCCTCCACCAACCGGAGCACCCAGACCCCCCGGTTAGCGTCTCTCGGGCCGGGTGGGAGCGTCCAACCCGGATTGTATGGATGCCCGTGACCGCATTGAGCTCCTCGCTCAAGCACGCGTCATGGAGGAAGAAGACTCTATCGGCCCGGTTTGTTTCGGACCCCGCGTCCGGAACGAGCCATTTCCGGATAAGTTCTCCCTGCCCAGGGACACCCCCAAGTACGACAGCAGCATGAAGCCGGAAGATTGGCTGACCGACTATGCCACAGCAGTCGGCATCGCTCATGGGAACAAGCGCACAGCCGTGCGCTACGTCCCTCTTATGCTAACTGGGTCAGCAAAGACGTGGCTCAACAGCCTCGCGCCCAACAGCATCAACGCCTAGCCGGACTTCGAGAAGGTGTTCGTCCCCAACTTCAATGGCACGTACAAGCGTCCGAGACGCCCACGCGACCTGGCCTTGTGCGTCCAGGGTGACCGCGAGACTGACCACGAGTACCTCGCCAAGTGGATGGAGTTGCGCAACACCTGCGAGGGCATCCTGGAGAGCCAGGCCATCAGCTTCTTCATCGAGGGTTTCCGAGAAGGCACCATGCTTCGCCACCAGCTACTGTGTGACAAGCCGAAAACCATGGCGGAGCTCATGATGGTTGTGGACCAGTACGCCACGGCGGATGCTGCCATGAAGAAGCCCCTTCGAGTAAATGCTGACGGGCGTCCGACTCCTACGGAGCCGGCTCGCGACCGTCTAAGCAATCCGGCTAGCAAAGCCGGATCCTCCAGGCGCCACGGCAACGACAACCGGTTCCATGGGGACCGCCAAGCCGGACAGCAGAAGCCCCGCTACCACGCGCGGCAGGTCAATGCCGTGGAGGGTGCGCCCGACGCACCGGCTAACGATGCAAGAAGGCAGAAGCCACGGCTCACCTTTGACCATATGTTTGATAGCCCGTGCAAGTGGCACAGTGGTCCCTTCAAACCGGCTACGCATACCACCCGGAATTGCAGCTGGACCCGCCAGCTGAAAGACCAGGGTAACCAGCCTCATCTCCCGCCGCCCCCTTCTGGTGGACCACCACCATCAGCTAGGGGAGCCGGCAATGATGGTAACGATGGCAACGGCGGTAACAACAACAACGGCTACCCCTAGCCGCACGCTGCCTACCACATCTTCGAGACAGAGCTAGATGAGAAGCACAGCCGCAGGCGACGCTCCAAGGAGGTCAACGCCATCGTCTCTCCGGTCCCCCAGTACCTGAATTGGTCAGAAACCCCCATCACCTGGAGCTGTGCAGACCAGCCGGAGCAGCTGCCGACTCCCGGGGGCTACGCCATGGTGCTCGACCCCCTCATCATCTCCAACGCGTGCACCTGCCGTTTCTCGCGCGTCCTCATCGATGGAGGCAGCAGCCTCAACCTCCTCTACCAGTCCTCGCTGGAAAAGCTGGGCATTCGCGAATGCGACCTGCGCCCGACTACCACAATGTTCCACGGCATACTGCCAGGGCCAGCCTGCGCCCCGCTGGGTAAAATCCAGCTAGACATCATCTTTGGGACCGAGGAGAACTTTCGCCGCGAACCGATCTGGTTCGAGGTGGTAAACCTGACAAGCTCCTATCATGCTCTCCTCCGGCGCCCACCCTCGCCAAGTTCATGGCCGTCCCCCACTACGCATACCTCAAGACGAAGATGCCGGGACCCAATGGTGTGATCACCATCGCCGGCTGCTTCAGGCGGTCGATGGAGTGCGCCTTAGCTGGTTCCAAACTGGTAGAGGCCCTCATCATAGCCGAGGAGAAGCGCGTGATCATGCATAATGTGTCCATGGCCCAACAAGACATACTGGCTAGCAGCAAACCGGCTAGAGAAGGAGCCTTCCAGCCAGCAAAGGAGACGAAGAGGATCCTACTTGACCCCTCCGACCCAACCAAGTTCGTCACCATTGGTGCCAACTTGGACAGCAAATAGGAAGGCGCGCTCGTCGACTTCCTCCGTGAGAATCGGGACATCTTTGCATGGTCCCCCAAGGACATGCCAGGTGTGCCGAGGGAGTTCGCCGAGCACTCACTCCATGTGCGGCCGGATGCCAAACCGGTCAAGCAGCCTCTGCGCCGATTCGCAGAGGAGAAGAGGAAGATAATCGGTGACGAGATCACCCGGCTCCTTGCAGACGGGTTCATCATGGAAGTGTACCAGCCGGATTGGCTGGCGAACCCAGTCCTGGTGCTGAAGAAGAACAAGACCTGGCGCATGTGTATCGACTACACCAGCCTGAACAAGGCGTGCCCGAAAGACCCCTTCGCCTTGCCCCGTATCGATCAAGTCATCGATTCCACGGCCGGCTGTGATTTGTTGTCGTTTCTAGATTGCTACTCCGGTTACAATCAGATCCGGTTAAACCCGGCTGATCAGATTAAGACATCATTTATCACCCCCTACGGGGCCTTCTGCTACGTAACCATGCCTTTCGGTCTAAAGAATGCAGGCGCTACCTATCAGCGCTGCATGCAGAAGTGCTTGCACTCGCAGATAGGCCGAAACATGCATGCTTACGTGGACGATGTGGTCATCAAGACCAAGGAGAAGCGCACCCTCCTCGAAGATCTAGGAGAGACATTCGACAACCTCCGCCAGTACCAGATGAAGCTGAACCCAGAGAAGTGCATCTTCGGAGTGACATCTGGTCAGCTCCTCGGTTTCCCCGTATCACAACGAGGCATCGAGGCAAATCCAGAGAAGATCGCGGCCATCGAGAGGATGCAGCCGCCCAGGAGCTTGCTTGGAGTCCAAAAATTCACTGGATGCCTGGCCTCCCTCAGCTGTTTTGTCAGCCAGCTGGGGGAGAAGGCACTCCCATTGTACCAACTGATGAAGAAGACGGACAAGTTCTCCTGGACTTCGCAAGCCGACGCCGCATTTCATGACCTCAAGCGCATGCTGCCACAGCGCCGGTTCTAGCCACGCTGGCTAGCAAGGAGCCGATGTTGCTCTATATAGCAGCCATCAGCCGGGTTGTCAGCATCGTCCTGGCGGTGGAGCGCCCCGAGGAAGGCAAGGCTCAGCCAGTTCAGAGGCCCGTCTACTACCTCAGCGAGGTTCTCTCCCTCTCCAAGCAGAACTACCCCCACTACCAGAAGATGTGCTACGGCGTGTACCTAGCATGCAAGAAGCTCAAGCACTACTTCCAGGAGCATCCGATTAAGGTCGTGTGCACCGCACCCCTTTCGTGTGCACCACGGCGTGTACCTAGCAACAAAGACGCCACCGGCCGAGTCGCCAAGTGGGCCATCGAGCTCGCCGCCTACTCCATCCAATACAAGCCCCGGCTCATGATCAAGTCGCAGGCATTGGCGGACTTCCTCGTCGACTGGGCCGAGACCCAGTATCTTCCACCGGTTCGGGATTCGGACCACTGGAAAATGCACTTCGACGGGTCGAAGATGCTCGGGGGCTTGGGAGCCGGCATCGTGCTCACCTCGCCCAAGGGAGACCGACTGGAGTATGTGCTGCAGATCCACTTCAAGGCCTCCAACAACGTAGCCGAATATGAGGCACTGGTGCACAGAATCCGGCTAGCCAAGGAGATCGGCATCAACCGGATCCTTTGCTTCGGTGATTCGGATCTGGTGGTGCAGCAAGTATCTGGAGAATGGGACGCCAGGGATGCAAACATCGCCCTCTACCGGTTCCACATCCAGAAGCTCAGCGCCTCCTTCGACGGATGCGAAATCCATCATGTCCCCCGCGTCAACAACGAGGCAGGCGATTTGCTCGCCCGAATCGGATCCACCAGGCAGGCGATCCCACCTGGGGTTTCCTTGGAGCACCTGCGCAAGCCCTCCATCAACCCATCGCCGGAGTCAGACTCCATCATCTGGGCAGGGAGCGCTCCGGCTAACGGAGCAGTAGAAGCGGAGCAGGCAGAACCTCCAAAGAAGAAGACCCGCACCAACTCCGGCAAGGAAGTGCCCTCCGGTTCGCATGACCCGGGGGCTGCCGGCTCGTCAAGCAGCTCGGGGGCTGCCGTCCCGGATACGTCACCCGGACGACCCCCGACGACCATCAAACGGAGAGCGGGAGCATCCTCGTCATTCGGGAAGTGCCATCCTGGGCGCAACCCTTCATGAACTACATCGCCAACAGGGAACTTCTGGATGACGAAGTGGAAGCCAGGCAAATCCGGCGCCGCGCGCACACGTACACCATCATCAACGGCGAACTGTACAAGCGCAGCGTATCCAGCATTTTTCAAAGTTTTGTCGATGTGGACACGGGCTACCGGCTACTCAAGGACATCCACCAGGGCGAGTGCGGGCACCACGCTTCGTCAAGGGCAATAGTCGCCAAGGCGTTTCGCCACGGCTTCTATTGGCCCACCGCCCTCGAGGAAGCTGAACAGCTGGTCCGCGCGTGTAATGGGTGCCAGTGCTTCGGGCAGCTCAAGCACATGCCGACTTTGGTACTCAAGACCATACCGATCACCTAGCCCTTCGCGGTTTGGGGCCTCGACATGGTCGGTCCCTTCAAGCGAGCACGCGCGAGCATGACCCATCTGCTGGTGGCGGTGGACAAATTCACGAAGTGGATTGAGGCCAAGCCCATCCGGAAGCTGGACGGGGCGACAGTCGTCACCTTCTTCACTGACATCATCAATCGGTTTGGCTACCCCAACAACATCATCACTGACAATGGCACGCACTTCGCCAAGGGGGCCTTCGCCCGATTCTACAGCAACAAGGGCATCCGGCTGGACCTTGCCTCTGTTGCGCACCCGTAGTCCAACGGGCAAGTCGAAAGAGAAAACGGCTTGGTGCTAGCCGGCATCAAGCCATGCCTCATCGAGCCGTTGGAGCGGTCACCCGGATCCTGGATCGAAGAGCTTCCGGCTGTGCTATGGAGCCTCTGCACCACACTGAATAGATCAACCGGCTACACCCCGTTCTTCCTGGTCTACGGATCAGAAGCCGTCCTCTCCGCGGATATCGAGTTCGACTCCCCCGCAAGCTCCTATACGACGAAAAGGCCAACCAGGAGGCGCGGGAGGACGGAGTGGACCTCCTGGAGGAGGCCCGTGAGTTGGCATTGTCCAGATCAGCCCTGTACCAGCAACGACTACGCCGCTACCATTCAGGCCGGATCCGCCCAGTCGCGTTCCGCGAGGGCGATCTAGTTCTCCGGCTGGTGCAAGACACGAAGGGCATGCACAAGCTATCGCCACCTTGGGAAGGCCCCTTCATCATCAGCCGGGCGCTGCCCAACGACTCCTACTACCTCATCGACGCGCATCAGCCGCGCAAGAACAAGATGGACAAATCAGACGAGGAGACCGAGCATCCCTGGAACGCGGCCTTGCTGCGCCCGTTTTACACCTAGTTGCCAGACAGTGTATGTATCCCGTAAACCCTATGAATGAAAATGCAGACCCCTACGAGATGCTCGGGGGCTCCTTGCTAGAAATGTGTTTTGCATCTGTTTTCCGGTTCTGATTTTCGGGCTCCGGCAACTCCTACCCGGGGGCTTGCCGGCTGGCCCATCCTGCTAAGTCAACAAACCGACTGAGTAGTGTGCGATGATGTCAGAGGCCCACTCTTCGTATTAGCTACAGATCGCAACCCGGCTGTCCGGCTAGCAAGAGCAAAAGCCTGAGGCATCCCACACGAAAAACAGGAAGGAGACGCGACAGACCGGGCGTCCCGGCCTTGCAACTAGCTTAAGGCAATCCGGTTACTAAGCCGTTAATACCATGCGCAATGTATTGTCAGCTCCCTTCGATTCCGGCTGCAGACCGCAACCCGGCTGCCCGGCAAGGACGCAGCGAAAATAGCAGAGCACACGGGAAAGCGACCAAGTGTCCAGAAAGGCGCAAGCTAGTTTTCGAAAAAACAAATCTGTTTTTTGGCTACAATTTGGCAGACTAACCTATTAACATGCGAGGATGTATGTGTATGTATATTCTTGTACGACTAGCTTGAGTCGGAATTCAAGAAGAAAAGAGAAGAAGATTCGAAGTCCTTGCCTTCATCAAGCGCTCCGAATCTCGGGGGCTACACCCACTGGGTGCGCTCGCGCCCCCCAGTGGAATCTTGTAGTTCTCGACCGGATAAAGGCGTTTAGCCGGCCGTTCGGAGCCCAGGTGAGGGCAAGGGCAGGAGCAAGAAAAGAGAAGAAGATTCGAAGTCCTTGCCTTCATCAAGCGCTCTGAATCTCGGGGGCTACACCCACTGGGTGCGCTCGCGCGCCCCCAGTGGAATCTTGTAGTTCCCGACCGGCTAAAGGCGTTCAGCCGGTCGTTCGGAGCCCAGGTGAGGGCAAGGGCAGGAGCAAGAGAAGACAAAAAATATTCGAAGCACCTGACTATGCTAGCTACTCCGAATCTCGGGGGCTACACCCAGTGGGTGCGCTCGCGCGCCCCCACTAGAATGTTAGTTCCTCCGGATGAAGGTGTTCAGCCAGCGAAAGCAGCCAACTAAGACGAGTCTAGCCGGATAAAGTTAGAAGATTTGGGGAAGAGAAGGAAGATTCGAAGCACCTCGCTGCGATAGCTACTACGAATCTCGGGGGCTACACGCAGTGGGTGCGCTAGCACGCCCCCACTGGAGGTGCATTTCCCCGGCTAAAGGCGTGTAGCCGGGTGAAGTAAGCCAGATAAAGTCAATCGGTGGAATGTTGAAAGAAAATGTAAAGTACATAAGTTGAAGGGAAGTCAAGCCAGTTCAAAATTAACAAGCAAAAGGAAAAGGAGGCGAAGCTCCCATAAGTTTACCCGATGCCAGAGACAGCCGGTACAGACAGACAAGTTCGAACGAGAATTAAATAAGACAAATACACCCGACATCCCGGGGCAGCGACTAGACAGCAGGAACCTTGCCATGTGGAGCATATTGACTGGCGGAAGCTTCTGTTGGGTCCGCAGCATAGAAAACAAAAAATTTCCTACGGTGTGAACTACACGCCAAGATCTATCTACTAGGTACAAAGCAATGGGTGGACATACATCCAACGAGAACTTACCCTCGTAGACAACGAGCTTTGTTAACGAGTAGGAACTCGTGGTTGATGTAGTCGTACACTTGCCGATCTCAAGATCGTGAGGAAGTCTGAGCGCCGCAACTCCGCAGCGCATCCGCACTCGCACACACGTTCAAGCCACCGGACAACCTCCATCTCCTCGCTCCAGCGATCCAGCGGAAGCAGCAACTCCTTCTAGACAAAATGCCACCAGGAACATGTATCTCGCTAATCCGAGACCATGGGGGAATAATTCTAGAGGGGGAGAGAGATCCTTCACAAGGAGGTGTGAGGATGAAGGAGGGAATGGGTATTTTATAGGAGGAGGGGGGTGCCCCCTCTCTCCATGGCCAGCGCATCGGGGGGGGGGGGTGACCCCTCACCTCCCCCATTCATGTGGTGGTAACCCCTCCACATTAAAATGCCTCTTCACATTCCTTTTAAAGTCTCCACTTTAAATGCATTAAATTTCTCCAAATTTAATGCTCTCTCATTTAATAAAACTCTTTTTATTAAATTTATTCAGAATTTTGTTAATTACTTTAATTAACAAACATTCACATATAGCCCCTTGCAATATTTCAATATCACATGCAGAACCATCTTCTGCAATTTCACCCGAAACAATTTCCGGTTTCTATTGAAACAATTCCTGCGCTTTGCAATTCTTTCGTCTGAAACATATGTGCTCCAAAATGGTGTCCGGTAACTCTTAAGTGTGCCACCCTACGGTTCGCGAATAATGCAAACATGATCGAGACCCTTCTCCGATCAATAATCAGCAGCGGGACCTGGAGATCCGTACTGACTCCTACACATTCAATGATGACTCCTGTGATCGTGAGAACCTTTAACGCTTGTAACTAAATCCCTTTGTCTCTCAATATATTACATGTCCGAGATTCGATCATCGGTATCTCCATACCTAGTTTGATCTCGTTACCGACATGCACTCTTTTCTCGTTCCCGTGATATAACATTCTAGTGATCACATCACTTGCTTGCAAGCTATCCTAATGTGGTATCACCGAGAGGGCCCAGAGTATATCTATCCGTCATCTGGATTGACAAATTCCACTCTTGATCCATGAGCCTCAACATAACACCTTTGTAGTACTGAACCCATCTTTATAGTCACCCTGTTACGGTGTGACGTTTGATGTTATCAAGATACTCTTCTGGTGTTAGCAATTAACATGATCTCATGGTCTAAGGATAAAGATTACTTCGTATGATGTTATAGCAATATAAACATAATGACTTGATCGCACTGCTATACTTCGGATGAATGTTCATCACATCATTCCACCAATGGTGTGGCCTTGTTATTAACAACATCCAGTGTCCATGATCAGGAAACCTTGATCATCCTGTTAATCAACAAGCTAGTCTATAAGAGAGGCATGACTAGGAACCCTTTTTGTTTATTAAACACACATGTATTGATGTTTCCGAACCAATACATTTCTAGCATGTAAAATAAACATCTATCATGTATAAGGAATATATAATAACAACTTTATTATTGCCTCTCAGGGCATATTTGCTTCAGTCTCCCACTTGCACTAGAGACAATAATCTAGTTCACATAGTGATAAATCTAACACCCATGGAGTTCTGGTGGTGATCATGTTTTGCCCTAGGGAGAACTTTAGTCAACGGATCTGCTACATTTAGGTCTGTGTGTACTTTACAAATCTTTATATCTCCATCCTTGACATGCTCGCGGATGGAGTGAAACCGGCGCTTAATATGTTTGGAATTCTTGTGAGACCTTGGTTTCTTTGCATTGGCTATGGCTCCATTGTTGTCACAATAGATCACCATCGGGTCCAACGCACTGGGAACCACACCTAGTTCCGTAATGAACTCTTTCATCCAAACTGCTTCCTGCGCCGCTTCTGAAGCAGCAACATATTCCGCCTCCGTTGTTGATCCAGCCACCACAGGTTGTTTGGAACTCCTCCAACTAACTGCTGCTCTGTTCAAGAGAAATACGTATCCGGATTGAGACTTAGAGTCATCCGGATCGGTGTCAAATCTAGCATCGACATAACACTTAGCGACTAGCTCTTCTTCACCTCCGTATATGAGAAACACATCCTTAGTTCTTCTTAAGTACTTGAGGATGTTCTTTACCGCTATCCAGTGTTCCGAACCTGGATCAGATTGGTACCTACTAGTCAAACTAATAGCATGTGCCACATCCGGTCTTGTACATAGCATGGCATACATAATAGAGCCTATGGCCGAGGCATAGGGGATCTTATCCATCATCTCTCTTTCTTCCGCCGTAGCTGGACTTTGAGTCTTACTCAATGTCTTGCCTTGCTACATAGGTAAGAACCCCTTCTTACTTTCATCCATATTAAACTTCTTTAATATCTTATCAAGGTATGTACTCTGCAATAGCCCAATTAGGCGCATTGATCTATCTCTATAGATTTTAATGCCTAATATATATGACGCTTCACCAAGGCCTTTCATCGAAAATTTGCTGTTTAGATAACTTTTAACACTGTTTAAAAGATCTATATCATTTCCAATCAATAATATGTCATCCACATATAATATCAGAAATGCCACATTGCTCCCACTCACTTTCTTGTAAATACAAGCCTCTCCATAAGTTTGGACAAATCCAAACTCTTTGATCACCTCATCAAAGCGGAGATTCCAACTTCGTGATGCTTGCTTCAGTCCATAGATGGATCGCTGAAGTTTGCACACCTTATTAGCATCCTTAGGATCGACAAAACCCTTAGGTTTTATCATATACAACTCTTCTTCAATCTTACCATAGAGGAACACAGTTTTGACATCCATCTGCCATATTTCATAATCGAAATATGCAGCAATTTCTAACATAATCCTAACCGATTTAAGCATCGCTACGGGAGAGAATGTCTCATCGTAGTCAACTCCTTGAATTTGTCGAAATCCCTTTGCGACAAGTCGAGCCTTATAGATGGTCACATTACCATTAGCATCAGTTTTCTTTTTGAAAATCCATTTATTCTCAGCGGCCTTTCGGTCGTGAGGTAAGTCCACCAAGTTCCAAACTTGGTTCTCGTACATGGATTCCATCTCGGATTTCATGGCTTCTAGCCATTTGTTGGAATCCGGGCTCATCATCGCTTCTTCATACGTCACAGGGTCATCCATTTCATCAACCATGAAATTGACAACAGGATTGCCGTACAGTTCAAGAGCTGCACGTGTCCTGCTTGACCTGCGAGGTTCGGTAGTGTCCTCTTTCGGAGTTTCATGATCATTATCATTAGCTCTCTCTTCATCAGGTGAAGTCAACTCCGAAACATCTTCCGGTGCTGCGCCACTCGCCATTCCATGAAGAGAAGGTTCAATAACCTCTTCGAGCTCTACCTTCCGACTACTCACACCTTTCGCGAGAAACTCCTTCTCAAGAAAGGATCCATTCTTGGCAACAAAAACCTTGCCCTCGGATCTGTGATAGAAGGTATACCCAATTGTTTCCTTAGGGTATCCTATGAAGACGCATTTTTCCGCTTTGGGATTGAGTTTATCTAGTTGAAGTTTCTTCACATAAACATCACATCCCCAAACCTTAAGAAATGACAGCTTAGGTTTGTTTCCAAACCATAATTCATACGATGTCGTTTCAACGGATTTAGATGGTGCCCGATTTAAAGTGAATGCAGCTGTTTCCAGTGCATAACCCCAAAATGACAGAGGTAAGTCAGTCAGATACATCATAGATCGAACCATATCCAATAAGGTACGATTACGACGTTCCGACACACCATTACGTTGTGGTGTTCCGGCAGGCGTGAGTTGTGAAACTATTCCACACTCTTTCATGTGTGTGCTAAACTCGTAACTTAGATACTCTCCTCCATGGTCAGACCGTAGAAACTTGATCTTTTTATTATGATGATTTTCCACTTCATTCTGAAATTCCTTGAACTTTGCAAAAGTTTCAGACTTGTGTTTCATCAAATATATATACCCATATCTACTCAAATCATCCGTGAAAGTAACAAAATAACGATATCCACCTCGCGCCGACACACTCATTGGTCCACACATATCAGTATGTATGATCTCCAACATATTTGTCGCCCATTCCATTGAACCGGAAAACGGCGTTCTAGTCATCTTGCCCATAAGGCATGGCTCACATTTATCAAATGATTCAAAATCAAGTGATTCCAAAAGTCCATCAGAATGGAGTTTCTTCATGCGTTTAACGCCAATATGACCTAGACGGCAGTGCCACATATATGTAGACATATCATCATCAAGTTTAATCTTTTTAGCATTAACATTATGAATGTGCGTAATATTACTATCGAGATCCAATAGAAATAAACCATTCAACATAGGTGCATGACCATAAAAGATATCATTCTTATAAATCGAATAACCATTGTTCTCAGATTTAAAGGAATGACCACTTTGCATCAAACACGATCCAGATACAATGTTCATGCTCAGTGCAGGCACCAAATAACAATTATTTAGGTTTATAACTAATCCCGATGGAAAATGGAGAGGTAGCGTCCCGACGGCAATCACATCAACTCTTGATCCTTTGCCGACCCGCATCCTGACCTCATCCCTTGCTAGTTGTCGCTTGTTCCGTAGCCCCTGAACCGAGTTACATATATTAGCAACCGATCCGGTATCAAATACCCAGGTGCTACTGCGAGTAATAGTCAAGTACACATCAATAACATGTATATCACATATACCTTTGTTTGCCTTGCTGGACTTCTTGTCCGCCAAATACTTGGGGCTGTTGCGCTTCCAATGGCCAGTCCCCTTGCAATAGTAGCACTCGGTGTCAGACTTAGGGCCAGCCCGGGGTTTCTTTTCAGGCGTGGCAACAGACTTGCCACCCTTCTTTCCCTTGTGCTTGCCTTTCTTGTCCTTCTTGAAACCGGTGGTCCTATTGATCATCAACACTTGATGTTCTTTCCTAATCTCCACTTCTGCAGTCTTAAGCATTGACAGAAGCTCGGGAAGAGACTTCTTCATGCCCTGCATATTATAGTTCATCATGAAGCTCTTGTATCTAGGTGGCAGAGATTGGAGAACACGATGTATGCCTAAGTCAATGGGAATCGTTATTCCCAAGGACACAAGCTTATCGACGTAACCAGACATTTTGAGTACATGCTCACTAACGGAGCTGTTTTCCACCATCATGCAGCTAAAGAACTTTTCTGTAGCATTATAACTCTCTACGGCAGCATGGGTATCGAAAATCATTTTCAATTCTCCCATGGTATCAAAGGCATTGCCATTTTCAAAACGCTTTCGAAGTTCTCGCTCTATCCCATACAGTATGCCGTAATGAACTAAGTTGTGGTCCTCCTGACGAGTCACATAGACATTCTTTTCCTCGTCAGGGGCATTAGGAGCTGGTGGGGGGCCTAGCGGCGCATCTAGCACATATTGCTTTTGTGTAGCAGTGAGGAGAATCCTCAAATTCATAGCCCAGTTGGTGAAGTTGCTACCATTCGCAGCAAGTTTCTCTTTCTCCATGAACACATTGAAATTAAAAGCAGGTGGTGCCATCTACAAGAGAATTTGTAAAGTTTATTTAGACTAAGTTTATGATAGATTGAGTTCAACTAATACAAATTACTAATGAACTCCCACTCAAAAACGACATCCCTTGTGTCCTTTTGGTGATTACATGAACCAAATCCACTATACCAAGTCCGATCATCACGTGAGTTGATATAGCTTCAAAGGCGAGCATCTATATGGGCATCATATCAACCATATGACTCATGCTTAACCTTTCGGTCCGTGTTCCGAGGCCATGTCTGTACATGCTAGGCTCGCCAAGTAAGAACCTTAGTATTCGCGTGTGTAAAACTGTCTTACACCCGTTCCTATGAAAGCGTAGATTCGAGTACACCCGATCATCACGTGATGTCTCGAAACACGATCCATAGAATGGTGCATACTCAAGGAAGAACACATTTTTATCTTGATATCTAAAAGAGGGATCATCTTATAATGCTATAAAACGCGCCAAACTAGCAGTATAAGATGCTAACATCTAATGTGTAAAGTGAGATGATATGGTCCATGCATTTGATCTCTATCACTTGCATCGTGGTATGATCTCTATCATTCCTTTGTGTGTAAGGCCAATGTCTATGGAACTTACACGTTGAGTGTGTTGTAAGAGTATCCACCATACATCTACTTACAACAATACCATATCAATACACTAGCCCAGCAACGATCTAAACTAGATGCCTCTAATTTATCAATTGCAAGTTTTACGTGGCTTAGGGCTTTCGGAGATAGAACCGTTATTACCTACGAACATGAACCACAACAAGGATAACTAAGTTATTAGCAACTCGTTGTAAATCAGATATTGACTATAGTAGGAGAGACAGACACCCGCCAACCACTTATGCAAAACAAGTTGCATGTCAGTCGAGGAACCGGTCTCATGTATGATGACATGTAAGGTTGGTCCGGGCCGCTTCATCCCTCTATGCCACCAATATACAAAATACATAGAAGATGCAATAACATGATCATCATCGCCCACATATCAACCATATGTGTACTACCCGTGCTAAGCACCTACGCATAGATCAGGCTCTGATACCACTGTTGGGTCCGCAACATAGAAAACAAAAAAATTCCTACGGTGTGAACTACACGTCAAGATCTATCTACTAGGTACAAAGAAACGGGTGGACATACATCCAACGAGAACTTACCCTCGTAGACAACGAGCTTTGTTAACGAGTAGGAACTCGTGGTTGATGTAGCCGTACACTTGCCGATCTCAAGATCGTGAGGAAGTCCGAGCGCCGCAACTCAGCAGCGCATCCGCACTCGCACACACGTTCAAGCCACCGGACAACCTCCACCTCCTCGCTCCAGCGATCCAGCGGAAGCAGCAACTCCTTCCAGATGAAACGCCACCGGGAACATGTATCTCGCTAATCCGAGACCATGGGGGAATAATTCTAGAGGGGGAGAGAGATCCTTCACAAGGAGGTGTGAGGATGAAGGAGGGAATGGGTGGCCTTTTATAGGAGGAGGGGGGTGCCCCCTCTCTCCATGGCCGGCGCATGGGGGGGGGGTGACCCCTCACCTCCCCCATTCATGTGGTGGTAACCCCTCCACATTAAAATGCCTCTTCACATTCCCTTTTAAAGTCTCCACTTTAAATGCATTAAATTTCTCCAAATTTAATGCTCTCTCATTTAATAAAACTCTTTTTATTAAATTTATTCAGAAATTTGTTAATTACTTTAATTAACAAACATTCACATATAGCCCCTTGCAATATTTCAATATCACATGCAGAACCACCTTCTGCAATTTCACCCGAAACAATTTCCGGTTTCTATTGAAACAATTCCTGCGCTTTGCAATTCTTTCGTCTGAAACATATGTGCTCCAAAATGGTGTCCGATAACTCTTAAGTGTGCCACCCTACGGTTCGTGAATAATGCAGACATGATCGAGACCTTTCTCCAATCAATAATCAGCAGCGGGACTTGGAGATCCGTACTGACTCCTACACATTCAACGATGACTCCTGTGATCGTGAGAACCATTAACGCTTGTAACTAAATCCCTTTGTCTCTCGATATATTACATGTCCGAGATTCGATCATCGGTATCTCCATACCTAGTTTGATCTCGTTACCTACATGCACTCTTTTCTCGTTCCCGTGATATAACATTCTAGTGATCACATCACTTGCTTGCAAGCTATCCTAATGTGATATCACCGAGAGGGCCCAAAGTATATCTATCTGTCATCTGGATTGAAAAATTCCACTCGTGATCCATGAGCCTCAACATAACACCTTCGTAGTACTGAACACATCTTTATAGTCACCCTGTTACGGTGTGACGTTTGATGTTATCAATATACTCTTCCGGTGTTAGCAGTTAACATGATCTCATGGTCTAAGGATAAAGTTTACTTCGTATGATGTTATAGCAATATAAACATAATGACTTGATCGTAATGCTATACTTCAGATGAATGTTCATCACATCATTCCACCAATGGTGTGACCTTGTTATTAACAACATCCAATGTCCATGATCAGGAAACCTTGATCATCCTGTTAATCAACAAGCTAGTCTATAAGAGAGGCATGACTAGGAACCCTTTTTGTTTATTAAACACACATGTATTGATGTTTCCGAATCAATACTTTTCTAGCATGTAAAATAAACATCTATCATGTATAAAGAATATATAATAACAACTTTATTATTGCCTCTCAGGGCATATTTCCTTCAGTCTCCCACTTGCACTAGAGACAATAATCTAGTTCACATAGTGATAAATCTAACACCCATGGAGTTCTGGTGTTGATCATGTTTTTCCCTAGGGAGAACTTTAGTCAATGGATCTGCTACATTTAGGTCCGTGTGTACTTTACAAATCTTTATATCTCCATCCTTGACATGCTCGCGGATGGAGTGAAACCGGCGCTTAATATGTTTGGAATTCTTGTGAGACCTTGGTTCCTTTGCATTGGCTATGGCTCCATTGTTGTCACAATAGATCACCATCGGGTCCAACGCACAGGGAACCACACCCAGTTCCGTAATGAACTCTTTCATCCAAACTGCTTCCTGCGCCGCTTCTGAAGTAGCAACATATTCTGCCTCCGTTGTTGATCTAGCCACCACAGGTTGTTTGGAACTCCTCCAACTAACTGCTGCTCCGTTCAAGTGAAATACGTATCCGGATTGAGTCTTAGAGTCATCCGGATCGGTGTCAAAGCTAGCATCGACATAACATTTAGCAACTAGCATCGGTGATCCAGTTCCAGCGCCCGCAGCCGGCTGCGTCGGGGCTTCCACATCCGGAGTACCGATGGACTCTGAGTCGGTGAGCACCTCGTCGGGGTCCACGTAGTCGACGATCTTAATGGTGGAGGCTCGGAGCTCTGGATGGGCCTGGCGGATGGCGGCAAGGTCGGCGTCGGCGTAGAAGCCTCCGTCGATCTGCTCGACGTGGGCGTCCTTGTACCAGGAGAGCATGAGGGCTAGAGCCATCTCTGCTCTGGCTCGTGCCGCCAAGTCCCGCAGCCGGCACCTCCCCCACCTTCACAGCCAGCTGCGCCATCGTCTCTGGAACCAGAGAATCCGGCCACAGGAACGAGAAGATGTCCCGTGCCGCTTGACGAAGCTTGGCGGCTTCCTCACCAAGAAGGACGATGAGCTCTTGGGCTGTCAGCTGCGCTCCCGGCCAGTTCTTCTGCAGCCAGTTGTACGCTGGAAGGTCTATGTCGAGATAAAACGCTGTCAGAAAAAGAGAGTCAGATCCGGCTACCGGATCCGGAAAGTCAGGGAGACGGAAAAGGGAACTTACCCTTAGCCGTGTGGCCAACCTGCATCAACTCCTCCACCAGAGCCTTCTCCTTCGTCGTCAGCCACTTGATCTCCTTCTCTTGGTCCTTTTTCTGGGCCTCGAGAAGGTTAAAGGCTTCAATTCGGCTGGCGAACGAGGTGTCGCGCTCCTTGATGGTGGCCTCCAGACCGTCTACCTTCACGTGCCAATCCTTGTTCTGCAGCCACATAGTGGAGTTGGAATTGCTCAGCCGGTCGTTCGCTTTCTTCAAGCGATCGATCTCGAGCTGAGCACACACAAGGATAGCTGCGACAAAACCGGCTATCAGCAAAAAAAAGCAAGCCGGACGAAGCAACTTACTCTGGGAGGTTCCGCTGGCAGCAGCAAGCTTCTGCTCCAACGACCGGTTCCCGCCGGCTACGGCCTCCAGCAGCCGGATCTCCTTCACCGCCAGCTCGAGGGTGGCGGCGAGGTCTGTCCGCGAGGCAGTGGAGGAGGCGTCGTCATCCACGGTGTTGACGGCCAAGGACTTCTTCGCGGCAACCACCACGGTCCTCCACTCCTCTCCCGGCTCATCGTCGGAGTTGTCGTCGTCGATAAGCACGAGCTCTTTGCCGGTCGCGGCCCCGCGTGCGCCCGCGGAAGAGCCACCCGTCTAAGGACCCTCCGCATCCAGCTGAGGCAGCCGGTTCAGCACGAGGTGGCGGCGGAGGCGGTGCCACGGTAGAAGGAGGGGCGCTGGCAGACTTGGTCGGAGCACGGGTGGCGACCCGGTCGGTGCTCGCGCCAAGCTCGCGGCTCCAAAGGAGACCAGCGTGCTAAGAAGACAAAAGAGAAGAAGGAAAGGAAAGCAAGTAAGCCAAAGGCAGAAAGAGAGAAAAAGAAACAAACAGAAAATCATGAAAGGAAGAGGAGGAAGGACATACCCCTGCACAACCGGAGGCGGCCCCTTCTTCCGGCCAAGGCGACTCGGCTGAAGGGCGCTGGTCCGGCTCCTCTTGGGGGCCGGTCCTCCGCGGCAGGCCGGCTGGAGCTGGAACGGCTGGAGATGCTCCCGCCAGCTTCGCCGTCCGTCGCAGGGCGCTGCGCCGGATCAGAGGCCAGCGCAGCCTGCTCCTCCTCGTCAACCTCCGCGTGGGGGTTAGCGGCCGGCTCGTCGTTCCGGCTGGGGAAGGCATCCCCGTCCCCATCTGACTCCTCACCGGACCGCCGATTACGTGGCTCAGGCAAGTCGGGCGTGAACGCCTCGAGGGGGGCCTCACCCTCCTTGCGAAGGATGCAAGGGATGATCTGCCGAATACAAAAGATTAGTCGGATAAAGCAAAAAGAGAGACAAGGAATACGAAAGAAAACTCCGGCTAAAAGGACCTTCCCGGGGCGCGCGGTTGTCCTGGTTGTAGGGCGCCAGGCTGAAGGTCCAGCCCTCCGGCAGCCGCTCCTTCGTGATCGTACACACCCACTCCTTCAGGTTGTGATAGCGGGGATCGCGGCGCGACAGCCGGGTCGGGTCTAGCCGGCCGGAGTAGAAGCACATTTTGTGCGCTCGCTGCTGCAACAGCATCATCAGCCGGGACATTCAGCTGAGGGTGATGTCTAGGCCGGTTAGCCGGCAGGTGACGAGGGAGCGCATGCGCTGCAGCATCGCGTCTGACTCCGCCTTGTCGCCATAAATCTTCAGCTCCTAGTGCTGTCGGCTAGAATCGACATCCTGGAAGGCCGGAAGGTTGATCCAGTCGACGTTGGTGACGTTCTTAACGTAGAAGTACGACTGCTGCCACAGTCGTACAATGTCATGCAGCTGGAACTTTGGGTAGCCGGTCTGCGCGCGGGAGTAGATGGGGGCGCCGCCGCAGACGACTAGCAGCCCCTTCGTGAACTACACCTGCGGTCGGACTCGGAAGAGCCGGCAGATGAGCCCGAGATCCGGCTGGATCCCGAGATAACTCTCGCAGAACGCCATGAAGTGCGCCAGCGTTCCGATTGCGTTGGCGCCGAGATGGTGGAGACGGAGGTCGAAGAAGGCCAAGAATGTGAGGAAGAAGGGGTGCACCGGCAACGTGAACCCGCATGCCAGATGCGAGAGGAAGATGACCCGCTCTCCCTCCGCCGGGTGCGGCGACACCTCTCCCGCCAGCGCTAGCCGCACCGCTACTTCCTCCTCCGGCGGAAGGACGCGGGTAGCACGGTACTTCTCGATGTGGTCCTCCGTGACGGAGGAGCCACACCAGGCTCAACGTTCGGCTGCCATCTCCGGTTGACAAGGAGGCGTGGCGGCAGAGGAGAGGCGGTGGCCCGTACCGCCGCCGACGACGAATGAGCGGCGCAACGGGCTACAGCGGCAGCAAAGGAAGAGCGCAGAGGGCAGGAGCGCGGAAGGGAAGAGGAGCAACTAGAAGCGGGGGAGCGAAGGGAAGGAACTGCCCCCCCCCCCCCCCCCCCCCCCCCGCGGCGTCCCTTTAAAGGGCCGGAAGAGCAAGCGTCCGTGGTGCCACGTGGCGCTCATCCAGGCAATCCCCACCCCAACCGCCGCCTAGATCTCGTGTGCCAACGCAGGGTGCGCAGAAGATCCTATAGCGGGAACCGAAGCGCCGGGCAGCAGTTTCCCGAGGCGACGTGCAGCGGGACATTACGCTGCCCGCCGCAAAGCAATGATGGCGCGTGCGTGCGTGGCTGGCGTCAACACTAACGTCACAAGTAGCGCAACCGCCAGGCGTAGCCGGACACAAATTCAAAAACAAGAGGGAGCGCGCGCACATTTCGCCTAAGGGCGGAATCCACACGCGCTCGGGGGCTAGTGTCGGGGGGATGATCCCCAGATACCCCAACCGGACAAGAAACTTGGCAGTCAAATCGCGTCCGGCTGACCAGATGCAGCCGGACAAGGCAAGTCAGGCTGACTATCGCATGGTAGCCGGATCGGCAAGAAGCAGCCGACTACGGCGACATAGCCGGAACCAATCAGGGAGACATGACGACGTGCATATCTGTGCACGGTACGCCCTATACGACGACAATACTGGCAACTACTCGGCCATACCGAAGACTTTGTGGGGATGACGCAGGAACAGTGGCCCGATGATGATGACAGGCTCGCACGGCGTCCACTGTGCCTACGATAGCCATACCCCTCATACTTCGATGGGACATACCGTACTAGATACTGTAGATGACTCGTCGGCTGGGACCCACCTGTGGGGCCCGCCAATCGGACTAGCCAGTGAGATTGTTGCCTCTCTGCCTATATAAGGAGAGGCAAGGCCTTAGTAGTAAGGGTTGGTCTCATTGCATTTAAGACAGTAGCTAGAGAATACAGCTCAAGGAGCACTTGTAGTTCGTATATCCCCCATAGTGAGATCCGGCAGGAGTAGGAGTTTTACCTCATCACGAGGGCTCCAAACTTGGGTCCTTCCTGCGTCCAGCTACGCTTGCCTGTATCCAATCCCGCCTGCGGACGACGTCGATAGCTTCCCTGCTAGTCCCCACACCTCTATCTAACCTTCTTAGGTACTACCGTTCCCAATACAATGACATAAGGATATCGACATCCGACGTTTGATGTGTTACGGAGATTCGGATCTTGTTGCTCAGCAAGTGTCGGATATTTGTAATGCAAATAAACACATGGTAGCATATAAAGCTATTGTGGATGATTTATCTAAATTGTTCGAAGGGTTTGAGGTTCAACACATCCCTCGAGTAGAAAATGAGGAAGCAGATGCATTATCTCGAATAGGCTCTGCACGGAAAAAGGTTCCAGATGGCGCTTTTTTAGAGCACCTAAAAGTTCTTCAATAAAAGGAGTGGACGAGGAATATCCGACCAAATCGGACTCACCTCTAATAGTAGTTATGGTTGTAATTCCCAGCTGGACTCAACCCTACCTTGACTATTTGGTAGATGGCAAATTACCCGAAGACGAGCTTCTAAGCCGGCAGATCATCCGACGAGCAAAATCCTATACTGCAGTTAGTGGTGAGATCTATAAGCAGAGTGTATCTGGGGTCTTTCAGCGCTGCGTATCTCCGGAAGAAGGAGTGGAAATCTTAAGAGAAATCCACGAAGGCGAGTGTGGTCACCATGCTGCAGCCAAATCTTTAGTGGCAAAAGCTTTCCAACACGGTTTTTTCTGGCTTACAGCCAAGGCAGATGTCGAACGACTGGTCAAGATGTGCAAGGGCTGCCAAAAGTACGCCAAAAAAGCTCACGTTCCGGCTGATCAACTACGAACAATACCTATAACATGGCCTTTTGCGGTCTGGGGGCTTGACATGGTAGGATCGTTTAAACGGGCTCCAAGTGGATTTACTCACCTCTTAGTGATGGTGGATAAATTCACCAAATGGATTGAGGCTAAACCCATCACTATTTGTGATGGAGCAACAACCAAAAGATTTGTCGAGGATATTATAATCTGGTATGGTTATCCGCATAGTATTATCATGGACAACGGGACTAATTTCTCTATGGGAGAACTTGCCAAATTCTACAACAAACAAAATATCCGGCTTGACATTGCGTCAGTCGCACATCCGCAGGCTAATGGACAACTCGAAAGAGCAAATGGTTCAATCCTACAAGGCCTAAAACCGAGACTCAAAGCACCACTACGACGTGCTGCGGGGGCTTGGGCAAAGGAATTACCTTCTGTAATATGGAGTTTACGAACAACTCCGAACAGGTCAACCGGATACACACCTTTCTTCTTGGTCAATGCCGCAGAAGCAGTTCTTCCTAGTGATTTGATTCACACTTCTCCTAGAGTGGCCGCGTATATTGAAGAGGATTCTGAGATTTCTCGACAAAATGATCTCAACTTAGTCGAAGAAGTTCGCGTTGTTGCTGAAATGAGATCAACACCTATCAGCAGAAGTTACGCAAGTATCATAGCCAGAGAGTCAGAAACAGATCTTTCAATAAGGGCGATTTGGTTCTCCGGCTTGTGCAACAAAGAAAGCACAAACTTTCCCCAGTATGGGAAGGGCCATTTTTAGTTAGTCGAGTATTGCACAATGGTTCATACTACCTAACTGATATGAGGCCAGTCAAAGAAAGACCTGCTACTAAGAAGAGAAAGAGAGCTGGAGGCAGTACAAATCCGGATGAGTTAGACATACCATGGAATATTGCTCAGCTACGTCCCTTTTATTCTTAGTTTATCCTTCTTCGTAATCATATATGTGTACATGTTCTATGAGAAATAAAAGTTTTGGTTGCCTCAAGTTTTTTTGAGAAGTTTTTACCATCTTATTTCCAAATGATCATGTCATAGTAAAAAATCCCATAATACTTGAAAGTACTTTATGCTCATGTTCGTTCTGGTTTAGATTTCCGATTCTAAAATTGCTACCTTCGGGTATAAATATATATTTCCTAGTCTATACTTTGGTTATTTGTCTGATTGCCGGATGCGGGTATTTTTCAAGTAGTGAATTGTTGGTACTGGAAGCCGGCTTTGTTTCCGAGTTTAAACTGGTTTAGCAATTGAGCTCCGTTGCTCGGCAAAGTTTCCGTGCTGAAAGTTTAGCCGGCTCATGAAAGGGACGAGGCGGAAATCTAGATAAACAATAAGTATAGACAAAAAAGTACAAGTGGTTATGCAAACATTTCAGGCACACAAAAATTTAAGCCAAAAGTACTGAGTAGATAAAAACTTAGCACTATCAAAAGAATTACACTACTTATTTACAGACCCATAATGTTTTCAGAATAAGACATCTATTTCTTTCTGGTGACTTATGATGCAGGAGGAGAGGTAGGAGCTACTGGCTCGCTGGACACATCAGCCGCACCTTGATAACGATCCGAGATGTCAAAATCCGATATGGTTTGTTCATCGTCGGAAACTTCATCTGCTTCTTCGGGAGGCGGAGGCGTGTCTACGCGGGTGAAGAAAGGAGTGTCGTAGCTGGTTAAATCAGCTACGTGGCACCCATATCTGATGCAGGAGTCCATGATGGCTTTGATATCTTGCTTCTGGCCGTCTTCGTCCACAGTAGAATACCCTCTGGTCACTTACCAGATCTCCATGCTTCCATGGTGGCTTATGACCATTGTGAGAGCGTTCTGCGCTGCGGATCACGCGTAGGACATGTTCCAGTCCTGGACAAGCTGCAGCATCTCCTTTGCCTTGTCCCGCACCTGAAAGTCGGACATGCTATGCATATCCGGAACCTTGAGAGCTTCGCCAATATCCTCGATGGATTTGCGGAAGTCATGAAGCAAATCACCGACTTGGGTAAGCCAGTGGGTGCGAGGCTCGGTAGAGGTGGAGTCCGTCAAGATCAGAGGACCTATGCATATAACACAAAACGGTTAAATAAATCCGACATTGAAAGAGTCAAAGAATGTAAACAAGTCAGAAAGATGGAAACATACCAAAGATGACGTCGTCAACTTTGGTTTTCTCCTCACGAAGACTCTGGAGTTCAGCCCGGAGCGCTTCGGAAAGGTCCTTCTCTCTGAATAGCTCATCGTTGAGATCCGAGATTTTCTGCTTGTGGAGTGCAATCTTGCGATCACGCTCCACGGTGGCCATGGAGGAGGATTCGAGAACTTGAGCAATGCTCTTCTCATGATCCGCTTTAAGCTGGTCTAGCTCTCGGCAGAGATCCTTGTTTTCCACCACCAGGGTCTTGAGATTCTTGGCCTCTTCGATCATAGCACAGGACTTCTTTACCAGTGCTGTAAGTCAAAAAGAACAACGGTTCAACAAAAATATTTGACTATGAAAAATCAAGACAAGGTTTGAATCTCGGAAAGTTTACCTTCGGCCTCATCCTTGGAAACTTTAAGCTCAACAATTTTAAGTCGGAGAGCTTTGATCTATCTCCGCTTATTGTAGATATTCTTCAACAATTCCTGGTTATATGAATTAACTTTCTGTAAGTCAGAATACCTAGAGTCAGAAGTCTACTAAAGACTCGGGCTAGTATTGTAGCTAATATCAGCACGAGCCTTGGGGGCTACACTAGTTCATTCTTTGGCATCCTAAGGAAGCATAAAACCGGATTGTATATCCAACTTCATTCTTGGGGGCTAGAGGATATGATATAAAGTACCATAAATAAAAATGTGAGTTGGAATTCCGACTTACATGATGTTCATGTGTGATCTTGCTCAGGCACATGTTCACCTCAGTGGTAACCTTCTCGGCGAGGGTGAGTGGAATAACCGGAGGTGGTGGAAGCAGACCAGCTCTTAACCCCTCGTCACGAAGGTGGACTTGTTCAAGAAGTTGGGAGTACTTGACGTCCTCTGCTTCTTGTGCTTCTTCTTCGGCATAAATGGTTCGGCTTTCAAGGCATTCCTTAGCCAACTGTTGGATCTCCTCTGCAGATTTCCGAGATAAGCCAAATTTGGCAAGTCCCGGATTGCTCAGGAGGTTGTCGGTGAAAACTTCTGTCGAGGGATCATTACCCGAAGAGGGTTCACCCTTATCAAAACCTGAGTCACCCATGGTGATGTCACTCTGCAACTCAAGGATCGCTGGCCCTGTTGAGGGAGCCGGATCTTCTGCAATGACCGGGGATTGAGTAATCATCGGTGCTGCGGAAGGTTGAGGGGCAGGAGTCGGAGGAGCCACGGTAGGAGAAGCCATGGTTAGCTTCGTCTGACACAGGGGCTTCGAGATAGTTCCCCTCCCCTTGCCCTTGATGAGCTCCTTAGCTCTGAGAAAGTAATAGAATGAAGAACATTATATCTGGGAAGAAATAATGAGTAAAGTACAAAGGCGGAACTTGTGTGGAAAGTTACCTATTCACAACTAGCACTTCCTTTGTGCCGATGGCCACTGTCGGAGCTTTGCGCTTCCTGGGCACAACGTCCGGCAGTGGGACCAATTCCTCCTCCTGAGAAAACTCGGGAGGATATCCCTCGATAGGAGCCAATTTCGACTCGGGGAGGTCGGCAAGGTGAAAAGAAGATAATATCTTAGTGTTGCGAAATAACTTAAAGGTGAAACACATAAAAAAGGTTTACTGCTAAAGCTTACGGGCACTACAGGGTCTTCCGCTGTATGCATGTCCAAGGACAAATCCGGAATCTTTCTCTCGATCCGCTCCTTTATCAGCCATTTGATTTGCCTTATGTAATCTTGTGGCTTTAAAGCCTTGGAGCTGATACGGAGGGAGTCCTTTTTTGACGCCGTGATGGAATGCATCAGTCGGTTTCCGTGATGCTAGAGAAGCTGGATCCGGCATGCCACCCAAGACTAGACCAATCGGACCCTCTCAGGCCCTTTTGCTTCATCAGGTATTCAATCCTCCTCTTGGCGAGAAGTAGATCGTCACTAAGAGCCGGAGCGACCTCGTCCCAAGATGGTTGAGGCGTGGCGGCTCCATCGACGAAAAATGGCAAAGCACTGACTTTGCCCGGAGCGGGAATATCATTATGATAGAAAAAGGTAGCCGGCCATTGTTTGACCGACTCACTAGCTAAAATCCGAGGATAACCACACTCATGCCTAACTAAAAGACTAATTGTACCGGTAATGTAAGGATTACTGGCGGTGATAGAGTTTCTCCGGACATGGAAATAGTACCAGAAGAGAGTGAGACTCGGCCTAATGCCAAGGTACCCCTCGCACAAAGCCGCATAGGCGCTCATCTCTAAGATAGAGTTAGGGGGGAGATGGTGTCGTTGAATGTCGTAATGATCTATCACCTCAGAAAAGAAATCTGAGGGAGGAAAGGAGAAACCTCTGTCGAGGTGGGTGCCAAAGTGCACTCGCTCACTGTTGCGAGGGTTGGGGACGGCCTCGCCGAAGCCGCTCCACCAATCATCGGCGCGGAGGAGCCCTTCTTCTTCTACGCCCCGGAGCTTCTCGTCGTCGAGGACGCACGGGATCTAGACCCCGCGATTGCTCTCCTTTTCCGCCGCCGCTGCCGTCACTGCTGTGCTGGAAGTTGAAGAGGAAGCCATTTTCCTGGTGTGCCGATGACCTTGGATGAGCGGTGCTGGGAATTTCTGGGGGCAAGGAAGCTCTGTGCACGTGGGAGAAGTGGAGGAGAAGGAAACGACGCAGGAATAGGTGAAGAAGATGAGGAAAAATAATCCTCACCCCTTATAACCGCCGAACCGCGCCAAGGTTCGTGCAAATGACACAGTACACACGCCACGCATCGTGGAAAGAACTGGGAAGCCCCCACACGATGATTACGCCGCTCGATCTCCACACGCTCATTAAATTGGCGCCTCATTTCTATGAACAGCGGGCCCACCAACGGTCGTGCTGACAGGAGATGCCTGTCAGTGATGTGACTTGACCATGACCGGTGTCAGATGACGTCAGAGACCAAGTTCTGGCTTAGTTTGAATATCAAGCTAGAAATCCGAATAACGTGCTGATAGATCCGACTTATTTTTGGGCAACACAATAGTCTACAATCTCAACTCGCACAAGCGAACCCTTGTAACCCATATTCCGGCTCTGCCGTATTACTGGATTGCTAGCAGGAGTAGGATCCGTCCAAAGCCGGCGGATTCGAACCTGGGTAAACTTGTGTGCTCACCGTACCGGAACACCGTATGTCTCACACCCCTCTCTTCCACACGCCTCGAGGACCCCCTCATGGCGTACTTGTCATCAATCCGACGACAGGTATTCAATATACCGGGTATCCACGGGTACTTGAAGGTTATAGTGATTCAAACTGGATATCTAATGCTAATGAGATTAAGGCCACAAGTGGTTATTTGTTTACACTTGGTGGTGGCGATGTTTCCTGAAAGTCTTGCAAGCAGACCATCTTAACAAGGTCAACTATGGAAGCAGAACTCACAGCATTAGACACAACCACAGTTGAAGCAGAGTGGCTTGTGAGCTCTTGATGGACTTACATGTCGTTGAAAAACCAATACCTGTCATCTCGATAAACTGCGATAATCAAACTATGATCGTCAAAGTAAACAGTTCTAAGGATAATATGAAGTCATCAAGGCATGCGAAGAGGAGATTGAAATCTGTTAGAAAATTGAGAAACTCCGGAGTTATTGCGTTGGATTATATCCAAACATCTAAGAACTTGGCAGATCCCTTCACAAAGGGTTTATCACGTAATGTGATAGACAATGAATCGAGGGAGATGGTTTTGAGACCCACACAATGAGTTGTTCGCAGTGGTAACCCACTCTATGTGATCGGAGATCCCATGAATTAGAGCTGGGAGACAAGCTGTTGATCAGCTGAGAGGAGAGTATGACCATATTATATTTACATCTCCATAAAGATGAAATACTCTCTTATTCTGCATGGCAGGTTGATATTTATCTTAATAAGTTCTAAGTGGATTTTCCAAGCAGAGATGTTGTCCTGCAGAACATCTATTGAGGCACACACCTATATAAGTCCGACTGTCAAACGTCGCAGTCCGTGAGAGTTGGGTGCTCTCTAATAAACTCATGAAAGGCCCTGGAGTATGATGCATAAGCTCCAAACCGTGGGGAAACCCTACGGCAGCCCTGTACCAGTCTAGATTTTGTGTGAAACTAGTGTGCAGAAAACTTGTAGTTCAAGGCATAGTCCACTATTCAAGTTGCTAGCTAGTGTATCATGAAGTTTAACGTGGAAGTTCAACTTAACAGTCTCCACTACACACCGGTATATATAACAATATTCTGGAATGAAAGTGAGGTGACGTGCCAATGAGACTTTGTGGGGGATTGTTGGAATTTGATGAGTTTTGGGCTGTTGGCCCATTAGACAAATTCTAAAATTCTCTTTGGCCCATTTGTGCATGGCAGCATATGGATGTGTGCTAGTGGTGCCAAAGTTTAGTCCCACATTGCTAGTTGAGTGAGAGTTACACCTCCTTATATACTAGGCTGTTCCACCACTCACTAAGGTGTGAGAAGAAGAGCAGCTCTCGTGCACTCCTCCTCCGATGCTGCCTGCCTCGCCTCGCCTCGCCTCGTCACGACGCATGCGCGCCGCGGGTTGCGGGAATCTCCCCGAGCTGAGCTTTATTTTAGATGGTTAGGAAAACTAATCATAGATTGATTACGAGTCATTAATGGACGCGTTAATTAGTTAGCCGTTTCCAGTCTTTATGGGACGTGGGCTGTTATTGACTCGAACATGGGCTGAGCCCCACGATCTCCCTAACTTGCGCTATATAAGCGTCTGTGCTAAACCTAATCAGTACCACTTTTCCACACGCATCTCCTTCTAGTCTATTGCACCACCGCCTTCGTCTTCCCCATCACGGCTTGTGGCATGCACCGTAGATCAGGACAGTAGGCCTCCGGAACCCCGCCTCTTATGAACTTGTACGAGTGAGGCGTGATCAGGTTTTTGGGAAGCGCTCAAGCGTGACTACTGACATCCACAATGTCTTCCAACAACGAGTTCTTGGACGGCGAATTCTTCCCAGACGTCACCGACCTCTTCGACAACCTCAACATGAGCGATGACGCTGCTACCATTGCTACAGCTACTATTGCTGCTACCGCCGCGGCTGCTGCTACCGCCTCTATACCGTTTGTGATTCTGAACTTTCTTTTTCAGATTTTGCTAGAGTTCTTTATTATAGCGATTGGTGTAGATGTGATAGGTTTATCTTATTTAGATGTAATCTGTTCATGTACTCTGTTAGTCTGCATGATCTATTTAATTTCTATATGTATGATCATGCTTTATCGATTATTTGTTCGGATTAAATCATATATGAATTTGAGGGAGCTTCTAGTGCCAATTTGGTACGGAAGAAAAACTTCCAATCCCACAAGTTTAAGAATACGAACAGATCTAATGGCAAAGGGAAGTTTGATGGCAAGAACTAGGCCACTCACTCAACCAACTTCAAGAGGAAAAATGATAAGAAGAAAGGCTCTTCCCACGTCTGTGGTGATCCTGATCATTAGGCTCATTGCTGCCCTAATCACTTTGACAAACGGCAACATGGGAACAACGGCAAGACCGCTAATGGTATTATTAGCGATACTGAGATGAAGGACGCTGGGTACGATATTTTACCTACTATCCTTTCAGTATGGCATTCTCCTGAATGGTGGATTGACACGGGTGCTAATACACATGTATGTTCTGATATCTCCATATTCTCTTCTTATCAGGTTACAAGGACTTCCTCCGTGCTAATGGAAAACGGCTCACGTGCTTCTGTTTATGGTGTTGGTACGGTAAATCTGAAGTTTACTTCGGGAAAGACCGTACAACTGAAGAATATGCAACACGTTCCCTCCATCAATAAGAATCCCATCAGCGGATCGCTTCTATACCGAGATGGTTTTAAGTTGGTCTTTGAGTCCAATAAAGTTGTAATCACTAAGTATGTACAATTTTGTTGGAAAGGGTTATGAGTGCGGAGGTCTGTTCCGCTTATCTTTGTCAGACACATGTACTAAAGTTATGCGGTGACCCAGCATAGCACTGAATTATGTAGTACACTATAGTCACTGACATAACACCAATGAAACTCCGTTCACTAGTATTACATCCCTCAGAATGGTACAACAGAAACACAGTAGGTCCAAGACATGACTATAGATTACAACTCGACTCTTTACAAAAGATCCAAACAACACTCTAGGTTAAAGAGGAAGAAATCGACTTCTTACAAATAAGAACCAGAAATAATAACCCAGAATTATCTTGTGACTAAGACTAGCATCTGGACTAATTAGCTTGCAATTGCTGCTAGTGCAATGCTCTATTACTTTAATTACTTAAGAACTTTGTTTAGATTCTTAACTGGATTCGTAGACTGGTAAGAGAATTAGTAGATATCATCTTGGTAATTTTGTAAATACAATAGATCCTTTTTCTAAACAATATCCTATTTTAGATGATTTTATAATTGATAAAATCTTTTTAGGAAAATTAAGATACACTTAATTTTAGATGATAGTTTTAGTAAATACATCTTAAAATAGTTAGATCTATTTTAACTCCACTTAAACATTAATGGAACTTGTTATTCACATCTAGACTTGAACAATTAATGTTAAAGGTAAAGTAAAGATTTTTGTATTTTTAATCCATTAAGATATTAGAAAATAGTTTTAATCAAGACTTATTCAACTTTTACCTTTACTTGACTTCAAATGTGCAAGAGGATATTTTTAATGTGTAGTTTTTTTTGTGATCATTTTGGTATATTATAAGTATTTTTATGGTTTTTAAATAATAAGATATAACTTCTATATGTTTTATTACTTTATAAAGATTTAATAAATAATAATTTTTAGTTGAGTGACACAAAAATGTATGAAACAAGTTTATAAATTTAGATTTTGTTTTTCTAAGAATTTTGGTATCTTATACTTATTTTTAAGAATTTTCAATAATATAATATATATTTTAAAAGATTAATCCTTAATAGGTTATTTACTGATAATAATAATCATCTTATTTAAGTTGGAAAATCAAATTTGTTAATAAGTTTAGAACATAGAATTTATTTTTCTAAACATTTCAATATATAGTTTATATTTTTCTGAATTTCAAAACAAAAGATATTGGATTAACAAGATTTAATCATTTTCTTAAATTCTTGGAAATCATTTATATTGATTTACTTATTTACTAGATAGGGATATCCTTTTTATACTGGGCCAACATCTAGCCTAGGTCACTAACTAGCGAGCCATAGGCCACGTCGGCATGCCACCGAGGCAAGGACTAGTCAAATTGGTTGACTTGGCGGGAGGTGATGCCAACACAACATCACAATGACGTCGGCATGGTATCCACCACCAGATATTGGTTGCCGATGGTGATTCTGAGCACGCACGGGCTAGCAGGACTACGCGCAGGAACCAGTAGAGCACGGGGGTGCGAATGATGGTCGCGCCACCCCATTTAGGTCACCGGAAGTGCACCGGTGACGAGCTGCTGTGGCGACCAATAGTGACACATGGTGCGAAGGCGTTGTAGCCCTCGAGAGAAAGATCTAAAGGCGTGGGAAGATGCGCAAGCTCACCTTGATGTCATCTCAGTGGTCGATGAGGACAGACACGGTCGGAGGTAAGGTCACGGTCAAGATTTCCAGAGAGACCTAGCAAAAAGGAACGACAAAATTCTCCCTCCACCGAGCTCCACTTGACCCAGCACTCCTTCCAGATGACCAACACGTGAGGGCGCTTCTCCTAGACCACTCCACGGTCTCCAGGATAAAATCTAGGCGACGGCGACGAGCGGCGCCGACGGGCTAGGGTTTCAGTTTGTATACAATGAGGAAAAGAGAGAGAGCGAGAGGGAATGAGAGGATGAGGATGTGCAGGGGTGTCGCCATGGCCTCCTTATCCCCTCCCGCCGATGGCGGCGAGCATCTTGGCACACTCCGATGTGGCGGACGGCGACACACACCTTCTTTGGGGGCGTCGCAAGGTGGACGACGACGATAGCAGCGATGAAACGGTAAGTACGCCTGGTCCGGTTCTGGTCTGTGGCGAAGCGAGCGGTTTGTTCCTTCTACTACTCACGAGCGGCAGGTAACGCAGGAGCTTGTTGGGCTGTGGGCCGGGCGGCTGGCTGCTTCTTTCCTTTTTCTTTTTTTTAATTCCAGTTTCTAGTTTCACTCTCTTTCTTTTTCTATTTACATATAATATCCAGAGAATTTATAGGTCATGCATATTGTTGTATAAAGAAATTATGACCATCTTCTCTTCATTTCTTATTGTGTATAAAATATTCATAACTATATGAAGGGTTCTTTTATTTAGTAGAGTAAATATAGTTTAGGTTTCTTAGGGATTTGCTTCTTCTAAAGCAAATCATATGGAAATGTTCTGATGTTCACCATAGTATTTGTAATGGTAATGAGTTAAGATGGTTAATGTTACCCATAGAATATATTCTTACTTAGCATCAAATAACAACCATTATACATGGTGGTTTAATCTTTAAGGTTCTTTAAAGTTTGGAATTTCTTTTATTCCAATCTCATTACAATTTATGTATAACCATTCTACTTATTTTCAAAGTAAGAATGGATCACTTCTAGAACTGGTTGTTCACTACTTTATTAAGTGTGATTAATGTTTTGATAAAAAATTATTATATAATGGTGAATAATCATTCTCATCCATGTGGCACAAGTGATCTCAATGCCCAACAACATTTACTTAGGGTTTTTAATACTCTACTCTCAAGTTTATTAGTGAATGTTGCTAGGAATCAAGGTTTTAAGGATTGATCTTGAATTTATAATCCTGAATACTATCTCAACTTAGAGTGAGCTACAAAGATTACTTCTTAATATGGTCTTGATGGTATATGAGACTAAGTCTTCATTAGGGTTTAAGACAATAAGGTGGAAACGCTTTCAGCATTACACTCCCTCAACTGGGATTCTAATTATCTCTTAGACATTTTATTTGACTAAGAGATATGTCAACACCCGGATTTTTAATCCTAGATGCCTGTTATGCCATACATCGCAATCCCAGGATTACCATTTTTGCGAGACATAACATAATTGGTACCACAGTACATCATCCATTACAAACCATAATAAAGGTCTTACAAATAAAGGATCTCATGATCCAGTCTTAATACAATAAAAGCAGCGGAAAGTAAACGTAGTAGGGGGACCATCTTTAGAGTCATAGGCAATGCTGGCGATGGGAGATGATCCTAGTTGTCATAGACCTCCTGCTGTCCATCTTCCTAGTAGTCCTCCTCATAGTCTGGCCATGGGAATAGCTAGGGACAAAGCCATGGGTACTCTTTAAGTACTCGCAAACTAGCACTAACAAGTAAGGTAGTTCTAGTAGGAATCTTAAGCTCTAGGTTTATTTGCAAAATGCCAAGTTTAATTCATAAGAGTTCAAAAGTAAAGAATCTAATTTAATCACTTAAGTGGAAACCTAGTTTTCATATCCACGACCCTGTTGTGGTCAAGTCAAGGTCATAGTTCAATTCACAAGTCATTTTGAAAACATCTGACAACGAAACAGTATGGCCACTCCAACTGTCCATGACCACGAACGCGGCTATTCGAATAGTTTGACACTCTGCAGAGGTGGTACACTTTCACCATAAAATTCGATACATCCGTCAGGGATAACCCTGAATCATCATACTTAGTATGCGGATAATCAATCATAACTTTTCAATTACACATTCTAGTATAGGCACCTCCCCTATGAGCTTGGCCTCCCAACCATGGCCATCTGCCATCTTGGGCACTTCATAGGTGGACATTCACATTCACGAGGTAGCCTCAGCTCAACCTCTTTCCGTGATGGAACCCATACTAAGGCATATAAACTTCCAGTTAAGCCCTACCCAATTCGGGTATTGTGGTTGTACGATAAAATTGGAATGGTATTGCATCTAAACCCAACCATCAGTTTTTTATAAAGGGTCAAGGCTCATGCCTCAACAAGTTTCATCATCAAATCCTTTTGTGTTCATAACACATGTCAAAACATTTCAATAGAATGAACCATCATTCCAAGGTTTTCATAATCATTTTCACCAAGTATTCCCATCTAAATGATCAAATTTTATTCTTAGCACTAGCCACTAAAGTTGAGGGTATTCACTAATGAGGGTGCTAATCCAGTGTAACTATCCAAATCTAGTTTTATGCTTTTAATGGCATTGAAGTATAACTACTTAGGCCTAGTTTTATACTCTTTATGTTATCTATCCTATTTTTCCAATACTCACAAATCACTAACTAAAGGTAAAGCACTTTGGTAAAAGTAAAAGAATAAAGCTTTCAAGTAAAACTTGGGATTGGTATAATCAAGGTTGTATAACTGAAGCATGTCTAATGCATATTGCATAGGTTATCTTGCATAGGTATGAAGCTTGCAAGTGTTAGCTTGCATAGTTCTAGCTTTCCTTGAGTAGTGAAGTGGTTGAAGTTCTCCTCTTCTCCTTCTTCGTAGTACTCCTCCTCCTCGTATCCCGGGTCGGTACTATCGTCTATAAATGAATACGAGGTAAACAATCACCAAACAATACTTAGATACTTCTATTTAGCACACTAAGGCTCACACTTGATGATCTAGCATCATCACAATCATTACATGAAATAAAGACCTAATCTTAATTTTCTTATTTTGGAAAAGTAATTTCCACTCATTGAAAAATAGTTGAGATTTAATATTCTCCAATTAAAATATGGGATCATGTTGACACATGTCATCACCACATATTATAATACTTGGGAATGTGATTTAAAGTGGTGTTCATATTTTGTAAAGTTTAAGATTACTATTTAATACAATTAAAGTGACTAGAAATTCCTAAATAGCATTCTTTTGGTTCTAGTCAAAGATCATTGCATGTAAACCTAAATATATTTACATATTCAGATAGATCTTGTTAAATGAGATTTCTAAGAGTTGGAATCAACTCAAAAACATTTATGGTTGATTTTTAAAAAATGTTTGAAGTTGGAAAAGGCTTTGCCTTGTTATTTTTGGTATAGGTGATATATAATTTCAAATGGTATGAATCCAACGGGCTTGAATAGATATTTTGAATAACTTTCTAACAAAATTAGAATCATGCAATTTGGTTTAGTACATGAATCTACTGACATAATTTAGTTTTACTAAATGGGAAAAATCTATTTTAATCAACGGGCTCTGTGCGGGAAACTAACTGGGTCGGCCTAGCTACGTGGCGCATGCACTACTGATAGGTGGATCCTGCTGGTCAGCGACTCATCTAAACCGAAACGGTATCTTTCAATCTGGGCCATGCGATTAGAGCGTGATCGACGGCTGAGCATCGTCGTCTCTATCGCACAGCTCCGACGAGACTAAACCCTAATCGTGACGGTGGGGGTACGTGGGGGCTCACGTGGGATCCAGCTAAGGTTGGCGATGGGGGAGAATGAGGTTGTTGAGGACGGCGAGTCGAATGGTGGTCACGGCGGCTCCTAGGGTGGCTGCTAGCTCTAGTTCCTCTTCTTCTCTACAACGGCGGGCTCTAGTGAAATTCCGGCGATGTGGTGCTCGCCTTGCTCCGGGGAGAGGTGTGGAAGGTGTCTAAGAGAGAGGGGAGTGATATTGTGTGGCAAATGAGGGCTGGGGTGGCCTCTATTTATACACCGATGAGAGGGACAGAGCGGCATGGCTCGGGCTCGTCGGCGACGTCGTTACAGAGGGCTATCAGCATGGATGAGGGTAGGGGTCGACGCGGTGCTTCAGGGCGGTTGTCCTGTGAGTGATGGCGCGGAAAGGGGCGGTCGAGAATGGTCGGGAGTCGTTCTCTGTGTGGGAACGGTAGCGTTCGAGACGGCGCACAGTGGCTACGGTCCACACGGCAGCGAACAGGCGTGTCTGGGGGTAGCTGGGGTCACAGTGAGTGCGGGCACGCGCGGAGAGGGCAAGGCGCGACATGTGTGCGTGTGTCGGCTACAGCGCTCTGGCGCGCTCTCGGCATGGCGGACAGAGAGGTGGGCGTGGCGATCACGGCTGGTCCATGGTGTGTCTCTGGTCGAGGGGTGTACAAAGGGTGGCGGTGGTGTGTCGCCTGTCTCCTAGACATCGTGGGAGAGGGCGGCGCTGGCTGTGGTGAGCGGGGCTTGGTCGACCGACACGGTGAGCTCGGGCGGCACTGCACTGGTGTGAACGACAAAGGGGGAGTGTGTCCATTGCGCTATTGGGTGCTAGGGGAGACCAAGGGAGAGATTTAACGCACTAGTGGCGATTGATCACTGCTAAGAACAATAGAAGTTAGGCAGTGTTTATTTGTGTCTGCCAGGTGCTCGACCAAATGGACGCATGAAATCAAGTTTTGAATTTTTGGATGAATTTTAGTGAGTGTTCTGAGTACTTGCTTGATAGCCTATGGTTGCTTGGAAAAGTCAAGGTGAATTGATTTGAGTGATTTTTGCAAACTGGTGATCTATGCATATGAACTTGATTCAATTTTGCAATGTCCTTTAAATAGATTTGGAATTTGTTTCTGTTTGTTTGTAAAGTGGGCTTGGGTTCACTTTTACTTGGTCTAGCAAGGGGTGAAAATAATTGGGAAAGTTTCTGTTAGAAATCTTTTACTAGGAACACTCAAAGTGGTGTAGTGGATAATTTTGGTCAAAATGACCATTTGCTTATATGATTCATATTTTCTTTTCTTTTCTTTTGATTTTGTTTGTAATTTTCCTAGATGATGTAATATTCATCTTTAAACCATTCCTTATCTTTTGTAGAAATCAAACATGACAATTGCACTCATTCATATACTTGCAATTCACACATACACTCATATTAAATTTAATAATAATTTTTTTGTTAACCCTAAACTTAGGTGATTTGAACTTGATAATATTGATTAATATTTTTGGGGTGTTACAAGATACTATCCATTGGCTGCTTAAAGATAGGGATTGATTTAACTACCCTCTTTATTCTAGGGTTTTAAACAAAGAGGTAGACAAGGGTTTTTTCATGGCTTGATATGATTTTGGTTAAGGCTTCTAAATGATCCCAATCCTCACAATTCACTAATCTTGGGTCACAGTTAACAAATTCCTTTCCTAAATATACTCTATTTAAATCTCTCATCTGCTTCACTAAAATCTCTTCTGCCAAAAAGAACTAGTTATTTGGCTCCACCATATCCATCATCATATGATGAAATGGTCATGCCACTTGAATAATTCTCATTCTCCATTATTTTACATATAATTTTTCTTACTTAACTACCATTGGTGCACCTAGCAATGTAGCTCCTACTAACTCCATCCATTAACTCCTTTAAATACCTCTTGCAACTACTTCCAAGGCTTGCAAGATTATAGTTCTCTCTATACATCACATGTGATAACAATCCTGTGGAATATGTATGGTACTACTCCCATAATACAAGTTTGTTCTTGTATTAGCTTAGTTAAACTACTATGCCTCCAACTACTCCATACAATTCACATTATATACTTCATCAAGCTCTAGCTTGACTTCTCATGATCAAGCTAGATGATTCAGCTTGCTAGGGCTTTACCTAATTTTGTATACTCACAACTCTACTTCAACACCTAGTCATATATCCTCAAGTGACTTGAGAATAATGACCACCATCCATTGATTATACTAAGCTTAGACCTCTAATTGTCTGATCAAGATTTATCATCAACTCAGTAGCAGACTTGTACTAGTCTCTCTACAGGCTTATCTTGTTAAGCAAGCTTACTCTAAGGTTATACCCCCTTGACATAACAAGATTATTATTCAATGTACTAATACTACTAGCTTTGTTATAGCTTCATAATTACTATCTAAACTCTTGAGTTTAAATACTTCTTCTAGTTAACTCATGAGTGAGTTATCTCCTCTAATATCAAATGGTTTGATCACCACTAAGGATCACATTCCATTGATGATGGCACACTCTACCATATATAGTTCCTCCTTCTTATTAAGTTTACTTAAGGTCTTTGGAAGGTTAATATAATAGGTCAATAAGTTCTAGGTCAGGAATTGGTTACTCAACATTGATGATCAACTGACACTAGGACTTGGTTAAATAGGAATGTCATCTCTTAATATGATATTAAGGATATGTGTTGGATGGTCTTGACTTGACTTCCTTTTCTACTCTATTTGTAATAAGAGTTAATGTTTAAGAACTACCATGGTGCTCATCGTAGGAACTGTTGGGTCCGCAGCATAGAAAACAAAAAATTTCCTACGGTGTGAACTACACGCCAAGATCTATCTACTAGGTACAAAGCAACGGGTGGACATACATCCAACCAGAACTTACCCTCGAAGACAACGAGTTTTGTTAACGAGTAGGAACTCGTGGTTGATGTAGTCGTACACTTGCCGATCTCAAGATCGTGAGCAAGTCCGAGCGCCGCAACTCAACAGCGCATCCGTACTCGCACACACGTTCAAGCCACCGGACAACCTCCACCTCCTCGCTCTAGCGATCCAGCAGAAGTAGCAACTCCTTCCAGACGAAATGCCACCGGGAACATGTATCTCGCTAATCTGAGACCATGGGGGAATAATTCTAGAGGGGGAGAGATCCTTCACAAGGAGGTGTGAGGATGAAGGAGGGAATGGGTGGCCTTTTATAGGAGGAGGGGGGGTGCCCCTCCTCTCCATGGCCGGCGCATGGGGGGGTGACCCCTCACATCCCCCATTCATGTGGTGGTAACCCCTCCACATTAAAATGCCTCTTCACATTCCCTTTTAAAGTCTCCACTTTAAATGCATTAAAATTCTCCAAGTTTAATGCTCTCTCATTTAATAAAAATCTTTTATTAAATTTATTCAGAATTTTGTTAATTACTTTAATTAACAAACATTCACATATAGCCCCTTGCAATATTTCAATATCACATGCAGAACCACTTTCTGCAATTTCACCCGAAACAATTTCCGGTTTCTATTGAAACAATTCCTGCGCTTTGCAATTATTTCGTCTGAAACATATGTGCTCCAAAATGGTGTCCGGTAACTCTTAAGTGTGTCACCCTATGGTTCGCGAATAATGCAGACATGATCGAGACCCTTCTCCGATCAATAATCAACAGCGGGACCTGGAGATCCGTACTGACTCCTACACATTCAATGATGACTTCTGTGATCGTGAGAACCTTTAACGCTTGTAACTAAATCCCTTTATCTCGCGATATATTACATGTCCGAGATTCGATCATCGGTATCTCCATACCTAGTTTGATCTCGTTACCGACATGCACTCTTTTCTCGTTCCTGTGATATAACATTCTAGTGATCACATCACTTGCTTGCAAGCTATCTCAATGTGATATCACCGAGAGGGCCCAGAGTATATCTATCCTTCATCGGGATTGATAAATTCCACTCTTGATCCATGAGCCTCAACATAACACCTTCGTAGTACTGAACCCATCTTTATAGTCACCCTGTTATGGTGTGACGTTTGATGTTATCAAGATACTCTTCAGGTGTTAGCAATTAACATGATCTCATGGTCTAAGGATAAAGATTACTTTGTATGATGTTAGAGCAATATAAACATAATGCCTTGATCGTAATGCTATACTTCGGATGAATGTTCATCACATCATTCCACCAATGGTTTGACCTTGTTATTAACAACATCCAATGTCCATGATCAAGAAACCTTGATCATCTTGTTAATCAACAAGCTAGTCTATAAGAGAGGCATAACTAGGAACCCTTTTTGTTTATTAAACACACATGTATTGATGTTTCCGATCAATATAATTCTAGCATGCAAAATAAACATCTATCATATATAAGGAATACATAATAACAACTTTATTATTGCCTCTCAGGGCATATTTCCTTCAGGAACAACTATGGCAAGCAAGTGTATCAAGATTTGTTATGAGACTCCTCCTACTTGGGTTATATAACTGATTAAGATTCATCCTTAAGTTGTTGTATGGAATACCATGTAATTATCTCTAGAAGATCTAGTACTCCTTATTAAGTAGTGTGTTGTGACTTAGTTTTATTACATTTGATCTGCCCTTAGATCAAATTATATTAGCCAAAGATAAGGTTTTAGCAAAGGTCATATTGAAACTTATCGCAGTCAACTTGATGATCTACTTTAGTTCCACCAAGTTAAGAGAAGCTTAAATCACTTTGACAAGTTTTATTTAAAAGGGCAAAAATTATCCAGATTTTCTATGCATGAATGCAATGCACACACCTCATCTCAGCTTATTTCTAAAATCTAATGCTAGGATGTTACAAGTCATTAATCATGTTTGCAATGATAATGAGTCCAATATATGGCATTCACAACTTTGTCATATTAACTCTGGTTGCATGATGCAGCTAGCCAATATGAGTTTAATTCTGAAATTTACCACTATCAAAGGTTCTAAGTGCCAAGTTTGTGTGCAAGCAAGGCAACCCCCGCAAGCCTCATATGGCTGCGGAACCGAGAAACTTAGCACCACTAGAACTTATACATTTAAATCTTTGTGAGATGAATGGTGTGTTGACAAGAGGTGGAAAAAGATACTTTATGACGTTGATTGATGACTCCACTAGTTACTGCTACGTTTATCTTTTGAAATCTAAAGATGAAGCTTTGAATTACTTCAAAAACTATAAAAATGAAGCAGAAAACCAACTTGATCTTAAAATCAAGCGGCTAAGGTCGGATCGTGTTGGAGAGTACTTTTCAAATGAATTTGATCTATTCTGTATGGAACTTGGTATTATCCATGAGATGACGCCTCCCTACTCACCTCAGTCAAATGGGGTGGCTGAAAGAAAGAACCACACTCTAACTGATTTGGTTAATGCCATGTTAGATACATCGGGTCTTTCCAAGGAATGGTGGGGGGAGGCGCTAATGACTGCGTGTCATGTCCTAAACCGTGTTCCCATAAAGGATAAAACCATGACTCCATTTGAGGAATGGGAGAAGAAAATTCTTAAACTCCCTTACTTACGAACTTGGGGATGTTTGGCGAAAGTCAATATTCCAATACCCAAGAAGCGAAAGCTTGGACCAAAAACCGTGGATTGTGGTTTTCTGGGATATGCTTTTCATAGCATTGGCTATAGAATTTTGATAGTAAAATCTGAGGTATCCGACATGCATGTTGGTACAATTATGGAGTCGAGTAATGCGACTTTCTTTGAGGACATCTTTCCTATGAAAGGTATGTCTAGCTCATCAAATCAGGAGATGACTAGTTCATCTGGTTAGGAATTTGTTATAATTCCCGAACCCACTATACCGATAGAACACTATGATGATCCTGTGGAGGACGACAATGAAGCTCCTAAAAGGAGTAAGAGACAAAGGACTATAAAGTCATTTGGTGATGATTTCATTGTGTACCTTGTGGATGATATTCCCACTTCTGTTTCAGAAGCCTATGCATCTCAAGATGCTGATTACTAGAAAGAAGTTGTCCGTAGCGAGATGGATTCCATCTTAGCTAATGGAACTTGGGAAGTCACTAATCGTCCTTATGGGTGCAAACCTGTAGGATGTAAGTGGGTGTCCAAGGAAAAGCTTAGACCTGATGGTACTATTGAAAAGTACAAGGAACGTCTTGTGTCCAAGGGTTATACCCAGAAAGAAGGTGAAGACTTCTTCGATACCTACTCACCTATAGCCAGATTGACCACTATTTGAGTACTACTATCCTTGGCTGCCTCACATGGTCTTCTCGTTCATCAAATGGATGTTAAGACAACTTTTCTAAGTGGAGAGCTAGATGAGGAAATTTATATGGAGCATCCTGATAGATTTGTAGTAGTGTAGCATCCCAATTGTCTAACAATTGCAATGATACTAGCCTAGTCTATATAATGCTACTTCCTACATATAATAGATGCATCATTATTATATCATGCTCATGTCATCATGCCACCTTGCATTTGAGCATCATATAAAACATTTCCATTTGGTTCTTATCTCATATGCATTATTAATTGTAGTTGCCTCTTGATACATTGTATTTGGTTCTTGATAAATGCTTGATGCCCAAGTTGAGTTGGGGGCATATCTTTTAACTATTACATCACCCTTGCCACCTCCCCTTATCTCTACACATTTTCCACCATTCCTTTTATATATGGGCAAATGCATTTATCCCTTTGATATTTATCTCTAGCTCATGTATAGTTGGTATGGTTCCATTCTATTCCTCATACTTCCATACTTGATCTAATATTGTTTTCACAATATTAATATGGGAGCTACCTTGTCACCCTTTGCATGTTATGTGAGTAGAACTCCTCCATAAGCTTCCATATGGTTTGAATTTGAATAAATGCTCATGTGAGAATTTAATTGTGGCTATATTTTGCCTAGTGGATCACACACACAAGCTTGGCCACCATCTCTTGATGCATGATCTTTTATTTAGTCCATGTGGTAAACTAGCTCTCTTTTCTTTTGGTGATCCTTATTCCAAAATTTGGGAATCTTGCTTATATAATTGCCATGAGATATTCTAGTGGTTTTCACTACTAGAGGGGGGCATTTACTATTCATGCATGGGCCATGCAAGATCTCTGCCATCTTCTTTTCTTTGGGTTTTTCTTGGATTCTTGAGTGGAGCATTCTTTTCTCTTTAGCTCTATTCCTTTGCTCTTACACAAACCTTCATCTCACATACATGCATATACATTTTTGTTTTCACAAAAATGCCACATGCATGTACTCCTTTATTGCATGCAATATAAACTCTCTACTCCTAGTCACATAAAATAACCACACCCTATGTGGCTTTCTCTCTTGTTTTAAATGCCTTTGAATTCTTGCTTAGATTTAAAAAGTGTTCTAAACCTAGTCTCTCATCTATGTTCAAAACCTATCTTGTGCACACATGTTACACCCATACCTCTTTTCTCCCTCTTTTAACCTTCCCCACCGAACCCCTTCTTTCTCTTGTTGTTTGGAACCAGGCCGAGCCACCACGCCGGACACTTTCTCTATGTTGCCAACCAGACCTGCCATCTGATCAAACCTGACCCCTCCCTGGTTCCCTCCTTCTCTCACGTCGATAACAAGCAAAGAGAGAGGGGAGAGTACCTAGTCTACCGATCCCTCTCTCCCTCCCTTTTCACCTTTTTGGGGCAAAGCCACCACCACCACCACGTGAGCCCCTTCCTCCTCCCAGCTACCCTCTCATCTCCAACCAGATCGCGATCCAGCTCCTCCTCCTCTTTTCCCTTCCTCCCTAGCCATGGCCATGGCCTTCCTAAACCCTAGCCTCGGCCTCGGTTGCTAGCCGGTGGAGGAGTGGTACCCAGAGGTGGGGATAGTCGGGGAAAGCTTCTTCGCCATTCTCACCGTCACCTCGCACCAGGAGCTGCGCCAGGGCATGCCGGAGAAGCCTCACCGCTGCCATGCCCGAGCTGAACCTGTCGCCGTTGCCGCCAAGCCCCATCGCGGATCACCTCCATCTCCGCCTCCAGTACCGCTCACGTGAGCCTCTGGTGAGCCCCTCTACTCGCCAGACATGCTCGCCTCCTCCCTCTCTTACGGTATCGCCGCCACGCTCCGTCGAACGCCCTGCGCGTTGCCGCCGCTGCCACCAGCTGCACCTGCGCGCGCGTGTACCCTCTGTTTTTCATGTTTTTCCCGTTGCTACAGACCTCCTTTGCGAAATCCCCAAACACCAAAATCGTAGCCCTATCTACCCTCTTTCGATCGAGCTAGGCCACGGTCAGATCGGTTTAGTCACGTGGTAGTAATCATCCTCGCAAGATCGCTGGAGCTCAGGTGTTCCCTGACGAAAACCGGTCCGCGCCGGGCGTGTTTTTCTACCTCTGTTCCTCGCAAGATCCCGGCCATTGTAGACCTCCGTTTGAGAAACCTTGTACACGAACTTTCTAGAGCTAAGTGAGATCTACACTTTTCATTTTTACATCATCTCCAAATTGTCGCTAGATTCGTCGCCATCGTCCTCCGAACTTGGCTCCAAACGCTGTTTTTTTTCCAGATACGGATTTCAGTTCGTCAGCCTTCGCGGAAAGTTTTGCGCATAAGCCCCTGTACTTTTTCCCACCTCCACCCGCAGTCCCCCGGATTGCACACGTGTCAGCGTCCGATAGCCGCACGCGCACTATGGCCCCGCCGTCCGAAGGCCCACCAGTCAGCCTCTACAGCTGGGATTCCCCACGGTGAGAAAAGGCTGGACAGCCCGTTGCGCCAGCTGGTGCTGACCCCGCGCGTCAGTGACTCGGGCTAGACCCACCTGAGTACAAAAAGTTTCTGTGAGCCATTTCCAAATAAAAATAATTCCAGAAAATGCAAATATGTTTTAATATCCAGAAATTAATAACTTTTAATTAATAAATCCAAATAATACAACTAATATATGTTTTTGAATCAGAAAAATGTGAGGAATTCAAATATGCCATTCAAAATAATGTTTGACTAATTTAATTTTTTCGAAATTGTTTAATTGCAATAATAATGCATTTTCTAAATTAATTAATAACTTTCATTCTATAACTCCAAATTTGACAAATAATATGTCTAAATCGATCAGCGCGACGAGACCGTTCTGTTTATGCATTCAATGATATGAATTTCAACATGCGTCATATAAATATTAAGTGGACAGCAAGTTATATGGGAGCAAAACATGACTAAAAACTTAATAAAATGCTTTATTCTTGTACCCCCACACCTCACCCATGCCATGCTATGCTATGCCATGTAAATTGTGCATCATTCATCATGGCATGCTTGTTTTCTTGTCGCATTTGATTCATATGTTTGTGCACTATATTTATGTTGACCCTTGTTTGTTTGCTTCTTCTTTCGAATAGACGCCGAGCAGGGGAAATATCAGGAATCCTAGGAGTACTACCCAGATCCATCTCTCGCTTCAACTGAGCTGCCAGACAAGCACTACCACATGCTTGCATACATATAGTACCTATTGCCTCTATCTTATTCTTGCATCATTGAGTCGCGATTGCATTAAACTGAATCCCAAGTATTGCATGGCCTTTACTTTTAAACCCCACTGAGCTTGTTCCTCCATCCCATGAGCCATTACTACAGGAGTTGTTTGAGCCATGCGAGTCATAGAACAACATGTGTAGGATATGTGAGAGTCTAATGGATAACGAGGTACCTAAACAACTTAACCTGAGTAGTATGGGATAACTAATGAAAGAGGCACCGGTGGGCAATATCTGTTATTTGTTTTTTCATGCTCACTTGTGTCCCGTAGGACCCCGAGTACTTTATACCTATTCCTTGACTATTCGCACTGTCCACATCCGGGAGGCCTTATGGACCCCCCTGAGCCAGAGCTCGATTCATTTCTATTTCTTGGGGCCACAAACTAGTTTGGGGTTTTATTTACTATCCTGTACTTATGCCATGCTTTACCGCTTTATTTAAGATTGTGCGTGGAGCACCTGTACTGTTTTGGATCGTGCCATGTTTTCACGGTATCGACAAGCCCAGTCACACTTTTGGGTTCCCGGTCGTTTACAGCCGTCGTCACAAACCCTGGGTCCGTTTTGGAGCCGGCCAACTTTGTTGCGGGTAGCTTAGTGGGGTGGCCCCCTAAAATATTTTATGAATCCTGTGATCACTTTGTCGTGAATGCCTCGTTGGGTTTTGAGTTGGTTTTTCTGAGGTTGATCGAGTGTGTGTTGCTATTTGTGCACCCCTGCAGGGTAAATCTTTCTCAAAGCCGTGTCCGCGGTTATGGACGACTTGGAGCACAGTTTCTCGATCATAGACAAGCATAACTAAAATACCGCTTTTAATTTGAATAAATATATGACTAGTAATTAGTGCAATACTCATGGAATGGTTAATAAAACTGCCAACAGATGGGTTGTTCGTCCGCTTTCTCGTTGGTAAGAGAGAAGGAGGATGGATCTGTTACCTTATACTGTTATAATTGTTGTATCTAATTAACAGACATCCGCCTATCATTGGTTAGCCGGATGGTTAGCGAGTATATATAGACTTGTTAGTTTTTATCTTTTGCTGCAATTGCGTCACCCCAGGTTATGTCCCCTTTAGAGGCATAAAGACTTGTTGAGTACCCCTAGGGTCTCACACGATAAATTGTTTGATTCAGATGAACAGGTGTATTCGCAAGATGGATACTGGGTGGAGGAGACAGATGATGTTGGCAGCGATCACTCGGTGTAGAGATTCTGGGGATGGGGATCCATGAGATCTGTGGGCGAGATGTGCTTATTTATATGGCATCTTATGCCGATTTGCTTCTTATCCGTACTCGAATCTTGTTTCCCGCTTCCGCTTGATACTCTGTTGATTGATGTATGAGGAGCTATCCTACACTATTATATCTATCTAGGATATTTGGATCTTGCCGTATGGCGTTGCAATATTTCTATTTCTTTTAGATGGTATGGCTCTGAGAACTGTTGTAAGGTAGCTTGCATACATACTCACTTGTGTATGTATTTGATCTCTTCGCCTGTTGCCTACGCTGCTCGCTCTTGTCCCGTTGTTCCTGGAAGTGGTTAGGGCGGCCGACGGGCCTACACGTGGGTGGCCCTGGGCCCCGCTGTACTTCTTTAACCACTTTTGGTTCATCTAGGCTTGAACTTAGAGCGTAGGGTCTGAGGGTGTTACAAGTAGATGGTCAAGAAGGAAAGGTTTGTAAGTTAGTGATTTCTTTATATGGTCTTAAGCAAGCTCCTAAGAAGTGGCACACAAAGTTTGAAAGAACTTTAACAGTTGAAGGCTTTGTTGTAAATGAAGCTGATAAGTGTGTGTACTATCGCCATGGTGGGGGCGAGGGAGTTATTATGTGTCTCTATGTCGATGACATATTGATATTCGGGACCAACCTCACTGTTATTGAGGAGGTCAAAGAGTTCCTATCTCGCTGCTGTGAGATGAAGGACTTGGGAGTGGCTGATGTAATCTTAAATATCAAGCTACTAAAGGATGACAATGGTGGGATTACACTACTTCAGTCCCACTATGTGGAAAAGATATTGAGTCGCTTTGGGTATAACGACTACAAGTCTTCTCCAACGCCCTATGATCTGAGTGTGCTACTTCAAAAGAATCGAACGAATGCTAAAGATTAATTGAGATACTCTCAAATTATTGGCTCGCTCATATATTTAGCCAGCGCTATGAGGCCTGACATCTCCTTTGCTATAAGCAAACTGAGTCGATTTGTGTCAAATCCTAGAGATGATCATTGGTATGCTCTTGAGAGATTTTTGCGCTATTTGAAAGGCACTACGAGTTATGGTATTCACTATAGTGGGTATCCACGGGTACTTGAAGGTTATAGTGATTCAAACTGGATATCTGATGCTGATGAGATTAAGGCCACAAGTGGTTATTTGTTTACACTTGGTGGTGGCACTGTTTCCTTGAAGTCTTGCAAGCAGACCATCTTAACAGGGTCAACTACGGAAGCAGAACTCACAACATTAGACACAACCACTGTTGAAGCAGAGTGGCTTCATGAGCTCTTGATGGACTTACCTGTGGATGAAAAACCAATACCCGCCATCCCGATGAACTGCGATAATCAAACTATGATCGTCAAAGTAAACAGTTCTAAGGATAATCTGAAGTCATCAAGGTATGTGAAGAGGAGATTGAAATCTGTCAAAAAATTGAGAAACTCCGGAGTTATTGCGTTGGATTATATCCAAACATCTAAGAACTTGGCAGATCCCTTCACAAAGGGTTTATCACGTAATGTGATAGATAATGCATCAAGGGAGATGTGTTTGAGACCCACACAATGAGTTGTTCGCAGTGGCAACCCACTCTATGTGATCGGAGATCCCGTGAATTAGAGCTAGGAGACAAGCTATTGATCAGCTGAGAGGAGAGTATGCCTATATTATATTTACATCTCCATAAAAATGCAATACTTTCTTATTCTGCATGGCAGGTTGATATTTATCTTAATTAGTTCTAAGTGGCTTTTCTAAGCAGAGATGTTGCCCTGCAGAACATCTATTGAGGCACACACCTATATGAGTCCGACTGTCAAACGTCCCAGTTTGTGAGAGTTGTGTTATCTCTAATAAACTCATGAAAGGCCCTGGAGTATGACGCATAAGCTCCAAACCACGGGGAAGCCCTGCGACAGCCCTGTACCAGTCTACATTTTTTGTGAAACTAGTGTGCAGAAAACTTGTAGTTCAAGGCATAATCCACTATTCAAGTTGGTAGCTAGTGTAGCATGAAGTTTAACGTCGAAGTTCAACTTAACAGTCTCCACTACACATCGGTATACAAAACAATATTCTGGAATGAAAGTGAGGTGATGTGCTAGTGAGACATTGTGGGGGATTGTTGGAATTTGATGAGTTTTGGGCTGTTGGCCCATCAGACAAATTCTAAAATTCTCTTTGGCCCATTTGTTCATGGCAGCATATGGTTGTTCTAGTGGTGCCAAAGTTTAGTCCCACATTGCTAGTTGAGTGAGAGTTACACCTCCTTATATACTAGGTTGTTCCACCACTCACTAAGGTGTGGGAAGAAGAGCAGCTCTCGCACACTCCTCCTCCATATGATTTAATCAATAAAGCAATAATCCATATGATTTAATCCAAACAAATAATCGATAAAGCCTGATCATACATATAAAAATTAAATAGATCATGCAAACTAACAAAGTAGATGAACAGATTACATCTAAATAAGATAAACCTATCACATCTACACCAACCACTAGAATAAAGAACTCTAGAAGAATCTGAAAGAGAAAGTTCAGGATAACATACGGTATAGCGGCGGCAGCAGCTGCTGTGGCGGTATCAGCAGCAGTAGCTGCAGCAGTGGCAACAGCGTCGTCGCTCATGTTGAGGTTGTCGTAGAGGTCAGTGACGTCTGAGAAGAAGTCGTCGTTCGGGAACTCGTCGTCGGAAGACGTTGTGGATGCCAGTAGTCGCGCTTGAGTGCTCCCTAAAAACCCGATCGCCCCTCACCCGTACAGGTTCACAAGAGGCGGGGTTCTGGAGGCCTACTGTCCCGATCTGCGGTGCACGCTGCAAGCCGTGATGGGGAAGACGAAGGCGGTGGCGCAATAGACTAGAAGGAGACTCGTGTGGAAAAGTGGTACCGATTAGGTTTAGCGTAGACACTTATATAGCGCCAGTCAGGGAGATCGTGGGGCTCAACCCACGTCTGAGTCGGTAACAACCCAAGCCCAGAAAGACTGGAAACGGCTAACTAATTAACGTGTCCGTTAATGACTCGTAATCAATCTATGATTAATTTTCCTGACCAGCAAAAATAAAGCTCGGCTTGGCGAGATTGCCGCAACCCGCGGCGCGCGCACACGTCATGACGAGGCGAGGCAGGCTGAGTCGAAGGAGGAGTGCGCGAGAGCTGCTCTTCGTCTCACACCTTAGTGAGTGGTGGAACAGCCTACTATATAAGGAGGTGTAAATCTCACTCAACTACCAATGTGGGACTAAACTTTGGCACCACTAGCACAGGGCTACCGGGCTGTGGTACCAAAGTTCACGGGCGAGTGCATGGTAGTACCTAAGTTGCCTGAAATTGCCGCGTTTCGAAATGTTGGGCCGCCAACTATCGAGAGGGGCCATTTCGATGCAAACTCATCTCACCCCTACCAAATCCAAACATTCTGTGAAACTGCCCCGTGAAGTAGACGGTCGGGACCCTCATGTCAGTAATATTTCCGTGACGGGTGCGCCAACATGGCAACCATGTAGGCGAAACGAGAGACTAAAGGAGCATGGTGCATTGACCAAATTCACAAATCCACTCCCTCCCTCCTTTCGCATGAACCCTAGCACTGGCGGCGTCGAAATCCCCTCTCTAACCAGAATGATCTCTTCGGGCATTTGACTTCTGGGGCCAAGCTGCTGCGCCTACTCGCTGCTACCAAGCTCTAATGCGGAATGCCCTGCCAGCCGTTGCGACGATCTAGCCCGCCTCTACCGCCGACGAGCTGAGCAGTGCGAAGGATGGCAGATCCATTTGTCGAGGAAGAAGTACTTTTGGCTAATTGCGGGTGAGCTACTCTTCTCTTTGCTATTCGCACTACCTATAACTGCTAGCTGGCTATTGGCATTACATAGATATATCAAACATAGAATTGTTTGCTAGCACGAGGCTGACAAACAATTCTTATCTTTTGACTCCAATTTTCTATCAACTAGGATCTCCGTTGAACCCAAATACACGGTTCGGCTCACCATCTGCGGCTACCACATTAAATTAGCAGATGGGAAGAGCACGTGGAAACAAGCTCACAATCTGAAGATCGAAGTAGCGCTTGTGCAGTTATCCACTATCCCTGGTTTGGTTGCTGCTGTGCATGAACTTGTTGAAATGAGGCCGGAGCAGACTGCACGGTTCAGCATCCTTGATGAAATGAGGCTTCAAGGTTTCTATAGTGTGTGACAGTCAGCTAATTGGGTTGATGAAACAGCATGTTGGGCTTCACGTGGTTATGTTGATGTGTAACATACTAGATGAGGAAGCTCCTTCTACTGGGAGTCGCCCAGCTATTATTGGACAGGGAGGTCTAACTCGAACCCCTGCTGTTGTTGAGCAAAATGTGGTTCCTCGTCCATGACATGCTTCTGTCAGGCAACATCCTCGTAGGAGTCCCTGTATTGCCGTTGTGGAAAACTCTATTCTGGAATCTGCTGGTACTGGTCGTCCATGTCCCCGTGCCCGTGTTGCTGCGGCTGCTGCTCACCCAATCCATGCCGCTGTTGAGCAAACTAAGGCTTCTGGAGGCTGCCCCACTTTTGTTGCCAAGACCGCCGCCTTGTGTGCTGCTCCTCCTCGAAACCATCCTCAAGTTGTTCGAACCCGTGCTCTAGAATCTGCTGGTACTGGTCGTCTTCGTGTTGTTGTTGATATGGTCGCTGTTGACCCAATCCCTGCCGCTGTTGAGCAAACTAAGGCTTCCGGAGGCTGCCCCACTATTGTTGCAAAGACGGATGCCTTGTGTCCTCCTCGAACCCGTGCTCAGGTTCAACGAGCTGCTGGTCTGGAGCCAGCTCATGGTCTGGACTCTGCTAGCACTCGAAACACTGCTGTTGTGGGAACTGCTCCTGATCGTCGATGTGGCATGGCAGCAACTGATCCTATTGTGGCTGCCCTTAGAAGGGGCCCTGTCTATCCACCATGTAATGTAGCTCCCGTTGCTAAGGGCCCTCACCTTGCTCCTGGTCCTGGTACTTCCACCGAGGTTGATCCAGCTAATTATGACGCTGGTGATGGCGGCAGTGGCATTGGGGCTAGGTCTGATGGTGCCGCTCCACCTCTTGAACCTCTCGGAGGTTTCTATCCTAAAGAACCTGATGATGGCAAAGTAATCGTTCGTATCGGTGACATGGATTATACTGCAAAATTAGATGATGGCACAGAAAAATTCTATGACGAGTTTGATGTAATCCTTGGCAGATACGATCCTGAAGTGGTAGAGTTATCTGACCTGATGGCATCGTTACGTGTGAAGGTGCTGTGGGGGTCCTCCCAGGAAGCACGTTTGTTGTATTTTGGTTACAGGAGCAAAAAGGCTATCGAAGTGAAAGATACCAGGGATTTAGTCATGCCATTTACAAGGAAACATTATAGAGGTGAGGTGTACTTCCAGTTGATAGTGCAAATGGTTGGAGAGGAATTGGAACTCGACAATAGAGATGATGGAGTTTTAGAAGGCATGCGTGACCTGATCCATGGCATCACTGGGGCTGGTGCGACTGAGGGTAGCTTCGAACAGAGGAGAGTCTTACAGAGGAGCAGGAAGAGCATCCCCAGAAAGGACACCCCGAAGAAGAACGTCACCAAGGAGACCAAGCCAGAGAAGAGGACGCCCAAGAGTCGCACGAAAAAAGGCACCCCACAGAGTACACCCCTGAGATCCAGTCAAAATGCCACACGGAACGATAGCAGCAAAAACGCTAAGAGGGCGAGCACGGTGGTGAACACTCCCAGGAGTGGTAGCAAAGAGGCGAAGATGGCCAGCACGGAGGCTACCACACCCAGTGGGAGCAAAAAAAATACTAATTTGGAGCGGAACATGCCGCTGTCAGGGAATAATGCTAGCACAAAGGAGAACACGCCCAATACTAGTAGCAAAAGGGTTAATTTGGAGCGGAACATGCCGCTGAGGTCAGGCAATAATGCCAGCATGAAGGAGAACATGCCCAATAGTAGCAGCAAAAGGGCTAATTTGGAGCAGAACACGCCACTGAGGTCAGGCAATAATGCCAGCACGAAGGAGAACACGCCCAATAGTAGCAGTAAAAGGGCTAATTCGAAGAAGAACATGCCGTGGAGGTCAGGCAATAATGCCAGCACCCTAGAGCCAACACCCGTGAGGGGAGGCAGTAAGGAGATCACGCCCAAGAGCGGTAGCAAAAAGCCTAGTTCGATGGGGAATAGAACGCAGATGTCAAGCCCTCCTGATACCATCAGGAAAGATTACATCAGGAAGGAGGATGTACACAGGAAGAGCAAAAGGGTTCTGTATAGTCAAGATGAAATTGATTCTGACTGCTGTTTGTCCACTGAAGTACCTGGGATGCGTGCAACCGTAAGACCACCCCATTTGGTTGCAGCAGAACCAACCGAGTGTCTTGGAGAAAATAGAGTTGCCGGTGAGGTGGATTGGGGCAATGTTCTGGTCCATCCGGGTGGAGACGATGGTGCAGCCCCGCCCATGGGAGTCAATATGATGTGTGTAGTACTAGGCATTAGAGATGATGGTGAGGATTCTGAATCAAATGAAGAAGAAGGCACTATAGAGGATCAAGAATCTGGTGATGATGAAATAGATGAGGAACTTAACGATGAGGCTGGTATTCTAGTCAATAATTTGGGTGTTGAAGTAGAAGAAATGAAACATGACCACGAGTATCCTATAATCTCGGTCGGCACCGAGTTCAGGAGCATGCATGAGTTTAGGATGTCGTTCCGGCATTTTTGTATCAAGGGGGAGTTGGACATTTATCGACTGAAGAACACTGCCCAGAGGTATGAGGCCGTTTGCAAGTTAACGTGGATGAATGGACAAGCCGAGGTACATTGTCCATGGAGGATCACAACAAGAGCCTTACCTATGTCGAATGCAATTAGGGTACTGGGGCAATGAATGCAGCAAACCATTAGAACTCTCTCTCTCTTTTCACTCTATAACTACAATTGATGTGCGATATCTTTTTGGCAACTAGTCGACTCTGCTTATCTTTTAAACGAATCTGTGTTGCAGGTGAACAAAATGGGCCCTCCACACATGTGTCCGACAAGCAGCAAACTGAAATCCTAAATGGCTGATACGGAGTGGGTAGCTATGCAATCTATGTCCATACTAAAGGATAACCCTAAGGAGACCGTGAAGAATATTCAGACTAGCCTCGGTTCTAAATACGACATTGTCCTTCCATATTATACGGTTTGGAAAGGTAAAGAGAAAGCTCTGGGGGTCTTGCGCGGGGATTGGACCAATAGCTTCAGGATGCTGTATAACTTCAAGGCGGAGGTACAAGCTAGGTGTCCGGGGAGTGTTGTGGAGATTAACACCGAATCAGAAGGTGGTAAAATATATTTCAAAAGATTTTTTGTGGCGCTTAAACCTTGCATCCAGGGATTCAAGGACGGTTGTAGGCCGTATCTAAGTGTAGACAACACTGTCCTAACTGGCAAATGGAAAGGCTGCCTACCATCTGCCACAGCACTTGATGGTCACAACTGGATGTTCCCAGTGGCATTCGGGCTGTTTGAAACAGAAACGGAGGAAAACTGGGTCTGGTTTATCAGGCAGCTCAGGAGATCAATAGGCCACATGGATCCATTGGCTATATCCACGGATGCATGCAAAGGGCTGACGAATGCAGTGAAGGAGGTGTTCCCACGAGCTGAAGGTAGAGAATGCCATGCCCATATGATGCTCAACTTGTACTCACACTACGCAGGCAACGCATTTTGTTACATGTTTCCTGCTGCTAGAGTTTACAAACCTAGTAGCAGCGAATATTTCATGAGCAAGATTTTTGCGGAAGCCCCTGAAATTCCAGAGTACTTAGCCATCCATCATTCACAGCTATGGAAGAGGAGTCAATTCAACTCTAGCATCAAAGTTGATTACATAAACAACAACCTTGCAGAATGCCTAAATAACTGGGTGAAGGACATAAAAGTGCATCCTGTTCATATCTTGATGGACAGCATACGTGGTACGATCATGAAGTTGTTAAATATAAGGAGAGAGATCAGTAGGAGACTTAGAGGACATATGCTACCGCCAATTGTACAGCAACTGCACAAGAGAAGCCGAGGACTTGCTCATCTTAAGGTTCTCCCGTCAACCAGCAAAAGCTGTGAGGTGGTCGATATGTCCAAGAGTGGCAAAAGGGATGTTGTGAACATCCAACTGCGAGAATGCACCTGCTTAGAGTGGCAGCATACCGGGAAACCTTGCGACCACGCCTTGGCCTTCTTGGTGAAGAAAAGAACTCTACCACACTTGGATCAGTATTTGTCAGACTACTACTCTATGGAAAAGTTCAGAGCTGCGTACACTGGATCCGTCAAGCCATGTACAGACCCATCTCAGTGGCCTCAAGTCTAGCTATCTTTCGAGCTTTGCCAGCCAGTTACAAAAAGGGGCAGAGGAAGACCTCAGGTGAATAGGTTTAAGAATTTTCTCGAGAAGAAGGGTTCGGTTTTCTGTGCTACAAAGAAGGGCAAAAACAGATGCAAGACCTGCCATCTTATAGGCCATAGAGCAGCTGACTGTCCCCTTAATGCTCCCAAACCTAGGTATGAGATGGTACATTCACACAAAAAATTGTTCATAGTCTGTAGATATAAGGTAGTAATCCATGTACTATTTTTTTTATAGGAAGCGCAAGAAAAGAAACAAGACAGCCGACTCAGTGATTTTGCTGCAGGAAGAAAACCAAAACGAGTGGAGTGATACGTCCAAAACGTATCTATTTTCCCGAACACTTTTGCTATTGTTTCTCCTCTAAACTTGTGTGATTTGGATGCAACTAACATGGACTGACGCTGTTTTCAGCAGAATTGCCTTGCTGTCTAGTTTTTGTGCAGAATATCAACTATCAGGAAAAATCCCGGAAAATATGCCAAAAATCCTATTTCACTAGAAGACTCCCGGAGCCAGAATACGAGACGGAGGAGGGATGGTACCAGGCCACACCACCTGGCCGCGAGGGCTAGCCCAGGCCACGCCAGGGGTGGTCTGGCCGCCCCAGACACCCCCTCGGTCTCCCTCTTCGCCTATAAGATGCCTTCTGACCTAAAAACTCAGGGGAGTTCGACGTTTTTCCAGAAGGAGTTCTGCTCCGCCGCCACCACCAGATTCCACGAAACAGCACCAGAAACTCTGTTCTGGCACCCTGCCGGGACAGGGAATTGGAGGAGATCATCGCCATCATCATCACCATCGCTTCTCCATCGACCATCCATGTTTCCCCCATCTATGAGTGAGTAATCCCCCGTTGTAGGCTATAGGGATGGTAGGGATTGGATGAGATCGTTCATGTAATGGCATCAGATTGTTAGGGCATGGTGCCTAGTATCTTCTATTAGTGCTTTATGACTTTGTTGTGACTTGTTATGCTTAATGCTTGTTAATAGGGCCCGAGTGCCATGATTTCAGATCTGAACATGTTATTGATTCATTATGATAGTATTGTTTATAGTCTTACCTACAAGTTGTATACACACGTTGTCATCTGGAACCAAAGGCCCCGAAGTGACAGAAATCGGGATAACCAGAGGGAATGGCTTTGATGTGAGGATCACATGTGTTCACGGAGTGTTAATGCTTTGCTCCAGTGCTCTATTAAAAGGAGCACCTTAATTGCTAGTAGTTCCCTTGAGGCCCCGCTGCAAACGGGCTGGCAGGACAAAAGATGTTGTGCAAGTTCTCATTGCGAGCACGTATGACTATATATGGAACACATGCCTAGGATTATCTAGTACTTGGATGCTTTATCTTATTTATCTGCATTTTCCCTATGTTCTGATTGCTATGTGAATTGTCTTGTCCATGCAACGCCCGTCCATCCATCCCTATGCCTACCGCACTCGATCCGACTGTTTACTCTTGTTGTTATTGTTGTCTTTACTTTACTGCCGCTGTTACTTTACTATTTGTACTACAAAACTGTTGCTACTGATAAACTGCTTTGAGCAAGATTGTTTCCAGGTGCAGCTGAATTGACAACTCAGTTGTTAAGGCTTATAAATATTCTTTGGCTCCCCTTGTGTCGAATCAATAAATTGGGTTTCACTTCCCTCGAAAATACTACGATACACCCCCTATACTTGTGGGTCATCAAGACTATTTCCTGGTGCCGTTGCCAGGGAGCATAGCTTTATTTATTAAGTTCACTTGGATTCTCTATTGTTCGCTGCTATCCATCCATCATGGGTAAGACTCGTGATGGCAAGGTTCCTATTTTACCATCCACTACAAGAAGAGATACGGTTCTGAACACCTCTGTTGCTCTTGATTCACCATCTGTTATGAGTAAGCTCATTACACCACCACACACACATGCTACACACACTGCTACTACTGCTGAATCTGAAACTTTTGATGCTGCTTCTACTATGCTTGATAAGGGTGGTTCATTAGGTCCTTTCCTAGATGCTACGATTGCTAGCGCTATAGCTGGAAATACTGAAACTCCTAATGAAGACACTACTACTCCTGTTAGTTCACCTGAGTCTAGTGGGAGCTATGATATTGAAGACGGTTATGTTGTGATGACCGATGGATTTATTAAAGAATGTAAAAACACCCATGATAGGAGCGCTACTAAGAGTATCCTTGAGAGGCGTACTATTAGACCCAAATTGTCTCCTATTGCTAAATTTGCTGCTTCTCCCATAAACATTAAAGATAAAGATTATGATTTCTCTCTCGATCTATCTTACTTAGCTATTGTTGAGAAAGAACCTTTTTGTGGGACTAAGAATGAAAGTGCGGTAGCACATATGAATGAGCTTTCTACCATGAGTGGCTTGTTTTCTGATGATATTAAGATGCGTACTTACTTTGTTGCTAAGATTTTCCCCTTTTCACTGAAAGGAGAAGCTAAAACTTGGTTTAGTAATTTACCTCCTGGATCTATTGATATCCCTGATTGCTTGATTAGTACTTTCCTGTAGAAATATTTTCCTCCTAGTGCTAGACATGCTATTTTGCAGGAACTTTTTGATTTTAAATAGGGAGAAAAAGAGATATTGCATGAATCATGGGCAAGGTTTTGTGCTTTGATTCATGCATAGGCTGGAAGTCCATTACCTAAGAATGAGCTTCTTGATATATTTTATAATGGACTAACCGAAGAATCTAGGACATACCTAGATAGTTGTGCTGATTGTGTTTTCAGGAATAGGACTCCCAAGGAAGTTGAGGAATTAATGGCTAAAATAAGCAAGAATTATGAAGATTGGACTCCTCCGGAACCAGCTATACCTAAAGTAATTATACCTGAGCCAACTATACCGGTACCTATTCCAACATAAAAGAAGAGGGGAGTTATTGAATTAAATGATGAAGTGATGAAGGAAGCTAAGAAATGTCTTAAGGAGAAGGGAATTAAAGTTGCAGATGTCAAGAATTTACCTCCTATAGAAGAATTATGTAAGCCTATTCCCTACTCATCCACTATTGAGGTACACTCTCTCCAACACTCTGATGAAGGTGATATCCCTTACTCTAAACCTCCTGATCAATGCTTAGAAGAATTTGATATTTTCATTGTTAAGAAAGATAATTTCAATAAAAGGGTGCAAAATCATCTAATGGAAAACACTAGAGATATTGTGGAGTTAAAAGATATTGTGGAAAGAACCTCTAATGATGTTAAAATGATTGTTAAACACTTTCAAATGGTTCAAACTCAAATAGATCAAATCATTAAAGTGTAAAAATACTTGCTAGTTAATGCTGCTAAAGAAAAACAGGCTTAGGAAATTAGAACTAGAAGTGGTGCTGCTACCCAGGATCCTCTATATCCTGAGGGGCATCCCAAAAGAATTGAGCAGGATCCTCAACAAGCTGAAAATAGTGGCTCTACTCGTAAGAAAAGTAAAAAGAAACATAAAACTATTGTAGAACCCTCTAAACCTGCTATAGATCCTAATAGTATATCTGTCTCTGGTGCTGAAACTGAAAGTGGTAATGAAGAAAATGAAGCTCCAAATGAAGAAAAAGTTGAAGAAGAACCTGAAAAGCACTCTAAGAATACTAAATACACTAAAGAAGATTTTGTTCTAAGAAACATGGTAGTGAAAGAGAGCCTTGGGTCCAAAAACCTATGCCTTTCCCTGATAAGAAACACAAGTCAAAGGAAGATGAACACTATAGTAAGTTTTGTGAGTGGATGAAACATTTATTCCTGCAAATTCCTTTGACTGATGCTATTAAATTGCCTCCTTACTCAAAGTATATGAAGGATATTGTCTCGAATAAAAGGAAGATCCCTAATGAAGAAATTTCTACTTTGCTTGCTAATTATTCCTTTAATGGTAAGGTTCCAAAGAAACTTGGAGACCCAGGGATTCCAACTATCCCTTGCTCTATTAAGAATAGTTATGTTAGAACTGCTTTGTGTGATTTGGGAGCTGGAGTTAGTGTTATGCCTTTCTCTCTCTATAAGAGACTTCAACTAGAAAAATTAATACCAACTGATATATCTTTGCAAATGGCTGATAAATCTACCACTATTCCTGTTGGTATATGTGAGGATGTACCTGTTCAAGTGGCTCATAATTGCTTGATATTAACTGATTTTGTTGTGCTTGAAATGCCTGAAGACGATAATATGTCTATCATTCTTGGGAGACCTTTTCTTAATACTGCAGGGGCTGTTATTAATTGTAATCAAGGAAAGGTGACCTTTAATGTTAATGACAAGGAACATACTGTCTATTTCCCCAAGAAGATTGAAAGGACTTATGGTTTGAATTCAATTGAACATGTTGAGGGCATTCAAGTTGGAGAGATATATTGTCCCATACCAAGAGAAAAAATTGAAACTATTATGATTGGGACCATTGCTATCAAGGTTGAGGTAACATAATAATTAGTGGAATACAAAGTTTTGTCTCATATGAAATTGTTTTGGTAACAAGACCTGATCAACCTTGTTGACAAAAGGATTTCATTGAACAAAACAATGTTTTCACCATGATTATCTCCGCTTACTTCTATTCTATCCTTTTAGTTTTTGTTTTTGTTTAGTTTTCTTCTCTGCTGTTAGTTGCTTGCATGTTAGAGTGTCTTAGAACTTCTGTAGTTCTAGCCTTCTTTTGCCATTGTATCATTCCAGAAAATCTTTTTTCTGTCAGAAAATCATTCATCTATACCTGAAAAATGCCCAAAATTAATGTGTCTCGAAAAATTCTAGAAAATTCATATTAAATTTTTACGTGAAAAAAGGGGCAGAGGAGTACCTGGAGTGACCCAGGGGGCCCACCAGGCAGGCTCACCACCTGGTGGCATGGCCTGCCGAGGGTGGCGCCATGCCATGGTGTGGGCCACCCCTGGCCCTCCACTCACTCTCTCACTTGCCACTTTCTTCTCTCTCCCGAGTGAACTCCAGTTCATTGCTCAAAATCACGTCCTTGCTGTGCTTGCCCTCAATTTTTCGATCTCCTTGCTCGGCCCATCTTTGCTGCTGAAATTTGGAGCATCTGTTCTACGATATGTGACTCCTCCGCTTGTCCAAGTAGATTTGTGTTTAGTGGATTATATCTTGAGTATTTTGCTACTGTAGGTGGCTGGTTATGAGAGCTTGTAAGCTTGTTTGATGCTTAGAGATATAGTTTTGATGCATGTTTAGGCCTCTTACAAGTCCCTATGAGTAGTGTCCTTCATTATATTCACTTTGCAATCACTTGTTTAATAAGTGTTTAAATTTCAGAATATCAAGCATGAACAACCATACTTTTGGAGAGATATTTGAGAGGGATGCACCTAGGAGGTCAAGGCCCTCAAGATCAGCCTCTCAGTTCAGGCCATCATACAACGAAGAACTCATTGCACCTCGTATTGGTAATGAAGGATATGATGGGGATGCTCACCCATCCACTTTTCCTTGTTTTACTTTCTTACAAGCTGCATGGATTCTTGATGATTTCTTGCTGCTGATTCAGAGGGTTGGTTTGACCTCATATATGCAAGATGAGAGTGAGCAATACGCTATGCTCACCAAGACTTTTGTTGAGAGTTTTGTGTTTACTAACACGCCCTATCAATCAACTGTCTCTTTCAAAATTTATAATCTTCCCTTTACCATGCCATTGGAAAGATTTTGCGGTATTATAGGTGTGAGTATGACAGGGACCGTGAAGAAGATTCAAGGGCGACCCGCTGATTTGCTGGAACTTTACCGAGGGGTGACTAATGATGATGACCGTGTGGCTCAGCACGGAAAGATAAGAAACATCCAACTCCCTACTCTTAGATACTTTGTATATTATCTTGCTACTAGCGTTCTTGGTAGGGAAATACGAGTAATATCTCCAACTATCATTTATCCTTCCTTGATGCTGCGCTTAACAATGACAGTCGATACAACCTTGGCTCGCTTATTGCTCGTCGCCTAGCTGCTAGGGGGCCTATCTATGGGGGCATCATTGCCTCACATATGGTCAATGCATTAGGGATTTCAGTGGACCCTAATGATACTATATTAGGGCCACAAATTAAAGGCTTGACCTTGTTGCTATGAAAACTCATCACTTTGTCACTGCCGATTCTGATTTGGACAGTCTAGTATATAGGATGTTGTTTACTAACAGGGATGGGAGGGAGATCCCTTTGCCGCAGTCTACTTTGTTTAGTGTTCATAGGAGACCGTGGTCACGCTCTAAGGAGGAGGTGGACGAGCAGCTCCGCTTGCTGGGTTTCCACGAGCAGCACCAGGAGGATGTGCCCTCCTACGATTACTCTGCGCACTACGGAGGGACGTACTCGAGATCGCACCAGGACGAGGGTGCCTCCTCGTCATACCATGGTGACACTTCATCCTGGCCAGCTTGGGATTGACACCCATTTTGGCCAAAAGCCTAAGCTTGGGGGGAGGTACACCGACATCGCACTCATCTCCTTATCATGTTGCATCAGTACTTTGTGTATTCATGTTTCGTTCTCCTTTTAGTTTTTGTTCTTTCTTTGCTTTCGCTTTCTAAAACACAAAAAGACCAAAAATATTTCTGTTGTTTCTCTTTGTTTGCTTCTTCTTCTTTTTTCCTTGGTTTGTTTTTCACTTTTTTGCTTTGTTTGAACTATTCGAAACACCCAAAAAGAGTTTGCTTTGCTTTTCTTCCTTTTTGGTTCTTGCTTTAAAAAATCGAAAACACCAAAAATATTTGTTGTTCTCCTTTGTCCTTGTGAGTTTGTTGCAGGGTTCAATAGTCCTCAGTGGATATTGGTTTCATATTATTATTCAAGCCACACAAGTGAAGAGCAATAATGAGGATTAATGACAACTTGAGGTGTGGTAAGAGGCTGGTAACGAACTCTATTTGTTTACATTTTTGTACATATACTCATCATTGTGGGCATGCTTAGTCTGTTCGTATAGGGTGTATGTTATTTATGGATGCTTAGTAGTTCTTGCTTTCATATGATTAGTTCCAGCTTGCTAATAGTTTGTAGCATGTCTTATGAATGTTTGCTTGCATTACTCTATTCATAACTTGGTATGACACCGTGGTATCCTCCTCTGAATGTTTCATTTGAATTGACTTGGCACATGCTCATGCATGCATATGACTGAAATAATCAGTTAAGCCTCGATGAATTATTTTGCCTTGAGGTCTTGAATCACTTTCATGCCATGATTATTCATGTTTTGTTGCAAGCATGATTATGACAGCTATTGCTCTCTCGTTTGTCACTCCCTTACTATTGCTAGCCTTCACCTTCACTGAGTATGTTTTACTCATGTTTCCAACTCCCTAAAATCAAATATTGCCAAAGTGTCCACCATACCTACCTATTAGAATCATTTGCTATTTCCGTGCATATTCAATATGCCTTGTTTTCTTCCGAATAAAATGTTTGCTTGTTATGAGAAAGTTAGTTAGTAAAGCTCTCACAAACTTGATGGCACACTTTATTTCCTGCACTTAATAAACCTGAACCATTGTGACTGTCCATGAAAGTTATATCCTTGCAAATTATAGGCTGGGATTAGCAGAACCGTGCTGTCATGACGAACGCTTTCAACACTTCTAAATATATACCTAGTTGATACCATGCTCTTTTGTTTGCGGATGTCGTCGGTGTGAAATAAAAAGGGAGCTTGTAAGTCCATGGAGTTTTGTATGTGTGTTAGAGAAACGTCTGGGCCGCCGGTCTAATCCATGTCGTCATGGTGGAAACCTGCAGCGTAACCATAATGATATCTATGAAGCATTCTTCTTATAAAAAAAGAGAGAGATAGCTATTGAGAAAAATAAAAAGGAAAAAAAAGAGGTATGTGAAAAGAGGAAAGAGAGAAAAAAGCACCATTTCCCATGGTAAATAAGAAGATTGCTGAGATACTCATTGTCTGCTTGCCTTGTCATTTTGATATGGGGATTCTTCCGTATCATCGGGCAAGGGGTACCTCGTTGGCGGTTCTCTATGATACGCACGTATTTACGATGACAAGAACTTACTGATACGTCCATTTTGCATCACTATTATATGTCTTAATTCACTATTATTCATTGATATATTTCATATTGAGAGGTGATACTTATGTTATTTCATCTGTTTTTGCATGGTTGATGACTTTTGGAGCATGGACCGCTGCAGTCAGGATTCTGATGGAGAAGGTGTTGTTTGGAGGCAAAATTCGCGAACATCAGAAAATCCGGGAAAATATACAGAATATCCTATTTTTCCAGAAGACTAAATATGCCAGAAGACGGAGTGGAGATGGGCCACAGGGGTCTCACACCACCCCCTGGCGCGGGCAGCCCTAGGCCACGCCAGCAGGTGGTGTGGCTGCCCTGGCCCACCTTTGGCTCTCTCCTCTGGCGTATATCATCCTCCCGAAACCCTAAGACTCGAGGAGAGACCACAGATAGATTCCATCGCCTCTGCGGGGCAGAAAACACTGAGAGAGACAAGATCTCTCCGGCAGACAGATTTCTGCCGGGGGAATTCCTTCCCAGAGAGGGGAGATTGTCGCCATCAACACCACCATCAAGCTGGACTTCATCGGGATCATCATCATCATCACCACCATCATCATCACCATCACCACCCTCATCACCATCTCCATATTGCTGTAACAATTGAGTTGAATCTTGCATTAGTTCATAGGGGAAACTTTCCCGGTGTTGATTACTCTTTGTAGTTGATGCTATTGAGTGAACCATTGAATTATTGTTTATGTTCAGATTGTTATACATCATTATTCCATCTCTGATCATGATCCATATGATGTCTTGTGAGTAGTTCGTTTTGTTCATGAGGACATGGGAGAAGTCATGTTGTTAGTAGTGGAGTTGTGTTGAGAAAGATTCAATAGTTTGATATTTAAGTTGTGGTGTACTTCTTCTAGTGGTGTCATGTGAACGTCGACTACATGACACTTCACCTATATGGGCCTAGGGGAATGCATTGTGTATTTGGCTACTAATCGTAGGGGTTGCCGGAGTGACAGAAATCTGAACCCCCGTTAGGAAACCATTGCACAAGGGACGTAAGGGTCTTAGAGTTTAAAGCTGTGGTTAGGTCTCTACCTTAATTACTTTCTTGTACTTACGGATGTTTGCAAGGGGTATAATCACAAGTATGTATTAGTCTTGGATGGGGCGGTACATTAGCACAGGTTCACCCACACAACACTTAGCAAGCTAGAGAAGATTAATCAACTATATGAAGCGAAAGCACTTGACAGTCTTCCCATGTGTCCTCGAGAACGTTTGGTCATCTTAAGTAATACAACCGGCTTGTCCTTTGCTGCATAAAGGATTGGGCCACTTGCTGCATTTATTCCTACCGTCTTTTATTTACTCATACTTTGTTTACTTGCTTTATTAAAATCCCCTAAAAATCCGTTTGCTAAGTATTTGTAGAGAATTCATGATCCATACCACTAGCCAGCACCTTCTGCTCCTCGTTGGGTTCGACACTCTTACTTATCGAAAATATTGCGATACACCCCCTATACTTGTGGGTCATCAAGACTATTTTCTGGCGCCGTTACCGGGGAGTGAAGCGCTATTAGAGAGTGGAACTGGTAAAGGAAACTTCTACTATGAGTATTGTTTACTTCTGCTAGTTGCTTTATTTTTGTTATGGATAATTCGCTGAGTTTCTTATTTGGTAATTCTACTACCACTGCTAAGGTAGTAGATAACCCACCACCTGCTGAGAATGATGTTTTCAAAATACCTACAAGAATTATTGATCGTGTTATGGATAACTACTATGTTGGGGATGGAACTATCCATTCTGGTGATCATTTACTCTTTATACACGAACTATGTGGGTTGTTGAAGTGTGCAGGTATTACTACAGATCAAGTTAAGAAGAAGTTATTCCCATTATCACTGAAAGGAAGAGCTGGGGAATGGTATAAGCTGCTGAAGAATAGTCAAGCTCTGGAATGGGAGGAAATAGTGCCTCTCTTTTATTCAAAGTTTTATCCTCCTAGTGAGATTCATAAAGATCCGAATCAAATATACAACTTTTGGCCACTTGATGGAGAGAGTACAGCTCAAGCTTGGGAGAGATTGAAGTTACTAATGCTCAAATGTCCCATTCATGAGCTCCCCAACAATATTATTATCAATAAATTTTATGCAAGGCTCCCTCTACATGACAAGGATCTATTGGATGCTTCTTGTGCTGGATCATTCACTCGCATGGAAGAAGAAGCTAAATGGGATCTTCTGGACCATATTCAAGACAATGTTGAAGCTTGGGAGAATGACAAAGGTAGAAAGTCAGGTATAAATTATGATTATGAGTGCATTGAATCTTTTATGGGAACTGATGACTTTCAAAATATTAGTAATGCTTATGGTCTTGATTTGCAAGTTATTACGAATTGCTTTAGAGCTTTTGCTTTTTATATTGAAATTCCAAAAAGGGGATGGAATAAGTACCATGCACCTTATAAAGATATGTTTGACTGTGTTCCTGTTGGGAGCACTGAGTGTTGCATTATTGATCATATCTTACCTGAGCCTTATATCGAGAAGATTCCCTTCCCAGATAAGGTGAAGGATCATCCTATGATAACTAATGTAATCACTAAAAGTGAAAAGAGAACTGTAAAACCTGATGAACAAATAAACATTGAACCTGTGGTAGCAATTGTGAAAGACCTTGTCACTAAAAGCATAGAAGATGGACACATGGTCTTTTGTGAGGATGCTTCTAATATTGTTTCACATCCTAATAGAACTAAAGCTAGTGTTCATGTGCTTTCTGTTAGAATCGGTGATCATTGCTATTATGGTTTATGTGATATTGGTGCAAGTTCCAGTGCTATTCCTTATGAGCTTTACAGAGAAATTATGCATGAAATCAGTCCCTGCGAATTGGAAGAGATTGATGTGGTTATTCACCTTGCTAATAGAGAGACCATCTCTCCAATTGGTATTGTACGAGACATGGAAGTTCTTTGTGGTAAGATTAAGTATCCTGCTGATTTTCTAGTACTTGGTTCAGCTGCTAGTAAAACTTATCCTGTCATTTTTGGTAGACCTTTCTTGAGTACTTTTGGAGCTATTATTGATTGCAAGAGGGAGAAAATCTTGACTAAGTTTAACGGGGAATCTTATGAGTTTAATTTTTCGAAATTTACTAAAGAACCTTGCGAAGAGGAAACCCATAATGAGGATTTTAGAGTTGAACAACTTGCTTCTATCTCTCTTGCTCCTAACAATGCTTTGCAGTAATTTATGGAAGATCACGAAAGTGAGATCTTCATGGAAGAAAGGAATGAGATTGATGAGATCCTCTGTCGTCAACCCAAGATGCTAAAGCATGACTTGCCTGTAGAAGACTTGGGTACCACGTTGCCACCTAAAAAGGATCCGGTCTTCGATCTAAAACCTCTCCCTGATGATCTTAAATATGCTTATATTGATGATAAAAAGATATATCCTGTTATTATTAGCTCTAAAGTTTTAGAAAAGGAAGAAGAAAGGTTGTTGGAGGTTTTGAAGAAACATCGAGGAGCTATGGGTTATACTCTGGATGATTTAAAAGGGATTTCACCTACTATATGCCAGCATTCTATCAACATAGAACCAGATGCGAAGCCAGTAGTGGAGCACCCACGACGTTTAAATCCTAAGATGAAGGAAGTGGTAAGGAATGAGGTATTGAAACTCCTTGATGCTGGTATTATTTACCCTATTACTGATAGTGAATGGGTTAGTCCTGTTCATTGTGTTCCTAAAAAGAGAGGTATTATCGTTGTTCCTAATGATAATGATGAGATTATTCCTCAAAGAATAGTAGTAGGCTATAGGATGTGCATCAATTTTAGAAAAGTTAATAAAGTTACTAAGAAAGATCACTACCCGCTTCCTTTTATTGATCAAATGTTGGAAAGGTTGTCTAAAAAGACCCATTTTTGTTTTCTTGATGGTTATTCTGGTTTCTCTCAAATTGCTATTAAACAACAAGATCAAGAAAAAACTACTTTTACTTGCCCTTACGGAACTTATGCTTATAGACGTATGCCTTTTGGTTTATGTAATGCTCCTACTACTTTTAAAAGGTGCATGTCTACTATCTTTCATGGTTTTTGTGAGGAAATTGTAGAAGTGTTCATGGATGACTTTTCTGTCTATGGAACTTCTTTTGATAATTGTCTGCACAACCTTGATAAAGTTTTGCAGAGATGTGAAGAAACTAATCTTGTTATTAATTGGGAGAAATGCCACTTCATGGTTAATGAAGGGATTTTCCTTGGGCATAAAGTTTCTGAAAGAGGCATAGAAGTTGATAGAGCTAAGTTGAGGCAATTGAGAAGATGCCATGTCTAAGAGACATCAAAGGTATTTGTAGTATCCTTGGTCATGCTGGTTTCTATAGAAGGTTTATTAAAGACTTTTCTAGGATATCAAAACCCCTCACTAATCTTCTTCAAAAAGATGTACCCTTCGTTTTTGATGATGATTGTAAGGAAGCTTTTGAAACTCTTAAGAAGGCTTTAACTACAACCCCTATTGTTCAACCACCTTATTGGAGTTTACCCTTTGAAATGATGTGTGATGCCAATGATTTTGCTGTAGGTGCTGTCCTTGGGCAACGAATTGATAAAAAGTTAAATGTTATCCATTATGCTAGTAAGACTCTAGACGCTGCTCAAAGGAATTATGCTACTACTGAAAAGGAATTTCTAGCTGTCGTTTTTCCTTGTGATAAGTTTAGGTCCTGTATTGTAGACTCAAAAGTCACCATTCATACTGATCATGCTGCTATTAAATACCTTATGACGAAGAAGGACGCTAAGCCTAGGCTTATTAGATGGGTGCTACTTTTACAAGAGTTTGATCTACATATAGTAGACAGGAAGGGTGCTGAAAACCCTGTAGCTGATAATTTATCTCGATTGGAAAACATCTCTTTTGACCCTATGCATGTTAATGATAGTTTCCCAAATGAGCAGTTAGCCGCAGTAGGGGTAAGCTCACGAGGGAACCCTTGGTACGCTGATTATGCTAACTTTATTGTCTCCAAGTATTTGCCTCCAACTTTTGCAGCTCAGCAAAGAAGGAAGTTCTTCAATGATTTGAGGCATTATTTTTGGGATGGCCCACACTTATACAAAGAGGGAGTGGATGGTATTATGTGAAGATGTGTTCTAGAATATGAACAAAAGGAGATATTGCGTAAATGTCATGGCAGTGCTTATGGAGGACATCATGCAGGAGATAGAACTACACAAAAGGTGCTACAATCAGGTTTCTATTGGCCTAACCTTTTTAAAGATGCAAGAAAATTTGTTATATCTTGTGATGAATGTCAGCGTGTTGGTAATATTTCTAGACGCAATGAAATGCCTATGAACTACTCTCTAGATATTCAACCTTTTGATTGATGGGGATTCGACTTTATGGGTCCTTTCCCTCTTTCAAAAGGTTACACTCATATTCTTGTTGTCATTGATTATGTTACTAAGTGGGTAGAAGCCATTCCTACAAAGAGTGCTGACGGGGAGACCTCTCTAAAAATGCTTAAGGATGTTATCTTTCCTAGGTTTGGAGTGCCTAGGTATCTCATGACTGATGGGGGTTCTCATTTCATTCATGGTGGTTTCAGAAAGACCCTTACTAAATATGATGTCAATCATAGAATTGCTTCAGCCTATCACCCCCAAACTAGCGAGCAAGTAGAGTTATCAAATAGAGAAATTAAATCCATCTTGCAAAAGCTGTTAATAGATCTAGAAAAAACTGGGCTAAAAAGTTGAATGATGCTTTATGGGCTTATAGAACTGCTTACAAAAATCCTATGGGGATGTCTCCTTATAAAATGGTTTATGGGAAAGCTTGTCACCTACCCTTAGAATTAGAACACAAAGCTTACTGGGCAGTTAAAGAACTAAATAGAGATTGTAAGCTCGCTGGTGAGAAAAGATTATTTGACTTAAGTTCTTTAGATGAATGGAGTAGTGAAGCCTATGAAAATGCTAGGCTCTTTAAGGAAAAAGTTAAAAGATGGCATGACAAGCGAATACTTAAGAGAGAATTTCATGTTGGTGAGAAAGTTCTTTTGTATAGGTCTCGTCTCAGACTTTTTGCAGGAAAGCTACTGTCAAAATGGGAAGGACCTTTCATTATTGAAGAAGTATACTGTTCAGGAGCAATAAAAATTTCTTCTTTAAAAGATAATACTACATAAGTAGTGAATGGGCAGCGACTCAAGCACTATATTGCTGGAGATTCTTACAATGAAGATGTTGATGCCTTTCAAGTTATAACTCCGGAGAAATTCATCAAGGACCAAATTTAGAGACCTGTAGAGTCTGTTTTCAAATAGGTAACAGTTCTGGTAAGAAAAGTTCCGTGAAATTACAATACAACTATATTTTTGCAGTTTTCAGTCAATAAGGAAAGTTACGAAGCGAAAAAGGGACAGAAACGGAGCCAGGATCGCTCACACCACCCTGTGGCGTGGGCCCACCCCTGGCCGCGCCACCAGGTGGTGAGTCCACCCCGGACTCCGCCTCCGACTCGTTTTCTCCCAGTACCTTCCTTTTGATAGGAAACTTCGTAATATATAACCCCCCGGATCTTCCGAGGTTCGTATATCGTGTTTTCGTCGTGTTTTTATTTCAATCTGTTTTTGCCAGGTAGAATCCCAGATTTGTAGCCACAATGTCTTCCACTGGATCAGCCGAGGGAGATTCCTTAGAAGATATCATCAACCCATACATGAGAGAATTGAAGATTCATCCCAAGGAGTTGTTGCTCGAAGGTGGGGAGGTCTAGATTAAAGAGGTTCAAGGCCCTAAAGGTGAAGGAAGTCTAGAGGACAAGATGGAAGCACTGGAGCAAGAAGTCTTTAGGTACAAGAAGATGGCGGAGCGCGAAGTGGATATCATCCGTAAGATTTGTTCCGAACTCATCACCGAGCACCAAAAGGAGACTGCTGAACTCAAAGACGAAGTCCTCTCACTCCGCCAAACAACCAACAAACTGCAAGAACAGTTCTATGACGTTCAAAATCAAAACTGTGAGTATGAGGCTAGATTTAAACGCATAAGTGCTGCTGCAAGTTTCAGGATGTTGGAAACCATGATGTCCTTTGTTGATGGGAAGCCTTTACCCTGGAAGACAGACAAAGATGAGACGATACCACCACCACCTAAGGAGTAATTCGTCATCAGGTTTGGCATCCCCCTGGTTTGTTCCAAGCTTGGGGGAGTGTCGCGGTATCACATCACTATCCTAAACCCCTAAACCCTAAACCCTAAACCCTTATTAGTAGAGTCATATCATGAATAGAGGAGTTATTATGTAGGATGGTTTGCATTATGGAAGTGTCCCCTATCTTGTTAGATATGTATCCCTTGGTGTGAGTTGCCGTTATGGAATATCAATGAGAAGTTCTATCATTTTACTCTTTTGCATAGCTTATATTAGTTTTCAATTCGTGGTTATATGATTGATCTTGTTGTTAGTATTGGTATCACTTTGGGATCATTGAGTTAATTTAGTTGGTTTTGGCAAACCTGGCTCGGTCAGTAGCAACACTATTTTTGAGAGTTGAATAAAAAGATAAAAGTACTCTAAAGAAAAATAATTTCATCATCTTTCTTTCTTGATTTGCTCATAAGTCTAGTATTCTCTAGTTAAGATCTTTTGTGCTTCCGAGGAAGATTGCATGTTTGTTTTTATCACTTGTATGTTTGTTTGTTTCCATCAACTCCTATACTTGCTACCCAGCCTTGCTAGCCAAAAACCTATACTGAGAGGATATTCTTCTCGTGAATCCACCTCCTTAAAACCAAAACCTTTGCCATTTGTGTCCACCATACCTACCTAGTAGCATTATTGCTATTCCAAGTAAATTATTGTTTTATCTACCTCCCAAATTAAACTTGTTATGTGAAAATTAGTGATTAAAGCTCTCACGAACTTGATGGCACACTTTACTTTCTTGCACTTAATAAACTTGAACCATTGTGCTCACCTATGTTGCGTATATGCTTGCGCTTTGTAAGTTGTGAATTAGCAGAACCATGCTGTCATGGGAACGCTTTCAACATTGCACTAGTACTTTGTACCTAGTTGATATCATGTTCTTTTGTCTATGGATGTCGTCGGTGTCAAATGAAAGGGGAGCTTGTAAGTCCATGGAGTTATGCATGTGTGTTAGAGAAACGCCTGGGCCGCTGGTCTAATCCATGCTGACATGGTGGAAACCTGCAGCGTAACCATAACGAGTATCTATGAAGCATTCTTCTTATAAAAAAAGAGATAGAGATTGAGAAAAAGAGAAAAAAAGAGATATTATGAAAAGAGGAAAGAGAGAAAAAAGCACCATATTCCCATGGTAAATAAGAAGATTGCTGAGATGCTTGTTGTCTGCTTGCCTTGTCATTTTGATATGGGGATTCTTCCGTATCATCGGGCAAGGGGTAACCCGTTGGCGGTTCTCAATGATACACATATGCTTACGATGACAAGAACTTACCGGTGACTAAACTTGAGTAGCATGAGGAGCGGCCCTCGTATTCAAGGGACATGAGATTCTCAACTTACAACTTGTCAATGCATATCCTCATATTTGATCACTTTAACCTTAATCACCTAAAGATGCCTATGATAGGGGCAATGAGAGCTGAAAGCTAGTAAGTATCATAATTTTTGGGAGCTCTTTATGAGACTTGCAATCCCTGCTTCCCTCTTTGAAGGGCCTTTCTTTTACTTTGTAGTTGAGTCAGTAAACCTACTCCCTTCTATCTCAGCAAGTATTTTGAGTTGTTGTGTTTCATTCATTCATATGATGATTTATTCAATCATGTTTCTTATGTTCCTTATTTAGCACATTGCTCTTATCTTGATGTTTACTACTTTGAAAGCTATCTTTGAAAACCAGTTATTTGTGAACTCCAGCAAATTATCAACTATTCTTCGACCAAGAGCTAAGTTTGCCATTACCAATTATGATTCACTTTATGTATCTTTCCTTTACTCATTGCAAGTTGAGTTATATAATAGTGAGTTGTCTTCTATTATGGTCTATGCACTTGATGGATGTGATGCTTCTTGTCCGTATTTTTTTATTGACTCTTCACTCCATAAACCTGAGGCCACGTTTATTGACCTCAGTTTCGCTTGGGGACAAGCAAAGTCTAAGCTTGGGGGAGTTGATACTTCCATTTTGCATCAATATTCTATGTCTTAATTCACTATTATTCATTGATATATTTCATATTGAGAGGTGATACTTATGTTATTTCATCTGTTTTTGCATGGTTGATGACTTTTGGAGCATGGACCGCTGCAGTCAGGATTCTGATGGAAAAGGTGTTGTTTGGAGGGAAAATTCACGAAGATCAGAAAATCCGGGAAAATATATGGAGAATCCTATTTTTCCAGAAGACTAAAGATGCCAGAAGACGGAGTGGAGATGGGCCACAGGGGCCCCACACCAACCCCTGGCGCCGGCAGCCCTAGGCCGCGCCAGCAGGTGGTGTGGCCGCCCTGGCCCACCTCTAGCTCTCTCCTCTGGCGTATATCATCCTCCCGAAACCCTAAGACTTGAGGAGCAACCACAGAAAGATTCCGCCACCTCTGCGGGGCAGAAAACACCGAGAGAGAAAAGATCTCTCCGGCAGAGAGATTTCTGCCGGGGGAATTCCTTCCTAGAGAGGGGAGATCGTCGCCATCAACACCACCATCAAGCTGGACGTCATCGGGATCATCATCATCACCACCATCATCATCACCATCGGCACCCTCATCACCATCTCCATATTGCTGTAACAATTGATTTGAATCTTGCATTAGTTCATAGGGGAAACTTTCCTGGTGTTGATTACTCTTTGTAGTTGATGCTATTGAGTGAACCATTGAATTATTGTTTATGTTCAGATTGTTCTACATCATTATTCCATCTCTGATCATGATCCATATGATTTCTTGTGAGTAGTTCGTTTTGTTCTTGAGGACATGGGAGAAGTCATGTTAGTAGTGGAGTTGTGTTGAGAAAGATTCAATAGTTTGATATTTAAGTTGTGGTGTACTTCTTCTAGTGGTGTCATGTGAACGTCGACTACATGACACTTCACCTATATGGGCATAGGGCAATGCATTGTGTATTTGGCCACTAATCGTAGGGGTTGCCGGAGTGATAGAAACCTGAACCCCCGTTAGGAAACCATTGCACAAGGGACGTAAGGGTCTTAGAGTTTAAAGCTGTGGTTAGGTCTCTACCTTAATTACTTTCTTGTACTTACGGATGTTTGCAAGGGGTATAATCACAAGTATGTATTAGTCTTGGATGGGGCGGTACATTAGCACAGGTTCACCCACACAACACTTAGAAAGCTAGAGAAGATTAATCAACTATATGAAGCGAAAGCACTTGACAGTCTTCCCATGTGTCCTCGAGAACGTTTGGTCATCTTAAGTAATACAACCGGCTTGTCCTTTGCTGCATAAAGGATTGGGCCACTTGCTGCATTTATTCCTACTGTCTTTTATTTACTCGTACTTTGTTTACTTGCTTTATCAAAAATCCGTTTGCTAAGTACTTGCAGAGAATTCCTGATCCATACCACTAGCCAGCACCTTCTGCTCCTCGTTGGGTTCGACACTCTTACTTACCGAAAATACTGTGATACACCCCCTATACTTGTGGGTCATCACTTACCGGTAACTAAAGTTGAGTAGCATGAGGAGCGGCCCTCGTACTCAAGGGACATGGGATTTCCAGTTTATAGTCTGTTAAGCATATAACTTAGATTGGACCTCACTTTCACCTTAACCATATTAAAGATTCTTATGATAGGGGCAATGAGAGCTCAAAGCTAATGAGTACCATACTTTCAGCATTTGGAAGCCTTTCAAACTATTTAAAACCTTTTCATTTCCTTGTTGAGTCTCCACTTATTCTATGAGCACTTTCTTGAGAGCATAGTTGTCATTGTTTGTGCCTGTCTCATTACTCGATTATTTGTGTTATGACTTTGATGCTTGTATCTTTGATATCTTTACTTCTAGTCTTCACCTGAACTTCAGAGGTGCCTTGGCATTCATAATCAAAGGCAAGCGAGATACCACTCTATCAGACCTTGTTATGAGCATTGTAATGTTGCTTATGTTTATACTTCATGCTATTTATTATTTTTAAGTTGGAATCTCTTCATAGCTAGCATTGCCTATTAAGTAAACTTAGTTGCATACTCTTTATTATGAATTGTCTAAGTAGTTGATCACATGCTGAGAATATATACATCATATGAAGCAAATGTGTTTGTGAAAGTTCTTTTATCGCACTCAGTTTTCAACTGAATTGCTTGAGGACAAGCAATAAGCTAAGCTTGGGGTAGTTGATACGTCCAAAACGTATCTAAAGGGAATATGCCCGAGAGGCAATAATAAAGTGGTTATTATCTTATTCCATGTTTATGATAAATGTTTATTTTATAAGCTATAATTGTATTAATTGGAAACGTCAATACATGTGTGTTTAATAAACAAAAAGGGTTCCTAGTTATGCCTCTCTTATAGACTAGCTTGTTGATTAACAAGATGATCAAGGTTTCCTGATCATGGACATTGGATGTTGTTAATAACAAGGTCACAGCATTTGTGAAATGATGTGATGAACATTCATCCGAAGTATAGCATTACGATCAAGTCATTATGTTTATATTGCTATAACATCATACAAAGTAATCTTTATCCTTAGACCATGAGCTCATGTTAATTGCTAACACCGGAAGAGTATCTTGATAACATCAAACGTCACCCCGTAACAGGGTGACTATAAAGATGGGTTCAGTGCTACGAAGGTGTTATGTTGAGGCTCATGGATCAAGAGTGGAATTTGTCAATCCCGATGACGGATAGATATACTATGGGCCCTCTCGGTGATATCACATTAAGATAGCTTGCAAGCAAGTGATGTGATCACTAGAATGTTATATCACGGAAACGAGAAAAGAGTATATGTCGGCAACAAGATCAAACTAGGTATGGAGATACCGATGACCGAATCTCGGACATGTAATATATCGCGAGACAAAGGGATTTAGTTACTAGCGTTAAAGGTTCTCACGATCACAGAAGTCATCGTTGAATGTGTAGGAGTCAGTAATGATCTCCAGATCCCGGTTCTGATTATTGATCTGAGAGGGGTCTCGATCATGTCTGCATTATTCGCGAACCGTAGCGTGACACACTTAAGGGATACCGACACCATTTGGAGTAAATATGTTTCAGATAAAGGTTTAAGAAAGCGTTGGAATTATTTCAATAGACACCGAAACTGTTTCGGGTGATATTGCTGAAATTGGTTCTGCATGTAATATTGAAATATTGCATGGGGTTTTATGTGAATGTTTGTTAATTAAAGTAATTAACAAAATTCTGAATAAAAATAATAAAAGAGTTTTATTAAATGAGAGAGCATTAAATTTGGAGAAATTTAATGCATTTAAAGTGGAGACTTTAAAGGAGAATGTGAAGGGGCATTTTAATGTGGAGGGGTTACCACCACATGAATGGGGGAGGTGAGGAGTCACCCCCCATGGGGCGCCGGCCATGGGGAGGGGTACCCTCCCCTCCTCCTATAAAAGGCCCCCCTCACTCCCCTTCTTCCTCACACCTCCTCGTGAAGGATATCTCTCCCCCTCTAGTATTATTCCCCCATGGTCTCGGATTAGCGAGATACATGTTCCCGGTGGCTTTATCTGGAAAGGAGTTGCTACTTCCGCTGCTTTGATGGAGCGAGGGACGGAGGTTGTCGGGGTACCGGACGTGTGTGCGATCACGGATGCACCGCTGCTTTGCGGTGCTGGACTTGGTGGTGCTAGACTTGCTGGAGCTGGATCTGATGGACGTGTTGGAGCTGGACCTGCTAGACTTCATCACGATCTTGAGATCGGCAAGTGTACAACTACATCATCCATGAGTTCCTACTCGCTCACAAAACTCGTTGTCTTCGAGGGTAAGTTCTCAATGGATGTATGTCCACCCGTTGCTCTGTATCTAGTAGATAGATCTTGGCGTATAGTTCACATCGTAGGAAAAAAAATTCTATGCTGTAGACCCAACAGTGGTATCAGAGCCTGATCTATGCGTAAGTGCTTTGCACGAGTAGTACACATATGTTTATATGTGGGAGATGATGATCATGTTATTGCATCTTCTATGTATTTTGGATATTGGTGGCATAGTGGGATGAAGCGGCCCGGACCAACCTTACATGTCATCGTACATGAGACCGGTTCCACGACTGACATGCAACTTGTTTTGCATAAGTGGTTGGCGGGTGTCTGTCTCTCCTACTATAGTCAATATCTGATTTACAACGAGTTGCTAATAACTTGGTTATCCTCGTTGTGGTTCATGTTCGTAGGTAAGAACGGTTCTATCTCCGAAAGCCCTAAGCCACGTAAAACTTGCAATTGATAAATTAGAGGCGTCTAGTTTAGATCGTTGCTGGGCTAGTGTCTTGATATGGTATTGTTGTAAGTAGATGTATGATAGATACTCTTACAACACACTCAACGTGTAAGTTCCATAGAACTTGGCCTTACACACAAAGGAATGATAGAGATCATACCATGATGCAAATGATAGAGATCAAATGCATGGACCATATCATCTCACTTTACACATTAGATGTTAGCATCTTATACTGCTAGTTTGGCGCTTTCTGTAGCATTGTAAGATGATCCCTCATTTAGATATCAAGATAAAATGTGTTCTTCCTTAAGTATGCACCGTTCTATGGATCGTGTTTCGAGACATCACGTGATGATCGGGTGTACTCGAATCTACGCTTTCATAGGAACGGGTGTAAGACAGTTTTACACATGAGAGTACTAAGGTTCTTACTTGGCGAGCCTAGCATGTACAGACATGGCCTCGGAACACGGACCAAAAGGTTAAGCATGAGTCATATAGTTGATATGATGCCCATATAGATGCTCGCCTTTGAAGCTACATCAACTCACGTGATGATCAGACTTGGTGTAGTGGATTTCGTTCATGTAATCACCAAAAAGGCACGAGGGATGTCGTTTTTGAGTAGGATTCATTTATAATTTGGATTAGTCGAACTAAATTTGTCATAAACTAAATCGAAGTGAATTTGCATAATTTTTTGTAGTCATTGGCGTCTGTTCACGACCTTATGCTTAGTTTTAATTGAGATAATAGAACTATAGAATTCTGGATATTTACTTTACAAATTGGTATCGCATTATTTTGAATGTCAATTTAAAGTTTGTAAGTCATATTGCAAACTTTTAGCAAACTCTATTTACTCCATGAAGTTTAATAAGTAGTATTAAATCAAGAGTAAGAATTCTAATGTTAGTATCTAAAGTATCATGTTTGCCTCCATGATTATTGATATTCAAAAGTTGTTTTAATATCAAGATTATATAGGAGCTGGAAATTGTTTCAGAAACCATCATGTGTGAAAGATATTGTGATATCTGAAACAATGTTTTTGGTTGCATTATGATAGAGTATAATTTAGCAAAATACATGTTCTCATATTGTATGAGAATTTGTGAAGGATGGAGATGCTAGGCATCCGGATCTCCCAAAAAAAGGTTTTTGGGAACTAACATTATACTCGCGATTCTTCCTTACAGGATATAGTAGCTTGATCATGAAAGTTGTCATGATAAGGATGAATATAAGATGTAAGTAAAATTTTTACTACACTAAAAGATTACTAAAGAGTGGATTTTTGAAACAATGCCAAACATTTGATGATGGAGATCCACTTCAAAGTGCAAGTCCAAAGGTATTAGTATTTGACTGTATACGCTTTGTACTATGTGTCATGTGAATGACACCACTATTGATGTTGATAGATTCTTTTAAAAGGAAAAGGAATTGTTGAAAGAGAATCTATAAAATATTTGGCCAAAAAGAAAAGGTTGGAGATGTCCAATTGAGGTATATAGAAGATATACATGTTATAGTTGTATTCCTTGCTTGTTAAACAATGTGGTTCTGAGGTATTGGATACCGGTATTGGATACCGAATTGGTTGGTATAAAGTGTCATACAGGACAACGCAATTCATGAACTACAATGGCCTAAGTAACTAGCAAGAGAATAAGTGACGATGTTCATTGAAAACAAATAAAGTGTTATTGTGTTTTTCGTTGTCGTCAAACCTAGTCTTCAAGATTTGTTTTAATAATTGTTATTTTGTTCCGGTATTACGAGAACAATGGTTGTTCAAATAATTACTGTATTCCATAAAGGATGGATGAACTTTTACAAGTCTAGTGGGAGAAATCACATCCCTAAACACTATTGCTAAAATGTCGCAAGACAAATGATTGAAAGATCACTTATGAAGTGGCATCGCTGTTTAAATTATATTGGAAAGAAAACATGAAAACTCCATGTTGATGGATTTTTGGAGTCTTTTGATTTTGATCAATTGACGCTGGTGAAACTTTCCTCGAGATAATTGAAACTCCGTTCATAGGCCAAAGAGGAACGGATGACTAACTTATTGGATATTATGCATGTTGATGTATATATAGTCCATTATGTGTAGCCATATGCGATGGATCCTTTTGCTTCATATGCTTTCTCCAGAAATTTAAGTGAATCTATCTATATATTTACTTAATAAGGAAGAAGTATGAAACATTTGAAAATTGTTCAAAGACTTTCAAGATGAAGTGGAAAATCATTGTAACAATAAAATAAAGAGTTTATGATTCGATCATAAAGGAAGATATTTGAGTTACGTGTTTAGCAAAAACACCTAAGATTTGAGGAATTGTTCCATGATTTGTGTTTCCCGATAAACCATAGGAGTATGGCATATTCGAGAGATGAAATCAACCCATGTTTGACATGGTAAGATCAAAGGTTTCATTTATAAAACTGCCATAATGTTTTAAGGATTGAAGCTTTAGAGACTACCTCTTTTACACTAAAAAGAGCACCATCGTGATCCGTTGAAATGACACCATATAAGTTATGGTTTGGGATAAAACCCGAATTGTCTTTTCTTAAATTTTGGTATGCTATGCATAAGTAAAATGTTTACAACCAAAGTCGAATAAGCACGTATTTGTAGGTTATCCCAAAGAATTTGTTGGGAATTTCTCCATAACACCAAGGACAAAAGAGTTTGTTACTTGGAACGTCAAGTTTCGTGAGAAGGAATTTTTCGTGAAAAGTTAAGTGGGAGGACAATAGAACTTTGATAAGGTTGTTGAACCTTAGCTATATGTGCTAAGTAGCACAGCGCCGGAAAGTGTCCCGGTGGCGGCCACGATGCTCATGGCTCCCGTGATTACAAAAGGTGTGATCTCAAAGATTAGAGTTCCTATTGAACCATGTGGGTCGGTAAGAATCAAATAGTGTGATTTGATAAGCAAGTCGTTATTGTTTTGACAATGATGAACCGACTACATGCACAGAAGCGATGATGGGCCCTGACTCCATAAAATGACTAGAAGTCATAGAATCTGTGATAGTATCCATACACGAGAAATCAAGTTTCTGAACTTGGAAGACCCTCCGGAAAGGCGTGAAGCCTATCGGTCGTATTTGGATCTATAAAGAAATAGACATGGATGTTTAACATCTATGAAATAGTCGACATGTCGGAAAGAAGTTTACGACAATGTTCAAGGAGTTGACTATGACAAGATTTGATCTTTCATAGCGATATTTAGTATTGACGGATTAATGTAGCAACCACTACATATAATTTGATGTATGCTAGTTGAATAAACAAAACAAGGTTCTTCTAATAGAACGGTTACCTAGGACGTGTACATGACATGGTCCGAAGGGTTTTGTTAATTCAAAGGGTGCTAAAAGGGCATGCAAACTTCAATAGTTGAAGTAAGCATAGCGGAGTTGGAATCTTCACCATGATGAAACTGTTAAAAGAGTTTAAATTCATCGGAGATGATGAAGATGCTTGCATTTGCAAGAAATTAAGTGGGAGAGTTGAGACATATTTCTAATACATTATGTAGAGGACATATTGTTGATTGGAAATGATGTATCTTGTATTGACATAAGTTAAGAATTTCATTAAAATAAGATTTCGATGAAAGACTTAGGCAAAACCGGAATATTAGGCATCAATATCTATATGGATAGATTGAGGTGCTAATATGGTTGTGCTAGACATACATATATGAGATATTGAAAGGGTTCAATATGGAAACAACAAGAAAGGTTCTTGCTGCATGGAAAGAATTGTATCAAGATTCAAGTGTTTCAATACTTGGTGAGTAAAATCACATGAAGATTTTGATCGATTATACCATGATATGTATATATCCAAAATGTCCTATGCTCTAAATGTTATGAGCACATACCAGAATGATTCATAAGATGATCATTGGACGATAGTAAAGATATTCTTATGAGCTTTGGAAGAACTAAGAATATATCATGTATAAGTGACAAATAGTTAAAGGTAGTTCATTGTAAAGTGTTACATTGATACTAGTTTTGTCACAAGATACAAATTAAAATTTATCTCAATTTAGACTATGGGTGGAACAATGTAATGGAAAGGATGTTCCATGATGGATTTGGATGAGTTCCAAAGTTGAGACATTGTGATGGATACTACAACAAAAGGCTAAGTATATAACTGCTATAGTAGCAGCAAAGGAGGGCATTTGTGTTAAGTAGTTTGTTATCAAACTAGGTGTGGTTCAAAGTGGGCTAATACTATGAAGATATATTGTGTGACATTAATATCAACATATTTTAAGCCGAATGAACTAAAGGTCTCACCAAAGAACCAAATTTATACAATGCCATCTCATTTGAGAATGAGTGATGCGTAGAGACGCAAAGACATGCAAATACACACGGACCTGAAACTGTCAGATCCGAAGATTATGTTAACCACTAGCAATCGCGTATATGCAACACCAGAAAGCCATAGGTGTTCAATACGCAAGGTTTTTCAAACTAGATTATTGACTCTAGTGCAAGTGGGAGACTGAAGGGAATATGCCCGAGAGGCAATAATAAAGTGGTTATTATCTTATTCCATGTTTATGATAAATGTTTATTTTACATGCTATAATTGTATTGGTCGGAAACGTCAATACATGTGTGTTTAATAAACAAAAAGGGTTCCAAGTTATGCCTCTCTTATAGACTAGCTTGTTGATTAACAAGATGATCAAGGTTTCCTGATTATGGACATTGGATGTTGTTAATAACAAGGTCACCGCATTTGTGAAATGATGTGATGAACATTCATCCGAAGTATAGCATTACGATCAAGTCATTATGTTTATATTGCTATAACATCATACGAAGTAATCTTTATCCTTAGACCATGAGATCATGTTAATTGCTAACACCGGAAGAGTATCTTGATAACATCAAACGTCACACCGCAACAGGGTGACTATAAAGATGGGTTCAGTGCTACGAAGGTGTTATGTTGAGGCTCATGGATCAAGTGTGGAATTTGTCAATCCCGATGACGGATAGATATACTCTGGGCCCTCTCGATGATATCACATTAAGATAGCTTGCAAGCAAGTGATGTGATCACTAGAATGTTATATCACGGGAACAAGAAAAGAGTGCATGTCGGCAACGAGATCAAACTAGGTATGGAGATACCGATGATCGAATCTTGGACATGTAATATATCGCGAGACAAAGGGATTTAGTTACTAGAGTTAAAGGTTCTCATGATCATAGAAGTCATCATTGAATGTGTAGGAGTCAGTATGGATCTCCAGATCCCGCTTCTGATTATTGATCTGAGAGGGGTCTCGATCATGTTTGCATTATTCGCGAACCATAGGGTGACACACTTAAGGGATACCGACACCATTTGGAGCAAATATGTTTCAGATAAAGGTTTAAGAAAGCGCTGGAATTATTTCAATAGACACTGAAACTGTTTCGGGTGATATTGCTGAAATTGGTTCTGCATGTAATATTGAAATGTAGCAGGGGGTTTTATGTGGAGACTTTAAAAGAGAATGTGAAGGGGCATTTTAATGCGGAGGGGTTACCACCACATGAATGGGGGAGGTGAGGAGTCACCCCCCATGGGGCGCCGGCCATGGGGAGGGGTACCCCACTCCTCCTATAAAAGGCCCCCCTCACTCCCCTTCTTCCTCACACCTCCTCGTGAAGGATCTCTCTCCCCCTCTAGTATTATTCCCCCATGGTCTCGGATTAGCGAGATACATGTTCCCGGTGGCTTTATCTGGAAAGGAGTTGCTTCTTCCGCTTCTTTGTTGGAGCGAGGGATGGAGGTTGTCGGGGTACCGGACGTGTGTGCGATCACGGATGCACCGCTGCTTTGCGGTGCTGGACTTGGTGGTGCTGGACTTGCTGGAGCTGGATCTGATGGACGTGTTGGAGCCGGACCTGCTGGACTTCATCACGATCTTGAGATCGGCAAGTGTATGGCTACATCATCCACGAGTTCCTACTCGTTAACAAAACTCGTTGTCTTCGAGGGTAAGTTCTCAATGGATGTATGTCCACCCGTTGCTCTGTATCTAGTAGATAGATCTTGGCGTATAGTTCACATCGTAGGAATTTTTTTGTTTTCTATGCTGCGGACCCAACAGTATCTACTTTCCCGGACACTTTTGCTATTGTTTCTCCTCTAAACTTATGTGATTTGGATGCAACTAACACGAACTGACGCTGTTTTTAGCAAAATTGCCTTGGTGTCTAGTTTTTGTGCAGAAAATCAACTATCAGGAAAAATCCCGGAAAATATGCCAAAAATCCTATTTCACCAGAAGACTCCCGGAGCCAGAATACGAGACGGAGGAGGGTTGGGCCCAGGCCACACCACCTGGCTGCGCCAGGGGTGGTCTGGCCGCCCCAGACACCCCCTTGGTCTCCCTCTTTGCCTATAAGATGCCTTCTGGCCTAAAAACTCAGGGGGGTTCGATGTTTTCCAGAAGGAGTTCCGCTCCGCCGCCACCAACAGATTCCACAAAACAGCACCAGAAACTCCATTCTGGCACCCTGTCGGGACGAGGAATTGGAGGAGATCATCGCCATCATCATCACCATCGCTTCTCCATCGACCATCCATGTTCCCCCATCTATGAGTGAGTAATCCCCCGATGTAGGCTATGGGGATGGTAGGGATTGGATGAGATCGTTCATGTAATGGCATCATATTGTTAGGGCATGGTGCCTAGTATCTTCTATTAGAGCTTTATGACTTTGTTGTGACTTGTTATGCTTAATGCTTGTCACTAGGGCCCGAGTGCCATGATTTCAGATCTGAACATGTTATTGATTCATTATGATAGTATTGTTTATGGTCTTACCTGCAAGTTGTATACACACATTGTCGTCCAGAACCAAAGGCCCCGAAGTGATAGAAATCGGGATAACCGGAGGGAATGGCTTTGATGTGAGGATCACATGTGTTCGCAGAGTGTTAATGCTTTGCTCCGGTGCTCTATTAAAAGGAGCACCTTAATTGCCAGTAGTTCCCTTGAGGCCCCGCTGCAAACGGGCTGGCGGGACAAAAGATGTTGTGCAAGTTCTCATTGCGAGCACATATGACTATATATGGAACACATGCCTAGGATTATCTAGTACTTGGATGCTTTATCTTATTTATCTGCAATTGCCCTATGTTCTGATTGCTATGTGAATTGTCTTCTCCATGCAACGCCCATCCATCCATCCCTATGCGTACCGCACTCGAATCCTACTGTTTACTGCTATTGTTACTGTTGTCTTTACTTTACTACTGCTGTTACTTTACTATTTCTACTACAAAACTGTTGCTACTGATAAACTGCTTTGAGCAAGATTGTTTCCAGGTGTAGTTGAATTGACAACTTAGTTGTTAAGGCTTATAAATATTCTTTGGATCCCCTTGTGTCGAATCAATAAATTGGGTTTCACTTCCCTCGAAAATACTGCGATACACCCCCTATACTTGTGGGTCATCATGGAGTGATGATGTCGGACAAGATTCTGGTGCTGATTGGCCTGACTTCCCTCGACCCGAAGATGCAGGATACGTGAAGGTAAGAAAAATGGCACCCAGGAAGAGGAAGAACGCAGGAGATGAAGAAGCCAGTGGACGTGAAGGAAAGAGGAAGAAAGTTGGCACCCAAGCAGAGAAAGAAGGCTAGCAGTGTAGAAGCCTAATGATGTATTGAACTTGAACCTATATATGTAGTTCGGTTAAACTCTGGAGCTGTGTGCGTGGAACTTGTCGGGCGAAACAATCTTCCTCCCGTACTCGAAGTAAAATGTATCGCGACTTTATGATTGGATACGGCCGAGGCCACTAGTTGAATCCAAAATTGTGACTATGCCACTACTATCTGAACAATCGCGGTAGCTGAGTGGTTAAGGGGTCTCCAAAATCGATGAGTGTTAGTGGCACAGACATGAATTATTTATAGGCGCTTAATAAATCCCTGATATTGGCATTACACTTATGATAAGTTTTTGGGCTGAAAAAAAATTCTTAAGCTGGCTGCTACACTCCACGAAGCAGCAACTTATTTTAGCTGCTAGACAACAACATGGCAATATAAACTGCAAATGCAACAGATAATGAGGAAATTGTTTCTACTATCTGGCCTAATCTTGAGCCCGTCTGTCTCACCACCTCCCTGTCCCTGCCTCCCCTACACCTGGCGAAGCTCTCGGATCTCTCGCTCCATCGCACGAATCTCCTCTTTCTTATCCCACACAGCATCACGCAGATCCTGAACAAGCTCTCTGTGAAAACCTATCAGTGGCTTTTCGATCCACACAAATTTGTCATAGCCAGTCCCCCTCCCTTCCTACGTAGTAGATCGAAGGAAAAAAAAGAATTACATTACGCTTTCCGGATCTAGGTTACCATTGTACCTAAAAAAGGAACTTACCGCTCTGATGCTGCAGTTGCTGAATTTTCCTGCAGTATTTTTGTCGGTCCATGAAATTCATCTCGGCATCTTCTCACCACACAAACACAGCATATCGGGGTAGTAATCGTAGGGCGCCCTCCGGTACCTGATGGGGGCACCCGCCTGACGGCGTTGAGCCGACCCTAATTCCGCCGAGACAAACTACACGAGCTACAAGCCATGAGCGAGGGGAGAGAGGGCAGAGGAAAGAGGAGCCTTTGGATGTCAGGGTAGTGGTGAAACGTGATTTATCCCCACTTAATAACTCGGGCAGAATCCTATCGTCCACATTCGGCTGATAGGTGGGGGACCTAGCATGTGGACTTGTCAACCAAACCTCGTGCCTTTGTGCTTCAAAAGCCCTCTCGCACGCATTGGACAAAATTTTTTGGTACCTTGCCCATGTACATATCACTAGGAGGCTTTTCTCAGGAACCAGACACACCTGGCCCACAATCTTACTCCCTCCTAGGAACTTGTCATGGCTCGCACCGACAGATCCATCCACTCCACCGCTTTCGGTAGGGATCACCATGGAGGATCCACCCCTAGATCCTACCATCGCAGTATCAAATGGCCATGGTTTCTTGAGAGGAGTGATGATGCTACGTATCCAAGCTCGGCCCCTCCTACTTGTAGAAGGACTGATGCGGCGTCGAGCTCGAGCAGGAGCCGCCAGGCGCGACGGCGCTCGGTCCACGCCAACCCCGTCACCTTCGTCATTGTCGATTCCGTTGTGGAGGACGACGGGGATGAAGCTGTGCAGAACGCCATTGTTGCCTCCTTGGCGAAGGGCAAGCCACGGTGGATGTCACTGGGAAGGGCACGACGGTGTCAACAATCGAGGTGGACTCCGACAACAGCAGTGTGATGTGGGTTTAGTTGTTGTTTAGGATGGTTGCAATTTCGGTTGTTTTTAGTGCGAGTACAATTATTGTAATGGGTTTGTCGAGCTATATTGAGAAATATGTGCAATAGCAGCGTGTGAGTGCTTCCACTTTAGAAATTGTGTCTGTGCCATTTGCATGTTGCATTATCAACATAGATTACATGTAAACAATCCAATGAAAATCAAATTACATCCATCAGACAGGAGTGGAAGGATGAAAGAGAAGTTGGGACAGTGGCTTCAAGGGGAAGGAAGAGAAGGGGGGCATGACACTGGCAGGTGGGCCCTCGGAACACGTGACACTGACATGCGGGTCTGGGAGCACACGGTAGTGCCGGTTTATCCAGAGCAAGCGGACTTTGCAACGTGACAACAGCAAGCTGATTGGACCAATATAATAACTCGTTGAATTATTAAGGAGTACTAAAAACTACAACTAGGGTACATTCGCACAACACGTATGCTCTACGCACCTGAGAAGCATCGCTTAAGTCTAACAGTAACGACAGCACAAGTACTACATTTACCTGTTGGTCTTCTTGATGCAAATGTAGAAATGCATCTGCCTGTTCGGTCCAGCACCGACAAGGTAATAAGGTAGCACACATAGGATCGACCTTAGGTCCACATACTCCACCTCCCGCGGCGCCGGGCAGCTCGGTCCTCGGCTAGCACAAGAATGCTATCGGACGACGGTGGCTGGGTGTTCGCCCACATGTGCATCGTGTATATGGGCCAAGCGCACGAGATCGACCTAATGCATACGGCACACATGACGGTGGGCCCGGCTCTGGTTCCCGGAACACCGGCGGTGATGGTCAGGATGAAAACAGAGCCGTCCCCCCCTGGAAAATTAGCCGGCGGCATGCCGAGTCAGTGAACGGCACCTGCTCTTGGAGACGTTGGGCTTGCCCGTACGAGATCCTAATCACTTCGATCAAGTGTTCCTCTGCAAGGTGGACGACGAGCTCTGCCGGGGGGGCGGTGTAGTTGTAGCCTGGCTCCATGCAGGAGCACGCGTCGTGCGGGCACGCGAGCTCGTGGTAGGAGTAAAGGCGAAAGCATCCTGGGTGGGAGCACACGAGCGGAAACGTCGCTGCAAAGTTGCGCGCGAGGATCTCCAGATTCTTGGGCTGCAGCATCTGCCACATCTGAAGTTCGTCGAGAAATCGGAAAAAAGATCAGCAGCTAGATTGGCAAATAGCAGGAATATGTAGGATAAGTTCAAAAGCTTGTAAAATGATTTCTTAGCATGAAGGTAGCGACCCGAGAATTGGCGGATGTCGTTGGCTTGCGGCTACGGCAGGATGGGAGTGAAGTGGGGAAAGTGGCTTCGAGGGGAAGGAAGAGAAGTACGGGGAGGAAGAGAAGTAATGGGGACGTGACACTGTGATATGGCCCACTAAACTCGTGAGTCGTGACACTCGCAACATGCCAGTTTGTCCAGGATCGCTCTCAGAATACCATCCCAATCGTCCAAGCGCCCCGATCAAATGCGATGTAACAATCGTCAAGCAGAACAACTGTGTTATGGCCTGCCTTCTAGAAGACTAGGTCTAACGATGGATCCATTGGGGGCTAAGGTTAGGGCTCTCCTAAGGTTAGGATCCATATGTGGTTTATGAAAAGAACACACATCCAATGACACTGGTGGATCCTTATGTGGTTTGTGAGAAGAACACACATGCAATCACACTGGTTGATCCATGTGTGGTTCATGAGAGGAACACACATGCAATGCCATTGGTTTATCCATGTGTGGTTCATGACAGGAACACACATGCAATGACTATAGTTGATCCATGTGTGGTTCATGACAGAAACACACATGCAATGACCACTGGTCGATCCATGTGTGGTTTGTGGGAAGAACACACATGCAATGACACTGATGGATCTATATGTGCTTTGTGGAAAAGAACACACATGCAATGACCACTAGTTGATCCATATGTGGTTTGTGGAAAGAACACACATGCAATGACTCTAGTGCCGGTTTTAGTAAAAGAACACACATGTAGTGACTCTAGTGGGTCCATATGTGGTTCATGACAGGAACACACATGAAGTGAACACTGGTGGATCCATATGTGGTTCTTGACAGCAACACACATGCAATGACTCTAGTGGGTCCATATGTGGTTTGTGAAAAGAACACACATGCAATGACTCTAGTGGATCCATATGTGGTTTGTGGAAAGAACACACATGCAATGACACTGGTCGATCCATATGTGGTTTGTGGAAATAACACACATGCAATGACTTAGGGGGGTCCATGTGTGGTTTGTGGAAAGAACACACATGCAATGACCACTGGTCGATCCATGTGTGGTTTGTGGAAAGGACACACATGCAATGACACTGGTGCATCCATATGTGGTTTGTGAAAAGAACAACCATGCAATGACTCTAGTGCTGGTTTTAGTATAAGAACACACATGCAATGACTCTAGTGGGTCCATATGTGGTTTGTGAAAAGAACACACGTGTAATGTCTCTAGTGTTTCCATATGTAGTTTGTGGAAAGAACACACATGCAATGACAATGGTTGATCCATATGTGCTTTGTGAAAATGACACACATGCAAGGACTCAGGGGGATCCATGTGTGGTTTGTGGAAAGAACACATATGCAATGACCACTGGTCGATCCATGTGTGGTTTGTGTAAAGAACACACATGCAATGCCACTGGTGGATGCATGTGTGGTTTGTGGAAACAACACACATGCAATGACTCTAGTGCTAGTTTTAGTATAAGAACACACATGCAATGAATCTAGTGGATCCATATGTGGTTTGTGGAAAAGAACACACATACAATGACCACTGGTTGATCCATAAGGTGTTTGTGAAAAGAACACACATGCAGTGAACACTGGATGATCCATGTGTGGTTTGTGGAAACAACACACATGCAATGACACTGGTTAATCCATATGTGGTTTCTGGAAAGAACACACATGCAATGACTCAGGGGGATCCATGTGTGGTTTGTGGAAAGAACACACATGCAATGACCAATGGTCGATCCATGTGTGGTTTGTGGAAAGAACACACATGCAATGACCCTGGTGGATCCATATGTGTTTTGTGAAAAGAACACACATGCAATGATTCTAGTGCTGGTTTTAGTATAAGAACACACATGCAATGACTCTAGTGCTGGTTTTAGTATAAGAACACACATGCAATGACTAGTGGGTCCATATGTGGTTTGTGAAAAGAACACACATGCAATAACTCTAGTGGATCCATATGTGGTTTGTGGAAAGAACACACATGCAATGACACTGGTTGATCCATATGTGGTTTGTGGAAATAACACACATGCAATTTCTCAGGGGGGTCCATGTGTGGTTTGTGGAAATAACACACATGCAATGACCACTGATCGATCCATGTGTGGTTTGTGGAAAGAACACACATGCAATTACTCTAATGGATCCATATGTGGTTTGTGGAAAGAGAACACATGCCATAACACTGGTTGATCCATATGTGGTTTGTGGAAAGAACACACATGCAATGACTCAGGGGGATCCATGTGTGGTTTGTGGAAAGAACACACATGCAATGACCACTAGTCGATCCATGTGTGGTTTGTGGAAAGAACACACATGCAATGACACTGGTGGGTCCATATGTGGTTTGTGAAAAGAACACACATGCAATGACTCTAGTGGATCCATATGTGGTTTGTGGAAAGAACACACATCCAATGACACTAGTTGATCCATATGTGGTTTGTGAAAAGAACACACATGCAATGACCACTGGTCGATCCATGTGTGGTTTGTGGAAAGAACACACATGCAATGACACTGGTGGATCCATATGTGGTTTGCGAAAAGAACACACATGCAATGACTCTAGTGCTGGTTTTAGTATAAGAACACACATGCAATGACTCTAGTGGGCCCATATGTGGTTTGTGGAAAGAACACACATGCAATGACTGTAGTGAATCCATATGTGGTTTGTGGAAAAGAACACACATGTAATGACCACTTGTTGATCCATCAGGGGTTTGTGGAAAGAACACACATGCGGTGAACACTGGTTGATCCATGTGTGGTTTGTGGAAAGAACACACATGCAAGGACACTGGTAAATCCATATGTGGTTTGTGGAAAGAACACACATGCAATGACTCAGGGGGATCCATGTGTGGTTTGTGGAAAGAACACACATGCAATGACCACTCGTCGATCCATGTGTGGTTTGTGGAAAGAACACACATGCAATGACACTGGTGCATCCATATGTGGTTTGTGAAAAGAACAACCATGCAATGACTCTAGTGCTGGTTTTAGTATAAGAACACACATGCAATGACTCTAGTGGGTCCATATGTGGTTTGTGAAAAGAACACACGTGCAATGTCTCTAGTGGATCCATATGTGGTTTGTGGAAAGAACACACATGCAATGACAATGGTTGATCCATATGTGGTTTGTGAAAAGGACACACATGCAAGGACTCAGGGGGATCCATGTGTGGTTTGTGGAAAGAACACATATGCGATGACCACTGGTCAATCCATGTGTGGTTTGTGTAAAGAACACACATGCAATGCCACTGGTGGATGCATGTGTGGTTTGTGGAAACAACACACATGCAATGACTCTAGTGCTAGTTTTAGTATAAGAACACACATGCAATGACTCTAGTGGATCCATATGTGGTTTGTGAAAAGAACACACATGCAATGACTCTTGTGGATCCATATGTGGTTTGTGGAAAAGAACACACATGCAATGACCACTGGCTGATCCATAAGTGGTTCATGCCAGGAACACAAATGGAGTGAACACTGGTGGATCCAAATGTGGTTTGTGGAAATAACACACATGCAATGACTCTAGTGGATACATATGTAGTTTGTGCAAAGAACACACATGCAATGAACTCTAGTGGATCCATATGTGGTTTGTGGAAAGAACACACATGCAATGACACTGGTTGATCCATATGTGGTTTGTGAAAAGAACACACATGCAATGACTCTGGGGGATCCATGTTTTGTTTGTGGAAAGAACACACATGCAATGACAATGGTTGATCCATGTGTGGTTTGTGGAAAGAACACACATGCAATGACTCTAGTGCTGGTTTTAGTATAAGAAGACACATGAAGTGACTGTAGTGCTGGTTTTAGTATAAGAACACATATACAATGACTCTAGTGGGTCCAAATGTGGTTTGTGAAAAGAACACACATGCAATGACTCTAGTGGATCCATATGTGGTTTGTGGAAAAGAACACAAATGCAATGACCACTACTTGATCCATATGTGGTTTGTGGAAAGAACACACATGCAATGACTCTAGTGCTGGTTTTAGTATAAGAACACACATGAAATGACTCTAGTGCTGGTTTTAGTATAAGAATACACATACAATGACTCTAGTGGGTCCGTATGTGGTTTGTGAAAAGAACACACATGCTATGACTCTAGTGGATCTATATGTGGTTTGTGGAAAAGAACACACATGCAATGACCACTGGCTTGTCCATAAGTGGTTCATGACAGGAACACACATGCAGTGAACACTGGTGGATCAAAATGTGGTTTGTGGAAAGAACACACATGCAATGACTCTAGTGGATACATATGTAGTTTGTGCAAAGAACACAGATGCAATGAACTCTAGCGGATCCATATGTGGTTTGTGAAAAGAACACATATGCAATGACTCAGGTCGATCCATGTGTGGTTTGTGGAAAGAACACACATGCAATGACTCAGGTCGATCCATATGTGGTTTGTGGAAAGAACACACATGCAATGACTCAGGTCGATCCATGTGTGGTTTGTGGAAAGAACACACATGCAATGACCACTGGTCGATCCATGTGTGTTTTGTGGAAAGAACACACATGCAATGCTCTAGTGGAACCATGTGTGGTTTGTGGAAAGAACAAACATGCAAATACTCTAGTGTTGGTTTTAGTATAAGAACACACATGCAAAGACTCTAGTGGGTCCGTATGTGGTTTGTGAAAAGAACACACATGCAATGACTCTAGTGGATCTATATGTGGTTTCTGGAAAAGAACACACATGTAATGACCACTGGTTGATCCATCAGGGGTTTGTCGAAAGAACACACACGCGGTGAACACTGGTTGATCCATCTGTGGTTTGTGGAAAGAACACACATGCAAGGACACTGGTTAATCCATATGTGGTTTGTGGAAAGAACACACATGCAATAACTCAGGGGGATCCATGTGTGGTTTGTGGAAAGAACACACATGCAATGACCACTGGTCGATCCATGTGTGGTTTGTGGAAAGAACACACATGCAATGACACTAGTGGATCCATATGTGGTTTGTGAAAAGAACACACACGCAATTACTCTAGTGCTGGTTTTAGTATAAGAAAACACATGCAATGATTCTAGTGGGTCCATATGTGGTTTGTGAAAAGAACACACATGCAATGACTCTAGTGGATCCATATGTGGTTTGTGGAAAGAACACACATGCAATGACACTGGTTGTTCCAAGTGTGGTTTGTGGAAAGAACACACATGCAATGACTCTAGTGATGGTTTTAGTATAAGAACACACATGCAATGACTCTAGTGCTGGTTTTAGTATAAGAACACACATGCAATGACTCTAGTGGGTCCATATGTGGTTTGTAAAAAGAGCACACATGCAATGACTCTGGTCGATCCATGTGTGGTTTGTGGAAAGAACACACATGCAATCACACTGGTACATCCATATGTGGTTTGTGAAAAGAACAACCATGCAATGACTCTAGTGCTGGTTTTAGTATAAGAACACACATGCAATGACTCTAGTGGGTCCATATGTGGTTTGTGAAAAAAAAACACATGCAATGACTCTAGTGGATCCATATGTGGTTTGTGGAAAGAACACACATGCAATGACACTAGTTGATCCATATGTGGTTGGTGAAAAGAACCCACATGCAATGACCACTGGTTGATCCATATGTGGTTTGTGGAAAGAACACACATGCAATGACACTGGTGGACCCATATGTTGTTTGTGAAAAGAACACACATGCAATGACTCTAGTGCTGGTTTTAGTATAAGAACACACATGAAATGACTCTAGTGCTGGTCTTAGTATAAGAATACACATGCATTGACTCTAGTGGGTCCATGTGTGGGTTGTGAAAAGAACACACATGCTATGACTCTTGTGGATCCATATGTGGTTTGTGGAAAGAACACACATGCAATGACCATTGGCTGATCCATAAGTGGTTCATGACAGGAACACAAATGGAGTGAACACTGGTGGATCCAAATGTGGTTTGTGGAAATAACACACATGCAATGACTCTAGTGGATACATATGTAGTTTGTGCAAAGAACACACATGCAATGAACTCTAGTGGATCCATATGTGGTTTGTGGAAAGAACACACATGCAATGACACTGGTTGATCCATATGTGGTTTGTGAAAAGAACACACATGCAATGACTCTGGGGGATCCATGTTTTGTTTGTGGAAAGAACACACATGCAATGACACTGGTTGATCCATGTGTTGTTTGTGGAAAGAACACACATGCAATGACTCTAGTGATGGTTTTAGTATAAGAACACACATGAAATGACTCTAGTGCTGGTCTTAGTATAAGAATACACATGCATTGACTCTAGTGGGTCCATATGTGGTTTGTGAAAAGAACAGACATGCAATGACTCTAGTGATGGTTTTAGTATAAGAACACACATGCAATGACTCTAGTGCTGGTTTTAGTATAAGAACACACATGCAATGACTCTAGTGGGTCCATATGTTGTTTGTAAAAAGAGCACACATGCAATGACTCTGGTCGATCCATGTGTGGTTTGTGGAAAGAACACACATGCAATCACACTGGTACATCCATATGTGGTTTGTGAAAAGAACAACCATGCAATGACTCTAGTGCTGGTTTTAGTATAAGAACACACATGCAATGACTCTAGTGGGTCCATATGTGGTTTGTGAAAAGAACACACATGCAATGACTCTAGTGCATCCATATGTGGTTTGTGGAAAGAACACACATGCAATGACACTAGTTGATCCATATGTGGTTTGTGAAAAGAACACACATGCAATGACCACTGGTTGATCCATATGTGGTTTGTGGAAAGAACACACATGCAATGACACTGGTGGATCCATATGTTGTTTGTGAAAAGAACACACATGCAATGACTCTAGTGCTGGTTTTAGTATAAGAACACACATGAAATGACTCTAGTGCTGGTCTTAGTATAAGAATACACATGCATTGACTCTAGTGGGTCCATATGTGGTTTGTGAAAAGAACACACATGCTATGACTCTTGTGGATCCATATGTGGTTTGTGGAAAAGAACACACATGCAATGGCCACTGGCTGATCCATAAGTGGTTCATGACAGGAACACAAATGGAGTGAACACTGGTGGATCCGAATGTGGTTTGTGGAAATAACACACATGCAATGACTCTAGTGGATACATATGTAGTTTGTGCAAAGAACACACATGCAATGAACTCTAGTGGATCCATATGTGGTTTGTCGAAAGAACACACATGCAATGACACTGGTTGATCCATATGTGGTTTGTGAAAAGAACACACATGCAATGACTCTGGGGGATCCATGTTTTGTTTGTGGAAAGAACACACATGCAATGACAATGGTTGATCCATGTGTGGTTTGTGGAAAGAACACACATGCAATGACCCTAGTGCTGGTTTTAGTATAAGAACACACATGAAATGACTCTAGTGCTGGTTTTAGTATAAGAACACATATACAATGTCTCTAGTGGGTCCATATGTGGTTTGTGAAAAGAACACACATGCAATGACTCTAGTGGATCCATATGTGGTTTGTGGAAAAGAACACAAATGCAATGACCACTAGTTGATCCATATGTGGTTTGTGGAAAGAACACACATGCAATGACACTGGTGGATCCATATGTTGTTTGTGAAAAGAACACACATGCAATGACTCTAGTGCTCGTTTTAGTATAAGAACACACATGAAATGACTCTAGTGCTGGTTTTAGTATAAGAATACACATGCAATGACTCTAGTGGGTCCATATGCGGTTTGTGAAAAGAACACACATGCTATGACTCTAGTGGATCCATATGTGGTTTGTGGAAAAGAACACACATGCAATGACCACTGGCTTGTCCATAAGTGGTTCATGACAGGAAGACACATGCAGTGAATACTGGTGGATCCAAATGTGGTTTGTGTAAAGAACACAAATGCAATGACTCTAGTGGATACATATGTAGTTTGTGCAAAGAACACACATGCAATGAACTCTAGCGGATCCATATGTGGTTTATGGAAAGAACACACATGCAATGACAGTGGTTGATCCATATGTGGTTTCTGAAAAGAACACACATGCTATGACTCAGGGGGATCCATGTGTGGTTTGTGGAAAGAACACACATGCAATGACCACTGGTCGATCCATGTGTGTTTTATGGAAAGAACACACATGCAACGCGACTAGTGGATCCATGTGTGGTTTGTGGAAAGAACACACATGCAATTACTCTAGTGTTGGTTTTAGTATAAGAACACACATACAAAGACTCTAGTGGATTGTGAAAAGAACACACATGCAATGACTCTAGTGGATCCATATGTGGTTTGTGGAAAAGGACACACATGTAATGACCACTGGTTGATCCATCAGGGGTTTGTGGAAAGAACACACATGCGGTGAACACTGGTTGATCCATGTGTGGTTTGTGGAAAGAAAACACATGCAATGATTCTAGTGGGTCCATATGTGGTTTGTGAAAAGAACACACATGCAATGACTCTAGTGGATCCATATGTGGCTTGTGGAAAGAAGACACATGCAATGACACTGGTTGATCCAAGTGTGGTTTGTGGAAAGAACACACATGCAATGACTCTAGTGATGGTTTTAGTATAAGAACACACATGCAATGACTCTAGTGCTGGTTTTAGTATAAGAACACACATGCAATGACTCTAGTGGGTCCATATGTGGTTTGTAAAAAGAGCACACATGCAATGACTCTGGTCGATCCATGTGTGGTTTGTGGAAAGAACACACATGCAATCACACTCGTACATCCATATGTGGTTTGTGAAAAGAACAACCATGCAATGACTCTAGTGCTGGTTTTAGTATAAGAACACACATGCAATGACTCTAGTGGGTCCATATGTGGTTTGTGAAAAGAACACACATGCAATGACTCTAGTGGATCCATATGTGGTTTGTGGAAACAACACACATGCAATGACACTTGTTGATCCATATGTGGTTTGTGAAAAGAACACACATGCAATGACTCAGGGGGTTCCATGTGTGGTTTGTGGAAAAAACACACATGCAATGACCACTGGTCGATCCATGTGTGGTTTGTGTAAAGAACACACATGCAATGCCACTGGTGGATGCATGTGTGGTTTGTGGAAAGAACACACATGCAATGACTCTAGTGCTAGTTTTAGTATAAGAACACACATGCAATGACTCTAGTGGGTCCATATGTGGTTTGTGAAAAGAACACACATGCCATGACTCTAGTGGATCCATATGTGGTTTATGGAAAAGAACACACATACAATGACCACTGGTTGATCCATAAGGTGTTTGTGGAAAGAACACACATGCAGTAGACACTGGTTGATCCATGTGTGGTTTGTGGAAACAACACACATGCAATGACACTGGTTGATCCATATGTGGTTTGTGGAAAGAACACACATGCAATGACTCAGGGGGGTCCATGCGTGGTTTGTGGAAAGAACACACATGGAATGACCAATGGTCGATCCATGTGTGGTTTGTGGAAAGAACACACATGCAATGACATCGGTGGATCCATATGTGGTTTGTGAAAAGAACACACATGCAATGCCACTGGTGGATGCATGTGTGGTTTGTGGAAACAACACACATGCAATGACTCTAGTGCTAGTTTTAGTATAAGAACACACATGCAATGACTCTAGTGGATCCATATGTGGTTTGTGGAAAAGAACACACATACAATGACCACTAGTTGATCCATAAGGTGTTTGTGGAAAGAACACACATGCAGTGAACACTGGTTGATCCATGTGTGGTTTGTGGAAACAACACACATGCAATGACACTGGTTGATCCATATGTGGTTTGTGGATAGAACACACATGCAATGACTCAGGGGGATCCATGTGTGGTTTGTGGAAAGAACACACATGCAATGACCAATGGTCGATCCATGTGTGGTTTGTGGAAAGAACATACATGCAATGACCCCGGTGGATCCATATGTGTTTTGTGAAAAGAACACACATGCAATGATTCTAGTGCTGGTTTTAGTATAAGAACACACATGCAATGACTCTAGTGCTGGTTTTAGTATAAGAACACACATGCAATGACTCTAGTGGGTCCATATGTGGTTTGTGAAAAGAACACACATGCAATGACTCTAATGGATCCATATGTGGTTTGTGGAAAGAACACACATGCAATAACACTGGTTGATCCATATGTGGTTTGTGGAAATAACACACATGCAATTTCTCAGGGGGGTCCATGTGTGGTTTGTGGAAAGAACACACATGCAATGACCACTGATCGATCCATGTGTGGTTTGTGGAAAGAATACACATGCAATGACACTGGTGGATTCATATGTGGTTTGTGTAAAGAAGACACATGCAATTACTATAATGGATCCATATGTGGTTTGTGGAAAGAGAACACATGCCATAACACTGGTTGATCCATATGTGGTTTGTGGAAAGAACTCACATGCAATGACTCAGGGGGATCCATGTGTGGTTTGTGGAAAGAACACACATGCAATGACCACTGGTCGATCCATGTGTGGTTTGTGAAAAGAACACACATGCAATGACACTGGTGGGTCCATATGTGGTTTGTGAAAAGAACACACATGCAATGACTCTAGTGGATCCATATGTGGTTTGTGGAAAGAACACACATGCAATGACACTGGTTGATCCATATGTGGTTTGTGAAAAGAACACACATGCAATGACCACTGGTCGATCCATGTGTGGTTTGTGGAAAGAACACACATGCAATGACACTGGTGGATCCATATGTGGTTTGTGAAAAGAACACACAAGCAATGACTCTAGTGCTGGTTTTAGTATAAGAACACACATGCAATGACTCTAGTGGGTCCATATGTGGTTTGTGAAAAGAACACACATGCAATGACTCTAGTGAATCCATATGTGGTTTGTGGAAAGAACACACATGCAATGACACTGGTTGATCCATATGTGGTTTGTGAAAAGAACACACATGCAATGACCACTGGTCGATCCATGTGTGGTTTGTGGAAAGAACACACATGCAATAACTCTAGTGCTGGTTTTAGTATAAGAACACACATGCAATGACTCTAGTGGGTCCATATGTGGTTTGTGAAAAGAACACACATGCAATGACTAGTGAATCGTTATGTGGTTTGTGGAAAGAACACACATGCAATGACACTGGTCGATCCATGTGTGGTTTGTGGAAAGAACACACATGCAATGACTCAGGGGGGTCCATGTGTGGTTTGTGGAAAAAACACACATGCAATGACCACTGGTCGATCCATGTGTGGTTTGTGTAAAGAACACACATGCAATGCCACTAGTGGATGCATGTGTGGTTTGTGGAAAGAACACACATGCAATGACTCTAGTGCTAGTTCTAGTATAAGAACACACATGCAATGACTCTAGTGGGTCCGTATGTGGTTTGTGAAAAGAGCACACATGCCATGACTCTAGTGGATCCATATGTGGTTTATGGAAAAGAACACACATACAATGACCACTGGTTGATCCATAAGGTGTTTGTGGAAAGAACACACATGCAGTAAACACTGGTTGATCCATGTGTGGTTTGTGGAAACAACACACATGCAATGACACTGGTTGATCCATATGTGGTTTGTGGAAAGAACACACATGCAATGACTCAGGGGGATCCATGCGTGGTTTGTGGAAAGAACACACATGCAATGACTCTAGTTGGTCCATATGTGGTTTGTGAAAAGAACACACATGCAATGACTCTAGTGGATCCATATGTGGTTTGTGGAAAAGAACACACATGCAATGACCACTAGTTGATCCATATGTGGTTTGTGGAAAGAACACACATGCAATGACACTGGTGGATCCATATGTTGTTTGTGAAAAGAACACACATGCAATGAATCTAGTGCTGGTTTCAGTATAAGAACACACATGAGATGACTCTAGTGTTGGTCTTAGTATAAGAATACACATGCATTGAATCTCGTGGGTCCATATGTGGTTTGTGAAAAGAACACACATGCAATGACTCTTGTGGATCCATATGTGGTTTGTGGAAAAGAACACACATGCAATGACCACTGGCTGATCCATAAGTGGTTCATGACAGGAACACAAATGGAGTGAACACTGGTGGATCCAAATGTGGTTTGTGGAAATAACACACATGCAATGACTCTAGTGGATACATATGTAGTTTGTGCAAAGAACACACATGCAATGAACTCTAGTGGATCCATATGTGGTTTGTGGAAAGAACACACATGCAATGACACTGGTTGATCCATATGTGGTTTATGAAAAGAACACACATGCAATGACTCTGGGGGATCCATGTTTTGTTTGTGGAAAGAACACACATGCAATGACAATGGTTGATCCATGTGTGGTTTGTGGAAAGAACACACATGCAATGACTCTAGTGCTGGTTTTAGTATAAGAAGACACATGAAGTGACTGTAGTGCTGGTTTTAGTATAAGAACACATATACAATGACTCTAGTGGGTCCAAATGTGGTTTGTGAAAAGAACACACATGCAATGACTCTAGTGGATCCATATGTGGTTTGTGGAAAAGAACACAAATGCAATGACCACTAGTTGATCCATATGTGGTTTGTGGAAAGAACACACATGCAATGACACTGGTGAATCCATATGTTGTTTGTGAAAAGAACACACATGCAATGACTCTAGTGCTGGTTTTAGTATAAGAACACACATGAAATGACTTTTGTGCTGGTTTTAGTATAACAATACACATACAATGACTCTAGTGGGTCCGTATGTGGTTTGTGAAAAGAACACACATGCTATGACTCTAGTGGATCCATATGTGGTTTGTGGAAAAGAACACACATGCAATGACCACTGGCTTGTCCATAAGTGGTTCATGACAGGAACACACATGCAGTGAACACTGGTGGATCAAAATGTGGTTTGTGGAAAGAACACACATGCAATGACTCTAGTGGATACATATGTAGTTTGTGCAAAGAACACAGATGCAATGAACTCTAGCGGATCCATATGTGGTTTGTGAAAAGAACACATATGCAATGACTCAGGTCGATCCATGTGTGGTTTGTGGAAAGAACACACATGCGATGACTCAGGTCGATCCATATGTGGTTTGTGGAAAGAACACACATGCAATGACTCAGGTCGATCCATGTGTGGTTTGTGGAAAGAACACACATGCAATGACCACTGGTCGATCCATGTGTGTTTTGTGGAAAGAACACACATGCAATGCCACTAGTGGATCCATGTGTGGTTTGTGGAAAGAACAAACATGCAAATACTCTAGTGTTGGTTTTAGTATAAGAACACACATGCAAAGACTCTAGTGGGTCCGTATGTGGTTTGTGAAAAGAACACACATGCAATGACTCTAGTGGATCTATATGTGGTTTCTGGAAAAGAACACACATGTAATGACCACTGGTTGATCCATCAGGGGTTTGTCGAAAGAACACACACGCGGTGAACACTGGTTGATCCATCTGTGGTTTGTGGAAAGAACACACATGCAAGGACACTGGTTAATCCATATGTGGTTTGTGGAAAGAACACACATGCAATAACTCAGGGGGATCCATGTGTGGTTTGTGGAAAGAACACACATGCAATGACCACTGGTCGATCCATGTGTGGTTTGTGGAAAGAACACACATGCAATGACACTAGTGGATCCATATGTGGTTTGTGAAAAGAACACACATGCAATTACTCTAGTGCTGGTTTTAGTATAAGAAAACACATGCAATGATTCTAGTGGGTCCATATGTGGTTTGTGAAAAGAACACACATGCAATGACTCTAGTGGATCCATATGTGGTTTGTGGAAAGAACACACATGCAATGACACTGGTTGTTCCAAGTGTGGTTTGTGGAAAGAACACACATGCAATGACTCTAGTGATGGTTTTAGTATAAGAACACACATGCAATGACTCTAGTGCTGGTTTTAGTATAAGAACACACATGCAATGACTCTAGTGGGTCCATATGTGGTTTGTAAAAAGAGCACACATGCAATGACTCTGGTCGATCCATGTGTGGTTTGTGGAAAGAACACACATGCAATCACACTGGTACATCCATATGTGGTTTGTGAAAAGAACAACCATGCAATGACTCTAGTGTTGGTTTTAGTATAAGAACACACATGCAATGACTCTAGTGGGTCCATATGTGGTTTGTGAAAAAAAACACATGCAATGACTCTAGTGGATCCATATGTGGTTTGTGGAAAGAACACACATGCAATGACACTAGTTGATCCATATGTGGTTGGTGAAAAGAACCCACATGCAATGACCACTGGTTGATCCATATGTGGTTTGTGGAAAGAACACACATGCAATGACACTGGTGGATCCATATGTTGTTTGTGAAAAGAACACACATGCAATGACTCTAGTTCTGGTTTTAGTATAAGAACACACATGAAATGACTCTAGTGGTGGTCTTAGTATAAGAATACACATGCATTGACTCTAGTGGGTCCATGTGTGGTTTTTGGAAAGAACACACATGCAATGACACTGGTGGATCCATATGTTGTTTGTGAAAAGAACACACATGCAATGACTCTAGTGCTGGTTTTAGTATAAGAACACACATGCAATGACTCTAGTGGGTCCATATGTGGTTTGTGAAAAAAAACACATGCAATGACTCTAGTGGATCCATATGTGGTTTGTGGAAAGAACACACATGCAATGACACTAGTTGATCCATATGTGGTTGGTGAAAAGAACCCACATGCAATGACCACTGGTTGATCCATATGTGGTTTGTGGAAAGAACACACATGCAATGACACTGGTGGATCCATATGTTGTTTGTGAAAAGAACACACATGCAATGACTCTAGTGCTGGTTTTAGTATAAGAACACACATGAAATGACTCTAGTGCTGGTCTTAGTATAAGAATACACATGCATTGACTCTAGTGGGTCCATGTGTGGTTTGTGAAAAGAACACACATGCTATGACTCTTGTGGATCCATATGTGGTTTGTGGAAAGAACACACATGCAATGACCATTGGCTGATCCATAAGTGGTTCATGACAGGAACACAAATGGAGTGAACACTGGTGGATCCAAATGTGGTTTGTGGAAATAACACACATGCAATGAATCTAGTGGATACATATGTAGTTTGTGCAAAGAACACACATGCAATGAACTCTAGTGGATCCATATGTGGTTTGTGGAAAGAACACACATGCAATGACACTGGTTGATCCATATGTGGTTTGTGAAAAGAACACACATGCAATGACTCTGGGGGATCCATGTTTTGTTTGTGGAAAGAACACACATGCAATGACACTGGTTGATCCATGTGTTGTTTGTGGAAAGAACACACATGCAATGACTCTAGTGCTGGTTTTAGTATAAGAAGACACATGCAGTGACTCTAGTGCTGGTTTTAGTATAAGAACACACATACAATGACTCTAGTGGGTCCATATGTGTTTTGTGAAAAGAACACACATGCAATGACTCTAGTGGATCCATATGTGGTTTGTGGAAAAGAACACAAATGCAATGACCACTAGTTGATCCATATGTAGTTTTTGGAAAGAACACACATGCAATGACACTGGTGGATCCATATGTTGTTTGTGAAAAGAACACACATGAAATGACTCTAGTGCTGGTTTTAGTATAAGAACACACATGAAATGACTCTAGTGCTGGTTTTAGTATAAGAATACACATGCAATGACTCTAGTGGGTCCATATGTGGTTTGTGAAAAGAACACACATGCTATGACTCTAGTGGATCCATATGTGGTTTGTGGAAAAGAACACACATGCAATGACCACTGGCTTGTCCATAAGTGGTTCATGACAGGAAGACACATGCAGTGAATACTGGTGGATCCAAATGTGGTTTGTGGAAAGAACACACATGCAATGACTCTAGTGGATACATATGTAGTTTGTGCAAAGAACACACATGCAATGAACTCTAGCGGATCCATATGTGGTTTATGGAAAGAACACACATGCAATGACAGTGGTTGATCCATATGTGGTTTCTGAAAAGAACACACATGCTATGACTCAGGGGGATCCATGTGTGGTTTGTGGAAAGAACACACATGCAATGACCACTGGTCGATCCATGTGTGTTTTATGGAAAGAACACACATGCAACGCGACTAGTGGATCCATGTGTGGTTTGTGGAAAGAACACACATGCAATTACTCTAGTGTTGGTTTTAGTATAAGAACACACATACAAAGACTCTAGTGGATTGTGAAAAGAACACACATGCAATGACTCTAGTGGATCCATATGTGGTTTGTGGAAAAGGACACACATGTAATGACCACTGGTTGATCCATCAGGGGTTTGTGGAAAGAACACACATGCGGTGAACACTGGTTGAACCATGTGTGGTTTGTGGAAAGAAAACACATGCAATGATTCTAGTGGGTCCATATGTGGTTTGTGAAAAGAACACACATGCAATGACTCTAGTGGATCCATATGTGGTTTGTGGAAAGAACACACATGCAATGATACTGGTTGATCCAAGTGTGGTTTGTGGAAAGAACACACATGCAATGACTCTAGTGATGGTTTTAGTATAAGAACACACATGCAATGACTCTAGTGCTGGTTTTAGTATAAGAACACACATGCAATGACTCTAGTGGGTCCATATGTGGTTTGTAAAAAGAGCACACATGCAATGACTCTGGTCGATCCATGTGTGGTTTGTGGAAAGAACACACATGCAATCACACTCGTACATCCATATGTGGTTTGTGAAAAGAACAACCATGCAATGACTCTAGTGCTGGTTTTAGTATAAGAACACACATGCAATGACTCTAGTGGGTCCATATGTGGTTTGTGAAAAGAACACACATGCAATGACTCTAGTGGATCCATATGTGGTTTGTGGAAACAACACACATGCAATGACACTAGTTGATCCATATGTGGTTTGTGAAAAGAACACACATGCAGTGACTCAGGGGGTTCCATGTGTGGTTTGTGGAAAAAACACACATGCAATGACCACTGGTCGATCCATGTGTGGTTTGTGTAAAGAACACACATGCAATGCCACTGGTGGATGCATGTGTGGTTTGTGGAAAGAACACACATGCAATAACTCTAGTGCTAAATTTAGTATAAGAACACACATGCAATGACTCTAGTGGGTCCATATGTGGTTTGTGAAAAGAACACACATGCCATGACTCTAGTGGATCCATATGTGGTTTATGGAAAAGAACACACATACAATGACCACTGGTTGATCCATAAGGTGTTTGTGGAAAGAACACACATGCAGTAGACACTGGTTGATCCATGTGTGGTTTGTGGAAACAACACACATGCAATGACACTGGTTGATCCATATGTGGTTTGTGGAAAGAACACACATGCAATGACTCAGGGGGGTCCATGCGTGGTTTGTGGAAAGAACACACATGGAATGAACAATGGTCGATCCATGTGTGGTTTGTGGAAAGAACACACATGCAATGACATCGGTGGATCCATATGTGGTTTGTGAAAAGAACACACATGCAATGCCACTGGTGGATGCATGTGTGGTTTGTGGAAACAACACACATGCAATGACTCTAGTGCTAGTTTTTGTATAAGAACACACATGCAATGACTCTAGTGGATCCATATGTGGTTTGTGGAAAAGAACACACATACAATGACCACTGGTTGATCCATAAGGTGTTTGTGGAAAGAACACACATGCAGTGAACACTGGTTGATCCATGTGTGGTTTGTGGAAACAACACACATGCAATGACACTGGTTGATCCATATGTGGTTTGTGGAAAGAACACACATGCAATGACTCAGGGGGATCCATGTGTGGTTTGTGGAAAGAACACACATGCAATGACCAATGGTCGATCCATGTGTGGTTTGTGGAAAGAACACACATGCAATGACCCCGGTGGATCCATATGTGTTTTGTGAAAAGAACACACATGCAATGATTCTAGTGCTGGTTTTAGTATAAGAACACACATGCAATGACTCTAGTGCTGGTTTTAGTATAAGAACACACATGCAATGACTCTAGTGGGTCCATATGTGGTTTGTGAAAAGAACACACATGCAATGACTCTAGTGGATCCATATGTGGTTTGTGGAAAGAACACACATGCAATAACACTGGTTGATCCATATGTGGTTTGTGGAAATAACACACATGCAATTTCTCAGGGGGGTCCATGTGTGGTTTGTGGAAAGAACACACATGCAATGACCACTGATCGATCCATGTGTGGTTTGTGGAAAGAATACACATGCAATGACACTGGTGGATCCATATGTGGTTTGTGTAAAGAACACACATGCAATTACTCTAATGGATCCATATGTGGTTTGTGGAAAGAGAACACATGCCATAACACTGGTTGATCCATATGTGGTCTGTGGAAAGAACTCACATGCAATGACTCAGGGGGATCCATGTGTGGTTTGTGGAAAGAACACACATGCAATGACCACTGGTCGATCCATGTGTGGTTTGTGGAAAGAACACACATGCAATGACACTGGTGGGTCCATATGTGGTTTGTGAAAAGAACACACATGCAATGACTCTAGTGGATCCATATGTGGTTTGTGGAAAGAACACACATGCAATGACACTGGTTGATCCATATGTGGTTTGTGAAAAGAACACACATGCAATGACCACTGGTCGATCCATGTGTGGTTTGTGGAAAGAACACACATGCAATGACACTGGTGGATCCATATGTGGTTTGTGAAAAGAACACACATGCAATGACTCTAGTGCTGGTTTTAGTATAAGAACACACATGCAATGACTCTAGTGGGTCCATATGTGGTTTGTGAAAAGAACACACATGCAATGACTCTAGTGAATCCATATGTGGTTTGTGGAAAGAACACACATGCAATGACACTGGTCGATCCATGTGTGGTTTGTGGAAAGAACACACATGCAATCACACTGGTACATCCATATGTTGTTTGTGAAAAGAACAACCATGCAATGACTCTATTGCTGGTTTTAGTATAAGAACACACATGCAATGACTCTAGTGGGTCAATATGTGGTTTGTGAAAAGAACACACATGCAATGACTCTAGTGGATCCATATGTGGTTTGTGGAAAGAACACACATGCAATGACACTAGTTTATCCATATGTGGTTTGTGAAAAGAACACACATGCAATGACTCAGGGGGGTCCATGTGTGGTTTGTGGAAAAAACACACATGCAATGACCACTAGTCGATCCATGTGTGGTTTGTGTAAAGAACACACATGCAATGCCACTGGTGGATGCATGTGTGGTTTGTGGAAAGAACACACATGCAATGACTCTAGTGCTAGTTTTAGTATAAGAACACACATGCAATGACTCTAGTGGGTCCGTATGTGGTTTGTGAAAAGAACACACATGCCATGACTCTACTGGATCCATATGTGGTTTATGGAAAAGAACACAATACAATGACCACTGGTTGATCCATCAGGTGTTTGTGGAAAGAACACACATGCAGTAAACACTGGTTGATCCATGTGTGGTTTGTGGAAACAACACACATGCAATGACACTAGTTGATCCATATGTGGTTTGTGGAAAGAACACACATGCAATGACTCAGGGGGATCCATGCGTGGTTTGTGGAAAGAACACACATGCAATGAATCTAGTTGGTCCATATGTGGTTTGTGAAAAGAACACACATGCAATGACTCTAGTGGATCCATATGTGGTTTGTGGAAAAGACAACACATGCAGTGACCACTAGTTGATCCATATGTGGTTTGTGGAAAGAACACACATGCAATGACACTGGTGGATCCATATGTTGTTTGTGAAAAGAACACACATGTAATGACTCTAGTGCTGGTTTTAGTATAAGAACACACATGAAATGACTCTAGTGCTGGTCTTAGTATAAGAATACACATGCATTGACTCTCGTGGGTCCATATGTGGTTTGTGAAAATAACACACATGCTATGACTCTTGTGGATCCATATGTGGTTTGTGGAAAACAACACACATGCAATGACCACTGGCTGATCCATAAGTGGTTCATGACAGGAACACAAATGGAGTGAACACTGGTGGATCCAAATGTGGTTTGTGGAAATAACACACATGCAATGACTCTAGTGGATACATATGTAGTTTGTGCAAACAACACACATGCAATGAACTCTAGCGGATCCATATGTGGTTTGTGAAAAGAACACACTTGCAATGACTCAGGCGGATCCATGTGTGGTTTGTGGAAAGAACACACATGCAATGACCACTGGTCGATCCATGTGTGTTTTGTGGAAAGAACACACATGCAATTACTCTAGTGTTGGTTTTAGTATAAGAACACACATGCAAAGACTCTAGTGGGTCCGTATGTGGTTTGTGAAAAGAACACACATGCAATGACTCTAGTGGATCCATATGTGGTTTGTGGAAAAGAACACACATGTAATGACCACTGGTTGATCCATCAGGGGTTTGTGGAAAGAACACACATGCAGTGAACACTGGTTGATCCATGTGTGGTTTGTGGAAAGAACACACATGCAAGGACACTGGTTAATCCATATGTGGTTTGTGGAAAGAACACACATGCAATGACGCAGGGGGATCCATGTGTGGTTTGTGGAAAGAACACACATGCAATGACCACTGGTCGATCCATGTGTGGTTTGTGGAAAGAACACACATGCAATGACACTGGTGGATCCATATGTGGTTTGTGAAAAGAACACACATGCAATTACTCTAGTGCTGGTTTTAGTATAAGAAAACACATGCAATGATTCTAGTGGGTCCATATGTGGTTTGTGAAACGAACACACATGCAATGACTCTAGTGGATCCATATGTGGTTTGTGGAAAGAACACACATGCAATGACACTGGTTGATCCAAGTGTGGTTTGTGGAAAGAACACACATGCAATGACTCTAGTGATGGTTTCAGTATAAGAACACACATGCAATGACTCTAGTGCTGGTTTTAGTATAAGAACACACATGCAATGACTCTAGTGGGTCCATATGTTGTTTGTAAAAAGAGCACACATGCAATGACTCTGGTCGATCCATGTGTGGTTTGTGGAAAGAACACACATGCAATCACACTGGTACATCCATATGTGGTTTGTGAAAAGAACAACCATGCAATGACTCTAGTGCTGGTTTTAGTATAAGAACACACATGCAATGACTCTAGTGGGTCCATATGTGGTTTGTGAAAAGAACACACATGCAATGACTCTAGTGGATCCATATGTGGTTTGTGGAAAGAACACACATGCAATAACACTGGTTGATCCATATGTGGTTTGTGGAAATAACACACATGCAATTTCTCAGGGGGGTCCATGTGTGGTTTGTGGAAAGAACACACATGCAATGACCACTGATCGATCCATGTGTGGTTTGTGGAAAGAATACACATGCAATGACACTGGTGGATCCATATGTGGTTTGTGTAAAGAACACACATGCAATTACTCTAATGGATCCATATGTGGTTTGTGGAAAGAGAACACATGCCATAACACTGGTTGATCCATATGTGGTCTGTGGAAAGAACTCACATGCAATGACTCAGGGGGATCCATGTGTGGTTTGTGGAAAGAACACACATGCAATGACCACTGGTCGATCCATGTGTGGTTTGTGGAAAGAACACACATGCAATGACACTGGTGGGTCCATATGTGGTTTGTGAAAAGAACACACATGCAATGACTCTAGTGGATCCATATGTGGTTTGTGGAAAGAACACACATGCAATGACACTAGTTGATCCATATGTGGTTTGTGAAAAGAACACACATGCAATGACCACTGGTCGATCCATGTGTGGTTTGTGGAAAGAACACACATGCAATGACACTGGTGGATCCATATGTGGTTTGTGAAAAGAACACACATGCAATGACTCTAGTGCTGGTTTTAGTATAAGAACACACATGCAATGACTCTAGTGGGTCCATATGTGGTTTGTGAAAAGAACACACATGCAATGACTCTAGTGAATCCATATGTGGTTTGTGGAAAGAACACACATGCAATGACACTGGTCGATCCATGTGTGGTTTGTGGAAAGAACACACATGCAATCACACTGGTACATCCATATGTGGTTTGTGAAAAGAACAACCATGCAATGACTCTATTGCTGGTTTTAGTATAAGAACACACATGCAATGACTCTAGTGGGTCAATATGTGGTTTGTGAAAAGAACACACATGCAATGACTCTAGTGGATCCATATGTGGTTTGTGGAAAGAACACACATGCCATGACACTAGTTTATCCATATGTGGTTTGTGAAAAGAACACACATGCAATGACTCAGGGGGGTCCATGTGTGGTTTGTGGAAAAAACACACATGCAATGACCACTAGTCGATCCATGTGTGGTTTGTGTAAAGAACACACATGCAATGCCACTGGTGGATGCATGTGTGGTTTGTGGAAAGAACACACATGCAATGACTCTAGTGCTAGTTTTAGTATAAGAACACACATGCAATGACTCTAGTGGGTCCGTATGTGGTTTGTGAAAAGAACACACATGCCATGACTCTAGTGGATCCATATGTGGTTTATGGAAAAGAACACAATACAATGACCACTGGTTGATCCATCAGGTGTTTGTGGAAAGAACACACATGCAGTAAACACTGGTTGATCCATGTGTGGTTTGTGGAAACAACACACATGCAATGACACTAGTTGATCCATATGTGGTTTGTGGAAAGAACACACATGCAATGACTCAGGGGGATCCATGCGTGGTTTGTGGAAAGAACACACATGCAATGAATCTAGTTGGTCCATATGTGGTTTGTGAAAAGAACACACATGCAATGACTCTAGTGGATCCATATGTGGTTTGTGGAAAAGACAACACATGCAGTGACCACTAGTTGATCCATATGTGGTTTGTGGAAAGAACACACATGCAATGACACTGGTGGATCCATATGTTGTTTGTGAAAAGAACACACATGTAATGACTCTAGTGCTGGTTTTAGTATAAGAACACACATGAAATGACTCTAGTGCTGGTCTTAGTATAAGAATACACATGCATTGACTCTCGTGGGTCCATATGTGGTTTGTGAAAATAACACACATGCTATGACTCTTGTGGATCCATATGTGGTTTGTGGAAAACAACACACATGCAATGACCACTGGCTGATCCATAAGTGGTTCATGACAGGAACACAAATGGAGTGAACACTGGTGGATCCAAATATGGTTTGTGGAAATAACACACATGCAATGACTCTAGTGGATACATATGTAGTTTGTGCAAACAACACACATGCAATGAACTCTAGCGGATCCATATGTGGTTTGTGAAAAGAACACACTTGCAATGACTCAGGCGGATCCATGTGTGGTTTGTGGAAAGAACACACATGCAATGACCACTGGTCGATCCATGTGTGTTTTGTGGAAAGAACACACATGCAATTACTCTAGTGTTGGTTTTAGTATAAGAACACACATGCAAAGACTCTAGTGGGTCCGTATGTGGTTTGTGAAAAGAACACACATGCAATGACTCTAGTGGATCCATATGTGGTTTGTGGAAAAGAACACACATGTAATGACCACTGGTTGACCCATCAGGGGTTTGTGGAAAGAACACACATGCAGTGAACACTGGTTGATCCATGTGTGGTTTGTGGAAAGAACACACATGCAAGGACACTGGTTAATCCATATGTGGTTTGTGGAAAGAACACACATGCAATGACGCAGGGGGATCCATGTGTGGTTTGTGGAAAGAACACACATGCAATGACCACTGGTCAATCCATGTGTGGCTTGTGGAAAGAACACACATGCAATGACACTGGTGGATCCATATGTGGTTTGTGAAAAGAACACACATGCAATTACTCTAGTGCTGGTTTTAGTATAAGAAAACACATGCAATGATTCTAGTGGGTCCATATGTGGTTTGTGAAACGAACACACATGCAATGACTCTAGTGGATCCATATGTGGTTTGTGGAAAGAACACACATGCAATGACACTGGTTGATCCAAGTGTGGTTTGTGGAAAGAACACACATGCAATGACTCTAGTGATGGTTTCAGTATAAGAACACACATGCAATGACTCTAGTGCTGGTTTTAGTATAAGAACACACATGCAATGACTCTAGTGGGTCCATATGTTGTTTGTAAAAAGAGCACACATGAAATGACTCTGGTCGATCCATGTGTGGTTTGTGGAAAGAACACACATGCAATCACACTGGTACATCCATATGTGGTTTGTGAAAAGAACAACCATGCAATGACTCTAGTGCTGGTTTTAGTATAAGAACACACATGCAATGACTCTAGTGGGTCCATATGTGGTTTGTGAAAAGAACACACATGCAATGACTCTAGTGCATCCATATGTGGTTTGTGGAAAGAACACACATGCAATGACACTAGTTGATCCATATGTGGTTTGTGAAAAGAACACACATGCAATGACCACTGGTTGATCCATATGTGGTTTGTGGAAAGAACACACATGCAATGACACTGGTGGATCCATATGTTGTTTGTGAAAAGAACACACATGCAATGACTCTAGTGCTGGTTTTAGTATAAGAACACACATGAAATGACTCTAGTGCTGGTCTTAGTATAAGAATACACATGCATTGACTCTAGTGGGTCCATATGTGGTTTGTGAAAAGAACACACATGCTATGACTCTTGTGGATCCATATGTGGTTTGTGGAAAAGAACACACATGCAATGGCCATTGGCTGATCCATAAGTGGTTCATGACAGGAACACAAATGGAGTGAACACTGGTGGATCCGAATGTGGTTTGTGGAAATAACACACATGCAATGACTCTAGTGGATACATATGTAGTTTGTGCAAAGAACACACATGCAATGAACTCTAGTGGATCCATATGTGGTTTGTCGAAAGAACACACATGCAATGACACTGGTTGATCCATATGTGGTTTGTGAAAAGAACACACATGCAATGACTCTGGGGGATCCATGTTTTGTTTGTGGAAAGAACACACATGCAATGACAATGGTTGATCCATGTGTGGTTTGTGGAAAGAACACACATGCAATGACCCTAGTGCTGGTTTTAGTATAAGAAGAGACATGCAGTGACTCTAGTGCTGGTTTTAGTACAAGAACACATATACAATGACTCTAGTGGGTCCATATGTGGTTTGTGAAAAGAACACACATGCAATGACTCTAGTGGATCCATATGTGGTTTGTGGAAAAGAACACAAATTCAATGACCACTAGTTGATCCATATGTGGTTTGTGGAAAGAACACACATGCAATGACACTGGTGGATCCATATGTTGTTTGTGAAAAGAACACACATGCAATGACTCTAGTGCTCGTTTTAGTATAAGAACACACATGAAATGACTCTAGTGCTGGTTTTAGTATAAGAATACACATTCAATGACTCTAGTGGGTCCATATGTGGTTTGTGAAAAGAACACACATGCTATGACTCTAGTGGATCCATATGTGGTTTGTGGAAAAGAACACACATGCAATGACCACTGACTTGTCCATAAGTGGTTCAGGACAGGAACACACATGTAGTGAACACTGGTGGATACAAATGTGGTTTGTGGAAAGAACACACATGCAATGACTCTAGTGGATACATATGTAGTTTGTGCAAAGAACACACATGCAATGAACTCTAGCGGATCCATATGTGGTTTGTGAAAAGAACACACATGCAATGACTCAGGGGGATCCATGTGTGGTTTGTGGAAAGAACACACATGCAATGACCACTGGTCGATCCATGTGTGTTTTGTGGAAAGAACACACATGCAATGCCACTAGTGGATCCATGTGTGGTTTGTGGAAAGAAGACACATGCAATTACTCTAGTGTTGGTTTTAGTATAAGAACACGCATGCAAAGACTCTAGTGGGTCTGTATGTGGTTTGTGAAAAGAACACACATGCAATGATTCTAGTGGATCCATATGTGGTTTGTGGAAAAGAACACACATGTAATGACCACTGGTTGATCCATCAGGGGTTTGTGGAAAGAACACACATGCGGTGAACACTGGTTGATCCATGTGTGGTTTCTGGAAAGAACACACATGCAATGACTCAGGGGGATCCATGTGTGGTTTGTGGAAAGAACACACATGCAATGACCACTGGTCGATCCATGTGTGGTTTGTGGAAAGAACACACATGCAATGACACTGGTGGATTCATATGTGGTTTGTGAAAAGAACACACATGCAATTACTCTAGTGCTGGTTTTAGTATAAGAAAACACATGCAATGATTCTAGTGGGTCCATATGTGGTTTGTGAAACGAACACACATGCAATGACTCTAGTGGATCCATATGTGGTTTGTGGAAAGAACACACATGCAATGACACTGGTTGATCCAAGTGTGGTTTGTGGAAAGAACACACATGCAATGACTCTAGTGATGGTTTTAGTATAAGAACACACATGCAATGACTCTAGTGCTGGTTTTAGTATAAGAACACACATGCAATGACTCTAGTGGGTCCATATGTTGTTTGTAAAAGGAGCACACATGCAATGACACTGGTCGATCCATGTGTGGTTTGTGGAAAGAACACACATGCAATCACACTGGTACATCCATATGTGGTTTGTGAAAAGAACAACCATGCAATGACTCTAGTGCTGGTTTTAGTATAAGAACACACATGCAATGACTCTAGTGGGTCCATATGTGGTTTGTGAAAAGAACACACATGCAATGACTCTAGTGCATCCATATGTGGTTTGTGGAAAGAACACACATGCAATGACACTAGTTGATCCATATGTGGTTTGTGAAAAGAACACACATGCAATGACCACTGGTTGATCCATATGTGGTTTGTGGAAAGAACACACATGCAATGACACTGGTGGATCCATATGTTGTTTGTGAAAAGAACACACATGCAATGACTCTAGTGCTGGTTTTAGTATAAGAACACACATGAAATGACTCTAGTGCTGGTCTTAGTATAAGAACACACATGAAATGACTCTAGTGCTGGTTTTAGTATAAGAACACACATGCAATGACTCTAGTGGGTCCATATGTGGTTTGTGAAAAGAACACACATGCAATGACTCTAGTGCATCCATATGTGGTTTGTGGAAAGAACACACATGCAATGACACTAGTTGATCCATATGTGGTTTGTGAAAAGAACACACATGCAATGACCACTGGTTGATCCATATGTGGTTTGTGGAAAGAACACACATGCAATGACACTGGTGGATCCATATGTTGTTTGTGAAAAGAACACACATGCAATGACTCTAGTGCTGGTTTTAGTATAAGAACACACATGAAATGACTCTAGTGCTGGTCTTAGTATAAGAATACACATGCATTGACTCTAGTGGGTCCATATGTGGTTTGTGAAAAGAACACACATGCTATGACTCTTGTGGATCCATATGTGGTTTGTGGAAAAGAACACACATGCAATGACCACTGGCTGATCCATAAGTGGTTCATGACAGGAACACAAATGGAGTGAACACTGGTGGATCCGAATGTGGTTTGTGGAAATAACACACATGCAATGACTCTAGTGGATACATATGTAGTTTGTGCAAAGAACACACATGCAATGAACTCTAGTGGATCCATATGTGGTTTGTCGAAAGAACACACATGCAATGACACTGATTGATCCATATGTGGTTTGTGAAAAGAACACACATGCAATGACTCTGGGGGATCCATGTTTTGTTTGTGGAAAGAACACACATGCAATGAAAATGGTTGATCCATGTGTGGTTTGTGGAAAGAACACACATGCAATGACCCTAGTGCTGGTTTTAGTATAAGAAGAGACATGCAGTGACTCTAGTGCTGGTTTTAGTATAAGAACACATATACAATGACTCTAGTGGGTCCATATGTGGTTTGTGAAAAGAACACACATGCAATGACTCTAGTGGATCCATATGTGGTTTGTGGAAAAGAACACAAATGCAATGACCACTAGTTGATCCATATGTGGTTTGTGGAAAGAACACACATGCAATGACACTGGTGGATCCATATGTTGTTTGTGGAAAGAACACACATGCAATGACTCTAGTGATCGTTTTAGTATAAGAACACACATGAAATGACTCTAGTGCTGGTTTTAGTATAAGAATACACATTCAATGACTCTAGTGGGTCCATATGTGGTTTGTGAAAAGAACACACATGCTATGACTCTAGTGGATCCATATGTGGTTTGTGGAAAAGAACACACATGCAATGACCACTGGCTTGTCCATAAGTGGTTCAGGACAGGAACACACATGCAGTGAACACTGGTGGATCCAAATGTGGTTTGTGGAAAGAACACACATGCAATGACTCTAGTGGATACATATGTAGTTTGTGCAAAGAACACACATGCAATGAACTCTAGCGGATCCATATGTGGTTTGTGAAAAGAACACACATGCAATGACTCAGGGGGATCCATGTGTGGTTTGTGGAAAGAACACACATGCAATGACCACTGGTCGATCCATGTGTGTTTTGTGGAAAGAACACACATGCAATGCCACTAGTGGATCCATGTGTGGTTTGTGGAAAGAAGACACATGCAATTACTCTAGTGTTGGTTTTAGTATAAGAACACGCATGCAAAGACTCTAGTGGGTCTGTATGTGGTTTGTGAAAAGAACACACATGCAATGATTCTAGTGGATCCATATGTGGTTTGTGGAAAAGAACACACATGTAATGACCACTGGTTGATCCATCAGGGGTTTGTGGAAAGAACACACATGCGGTGAACACTGGTTGATCCATGTGTGGTTTGTGGAAAGAACACACATGCAATGACTCAGGGGGATCCATGTGTGGTTTGTGGAAAGAACACACATGCAATGACCACTGGTCGATCCATGTGTGGTTTGTGGAAAGAACACACATGCAATGACACTGGTGGATTCATATGTGGTTTGTGAAAAGAACACACATGCAATTACTCTAGTGCTGGTTTTAGTATAAGAAAACACATGCAATGATTCTAGTGGGTCCATATGTGGTTTGTGAAAAGAACACACATGCAATGACTCTAGTGGATCCATATGTGGTTTGTGGAAAGAACACACATGCAATGACACTGGTTGATCCAAGTGTGGTTTGTGGAAAGAACACACATGCAATGACTCTAGTGATGGTTTTTGTATAAGAACACACATGCAATGACTCTAGTGTTGGTTTTAGTATAAGAACACACATGCAATGAATCTAGTGGGTCCATATGTGGTTTGTAAAAAGAGCACACATGCAATGATTCTGGTCGATCCATGTGTGGTTTGTAGAAAGAACACACATGCAATCACACTGGTACATCCATATGTGGTTTGTGAAAAGAACAACCATGCAATGACTCTAGTGCTGGCTTTACTATAAGAACACACAAGCATTGACTCTAGTGGGTCCATATGTGGTTTGTGAAAAGAACACACATGCAATGACTCTAGTGGATCCATATGTGGTTTGTGGAAAGAACACACATGCAATGACACTAGTTGATCCATATGTGGTTTGTGAAAAGAACACACATGCAATGACCACTGGTTGATCCAAATGTGGTTTGTGGAAAGAACACACATGCAATGACACTGGTGGATCCATATGTTGTTTGTGAAAAGAACACACATACAATGACTCTAGTGCTGGTTTTAGTATAAGAACACACATGAAATGACTCTAGTGCTGGACTTAGTATAAGAATACACATGGATTGACTCTAGTGGGTCCATATGTGGTTTGTGAAAAAGAACACACATGCTATGACTCTTGTGGATCCATATGTGGTTTGTGGAAAAGAACACACATGCAATGACCACTGGCTGATCCATAAGTGGTTCATGACAGGAACACAAATGGAGTGAACACTGGTGGATCCAAATGTCGTTTGTGGAAATAACACACATGCAATGACTCTAGTGGATACATATGTAGTTTGTGCAAAGAACACACATGCAATGAACTCTAGTGGATCCATATGTGGTTTGTGGAAAGAACACACATGCAATGACACTGGTTGATCCATATGTGGTTTGTGAAAAAAACACACATGCAATGACTCTGGGGGATCCATGTTTTGTTTGTGGAAAGAACACACATGCAATGACACTGGTTGATCCATGTGTGGTTTGTGGAAAGAACACACATGCAATGACTCTAGTGATGGTTTTAGTATAAGAAGACACATGCAGTGACTCTAGTGCTGGTTTTAGTATAAGAACACACATACAATGACTCTAGTGGGTCCATATGTGCTTTGTGAAAAGAACACACATGCAATGACTCTAGTGGATCCATATGTGGTTTGTGGAAAAGAACACAAATGCAATGACCACTAGTTGATCCATATGTCGTTTGTGGAAAGAACACACATGCAATGACACTGGTAGATACATATGTTGTTTGTGAAAAGAACACACATGAAATGACTCTAGTGTTGGTTTTAGTATAAGAACACACATGAAATGGCTCTAGTGCTGGTTTTAGTATAAGAATACACATGCAATGACTCTAGTGGGTCCATATGTGGTTTGTGAAAAGAACACACATGCTATGACTCTTGTGGATCCATATGTGGTTTGTGGAAAAGAACAGACATGCAATGACCACTGGCTGATCCATAAGTGGTTCATGACAGGAACACAAATGGAGTGAACACTGGTGGATCCAAATGTGGTTTGTGGAAATAACACACATGCAATGACTCTAGTGGATACATATGTAGTTTGTGCAAAGAACACACATGCAATGAACTCTAGTGGATCCATATGTGGTTTGTGGAAAGAACACACATGCAATGACACTGGTTGATCCATATGTGGTTTGTGAAAAGAACACACATGCAATGACTCTGGGGGATCCATGTTTTGTTTGTGGAAAGAACACACATGCAATGACACTGGTTGATCCATGTGTGGTTTGTGGAAAGAACACACATGCAATGACTCTAGTGATGGTTTTAGTATAAGAAGACACATGTAGTGACTCTAGTGCTGGTTTTAATATAAGAACACACATACAATGACTCTAGTGGGTCCATATGTGGTTTGTGAAAAGAACACACATGCAATGACTCTAGTGGATCCATATGTGGTTTGTGGAAAAGAACACAAATGCAATGACCACTAGTTGATCCATATGTCGTTTGTGGAAAGAACACACATGCAATGACACTGGTGGATACATATGTTGTTTGTGAAAAGAACACACATGAAATGACTCTAGTGCTAGTTTTAGTATAAGAACACACATGAAATGACTCTAGTGCTGGTTTTAGTATAAGAATACACATGCAATGACTCTAGTGGGTCCATATGTGGTTTGTGAAAAGAACACACATGCTATGACTCTAGTGGATCCATCTGTGGTTTGTGGAAAAGAACACACATGCAATGACCACCGGCTTGTCCACAAGTGGTTCATGACAGGAACACACATGCAGTGAACACTGGTGGATCCAAATGTGGTTTGTGGAAAGAACACACATGCAATGACTCTAGTGGATACATATGTAGTTTGTGCAAAGAACACACATGCAATGAACTCTAGCGGATCCATATGTGGTTTGTGGAAAGAACACACATGCAATGACAGTGGTTGATCCATATGTGGTTTGTGAAAAGAACACACATGCAATGACTCAGGGGGATCCATGTGTGGTTTGTGTAAAGAACACACATGCAATGACCACTGGTCGATCCATGTGTGTTTTGTGGAAAGAACACACATGCAATGCCACTAGTGGATCCATGTGTGGTTTGTGGAAAGAACACACATGCAATGACACTGGTGGGTCCGTATGTGGTTTGTGAAAAGAACACACATGCAATGACTCTAGTGGATCCATATGTGGTTTGTGGAAAAGAACACACATGTAATGACCACTGGTTGATCCATCAGGGGTTTGTGGAAAGAACACACATGCGGTGAACACTGGTTGATCCATGTGTGGTTTGTGGAAAGAACACACATGCAAGGACACTGGTTGATCCATATGTGGTTTGTGGAAAGAACACACATGCAATGACTCAAGGGGATCCATGTGTGGTTTGTGGAAAGAACACACATGCAATGACACTGGTGGATCCATATGTGGTTTGTGAAAAGAACACACATGCAATGACTAGTGGATCCATATGTGGTTTGTGAAAAGAACACACATGCAATGACACTGGTTGATCCATATGTGGTTTGTGGAAAGAACACACCTGCAATGACTAAGGGGGATCCATGTGTGGTTTGTGGAAAGAACACACATGCAATGACCACTAGTCGATCCATGTGTGGTTTGTGGAAAGAACACACATGCAATGACACTCGTGGATCCATATGTGGTTTGTAAAAAGAACACACATGCAATGACTCTAGTGCTGGTTTTAGTATAAAAACACACATGCAATGACTCTAGTGGGTCCATATGTGGTGTGTGAAAAAACACACATGCAATGACTCTAGTGGATCCATATGTGGTCTGTGGAAAGAACATAGATGCAATGACACTGGTCGATCCATGTCTGGTTTGTGGAAAGAACACGCATGCAATGACTTTAGTGTTGGTTTTAGTATAAGAACACACATGCAATGACTCTAGTGGGTCCATATGTGGTTTGTGAAAAGAACACAAATGCAATGACTCTAGTAGATCCATATGTGGTTTGTGGAAAGAACACACATGCAATGACACTAGTTGATCCATATGTGGTTGGTGAAAAGAACACACATGCAATGACTCAGGGGGATCCATGTGTGGTTTGTGGAAAGAACGCACATGAAATGACCACTGGTCGATCCATGTGTGGTTTGTGGAAAGAACACACATGAAATGCCACTGGTGGATCCATGTGTGGTTTGTGGAAACACACATGCAATGACGGTAGTGCTGGTTTTATTATAAGAACACACATGCAATGACTCTAGAGGGTCCATATGTGGTTTGTGAAAAGAACACACATGCAATGACTCTAGTGGATCCATATGTGGTTTGTGGAAAGAACACAGATGCAATGACACTGGTCGATCCATGTGTGGTTTGTGGAAAGAACACACATGCAATGACACTGGTGCATCCATATGGGGTTTGTGAAAAGAACACACATGCAATGACTCTAGTGCTAGTTTTAGTATAAGAACACACATGCAATGACTCTAGTGGGTCCATATGTGGTTTGTGAAAAGAAGACACACGCAATGACTCTAGTGGATCCATATGTGGTTTGTGGAAAGAACACACATGCAATGACACTGGTTGATCCATATGTGGTTTGTGAAAAGAACACACATGCAATGACTCGGGGGGATCCATGTGTGGTTTGTGGAAAGAACACACATGCAATGACCACTGGTCGATCCAGGTGTGGTTTGTGGAAAGAACACACATGCAATGACACTGGTGGATCCATATGTGGTTTGTGGAAAAGAACACACATGCAATGACCACTGGTTCATCCATAAGTGGTTTGTGGAAAGAACACACATGCAATGACACTGGTGGATCCATATGTGGTTTGTCAAAAGAACACGCATGCAATGACTTTAATTCTGGTTTTAGTATAAGAACACACATGCAATGACTCTAGTGGGTCCATATGTGGTTTGTGAAAAGAACACACATGCAATGACTCTAGTGGATCCATATGTGGTTTGTGGAAAAGAACACACATGCAATAACCACTGGTTGATCCATGTGTGGTTCATGACAGGAACACACATGAAGTGACCACTGGTCGATCCATGTGTGGTTTGTGGAAAGAACACACATGCAATGACTCTAGTGGATCCGTATGTGGTTTGTGCAAAAGAACGCACATATAATAACCACTAGCTGATCCATGTGTGGTTCATGACAGGAACACACATGCAGTGACCACTGGTCGATCCATGTGTGGTTTGTGGAAAGAACGCACATGCAATGACTCTAGTGGTTCCATATGTGGTTTGTGAAAAGAATACACATGCAGTGAGTCTAGTAGATCCATATGTGGTTTGTGCAAAGAACACACATGCAATGACACTGATTGATCCATATGTGGTTTGTGGAAAGAACACACATGCAATGTCTCAGGGGGATCCATGTGTGGTTTGTCGAAAGAACACGCATGCAATGACTCTAGTGGATCCATATGTGGTTTGTGGAAAAGAACACACATGCAATGACCGCTGGTTGATCCATATGTGGTTTGTGGAAAGAACACACATGCAATGACACTGGTGGATCCATATGTGGTTTGTGAAAAGAACACACATGCAATGAATCTAGTGCATCCATATGTGGTTTGTCGAAAAGATCACACATGCAATGACCACAGGTTCATCCATAATTGGTTTGTGGAAAGAACACACATGCAATGACACTTGTGGATCTATATGTGGTTTGTCAAAAGAACACACATGCAATGACTCTAGTGCTGGTTTAATTATAAGAATACACATGCAATGACTCTAGTGGGCCCATATGTGGTTTCTGAAAAGAACACACATGCAATGACTCTAGTGGATCCATATGTGGTTCGTGCAAAAGAACACACGTGCAATAACCACTGGCTGATCCATGTGTGGTTCATGACAGGAACACATATGCAGTGACCACTTGTTGATCCATATCCGGTTTGTGAAAAGAACACACATCCAATGACTCTAGTGGGTCCATATGTGGTTTGTGAAAAGAACACACATGCAATGACTCTCGTGGATCCATATGTGGTTTGTGGAAAGAACACACATGCAAAGCCACTGGTGGATCCATGTGTGGTTTGTGGAAACACAGATGCAATGAATCTAGTGCTGGTTTTAGTATAAGAAGACACATGCAATGACTCTAGTGGATCCATATGTGGTTCATGACAGGAACACACATGTAGTGAACACTGGTGGATCCATATGTGGTTCTTGACAGGAACACACATGTAATGACTAGTGGGTCCATATGTGGTTTGTGGAAAGAACACACATTCAATGACCACTGGTCGATCCATATGTGGTTTGTGAAAAGAACACACATGCAATGACTCTAGTGCTGGTTTTAGTATAAGAACACACATGCAATGACTCTAGTGCTGGTTTTAGTATAAGAACACACATGCAATGACTCTTGTGGGTCCATATGTGGTTTGTGAAAAGAACACACATGCAATGACTCTAGTGGGTCCATATGTGGTTTGTGGAAAAGAACACACATGCAATGACCACTGGTTGATCCACAAGTGGTTTATGGAAAGAACACACATGCAGTAAACATTGGTTGACTCACGTGTGGTTTGTGGAAAGAACGCACATGCAATGACTCAGGGGGATCCATGTGTGGTTTGTGAAAAGAACACACATGCAATGACCACTGGTCGATCCATGTGTATTTGTGTAAAGAACACACATGCAATGACATTGGTGGATCCATATGTGGTTTGTGAAAAGAACACACATGCAATGACTCTAGTGGATCCATATGTGGTTTGTGGAAAGAACACACATGCAATGACACTGGTTGATCCATATGTGGTTTGTGGAAAGAAGACACATGCAATGACTCAGGGGGATCCATGTGTGGTTTGTGGAAAGAACACACTTGCAAAGACCACTGGTCGATCCATGTGTGGTTTGTGGAAATAACACATATGCAATGAGACTGGTTGATCCATATGTGGTTTGTGAAAAGAACACACATGCAATGACTCTAGTGGATCCATATGTGGTTTGTGAAAAGAACACACATGCAATGACACTGGTTGATCCATATGTGGTTTGTGGAAAGAACACACATGCAATGACACTGGTCGATCCATGTGTGGTTTCTGGAAAGAACACAAATGCAATGACACTGGTTGATCCATATGTGGTTTGTGGAAAGAACACACATGCAATGACACTGGTGGATCCATATGTGGTTTGTGAAAAGAACACACATGCAATGACTCTAGTGGATCCATATGTGGTTTGTGGAAAGAACACACATGCAATGACACTGGTTGATCCATATGTGGTTTGTGAAAAGAACACACATGCAATGACTCAGGGGGATCCATGTGTGGTTTGTGGAAAGAACACACATGCAATGACCACTGGTCGATCCATGTGTGGTTTGTGGAAAGAACACACATGAAATGCCACAGGTGGATCCATGTGTGGTTTGTAGAAACACACATGCAATGACTCTAGTGCTGTTTTTAGTATAAGAACACACATGCAATGACTCTAGTGCTGGTTTTAGTATAAGAACACACATGCAATGACTCTAGTGGGTCCATATGTGGTTTGTGAAAAGAACACACATGCAATGACTCTAGTGGATCCATATGTGGTTTGTGGACAGAACACAGATGCAATGACACTGGTCGATCCATGTGTTTTTTGTGGAAAGAACACACATGCAATGACACTGGTGCATCCATATGTGGTTTGTGAAAAGAACACACATGCAATGACTCTAGTGCTAGTTTTAGTATAAGAACACACATGCAATGACTCTAGTGGGTCCATATGTGGTTTGTGAAAAGAACACACATGCAATGACTCTAGTGGATCCATATGTGGTTTGTTGAAAGAACACACATGCAATGACACTAGTTGATCCATATGTGGTTTGTGAAAAGAACACACATGCAATGACTCAAGGGGATCCATGTGTGGTTTATGGGAAGAATACACATGCAATGACCACTGGTCGAATCATGTGTGATTTGTGGAAAGAACACACAAGCAAAGCCACTGGTGGATCCATGTGTGGTTTATGGAAACACACATTCAATGACTCTAGTGTTGGTTTTAGTATAAGAACACACATGCAATGACTCTAGTGGATCCATATGTGGTTCATGACAGGAACACACATGTAGTGAACACTGGTGGATCCATATGTGGTTCTAGAGAGGAACACACATATAATGACTAGTTGGTCCATATGTGGTTTGTGGATAGAACACACATTCAATGACCACTAGTCGATCCATATGTGGTTTGTGAAAAGAACACACATGCAATGACTCTAGTGCTGGTTTTAGTATAAGAACACACATGCAATGACTCTAATGTTGGTTTTAGTATAAGAACACACATGAAGTGACTCTTGTGGGACCATATGTGGTTTATGAAAAGAACACACATGCAATGACTCTAGTGGGTCCATATGTGGTTTGTGGAAAAAAGAACACACATGCAATGACCACTGGTTGATCCATAAGTGGTTTATGGAAAGAACACACATATAGTGAACATTGGTTGATCCACGTGTGGTTTGTGGAAAGAACACACATGCAATGACTCAGGGGGATCCATGTGTGGTTTGTGGGAAGAACACACATGCAATGACCACTGGTCGATCCATGTGTGTTTTGTGGAAAGAACACACATGCAATGACACTGGTGGATCCATATGTGGTTTGTGAAAAGAACACACATGCAATGACTCTAGTGGATCCATATGTGGTTTGTGGAAAGAACACAGATGCAATGACACTGGTTGATCCATATGTGGTTTGTGGAAAGTACACACATGCAATGACTCAGGGGGATCCATGTGTGGTTTGTTGAAAGAACACACATGTAATGACCACTGGTTGATCCATGTGTGGTTTTTGGAAAGAACACACATGCAATGACTCTAGTGGATCCATATGTGGTTTGTGAAAAGAACACACATGCAATGACTCTAGTGGATCCATATGTGGTTTGTGAAAAGAACACACATGCAATGACACTGGTTGATCCATATGTGGTTTGTGGAAAGTAAACACATGCAATGACACTGGTCGATCCATGTGTGGTTGGTGGAAAGAACACACATGCAATGACACTGGTTGATCCATATGTGGTTTGTGGAAAGAACACACATGCAATGACACTGGTGGATCCATATGTGGTTTGTGAAAAGAACACACATGCAATGACTCCAGTGATGGTTTTAGTATAAGAACACACATGCAATGACTCTAGTGGGTCCATATGTGGTTTGTGAAAAGAACACACATGCAATGCCTCTAGTGGATCCATATGTGGTTTGTGGAAAGAACACACATGCAATGACACTGGTTGATCCATATGTGGTTTGTGAAAAGAACACACATGCAATGACTCAGGGGGATCCATGTGTGGTTTGTGGAAAGAACACACATGCAATGGCCACTGGTCGATCCATGTGTGGTTTATGGAAAGAACACACATGCAATGACCACTGGTGGATCCCTGTGTGGTTTGTGGAAAGAACACACATGCAATGACTCTAGTGTTGGTTTTAGTATAAGAACACACATGCAATCACTCTAGTGGGTCCATATGTGGTTTGTGAAAAGAACACACATGCAATGACTCTAGTGGATCCATATGTGGTTTGTGGAAAAGGACACACATGCAATGACCACTAGTTGATCCATAAGTGGTTTGTGGAAAGAACACACATGTAGTGAACACTGGTTCATCCATGTGTGGTTTGTGGAAAGAACACACATGCAATGACACTGGTTTATCCATATGTGGTTTGTGGAAAGAACACACATGCAATGACCACTAGTCGATCCATTTGTGGTTTGTGGAAAGAACACACATGCAATGACACTGGTTGATCCATATGTGGTTTGTGGAAAGAACACACATGCAATGACTCAGGGGGATCCATGGGTGGTTTGTGGAAAGAACACACATGCAATGACCACTAGTCGATCCATGTGTGGTTTGTGGAAAGAACACACATGCAATGAAACTGGTGGATCCATATGTGGTTTGTGAAAACAACACACATGCAATGACTCTAGTGCTGGTTTTAGTATAAGAAAACACATGCAATGACTCTAGTGGGTCCATATGTGGTTTGTGAAAAGAACACACATGCAATGACTCTAGTGGATCCATATGTGGTTTTTGCAACGAACACACATGCAATGACACTGGTGGATCCATGTGTGGTTTGTGGAAAGAATACACATGCAATGACTTTAGTGATGGTTTTAGTATAGAACACACATGCAATGACTCTAGTGCTGGTTTTATTATAAGAACACACATGCAATGACTCTAGTGGGTCCATATGTGGTTTGTGAAAAGAACACACATGCAATGACTCTAGTGGATCCATATGTGGTTTGTGGAAAAGAACACACATGCAATGACCACTTGTTCATCTGGTTTGTGGAAAGAACACACATGCAGTGACACTGGTGGATCCATATGTGGTTTGCGAAAAGAACACACATGCAATGACTCTAGTGCTGGTTTTAGTATAAGAACACATGAAATGACTCTAGTGCTGGTTTTAGTATAAGAACACACATGCAATGACCACTAGCAATCCATAAGTGGTTTATGATAGGAACACACATGCAGTGAACACTGGTGGATCCAAATGTGGTTTGTGGAAAGAACACACATGCAATGACTCTAATGGATACATATGTGGTTTCTGGAAAGAACACACATGCAATGAACTCTAGTGGATCCATATGCGGTTTGTGGAAAGAACACACATGCAATTAGACTGGTTGATCCATATGTGGTTTGTGGAAAGAACACACATGCAATGACTTAGGGGGATCCATGTGTGGTTTGTGGAAAGAACACACATGCAATGACACTGGTTGATCCATGTGTGGTTTGTGTAAAGAACACACATGCAATGACTCTAGCGCTAGTTTTAGTAAAGAACACACATGCAATGACTCTAGTGCTGGTTTTAGTATAAGAACACACATGCAATGACTCTAGTGCTGGTTTTAGTATAAGAACACACATGCAATGACTCTAGTGGGTCCATATGTGGTTTGTGAAATGAACACACATCCAATGACTCTAGTGGATCCATATGTGGTTCGTGGAAAATAACACACATGCAATGACCACTGGTTGATCCATATGTGGTTTGTGAAAAGAACACACATGCAATGACTATAGTGCATCCATATGTGGTTTGTGGAAAATAACACACATGCAATGACCACTGGTTCATCCATAACTGGTTTGTGGAAAGAACACACATGCAATGACACTGGTCGATCCATGTGTGGTTTGTCAAAAGAACACACATGCAATGACTTTAGTGCTGGTTTTAGTATAAGAACACACATGAAGTGACTCTAGTGGGTCCATATGTGGTTTGTCAAAAGAACACACATGCAATGACTCTAGTGGATCCATATGTGGTTTGTGGAAAAGAACACACATGCAATAACCACTGGTTGATCCATGTGTGCTTCATGACAGGAACACACATGCAGTGACCACTGGTCGATCCATGTGTGGTTTGTGGAAAGAACACACATGCAATGACTCTAGTGGGTCCATATGTGGTTTGTGACAATAATACACATGCAGTGAGTCTAGTGGATCCATATGTGGTTTGTGGAAAGAACACACATGCAATGACACTAACTGATCCATATGTGGTTTGTGGAAAGAACACACATGCAATGACTCAGGGGATCCATGTGTGGTTTGTGGAAAGAACACACATGCAATGACTCTAGTGGATCCATATGTGGTTTGTGGAAAAGAACACACATGCAATGACCACTTGTTGATCCATATGTGGTTTGTGGAAAGAACACACATGCAATGACACTGGTGGATCCATATGTGGTTTGTGAAAAGAACACACATGCAATGAATCAAGTGCATACATATGTGGTTTGTGGAAAAGAACACACATGCAATGACCACTGGTTCATCCATAAGTGGTTTGTGGAAAGAACACACATGAAATGACACTAGTGGATCCATATGTGCTTTGTCAAAAGAACACACATGCAATGACTCTAGTGCTGGTTTTAGTATAAGAACACAAATGCAATGACTCTAGTCGGTCCATATGTGGTTTCTGAAAAAGAACACACATGCAATGACTCTAGTGGATCGATATGTGGTTTGTGGAAAAGAACACACATGCAATAACCATTGGCTGATCCATGTGTGGTTCATGATAGGAACACACATGCAGTGATCACTAGTCGATCCATGTGTGGTTTGTGGAAATAACACACATGCAATGACTCTAGTGGGTCCATATGTGGTTTGTGAAAAGAACACACGTGCAATGACTCTAGTGTATCCATATGTGGTTTGTGGAAAGAACACACATGCAATGACACTGGTTGATCCATATGTGGTTTGTGGAAAGAACACAGATGCAATGACCACTGTTCGATCCATGTGTGGTTTGTGGAAAGAACACACATGCAATGACACATGGATCCATATGTGGTTTGTGAAAAGAACACATATGCAATGACTCTAGTGTATCCATATGTGGTTTGTGGAAAGAACACACATTCAATGACACTAGTTGATCCATATGTGGTTTGTGGAAAGAACACACATGCAATGACTCAGGGGGATCCATGTGTGGTTTGGAAAGAACATAGATGCAATGACCACTGGTCGATCCATGTGTGGTTTGTGGAAAGAACACACATGCAATGACACTGGTGGATCCATATGTGGTTTGTGGAAAGAACACACATGCAATGAAACTGGTTGATCGATATGTGGTTTGTGGAAAGAACACACATGCAATGACTCAGGGGGATCCATGTGTGGTTTGTGGAAAGAACACACGTGCAATGACTCTACTTGATCCATATGTGGTTTGTGGAATGAACACACATGCAATGACACTAGTTGATCCATATGTGGTTTGTGGAAAGAACACACATGCAATGACTCAGGGGGATCCATGTGTGGTTTGTGGAAAGAACACACATGCAATGACACTGGTGGATCCATATGTGATTTGTGAAAAGAACACACATGCAATGACTCTACTGTTTCCATATGTGGTTTGTGGAATGAACACACATGCAATGACACTAGTTGATCCATATGTGGTTTGTGGAAAGAAACACATGCAATGACTTAGGGGGATCCATGTGTGGTTTGTGGAAAGAACACACATGCAATGACACTGGTGGATCCATACGTGATTTGTGAAATGAACACACATGCAATGACTCTAGAGGATACATATGTGGTTTGTGGAAAGAACACACATGCAATGAACTCTAGTGGATCCATATGTGGTTTGTGGAAAGAACACACATGCAATGACACTGGTTGATCCATTTGTGGTTTGTGAAAAGAACACACATGCAATGACTTAGGTCGATCCATGTGTGGTTTGTGGCAAGAACACACATGCAATGACCACTGGTTGATCCATGTCTGGTTTGTGGAAAGAACACACATGCAATGACTCAAGTGCGGGTTTTAGTATAAAAACACACATGCAATGACTCTAGTGCTGGTATTAGTATAAGAACACACATGCAATGACTCTAGTGGGTCCATATGTGGTTTGTGAAAAGAACACACATGGAATGACTCTAGTGGATCCACATGTGGTTTGTGGAAAAGAACACACATGCAATGACCACTGGTTGATCCATATGTGGTTTGTGGAAATAACACACATGCAATGACACTGGTGGATCCATATGTGGTTTGTGAAAAGAACACACATGCAATGACTCTAGTGCATCCATATGTGGTTTGTGGAAAAGAACACACAGGCAATGACCACAGGTTCATCCATAAGTGGTTTGTGGTAAGAACACACATGCAGTGACACTAGTGGATCCATATGTGGTTTGTCAAAAGAACACACATGCAATGACCACTAGTCGATCCATGTGTGGTTTGTGGAAAGAACACACATGCAATGACACTGGTGGATCCATATGTGGTTTAGGAAAACAACACACATGCAATGACTCTAGTGCTGGTTTTAGTATAAGAAAACACATGCAATGACTCTAGTGGGTCCATATGTGGTTTGTGAAAAGAACACACATGCAATGACTCTAGTGGATCCATATGTGGTTTTTGCAATGAACACACATGCAATGACACTGGTTGATCCATTTGTGGTTTGTGGAAAGAATACACGTGCAATGACTTTAGTGATGGTTTTAGTATAAGAACACACATGCAATGACTCTAGTGCTGGTTTTATTATAAGAACACACATGCAATGACTCTAGTGGGTCCATATGTGGTTTGTGAAAAGAACACACATGCAATGACTCTAGTGGATCCATATGTGGTTTGTGGAAAAGAACACACATGCAATGACCCCTTATTGATCCATATGTGGTTTGTGGAAAGAACACACATGCAATGACACTGGTGGATCCATATGCGGTTTGCGAAAAGAACACACATGCAATGACTCTAGTGCCGGTTTTAGTATAAGAACACACATGAAATGAATCTAGTGCTGGTTTTAGTATAAGAACACACATGCAATGACTCTAGTGGGTCCATATGTGGTTTGTGAAAAGAACACACATGCAATGACTCTAGTGGATCCATATGTGGTTTGTGGAAAAGAACACACATGCAATGACCACTAGCTGATCCATAAGTGGTTTATGATAGGAACACACATGCAGTGAACACTGGTGGATCCAAATGTGGTTTGTGGAAAGAACACACATGCAATGACTCTAATGGATACATATGTGGCTTCTGGAAAGAACACACATGCAATGAACTCTAGTGGATCCATATGTGGTTTGTGGAAAGAACACACATGCAATGACTTAGGGGGATGCATGTGTGGTTTGCGGAAAGAACACACATGCAATGACACTGGTTGATCCATGTGTGGTTTGTGTAAAGAACACACATGCAATGACTCTAGTGCTGGTTTTAGTAAAGAACACACATGCAATGACTCTAGTGCTGGTTTTAGTATAAGAACACACATGCAATGACTCCAGTGCTGGTTTTAGTATAAGAACACACATGCAATGACTCCAGGGGATCCATGTGTGGTTTGTGGAAAGAACACACATGCAATTACCACCGGTCGATCCATGTGTGGGTTGTGGAAACAACACACATGCAATGACTCTAGTGTTGGTTTTAGTATAAGAAGACACATGCAATGACTCTAGTGCTGGTTTTAGTATAAGAACACACATGCAATAACTCTAGTGGATCTATATGTGGTTTGTGAAAAGAACACACATGCAACGACTCTAGTGGATACATATGTGGTTTGTGCAAAAGAACACACATGCAATGAACGCTGTTTGATCCATTTGTGGTTTGTGGAAACAACACACATGCAATGACACGGGTTGATCCATATGTGGTTTGTGGAAAGAACAAATATCCAATCACTCAGGGGGATCCATGTGTGGTTTGTGGAAAGAACACACAAGCAATGACCACCGGTCATTCCATGTGTGGTTTGTGCAAAGAACACACATGCAATGACACTGGTGGATCCATATGTGGTTTGTGAAAAGAACACACATGCAATGACTCTAGTGCTGGTTTTAGTATAAGAACACACATTCAATGACTCTAGCGGATCCATATGTGTTTCATGATAGGAACACACATGCAGTGAACACTGGTAGATCCATATGTGGTTCTTGATAGGAACACACATGCAATGACTCTAGTGGGTCCATATGTGGTTTGTGAAAAGAACACACATGTAATGACTCTAGTGGATCCATATGTGGTTTGTGGAAAGAACACACAAGCAATGACACTGGTTGATCGATATGTGGTTTGTGGAAAGAACACACATGCAATGACCACTAGTCGATCCATGTGTGGTTTGTGGAAAGAACACACATGCAATGACACGGGTGGATGCATATGTGGTTTGTGAAAATAACACCCATGCAATGACTCTACTGGATCCATATGTGGTTTGTGGAATGAACACACATGCAATGACACTAGTTGATCCATATGTGGTTTGTGGAAAGAACACACATGCAATGACTCAGGGGGATCCATGTGTGGTTTGTGGAAAGAACACACATGCAACGACTTAGGTCGATCCATGTGTGGTTTGTGTCAAGAACACACATGCAATGACCACTGGTTGATCCATGTGTGGTTTGTGGAAAGAACACACATGCAATGACTCAAGTGAAGGTTTTAGTATAAGAACACACATGCAATGACTCTAGTGCTGGTATTAGTATAAGAACACACATGCAATGACTCTAGTGGGTCCATATGTGGTTTGTGAAGAGAACACACATGGAATGACTCTAGTGGATTCATATGTGGTTTGTGGAAAAGAACACACATGCAATGACCACTGGTTGATCCATATGTGGTTTGTGGAAACACACATGCAATGACACTGGTGGATCCATATGTGGTTTGTGAAAAGAACACACATGCAATGACTCTAGTGCATCCATATGTGATTTGTGGAAAAGAACACACATGCAATGACCACTGGTTCATCCATAAGTGGTTTGTGGAAAGAACACACATGCAATGACACTAGTGGATCCATATGTGGTTTGTCAAAAGAACACACATGCAATGACTCTAGTGCTGGTTTTAGTATAAGAACACACATGCAATGAGTCTAGTGGGTCCATATGTGGTTTCTGAAAATAACACACATGCAATGACTCAAGTGGATCGATATGTGGTTTGTGGAAAAGAACACACATGCAATAACCACTAGCTGATCCATGTGTGGTTCATGACAGGAACACACATGTAGTGATCACTAGTCGATCCATGTGTGGTTTGTGGAAACAACACACATGCAATGACTCTAGTGGGTCCATATGTGGTTTGTGAAAATAACACACATGCAATTACTCTAGTGGATCCATATGTGGTTTGTGGACAGAACACACATGCAATGACACTGGTTGATCCATATGTGGTTTGTGGAAAGAACACACATGCAATGACCACTAGTCGATCCATGTGTGATTTGTGGAATGAACACACATGCAATGACACTGGTGGATCCATATGTGGTTTGTGAAAAGAACACACATGCAATGACTCTAGTGGATCCATATGTGGTTTGTGGAAAGAACACACATGCAATGACACTGGTTGATCCATATGTGGTTTGTGGAAAGAACACACATGCAATGACTCAGGGGGATCCATGTGTGGTTTGTGGAAAGAACACAGATGCAATGACCAATGGTCGATCCATGTGTGGTTTGTGGAAAGAACACACATGCAATGACACAGGTGGATCCATATGTGGTTTGTGGAAACAACGCACATGCAATGACTCTAGTGTTGGTTTTTGTATAAGAACACACATGCAATGACTCTAGTGGGTCTATATGTGGTTTGTGAAATGAACACACATGCAATGACTCTAGTGGATCCATATGTGGTTTGTGGAAAATAACACACATGCAATAACCACGGGCTGATCCATGTGTGGTTCAAGACATGAACACATATGCAGTGACCACTGGTCGATCCATGTCCGGTTTGTGAAAAGAACACACATCCAATGACTCTAGTGGGTCCATATGTGGTTTGTGAAAAGAACACACATGCAAAGACTCTAGTGGATCCATATGTGGTTTGTGGAAAGAACACACATGAAATGACACTGGTTGATCGATATGTGGTTTGTGGAAAGAACACACATGCAATGACCACTAGTCGATCCATGTGTGGTTTGTGGAAAGAACACACATGCAATGACACGGGTGGATTCATATGTGGTTTGTGAAAAGAACACACATGCAATGACTCTACTGGATCCATATGTGGTTTGTGGAATGAACACACATGCAATGACACTAGTTGATCCATATGTGGTTTGTGGAAAGAACACACATGCAATGACTCAGGGGGATCCATGTGTGGTTTGTGGAAAGAACACACATGCAATGACTTAGGTCGATCCATGTGTGGTTTGTGTCAAGATCACACATGCAATGACCACTGGTTGATCCATGTGTGGTTTGTGGAAAGAACACACATGCAATGACTCTAGTGCAGGTTTTAGTATAAGAACACACATGCAATGACTGTAGTGCTGGTATTAGTATAAGAACACACATGCAATGACTCTAGTGGGTCCATATGTGGTTTGTGAAGAGAACACACATGGAATGACTCTAGTGGATCCATATGTGGTTTGTGGAAAAGAACACACATGCAATGACCACTGGTTGATCCATATGTGGTTTGTGGAAACACACATGCAATGACACTGGTGGATACATATGTGGTTTGTGAAAAGAACACACATGCAATGACTCTAGTGCATCCATATGTGATTTGTGGAAAAGAACGCACATGCAATGACCACTGGTTCATCCATAAGTGGTTTGTGGAAAGAACACACATGCAATGACACTAGTGGATCCATATGTGGTTTGTCAAAAGAACACACATGCAATGACTCTAGTGCTGGTTTTAGTATAAGAACACACATGCAATGAGTCTAGTGGGTCCATATGTGGTTTCTGAAAAGAACACACATGCAATGACTCAAGTGGATCGATATGTGGTTTGTGGAAAAGAACACACATGCAATAACCACTGGCTGATCCATGTGTGGTTCATGACAGGAACACACATGTAGTGATCACTAGTCGATCCATGTGTGGTTTGTGGAAATAACACACATGAAATGACTCTAGTGGGTCCATATGTGGTTTGTGAAAATAACACACATGCAATTACTCTAGTGGATCCATATGTGGTTTGTGGATATAACACACATGCAATGACACTGACTGATCCATATGTGGTTTGTGGAAAGAACACACATGCAATGACCACTGGTCGATCCATGTGTGATTTGTGGAATGAACACACATGCAATGACACTGGTGGATCCATATGTGGTTTGTGAAAAGAACACACATGCAATGACTCTAGTGGATCCATATGTGGTTTGTGGAAAGAACACACATGCAATGACACTGGTTGATCCATATGTGGTTTGTGGAAAGAACACACATGCAATGACTCAGGGGGATCCATGTGTGGTTTGTGGAAAGAACACACATGCAATGACACTGGTGGATCCATATGTGGTTTGTGGAAACAACGCACATGCAATGACTCTAGTGTTGGTTTATGTATAAGAACACACATGCAATGACTCTAGTGGGTCTATATGTGGTTTGTGAAATGAACACACATGCAATGACTCTAGTGGGTCCATATGTGGTTTCTGAAAAGAACACACATGCAATGACTCAAGTGGATCGATATGTGGTTTGTGGAAAAGAACACACATGCAATAACCACTGGCTGATCCATGTGTGGTTCATGACAGGAACACACATGTAGTGATCACTAGTCGATCCATGTGTGGTTTGTGGAAATAACACACATGAAATGACTCTAGTGGGTCCATATGTGGTTTGTGAAAATAACACACATGCAATTACTCTAGTGGATCCATATGTGGTTTGTGGATATAACACACATGCAATGACACTGACTGATCCATATGTGGTTTGTGGAAAGAACACACATGCAATGACCACTGGTCGATCCATGTGTGATTTGTGGAATGAACACACATGCAATGACACTGGTGGATCCATATGTGGTTTGTGAAAAGAACACACATGCAATGACTCTAGTGGATCCATATGTGGTTTGTGGAAAGAACACACATGCAATGACACTGGTTGATCCATATGTGGTTTGTGGAAAGAACACACATGCAATGACTCAGGGGGATCCATGTGTGGTTTGTGGAAAGAACACACATGCAATGACACTGGTGGATCCATATGTGGTTTGTGGAAACAACGCACATGCAATGACTCTAGTGTTGGTTTATGTATAAGAACACACATGCAATGACTCTAGTGGGTCTATATGTGGTTTGTGAAATGAACACACATGCAATGACTCTAGTGGATCCATATGTGGTTTTTGGAAAAGAACACACATGCAATAACCACTGGCTGATCCATGTGTGGTTCAAGACAGGAACACATATGCAGTGACCACTGGTCGATCCATGTCCGGTTTGTGAAAAGAACACACATCCAATGACTCTAGTGGGTCCATATGTGGTTTGTGAAAAGAACACACATGCAATTACTCTAGTGGATCCATATGTGGTTTGTGGAAAGAACACACATGCAATGACACTGGTTGATCGATATGTGGTTTGTGGAAAGAACACACATGCAATGACCACTAGTCGATCCATTTGTGGTTTTTGGAAAGAACACACATGCAATGACACAGGTGGATCCATATGTGGTTTGTGGAAAGACCACACATGCAATGACACTTGTGGATCCATATGTGGTTTGTGGAAAGAACACACATGCAATGACCCCAGGGGATCCATGTGTGGTTTGTCTAAAGAACACACATGCAATGCCCACCGGTCGATCCATGTGTGGGTTGTGGAAATAACACACATGCAATGACCCTAGTGCTGGTTTTAGTATAAGAACACACATGTAATGACTCTAGTGGGTCTATATGTGGTTTGTGGAAAGAACACACATGCAATGACCACTAGTCGATCCATGTGTGGTCTGTGGAAAGAACACCGATGCAATGACACTGGTGGATCCATATGTGGGTTGTGAAAAGAACACACATGCAATGACTCTACTGGATCCATATGTGGTTTGTGGAAAGAACACACATGCAATGACACTGGTTGATCCATATGTGGTTTGTGGAAAGAACACACATGCAATGACTCAGGGGGATCCATGTGTGGTTTGTGGAAAGAACACACATGCAATGACACTTGTGGATCCATATGTGATTTGTGAAATGAACACACATGCAATGACTCTAGAGGATACATATTTGGTTTGTGGAAAGAACACACATGCAATGAACTCTAGTGGATCCATATGTGGTTTGTGCAAAGAACACACATGCAATGACTCTAGTGCTGGTTTTAGTATAAGAACACACATGTAATGAGTCTAGTGGGTCTATATGTGGTTTGTGGAAAGAACACACATGCAATGACCACTAGCCGATCCATGTGTGGTCTGTGGAAAGAACACATATGCAATGACACTGGTGGATCCATATGTGGTTTGTGAAAAGAACACACATGCAATGACTCTACTGGATCCATATGTGGTTTGTGGAAAGAACACACATGCAATGACACTGGTTGATCCATATGTGGTTTGTGGAAAGAACACACATGCAATGACTCAGGGGATCCATGTGTGGTTTGTGGAAAGAACACACATGCAATGACACTGGTGGATCCATATGTGATTTGTGAAATGAACACACATGCAATGACTCTAGTGGATCCATATGTGGTTTGTGGAAAGAACACACATGCAATGAACTCTAGTGGATCCATATGTGGTTTGTGGAAAAGAACACACATGCAATAACCACTGGCTGATCCATGTGTGGTTCATGACAGAAACACACATGCAGTGATCACTAGTCGATCCATGTGTGGTTTGTGGAAATAACACAAATGCAATGACTCTAGTGGGTCCATATGTGGTTTGTGAAAAGAACACACATGCAATGACTCTACTGGATCCATATGTGGTTTGTGGAAAGAACACACATGCAATGACACTGGTTGATCCATATGTGGTTTGTGGAAAGAACACACATGCAATGACTCAGGGGGATCCATGTGTGGTTTCTGGAAAGAACACACATGCAATGACATTGGTGGATCCATATGTGATTTGTGAAATGAACACACATGCAATGACTCTAGAGGATACATATTTGGTTTGTGGAAAGAACACACATGCAATGAACTCTAGTGGATCCATATGTGGTTTGTGCAAAGAACACACATGCAATGACCACCGGTCGATCCATGTGTGGGTTGTGGAAATAACACACACTCAATGACTCTAGTGCTGGTTTTAGTATAAGAACACACATGTAATGACTCTAGTGGGTCTATATGTGGTTTGTGGAAAGAACACACATGCAATGACCACTAGTCGATCCATGTGTGGTCTGTGGAAAGAACACAGATGCAATGACACTGGTGGATCCATATGTGGTTTCTGAAAAGAACACACATGCAATGACTCTACTGGATCCATATGTGGTTTGTGGAAAGAACACACATGCAATGACACTGGTTGATCCATATGTGGTTTGTGGAAAGAACACACATGCCATGACTCAGGGGGATCCATGTGTGGTTTGTGGAAAGAACACACATGCAATGACACTGGTGGATCCATATGTGATTTGTGAAATGAACACACATGCAATGACTCTAGTGGATCCATATGTGGTTTGTGGAAAGAACACACATGCAATGAACTCTAGTGGATCCATATGTGGTTTGTGGAAAAGAACACACATGCAATAACCACTGGTTGATCCATGTGTGGTTCATGACAGAAACACACATGCAGTGATCACTAGTCGATCCATGTGTGGTTTGTGGAAATAACACAAATGCAATGACTCTAGTGGGTCCATATGTGGTTTGTGAAAAGAACACACATGCAATGACTCTACTGGATCCTTATGTGGTTTGTGGAAAGAACACACATGCAATGACACTGGTTGATCCATATGTGGTTTGTGGAAAGAACACACATGCAATGACTCAGGGGGATCCATGTGTGGTTTCTGGAAAGAACACACATCCAATGACATTGGTGGATCCATATGTGATTTGTGAAATGAACACACATGCAATGACTCTAGAGGATACATATTTGGTTTGTGCAAAGAACACACATGCAATGAACTCTAATGGATCCATATGTGGTTTGTGCAAAGAACACACATGCAATGACCACCGGTCGATCCATGTGTGGGTTGTGGAAATAACACACATGCAATGACTCTAGTGCTGGTTTTAGTATAAGAACACACATGTAATGACTCTAGTGGGTCTATATGTGGTTTGTGGAAAGAACACACATGCAATGACCACTAGTCGATCCATGTGTGGTCTGTGGAAAGAACACAGATGCAATGACACTGGTGGATCCATATGTGGTTTCTGAAAAGAACACACATGCAATGACTCTACTGGATCCATATGTGGTTTGTGGAAAGAACACACATGCAATGACACTGGTTGATCCATATGTGGTTTGTGGAAAGAACACACATGCAATGACTCAGGGGGATCCATCTGTGGTTTGTGGAAAGTACACACATGCAATGACACTGGTGGATCCATATGTGATTTGTGAAATGAACACACATGCAATGACTCTAGTGGATCCATATGTGGTTTGTGGAAAGAACACACATGCAATGAACTCTAGTGGATGCATATGTGGTTTGTGGAAAAGAACACACATGCAATAACCACTGGCTGATCCATGTGTGGTTCATGACAGAAACACACATTCAGTGATCACTAGTCGATCCATGTGTGGTTCGTGGAAATAACACACATGCAATGACTCTAGTGGGTCCATATGTGGTTTGTGAAAAGAACACACATGCAATGACTCTACTGGATCCATATGTGGTTTGTGGAAAGAACACACATGCAATGACACTGGTTGATCCATATGTGGTTTGTGGAAAGAACACACATGCAATGACTCAGGGGGATCCATGTGTGGTTTCTGGAAAGAACACACATGCAATGACACTGGTGGATCCATATGTGATTTGTGAAATGAACACACATGCAATGACTCTAGAGGATACATATTTGGTTTGTGGAAAGAACACACATGCAATGAACTCTAGTGGATCCATATGTGGTTTGTGCAAAGAACGCACATGCAATGACCACCGGTCGATCCATGCGTGGGTTGTGGAAATAACACACATGCAATGACTCTAGCGCTGGTTTTAGTATAAGAACACACATGTAATGACTCTAGTGGGTCTATATGTGGTTTATGGAAATAACACACATGCAATGACCACTAGTCGATCCATGTGTGGTCTGTGGAAAGAACACAGATGCAATGACACTGGTGGATCCATATGTGGTTTGTGAAAAGAACACACATGCAATGACTCTACGAGATCCATATGTTGTTTGTGGAAAGAACACACATGCAATGACACTGGTTGATCCATATGTGGTTTGTGGAAAGAACACACATGCAATGACTCAGGGGGATCCATGTGTGGTTTGTGGAAAGAACACACATGCAATGACACTGGTGGATCCATATGTGATTTGTGAAATGAACACACATGCAATGACTCTAGTGGATCCATATGTGGTTTGTGGAAAGAACACACATGCAATGAACTCTAGTGGATCCATATGTGGTTTGTGGAAAACAACACACATGCAATAACCACTGGCTGATCCATGTGTGGTTCATGACAGAAACACACATGCAGTGATCACTACTCGATCCATGTGTGGTTTGTGGAAATAAAACACATGCAATGACTCTAGTGGGTCCATATGTGGTTTGTGAAAAGAACACACATGCAATTACTCTAGTGGATCCATATGTGGTTTGTGGAAAGAACACACATGCGATGACACTGGTTGATCCATATGTGGTTTGTGGAAAGAACACACATGCAATGACCACTGGTCGATCCACGTGTGATTTGTGGAAAGAACACACATGCAATGACCCTGGTGGATCCATATGTGGTTTGTGAAAAGAACACACATGCAATGACTCTAGTGGATCCATATGTGGTTTGTGGAAAGAACACACATGCAATGACACTGGTTGATCCATATGTGGTTTGTGGGAAGAACACACATGCAATGACTCAGGGCGATCCATGTGTGGTTTGTGGAAAGAACACGGATGCAGTGACCACTGGTCGATCCATGTGTGGTTTGTGGAAAGAACACACATGCAATGACACTGGTGGATCCATATGTGGTTTGTGGAAACAACGCACATGCAATGACTCTAGTGTTGGTTTTTGTATAAGAACACACATGCAATGACTCTAGTGGATCTATATGTGGTTTGTGAACTGAACACACATGCAATGACTCTAGTGGATCCATATGTGGTTTGTGGAAAAGAACACACATGCAATAACCACTGGCTGATCCATGTGTGGTTCAAGACAGGAACACATATGCAGTGACCACTGGTCGATCCATGTCCGGTTTGTGAAAAGAACACACATCCAATGACTCTAGTGGGTCCATATGTGGTTTGTGAAAAGAACACACACGCAATGACTCTAATGGATCCATATGTGGTTTGTGGAAAGAACACACATGCAATGACACTGGTTAATCCATATGTGGTTTGTGGAAAGAACACGCATGCAATGACTCAGGGGGATCCATGTGTGGTTTGTGGAAAGACCACACGTGCAATGACACTTGTGGATCCATATGTGGTTTGTGAAAAGAACACACATGCAATGACTCTAGTGGATCCATATATGGTTTGTGGAAAGAACACACATGCAATGACCCCAGGGGATCCATGTGTGGTTTGTGGAAAGAACACACATGCAATGACCACCGGTCGATCCATGTGTGGGTTGTGGAAATAACACACATGCAATGACTCTAGTGCTGGTTTTAGTATAAGAACACACATGCAATGACTCTAGTGGGTCTATATGTGGTTTGTGGAAAGAACACACATGCAATAACCACTAGTCGATCCATGTGTGGTCTGTGGAAAGAACACACATGCAATGACACTGTGGATCCATATGTGGTTTGTGAAAAGAACACACATGCAATGACTCTACTGGATCCATATGTGGTTTGTGGAAAGAACACACATGCAATGACACTCGTTCATCCCACTAGTGCACACCCCCCTCTAACACCGGTTTGGAGGGCCCTCTAACAGTGGTTGTAGAACCGCTGTTGAGGGTTCGGTGTTAGAGGCCCCCCCTTTAACACCGGTTCTTATACGAACCGGTGTTAAAGGGTGGCGCACGTGGGGCTGCCGCAGGGCTCAGGGCCCCCTCCCCTTTAACACCGGTTCGTAACACGAACCGGTGTTAAAGGTTCTGTGCCGCGGCAGGAAAAGGAGATAAATCTCTGCCGCGGCAGAGTTCTGCCGCGGTAGGAAAACGGCCTAAATCTCTGCCGCGGCAGAGTTCTGCCCCTACCCCGTTCTGGGCGTATTTCTGCGGCGCGGCGGGGACGGGGAGGGGGGCAGGAGGAATCGATCGGGAGCGGTATACACATACATCGTCATCGGTACATACGAGTACATGAATAATTAAGCAACTATTATTATACACAACATCGTCATTGTGTGGTATTCTCCGTAAACGTTGAAGCATCAAGTACAAGACAAACACGTTCAAGCATATATATACAACGTTCATTTTGGTGGATATCTAAAGAGTTCTCCGCCAGGCGTGATGACCTCATCAAGTATGAACCCCGCCAATTCCTCTTGAATGGCTCGTATGCGGTCAAATGGTAGGAGTTGGTCCCGGATCCGTTCGATCTGAATATATATGAAGAATGGGGTCAATATATATAAGAATAAAACTCAACACAATTGATGGTAATAAAATAATGTTGTGTACTTTGTTTACTTACTCTAAGTTGTTCTAGTGCGGCTTGGCCCGTCGCACATATCGTGTTGCGAATGAACTCGCAAACATAGTACCCACATAAGTTATTGCCGTGTCTGTGATGCGCGCACTTTACGAGAATAGAGAGTTCAATCAAAATAATAATCAATAAAGCATGATATAATAGAATTGGAAGCAGAATCAAAGAGATACGCAGACCTAACTAGCAAGTATTACTTACATTTTGGTCTACAAATTTTAGTTCTTCTGACCATTCACCCATGGCCCTGCCCGTGAACCTTTTCCAAACCCTGTCCGGCAAAGAAAATGGATAGAGGAGTAATTAATTACTTGTTGTCACGAAAGTTGCCGATCTAGTGCGATAATATGATTGAAATTACCTCTGGAGCATCTCTCTAAAGTCTGCCCATAGCTCTTTTTCTTTTCGTAACGAGTCCATGACAAGGAATTTTCCTGAGTCAGGTTGAATGACTAGCAGAATAAAGTGGAACCTACGCACGCATAACTCATCATCAGTTACACTTAACATCGAGTAAGCCGAAACAGAATGTGTACAAGAGAGGGTAACAGTACTCACGAGAAGTTGTAAGGCAATAGTATTTCCCTTTTGGTTTGTTGTCTCAGTAAAGACCTTAGCAATAAATCTTCTGTTTGCCCGGGTTTGGTTCTTACCACTTCTTCATGAACTCTATTTGGGTCAACGAACCCAATGTCAAAAGGTCCTCATTTCATGCATTCCATAACCTTTTTCCTGCATAATATTATATACATATATGGTGAGCATATATATATACATGCAATTAATGAAGTGAATGAGATGAGATAGAAAATACAGAAATAGTACTTACACACAATAAAGGCTGATGGCAGCTTTGTCGAGTTCCTTCTGATTGAATAGAAAATGCAAGTCTTGAATGTTGAAGTCGATCTCATCGTCTCCGCACAAGAAAATCTCATCTCTTATATGCGTCGTGATCCATTCTTCCTTTCTCGTCTTGCAGAAATCAAGGTACCACTTGTGCAATCTTCGCATCTTTGTTGGTAGATTTTTGAGCTCCTCTTTCTTGACGAGATTCTTCCCATACTTCCATGGCTGTATGGGGTTGGCATCGAATTTGGGCAAGTTGTCACCCACGATGTTCAAGTATGCAATGTAAGTCATCCCCATCTCATTGGCCTTTCTTTGTAGCTCTGCCTCGTAATCATTTACGGGAGGAGCGTCCTGTGTGTCGAACACTTGGAGCGGGGCTCATGATTGGTTTTCCTACTCTCCGAGCATGGGAACTATTTTTTGGGGTGCCGCACGACTGCTACTTTCAGTCTCCCTACGGCGCCTTGCATCTGCCTTCAAAATCTAGCGCTCGTAGTCCGGTACAAGTGGGGTTTCAGGTTTCAAAAGATTTTTGTAAAACTTCTCCACCACCGCCGGATCTATTTTCTCCTTTGGCTCGGCCCGTCTAGGTGCAAAGAATTTCTTGACCTCTTCTTCCGAGATCCTATTGGTCTCCTTGTCGCTGCGATTCCACGGTAAATCTGGCAATGGCTTGGCAGAAGGCTGCGGGACGTAGTTTTTTGAACTCTTTGTGGCAGTGCTAGTGATGCTCTTCGTGGCAGTGCTCTTCCGCTTACGTTGAGGAGATGGCTGAAGCGCCGGAGATGGCTGACGGGCAGGAGATGGCTGGCGCGCCGGAGATGGCTGCCGCGCAGGAGATGGCTGAAGCGTCGGAGATGGCTGCCGCGCAGGAGATGGCTGAAGCGGCTCAGACTGCTGACGCTGCGGAGACGGCGAGGGTGCCAGTGGCCTCCAATTTGGAAGCACGATGTGTTCCTTCTTCCAAAGAATGGTTGTTTTCACTGCAAATTTGAGTTGAGTTTCCCCTTCACCTGTAGCATGGTCAAGCTGTGCTTCCTCATATTCCTTCACAACCTCATCCACCCCGACAATAGCATAGCCATCTGGAATCGGTCGGCAGTGGTAAGTTCCACCAGCTACAGGAGGTAAGGCATAGCCGACAGCCACCTTAATGGATAAGCCCATTAATCTCACATGCAGCTCAGCGTGTTCGCTCTCCGTGATCTCATCCACGGGGTATCGAGGACCCGCCATTTCAAGCGTGGGCTGCACGTTCTCCATGGAAGCCATGCTGCTTTTCCGCGCAGAGTCTGGGCCGCCGGCAGCTTCCAATGCAGGCTCTTCGTGCCACTGAGATGGGCCGGTAGCTTGATGGCTCTGTTGTGCATTCACTTGCGCCTGCAGCGCCACAAGTGCATGTTCTATCTGTGTCATCCGCTCTGTACGCTCTTTTTCTTTTCTGCCGCGCCATCTGTAAGAGTCGCTCCACTCGGCAAACCCATCCTTTCACGTCATACCCCCTGTGCCTCGTGCATGTCCAGGGTGTTCTTTTTACCGATGGCGCGTGTGAGCTGGTCATTTTCTCTGTCGGGATGGAAGGTCCTGGCGGCTGTTTCCTCATATGCCGTGATGAGTTCAGTGACGGGTTTGGCAAGGAGGGTTGGGAAGATACACAATCCTGTTTCTGGGTCTAACCTTGCCCCGATTCCGTAGGACCAAGTCTTTGAATGTAGGTCCCACCCATGTGTCTGGGATGTGATCCCTCTGTCGCGCAGGGCCTTCTCAGCTTCCTCCCACTTAGGCCTCTGAGATATGTAGCCACCTGACCCTGTCCTCTGGTGATATTCCTTCTTCTGGGCATTTAGCGTATTGGTTTCTGACCTCTTTGTAGCTATAGCACCTTCCTTGTATGCCACAAATTCGCGCCAGTGAGGTCTTATCTTCGCATAATATGCGTCTTCGAAATCTGGAGTCTCGCGAGCTTGGACAAATTTGTTCAATTTTGTCTTCCAGTTGCGGAAAGCGTCAGCCATCTTCTTTAGAGTCCACTCTTTGACCTTTTCCTTTATAACCGGTTTGCTTTCATCCTCCTCTGGCGGAAGGGTGAAATTTACCAACAACGAATTCCAAAGTGTTTCTTTGGATCTTTCATCGACAAAGGTACCGTCGCCCTTCTTTGGCTTATTCCAATATTCAATTATGATTGGGATTTGGTCCCTAACAAGAACTCCAGCTTGACGTACAAATTTGTCTGCAACCTTCTTGGGCTCCATCGGCCTGCCATCAACACGGACTGCTTCGATCGTGAACTTTGCACGATCTTTCAACCGATGGCTCGCGCCTCGCTTACTCTTTTTCATAGAAGAAGATGGTTGCTGGCTGGTCGATCCAGAGGGCTAAAAGAAGAAAGAAGCGTTAATTAATACATGTAGAAGAAGATTGTTGGTGGAAGTCAGCAGAGGCTTAATCAATGCATATACCTCGCCGAACTTTGTAATCACTAAATTGCGTTCACCGGAGTCTTCATCTTCTCCATGACTACTTGAGCTGTCATCATGCCCCTCCAAGTTCAGATATTGTGAGGTGTCCTCATCGATAATGTTCTCCATTATTTCTTCTTCTTCAAGGTTTCTACTAAGTGGATCCATAGTTTCTAAAACAATAATATTATGTAGAGTAAGAGAGTAAACATTCAAGTGGACTTGGATTCATACACAAATATACATATTATTCATACAAAAATACACAAATAAATACACAAATTAAATTAAAACCCTAAGGATGCTTGATCATTTTAAACGAGTTCCGAGGGGTCCAAACCCTAATTCGGAGAAATCCTGGATGCATATGAGAGGGGCTAGCTACAGTGGCTGACCGGAGGATGCTCCAGAAAGCGGCGGCTGACGGCGCTGGAGAGCGACCTAGGGCGCACGAGGTAGCGGGTTCACCTCACCGTGATGCGGCATACCTAAAACAGGCGGCGCCACTACCTAGGGGTCACCGGAGCGACGTTAATGACGACTAGCGGCGGCGCTTGCAGAGCAGCGAGGTGACGACCCTAAACTAATACTAACTATAAAATACACTAAATAACCCTAAACTAAATACACTAAACTACACTAAATAAATAACCCTAAACTAATAAACCTAAACTAAATAAACCCTAAACTAATAACCCTAAACTAAATAAACCCTAAACTAATACTAACACTAAACTACTAATAATACACACTAAACTACACACTTATAGAATACTAATAACTAATTATATACACATATGCAACAATATATACAAAATATATGCAACAATATATATATGCAATTACACATAAATAAAATTATTCATACACAACAATATATATACATAATTGGCGGTGGTGGCTCCGAGTTGGCGGCAGCGGCGGCTCCGGGTTGGCGGTGGCGGCCGACGCGGGCGTGCGCGGTGGCGGACGGTGCTGGCGCGGCGGGGGGCATCGACTGCGACTGTGACGGCTCGCGCGCGGGGAGGGGGGCGACGGCGCTCCCGCGGGATGGCGACGACGAGGGCGGCGACGGCGAGGGCTGGCCGGTGAGCGCTGGATGGCGACGGCTCTCCTCTGCATGCGTGATTTCGATCTGGCTGGGGGGAAGAACGAAGGGGAAGGCGCGCGTTATAACCCCCCCCCCCTTTAACACCGGTTCGTGGCTGGAACCGGTGTTAAAGGGGGGGAATTCGTTTCGCGCCCGCACCCCCCCCTTTAACACCGGTTCCAGCCACGAACCGGTGTTAAAGGGGGGTGGTGTGCGCGCGCGAAACGAAATAAATGCGCCCCCCCTTTAACACCGGTTCGTGGCTGGAACCGGTGTTAAAGGGGGGCATTTATTTCATGCATTAAAGGGGTGGGGGCATTTATAATTCAAAAAATAGGATATGAATTTAGAAAATTCATATCTTATTCATTTCAACTCAGAAAAATATGAATAATATATCATAATTTTCAGAAAAATAATATCTATCCATTCATGTAAAAACATTTTATATTTAGTTTAGATGAAAATTTTCAAAATGATTAAAACACTTACATATAAATTTTGATTATTCAATTCAAACAAAAATAAATTGTCAAATCCTAAAACTTTGAACATAAGAAATATTAAGCATCTAAAAAGGAATCTAACCCTATTTTATTAGAGCAAATCATATTTTATTTTGTATTAACATTTTTGAATTGATTGGATATTTAAATGCCGCATCTTTTGTATACACTTGAATCTGACAAAGCCTCGCTCAACTTGCATTGGATTTTTGATAAAATAGCATATTGTGAACCTAAAAATGATTTTTGTAAAAAATCATGAGCATCGTATCATGTACCTGTAGTTCATATCTAATCCACTTCCTACCGATTCGGCAGGAATTTGTCTTTTTCACCAAAGGTGGACGGAAAGGTTTCAGATCCCCCTATTGGTTCATTGTCCATATAAGGTGGTCTAGTATTTTTGTAAAATGTGGTGGTGGTTTTTTGAATTAGCCATTTGGTGGTTGCTTCACAAAACCGTCCGTTTTTATGCTCGAAAAATGGAAAATGCCTTTTTGGTGCGATAAAAAGGAAAACTATGCCTTGATTCTAGCCATAACATTGGTCATTTGACCCGAAAGCCAAGAAACCTCGAATGAGATAGGTCATTTTGTGAAGGAGATAGAACTGGAATTAAAATACAGAATGCAACTAATAGTAAGTTACATAAAGCACGACTAAAAATTAAGATACATAAAAGAATTGAAAATTAAGATACATGGCCAGATTAAGTAACAATTGGCCGAACTTGTTTCGGAATGTTGGAGTGACTCAGTCATGCTCCTGCCTACACCTGTAATACTCGCCACTGTAGTCGTCGTACTCGCCGCCGCCGTCATCGCTGTCGTCGTCGGGGTCGCCGTAATTGAACCTTGAAGGCGGAGTACGCGTGGGATGGACTTGAGGGTAGCGCAGACGGGGGTTAGAGTCGGCGGCAGTGTCATAGGCCATGACGCTCTGGAGAGTCCGACCGCGCCACCATAGCCGACGGCCGGCCTCGTTGAAGTTCGGAGGAGGTGGGCCGTCCTCCTCGTGCCTGGCGAGCGCCCTCTCACGCCGATCCACGAAGAAGGCTTCCCAAGTAGGGAAATAGTCGGGATGCCATCTGGGATTCCTCCGCTGCTCCGGCGTGAGCTCGAAGTAGTAGTGGTTCGTGATGGCCATCCGGCGCGCCACACCTAGAGGGACAGGAGGAACCGGCACGCCTCCGGTGCTCAGCATCTAGCCGACGGGGACACAGTAGCCCGGCGGGCAGGGGTAGTTCGAGGCGCAAAGCGCCTCCGCCTCCCTGGGGGTTAGTGCTACGGTGGAAGCCATGGGAAAGAGTGATGAGGTTGCAGATATGAGTCTAGAGATGTGCAATGACAATGGAGGCCAACCCTACATATATATATAGTGAAGAACTGGCGGGAAGAACTGGAGGGAAGAAAAATGGCGAGAAAAAATGGCGGGAAGAAAAATGGCGGGAAAAAATGGCGGGAAGAAAAATGGAGGGAAGAAATAGAAGGAAGAAAAATGGCTCATTTAATACATATACTATTAACAGAAGAAATATGACATTGATTTCCATGTTGGGATACATATGTGTGCCAAAAATGGCTCAATTAATACATATAGTCAATCTTATGATCGCGTCGGCCGTAACCATGGAGTATCAACACCGTTTAACATGATGGTTGGGTCAGTCTTCACTCTGAAGGGCGAAATTTCATCAAACTTATTATAATCTTCTGACATGTCTGTCTTGTCCTCCACTCCCACGATGTTTCTTTTCCTTGAAAGAACTATGTGACGCTTTGGCTCATCGTGTGATGTATCTGTTTGCTTATTTTTTCTTTTTTTCGGTTTGGTAGACATGTCCTTCACATAGAAAACCTGAGCCACATCATTGGCTAAGACGAATGGTTCGTCTAAGTTCTTGTGTACCTTCATAAGATTGTTGAGATCCACCGTTATCATTCCGTACTTCTTGTCTACCTCAACCCCCCCTCCTGTTAGCTTGACCCATTTGCATCAAAACAAGGGGACCTTAAAATTAGGTCCATAGTCAAGTTCCCATATCTCCTCTATGAACCCATAATACGTGGTCTTTTGCCCATTGTCTTCTGCTGCATCGAAGCGGACACCACTATTTTGGTTGGTGCTCTTTTTATCTTGGCCTATCGTGTAAAATGTATTCCCATTTATCTCGTACCCTTGGAAAGTACATACAGTCGAAGATGGTGTCCTGGCCAACAAGTACAGTTGATCCCCAATTGTGGTGTTATTCGTGAGAAGTCTTTGCAGCCAGCCACCAAAAATCGCCATGTGTTCACTTATAATCCATTCATCAGACTGCCCCGGGTGTTTGAGGCGTATTAAATTCTTGTGTTCATTGATATACGGGGCAACCAAGATAGATCTTTGTAAAACCGTGTAGTGTGCTTGATTGAGAGAATGCCCGTCCCTACATATCATTGCTTTACATCCTAGGGTGCCTTTTCCATGCAGTCTCCCCTCATGTCGTGATTCTGGAACACCAATCGCCTTAAGGTCAGGAATAAAATCAACACAGAACTCAATGACCTCCTCTGTTACATAGCCCTTGGAGATGCTTCCTTCTGGCCTAGCACGGTTATGAACATATTTCTTTAAGACTCCCATGTACCTCTCAAAGGGGAACATATTGTGTAGAAATACAGGACCGAGAATGGCAATCTCTTCTACTAGGTGAACCAGGAGATGCGTCATAATATTGAAGAAGGATGGTGGGAACACCAACTCAAAGCTCACAAGACATTGGGCCACATCTGTTTGTAACCCTGGTAGGCTTTCTGGATCGATTACCTTCTGAGATATTGCATTGAGGAATGCACATAGCTTAACAATGGGTACTCGAACATTTTCAGGTAGAAGACCCCTCAATGCAATCAGAAGCAATTGTGTCATAATCACGTGGCAGTCATGAGACTTCAGGTTTTGGAATTTTTTCTCTGCAGTATTTATTATTCCCTTTATATTCGACGAGAAGCCAGACGGGACCTTGATACTGCTCAGGCATTCAAAAAAGATTTCCTTCTCTGCTTTGGTAAGAGCGTAGCTGGCAGGAGTTAAGTGGCATCGTTTACCCTTCTCGTTCTTAGGATGCATAGGCTCTTCAGGGTCTTTCAGACGTTGCTGGTCCTGCCGTGCTTTCGGTGTATCTTTTGTCTTCCCATACACTCCTAGGAAGCCTAGCAGGTTCATGCAAACATTCTTCGTCACGTGCATCACATCGATTGAAGAGAGGACCTCTAAGACTTTCCAATAGGGTAGGTCCCAAAATATAGATTGCTTCTTCCACATGGGCGCATGTCCGGCATCGTCATTCGGAACAGATAGACTGCCAGGACCTTTTCCAAAGATTACTTCTAGGTCCTTGACCATACCAAATACCTCCTCACCGGTACGGAGGACAGGCTTCCTCTGGGGTTCGGCCAGACGTTTGAAATGCTTGCCTTTCTTTCTTACTGGATGCAGGTTCAGAAGAAATCGACGATACCCTAGGTACACAACCTTCTTACATTTATCCAAATATACACTTTCAGTCTCATCTAAACAGTGTGTGCATGCATTGTATCCCTTGTTTGTCTGCCCTGAAATGTTACTAAGAGCAGGCCAATCAGTGATGGTTACGAAAAGCAATGCTCGTAGGTCAAATGGCTCCCCTTTGTGCTGTAAAAGTTGTTCAACTAATGGCCTTAGGTACACATCAATGTCGTTGCCGGGTTGCCTCGGGCCTTGGATGAGCACTGGCATCATAATGAACTTCCTCTTCATACACAACCAAGGAGGAAGGTTATAGATACATAGAGTCACAGGCCAGGTGCTATGACTGCAGCTCTGCTCACCAAAAGGATTCATGCCATCTGTACTTAGACCAAACCTTAAGTTCCTTGCGTCACGTGCGAAGTCCGGGTACTCTCGCTCGACTTTTCTCCACTGTGACCCATCAGCGGGGTGTCTCAAAATCGCGTCTTTCTTACGGTCTTCCATGTGCCATCGCAACATCTTGGCATGCTCTTTATTTCTGAAGAGACGTTTTAACCGTGGTATTATAGGAGCATACCACATAACCTTGGCAGGAACCTTCTTCCTAGGGGCCTCGCCCTCAACATCGCCAAGATCGTCTCGTCTGATCTTATACCGCAGTGTAGTGCATACCGGGCATGCATCCAAATTCTCGTACTTCTCACCGCGGTAGAGGATGCAGTCATTAATGCAGGCATGTATCTTCTGCACGTCTAATCCTAGAGGGAAGACAACCTTCTCTGCTTGGTATGTACTGTCGGGCAACTCATTATTTCTTGGAAGAAGATTCTTCATTTTTACCAACAACTTTGAAAATGCGCTGTCAGTCACACCGTTCTCTGCCTTCCATTGCAGCAAATCTAGTGTGGTACCTAGCTTTTTGTGGCCATCTTCGCAAGTTGGGTACAACAATGTTTTGTGATCCTTTAACATCTGCTCCAGCTTCTCCTTCTCCTTTTCAGTTTCACATTCTTCCTTTGCATCGGTAATGGCCCGACCAAGATCGTCATCAGCGGGCCCATCTGCTGCCTCTTGATCTTCATTATCTACCCCCGTTGCAGTATCATCATATTCAGGATACATATTATGATAGTTGTCATCATCCTCTTCTTCTTCGTTGTCTTCCATCACAACCCCTTTTTCTCCGTGCTTGGTCCAACAATTATAGCTGGGCATGAAACCGGATTGAAGCAGGTGGGCGTGAATGGTTCTGGTATTTGAGTAGTCTTTCTTGTTCTGACAGTGAACATATGTGGTTTGTGGAAAGAACATACATGCAATGACTCAGGGGGATCCATGTGTGGTTTGTGGAAAGAACACACATGCAATGACACTGGTGGATCCATATGTGATTTGTGAAATTAACACACATGCAATGACTCTAGAGGATACATATTTGGTTTGTGGAAAGAACACACATGCAATGAACTCTAGTGGATCCATATGTGGTTTGTGGAAAGAACACACAAGCAATGACACTGGTTGATCCATATGTGGTTTGTGGAAAGAACACACATGCAATGACTCAGGTCGATCCATGTGTGGTTTGTGGCAAGAACACACATGCAATGACCACTGGTTGATCCATGTGTGGTTTATGGAAAGAACACACATGCAATGACTCTAGTGCGGGTCTTACTATAAGAACACACATGCAATGACTCTAGTGCTGGTATTAGTATAAGAACACACATGCAATGACTCTAGTGGGTCCATATGTGGTTTCTGAAAAGAACACACATGCAATGACTCAAGTGGATCGATATGTGGTTTGTGGAAAAGAACACACATGCAATAACCACTGGCTGATCCATGTGTGGTTCATGACAAGAACACACATGTAGTGATCACTAGTCGATCCATGTGTGGTTTGTGGAAATAACACACATGCAATGACTCTAGTGGGTCCATATGTGGTTTGTGAAAAGAACACACATGCAATGACTCTAGTGGATCCATATGTGGTTTGTGGAAAGAACACACATGCAATGACACTGGTTGATCCATATGTGGTTTGTGGAAAGAATACACATGCAATGACCACTGGTCGATCCATGTGTGATTTGTGGAAAGAACACACATGCAATGACACTAGTGGATCCATATGTGGTTTGTGAAAAGAACACACATGCAATGACACTAGTGGATCCATATGTGGTTTGTGGAAAGAACATACATGCAGTGACACTGGTTGATCCATATGTGATTTGTGGAAAGAACACACATGCAATGACTCAGGTGGATCCATGTGTGGTTTGTGGAAAGAACACAGATGCAATGACCACTGGTCGATCCATGTGTGGTTTGTGGAAAGAACACACAGGCAATGACACTGGTGGATCCATATGTGGTTTGTGGAAAGAACGCACATGCAATGACTCTAGTGTTGGTTTTTGTATAAGAACACACATGCAATGACTCTAGTGGGTCTATATGTGGTTTGTGAAATGAACACACATGCAATGACTCTAGTGGATCCATATGTGGTTTGTGGAAAAGAACACACATGCAATAACCACTGGCTTATCCATGTGTGGTTCAAGACAGGAACACATATGCAGTGACCACTGGTCGATCCATGTCCGGTTTGTGAAAAGAACACACATCCAATGACTCTAGTGGGTCCATATGTGGTTTGTGAAAAGAACACACATGCAATGACTCTAGTGGATCCATATGTGGTTTGTGGAAAGAACACACATGCGATGACACTGGTTAATCCATATGTGGTTTGTGGAAAGAACACACATGCAATGACTCAGGGGGATCCATGTGTGGTTTGTGGAAAGAACACACATGCAATGACACTGGTGGATCCATATGTGATTTGTGAAATGAACACACATGCAATGACTCTAGAGGATACATATTTGGTTTGTGGAAAGAACACACATGCAATGAACTCTAGTGGATCCATATGTGGTTTGTGGAAAGAACACACAGGCAATGACACTGGTTGATCCATATGTGGTTTGTGGAAAGAACACACATGCAATGACTCAGGTCGATCCATGTGTGGTTTGTGGCAAGAACACACATGCAATGACCACTGGTTGATCCATGTGTGGTTTATGGAAAGAACACACATGCAATGACTCTAGTGCGGGTTTTAGTATAAGAACACACATGCAATGACTCTAGTGTTGGTATTAGTATAAGAACACACATGCAATGACTCTAGTGGGTCCATATGTGGTTTGTGAAAAGAACACACATGCAATGACTCTATTGGATCCATATGTGGTTTGTGGAAAAGAACACACATGTAATGACCACTGGTCGATCCATATGTGGTTTGTGGAAAGAACACACATGCAATGACACTGGTGGATCCATATGTGGTTTGTGAAAAGAACACACATGCAATGAATCTAGTGCATCCATATGTGGTTTGTGGAAAAGAACACACATGCAATCACCACTGGTTCATCCATAAGTGTTTTGTCGAAAGAACACACATGCAATGACACTAGTGGATCCATATGTGGTTTGTCAAAAGAACACACATGCAATGACTCTAGTGCTGGTTTTAGTATAAGAACACGCATGCAATGACTCTAGTGCTCGTTTTAGTATAAGAATACACATGCAATGACTCTAGTGGCTCCGTATGTGGTTTCTGAAAAGAACACACATGCAATGACTCTAGTGGATCGATATGTGGTTTGTGGGAAAGAACGCACATGCAATAACCACTAGCTGATCCATGTGTGGTTCATGACAGGAACACACATGCAGTGATCACTGGTCGATCCATGTGTGGTTTGTGGAAATAACACACATGCAATGACTCTAGTGGGTCCATATGTGGTTTGTGAAAAGAACACACATGCAATGACTCTAGTGGATCCATATGTGGTTTGTGGAAAGAACACACATGCAATGACACTGGTTGATCCATATGTGGTTTGTGGAAAGAACACACATGCAATGACCACTGGTCGATCCATGTGTGGTTTGTGGAAAGAACACACATGCAATGACACTGGTGGATCCATATGTGGTTTGTGAAAAGAACACACATGCAATGACTCTACTGGATCCATATGTGGTTTCTGGAAAGAACACACATGCAATGACACAGGTCGATCCATGTGTGGTTTGTGGAAAGAACACACGTGCAATGACCACTGGTTGATCCATGTGTGGTTTGTGGAAAGAACGCACATGCAATGACTCTAGTGCAGGTTTTAGTATAAGAACACACATGCAATGACTCTAGTGCTGGTTTTAGTATAAGAACACACATGCAATGACTCTAGTGAATCCATATGTGGTTTGTGAAAAGAACATACATGCAATGACTCTAGTGGATCCATATGTGGTTTGTGGAAAAGAACACATATGCAATGACCACTGGTTGATCCATATGTAGTTTGTGGAAAGAACACGCATACAATGACATTGGTGGATCCATATGTGGTTTGTGAAAAGAACACACATGCAATGACTCTAGTCCATCCATATGTGGTTTGTAGAAAAGAACTCACATGCAATGACCACTTGTTCATCCATAAGAGGTTTGTGGAAAGAACACACATGCAATGACACTGATGGATCCATATGTGGTTTGTCAAAAAAACACACATGCAATGACTCTAGTGTTGGTTTTAGTATAAGAACACACATGCAATGACTCTAGTGGGTCCATGTGTGGTTTGTGAAAATAACACACATCCAATGACTCTAGTGCGTCCATATGTGGTTTGTGGAAAAGAACACACATGCAATGACCACTGGTTCATCCATAAGTGGTTTGTGGAAAGAACACACATGCAATGACACTGGTGGATCCATATGTGGTTTGTCAAAAGAACACACATGCAATGACTCTAGTGCTTGTTTTATTATAAGAACACACATGCAATGACTCTAGTGGGTCCATATGTGGTTTGTGAAAAGAACACACATGCAATGACTCTAGTGGATCCATATGTGGTTTGTGGAAAAGAACACACATGCAATAACCACGGGCTGATCCATGTGTGGTTTGTGGAAAGAACACACATGCAATGACTCAGGGGGATCCATGTGTGGTTTGTGGAAAGAACACACATGCAATGACTCTAGTGGATCCATATGTGATTTGTGAAAAGAACACACATGCAATGACTCTAGTGGATACATATGTGGTTTGAGGAAATAATACACATGCAATGAACTCTAATGGATCCAAATGTGGTTTGTGGAAAGAACACACATGCAATGACACTAGTTGATCCATATGTGATTTGTGGAAAGAACACGCATGCAATGAATCAGCTCGATCCATGTGTGGTTTGTGGAAAGAATACACATGCAATGACCACTGGTTGATCCATGTGTGGTTTGTGGAAAGAACGCACATGCAATGACTCTAGTGCGGGTTTTAGTATAACAACACACCTGCAATGACTCTAGTGCTGGTTTTAGTATAAGAACAAACATGCAATGACTCTAGTGCTGGTTTTAGTATAAGAACACACATGCCATGACTCTAGTGGATCCATATGTGTTTTGTGGAAAAGAACACACATGCAATGACCACTGGTTGATCCATATGTGGTTTGTGGAAAGAACACACATGCAATGACAATGGTGGATCCATATGTGGTTTGTGAAAAGAACACACATGCAATGACTCTAGTGCATCCATATGTGGTTTGTAGAAAAGAACACACATGCAATGACCACTGGTTCATCCATAAGTGGTTTGTGGAAAGAACACACATGCAATGACACTTATGGATCCATATGTGGTTTGTCAAAAGAACACACATGCAATGACTCTAGTGCTGGTTTTAGTATAAGAACACACATGCAATGACTCTAGTGGGTCCATATGTGGTTTGTGAAAAGAACACACATGCAATAACTCTAGTGGATCCATATGTGGTTTGTGGAAAAGAACACACTTGCAATGAACTCTAATAGATCCAAATGTGGTTTGCGGAAATAACACACATGCAATGACACTGGTTGATCCATATGTGATTTGTGGAAAGAACACACATGCAATGACTCAGGTCGATCCATGTGTGGTTTGTGGAAAGAACACACATGCAATGACCACTGGTTGATCCATGTGTTGTTTGTGGAAAGAACGCACATGCAATGACTCTAGTGCGCGTTTTAGTATAAGAACACACATGCAATGACTCTAGTGCTGGTTTTAGTATAAGAACACATGCAATGACTCTAGTGGGTCCATGTGTGGTTTGTGAAAAGAACATACATGCAATGACTCTAGTGGATCCATATGTGGTTTGTGGAAAAGAACACACATGCAATAACCACTGGTTGATCCATATGTGGTTTGTGGAAAGTACACACATGCAATGACACTGGTGGATCCATATGTGGTTTGTGAAAAGAACACACATGCAATGACTCTAGTGCATCCATATGTGGTTTGTAGAAAAGAACACACATGCAATGACCACTGGTTCATCCATAAGTGGTTTGTGGAAAGAACACACATGCAATGACACTGATGGATCCATATGTGGTTTGTCAAAAGAACACACATGCAATGACTCTGGTGTTGGTTTTAGTATAAGAACACACATGCAATGACTCTAGTGGGTACATATGTGGTTTGTGAAAATAACACACATCCAATGACTCTAGTGCGTCCATATGTGGTTTGTGGAAAAGAACACACATGCAATGACCACTGGTTCATCCATAAGTGGTTTGTGGAAAGAACACACATGCAATGACACTGGTGGATCCATATGTGGTTTGTCAAAAGAACACACATGCAATGACTGTAGTGCTGGTATTATTATAGGAACACACATGCAATGACTCTAGTGGATACATATGTGGTTTGTGGAAATAACACACATGCAATGAACTCTAATGGATCCAAATGTGGTTTGCGGAAATAACACACATGCAATGACGATGGTTGATCCATATGTGATTTGTGGAAAGAACACACATGCAATGACTCAGGTCGATCCATGTGTGGTTTGTGGAAAGAACACACATGCAATGACCACTGGTTGATCCATGTGTTGTTTGTGGAAAGAACGCACATGCAATGACTCTAGTGCGCGTTTTAGTATAAGAACACACATGGAATGACTCTAGTGCTGGTTTTAGTATAAGAACACACATGCAATGACTCTAGTGGGTCCATATTTGGTTTGTGAAAAGAACATACATGTAATGACTCTAGTGGATCCATGTGTGGTTTGTGGAAAAGAACACACATGCAATGACCACTGGTTGATCCATATGTGGTTTGTGGAAAGTACACACATGCAATGACACTGGTGGATCCATATGTGGTTTGTCAAAAGAACACACATGCAATGACTCTAGTGGATACATATGTGGTTTGTGGAAATAACACACATGCAATGAACTCTAATGGATCCAAATATGGTTTGTGGAAAGAACACACATGCAATGACACTGGTTGATCCATATGTGATTTGTGGAAAGAAAACACATGCAATGACTCAGGTCGATCCATGTGTGGTTTGTGGAAAGAACACACATGCAATGACCAATGGTTGATCCATGTGTGGTTTGTGGAAAGAACGCACATGCAATGACTCTAGTGCGGGTTTTAGTATAAGAACACACATGCAAGGACTCTCGTGCTGGTTTTAGTATAAGAACACACATGCAATGACCCTAGTGGATCCATATGTGGTTTGTGAAAAGAACATACATGCAATGACTCTAGTGGATCCATATGTGGTTTGTGGAAAAGAACACACATGCAATGACCACTGGTTGATACATATGTAGTTTTGGAAAGAACACACATGCAATGACACTGGTGGATCCATATGTGGTTTGTGAAAAGAACACACATGCAATGAATCTAGTGCATCCATATGTGGTTTGTGGAAAAGAACACACATGCAATGACCACTGGTTCATCCATAAGTGGTTTGTGGAAAGAACACACATGCAATGACACTGATGGATCCATATGTGGTTTGTCAAAAGAACACACATGCAATGACTCTAGTGCTGGTTTTAGTATAAGAACACACATGCAATGACTCTAGTGGGTCCATATGTGGTTTGTGGAACAGAACACACATGCAATGACTCTAGTGGATCCATATGTGGTTTGTGGAAAAGAACACACATGCAATAACCACTGGCTAATCCATGTGTGGTTCATGACAGGAACACACATGCAGTGACCACTGGTCGATCAATGTGTGGTTTGTGAAAAGAACACACAGGCAATGACACTGGTTGATACATATGTTATTTGTGGAAAGAACACACATGCAATGACTCAGGTCGATCCATGTGTGGTTTGTGGAAAGAACACACATGCAATGACCACTGGTTGATCCATGTGTGGTTTGTTGAAAGAACGCACATGCAATGACTCTAGTGCGGGTTTTAGTATAAGAACACACATGCAATAACTCTAGTGCATCCATATGTGGTTTGTAGAAAAGAACACACATGCAATGACCACTGGTCCATCCATAAGTGGTTTGTGGAAAGAACACACATGCAATGACACTGATGGATCCATATGTGGTTTGTCAAAAGAACACACATGCAATGACTCTGGTGTTGGTTTTAGTATAAGAACACACATGCAATGACTCTAGTGGGTACATATGTGGTTTGTGAAAATAACACACATCCAATGACTCTAGTGCGTCCATATGTGGTTTGTGGAAAAGAACACACATGCAATGACCACTGGTTCATCCATAAGTGGTTTGTGGAAAGAACACACATGCAATGACACTGGTGGATCCATATGTGGTTTGTCAAAAGAACACACATGCAATGACTGTAGTGCTGGTATTATTATAAGAACACACATGCAATGACTCTAGTGGATACATATGTGGTTTGTGGAAATAACACACATGCAATGAACTCTAATGGATCCAAATGTAGTTTGCGGAAATAACACACATGCAATGACGATGGTTGATCCATATGTGATTTGTGGAAAGAACACACATGCAATGACTCAGGTCGATCCATGTGTGGTTTGTGGAAAGAACACACATGCAATGACCACTGGTTGATCCATGTGTTGTTTGTGGAAAGAACGCACATGCAATGACTCTAGTGCGCGTTTTAGTATAAGAACACACATGGAATGACTCTAGTGCTGGTTTTAGTATAAGAACACACATGCAATGACTCTAGTGGGTCCATATTTGGTTTGTGAAAAGAACATACATGTAATGACTCTAGTGGATCCATGTGTGGTTTGTGGAAAAGAACACACATGCAATGACCACTGGTTGATCCATATGTGGTTTGTGGAAAGTACACACATGCAATGACACTGGTGGATCCATATGTGGTTTGTCAAAAGAACACACATGCAATGACTCTAGTGGATACATATGTGGTTTGTGGAAATAACACACATGCAATGAACTCTAATGGATCCAAATATGGTTTGTGGAAAGAACACACATGCAATGACACTGGTTGATCCATATGTGATTTGTGGAAAGAAAACACATGCAATGACTCAGGTCGATCCATGTGTGGTTTGTGGAAAGAACACACATGCAATGACCAATGGTTGATCCATGTGTGGTTTGTGGAAAGAACGCACATGCAATGACTCTAGTGCGGGTTTTAGTATAAGAACACACATGCAAGGACTCTCGTGCTGGTTTTAGTATAAGAACACACATGCAATGACCCTAGTGGATCCATATGTGGTTTGTGAAAAGAACATACATGCAATGACTCTAGTGGATCCATATGTGGTTTGTGGAAAAGAACACACATGCAATGACCACTGGTTGATACATATGTAGTTTTGGAAAGAACACACATGCAATGACACTGGTGGATCCATATGTGGTTTGTGAAAAGAACACACATGCAATGAATCTAGTGCATCCATATGTGGTTTGTGGAAAAGAACACACATGCAATGACCACTGGTTCATCCATAAGTGGTTTGTGGAAAGAACACACATGCAATGACACTGATGGATCCATATGTGGTTTGTCAAAAGAACACACATGCAATGACTCTAGTGCTGGTTTTATTATAAGAACACACATGCAATGACTCTAGTGGGTCCATATGTGGTTTGTGAAAAGAACACACATGCAATGACTCTAGTGGATCCATATGTGGTTTGTGGAAAAGAACACACATGCAATAACCACTGGATGATCCATGTGTGGTTTGTGGAAAGAACACACATGCAATGACTCAGGGGGATCCATATGTGATTTGTGGAAAGAACACGCATGGAATGACACAGGTCGTTCCATCTGTGGTTTGTGGAAAGAACACACATGCCATGACCACTGGTTGATCCATGTGTGGTTTGTGGAAAGAACACACATGCAATGACTCTAGTGCGGGTTTTAGTATAAGAAATCACATGCAATGACTCTAGTGCTGGCTTTAGTATAAGAGCACACATGGAATGACTCTAGTGGGTCCATACATGGTTTGTGAAAAGAACATACATGCAATGACTCTAGTGGATCCATATGTGGTTTGTGGAAAAGAACACGCATGCAATGACCACTGGTTGATCCATATGTGGTTTGTGGAAAGAACACACATGCAATGACACTGGTGGATCCATATGTGGTTTGTGAAAAGAACACACATGCAATGACTCTAGTGCATCCATATGTGGTTTGTAGAAAAGAACACACATGCAATGACCACTGGTTCATCCATAAGTGGTTTGTGGAAAGAACACACATGCAATGACACTGATGGATCCATATGTGGTTTGTCAAAAGAACACACATGCAATGACTCTGGTGTTGGTTTTAGTATAAGAACACACATGCAATGACTCTAGTGGGTACATATGTGGTTTGTGAAAATAACACACATCCAATGACTCTAGTGCGTCCATATGTGGTTTCTGGAAAAGAACACACATGCAATGACCACTGGTTCATCCATAAGTGGTTTGTGGAAAGAACACACATGCAATGATACTGGTGGATCCATATGTGGTTTGTCAAAAGAACACACATGCAATGACTGTAGTGCTGGTATTATTATAAGAACACACATGCAATGACTCTAGTGGATACATATGTGGTTTGTGGAAATAACACACATGCAATGAACTCTAATGGATCCAAATGTGGTTTGCGGAAATAACACACATGCAATGACGATGGTTGATCCATATGTGATTTGTGGAAAGAACACACATGCAATGACTCAGGTCGATCCATGTGTGGTTTGTGGAAAGAACACACATGCAATGACCACTGGTTGATCCATGTGTTGTTTGTGGAAAGAACGCACATGCAATGACTCTAGTGCGCGTTTTAGTATAAGAACACACATGGAATGACTCTAGTGCTGGTTTTAGTATAAGAACACACATGCAATGACTCTAGTGGGTCCATATTTGGTTTGTGAAAAGAACATACATGTAATGACTCTAGTGGATCCATGTGTGGTTTGTGGAAAAGAACACACATGCAATGACCACTGGTTGATCCATATGTGGTTTGTGGAAAGTACACACATGCAATGACACTGGTGGATCCATATGTGGTTTGTCAAAAGAACACACATGCAATGACTCTAGTGGATACATATGTGGTTTGTGGAAATAACACACATGCAATGAACTCTAATGGATCCAAATATGGTTTGTGGAAAGAACACACATGCAATGACACTGGTTGATCCATATGTGATTTGTGGAAAGAAAACACATGCAATGACTCAGGTCGATCCATGTGTGGTTTGTGGAAAGAACACACATGCAATGACCAATGGTTGATCCATGTGTGGTTTGTGGAAAGAACGCACATGCAATGACTCTAGTGCGGGTTTTAGTATAAGAACACACATGCAAGGACTCTCGTGCTGGTTTTAGTATAAGAACACACATGCAATGACCCTAGTGGATCCATATGTGGTTTGTGAAAAGAACATACATGCAATGACTCTAGTGGATCCATATGTGGTTTGTGGAAAAGAACACACATGCAATGACCACTGGTTGATACATATGTAGTTTTGGAAAGAACACACATGCAATGACACTGGTGGATCCATATGTGGTTTGTGAAAAGAACACACATGCAATGAATCTAGTGCATCCATATGTGGTTTGTGGAAAAGAACACACATGCAATGACCACTGGTTCATCCATAAGTGGTTTGTGGAAAGAACACACATGCAATGACACTGATGGATCCATATGTGGTTTGTCAAAACAACACACATGCAATGACTCTAGTGCTGGTTTTAGTATAAGAACACACATGCAATGACTCTAGTGGGTCCATATGTGGTTTGTGAAAAGAACACACATGCAATGACTCTAGTGGATCCATATGTGGTTTGTGGAAAAGAACACACATGCAATAACCACTGGCTAATCCATGTGTGGTTTATGACAGGAACACACATGCAGTGACCACTGGTCGATCAATGTGTGGTTTGTGAAAAGAACACACAGGCAATGACACTGGTTGATACATATGTTATTTGTGGAAAGAACACACATGCAATGACTCAGGTCGATCCATGTGTGGTTTGTGGAAAGAACACACATGCAATGACCACTGGTTGATCCATGTGTGGTTTGTTGAAAGAACGCACATGCAATGACTCTAGTGCGGGTTTTAGTATAAGAACACACATGCAATGACTCTAGTGCATCCATATGTGGTTTGTAGAAAAGAACACACATGCAATGACCACTGGTTCATCCATAAGTGGTTTGTGGAAAGAACACACATGCAATGACACTGATGGATCCATATGTGGTTTGTCAAAAGAACACACATGCAATGACTCTGGTGTTGGTTTTAGTATAAGAACACACATGCAATGACTCTAGTGGGTACATATGTGGTTTGTGAAAATAACACACATCCAATGACTCTAGTGCGTCCATATGTGGTTTGTGGAAAAGAACACACATGCAATGACCACTGGTTCATCCATAAGTGGTTTGTGGAAAGAACACACATGCAATGACACTGGTGGATCCATATGTGGTTTGTCAAAAGAACACACATGCAATGACTGTAGTGCTGGTATTATTATAAGAACACACATGCAATGACTCTAGTGGATACATATGTGGTTTGTGGAAATAACACACATGCAATGAACTCTAATGGATCCAAATGTGGTTTGCGGAAATAACACACATGCAATGACGATGGTTGATCCATATGTGATTTGTGGAAAGAACACACATGCAATGACTTAGGTCGATCCATGTGTGGTTTGTGGAAAGAACACACATGCAATGACCACTGGTTGATCCATGTGTTGTTTGTGGAAAGAACGCACATGCAATGACTCTAGTGCGCGTTTTAGTATAAGAACACACATGGAATGACTCTAGTGCTGGTTTTAGTATAAGAACACACATGCAATGACTCTAGTGGGTCCATATTTGGTTTGTGAAAAGAACATACATGTAATGACTCTAGTGGATCCATGTGTGGTTTGTGGAAAAGAACACACATGCAATGACCACTGGTTGATCCATATGTGGTTTGTGGAAAGTACACACATGCAATGACACTGGTGGATCCATATGTGGTTTGTCAAAAGAACACACATGCAATGACTCTAGTGGATACATATGTGGTTTGTGGAAATAACACACATGCAATGAACTCTAATGGATCCAAATATGGTTTGTGGAAAGAACACACATGCAATGACACTGGTTGATCCATATGTGATTTGTGGAAAGAAAACACATGCAATGACTCAGGTCGATCCATGTGTGGTTTGTGGAAAGAACACACATGCAATGACCAATGGTTGATCCATGTGTGGTTTGTGGAAAGAACGCACATGCAATGACTCTAGTGCGGGTTTTAGTATAAGAACACACATGCAAGGACTCTCGTGTTGGTTTTAGTATAAGAACACACATGCAATGACCCTAGTGGATCCATATGTGGTTTGTGAAAAGAACATACATGCAATGACTCTAGTGGATCCATATGTGGTTTGTGGAAAAGAACACACATGCAATGACCACTGGTTGATACATATGTAGTTTTGGAAAGAACACACATGCAATGACACTGGTGGATCCATATGTGGTTTGTGAAAAGAACACACATGCAATGAATCTAGTGCATCCATATGTGGTTTGTGGAAAAGAACACACATGCAATGACCACTGGTTCATCCATAAGTGGTTTGTGGAAAGAACACACATGCAATGACACTGATGGATCCATATGTGGTTTGTCAAAAGAACACACATGCAATGACTCTAGTGCTGGTTTTAGTATAAGAACACACATGCAATGACTCTAGTGGGTCCATATGTGGTTTGTGGAACAGAACACACATGCAATGACTCTAGTGGATCCATATGTGGTTTGTGTAAAAGAACACACATGCAATAACCACTGGCTAATCCATGTGTGGTTCATGACAGGAACACACATGCAGTGACCACTGGTCGATCAATGTGTGGTTTGTGAAAAGAACACACAGGCAATGACACTGGTTGATACATATGTTATTTGTGGAAAGAACACACATGCAATGACTCAGGTCGATCCATGTGTGGTTTGTGGAAAGAACACACATGCAATGACCACTGGTTGATCCATGTGTGGTTTGTTGAAAGAACGCACATGCAATGACTCTAGTGCGGGTTTTAGTATAAGAACACACATGCAATGACTCTAGTGCTGGTTTTAGTATAAGAACACACATGCAATGACTCTAGTGGATCCATATGTGGTTTGCGAAAAGAACATACATACAATGACTCTAGTGGATCCATATGTGGTTTGTGGAAAAGAACACACACGCAATGACCACTAGTTGATCCATATGTAGTTTTTGGAAAGAACACACATGCAATCACACTAGTGGATCCATATGTGGTTTGTGAAAAGAACACACATGCAATGGCTCTAGTGCATCCATATGTGGTTTGTGGAAAAGAACACACATGCAATGACCACTAGTTCATCCATAAGTGGTTTGTGGAAAGAACACACATGCAATGACACTGATGGATCCATATGTGGTTTGTCAAAAGAACACACATGCAATGACTCTAGTGCTGGTTTTAGTATAAGAACACACATGCAATGACTCTAGTGGGTCCATATGTGATTTGTGGAAAAGAACACACATGCAATGACTCTAGTGGATCCATATGTGGTTTGTGGAAAAGAACACACATGCAGTAACCACTGGCTAATCCATGTGTGGTTCATGACAGGAACACACATGCAGTGACCACTGGTCGATCAATGTGTGGTTTGTGGAAAGAACACACATGCAATGACTCTAGTGGGTCCATATATGGTTTCTAAAAAGAACACACACGCAATGGCTCTAGTGGATCCATATGTGGTTTGTGGAAAGAACACACATGCAATAACACTGGTTGATCCTATGTGGTTTGTGGAAAGAACACACATGCAATGACTCAGGGGAGTCCATGTGTGGTTTGTGGAAAGAACACACATGCAATGACTAGTGGAACCATTTGTGGTTTGTGGAAAAGAACACACATGCAATGAGCACTGGTTGATCCATATGTAGTTTGCGGAAAGAACACCATGCAATGACACTGGTGGATCCATATGTGGTTTGTGAAAAGAACACACATGCAATGACTCTAGTGCGTCCATATGTGGTTTGTGGAAAAGAACACACATGCAATGACCACTTGTTCATCCATAAGTGGTTTGTGAAAAGAACACACATGCAATGACACTGGTGGATCCATATGTGGTTTTGTCAAAAGAACACACATGCAATGACTCTAGTGCTGGTTTTATTATAAGAACACACATGCAATGAATCTAGTGGGTCCATATGTGGTTTGTGAAAAGAACACACATGCAATGACTCTAGTGGATCCATATGTGGTTTGTGGAAAAGAACACACATGCAATAACCACTGGCTGATCCATGTGTGGTTTGTGGAAAGAACACACATGCAATGACTCAGGGGGATCCATATGTGATTTGTGGAAAGAACACGCATGCAATGACACAGGTCGATCCATGTATGGTTTGTGGAAAGAACACACATGCAATGACTCTAGTGGATACATATGTGGTTTGTGGAAATAACACACATGCAATGAACTCTAATGGATCCAAATGTGGTTTGTGGAAAGAACACACATGCAATGACACTGGTTGATCCATATGTGATTTCTGGAAAGAATACACATGCAATGACTCAGGTCGATTCATGTGTGGTTTGTGGAAAGAACACACATGCAATGACCACTGGTTGATCCATGTGTGGTTTGTGGAAAGAACGCACATGCAATGACTCTAGTGCGTGTTTTAGTATAAGAACACACATGCAATGACTCTAGTGCTGGTTTTAGTATAAAACACACATGCAATGACTCTAGTGGGTCCATATGTGGTTTGTGAAAAGAACATACATGCAATGACTCTAGTGGATCCATATGTGGTTTGTGGAAAAGAACACACATGCAATGACCACTGGTTGATCCATAAGTGGTTTATGGAAAGAACACACAAGAAGTCAACACTGGTTGATCCACGTGTGGTTTGTGGAAAGAACAAACATACAATGAATCAGGGGTATCCATGTGTGGTTTGTGGAAAGAACACACATGCAATGACCCTGCTTGATCCATATGTGGTTTTTGCAAAGAACACAAATGCAATGACTCAGGGGGATCCATGTGTGGTTTGTGGAAAGAACACACATGCAATGACTCTAGTGAATCCATATGTGATTTGTGAAAATAACACACATGCAATGACTCTAGTGGGTACATATGTGGTTTGTGAAAATAACACACATCCAATGACTCTAGTGCGTCCATATGTGGTTTGTGGAAAAGAACACACATGCAATGACCACTGGTTCATCCATAAGTGGTTTGTGGAAAGAACACACATGCAATGACACTAGTGGATCCATATGTGGTTTGTCAAAAGAACACACATGCAATGACTGTAGTGCTGGTATTATTATAAGAACACACATGCAATGACTCTAGTGGATACATATGTGGTTTGTGGAAATAACACACATGCAATGAACTCTAATGGATCCAAATGTGGTTTGCGGAAATAACACACATGCAATGACGATGGTTGATCCATATGTGATTTGTGGAAAGAACACACAAGCAATGACTCAGGTCGATCCATGTGTGGTTTGTGGAAAGAACACACATGCAATGACCACTGGTTGATCCATGTGTTGTTTGTGGAAAGAATGCACATGCAATGACTCTAGTGCGCGTTTTAGTATAAGAACACACATGGAATGACTCTAGTGCTGGTTTTAGTATAAGAACACACATGCAATGACTCTAGTGGGTCCATATTTGGTTTGTGAAAAGAACATACATGTAATGACTCTAGTGGATCCATGTGTGGTTTGTGGAAAAGAACACACATGCAATGACCACTGGTTGATCCATATGTGGTTTGTGGAAATTACACACATGCAATGACACTGGTGGATCCATATGTGGTTTGTCAAAAGAACACACATGCAATGACTCTAGTGGATACATATGTGGTTTGTGGAAATAACACACATGCAATGAACTCTAATGGATCCAAATATGGTTTGTGGAAAGAACACACATGCAATGACACTAGTTGATCCATATGTGATTTGTGGAAAGAAAACACATGCAATGACTCAGGTCGATCCATGTGTGGTTTGTGGAAAGAACACACATGCAATGACTCTAGTGCGGGTTTTAGTATAAGAACACACATGCAAGGACTCTCGTGCTGGTTTTAGTATAAGAACACACATGCAATGACCCTAGTGGATCCATATGTGGTTTGTGAAAAGAACATACATGCAATGACTCTAGTGGATCCATATGTGGTTTGTGGAAAAGAACACACACGCAATGACCACTGGTTGATCCATATGTAGTTTTGGAAAGAACACACATGCAATGACACTGGTGCATCCATATGTGGTTTGTGAAAAGAACACACATGCAATGACTCTAGTGCATCCATATGTGGTTTGTGGAAAAGAACACACATGCAATGACCACTGGTTCATCCATAAGTGGTTTGTGGAAAGAACACACATGCAATGACACTGATGGATCCATATGTGGTTTGTCAAAAGAACACACATGCAATGACTCTAGTGCTGGTTTTAGTATAAGAACACACATGCAATGACTCTAGTGGGTCCATATGTGGTTTGTGGAACAGAACACACATGCAATGACTCTAGTGGATCCATATGTGGTTTGTGGAAAAGAACACACATGCAATAACCACTGGCTAATCCATGTGTGGTTCATGACAGGAACACACATGAAGTGACCACTGGTCGACCAATGTGTGGTTTGTGAAAAGAACACACAGGCAATGACACTGGTTGATACATATGTTATTTGTGGAAAGAACACACATGCAATGACTCAGGTCGATCCATGTGTGGTTTGTGGAAAGAACACACATGCAATGACCACTGGTTGATCCATGTGTGGTTTGTTGAAAGAACGCACATGCAATGACTCTAGTGCGGGTTTTAGTATAAGAACACACATGCAATGACTCTAGTGCTGCTTTTAGTATAAGAACACACATGCAATGACTCTAGTGGATCCATATGTGGTTTGCGAAAATAACATACATACAATGACTCTAGTGGATCCATATGTGGTTTGTGGAAAAGAACACACACGCAATGACCACTAGTTGATCCATATGTAGTTTTTGGAAAGAACACACATGCAATCACACTGGTGGATCCATATGTGGTTTGTGAAAAGAACACACATGCAATGACTCTAGTGCATCCATATGTGGTTTGTGGAAAAGAACACAGATGCAATGACCACTAGTTCATCCATAAGTGGTTTGTGGAAAGAACACACATGCAATGACACTGATGGATCCATATGTGGTTTGTCAAAAGAACACACATGCAATGACTCTAGTGCTGGTTTTAGTATAAGAACACACATGCAATGACTCTAGTGGGTCCATATGTGATTTGTGGAAAAGAACACACATGCAATGACTCTAGTGGATCCATATGTGGTTTGTGGAAAAGAACACACATGCAGTAACCACTGGCTAATCCATGTGTGGTTCATGACAGGAACACACATGCAGTGACCACTGGTCGATCAATGTGTGGTTTGTGGAAAGAACACACATGCAATGACTCTAGTGGGTCCATATATGGTTTCTAAAAAGAACACACACGCAATGGCTCTAGTGGATCCATATGTGGTTTGTGGAAAGAACACACATGCAATAACACTGGTTGATCCTATGTGGTTTGTGGAAAGAACACACATGCAATGACTCAGGGGGGTCCATGTGTGGTTTGTGGAAAGAACACACATGCAATGAGCACTGGTTGATCCATATGTAGTTTGCGGAAAGAACACCATGCAATGACACTGGTGGATCCATATGTGGTTTGTGAAAAGAACACACATGCAATGACTCTAGTGCGTCCATATGTGGTTTGTGGAAAAGAACACACATGCAATGACCACTTGTTCATCCATAAGTGGTTTGTGAAAATAACACACATGCAATGACACTGGTGGATCCATATGTGGTTTTGTCAAAAGAACACACATGCAATGACTCTAGTGCTGGTTTTATTATAAGAACACACATGCAATGACTCTAGTGGGTCCATATGTGGTTTGTGAAAAGAACACACATGCAATGACTCTAGTGGATCCATATGTGGTTTGTGGAAAAGAACACACATGCAATAACCACTGGCTGATCCATGTGTGGTTTGTGGAAAGAACACACATGCAATGACTCAGGGGGATCCATATGTGATTTGTGGAAAGAACACGCATGCAATGACACAGGTCGATCCATGTATGTTTTGTGGAAATAACACACATGCAATGACTCTAGTGGATACATATGTGGTTTGTGGAAATAACACACATGCAATGAACTCTAATGGATCCAAATGTGGTTTGTGGAAAGAACACACATGCAATGACACTGGTTGATCCATATGTGATTTGTGGAAAGAACACACATGCAATGACTCAGGTCGATTCATGTGTGGTTTGTGGAAAGAACACACATGCAATGACCACTGGTTGATCCATGTGTGGTTTGTGGAAAGAACGCACATGCAATGACTCTAGTGCGTGTTTTAGTATAAGAACACACATGCAATGACTCTAGTGCTGGTTTTAGTATAAAACACACATGCAATGACTCTAGTGGGTCCATATGTGGTTTGTGAAAAGAACATACATGCAATGACTCTAGTGGATCCATATGTGGTTTGTGGAAAATAACACACATGCAATGACCACTGGTTGATCCATAAGTGGTTTATGGAAAGAACACACAAGAAGTCAACACTGGTTGATCCACGTGTGGTTTGTGGAAAGAACACACATGCAATGACTCAGGGGGATCCATGTGTGGTTTGTGGAAAGAACACACATGCAATGACCCTGGTTGATCCATATGTGGTTTTTGCAAAGAACACAAATGCAATGACTCAGGGGGATCCATGTGTGGTTTGTGCAAAGAACACACATGCAATGACTCTAGTGGATCCATATGTGATTTGTGAAAATAACACACATGCAATGACTCTAGTGGATACATATGTGGTTTGTGGAAATAACACACATGCAATGAACTCTAATGGATCCAAATGTGGTTTGTGGAAAGAACACACATGCAATGACACTGGTTGATCCATATGTGATTTGTGGAAAGAACACGCATGCAATGACACGGGTCGATCCGTGTGTGGTTTGTGGAAAGAACACACATGCACTGACCACTGGTTGATCCATGTGTGGTTTGTGGAAAGAACCCACATGCAATGACTCTAGTGCGGGTTTTAGTATAAGAACACACATGCAATGACTCTAGTGCTGGTTTTAGTATAAGAACACACATGGAATGACTCTAGTGGGTCCATATGTGGTTTGTGAAAAGAACATACATGCAATGACTCTAGTGGATCCATATGTGGTTTGTGGAAAAGAACACACATGCAATGACCACTTGTTCATCCATAAGTGGTTTGTGAAAAGAACACACATGCAATGACACTGGTGGATCCATATGTGGTTTGTCAAAAGAACACACATGCAATGACTCTAGTGCTGGTTTTATTATAATAACACACATGCAATGACTCTAGTGGGTCCATATGTGGTTTGTGAAAAGAACACACATGCAATGACTCTAGTGGATCCATATGTGGTTTGCGGAAAAGAACACACATGCAATAACCACTGGCTGATCCATGTGTGGTCTAGGGAAAGAACACACATGCAATGACTCAGGGGGATCCATGTGTGGTTTGTGGAAAGAACACACATGCAATGACTCTAGTGGATCCATATGTGATTTGTGAAAAGAACACACATGCAGTGACTCTAGTGGATACATATGTGGTTTGTGGAAATAACACACATGCAATGAACTCTAATGGATCCAAATGTGGTTTGTGGAAAGAACACACATGCAATGACACTGGTTGATCCATATGTGATTTGTGGAAAGAACACACATGCAATGACTCGGGTCGATTCATGTGTGGTTTGTGGAAAGAACACACATGCAATAACCACTGGTTGATCCATGTGTGGTTTGTGGAAAGAACGCACATGTAATGACTCTAGTGCGCGTTTTAGTATAAGAACACACATGCAATGACTCTAGTGCTGGTTTTAGTATAAAACACACAAGCAATGACTCTAGTGGGTCCATATGTGGTTTGTGAAAAGAACATACATGCAATGACTCTAGTGGATCCATATGTGGTTTGTGGAAAAGAACACACATGCAATGACCACTGGTTGATCCAAAGTGGTTTATGGAAAGAACACACAAGAAGTCAACACTGGTTGATCCACGTGTGGTTTGTGGAAAGAACACACATGCATTGACTCAGGGGGATCCATGTATGGTTTGTGGAAAGAACACACATGCAATGACCCTGGTTGATCCATATGTGGTTTTTGGAAAGAACACAAATGCAATGACTCAGGGGGATCCATGTGTGGTTTGTGGAAAGAACACACATGCAATGACTCTAGTGGATCCATATGTGATTTGTGAAAATAACACACATGCAATGACTCTAGTGGATACATATGTGGTTTGTGGAAATAACACACATGCAATGAACTCTAATGGATCCAAATGTGGTTTGTGGAAAGAACACACATGCAATGACACTGGTTGATCCATATGTGATTTGTGGAAAGAACACGCATGCAATTACACGGGTCGATCCATGTGTGGTTTGTGGAAAGAACACACATGCAATGACCACTGGTTGATCCATGTGTGGTTTGTGGAAAGAACGCACATGCAATGACTCTAGTGCGGGTTTTAGTATAAGAACACACATGCAATGACTCTAGTGCTGGTTTTAGTATAAGAACACACATGGAATGACTCTAGTGGGTCCATATGTGGTTTTTGAAAAGAACATACATGCAATGACTCTAGTGGATCCATATGTGGTTTGTGGAAAAGAACACACATGCAATGACCACTGGTTGATCCATATGTGGTTTGTGGAAAGAACACAGATGCAGTGACACTGGTGGATCCATATGTGGTTTGTGAAAAGAACACACATGCAATGACTCTAGTGCATCCATATGTGGTTTGTAGAAAAGAACACACATGCAATGACCACTGGTTCATCCATAAGTGGTTTGTGGAAAGAACACACATGCAATGGCACTGACGGATCCATATGTGGTTTGTCAAAAGAACACACATGCAATGACTCTAGTGTTGGTTTTAGTATAAGAACACAGATGCAATGACTCTAGTGGGTCCATATGTGGTTTGTGAAAAGAACACACATTCAATGACTCTAGTGCGTCCATATGTGGTTTGTGGAAAAGAACACACATGCAATGACCACTGGTTCATCCATAAGTGGTTTGTGGAAAGAACACACATGCAATGACACTGGTGGATCCATATGTGGTTTGTCAAAAGAACACACATGCAATGACTCTAGTGCTGGTTTTAGTATAAGAACACACATGGAATGACTCTAGTGGGTCCATATGTGGTTTGTGAAAAGAACATACATGCAATGACTCTAGTGGATCCATATGTGGTTTGTGGAAAAGAACACACATGCAATGACCACTGGTTGATCCATATGTGGTTTGTGGAAAGAACACAGATGCAGTGACACTGGTGGATCCATATGTGGTTTGTGAAAAGAACACACATGCAATGACTCTAGTGCATCCATATGTGGTTTGTAGAAAAGAAGACACATGCAATGACCACTGGTTCATCCATAAGTGGTTTGTGGAAAGAACACACATGCAATGGCACTGACGGATCCATATGTGGTTTGTCAAAAGAACACACATGCAATGACTCTAGTGTTGGTTTTAGTATAAGAACACAGATGCAATGACTCTAGTGGGTCCATATGTGGTTTGTGAAAAGAACACACATGCAATGACTCTAGTGCATCCATATGTGGTTTGTGGAAAGAACACACATGCAATGACACTAGTTGATCCATATGTGGTTTGTGGAAAGAACACACATGCAATGACACTGGTCGATCCATATGTGGTTTGTGGAAATAACACACATGCAATGACTTAGGGGGGTCCATGTGTGGTTTGTGGAAAGAACACACATGCAATGACCACTGGTCGATCCATGTGTGGTTTGTGGAAAGGACACACATGCAATGACACTGGTGCTTGTTTTATTATAAGAACACACATGCAATGACTCTAGTGGGTCCATATGTGGTTTGTGAAAAGAACACACATGCGATGACTCTAGTGGATCCATATGTGGTTTGTGGAAAAGAACACACATGCAATAACCACTGGCTGATCCATGTGTGGTTTGTGGAAAGAACACACACGCAATGACTCAGGGGGATCCATTTGTGGTTTTTGGAAAGAACACCAGATGCAATGACTCTAGTGGATCCATATGTGCTTTGTGAAAAGAACACACATGCAGTGACTCTAGTGGATACATATGTGGTTTGTGGAAATAACACACATGCAATGAACTCTAATGGATCCAAATGTGGTTTGTGGAAAGAACACACATGCAATGACACTGGTTGATCCATATGTGATTTGTGGAAAGAACACGCATGCAATGACTCAGGTCGATCCATGTCTGGTTTGTGGAAAGAATACACATGCAATGACCACTGGTTGATCCATGTGTGGTTTGTGGAAAGAACGCACATGCAATGACTCTTGTGCGGGTTTTAGTATAACAACACACATACAATGACTCTAGTGCTGGTTTTAGTATAAGAACACACATGCAATGTTTCTAGTGCTGGTTTTAGTATAAGAACACACATGCAATGACTCTAGTGGATCCATATGTGGTTTGTGGAAAAGAACACACATGCAATGACCACTGGTTGATCCATATGTTGTTTGTGGAAAGAACACACATGCAATGACACTGATGGATCCATATGTGGTTTGTGAAAAGAACACACATGCAATGACTCTAGTGCATCCATATGTGGTTTGTAGAAAAGAACACACATGCAATGACCACTGGTTCATCCATAAGTGGTTTGTGGAAAGAACACACATGCAATGACACTGATGGATCCATATGTGGTTGTCAAAAGAACACACATGCAATGACTCTAGTGCTGGTTTTAGTATAAGAACACACATGCAATGACTCTAGTGGGTCCATATGTGGTTTGTGAAAAGAACACACATGCAATGACTCTAGTGGGTCCATATATGGTTTCTAAAAAGAACACACACGCAATGGCTCTAGTGGATCCATATGTGGTTTGTGGAAAGAACACACATGCAATGACCACTTGTTCATCCATAAGTGGGTTGTGAAAAGAACACACATGCAATGAGACTGGTGGATCCATATGTGGTTTGTCAAAAGAACACACATGCAATGACTCTAGTGTTGGTTTTATTATAAGAACACACATGCAATGACTCTAGTGGGTCCATATGTGGTTTGTGAAAAGAACACACATGCAATGACTCTAGTGGATCCATATGTGGTTTGCGGAAAAGAACACACATGCAATAACCACTGGCTGATCCATGTGTGGTTTGTGGAAAGAACACACGTGCAATGACTCAGGGGGATCCATGTGTGGTTTGTGGAAAGAACACACATGCAATGACTCTAGTGGATCCATATGTGATTTGTGAAAAGAACACACATGCAGTGACTCTAGTGGATACATATGTGGTTTGTGGAAATAACACACATGCAATGAACTCTAATGGATCCAAATGTGGTTTGTGGAAAGAACACACATGCAATGACACTGGTTGATCCATATGTGATTTGTGGAAAGAACACACATGCAATGACTCAGGTCGATTCATGTGTGGTTTGTGGAAAGAACACACATGCAATGACCACTGGTTGATCCATGTGTGGTTTGTGGAAAGAACGCACATGCAATGACTCTAGTGCGCGTTTTAGTATAAGAACACACATGCAATGACTCTAGTGCTGGTTTTAGTATAAAACACACATGCAATGACTCTAGTGGGTCCATATGTGGTTTGTGAAAAGAACATACATGCAATGACTCTAGTGGATCCATATGTGGTTTGTGGAAAAGAACACACATGCAATGACCACTGGTTGATCCATATGTGGTTTGTGGAAAGAACACAGATGCTGTGACACTGGTGGATCCATATGTGGTTTGTGAAAAGAACACACATGCAATGACTCTAGTGCATCCATATGTGGTTTGTAGAAATGAACACACATGCAATGACCACTGGTTCATCCATAAGTGGTTTGTGGAAAGAACACACATGCAATGGCACTGACGGATCCATATGTGGTTTGTCAAAAGAACACACATGCAATGACTCTAGTGTTGGTTTTAGTATAAGAACACAGATGCAATGACTCTAGTGGGTCCATATGTGGTTTGTGAAAAGAACACACATTCAATGACTCTAGTGAGTCCATATGTGGTTTGTGGAAAAGAACACACATGCAATGACCACTGGTTCATCCATAAGTGGTTTGTGGAAAGAACACACATGCAATGACACTGGTGGATCCATATGTGGTTTGTCAAAAGAACACACATGCAATGACTCTAGTGCTGGTTTTATTATAAGAACACACATCCAATGACTCTAGTGGGTCCATATGTGGTTTGTGAAAAGAACACACATGCGATGACTCTAGTGGATCCATATGTGGTTTGTGGAAAAGAACACACATGCAATAACCACTAGCTGATCCATGTGTGGTTTGTGGAAAGAACACACACGCAATGACTCAGGGGGATCCATTTGTGGTTTTTGGAAAGAACACCACATGCAATGACTCTAGTGGATCCATATGTGCTTTGTGAAAAGAACACACATGCAGTGACTCTAGTGGATACATATGTGGTTTGTGGAAATAACACACATGCTATGAACTCTAATGGATCCAAATGTGGTTTGTGGAAAGAACACACATGCAATGACACTGGTTGATCCATATGTGATTTGTGGAAAGAACACGCATGCAATGACTCAGGTCGATCCATGTCTGGTTTGTGGAAAGAATACACATGCAATGACCACTGGTTGATCCATGTGTGGTTTGTGGAAAGAACGCACATGCAATGACTCTTGTGCGGGTTTTAGTATAACAACACACATACAATGACTCTAGTGCTGGTTTTAGTATAAGAACACACATGCAATGTTTCTAGTGCTGGTTTTAGTATAAGAACACACATGGAATGACTCTAGTGGGTCCATATGTGGTTTTTGAAAAGAACATACATGCAATGACTCTAGTGGATCCATATGTGGTTTGTGGAAAAGAACACACATGCAATGACCACTGGTTGATCCATATGTTGTTTGTGGAAAGAACACACATGCAATGACACTGATGGATCCATATGTGGTTTGTGAAAAGAACACACATGCAATGACTCTAGTGCATCCATATGTGGTTTGTAGAAAAGAACACACATGCAATGACCACTGGTTCATCCATAAGTGGTTTGTGAAAAGAACACACATGCAATGACACTGATGGATCCATATGTGGTTTGTCAAAAGAACACACATGCAATGACTCTAGTGCTGGTTCTAGTATAAGAACACACATGCAATGACTCTAGTGGGTCCATATGTGGTTTGTGAAAAGAACACACATGCAATGACTCTAGTGGGTCCATATATGGTTTCTAAAAAGAACACACACGCAATGGCTCTAGTGGATCCATATGTGGTTTGTGGAAAGAACACACATGCAATGACCACTTGTTCATCCATAAGTGGGTTGTGAAAAGAACACACATGCAATCACACTGGTGGATCCATATGTGGTTTGTCAAAAGAACACACATGCAATGACTCTAGTGTTGGTTTTATTATAATAACACACATGCAATGACTCTAGTGGGTCCATATGTGGTTTGTGAAAAGAACACACATGCAATGACTCTAGTGGATCCATATGTGGTTTGCGGAAAAGAACACACATGCAATAACCACTGGCTGATTCATGTGTGGTTAGTGGAAAGAACACACATGCAATGACTCAGGGGGATCCATGTGTGGTTTGTGGAAAGAACACACATGCAATGACTCTAGTGGATCCATATGTGATTTGTGAAAAGAACACACATGCAGTGACTCTAGTGGATACATATGTGGTTTGTGGAAATAACACACATGCAATGAACTCTAATGGATCCAAATGTGGTTTGTGGAAAGAACACACATGCAATGACACTGGTTGATCCATATGTGATTTGTGGAAAGAACACACATGCAATGATTCAGGTCGATTCATGTGTGGTTTGTGGAAAGAACACACATGCAATGACCACTGGTTGATCCATGTGTGGTTTGTGGAAAGAACGCACATACAATGACTCTAGTGCGCGTTTTAGTATAAGAACACACATGCAATGACTCTAGTGCTGGTTTTAGTATAAAACACACATGCAATGACTCTAGTGGGTCCATATGTGGTTTGTGAAAAGAACATACATGCAATGACTCTAGTGGATCCATATGTGGTTTGTGGAAAAGAACACACATGCAATGACCACTGGTTGATCCATATGTTGTTTGTGGAAAGAACACACATGCAATGACACTGATGGATCCATATGTGGTTTGTGAAAAGAACACACATGCAATGACTCTAGTGCATCCATATGTGGTTTGTAGAAAAGAACACACATGCAATGACCACTGGTTCATCCATAAGTGGTTTGTGAAAAGAACACACATGCAATGACACTGATGGATCCATATGTGGTTTGTCAAAAGAACACACATGCAATGACTCTAGTGCTGGTTTTAGTATAAGAACACACATGCAATGACTCTAGTGGGTCCATATGTGGTTTGTGAAAAGAACACACATGCAATGACTCTAGCGGGTCCATATATGGTTTCTAAAAAGAACACACACGCAATGGCTCTAGTGGATCCATATGTGGTTTGTGGAAAGAACACACATGCAATGACCACTTGTTCATCCATAAGTGGGTTGTGAAAAGAACACACATGCAATGACACTGGTGGATCCATATGTGGTTTGTCAAAAGAACACACATGCAATGACTCTAGTGTTGGTTTTATTATAATAACACACATGCAATGACTCTAGTGGGTCCATATGTGGTTTGTGAAAAGAACACACATGCAATGACTCTAGTGGATCCATATGTGGTTTGCAGAAAAGAACACACATGCAATAACCACTGGCTGATCCATGTGTGGTTTGTGGAAAGAACACACATGCAATGACTCAGGGGGATCCATGTGTGGTTTGTGGAAAGAACACACATGCAATGACTCTAGTGGATCCATATGTGGTTTGTGGAAAAGAACACACATGCAATGACCACTGGTTGATCCATATGTTGTTTGTGGAAAGAACACACATGCAATGACACTGATGGATCCATATGTGGTTTGTGAAAAGAACACACATGCAATGACTCTAGTGCATCCATATGTGGTTTGTACAAAAGAACACACATGCAATGACCACTGGTTCATCCATAAGTGGTTTGTGAAAAGAACACACATGCAATGACACTGATGGATCCATATGTGGTTTGTCAAAAGAACACACATGCAATGACTCTAGTGCTGGTTTTAGTATAAGAACACACATGCAATGACTCTAGTGGGTCCATATGTGGTTTGTGAAAAGAACACACATGCAATGACTCTAGTGGGTCCATATATGGTTTCTAAAAAGAACACACACGCAATGGCTCTAGTGGATCCATATGTGGTTTGTGGAAAGAACACACATGCAATGACCACTTGTTCATCCATAAGTGGGTTGTGAAAAGAACACACATGCAATGACACTGGTGGATCCATATGTGGTTTGTCAAAAGAACACACATGCAATGACTCTAGTGTTGGTTTTATTATAATAACACACATGCAATGACTCTAGTGGGTCCATATGTGGTTTGTGAAAAGAACAAACATGAAATGACTCTAGTGGATCCATATGTGGTTTGCGGAAAAGAACACACATGCAATAACCACTGGCTGATCCATGTGTGGTTTGTGGAAAGAACACACATGCAATGACTCAGGGGGATCCATGTGTGGTTTGTGGAAAGAACACACATGCAATGACTCTAGTGGATCCATATGTGATTTGTGAAAAGAACACACATGCAGTGACTCTAGTGGATACATATGTGGTTTGTGGAAATAACACACATGCAATGAACTCTAATGGATCCAAATGTGGTTTGTGGAAAGAACACACATGCAATGACACTGGTTGATCCATATGTGATTTGTGGAAAGAACACACATGCAATGATTCAGGTCGATTCATGTGTGGTTTGTGGAAAGAACACACATGCAATGACCACTGGTTGATCCATGTGTGGTTTGTGGAAAGAACGCACATGCAATGACTCTAGTGCGCGTTTTAGTATAAGAACACACATGCAATGACTCTAGTGCTGGTTTTAGTATAAAACACACATGCAATGACTCTAGTGGGTCCATATGTGGTTTGTGAAAAGAACATACATGCAATGACTCTAGTGGATCCATATGTGGTTTGTGGAAAAGAACACACATGCAATGACCACTGGTTGATCCATAAGTGGTTTATGGAAAGAACACACAAGAAGTCAACACTGGTTGATCCACGTGTGGTTTGTGGAAAGAACACACATGCAATGACTCAGGGGGATCCATGTATGGTTTGTGGAAAGAACACACATGCAATGACCCTGGTTCATCCATAAGTGGTTTTTGGAAAGAACTCAAATGCAATGACTCAGGGGATCCATCTGTGGTTTGTGGAAAGAACACACATGGAATGACTCTAGTGGATCCATATGTGATTTGTGAAAATAACACACATGCAATGACTCTAGTGGATACATATGTGGTTTGTGGAACTAACACACATGCAATGAACTCTAATGGATCCAAATGTGGTTTGTGGAAAGAACACACATGCAATGACACTGGTTGATCCATATGTGATTTGTGGAAACAACACGCATGCAATGACACGGGTCGATCCGTGTGTGGTTTGTGGAAAGAACACACATGCAATGACCACTGGTTGATCCATGTTTGGTTTGTGGAAAGAACGCGACAATGACTCTAGTGCGGGTTTTAGTATAAGAACACACATGCAATGACTCTAGTGCTGGTTTTAGTATAAGAACACACATGGAATGACTCTGGTGGGTCCATATGTGGTTTGTGAAAAGCACATACATGCAATGACTCTAGTGGATCCGTATGTGGTTTGTGGAAAAGAACACACATGCAATGACCACTTGTTCATCCATAAGTGGTTTGTGAAAAGAACACACATGCAATGACACTGGTGGATCCATATGTGGTTTGTCAAAAGAACACACATGCAATGACTCTAGTGCTGGCTTTATTATAAGAACACACATGCAATGACTCTAGTGGGTCCATATGTGGTTTGTGAAAAGAACACACATGCAATGACTCTAGTGGATCCATATGTGGTTTGCGGAAAAGAACACACATGCAATAACCACTGGCTGATCCATGTGTGGTCTCTGGAAAGAACACACATGCAATGACTCAGGGGGATCCATGTGTGGTTTGTGGAAAGAACACACATGCAATGACTCTAGTGGATCCATATGTGATTTGTGAAAAGAACACACATGCAGTGACTCTAGTGGATACATATGTGGTTTGTGGAAATAACACACATGCAATGAACTCTAATGGATCCAAATGTGGTTTGTGGAAAGAACACACATGCAATGACACTGGTTGATCCATATGTGATTTGTGGAAAGAACACGCATGCAATGACACGGGTCGATCCATGTGTGGTTTGTGGAAAGAACACACATGCAATGACCACTGGTTGATCCATGTGTGGTTTGTGGAAAGAACGCACATGAAATGACTCTAGTGCGGGTTTTAGTATAAGAACACACATGCAATGACTCTAGTGCTGGTTTTAGTATAAGAACACACATGGAATGACTCTAGTGGGTCCATATGTGGTTTGTGAAAAGAACATACATGCAATGACTCTAGTGGATCCATATGTGGTTTGTGGAAAAAAACACACATGCAATGACCACTGGTTGATCCATATGTGGTTTGTGGAAAGAACACAGATGCAATGACACTGGTGGATCCATATGTGGTTTGTGAAAAGAAATCACATGCAATGACTCTAGTGCATCCATATGTGGTTTGTAGAAAAGAACACACATGCAATAACCAGTGGTTCATCCATAAGTGGTTTGTGGAAAGAACACACATGCAATGGCACTGATGGATCCATATGTGGTTTGTCAAAAGAACACACATGCAATGACTCTAGTGTTGGTTTTAGTATAAGAACACACATGCAATGACTCTAGTGGGTCCATATGTGGTTTCTGAAAAGAACACACATGCAATGACTCTAGTGCGTCCATATGTGGTTTGTGGAAAAGAACACACATGCAATGACCACTGGTTCATCCATAAGTGGTCTGTGGAAAGAACACACATCCAATGACACTAGTGGATCCATATGTGGTTTGTCAAAAGAACACACATGCAATGACTCTAGTGCTGGTTTTATGATAAGAACACACATGCAATGACTCTAGTGGGTCCATATGTGGTTTGTGAAAAGAACACACATGCGATGACTCTAGTGGATCCATATGTGGTTTGTGGAAAAGAACACACATGCAATAACCACTGGCTGATCCATGTGTGGTTTGTGGAAAGAACACACATGCAATGACTCGGGGGGATCCATGTGTGGTTTTTGGAAAGAACACACATGCAATGACTCTAGTGGATCCATATGTGATTTGTGAAAAGAACACACATGCAATGACTCTAGTGGATACATATGTGGTTTGTGGAAATAACACACATGCAATGAACTCTAATGGATCCAATTGTGGTTTGTGGAAAGAACACACATGCAATGACACTGGTTGATCCATATGTGATTTGTGGAAAGAACACGCATGCAATGACTCAGGTCGATCCATGTCTGGTTTGTGGAAAGAATACACATGCAATGACCACTGGTTGATCCATGTGTGGTTTGTGGAAAGAACGCACATGCAATGACTCTAGTGCGGGTTTTAGTATAACAACACACATGCAATGACTCTAGTGCTGGTTTTAGTATAAGAACACACATGCAATGACTCTAGTGCTGGTTTTAGTATAAGAACACACATGCAATGACTCTAGTGGATCCATATGTGGTTTGTGTAAAAGAACACACATGCAATGACCACTGGTTGATCCATATGTTGTTTGTGGAAAGAACACACATGCAATGACACTGGTGGATCCATATGTGGTTTGTTAAAAGAACACACATGCAATGACTCTAGTGCATCCATATGTGGTTTGTAGAATAGAACACACATGCAATTACCACGGGTTCATCCATAAGTGGTTTGTGGAAAGAACACACATGGAATGACACTGATGGATCCATATGTGGTTTGTCAAAAGAACACACATGCAATGACTCTAGTGCTGGTTTTAGTATAAGAACACACATGCAATGACTCTAGTGGGTCCATATGTGGTTTGTGAAAAGAACACACATGCAATGACTCTAGTGGGTCCATATATGGTTTCTAAAAAGAACACACACGCAATGGCTCTAGTGGATCCATATGTGGTTTGTGGAAAGAACACACATGCAATAACACCGGTTGATCCTATGTGGTTTGTGGAAAGAACACACATGCAATGACTCAGGGGGATCCATGTGTGGCTTGTGGAAAGAACACAAATGCAATGACTCTAGTGGAACCATTTCTGGTTTGTGGAAAAGAACACACATGCAATGACACTGGTGGATCCATATGTGGTTTGTGAAAAGAACACACATGCAATAACTCTAGTGCGTCCAAATGTGGTTTGTGGAAAAAAGAACACACATGCAATGACCACTTGTTCATCCATAAGTGGTTTGTGAAAAGAACACACATGCAATGACACTGGTGGATCCATATGTGGTTTGTCAAAAGAACACACATGCAATGACTCTAGTGCTGGTTTTATTATAAGAACACACATGCAATGACTCTAGTGGGTCCATATGTGGTTTGTGAAAAGAACACACATGCAATGACTCTAGTGGATCCATATGTGGTTTGTGGAAAAGAACACACATGCAATAACCACTGGCTGATCCATGTGTGGTTTGTGGAAAGAACACACATGCAATGACTCAGGGGGATCCGTGTGTGGTTTGTGGAAAGAACACACATGCAATGACTCTAGTGGATCCATATGTGATTTGTGAAAAGAACACACATGCAATGACTCTAGTGGATACATATGTGGTTTGTGGAAATAACACACATGCAATGAACTCTAATGGATCCAAATGTGGTTTGTGGAAAGAACACACATGGAATGACACTGGTTGATCCATATGTGATTTGTGGAAAGAACACACATGCAGTGACTCAGGTCGATTCATGTGTGGTTTGTGGAAATAACACACATGCAATGACCACTGGTTGATCCATGTGTGGTTTGTGGAAAGAACGCACATGCAATGACTCTAGTGCGTGTTTTAGTATAAGAACACACATGCAATGACTCTAGTGCTGGTTTTAGTATAAGAACACACATGCAATGACTCTAGTGGGTCCATATGTGGTTTGTGAAAAGAACATGCATTCAATAACTCTAGTGGATCCATATGTGGTTTGTGGAAAAGAACACACATGCAATGACCACTGGTTGATCCATATGTTGTTTGTGGAAAGAACACACAAGAAGTGAACACTGGTTGATCCACGTGTGGTTTGTGGAAAGAACACACATGCAATGACTCAGGGGGATCCATGTGTGGTTTGTGGAAAGAACACACATGCAATGACACTGGTTGATCCATATGTGGTTTTTGGAAAGAACACAAATGCAATGACTCGGGGGGATCCATGTGTGGTTTGTGGAAAGAACACACATGCAATGACTCTAGTGGATCCATATGTGATTTGTGACAATAACACCCATGCAATGACTCTAGTGGATACATATGTGGTTTGTGGAAATAACACACATGAATGAACTCTAATGGATCCAAATGTGGTTTGTGGAAAGAACACACATGCAATGACACTGGTTGATCCATATGTGATTTGTGGAAAGAACACGCATTCAATGACATGGGTCGATCCATGTGTGGTTTGTGGAAAGAACACACATACAATGACCACTGATTGATCCATGTGTGGTTTGTGGAAAGAACGCACATGCAATGACTCTAGTGCGGGTTTTAGTATAAGAACACACATGCAATGACTCTAGTGCTGGTTTTAGTATAAGAACACACATGGAATGACTCTAGTGGGTCCATATGTGGTTTGTGAAAAGAACATACAAGCAATGACTCTAGTGGATCCATATGTGGTTTGTGGAAAATAACACACATGCAATGACCACTGGTTGATCCATATGTGGTTTGTGGAAAGAACACACATGCAATGACACTGGTGGATCCATATGTGGTTTGTGAAAAGAACACACATGCAATGACTCTAGTGCATCCATATGTGGTTTGTAGAAAAGAACACACATGCAATGACCACTGGTTCATCCATAAGTGGTTTGTGGAAAGAACACACATGACATGCCACTGGTGGATCCATATGTGGTTTGTCAAAAGAACACACATGCAATGACTCTAGTGCTGGTTTTATTATAAGAACATACATGCAATGACTCTAGTGGGTCCATATGTGGTTTGTGAAAAGAACACACATGCAATGACTCTAGTGGATCCATATGTGGTTTGTGGAAAAGAACACACATGCAATAACCACTGGCTGATCCATGTGTGGTTTGTGGAAAGAACACACATGCAATGACTCAGGGGGATCCATGTGTGGTTTGTGGAAAGAACACACATGCAATGACTCTAGTGGATCCATATGTGATTTGTGAAAAGAACACACATGCAATGACTCTAGTGGATACATATGTGGTTTGTGGAAATAACACACATGCAATGAACTCTAATGGATCCAAATGTGGTTTGTGGAAAGAACACACATGGAATGACACTGGTTGATCCATATGTGATTTGTGGAAAGAACACACATGCAATTACTCAGGTCGATTCATGTGTGGTTTGTGGAAAGAACACACATGCAATGACCAATGGTTGATCCATGTGTGGTTTGTGGAAAGAACGCACATGCAATGACTCTAGTGCGCGTTTTAGTATAAGAACACACATGCAATGACTCTAGTGCTGGTTTTAGTATAAGAACACACATGCAATGACTCTAGTGGGTCCATATGTGGTTTGTGAAAAGAACATACATGCAATGACTCTAGTGGATCCATATGTGGTTTGTGGAAAAGAACACACATGCAATGACCACTGGTTGATCCATATGTTGTTTGTGGAAAGAACACACAAGAAGTGAACACTGGTTGATCCACGTGTGGTTTGTGGAAAGAACACACATGCAATGACTCAGGGGGATCCATGTGTGGTTTGTGGAAAGAACACACATGCAATGACACTGGTTGATCCATATGTGGTTTTTGGAAAGAACACAAATGCAATGACTCGGGGGGATCCATGTTTGGTTTGTGGAAAGAACACACATGCAATCACTCGAGTGGATCCATATGTGATTTGTGAAAATAACACACATGCAATGACTCTAGTGGATACATATGTGGTTTGTGGAAATAACACACATGCAATGAACTCTAATGGATCCAAATGTGGTTTGTGGAAAGAACACACATGCAATGACACTGGTTGATCCATATGTGATTTGTGGAAAGAACACGACTGCAATGACATGGGTCGATCCATGTGTGGTTTGTGGAAAGAACACACATGCAATGACCACTGATTGATCCATGTGTGGTTTGTGGAAAGAACGCACATGCAATGATTCTAGTGCGGGTTTTAGTATAAGAACACACATGCAATGACTCTAGTGCTGGTTTTAGTATAAGAACACACATGGAATGACTCTAGTGGGTCCATATGTGGTTTGTGAAAAGAACATACAAGCAATGACTCTAGTGGATCCATATGTGGTTTGTGGAAAATAACACACATGCAATGACACTGGTGGATCCATATGTGGTTTGTGAAAAGAACACACATGCAATGACTCTAGTGCATCCATATGTGGTTTGTAGAAAAGAACACACATGCAATGACCACTGGTTCATCCATAAGTGGTTTGTGGAAAGAACACACATGCAATGACACTGGTGGATCCATATGTGGTTTGTCAAAAGAACACACATGCAATGACTCTAGTGCTGGTTTTATTATAAGAACATACATGCGATGACTCTAGTGGGTCCATATGTGGTTTGTGAAAAGAACACACATGCGATGACTCTAGTGGATCCATATGTGGTTTGTGGAAAAGAACACACATGCAATAACCACTGGCTGATCCATGTGTGGTTTGTGGAAAGAACACACATGCAATGACTCAGGGGGATCCATGTGTGGTTTGTGGAAAGAACACACATGCAATGACTCTAGTGGATCCATATGTGATTTGTGAGAAGAACACACATGCAATGACTCTAGTGGATACATATGTGGTTTGTGGAAATAACACACATGCAATGAACTCTAATGGATTCAAATGTGGTTTGTGGAAAGAACAGACATGCAATGACACTGGTTAATCCATATGTGATTTGTGGAAAGAACACGCATGCAATGACTCAGGTTGATCCATGTCTGGTTTGTGGAAAGAATACACATGCAATGACCACTGGTTGATCCATGTCTGGTTTGTGGAAAGAACGGACATGCAATGACTCTAGTGCGGGTTTTAGTATAACAACACACATGCAATGACTCTAGTGCTGGTTTTAGTATAAGAACACACATGCAATGACTCTAGTGCTGGTTTTAGTATAAGAACACACATGCAATGACTCTAGTGGATCCATATGTGGTTTGTGGAAAAGAACACACATGCAATGACCACTGGTTGATCCATATGTTGTTTGTGGAAAGAACACACATGCAATGACACTGATGGATCCATATGTGGTTTGTGAAAAGAATACACATGCAATGACTCTAGTGCATCCATATGTGGTTTGTAGAAAAGAAAACACATGCAATGACCACTGGTTCATCCATAAGTGGTTTGTGGAAAGAACACACATGCAATGACACTGATGGATCCATATGTGGTTTGTCAAAAGAACACACATGCAATGACTCTAGTGCTGGTTTTAGTATAAGAACACACATGCAATGACTCTAGTGGGTCCATATGTGGTTTGTGAAAAGAACACACATGCAATAACTCTAGTGGATCCATATGTGGTTTGTGGAAAAGAACACACATGCAATAACCACTGGCTAATCCATGTGTGGTTCATGACAGGAACACACATGCAGTGACCACCGGTCGATCCATGTGCGTTTGTGGAAAGAACACACATGCAATGACTCTAGTGGGTCCATATGTGGTTTCTAAAAAGTACACACATGCAATGACTCTAGTGGACCCATATGTGGTTTGTGGAAAGAACACACATGCAATGACTCAGGGGGATCCATGTGTGGTTTGTACAAAGAACACACATGCAATGACTCTAGTGGAACCATTTGTGGTTTGTGGAAAAGAACACACATGCAATGACCACTGGTTGATCCATATGTTGTTTGTGGAAAGAACACCCATGCAATGACACTGGTGGATCCATATGTGGTTTGTGAAAAGAACACACATGCAATGACTCTAGTGCGTCCATATGTGGTTTGTGGAAAAGAACACACATGGAATGACCACTTGTTCATCCATAAGTGGTTTGTGGAAAGAACACACATGCAATGACACTGGTAGATCCATATGTGGTTTGTCAAAAGAACACACAAGCAATTACTCTAGTGCTGGTTTTATTATAAGAACACACATGCAATGACTCTATTGGGTCCATTTGTGGTTTGTGAAAAGAACACACATGCGATGACTCTAGTGAATCCATATGTGGTTTGTGGAAAAGAACACACATGTAATAACCACAGGCTGATCCATGTGTGGTTTGTGGAAAGAACACAGATGCAATGACTCAGGGGGATCCATGTGTGGTTTGTGGAAAGAACACACATGCAATGACTCTAGTGGATCCATATGTGATTTGTGAAAAGAACACACATGCAATGAGTCTAGTGGATACATATGTGGTTTGTGGAAATAACACACATGCAATGAACTCTAATGGATCCAAATGTGGTTTGTGGAAATAACACACATGCAATGACACTGGTTGATCCATATGTGATTTGTAGAAAGAACACACATGCAATGACTCAGGTCGATCCATATGTGGTTTGTGGAAAGGACACACATGCAATGACACTGGCGGATCCATATGTGGTTTGTGAAAAGAACACACATGCAATGATTCTAGTGCATCCATATGTGGTTTGTAGAAAAGAACACACATGCAATGACCACAGGTTCATCCATAAGTGGTTTGTGGAAAGAATACACATGCAATGACACTAATGGATCCTTATGTGGTTTGTCAAAAGAACACACATGCAATGACTCTAGTGCTGGTTTTAGTATAAGAACACACATGCAATGACTCTAGTGCTGGTTTTAGTATAAGAACACACATGCAATGACTCTAGTGGGTCCATATGTGGTTTGTGAAAAGAACACACATGCAATAACTCTAGTGGATCCATATGTGGTTTGTGGAAAAGAACACACATGCAATAACCACTGGCTAATCCATGTGTGGTTCATGACAGGAACACACATGCAGTGACCACTGGTCGATCCATGTGTGGTTTGTGGAAAGAACACACATGCAATGACTCTAGGGGGTCCATATGTGGTTTCTAAAAAGATCACACATGCAATGACTCTAGTGGATCCATATGTGGTTTGTGGAAAGAACAAACATGCAATGACTCAGGGGGATCCATGTGTCGTTTGTAGAAAGAACCGACATGCAATGAGTCTAGTGGAACCATTTGTGGTTTGTGGAAAAGAACACACATAAATGACCACTGGTTGATCCATATGTTGTTTGTGGAAAGAGCACACATGCAATGACACTGGTTGATCCATATGTGGTTTGTGAAAAGAACACACATGCAATGACTCTAGTGCGTCCATATGTGGTTTGTGGAAAAGAACACACATGCAATGACCACTTGTTCATCCATAAGTGGTTTGTGGAAAGAACACACATGCAATGACACTAGTAGATCCATATGTGGTTTGTCAAAAGAACACACAAGCAATGACTCTAGTGCTGGTTTTATTATAAGAACACACATGCAATGACTCTAGTGGGTCCATATGTGGTTTGTGAAAAGAACACACATGCGATGACTCTAGTGGATCCATATGTGATTTGTGGAAAAGAACACACATGCAATAACCACTGGCTGATCCCTGTGTGGTTTGTGGAAAGAACACACATGCAATGACTCAGGAGGATCCATGTGTGGTTTGTGGAAAGAACACACATGCAATGACTCTAGTGGATCCATATGTGAGTTGTGAAAAGAACACACATGCAATGACTCTAGTGGATACATATGTGGTTTGTGGAAATAACACACATGCAATGAACTCTAATGGATCCAAATGTGGTTTGTGGAAATAACACACATGCAATGACACTGGTTGGTCCATATGTGATTTGTGGAAAGAACACACATGCAATAACTCAGGTCGATCCATGTGTCGTTTGTGGAAAGAACACACATGCAATGACCACTGGTTGATCCATGTGTCGTTTGTGGAAAGAACGCACATGCAATGACTCGAGTGCGCGTTTTAGTATAAGAACAGACATGCAAAGACTCTAGTGCTAGTTTTAGTATAAGAACATACATGCAATGACTCTAGAGGATCCATATGTGGTTTGTGGAAAAGAACACACATGCAATGACCACTGGTTGATCCATCTGTGGTTTGTGGAAAGTACACACATGCAATGACACTGGTGGATCCATATGTGGTTTGTCAAAAGAACACACATGCAATGACTCTAGTGGATCCATATGTGGTTTGTGGAAAGAACACACATGCAATGACACTGGTTGATCCATATGTGGTTTGTGGAAAGAACACAAATGCAATGACTCAGGGGGATCCATGTGTGGTTTGTGGAAAGAACACACATGCAATGACTCTAGTGGATCCATATGTGATTTGTGAAAAGAACACACATGCAATGACTCTAGTGGATAGATATGTGGTTTGTGGAAATAACACACATGCAATGACACTGGTTGATCCATATGTGATTTGTGGAAAGAACACGACTGCAATGACATGGGTCGATCCATGTGTGGTTTGTGGAAAGAACACACATGCAATGACCACTGATTGATCCATGTGTGGTTTGTGGAAAGAACGCACATGCAATGATTCTAGTGCGGGTTTTAGTATAAGAACACACATGCAATGACTCTAGTGCTGGTTTTAGTATGAGAACACACATGGAATGACTCTAGTGGGTCCATATGTGGTTTGTGAAAAGAACATACAAGCAATGACTCTAGTGGATCCATATGTGGTTTGTGGAAAATAACACACATGCAATGACACTGGTGGATCCATATGTGGTTTGTGAAAAGAACACACATGCAATGACTCTAGTGCATCCATATGTGGTTTGTAGAAAAGAACACACATGCAATGACCACTGGTTCATCCATAAGTGGTTTGTGGAAAGAACACACATGCAATGACACTGGTGGATCCATATGTGGTTTGTCAAAAGAACACACATGCAATGACTCTAGTGCTGGTTTTATTATAAGAACATACATGCGATGACTCTAGTGGGTCCGTATGTGGTTTGTGAAAAGAACACACATGCGATGACTCTAGTGGATCCATATGTGGTTTGTGGAAAAGAACACACATGCAATAACCACTGGCTGATCCATGTGTGGTTTGTGGAAAGAACACACATGCAATGACTCAGGGGGATCCATGTGTGGTTTGTGGAAAGAACACACATGCAATGACTCTAGTGGATCCATATGTGATTTGTGAGAAGAACACACATGCAATGACTCTAGTGGATACATATATGGTTTGTGGAAATAACACACATGCAATGAACTCTAATGGATTCAAATGTGGTTTGTGGAAAGAACAGACATGCAATGACACTGGTTAATCCATATGTGATTTGTGGAAAGAACACGCATGCAATGACTCAGGTTGATCCATGTCTGGTTTGTGGAAAGAATACACATGCAATGACCACTGGTTGATCCATGTCTGGTTTGTGGAAAGAACGGACATGCAATGACTCTAGTGCGGGTTTTAGTATAACAACACACATGCAATGACTCTAGTGCTGGTTTTAGTATAAGAACACACATGCAATGACTCTAGTGCTGGTTTTAGTATAAGAACACACATGCAATGACTCTAGTGGATCCATATGTGGTTTGTGGAAAAGAACACACATGCAATGACCACTGGTTGATCCATATATTGTTTGTGGAAAGAACACACATGCAATGACACTGATGGATCCATATGTGGTTTGTGAAAAGAATACACATGCAATGACTCTAGTGCATCCATATGTGGTTTGTAGAAAAGAAAACACATGCAATGACCACTGGTTCATCCATAAGTGGTTTGTGGAAAGAACACACATGCAATGACACTGATGGATCCATATGTGGTTTGTCAAAAGAACACACATGAAATGACTCTAGTGCTGGTTTTAGTATAAGAACACACATGCAATGACTCTAGTGGGTCCATATGTGGTTTGTGAAAAGAACACACATGCAATAACTCTAGTGGATCCATATGTGGTTTGTGGAAAAGAACACACATGCAATAACCACTGGCTAATCCATGTGTGGTTCATGACAGGAACACACATGCAGTGACCACCGGTCGATCCATGTGCGTTTGTGGAAAGAACACACATGCAATGACTCTAGTGGGTCCATATGTGGTTTCTAAAAAGTACACACATGCAATGACTCTAGTGGACCCATATGTGGTTTGTGGAAAGAACACACATGCAATGACTCAGGGGGATCCATGTGTGGTTTGTACAAAGAACACACATGCAATGACTCTAGTGGAACCATTTGTGGTTTGTGGAAAAGAACACACATGCAATGACCACTGGTTGATCCATATGTTGTTTGTGGAAAGAACACCCATGCAATGACACTGGTGGATCCATATGTGGTTTGTGAAAAGAACACACATGCAATGACTCTAGTGCGTCCATATGTGGTTTGTGGAAAAGAACACACATGCAATGACCACTTGTTCATCCATAAGTGGTTTGTGGAAAGAACACACATGCAATGACACTGGTAGATCCATATGTGGTTTGTCAAAAGAACACACAAGCAATTACTCTAGTGCTGGTTTTATTATAAGAACACACATGCAATGACTCTATTGGGTCCATTTGTGGTTTGTGAAAAGAACACACATGCGATGACTCTAGTGAATCCATATGTGGTTTGTGGAAAAGAACACACACGTAATAACCACTGGCTGATCCATGTGTGGTTTGTGGAAAGAACACAGATGCAATGACTCAGGGGGATCCATGTGTGGTTTGTGGAAAGAACACACATGCAATGACTCTAGTGGATCCATATGTGATTTGTGAAAAGAACACACATGCAATGAGTCTAGTGGATACATATGTGGTTTGTGGAAATAACACACATGCAATGAACTCTAATGGATCCAAATGTGGTTTGTGGAAATAACACACATGCAATGACACTGGTTGATCCATATGTGATTTGTAGAAAGAACACACATGCAATGACTCAGGTCGATCCATATGTGGTTTGTGGAAAGGACACACATGCAATGACACTGGCGGATCCATATGTGGTTTGTGAAAAGAACACACATGCAATGATTCTAGTGCATCCATATGTGGTTTGTAGAAAAGAACACACATGCAATGACCACAGGTTCATCCATAAGTGGTTTGTGGAAAGAATACACATGCAATGACACTAATGGATCCTTATGTGGTTTGTCAAAAGAACACACATGCAATGACTCTAGTGCTGGTTTTAGTATAAGAACACACATGCAATGACTCTAGTGCTGGTTTTAGTATAAGAACACACATGCAATGACTCTAGTGGGTCCATATGTGGTTTGTGAAAAGAACACACATGCAATAACTCTAGTGGATCCATATGTGGTTTGTGGAAAAGAACACACATGCAATAACCACTGGCTAATCCATGTGTGGTTCATGACAAGAACACACATGCAGTGACCACTGGTCGATCCATGTGTGGTTTGTGGAAAGAACACACATGCAATGACTCTAGTGGGTCCATATGTGGTTTCTAAAAAGAACACACATGCAATGACTCTAGTGGATCCATATGTGGTTTGTGGAAAGAACAAACATGCAATGACTCAGGGGGATCCATGTGTCGTTTGTAGAAAGAACCGACATGCAATGACTCTAGTGGAACCATTTGTGGTTTGTGGAAAAGAACACACATAAATGACCACTGGTTGATCCATATGTTGTTTGTGGAAAGAGCACACATGCAATGACACTGGTTGATCCATATGTGGTTTGTGAAAAGAACACACATGCAATGACTCTAGTGCGTCCATATGTGGTTTGTGGAAAAGAACACACATGCAATGACCACTTGTTCATCCATAAGTGGTTTGTGGAAAGAACACACATGCAATGACACTAGTAGATCCATATGTGGTTTGTCAAAAGAACACACAAGCAATGACTCTAGTGCTGGTTTTATTATAAGAACACACATGCAATGACTCTAGTGGGTCCATATGTGGTTTGTGAAAAGAACACACATGCGATGACTCTAGTGGATCCATATGTGATTTGTGGAAAAGAACACACATGCAATAACCACTGGCTGATCCCTGTGTGGTTTGTGGAAAGAACACACATGCAATGACTCAGGAGGATCCATGTGTGGTTTGTGGAAAGAACACACATGCAATGACTCTAGTGGATCCATATGTGAGTTGTGAAAAGAACACACATGCAATGACTCTAGTGGATACATATGTGGTTTGTGGAAATAACACACATGCAATGAACTCTAATGGATCCAAATGTGGTTTGTGGAAATAACACACATGCAATGACACTGGTTTGTCCATATGTGATTTGTGGAAAGAACACACATGCAATAACTCAGGTCGATCCATGTGTCGTTTGTGGAAAGAACACACATGCAATGACCACTGGTTGATCCATGTGTCGTTTGTGGAAAGAACGCACATGCAATGACTCGAGTGCGCGTTTTAGTATAAGAACAGACATGCAAAGACTCTAGTGCTAGTTTTAGTATAAGAACATACATGCAATGACTCTAGAGGATCCATATGTGGTTTGTGGAAAAGAACACACATGCAATGACCACTGGTTGATCCATCTGTGGTTTGTGGAAAGTACACACATGCAATGACACTGGTGGATCCATATGTGGTTTGTCAAAAGAACACACATGCAATGACTCTAGTGGATCCATATGTGGTTTGTGGAAAGAACACACATGCAATGACACTGGTTGATCCATATGTGGTTTGTGGAAAGAACACAAATGCAATGACTCAGGGGGATCCATGTGTGGTTTGTGGAAAGAACACACATGCAATGACTCTAGTGGATCCATATGTGATTTGTGAAAAGAACACACATGCAATGACTCTAGTGGATACATATGTGGTTTGTGGAAATAACACACATGCAATGAACTCTAATGGATCCAAATGTGGTTTGTGGAAAGAACACACATGGAATGACACTGGTTTATCCATATGTGATTTGTGGAAAGAACACGCATGCAATGACTTAGGTCGATCCATGTGTGGTTTGTGGAAAGAACACACATGCAATGACCAATGGTTAATCCATGTGTGGTTTATGAAAAGAACGCACATGCAATGACTCTAGATCGGGTTTTAGTATAAGAACACACATGCAATGACTCTAGTGCTGGTTTAGTATAAGAACACACATGCAATGACTCTAGTGGGTCCATATGTGGTTTGTGAAAAGAACATACATGCAATGAATCTAGTGGATCCATATGTGGTTTGTGGAAAAGAACACACATGCAATGACCACTGGTTGATCCATATGTGGTTTGTGGAAAGAACACACATGCAATGACACTGGTGGGTCCATATGTGGTTTGTGAAAAGAACACACATGCAATGACTCTAGTGCATCCATATGTGGTTTGTGGAAAACAACACACATGCAATGACCACTGGTTCTGGTTCATCCATAAGTGGTTTATGGAAAGAACACACATGCAATGACACTAATGGATCCATGTGTGGTTTGTCAAAAGAACGCACATGCAATGACTCTAGTGCTGGTTTTAGTATTAGAACACACATGCAATGACTCTAGTGGGTCCATATGTGGTTTGTGAAAAGAACACACATGCAATGACTCTAGTGGATCCATATGTGGTTTGTGTAAAAGAACACACATGCAATAACCACTAGCTGATCCATGTGTGGTTTGTGGAAAGAAACACACATGCAATGACTCAGGGGGATCCATGTGTGGTTTGTGGAAAGAAAACACATGCAATGACTCTAGTGGATACATATGTCGTTTGTGGAAATAACACACATGCAATGACACTGGTTGATCCATATGTGATTTGTGCAAAGAACACACATGAAATGACTCAGGTCGATCCATGTGTGGTTTGTGGAAAGAACACACATGCAATGACCACTAATTGATCCATGTGTGGTTTGTGGAAAGAACGCACATGCAATGACTCTAGTGCGGGTTTTAGTATAAGAACACACATGCAATGACTCTAGTGCTGGTTTTAGTATAAGAACACACATGTAATGACTCTAGTGGGTCCATATGTGGTTTGTGAAAAGATAATACATGCAATGACTCTAGTGGATCCATATGTGGTTTGTGGAAAAGAACACACATGCAATGACCACTGGTTTATCCATAAGTGGTTTGTGGAAAGTACACACATGCAATGACACTGGTGGATCCATATGTGGTTTATCAAAAGAACACACATGCAATGACTCTAGTGGATCCATATGTGGTTTGTGGAAAGAACACACATGCAATGACACTGGTTTATCCATATGTGATTTGTGGAAAGAACACGCATGCAATGACTCAGGTCGATCCATGTGTGGTTTGTGGAAAGAACACACATGCAATGACCAATGGTTGATCAATGTGTGGTTTGTGGAAAGAACGCACATGCAATGACTCTAGTGCGGGTTTTAGTATAAGAACACACATGCAATGACTCTAGTGCTGGTTTTAGTATAGGAACACACATGCAATGACTCTAGTGCTGGTTTTAGTATAAGAACACACATGCAATGACTCTAGTGGGTCCATATGTGGTTTGTGAAAAGAACACACATGCAATAACTCTAGTGGATCCATATGTGGTTTGTGGAAAAGAACACACATGCAATAACCACTGGCTAATCCATGTGTGGTTCATGACAGGAACACACATGCAGTGACCACTGGTCGATCCATGTGTGGTTTGTGGAAAGAACACACATGCAATGACTCTAGTGGGTCCATATGTGGTTTCTAAAAAGAACACACATGCAATGACTCTAGTGGATCCATATGTGGTTTGTGGAAAGAACAAACATGCAATGACTCAGGGGGATCCATGTGTCGTTTGTAGAAAGAACCGACATGCAATGACTCTAGTGGAACCATTTGTGGTTTGTGGAAAAGAACACACATAAATGACCACTGGTTGATCCATATGTTGTTTGTGGAAAGAGCACACATGCAATGACACTGGTTGATCCATATGTGGTTTGTGAAAAGAACACACATGCAATGACTCTAGTGCGTCCATATGTGGTTTGTGGAAAAGAACACACATGCAATGACCACTTGTTCATCCATAAGTGGTTTGTGGAAAGAACACACATGCAATGACACTAGTAGATCCATATGTGGTTTGTCAAAAGAACACACAATCAATGACTCTAGTGCTGGTTTTATTATAAGAACACACATGCAATGACTCTAGTGGGTCCATATGTGGTTTGTGAAAAGAACACACATGCGATGACTCTAGTGGATCCATATGTGATTTGTGGAAAAGAACACACATGCAATAACCACTGGCTGATCCCTGTGTGGTTTGTGGAAAGAACACACATGCAATGACTCAGGAGGATCCATGTGTGGTTTGTGGAAAGCACACACATGCAATGACTCTAGTGGATCCATATGTGAGTTGTGAAAAGAACACACATGCAATGACTCTAGTGGATACATATGTGGTTTGTGGAAATAACACACATGCAATGAACTCTAATGGATCCAAATGTGGTTTGTGGAAATAACACACATGCAATGACACTGGTTGGTCCATATGTGATTTGTGGAAAGAACACACATGCAATAACTCAGGTCGATCCATGTGTCGTTTGTGGAAAGAACACACATGCAATGACCACTGGTTGATCCATGTGTCGTTTGTGGAAAGAACGCACATGCAATGACTCGAGTGCGCGTTTTAGTATAAGAACAGACATGCAAAGACTCTAGTGCTAGTTTTAGTATAAGAACATACATGCAATGACTCTAGAGGATCCATATGTGGTTTGTGGAAAAGAACACACATGCAATGACCACTGGTTGATCCATCTGTGGTTTGTGGAAAGTACACACATGCAATGACACTGGTGGATCCATATGTGGTTTGTCAAAAGAACACACATGCAATGACTCTAGTGGATCCATATGTGGTTTGTGGAAAGAACACACATGCAATGACACTGGTTGATCCATATGTGGTTTGTGGAAAGAACACAAATGCAATGACTCGGGGGGATCCATGTGTGGTTTGTGGAAAGAACACACATGCAATGACTCTAGTGGATCCATATGTGATTTGTGAAAAGAACACACATGCAATGACTCTAGTGGATACATATGTGGTTTGTGGAAATAACACATATGCAATGAACTCTAATGGATCCAAATGTGGTTTGTGGAAAGAACACACATGGAATGACACTGGTTTATCCATATGTGATTTGTGGAAAGAACACGCATGCAATGACTTAGGTCGATCCATGTGTGGTTTGTGGAAAGAACACACATGCAATGACCAATGGTTAATCCATGTGTGGTTTATGAAAAGAACGCACATGCAATGACTCTAGAGCGGGTTTTAGTATAAGAACACACATGCAATGACTCTAGTGCTGGTTTAGTATAAGAACACACATGCAATGACTCTAGTGGGTCCATATGTGGTTTGTGAAAAGAACATACATGCAATGAATCTAGTGGATCCATATGTGGTTTGTGGAAAAGAACACACATGCAATGACCACTGGTTGATCCATATGTGGTTTGTGGAAAGAACACACATGCAATGACACTGGTGGGTCCATATGTGGTTTGTGAAAAGAACACACATGCAATGACTCTAGTGCATCCATATGTGGTTTGTGGAAAACAACACACATGCAATGACCACTGGTTCTGGTTCATCCATAAGTGGTTTATGGAAAGAACACACATGCAATGACACTAATGGATCCATGTGTGGTTTGTCAAAAGAACGCACATGCAATGACTCTAGTGCTGGTTTTAGTATTAGAACACACATGCAATGACTCTAGTGGGTCCATATGTGGTTTGTGAAAAGAACACACATGCAATGACTCTAGTGGATCCATATGTGGTTTGTGTAAAAGAACACACATGCAATAACCACTAGCTGATCCATGTGTGGTTTGTGGAAAGAAACACACATGCAATGACTCAGGGGGATCCATGTGTGGTTTGTGGAAAGAAAACACATGCAATGACTCTAGTGGATACATATGTCGTTTGTGGAAATAACACACATGCAATGACACTGGTTGATCCATATGTGATTTGTGCAAAGAACACACATGAAATGACTCAGGTCGATCCATGTGTGGTTTGTGGAAAGAACACACATGCAATGACCACTAATTGATCCATGTGTGGTTTGTGGAAAGAACGCACATGCAATGACTCTAGTGCGGGTTTTAGTATAAGAACACACATGCAATGACTCTAGTGCTGGTTTTAGTATAAGAACACACATGTAATGACTCTAGTGGGTCCATATGTGGTTTGTGAAAAGATAATACATGCAATGACTCTAGTGGATCCATATGTGGTTTGTGGAAAAGAAAACACATGCAATGACCACTGGTTTATCCATAAGTGGTTTGTGGAAAGTACACACATGCAATGACACTGGTGGATCCATATGTGGTTTATCAAAAGAACACACATGCAATGACTCTAGTGGATCCATATGTGGTTTGTGGAAAGAACACACATGCAATGACACTGGTTTATCCATATGTGATTTGTGGAAAGAACACGCATGCAATGACTCAGGTCGATCCATGTGTGGTTTGTGGAAAGAACACACATGCAATGACCAATGGTTGATCAATGTGTGGTTTGTGGAAAGAACGCACATGCAATGACTCTAGTGCGGGTTTTAGTATAAGAACACACATGCAATGACTCTAGTGCTGGTTTTAGTATAAGAACACACATGCAATGACTCTAGTGGGTCAATATGTGGTTTGTGAAAAGAACATACATTCAATGAATCTAGTGGATCCATATGTGGTTTGTGGAAAAGAACACACATGCAATGACGACTGGTTGATCCATATGTGGTTTGTGGAAAGAACACACATGCAATGACACTGGTGGATCCATATGTGGTTTGTGAAAAGAACACACATGCAATGACTCTAGTGGATCCATATGTGGTTTGTGGAAAAGAACACACATGCAATGACCACTGGTTGATCCATATGTTGTTTGTGGAAAGAACACACATGCAATGACACTGATGGATCCATATGTGGTTTGTGAAAAGAATACACATGCAATGACTCTAGTGCATCCATATGTGGTTTGTGGAAAAGAAAACACATGCAATGACCACTGGTTCATCCATAAGTAGTTTGTGGAAAGAACACACATGCAATGACACTGATGGATCCATATGTGGTTTGTCAAAAGAACACACATGCAATGACTCTAGTGCTGGTTTTAGTATAAGAACACACATGCAATGACTCTAGTGGGTCCATATGTGGTTTGTGAAAAGAACACACATGCAATAACTCTAGTGGATCCATATGTGGTTTGTGGAAAAGAACACACATGCAATAACCACTGGTTAATCCATGTGTGGTTCATGACAGGAACACACATGCAGTGACCACTGGTCGATCCATGTGTGGTTTGTGGAAAGAACACACATGCAATGACTCTAGTGGGTCCATATGTGGTTTCTAAAAAGAACACACATGCAATGACTCTAGTGGATCCATATGTGGTTTGTGGAAAGAACACACATGCAATGACTCAGGGGGATCCATGTGTGGTTTGTAGAAAGAACACACATGCAATGACTCTAGTGGAACCATTTGTGGTTTGTGGAAAAGAACACACATGCAATGACCACTGGTTGAACCATATGTAGTTTGTGGAAATAAAACACATGCAATGACCAGTGGTTCATCCATAAGTGGTTTGTGAAAAGAGCACACCTGTAATAACTCTAGTGGATCCATATGTGGTTTGTGGAAAAGAACACACATGCAATAACCACTGGCTAATCCATGTGTGGTTCATGACAGGAACACACATGCAGTGACCACTGGTCGATCCATGTGTGGTTTGTAGAAAGAACACACATGCAATGACTCTAGTGGAACCATTTGTGGTTTCTGGAAAAGAACACACATGCAATGACCACTGGTTGATCCATATGTAGTTTGTGGAAAGAACACACATGCAATGACACTGGTGGATCCATATGTGGTTTGTGAAAAGAACACACATGCAATGACTCTAGTGCGTCCATATGTGGTTTGTGGAAAAGAACACACATGAAATGACCACTTGTTCATCCATAAGTGGTTTATGGAAAGAACACACATGCAATGACACTGGTAGATCCATATGTGGTTTGTCAAAAGAACACACAAGCAATGACTCTAGTGCTGGTTTTATTATAAGAACACACATGCAATGACTCTAGTGGGTCCATATGTGGTTTGTGAAAAGAACACACATGCGCTGACTCTAGTGGATCCATATGTGGTTTGTGGGAAAGAACACACATGCAATAACCACTGGCTGATCCATGCGTGGTTTGTGTAAAGAACACACATACAATGACTCAGGGGGGTCCATGTGTGGTTTGTGGAAAGAACACACATGCAATGACTCTAGTGGATCCATATGTGATTTGTGAAAATAACACACATGCAATGACTCTAGTGGATACATATGTGGTTTGTGGAAATAACACACATGCAATGAACTCTAATGGATCCAAATGTGGTTTGTGGAAATAACACACATGCAATGACACTAGTTGATCCATATGTGATTTGTGGAAAGAACACACATGCAATGACTCAGGTCGATCCATGTGTGGTTTGTTGAAAGAACACACATGCAATGACCACTGGTTGATCCATGTGTTGTTTGTGGAAAGAACGCACATGCAATGACTCTAGTGCGCATTTTAGTATAAGAACACACATGCAATGACTCTAGTGCTGGTTTTAGTATAAGAACACACATGCAATGACTCTAGTGGGTCCATATGTGGTTTGTGAAAAGAACAGACATGCATTGAATCTAGTGGATCCATATGTGGTTTGTGGAAAGAACACACATGCAATGACACTAGTTTATCCATATGTGATTTGTGGAAAGAACACGCATGCAATGACTCAGGTCGATCCATGTGTGGTTTGTGGAAAGAACACACATGCAATAACCACTGGCTAATCCATGTGTGGTTCATGACAGGAACACACATGCAGTGACCACTGGTCGATCCATGTGTGGTTTGTGGAAAGAACACACATGCAATGACTCTAGTGGGTCCATATGTGGTTTCTAAAAAGAACACACATGCAATGACTCTAGTGGATCCATATGTGGTTTGTGGAAAGAACACACATGCAATGACTCAGGGTGATCCATGTGTGGTTTGTAGAAATAACACACATGCAATGACTCTAGTGGAACCATTTGTGGTTTGTGGAAAAGAACACACATGCAATGACCACTGGTTGATCCATATGTAGTTTGTGGAAAGAACACACATGCAATGACACTGGTGGATCCATATGTGGTTTGTCAAAAGAACACACATGCAATGACTCTAGTGGATCCATATGTGGTTTGTGGAAAGATAATACATGCAATGACTCTAGTGGATCCATATTTGGTTTGTGGAAAAGAACACACATGCAATGACCACTGGTTTATCCATAAGTGGTTTGTGGAAAGTACACACATGCAATGACACTGGTGGATCCATATGTGGTTTGTCAAAAGAACACACATGCAATGACTCTAGTGGATCCATATGTGGTTTGTGGAAAGAACACGCATGCAATGACACTGGTTTATCAATATGTGATTTGTGGAAAGAACACGCATGTAATGACTCAGGTCGATCCATGTGTGGTTTGTGGAAAGAACACACATGCAATGACCACTGGTTGATCAATGTGTGGTTTGTGGAAAGAACGCACATGCAATGACTCTAGTGCGGGTTTTAGTATAAGAACACACATGCAATGACTCTAGTGCTGGTTTTAGTATAAGAACACACATGCAATGACTCTAGTGGGTCCATATGTGGTTTGTGAAAAGAACATACATGCAATGAATCTAGTGGATCCATATGTGGTTTGTGGAAAAGAACACACATGCAATGACCACTGGTTGATCCATATGTGGTTTGTGGAAAGAACACACATGCAATGACACTGGTGGATCCATATGTGGTTTGTGAAAAGAACACACATGCAATGACTCTAGGGCATCCATATGTGGTTTGTGGAAAAGAAAACACATGCAATGACCACTGGTTCATCCATAAGTGGTTTGTGGAAAGAACACACATGCAATGACACTGATGGATCCATATGTGGTTTGTCAAAAGAACACACATGCAATGACCCTAGTGCTGGTTTTAGTATAAGAACACACATGCAATGACTCTAGTGGGTCCATATGTGGTTTGTGAAAAGAACACACATGTAATAACTCTAGTGGATCCATATGTGGTTTGTGGAAAAGAACACACATGCAATAACCACTGGCTAATCCATGTGTGGTTCATGACAGGAACATACATGGAGTGACCACTGGTCGATCCATGTGTGGTTTGTGGAAAGAACACACATGCAATGACTCTAGTGGGTCCATATGTGGTTTCTAAAAAGAACACACATGTAATGACTCTAGTGGATCCATATGTGGTTTGTGGAAAGAACACACATGCAATGACTCAGGGGGATCCATGTGTGGTTTGTAGAAAGAACACACATGCAATGACTCTAGTGGAACCATTTGTGGTTTGTGGAAAAGAACACACATGAAATGACCACTGGTTGATCCATATGTAGTTTGTGGAAAGAACACACATGCAATGACACTGGTGGATCCATATGTGGTTTGTGAGAAGAACACACATGCAATGACTCTAGTGCGTCCATATGTGGTTTGTGTAAAAGAACACACATGCAATAACCACTGGCTGATCCATGTGTGGTTTGTGGAAAGAACACACATGCAATGACTCAGGGGGATCCATGTGTGGTTTGTGGAAAGAACACACATGCAATGACTCTAGTGGATACATATGTCGTTTGTGGAAATAACACACATGCAATGAACTCTAATGGATCCAAATGTGGTTTGTGGAAAGAACACACATGCAATGACACTCGTTGATCCATATGTGATTTGTGCAAAGAACACACATGAAATGACTCAGGTCGATCCATGTGTGGTTTGTGGAAAGAACACACATGCAATTACCACTAATTGATCCATGTGTGGTTTGTGGAAAGAACGCACATGCAATGACTCTAGTGGGAGTTTTAGTATAAGAACACACATGCAATGACTCTTGTGCTGGTTTTAGTATAAGAACACACATGCAATGACTCTAGTGGGTCCATATGTGCTTTGTGAAAAGATAATAGATGCAATGACTCTAGTGGATCCATATGTGGTTTGTGGAAAAGAACACACATGCAATTACCACTGGCTAATCCATGTGTGGTTCATGACAGGAACACACATGGAGTGACCACTGGTCGATCCATGTGTGGTTTGTGGAAAGAACACACATGCAATGACTCTAGTGGGTCCATATGTGGTTTCTAAAAAGAACACACATGCAATGACTCTAGTGGATCCATATGTGGTTTGTGGAAAGAACACACATGCAATGACTCAGGGGGATCCATGTGTGGTTTGTAGAAAGAACACACATGCAATGACTCTAGTGGAACCATTTGTGGTTTGTGGAAAAGAACACACATGAAATGACCACTGGTTGATCCATATGTAGTTTGTGGAAAGAACACACATGCAATGACACTGGTGGATCCATATGTGGTTTGTGAGAAGAACACACATGCAATGACTCTAGTGCGTCCATATGTGGTTTGTGTAAAAGAACACACATGCAATAACCACTGGCTGATCCATGTGTGGTTTGTGGAAAGAACACACATGCAATGACTCAGGGGGATCCATGTGTGGATTGTGGAAAGAACACACATGCAATGACTCTAGTGGATACAGATGTCGTTTGTGGAAATAACACACATGCAATGAACTCTAATGGATCCAAATGTGGTTTGTGGAAAGAACACACATGCAATGACACTGGTTGATCCATATGTGATTTGTGCAAAGAACACACATGAAATGACTCAGGTCGATCCATGTGTGGTTTGTGGAAAGAACACACATGCAATTACCACTAATTGATCCATGTGTGGTTTGTGGAAAGAACGCACATGCAATGACTCTAGTGGGAGTTTTAGTATAAGAACACACATGCAATGACTCTTGTGCTGGTTTTAGTATAAGAACACACATGCAATGACTCTAGTGGGTCCATATGTGGTTTGTGAAAAGATAATAGATGCAATGACTCTAGTGGATCCATATGTGGTTTGTGGAAAAGAACACACATGCAATGACCACTGGTTTATCCATAAGTGGTTTGTGGAAAGTACACACATGCAATGACACTGGTGGATCCATATGTGGTTTGTCAAAAGAACACACATACATATGACTCTAGTGGATCCATATGTGGTTTGTGGAAAGAACACACATGCAATGACACTGGTTTATACATATGTGATTTGTGGAAAGAACACGCATGCAATGACTCAGGTCGATCCATGTGTGGTTTGTGGAAAGAACACACATGCAATGACCAATGGTTGATCAATGTGTGGTTTGTGGAAAGAACGCACATGCAATGACTCTAGTGCGGGTTTTAGTATAAGAACACACATGCAATGACTCTAGTGCTGGTTTTAGTATAAGAACACACATGCAATGACTCTAGTGGGTCCATATGTGGTTTGTGAAAAGAACATACATGCAATGAATCTAGTGGATCCATATGTGGTTTGTGGAAAAGAACACACATGCAATGACCACTGGTTGATCCATATGTGGTTTGTGGAAAGAACACACATGCAATGACACTGGTGGATCCATATGTGGTTTGTGAAAAGAACACACATCTAATGACTCTAGTGCATCCATATGTGGTTTGTGGAAAAAAAACACATGCAATGACCACCGGTTCATCCATAAGTGGTTTGTGGAAAGAACACACATGCAATGACACTGATGGATCCATATGTGGTTTGTCAAAAGAACACACATGCAATGACTCTAGTGGGTCCATATGTGGTTTGTGAAAATAACACACATGCAATAACTCTAGTGGATCCATATGTGGTTTGTGGAAAAGAACATACATGCAATAACCACTGGTTAATCCATGTGTGGTTCATGACAGGAACACACATGCAGTGACCACTGGTCGATCCATGTGTGGTTTGTGGAAAGAACACACATGCAATGACTCTAGTGGGTCCATATGTGGTTTCTAAAAAGAACACACATGCAATGACTCTAGTGGATCCATATGTGGTTTGTGGAAAGAACACACATGCAATGACTCAGGGGGATCCATGTGTGGTTTGTAGAAAGAACACACATGCAATGACTCTAGTGGAACCATTTGTGGTTTGTGGAAAAGAACACACATGCAATGACCACTGGTTGATCCATATGTAGTTTGTGGAAAGAACACACATGCAATGACACTGGTGGATCCATATGTGGTTTGTGAAAAGAACACACATGCAATGACTCTAGTGCGTCCATATGTGGTTTGTGGAAAAGAACACACATGCAATGACCACTTGTTCATCCATAAGTGGTTTGTGGAAAGAACACACATGCAATGACACTGGTAGATCCATATGTGGTTTGTCAAAAGAACACACAAGCAATGACTCTAGTGCTAGTTTTATTATAAGAACACACATGCAATGACTCTAGTGGGTCCATATGTGGTTTGTGAAAAGAACACACATGCGATGACTCTAGTGTATCCATATGTGGTTTATGGAAAAGGACACACATGCAATAACCACTGGCTGATCCATGTGTGGTTTGTGGAAAGAACACACATGCAATGACTCAGGGGGATCCATGTGTGGTTTGTGGAAAGAACACACATGCAATGACTCTAGTGGATCCATATGTGATTTGTGAAAAGAACACACATGCAATGACTCTAGTGGATACATATGTGGTTTGTGGAAATAACACACATGCAATGAACTCTAATGGATCCAAATGTGGTTTGTGGAAATAACACACATGCAATGACAGTGGTTGATCCATATGTGATTTGTGGAAAGAACACACATGCAAAGACTCAGGTCGATCCATGTGTGGTTTGTGGAAAGAACACACATGCAATGACCACTGGTTGATCCATGTGTTGTTTCTGGAAAGAACGCACATGCAATGACTCTAGTGCGCGTTTTAGTATAAGAACACACATGCAATGACTCTAGTGCTGGTTTTAGTATAAGAACACACATGCAATGACTCTAGTGGGTCCATATGTGGTTTGTGAAAAGAACACACATGCAATGACTCTAGTGGATCCATATGTAGTTTGTGGAAATAACACACATGCAATGACACTGGTTGATCCATATGTGGTCTGTGGAAAGAACACAAATGCAATGACTCAAGGGGGATCCATGTGTGGTTTGTGGAAAGAACACACATGTAATGACTCTAGTGGATCCATATGTGATTTGTGAAAAGAACACACATGCAATGACTCTAGTGGATACATATGTGGTTTGTGGAAATAACACACATGCAATGAACTCTAATGGATCCAAATGTGGTTTGTGGAAAGAACACACATGGAAAGACACTGGTTTCTCCATATGTGATTTGTGGAAAGAACACGCATGCAATGACTCAGGTTGATCCATGTGTGGTTTGTGGAAAGAACACACATGCGATGACCAATGGTTGATCCATGTGTGGTTTGTGGAAAGAACGCACATGCAATGACTCTAGTGCGGATTTTAGTATAAGAACACACATGCAATGACTCTAGTGCTGGTTTTAGTATAAGAACACACATGTAATGACTCTAGTGGGTCCATATGTGGTTTGTGAAAAGAACATACATGCAATTAATCTAGTGGATCCATATGTGGTTTGTGGAAAAGAACACACATGCAATGACCACTGGTTGATCCATATGTGGTTTGTGGAAAGAACACACATGCAATGACACTGGTGGATCCATATGTCGTTTGTGAAAAGAACACACATGCAATGACTCTAGTGCATCCATATGTGGTTTGTGGAAAAGAACACACATGCAATGACCACTGGTTCATCCATAAGTGGTTTGTGGAAAGAACACACATGCAATGACACTGATGGATCCATGTGTGGTTTGTCAAAAGAACGCACATGCAATGACTCTAGTGCTGGTTTTAGTATAAGAACACACATGCAATGACTCTAGTGGGTCCATATGTGGTTTGTGAAAAGAACACACATGCAATGACTCTACTGGATCCATATGTGGTTTGTGGAAAAGAACACACATGCAATAACCACTGGCTGATCCATGTGTGGTTTGTGGAAAGAACACACATGCAATGACTCAGGGGGATACATGTGTGGTTTGTGGAAATAACACACATCCAATGACTCTAGTGGATACATATGTCGTTTGTGGAAATAACACACATGCAATTAACTCTAATGGATCCAAATGTGGTTTGTGGAAAGAACACACATGCAATGACACTGGTTGATCCAAATGTGATTTGTGCAAAGAACACACATGCAATGACTCAGGTCGATCCATGTGTGGTTTGTGGAAAGAACACACATGCAATGACCACTGGTTGATCCATGTGTGGTTTGTGGAAAGAAGGCACATGCAATGACTCTAGTGCGGGTTTTAGTATAAGAACACACATGCAATGACTCTAATGCTGGTTTTAGTATAACAACACACATGCAATGACTCTAGTAGGTCCCTATGTGGTTTCTGAAAAGATAATACATGCAATGACTCTAGTGGATCCATATGTGGTTTGTGGAAAAGAACACACATGCAATAACCACTGGTTGATCCATAAGTGGTTTGTGGAAAGTACACACATGCAATGACACTGGTGGATCCATATGTGGTTTGTCAAAAGAACACACATGCAATGACTCTAGTGGATCCATATGTGGTTTGTGGAAAGAACACACATGCAATGACACTGGTTTATCCATATGTGATTTGTGGAAAGAACACGCATGCAATGACTCAGGTCGATCCATGTGTGGTTTGTGGAATGAACACATATGCAATGACCAATGGTTGATCCATGTGTGGTTTGTGGAAAGAACGCACATGCAATGACTCTAGTGCGAGTTTTATTATAAGAACACACATGCAATGACTCTAGTGCTGGTTTTAGTATAAGAACACACATGCAATGACTCTAGTGGGTCCATATGTGGTTTGTGAAAAGAACATACATGCAATGAATCTAGTGGATCCATATGTGGTTTGTGGAAAAGAACACACATGCAATGACCACTGGTTGATCCATATGTGGTTTGTGGAAAGAACAGACATGCAATGACAGTGGTGGATCCATATGTGGTTTGTGGAAAAGAACACACATGCAATGACTCTAGTGCATCCATATGTGGTTTGTGGAAAAGAACACACATGCAATGACCACTGGTTCATCCATAAGTGGTTTGTGGAAAGAACACACATGCAATGACACTGATGGATCCATGTGTGGTTTGTCAAAAGAACACACATGCAATGACTCTAGTGTTGGTTTTAGGATAAGAACACACATGCAATGACTCTAGTGGGTCCATATGTGGTTTGTGAAAAGAACACACATGCAATGACTCTAGTGGATCCATATGTGGTTTGTGGAAAAGAACACACATGCAGTAACCACTGGCTGATCCATGTGTGGTTCATGATAGGAACACACATGCAGCGACCACTGGTCGATCCATGTGTGGTTTGTGGAAAGAACACACATGCAATGACTCTAGTGGGTCCATATGTGGTTTCTGAAAAGAACACACATGTAATGACTAGTGGATCCATATGTGGTTTGTGGAAAAGAACACACATGCAATGACCACTGGTTGATCCATATGTAGTTTGTGTAAAGAACACACATGCAATGACACTGGTGGATCCATATGTGGTTTGTGAAAAGAACACACATGCAATGACTCTAGTGCATCTATATGTGGTTTGTGGAAAAGAACACACATGCAATGACCACTTGTTCATCCATAAGTGGTTTGTGGAAAGAACATACATGCAATGACACTGGTGGATCCATATGTGGTTTGTCAAAAGAACAAACATGCAATGACTCTAGTGCTGGCTTCAGTATAAGAACACACATGCAATGACTCTAGTGGGTCCATATGTGGTTTGTGAAAAGAACACACATGTAATGACTCTAGTGGATCCATCTGTGGTTTGTGGAAAAGAACACACATGCAATAACCACTGGCTAATCCATGTGTGGTTCATGACAGGAACACACATGCAGTGACCACTGGTCGATCCATGTGTGGTTTGTGGAAAGAACGCACATGCAATGGCTCTAGTGGATCCATATGTGATTTGTGAAAAGAACACACATGCAATGACTCTAGTGGATACATATGTGGTTTGGGGAAATAACACACATGCAATGAAGTCTAATGGATCCAAATGTGGTTTGTGGAAAGAACACACATGCAATGACTCATGTCGATCCATGTGTGGTTTGTGGAAAGAACACACATGCAATGACCACTGGTTGATCCATGTGTCGTTTCTGGAAAGAACGCACATGCAATGACTCTAGTGCGGGTTTTAGTATAAGAACACACATGCAATGACGCTAGTCCTGGTTTTAGTATAAGAACACACATGCAATGACTCTAGTGGGTACATATGTGGTTTGTGAAAAGATTATACATGCAATGAATCTAGTGGATCCATATGTGGTTTGTGGAAAAGGACACACATGCAATGACCAGTGGTTGATCCATATGTTGTTTGTGGAAAGAACACACATGCAATGACACTGGTGGATCCATATGTGGTTTGTGAAAAGAACACACATGCAATGACTCTAGTGCATCCATATGTGGTTTGTGGAAAAGAACATACATGCAATGACCACTGGTTCATCCATAAGTGGTTTGTGGAAAGAACACACATGCAATGACACTAGTGGATCCATATGTGGTTTGTCAAAAGAACACACATGCAATGACTCTAGTGCTGGTTTCAGTATAAGAACACACATGCAATGACTCTAGTGGGTCCATATGTGGTTTGTGAAAAGAACACACATGCAATGACTCTAGTGGATCCATATGTGGTTTGTGGAAAAGAACACACATGCAATAACCATTGGCTAATCCATGTGTGGTTCATGACAGGACCACACATGTAGTGACCACTGGTCGATCCATGTGTGGTTTGTGGAAAGAACACACTTGAAATGACTCTAGTGTGTCCATATGTGGTTTGTGAAAAGAACACACATGCAATGACTCTAGTGGATCCATATGTGGTTTGTGGAAAGAACACACATGCAATGACACTGGTTGATCCATATGTGGTTTGTGGAAAGAACACACATGCAATGACTCAGGGGGATCCATGTGGGGTTTGTGGAAAGAACACACATGCAATGACTCTAGTGGAACCATTTGTGGTTTGTGGAAAAGAACACACATGCAGTGACCACTGGTTGATCCATATGTAGTTAGTGGAAAGAACACACATGCAATGACACTGGTGGATCCATATGTGGCTCATGAAAAGAACACACATGCAATGACTCTAGTGCATCCATATGTGGTTTGTGCAAAAGAACGCACATGCAATGACCACTTGTTCATCCATTAGTGGTTTGTGGAAAGAACACACATGCAATGACACTGGTGGATCCATATGCGGTTTGTCAAAAGAACACACATGCAATGACTCTAGTGCTGGCTTTATTATAAGAACACACATGCAATGACTCTGGTGGGTCCATATGTGGTTTATGAAAAGAACACACATGCAATGACTCTATCGGATCCTTATGTGGTTTGTGGAAAAGAACACACATGCAATAACCACTGGCTGATCCATGTGTGGTTCATGACAGGAACACACATGGAGTGACCACTGGTCGATCCATGTGTGGTTTGTGGAAAGAACACACATGCAATGACTCTAGTGGGTCCATATGTGGTTTGTGAAAAGAACACACATGCAATGACTCTAGTGGATCCATATGTGGTTTGTGGAAAGAACACACATGCAATGACACTGGTTAATCCATATGTGGTTTGTGGAAAGAACACACATGCAATGACTCAGGGGGATCCATATGTGGTTTGTGGAAAGAACACACATGCAATGACCAGTGGTCGATCCATGTGTGGTTTGTGGAAATAACACACATGCAATGACATTGGTGGATCCATATGTGGTTTGTGAAAAGAACACACATGCAATGACTCTAGTGGATCCATATGTGGTTTGTGGAAAGAACACACATGCAATGACACTGGTTGATCCATATGTGGTTTGTGGAAAGAACACACATGCAATGACTCAGGGGGATCCATGTGTGGTTTGTGGAAAGAACACACATGCAATGACCACTGGTCGATCCATGTGTGGTTTGTGGAAAGAACACACATGCAATGACACTGGTGGATCCATATGTGGTTTGTGGAACGAACATACATGCAATGACTGTAGTGCTGGTTTTAGTATAAGAACACACATGGAATGACTCTAGTGGGTCCATATGTGGTTTGTGAAAAGAACACACATGCAATGACTCTAGTGGATCCATTTGTGGTTTCTGGAAAAGAACACACATGCAATGAACACTGGTTGATCCATGTGTGGTTTGTGGAAACAACACACATGCAATGACACTAGTTGATCCATATGTGGTTTGTGGAAAGAACACACATGCAATGACTCAGGGCGATCCATGTGTGGTTTGTGGAAAGAACACACATGCAATGACCACTGGTCGATCCATGTGTGGTTTGTGGAAAGAGCACACATGCAATGACATTGGTGGATCCATATGTGGTTTGTGAAAACAACACACATGCAATGACTCTAGTGCTGGTTTTAGTATAAAAACACACATGCAATGACTCTAGTGGGTCCATATGTGGTTCATGACAGGAACACACATGTAGAGAACACTGGTGGATCCATATGTGATTCTTGACAGGAACACACATGCAATGACTCTAGTGGGTTGATGGCTCAATGCACGGCGCCTAGAAGAATGCTTGTTGGCGGTGTTGATGTAGAGCTCGTTGGGAATCCCAAGAGGAAGGTATGATGAGCACAGCAGCAAGTTTCCCTCAGTTATGAAACCAAGGTTTAATCGAACCAGTAGGAGCAAGGAAACACCCCAAAGGTGTTACTAGCTGAGCCTTGGCAGGGCGCACTACCGGTGCTAGTAGCAACGTGGAGACCTGCACAACGCAACCACATAACTTTGTCCCTAACTTGCGATGAGGTTGTCAATCTCACCGTCTTTTGCGGAAAACAAAGGATTAAACGTATCGAATGGAAAGAAGTAAAAGTTTGCAGAAAGTAACACACAAAGCAGTAAACATTTTATAGATTGTATGTAAAGAAAAGGACTGGGATCCATAGTTCACTAGTGGTGGCTCTCCTTAGATAGATAACATGCTGGGTGAACAAATTACAGCGGGGCAATTGACAAACACCGAGAAAGCAATACATGCATATACTAATCATCTTGACTCCTTTGAGACTTGATTGGGCATTACAACATTATACATAGACCGCCATCCAACTGCATCTATGACTAATAATCCACCTTTAGGTTATCATCTGAACCTCCTCCAGTATTAAGTTGCAAGCAACAGATTATTTCTTTACGAACTGCGTGTAAAGTAAACAATACGATTGTTCTATGAACAAAGGATTGTTGTTTTCTCCCTAGTAGCAACAACACATCTAGTACCTTAGAAATTTCTGTCACTTCCCCAGATTACTAGAGGCATGAACCCACTATCGAGCATAAATACTAACTCTTGGAGTTGCTAGCATCTACTTGGCCAAGATAGCTACTAACAACGGAAAGCCTGCAAGATCACAAATAACATAGACATGATAGAATCAATAATCAATGTGAAATAGCATCTCAATATCCATCGGATCCCCACAAACACAACATGCAGAATTACAAATAGATGATCTTGATCATGAACGGAGCTCACAAGATCTAGACATGAAAGCACAAAGGAGGAGAACCAGTCATCTAGCTACTACATGGATCTGTAGTCCAAGGATGAACTACTCACGCATCACACCGAAGGCTTGCATGGTGATGAAGAAGGCCTCCAGGGTGAATCCCCCTCTCCGGCAGGGTGCCGGGAAGAGCTTCAGATCCCTCTCGAGCTAGGGATGGAGATGACAGCGGCTATAGACTCTTTCGTGGATTTTTGATCGGGCACTTAGGGTTTTCGTCCTGAGGGCAATATATAAGGGGAAGGAGATGCCGAGGGGGTGCCGGGAGCGGCCACACCACCCCCTGGCGCGGGCCAGGCCTGGCCACGCGGCCAGGTGGTGTGGTGCCTCCCTGGCCCTTCTCCGTCTCGTATTCTGGCACTTAATCACTTCCGGAAAAATAGGCACTTTGGCTTTGTCCCGTCCAATTCCGAGAATATTCACTGAGAGACGAAAGCTAGGGAAGCAAATGGGATTAGAGACCCCAGTAGTCCTAGCCGCAGATTCTTATCGAAAGTGAATCAATCCCTCTAACACTTCTGTTAGTGTTTTATGAGAAAATCTTAGCAGCCTAGACACAACAAGTCATTCCTTCTTTCGACACTGGGTAAAGACAAGAAGGCGGAATCTTAATTAAGTAGTCTATCAGTGGTGCGAAGCAGCTTAGCCCCGGGGAGCTAAAGGTTATACCTTTGTAAGCGAACTCGGATAGCAAGCTACCTGACGTGATAAGGCTACTAGTGCCCTCCACTCGTGCCTACTTTCACTAACCTATAGCTATTGCATGCAAGCTCAATCTTCTATCTCGCATTGCTACGCGCTCGAAACAGCCAATCCGATCTTCCGTCTGATATGCGGGACAAACATCGTTATAAGTTGTCCAAGTTGCCAAGAAGGAGTTCAATGGAACGAGCCTAAGTTCCAAGGAAAGCCACCTAAACCAGCAGTATTTATGGTTGCAGACCTTGAAACAATTCGATTGCTAGAACCTAAAATACAAAAGGCTGCCGTGCCACGGGGCACGACCATGGAAGTAATGAAAAAGAAGAAGTTATGTAGTTGGACCATCTGCTCTATCCGTCGATCTGACAACTCTCTTACTTCCCCTTACCGAGATACTTTAGACTCTAGCAGATAGCGATATCGATATTTCAATTCGATCATTCGAAATGCAAGACGTGGTTCGTAGCCACGTGCTCTAATCCTCTGAGCTACAGGCCCACCCGTCTCCACTAGATCTCTTCCCGGGGGAACCAAAAACAGCAGAAAACAGGCAGCTGGCACTGTGGCTCTTTGTAATAGGTTAGTCCAAGAAATCATATGAAAAGTACTCCAAAGTTGGAACAAAACACAAGAAAGTGGATAAAACCAAGCATGGAACATAAAAAATTATAGATACATTTGCAATGTATCAACATCCCCAAGCTTAACTCCTGCTCGTCCTCGAGTAGGTAAGTGATAAAAAGAAAGAATAATTTTTGAGGTGACATGCACCATCAAAGACTTGATCAAGGTATTTGCAAAACATTCAAAGCTGGGATCATAGTACTTCAATCATAACATGAAAGACAAAGTTCTAGCAATAAGCAAAGAAACTATGATACAACATGAAAAGGCACAAACAAAAGATTCATGAATAACAATGCTTTGCAAGACGTTTGTTTGTTTCACATAAAGAAAACATAGCATAATAGTATTCAGCTTGTCCCTCAATAGAGTAGCAAATAAAAATGCATAGGACACCTTCAAAGTTCATAAGAGTGACTAGATACAATAGTTTAAAACAAGCAATATCAAGTTATGCATCAATCAACTAGTTTTGGGACAATGCACATAGAACTAAGAATGGCCACTATGCTCTCAAAGTAGGTGCATAAAGATAGAAGGTGGAGACTCAATATTGTGGTGGAAGAAAGGCCTTTTGTAAAAGGAAGTAGGGATTCAAGTCTCATAAAGAGCTTCCAAAAATTATGGTACTTATAGCTTTCAGCTCTCATTGCCCCTATCATAAGCATCTTGAAGTGATTAAGGTTAAAGTGAACAAACTATGGTGTACATGCTTGACGAAGTATAAGTCAGAAATCTCATGTCCCTTGTATACGAGGGCCGCTCCTCATGTTACTCAAGTTTAGTCACCGGTAAGTTCTTGTCATCGTAAGTATATGTGTATCATAGAGAACCGCCAACGGGGTACCCCTTGCCCGATGATACAGAAGAATCCCCATATAAAAATGACAAGGCAAGCAGACAACGAGCATCTCAGCATTCTTCTTATTTACCATGGGAATATGGTGCTTTTTTCTCTCTTTCCTCTTTTCATAGTATCTCTTTTTTTCTTTTCTCTTTTTTCTCAATATAGGAATCTTTTTTTATAAGAAGAATGCTTCATAGACATCTCATTATGGTTACGCTGCAGGTTTCCACCATGTCAGCATGGATTAGACCAGCGGCCCAGGCGTTTCTCTAACACATATACATAACTCCATGGACTTACAAGCTCCCCTTTCATTTCACACTGATGACATCCATATAAAAAAGAGCATGATATCAACTAGGTACAAGTACCAAGTGCAATGTTGAAAGCGTTCCCCATGAAAGCATGGTTCTGCTAATTCCCAACAAATAAGTGCAAGCATATACAACATAGAAGACACAATGGTTCAAGTTTATTAAGGGCAAGTAAAGTAAAGTGTGCCATCAAGTTCGTGAGAGCTTTAATCACTAGTTTTCTCATAACAAGTTTAATTTGGAAGGTAAACAAAAGCATGAATATACTTGGAATAGCATAAGCTAGTAGGTAGGTATGGTGGACTCTTTGGAATAACTTGGTTTAGGGAGTTGGATGCATGAGTGGAACTCATACTTTGTTGTGGAGGCTAGCAAAAGACTGGGAGCGACAAACTAAGAGAGCAATAATGGCCATAATCATGCAGAGCGACAAAACATCATTGATCAAAGCATAAAGTGATACTACAAGTTGAAAACTAAAGGATCATAAAGGCTATGGTGACTTGAGATAGTCATAACATGGTGTGAGCATGCGCCAAGTCAACCCAAATAAAGCATCAAACGAGAATACCACTATACTATGCTTTAATATGCTAAAACAATGCATGATTCATCCAAGGCACATTAAGAAATATCAAATGTTTATAACAAGTCATGCTACAACAAAGAATACTAAGGATAAAGCCAAAACAATATCAAGCATGGCATGACAAAGCATAGGCCACAGTCAAAAACAAGCTCTTTTTACCACATAAGCATGAACGTCCCTACTCTTTTCCAAACCAAACCAAACTATTTGTAAACCAATGTATGAAAGAGGGGGTCCAACCAATTTATTCAGAAAACTAAGCAAACTAAGCAAACGAAAAACCAAAACGAAGACAAAAAAGAAGACGCTCCAAGAACAACACAACTGTGCATGAAACAATAAAAATGAAATGTTTGGAAGAAACCTGGAATTTTTATTGATGAAGAAGGGGGATGCCTTAGGCATCCCCAAGCTTTGACGCTTGTACTTCTTGGATATTTCTTGGGGTGACACCCGTGGCATCCCCAATCTTGAGCTTTAGTCCATCCTTCATCTCATTACTCATTCCTTCCATACACCTGAAATTTTTCCTTCATACAAAACTTCAAACAATCTTTATTAGCAACATTAGTGCACTCAAGATAAAAGGTCTTAAGGTTCAGTTCTAACACCAAATAAACTTCCATTAGAACACTAGCTACTGTAGAACTTCCCTCAAAAATCTCAATTCCCCAAAAGAACTCAAAAAGGAACCCACAAGAAGCAAATGCAGAAAATGGCAGAAATCTGTCAAAATAGACCAGCAGGTAAAGACGAATTTTTTCGAAGACCTTCTATTTCTCAAATCAAAAAGTGTTGAACTAACGAAGGTTATATAACAACCTGGGGCATAAGCTCAGACAATTACAGCTTAATCCGACATACAGATCTCTCTCACAAATTTTTATGGTGAAGCACAAAAATCTGTTTCGGGACAACAACTTTCCCAATCATTACTTCTCTCTCATTAGAGGTTACTCTTGGCACAAAAAGCAAATAAAAAGGATAAGGAGAGGTTATTACAGAGGTAATAACTTCCAAGACTCATCTAAAACTTTTGGGTTATCTCCCAATAATTACTTTTCTTTAACGTCTTTAAGTTAGACATAAGAAGCAAAGAAAGAATCAAGTGTTCTCAAATGAAGAAGCATTTAAACCAACTTTCTTGCCCTTACCTCTCTTATTTTTATTCTTAACCTTAGGTAAAATATGGTTGTTTGGTGGAGAAGAAAGGTGCATGGTACCCTTTCCCACATCTATTATTGCTCCAAGGAGTTCTAATAGGGACCTTCCAAGTGTAATTTCTCCTTTTCCTGCACATTCAATAACAAGATAATCAATAGAAATCCTTTTCCCAAGGATCTTTGTAAACACTCCTTCAGCTATTCCAAGAGGTAATATGGTAGTATTATTAGCAAGAGATATTTCGTTTCCTCCTTCAGTGAGCCCCCAAGTATTCAGAGATTTATAAATATATTTGGGCATAAGACAAAATTCAAACATGATATCACAGCGAGCTTGAAAAGTTTTAGTGTTCATCTCAATCTTTACTGTAGGGAGCCACTTTGATGGTTCAAAGTTTATTGGAACATAATTGTGATGCTCCCTAAGCGTATTATAGCAACTTTCTAAGCTAGTAGTGCTAGCCTCAAGAGTGTTCAACCTAGCAAATATTTTTGCGAAAGAAATATCAGTTTAGCTAGGCATGTTGTAAGTGAGGATCAATTTCTTTATATCATTAATAGCATCATCCTCATTACACTGGAGGAAATCTCCTCCCACAACAGCATCTAAAGCATATCTATAGCAAAGAGCAATCCCAAGGTAAAAAATGCTAAGGAACAAGCTTTGAGTCATTTTAGGCTCAGTTTTTTCATGTAGATCAGAGATTCTAGACCAAGCTTCTTTAAAACCTTCCTAAATTCCTTGTTTAAAAGTGAAAATCATTTCCTCGGGTGACATAGTGACTAGAGCAAGGCTAGACATAGTGGCAACTCAAGATAGGAACTAATTTTTTTTGTGTTTTTGAAATAAGAAAGCAAACTAGTAAAACTATTTTTTTGTGTTTTTGAAAAGAAAGCAACTTAGTAAAACTATTTTTTTTGTGTTTTTGAAGAACGAAACAAGCAAACAAAGCAAAAAGAAACTAAGCAAAACAAAAAACAACAGAGTAAAGAGATTGGTTATGAGGGACTCCCCTTGTGAAGATGTCCTTGACTCCCCAGCAACGGCGCTAGAAAATCGCTTGATGTCTCAATGCACGGCGCCCAGAAAAATGCTTGTTGGCGGTGTTGATGTAGAGCTCGTTGGGAACCCCAAGAGGAAGGTATGATGAGCATAGCAGCAAGTTTCCCTCAGTTATGAAACCAAGGTTTAATCGAACCAGTAGGAGCAAGGAAACACCCCAAAGGTGTTACTAGCTGAGCCTTGGCAGGGCGCACTACCGATGCTAGTAGCAACGTGGAGACCTGCACAACACAACCACAGAACTTTGTCCCCAACTTGCGATGAGTATGTCAATCTCACCGTGTTTTGCGGAAAACAAAGGATTAAACGTATCGAATGGAAAGAAGTAAAAGTTTGCCGAAAGTAAACACAAAGCAGTAAACAGTTTATAGATTGTATGTAAAAAAAGGACTAGGATCCATAGTTCACTAGAGGTGGGTCTCCTTACATAGATAACATGTTGGGTAAACAAATTACAGCGGGGCAATTGACAAACACCGAGAAAACAGTACATGCATAAACTAATCATCTTGACTCCTTTGAGACTTGATTGGGCATTACAACATTATACATAGACCGCCATCCAACTGCATCTATGACTAATAATCCACCTTCAGGTTATCATCTGAACCCCCTCCAGTATTAAGTTGCAAGCAACAGATTATTGCTTTACGAACTGCGTGTAAAGTAAACAATACGATTGTTCTATGAACAAAGGATTGTTGTTTTCTCCCAAGTAGCAACAACACATCTAGTACCTTAGAGATTTCTGTTACTTCCCCAGATTACCAGAGGCATGAACCCACTATCGAGCATAAATACTAACTCTTGGAGTTGCTAGCATCTACTTGGCCAAGATAGCTACTAACAACGGAAAGCGTGCAAGATCACAAATAACAAAGACATGATAGAATCAATAATCAATCTGGAATAGCATCTCAATATCCATCGGATCCCCGCAAACACAACATGCAGAATTACAAATAGATGAGCTTGCTCATGAACGGAGCTCACAAGATCTAGACATGAAAGCACAAAGGAGGAGAACTAGCCATCTAGGTACTACATGGATCCGTAGTCCAAGGATGAACTACTCACGCATCACACCGGAGGCTTGCATGGTGATGAAGAAGGCCTCTAGGGTGAATTCCCCTCTCCGACAGGGTGCCAGGAAGAGCTTCAGATCCCTCCCGATCTAGGGATGGAGATGACGGCGGCTACAGACTCTTTCATGGATTTTTGATTAGGCACTTAGAGTTTTCGTCTCGAGGGCAATATATAGGCGGAAGGAGAGGCCGAGGGGGTGTCGTGAGCGGCCACAACACCCCCTGGCGCGGGCCAGGCCTGGCCGCGCGGCCAGGTGGTGTGGTGGCCCCCTGGCCCTTCTCCGTCTCGTATTCTGGCACTTGATCACTTTCGAAAAAATAGGCACTTTGGCTTTTGTCCCGTACAATTCCGAGAATATTCATTTTCTGACTTTCTTGGAACCAAAAACAATAGAAAACAGGCAGCTGGCACTGTGGCTCTTGTTAATAGGTTAGTCCAACAAACCATATGAAAAGTACTCGGAAGTTGGAACAAAACACAAGAAAGTGGTTAAAACCAAGCATGGAACATCAAAATTTATAGATACATTTGCAATGTATCATGCGTCCATATGTGGTTTATGAAAAGAACACACATGCAATGACTCTAGTGGATCCATATGTGGTTTGTGGAAAGAACACACATGCAATGACACTGGTTGATCCATATGTGGTTTGTGGAAAGAACACACATGCGATGACTCAGGGGGATCCATGTGTGGTTTGTGGAAAGAACACACATGCAATGACCACTGGTCGATCCATCTGTGGTTTGTGGAAAGAACACACATGCAATGACACAGGTGGATCCATATGTCGTTTGTGAAAATAACACACATGCAATGACTCTAGTGGATCCATATGTTGTTTGTGGAAAGAACACACATGCAATGACACTAGTTGATCCATATGTGGTTTGTGGAAAGAACACACATGCAATGAATTAGGGGGATCCATGTGTGGTTTGTGGAAAGAACACAAATGCAATGACACTGGTGGATCCATATGTGATTTGTGAAAAGAACACACATGTAATGACTCTAGTGGATACATATGTGGTTTGTGCGAACAACACACATGCAATGACTCAGGGGGATCCATGTGTGGTTTGTGGAAAGAACACACATGCAATGACTCTAGTGGTTCCATTTGTGGTTTGTGGAAAAGAACACACATGCAATGACCACTGGTTGATCCATATGGAGTCTGTGGAAAGAACACACATGCAATGACACTAGTGGATCCATATGTGTTTTGTGAAAAGAACAGACATCCAATGACTCTAGTGCGTCCATATGTGGTTTGTGGAAAAGAACACACATGCAATGACCACTGATTCATCCATAAGTGGTTTGTGGAAAGAACACACATGCAATGACACTGGTGGATCCATATGTGGTTTGTCAAAAGAACACACATGCAATGACTCTAGTGCTGGTTTTATTATAAGAACACATATGCAATGACTCTAGTGGGTCCATATGTGGTTTGTGAAAAGAACACACATGCAATGACTCTAGTGGATCCATATGTGGTTTGTGGAAAAGAACACACATGCAGTAGCCACTAGCTGATCCATGTGTGGTTCATGACAGGAACACACATGCAGTGACCACTGGTCGATCCATGTGTGGTTTGTGGAAAGAACACACATGCAATGACTCTAGTGGGTCCATATGTGATTTGTGAAAAGAACACACATGCAATGACTCTAGTGGATCCATATGTGGTTTGTGGAAAGAACACACATGCAATTACACTGGTTGATCCATATGTGCTTTGTTGAAAGAACACACATGCAATGACTCAGGGGGATCCATGTGTGGTTTGTGGAAAGAACACACATGCAATGACCACTGGTCGTTCCATGTGTGGTTTGTGGAAAGAACACACATGCAATGACACTGGTGGATCCATATGTGGTTTGTGAAAAGAACACACATGCAATGACTCTGGTGGATCCATATGTGTGGTTTGTGGAAAGAACACACATGCAATGACCACTTGTCGATCCATGTGTGGTTTGTGGAAAGAACACACATGCAATGACACTGGTGGATCTAGTGGATACATATGTAGTTTGTGGAATGAACACACATGCAATGAACTCTAGTGGATCCATATGTGGTTTGTGCAAAGAACACACATGCAATGACACTGGTTGATCCATATGTGGTTTCTGGAAAGAACACACATGCAATGACTCAGGTGGATCCATGTGTGGTTTGTGGAAAGAACACACATGCAATGACCACTGGTTGATCCATGTGTGGTTTGTGGAAAGACCACACAGGCAATGACTTTGGTGCTGGTTTTAGTATAAGAACACACATGCAATGACTCTAGAGCTGGTCTTAGTATAAGAACACACATGCAATGACTCTAGTAGGTCCATATGTGGTTTGTGAAAAGACCACACATGCAATGACTCTAGTGGATCCATATGTGGTTTGTGAAAAAGAACACACATGCAATGACCACAGGTTGATCCATATGTGGTTTGTGGAAAGAACGCACATGCAATGACACTGGTGGATCCATATGTGGTTTTTGAAAAGAACACACATGCAATGACTCTAGTGCTGGTTTTAGTATAAGAACACACATGAAATGACTCTAGTGCTTGTTTTGGTATAAGAACACACATGCAATGACTCTAGTGGTCCATATGTGGTTTGTGAAAACAACACACATGCAATGACACTGGTGGATCCATATGTGATTTGTGAAAAGAACACACATGCAATGCCATTGGTTGATCCATATGTGGTTTGTGAAAACGACACACATGCAATGCCATTGGTTAATCCATGTGTGGTTTGTGGAAAGAACACACATGCAATTACTCTAGTGCATCCATATGTGGTTTGTGGAAAAGACCACACATGCAATGACCACTAGTTCATCCATAAGTGGTTTGTGGAAAGAACACACATGCAGTGACACTGGTGGATCCATATGTGGTTTGTCAAAAGAACACACATGCAATGACTCTAGTGCTGGTTTTAGTATAAGAACACACATGCAATGACTCTAGTGGGTCCATATGTGGTTTGTGAAAAGAACACACATGCAATGACTCTAGTGGATCCATATGTGGTTTATGGAAAAGAACACACATGGAATAACCACTGGCTGATCCATGGGTGGTTCATGACAGGAACACACATGGAGTGAACACTGGTGGATCCATATGTGGTTCTTGACAGGAACACACATGCAATGCCTACAGTGGGTCCATATGTGGTTTGTGAAAAGAACACACATGCAATGACTCTAGTTGATCCATATGTGGTTTGTGGAAAGAACACTCATGCAATGACACTGGTTGATCCATATGTGGTTTGTGGAAAGAACACACATGCAATGACTCAGGGGGATCCATGTGTGGTTTGTGGAAAGAACAAACATTCAATGACTCTAGTGCTGGTTTTAGTATAAGAACACACATGAAATGACTCTAGTGCTAGTTTTAGTATAAGAACACACATGCAATGACTCTAATGGGTCCATATGTGGTTTGTGAAAAGAACACACATGCAATGACACTGGTGGATCCATATGTGATTTGTGAAAACACACACATGCAATGCCATTGGTTGATCCATGTGTGGTTTGTGAAAAGAACACTCATGCAATGCCATTGGTTAATCCATGTGTCATTTGTGGAAAGAACACACATGCAATTAATCTAGTGCATCCATATGTGGTTTGTGGAAAAGAACACACATGCAATGACCACTGGTTCATCCATAAGTGTTTTGTGGAAAGAACACACATGCAATGACATTGGTGGATCCATATGTGGTTTGTCAAAAGAACACACATTCAATGACTCTAGTGCTAGTTTTAGTATAAGAACACACATGCAATGACTCTAGTGGGTCCATATGTGGTTTGTGAAAAGAACACACATGCAATGACTCTAGTGGATCCATATGTGGTTTGTGGAAAAGAACACACATGCAATAACAACTGGCTGATCCATGTGTGGTTCATGACAGGAACACACATGTAGTAAACACTAGTGGATCCATATGTGTTCTTGACAGGAACACACATGCAATGACTCTAGTGGGTCCATATGTGGTTTGTGAAAAGAACACAGATGCAATGACTCTAGTTGATCCATATGTGGTTTGTGGAAAGAACACACATGCAATGACACTGGTTGATCCATATGTGGTCTATGGAAAGAACACACATGGAATGACTCTGGGGGATCCATGTGTGGTTTGTGGAAAGAACACACATGCAATGACCACTGGTTGATCCATGTGTGGTTTGTGGAAAGAACACACATGCAATGACACTGGTGGATCCAAATGTGGTTTATGAAAAGAACAAACATGCAATGACTCTAGTGTATCCATATGTGGTTTGTGGAAAGAACACACATGCAATGACACTGGTTGATCCATATGTGATTTGTGGAAAGAACACACATGCAACGACTCAGGGGGATCCAGGTGTGGTTTGTGGAAAGAACACACATGCAATGACCACTGGTCGATCCATGTGTGGTTTGTGGAAAGAACACACATGCAATGACACTGGTGGATCCATATGTTGTTCATGACAGGAACACACATGCAATGAGTCTAGTGAATCCATATGTGGTTTGTGGAAAGAACACACATGCAATGAACTCTAGTGGATCTATCTTGGCATAATTTGATGTATGCCATGATGTATTTCATTGTAAAAGACACCCACTTTCCATTTTTATACTACTCAGCTTTGCCATTGGTTTTTTGATACTACCCAGTTTTGCCCCTCTCTCTTTCGTAGAAGCCCAAACATGTGCCCACTCTGTCTGCTACGCCGTAATTGGTTGTCACAGTTGTCACGCGGATCGTGCGCACCAACCGTTGATCCTGTGTGATCCAACAAGGCTCGTTGCACACGTCGTGCCGTTCATAGGACAGCGCGAGATAGCATGGACGTCTCTCTCAGCGAGACTTCTATAAGAAGGAACACGATGCCGTCCATGGAAAAAGGCATCGAGTGGTCATGTCATGTTTAATCTAGTTTGCAAAGGCTACAAGTCTACTGCATGGCAACTGGTCATCCACGGCCCACGGGCTATACCATTTTTACTACGTAGCGCGCCTGCACTCTCACTTCCGACAGGCCCCCACCACATGAACCTTCCACGCGGCATCCACAGCCGGAAGAGCTGCCTACCGGGGCCCTCGAGGAGGCCTAAACGTCCCTGCATTAAAAAACCAGCCTATCGGGTCCTCCATTCGCACTCATCCACTACTCTCTCTTCCCTATCTAGCAAAACCCCACAATCTTGAACGTACTTGCACAAACCTTCTCCATGAAACCAGTGCGTGGGGGTGAGTGTTCGGGCATCGCCGCCGGGGTGGTGCTTCACGCGGCAGATCTGGAGGAGCATCACGTAGCACAAGGCGAGGAGGACGTGCAGTTCAACCCCTTGGGGGGGCCATGTGCTCGTCGGTGCCGACGACTTCGGAGGCGCCGATGAGGGCGTGGAGTTCAATGAACATGCTCCGCTCGGGTACCCGGAGGTACATCTATTTCTACATGTTTCATATTTTCTGCTCGAGCTTAATCTATGTTGACGTCATAAAAAATTCTAGTCCTAATGATTAGATGCAACATACGAACCGGTACATGGAGAGATCTAGTCTGTTCTAAATGAATCCACATTATTTATTTATTAATAAGTTACCAAGAACATAAACCACATTAATTTAGGAGCGAGCTGGGGAGACGGCCGTAATGAACTTTTGAACCTGTATAGACATGTTATTGCATCGAAAGTAACTCGGAATGGTGGAAGGAATATATATTTATTATTTTGCTCATTTCGGTTTGTATTCTATACATTACAGGTGTATTCAAGTGAGATGGACTCTGACAAGGAGACCAGGGACAACAAGAGCCACCATGTCATGAAGAAGCTCAAGAGCGGGATAATCCCTTTCTGCACTCGACTTGGGGAGCTCAGGTGCCGTTTCTGTAAGAAAGGAGTCAACCCGAGGATTCCCAACTTGATTCCAAATGCGGTTGGCATCGGTAAAAGCCCGGCTAGTAAACACAAGTTAGCGACCAAGGCTAAGCACGCTGCTTATGGCAAATTCCTGAGGGAGTATGTCAAGACCGGCCTAGTGTCCCCTTATTTAGGAATCAGCAACTTCTAGCCGACCAACCCTTCACTGTGCTGACCCGGCCACTAATAATATTTAGTTCTCTTACCGTATCTAGACCCTTAAACTATGGGGATTTCTATTTTCGTACCCTTCAAAACATATTATAGTTCATCTGTTTATGGAGTTAAAGTTCCGGTGGCATACTCGTTATTTTGCATGGATAGAGGGGTGTTGTGGCATCCCGCTAAAACCAATACTAGAAAATCGTGGTGTTTTTGTGCATTGCATCATCATGACCGCATGCTCATGTCATCATGCCACATTGCATTTGAGCATCGTCATCATCAGACATGGTTTGCCAAAAACTATTTTCGAAAAGCCTGGTTTTGTTTTCTGAACGCCCCGTCTTTTATTCAAACTGAACACCGGTCTTCCGGATTATTTTATTTGTCTAAAACAGATTACAAAAGCCTTTTAAATAAATAAATAAATAAATAAAAAGTTATATTATTTTTGGGAGGCAGCCAGCCAGGCCCAAAAGCCCAGCCGGCCACCTCCAACTAAACCTAAACCCTAACCTATCTAACCTTACACCACGCCCTAGACCCTACCTGCCACCACACACACGCTACACCCCGCCGCCGCCAGCCTCACATGCACACGCGCACCTCACACTCAGCATCGCTAGCCGGCCCACGCCATCGCCCCACCATGACCCTGCTACAGTACACCGACACACCCAGCCCACAAAATGTGACCGACACGGCCGCTTCCGCACGTCCCTCTCCCGTCCCACCTCGCGCCTGACCCCACCCACCGCCAACGCCCCTGCCTTGATCCCATCGCCCAACCCGCCCGCTCGCTCCTCTCGTGATCCCCTCCTCAATCCCGAGTGCCGCCACAGCCTCTCCTCTCCGGCATTCCTCGTCGATGGCCGTGCTGCTAGCTCGGACCCGCGTGTGTGCCATCCCTCTGCCGTCACGTGACCCCCCATGTGGGAGCTCGCCTCTGACCTGCATCAGGCCTTCGTCGCCAGGTCTGCCTCGGGCCTCCCCCTGCTCCGCCGGCCCTGCTCGCCAGTTCCGCCTCGCGCCTCACCGGTCTCTGCCAGGTTGCCGCTACCTGCTCCGTGGCCACCACCTACGCCCCCTGGCTTCGTCCACTGCGCCTCTTCCGTGCCCTCGCCCGCATCCTCCTCCGACCGGCCCATCCCCGACCTCTGCGCCCGGCCGTGCTCCTCGCCTCTTCCTCCTGGCTTCCCCGCGCTCGACCCGGCCCGCGTGGCTCCGTCCCTGTGCGTCCCCTCCCGGAGCACCTCCTTCCTCGCCGCTGGCCGCCTTGCTGCCAAGTCCCGAGCCGTCCGCCGCTCCGACCTCCAGGTCCTTCCTCGACCTCGGCCTTCCTTCGCCCAAGACCGGCAGCAACCGACCCTGCTAGACATGGCCACCGTCTGTGCATGCCCCTGCAGCACATCTCCGCCTCCCACACGCGTCTTGACCAGTGGCTACTGATGCTACCCGATGTCCTAGGCCTTGTGTTAAACATCAAGTGCTCCGATGCTTTTTGGACGCCAAGATCTACCCTAGAATCCAAGGTCATCACAGACTCCAAGATCTTCGTGGAGCCGTTCAAGTTCCGAGGCCCAAGATCGACGCCACGGGAGATAACCATCACGATGCCACTCGAAGACCACCGTTGCCAAACCCGAGTCCGGTGCCCAAGCACTTCGACAAGGACGCCAAGTTCTCCCCTCGGACACCAAGGCCGAACCCGAAGACCGCCAAGATCACCGTCGGAACGGCAAGTTCTCCATCCCAAAATGGCAAGATCGACCGCATGGAACACCAAGAGCTCCCAGCGCCGAGTCCCGAGTCCGACACCGACAATCGAGACCAAGGATCCAACAAGATCTTCGTGACGACAAGAGCAACACCGACCAGGGCGAGTCCGATGAGCCCCCGACAAGATCTTTGTGACGACAAGACCGTCTACACGGACCTGAAGACCACCGGTACCCGATCCATTCGAGTTCGCCATCGACGTCAAGATCGACCGCTTGGAACCCAAGTTCTCTGCCACGGCACGACAAGTTCTCCATCGCGTATCCGAACCTCGCCGTTCTCGTCAAAACCCTGAGAACCAGACCCAAGCCCCCCGGAACCCAAGATCTTCTGAACCTAGATGTGTGACCCTAAGCCCCTATTTTTGATAATATGACATTATCAACTATCGCATATTAAATTGTTCGTACATGCATACCTGTCTGTGGTTTGGTGGCATTATGCCGATTCACCTCATAATTAAATATGGAGTCTATATGCGGGATATCTATGTCTTATTCCGGACTCCATTTAAATTGGTGTAGCGCACCGATGCCATGTTTCGCCCTGTTAATACAACATTGAAATTGCGAGGTAGTGAAACAACTCGAACCATCGAATTAATTGTCGGACCCCGGTTACGCTTAATATTACCTAATTGCACCGCATCTGCATCAAATCATAATCATGCCGGATCTTCTGCCGTAGTATTAAATATTGCATCCGGTGTTTCTTCTAGTGTTTGCTTCTTCGCGGATTAGGCCGATGAGTTGATGCGAGTATCGACAAGTTCTCCAGATATGAACCTTCGGCAGTGTTTCCTAGGCGAGCAATCTCCCTCTTTCTACCTATTTTGCATTTATAGTCTTTACTTCCTCCTGTTGATCTATTGATATCCGTATTGCGATGCTTTAGTTTCCGTGCACCATTTATACTCCTTGCAGCCTCTATATTACCATGGACACATCCTATTGCCTGTTGTTTGATAGATAGTCAGCCTTGCGAGTCGTAGTTGCTTGCTTATGTGTTGCTTCGCGTTGTTGTCGTTCCACCGTTGACGATAATTTGGCACATGATAAATGGTGGAGATGCTTAATGGTGGAGAAGATCATGACTTTAAATACAACTATTAAATTGTTGAGAATAGATATAACTAATGCAGAGGCATCGGTGGGCAATAGATGTTATTTGGTTCTTCCACACTAACTTGTGTCCCGTAGGACCCCGAGTACTTGATACCTGTTCCTTGACTATCGCACTATCCGCATGTGGGACCATGAATCCGCTTAGCCAGAGCTTGATTCATTTTTTATTTCTTGGGGCCACAAAGTAGTTTGGGGCTTTATTACTATCCTGTACTTATGCCATGCTTTACTGCTTTATTTAAGATTGTGCGTGGAGCACCTGTACTATTTTGGACCGTGCCAGTTTTCGCGGTATCGACAAGCCCAGTCACACTTTCGGGTTCCCAGTCGTTTACAGCCGTCGTCACAAACCCTGGGTTCGTTCCGGAGCCGGCCAACTTCGTTGCGGGTAGCTTAGTGGGGTGGCCTCCTAAAATCTTTTATGAATCCTGTGATTACTTTGTCATGAAAGCCTCGTTGGGTTTTGATTTGGTTTTTCCGAGGTGGATCGTGTGTGTTGCTATTTGTGCACCCCTGCAGGGTAAATCTTTCTGAAAGCCGTGTCTGCGGTTATGGACGACTTGGAGCACAGTATCTCGATCATAGACAAGCATAACTAAAGTAGTGCTATAAATTTGACTTAATATGTGACTAGTAATCAGCTTCACTACAATGGAATGGATAATAAAAGTGCCAATAGTTGGTGGAACTGGGGTGTATCGTGTCATGTTATACCTGCCTAGTAAGTATCGCAACTCCAATGGAAGAAATAAAAGTGCCAACAACTGCTAGGTTTGGGATGTCACCTGCTAATTGTATCTGACTAGTAAGTACTGCAACTACAACTGAATGGTTAACTAAAACTGCCCACTACTTATGCTATCAGGGTGACTCATGTTATCTATATCTGACTAGTAAGACCTTCAACTATAATGGAATGAATCAAACTGCCAACCGTGTGAGTTCCTTGGTTTGACTTCCTCGTTTGGTCTCGAGGGGGAATCCCAGGATGGGTATGATTGGTGTTAGTATCAGGTTGGATCCGAATAGGTCTCTCTTATCTCTCTCTAATAGCCGACAGATGAATCGAGTCTCTATAGGTTGTTTAGTGCATGCTGCGCTGCCGCTTCAGTCCACCATACCTATGTAGGCGAGAGCCGCCGAATTCTAGCCTCGCCGTGTACTGGCCTCAGTACTGACGCTCCTCTTTTTCCTTTGCCCTTTGTCGGCACCCCTTTTGTTTTAGTAGGTTTAAGATCGACGTTGTTAGCAGGGTTACCCTTCCGGCTTGGCCTGGGCAGGGTTATGGACGCCATTGGTTATTCTTTAGGGCTCTTAGCCCCATTTGCATCTTGTCCGTACTCGGACGCTGTAGCGATTTCAAGGTGATTTGGATCTTTCTACTATATATCGGTATTCTTGACTCATGGAGTCGTGCTGTATATATATATTTGTTCTGTGGGTCCCATCGAGGACTGTTGTGTAATGGTATTACTTCATTTTCCACCCGCACGAAAGTGCCTGGTGGGCGACCTTGAATCGTTTCTATGCGGGTTTGGCGAAAAAGGGCTAAAACTTGCATAGGGCCGATTCGAGGGTGTTATAGAGTGGTATCAGAGCTCAGCAGTTGCGATACCCCACTGGTCCAGCCTGTAGGATAACCTAGCTAACGGCCGATGTAGAGTGTCAAAACTATTTTTGCAAAATCGGTTGGATAGATCTGATGAGGTCTGCTTTTACTCCTTACCCTTCTGCTATTCTCCTCTTACCTCTGCATGTTTTAAATCTGCTCTCTTACCTTTCTTCAAGTCTAGGATTTCTCGTGGTTGGGTTCCGTCGTACCTTCAGGGTTTCACTTCCTCCTTTGGCAACAGTGTTTCTACCTCCGGACTTCATGCTATCTGAGTGATCCTTTATCTGTGGTACCATTCTTTGTTCCTTGTTTGTGCCTTCCGGTGTTTTCTGACGCGACGACATCATCTACGCCAGATCCGATGCAGAGCCTGCATCACTCCTTTATTTCGAACCTCGATTGTGGAGATCTTCAGTCTGATTTTGAGAATGGTTGCACGCTTTTCTACTGATTGTGCGGAGTAATAGTTTGGGTGCGTGATGGATTGGCCCCCATGCCGACTACTCACTCTATTTGCTCGTGTACATTGAAGTGGATGAGAATGCATCAGTTCTCTCTTTCTATCGAAGTTAGAGGTGGCTTTATTTGTGGATACCTTTACCTTCATCCTTTGTTTCCCGGAGTGTTCTCTCGACGATCACGGACAACGACCTCTTGTTAGTGGTGTCGCGAGGATCTAATTGAAGCGAGAAGATTTAGACCGTCGGCTTTCTTCCAGTACCATGAGGCGGATCTCGAGGGCGAGATCCCTTGTTAGTGGTGTCGAATTGTGGCATCCCGCTAAAACCACTACTAGAAAATCGCGGTGTTTTTGTGCATTGCATCATCATGACCGCATGCTCATGTCATCATGCCACATTGCATTTGAGCATCGTCATCATCAGACATGGTTTGCCAAAAAATATTTTCAAAAAGTCTGGTTTTGTTTTCTGAACGCCCCATCTTTTATTCAAACTAAACACTGGTCTTCCGGATTATTTTATTTGTCTAAAACAGATTACAAAAGCCTTTTAAATAAATAAATAAAAAGTTATATTATTTATGGGAGGCAGCCCGCCAGGCCCAAAAGCCCAGCCGGGCACCTCCAAATAAACGTAAACCCTAACCTATCTAACCTTACACCACGCCCTAGACCCTACCCGCTGCCACACACACGCTACACCCCGCCGCCGCCAGCCTCACATGCACACGCGCGCCTCACACTCAGCGTCGCTAGCCGGCCCACCCCATTGCCCCACCACGACCCTACTGCGGTACACCGACACACCCAGCCCACAAAATGTGACCGACACGGCCGCTTCCGCACGTCCCTCTCCCGTCCCACCTCGCGCCTGACCCCACCCACCGCCAACGCCCCTGCCTTGATCCCATCACCCAACCCGCCCGCTCGCTCCTCTCGTGATCCCCTCCTCAATCCCGAGCGCCGCCACAGCCTCTCCTCTCTGGCCTTCCTCGTCGATGGCCGCGCCACCAGCTCGAACCCCGCGTGCGTGTCATCCCTCTGCCGTCACGCGACCCCCCCATGTGGGAGCTCGCCTCTGCCCCGCATCAGGCCTCCGTCACCAGGTCTGCCTCGGGCCTCCCCTGCTCCACCAGCCCCGCCGGTTCTGCCTCGCGTCTCGCCGGTCTCTGCCAGGTTGCCGCTACCTGCTCCGTGGCAGCCACCTGCGCCCCCCAGCTTCGTCCCTTGCGCCTCTTCCGCGCCCTCGCCCGCATCCTCCTTCGATTGGCCCATCCCCGACCTCTGCGCCTGGCCACCCTCCTCGCCTCTTCCTCCTCGCTTCCCCGCGCTCGACCCGGCCCACGTGGCTCCGTCCCTATGCGTCCCCTCCCAGAGCTCCTCCTTCCCCGCCGCTGGCCGCCTCGCTGCCAAGTCCCGAGCCGTCCGCCGCTCCGACCTCCCGGTCCTTCCTCGACCTTGGCCTTCCTTTGCCCAAGACCGGCAGCAACCGACCCTGCCGGCCATGGACACCATCTGTGCACGCCCCTGCAGCACATCTCCGCCTCCCACACGCGTCTTGACCAGTGGCTACCGATGCTACCCGATGTCCTAGGCCTTCTGTTAAACATCAAGTGCTCCGATGCTTTTTGGTCGCCAAGATCTACCCTAGAATCCAAGGTCATCACGGACTCCAAGATCTTCGTGGAGCCGTTCAAGTTCTGAGGCCCAAGACCGACGTCGCGGGAGATAACCATCGCGATGCCAAAATCAGCCCACGAAGACAGCGACGAGAACCACTGTGATGCCACTCGAAGACCACCGTTGCCAAACCCGAGTCCGGCGCCCAAGCACTTCGACAAGGACGCCAAGTTCTCCCCTCGGACACCAAAGCCGAACCCGAAGACCGCCAAGATCGTCGTCGGAACAGCAAGTTCTCCATCCCGAAACGGCAAGATCGACCGCACGGAACACCAAGAGCTCCTAGCGCCGAGTCCCATGTCTGACACCAACAATCGAGACCGAGGATCCGACAAGATCTTTGTGACGATAAGAGCGACACCGACCAGGGCGAGTCCGATGAGCCCCCGACACCAAGACCGTCTACACGGACCCGAAGACCACCGGTACCCGATCCATTCGAGTTCGCCATCGACGGCAAGATCGACCGCTTGGAACCCAAGTTCTTCGCCACGACACGACAAGTTCTCCATCACGTATCCGAACCTCGTCGTTCCTGTCAAAACCCTGAGACCTAGACCCGAACCCCCTCAGAACCCAAGATCTTCCGAACCCAGATGTGTGACCCTAAGCCCCTATTTTTTATAATATGACATTATCAGCTGTCGCATATTAAATTGTTCATACATGCATACCTGTCTATGGTTTGGGGGGCATTATGCCGATTCACCTCATAATTAAATATGGAGTCTATATGCGGGATATCTGTGTCTTATTCCAGACTCCATTTAAATTGGTGTAGCGAACCGATGCCATGTTTCGCCCTGTTAATACAACATTTAAATTGCGAGGTAGTGAAACAACTCGAACCATCGAATTAATTGTCGGACCCCGGTTCCGCTTAATATTACCTAATTGCACCGCATCTGCATCAAATCATAATCATGCCGGATCTTCTTCTGTAGTATTAAATATTGCATCCGGTGTTTCTTCTAGTGTTTGCTTCTTCGCGGATTAGGACGATGAGTTGATGCGAGTATCGACAAGTTCTCCGGATATGAACCTTCGGCAGTGTTTGCCAGGCGAGCAATCTCCCTCTTTCTACCTATTTTGCATTTATAGTCTTTACTTCCTCCTGTTGATCTATTGCTATCCGTATTGCGATGCTTTAGTTTCCGTGCACCATTTATACTCCTTGCAGCCTCTATATTGCCATGGACACATCCTATTGCCTGTTGTTTGATAGATAGTCAGCCTCGCGAGTCGTAGTTGCTTGCTTATGTGTTGCTTCGCGTTGTTGTCATTCCACCATTGACGGCAAGTTGGCACATGATAAATGGTGGAGATGCTTAATGGTGGAGATGATCATGAATTTAAATACAACTATTAAATTGCTGAGAATAGATATAACTAATGCAGAGGCATCAGTGGGCAATAGATGTTATTTGGTTCTTCCACGCTCACTTGTGTCCCGTAGGACCCCGAGTACTTGATACATGTTCCTTGACTATCGCACTATCCGCATGTGGGACCATGAATCCCCTTAGCCAGAGCTTGATTCATTTCTTATTTCTTGGGGCCACAAAGTAGTTTGGGGATTTATTACTATCTTGTACTTATGCCATGCTTTACTGCTTTATTTAAGATTGTGCGTGGAGCACATGTACTGTTTTGGATCGTACCATGTTTTCGCGATATCGAAAAGCCCAGTCACACTTTTGGGTTCCCAGCCGTCGTCACAAACCCTGGGTCTGTTCCGGAGCCAGCTAACTTCGTTGCGGGTAGCTTAGTGGGGTGGCCCCCTGAAATCTTTTATGAATCCTGTGATTGCTTTGTCGTGAAAGCCTCGTTGGGTTTTGATTTGGTTTTTCCGAGGTTGATCGTGTGTGTGTTGCTATTTGTGCACCCCTGCAGGGTAAATCTTTCTGAAAGCCGTGTCCGCAGTTATGGACGACTTGGAGCACAGTATCTCGATCATAGACAAGCATAACTAGCTATAAATTTGACTTAATATGTGACTAGTAATCAGCTTCACTACAATGGAATGGATAATAAAAGTGCCAACAACTAGTGGAACTGGGGTGTATCGTGTCATGTTATACCTGCCTAGTAAGTATCACAACTCCAATGGAAGAAATAAAAGTGCCAAGAACTGCTGGGTTTGGGATGTCACCTGCTAATTGTATCTGACTAGTAAGTACTGCAACTACAACTGAATGGTTAACTAAAACTGCCCACTACTTATGCTATTAGGGTGACTCATGTTATCTATATCTGACTAGTAAGAGCTTCAACTATAATGGAATGAATCAAACTGCCAACCGTGTGAGTTCCTTGGTTTGACTTCCTCGTTTGGTCTCGAGGGGGAATCCCAGGATGGGTATGATTGGTGTTAGTATTAGGTTGGATCCGAATAGGTCTCTCTTATCTCTCTCTAATAGCCGACAGATGAATCGAGTCTCTATAGGTTGTTTAGTGCATGATGCGCTGCCGCTTCAGTCCACCATACCTATGTAGGCGAGAGCCTCCGAATTCTAGCCTCTCCGTGTACTGGCCTCAGTACTGACGCTCCTCTTTTTCCGGTGGCATACTCATTATTTTGCATGGATAGAGGGGTGCCCCGACAGATATAAGGGTTATCATGTCCGCTAGATCACAAAGGATCAATGGTTGGTGGGCACGATCCGTGTGACAACTGTCTCGACCAATCAGAGCGTAGCAGTGAAGATGAGCACATGTGCGAGAGATGGATACAAAAAGAGGGGAAAACCGAGTAGCACTTAAGAACCAAGGGAAAAACTGAGTAGAACTTAAAAACCAAGGGCAAAACTGAGTAGAACTTAAAAACCAAGGGCAAGCATGACAAAGGGATTCAAATAGAAAATAGAAAATGATTTAAAAATGGAACCAAACCGCCAGTGTTACGCTCGAGGGAAAAACTGAGTACAACTGAATCGCCAGGGTTTGACACGAGGGAAAAAACGCGACTCATGGTACACGTGTGCGGTGCACAGGGCGGTAGCGGACACGTGTGGCCGTGCACGGTGCATTAGCGTACGCGGTTGATACATTGCAAATGTATCTATAATTTTTGATGTTCCATGCTTGGTTTTATCCACTTTCTTGTGTTGTATTCCAACTTTGGAGTACTTTTCATATGATTTCTTGGACTAACCTATTAACAAGAGCCACAGTGCCAGCTGCCTGTTTTCTGCTGTTTTTGGTTCCAGGAAAGTCAGAAAATGAATATTATCGGAATTGGACGAGACAAAAGCCAAAGTGCCTATTTTTCCGGAAGGGATCAAGTGCCAGAATACGAGACGGAGAAGGGCCAGGGAGCCACCACACCACCTGGCCGCGCAGCCAGGCCTGGCCCGCGCCAGGGGGTGGTGTGGCCGCTCCCGGCACCCCCTCGGCATCTCCTTCCGCCTATATATTTCCCTCGGGACAAAAACCCTAAGTGCCCGATCAAAAATCCACGAAAGAGTCTGTAGTCGCCGTCATCTCCATCCCTAGATCGGGAGGGATCTGAAGCTCTTCCTGGCACCCTGCCGGAGAGGGGAATTCACCCTGGAGGCCTTCTTCATCACCATGCAAGCCTCCGGTGTGATGCATGAGTAGTTCATCCTTGGACTACGGATCCATGTAGTAGCTAGATGGCTGGTTTCTCCTCCTTTGTGCTTTCATGTTTAGATCTTGTGAGCTCCGTTCATGATCAAGATCATCTATTTGTAATTCATACATGTTGTGTTTGCGGGGATCCGATGGATATTGAGATGCTATTTCAGATTGATTATTGATTCTATCATGTCTTTGTTATTTGAGATCTTGCATGTTTTCCGTTGTTACTAGCTATCTTGGCCAAGTAGATGCTAGCAACTCCAAGAGTTAGTATTTTTGCTCGATAGTGGGTTCATGCCTCTGGTAATCTGGGGAAGTGACAGAAATCTCTAAGGTACTAGATGTGCTGTTGCTACTAGGGAGAAAACAACAATCCTTTGTTCATATTACAATCTTATTGTTTATCTTACACGTAGTTCGTAAAGCAATAATCTGTTGCTTGCAACTTAATACTGGAGGGGGTTCGGATGATAACCTGAAGGTGGATTATTAGTCATAGATGCAGTTGGATGGCGGTCTATGTATTATGTTGTATTGCCCAATCAAGTCTCAAAGGAGTCAAGATGATTAGTATATGCATGTATTGCTTTCTCGGTGTTTGTCAATTGCCCCGCTGTAATTTGTTCACCCAGCATGTTATCTATCTAAGGAGAGCCACCTCTAGTGAACTATGGATCCCGGTCCTTTTACTTTACATACAATCTACAATCTTTTATTGCTTTGTGTTTACTTTCTGCAAACTTTTACTTCTTTCCATTCGATACGTTTAATCCTTTGTTTTCCACAAAACACGGTGAGATTGACAACCTCATCGCAAGTTGGGGACAAAGTTCTGTGGTTGTGTTGTGCAGGTCTCCATGTTGCTACTAGCACCGGTAGTGCGCTCTGCCAAAGCTTAGCTAGTAACACCTTTGGGGTGTTTCCTTGCTCCTACTGGTTCGATTAAACCTTGGTTTCATAACTGAGGGAAACTTGTTGCTGTTCTCATCATACCTTCCTCTTGGGGTTCCCAACGAGCTCTACATCAACACCGCCAACAAGCATTTTTCTAGGCGCCGTGCATTGAGCCATCAGCGGTGCACGGTAGTGCAACGAAACATCGCTTCCCTTCTCCTTTAATACAGGCCTCCCCACTCCCACTCATCATGGACTTGCTCACTCAACCGTCTCCACTGTCCCATCACCTTCTACAAATGCCCAAAAAACCTCCAACCACGCCGGCGATGGAGAAGAACGACGCGGTGGCCATCGGCGCGAGAATATCATTTTGTGGCCCGAAAGTTGGGGTGTCCAGGCAACGCGGTACCCGAGTTCCCTGAAATCATCTGCGATGACTACAGTTGGTGTGCCAAATACTCATAGGGTATTTTCGGCACGAAATCAACTTTACGTTTTGATACAAAAAATCAGGCTAACGGCCGTTAAGTTGGGCCCCCTGTCAGTTCTCGCCGTTATGTCGCTCCTGTCGCTCCCGTCGCTTAGGTGTCAATTAGGCTTGCAGCATTGGCGCTGCATCCATTACGCATCTTCTTCTTCCCCGGAGCGGCAATCTGTGGGGCGTCGTAGCCATGGCGTGGAGCTAGGACATGGACGAACCTGCTCGACCCAGCACTCCTCCCTGTAGGCTTGCAACGTTGGCGCCTGCATCCATTACGTGTCTTCTTCCCCGGAGCGGCTATCTGTGGTCGTGGCCATGGCGTAGAGCTGGGAAGTGACGAAGCTGCTCGGCCCCCCTCTCCTCCCCATCCCGAGTCGGAGCTCGCCCTCACCATAGAGGCACCCATGGCACGGTCGAGGACGAGAATTGGTTCCCGGTGAGATCTATCACCTTGTCGACCATGGTCGCTTCTGTTTTCCTCCTCTAGAAACCGAGCTCGTCGTTGTCGTGGTTGCACCCGCACCAGTTCTGCCACCTCTGCCGAGGTCTCTGTGGTAGCTCAAGTTCTAGGGCTCTCCAAGTTCTGCCATGTTGGGCCTGTAAGTGTTGTTGTATGTTAAACTAGCAAATCTCTTTTGTTCAAATCTCTTGGGATGTACCAACTTCATTGTGTTTAATTATGAAAGACAAAATATAAATGACTTCTCTCAATTTCTCACATAGAAAAATGCACAGCTAATTTCATATTCTCGCAGGAACTAGCCCCACTTGTTGAACTGGCGGCACTGCCACGATCTCCACGTAACCACGGTGAGTTCTCGAACCGAAAGTTGCAGTTTCCACATTTCTTCTGCAGTCATTCCTCTTCCTTAGTCATTCCTCTACAGTTTTTCCTAGGCACTTCTTCTTCCTCTGTTCTGGAACCGTCAATTCATCTTCTTCTTCCTCTCGCAGGTAGTTCCTTGCAGGCATTTCCTTTCACCCATTTCCTTGCAGGCATGGACGATGGGAAACGCACAACAGATACCCACTTGGTCCCTGCCCATGGCACCACGACTTTGACAGTGGTGTACACAAATGATGAAGCGACTGTGGAGACAACTCTCGCCAGGTTTGAGCAATTGCTTGAGAAAGAGAAGCACAAGTTTGTGGGGCTAGACTTGGAGTACACCCGTGCAAATAAGCGAAAAAATCCTCCACAAGAGATCGCTGTCATGCAAATCGCCATACATGAGGAGGTCCTCGTTTACCACTTCTGCAGGTATGTGAAATTTAAATTTGATATCACCACTTCTGCATACCTTGTTCCCTTACATCCCTAGAACCATCTAAGTGCAGGAGTAAACCAACTGAGATGTGTTGTCCGGCTCTGGTCGAGTTCTTGTGTAGGAAAGGGATAACTTTCACTAGCGTGGATATCACAAATGACACAATTATGCTTTCTCGTGCGTTGATAAAAATCCCAGAGGGGCACCACATCGACATCCAAAATCTGTACAAGATCAAATCACACCCAGCGAAGGATGGCATGGGTGATCTGGCTGCGGAAATCATCAATAAATCCTATGAAAAACTGAAGAAATTGAAGCAGCTCGATCACGACTACTGGGAGTGGAAGCCGATGAGCCAGGTGCGCCTCGAGTATGCAGCCAGAGACGCTTACATGGACTATGAGTTGTACAGTAAGCTCATTACCATGAAAGATGGGATGGTTAAGGCGGGGTTTTTCGTGAGAGAGCTATGCCCTGGTTGCAAGCTAGCCCAGGAGAAGAAGCGCGAGGAGGACAGAAAGCGGTTTCAGGACGAGCAGGGATCTTGGGACGGTGGCGACATCAAGCGGCTGAAGGGGAAGCAAGTCAAGGACGACAACAAGTGGTGGTGATACATTATGTGTTTGAACTAGATTTTAGTTTCTAGTTTATTATGTGTGTGATACATTTAGTTACTTCAATACAAAATTTCGACCAATTTAACTTGTCGATGTATTTCTTAACAATTATAATATAATCGAGCACTAGAAATATTTTGTAGTGTGCATGAGCATGATCAGTAAATATAATTGAAGACTAGAAACTTTAAGGCACTCCATATAAAGGAGTAGATTAATATAGAAGGTTCACCAGAGATACCACGGATATATTGCCTTACATGCCACACATAGGTAATAATTAACTAGAACAAAATAAAAGCAGAGGTTGCAGCAGGAGGCCGGGACACGGAGACGCCTAACAGGGCAGGGGTTTATCAGCAGGAGGCAGCGACAGCCTAGTCAATGGGATATAGGCCAGTCCTGACATACTCCTGGAGGAATTTGCTGTAGGCTGCGTGTCGCGCCAAGGTAATCGGCTTATGCCTTCTGCCTCCGCCTCTGCCAACGCCCTCCGCGTGTTGGATCATGCTGTTGAGGTCCACGTTGATTGCTCTGCCACAGAATGGGCAAAACAGTCTCCCCCTATGGTGGAAATGGATTAGCCCACACCGTAACCGCCTCAGCACGTAGCGGCTCTTGTTGTCCCTGGATACCTTGCTATCGTCCACTTCATCATCATCCTCCTGTTGATTTTTAAGAACATAACTTAGAACTTATACATATGATTGAATTGTATTACAACTCAAGAATTGACAACATGTATATGTAAGACAATATATTCGTGGATATCAAAGATAAAGAATCTCATCAATAGTTTGATCGGTTCATATATTATTTCATCTCAACACAATGAAAAATAATTGCATCATAGTGAATGTAGGACAAAGATTGCGGCCTCATAAGTTTCTTCAGGGATGGAGTCAGCGAACCAAGTAACAATTGCACAACATGTAATGTTGTTGTACATCGCCCTAGGTTCACTAACTGATCCCTAAAAAAATCTGACACCAATGTGTCTGCCTCACTTTTGGGACAAATTTGAATCATTGGCCACAATAAGAAATTGAAATGTAATCGTACAAAACATTATTCAGGGATATACATAGTCAGGTACAAAAACAAGCCTCAATATTGTAATTATAAATAAAAAACCAAACAATTAATCTTCAGGTGCATGTTAACAATACTTATGATCAAAATCATTCATATACATATGCATCATACCAATCATTAAAAGATCAGAAACAATTCAAGGATCATATATGTAGTTCCATATGAGAATAAATCTAGGGCCTCAAAATTTGTTTCAGAGATGGAGTTGGAGAACCAAAGTACCAACAACACAACCTATATTGTTTGTGTGCATTGCTGCCTCAGGTTCACCAACCCATCCCTAAAACACGACACCGTCATACGTGTCTCCCCTTGAACTCTTTTGGGGCAAATTTCAATCATCGGCCTCGGTGACAAACTAAAATGTAATTCTTATACACTGAATGCATGGAATAGGTAATTCGAATATCATAGTTCTATGAATGTAGAATAAAGATTAAGGCCTCATAAGTTTCTACAGGGACGGAGTAAGTGAACCAAGTAACAATTGCACAGCCTATATTGTTCTTGTACATCGCCCCAGGTTCACTAACTCGTCCCTGAAAAAATCTGACACCAATGTGTCTGCCTCTCTTTTGGGGCAAATTTGAATCATTGGCCACAATAAGAAATTGAAATGTAATCGTACAAAACATTATTCAGGGATATACATAGTCAGGTACAAAAACAAGCCCAAATATTGTAATTATAAATAAAAAACAAAACAATTAATCTTCAGGTACATGTTAAAAATACTTATGATCAAAACCATTCATATACATATGCATCATACCAATCATTATAAGATCAGAAACAATTCAAGGATCATATATGTAGTTTCATGTGAGAATAAATCTAGGGCCTCATAATTTGTTTCAGAGATGGAGTTGGCGAACCAAAGTACCAACAACACAAACTATATTGTTTGTGTGCCTTGCTGCCTCAGGTTCACCAACCCATCCCTAAAACACGACACCATCATACGTGTCTCCCCTTGAACTCTTTTGGGGATAATTTCAATCATCGGCCTCGGGGACAAACTAAAATGTAATTCTTATACACTATGAATGCATGGAATAGATAATTTGAATATCATAGTTCTATGAATGTAGAATAAAGATTGCGGCCTCATAAGTTTATTCAGGGACGGCGTGAGTGAACCAAGTAACAATTGCACAGCCTATAATGTTGTTGTACATCACCCTACGTTCACTAACTCGTCCCTGAAAAAATCTGACACCAATGTGTCTGCCTCTCTTTCGGGGCAAATTTGAATCATTGGCCACAATAAGAAATTGAAATGTAATCGTACAAAACATTATTCGGGGATATACATAGTCAGGTACAAAAACAAGCCTAAATATTGTAATTATAAAAAAAACAATTAATCTTCAGGTGCATGTTAAAAATACTTATGATCAAAACCATTCATATACATATGCATCATACCAATCATTAAAAGATCAGAAACAATTCAAGGATCATATATGTAGTTCCATATGAGAATAAATCTAGGGCCTCAAAATTTGTTTCAGAGATGGAGTTGGAGAACCAAAGTACCAACAGCACAACCTATATTGTTTGTGTGCATTGCTGCCTCAGGTTCACCAACCCATCCCTAAAACACGACACCGTCATACGTGTCTCCCCTTGAACTCTTTTGGGGCAAATTTCAATCATCGGCCTCGGTGACAAACTAAAATGTAATTGTTATACACTGAATACATGGAATAGGTAATTCGAATATCATAGTTCTATGAATATAAAATAAAGATTAAGGCCTCATAAGTTTCTACAGGGACGGCGTAAGTGAACCAAGTAACAATTGCACAGCCTATATTGTTCTTGTACATCGCCCTAGGTTCACTAACTCGTCCCTAAAAAAATCTGACACCAATGTGTCTGCCTCTCTTTTGGGGCAAATTTGAATCATTGGCCACAATAAGAAATTGAAATGTAATCGTACAAAACATTATTCAGGGATATACATAGTCAGGTACAAAAACAAGCCCAAATATTGTAATTATAAATAAAAAACAAAACAATTAATCTTCAGGTACATGTTAAAAATACTTATGATCAAAACCATTCATATACATATGCATCATACCAATCATTATAAGATCAGAAACAATTCAAGGATCATATATGTAGTTCCATATGAGAATAAATCTAGGGCCTCATAATTTGTTTCAGAGATGGAGTTGGCGAACCAAAGTACCAACAACACAAACTATATTGTTTGTGTGCCTTGCTGCCTCAGGTTCACCAACCCATCCCTAAAACACGACACCATCATACGTGTCTCCCCTTGAACTCTTTTGGGGATAATTTCAATCATCGGCCTCGGGGACAAACTAAAATGTAATTCTTATACACTATGAATGCATGGAATAGATAATTTGAATATCATAGTTCTATGAATGTAGAATAAAGATTGCGGCCTCATAAGTTTATTCAGGGACGGCGTGAGTGAACCAAGTAACAATTGCACAACCTATAATTTTGTTGTACATCACCCCAGGTTCACTAACTCGTCCCTGAAAAAATCTGACACCAATGTGTCTGCCTCTCTTTCGGGGCAAATTTGAATCATTGACCACAATAAGAAATTGAAATGTAATCATACAAAACATTATTCAGGGATATACATAGTCAGGTACAAAAACAAGCCTAAATATTGTAATTATAAATAAAAAAGCAAACAATTAATCTTCAGGTGCATGTTAAAAATACTTATGATCAAAACCATTCATATACATATGCATCATACCAATCATTAAAAGATCAGAAACAATTCAAGGATCATATATGTAGTTCCATATGAGAATAAATCTAGGGCCTCAAAATTTGTTTCAGAGATGGAGTTGGAGAACCAAAGTACCAACAGCACAACCTATATTGTTTGTGTGCATTGCTGCCTCAGGTTCACCAACCCATCCCTAAAACACGACACCGTCATACGTGTCTCCCCTTGAACTCTTTTGGGGCAAATTTCAATCATCGGCCTTGGTGACAAACTAAAATGTAATTCTTATACACTAAATGAATGGAATAGGTAATTCGAATATCATAGTTCTATGAATGTAAAATAAAGAATAAGGCCTCATAAGTTTCTACAGGGACGGCGTAAGTGAACCAAGTAACAATTGCACAGCCTATATTGTTCTTGTACATCGCCCCAAGTTCACTAACTCGTCCCTGAAAAAATCTGACACCAATGTGTCTGCCTCTCTTTTGGGGCAAATTTGAATCGTTGGCCACAATAAGAATTTGAAATGTAATCGTACAAAACATTATTCAGGGATATACATAGTCAGGTACATAAACAAGCCCAAATATTGTAATTATAAATAAAAAACCAAATAATTAATCTTCAGGTACATGTTAAAAATACTTATGATCAAAACCATTCATATACATATGCATCATACCAATCATTAAAAGATTAGAAACAATTCAAGGATCATATATGTAGTTCCTTATGAGAATAAATCTAGGGCCTCATAATTTGTTTCAGAGATGGAGTTAGCGAACCAAAGTACCAACAACACAAACTATATTGTTTGTGTGCCTTGCTGCCTCAGGTTCACCAACCCATCCCTAAAACACGACACCATCATACGTGTCTCCCCTTGAACTCTTTTGGGGATAATTTCAATCATCGGCCTCGGGGAAAAACTAAAATGTAATTCTTATACCCTATGAATGCATGAAATAGATAACTCGAATATCATAGTTCTATGAATGTAGAATAAAGATTGCGGCCTCATAAGTTTATTCAGGGACGGCGTGAGTGAAACAAGTAACAATTGCACAGACTATAATGTTGTTGTACATCGCCCCAGGTTCACTAACTCGTCCCTGAAAAAATCTGACACCAATGTGTCTGCCTCTCTTTTGGGGAAAATTTGAATCATTGGCCACAATAAGAAATTGAAATGTAATCGTACAAAACATTATTCAGGGATATACATAGTCAGGTACAAAAACAAGCTTAAATATTGTAATTATAAATCAAAAACCAAACAATTAATCTTCAGGTGCATGTTAAAAATACTAATGATCAAAACCATTCATATACATATGCATCATACCAATCATTAAAAGATCAGAAACAATTCAAGGATCATATATGTAGTTCCATATGAGAATAAATCTAGGGTCTCAAAATTTGTTTCAGAGATGCAGTTGAAGAACCAAAGTACCAACAACACAACCTATATTGTTTGTGTGCATTGCTGCCTCAGGTTCACCAACCCGTCCCTAAAACACGACACCGTCATACGTGTCTCCCCTTGAACTCTTTTGGGGCAAATTTCAATCATCGGCCTCGGTGACAAACTAAAATGTAATTCTTATACACTGAATGCATGGAACAGGTAATTCGAATATCATAGTTCTATGAATGTAGAATAAAGATTAAGGCCTCATAAGTTTCTACAGGGACGGCGTAAGTGAACCAAGTAAAAATTGCACAGCCTATATTGTCCTTGTACATCGCCCCAGGTTCACTAACTCGTCCCTGAAAAAATCTGACACCAATGTGTCTGCCTCTCTTTTGGGGCAAATTTGAATCATTGGCCATAATAAGAAATTGAAATGTAATCGTACAAAACATTATTCAGGAATATACATAGTCAGGTACAAAAACAAGCCCAAATATTATAATTATAAATAAAAAACCAAACAATTAATCTTCAGGTACATGTTAAAAATACTTATGATCAAAATCGTTCATACACATATGCATCATACCAATCATTAAAAGATCAGAAACAATTCAAGGATCATATATGTAGTTCCATATGAGAATAAATCAAGGGCCTCATAATTTGTTTCAGAGATGGAGTTGGGGAACCAAAGTACCAACAGGACAACCTATATTGTTTGTGTGCATTGCTGCCTCAGGTTCACAAACCCATCCCTAAAACACGACACCATCATACGTGTCTCCCCTTGAACTCTTTTGGGGCAAATTTCAATCATCGGCCTCGGTGACAAACTAAAATGTAATTCTTATACACTATGAATGCATGGAATAGATAATTCAAATATCATAGTAGCCTCATAAGTTTCTACAAATATGGCGTAAGTGAACCAAGTAACAATTGCACAGCTTATATTGATCTTGTAAATGGCCCTAGGTTCACTCACTCATCCCTGTAAAAATTTGACACCAATGTGTCTGCCTCTCTTTAGGGAAAATTTGAATCATTGGCCACAATAAGAAATTGAAATGTAATCGTACAAAACAATATTCAAGGATATACAAATGCATCATATAACACATTCATAGATCAGAAACAATATAAATATTATATATTTAGGTTCCATATGAGAGAAAAAATTAGGGCCTCATTTTTTTCAGCGATGGAGTCGGAGAACCAAAATACCAACATCACAACCTATATTGTTTATGTGCATTGCTGCCTCAGGGCCACTAACCATCCCTAATAAAATGAGACCATCAGATGCCCTTGCACTATTTTGGGGCAAAATTGAATCATTGGGCTCAGTAAGGAATAGAAATGTAATGTTATAGGCCTGCTATGTATCGAAATCAACACTCAACTAGCAAACTCAACTAGATGGCAGATGAGCAGATTAGGGTTTTGTGACTAGACGGATTGGGGTTTTGTGACTAGATGGCAGATGCATCAATCAACCGATCGAATCATATATATACCACCCTACTTCAAGAGCAAAATAATTTGTACACGATTGACCAAATCCTATGTATGAACAGTCAAAACTGCGGCTACGACTAGAGAAGCTAGCAATGTAGTACCTTGGACTCCTCATTAGGGACCTCCTCCTCGAACTCATCATTCTCCACGATTGCGTCGAATATTTCTTGAACGGAGATGGGGTCGTCGATGTAGATCACTGGATTGCCTCCGCCTGCCGCCTGCCCCCATCCAGATCTGCCGCTGGCACCATGACGTTGTCGGCCACATGTTGCTCGGCGGCGACGGCTACCACCTGCTGCTCGGCGGAGACGGCTACCACCTGCTGCTCGGCGGCGACGGCTACTGGCTAGACGGATGAGTTCGCACCCTCGATGGCGCGGCGACGAGCAGCGTTCGTGCCCGGAGAAGACGCCTCCGCCTGCTTGGCGACGACCGAGCCATCTGCTGCTGCGCCTTCAACTGGCTTCACCTCCGTATCGTCTCCACGCGTACGCTTCATGGCGCACCAAGGGAAGGTGGTAGTGCAAACAAGGGAGCTTCGGCACGCGCGGCAGGTGTAGATTGGGGTCTTCAGACTAGACAGACTGGGGGAAATGACACGAGCTCATGGAAGAAGAAGGTCGAGGGGGGTTATAAACACCGGACCATTCGTAGTCCTCGAGTGGACACGTGTGGTGGGAGGGGGGGCGGGGGGCTACCACGATCTCCACCCTTTTTTTGGTTCCCTTTTTTTGGAAACAGCCACGGTCTCCACTTTAGAGCTGCATTGAAAACAGGCTCATGGCAGACCTCGATTCCACTGCATGCAAGTGGCGCGGAACTAATTTCTAGCAATGTTAGATCTACTCGAGGGGGGGCCTTGACTCATGGAAGTTACTAGCGGTAGGGCCCAGTTGGAAGTGAGATTGAGATCGCTGCGTAAAAATGGGATATTTCTGATTAAAATCAAGTGGCAATAAATTGCAGCGTCCCATCGACAATCGTGCACTCGATGACCCTGTTGCCCTGTGCATGAGTTGTAGTAGTAGTAGTAGGCTTTTCAGACTTGATTAAACTTGACATGAACGCTCGACGACTTTTTCCATGGACGGCATCGTGTTCCTTCCTGTAGAAGTCTCGCTGAGGGAGACGTCCATCTGCCTCACGCTGTACTGTGAAGGGCACGACGTGTGCAACGATCATCATTGGATCGCACAGAATCAACGGTTGGTGCGCACGATCCGTGTGACAACTGTGACAACCAATCAGGGAGTAGCAGACAGGGTGAGAACATGTTTAGGCTTCTACGAAAGATAGAGAGGGGGGCAAAACTAAGTAGTACCACATAAAACCAAGGGCAAAACTAAGTAGTATAAAAATGGAAAGTGTCTTGTACAATGAAATACATCGTGGAATACATCAAATTATGCCAAGATAGATCCACTAGAGTTCATTGGATGTGTGTTCTTCTCATAAACCACACATGGATCCACTAGTGTCATTGCATGTGTGTTATTCTAAACAAACCACAGCTAGAGTCCACCAGTGTCATTGGATGTGTGTTCTTCCCATGAACCACACATGGATCCACCAGTGTCATTGCATGTGTGTTCTCCTGACAAACCACATATGGATCCACCAGTGTCATTGCATGTATGTTCTTTTCATAAACCACACATAAGGATCCACCAGTGTCATTGCATGTCTGTTCTTTTCATGAACCAGACCCAGTGTCATTGCATGTGTGTTCTTTTCATGAACCACATAAGGATCTACCAGTGTCATTCCATGCATGTTCTTTTCATGAACCACACCCAATGTCATTGCATGTGTGTTCTCCTGACAAACCACATATCGATCCACCAGTGTCATTGCATGTCTGTTCTTTTCATGAACCACACATAAGGATCCACCAGTGTCATTGCATGTTTGTTCTTTTCATGAACCACACATAAGGATCCACCGGTGTCATTGCATGTCTGTTCTTTTCATGAACCACGCCCAATGTCATTGCATGTTTGTTATTTTCATGAACCACAACTAGAGTCATTGGATGTCTATTCTTTTCATGAACCACACCCAGTGTCATTGGATGTGTTTTTTTTCATGAACCACACTCGGTGTCATTTCATGTCTGTTCTTTTCATGAGTCACATAAGGATCTACCAGTGTCATTGGATGTGTGTTCTTCTCATGAACCACACATTGATCCACCCAATGTCATTGCATGTGTGTTCCTCTAAACAAACCACATAAGGATCCACCAGTGTCATTGGATGTGTGTTCTTTTCATGAACCACACCCAGTGTCATTGCATGTGTGTTCTTCTAAACAAACCACATAAGGATACACAAGTGTCATTGCATGTCTATTCTTTTCATGAACCACACCAGTGTCATTGCATGTCTGTTGTTCTAATCAAACCACATAAGGATCCACCAGTGTCATCGCATGTCTGTTATTTTCATGAACCACACATAAGGATCCACCAGTGTCATTGCATGTCTGTTCTTTTCATGAACGACACCCAGTGTCATTGCATGTGTGTTCTTTTAATGAACCACAAAAGGATCTACCAGTGTCATTGCATGTCTGTTCTTTTCATGAACTACACCCAATGCCATTGCATGTGTGTTCTCCTGACAAACCACATATGGATCCACCAGTGTCATTGCATGTCTGTTCTTTTCATGAACCACACATAAGGATCCACCAGTGTCATTGCAGGTCTGTTCTTTTCATGAACCACACCCAATGTCATTGCATGTTTGTTATTTTCATGAACCACAGCTAGAGTCATTGGATGTCTATTCTTTTCATGAACCACACTCAGTGTCATTGCATGTCTGTTCTTTTCATGAACCACACCCGGTGTCACTTCATGTATGTTCTTTTCATGAATCACATAAGGATCTACTAGTGTCATTGGATGTGTGTTCTTCTCATGAACCACACGTGGATCTACCCAATGTCATTGCATGTGTATTCCTCTAAACAAACCACATAAGGACCCACCAGTGTCATTGGATGTGTGTTCTTTTCATGAACCACACCCAGTGTCATTGCATGTGTGTTCTTCTAAACAAACCACATAAGGATACACCAGTGTCATTGCATGTCCGTTCTTTTCATGAACCACACCAGTGTTATTGCATGTCAGTTGTTCTAAACAAACCACATAAGGATCCACCAGTGTCATCGCATGTCTGTTCTTTTCATGAACCACACATAAGGATCCACCAGTGTCATTGCATGTCTGTTCTTTTCATGAACCACACCCAGTGTCATTGCATGTGTGTTCTTTTAATGAACCACATAAGGATCTACCAGTGTCATTGCATTTATGTTCTTTTCATGAACCACACCCAATGTCATTGCATGTGTGTTCTCCTGACAAACCACATATGGATCCACCAGTGTCATTGCATGTCTGTTCTTTTCATGAACGACACATAAGGATCCAGCAGTGTCATTGCATGTCTGTTCTTTTCATGAACCACACCCAATGTCATTGCTTGTCTGTTCTTTTCATGAACCACAAATAAGGATCTACCAGTGTCATTGCATGTCTGTTCTTTTCATGAACCACACCCAATGTCATTGCATGTGTGTTCTCCTGAGAAACCACATATGGATCCACCAGTGTCATTGCATGTCTGTTCTTTTCATGAACCACACATAAGGATCCACCAGTGTCATTGCATGTCTGTTCTTTTCATGAACCACACCAAGTGTCATTGCATGTCTGTTCTTTTCATGAACCACAGCTAGAGTCATTGGATGTCTATTCTTTCCATGAGCCACACCCAGTGTCATTGCATGTCTATTATTTTCATGAACCACACCCGGTGTCACTACATATCTGTTCTTTTCATGAATCACATAAGGATCTACCAATGTCATTGGATGTGTGTTTTTCTCATGAACGACACGTGGATCCACCCAATGTCAATGCATGTGTGTTCCTCTAAACAAACCACATAAGGATCCACTAGTGTCATTGGATGTGTTTTTTTTCATGAACCACACCCAGTGTCATTGCATGTGTGTTCTTCTAAACAAACCACATAAGGATCCACCACTGTCATTGCATGTCTTTTCTTTTGATGAACCACACCCAGTGTCATTGCATGTCTGTTCTTCTAAACAAACCAAATAAGGATCCACCAGTGTCATTGCATGTCTGTTCTTTTCATGAACCACACATAAGGATCCACGAGTGTCATTGCATCTCTGTTCTTTTCATGAACCACACCCAATGTCATTACATGTGTGTTCCTCTAAACAAACCACATAAGGATCCACCAGTATCATTGCATGTCTGTTCTTTTCATGAACCACACCCAGTGTCATTGCATGTGTGTTCTTCTAAACAAACCACATAAGGATCCACCAGTGTCATTGCATGTCTGTTCTTTTCATGAACCACACCCAATGTCATTGCATGTGTGTTCTCCTGACAAACCACATATGGATCCACCAGTGTCATTGCATGTCTGTTCTTTCCATGAACCACACATAAGGATCCACCAGTGTCATTGCATGTCTGTTCTTTTCATGAACCACACCAATTGTCATTGCATGTCTGTTCTTTTCATGAACCACAGCTAGAGTCATTGGATGTCTATTCTTTTCATGAACCACACCCAGTGTCATTGCATGTATGTTCCTTTCATGAACCACACCCGGTGTCACTGCATGTCTGTTCTTTTCATGAATCACATAAGGATCTACCTGTGTCATTGGATGTGTGTTCTTCTCATGAACCACACGTGGATCCACCCAATGTCATTGCATGTGTGTTCCTATAAACAAACCACATAAGAATCCACCAGTGTCATTGCATGTGTGTTCTTTTCATGAACCACACCCAGTGTCATTGCATGTATGTTCTTCTAAACAAACCACATAAGGGTTCACCAGTGTCATTGCATGTCTGTTCTTTTCATGAACCACACCTAGTGTCATTGCATGTCTGCTCTTCTAAACAAACCACATAAGGATCCACCAGTGTCATTCCATGTCTGTTCTTTTCATGAACCACACATAAGGATCCACCAGTGTCATTGCATGTCTCTTCTTTTCATGAACCACACCCAGTGTCATTGCATGTCTGTTCTTTTCATGAACCACACATAAGGATCCACCAGTGTCATTGCAGGTCTGTTCTTTTCATGAACCACACCCAATGCCATTGCATGTGTGTTCTCCTAACAAACCACATATGGATCCACCAATGTCATTGCATGTCTGTTCTTTTCATGAACCACACATAAGGATCCACCAGTGTCATTGCATGTCTGTTCTTTTCATGAACCACACCAAGTGTCATTGCATGAATGTTCTATTCATGAATCACAGCTAGAGTCGTTAGATGTCTATTCTTTTCATGAACCACACCCAATGTCATTGTATGTCTGTTATTTTCATGAACCACACCCGGTGTCACTGCATGTCTGTTCTTTTCATGAATCACATAAGTATCTACCTGTGTCATTGGATGTGTGTTTTTCTCATGAACGACACATGGATCCACCCAATGTCATTGCATGTGTGTTCCTCTAAACAAACCACATAAGGATCCACCAGTGTCATTGGATGTGTGTTCTTTTCATGAACCACACCCAGTGTCATTGCATGTGTGTTCTTCTAAACAAACCACATAAGGATCCACCAGTGTCATTGCATGTCTTTTCTTTTCACGAACCACACCCAGTGTCATTGCATGTCTGGTCTTCTAAACAAACCACATAAGGATCCACCAGTGTCATTGCATGTCTGTTCTTTTCATGAACCACGCATAAGGATCCACCAGTGTCATTGCATGTCTGTTCTTTTCATGAACCACACTCAGTGTCATTGCATGTGTGTTCTTTTCATGAACCACATAAGGATCTACTAGTGTCATTGCATGTATGTTCTTTTCATGAACCACACCCAATGTCATTGGATGTGTGTTCTCCTGACAAACCACATATGGATCCACCAGTGTCATTGCATGTCTGTTCTTTTCATGAACGACACATAAGGATCCAACAGTGTCATTGCATGTTTGTTCTTTTCATGAGCCACGCCCAATGTCATTGCATGTCTGTTCTTTTCATGAACCACACATAAGGATCTACCAGTGTCATTGCATGTCTGTTCTTTTCATGAACCACACCCAATGTCATTGCATGTGTGTTCTCCTGACAAACCACGTATGGATCCACCAGTGTCATTGCATGTCTGTTCTTTTCATGAACCACACATAAGGATCCACCGGTGTCATTGCATGTCTATTCTTTTCATGAACCACACCAATTGTCATTGCATGTCTGTTCTTTTCATGAACCACAGCTAGAGTCATTGGATGTCTATTCTTTTAATGAACCACACCCAGTGTCATTGCATGTCTGTTCTTTTCATGAACCACACCCGGTGTCACTGCATGTTTGTTCTTTTCATGAACCACATAAAGATCTACCATTGTCATTGGATGTGTGTTCTTCTCATGAACGACACGTGGATCCACCGGTGTCATTGCATGTCTGTTCCTCTAAACAAACCACATAAGGATCCACCAGTGTCATTGGATGTCTGTTCTTTTCATGAACCACACCCAGTGTCATTGCATGTGTGTTCTAAACAAACCACATAAGGATCCACCAGTGTCATTGCATGTCTGTTCTTTTCATGAACCACACATAATGATCCACTAGTGTCATTGCATCTCTGTTCTTTTCATGAACCACACCAAATGTCATTACATGTGTGTTCCTCTAAACAAACCACATAAGGATCCACCAGTATCATTGCATGTTTGTTCTTTTCATGAACCACACCCAGTGTCATTGCATGTGTGTTCTTCTAAACAAACCACATAAGGATCCACCAGTGTCATTGCATGTCTGTTCTTTTCATGAACCACACCCAATGTCATTGCATGTGTGTTCTCCTGACAAACCACATATGGATCCACCAGTGTCATTGCATGTCTGTTCTTTTCATGAACCACACATAAGGATCCACCAGTGTCATTGCATGTCTGTTCTTTTCATGAACCACACCAATTGTCATTGCATGTCTGTTCTTTTCATGAACCACAGCTAGAGTCATTGGATGTCTATTCTTTTCACGAACCACACCCAGTGTCATTGCATGTCTGTTCTTTTCATGAACCACACCCGGTGTCACTGCATGTCTGTTCTTTTCATGAATCACATAAGGATCTACCAGTGTCATTGGATGTGTGTTCTTCTCATGAACCACATGTGGATCCACCCAATGTCATTGCATGTGTGTTCCTCTAAACAAACCACATAAGAATCCACTAGTGTCATTGGATGTGTGTTGTTTTCATGAACCACACCCAGTGTCATTGCATGTATGTTCTTCTAGACAAACCACATAAGAATTCACCAGTGTCATTGCATGTCTGTTCTTTTCATGAACAACACCTAGTGTCATTGCATGTCTGTTCTTCTAAACAAACCACATAAGGATCCACCAGTGTCATTCCATGTCTGTTCTTTTCATGAACCACACATAAGGATCCACCGGTGTCATTGCATGTCTCTTCTTTTCATGAACCACACCCAGTGTCATTGCATGTGTGTTCTTTTCGTGAACCACATAAGGATCTACCAGTGTCATTGCATGTCTATTCTTTTCATGAACCACACCCAATGTCATTGCATGTGTGTTCTCCTAACAAACCACATATGGATCCACTAGTGTCATTGCATGTCTGTTATTTTCATGAACCACACATAAGGATCCACCAGTGTCATTGCATGTCTGTTCTTTTCATGAACCACACCCAATGTCATTGCATGTCTGTTCTTTTCATGAACCACACATAAGGATCTACGAGTGCCATTGCATGTCTGTTCTTTTCATGAACCACACCTAATGTCATTACATGTGTGTTCTCCTGACAGACCACATAAGGATCCACCAGTGTCATTGCATGTCTGTTGTTTTCATGAACCACACATAAGGATCCACCAGTGTCATTGCATGTCTGATCTTTTCATGAACCACACCCGGTGTCACTGCATGTCTGTTCTTTTCATGAACCACATAAGGATCTACCATTGTCATTGGATGTGTGTTCTTCTCATGAACCACACGTGGATCCACCGGTGTCATTGCATGTCTGTTCCTCTAAACAAACCACATAAGGATCCACCAGTGTCATTGGATGTGTGTTCTTTTCATGAACGACACCCAGTGTCATTGCATGTGTGTTCTTCTAAACAAACCACATAAGGATCCACCAGTGTCATTGCATGTCTGTTCTTTTCATGAACCACACATAAGGATCCACGAGTGTCATTGCATATCTGTTCTTTTCATGAACCACACCCAATGTCATTACATGTGTGTTCCTCTAAACAAACCACATAAGGATCCACTAGTATCATTGCATGTTTGTTCTTTTCATGAACCACACCCAGTGTCATTGCATGTGTGTTCTTCTAAACAAACCACATAAGGATCCACCAGTGTCATTGCATGTCTGTTCTTTTCATGAACCACACCCAATGTCATTGCATGTGTGTTCTCCTGACAAACCACATATGGATCCACCAGTGTCATTGCATGTCTGTTCTTTTCATAAACCACACATAAGGATCCACCAGTGTCATTGCATGTCTGTTCTTTTCATGAACCACACCAATTGTCATTGCATGTCTGTTCTTTTCATGAACCACAGCTAGAGTCATTGGATGTCTATTCTTTTCATGAACCACACCTAGTGTCATTGCATGTCTGTTCTTTTCATGAACCACACCGGGTGTCACTGCATGTCTGTTATTTTCATGAATCACATAAGGATCTACCAGTGTCATTGGATGTGTGTTCTTCTCATGAACCACACGTGGATCCACCCAATGTCATTGCATATGTGTTCCTCTAAACAAACCACTTAAGAATCCACCAGTGTCATTGGATGTGTGTTCTTTTCATGAACCACACCCAGTGTCATTGCATGTATGTTCTTCTAAACAAACCACATAAGGGTTCACCAGTGTCATTGCATGTCTGTTCTTTTCATGAACCACACCAAGTGTCATTGCATGTCTGTTCTTTTCATGAACCACATCTAGAGTCGTTGGATGTCTATTCTTTTCATGAACCACACCCAATGTCATTGCATGTGTGTTCTCCTAACAAACCACTTATGGATCCACTAGTGTCATTGCATGTCTGTTCTTTTCATGAACCACACATAAGGATCCACCAGTGTCATTGCATGTCTGTTCTTTTCATGAACCACACCCAATGTCATTGCATGTCTGTTCTTTTCATGAACCACACATAAGGATCTACGAGTGCCATTGCATGTCTGTTCTTTTCATGAACCACACCCAATGTCATTACATGTGTGTTCTCCTGACAGACCACATAAGGATCCACCAGTGTCATTGCATGTCTGTTCTTTTCATGAACCACACATAAGGATCCACCAGTGTCAGTGCATGTCTGATCTTTTCATGAACCACACCCGGTGTCACTGCATGTCTGTTCTTTTCATGAACCACATAAGGATCTACCATTGTCATTGGATGTGTGTTCTTCTCATGAACCACACGTGGATCCACCGGTTTCATTGCATGTCTGTTCCTCTAAACAAACCACATAAGGATCCACCAGTGTCATTGGATGTGTGTTCTTTTCATGAACGACACCCAGTGTCATTGCATGTGTGTTCTTCTAAACAAACCACATAAGGATCCACCAGTGTCATTGCATATCTGTTCTTTTCATGAACCACACATAAGGATCCACGAGTGTCATTGCATCTCTGTTCTTTTCATGAACCACACCCAATGTCATTACATGTGTGTTCCTCTAAACAAACCACATAAGGATCCACCAGTATCATTGCATGTCTGTTCTTTTCATTAACCACACCCAGTGTCATTTCATGTGTGTTCTTCTAAACAAACCACATAAGGATCCACCAGTGTCATTGCATGTCTGTTCTTTTCATGAACCACACCCAATGTCATTGCATGTGTGTTCTCCTGACAAACCACATATGGATCCACCAGTGTCATTGCATGTCTGTTCTTTTCATGAACCACACATAAGGATCCACCAGTGTCATTGCATGTCTGTTCTTTTCATGAACCACACCAATTGTCATTGCATGTCTGTTCTTTTCATGAACCACAGCTAGAGTCATTGCATGTCTATTCTTTTCATGAACCACACCAGTGTCATTGCATGTCTGTTCTTTTCATGAACCACACCCGGTGTCACTGCATGTCTGTTCTTTTCATGAATCACATAAGGATCTACCAGTGTCATTGGATGTGTGTTATTCTCATGAACCACACGTGGATCCACCCAATGTCATTGCATGTGTGTTCCTCTAAACAAACCACATAAGAATCCACCAGTGTCATTGGATGTGTGTTCTTTTCATGAACCACACCCAGTGTCATTGCATGTATGTTCTTCTAAACAAACCACATAAGGGTTCACCAGTGTCATTGCATGTCTGTTCTTTTCATGAACCACACCTAGTGTCATTGCATGTCTGCTCTTCTAAACAAACCACATAAGGATCCACCAATGTCATTCCATGTCTGTTCTTTTCATGAACCACACATAAGGATCCACCAGTGTCATTGCATGTCTCTTCTTTTCATGAACCACACCCAATGTCATTGCATGTCTGTTCTTTTCATGAACCACACATAAGGATCTACGAGTGCCATTGCATGTCTGTTATTTTCATGAACCACACCCAATGTCATTACATGTGTGTTCTCCTGACAGACCACATAAGGATCCACCAGTGTCATTGCATGTCTGTTCTTTTCATGAACCACACATAAGGATCCACCAGTGTCATTGCATGTCTGTTCTTTTCATGAACCACACCCGGTGTCATTGCATGTCTGTTCTTTTCATGAACCACATAAGGATCTACCATTGTCATTGGATGTGTGTTCTTCTCATGAACCACACGTGGATCCACCGGTGTCATTGCATGTCTGTTCCTCTAAACAAACCACATAAGGATCCACCAGTGTCATTGATGTGTGTTCTTTTCATGAACGACACCCAGTGTCATTGCATGTGTGTTCTTCTAAACAAACCACATAAGGATCCACCAGTGTCATTGCATGTCTGTTCTTTTCATGAACCACACATAAGGATCCACGAGTGTCATTGCATCTCTGTTCTTTTCATGAACCACACCCAATGTCATTACATGTGTGTTCCTCTAAACAAACCACATAAGGATCCACCAGTATCATTGCATGTCTGTTCTTTTCATGAACCACACCCAGTGTCATTGCATGTGTGTTCTTCTAAACAAACCACATAAGGATCCACCAGTGTCATTGCATGTCTGTTCTTTTCATGAACCACACCCAATGTCATTGCATGTGTGTTCTCCTGACAAACCACATATGGATCCACCAGTGTCATTGCATGTCTGTTCTTTTCATGAACCACACATAAGGATCCACCAGTGTCATTGCATGTCTGTTCTTTTCATGAACCACACCAATTGTCATTGCATGTCTGTTCTTTTCATGAACCACAGCTAGAGTCATTGGATGTCTATTCTTTTCATGAACCACACCCAGTGTCATTGCATGTCTGTTCTTTTCATGAACCACACCCGGTGTCTTTGCATGTCTGTTCTTTTCATGAATCACATAAGGATCTACCAGTGTCATTGGATGTGTGTTCTTCTCATGAACCACACGTGGATCCACCCAATGTCATTGCATGTGTGTTCCTCTAAACAAACCACATAAGAATCCACCAGTGTCATTGGATGTGTGTTCTTTTTATGAACCACACCCAGTGTCATTGCATGTATGTTCTTCTAAACAAACCACATAAGGGTTCACCAGTGTCATTGCATGTCTGTTCTTTTCATGAACCACACCTAGTGTCATTGCATGTTTGCTCTTCTAAACAAACCACATAAGGATCCACCAATGTCATTCCATGTCTGTTCTTTTCATGAACCACACATAAGGATCCACCAGTGTCATTGCATGTCTCTTCTTTTCATGAACCACACCCAATGTCATTGCATGTCTGTTCTTTTCATGAACCACACATAAGGATCTACGAGTGCCATTGCATGTCTGTTATTTTCATGAACCACACCCAATGTCATTACATGTGTGTTCTCCTGACAGACCACATAAGGATCCACCAGTGTCATTGCATGTCTGTTCTTTTCATGAACCACACATAAGGATCCACCAGTGTCATTGCATGTCTGTTCTTTTCATGAACCACACCCGGTGTCACTGCATGTCTGTTCTTTTCATGAACCACATAAGGATCTACCATTGTCATTGGATGTGTGTTCTTCTCATGAACCACACGTGGATCCACCGGTGTCATTGCATGTCTGTTCCTCTAAACAAACCACATAAGGATCCACCAGTGTCATTGGATGTGTGTTCTTTTCATGAACGACACCCAGTGTCATTGCATGTGTGTTCTTCTAAACAAACCACATAAGGATCCACCAGTGTCATTGCATGTCTGTTCTTTTCATGAACCACACATAAGGATCCACGAGTGTCATTGCATCTCTGTTCTTTTCATGAACCACACCCAATGTCATTACATGTGTGTTCCTCCAAACAAACCACATAAGGATCCACCAGTATCATTGCATGTCTGTTCTTTTCATGAACCACACCCAGTGTCATTGCATGTGTGTTCTTCTAAACAAACCACATAAGGATCCACCAGTGTCATTGCATGTCTGTTCTTTTCATGAACCACACCCAATGTCATTGCATGTGTGTTCTCCTGACAAACCACATATGGATCCACCAGTGTCATTGCATGTCTGTTCTTTTCATGAACCACACATAAGGATCCACCAGTGTCATTGCATGTCTGTTCTTTTCATGAACCACACCAATTGTCATTGCATGTCTGTTCTTTTCATGAACCACAGCTAGAGTCATTGGATGTCTATTCTTTTCATGAACCACACCCAGTGTCATTGCATGTCTGTTCTTTTCATGAACCACACCCGGTGTCACTGCATGTCTGTTCTTTTCATGAATCACATAAGGATCTACCAGTGTCATTGGATGTGTGTTCTTCTCATGAACCACACGTGGATCCACCGGTGTCATTGCATGTCTGTTCCTCTAAACAAACCACATAAGGATCCACCAGTGTCATTGGATGTGTGTTCTTTTCATGAACGACACCCAGTGTCATTGCATGTGTGTTCTTCTAAACAAACCACATAAGGATCCACCAGTGTCATTGCATGTCTGTTCTTTTCATGAACCACACATAAGGATCCACGAGTGTCATTGCATCTCTGTTCTTTTCATGAACCACACCCAATGTCATTACATGTGTGTTCCTCTAAACAAACCACATAAGGATCCACCAGTATCATTGCATGTCTGTTCTTTTCATGAACCACACCCAGTGTCATTGCATGTGTGTTCTTCTAAACAAACCACATTAGGATCCACCAGTGTCATTGCATGTCTGTTCTTTTCATGAACCACATCGAATGTCATTGCATGTGTGTTCTCCTGACAAACCACATATGGATCCACCAGTGTCATTGCATGTCTGTTCTTTTCATGAACCACACATAAGGATCCACCAGTGTCATTGCATGTCTGTTCTTTTCATGAACCACACCAATTGTCATTGCATGTCTGTTCTTTTCATGAACCACAGCTAGAGTCATTGGATGTCTATTCTTTTCTTGAACCACACCCAGTGTCATTGCATGTCTGTTCTTTTCATGAACCACACCCGGTGTCACTGCATGTCTGTTCTTTTCATGAATCACATAAGGATCTACCAGTGTCATTGGATGTGTGTTCTTCTCATGAACCACATGTGGATCCACCCAATGTCATTGCATGTGTGTTCCTCTAAACAAACCACATAAGAATCCACCAGTGTCATTGGATGTGTGTTGTTTTCATGAACCACACCCAGTGTCATTGCATGTGTGTTCTTCTAGACAAACCACATAAGGATTCACCAGTGTCATTGCATGTCTGTTCTTTTCATGAACCACACATAAGGATCTACTAGTGTCATTGCATGTCTGTTCTTTTCATGAACCACACCCAATGTCATTGCATGTGTGTTCTCCTGACAAACCACATATGGATCCACCAGTGTCATTGCATGTCTGTTCTTTTCATGAACCACACATAAGGATCCACCAGTGTCATTGCATGTCTATTCTTTTCATGAACCACACCAATTTTCATTGCATGTCTGTTCTTTTCATGAACCACAGCTAGAGTCATTGGATGTCTATTCTTTTAATGAACCACACCCAGTGTCATTGCATGTCTGTTCTTTTCATGAACCACACCCGGTGTCACTTCATGTTTGTTCTTTTCATGAACCACATAAGGATCTACCAGTGTCATTTGATGTGTGTTCTTCTCATGAACCACACGTGGATCCACCGGTGTCATTGCATGTCTGTTCCTCTAAACAAACCACATAAGGATGCACCAGTGTCATTGGATGTGTGTTGTTTTCATGAACCACCCCCAGTGTCATTGCATGTGTGTTCTTCTAAACAAACCACATAAGGATCCACCAGTGTCATTGCATGTCTGTTCTTTTCATGAGCCACACCTACTGTCATTGCATGTCTGTTCTTTTCATGAACCACACATAAGGATCTACCAATGTCATTGCATGTCTGTTCTTTTCATGAACCACACCCAATGTCATTGCATGTGTGTTCTCCTGACAAACCACATATGCATCCACCAGTGTCATTGCATGTCTGTTCTTTTCATGAACCACACATAAGGATCCCCCAGTGTCATGGCATGTCTGTTCTTTTCATGAACCACACCAAGTGTCATTGCATGTATGTTCTATTCATGAATCACAGCTAGAGTCGTTGGATGTCTATCCTTTTCATGAACCACACCCAATGTCATTGTATGTGTGTTCTTTTCATGAACCACAGCCGATGTCACTTCATGTCTGTTCTTTTCATGAATCACATAAGGATCTACCAATGGCATTGGATGTGTGTTCTTCTCATGAACCACACGTGGATCCACCCAATGTCATTGCATGTGTGTTCCTTTAAACAAACCACATAAGAATCCACCAGTGTCATTGGATGTGTGTCCTTTTCATGAACCACACCCAGCGTCATTGCATGTATGTTCTTCTAAACAAACCACATTAGGATCCACCAGTGTCATTGCATGTCTGTTCTTTTCATGAACCACACCTAGTGTCATCGCATGTCTGTTCTTCTAAACAAACCACGTAAGGATCCACCAGTGTCATTGCATGTCTGTTCTTTTCATGAACCACACATAAGGATCCACCAGTGTCATTGCATGTCTGTCCTTTTCATGAACCACACCCAGTGTCATTGCATGTGTGTTTGTTTTCATGAACCACATAAGGATCTACCAGTGTCATTGCATGTCTGTTCTTTTCATGAACCACACCCAATGTCATTGCATGTGTGTTCTCCTAACAAACCACATATGGATCCACTAGTGTCATTGCATGTATGTTCTTTTCATGAACCACACATAAGGATCCACCAGTGTCATTGCATGTCTGTTCTTTTCATGAACCACACCCAATGACATTGCATGTCTGTTCTTTTCATGAACCACACATAAGGATCCACCAGTGTCATTGCATGTCTGTTCTTTTCATGAACCACACCCAATGACATTGCATGTCTGTTCTTTTCATGAACCACACATAAGGATCTACCAGTGTCATTGCATGTCTGTTCTTTTCATGAACCACACCCAATGTCATTGCATGTGTGTTCTCCTGACAAACCACATAAGGATCCACCAGTGTCATTGCATGTATGTTCTTTTCATGAACCACACATAAGGATCCACCAGTGTCATTGCATGTCTGTTCTTTTCATGAACCACACCCAGTGTCATTGCATGTCTGTTCTTTTCATGAACCACACGTAAGGATCTACTAATGTCATTGCATGTCTGTTCTTTTCATGAACAACACCCAATGTCATTGCATGTGTGTTCTCCTGACAAACCACATATGCATCCACCAGTGTCATTGCATGTCTGTTCTTTTCATGAACCACACATAATGATCCCCCAGTGTCATTGCATGTCTGTTCTTTTCATGAACCACACCAAGTGTCATTGCATGTATGTTCTATTCATGAATCACAGCTAGAGTCGTTCGATGTCTATCCTTTTCATGAACCACACCCAATGTCATTGTATGTCTGTTATTTTCATGAACCACACCCGGTGTCACTGCATGTCTGTTCTTTTCATGAATCACATAAGGATCTACCAGTGTCATTGGATGTGTGTTTTTCTCATGAACCACACGTGGATCCACCCAATGTCATTGCATGTGTGTTCCTCTAAACAAACCACATAAGGATCCACCAGTGTCATTGGATGTGTGTTCTTTTCATGAACCACACCTAGTGTCATTGCATGTGTGTTCTTCTAAACAAACCACATAAGGATCTACCAGTGTCATTGCATGTCTGTTCTTTTCATGAACCACACCCAATGTGATTGCATGTGTGTTCTCCTGACAAACCACATAAGGATCCACCAGTGTCATTGCATGTCTGTTCTTTTCATGAACCACACATAAGGATCCACCAGTGTTATTGCATGTCTGTTCTTTTCATGAACCACACCAGGTGTCATTGCATGTCTGTTCTTTTCATGAACCATAGCTGGAGTCATTGGATGTCTATTCTTTTCATGAACCACACCCAGTGTCATTGCATGTCTGTTCTTTTCATGAACCACACCCGATGTCACTGCATGTCTGTTCTTTTCATGAATCACATAAGGATCTACAAGTGTCATTGGATGTGTGTTCTTCTCATGAACCACACGTGGATCCACCCAATGTCATTGCATGTTTGTTCCTTTAAACAAACCACATAAGAATCCACCAGTGTCATTGGATGTGTGTCCTTTTCATGAACCACACCCAGTGTCATTGCATGTATATTCTTCTAAACAAACCACATTAGGATCCACCAGTGTCATTGCATGTCTATTCTTTTCATGAACCACACATAGTGTCATCGCATGTCTGTTCTTCTAAACAAAACACGTAAGGATCCACCAGTGTCATTGCATGTCTGTTCTTTTCATGAACCACACATAAGGATCCATCAGTGTCATTGCATGTCTGTTCTTTTCATGAACCACACCCAGTGTCATTGCATGTGTGTTTGTTTTCATGAACCACATAAGGATCTACCAGTGTCATTGCATGTCTGTTCTGTTCATGAACCACACCCAATGTCATTGCATGTGTGTTCTCCTAACAAACCACATATGGATCCACTAGTGTCATTGCATGTCTGTTCTTTTCATGAACCACACATAAGGATCCACCAGTGTCATTGTATGTCTGTTCTTTTCGTTAACCACACCCAATGACATTGCATGTCTATTCTTTTCATGAACCACACATAAGGATCTACCAGTGTCATTGAATGTCTGTTCTTTTCATGAACCACAGCCAATGTCATTGCATGTGTGTTCTCCTAACAAACCACATAAGGATCCACCAGTGTCATTGCATGTATGTTCTTTTCATGAACCACACATAAGGATCCACCAGTGTCATTGCATGTCTATTCTTTTCATGAACCACACCCCGTGTCATTGCATGTGTGTTCTTTTCATAAACCACACATAAGGATCTACCAATGTCATTGCATGTCTGTTCTTTTCATGAACCACACCCAATATCATTGCATGGGCGTTCTCCTGACAAACCACATATGGATCCACCAGTGTCATTGCATGTATGTTCTTTTCATGAACCACACATAAGGATCCACCAGTGTCATTGCATGCCTATTCTTTTCATGAACCGCACCAAGTGTCATTGCATGTATGTTCTATTCATGAATCACAGCTAGAGTCATTGCATGTCTGTTACTTCCATAAACCACATATGGATCCACCTAGTGTGATTGCATGTATGTTCCTCTAAACAAACCACATAAGGATCCACCAGTGTCATTGGATGTGTGTTCTTCTCATGAACCACACATGGATCCACCAGTGTCATTACATGTTTGTTCCTCTAAACAAACCACATAAGGATCCACTAGTGTCTTTGCATGTATGTTCTTTTCATGAACGAGACACAAGGATCCACCAGTGTCATTGCATGTCTGTTCTTTTCATGAACCACACCCAGTGTCATTGCATGTGTGTTCTTTTCATGAACCACAGCTAGAGTCATTGGATGTCTATTGTTTTCATGAATAACACCCAGTGTCATTGCATGTACGTTCTTTTCATGAACCACACCCGGTGTCACTGCATGTATGTTCTTTTCATGAACCACATAAGGATCTACCAGTGTCATTGGATGTGTGTTCTTCTCATGAACCACACGTGGATCCACCGGTGTCATTGCATGTCTGTTCCTCTAAACAAACCACATAACGATCCACCAGTGTCATTGCATGTCTGTTCTTTTCATGAACCACACATAAGGATCCACGAGTGTCATTGCATGTCTGTTCTTTTCATGAACCACACCCAATGTCATTGCATGTGTTTTCCTCTAAACAAAACACATAAGGATCTATCAGTGTCATTGCATGTCTGTTCTTTTCGTGAACAACACCCAGTGTCATTGCCTGTGTGTTGTTTTAAACAAACCACATAAGGATCCACCAGTGTCATTGCATGTATGTTCTTTTCATGAACCACACATAAGGATCCACCAGTGTCATTGCATGTCTGTTCTGTTCATGAACCACACCCAATGTCATTGCATGTCTGTTCTTTTCATGAACCACATAAGGATCTACCAGTGTCATTGCATGTTTGTTCTTTTCATGAACCACACCCAATGTCATTGCATGTGTGTTCTCCTAACAAACCACATATGGATCCACCAGTGTCATTGCATGTCTGTTCTTTTCATGAACCACACATAAGGATCCACCAGTGTCATTGCATGTCTGTTCTTTTCATGAACCACACCAAGTGTCATTGCATGTGTGTTCTTTTCATGAACCACAACTAGAGTCATTGGATGTCTATTCTTTTCATGAACCACACCCAGTGTCATTGCACATCTGTTATTTTCATGAACCAGACCCGGTGTCACTGCATGTCTGTTCTTTTCATGAATCACATAAGGATCTACCAGTGTGATTGGATGTGTGTTCTTCTCATGAACCACACGTGGATCCACCGGTGTCATTGCATGTCTGTTCCTCTAAACAAACCACATAAGGATCCACCAGTGTCATTGGATGTGTGTTCTTTTCATGAACCACACCCAGTGTCATTGCATGTGTGTTCTTCTAAATAAACCACATAAGGATCCACCAGTGTCATTGCATGTCTGTTCTTTTCATGAACCACACCCAATGTCATTGCATGTGTGTTCCTCTAAACAAACCACATAAGGATCCACCAGTGTCATTGCATGTTGATGCACTCGACTTTCAACGTAGAGATCGTTGGGAACCCCAAGAGTAAGGTATGATGAGCACAGCAGTAAGTTTTTCCTCAGTTATGAAACCAAGATTTAATCGAACCAGTAGGAGCAAGGAAACACCCCAAAGGTGTTACTAGCTGAGCTTTGGCAGGGCGCACTACCGGTGCTAGTAGCAACGTGGAGACCTGCACAACACAACCACAGAACTTTGTCCCCAACTTGTGATGAGGTTGTCAATCTCACCGTGTTTTGCGGAAAACAAAGGATTAAACATATCGAATGGAAAGAAGTAAAAGTTTGCAGAAAGTAAACACAAAGCAGTAAAAGATTGTAGATTGTATATAAAAGACAAGGACCGGGATCCATAGTTCACTAGAGGTGACTCTCCTTAGATAGATAACATGCTGGGTGAACAAATTACAGCGGGGCAACTGACAAACACCGAGAAAGCAATACATGCATATACTAATCATCTTGACTCCTTTGAGACTTGATTGGGCATTACAACATAATACATAGACCGCCATCCAACTGCATCTATGACTAATAATCCACCTTCAGGTTATCATCCAAACCCCCTCCAGTATTAAGTTGAAAGCAACAGATTATTGCTTTACGAACTGCAGTAAAGTAAACAATACAATTGTTCTATGAACAAAGGATCGTTGTTTTCTCCCTAGTAGCAACAACACATCTAGTACCTTAGAGATTTCTGTCACTTCCCCGGATTACCAGAGGCATGAACCCACTATCGAGCATAAATACTAACTCTTGGAGTTGCTAGCATCTACTTGGCCAAGATAGCTACTAACAACGGAAAGCATGCAAGATCTCAAATAACAAAGACATGATAGAATCAACAATCAATCTGAAATAGCATCTCAATATCCATCGGATCCCCGCAAACACAACATGTATGAATTACAAATAGATGATCTTGATCATGAATGGGGCTCACAAGATCTAAACATGAAAGCACAAAGGAGGAGAAACCAGCCATCTAGCTACAACATGGATCCGTAGTCCAAGGATGAACTACTCACGCATCACACCGGAGGCTTGCATGGTGATGAAGAAGGCCTCCAGGGTGAATTCCCCTCTCCGGAAGGGTGCCGGGAAGAGCTTCAGATCCCTCCCGATCTAGGGATGGAGATAACAGCGGCTACAGACTCTTTCGTGGATTTTTGATCGGGTACATAGGGTTTTTGTCCCGAGGGCAACTTATAGGCGGAAAGAGAGGCCGAGGGGGTGCTGGGGTCAGCCAGACCACCCCCTGGTGCGGGCCAAGCCTAGCCACACGGCAAGGTGGTGTGGCCGGCCCCTGGCCCCTCTCCGTCTCGTATTCTGGCACTTGATCCCATCCGGAAAAATAGGCACTTTGGCTTTTGTCCCGTCCAATTCCGAGAGTATTCATTTTCTGACTTTCCTGGAACCAAAAACAGCAGAAAACAGGCAGCTGGCACTGTGGCTCTTGTTAATAGGTTAGTCCAAGAAATGATATGAAATGTACTCCAAAGTTGGAACAAAACACAAGAAAGTGGATAAAACCAAGCATGGAACATCAAAAATTATAGATACATTTGCAATGTATCACATGTCTGTTCTTTTCATGAACCACACCCAGTGTCATTGCATGTGTGTTCTTCTAAACAAACCACATAAGGATCCACCAGTGTCATTGCATGTCTGTTCTTTTCATGAACCACACCCAGTGTCATTGCATGTGTGTTCTTTTCATGAACCACATAAGGATCTACCAGTGTCATTGCATGTATGTTCTTTTCATGTACCACACCCACTGTCATTGCATGTGTGTTCTCCTGACAAACCACAGATGGATCCACCAGTGTCATTGCATCTCTGTTCTTTTCATGAACCACATAAGGATCTACCAGTGTCATTGCATGTCTGTTCTTTTCATGAACCACACATGGATCTACCAGTGTCACTGCATGTCAGTTCTTTTCATGAATCACAAGTAGAGTCATTGCATGTCTGTTACTTCCATAAACCACATATGAATCCACCTAGTGTGATTGCATGTCTCTTCTTTTCACAAACCACACATGGATACACCAGTGTCATTGCATGGGTAGCCGTTAGACCGAGTCTTCTAGAAGGCACGCCCTAACACAATTGTTCTACTTGACGATTGTTACATACCGTTCGATTGGGGCGCTTGGACGATTGGGATGGTCTTCATGAGAGCGATCCGCGAGTAGGCTGTTCTGCGACATGATTGTCCACGCTTGCTCTGGACAAACTGGCAACACCGGGCGCTCCCTGCGAGTGTCACGTCTCATGAGTTCAGTGGGCCACATCCCAGTGTCACATCCCCATTACTTCTCTTCCTCCCCATACTTCTCTTCCTTACCCTTGAAGCCACTTTCCCCACTTCACTACCATCCTGCCGTAGCCGCAAGCCGATGGCGCCTCCATCCCAATCCCCTCTCCGGCAGCCACCCCCCCTCCCCTCTCGCCATGGGTTCAAGAGGAGACGGCAAGGAAACGCGTTGAGACAATAGGGACAGTGATTTCGATGTGAGTCGTATCATCTCTATTTCTATCATCTGTGGCCAGTTATCTATTTTTTTGAGCTAGATCTAATCTCTTTTCTCATGCGCGTATGATGTGTTAGGCCAACCAGACGATGTATGACTCCGACTATCACGGTTTAGAGGATGAAGATATTCCTCTGTATGTAAACATGGATATGTGCCCACTAAATTTGTAGCCTTCGAAGGGCGAAACGCAGGCAGGAGGTTTCTATGGTGTCAAGGACATCGTGCAATGATGCAAGGCGGAAGTCCCCATGTTGTCAAATGGGTAGATCCAGAGTGGCCCAAATCGATGCAGAAAACGCTGGACAAACTATGGGAAATGACTGTCGAGTTGAAAGAATCCGTATTCAGCTCACTTCTTGACAGTGTTGAGATGAAGCTATGGGAACCAGTTGACACGACCAAGCATAAGCAAGATCTCAGGCGGTTGCAAGACAAGGTTATCAAAGTTGAGAAGGAGAGGGACGCGACGTTGGCCCTGAAGGCTAAAGCAGAGCAAGAACTGACTCAAGCAAGGAATGATCTCCACCAGGCCAAAGTCCTGCAGTACACAACTACGAGTATTGACAAGTTCATGAGGAAAAATGCAGAGAAACAATTGAAGTTGTGCAAGGAAGATGCTAAAAGGAAGGAGCAGACAATTCGATCCTTGCTCTCGCAGGAAGATGCGCATCGGGCCAAGATTAGGAAGATCAAGGAGATGTGTGATAACTAGTTCTATTTAGCTTAAGCTCCGTGCCTTTTTAAGTTGTAATATTTGTACTTGTTGACCTAGCGGTCTTAACTATTGGTCCCGGATTCCAGGGAGGAAAAAAATTGCTCTGGCCCTGCATTACTTCTTTTGTCTGACCCTGCATTACTTCTTTTGTCTGACCGTCGCTTCGTCGTCCTCGTGTACAAATAGGAGGCGCCACAGCACGTCGCTTCGTCGTCCATCCCCTCGTCCTCTCCAATCTCCACTGTGCCGCCATGGAGATGCCCGATCTGAACTTGTATGAGGCGGTGATGTTCGTGAACTTCGACATCCTCGCGCCGCCAGCTGCGAAGGTGTCCCATGGATGGCGCATCAGCTCTGCGGGGGTGCCGATGGCTCCACTACCTAGCCGAGCCGAGATGGAGAGCGAAATCGTGGCGCACCGCCGCCAGATGCCCGCGTGGAAGAGGGCGCTGCCCCGGTACGCGGAGGCCAGCCCGTACTGGCCGGCACTATTCAAGAAGGAGCGGAAGGCCAAGATTGGCAATCGCATCGTTGACGGGCGCGTGGTGCACCAGGATCTCCGCAACCGAGAAGGGCGGGAGAGGTTTTGGTCCGTCCCTGGACGGACCAAGTACACCGTCATCGCCGCCTCTCGACGCGAAGAGGTGCTCCGTCTCGCGAACAATGCAGACATCGTGGAGGTTCCGTCCGACAGTGACGAGGAAGCCGGCAGCTCGGAGGATAGTGGCAGCGGAAGTGAAATAGTTGACTAGTGGTTGAATTAATGTAGGATGTGAAATCACACCTTTGTTTAGAAGAATTTGTGGTTGAAGTAATGAAATGCCTCGATTTAGATCTCTGTCTCGATTAATTTGTGGAAGAATTTGTGATTTAGATCAATTTCTGCCTCGATTTAGATCTCTGTCCCGGATTGGGAACGTGACCGTGGACCAAAGACACCTTTTCTACTAGTGTATTCTGACATTGGTGGTTTGTTTAAACGTAATCCTCAGCAATCGTGGAACCGGTGGATCCTTGTTTTCAGATAGCAGTGGCACAATCACAATTTCGGATTCAACTACTGACTTGGGCGTTTCCAAACCCTAACTCGCGGTAAATTTTACTCCGAGAACGTGGGTAGATTGTTTCGCCTAGCAATGTGCCACACACAGAGCGATCAGAATTTAACAGAATTACATATATAGGTTCAAGTTCAACACATTACTATGCATCTTCATTGCCAGCAGCCTTCTTCCGCAGCTTGGGTGCCAAGCCTTCACGTCCAATGGCTTCTTCATTTCCTGCCTTCTTCCTCTTCCTCGGTGCCAATTTTCTTAGCTTCACATACTCTGCATCGCCGGGACAATGGGCACCAGAATCGTGTCCAGCATCATCTTTCCACTCGTTTTTAATTTCATCGAGCAACAAAATGACATCTTTCCACTCGTTTTTAATTTCTTCGGGCAGCAAAATGACTGACCCGGGAGTCATGTTTCTAACCTTGCGGCGCTTCCTGTCAAAGAAACAAGACTGTTGCATAACTTCCCAATATCTACAGAGTAAATAAAACAAAAATTACAATTCAGCACAAACATGCAAACCCCAAGAGACCTTTGCTTACCAGGAGCTAATTGGGTTCGAGAAACCACCCTGTCCAAGAATAGAAGGGCGACTCCCAGTTGCAGCAGCTTCCACATCCAGTACATGACATTTCAGGTCAAACATGGCAGCCGAAGCATACATTTTCATCAACCCAATTAGCTGACTGTCACACGTTATAGGAACCATGATTCCATGTTCATCCATGAAGCTGAACTTTGCTGTCTGCTTTGGCCATAATTTAACATGATTACGTAGATCAGCAACCATACCAGATATAGTGCAGATCTGCGCAGGCGCTTCTTCCATTGTGAAACAATGGATTCCATACCACTTGCCCTTAGATTCGTACCTATAGAGGACTACCGTAACCAGGTAAGGGGGGTCCGCACAGATCCCACTTGATAGAAAACTGTGGACAAAATATGTTTGTCAGCGTTGGGCTAACAAACAATTTGAGGTTCAGTAGCCAGCTAGCAGTTGTAACTAGTGCGAATAGCAAAGAGAAGGGTAGATCACCCGCTTGTAGATAGAACTTCTTCTTTCTTGATAGTAGGATCTGCCATCCTCCGAGCTGCTCGGCTCGTCGGCGGTGGAGGCGGGCTAGAGTCTCGCAACGGCGGCTACGGCATGCGCCATTGGAGCTTGGGATCAGCGACTGGGCACAGCAACTTGGCGCTGGAAGTCAAATGTCCGAAGGGATCGTCCTGCCTGGAGGGTGGATTCCGACGCTGCCAGTGCTAGGGGAAAGCTGGGAATGGATTTGTGAAATTGGTCAACGCATCCAATCCACTTAGCTGCTCGATTTGCCTAGGAGGTTGCCGCGTTGGCGCCCGCGTCACGGACAGATGACCGACATGAGGGTCTCGACCATCTACTTCACGGGGCAGTTTAACGGAATGTTTGAATTTGGCAGGGGTGAGATGAGTTTGCCTCGAAATGGCCACTCTCAGTAGTTGGGGACCCAACTTTTCGAAACGCGGTAATTTCAGGCAACTTAGGTACCTCCATGCGCTGGCCTGCCAACTTTGGTACCTGTGGCATCCCGCTAAAACCACTACTAGAAAATCGCTGTGTTTTTGTGCATTGCATCATCATGACCTCATGCTCATGTCATCATGCCACATTGCATTTGAGCATCGTCATGTCATCCTGCATGTGTTGCCTAAAACTATTTTCCAAAAGCCTATCTGTGTTTTCTAAATACCTCCTCTGTATTTCAAATGTAAAACCCGGTCTCTTTCGGATCTTTTATTTGCTAAAATATTTACCAAAAGAATATTTAAAACAAAATAAATAAACAAAAACATATTTTATAAAATTCCAGGGAGGCAGTCCAGCCGATCAGACCAAAGGTCTAACCGGGCCAGACTACCTACTACCCAGGCCGTCTAAAAATCTATCCTAGCTAAACCCTAGACCCTCACCTGACCCGCAGCACACTGCACCGTGTTGCAACGCCCTAGCCCCGACCCACTCGACGTGGTCAATGTCGCGTGCCAACGCGACTCGCACGCTACAGCAGTGCACGCCCCGCTCGCACACCCTGGCCCCACCCCGCGTGTCGCACGTCGTACACGTCCCACCTAGGCCTTTGTAACATACACACATCCACATCGCCCTGCGGTACACCGTGACACGCTCCTTGCGTGCGCGTGACCCTGCTGCCAACCCCGAGTCGCTGCCCGACCCCACCCCCACGGATTCCATCGCCACCAACCCCTCCGCAATCCTCCTCTCGATCCTGTTCGCGTCCTTCCCATCCCGAGCAGAGACCGATGCCGCCCGGCCTCCCATCCACCTGCAGGAGCTGCCTTCCTCTGCATCTCGGCGCCGCCTTGTGGACCCCACCTCGTTGGCCCTGCTCCATCCCCTGCTATGTTGCACCGAGCCCCGCCGCCTTGCCGGCCACATCCGCCTTGGACCTCGCGTCATCGCCGACCTCGGAAAGCTCCTGCATCCCCGTCGATCTCCGCCTCGCTAGCAACCGCACGTGGACGCCCTCTTCCCCGCCCCTTCATCCGGAGCTTCCCGTCGACCTCCAAGGCCGCGCCCCTACGAGCCCAAGCATCGTCGACCACCGCTCCTTCCTGCAGCAGCGCCATGGCCTTCCGCGATGCTTCCGTATCCGCTGCTCTGACCAGGGACGGCGCCGCCCGGAGCTCCGCGCCCAGCCTCGCTCGTCCTCGCCCTCCTTGTCGCCACGTCTCCAGCTGCCGCGCGCCCCTGTCGCTGTGGACCCATCCGTGTGGCCGCGCCCTCGCCTCAGTTTCCTTCCTCACGTCCCAAGAACTCCTGCGTCGACCCGTCTCGCGCGCCTCCTGCAAGCGGGCCCCTGCATACCGGACGGTCCCTCCCCTGCTCCGACCAGCAGCCGCGCTGACGACTCGGTCCGCCCGGCCTTCGTCCGCTCCTTCCTGTCCGCCAGGCCGTCGCCCCGCCTCTGCATCAAGCCGGCGACGCCACTCACCAGGCCCGCCTGCGGACCTTCCCGGCCCGATCTCACGTGCTCAAGCCGCCGCCACGCTCGTCTCCATGACCGAGCCGCCTCCCTAAGCTTGCTCGCCTCACCCAACACCGGCGACCCCTCCCTCAACCTTGCTTGCGCTGCTGTACGGGAGCCTCTTGTTTTGTTTCCCTGCCTTAGTGCATCACGAGCACCTCGTATGGTTGCAATTGGTGATACTCCCGTCTCGGCCCCAGATCTGTTGATAGGGTGATGTTGAGGATATGTTGCTGTCAAATACTAAGGTGATCCCTGTTCCGTGTAACGCCATGATCTTCCTATGATAAAGCGACACAAGTCTGATGCGACAAGGCCTCCTCGTTGACAAGCAACCCAAGTTCCACACCGACCATCGAAGCCGGTGCCCCAAGATCTTCGACATGGATCCCCAAGTTCACCGACACGGAACGCAAAGACCCCCGGATCAATGGACGAGGCCCCGAAGACCGATCCCGGATCCGAAGACCCAACATGAACCCTCGAAACACCAAGATCATCGATACCCCAATGTGTGACCCCTACCTAACCCGAACCTATTTTATAAATTGCCATATATCTTGTTGCATATGAATTGAACATGCTTGCATACATATTGCGGTTTGGGGGTATTTTGCGATTCACCTAATAATTAAACATGGAGGCTATATGCGGGCTATTCTAGTCTTATATTGGCTCCATTTAAATTTGTGTAGCGAACCGATGCCATGCTTTGTCTTGTTAAGTCAACATTTAATTTGCGGGATATCTAAACAACATGAACCATCTAATTAATTGTTGGGACCCCGGTTCTGCTTAATATTGTCGAATTGCACCGCATCTTGCCATGCCATGCATCATATCATAATCATGCCGGATCTTCTGCCGTAGTATTAAATAGTGCATCCGGTGTTTCTTTTAGTGCTTTGCTTCTTCACGGATTAGGCCATTGAGTGGATGCGAGTATCGACAAGTTCTTCAGATAATGAATCTTCGGCAGTGTTTCCCAGGCGAGCATCTCCCTCTTTCTACCTATTTTGCTTTTATAGTCGTTATTTCCTCCTGTTGATCTATTGCTATCCGTGTTGCGATGCTTTAGTTTCAGTGCACCATTTATACTCCTTGCAGCCTCTATATTTCCATGGACACATCCTATTACCTGTTGTTTGATAGATAGCCAGCCTTGTGAGTCGTAGTTGCTTGCTTATGTGTTGCTTCACGTCGTTGTCATTTCACCGTTGACGGCAAGTTGGCACATGATAAATGGTGGAGATGCTTAATGGTGGAGATGATCATGACTTTAAATGCAACTGTTAAAATACTGGGAATAGATATAACTAATGCAGCGGCATCGATGGGCAATAGATGTTATTTGCTTCTTCCATGCTCACTTGTGTCCCGTAGGACCCCGAGTACTTGATACATGTTCCTTGACTATCGCACTATCCGCATATGGGACCATGAATCCCCTTAGCGAGAGCTTGATTCATTTCTTATTTCTTGGGGCCACAAAGTAGTTTGGGGCTTTATTACTATCATGTACTTATGCCATGCTTTACTGCATTATTTATGATTGTGCGTGGAGCACCTGTACTGTTTTGGAACATGGAATGTTTTCATGGTATCGACAAGCCCAGTCACACTTTCGGGTTCCCAGTCGTTTACAGCCATTGTCACAAACCCTGGGTCCATTCCGGAGCCGGCCAACTTTGTTGCGGGTAACTTAGTGGGGTGGCCCCCTGAAATATTTTATGAATCCTGTGATTGCTTTGTCGTGAAAGCCTCGTTGGGTTTTGATTTGGTTTTTCCGAGGTTGATCGTGTGTGTGTTGCTATTTGTGCACCCCTGCAGGGTAAATTTTTCTGAAAGCCGTGTCCGCGGTTATGGACGACTTGGAGCATAGTATCTCGATCATAGACAAGCATAGCTAAAGTAGTACTATAAATTTAACTTAATATGTGACTAGTAATCAACTTCACTACAATGGAATGGATAATAAATGTGCCAACAACTGGTGGAACTGGGGTGTATCGTGTCATCTTATACCTGCCTAGTAAGTATCGCAACTCCAATGGAATGAAATAAAAGTGCCAACAATTGCTGGGTTTGGGATGTCACATGCTAATTGTATCTGACTAGTAAGTACTGCAACTACAACTGAATGGTTAACTAAAACTGCCCACTACTTATGCTATCAGGATGACTCATGCTATCTATATCTGACTAGTAAGTGCTTCAACTATAATAGAATGAATAAAACTGCCAACTGTGTGAGTTCCTCGGTTTGACTTCCTCGTTTGATCTCGAGGGGGAATACCAGGATGGGTATGATTGGTTTTAGTATTAGGTGGTTCCGAATAGGTCTTTCTTATCTCTCTCTAATAGCCGACAGTTGTACCGCGTCTCTGTAGGTTGTTTAGTGCATGTTGCGCTGCCGCTTCAGTCCACCATACCTATATAGGCGAGAGCCGCCGAATTATAGCCTCGCCGTGTACTGGCCTCAGTACTGACGCTCCTCCTTTTCCTTTGCCCTTTGTCGGCACCCCTTTTGTTTTAGCAGGTTGGAGATCGACGTCGTTAGCAGGGTTACCCTTCCGGGTTGGCCTGGGCAAGGTTATGGACGCCATTGGTTATTCTGCAGGGCTCTTAGCCCCATTTGCATCTTATCCGTACTCGGATGTTGTATCGTTTTCACGGTGATTTGGATCTTTGTATTGTATATCTGTATTCTTGACTTTTTGAGTCGTTGATGTATATATATGCTTTGTGGGTTCCATCGTGGACTAATGTGTAATGGTATTACTTTGTTTTCCACCCGCACGCAAGTGCTTGGTGGGCGTCCTTGAATCGTTTCTATGCGGGTTTGGCGGGAAGCGCTAAAACTTGCATAGGGCCGATTCGAGGGTGTTACAGAGTGGTATCAGAGCTCAGTAGTTGCGATACCTCACTAGTCCAGCCTGTAGGATAACCTAGCTAACGGCCGATGTAGAGTGTCAAAACTATTTTGCCAAATCGGTTGGATAGATCTGATTAGGTCTGGTTTTACTCCTTGCCCCTATGCTATTCTCATCTTACCTCTGCGTGTTTTGAATCTGCTCTCTTATCTTTTCTTCAAGTCCAGGAATTCTCGTGGTTGGGTTTTCGTCGTACCTTCAGGGATTCGCTTCCTCCTTTGGTAACAATGCTTCTACATCCGATCTACATGCTATCTGAGGAACCCTTCATCTGTTGTACCTCCTTTTTTCTTTCTTTGTATCTTCCGGTGTGTTCCAACGTGACAACATCGTCTACACCGGATCCGATGAAGTGCCTACATCACTCTTTTGTTTCCAAACGTTGTTTGTCAAGATCTTCAGTCTGAATTCCGAGAGTTGGTTGCATGATTTTTTGTTCATGTACAGAGTAATGCTTTGAGTGCAGGATGGAGTCGCGACCATACCACTACTCTTATCATTCGCTCTGCACATTGAATTGGCAGATCTATGCAATTTACTCCTTCCACTGAAATTAGAGGTAGCCTTGTGACCTCTTTCTTTGTCTTTGTTTCTCCGGAGTGTTCTCTCGACGGATGTGAGCAGTGACCTTGTTAGTGGTGTCGCGAGGATCTACATGAAGCCAGAAGATTCAGATCGTCGACCTTCTTCCCGGTACCACGAGGCGGATCTCGAGGGCGAGATCCCTTGTTAGTGGTGTCGAATTGTGGCATCCCGCTAAAACCACTACTAGAAAATCGTTGTGTTTTTGTGCATTGCATCATCATGACCGCATGCTCATGTCATCATGCCACATTGCATTTGAGCATCGTCATGTCATCCTGCATTTGTTGCCTAAAACTATTTTCCAAAAGCCTATATGTGTTTTCTAAATACCCCCTCTGTATTTCAAATGTAAAACCCGTTCTCTTCCGGATCTTTTATTTGCTAAACTATTTACCAAAAGAATATTTAAAACAAAATAAATAAACAAAAACATATTTTATAAAATTCCGGGGAGGCAGTCCAGCCGATCAGACCAAAGGTCTAACCGGGCCAGACTACCTACTACCCAGGCCGTCTAAAAATCTATCCTAGCTAAACCCTAGACCCTCACCTGACCCGCAGCGCATCGTACCGCGTTGCAAAGCCCTAGCCCCGACCCACTCGACGTGGTCAATGTCGTGTGCCAATGCAACTCGCACGCTACAGTAGTGCACGCCCCGCTCGCACACCCTGGCCCCACCCCGCGTGTCGCACGTCATACACGTCCCGCCCAGGCCTCTGTAACATACACACATCCACATCGCCCTGCGGTACACCGCGACACGCTCCTTGCGTGCGCGTGCCCTGCTGCCAACCCCGAGTCACTGCCCGACCCCACTCCCACGGATTCCATCGCCACCAACCCCTCTGCAATCCTCCTCTCGATCCTGTTCACGTCCTTCCCATCCCGAGCAGAGACCGATGCCGCCCGGCCTCCCATCCACCTGCAGGAGCTGCCTTCCTCTGCATCTCGGTGCCGCCTCGCGGACCCCACCTTGTTGTCCTTGCTCCGTCCCCTGCTGTGCCGCACCGAGCCCCGCCGCCTTGCCGGCCACATCCGCCTTGGACCTCGCGTCATCGCCGACCTCAGCAAACTCCTGCATCCCCGTCGATATCCGCCTCGCTAGCAGCCGCACATGGACGCCCTCTTCCCCGCCCCTTCATCCGGAGCTTCCCGTCAACCTCCAAGGCCGCGCCCCTTCGAGCCCAAGCGCCGTCGACCACCGATCCATCCTGCAGCGGCGCCATGGCCTTTCGCGTGCTTCCGTATCCGCTGCTCTGACCAAGGACGGCGCCGCCCGGAGCTCCGCGCCCGGCCCCGCTCGTCCTCGCCCTCCCTGTCGCCACGTCTCCAGCTGCCACGCGCCCCTATCGCTGTCGACCCGTCTGTGTGGCCGTGCCCTCGCCTCAGTTTCCTCAATCGCATCCCAAGAACTCCTGCGTCGACCCATCTCGTGCGCCTCCTGCAAGCGGGCCCCTGCATACCGGACGGTCCCTCCCCTGCTCCGGCCAGCAGCCGCTCCAATGACTCGGTCCGCCCGGCCTTCGTCCGCTCCTTCCCGTCCGCCGGGCCGTCGCCCCGCCTCTGCATCAAGCCGGCAATGCCGCTCACCAGGCCCACATGCGGCCCTTCCCGGCCCAACCTCGCGTGCTCAAGCCGCCGCCACGCTCGTCTCCACGACCGAGCCGCCTCCCTGAGCTCGCATTTTATCACAGGATGGGAGTACTTGGACTCTAAAAAATGGCTACAGATCGGTGAGACTTGCAATGCCATCTTTGGAGCGTGTCGGCATTACTGCATTCAACAACGGGTGGCCGCCGCCCATTTCCGAATTCGCTTATAGGTTCAACATGGCAGAACTTGACCTCCTGAAGGTACAACTCCCACATAGACCGCCGGAGGGGGCGTGGAATACCTGGGAGTACGAACTCTTAGCGGTGTTCGACAAGGCAATCACATTCATTAGATGCCCAGAAGACAAGGAATGGACAGTCTTGCGCGACGACTTCCTGCGGCCGGAGAAGTATGTCGACGCCGTCTTCACCTATAGCTACTCTTCGTACAAACCGCAACGCATTTATGCGGTCACTGAACCTAGTGGCGACGTGCATGTTTGGGAGCCGTCCATTTGGGGTGAGTCATGGTGTCATATAGCATGTAAAATCCCATTCAAAATTCTGCTTACTGACTGTAAGTAACACGCAGGTACCCACGCAGCCCCGTGCATCATTCCATCTCTAGCCATCGAAGATGCAGTAGCAGATGCTGAACTTGGGACACGACGCTGGTTCCTGGCACCTCTCGGAGGCGACATGGAACAAGATGATAAACTCATGTGAATTCATATCAGGGCAGCACTAAACAGCGTTGGTGATACAATAGAACATATGGGTCACAACTTTCTTCATACCCATCGCTGCGGTGTCACGTTTTCTTGAGGTCCGCATGCCCATCCAAATACCCAGTAGAGCAAGTCTGGAGAAGAGTCGATAATCTGAAGGGACAATCTGTGTTTCTTGGGATCAACTACCCTTTCTTTATCGGAGCCCCTAGAGCTGTTGAACCTGTAATTGCTCAGGCAGCCCTAGCTCCTGATGCTGCTGCTGCTGGTGGTGTTGGTGGTGCTGGAGCTGACGAAGAACTAGCTGCTGCTGCTCTTGGTGAAGCTGACGAAATACTCGGTGATGCTGCTGGTGGTGAAGCTGATGAAATACTTGCTAATGCTGCTACTGGTGAAGCTGACAAAATACCTATTGAGGCTGCTGCTGGTGAAGCTGATGAAATACCTGCTGAGGCTGCTGCCGGAGTCCAGGAAGAACATGCTGGTGTTGTTGCTGAGGTGCCAGCACTTCCAGTGTTTATAGCAGACTGTGTTTGCTACATACTCACGCGCCTATCATGTTGATACTCCAGATCCGACCTAGAGCCGAATCCACATCAGGGGGAGGGGGCCTACAATTGGCTCATCAGTGGGGTCGTATGATTTGATGGAGAATGCTAGACGGCCAAACGCAGCATTTTGGTTCGTTCCGACGATACCACCAGCTCCAGGGACCTAGTGCTCATACTAGCAGATCCGATGAACCATTTGACTTTATCTTTATCATTAGTTATGCTTATTTGTGTAAAGACTAGGCTGTGCTTATTTGTGTAAGACTAAGTTAGGCCTAACTTCGTAATATTCAGTGAAGCCCAGCTTTTCTTTCCACGCCCATAACAACAGAATTGCAGCATAGAACATACAAAGGTAATGTGCATACTAGGCATTTTTCTCAAGATAACAACCACTTCAAGCAAATGATACATGGTGTACGCATTTGAACGCATCACTAGAATGTGCCACCTATTTGATGGGTTCGTAGCATGGAAAACAAAAAAAATCTACCGCAAGAACGAACAAAACCCAGATCTAATCTAGATAAAAGCCAAGGTCTAATCTACTAGGTACAAGAGGGGCGCCCCATCCCTTCTATTTAAAGGAGGGAGGCACGCCTGGGGAGGGGGAGTCCTAGTAGGACTCCCTCCTCCTTGGGCCGGCGGGTTGGGGGGAGGAGTCCTCCTCCCCCATGAATCCGTGTCTTACCCCACTTGGTTTCTTTGATCCCTGTCTTGGTTTTCAAGCAAACTCCAAGAAATCCTCTAGAACCTTCCAGAACATTCTGAAACCTTCTAGAATCTCCATACAAACACTCCGGAACATTTCCTAACTTAGAAAATGATCCCCAATATATGAATCTCATTCTCCGGACCATTCCGGATCTCCTCGTGATGTCTCGGATCCATTCCGAGACCCCGAACAACATTCGGTCTCCAACGCAAATTCCATATCTACTTAAAACAACTTCGAACCTTAAGTGTGTCACCCTACGGTTCATGAATATGCAGACATGATGAAGACACCTCTCCCATCAATAACCATCAACGGAATCTGGAGATCCATAACGGCTCCCACATACTCAACGATTACTTCCTGATCGATTGAACCAATTAACATACAAAACCAATTCCCTTTGTCTCGCGATATTCTACTTATCCGAGGTTTGATCGTCGGTATCTTCATACCTAGTTCTTCCTCGTTACTGATAAGTACTCTTTACTCGTTCGATGTTATGTCATCCCTTGTGACCTAGTCACATGCTTGCAAGCTATCTAGATGACATTCCACCGAGAGGGCCCAGAGTATATCTATCCGTCATATGGATGGACAAATCCCAATCTTGGTCTATGCGCTTCAACACATACTTTCAGAATACCCAATGACACCTTTATAACCACCCAGTTACGAAGAGGCGTTTGATGTCATCAAAGTACCCATCCGGTGATGGTGATTAACATAACCTCATGGTCGAAGGATTAGCTTACTATGTATTTCAAAGCTTACAGCAATACGAACTTAATGACTTGATCTTATGCTACGCTTACTATGGGTGTGTGTCCATCATATCATTCTCCTAATGATATAACCTTGTTATTAATCACATCCAATGTCTATGATCAGGAAACCATGATCATCAATCAATCAACAAGCTAGTTCAACAAGAGGCTTACTAGGGACTCTTTTATGTTTACAAAACACACAAGTATTAATGTTTCCTGATAATACAATTATAGCATGGGATGTAAACATTCATCATAAACACAAAGATATAATAATAACCTCTTTTATTATTGCCTCTTGGGCATATCTCCAACAGTCTCCCACTTGCACTAGAGTCAATAATCTAGATTACATGGTAATATACTGAACACCCATGGCGTTCTGGTGTTGGTCATGCTTTGCTCTAGGGAGAGGTTTAGTCAACGGATCTTCTACATTCAGATCAGTGTGTACTTTGCAAATCTTTATGTCACCATCTTGGACATACTCGCGAATAGCATGAAAATGTAGCTTGATGTGCTTCAGCTTGCTATGTGACCTTGGCTCCTGTGCATTAGCTATGGCACCTGTGTTGTCACAGTAGATGGCCATCGGGTCTAACGCGCTGGGAACCACGCCAAGTTCAGTAATGAACTCCTTCATCCATATGCCTTCTTGTGCAGCCTCCAAAGCAGCTATGTATTCCGATTCAGTTGAAGATTTCGCCACAACGCTCTGCTTGGCACTCCTCCAGCTTATTGTAGCACCATTCAAAATAAATACGTATCCAGACTGTGACTTCGAGTCATATGGATCGGTGTTCCAACTAGCATCAGTGTAACCGTTTACAACAAGTTGTTCATCACCTCCATAAAAAAGAACCATATCCTTAGTCCTATTCAGGTACTTTAGGATATTCTTGACCGCTGTCCAGTGTTCCATTCCAGGATCACTTTGATATCTGCTAGTCAAACTAACAGCATGTGCTATATCCGGTCTTGTACACAGCATGGCATACATGATAGAACCTATGATGAGGCATAGGGAATTTTATTCATCTTTTCTCTATCTTCTGCCGTAGCCGGACTTTGAGTTTTACTCAAGGTCTTACCTGACAACATGGGCACGAACCCTTTCTTGCTCTCTTCCATTCTAAACTTCTTTAGAATTTTGTCTAAGTATGTACTTTGTGAAAGCGCTATTAGGCGTCTTGATCTTTCTCTATAAATCTTGATGCCTAGAATATATGCCGCTTCGCCAAGATCCTTCATCGAAAAACTATTATTCAAATAGGCTTTCACGCTATTAAGAAGTTCTATATCATTCCCAATCAACAATATGTCATCTACATATAGTACTAGAAATACTACAGAGCTCCCACTCACTTTCTTGTAAATACAAGCTTCTCCATAAGTTTGTATAAATCCAAAGTTTTTGATTACTTTATCAAAACGTTGATTCCAACTTCGGGATGCTTGCTTCAGTCCATAAATGGAGCGTTGAAGTTTGCATACCTTATCAACATCACTAGGATCGACAAAACCCTTGGGTTGTACCATGTATAACTCTTCCTCAATGTCACCATTAAGGAACGTTGTTTCGACATCCATCTGCCAAATTTCATAATCGAAATATACAGTGATTGCTAACATAATCCTCACAGACTTTAGCTTCGCTACAGGTGAGAAAGTCTCATTGTAGTCAACTCCTTGAATTTGTCGGAACCCTTTCGCGACAAGTCGAGCTTTATAGACGGTAACATTACCATCAGCATCTGTTTTTCTTTTGAAAATCCATTTGTTCTCGACAGCCTTACGGCCATCCGGTAAGTCCACCAAAGTCCATACTTGGTTTTCGTACATGGATCCCATTTCGGATTTCATGGCTACTAGCCATTTGTCGGAATCTGGGCTCACCATAGCTTCTTCATACGTCGCAGGGTCATCAGTGTTGTCCACTAACATGACGTTCAAGGAAGAGTCATACCACTCAGGAGTAGTATGGACCCTCGTTGACCTGCGAGGTTCAGTAGTAACTTCGTTTGAAGTTTCATGATCAGCATCATAAGCTTCCTCTCCAGTTGGTGCAGGCGGCATAGAAACATCTTCCGGTGCTGCGCTACTCTCAACTCCGAAAGAAGGTTCAACAACCTCGTCGAGTTCTACTTTCCTTCCAGTCACTTCTTTCGAGAGAAATTCCTTCTCCAGAAAGGATCCATTCTTAGCAACGAAAACTTTGCCTTCGGATCTATGATAGAAGGTATACCCAATTGTTTCTTTAGGGTATCCTATGAAGACGCATTTCTCCGCTTTGGGTTCAAGCTTATCGGGTTGTAACTTCTTTACATATGCTTCGCAACCCCAAACTTTAAGGAACGACAACTTAGGTTTCTTTCCAAACCACAATTCATACGGTGTCGTTTCAATGGATTTAGATGGTGCCCTATTTAAAGTGAATGCGGTTGTCTCTAATGCATAGCCCCAAAATGATAACGGTAAATCTGTAAGAGACATCATAGACCGAACCATATCTAAGAGAGTTCGATTACGATGTTCGGACACACCATTACGCTGTGGTGTTCCCGGCGGTGTCAACTGTGAAAGTATTCCACATTTCTTTAAATGCATGCCAAACTCATAACTCAGATATTCACCTCCGCGGTCAGAACACAGAAACTTAGTCTTCTTGTTACGATGATTTTCCACTTCACTTTGAAATTCCTTAAACTTCTCGAAAGTTTCGGATTTATGTTTCATAAAGTAGACATACCCATATCTACTCAAGTCATCCGTGAAAGTGAGAACATAACGATATCCACCACGCGATGCTACACTCATTGGACCGCACACATCGGTATGTATTATTTCCAATAAGTCTGTAGCTCGCTCCATTATTCCAGAGAATGGAGTCTTAGTCATTTTTCCCATTAGACATGCTTCGCATCTTTCAAGTGATTCAAGAAGTCCATCAGAATGGAGTTTCTTCATACGCTTCACTCCAATGTGACCAAGACGACAGTGCCACATGTATGTAGAATTATCATTCAATTTTATTCATTTAGCATCTATGTTGTGAACATGTGTATCACTACTATCGATATTCAATAAGAATAAACCATTCATCTCAGGTGCATAACCATAAAAGATATTACTCATATAAATCGAACAACCTTTATTCTCAGACTTAAAAGAGTAACCGTCTCGCAATAAACAAGATCCAGATATAATGTTCATGCTTAACGCAGGCACCAAATACCAATTATTTAAATTTAAAATTAATGCCGATGGTAGATGTAGAGGGAGCGTGCCGACGGCGATCACATCAACCTTGGAGCCATTTCCAACGCGCATCGTCACCTTGTCTCTTGTCAGTCTTCATTTATTCCGCAGCTCCTGTTTCGAGTTACAAATATGAGCAATCGAACCAATATCAAATACCCAGGCACTACTACGATTACTAGTAAGATACACATCTATAACATGTATATCGAATATACCTTTCTTCTTGATGTTGCCGTTCTTCAGATCCGCCAGGTATTTGGGGCAGTTACGCTTCCAGTGACCAGCACCCTTGCAGTAGAAGCACTCAGTTTCAGGTTTAGGACCAGCCTTGGGCTTCTTAGCAGGTGCGGCAGCTTTCTTGTCGTCCTTCTTGAAGTTGCCCTTGTTCTTAGGCTTGCCCCGTTTCTTGAAATTGGTGGTCTTATTGACCATCAACACTTGGTGTTCTTTCATGATCTCCACTTCAGCAGTTTTCAGCATGGATGATAGTTCAGGCAACGTCTTGTTCATGCAGTGCATATTGTAGTTCATCACAAAGTTCTTGTAACTTGGTGGCAGTGATTGGAGGACACGGTGAATCCCCAATTCATTAGGAATCGGTATCCCCAACTCTCGGAGTTTGTTTGCGTGCCCAGACATGGTGAGCACGTGCTCGCTAACGGAGCTACCCTCTTCCATCTTGCAGGTAAAGAACTTCTCGGAAGCTTCATAGATTTCCATGGCCGCGCGAGTCTCAAATATGAGTTTGATCTCCTTAATGATTTCAAATGGGTCATGGTGCTCAAAACGCTTTTGAAGCTCCGATTCTAAACCGTACAGGATGGCACACTGAACTATGGAGTAGTGATGTTTCCGAGTGGCGTAAACATTTTTTACGTCATCGGTGGCATCTTCTGTAGGTGGGTCACCTAGCGGTGCTTCGAGCACATAGGTCAACTGACCAGCCCTGAGGACGATCTTCAGTCCACGGAACCAGTCCGTGAAATTGCTTCCATTGTTCTTAAGCTTTTCTTTCTCTAGGAACGCATTGAAATTGATGGAAACATTCGCCATTATCTACAACATATTTGCATGTAGTTAAGACTAAGTTTATGATAAATAGTGTTCAAATTTAATTCTTAAATCAACTAGGTGAACTCCCACTCAAAACAACATCCCTCGCAGTTGTTTTAGTGATTACACGAACCAAATCCACTACACCAAGTCCGATCATCACGTGAGATGATGTAGCTTCATCGGCGAACAATCTTCATGTTCATCATATCAATCATATGACTCATGCTCTACCTTTCGGTATTCCGTGTTCCGAGACCATGTCTGTACATGCTAGGCTCGTCAAGATTAACCTTAGTTTCCGCATGTGCAAATCTGGCTTGCACCCGTTGTATGCACACGTAGAGTCTATCACACCCGATCATCACAAGATGCTTCGAAACGACGAGTCTTAGCAACGGTGCCAACTAAGGACGAACACTTTATTACTTGATATTTAGTGAGAGGGATCATCTTATAATGCTACCGTCGCGATCTAAGCAATACAAGATGCATAAAGGATTAACATCACAGGCAATTCATAATTAGTGTGATATGATATGGCCCTTTCTTCTTATGCCTTCGATCTCCATCTCCAAAGCACGGACATGATCTCCATCATCACCAGCATTGCATCAAGGTCCGTGGCGCCGCTTCATGGTTGTCCATCATCACTAGCAACTATCACAACTACTTGGAACAAAGCTATTACAAGATGAATAGACACGCATGTCTTAACAGAATTAAAGACAACCATTAGGCTCCTGTCGGTTGCCATATTACAACAAGGATCATTGCATACATCAAATACAATCACAATCACATGTAGGCCATATCACATCACAAAACCCCTGCAAAAACAAGTTAGACGCCTCTAATTTTCTTTGCAAGTTTTACGTGGCTTGGGCTTTCGACTAAGAACGCATCTTACCTACGAAACTGAACCACAATGTTGATACAAGTGTTATCAAGTGCAAAGTGTAGATTTGATCTATACTATGATGGGAGAGACAGACACCCGCAAAGCCACTTATGCAATACGAGTTGCACGTCAAGCATGGAGCAAGTCTCATGTACGATGACATGTAATGTTAGCCCGGGCCGCTTCATCCCACCATACCGCAAGATGCAAAGTACACATATAGCAAAAGACGGCATGAGCACCAACGCCCACAACCTCATTGTGTTCTACTCGTGCAACAGATCTACGCATAGACAAGGCTATGATACCACTGATGGGTTCGTAGCATGGAAAACAAAAAAATTCTACCGCAAGAACGAACAAAACCCAGATCTAATCTAGATAAAAGCCAAGATCTAATCTACTAGACATGAGCAACGAGATAGATCGGTACTAACCCTCGTAGAACCGAAAGCATTAACGAGATTAGATCTCGTGGATGGTGTAGTCGATCACTTGCCGATCTCAAGATCGTGTGGACGATCCTTCCGGCGCCGCGTTCCGGCAGCGCTTCCGTAGACGGTCACACGTGCAGAGTCGAAGCAGACCTTCCTCTCCCCGTTCCAGCGAGCAATGGAGGTAGTAGATCTTCTCCACGGAATCCCAGCAGCACGACGGCATGGTGGTGGTGGTGGAGATGAGAAATCTGCAGGGCTTCGCCTATGCATGTGCAGAAGAAACGTGGAGGAGAGAGGCGGCTGTGATTGGGAGTTATGAGACAAGGTACAAGAGGGGGCGCCCCCTCCCTTCTATTTAAAGAAGGGAGGCGCGCCTGGGGAGGGGGAGTCCTAGTAGGACTCCCTCCTCCTTGGGCCGGCGGGTTGGGGGGAGGAGTCCTCCTCCCCCACGAATCCGTGTCTTACCCCACTTGGTTTCTTTGATCCCTTTCTTGGTTTTCAAGCAAACTCCAAGAAATCCTCTAGAACCTTCCAGAACATTCCGAAACCTTCTAGAATCTCCATACAAACACTCCGGAACATTTCCTAACTTAGAAAATGATCCCCAATATATGAATCTCATTATCCGGACCATTCCAGATCTCCTTGTGATGTCCCAGATCCATTCCGAGACCCCGAACAACATTCGGTCTCCAACGCAAATTCCATATCTACTTAAAACAACTTCGAACCTTAAGTGTGTCACCCTACGGTTCGTGAATATGCAGACATGATGAAGACACCTCTCCCGTCAATAACCATCAGCGGGTTCTGGAGATCCATAACGGCTCCCACATACTCAACGATTACTTCGTGATCGATTGAACCAATTAACATACGAAACCAATTCCCTTTGTCTCGCGATATTCTACTTATCCGAGGTTTGATCGTCGGTATCTTCATACCTAGTTCTTCCTCGTTACTGATAAGTACTCTTTACTCGTTCGATGTTATGTCATCCCTTGTGACCTAGTCACATGCTTGCAAGCTATCTAGATGACATTCCACCGAGAGGGCCCAGAGTATATCTATCCGTCATATGGATGGACAAATCCCAATCTTGGTCTATGCGCTTCAACACATACTTTCAGAATACCCAATGACACCTTTATAACCACCCAGTTACGAAGCGGCGTTTCATGTCATCAAAGTACCCATCCGGTGATGGTGATTAACATAACCTCATGGTCGAAGGATTAGGTTACTATGTATTTCAAAGCTTACAACAATACAAACTTAATGACTTGATCTTATGCTACGCTTACTATGGGTGTGTGTCCATCATATCATTCTCCTAATGATATAACCTTGTTATTAATCACATCTAATGTCTATGATCAGGAAACCATGATCATCAATCAATCAACAAGCTAGTTCAACAAGAGGCTTACTAGGGACTCTTTTATGTTTACAAAACACACAAGTATTAGTGTTTCCTAATAATACAATTATAGCATGGGATGTAAACATTCATCATAAACACAAAGATATAATAATAACCTCTTTTATTATTGCCTCTTGGGCATATCTCCAACACTATTGATGATTGATGATATGGATCTAGCTTTTCTGCACGTATTTGCATTGAATCGCTCATTGATTTGTTCACATATTTTTTGGCAATGGCTGATGAACTTCACTCTCTTGGTAACTTGCTTCGTTATCGAGCACTTGTTGATGCAATGCAAAGTACATAACATGGTCGTCATCGTGATTCCATTTAGGTTCTCTATGTTTCGTCATCACGGAGCTACTAATTTCAAATGAAAATCTAGTAAACAACATATGTGTACATTGTTAGAGTATTCTACGGGCACGGTACATACATGTTTTTCTACAATCACAAGAAAAAAACTTGATGCATTTTCACCTTGTTGGCGTTGTGCCGAACTAGGTGGATGCGACTTTGGGTTTCAGAGAGGAAGGCGCCGTTACTGGTGCGTGTGCGACCACGGCGACGGCGAGCTCGGATTCTGGGGGAGGCCAACAGGACCGAGCATGGTCGACATGGTGACAGACTCACCTGGGAATGAATTCCCGTCCCCGCGCCGTGCCATGGGTGCGGCCATGGTTTGGGAGAGCTCCGATTCAGGATGGGAAGGAGAACGGGGCCGAGCAGGTTCGTCAAAGTCCTAGCTCCGTGCCACGGCCGCGACCAAAGATTGCCGCTCTAGAGGAAGAAGAAGACGCGTAAAGGATGCATGCGCCAGCACTGCAAGCCTACATGGCAGCCACGATGGCAGCGACATAACGGCGAAAGCTGACAGGGGGGCCCAACTTGACGGTCGTTAGCCTGATATTTTGTATTGAAACGTAAAGTTGAATTCGTGCCAAAAAATACCCTCTGAGTATTTGGCACACCAACTTTGGGCAACGCAGCTGATTGTAAGCAACTTGGGTACCGCGTTGCCTAGGCGACCCAACTTTCGGGCCGCAAAATGATATTCTCCACTAGCACAGCCATATGCTGCCATGCATAAATGGGCCAAAGAGAATTTCAGAATTTTTCCAATGGGCCAACAGCCCAAAACTCATCAAATTCCAACAATTCCCCACAAAGTCTCATTGGCACATCACCTCACTTTCATTCCAGGATATTGTTTTATATACCGGTGTGTAATGGAGACTGTTAAGTTGAACTTCCATGTTAAACTTCATGCTACACTAGCTAGCAACTTGAATAGTGGACTATGCCTTGAACTACAAGTTTTCTGCACACTACTTTCACACAAAATCTAGACCGGTATAGGGCTGCCACAGGGCTTCCCCGTGGTTTGGAGCTTATGCGTCATACTCTAGGGCCTTTCATGAGTTTATTAGAGAGAACACAACTCTCACGGACTGTGATATTTGATAGTCAGACTCATATAGGTGTGTTCCTCAATAGATGTTCTCCATGACAACATCTGTGCTTAGAAAAGCCACTTAGAACTCATTAAGATAAATATCAACCTGCCATGTAGAATAAGAGAGTATTGCATCTTTATGGAGATGTAAATATAATATGGGCATACTCTCCTCTTAGCTGATCAACAACTTGTCTCCCAGCTCTAATTCACGGGATCTCCGGTCACATAGAGTGGGTTGCCACTACGAACAACTCATTGTGTGGGTCTCAAAACCATCTCCATCGATGAATTATCTAGCACATGACATGATAAACCCTTTGTGAAGGGATATGCCAAGTTCTTAGATGTTTGGATATAATCCAATGCAATAACTCCGGAGTTTCTCAATTTTCTGACAGATTTCAATCTCCTCTTCACATGCCTTGATGACTTCATATTATCCTTAGAACTGTTTACTTTGATGATCATAGTTTGATGATCGCAGTTCATCGGGATGGCAGTTATTGGTTTTTCAACCACAGGTAAGTCTATCAACAACTCATGAAGCCACTCTGCTTCAACAGTGGTTGTGTATAATGCTGTGAGTTCTGCTTCCATAGTTGACCTCGTTAAGATGGTCTGCTTGCAAGACTTCCAGGAAACAGCACCACCACCAAGTGTAAACAAATAACCACTTGTGGCCTTAATCTCATCAGCATCAGATATCCAGTTTGAATCACTATAACCTTCAAGTACATGTGGATACCTAGTATAGTGAATACCATAACTCGCAGTGCCTTTCAAATAGTGCAAAACTCTCTCAAGAGCATACCAATGATCATCTCCAGGATTTGACACAAATTGACTCAGTTTGCTTACAACAAAGGAGATGTCAGGCCTTGTAGCGCTGGCTAAATACATGAGCGAGCCAATAATTTGGGAGTATCTTAATTGGTCTTTAGCATTCGTTCGATTCTTTCGAAGTAGCACACTCATATCATAAGGCGTTGGAGAAGACTTGCAGTCGCTATACCCAAAGCGACTCAATATCTTTTCCACATAGTGCGACTGAAGCAGTGTAATCCCACCATTGTCATCCTTTAGTAGCTTGATATTTAAGATTGCATCAGCTACTCCCAAGTCCTTCATCTCAAAGCAGTGAGATAGGAACTCTTTGACCTCCTCAATAATAGTGAGGTTAGTCGCGAATATCAATATGTCATCGACATAGAGACACATAATAACTCCCTCGCCCCCACCATGGCGATAGTACACACACATATCAGCTTTGTCTACAACAAAGCCTTCAGTTGTTAAAGTTCTTTCAAACTTCTCGTGCCATTTCTTAGGAGCTTGCTTAAGACCATATTAAGACTTCACTAACTTACAAACCTTTCCTTCTTGACCATCTACTACAAATCCATCAGGCTGCTCCATATAAATTTCCTCATCTAGCTCTCCATTTAGAAAAGCTGTCTTAATGTCCACTTGATGAACAAGAAGACCATGTGAGGCAGCCAAGGATAGTAGTACTCGAATAGTGGTCAATCTGGCTATATGTGAGTAGATATCGAAGAAGTCTTCACCTTCTTTCTGGGTATAACCCTTGGCCACAAGATGTGCCTTGTACTTTTTAATAGTACCATCAGGTCTAAGCTTTTTCCTGAACACCCACTTACATCCTACAGGTTTGCACCCATAAGGACGATCAGTGACTTCCCAAGTTCCATTAGCCTAGATGGAATCCACCTCACTACGGACAGCTTATTTCTAGTAGTCAGCATCTTGAGATGCATTGGCTTCTGAAATAGAAGTGGGAGTATCATCCACAAGGTACACAATGAAATCATCACCAAATGACTTTGCGGTCCTTTGACTCTTGCTCCTTTTAGGAGCTTCATTGTCGTCCTCCACAAGATCATCATAGTGTTCTATCGTCATAGTAGGTTTAGGAATTATAACAAATTCCTGACTAGATGAACTAGTCATCTCCTGATTTGATGAGCTAGACATACCTTTCATAGGAAAGATGTCCTCAAAGAAAGTCACATCATTCGACTCCATAATCGTACCAACATGCATGTCAGATACCTTAGATTTTACTATCAAAAATCTATAGCCAATGCTATGAAAAGCATATCCTAGAAAAACACAATCCACGGTTTTTGGTCCAAGCTTTCGCTTCTTGGGTATTGGAATATTGACTCTCGCCAAACATCCCCAAGTTCGTAAGTAAGAGAGTTTAAGCCTTTTATTCTCCCATTCCTCAAATGGAGTCATGGTTTTATCCTTTACGAGAACATGGTTTAGGACATGACACGCAGTCATTAGCTCCCCCCCCCCCACCATTCCTTGGAAAGACTCGATGTATCTAACATGGCATTAACCAAATCAGTTAGAGTGCGTTTCTTTCTTTCGGCCACCCCATTTGACTGAGGTGAGTAGGGAGGCATCCTCTCATGGATAATACCATGCTCCGTACAAAATAGATCAAATTCATTTGAAAAGTACTCTACACCACGATCCAACCTTAGCCGCTTGATTTTAAGATCAAGTTGGTTTTCGGCTTCAGCTTTATAGTTTTTGAAGTAATTCAAAGCTTCATCTTAGATTTCAGAAGATAAACATAGTAGTATCTAGTGGAGTCATCAATCAACATCATAAAGTATCCTTTTCCACCTCTTGTCAACACACTATTCATCTCACAAAGATCTGAATGTATAAGTTCTAGTGGTGCTAAGTTTCTCGGTTCCGTAGCCATATGTGACTTGCGAGATTGCTTTGCTTGCCGCGTCATGTAACCAAAGTTAATATGACAAAGTCGTGAATGTCAAATATTGGACTCATTATCATTGCAAACATGATTAATAACTTTAGTACATGAGTCTGACAAAGATAAGCGGAACAGACCTCCGCACTCATAACCCTTTCCAACAAACTGTACATATTTTACAACTTTATTGGACTCAAAAACCAACTTAAAACCATCTCGACATAGAAGCGATCTGCTGACGAGATTCTTATTTATGGAGGGAACGTGCTGCACATTCTTCAGTTGTACAGTCTTCTCCAAAGTAAACTTCAGATTTACCGTACCAACACCATGAACAAAAGCACGTGAGCTGTTTCCCATCAGCACGGAGCAAGTCCTTGCGACCTAATAAGAAGAGAACATGGAGATATCAGAACATACATGTGTATTAGCACCCGTGTCAATCCACCATTCAGGAGAATGACATACTGAAAGGATAGTAGGTAAAATACCGTACCCAGCGTCCTTCATCTCAGTATCGCTGATAACAATATTAGCGGTCTTGCCGCTTGTCAAAACGATTAGGGTAGCTAGGAGCCCAATGATCAGGATCACCACAGTTGTGGCAAGAGCCTTTCTTCTTATCATTTTTCCTCTTAAAGTTGTTTGAGTGAGTGGCCTTGTTCTTGCCATCAAACTTCCCTTTGCCATCAGATTTGTCCTTATTCTTGAACTTGTGGGATTGAAAGTTTTTCTTTTGTACCAAATTGGCAATAGAAGCTCCCTCAAATCCTAGCGCATCCCACGCGGCGTTGCCATTATCAAATGACATGTATGGGTCAATAATGGTGTCCCCAAGAATACTGAACTGAGCCGCCATAAACATGGTATCGGCTTTCTTAAAGGTTGCTTCCTACTCAGCAGAAAAATCTCCTTCAGGTTTGCCAAGAGTGGCGCTATAGCAGTTTAGATTTTTAAACCATAGAATTTCTCTCGCGCCCCATCTCTTATAGTGCATACCATCAAACAAAGGAAGCCTAGTAGCCGCGGCTACACCAGTGGAATTCAGTTGCCTATAATCAGGTTTTTGGATTGTTGAAAATATAAGTAATAATCCATATGATTTAATCCGAACAAATAATCGATAAAACATGGTCATACATATAGCAATTAAATAGATCATGCAAACTAACATAGTAGATGGATAGATTACATCTAAATAAGATAAACCTATCACATCTACACCAATCGCTAGAATAAAGAACTCTAGCAAAATCTGAAAGAGAAAGTTCAGGATCACATACGGTATAGTGGGACAGCAGCAGCCACGGCGGTAGCAGCAACAGTAGCTGTAGTGGTGGCAGCAGCGTCGTCGCTTATGTTGAGGTTGTCGAAGAGGTCGGTGACATCCGAGAAGAAGTCGCCATCCGGGAACTCGTCGTCGGAAGATGTTGTGGATGCCAGTAGTCGCGCTTGAGAGCTCCCCAAAATCTGATCGCCCCTCACCCGTACAGGTTCACAAGAGGCAGGGTTCCGGAGGCCTACTGTCCTGATCTGCGGTACACGCCGCAAGCCGGGATGGGGAAGACGAAGACGGTGGTGCAATAGACTGGAAGGAGATGCGTGTGGTAAAGTGGTACCGATTAGGTTTAGCGCAGATGCTTATATAACACAAATCAAGGAGATCGTGGGGCTCAGCCCATGTCCGAGTCGGTAATAGCCACCTCCCATAAAGACTGGAAATAGCTGACTAATTAACGCGTCCGTTAATGACTCATAATCAATCTATGATTAATTTTTCTGACCAGCAAAAATAAAACTTGGCTCGGCGAGATTCCCGCAACCCGCGGCGTGCGTGCACGTCGTGACGAGGCGAGGCGGGCGGCGTCGGAGGAGGAGTGCGCGAGAGCTGCTCTTCTTCTCACACCTTAGTGAGTGGTGAAACAACCTAGTATATAAGGAGGTGTAACTCTCACTCAACTAGCAATGTAGGACTAAACTTTAGCACCATTACCACAACCATATGCTGCCATGCACAAATGGGCCAAATAGAATTTCAGAATTTGTCTAATGGGACAACAGTCCAAAACTCATCATATTCCAACACTACTACGCTCGAATCGGTCGTTTTCAGCGAGCCACCCTCGCCATGCGCCCTGTGGATGCAAAAGCGGCGCTCCCCCTCACGAGCTCGGCCGACGATGGCGCGGGCAGGATATTTGCCGCCCGCATGGGAAAGGGGGTGAGATCCTTTCCCTCACCTCCCGCCGAGATACACCCTACCCGCTCACCGCTGAAACCAGATCCACCTTTCACCTTAACGTTCCCCCGGTCAAGTCCGGCCAATGGCGGCGAAAACGCCGCAGCCCCCGGCAAGACAACTGCCTCTTGTGTGTTGAACCTGCCGGGCGGGCGCCATGCCGAGCTGGAATCACAACGACAACTCTAGTCAATCGTATCTAGGGGTAAGTCTACTTTCCCCTGAATTCTTTCATATGGTTAGATTTTGGTAGCGAGTTGGAAATTACTGATTTACAATCAGATAAACTCGATTTGGTGTATTTGGACATCACAGACATGGACTATGCTCCTAACTCGTACGGAGATCCCAGCTTCTGCGGCATAGCAAAAGATTGTCCCAAGGTCTGTCACGTCCACAAACATGAACTTGTCAGGCATGTTGCATTTGAAGGAACCAACACATGCCACATATTCTACCTCTGCCAAGTTTAGAACGTAAGAGCTTAACTCCTTGTATCGCTATTCACTTGTCTGCCAAGTAGTAGGTTTGGATGGGAAAATGCTACGAAGAACGCAATTGTGAAGCTATGGGGGATGTATAATGAAAGTAGCAGCTCAAGAATCGACGAGAGGATTGAGAATGCGAGCAACTGGCTGATGATAAGAACAAGCTTGACCAAAAACACTCATGTCTGATGGTTGTTGTGAAGAAATTCATAAAAGAAACATAGAAGAAGGCGTTGAGGGAGAACTTGTCTAGGATGAACGAAAACAATGCGAGATCTGAGGAGATGAATTCCACACAGACTGATGCGTTGAGGAATGAGGTTGAGTTACTAAATGACGTGCAGAAATTCCAGGCAGAGGTAATGAAAGTGTAGTAGAAGTAATGGGACGAGGAGCGGAGGATCCTAAAGGAGGAAAATAAGAAACTAGAGTACACACTCTATGATTTGTTCAAAGCCAATGCCGCTAACAAGGATAGGCTGAAGAAGACTGATGATTGCAAGTACATAGATCGATTGTAGCTAGTTTCGAAATAAGATATCAAACCCACGGAGAGCTATTTAGTTAAGCTCTTTATGCCTCTCATCACTATCGACCAAAGGATACTTGTAAACTGCCTTTGAGTAAAGAGTGTTTGAAAGTTTGTATTTCTGTGCAAGAAAGTAAAAAAAGAAACAAATGCATTTGAAATGGTATTGGAACTAAATAAGGTGAAAGCGTTCTCGGGGATTTAGGATACATCGCTAGCATAAAATAATTAATCATAATTAGGATAATCTATTTTTTTATCATGATATATGTGAAAAGAGCTTAATAATAAGATGTTCACTAAAAGACTTGTGGACAGTCACTTTTTTGAATCCGGTAATGAGATCATCTCTAAATAACCACTGTGATGCTGAGAGAAATAACTCGTACAGAATCCCACAATTAAGGATTTTCCCATAGATATCGTAATAAACTTAGTGAGTCTCCTGCCCTTAGTGATCCCCCTCTCCCTAAAAAAAAATGCTCAGAATAATCCTCTAATTAATCGTGATCACTTTATCAAGCTGGGCGCATTTTCTTTTGAAGCTAGTTCCTTGGATTTGAGTGCTGCGAAGTGTAATTCTTCCACGAGGAATATTTTCTTTGGCTCTTTTTCAGATCCCGTCAGTGGAGTCCCCAAAAAGTGGTAAACGAATACTATTTTACAATGATAATTTTGTTCGCCTGTTTACTCGTGCGTTACCGAGACCTACTCATGAGAATATGGAAGATTTGCGCCAGTAACCTGCCTCTGATTCCGCCTAAGGATTTGGTGTTTGAAATCCTGGGCCGTTGTTCACGCTGCGGATTATATGATCACTTATGGCCAGTATGTTCGGGTGTTTGTTTGCACTGCCAGCAGAGGGGCTCTCGTTGTGATTCTTGTTCTAAAAAGCAGCAAATATCTGAAGCTTCACAAGGCCAAGTTGATGCTACACTAGATAATTCATTATCGGACTCGCTTCGTTGCTGTTTCCGTTGCCTGGAGCTGGGTCATGTGCATCGAAATTGTACAAATAATATTAAGTGTTTGGGATGCTATGAATTGGGTCACAAGATGAGAAATTGTCCTTTGAGACAAAGCTGTTCATTTTGCCGTCAACTTGGTCACGGCACAGATTCGTGCCCGCAAATTCGCTGCAGAAACTGTAATGATTTTGGACATTCAACAAAACACTGTCACAGCCATAAATTTTGGGTTAAAAAAGGAACAAATCCTCCCGCGACTGATTCGATTGGACTAACTCTTGCTTCTGCTCCTCAACATGGTGGTACTCCAGATTCTGTCAGTGTTGAACAAGCCACTCAACTTGTGTTCTCTGGATCTGGACAGAGAAGCTTTGTTTCTCGCAGTGTGATGGTCTTGGGTGAATCGCGGCAGTTTGTGCAGACTGATAGCTTCAACTTTCTGCTTGGAAACCTTCAAGCTCTGATTCAATTTCTTATTGATAAAATCTATTCCACTCAGAAATGTCTTCCTGCTGCATACCCAGTGGAGCCCGCTGATTTTCTTGCTGCTAATAGTATTGTTTTTGCCGATGGTGCTAGTGATGAGATCTCTCTGCTTCAGATAGTGAGTCGTCTGATGTGTGAGGCTTTGATGAGCCGTGCTTGTGCAAGGTCAATGCTTCAGTATGCTGAACTGATAGCTATTTCCAGAGTTATTTATCCTAGGAAGAGGTTTTGGAGTGAGGCGTTTGGTAATTTTCTGCTAAATAAGGAGGGTCTCTTAATCTGTGTGGAGGATGTGACTGCTATTGTGCTCCCTGAAGTGGTGCTATCTGCATCTGCCCCTAACGTTTTGGCGCCAACTGATTTTGATAATACTTCGTTGGTGCACGATTTGGCCCATCTTGACCCAGATGACTGGCTCTCTAACTGAGTCAGGAGAACTAAGCGCCGGCTTAGTGGCAAGGCTAGTGAGTGTGTAGCTAGCCTACCTAGATTCGATTCCCCGTAGGGATCGAATTATATGGGATGCTGGTTACGTTTTTTTTTTAACTGGGTCTGAAGTTTTGATGTCACAATCTTCATCACTTTCTGCTGGTTATTCTGCCCATACCCTGCAGGTGCCTCATATCGCAGCTTCTGCTGTTGCTTCTGCCCTTCTCGGCCGTGGTCGACCCAAGAAAGTGGACACTCCAAAGTGTGAAGATGTATTAACTTGGGCCCCCACATCGTTTGGAAATTCAGTTTCGCGCCATTTCTCGCTGACGGAATTGCAGGAATCTGTTGTTATGCATGACTCAAACCAGAGTGTCGAGATATCTGATGATGGCCTAACTGATAGTATTTCTGTTGAAGAGACTTTTGCTGATATTTTTTTTTAGATTTGGTTGGTGCTCCTGACTTGGCAGCTGACGTAGTGAACCATGCTGATGTTGTTGTCGCTGAAACTGGCGTGGGTGCTGGCGTGTTGGCAACCGCTGGAACTGGCGTCGCGGCAGTTGATAGAACTGCCGCTGGGGGTGCTGCTCTTCTAGTTGTTCAGGTGGCTGGAAGTGGTCGTAGTCGCAAGAAAGCAACTCCTCAAGTGGATACTATGGTGCGCCGCGGTCCTAGATTCAGCAATGAGGGTTACAGATATGAAGAACTGCCTGACACTCGTAATAAGGTCTCCTCCACTCCGGCTGTTCTTCAGATTCAAGAGATGCAGCGCATTGGGGTTGAGCACTGTCACATCCCGGAGGAAGAGCTTACCGAGGATCGCCTGCTCAAGGACCACGAAGACTGAGTTGTGATTGTTCTGTATTAAAAAGTGCCACGTTTCTCTTGCTTTATATACTCTGAATTCTATGAGTCATTTATGGCATATATTAAGCTGGAACATCCGTGGAGTCAATAGTTCGGACAAGTGGCCTCATCTTGGTAGTAAGATTGACGAAAGTAATGCTTCTATCATTTGTTTGCAAGAAACCAAAAAAGATGAGTTTGATTCTGCTTTTATTAGTGGATTTGCACCCCGTAGTTTTGATCACTTCGCTTTCAGTCCTTCGGATGGGGCTTCTGGGGGTTTATTGGTTCTGTGGACAAGTAATGCTTTCTCATGACAAATTCTTATGATTGAATCTTTTGGGATTGTGATTGAATTCACCTCTATCTCCACCTCTGATAAGTTTGTTTTGGTGAATGTGTATGGTCCTTGTGAAGGGGAAGCTAGGGCTGATTTTGTGGCGTGGCTATGTCATTTTGATATTCCTGATGATGATATGTGGTTACTTTTTGGGGATTTTAACTTTTACCGGTATGCTGAAAATCGTAATAGAGATGGAGCAAATATTCAAGATATATGTACTTTTAATGAAGTCATTAGCTACTTGGGCATTATTGAGCTGCCAATTAAAGGTCGCTCTTTTACTTGGAGCAACATGCAAACAGATCCTTTGTTGGTTTAGTTGGATTGGTTTTTCACGTCATCAGCTTGGACTCTCAAATATCCTAATACCGTTGTAAATCCTTTGGCAAAACCGACATCTGATCACATCCCATGTGTAGTGCCCATTGGTACATCTATTCCTAAAGTCAACATATTTCGGTTTGAAAATCATTGGATTAGGATGCCCGGTTTTCTAGAGGTGGTCAAAACAGTTTGGGACATCAATTGTCCAGGGGACAGTGCCAAATGTATTTCTTCCAAGTTAAAATTGCTGAGGAAGGCTTTGAGAAAACGGAGCACAAGTATATCCATGATCAATAAATTAATTACTAATTGTAATGAGGTTATCTTCATGTTGGATGAATATGAAGAGAGAAGAACTCTTCACATAACAGAATGGAATTTTAGAAACATTATTAAGGGTAGGTTGCAACACCTCTTGTTGTGCAAGGAGTATTGGAAAAAAAGATGTATGGCAAGATGGGCTCGGCTTGGAGACGAGAATACGGAATTTTTTCATTCCATGGCGACTATTCAATATAGAAGAAGTTCCATAACTTCCCTAGTCAGAGAGGATGGTTCCATGGGTACTGATCATCAAGAGAAGGCTGGTATTTTGAGGCAATGTTTCAAGGATATACTTGGTGTCTTGATGGATATTGATCGTTCTTTTGATTTTTCTACTTACATCAATTCAGTGGATAATCTTGCTAGTCTTTCGGAGTGTTTCACACATGATGAGATTGATAAAGTGGTAGCCTCCTTACCAAACGAGAAAGCACCGGGTCTAGATGGTTTTACTGGTCTAGTTCTAAAAATTTGTTGGCCAATTATTAAGTACGATTTCTATAGATTGTGTCATAAACTTTGGGAAGGCAAAGTAAATTTACAAAGCATCAATGATTCTCTCATTACTTTAATCCCAAAAGTTCAGTCTCCGGAGGGTCCTAATGATTTTTGGCCAATTTATTTGCTTAACTCTTGCCTCAAACTTTTGGCTAAACTGATGGCCAATCGATTTCAGCATAGAGTTCTTTAACTTTTTCATACCAATCAATATGGTTTTCTGCGATCTCGTACAATTCAAGATTGTGTTGCCTGGGCTTATGAGTACATCCATCAGTGTAAACTGTCAAGACGAGTAGCAATTGTCCTGAAACTTGATTTTGCTAAAGTGTTTGACACGATTGAGCATAGTGCAATTCTAAAAATTCTTTCCTGTAAAGGTTGTGATGAAAGATGGTTGAATTTGGTTCAGTCCGTTTTAGCTTCTAGCACCTCGTAAATATTGGTTAATGGAGTGGCGGGCAAAAAGTTTGCATGTAAGCGTGGAGTACGCCAGGATGATCCGTTGGCACCACTCTTGTTTGTTTCTGGCGGTGATCTTCTTCAGTCTATGGTTAATCACTACTGTAGCGCCAGTGAGCTCACTCCTCCCCTTCCTATTGCTGAAACTGATTTTCCCATAGTTCAATACGAGGATGATACGTTGCTGGTCATGCAAGCCTGTGAAACTCAGTTAATAGTGCTTAAAAATCTTCTGAAAGTTTTCAAATCTACGACTAGACTTCGTGTAAATTACTCCAAATCATGTATGATTCCAATTAATGGCTCGGATGAAAGAATGGTTCACCTTGCAAATGCTTTTGGTTGTGAAGTTGGTACACCTCTGTTTGCATATCTTGGGTTGCCCTTGGGAACTACTCGCCCATCCATGAATGATCTCACTCCTTTGATGAGTCAAATTGAACGACGTTTGAATGCCAGTGCTAGATTTCTTAGATATGGTGGCCGTCTAGAGCTGGTTAATTCAGTTTTTTCTTCGCTCTCTACTTATTACATGTGCTCTCTGAAGCTTCACAAAATATTCATAAGTTTCTGTGATCGAGCTCGGCGACATTGTTTATGGGCTAAAAAGACTGATGAAGGGGTATTATCTTGTCATTCATTAGCAGTATGGCATATTGTTTGCAAGCCCAAAAAACATGATGGTCTTAGGATAATTAATCTGGAGCTACAAAATGAGGCTCTCCTTTTATAACAACTTCACAAGTTCTATTCTAGAGAAAATATACCGTGGGTATGTCTAGTCTGGTCATTGTATGGATCAGGAGCTCCACATGCACAATCGGCTAGAGGGTCATTCTGGTGGCGTGGTGTCCTTAGTTTTGTCAACACTTATAGGAGTATCACCACTTGTCAGGTAGGCGATGGGGAAACCATTTTATTTTGGAAAGACTTTTGGGCTCATGATCAAAATATGTGTGATGTCTACCCAGACTGTTTTCTTATGTCCGTAACGAGGAAATGTCTGTGAGAGAATTCCTATCCGCAACTTCACTTGAATCTGTGTTTAATCTGCCTTTGTCAGCTCAGGCTTATGAAGAACTGCATCACCTACAGTTGATCACTACAGAAATTCAGTTATCATCAGAGGAACATGACGTGAGATCGTTCGCTTGGTGATCAAATCAGTTCAAGGCCTCTCAATTCTACAAATTTATTTTTTAGCCGTTGCCGAAGGACCCAGCCATCAAAACCATTTGGAAATCTAGAGCCCTTCCCAATCTAGAGCCCTCCGCGCTGCCCCCTGTGTGACCAGACGGATGAGACCATGACCCATCTCCTGGTAGATTGCCCTTTATCCAAGGCGATCTGGCACGAGGTGCTGTCCTGGATTTGATACATAACCACACCACCGGATGGAGAAGACGACTTCATGGACTGGTGGCTACAGGCTTCGCGCTCTACCCCTCGGGCCACGTTCAAGGGTACATCCTCGCTAATCATGTTGACGGCGTGGTGGATCTGGAAGCAGCGTAACGCGGTTGTTTTCGACAATGCATCACCTAACCTTGGTAATCTTCTCGACACAATTCGATCTGAGGCTTGTTCTTGGGCTGCTGCTGGTGCGACCGGCCTTAGGGCCTTGATCCCCGCGGCCCCATAGTCCTAGTGGGTCGAGTTGTATGGGTGTTAGCTCTGCAGAGCTTGTATATATCTTTGTACAAAAAACTCTTTTACCTATCAATGAATCGAAACACAAAGCTTTTGCGTTTTCGTGAAAAAATTATTTATGGACCGTTTAAATACAGAGGACTTGATGATTAGGAGACATTGGCACGTGGAAGGAGGATCTAGCTGTGTACTTTGCACATCACATTATTTGGAGAAACGGGATCACTTGTTCTTTGATTGTACTTTTGCCAAATCTTGTTGGGAAACTCTGAATATCAACCGGGATATATCTCTTTCTATGTCTCAACGTATCTTGAGAGCTTCAGATATTTTTGCTAGTCCATGCTTTGTGGAGGTTGTGTCATGCGCTACATGGAACATCTGGAAGGAATGTAATGATTTTATTTTTAAGGGGGCTAGGCCTTCTTTGTCTCGTTGGAAAGTTTGATTCCAAAATGACATCTCGGTTCATCAGTATAGCATTAAGCCAAACAATGCTCAAAATCTTTTTGATTGGCTGCTTGATATTTTTGTATAGTTCCTTCCTTTTCTCCCCTTGGGTTAGTTTAGCTCTCTCCCTCCTTATGTTATTTTTTGTACTTCTTTGGGACTTGTTGGTGGTTGGTTAATTTAATGAGAAAATTCACACCGTAGGGGCTTCCCCTAAGGTAATGTTCTTTAAAAAAACAATCTTTCTTCTTCCTGTTGTTCTTCGAGTAGTTGAGCCATCATATGTTTTGTCGCCGTCCTTGGAAAAGGAAGAGGTTCAACATAAGGGGCTCTTTTTTCAATGGCTCTACAGGGGCCATCACTTCTTTCTCAACATCTTCAACTTGCTCAGGTGTTGTTGTGTATTGAAGCCAATCTTTCTTAGAAGCTTCAATATGTTATGTAAAATACTGAAGAATTTGTAGGATAATATCATCATCAAGTTGAAGTTTGTTAGTGGTTTTCTTGACCTTACCGGATTTCTTATAAGCATTGAAACAATCATATTCAATTTCTATCCCTCCTTCGTTGCCTAAATCAAATTCCCAAGTTTCTCTATTGCGGCAAATTTATTTTAGAAGTTCCCAAGCTTTAGTTATAGTTAGGTCCATAAAATAACCTCCGGAATTAGTGTCGATATCATGTTTAATTTCTTGATTAAGTCCCCCATAAAAAATATGTAAAACATACCATTCAGGTAAATCATGATGATGACATCTATTAAGGATGGATTTATACATCTTGAAGGCTCTTACCAATCCTTCCCCTAGGCGGGTTTTGAAGTTTATGATTTCCCTCCTTAATTTAGCAGTCTTTACTTTCGGAAATAATTGAAATAAAAATTCTCCTTTAAGCCTTTCCCAAGTATCAATTTTATCTGCACGGCAAATTCTACACCAAGATAAAGCAGTTGGTTAGAGTTTGGATAAATAATTTAAGTTTCAGTTTATCATCAGAATAGCCTCTCAATTTGAGTGTCCAACATAACTCGGTAAAATGCATTAAATGAGTGTAAGGATCCTCATATGGATCATCTCCTGCAAAAGTTTTCTCTTTAAGCAAAGCGATAATGCGAGGCTTAACCTCAAATTCTGGTCCGCTCCCACTCGGTAGTTGATAGTTGTGAGATTCGACACATTTTTTATGTTTTTTATTGATGGTTTTCTCCTGGATTTGATCGTTTTCTAGCTTTACCTAACGCTAATACTTCAGTAGCAAAGAAAACTTGGTTTTTAATGTGTGTTTCAGATTCTGAATGTCAACAAAAGGTTTTAACTAGAGAAACACAATATTTAGGCGAAACAAGCAAGTATCTCTTTGGAAGCAATCGAGGGAAGCCTACAGAGGCTTTAACGAGCAACTATACGGCGGGAGTAATTTTTCCGGCCGTATAGCTCCCTCCGTATAGTTTCTGCTGCCTCTGTCTTGTCAAAAGGGACAACTTCCATGAAGGGACCATACGCGAAAACACAACACATCAGCCGCCATCACATCTAGGAGGGAGAAAGAAGAGATCCGGAGAAGAAGGGGAAGACGTTCTTCATCTCGCTCCACGATCTTCGACCTCCTAGACAATAAACCTCCATAGCCACTACTTGTACTTGAGAGAGAGGATCTTCACCTTGCAAGACTAGGGTTTGAGATTGTTTCTTCCTATCTTGAATTGTGTTGGATATTTTTCTATTCTTATTGTGGATCTCCACGGTAATATCAAGAAGATTTCCCTTTATTTAATTATATCGATGATCCGTTCTTCTCTCATATGTGAGTAAGTTCCTTGGATGTGGGAGGTGTAGGGGATTGGTGAGATGTGATGTGCTTTCATATATTTTTCATTAGTTTATGATTGATTCTAATTACTATATTATGTATGCTTGACTATATGTGGGATGCCTAATGCTTGTTATCCAATTAAGGGTCTAGACAACATGATACTTTGTTCTACATAGATAGGATCTTATTCGCTAGCAGACCGGCGACCCCCGAGTGACACGGGGATATCAATGGAAAACTAGTAGACTCGAGGATAACGAGGAACCACTGTGATTATTGTATTAGTCCGATCCAAGGAGCTTAATCGCTAAGCGACCCAAAGGGTCTTAATCATCTAGTGTCTGACCATGGTTTTGGTAACAGGCTAGTAGGATTATTGAAGTTGGAATGAAATCTACCAAAAGGAGTTCCGGATAAGTATGGGTTGCTAGCATACACATATACTTATAAGATTATAATCGTTACATTTATCATTCGTCCATCTGGCACAGTCACTATCACCATGAACTAAATCTCTCGTGCCTTCTTTTGCCATCTACAGAAAACAACAAACAACCAAGTTGTTCTTTACTTTTATGCTTTATATTTCTAAAGTTTACATTTTAGTTTTTACACTCTATTTAATCAGAACCCCTTTCTTATTTCAACACTTGTAGTCAATTCACTCGAAGACCTGTGACAACTTCAGGTATGACAGAGACTTCACTCATAAACACTTACCTTTGGGCTCCCTATGGGATTGATATCTATACTTCGAAACTAGCTACAAACGATCTATGCACTTACAGACATCAAGCTATTTTCTAGTACCGTTGCCGGGGAGCTAAGCGCTAAGTGTTTGTCTTTTGACATTTCAGGTATTGCTAATATAAAATGTTCTCCCTAGGAGACAAAGGGTCTACACGCTCTGGTAGGACCTATCTACTGGATTATATTGAGCGCATGCCTACTCAAAGGAGCGGAGAAATTATTGAAAAACTTTTAAGATCGAATAAAGTTGAAGTTGAAAACCTGAGTGATATTATGGAAATCATGTCTAGGACAACTCCTATGAAACCTGAGAAAACTCTCAAAGAATACAGTGCTCCAAGTTCTGAATTTTCTTATATAACCAATAGAGTTCCCTAATCCTGGAGTTAGAGAATATCGATTTGATGGTGGAATTATTAAAATTTTGCAGAAAAAAGCTTTCAGTGGAAGGGAAGATGAAGACCCAGGAAGACATATTAGAGAGTTCGACGATGTGATAACATCGTTTCGACCAAAAGGTTTACCAAGAGACTTCTCTCATCTAAAATTATTTCGTTGGTCTCTAAAAGGTAAAGCTCTAGACTGATTATATTCTCTCCCTCGCCATTACATTAAATACTGGGAAAACTGCATTGTTAAATTCATAAACATGTTTAATCCTTTTAAAAAGGTAACTGAACTGAGAAAGAATATAGGCAACTTTAGTCAGAACGTGGGAGAAAACTACCCACAAGCGTGGGAAAGATTCTTTGGATTGATCAATAGTATTCCTAATCATGGCTATTCTAAATCAACTATTTGTCATTTCTTTTACCACGGTCTTAGTACTCAATGTAGAGAATTGCTTGACTTCTCAGCAGGAGGATCTATAAATACCTTAACTATTAAAGAATGTTTGGAATTGATGTCTACTAGGGCTAAGAATGATTCTTCATATAATCCTAATTTTGGCACTAAGCTGGAAAAAGGAATACTCCGGATAACTCCTAATCTTATGCCTGAAGTATGCAAAACAATGAAAGAAAAAGGTATACCTTCTAAATTTGTTAGTATGGTTGAAACCCAGTGTGAACAAATAGCATATGGTTATCAATTTTTTCTTCGAGATGATAAGGATATTCCTGTTTCTACTAATGTTGTCACAAGAAGAGGTGTAGTTGTTACAGGACCATTAGGACCACCAGAATATGAAGCTAAAAAAGAGCAAAAGAAAAAGCCTTGCTCGAAGCAAGCCAAGAAGATGATACATTGGTGGATCCTTAAGATGAAACTACTCGAGAAACACAAGATCAAACCAAGGAGGATCAAAATGATGCACATGATGACCATCATGACTCTGATGCAGAGACGGTTGATCCAAGAAAAGAAAAAGAGATAAGCAAGGAAGATGAAGTTGTTCTAGTAGAAAAGAAGAAAAGCAATAAGCAACAACAAAAGATCCTGACCCCCCACAAAAGTTAAAAGACAAGAATAAGTCAGGTGAGAAAAGCTTCCTTACCCAGATCGAAAAAAGAAAGCACCAGATCAGGTAATTTATAATTCTTTTATAAAGGCACTTAGTGACCTTCGTCTGGAAATTCCGTTTGCGGATGCAATCAAGGTTCCTACTTATTCCAAATTTCTCCGTGATATTCTTAGTATAAAGAAAGAAATAACTGAAATTGTTGCCATGTTAACTAGTTATCCTGCTAATGGGAAGCTATTGTCTAAGTCTGGAGATCCCAGAATACCAACTATTTCATGCTCAATAGGTAAAACTGATATTCACAATGCCTTGTGTGATCCAGGAGCAGGAGTTAGTGTAATGCCATACCCCCTCTATAAAAGGTTAGGATTAGGGGAGTATTCTCCTAATACTATCACTTTACAGATGGCTGACAAGTCCACTAAACAACCTATTGGCATGATTGAGGATGTTCTACTTAGAATAGATGAACATATTATTCCCACTGATTTTATTATTCTTGAGATGCCAGAAGATGAAAAATTATCCATAATACTTGGAAGACCTTTCCTTACTACTGCAGGGGCATCAGTTGATTATGTTGAGGGAAAGATAACATTTAATGTTTATGATGCTGAAATCATCCGGTAGTTTCTAAAGAAGCTAGAAGCAGGAGAAAGATATATTCCACCGACAAAACGAGTCCATGTGGTAAGTGCCTTTGATAAGGGGCAACCTAAGGTAAGGATTCGAGAACAGAGAAGGGGTTGAGTTACTCAACCATTCTTAATAAAATGCTTAATTGGACTCAACCCATCTCTTCAATAAAATAAACTAGAGAATAAAAAGTTCATCTCATTCCTACCATTTTTTCACTGACAGTCTTGCGGAAGCACGCCCGTGAAGATGCAGCTGTCAAAAAGTAGTAGAAATATCGATTGAATGAATATAGAATAAGAATAAAAATAAAAGTTTGAGTTTTATCTACAAAAACTAAAATTTTGCTCTTAATACGCTAATGTTGGTCGACAGTTTCTAATGTTAATTTTCTGTCAAAAACAAGGTATTTCGCTAAGTTTCGGGATAAGAAGGTATTCTCAAAGAAATAGAATTTTTTTGATGACTACTGATGGTTTAACGACCAACTATACGGCAGGAATAAAAATTTCGGTCGTATAGTTCCGGTCGTATAGATATCTTTGCCATCAACAAATTTTCTTCGAAGACACAGAGAATTTAACGACCAACTATATGGCGAGAATAAAAATTCCGGCGGTATAGCTCCGGTCGTATAGATATCGATGCCTTCGTACAATATCTTCTCAAAGGTACTGAGAGTTTAACGACCAACTATACGACGGGAATAAAAATTCCGGATGTATAGCTCCGGTCGTATAGATATCGATGCCAGTCTTAGAAATTTATCCCAAAGGTACTAAGAGTGTAACGACCAACTATATGGCATGAATAAAAATTCTGGCCGTATAGATATCAATGCATGTTTTAGAAATTAATCTCGAGGGTACAGACGGTTTAACGACCAACTATACGGCGGGATTATTACGATCTGGCCGTATAGTTGCGTCCGTATAGCTATTTTCCGTATAAAGAAATCCTAGTTGACGGCACGGCCGCAACTATACGGGCGGAACAACATATCCCACCCGTATAGTTCCGGCCATATAGTTTGGTGCGACCACAAAATCATACTGGGGCGGCTAGATCTCTCACCTCTCCTCATTATTTCTCTCATATTCTCTCTCCAAACCTCTCAAAATCTACCTAGAACTCTTGACTCTTCATGGATTTTGTTCGTTTGAGTAGGGGAATCAACAAATCAGAATGTTTCTCTCCCTATCCATGCTTTATTTTCAGATTTTCATAGTTAAAACTCTCACATTGATCTAGTGGATGAACTCAAGCTTATTTTGTTTTTCCTATTGATTTCTCGCGTTAGGATTGAATTTTTCCACGTAGGATCATTCATATATCATGTAGAAACTATATGCCTAAGGTTTTATGGTGAAATTTTTCAGTGCATCACGATGAACAAAATCGGTAACATCTTTCGCAAGAGCAAGCTTCAACATGGTGAGGGCTCGGGCTCGGGTTCCTGAGCCGAGCACAACCCCAAGTTGGCCATGGTCTCATCGAGGAGGACGCTGCCCACACGTTGGGACAACCATAGCTTTCTCACCGCAGCAGAGTTTAAGGCGGACTTTGACCTCATGTGTAACAAGGCCGGGCTAACGGTACTTGGCTTCGCAAGCCATGACACTACGCCGAGCTTACCTACGAGTTCCTTTCCTCCTTCTACGGAGACCACAGGGAGAAACGTAATATGTGCACGGTAAGCTTCACCATGAAACGACAACACTATGAAATAACTTTTGAACAATTTTGCGATGCTTTCGGTTTCCCTCATGTTGGGGAGCCTACTGTTACTAACCTCTATAGCATCACAAGCGGAGAAACTTGGGAGGTTATTTATATTAATGGTGGCACAACTTCTACTAGAAGAAGATGCCCACCATTCAGAACCCAACGATTCGTTACTATGCCTTGTTCCTCGCCAACACTCTATTGGGGAGAGGTGATACTGGTTCCATGGCCTGCGGACATGACAATGATCACCAAGGCTGTCTTTCCCAATACGTCGCAAAGCCCCAATCCTATAGCTCTATTCATCCAGCACTTTCGCAACCAAAGCAATAAGACCAAAGATGATATTCGCATTGGTGGATTGGTAACCCAGCTTGCCCATGCATTAAATATTACATTACCTGTTCTGCAATCTGTTGACAGTTCCAAGCTTATGGACGTGAAGTATTTAACTGGTTGTGGATTTCTTGGTGTTTACTAAGCTAACCGGAGGCTCCGAGCCTATCAATTTAGTTATCTTGATAATGCATAGGGCGAGCAGGTTCTGTTTCCCTATCCCCAAGCCTTCTCGATTGTGGAGAAGGACACTTGGATCCTCACCAAGGACCAAGTGATGGAGATCATGGCCGAACTTCAGCCTGATGAAGAGGAAGATGAAGAAGGAGGGGAGCAGGACGAGGATGATCAGGAGCATGAGGACGAGCAGGAACACAACCCTGCTTGGGAGGGTTAGCATCAGCAGCAAGGGGGAGCTTGGGACCCATGGCCCAACCAGCCGTAGTAGGGGTACAACTACGTCCCCTATCAGGAATTCCAGCAGCTCAACCAACGCGTTAGGGAGATCGAAAACACTCTTCAAGGAGTGAATGAAGATGTGAGTGCCTTGACTCACAACTTTAGTCACTTCATGACCCACTTTCCCGACTACTACCAGCAGTATCCGCAGCAGCCGCCAAATGATGGCAACAACTGAGCCTGGCAATAGCCTAAGCTTGTGGGAGGTTTGAAAACCTCCAAACTTTACATTCATGTTTTTATTTCTTCTTTTGATTTATTTTATCTCTTCAAATTTGCATGTTTATTTTCAGTTTGCATTCCTAAACCAAAAATACAAAAAAAAACTAGTTGTAACTTTATTTGTAAGTTTGTTTCTTTGTTTCTCTCGAAAATTGCTCAATTTCAGGTGACTTGGCAATATGGAAATACAGAGGGGGTTCGACTCAGATACGAGAACGAAGAAAGCAAGAGTAGGTATCACATTCCTTTCATCACCCTTTCTGCAACCTTAAATTGATCCTACAATTATTTACTCACTTGCACTAGAGTCACTCCCTGCTTAGCTTGTTATCCTATAAATTCTATTCCTTTGCTAGTGTCTCCTTTTTAGCTTTGAAACAATGAGCAATGAACTTGGTTAAATATACTTCCTACATTTTTACAACAAGAAAAAGCATCCGAAAGATGACTTGAGTCTATGTTTAGCCCAAAGAATTTGATTTTAGAACTACCCCATCCCATTTGAGCTTAATATAAATCGACTCGATAGTATCCTTGAATGAAATTGTTCAATAAAATGGATGGTTCGAAGTAGTAGAGATTATGCCACTACCTTTTCTAATAATTACCGTAAGATATTACTTTACACGTGTCATTACAACACTGTCGTGCTCCATAGGAAACTATTAACTCCGCTAGCCAACGAACGATCTAAATGTGGGAAACCACTTGATTTCGGCTATTGAGTTATGTAAATGTATGTAGCAGCAATGCTATGATGGGTAAATTTTTTAGTCTCCTCATGGTTTCACGTTCCAAGTAAAGTTGTAGTACTCCTCTGACCCATCATTTCTCAACAATTATTTATTGGCATGGTCACGAGTGCACAACACAGTCCCAATTAATATGTTAAAAATAGTGACATAGTTTCCCTATGAAAGAGCTAAAGTTTTTAAAAGGCAAAAGAAAGGAAAAAGCTGCTTTGAGAGTCTTGAAATTTTCAAGTGGGAGTAGATGAGTTGTTCTTAAATTGAATGTTTTGGTGCCAACTTGAGTACTCTTAATTGATTAAAGAAACAAGTGCAAAAAGTTTTCATCTCTCAACATTGAGAGATACCAAAAGAATTTGTCTCACTTTTCTAGCTAAACTTTTGACACTTGCTTGGGCATATGATTTATTTGCTAACAAGATATATGTGGTTAGGAAGTGGACTCAGTGCAATCTTGAAAATACTTGTATGATCATGTTTAAGATTGTAGGGATTGCGAAGAAAAGAATTTCACACCAATCCAAGATTGTAAGTTCTTTTATTTTGGTCTCGAATCTTCGCTACCTTGTCACTCGAGGGCGAGCAACATCTAAGCTTGGGAGAGTTGATAGCTGTGAGATTCGACACATTTTTTATTGTTTTTATTGATGGTTTTTTCTTGGATTTGATTGTTTTCTAGCTTTACCTAATGCTAATACTTCGGTAGCAAAGAAAACTTGGGTTTTAATGTGTGTTTCAGGTTTTGAATATCAACAAAAGGTTTTAACTAGAGAAACACAATACTTAGGCGAAACAAGTAAGTCTCTCTTTGGAAGCAATCGAGGGAAGCCTACTGAGGCTTTAACGAGCAACTATACGGCGGGAGCAATTTTTCGGCCGTATAGCTCCCTCCGTATAGCTTCCGCCACCTCTGTCTTGTCAAAAGAGACAACTTCCGTGAAGGGACCATACGCGAAAAAACAACACATCAGCCGCCATCACATCTAGGAGGGAGAAAGAAAAGATCCGGAGAAGAAGGGGAAGACGCTCTTCATCTTGCTCCACGATCTTTGACCTCCTAGCCAATAAACCCCCATAGCCACTACTTGTACTTGAGAGAGAGAGAGAGGGATCTTCACCTTGCAAAACTAGGGTTTGAGATTGTTTCTTCCTATCTTGAATTGTGTTGGATATTTTTCTATTCTTATTGTGGATCTCCACGGTAGTATCAAGAAGATTTCTCTTTATTTAATTATATCGATGATCTGTTCTTCTCTCATGTGTGAGTAAATTCCTTGGGCGTGGGAGATGTAGGGGATTGGTGAGATGTGACGTGCCTTCATATATTTTTCATTAGTTTGTGATTGATTCTAATTACTATATTATGTGTGCTTTACTATCTATGGGATGCCTAATGCTTGTTGTCCAATTAAGGGCCTAGACAACATGATGCTTTGTTCTACATAGATAGGATATTGTTTGTTAGCAAACAAGCGACCCCCGAGTGACACGGGGATATCAATGGAAAACTAGTAGACTTGAGGATAACGAGGAACCACTATGCTTATCGCATTAGTCCGATCCAAAGAGCTTAATCGCTAAGCGACCTGAAGGGTCTTAATCGTCTAGTGTCTGACCATGGTTTTGGTAACATGCTAGTAAGATTATTGAATTTGGAATAAAATCTACCAAGAGGTGTTCTGGCTAATTATGGGATGCTCGCCTACACATATACTTATAAGATTATAATTGTTACATTTATCATTCGTCCACCTAGCACAGTCACTATCACCATGAACTGAATCTCCCCGTGCCATCTTTTGCCATCTGCAGAAAACAACAAACAACCAAGTCGTTCTTTACTTTTATGCTTTATATTTGTGAAGTTTATATTTTAGTTTTTACACTCCATTTAATCAAAACCCCATTCTTATTTCAACACTTGCAGTTAATTCACTCGAAGACCCGTGACAACTTCGGATGTGACAGAGTCTTCACTCATAAACACTTACCTTTGGGCTCCCTGTGGGATTGATATCTATACTTCGAAACTAGCTACAAATGATCTGTGCACTTCCAAACATCAGTAGTTCCTTAAAAGTCCTATATTGAGCTTCCCAAGGTATTTAGTTGCATCAAGCTGATTCATCATCCCGAGTGCAGTCATGGTGCTCACCTGAAACTAGTAAATAACTTAGTAAAACAATTAATGGAATTAGCAACTAAGTACAAAGACCAAAAGCGCTTAGCTCCCTGGCAACGGTGCCAGAAAATAGCTTAATGACTGCAAATGCACAGATCGATTAGCTAGTTATGAAACAAGAGTATCGAACCCACAAAGAGCTATTTTGTTAAGGTCTTTATGCCCCTCGTCACTATCTACCAAAGGATATTTGTAAGCTGCCTTTGATTCAAGTAAAGAATGTTTGAAAGGCTTTTTGTTTGTGTGCAAGAAAGTAAATAAAAAGTAAATAAAAGCAAGTAACAAATGCGTTGGAAATGGTGTTGGAACTCAATAAGGCGAAAGCGTTCTTGAGGATTTATGATACACTACTAGCATGGGATAATTAATTATAATTAGGATAATCTATTTGTTTCGTCATGATATGTGTGGAGAGAGCTCAATAATAAGATGTTCACTACAAGACTCGTGGGTAGTCGCTTTCTTGAATCAGGTATTGAGGTCATCTCTAAATAACCACTGCGATGCCTGGGAGAAATCACTCATATAGACCACCACAATTAAGGGTTTCCCTATGGATATCGTAATAATCTTAGTGAGTCTCTCTTAATTCCCCTTTGACCGTGTAGGTTATAGGCAATGTTTATTGTCACCACTTAGCACTAGAAATACTCCCATACACGTCCAAAGGGTATCACCATCTTTTTAGTCCCAAAGGCAAATGATATGTGGCCGACTACACATACCATCTAAAGAGAGAGATCAAACACAATATCATAGATCAATGGATCATAGACCAAAGTAATAGATCGTCTTTATTTCATTTCATAATAATGACATGGTTACTCCATCTCCCAAAGAACAATGGGAACTACTCACACATGGAAGAAATCAACAACATCCTCATATTCAAATGGATGGATAAAAGTATGAGGATAAATCTAGTACAAACCACAATTGAATTTGGAATTACAACAAGATCTAAAGTATGGAAAAGAGGAATGGTAATGGTGATGAAGATGCAGCGGCTGATGATGTGATGTCCTTCGATGATCCGCGGAGCAGCAAGGATTTGCCCTTCTCTTAGTTTCTCCTCCAGATCCCTCTCTGGTGTGGTATTTCAAGGCTGGTGGTTTCTATGAATGTCAGATCTCAGATCCATCTTCGCGAGGTGAAAGTATTCGACGAGGTGGACGATCTGACACGTGGTACAGGTGGACGGTACGGGCAAGCTCCGCCCTTACCATAGGTCGTTAAGACCTCTGTAGGCTTCCTTCACGTTTGCTATTCTCCCAGGCGTGAGGATAAATTAAATAAATGATATTTATAACTTAGAAATATCATACTACTGCATAATATGATAGTTCCAATTGATATGTTCACACAAGACTTGGTAATTTGGGATCCCCTTGAAACAAATACAAAAGAGTGCGTGCTTGTGCAGTAAAATACCAAAATCCTACTCTACTTATGCAAAAACAAGAGGTAAATAAGCTTAAATTTTGGACTCATCAAAGATCAAGGATATCTGTGATGGTTGACTCTTTTGTTGCATCTTTTTGTACTGCTAACTGTGAACTAGTGGTGGTGGTAGGATGACACCCACTTTTGATGTGGTGGTAGGTTAACGCCATGGTGGTATGTTAAATTGCGATCCCTTTTGGTAACGATCATGCAATATATTGAGATTTTTGTTATGACTAGTTCCTACTTGTGTTGTTTCTATTAAGGGTGTTCATTTATTCATATTCAACTATGACCCCCTTTTGCTTGTGTTCTTCATACTTGTGGTGTTGATGCTTGTGGGGATCATACTTGTGCTTCTATTGTTTCAGATTGTGTTGTTCATGTTTGTGGAGTTCATGCTTGTGGGGGCCAGTCTTATGATTCTGTTGTTCCAGTTTGTGTTATTACTGCATGTGTGTTGTTCATCCCCTTTTGATTTGTGTTCTTCATGCCTATGGTCTTCCTCCTTGTCAATCTGGTCATGGGAACCTCACCGTAAGGAAGTGCAGGGTGACTACAAATGGTTTTTCATGTCAACCAAACAAGAGGAAAGTGCATGACATGGTTCAAAAGCGTAATGTACAGGAAACCAACAATATGGTCCAAGTTGCCCAACCGGTGCACCAACCATAGCTGCAGGCTATCAATTAACTTGCAAAGGCTGGCTTGGAGATCGGATGAGTGTGGCAATGCCCTACTCAACACTGCTCGGTCGGGCCGGAAAATCCATACAGGCTATCGAATGCGCCCTGTATGACCTGAAGATGTCAATTTTTTTTGTTAAAAACATGATCATTACAACAACTACACATAGTAAAACATAAAAATCACACCTTGCCCAAATTTGAGCCTCTAAGTCAGAACTGGACCCACTCAACCAATTCTCATACATGTTCAATATACTACTCGGTAGTGGTAGTCTAAAAGCCACAACAATTGTCCTCCATACCAAATCTTCAGTGGGAAATGATAGGAACATATGATGTATTGTTCCATTTCCATTACATTAACAACACTTTATGCTTCCATGCCAATTTAGTTGACCGAGTCTATTGTTTAAAAAAATAACTTGTTGCATGATTACCACGTAAAAGTCCTAGTTTTAAAAGTACTGTATGCTAGCATACATATTTCCTATCAAAATGGGTGTTACAGTATTTGCTAATCATGTACGCATACATGGATATAACAAAAATGAATCGAAACTATGTAGCTTCCATTAGAATACATCCGACTCCTGAGTTAAGTTAACTAACGTGTTAAATGCTGTAATAAGTTACGCGATCTATTCAGGAATTTCATATCATATATATCCCCAAAGTGGTCGGCTGAAAAACTCACATTAAGTAAAACAGACTGAAGGACATCCGCCTTGATAGTTCTGCATGTTGTGATCGATGTTGTATAGGCTAACAGACAAATATGTTCATGAAAAAACAACAAAAGAAGACATGTTCCCTAGTCAATAATCTTCTTAGAACCAAGTACTCCCTCTGTCTAAAAAGATGTTGCAAATTTATCTAAATTTGGAAGTATCTATATACTAAATATTGTCTAGATCTATTTGAATTTAAACAAATCTTTGACATCCTTTTTAGGATAGAGGGAGCATTTCTTTTCCTATTTCCAGCTACGGAATAGGGTCGTAAATAAATATTTTTCACTCTCTAGACCTTTCCGGTGCAAGGGCCCGCGGGCTCAGTTGTAACTTGGTATAGCATTTTGGAGTCAAGGTTTTTACTCCTTACCAAGGCTAATCAATTCGATTGCATCCGTAAGGAATTCCCCATCGTTTATCTCGTCCTCCCTCTCACCACGGGTTGCCTCCGCCGTACTAATATTTGGCCATTGATTGATAAATTTTCGGGTAAGTTAAAAGTCCGGAAGCCAAGGTTTCTGGTCAGACATGAGTATTACCCCTCCCGATACTCGATTGTGGAGAAGAGATTGGCATGGATTGTTTAGTAGCTCCAATCCCCACGTCCCTCTCTAGGGCGACACGAGGGAATCACTAGCTTATGCCACCACCCTTCCTCCCCCACCCTACCTCGCCTCCGTCGGAGGATGCAGCCGGCTAAGTCGTGCTACCGACAATGAATGCAGGTCCTCTCCTGGCATGTCTTTCCCGTCATGGGAGCCATCCACCAGGGCAGCGGTAGTAGAGCTCGGCGACATGGTTAGCGTGTGTCAGTGGCGCAAGGAGGGTGCATGGATGAGGCGTGAAGGTCACTATGGTGGAGGGTGATGTGCGGAGGGTGCTCTCGGCCGGTGGCTGTGCTCGACGGCTAGGCATGTATGGGCATGAGCGGACCGCGGATCCAGTGCGTGATGGCGGCGCGGGAGACCACATCTCCAGCGAAGTAGCCATGGTGGTGGTGTCAGACAATATGGGGGCCTCCTCCATCTATCACATGCTAGCTGGTGGTGGTCAACACCCTTCTCCCTCAAAGGTGATGCTAGTGTTGCTCCTTTCCTCTATGGGCTCTTGAAGATGCCTTCTAGGCTATATGGGAAGAATCGGATTTGACAATTGGAGGTTGGGGCAATCCGATGCGCTACCGGTCTTGGTTGGTGCCTAGGGCATGGCTTTTGGGGTACAATGTAAGATATGGTGGATGCATCTTACACTACAACCCTCCCATGCACAACAATTTTTTGGGGCGCCGGAAGCAAAAAATATTTGTAAAAGTTGGTTACCCGGCATATGAGCATTTGCGGCACCATTTTATCGTGGCAGCCACATGTACACCGTGGCAGACTCGATATCAGTAGATCTTGCTGCCATGGTACAAGACTAGCAAGATCGGCGCCCACTAATGCTGAATTAGATCGATGTAGGTAGTTAACATTGCGCCGTAGACGGTAAGCATCGTGCTAACTAGGTTGTTTACATTTACCGAGTTCATTTTTTAATCATAGACCCAATGCTCAATATTTAAATCCAGTGGTAGTTAATATCTCATAATCATGTTGCTAAGCCTCCTGGTAAATCTCAACCATTATGAATGTTTTCTTTTTTCTATCCCACAATTAAAGCATGACCATGCGCCTCCTCCCATTATTCTCGTACGTGGTTAAATTGAAAGGGAACATATTAACAATTTATTTATGGTCCCTTTGAGAAAATGTGGGTCCAAAAAGCTAGGTGCCTAGACCACACTTGCTAAAATGACCCAGACTTGCCACTATTCTAACGCCCCCGAATCGGGTCTATGCAGATCTTAGCATTTCCGCCAGAATTTGCGTAGAAGTGATTCAAATACACCCACAGACACTTTCATGTGGATGAGATTTTATTACAAGTAGTTACATCATAATAGTTTATAATAGAGTTCACAAGATACATGTACATACAACAACAAATCGACGAGTCAAGAATACGAATGATACAAATCATAAAGAAAGCTAAACAGTATTCGAGTACGGATAAGATCTAAATAGGACTAAGAGTCATGAAGAATAACCAAGCAATGTCCATAAACCCCTTCCTAGGCCAAGCCGGAAGGGTAACCTTGCTAACATCGTCGATATCATACCTATGAAAGCGAAAGGGTGCCGACAAAGGGCAAAGGAAAATAGAAAGAGAGCGGTCAGTACTAAGGCCAATACACGGCGAGACTAGAATTCAGAGGTCCTCACCTACATAGGTATGGTGGGTTTAGTGGCAGCAAAGCTTCCACTATCTAACTTATAGAGACACACTAGAATTTCATCTATTAGAGCGAGATAAGAGAGAGCTATATGGTAAGTATAATATAACACCAAACATAACCCATCCGAAGATTCCCCCCTCAAAGACCAATCGAGAAAGTCCACTTGCAGAATACACACGATGACAATTTTAGTTAAGAAAGTGTTTAGTTGATAAGGCTAATTACTATATTATTAGAGGCAAAACATTAGTGGCATTGTCTATGATCATGACACCGTACTCCTAAGGCGTCCATAACCGTGGACACACGGCTTCTCGAAAAGATTTACCCTGCAGGGGTACACTACTGTACTCAAACACATATTCAACCCTTCAGCAAACATATTATGCGTGCCTTCCGAATCTCACAACAAGAACTGTCCCATAACTACCCGCACATCCAGAGGCATCACCTACTGTGTGGAACTAACCAAGAGGTATGACGGTTCCCAAGGAAGGCACATCATTTGCTCCTACTGGTGGATCGGGCCCTGCAGAAGTAACTTGTACTCCGTGGGTGCCGCCACCGTGTACCGTGATTTATGTATGCAAGCCATGGCAGTCCACCAAAATATCCAGTCCGAAGACATATCCAACTCACCCATGCCCGAGGACATATTATGCGTATGCACGAAATGGAAAACCAATTTTGTGACCCTCTGGATATACGATTAGCACCGGTAGCTGAGGGGGGATCCCAGAGGCCCCACGTTTAGTTAGCGTGATCAACTCAGAATTAGTATCATAGAACAAACAGTTCGTAGGACAGCTCAAGCAGTTCCCAAAGGTGGTCCCTGCCGGGGCCTTATCACTAGGTGAACCCATAACCATAACAAACATCACCAATTTAATTGTCATGGCATCAGCCATGTCCAGATATCACGATTCACCTGTATGAGAGCAGTACTAAGCATGCCACTCGCATGGGAAAATTTAGCTAATCAAACAAGGTAATAGGGTAACCAAGTCTATATAGTAGAGCAGGTAAATAAAGGGAACCGTACTAGAGTATCAATAATAAGGATAACAATAAATCAAAGAAAGAAAGTAAAGACTATAAATGCAAAATAGGTAGAAGGAGGGAGAATGCTTGCCTATGAGACAAAGTTAGTGGCCGAAGGCTTATCTCAACTCGCATCCACTCATCATCCTATCCGGTGAAGAAGCAAATCAGTAGAAACAACACCCGATACAATATTTAATACTACGGCGAAAGATCAATCATGTTTATGATATGATGCATGACATGGCAATATGCGGTCTAACTTGGCAATATTGAGTGGAATGCAAGTCCTGACAAATAAATATTATGGTTCAAGTTGTTTATTTACCCCGCAATTTAAATCTTGAAAATAACAATGCAAAACATGGCATCGATGAGCTACATAAATTTAAATAGAGTCCGGAATATGTCAAAGATATCCTGCATAAACACTCCATAATTAATTATTAGGTGAATCGGCATAATACCCCCAAATGACAAAATATGTATGCAAGCATGAGCAATTTAATATGCAACACGTGGTATGTCATTTTACAAAATATGGGTCTTGGATAGGGGTCACACATTGGCCACGGAGACCTATGATTCGAATGCATCTCCGGGATCGGCGAGATCGGTCTTTGGACTGCAGGATCAGGGTATTCGGACCCGTGTGGCAAAACTTGTCGGCGTACTTAGGGTTACCGCTTCAATTGTTGGGGTCGAACTTGTTTTCGGTGCCAGTAGATCGTCAGGTACTTCTTTGGCAACACGAAGTAAACATCGGGGTCATTTCTATGAAGATCTGGGCAGCAACACATATGTCTAGACGAGATGAACAAATGATCCTTGTACTGACCACACGGTCACCAAGGAACCACACCCCCATGTCGATCTTGACGAGCTTCGGGACAACGTCGGAAAGAAGTAGTCCACAACGTCAACACACCGAGAAACCCGAGTGCTTGGGAGGAATGTCCACATCTACAGGAGATAGTAGATGGCCGGCATGCAGGCAACAAGCGACACTTGGAGAGCTGGCCGGCAGAGGTCATAGACTATGGAGGTGTTGCGCGGCCAGAGCGAGAGACGAGAGGGAGGAGGCGGCGGTGAGAGGCGCTCACAGGGAGAGGATCGATCGGGAAGGGGAGGACAGGAGCGGGGACAGGGAGAGGTAGGTGGCGACAGGGTTCGGGATGCGTGCGAGTTGTGCGCGTGTGATGGGTGTGTGGCGATGTGGCGTGTATGCTTAGGAGTTTCTTGCGTCTGCACATGTCCTGTGTTGCGTGTGTTGGCGTCGCGGGGTGGGTCGCGTGTGTGTGCCAGCGTGCGTTTGTGTGTGAGGTGTGGCGTGAGTGTGGCGACGACATGGTGTGCGCGGCAGGGATGGCTGGGTGTCTTTAGGGTTAGGTCTAGGGTTTAGTCGGGGGTTGTAGGTGGCTACCGGTTGGGCCTAGCAGGTGGCTACCTCCCCCTAAAACATGTTTTTATTTTTTTTATTTTTTTGAAGGCTTGTATAAATAGTTTTTAGACAATAAAAGATCCGAAAAAGACCGAGGTTTTAATTTGTAATTAAAAGAGGTGCCTAATTAGAAAACAAAATAGGCTTTTGGAAAAATATTTAGGCAAAATATGCATGATATCATGATGATGCACAAAATAAAAATAACAGGCAATTTTTATTATGAAACATTTTTTGGGCATTACAACTACCCACTGCCCACTCTCGATATAATTGAGGAACCCTAGCCACTAATCTTATTCTCTGTCCCCACCTCACTTTGCATCTTGCATATCTCCATAGAGAGAACATATATAGAACAAAACCTTACTCCACGCGCGACATCTTAGTCGGGCAGGATCTCGGGCGCCCTAGTCGCGCATGATCTTGCGGCCCTGCCATGCTGGATCTTGTGCGGATGTTGGCTCTCCGTATCTCGCGCGCCTTAGACACGCATGATCTTACGTGACCCTGCCATGCCGGGTCTTGCGCGGTCATTGGCTCTCCAAATCTTGTGTGGCCCCACCGTTCTCCTCCATTGGCTTGTCCGATCTGCAGGTTTGGTCCCATCTTATGTGCACATCTTGGGCCGGCTTGTTGTTTTAGATCTGCTGCTTTGTTCTTGGCCCTATTAATCATCTCCCTTATTTGTATTTATGTTCCAAGTAAGTTATCAATATATGGCATTTGCTCAATGATGTTGGTGTGCATAGATGCTTTAGCGCCGACATGATGTTGATGTCGAACGGAATAGAGAGGCGCTCAAGAACTCTATCATTAGATAGGACATTTCTCCTAATTAGATGTAGTTTTAATTTTTAGAGGTAGATCCGCTGAACAGAGACGGGCTCAAGACCATCTATGGTGTCAGCAACTGCTATCTATAATGTAATAAACAAAGAGTTGCTCAAATCTAGTATAATATGATGTAATGAATATTTTCTATATCAATAAATAGAAAATTTTGAATTGCAATAGAAGTAACAACATAAATTAATTAATGTTAACATAATTAGCTTTATGTGACGCTAGTAAGGTGTAACACGGAAAACAATGTCCGGTTACATGGCACTAATGATTTTCCGTCTTCAGTAATGTACTAAGGTGCATCCTCTATGATGTCGTGGAAGCGCTAATTCGGCATATGGCAATGTGTCGAGCGAAAAAAGAGTCGTCTATGCACTTTTCTCGACGCAATTATCATTGGTGGATCTTTTTGTCGTGTCAGCGCGGCGATTAGGCATGAGCCTTGGCGTCTATAAGCGATAGGGCCCGACCTCCGTGTTGTACTGTTAGTCGACGACTTCCCAAGTGGATTAGGATCCTTCCTTCTTCTCGCGGACTCCTTTATGCACAACAAGGGCAGGTATGTTGATCTAGATTGCCTTGGAGTTGAGGTTGTGCTACGGTGGTGTTTTTCGTGGCGCATCCTAAAACCATTTTCTCCATATCTTCTCGGCTTGTGGTAGGTCGTTTGGCAAGGAGAATCATTAATTGGGTTGTTATAGAGGGTGTGTGGTGAGCCACTTGGCAATGTTCCGTGTTAGATGCATGGAGTTGTAGCCTTATGACGTTGTATCGGCCATTGTCCACTTCTTCTATGTGATTGATGTGTCTTCCAGGATATATCCTTGAAAAAACTCCTCAGTAATTCTTGCCACACACTGTCATATCCGCATTTAGTATCGTAAGTCCACTTGCTTACAAGATAGACCTTTTGAATTTCAAGGTGTTATACTCTTTCCCAACCCTAGTTCTTCAGGCTATGAATGATGCTATGTTTTTTCATGTGTTATTTTCCTTTATGGTCTACACTTTCCAGAAGAATCTGTAATGACGAAAGTATAATATCTCATTTACCCCTTAGGTATCTCAAATAAGGTAAACAATAATATTAAGAGACTCGTGATAACAACATTGATGAGGAAAATAAACGTGCTTCATAGGATAAAAGCTCGTTTTTCCAAATTCTTAGTAATAGTAGGGTATAATAAGACATTCTCTATTTAATCTAGACACCCATTTTCCCATATTTTTAGCATGTAACTTGTGAACGACTACCTGACTAAACTGGCAAATTTAAACCACATTAATCCAATAAAAATACAACAAACTAATTTTTATCTCAGTAGAACTTCAATAAGACCACACACAATTAATACATTTGTGAGAAATGATGGACACATTTTTCCCTCAGTTTTTCTCCATTTGAACTCAACACTTGATTGATGGACATTCGTACTCATGAACCTTGCATGTAAGAATGTTATTAAAGAAGAGATAAGCACCATTCTGATTGGGCAGACCCAAGCATGCATATTTGAAAGATGTTGGTAGCATTTGCACCACACAATGAGCATATATAGTGAATCATAGCTCACCTTGTAGAACAAAAGCAGTAGCCTTAGATCTTGATATCGTTTCTCATGTTTATCTCCTTGGATAAATAACATTTACTATGTTGTCGCAAGAGAAATCTATGAACATTTTAGCCTATTCTTTTGTCTTGGTGCATTTTTTGGCCCTAGCAGAAGTCTTGTCACTCTAGGTGATCTCCTCCCTCATAAAATGCAGGCTAGACAGCCAGCTCGTCTTCTCCCTCAAGCCGAGCAGCAAAGTCACCAACTTATGTCATGATAGTTTTCTCGTAAGGACCGAGGAGCATTAGCATATCATGGTCGTGTATACTTCCGCATCTCAACTTTTGAGAATACAACATACCATTAACAAAATCACCAATTGGTGTCAGTTGAAACATCCTGAGATATTAACAAACAACAATCCCCTAGCAAGCCCTAAGGCATGTATTCAGGAAGTACTAAGTACTAACCTAATCAATGCCTCCAGTTCTTCAAAAAAAGTGCATTCCTTCTTTGCGTCTTCTTATATCATTCTAAATGTTTGTCATAGCACCAAAAGTCAGAGGAATTGGCAAGCAGGAAAAATGTAGAAACGGGAAGTTGTAAGAACCAAACGAAGATTTTTGTGTATCTTAATACACTTGGAACATAATACATTCGGGGGAAAATTGGTAAATGGATCTTTAGTTTGCATGGTTGGCAGATTGATGAATTACTTGTTCATCATTTTAATAGATGAAAGTGGAAACGGTGTTTCAAAAAATGAGTATGCTTGAATTGTGACAAATTTTACCTACTGAGTTGATCTTTGGTCATGACTAAAAAACAATGTTCTTTGTTTCCACGGGGAGGAACTTTCAAACTTTACGTAATTGCTAGCCAATGTTGGCCAATTCATGGCAAGAACACACATCAAGTATAATTTTGGCTGGCTAAATTTCTTACATATTGTACCAATAGAACTCTTTCTTAAGTATTGCATTAGTTGTAATGAACATGAATATTGCATGAACATAACCTAGATTATAGAGTTTGTCGCCTTAGGTTTATGTTTTGATTGTGGCTCAAATAAACAAATCTTGTGAAAATAATGCGCATTTGGCTTGTCAAACATCAAGTTTGGAGTATAACTATTTTTTGCATTATATCATAATATTTACAACATCACAACTATAGACTAACATGTTTTCAGCATCGACATAATAATATCCTTTCGTTTCAAGAGACTAGCATATGGACAGAGATTCATGTACATAGAAAGTTGGGAAAACCCTGAAGCTGGACATACACATACCAAGGTTGAAATTTAAGATGAACTATACTCCTCTTTGCACCCCTAGAACACGGCCGTTAGACTGAACATTTGAATATTAAACGACAAATATCAACTTAGTGTATATGCGTACGAAGAGCTCCCAAGTCGGAAATAACGTTTCTCTTTAGCGTTGATCACGTATAGTAGACCTTACTTCGCGCACCCTGAGGTGCGATTGTTAGGCAGAATGTCTGACCACGCGCCAGACCACTGGGGATTGGCTAGTGGCTAAAAGCGGGATTGGCTAGTGGCTAAAAGTTTGACGATTTAACGGAAAATATCATTATAGTAGACACCCGTAGAGCTCCTAGGCGGTTGTGGTCTAAAGTAAACTCACGTGTGTGACGGTGAGTTATAAGGTAAAAACAGAGTGAGGATAGTAAATGAAAGAAGCATTTGAAGATGCGTCATCGCTAATTTCTCGGTAGAATAGAGAGCACGCACAAAAAGTTTAATACAACGCCGTTTTCTGTCACAGTGTCCGTAGCCTTGTAGCCGCCAGCGATATCAGCGTCACAGCGTTACGAAGCACCGCCCTAGAGGCGAATCAGACATGCTTCTAAATACTATCATAACACATAGACTCGTTCTAGAGGCAACTTTAAGCAACGACGATAAGACTGCGAGGCAGAAACTATACATCGACCGTGAAACCTAGAGCTAACATAGTAAACATTTTTTATATATATACTACATATTTCACGGTACAGATCTTAATCCAGAATGTAGGAAGTTCAAATAAACACGCATGAATATACTGCATATGCATCAAGGTATTAGAGGGACATCGATGAGTAAGAACAAAGTAAACTATCTACGTGGCTAAACTAATTGGTACTATTCCAACATGTAGACAGGAAAGTCTGACTCGCTCGCTCCCGTCGGCTCCTCGGCTCTGGACGTAGCTCTAGACATAACGATGATGGTTGCTCGTGGGCTCCTCAACGCTGGCCACGGCTCTAGTCCGACAGCTGGTCTGTGGGATCCACGGACCTTAGCAGGTAAATATAGCGGACCATCGGGAAGAAGCGATCATAGTTGGTGAAGACGTTGGTCTTGGTGAAGACGACCATCTCGCAGCCGCAATAATAGCAGCGTCCGTATAGTAAACGCGCGTCCGAAGGGTTGACAAAGTGCACGTTCATGGCGTTGTGCGCCAGCAATAGAACGGGATACATCGGATGCGCATCTGATTGGAGAAAGTTGTAGCACGCATTGAGGAACCCGCGCGAGCCACTTCCAAGAGACTCCTCCTCCCCGAGATAGCCTAGATGCAGAGTTCATCGACTACGTCGGGGCATAGATCCTCCTCCGCAGCTGATGGGATGACAAACCTTGCCATGGGAGTTAGGAGGAAGAGTATCTTTCTGCTCAGAGGGCACGACCTATGTAGCGCGATGGATGTCTTGCAGACGGACTGAAAATTTTATAGAGGAATGACTTAAGAAGACTATACCGAGCATGAATTGTACATAAAGATAGTAAAGGCCACACATCATATATTCTCTAACGTGTCCATTCGTCTTCAGACTTTTTTGATTCTATTCGTACCTTTTAAATTTTCAATTTGAATTTTCTCATTCTTTCGCATTTTCATGCAACATGATTCACTTCGGCTTTTATTTTACCTTTTTTACCGTAGTGATTTAATACTCTCGTTTATACCGTTTTTGTATATCCTCGTCACCGACACAAGGGTCCCTCGTTTTAGTCACGTTTGCTATCTATGCACATTTTTTGACACGAAACTCGGGACATAAGATTCACCGTAAGTGTTTATTACATCCCTTATCATTTCCTTTTTTTTTGCATTTTTTTAGTTTTATCATGCGACATGTTCTTCTCTCGCGTTCGTTGCCTCTCGTTTTCCAGAGCAGATTCTTGAACTGACTCTCATACACGTCATCGCTTCCGAACGTTTTCGATTCTAACTACCATGGATCATCGTGTCCGGACGTAATAGCATTCAACAGGTATGCTGGACGTGGTGGGTTCGACGCAATCGGACCGAAATAATCGTTTTTGGACGTTTTCGCTATCAACGTTTATCGAGTTCAACAATTTGATATTTAAACGGTTTTGGTTTTACGAAACGTAAGACGAAGGAAGAAGAGTGTCGCTATCTGTTCCCGCCACACCGTACATGGTCTTGCTGGCCACAGAGGAGCCAACCCAACCCTATGACCGTACCGAGGTATGGGAAGCTAGGGTCATCTCGTGCTATAGCAGGCGAGGAGACAGGGCGTAACACGAATATTTTTTGGTGGTGGGAGGGTTAGAAGATAGAGAGGAAGAGGACACACCGCGACGTGCTTCCTCTCACTCTCACGATCATCGCAGTGGCAACTCCGGCTGTGATCACCAGAGCGACGCATGCAGACGATCGCGGAGACGAAAGGAGGCATGGAGGAGGTGGCTATAGAAACAAATTGCGCCATGCTTCATCTTGTTCTCGTGAGAAGCCGCATCGCCACTCCAGGTATGGTCACCGGAGCGGCGCATGCCGCTGATCACGAAGACGAACCTAAGAAGCGCGGAGGTGGAGAGAGAGGAGAGAAGCTAGCTAATGAATGGCATCGGGGAAGGTGTTATATACTCGGCAGACGAACTCGACGATAGAGCAGGCACACGGAGGTAGGATCATGCTGCCACCTGGACCGATGTTCGTGAGAGAAGGCACACGGCGATAGGATCACATCGCCACCTCGACCGACGTTCGCGAGAACTCGTGGACGTCTACATTCATAGGGTGGCAGGAACGGAGCCCACAGTACGATCAAGACGCTCCCCACTACTATGATCTATGGTGTCAGCTCGACTGTGAAAGCGACATACGGTATGATCTCGCCGAGAGAACCCGCGGACGTATAAGGTCTACGCCGCCACCTGAGCTCTAAGACTGCGAGACATGTCCTCTACGGTCTACTCTGACAGCAGGCATGGGTTTACGGAGCCATGAAGGCCCATGGGAGGGCTCTACATCCGCGAAAGACCGCGAGAAACCGCGTCCGGCACGGAATAACGGTGCCACGTCAGCCATCAAAGGGCCCACGACCGCGACAAACCATGCCTGGCATGGGCTCACACCACCATGTTGGCTCTCGGCAGGTCCCGCAAACCGGCGGGTGCAGAGCATTGTCACGTAGAGAATGCCTCTCACCGCGAACGTTATAACATGTGTATGCTGACAGCGGGCCCATGTAGCGCCTGCGTCCCACCTTCCAGCGACACGGGGTACGACGGCGCGCGGTACCCCTGTCCGCGGTATGGAATCTTTCATCTAGGCCCACAGCGGGACCCGCCTCATGGGATAGTAGACCTCCATTGCGACGTCCCTCCGTGTCCTCCTCGGCATCCATCCCATGACCGAAAAGACTTGGACTATGTGGATAACAGTTTGAGCCAAAACAATCTAGCGCTATTATTTACTCCTAATTAGTCGTTGGTCAAAGCCTGAATCTGGGCATACAAAGTATACCAAATGTATTGCTTAATTCATATTAGATTTTGATCACTATTTTTCTGGTTAATGTTGACCTTCACCTCTTAGGAAATCAGACGAATTGAGGTTTAGGCATGTGGGGAAAACTTGAGCACTATCTAGGTCATTGAATTATGTTCTTGAGAAGAAAAATAAGGAATCCCCAAAAGCACCTCTGAAAGGGCTTTGACCAACGACTAATCGGGAGTAAATAATAGCGCTAGATTGTTTAGTCTCAAACTACTATCCACGTCGTTCTGATTCTTTTCGGCCATGGGATGGACGCTGAAAAGGACACTTGCGCAATTATAGTGGAGTCCTACTATCCCGTGAGGCGCCCCCCGCTGCGGGCTAGGTCAGAAGATTCCAAACCGGGTAGGGTGTACCACATGTGGACGTACCCAGTCCGTGCACAAGAAATGGGCCCACCATCAGCGTATGCGGGATGAAATGCGTGCAGTGAGAGGCGTACCCTGCGCGAAAACGCTCCGCACCCTCCAGGTTGCGGGGCCCATCGAGAGCCGACGTGTCGTCGTGAGGCCATACCGCCCGCGGACTCTCGTGGTCGTGGGCCCCACCGTGACCCGACGTGGTGTCACAGAATGCTAGAACGCCACGGTTTCACGCGAACGTGGGGCCTGACCAGAGACGACGTGGTGACGTGAGCCCATGTCGGATGCGGTTCCTCGCGGTCGTGGGGCCTGGACAAAGCCGACGTGCCATAGTAGACTCTAGCCGGGAGCGGTCTTTCGCGTAGTTGGGGCTCGCATGGAGACAACGTGGTACAGTAACCCCATGTCGTACGCGGTTCCTCGTGGGCGTGGGGCCATCTACAGAGGACATGGAGGTGGGACTCGGTTGAACCCATGCTGGCCGGCAGCATAGACTGTACACAACACGGGTTCTGAGGGGCATATATTCGAGATGTCAGCCTAGCCTGTAGATACATCGTTATCCTTTCCTTCTCTCTCTTCTTCCACTCTGTTCAGAAAAATCCCCCTTCCTTAGTCGATCCCCATCAATCACTGGAAGCATCGGCAGACGGGGATGTACATGCGGCGGTGACTATCTGTGCCGTCGGTGCGACGTAGGGGTCTTGAGTTCGATGTCGTCCAAACAGGTATGTCTGAATAACCCGCTCATCCCTCTTACTTTCTTTAGCTACCACCTCCTGACTTGATGATGCCTCTTATTTTTGCAGATTGACCACAACGGGCGAGCGGCGACACGACATGCTTGTGCGGCAGAGAAAGACGGGGATCTAGCCTCGCGCAAGAACCTCCCCTTGCATGTAAGAGTCTTTGTGCGACACCTCTCGGAAGCGGAATCTTCTTAATCCGGCCGCATCGGCGCAGATCCCATCTTCGTCTTGATGTCGCCGTCCGTAAGCTCTTTTAGGTTCATACTTCCATCCTATGCTTTCGGTTTCTAATTTTATGTCTCAACTCCTATCATTGCCTCTCTCTCACACATGTGTAGGAAACGATGTTGATGCGACATGCGTGAGGACAAGATCCTGCTTCTGTGAGCGGCGACTAGCATGACATCATGGATGACACATGTAGGTACTTCCATCTCACTATACCTACTTATTTCGTTCACTAATGTTTTAGCATTTTTGTAGATTTCCCACGGTTGGTGAGGAAGGCAACCTCCTCAACGCTCAACCTCCACAATGGTGGTGAGAGGAAAAAGCAAAGCCTGCATCGGAAGAGCTTCGGCCGAGTAGAGAATCCTCTCCTCTTTGTCTCTGCCGCCTCACGCTCTTCGTGTATGCGACCAGTGACGCGATAGAAGGGACCTTCAGGTCATTGAGCCCCCTCCTCTCATTCAGTGAGCAGGATCTTGATACATTGCAAATGTATCTATAATTTTTGATGTTCCATGCTTAGTTTTATCCACTTTCTTGTATTTTGTCCACACTTTGGAGTACTTTTCATATGATTTCTTGGACTAACCTATTAACAAGAGCCACAATGCCAGTTGCCTATTTTCTGCTGTTTTTGGTTCCAGGAAAGTCAGAAAATGAATATTCTCGGAATTGGACGGGACAAAAGCCAAAGTGCCTATTTTTCCGGAAGTCATCAGATGCTAGAATACGAGACGGAGAAGGGCCAGAGGGCGGCCACACCACCTGGCCGCGCGGCCAGGCCTGGCCCGCGCCAGGGGGTGGTCTGGCTGACCCCAGCACCCCCTCGGCCTCTCCTTCCGCCTATAAGATGCCCTCGAGACGAAAACCCTAAGGACCTGATCAAAAATCCACGAAAGAGTCTGTAACCGCCGTCATCTCCATCCCTAGATCGAGAGGGATCTGAAGCTCCTCCCGGCACCCTGCCGGAGAGGGGAATTCACCCTGGAGGCCTTCTTCATCACCATGCAAGCCTCCGGTGTGATGCGTGAGTAGTTCATCCTTGGACTACGGATCCATGTAGTAGCTAGATGGCTGGTTCTCCTCCTTTGTGCTTTCATGTCTAGATCTTGTGAGCTCCGTTCATGATCAAGATCATCTATTTGTAATTCTGCATGTTGTGTTTGCGAGGATCCGATGGATATTGAGATGCTATTTCAGATTGACTATTGATTCTATCATGTCTTTGTTATTTGTGATCTTGCATGGTTTCCGTTGTTAGTAGCTATCTTGGCCAAGTAGATGCTAGCAACTCCAAGAGTTAGTATTTATACTCGATAGTGGGTTCATGCCTCTGGTAATCTGGGGAAGTGACAGAAATCTCTAAGGTACTAGATGTGCTATTTCTACTAGGGATAAAACAACAATCCTTTGTTCATAGAACAATCGTATTGTTTACTTTACACGCAGTTCGTAAAGCAATAATCTGTTGCTTGCAACCTAATACTGGAGGGGGTTCGGATGATAACCTGAAGGTGGATTATTTATAGATGCAGTTGGATGGCGGTCTATGTATAATGTTGTAATGCCCAATCAAGTTCCAAAGGAGTCAAGATGATTAGTATATGCATGTATTGCTTTCTCGATGTTTGTCAATTGCCCTGCTATAATTTGTTCACCCAGCATGTTATCTATCTTAAGGAGAGCCACCTCTAGTGAACTATGGATCCCGGTCCTTTCTTTTACATACAATCTACAAACTGTTTACTGTTTTGTGTTTATTTTCTGCAAACTTTTACTTCCTTCCATTCGATACGTTTAATCCTTTGTTTTCCGCAAAACACGGTGAGATTGACAACCTCATCGCAAGTTAGGGACAAAGTTCTGTGGTTGTGTTGTGTAGGTCTCCACATTGCTACTAGCGCCGGTAGTGCGTCCTGCCAAGGCTCAGCTAGCAACACCTTTGGGGTGTTTCCTTGCTCCTACTAGTTCGATTAAACCTTGGTTTCATAACTGAGGGAAACTTGCTACTGTGCTCATCATACCTTCCTCTTGGGGTTCCCAACGAGCTCTACATCAACACTGAGCCATCAAGCATTTTTCTGGCGCCGTTGCCGGGGAGTCAAGGACATCTTCACAAGGGGAGTCCCTCATAGCCAATCTCTTTACTTTATTATTTTTGTTTTGCTTAGTTCCTTTTTGCTTTGTTTGCTTGTTTTGTTATAAAAAACACAAAAAAATAGTTTTACTAGTTTGCTTTCTTATTCAAAAACCCACAAAAATGACTACTCTTGAAAACACTAAGTTGTGTGACTTCACTAGCACCAACAACAATGATTTTATGAGCACACCTATTGCTCCACCTGTGCCTGAAGATACTTTCTTTGAGATAAAACCTGCTTTACTCAATCTTGTTTATAGAGAACAATTTTCTGGTATTGGTAATGAAGATGCTGCTGCCCATCTAAATAACTTTGTTGAACTTTGTGAGATGCAAAAGCATAGGGATGTAGATGGTGATATTATTAAGTTGAAATTGTTTCCTTTCTCTTTGAGAGGAAAAGCTAAAGAATGGTTGAATTCCTTAACTAAGAATAGTATTGATTCTTGGACTAAGTGCAAAGATGCTTTCATTGGAAAATACTATCCTCCTGCTAAGATTATATCTATGAGAAGTGCAATAATGAAGTTTAAACCATCTAATAATGAGCATGTTGCTCAATCTTGGGAAAGAATGAAATCTTTGGTAAAGAATTGTCCCACTCATGGACTCACTGCTTGGATGATCATCCAAACTTTTTATGCAGGATTGAACTATTCTTCAAGGAACCTATTGGACTCTGCTGCTGGAGGTACCTTTATGACCATCACTTTGGGTGCTGCAACAAAACTTCTGGACAATATGATGGTTAATTATTCTGAATGGCATACTGAGAGAGCTCCACAAGGTAGGAAGGTAAATTATGTTGAGGAAACCTCCTCCTTGAGTGATAAGATTGATATTATTATGTCTATGCTTGTTAATGGGAAAGCCCATATTGATCCAAATAATGTTCCTTTAGCCTCTTTGGTTGCTCAAGAAGATCAAGTTTATGTGAACTTTATAAGAAATAACAATTTTGGCAATAATGCTTATAGGAGCAATTTTGGTAACAACAATCATAAGACATATCCTCCCAACAATGGTAATGCTTATGAAAGTTCCTACAACAATAACAGGAGTGCTCCCTCTGAACTTGAAGTTATGCTTAAAGACTTTATTAGTAAACAAACTGCTTTCAATAAAACTATTGAGGAAAAACTCTCTAATGCTGAAAGAAATATAGCATCTTTGGCTAAAGCTCAATCTTCTTTGAATAAAATGGCTGCTAAAACTGAAACTAATGATAATCCCTTTGCAGCTACTAATGCCATACAAGTAAGAATAGATGAAAATGTTAGACTATTAGCTGAATTACATGCTAAGTGGGAAAGAGAAGATGAAATTGCCAGAAACATTAGTGTTTCTACTATCACCACCACTAGTGTTGAGGCTAGTAATAGTTCTACTACTTTAGATGATAATTTTGATTTTGATCTTGATGGTTGCAACATCTCTGAAGTTATTAAGTTCCTACAAAAGCTTGCTAAAAGTCCTAATGCTAGTGCTATGAACATGGCCTTTACAAAACACATTACCAATGCTCTCATAAAGATTAAAGAAGAAAAGATGAAACATAAAGCTTCTATTCCTATAAAACAACAAGATGGTTGGGAACCCATCATTAATATGAAAGTGAATGACTTTGATTTCAAAGCTTTATGTGATCTTGATAGTAGTGTTTCTATTATGCCTAGAAGGATTTATGATATGCTTGATTTGCCTCCACTTGAAGATTGTTATTTGAATGTCCCACTTGATGATAATGCTAAAAAGAAACTCATGGGGAGTCTTAATGATGTTCTTATTATGGTTAACAATGCTTATGTCCAAGTTGATTTCTATGTCTTGGATGTTGAATGCAATGCTTCTTTTCCTTTTACTTTGCGAAGACCTTTTCTTAGAACTGTTGGTGCCATTATTAATATGAAAGAAGGCACCATTAAATATCAACTCCCACTCTAGAAAGGTATAGAACACTTCCCTAAGAAGAGAGAGAAGATTTTTTTGCCTCTCCTATGAAAACAAAATTTGGTCTTGATGCTTCTTCATTTGAGAACACTTGATTTTTTTCTTGCTTCTTATGCCTAACTTAAAGGCGTTAAAGGAAAAGTACTTATTGGGAGATAACCCAAAAGTTTTATATGAGTATTGGTAGTTATTAATTCTGTAATAACCTATCCTTATCCTTTTTATTTGATTTTTGTGCCAAGAGTAACCTCTAATGAGAGAGAAGTAATGATTGGGAAAGTTGCTGTCCCGAAACAGATTTCTATGCTTCACCGTACAAATTCGTGTAAAATCTCTGAACGTCTTTTTGAGGCGCGCATTTTTGTGTTTCTTCCCCAGGTTGTTATCTAACTTTTGTTAGTTCAACACTTTTTGATTTGAGCAACAGAAGGTCTTCGAAAAAATTCGTCTTTACCTGCTGGTCTGTTTTGACAGATTTCTGCCATTTTCTGCATTTTCTTCTTGTTGGTTCTTTTTTGAGTTCTTTCGGGGAATTGAGCTTTTTGAGGGAAGTGCTACAGTATCTAGTGTTCTAATGGAAGTTTATTTGGTGTTAGAACTTAACCTTAAGACTTATTTATCTTGAGTGCACTAATGTTGCTAATAAAGATTGTGTGAAGTTTTGTATGAAGCAAAAATTTCAGGTGTATGGAAGGAATGAGTAATGAGATGAAGGATGGACTAAAGCTCAAGCTTGGGGATGCCACGCGTGTCACCCCAAGAAATATCCAAGAAGTACAAGCATCAAAGCTTGGGGATGCCCAAGGCATCCCCTTCTTCATCAATAAAAATCCCAGGTTTCTTCCAAACGCTTCATTTTTATTGTTTCATGCACAATTGTGTTGTTCTTGGAGCGTCTTCTTTTTTGTTTTTGTTTTGGTTTTTTGTTTGCTTTTGTTTTCTTAGTTTTATGAATAAATTGGGTTGACCCCCTCTTTCATACATTGGTTTGCAAATAGTTTGGTTTGGTTTGGAAAAGAGTAGGAAAGTTCATGCTTATGTGGTAAAAAGAGCTCGTTTTTGACTGTGGCCTATGCTTTGTCATGCCATGCTTGATATGGTTTTGGCTTTATGCTTAGTATTATTTGCTGTATCATGACTTGTTATAAACAATTGAGATTGCTTAACGTGCCTTGGATGAATCATGCGTTGTTTTAGCATATTAAAGCATAGTATAGTGGTATTCTCCTTTGATGCTTTATTTTGGTTGACTTGACGCATGCTCACACCATGTTATGACTATCTCAAGTCACCATAGCCGTTATGATCCTTTAGTTTACAACTTGTAGTATCACTTTATGCTTTGATCAATGATTTTTGTCGCTCTGCATGATTATGGCCATTATTGCTCTCTTAGTTTGTCGCTCTCAGTCTTTTGCTAGCCTCCACAACCAAGTATGAGTTCCACTCATGCATCCAACTCCCTAAACCAAGTTATTCCAAAGAGTCCACCATACCTACCTATTAGCTTATGCTATTCCAAGTATATTCATGCTTTTGTTTACCTTCCAAATTAAACTTGTTATGAGAAATCTAGTGATTAAAGCTCTCACGAACTTGATGGCACACTTTACTTTTCTTGCTCTTAATAAACTTGAACCATTGTGTCGTCTATGTTGTATATGCTTGCACTTATTTGTTGGGAATTAGCAGAACCATGATTTCATGGGGAAAGCTTTCAACATTACACTTGGTACTTGTACCTAGTTGATATCATGCTATTTTGTATATGGATGCCGTCGGTGTGAAATGAAAGGGGAGCTTATAAGTCCATGGAGTTATGTATATGTGTTAGAGAAACGCCTGGGCCGCTGGTCTAATCCATGCTGACATGGTGGAAACCTGCAGCGTAACCATAATGAGCTGTCTATGAAGTATTCTTCTTATAAAAAAAGAGTCTTATATTGAGAAAAAAAGAAAAAAGAGAAAAAAAGAGATTATGAAAAGAGAAAAGAGATAAAAAAGCACCATATTCCCATGGTAAATAAGAAGATTGTTGAGATGCTTGTTGTCTGCTTGCCTTGTCATTTTGATATGGGGATTCTTCCGTATCATCGGCCAAGGGGTACCCCGTTGGCGGTTCTCTATGATACACATGTACTTACAATGACAAGAACTTACCGGTGACTAAACTTGAGTAGCATGAGGAGCGACCCTCGTATACAAGGGACATGAGATTTCTAACTTATACTTCGTCAAGCATGTACACCATAGTTTGTTCACTTTAACCTTAATCACTTCAAGATGCTTATGATAAGGGCAATGAGAGCTGAAAGCTATAAGTACCATAATTTTTGGAAGCTCTTTATGAGACTTGAATCCCTACTTCCTTCTATGAAGGCCTTTCTTCCACCATTATATTAAGTCTCCACCTTCTACCTTTATGCACCTACTTTGAGAGCATAGTGGCCATTCTTAGTTCTATGTGCATTAACCCAAGACTAGTTGATTGATGCATAACTTGATATTGCTTGTTTTAAACTATTTGTATCTAGTCACTCTTATGAACTTTGAAGGTGTCCTATGCATTTATATTTGCTATTCTATGAGGGACAAGCTGAATACTATTATGCTATGTTTTCTTTATATGAAACAAACAAACGTCTTGCAAAGCATTGTTATTCATGAATCTTTTGTTTGTGCCTTTTCATGTTGCATCATAGTTTCTTTGTCTTATTGCTAGAACTTTGTCTTTAATGTTATGATTGAAGTACTATGATCCCACTTTGAATGTTTTACAAATACTTTGATCAAGTCTTTGATGGTGCATGTCACCTCAAAAATTATTCTTTCTTTTGATCACTTACCTACTCGAGGACGAGCAGGAGTTAAGCTTGGGGATGTTGATACATTGCAAATGTATCTATAATTTTTGCTGTTCCATGCTTAGTTTTATCCACTTTCATTTGTTTTGTCCATACTTTGGAGTACTTTTCATATGATTTCTTGGACTAACCTATTAACAAGAGCCACAGTGCCAGCTGCCTGTTTTCTGCTGTTTTTGGTTCCAGGAAAGTCAGAAAATGAATATTCTCGGAATTGGACAGGACAAAAGCCAAAGTGCCTATTTTTTCGGAAGTCATCAGATGCCAGAATACGAGACGGAGAAGGGCCAGAGGGCGGCCACACCACCTAGCCGCGTGGCCAGGCCTGGCCCGTGCCAGGGGGTGGTCTGGCCGACCCCAGCACCCCCTCGGCCTCTCCTTCCGCCTCTAAGATGCCCTTGGGACGAAAACCCTAAGGACCCGATCAAGAATCCACGAAAGAGTCTGTAGCCGCCGTCATCTCCGTCCCTAGATCGGGAGGGATATGAAGCTCCTCCTGGCACCCTGCCGGAGAGGGGAATTCACCCTGGAGGCCTTCTTCATCACCATGCAAGCCTCTGGTATGATGTGTGATTAGTTCATCCTTGTACTACGAATCCATGTAGTAGCTAGATGGCTGGTTCTCCTCCTTTGTGCTTTCATGTCTAGATCTTGTGAGCTCCGTTCATGATAAAGATCATCTATTTGTAATTCTGCATGTTGTGTTTGCGGAGATCCGATGGATATTGAGATGCTATTTTAGATTGATTATTGATTCTATCATGTCTTTGTTATTTGTGATCTTGCATGCTTTCCGTTGTTAGTAGCTATCTTGGCCAAGTAGATGCTAGCAACTCCAAGAGTTAGTATTTATGCTCGATAGTGGGTTCATGCCTCTGGTAATCTGGGGAAGTGACAGAAATCTCTAGGGTACTAGATGTGCTGTTGCTACTAGGGAGAAAACAACAATCCTTTGTTCATAGAACAATCGTATTGTTTATTTTACACGCAATTCATAAAGCAATAATCTGTTGCTTGCAACTTAATACTGGAGGGGGTTCGGATGATAACCTGAAGGTAGATTATTAGTCATAGATGCAGTTGGATGGCGGTCTATGTATAATGTTGTAATGCCTAATCAAGTTCCAAAGAAGTCAAGATGATTAGTATATGCATGTATTGCTTTCTCGATGTTTGTCAATTGCACCGCTGTAATTTGTTCACCCAGCATGTTATCTATCTTAAGGAGAGCCACCTCTAGTGAACTATGGATCTCGGTCCTTTCTTTTACATACAATCTACAAACTATTTACTGTTTTGTGTTTACTTTCTGCAAACTTTTACTTCCTTCCATTCGATACGTTTAATTCTTTGTTTTCCACAAAACACGGTGAGATTGACAACCTCATCACAAGTTGGGGACAAAGTTCTGTGGTTGTGTTGTGCAGGTCTCCACGTTGCTACTAGCGCCGGTAGTGCGCCCTGCCAAGGCTCGGCTAGCAACACCTTTGGGGTGTTTCCTTGCTCCTACTAGTTTGATTAAATCTTGGTTTTATAAATGAGGGAAACTTGCTGTTGTGCTCATCATACCTTCCTCTTGGGGTTCCCAACGATCTCTACATCAACACTGAGCCATCAGATCTACATCGGATGAGGAGTGCAACGCCTCCAAGCCGAGCATCAGCGATCTCTGTCCAGGTGAGGACTCTTCTCTATCGCAATAGGGTAGTCGATTTTTTGGCGATTTTACATATCTCTATTATTGTTGTAGAGTTGGCCATGGCGACTACGATTTGGTGACGCGTTCTGCTGCTTTCTGAGATGGCTACTTCCGTGTCTCCCGATGGTTTTCTATGTCTGGATTTCGTCCTAGACTCTCTCCGTTCAGTCATGAGAACATCCTCTACTCTGCTGTGCACGCCAAGCCGCTAACTGATTCGCAGGTGCGTATGCCTCAAATTTTTGGAATATCCTTTTCCGTCTATGAATTTTATCTCCATACTTCTTTAGTGTGGCACGCTTCCCGTCGGCATCTATTTGGCTTCTTTTTCTTTGCCTATTCAGTCTTCTTGTCAGAGTTCATCCCTCTTTGGATGAGGAGGTCACCGAGTGGCAGCCAACAGGCAGTAAGACCTCTACTTGCAAGGTAAGCATTCAATAGCTTCTGTCTATTTAGACATGATAGATGGTGTAGTGGCATCTAATAATTTTGGTGTCTCTTCTGTGTAGATTAGAAGAATAGAACAGAATTCTTGCCGTTTTCATTTAAGATGAGTGTAGTAGTCCATAAATTTGTATACGTATCTTTGGGATACGTTGATAGATTTATAGATTCCTCCATTTATCCTAGGATAGTTGAACATCATTAGCGCACAGACATTAGCCGGTAGGAAGTTAAACAAGTATGTTTTGTTTGCCAATCATTGCCTGCTTCTTCTTTTTGTTTTCGACTGCTAATCGATGCCCTTTTCACGCGTGGAGTGGCGACAAGATACGTCAATTGGTAGAGTGGCATCTTGGCTTCGCCCTGTCATAGTTGGCGATGTAGACCTCAAACAGGAGCAGTCTTCTCTTGTAGATGTTTTAGTTAGAGGATGCATAAAAATAATTACGTAAACAGCTTGTAACTTTTCTATGCGTATATGAAAGTGGCCTGAGTTTTGTGCCATATGTATCGCTTAGGCAGTCAAAGTTGTCTGTTCTCTTACGATAAAATGTCAAAGTTTACGCAGTATGTACATGATTGACTTTACGTCTGACATTTGTCTTACTTTCTCTTTTGAACTACGCAGCGCATACACCTCTCTGATGATCCCTATCGACGCATGCCCTAACTATTTGTTGAACATTATGCCTAATACTCTGAGCATGTTGTTAAATGTTATGCTAAACGGATGTGTTCCTGTTTCCATCCTCTATCGAAAAACTATCGATGTGATCTTCTTGTCCGGTCGCGATACAACTTTGCGGTTTATCAAACGATTTGGCCATCAACTAATATCTCGTCAAACAAATTGCCTTCGAACACACCGCGGACGTGCAGAGAGAGAGAGAGAGAGATCTTACGATAGGAGTGTAGGAGTATTGCATGTTTGTTTAAAAGGATGAAAATAGTTGTAAGTGCTAGTCAGTCAAAACGTTTGCGCTTCTAGGTGTGGTTATACTGCTTTAGTGTCTGCTCGCGTGTACGTGCCATTACACATGTAAGCGAGTTTTAGAAATTCTGAGTTCATGAATAGCGCATGGATTAGGTCGTTTCCTTCACACGCGAATGCACCGTGTCTGTTTTGCACGTTCACATTTAGAGCTACATGTTATATAACCTGGAGTGCTTACTTTTTTGTATGAGAGGTTTCATGGAACTGTGTCAGAGACGGTTCTGTTCACGTTCGGGACTACGACATTAATAAGAAAATTGTCTAACTCGCCAGAATATTATAGCCGTTACTTTTCTGCTAACTCACACTACTCTCATATCATTAGGTCTACAACAAGTTTTCTCATCAAACATTTTCCTATTATCCGCACCATGGGGGACACAGAGAGTGTGAACGACTTAATGATGCGAGAGCATTTTCAAGGTGCTTTCAGGCCCCACGACATCGTCGAACGATTTAGTTATCAATGAATTCTTTCATCAAACGTTCTGTATGATGACCGTGTCGGGGGGGGGGACGCAGAGAGAAATCTAGTAAATATAACTTGATCTGCAAATAATGAACTTGCATCCAACCTCAAGTATTTAAATTTGATGGAATATAAAGATCAGTAAAGTAGATGGTGTCACCATGAATTTACAAACCAAAAACCTCTACCTCTATAGCCTTACCAATAGTGCCCAACATAGTTTTTTCTAAATCTAAAGTCGACGCCTTGTAAGAGAACTTATCCAAAAGACCATTTTTGTCTGTACTAACTACCCAACATCAAATTCATAGAAAAAAGAAAGAGGAGTCATAAAGGACATGCATTAATAGAAATCAACTTTACATGCATATGCACTCTTGCACACACCGATACTTCTTCTAACATAGATAAAAGCTAATATGGCCTGCATCTCTCAAATAAGAACAGGTATATCCTAAAATTGGCATTACCATTCACCTGTAGCAAACCAATGATGAGATCAATTACTAAGATACAATGATGGCTACTGATGTTTCAAACAGGATTAAAGGGACTTCTCATTGGTGTTGTAATATACTTGTATGTAAGTGGGTGGGAGAGCTGAGCAATAAAACTCGAGTGCTATTGGCACCTCCGGTGATCATGAGCGAATCCTCAATCGCATGTGCCATTATGGAGAGCTTGGACAATATTAAACAACGAGCTCGTGCCAGAACACCTCCTCGAGCTACCGCCATCCTGTCATATATGAATTAGAAGGTTGCATGGATGCACTTTTCAATACATGAATGCGTGACTCGGTAATCAGATTCTTAGATTAGGGCCTGTTGTACATCAATAAATTAGATGTGCATAGCTATAAATATTCTACCTCGATAGACAGAAGGTGTTTGCTTTTTCTATGACACTACAAATTGCTTTATTCATTGTTTTGGAAGTTCAGTTCTACATCTACACATAGCCTAGCATTGAGACATCAAATTAAATTGAATAGAAGAAGAAAATCTACATCAAAAGCATACATTTTTAGTAACCAATAGTCCGCAAGGCTGCAACATCCTACCTAAATGTAAAATTTAGGAACCTCGGGTGTAAGTAAAAGACTATAAATTTACAATGTCCATGAATTTTGATAATTCATCTTTATACATGGAGAAAGGAGCTATGATCTCCATTTAAAAATAGACCTTAGGAACAATTCAGATAATGTATACCTCCCCGGAGATAATAATACCACTCGTCTTCCAGTAAGCACAAGATCCATGCACAGTACACTACTGCGTGACAAAATTCACCTAGAGATCAGTATTTAAGTAACAATTAAAATAGAGGAAAAGAGCAACAAAAAATATCTGAACCTTAGCACCTGTGAGACATGACATCAAACATCTGCAAGGTAGTATACAGATGGTATTTCACCTTTGTCATCCTAATTTATCCCCGTGCTTGAGACAATGCCACCATAGTACAAAACTGAAGTCACATGAGAATCCGCTGGGGAGAAATAAAGTAGCAGATGCAGGGCTAGCCAATCACCATTAAACTACTCCTGTGGCTAATTTAGGGATGGAGGAGAGATGATCGAGGACTCACTGTGGGTGGCAAACCCCTCCGTCGCCTATTTCACCGCCCGCAGAAGAACTTCAACATGATAGAGTGAGCAGGCCGCTGGAGAAGAAGAGGGAGCCATGGACGATATCTTCGTATGATCCGACAAATCCCCCATCAATGCGAACAACAACTCACCTTCCAAGAGGAAATGGGATGACACTGGAACATCCGATTGTCCATCACAGAGGAAAACATGATTCGGCCGCAGAGCACGCAGAGCTACCCATGCGCATCACTGTAAACAACTCAAACTGTCAACCGGGTCAAAGCACCAGAGATACCAAGGGAGACGCTCTCCCACCCCCACGAACCAACATAAGAAAAACCACCCCATCTAAAATACATCGTGAATGACAAACCGGGCTCACAAACAAAGGGCCACCCGTTAGGTGAAAAAAACCAGGCCACACACCCACTTGACGCCGGAACAATACACGCGCAACCCCATCCACTATCCACGCGAAGCAGCATGGAAGCAACGCCTCTGCAGGCCCACCTGCAGAGACACAAAACCGCAACACGCACGTCAGATGCCCTGAAATGCCTCCGTGCCTACCAAGATTAAGCTATAGATATATGATTTCAATACTACTCTCCACACTACAACATATGTCCCAATATAACCCAACCTATACGGAATACTCGACACAAACACAACAAAAAGCAAAGTAAATCAACGAGAGTATATCCGGCTGCTCTACAAATATTGTACTACCTCCGATCCTAAATAAACCAGGACACTTATTTAGGATCGGAGGGAGTACAAGAATACACCCACATTAACCTTTGTTGACATAATTTCAGTAAGATCATACACAGTTAATACATTTGTGACAAGTGATGGCCACACATGAATTAATTCCCCTCTGTTTTCCTCCTCCTCCTCCACTCTATTCTTCTTCTTTGCTCACCCAGTTCAGTTACATGTCCAATTGTGCACAACATTTACACTTGTAGTACATGGACCGATGTCTGATGGATCTGCATATTCATGGAGCTTTCACGTATGTACGTGATAAAGAAGATACTAGCACTGTAGTGCGCTCTGATGGTTCCTCGTCGTCGTTGCCATGGTATCTCGCCGGCTTTCTCACGCTTAGTATCCTTGGAATTGAGGCGGCGGCGGTGACGCATACTTCTGCGCTGTGACCGGCAGCAGTATGATGATGTCTTGTGGGGCTGGTGGAGGCAGTGATGGCGCTGGGGGTGGAGGCGACGGGACGACATGCGGTGGCGGGGAGGATACAGGAGGAGGTGGGGAGTGCACCGGCGGAGGCGGCGACCTCACTGGAACTCGCGGTGGTGGGGATGGTATTGGAGGAGGAGGAGAGCTGACTGGTGGAGGAGGGGACTTCACCGGTGGTGGTGGAGAGCTTAATGGTGTGGGTGGTGGAGGGGATTTCATAGGTGGAGGTGGAGAACTCATTGGCGCCGGTGGTGGAGGGGATTTTACTGGTGGAGGCGGCGAGCTCACTGGAGCCGGTGGTGGCGAGGATTTCACTGGTGCGGGTGGAGAGCTCACCGGTACTGGTGGTGGCGGGGATTTTACAGGTGGAGGTGGCGAGCTCACCGGTGCCGGTGGTGGCGGAGATTTCACTGGAGGAGGAGGAGAGCGCACTGGAGCCGGTGGTGGAGGGGATTTGACTGGTGGCGGAGGAGAGCTCACCGGCGCCGGTGGTGGTGGGGATTTGACTGGTGGGGGAGGCGGGCTCACCGGTGCCGGTGGTGGAGGAGATTTCACGGGTGGCGGCAGGGAGCTCACCGGTGCCCGTGGTGGGGGCGGAGGTAGATTTGGGCCGACAATTGGTCCAAGCTCTGGTTTCGGGGGCGGATTTAGCACCGTCGTTGGCTTCGACGGCTTTTGCACCGGCGTTGGCTTTGACGGGTGCGCCGAGCAGACATTGGTGCAGCAATCGACGGGCCGCGTGAGCACGGGGGCACACTCAAGCGCCGTCTTTTGTCCGGGCCGGCCCGCGAGGTAGTTGACCAGATCGTCGAGCGCCACCTTCCCCTCCACGGACGGCACATACACGCCGTAGCCTCCTCTCTGAAGTAGTTGTTCGCGAAGCTGAAGTTCGCGAGCGCCGGAAGCTTGTAGACAGGCTTCGCAACGGCACCAATGAGCAGGTTCCTCGACACATCGAGTTTCTCCAGTCTTCTCATGTTGGCGAGCTCGTCGGGCAGCATGCCCACGAGCGCGTTGCCGCTGACGTCAACCACCGTCGTGTTGATGAGCTCGTTGAGCTCGGGCGGGATGCAGCCGTCAAGACGGTTATTCAGGAGCATGAGCTCGTCGAGCGTGTCTGCCATGCGGCCGACACTGCGTGGAATGCAGCCGACAAATTCATTGTTGGCGAGCACCACGAGCGACGCCGTCGAGTTGAAGAAGTTCTCCGGGATGAAGCCGACGAAGCGGTTGTTGTTGACGATGATGGCGTCGAAGCTCTTCTCGAAGAGCTCCGGCGGGAGCTCTCCCTCGAAGTTGTTGTACCGGAGGTCCACGTACTTGAGCGCGGGGATCTTCAGCACCACCATGGGAAGCCGCCGACGAAGCGGTTGTTGTTGACGTCGAACTCGTGGAGGATCGTCAGGCGGGAGAAGCTCTCCGGGATGATGCCGCAGAAGCGATTGGAGTTGATATGGAATACCGCAGTGTCCGTGAGCAAGCCGAGCTCGGCCGGGAGGTAGCCAGCTATGTCGCTGCCGTTGAGGTCCACCGCGGCGACGACGTTGACCTTGGGGTCGTCCAGGTGACACCTGAGTAGTTGCACACGTCGGAGCCTACCCACCCACTGGTGAAGTTCTTGGGGTCGGAGTACATGGATTTGCGCTACGCCTGGAGCGCCGTGTAGGCGCGGCGGAGGTGCTCCTTGGTGAAGGTGACATCAACGTGGATGTCGAACTCGAAGTCCTTCAGGAGGTCGCCGTCGCCTTCCTTGACGGCCAGGGGCTGGCGCTGGGCGATGTAGGATGCCTCGGTGTCCGCCAGCATGGAGGCCTCCCCCGCCGCCGCCAGTACGGTGGCGACGAGCAGGGCGAGGCTCAGGCGGGCCTCCATGGGGGGGAGAAGAACGGGAGGGGTAGTGCGTGTAGAAAATATAGAATCCCTAATATTTCCGTGTATTGATTTGACCCTCGTGGGGGGGTATATATAGAGTTACAAGGGGTAGATAGACTTGGAGTACAAGATGATCTTAGAGGCTTAGTCTATCTCATATACGTATATGTATCTGTATTCTAATATCCCCCTCAGTCGGAGCGGGAGTGAAGCGGACGCTTACGACTGGATTTGAAGTCTTGCGCTTCCATCGTCTTCATCTCATTGTCATCATCAGCTACATGGACATGATCATGGCTGGCACCTAGGGGTGGTGACTGCGTCCTCTTCTGGTGCCTCTCTTCCTTCCCGCAGTCACAGCGGGAGTGGCGTGGACACAAGTGACGACGCGGACGCTGTTGACTGGAGTTTTTGAGTTGTTGTAGACGTTGTTCTTGATGTCGATGCCGAGGTAGCCGATCGTGATGTAGCCGTGGTCGACGTGGGTGTGATCGATGTCGTAATCGTCGTATGTTGTGTGGCGGCCATTGCCGGAGGCGCAAAAAATTACGCATTTTTTGTTGTTGTTGTTGTTGACGAAGCTGCAGTTGTGGACGTTTTGCATCTTATAAAGGTATCAGCGGGGGCATCTCGCGGACACGGTCATAGGTGAGACCGCCAGTTTTGCCAGGACTGGAGGAAGCCACCAAGCACACACGGGTTTTTCAGAAACGTATGCGCGGTCGTAGGGGCATCACAATTGTGATGCCGGTTTGTCGATGCAGTCGTCGGTGTCGTGGACGCGGTCGATGCCGTCGTCGGGGTCGTGGACATGGCCGTGCCGTCGTCGTGCCTTGCAGTATGTGTACTGCCAGAGGGCGTCGTAGTTGTATGACCATCGTGTGGACGATGTAGCGGCGGCGGCGGTGTGTTGACGAAGATGTTGATAAAGACCACGTTGGTGACCTTGGCGATAATGTTTTCGGTGATGAAGGACTAGGCATGTCGGCGATGATTGTCGCTCGAAGGCATCCCTTATGACTGCGATGATGTCGAAGCCTTGATGTCGGAGAAGTCGGCGTAGTAGTGTTCCACACTAGACTGGCGTGTGAATAATGTCGATCATGGATGTACTCGACGAAGATCTTGGTATAGTCGTACAACTTAATGTAGTTTTTTTTGTTTTGGTCGATGCAGTCCGGTTCGGTGCCGTGTAGATCGGTACGACGTGATGGAGTTGTCTTAATGGAGATCGCGTGTGAGCGTGTGTCCCTGAGTCGATGAAGATGTAGATGTGCCCCTCCGTGTCATCGTCGTCGTTGTGCCATAGCCTTGCGTCGACGTACCTTTTCCTTGGACAAGCGCCATGGTTGCCATAGTGCTGAAGCATATCGTGCCCACGACGTGCGGTCTTGTCCCTGCAAAATTGCATTGGCATGAATCATGCATGGCTGCTTGTCTCCTAGCACGTGGCTTCAAGGCCTGGACGGGCACGCATGCACTGCCCTCAGGCCATGTGACCGTGCGCGTGGTTCATGGACGCGTGGGCGCGTCAGCTTGGCCTCTGTTCCTGATCCGTGGCGTGCTGTAGCTGGAGGTTGAGGTTGATGACCGGTGCGATCTGGCCGTGCGCCGCTGCTTGCACCGATTTGGAGCTGATTTTCACCGGAGATTTGAGTATTGTGAGATCTAAGGATTTATTTGGTGTCTAATTGGATCTAATCTATTCTATGGAATCGGTCCGATCTTTGATCGAAATCGGGTGTCGCGTTTCCGAGGAGAAGATTAATCTCCCCGGGGTCGGCGCGATGCGGAAGTGGTGGAAGGATTTAGGATCGGCGCCGTGAGGCAAACCGCTCTGATACCATGTAGACGATATTGAATTTCTACTATTTCGGTGTATTTATTTAACCTCGTGGGGGTATATATAGAGTTACATGGTAGGTAGACTTGGAGTACAAGATAAACTTAGAGTCCTAGTCTATCTCATATATGTATATGTATCCGTAGTCTAACATTCCCTCAGTCGTAGCGGGACTGCAGCGGACGCTTGCGACTGGATTTGAAGTCTTACGTTTTCGTCGTCTTCACCCCCTTATCATCATCACCTGCGTGGACATGGCTCCTAGGGATGGTGACTGCGTCCCCTTCTGGTGCCTCTCTTCCCTCCCGCAGTCACAGCAGAGTGGCGTGGACGCAAGTGACGACGCGGACGCTGTTGACTGGAGTTCTTGAAGATTAATCTCTCCGGGGGCGACGCGATGCGGAAGTGGTGGAAGGACTTAGGATCGGCGCCGTGAGGCAAACCGCTCTGATATCATGTAGAAAATATAGAATCCCTAATATTTTCGTGTATTGATTTGACCCTCGTGGAGGGTATATATAGAGTTACAAGGGGTAGATAGAGTTGGAGTATAAGATAATCTTAGAGTCCTAGTCTATCTTATATACGTATATGTATCTGTATTCGCCACCCCTGCTATGGTGCCCGCCTATATGGAGGGGAGGGAGTATTGTGGCGTGGAGAGGGAGAGACATAGACGCCGTCGGCGAGGCAGCGGAGCGCATGGCTGTGCGGTGGCGCGTGTGTCCCGGAGGTAGGGGCGTTGCGGTCTGATGGCTGGAGGCTTTTGTTTTGGCGGGAAATTAGGAGGGCAGTTCCCTTTGACCATTGCATGGGCCCCACGTTGGAGCCTCATTGCCTCATGCACACCTGCGTGCTATATTTGGGGCTTATTTTGTGTTTTCGTTTTCTTTGCTTTCTAGAGGAAATTTAGCCATTGTTGAACTATACGAGAAAAATGGAGCGAATGAAGAGTCTTTTCGTTAGTACACGCATTTTCCTTTTAGAAAGCACATGGAAAGTTTAATTCACGTCATCTTACTTAGTTGTGCAGACTAGCGTCTTGGTAAATTCGTCAATATCCGCGAGATTAGTCTTTCAGACTCAGTCTTTTAGAGGCTCTTATAAGGTAGCGTGTGCGTGCGTTTATAGGATGAGTGCATGTACGTTTCTAGGATGCGTGCGTTTATAGGATAAGAGAAACGCTCAAGATGTATACTTGCAGCGGAAAGATTTTCCTTCCTCTCAAAGAGATTGATGCAAGGATGCGGTGGTTCTGGAAAAGGTTTGGGTCCAACTTAAAGGGATCCCACGCGAGATGAAATTCGTCAATAAGCTCATGGCGGGTATGATCGTGATCGGAAGGCCTGTGGTGGTGGATGAATTATCGCTCTTCAAGACACCAGTTTGCATGCAATTTTAATGCCGCCACATAGACCGTATCAAGGGATCGGTACAGCTGTTCGTCAACGGGGACGGGTATAACATTACGATGAAAGCAGAACTGGGACGCCGCTCTGGGACGGGTGGAGCAGGTAACCCTCCTCGCTCGCCTCCACCGGCGGATGACAGTGTTGACGAGGACTCGGATGTCCGGAGCCTGGAGGATGTCAGCTGGAAACACAAGAAATCTGGTCCGACCAAGGATGCAAAAATCTCTTCGCATAAGGAGGCTGGGAGCATACAGCAACAAAGCGGCAACCAGCAGCAGCACGGGGCTAAGAATGGAGCAACACTGAGCGCTCCACCTATATGCAAAATGACGGGTAGCAAGGAACAGGGGCTTTTCCTCGACGCTACTATCAAACAGTATGGCTCTAATCTGAGGGGATGTGGAGACATCCTCCCTGCGCTCGTTCTCTTGCAAAGGAAGGACCACCCCAAGGTTTGCCACACACTAGGCTTCTTAGCGGTTGTGGACGGTTTGGAGTCTGAAGAGGAGCTGCCGCTCCCAGCGAGGAGGCTCGATCTGTCACCGGGCCAGCACCTGTCTGAAGGGGAGTTTTGAAGGAAATATGCCCTGAGAGGCAATAATAAAGTTGTTATTATATATTTCTTATATATGATAGATGTTTATTTTGTATGCTATAATTGTATTGATAGGAAACATCAATACATGTGTGTTTAATAAACAAAAGGGTTCCTAGTTATGCCTCTCTTATAGACTAGCTTGTTGATTAACAAGATGATCAAGGTTTCCTGATCATGGACATTGGATGTTGTTAATAACAAGGTCACAGCATTTGTGAAGTGATCTGATGAACATTCATCTGAAGTATAGCATTACGATCAAGTCATTATGTTTATATTGCTATAACATCATACAAAGTAGTCTTAGTCCTTAGACCATGAGATCATGTTAATTGCTAACACTGGAAGAGTATCTTGATAACATCAAACGTCACACCGTAACAGGGTGACTATAAAGATGGGTTCAGTACTACGAAGGTGTTATGTTGAGGCTCATGGATCAAGAGTGGAATTTGTCAATCCAGATGACGGATAGATATACTCTGGGCCCTCTCGATGATATCACATTAGGATAGCTTGCAAGCAAGTGATGTGATCACTAGAATGTTATATCACGGGAACGAGAAAGGAGTGCATGTCGGTAACAAGATCAAACTAGGTATTTGGATACTGATGATCGAATCTCTGTCGTGGTGGTGTCACGGCAGATGCCATGGATAGGCTAAAGGTGGGGACTAATATGCGCTAGGGGAATCCAGGGAGGGATAGTAGAGTGATTCTCTACACAGAAGCTTCGTATTGATGTTCAGTCTCCAAGATTACAAGTGCTCCTCGAGTTGTATTGACAAGGGGAGGAAGAAGAAACTCTCTTACTCTTGCATGTTAACTAGCCCAAGAACCCTAGACCCACAAGTGTTTTCCTTGCTATGTATCTGAAAAGACCCAACCCCCTTACCAGAACCCCAACCCCCCCCCCCTTATATAGGGGTGGTTCGGTCCTGGCCTAGGGCATACGTGGAGGCATATTCCTAAGAATATGCCTCTTCCCAAAGTAGTAACCCGACAGGGGTGCTTTTCCCCTACGTCACTCTTGCTTTAGCGACGTTGCCTCTATGGCGCCTGCGTCAGCCGACGTGAGCGTCGTCACCCTTGTCGGCCACGATCCGGTGGTCCTGCCCTTGCTTTATTCGCTCATCCAGTACGCACCGGGCCTTCTTTTTGACCATAGATATTCCTTTCTTCTCCTAGAAGCCAAACGAGGATCCGGATCACAGTTGATCCGGCCACACCTGTTCCTGCATATAAGCTAGACAAGTGTCTCCGACTTACTCCTTGAGTCGGACGAGACAATGTTAGGCGACCCCCCTGGTCCGGGTTACTCCGTGATCCGGCCTGCCTTGAGGTGACTCGGCCAGCATCCGCTTTGACCTTGCCGAACCTCGGCTAACTCGGCCCTTATACCCCGGAGTGACCCTACCCGGGGTTATCCCCCCCAACATTAGTCCCCGAAGCTGGTGCGGCTTTAGCGGCCTTGGTCACTAAGGCCACATCAGGTTCATTCGTATCTAAGTTTCGGACGTTTAGCTCCGGGTTATCTTTTTGTCTCGGATTATATGGATTTACGTTCCCTTCGCACGCTCCAAGTTTTCACTTGCCGGCCGGGTCACCACTTTGGCTCGGATCCTATGGTTTTACTTTCTCTCTGCACAGTTCAAGTTATCACTAGCCGGCCGGGTTACCATCGTGGCTTGGATCCGGGCCTTGCTTCCTTCTCTCGTACGCCAACCCACATAATGGTTAATCATTACGCTGCCTTATTTTAAGGGCCTGCGCAGTAACCGCCGCAGTAAATGTCAGTGATTATTGTACGGGGGTTACGTCACGTTTGTCTCCTCGTTTACCGCAACCACACGTCGTGTCATGGGATCGCATTTACTCTGCGGCCCCCGGTGTGGCTTCTCTCTGATTGGTCGATGTCTGTGATACACGGCCACACCGTGTGGTTTTCCAGCGCAGCATGATCCCACTCGTTGATGACTGGGGGCAGTTAAATAGGGGAGGGGCACGCTCCTTAGAACTTTTCCGTCTCCGCGCTCCCTCGCCCATTCCTCTTCTTCTTTCTCGCAACCGCGCCGCCGCCAGTGCCCGTCGCAGCAGCGCCGCCGCCGCACCTTCTCCGTTCCTCCGCACCACAGTCACCGCTGCACCTCTGTTTAGCCACGGGTCCTCGTCAGTCTAGACCGCAGTGCCCCGCTGCCGCCAGCTCCAGCAAGGACAGTGGGATCGAAATGACGGAGGAGGAGCTCATCGTCGTTGAGCAGGAGATGGAGGAGGACGCCGGCGCGGTGGACCGTGGCGCGTGGGCCAGCTCCTGGGTCTGCGAGGACGACATCGACTGGCTCTACCGGACCCGACGCATTCCCGCCGGCGTTGCCGCTCGTCTCCCCTCCTCGGAGTTGGCCCCCTCACCCAATCCGGGTGAGTTCGTTGTTTTCCTATCCCATTTCCAACGGGGATTTGGGCTTCTAGTGAGCGATTTCTTCCGGGACTGGATCCGGACCTTTCACCTGCAACCACATCATCTCCCGGCGAATGCCATCACCTCTCTATCCGCTTTCGTTTCTTCGATCGAGGGCTACACCGGGCTATGGCCTACGAAGGAGCTGTGGATCCGGTTCTTCGGCCTCCGCCGCAACGTCGTCCCCAACATCCATGTCGAGTCGGAGGACAAGCAGCTAACTTAGTTCGGAGCTGCCTCGATCTCGCCCCGGAGGTATTCAATCTTTCCCCGGGTCACCGGGCTTGACTCCTGCAAAGGATGGGCCCGGACCTTCTTCTACGTCCGGAACGAAGGCACAGAAGATTTGATCCGGTTGCTGCCCTACGCTCCGGGTCCCCCTAACACGGATTTCTGGGAGGAGGTTGCCAAGAAACCTACGGCTCTGGCCAACCAAGTGAACAAAAGGTTTGCAGAGCTGAAGAAGCTCGGATTGCGCAACGAGGATGCCATGATCACATTCGTGCGCAACCAAATCTCTCCCCTTCAGCGGCGCACTCACAAGTTGTGCCATATGAGCTTCAGTCGCGACCCCAACCGAACCTCCTCGTTCGTGTTGAGCGATACGGAGATCTTCCGCCGGGTCAAGGCTCTTTTCACCACCCATAAGGACTTCTCCGCCGAATGGACGTGGGGAATCGAGCATTACTGTCATGACAGGCTCCTCCCGCGGTAAGCTTCGCGGGGTAAACTTATCTCGGATCAATTTCATGTCGGCTCTTATCATATTTCTGACTTTGCTCCTTGTGCTTTTTTCTCAGCTGTTTCTCAAGCAAACCCTCGAGGATGGCCCGGATCCGACCCTTAAGTGGGCCCCGGACTGAGAAATTCCGGATGAGGAGGAGCCGGACCAGGAGATGTTCCTCCCCACACCCGATGCCACCAGACGACCCAGCGGTAAATTCTCTTCTCTTAGAGATTGGCCCAACGATGAGGATGACTCGGATATCGATGTGATTGAACCCATTGAGGTTGTCCCTCTTTCTTTTGCCTTCCCGGCATCAGCTAACCCCGGTGGGCACATCCACGAGGATTCTCCACTTGCCACGGGCGAGCCTGTTCCGGTGGCGTCAAAGAAGAAGCGCGGATCCGCGTCGAGTTCTTCTTCCGAACCTTCTCAGCCTTCCAAAAGGAAAAAGAAGGCCGGAGACAAGACTACCTCCAAACAGGCAGGCAAAGCCCCGGCACGGAGGGCTCGGAAACCTAAGGAGGCCGAGACCTCGGATGCGTAAGTTCTTTTTTCACTGCGCAACACACTTCTCCCTGCTTCGGGGTAATTTCACTCCTGACATTATGTTCTCTTGCAGGGCTCCTATGGAGGTCCCTTAGAGCGGATCGAGCATCTGCTCTCCTCTTCGGTCCAGCCCTTCCCCTCCCCGTGACGACGAGTCACGCCCGCTGAGCCCTATTCCGGAGGGCTCTGCGGCCGCTCCGGGTTCCGCAGTACCTCCTTCAGAGGGACGCGACCTCGGATCTGGAGGGGTCGGATCGGCCGAGGCAATGGCGTCCGGCACTTCGGCATTGCCGAAACCAGCAACTACCAAGTCTACCGCAACTCCAGCACCAGCAGTAGCTCCAGCACCAGCCACCGAACCAGCGCCTGTCCCGGCTCCGAAGAAACCAACAGCAGCTCCAGCGCCATCCACCAAAGCCCCCGTGCTAAGTTCATCTGCCTCGTCCGAGTCATCTCAAGCTCGGCGAGGACCCACTCCAGCGGCTTCCAAGGGAAAATCCACTATGGTCACTTCCTCCCAGCAGGCCAAAGGCAAGTCCACCTCCGTCGAGGCTGGGCAGCGAACTTTGTCGTCGATGCTTCCAAAGAAATCACCAGCAGCGACGGGTCCTCCTGCCGAGCCAGCTGATTCGCAGCAGATGGTTCTTCACACTAGCCTGGCTCTTGCCCTGATTGAAAGGAAAGAAGCTCACGCCAAGGGCCTGGTGGCACCTCACATGCCCACTGGCGAACGGTACCCTCCGAGCCTCATCGAGTTCGTCATGAACTGGAATAAGGCGGAATTCGTCTACAATGACGATCTCCCGGAAAAGTTCGGCCCAGCTGAATTTTCCGCCCAGATGAATACCGCCGCCAAGGCCATTAACCTTGCTGGGCGTATGATGGAGGTACGTTGTTTCTTCTTTACATGCTGTAGATACTAACCATTAGTCCCCGAGCCTCCGGCGGAGTAACTTGTTACTCGGCCGGATGCTCCTTAGAAGATCAACGTAGCTTCATGTAAACCTCAAATATGCACACACACCTAGAGCCGGGTTAAGTTCCGCTTGGCCCGGATCTCATATACTTTGAATATGCACACACCTAGAGCCGGGTTAAGTTCCGCTTGGCCCAGATCTCATATACTTCGAATATGCACACTCCTAGAGCCGGGTTAAGTTCCGCTTGGCCCGGATCTTGTACACTTCGAATATGCACACACCTAGAGCCGGGTTAAGTTCCGCTTGGCCCGGATCTTGTACACTTCGAATATGCACACACCTAGAGCCGGGTTAAGTTCCGCTTGGCCCGGATCTTGTACACTTCGAATATGCACACACCTAGAGCCGGGTTAAGTTCCGCTTAGCCCGGATCTTGTACACTTTGAATATGCACACACCTAGAGCCGGGTTAAGTTCCGCTTAGCCCGGATCTTGTACACTTCGAATATGCACACACTAGAGCCGGGTTAAGTTCCGCTTGGCCCGGATCTTGTACACTTCGAATATGCACACACCTAGAGCCAGGTTAAGTTCCACTTGGCCCGGATCTTGTACACTTCGAATATGCACCGAACTAACTTTACACGCCTGTGCCTTTGTCAGGTAACCACCAACCATCGGAGCGCCGAGTTTCAGCGCCTGCTTGATACCCATAAGATCTTGCGCGCAAAACACGTTGCACTTGGCACGGAGCATGAAAAGAGGGGTAATTTCCTCTCTTAACACCTCACCGTTTTGTTTGCTTCTGACGGACTAAACTCCTTATTCGTTTTTTTTGCAGCTGGGGTGGAGGCTGAAAACAAGATTATGCGGAAAAACTTGGAGGAAATCCGAGGTATGTCCCCTTTCGGCCGACGTCGCTGTGTTTTCCATTCTTTCTTTTTCTTGGCTCGGCAAACATTCACTCCTCGGCTTTGCCGGGTCAACATACTATTTCAGCATCGCTTGAGGATAGTGTGCCCGTGCCTGATATGATGCTGTATTTTCTCGAACAAGCAGGACAGCATCAAGCCGAGCTGAAGAAGAAGGACGATGAGCTTGCCCTCCTCCAGACCAAGGACGGCGAGATAGCCAAACTCAAGGATGAGATGGAGAAGATGAAGGCCCAACACAAAACCGAGCTCCAGAAAGTTGGCCAGAACTTCACCGAAGAACGTGAGCGCTTTACCCTTCAGATCTCCAAGGACCAGGATCTGCTCAAGGAATCTGAAGTCTGGCTTGGGTCGGCGCTTGCCGAGCTTGAACAACTTCACCAGAGATGCGATAGTTGTATCAAGGAGTTGACCCGGATCCATCGCCATATCTCACGTAAGTTTCTTCTCCTTGCCCGACCTAGTTTTCCGGGTTAGCTCATATGCTTTTGCTTCAGCATCCTCCCTTTCCTTATTTTCAGATAACTTTCTGGAGGGTACTGCCATCGCTAGTGCTGCCGTTGCCAAATTCCGCCAAGAGAGGGGTACTCCCATCGCTCCTGATGGTGAGAGCATCCCCTTAGACATGGAGGACTTGTTGGTTAGCGTGTCAGCTCGGGTGGAAACTATGAAGAACTATGGAAAAGATCTCCTTGACGTTGCGGTCCGGATCTTCAACACCTTCTGGCCAAGCGAGGACGCTCCGGAAAGGATCACGCTCCTTGCGGAAAAACTAATGGAGATTGAGACTCAACTTGACCTCTGGAGGGAATCGGCCGGGCGTGCCGCGGCAGATACCCGCCGGCGCACCGGATCCAAATGGACCGATGATCCGGAGTGGGTAGCTCGGCGCCAGGCTTGCGCCTACAGCCTCATCGAATATTCTCCAGTCCATGACTGGGTTGAGGGGCCGAGCTTTCTGGAATCCGGCGAGGAGGAGCAGATGGAGAACATGGAGGATGGGTCGGGCGATGATGGAGAAGATGCTGCTTCAGACATTGAAGATAGTGATGATGACGCCGAACTTCCTCCTCCTGCTGCTCCTTAGTTGAAAAAACTTGAAATCTTATCAGATCCCCGGTATGCCGGGTGCGATTGTATGCTGAATACATAATATTTTGCTACTATGCTTGTATGCCGGATTAACTTGGGCGTAGTCCCCGAGTTTCATTTTCTTGTTCATCCAATTCTCTGGCTTGATCCGTGTCTACCTTGATTCGGTTTTACGACTTACGAACCCGAGCCTCAAGAATCGTTTTAACAATACTGAGAAACTTTGAGGCTTGGCTCAAAATAATTCAACATAATAGCTTGAAAGTAAATACGGGGTTAGTCCAAAAAAAAACGTTAGCTGGAATAGGATCGTTTCATTAGTAGTTTTTCATGTGCTACGCAATTCCAAACTTGTTCCCTTGCTCGCCATGAAGCCAATTCTTGTTGGACAGCAGCAAGTCGAAGGGTTGGGTTTTTGGTGCTCACATTACTAATCCGGGTTAAGCGAAACGAGTCATTCCATCTAACGCATAAAAAGTAACAACAATCATTTATTAAGGCAGTCCCCGAGTTACTGCTCGAGGCTCCGCTATTTCATTGATAGGCTCATCGCCAACATACATACCGACATATGAGGATGACTCGGGTATATACACTCTTTAGCTAAGTGTAGAAGGGACGAAGTAGTGCTACATTCCACGGTCGCTTGGATTCCTCTCCGGACCTGTTCGCCTTGTTCTTTTCCTGTGGCTTTGCATCTATGAGATAGTAAGAGTCATTGTGCAATGCTTTGCTCACAATAAATGGTCCTTCCCATGGGGGGATAATTTATGCATGCCAGTGGTACGTTGTACCAACCGGAGCACCAGATCGCCTTCCCGGAAGACTCAGGGGCACACTTTCCGGCTATGATAGCATCGGAGATTTTGCTGTTATATGGCGGATCTGGACAGTGCCAGTTCTCTCGCTTCTTCCAGCAGATCAACATCATTTTGTCGGGCTTCTTGCACTTCGGCTTCTGTGTATTGGGTGAATCTAGGCGAATCATGCTCTATGTCAGCTGGTAATACAGCTTCTGCCCCATATACCAGAAAGAACGACGTGTAGCCTGTTGATCGATTCGGAGTTGTTCTTAAACTCCACAATACCACTGGTAGTTCTTCTATCCAGCACCCCGCTGATCTTTGCAGCGGCTCAATGAGCCGGGGTTTTATCCCGGATAGCACTAATCCGTTGGATCTTTCCACTTGTCCGTTCGATGCGGGGTGGGCTACCGAGGCTATGTCGAGTCGGATTTTCTTATCTTGGCAGAATCGTGCAAATGCTCCTTCAGCAAAATTGGTGCCGTTATCAGTGATGATACTATGAGGATAACCGTATCTCAAGATGATGTCTTTGATAAATGTCACAGCCATAGCTCCGTCACATTTTCTTATAGGCTTCACTTTGATCCATTTTGTAAACTTGTCCACCATGACCAGAATGTGCGTCATGTTCCCTTTTGCTGGTTTGAACGGGCCAACCATATCCAAGCACCACACAGCAAATGGCCATGTAATTGGTATGGTTTTGAGTTCCGACATAGGCATATGTGTCTTGGTGGCGTATCTTTGGCAACCATTGCATTTTCTCACCAGATCCTCCGCTTGCTCCAAGGCGCTTGGCCAGTAAAATCCATGCCAGAACGCCTTTGCCACTAAGGCCCGGGATGAGGCGTGATGCCCGCATTCTCCTTGGTGTATATCTCGGAGGATGTCAAGTCCTTCTTCCGGATCAACACACCGCTGGAGGACATTGGTTACACTCCGTTTGTATAGCTCGGAATTGATGATGGTGTAAGCTTTGGCTCTCCTCTGAGTTTGCCTGGCTAGCACTTCCTCAGTGGGTAACGTTCCATCTTTCAAGAACTGATATATAGGCAGTGCCCAAGCTGGTACTGGTCGCGCAGGGAACATCTCCTCATCAATTTCCATCCGATCCACCGGCATAACTTCGGCCGGATCACGCTGACCAGTCCCCGGGTCTGGTGAGGTAGTCCCCGGGTTTGCTGAGGTAATCCCCGGGTTTGCCGAGGTAGTCCCCGGGTTCGGCGTACTACTTCCCATGTCAATGTCCATGGGCTCAGCTCCGGATTCCGCGTTTTCCGGGACATAGATTGAATCGGTTCCTGGGGACGGCCTGATAGATGGCTTTCTGAGGTGCTCCAATGCAACACCCGGTGGAATTGCCTGTCGGGTCGAGCCGAGCTTCGACAACATGTCGGCAGTTCGTTTTTCGCGCGAGGTACATGATGAAACTCGCATCCCTCAAAGTAACCCGAGATTTTCTGCACATGAAATCTGTATAGTGCCATGTTTGGATCCAGGGCGTCACACACTCCGGACACTTGCTGTATTACTAGATCTGAGTCGCCAAAGCAGATTATCCGACGTATGACAATTTCCTTTGCCACTTTGAGACCATGCACAAGAGCCTCGTACTCAGCGACATTGTTTGATGCCGCGAAATGGATCTGCAATATGTACTTGAGCTGATCCTTCTTTGGCGAGGTAAGCACAACCCCGGCACCTAATCCGGTTTTGGTCTTCGATCCGTCAAAGTGCATCCTCCAGTAGTTCGGATCCGGTGGCGGTGGTTCGTATTGTACCTCGGCCCAATCCACGAAAAAGTCCGCTATAGCCTGGGACTTGATCGCTTCTCTTCTATCATACTGGGGCGCGTATGGTGCTAGCTCAATTGCCCATTTCGCAATTCTGCCATTCGCATCTTTGTTACCCATTATCTCGGATATGGGGGCTTCGCATATCACTTTGATGGGATGCTCCTCAAAGTAGTGCTTTAACTTCTTTGCCGCCATATAAACTCAGTATGCCACCTTTTGAAAATGCGGGTAATTCTGTTTTGAGGTAGATAATACCTCGCTCAAGTAATACACTGGTCTCTGCATCGACTTACCCTCTTCATCTCGTTCCATTACAATCACTGCACTTACCACTCGGTTGGTTGCGGCTATGTAGAGCAACATTGGCTCCTTCGATAGTGGAGAGGCTAACACTGGTGCAGTGGCCAACATCTTTTTCAAGTGGGAAAAAGCTTCATCAGCCTGCGGCGTCCAAACGAATTTATCTGATTTTTTCATGAGTTGGTAGAGAGGCAATGCCTTTTCCCCTAACCGACATACAAACCGACTCAACGACGCCAGGCATCCAGTGAACTTCTGGACGTCGTTGAGACACTTCGGCATCTCCATTCGTTCGATGGCTCGGATCTTAGTTGGGTTAACCTCGATACCTCGGCTGGAGACGAGAAATCCGAGTAATTTCCCAGCCGGGACTCCGAAGGTACATTTCTCCGGGTTAAGCTTCATCCGGAATCTCCTCAAGTTCGTGAATGTTTGCCTTATATCATCAAGGAGCGTTGCGCTTTCCTTGGTCTTGATAACCACATCATCCACGTAGACTTGTACATTTTGACCTATTTGATCGTGCAAACATTTTTGCATGCATCTTTGGTACGTTGCTCCTGCATTTCGTAAACCAAATGGCATAGTGCGATAGCAATAAGCCCCGTACGGGGTTATAAAGGAAGTTTTTATTTGATCATCCGGGTTCAGGGGTATCTGGTGGAAACCAGAATAAGCGTCAATAAATGACAACAGTTCACATCCCGCGGTAGAGTCGATGACCTGATCTATCCTCGGCAGTGGAAATGGATCTTTTGGACACGCCTTGTTCAGGTTCGTGTAATCGATACACATACGCCAAACCACTGCCACGTTCGGATCATCCTTTTTCTTTTCTACCAGCACCGGATTAGAGAGCCAATCCGGATACAGCACTTCCATGATAAATCCTGCTGCTAGCAACCGAGCTATCTTGTCACCAATGACCTTTCTCCTATCCTCGACGAAGCGTCGGAGAGGCTGCTTCACCGGCCTTACTCCGGGTCTTACATTCAAAGAGTGCTCGGCCAACTCCCTCGGAAAACCTTGCAAGTCCTGTGTGGACCAAGCAAAAATATCCCGATTCTCACGGAGGAAGTTGACGAGCTCGCTTTCCTATTTGTCAGTTAACCCGGCCCCAATTGTCACGGTACGCTCCGGGAACACGTTATCCACCGGGATCTTCTTGGTGTCCTTCGCGGCTTGAAATGAAACGCTTCCATGCGGGTTACTTAACGCCGGCATATACTGCTGCGCGGACTGAGCTAATGCCGCCACTTCTTGGATTTTTCTTTTCTCTTGGGCAATTACGAGTGACTCGGCTAGGTTAGACCCGGCTGAAGCGCACTCCATAGAACGTCGGAAATCCCCAGCGATAGTAATTGCTCCATTTGGCCCGGGCAACTTCATCTTCAGATAACTAATGTGGCAACTTGCCATGAATTTGCTCAGTGCTGGTCTCCCGAGTAATGCATGATACGCGCTCTCCAAGTTTACCACCTCAAACTCCAGATTTTCGGTTCGGCAGCTATCCCTCGTACCGAATAGCACGTCGACCCGGACTTTGCCTATGGGTTCGCAGGATATGCCGGGCACGATACCGTGAAAAGTTGTTCTTGTAGCCTGGAGCATGTTCTCCGAGATGCCCAACTTGCGCATCGTATCCGTGTACATGATGTTAATGCTACTGCCATTGTCGATCAGTACCTTGGAGAACCTCACATTAATGTTTGGTCCAATGAACGTCGGATCTAACACTAGTGCATATGAGCCCGGACTTGGCATAAGCTTGGGATGATCTTTGACGCTCCAGGTAATTTCCTGGTCCGACCAAGACATGTACCTCGTCACTGCAGGCATAACCGCGTTAACCTCCATATGTCGGCGCTGCAAGCTCTTCCTATCTGTTTCCTCTATGGTGAACACACAATAGCTCTGGTGATGTTCCCTGTACTCATTTCTTCCCTCGTTTCCGTTGAGTACCTCTGATCCGGTTGTTGCTGGTTTTCCACCTGATGCACTGCATCCCTTCTTTCACTGTTGTCATACCTCGGCGGAGGGGGAGGCAACATCAGTTGCTGCGTGTTTGCTCCAGAGAACAATTGCTGCCGGGGTAACTCCTGCCGAGCTTGATCATTCCGGGGTGCCTGAGCATTCCCCGAACCACCTTGTTCTATCTTGCGCATCCACTCACATTGTCTCGTCGTGTGACCCGCCGGGCTGTTCGGATTTGGAGTGTGAAACTTGCACGGCTGGTCCAACATTGACTCGTAGGTATATCTCGGACGATCTTTCTTTTCTTGCCATTGCTTCTTCTGCTCCGGAGTCCATGTTTTCTTGCCATCGTTTCGAGGAGTCCATTGCCCTCCCGTTCTCTGGCGTTGGTTGCTCCCTGCCCCGGGCTGATCTTGATTCACGGCCGCAACTTGTTGCGAACCATATCGATGGTCCGGTCTATCGTCTCTCCTTTTTCCTCTGTAATCATTCCTCTGGGATGACCCGGATCCGTCCCTCGGATAGTACTCTTCATTTGACTCGTTCGACGCGATCCTAGGTTGAGTTGGATCACCCAAAGCATAAGAATCCGCGATCCGGGTCATCTCTGCCAATGTGACTGGTATTTTCCTTTGCAATTTCATCCACAACTCGCTGCCATATCTACATCCTTGTGCGAACCACGCTATAGCCTGTGACTCTATGACTCCCTCACACGAGTTTCTCACGGTACACCACCGGGTCAAGAATTCACGGTCTGTTTCGTTAGATCTCTGCTTGCACATTGCCAGGGTCTGCGGTCTATTCGGTCTCTGATACGTACTTGAGAAGTTGCTAATGAACATTTCTTCAAAATCTATCCAGCAATTGATGCTTCCGGGTGGCAAATTATTCAACCAAACCCTAGCTGGACCTTCCAACATTTGGGGCACATATCGTACAGCCCACCTCAAGTTGCCAGTTGCAATCTTCACAGCTGTTGCGTAGTTTATTAGCCAATCCTCCGGCTTTGTACTGCCGTCATACGTCTTCGTGCCCCTGGGTAATTGGAAATTGGGTACTGGCGGTTCCTTCATGATCCGGGGTCCAAAGCACGCTGGACCCAGAGGACCTTGACATTCGATTTGTTCCGACCTATACAGGCGATCCAGTTTTAGCCCGGCGTCATCCAGCATCAAATCTCTGCTTCCCAATCTCGACCCTATCACATGATAGTCCGGCCTTGCGTATCCTGCATTCATCATCTCCGAGTCTCCATCATTGTATCGGTCTTGCTCTCGTTGTGCTCCTCTCTGTTGCATACCACGGCCGACACTTTGCTCTTGCCTTGGTGCATTCCGCTGCTGCGGTTGACCCGCTCCTGCCGAGTTTTGCTGTTCGGCATTGCCGTTGGCAGCATTCCCTTGACCGGCATTGCCTTGGTCGTGGTTACCTCGGCTCACACTTCATCGATCGTCGTTTTTCCGTATCTCTTTTTCCTTTCCCGCACGCGTTGGGTCGTACGGAACGATCTGCTTGTTCCGTCTGGCCGAGGTTACTACCTCTTCTCTTCTAGGGCCACTATGAGGCGATGATGCGGCTCCAGCGGATTTCTCCGGATTACCCATCACCGAATGGACGATCTTAGAAGCTCCAACTCTCTCCGGGTTACCTCTCAACAGCTCCTCATTCTGCCTGTTCGCGATCCGAACCAGCTCGTTAACCCGGTCTTGCTGTCTTTGGCGGGCTTCACCCGTCAGACCCTCTAGCTCGGACGCCGTAGCATCTGCTGCTCTGAGGTTCTTCGCTGGGGTACTATACTTCGGCAACCCCACAGACAGATAGTTTTCCGACCCTTCTGGTCCATCATCACCTTCTCTGTTCATCTCGCTTATGAGGTTTTTCCCTTTTACCCTCAGTGCATCAACCTTGTTCGCTTTCGCGTACTCACGCAGCGTCATGTTCAACGACTGCTGAGCCGCTACTATTTTCTTTGTGCCCTCCAGTATCTTTCGCCGGGTCTCCTCTAGCTCGGCCTGTGCCTGAGCCGGATCTACCACTGCTGCCATCGGGTTAGCCAAGCTATCCATAGCTTCCCTCAGCATGTTCGCAGGCCTCTCTAGCGGAGGACCCCTAGCTTTCCTCGGTTCTTTGGGTGTTACCTCCGGGTCTGGCGCCGGATCTTTGCTCGCGCCCGCGCCTGGCGCAGTCATCATCACCTCTGCATGGTCTGGGGAGCGAGCGATATGCGCCCCGCGAGCCACAGTGAGGGGTGGTTCCCCCGCATCGACGACGCGACGCGGATGAATGCAAGACACGTCAACAGCAACATAGACCTTGTGCGCGCCGAGATTGACGAAGACGTCGTTGCGCGGAAGGGGGCGCGTTCGAAGCAGCCAACGTTGTCGCTGACGTAGTCCAGCGCACCAAAGCGCTGAACGAGCCCGGAGACGATGCGTTCACCAGTGCCGATGAAATTTCCTGTTCGGATCTTCACCCCTGCTAGCGCCGCTAGCCCCAAGGTGGGCGCCAACTGTCATGGTGGTGTCACGGCAGATGCCATGGATAGGCTAAAGGTGGGGACTAATATGCGCTAGGGGAATCCAGGGAGGGATAGTAGAGTGATTCTCTACATAGAAGCTTCGTATTGATGTTCAGTCTCCAAGATTATAAGTGCTCCTCGAGCTGTATTGACAAGGGGAGGAAGAAGAAACTCTCTTACTCTTGCATGTTAACTAGCCCAAGAACCCTAGACCCACAAGTGTTTTCCTTGCTATGTATCTGAAAAGACCCAACCCCCTTACCAGAACCCCAACCCCCCCCCCTTATATAGGGGTGGTTCGGTCCTGGCCTAGGGCATACGTGGAGGCATATTCCTAAGAATATCCCTCCTCCCAAAGTAGTAACCCGACAGGGGTGCTTTTCCCCTACGTCACTCTTGCTTTAGCGACGTTGCCTCTGCGGCGCCTGCGTCAGCCGACGTGAGCGTCGTCACCCTTGTCGGCCACGATCCGGTGGTCCTGCCCTTGCTTTATTCGCTCATCCAGTATGCACCGGGCCTTCTTTTTGACCAGAGATATTCCTTCCTTCTCCTAGAAGCCAAACGAGGATCCGGATCACAGTTGATCCGGCCACACCTGTTCCTGCATATAAGCTAGACAAGTGTCTCCGACTTACTCCTTGAGTCGGACGAGACAATGTTAGGCGACCCCCTGGTCCGAGTTACTCCGTGATCCGGCCTGCCTTGAGGTGACTCGGCCAGCATCCGATTTGACCTTGCCGAACCTAGGCTAACTCGGCCCTTATACCCCGGAGTGACCCTACCCGGGGTTATCCCCCCAACAATCTCGGACATGTATTATATCATGAGACAAAGGGATTCAATTACTGACGTTAAAGGTTCTCACGATCACAGAAGTCATCGTTGAATATGCAGGAGTCAGTATGGATCTCTAGGTCCCGCTTCTGATTATTGATCTGAGAGGAGTCTCAATCATGTCTGCATTATTCGCGAACCATAGGGTGACACACTTAAGGGTTGCCGGACACCATTTAGGAGCACATATGTTCCAGACAAAAGGTTTGCAAAGCACAGGAAATGTTTCGATAGAAACAACAATTGTTTCGATAGAAACCGGAATTGTTTCGGGTGAAATTGCAGAAAGTGGTTCTGCATGTGATATTGAAATGTTGCAAGGGGTTTTATGTGAATGTTTGTTAATTAAAGTAATTAACAAAATTCTGAATAAAATAAATAAAAGAGTTTTATTAATTGAGAGTTGCATTTAATTTGGTGGAAATTAAATACATGTGAGTGGGATTTTGGGTGGAGGCCATGTTTATGTGAGTGGAGGTTCACCACATGAATGAAGGAGGGGAGGAGTCCCCCCTCATGCGCCGGCTATGGGAGGGGAGGGGTCTCCCTCCCTCCTATATAAAGCCCCCCTCTCCCCTCTCACAAACCACACCTCCTCGTGAAGGATCTCTCTCCCCCTCTAGATATTCCCCCATGGTCTCGGATTAGCGAGATACATGTTCCTGGTGGCCTTGCGTCTGGAAGGAGTTGCTGCTTCTGCTGATTCGCTGGAGCGAGGAGGTGGAGGTTGTCCGGTGGCTTGAACGTGTGTGCGAGGACGGATGCGCTGCTGATTTGCGGCGCTCGGACTTCCACACGATCTTGAGATCGACAAGTGTACGACTACATCAACCACGAGTTCCTACTCGTTAACAAAACTCGTTGTCTTCGAGGGTAAGTTCTCCATGGATGTATGTCCACCCGTTGCTCTGTATCTAGTAGATAGATCTTGGCGTATAGTTCTAATCGTAGGAAATTTTTTGTTTTCTAGGTTGCGGACCCAACAGTTGTATCAGAGCCTGATCTATGCGTAGGTGCTTAGCACGGGTAGTACACATATGGTTGATATGTGGGCGATGATGATCATGTTATTGCATCTTCTATGTATTTTGGATATTGGTGGCATAGTGGGATGAAGCGGCCCGGACCAACCTTACATGTCATCGTACATGAGACCGGTTCCACGACTGACATGCAACTAGTTTTGCATAAGTGGCTAGCGGGTGTCTGTCTCTCCTACTATAGTCAATATATGATTTACAACGAGTTGCTAATAACTTGGTTATCCTCGTTGTGGTTCATGTTCGTAGGTAAGACCGGTTCTATCTCCGAAAGCCCTAAGCCACGTAAAACTTGCAATTGATAAATTAGAGACATCTAGTTTAGATCGTTGCTGGGCTAGTGTCTTGATATGGTATTGTTGTAAGTAGATGTATGATAGATACTCTTACAACTCACTTAACGTGTAAGTTCCATAGACCTTGGCCTTATACACAAAGGAATGATAGAGATCATACCACGATGCAAATGATAGAGATCAAATGCATGGACCATATCACCTCACTTCACACATTAGATGTTAGCATCTTATATTGCTAGTTTGGCGCTTTTGGTAGCATTATAAGATGATCCCTCATTTAGATATCAAGATAAAATGTGTTCTTCCTTAAGTATGCACCGTTTTGTGGATCGTGTTTTGAGGCATCACGTGATGATCGGGTGTTCTCGACTCTACGCTTTCATACAACGGGTGTAAGACAGTTTTACACACGCGAATACTAAGGTTCTTACGTGACGAGCCTAGCATGTACAGACATGGCCTCGGAACACGGACCGAAAGGTTAAGCATGAGTCATATAGTTGATATGATGCCCATATAGATGCTCGCCTTTGAAGCTACACCGACTCACGTGATGATCGGACTTGGTGTAGTGGATTTGGTTCATGTAATCACCAAAAGGACACAAGGGATGTCGTTTTTGAGTGGGAGTTCATTAGTAATTTGGATTAATTGAACTCAATCTATCATAAACTTAGTCTAAATATATTTTACAAATTCTGTTGTAGATGACACCACCTGCTTTTAATTTCAATGTGTTCATGGAGAAAGAGAAGCTTGCTGCGAATGGTAGCAACTTCACCAACTGGACTATGAATTTGAGGATTCTCCTCACTGCTGCACAAAAGTAATATGTGCTAGAGGCGCCGCTAGGCCCCCCAACATGTCCTGATGCCCCTGACGAGGAAAAGGACGTCTTTATAACTCGTCAGGAGGACTACAACTTAGTTCATTGCGGCATACTGTATGGGCTAGAGCCAGAACTTCGAAAATGTTTCGAAAATGGCAATGCCTTTGATACCATGGGAGAATTGAAAATGATTTTCGATACCCATGCTGCCGTAGAGAGTCATAATGCTTCTGAAAAGTTCTTTAGCTACATGATGGAAGAGAACAGCTCCGTTAGTGAGCACGTACTCAAAATGTCTGGTTACGCCGATAAGCTTGTGTCCTTGGGAATAACGATTCCCATTGACTTAGGCATACATCGTGTTCTCCAATCTCTGCCACCTAGCTACAAGAGCTTCGTGATGAACTATAATATGCAGGGCATGAAGAAGTCTCTTCCCGAGCTTCTGGCAATGCTTAAGACTGCAGAAGTGGAGATTAGGAAAGAACATCAAGTGTTGATGATCAATAAGACCACCGGTTTCAAGAAGGACAAGAAAGGCAAGCAGAAGGGAAAGAAGGGCGGCAAATCTGTTGTCGCACCTAAAAAGAAACCCCGAGCTGGCCCTAAGTCTGACACCGAGTGCTACTATTGCAAGGGGACTGGCCATTGGAAGCGCAACTGCCCCAAGTATTTGGCGGACAAGAAGGCCGGCAAGTCAAACAAAGGTATATGTGATATACATGTTATTGATGTGTACTTGACTAGTACTCGTAGTAGCACCTGGGTATTTGATACGGGATCGGTTGCTAATATATGTAACTCGGTTCAGGGGCTACGGAACAAGCGACAACTAGCAAGGGATGAGGTCACGATGCGGGTCGGCAATGGATCAAGAGTTGATGTGATCGCCGTCGGAACGCTGCCTCTCCATATGCCGTCGGGATTAGTTATAAACCTGAATAATTGTTATTTGGTGCCTGCACTGAGCATGAACATTGTATCCGGATCATGTTTGATGCAAAGTGGTTATTTGTTTAAGTCTAAAAACAATGGTTGTTCGATTTATATGAATAATATCTTTTATGGTCATGCACCTGTGTTGAATGGTTTATTTCTGTTGGATCTCGATAGTAGTATTACGCATATTCATAATGTCAATGCTAAAAGAATTAAACTTGATAATGATATATCTGCATATATGTGGCACTGCCGTCTAGGTCATATTGGCGTTAAATGCATGAAGAAACTCCATTCTGATGGACTTTTGGAATCACTTGATTTTGAATCATTTGATACATGTGAACCATGCCTTATGGGCAAGATGACTAGAATGCCGTTTTCCGGTTCAATGGAACGGGCGACAGATTTATTGGAAATCATACATACTAATGTGTGTGGACCAATGAGTGTGTCGGCGCGAGGTGGATATCGTTATTTTGTTACTTTCACGGATGATTTGAGTAGATACGGGTATATCTATTTGATGAAACATAAGTCTGAAACCTTTGAAAAGTTCAAAGAATTTCAGAATGAAGTGGAAAATCATCGTAACAGAAAGATCAAATTTATGCGGTCCGACCGTGGAGGAGAGTATCTTAGTGACGAGTTTAGCACACATATGAAAGACTCTGGAATAGTTTCACAACTCACGCCTGCCGGAACACCACAATGTAATGGTGTGTCAGAACGTCGTAATCGTACTTTATTGGATATGGTTCGATCTATGATGTCTCTGACTGACTTGCCACTGTCATTTTGGGGTTATGCACCGGAAACCGCTGCATTCACTTTAAATAGGACACCATCTAAATCCGTTGAAAAGACACCGTATGAATTATGGTTTAGAAACAAACCTAAGCTGTCATTTCTTAAAGTTTGGGGATGTGATGTTTATGTGAAGAAACTTCAACCGGATAAACTCGAACCCAAAGCGGAAAAATGCGTCTTCATAGGATACTCTAAGGAAATGATTGGGTATACCTTGTATCACAGATCCGAGGGAAAGGTCTTTGTTGCCAAGAATGGATCCTTCCTTGAGAAGGAGTTTCTCGCGAAAGGTGCGAGTAGTCGGAAGGTAGAACTCGAAGAGGTTATTAAACCTTCTCTTCATGAAATGGCGAGTAGCGCAGCACTGGAAGTTGTTTCGGAGTTGACTTCACCTAATGAAGAGAGAGCTAATGATATTGATCATGAAACTCCGAAAGAGGACACTACCGAACCTCGCAGGTCAAGCAGGACACGTACAGCTCGTGAACTGTACGGCAATCCTGTTATGAATTTCATGATTGATGAAATAGATGATCCTGCCACGTATGAAGAAGCGATGATGAGCCCTGATTCCAACAAATGGCTAGAAGCCATGAAATCCGAGATGGAACCCATGTATGAAAACCAGGTTTGGACCTTGGTGGACTTACCTCACGATCGAAAGGTTGTTGAGAATAAATGGATTTTCAAAAGAAAAACTGATGCTGATGGTAATGTAACCATCTATAAGGCTCGACTTGTCGCAAAGGGGTTTCTACAAATTCAAGGAGTTGACTATGATGAGACATTCTCTCCCGTAGCGATGCTTAAGTCGGTTAGGATTATTTTAGCAATTGCTGCATATTTCAATTATGAAATATGGCAGATGGATGTCAAAACTGCGTTCCTCAATGGTAATATTGAAGAAGAGTTGTATATGATACAACCTAAGGGTTTTGTCGATCCTAAGGATGCTGATAAGGTGTGCAAACTTCAGCGATCCATCTATGGACTGAAGCAAGCATCCCGAAGTTGGAATCTCCGCTTTGATGAGGTGATCAAAGAGTTTGGATTTGTCCAAACTTATGGAGAGGCTTGTATTTACAAGAAAGTGAGTGGGAGCAATTTCTGATATTATATGTGGATGACATATTATTGATTAGAAATGATATAGATCTTTTAAACAGTGTTAAAAGTTATCTAAACAGCAAATTTTCGATGAAAGACCTTGGTGAAGCGTCATATATATTAGGCAAATCTATAGAGATAGATCAAGGCACCTAATTGGGCTATCACAGAGTACATAGCTTGATAAGATATTAAAAAAGTTTAATATGGACGAAAGTAAGAAGGGGTTCTTACCTATGTTGCAAGGCAAGACATTGAGTAAGACTCAAAGTCCGGCTACGGCGGAAGAAAGAGAGATAATGGATAAGATCCCCTATGACTCAGCCATAGGCTCTATTATGTATGACATGCTATGTACAAGACCGGATGTGGCACATGCTATTAGTTTGACTAGTAGGTACCAATCTGATCCAGGTTCGGAAGACTGGATAGCGGTAAAGAACATCCTCAAGTACTTGAGAAGAACTAAGGATATGTTTCTCATATATAGAGGTGAAGAAGAGCTAGTCGCTAAGTGTTATGTCGATGCTAGCTTTGACACCGATCCGGATGACTCTAAGTCTCAATCCGGATACGTATTTCTCTTGAACGGAGCAGCAGTTAGTTGGAGGAGTTCCAAACAACCTATGGTGGCTGGATCAACAACGGAGGCGGAATATGTTGCTTCTTCAGAAGTGGCGCAGGAAGCAGTTTGGATGAAAGAGCTCATTACAGAACTGGGTGTGGTTCCCAGTGCGTTGGACCTGATGGTGATCTATTGTGACAACAATGGAGTCATAGCCAACGCAAAGGAACCAAGGTCTCACAAGAATTCCAAACATATTAAGCGCCGGTTTCACTCCATCCGCGAGCATGTCAAGGATGGAGATATAAAGATTTGTAAAGTACACACAGACCTGTATGTAGCAGATTCGTTGACTAAAGTTCTCCCTAGGGCAAAACATGATCAACACCAGAACTCCATCGGTGTTAGATTTATCACTATGTGAACTAGATTATTGTCTCTAGTGCTAGTGGAAGACTGAAGGAAATATGCCCTGAGAGGCAATAATAAAGTTGTTATTATATATTCCTTATATATGATAGATGTTTATTTTGCATGCTATAATTGTATTGATAGGAAACATCAATACATGTGTGTTTAATAAACAAAAGGGTTCCTAGTTATGCCTCTCTTATAGACTAGCTTGTTGATTAACAAGATGATCAAGGTTTCCTGATCATGGACATTGGATGTTGTTAATAACAAGGTCACACCATTGGTGGAATGATGTGATGAACATTCATCCGAAGTATAGCATTACGATCAAGTCATTATGTTTATATTGCTATAACATCATATGAAGTAATCTTTATCCTTAGACCATGAGATCATGTTAATTGCTAACACCGGAAGAGTATCTTGATAACATCAAACGTCACACCGTAACAGGGTGACTATAAAGATGGGTTCAGTACTACGAAGGTGTTATGTTGAGACTCATGGATCAAGAATGGAATTTGTCAATCCAGATGACGATAGATATACTCTGGGCCCTCTCGGTGATATCACATTAGGATAGCTTGCAAGCAAGTGATGTGATCACTAGAATGTTATATCACGGGAACAAGAAAATAGTGCATGTCAGGAACGAGATCAAACTAGGTATTTGGATACCGATGATCGAATCTCGGACATGTATTATATCATGAGACAAAGGGATTAAATTGCTGACGTTAAAGGTTCTCACGATCACAGAAGTCATCGTTGAATATGCAGGAGTCAGTATGGATCTCCAGGTCCCGCTTCTGATTATTGATCTGAGAGGCGTCTCAATCATGCCTGCATTATTTGTGAACCGTAGGGTGACACACTTAAGGGTTGCCGGACACCATTTAGGAGCACATATGTTCCAGACAAAAGGTTTGCAAAGCGCAGGAAATGTTTCGATAGAAACAGGAAATGTTTCGATAGAAACCGGAATTGTTTCGGGTGAAATTGCAGAAAGTGGTTCTGCATGTGATATTGAAATGTTGCAAGGGGTTTTATGTGAATGTTTGTTAATTAAATTAATTAACAAAATTCTGAATAAAATAAATAAAAGAGTTTTATTAATTGAGAGTTGCATTTAATTTGGTGGAAATTAAATACATGTGAGTGGGATTTTGGGTGGAGGCCATGTTTATGCGAGTGGAGGTTCACCACATGAATGAAGGAGGGGAGGAGTCCCCCCCCATCATGCGCCGGCTATGGGAGGGGAGGGGTCTCCCTCCCTCCTATATAAAGCCCCCCTCTCCCCTCTCACAAACCACACCTCCTCGTGAAGGATCTCTCTCCCCCTCTAGATATTCCCCCATGGTCTCGGATTAGCGAGATACATGTTCCCGGTGGCCTTGCGTCTGGAAGGAGTTGCTGCTTCCGCTGATTCGCTGGAGCGAGGAGGTGGAGGTTGTCCGGTGGCTTGAACGTGTGTGCGAGGACGGATGCGCTGCTGATTTGCGGCGCTCGGACTTCCACACGATCTTGAGATCGGCAAGTGTACGACTACATCAACCACGAGTTCCTAATCGTTAAGAAAACTCGTTGTCTTCGAGGGTAAGTTCTCCATGGATGTATGTCCACCCGTTGCTCTATATCTAGTAGATAGATCTTGCCGTATAGTTCTTATCGTAGAATTTTTTTTGTTTTCTATGCTGCGGACCCAACAAGTTCATGGCAGGACAGCCCAGGGAGGGCCCTGTCCCTCACCAGGCAAGGGCCTAACCAGAATCCGGCCCACACCCTGCAGAGGCGACGGTGGATGAAAATGACTCTCCCATGGTGATCCACGCGGACGACTCGAGCCCGGAGGGGGTGAACCTGAGGAAGGAAGTGACGGCGAAAACCAAGGTGGCAAGGGCAAGACACAGCAGGGTGGTCACAAAAGGAGCTTGAGGAACAAGGGCGAGGCAGCGACATCTTCTGTCGCAAAAGCTCAATGTCGTACGGCAGAGAAGAACCTGGACAAAGGTGAGCCAAAATTCATGACCCTCGACTCTTTACCTGAATCCCATCTCTTAGAGGTTGCCAAAGATTGCTCAGTCATTTTTGTGCCTGCGTCAGGCACTCCCGTGGAGGCCCTGTCTCTGATCCGAGCCAAGGAGGCAGCTCAAGCTGCGATTGCAAAAAAGGAATTTCGCCTGGAACAACTCAGGTTGGCTACGGCGACCAGGGAGGCGGCCGAGCCAAATGAATTGTCGAGGAAGGCTAGGGAATTGGGAACCCAGCTGGACACAAAACCGACGAAGGCGGGCAAATGTAGACGCTATAATAGTAAGAAAACACCCCCTGACGATCGCCGCTGACCATACGCAAGGGGACGTCCAAACGCAAAGGTTCTAGGTGAAGGGCTTAATCTGGAACTTGCGAGGATTTGGCAGCCCAGGGAGGGTCGGCCAACTTAAATCATACCTTAGATAACCTTGTAGACTTTGTGGGTTTGCAAGAAACGATTCGACAAGAGTTCTCTCTCAGCGAGCTCAGGAACTTAGAGGGATGCAACCAGTTCGTGTGGAACTGGCTCCCGGCTTCCGGTCACTCGGGCGGCCTGCTTTTAGGCTTTAAAGACGATACCTTCGAAGTGGGAGAATGGAGAAAAGGGGAGTTCTTTATCAGTGTGTTGGTTTACCACAAGAGTAGGAGATCGAACAATTTTTGTTCTAGTTTACAGACCGACGGATCATTCCAGGACTAGGGAGTTCCTGGCTGAACTGGAGAGGGAAGTGGCTGGGGCCCAGTTCCCGGTTGTTATTGGGGGTGACTTCAGTTCCCTGTTGTTATTGGGGGTGACTTCAATCTTATCCATGGGCCAGGTGACAAAACCAACAACAACATATGCTGGCCTAGAGTTCACCAGTTCAACGCCTAAATAGCCACGATGGCTCTGAGCAAGTCGGGGCTTGATTCACATGGACTAATAAGAGACTGGACCCGGTCAGATTAGTCTTGGATAGGGTTTTTGTCTCACCCACATGGGAAGCAATCTACCCTCTTTGCCCCCTTACGGCTGAGACACGGATATGTTCTAACCATACATCCCTGATCCTGGCCTCAGGGGAAGAGGCATCGTTGAGGAAGGGTCGTTTCTTTTACCAGACTTGGTGGGCAGGGGTACTGGGCTTCGGGTGCCTGACTCGGGACAAGCTCTTTGAGATCGCGCTCCTAGGAGGGAGGCATCGGCATGTGATAGAATTCTGGCAGATGTGGTCCAGGGGAATTAGGCAATTTCTTAAAGGATGGTCGGGGATCCTGGGGAGAGAGCGGACGCGAGGGCTTCAATCCTCGAACAAATTAAGGAGTTGGGCGCCCTAGCAGACAGCTCCGGCCTGGACTAGGAGGGATGGTCCCTGCGCTACCATCTGGAGGAGGTTCTAATGGACATGGCCAGAGTAGATGTGGAATACTGGAGGCAGCGTGGACGAATAAACTGGACTTTAAAAGGGGATGCCAACACTACCTATTTTCATGCAATAGCGAATGGGAGGCATTGGAAGTGTCAGATTGCTAGCTTAATTACGGACCATGGGAAGGTCTTGGAACATAAGGACCTTTAGAAACTCATATATCAGTTTTATAGGGACCTTCTAGGATCCAAAGGGGAAAAACTCGCTGGACTCTTGCTCCAGACAGTTGGCAGGGCAGAAAACTTATTTCTAGGGAGGAAAATGACATGCTTGCCGTAACCTTTTCATTGGAGGAACTAGACTTGATTCTAGGTGATATGAAGAGTGACTCGGCCCCGGGCCCAGACAGCTTCCCGGTGGCCTTTTTCAAACTGTTCTAGGGAACGATTAAGGCCACGATTCTAGATATTCTTAATTCGTTTATGCTCGGTATTGTAGATATCTCCAGACTTAACTATGTTGTGTTGACCCTCATCCCTAAGGTTGTAGGAGCGGACTCGATTAAATTGTTCAGACCTATAGCTTTAATTAACGTCATTTTCAAGGTCGTGGCAAAGGCGTACGCCACCAGACTTGCCCCTATTGCCCATAGGACGATAGATTGCTGCCAGACGACTTTTATAAAATGCAGGGGGTTGCACGAGGGAGTGCTGGCTCTCCAAGAAATCATTCACGAGGTCAAATCATCATGTCAAAAGGGTGTATTCGTTAAACTAGACTTTGAGAAAGCCTACCATCGAGTAAACTAGGAGTTTCTTCGATTTGTGCTTACTAGAAAGGGCTTTGAGCCGTTTATTGTACACCGTATCATGTAATTGGTCTCGGGGGCCATACAGCAATAAACATCAATGGGGATATTGGACCATACTTTAGAAATGAATGAGGGGTTAGGCAGGGAGACCCACTCTCCCCACTCCTTTTTGACTTCATGGCGAATTCCCTGGCGATGATCTTGGAGAAAGCAAGGATAGCGGGACACGTTAAAGGGCTGATCTCTCACCTCATTCCAATAGGGGTTTCCCACCTACAGTACGTGGATGACACAATGATTATGTTTGAACCTGATCCGCTCTCAATTGCCAACATAAAATTCTTGTTTCTGTGCTTTGAAAATATGTCGGGGCTCAAAATCAATTTCAACAATTGTGAGGTGGTCATCATGGGGATGGACCATGGGGAGAAAGTGAGGATTACAAACCTCCTTAACTGCAAACTTGCATCCTTCCCCATCAAATATCTTGGTTTGCCAGTAGGGAACAAACGACTCTCTCTCAAGGACTGAGAGTTCCTGACAGAGAGGGTGGGACATTGAGTGGACCCATGGCAAGGAAAATTTACTACCGTGGCGTCTAGACTCGTGCTCACCAACTCCTGCCTTTCAATCCTTCCGACATTTGCCATGTGCCTTCACCTGCTCTACGACGGTACACACAAGCCAATGGACAGAACCAGGTACAGGTTCTTCTGGGAAGGGGTGGGAGATGCCAGGAGATACCATCTTGTTAATTGGGCAACCATTTGCAAACCCAAGGACTTGGGGGGTCTGGGGTCATTAACACCAAGGTCATGAATGTTGGTTTATTCGCCAAATGGATTTGGGGGCTCTATCAACAGGAGAAGGGTCTATGGGCAGAGATTATCAGGGCCAAGTACCTCGTGGAGGGGGACGTGCTCACTACCAACTCTAACAAAGGTTCACATTTTTGGAAGAACATACAGAAGATCAAACACATGTTCAAACAAGGGGCTAAGTTTGAGGTCCAGAATGGCAAATCCACTATGTTTTGGATGGAATGGTGGACTAGCAATGGGCCCTTGAAAGACCGTTTCCCTCTTCTATTTTCCATTTCTGCCAACCCTTCAATCTTGGTCCAAGAGGCCAAGGCAGGAGGCACTTGGAATCCGGGTTTCCAGCGCGCCCTGGGAACGCCCGAAGCGATTGAGTGGGAGAACTTGGGATGTGAAATCGACCAATTCAATCTTTAGGCATAGAAAGATAAGGTAACCTGGACCCTGGAAGCATCGGGATGCTTCTCGACCAACTCCATGTATAAGAACCTTTGCTAAGGTGAGAACACGGTCTACTTCAGAGACGTGTGGAGGACAAAAATCCCTTTGAAGATCAAAATCTTCCTTTGGAAGCTTATTAGAAATTGTCTCCCCACCTGCGAACAAGTCTAGATCCGTCACGGCCCATCAAATGGAAACTGCGCTGTGTGGGGATTTAGAGGATGTAAACCATATTTTATTTCAGTATCACCTAGCTAGATTTATGTGCGCATGTGTGAGGGACCTGATTGCGTGTGCATGGAACCCAACAGGGGTTGGAGATTTCATGGTAATTGCCCAAACGCTTCAGGGCAAGCCGGGGAGGCTGGTCTGGCTATGCTTTGCTGCCATGATCTGGGCACTTTGGAACATTCGTAGTAAGCTTACTATTGAACATATTTGTATCTCCTCGCCTGCTGATTGCATTTCTCAAATGATCAAATTCCTGCAGACATAGAAGATTCTCAGGAAGCGCAAGGATCGGTAGGCTCTGATGCTGGCGATATCTGTACTTAGAGCACTCCGCACCAAGACTCGCCAACTATAGTCGGCGGGCTTCTTTTGCTCTTTCTAGTTCTCACCTGGATGCTTGTCCGTTTTGTATGCTATGTGCCCTCGGGGCGGTACCTGTGCTACTTGGGTCTGTAAGTGGATCGTCTTTATGTCTGGATGCTATGTCGTGAACTCTTGTGTGGCTTTATAATATAAACCTGGACCTTTGGCCTTTGGTTTAAAATGTACGTTTCTCAAACTTTATACTAGTTCTCACTTTTCAAACTTTGCAACAAACTTAGGTTGGTTTTAAATTTAATTTGGCTGACTGGTTTTTAAATAAAAAATGTGCAACTTGTGTTTATAATGTGCAAATACATTTTTGTGTTATTTACGATTACTCAACTCATAAAGATACGAAATTTAATGGTACAGAACGATTATTGATAATTTTGTGCTAAAAATATATATTCATATTTTTTATACATTTTTGGCAAATTTTATTTAATTATTATTATATTTTTGTATTTTCAACCGGCTAATGGCTACGAGAATTTCCTCGAATCAAGCTTCCGCCCCACTATATTGATATAGCAACCACCACGATACAACCAAGATAGTCTCGAACGAAGTAAAATGCCCGGGAAGCCGTAAAGACACATCCAAAGGAACAAAGAAGAAACAAAATGCAGACATAGGCGGATCCACTAAACGAAGGAAACTCGCAACCGTTGTGCCATTCGGAGGAGTACCACCACACTCCTAGCATCGAACCATCAAGTACTACCTCTGTTTGGGATTATAGGTCCCGGGAGGTTTTTTATATTGTTTGAGATTATAAGGGTTATCTCATTTATTAGTCTCTCTCGTCCAATGCATGTTCTTCTTTTCCTCTCACTTTTCTAATGCATGTAAGACTATTGGTGCATGTAAAGAATAATGAGAGAGTTATGGAGTATTTTAGTATTAGCAACTTGGCCCTGAGGACTAATAATCCCGAACAGAGGTAGTACCAAGCAACACCTTTAAGAAGGGAAGCGCGACGCTACTGCCTGGACCAGAGACTGGTCCTAGGGTTTTCCCGGCACGCAGAGGGAACTGGATGACAGGTAGCCACGACACCCTCCGAGTAGGAATGGTGCCGCCCTCGGATGGCACCGCGTCGGTGTTGGGCGATCTGATGCAAAGGATCCCCACGAGGTCGAGGCCTCGACACCACCAAACTTGTCACCCACGACCATGCGCCACTATAGTCACGAAGCCGTCATCGTCGTTTCACCAAGGTTACCGTCACGAGGCCTACAAGGCGGAGACGAGAAGTAGCTTGAATCAGGGTCAGAAGGACTGCGGCCTATTGGGAGGGAACAACCTCCACCGCTAAAGACAGTAGTCGACCGGACGTGGCGACAAGCACACTAGTCCCCGTTGGGTCCGACAGGCCTAGCAGGCCCGCAAAGCCCCCATGGGGGTTACACCAGTCCCAATAGGGTCTAGTCAAGCCAGGATTAGGCCTATGAAGCCCGCCGCCACGTTGCACCAAGCTGGTCGCCTTCACCGCTAGCACCCGACCGATCTACCTCGCCACCGCCTGCAGGACGAGCAGCACATAGGGCAGAACAGCCCACCCCCGACCCAGATGGGGCCCTGCGGGCCTAGATCTGGGCCGCAGGGGGCTAGCCGGTGCCGCCCTGCCACTGCTAGCTGTGTCCGCCCCGTGCTGCCCCACAGGTAGTCTTCCGCGCTGCCATGTCGTCGCCTCCCAGCAGGAGCTGGGTCGTCGCCGCCCTAGGGAACACCGCGCCATGGGGATATGTAACAACCTCGGACCCTACGCTCTAAGTTCAAGCCTGGATGAACCAAAAGTGGTTAAAGTAGTACAGCGGGGGCCCAGCGGCCACCCGCGTGTAGGCCCGTCGGCCGCCCTAACCACTTCCAAGAACATTGGGACAAGAGCGAGCGGCGTAGACAACATGCGAAGAGATCAAATACATACACAAGTGAGTATGTATGCAAGCTACCTTACAACAGTTCTCAGAGCCATATCATCTAAAAGAAATAGAAATATTGCAACGTCATACGGCAAGATCCAAATATCCTAGATAGAGATAATAGTGTAGGATAGCTCCTCATACATCAATCAACAGAGTATCAAGCGGAAGCGGGAAACAAGATCCGAGTACGGACAAGAAGCAAATCGGCATAAGATGCCACATAAAGAAGCACATCCCGCCCACAGATCTCACGGATCCCCATCCCCGGAATCTCTACACCGAGTGATCGTTGCCAACATCATCTATCTCCTCCACCCAGTATCCATCTTGCGGATACACATGTTCATCTGAATCAAACAATTTATCGTGTGAGACCTTAGGGGTACTCAGCAAATCTTTATGCCTCTAAAGGGGACATATATCTGGGGTGACGCAATTGCAGCAAAAGATAATAACTAACAATTCTATAGATACTCACTAACCATCTGCCTAACCAAAGATAGACGGATGTCCGTTAATTAGTGACAACAATTATAACAGTGTATAGTAACAGATCCATCCTCCTTCTCGCTTACCAACGAGAAAGCGGACGAACAACCCATCTGTTGGCAGTTTTATTACTCAATCCATGAATATTGCACCATCTACTAGTCAGGTATTTAGTCAAATTAAAAGCGATACTTTAGTTATACTTGTCTATGATCGAGAAACTGTGCTCCAAGTCGTCCATAACCGCGGACACGGCTTTCAGAAAGATTTACCCTGCAGGGGTGCACAAATAGCAACACACACTCGATCAACCTCGGAAAAACCAACGTAAACCCAACGAGGCATTCACGACAAAGCGATCACAGGATTCATAAAATATTTCAGGGGGCCACCCCACTAAGCTACCCGCAACGAAGTTGCCTGGCTCCGGAACGGACCCATGGTTTGTGTGGACGGCGGTAAATGACTGGGAACCCGAAAGTGTGACTAGGCTTGTTGATACAGCGGAAACGTGTCACGATCCAAAATAGTACAGGTGCTCCTCGCACAATCTTAAATAAAACAATAAAGCATGGCATAAGTACAGGATAGTAATAAAACCCCAAACTAGTTTGTGGCCCCAAGAAATAGAAATGAATCAAGCTCTGGCTCAGGGGGGTCCACGGCCTCCCAGATGTGGATAGTGCGAATAGTCAAGGAACATGAATCAAGTACTCGGGGTCTTACGGGACACAAGTGAGCAGGAAAAACCAAATAACAGATATTGCCCACCGGTGCCTCTTTCATTAGTTATCCCATACTACTCAGGTTAAGTTGTTTAGGTACCTTGTTATCCATCAGACTCTCACATACCCTACACATGCTGTTCTACGACTCGCATGGCTCAAACAACTCCTGTAGTAAGGGCTCATGGGATGGAGGAACAAGCTCGGTGGGGTATAAAGTAAAGGCTATGCAGTACTTGGGATTCAATTTAATGCATTCGCGACTCAATGATGCAAGAATAAGATAGAGACAATAGATACTATATGTATGCAAGCATGTGGTAGTGCTTGCCTGGCAGCTCAGCGACTTTCTGCACAATCTCTTACTGGTTGGTAGCTGCGCTTCTGACTTTTTAGTTGTAGGAATATGGGCTTCTCTTTCTCCAGCGCCTGCTAGCGTCAGAGGCTGTCGCGAGAGATGGATCTGGGTAATACTCCTGGGATTCCTGATATTTCCCCTGCTCGGCGTCTATTCGAAAGAAGAACCAAACAAACAAGGGCCAGCATAAATATAATGCGCAAACATATAAATAAAATGCGATAAGCAAACAATCATACCATGATTAATGATGCACAAATTACATGGCATAACATAGCATGGCATGGGTGAGGTGTGGGGTATAAGAATAAAGCATTTTATTAAGTTTTTAGTCATGTTTTGCTCCCATATAACTTGCTGTCCATCTAATATTTATATGATGCATGCTTCAATTCATAACATGGAATGCATAATCAGAACGGGTTCGTCGCGCTGATCGATTTATACATATTATTTGCCAAATTTGGACTTATAGAATTAAAGTTATTAATTATTTAAGAAAAGACATTTATTAGCAATTAAATTATTTCGAAATTTTAAGTTGCTAAAAAAAATATTTTTGATAGTATAATGTTAATCCTTGCATATTTCTGCCAAGAAAACATATATTATATGTTGTATTTAGGTTTAGCATTTAAAAGATATTGATCATATGCATTTACATCATTTGGGTTAATGGGTCAAGAGATATGAAATTTGTAGGTTTTAGTACTTAGAAAGAAAAAAAATAGTTAGTGGAGAATTTTTAGAGTGGTGGAAAGGTAAAAACAGATGTCTCGTGTTCTACAGATAATATGATTGGAAAAAAAATTGATGGTATGCTACCAAACCAGGGGGACAAACCAAGATTTTAGATTTTTAAAAGAAGTCCAAAACGGAGGTGTACCGAGGAGGAGGACATCGTGCAGAAGAATAGAAGGTGGCAATTTTATAGCTAGATCCCGGCCAGTGCACCTGATACATGAGTTAGCACAAAACTGTACTGAATGCATTTGAACTGATCAGGGTCAACTGGCCAAGCAAGTAGGCACACAGGTGAATCAAACGTGATGTGCAAAACCAGCTAGCTGATTTGAATAAAAACATGTGTGCTTGGAGTATGCTGAATAAAACCTTGACGAGCGCGTGCGCGACTGCTTGCTAGCAAGGGACTCGGCCACGGTGGTCACAGACGGGCAACACCCTGTGAACAGGTGCGCACGCACGGTCACAGCAGAACAGCCGGGCGAGTTAACTGAATTTCTCTCGTTGGTTTTCAGAGTTAGAACAAACATATAAAAACAGAGAGGAAAAAGGAGTGTTAAATAGCGCCGGAGGGATTTGATCTCTGGTCTCCTGGGTTACTGAACAGAGTACTAGCTGCTAGGATGGTCAAGGATCAGACGTGGGATGAAATTCAATCAAACACAGCTGGATTTCCGTCTTCTGCTGAAACTGACGAGAAACAGAGTTGCATTTCTGAATCTCACGCACACAGGTGCAGCATCTGCGGTGAAACGGAAACATACATCGACGATCCGGGCTAGACTAGATCAGGGAAGGAGGGGAATGGGGAGAGACTAACCACGAAGCCGGCTGTGGCCTCAGTGGGCTTGGGGGCGGCCGGAAACGACGGTGGCGGTGATGGATTTCGGCAGCGGACGAGACGCTCGGCTCGGACGGTGTTGCCGACCGGAAGTAGTCCTGGGATGGTCTGGATCCTCCTTCAGTGGCGCGTTCAATGCAAGTATCGACGGAGAAGCTGCTCTGCTACCTCTCAGTCTTCGGCAACGACGGCGGCGACGGCCATGGCGGCGGTGGAGGAGAAAAGGAGGAAAAAAACTGGAAGGGGCTCGCTAGGGTTTGGGAAGGTGGAGAAAGAAAAAGAATATAAAATTATATAGCCCAAAGTAGACTAACGGATTTAGTGTCAACTTCTGCTTTTAGTTAAATAAGAGAACCTTTTGCAATTTTTAAACGGGCCGAAGAATATATGTGACTAGATAAAAGGCTTAGCTGGTTAGAGAGGGTCTAGCTTGGTCTTTAGGTTTTTGATCCCACCAACCAACCACTTGAAAAGACCAAGGCAAAACAAAAGAACAAGAAGGAAGGAACCAAAAGGGTGATGTCCATATTTCATGTGAGGAGAGAACCCATGCATGTACTACGTGTGGTGAAGACAAAGCAATGGTACCCTATATGTGGTGTTTAAGGTGGAAAAAAAATGTTGGTGTTCATGCATATGGGTCATATATGTGAAAACATAAATGAGAATATGCATGGCATGGATATATGGTTGTTGCCATGATGATTTCTTGTTTGTACCACACAAGGAGAGGATGACACATAGAAGAGAAAGACTTTTTCCTTTTTCATGGCACATTTGAAAACAATGGTCATATTTGAATGAAAGGGAGCCACTATAATGGGTGTGTATTCCCTTTTTTTTTATGTGCTCAACATGCATGCAAATAATCCCATTATTCAAATAGAACCAAATAGAGGAAAACATAAGGACACTATCCCCACCTAACCATGCAAGGATGGCCATGTAAGCTTCCACACTACATATTATGAAGATAACATGAGAACATGTATGGAAACAAGTAGCTCAAAGATAAGGATCCATACTCAATAGTAAGGAGCTTGAGGTAAAACCAAGAAGACACAAATGCTCACCTTAGTGGGATGGTAGCGTTATGGGGTGGAAACAAAGATATATGGTGGAGTCAAGAAAAGATATGTCCCCAACTCAACTTGGGCATCAAGCATTTATCAAGAATCAAATACAATGTATCAAGAGGCAAATACAATTAATAGTGCATATGAGATAAGAACCAAAAGAAAAGGATTTTTATATGATGCTCAAATGCAAGGTGGCATGATGACATGAGCATGATATAATTATGATGCAACAATTATATGTAGGAAGTAGCATTTTATTATTAGACCATGTAGCATTACAGATGTTAGACAGATGGGATGCTACAGGATAGGCCCCGACCACCATCTGCAAGCCACAGGGAGAAGATCACCACCGCCGGTGCCACCCGAGAGGAGCCCGGTGGCCTCTGCTAGCGGCGACGTCGGGGGAGGGCTGGAGGCGAGATGGAGGCGGGCTCGCTCCCGTCGCAACGTTGGGGGCGAGAGGGATGAGAGAGGGAAGCTATCGGGTCCCGCTATGAGAATTTCAATCTAGTACTATGGAGTGACTCTTTATTTTGTAGCACATACTCTTTGAGATGATTTTTACCCGTTTGAACGCAACCACCAAAATGGTTTGAAGTCTCTTTTTTTTCATACCCACATTTGTCTTATCTCCTGTGTATCTAATGCACGGGGCCTCGTAGTGGACCAAGTGCACTCTTGTCTTATCTTTTTAAGAGGAAATCATAGCATTAATTACTCTAGATCTTAAGCGTGAGCAAAAGCCTAAGCATGCCGTTCTGTGACGCTGACTTGTGTGACATGTGGCGACCGTCTTAGACCGACATGTTTTACTCCCATCTCCCCGAATAGCCAAGCAAAAAAATAACCTAGGATTCGTTCTCCTCCCCACCTGCTCGATCTCCGCCCACCGACAGCGGCATCGCCACCCTCGCCCTTCTCCAGCGCAAGGAACGGGAGTATTCCCTTCAACGTCGTGGATTCCCATGCCCCTCTACCCCCACCCGTGGGCAACTATTGTCGGTTCATTCTCCTCCCACCTGCTCGATCCCCGCCCACCGGCTGAGGCATCACCACCGCTGACCTTCTCTGGCGAGCTCGAACTCCACCGACGGCTCCTTGATTCCATGAAGAGGGGTGGCCGCCACATCTGGTTGCGAACGCATCCCGACCGTGATGACGCAGAGGCGAACGCACATAAGTAGCTTCACTTTCGTCCAGCATGGCCTAAACCGCCGCCGTTGATGACCAGGATGATGTGGTGGGGTGGTCTCTGGCTCTACATTCACAGGTAACCTCCTCTCTTCCTCCTCTATGTAGCAGCAACAAATCGTGATAGACTGCAAATCACAACACCGCCGGTGCTCTCCGGCTGCCTATGTCCATACGATCTCTAGCCCTAGGTTTCTTACATCGGCTCCTGTTCTGCCCCACTCGATGACTGCCTATGGCTCCAATGCACTGTTGCACCCTAGCAGTGGGTGGCCCCTCGTGCCTGGTCATTGCTCCCATGTGCCACTGGTATAAAAAGGGTCTTTGGTCCAGCACCCAAATACCATTAGTCCTGGTTCGTTTCCTTAACCGGGACCAATGCCACGCACCGGTCCCGATTCATGCCGCCTGAGCATTGGTCTCGGTTCATCTCTAAGCATTGGTCCCGGTTCGTGGCATGAACCGGGACCAATGCCACCGCGACGCACACGTGGTGCTTTGTGGAGCATTGGTCCCGGGTCATGCCACGAACCGGGACCAAAAACCCCGCGACGGTCCACAATCCGGTACAATCTAAATTAATTTGAGGCAGAAATTGAATCGAGGCAGAAATTGAATTGATCAGTATTTTTTAAAAAATCTTCCACAAATTAATCGAGACAAAGATCTAAATTGAGACATTTTATTAATTCGACCACAAATTCTTTCCAAACAAAGGTGCGATTTTATAAATTCTTCCTAGTCGACAATTTCACTTCCGCTGCCGCTATCCTCTGAGCCGCCGGCTTCCTCGTCGTCGTCGGACGAAACCTCTACGATTACCGCATTGTTCGGGAGACGGAGCTCCTCTGCGCGGCTAGCGGCGTCGATGGCGGTGTAGATGGTCCGTCCAGGGATGGACCAAAACCTCTCCCGCCCTTCTCGGTTGCAGAGATCCGGGTGCACCACGCGCCCGTCCACAATGCGGTTGCCAAGCTTGGCCTTCCGCTCCTTCTTGAATAGCCAGGGCCAGTACGGGCTGGCCGCCGCATACCGGGGCAACGCCCTCTTCCACACGGGCATCTGGCGGTGACGCTCCGCGATTATGCTCTCCATCTCGTATCCGCCAGGGACGAGGAGCGGAGCCACCGGCACACCCGCGTAGCTGATGCGCCATCCGGCGGGCACCGTCGCGTGCGGCGGCGCGAGGATGTCGTAGTACGCGAACATCGCCGCCTCGTAGAAGTTGAGCGTGGGCACCTCCATGGCAGCGTGGTGGAGATTGGAGAGGGAGGGGAGGCGAGACGACGGTGCGGTGGAGAGGTGTAGAGGGCGAGGCGATGGCATGGTGGAGACTGTAGAGAGGCCGAGGCGATGGTGAAAGCGATGCGTTGTGGCCTCATATTTATACGCGGGGACGACGAAGCGACGGTGGGCATTGGTCCCGGTTCATGCCACGAACCGAGACCAAAGCCCCTCCCCGCGACACGTGGCGGCCCAATGACGCCCCCCCACCCAGTTCATTGGTCCCGGGTCGTGCCATCAACCGGGACCAATGACCTGGGTGGGGGCGCGTTGCTGGGCCGCCACGTTTTGCGCGAGAGGGGCTTTGGTCCCGGTTCATGGCATTAACCGGGACCAAAAACCCTCTCCTGGCTATAAATAAGTCCAACCCATCCAGTTATTTTTTCTGGAATTTTGTGTGGGAGGTGGATGCTAGGTTTTTTTTCTTCACACTGCACACAAGGTGTTCGACGAAATGTCCGAGTCACGTTAAATTCGCACAACACGGTATCCTCAGCCGAGGTTAGCAACCTTATCTTCTTTATCTGTAATTGATACAAAAATATTGCATGTGTCCATGTAGGGTGGTCATTTCATTATTCACGATGTCATTGTCATGGTTAATTATTATGACGCAGATCGATGCGCGGATGCGATGGATGTATGGCGACCGACGCAATTCCGATTTTATTGTAGGCCTGCATAAATTTATCGATTTGTCTAAGGCAAACAAAGTGCATAATTTTATGCCTTGTCCCTGCGTCGACTGTTGGAACGTGGCGGAGCACTCTGCCCCAAGAATCCTTCAAAGCCATCTGCTTTAGAGAGGTTTCATGCGCGGATATTATCGTTGGGCCATGCACGGAGAAAGAGGGGTTAGGCTAGAAGAAAATAAAGAAGAGGAGGATGATGACAACTATCCTATGTCCACTGAAGAATACGGTGATACTTCAACGGAAGACAATGAAGAAGAGGGAGGCGGCAATGAAGAAGAACAACAGGCATCGGATGAGCCCGCTGATGGTCTTAGTCGGGTCATTTCTGATGCAAAGCAACAATGCGATACAGAAAGGGAGAAGCTTAAGTTGGAGGCCATGCAAAAGGATCACAAAAGGTTGTTATACCCAAATTGAGAAGATGGCAGCACAAAGCTCGGTACCACACTTGAACTGCTGAAATGGAAGACGGAGACTGGCTTATCTGACAAGGGATTTGAGAAGTTACTGAAAATAATGAAGCCGAAGCTTCCAAAGGATAACGAGCTGCCTGAGAAAACGTACGAATCAAAGAAGACTATCTTCCCTCTAGGATTAGATGTGGAGAAGATACATGCATGCATTAATGACTGCATCCTGTACCGTAGTGAGAAGTACGAGAATATGGATAAATGCCCGATATGCACTGCATGTCAATACAAGATCAGACAAGATGACCCTGGTGATGTTGAGGGCGATGACGAGCCCCCATGAAGAGGGTTCCTGCTAAGGTTATGTGGTATGCTCCTATAATACCACGGTAGAAACGTTTGTTCAGAAACAAAGAACATGCCAGGTTGTTGCGATGGCACAAAGAAGAGCGTATGAAAGACGGGAAACTGAGACACCCCGCCGATGGGTCGCAGTGGAGAAACATCGAGAGAAAGTACTCGAACTTTCCAGGCGACGCGAGGAACTTATGGTTTGGTCTAAGTACAGACGACATGAATCCTTTTGGGGAGCAGAGCTACAGTCACAACACCTAGCCAGTGACTCTATGTATCTACAACCTTCCTCCTTGGTTGTGCATGAAGCGGAAGTTCATTATGATGCCAGTCCTCATCCAAGGACCGAAGCAACCCGACAATGACATTGATGTGTACCTAAGGCCATTAGTCGATGAACTTTTGCAGTTATGGGCAGAACCAGGTGTAAAGGTGTGGGATGAGCACAAACAGGAGCCATTTGACCTACGAGCATTGTTGTTCGTAACCATCAATGATTGGCCTGCTCTTAGTAATATTTTAGGACAGTCAAACAAGGGATACAATGCATGCACGCACTGTTTAGATAAGACTAAAGGTACATATTTGGATAAATGTAAGAAGGTTGTGTACCTGGGGTGTCATAAATTTCTTCCGACCAATCATCAAGTAAGAAAGAAAGGCAAGTATTTCAACGGTGAGGCAGATTACCAGAAGAAGCCTAAGCTCCCTAAAGGTGCTGATGTATTTGGTGTGGTGAAGGACCTAGAAGTAATCTTTGGAAAGGGTCCTGGCGGTCAATCTGTTCCGAAAGACCCCATTACCGTACACATGGCCATGTGGAAAAAGAAATCTATATTTTGGGAGCTTGAGTATTGGAAAGACCTAGAGGTCCGTTCTTCAATCAACGTGATGCACGTGACAAAGAATCTTTGCGTGAACCTGCTAGGCTTCCTGGGCATGTATGGGAAGACAAAAGATACACCAGAAGCACGGGAGGACCAGCAACATATCAAAGACCCATACAACAAGCATACTGATAAAGGACGTGAATACTTAAGCAGCTACGCTCTTACAAAAGCAGAGAGAGAAATCTTTTTTGAAGTCCTTTACAGTATCAAGGTCCCGGCTGGCTTCTCGTCAAATATAAAGGGAATAATAAATATGGCAGAGAAAAAATTTCAGAACCTGAAGTATAAAGATTGCCACGTGATTATGACGCAGTTGCTTCCGGTTGCATTGAGGGGGCTTCTATCGGAAAATGTTCGATTAGCCATTGTGAAGCTATGTGCATTCCTCAATGCAATATCTCAGAAGGTAATCGATCGAGAAAGTCTGGAAAGGCTACAGAAGGATGTGGTCCAATGTCTTGTCAGTTTTGAGTTGGTGTTCCCCCCATCGTTCTTCAATATTATGATGCATCTCTTAGTTCACCTAGTCGAAGAGATTTCCATTCTCGGTCCTGTATTTCTGCACAATATGTTCCCCTTCAAGAGGTTCATGGGAGTCTTAAATAAATATGTTCGTAACCGTGCTAGGACAGAAGGAAGCATTATTGGGTCCGCAGCATAGAAAACAAAAAATTTCCTATGATGAGAACTATACGCCAAGATCTATCTACTAGATACAGAGCAACAGGTGGATATACATCCATGCAGAACTTACCCTCGAAGACAACAGAGTTTTGTTAACGAGTTGGAACTCGTGGATGATGTAGTCGTACGCTTGCCGATCTCAAGATCATATAGAAGTCCGAGCGTCACAAATCAGCAGCGCATCCGTCATCACACACACGTTCAAGCCACCGGACAACCTCCACCTCCTCGCTCCAGCGATGCAGCGGAAGCAGCAACTCCTTCTAGACGAAATGCCACCGGGAACATGTATCTCGCTAATCCGAGACCATGGGGGAGTAATTCTAGAGGGGGAGAGAGATCCTTCACGAGGAGGTGTGAGGAAGAAGGAGTGAGAGGGGGCCTTTTATAGGAGGAGTGGGGGTACCCCTCCCCATGGCCGGTGCCCCATGGGGGGTGACCCCTCACCTCCCCCATTCATGTGGTGGTAACTCCTCCACATTAAAATGCCCCTTCACATTCTCTTTTAAAGTCTCCACTTTAAATGCATTAAATTTCTATAAGTTTAATGCTCTCTCATTTAATAAAATTATTTTATTAAATTGATTCAGAATTTTGTTAATTACTTTAATTAACAAACATTAACATAAAACCCCTTGAAACATTTCAATATCACATGCAGAACCACTTTCTGCAATTTCACCCGAAACAATTTCGGTTTCTATCGAAACAATTCCTGCGCTTTGCAATCCTTTCGTCTAAAACATATGTGCTCCAAGATGGTGTCCGGCAACCCTTAAGTGTGTCACCCTACGGTTCACGAATAATGCAGACATGATTGAGACTCCTCTCAGATCAATAATCAGAAGCGGGACCTGGAGATCCATACTGACTCTTGCACATTCAACGATGACTTCTGTGATCGTGAGAACCTTTATCGCTACTAACTTAATCCCTTTGTCTCATGATATATAATACATGTCCGAGATTCGATCATTGGTACCCAAATACCTAGTTTAATCTCGTTACCGACATGCACTCTTTTCTCGTTCCCGTGATATAACATTCTAGTGATCACATCACTTGCTTGGAAGCTATCTTAATGTGATATCACCGAGAGGGCCCATAGTATATCTATCCGTCATCGGGATTGACAAATTCCACTCTTGATCCATGAGCCTCAACATAACACCTTCGTAGCACCAAACCCACCTTTATAGTCACCCTGTTACGATGTGACGTTTGATGTTATCAAGATACTCTTCCGGTGTTAGCAATTAACACGATCTCATGGTCTAAGGACTAAGATTACTTCGTATGATGTTATAGCAATATAAACATAATGACTTTGATCGTAATGCTATACTTCGGATGAATGTTCATCACATCATTTCACAAATGCTGCGACCTCGTTATTAACAACATCCAATGTCCTTGATCAGGAAACTTTGATCATCTTGTTAATCAACGAGCTAGTCTATAAGAGAGGCATAACTAGGAACCCCTTTTGTTTATTAAACACACATGTATTGATGTTTCCTATCAATACAATTATAGCATGCAAAATAAACATCTATCATATACAAGGAATACATAATAACAACTTTATTATTGGCTCTTAGGGCATATTTCCTTTAGTCTCCCACTTGCCATGCAAAATAATCTAGTTTACATAGTGATAAATCTAACACCCATGGAGTTCTGGTGTTGATCATGTTTTGCCCTAGGGGGAACTTTAATCAACGGATCTGCTACATTTAGGTCCGTGTGTACTTTACAAATCTTTATATCTCCATCCTTGACATGCTCGCGGATGGAGTGAAACCGGCGCTTAATATGCTTGGAATTCTTTTGAGACCTTGGTTCCTTGGCGTTGGCTATGGCTCCATTGTTGTCACAATAGATCACCATTGGGTCCAATGCACTAGGAACCAAACCTAGTTCTGTTATGAACTCCTTCATCCAAACCGCTTCCTGTGCCGCTTCTGAAGCAGCAACATATTCTGCCTCCGTCGTTGATCCAGCAACCACAGGTTGTTTGGAACTCCTCCAACTAACTACTGCTCCGTTCAGGAGAAATACGTATCCGGATTGAGACTTAGAGTCATCCGGATCACTGTCAAATCTAGCATCGACATAACACTTAGTGACTAGCTCTTCTTCACCTCCGTATACAAGAAACATATCCCTAGTTCTTCTTAAGTACTTAAGGATATTCTTGACCACTATCCAGTGTTCCGAACCTGGATCAGATTGGTACCTACTAGTCAAACTAATAGCATGTGCCACATCCGGTCTTGTACATAGCATGGCGTACATTATAGAGCCTATGGCTGAGGCATAGGGGATCTTATCCATTATCTCTATTTCTTCCGCCGTAGCCGGACTTTGAGTCTTACTCAATGTCTTGCCTTGCAACATAGGTAAGAACCCCTTCTTACTTTCTTCCATATTAAACTTCTTTAATATCTTATCAAGGTATGTACTCTGCGATAGCCCAATTAGGCGCCTTGATCTATCTCTATAGATTTTAATGCCTAATATATATGACGCTTCACGAAGGTCTTTCATCGAAAATTTGCTGTTTAGATAACTTTTAACACTGTTTAAAAGATCTATATCATTTCCAATCAATAATATGTCATCCACATATAATATCAGAAATGCCACATTGCTCCCACTCACTTTCTTGTAAATACAAGCCTCTCCATAAGTTTGGACAAATCCAAACTCTTTGATCACCTCATCAAAGCGGAGATTCCAACTCCGGGATGCTTGCTTCAGTCCATAGATGGATCGCTGAAGTTTGCATACCTTATAAGCAACCTTAGGATCGACAAAACCCTTTGGTTGTATCATATACAACTCTTCTTCAATATTACCATTGAGTAACGTAGTTTTGACATCCATCTGCCATATTTCATAATCAAAATACGCAGCAATTGCTAACATAATCCTAACCGACTTTAGCATCGCTACAGGAGAGAATGTCTCATCGTAGTCAACTCCTTGAATTTGTCGAAACCCCTTTGCGACAATTCGAGCTTTATAGATGGTCACATTACCATCAACATCAATTTTTCTTTTGAAAATCCATTTATTCTCAATGGCCTTTCGATCGTGAGGTGAGTCCACCAAGGTCCAAACCTGGTTTTCGTACATGGATTACATCTCGGATTTCATGGCTTCTAGCCATTTGTTGGAATCAGGGCTCATCATCGCTTCTTCATATGTCGCAGGATCATCTATTTCATCAATCATGAAATTCATAACAGGATTGCCGTACAGTTCAGGAGATGCACGTGTCCTGCTTGACCTGCGAGGTTCGGCAGTATTCTCTTTTGGAGTTTCATGATCATTATCATTAGCTCTCTCTTCATCAGGTCAAGTCAACTCCAAAAAAACTTCCGGTGTTGTGCCACTCGCCAATTCATGAAGAGAAGGTTCAATAACCTCTTCGAGTTCTACCTTTCGACTACTCATACCTTTCGTGAGAAACTCCTTCTCAAGAAAGGATCCATTCTTGGCAACAAAAACCTTGCCTTCGGATCTGTGATAGAAGGTATACCCAATCGTTTCCTTAGGGTATCCTATGAAGACGCATTTTTCCGCTTTGGGTTCGAGTTTATCCGGCTGAAGTTTCTTCACATAAACATCGCATCCCCAAACTTTAAGAAATGACAGCTTAGGTTTGTTTCCAAACCATAATTCATACGGTGTCGTTTCAACGACTTTAGATGGTGTCCGATTTAAAGTGAATGCAGCGGTTTCCAGTGCATAACCCCAAAATGACAGTGGCAAGTCAGTCAGAGACATCATAGATCGAACCATATCCAATAAAGTATGATTACGATGTTCCGACACACCATTACGTTGTGGTGTTCCGGCAGGCGTGAGTTGTGAAACTATTCCATGGTCTTTCATATGTGTGCTAAACTCGTAACTAAGATACTCTCCTCCACGGTCGGACCATAGAAATTTGATCTTTCTGTTACGATGATTTTCCACTTTATTCTGAAATTCCTTGAACTTTTCAAAAGTTCCGGATTTATGTTTCATCAAATAGATATACCTGTATCTACTCAAATCATCCGTGAAAGTAACAAAATAACGATATCCACCTCGCGCTGACACACTCATTGGTCCACACACATCAGTATGTATGATTTCCAATAAATCTGTCGCCCGTTCCATTGAACTGGAAAACAGCGTTCTAGTCATCTTGCCCATAAGGCACGGCTGACATGCATCAAATGATTCAAAATCAAGTAATTCCAAAAGTCCATCAGAATGGAGTTTCTTCCTGCGTTTAACGTCAATATGACCTAGACGGCAGTGCCACATATATGTAGATATATCATTATCAAGTTTAATCCTTTCAGCATCAACATTATGAATATGTGTAATACTACTATCGAGATCCAACAGAAATAAACCATTCAACACAGGTGGATGGCCATAAAAGATATCATTCATATAAATCGAACAACCATTGTTTTCAGATTTAAACGAATAACCACTTCGCATCAAACACGATCCAGATACAATGTGCATGCTCAGTGCAAGCACCGAATAACAATTATTTAGATTTATAACTAATCCCGACGGCATATGGAGAGGCAGTGTTCCGACAGCGATCAAATCAACTCTTGATCCATTGCCGACCCGCATCGTGACCTCATCCCTTTCTAGTTATCGCTTGTTCCACAGCCCTTGAACCGAGTTACATATATTAGCAACCGATCCCATATCAAATACCCAGGAGCTACTACGAGTATCAGTCAAGTACACATCAATAACATGTATATCACATATACCTTTATTTGCCTTGCCGGCCTTCTTGTCCGCCAAATACTTGGGGCAGTTGCGCTTCCAATGGCCAGTCCCCTTGCAATAGTAGCACTCGGTATCAGACTTAGGGTCAGCTCGGGGTTTATTTTCAGGTGCGACAACAGATTTCCCGCCCTTCTTTCCCTTCTGCTCGCCTTTCTTGTCCTTCTTGAAACCGGTGGTCTTATTGATTATCAACACTTCATGTTCTTTCCTAATCTCCACTTCTGCAGTCTTAAGCATTGGCAGAAGCCCGGGAAGAGACTTCTTCATGCCCTGCATATTATAGTTCATCACGAAGCTCTTGTAGCTAGGTGGCAGAGATTGGAGAACACGATGTATACCTAAGTCAATGGGAATCGTTATTCCCAAGGACACAAGTTTATCGGCGTACCCAGACATTTTGAGTACGTGCTCATTAACGGAGTTGCTCTCCTCCATCATGCAGCTAAATAACTTTTCATAAGCATTATAACTCTCTACGATAGCATGGGTATCGAAAATCATTTTCAATTCTCCCATGGTATCAAAGGCATTGCCATTTTCGAAATGCTTTCGAAGTTCTGGCTCTAGCCCATACAGTATGCCGCAATGAACTAAGTTGTGGTCCTCCTGACAAGTTATATAGACATTCTTTTCCTTGTCAGGGGCATTAGGAGCTGGTGGGGGGCCTAGCGGCACCTCTAGCACATATTGCTTTTGTGCAGCAGTGAGGAGAATCCTGAAATTCATAGCCCAGTTGGTGAAGTTGCTACCATTCGCAGCAAGTTTCTCTTTCTCCATGAACACTTTGAAATTAAAAGCAGGTGGTGCCATCTACAACAGAATTTGTAAAGTTTATTTAGACTAAGTTTATGATAGACTGAGTTCAACTAATTCAAATTACTAATGAACTCCCACTCAAAAACGACATCCCTCGTGTCTTTTTGGTGATTACACGAACCAAATCCACTACACCAAGTCCGATCATCACGTGAGTCGATGTAGCTTCAAAGGCGAGCATCTATATGGACATCATATCAACTATATGACTCATGCTTAACCTTTCGGTCCGTGTTCCGAGGCCATGTTTGTACATGCTAGGCTCGCCAAGTAAGAACCTTAGTATTCGCGTGTGTAAAGCTGTCTTACACCCGTTATATGAAAACGTAGAGTCGAGTACACCCGATCATCACGTGATGTCTCGAAACATGATCCATAGAACGGTGCATACTTCAGGAAGAACACATTTTTATCTTGATATCTAAATGAGGGATCATCTTACAATGCTACCAAAAGCGCCAAACTAGCAGTATAAGATGCTAACATCTAATGTGTAAAGTGAGATGATATGGTCCATGCATTTGATCTCTATCATTTTCATCGTGGTATGATCTCTATCATTCCTTTGTGTATAAGGCCAAGTTCTATGGAACTTACACGTTGAGTGTGTTGTAAGAGTATCTATCATACATCTACTTACAACAATACCATATCGAGACACTATCCCAACAACAATCTAAACTAGACGCCTCTAATTTATCAATTGCAAGTTTTACGTGGCTTAGGGCTTTCGGAGATAGAACCGGTCTTACCTACGAACATGAACCACAATGAGATTAACCAAGTTATTAGCAACTCGTTGTAAATCAGATGTTGACTATAGTAGGAGAGACAGACACCTGCTAGCCACTTATGCAAAACTAGTTGCATGTCAGTCATGGAACCGGTCTCATGTATGATGACATGTAAGGTTGGTCCGGGCCGCTTCATCCCACTATGACACCAATATCCAAAATATATAGAAGATGCAATAACATGATCATCATCGCCCACATATAAACATATGTGTACTACCCGTGCAAAGCACCTACGCATAGAGCAGGCTCTGATACCACTGTTGGGTCCGCAGCATAGAAAACAAAAATTTCCTACGATGAGAACTATACGCCAAGATCTATCTACTAGATATAGAGCAACAGGTGGATATATATCCATGGAGAACTTACCCTCGAAGACAACAGAGTTTTGTTAACGAGTTGGAAATCGTGGATGATGTAGTCGTACGCTTGCCGATCTCAAGATTGTGTGGAAGTCCGAGCACCGCAAATCAGCTGCGCATCCGTCCTCACACACACTTTCAAGCCACCGAACAACCTCCACCTCCTTGCTCCAGCGATGCAGCGGAAGCAGCAACTCCTTCTAGACGAAATGCCACCAGGAACATGTATCTCGCTAATCTGAGACCATGAGGGAATAATTCTAGATTAGGAGAGAGATCCTTCACGAGGAGGTGTGAGGAAGAAGGAGTGAGAGGGGGGCCTTTTATAGGAGGAGGGGGGGTACCCCTCCCCATGGTGGGCGCCCCATGGGGGGTGACCCCTCACATCCTCCATTCATGTGGTGGTAACTCCTCCACATTAAAATGCCCCTTCACATTCTCTTTTAAAGTCTCCACTTTAAATGCATTAAATTTCTCTAAGTTTAATGCTCTTTCATTTAATAAAACTGTTTTATTAAATTTATACAGAATTTTGTTAATTACTTTAATTAACAAACATTCACATAAAACCCCTTGAAACATTTCAATATCACATGCAGAACCACTTTCTGCAATTTCACCCGAAACAATTCCGGTTTCTATCGAAACAATTCCTGTGCTTTGCAATCCTTTTGTTTGAAACATATGTGCTCCAAAATGGTGTCCGGCAACCCTTAAGTGTGTCACCCTACAGTTCGCGAATAATGCAGACATGATTGAGACTCCTCTCAGATTAATAATCAGAAGCGGGACCTGGAGATCCATACTGACTCCTGCACATTCAACGATGACTTCTGTGATCGTGAGAACCTTTATCACTAGTAACTTAATCCCATTTGTCTCATGATATATAATACATGTCCGAGATTCGATCATCGGTACCCAAATACCTAGTTTAATCTCGTTACCGACATGCACTCTTTTCTCGTTCCCGTGATATAACATTCTAGTGATAACATCACTTGCTTGCAAGCTATCTTAATGTGATATCACCGAGAGGGCCCAGAGTATATCTATCCATCATCGGGATTGACAAATTCCACTCTTGATCCATGAGCCTCAACATAACACCTTCGTAGCACTGAACCCACCTTTATAGTCACCCTGTTACGGTGTGACGTTTGATGTTATCAAGATACTCTTCCGGTGTTAGCAATTAAGATAATCTCATGGTCTAAGGACTAAGATTACTTTGTATGATGTTATAGCAATATAAACATAATGACTTTGATCGTAATGCTATACTTCGGATGAATATTCATCACATCATTTCACAAATACTGTGACCTCGTTATTAACAACATCCAATGTCCATGATCAGGAAAGTTTGATCATCTTGTTAATCAATGAGCTAGTATATAAGAGAGGTATAACTAGGAACCCCTTTTGTTTATTAAACACACATGTATTAACGTTTCATATCAATACAATTATAGCATGCAAAATAAACATCTATCATATACAAGGAATACATAGTAACAACTTTATTATTGCCTCTCAGGTCATATTTCCTTCAAGCATCTCCAAGGGCTATGGAACAGAGGAGGTCATTGGGTTCTGTGTAGACTTTCTTCCTGACCTTAAGCCAATTGGTGTTCCTGAATCACGGTATGAGGGGAGACTGAGTGAAAAAGGCACGCTAGAAAAGAAGGCAAAGATATTTAGGGACGGGCATTCTTTGAATCAAGCACACTACACAATTCTACAAAGTTCTACCTTCGTGGCTCTGTATATCGAGGAACACATGAATGTTGTATGCTCCAAGTTCCCGAGGAAGGATGAATACTGGATTAAAGAAAACCACATGGAGACTTTCGGCACATGGTTGCAATTACATCTCATGAATGACACCACTATTGGAGATCAGCTCTACTTGTTGGCCGCGACACCATCTGCGACTGTATTGACTTTCCAAGGGTACGAGATAAATGGGAATACATTTTACACGATTGCCCAAGATAAAAAGAGCACCAACCAAAACAGTGGTGTCCGCTTTGATGCAACATGCGAGAATGGAAAAAATGACACATACTATGGTTACATAGAGGAGATATGGGAACTTGACTATGGACCTACTTTTAAGGTCCCTTTTGTTTTGGTGCAGTTGGGTCAACATGAATGGAGAAGGGGTAAAGGTAGCCCAGCTGTACAGAATGACAACAGTGGATCTCAAGAATATTAGTTACAGAGACGAACCATTCGTCCTAGCCAATGATGTGGCTCAGGTTTTTTATGTGAAGGACATGTCCTCTAGACCGAAAAAAGGAAACAAATACATCAGACGATGAGCCTAGGCATCACATAGTTCTTTCAAGGAAAAGAAACATTATGGGAGTCGAGGACAAGATAGACATGTCAGCAGATTATGATAAGTTTGATGAAATTCCGCCCTTCACCGTGAAAACTGACCCAAGCATCTTGTTAAGCAAAGAAGATGCTCCATGGTTATGGCCAAAGAAGCGATCATAGGCAAGGGATCAACATACGCGACAAAGGATTCATACCCTAAACCCTAAACCCTATGTAAATCTATGTAATGTATGGAAACTTTATGTGATGTATGAAAACTTTATGTGATGTATGAAGGCATACATATATATAGTGGCGCCCTAGCATTTTAAGCACCGACCGTTTAAGCAAACTAGAAACATGAACACGTCGGGGAGCTACCAAATTAAATTAGGGAGTGCCTCTATGGCGAGCTCCTCGACTCCCGCATAGTGCTTCCACCCACCCCTGGCACTGATGACATAATGTCGACACACTCACCCCTGGCATAGTGCTGCCACCCACCCAAAATAGTGTCGTCATTTACTGGCTTAGTGCTGCCCACTGAGGGCATAGTGTCGACATGTTGTCGCCACATCCACATTTAGTCCCGGTTGGTGCCTCCAACCGGGACTAAAGGTTCATCATATCTTTAGTCCCGGTTCTTGGCTTTAATTTTGTTTTTTAGATTTGTACTAATTAATTGACTAACGGCGGGCATGAAGCTTCTTAGCCCGGGGCTAAGCCTCGCTGAACTTGAAGTGGATCTCTGATAAAATAGCATGTTGTGAACCTATAAATGATTTTTAAAAAAATTCGCAACCATTATATCATGTACATATCCCCGTGGAGCAACAAAATATTCTTCTTCTTCTATCTGCCATCACAAAATCCATTGCAACAAAAATAAGAACCAAAACTATGAAGGCATACATATATATAGTGGCGCCCTAGCATTTTAATCACCGACCGTTTAAGCAAACCAGAAACATGAACACGTCGGGGAGCTACCAAATTAAATTAGGGAGTGCCTCTATGGCAAGCTCCTCGAAAATGTCTGAGGACGGGATCCTAAGACATCTTCGAGAAGCTCTGCCGTAGTGGTGTCCCTACTCTCGCACACCATCTTTCAGTTTATATCTTCTCTAGCTAGATCAGTATGCTGGTGGAGCTAACTAATTTCACATATTAGAGAGTGCCTCTACGGCGAGCTCCTCGAAGATGTCTGAGGACGGGATCCTAAGACATCTTCGAGAAGCTCCGCCGTAGTGGTGTCCCTGGTCTCGCACACCATCTTGCAGTTCTTCACAAGAATGCATACCTATTTATAGATTAATCAAAACAACATAGTGTCGGGCACTGATGACATAATGTCGACACACTCACCCCTGGCATAGTGCTGCCACCCACCCAAAATAGTGTCGTCATTTACTGGCTTAGTGCTGCCCACTAAGGACATAGTGTCGACATGTTGTCGCCACATCCACATTTAGTCCCGGTTGGTGCCTCCAACCGGGACTAAAGGTTCATCATACCTTTAGTCCCGGTTCTTGGCTTTAATTTTGTTTTTTAGATTTGTACTAATTAATTGACTAACGGCGGGCATGAAGCTTCTTACCCCGGGGATAAGCCTCGCTGAACTTGAAGTGGATCTCTGATAAAATAGCATGTTGTGAACCTATAAATGATTTTTAAAAAAATTGGCAAGCATTATATCATGTACATATCCCCGTGGAGCAACAAAATATTCTTCTTCTTCTATCTGCCATCACAAAATCCATTGCAACAAAAATAAGAACCAAAACTATGAAGGCATACATATATATAGTGGCGCCCTAGCATTTTAATCACCGACCGTTTAAGCAAACCAGAAACATGAACACGTCGGGGAGCTACCAAATTAAATTAGGGAGTGCCTCTATGGAGAGCTCCTCGAAAATGTCTGAGGACGGGATCCTAAGACATCTTCGAGAAGCTCTGCCGTAGTGGTGTCCCTACTCTCGCACACCATCTTTCAGTTTATATCTTCTCTAGCTAGATCAGTATGCTGGTGGAGCTAACTAATTTCACATATTAGAGAGTGCCTCTACGGCGAGCTCCTCGAAGATGTCTGAGGACGGGATCCTAAGACATCTTCGAGAAGCTCCGCCGTAGTGGTGTCCCTGGTCTCGCACACCATCTTGCAGTTCTTCACAAGAATGCATACCTATTTATAGATTAATCAGCACAACATAGTGTCGGGCACTGATGACATAATGTCGACACACTCACCCCTGGCATAGTGCTGCCACCCACCCAAAATAGTGTCGTCATTTACTGGCTTAGTGCTGCCCACTGAGGACATAGTGTCGACATGTTGTCGCCACATCCACATTTAGTCCCGGTTGGTGCCTCCAACCGGGACTAAAGGTTCATCATATCTTTAGTCTCGGTTGTTGGCTTTAATTTTGTTTTTTAGATTAGTACTAATTAATTGACTAAAGGCGGGCATGAAGCTTCTTAGCCCAGGGCTAAGCCTCGCTGAACTTGAAGTGGATCTCTGATGAAATATCATGTTGTGAACCTATAAATGATTTTTAAAAAAATTCACAAGCATTATATCATGTACATATCCTCGTCGAGCAACAAAATATTCTTCTTCTTCTATCTGCCGTCACAAAATCCATTGCAACACAAATAAAAACCAAAACTATGAAGGCATACATATATATAGTGGCGCCCTAGAATTTTAATCACCGACCGTTTAAGCAAACCAGAAACATGAACACGTCGGGGAGCTACCAAATTAAATTAGGGAGTGACTCTATGGTGAGCTCCTCGAAGATGTCTAAGGACGAGATCCTAAGACATCTTCCTGAAGCTCTGGCGTGGTGGTGTCCCTGCTCTCGCACACCATCTTTCAGTTTATATCTTCTCTAGCTAGATCAGTATGCTGGTGGAGCTAACTAAATTTCACATATTAGAGAGAGCCTCTATGGCGAGCTCCTCGAAGATGTCTGAGGACGGGATCCTAAGACATCTTCAAGAAGCTCCGCCGTAGTGGTGTCCCTGGTCTCGCACACCATCTTGCAGTTCTTCACAAGAATGCATACCTATTTATAGATTAAGCAGCACAACATAGTGTCGGGCACTGATGACATAATGTCGACACACTCACCCCTGGCATAGTGCTGCCACCCACCCAAAATAGTGTCGTCATTTACTGGCTTAGTGCTGCCCACTGAGGGCATAGTGTCGACATGTTGTCGCCACATCCACATTTAGTCCCGGTTGGTGCCTCCAACCGGGACTAAAGGTTCATCATATCTTTAGTCCCGGTTCTTGGCTTTAATTTTGTTTTTTAGATTTGTACTAATTAATTGACTAACGGCGGGCATGAAGCTTCTTAGCCCGGGGCTAAGCCTCGCTGAACTTGAAGTGGATCTCTGATAAAATAGCATGTTGTGAACCTATAAATGATTTTTAAAAAAATTCGCAAGCATTATATCATGTACATATCCCCGTGGAGCAACAAAATATTCTTCTTCTTCTATCGGCCATCACAAAATCCATTGCAACAAAAATAAGAACCAAAACTATGAAGGCATACATATATATAGTGGCGCCCTAGCATTTTAATCACCAACCGTTTAAGCAAACCAGAAACATGAACACATCGGGGAGCTACCAAATTAAATTATGGAGTGCCTCTATGGCGAGCTCCTCGAAAATGTCTGAGGACGGGATCCTAAGACATCTTCGAGAAGCTCTGCCGTAGTGGTGTCCCTACTCTCGCACACCATCTTTCAGTTTATATCTTCTCTAGCTAGATCAGTATGCTGGTGGAGCTAACTAATTTCACATATTAGAGAGTGCCTCTACGGCGAGCTCCTCGAAGATGTCTGAGGACGGGATCCTAAGACATCTTCGAGAAGCTCCGCCGTAGTGGTGTCCCTGGTCTTGCACACCATCTTGTAGTTCTTCACAAGAATGCATACCTATTTATAGATTAATCAGCACAACATAGTGTCGGGCACTGATGACATAATGTCGACACACTCACCCCTGGCATAGTGCTGCCACCCACCCAAAATAGTGTCGTCATTTACTGGCTTAGTGCTGCCCACTGAGGACATAGTGTCGACATGTTGTCGCCACATCCACATTTAGTCCTGGTTGGTGCCTCCAACCGGGACTAAAGGTTCATCATATCTTTAGTCCCGGTTGTTGGCTTTAATTTTGTTTTTTAGATTAGTACTAATTAATTGACTAAAGGCGGGCATGAAGCTTCTTAGCCTAGGGCTAAGCCTTGCTGAACTTGAATGATGAAATATCATGTTGTGAACCTATAAATGATTTTTAAAAAAATTCACAAGCATTATATCATGTACATATCCTCGTCGAGCAACAAAATATTCTTCTTCTTCTATCTGCCGTCACAAAATCCATTGCAACACAAACAAAAACCAAAATTATGAAGGCATACATATATATAGTGGCGCCCTAGAATTCTAATCACCGACTAAGCAAACCAGAAACATGAACACGTCGGGGAGCTACCAAATTAAATTAGGGAGTGACTCTATGGCGAGCTCCTCGAAGATGTCTAAGGACGAGATCCTTAACATCTTCGAGAAGCTCTGCCGTGGTGGTGTCCCTGCTCTCGCATGCCATCTTTCAGTTTATATCTTCTCTAGCTAGATCAGTATGCTGGTGGAGCTAACTAAATTTCACATATTAGAGAGAGCCTCTATGGCGAGCTCCTCGAAGATGTCTGAGGACGGGATCCTAAGACATCTTCAAGAAGCTCCGCCGTAGTGGTGTCCCTGGTCTCGCACACCATCTTGCAGTTCTTCACAAGAATGCATACCTATTTATAGATTAAGCAGCACAACATAGTGTCAGGCACTGATGACATAATGTCGACACACTCACCCCTGGCATAGTGCTGCCACCCACCCAAAATAGTGTCGTCATTTACTGGCTTAGTGCTACCCACTGAGGGCATAGTGTCGACATGTTGTCGCCACATCCACATTTAGTCCCGGTTGGTGCCTCCAACCGGGACTAAAGGTCATCATATCTTTAGTCCCGGTTCTTGGCTTTAATTTTGTTTTTTAGATTTGTACTAATTAATTGACTAACGGCGGGCATGAAGCTTCTTAGCCCGGGGCTAAGCCTCGCTGAACTTGAAGTGGATCTCTGATAAAATAGCATGTTGTGAACCTATAAATGATTTTTAAAAAAATTCGCAAGCATTATATCATGTACATATCCCCGTGGAGCAACAAAATATTCTTCTTCTTCTATCTGCCATCACAAAATCCATTGCAACAAAAATAAGAACCAAAACTATGAAGGCATACATATATATAGTGGCACCCTAGCATTTTAATCACCGACCGTTTAAGCAAACCAGAAACATGAACACGTCGGGGAGCTACCAAATTAAATTAGGGAGTGCCTCTATGGCGAGCTCCTCGAAAATGTCTGAGGACGGGATGCTAAGACATCTTCGAGAAGCTCTATCGTAGTGGTGTCCCTACTCTCGCACACCATCTTTCAGTTTATATCTTCTCTAGCAAGATCAGTATGCTGGTGGAGCTAACTAATTCCACATATTAGAGAGTGCCTCTACGGTGAGCTCCTCGAAGATGTCTGAGGACGGGATCCTAAGACATCTTCGAGAAGCTCTGCCGTAGTGGTGTCCCTGGTCTCGCACACCATCTTGCAGTTCTTCACAAGAATGCATACCTATTTATAGATTAATCAGCACAACAAACTGTCGGGCACTGATGACATAATGTCGACACACTCACCCCTGGCATACTGCTGCCACCCACCCAAAATAGTGTCGTCATTTACTGGCTTAGTGCTGCCCACTGAGGACATAGTGTCGACATGTTATCGCCACATCCACATTTAGTCCTGGTTGGTGCCTCCAACCGGGACTAAAGGTTCATCATATCTTTAGTCCCGGTTGTTGGCTTTAATTTTGTTTTTTTAGATTAGTACTAATATATTGACTAAAGGCGGGCATGAAGCTTCTTAGCCCAGGGCTAAGCCTCGCTGAACTTGAAGTGGATCTCTGATGAAATATCATGTTGTGAACCTATAAATGATTTTTAAAAAAATTCACAAGCATTATATCATGTACATATCCTCGTCGAGCAACAAAATATTCTTCTTCTTCTATCTGCCGTCACAAAATCCATTGCAACACAAATAAAAACCAAAACTATGAAGGCATACATATATATAGTGGCGCCCTAGAATTTTAATCACCGACCATTTAAGCAAACCAGAAACATGAACACGTCGGGGAGCTACCAAATTAAATTAGGGAGTGACTCTATGGCGAGCTCCTCGAAGATGTCTAAGGACGAGATCCTAAGACATCTTCGATAAGCTCTGCCGTGGTGGTGTCCCTGCTCTCGCACACCATCTTTCAGTTTATATCTTCTCTAGCTAGATCAGTATGCTGGTGGAGCTAACTAAATTTCACATATTAGAGAGAGCCTCTATGGCGAGCTCCTCGAAGATGTCTGAGGACGGGATCCTAAGACATCTTCAAGAAGCTCCGCCGTAGTGGTGTCCCTGGTCTCGCACACCATCTTGCAGTTCTTCACAAGAATGCATACCTATTTATAGATTAAGCAGCACAACATAGTGTCGAGCACTGATGACATAATGTCGACACACTCACCCCTGGCATAGTGCTGCCACCCACCCAAAATAGTGTCGTCATTTACTGGCTTAGTGCTGCCCACTGAGGGCATAGTGTCGACATGTTGTCGCCACATCCACATTTAGTCCCGGTTGGTGCCTCCAACCGGGACTAAAGGTTCATCATATCTTTAGTCCCGGTTCTTGTTTTTTTTTTAGATTTGTACTAATTAATTGACTAACGGCGGGCATGAAGCTTCTTAGCCTGGGGCTAAGCCTCGCTGAACTTGAAGTGGATCTCTGATGAAATAGCATGTTGTGGACCAATAAATCATTTTTTAAAAATTCACAAGCATTATATCATTTACTTGTAGTTCAAATATGGGCAACCTACTACCGATTCGGCATGAATTTGTCTTTTTCATGAGGGATGGACGGAAAGGTTCCAGATACACCGATTGGGAAATTGTCCATATAAGGTGGTCTAGTATTTTTGAAAAATGGGTTGGTACCAATGCCAAACTTTAATTTGGTGGTTGCTTCACAGAACACCCCGATTTCGGCATGTTTCATGCGTCGAAAAGGAAAACTTCCTCCTGCAACATCGTAAGCCATCCCAAGATGCACATATGTGCATAATATGGGCACATTATCTCAAATTATGCCCTGATTCTAGCCATAACATTGGTGGTTTGACCTAAATGCCATGAAACCTCGAACATGACAGGTCATTATATGAAGTATTTTTTATGATGTTTGTAATTTTTCAAGTTCAATATTTTTTCCTTGCAACTATGACACATAATATGATACCACGCGAAGGTTTCACATTGTTTGGATCATTTTTGAATTTCTTATGCCCGTTTCAAACTATATTCAAAATGGCGGGATCAAGCTTCTTAGCCCGGGGCTGAGCCTCGCTGAACTTGAAGTGGATCTCTGATGAAATAGCATGTTGTGAAACTATAAATGATTTTTAAAAAAATTCACAAGCATTATATCATGTACTTGTAGTTCAAACCTGGGTAACATCCTACCGATTCGGCAGGAATTTGTCTTTTTCATGAGGGATGGACGGAAAGGTTCCATATACACCGGTTGGGAAATTGTCCATATAAGGTGGTCTAGTATTTTTGAAAAATGGGTTGGTACCAATGCCAAACTTTAATTTGGTGGTTGCTTCACAGAACACCCCGATTTCGGCACCTCAAAAATGGAAATTGGCTTTTTCGTGCGTCGAAAAGGAAAACTTCCTCCTGCAACATCGTAAGCCATCCCAAGATGCACATGTGTATACAATATGGGCACATTATCACAAACTATGCCCTGATTCTAGCCATAACATTGGTGGTTTGACCTAAATGTCATGAAACCTCGAACATGATAGGTCATTTTGTGAAGGATTTTATGATGTTTGAATTTTTCAAGTTCAATATTTTTCGTTGCAACTATGACACATAATATGACACCACGCGAAGGTTTCATATTGTTTGGATCATTTTTGAATTTCTTATGCCCGTTTTAAACTATATTCAAAACCGCGGGCATGAAGCTTCTTAGCGCAGGGCTGAGCCTCACTGAACTTGAAGTGGATCTCTGATGAAATAGCATATTGTGAACCTATAAATGATTTTAAAAAAAATTCACAAGCATTATATCATGTACTTGTAGTTCAAATCTGGGCAACCTCCTACCGATTCGGCACGAATTTGTCTTTTTCATGAGGGATGGACAAAAAGGTTCCAGATACACCGGTTAGGAAATTGTCCATATAAGATGGTCTAGTATTTTTGAAAAATGGGTTGGTACCAATGCCAAACTTTAATTTCGTGGTTGCTTCACAGAACTCCCCGATTTCGGCACCTCAAAAATGGAAATTGGCTTTTTCATGCGTCGAAAAGGAAAACTTCCTCCTGCAACATCGTAAGCCATCCCAAGATGCAGATGTGTGCACAATATGGGCACATTATCACAAACTATACCCTGATTCTAGCCATAACATTGGTGGTTTGACCTAAATGCCGTGAAACCTCGAACATGGTAGGTCATTTTGTGAAGGACCTTTTATGATGTTTGCAATTTTTCAAGTTCAATATTTTTCCTTGCAACTATGACACATAATATGACACCACGCGAAGGTCTCACATTGTTTGGATCATTTTTGAATTTCTTATGCCCGTTTCAAAATATATTCAAAACGGAGGGCATGAAGATTCCTAGCCCGACTTCTTAGTTAATGAAATATGCAGAAAAATTAGTTAATGAATTTTTAATTGAAAATGGCATAAATGTTTATAATTTGAATAGTTAATGAATTTTTGATTATTTATTTAAATTGAAGCAATTTTCCTGTTGAAAGTTTTTTCAAATTCCAATTTATGCAATAAATATTTGGTAATGCAATTTTAATTGAAAATAGTAAAATTGTATAGTTCAAATAAAAAAATTTGAAAATAGAAAATGGTTTTGATTTATTATTTAAATTGAAGCAATTTTCCTGTTGAAAGTTTTTTCAAATTCCAATTTATGCAATAAATATTTGGTAATGCAATTTTAATTGAAAATAGTAAAATTGTATAGTTCAAATAAAAATATTTGAAAACAAAAAATGGTTTTTGATTAGTTATTTAAATTGACGCACTTTTCCTACTAAATGTTTTTTGAAATTCCAAATAAATAATCATCTTAAATTGAAACATCTTATTAATTAAAGAAGAAAACAAATTTGAAATTGCGGGAAGACCAAAAGGTTTGCCAAAATCTGAAAAACGGGTCAATGATCCCGGTTCGTCCCACCAACCGGGACCGATGATCCTAGGTGCGCGCGCTGCCATCAATAGGCCTTTGGTCCTGGTTCGTCCCACCAACCGGGACTAAAGGCCCAACGGTCCCGGCTGGTGCTATGAACCGGGACCAAAGGCCTGCACACGTGGCAGCCCAGCAACGATCTGGCCCAGACTTTTGGTCCCGCTTCGTCCCACCATCTGGGACCGTTGATCCTTTGGCCCCGATTGGTGGGCCGAATCGGGACCAAAGGCATGTACAGTTACAGCGCCGACCCTTTCTCCTCCCCAACTCCCCCAAATCACAGAGCATATCGACGCGTGGCTAAGGAAAATTTGTGACGAAGCAAAATCACGCCGTCAGGCTGCCCAAATCCAGAGCGGCTGCTTCACGCCGTCGACGCCCGTCGCCACCACGCCACCACCATAGACGGCCGGAATCGAGAACTCTCCTCTGGCTGAGATCGAGCCCGAAGTCGTCACCTTCCCGAGCTCCGGCCGCCGTCAATTCGCCGCCGTCCGGCATCCCCTTGCTTCCCTGACCCCGGCATCACGCTCGTGTTGAGCCAGCGGTCCTCATTTACCCTCTATCTCGCTTCCTCTCGCTCTCAGTCGTCTCTGTGTCGATCACCGTCCGCCGCCGCTGCAGAAGCTTGTCACCGGCGTGGTTTGTCCACCTAGGGCATTCCGACACCCCTAAGTACCATCGGTTCGATGGTTTGTCCACCTAGGGCATTCCGAACCGATTTAGAAAATAAGTCCATAGTGTTTTGCATTATTTGCATTATAGTAACTTGCAAATATTAATTTGCAGATAATGTGGATCCAACACACCAAGATACTATGATTCTAGAACATCAGGAAAACATACTCCAAGGAATGATCTGTGAAAATTAAGATATCGATATCAATGTCACCGGTGAGTTTCTGAACGATTCCAGTCAGGGAGATGAGTCTCTCAACCGAGGAGACGGCTCTGGTGAGGTTGAAGCGAAAGCCTGGGACAGGGGAGAAACCCATGAGGGAGAAGGCGACGGCTCCAGCGGATCCTTAAATCTCGCAAACACCGGCAAGGTATATATATGTATTTTTGTAATTAAAATGCTGCTGTCTATATATAAACATGCATATATTAACACTCTTTCTTATTTTAGCCCTCCGGATCGAGAACTTCTTCCGTAAGAACAAAAAGAGGCCCAACAAAAAAGTTGGATGACACTATGAGGTATAGGATCGAAGTGGTCGGTGTATACGGCGAACCGCAAGCTCCCGTCAATGTTGCAAGAAAATTTGTCAAGCAATGTGGAGTTCTTGTGAGGGACTACATCCCGATCACCGTTCAAGAATGGAATCGGCCAAGCGGCAGTGGAGTCCCGTATGTCGGCGACACCGCCAAAGATAAGCTTTTTGACAAGCTCATGATTAATTTCCTCCTATCGATGCCAGATGTGAATCCAGATGAGGAGGAGAGAGAAAGAATGGATCTTGTGCAAAGAGTCGAGAAGTTTGCTCTCATCAAGATGGCCGATGCATTCAAGAACTGGAAGAAGAAACTATACAATAACTTTGTCAAGGTAGAGAAGACTCCGGATTTCAATCAAGGCAGCTATGCTAAGTTAAGACACTGTTGGGAGGATTTTGTGAAGTATAAGACATGGAGAAAGCTAAGGAAATGTCTAGAATAAATACGGAGAACGCTGCTAAGAAACTGTATCGTCATAATATGGGGCCTGCTGGCTACGCCGGTTGCATGCCTAAGTGGGATGCACTTGAGGTCAATTACATTGCTGCGGGATCAGACCAGAGCCCACAACATGGACACCACGAGCGAGAAATTGGTTTTACAGCCATGAGGGAACATTGGACAAAGAAGGGAGGGCAATATATAATCAGAAACACAAAGATGATCCCCTACTATCCATCGACGATATTAGGAATGGAGTAGATGATGTTGCAGCGGGACGGTTCGTTCCCGAAAGAGAGAACGACGAGCTCACACGCGTGATACGTCCATTTTGCATCACTATTCTATGTATTAATTCACTATTATTCATTGATATATTTCATATTGAGAGGTGATACTTATGTTATTTCATCTATTTTTGCATGGTTGATGACTTTTGGAGCATGGACCGCTGCAGTCAGGATTTTGATGGAAAAGGTGCTGTTTGGAGGCAAAATTCGCGAAGATCAGAAAACCCGGGAAATATACGGAAAATCCTATTTTTCTAGAAGACTTAGGATGCCAGAAGATGGAGTGGAGGTGGACCACAGGGGGCCCACACCACCCCATGGTGCGGGCAGGCCTAGGCCGCGCCTGGGAGTGGTGTGGCCGCCCTGGCCCACTCCAGCCTCTCCCCTATGGCGTATATCAACCTCCCAAAACCCTAAGACTCGGGGAGCGACCACAGAAAGATTCCGCCGCCTCTGCGGGGCGGAAAACACCAAGAGAGAAAGATCTCTCCGGCAGACAGATTTCTGCCGGGGGAATTCCTTCCCGGAGAGGGGAGATCATCGCCATCAACACCACCATCAAGCTGGACTTCATCGGGATCATCATCATCACCACCACCATCATCACCATCATCACCATCAGCACCCTCATCACCATCTCCATATTGTTGTAACAATTGCGGTGAATCTTGCATAGTTCATAGGGGAAACTTTCCCGGTGTTGATTACTCTTTGTAGTTGATGCTATTGACTGAACCGTTTAATTATTGTTTATGTTCATATTGTTATACATCATTATTCCATCTATGATCATGATCCATATGATGTCTTGTGAGTAGTTTGTTTTGTTCTTGAGGACATGGGAGAAGTCTTATTGTTAGTAGTGGAGTTGTGTTTTAGAAAGATTCAATAGTTTGATATTTAAGTTGTGGTGTACTTCTTCTAGTGGTGTCATGTGAACGTCGACTACATGACACTTCACCTATATGGGCCTAGGGGAATGCATTGTGTATTTGGCTACTAATCGTAGGGGTTGCCGGAGTGACAGAAACCTGAACCCCTGTTAGGAAACCATTGCACAAGGGACGTAAGGGTCTTAGAGTTTAAAGTTGTGGTTAGGTTTCTACCTTAATTATTTTATTGTACTTACGGATGTTTGCAAGGGGTTTAATCACAAGTATTTATTAGTCTTGGATGGGGTGGTACATTAGCACAGGTTCACCCACACAACACTTAGCAAGCTAGAGAAGTTTAGTCAGCTATATGAAGCGAAAGCACTTGACAGTCTTCCCATGTGTCCTCGAGAACGTTTGGTCATCTATAGAAATACAACCGGCTTGTCCTTTGCTGCATAAAGGATTGGGCCACTTGCTGCATTTATTCCTACTGTCTTTTATTTACTCGTACTTTGTTTACTTGCTTTATCGAAAACCCCTAAAAATCCGTTTGCTAAGTATTTGCAGTGAATTCCTGATCTATACCACTAGCTAGCACCTTCTGCTCCTCGTTGGGTTCGACACTCTTACTTATCAAAAATACTGCGATACACCCCCTATACTTGTGGGTCATCAAGACTATTTTCTGGCGCCGTTGCCGGGGAGTGAAGCGCTATTGGAGAGTGGAACTGGTAAAGGAAACTTCTACTGTGAGTATTGTTTACTTCTGCTAGTTTCTTTATTTTCGTTATGGATAATTCGCTGAGTTTCTTATTTGGTAATGCTACTACCACTGCTAAGGTAGTAGATAAGCCACCACCTGCTGAGAAAGATGTTTTCAAAATACATACAAGAATTATTGATCGTGTTATGGATAACTATTATGTTGGGGATGGAACTGTCCATCCCGGTGATCATTTACTCTTTATACACGAATTATGCAGGTTGTTCGAGTGTGCAGGTATTACTACAGATCAAGTTAAGAAGAAGTTATTCTTATTATCACTGAAAGGAAGAGTTGAGGAATGGTATAAGCTGCTGAAGAATGGTCAAGCTCTGGAATGGGAGGGAATAGTGCCTCTCTTTTATTCAAAGTTTTATCCTCCTAGTGAGATTCATAAAGATCGGAATCAAATATACAACTTTTGGCCTCTGGATGGAGAGAGTACAGCTCAAGCTTGGGGGAGATTGAAGTTACTAATGCTCAAATGTCCCATTCATGAGCTCCCCAACAATATTATTATCAATAACTTTTATGCAAGGCTCCCTCTACATGACAAAGATTTATTAGATGCTTCTTGTGCTGGATCATTCACTCGTATGGAAGAAGAAGCTAAATGGGACCTTCTAGATCGTATTCAAGACAATGCTGAAGCTTGGGAGAATGACAAAGGTAGAGAGTCGGGTATAAATTATGATTATGAATGCATTGAATCTTTTATGGGAACCCATGACTTTCAAAATATTAGTAATATTTATGGTCTTGATTTGCAAGTTATTATGAATTGCTTTAGAGCTTTTGCTTCCTATATCGAAATTCCAAAAAGGGGATGGAATAAATACCATGCACCTTACAAAGATATTGTTGACTATGCTCCTATTGGAAGTGCTGAGTATTGCATTATTGACTCCATCTTACCTGAACCTTATATCGAGAAGATTCCCTTCCCCGAAAAGGTAAAGGACCATCCTATGATAACTAATGTAATCACCAAAAGTGAAAAGAGAACTGTAAAACCTGATGAACAATTAAACATTGAACCTGTGGTAGCAATTGTGAAAGACCTTGTCACTAAAAGCGTAGAAGATGGGCACATAGTCTTTTGTGAGGATGCTTCTAATATTGTTTCACATCCCAATAGAACTAAAAAGGCTAGTGTTCCTGTGCTTTCTGTTAGAATTGGTGATCATTGCTATTATGGTTTATGTGATATTGGTGCAAGTTCCAGTGCTATTCCTTATGAGCTTTACAGAGAAATTATGCATGATATCAGTCCTTGCGAGTTGGAAGAGATTGATGTGGTTATTCACCTTGCTAATAGAGAGACCATCTCTCCAATTGGTATTGTACGAGACGTGGAAGTTCTTTGTGGTAAGATTAAGTACCCCGCTGATTTTCTAGTACTTGGTTCGGCTTCTAGTAAAACCTACCCTCTCATTTTTAGTAGACCTTTCTTGAGTACTTGTGGAGCTATTATTGATTGCAAGAGGGAGAAAATCTTGACTAAGTTTGATGGGGAATCTTATGAGTTTAATTTTTCGAAATTTACTAAAGAACCTTGTGAAGAGGAAACCCATAATGAGGATTTTAGGGTTGAACAACTTGCTTCTATTTCTCTTGCTCCTAACAATGCTTTGCAGCAATTTATGGAAGATCATGAAAGTGAAATCTTCATGGAAGAAAGGAATGAGATTGACAGGATCCTCCGTGATCAACCTAAGATGCTTAAGCACGACTTTCCTGTGGAAGACTTGGGTACCACGATGCCACCTAAAAAGGATCCGGTTTTCGATCTAAAACCTCTCCCTGATGATCTTAAATATGCTTTTATTGATGATAAAAATATATATCATGTTATTATTAGCGCTAAACTTTCAGGGTAGGAAGAAGAAAGATTATTGGAGGTTTTGAGGAAACACCGAGGAGCTATGGGCTATACTCTAGATGATTTGAAAGGGATTTCACCTACTATATGTCAGCATTCTATCAACATAGAACCAGATGCGAAGCCAGTAGTGGAGCCCCAACGACGTTTAAATCCTAAGATGAAGGAAGTGGTAAGGAATGAGGTGTTGAAACTCCTTGATGCTGGTATTATTTACCCTATTGCTGATAGTGAATGGGTTAGTCCTGATCATTGTGTTCCTAAAAATGGAGGTATACCGTTGTCCCTAATGATAATGATGAGCTTATTCCTCAAAGAATAGTGGTAGGCTATAGGATGTGCATCGATTTTAGGAAAGTCAATAAAGTTACTAAGAAAGATCACTACCCGCTTCCTTTTATTGATCAAATGTTGGAAAGGTTGTCTAAAAAGTCCCATTTTTGTTTTCTTGATGGTTATTCTGGTTTCTCTCAGATTGCTGTTAAACAACAAGATCAAGAAAAAACTACTTTTACTTGCCATTATGGAACTTATTCTTATAGACGTATGCCTTTTGGTTTATGTAATGCTCCTGCTACATTCCAAAGGTGCATGTCTGCTATCTTTCATGGCTTTTGTGAGGAAATTGTAGAAGTGTTCATGGATGACTTTTCTGTCTATGGAACTTCTTTTGATAATTGTCTGCACAACCTTGATAAAGTCTTGCAGAGATGTGAAGAAACTAATCTTGTTCTTAATTGGGAGAAATGCCACTTCATGGTTAATGAAGGGATTGTTCTTGGTCATAAAGTTTCTAAAAGAGGCATAGAAATTGAAAGAGCTAAGGTTGAGGCAATTGATAAGATGCCATGCCCAAGAGACATCAAAGGTATTTATAGTATCCTTGGTCATGTTGGTTTCTACAGAAGGTTTATTAAAGACTTTTCTAGGATATCAAAACCCCTTACTAATCTTCTTCAAAAAGATGTACCCTTCGTTTTTGATGATGATTGTAAGGAAGCTTTTGAAACTCTTAAGAAGGCTTTAACTACAGCCCCTATTGTTCAACCTCCTGATTGGAGTTTACCCTTTGAAATAATGTGTGATGCTAGTGATTTTGCCGTAGGTGCTGTCCTTGGGCAACGTATTGATAAAAAGCTAAACGTTATCCATTATGCTAGTAAGACTCTAGACACTGCTCAAAGGAATTATGCTACTACTAAAAAGGAATTTCTAGCTGTTGTTTTTGCTTGTGATAAGTTTAGGCCCTATATTGTGGACTCAAAAGTAACCGTTCATACTGATCATGCTGCTATTAAATATCTTATGACGAAGAAGGACGCTAAGCCTAGGCTTATTAGATGGGTACTACTTTTACAAGAGTTTGATCTACATATAGTAGATAGAAAGGGTGCTGAAAATCCTATAGCTGATAATTTATCTCGTTTGGAAAACATCTCTTTTGACCCTATGCCTGTTAATGATAGTTTCCCGAATGAACAGTTAGCTGCAGTGGGGGTGAGCTTGCGAGGAAGCCCTTGGTATGCTGATTATGCTAACTTTATTGTCTCAAAGTATTTGCCTCCAACTTTTACAACTCAGCAAAGAAGAAAGTTCTTCTATGATCTGAGACATTATTTTTGGGATGACCCACACTTATACAAAGAAGGAGTTGATGGTATTATGCGAAGATGTGTTCCAGAATATGAACAAAAAGAGATATTGCGTAAATGCCATGGTAGTGCCTATGGAGGACATCATGCAGGAGATAGAACTGCACAAAAGGTACTACAATCAGGTTTCTACTGGCCTACCCTTTTTAAAGATGCAAGAAAATTTGTTTTATCTTGTGATGAATGTCAGCGTGTTGGTAATATTTCTAGACGCAATGAAATGCCTATGAACTACTCTCTAGTTATTGAACCTTTTGATTGTTGGGGATTTGACATTATGGGTCCTTTCCCTCCTTCGAAAGGCTACACTCATATTCTTGTTGCCGTAGATTATGTTACTAAGTGGGTAGAAGCCATTCCTACAAAAAGTGCTAACGGGGAAACCTCTCTAAAAATGCTTAAAGATGTTATCTTTCCTAGGTTTGGAGTGCCTAGGTATCTCATGACTGATGGGGGTTCTCATTTCATTCATGGCGGTTTTAGGAAGACCCTCGCTAAATATGATGTTAATCATAGAATTGCTTCAGCTTATCACCCCCAAACTAGCGGGAAAGTAGAGTTATCAAATAGAGAAATTAAATCTATCTTGCAAAAGACTGTTAATAGGTCTAGAAAAAACTGGGCTAAGAAGTTGAATGATGCTTTATGGGCTTATAGAACTTCTTATAAAAATCCTATGGGAATGTCTCCTTATAAAATGGTTTATGGGAAAGCTTGCCACCTACCCTTAGAGTTAGAACACAAAGCTTACTGGGCAGTGAAAGAACTAAATAGAGATTGTACGCTCGCTGGTGAGAAAATATTATTTGACTTAAGTTCTTTAGATGAATGGAGGAGTGAAGCCTATGAGAATGCTAGGCTCTTTAAGGAAAAAGTTAAAAGATGGCATGACAAGCGAATACTTAAGAGAGAATTTCATGTTGGTGAGAAAGTTCTATTGTATAGGTCTCGTCTCAGATTTTTTGCAGGTAAGCTACTATCAAAATGGGAAGGACCTTTCATCATTGAAGAAGTATACCGTTCAGGAGCAATAAAAATTTCTTCTCTAAAAGATAATACTACACAAGTAGTGAATGGATAGCGACTCAAACACTATATTGCTGGAGATTCTTACAATGAAGATGTTGATGCCTTTCAAGTTATAACTCCAGAGAAATTCATTGAGGACCAAATTCAGAGACCTACAAAGTCCGTTTCCAACTAGGTAACAGTTCTAGTAAGAAAAGTTCCACGAAAATACAATCCAACTATATTTTTGCAGTTTTCAGTCAATAAGGAAAGTTTCGAAGCGAAAAAGGGACGGAACCGGAGTCGGGGTGGCCCACACCACCCCATGGCGCGGGCCCACCCCTGGCCGCGCCACCAGGTGGTGAGGCCACCAGGACTCCGCCTCCGACTCGTTTTTCTCCTAGTACCTTCCTTTTGATGTGAAACTTCGTAATATATAACCCCCCGGATCTTCCGAGGTTCATATATCGTGTTTTCGTCGTGCTTTTGTTTCGATCTGTTTCTGCCAAGTAGAATCCCATATTTGGAGCCACAATGTCTTACTCTGGATCATCCAAGGGAGATTCCTTAGAAGATATCATCAACCCATACATGAGAAAATTGAAGATTCATCCCAAGGAGTTGTTGCTCAAAGGTGGAGAGGTCCGGATTAAAGAGGTTCAAGGCCCTAAAGGTGAAGGAAGTCTGGAGGATAGGATGGAAGCACTGGAGCATGAAGTCTTTAGGTACAGGAAGATGGCGGAGCGCGAAATGGATATCATTCATACGATTTGTTCCGAACTCATCACCGAGCGCCAGAAGTAGACTGCTGAACTCAAAGACGAAGTCCTCTCACTCTGCTAAACAACCAACAAACTGCAAGCATAGTTCTATGACGTTCAAAATCAAAACTGTGAATATGAGGCTAGATTTAAACGCATAAGTGCTGCTGCAAGTTTCAGGATGTTGGAAACCACGATGTCCTTTGTTGATGGGAAGCCTTTACCTTGGAAGACGAACGAAGATGAGAGGATACCACCACCACCGAAGGAGTAATTCGTCATCAGGTTTGGCATCCCCTTGGTTTGTTCCAAGCTTGGGGGAGTGCCGCGGTATCATATCACTATCTTCTATCTTTTTACCTTATTAGTAGAATCATATCATGAATAGAGGAGTTATTTTGTAGTATGGTTTGCATTATGGAAGTGTCCCCTCTCTCGTTAGATATGTATCCCTTGGTGTGAGTTGCCGTTATGGAATATTAATGAGAAGTTCTATCATCCACTCTTTTCCATAGCTTATATTAGTTTTCAATTCGTGGTTATATGATTTATCTTGTTGTTAGTATTGGTATAACTTTGGGATCATTGAGTTAATTTAGTTGGTTTTGGCAAACCTGGCTCGGTTAGTAGCAACACCTTTTTGAGAGTTGAAAGAAAAAGCTAGAAGCACTCTAGAGAAGAAAAATAATTTCATCATCTTTCTTTCTTGATTTGCTCATAAGTTTAGTATTCTCTAGTTAAGATCTTTTGTGCTTCCAAGGAAGATTGCATGTTTGTCTTTATCACTTGTATGTTTGGTTGTTTCCTTCAGCTCTCGTACTTTCTACCCAGCCTTGCTAGCCAAAAACCTGTACTGAGAGGGTATTCTTCTCGTGCATCCACCTCCTTTAAACCAAAACCTTTGCCATTTGTGTCCACCATACCTACCTAGTAGCATTATTGCTATTCCAAGTAAATTCTTGTTTTGTCTATCTCCCAAATTAAACTTGTTATGTGAAAATTAGTGATTAAAGCTCTCACGAACTTGATGGCACACTTTACTTTCTTGCATTTAATAAACTTGAACCATTGGGTCCTTCTTTGTTGCATATATGCTTGCACTTTATTAGTTGAAGTTAGCCGAACCATGTATCATGGGGACCGCTTTCAACACTTCATTGGTACTTGTACCTCGTTGATATCATGTTCTTTTGCTTATGGATCCCGGCGGTGTGAAATAAAAGTGGAACTTGTAAGATCATGGAGTTTATATGTGTGTTAGAGAAACGCCTGGGCCGCTAGCCTAAGCCATGCCTAATCATGGTGGAAACTTGCAGCATAACTATAGTGAGCATTCTATGAAGCATCCTCAATAAAAACCTATGCAAATAGCAAATAAAAAGATCGCTGAGATGCTCACTGTCTGCTTGCCTTGTCATTTTGATTAAGGGATAGCTCCTGTGTCATGTGCAAGGGGTACCCCCGTTGGCGGTTCTCAATGATACGCATGTATTTACAATGACAAGAGCTTGCTCTTGACTGAAGTTGAGTAGCATGAGGACCGGTACTCATAAGTAAGGGGCATGAGATTTCAACTTATAACTTGTCAAGCATATCCTCTTAGTTTTGTCACTTTAACCTTAATCACCTAAATATGCCTATGATAGGGGCAATGAGAGCTCAAAGCTAGTAAGTATCATAATTTTTGGGAGCTCTTTATGAGACTTGCAATCCCTGCTTCCCTCTTTGAAGGGCCTTTCTTTTACTTTGTAGTTGAGTCAGTAAACCTACTCCCTTCTATCTCAGCAAGTATTTTGAGTTGTTGTGTTTCATTCATTCATATGATGATTTATTCAATCATGTCTTATGTTCCTTGTTTTGCACGTTGCTCCTATCTTGATGTTTACTACTTTAAAAGCTATCATTGAAAAAGCCAGCTATTTGTGAACTCCAGCAAATTATCAACTATTCTTCGACCAAGAGCTAAGTTTGCCATTACCAATTATGATTCACTTTATGTATCTTTATTGTGTTTCCTTTACTAATTGGAAGTTGAGTTATATAATAGTGAGTTGTCTTCTATTATGATCTATGTATTTGATGAATGTGATGCTTCTTGTCCGTATTCTTTTATCGACTCTTCACTCCATAAACTTGAGGTCATGTTTATTGAGCTCAGTTTTGCTTGGGGACAAGCGAAGTCTAATCTTGGGGGGAGTTGATACGTCCATTTTGCATCACTATTATATGTCTTAATTCACTATTATTCATTGATATATTTTGTATTGAGAGGTGATACTTATGTTATTTCATCTATTTTTGCATGGTTGATGACTTTTGGAGCATGGACCGCTGCAGTCAGGATTCTGATGAAAAAGGTGCTGTTTGGAGGCAAAATTCGCGAAGATCAGAAAATCCGGGAAAATATACGGAAAATCCTATTTTTCTAGAAGACTCAGGATGCTAGAAGATGGAGTGGAGGTGGGCCACAGGGGCCCCACACCACCCCATGGCGAGAGCAGGCCTAGGCCGCGCCTGGGAGTGGTGTGGATGCCCTGGCCCACTCTAGCCTCTCCCCTCTGGCGTATATCAACCTCCCGAAACCCTAAGACTCGGGGAGCAACCATAGAAAGATTCTGCTGCCTCTGTGAGGCGGAAAACACCGAGAGAGAAAGATCTCTCCGGCAGACAGATTTCTGCCGGGGGAATTCCTTCCTGGAGAGGGGAGATCGTCACCATCAACACCACCATCAAGCTAGACTTCATCGGGATCATCATCATCATCACCACCACCATCATCACCATCAGCACCCTCATCACCATCTCCATATTGCTGTAACAATTGCGTTGAATCTTGCATAGTTCATAGGGGAAACTTTCCCGGTGTTGATTACTCTTTGTGGTTGATGCTATTGAGTGAACCGTTGAATTATTGTTTATGTTCAGATTGTTATACATCATTATTCCATATCTGATCATGATCCATATGATGTCTTGTGAGTAGTTTGTTTTGTTCTTGAGGACATGGGAGAAGTCTTGTTGTTAGTTGTGGAGTTGTGTTGAGAAAGATTCAATAGTTTGATATTTAAGTTGTGGTGTACTTCTTCTAGTGGTGTCATGTGAACGTCGGCTACATGACACTTCACCTATATGGGACTAGGGGAATGCATTGTGTATTTGGCTACTAATCGTAGGGGTTGCCGGAGTGACAGAAACCTAAACCCCCGTTAGGAAACCATTGCACAAGGGATGTAAGGGTCTTAGAGTTTAAAGATGTGGTTAGGTTTCTACCTTAATTACTTTCTTGTACTTACGAATGTTTCCAAGGGGTTTAATCACAAGTATGTATTAGTCTTGGATGGGGCGATACATTAGCGCAGGTTCACCCACACAACACTTAGCAAGCTAGAGAAGATTAATCAGCTATATGAAGCAAAAGCACTTGACAGTCTTCCCATGTGTCCTCGAGAACGTTTGGTCATCTATAGAAATACAACCGGCTTGTCCTTTCCTGCATAAAGGATTGGGCCACTTGCTGCATTTATTCCTACTGTCTTTTATTTAGTCGTACTTTGTTTACTTGCTTTATCGAAAACCCCTAAAAATCCGTTCGCTAAGTATTTGCAGAGAATTCCTGATCCATACCACTAGCCAGCACCTTCTGCTCCTCGTTGGGTTCGACATTCTTACTTATCAAAAATACTGCGATACACCCCCTATACTTGTGGGTCATCAACGCGCCCTTAAAAATCCTGAACACGAAGGACGAGCACGAGGCACACCAGGCTCAAAGTCGTGGAAGGTTGCCTTCCCCGCGGAAATGAAGAGATATCCCGATAAAAGCCATCAGAGGAGAAAGGAAAGGGAGGCAGCTGAGAAAGCGGCCACTGCAGATCGGCTGCGTAATGTAGAAGAAGCATTAAAGCGGCACCAGGATCAACTCGATAGACTTAGCCAGCAAGGTACTAGAGGCCAATCTCAGCGGCACGCGGTAGAAGCTGCATTCGATGGTACCGGCGCCCTATCGAATAAGAAAAGCAGCATCGCTTCCACGCAACTCCATGATGTTGATGATGACGACATCTCCTCCTAAACGCTACCCAGTGGATGATATCACGGAGACCACAGCTTGTGAGCTAAAGGTGTAGGTTATGAACTTAAGGATGACGGCGGCGGTCGGCATGGCCGTACCAATTGCGCCTAACCCAACTTGGCATTGTAGACCGGTTCCAAAAGGGTACCCTGTCATCACGGTGGATGATGTGAAGGAAGATTTTGAGGAGCTGAAGCTAGACCACCCTGCGGGGGAAGATATGGAGCTGACTCAACTAGGAGAAGCCAAAGGGGGGATTATTCTATGGCCAAAGGAGCGCATCGTGCTTCCAAATTATGTGTCGCCAAGGCCAACCACTCCTCAGAGCAGCAATCCACCTTCGTCGCCACCTCACCATTCTCCAGCGCAACCGTCGCCTTCACCGCCTCACCACTCAGCGCAACCGTCTCCATCGCCGCGTCAGCCATCTCCGTCCCCTAAGCCTCAGAGACAAAAGCGGAAGTATACTAAGAGGGGCAGCACCACCACCAGCAGCAAGAGCACGTTCTGATCACCGAAACATAAGCTATCGTCCCTCCCAAAAGTACCTCATAAGAATATGAAAAAGCTACCTTGCGAGAAGACATATGAGGAAATTGCTACGGCCGTAGATGCCCATTATGAAAAGTGGAAGATTGACATGGCTAACAAGAAAAAGCCAATAGAGCCATTCTTCCCGGTCATCGCAAAAGATAAAGCCAAATCAGCCGCACTTAAGATTCAGCTTCACCAACCCATAGCGCTCACATTATACTATAATTGCTCTATTACCAAGTTGGCTGAGGCAAAAGAGCATAGAGTCGAGAAAGAAGTTGCCCAGCTCGGACAACAGAAAAATCAATCGATCTAAGCGCTCAAAGTGTATGATACCAATGAGTGGAGAGCCCAGGAGCGGCATGATCCGAACATTGATCCGGAGTTTGTTCGATTGTATGAAGAAAATGCCCAGTTATATGGACTATCTATTACTGAGTACATGAGCCATATGGATGAGTTCGAGGGGTACCAAGAAACAGCATACGTGTACCAGTACGGGGCTCCTCTCGTCAAACCCGAGTTAGTCAAAGATCTACCAACAAAAATGCGAAGATTGCATAACTGGTACATTCAAGCCTGTGCTGAATCCAAAAACTGGATCTATGCTGCATATAAACATCACCATTATGGTCATGGAGATGGCTTCCTACTGATCGAATTTCCATAATTATTTCAGTTTTACCAACAAGACGCCCTCGACAAAACTATCGTCAGTGCCTATTGTTTCTAAGTATTATTAATTTCTGTAATTAAGTCTTTCTAGCTCAGCTCATTCGTTGCTTGTATAATCTTACTCATCACTATACTACTTATATATGCAGATGAAGATTCTCGAATGCAATAAAGGACAAATATTAGATCTTGGGTTTGTTGACTACAATTTCGTTCATGAAGTTACTCTAAAAACAAAACCCAAAGAGACAGAGGATAACTTGGTACAAGTGTTGACGTATTTCAGCAACAGAAGGGAAATACTATTTCCTTACAATGTTGGGTGAGTGTTACTGTCTTGTACACATTCTATTTTCACTTACTCGATGTTAAGCATATAATTGTTACTGTGTTACTGTCGTGTTATATTTTGTTAGTGTGTCTAGCTTCCACTATATTTTATTAATCATTGTTGTTGACATTACAGTAGTAAAAGTCCTGGACTCGAAACGCACAGCTTTAGAAAAGTGGGCAAACATGCAGGAACGTCTTCAGAAGGCTTGAAAACGGTTCACCGCCAAAACTAGGGATGTTTGGAAGCCAGAGCTTACATTTCAACCATCGACTGTAAGTACTACTTGCTAGATCCATGCATCTCTTTGATTCTAGTTTCAATACCACCATTATCATGCTTGATTATTATTTTGATTGAACTCCGTTCTCGTAAAGTGCTTGAGGCAGGAAGCCGGGAATAACTTAAATAACTTATGTGGATACTATGTCTGCGAGTGCATTCGCTAGACGACCAAAGAGAAGGGCGCAGACCGGAACATCAAAAAAATTGAAGTACGATAAACAATAATCACAACTTTATTTTATTACCACCAATTGTGTTTAGTTTCATTCATATATATTGATCCCCTTCTTTAAATTAGATTGAACGGATGCGGGACGGTCTTCTATTAAAAGAACGCGTGCAAGCAATTCAAGAGGAAATTGCCGGATTCTTGTTAGAACAAGTCATAGATCCGAAAGGAGAATACTATTACCCGGTTCATTTGGAAGGGTGAAGTGTAAAAAAAAAGATATAAATTAGATCAAATTCGTGTGAGTACCGTTTGTAATTAATATGTTTCGACCAAGAAGACGGATGAGACGGTATATAATATATTTGTGATCATGATGTGTAATATATATATCATGGTTTCATTATTGTTGTATATATGTAGTACCATTAAATTAAATACAAAACACCAAATAAATAAATAACCCTGCCGCGTCACAAAAATGGCCCGAAAATCCTGCCGCGGCACAAAAATAGCCCGAAAATCCTGCCGTGGCACAAAACCCTGCCGCGGCACAGAGACTAATGATCCCGGTTCGTGCAACGAACCGGGACCAATGATCCACCCCCCTCGTCTCGCGCGCTCCCACGTGGAGACCCATTGGTCCCGGTTTGTTTCACGAACCGGGACCAATGATCCACCCTCCTCGTCGCGCGCCCGCCACGTGGAGTCCCATTGGTCCCGGTTCGTGCATGAACCGGGACTAGCATTAGTCCCGAGTGATTGGTCCCGGTACGGTAACCAGGACCAATGGCCCTTATGAACCGGAACTAGAGGCCATTTTTCCACCGGTGTGCGTCATGTTCTTGCAAAGAGCCCTTGCAAACGTAGATAGTCTACTGTCAAATTTATGCACAATATCCCTGCAAAAGTAGATTAGATGGTTGTTCGTTCTCCTCCTCTTCTTTCATTTTTAGTATTATATATCCACTTCTTTTATGCATCAATTGGTAAGTCCAGTTATTCCAAATCTGATCTAGCATTTTCTTATATCTTTGCTTCTGCAGGTTCTGAAAGTTTTGTTCATGGATTGTATCTTTTATTGGATACGATATGTGTTTACTTATCTAACTTCTGATAAAATCTACCAAAAAAACTTCTTATGAAATCGCAAGACTGTCAGCACCACTTCCAAATTTCTTTCTGTTTCCATTAACTTCATCCACAAAGATTTATGCGCACTCTTCTAAATTCTTTGTCATTCGGACATAACTTAATTATTACTTTGAATCATATTGTTCGGCAAATGGACAGGTGTGTTTTAAAATTGTTGCTAAGAGCAAGTTTTGTTCTTTTTCGGAATTACATATATTATCTGATTCAATTGATATTTAAATATCTGCAAAGATTTATGCATACTCTCCTGAATTCTTTGTCATTCAGACATAACTTGATTGTTACTTCAAACCATATTGTTCGGCAAATGGACATGTATGTTTTAAAATGGTTGCTAAGAGAAAGTTTTGTTCTTCTTCGGAATTACATATATTGTCTTATTGAATTGATATTTAAATAGGGTTTGCTTTGTTTATTCATTGTACAACATGTATACCTGCTTAATGTGGCCATCCAGTTTCGAGATTTTAGGTATATACTCATATACAGTTCTGTCTTTCATATGACAAATAGTTTTTGGAAACAAAAGTCACAACGAATATTGTTTACCGATGGAACAATATCCTTTGCGAATTCTCGATAAGACATGAGGAATACTGTTTAATAGTATTCTTCTTTTTCCATCAATTTGTCACTCTTTGACTGGAATATTGTTTACCGAGGGAACAATATCCTTTGCGAATTCTCGATAAGACATGAGTAATACTGTATAGAATTCTTATTTTCCTATCAATTTGTCACTCTTCGACTGATGATACCCCATCATTTAGGGACAACTTTTTTAAGAAGTCTTGTGACAACATGCAGTTAGAACGAAGAAATTAGAATTGTCCTGATGGGGTGTTTTCGTAATAGATAGCTTTTCTTTCAGCAGTTCACCGTCTATGGCAACAAGTTTATGACATAGATAGAGCTTCAGTATTTTGACAATTTCATTCAGCTGCTAGATTGTGATATCCCTTTCATTCTACTACTAGATCGTGATATCCCTTTAAAGTAAGAATTTAGAAGACTATTTTTCAGAAGTATCTGCTCGGTACCATATCCATCCTTTCAATGTGACCAGGAAATGTACCCGTGCATTGCAACCGGAGAGAAAAAATATTTCAGCGCATCCATGACACACTGTGCGCACTGTCACTGTCACTGCCACTGCCACCTCTTAATATAGGCCACCCGGTATACATGGGTAGCCATTGCGTTGGCACCGCTAGCTCAAAAATAGTGCCATTAGACTTGAGAATTATACAATAACTACTATAATTACTAAAGTTTCTCCCTGAATTGCTATGGATCGATACATTTTAACTCAATGCCTGCAGATTCATGTGATCGTTGGTGGATGCAGGTCGTAGTCACCCGAATGAGGGATGAATTCCGTGAGTTGAAGCAAGGAAGAATGACTGTGGTGGAGTACCGTGACAGATTCCTGTCGCTTGCCAGGTACACACCTGATGAGATCAACACGGAGGTAAGGAAGAAGGAGAGATTCCTAAACGGACTGCATGATGAGATGCAGACTGTCCTCGTCAACATCCGTTTCGAGGATCTCGAAGAGCTAGTCGACTCTGCCATTCAGATAGAAGGGAAGATTAATCAGGCAAACGACAACCACAAACGTCGTATGATGTAGGAATCTGGATCCAACAGTCACCAGAAGTACCGTCCCAATTCCTCCCTAGGATATGCACCAAGGAACAACCAACCCCCAATGTCTCGCTCAAGCTACCCCAACCGTAGTGGAGGCAATGTGAAGTCCGGAGGAAACAAAAACCACTCCAGCAACACCAATAATTTGAACCGTGCCCCTCCCAAGAGCAACAACAACAACAACACTACACCCAGAACTGGCAGCAAAGCTGTGCCTGTCGCAGCAAAAGACAAGTCCCAGGTAACTTATTTCGAGTGTGGAGTGAAGGGCCACTATTCCAATGAGTGCCCCAAGAAGACTGCCGCCAATGCCAATGTGAATGCCCCAGCTCAACAGCAATGTCGTGTTCAACCAGGGAGAAGATTTGCCCCAGGGAACCCTCACAACCACAACGGCCGTCTCTTCCACATAAACGCTGAGGAAGCCTAAGAAGCGGCAGACGTAGTGCTGGGTATGTTTTCTGTCAACTCAGTTTTAGCAAGGGTATTGTTTGATTCGGGAGCATCACATTCATTTGTCACCGAAGAATTTGCATGCACTAGTAAGATTCACCCAACCAACTTGAAGCATTTCATGATAGTCCAAATCTCCGGTTCAACTACAAAAGCTAGAAAAATTTGCAAAGTTGTGCCTATCAGAATACACAGGATAGATTTTTATGCCAACCTAATCGTACTCGAAACCAAAGGACTGGAAGTAGTACTAGGTATGGACTGGATGTCAAGGCATAAAGGACTGATAGATTGTGCTAAGAAAGCCATCACCATGACCAGTAGCTCTGGAATCACAGTAGTGCATATATCTGAAACCTTACCCCGTCAATTCAAGTGCAACAAGAGTCTAGCCTTACCCACCATAGACCAAGTCCGAGTAGTCTGTGAATACCCCGACGTATTCCTAGATGAATTGCCAGGTATGCCCCCAGATAGGGATATTGAGTTCATTATTGAACTAATCCCCGGAACCGGACCCATAGCCCAGAGACCCTATAGCATGAACCCCTCAGAGTTAGTAGAGCTGAAGAAGCAGTTCGACGCTATGTTAGCAACATGCTTGATTCAACCAAACGCATCGCCATGGAGATCACCAGTGTTATTCGTCGACAAGAAAGATAGAGGCAACCATTTGTGCACGAATTACAGAAAGCTGAATGATGTGACCATCAAAAACAAGTACCCTTTGCCGAAGATAGAGGATCTATTTGATCAGTTGACTGGAGCCCAGGTATTCTCAAAGATTGATCTTAGGACTGGTTATCACCAACTTAAGATTCGTGCAACGGATATTCCGAAGACCGCCTTTACTACTCGCTATGGTTTATACGAGTACACGGTCATGTATTTTGGATTAACTAATGCCCCTGATTATTTCATGAATCTCATGAATAAGATCTTTATGAATTTCCTGGATAAGTTCATCGTTGTGTTTATCGATGATATCCTTATCTACTCCAAGTCAGAAGAAGAGCATGAGCAACATCTGAGGATCATCCTAGAAACCCTGAGAGAGCATCGGTTATATGCCAAGTTCAACAAGTGTGAGTTTTGGCTGAAAGAAGTAGGATTCCTAGGACATATTGTGTCTACTGGAGGAGTCTCTGTTGATCCCGCCAAGATCAAGGATGTCGGAGAATGGGAAGCCCCAACCACTCAAAACCAAGTCCGTGCGTTTCTCGGATTAGCGGGATATTACCGTAAGTTTGTCAAAGGATTCTCGAGCATCTCCAGACCCATGACCCAATTGCTGAAGAAGGACAAGAAGTTTGAATGGACTGACAAGTGTGAAGCCAGTTTCCAGGAACTGAAGAAGAGATTGATATCAGCCCCAATATTGATCATGCCAGATATCAAGAAGCCATTTGATGTGTATTGTGATGCATCCAAGATTGGTCTCAGATGTGTGTTGATGCAAGAAGGCAAAGTCATCGCATATCTGTCTCGACAACTGAAGCAGCATGAGCAGAACTATCCGACCCATGATCTTGAATTAGCAGTCATAGTTTTGGCATTGAAGACATGGCGTCATTATCTGATGGGTAATCGCTGTGAGATTTACTCAGATCACAAGAGCTTGATGTATATTTTCACTCAGAAGGAGCTGAATATGAGGCAAAGGAGATGGATAGAGTTAATCAAGGATTATGACCTTGACATTCGCTATCACCCCGGCAAAGCCAATGTGGTAGCAAATGCTCTTAGCAGATTGCCTGGTAGGCTAAATACCATGATCAAGGAGAAGCAACCAAGTTTGTATGAGGAGTTGGAGCAGTTTAGGACTGAGCTTGTTAGCAAAGGATTCTTAGCTAGCATTGAACTTCAACCCACATTAATTATCCAAATCAAGGAAGCCTAGAAGGGAAATGAAAGTATCGATGGAATCAAATGTCGTATCGGTACAGGAAAGGTAACTGGATTCACTAAAGATGAAGGAGTTCTGTGGTACAAAGGATGTATCTGTGTGCCAGCAGATTCGGAGCTGAAGCAGGTTATCATGCAGGAAGCTCATGGTACTCTTTATTCTATCCACCCCGGAGGAACAAAGATGTATCAAGACTTGAAAGAGCAATTTTGATGGCACAAGATGAAGAGAGAAATTGGAAGCTACATCGCCAAGTGTGACATCTGTCAAAGAGTCAAGGCAGTGCATCAGAGACCCGCAGGACTGTTGCAACCATTGCAGATTCCGGAATGGAAATGGGATTCCGTCATAACGGACTTTATCACCGGATTGCCTACTTCTAGTAGGGGAAATGACTCAATCTGGGTCATCGTTGATAGACTGTCCAAGGTAGCTCACTTTATACCTGTCAAGACAACCTACCAGAGTTCGAAGCTAGCAGAACTGTATATTGCTAGGATTGTTAGTCTGCATGGAACCCCCAAGACCATAGTATCAGATCGAGGAACCCAGTTTACCTCGAGATTTTGGCAGAAAGTCTAGGAAGGATTAGGAACAAAGTTGAATTTCAGCACCGCTTATCACCCGCAAACTGATGGACAGACTGAGAGAGTCAACCAAATCCTAGAGGATATGTTGAGAGCTTGTGTGTTAGAGTATGGATCAAAATGGGAAGACTGCCTGCCCTTCGCAGAATTCTCATATAACAACAGTTATCAGGCCAGTTTGTAGATGGCACCCTTTGAGTTCCTATACGGAAGAAAGTGCCGCACCCCTTTGAATTGGTTGCAAGTAGGAGAGAGTTGATCTTTGGACCCGACATTCTCCGAGAAGCCGAAGATAAGGTCCACAAAGTCCGTGAGCACCTCAAGACCGCCCAATCCAGACAGAAGAGTTATGCTGACAAGAGAAGGAGAGACCCGACTTTCAATGTCGGAGATTTTGTATATCTCAAGGTTTCGCCATTAAAGGGAACGCAACGCTTTAGTCTGAAAGGAAAGTTAGCCCCCAGATATATCGGGCCCTTCAAAATTCTGAGTATCATATCAACTGGAACTACCTAGAGAGATGTCAGCCATCCACAACATGTTCCATATCTCGTTACTTCGCAAATGCCTAGAAGTTCCGGAGAAGACTAAAGTATTCAAGAACATCGATCACCGAGCTGTTGAGATCAACAATGACCTGACATATCGTGAAGTTCCCATCCGTATCTTGGAAGAAACTTACAGAACCACCAGAACCAGGAGTATCAAATTTCTCAAGATTCAATGGAGCAACCATACCAAAGAGGAAGCCACTTGGGAGCGAGAAGATTACATTAGGACAGAGTTCCCAGATCTCATTAGTTCCTAGTTTTCTTTCGTAAATCTCAGGACGAGATTTTTTTAAGGGGGGAGGTTTGTAACATCCCAAAACTCCAATCAAAGGTTGTTAAGATCTAAATCATCAAATTTAGAGTTAACAAAATGTTGGGGGTGTAACCCCAGGTACCCCAGAGTTGATGAATAGGGGATTGCATAAAAAAGATACATGAAGAAAAAAATAGGAAGGATAAAGGGTATAGAATAAAGGAAAGAGGAAGGAAATAGTTCCAGGCCGAATTATCCTATATTTGGCCTACATAGTACTTCCCTAGGCCAGATTAGGCTCATAGCCCGGGTGGGCCGAAGCATCTCTCCCCCGGGTGGGCCGACATCATCCAAAGTCGGCCCACCACGGGCCTCCTTTGCACGGCCGATGCTCCTCGCCAGCTCCCGCCAATGCCATCAGCTCCCGCGCGATCGCCTGCGTCGCCGCTTCGCCCGCCTCGTCCCCCGGGTGGGCCGGTAAGGAGCGATACGGCCCACCGCGGGGCCACGCCTCGACGCTTGCCCGCTTCCTCACATCTCCACAGAAACCCTGGGTGGGCTGACTCGGCGGACACCTCGGCCCACCCCGGGCCACCTCCTACCTCTGCCGGATCCCGCCAGGTGGGCTGCTCCGGACCGCGTCCCTTGGGCCGAGACGAGAAGACCCGGCTGGGTCACCCCAGGCCGGGTTCAGGCATACCCTGGCTGGGCCACCCCAGGCTGACTCAACTTCTACCCCGGCTAGGCCTGCTTCATCCCTCCACTAGGCCGAATTACCTCATAGTCCGGCTGGGAAGAAAATAATCCATATGGGGCACTGTTCACCGCCTAGGTGGGCCCCATCTCGCCCCCGGGCCGAGTTATTTTCCTCCTTGGCCGAATTTCACTTCCCCGGGCCGAATTACTTCGTCCCGGACGTCATTTCTCTCATATCTGGACCCACCAACGACCTCTACATCGACACGCTGCCAAGTCAAGTCAAGCCTACGTCAGGTGCCAGTCTTGGGACGCCCCTGGCTCAGACTGGCCCCTTTGGTCCAAGATGCTAAGGAATATGCTGGGCATCTTGGGAGATGCTAGGGAATATGCCAAGCATCTCCAAAGATGCTAAGGAATATGCCGAAGGGATAAGACCAATGACTCAACAAAGGACAAGCTGACTAGGCAAGCCCCACAAGATAGCTCATAGGAGTACTTTAGATGACATACCTTGTCCCCTGGGCTCCCTTTTATAAGGAGCACCAGGGGTAACATTACATGGGAGGCCCCCTGGAGGGCTCCTCTCCCTCTGCTCACTAGGAGCATGGTTCCTTCTTCCTCTGCTCTCTCCATGAGAGGCATAGGAGTACAGCTCAAGGAGAACCATTGTAGCTACAAGCATGGCAAGCTATATGAGATTAGATGCAGGAGTAGAGGTGTTATCTCACTAGGAGAGCCTCGAACCTGGGTATATCGTGTCTCTCTGAGTTCTTCCGTATGAGGTCTTCACTTCATCATCCCTCCCCGGATTCCTCCATCGTCCATCGGCCCCAACTTTAGCCTATACCAGGCATCTGCCGTGACACCACCACGACAGTTGGCGCCCACCGTGGGGCTGATAAGCGGCGCTGGTTGGGTTACCATCCGGACGGGAACGTCTTCATCAAGCTCTGCCTCACCATCGATCAAAGGTCTCTGCATCCACTTCCTCGATGTACAGAGAGCAGGGGAGTTGGCAATCAAGCCTCCCTTGTTGAGGTGTCTCAACCTCTTCCTCAACCTCTTCACCAACAGTACAGTAAGTTGTAGCTGACCCTTTGGGTATGACTCAACTAGATAACTCAACCAACTTGCACATGAGATACCATGGATGTCACTCGGGGACTATCACCTAGTTGTTCACCCCAGGGATGAGTTAATTCAACCCGGGGGCTAGCACGCATGCCATTCGAGTCACCCTAGGATAGAAAAGTATCTCGGGGACTCGGTGTCTCCGTGCACAGGACAAATAACTCAGAAAAGACTTCAGATATGCCATGATCTCGTATATATCCACTGCTGTGTGTCTTTAAGCTGCCTTGGATAAGAAAGTAGCTCACCAAGTCATTTGTAACTCGGATTTAACTCAACTCACCAAGTTACATAGTAACAAGAGTTATACTTCAGCTTGCCTAGTTGCCTTGTAACTCGGATTTGACTCAGTCAGCCGGATTACCTAGTAACTCAGATTTAACTCGGATTGATGTTTTCAGCTTCCCAGGTCATCAGTGACTCGGATTGGTGTGTGCATCACCATTCCAGGTTACCTGATAACTCGGTTTTTACTTCAGTTTGCCTAAATTACAGGTTTCCAGGTTACAAGGTAACTCGGATTTTACTTCGGTTTTCCTAGTTACATGGTAACTCGAATTTTACTTCAGTTTGCCTAATTATAGGGTAATTCAGATTTGCTTCAAGTTCCTAGTTACATGGTAACTCGGATTTTACTTCAGTTTTCCTAACTGCAGGGGTAGTTCGGATTTGCTTCAATTTCCTAGTTACAGGGTAACTCGGATTTCATTTCAGCTTGCCAGGTTATTTAGTAACTCGGATTTAACTCAGCTTACCAGATTATCTTATACCTCAAATCAATTTGTTCCATATCCTGGATGGCAATGAGCTAGCATATCAGTAACTTATCATATTCAATCTCGGATCCATATCTATGGAAGTATGCCATCGTATCGTAAAATCGTACAAATAACTCATCGTATTCAATCTCGGATCAATATCTCGGGTTAATATCTATGGAAGTATGCCATCATATGATAAAATCATGTCTCAAAATCATATCTCGGATCAATGTCTCGAGTCAAAATCTAGGGCAGTTTGCCAGCATATCATAAGACCATATCATATCTCAACCAAATGTCTCGGATCTAAGACTTATGTCAGATTCAAGTCAAGCAACTCAAACTCCCATCAGGTAACTCAGATTTGAGTCATGAAACTCGGGTTTGAGTCAGGTAACTCGGATTCTGGGTCATATAACTCAAAACAGAGGCTCATGTCAATTTTGAATCATATAACTCAGCAATTATAACTCGGATGGGATAACTCGGATCATAATTCATAAGGCCAGAGCCGTATCAGGCCAGAGGCCAAAAGACTTACCCAAATGGGTAAAGGCCAGAGCCGAATCAGGCCAGAAGCCAAATGACTTACCCAAAAGGGTTAAGGCCAGAGCCAAATTCGGCCAGAAGCCAAAAGACTTACCCAAAAGGGTTAAGGCCAGAGCCAAATTCGGCCAGAAGCTAAATGAGTTACCCAAAAGGGTTAAGGCCAGAGCCAAATTCAGCCAGAAGCCAAAAGACTTACCCAAAAGGGTTAAGGCCAGAGCCAAATTCGGCCAGAAGCCAAAAGACTTACCCAAAAGGGTTAAGGCCAGAGCCGAATTAGGCCAGAAGCCAAAAGAGTTGCCCAAAAGAGCTAAGGCCAGAGCCGAATCAGGCCAGAAGCCAAAAGAGTTACCCAAAAGGGTTAAGGCCAGAGCCGAATCAGGCCAGAAGCCAAATGACTTACCCAAAAGGGTTAAGGCCAGAGCCAAATTCGGCCAGAAGCCAAAAGATATACCCAAAAGGGTTAAGGCCAGAGCCGAATCAGGCCAGAAGCCAAATGAGTTACCCAAAAGGGTTAAGGCTAGAGCCAAATTCGGCCAGAAGCCAAAAGTCTTACCCAAAAGAGTTAAGGCCAGAGCCAAATTCGGCCAGAAGCCAAATGAGTTACCCAAAAGGGTTAAGGACAGAGCCAAATTCAGCCAGAAGCCAAAAGACTTACCCAAAAGGGTTAAGGCCAGAGCCAAATTCGGCCAGAAGTCAAAAGACTTATCCAAAAGGGTTAAGGCCAGAGCCAAATTCAGCCAGAAGCCAAAAGACTTACCCAAAAGGGTTAAGGCCGGAGCCAAATTCGGCCAGAAGCCAAAAGACTTACCTAAAAGGGTTAAGGCCAGAGCCAAATTCGGCCAGAAGCCAAAAGACTTACCCAAAAGGGTTAAGGCTAGAGCCGAATCGGGCCAGAAGCCAAAAGACTTACCCAAAAGGGTTAAGGCCAGAGCCGAATCAGGCCAGAAGCCAAAAGACTTACCCAAAAGGGTTAAGGCTAGAGCCGAATCAGGCCAGAAGCCAAAAGAGTTACCCAAAAGAGTTAAGGCCAGAGCCGAATCAGGCCAGGAGCCAAATGACTTACCCAAAAGGGGTATGGCCAGAGCCAAATTCGGCCAGAAGCCAAATGACTCACCCAAAGGGGTTAAGGCCAGAGCCGAATCAGGCCAGAAGCCACAAACTTACCCAAAGGGGGTCATATGACGGATTTCCATGAGGGCTATATGTCGATTTGGTTCAACTCCTACCAATGATATATTGAAATTAAGAAAAATGACAATATGTTGATAAGCAACTCTGGAGATACTATTTATGAAGCCTATACGCGATTCTACGGATCTCCCATAGCCTCGGGGACTAATGTTGGGGGTGTAACCCCAGGTACCCTAGAGTTGATGAATAGGGGATTGCATAAAAAAGATACATGAAGACAAAAATAGGAAGGATAAAGGGAATAGAATAAAGAAAAGAGGAAGGAAATAGTTCTAGGCCGAATTATCCTAAATTCGGCCTACATAGTACTTCCCTAGGCCAGATTAGGCTCATAGCCCGGCTGTGCCGAAGCATCTCTCCCCTGGGTGGGCCGACATCAGCCAAAGTCAGCCCACCACGGGCCTCCTTTGCCCTGCCGACGCTCCTCGTCAGCTCCTGCCAACGCCACCAGCTCCCGCGCGATCGTCTGCGTCGCCGCTTCGCCCGCCTCGTCCCCCGGGTGGGCCGGTAGGGAGCGGTCCGGCCCACCGCAAGGCCACGCCTTGACGCTTGCCCGCTTCCTCACCTCACCGCAGAAACCCCGGGTGGGCTGACTCGGCGGACACCTCGGCCCACCCCGGGCCACCTCCTACCTCCGCCAGATTCCGCTAGGTGGGATGCTCCGGACCGCGTCCCTTGGGCCGAGACGAGAAGACCCCAACTGGGTCACCCCAGGCCGGGTTCAGGCATACCCCGGCTGGGCCACCCCAGGCCCGATCAACTTCTACCCTGGCTGGGCCTGCTTCATCCCTCCACCTGGACTGAATTACCTCATAGTCCGGCTGGGAGGAAAATAATCTGGAAGGGGCACTGTTCACCGCCTAGGTGGGCCCCATCTCGCCCCCAGGCCGAGTTATTTTTCTGCTTGGCCGAATTTCACTTCCCCGGGCCAAATTACTTCGTCCCGGACATCATTTCTCTCATACCTGTACCCACCAGCGACCTCTACATCGACACGCTGCCAAGTCAAGTCAAGCCTACGTTAGGTGCCAGTCTTGGGACGCCCCTGGCTCAGGCTGTCCCCTTTGGTCCAAGATGCTAAGGAATATGCTGGGCATCTTGGGAGATGCTAGGGAATATGCCAAGCATCTCCAAAGATGCTAAGGAATATGCCGAAGGGATAAGACCAATGACTCAATAAAGGACAAGCTGACTAGGCAAGCCCCACAAGACAGCTCATAGGAGTACTTTAGATGACATACCTTGTCCCCTGGGCTCCCCTTTATAAGGAGCACTAGGGGTAACGTTACAGGGGAGGCCCCCTGGAGGGCTCCTCTCCCTCTGCTCACTAGGAGCATGGTTCCTTCTTCCTCTGCTCTCTCCATGAGAGGCATAGGAGTACAGCTCAAGGAGCACCATTGTAGCCACAAGCATGGCAAGATATATGAGATTAGATGCAGGAGTAGAGGTGTTATCTCACTAGGAGAGCCTCGAACCTGGGTATATCGTGTCTCTCTGAGTTCTTCCGTATGAGGTCTTCACTTCATCATCCCTCCCCGTATTCCTCCATCGTCCATCGGCCCCAACTTTAGCCTATACTAGGCATCTGCCGTGACAACACCACGACACAAAAACTTTTCCTTTTAAAATTATTAAAGCATTCATATGTGTGTGCATTTAAATAGGAGTTGATTTGAATTGCCTTGATTAAGTGATCCATTGATTGTAAAATGATTCTTAGGTGAAATAAACATCATCTAGATCATTCCCAAACAAATCCCAAAGAAAAACAAATCAAAATGAATAAAAGAATGAAATGGTCATTTGTGCCATTTTTATCAACATGCCTAGTTTGGCTATTCCTAGGACTCAAGTCTTAACAGAAACAAATGTGGATCTTTGCACCCCTTTCTAGTACATGTAGTGATGTACCAAGGCCCACTTTGTCATATGCCAAAAACTTTCAAACACTAAATTTAAATTGCATTTGAAAATGGAATCTAGTGTAGGTATCAAGATCACACTATTTCAAAAACCACTCAAATGAGCTCCATTTTCAAATCCCAAGCAACCACAGATGCTCAAGCAAGTGATCAACAACTCCACCAAAAATCATCTCAAAATTCAAAACTTGAATTCTTTCGGTCGTTTCTACAAACACCTTGCAGACAGAAATAAAATGGCCTAACTATTACTGTTTATCATTAAGCCATTATCCCCCTTTGCAACCTCTCTACTCTCCCTTGTACCCCCTAAGCCCAACCAGACCCTCACCGGCCTACCCCTAAGCCGCAGCAGCAGTGCAGCGCCCCTACTTTGTGGTCGCCTCCGGCCAGAAGAGGGCAGAGCGCCAGGGACAGCGTCGCGCGAAACCAGCAAGCCCTCTAGCTCCGCCCAACCCTACCGCACCTCCCTGTGCACCCCTCGATCGCTCACAGCCCCTGGACCACTCGCTAGCACCGCCGCCCATTCTCTCTGCGAGCTCGCCAGAGCGCGCTAGAGCGCGAAAGCCGCCAGCACGCCATAGACCGCCCCTCGACCCAATACCATGCACGCCGCTCCGCCTCGACCCCAGCACCCCGCCAGACACGGTCGTGCACCGCCGTGGGACCCACAGTCGCCATGCACCGCGTTGAGCACCGCGTTTGTCTTCCAGAGCGCCAGCCTCGCCCGACCAAACGCCACCATCCCTAGCCATGCATTTAAGCCGTAGAGCACCGCTAGGAGACAGGCCACCGTCTCCTACCTCCAGCCACGACGATAGCACGCTGTGCAGCCCTCGCCGGAGTCGCCAGCCCATCCCGTTCGGTGCCCTCGTCAACATATAAAAGGAGGCCACCCCAACACAAACTTCTCACACCATCTAACTCCCCTCTCTCCACTGATCCTTCGACCCCATCCCCGGAGAAAGGTGGGCCGCTGTTCGCCGGAGTTTAGCCGGAGCTTGCTGCAGCAGAGGAGGAGAGGAGCCGTCGATTTCGTCCACCCCAGGAGCCGCCGCGACCACCCCTGAGTCCGCCGTCGACAGCACGTTCGATCGCCCCCATCACCACGCTAGTTGGAGCCCTGGTATGCCCCATTGCACCCCCATCGAGCCTCTAGGGTTAGCTCTCGCCGGCGACCTGTTTGCCGGGGACGACGCTCCTCAGTCGTAGATCTTTGTTTTAATCGCACGGTCCATGTTGCCCCGTACCGCTTCGCGTTGGATGTGCCGCTGACCTGCGGGACCCCCTATCAGTTGTCATCTGCGCCACGGAGCGTCACTGGGCCGGCCCATTTTCTTTCCCGCGCTAGCCCACGAATTCAAATATGGATTTTTCTATTTTAGTTTGAACTCATTTCTTTCCCTTAGTTCAAAAATCAATTCCAGAAGATTTACTAAACCAAATTAAATGATTCGAATTTTGTCAGAAAGCTACTGAAAAGATCTATCCAAGCCCATTGGATTTAATTCATTTAGAGTTAGAGATCTCTCCTAGTAAAAATAACAAGACAGGAGCTTTTGCACATTTAAACATTTTTATAAAATCAACCATGATAGCTTTTGGGTTGATTCCAACTCTCAAAAATCAAATTTAACCATAACTATCTGAATATATAATAATATTAAGGTTTGCATGTAGTGACTTTGGACTAGTACCAAAATAATGCTATATAGGCATTTCTAGTAACTTTAAATCATTAAATATTAAACTTAAACTTGTTCTAATGTGATTCAACCTCTAAATCACATTCCATATGTTAGAATATGTGGTGATGACATGTGTCCACATGATCCCATATTTTAAGTGGAGAATATTAAATCTTAGTTATTTTTCAATGAGTAGAAATTACTTTTCTTAAATAAAAAGAATGAAGCTAGTTACTAAAACCTTGTGATGCTTGTGATGATAATAGATCATCAAATGTGTGCCTTAGAATGCTAAGTAGACTAGTTAAAGTATTGTTTGGTGATTGTGTACTCCGTATGTATTTATAGACGATAGTACCGACCAAGCTTTCGAGGAGGAGGAGTTCTACTCGGAGGAAGAGGAAGAAAACTTTAACCACTGCACCAACCAAGGCAAGCTAACACTTGCAAGTATTATACTAGCAAACCATCATTAACCAAGCAAGTTATTGTTAGCAAGCTAGAATTAAGCTAGATAGCCTAATCAAGATGCCTTAGGCATGCTTTGGTTATACCACCTTTGAATATTACTTACTCCAAGTTTTACTTTCAAGCTTTTACTTTCTTTACTTTACCAAAGTCTCTTACTTGTTTTGGTCATAAGCATATGTGTATCATTGAGAACCGCCAACGGGGTACCCCTTGCCCGATGATACGGAAGAATCCCCATATAAAAATGACAAGGCAAGCAGACAACAAGCATCTCAGCAATCTTCTTATTTACCATGGGAATATGGTGCTTTTTTCTATCTTTCCTCTTTTCATAACCTCTTTTTTCTCTTTTTTCTCAATATCAGACTCCTTTTTTTATAAGAAGAATGCTTCATAGATACTCGTATGATTACGCTGCAAGTTTCCACCATGTCAGCATGGATTAGACCAGCAGCCTAGGCGTTTCTCTAACACACATGCATAACTCCATGGACTTACAAACTCCCCTTTCATTTCACACCGACGACATCCATAGACAAAATAACATGATATCAACTTGGTACAAAGTACCAGTGTAATGTTGAAAGCATTCCCCATGACATCATGGTTCTGCTAATTCACAACTTAAAAAGCGCAAGCATATACCCAACATAAGTGAGCACAATGGTTCAAGTTTATTAGGTGCAAGAAAAATAAAGTGTGCCATCAAGTTCGTGAGAGCTTTAATCACTAATTTTCACATAACAAGTTTAATTTGGGAGGTAGATAAAACAAGAATTTACTTGGAATAGCAATAATGCTACTAGGTAGGTATGGTGGACACAAATGGCAAAGGTTTTGGTTTAAAGGAGGTGGATGCACGAGAAGAAATCCTCTCGGTACAGGTTTTTGGCTAGCAAGGCTGGGTAGCAAGTATAAGAGTTGAAGGAAACAAACAAACATACAAGTGATAAAGACAAACATGCAATCTTCCTTGGAAGCACAAAAGATCTTAACTAGAGAATACTAAACTTATGAGCAAATCAAGAAAGAAAGACGATGAAATAATTTTTCTTTAGAGTACCTTTATCTTTTCTTTTAACTCTCAAAAATAGTGTTGCTACTGACCGAGCCAGGTTTGCCAAAACCAACTAAATTAACTCAATGATCCCAGAGTGCTACCAATACTAACAATAAGATCAATCATATAACCACGAATTGAAAACTAATATAAGCTATGCAAAAGAGTGAATGATAGAACTTCTCATTAATATTCCATAACGGTAACTCACACCAAGGGATACATATCTAACGAGAGAGGGGACACTTCCATAATGCAAACCATACTACATAATAACTCCTCTATTCATGATATGACTCTACTAATAAGGTAAAAAGATAGAAGATAGTGATATGATACCGCGGCACTCCCCCAAGCTTGGAACAAACCAAGGGGATGCCAAACCTGATGACGAATTACTCCTTTGGTGGTGGTGGTATCCTCTTGATGAGCTCTCTGATAAGTTTCCCCAAGTCCTCAATCTCGAAGGTGAGACTACGAATAAGCTGCGAGTTTTGCTCAATGCGACTCATGATCATGTCATGTTGAGAATTCCTGCTCTTACTATTCTTTCCCCACTCTTCCTCCTTGAAGTCTTCTTTTCCTGCATGGCTAGAACGAGGCAAATACCAATTGGAGGGTAATTTCCCTTTGGGCATATTATGGTATTAATGCTCATGGATAAGGGTATGGAAAGGATTCTTGGTGCGTGGAGGAAGTGACCAGGGATCTGAACGGCGATGAGGAGGCTTCCCTCCAATTGACATTGTTCTGGCAGGGTTTTCCACCACTCCAATGATCGCAATGGTAGTGCCGGTGTGCTTTGCCTCCTCTTCGTCTTCACTCTTGATCTCCTTCTCCTTCCTGGGGTCTTAGAGGTCTTCCTCCATGGGCCCCTTTATCCTTGGCGGACACCATTGTGCTTCTAAGCTTTCAAAGAGTATGTCCTGATAGAAACAAATCGAAAAAAACACGATGAAAACACGATATACGGACCTCGGGGGATCCGGGGGGTTATATATTACGAAGTTTCATATCAAAAGGAAGGTACTGGGAGAAAACGAGTTGGAGGCGGAGTCCGGGGTGGACTCACCACCTGGTGGTGCGGCCAGGGGTGGGCCCGCGCCATAGCGTGGTGTGAGCCACCCTAGCTCCGTTTCCGTCCCTTTTTCACTTCGTAGCTTTCCTTATCGACTGGAAACTGCAAAAATATAGTTGGATCGTATTTTCGCGGAACTTTTCTTACCAGAAATGTTACCTATTTGAAAAAGACTCTGCAGGTCTCTGTATTTGGTATCTAGTAGATTCTTCTAGAGTCATCTCTTCAATATCATTGATATCTTCATCTTCATACACTTATTACTTGAGTCATAAAACCCTTCTCTTCCTTATTACACCATTATCTCCACTTCCTAGAAATTTCTTTCTTACAAAACTTCACACAGTTCTTATTAGCAACATTAGTATAAGTGAAGTGATAAAACCTTTTGAGTCCACCTTCAACTGAAAACCATCAAAACAAAAGCTACTGAAGCAACTCCTTCCGAAAACCCAAAAAGAATTCAAAAAGGAAATCGAATAAAGAAGCAAATGCAAGAGTGGCAAAATCTGTCAAAACAGACCAGCAAGTAAAGATCAATTTTTTCGAAAATCTTCTGTTGCTCAAATAAAAAAGTGCAAAACTAACGAAAGTTGAATAACAACCTGGGTCAGAAGAACAAAAAATTACAGCTCAATTCGACATACAGAGGTCTCTCAAGAATGTTTGCGGTGAAGCACAAAAATCTGTTTCGGGACAACAACTTTCCCAAATCTTATTTCTCTCTCATTAGAGGTTGATCTTGACACAAAAACCAAACAAACAGATAAGGAGAGGTTATTACTGAAGCAATAACTTCCAAGACTCAAAGAAACAAAAACAAACTAAAATCAAAAACAAATTGGGTTGTCTCCCATAAAGCTCTTTCTTTATAGCCATTAAGGTGGGCATGATAATTTTGAAGAAGCTCTCATAGGGATATGGATTGAAGTGAAAGAGAGCATTAAGAAGCAAAAACACATACACATTTAAGTCTAACCCACTTCCTATGCAAGGGAATTTTGTAAACAAACAAGTTACTTGAAACCAGAGGCAACTTGCATAAGAAGGCGAAAGAGGTGCTACATAAAAACTTCCGGCATAAAACGAGGTAACTTGATATTATTGAGATACATAAGAACACTTTTCCCTCTCTCATAGTAGCTTTCAGTATCATGCATAAACTTAACAATATAGCTATCACAAGGACCATCATAGCAATGATCACTTATTCTAACAGAAAACACGGGAATACTAGCTCTCATAACACTACTATGTGAAACAATATTAGAGGTATCCTTACAAAGGATAGGGTGTCCCTATTTTTCATATTTAGTAACAAAGTCTTTCACATTTGCTATTATAGGTTCATCAACCATTTGTTTATCTGGTTCAACAGCTTTTCTTATACTTTCATTAACCATACTAGCTATCATAGAATGTTCCTTTATCTTACATGGGAAAGGGATTTTCTCAATATAAGGTTTAGGTAAAACATGATTAGCAGTATAAACTTCAGTATTTCTTGTAGGAACACTCTTAGCAACATCTTTATTAGGTTCATGATACTTATTCCACTTCTTTTTAGGCACTTCAATGTAGGAAGCAAAAGCCTTAAAATAAGAAGCAATAGCTTGAGAGTCTAGACCATAAGCATTTCTAATATTTTGAAAGTCATCAGTTCCCATAAAAGATTCAATGCATTCATAATCATAATTTATACCTGACTTTCTACCTTTGTCATTCTCCCAAGCTTCAGCATTGTCTTGAATACGGTCCAGAAGATCCCATTTAGCTTCTTCTTCCATGCAAGTGAATGATCCAACACAAGAAGCATCCAATAAATCTTTATCATGTAGAGGGAGCCTTGCATAAAAGTTATTGATAATAATATTGTTGGGGAGCTCATGAATGGGACATTTGAGCATTAGTAACTTCAATCTCCCCCAATCTTGAGCTGTACTCTCTCCATCAAGAGGCCAAAAGTTATATATTTGATTCTGATCTTTATGAATCTCACTACGAGGATAAAACTTTGAATAAAAGAGAGGCACTATTTCCTCCCATTCCAGAGCTTGACCATTCTTCAGCAGCTTATACCATTCCTAAGCTCTTCCTTTCAGTGATAATGAGAATAACTTCTTCTTAACTTGATATGTAGTAATACCTGCTGTAACTACCTCGGTGAATTACGCTCCTAGTTACAAGCCTGGATGAGCGGAAATGGTTAAAATAGTATGGTGGGGCCCAAATGCCACTCACAGGTAGAACTTTCGGCCGTCCTAACCATTTCCAAACATCGGGACAAGAACGGGCGGCGTAATCGGCAGGCGAAGGGATCAACTACATACACAAATGAGTATGTATGCAAGCCACCATACAACAGTACATCAGAGAAATTCCATCTAAAAAGAAAGGAAATATAGCAACGCCATACGGCAAGATCCAAATATCCTAGATAGATATAATAGTTTAGGATATCTCCTCATACATCAAACATTAGAGTATCAAGCGGAAGCGGAAGACAAAGTCCGAGTACGGATAAGAAGCAAATCGGCATAAGATGCCCCATAAATAAGCACATCCCGCCCACAGATCTCACGGATCCCCGTTCCCGGAATCTCTACACCGAATGATCGTTGCCCACATCGTCCGTCTCTTCCACCCAGTATCCATCTTGCGAGTGTACCTGTTCATCTGAACCAGTAATTTATCGTGTGAGACCCTAGGGGTACTCAGCAAGTCTTTATGCCACTAAAGGGGACACAACCTGGGGTGACGCAATTGCAGCAAAAGATAAACTCTAACAATTCTATAGATACTCACTAACCATCCGCCTAACCAAAGATAGACGGATGTCCATGAATTAATAACAACAGTTATAACGGTAATCTTAACAGATCCATCCTCCTCCTCGCCTACCGACGAGGAAGCGGACGAACAGCCCCCCATCCGTTGGCAGTTTTACTATCCATTCCGTGAGTGTTGCACTATTTACTAGTCAGGTACCTAGTCTAGTCAAATTAGAAGCGGTACTTTAGTTATGCTTGTCTATGATCGAGAAACTGTGCTCCAAGTCGTCCATAACCGCGGACACGGCTTTCAGAAAGTTTTACCCTGCAGGGGTGCACAAATAGCAACACACACTCGATATGCCTCGGAAAAACCAAATCAAAACCCAACGAGGCAGTCACGACAAAGCGATCACAGGATTCAGAAATATTTCAGGGGGCCACCCCATTGAGCTACCCGCAACGAAGTTAGCTGACTCCGAGACGGCCTCAAGGTTTGTGGAGCCGGCTGTAAACGACTGGGAACCCGAAAGTGTGACTGGGCTTGTCGATACAGCGTAAATGGGTCACGGACCTAAACAGTACAGTGTGCATTACCTCGCACAATTTAAAATAAAGCAGTAAAGCATGGCATAAGTACAGGATAGTAAATAAAACCTCAAACTAGTTTGTGGCCCCAAGAAATAAGAATGAATCAAGCTCTGGCTCAGGGGGTTCATAAGCCTCCCGGATGTGGATAGCGCAAATATTCAAGGAACAAGAATCAAGTACTCGGGGTCCTACGGGACACAAGTGAGCCTGAAAAACCAAATAGCGAATATGGCTCACCGATGCCACTTTCATTAGTTATCCCATTACTACTCAGGTTAAGTTGTTTAGGTACCTCGTTATCCATCAGGCACTCACATACCCTACACATGCTGTTCTACGACTCGCATGGCTCAAACAACTCCTGTAGTAATGGCTCATGGGATGGAGGAACAAGCTTCGGTGGGGTTTAAAAGTAAAGGCTATGCAATACTTGGGATTCAATTTAATGCAATCGCGACTGAATGATGCAAGAATAAGAATGAGGCAATAGGTACTATATGTATGCAAGCATGTGGTAGTGCTTGCCTGGTAGCTCAGTTGAAGCGAGAGAAGGATCTGGGTAGTGCTCCTGGGTTTCTTGATATATCCCCTGCTCAGCGTCTATTCGAAGAAGAACCAAACAAACAAGGGCCAACATAAATAAAGTGCACAAGCATATGAATAAAATGCGTCAAGCAAACAATCATGCCATGATGAATGATGCACAATTTGCATGGCAATAAAGTAGCATGGCATGGGTAAGGTGTGGATTACAAGAATAAATCATTTTATTGAGTTTTGGCCCCATTTTATCCTCATATTAGTTGCTGTATACTTTATATTTATATGATGCATGATGCAAAACAGAACATGGAATGCATAAACAGAAAGGTCTCGTCGAGCTAATCATTTTAGACATATCATTTGTTAAATTTGGACTTATAAATCAAAAGTTATTAATTAATTAAGAAAAAGGGCATTTATTTGTAATTTTAATTAACTTGGAAAATAAACTGTTCAAAATATATTTTGAAGGCCATATTTGAATTCCTCATATTTTTCTGATTTGAAAACATATATTATTTGTATTATTTGGATTTATATTTTAAAAGTTATTTAAAAACAAAATTATATTTGAGTTTGAATTTATTTGAAAAAGATTTGAATTTAAACAGAAACACAGAAAATATTTTGTTACTCAGACTAACCTAGCCACAGCCAATGACCAGTGGGGCCATGCTGACTGGGTGACACTGGCGCACAGAAACTTCTGTCACCGCTACTGCTACCAGCCACAGGGAGTGACAGGTGGGGCCAGAGCACTCGCGGCCCAGTTGTCAGCGGCGGAACAGCGCGGAGGCTGACAGGTGGCCAAACGGGAGCGCGGGTTGAGGAACACATAGTGCAGGTGCCTTTTTGCAAAACGGAACCGACGCTGACTAGTGGGCCTGGCTGGACCGCGGGTTGGGCATCAAAAAGTCGCAGGGGGGTATGCGCAAAAGGCGTTGCCCATACTGTTGATCTTCCTCTGAACCTACTGACGACAGGTTTGTGCTCGACAGGGCGGCTCGGTGCAGGGGATCGATCCCGCGACCTCGCGTGCACGCGCGGCGGCGGCGACCGCTGCGGTAGGCTTGGGCTTGTGTCAGGTGGGGGCTATGCGGCGAGATGGGGGTTACGTGATGAACAGAACACAGACACCGACGAACCTGCCGTGCACAGAGGGCGTTCGCCGCCGGGATCCGCTCGTCTAGGAAGAGAGAAACGGCGGGAGAGTGTCTGGGAGATGTGGCTGCTCACCAGGAGTGTGTTGGCGTAGGTGGATCGGGCAGGGGTGCAGACGATCGACGGGGAGGCAGACGTTCCGGCGATCTAGGGTTCCGTCGGGGCGGCGATGGTCCAGCGCTCCTGGGGCTCCTCCTGCTCGGCTCCGTGTTCAGGGCGACGCAGCGGAGCGTCCTTGATCTCCCAGGCCTCTTCTCGGACGCGCTGTATGGTTGGATTGGCTGGACGTGGTGGAGGCCGACGGTGGTGTAGCCGGTGGTGGAGAGGAGAGGGGAGGAGAGCCCGGGCGCCTCGGCCAGATCTAGAGTGGCCAAAGGAGAGCCGTGAGGTGGCAGATAGGAACGGGAGAGGAGAGGGGGTGCCATGGGGAGCAGGTAGAGGGAAAAGGTGGCTCGGCCACTTTTCTCCCTCCTTCCTCACGTGCTCGTCGGGGCAGGGCAGGGCAGCTAGCAGGGGGTGGCTTCCAGGTGGGACCAGAGGGCGAGGCCAAGGAGGCAGGGGAGGCTCGGCTGGTGGGGCACGCAGGCAGAGAGAGAGGGAGAGAGGGGTAGCTTCGGGTAGGTGCTAGGGTTGGAGCTAGGGTAGGAGGGAGAGGGGGTATGGCTCGGTAGGGTTTGGTCTGGGTTGGGGGTAGCTAGGTGGGGTGGAGCTAGGGTTTGGTTGTGGTGGCCAGATGGTGAGAGAGGAGAGAGGCCGAGAGAGGTGAAGGTGTGGTATGCTAGAGCTAGGGTTTAGATGGGGGTGTATGGGTAGATTAGAGGAGATGGTCATGGGGATGGTGAAGAGGGGAGATTAGGTGTAGGGTTTTCTTTTGACAAGACCAAGCAAACACACGCCAAGCTCACACAAGATCTAGTCAAAAGAGAGGAATGTGGTGAGGTGGTTTAAGCATGATCAAATAAGATCAAGCTAAAAGGAGGGAGAGAGAGAGAGAGAGAGAGAGAGAGAGAGAGAGAGAGAGAGAGAGAGATGATCCACTCCAAATGCAAATAAAAACCAAAGCTAGTAAAAGATGGTTCTTGCATGGCCCATGCAGAACAATTAATGCCTTGCTTATTTTGTGAAAACAAGATTATCACATGGCATTAAGCTTAGGCATTCCCACAAGTGGAATAAAGCCAAGCCAAGAATTTGAAAGAAAGTCCCAAGTGGATTAAATGGAGATGATCATATTTGAATACAAATGGGACATGCTAGTGTGTATGGGCCACTAGATGATTAATAGTCCCAAAAATATTCCAACATGAGCTTCATTCCATAATAATCCATATGGAAGCTAGGGAAAAGGGGTCCACTCACAAGGCATGCAAAGGTGGCCATGTGGCTCTCATATATCAATAATGTGAAAACAACATGATGCCAAGATGAGAGCATGTGGAAAAGAATTGGATCCATCCCAACCCACATGAGCTAGAGGTAAACTCAAATAAAGTGCAAAGCTCATATTTAGTTGGATGGTGGAATTATAAGGTGGTGAAAGAAAAGGTTGTGGAGTTAATAAAAGATATGCCCCCAACTCAACTTGGGCATTTAAACAATATATCAAGAACCCAATTCAATATCAAGAGGAAAATACAATTAATAATGCATATGAGATAAGAACCAAATGGAAAAGGGTTTTATATGATGCTCAAATGCAAGGAGGCATGATGACATGAGCATGATATAATGATGATGCAACAATTATATGTTTGAAGTAGCCATTATATTACTAGACCAAGTAGCATTACAATTGTTAGACAATTGGGATGCTACAACTCTCCCCCACTAAACAGGAATCTCGCTCCGAGATTCTAGGAAGAAGAAGAAGACACAAAGAGGGTAGGATACTTGGCACGGAGATCATCTTCACGTTCCCAAGTGGCTTCATCAACGGAATGGTGCGACCACTGCACCTTGCAGAACTTGATGGACTTGTTGCGAGTCCTTCTTTCTGCGACTTCAAGGATTTTTGTGGGGTGTTCTTGATAAGACAGGTCTTCTTGGAGATTGATAAGCTCATGGTCCACGGTCCTGCCGGGATCCTTGAAGCACTTCTTGAGCTGAGAGATGTGGAAAACATCATGGACCTTGAGTTTTTCCGGGAGCTCAAGAGCATAAGCAACTTCTCCTCTTCTTCCACGTATTTTGAAGGGACCGATGTATCTAGGAGCCAGCTTTCCTTTGATACCAAAACGGTGCGTGCCTCTCATGGGAGTGACACGAAGGTAAACGATATCACCGGGAACATACTCCATCTCCGTGTGCTTCCTGTCATAATTGCTCTTCTGGCGACTTTGAGCAATCCTCAGATTTTCAAGAATGATGTGAACCTTCTCCTCTGCTAGAGTCACAATGTCAGGGCCAAACAAGATCCTTTCACCTGCACCCGACCAACCAATCGGAGTTCTGCATTTGCGACCATAGAGAGCCTCAAATGGTGCCATCTTTAGACTTTTCTAGAAGCTATTGTTGTAAGAGAATTCAGCATAAGGAAGACATTCTTCCCACTTCATGCCAAAAGAGATGATGCAAGCACGAAGCATATCCTCCAGAATCTGATTGATCCTTTCAACTTGCCCTTGCGACTGAGGGTGGTAAGCTGTGCTGAAGTTCAACTTTGTTCCCAAAGCATTTTGGAAACTTTCCCAGAACTTGGAAGTGAAGATGCTTCCACGGTCTGAACTGATCTCAAGCGGAACCCATACAGAGAAACAATTCTGTTGATATAGAGCTCAGCCAACTGAATTGCAGAAATGGTTTCCTTGACGGGGAAGAAGTGAGCCACTTTAGAAAGCCTGTCAATGACAACAAAGATTGCATTGTTGCCCTTCTGCGACCTAGGAAAACCAGTGATGAAGTCCATCTCTACTTTCTCCCATTTCCATTCCGGGGGTTTCAATGGCTGTAGAAGACCGGAAGGTTTCTGATGAACAGCTTTCACTCTGCGGCAGACATCACACTCCGAGACATACTTGGAACAATACCTTTTCAAACCAGGCCACCAATATTGTGTTTTCAAGTCCATGTACATCTTTGTGCTGCCAGGGTGGATAGAAAGAACAGAATCATGCGCCTCCTTGAGAACTTGCTCTCTCAAACCCGGGTAGTTCGGAACAAACATCCGGTGTTCAAAGAAAAGCGTGCCTTGATCATCGACGTGGAAGGACTCATACTTCGGAAGCTGAAGCCTAGAGATGATCTTTTGGTGTGCGGATCACCAAGCTGAAAGGATCGAACCTTTTCTTCCAAGAGAGGAGTTGCTAGAAGGTTCAGAAGATACCCTTGTTCCACAATTTCAAGGTTGAGCTGACGGAATTCCTCGCACAAGAGAGGCTGTTGTTCTTCCATCATGAGGTTGTTGACATAAGCTTTACGGCTAAGAGCATCTGCCATGACATTAGCTTTGCCCGGAGTGTAGTTGATGGTCAGATCAAAGTCATTGATTGCTTCAATCCATCTCCTCTGCCGAAGGTTGAGATCAGGCTGAGTAAAAATATACTTTAGACTCTTGTGATCAGAAAAGATCTCACAACGGTTACCAAGCAAGTAGTGCCTCCATACTTTCAAAGCAAAGACAACTGCCGCGAGCTCGAGGTCATGTGTAGGATAGTTGATCTCATGCGTCTTCAACTGTCGAGAGGCATAAGCAACAACTTGTTTTTCTTGCATAAGGACCGCACCCAATCCATGCAAAGAGGCGTCACAGAATATCTGGAACGGCTTGGATGTATCCGGACGAACCAAGACTGGTGTGGAAGTGAGCTTCTCTTTGAGTGTCTCAAAGCTTGTTTGACATGCAGGAGTCCAAAGGTATTTCTTGCCTTTCTTGAGGAGATCGGTAAGAGGCTTCGCTATCTTCGAAAAGTTCTGAACGAAGCGACGACAATAACTAGCCAAACCAAGGAAACTCCGCACTTCTTTGACGTTTACCGGAGGAAGCCATTCAACAATTGTCTTCACAGTTTCCGGATTGACTGCAATGCCCTTGGCAGAGATGACGTGACCAAGATAGGTTACTTGTGGCAGCCAAAACTCACACTTGGAGAACTTTGCATACAGGCGGTTCTCACGAAGCTTGTTTAGGACACACCGGAGGTGTTCTTCATGCTCTTCTGGTGACTTAGAATAGACTAGGATGTCATCCAGGTAGACCACAACGAACTTATCAAGATACTCCATGAAAACCGAGTTCATGAGCCTCGAGAAGGTGGCAGGTGCGTTGGTGAGACCGAAAGACATGACCGTGTACTCATACAGGCCATTGCGGGTGGTGAAAGCTGTCTTAGGAACATCTTCCTTGCGAATCTTGATTTGGTGATAACCACTTCTCAAGTCAAGCTTAGAGAATACCACAGCTCCAGCGAGCTGATCGAAGAGATCATTAATCCGCGGAAGGGGATATTTATTCTTGATGGTTTTAGCATTGAGAGCCCGATAGTCAACACAAAGTCTATCAGTCTGATCTCGCTTCTTCACAAAGAGAGTTGGGCTACCCCAAGAAGAAGTACTGTGTTGAATGAAACCCAACTTCTCTTGTTCATCAAGCTGACGTTTGAGTTCAGCCAACTCAGCAGGACCCATTTTATAAGGCCGCTTGGAGATAGGAGCGGTACCAGGTTCAAGCTCAATTACAAACTCAACCTCACGATCCGGAGGCATACCTGGCAACTCTTCAGGAAAGACATCTGGGAACTCACAGACCACCGGAACACTCTGAATAGCTTCCATAGCATCAACATTCAGAGCCGCCAAAGAGAAAAGCTGGATAGCAGGAGTCTGACTTGGAGAATAGACTATATGGCCTTCAGGAATCTTCAGAGAAACCGAGCGTTCAGCACAATCAATCACAGCTGCATTTGCTGTCAACCAATCCATGCCCAAGATGACATCAATGTCAGAATTGCCCAGAAGGATTAAGGACGCCGAGAACGAAGAGCCACCAATCTCAATTTGATTGCCATGGCTGATATGAGCAGCCCTCATGTTTGACCCAGGAGATTGTACCACCAGACGATGTGATAAAGGAACCTTATCCAGATCATGCTCTTGCGCAAACTTATGCGAAACAAAAGAATGTGAAGCACCAGAATCAAACAAAACTCTTGCAGGAACTGAGTTAACGGGAAGCATACCCATCACAACTCCAGGTGCATGCTCAGCTTGAGCGGCGTTGATGCAGTTGGCACGAGCAACAGTAGACCCGGGCTTGGTGTTGATGTTGAGAGCCCGAGGTGGTGGTGCACGAACCATAGGAGAGCTTGCCGCAGATCTTGGAGGTGGTGGAGGAAGAGCCTTGTTCTTCATCGGACAATTCCAGCTTTGATGTCCAGAGTTTCCACAAGTGTAACAAGCACCAGGTGGACGTGGAGCAACGTAGCCAGGGACTCCGCCAGGCGCTCCAGTGTAGTGGTGGTTGTAGCCCCTGGGAGCAGCAGTGAGGAAGTTTGGTGGCCTTGCCGCGAAGCTTGAAGGTCTTGGTGGAGCCGGGAGCGACGGTGGGGTGTTAGGAACCCAAACACGACGCTTAGAAGGAGCTGACATAGCTGAAGAGCCTGTTGCATCACGGCTGTGTTTCTTTGACTCCTCAAACACTTGCCTACTTGCCTCTTCCTGCAGAGCTATATGCTGAAGTTCCAGAAAAGACGCCGGCCTTGCATGTGTGATTGCATACTTAATCGATGCATTGAGCCCTTGCCGGAACCTCTTTTGCTTCTTCTTGTCATCAGAGATCTCATCGCCACCATAACGAGAAAGGTTCATGAAGTTCCTGATGTAGGTATTGACATTATCATTGCCCTGCTTGAGGTTGAGAAACACTTCCTTCATCCTCTCCATGACAATTTCTGACAGATACTGCTCTTTGAAAGCTCCCGTGAACTGTCCCCAAGTAGGCTGAAAACCAGTGCAGTTTGCCTTCAGGTAATTCTCCCACCAGAGAGCTGCATCTCCCTTCAGAAGGTGAGTAGCACACTTTACCCATTCTTGCTCAGGAACATCAGCAGTCATCAGCAACCTTGACATCTCACGCAACCAATCATCAGCATCAAGTGGTTGATCAGAAACATCAAACTGGCGAGGGTTGAACTTCAGGAAGCTTTTGATGTCTCCTCGCTTGGGAGGTGGAGGTAGCGGAACAAACTCATTCCTCCTGACACTTTCCTCGAAACGCTGCTGGTTCTGCTGCATTGCTGCCAAGGCATTGGCGATGCTTGACAACGCTGCCCCCAGTTCAGGTTGAATGTCCTCCTCAGAACGGCGTGGTGGTGCCATCCTGTTATTGATATAAAACACAAGTCAGTACTATGATGGAGAATAATAATAATCCAAAATAGTACCAAGATGGAATTAATCAAGATTAAAGGATACAATTTACTAAGATGATATTAAAATATCAACGAAGTTCAAAGCACCTAGAAGATATTAAGCATATCGCACACGACTGAAAAGGAGTGTGGTACACAAATATATCAAAGAAAATTTTTCCACAAATTTCGGCATTAAAATACCAATAGATGCGCAAAATCACTTAACGAATCAAGATTAGTGACTCTACCAATTCAATATACAAGAGCGAATGATAAGAGTAGTGGTATGGTCGCGACTCCATCCCGCACTCAAATCATTACTCTGCACATGAATAAGTAGAACACATATCCCAAAACCTTCTTCTCACGATGATCCTAAAGATTAGCAACTACGGAAACGAACACCACAAACAAGATAACGTCGGATAACAAAGAGTAAGACAGATCGCGTCGGTATACAACGAATCAGATAGATCGCGTCGGTTTGCAAAAGCCTGTCGGTATGGAATGTACCAACAGTTGATAACCAAAAGGCCGATAAGATAACAACTTGGATGCAACAGATAGACAAGGAATTACACACACACACTCACACACACAGATACACAACCTATGGTACTACGGAAACCCAGAACACGTGAATCCTAGTTTGAATTTTGAGAAGAGGATTGAAAACGTTACACTTCCTTACCAGAAAAGGGTGGGTGGGTGGGTAAGAAGAAAAGTGGAAGCAGTCCTACTCTCGTGTTTTGTTTTTCCCTAGTATACATAACTACCAAAAATATTTGCTAGACAGACAACGACCATTTGGCTGAGACCCTGAAGGGCGGGATGGCTCTGATACCAATTGTAACTACCTCGGTGAGTTACGCTCCTAGTTACAAGCCTGGATGAGCGGAAATGGTTAAAATAGTACGGTGGGGCCCAAATGCCACTCACAGGTAGACCTTTCGTCCGTCCTAACCATTTCCAAACATCGGGACAAGAACGGGCGGCGTAATCGGCAGGCGAAGGGATCAACTACATACACAAATGAGTATGTATGCAAGCCACCATACAACAGTAGATCAGAGCCATTCCATCTAAAAAGAAAGGAAATATAGCAACGCCATACGGCAAGATCCAAATATCCTAGATAGATATAATAGTTTAGGATATCTCCTCATACATCAAACATCAGAGTATCAAGCGGAAGCGGAAGACAAAGTCCGAGTACGGATAAGAAGCAAATCGTCATAAGATGCCCCATAAATAAGCACATCCCGCCCATAGATCTCACGGATCCCCGTTCCCGGAATCTCTACACCAAATGATCGTTGCCCACATCGTCTGTCTCTTCCACCCAGTATCCATCTTGCGAGTGTACCTGTTCATCTGAACCAATAATTTATTGTGTGAGACCCTAGGGGTACTCAGCAAGTCTTTATGCCACTAAAGGGGACACAACCTGGGGTGACGCAATTGCAGCAAAAGATAAACCCTAACAATTCTATAGATACTCGCTAACCATCCGCCTAACCAAAGATAGACGGATGTCCGTGAATTAATAACAACAGTTATAACGGTAATCTTAACAGATCCATCCTCCTCCTCGCTTACCGACGAGGAAGCGGACGAACAGCCCCCCATCCGTTGGCAGTTTTATTATCCATTCCGTGAGTGTTGCACTATTTACTAGTCAGGTACCTAGTCTAGTCAAATTAGAAGCGGTACTTTAGTTATGCTTGTCTATGATCGAGAAACTGTGCTCCAAGTCGTCCATAACCGCGGACACGGCTTTCAGAAAGTTTTACCCTGCAGGGGTGCACATATAGCAACACACACTCGATATGCCTCGGAAAAACCAAATCAAAACCCAACGAGGCAGTCACGACAAAGCGATCACAGGATTCAGAAATATTTCAGGGGGCCACCCCATTGAGCTACCCGCAACGAAGTTAGCTGACTCCGAGACGGCCTCAAGGTTTGTGGAGCCGGCTGTAAACCACTGGGAACCCAAAAGTGTGACTGGGCTTGTCGATACAGCGTAAACGGGTCACGGACCTAAACAGTACAGTGTGCATTACCTCGCACAATTTAAAATAAAGCAGTAAAGCATGGCATAAGTACAGGATAGTAAATAAAACCTCAAACTAGTTTGTGGCCCCAAGAAATAAGAATGAATCAAGCTCTGGCTCAGGGGGGTTCATAAGCCTCCCGGATGTGGATAGCGCGAATATTCAAGGAACAGGAATCAAGTACTCGGGGTCCTACGGGACACAAGTGAGCCTGAAAAACCAAATAGCGAATATGGCTCACCGATGCCACTTTCATTAGTTATCCCATTACTAATCAGGTTAAGTTGTTTAGGTACCTCGTTATCCATCAGACACTCACATACCCTACACATGTTGTTCTACGACTCGCATGGCTCAAACAACTCCTGTAGTAATGGCTCATGGGATGGAGGAACAAGCTTCGGTGGGGTTTAAAAGTAAAGGCTATGCAATACTTGGGATTCAATTTAATGCAATCGCGACTCAATGATGCAAGAATAAGAATGAGGCAATAGGTACTATATGTATGCAAGCATGTGGTAGTGCTTGCCTGGAAGCTCAGTTGAAGCGAGAGAAGGATCTGGGTAGTGCTCCTGGGTTTCTTGATATATCCCCTGCTCAGCGTCTATTCGAAGAAGAACCAAACAAACAAGGGCCAACATAAATAAAGTGCACAAGCATATGAATAAAATGCGTCAAGCAAACAATCATGCCATGATGAATGATGCACAATTTTCATGGCAATAAAGTAGCATGGCATGGGTGAGGTGTGGATTACAAGAATAAATCATTTTATTGAGTTTTGGCCCCATTTTATCCTCATATTAGTTGCTGTATACTTTATATTTATATGATGCATGATGCAAAACAGAACATGGAATGCATAAACAGAAAGGTCTCGTCGAGCTAATCATTTTAGACATATCATTTGTTAAATTTGGACTTATAAATCAAAAGTTATTAATTAATTAAGAAAAAGGGCATTTATTTGTAATTTTAATTAACTTGGAAAATAAAGTGTTCAAACTATATTTTGAAGGCCATATTTGAATTCCTCATATTTTTCTGATTTGAAAACATATATTATTTGTATTATTTGGATTTATATTTTAAAATTTATTTAAAAACAGAATTAAATTTGAGTTTGAATTTATTTGAAAAAGATTTGAATTTAAACAGAAACACAGAAAATATTTTGTTACTCAGACTAACCTAGCCACAGCCAATGACCAGTGTGGCCATGCTGACTGGGTGACACTGGCGCACAGAAACTTCTGTCACCGCGACTGCTGCCAGCCACAGGGATTGACAGGTGGGGCCAGAGCACTCGCGGCCCAGTTGTCAGCGGCGGAACAGCGCGGAGGCTGACAGGTGGCCAAACGGGAGCGCGGGTTGAGGAACACATAGTGCAGGTGCCTTTTTGCAAAACGGAACCGACGCTGACTAGTGGGCCTGGCTGGACCGCGGGTTGGGCATCAAAAAGTCACAGGAGGGTATGCGCAAAAGGCGTTGCCCGTACTGTTGATCTTCCTCTGAACCTACTGACGACAGGTTTGTACTCGACAGGGAGGCTCGGTGCAGGGATCAATCCCGCGACCTCGCGTGCGCGCGCGGCGGCGGTGACCGCTGCGGTAGGCTTGGGCTTGTGTCAGGTGGGGGCTATGCGGCGAGATGAACAGAACACAGACAGCGACGAACCTGCCATGCACAGACGGCGTTCGCCGCCGGGATCCGCTCGTCTAGGAAGAGAGAAACGGTGGGAGGGTGTCTGGGAGATGTGGCTGCTCACCAGGAGTGTGTTGGCGTAGGTGGATCGGGCAGGGGTGCAGACGATCGACGGGGAGGCAGACGTTCCGGCGATCTAGGGTTCCGTCGGGGCGGCGATGGTCCAGCGCTCCTGGGGCTTCTCCTGCTCGGCTCCGTGTTCAGGGCGACGCAGCGGAGCGTCCTTGATCTCCCAGGCCTCTTCTCGGACGCGCTGTACGGTTGGATTGGCTGGACGTGGTAGAGGCCGACGGTGGCGTAGCCGGTGGTGGAGAGGAGAGGGGAGGAGAGCCCGGGCGCCTCGGCCAGATCTAGAGTGGCCAAAGGAGAGCCGTGAGGTGGCAGATAGGAACGGGAGAGGAGAGGGGGTGCCGTGGGGAGCAGGTAGAGGGAAAAGGTGGCTCGGCCACTTTTCTCCCTCCTTCCTCACGTGCTCGTCGGGGCAGGGCAGGGCAGCTGGCAGGGGGAGGCTTCCAGGTGGGACCAGAGGGCGAGGCCAAGGAGGCAGGGGAGGCTCGGCTGGTGGGGCACGCAGGCAGAGAGAGAGGGAGAGAGGGGTAGCTTCGGGTAGGTGCTAGGGTTGGATCTAGGGTAGGAGGGAGAGGGGGTATGGCTCGGTAGGGTTTGGTCTGGGTTGGGGGTAGCTAGGTGGGGTGGAGCTAGGGTTTGGTTGTGGTGGCCAGATGGTGAGAGAGGAGAGAGGCCGAGAGAGGTGAAGGTGTGGTATGCTAGAGCTAGGGTTTAGATGGGGGTGTATGGGTAGATTAGAGGAGATGGTCATGGGGATGGTGAAGAGGGGAGATTAGGTGTAGGGTTTTCTTTTGACAAGACCAAGCAAACACACGCCAAGCTCACACAAGATCTAGTCAAAAGAGAGGAATGTGGTGAGGTGGTTTAAGCATGATCAAATAAGATCAAGCTAAAAGGAGGGAGAGAGAGAGAGAGAGAGAGAGAGAGAGAGAGAGAGAGAGAGAGAGAGAGATGATCCACTCCAAATGCAAATAAAAACCAAAGCTAGTAAAAGATGGTTCTTGCATGGCCCATGCAAAACAATTAATGCCTTGCTTATTTTGTGAAAACAAGATTATGACATGGCATTAAGCTTAGGCATTCCCACAAGTGGAATAAAGCCAAGCCAAGAATTTGAAAGAAAGTCCCAAGTGGATTAAATGGAGATGATCATATTTGAATACAAATGGGACATGCTAGTGTGTATGGGCCACTAGATGATTAATAGTCCCAAAAATATTCCAACATGAGCTTCATTCCATAATAATCCATATGGAAGCTAGGGAAAAGGGGTCCACTCACAAGGCATGCAAAGGTGGCCATGTGGCTCTCATATATCAATAATGTGAAAACAACATGATGCCAAGATGAGAGCATGTGGAAAAGAATTGGATCCATCCCAACCCACATGAGCTAGAGGTAAACTCAAATAAAGTGCAAAGCTCATATTTAGTTGGATGGTGGAATTATAAGGTGGTGAAAGAAAAGGTTGTGGAGTTAATAAAAGATATGCCCCCAACTCAACTTGGGCATTTAAACAATATATCAAGAACCCAATACAATATCAAGAGGCAAATACAATTAATAATGCATATGAGATAAGAACCAAATGGAAAAGGGTTTTATATGATGCTCAAATGCAAGGAGGCATGATGACAGGAGCATGATATAATGATGATGCAACAATTATATGTTTGAAGTAGCCATTATATTACTAGACCAAGTAGCATTACAATTGTTAGACAATTGGGATGCTACACCTGCACACTTGAACAACCCGCATAATTCATGTATAAAGAGTAAATGATCACTAGGATGGACAGTTCCATCCCTAACATAGTAGTTATCCATAACACGATCAATAATTCTTGTAGGTATTTTGAAAACATCATTCTCAGCAGGTGGTGGCTTATCTACTACCTTAGCAGTGGTAGTAGCATTACCAAATAAGAAACTCAGCGAATTATCCATAACAAAAATAAAGCAACTAATAGAAGTAAACAATACTCACAGTAGAAGTTTCCTTTACTAGTTCCACTCTCCAATAGCGCTTCACTCCCCGGCAACGGCGCCAGAAAATAGTCTTGATGACCCACAAGTATAGGGGGTGTATCGCAGTATTTTCGATAAGTAAGAGTGTCGAACCCAACGAGGAGCAGAAGGTGCTGGTAAGTGGTATGGATCAGGAATTCTCTGCAAATACTTAGCAAACAGATTATTAGGGGTTTTTGATAAAACAAGTAAACAAAGTACGAGTAAATAAAAGACAGTAGGAATAAATGCAGCAAGTGGCCCAATCCTTTATGCAGCAAAGGACAAGACGGTTGTATTACTTAAGATGACCAAACGTTCTCGAGGACACATGGGAAGACTGTCAAGTGCTTTCGCTTCATATAGTTGATTAATCTTCTTTAGCTTGCTAAGTGTTGTGTGGGTGAACCTGTGCTAATGTACCGACCTTCCTTGGACTAATACATACTTGTGATTATACCCCTTGCAAACATCTGTAAGTACAAGAAAGTAATTAAGGTAGAAACCTAACCACAACTTTAAACTCTAAGACCCTTACGTCCCTTGTGCAATGGTTTCCTAACGGGGGTTCAGGTTTCTGTCACTCCGGCAACCCCTACGATTAGTAGCCAAATACACAATACATTCCCCTAGGCCCATATAGGTGAAGTGTCATGTAGTCGACGTTCATATGACACCACTAGAAGAAGTACACCACAACTTAAATATTAAACTATTGAATCTCTCTCAACACAATTCCACTACTAACAACATGACTTCTCCCATGTCCTCAAGAACAAAACGAACTACTCATAAGACATCATATGGATCATGATCAGAGATGGAATAATGATGTATAACAATCTGAACATAAACAATAATTCAATGGTTCACTCAATAGCATCAACTACAAAGAGTAAGCAACACCGGGAAAGTTTCAACGCAATTGTTACAGCAATATGGAGATGGTGATGAGGGTGCTGATGGTGATGATGGTGGCGATGATGATGATGATCCCGATGAAGTCCAGCTTGATGGTGGTGTTGATGGCGACAATCTCCCCTCTCCGGGAAGGAATTCCCCCGGCAGAAATCTGTCTGTCGAAGAGATCTTTCTCTCTCGGTGTTTTCCGCCCCGCAGAGGCAGCAGAATCTTTCTGTGGTCACTCCCCGAGTCTTAGGGTTTTGGGAGGATGATATACGCCGGAGGGGAGAGGATAGAGTGGGCCAGGGTGGCCACACCACCTCCTGGCATGGCCTAGGGCTGCCCGCGCCATGGGGTGGTGTGGGCCCCCTGTGGCCCATCTCCACTCCATCTTCTGGCATTCTTAGTCTTCTGGAAAAATAGGATTTTCCGTATATTTTCCCGGATTTTCTGATCTTCGCGAATTTTGCCTCCAAACAGCACCTTTTCCATCAGAATCCTGACTGCAGCGGTCGATGCTCCAAAAGTCATCAACCATGCAAAAATAGATGAAATAACATAAGTATCACCTCTCAATATGAAATATATCAATGAATAATAGTGAATTAAGACATAGAATAGTGATGCAAAATGGACGTATCAAGCCCGTTTAAATGGTCCTACCATGTCAAGCCCCCAGACCGCGAAAGGCCATGTTATAGGTATTATTCGCAGCTAATCAGCCGGAACATGAGCTTGTTTGGCGTACTTTTGGCAGCCCTTGCACGTCTTGACCAGCCGTTCGGCATCTGCCTTGGCTGTAAGCCAGAAAAACCGTGTCTGGAAGCTTTTGCCACTAAAGATTTGGCTGCAGCATGGTGACCACACTCGCCTTCGTGGATTTCTCTTAAGATTTCCACTCCTTCTTCCAGAGATACGTAGCGCTGAAAAACCCTAGACACACTCAGCTTATAGAGCTCACCACTAACCACAGTATAGGTTTTTGCTCGTCGGACGATCTGCCGGCTCAGAACCTCGTCTTGGGTAATTTTCCATCTACCAGATAATCAAGGTAGGGTTGAGTCTAGTTGGGAATTATAGCCAGAACTGCTATCAAAGGTGAGTCGGATTTGGTCGGATATTCCTCGTCCACTCCCTTTATTGAGGGAACTTTGAGGTGCTCTAAAAAAGATCCGTCCGGGACCTGTTTCCGTGTAGAGCCTATTTGAGATAGTGCATCTGCTTCCTCATTTTCTGCTCGAGGGATGTGTTGAACCTCAAACCCTTCGAACGATTTAGATAAATCATCCACGACAGCTTTATATGCTTCCATGTGTTTATTTGCATTACAAACATCCGACACTTGCTGAGCAACAAGATCCGAATCTCCGTAACACATCAAACGTCGGATGTCGATATCCTTAGCAATCCGGATTCCATGCAGCAGTGCTTCATACTCGGCAATATTATTTGTCGCTGCGAAGTGGATCAACAACACCTATAAAAGTTTATCTCATTGGGGTTATTTGAGCACCACACTAGCCCCCGAGCCCCCACGAGCCTTAGACCCATCAAAATATAGGGTCCAATATTCTGACTGAGGGAGGGTCATATTTTCCTTCGTCTTTGTTCAATCAGCAACAAAGTCGGCAAGGATTTGGGATTTGATTGCTATCCGAGGTTTGTACTCAATATCGAAAGCTGAGAGCTCTATGCCCCATTTGGCGACGCGTCCTGTGGCGTCACTTTGTTGATTATACCTCTCATGGGAGCTGTGCTCACCATGGTAATTGGATGCTCCTGAAAATAGTGCCGTAGCTTACGAGATGCTAATAAAACACCATAAGCCAGCTTTTGATAGTACGGATTGAAGGGAATATGCCCGAGAGGCAATAATAAAGTGGTTATTATCTTATTCCATGTTTATGATTAATGTTTATTTTACATGCTATAATTGTATCGATCGGAAACATCAATACATGTGTGTTTAATAAACAAAAAGGGTTCCTAGTTATGCCTCTCTTATAGACTAGCTTGTTGATTAACAAGATAATCAAGGTTTCCTGATCATGGACATTGGAAGTTGTTAATAACAAGGTCACAACATTGGTGGAATGATGTGATGAACATTCATCCGAAGTATAGCATTACGATCAAAGTCATTATGTTTATATTGCTATAACATCATACGAAGTAATCTTTATCCTTAGACCATGAGATCATGTTAATTGCTAATACCGGAAGAGTATCTTGATAACATCAAACGTCACACCGTAACAGGGTGACTATAAAGATGGGTTCAGTGCTACGAAGGTGTTATGTTGAGGCTCATGAATCAAGAGTGGAATTTTTCAATCCCGATGACGGATAGATATACTCTAGGCCATCTCGGTGATATCACATTAGGATAGCATGCAAGAAAGTGATGTGATCACTAGAATGTTATATCACGGCAATGAGAAAAGAGTGCATGTCGGTAACGAGATCAAACTAGGTATGGAGATACCAATGATCGAATCTCGGACATGTAATATATCACGAGACAAAGGGATTTAGTTACTAGCGTTAAAGGTTCTCACGATCACAGAAGTCATCGTTGAATGTGTAGGAGTCAGTATGGATCTCCAGGTCCCGTTTCTGATTATTGATCTGAGAGGAGTCTCAATCATGTCTGCATTATTCGCGAACCGTAGGGTGACACACTTAAGAGTTACCGGACACCATTTTGGAGCACATATGTTTTAGACGAAAGAATTGCAAAGCGCAGGAATTGTTTCGTTAGAAACCGGAAATTGTTTCGGGTGAAATTACAGAAAGTGGTTCTGCATGTGATATTGAAATATTGCAAGGGGTTATATGTGAATGTTTGTTAATTAAAGTAATTAACAAAATTCTGAATAAATTTAATAAAAGAGTTTTATTAAATGAGAGAGCATTAAACTTGGAGAATTTTAATGCATTTAAAGTAGGGACTTTAAACGGGAATGTGAAGAGGCATTTTAATGTGGACGGGTTACCACCACATGAATGGGGGAGGTGAGGAGTCAACCCCCCATGCGCCGGCCATGAAGGAGGGGCACCCCCCTCCTCCTATAAAAGGCCACCCTCTTCCTCCTTCTTCCTTACACCTCCTTGTGAAGGATCTCTCTCCCTCTCTAGAATTATTCCCCCATGGTCTCGGATTAGCGAGATACATGTTCCTGGTGGCAATTCGTCTGGAAGGAGTTGCTACTTCCTCTGGATCGCTGGAGCGAGGAGGTGGAGGTTGTTCGGTGGCTTGAACGTGTGTGCGAGTACGGATGCGCTGTTGAGTTGCGGCGCTCGGACTTCCTCACGATCTTGAGATCGGCAAGTGTACGACTACATCAACCATGAGTTCCTACTCATTAACAAAACTCGTTGTCTTCGAGGGTAAGTTCTCGTTGGATGTATGTCCACCTATTTCTTTGTACCTAGTAGATAGATCTTGGTGTGTAGTTCTCATCGTAGGAAATTTTTTGTTTTCTATGCTATGGACCCAACAGTGGTATCAGAGCCTTACCTATGCGTAGGTGCCTTGCACGGGTAGTACTCATATGTTTATATGTGGGCGATGATGATCATGTTATTGCATCTTCTATGTATTTTGGATATTGGTGGCATAGTGGGATGAAGCGGCCCGGACCAACCCTACATGTCATCGTACATGAGACCGGTTCCACGAATGACATGCAACTTGTTTTGCATAAGTGGCTGGCGGGTGTCTGTCTCTCCTACTATAGTCAATATCTGATTTACAACGACTTGCTAATAACTTGGTTATCCTTGTTGTGGTTCCATGTCCGTAGGTAAGAACGGTTTTATCTCTGAAATCCCTAAGCCACGTAAAACTTGCAATTGATAAATTAGAGGCGTCTAGTTTAGATTGTTGCTGGGCTTGTCTTGATATTGTAAGTAGATGTATGATAGATACTCTTACAACACATTCAACGTGTAAGTTCCATAGACCTTGGACTTACACACAAAGGAATGATAGAGATCATACCACGATGCAAATGATAGAGATCAAATGCATGGACCATATCATCTCACTTTACACATTAGATGTTAGCATCTTATACTGCTAGTTTGGCACTTTTGGTAGCATTGTAAGATGATCCCTCATTTAGATATCAAGATAAAATGTGTTATTCCTTGAGTATGCACTGTTCTATGGATCGTGTTTTGAGACATCACGTGATGATCGAGTGTACTCAACTCTACGCTTTCATACAACGGGTGTAAGACAATTTTACACACGCGAGTACTAAGGTTCTTACTTGGCGAGCCTAGCATGTATAGACATGGCCTCGGAACACGGACCGAAAGGTTAAGCATGAGTCATATAGTTGATATGATGCCCATATCGATGCTCGCCTTTGAAGCTACACCGACTCACGTGATGATCGGACTTGGTGTAGTGGATTTGGTTCATGTAATCACCAAAAAGACACGAGGGATGTCGTTTTTGAGTGGGAGTTCATTAGTAATTTGGATTAGTCGAACTCAATTTGTCATAAACTAAATCGAAGTGAATTTGCATAATTTTTTGTAGTCATTGGCATCTGTTCACTACCTCATGCTTAGTTTTAATTGAGATAATAGAACTATAGAATTCTGGATATTTACTTTACGAACTGGTATCGTATTGTTTTGAATGTCAATTTAAAGTTTATAAGTCCACTTGCAAACTTTCAGAAAACTCTATTTACTCCATGAAGTTTAATAAGTAGTATTAAATCAAGAGTAAGAATTCCAATGTTAGTATCTAAAGTATCATGTTTGCCTCCATGATTCTTGATATTCAAATGTTGTTTTAATATCAAGATTATCTAGGAGCTGAAATATTGTTTCAGAAACCATCATGTGTGGAAGATATTGTGATATCTGAAACAATGTTTTTTGCATTATGATAGAGTATAATTTAGCAAAATACATGTTCTCATATTATGAGAATTTGTAAAGGATGGAGATGCTAGGCATCCGGATCTCCCAAAAAGGTTTTTGGGAACTAACATTATACTCGCGATTCTTCCTTATAGGCTATAGTAGCTTGATCATGAAAGTTGTCATGATAAGGATGAATAGAAGATGCAAGTAAAATGTTTACTACACTAATAGATTACTAAAGAATGGATTTTTGAAAGAACACCAAACATTTGATGATGGTGATCCACTTCAAAGTGCAAGTCGAAAGGTATTAGTATTTGACTATATACAAGCTTTGAACCATGTGTCATGTGAATGACACCACTATTGATGTTGATAGATTCCTTTTAAAAAGAAAAGAAATTGCTGAAAGAGAATCTATAAAATATTTGGCAGAAAATAAAAGGTTGGAGATGTCCAACTTAGGTATATAGAAGATATACATGTTATGGCTGTATTCCTTGATTGTTAAACAATGTGGTTCTGAGGTATTGGATACCGAATTGGTTGGTATGAAGTGTCATACAGGACAATGCAATTCATGAACTGCAATGGCCTAAGCAACTAGCAAGAGAATAAGTGATTATATTCATCGAAAACAAATAAAGTGTTATTGTGTTTTTCGTTGTCGTCAAACCTAGCCTTCAAGATTTGTTTTTAATAATTGTTATTTTGTTCCGGTATTACAAGAACAATGGTTGTTCAAATAATTACCGTATTCCATAAAAGATGGATGAACTTTTACAAGTCTAGTGGGAGAAATCACATCCATAAACACTATTGCTAAAATGTCGCAAGACAAATGATTGAAAGATCACTTATGAAGTGACATCACTGTTTCAAATTATATTGGAAAGAAAACATGAAGAAACTCCATGTTGATGGATTTTTGGAGTCTTTGATTTTGATCAATTAACGCTTGTGAAACTTTCCTCGAGATAATTGAAACTCCGTTCATAGGCCAAAGAGGAACGGATGACTAACTTATTGGATATTATGCATGTTGATGTATATAGTCCATTATGTGTACCCATATGCGATGGATCCTTTTGCTTCATATGCTTTCTCTAGAAATTTAAGTGAATATATCTATATATTTACTTAATAAGAAAGAAGTATGAAACATTTGAAAATTGTTCAAAGACTTTCAAGATAAAGTGGAAAATCATTGTAACAAGAAAATAAAGAGTTTATGGTTCGATCATAAAGGAAGATATTTGATTTACATGTTTAGAAAAAACACCTAAGACTTGAGGAATTGTTCCATGATTTGTGTTTTCCCGATAAACCATAGGAGTATGGAATATTCGAGTGATGAAATCAAACCATGTTTGACATGGTAAGATCAAAGGTATCATTTATAAAACTGCCATTATGTTTTAAGGATTGAAGCTTTAGAGACTACCGCTTTTACACTGAAAAGAGCACCATCGTGATCCGTTGAAATGACACCATATAAGTTATGGTTTGGGATAAAACCCGAATTGTCTTTTCTTAAATTTTGGTATGTTATGCATAAGTAAAATGTTTACAACCAAAGTCGGATAAGCACGTATTTGTAGGTTATCCCAAAGAATTTGTTGGGAATTTCTCCATAATACCGAGGACAAAAGAGTTTGTTACTTGGAACGTCAAGTTTCTTGAGAATGAATTTTTCGTGAAAAGTTAAATGGGAGGACAATAGGACTTTGATAAGGTTGTTGAACCTTAGCTATATGTGCTAAGTAGCGCAGTGCCGGAAAGTGTCCCGGTGGCGGCCAAAATGCTCATGGCTCCCGTGATTACAAAGGGTGTGATCTCGGAGATTAGAGTTCCTATTGAACCGTGTGGGTCGGTAAGAATAAAATAGTGTGATTTGATAAGCAAGTCGTTATTGTTTTGACAATGATGAACCGACTAGATGCAAAGAAGTGATGATGGGCCCTAACTCCATAAAATGACTAGAAGTCATAGAATCCGTGATAGTATCCATACACGAGAAATCAAGTTTCTGAACTTGGAAGACCCTCCGGAAAGGCGTGAAGCCTATCGGTCGTGTTTGGATCTATAAAGAAATAGACATGGATGTTTAACATCTATGAAATAGTCAACATGTCGGAAAGAAGTTTATGGCAATGTTCAAGGAGTTGACTATGACAAGATTTGATCTTTCATAGCGATATTTGTCTTGACGGATTAATGTAGCAACCACTACATATAATTTGGTACATGGTAGTTGAATAAACAAAACAAGGTTCTTCTAATAGAATGGTTACCTAGGACGTGTACATGACACGGTCCGAAGGGTTTTGTTAATTCAAAGGGTGCTAAAAGGGCATGCAAACTTCAATAGTTGAAGTAAGCATAGCGGAGTTGGAATCTTCACCATGATGAAATTGTTAAAAGAGTTTAAATTCATCGGAGATGATGAACATGCTTGCATTTGCAAGAAATTAAGTGGGAGCGTTGAGACATATTTCTAATACATTATGTAGAGGACATATTGTTTATTGGAAATGATGTATCTTGTATTGACACAAGTTAAGAATTTCATTAAAATGACATTTTGATGAAAGACTTGGGCAAACCCGGAATATTTGGCATCAATATCTATATGGATAGATTGAGGCGCTAATATGGTTGTGCCAGACATACATATATGAGATATTGAAAGGGTTCAATATGGAAACAACAAGAAAGGTTCTTGCTGCATGGAAAGGATTGTATCAAGATTCAAGTGTTTCAACACTTGGTGAGTAAAATCACATGAAGATTTCGATCGATTCTACCATGATATGTATATATCCAGAATGTCCTATGCTCTAAATGTTATGAGCACATACCAGAATGATTCATAAGATGATCATTGGACGATAGTAAATATATTCTTATGAGCTTTGGAAGAACTAAGAATATATCATGTATAAGTGACAAATAGTTAAAGGTAGTTCATTGTAAAATGTTACATTGATACTAGTTTTGTCACAAGATACAAATTAAATTTATCTCAATTTAGACTATGGGTGGCACAATGTAATGGAAAGGATGTTCCATGATGGATTTGGATGAGTTCCAAAGTTGAGACATTGTGACGGATACTACAACAAAAGGCTAAGTATATAACTGCTGTAGTAGCAGCAAAGGAGGTCATTTGTGTTAAGTAGTTTGTTATCAAACTAGGTGTGGTTCAAAGTGGGCTAATACTATGAAGATATATTGTGTGACAATAATATCAACATATTTTAACCCGAACGAACTAAAGGTCTCACCAGAGGACCAAATTTATAGAATGAGTGATGCGTAGAGACGCAAAGACATGTAAATACACACGGACCTGAAACTGTCAGATCCGGAGATTATGTTAACCACTAGCAATCACGTATATGCAACACCAGAAAGCCATAGGTGTTCAATACACAAAGCTTTTCCAACTAGATTATTGACTCTAGTGCAAGTGGGAGACTGAAGGGAATATGCCCGAGAGGCAATAATAAAGTGGTTATTATCTTATTCCATGTTTATGATTAATGTTTATTTTACATGCTATAATTGTATTGATTGGAAACATCAATACATGTGTGTTTAATAAACAAAAAGGGTTCCTAGTTATGCCTCTCTTATAGACTATCTTGTTGATTAACAAGATGATCAATGTTTCCTGATCATGGACATTGGATGTTGTTAATAACAAGGTCACAACATTGGTGGAATGATGTGATGAACATTCATCCGAAGTATAGCATTACGATCAAAGTCATTATGTTTATATTGCTATAACATCATACGAAGTAATCTTTATCCTTAGACCATGAGATCATGTTAATTGCTAATACCGGAAGAGTATCTTGATAACATCAAACGTCACACCATAACAGGGTGACTATAAAGATGGGTTCAGTGCTACGAAGGTGTTATGTTGAGGCTCATGGATCAAGAGTGGAATTTGTCAATCCCGATGACAAATAGATATACTCTGGGCCCTCTCGGTGATATCACATTAAGATAGCTTGCAAGCAAGTGATGTGATCACTAGAATGTTATATCACGGGAACGAAAAAAGAGTGCATGTCGGTAACAAGATCAAACTAGGTATGGAGATAACAATGATCGAATCTCGGACATGTAATATATCTCGAGACAAAGGGATTTAGTTACTAGCGTTAAAGGTTCTCACGATCACAGAAGTCATCGTTGAATGTGTAGGAGTCAGTATGGATCTCCAGGTCCCGCTTCTCATTATTGATCTGAGAGGAGTCTCAATCATGTCTGCATTATTCGCGAACCATAGGGTGACACACTTAAGAGTTACCGGACACCATTTTGGAGCACATATGTTTCAGACGAAAGAATTACAAAGCGTAGGAATTGTTTCGATAGAAACCAGAAATTGTTTCGGGTGAAATTGCAGAAAGTGGTTCTGCATGTGATATTGAAATATTGCAAGGGTTATATGTGAATGTTTGTTAATTAAATTACTTAACAAAATTCTGAATAAATTTAATAAAAGAGTTTTATTAAATGAGAGAGCATTAAACTTGGAGAATTTTAATGCATTTAAAGTAGGGACTTTAAAGGGGAATGTGAAGAGGCATTTTAATGTGGATGGTTACCACCACATGAATGGGGGAGGTGAGGAGTAACCCCCCATGCGCCGGTCATGAAGGAGGGGCACCCCCCTCCTCCTATAAAAGGCCACCCTCTTCCTCCTTCTTCCTTACACCTCCTTGTGAAGGATCTCTCTCCCTCTCTAGAATTATTCCCCCATGGTCTCGGATTAGCGAGATACATGTTCCCGGTGGCATTTCGTCTGGAAGGAGTTGCTGCTTCCGCTGGATCGCTGGAGCGAGGAGGTGGAGGTTGTCCAGTGGCTTGAACGTGTGTGCGAGTACGGATGCGCTGCTGAGTTGCGGCGCTCGGACTTCCTCACGATCTTGAGATCGGCAAGTGTACGACTACATCAACCACGAGTTCCTACTCGTTGAAAAAACTCGTTGTCTTTGAGGGTAAGTTCTCGTTGGATGTATGTCCACCCGTTGCTTTGTACCTAGTAGATAGATCTTGGCGTGTAGTTCTCATCTAGGAATTTTTTTGTTTTCTATGGTGCGGACCCAACACGGATACCGTTGTTTTGATTTTGTTAGAACCTCGCTGACAAAGTAAGTCGGACGCTGCACCAAGTGTTCCTGATTTTCCTCCGGTCTCTCCACTACCATGACGATACTGACGACTTTGTTTGTCGCGGAAAGATAAAGCAACATCGGTTCTTGTGGTTCCGGTGCAGCAAGGATAGGAACAGATGAGAGTACTTTTTTCAGGTCTTGTAGTGCGGCTTCAGTTTCGTCGGTCCACACAAAATCCTTGGTCATTTTCAGGAGTTTGTATAATGGTGCGGCTCTTTCACCGAGCCGGCTTACAAACCGACTGACTGCAGCAATGCAACCAGTTAGTCTTTGTACATCCTTCAGGCGAGTTGGCCTGGAAATATTAAGTATAGCCTTGATTTTGTCTCGGTTCACCTCTATGCCTCTTTGAGACACGATGAAACCTAACAATTTTCCGGCTGGAATTCCAAAGAAGTATTTCTTCGGATTAAGCATTATGTTGTATTTTCGTAGATTGGAAAACGTTTCCTCCAAGTCGGAAATCAGTGTTTCCTTCTTTTTGGACACCACTGCAATATCATCCACATATGCATGTACATTGCGTCCAATTTGATCATGGAGGCAACGTTGCATTGTGCGTTGGTACGTAGCTCCTGCGTTCTTCAGCCCAAAAGGCATTGTAACAAAATAGAAGGTTCCGAAGGGGGTTATGAACGAATTTTTGACTTTGTCAGATTCCTTCATCTGGATTTGGTGATAACCAGAATATGCGTCGAGAAAACAGAGGAGTTCCGAGCCTGCCGTAGAATCGATAACTTGATCAATCCTAGGCAGAGCAAACGGATCTTTGGGGCAAGCCTTGTTCAAGGCAGTATAATCAACACACATCCTTAAATCAGTGGTGTCCTTTTTAGGGACCATTACGGGATTGGCCGACCACTCAGAGTGGATGACCTCTTCTATGAATCCGGCTAACTCGAGCCGTGCTAGTTCCTTAGCTATTGCCTTACGCTTTTCATCGCCGAAACATCGTAAGGACTGTTTGACGGGTTTAGCATTCGGGTTTACATTTAAAGAATGCTCGGCAAGTTCCCTAGGTACTCCGGTCATGCCAGATGGCTACCATGCGAAGATATCTTGATTTGCTTTGAGGAACTTGACGAGCGTTCTTTCCTATGCGCTATCTAGGCTTACGCCTATCTGGGTCACCTTGGAGGGGTCATCATCCTTCAACGGTGTCTTCTTCGTCTCCTCTGATGCCTTGAACTCCGGATTCGGCTTTGTCACCTCCTTCTTAATTGCGGGCATCTCGGACGGATCTATGCTCTTCTTGATCTCCTGGTACTCCTGGGCGTGCACCACGGCTTCAACAAAGGCGACATTTCCATCCTCGCACTCTCGCACTTTCTTCGGGTCTCCCCTGATAGTGATCACTCCGTTGGGACCTGGAATTTTCATCATATTGTAAATGTAACACGGACGAGCCATAAAAGCCCAATAAGCCGGACGTCCAAATATAGCGTGGTACATGCTCTTGAATGGGACCACTTCGAAGGAAAGTGCCTCCGTCCGATATTTCTTTGGAGTTCCAAAGGTAACATCCAAAGTGATTTCTCCCAGGGAATTTGCTTGTCTTCTTGGGACAACCCCGTGAAAGATCACGGAGCTGTGGTTCAGCTGGGTCTCCGAGATCTTCATCCGGCGTAGCGTTTCGACATGCATAATATTAATACTGCTGCCACCATCCTTGAGAGTCTTGGAGAAACCATAACCGTCAATAAGTGGATTGACGATTAAGGCGTATTTTCCTCGCCTATGCAACTTAGGCGGATGATCAGCGCGGTCAAATGTGATTTCCACTTCCGACCAGTCCAAAAATTGAGGGACAGCCGGAACTATTGCGTTGAGCTCATGTAGAACTGCTTTCTTGACCTTTGCTGGTTGAGATCCCAGGAAGGTGACGTTAGTGTCTTTCTTGGTCAGAAAATTTTTCTTCCCTTCCGGCTTGGTATTTGAAGCATCAGCTTCTTCCATGTCGGAATCTTCCTTGGTCTCTTTATCCTTTTCGGGATTCTTCTTTCCCTTCTTCCGCTTAGCTTTATAGCCAGCGGTATCATTGAAACGACACTCGGCGTTTGTATGGGACGAGCCCCCATTGGCGTCTAAGTGATGCACACATGGGTTATTGGCAATGTGGGCTCAAGAGTAGGTTTCTCCTGGTTGCTGGTCTCCTCTACCTTGAACTCTCGAAGTCCCACGACCGCGTCCGCGGCCTCCGCCACGTCCTCGTCCTCCAGACCTGATAGTAGCAGTGACCACTGCCGTTTCTGTGTTGGGTTTTTCTTCTGAGGTATTCTTGCACTTCTGAGCTTGTTGATTTGGTTGTTTTGCCGACTGTGGCACAGCCAGGGTGTTGAGCAATCCCTCTGCGTTGTTGTCAGCATCTGCATACTTTCTCATTGTTTCTATCATTTGTCCCAAATCTGTAACTTTGCCGCACTTTAACCGATGACGCAGTAAACCAATTGGGAGACCTACAATGAAAGTTTTAATCGTAGTTTGGTTATTTACTCCTTCACATGAGTTCTTGGGTGTCGATCCATCATTCGAGGTAATCCCGGCAATTTTCTCCGGCTTTCTGGGTGCAACGTTGTAGGTCTCCGACCGTACAGGGCCTCCTGTATGTGCCTTCGAAATTCCGAAAGAACGCACTTTGCATGCCATACCAGTTGTGGATGGTGTTCTCCGGAAGTTCATTGAGCCATGATCACGCCGTCTTTCGCAACATAAGTGGGAGATATCGGGTTGCGACCAGGTTGTTTCCGCCTTTGGTGATGCAGCAAGCTTGGAAGAAATCATGTAGCCAAGTATCTGGCCGAGCTATGCCATCGTAGGCTTGGATATGTCTTGAGATAGCAAATCCTTCCGGGAATCTTGTAGCTCTTATGTGTGGTCCGAAGCACTTTGGGCCCATGTATATGTCATCATTTTCATAGCGCCGCGCCTCTATATTGGAGTTGATCATGTGCCTTGCATCATTTGGGGATAAAGATCGTCCCGAATGACAGCTATGGATGTGGTGCCTTGGAGCCGGACTTTGGCTTATGCCACCACCTCCTCCACCACGACGCCCTCCTTGGCCTCCTTGGGAGCCGTTGTGATGGCTACTTCGCGGAGAGGGTGGAGCATCTGGATTATTTCTGGCTAATCGCCGGCCTCCGTCCGGAGCGTCATTATTCTGGTTTCGGGGAGGGTCTTCATTGTGACGAGCCCCCTACCGGCTTGACTCGGCATGGTGTCTGTCGTTCCTTCGCCCGTCATCCGGACGGCTTGCATGTCTAGGAGGTGGCATTCTTTGTCGGTCCTCCTCCCGACATTTCTCTTTATCTTCTTCCCTGCGGTCTTTCGACTCTCGCTGGGGAGGGTTCCTCAGATTTAGTGCAGCAATTTCCTCTTGCGTCGCAACTGGGTTAACGTTACGCCAGTCACGTGCAGCTTTGTGGTGCTGTCTTGAAGATCCGGTTCTTGAGTAGTTGTCTTCCCGACGGTCGGAACAACGATGTTGTTCCGGAACATGTTGGGGTCTTACGTCAGCCCATGCCGGATCTTTGTGACATTGGTCAAAATCCGAGACCAGTTTTTGCCTTCCGGATAGGGCGACCTTTTGCTGCTCTAGTCCTTTGTTGAGTAGTTTGATTCCCAACCAGATCTGCTCCGGGCCTGGATTAGCCAATAGGATTTCTCGAGCCGCAACGGTGTTCTGTACTAGTGTTGGATACACCCAATCCCCATTGTTGTCGCGTCGAGGCATCCCAAGTTCTCCTCCAAAAAGGACTTTGTGAATCAGCGGGAATTGGTCGTCATGAGTATGACTTTTCCTGGTCTTCTGATGTTCCCTGGAGCTGTTCTTCTCCGCAGTTTCCATGCGTTTCTTTTCCTCCTCAATGTTTTTGGCTTCATCGAGGAGTACTTGGCGATGCGCTTCTAGGGCCTGGGCCCTCTCATCTAGATCTTCAGAAGTAAGTTCTGCAGCTGTTGGAATAGGTGTGGTTAATTTAGCATCGATGAGTTTACGCACACCTTTAGTGATCACGTGTCCATCCACCGACTCTTCTTTGGGATCGTCTGGGATAAGTGCTCCATCCGAGTCTTCCTCGTATTCCTCGACAATCACCTCCTCTGTCGGAGGGTCTTTTGCCGAGGTCTTGTTCTTCTTGTTCTTCTTCTTTGCCTTCTTGGCAATGCCAGTAGCAAAGACGGCTTTGGGTCCGTTTCCCGGAGTCAAGCTCTAATCGGTACTTTCGGACATCTAGACTTCGGGATTATCTCTGATTTCCATATCATCCTGCGTTTTGGGAGAGTTTTCCCTGGATCCTTCATCCATGGCTTCTTCTTCCTCTGCAACTTTGGAGTTATACTCCTCTTCATATTCCGCGGAGAACTTTCAGAAATCTGCTGACGTCATCGATTCATCTGAGGATGCAGGTACATTGTTCCGATCGCCTCCAGCATAGAGTCGGTGTTGTCTCTAGCATTGGCAGAGCCGGATCCGGATCCCACATATCCGATAAAGTGCGATGTGCCTCTCCTGAGATAATTGTGGTCTTCATAGTAGGCTTCGTCGAAACGTTTGATGGTCTCGAGGATTTCATCTACGCCTGAGTTTTGCATCATCATGCGCCTTAGTGTGTATCTCAAGAAAGGCCTATCCGTCCCAGCATCATCAGAGCCGAAACCAGCATTGTTGTTATGCTCCTCCTAGATTTCGACTTCAGCGGGTGAGTCGATCTTGGATTCAATCTATCCAGGGAGATCCACTCCAGATTCAACTTGGACCGCCAGGTCTGCTTCAGGCTCGGATTTCTCCACTATCTCCGCAACTGGTGCGGGCTAGGTGGGATTAGGGTTTTCTGATATCCGGAACTCTGCCGCCTCCACGGACAAAGGGGATCCAGAAATTTCTTCTGCCTCTATCATCACCGCTGGGGTGGGTGGGGGGAATGTTCGTTTGCGGTACCAAAGTTGGTGGGTGAGCGCACCGCGGTACCCGAGTTGCCATCAATCGCGCGGAGGGGCCATAGTAGCTTCGCCAATTGTCCAGAAGGCCCAAATGGGGGTGAATACAAATCTAACGGCCAAACGGTCATTTGAACCAGATGAAAAACGGTTGAACTCAAATACCGCCGTTAGGTCAACTCTTCTTAGCCCGCCATGTCAATATTCCCTGTTATCTTTTGCGGTCGTGGACTAGCTTACCCCTGCGTGGACCAGATCCCTGAGCGGATGAGATCTATTTCATTGCTCTGCTCTGGTCTTCTCCCCTGCTCCCCTCCCCATAACATTTGCTCAGCTCCAGCTGCTCGTCTCAGATCGGAGCTCGCACTTGCTCTAATTTGCGTCCCCGGCATGTCCGGTCAACCTCCCATGCCTCTAATTGAAGCTCGCAGCCGTCGTTGTTGCATCGTCCGCCGTATCGGAGCTTCGCGTCCCCGGACTAATATCTCACCTCTGGCTAGTCCTTCTCGCACAGCGGAGAACATCCCGTCGGGCGATCTAGGCCGGCGACCGGCCTCGAGAAGTTGCGTGCTGCCGCGCACCCCAGGCATGGTAGCCCTGGCACAGCAGTTCGACGACCACGCTCTCATGGCCACCGTGCTGGGCGTCCGTCCCGCCGTGTCGCCGGCAGAGTTGCTGTCGGCTTTCAGGTCTCGTTTTGGGATCAGACAAAATGAGGTCAACATTGAGGTATGTGCGCTGCCATTCGATTTTTTTTCGTCCGGTTCGAGCACAGCTCAGACACCGAGCGTGTTCTGCATTCTTCCCGTTCTTTCGAGTGCTACGGGGAGAAAATGAGCTTCATGCGTTGGCATCGTTTCTTCTCCAAACTCGGCTTTGACGGCCTCCCATTGGATGCTTGGGAGCCGGAGGCCCTCAAGCAGGTCATCAGTAGCCTTGGCGGCGAGCTGGTGGAAATCGTGCCACCGAGCGACAGATGGGTCATTGAGGTAAAGGCGTGGCTGAAAGATCCTGGCGTTGTTCCTAAGATATACGAGGTGCAGATTCCAAGCAGGGCAGGGCAATAGCTTTGCTGGAAGCACCCGGTCATCATCCACCTGGAGGAGGTTCTGGACTCGGTACATGGCATTCAGGGCCCCAAAGAGGCTGCCAGAAAGCGCCCTCGTCGCCTGCAGTGTTGGCCTGGAAGGTTCGATGGCACAGGACCGTCACCGTTTCGCGACGGGGCACACAGTTTCGGTGGGGGGACCGGGCTTGGACGAGCTGGTGGTTCTGATTTCCCTCGAGTGAAGACAGAGCTCTAGTGAATTGCCGTGGTATGTGTGGCTAATGAATTTGTAGTATGGAGACCGTAGCAGGAAGTTAGCATCGACTAAAAATGTGTAATAGTTTGAATCGATGTAGTATGTGTGTGTAATAGTTTGAAGTAGTATATGTGTGTAATAGTTTGAATCGATGTAGTATGTGTGGGTAATGAATTTGATGTAGTTTGTGTGCGTGTAATAGTTTGAATCGATGTAGTTGAACACCGTGCTTTATAATTTCTGTGAATAACCAAGGACAACCTCATGAAAAGAGGGTGGTCTGGCAATGAGCAATGTCAATTTTGTGGATGCCAGGAAAATGTAGTCCATCTCCTCTTCAAGTACTCCCTCTGTTTCAAAATATAAGATGTTTTAGCTTTGTGAATGGAGCGTATCTAGACATCTTTTAGTGACGGTGCTTTCTAAACCTAGATGAACCTACATACTAAAAGGTGACTAGATACACTTCATTCACAAAGCTAAAACATCTTATATTTTGAAATGGAGGGAGTACAAGGTAGCTACATTTGTAACACGTTGAACTGCAGGACCATTTTGCAGGCAACACAAGACAAAGGAAAAAATGGTTTACAACACAGACAGCGGACGCAAAATCTGTAGTCTGGGATAAAAAGATGCCAGTTAACTAGATCGAACAAAGACTAGTAATTGAAGGAAATAGGTACTTGATAGTATTTGCTTACAACAGTAGTGCTTCCATGCAAAAGGGTCTTATACCTGCACAAAAGTGGGCTAAACTTCCTACTAGTTTATAGAACAATTCGTCAGCATTTCATCTACAAAAGCCATTCTTCAGTCTGAACTTAACTATTCTGCACTGAAGAAACTACAGATCTCCACCAGAAAAGTTGGCTGGCCAATTGCCTTGAGAGGACATAAGTTCTTTGATCATTTAACCCAAACTGATCTATTGTCTTCCCGCCAAACTACAAGAAATCTGCATCGTTCATGCACGAGCGATTTGCGTGCGCCAGTCCCGGTTCAGTTGGACCATCCTGAAGGAAATATGCCCTGAGAGGCAATAATAAATTTGTTATTATATATTCCTTATATATGATACATGTTTATTTTACATGCTAGAATTGTATTGATCAGGAAACATCAATACATGTGTGTTTAATAAACAAAAAGGGTTCCTAGTTATGCCTCTCTTATAGACTAGCTTGTTGATTAATAAGATGATCAAGGTTTCCTGATCATGGACATTGGATGTTGTTAATAACAAGGTCAAACCATTGGTGGAATGATGTAATGAACATTCATCCGAAGTATAGCATTACGATCAAGTCATTATGTTTATATTGCTATAACATCATACGAAGTAATGTTTATCCTTAGACCATGAGATCATGTTAATTGCTAACACCGGAAGAGTATCTTGATAACATCAAACGTCACACCGTAACAGGGTGACTATAAAGATGGGTTCAGTACTACGAAGGTGTTATGTTGAGGCTCATGGATCAAGAGTGGAATTTTTCAATCCCGATGACGAATAGATATACTCTGGGCCCTCTCGGTGATATCACATTAAGATAGCTTACAAGCAAGTGATGTGATCACTAGAATGTTATATCACGGGAACGAGAAAAGAGTGCATGTCGGTAACGAGATCAAACTAGGTACGGAGATACCGATGATCGAATCTCGGACATGTAATATATCGAGAGATAAAGGGATTTAGTTACAAGCGTTAAAGGTTCTCATGATCACAGAAGTCATCGTTGAATGTGTAGGAGTCAGTACGGATCTCCAGGTCCCGCTGCTGATTATTGATCGGAGAAGGGTCTCGATCATGTCTGCATTATTCGCGAACCGTAGGGTGGCACACTTAAGAGTTACCGGACACCATTTTGGAGCACATATGTTTCAGACGAAAGAATTGCAAAGCGCAGGAATTGTTTCGATAGAAACCGGAAATTGTTTCGGGTGAAATTGCAGAATTGCAAGGGGCTATGTGTGAATGTTTGTTAATTAAAGTAATTAACAAAATTCTGAATAAATTTAATAAAAGAGTTTTATTAAATGAGAGAGCATTAAATTTGGAGAAATTTAATGCATTTAAAGTGGAGACTTTAAAAGGGAATGTGAAGAGGCATTTTAATGTGGAGGGGTTACCACCACATGAATGGGGAAGGTGAGGGGTCACCCCCATGCGCCGTCCATGGAGAGAGGGGGCACCCCCCTCCTCCTATAAAAGGCCACCCATTCCCTCCTTCATCCACACACATCCTTGTGAAGGATCTCTCTCCCCCTCTAGAATTATTCCCCCATGGTCTCGGATTAGCGAGATACATGTTCCCGGTGGCATTTCGTCTGGAAGGAGTTGCTGCTTCCGCTGGATCACTGGAGCGAGGAGGTGGAGGTTGTCCGGTGGCTTGAACGTGTGTGCGAGTACGGATGCGCTGCTGAGTTGCGGCGCTCGGACTTCCTCACGATCTTGAGATTGGCAAGTGTACGACTACATCAACAAAACTCGTTGTCTTCGAGGGTAAGTTCTCGTTGGATGTATGTCCACCCATTGCTTTGTACCTAGTAGATAGATCTTGGCGTGTAGTTCACACCGTAGGAAAAAATTTGTTTTCTATGCTGCGGACCCAACACATCCGCGCCGCCGCAACAATTTCTTCGAAACTGAAATTCGACATCTCCTTCTCGGGATCGTAGATCCGTGTGAACTCGAACCTGAATTCCAGGGCTAAGCTGATGCCCGCCGTCGGCTCCGGCTGTCGAACAATCCAGCATGCTGAGTGTAGATGCTTGGTCGCCGCCACGGTACGGCCTTCGATGGTGCATAGGATGGAGCGTCTTTACCGCAGACGGCGTGCTCCTAGCCTACCACACTAAGGTAAGGTAGTCCATGCCGAAGCATGGATGCGAGAGTTCCTAGACCTTGGCGCTGCCCTGTTCGAGGGTGTGTACCCTCGGCGGCGGCATGCTCTCATGAACGATTTGATACGTACCTTGTTCCCATTTCCTAGAGCATGCCGTAATGCCGCCGCGTGATTTCTCCACATCGCTCTCTTGGCCCTGCTTGCCGCATCTGGCGCCGACTTCGGCGTAGTCGCCGTCGCTGCCGATTCGGCACATTCGGGAAAATCATCCGCCTGGCAGGGCAATGGGAGACCGGCCTTGAAGTAGAGCTTCATGGCCTGCCTTAGAGGGCCTAAATACCCCAGTTTCGGCGGCTGTCACGGCGGCGGCGGCTTAGGCGGGCCATGTTATCCTAGTTGGTGTGGCGCGGAGGAGCTGCGCAAGGTGAACTATGGTTAGTCGGAGAAGGGGAGTGAAATACTGACAGTAGGTTTGGACTACGGGCACGCGTGAAAATAACCATTTCCCATTTCCTTAGAGGGTAATAATTCGACACTCGTTGCATTAATATCTCAATCTTTATTTCCCTTCTCAGCATAAGAGTGCGAACGTATTAAAAAGATTAGTCATGGCTATCCACCTCATCGGGCAATATACCAGGACAGGTAGGAGACGAGACCAGGTTTCATTTTAGAAATGTTGACGACTGTGCCCTTATGTTTATACGATATTATTTATATGCCACCATGTACCGTTGAGTGTAGCAACACCATCAAAAACAGGGGATAACGACGTGGCGTGTTTTATTTTTTTAAAGGGCATCAGAAACAGGGGATGCCGACGTGGCATGTTTTCTGACTAGCGGGCCCGCCCCCTCCACCTTCGACGGCGCGCATCCCAGGTTCGAGGGGTGGTGCCGCCCACCAACACATTATTGTGCAATTTTCCATGTGGGACCTGAATTTCGGCGCTGAGCTGATGCCCGTGTCGAACACAAAGAATTCTGAAAGAAGCTACTAAAAATAAATACTTTGAATTCTGCATGCAAGTTTTGATCAAACAGACTGACATGTGGGACCTGCTAAAAATTCCGTGAAGCGCTCCCCGTGCATAGTGCGCTGACAGGTGGCATGTTTTCTGACATGCGGGCCCGCCTCCTCCACCTACGATGGTGCGCGTCCTAGGTTCGAGGGCTGGTGCCGCCCCCAGCACATTATTGTGCAATTTTCCATGCATTGTTGCAACCAGCTCCGCTCCGCTCCTCTCCTCTACTCCTGCTGCCGCCACTCCGCTCAGTCGTGCACCGCTCTCGTCGTCCCCTTGGGCCGTCGCCCTCCCGCCCTCCCCTCCCTGCCATCCCCTCACGTCCCCTCCCCTCCCCTCCCTGCCCTGTCTCCTTGCCGCCACCCACCGCCCAGGCGCATCTAGAAACGAAAACCGAGAGTCAGCCATTAGGTTAGGGGACCAACAACGCTGGTGATCCGGATCCCGCTCGGAGATGGATCCTGCGAGGCTTGAGAGCAAGGATATGGGTCCTGCATGGCTGGAGAGCACGGAATCTCCTTCAAGTCTGGAGAGCACAGAGGACAACGAAACAGGAGGAGACGTAGCGGGGTGCAGAGCTTTGGAGGTATGGAGCCCGGAGAAGGTGTCGTGCCTCCACATTGAAAGGTAAGAACTATGATTCCTTATCTGCATACCCCAATTAGCATTTATAGTCCCGTGGTGATGCCAAGGATATGGGTTGGTAACCGCATGACGTCTGTACAGCTTGTCCTTGAGCATGATGCTTTGTCAAGCGAGCATGAAGGCACTGAAACGTGTGGCGGTGCGGATGATGATGAGAAAGCATATCCAGACGTGGCTGCTGACCCTGATAGGATGGAGAGTAGGGAATATTTGGTTGATTTGAACTTTGAGCCTGGCTATGAGACTGATGAGGAAGAGGAATGTGAAGATGTTGAAATGGGATGTAGATATGACGACGAAGACGTGGACAGGCCAGTGATACACTTTGAAAGGGACAATCCTACAATTGATGAGGGGACTGTCTTTGATAATGTGGAGGACTGCAGATATGCAGTTGCAACCTATGCAATCAGAGTTGGGTTCGAATTTATCATTGAAAAGAGCGACCAAAAGAGATTTACGGTGCACTGTAGGGAAAGTAATGTGTGTAAATGGAGATTACATGCATCTCCAATGCAGGGTGGACATCCATTTCAGGTTGCAATAGCTACATTTAGTTTCAGTCTTTCTCATATTTATTCTGCTGATAACTAGCTATGAATTATTTGGATTCTTATCGGATGCAGATCAAAGTAAACATGAAGGAACACAATTGCCCTAATACTTCTTTAAGTAGTAAAATTAGACCGGCGACTACCAAGTGGATTGCTGCTACTATACTTGACTGGGTGAGGCAGGATCATAACATTGGACCAGCTGAACTCAGAGAAAAGATTAGCAAAAAGTTTAATGTTCTGATTCCTTATCACAGAGTCTTTGATGGGAAGGAGATGGCTCTAGACTTCATCCAAGGCAAGTGGAATGACAGTTTTCATTTGTTGTATAGTTTCAAAGCTCAGGTAGAGAAAACATCACCTGGTAGTGTTGTTGACATTGATTACGAGGTTGTGAAAGGGAGAGAGAAGGTCTCATGGGGGGTCAGGTATAAGTAGGCAGATAAGATATGCTTCAGGAGATGTTTTGTCTGCCTGAAGGCATGCTGGAAGGGGTTCCTAGATGGCTACAGGCCATACTTGGCAATAGGTGCAACTTCTTTAACAGGGAAGTTCAGGGGACATGTTGCTTCTGCTTGTGCTTTGGACACGCATAATTGGCTCTACCCGTAGCTTATGATGTTCTTGAGGGTGAATCAAATGAAAGCTGGACATGGTTCATGCAGAGACTACGGGAAGTAATTGGTCAACCTGAAGGCTTGGTGATACACACTGGTGCATCCGAGGGTCTTGAGAATGCTGTTGATGTTGTGTTTCCTGGGGTTGAGCATAGGGAATGCATGCGGCACCTCGCTACTAACTTCACGAAGAAGTTCGAAGGAAAGATCTTTGAAGAGGACTTTGTAGCGATCAGCATACACATACATCCCAAGCATGCATGCTACTTACTTGCAGAACATGTATGTAGTTCCAAAGGTGAAAAAATACCTTGAGGAACATCACACCAAGCTATGGGCCAGAAGCAAGTTTGGTGAGTTAAGCAAGGTGGATTTTGTATGCAATAATTTGGCAGAGAGTTTCAATGATAAGATTTCGGGCATGAAGACACTTGGAATTGTTATTTTGTTGGATGCAATAAGACAGTGCATAATGGTGAAGATAGATTTAAGGCAAATAATTTGTGCAAGAAAATTTTTAGGCCATAAAATAGTTCCAAAGGTGGTTATGTTACTGAATGCAAGAACCAGGGCAGGCAATGAGAACGATAAAGATGAGGGTGGTCAGAAGTTCCAGAACATTGGCTGAGGTTTATGCAGAATACAAGCGTGGAAGTGAACAGAGGTACACTGTAGACATTGGAAACAAGACTTGTTCATGCAGGCAGTGGCAGATTACTGGTCTGCCATGTCACCATGCAATTTACTTCATCTTAAAGCTTAGAGGTAACAGAGCTGAAATAGAGAACTATGTCGACAACTATTTCTCCGTGGACAAGTTTGCTGCAAGTTATGTAGAAAACGTACCACCTATGGCCGATGAAAATGATTGGGAGATTTTCGATCCAGGGTTCAAACTTCAACCAGTTCTTAGGAGGCCACCTGGAGGCCTAGAAAGCTAAGGATCGTAGCCTCCACCGATAAAGGTCCAAGGCTTGGTGCTAGGAAAAGTAAATGCGGATGTTGTGGCGGATTCAGCCATATTAAGAGGTTGTGCAAAAACCCAGTTACACATGCTATTGTCCCTGTTCACACCCCGGTGGCAGAAGATGAGGCTTCTCATCCAGAACTGGCAGAAGAGCAGCGCGAAGACGGTGATGAACACTCGGAGAAAAATGTACGTAAGCAGCCAATTTATGAAGAAGTGGAGGTGCCGGCAAGAAAAGGGTGTGAAAAGAAACAAAAGGGTAAGCAGAACGGGCAGGAAAGGGAAAATAATGGAGGTGTATTAGAATATGAAGAAGTTGCAGGGGTGATTGAGGATGTTCTTGAGGATCTTTCGGCTAACTGCCGGAGAAATAATAAATCCCTGCCAATTTCATCTTTGTATGATTCTCCGGATGAAAGGTAAGCTTAAAAATTGTTTTATTTTCCATTTTATCATTTTTTTATCCTCATCAACAGATGCTTAATGCGGCGTGGGCTAGCATACTAATAAGAGGAGCAGAAAGATGCAGGCACAGTAACGTCCTATGTTGAATCGTATCATTGAAACTAAACTAGCCGTATCGTCTTTATTTATATCTGGCGTGTGCAACGTGTCTGAGATGGGGTCATGTGGACCAGATTACATTTTTTTAAATATTATTACATTAATTTTTTACCTGCGTTTGGACGCGGCTACTACTTCCCATCTCCCTTGCATTCCCATCTCCTCTGGCGCACTCCAAAATTATGGCTGTGCTATCAAGTAGCAGAGTCAGCGTATTGTCCCATCACGTGTGAACGCAATGACTTTGTTTGTTCATAATTTAACGACTTTTCATTAGTTTGAAAGACATAGAAACCTAAAACATGTATCTAGACATGTTTTGGGTATAGACACATTTATTAAATATCTTAAAAAAATTAAGTCAGTTATATCTGGACAGGAGTAGTACACTATTACAACACGTTCGATCCCTTCTCCTCAGGCGCACTCCAAATTACGGTTGTGCCATCAAGTGCTGGGAGCAGATTCAGCGTATTGTCCCATTAGATATGCTAGGGAACGCACGAACTTTATTTTCAGGATCGGACGAATTTCGATCGACTAGTTTCAAAGACAAAGACAACTAAAACATGGCCAACGTATATAGATTATGACGATAATCGACCATGACTCAGGTGACCCAGATCCAAAGAGCGCATTAAGATACCGTACATAGATTTAATTTATGCTTAAGTGGCCCTAATCGACTATGACGCTCCTGCAGTCTCCATCATTGACGACGTTGTCCATGTCGCCGCCAGCCTCCTCCGCGTCGGAGTCGATGTCGATGTTCCCGGCAGCGTTCCTCCTCCTCATGGATTCTTCACGGCGCGCTGCATCGATAACGGTGGAGGTCGTACGCCCAGGCACTGCCCAGAAGCGCTGCCTCCCTTCGGGGTTGCGCAGATCTGGGTGGATCTCCCGCCGGTGGGTTCCGCACAGCGCAATCAACGCAGCCCGCTCCTTCTTGAACAACTTTCGCCAGTACGCGCTCGTACGCGAGTACCGCGCCATTGCCCTCTTCCGCTCCGACAACTAGCGGCGGCGCTCCTCGATCTGCCTCGCCAACGCGTTGTCGTGCAAGAGCGGCGCGACAGGAACCCGGCGTATCTGAGATCGAAGCCGGCCGGAAGCCTCGCTAACGGCAGCGCGGGTATGTCGTAGTGGGCGAACATCCGAGCCTCGTGCAAGCTGAGTTTGGGCCTCTCCCTCTCCATGGCGATGAAGGAACACGATCTGATTTTTGGCCCCGAGGTTAAGGGGATAAAGGCAAGGACGTAGGTCCAGCGTAGTTGCCACGGCCAATCAGTTCGCAGAACAGACTTCTCACGGATCGCCCTCGCGAAGGACATCACTATCGTCCACGCACCCCGATCCAATGGCGCCTAACAATCGGGGATCGGGTCTTCTAGAAGCCCAGAGCGGTTGCTGGTTAGTTCTACGTCCCGATTGTTTGTGGCCAACAGCGGTAGTTGAAAATAATACACATTTCAATGACACTGGTGGATCCATAGGTGGTATGTGAAGAGATCACACATGCAAATGACTCTGGTTGTTGTTACTAAAAAGAACACACATGCAATGACACTGGTGGATCCATGGGTGGATTGTGAAAACAGCACACATGCAATGACACTGGTGGATCCATATGTGGTATGTGAAAATAACACACACGCAATGACTCTAGTTGTTGTTAGTGAAAAGAACACACATGCAATGACACTGGTGGATCCATGTGTGGTCTCTGAAGAGAGCACACATTTCAATGACTCTTGTTGTTGTTAGTAAAACAAACACACGTGCAATGACACTGGTGGATCCATGTGTGGTCTCTGAAGAGAACACACATGCAATGACACTGGTTGTTCTTACTAAAAAGAACACATGCAATGACACGGGTGGATCCATAGGTGGATTGTGAAGAGAACACACATGCAATGACACTGGTGGATCCATAGGTGGTATGTGAAAAGAACACACATGCAAAATGACTCTGGTTGTTGTTACTAAAAAGAACACACATGCAAAATGACACTGGTAGGATCCATGGGTGGATTGTGAAAAGAAAACACATGCAATGACTCTGGTGGATCCGTAGGTGGTATGTGAAAATAAGACACATGCAAAATGACTCTGGTTGTTACTAAAAAGAACACACATGCAATGACATTGGTGGATCCATGGGTGGATTGTGAAAAGAACACAAATGCAATGACACTGGTGGATCCATATGTGGTATGTGAAAAGAACACGCATGCAAAATGACTCTGGTTGTTACTAAAAAGAACACACATGCAATGACACTGGTGGATCCATGTGTGGTCTCTATAGAGAACACACATTACAATCACACTAGTGGATCCATATGTGGTATGTGAGAAGAACACACATTTCAATGACTCTGGTTGTTGTTAGTGAAATGAACACACATGAAATGACACTGGTGGATCCATAGGTGGTATGTGAGAATAACACACATTTCAATGACTCTGGTTGTTGTTACTAAAAAGAACACACATGCAATGACACTGGTGGATCCATAGGTGGTATGTGAAGAGATCACTCATGCAAAATGACTCTGGTTGTTGTTACTAAAAAGAACACACATGCAAAATGACACTGGTGGATCTATAGGTGGTATGTGAGAAAAACACATATACAAAATGACACTGGTGGTTCCATAGGTGGTTTGTGAAAAGAACACACATGCAAACTGACTTTGGTTGTTGTTACTAAAAAGAGCACACATGCAATGACACTGGTGGATCCATAGGTGGATTGTGAAGAGAACACACATGCAATGACACTGGTGGATCCATAGGTGGTATGTGAGAAGAACACACATTTCAATGACTCTGGTTGTTAGTGAAAAGAACACACATGCAATGACACTGGTGGATCCATAGGTGGTCTGTGAAGAGATCACACATGCAAAATGACTCTGGTTGTTGTTACTAAAAAGAACACACATGCAATGACACTGGTAGATCCATGGGTGGATTGTGAAAAGAACACACATGCAATGACACTGGTGGATCCATAGGTGGTTTGTGAAAAGAACACACATGCAAAATGACTCTGGTTGTTGTTACTAAAAAGAACACACATGCAATGACACTGGTGGATCCATAGGTGGATTGTGAAGAGAACACACATGTAATGACACTGGTGATCCATATGTGGTATGTGAAAAGAACACACATGCAATGACTCTGGTTGTTGTTAGTGAAAAGAACACACATGCAATGACATTGGTGGATCCATAGGTGGTATGTGAAGAGATCACACATGCAAAATGACTCTGGTTGTTGTTACTAAAAAGAACACACTTGCAAAATGACACTGGTGGATCCATGGGTGGATTGTGAAAATATCACAACTGCAAAATGACTCTGGTTGTTGTTACTAAAAAGAACACACATGCAATGACACTGGTGGATCCATGGGTGGATTGTGAAAATAACACACATTTCAATGACACTGGTGGATCCATGTGTAGTCTCTGAAGAGAACACACATGCAATGACACTAGTTGTTGTTACTAAAAAGAACACACATGCATTGACACTGGTGGATCCATAGGTGGATTGTGAAGAGAACACACATGCAATGACACTGGTGGATCCATAGGTGGCATGTAAAGAGATCACACATGCAATGACTCTGGTTGTTGTTAGTGAAAAGAACACACATGCAATGACACTGGTGGATCCATGTGTGGTCTCTGAAGAAAGCACACATTTCAATGACTCTTGTTGTTGTTAGTAAAAAGAACACACATGCAATGACACTGGTGGATCTATGTGTGGTCTCTGAAGAGAACACACATGCAATGACACTAGTTGTTACTAAAAAGAACACACATGCAATGACACTGGTGGATCCATAGGTGGATTGTGAAGAGAGCACACATGCAATGACACAGGTGGATCCATAGGTGGTATGTGAAAAGAACACACATGCAAAATCACTCTGGTTGTTGTTACTAAAAATAACACACATGCAATGACACTGGTGGATCCATAGGTGGTATGTGGGAAGAACATATATGCAATGACACTGGTGATCCATATGTGGTATGTGAAAAGAACACACATGCAATGACTCTAGTTGTTGTTAGTGAAAAGAACACACATGCAGTGACATTGGTGGATCCATAGGTGGGATGTGAAGAGATCACACATGCAAAATGACTCTGGTTGTTGTTAATAAAAAGAACACACATGCAATGACACTGGTGGATCCATGTGTGGTCTCTAAAGAGAGCACACATGCAATGACACTGGTTGTTGTTACTAAAAAGAACACATGTAATGACACTGGTGGATCCATAGGTGGATTGTGAAGAGAACACACATGCCATGACACTAGTGGATCCATAGCTGGATTATGAAATGAACACACATGCAATGACACTGGTGGATCCATAGGTGGTATGTGAGAAGAACACACATTTCAATGACTCTGGTTGTTGTTGCTAAAAAGAACACACATGCAAGACACTGGTGGATTCATGGGTGGATTGTGAAAAGAGCACAAATGCAAAATGACTCTGGTTGTTGTTACTAAAAAGAACACACATGCAATGACACTGGTGGATCCATGGGTGGATTGTGAAAATAACACACATTTCAATGACACTGGTGGATCCATGTGTGGTCTCTGAAGAGAACACACATGCAATGACACTAGTTGTTGTTACTAAAAAGAACACACATGCATTGACACTGGTGGATCCATAGGTGGATTGTGAAGAGAACACACATGCAATGACACTGGTGGATCCATAGGTGGCATGTGAAGAGATCACACATGCAATGACTCTGGTTGTTGTTAGTGAAAAGAACACACATGCAATGACACTGGTGGATCCATGTGTGGTCTCTGAAGAGAGCACACATTTCAATGACTCTTGTTGTTGTTAGTAAAAAGAACACACATGCAATGACACTGGTGGATCTATGTGTGGCCTCTGAAGAGAACACACATGCAATGACACTAGTTGTTGTTACTAAAAAGAACACACATGCAATGACACTAGTGGATCCATAGGTGGATTGTGAAGAGAGCACACATGCAATGACACAGGTGGATCCATAGGTGGTATGTGAAAAGAACACACATGCAAAATGACTCTGGTTGTTGTTACTAAAAATAACACACATTCAATGACACTGGTGGATCCATAGGTGGTATGTGGTAAGAACACATATGCAATGACACTGGTGATCCATATGTGGTATGTGAAAAGAACACACATGCAATGACTCTGGTTGTTGTTAGTGAAAAGAACACACATGCAATGACATTGGTGGATCCATAGGTGGGATGTGAAGAGATCACACATGCAAAATGACTCTGGTTGTTGTTACTAAAAATAACACACATGCAATGACACTGGTGGATCCATGTGTGGTCTCTGAAGAGAGCACACATGCAATGACACTGGTTGTTGTTACTAAAAAGAACACATGTAATGACACTGGTGGATCCATAGGTGGATTGTGAAGAGAACACACATGCCATGACACTAGTGGATCCATAGCTGGATTATGAAATGAACACACATGCAATGACACTGGTGGATCCATAGGTGGTATGTGAGAAGAACACACATTTCAATGACTCTGGTTGTTGTTGCTAAAAAGAACACACATGCAAAATGACACTGGTGGATTCATGGGTGGATTGTGAAAAGAGCACAAATGCAAAATGACTCTGGTTGTTGTTACTAAAAAGAACACACATGCAATGACACTGGTGGATCCATGGGTGGATTGTGAAAATAACACACATTTCAATGACACTGGTGGATCCATGTGTGGTCTCTGAAGAGAACACACATGCAATGACACTAGTTGTTGTTACTAAAAAGAACACACATGCATTTGCACTGGTGGATCCATAGGTGGATTGTGAAGAGAACACACATGCAATGACAGTGGTGGATCCATAGGTGGCATGTGAAGAGATCACACATGCAATGGCTCTGGTTGTTGTTAGTGAAAAGAACACACATGCAATGACACTGGTGGATCCATGTGTGGTCTCTGAAGAGAGCACACATTTCAATGACTCTTGTTGTTGTTAGTAAAAAGAACACACATGCAATGACACTGGTGGATCTATGTGTGGTCTCTGAAGAGAACACACATGCAATGATACTAGTTGTTGTTACTAAAAAGAACACACATGCAATGACACTGGTAGATCCATAGGTGGATTGTGAAGAGAGCACACATGCAATGACACTGGTGGATCCATAGGTGGTATGTGAAAAGAACACACATGCAAAATGACTCTAGTTGTTGTTACTAAAAAGAACACACATGCAATGACACTGGTGGATCCATAGGTGGTATGTGGGAAGAACACACATGCAATGACACTAGTGATCCATATGTGGTATGTGAAAAGAACACACATGCAATGAATCTGGTTGTTGTTAGTGAAAAGAACACACATGCAATGACATTGGTGGATCCATAGGTGGTATGTGAAGAGATCACACATGCAAAATGACTCTGGCTGTTGTTACTAAAAAGAACACAGATGCAATGACACTGGTGGATCCATGTGTGGTCTCAGAAGAGAGCACACATGCAATGACACTGGTTGTTGTTACTAAAAAGAACACATGTAATCACACTGGTGGATCCATAGGTGGTATGTGAGAAGAACACACATTTCAATGACTCTGGCTGTTGTTACTAAAAGGAACACACATGCAAAATGACACTAGTGGATTCATGGGTGGATTGTGAAAAGAGCACAAATGCAAAATGACTCTGGTTGTTGTTACTAAAAAGGACACACATGCAATGACACTGGTGGATCCATGGGTGGATTGTGAAAATAACACACATTTCACTGACACTGGTGTATCCATGTGTGGTCTCTGAAGAGAACACACATGCAATGACACTGGTTGTTGTTACTAAAAAGAACACACATGCAATGACACTGGTGGATCCATAGGTGGATTGTGAAGAGAACACACATGCAATGACACTGGTGGATCCATAGGTAGCATGTGAAGAGATCACACATGCAATGACTCTGGTTGTTGTTAGTGAAAAGAACACACATGCAATGACACTGGTGGATCCATGTGCGGTCTCTAAAGACAGCACACATTTCAATGAATCTTGTTGTTGTTAGTAAAAAGAACACACATGCAATGACACTGGTGGATCCATGTGTGGTCTCTGAAGAGAAAACACATGCAATGACACTGGTTGTTGTTACTAAAAAGAACACACATGCAATGACACTGGTGGATCCATAGGTGGACTTTGAAGAGAGCACACATGCAATGACACTGGTGGATCCATAGGTGGTATGTGAAAAGAACACACATGCAAAATGACTAGTTGTTGTTACTAAGAAGAACACACATGCAATGACACTGGTGGATCCATGGGTGGTCTCTATAGAGAACACGCATTTCAATGACACTGGTGGATCCATAGGTGGTATGTGAGAAGAACACACATGCAAAATGACTCTGGTTGTTGTTAGTGAAAAGAACACACATGCAATGACACTGGTGGATCCATAGGTGGATTATGAAATGAACACACATGCAATGAAACTGGTGGATCCATAGGTGGTATGTGAGAAGAACACACATTTCAATGACTCTGGTTGTTGTTACTAAAAAGAACACACATGCAATGACACTGGTGGATCCATAGGTGGTATGTGAAGAGATCACACATGCAAAATGACTCTGGTTGTTGTTACTAAAAAGAACACACATGCAAAATGACATTGGTGGGATCCATGGGTGGATTGTGAAAAGAAAACACATTTCAATGACACTGGTGGATCCATAGGTGGTATGTGAAGAGAACACACATGCAAAATGACTCTGGTTGTTGTTACTAAAAAGAACACACATGCAATGACACTGGTGGATCCATGGGTGGATTGTGAAAAGAGCACACATGCAATGACACTGGTGGATCCATATGTGGTATGTGAAAAGAACACACATGCAATGACTCTGGTTGTTGTTAGTGAAAAGAACACACATACAATGACACTGGTGGATCCATGTGTGGTCTCTGAAGAGAGCACACATTTCAATGACTCTTTTTGTTGTTAGTAAAAAGAACACACATGCAATGACACAAGTGGATCCATGTGTGGTCTCTGAAGAGAGCACACATGCAATGACACTGGTTGTTGTTACTAAAAAGAACACATGCAATGACACTGGTGGATCCATGGGTGGACTGTGAAGAGAACACACATGCAATGACACTGGTGGATCCATAGGTGGTATGTGAACAGAACACACATGCAAAATGACTCCGGTTGTTGTTACTTAAAAGAACACACATGCAAAATTACACCGGTGGGATCCATGGGTGGATTGTGAAAAGAAAACACATGCAATGACCCTGTTGGATCCATAGGTGGTATGTGAAAAGAACACACATGCAAAATGACTCTGGTTGTTACTAAAAAGAACACACATGCAATAACACCGATTGATCCATGGGTGGATTGTGAAAAGAATACACATGCAATGATACTGGTAGATCCATATGTGGTATGTGAAAAGAACACACATGCAAAATGACTCTGGTTGTTGTTAGTGAAAAGAACACACATGCAATGACACTGGTGGATCCATAGGTGGTATGTGAAGAGATCACACATGCAAAATGACTCTGGTTGTTGTTACTAAAAAGAACACACATGCAAAATGACACTGGTGGGATCCATGGGTGGATTGTGAAAAGAAAACACATTTCAATGACACTGGTGGATCCATAGGTGGTATGTGAAAATAACACACATGCAAAATGACTCTGGTTGTTGTTACTAAAAAGAACACACATGAAATGACACTGGCGGATGCATGGGTGGATTGTGAAAAGAGCACACATGCAATGACACTGGTGGATCCATATGTGGTATGTGAAAAGAACACACATGCAATGACTCTAGTTGTTGTTAGTGAAAAGAACACACATGCAATGACACTGGTCGATCCATGTGTGGTCTCTGAAGAGAGCACACATTTCAATGACTCTTGTTGTTGTTAGTAAAAAGAACACACATGCAATGACACTAGTGGATCCATGTGTGGTCTCTGAAGAGAGCACACATGCAATGACACTGGTTGTTGTTACTAAAAAGAACACATGCAATGACACTGGTGGATCCATGGGTGGAATGTGAAGAGAACACACATGCAATGACACTGGTGGATCCATAGGTGGTATGTGAACAGAACACACATGCAAAATGACTCCGGTTGTTGTTACTAAAAAGAACACACATGCAAAATGACACTGGTGGGATCCATGGGTGGATTGTGAAAAGAAAATACATGCAATGACTCTGTTGGATCCATAGGTGGTATGTGAAAAGAACACACATGCAAAATGACTCTGGTTGTTACTAAAAAGAACACACATGCAATGACACTGGTGGATCCATGTGTGGTCTCTGTAGAGAACACACATTTCAATCACACTGGTGGTTCCATATGTGGTATGTGAGAAGAACACACATTTCAATGACTCTGGTTGTTGTTAGTGAAATGAACACACATGCAATGACACTGGTGGATCCATAGGTGGTATGTGAGAAGAACACACATTTCAATGACTCTGGTTGTTGTTACTAAAAATAACACACATGTAATGACACTGGTGGATCCATAGGTGGTATGTGAAGGGATCACACATGCAAAATGACCCTGGTTGTTGTTACTAAAAAGAACACACATGCAACACTTGTGGATCCATGGGTGGATTGTGAAAAGAGCACAAATGCAAGGACATTTGAATGGTACGGGTGGATCCATAGGCAGATTGTGAAAAGAACACACATACAAATCTCACAAAAACCCAAACGTGTGGACATCCCAAACATGTGCTCACTCTGGGTGCTATGCCCTGATTGGCTGACAGAGATGTCACGCGGATCGTCTCCACCAACCGTTGATCCCATGTGATCCAACGGGTAGGATAACCCTCCCTTCTCCACTTTTTTTATGCATGGTCAATCCGTGCCACCTCTCTATCCGTGCCACCGATACTAAACACCCATAAACAAGTGAAAATCCATCTATCTAACTAAAATAAATAAAATAAATGATCATATTTTGAAGAAGCCATCATCTTCGTCTTCCGGTTCGTCCTCGTCTTTGTCAACGCCATGGTCCTCGCCATCGCCGCCGTCGGTGCCCTCCTCTGACGACTCGACACCTCCCCTTCCTCGAATAAGCATGCTATCTCCTCGTCGGAGTCCTCCTCCTCCTCCTCTTCATAGTCCCACGGGTCCACGTCACTCTCCTCCGCTCCTGCCTCCAACTGATCGATGAACGCCTCCTCGTTGGCCGAGTCAGACTCGTCTAAATAGCTATCTCCTCTCTTTTACCTGGTCTTCTTCTCGTTCCTCTTCTTGTCCGTACTCGCCGGCGCAACACGCGCCCCTGTCCTGGCTAGTACTTTGCGTTCGTCCGACGCTGCAGGTACCCCACGCTCCTCCTGCGTGGCCGGTACGAGCTTCGACGTCGCGGTGTCCTCGAGTGCCGATGTCGATGGATCCTGGCGCGGTCAGACATGACGTGCTGCCTCAGCAGGCGACTCGCGAGCACGGATGATGCAGCGAAGAGCTGGGGACGCAGGACGGTCAGTGGACGGCTTGGACCTGCCATTGCCACGGCGAGGGGGCATCGTGCTCGAGGTAGTTGCTCCGAATGGTCGATGGCGGGTACACAGAGTGGGGTGCCGATATGATCAAGGACGAGCAGCGGTTTCGTGCGTCGTGTCCATGCGTGCATTTGTCGATTATCAAAAAAAAAGAAGTAATATCTCGTGTACTGAACATAATTTGATCACAACTAAAGTGGCACAGCGTATTCTAGACTCGTAAATATCCCGTCCATGCCTATCACGTGGAGTTCGACGTGACGACGTGATCGTGTAGCAGTTGCGTGCGGCATGCGGGATGTGCGCGCCGATTCCCGTGACGACCACCCGACTCTCACTCCCCTTACTATATACTGGATTTTGGGCGGCACCGAAGACCATTGAAGTGTCCATCGCAATAAAGACAAGTCCCATTGATTCCCTACCCCTGCCTCCCTGGCTTCTTTGAGAAGGTAGACCGTACACGGTGGTCTTGTATATTAGTAATAGTACTACCGGACCACGGCCTGTACTCTTTACTCTTCTCCCACACTAATAATCACTAGTATCTCCTTCCTCTTGCCTCCGCCACACTCACCCTGCAAGCCGTGGCTCCACTGAGGAGGGAGGAGAGGCCGGTCGACGATCCTCGCGGAGAAAAGGGAGAGAAATCGCCATGAGGCACTTCTTGCTCTACCAGCCGCTCAAGCCCACCCTCTCATCGAGGCCCAATATCCCCCGACAATGGCGCCGAATGTTCTAGCAGGCGAGGGCTCCTCCCAGTACGGTCTCCTTATTCTACTTCTTCTCCATCTCCCTCTCCATCATGATCTTAATCAGCTTCTTCTTGTTTTTCTTCTTCTTCTGGCTCTTCCTCTTCTATGTATTATAGGTCGGACGTGGAGCCCGAATCCACCACGACGGAGGCGTTGTAGGACCCGTTCGGCCCCGTTCCATGTCTCAGCGAGGTAGCAAATCTCCACGATGTTATTTCTCCGAGTTATGATGTGGATTTCTTAGATGATGTCCGCCCCGCATTGGTTTTTGTTCTTCTTTTGCGAGTTGTATTTGTTTTCATGAATATGACTGGATCTCTTGGTCTTTCCTTAATACCGCTGTTCATAGATTCACTATGGATTTTTTGTGATTAGGATTAGTTTATCGTGGTCATGAATAGATCTCCAGGTCTATTTTTTAACACTGCGGCCAATAGATTCAACGGGGATTTTTTGATCTATATTAGTATTCACCTGGGACCTGGAGTGTAATTGGAGAATTCCTATTTCAATTAACTTGAACAATGCAGCGATCGAAGGCCGAGTACCGTGAGAAGGTGGCCGCGGTCAGTTCCAAGAGTGCCAACCAACATGAGCTTACACGCTCCCTCACCCAAGCTAATGAGAGCCTACGCAAGCAATTATCTATGCAGAAGGAGATCTCGCTAGATTTTGCACGTGACGTCATTAGGCTGCAGAAAGTGCTCGACCGTAACTTGATCAGGCAAGAACAGGCCATCAAGATAATCAACGAGCTCACGGAGGAGAAGAAGAATCTCGTGGAAAGGTGCATTCTCCTGCAGGACAAAGTCAGCGAGGCACTCAGAGGACGCGTCGAGGAAACCAAGGCTACCATCCGAGCCTACCATGATAGGAACCGTTGCCTGGATGCAGTCAAGGAGATGAAGGCGAACATGAGCAGAGGGATCACCGTACTCGAGGGTGTTCGGAAAGAGAACGAGGAGCTAAAGGCATGTCTGGAGGCGTACCGGAGCAATGCCCAAGTCTGATTCCCGTTAGCAGGGACACGAATACCAGTTTGTCTTCCTCTCCTTTTGTAATGTTTAGGGTTCAGGGAGCAATGCCCATGTCTGCTTCCCATTATAGGGTGCAATAAGAATCCTAGGGAAACTCCTTATCTATCTGGACATGTGTTGGTGTTCATGTTCATGAATGGACGCCATGTTCTCTTTCCATATGTATCTGGATATGGGTTTCTGCATTATGAGTTTGCCACTCTCCCACTACTATTTGGTGATATTGGGAAAAATCCACAGCACACTAAACTGCTGATAAATCTTATTTGTCTTCGAAATTGAAATTATGACAGTGCCACTAGTCGATTCATAAAATGTTGATTAGTCCTAGATTGCTTCTTCCTTGAAATTATGATAGTGCCACTAGTCGATTCAGTTAATTATGGAAACTAACCAGCTTGTCCTAGTGAACTGAACAAACCATACCATGTATTTTTGTTGCAGGGAAAGAGGCGAAAGATCGACCAGGGCCTGGCGACCTGGCTAAATGACAAGATAGCAATCCAAAGGGAGAAGCGGAATTCCCAGAAACTGGCCTTTGACCAACCGCGCGCTGAATTCGCGGTCCTTTCTGACAAGTGCCAGAAACTGAAAGAGTTAAACGCCGAATGGGCGAAGCTACACAGTGAAGGTCGCGCCTCGGCTAGGAAGCAAACGGAGATCATGAAAGGGATCTTGAAGGAAAATCGTATGGCTACGGACAAAATTCTCTGCCATGTGATGGAGCGCTGGAACCTACAGCTGAAGCACGACATAGTATTGAAGGAGCTAGCCAGTCTTAGGGAGGAAAACAGGCAGCTCCGGGCCAGGCTCGCTTGAACACAACATATGTCTATTTAGTACTGAACTGCCTGGTTTATCCTCTACAGTGGTGATTTTGTAAGCGTGAACTTAACTCTATGCACGATATGTGTGTTCGTCTGAAATTAGTTTGCTCGAGGATTGAGTTTGGCTTAGTTCGGAAAGCGCAACTACAAGTCTTACAATTAACTAGTTTCAGGCATTGGTACAACATAAATTATTCATCTCGAATTTCCTTTATCCTCTATAGTCTGTCCTTGTTCACCCTCGCGCACCTTCTTCAGTTCCTTCAACAGATCCGCAATGCAGCACTCTAGCTTCTTCTTGTCTTCCCTGAGCTGACCCCTCTCCTTTTCTGCATTATGAATCAGCAACATGTGACTATCCTGAAGCTTCTTTGCAGTTCCAACAACCAAGCTCCCATCGATTCCGTTAGTTAGCTTTGACTGCAAATTCTCGATTTCTTGTTCCAGCTCCTTATTTCGTACCAATAGCTTATAATTTTTTTCAGCTGCATCACTTACATCAGTAAATCTCCCCGACCTTTCCAACTCATACATCTCCCATAACTGTGCCAAACATTTCTTAAGTGCATCTGGCCACTCAAGATCCACCCACTCGGAGTTGCACATAATGTAAACAAACCTGATTTGTACAGCCCAAAAACCTTCTCCCAGTGTTACTGTCTTCGAATGCAACATATCTCCTCAGTTTTAGCCCATGGTCACATGGCACTTCTCCATCGAGATCTAGGCCCTCCCATTCGGAGTCGTAGATCATCCTTGGTACCTCTAGGTAAACGCAAATCTGAAATCGAACACGATTGCATGCACATCTGGTCGGGCTCAGATCAAGTGATTTACCATTGCCTAACCCTAGCCCGAGAAAACAGAGGAACTCACATCGTGGAAGGAATACTCGATGTCAGAGAGAAGGTTGTCGCTGCTCGACTGGTCGTCCTCGCTGTTCAAGGACAGCATGGCGAATGTGATGGCGACGGTGATGGCGACGGCGTCGGCGAGAGAGAGAGAGAGAGAGAGAGAGAGAGAGAGAGAGAGAGAGAGAGAGAGAGAGAGAGAGAGAGAGAGAGAGAGAGAGAGAGAGAGAGAGAGAGAGAGAGAGAGAGAGAGAGAGAGAGAGAGAGAGAGAGAGAGAGAGAGAGAGAGAGAGAGAGAGAGAGAGAGAGAGAGAGAGAGCAGCCCTTCTACCGCTACAATGATGACTAAATTGGCATGTTACAATAGTTTAATGGATACCATGCCCTTTCCCTGGATTACTGTCTCCTACCTGATATGGATTCTCTTCACACATTCTCATTTCAAATATTAAACCTGCACTCCCTCCATCCCAATTTCATTGCCTAACGAAAACATACCAGTATATTACATCATCCAGAGAAACAAAATCATGTCAACTACAAGGTACTTATGCATCACTTCTTCAGTCATGGTTTCACAAAACATTACATTATAATATCCCAACAAACATAACCACAACATGGTTTCACAAAACATCACTTTACAATCTCTCAACAAACGTAATCACAGAAACAAGTATATTACATCAACTCAAGAAAAAAAATCATGTCGACTACAAGGTACTTACACATCACTTGTCTTGTCATGGTTTCACAAAACATTACATTACAATCTCTCAACAAACAAAATATCAGAAACAAGTACAGTACATCATCTCAAGAAACATAATCATGTCAACTACAATGTATTTATGCATCACTAGTCCAGTCATGGTTTCACAAAACATTACATTACAATGTCCCAACAAACATAATAACTGAAACAAGTACGGTATGTCATCTTAAGAAACATAATCATGTCAACTACAATGTACTTATGTCTTATTACAACAACGATGGTTTCAGTGAGTGACATGTCTGAAAATCTCAACAGCTCGCACAGCATTATATCGCAATCTCTCAACAAACATAATCATAGAAGCACGCTCTAAATGCAACAGCAGTCAATATTACAAATACAGGCAGGGGAACCCCGCGGTCCATATGACAAGCCCAAGGTAGCAGCTCTCATCAGATCTCATCAACGTCGACCACCTCATTCTGTTTAGCCACTACAGGGGCATCTACATCCACTATAACCTGTTCAACAACATCAGAAATGGTACCAAGGAAGAACACCTTCCTGGTTCGCTTCTTTCGCCGCATAATCTGCATAAGATCTTCAGTACCCAAAACATCTATGAATTGCTACTTCTTATGATGCCACCACCGGATTTTTGCCATCTGCTTAGGGCCAATAGTGATTTCCTTACCGATCATCTCTCTCATTTCATCAAGAGTTATGTTTTTGGAATCGACAGTGATCTCCACAGTACATGACAAAACTGGCTTATTAACTCCGTCATCAAGTTTTGCCATGTATGAATCCACCTCTATGTGTATACTGAACTTATCCAGATCAGCATCTATTGGTCCGTGTTCTCTAGGAGCAGAAGCTCTGGCAGCAAGATCTCCGGCATCTGCATACATATCATCAATCATCGCTTCAACTTTCACCTTACGATCAGCTGCACAACACTCCCAAACCATCTGAAGCTCATGGGAGTGCTCAATTTGCTGATAGGTATCATTCATGTTGCGCCACACCAATTTTGTCCTCTGTCTAGAACCCCAGGGAATTCTAGCGGCAAGCATATCTACCAGCTGCGAAACAGACACAACCTCTTTGCAATTCACAAGCAGATGCATATCTTGCCCGAACACAACCTTCTCGCAACCAAAATCAAGCTTTGCAGTGTACTGCCAAACATGAACTGTGAACTCATATAGGTCACTTGTATCAAAACTGTGCCTAATTTGATTAAAAGGGGAACATTTCAGTTCATTCGATTCTATTATGTCGTAACTAATCTACTTGCAAGATAAGGCACAGATAAGAAAAATTCACCTCTCGCTCTTCTCCTGGGTTTTTTTCCTCGAGATCTGAGTGCTGCATCCGCCCACCGGAGCCGAACAATCCGCCGATGACCTTGCTTTTCTCTTCAACCCGCTGCTCGTAGGTACCTTGGGAGCAGAATCCTTGCTGGCCTCCTCGTTAACCGGTGCTGAAGACCTTGCCGCAGCTACGCATTGAGCCCCAGACTTGGGCCCCAACAGAACCTTTTCAGTCGGCGACGTAGCTACAACCTTCACCTTGCAAGACATGCTGGGTCGCCGCCACCGGATTCAGTGACGAGGGAGGGAGAAAAAAGGTCCTCCGCCGCCGGCAGATTTAGGGTCGGGAAAGGGAAGAAAAGGGACCACCGCCGCCGCAGCAAGATTCAGTGTCGAGAGTTAGGAAAGTACAGTAATGGATTTGCCCCTACGACACGTGCAGGTTGGCTAAGAAGAGTGACCGGGGAAGGAGGGGCACAGTAGGAACTAGTGTAACGGAATATCCTGACTTAAAGGGTGCGATTTGAAAATATTTGGTTTCGCCATCATTCACTCGAAAGACCCCTCTCAGCAATTGGCGCCCCAACTTTTCGAATCGCGGTGATAAAAATCAACTTGGGTACCGCGTTGCCTGTCCACCCCAACTTTCGGGCCGCAAAATGATATTCTCGTGGGTGGGGCAGGTTCAGCAAAGCCGATGTAAACATCGATCTCGCCAAAAGACATGATTGTGTAGGTAGTCACAGCCTCCCTAGCTGGAATCCAGGTCTCGTCGAGAACGATGAGAGGGACATCGCTGGCGTAGAGAATGCAACTGACGGTGATAGTCTCGTCGATTCCGATTTTTGCAGATTCCGCTCGGAACGCAGATCCGAAGCAAACTTGCCCCACGGTGGGCGCCAACAAGTACGCCATGAGGGGGTCCTCGAGGCGTGCGGAAGAGAGGGGTGTGAGACGTACGGTGTTCTGGGACGGCGAGCACACAAGTTTACCCAGGTTCAAATCCGCCGGCTTTGAATGAATCCTACTCCTGCTAGCAATCCAATAATACGGCAAAGCCAGAATATGGGTTACAAGGGTTCTCCTGTGCGAGTTGAGATTGCGATTGTAAGGGGTGCCCTAAAGGCTCTCCCTAGGACGGCTTATATAGATATTCAGCCTAGGATTTACAGGAGAGATCTATCCGGCTATGACTAAGAGTCGGTCACAGAGTACATCTAGAACTACAAGTAACACTACGGGCCTAAGTCGGTAAGTCTTCTGGGCCTTCCCGTAGCCGAACTGGACTCCGTCTCTTCTCCCTGACTGGGCCACTCGTAAAGCAAAGCTCTAACCCGAAGTAGGCCACCCTGGTCAGTGAGGAACTATGAGGATACCCGGAAAGTATATCCCCAACATCTTGTTAAAACTAGAATAACCGAAACTATGTTAGGATTCATGAAACACCCTTTTTTGCACTCGGAAAAAAAAGAAAATGGCTTATCGGTGCGGCGAAAAAGAAAATTTGAAGTGGATCTCTAATGAAATATCTAAAAATGATTTTTTTCAAAAAATCATGAGCATCAGATAATGTACATGTAGTTCAAATCGGACCCACTTCCTATCGATTCAGTAGGAATTTGTCTTTTTCACCAGGGATGGACGGAAAGATTCGAGCTCCCCCGGTTGGGTCATTTCCCATTGTAAGGTGGTCTAGTATTTTTGAAAAATAGGGTGGTAGCATTTTGAATTAGCCATTTGGTGGTTGCTTCACAAAACACCCCGTTTTCGGCGCTCGGAAAATATAAAATGGCTTTTCCGTGCAAAATTGTTCACCATCCTATGATACATATGTGTGCACAATATGGACACATTATCGCAAACTATACAGCGATTCTAGTAATAACATTGGTCATTTAACCTGAAATCTAGAAAACCTCGATTGAGATAGGTCATTTTATGAAGGTTTTTTAAGACACAATGAATATACCAAGTTTGGTATTTTTCTATGCAACTATGTCACGTAATATGACACCACATGAAGATTTTGCATTGTTTCGATCGTTTTTGAATTTTTTATGCCCGTAAAAACTATCATCAAACTTTCTAAATCGAGGGGCATGAAGATTCTTAGCTCGGAGCTGAGTCTCACTAAAATTGCATTAGATCTCTGATCAAATAGCATATTGTGAACCTAAAAATGATTTTTGAAAAAAATCATGAGCATCATAACATGTACCTGTAGTTCAAATCTAACTCATTTCCTACCGATTCGGCAGGAATTTGTCTTTTTCACGAGGGGTGAACGGAAAGGTTTGAGATACCCAGATTGAGAAATTGTCCATTTAATATGGTCTAGTATTTTTTAAATGTGGTATTATCATTTTGAAACTTTCATTTGGTGGTTGCTTAACAAAACACCTCGTTTTTTGCACTCGGAAAATAAAAAATGGCTTTTCGGTGCATTGAAAAGGAAAACTTCCTCCTGCAACATTGTTCGTCATCCTATGATACACATGCGTGCACAATATGGACACATTATCGCAAACTATACCGTGATTCTAGCAATAACGTTGGTCATTTGACCTGAAATCCAGAAAAGCTCGATTGAGATAGGTCATTTTGTGAAGGTTTTTTTGAGACACAATGAATATACCAAGTTTGATATTTTCCCATGCAACTATGTCACATAATATGACACCACGCGAAGGTTTTGCATTGTTTTGATCGTTTTTGAATTTTTTATGCCCATTTCAAACTATCGTCAAACTTTCTAAATCGAGGGGCATGAAGATTCTTAGTTCGGGGTTGAGCCTCACTAAACTTGCATTAGATCTCTGATGAAATAGCATATTGTGAACCTAAAAATGATTTTTGCAAAAAAAAATAAGCATCATAACATGTACCTGTAGTTCAAATTTAACTCATTTCCTACCGATTCGGTAGGAATTTGTCTTTTTCAAGAGGGGTAGTCGGAAAGGTTTGAGATACCCAGGTTGAGAAATTATCCATTCAACATGGTCTAGTATTTTTGGAAAATGTGGTATTATCATTTTGAAACTTTCATTTGGTGGTTGCTTAACAAAACACCCCGTTATTTGCACTCGGAAAATAATAAATGGCTTTTCGGTGCGATGAAAAGGAAAATTTCCTCCTGCAACATTGTTTACCATCCCATGATACACATGCATGCATAATATGAGCATATCATTGCAAACTATTGTAACGGACCATTTTTGGAGTTTTCAAAAAACTTTTATTTGAAAATGAGGACTAGAAAATTTCGGTTAAATAATTAAGGCTTAACTAAAATTTTCATATGCAAAACGGCTTTAACATGAGTTGATACCAACATGAATATAAATTTATATTTTTATTCCCCTCAAATCGAATTGTATTCTTGTCTTCTTTATAGCATATTAAAATATGCAGCGTTGAATTTGTTTTGTTTTTCTTAAATCAATTCCAACCATGTTGGAATTATTTTGACATATAAAATGAGAGATTAAATTCTCAAAGTTACTTTCCTATTATTTCAATCTGGTTTTGATTTTCCCAACTTCTTTCTAATTTGGTTAGTTTCGAATTTGCATTTTTTTTGTACTTGTCCCACATCCATGCAACGATGCATGAGGTAGCCTCCAGCACACTATAGCATATACGTATATATGTGAGACTTCTCTCTCTAATTTTCACTCTAGACCCACATATATATATTGTCAGACTCTAGTGCACTGTACAATATACACATATATATCTCACTCTCTCCCCTCTCAATCTTTATAGCTGAATCACCTCTCCAACCCAGCTGAAGCGTTGCCTTCTTCTTTGTCTTCCCGTACGCACGGACGACAAACAAACAGCCAGCTGAAACGCCACCATAATCAACGCTTTGTTTTACTAGAAACTGCATCAGCTATTACCTGTAGCATTGATTCTCCACTTTAATCGCATTAGAAGGGCACCGTCTTCCTTCTATTTAGTCCCAAACAGACACCCCGCATCTCCTTTGCCATCCCACACTGCCGCACAAGCCATAGGATCACATATCGATTCAATTTTCAAGAGCTCCGCTAAATCGCCGTTGATCGCCGCTCGTGTTCCCGATGAGTCCAGCTACTGGAGGACGAGTTGCTGCTACTGCACCGCGAACAAGAGGAGGAGCAGGGCCGATGCGTGGAATTAGAAGGACAAACCGCTAATCACCAATGACGTACGTCACCGACGTTCCAACCCAGTTCACCGCCATTCCTCGGGCGATCGTGTCGCGCTCGGTGAGCACCCGCATTTTCCCTTGCACACACGAGTTAGACTAGATCATGGCTACCTCCTAGACATGGTTTCCGTCTGTAGTTCTCTAGTTGACATCGGTGCCGGTGAACCGAATGCCGATCAATGGCATGGAGGTGTAGAAAACCTTTCGCACCTCGGTAGGAAACATCCCAAATAACTCTTAGAACACAGCGGTTTTGCTAGATACAATACTTCTGATTTTTGTCAGTATAATTTTGAAAGAAGTTTGATATATGTACATCTAGATATGAACGGATGCCTCCCTCTATGCGTTGCATTTTTCCTAGAGTATATCTGGTACTCCCTCCGATCCATATTACTTGTCGTAGAAATGGATGTATCTAGACATGTTTTAGTACTAGATACATCTATTTCAATGACAAGTATTATGGATCGGAGGGAGTAGCTAGTTAAGTACTGTGGTTTGTCTATTTTTGAATTCTGTGCATCGTTGTAAGTATATAGCCAGATCCGGGTGTTGGAATTAGCTCGTAGACTACTTTTATTCACGTATTCTTTTTTGTACAGCTTGGATCGATGCATCCCTAAGAACTAGACATGTTATAGTGTGCATGTGGAACTCTAGAAATAGCTTGTTCATTTTCATTACATCGTGCTTAGCTATAAGAGTAATTGCTAGAACTAGTCAATGTCTTGATTATGTCTTTTCATGATTAAAGTGCTAAGTAGTTGGGTTACCGTCAGTATAACATGTTCGGTCGATTTTAGTTGGTACAGTACTCTCAGTCTACTTAGTAGGTTCTAGATTCTACTGTATTACATGTTGCAACATAGAGGTGCTCTCGTTATTGCATGCGTAAATTATTCTAATACTTGTTTAGAGTGCTTTACTATTGCATGTGTATGGTACAGTAGCTTTCTGCATTCTACTGTTTTTTTTCATGTGTGTGCCTGGTAGCATGTCTAGACTATCATTCGTGCTTAAACACTCATTGGTATCTTTTGTACCATATGTTATATATTATGTTTGATTCTATTTATTCTATTAGCACATTTTTGTGATAGTGTGTGTTCATGCTTTGTCTATATGTGTGGTTATACATATGATCTCATGTCATATTTCATTGCTTAGTACATAGACGGTAACTTACTATCACGTTACTATTACATGATTTACATTGTTGTATTTGTATATGTTAGCATAAATTTAGTCTTCGACTATATAATAATAATCTTGAGTGTTTGTTTGAATATATATGCATATGATGTCTCATACATTTATGTTAGCTTATGAAATATTTGTTACATCGCATAGTAGACCGTCACATGCTTAGACAAGTTTTTCATGTTAGTAGTGCATGATAGTATCATATATATCCTGGTATATGCTTGTATGCCATCTTATCTCATCTTGGTAAAGTTAAGCTTGACAATTATTTTATATCATGTTATAGTATAACTCAAATGCATAGGCTTGTATACCCGTTATGATGAAGTCATATACTACCATGATATGACCTTGTTTAGTATATATAGTGCTTTATTGCTTCATACATGTGATAGTAGGCTTTTAAGGAAGCATCTATAAGTTGTTGTTCATCTATAGATATCATATCTTAGTTTGATCCCTTCTATGAAATGCTTTGAATGTTCGATATCCTATTACAACATGTTTAGTATTTCTCTATGATCGTTTGGGTATAGTTATATTGGTAGTGGCAATTTATTGTTCATGTTACGTTTTTGTGATTAACTATACATCTATGGTTCTCTAGTATATAACATCATCTTAGCTTGCATTTGTTGTTTTATGATGGATAGTTACCTTAGTCTTTGTATTGCTTATATGCTTGTGCTAGCATGTTAGATAATCATTAATATTGTTTATATCACTAGCATGATAGGTATTATTTGATGATTGCAAGCTTGTTGTATGATATGATTTATTGTTTTCTTGTTTACAAGTTTGCTAGTTATTTAGTTATATTAAATTATACTAAATGGGTTTACTATGTACATGGTTATGACCAACTATATCATAACCCTTAGATCATGGCTAGTTGTTAGGTAGTTATAACAAGCCCTCTGCTGATATCTCATCATAGATCTTTGTCCCTACAATCTATCCCAACAACATATCCATACTATCTGAATTCTTATTCAAGTCATAACAACTCACATTCTCAATTATATCCACGTTGTCCTATCCTATTCCACACCTACCCACACATTCATTCATATTTGTATTTCATTTGGTTTTGGAGATTATTGTTTTGGTATTTATTTGTTTTCCATTTGCTACGGTTATGACGAATAGGGAGTGACGAGATTGGACATGGACATAATCAGGTTATTGAGAAAGACGAAGGATTCATCAACGAAGGCATGCCCCTTTCATAATTATCCCATGTTTTGCAAGTGCATGTTATTATTGTTTTACAAATATTACTGCTATTTTGGTTACCCACATACCTTGATACACCTGTCGCCATACACAACCCTGAGTTGAGATTATATATTAATCCTATAGAGTAGAATTGCTTAGCCATGCTAAATAATATTTAGGATCCTTGATCTCCCCTCTTCGGAGGAATTGGATGACCCTTGGGTCACATATATACTTTTGAAACTTGTTGAGCTCGCTGAGCTAGCCGTTGTTGCTTCCTCTACTCTATTCTACTCTGGGTGAAACTTACCATCTAAACACTGGCGTGGGCGACAGCTGGATCAAAGGAAGTTGCGATTGGCTACCTTCACCGGTTGAAGGGGCAATCCGTCGTCTGTGCCGCATGAGGGCCTAATAAGTCTTGGATTTGAAGATTCTGACCATCCGTACAACCACATGCTATAATGGGCACTGACTTGGTTAAGTAAGTTAGTCAGCCTTAGGTGTCGATGTCGCTGTACCGTTGATGAGGTGTCTGCCCGCGGGAGAGCCTTCGACACAGATGGGGGAACCGGTTTGGGGATGTACTCTCAGTTCCGTGCGCCATATCCGGTGGGTATGTCACATCTTTGGGGGATCTAGCTAAAAGACCTTGTCACAATCCCTCTGCCGGTACACCAATTGGTGTGTATTAAACTAGCGGCGACTGGTGGGTGTCAGGACGGGATTGTGTCATGTGGGAAAAGTGTACAACCTCTGCAGAGTGTAAACCTATTCGAATAGCCATGTCCATGGTCATGGACGACACATGAATCTTTCTTAACATACGGGAACCTGTCTTGCTACTTCCCTCTTTGCCCCTATCCTTATCCTGGAATCTATGAACTATGTGAGTTGTCGTGGACAATCACACTATTGAGAAATACCACATTGATGATAAACATGTTTTCTTCTAAAACCGGTTGTATCAAAACTATTACCATGTTGCAAATAAAATTGGCTTTTATGCAAAAGAACCCCATGACCTCCAAATAAAGCCACATATAGATATATCAGGTTTTGCATAAGGGGTATGTTGAGTACGTCATGTACTCATGGCAATACTTTTGTTGAATTCAGAATACTATGAAGGAGAGGACTATGGCTACTATGATGACGCTGATCAGTGAGGCCTGGTGGACCAGATTGACTGCCTGTGGCTGAGATGGAGTCACTATGCGTTTTATATTTCCGCTGTGCTTTCTGGATATAATAAATGTCACTAGACACTTTACTATATTGTTATCCAGACTTTGTAATAAATTAGTTTTGTACGTCTGCAATGATATACATTTCGCTGTGTCGTCAACATTAATCTTGAGATTGACGAATAAACACGGGGGGGTCTGAAAGTTAAGTTCCGGTCCTCACAACTATACCGTGATTCTAGCAATAACATTGGTCATTTGACCTGAAATCCAGAAAAGCTCGATTGAGATAGGTCATTTTGTGAAGGTTTTTTTGAGACACAATGAATATACCAAGTTTGGTATTTTTTCATGCAACTATGTCACATACTATGACACCACGCGAAGGTTTTGCATTGTTTCGATCGTTTTTGAATTTTTTATGCCCATTTCAAACTATCGTCAAACTTTCTAATTCGAGGGGCATGAAGATTCTTACCTCGGGGCTGAGCCTCACTAAACTTGCATTAGATCTCTGATGAAATATCATATTGTGAACCTAAAAATGATTTTTGCAAAAAATCATGAGCATCATATCACGTACCTGTAGTTCAAATCTAACTCATTTTCTACCGATTCGGCAGGAATTTGTCTTTTTCACGAGAGGTGGACGGAAAGGTTTGAGATATCCAGGTTGGGAAATTGTCCATTCAACATGGTCTAGTATTTTTGAAAAATATGGTATTATCATTTTGAAACTTTTATTTGGTAGTTGCTTCACAAAACACCCCATTTTTGCACTCAGGAAATAAAAAATATGTTATACGAAAGTATTTGTATTTTTTATATATTTTTTTGAAAAAAATGTAATATTTGAGTTTATATAGATAGATTTTATTTTTCTGCAAATTTTGATATATTATATGTATTTTTTGAATTTAAATGATTTAGTTATAATTTTTCTAAGATTAATGTGACAAAACAGACGGCGTAGACTTGACGCCGTCGCTTTGCCTTAGCATAATAGGCTACGCCGACGGTCCCGTTTACGCCGACGGCTGCCGGCGGCCTATTTATCCTACACTGACGGCAAAACTGGGCCGACGACCTGTCAAACTACGCCGACGGCTCCGACATTTTGCCGTCGGCGTACAAAAAGGCCGTCGGCCTATCTGGTTATTCCCGTAGTGGTAGATATTTGTGGTTTCTTACTCCCCTACTGATCTAAATATCCCTGTAAACATTATGGTTGATAATCAATAAAGCTTCGGTTGTTCCGCTAAAAAAAGAAGAGTTCCTCCTACGCCGCTGCTTGTTGGGAATTTGGCCTAGGGTTTCAAGAACTGCGTGCCACTTTGGCCCGCAAAACACAATGATACGGCAGCCCTCCATCCTTCCTTTATTTAAATTGCACTAGTCGGAAACGGAGTCCATCCCGCATGAGCTCCCCTAGACTTCAGACCCTGGGCCTGAGAGTAAATGGGGTTGTCTAACTCCAAATTTCTGATGAATTTTCATTCTGAAATCCTATATCGGTCTGAAGTTGACCTCTTTGCAAAATGAAAGTAATATTGAAACATAGTAATTTTCAGTTTAACATGTCAACGGTAAAACTGATTCTGGCGTGCTCTGTTTTATTCTATGGAAATGGGAATATTTATCCTCCATGGCCGACATGCATGCATGCATACCGGGTCCTTCGACGCAGCCAAACTAGTCTAGCAAGTAAGGTGGGTCCCTGGGTCGACGCCGAACTGGCGGCAGTAGGCCTTGTAGTAGCCTATCCGCGCGATCACCTCTGCAACGTTTCTGCCGTCGCATTCTAGGTAGCCATTGATGGCCCTGGTCGTGGCGCCGAAGCCCTGCGGCAACACCCTGTGGACATAAGTCATCCAGTACCACAGCGCCGATTTGAACGACACCAGCGGGTCCTGCGCCACAATCCCCGGGTTCCTCAGCCCGTCGAAGCCGATGTCCCTCCCCGCCGGCCCGTAGTTGTAGTTCCACGAGATCTGCAGCGGCCCGCGCCCATAGTAGCCCTGCCCAGGGGAGCACGGCCACCTGCTGCTCGGGTCGCAGTAGTTGCTGCTCGCCCCGTCGACCTCCTCGATGTAGCAGAAAACTGCATATTATATATTTGGAAAGTTACATTTTGCATTGCTCCATTCGATCATGGCATCATGGCAAGCAGGCAAAACTTACATCCGGTCTCGTGAGTAACGTGGGCGAAGAAGGCGGCGATCTCGCGAATGGAGTCGTCAGTCGTGCCGTATTTCCCGAAGCCAGGGTACGCAAGGGCGGCGGTCAAGAACACTTGACGTGTGTAGAAGCTCTTGCCGGGACACCAGTTGCCGGACTTGGACTTGATCCCGTTGAAGAAGGACTCGGTGATGATGCTCTCCAATGACACGCCACCGCCGCCGCCGCCCCCGCCTCCCCCAATGCATGGGCCGGCTTGGCACCCTGAGCCACAGAAGGCACTGGTGGTGCCGCAGTAACCATACTTGCTGCAGCTGTAGCCCGCCTGGCAGCCGCAGTTCTGCGCTGCCGCCGGACCTGCAGCAGCGGAGAGGAGTGCTATTGCTATCCCAAAAGCCATGAACGAGAAGACAGCCATGGGTGAGTTCACCATGCTGAATTCGTTCTAGCTAGAGGTTGCTACAAGATTGTTTATGAGATGAGATAGATGGCTCATGGCATGGTTTCGGCGGTTTATATAGAGATGGACGTCCATCTTCAGCTAGACCACTGACTCGTTGGCGGAGTTGGTAACTTATGTCCTGACGTGGGCAAAGAAGCAGGCGGTCTCGCGCTTGGAGACGTCGGTCGTGCGGTCCCCAAGCTGGCACAGCTTAGTAAACCATATTAATACGAATTGATAAGCCAGCCATAGGTGCTTGGGAGACGTCGGTCGTGTGTTCTTTCCTGAGGCAGGTCAAGCCGGCAACCAGTAGAATTAGTAATGCCAATTTGATAAGCAAGTACTCCATAAGTACACCATATTACGGCTGGCTCGTCGGCGGAGTGAGCAACTTACGTCCTGTCTCGAGCGTGACGCAGGTAAAGAAGGCGACGAGCTCGTCCTTGGAGTCGTCAGTCGTGCAGCTTTCTCCAAGCTGGCACAGCTTCATACACCATATTAATACCAATTTGATAAGCAAGTACACCAACAATGCTACACGTACACCGATGCACTCGTAAGTCTTGCATTATTGACTTGTACTATAATATGCCTCCTCGTTTGAACAAACTTACGGAGAGATCAATAAAATTTGGGACTAGATAGGTCTCACTTCGAATGTAATACGTGCGTGTCGGTGTGCACTGGATTAGGAGTAAAGGATTTAGGTACTAGCCAACTATCTTAGAAGATCGATCTTATGGAAAGGACTAGGCAGTATATATTTATATTCAACACTCTCCCTAGAGCGGGATAGGAGTAGGCCGCATAATCTTTTTTTCTTTTTTTCAATACTAGGTGAGCAGGGTCTTGAACTCCAGACCTCTTGCCTCTAATACCATGAAGGATTTATGCACTAGCCAATTATCTCAAAAGACCGATCTGATAGAAAGGGGCTAGGTAAATATTTATATTCAACAGTGAATGAATTATGCACTAGTCAATTATCCCAAAAGACTGATGTGATGGAAAGGGACTAGGTAGTACTCCTCCCGGTCGAGTTTATTAGGCACGCACGTAGTTTAAAAAAATCTTTGACCATCAATTTTTACTAATAAAATATGCAATATAAAATATACCATTGGAAACTATTTTTGAAGATGAATCTAATGATATAATTTTTGTGACATATTATGTAAAATTTGTTGACCAAAATTAATGGTCAAAAATATTCTTAAACTACGTGCATGCCTAATAAACCGGACCAGAGGGAGTATATTTATATTCTACACTCCCCTCATGTCTAGCGTGGGATATGAGTAGGCCACGAAATCTTTTTTCTTTTTTTTAATACTGCGTGAGCAGGATCTTGAACTTAAGACCTCTTGGCTCTGATATCATAAAGAATTTATATATTTATATTCAACAAGGAGTACTAGCTAATCTACTTTTTTTTAGAGAATGTGGTACTTTATTGATCAAGCAACATCAATACAGAGTTCTTCCCAAATGAGTTTTGGGATTACATCAATTAAAGTATTACAAACAAAAGTCTCGGCTGAGCGAGCCAACTTATCTGCTACCACATTCACCTTTCTACTAGAAAACTTAAACGAACAAGACTCAAAGTCCGTCGTCAAGGCTTTGATATTGCCTACAACAGTTCCAACACCTAAGCGATCCCTAGACGCAGTGTTAATGCGCTGGATCAGAGATAGACAGTCGGACACCAACAAAACCTTCTGATGCCATGGTCCCGAGCAACTGTCAAAGCATTCCGAACAGCAAGTGCCTCTGCAAGTTCGGGAGCAGGTAGACCCGCAGAACCTTCGTTGCAAGAAACAAGAAATTTACCACGATGGTCCCTCGCCACCATACCCCATCCTGTTCGATGTTCAGGAGGTAACAGGGCAGCGTCAACATTGACACACACCCAACCATCCAGTGGAGGCTCCCACTTTGGCTCCGTAGCTACAGTAGTCTGATCATGAGCAGAAACTTGCATAAACAAAGTAGACAGAATAAGGTGGACATATGCTGTGTTTGAAGCCACACGACGAGGATGTAACTAGTCCTCATTGTTCCTAGCGTCATTACGGGCGTCCTAGATATGCCAAATTGTAACTGCCATCACGGTGGCGCTGATATCATTCTCCCTACTGAGAAAATTGAAAACCCATTGTTTAGCATTGATTAAGGATTTCCGGTTAAGTTTGAAGGCAAACTGTTCCTTCAGAGCACTCCACACAGCCCTAGTAGAAGGACAGAAAAGGAACAGATGCTCAACTCGTTCAACATGTCCACACCTGTCAACACCCAGATTTTTAATCCCAGATGTCTGTTATGCCATACCTCGCAATCCCATGATTATCATTTTTGCGACACATAACAGATTGGATATCACAGTACATCATCCATTACAAACCATACATAAGGTCTTACACAAATAAGAATCTCATGATCCAGTCTTTAATACCACAAGCAGCGGAAATAAAAGATAAGCGTAGCGGTGGGGTCCATCTTCAGGGGCACAGGCAATGCTGACGAAGGCAGATAGTCCTAGTTATCATAGTCGTCCTGATGACCATCCTCCTGATAGTCTCCTTCATAGTCTAGCCATAAGAATAGCCAGGGACAAAAGCCATGAGTACTCTTTAAGTACTCGCAAACTACTATTAACAGGTACTATAGTTCTAAGTTAAAGTGCTAAATCTAAACTTAACTCTAAAGTTAAGTTTGAAACCTAAGCTGAGTTCAGAAGCAAAGAAAGATCAAATAAAGTTCTAGAATCACTTAAGCTGGGAAGCTATTATCATAAACACAACCCTGTTGTGGTCACGTCAAAGTTCATCATTCATTTCAAGTTATTTAGAAAACATCTGACAACGAAACAGTATGGCCATTCCAACTGTCCATAACCACGGACGTGGCTATTCGAATAGTTTGAGACTCTGCAGAGGTGGTACACTTTCACCACAAGATTCGATACATCTGTCAGGGATAACCCTGAATCATCATACTTAGTATGCAGATAATCAAACATAACCTTCCCTTTACACACCCTAGTACAAACACCTCTCCTATGAGCATGGCCTCCCAACCATGACCATCAGTCATCTTGGGCACTGCATAGGTGGACATCATGAGAGGTAGCCTCAGCTCAAACCTCTCCCGGGAGGGAACTAATACTAATGCATATAAATTTCCAGCTAAGCCTTACCCAATTCAGGTAGTGTGGTTGTACGGTAAATTTGAAATGGTATCGCATTTGAATCTAACCATCAGTTTTATAAAAGGGTTAAGGCTCATGCCTCATTATTTTCATCATCATAAACCAGTTGTGTTTCTCAACACATGTCAAAACATCTCAATAGAATGACTCATCATTCCAAGGTTTTCGCAATTCATTTTCACCACTTGTTCCCATCTAAAGTGACTCAAGTTTTTGATCTACTCTAACTACTAAGTTAAGAGTGTTCACTAAGGTGGAAGGATGGGATCAATCTCATGCCATAGAATGACATCTAAAGGTTTCTATGTAGGTCAAGTTTTATACTTTTTATGCTACCTTCAAAACAAGTAAAGAACTTTGTGTAAACTAAGGGAGGTAAAACTTGTCAATAAGACTTGAGGTACTAATAGTTAAAGGGGTGTGAGCAAAGCATGCTTAAGGCATCTTTGCTAAATCATCTAGTTTGTTTCTAGTTTGCTAAGCACTAAACTTGCAAGGGTTAAACTTGGGTATTGCTGGCTTGCTAAGGGTAGCATGCACTGTTAATGGTGGCTTGCCTTGGTTGGTGCAGTGGTTGAAGTTTTCTTCGTCTTCTTCTTCTTGGTAGAACTCCTTCTCGAAAGCTTGGTCGGTACTAGCGTCTATAAATACATAGGGAGTGCACAATCACCAAACAATACTTAACTAGGCTAAGTAGCATTTTAAAACACACAATTGATGATCTATTAGCATCACAAGTTTAATTCAATAGTTTCAACCTTTTTAATTTAGAAAAGTAATTTCTACTCATTGAAATATTAACTAAAATTTAATATTCACCACGAAAATATGGGATCATATGGACACATGTCCTCACCACATATTCTAACCTGTGGGAATGAGATTTAAAGGTTGGATCAATATTACTTTAGTTTAAGTTTATTATTTAATGATTTAAAGTGACTAGAAATGCCTATATAGCATTATTTTGGTACTAGTCCAAATGCCTAGATATGATGAAATGTGATTTTTGAGAGTTGGAATCAACTCAAAAGCTAACTTGGTTGATTTTATAAAAATGTTGCAAGTTGCAAATGCTTCTGTTTTGTTATTTTTATTAGGAGAGATCTATAACTCTAATTAAATTAAATCCAACGGGCTTAGATAAATTATCTTAATACCTTTCAGACAAAATTGGTTTCATGCAATTCGGATTTCTAAAAATCTCTGAATTAAATTTTGAAATAGTAGACAGAAACTAGATTTAACTAAAAAGAAAAATCCAGATTTGAATGGGTGGGCTAGAGCGGGAAAAGAAATGGGCCGGCCCAGTGGCGCTCCGCGGCGCGGGGCTCAGCTGACAGGGGGTCCCACTTGTCAGCGGTACCTAAAACGTGAAACGGTACGCATGCTGTGGGCCATAGGATTAGAAGGGAAATCTACGGCTGAGGGTTGTCGTCAACGACGAACAGGTCGCCGGCGAGCTCGAACCCTAGCGGCTCGGTGGGGGTCTGCTGGGGATGTACCAGGGCTCCAGCAGGGTCGGCTAGGCGGGCAAATGAACTGGAAGACGACGGCGAGGCGAGGCGCGGTTGCGGCGGAGCTTGGGGTGGTCGCAATCAGCGGCGCCCTTCTCCTCCAGAGGCGGCTGCTTCGGCTCCAATTCCGGCGAGGCAGAGCTCGCCTTACTCTGGCTAGAGGTGGGTGAGGTTCAGAGAGGTGAGGGGAGTGGAGTGGTGTGGAGAGAAGAGGCTGGGGAGGGCTCCTTTTATAGGCCCGACGGTGAGACCGAGCGGGATGGGCAGTCGACGGTGGCGACATGGCTACGGCAGGGTAGAGGCATGGCTGCGGGTGGCGATTGATGTGTGGTTCCCTGGCGGTGCTCTTGAATGCGAGCGTAGGGGCGGTGGCACGCGGTCTGGGCGAGGTGGCGCTTTGAGAGGCAGAGGCGGCGGTGTCCATGGCGAGTGGTGGCTGTGAGGCGTTGGGCGGCCAGCGGGGGTGTCTGGGGTGTTCTCCAGGTCGAGGTGGAGCGGCGGGCGCGGGCTGCTGCCAAGGGGTGGTCTGTGCGAGCGGGGACCAAGCGCGCTCTGGGGGCGGCACTGGCATGGTGCGGTGGCACTGGGCGCGGTTTGTGCTCGGTGGTCCACTGTTGCTCTTGGGTCGGGAAAGGGACATGGGGTGGCGGTGAGTTCCTGGCTACCTCCTAGACATGGCGAGGGAAGAAGGAATGGTCTGCTGCAGCGGGGCAAGGGTTGGCCGGCGAGGCATGGCTCGGCATGGCATGGCATGGGGACTAGGGACAAGGGAGAGGGGTGTTAGGGTTTGGTTAGATCAAGAGGGGACAGAGGAGATAAATGAAGATCATTTGGGGGCAAAACCCTGTAGTAAACAGTGAGCTATGATTAGAGTAGAGATTATGCATGCCAAGTGTTTGATTAAATGGCCGCATGAAAGAAAGTTTTGAATTTGGTTTCAAAAATTTTGAGTGATCTCCACTAGTGATAGGTAGTCTCTGGTTGCAAGGGTTTTGGAAGTGGAGCTCAAAGAGATGGTTTTTGAAATAGGGGTGATCTATGCATATGCATTAGATTCAATTTTAAACTATCATTTAAAATAGTTAACAGAATGTTTTTAGCATATAAAAAGGAGGGCCTTGGTACCTCATTATGTATACTAGCAAGGGGTGCAAGGATCAAGAATTGTTTCTGTTAAGTTTTGAGTACTAGGAATAGCCAAAGTAGTGTAGTGGATTAAAATGGCCAAAATGACCATTCCTCTTTTTTAATTCTTTTTGATTTGATTTTCTTTAGGAAAAGTTTGGGAATGATGTAGATGATGTTTAAATCACCTAAGAAACATTTTACAAGCATTGGATCACACAATCATGGCAATTTAAAACAACTCCTATTTTAAATGCACACATATATGAATGCTTTCATTTTAAATTTGGAAAAGTTTTTGTTAACCCCATTTTTAGATGATTTGATCTTGATAAGCTTGGATTAAAGTTTTGGGATGTTACAACACCGAACACATTGATCATTAGCTGGTATATACCGTCGCTGTAACTGGGAACATGTGGGAAGGCAATCATGGATGAATCGCCATAACGTAACCTTCATCTTGCACGACACTTTGACAGCCCAGACTTTCTTCCACATCTTTGTCTCCCAGTCACGATCAGAACTAGACCCTTTGCCAGTAGAGCCACGACGCGAGAAGAAGGCCGCTGTTCTGACCAAATTATATGCTGACCTGATCGTGTATATCCCATGCTTATCATGCGGCTAGGACACAAAATCTTCTCCCACATGTGTGCTAATTGGAATCGCAAGGATGGTTTTAGCTAGATCATCATGGAAGAAACCTTTCACCATCTCCTCCACCCATGCTGTTCCATCATCAGTCATCAAGAACCGAACCTTAGCCTCGCCAGGGATTGGGGACTAAGGCTTGAAGCTACCAACTGGGAACCCAGGTACCCAGTTGTATCCGGTGATGCTCAGACGCTCACATTACCGATACCCCAACGAAGACCCCTCCTTATCAGCTCGCGACCAAACAGGATGGACCGCCAAGTGTAAGAAGAGGACCTAGGCTTGGTCGCAGACATAAAGTCCATATCTAGGTAGTACCGACCTTTCAACACCCTCGGACATAGTGATGTCGGTTAGGTAATAAGCCGCCAGCACTGCTTGCCTAACATGGCCTGGTTGAATAGAATGAAGTCTAGAAAACCCATCCCACCAACAGATTTCGGCGAAGATAACCATTCCCAGGACCGCCAGTGCATCTTCTTGCGCCCGTCCTCAAAACCCCACCAATGGTTGGCAATACTCGACTTCATCTTATCACACGTCGACACAGGGACTTGGAAGCAACTCATCACTTAGTTGGATATTGCTTGTACAACTGATTTCAGCCACACCCCTTCCATGCTCGTGAAAGAGGTCTTCTATCCACACTTGCCAGGCATCTCCAAACCCTCTCTCCCAGAAATTTGAAAGAGGTCATGTCAGCCCTTGCAATCTCGGTCGGCATACCTAGGTAGGTGTCCTGTAGGATTTTGTTATGTACTTCCAACTTGTCCTTTACCGAGACTTTCACCCCATCTTGGCATTTGCTGCCAAAAACACTGATGACTTCTGCAAATTAATTTTCTGACCCGAAGCCTCACAATATGTGTTAAGAACTGATTTCAGAGACTCAACACTATGAGGATCGTTACGCGCAAAGAAGATGATGTCATCTGCAAAGAGTAAATGTGATATAGAAGGGCCCTGTCGCCCATTACGTAATCCTTGTAGCTCACCAAGGCCCTCCTTCTTTTGAAGTAAATAAGATAATCCTTCCGTGCACAACAGGAACAAATACGGACTAATCGGATCCCCTTGTCGAATTCCCCTCGATGGCACCACCGGGGTTATTAGATCACCATTGACCTTAACAGCATATCTAGCTGATGTGACACACCTCATCACCCAGGAAATCCAACTAGCAGCAAAACCAAGATTATGAAGACAACCATGGAGATATTCCCATTGAATCCGGTCATAGGCCTTCATCATATCTATCTTCAGAGCAAAAAAGGGGTTTTGTTGTTTTGTCGCTGCACTGTTTGTAAGCACTCAAAGGCAATAAGAGCACTATCAGTAATCAACCTACCAGGAACAAAAGCACTTTGATATTCCGAGATAATGTGTAACAAGAAAACCTTCAACCTGTTTGCCACAACTTTGGAGGCTATCTTGTACAAGACATTACACAAACTTATTAGTCTAAACTTAGACAACTATTTAGAATTAGCAACCTTGGGGATTAGCACAATAACCGAGTCACAAAACCCCTCTGGTATTTCATCTCCCCCAAGAAAATTGTGGACAACATCATAAACTCCATTAGGTACCAGCTCCCAATGCGACTAGTAGAACATAGCCGGGAAACCGCCTGGGCCAGGAGCCTTCGTCGGTCCCATCTAAAAGAGGGAAACTTTGATATCCTCGTTACTATATGGCTTCCCCAGCTCCTCATTCATGTGATCCTCAACCTTAACAGGAATAGCGTCAAGAACAGTATCCATCGTTGCCAAAGGCTCTGATGTAAACAACTTTTCATAAAAATCCTTTACCATACATTTGATTCCAGGATGATCACTACACATCGTCCCATCTTCACCGATCAAGGTGTCAATGCGGTTGGTTTTCTTCCGTGTCGTTGCCCTTGCATGGAAGAAGGCGGTATTGCGGTCTCCTTCTCGAAGCCAATCCACACGTGATCGTTGTCGGGCCATTATTTCCTCACACTTGAACAATTCACATAGCTGGCGTTCTACTTATCTCTCCTCGGCGATGATCGCCTCATCCACTTCTTGATTACGAAGGTAACGGAGAGACTTTTCCAGGCGCTTGATCTCTTGGCGAACGGAGCCAAATGATGATCTGCTCCAGTCCTTGAGAGAACCCGCCATATGTTGCAAATTAGACCACGTTGAGTAGAGTGGGTTCGGTCCATTAGTATTAGATTGTCAGGCCTCTTCCACTACCCCAGAGTAATCCTCATCTCTACACCACATAGCTTCGTACTTAAACCCTTGCTGAATTGGTTGTCTGTCAAGACGAGGTTGATTAACGAAAAGAGATATAAGTACAACATAATGATCTGAAGATTTTGTAATTAAATTCTCCACTCCAGAGTCTCCAAAGAGGTCCATAAACGTAACATTGGCCACCGCCCTGTCCAGACGTACGCGAATATTGCACTGTGCATCCTGCCGGTTAGACCATGTGAATTTTGGACCAGTAAACCCGAGATCTGCCAAGTTACATGCGTCAACGCACTCTCGAAAAAGCTCCATCCGAGGCTCTGATCTCTCCGTCCAACCAAAGTGCTCGTCAGCAAACAGAACCTCATTGAAATCTGCATAGCAGATCCACAGGCCATTCCATTCACATCGAAGACGACACAACATATCCCATAACTCATGACGCAACTCACGCCGTGGTTCACCATACACAAAGGTAGCTCGCCAAGGGGCATACCTACAGAGGAGACTGTCACATCAATAATATGACTATTAGCAGCACACAGAGACACAGTAAATGACTGCTTCCAGAAGAGCGCAAGGCCGCCACTACGGTCCTCACACTGACAGCATAAGAACCTGTGTAGCCAAGAGACCACATGAAGTTCTTAGCTCTAGTATCCCACATCTTTGTCTCGGACAAGAAGAGGCTATCGGGTCTGAAAGTCCTCACTAACCAGCGAAGCTCTCCCACCGTCACATCAGACCCGAGCCCGCGACAGTTCCAACATAGAAGACTCATTGCGTCGGGCGGGGCTGCGGTGCAGCCTCCGCCTGATCCGCCGATCGAGATGGGGAAGTTCTCTGCTTCTTGTGCGAGTCTGAGTTATGCACATCCTCTTCCAAAGTATCACCTTCCATGTTGGTATTCACTTCCAGAGCAATAGTCTCCTCTAGAGGTGGTGCCTCCAACAAGAGTGTAGTTTGCCCCAGAACTTTAGCAGACTTTCTCTTCTTCCCAAGTGTAGTCTGCTTGGTTGGCTTTGCAGGGAAAGGCTCCTTTCCTGCCTCTGAATTACGGCCTCTACCGCGACCCTGATTCATAGACCCTCGGCCTCTAGATAGTTACGTCCACCTTTGAGAGGAGAGGAAACCTCTGCCTCGTCAGTTTGCCTAGGTGCAGGATTTGTTGCTTTGCCCCTGCCACGTTGAGAACTTTGAGAGTACGTTCCTGAAAAACCAGACGACGCTGCATTGGTTCCAGAGTTTGAGCCTCCCGATTTCTTTATCTGATCGTCCGCAGAGAAACGCTTCAGTGAGTATGGGAGCTCATCACTATCATCACGATCAGCTGGAGTTGCACACGTCAAGAATGAGTGACCCAGGAGGCCGCACGAAAAACAATAAAATGGCAGACGCTAATTGCAAATCTGTCAGTCGTTTGGAGTCGGCTCGAGTAAACTGTTACTGCTCGTATAAGTGGCGCATGTACCTTTATTTCCACCCTTAGCCGCATGAACCCACCCCAACATCTGCCAAGAGAATCAACCTCAATCCTCTTAACCAAACCAATCGGCTTAGCAATCTCCATTCCCCTCTCCGAGTTCATCAGCCTGCTCGGAAGACTGAAGATCCTGGCCCAGATAGCCAAGCGATCAAAAACGACTTGCTGCGGATGCACGTCAACATCATATTCCTTCATCAATATAGAGTGTTTGCCAACCTTCCATGGAGAGCCCTCCATAACACGATCACGATCCCTCTTGGATCCGAACTCCGCGATAAACAAATTGTCCCCCGCCGGATTGAGAAGCAACCCCATCGGGTTCCCCCATGCAGGCCTCATCGCCTGAGAAATAGTATTAATGTGAAGCACACTGGGTGCCAACACCTTACCCACAAACGCCCGCTCAGGATCCACCAATTCCAGATCGTTGAAATCATCGATCACCACTGCCATGGATTCAGCCGCCGTCAGGCGCAACCTCGCCATCATCTGCTCCACGCGGTCACCCGAAGACGACCCCGCCCTATCACTTCCCGCCCCCGCCGCCTCCTTCCCTTTCACAGATGGGAAAGATCCAGAGGACCCACTCCCGATCTGGTCCGGTTCAGCCGCCGCCGCACCATCAGATCTCTTCTCTCCAACCCTGCCTGCCATGATCGCCACCAGCCCAAACACCCTCCCGATCAGCCAAGGGTGGGCAGCACTGCTAGAGTGCCCCTTGATCACCCCGAACTTCAACCAGAGGGGAAAGGGTAGTGCAATCGGATGAGACGGCCGAGGATCGGATGGGAGAAGAAAACAGTTGGAGAATAGCGATCGAAACCGCGATATCAATGGTATTTCTAGCCCTAGGAGTCGCGAGTCGCAAGAGCGCCCAAAACCCTAGAAAGACCGAACATCAAATTGAATCGTACATCCATATGGGTAGTACTAATCTGCTTTTGTTCGGTGTACTGCCATATCCAGATTGTCACCGGCAAGGACATGGACCACGGAAAAAAGACCAGTCCGACTGGATCAGCTCGATCAATCAGCCCGCGTACGTAGATCAGCTCCAGTCTAGTCTAGACGTACGTAGATCTCCAGTCTAGTCTAGACGAAAACTGTGGTACGCCGAGGGCCGGGACTCTAAGCAGATGACCAAATGGCGGGGTCCTCGGCGTAGGTCCTTCCCCAGGCCAGCCCATCAAACGGGCCCTCGGCATAGAAATACCGTCGGCATAGTCTAGCTGGGCCGAGGGCAGCTCTCGCCGTAGGTTTAGCCATCGGCGTATAGCTAGGGATGTGCCGAGTGCGGCCGTCGGCCCACATAAAGCTCTCAGCGTAGATAGGCTCATGTTACGGCACGCGGGCAGCGCTAAGCAGACGGGTTATGCCGACGGTATTACTGTTCAGTTATTTTCTTTTTGATTTTCAATTGCGTTTAGCCATAAAAATTTACTCAAAGCTATGCCGACGGCACAACTTTTTTATTTATTTTCAGTTTAGTTTAGCCATATATTTTTTACTCATTTAATGTGGTTATTATTTTTCACCGATTGTAGAGATTTGTGCCATACGAATAGCAATCTCTACCTACACAAAATGCCGTCGTGACTCTCATCGTTGGAAAAGTACCGCCGGAGCGCCAAAATCTCACGAGAACTTGCATCACTAGTAGAAACCGGACCATTTTCACCGGTTTTTAAGTCTCATTTGCACCGGTTGTGTAACCGGTGCAAAGGAATCGAAATTAAAGGTCCAACCCTTTAGCATCGGCTGTGCTACGATCCGGTGCTAAAGGGGCTCCATGTGACCATGTGGCGAGCCGTAGGCGTGGTTGCGGATTCTGCCGCGGCAGGAAAATGGCCAAAATCTCTGCCGCGGAAGAACACGCAGCCACGCCCATGGCTCGCCATTTGGAACACATTGACGCACACACATGTAGCAAACCATTATATTACACAAAATCATCATTAATATAGAGATCGAAGTGACCTATTTCATCGTACTTGGTTGGACATATTTCCTTAACAGTACACGCGTTCATGCATATAAATAATATAATTTCTATTATAACTCTTATTGTTCAAAATTGTAGGACTTATGATATTCTTCAACTGGGTCTATGACCTGGTCAAGTAGGAATCCCGCCAGTTCCTCTTGAATTGCTTGTACACGCTCGGTTGTTTATGTAATATATATGAATGAAACTCAACATACAATTGATGGTAATAAAATAAAATGGTCACAATATTGTTTATGTACATGAATTTGATTTATAATACGATCGCCCTTCTCACAGGTCATCTGGCGAATGAACTCGCAAACGTAAAATCCACATAAATTATTCCCGTCTACCTGCTTCAAGCACTTTACAAGAACCGAGTTCAATCAAAAAAATAATTAAGGATGATAATGGTATTGAAACTAGAATTAAAGAGATGCGTGGACCTAGCTAGTAGTACTTACCGATATATGTTTAAATTGAAACTCCGGTTTCGACGCACCCGGAGCCCTCTTCGTGAACCGATTCCAAGCATTGCCCATCAAAGAAAATAAAGAAAGAAGTTATTAATTACTTAATAGGAAATGAACGAAAGTTGCTGATGTAGTGTTATAATGTTGAAATTACCTCTGGGAGCATATCCTGCATGTCCCCCCATGTCTCAAGGGGTTTATGTTTCGAGTCCATGACTTTTACTAGTACTCGGTCAGGGGTTATAATTAGGAGAATAAAATGGTAGTTGTGCACACGCATAACTCATCAACTACACTTAACATCGAGCAAGTGAAATAGAATATGTACAAGACAGTAACACTCACCTATAGTTGTAAGGAAATAGTATTTTCGATTTGGTTTCATTAAACCTTAACGCGCGTACCAAGTTATCCTACGTGTCCTTGGGATAGTTATTTAGAGTACGTTCATTCACGGTATATGAGTCAACGAACCCAATGTCATAAATTATTCATCCTTTCCTGCATTCGAGAATCTTCAATCTATATAATTAATATAGTGATGAGTACATATATGCAATGAACGAGATGAGCTAGAGAACATTTTAATACAAAAATAATACTTACAGCAATAGGCACTGACGAGTGATTTGTTGAGGGCGTCTTGATTGTAGAGCTGGAATAATTTAATAAATTCGATGTTTATCTCGTTATCTCCATGCCCATAATGATCCGGTTTAAGTCTTATAATGATCCAGTTCGCCCCATCCTTACAGGCTTGCACATATCACCGATGCAACTTTTGCAATTGTGTTGGTAGATGCGGGATCTTGTCAGATCTGACGAGAGGGTCCCCATACTTGTATTGGTATGCTATTTGATCCCCCACGGGGAATTTGACCCGGCTTAAGTACTCAGGAATACTCATACCAAAATCTTCAGCTTCATTTTTGTATAGTTTTACCATCTCTGTATCCAAGCACTCGATGGGATACACTTGTAGCGGGGGCACGAGTTTTTCTGTTCTCCGAGCTGGGGAACTGATTTTCCTTTTGCACTACTACTTCTCGACCGCTCTTTTGATGCCTTATGTTACTTGAGAATAGAGCAGTCATAGTTTGATATAAGCCTTGGCTCAGGTTTTGACAAGGTCTCAGCATTTTTAACATTTTTTCCTTCTCTATAGGCGGCTCGGTGCACTTCTTCTTCCTTCCAAGGAACTGTTTCACTTATTCCTGTACTTTTGGGAGGGGCTCCGGTCGACGGATGTGTGATTGGCTAAGACTCATCATCGACGGAGCTGTGCTAGTATGCTTCCGCTTTTGGCTCTCAGCCTTAGTGGACGGCAGCGGCGCAGACTGCTGATGTGGCAGAGGAGAAGGCTGACGCGGCGGAGTAGGCTGAGCCGCTAGAGACTGGTGAGGAGACGGAGACGGCTAACGTTGCGGAGATGGGTGACGCACTAGAGACCTTGGCATCCAATTTGGAAGCACAATGTATTCCTTTCACCATAGAACGGTGGTGTTTATGGCATCTCTCAGCACAAGCAAATCCTCTTCACCAGCAGGGTAGTAAAGCGCCAGCTGCTCAAACCCGCTCGTAACTTGATCAACCCCGACAACAACATAGCCTTGTGGAACCGGTCTGCAATGGTAAGTTAGCGTGGACGTGTGTAAGGCATAGCTGATCGCCGCATTCATGCTTAAGTTCACAACCTTCACATGTAGCTTGCAGGATGTCGAGCCCGTGATATCATCCACAGGGTACTGAAGATCCAATTCATCATCAACACCCGGCTGCTCGGTGGAAGCCACGCTGCTTTTTTGCTGAGATGGTGGGCCGGTAGCATCAGGAGCAGCTTCTATCTGCGGCCGAGATGAGCCGGTGGTACCTTGCTGGTAAGGTGGGCTATTAAATCTCACTGCTGCCTTAGTTCGTCTTCAATCTTAGCCAAGCGGTCTGCCTCCCTTTCCTTTTTCCTCTGACGGCTTCTATTGGGATCGTCCTTTCGGGTGGTAACCCATATTTCCACGGTTTGGAGCCTTCTGTGGTTCATGTTCATCCAAAGCGTTCAGGATTCCCAAGGGCGCGTGTCAGCTCGTCCTTCTCTCTTTCGAGGTGGAACCTCCCCTCTTCAACCTCCTTGTGAACCTTTCTAAAGGCATCGATGGGAAGTGGGATTTCCTTATGTCTTCTATTATAAACACACTTCTCTTCCGAGTCCAACGTGCCCCTATGCTCGTAAAACCAATCCCTTGCCCGGTTGTTCCATTTCAGTATCTCTGGCTCGATCCCTTTAGCAATTAGATCGTCCTCCCATTTCTTCCACTTTGGCTTGCCAGACCTGTAGCCTCCTTGCCCCATAGTATGGTGATACAACTTTTTAAAAGCATTTATCTTATTTATTTCTGACCTTTTCTTAGCTTCCTCTGATCTCTTGTACAGCACAAAATCGTCCCACTGGTCTCGTATCTTCAAATAGGATCCTTCAAACACCGGAGTCTTCTTTTTTCTGCACAAAATTCTTGTCCAATCTTTTCTTCTAGTTGTTGAACATCGTTGCCATCTTCGAAAGAGCCCACTTCTTTACTTTTCGCTCGATGGTATTCAGATCAGGATTCTCCTTATCTGGAACCTCATCTTCATCAGGATCCTCCTCTAGCACCGGCAGGGTGAAATTTACCATGAGCGTTCTTCAAAGGTTATCTTTGGCTCTCTTGTCCACATAACTAACTCCTTCCATCTTTGTCTTCTTCCATTCTTGTATGGTGTTCGGGATGTTGTCCCTAACAACATCTCCCATCTGAGATTTAAACTTGTTTGCATGGTCCACGGGAGCAACCGGCCCGCCATCTTCATCGATTTCTGTAATTGTGTACCTTTCTTGTTTGTCCAACCTTTTGTCTGCGCCACGTTTATTTGCAGAAGATTGGCCCGACCCGGAGGGCTAAAAGAAGAAACAGCGTTAATATATGTATACATACAAATCAAATAATACATCTAGACATTAAACGCTTAATTAATTAATATATATATACCTCGCCGGACTTTGTAATTATAATAGTTCCACGGGAGCCATCGGCTTCTCCCTCGTCGAAGTCGGCGTCTCCTTCTCCCTCATCAGAGCCATCTCATTTCTCTTGCTCCTCTCCCTCACCGGGGACATCTCTTCGGTTTTTCTCTTCTCCCTCACCGAAGACATCTCTTTGGTTTTGCTCGTCTCCCTCACCGGATGGGTTCAAAAACAACAAGGTGACATCTGCCTGCTCATTTTTAAAGATCATATCCTATAGAAATTGTTCCTTTTATTCGTCTCTTTCGTGTGGATCTATAGTTTCTGCGCAAAGACTTACAAGTCATTTTTATTTTACCCTAATACATATCATGGAGTCCACTACATGCCCAACGTAGCCGCCATGTTGCCGGATCAGTGATGGCCCAAAATATATCGAGCTCGTTGGGGAATCTCAGGAGGAAGGTATGATGAGCACAGCAGCAAGTTTTCCCTCAGTTATGAAACCAAGGTTATCGAACCAGTAGGAGTAAGAAAACACCTCCAAGGTGTTGCTAGCTGGACTTTGGCAGGGCGCACTACTGGTGCTAGCAGCAACGTGGAAACCTACACAACACAACCACAGAACTTTGCCCCCAACTTACAATGAGGTTGTCAATCTCACCGGTTTTGCTGAAAACAAAGGATTAAACATATTGTATGGAAGAAAGTAAAAGCTTGCAGAAAGTAAACAGAAAGCAGTAAACAGTTGTAGATTGATGATAAAAGAAAGGACCAGGGTCCATAGTTCACTAGTGGTGGTTCTCCATAAGATAGATGACATGTTGGGTGAACAAATTACAACGGGGATTGACAAACATCGAGAAAGCATATAAGCATATACTACTCATCTTGACTCCTTTGATATTTGATTGGGCATTACAACATTATACATAGACCGTAATCCAACTGCATCTATGACTAATAATCCACCTTCAGGTTATCATCCAAACCCCCTCCAGTATTAAGTTGCAAGCAACAGATAACTGCATTACGCATTGCGTGTAAAGTAAACAGTACGATTTTTCTACGAACAAAGGATTGCTTTTTTCTCCCTAGTAGCAACAACACATCTAGTATCTTATAGATTTCTGTCACATCCCCAGATTACTAAAGGCATGAACCCACTATCGAGCATAAATACTAACACTTGGAGTTGCTAGCATTTACTTGGCCAAGATAGCTACTAACAATGAAAATCATGCAAGATCACAAATAACAAAGACATGATAGAATCAATAATCAATCTAAAATAGCATCTCAATATCCATCGGATCCCCGCAAACACAACATGTAGGATTACAAATATATGATCTTGATCATGAACGGAGCTCACAAGATCTAGACATGGGATCACAAAGGAGAAGAACCAATCATCTAGCTACTATGTGGACCCGTAGTCTAAGGATGAACTACTCACGCATCACACCGGAAACTTGCATGGTGATGAAGAAGGCCTCCAGGGTGAATTCTCCCATCCGGTAGGGTGTCGGGAAGAGCTTCAGATCCCTCCCGATCTAGGGATGGGGATGACAGCGGCTACATACTCTTCCGGGGAATTTTGATCGGGTCCTTAGGGTTTCTGTATCAGAGGCGATATATAGGCGAAAGGGGAGACCGAGGGGGTGCCCTAGGTGGCCAGACCACCCCCTGGCGCGGGCCAGGCCTGGCCGCGCGGCCAGGTGGTGTGGCCGGCCCCTGACCCCTCTCCATTTCGTATTCTGGCTTCATGTCCCCCTAGTGAAAAACTGACTTTGACTTTTGTCCTGTCCAATTCCGAGAATATTCATTTTCTGACTTTTCTGAAATCAAAACAGCAGTAAACAGGCAGCTGGCACTGTGGCATCTTGTTAATAGGTTAGTCCAAGAAAGTGTATACAAGTACTCTAAAGTATGGACAAAACATAAGAAAATAGATAAAAAAACCAAGCATGGAACACTAAAAATTATGGAAACGTTAGCAACATATCAATCGACATCGTTCATCGATAACAAAATCCTATTTTTGAACCATTTTTTCAAAGCAATAATACTAAGCAAATAATACTAAGCAATAATACTAAGAAAATAATATTAAGCAATAATACTTAGCAAACAATATTAAAATCCTAAGGAACAAAATCCTAAGAAATAATTCTAAAATCATATAATACCATCCTATTTTTGGACCATTTTTTTCAAAGCAATAATACTAAGCAAATAATATTAACCAATAATACTAAGCAAATAATATTAAGCAATAATACTTAGCAAATAATATTACAATCCTAAGAAACTAAATCCTAAGAAATAATTCTAAAACCTAATTCTATTTATATTAAAATCCTAAGAAATAATTCTAAAACCTAATTAATTCTAAATCCTAAGGAGAAATACAAACGAAATTAAAAAAACTTACAGAGAGAGGCGTGTGCGCGGTGCTGCGGTGCTGCGCCGACATCGACGAGGCGCGCGGTGGTGCGGGCATCGACGACGAAGGCGTGCGGGCGTCGGCGACCTTCGGCGTGCGGGCGTCGACGAAGTTTGGTGGGTGTGCGAGCGTCGGTGGCCGCGGACAGCGACGACGTGGCGGTAGGGGGCGCGGGCGCAAGGCTGGACAGCGAGGTGAGGTCAGGGCGCGGGCGCGCAGGGTCGACGGTAGCGGCCGCGGGCAGCGACAGCGCGACGGCGATGGAAAAAACCTGCAGTCTGACGGCATTGTGTAGCTCCTCGCAATTTTGGCATCGATTTGATTTTGGGAAGGAAGAGGAAGCAGTTTATAAGGCAAAGGCCTTTTGCACCGGTTTCAGTCAAAAACCGGTTCTAAAAGTGCTTTAGCACCGGTAGGCAACAACCGGTGCTAAAGCTTATTTTGCCCTGCAGTTTCTGGCGCACAGGGGCAAACCTTTAGAACCGAACCAGTTCTAATGGTCTATTTTCAGAAAAAATTTGAACTTGTTAGTGTGAAATTTGATTCCCGCCTTATTAAGAGTTGAAGCAATGTTTAACCTTGTATAATACATCATAAAATATTTATAAATTAGAAAAAAAAATATATCATATCAAAATATTTAGAAAATAAATATCTATAATAGTACAACACAATTGGATGCTGAAAATTATTATTTTTAAATCATGAGGCTCACGACAAAATTCAAAATCGGCAGGAGGCCGGGTAGATTTGAACTACCACTACATGATATAATGCTCATGAATATTTTTAAAAATCATTTTTAGGTTCACAACATGTTATTTCATCGGAGATCCACTGCAAGTTTAGCGAGGCTCAGCCCCGGGCTAGGAATCTTCATGCCCACCGTTTTGAATATAGTTTAAAACGGGCATAAAAAATTCAAAAACTATCTAAAAAATGTGAAATCTTCACGTGGTGTCATATTATGTGTCATAGTTGCAAGGAAAAATATGAAACTTGGAAAATTTTAAACATAAACAAAAAACCTTCACAAAATGACCTATCATGTGTGAGGTTTCATTGTATTTAGGTCAAACCACCAATATTATGGCTAGAATTACGGCATAGTTTGTGATAATATGCTCATATTGTGCATCTTAGGATGGCTTATGATGTTGCAGGAGGAAGTTTTACTTTTCATCGCACGAAAAAGGCAATTTCCATTTTTGAGGTGCCGAAAACGGGGTATTTTGTGAAACAACCACCAAATTAAAGTTTTGAATTGGTACCAAACCATTTTTCAAAAATACTATACCACCTTAGATGGATAATTTCCCAATCGGTGTATCTGAAACCTTTCCATCCACCCCTCATGAAAAAGAAAAATTCCTGCTGAATCGGTGGAAGGCCGGGTAGATTTGAACTACAGCTACATGATATAATGCTCATGAATATTTTTTAAAATCATTTTTAGGTTCACAACATGCTATTTCATCGGAGATCCACTTCAAGTTTAGCGAGGCTCAGCCCCGGTCTAGGAATCTTCATGCCCGCCGTTTTGAATATAATTTAAAACAGGCATAAAAATTCAAAAACTATCCAAACAATGTGAAATCTTTGTGTGGTGTCATATTATATGTCATAGTTGCAAGGAAAAAATATGAAACTTGGAAACTATCGAACATCACAAAAAATCATTCACAAAATGACCTATCATGTTCGAGGTTTCATTGTATTTAGGTCAAACCACCAATGCTATGGCTAGAATCACGACATAGTTTGTGATAATATGCTCATATTGTGCACACATGTGCATCTTGGGATGGCTTACGATGTTGCAAGAGGAAGTTTTCCTTTTTATTGCATGAAAAAGCCAAATTCCATTTTTGAGGTGCCGAAATCGGAGTGTTTTGTGAAGCAACCACCAAATTGAAGTTGGAATTGGTACCAACCCATTTTTTGAAAAATACTAGACCACCTTAGATGGATAATTTCCCAACCGGTGTATCTGAAACCTTTCCGTCCATCCCTCATGAAAAAGAAAAATTCCTATCGAATCGGTAGGAGGCCGGGTAGATTTGAACTACAGCTATATGATATACTGCTCATGAATATTTTTTAAAATCATTTTTAGGTTCACAACATGCTATTTCATCAAAGATCCACTACAAGTTTAGCGAGGCTAAGCCCCGGGCTAGGAATCTTCATGCCCGCCGTTTTGAATATAGTTTAAAACAGGCATAAAAATTCAAAAACTATCCAAACTTTGTGAAATCTTTGCGTGGTGTCATATTATGTGTCATAGTTGCAAGGAAAAAATATGAAACTTGGAAATTTTCAAACATCATAAAAAATCATTCACAAAATGACCTATCATGTTCGAGGTTTCATTGTATTTAGGTCAAACCACCAATGTTCTGGCTAGAATCACAACATAGTTTGTGATAATATACTCATATTGTGCACACATGTGCATCTTAGGATAGGTTACGATGTTGCAAGAGGAAGTTTTCCTTTTTATTGCATGAAAAGCCAGTTTCCATTTTTGAGGTGCCGAAATCAGAGTGTTTTGTGAAGCAACCACCAAATTGAAGTTGGAATTGGTACCAACCCATTTTTTGAAAAATACTAGACCACCTTAGATGGACAATTTCCCAACCGGTGTATCTGAAACCTTTCTGTCCATCCCTCATGAAAAGAAAAATTCCTGTCGAATCGGTAGGAGGTCGGGTAGATTTGAACTACAGCTACATGATATAATGCTCATGAATTTTTTTTTAAATTTTTTTTAGGTTCACAATATGCTATTTTATCAGAGATCCACTGCAAGTTTAGCGAGACTCGGCACTGGGCTAGGAATCTTCATGCCCGCCGTTTTGAATATAGTTTAAAACGGCATAAAAAAATTCAAAAACTATCCAAACAATGTGAAATCTTCGCGTGCTGTCATATTATGTGTCATAGTTGCAAGAAAAAATATAAAACTTGGAAAATTTCAAACATCACAAAAAAATCATTCACAAAATGACCTATCATGTTTGATGTTTCATAGTACTTAGGTCAAACTACTAATGTTATGGCTAGAATTACGGCATAGTTTGTGATAATATGCTCATATTGTGCACACATGTGCATCTTAGGATTGCTTACGATGTCGCAGGAGGAAGTTTTCCTTTTCATTGCACGAAAAAGCCAATTTCCATTTTTGAGGTGCCGAAATCGGGGTGTTTTGTGAAGAAACCACCAATTGAAGTTTGGAATTGGTACCAACCCATTTTTAAAAAATACTAGACCACCTTAGATGGATAATTTCTCAACCGGCGTATCTGAAACCTTTCCGTCCAACCCTCATGAAAAAGACAAATTCCTACCGATTCGGTAGGAGGCCGAGTAGATTTGAACTACAGCTACATGATATAATGCTCATAATTTTTTTTAAATCATTTTTAGGTTCACAACATGCTATTTCACCAGAGATCCACTACAAGTTTAGCGAGACTCAGCCCCGGCCATAGTCCAGATGGTGTCTCCAATCGGGACTAAATATGAACATGTAGTCCAGGTTGGAGACACCATCTGGGACTAAATGTGGGTGGTGACACTATTTCGTGAGTGTCTACACTATTTCGTGAGTGGCGTCACTACGCTAGTGAGTGACGACACTATTTCGGTGGGTGGCGGCATGATGACAGGGGTGAGTGTCAACATTATGTCGTGAGTGTCGACACTATATCATGTTGCTTAATCTATAAATAAGCATCCCTGTGAAGTTATCAACTATAAACAAGATGGTGTAAAAGAGCGGGGACAACACTACGACCAGCTTGAGGGAGATGTCGGCGGAGCCTACTCCTCTGGCATCTCCAACAAGCTGGCCATAGAGGCACTCCCTAATATGTGAAATTAGTTAGCCCCCTGGCATATTGATCTAGCTAGAGAAGTTATGAATTGCAAGATGGTGTGCTAGAGCATGGACAACACTATGGCTAGCTTGAGGGAGATGCCGCTGGAGCCCGGTCCTCTGGCATCTCCAACAAGCTGGCCATAGATGCACTCCCTAATATGTGAATATAGTTAGCTCCCTAGCACAAGAATAGAACAACATCTTCAAAGTTCGGAAAAGTTGTAGAGAGACCAACACTAGTAGAAAATGATACATTTGTCCCGATTTCCTAACTGGGACTACGAAATCGGGACTAAAGGCCCCCCTTTAGTCCCGCCGGTCTAGCCACAAACTTGGACTAACACTCAAGACATTTATTATTATTAAAAAACTAGGACTAAGGAATCGGGACTAAAGGACCCCTTTAGTCATACTCATGTCGAGCCCTATAGTACACAGCTTCAGGGTCATCTTCGTCTTCGTCATCATCGTCGTCGTCATCGCTAGGCGCACATGTCTAGATCCTAAGCCTAGCCAGGGCATATTCCAGGGGTACCTGCCACTCCGGCCTCAGATTCACGACATGCGAGGGAGGGGGCTCCTGGATGACAACGCCCCGTAGCCCGCAACCTTCACCATCACCATCCTTCTTGTGGCTCTATGGAGGGTCAGAGTGCAGGCACTGCAGGCGAGGATGATCACCATGGGTGATGTAGCGCATCACACCGACGATCTGGGTTGATGTAAATTTTATATTTTAAGGCACTGCTCTTCTCCCGTTATTACTTCATTGTCACTGTGTGATCTGGGTTGATGTAAATTTTATATTTTAAGGCGTGTGTTCTGAATTCTGAATATGGGCATGTCCCCTCGTTGAATGTCTGATTAGAAGTTATGACTGCAATGCATTGATATTATGTTAGAAGTATAGTCAAAATCCTGTGAACAGTAGTTTTTTTTGAGGTATTAGCATGTATTCGACAATCGGTCATGACCGAAATAAAAGACCGAAATTTCGGGTACCCGAAATTGTCGGTTATCAAAAAATGTGAGTCTCATTCGGTTCTCAAATTTGGGAGACCGAATTCAAAAAAGACCGAAGTTCAGAAACCGAAATTTCGGTCTAGACCGAACGCCCACCCCTACCGACGATAGTCCGGTTTTCCCACCACAGGCGGCGACCAGCCTCATTGTGGTTCAACGGGGGTGGGTCGTCACCCTCGTACCTAGCGAGCTCCCTTTCCTGTTGGTTAGCGAAGAAGGCATTCCAGCTGTCATAGTTGTCGGGATCCCAATGGGGATGCATCCTCTGCTCCGGCGTGAGCTCGAGGGAGAAGTGGTTCGTGATGGCCGCCTGGCAGGCGGAACCTTGAGGCACAGGAGGGACATGAACTCCTCCAATGCTCATCATCCAGTCGGCAGGCAACCGGTAGCCTAGCGGGCATGGGTAGCTAAAGGCCCACAGTGCCTCGGTCTCATGTAGGGTCAGAATGGCCCAGTATGCAGTGTCCATTATTGTGAGAGGGGAAGTTGTGGATGTGTGGATGGCCATGGCGGTCGGCCTATATATAGAGGGAAATGGCGGGAAGCGGAGGGAAATGGTGGGAAAATATGGCGGGAAGCATAGGGAAATGGCGGAAAAGCATGACGCGTGGCTTGACGTCTCTGAGAAGGGCAGGAAATATCTTAAGTCCCGGTTATTGGCTCCATCCGGGACTAAAGGCCCCCCAAAATATCTTAATTCCCTGTTACTATTGGCTCCAACCCTAGAACCCTAAAATCTAAACTTGAAATCCTAAACCCTAGGACCCTAAACCCAAAACCCTAGAATCCTAAACTCTAAACCCTAGAATCTTTGCGTGGTGTCATAAAAAGGCCAGCTATGTGAAGGCATTTGGATTTATTAAATAAAAGCATCACAAAAAAGGAAAAATATGAAACTTGGAAAATTTCAAACATCACAAAAAAGGTTTAATACATCAAATATATTTACATAAAGGTTTAATACATTATTACACATCACCAACGTTCACATCATGTTCGCGTATGTCTCTTGCTTATGACCGCTTCGGCCGTAACCATAGAGTATCTTCATCATTTAACGCGATGTTTGGGTCAACGTTCACTTTGAAGGGCATAATTTTATGAAACTTATTATAATCTTCAGACATGTCTGTCTTGTCCTCGACTCCCACGATATTTATTTTCCCTGAAAGAACTATATGACACTTTGACTCATCGTATGATGGATTCGTTTGCTTACGTTTTCTTTTTTTTTTTGGTCTGGAGGACATGTCCTTCACATAGAAAACCTGAGCCACATCATTGGCTAAGATGAATGGTTCGTCTGTGTAACCAATATTGGTGAGATCCACAGTTGTCATTCCGTATAGCTAGTCTACCTTTACCCCTACTCCATCAAGCTTGACCCATTTGCACTGAAACAAAGGGACCTTAAAAGAAGGTCCATAGTCAAGTTCCCATATGTCCTCTATGTAACCATAATAGGTGTCCTTTTGCTTGTTGTTGTTTGTTGCATCCATGTGGACACCACTGTTTGGTTGGTGCTCTTTTTATTTTGGGCGATCGTGTAGAAGGTATTCCCATTTATCTTGTACCCTTGGTAAGTCGATACAGTCGAAGATGGTGTCCCGACCAACAAGTACAGCTGATCTCCAATACTGTTGTCATTCATGAGATGTGTTCGCAACCAACCACCGAAAGTTTTCACATGTTCATGTGTAATCTAGGGGTCAGACTATCCCGGGTGTTAGGAGCGTACAATATTAATGTGTTCAGTGATATACAGGGCCACCAAGATGGAATTTTGTAGAACTGTGTAGTGTGCTTGAGTGAAAGAAATCTCGTCCCTACATATCATTGATTTCTTTTCTAGTGTGCCTTTTCCACGTAGTCTTCCCTCATGTCGCGATTCCGGAACACCAATCGACTTAATATCAGGAATAAAGTCAACACAGAACTCAATGACCTCCTTTGTTCCATAGCCCTTGGAGATGCTTCCTTCTGGCCTAGCACGATTATGAACATATTTCTGTAAGACTCCCATGAACCTCTCAAAGGGAAACATATTATGTAGGAACACAGGACCAAGAATGGCACTCTCTTCGACAAGGTGAACCAGGAGATGCGTCATAATATTGAAGAAGGATGGCGGGAACACCAACTCAAAACTAACAAGACATTGGACCACATCCTTCTGTAACCTTAGCAGACCATCTGGATTGATTACCTTCTGAGATATTGCATTGAGGAATGCACATAGCTTCACAATGGGAACTCGAACATTTTTCGGTAGAAGCCCTCTCAATGCAACCGAAAGCAACTGCGTCATAATCACATGGCAGTCCCGCGACTTCGGGTTTTGGAATTTTTCTCTACCATATTTATTATCCCCTTTATATTCAATGAGAAGCCAGATGGCACCTTGATACTGTAAAGTACTGCAAAAAAAATTCCTTCTTTGATTTGGTAAGAGCGTAGCTAGCAGGACTTAGGTGACGCCCTTTATCCATCTTATTCTGTGGATGCCTGTTGTCTGGGTCTTTTATATGTTGCTGGTCCTCCTGTGCCACTGGTGTATCTTTTGTCTTCCCATACATGCCCAGAAAGCCTAGCAGATTCAAGCAAAGATTCTTCGTCACGTGCATCATGTCGATCAAAGAGTGGACATGTAGGGCTTTCCAATAGGATAGCTCCCAAAATATAGATTTCTTCTTCCACATGGGCGTGTGTCCGGTAGTGACATCAATCGGAACAGATTGACCGCCAGGATCTTTTCCAAATATTACTTCAATGTCCCTGACCATAGCAAATACATCATCACCAGTAGGGAGGTCATGCTTCTTCCGGTGATCCGCCTCACCTTTAAAATGCTTGCCTTTATTTCTGATGATATGATTGGTCGGAAGAAATCAACGATACCCAAGGTACACAACCTTCTTACATTTTTCCAAATATATACCTTTAGTCTTACCTAAACAGTGTGTGCATGCATTATATCCCTTGTCTGTCTGTCCTGAAAGGTTACTAAGAGCATGTCAATCATTGATATTTACAAAAAGCAACGCTCGTAGGTCAAATGTCTCTTGTTTGTGCTCATCCCACACACGTACACTTGGTTTGGCCCACAGCTATAAGAGTTCTTCAACTAATGGCCTTAGGTACACATCAATATCGTTGCCAGGTTGCTTCGGGCCTTGGATTAACACTGTCTTCATAATGAACTTTTGCTTCATGCACAACCAAGGAGGAAGGTTGTAGATACATAGAGTCACATGATAGGTGCTGTGACTACAGCTCTACTCACCAAGAGGATTCATGCCATCTTTACTTATACCAAACCATAAGTTCCTTGCGTCACTTGTAAAGTCCGAGAAGCCTCTCTCGATTTTTCTCCATTGCGACCCATCAGCATGGTGTCTCAACATCTCGTCTTTCTTACGGTCTTCTTTGTGCCTTCGCAACAACCTCACATGCTCTTTGTTTCTGAACAGATGTTTCAACCGTGGTATTATAGGAGCATACCACATAACCTTAGAAGGAACCATCTTCATGGGGGGCTCGCCCTCAATATCACCAGGGTCATCTGATCTGATCATAAACCGTAGTGCAGTGCATACCGGGCATTTATCCAAATTCGCGTACTCACCGCGGTAGAGGATGCAGTCATTAATGCATGCATGTATCTTCTGCACGTCTAATCCTAGAGGGAAGAGAGTCTTCTTTGCTTCGTATGTGCTCTCGGGCAATTCGTTATCCTTTGGAAGCTTTGGCTTTATTATTTTCAGTAACTTCTCAAATCCCTTATCAGATAAACCAGTCTCTGCCTAACATTTCAGCAATTCTAGTGTCATATCGAGCTTTGTGCTGCCATCTTCGCAATTTGGATACAATAGTTTTTTATCATCTAACATTCTCTTCCACTTCCGCTACTCGATTACACTTTTTGCTTCTCTGTGTGCATCAGCGATGGCCCGGCGAAGATCATCAACATGCTCATCTAATGCCTCTTCATCTTCAGCTTCCCCTGTCCCTTCATCTTCAGCTCCCGTTGCAGTATCAGCATATTCAGTGTACATATCATCATCCTCTTCTTCTTCATTGTCTTCCATCATAACCCCTCTTTCTTCATGCTTGGTCCAACAATTATAGCTGGGCATGAAACCTTTCTGAATCAGGTGGGAGTGAGGGACTTTCCAGGAAGAGTAATCCTTTAAGTTCTGACAGTCAACACATGGGCAACACATAAAACCATTCATTTTGTTTGCCTTAGCCACATCAATAAATTTATTCACGCCTTCAATGTACTCTGTAGTACATCGATTATCGTACATCCATTGCCACCAGTTCATCTTCATCATAATATAATTAGTTTATCAAACACCATTACAGAACATCATGAATAGTGAAATGCCACTGTACAAATAAATAGTGAAATGTCACTGTAAAGTTGCTAACCTTGGCCGAGGAGGAAAGAAAGAGGAGAAAGCTTAAGTGTGGCTCGGGCACCTCATATCATTTTTGTTTTGTGTAAAATCAAGTGGCATCATTCTCTTAGGAATTTCATCAAACAACTTATATGCATAGGAAAGAAAAAACAAAGTAGCACAACTCACACCCTTTCACCAAGAAAAAAATAGAGGAGAGGGCTGGCTGGGCGAGGGTACTTATAGGCAGGACTTTAGCACCAGTTCGTGCTGCAAACCGGTGCAAAAGAGGCGCCTTTAGCACCGGTTCGTGCCGCGAACTGGTGCTAAAGATTTCGCGCCTGCCACTTGTCTGGCGCGGAACCTTTTGCACCGGTTCATGACACGAACCGGTGCTAAAGCCTCCTTACGTACCAGTGCAAATGCTCCGAGGGCTCCGCGCGTGGTCCAGGCCATACGAACCGGCGCAAATAGAACCTTTAGTCTGGGTTGGTGACACAACCGGTTCAAAAGCCTTGGACAGCTTCAAACAAAATCCTTGGTTTCTACTAGTGCATGTGGACCTAGGATATGTATCGAAGTGTCGTGGAAGGTCCATAGATGCAATGTCTAGCTCCCGGTGTGAACTTCTTCACATGCGTGCCATAATACTTAACAAAATCCTGGACGTCTAGGTGTAACTGTCCCGCTGCGGGTATACCGGGGGCTGCAATATGTTATAAGGTACCAACCTTTGTTTTCCATGTAGATATGACCTAAACAAACCTAAACCAACAAAAAATCACATTGTTGAAATCTCGTATAAAGAAAGCTATAGGGGTAGATTGCCGGGGCCCACTACCTGGGGTTTTGCTGGAAAGGACCGCCGGGGTGCCGGAATCCCACGAGAAATTGTGTGTGGACCTATAGGATATGTGTCCAAGTATGGTGGAAGGTCCATAGATGCAATGTCTAGCTCCCCGCTGTAACGTTCTTCATATCCATGTTATAACACTTAGCAGAGTCCTGGACGTGTAGGTGGAAATGTCCCGCTGCGGGTATACCGGGGCTAGAATATGGCAAAGGGTCCCAACCTTGGTTTTACATGTAGATATGACCTAACCAAGGCTAAACCAGCAAAAATTACTTTGGCTAACCCTCGTACGAAGAATGCTATAGCGATATACCAGGGAAGGATCTTCAGCCTGGCATGCCTGGGCAGCTGCCCGGGCGTAGCTTCGTCCGGCAGACGTGCAAAGATCGTATGATTAGGAAAACATCGTGATTAGTTGGCTTGCTTGCCCGGGCAAAAAATCCACCCAAATCGATACGCCCTTTCTATTTTGTCTAGTCCAACGAGTAAGCTGGTCCAATTCTCTTTGGCCCAAGACACCAACAGGTTAGATTTATACGCACGTACGTAGAAGAAAACAGAGTGAAAGACGGTTTGATCATTCCTTCCTGTTCTCAAAAGCGCACAGGCGGCGGCTGCAGAAAACGTAGCCACGCCGACATGCGCACGTCAGAGACGAGACTGTACAGACACGACGTTTGATGACTCCGTGGTAGGACGCGACTGGCAGTGTAGCTCGATTAATTTCCACATCCGGCAGTTGTGTGGTCCTCGAGGGCTGAATTAATCTACGGATAGCCATTAGAAAAAAGGTTTGTTATTCGTGGAGTTACTGGAGTACTTCCCACCTGAAATCTAAGCACGAAGAATAAATCCTCTGATCTTAATTATTATTCTCATATTTGTCTAGATTTGAACATATCTAGTCATATTTTAGTGCTAAATACATTCAAATCTAGATATATCTGAGACAATAATTAGGATCGAAGGAAGTATGTTGTTGAATCATTGTATTAAATCTTTAATTTAATAAAATGCGGAGGTATTTGGTTAAAAGGCCAATCCACGGGAGTGCGGCAGTGGCAAGCCCCAACGTGTCTATCCGGTACTCTTTTTAATGTCAGCTTATCAAAATATTTTTACTCTTCATAGTCTTGGAGGCCAGCCTAAACACCAGGTCAGGGAATGATGTGCAAAGCCCAAATTCGGGGAATGTTGTGAACATAAAGCCAGATTCGTATGCTAATGTTGTCCATGTGAATGAGTTTAATCCAGATGAAATTGCTTGTGATCCTGCTCTCCGAAGACAAATTTCTTCGTATGCTCCGGAAGTTCAAGATCAAGTGAGAAGGGCATATATATTGAAGGGACCTACCCAACAAATAGTAAAATTTCCTCGCACAGATGGAAAGCCATTTTGTCAAGCTTGGTTTCAAAAGTACAGTTGGATTGAATATGGTGTGTCCATAGATGCAGCATTTTGCTTCTATTGCTTTCTCTTTAGGAATCCCAGAAGACATGAATGTTTTGGTTAGGAATTCTTCACCAAAACTGGTTTTACGAATTGGAAGCATGCATATAAATCTTTACCCGACCATATTGGTGGTGTGGGCAGTGATCACAATAATTGGCTAGAGTGACAGATGAATCAAAGGAACTATATAAAATCCGTTTGACTTCTTCTCTAGAGTGTTGTAGATATCTCATGGCACAAGGTTTGTCTTTTCGTGGTCACAATGAATCATCCACTTCTTTAAACAAAGGAAACTTTCTAGATATGATCGATATGTTGAAAGATGGCAATGAACAAATAAGAGATGCTTTTGATCATGGTGAAAGAAATTGTCAGATGACTTCTGGTGAGATTCAAAAATATCTTGCAAGGTGTTGTGCAGAAGAAGTCACCGAAGTGATTATGGGAGAGCTTGGTAATAAGCAATATACTTATTGATGAGTCATGTGATATATCGGTGAAAGAACAAATGGCGGTAATGTTGAGGTTAGCTATTGTATTTTATTTCACCTATTTATTTTATATTATCTCTTCAACCTCCCTTAATCTAATAATTATCTATTACTCTTGTAGGTTTGTGAACAATGAAGGAAAAGTTGTGGAACGATTTTTTTCGAAGACACTACATCAGAAGCACTAAAGCTAGCTCTTGTTATGCCTCTTAATCATTACAAACTTTCAATTTCAAGGCTTAGAGGGCAAGGATATGATGGAGCTTCAAACATGTGAGCTGAATTTAATGGCTTGCAAAGAAAAATTCTAGATGAGAACCCATACGCCTTCTAGGTGCATTGTTTTGCTCATCGTCTACAGCTGGTTGTTTTTGTTGTCGCTACTTCTTCTTGCTCATATATTCATGATTTTTTTGAGTATGTTTCATTGATTTTGAACACAAAAAGTTCGTCATGTAAGAAGATGGAAGTATTGGTGGAAGAAACTCACAAAAATATTTTGGATAAGCTTGAGAGGGGTGAAATATCTACAGGAAGAGGCTTGAATCAGCAAACTAGTCTTGCTAGACCTGGAGATACTAGATGGGGCTCACATCACAAAATATTGCTTAGTTTGGATGAAATGTGGGTCAGTGTGATAAATGTACTTAGCATGGTTGATGGAAATGGGCGTAACCCAAATAGTGCAGCGGGTTGCATCAAGAAGATGGAGCGCTTTCAGTTTGCTCTCGTTTTGAAGCTTATGTTGAAGTTTTTTGGTATTACAAATGAGCTTTCACATCACTTGGAAAAAAGATACAAATATTGTACATGCCATGGCATTAGTTAATGATGTCAAATTCCGGTTGGCCAACATGAGAGATAGTGGTTGGGATAGTCTTTTTGGAGAGGTCCAACAATTTTATAACTCCAAAGGTATTTCGGTCCCGAATATGGATGATGAAATACCGGTCCGAGGTCGCTCGAGGCTAGAGGGAAGGACCATCACCAATCTTCATTATTATTGGCTAAAATCTTCTATGTGGCTATTGATAAAATATGTGTCGAGATGGATCATTGTTTTGGTGACACAAATCAGGAGGTACTTTCTTGTTTCTCATGTCTTGATCCCAAGAATTCTTTCTCCAAGTTCGATGTGGAGAAGCTTTGCTATCTTGCTGAAATTTATAGTGCAGATTTCTCTAATTCTGATCGACACAATATAGAGGGATAAACTTGAGAATTATGTTATTCATTTGAGAAATCATGTTACCTTTCCTATTTGCAATGATCTTGAAAGTTTGGCAGCAAAAATGGTTGGAATAGTGAAACAATTGGTATTTTCATTGGTTTACAAGCTAATTGTGTTAGCTTTGTTATTGCCGGTGTCAATAGCATCTGTTGAGAGATCTTTCTTGGCAATGAAAATTATCAAGTCTAAGTTGTACAATAAGATAAATCATGATTGGTTTAATCACTTGATGATATGCAACACTGAGAGAGAGATATTTAAATCACTTGATGATGCCGTTATTATTTGATGGTTTCAAGCCTTCAAGAACCGCAAAGGGATTTTGCCAAGGCGCCTTTAGAATTTGAAGGGTATGTCAGATGCATTCTAATGTGAGCAACTATTTATAACAATATGAACTACTTGTTCTTACTCTAGTTTTAATCTTGCAGGTTTCAGTTTGGGTGTTAGAATGGGCATTTGGATATCTTGAATTTTATTTGTGAGTCATTTTGTCTAGGGATCTAATTACTTATCATTTTCAGTTTAAGTGCTTCAAAACTATTAAGAATCGTATGGTTCTCAATTTATGACTTATATATTGATTATATATACGCAAATATGTCGTTGTGATTCTTTCTTTTTTCTTAAGATTTTGGTTCGCCGAGGCTTATATTTTTTCTTGGCTCCGCCACTGGGTATACCTGCGGGTCCCACTGCCTAGGGTTTCGTTGGAAAAGTACCGCCGGAGCGCCGGGATCCTACGAGAACTTGCAAGTGGACCTACCTAGGATATGTATCCAAGTGTGGTGGAAGGTCCATAGATACAATATATAGCTCCATGGTGTGGCTTTCTTCACATGTGTGTGATAATACTTAGCAAAATCCTGGACGTGTAGGTGTAACTGTCCCGTTGCGGGTATACCGGAGGCTACAATGTTTGCTACTCAAACGATAGGGTGTATCTTTCATGTTGCGGCGATGTATCTTGTATGTTGCTACCAAGAGATTATAAGCCCACAATTAATAGAACGAAATTTCGTCGATTATGAAATTGTTGTGACCATGAGAGTACATTTTCATAGGTTAATATAACAAAAGTTCGTGGGATGGTGAAAATGTTCTTGTTCACTTTTTGTTTTGCTCCGTCAAAAACTACTACTAATATATAAAAATTATGTACTTAAAATTTTCTATTTCCGACTGATACATAAAAGACTATATATGGAGGTTGATTAGTGATAATATATCATTGGGTTTGTCATGATCTTTTTTATGAAGCCTCATAACCCACAAGTATAGGGGATCATGTGTAGCCTTTTCGATAAGTAAGAGTGTCGAACCCAACGAGGAGCTAAAGGTAGGATTAATATTTTCTCAAGTTCTATCAACCACTGATACAACTATACGCACACTAAACGTTTGCATTATCTAGGAAATAAAACTAGAGCAACAATACGAGTAATAGAGATAGCTTTGCATAATAATAAATAACAAGAAAGTAAAGCTAGTTGCTGCAGCAATAAAATACACTAAACTAATAGAACCATGAGTGTGGAATAGTGGTGGTAATTGTGATGGCTTTGTCCAAATTTAAATAGCGAATAGATTAGGTTCATTGTCTTCGATGTAGTTTTCTATATGGGAGAGGCTAAATATACATGCGCTTCAATACTTGGAATTACATGTACTATATGATTGGATTGTTAGCAAACATCCGTAAGTACTAATCAATGCATTAAGGTTTCCCCAACCATAGCATTAAGTTTAATGGTCCTCTTACTCCTATACGTGCAACGTTCCGGTTCGCGTCCTCAGGTTTCTGTCACTTCGGCAGAACTTCCCCCTTCCGTTTACACATACTACAAACCCTATGATGTTTAATCCATACGCGCACAAATATAATGGACACCAAAGGACTGTACCATATCAACATACAACTCTAATGAACCAAAGACGTTTAACCATTTAATCTAAGAACAAAGAATCTACGCAAACATGACATAGATCATAGGATTATAACCTATAGCATCAAACACCATGTTTACATAGGACAGTACAGAGGTGTGTGGGAGGATGAACCACTGCATACTAGGAGGATTAGGTGATGGAGGTGGAGGTGAAGATGGTGAAGAGGGCGGCGGCGGCGCGGGGGACTCCTTTCTCGCCGCCAGTATCATGAGGGAGCACTGCCCCTTAGCCCCCTTCCTTCATGGATTCTTGGAAGCCCTCCCCCATGGAGATGGGATCCATGGGGGAGGAAAAAGCGTGGCTTTGGTGGCTGCAAATTCGTGGGTGGAGATGCCCTGGGCGTATTAGGTTTCATCCCTTTATATAGCTTTTCGGATTCCCATCATCCCATCTTGGGTTACAGTAAGTAAGGCCTAAAAGGCCCGTCCAGACTCGGAATCAGCTAAATTTTATGTCCAAAATGTTTGTCGTGAAATTTCCAACAACTTTGTAGTTGAAGAGTATTCTGTTGACGCTGTCTTTGACCTAAAACGTGACCAACTTCAAAAAGAGTTCTGAGACAGATTTCTGGAAAAATCCCAATTTGACTCCAACAAGGTTTCCACTTGTATTCTTGGTAATTCCTACACATCAAAGTGTAAAATAAGAACATTTTGCACTTTTGCAACTATTAGTAGGTTAGTCCAAATAAATCATAAACTTTATACAAAAAGGAATGTCAAAAGCATATTATTAGCATAAAACCATCAAAAATTATAGATACATTATGGACGTATCAACATCCCAAGCTTAGTTCCTGCTCGTCCTCGAGTAGTTAAACGATCAAAACAATATAATTTTTGATGTGACATGCAGACAACACAATCTTGATCATCATTATTGTAAAAGCATTGATAGCTGGGATTAAGGTACTCTAAACATGAATCATGAAAGATAGAGTTCTATCAATAAGACATAGCAACTATGTTGTAAAATGAAAAGGCACAAACAAAAGATTCATTAATAACAATGCATTACAATACATTTGTTTGTTTCACATAAAGAAAGCATAATGAGAATGGTATTCAGCTTGCCCCTTATAGAATAGCAAAACATAAATGCATAGGACACCTTCAAAGTTCGTAAGGGTGATTAGATACAAATAGTTTAAGAACAAGCAATATCAAAGTTATGCATCAATCAACAAGTCTTGGTACAATGCACATTAAACTAAGAATGGCCACTATGCTCTCTTAATAGGTGCATAAAGATAGAAGATGAAGACTCAACATAAAAGTAAAAAAAAGTCCTTTTTGGAAGAAAGCAGGGATTCAAGTCTCATAAAGAGCTTCCAAAATTATGGTACTTATTAGCTATTATCTCTCACTACCCCTATCATAAGCATCTTTAAGTGATTAAGGTTAAAGTGACACAACTAAGAGGATATGCTTGACACGTTATAAGTTGAAATCTCATGCCTCTTACTTACGAGTACCGAACCCCATGCTACTCAACTTCAGTCACAATTAAGCTCTTGTCATTGTAAGTACATATGTATCATAGAGAACCGCCAACGGGGTACCCCTTGCACATGATACATGAGCTATCCCATAATCAAAATGATAAGGCAAACAGACAATAAGCATCTCAGCAATCTTTTTATTTGCTATTTGCATAGGTTTTTATTGAGGATGCTTCATAGAGTGCTCATTATGGTTATGCTGCAAGTTTCTACCATGATTAGGCATGGCTTACGCTAGCGGCCCAGACGTTTCTATAACACACATACAAACTCCATGATCTTACAAGTTCCCCTTTTATTTCACACCGCCGAGATCCATAAGCAAAAGAATCATGATATCAAGCGAATATAAGTGCAATGTTGAAAGCATTCCCCAAGATACATGGTTATGCTAACGTCAAATTATAAAGCGCAAGCATATACGCAACAAAGATGGACACAATGATTCAAGTTTATTAAGTGCAAGAAAATAAAGTGTACCATCAAGTTCGTGAGAGCTTTAATCACTAATTTTCACATAACAAGTTTAATTTGGAAGGTAGATAAAAGCATGAATATACTTGGAATAGCAAATGCTAATAGGTAGGTATGGTGGACTCTTTGGGATACCTTGGTTTTATTTGGAGTTGGATGCATGAGTGGAAGTCATACTTGGTTATGGAGGCTAGCAAAAGACTGGGAGCGACCAATTAAAAGTGCAATAATGGCCATAATCATGCAAAGCGACAAAACATCATTAATTAAAGCATAAAATGATATTGCAAGTCAAAAACTAAAGGATCATAAAGGCTATGGTGACTTGGGATAGTCATAACATGGTGTGAGCATGCGCCAAGTCAACCCAAATAAAGCATCAAAGGAGAATACCACAATACTATGCTTTAATATGCTAAAACAACACATGATTCTTTCAAGGCACATTAAGCAATCTCAATTGTTTATAACATGTCATGCTACAACAAAAATCACTAAGAATAAAGCCAAAACAATATCAAGCATGACATGACAAAGCATAGGCCACCATCCAAAACGAGCTCCTTTTACCACTTAAGCATGAACTTTTCCTACTCTTTTCCAATCCAAACCACACTTATTTGAAAACTAATGTATGGAAGAGGGGGTCCAACTAATTTATTCAAGCAAACTAAGAAAACCAAGCAAACGAAAACGAAGACGCTCCAAGAACAACACAACTGTGCATGAAACAATAAAAAATGAAGTGTTTGGAAGAAACCTGAGATTTTTATTGATGAAGAAGGGGATGCCTTGGGCATCCCCAAGCTTTGACTCTTGTACTTCTTGGATATTTCTTGGGATGACACACGTGGCATCCCAAGCTTGAGCTTTAGTCCATTCTTCATCTCATTACATCAATCTTTTCATACACCAGAAATTTTTCCTTCATACAAAACTTCACACAATCTTTATTAGCAACATTAGTGCACTCAAGATAATAAGTCTTTGGGTTCAGTTCCAACACCAATAAAACTTCCATTAAAACACAAGATACTGTAGCACTTCCCTCAAAAAGCTCAATTACCCAAAAATAACCCAAAAAGGAATCAACAAGAAGCAAATGCAAATAATGGCAGAAATCTATCAAAACAGACCAGCAGGTAAAGACCAATTTTTTTGAAGACCTTATGTTGCTTAAATCTAAAAGTGTTGAAATAACGAAAGTTAGATAACAACCTGGGGCAGAAGTAAAAAAAATCACAGCTCAAACCTACGTACAGAGATTTTACACGAATTTTTAGAGCGAAACACAAAAATCTGTTTCGGGATAGCAACTTTCCCAAGCATTACTGCTCTCTCATTAGAGGTTACTCTTGGCACAAAAAGCAAATAAAAAGGATAAGGAGAGGTTATTACAGAGGTAATAACCTCCAAGACTCATCTAAAACTTTTGGGTTATCTTCCAATAAGTATTTTTCTTTAACGCCTTTGAGTTAGGCATAGGAGCAAGATTCAAGTATTTTCGAATGAATAAGCATTAAGATCAATACCAGAAATATCTTTCTTTTTTAAGGCTTCATGCATTCCTACAAGTTTTTAACTAAAAAGATTCCATGGAAAGATTTGTTTTGGTTTCATAGGCATGAACACAAGTGTTCAAGGTCACCCCTCACTTAACCATTACTCATCTTTCCAATCACTTTCCTTTTTGAAAATGTTTTTAGGTAACAAGTACAACTAATTTTTTTATAATTCGCATTCTCTATTCATACTAAGATAGAGAACAACTTAAAACTGAAAGTAAAACCTACATAGAGATAAAGCAAACAAGTGCACACAAGAATATTCATCCATACGCTATTGCTCCCCGGCAACAGCGCCAGAAAAGGTCTTGATAACCCACAAGTATATAGGGGATAGTGTGTAGCCTTTTCGATAAGTAAGAGTGTCGAACCCAACTAGGAGCTAAAGGTAGGATAAATATTCTCTCAAGTTGTATCAACCACTGATACAACTCTACGCACACTAAACGTTTGTATTATCTAGAAAAGAAAACTAGAGCAACAATACGAGTAATAGAGATAGCTTTGCATAATAATAAATAACAAGAAAGTAAAGCTAGTTGCTGCAGCAATAAAATACACTAAACTAATAGAACCATGAGTGTGGAATAGTGGTGGTAATTGTGGTGGCTTTGTCCAAATTTAAATAGCGAATAGATCAGGTTCATTGTCTTCGATGCAGTTTTCTATGTGGGAGAGGCTAAATATACATGCGCTTCACTACTTGGAATTACATGTACTATATGATTGGATTGTTAGCAAACATCCGTAAGTAAATCGGGACTAAAAGGCCCGTCCGGACTCGGAATCAGCTAAATTTTATATCCAAAACGCTTGTCGCGAAATTTTCAACAACTTTGTAGTTGAAGAGTTTTCCGTTTGACGCAGTCTTCGACCCGAAATGTGACCATCTTCAAAAAGAGTTCTGAGACAGATTTCTGGAAAAATCCCAATTTGACTCCAACAAGGTTTCCACTTGTATTCTTGGTAATTCCTACACATCAAAGTGTAAAACAAGAATATTATGCACTTTTGCAACTATTAGTAGGTTAGTCCAAATAAATCATAAACTTTATACAAAAAGGAGTGTCAAAAGCATATTATTAGCATAAAACCATCAAAAATTATAGATACATTATGGACGTATCAAAAGCCCAACCTACGCCCATCGTCACATCTTGTACCTTGCCATGATCTCCAACTTACGCCAAGTTCACATTGACTCTATGGGAGGACCTAGGACAAATTTTTAGAGGGGCTACGAATATGGTGCAAATATCTTCGCTAAGTGGGGGGAAATCAGTCTTTAGCTCAACATAGAACAAGGTGACTGAAAATTAAGTAGGGGCAGCTGCCCCATTGACTACATGCTGGATCCACCCTTGTTGACTCCAAAGGTGAATCATTTCTTCCATGCGGGTCCAATTCCTCCCTTTGTGAATGGTATACTATTTCATACTCTGTCCTATGACAATGCTAGGTTGATGATGGGGAGAGTATGTGAGCATAGGAGGAAGGCTCAAGAGTACACATACTCAAGCTCGACAAGGTTGAAGCATGTAAGAAATGAAGAAAGAAGAAATGAACTAAAAAACTATCTCGGTGCCAGGCCTGGTACACCGGCTCATAGACCTATCAACCCAATCCCTAGATGGGTACAACTACTCTATATTGGGTCGGGCTACTAAAGCATTATGTCCCCAGCCCGGTACACCGACTCTATACCATGTCGGGCTACTAAAGTGTCCCGGTCCCCTGGTACACAAGATCTCACATCAACCCATCCGGTCCCCAACCCGGTACACCGGAACCCATATGCACCGGTCCATTCTGCACTCATTATGGCCGAATTGAAACCAGACACCTCTGCCTATGCAAGTGTAATAGCCATGTTCCTTGTATCTTATCCCCCTTAGCCCTTGGACTACATATAGCCACATATTCCTTCCCTTATGGAGAAGATTCCGAAGTGTATACCAAGGCCTCTCTAGATTGAATCCATGATTTATACAAGATCTCTTCAAGCACTTGATATCTCTATGGATTGGCTCTCTATTGCTACCTAGTCTTTCCATTTGGATTCTACTTAGATCAATCTCTTCCCCTCCCTAGACTCTATCAATGTCTTGTCAATCTTTCACAAGGGATTCTACCTTGTCTTCGTCTAGTGATTTTATTGGGTTGCCGGTTCAGGACAACGAGAACAAACTTTGGAATTGTATCGGGTGTAGTGTGCGTATTTATCGTGTTCTTAATCTCCTCTTTCAAATCGCCCACGGATCCATGAAGATCGGGCAAAACCCAAGGGTATTTTTTCTTTGATTTGGAGTTGGTGACATCTTGATACCCTCTCGGTTGTTTTTTTACATACTTTGTGAGATGGTTTTAACACCACCTTATCTCGGTTAGATTATTTTTGCTTGTTTATAAAGAGAGATGAAATCATGTTTCGAGAGCGTAAACAAGGCCCGGGGAAAAAGAAGAACCCTCGGCCTTAAAACAATAGTCAATATTTATAATATATAATTAAAGTTAATGCTAGTCAACACCAGTGATGCATTATACGTTATTTTGCGTCCAAGTTTTTCACATTCTTTCATTCAATATTTATATCTGGAATACTAATAGTTACGTTCATATTGACCTATAATAAAACATATTAACTTAAATTATTAATAAATATCTATGTGACTTAATCAACTGGTATTTTTTTCATTGTCATGCATAACTTTTAGATGAAATGACTATTTGGTACCACAAGAGAAGTGTTACCGACACCAAAGAGTCCGTGATGGCGAGACGTGCGGATGATGTAGACAAACCAATGAGTTGTTGTTTTATTATTTGCAGTGGTAGAATCAATCAATAATCTTATCCTTCTTAGATCCGGGTTGTGTAAAACAAAGTAAAAATCATCTAGGCATACGTAATTTTACCATTAAACACTTGAAGTGAATAAAAACAATATTGATATTTGTACATGTTTTATTAAATATTTCTTGTATATTATGTCCACTCGGATGAATCCATGATCTCCGTGGATGTAAATTTTTTCCAGTAATTCTCAAAAAAAGGTTAAATTGCACTGGCGTCCCGCATGAGCTGCCTCTTGCAACCCTAAATGGGGTTGTCTAACTCCGATCTCAGATGAATTTTGGGTCCAAAGTCCTATTTCGGTCCCAAAAGTTGAGTTTGTTGCAAAATGAAATTAAGTAACATTGATAAATAATAATTTTCTATTTAAGCTGTCAATGTAGAACTGATCCTGGCTGCATTACGCGTGCGCTGTTTTATTCTATAGAAATGGAAATATTTATCCTCCGTGGCCCACATGCATGTATGCAGCCGAACTAGTCTAGCAAGTGAGGTGGGTCCCTGGGTCGACGCCGAACTGGCGGCAGTAGCCCTTGTAGTAGCCTATCCGCGCGATCACCTCTGGAACGTTCCTGCCGTCGCATTCTAGGTCGCCATTGATGGCCCTGGTCGTGGCGCCGAAGCCCTGCGGCAACACTCTGTGGACATAGGTCATCCAGTACCACAGCGCCGATTTGAACGACACGAGCGGGTCCCGCGCCACAATCCCCGGGTTCCTCAGCCCGTCGAAGCCGATGTCCCTCCCCGCCGGCCCGTAGTTGTAGTTCCACGAGATCTGCAGCGGCCCGCGCCCATAGTAGCCCTGCCCAGGGGAGCACGGCCACCTGCTGCTCGGGTCGCAGTAGTTGCTGCTCGCCCCGTCGACCTCCTCGATGTAGCAGAAAACTGCACATATATATTCGGAATTTTACATTTTGCATTGCTCCATTCGATCATGGCATCATGGCAAGCAGGCAAAACTTACATCCGGTCTCGTGAGTAACGTGGGCGAAGAAGGCGGCGATCTCGCGAATGGAGTCGTCAGTCGTGCCGTCTTTCCCGAAGCCAGGGTACGCAAGGGCGGCGGTCAAGAACACTTGACGTGTGTAGAAGCTCTTGCCGGGACACCAGTTGCCGGCCTTGGACTTGATCCCGTTGAAGAAGGACTCGGTGACGATGCTCTCCAAGGACACGCCACCGCCGCCGCCCCCGCCTCCCCCAATGCATGGGCCGGCTTGGCACCCTGCGCCACAGAAGGCACTGGTGGTGCCGCAGTAACCATACTTGCTGCAGCAGTAGCCTGCCTGGCAGCCGCAGTTCTGCGCTGCCGCCGGACCGGCAGCGGCGGAGAGGAGGGCAACTGCTATCCCAAGAGCCATGAACGAGAAGACAGCCATGGGTGACTTCACCATGCTGAATTCGTTCTAGCTAGAGGTTGCTACAAGATTGTTTATGAGATGAGATGGCTCATGGCATGGTTTCGGTGGTTTATATAGAGATGGACGTCCATCTTCAGCTAGACCACTGACTCGTCGGCGGAGTTGGCAACTTATGTCCTGACGTGGGCAAAGAAGCAGGCGATCTCGCGCTTGGAGTTCGTCGGTCGTGCGGTCTCCGTTCAAGCTGGCACAGATTCGTAAACCATATTAATACCAATTGATAAGCCAGCCATGCGTGCATGGGAGACGTCGGTCGTGTGTTCTTTCCTGAGGCCGGTCAAGCCGGCAACCAGTAGAATTACTAATTCCAATTTGATAAGCAAGTACTACCTCCGTTTTCTGTTTGGGATTATTAGTACTAAGAGCCAAGTTTCTAATACCAAGATACTCCATAACTCCCCTTCATTAATCTATGTATGCACCAATAGTCTTACATGTATTAGAGAAGTGAGAAAAAAAGAAGAACATGCATTAAACGAGAGACTAATAAATAAGATAGCCCTTATAATTTTAAACAATATAAAAAAGCTCTCCTGACCTATAATCCGAACAGAGGTAGTAAGTACACCATATTACGGCTGGCTCGTCGGCGGAGTGGGCAACTCACGTCCTGTCTCGAGCGTGACGTAGGTAAAGAAGGCGACGAGCTCGTCCTTGGAGTCGTCAGTCGTGCAGCTTTCTCCGAGCTGGCACAGCTGTGTAACCATATTAATAACAATTTGATAAGCAAGTACACCAAGTACACCAACAATGCTACACCTAGACGCATAGTAAGCCTTTTATTATTGACTGCTATATGCCTCCTTGTTTGAACAAATTTAACGAACAGATCAATAAAACTTTGGACTAGATAGGTCTCAGTTCGACTGTACGTGTGTGCGCGCTGGATTAGAGATCTCCGCACGGGGCCCTAATCGCCCATAAAGGGATATCGGGGGCGCCGATAGCCGAATTGACGTCCAGTCCATCCCCAATTTGTTTTTGGCGGCGGCGTGACCCGTTTTATTATCCCGTGCCGCCAGGCCAAATCCAACCGAGGGGGGCGGGAGGGGGGGGGGGCTAGCGGGGGCGCCGGATGCTGCGTTTCTGGCGGGAAGGAGTAGAGAAGGTGGCGCGCGAAATGACTGGTCGTCGCGGGCCAGCCCTATCAGCGTCAACGGCCGACGCATTCGGTCTACGCTCGGTCCGTCTTCCTCCTAGCCTTTCCGCCCCAGTAATGGCGCTGCTACCCGCCGATCGGCCTTTTGCAGGCGAGCGGCCGATGCGTCCCGTCCGCCACGCCTCCCTCCTTGCCTGCTGCGCCACGCCCACGCATTCAATGGCCGTCTCCCTCGTCTGGGCATTAAAAACTCTTCTTCTCCGCTCTTTCCACGCATTCCATCCTCGCAGCCCCCTCTCCCGTCTTTCCCAACCACCCACCCGTCGGCCATGGAGAAGTTTTCCGGAGATGGCGCCGACGCGAACGGTTTCGGTCGCTGTGGAAGGCGGGCTACCCAGCGCCACCAGACATGCGGTGTCCTTACAACTGGGTCCTCAGTGGCCAGACGCGCCAGGAAGAGATCTACCGGCAGTACTGGGACGTCCTCTCGCCGAAGGAGTAGAACGATTTCTCCTGGGATCCCGACAACATGCCAGCGTGGGACGCGTTCTTCGAGGACCAACACTAGTCCCACCTCGAAGCCTACGACGAAAATAGGCCCCCACCGGAGGACAACAACCTCGAAGGGTGGAGCGGGTGGTGGAGCGCCCCAGGTAGGACACTCGCCTAGGTCCTCGCCTACATCGCTGGCGGCAACAACCCGCAACTGACGATGCCTCTGCGCTACCCGAACCAGCGGTGGGCGCCGCACCACGCCGCCCACTGTTCCTCGACGTCCTCCTCACCGAGGTCTTCGTTACTGTCAGCTTGTTACTCCCTGTACTCCACGCCGTCGCCGTGCTTCTCCGCTCTCCTCGCCACCGGTGGAGGACGAGTACAAGGAGACCCCTCCATCGCAGCAGTCGCCCAGGCGCTCCGGCGGCGTCGCAAATAGGGTTTGACGTGCGCCATCCCTCCTCGTGACCGCCAGCATGTAATGCCCCAGCATTTAGGGCTAAGGAAGACAGTTTGTGCATTTGCATTCATGCATAAAAGAATTTGGCGTAATTTTTTTGCAAACTAAAACCCAAGGAAGATCAGAGTTTCTTTCACTAGATTGAGATAGCGTTTAGCTCATTCTGCCGATTGTTATAAATTTTGACATGATCTCTAGAAACTCCGTGTTATTTTGGGGAAATAATTTGAATTCACATTCAAATTTGAAACTACTATTGAAATGATTCAAAATAAAAGTATTTAGGAAATTAATGTTTTGAAGTAGATTTTAAATATTCAATTTGAATTATTAGGTATTACATTAAAGAATAGCAATACAAGTAAGTAGAAACTCTTATTCCTTTCTTTATTCCATAATTACAATATAAATAGAAATGAATAAGTAAAAAGGTATACAAAATAAAAAATTATAAATAATAAGAAAAGTAAACTTTATTGAATCATCTATGCACAATACATTGTTCTTACAAGGAGAAAAAGATTACAAAAGTAATAAAGGAAAAACCTAAACTATTTCCTAATTAATGCTAATCTAAATATTCGTGATCTTCTTTGAAACTTCTTGTACCTGCAAACAAAATAGTAAACAAAAGAAAGAAATGGAAATTATTGTTAATACTATTGCTCTCAGCTATGAACAGTGAAGTGCACTGTTCAGGTTACATCACTGAGAAATTTCAAATGGAAGGGAAAATTTTCACCAAAATACGATATATGTTTCTTAAATCATAAAGGCTTTAGTGCCACATCATCAGCCGAGAGGGGCAAGTTTCATCAGGACAGACAAATGTAAAAGGGTCAAAAGATCAGATTTCACTTGAATTGATCCACAAGTTGATACACACACTGATCCACAAGTTGATACACACAGACACACAACACTGTCATGCATGCAATAATGCATTGCTGTCGACACAAGGGAGAAGGTAGACACTAAAAAAGGCACTATCGTAGGGAACAACAAGTTTCTTTGTTGTTAGCCGAAAGTTCATCTTAGCAAGAACACAAGAACCCACCACTAGAACTTGATAGACCTTCACCAGATCAACCAACAAATCACCACAGAAACCCAACCGAAAACTACACAAGATGGTCACCTAAAGGAGGGGTGGTTTAGGAGGACAACAAGGCCAAGCAGGAGCTAGGAGGAGAAGGTAATCAAGCAAAAAGGGCAGGTTCTTCATCATCAAGAACAAACCCCGAACCAAGAGTACAACAAGCTTCACAACAGCAACACTAACATCACCAAGTTGGTAAGCACAAGCAATCATGGTTTGTATTTGCCATATCAACCATAAGAGCATGATCTATTGAATGGTTGGATTCTCAGAGATGCACCCAAGTGGGGTGTATACTCATCATAGAATAGTTACAAGGATCAAGTAGTAGCTTTCCAAGATCTACAGTAAAGGTCTCGCACCTTGCATCATTGACCCAAACTGGTGTTTACTAGTTTTGAAACTAGATAACAACATATCTATTGATGAGCTACTATAGGGCACATTCCAAAGAATGGTAGCACCTCTGTAGAAGTTCTATCTTCCACCATATTCTAGATAAGATGTAGAAAATACAAACATCTGTATAAGAGCTATTCAAATCATCTTCCTAACAACATTATGAATCATTTATTTAAGCCATCTGTCACAAGGCTAGATATAGCAATGTACTCTAACCATAAGAAAGGAATCACTGTTTTAAGCTCGGTTCACAAGCATTAGGTCCATGTCATCTATCTAGTCCAAGGATTAGAAATCATAAACAAGATTCATTAGTTATTAAGCAGAAAATGAAACCATGAAGCCACCATGTATATCAGGCATCACTTATAATAACCACATCAACTTTTCATCACTGCTAGGAAAGATATAAATTTGTAGGCACTCAATCACATACCTTGAGCATAATCCAGGAAGTAAATCACCACCAACCTCACATAAGCCACATGTTATTCACAAGATGTGAGCCACCAGATTAACCACATGAGATAATCAACTGCTATAGCTAGTAATACTACTGAGCATCATCAGCCACTAGCAAGCCAAAGGCCAACAATAAATGACAAACTAGGAAATTATCTAGCTCAATTCAATCTAACCACTATCCACATATAATTTTAGCAGTTATATGGACCCTAGAACACAAACCCTAATCAGGGTTAACCATCACACAGTGGGGAATCCACAAAGGGGATTCTAGTGAGGAACAGAGAGAATAGGAGGATAAAAACGACTTACCCATGGTCCTCGCTAGATACTAGAAGAGGAAGCATAGGTTGGCCAGCGATGAAGCACATGACAACATGGGGAGCACCTCAGGGTGCTACAACCCGCACCAAGCCGCAGTCACGGCAGTCACAGGAGAAGGAGACGACACAAACCAGCACCATCGTGCCACCAGCATACCAAGGCGGAGCCAAAAGTGCGTCGGAGCACCACAACATCGACAATGGTGCAAACCCTAGGCATCAAAGAGAGACAGAGAGGAGTGCGACCAAAGGAGGGATCCCACATCAAATTGAGCTAGGCCAGTCAACGCAGCGTCGTCGATTGTGTCATCTCGCACCACGACGGCGGCTGGGAAGGCCAGAGCCGGTCGGGGTCGAGCGGAGGTAGCAACGACAACGTCAGGTCACCATAGAGAGGAGAGAAAGGGTGTGCATGAGCGAGAGATAGCGAGAGGGAGTACGGGGCCGATAGGGGCCTGCCTAGTGAGTGATTGTGGGTTTAACTCCAAACCACGGGGTTGAGCCAGGCTGGGCTAGCCCAATGGGCCAGGGCCAGGTTTTAATAAAAGAGGTTGAATCAATAATTTCTAAATTACAAAAATACCCATGATGGTATTTTGATCCTAGAAAAATAAATAAAAATTCTAAAAATACAAATTATATCTATAAATGTTCATAAAAATGTGGCCAATTCAATAAAAATACTAACTTCTATTTTAGAATCATAAAATTAACTTAATTAATTTTAGGACAATAATTCCTACATAGAATTTTCTAAAATGAAGAGTAATACTTAAAAATAAATAGAAATACACTTTTATGATCCTAAATAAAAACTTTATGTAAGACAAATACTACAATATATTTTAGCATAATAAAATTTAAAATAATTACTTTAATGTAATAAATACTTTAAGGAATTTTCTAAAAATAAAGATAATACTTAAAAATAAGTAAAAATCATTTTGAAGATTCTCAATAAATACTAAATGGATTAAAAAAATATTAGTTTGTAATTTGACGTAATATAATTAGAATGTGTATCCGAAAACACTTATTTCTTTATGAAATTTTATTAAAATAAGAGTAAGACTCAAGAATATATAAAAATAACTTGTAAGAACTTGAAAATGTATATTTTACTATAAAAATGTTAACCATGCTATTTTAAAAGGTTTTAAGATTTCTAAATTAATAAATCCTTAGTTGTCTATCTGATTCAAATAAAAGCTTGTTTTATCATAAAGAACACTCTTGAACATTATTTTTAAAGTAAGGATAACTATATATAATCCTATAAAACGTTGTATTTCTAAAAAGAATCTTTGAAGTCTAAAATACTAAACCTAAAACCATGATCATGGTTTATCATAAAACCTAAGTGTAAGTTATTAATACTCCTTTAGAGTCTTAAATCAACTATAACCAATAACTTCAATCCAACCTTTAACATCATTCAATTATATCGATGGTGAATGATCTCATATCTCAAACCTTACCTAACATGACTTTAGAGCTTAATAGGAATGTAACAAATCGTATAATGAGATTACCGTATCTCATAATTATCTTTAACTATATAATCTACTTAGCATCGACTTGCTAAGTTTAGATTCATAGAGCTATATTCAATACCTATATAAATCCATCTTCGATCATATCGAAGAAGACTTTTAAACTCGACCATGATATAAAACTACTACATCCTAATCCAAGTTATTTTTTATAGTTAACTTTGGTCTGTTACTTAACCGTGAGAGGTGCATTAACTTAAGATCATTAGAGCGATTCAAATAGAGAACACTACAAATTGTTTAACTTAATATAATAAGTATTTCCATCAAAAGTTATTCGTTTTGCCACTTCAAACAAAAGCTTTAGTCATTCTACTAGCCACCACCCACTTGAAATATAATATCATTAAAAGTGCTTACCAATCAACATCTACTAACAACTTTCATTGTAATTTAGTTTCATCACTTGTCAATTACTTTTAGAAGCTTAGTAAGTATTTATTTGTAAAGTTAACTTAATTGTAACACAAATGTTTCATAAATCACCAAACTCAATCCATACCGATACATGGGTATTTACTTTGGGATTACAAGATGCATAACATTATCTATGCATAATAGCATGTTGCTTATTTAAATATTAGTCCTTGTCGGACCAATGATGCTGTTTTTAGATATTGAAGTTTATACTAACTAGAAGACCTTGACTACATAATCTTGTAGTGAAAAAGGCAAGTTCACACTTGCTCATGTCCTTTGGTTATTTCCTATCAAATATTTGCAAATCAAATGTTTTCATAACCTGCATTTTGAAAAGGTCAGAAAACTCTATTTTCATAATGATATGATTATGGGTTATTTACCATATGGTAATGAACTGCTAGTTAAGTTCCAGTTGTACAGGAACATAATACCTAGGACTTAAGAACAAGTGTCGCCAGTGATTCTAGCGCCGTATAATACGCGTTAACCATAAGACTTGAAATGGGACGGTAAAGTCATCTGGATCTTCTTCCTTTCGTGTGTAGCGGACAACCTTTACACGACGGTGTGATTCCTTGCGTGGATCCAGAAACACGGGTGGGAACCCTTAAGCCCCGCATTTTTGGTGTCTAGATTATCTATGAGGAGCTTCTAGTGGTACGGTCGGTCCTTTTAATGAAACTTTCCAGGGCATAACCAGCTCATAGAGTCTTTAGGGGCCTATCAAAGTTGTAGCTTGCCCGAAAGGGGGCTTAACAGAGATGTGGCGGCTTGAAGGAAGTATGGACAAGCTCGCTACTTGGATGTGCAACAAGGCTAAAGTCTCTTATGGGTAAAACAACGCACCTCTGTAGAGTGTATAAAAATGTTTCATGTTACTCCCTATTCTAGGAAGGAGCTGTGAACGCTGTAGGAAAGGAACTCCACGAAGTTCTAATCAACTTGTGAAGGCTGACGGACATAGTTTTTCAAATAAAAGCACCTTTGAAGAAATATTTACGAAAACCTGTATAACCTATGACCTTTGGTTTGTGGTTGTAGCTAGTGTATCAAAGACTCTATTTTAGTGAACTTGCTAAGTAGGCTCGTACAAAACCGTACCTTATTAACCCTTGCTAGATTTCAGAGCAATCAATGGTGAACCTAGAAGGTGAAACACCTTGAAGAACTGAAGACATCCAGAGGAGATCAACAGGATCAACAACTACATCCGAAAACCTAGAAGTCAAACTAAACCGTAGCATATAAATACTCTTAGAAACCATAACCTACTTCTATAGAGAATTGTTGTAGCAGCAATCACAAGCCATAGTTATATGGTAGTGGTACTTCTAGAATCGACTTCGAGTTGCTATTTCTGGTTCTCTTTTGTAAATTATAATCCTCGTTATATCGAGGAAGTTTCTGGATCTTGTAATGTGCTATATGTAATCTATGTCTTATTTTGGACCCGAGATGTTTCTGTTGTACCACTTCGAGGGATATCATACTGGTGAAACGGTGTTTCATTTGTGTTGTATCAATGACTATAGTATACTACATCATGCAGTGATATGCTGGGTCACCGCACTGCGCCTCCCCAGTCCCCATCGCCAGGTCAAGTGGAGTGGACGCCACCGGAGTATAAGGTGGCCGCCCTCTAGCTGAAGATCGAGGATGACCCAAAGGAGTTTCCGGGCCAGCATGCCGCTGAGCGCGCCTCCTTCGAGGCCGTGCCGCCAGCAATGGACGCATTCACCGAGGCTTGGTCCACGTCGGAGTACCGGCGCGAGCAGGCCGAGCGTGCGCATCGCCTTGGCCTGTTCATCGACCTAGAGGGCAACGACAAACTTGATAACTGCTAGACCATCCGCCTGAGATATATTTCATTTGAACTTCAGGAATTCCTTAGAGCGTCCCTAGCATACACCAAAAACTCGCGCGAGCTGAGGAATTCCTGCAGTTTTTTCTTGTTTTTTGTCCAAATTCTTACCCAAACAGACCTGTAAACACGGTCCGGCGCGTAAATTTTTTTCGGTGGCTAGAGATTTCGCAGTGTGGACCCCTTTATGTAGGGGTCGCAAGTCTATCTCTAGATCGAGACCCGAGTCTATTTCCCCTCCTCCGCCGCTCCGCTACCGTATCGGCGTCGTGCAGCAGATCGACCCCTCCCAACGCCATTTAATCAGAGTCTGTGCGGTGACCCAGCATGCCATTGCATGTGTAGTACACTATAGTCGTTGACATGATATTCACAGAACACCATTTCGTAAATATCACATCTCTCAGTGTGGTACAACAGAAACATTGCGGGTCCAAAGTACAAACATACACACTTCAGTATTATTCCAATACCAGAAGTTCGAGACTTCAAGAGATTCAAACTTACAGACCAAATAACTTATTTCATAAGTTTAGCGGAATAACGAAAAACACAACGGTAATAAAGACGTGAGCTCAACAGCTTATTCTATAGAGTTCGTGCTGCTCGGCTCAACCTAGGTAACTAAAGTACGGCCGGCCAACTACTCTGACTCGTAGTCCACTCCTTCGATTCCACCGGATAGGTCCGGTTCTTCATAGTAGATGTCGTTCTGGACCTCCGTAGCATACACCTGGTCCTTCTTCTGGCCCTCCGAGTCTAGCAAGGGGTTCAAAGGAAAGAGTGAGTAACAACGTTACCCAGCAAGTTCACTATATGCAAGGTGGGAAGTTTGATGCTCTATCTACCATCTCAGACTATAAGTCCTTGGTACTATGCAGTTTTAATAAATATTTCTTCAATGATTGATTTTATTAGCAAAAACTATGCCCATCAGCCTTTACAGGTTGACCAGAACTTCATGGAGTTCCTTTCCTGCCGCGTTCCTAGCTACTTCTCGAAACAGGGAGTAACATGTCACAATTCTTACACTCTGCAGATGTGTGTTGCTTTACGAATAAGAGACCAACTCCTTGTTGCACAACCGGGCGTACTTTCCCGTCCACAATTCCATGATGTGGGGCCTAGTAGATGATCTAAGACAATCACTGCCCCCTTCGCGACCCCGCATGTCCCCTTGGTGTACGCCATGCTCATATCTTGAATTACGGCAATGGTTAGTACAGACCGTCAGATGCCAGAACTATCGTGGGACGTTGAGGGTTCCCACCCATATGCTGCATATCCTCTATGAATTACCAATAAATGCATGCTACGAGGATAACGGCCACGACCTGGCCATCCGGATGCATGCGAGAGGAACAAGATACAACTGACTTCTCCGTCCCATTCCAAATCTTATGGTTAACGTGTAATATACGGCGCTAGAATAACTGATGTCATGGGTTATTAAGTCCTAGTTGTTTTGCAATTGGAATCGTAGATTCCCCTACAATTCTTAGTATTTATCATCACTTAGGATGATAATAGCATTTCATTTTTTTGGGAAAATACTTATTTTCTGTCTCCTTTAGAACATAGGTGATAACACACAATTTTCAAATACTTTCATAAAGATTCTTCAAAGGACATGAGCAAGTGATGAACTTGCCTTGTGACTGCAAGGTGGTGAAGTCGGATACTTTCACCTAACCTTGAGCTCTGGTTTCTACAAAAAACCATTATTACCCGGTAAGGACAATATTTAAAGAAGCAATATGCAATGCCTAGTAATTGTTGGAAATATGCCCTAGAGACAAATAGTAATAAGGACTATTATCATATTTCATATAGTTTATGATTAAATTTTATATCATGCTATAGTTGTATTGAGTGGAAACATCAATACACGTGTGATATATAAACAACCAGGGGTTCCCAGTGAAACTTTAGTCACTGGTTCATTGGTCAACAGATGATCAAGTTTCCTGATCATGTGGCATTTATGCCAGTTGGAAATGGAGTCAACTCATTCTGAGAATGAGATGATGAACCAATACCCAACCTAAACATCATGACCCAATCATGTCACAAAGTTTAAGTTACGATGATTAGAAATGGATCCTCGTAGACTATTCCTTAGACCGTGAGGCTATATCAATCACTGTCTCTCGAGAGTGCTTAGATAGCATCAAGCGCCATCCGGTAATATGGTGGTTATAAAGGTGTGTTCAGGTACTCGGAGGAAACTATAGAGGCAATATATGTCAAGAGCGGGATTTGTCCGTCCACGTGACGGAAATATACTCAAGGGCCCAATCAGAGAAGTTATATCCAATAGCTACGCAGCATCTTATTTCATCACAGGGATATCACTTGTCAGAACAAGTCAAGTAGCATTATTCGGAAATGAGATTGAACACGACATGGTGATGTCATTGATCAGATCTCGGGCAATGCAAGTATCGAGAGATAAAGGGAATAAGACACGACCGTCCCGGTTCAAACGACAAAAGATCTTCGTGGAACACACATGGGTCACATGGCCATCCAGGTCCCTCTGTTGATCATTGGTCCGGGAGTGTCCTGACCATGTCTGGAGTGTTCCCGAACCATAGGGTATCACGCTTAAGGGTTTGATGATGCTTAGAGAGTGTTTATAAGATCGGAAGAATCCTCGAAGAAGAGAAGAGAGAAAACTGGAAGGGTTTCGGTAAGTACGGAGGATGTCCAAAGTGGAGGTGGAAGGTGTTCCATAACCACGGAGGTTGAATAATATGTGAATGAATGTTAACTATTGATTTAATCATTTATTCATAATTATTTAATAAAGATAAATCAATTAAAAGGTCAAAAGGATTAATGGGCCAATTCCGGAGGGAAGAGGGCCCATTAGGGAAAGGCAAGAGGGGAGAAGGGGCAAGGGGGTGGCCGGCTGGGCCAAGTCCCCCTGCGCGGGGCCCACTAGGGCCGGGCCGCGACTGCCCCCCTCTCCCTCTCCTTTAGTCCCACCCCGGGACTTTGAGGGAGGTAGTACCTCCCCTCCCCCTATATATAGTGGGGGTATTTGGCCAGATAAATACACACAATATTCAATAAAGGTCTTCTCACTTTTGGGAAGAACTCCAATTGATACTCTCTCTCTCTCTCTCTCTCTCTCTCTCTCTCTCTCTCTCTCTCTCTCTCTCTCATGACCGTGGTCCCAAGTTCGGACTGCGCGGACGAGAGACATCTTCACCGTGGAGCACCGTCGCGCTGCGTGATTTGGATCCAGGAGCTCTACTTCCGCAACTGCTGCTGGATCAGGGAAGCGGGAGTCATCGCCAGGCACCAGACATGTGTAACTCCCCGCAAGGTGTCGCACTTGAGGCACTCAAGTCGTTGGAGCGCAAGGTCTTCGTCACGACCTTGAGGTCAGCTTCGGCTCGTCTACATCAGCCATGCTCTCCTAAGCGTTGACAACGCTTTTCGGTCTTCAAGGGTAAGTTCATGAAAAACCCCTCCCGTTACTGTATTACTAATAGATAGGTCCTGGCAGCATCAGGGGTTCAGGGGCGTAGGGTAAAATTTATTGTTTTCATGCGCGGAACCCCTACAGTGGTATCAGAGCTAGATCTATGCGTAGTAATACCAGTACGGGTAGAACACATGAGTTGTAGTGTGTGGGCGTTGATCTTTTAGTTGTTACCCTCCCACGTGTACTTGTGCCTACCGCAGTAATGCTTGATGAAGCAGCCCCCAACCGACTTTACGCGTTCATTCGCGAGACTGGTCCATGCTTGACATACGTCTTGTACCGTATAAACTGGCTTAGGGGGTGTCTGTCTCTCTTGCATTAGTTGGTATGCCATTTACAACGGAGGGCCCCGAAAGGGGTGTAGTATAGACAACTACTTGATCACCGTTGTGCTGAAAGTTCTTAGGTAAGAAAGGTTCTTGTGCGAAAGACCATTCAGCCACGTAAAATATGCAAAGATAAAGTAGAGGCATCTAACTTTGTTTTGCAAGGGGCGTTGCTGTGTGATATGGTTGTGGCAAAGGTAAAGCGATTACCTTATGTTACGTAGTAGTAGATAGTCACGGAGGTGACGGACTACCACGCCGGAAAGACACCGGTACCATGGTGTCTACGGCGTCGGAACCCTGGCGCCGGAATCTGGTGACGATGGATGGAAATCACGACACGAAGGACCATATCACATCGCATTTACATTCAATGTTATTATTTGTATATCTTATTGTGTGCTAGTTTTAGATACTCGATGGTAGCGTAATAAGATGATCCCTATTAAAATTACCAACGATTGTGTTCCCCCTTAGTGTGAACCACCAAGAAAGTTCTTCGGTATGAGGCGATCCATGGTATAGGTGTGGGTGTCAGACATATCTACGTTCCCATACAGTGGGTGTAAGCCATATTGCACAACAAATACACTAAGGTTGAGTTGGCGAGCCTAGCATGTGTAGACATGGCCTCGAAGCACCGATGGTCAAAAGATCGAGCACGAGTCGCATGAATGATGTGACCGACGTTTAGCATCCACCCTTGAACCCACATTGATGGCCGTGATGATCAGGGGAGATATGGGGAAAACGGGTCGTGTTATCACTAGGAACCCTTATGGGGATAGGTGTTTCTGAGTGGAGTTATTATTAACTCATTTAATTATAAACTTAGTGTAAATTCCTTTTGCAACAATAAATGTAGAAAATGGTTCTCCCCGAGATTACCTTCCCTATTGTCAATTGGTTAAAAGGAGAAAAGCTCAAGTTAGATGGATCCAACTTTTCTGCATGGGTCATGCGCCTTTATGATCTCCTTAGCGAGAACAAAGTGGCTGACTACATGATCTACGAGATGTACTTGGAGCCACCCTATATTCATGAGACCTAGGAGCAGCAGGATCTCCACTGCCGTCGTCGTGTGATGGCCACATTCATATCAGTAACGATGCGCCTCGGGATGGAAGATGGGCTATGGACAATTGTGGGAAGTCTCAATCCCCGAATGGTTATGGCACATCTGAGATCACATTTCGTGGAACAAGTGCGCATATGGGAGTATGAGCTGATGGGGGATTTCCTCTCCATAAAGATGGAGGAGGGCTCCTCATTAGACGATCACTTGTTGAGCATATATGATGCATACATGAGTCTGGCATACTTCCTGGACAACTGGTTCGCAAGCTCTTTTGCAGTAGGTGTTGTGCTACGGTCACCGCCACCAAGCTACCAAGCACAAGTCATGATTTGCATTATGAGAGGCTACGCGGAAACACAAGATTTCCACGAGTTCATATCACATTTCAGAGATGTGGTGGTTGAACCTGTTGTCACTGAGGTCATAAATGACAAAGGTATATATTTGATATACAATTTTATAAATGTTATAATCTTGCAAACACATTTGTAGTGTTAAGTATATTTGATACTTGTTCTGTTTTTCTGAAAACAGGTCCTTCTGCATGAGAGGTGCTTGCTGGAGAGGAGGTGACATTGCGTGTTGATGGCGAGCATGATGATGATGGCCAACGACACTCTCCCTCAACATTTATCACTTAGTTTATGTTTTAGGATGATTATTGTAATCAACAGATTGTGAACTTGTTTAGTGTGTCTCACATTTTGTGAGACGGTTATTCATATGAGTTTGTAACAAATAGTTGTTCCACTTTTATGAATGATTTCTAGTTGTGTTCATATCTTGTTTGATTATATGTGAATTATCCTTGTTGTTTGAAACTAATTGATAATGCATGAACATTTGTAAAATGAAATGCTTTAAAAATACCCAACTTAATGATATGTTCACTAATGAATGAAACCATTGTTTAAATTCAAAAGTTATGTGATAATATGTGAAAGACATTTGATTTCTTATCATATGTAAATCATGCCTAAGTTTGGGAAAATAACTTGAATACTGTGTATTACTTGAATACAAAGTGTTTAATGAATTGTTAAAAGTAAATACATATTCGATGTATTGTGTTTTAATGAAAATGGCAATTATCATTATATGATTGTTTAAATGTGTAAAGAAGTTTACAAAAAGAAACATGTGTATGAAACTATTTGATTTGATCAAAGTGTTTCATCAACAAAGGGTATAAATATAAAAGATAATCTAATTACTACGATTTGATCAAGAGTAATGAAATTCAACTTTATAAGATTGGCATAAAAGAAATTGTGGAATGCAAAGTGTTTTGAAACGTCAAAAATGCAAAGCATCACAATGTTACATTAGATATCAAAGTGGGTGAATAGATGGCGGCAAATAAATCGTTGTAGTGTAGATGTAGAGATCAGTAGTTAGAAATAGTTAGCACTCAATTAGAATATGTAGTGAACCATCTGGATTTGTGAACGCGACTCCATATCTAGTATGGATCGTCGTAAGTGTTTTGGGGTTTATTCGATATAATTGAAATAATAGTGAATAAGTCCTTGTAGAATATTCATTGGAAACTTTGAATACAAAATCCATAGCCGAAAGAAAAAGAAGCAAAATTTGTATTGCGTGGATTTTGGTACATTCTTGAGAAAGTTCACTTTTAGTGATATTTCTTGATTATGGAGCAAATGGAATATAGTGACAAACACGATGAGGATTCAAATCCCTACATCAGAGTGTTGAGAAGCGCAACGGACAACGTTCTTGAACGATTCCCTTCACGAAGGAAAGAATCCATGATAATGATCATTGTGTTTTCCCCACTGGTGTTTTCACTACATAAAGTAGGATTCAGAATGTAGCCCATGTCTTGTATGGAGACATTTGTGAATCATTTGTCATGATTACCAGAATATGACATACCTACAAACTACAAAGGAAATAATGGTAAACTAGAATTATGAGAAATCCTAGAAGCAAAATTCCCTTGAGATTAGAAAGCAATTCGTTGCTGAATCTCACAAGTAAAAGGGGTTACCTAAATTTTACCAAATGACTGCAAAGCCATAGTGGAAAAAGGGGGTGAATGATAAAAGCACAATTTGTCAAGTATTGGACGAATTCAAATGAATTTGATTCATGTGTGCTTAATGTCTAGTGGATTTAAAACTAGTAAAAGTACTAGTGTCTCATAGTAAATCTCTCATTTTGATATTTGATCAAAGGATTTGAAGTTGTTCAAAATAGTGAGTAGATATGCAATTTGCATGAAATTGAGTGGGAGCTATGAAAGTCTTCCTAAAACAATATGTGAATGACATATTTTTGAGTGGGAGCAATATAAGTCTCAAATTCAAATATGTAAGAACATAGTTTGAGTAAGAGTAGTGACTCATACCCAAATATGGTAGGAACATATTTTGAGTGGGAGCTTATAGAGTGATTCTTAAGGATGTTAAGAATAAAAGCGCAAGTACCAATAAATAATGATTTATAAGGTGTAGAAGTTGATAATAAGAGTATTTTAATATTATTTAGTATTCCTTAAGGGATTCTGAAAAGGGTTTCAGAATAGAAGTTAATTAAGGAACTGGTCCTTATTAGCTCAAGTTAGGAATAGTATTAAGTTTAAACATCAATGGTTGAAAGAAAGAAAAGGATGAACATCATCCACTATGTTGAGACATAGGTTCTATCTTAGAAAACCATGATGATAACTTAACATAATATACGATCCAAAAAGGAACATTTAAAAGTGATTAAGTTTGAATCACGGAATGTTGAGCTAAGTTTGTTCGCAGTATCTAATAGAGAACTGTAGACATGTTTCCAAATCCATGAAGGATGACATATCTTAAAACATAAAGGGTTATGTTATAAGGGAATATGTTGGAAACTCCTGTAATACCGATTAGAGTCAAGTAGGAAGCGAGGTGAACAAAAACATCGAAAGTTGCACAGAGTGCACTAGTGTTTCGATGATTACATTTATAATAATAGATAAGGGTACCATCTAAAGTGTTGTATAATGTTATGGTGGGGCTAGTTCGCTTTTAACGTAAAATGATGTGTCCCAGGGAATAGTGCCCATGAGAAAGCCCTCGAGGTTGATCTAAAGTCACTATAGGCTCCTGGAATAAGGCCTTGTTCTGCTTCCATAGCGACGATGCATACACACAGATGTTATCATGTGATGATAAAGTATTAATGTCAATCAAGGTGACATTAGTAAGATGCAAAGGATTTGGGACTATAAAGTACAGGCCCAAGACTCAACCTCTTCCCTGAGCAAGCATGTTCAGGGTACTGAATATGGTGCCAATGATTAAGAAAAAATGCAGTTAGTGTATTTGTACTCTAGTGCAAGTGGGAGACTGTTGGAAATATGCCCAGAGACAAATAGTAATAAGGACTAATATCAGATTTCATATAGTTTATGATTAACTTTTTATACCATGGTATAACTGTATTGAGTGGAAACATCAATACACGTGTGATATATAAACAACGAGGGGTTCCCCGTGAAACTCTAGTCACTAGTTCATTGGTTAACATATGATCAAGTTTCCTGATCATGTGGCATTTATGCCAGTTGGAAATGGAGTCAACTCATTCTGTGAAAGAGATGATGAACCAATACCCAACCTAAACATCGTGTCCCGATCATGTCACGAAGTTCAAGTTACTATGATTAGAAATGGATCCTCGTAGACTATTCCTTAGACCCTGAGGCTATATCAATCACTGTCTCTCGAGAGTGCTTAGATAACATCAAGCGCCATCTAGTAATATGGTGGTTATGAAGGTGTGTTCAGGTACTCGGAGGAAACCGTAGAGGCAATATATGTCAAGAGCAGGATTTGTTCGTCCACGTGACAGAAAGATACTCAAGGGCCCACTCGGAGAAGTTATATCCAATAGCTGCGCAGCATGTGATTTGATCACAGGGATATTACTTGTCAGAACGAGTCAAGTAGCATTGTTCGGTAACAAGATTGAACACGACATGGTGATGTCATTGATCAGATATCGGGCAATGCAAGTATCGAGTGACAAAGGGAATAAGACACGACCGTCCCGGTTCAAACGATGAAAGATCTTCGTGGAACACACATGGGTCACATGGCCATCCAGGTCTGGAGTGTTGATCATTGGTCCGAGAATGCTCCGACCATGTCTGGAGTGTTCCCGAACCATAGGGTATCATGCTTAAGGATTTGATGATGCTTAGAGAGTGTTTATAGGATCATAAGAATCACTGAAGAATAGAAGAGAGAAAACCGGAAGGGTTTCGGTAAGTCCGAAGGATGTCCGGAGTGGAGGCGGAAGGTGTTCCATAGCCACGAAGGTTGAATAATTTGTGAATGAATGTTAAATATTGATTTAATCATTTATTCATAATTATTTAATAAATAGAAAATCAATTAAAAGGTCAAAAGGATTAATGGGCCAATTCCGGAGGGAAGAGGGCCCATTAGGTAAAGGCGAGAGGGGAGAAGGGGCAAGGGGGTGGCCGGCTGGGCCAAGCCCCCCTGCGCAGGTCCCACTAGGGCCGGCCGGCGGCTGCCCACCCTCTCTCTCCTTTAGTCCCACCCAGGGACTTTGAGGGAGGTAGTACCTCCCCTTCCCCTATATATAGTGGGGGTATTTGGCTAGATAAATATACAAAATATTCAATAAAGGCTTGCTCACTTTTGGGAAGACCTCCAATTGATACTCTCTCTCTCTCTCTCTCTCTCTCTCTCTCTCTCTCTCTCTCTCTCTCTCTCTCTCTCTCTCTCTCTCTCTCTCTCTCTCTCTCGACCGTGGTCCCAAGTTCGAAATGCGCGAACGAGAGACATCTTCACCGCGGAGCGCCGTCACGCTGCCGGATTTGGATCCAGGAGCTCTACTTCCGCAACTACTACTGGATCGGGGAAATGGGAGTCATCTTCAGGCACCGGACGTGTGTAACCCCCCGCGAGGTGTCGCACTTGAGGCACTCAAGTCGTTGGAGCCGTTGGAGCACAAGGTCTTCATCACGACCTTGAGGTCGTCTTTGGCTCGTCTACATCAAACACGCTCTCCTGAGCATTGACAACACTTTTCGGTCTTCAAGGGTAAGTTCATGAAAAGCCCCTCCCGTTACTGTATTACTAATAGATAGGTCCTGGCAGCATCAGGGGTTCTAGGGTGTAGGGTAAAATTTATTGTTTTCATGCGCAGAACCCCTACAGTAATATCATGCAATGATTTGTTTTCCTTCTTCTTTGCGTGTTGTACCCATCTCGTATAGGTTTTAAGTTTCTTTTAATTAATAAAAGAAAAGCCTTTTTAAGAAAGCATCAAATTCATATCATTTTGACATTTAGGAATTTTATAATAACTAGTATTATTCTAAGAGTTTAAAAATGAATTTATTTAATTTTTAACTCTTTTCATTATTTAACTAAAATTCCTTTAAGGAAATAAAACTTTATTTCTATTAGACATGATTTACTTTTCAAAAATACCATCTAGTATTTTTCTATAATAGTACTTCCTTTTAGAATCTTAAAAATGAATTTTATTCAATTTTAAGTATTTTGTATATTTTTATAAAATTCCAGAAGGAATATATACAATTTTAATAATAGATCTATATTTAATTACTAAACTTTACTATCTATTATTTTTATTGGATAAAGGATATTTTGTGAGTTCAGAAATATATAATTTGTATTTTTAGGATTTTTATTTATTTTTCTAGAGCTAATTTTGTTTTCGGGGAATATTTGTAAATATTTATTTTTAAATATGTATTTTGAGATATGGGCTCGGCCTACTGGGCTGGCCCCGCCCAACCAGACCGGTCCCTCTAGCCTAGTCCAAGACCACCTGGGTTATACTGGGCAGCCCACCGACATAGTACCCCCCACGCGCACTCTCTCTTCCTCACCCCTTATCTCTCGCGACCCTCTCTAGCACTCGATGCCGCCGCCGCTACTGCGCATGATTTCGGCCAAGTCCGGCCGCTGTGGTTGCTACTGTGATACATGACGAACAAGACCTCGCTGCTGCACAATGCTGTCCAAGCCGATTTGTCGCTGGTGCCCTCTTCTCTGGCCGTGTTGACCTCTACACGAGGCTAGGATTAGGGTTCACCGCTTTTGTGCCTCTTCGTTGACGTGCTGGGATGCTTGTGGTGCTGCTCCTCCCTGGCCACCACTACTGTGTGCAGGCGCGGGTTGCAGCACCCCCTCGGGGTGCTCCCCGTGCCACCACCCCTCTGCCGCCGGCCTCCTTTCTGCTTCCTCTTCAACTAAATTTGCGAGGACCTCGAGTAAGTTCTTCTACTCCTCCTCTCAGTGCTCTACCTTTCCCCTATCCATGTCATGTGGTCACTTGCAGTGGATTTCCCCATTTAGGGTTCATCCCTAAATTCCTAGGGTTCATACCCTCTGTAGTGATGTTTAATTGGCTCCTTGGTTAATCCAGTCTATGCAAATCCTGTGATGGTCTCCAATGGTTGATGTCTTGCCTACTACTATCAATTAGAGTTTGTTACTCTTCTCTCTGTCAGATAACTACTCTGTTGTGCAAGTTTTATTACCCTGTTCTCTGTCAGAGAACACTCTACTGATCATGCTTGTGTTACTCTGTCTTCTGTCCTAAGTTTCTCTGTAAAAGCATGATTAGATTACTATGGATGCTCATGTGGTTGAGGCTATGGAGTACTCTTATGGAGTTAAGTTAACTGTTCTCTATACATATGCTTGGTTAACTGTTTCTCGTGAAACACTGCTATGTTCAGTCTCAGGGTTTTATCCTGTTATTGTGTGAATCAAGTGCTAGTGCTAAACCCTGCTATGTGATTAATTAGAAGATGATCTACAATGATATGATTCCTATATAATTATAGGAAAATGATGAACTTAGTGATTTCTATATAGTGTGGTTTAATAATAGGCAGTGTTGATCTTTACTGTCTGTATTAAAAGAAAGTGTTTTATTTATGATTCCTAAATTATTTAGGAAGATGATTATTTGTGTTGAATACAATCTACTTGAGCTAGTACTCAAGCAGACTTGATCTTGCTAGGTACAGAGGTGCTACCCTCTTGTGATGTGCCATGTACCAGCTGCTGTGTTATGTATCTATCTAGATAGAAATAGATTATAGGTCAATGATGTTGGTCTGAGACCTTAGCTAGGCAGATCTCTTGAATAATCTGACTGTTGATTAACTGCTGCCTAATTTGTCTGTCTATCATGTGTTTGCAAGAAAATGAATGTGCAAAAATAGAAAATGATTTGATCTTCATGGTGGCACATACTTTGGTTGCTCTGCCTGGTTGTTGCCTTCTAGTTATGGATTGTGTAGCTCTGGATTTATGTTGGCTTCCACTTGGCCTTGTCTTGCTCCTGTGACCTTGCTGTCCACCCAAAACTTCCCCCTCCTCAAGTCACCATCTTGGCTGGTGATTTCCTAGGCTTTCTATGGAGGAAAGTGGTTTGATCTAATGATTTTGTGGCAAGATCTAATGTTGTTATTGTGTTGTTCTTTGTTGTGCTGGTGAGAAACTATGTTGAGCTTGCTGTGAAGTGAATAACAGAGCTTACTTTGCTCTATACGGCTGTAACTTGAGTTTTCCCTTTGCTCTCTGCTGTTGACACCTCAATGCATGCATTTAGGTGTGTAAGCTGCTTCTCTACTTGCTTTAGCTGTGGATAAGATCAAGTAATTTGACTTTTACTGTCTACCCTTTTACTGGTTACTTGCCCTGGTGAAACTTGTCACTTGTCTATTTGTCTTATATTGTGATACTGGAACTATTTACTTAAAAGAACAGATACTACGCTTTGGTGAAACTTGCCCCTTCAAATTACTCTATGATGTAATATGAAAAGTGCACTTCACTGTTCACCACTAAGAGTAAGACTAATCACTAACATTTTTCTTTCTTTGTTTAGTGGTTTATCTTATTTTGGAGGAACAAAGCCTGGATTGTCAAGATGTAGGATAGGAATAGATATACAGGTTGTGTTGTAATTTCCTTTATTCTTTTTGTAAAGAATCTTGTAACAATCTTTCTATGATTTAATAAAGATTCATTTTATTGGAATTTCTTCCTTGTAACTATCTGCCTTGATGTAATGATCCCTATTTGTAATATTTACTATGGAATAAAGAAGGAATAAGAATTCATTCTTGTTTGAATTTACTTGTCTTAAATTCATATTGTTGTTTAATGTATCTATAAGATAATCAAGCAATCTTAATACCTGTTTTGGAAAACCACTTAATGATTCTAACTTCTATTTTTCAAATATTATTCAAATTATTTGAATTTCAAATGTCAATTCAAAATGTTCCCCCCAAAACACAATAATGCCTAAAGGTCATGTCAAAATTTATAGCAATCACCTCATAGAGCTATTCCTACCTCTAGATAGTGAAAGAAACTCTGATCTCTTTAGGTTTTTGTTTGCCGAAAAATTTATCCCGATTTTACAGATGAATGCATGCATATGCATAAATTCCTATTTCTACCTTTTGTTGGTTCCCAAATGCTGGGGTGTTACAGTCTCGGAGGCCAGATTGGCCGTAGGCCTTCGTGCGCCATTGCCTCCGAGCTTCTTTCTCCGGCGCACACGTAACGACACGGAGGCGGGAAGCTCGGGCGTCGCTTGATAGTCGCCGTCGCCATCTCCCTACCTCGAACTCTTCGACTCCGACGAGCTTGAGATCTCTGACTCCGACACACTCCCATCCTCGCCAGACACATACGTGCCGTCGAGCGACGCGACATTGGGTGACTACATTGTTGAGGGGGATTTCGTCGGCGATGACGAGGCAGAGCACCGCTCCGCGTAAGTGGAAGAAATCCGTTGGGCGTTGCTCGTGGTGGATGACGCCATGGAAGCGGAGTGGCGGAAGGAGGAGCGTCACGCGCAGGAGGCCGTCTGGCTCCACCGCGACCAACACTAGGCGTACATGACCGCGCAGAGGGAGTCCATCGAGAGGCTGCTCGCCCTCGTCAAGCAGGAGCAGGAGGTCATCATGCACTCCGACTCCAAGTGAGCTCGCCTCCGCGTCATCGCCGTGCCCTAGGCTCCGGTGACGTGTCCTCGAGCCCATTTTGGCCACAGTAGGGTAGGGCAGCGTTGGCGATCATTGCTCCACCTTTTGGTTTCATTTTATTTGTATGGTGTAAATCGTCAATGAACTCGTACTGTCGATGACGAACTGCAACGTGATCTAGCTCAGATTTCACATGATTAATTTCTTTTTCAAATTTTTAGTTTTAAATTCGGTTTCTATTCCTCCGTGATAGTTTTCGAACTGAAAACTTGGTTTTCATGGCAGATTCTCTTACAGTGAAACCATCACAATAAAACCATACTCATATAAAGAGTTGGCACCAAACGTGTTGCCCAACAAATACATTTTCACTCAGCGCGCAAAAAGGACCGAGCAGAATGTTCATTCAGTGGAAAAGAAAAGTATGTGCCGATTGTTTTGGAAAAGTGTTATGTTTAGCGATTGCAAATTTGTACCAATAGAACTTGAACGCGGAAAAGAGAGCGCAACTTTATTTTGAAATGTGCAAGCATCTACTGTGTTTATCAAATAACAACAATAATAAGAACTTGCTCCGAGTTGCTCATGGGGTCCAACTGGCCACACAGGCCTTGTTTGGTTGAGTCGATCGTAGTTTCTCGCACCCGGTGGAAATAAATAATTCCGTTTGGCTTGCTGGGTCGCATGAAATTTCTGTACCGCACGAGATTTAAAGTAGGTCAAACGTTGCCCTGCTAGGAACGCCGATATAGACCATTTCCATGCAGCCAGGCCCTGGCGAGCTCCGCGTGCCGATCCCTTGCATGCGTGGGAAAGCGCGGGAGACGGGACATTTTCGGCTTAACTCCTAGGCCACTCCACTCACCGCCCACTTCACTCCCGCTGTCCCTGACGCCGATTCGCAACCATGGCCGTCGCTCCTCCTCCTACTCCTCCCCCTCCATTCCACGCCCCCAACATCGGCGAGGTGAGTGCGCATGGGCGGTGGGCAGCCGTCCTACCGGAGAAGCTCGCCGCCGGCGGCGACGTGGCCTTGGCGAGGGTGCTCAGGGCTCGGGCGCCCTTCTGCACGCGCGGAACACGGGGGAGGGGGGGGGGGGTAACGGCAGCGGCGATAGCGTCTTCTACATCTGTGAAATAAGCCGCATCTGCGGTGAAGGCGGCCGGTAAAGGCCCCGCCATTGTCGGGGTTTCCCTCGACGAGTTGGATAAGGTTTTTCCGCCCGTGCCGGCGGCCCCAACCCCCGGCGCTCTGCGCGTCTTCTATCGCTCCGATGGCAACTGCTACTGCTCCATCTTCATTGATGATGCCACCACCAACCAGGGTAAGTTCCCGATCTACGTAGCGTTTAGGGTTTGGTACTAAATCGACAACAGATAGGACTCGATCTAGGTGGTTATAGATGTGAACGAGCGATTTGGGGCTTTTTCTGCACTACGTAATTATAGATTTCATAATGTGTTCTCAAATATTGGGATTTAATTTAGGGAAATTCTCAAACTGGTTGTTGTCATGGTACTTAGCCCAATTGGAGATACAAATCCAATCTGCTATAATGTGCATTGCCCGATTGGAAAATGCTAGTAGTTCTAGTCCTTGTTACTTTGCCCATATTCATGTCCATTGCCAAACTAGGCAATATTTCTATCATGCGCATTGCCCATTTGGGTAATGCTAGTTGTTCTAGTCCTTGTTACTTTGCTCATGTTCATGCCCATTGCCAAACTAGGCAATATTTCTATCATGCGCATTGCCCAATTGGGAAATGCTAGTAGTTCTAGTCGTTGTTACTTTGCCCGATTATACTTTTTTTGCTGACCTTGTTTTGCATCATTCCAAGGTGGTTAAGTTCGAGTGTGAAACTGTGGAAAGGGGCTGGCACCCCCCCACCGGGTTTTGAAGACGTTCTCCCAATCAACCGCTAGGCAATGAAGCCCATGGTCATCGGTAGGGTGGAGGCGGTTTCGCAACCGTAGATCAAGAAGGGCTGCCAGCCAAAGTTTGGCCACCACCAAATCGACGAGTGTCACGACCCGGGATCAGGGTTAGACAAATACCAGACCTTCATCTGACAAATACCAGACCTCGAGCTCGAAGCGCGCAGAGAATAATTCAGTAACATTACAGAACATACAAACCTTACATTATTAAGGTACGCTCTTAGCAGAGCTGCATACAAGTATTACAAACCAGGGGCCGAAGACCCAAAGAAACACCAAGCAACGGAAGCAAATAAGTTGTTCTAAACAACAAACTTAGCAAAGGTCCTTGAACGTAAGCAAATGACCCTTCCATAGATCCTAGGTTGCTGCCCGGGAACCCCAACTACTCGTCGACATCAACGCAGAAACTACCTTCTGTTGGAATAGCTTCGTCTGTAGAAAAACATCAGTGAGGCAAGGCTGAGTACAGGATGTACTTTGCAAGACTTAATAACCTATGGTACATGCTTGGTTTAGAAAGGCTTTCTGTGGTTACTTTGCAAAAGCCAGCTTTGTTTTGAAAACAGGTGAGAGAAGAGGCTCGTCTAATCAGAACATTTCAAAAGAGGTAAGAAGACTACACTCTAGCTCTTTAAGATCACCTTCATCATCATCTGAACCTTTAAACTTGGAACACCCCCTCAAAGAACCCGGAGGAAGTAGTTCCAGAACACACATAAGTTCCCAAATTTTAACATTAGGTTATAGTTCTCTATGATCGCCACGTCCGTTCCCAAGTCGTCCATAACCGTGGACACGACTTTTGGAAAAGATTATAACCCTGCAGGGGTGCACAACTTTATCCACACGTACCATCCGACTCTTAATGCCAAATTATTAGCCCTCTTCCTTGGAAGGCTGGCAGAGGGTGGTTGACCACGACCTTTACCTTGCTTTCACCGAGACCATGAGTCACACCCTAAGGAGATGCCGCCGTAACGGGTCAAGTCCGGAAGCCGGTCCCTAGAGATGTGAATAGGGTTTGAGATTACGGAGGCCGTGCCTCTCCCATTCCCTGCCATGCTTACCTACCTGTATGAATGCACCTCCTCCACCTCCTTCGAGAACAACCAGAATGCATATGTCGAATGGAACGCCCGAACTATGTGACTCATGGAATCTACTAGGCAAGTTAGTTTGTCGAGGGGGTTTCTAGGCCCCCATGTGGTTGTATGCTCGTCTTGGTTCAATACGCAAGAACTCAGGTCCTAAGGGTGGCTAGAATGGGACTACAAAAACCACACCCAACGTGGCCTCTCATACATGCCTTAGCATGTTTATTAACCATCTCCGATTGTATCTCAACATCCTATCAAACTAGTCTCATCGTATCTCCGATGCATCATCTGGATGGATCGGTCTTATAATACTAAGCATGGATAAGCTTGACTGAAAGATGGCAATAGCAACGCTCATAAGCGCAACCCTAGTTATGCTAGGAGCGGTGGATCGGTATATTGGTGTACAAAGGAAAACATGCAGCAGATAGGATACTCTATCTTAAACAAAAGACCACATTGTAATTGTATGCATATCGCGAGAATGAAATACTTTGGAATCATAGGTTCATAATGATGGGGCTACGCTTGCCTTGTCCGTTGTTGAAACGGTACTGCTCTTCGGTGGCGTTGACTTTAGGTTCGGGCTCGGTTCCTATTCGCGAAGAACCAACACCGGAAAGAAGAAGCAACAATCAACACATGCCATATGTGCAATGCTCAAGCAAGTATGATGATATGACAAATTAAATTGTATTAAAAATGACACCCTAGGACATGCTTGGCAGTTTAAACGGGGTCCGAGGGGTCCAAACCCTAATTCGGAGAAACCCCGGATGCATATGAGAGGGGTTATTTTGTTCTCCTAATTAAACTGGTCATGTAAGTTGCTTAACAAAGCATGATTATGAGTTTATTGGATAGATCTCATTTTTCTGGACATTTTGGTATATTATTTATAATTTTTTGACTTAAAATGAATTAGTTATGATTTTTCCCATTTTTAATCCATTTTTTAATCATTTTTAGATAAATAAATATTTTTGGAATATTATTAAATATCTTACAACCTGGACCCGACAGTTCAGGTATTTAACCATTTCAGAAAATATTTCCAAAAATATTAAAACCCTGACAGACTGGGCCCACATGTCATATTAATAATCCAGAAAACCATTTAATAAAAAGAGAAAAAACACTTATTGCATCATGCTGATGTCATGATGACGTCAGCAATGGAGATGCCCACTGCTGGGTTCGAATCCGGCGCTAGGGGCGTTGCGGGCTGGCGAGGTTAGGGACATTGGAAAGAGGAGGCCGAGACGAACCGGTTAGTGGTGGCACCGCTAGGAAATGGTCGTCGGAGCGCGGGATTTGACGGTGGCCGATGGCGGCAAGCGGCGGTGCACGTCGGGGGAGAGCTGCAGGGCGAGAGGGGGAGAAGGAGAGGGTCCACGAGGACCAGTAGCTCACCAGGAGCGCGACGGTGAGGTCGATTTGGCCGGAGGAGATCGGTGACGGCCGGAATCGGAGGTAGACGCGGCTGCCGGAGTCAGGAAGGCGCGAGCTACCTGCTCGGTTGCGGGCTCCCACGGCCTTCCGGGAGGTGGACGATGGGAGCAAGGCGGGGCTCCCAAGGTAGACGGTGTGGCTTGGGACGGTCCAGGGCGATGATGGCGAGCGACACCGATGAGCCCTAGGGTTAGGGTTCCAACACAGAGGGGGTAGAGAGGGAAACTATAGCATCCCATCTGTCTAACATATGTAATGCTACATGGTCTAGTAATATAATGACTACTTCCTATATATAATTGTTGCATCATAATTATATCATGCTCATGTCATCATACCACCTTGCATTTGAGCATCATATAAAACCCTTTTTCATTTTTTTCTTCTCTCATATGCATTATTAATTGTTTTTGGTTCTTGATAAATGCTTGATGCCCAAGTTGAGTTGGAGGCATATCTTTTATTCAACTCCATCACCTTTCTTGTCACCACCTTATAATTCCACCATCCTAGTTAACCATGAGCTTTTATCTTTTCTTTTGGGCATTTAATCTAGCTCATGTGGGTTGGGATGGATCCAATTCTTTTTCCACATGCTCTCATATTAGCATCATGTTGTTTCCACATTATTGATATGTGGAGCCACCTTTGCATGCATTATGAGTGGTGCTCCTTTTCCTAGCTTTCATATGGATTATTATGGATTTATGCTCATGTTGGGATATTTTTGGGACTATTAAACATCTAGTGGAATATACACACTAGCAAGTCCCAATTATAATCAAATATGTTCATCTCCATCTACTCCACTTGGAACTTTCATTTAAATTCTTTTGCTTGGCCTTTACTCCACATTTTGGGTAATGCATAGGAATAATGCCATGGTACATTATTATTGTTTTCACAAGAATAAAACATGGCATTTAATGCTTTTGCATGGGCCATGCAAATCTCACCACCATCCCTTCTTTTGGGTTTTCTTGTATTCTTGGAAGTGGGGCATGGTCCTTTGAGAATCAATTCAGGGGGGCCATTCTTTGCTTACCATCAAACCTTACCCCCCTCTTTATCCACCACCCCATTTATGCATGATCATGTGGGATTTTTCCCATAAACCCCAACTCTCACTCTCTCTGGTGTTTGTCCTCACCATCACCTTGTGCTCCACCATAAACCCCTCCCCTCACCATCATATTCCACTTTTACTTGACCTGGGTGGATCACCACAAGACCCTAAACCACCCTTGCATGATCTAGTAAAAACCCTAGCTCCACCCCACCCTCAACCCTCTTTCTCTTTTTCCTTCCATCTAGCCGAGCCCTTACTCACCACTTGTTCCTCACCATGTCGAGCCCCTCTTTCTCTCTCTGCCCTCGAGGACCCACCCCAATGCTAGCTACCCTCTCTAGTCTAACACCACCCCCTCTTTAACCTAACCGTAACCCGAGCCTCACTCTAACCCTAGCTCCTACCCGACCCTCTCTTTCTCTCGCTCTGTCCGCTGTCGCGCACGGACCGGTCGACAGCAAGTTCAGAGAAGATCCAAAGTGGATTGGTGGAACTTTGCACATACCCCCATTTTAATCCACTCTCAACCCATGGTACACCGGGCCCCACCGGTCAGCCTCCCTATTCTTTTTACAGATAGGCACCCCAGTTTACCGCCCCTCAACCCTCACTCCCCTCCGCGCCACGTGTCTGTGTCCGTTTCCATGCTGACAAGTGGGCCTGCAAGGCCGCTGGCCCCGCCTATCATTGAGTGCGGCTAGCCACCCCCACGGTGTAAGAAGTTTTCGCCGCGCCAGTTCGTCCAGTCAGCTCTGGCCCCATCTGTTCGTGACTGGGGCTGGAGTAGTGCTGGGTAACAAAAGTTTTCCTGTTATCTGTTTTGATTTAACTTTTCAGAAAATGTTTAAATACAAATTCAAATCTGTTTTAAATAACTTTTCAATTCTAAACCCAAATAATACAAATGATTTATGTTTTTGAATCAGGAAAATGAGATTTATTCAAATATGCCCTTCAAAATATTGTTTGAACACTTTAAATTTTCGAGATGAATAAAATCACAATAAAATGCCCTTTTTCTTAATAAATTAATAACTTTAAATTTATAACTCCAAATTTAACAAATAATATGTTTAAATCAATCAGCGCGACAAGCCCGTTCTAACTATGCATTCCTTGTTCTGAATTGCAGTATGCATCATATAAATACAAAGTATACAGCAAGTGTTATGAGAGCAAAACATGACTAAAACTTAATAAAATACTTTATTCTTGTACCCCACACCTCACTCATGCCATGCTACATTATGGCCATGTAAATTATGCATCATTCATCATGGCATGCTTGTTTGCTTGTCGCTTTTTAATTCATATGCTTGTGCACTTTATTTATGTTGGCCCTTGTTTGTTTGGTTCTTCTTCGAATAGACGCCGAGCAGGGGATATACCTGGAATCCCAGGAGCACTACCCAGATCCGTCCCTCGCTTCAACTGAGCTGCCAGGCAAGCACTACCACATGCTTGCATACATATAGTACCTACTGCCTCTATCTTATTCTTGCACCATTGAGTCGCGATTGCATTAAATTGAATCCCAAGTACTGCATAGCCTTTACTTTTAAACCCCACCGAAGCTTGTTCCTCCATCCCATGAGCCATTACTATAGGAGTTGTTTGAGCCATGCGGGTCGTAGAACAACATGTGTAGGGTATGTGAGTGTCTGATGGATAACGAGGTACCTAAACAACTTAACCGGAGTAGTAATGGGATAACTAATGAAAGTGGCACCGGTGAGCAATATCTGCTATTTGGTTCTTCATGCTTACTTGTGTCCCGTAGGACCCCGAGTACTTGATTCCTGTTCCTTGACTATTCGCACTATCCACATCCGAGAGGCCTTATGGACCCCCCTGAGCCAGAGCTTGATTCATTCTTATTTCTTGGGGCCACAAAGTAGTTTGGGGCTTTATTACTATCTTGTACTTATGCCATGCTTTACTGCTTTATTTAAGATTGTCCGCGGAGCACCTGTACTGTTTTGGATCGTGACACGTTTTCGCTGTATCGACAAGCCCAGTCACACTTTCGGGTTCCCAGTCGTTTACCGCCGTCCACACAAACCCTGGGTCCATTCCGGAGCCGGCCAACTTCGTTGCGGGTAGCTTAGTGGGGTGGCCCCCTGAAATGTTTCTGAATCCTGTGATCGCTTTGTCGTGAATGCCTCGTTGGGTTTTGAGTTGGTTTTTCCGAGGTTGATCGAGTGTGTGTTGCTATTTGTGCACCCCTGCAGGGTAAATCTTTCTGAAAGCCGTGTCCGCGGTTATGGACGACTTGGAGCACAGTTTCTCGATCATAGACAAGTATAACTAAACTACCGCTTTTAATTTGACTAAGTACCTGACTAGTAAATAGCACAATACTCATGGAATGTTTAATAAAACTGCCAACGGATGGGTTGTTCGTCTGCTTTCTCGTTGGTAAGCGAGAAGGAGGATGGATCTGTTAATTATACTGTTATAACTGTTATTACTAATTAACGAACATTCGTCTATCATTGGTTAGGCAGATGGTTAGCGAGTATCTTTAGACTTGTTAGTTATTATCTTTTGCTAGAATTGCGTCACACCAGGTTATGTCCCCTTTAGAGGCATAAAGACTTGCTGAGTACCCCTAGGGCCTCACACGATAAATTGTTTGATTCAGATGAACAGGTGTATTCGCAAGATGGATACTGGGTGGAGGAGACGGATGATGTTGGCAACGATCACTCGGTGTAGAGATTCCGGGAACGGGGATCCGTGAGATCTGTGGGAGGGATGTGTTTATTTATATGGCATCTTATGCCGATTTGCTTCTTATCCGTACTCAGACCTTGTTTTCTGCTTCCGCCTGATACTCTGATGTTTGATGTATGAGGAGCTATCCTAAAATATTATTTCTATCTAGGGTATTTGGATCTTGCCGTATGGCGTTGCAATATTTCTATTTCTTTTAGATGGAATGGCTCTGTGAACCGTTGTATGGTGACTTGCATACATACTCACTTGTGTATGTAATTGATCTCTTCGCCTACCGATTACGCCGCTCGTTCTTGTCCTGATGTTCTGAAAGTGGTTAGGACGGCCGAAAGGTCTACCTGTGAGTGGCCCCTGGGCCCCACCGTACTATTTTAACCACTTTCGCTCATCCAAGCATGTAACTAAGAGCGTAATTCACCGAGGTAGTTACAATTGGTATCAGAGCCATCCCGCCCTTTAGGGTCTCAGCCAAATGGTCGTTGTCAGTCTAGCAAATATTTTTGGTAGCTATGTATACAAGGGAAAAACAAAACGTGAGAGTAGGACTGCTTCCATTTTTCTTCTTACCCACCCACCCACCCTTTTCTGGTAAGGAAGTGTAACGTTTTCAATCCTCTTCTAAAATTCAAACTAGGATTCACGTGTTCTAGGTTCCGTAGTACCATAGGTTGTGTGTGTGTGTGTGTGTGAATTCCTTGTCTATCTGTTGCATCCAACAGGTTTTCACTATCTGCCTTTTGGTTATCAACTGTTGGTACATTCCATACCGACAGGCTTTTGTAAACCGACACGATCTATCTGATTCGTTGTAACCGACGCGATCTGTCTTACTCTTTGTTATCCGACGTTATCTTGTTTGGGGTGTTCGTTTCCGTAGTTACTAATCTTTAGGTTCATCTTAAGAAGAAGGTGTTGGGATATGTGTTTTACTTATTCATGTGCGGAGTAATGATTTGAGTGCGGGATGGAGTCGCAACCATACCACTACTCTTATCATTCGCTCTTGTATATTGAATTGGTAGAGTTACTAATCTTGATTCGTTAAGTGGTATTTTAATGCCGAAATTTGCGGAAACTTTTTCTTTATTAGCTTGTGTACCACACTCCTTGTTCAGTCGTGTGCGATATGCTTAATATCTTCTAGGTGCTTTGAACTTTGTTGATATTTTGATATCATCTTAGTAATTTGTATCCTTTAATTCTTGGTTAATTCCATTTCGGTACTATTTTGGATTATTATTATTCTCCATTATGGTACTGACTTGTGTTTTATATCAATCACAGGATGGCACCACCACGCTGTTCTGAGGAGGACATACCACCTGAACTGGGGGCTGCGTTGGCAAGTATTGCCAATGCCTTGGGAACAATGCAGCAGAACCAGCAGCGATTCGAAGAAAGTGTCAGGAGGAATGAGTTTGTTCCGCTACCTCCACCTCCCAAGCAAGGAGACATCAAGATTTTTTTGAAGTTCAACCCGCGCCACTTTGAGGTGTCTAATCAGCCTCTGGACGCAGATGATTGGCTGCGTGAGATGTCAAGGTTACTGGTGACTGCTGATGTTCCTGAGCAAGAACGGGTAAAATGTTCCACTCACCTTCTGAAGGGAGATGCAGCTCTGTGGTGGGAGAATTACCTCAAGGCAAACTACACTGGTTTTCAGCCTACTTGGGAACAGTTCACTGGAGCTTTCAAAGAGCAATACCTGTCAGAAATTGTCATGGAGAGGATGAAGGAAGTGTTTCTCAACCTCAAGCAGGGCAATGACAATGTCAATACCTATATCAGAAACTTCATGAACCTTTCTCGGTATGGTGGCGATGAGATCTCTGATGAAAAGAAGAAACAAAAGAGGTTCAGACAAGGGCTCAATGCATCAATCAAATATGCAATCACTCATGCAAGGCCGGGGTCTTTTATAGAACTCCAACATACAGCTCTGCAGGAAGAAGCAAGTAGGCAAGTGTTCGAGGAGTCCAAGGAACACAGCCGCGATGCAGCAAGCTCTTCAGCTATGTCAGCTCCTTCTAAGCACCGCGTGTGGGTTCCTAACACCCCACCGTCGCTCCCGGCTCCACCAAGACCTTCAAGCTACACGGCAAGGCCACCAAACTCCTTCACTGCTGCTCCCAGGGGCTACAACCACAACTACCCTGGAGCGCCTGGCGGAGTCCCTGGCTACGTTGCTCCACGTCCACCTGGTGCTTGTTACACTTGTGGAAACACTGGACATCAACACTGGAATTGTCCAATGAACAACAAAGCTCTTCCTCCACCACCTCCAAGACCTGCGGCAAGCTCTTCTATGGTTCGTGCACCTCCACCTCGGGCTCTCAACATCAACACCAAGCCCGGGTCTACTGTTGCTCGTGCCAACTGTGTCAACACCGCTCAAACTGAGCATGCACCTGGAGTTGTGATGGGTATGCTTCCCGTTAACTCAGTCCCTGCACGAGTTTTGTTTGATTCTGGTGCTTCGCATTCTTTTGTTTCTCATAAGTTTGCGCATGGGCATGATCTGCCTATGGTTCCCTTATTGCATCGTTTGGTGGTAAAATCTCCTGGGTCAAACATGAGGGCTGCTCACATCAGCCATGGCAATCAAATTGAGATTGGTGGCTCTTTGTTCTCGGCGTCCTTAATTATTCTGGGCAATTCTGACATTGATGTTATCTTGGGCATGGATTGGTTAACAGCAAATGCAGCTGTGATTGATTGTGCTGAACGCTCGGTTTCTCTGAAATTCCTAAAGGCCATATAGTCTATTCTCCAAGTCCGACTCCTGCAATTCAGCTTTTCTCTTTGGCGCCTCTGAATGATGATGCTATGGAAGCTATTCAGAGTGTTCCGGTGGTCTGTGAGTTCCCAGATGTTTTTCCTAAAGAGTTACCGGGTATGCCTCCTGGCCGAGAGGTCGAGTTTGTGATTGAGCTTGAACCTGGTACCGCACCTATCTCCAAGCGGCCTTATAAAATGGGTCCTGCTGAGTTGGCTGAACTTAAACGTCAGCTTGATGAACAAGAGAAGTTGGGTTTCATTCAGCACAGTACTTCTTCTTGGGGTAGCCCAACCATCTTTGTGAAGAAGCGAGACAAGACTGATAGACTTTGTGTTGACTATCGGGCTCTCAATGCTAAAACCATCAAGAATAAATATCCCCTTCCGCGGATTAATGATCTCTTCGATCAGCTAGCTGGAGCTGTGTTATTCTCTAAGCTCAATTTGAGAAGTGGATATCATCAAATCAAGATTCACAAGGAAGATGTTCCTAAAACAGCTTTCACCACCCGCTATGGCCTGTATGAGTACACGGTCATGTCTTTCGGTCTCACCAACGCACCTACCACCTTCTCGAGGCTTATGAACTCGGTTTTCATGGAGTATCTTGATAAGTTCGTTGTGGTCTATCTGGATGACATCCTAGTCTATTCTAAGTCAAAGGAAGAACATGAAGAACACCTTCGTTGTGTCCTAAACAAGCTTCGTGAGAACCGCTTGTATGCAAAGTTCTCCAAATGTGAGTTCTGGCTGCCTGAAGTCACCTATCTTGGTCACGTCATCTCTGCCAAGGGCATTGCCGTCAACCAAGAAACTGTAAAGACAATTGTTGACTGGCTTCCTCTTGTAAATGTCAAAGAAGTCCGAAGTTTCCTTGGTTTGGCTAGTTACTGCCATCGCTTCGTTCAGAACTTCTCGAAGATTGCGAAGCCTCTTACCGATCTCGTCAAGAAAGGCAAGAAATACCTTTGGACTCCTGCATGTCAAGCAAGCTTTGAAACACTCAAAGAGAAGCTCACTTCCACACCAGTCTTGATTCCTCCAAATACATCAAAGCCTTTCCAGATATTCTGTGATGCCTCCTTGCAAGGATTGGGTGCAGCCCTTATGTAAGAAAAACAAGTTGTTGCTTATGCCTCTCGACAGTTGAAGACGCATGAGATCAACTATCCTACACATGACCTTGAACTCGTAGCAGTTGTCTTTGCATTGAAAATATGGAGGCACTACTTGCTTGGCAACCGTTGTGAAATCTTTTCTGATCACAAGAGTTTGAAGTATATCTTCACACAGGCTGATCTCAACCTTCGTCAGAGGAGGTGGATTGAAGCAATTAATGATTTTGATTTGACCATCAACTACACTCCGGGCAAAGCTAATGTGATGGCCGGTGCTCTCAGCCGCAAAGCTTATGTCAGCAACCTCATGGTGGAAGAACAATAGCCTCTCTTGTGTGAGGAATTCCGTCAGCTCAACCTTGAAATTGTGGATCAAGGGTATCTTCTGAACCTTCTGGCAACCCCTCTCTTGGGAGAAAAAGTTCGCTCCATTCAACTTGGTGATCCGTACACTAAAAAGATCATCTCCAACATTCAGCTTCCGAAGTATGAGTCCTTCCACGTCGACGACCAAGGCACTCTTTTCTTTGAACACTGGATGTTTGTTCCGAACTACCCAGGTTTAAGAGAGCAAGTTCTTAAGGAGGCGCATGATTCTGTTCTTTCTATCCACCCTGGCAGCACTAAGATGTACATGGACTTGAAAACACAATATTGGTGGCCTGGGCTGAAATGATATTATGCCAAGTACGTCTCGGAGTGTGATGTCTGCCGCAGAGTTAAAGTTGTTCATCAGAAACCTTCCGGTCTTCTACAGCCATTGAAACCTCCGGAATGGAAATGGGAGAAAGTATAGATGGACTTCATAACTGGTTTCCAAGGTCACGGAAGGGTAACAATGCAATCTTTCTTGTCATCGACAGGCTTTCTGAAGTGGCTCATTTCTTTCCCGTCAAGGAAACAATTTCTACAATTCAGTTGGCTGAGCTCTATATCAACAGAATTGTCTCTCTGTATGGGGTTCCTCTTGAAATCAGTTCAGACCGTGGGAGCATCTTCACTTCCAAGTTCTGGGGAAGTTTCCAAAATGCTTTGGGAACAAAATTGAACTTCAGCATAGCTTACCATCCTCAGTCGCAAGGACAAGTTGAAAGGATCAATCAGATTCTGGAAGATATGCTCCGTGCTTGCATCATCTCTTTCGGCATGAAGTGGGAAGAATGTCTTCCTTATGCTGAATTCTCTTACAACAACAACTTCCAGAAAAGTCTAAAGATGGCACCATTTGAGGCTCTCTATGGTCGCAAATGCAGAACTCCGATTGGTTGGTCAGGCGCAGGTGAAAGAACATTGTTTGGCCCCGACATTGTAACTCAAGAGGAGGAGAAGGTTCACATCATTCTTGAAAATCTGAAGGTTGCTCAAAGTCGCCAGAAGAGCAATTATGATAGAAAGCACACGGACATGGAGTATGTCCCTGGTGATCTCGTTTACCTTCGTGTCACTTCCATGAGAGGCACGCACCGCTTTGGTATCAAAGGGAAGCTAGCTTCTAGATACATCGGTCCTTTCAAAGTTCATGTAAGAAGAGGAGAAGTTGCTTATGCTCTTGAGCTCCCTGAAAAACTCAAGGTCCATGATGTTTTCCATATCTCTCAACTCAAGAAGTGCTTCAAGGATCCCGGCAGGACCGTGGACCATGAACTCATCAATCTCCAAGAAGATCTGTCTTATCAAGAACACCCCACAAAAATCCTTGAAGTCGCAGAAAGAAGGACTCGCAACAAGTCCATCAAGTTCTGCAAGGTGCAGTGGTCGCACAATTCCGTTGATGAAGCCACTTGGGAACGTGAAGATGAGCTCCGTGCCAAGTATCCTACCCTCTTCGTGTCTTCTTCTTCTTCCTAGAATCTCGGGGCGAGATTCCTGTTTAGTGGGGGAGAGTTGTAGCATCCCATCTGTCTAACATATGTAATGCTACATGGTCTAGTAATATAATGGCTACTTCCTATATATAATTGTTGCATCATAATTATATCATGCTCATGTCATCATGCCACCTTGCATTTGAGCATCATATAAAACCCTTTTTCATTTTCTTCTTCTCTCATATGCATTATTAATTGTTTTTGGTTCTTGATAAATGCTTGATGCCCAAGTTGAGTTGGGGGCATATCTTTTATTCAACTCCATCACCTTTCTTGTCACCACCTTATAATTCCACCATCCTAGTTAACCATGAGCTTTTATATTTTCTTTTGGGCATTTAATCTAGCTCATGTGGGTTGGGATGGATCCAATTCTTTTTCCACATGCTCTCATATTAGCATCATGTTGTTTCCACATTATTGATATGTGGAGCCACCTTTGCATGCATTATGAGTGGTGCTCCTTTTCCTAGCTTTCATATGGATTATTATGGATTTATGCTCATGTTGGGATATTTTTGGGACTATTAAACATCTAGTGGAATATACACACTAGCAAGTCCCAATTATAATCAAATATGTTCATCTCCATCTACTCCACTTGGAACTTTCATTTAAATTCTTTTGCTTGGCCTTTACTCCACATTTTGGGTAATGCATAGGAATAATGCCATGGTACATTATTATTGTTTTCACAAGAATAAAACATGGCATTTAATGCTTTTGCATGGGCCATGCAAATCTCACCACCATCCCCTTCTTTTGGGTTTTCTTGTATTCTTGGAAGTGGGGCATGGTCCTTTGAGAATCAATTCAGGGGGGGCATTCTTTGCTTACCATCAAACCTTACCCCCCTCTTTATCCACCACCTCATCTATGCATGATCATGTGGGATTTTTCCCATAAACCCCAACTCTCACTCTCTCTGGTGTTTGTCCTCACCATCACCTTCTGCTCCACCATAAACCCCTCCCCTCACCATCATATTCCACTTTTACTTGACCTAGGTGGATCACCACAAGACCCTAAACCACCCTTGCATGATCTAGTAAAAACCCTAGATCCACCCCACCCTCAACCCTCTTTCTCTTTTTCCTTCCATCTAGCCGAGCCCTTACTCACCACTTGTTCCTCACCATGTCGAGCCCCTCGTTCTCTCTCTGCCCTCAGGGACCCACCCCCATGCTAGCTACCCTCTCTAGTCTAACACCACCCCCTCTTTAACCTAACCCTAACCCGAGCCTCACTCTAACCCTAGCTCCTACCCAACCCTCTCTTTCTCTCTCTCTCCCTGCCATGCTGGCCCCACGCTCGAGCCTCTCCTCTCTCTGGCCCACCTGTAGACACCCCATGCCTCTACACCGGCCGAGCCTCGCCGGGCACGTGAGTGGAGGGAGGAAAAAGGTGGCCGAGCCACCTTTTTGTTTTCCACCTCGATCCCCCACGGCATCCCCTCTCTCTTCCTTGCCTTTATATCCTTTCCCACGCCTCCTCTGCCTCGCCCTAGATCTACCAGGGCCAAGCCCTTCCTCCCCAGCTACCCCCTTTCTTCTCCCAACCCGGTGCTCACCGTTGGCCTCCACCTCCACCTGCTCGATCTTGACGGTAGCATGGCGTTTTGGTTGTCGAGGAAGCCTGCCGCATCCCCCTGCGTCGCCCAGTACACACCAGCGAGGAGGTGCCTATCCCTGTGACGCTGTTCACCGACGCACGACAACGAAACCCTAGCTCCGGTCCGTCTGCATCGCCGTTGCCCCGCTACGTCCCGTCCCGATCCGACCACTCCGGCAACCCCGCGGTGAGCCCACGACCCTCCCAGACATCCTCGCTGTCACCGTCATTGCCTGGTCATGCCGTGCGTTTCGTCGGGCACTCTCTATGCGCCGGCGAGCGCCAGCGTCTGCCCGTCTACGCGTCGCGTTGCACCTTATCCAGCCGGCTACCGCCCTCCTGTCAACACCACCACCCCCATCGCACTAGCTCCGACCCTCTGCGCGCGTGCCCGCGTCGCGGGTTCGATCCCCTGCGCCGCGCTCTGTCCGTTGTCGCGCACGGACCGGTCGACAGCAAGTTCAGAGAAGATCCACAGTGGATCGATGGCACTTTGCACATACCCCCCTTTTTAATCCACTCTCAACCCGCGGTACACCGGGCCCCACCGGTCAGCCTCCCTGTTCTTTTTACAGATAGGCACCCCAGTTTACCGCCCCTCAACCCGCACTCCCCTCCGTGCCACGTGGTTGTGTCCGTTTCCACGCTGACAAGTGGGCCTGCGAGCCCGCTGGCCCCGCCTGTCATTGACTGCGGCTGGCCACCCCCACGGTGTAAGAAGTTTTCGCCACGCCAGTTTGTCGAGTCAGCTCTGGCCCCATCTGTCTGTGACTGGGGCTGGAGTAGTGCTGGGTAACAAAAGTTTTCTTGTTATCTGTTTTGATTTAACTTTTCAGAAAATGTTTAAATACAAATTCAAATCTGTTTTAAATAACTTTTGAATTCTAAACCCAAATAATACAAATGATATATGTTTTTGAATCGGGAAAATGAGAGGAATTCAAATATTACCTTCAAAATATTGTTTGAACATTTTAAATTTTCGAGATGAATAAAATCACAATAAAATGCCCTTTTTCTTAATAAATTAATAACTTTAAATCTATAACTCCAAATTTAACAAATAATATGTCTAAATCGATCAGCGCGATGAGCCCGTTCTAACTATGCATTCCTTGTTCTGAATTGCAGCATGCATCATATAAATATAAAGTATACAGCAAGTGTTATGAGAGCAAAACATGACTAAAACTTAATAAAATGCTTTATCCTTGTACCCCACACCTCACCCATGCCATGCTACATTATGGCCATGTAAATTATGCATCATTCATCATGGCATGCTTGTTTGCTTGTCGCTTTTTAATTCATATGTTTGTGCACTTTATTTATGTTGGCCCTTGTTTGTTTGGTTCTTCTTCGAATAGACGCCGAGCAGGGGATATACCTGGAATCCCAGGATCACTACCCAGATCTGTCCCTCGCTTCAACTTAGCTGCCAGGCAAGCACTACCACATGCTTGCATACATATAGTACCTATTGCCTCTATCTTATTCTTGCATCATTGAGTCGCGATTGCATTAAATTGAATCCCAAGTACTGCATAGCCTTTACTTTTAAACCCCACCGAAGCTTGTTCCTCCATCCCATGAGCCATTACTACAGGAGTTGTTTGAGCATGCGGGTTGTAGAACAGCATGTGTAGGGTATGTGAGTGTCTGATGGATAACGAGCTACCTAAACAACTTAACCGGAGTAGTAATGGGATAACTAATGAAAGTGGCACCGGTGAGCAATATCTGCTATTTGGTTCTTCATGCTCACTTGTGTCCCGTAGGACCCCGAGTACTTGATTCCTGTTCCTTGACTATTCGCACTATCCACATCTGGGAAGCCTTATGGACCCCCCTGAGCCAGAGCTTGATTCATTCTTATTTCTTGGGGCCACAAAGTAGTTTGGGGCTTTATTACTATCTTGTACTTATGCCATGCTTTACTGCTTTATTTAAGATTGAGCGCGGAGCACCTGTACTGTTTTGGATCATGACACGTTTTCGCTGTATCGACAAGCCCAGTCACACTTTCGGGTTCCCAGTCGTTTACCGCCGTCCATACAAACCCTGGGCCCGTTCCAGAGCCGGCCAACTTCGTTGCGGGTAGCTTACTGGGGTGGCCCCTTGAAATGTTTCTGAATCCTGTGATCGCTTTGTCGTGAATGCCTCGTTGGGTTTTGAGTTGGTTTTTCCGAGGTTGATCGAGTGTGTGATGCTATTTGTGCACTCTTGCAGGGTAAATCTTTCTGAAAGCCGTGTCCGCTGTTATGGATGACTTGGAGCACAGTTTCTCGATCATAGACAAGTATAACTAAAGTACCGCTTTTAATTTGACTAAGTACCTGACTAGTAAATAGCGCAATACTCATGGAATGTTTAATAAAACTGCCAACGGATGGGTTGTTCGTCCGCTTTCTCGTTGGTAAGCGAGAAGGAGGATGGATCTGTTAATTATACTGTTATAACTGTTGTTACTAATTAACAGACATCCGTCTATCATTGGTTAGGCGGATGGTTAGCGAGTATCTTTAGACTTGTTAGTTATTATCTTTTGCTGCAATTGCCTCACCCCAGGTTATGTCCCCTTTAGAGGCATAAAGACTTGCTGAGTACCCCTAGGGTCTCACACGATAAATTGTTTGATTCAGATGAACAGGTGTATTCGCAAGATGGATACTGGGTGGAGGAGACGGATGATGTTGGCAACGATCACTCGGTGTAGAGATTCCTGGAACAGGGATCCGTGAGATCTATGGGCGGGATGTGTTTATTTACATGGCATCTTATGCCGATTTGCTTCTTATCTGTACTCGGACCTTGTTTTCTGCTTCCGCCTGATACTCTGATGTTTGACGTATGAGGAGCTATCCTAAAATATTATTTCTATCTAGGGTATTTGGATCTTGCCGTATGGCGTTGCAATATTTCTATTTCTTTTAGATGGAATGGCTCTGTGAACCGTTGTATGGTGGCTTGCATACATACTCACTTGTGTATGTAGTTGATCCCTTCGCCTACCGATTACGCCGCTCGTTCTTGTCCCGATGTTCTGAAAGTGGTTAGGACGGCCGAAAGGTCTACCTGTGAGTGGCCCCTAGGCCCCACCATACTATTTTAACCACTTTCGCTCATCCAGGCATGTAACTAAGAGCGTAATTCACCGAGGTAGTTACAGAAATGCGGCTAGGGTTCGTCTGTGGCGGCACGACGAGGTCTTGTAGGCGCTCGGGGCGGTGGCAGGAATCTTGGCGCGCACCAACAACAATGGACGGCGGAGGCGATGACAGCGAGTTGATGGCTCATCATCGATGAAGACGACAGGGAGAGAGTGAGGCCGAAGCGGTACGGGCCACTAGCGGGCTGGTTGGGCCGGTTCTTGGGCCGCGACAAAGGAAGGGCGGCACGCTTCTGGCGCTGCGCGCAAGCGGCAGATAGGAGAGAGTTAAAGGTGGGATTCGACCCAGATTAGGTTAGGGACTAGTTTATTTTTCCAAATTTTTTTTTCTTTTTCTTTTCTATTTTCCAAAATACAATAACTATTGTACACATATTTAAATACTTCAGGGGCCCTTATAATCAATTTGGGATCCAAACCTTTTATAGTTTTTGAAATTCAAAACTATTTTGAATTGATTTGAGAGAGGGGAAAAGTAGGGTTTTATTTTATCTCTTGATTAGAACCAAGTGCAAATGTAATGCATGTATACAATGCTCACAAACATGTTGTTTATTTATTACACATAGAGGTGGTATGTTATAGCTCTACCCCACTTACAAGAATCTCGTCCCGAGATTCCTAGGTTTTAGTAAAGAAGGCAGGGTACTCAGATCGAAGACGATCTTTGCGTTCCCAGGTTGCTTCTGACTCGGAGTGATGAGACCACTGAACTTTCAGGAACTTGCTGGTTCGACGACGAGTCTTACGCTCGGTTTCACCAAGAATACGAACTAGGTATTCCTGGTAGGTTAGATCCTCTTGAAGATCTAGAGTTTGATGATCCACACCACGAATAGGATCTTTGAAGCAACGCTTGAGTTGCGACACATGGAAGACGTCATGAACATCTGGAAAGGTTGATGGTAGCTCCAATTGGTAGGCAAGTTCACCTCGCTCGGAGAGAATGCGAAAGGGACCAACGTAGCAAGGAGCCAATTTGCCTTTGATACCGAAACGGTGGACACCCTTCAGAGGAGTGACCCGGAGATAAACTTGATCACCATCTTCATAATGAACTTCAAGCTGATGATGATCGTAGTTGGTTTTCTGACGAGATTGAGCAGCCTTCAAACGTTCTCGGATTATGTGAACTTGATCTTCAGCTTCTTGGATCATATCCGGACCAAAGAATTGTCTTTTGCCGGTTTCTGTCCAATTCAGTGGTGTTCGACATGTTCTTCCATATAGAAACCGGAAAGGCGCCATACCCAAACTGGATTGGAAACTGTTGTTGTAGGAGAACTCAGCAAATGGAAGACATTTATCCCAGTTCTTGCCGAAGGATATAACACACGCTCTAAGCATGGCTTCAAGGATTTGATTCTCCCTTTCAGTTTGACCACCGGTTTTAGGATGGTAAGCTGTGCTGAAGGAGACATGAGTTCCCATTGCTTCTTGGAGACTTTGCCAGAATCTGGAAGTAAACAAGCTTCCGCGGTCAGAGATGCTCTTCTTGAGAACACCATGAAGGACAACGATCCGGGAGATGTATAAATCAGCCATCTGACTAGCACGAATAGTTTCCCGAACCGGAAGGAAGTGAGCAACTTTGGATAACCGATCAACTATTACCCATATAGCGTCATTTCCTACGGATGTTTTTGGAAGTCCGGTAATGAAATCCATACCAATTTCATCCCATTTCCACTCAGGGATACGCAATGGCTACAAAAGTCCAGCAGGTCTTTGGTGTTCTGCTTTCACACAACGACAGACGTCGCATTCTGCAACAAAGCGAGCAATTTCTGGTTTCATTCCACTCCACCAGAATCTTTGATGAAGGTCACAATACATCTTGGTACCACCAGGATGAATGGACAAAGGTGATTCATGAGCTTCACGAAGGATTAGCTCTTTGATCTTCCGACTATTTGGCACCACTAGCCGGTTACTGAAGTAGAGGGTACCTTGATCATTAATGGAGAAGCATTTAGCGTCCCCACTTACAACATGTTCCTTGATCTTGGTAATCTCATCATCTTGCTTCTGAGATTCCTTGATTTGATCCTCAAGAGAAGATTTTACTTCAAGATTAGTGAGGAATCCACGAGGAACCACTTCAAGGTTAAGACGCTTCATTTCCTCATAGAGAATAGGTTGAGCTTGTGAAATCATCAGGTTATTGCAATAAGACTTCCGACTTAGCGCATCAGCAACAACATTGGCTTTGTCGGGTTGGTAGTTGAGACCCAAATCATAATCTTTGATGAGTTCCAACCATCGTCTTTGCCTGAGATTGAGATCTGGCTGGGTGAAAAGGTACTTCAGACTTTGATGGTCCGAGTAGAGTTCACAATGATTACTGATGAGGTAATGTCGCTATTGCTTAAGAGCATGAACAACAACAGCTAGCTCGAGATCATGGGTTGGATAATTATTCTCATGTGGCTTTAGCTGCCGGGAGGCATAAGCTACCACATGACCATCTTGAAACAACACACAACCGAGACCTTGAAGAGACACATCACAATAGACAACGAAGTCCTTTCTTGTGCCCGGAAGGACGAGAACGGGAGCAGTGGTTAGCTTAGTTTTCAAAATTTGAAAGCTTTCTTCTGCCTTTTCAGACCATTCAAACTTCTTATCTTTCTTAAGAAGATCAGTCATAGGCTTGGCAATCTTAGAGAAGTTCTCAAGGAATCGACGGTAATACCTAGCCATTCCAAGAAAACTTCGGACTTCCTTGACTGAGGTAGGTGACTTCCATTCAAGAATGGTTTGAACCTTATCCGGAATGACAGCAACACCATTAGCTGAGACCACATGACCAAGAAAGACGAGCTCTTGCAACCAGAACTCGCACTTGGAGAACTTGGCATAGAGATGATGTTCACGAAGTTTAGTCAATACCAAACGTAGATGTTCGGCATGCTCTTCTTCGGTCTTGGAATAGATCAAATTATCATCTATGTAAACCACTACGAACTTGTCTAGATACTCCATAAAGACAGAGTTCATGAGCCTCATAAAGGTAGCAGGGGCATTGGTTAACCCGAAGGACATCACTGTATACTCATAAAGACCATAACGAGTTGTGAATGCCGTTTTTGGGATATCCTCTTTTCTGATTTTGATTTGATGATACCCCGACCTTAAATCCATCTTGGAAAAGATGGTAGCACCACTTAGTTGATCAAAGAGGTTATTTATCCGAGGAAGAGGGTACTTATTCTTGATTGTCACCGCATTGAGTGGACGGTAATCAACGACCAATCTTGGAATATTTGAATCCCGCTTCTTTACAAAGATGGTAGGACAACCCCAAGAGGAGGTACTAGGTTGAATATAGCCTAGGCCTTCTAGCTCTTCAATTTGCTTCTTTAGCTCCACCAACTCATGAGGGGGCATATGGTAAGGTCTTTTAGAAATAGGAGCAGTTCTAGGAACCAGCTCAATGACAAACTCCACACTTTGATCAGGTGGCATGCCAGGCAATTCTTCAGGAAAGACATCCGGAAATTCACAGACTACTTGGACATCTTGAACTTCTAGAGGGGGTAACTCTTTCATAGCGTCCATGTCATATAACTTCGAGAATGGAGTAGAAACTGCCGATGGAGCCTTTGACCCAACGGTCCAGTAATTGACGGTTATACTAGCAGGGGAGGTCCAATATAGTTGCACAGTCAAGAACAACTTGATGCTTGACTAACCAGTCCATGCCTAGAATGACATCAATGTTAGTTGACTTCAGGGCAATAAAGGAGGTGGGGAACTATTGGTATGCTATGTCAATCATATTCCCATGACTAACCATGGTGGTAAACCAGCTAGAACCTGGGGTATGAATGGTTAGAGGGGCTGACAGGGGTTCAAAAACTATCCCATGCTCTTGAGCAAACCCTTGTGACATGAATGTATGTGATGCTCCAGAATCAAACAAAACTGTAGCTGGAATTGAATTGACACGAAGCGTACCCAGAATGACATGTGGATCTTCCTGAGCTTCTTCAATAGTCACATGAGTCAGACGACCACGTCCAATACCCTGAGCTTTATCATACTTCTTCGCCGGTTGATCATTGCGACTAGCAGCCCTTTGGGGACACTCCCTTGAATAGTGACCAGGCTGACCACATGAGTAATAGGTAGTTCTAGAGAAGGAACCAGCAGGAGGACGATAGCTTGCTCCACCAGTATTTGACTGTGGTGGACGAGGAGCATTGCCAGCTGACTTGGGTGCATAAGGAGCACGAGGCACAACACTAGATGGAACAAAGACTCGACGCTTATTGTTGCGAGAAGAAGACGCACGAGAGTTCCCTTCTTCATGCTTCTGGGAAAGCTCCATTTCCTTCCTTCCATGCTCTAGAGTAAGAGCCTGGTTGTGCAGTTCCTGGAAGGTTCTGAACTTGAAAGGAAACAACTCATAGCGAACTGTTGGACTAAGTCCCTTACGGAACCGCTCTTGCTTATCTTCATCATTGGTCACATCCCTAGGTGCATAACGAGCCAGGCGAGTGAACTCACACCCATATGTTTCAATATCCATACGCCTCTGAGTCAGGTCCAAAAACTCCCTCCTTTTGAGATCCATGCCGGGCTTAGAAATATAAGAGGCACGAAAATCTGCAGCGAACTCCTCCTAGGTAACAATGTTCCCTTGAGCTTGCATATCTAGATACCCATCCCACCAAACACCAGCCTCACCTTCCAGCTGATAGGTGGCGAAGTTGACACAGTCATCCTGACGAACATGAAGAGCACTGAACTTGCGTTCAATTGTGCGAAGCTAGTCATCAGCATCAAGGGGTTCCTTGGGGTGGTTGAAGATTGGAGGAAATGAGCGGATGAAATCCCCAAGTGTGACACAGTCGTCGGGGCGATGTTCAGTGTTCTAAGCCACACGCTCGAGAAGGCGTTCATTCCTCAGACGATTGGTCTCAATATTGTTGAGAACCTCGGCCATTGTGGGAGGTGGCAGAAGTTCCTCATCAACATTGTTGTGGCCTCGACGGCCAACGGAACCACGAGTACCGAAAGACATCCTGATGAGAAAACAGAACCCATGAGACTAGATCACCAAGAGAAATACATCAAAAGATGACATGAACCATAACGAACGTCACGGTAGAATCAACCATATGAGTTGAGGTCACATCATGACACCAAGTATGGCAGTAGAACAAGCATACGAAATGTATACGCTACCAACTTAAATACAAACCATAACAATGGAATGCAATATGGTATGATACCAACAAATCATAGGAGAAGAAAGGAATTGAATTCCAAACACCCTTAGCAAGGTTGAAAACAATGCTTCAGATGCCCAAATATATCTTGGAAACTCTAATCTTTGCAACCGGATACGGAGTACTAGAAGAACAACCCAACCCCGTAGATCCTAGTAATTTGAAATGATAGACGAGAAGTGAAAACCTTTCAAACCAAACAAGGTAAGATAACTCAGCAATAGAACAACCCTGGATAAGGAGTAAAAAGAGTCCTATTTAGATCTTTGCAAATGATTTTATCTTTCAAATAGTTTTCACAAGTACTAGACTCAATATCGACAAACAAGAAGGGTTTCCTACAGGCAGTCCTGCTCTGATACCAAAATCTGTCACGACCCGAGATCAGGGTTAGACAAATACCAGATCTTCATCTGACATAAGCCTAACCTCGAGCTCTAAGCGCATAGGGAATAATTCGGTAACATTAAAGAACATACAAACCTTACATTATTAAGGTACGCTCTTAGCAGAGCTGCATACAAGTATTACAAACCAGGGGTCGAAGACCCAAACAAACATCAAGCAACGGAAGCAAATAAGTTGTTCTAAACAAAAAACTTAGCAAAGGGCGTAAGAGTCCTTGAACTTAAGCAAAAGACCCTTCCATAGATCCTAGGCTACTTCCCGGGAACCCCAACTACCCGTCGACATCAACGTAGAAACCACCTTCTGTTGGAATAGCTTCATCTGTAGAAAAACATCAGTGAGGCAAGGCTGAGTATAGGATGTACTCCACAAGACTTAATAACCTATGGTACATGCTTGGTTTAGAAAGGCTTTCTATGGTTACTTTGCAAAATCTAGCTTTGTTTTGAAAACAAGTGAGAGAAGAGGCTCGTCTAATTAAAACATTTCAAAAGAGGTAAGAAGACTACACTCTAGCTCTTTAAGATCACCTTCATCATCATCTGAACCTTTCAACTTGGACCACCCCCTCAAAGAACCCGGAGGAAGTAGTTCCAGAACACTCATAAGTTGCCAAGTTTTAACATTAGGTTATAGTTCTCTATGATCGTCACGTCCGTTCCCAAGTCGTCCATAACCTTGGACATGGCTTTTCGAAAAGATTATAACCCTGCAGGGGTGCACAACTTTACCCACACGTACCAACCGACTCTTAATGCCAAATTATTAGCCCTCTTCCTAGGAAGGCCGACAGAGGGTGGTTGACCACGACCTTTACCTTGCTTTCGCCGAGACCATGAGTCACGCCCTAAGGAGATGCCGCCGTAACGGGTCAAGTCCCGAAGCCGGTCCCTAGAGATGTGAATAGGGTTTGAGATTACGGAGTCCGTGCCTCTCCCATTCCCCGCCACGCTTACCTACCTGTATGAATGCACCTCCTCCACCTCATTCAAGAATAACCAGAATGCATATGTCAAATGGAACGCCTGAACTATGTGACTCATGGAATCTACTAGGCAAGTTAGTTAGTCGAGGGGGTTTCCAGGCCCCCATGTGGTTGTACGATCGTCTTGGCTCAAGAGGAAAGAACTCAGGTCCTCAGGGTGGCTAGAATGGGACTACAAAAACCACACCCAACGTGGCCTCCCATACCTGCATTAGTATGTTTATTAACAATCTCCGATCGTATCTCAACATCCTATCAAACTAGGCTCATCGTATCTCCGATGAATCATCTAGATGGATCGGTCTTGTAATACTAAGCATGGCTAAGCCTGATTGAAAGATGGAACTAGCAACGCTCATAAGCGCAACCCTAGTTATGCTAGGAGTAGTGGATCGGTATCTTGGTGTACAAAGGAAAACATGCAACAGATAGGATATTATATCTTAAACAAAAGAACACATTGGAATCGTATGCATATAGCAAGAATGAAATACTTTGGAATCATAGGTTCAGAATGATGTGGCTACACTTTCCTTGTCCATCGTTGAAACGGTACTACTCTTCGGTGGCGTTGACTTCAGGTTCGGGCTTGGTTCCTATTCGCGAAGAACCAACACCGGAAAGAAGAAGCAACAATCAACACATGGCATATGTGCAATGCTCAAGCAAGGATGATGATATGACAAATTAAATTGTATTAAAAATGACACCCTAGGACATGCTTGGCAATTTAAACAGGGTCCGAGGGGTCCAAACCCTAATTCAGAGAAACCCTGGATGCATATCAAAGGGGTTATTTTGTTCTCCTAATTAAACTTGTCATGTAAGTTGCTTAACAATGCATGATTATGAGTTTTTTGGATATATCTCATTTTTCTGAACATTTTGGTATATTATTTGTATTTTTCTGACTTAAAATGAATTAGTTATGATTTTCCCATTTTTAATCCACTTTTAAATCATTTTTAAATAAATAAACATTTTTGGAATATTATTAAATATCTTACAACCTGGACCGACATGTCAGGTATTTAATCATTTTAGAAAATATTTCCAAAAAATATTAAAACCCTGAAAGACTAGGCCCACATGTCATATTAATAATCCAGAAAACCATTTAATAAAAAGAGAAAAACACTTATTGCATCATGCTAACATCATGATGACGTCAGCAATGGAGAAGCCCACTACTGGGGTTCAAATCTGGCGCTAGGGGCATTGCGAGCTGGTGAGGTTAGGGGCGTTGGAAAGAGGAGGCCGAGACGGACCGGTTAGTGGTGGCGCCGCTAGGAAATGGTCGCTGGAGCACGGGATTTGACGATGGCCGACGGCGGCAAGCGGCAGTGCACGTCGGGGGAGAGCTATAGGGGGAGAAGGAGAGGGTCCACGAGGACCAGTAGCTCACCAGGAGTGCGACGGTGAGGTCGATTTGGCCGGAGGAGGTCGGTGACGGCCAGAATCGGAGGCAGACGTGGCGGCCGGAGTCGGGGAAGGCGCGAGCTACCTGCTCGGTTGCAGGCTCCCACGGCCGATTCCTTCCGGGAGGTGGACGAGGAGAGCAAGGCGGAGCTCCCATGGTAGACGGTGTGGCTTCGAGCGGTCTAGGGCGACGACGGCGAGCGGCACCGACGAGCGCTAGGGTTAGGGTTCCAACACAAAGGGGGTAGAGAGGAAAACCCGGCTAGGGTTCATCTGTGGCGGCACGACGAGGTCTTGTAGGCGCTCGGGGGCAGCAGCCGGAATCTTGGTGCGCACCGACAGCGACGGATGGCGGCGGCGATGACAGCAAGCTGATGGCTCGTTGTTGACAAAGACGATGGCGAGAGAGGGAGGCCGAAGCGGTACGGGCCACTGGCGGGCTGGTTGGGCCGGTTCTTGGGCCACGGTAAAGGAAGCGCGACACGCTTCTGGCGCTGCGCGCGAGCGGCGGAGAGGAGAGAGAGGAAGGTGAGATTCGGCCAGATTAGGTTAGGGACTAGTTTTTTTTTCAAAAATCTTTTTCCTTTTCTGTTTTTCTATTTTCCAAAATACAAGAACTGTTGTACACATATTAAAATACTTCAGGGGCCCTTATAATCAATTTGGGCTCCAAACCTTTTATAGTTTTTGAAATTCAAAACTATTTTGAATTGATTCAAGAGAGGGGAAAACTAGGGATTTATTTTGTCTCTTGATTAGAACCAAGTGCAAATGTAATGCATGTATGTAATGCTCACAAACATGTTGTTTATTTATTACACATAGAGGTGGTATGTTACAATGAGGTCCCTCGTTGGTTCATCATCTAGATGGACGTCGTGACCTCATCGGCGTTCTAGCTTGGCTTAAGGAATTGGATCAGGACCCCGCTGCCGCGTGTTGTGCCAGTCACAGCCTACCGCTGGTGCGCTTAGTGGGTGCAGGTGGACCGGTTCACTGGACAGGTCGCGTTCAAGAAGACCTGGCCCAAGCTAGTGTACAAGTATGACTTAGAGCGCAATGACATCGTGGAGTTCAAGCTCAAGGCCTTCTTCATCAAGATGACGATCTACAAGGTGGGCTCCTCTAGCGCCAGGCAGTACACCTGCCCTGACCATGGCTAGCGTCGGCGGCCTTGATGTTATAGTTTGTTAGTTTGTAAGTAGTACAAGTAGTTGTTGATGGAGAACTCGTGATGGTGAACTAGGCTGATCTCTTTTGATCAGGGGTTAAAATCCCTGGTGGTTACAGGTCATGCGATGCCCCTGTTGATCGTTCGTTTCATCAGGGGTTAATCCCATGGTGGCTGATGGTAATTTTGATCAGGGGTGTAATTTAGAACCCCTGATTGTTGCCTGTATGGTAGTATATATATGTGATGTAGCTAGTAATGTTGTGTGTGCATATGCCTATTATTGTGATCATGTGTTGTGTGTGTACTGTGTGTGGTAAGATCTTCCAATTTGAAAGGGGTGATCATAACCCATGTGATCAGGTGCAAAGCACCACATCAAACACGTATGAAATACATCAGCAAGGAAAAAAGTCTTGAATCTATGCAACCAAACAGTTGGGCCAATTTGCATGAAACCTGAATGCAGGAAGTCAAAAAAAAAATCTCCAAGTTGGCCTAAGCCCAATCTCCCCTCATGCATCACCCAGCGGGCCAAGTAGTGGAAACGGAAAATTTGGGCCTGACCAACCAAACACACCCATAGTTGTGCAGGGGTTGTAGCGGCCCCACGGTTGCATGCACGTGTTACTAGCCTCTTAGTTGCACATGACTAGCCTCTCAGTTGCATATGTGTTGTAACTTAATCCCCTAATGATAGGACATGTAGCTAGTAGCCTTTCCCAGTTGCATATAGCTAGGGTACAACCAGCCTTCCAAGTTTTGCATATGATGCAACTACGGGTACAAGTGGACACCTAGTTACAATTAACAGACGTGTTGCAACTACATAATCGAAGTTTCACATGGGTCGCAACTATCCCATCTCGTTTGCACACATGTCGCAACTAGCCCACCCTAGTTGCACAATGGGTGCAATTGAACACCGAGTTGGAACAGGTCACCACTTATCCTAGTTGCACACGGGTCAAAATAACCACCTTGGGTGCAATTGGACACCTAGTTGAGAAAAGGTCACGACTAGCCCCTCTCCCACCTAGTTGCACACTTTTCATTGTATTTTCATTGCTCCATTCATGGAAGCATGGCAACTTATGTCCGGTCTTGTGCGTGATGTGGGCGAAGAAGGCTGCAATCTCGCGCTTGGAGTGGTTGGTCGTTCCTTCTTTTCGGAAGATGGCACAACTTTGTAGACCATATGAATACACTTTTGATAAGAAAGTACTCCCTCTGTTTGGGATTATAAGTCCCGCGCGGATAACTAGGTTACCAATTTGAATAATAAAATATAAATAGTATATCACAAAAATTATACCATTAGAAACTTTAGAGGTTATATTTTTTAATGGTATAATTTTTATAATATATAAATTATATTTTGTTAGTCAAATTAACAACCTAGGTATGCGCGTAGGACCTATAATCCCGAACAGAGGGAGTACACCACAAGTACACCAACAAGGCTACAACTACATGGAGGCACTCTTTGTGGCATTAGTCCTGCCACAAATACCATTTGATAATAATAGGAAAATCTGAAAGATGAAGATACCTTTAAATATTAATATATTTTTGAGGTATCTTCGTCGTGGTCTTATCCTTACCAAATACAACCTTGTCATATGGAATTAGCATGGGAGTACAATTAAAAATTTGTTTTCCAATGTAATTTTGCCTGCTCTATATGCTCAATCACCGAAATAGCTTCAAACCTGTACCCACCATGTAGTTTTACTAATATTGGAATGTTTACATGTACAGATTATAGGTTATGAATTCTAATTAGGGTGACAACAATTGCCATTATTTGGTTTCTTTGACTATGTAGAAATGATAAAGTTTGTAATAATAAATTTTTTTCTCTCTTGTAGGTTATCTACAGATGTACCAGTACACATCGTTTATGATCGTCTCTACAACGCGTGTAGCTTTGAGACTTGTTTATGAAGGTGTGTACGTGATGGAGGAAATGGTGATACTTTATTATCCAACATGGAAGGCAACATAATCTTCAGATCGGTCCATAGATGTTCTTTTTACAATTTCTCATTCTGATATATAATTTACTTTTTTATTCTTGTTGTGACTTCTAGATTTGTGTCGACTGTATGCAAAATATCTAGGTAGAGATCGGATGTAGTGCTTAAAACTCTAAGTAAGAAAGCATCCTCGTAAATAAACATGGAGGAACTCTTAAGTCTAGCATTATTAACTACTATATGCCTCCTTATTTGTCGTGGTGGTGTCACGACAGATGCCATGGGTATGCTAAAGATGGGGCCTATGGACACTAGTGGTATCCGTGGAGCGATAGTGCGATGAATCCGCACACGAAGAACACAAGAACACACACGGTATACCCAGGTTTGAGGCTCTCCTAAGGAGATAAAACCTCTACTCCAGCACCAGATCTTATATTACGATCTCTAGATTAGTACAAGTGCTCCTCGAGCTGTATCAAATAGAGGAAGCAGATGAAGTGCTTCTACTCTCTTCTCACTCTAGGGTTTTCCCTTAGGCAAAATGGACCGACCCTCTCCTTGGAGGCCCTGGCTCACCTTATAAAGGGGTTTATAGGTTACAGCTAGGGCTTACATGGCCCGGATATTCTACATAGATGTTTGTCCTGAAATACTAGTTTGGCGCCCTCCTTTCCTCTACCGCTAGTCTCTGCACGAAAATGACTCATAGGCCATGCTATCTGACCGTTGGGTCAGACACTGTCACGTCTGTGACCCTCTGTTCTGTCTCTACCCATCTGCACCTTGCCACTAGCACCTGTCTCTCCCTAGATTCCCTTGAGAGAGAGAAAAGTGTTGACCTTGGGGTTGGCTTAATCCTTCTTGAGCATGCCAACCCTTGACTCGGCCCTGAATAACTCGGCCAATATAGTACCTGCAAAGATGAAACAACCTAGACCTGGTGATGACATACCATATATGTTGGCCGAGTCTCGCCGGTGCTTTTCGGCTAGGGTAACTCGGTCGTAACTCGGCCGGCCATTATATACCTCGGCCAGCTCATGCTTTGGCTGATTTATGCCTCAGTGGACCTTGTCCTTATACCTTACCTTGACCCTACGCGGGGTCATCCGCCAAACATTAGTCCCTGAAGCCGGTGCGGTCTTAGCAGCTTTTTCTAAGAAGGCCACAACAGGTTCAAACTATCCGGATCTTTGTCCGTCTTGTCGACATACATATATGTCGGCCTATACCAAATTTAACTCAACTACACCACTTGGTGACTTGGTATTTAATCTGACATTCCTTGGCTCTATCCGAGATATATCTCGTTGGCCGAGTCATAGCGTCGCATCCAGGTTATTCCTCTTAGATACTTATCTTTTCGTGTACTCCTCATTGCATCCTACATGTAAAGTAGGCCCTTTGCCTCATTTTAAGGGACGTTGCAACATTCACTGCCACACGTTGTTAGTTTTTTACTATAGCGCATCACATCATGGTGTTCCCCCTCAAATATTGTAGGGGACATGATGCGCTGTTACGCTTCCGCGCCGTGTAACCGTGCATGTGGCCCGATCCTATGTGCCATTTAGCAAAATAGACACGTGTAACGTGTGGCTAGTGGGAATAACTTATCCCACTACCCATGATCCTTAGAATGGTTAAATAGAGGAGCGGGGGAAACCCTCAGTTACTTTCCCCCACTCTCGCCTCTTCTTCTTCCTCCTCCCATCGCCACTGCCGCTGCTCTTTGCTCTAGCGACTGCGTCACCCCTTTGCTTTCTCCATCCCCTTCCTTCACCGCATCGCCGCTCTTTGCCGCTGCTATGGGGCCTTGGTAATCTTTGCCTCTCTCCCCCGAAGTGAGCTCTGCATCTGAGGGGAGCGATCTAGAGATGTCTCCACGAGATGTGGTCGCTGTCAATGGACACGAGGAGGGACGAACCGTCCTCGAGCGTGTAGCCTGGGACAACTCCAACGTCACCCCGAGGGAGATCATTTGGCTCCTACGCACGCGCCGGATTACCCCAGGGGTCACTTGCCGCCTCCCCACAATGAGCAATCCCCCATCATCGAAGAGCGTGAGTTTGTCATTTTTGTAGCCCACTTCACTCACAGCTCCGGCCTTACTATTACTGATTTTTCCAAAGATTTCTTCGAGACCTTTGGCCTCCAACCTCACCATCTCCTAGAAAATGCCGTAGCTTCCCTTTCCGATTTTATCTCTGGTACTGAAGGGTACCTCGGCCTCTAGCCCAGTGTCCAGATCTGGGCCAAGTTCTTCCAGATCCGAGCTAGCATCGTCCCCAATAAAGATCTCCGCCCTAGCGAGATATGTCTGACCCAATTTGGGGTTGCATGTATCTGACCCCGGAAAAGCTCCATCTTTCCCTGGATCACAGGCCTCGACTCGTGCAAGAAGTGAGCAAGGACGTTCTTCTATGTGAAGAACAACACTGATACCGACATGATTCAACTCCCTGCTTTCTCATTCGGCGTCCCCACGAAGCACAACTGGGACCTCGACCCGAAGAAGAAGAATCCCTTAGTCAACTTGGTAGAGACTTGGATCATCGAGTTGATGGAGGCCATATTATGCGGCGATGACTTAATGGATACTTTCATTAGTAGCCGAGTTTGCCCTCTCCAGCAGCGCAGCCACAAGATCTACCATATGAGTGGCTGCCTTGAACCAAACCGTGTCTCCACGGTCGAGCTATCTAATGCTCAGATCCATAAGAGAGTCAAGTCCATCTTCAAGATGGACATGAGCGAGATATGGGAGTGGGGCATGGAGCCCTTCATCCGAGATACGCTTGTACCCTAGGTAACTTTTGTCGAGCCATACTTGCCGAGCTATGCCTTATGTCAGCACATTTTCTTATTCGATTTTTTTATGCTTCTTTGTTTAGAAGTTTCTCCAGCGAACCATCGAGTATACCTAGAATCATGCTCTTAAGTGGGGCAAGGATCGGGATACCTCAGATCCGGAGGAGCCAGACTCTGTGGAGTTCATGCCAATCTCGAACGCTAGCTCCGGCCGACCCTCTGGTAAGACTTCTGTCTTAAGGGACTGGTCGGATGATGACGATGAAGATGATGTTGAGATTCTTGAGGTATATGACCCAATGCCTCTCTCATATACCCTTCGGCCTGATTTCACTCTAGCTAAGTCCACTGGTCAGGCCTAGAACGTGCCTCCCATCACCGTGGGAGGCCAAGGTTCGGTGAAGAAGCGTGCCACAACCTCGGCTCCAGCGGCCGAACCTTCTCGAGCCGGGAAAAGTTATAAGAGGTCGGCCAAGAGACCTCCATGGCAAAAGGCCCCTCCCTCTATTGACTCGTAAGTTTTCTCTTCTGAGTTATCCTTGTATTTCTTGTTTCTATTTATCTTATCTGACTCTTTTTATCTCATTGCTTATCTTGGCAGAGCTCCTCTCAATATCCCCTAGAGCGGATCCAATATGGCTTCTCTGATCCCTGTGCCGACGTCCCCCCACACCTCTTGAAGATACTCGGGTCCCCAGCACCATTTGGAGTAACACCCCTCCCACGCCGGATAACAGTTCACCTTGGTGGGAGGGTGAACATGCTAGTGAAGGTGGAGGTGGCGCCCCCGAGGATACGGCCATGCCGGATCAGCGGGGTGATTTGTCTTCCCCGGAGATAGAAGAAGAAGATCATGGCACCAGTAGTGCCGGCGCCAAACCAGTTTCAACCGAGGTGCCGGTAACCCCGGCACCAGTCCAACCTCAACCTCAAGAACAACCAGCCTCAGCCTCAGCCCAACAACAATAAGAAGCCTCTATAGCTACCTTGGTCTAGCAGCAACCACCACCAGCTTCATCTGAGTCTCCCAAGACTCGACCACAAGACCAGCCTCGGCAAAGCCTGCAGGCTAAAACCCAACAAAATTCACAATCTTAGCCTCAGCAAACCTCGGCAACAGAGCCTCAGCCAACTACCTCTCAGCAGCAAGCCAATCCTTCTGCCAAGCAGAAGAAAGGAGGAGATGGTGCCAAGGCGACCAAGAAGAAAGCTGGAGAAGCATCCACGGAACCATCCATTATCATGATGCTGTAGAAAGGTGCTACTCCCTCTGCCTCGGCCATGGGTAAACTCACACTGCATACAAGCCCAACTGCTGCAATGGCTGCTCAGAAGGCCTCTGTGGGAAGGCTTGGTCCTGACTCGGATGCCTAGTGGCGAGATCCTTGGCTCTCTAGCTGAGTACACCGAGAATTGGAACAACGCTGATTACCACAAGGTTAGCGCTGCCAATCCTCATATACCTCAGAAATATGGCCCGACGCAGATTGGCGACATAACGTTTATTGCCAGCCAAGCTATTGCTAATGCAGGGAAGATGGTGGAGGTAAATATCTCAGTTGCCCTTTTATACTTGCAATAGATAACACATAACCATTAGTCCCCGAGCCTCTGGGAGTAAGATATTTCTCGGCCGAATGCTCCTCTAGGATAACACTTAGTAAATTATCTTTTGATCTTTGCATATTCGAGGTATTTAGCCGAGTCATTTTAACTTAGTCCAATTTTCCTTTAGAATCAGATATCTAGCCACCTAGGTTCGGATCGAGTTTACTTGATTCGAATCTTGAGTACAATCAAATATCCAGCCACCTAGATTCGGATCGAGTTTACTTGGTTCAAATCTTGAGTAGCATCAAATATCCAGCCACCTAGATTCGGATCGAGTTTACTTGATTCGAATCTTGAGGAGCATCAAATATCTAGCCACCTAGATTTAGATAGACTTTACTCAGTTCGAATATTGAGTAGCATCAAATCTCCAACCACCTAGATTCGGATCGAGTTTACTCTGCTTGAATCTTGAGTAGCATCAAATATCATCCACCTAGATTCAGATCGAGTTTACTTGGTTTGAATGTTGAGTAGAATCGAACATCCAACCACCTAGATTCAGATCGAGTTTACTCGGTTTGAATCTTGAGTAGAATCAAATATTGATTTTCCTCAGCGACTAATACTTGTTTCTTGCAGATCTCGAACAACATGCGCACTGCCAAATTTCAGTGACTCCTTTTCTCACACTGGGCCCTCTCCACCAAGCACAAAAAATTGTTGCTTGAGCTAAAGAAGAAAAGTAAGTTTCTACTTTATTCCCCCTAGTGCTTTTTGTTATTGATTCACCGAGTTAACGTATGACTTAGACTTTGTTAGCCGAGGTGGAGGCCCAGATAAGGAGCTGATGAAGCGCGTGGCCGATCTAGAAGATATTTTTCCTCTCGCCCCTTATCCTTTGCACCTCTCCCTTCTAGACCAGCTTGTAATTATACCTTGGCTCGGCCGAGTCAGAAATCCTTGAAGTGTCTCTTCAAGATTGCATAACAATTCCTAAATTGATGATTCATTTTCTCAAACAAGCAGGACAAGACCAAGCTCAGTTGAAGGAGAAGGAAGAAGAGATCTCTCGGCTCCGTGCTGAGTATGAAAATCTAAAATAGCTCCAGAAGACTGAGCTTGACAAGTTGGATTGGTTAGCTGAGCTGACCTGGATCAACGGCATTATAGCTCGTGAGTTTCCTTGTGCTAACTTTTTCCTTTGCTGCCAAGGTTTCCCTTTTGATCTTATTGTTCTATCTGACTTTCTCTTTTTGCTTATACTCTTAGGTGATTTCCCCTGATCTAAGGCCCATGTTGCCACTGCCATCTGCAAGTTCTAGGAGAAGAAAGCTGAGGCTGGTCCTATTCCCAGAGAATATGACATTGATGACTCCTTGGTTGGCCACTTGGCCAGCCCGATACGTCCAAAACGTATCTACTTTCCTGAACACTTTTGCTATTGTTTTTCCTCTAAACTTGTGTGATTAGGATACAACTAACACGGACTGACGCTGTTTTCAGCAGAATTACCTTGGTGTCTAGTTTTTGTGCAGAAAATCAACTACCAAGAAAAATCCCGGAAAATATGCCAAAAATCCTATTTCACCAGAAGACTCAAGGAGCTAGAATACGAGACGGAGTGGAGCTAGGGCCTGGCCACACCACCTGGCTGCACGAGCTAGGCCTAGCCACGCCAGGGGGTGGTCTGGCTGCCCCAGGCACCCTCTCGGTCTCCCTCTTCGCCTATAAGTTGCCTCCTGACCTAAAAACCCAGGAGGGTTCGATGTTTTTCCAGAAAGAGTTTCGCTTCACCGCCACCACCAGATTCTGTGATTCGGAACCAGAAATTCTGTTCTGCCACCCTGCCGGGACGGGGAATTGGAGGATATCATCACCATCATCATCACCATCGCTTCTCCATCGACCATCCATGTTTCCCCCATCTATGAGTGAATAATCCCCCGCTATAGGCTATGGGGATGGTAGGGATTGGATGAGATCGTTCATGTAATGGCATCAGATTGTTAGGGCATGGTGCCTAGTATCTTTTATTAGTGCTTTTTGACTTTGTTGCAACTTGTTCTGCTTAATGCTTGTCACTAGGGCCCGAGTGCCATGATCTCAGATCTGAACATGTTATTGATTCATTATGATAGTATTGTTTATGATCTTACCTGCAAGTTGTATACACACATTGTTGTCCGAAATGAAAGGCTCCGAAGTGACAAAAATCGGGATAACCAGAGGGAATGGCTTTGATGTGAGGATCACATGTGTTCACAGAGTGTTAACGATTTGCTCCGGTGCTCTATTAAAAGGAGTACCTTAATTGCCAGTAGTTCCCTTGAGGCCCCGCTGCAAACAGGCTGGCAGGACAAAAGATGTTGTGCAAGTTCTCATTGCGAGCATGTATGACTATACATGGAAGACATGCCTATGATTGTCTAGTACTTGGATGCTTTATCTTATTTATCTGCAAATGCCCTATTTCTTATTGCTATATGAATTGTCTTGTCCACGCAATGCTCGTCCATCCATCCCTATGCTTATCGCGCTTTAATCCTACTGTTTACTGCAATTCTTACTACTGTCTTTACTTTTACTACTGATATTACTTTGCTATTGCTATTACAAAACTATTGCTACTGATAAACTGCTGTGAGCAAGATTGTTTCCAGGTGTAGCTGAATTGAGAACTCAGTTGTTAAGGCTTATAAGTATTCTTTGGCTCCCCTTGTGTCGAATTAATAAATTGCATTTCACTTCCTGCGAAAATACTGCGATACACCCCCTATACTTGTGGGTCATCAAGACTATTTTTTGGCGCCGTTGCCGGGGAGCATAGCTTTATTTATCAAGTCCACTTGGAATCACTATTGTTCGCTGCCATCCATCCATCATGGGTAAGTCTCATAATGGCAAGGTTCCTATTTTACCATCCACTACAAGAAGATGTACGGTTCTGAACACCTCTGTTGCTCTTGATTCACCATCTATTATGAGTAAGCTCCTTACACTACCACATACACATGCTACACACACTGCTACTACTGCTGAATCTGAAACTTCTGATACTAATGATGCTGCTTCTACTGTGCTTGATAAGAGTGGTTCATTAGGTCCTTTCCTAGATGCTACGATTGCTAGAACTATAGCTGGAAATACTGAAACTCCTAATGAAGACACTACTACACCTATTAGTTCACCTTAGTCTAGAGAGAGCTATGATATTGAAGACGGTTATATTGAGATGACCGATGAATTTATTAAAGAATGTCAAAACACCCATGATAGGACTGCTGCTAAGAGTCTCCTTGAGAGGCGTACTATTAAACCCAAATTGTCTCCTAATGCTAAGTTTGCTGCATCTCCCATAAACATTAAAGATAAGGATTATGATTTCTCTCTTGATCTATCCTACATAGCTATTGTCGAGAAAGAACCTTTTTGTAGGACTAAGAATGAAAGTGCGGTAGCACATATGACTGAGCTTTCTACCATGAGTGGCCTGTTTTTTTATGATATTAAGATGCGCACCTACTTTGTTGCTAAAATTTTCCCCTTTTCACTGAAAGGAGAAGCTAAAACTTGGTTTAATAATTTACCTCATGGATCTATTGATAGCCCTGATTGCTTCATTAGTACTTTCCTGTAGAAATATTTTCCTCCTAGTGCTAGACATGTTATTTTGCTGGAACTTTCTGATTTCAAACAAGGAGAAAAAGAGATATTGCCTGAATCATGGGCAAGGTTTTGTGCTTTGATTCATGCACAGGCTGGATGTCCATTACCTAAGGATGAGCTTCTGGATATATTTTATAATGGACTAATTGAAGAATCTAGGACATACCTGGATAGTTGTGCTGATTGTGTTTTCAACAATAGAACTCCTAAGGAAGCTGAGGAATTAATGGCTAAAATAAGCAAAAATTATGAAGACTAGACTCCTCCTGAGCTAGCTATACCTGAAACAATTATATCTGAACTAGCTATACCTACACCTATACCAACATCTAAGAAGAGGGGAGTTATTGAACTAAATGATGAAGTGATGAAGGAAGCTAAAAAATGTCTTAAGGAGAAGGGAATTAAAGCTGCAGATGTCAAGAATTTACCTCCTATAGAAGAATTATGTAAGCCTATCCCCCACTCATCCACTATTGAGGAACACTCTCTCCAACACTTTGATGAAGGTGATATCCCTTACTCTAAACCTCCTGATCAATGCTTAGAAGAATTTGATGTTTTTATTGTTAATCAAGATAATTTTAATAAAAGGGTGCAAAATCATTTAATGGAAAACACTAGAGCTATTGTTGAGTTGAAGGATATTGTGGAAAGAACCTCTAGTGATGTTAAAATGCTTGTTAAACATTTTCAAATGGGTCAAACTCAAATAGAACAACTTATTAAAGTACAAAAAGGCTTGCTAGTTAATGCTGCTAAAGAAAAACATGCTTATGAAATTAGAACTAGAAGTGGTGCTGCTACCTAAGATCCTCTATATCCTAAGGGGCATCCTAAAAGAATTAAGCAAGATTCTCAACAAGCTAAAAATAGTGGTACTACTCCTAAGAAAAGAAAAAAGAAACATAAAACTATTGTAGAACCCTCTGAACCTGCTAAAGATCCTAATAGTATATCTGTCTCTGATGCTGAAACTGAAAGTGGTAATGAAGAAAATGATGTTCCTGATAAAGAAAAAGTCAAAGAAGAACCTGAAAGGCACACTAAGAACACTAAATACACTAAAGAAGATTTTGTTGCTAAGAAACATGGTAGTGAAAGAGAGCCTTCGGTCCAAAAACCTATGCCTTTCCGTGATAAGAAACACAAGTCAAAGGAAGATGAACACTATAATAAGTTTTGTGAGTGCATGAAACCTTTATTCTTGCAAATTCCTTTGACTAATGCTATTAAATTGCCTGCTTATTATAAATATATGAAGGATATTGTCTCGAATAAAAGGAAGATCCCTAATGAAGAAATTTCTACTTTGCTTGCTAATTATTCCTTTAATGGTAAGGTTCCAAAGAAACTTGGAGACCTAGGGATTCCAACCATTCCTTGCTCTATTAAAAATAGTTATGTTAGAACTGCTTTGTGTGATTTGGGAGCAGGAGTTAGTGTTATGCCTTTTTCTCTCTACAAGAGACTTCAACTGGAAAAACTAATACCAACTAATATATCTTTGCAAATGCCTGATAAATCTACTACTATTCCTGTTGGTATATGTGAGGATGTACCTGTTCAAGTGGCTCATAATTGCTTGATGTTAACTGATTTTGTGGCTCATTCCAGAAACTTTTTTTTTGTCAGAAAATCATTCATCTATACCTGAAAAATTCTCAAAAATAAAGTGTCTCAAAAAATTCCAGAAAATTTTTCCGTGAAAAAAGGGGTAGAGAAGTGCCTGGAAGGTACCAGGGGGCTCACCAGGCGGGCACACCACCTGGTGGCGCGGCCAGCCCAGGGGCGCGCCTGGCCATGCTGTGGGCCACCCCTGGCCCTCCACTCACTCTCTCACATGCCCCTGCTGTCTCTCTCTCCCAAGAAAACACCCGTTCATTGCTCGAAATCACGTTCTTGCTGTTCTTGCCCTCGATTTTTCGATCTCCTTGCTCAGCCCATTTTTGCTGTTGTAGGTGACAGGTTATGAGAGCTTGTAAGCTTGTTCAATGCTTAGAGATATTGTTTTGATGCATGTTTAGGCCTCCACAAGTCCCTATGAGTAGTGCCCTTAATTATATATTCACTTTGCAATCACTTTTTAATGGATGTTTAAATTTCAGAATATCAAAGATGAACAACCACACCTTTGGAGAAATATTTGAGAGGGGCGTACCTAGGAGGTCAAGGCATTCAAGATCAGCCTCTTAGTTTAGACCTTCATACAATGAAGATCTCATTGCACCACGCTTTGGTAATGAAGGAGATGAGGGGGATGCTCACCCATCTACTTTTCCTTGTTATAACTTCTTACGAGCTACAGGGATTCTCGATGATTTCTTGCTATTGATTCAGAGGGTTGGTTTGACCTCATACATGGAAGATGAGAGTGAGAAATATGCCATGCTCACCAAAACTTTCATTGAGAGTTTCATTTTCACTAACACCCCTATCAGTCAACTGTTTCTTTCAGAATTTATAATCTGCCTTTTACCATGCCATTGGAAACATTTTGCAGCATTATAGGTATAGGCATGACAGGGACCATGAAGAAGATTTAAGGGGGACCCGCTGATTTGCTGGAGCTCTATCGAGGTGTGACCAATGACGATGACCGCGTAGCTTAGCGCGGGAAGATAAGAAACATCCAACTCCCAGCTCTTAGATACTTTGCATATTATCTTGCTACTAGCATTCTTGGTAGGGAGAATACGAGTAATATCTCCAATTATCATTTAGCCTTCCTCGCTGTTGCGCTTAATAATGATACTCGGTATAATCTTGGCTCTCTCATTGCTCGCCGCCTAGCTGCTAGGGGACCTATTTATGGGGGCATCATCGCTTCACGTATGGTCAATGCATTAGAGATTTCTGTGGATCCAAATGATACTATATTGGCACCACAAAGGCTTGACCTTGCTTCCATGAAAACACATCACTTCGTCACTTCTGACTTTGACATGGACAGTTTAGTATACAGGATGTTGTTTACTGACGGGGATGAAAGGGAGATTCCTTTGCTGCAATCTACTTTGTTTAGTGTTCACAGGAGGCCGTGGTCATGCTCCAAGGAGGAGGTGGACGAGCAGCTCCGCCTGCTTGGTTTCCACAGGCAGCACCAGGAGGATGTGCCCTCCTACGATTACTCTGCACACTACGGTGGGGCGTCCTCGAGCTCGCACCAGGACGAGGGTACCTCCTCACTGTACTACGGAGGCACTCCATCTTGGCCAGCTTAGGATTGATACCCACTTAGGCCAAATGCCTAAGCTTGGGGGGAGGTACACCGACATAACACTCATCTCTATATCATTTTTCGTCGGTACTTTGTATATTCATGTTTTGTTCTCTTTTTAGTTTTCGTTCTCTTTTTGTTTCTGCTTTCTAGAACACAAAAATACCAAAAATATTTCTGTTGTTTATCTTTGTTTGCTTCTTCTTCTTTTTGCCTTGGTTTGTTTTTCCCTTTTTGCTTTGTTTGAACTATTCGAAAAACCCAAAAAGATTTTGCTTTGCTTGTTTTTCCTTTTTGGTTCTTGCTTTTAAAAATTGAAAACACCAAAAATATTTGTTGTTCTTCTTTGGTTTTGTGAGTTTGTTGCAGGGTTTAGCAGTCCTCAGTGGAATTTGGTTTCATGTTATTATTCAAGCCACACAAGTGAAGGGTAATAATGAGGATTAATGACAACTTGAGCTGTGGTAAGAGGCTGGTAACAAACTCTATTTGTTTTCATTTTTGTATATATACTCATCATTGTGGGCATGCTTAGTCTGTTCATGTGGGGTGTATGTTATTTATGGATGCTTAGTAGTTCTTGCTCTCTTATGATTAGCTCCAGCTCGCTAATAATTTGTAGCATGCCATTTGAATGTTTTCTTGCATTGCTCTATTCATAACTTGGTATGACACTGTGGTATCCTCCTCTAAATGTTTCCCTTGAATCGACTTGGCACATATGCATGCATATGGCTGAAACAATAATCAGTTAAGCCTCGATGAACTATTTTGCCTCAGGGGTCTTTGATACATTGCAAATGTATCTATAATTTTTGATGTTCCATGCTTGGTTTTATCCACTTTCCTGTGTTTTGCCCACACTTTGGAGTACTTTTCATATGATTTCTTGGACTAACCTATTAACAAGAGCCACAGTGCTAGCTGCCTGTTTTCTGTTGTTTTTGGTTCTAGGAAAGTCAGAAAATGAATATTCTCGAAATTGGACGAGACAAAAGCCAAAGTGCCTATTTTTCCGGAAGTCATCAGATGCCAGAATACGAGACGGAGAGGGGCCAGAGGCCGGCCACACCACCTAGCCGCGCGGCCAGGCTAGGCCCGCGCCAGGGGGTGGTGTGGTGGCCCCTGGCACCCCCTCGGCCTCCCCTTCCGCCTATAAGATGCCCTCGGGACGAAAACCCTAAGGGCCCGATCAAAAATCCACGAAAGAGTCTGTAGCCGCCGTCATCTCCATCCCTAGATCGGGAGGGATCTGAAGCTCTTCCCGGCACCCTTCCGGAGAGGGGAATTCTCCCTGGAGGCCTTCTTCATCACCATGCAAGCCTCCGGTGTGATGCGTGAGTAGTTCATCCTTGGACTACGGATCCATGTAGCTAGATGGCTAGTTCTCCTCCTTTGTGCTTTCATGTTTAGATCTTGTGAGATCCGTTCATGATCAAGATCATCTATTTGTAATTCTGCATGTTGTGTTTGCGGGGATCCGATGGATATTGAGATGCTATTTCAGATTCATTATTGATTCTATCATTTATTTGTTATTTGTGATCTTGCATGCTTTCCGTTGTTAGTAGCTATCTTGGCCAAGTAGATGCTAGCAACTCCAAGAGTTAGTATTTATGCTCGATAGTGGGTTCATGCCTCTGGTAATCTGCGGAAGTGACAGAAATCTCTAAGGTACTAGATGTGCTGTTGCTACTAGGGAGAAAACAACAATCCTTTGTTCATAGAACAATCGTATTGTTTACTTTACACACAGTTTGTAAAGCAATAATCTGTTGCTTGCAACTTAATACTGGAGGGGGTTCGAATGATAACCTGAAGGTGGATTATTAGTCATAGATGCAGTTGGATGGCAGTCTATGTATTATGTTGTAATGCCCAATCAAGTCTCAAAGGAGTCAAGATGATTAGTATATGCATGTATTGCTTTCTCGATGTTTGTCAATTGCCCCGCTATAATTTGTTCACCCTGCATGTTATCTATCTTAAGGAGAGCCACCTCTAGTGAACTATGGAAACCCGGTCCTTGTCTTTTACATACAATCTACAAACTGTTTACTGCTTTGTGTTTACTTTTTGCAAACATTTACTTCTTTCCATTCGATACGTTTAACCTTTGTTTTCTGCAAAACACGGTGAGATTGACAACCTCATCGCAAGTTGGGGACAAAGTTCTGTGGTTGTGTTGTGCAGGTCTCCACGTTGCTACTAGCACCGGTAGTGCGCCCTGCCAAAGCTCAGCTAGTAACACCTTTGGGATGTTTCCTTGCTCCTACTGGTTCGATTAAACCTTGGTTTCATAACTCAGGGAAACTTACTGATGTGCTCATCATACCTTCCTCTTGGGGTTCCCAACAAGCTCTACATCAACCACGCACTAGCACTTTTCTGGGCGCCGTGCATTGAGCCATCAAGCATTTTTCTGTCGCCATTGCCGTGGAGTCAAGGACATCTTCACAAGGGGAGTCCCTCATAACCAATCTCTTTACTTTGTTATTTTTGTTTTGCTTAGTTTCTTTTTGCTTTGTTTGCTTTTTTTCTTATCAAAAAACACAAAAAAATTAGTTCCTTCCTTAAGTTGCCACTATGTCTAGCCTTGATCCAATCACTCTGCCACCCGAGGAAATGATTTTCACTTTTAAACAAGGAATTGAGGAAAGTTTTAAGGAAGCTTGGTCTAGAATCTCTGATCTACATGAAGAAACTAAGCCTAAAATGACTCAAAGCTTGTTCCTTAGTAGTTTTTACCTTGGAATTGCTCTTTGCTATAGATATTCTTTAGATGCTGTTGTGGGAGGAGATTTCCTCCAATGTAATGAGGATCATGCTATAAATGCTATAAATAAATTGATCCTCACTTACAACTTGCCTAGCCAAACTGATATTTCTTTCGCAAAAATATTTGCTACATTGGACACTCTTGAGAGTAGCACTACTAGCTTAAAAGATTGCTATAATACGCTTAGGGAGCATCACAATTATGTCCCAATAAATTCTGAACCATCAAAGTGGCTCCCTACAGTAAAGATTGAGATAAACAGTGAAACTTTTCAAGCCCGCTGTGATATCATGTCTGAATTTTGTCTTATGCCCAAAGATATTTATGAATCTTTGAATACTTGGGGGCTTACTGAAGGAGGAAAAGAAATATCTCTTGCTAATAATACTACCATATTACCTCTTGGAATATCTGAAGGAGTGTTTACAAAGATCCTTGGGAAAATGATTTCTACTGATTATCTTGTTATTGAATGTGTAGGAAAAGGACAAATTACGCTTGGAAGGTCCCTATTAGAACTCCTTGGAGCAATAATAGATGTGGGAAAAGGGACCATGCACCTTTATTCTCCACCAAATAATCATATTTTCCCCAAGGTTAAGAATAAAAGTAAGAGAGGTAAGGGCAAGAAATTTGGTCTTAATTCTTCTTCATTTGAGAACACTTGATTCTTTCTTTGCTTCTTATGCCTAACTTAAAGGCGTTAAAGAAAAGTACTTATTGGGAGATAACCCAAAAGTTTTAGATGAGTCTTAGAAGTTATTAATTCAGTAGTAACCTCTCCTTATCCTTTTTATTTGCTTTTTGTGCCAAGAGTAACCTCTAATGAGAGAGAAGTAATGATTGGGAAAGTTGCTGTCCCGAAACAGATTTCTGTGCTTCACCGTAAAAAATCATGTAAAATCTCTGAACGTATTTTTGAGGCGCGAATTTTTGTACTTCTGACCCAGGTTGTTATCTAACTTTTTTTAGTTCAACACTTTTTTATTTGAGCAACAGAAGGTCTTCGAAATTTTTTGTCTTTACCTGCTGGTCTGTTTTGACAGATTTCTGCAATTTTCTGCATTTGCTTCTTGTTGGTTCCTTTTTGAGTTCTTTTGGGGAATTGAGCTTTTTGAGGAAAGTGCTTCAGTAGATAGTGTTATAATTGAAGTTTATTTGGTGTTAGAACTGAACCTTAGGACTTATTTATCTCAAGTGCACTAATGTTGCTAATAAATATTGTGTGAAGTTTTCTATGAAGGAAAAATTTCAGGTGTATGGAAGGAATGAGTAATGAGATGAAGGATGGACTAAAGCTCAAGCTTGGGGATGCCACGCATGTCACCCCAAGAAATATCCAAGAAGTACAAGCGCCAAAGCTTGGGGATTCCCAAGGCATCCCCTTCTTCGTCAATAAAAATCCCAGGTTTCCTCCAAACGCTTCATTTTTATTGTTTCATGCACAGTTGTGTTGTTTTTGGAGCGTCTTCTTTTTTGTTTTTGTTTTGTTTTTTTGTTTGCTTGGTTTGCTTAGTTTTATGAATAAATTGGTTGGACCCCCTCTTTCATACATTGGTTTGCAAATAGTTTGGTTTGGTTTGGAAAAGAGTAGGAAAGTTCATGCTTATGTGGTAAAAAGAGATCGTTTTTGACTGTGGCCTATGCTTTGTTATGCCAGGCTTGAGATTGTTTTGGCTTTATGATTAGTATTCTTTGCTGTATCATGACTTGTTATAAACAATTGAGATTACTTAATGTGCCTTGGATGAATCATGCATTGTTTTAGCATATTAAAGCATAGTATAGTGGTATTCTCCTTTGATGCTTTATTTGGGTTGACTTGGCGCATGCTCACACCATTTTATGACTATCCAAAGTCACCATAGCCTTTATGATCCTTTAGTTTTCAACTTGTAGTATCACTTTATGCTTTGATCAATGATGTTTTGTCGCTCTGCATGATTATGGCCATTATTGCTCTCTTAGTTTGTCGCTCCCAGTCTTTTGCTAGCCTCCACAACAAAGTATGAGTTCCACTCATGCATCCAATTCCCTAAACCAAGTTATTCCAAAGAGTCCACCATACCTACCTACTAGCTTATGCTATTCCAAGTATATTCATGCTTTTGTTTACCTTCCAAATTAAACTTGTTATGAGAAAACTAGTGATTAAAGCTCCCACGAACTTGATGGCACACTTTACTTTACTTGCCCTTAATAAACTTGAACCATTGTGTCGTCTATGTTGTATATGCTTGCACTTATTTGTTGGGAATTAGCAGAACCATGCTTTCATGAGGAACGCTTTCAACATTGCACTTGGTACTTGTACCTAGTTGATATCATGCTCTTTTGTATATGGATGTCGTCAGTGTTAAATGAAAGGGGAGCTTGTAAGTCCATGGAGTTATGTATATGTGTTAGAGAAACGCCTGGGCCGCTGGTCTAATCCATACTGACATGATGGAAACCCGCAGCGTAACCATAATGAGCTGTCTATGAAGCTTTCTTCTTATAAAAAAAGAGTCCTATATTGAGAAAAAAGAGAAAAGAGAAAAAAAGAGATTATGAAAAGAGGAAAGAGAGAAAAAAGCACCATATTCCCATGGTAAATAAGAATATTGCTGAGATGCTCGTTGTCTTCTTGCCTTGTCATTTTGATATGGGGATTCTTTCGTATCATCGGGCAAGGGGTACCCCGTTGGCGGTTCTCTATGATACACATGTACTTACAATGACAAGAACTTACCGATGACTAAACTTGAGTAGCATGAGGAGTGACCCTCGTATACAAGGGACATGAGATTTCTGACTTATACTTCGTCAAGCATATACACCATAGTTTGTTCACTTTAACCTTAATCACATCAAGATGCTTATGATAGGAGCAATGAGAGATGAAAGCTATAAGTACCATAAAAGTTTGGAAGCTCTTTATGAGACTGGAATCCTTACTTCCATTTATAAAAAGGCCTTTCTTCCACCATTATATTGAGTCTCCACCTTCTATCTTTATGCACCTACTTTGAGAGCATAGTGGCCATTCTTTGTTCTATGTGCATTGTCCCAAGACTAGTTTATTGATGCATAACTTGATATTGCTTGTTTTAAACTATTGTATCTAGTCACTCTTATGAACTTTGAAGGTGTCCTATGCATTTATATTTGCTACTCTATGAGGGACAAGCTGAATACTATTATGCTATGTTTTCTTTATGTGAAACAAACAAACGTCTTGCAAAGCATTGTTATTCATGAATCTTTTGTTTGTGCCTTTTCATGTTGCATCATAGTTTCTTTGTCTTATTGCTAGAACTTTGTCTTTCATGTTATGATTGAAGTACTATGATCCCAGCTTTGAATGTTTTACAAATACTTTGATCAAGTCTTTGATGGTGCATGTCACCTCAAAAATTATTCTTCCTTTTTATCACTTACCTACTTGAGGACCAGCAGGAGTTAAGCTTGGGGATGTTGATACATTGCAAATGTATCTATAATTTTTGATGTTCCATGCTTGGTTTTATCCACTTTCTTGTGTTTTGCCCACACTTTGGAGTACTTTTCATATGATTTCTTGGACTAACCTATTAACAAGAGCCGCAGTGTCAGCTGCCTGTTTTCTGCTGTTTTGATTCCAGGAAAGTCAGAAAATGAATATTCTCGGAATTGGATGGGACAAAAGCCAAATTGCCTATTTTTCCAGAAGTCATCAGATGCCAGAATACAAGACGGAGAGGGGCTAGAGGCCAGCCACACCACCTAGCCGCGCGGCCAGGCTGGGCCCGCGCCAGGGGGTGGTGTGGTGGCCCCTGGCACCCCCTCGGCCTCCCCTTCCGCCTATAAGATGCCCTCGGGACGAAAACCCTAAGGGCCCGATCAAAAATCCATGAAAGAGTCTGTAGCCGCTGTCATCTCCAACCCTAGATTGGGAGGGATCTGAAGCTCTTCCCGGCACCCTGCCGGAGAGGGGAATTCACCCTGGAGGCCTTCTTCATCGCCATGCAAGCCTCCGGTGTGATGCGTGAGTAGTTCATCCTTGGACTACGGATCCATGTAGTAGCTAGATGGCTGGTTCTCCTCCTTTGTGCTTTCGTGTTTAGATCTTGTGAGCTCCATTCATGATGAAGATCATCTATTTGTAATTCTGCATGTTGTGTTTACGGGGATCCGATGGATATTGAGATGCTATTTCAGATTCATTATTGATTCTATCATGTCTTTGTTATTTGTGATCTTGCATGCTTTCCATTGTTAGTAGCTTTCTTGGCCAAGTAGATGCTAGCAACTCCAAGAGTTAGTATTTATGCTCGATAGTGGGTTCATGCCTCTGGTAATCTGGGGAAGTGACAGAAATCTCTAAGGTACTAGATGTGTTGTTGCTACTAGGGAGAAAACAACAATACTTTGTTCATAGAACAATCGTATTGTTACTTTACACGCAGTTCGTAAAGCAATAATCTGTTGCTTGCACTTAATACTGGAGGGGGTTCGGATGATAACCTGAAGGTGGATTATTAGTCATAGATGCAGTTGGATGGCGGTCTTTTTTTTATGTTGTGATGCCCAATCAAGTATCAAAGGAGTCAAGATGATTAGTATATGCATGTATTGCTTTCTCAATGTTTGTCAATTGCCCCGCTGTAATTTGTTCACCCAGCATGTTATCTATCTTAAGGAGAGCCACCTCTAGTGAACTATGGATCCCGGTCCTTGTCTTTTACATACAATCTACAAACTGTTTACTGCTTTGTGTTTACTTTCTGCAAACTTTTACTTCTTTCCATTCGATACGTTTAATCCTTTGTTTTCCGCAAAACACGGTGAGATTGACAACCTCATCGCAAGTTGGGGACAAAGATCTGTGGTTGTGTTGTGTAGGTCTCCATGTTGCTACTAGCACCGGTAGTGCGCCCTGCCAAAGCTTAGCTAGTAACACCTTTGGGGTGTTTCCTTGCTCCTCCTGGTTCGATTAAACCTTGGTTTCATAACTGAGGGAAACTTGCTGCTGTGCTCATCATACCTTCCTCTTGGGTTTCCCAACGAGCTCTACATCAACCACGCACCAGCACTTTTCTGGGCGCCGTGCATTGAGCCATCAGTCTTGAATCACTTTCATGCCATGATTAGTCCTGTTTTGTTGCAAGCATGATTATGACAGTTACTGCTCTCTCGTTTGTCGCTCCCTTACTATTGCTAGCCTTCACTTGCACTAAGTATGCTTTACTCGTGTTTCCAACTCCCTAAAACCAATATTGCCAAAAGTGTCCACCATACCTACCTATTAGCGTTATTTGCTATTTCCGTGCATATTCAATATGCCTTGTTTTATTCCGAATAAAATGTTTGATTGTTATGAGAAAGTTAGTTAGTAAAGCTTTCACGAACTTGATGGCACACTTTACTTTCTTGGACTTAATAATCTTGAACAATTGCATCCATCTTTGTTGCGTATATGCTTGCGCTTTATAAGTTGAAGTTAGCAGAACCATGTATCATGGGGAATGCTTTCAACATTGCACTGGTACTTTGTACCCCGTTAATATCATGATTCTTTTGCTTATGGATCCCGGCGGTGTGAAATAAAAGGGGAACTTGTAAGATCATGGAGTTTGTATATGTGTTAGAGAAACGCCTGGGCCGGTAGCCTAAGCCATGCCTAATCATGGTGGAAACTTGCAGCATAACCATAATGAGCATTCTATGAAGCATCCTCAATAAAAACCTATGCAAATAGCAAATAAAAAGATCGTTGAGATGCTCATTGTATGCTTGCCTTGTCATTTTGATTATGGGATAGCTCCTGTATCATGTGCAAGGGGTACCCTGTTGGTGGTTCTCTATGATACATATGTACTTACAATGACAAGAGCTTACTTGTGACTGAAGTTGAGTAGCATGAGGTCCGGTACTCGTAAGTAAGGGGCATGAGATTTTAGCTTATAACTTGTCAAGCATATCCTCTTAGTTGTGTCACTTTAACCTTAACCATTTAAAGATGCTTATGATAGGGGCAATGAGAGCTCAAAGATAATGAGTACCATACTTTCAGCATTTGGAAGCCTTTCAAACTATTCAAAACCTTTCCATTTCTTTGGTGAGTCTCCACATATTCTATGAGCACTTGCTTGAGAGCATAGTTGTCATTCTTAGTGTAATATGCTTGTCTCAAAACTTGATTATTTGTGTTATGACTTTGATGCTTGTATCTTTGATATCTTTACTTCTAGTCTTCACTTGAACTTCAGAGGTACCTTGGCACTTATGTTTTCTCTATAATCAAAGGCAAGCGAGATACCACTCTATCATACCTTTTTATGAACATTACAATGTTGCTTATGTTTATGTTTCATGCTACTTTTTATTTTTGAGATTGCAATGATAATTAAGTAAACTTAGTTGCACACTCTTTATTATGAATTGACTGAGTAGTTGATCACATGCTGAGAATATATACATCATATGATGCAAATGTGTTCGTGAAAGTTTCTTTTATCGCACTCAGTTTTCAACTGAATTGCTTGAGGACAAGCAATAACCTAAGCTTGGGGGGGGGGGGGGGGGGGTTGATACGTCCAAAACGTATCTACTTTCCCGAACACTTTTGCTATTGTTTTTTCCTCTAAATTTGTGTGATTTGGATACAACTAACACGAACTGACACTGTTTTCAGCAGAATTACCTTGGTGTCTAGTTTTTGTGCAGAAAATCAACTATCAGGAAAAATCCCAGAAAATATGCCAAAAATCCTATTTCACCAGAAGACTCAAGGAGCCAGAATACGAGACGGAGTGGGGCTGGGGCCTGGCCACACCACCTGGCCACGCGGGCTAGGCCTGGCCGCGCCAGGGGGTGGTCTGGCTGCCCCAGGCACCCCCTCGGTCTCCCTCTTCGTCTATAAGTTGCCTCCTGACCTAAAAACCCAGGTGGGTTCGATGTTTTTCCAGAAAGAGTTCCGCTGCGCCGCCACCACCAGATTCCGCGATTTGGAACCAGAAACTCCGTTCTGGCACCCTGCCAAGACGGGAAATTGGAGGAGATCATCGCCATCATCATCACCATCTCTTCTCCATCGACCATCCATGTTTCCCACATCTATGAGTGAGTAATCCCCCGCTGTAGGCTATGGGGATGGTAGGGATTGGATGAGATCGTTCATGTAATGGCATCAGATTGTTAGGGCATGGTGCCTAGTATCTTTTATTAGTGTTTTTTGACTTTGTTGCAACTTGTTATGCTTAATGCTTGTCACTAGGGCCCGAGTGCCATGATCTTAGATCTGAACATGTTATTGATTTATTATGATAGTACTGTTTATGGTCTTACCTGCAAGTTGTGTACACACGTTGTTGTCCGGAACAAAAGGCCCCGAAGTGACAGAAATCAGGATAACCGGAGGAAATGGCTTTGATGTGCGGATCACATGTGTTCATGGAGTGTTAATGATTTGCTCCGGTGCTCTATTAAAAGGAGTACCTTAATTGCCAGTAGTTCCCTTGAGGCCCCGCTGCAAACGGAATTGCAGGACAAAAGATGTTATGCAAGTTCTCATTGCGAGCACGTATGACTATATATGGAACACATGCCTATGATTATCTAGTACTTGGATGCTTTATCTTATTTATCTGCAAATGCCCTATGTTCTGATTGCTGTATGAATTGCCTTGTCCATGCAACGCCCGTCCATCCATCCATATGCCTACCGCGCTTTAATCATGCCGTTTACTGCAATTGTTAGTACTGTATTTACTTTTACTACTGCTATTACTTTGCTATTGCTATTACAAAACTGTTTGTACTGATAAAATGCTGTGAGCAAGATTGTTTCCAGGTGCAGCTGAATTGACAACTCAGTTTTTAAGGCTTATAAATATTCTTTGCCCCCCCTTGTGTTGAATGAATAAATTGGGTTTCACTTCCCTCGAAAATACTGCGGTACACTGCCTATACTTGTGGGTCATCATAGCCTCAGACCCATGAAAGTCTTCAGGTTAGGATTTTGGACGCTGCTATCCAAGCATTTCATGTTCTCTGGACGGAAGAGACCTCTCCCAAGAAAGTTGCATAGCTACCCAAGAAATTAATGGTTGCAAGGCATAGCTCAAATTGTGGAGGGAATCTTCCACCCGCGCTGGTGCCGACACACCCCTTTCCTTTGTGCTGTCATGGTATGAAGGTATCAATTTCGATATTCTTCGGAACCTGCGCACTAGTTCACAGTGGACAACTGATCCGGAGTTAATCCAACACTGGCAAGCTCGATCCTATCAATTGATCTAGTATGGCAACACCCATGCATGGAACAAAGTACGGAGCTTCCTCGATGAGGTCGACGACGAATATGTCGAAGAGGACGCTAGAGAAGATGAAGAGAACCTGGATGACCATGAGGCTAACGCATATGATGAAGCGGAAGCCGAGGTTCACAACCCCAAAGCTGTCGTTCCTCCTCCAGCTGTTGATGATCCGGCCGCTGCTGCTCCTTAGGCACATAAACTTTGAATTTGGTTAATTCCCTAGTATGCTGGGCATATATGTATAACACAATTGTATTTATTTTGGTACTGCTATGCTTTTATGTTGATTCCTTTTGGGTGAAGTCCCCGAGTTTAATTTTCTTGTTTGCTCAATCTTATGATTCGGCTCGCGTATACAATTTTTCGGTGTTCGACTTACGAGTCCAAGATCAGAAAAATCAAATTAACAATACTTAAAACAACGAGAATTAGGTTAGAGTGATTCAGCGTAATAATAAAGAAAGCAAATACAGGGGTTAGTACAAAAACAAATGGCGGCTCGATTATTTTTCCTTGCTTAGTCGTTTTTCATGTGTCTAGCGCTTGCCAACTTTTTCTCTTGCTTGCCATGAAGCCAATCTTTTGGATAGCAGCAAGTCGAAAAGTTAGCCTTTGGTGCCGACACATTACTAACTCGGCCTAAGGGGTAAGAAATTTAAGCCAGCCGACATATAAAATGTAAATACATAAAAAGACAATTACTACTAAGGAAGTCCTCGAGACACTGCTCGAGGTGCCAAGGTTTCATTAATTAGCTCATTGCCGATATATAATCCGACATATCAGAGTTTGAGATACATACACTACAGCAAAGTGTAAATGGACGAAGTAGAGCTACATTCTATGGCTTTTCGATTCTTCTCCTGACCTGTTCGCCTTATTCTTCTCCTGCGATTGAGCATCTATGAGATAGTATGCATCATTGTGCGATGCCTTTCTCACAATAAATGGTCCCTCCCATGGAGGTGATAGTTTATGCATGTCAGCCGTGTGTTGCACTAGCTGAAGCACCAAATCCCCTTCCCGAAAGACTCGGGGGGGGGGGGGGGGGTTAATTTCCGGCTATGATAGCATCGAAGATTCTGTTGATATATGTCAGATCTGTACAATGCCAAATCTCTTGCCTCTTCTAGTCGGTCAACATCATTTTTCCTGGGCTTCTTGCACTTCAGGTTCTGTGTATTGGGTGACTCTAGGCAAATCATGCACTATGTCAGCTGATAATTGATGGCAACAATCGTGGCCACTTTTCCTTGTGACTCCAAGTGCAGAGTGTTGTAGCAAGCTTATTTTCCCCATAAGGATGACTCGAGGGTTTATATCGAATTCTAGGGGAGTTGGTTATTCAAGGGTTTTCGTCTTCTCCTCTCCAAGCAACCTGTAAAGTAAAATAATTTGCCTTGTGTCCCAAACTCCACCAAGTGATTGTCAAGCTCAAGGTTTCGTATTAGTAATATGAAATAAAATATAAAGTAAACTTAAATAAAGATAGTAAATAAAGTAAAGTAATGCAAACTAGATGATATGGAAGATAGAGTTTTTTTTTGGTTTTTATGAGTGATTGCAAGTAGAGAAAGTATTTTTGTATTTTCGAAATAATAAATTGTAGAAAATATAAAAGATAGTAGATGCAATGGAAAGGTGTTTCTTGTGATTAAAATTGGACCGAGGTTCATGGGTTAACTTGTCTACTCTCTTTTTAAGTTGAAGTGATCACAACACAATTCATCAATGACAAATTTTCATGGAAATTCTATATGTGTTCAATAAGGAATCAATATGGGCATCACGTTCTAATATAGAGATGAAATGCATCTCTCTTATACTCCTCAAGAAAGGGAAACTCCATGCAATCTTGAATTAAGAACAAATCAGAGTATAGCTTTAAGTAATATAACATGATGTCTGAAATACAAATATGATTCCTTGATCTAACAAGATTATCACACTGTCACATGATAACTATAGCACATGGTTTGACTTTATCCCTAGTGAGTTAGCAAAAGAAAGATAAAAACCAAAGTAGATCTTGAATATTGTTTGTCACAATTCAATCACAACCACCATGCTACTCCATCTAATACACACTTCTCCCCATACAAGTTCTTGCATACAAGTTGGATCAAAACAAGCATTTAGGAGCGGGGTACATGATATGCATCTACCAATACATAGTATACAAAATATATTACAATATCAAATATCAAATCACAAAACAAAGATCCACCACATAGGAATTACAAATATGACCATAATCATGTAGGGCAGCTCATATGGTACTAGATCTATGAAGAACAAGAGAGAAATAGATCAAGATGCTGCCACAAACCCATGGCCCGGAGGTGCACTACTCCCTCTTCATCATGGTGATGATGCTGGAGATGTTGGAGAGGGTGGAGATCCCCCGGAGGTGGCTCTGGCGGAGTTTCCCTCTCCAATCTTTGCTGGATCTGACTCTGTTTGGTGGTGTTTTCGTCTCTAGTGTCTCCTTCCTCGAGGACTCCCTGGGGATCCTTATATAGGGGTTTTAAGGTCAAGAGAACTCTATGGGCGAAAGAATCAAGGGGATCAGACGACCAAGGAGGAAACAAGGGTAGGTGGCGCACCACCTGGGCTGGGAGCGCCACTCGTACTCATTTGGGCCTCCTGGCCCTCCAAGTGGGATTCTTGAGCTCCATATGCTTCTCATGGATAAATATTGGCATTCCCAAAAGTTCAGGTCCATTTGACTTTGTATAGGTCCTGAAACATTGAAAACATGGTTTTTCTGCCCTGCCGGGTTATAGCCAAAATAAAGGGGATCATTGGTAAATCCCCAAAAATTAATATAAAACATGGATATAACATTGTATATTATAAAAATATGTGGGAAAACATGTTAACAAACTACAAAGTTCATTTATGCATTTTACATGAATCAACATACCCAAGCTTAATCTATGCTCGTCCTCGAGCATGAAGGTGATAAAAACTAAACATGGACTTTGGAGTTTGTTACCTTTGCTTCTTTCATTGTCATGTAAAGTTCATAGGCTCAATTCCTTTCAATGAAACATAATATGCAAGTGTATTATCAAGTTGTATGTTTTACACATCTATAAATATGTTAAACAATAAGTAATGGTGTGATAAAAGAAATGATGAACAAAACAAACCTTCAAGCTCACTTTGATGAACCTATGGAATAAGAGACTCTTTTCATGGTTGGCATTGGTGTTTTATGCCTTTATTTTGGGCTACTTCTTAGTTTCATGCCCTTGACTTGAAGACTCACTTCTTAGTTTCATGTCTTCCCTTGAGATGTTTTGCATCTCGTACCGAAAGTAAGCATTGAATACATATGTTAATCCTCCATAAAGAATGTAAAAATAAAGTTTTGACCTATGTAGTTCATGTCAACAATACTAATAAGGATGGGGTTCCAAGTATCTTTTATTTCAAAGCTTCATATGGTTTATGTGCTAAACATCTTACAAGTTGATTGTTTCATGCACCATACCTATTACCTTGCACTCCTCATGCTACTCAACTTAGGCCTGTCATTGTCTGCACATGTTGGTCTTACAAACCACATCATTGAAGTACCTCTTGCTCCCTGTGTAGCTATATGCCCCCCTTTTGTATTTATTTAGCATAGGAGTTAATATAATTACTTGGTCATGTTCAAGGTGGGAGGGGGAAGTATCTCTACTCCAGAAGAACAAGAAAAACAGACATATGAATCATATCAACAACGATCATCATGTTGTAAGTTTCCACCATGAGTTGTCGCACGACGCATGGATTTGACTAGCGGTCCAGCAACGTTTTCTCTCAACATGCCTACTCCAGTATGCACACTTTATTTCACATCGATGAAAACCATAGGCACAAGTTTAACATGATTAATTATCAACATTCAACATTGAAAGCTTGTGCCATGATATCATGGTTTGTCCAACAACAACTAATAAGATGTAAAGCACAAAAATTTCCATAGTGGTCTCACCCAAACCTTACTTTCTTATGACCTTTAAAATACATGAAAAGGTGTTTTTAAAAATGTGGAGGATTAACATACATACTATACTTTAAAGTAGATTTTTCCACAAATAGGTGGATATGCCTAGTCTAGTTTATGGGGTTAGGAACAAGTCTTAGCTTGTATTGTGAAGGCTTAGCAAAAAGAGATCTAAAGAGTGTGCCATCTAGTTCATAATGACAACAATTATTTTCTCAACTTTCTCCTTAATGTTGAACATAAATATACACAAACAAAGGATATAAATCTATAAGCACAAAACAAATCATACTTCATATAAAGTACTTGAGCTTAAGAACTAGACACAACATGAATTTAAGCCTTTTGCTTTTATCTCCCCTTTTCTTTTATTTCAAGGCATTCTTAATAATTTTTTATCTCATTAAGGCAAAGTTAATTTTCAGTAGCTCTATCATAAAGATTTATAATAATAGTGGTGATGGTCCTTTTAATGCAAAACAAAGTAAAATAAACAAAACAGACGCTCCAAGTTTCTATGATAGTTTTATGATGCTTGAAAAACAAAGTTTAGAGATTTGCAAACCAAGAGTTTAATAGGTCCAGTGGGGTGCCTTGGGCATCCCCAAGATTATGGTTTTCACCATCCTTGCATTTATCTTGTTGTGATGTGATACATTGTAAATGTATCTATAATTTTTGATGTTCCATGCTTGGTTTTATCTACTTTCTTGTGTTTTGTCCACACTTTGGAGTACTTTTCATATGATTTCTTGCACTAACCTATTAATAAGAGCCACTATGCTAGTTGCTTGTTTTCTGCTGTTTTTGGTTCCAGAAAGTCAGAAAATGAATATTATCGGAATTGGACGAGACCAAAGCCAAAGTTGATATTTACCGGAAGATTCATGGAGCCAGAATATGAGATGGAGCAGGGCCAGGGCCTGGCCACACCATATGGTGGTGCGGGCTAGCCCTGGCCACGCCACCAAGTGGTGTGGGCCCCCTGGCACTCCACCGACCTTGCCCTTTCGCCTATATATTCCTCCCAATGCAAAAACCCTAGATAATAAAGCCTCCAGCCACGAAGTTCCGCAGCATCGCCGCCACCGAAGGGGAGATTCGGGGGACCGAAAGTCTCTGTTCTAGCACCTGCCGGGACGGGGAAGTGCCCCCCGCAGCCATCTCCATCGATCTCCACCACCATCTCCATCACCATTGCTTATTCCCATGATGAGGAGGGAGTAGTTCTCTCTCAAGGCTAAGGGTTCTACCGGTAGCTATGTGTTCATCTCTCTCTCTATGCATGATCTTATCGAGATCATGAGCTTGTAATCTATAGATCTACCTTGCTACTCAAGTGCTTTAATAGATCTCTGCTCTCCCCATGTGTGTGAAGTTGACAGTGTGCACACCATGGTGGCACTTAGGCTAGAGATTACAAATACTTGTTATGAGTTATATTTGGAGTTGGATGTTTCTATGAAATTGTGGTGTCTGTTTAAACCATCTAGTACTCAAGGTGACAGTGTGGGGTTATCTAGATGCGGAAAGCGAACTTTGAGGTGTGTTGTTATAGCCCTACCATCGATTAGAGTGTTCAACCGGAGAGTAGTTCAGCGTAGTATCATAAAGAAGAATATATTTATATGAGAGTGTTCACTAGTGAAAGTATGATCCCTAGGCCTTGTTTCTTAGCATTGACACACCATTTGGAACTAGATCCGTTACATGTTTGCTTGCTTCCATCTTTATTTCAGTTTGCCTTTAGTCTTTTCCCACGTCAACCACACGCCAGGAAGCTATTTTCTATCACCATTACCACTTATAATTATTTATACCACTTGTATTTCACTATCTCTTCGCCGAACTAGTGCACCTATACACCTGACATGTGTATTGGGTGTGTTGGGGACACAAGAGACTTCTTGTATCTTGATTGCAGGGTTGCTTGAGAGGGAATACCTTTGACCACTTCCTTCCTGAGTTCGATAAACCTTGGGTGATCCACTTAAGGGAAAACTTGTTGCTGTTCTACAAACCTCTGCACTTGGAGGCCCAACAACTGTCTACAAGAATAGAAGTGCGTAGACATCAAGGTATTTTCTAGCGCCGTTGTTGGGGAACGAAGAATAAGAAACTCCGACGTCAACACCGCACCAGAAAAGCTATTTTCTAGCGTCGTTGCCAGGGAGGTAAGGTAAAAGGTACTCACATCCTCCGATTCTTGATGCTCGAAGTTATTTCCTTTAGATTCTGCAATTTTGTCTTTTTGTTTCATGTTTTCACTAGTTAGGCTTAATGGAAAACCACAACAAAATTAGAGAGCTTTTTAGTATTTTCCTAAGATAGAACTTGAATTGTCTGAAAAGAAAATTAAAAAACCCATGGAACTTTCTTTGCATGCTAATAGCAATGTTATTAGTATGAATCTTTTGAACACCTTTGTTACTAATGCTATGGAAACGTCTAAGCTTGGGGAAGTTGGTTTTTATGAAAATGATCTTTTTAATTCCCCAGCTTTAAAGAAGAAAATTTGCTCTGAGGATACTTTATCTCCCATATGTAGTAATTCTGATGATACTTGTGATATTCCACATACTGAAAGCATCCCTTTTAAAATACCTATAAAAATTGTTGAATGTGTTATGAATAACTGCTATTTTGGAGATGGAACTGTCCATCCTGGTGATCATTTACTCTTTATACATGAATTATGTGAGTTGTTCAAGTGTGCGGGTATTTCAATGAACCAAGTTAAGAGGAAGCTATTCCCTATTTCACTTAAGGGCAAAGCAAGGGAGTGGTATGAGCTACTAGATGATCCTCATCATTTGGAGTGGAAGGAACTTGAATCTCTCTTTTACTCTAAATTTTATCCTCCTCGTGAAATTCATAAAGATAGGAATTACATTTATAATTTTCATCCACATGATGGAGAAAGTATTACCCAAGCATGGGAGAGATTGAAGTAACTAATGCTCAAATGTCCCATTCATAAGCTCCCCAGTAATATTGTTATTAATAATTTCTATGCAAGGCTTTCAGGACATTACAAGGACTATCTAGATACTTGTTTAGAGGGATCCTTCACAAGTAAGGAGGTCAAAGCTAAGTGGGATCTTCTTGAAACAATTCAAAGCAATACCGAAGATTGGGATAACAACAAAGGTAAAGAACCAGGTATAAACTATGAGTATGATTGCATTAAATCTTTTGCTAAAACTATTGATTTTCAAGAGCTTAGTGCTAAATATGGTCTTGATCCTCAAATTCTTGTTGATTGTTATAGAACCTTTGCTTCTCATAATAATGCTCCTAAAGAAAAATGGGACATGTATCATGAGCCTTATAAAGACACTTGCATGGAAAATGAAATTGTTATTAATGATAGCAATAAACATGCTCAAACCTCTGAAAGTACTACTTCTTATAAGCATGTTAATTTTTGTGGAATACATAGACCTTGTGAGAATAATCAAATTGAAGAAGAATATTGTATCACCCACAGGAATGAAAAAACTAGAACGTGGTATAGGGCTCTGAATGATCTTGGTAAAAAAGTTTGTGCCCTCTATCCTTTTATTTGTGAACTTTGCTTTGAAGTGGGTCATTTCAATTTTCAATGCTCAGGACATAATAATAGCCCTTCTAATCCAATGAGTACTACAAGTTTGTATTGTGATGACATGATCACTCCTAATCAACATGATGAACTTACATTATTTTTGGGGTGTGAAGAGTTATCAAGAAAAACTTCTTTGGTAGATATGGGTGCTTTTGGTATGAATAGCGTCATGCATGGTTGTCATCTTTATTGTGTTGATAATTTCCACACAAATACACATACAAAATATTAAAAAAGATGAGGTTTTACCAAAATATGACAGGACTAATATGTGTTTTGTTCTTATCCTATATAACTAAGAAGATCACCCCCACTAACCTATTTCTCTTGACATGCAGCCTATCCACCTCACCATGTTGCCATGTTAGCCAAAACCATCCCACTTCGCCATGTTGTCCGCCATGTCAGCCTTCCGGTCCGTTCCTGCATGTTCTGGTTGTCCCATAGTCAGATGAAGCCCTCACGCCACATATTATTTGGCCCATCTACAATAAAACCATCCAGCCCAACACCATTTATCTTCTCCATCAAGCAGAATCTGCATCATCTGACAATCTCCTTCTCACCATCAATTTCCATGGCACTATGGTAGCCCTCTCACTTCCTCTCCCTGTGATCCCATGAGAAACAGCCGCACATATGAGAGGTCATGTTGAATTCCCTCTGTGCCGTCTTATCTCATACCCCTCCCAACTCTTCCTATAAATTCTCGATGCTCGACCGATATTTCCTACCCAGCACATCGCTAAATATCCTCTTGCCCAAGATCACAAACATGGCTGGCCAGTGTCATGGCTGAGTTCTGCTACGCTAGTTCTCTATGCCAATTGTGTGTTCCGATACGTAGTCCTGCTGCGTCGGCCATGCCGCCAACTTATCATGCCATCTACCTCGCGGTGACGGCGTGCTTCGTGGTGCTCTAGCTCTAGAAGTGCATGTCAGCCCCCGTCTTTCTAGAGCAGGACTCGGGTGAATCAGTTGTGCTAGCTCTGAAGCGATTTGGGAGCAGCAGCAGAGTATTGGAGGATAACACCCATGACTCCGTCCCGGTTACTGGTCATTTTGGACATCTATCAAAAACTCTCCATCTTGGACAAGCTGCAGATACCGGTCATCTGCTATTCTACAGGCAGACAGGAAGTGCCTCTTGCTTCTTTATTTCTTGCCATTCAATTTTAACACACTACTATAAGCTTTTCTGTTTCTCGCTTTTGATTTTTTTTATCTTCTCTAATCGGAACAGGTGGACCAAGATGTGAACTTTATATAAAGGAACAAGAAATTTTTACTCTGTTATCTTCTGATCTTGGGTAATATTTTCTTTCTGACATATGACTGCTCTTCTCTTATTTATCTGATTGTGCAGGGAAAAAGGAATCAGGAGTTAAAATGCATCAAAGTTTTTGTAATGCCCAAACTGAAAATATCTTTTTCTATGTAAATAAAGTGTACCCGTTTGGTGATACCCTATAATTTATATGATATTGTATTATCTATGAGCTTGATTATGCTTTCCTTTTGTTTGTACCACATGGGAGTGTATTTTCCTCATGTATACATAATCTGTGGGGTTATATGTCTCGGTCACGATTTGTAATTTGTCAAACAAGTGATTTTTTCTATGTACTTTTATTTCAATCCATGCTCAATTTCTTTTTGTATCATGCAGTCCCGCCGCAACGCGTGGGGTATTATCTAGTTAATAAAAAGGAGGAATTCTCCAAAGTTTCTTCTATTGTCTGTAACAATGAACCAGGGTGTATGGAGAAGCTTCCTTTCAAGCCTCTCTCTCCTAAAGAGAAGAAGAAAAAGAAGAAGAGGAGGAGTAAAAGGAGAGAGGAAACAATATTTTCCCCTAAGCACGTTGCTCCTATTATAGTTGTTAATGAGTCTGAACTCGATGATGTTCCTATGCTTATTACCTATAGTAGTGATCATGATTGGGAAAAGAACACTACTTTTGATATTGATAATCTCTTCGGTACCAATTCTGAAAATGATGATATTAATAATTGCTATACTATTAGTGCTATCCATGATCCTTCTAATGATGATATGTTTAGAAATGAACACACTTTGGAAGATAATTATTCTATTGCTTATGATGATATTACACCTCCAATATATGATGATTGCAATGATGAATATGATATTTTCAGTCCACCTACTATTGAGGAGGAAATTTATTATGATTACAATATGCCTCCTATATTTGATGATTATGGTGATGAGATTAAGAATGGTAGCTATTTTGTTGAATTTGCTCCCACTATAATTAATAAGAATGACTATGTTTATGTGGGGAGTATCAATTCTTTCATGCATGTGGCTCATGATAAGAATATTTTATGTGATAGTTATATTGTTAATTTTATTCATGATGCTACTGAAAGTTATTACGAGAGAGGGAAACATGGTTTTATGTATCTCAACAATATTAAGTTTCCCCTCTTGATGTTGAAATTTTTGAAGTTGCACTTGTTTTGCTTTACTATGCTTATTGCTTTGTGCTTTCATGACTTGTTTCTTTACAAGATTACTATGCATAGGAAGTGGGTTATACTTAAATGTGTTTTGAATTTGCTTCTTGATGCTCTCTTTTACTTCAATTCATATTTCTTATGTGATCATCTTCTCAAACTATCAAGCCTAACTTAAAGGTGTTAAAGAAAAGTACTTATTGGAAGATAAACCAAAAGTTTTAGATGAGTCTTAGAAGTTATTACTTCAGTAATAACCGCTCATCATACTTTTTATTTGCTTTTTGTGCCAAGAGTAACCTCTAATGAGAGAGAAGTAATGATTGAGAAAGTTGCTGTCCCGAAACAGATTTCTGTGCTTCACCGTAAAAATTCGTGTAAAATCTCTGAACGTCTTTTTGAGACGTGAATTTTTGTGCTTCTGCCCCAGGTTGTTATCTAACTTTAGTTAGTTCAACACTTTTTGATTTGAGCAACATAAGGTCTTTGAAAAAATTCGACTTTACCTTCTAGTCTGTTTTGACAGATTTCTGCCATTTTCTGCATTTGCTTCCTTTTGGTTCCTTTTTGAGTTCTTTTGGGGAATTGAGCTTTTTGAGGGAAGTTATACAGTATCTAGTGTTATAATGGAAGTTGACATGGTGGAAACCTATAGTGTAACCATAATGAGTTGTCTATGAAGCATTCTTGTTATAAAAAAAGAGTCCTATATTGAGAAAAAAGAGAAAAAGAAAAAAAAAGAGATTATGAAAAGAGGAAAGAGAGAAAAAAGAACCATATTCCCATGGTAAATAAGAAGATTTCTGATATGCTCGTTGTATGCTTGCCTTGTCATTTTGATATGGGGATCTTCCGTATCATCGGGCAAGGGGTACCCCGTTGGTGGTTCTCTATGATACACATGTACTTACAATGACAAGAACTTACCGGTGACTAAACTTGAGTAGCATGAGGAGCGGCCCTCGTATTCAAGGGACATGAGATTTCTAACTTATACTTCATCAAGAATGTACACCATAGTTTGTTCACTTTAACCTTAATCACTTCAATATGCTTATGATAGGGGCAATGAGAGCTGAAAGCTAATAAGTACCATATTTTTTGGAAGCTCTTTATGAAATTTGAATCTCTGCTTCCTTGTATGAAGGCCTTTATTCTACTTATATATATTGAGTGTCCACCTTCTATTGTTATGCACTTACTTTGAGAGCATAGTGGCCATTCTTAGTTCTATGTGCATTGTCCCAAGACTAGTTGATTGATGCATAACTTGATATTGCTTGTTTTAAACTATTTATATCTAGTCACTCTTATGAACTTTTTAGGTGTCCTATGCATTTATGTTTGCTACTCTATGAGGTACAAGCTGAATGCCACTATGCTATGTTTTCTTTATGTGAAACAAACAAACGTCTTGCAAACCATTGTTATTCATGAATCTTTTGTTTGTGCCTTTTCATGTTGCAACATAGTTTCTTTGTCTTATTGCTAGGACATTGTCTTTCATGTTATGATTAAAGTACTTTGATCCCAGCTTTGAATGTTTTACAAATACTTTGATCAATTCTTTGATGGTGCATGTCACCTCAAAAATTATTCTTTCTTTTTATCACTTACCTACTCGAGGACGAGCAGGAGTTAAGCTTGGGGATGTTGATACATTGTAAATGTATCTATAATTTTTGATGTTCCATGCTTAGTTTTATCTACTTTCTTGTGTTTTGTCCACACTTTGGAGTACTTTTCATATGATTTCTTGGACTAACCTATTAACAAGAGCCACAGTGCCATTTGCCTGTTTTCTGCTATTTTTGGTTTCCAGAAAGTCAGAAAATGAATATTCTCGGAATTGGACAGGACAAAAGCCAAAGTTGATATTTTACCGGAAGACTCACGGAGCCAGAATACGAGACGGAGGAGGGCAAGGGCCTGGCCACACCATATGGTGGCGCGGGTTAGCCCTGGCCGCGCCACCAGGTGGTGTGGGCCCCTTGGCACTCCACCAACCTTGCTCTTTCGCCTATATATTCCTCCCGATGCAAACACCCTAGATAATAAAACCTCTAGCCATGAAAAGATCCGTAGCACCGCCGCCACTGAAGGGGAGATTCGGGGGACAGAAAGTCTCTGTTCCGGCACCCTGCCGGGATGGGGAAGTGCCCCCGGAGCCATCTCCATCGATCTCCACCACCATCTCCATCACCATTGCTGATTACCATGATGAGGAGGGAGTAGTTCTCTCTCGAGGCTAAGGGTTATACCGGTAGCTATGTGTTCATCTCTCTCTCTATGCATGATCACCAAAACATCGTATCGGAAACTTGATGCATCTTTCCGACATATTCGACGTATTCGGCCACATTGTTTGATGTTCTAAAGTGAATCTGTAGCACATATCTCAATTGATCCTTTTTGGGCGAGGTAAGAACTACACCGACACCTAACCCATCTTTCAGTTTTTATCTGTCAAAGTGCATTCTTTAGTAATTCTAGTCAGGAAAGGGCGGATCATATTGCATCTCCTCCCAATCGACAAAAAAGTCGGCCACTTCCTGAGATTTGATTGCATCTCTCCTATCAGATTGTGGAGTGTATGGGGCTAGCTCAATTGCCCATTTGGCAATTCAGCCACTTGTGTCTCTGTTGCGCATTATCTCGGATATTGGTGCTTCACATATCACCTTTATGGGGTGTTTTTCAAAGTAATGCTTAAATATTTTGGTCGCCATATAGACGCCATATGGCATCTTTTGATAATGGGGATAGTTCTGTTTTGAAGAAGAAAATACTTCACTTAGGTAATAAATTGGCCTCTACACCGACTTACACTCCTTGTCACGCTCCACCACTACCACAGAACTTACGACTCGGTTGGTCGCTGCTATGTAGAGAAACATCGGCTCTTTGGATAGTGGTGAAGCTAACACAGGTGTAGAGGCTAGCATCTTTTTTAATTCATGAAAAGTACTATCGGCCTGTGGTGTCTAGATAAACTTGTCTGATTTTTTTGTTGACTTGTACAAAGGCAATGCCTTTTCTCCCAGCCGACTAACGAAACAACTCAATGATGTGAGGCTACCGGTGAACTTCTGAACATCGTTAAGACATTTCGGCAATTCCATGCGCTTGATAGCTCCGCTTTTAGTCGAATTAGCCTCTATACCTCGGCTGGATACAAGGAATCCGAGTAATTTTCCGGCCGGGATACCGAAGGTTCATTTTTCTGGGTTAAGTTTCATTCGGAACCTCCTCAAGTTCGCGAATGTCTACCAGATATCATCTAGGAGAGTATGACTCTCCTTAGTTTTTCTCACCACATCATCAACATACACTTAGACATTTTTGCCAATTTAATCATGCAACCATTTTTTGCATCCACCTCTGATACGTTGCCCCTGCATTACGTAAGCTGAATGGCATAGTGCGATAGCAATAAGCCCCGCACGGGGTAATAAAGGAAGTTTTTATTTGATCAGCCAAGTTTAATGGTATCTGGTAGAAAGCAGAATACACATTTACAAATGATAAAAGCTCACAACTAGCTATCAACTCAATGACTTGATCTATCCTCAGCAAAGGAAATGGATCCTTTGGACATGCCTTGTTCAAGTTGGTGTAGTTAATGCACATGCGCCATACTACTTCCACGTTCGGGTCATCTTTTTTTCTTTTCCACCAGCACCGGACTAGACAACCAATCCGGATGAAGCACTTCCATGATAAACCCAGCTGCAAGGAGCCGAGCTATATCATCCCCTATGATCTTTATCCTATCCTTGGCAAAGCGGCGAAGAGGTTGCTTCACCGGCCTTGCATCATGCCTGACATGCAAAGAGTGCTCAGCCAGCTCCCTCGGCACACCTTGCAGGTCCTGTGTGGACCAAGCAAAAATGTCTCGATTCTCACGGAGGAAGATGATGAGCCCGATTTCCTATTTGTCATTCAGGCCCGCACCAATAGTGACAGTGCGCTCTGGGAACTGGTCGTCAATTAGAACTTTATTGGTGTCCTTAATCGGTTGGAATGACACACTCCCATGTGGGTTACTCAGCGCCAACATATTTAGCAAAGCCGACTCAGCTAATGCCATAGCCTCTGGAATCCTCTTTTTCTCTTATGCAATGACCAATGACTTGGCTAGGTTTGACCCGGCCAAGGCACACTCCATGGAACGCCTAAAGTCCCCAGTAATGATGATGACCCCATTTGGCCCTAGCATCTTCATCTTTAGATAGCTGATATGGTCACTGGTGATGACTGCAAGTGCACAGATTGTTTGTAGCTAGTTTCAAAATAAAGATATCGATCCCATAGGGAGCAGGAGTCTGAAGTCAAATAACACTTGAATTAAATACTATGATAGAAATGCTAAATAAAGTTCTAAGTAACAAGATAAAATGCGAGTATTGTGTAAAAATGTGTTTTTCGGTTTTTGGTATAAGAGAAGAATAAGTAAAGTAAAATAACTAAACACAAAAAGTAAGTATCGCGTATGTAAAAGATATTTGGAACTGCAATAGGGAAAAGGCGTTCTCAGGGAGTAGCGGATACACCACTAGCATTATAAAGAGATAAGGTAAAGATTATTACCATGAACATTCTCAATAATGTATGTGTGGGAGGAACTTCATATTTGGACAAATAGGCAGTAACCACTGCTCACATCATCCTCATAACCACAACAGTTAGCAATCGACATCAATTGAATTACTGCGCTATTAAGGGACTTAATCCCGTAGGACGTATCCCATGGCATGGATAGTGTTCCGTGAGTTTCCTCGGTTCCCAAGTTGATACGTAAGGAGTGCCAAAAGATTTATAGTCACTGTAAGTACTAACACACCTCCGTCTACCAACAAGTAGTTCCCTCCATCAAGTCCCCACAAGAGGCAAATATTGAGAGGTCGACTTCTCTCACCATCAAGATGAAGACAATCTAACACATGCTCACATCGATGAATATCATAATAAACTTTATCTTATTCTAGTCTCATACCAGGGTTTCTCCATCTCCCCAAGAACTAATGACTTACTCAGACATGGAGGCAATCAACATCATGGCAATAACAATGGAATCTATCATAGATGAATAGTACTTATATAAATCCAGAACAAGTACGGAAACTACAACAAGATCTAGACAAGATGTAGATGGGATGGATGGAGATGGTGGTGATGTAAAGGTTGATGATGAAGATCGATGCCTTAGCCTCCTAGATCTGTGCAGGGCAAAGATGGATCCCTAGTGGATGAGTTCCCCCTCCAGATGCCTTCCAGAGGTGTGGTTTCTATGATTTCTGGTTGTTCTGTATGTCTTCTCCCTGATCCAGTTACACGGGGTGAAACTATTTGAGGAGGCGGTGGCGGTACCAACTATATAGCGGGAACTATACGGACAAAAAATTTATCCCTGTTGTATAGTTGGTCGTTAAACCGTCAGTCTCCTTTGATCGCTTCGGGTTTTCTTTTGGTGTTATTGATATTTCCCAAATGAGCGATTTACGTAGTTTTTGGCTCATTTTCTCCCCAATACAACTGCTCCAAGAATTGTGTCCATTGTATCCATCATCTGTCCTAATCCTGGTGAAAATAGACATAAAATATGCGCGCGAACACCGTAAAATACCAAGATCGTACAACTACAGTGCAAAATAATAACATAAAACATGATGCAAATATGCACTCATCAACTTCCCCAAGCTTAGACTCTTGCTCGTCCCGAGCAAGTTTAGCTTAATGGATGTGATCCTCATATTTATGAAGCTAAGTCGATAAAATAAATGAGGCAGTTGCAGCATGCGTTTATCATATATGATACGTAGGAATAATGTTATGAATAGTACCTTACTCGAACTGTCTGAATAGCATTAGCAGGCTTCCACAAGTTAGCATTTAAGAGTTCACAAAAGATCACTCTCAATATGATGTAAAAGTATTCGGTTTAACCGAATGAGTTAGCGAGGTAGTCCCAAGTGTTCTTGGATGAACATTATCACTTGGGATTTAAAATCCCAAACGCTTCTTTGTCATACTACAATATAGTGGTGTATGCCTACTTGCTCTTTGTAACACCCCAAAACTTCTAATGAAGTTCTAATCACCCAAATTTAGGGTTAACAAAAACTTTTATTACAAAAATTAATATAAATGCATGTGTGTTTTGCATTAGTGTAGAATTGATTGAATTTTCCATGCTTGATTGCTACAAATGATGAGAAATTCTTTAAAGGTGAATACTACATCATCTAGGCCATTTACAAACAAAATCAAAATCAAAAGAAATCAAATATGAATTAAATAACCAAATGGTCATTTTGACCAAAGTTAACCACTAGGTCCCTTTGAGTGTTCCTAGAAGAGAAATTTTAACAGAAGCAATTCCACTTATTTTCAACCCTTGCTAGACCAAGTAAAAGTGTATCAAGGCCCACTTTACAAACTTACAAAAACAGTTTCCAAATCAATTAAATGGACAATTGAGAATTGAATCTAGTTCATATGGTAAGATCACACTTTTTCAAAAACCCATCAAACCAATTCCCCTTGGCAAACCCAAGAAACCAGAGACACTCAAGCTTAAGATCAAATCACTCACAAATTTTCAATCAAAAGTTCCAAACTTTATTTCTTGTGGCCATTACAACAAACACCTTGCAGACACAAAACCACTACTACCTAACTTCACTGTTTAAGCAGTAATCCATCGACCATTTGGTCTCTCCTGAATTCCCTTGTCTCCCCTGTGCCTAGCCAAGCACCAGACCAGCCACCTCTTTCCCGTTGTGCATAGTGTCGCGCTGCCCGAATGTGGTCATCGCCGGCCGACAGTGGATAGCTCGCTAGGAGCCACGCCGCCCTCGCCCACGATGCGCACCAGACATGCAGCAGTCTACCGCCACCCCCTGTCCAAGATACGACCCCAGCCTGGCCCTGGACCACCCTAGCTACGCTGCGCCCATCGTCTCTGCACGATGCCTAGAGCGCGCCAGCTCGCCGTAGCCGACCGCCTCGCACAGACCGCGCCTCGCACTCTCTGCGCGCGCACCCACTCGCCATGATTGCCACTACCTCCTGGACACCCTCGTACGCCGCCGCGTGATCCGTAGCTCCCGCACGCCATCGCAAACACCGCCGCGTCCGCTCAGAGCACCGCATGCTCCAGACCAATCCACACCTCCCCGTGCCACACCATTACTCCCGTGAGAACCGCCAGGGAACCACGCACCGTCCCCTAGCCTCAGCCGTGCTGCTACCCGCCTGTAGCGTCATCACCGATGAGCCCGAGCCCATGTCGCTCCGTCCCCTCGCCACAGTATAAGTAGAGGCCTCCCCCGCCTCCATTCTCCACACCAACACCCTCACCACTCCGCACTAATCCTCTCTCACCCTTCCCTGGAGCAAGGCAAGCTCTCCCTCGCCGGTATTTGGCCGGAGCCCGCCGCTGCTGGAGGAGAAGGGTGTTGTCGATTGAAGCTACCCTAGGAGCTGCCGTGACCGCCATTCGAACCGCCGTCCATGACAATGCCGTTCGCCCCCATCGCCGACCCTAGCTGGAGCCCAGGTGAGCCTCGCTAGACCCCCACCGCGGCATTAGGTTAAAATCCTCGCTGGATTTGTTCGTCGTTAACGATGACTTTCCGCCGTTAGATCGTCTTTTAACCGTAGGGCTCAGATTCGCAGATACCATTTCGTTTAGTTAGACTCGCTAACTGGTGGACCCCCTCTGTCTGCAGCCCACTGCGCTGTGCAGTGCAGTTGGGCCGGCCCGTTTAGTTTCCCGCGTAGCCTAGTGAATTCAAATTAGTATTTTCCAATTTAGTTAAAACCCTATTCTGTCCATAGATTCAAAAATCCAATCAGAGAGTTTCACTGAACCAAATTACATGATTCAAATTTTGTTAGAAAGGTATTTAAATTATCTATCCAAGCTTGTTGGATTTAAATCATTTGGAGTTAGAGATAATATATACCAAAAAAACAAGACAAAGACTTTTCAACTTCAATTTTTTTTCAAAAATCAACCATAAATGCTTTTAAGTTGATTCCAACTCTCAAAAATCACATTTGATAAGATCTATCTGAATATGTAAAAACATTTTGGTTTGCATGCAGTAACTTTGGACTAGTACCAAAATAATGCTATATAGGCATTTCTAGTCACTTTAATTCTATTAAATGATAATCTTAAACTTTATAAAATATGATCAATACTTTAAATCATATTCCCATGTATTAGAATATGTGGTGATGACATGTGTCAACATGATCCCATATTTTAATTGGACAATATTAAATCTTAATTAATTTCAACGAGTAGAAATTACTTTTCTAAAATAAACTAAAGAAAGATTAAGTCTTTAATTCATGTGATGACTGAGATGATGCTAGATCATCAAGTGTGAACCTTAGTTTGCTAAATAGAAGTAGTTAAGTATTGTTTGGTGATTGTGTACCCCATATTTATTTATAGACGATAGTACCGACCTCGGATAGGAGGAGGAGGAAGAGTACTACCCAGAAGAAGAGGAAAACTTCAACCACTGCTCTACTCAAGGCAAGCTAGAATTATACAAGTTAACTATGCAAGCTATTATTGGAAAGTTAACACTTGCAAGTCTTATACTTATTCAAGCCATGACTAATTGCAAGATAACCTAAGAAAAATGCATTAGGCATGCTTTGGTTCTATACCTTTGATTTATACCAATCCCATGTTTTACTTGCAAGCTTTATTCTTTTACTTTACCAAAGTTCTTTACCTTTAGTTAGTGCTTTGTGAGTATTGGAAAAGTCTTATAGATAGCATAAAGAGTATAAAACTAGGCCTATACTTAGATGTCATTCTATGGCATGAGATTGAAGATTAGCACCCCTCATTAGTGAACACTCTTAACCTTAGTGGCTAGTGCTAAGCATAAAAGTTGATCACTTTAGATGGGAATACTTGGTGAAATTGATTATGAAAACCTTGGAATGATGCTTCATTCTATTGAAATGTTTTGACATGTGCTGAGAAACACAAAAGGATTTGATGATGGAAATGTTGAGGCATGAGCCTTAGCCCTTTATAAAAACTAATGGTTGGGTTCGGATGCGATACCATTCCAATTTTATCATACAACCACAATACCCGAATTGGATAGGGCTTAGCCGGAAGTTTATATGCATTAGTATGGGTTCCCTTGCGGAAGAGGTTTGAGCTGAGGCTACCTCGTGAATTGTCCACCTATGAAGTGCCTAGGATGGCAGATGGCCATGGCTGCGAGGCCAAGCTCATAAGGGAGGTGCCTATACTAGAGTGTGTAATGGAAAGGTTATGGTTGATTATCCTCATACTAAGTATGATGATTCAGGGTTATCCCTGACGGATGTATCGAATTTTGTGGTGAAAGTGTACCACCTCTGTAGAGTGTCAAACTATTTGAATAGCCGCGCCTGTGGTCATCGACAGTTGGAGTGGCCATACTGTTCCGTCGTAAGATGTTTTCAAAATAACTTCTGAAGTGAACTATGATTTTGACTTGACCACAACAGGATTGTGAATGTGAAAACTAGGTTCCCACTTAAGTGATTTAGAACATTAAATTAGTTTTCTTTACTTGTAAACTCAGTTTAGATAAATCTGCCTTTTGCAAATAAACCTAGAGCTTAAGATTCCTACATGAACTACCTTACTTGTTAGTGATAGTTTGCGAGTACTTAAAGAGTACTCATGGCTTTGTCCCTGGCTATTCCCGTGGCCAGACTATGAGAAGTACTATCAGGATGATGGACAATAGGACGTCTATGACAACTAGGATCATCTCACATCGTCAACATTGCATGTGACTTTGAAGATGGAGCCCCTACTACGTTTCTTTCCGCTGCTTGATTTGTGTTAAGACTGGATCATGAGATCCCTTATTTGTGTAAGACCTTAGTATGGTTTTTAATGGATGATGTACTATGATATCCAATCTATTATGTCTCGCAAAAATGGTAATCCTGGGATTGCGATGTGATACGTCCATTTTGCATCACTATTCTTTGTCTTAATTCACTATTATTCATTGATATATTTCGTATTGAGAGGTGATACTTATGTTATTTCATCTATTTTTGCATGGTTGATGACTTTTGGAGCATGGACCGCTGCAGTCAGGATTCTGATGGAAAAGGTGCTATTTGGAGGCAAAATTTGCGAAGATCAGAAAATCCGGGAAAATATACGGAAAATCCTATTTTTCTAGAAGACTCAGGATGCCAGAATATGGAGTGGAGGTGGGCCACAGGGGGCCCACACCACCCCATGGCGCGGGCAGGCCTAGGCCATGCCTAGGAGTGGTGTGGCCGCCCTGGCCCACTCTAGCCTCTCCCCTCTGGCGTATATCAACCTCCCAAAACCCTAAGACTCGGGGAGCGACCACAGAAAGATTTCGCCGCCTCAGCGGGGCGGAAAACACCGAGAGAGGAAGATCTCTCCGGCAGGCAGATTTCTGTCGGGGGAATTCCTTCCCGGAGAGGGGAGATCATCGCCATCAACACCACCATCAAGCTAGACTTCATCGGGATCATCATCATCATCATCATCACCACCACCATCATCATCACCATCAACACCCTCATCACCATCTCCATATTGCTGTAACAACTGCGTTGAATCTTGCATTAGTTCATAGGGGAAACTTTCCCGGTGTTGATTACTCTTTGTAGTTGATGCTATTGAGTGAACCGTTGAATTATTGTTTATGTTCAGATTGTTATACATCATTATTCCATCTCTGATCATGATCCATATGATGTCTCGTGAGTAGTTCGTTTTGTTCTTGAGGACATGGGAGAAGTCTTGTTGTTAGTAGTGGAGTTGTGTTGAGAAAGATTCAATAGATTGTTATTTAAGTTGTGGTGTACTTCTTCTAGTGGTGTCATGTGAACGTCGACTATATGACACTTCACCTATATGGGCCTAGGGGAATGCATTGTGTATTTGGCTACTAATCGTAGGGGTTGCCGGAGTTACAGAAACCTGAACCCCCGTTAGGAAACCATTGCACAAGGGACGTAAGGGTCTTAGAGTTTAAAGTTGTGGTTAGGTTTCTACCTTAATTACTTTCTTGTACTTATGGATGTTTGCAAGGGGTTTAATCACAAGTATGTATTAGTATTGGATGGGGCGGTACATTAGCACAGGTTCACCCACACAACACTTAGCAAGCTAGAGAAGATTAATCAGCTATATGAAGCGAAAGCACTTGACAGTCTTCCCATGTGTCCTCGAGAACGTTTGGTCATCTATAGAAATACAACCGGCTTGTCCTTTGCTGCATAAAGGATTGGGCGACTTGCTGCATTTATTCCTACTGTCTTTTATTTACTCGTACTTTGTTTACTTGCTTTATCGAAAACCCCTAAAAATCTGTTTGCTAAGTATTTGCAGAGAATTCCTGATCCATACCACTAGCCAGCACCTTCTGCTCCTCGTTGGATTCGACACTCTTACTTATCGAAAATACTGCGATACACCCCCTATACTTGTGGGTCATCAAGACTATTTTCTGGCGCCGTTGCCGGGGAGTGAAGCGCTATTGGAGAGTGGAACTGGTAAAGGAAACTTCTACTGTGAGTATTGTTTACTTCTGCTAGTTGCTTTATTTTCGTTATGGATAATTCGCTGAGTTTTTTATTTGGTAATGCTACTACCATTTCTAAGGTAGTAGATAAGCCACCACCTGCTGAGAAAGATGTTTTCAAAATACCTACAAGAATTATTGATCGTGTTATGGATAACTATTATGTTGGGGATGGAACTGTCCATCCCGATGATCATTTACTCTTTATACACGAATTATGCGGGTTGTTCAAGTGTGTAGGTATTACTACAGATCAAGTTAATAAGAAGTTATTCTTATTATCGCTGAAAGGAAGAGCTGAGGAATGGTAGAAGCTGCTGAAGAATGGTCAAGCTCTGTAATGGGAGGAAATAGTGCCTCTCTTTTATTCAAAGTTTTATCCTCCTAGTGAGATTCATAAAGATCAGAATCAAATATACAACTTTTGGCCTCTTGATGGAGAGAGTACAGCTCAAGATTGGGGGAGATTGAAGTTCCTAATGCTCAAATGTCCCATTCATGAGCTCCCCAACAATATTATTATCAATAACTTTTATGCAAGGCTCCCTCTACATGACAAAGATTTATTGGATGCTTCTTGTGCTGGATCATTCACTCGTATGGAAGAAGAAGCTAAATGGGACCTTCTAGATCGTATTCAAGACAATGCTGAAGCTTGGGAGAATGACAAAGGTTGAAAGTCAGGTATAAATTATGATTATGAATGCATTGAATCTTTTATGGGAACTGATGACTTTCAAAATATTAAAAATGCTTATGGTCTAGACTCTCTAGATATTGCTTCTTATTTTAAGGCTTTTGCTTCCTATATTGAAGTGCCTAAAAAGAAGTGGAATAAGTATCATGAGCCTTATAAAGATATTGCTAAGAGTGTTCCTTCAAGAAATACTGAAGTTTATACTGCTAATCATGTTTTACCTGAACCTTATATTGAGAAAATGCCTTTTCCAGATAAGGTAAAGGAACATTCTATGATAGCTAGTATGGTTAATGAAAGTACTAGAAAAGCTGTTGAACCTGATAAACAAATGGTTGATGAACCTATAGTAGCAAATGTGAAAGACTTTGTCACTAAGTATGAAAAAGAGGGACACACTATCCTTTGTAAGGATACCTCTAATATTGTTTCACAAAGTAGTGTTATGAGAGCTAATATTCCCGTGTTTGCTGTTACAATAAGTGACCATTGCTATGATGGTCCTTGTGATAGCTATATTGTTAAGTTTATGCATGATACTGAAAGTTACTATGAGAGAGGGAAAAGTGTTCTTATGTATCTCAATAATATCAAGTTTCCTCGTTTTACGCTGAAAGTTTTTATATTGCGCTTCTTTTGCCTTCTTATGCAAGTTGCCTTTGGTTTCAATAACTTGTTTGTTTACAAAATCCCCTTGCATAGGAAGTGGGTTAGACTTAAATGTGTGTGTTTTTGCTTCTTAATGCTCTCTTTCACTTCAATTCATATCCCTATGAGAGCTTCTTCAAAATTATCATGCCCATCTTAATGGCTATAAAGAAAGAGGTTTATGGGAGACAACCCAATTTGTTTTGGCTTTCAGTTTGTTTTTGTTTATTTGAGTCTTGGAAGTTATTACTTCGGTAATAACTGCTCCTTATCCGTTTTGTTTGGTTTTTGTGTCAAGATCAACCTCTAATGAGAGAGAAGTAAGATTTGGGGAAGTTGCTGTCCCGAAACAGATTTTTTGTGCTTCACCGTAAAACTTCGTGAGAGATCTCTGTATGTCGGAATGATCTGTAATTTTTTGTGCTTCTGCCCCAGGTTGTTATTTAACTTTCGTTAGTTTTGCACTTTTTTATTTGAGCAACAGAAGATTTTCAAAAAAAATTGATCTTTACCTGCTGGTCTGTTTTGACAGATTTTGCCACTCTTGCATTTGCTTCTTTATTCGATTTCCTTTTTGAATTCTAAATGGTTTTCGGAAGGAGTTGCTACAGCATATTATGTTTTGATGGTTTTCATTTAAAGTTGAACTCAAAAGGTTTTATCACTTCACTTATACTAATATTGCTAATGAGAACTGTGTGAAGTTTTGTGTGAGAGAAATTTCCAGGAAGCGGAGATAATGGTGTAATAAGGAAGATAAGGGTTTTATGACTCAAGTAATAAGCGTATGAAGATGAAGATATCGATGATATTCAAGTGATGAATCCGGAAGAATCTACTAGATACCAAATTCAGAGACCTGCAGAGTCTGTTTCCAACTAGGTAACAGTTCTGGTAAGAAAAGTTCCGCGGAAATACAATCCAACTATATTTTTGCAGTTTTTAGTCAATAAGGAAAGTTTCGAAGCGAAAAAGGGACGAAACCGGAGCTAGGGTGGCCCACACCACCCCATGGCGTGGGCCCACCCATGGCTGCGCCACCAGGTGGTGAGGCCACCAGGACTCCGCCTCTGACTTGTTTTCTCCCAGTACCTTCCTTTTGATGTGAAACTTCGTAATATATAACCCCCCGGATCCCCCGAGGTTCGTATATCGTGTTTTCGTCGTGTTTTCGTTTCGATCTGTTTCTGCCAGGACATACTCTTTGAAAGTTTAGAAGCACAATGGTGTCTGCCAAGGATAAAGGGAAGGAGCCCATGGAGGAAGACCTCCAAGACCCTGGGCCAGAGAAGGAGATAGAGAGCGAAGGTGAAGAGGAGGCAAAGCACACCGGCACTAACATTGCAAGCATTGGAGTGGTGGCAAACCCAGCCATTGGAGGGAAGCCTCCTCATCACCGTTCAGATCCCTGGTCACTTCCTCCATGCACCAAGAATCTTTCCCATACCCTTGTCCATGAGCATCAATACCAGAATATGCCCAAGGGGAAATTACCCTCCAATTGGGATTTGCCTCGTTCTAGCCATGCAGGAAAAGAAGACTTCAAGTGGTAAGAATGGAAAAAGAATCACAAGAGCTGGGATCCACAAACTAAAATGATTATGGGCCGTATTGAGCACAACTCGGAGTTGATTCGCACTCTCACCTTCGAGATTGAGGACTTTGGGAAACTGATCAAGGAGCTCATCGAGAGGATACCACCACCACCAAAGGAGTAATTCGTCATCTGGTTTGGCATCCCCTTGGTTTGTTCCAAGCTTGGGGGAGTGCCACGGTATCATATCACTATCTTCTATCTTTTTACCTTATTAGTAGAGTCATATCATGAATAGAGGAGTTATTTTGTAGTATGGTTTGCATTATGGAAGTCTCCCCTCTCTCGTTAGATATGTATCCCTTGGTGTGAGTTTCTGTTATGGAATATTAATGAGAAGTTCTATCATTCACTCTTTTGCTTAGCTTATGTTAGTTTTCAATTCGTGGTTATATGATTGATCTTGTTGTTAGTATTGGTAGCACTTTGGGATCATTGAGTTAATTTAGTTGGTTTTGGCAAACCTCGCTCGGTCAGTAGCAACACCTTTTTGAGAGTTGAAAGAAAAAGATAGAAGCACTCTAGAGAAGAAAAATAATTTCATCATCTTTCTTTCTTGATTTGCTCATAAGTTTAGTATTCTCTAGTTAAGATCTTTTGTGCTTCCAAGGAAGATTGCATGTTTGTCTTTATCACTTGTATGTTTGGTTGTTTCCATCAACTCTTGTACTTGCTACCCAGCCTTGCTAGCCAAAAACCTGTACTGAGGGGGTATTCTTCTCGTGCATCCACCTCCTTTAAACCAAAACCTTTGCCATTTGTGTCCACCATACCTACCTAGTAGCATTATTGCTATTCCAAGTAAATTCTTGTTTTGTCTACCTCCCAAATTAAACTTGTTATGTGAAAATTAGTGATTAAAGCTCTCACGAACTTGATGGCACACTTTACTTTCTTGCATTTAATAAACTTGAACCATTGGGTCCTTCTTTGTTGTGTATATGCTTGCACTTTATGAGTTGAAGTTAGCCGAACCATGTATCATGGGGACCGCTTTCAACACTTCATTGGTACTTGTACCTAGTTGATATCATGTTCTTTTGCTCATGGATCTCGGTGGTGTTAAATAAAAGTGGAACTTGTAAGATCATGGAGTTTATATGTGTGTTAGAGAAACGCCTGGGCCGCTAGCCTAAGCCATGCCTAATCATGGTGGAAACTTGCAGCATAACTATAGTGAGCATTCTATGAAGCATCCTCAATAAAAACATATGCAAATAGCAAATAAAAAGATCGCTGAGATGCTCACTGTCTGCTTGCCTTGTCATTTTGATTACGGGATAGCTCTTGTGTCATGTGCAAGGGGTACCCCGTTGGCGGTTCTCAATGATACGCATGTATTTACAATGACAAGAGCTTGCTCGTGGCTGAAGTTGAGTAGCATGATGACCGGTACTCATAAGTAAGGGGCATGAGATTTCAACTTATAACTTGTCAAGCATATCCTCTTAGTTGTGTCACTTTAACCTTAATCACCTAAAGATGCCTATGATAGGGGCAATGAGGGCTGAAAGGTAGTAAGTATCATAATTTTTGGGAGATCTTTATGAGACTAGCAATCCCTGCTTCCCTCTTTGAAGGGCCTTTCTTTTACTTTGAAGTTGAGTCAGTAAACCTACTCCCTTCTATCTCAGCAAGTATTTTGAGTTGTTGTGTTTCATTCATTCATATGATGATTTATTCAATCATGTCTTATGTTCCTTGTTTTGCACATTGCTCTTATCTTGATGTTTACTACTTTGAAAGCTATCATTGAAAAAGCCAGCTATTTGTGAACTCCACCAAATTATCAACTATTCTTTGACCAAGATCCAAGTTTGCCATTACCAATTATGATTCACTTTATGTATCTTTATTGTGTTTCCTTTACTAATTGCAAGTTGAGTTATATAATAGTGAGTTGTCTTCTATTATGATCTATGTATTTGATGAATGTGATGCTTCTTGTCCGTATTCTTTTATCGACTCTTCACTCCATAAACTTGAGGTCATGTTTATTGAGCTCAGTTTCGCTTGGAGACAAGCGAAGTCTAAGCTTGGGGGGAGTTGATAAGTCCATTTTGCATCACTATTCTATGTCTTAATTCACTATTATTCATTGATATATTTCATATTGAGAGGTGATACTTATGTTATTTCATCTATTTTTGCATGGATGATGACTTTGGAGCATGGACCGCTGCAGTCAGGATTCTGATGGAAAAGGTGCTGTTTGGAGGCAAAATTTGCGAAGATCAGAAAATCCGGGAAAATATACGGAAAATCCTATTTTTCAAGAAGACTCAGGATGCCAGAATATGGAGTGGAGGTGGGCCACAGGGGGCCCACACCACCCCATGGCGCGGGCAGGCCTAGGCCATGCCTAGGAGTGGTGTGGCCGCCCTGGCCCACTCTAGCCTCTCCCCTCTGGCGTATATCAACCTCCCAAAACCCTAAGACTCGGGGAGCGACCACAGAAATATTTCGCCGCCTCAGCGGGGCGGAAAACACCGAGAGAGGAAGATCTCTCCGGCAGGCAGATTTCTGTCGGGGGAATTCCTTCCCGGAGAGGGGAGATCATCGCCATCAACACCACCATCAAGCTAGACTTCATCGGGATCATCATCATCATCATCATCACCACCACCATCATCATCACCATCAACACCCTCATCACCATCTCCATATTGCTGTAACAACTGCGTTGAATCTTGCATTAGTTCATAGGGGAAACTTTCCCGGTGTTGATTACTCTTTGTAGTTGATGCTATTGAGTGAACCGTTGAATTATTGTTTATGTTCAGATTGTTATACATCATTATTCCATCTCTGATCATGATCCATATGATGTCTCGTGAGTAGTTCATTTTGTTCTTGAGGACATGGAAGAAGTCTTGTTGTTAGTAGTGGAGTTGTGTTGAGAAAGATTCAATAGATTGTTATTTAAGTTGTGGTGTACTTCTTCTAGTGGTGTCATGTGAACGTCGACTACATGACACTTCACCTATATGGGCCTAGGGGAATGCATTGTGTATTTGGCTACTAATCGTAGGGGTTGCCAGAGTGACAGAAACCTGAACCCCCATTAGGAAACCATTGCACAAGGGACGTAAGGGTCTTAGAGTTTAAAGCTGCGGTTAGGTTTCTACCTTAGTTACTTTCTTGTACTTATGGATGTTTGCAAGGGGTTTAATCACAAGTATGTATTAGTATTGGATGGGGCGGTACATTAGCACAGGTTCACCCACACAACACTTAGCAAGCTAGAGAAGATTAATCAGCTATATGAAGCGAAAGCACTTGACAGTCTTCCCATGTGTCCTCGAGAACGTTTGGTCATCTATAGAAATATAACCGTCTTGTCCTTTGATGCCTAAAGGATTGGGCCACTTGCTGCATTTATTCCTACTGTCTTTTATTACTCGTACTTTGTTTACTTGCTTTATCGAAAACCCCTAAAAATCCGTTTGCTAAGTATTTGCAGAGAATTCCTGATCCATACCACTAGCCACCACCTTCTGCTCCTCGTTGGGTTCGACACTCTTACTTATCGAAAATACTGCGATACACCCCCTATACTTGTGGTTCATCATGATGTATGGCATAACATGCATTTGGGATTAAAAATCCGGGTGTTGACAAGTTGGTATCAGAGCCATCCTGACCATAGGAGACCCTAGTTAGAATGGATGCCCGAACAAAAACTTAGTTTCAAAATAAAATAAGTGAGTATTTATGAAAACCTATTCCCACTCGTATCCTTGATTCTTTAAAAAAATCATGTTCCTCAAAAATTCTTGCATTACTATTTAAATTTGGACACACTTGATCACCTCACTAACTTACTCATCCTAAATTCTTATAGATGGAAGTCTAGTATTTCAAGTTCTACCAGTTGGGAAATGGAGGCCAACTGATCTTTGAGAAGGATCTAGATGCACTATCAGAGTATCTTGAGCGCCTGCATCCGGAATTCTTTGGGGCTCAACTCAACAATCACATAGGAAGAGATCTACAATGGCTGATCATTGCAGATCTCAGAGGAAAGATGGAAGCACCCACTTATGAGAAGATCCAATTCACCTTGCGTGAGAAAACCTGGCTAGATGGATTAGCCAGGGATATGCATGAAGTTCTTGCCCGTCTGTGTGGGCAAAACATCAACTTGATCCAGGGAACTCGCTTTGCTCACTTTGCAAGGTGTGATTCTATGGGAATGCCATTGGAGATGCCAGGACACCCAGAGTTGAAGCACCAGGTGGACAATCTTGACTTCATGCTGTATGATAGGCAGAAGGAATTGGAAAACGCTCGTGCTTACGCCAACCATAACCTTGCCATTGCTGTCAATAAGGACCAGACCATCGCCCTCCTAGCCAAGGATCGCCAATCACTTCATCGTTAGCGCGACAAGAAGGATCACATTGGTCTTCGCAAGAAGGTGGCCACTCTCGAGAAGACCATACGTGAATAGGAAGTCCAGCTTGAAGCAAAAGAGGAGGAGGAAGGTGAAGACATCCAGGGAGATCTTCACTCTTACCTCAGTGATGAGAACGACTACCAGGAGGATGATGCCATGGAGTTCCACACTGATGATGATGATTTCGACTTCATTGATGATGATTAGGTGCACTTGATCACTACTGTAGGAATGAGTTGTACCGGTCCCACTCTATCGTAGTTCCACATAATGGTTCTTAAAACCATCTGTTTTCCATTTGTGTTGTGGTGTGTGTTGTATTGTGTGCTTTGAATGAATGAATGAGAGGAAGTTGTTAGTTTGCAAAACCTGAGTCAAACTCAAAGTTAAACCTTTTGAAAACAAAACCACGAACCTTAGAAATTTCCCTCTTATCTCATTATCTATCTCAATCTTCAGATGACTCGTGGAAACCCCGGAGGAAGCAGCTCATCTCAGGACCCGATGTTGTAGATTCTGCAAATGCTAGTTTCTGACCGTGAAGCTAGTAGAGCTGATCACCAAGCCAACCTAGCCACTCTTCAACAGATAGCTCAAATGGCCCACAATAATCAAGGCCATGGAAACCTAGATCATCATGGATCCAAGCTTAAGAACTTTTAGAATACCAACCCACCTATATTTCATAAGTCTGAGGATCCCTTAGATGCTGATGATTGGCTACAAACCATGGAGAACAACCTGGAGGTTGTAGGAGTTGAAGCCAATGAGAAAGTACTGTTTGCCACCCACTATCTGGCAGGAGATGCAAGAGCCTAGTGGAATAGCACCCGTACCGTGAATGACGGTCAGATGATGACTTGGGAAGCATTCAATATCAAATTCAACCGCACCCATGTGCCCCAAGGTTTGGTCACCAGAATGAGAGATGAATTCAGGGAACTGAAGCAAGGAAGGATGAAGGTAGTTGAGTACCATGACAAATTTCTGTCCCTAGCTAGATATGTTTCTGATGAGATTAACACTGAAGCCAAGAAGAAGGAAAGATTCCTGAATGGATTGCATGATGAGATGCAGACTGTGTTAGTCAACATCCATTTTGGAGATCTAGAAGAGCTTGTAGACTTTGCCATCCAGATGGAAGGGAAGATAAACCAAGCTAATGACAACCGCAAGCGCAGGATGATGCACGAGACTGGGTCCCACAATACCTAGAAGTATTGCCCCAACCCGTCCGCAGGATATGCCCCAAGAAACAACAGACCCCCGATGTCCCATCCCAGCTACCCCAATCGTAGGGGAGGAAACTTGAAGTCTGGAGGAAACCACAACAACAACCCCGACAAATTCAACAACTTCAACCATGCACCGCCCAAGTCCAACAACGACAACAATATTTCTCCAAGGACTTGAAGCAATGTTGTGCCTGTTGCAGCCAAAGACAAGTCCCAGATTACTTGTTTTGAATGTGGAGTCAAGGGTCACTACTCCAATGAGTGCCCCAAGAAGCTTGCAGCAGCCACAAATGTGAATGCCCTAGCTCAGCAGCAATGCCGTGTTCAGCCTAGAAGGAGATTTGCCCCAGGGAATTTGCTCAACCGCAATGGCCGTCTATTCCACATGAATGCTGAAGAAGCCCAGGAAGCGCCAGATGTCGTGCTGAGTATGTTTTATGTTAACTCAGTACTTGCAAGAGTGTTGTTTGATTCTGGAGCATCACACTCATTTGTTACAGAAGAATTTGCATGCACTAGTAATATTCAACCAACAAAATTGAAGCATGTTATGCTAGTTCAAATACCTGATTCAACCACCAAAGCTAGAAAATTTTGCAAGGTTGTACCTATCAGAATCCATGGGATAGATTTTTATGCCAATCTAATAGTACTTGGGACCAAAGGTTTGGAAGTAGTACTAGGAATGGATTGATGTCGAAACATAAAGGATTGATCGACTGTGCCAATTAAGCCATAACCATGACTAGTAGCTCTGGAGTATCAGTAGAGCATGTATCTGAAACCTTGCCCCATCAATTCAAATGCAACAAGAGTCTAGACCGACCAACCATAGACCAAGTCAAAGTAGTCTGTGAATACCCTGACGTATTCCCAAATGAATTGCCCAGTATGCCCCCAGATAGGGATATCGAGTTCATTATTGAACTAATTCCTTGAACTAGATCCATAGCGCAGAGACCTTATAGTATGAACCCATCTAAATTAGTGGAGCTGAGGAAGCAACTTGATGCTATGCTGGAGAAAGGTCTGATTCAACCAAGCGCATCGCCATGGAGATACCATGTTTGTTTGTGGATAAGAAAGATGGAGGTAACCATTTGTGCACGGATTACCGAAAGCTGAATGATGTCACCATCAAGAACAAGCACCCACTCCCAAAGATAGAGGATCTGTTTGACCAGTTGACTAGTGCCAGAGTGTTTCCTAAGATTGATATTAGAACTGGTTATCATCAACTCAAGATTCATGCAACGGATATTCCAAAGACTTCCTTTACCACTAGATATGGATTGTATGAGTATAAGGTCATGTCTTTTGGATTAACCAATGCCCCCTCTTATTTCATGAATCTCATGAATAAGATGTTTATGAATTTCCTGGATAAGTTTGTCGTTGTTTTTATTGACGATATTCTAATATATTCAAAGTCAGAAGAAGACCATGAGCTACACCTGAGAACCATCCTTGAAACCCTTAGAGAGCATCAGTTGTATGCCAAGTTTAGCAAATGTGAGTTCTGCCTGAAGGAAGTAGGATTCCTATGACATATTGTGTCGGCAGGAGGAGTCGTTGTTCATCCCGCCAAGATCAAAGATGTTGAAGAATGGAAAGACACAACCACTCAAACTCAAGTCCGTGCATTTCTAGGATTAGCGGGATACTACCGCAAGTTTGTTGAAGGATTTTCGAGCATCGCAAGTCCGATGACCCAACTGTTGAAGAAAGATAAGAAGTTTGAATGGACCGACAAATGTGAAGCGAGTTTTCAAGAGCTCAAGAGGAGATTGATTTCAGCCCCAATCTTGTTTATGCCGGATATCAAGAAGCCCTTTGATGTGTATTGTGATGCATCCAAGATTGGTCTCGGATGTGTGTTGATGCAGGAAGGCAAAGTCATAGCATATCTGTCCCGACAATTGAAGCAGCATGAGCAAAACTACGCTACCCATGATCTTGAACTAGCAGCTGTAATTCTAGCCTTGAAGACCTGGCATCATTACCTTATGGGTAACCAATGTGAGATTTATTCAGATCAGAAGAGCCTGAAGTATATTTTCACTCAGAAGGAGCTGAATATGAGGCAAAGAAGATGGATAGAGTTAATCAAGGATTATGACCTTGACATTCACTATCACCCCGTCAAAGCCAATGTGGTAGCGGATGCTCTTAGCAGATTGACGTATAGATTAAACACCATGATCAAAGAAGCACAACCAAGTTTACATGAAGAGTTGGAGCAGTTTAGAACGGAGCTAGTTAGCAAAGGATTTTTAACTAGCATTAAACTTCAACCTACTTTGATCAGTCAGATCAAAGAGGTGCAGAAAGGAAAGAAAAGTATTGACATAATCAAGCGTCGTACTGGTACAGGAAAGGTACCTGGATTCACCAAAGATGAAGGAGTTTTGTGGTACAAAGGACGTATCTATGTGCCAGCAGATTCCGAGCTGAAGCAAGTTATCATGCAGGAAGCCCATGATACTCTTTATTCTGTCCATCCCGGAGGAACAAAGATGTATCAGGATTTGAAGAACAATTTTGGTGGCACAAGATGAAGAGAGAAATCGGAATCTACATAGCCAAGTGTGATAGCTATCAGAGAGCCAGAGCGGAACATCAACGACCCGTAGGACTTTTGCAACCATTGCAGATTCCGGAATGGAAATGGGATTCTGTCGGAATGGACTTTATCACCGGTTTGCCTACATCTAGTAGGTGAATGACTCTATTTGGGTCATAGTTGATAGACTATCCAAGGTAGCCCATTTTATACCTGACAAGACTACCTACCAGAGTTCGAAGCTAGCAGAGTTGTACATTGCTAGAATCGTCAATTTGCATGGAACCCCCAAGACCATAGTGTCAGATCGAGGAACCCAATTTACCTCAAGATTTTGGTAGAAAGTCTAAGAAGGATTAGGAACCAAGCTGAATTTCAGCATAGCTTATCACCCGCAGACCGATGGACAGACTGAAAGAGTCAACCAAATCTTAGAAGATATGTTGAGATCTTGTGTGGTAGAGTATGGATCAAAATGGGAAAATTGTCTGCCTTTCATAGAATTCTCAACAACAGTTATCAAGCCAGTTTGCAAATGGCCCCATTTGAATTTCTGTATGGAAGGAAGTGCCGTACCCCCTTGAATTGGTCGCAAGTAGGAGAGGGTCGGATTTTCGGACCCGACATCCTACGAGAATCCAAAGAGAAGGTTCACAAAGTCTGTGAGCACCTCAAGACTGCTCAATCCAGACAGAAGAGTTATGCTGATAAGAGACGTCGAGAGCTGACTTTCAATGTCGGAGATTTTGTGTATCTCAAAGTGTCGCATTTGAAAGGAATGCAACGTTTTCAACTGAAAGAGAAGTTAGCCCCCAGATATATTGGACCCTTCAAGATTTTGAATCGCCGAGGAGAAGTATCATATCAACTAGAACTGCCAGAGGAGATGTCAGCCATCCATGATGTGTTCCATATCTCGTTACTTCGCAAGTGCTTAGAAGTTCCGGAGAAGACCGAAGTTTTCAAGAACATCGATCACCGAGCCATAGATATCAACAAGGATCTGACTTATCATGAACTGCCCATTTGAATTTTGGAAGAAGCCTTCAGAACCACCAAGACCCGGAGTACCAAGTTTCTCAAGATCTAATGGAGCAACCATACTAAAGAAGAAGCTACTTGGGAGCGAGAAGATTACATTAGGACCGAGTTTCCAGATCTCTTTAGTTCCTAGTTTTTTTCTTAAATATCGGGACAAGATTTTGTTTAAGGAGGGAAGGTTTGTAACACCCCAAAACTTCTAATCAAGATTATCAAGTTCTAATAACCCAAATTTAGGGTTAACAAAAACTTTTATTACAAAAATTAATATGAATGCATGGGTGTTTTGCATTAGTGTAGAATTGATTGAATTTGCCACTCTTGATTGCTACAAATGATGAGAAATGGTTTAAAGGTGAATACTACATCATCTAGGCCATTTACAAACAAAATCAAAAGAAAAAGAAATCAAATATGAATTAATTAACCAAATGGTCATTTTGACCAAAGTTAACCACTAGGTCACTTTGAGTGTTCCTAGAAGAGAAATTTTAACAGAAGCAATTCCACTTCTTTTCACCCCTTTCTAGACTAAAAGTGTATCAAGGACCACTTTACAAACTTACAAAAATAGTTTCCAAATCAATTTAATGGATTGTTGAAAATTGAATCTAGTTCATATGGTAAGATCACACGTTTTCAAAAACCCATCAAACCAATTCCCCTTGGCAAACCCAAGCAACCAGAGACACTCAAGCTTAAGATCAAATCACTCACAAATTTTCAATCAAAAATTCCAAACTTTATTTCTTGCGGCCATTACAAGAAACACCTTGCAGACACAAAACCACTACTGCCTAGCTTCACTGTTTAAGCAGTAATCCATCGACCATTTGGTCTCCCCTTAACTCCCTTGTCTCCCCTATGCCTAGCAAAGCACCAGACCAGCCCCCTCTTTGCTGTTGTGCTTAGTTCCGTGCCACCCAGATGTGGTCGTCGTCGGCCGACAGTGGACAGCTCACCAGGAGCCACACCGCCCTCGCCCACGACATGCACCAGACACGCCGCAGTTTACCGCCACCCCTGTCCAAGCCACGACCCCATCCTAGCCCTGGACCACCCTAGCTACGCCGCGCCCACCGTCTCTGCGCCATGCCTAGAGCGCGCCAGCTCGCCGTAGCCGACCACCTTGCACAGACCGCGCCTCGCCCTCTTCGCACACGTACCTACACGCCATGATCACCACTACCTCCTAGACACCCCCGCACGCCGCCGCGCGACCCATAGCTCCCGCACGCCATCGCAAACACCGCCACGTCTGCTCAGAGCACCGCACCCTCCCGACCAATCCACACCGCCCCGTGCCACGCCATTACTCCTGTGGGAACCGCTATTGAACCACACACCGTCCCCTAGCCTTAGCCGCGCCGCTACCCGCCTGTAGCATCGTCACCGACGAGCTCGAGCCCATGCCGCTCCGTCCCCTCGCCGCAGTATAAGTACAGGCCTTCCCCGCCTCCATTCTCCACACCAACACCCTCACCACTCCTCACTGATCCTCTCTCACCCTTCCATGGAGGATGGTGAGCTCTCCCATGCCGAAATTTGGCTGGAGCCTGCCGCTACTGGAGGAGAAGAGCGTCGTCGATTGAAGCCGCCCCAAGAGCTGCCGTGACCGCCATTCGAACCGCCGTCCACGACAATGCTGTTCGCCCCCATCGCCGACCCTAGCTAGAGCCTAGGTGAGCCTCGCTAGACCCCCACCACCATGTTAGGTTAAAATCCTCACCAGAGCTGTTCGTCGTCGACGATGACTCGCCGCTGATAGATCATCTTTTAATCGTAGGGCTCAGATTCGCAGATACCGTTTCGTTTAGTTAGATTCGCTGACTGGTGGACCCCCTCTGTCAGTAGCCCGCTATGCTGTGTAGTGCAGTTGGGCCGGCCCGTTTAGTTTCCCGCGCAGCCCAGTAAATTCAAATTAGTATTTTCCAATTTAGTTAAAACCCTATTATGTCCATAGATTCAAAAATCCATTCAGACAGTTTCACTAAACCAAATTGCATGATTCAAATTTTGTTAGAAAGGTATTTAAATTATCTATCTAAGCCCGTTGGATTTAAATCATTTGTAGTTAGATATAATCTATACCAAAAATAACAAGACATAGACTTTTTCAACTTCGAACATTTTTCAAAAATCAATGATAAATGCTTTTGAGTTGATTCCAACTCTCAAAAATCACATTTTATAAGATCTATCTGAATATGTAAAAACTTTTAGGTTTGCATGCAGTGAATTTGGACTAGTACCAAAATAATGCTATATAAGCATATCTAGTCACTTTAATTCTATTAAATGATATCCTAAACTTTATAAAATATGATCAACACTTTAAATCACATTCCCATGTATTAGAATATGTGGTGATGACATGTGTCAACATGATCCCATATTTTAATTGGAGAATATTAAATCTTAATTAATTTCAATGAGTAGAAATTACGTTTCTAAGATAAACTAAATAAAGATTAAGTTATTAATTCATGTGATGATTGTGATGATGCTAGATCATCAAGTGTGAACCTTAGTTTGCTAAATAGAAGTAGTTAAGTATTGTTTGGTGATTGTGTACCCCGTATTTATTTATAGACGATAGTACCAACCCCGGATACGAGGAGGAGGAGTACTACCGAGAAAAAGAAGAGGAAAACTTCAACCACTGCTCTAGTCAAGGCAAGCTAGAATTATACAAGTTAACTAGGCAAGCTATTATTGGCAAGCTAACACTTGCAAGTCTTATACTTATGCAAGCCATCACTAATTGCAAGATAACCTAAGCAAAATGCATTAGGCATGCTTTGGTTCTATACCTTTGATTTATACCAATCCCACGTTTTACTTGCAAGCTTTATTCTTTTACTTTACCAAAGTTCTTTACCTTTAGTTAGTGCTTTGTGAGTATTGGAAAAGTATTATAGATAGCATAAAGAGTATAAAACTAGGCCTATACTTAGATGTCATTCTATGGCATGAGATTGAAGATTAGCACCCCTCATTAGTGAACACTCTTAACCTTAGTGGCTAGTGCTAAGCATAAAAGTTGATCACTTTAGATGGGAATACTTGGTGAAATTGATTATGAAAACCTTGGAATGATGCTTCATTCTATTGAAATGTTTTGACATGTGTTGAGAAACACAAAAGGATTTGATGATGACAATGTTGAGGCATGAGCCTTAGCCCTTTATAAAAACTGATGGTTGGGTTCAGATGCGATACCATTCCAATTTTACCATACAACCACAATACCCGAATTGGGTAGGGCTTAGCCAGAAGTTTATATGCATTAGTATGGGTTCCCTCGCGGAAGAAGTTTGAGCTGAGGCTACCTCGTGAGTGTGAATTGTCCACCTATGCAGGGCCCAGGATGGCAGATGGCCATGACTGGGAGGCCAAGCTCATATGGGAGGTTCCTATACTAGAGTGTGTAATTGAAAGGTTATGATTGATTATCCTCATACTAAGTATGATGATTCAGGGTTATCCCTGACGGATGTATCGAATTTTGTGGTGAAAGTGTACCACCTCTGCAGAGTGTCAAACTATTCGAATAGCCGCGTCCGCGGTCATGGACAGTTGGAGTGGCCATACTATTGCTTCATCAAATGTTTTCAAAATGACTTGTGAAGTGAACTATGATTTTGAGTTGACCACAACAGGGCTGTGAATGTGAAAACTAGGCTCCCACTTAACTGATTTAGAACATTAAATTAGTTTTCTTTACTTCTAAACTTAGTTTAGATAAATCTGGCTTTTCACAAATAAACCTAGAGCTTAAGATTCCTACTAGAACTACCTTACTTGTTAGTGATAGTTTGCGAGTACTTAAAGAGTACTCATGGCTTTGTCCCTGGCTATTCCCGTGGCCAGACTATGAGGAGGACTATCAGGATGATGGATAGCAGGATGTTTACGACAAATAGGATCATCTCCCATCGTCAGCATTGCTTGCGACTCTCAAGATGGAGCCCCTACTACGTTTATTTCTGCTGCTTGATTTGTATTAAGACTGGATCATGAGATCCCTTATTTGTGTAAGACCTTATTATGGTTTGTAATGGATGATGTACTGTGATATCCAATCTGTTATGTCTCGCAAAAATGGTAATCCTGGGATTCCGATGTATGGCATAATAGGCATCTGGGATTAAAAATCCGGGTGTTGACACTCTTTGCACATTCGCTCTTTTTCTTCTTTTCTTTTCTTTTATATATATGCTCACACTTTTGTTTAAGTGTTGTGCAAAGGATCTAGCCATACATTCCACTTCATGTAGGAATTCAAAGTTTAACGATCTCAATTACCAAATTCCAATTGTATATGAAGCAATCTTTCTAGCTTGAATATTCTACCTCGTCTTGTTATCACTCTAATTTGATAGCACTTTTTATTTTCCTTTGTTCAAGGTTTCTTTTTCAACTTAACTAATTAGATAATTTTCTTTGTAAATCAAACCATCAACATACAACATATTAACCAAATTATCTTTGTACGTTCCATTAATACCAATGGTGTGGAAGACTCCAATTGTTATCTTCAAGTGCAAGTAAAATTATACTCAAGCCATTCATATATCCAATAAGACAAGCACAAACTCAATATTGCTCCATATATGATAATAAAACTCAGAATTTCATAAAAGAGATCGACTATTCCTGAAGGGAATTATAATGATGGAAACTTTATTTCTAATTCCGAACTAATGCAAAACTAAAATAGTAATGTAAAACTTATAAGATAGATTACAAGGTCTTAAAGATCTCCCCAAGCTTGGAATCAAACCAGGCAGGATCAAATAATCCCTTGCAATTATTTGATACCGTGATTATTTTAGATCACTGTGGCACCATGGCATGTAACACCGTGGTGAATGGCTTCTTGTTTGTATCCTCCAGAGAAGTGATACGGCTATAGCACTTGCGCAAATAAAATTGCAAAGTGTCCACTTTATCTGTGAGTTTAGCCTCCAATGGGAGAAGATCATCCTTCTTCTCTATCTCCTTTAGACGGTGACGAACTTCAATACGATGGAGTAGATCCTGCTTCTGATATATCTCTAGTGCTCGCATATGATCCTTGGTCCTAGGAACATCTTCTTCTTCCTCATCCATAATTGATGGAGCGGGAAAGTGGAAATCGTTCCTCCACTCTTTTTTTTGAGGTGAAACAGTAGGGAAAAATCCCCACTGCATTTTTTTCATTATATGGGTATGAGTAAGTTACAATGAGAAAATTACAGATGGGTCTATTGATCTAAGGCAGATCAAAGAAAAGAAACAGTGCCACCTCTAAAGAGGGCAAAGATCTACTCTATCTCTGATCTAAGTGTTGATTCAGCTAGGTTTTGAATTTTTTCCTTGTATTTTCTTTTGATTCTGAACTGTATCCATCTCATATCTTGATAGAAGATTGCTTTCCATCTTTCGAGTGTGGGTCTTTTGTCATTAATTTTTTTCTCATTTCTGCAGATCTAGATACCCCAAGTAGTCATGACAATGATTTCCATTGCAAAAGGCAGCTGTAACTTTTCTTTGATGTCTGAAAAAGCCTCCAATCCTGATAAGTTTGCTGTTCTATTTCTGCAAATATGATCCTAGCATTTTTTTGCAAATGAACATTCCCAGAATAAATGGTTAACTGATTCTTCCAAGTAACAGTTGGAAATTGCACAATTGTAGTCAGGCAGAATAAACTGTTTCCTTTTCAGAAGATTCCTTATATTCAATCTATCCAGAAGCAAAAGCCAGAAGAAGAATTTGTGTTTATTCTGGCAATAGAATGTCCAAAGCCAAGAGAAATGAGGTGGTGAAGGGGAGTAACCAATCATTGATGAGTAGGCCTTTTTCACTTCAAATTTATCTGACCCCCAAATGTAACTCCAATTATCATGGAGATTCTCATGAATGGTTGGAATGATTTCCTGGCATCTTTCTTCCATGATTAAAAAATCAGAGTAGGCTTGTTGGGAAACAGGTAGGTGAAAATTATCCTCCAAGAAATCAGCTTGTAAAAATTCATGAACACTGATATTTGAAGACTTTGCATAAGATAGCAGATGTGGGAATTTATTGTTAAAGCACTCATCTTGCCAAATATCAGACCAAAAATAGGCTGATTTTCCAGATTTCAAATTGCACTTAGCCATGCCTTTAAAATTATCAATTAATTTGATATGAGATTTCCACCAGAATGATCCTTCCATGCTTCTTCGAGGTAATTTTCCATTCTTATAGTATGTTTCCCAAATGAGATGGACCCAAGGGATATCATGGTGATTGTAGAATTTGTCCAGGTTCTTTAAAAGGAGGGCAGTATTTTGAATCTGGAGATTCAGGACTCCAAGTCCCCCTTGATTTTTAGGACGACAATTTTTATCCCAAGATACTAGTGCTTGTCCTTTGGCTTGAACATCTTCAGTCTTTTTTCTCCAAAGACAGTGTCTCATATATTTTATGATTTGACCTTTGATGGTAATTGGCACCTCCAGACAACTCATGAAAAATAGAGGAAGTGAGGATAGTATAGATTTTACCAGTTGCAGTTTTCCTCCATAGTTCAAGAAGTCAGCTGTACCACAAAGTCTTCTTCCAATTCTTTAAACAATAGGCAGAAAATGTTCCATGGATGGCTTTGATAAGCTTAGTGGTAATCCAAGATAAGTGAAACGGAGGCTGCCAGTTTGACAATTGATTGTCTGAGCAAAGTGGATCAACCTATCATTGCATAAATTTATTGGCATCATGCTTGACTTAAAATAGTTGACTCTGAGTCCAGTGGAGAGTGCAAAAGTTTGAAGAAGGTCTTTCAAGCACAATAATTGAGTAGCATCTGCCTTAAGTACCACCAATGTATCATCAGCATATTGAATTACAGGAAAGTCACTGTTTGGAGGTCCATCTATTGGGGGGTGGTCAGAAGTTGCATGTGCATGGCTTTATTCAGGACAGATTGCAGGAGGTCTGCAACAAGAACAAAAATAAGTGGTGAAAGAGGGTCTCCTTGTCTCACACCTCTCCTGCAGTAAATTTTTTTCTAGACACTCCATTTAGTAGAATTTCAGAGGAGCCAGACTCAAAAATCATCTCTATCCATTTGATCCATTTCCTGCCAAATCCTCTAGCCTTGAGGATATTTATGATGGCTGAGTGATCAATTGTATCAAAAGCCTTTTCAAAGTCTAACTTTAGAATTAGGATTTCCTCCTTTGATTTGTGGCATTGGAATAGGTATTCAAAATCCCATCCAAGGCAATCTTGAATAGATCTATTATTGAGGAAACCATATTGATTTTTATGCACGAAATCCAGAATAACAGTTTGAAGTCTGTTTGCAAGTAGTTTGGTAATGATTTTGAACACACAATTTAACAAGGATATTGGTCTGAAGTCAGCAGGGGTAGAAGGGTTTGATACTTTAGGAATGAGAGTAATGTAGGAGGAGTTGATACTTTCAAGAGAGACCTTCTCATTGTAGAAGTCATGGATCGGCAATTTGATATCATTTCTAATGATTGACCAGCAGCTTTTGATAAATTCATTGTTAAAACCATCAGGTCCAGGAGGCTTGTCATTTGGCAAATCAGATATAACCTCCTCAATTTGTTTGTCAACAAAAGGTCTTTCAAGTGAGTTCTCCATTTCATCAGTCATACCATTTCCATAGAAATCTTCAAGAGTGAAAAGCATCTCAGTTTTGTTTGATGTACCCATTCTAGCTTTGAAAGCATTCCATAGAATGTCAGCCTTGTCAGAGTGAGTAAAGGATTATTGCCCACTATCATTCTTAATCATTGATATATAATTGTGCCTATAGCTGATGGTGGCTTTGGAGTGAAAAAACTTTGTGTTTTCATCACCTAATTTCACCCTTTTAATTTTTCCTCTTTGTTTCCAATAGGTGTTTTGATTCTGGAGCAGAGAGATTATATGGGATTTCAGAAGTTCCCTCGGGTGCCATTCATTGATGGTTAAAGTTCTAGACTCTTCAAGCAAATCCAGAAGGTCAATTATGTCATTCACCTTTTTTATTTGGTCTTTTAAACATGGTAACTGCTTGACCCAAATCTTGATACCTCTCCTCACATTTTTCAATTTGGCACACATACTTTTTGCCAAGTCCTGGTGATTCACTGGTATATTCCAGGCATTTTGCACAATCTGTTTAAAATCAGAGTGATGAAGCCAGTAATTTTCAAATCTAAATATTTGTGCCTTTGGAATGTTTGTTCCCATTGAGATGACACAAGGTAGGTGATCACAAGTAGTCTTGGATAGGGGGGTAACAAAAGTATATGGATATTTGGGGGTCCAGGAACTAGAGGTAAAAAACCAATCTAGTCTTTCCAGAAGGGGGTCTTCTTACATGTTACTCCAAGTGAATTTCCTTCCTTTCAGAGGTAATTCAATAAGCCCCAGGTTGCTGATAGCCTCATTAAAAAGCATAGTGTCATTAACATCACCCCCACTTTTATTTCTATCAGTAAGTTCTCTGATAAGATTAAAATCACCTAAGACAAGCCAGTCCATATTATTAGGCATGATGATGTTGGAAACCAGTCCAAAAATTCATCTTTTCTATCAGCTTGACAAGGGCCATAGTTGTTTGTAAGAGTCCAGGAGTCATTAGATAGTTGGGAGGAGAAAGTGACAGAAGTGGAGAATTCATTTTGGAATGCTCTGGTTCCATTAAACAATGAACTGTTCCAGATGATGATGATCCCACCAGAAGCACCAATTGAAGGGAGAAAATCAAAGCTGTCAAACTTGTTTGGACAAAATTTCTTTAAGTAATTCTTATCAAAGATTTCTCTCTTGGTTTCTTGGAGACAAATGATATCACATTCAGATTCAATGATTTTGCTTTTTAATGCCAACCACTTCTTCTAAGAGTTAATTCCTCTGAGATTCTAGTTCAGAATCTTCCAATTTCTGTTGTTATTCATTGATAACCAGGTTGAAATAACATTGGGGTGACACAAGATATGTAGTCACACAAACAAGCTTGAATTTATCACAAGGTACTGAAGTCATAAGCATACATAGCAGCATAATGATTCTAAGCAACTCATAACAGAATCCAAGGGTAATTGATCCAGACACAAAAGGACAATATTTTGTAGACATTAAAAACATTTATTTAGGAGCTTTCTTCTTAGACTGCTATCCACAGGATTCAGTGGATCCTCCTTTCTTCTCCCCTGATAGGTTTGTGTCAGAACCATTCTTCTTTGGTCTAGGTTTTCCAGTGGCTTGATGGTCAGATCATTGATCCTGCTCTTCTTCAGCAGCCTTTTCTCAAGTTCACCCTCCTTAACCTTGCAAAACGAATCACCAATGTTTTTAACAACTTTATTGCTGAGACAAGGTGGAGCAGCATTGCAAGAGAGACAATTAAAATTAGAGCAATTCACATGACTTTTAAATCCCCCATTAAGCTCCACAATTCTGGGACTCCTTCTCACCTCAATGTCCACCAAAGGTTCTTTTCCCCTTCTTTTTTTTGATGGAGCATTGGGCACCATCAGGTTTGATGGAGAATCATTCAGGCAGTGAGGAGGCATCAGTCCAACACATTCATCAGGGATAATGGAAGTAAATGTATTTTCTTCAGCAATTGGCTCTTTTATGATATCCCAAAGAGGAGAAGTAAGAAAGTGCTTTGCCTAACTGAATTTTTCAGGAGTGATGAGCATGAGGGTGATAAAGTTAAACCAACTTACAGGAATATCACATAGCAGTCTGTTTTTGCCAAGTGAAGAATTGTTGATGAGTGGAGCAAAGAATTTGTCCTAGAGTTCCAGTCCTTGCTTGGAGAAGGACTACTTAGCAGGTAGCACATTAGAGGAGTTGACAAAAGGAGTGAGAACCATCCCTACTTGCAAATGTGCCTCATTGGGAGAGAGAAGGTTTATGTCTTCAATCATCTAGTCATCCTGCTAATTCCCCTCATTAGCATGTTGGCCCTCCTCCTCATCATCCTAGTAATTCCGGAGTATGTTGAGAAGTCCCTCACCCATGCCCACATCTTGGGTAACTTCAACAGTCTGTTGTTCCACTTCAATATCATCAACCCCATGGACAGAAGCATTGTCATTGTCAGAAGAAATATTGGCAACAGGAATGGAACCAGTAACAACACTGTCAGCCTCCTGAGGTGGTAAATCCATGTTATCAATAGGCATGTCCACACCCTCTGCAAACACTGGTCCTTGAACCGCATTCCATTGTCCCCAACTAGCATTATTCTGTTGAGGGGTAGGATCAACCCATTGGTCCCATCCACCAATGTCTCCTTCAAGCTATGGAGGAGGTGGTGGGGGAGGAGGACCAAAAATGGGTCCCACCACAGGCAAGGGATGAGGGTCAGCATCATCATCAGGTAGTGGGTCCTCATCAGGTGGGCCCCCACCCAGGAGGTTGCTGTTTAAAAGTTCCATAGAGAAAGTCCATGATTCAGTTTCCACAAGGTCCCCAATGGTGAATCTAACACTTTTAGGCACATCCAAAAGGTCAGTGACTCTGAGTTTAGCAATGATTCTGCCTTTGTGCTTAGGGTCTCTTTCCCAAAGCAACACCTTTCCAATATCAGAGAAAACAACATTCAGATTATCAGTATGCCAATGATCAAGTGGAGGGCCCAGAAGCATGACCCAGCATTCATTGTTAAACTGAGTTCTACGCCAGTTAATGCCTTCATTGTGCCTGGCAAACGAGATAGCAACATCTTGGAAAGGGATTGGACCCGTAGCGATGAAACGGTCACAGTCACTGGCATTGTTAAATTGAACATATGCAGAGCCAAAAGGACAGTCTTGAATATCACGGAAATCAACATGAGCCTCATTGAAAAAGAAATCTTGCAACACATCCCTGCTATTTTTGAATGGAACTGGACCAGGAGGAGGGGATGAATGTTTGCAATAGCATACTGTTCATGAGCCCTCGGACAATGAGGAACCACCACCCTCTTGACATGATTTCGGCCAGCCACCTACAAAATCTCAAAGCCATGGGGTAGGAAAGGTGGCGGGTCAAGCGAAATGTTTGCCATTGCGGCAACGGTTGTCGCCGGCGACGAGCGGAGCAAGGGAGTTGGGGTTTCTGCAGGCGTGGGAGTTGAGGAGGCAGGGGGTTCGGGAATTTTCTTTTTTTGGGTAAGGGCAAAATCCTTAAGACAATCAAACACCCTGGGCCGCGACACATGCGGCGAGACATGGGCCCTGAACCAATTAAGGTAGGATTTGTCGGGCCAAGGACATGAAGGGAAGGTTGGGAATTTCAAAAAAGGTAAAAGACCAGGCAGATTAACTGAGGTCGATTTGTTGTGTGTAGGAGATTTCGCACCCTCAATAACTTTCCCATTAACCACAATTTCCGCAAATGACGTGCCAGGTTTATTTCGCTTAATATCACCCTTGATTTGACTGTTATTGCATGGGGCTGTTGACGAGGAAATCGGTGATCCAATACGATAAAAAACCGAAGCATTTTTTTCTTTTTGTATGAAACAAAAGTCGAGTCCTTGTCGAATTCTTTATAATATTCTTTCTCCTCAAATCTCCAATTTGGACCTCCTTCGCCCCAAAGGTTGATCTTCAAGACAAAAAATTCATCCGAGAAGGTACTTGAATTATAAATTTCAAAACCCACAGCACGTGAAGCGACTAAAAATCGAAATGTTCTGTCTTGGAGGATCTTGACTTGAAATTTTGAAGCTAGGCCACCAAAACAAGCTTGAAGTGCAATGCCAATAGTATGAACATCAATTTTAAAATTGGCATCACCAAATGAGCCTACCAGAAAAAAGGTCTTCTGCGGAAACCTAAACCTACTGAGAAATTGATATGATGACCAAATTTTTTGAACATATTTGTCTCAAAAATTCTCCCTTTAGAGAAATCCAATGAAATGCATTTGTTGGTCTTGTCCGATGAAACTTGTGCCTTGTCGGAATTAAGGTCTTCAAGGATTTGAGCACCCACAACCACTATTTTGACCACAAGATCCAAAGTCACTCCAGAGAAGATCTTTTCATTTTGAAGAAGGAATCTAGCATCAATCACCACCTTATCTTGATTAAGCAACACAACCCGCTTAGCGAGAAAAGAGGACCAAAAAACCAGGACCTATGTCCGAATCATCAAAAGGCAAGGAAGAACAGGTAACGTGCCACATAAGTTTCAAATCTTCAGCCTTGTCATCCTTAGCATGAGAAAACCCAAGAAAACCAGGAGATGAGGTCGAGAAATCATTGATCCTAGCAAGATGAGAGGGGAACCTCACCATTGATCCAATCGAGAGTACCTCCCCATTTTCCATGCATTTACCCTCCAGAGGAAAACCGTTGGCATTGAGGATGACCAGCCAGCGATTAGGCGAGAGAATCAGAGATCCAACAAGGAACTTACCATCGGTGGAACTTCCAGAATAGGTGATTTTCCAGTCTCCACAAGAAGAATCAATAGTAGAGGAACCCATGGTATGGTGTGCGACGGCGCCGGATTGACGCCGGCGAGAGCCGGTGGAAGGGCCTCAGAGAAGCATGCCTCGGAAATCGTGCGGGTTCAGAGAGCAACTCTTTAGACTCTTTTCCTCCTCCACTCTTCTTGAGGCTTCACCCTCATACAAACACCAATAGTAGGCTTCAAGAGTGGCACCTTCGCTCCCTTGCTATTACCTGCACCAATATTAGGTAATTCCTTACGCTTGTGCGGCCTGGGTCTGTGGCGATGAACTTGACCGTATCCACATGCCGTTTTCCATGCGACCTATGATATTCTCTCTCTTGTTGATCCCTCTTCATTGCCACCTAGTTGATCTTCGAGGGATCATAGACATCACGGAAGATGTAGATGTCACTCACGTCTTCATCGGAATCATTGTTGTAGAAGCTTGGCTCGACGTACTCCTTGTACCCTGGGCTAAACCTCTCCACCTCCTCGTTGTCGTCCTCCATGGATGGGCTGCTAGAGCGGTCCCTGGACGGAGCAATGAGACTAAGGGGTTTTCCACGGCCTAGGACGGGGTAGTGCATGGCTGGATTGTTTCCTAGTGAGTATGATTAGAGAGAGACAATGGCAGTATATAAGGAGGGTCAGAGTTCGGTAAAACTCGTGAGAAACACCAAATTCTCGTCCAAGAAAAGAATCTTAACAGATAGGAAAAGAAATCGTGCATTTGGAGGAGTCCTGGCACGTAACGACCAACTATACAGGCGTAGTCCGTATAGTTCCGGCCGTACAGTTGGTTTCGGGAAGATATTTACAAATATCTCGAGTCCAGGTCGATTGAGTTATGACTCGGAATCGAACAAACTGTTTTTTTATTCATAAAAACGAAAAAGTAAACAAAAATATCTGATAGTTTAACGACAAACTATACAGCCAGAATTTATTTTGTGGTCGTATAGTTGCTACCGTATAGATACAGACATCGAAAATAATTTCACGAAGAAGATACAGAGGTTTTAACGACCAACTATACGGCCGGGATATTTTCTCCGGTTGTATAGTTGCGACCGTATAGTTGGTAAAATCCTTCAAAAACTTCAGATAAACATGAGGAATTCAAAGGCAAAAAATTTAGAAGTAAAATCTGTGAAAGCAAATCACTTATTTGAGTAAGAACACTTGCCTTGCACTTACCGTTTACTTAGTCGGGGATGACAAGCTCCTCCAACAACAAAGACTTCTTCTCTTTCGAAGGAATTGAACTTAGTTTATTTAGTAATTCTCGTAAATGAAAATCACCAAAACTAAAGTTCCTCTCAATAAAATTTGTGCCTTGCTGGGCAAATATGGACACTGCATCCAACATCTTTATTTCTTGCCTTTACATAATCTGCAACTCAAATTCTTGAAGTAGAAGGATCCAATGGATCAGTCTTGGCTGATGATTTTTCCTCTCAAGAAGTTCTTTTAAACCATCACGATCCGTATGAACTCTCACATTTGCATCAACAATATAAGAATGAAATTTATCTCAAGAGAAAAATGCAGGAAAAAGTTCCCTTTCTTCCTTAGGATAATTCGTTTGAGCATTATTAAGAGTTCTACTAGCATGATGTATAATATTAAATCTGTGACCTATATGTTGTCCCAGAGTTACTCCTACAACATTATCACTAGCTTCACATATTAAGTCAAAAGTCATATCCCAGATAGGTGGTTTAATGATAGGAGCATATGGGTTAAAGCATGATTAAGTTTATCAAAGGCTACAAGACATTTATCATCAAAATTAAATCTTACTCCCTTTTGTAGAAGGTTACTCAAAGGTTTAGATATTCCAGAGAAATTTCTAATGAACCTTCTATAAAAACCCACATGACCAAGGAAACTTCTTATACCTTTTATATCCCTAGGTTGTGGCATTCTCTCTATGGCTTCAACCTTAGCTCTATCCACTTCAATTCCCTTACCTGATACCTTATGTCCAAGGACTATACCTTCTTTGACCATAAAATGGAACTTCTCCTAGTTTAGAACAAGATTGGTCTCTTTGCAATGCTGCAAAACTCTTTTGATATTATCCAAACAACTAGTAAATGAAGTTCCATAGACAGAAAAGTCATCCATAAATACTTCCATTATTAGTTCTATAAAATCCGCAAAAATAGCAGTCATGCATCTTTGAAAAGTAGCTGGAGGATTACATAAACCAAAAGGCGTACGTCGGTAAGCATGTAGACCATAGGGACTAATAAAAGTTGGTTTAAGTTGGTCATCAGGATGAACAGCTATTTGAGAAAAACCAGAGTATCCGTCCAAGTAACAAAAATGAGTGTGGTTTGCTAACCTCTCTAAAGTTTGATCTATGAACGGTAAATGATAGTGATCTTTCCTAGTCTTTTTATTCAATTTCCTGAAATATATAAACATCCTATGTCGAACAATAGTTCTAGTAGGTATCAATTAATTATTTTCATTAGGAACAACAGCAAAACCGCCCTTCTTAGAGACACAATGAATATGACTTACACATTCACTTTCTTTTACACGATAGATTATACCTGCGTCCAGTAGGTGTACTATTTCTTTTCTTACCACTTCCTTCATTTCGGGCTTCAGCTGTCTATTAAACTCCGCAACTAGTTTAGCACCTTTATCCATGAATATTTGATGGACAGTTATCATGGGACTAATGCCCTTCAAATCATCCATTGAGTACCCGAAGGCCTTGCGATGCTCCTTAAGTATTTTCATGAGTTCTTCTTCTTCTCCGAAAGTTTAGCACTAATAATAATAGGTAATTTATTTGTATCATCTAAGAACCTATATTTAAGATTATCTGGTATAGTCTTCAATTCTGGGGGTGGTAACTCCTCGTCCCCTCTCTTTTCTGGCTCTTCAAAAGCCTCATTAGTTGGAAGCCCTATAATGGGAAGTGAATCAAATTCACTTTCTAGTTCTTATAGGGACTTGTCCTCCATAACTATTTCTTCATAATTTGAATTCTCATTCTTGATTACTAAAGAAGAGAGCTGCCATTTCCTCAATAGTTTTCTCTTTCTCTTCTTCTTGTATTTGTGGAGGTCTGTCTTTAAATTTGGAAAAGTGGAATTCTTTTTCACCTTTCCCAAGCTTAAGAGACACAATCTCCTTTTTGAAATCAACATTGGCACCTACATATGCAGGGAAGAATAGGCTTACCCACATCTTTTACCTTTGTTTTACCTTCAACCAATATGGAAGTCTCTTCATCAAGTTCAACTATGTTACAATGTGCATACATAGCCATAATTTCTTCCTTGGTTACCTCTTCATCTTTAGTTTCTTCCAGATGTTCCTCAACTCCTGGCATAATTTCCTCTTCCTTCTTCTCCTATACTGCTTTGACCTGTTCATATTCAAAAATATGCTTCTGTGTAGTGTTAGGGAAAGGTATCTCGTATGTTGGTTCTAGGGAGGCTAGTGTTGCTTTAACTTCTCTTTTCTTCTTAGGTTAGGGTGGTGGATCATACTTGACCAAACCCTCTTTTGGAGCTTTGATGTGGTCTGTTAAAGCTTTAACAACTTCCAACACAAGATCTGAATCCATATAAAGTTCTTTAGATAATTCTTTAACATGGCCTTTCTTATTATAGTCATGAATACAATCATAATATATTTCTATGCCTCCTTCTCTTCCTAGACCAAAATTCCATGAAACTCTATGATCGTGAATCTTATTAAGTAAAGCCGAAGCTTTAGTTATAGGAAGATTCATAAACTCTCCGCTCGCGAAAGAGTCTAGTTCCATTTTATTAGGTTGAAATAAAAAGCCATAAAAGATATGCAATAAATACCATTCAGGCAAATCATGATGGGGACATTTATTAAGTAAATCTTTAAATCTGATATAAGCTCTTACTAGTCCTTCATTAGGAAGGTTCCTCCAAGTCATTATAAGACGACTGATTCTAAAAGATTTTGAGAATGGATAATATTTTGCTAGAAACTCACAGGCTAAATTATCCCAAGTAGTAGTGGCTTTTGGGGGTAGAGATCTATACCATGAGAGAGTCGTACTAGTCGAAGTTTGACTAAAAAGTTTAACCCTTACCTCATTAGCAGTATACCCCATTAATTGGAAAGTGCCACATATATCTTTGTAACATGCAATATGCTCATATGGATTAGGATCTTCTTCATCTCCAGTAAATTGCTTCTTGTGTAGAATACCAAGTAATAGAGGATTTATTTCAAGCCCCCTTGTCTTCTTATTGGACTTATCTCTTTTATTAATATCATAAGGCTTCCAAAAGTGGCTAAGTGGGTTAACACTAGCCATATTCTCAAACTCCATCATGTTGGTGGAAACTTGTAACTCAAAACAAAACTTAGCAAGACAAAAATAAATAACCAAAAACTAAAAGACCTACAGTGCTTAGCTCCCCGGCAACGGCGCCAGAAAATAGCTTGATGACTGCAAGTGCACAAATAGTTTATAGCTAGTTTCAAAATAAAGACATCAATACCACATGGAGCAGGAGTCTGAAGTCTAATAACTCTTGAATTAAATACTACGATAGAAATGCTAAATAAAGTTCTAAGTAACAAGATAAAATGCAAGTATTATGTAAAAAGGTGTTTTGGGGGTTTTTGGTATAAGAGAACAATAAGTTAAGTAAAATAACTAAACACAAAAAGTAAGTATCACCTACGTAAAAGGGATTTGGAACTACAATAGGGAAAAATGCGTTCTCAGGGAGTAGCGGATACACCACTAGCATTTTAAAGAGCTAAGGTAAAGATTATTATCATGAACATTCTCAACTATGTATGTGTGGGAGGAACTTCGTATTTGGACAAATAACTAGCAACCACTGCTCACATCATCCTCATAACCACAACAGTCCGCAATCGACATCAATCGAATTAATGCGCTATTAAGGGACTTAATACCGTAGGACATATCCCATGGCATGGATAGTGTTCCGTGAGTTTCCTCGGTTCCCAAGTTGATACATAAGGGGTGCCAACAGCTTTATAGTCACTGTAAGTGCTAACCCACCTTCATCTACCAACAAGTAGTTCCCTCCATCAAGTCCCCACAAGAGGCAAATATTGAGAGGTCGACTTCTCTCAACATCAAGATGAAGACAATCTAACACATGGTCACAGTGATGAATATCATAATAAACTTTATCTTACTTCAGTCTCATACTAGCATTTCTCCATGTGCCCAAGAACTAATGATTTACTCAGACATGGAGGCAATCAACATCATGGCAATAACAATGGAATCTATCATATATGAATAGTACTTGTATAAATCCACAACAAGTACGGAAATTACAACAAGATCTAGACAAGATGTAGATGGGATGGATGGAGATGGTAGTGATGCAGTGGTTGATGATGAAGATCGATGCCTTAGCCTCCTGGATCTGCGAAGGGCGAAGATGGATCCCTGGTGGACGAGTTCCCCCTCCAGATGCCTTCCAGAGGTGAGGTTTGTGCGATTTCTGGTTGTTCTGTATGTCGTCTCCCTGATCCAGTTGCACGGGGTGAAACTATTTGAGGAGGCGGTGGCAGCGCCAACTATACAGCGGGAACTATACGGCTGGAAAATTTATTCCTGCCGTATAGTTGCTCGTTAAACCGCCTGTCTCCTTTGATCGCTTCGGGTTTTCTTCTAGTGTTATTGATAATTCCCAAATAAGAGATTTACATAGTTTTTGGCTCATTTTCTCCCCAATACAACTGCTCCAATAGTTGTGTCCATTGTATCCATCATCTGTCCTGATCCTGGTGAAAATAGACATAAAATATGCGCGCGAACACCGTAAAATACCAAGATTCTACAAGTACAGTGCAAAATAATAATATAAAACATGATGCAAATATGCACTCATCAACTGGTCATGAACTTCGAAAGTGCTGGCCTACCAAGAAGTGCATGGTAATAACTGTCCAGATCCCCAATCTCGAACAATAAGTTTTCCGTTCTATAGTTATCTGTTGTGCCGAATAATACATCTATTTGGACCTTGCTAATTGTCTCATAGGACTACCCCGACACAATGCCATGAAATGTGGTCTTAGTAAACTGAGCATGTTTTACGAGATACCCAACTTATGCATTGTTTCCTTGTACAATATATTGATACTGCTGCCATTGTCGATGAGTACCTTTGAGAACTTCACATTTATGTTCGGCCCGATAAACGTCGGGTCAAGCACTAGAGGATATGATCCAGGAATCGACCTGAGTTTGGGATGATCCTTTATCCTCTAGGTGATCTCCTAATCCGACCAATACATATACTTCGGCATTGCTGGCATAACTGCATGGACCTCCATATGTCACCTTTCCACACTTTGCCTATCATTTTCCTCGGTGGTAAACACACAATAGCTCTAGTGATGTTCCCTATACTCATTCCTACAATCATTGCAAGAGTTTATATAGTCCCCTTGATTCTGGTTATTCACTTGATGCACTACATCCCTTCTCTCCTGGTTATCATACCTTGGTGGTGGCGGAGGTAGGACTAACTACTGTGCGTCCCCCCTGTGAGTTGTGGCGGGTGAGGTGCCTAGGGCGGACCCATGTCCCCCAAAGAATGTTGCATTCACGCGCATTGCCGCGTCGTGTGATTTGCTGGCTTACTCGGGTTGGGAGTATGGAACTCGCATGGCTGATCCAACATGGACTCATACGTATACTTTGGCCTCTCTCGCCACTGCTTTTTCTGCTCATTGGTCCATGTTTTCTTGCCATCACTTTTCTGAGCCCATTGCTGGCCATAGTTCTTTTATCACTGGCTACTCCTAGCTCTTGGCTAATCTTGGTTCTCCGTAGCAACATGGTTCGACCCATATCGATAGTCCGGTCTCTCATCTCTTCTTTTGCCCTAGAAATCTTTCCACCGGGATAACCCGGCCCCGTCCTTGGAGTAGTACTCCTCATTCGGCGCAGCCAACATAAGAAGGGGTTGGGTCGGATCTCCCAATGCATATCAATCTGCAATCTTGATTGTCTCGGCCAACGTAGTTCGCATCTCTTTCTGTAACCTTTGCCACACTACACTTCCATGTCTACACTCTTGGGCAAACCACGCAATTGCCTGTGACTCAATCACACCTTCACATGACTTGCGCAATGTACACCACCGAGTCAAAAACTCCCAGCCAGTCTCCTTTGAGCTTTGCTTACACATTGCCAAGTGATGTGGCATGTTTGGCCTCTTGTACGTGTTAGTGAAGTTACTGATGAACATTTCCTCATAATCCAACCAATAGTTGATACTTCTTGCTGGTAGATTATTCAGCCAGACCCTTGCTAGTCCCTCTAGCATCTGAGGTACATACCTCACCACCCATCTGAGATTTCCCTATGCAATGTGCACAACTATGGAATAGTCAATCAACCGATCTTATGGCTTGGTGCTACCATCATATGTCTTTGTCGCCTTGGCCAACTAAAAGTTCGGCACATGTGGTTCTCTCAAAATCCGAGGTCCAAAACAAGAAGGACCCGGAGGACCTTCTCCCTCCAATAGCTCCGACCTATATATTCTGTCCAGCTTTAACCTTGTTGTTGGGGGGATACCCCCGGGTAGGGTCACTCCGGAGTATAAAGGCCGAGTTAGCCGAGGTTCGGCAAGGTCAAAGCGGATGCTGGCCGGGTCACCTCAAGGCAGGCCAGATCACGGAGTAACCCAGACCAGGGGGGGTCGCCTAACATTATCTTAGCCGACTTAAGGAGTAAGTCGAAAGTGCTTGTCTAACTTGTATGCAGGAACAGGTATAGCCGGATCTACTATGATCCGGGTCCCGTTTAGCTTCTAGGAGAAGGAAGGAATCTCGCTGGTCAAAAAGAAGGCCCGGTACACACTGCATGAGCGAAGCAGACAAGGGCAGGACCACCGGGTCATGGCTGACAAGGGTGACGACGCCCATGTCGGCTGACGCGGGCGCCGCAGAGGCTCACGTAGCTAAAGCATGTGTGACGCAGAGGAAAAGCACCCGGTAGGCTTACCACTTTGAGAGGAGGCATATTCTTAGGAATATGCCTCCACGTATGCCCTAGGCAGAGACCAAGCCCCCTCTATGTAAGGGGGCTAGGGTTTCAGTAGAAGGGGGTTGGGTTTTCTTCTATTCTGATTTGGCTAAGGTTTTAGGTGTGAACTGTGGGTGAGAGTAAGAGAGCTCCTTCTTCCTCCTCACGGCAATACTGCTCAAGGAGCACTTGTAATCTTGGAAGGAAAGCAATACAAACTTCTGTGTGGAGAATCACTTCGCTATCCCTCCCTGGATTCCCCTAGCGTGTATTGGTCCCCACCTTTAGCCTATCCATGGCATCTGCCGTGACACCACCACGACAATTGGCGCCCACCGTGGGGCTAGCGGCGCTAGCAGGAGTCAAGATCCGGACGGGAAACTTCATCGCCACCGGCGAACGCATCGTCTCCGGGCTTGTTCAGTGCTTTGGAGCGCTGGACTTCGTCAGCGACAACACAGGCTGCTTCGGCACGCGCCCACTTCCGCGCAACGGCCTCGTCGTCAATCTCGGCGTGCACAAGGTCTACGTTGCTGTGGACGTAACGTGTGCTCATCCACGCCATGTCGTCGAAGCAGGGGAACCACCCCTCACTGTGGCTTGCGGGGCGCGTATCGCTCGCTCTCCGGACCATGCAGAGGTGATGATGACCGCGCCTGGTGCGGGCGCAAGCAAGGATCCGGCGCCAGATCAGGAGGTAACGCCTAAGGCACCAAGGAAAGCTAGAGATCCTCCACTAGAGAGGCCGGAAAATGTGCTGAGAGAGGCGATGGATAGCTTGGCAAACCCTGTAGTAGCAGCAGTAGATCCGACTCGGGCGCAGGCCGAGCTGGAGGAAACTAGGCAAAAGTTACTAGAAGGTGCAAAGAAAATAGCCGCGGCTCAGCAGTCGTTGAACATGACGCTGCATGAGTACACAAAAGCAAACAAAGTTGATACGGTAAAAGTAAAAGGGAGAAATCTCATGAGTGAGATGAACAGAGAAGGTGATAATGGAGCCGAGGAATCGGAAAACTGTTTGTCCGCGGGGCTGCCGAAGTATAGTACCCCAGCGAAGAACCTCAGAGCAGCGGATGCGGCTGCATCCGAGTTAGAGGGTCTGACGGGTGAGGCCCATCAAAGACAACAAGATAGGGTTAACGAGCTAGTTCGGATCGCGAATAGACAGAACGAAGAGCTACTCAGAGCTAACTCGGAGAGAGATGGAGCTTCCAAAATCGTACATTCGGCGATGGGTAACCCGGAGAAATCCGCTAGAGCCACATCGTCTCCTCATGGTGGTCCAAGGAGAGATGAGGTAGTAACCTCGGCCAGACGGAACAAACAGATCGTCCCGTATGACCTGACGTGGGCAGGAAAAGGAAAAGAAGCAAAGAAAAATGATGATCGACGAAGTGTGAGCCGAGGTGAAGCTGGCCGAGGTAACCAAGACCAAGGCAATGCCGGTCAAGGGAACGCTACCAACATCAATGCCGAACAGCGAAACTCGGCAGGAGCAGGACAACCGCAGCAGCAGAATATACCAAGGCAAGAGCAAAGTGCCAGCCGAGGTATGCAACAGAGAGGTGCACCACAAGAGCAAAACCGGTACAACGACGGTGATTTAGAGATGGTGAACGCGGGGTACCCAAGACCGGACTATCATGTGATAGGGTCAAGATTGGGAAGCAGGGATTTGATGTCGGATAATGCCAGGTTGAAACTGGACCGCCTGTATAGGTTGGAACAGATCGAATGTCAAGGTCCACCGGGTCCAGCGTACTTTGGACCCCGGATCATGAAGGAACCACCGGTACCCAACTTCCAGCTGCCCAAGGGCACGAAGACGTATGACGGCAGTACCAAGCCGGAGGATTGGCTGATAAACTATGCTACGGTTGTGAAAATTGCCACTGGCAACTTAAGTTGGGTTGTACGATACGTACCCCAGATGTTGGAAGGGCCGGCAAGAGTATGGCTGAACAATTTACCACCCGGAAGCATCAACTGCTGGATAGATTTTGAGGAAATGTTTATCAGCAATTTCTCAAGTACATATCAGAGGCCAAATAGGCCGCAGACCCTAGCAATGTGCAAGCAAAGACCTAATGAGACAGCCGTGAATTCTTGACCCGGTAGTGTACCATGAGAAACTCGTGTGAGGGTGTCATAGAGTCACAGGCCATAGCGTGGTTTGCGCAAGGGTGCAGATATGGAAGCGAGTTGTGGATGAAGTTGCAAAGGAAAATGCCAATTACGTTGGCAGAGATGATCCGGATTGCCGATTCGTATGCTTTGGGTGATCCGACTCAACCTAGGCTCGCATCAAATGAGTCGAACAAGGAATACTATCATAGGGATGGAGCGGGTCATCTCGGAGGAATGACTACAGAGGAAAAAGAAGAGATGATAGACCGGATCATCGCTACGGTTCGCAACAAGTTGCGGTTGTGAATCAAGATCAACCCGGAGCAGGGAGCAATCAGCGCCAGAAAACTGGAGGGTAATGGACTCCAAGAAATGATGGCAAGAAAACGTGGACGCCGGAGCAAAAGAGACAGTGGCAAGAATAGAAAGACCGTCCGAGGTATACCTATGAGTCGATGTTGGACTAGCCGTGTAAGTTTCACACACCAAATCCGAGTAATCCAGCGGGTCATACGATGAGGCAATGTGAGTGGATGCGCAAGATTGAACAAGGTGGTTCGGGGAATGCTCAGGCACCCCGGAATGATCAGCCTCGGCAGGAGTTACCTTGGCAGCAACTGCTCTCCGGAGCAAACACGCAACAGCTAATGTTGCCTCCCCCTCCGCCGAGGTATGATAACATTGAGAGAAGGGATGCGGTGCATCAAGTGGAAAACCAACATCAGCCGGATCAGAGGTACCTCGGAAATGAGGGGAGAAATGAGTATAGGGAGCATCATCAGAGCTATTGTGTGTTCACCACTGAGGAAACTGACAGAAAAAGCCTGTAGCATAGGCATATGGAGGTGAATGCAGTGATGCCGGCAGTGACGAGGTACATGCCTTGGTCGGACCAGGAAATCACCTGGAGCATAAAGGATCATCCCAAGCTTATGCCAAGCCCTGGTTCGTATGCGTTGGTGTTGGACCCGACATTCATTGGTCCTAACATCAATGTGAGGTTCTCCAAGGTACTGATTGACAATGGTAGTAGCATCAACATTATGTATGCGGATACAATGCGCAAGTTGGGTATCTTGGACAACATGCTCTAGGCTACAAGGACAACTTTCCATGGTATTGTACCAGGCATTTCTTGTGAGCCCATAGGCAAAGTCCGGGTCAGTGTATTGTTCGGCACGAGAGATAATTGCCGAACTGAGAATCTGGAGTTTGAGGTGGTGAACTTGGAAAGTGCGTATCACGCGTTACTCGGAAGGCCAGCATTGAACAAGTTCATGGCAAGCTGCCACATCAGTTATCTGAAGATGAAGTTGCCTGGGCCAAATGGAGTGATTACCATTGCAGGAGATTTCTGGCATTCCATTGAGTGTGCCTCAGCCGGGTCTAACCTAGCCGAGTCACTCGTGATTGCGTAAGAGAAAAGAAAAATCCAAGAGGTGGCGGCATTAGCTCAGTCCGCGCAGCAGTATATGTCGGTGCTAAGCAACCCGCATGGTAGCGTTTCATTCCAGGCCGCAAAGGATACTAAGAAAGTGCCTGTTGATGATATGTTCCCAAAGCGCACCGTAACAATTGGTGCCGGGTTGAATGATAAATAGGAAAGCGAGCTCATCAACTTCCTCCATGAGAATCGGGATATTTTTGCTTGGTCTACACAGGACTTGCAAGGTGTTCCGAGGGAGTTGGCCGAGCACTCTTTGAACGTAAGACCCGGAGCAAGGCCGGTGAAGCAACCTCTCCGCCCCTTCGCCGAGGATAGGATAAAAGTCATTGGAGACGAAATCGCTCGGTTGCTAGCAGCAGGATTTATCATGGAAGTACTGTATCCAGATTGGCTCTCTAATCCGGTGCTGGTAGAAAAGAAGAAGGATGATCCGAACGTGGCAGTAGTTTGGCGTATGTGTATCGATTACACGAACCTGAACAAGGCGTGTCCAACAGATCCATTTCCACTGCCGAGGATAGATCAGGTCATAGACTCAACCGCAGGGTGTGAACTGTTGTCATTCATTGATGCGTATTCTGGTTTCCACCAGATACCTCTGAATCCGGATGATCAAATAAAGACCGCATTTATCACCCCGTACGGGGCTTATTGCTATCGCACTATGCCGTTTGGTTTACGTAATGCAGGTGCAACGTACCAAAGATGTATGCAAAAATGTTTGCACGACCAAATAGGTCAAAATGTACAAGTATATGTGGATGATGTGGTTATCAAGACCAAGGAAAGCAAAACGCTCCTTGACGACATCAGGCAGACATTCGCGAACTTGAGAAGGTTCTGAATGAAGCTTAACCCAGAAAAATGTACCTTCGGTGTCCCGGCTAGAAAATTACTCGGTGTCCCGAGGTATCGAAGTTAATCCAACTAAGATCCGGGCCATTGAACGAATGGAACTGCCGAAGTGTCTTAACGATGTCCAGAAGTTCACTGGGTGCCTATCACCGTTGAGTCGGTTTGTATGTCGGTTGGAAGAAAAGGCATTGCCTCTCTACCAACTCATGAAAAAGTAGGATAAGTTCGTTTGGACGCCACAGGCCGATGAAGCCTTTGCCCACTTAAAAAAGATGTTAGCCACTGCACCAGTGTTAGCCTCTCCACTATCAAAGGAGCCAATGTTGCTCTACATAGACGTAACCAACCGAGTTGTAAGTGAAGTGATTGTAGTAGTGCGCGATGAAGAGGGTAAGTCGGTGCAGAGGCTAGTGTATTTCTTGAGCGAGTTATTATCTGCCTCAAAACAGAACTACCCGCACTTTCAAAAGGTGGCATATGGTGTCTATATGGCGGCAAAGAAGTTAAAGCATTACTTTGAGGAGCACCCCATCAAAGTAATATGTGAGGCTCCCATATTCGAGATAATGGGTAACAAGGATGCGAGTGGTCGAATCGTAAAATGGGCAATTGAACTAGCTCCTTATGCACCACAATATGACAGAAGAGAAGCAATCAAGTCTCAGGCTGTGGCGGACTTTTTTGTAGATTGGGCCGAGGTACAATACGAACCACCGCCACCAGATCCGAACTACTGGAGGATGCACTTTGACGGGTCAAAAACAAAAACCGGGCTAGGCACCGGAGTTGTGCTTACCTCGCCAAAGAAGGACCAGCTAAAATACGTATTGCAGATCCATTTCGCGGCATCAAACAATGTCGCAGAGTATTAAGCACTTGTGCATGGGCTCAAGGTGGCAAAAGAGATTGGCATACGTCGGATCATATGCTTTGGTGACTCGGATTTGGTGGTGCAGCAAGTGTCCGGAGTGTGGGACACCTTGGATCCAAACATGGCACTGTACAGATTTCATGTGCAGAAGATATCTGGTTACTTTGAGGGATGCGAATTTCACCATGTACCCCGGGTGGAAAATGAGGCTGCCGACATGCTATCGAAGCTCGGGTCAACTCGACAGGCAATTCCACCGGGTGTAGCATTGGAACACCTCAGAAAACCATCTATCAGGCCGTCCCCAGGAACCGACTCGATCTATGTCCCGGAAGATACAGAATCCGGAGCTGAGCCCATGGACATTGACATGGGAGGTAGTGCGCGAAACCCGGGGACTGCATCAGCAAACCCGGGGACTGCCTCAGCAAACCCGGGGACTACCTCGCTGGACCCGGGGACTACTCAGCGTGATCCGGCTGAAGTTATACCGGTGGATCAGATGGAAATTGATTAGGATGTGTTCCCTGCACGAGCAATACCAGCTTGGGCACTGCCTATATTTCAATTCCTGAAAGATGGAACGTTATCCACTGAGGAGGTGTTAGCCAGGCAAACTCAGAGGAGATCAAAAGCATACACGATTACCAATTCCGAGCTGTACAAACGGAGTGTAACCAATGTCCTCCAGCGATGCGTTGACCCAGAAGAAGGGCTTGACATCCTCCGAGATATACACCAAGGAGAATGCGGGCATCATGCTTCATCCAGAGCCTTGGTGGAAAAAGCATTTCGGCATGGGTTCTACTCGCCAAGTGCCTTAGAACAAGCAGAAGATCTGGTGAGAAAATGCAATGGTTGTCAGAGGTACGCTACTAAGACACATATGCCAATGTTGGAACTCAAGACCATACCAATCACATGGCCATTTGCCGTATGGTGCTTGGATATGGTTGGTCCGTTTAAACCACAAAGGGGAAACATGACTCACATTTTGGTCATGGTGGATAAATTTACGAAGTGGATCAAAGTAAAGCCTATTAGGAAATGTGATGGGGCTACGGCCGTAACGTTTCTCAAAGATATAATCCTGAGGTACGGTTACCCACACAATATCATAACTGATAATGGCACAAATTTTGCGGAAGGAGCGTTTGCGCGTTTCTGCCGGGATAAGAGGATCCGGCTGGACGTAGCCTCGGTAGCCCACCCCGCATCAAACGGACAAGTGGAAAGATCCAACGGATTAGTACTATCCGGGATAAAACCCCGGCTTATTGAGTCGCTGCAAAGATCAGCGGGGTGCTGGATAGAAGAACTACCAGCAGTACTGTGGAGTTTAAGAACAACTCTGAATCGATCAACAGGCTATACGCCGTTTTTTCTGGTATATGGGGCAGACGCTGTATTACCAGCCGACATAGAGCATGATTCGCCTAGGGTCACCCAATACACAGAAGCTGAAGTGCAAGAAGCCCGGCAAAATGATGTTGATCTGCTGGAAGAAGCGAGAGAACTAGCACTGTCCAGATCCACCATATATCAGCAAAATCTCTGACGCTATCATAGCCGGAAAGTGTGCCCCCGAGTCTTTCGGGAAGGCGATCTGGTGCTCCGGTTGGTACAACGTACTACTGGCATGCATAAATTATCCCCCATGGGAAGGGCCATTCATCGTGAGCAAAGCATTGCACAATGATTCTTATTATCTTATAGATGCAAAGCCACAGGAAAAGAACAAGGCGGACAGGTCTGGAGAGGAATCTAAGCGACCATGGAATGTAGCACTACTTCGTCCTTTCTACACTTAGCTAAGAAGGGTATGTATCCGAGTCGTCTCATATGTCGGTATGTATGTCGGCAATGAGCTTATCAATGAAATGTTAGCACCTCGAGCAGTAAATCGGGGACTGCCTTAATAATTTTTGTTGTTTTCTCTTGTGCGTTAGCTGGAATAAGTTGTTCTACTTAACTCAGATTAGTAATGTGTGAGCACCAAAAACCCAACTCTTCGACTTGCTACTGTCCAACAAGAATTGGCTTCATGGCAAGCAAGAGAACAAGTTTGGAATTTAGTAGCACATGAAAAGCGACTAAGGAAAAGAATTTATTCAAGCCAACGTTTGTTTCTCGGACTAACCCTGTATTTATTTTCAAGTTATTATGCAGCTTTATTTTTGAGCTAAGTCTAAAATTTTCCTAGTATTGTTAAGACAATTTTTGAAGCTCGGATTCATAAGTTATAAAACCGAATCAAGGAAGACACGATCCGAGCCAAAAGATTGGACGAACAAGAAAAAGAAACTCGGGGACTATGCCCAAGTTAACCTGGCATAGGAACTTAGTAGCAAAATATCACATATACACGGGATATAGTTCCGCCCGGCATACCGGGGATCTGATAAATTTTCATGTTTTTTGACTTAAGGAGCAGCAAGAGGAGGAAGTTCGGCGTCGTCTTCGCTGTCTTCAATATCTGAGGCATCGCCTTCTTCGTCCTCATCCGACCCGTCTTCAGCGTTCTCAGCGTTCTCGTCCCCAGCGGATTCCAGGAAGCTCGGTCCTTCAACCATTCATGGAGAGGAGAGTATTCGATGAGGCCGTGGGTGCAAGCCTGGCGCCGAGCTACCCACTCCGGGTCATTAGTCCATCTAGATCCGGTGCGCAGGCGTGTAAGGAGGCTGAGGTCGATCTTCTCATACCATGTGAGTATGTGATGAAGGATAGTATGAACTACGGCACGCCCAGCGGACTCTCTCTAGAGATCGAGCTGGGTCACAGTCTCCATTAGCTTCTCGACGAGAATCGCGGTGGTCTCCGGGGTATCTTCTCCGGGCCAGAACATGTTGAAGATGCGAACTGCAGCGTCGAGGATATCCTTGCCCTAGTTCTTGATGAGTTCCACGTGAGATGACAAGCTGACCAACAATTCCTCCATGTCGTAGGGAACCTCCTCACCATCAGGGGCGGCAGGAGTACCCCTCGCTCGGCGGAAATCTGCAACTGCTGCACTTGCAATAGTGGTGCCCTCAGGAAATTTGCCTGGGAGCAAGACAAAGGAAGAAGGTAAAGAAAAGACATATGAATTAACCTAGAAAAGTATGTCAGATAAGGGAAGGAACTTACGTGATATATGGCTGAGGATCCGGGTCAACTCCTTGATGCAGTCATCGCGTCTCTTGCGAAGTTGCTCAAGCTCAGCGTTTGCTGACCCAAGCTAGATGTCGGATTCTTTGAGTAGGTCCTGGTCCTTGCAGATCTGGAGAGTAAGGCGCTCGTGCTCTTCTGTGAAGTTCTGGCCAACCTTTTAGAGCTCGGTTTGGTGCTGGGCCTTCATCTTCTCCATCTCAGCCTTGAGCCTGGCAATCTCATTGTCCTTGGTCCAGAGGAGAGCGAGCTCATCATCTTTTTTCTTCAGCTCGGCTTGATGCTGCCCTGCTTGTTCGAGAAAATGCAACATCATATCAGGCACGGGCACACTATCCTCAAGCGATGCTGAAATAGTATGTTGACCCGGCAGAGCCGAGGAATGAATGTTTGCCGAGCCAAGGAGAAAAGGAAATGGAAAACACTACAAGGTCGGACAAAAAGGACATACCCTTGATTTGCTCCAAGTTCTTCCACATGATCTTGTTCTCAGCCTCCACCCCAGCTGCAGAAACCGAATGATGAAATTAGTTCGGCAGAAGAAGATGAAGAAAAACGGAAAAGCGCCAAGGGAGAAAGTTACCCCTTTTCTCATGTTCCACGATAAGTGCAACGTGCTTTGCGCATAGCATCTTGTGGGTATCCAACAAGCGTTGGAATTCAGCACTCCGGCGATTGGTGGTCACCTGAAAAAAGTACAGAAGCATAAATTAGCTTGGTGCATATTCGAAGTGTACAAAGATCCGGGCCAAGTGAAACTTAACCCGGCTCTAAGTGTGTGCATATTCGAAGCGTACAAGATCCGGGCCAAGTGGAACTTAACCCGGCTCTAGGCGTGTGCATATTCGAAGCGTACAAGATTTGGGCCAAGTGGAACTTAACCCAGCTCTAGGCGTGTGCATATTCGAAGCGTACAAGATCCAGGCCAAGTGGAACTTAACCCGGATCTAGATGTGTGCATATTCGAAGCGTAAAAGATCCGGGCCAAGTGGAACTTAACTCGGCTCTAGGTGTGTGCATATTCAAAGCGTACAAGATTTAGGCCAAGTGGAACTTAACCCGGCTCTAGGTGTGTGCATATTCGAAGTGTACAAAGATCCAGGCCAAGTGGAACTTAACCCGACTCTAGGTGTGTGCATATTCAAAGTTCTCATGGAGCTACGTTAGTTTTCTAATGAGCATCCGGTTGAGTAACAAGTTACTCCCCCGGAGGCTCGAGGACTAATGGTTATTATCTACAGCATGTAAAGGAGAAGCGACATACCTCCATTATCCGCCCCGCGAGGTTAATTGCCTTAGCGGCTGTGTTCATTTGGGCGGAAAATTCTGCGGGGCCGAACTTCTCCGGAAGATCGTTGTTGTGGACGAACTCCGCATTGTTCCAGTTCATGAGGAATTCAATCAGGCTCGGAGGGTACCGCTCACCGGTGAGCATATGGGGTGCCACCAAGCCCTTCGCATGTGCTTCTTTCCTCTCAACCAAGGCAAGGGCTACGCTAGTATGCAGAACCATTTGCTGCGCATCAGTTGGCTCGGCAGGGGCATCCTTCGCTGCTGGGGCTTTCTTGGGAAGCATTGATGCTAGGGTTCGCTGCCCAGCCTCGACGAATGGTGACTTGGTAGCATCCGGAGCCTTTTTGCCCTTGGCTTGCTGGGAAGAAGTAACTGCAGCGGATTTCCCCTTAGGAGCTGCTGGGGTAGTTCCTCGCCGAGGTTGAGATGACTCGGACGAGGCGGAAGAACTTGGCGCTGGAGCTCTTATAGCTGGACTTGGTGCGGTTGCTGATTTTCTTGGTGCCGGAACGGGTGCTGGTGCTGGTTCGGTCACTGGTACTGGAGCTGTTGCTGGTGCTAGGGCCGGTGCTGGTGTCGAGGTAGTCTCGGTGGCTACTGGTTGCGGCAATGCCGAAGTTGTGGACGTCGTCGCCTCGGCTGGGCCGGTCTCTCCCGCTCCGACGTTGCACTCCTCTTGACGAGGTAGTGCGGAACCCGGAGCAGCCGCGGAACCCTCTGGAATAAGGCTCAGCGGATGTGACTCATCGTCACGAGAGGGAGAAGGGCTAGATCGGACGGGTGAAGAGATGCTAGATCCGCTCTGAGGGACCTCCACCGGAGCCCTGTAGAAGAGAATAATGTCAGAAGAGAAATTACAACGATGCAAGGAAAAGTGGGTTACGGAAGGAAAAATGACTTACACATCCGAGGTTTGGGCCTCCTTGGGTTTCCGAGTCCTTCGTGCCGAGGCCTTGCCTGCCGGCTTTGAGGCAGTTTTGTCTCCGGCCTTCTTTCGCCTTTTTGCAGGCTGAGAAGGTCCGGAGGAGGAACTTGGTGCGGCTCCGCGCTTCTTCTTCGGCACCGGAACCGGTTCACCCGTAGCAAGTGGAGGATCCTCGTGGATATGCCCACCAGGGTTAGCTGATGCCGGAAAGGCAAAAGAAAGAGGGACAGCCTCAACAGGTTCAATCACCTCGACATCCGAGTCATCCTCGTCATCAGGCCAGTCTCTAATAGAAGAGAATTTACCGGTGGGTCGTTTTGTAGCGTCGGTCATAGGGAGAAACATCTCCTGGTCCAGCTCCTCCTCATCCGGGGTCTCTTGGTCCGGCGCCCACTTAAGGGTCGGATCCATGTCGTCCTCAAGGGTCTGCTGAAGGAATAGCTGAGAAAAAGAATGAAGAACAGAGTCAAAAATACAACAAAAACCAACATATATTTAATTCAAAGTAAGTTTGCCCTGCGAAGCTTACCACGGGAGGGAGCCTGTCACGACAAAAGTGCTCAATTCCCCACGTCCACTCAGCGGAGAAATTCTTGTGGGTGGTGAAGAGAGCCTTAACCCGGCGATAAATCTCCGTGTTGCTCAGCTCGAAGGAGGAGGTCCGGTTGGGGTCGTGGCCGAAACTCATGTGGCACACCTTGTGGGTGCGCTTCTGGAGGGGAGAGATTCGGTTGCGCACGAACGTGATCATAGCATCCTTGTTGCGCAATCCGAGCTTCTTCAGTTCTGCGAACCTCTTGTTAACCTGGTTGGCCAAGGCCGTGGGCTTCTTGGAGATCTCCTCCCAAAATTCCGGGTTAGGTGGACCCGGAGTATAGGGGAGCAACCGAATCAAATCTTTAGTGCCCGTATTCCAGACATAGAAGAAGGTCCGGGCCCATCCTTTGCAGGAGTCAAGCCCGGTGACCCGGGGGAAAACGGAAGTCCTCTAGGATGAGATGGACGCAGCTCCAAATTGGGTGAGCTGCTTGTCCTCCGACTCAACTTGGATGTTGGGGATGACGTTACGACGGAGGCCAAAAAAACGGATCCACAGCTCCTTCGTGGGCCACAGTCCGGTGTAGCCTTCGATCGTAGAAGCAAAAGCAGAGAGAGAAGTGATAGCGTTGGATGGAAGGTGGTGCGGCTGCAGCTTGTAGGTGCTAAGACAATCCCGGAAGAAGTCCCTCACCGGCAAACCGAACCCCCATTGGAAGTGGGACAAGAAAACGACGAACTCACCCGGATTGGGTGAGGGGGCCAGTTTGGCGGAGGGGAGACGAGCGACGACACCGGTAGGGATGCGTCTGGTCCAGTAAAGCCAGTCAAGGTCATCTTGACAGACCCAAGACCCGGCCCACGCGCCACGGTCCGCCGCAGCGGTGTCCTCCTCCATTTTTTGCCCGGCGACAACGAGCTCCTCCTCTGTCATCTCGTACTCGCTACCCTCGCTGGCGCTAGCGGCGGCGGGGGTCAAAGGCCTGGATTGGCGAGGACCCGTGGTGAGGGAGTTGCGCAGTGGTGGCCGCGATGCAGAGGCACGGGGAAAAGTGCGGCGGCGGTGCTGCTGCTAGGAGCACTGGCGGCGGCGCGGTCGCGAGGAAGACGAAGAAGAAGAGCAACGGGCAGAGGGGCGCGGAAGAGGAAAAAATCCTAAGGGGTGCGCCCTTCCGCTATTTAACCACTCCCTAAAGGGGTGAGTGGGATCGCGCCCTGCAAATGAGCCACATGGTGTGGCCGTGTATCACCTGCCTCAGCCAATCAGTGAGGAGCCACACGGAGGGCCACAGGGCAGAGGCGATCCCATGACGTGACGCACTGATGCGGTAAACGAGGAGGCAGGCGTGACGTGACCCTCGCACAGTGATAACTGACAATTACTGCGGCGGTTACTGTGCTGGCCCTTAAAATAAGACAATGTAATGATTAGCCTCCACGTGGGTTGGCGTATGAGAGAAGGAAACAAGGCCTGGATCGAACCATGGTAACTCAGACAGCAAGTAAAAACTTAGAATGTGGAGAGGGAAAGTAAAACCATGAGATCTGAGTCAAAGTGGTAACCCGGCCGACAAGTGAAAACTTGGAACGTGCGAAGGGAACGTAAATCCATATAATCCGAGATAAAGAGCTAACTCAGAAATAACATCCAAGGCTCGAACATAAATGAACCTGATGTGGCCTTAGCGGCCAAGGTAGCTAAGACCGCACCAGCTTCGGGGACTAATGTTGGGGGATACCCCCGAGTAGGGTCACTCCGGGGTATAAAGGCCGAGTTAGCTGAGGTTCGGCAAGGTCAAAGCGGATGCTGGCCGGGTCACCTCAAGGCAGGCCGGATCACGGAGTAACCCGGACCAGGGGGGTCGCCTAAACATTATCTCAGCCGACTTAAGGAGTAAGTCGGAAGTGCTTGTCTAACTTGTATGCAGGAACAGGTATAGCCGGATCTACTATGATCCGGGTCCCGTTTAGCTTTTGGGAGAAGGAAGGAATCTCGCTAGTCAAAAAGAAGGCCCGGTACGCACTACATGAGCAAAGAAGACAAGGGCAGGACCACCGGGTCATGGCCGACAAGGGTGACGACGCCCATGTCGGATGACGCGGGCTCCACAGAGGCTCACGTAGCTAAAGCATGTGTGACGCAGAGGAAAAGCACCCTGGTCGGCTTACCACTTTGAGAGGAGGCGTATTCTTAGGAATATGCCTCCACGTATGCCCTAGGCAGAGACCAAGCCCCCTCTATATAAGGGGGGCTAGGGTTTCAGTAGAAGGGGGTTGGGTTTTCTTCTATTCTGATTTGGCTAAGGTTTTAGGTGTGAACTGTGGGTGAGAGTAAGAGAGATCCTTCTTCCTCCTCTCACCAATACAGCTCAAGGAGCACTTGTAATCTTGGAAGGAAAGCAATACAAACTTCTGTGTGGAGAATCACTTCACTATCCCTCCCTGGATTCCCCTAGCGTGTATTAGTCCCCACCTTTAGCCTATCCATGGCATCTGCCGTGACACCACCACGACACTTGCATCATTCGGCTGCAAATTTCTGTTTCCCAGCTTCATCCCATTGCACTTCCCATCATATGATGATCCAGCCTGGAAATCCGGCATTGGCCATAGCCGAGTTACCATCATTATATATGTTTTGCCCCGGATGTGCATATTGCTGCTGCATAGCTGGCCCCACACTTTGCTCATGCCGAGGTACATACTGTTGCTAGTGTTGATGTGGATACTGTCCTGCTCCTTCCCAGTTACGCTATCCCGCATTGCCATGCCTATCATTTCCTTGACCTGTGTTACCTTGGCCGGGGTTCCCTTGACCACCATTACCTCAGCTAACACTTCCTCGGTTAGCATTGCCGTGTGCTCCTTTGCCTTTCCCGGCCACAGCCGGGTCATACGGTTTCATCTGCTTGTTCCTTCTACCAGAGGTTACCACCTCTTCTCTCCTTGGGCCACCACCAGGTGAAGATGCTGCCCCAGCTGATCTTGCAGGAGCGCCCCCAGCCGAATGTACGACACGGGAACCCCCTGCCCTTGTCGGGTTAGTCCTGTGTATATCCTTAATTTGTTGGTTCCCGATGCGTACCAGCTCTATGACTCTTTCTTGCTGCCTCTCCCGAGCCTCACCAGTCAAACCATCTAACCTGGCTGTTGCTGCATCTGCAGTCCTGAGGTTCTTTGCCGAGGTGCTGTACCTCGGCATACCTGCTGACATTGGGTTACCCGAATCCCCTAGCCTTGGCAGATATTCCTTATCTACTTCACTAATGAGGTTCTTTTCCCTAATCTTTACACCATCCATATGCATCGGACTAGTGGTAATCTTATTTGCCCTAGCGTACTCATGCAGCATGATGTTCAATGCCTGCTGAGTCGCTATTATTGTCTTGGCTCCCTCAAGCCCTTTTTGTCGGGTCTCCTCTAGCTCGGCATGTGCCTGAGCCGGATCTACTATGGGAGCTATAGGTGTAGTCAGGATCTCTATGGCTTGCAGTAGTATGTTTTGTGGTCTCTCCAGTGGAGGAAACCTCGAGCGAGTTACCTTGGGAGTTGTTTCCCCATCTCTGACCGGATCTTTGCTTGTACCCGCATATGGTGCGGCCATCATCACCTTAGTGCTGCTGGCGAGGCGAGTGATACGCGGACCACGCGCCGCGCTGAGAGGAGGTTTTGCCGCCTCGAGGACTTGCTGTGGGTACGCGCAGGAGTCACCGACCCCGCTGTAGATCTTGTGCACGCCGAAGTTGACCAAGAGGCCATTGCACGGAGGTGGGTGGTTGCCGATGCTGTGCGCGTTGTCGCTGATGAACTCCAGCAAACTGAATCGCTGAACTAGCCCAAAAACAATACGCTCTCCAGTGGCGATGAAGTTTCCCGTCCGGATGAACACACTAGCTAGCGCTGCTGCTGGCCCCAGGGTGGGCGCCAACTATCATGGTGGTGTCACGACAGATGTCATGGGTAGGCGAAAGATGGGGCCTATGGACACTAGTGGTATCTGGGGAGGGATAGTGCGGTGAATCCGCACATAAAGGACACAACAACACACACGGTATACCTAGGTTCGAGGCTCTCCTAAGGAGATAAAACCTCTACTCCTACACTAGATCTTATATTACGATATCGATATTAGTACAAGTGCTCCTCGAGCTGTATCGAAGAGAGGAAGAAGATGAAGTGCTTCTACTCTCTTCTCACTCTAGGATTTTCCCTTAGGCAAAATGGACCGACCCTCTCCTTGGAAGCCCTGGCTCACCTTATAAAGGGGTGGCCGGGTTACAGCTAGGGATTACGTGGCCCGGATATTCTATAAAGATGCTTGTCCCGAAATAGTAGTTCGGTGCCCTCCTTTCCTCTGCTTCCAGCCTCTGCACGACAATGGCTTAGAGTCCACACTATCTGACCGTTGGGGTCAGACACTGTCATGTCCGTGACTCTCTATTCTGTCTCTGATTCTCTACACCTTGTCGCTAGCACTTGTCTCTCCCTAGATTCCTTTGAGAGAGAGAAAAGCGATGACCTTGGGGCAGGCTCACCCCTTCTTGAGCACGCCAACCTATGATTCGGCCCCAGTCTGGAATACTCGCCGAGACAGTACCTGCAAACATGAAACAACTTAGACCTCATGCCGACATACCATATATGTTGGCCGAGTCTCGCTGCTGCTGTCTGGGTTAGGGTAACCCGACCGGTCCTTATATACCTCGGCCAACTCATGCTTTGGGCGATTTATGTCTTGGTGGATCTTGTCCTTCTACCTCAGCTTGACCCTATCTGGGATCATCCCCCCAACATTATTTGAACAAACATAGCGGAGAGCCTAATACAAAATTTCAGGGCCTTCGAAGTTATTATCTTTTCTTATGTCATCCATATAATTATCAAATTATACTTCAAGGCGTATCTAGACATGATTTAGTATTAGATACATCCGTATCTTGATCAATTTGAGTCAACTAATTTAAGTCGGGGGAGCTAGCTTGCAACATTTCCACTTCCTCCTCTAGTTGATTGTTTCCATCCAAGAGAGTTTGTCCCACGATATGATATCTGCACCTTAAGCCCATGTAGGGGCATGCATATGACTTGAGTGCGAATTTTGCATTTCTTCCAAATGCTCGAAGGGCTTCCAGAGGTGGGCATAACTCCGACAAATCGGTCAGCAAAATCATCATAATATATGTTTTCTTATATCACCACTTTTTTACGTCACCAGCTGTTCTTTATTTTATTCCTTTTGAATTTTTATTTATCTTTTACTCCCACCATCACAATTATTTTGAAACAGAGGGAATATATGTTTCCATTTTCCCTTTTTTCTCATTCAGGCAATTTTCGTTCATAACGATCATATATATAGTTTGTTCATTGGTTTTTCACAACGAAAACAATTTTTGTCCAGTATACCCTTTTTTTGCTCATCTCTACCCTATTTTTTGTTCATGTAGGGTAGTATATTTTTTGATACAACATTTTTGTGCATCATAATTTTGATCGTGCCAGTTCTTTTTTTTTTGTTCAGTAGATTCCGTTAAGGACATGCTAGATTCCGATTCATGCTAGCTATAACTTTTGTCTCTCTTATAGCAACCTTTTTCATGTTAGTTACTTTTTGTTCTACGAATTTGTGAATGATAGTAATTTATTTGGTTCATTTTCATTTAATTCTCAGTACATTTAGTCGATCTGCTTTTTGTTCATTCTAGCTTTTTTTGTGTTGTTTTATAAAATATTTTTAAAATCAAGGGGGCTAAGAACCGGCCCTTGTATCAGTTTCTACACACAACATTTTATTCCTTAGTTTTTTGGAAACATAGTATTACAGTTCAAGGATCGTAGAGGGTTGATACAAAAATCAACCATCTAAAGGTAACAAAAATGATAAGCATAAAGCATCTAGATATTTCTCATTCTAGTAGTATACTATCGGGTTATTTATTCGTTTACCACTTGAGGTATCTATATACTCAGTTTTGCCACTAGAGCCAAATCGTCCTCAGTTTTACCACTGCTTCGGGCGCCCGAACTTGTTCCGTCACTGCTGCCGTTTCCGCCTGGTCAACGTTCTTGACTTAGCTGTTGTCGTGGGACCGCGCACGTGGGGCCGAGTAGAGACACATTTCAAAGATACGACTGTTGCCGCCTATGGGACCGCAGAACGTTGGCTGCACGTGTTAAAAGCGGCGGAACGCGTCGGCGGAGATCACAACATTGAGCAGGAATTGGAGGCGGGGGCGGGGTTGGAGGTGGAGGACGGGGTAGGAGCTCGCAGCGGTGAGCAGGAATCAATCTCCATGTCTTCCTCAAGCTCCCGCGCCACCTCGCGGATCGGGAATTCAGTGCGCGTGGATATGCCGATCTTCCTCTGTCCGTGGTGCCGGGCGGGCGTTGATCGGAAGCTTTCGCGCACATCCAAGAATGCCAATCGTCTGTTCTACGTGTGCAGCGTGAATGGGGTAAGAGAATTAAGCGTATTTTCGCAATTTTTGTGATCGGGATCCTTGAGAAATACGGGGGTTGATCTATTTAGCGTGCTTGCAGATGAAATGCTTCTTCCTTTGGGTTGATGTTCTAGCACAGAAGCTGATGAATGGGCTCGTCGAAGAGCATGAAGAATGGTTGCCAATCCTGCCACAAACGATAGCGGCCGCAACGCGAGCTCCGGCAGACGAGACAGAGGGTGGAGCACTCATTGATAGGGAGGTAGTTACTGAGCTAATTAGGATGAACCAGAAGATTAGGATGCTCGAAGAGAAATCACAAATTTACAATTACATTTGGGCATTTGTAGGTGGTATGGTAATTGCACTGGGTGTAATGTTGAAATTGTATGAAAATACATGAATTTGGGAGGAATTTCTAAGCTTGAAATAGTATGAAAAATGCTTGAAATAAAGAAATGGCTTGTTATCATTTGTAAGGGAAAAGAAATGGAAAAAACTTCCTATAATAAAAAGTATCCCAGAGCCGAGAGGCCAGTGTCGGCTTGACTAAAGGGCCAACTCCATCGAATAGGCCCATTCGGAGTGGGCAAATGAGAAGGGTTAGAAAATAAAAAAAAAGGTGGGGTACGGTTAGGATTCGAACTCACAACCGCGTGGTTTGGTAGTGTGAAGGATTGCGCTGGTAACCAGTGGGACAGATAGAAAGATGCTGCGAAAGAAAGAGAAGAACGCTACATATAGATCGTGCTTGGGTTTAGGGTTTTAAAACACATGTCGTGTTTGTGATTTTCACGAGCATGTTGTATGTTTATACACAGACAAATGATTTTTTTCCACTTTTCAACTCACATAAATATCATTTGGGAACAAACATTTTTCAACACACCACTTATTTATCTTTGGGCACTTTAACACACCATTCATTCTAATAACTTGATGATGAGACTAGCTTGGTAATTAAGGTAGTGTTTACTTCTAGACTAGCTTGGTAATAAAGGTAGTGTTTATTTGTATACTAGCTTGGTAATGAAGCTAGTGTTTATTTGTAGACTAACTTGGTAATAAACGTCCTAACATGTCTACTACTTGTTAGTTGTTACCCAATTTATAGTCTAGTTTGGTAGCCATGTGAAAAGATTCAACACATAATGACGAGATCTTTGGGCACGAACACGAACACTTTTGAACACACAAATGGTTACAAAAGATAAATAAGATGCAAATGCGGTCAACATTACATAGATAAGTCCACAGACACGATACGACACACGACATAGAAAAACACAATAAACATGATGAAACTAAAAACTCGAGGGTAGCTTCACGAACACCTTCATCTTGCACCTTGACCACCTTCACCACTGCCGTCTTCAACTTCACTCATCCTCCTCGTAGGGGAGGGAGTGCATCTGGTTTGGGATCGGGAAGATGCAGTCAATATTGGTGAAGATGTTGTACGTCGTGAAGAAGATTGACTCGCAGCCACACCAAAAGACTTGGCCGAGAAGCGCGTACGCGTCGAACGGGTTGGCGAAGGTAACCGTGAGCAACTTGAGGGCGACGCCATCATAAACATCGTTGAGGCGGTACATCACCGGTGAGCCCCGTGGGAGGTGGGCAAAGCCGGCGGTGAGGAAGCCACAGGCAAGCTCGACGGAGCCCCTCCACCGTGACTGCGCCCACACACGGAGCGTGCTCTCCACGAGGACACCCGCCGGGTAGCGTAGCTCTGGCACGGTAGGCGGCCGACGAAAGGTTGGTCCGTTGTACTGCATCTTCGGTGGTGCTTGGGTCGAGAGGATGGAGGGCTCGCTTGGTGTTTGAAGTGGAGATTTCTGCTCTGGCTTGGGTGGTGTGTGGGAGAGGAAAAGGGTTGTATAAATAGGATAGAAACGGTGGGTTAGGGTTAGGCAATGAAACGATGGGAGTATGAACACGTGTGTATCCGTGCGTCTGAATCGAGGAGGCGGCTGCGCGTGGAACTGAATCGAGCAAGCGACGACGCGTGGAACTAAATCGAGCAGGCGATTGTTGGAGATATGCCCAAGAGGCAATAATAAAAGTGGTTATTATTATATCTTTGTGTTTATGATGAATGTTTGCATCCCATGCTATAATTGTATTATAAGGAAACACTAATACATGTGTGTTTTGTAAACATAAAGAAGTCCCTAGTAAGCCTCTTGTTAAACTAGCTTGTTGATTAATTGATGATCATGGTTTCCTGATCATGGACATTGGATGTCATTAATAACAAGGTTATATCATTAGGAGAATGATGTAATGGACACACACACCCATAGTAAGCATAGCATAAGATCAAGTCATGAAGTTCATATTGCTACAAGCTTTCAAATACATAGTAATCTAATCCTTCGACCATGAGGTTGTGTTAATCACCATCACCGGTTGGGTACTTTGATGACATCAAACACCACTTCGTAACTGGGTGGTTATAAAAGTGTCATTGGGTATTCTGAAAGTATGTGTTGAAGCGCATGGACCAAGATTGGGATTTGTCCATCCTTATGACGGATAGATATGCTCTGGGCCCTCTCGGTGGAATGTCATCTAGTTAGCTTGCAAGCATGTGACTAGGTCACAAGGGATGGCATGACACGGAACGAGTAAAGAGTGCTTATCAGTAACAAGGTAGAACTAGGTATGGAGATACTGACGATCAAACCTCGGATAAGTAGAGTATCGCGTGACAAAGGGAATTGGTTTCGTATGTTAATGGTTCTATCGATCACGAAGTCATCGTTGAGTATGTGGGAGCCGTTATGGATCTCCAGATCCCGCTGATGGTTGTTGATCGGAGAGGTGTCTTCATCATGTCTACATATTCACGAACCGTAGGGTGACACACTTAAGGTTCGAAGTTGTTTTAAGTAGATACTGAATATGCGTTGGAGACCGAATGTTGTTCGGAGTCTCGGATTGGATCCGAGACATCATGAGGAGATCCGGAATTGTCCGGAGAATAAGATTCATATGATGGGGATCATTTTCTAAGTTAGGAAATGTTCCAGAGTGTTTGTATGAGGATTCTAGAAGGTTTCGGAATGTTCCGGAAGGTTCTAGAAGATATCTTGGAGTTTATTTGAAAACCGAGATAAGATAAGATAAGATAAGATAAGGGGAGTTTAAAAGGGAAACTTGGGGGGAAGGATTCTCCCCCCAAGCTCCCTAGTGCGCCGGCCCTAAGGGGTGGGCCTAGGGGTGGGAACCCTAGGCCACACCCCTCCCTCTATATATAGAGGGGTGGAGGCGCCACCCCTCCTAGCCCCCTCCCACTCCAAACCCTAGCCGCCTCTCTCTTCCTCCTTCCATCTGCTCCGGCTTAGGCGAAGCCCTGCAGAATTCTCTACTCCACCACCACCACCACGCCGTCGTGCTGCTGGGATTGCGTGGAGAAGATCTACTACCTCCGCTGCGCGCTGGAACGGGGAGAGGAAGGTCTACTTCGACTCCGCACGTGTGACCGTCTGCGGAAGCGCTGCCGGAATGCGGCGCCGGAAGGATCATCTACTCGATCTTGAGATCGGCAAGTGATCGACTACATCAACCACGAGATCCGATCTCGAACAAGGCTTTGGAAACTACAAGGGTTAGTACAGATCCATCTCGTTGCACCTGTCTATTAGATTAGATCTTGGCTTTTATCTAGATTAGATCTGGGTTTTGTTCGTTCTTGCGGTAGAAATTTTTTGTTTTCCATGATACGAACCCATCAGTGGTATCAGAGCCTTGTCTATGCGTAGATCTGTTGCACGAGTAGAACACAATGGTGTTGTGGGCGTTGGTGCTCGTGCCGTCTTTTGCTGTGTGTACTTTGCATCTTGCGGTATGGTGGGATGAAGCGGCTTGGGCTAACATTACATGTCATCGCACATGAGACTTGCTCCACGCTTGACGTGCAACTTGCTTTGCACAAGTGGCTTTGCGGGTGTCCGTCTCTCCCATCATAGTATAGATCAAATCTACACTTTGCACTTGATAGCACTTGTATCAACGTTGTGGTTCAGTTTCGTAGGTAAGATCCGTTCTTATTCGAAAGCCCCAAACCACGTAAAACTTGCAAAGAAAATTAGAGGCGTCTAACTTGTTTTTGCAGGGGTTTTGTGAGGTGATATGGCCATCATGTGATTGTGATTACATTTGATGTATGCAATGATCCTTGTTGTAATATGGCAACCGGCAGGAGCCTAATGGTTGTCTTGAATTCTGTTAAGACCTGCGTGTCTATTCATCTTGTAATAGCTTTATTCCAAGTAGTTGAAATAGTTGCTTGTGATGATGGACAACCATGAAGCGGCGCCACTGACCTTGACGCAATGCTGGTGATGATGGAGATCATGTCCGTGCTTTGGAGATGGAGATCAAAGGCAAAAGAAGAAAGGGCCATATCATGTCACATTAATTATGAATTGCCTGTGATGTTAATCCTTTATGCATCTTGTATTGCTTAGATCACGACGGTAGCATTATAAGATGATCCCTCTCACTAAATATCAAGTAATATAAGTGTTCGTCCTTAGTTGGCACCGTTGCTAAGACTCGTCGTTTCGAAGCATCTCGTGATGATCGGGTGTGATAGATTCTACGTGTGCATACAACGGGTGCAAGCCAGATTTGCACATGCGGAAACTAAGGTTAATCTTGACGAGCCTAGCATGTACAGACATGGTCTCGGGACACGGAATACCGAAAGGTAGAGCACGAGTCATATGAATGATATGATGAACATGAAGATTGTTCGCCGATGAAACTACATCTTCTCTCGTGAAGATCGGACTTGGTGTAGTGGACTTGGTTCGTGTAATCGCTAAGACAATGTGAGGGGATGTTGTTTTGAGTGGGAGTTCACCTAGTTAATTTAAGAATTAAAGTTGAACTCAATTTATCATAAACTTAGTCTAAACTACTTGCAAATTTGTTGTAGATTATGGCGAACCTCTCCATCAATTTCAATGCGTTCCTAGAGAAAGAAAAACTTAAGAACAATGGAAGCAACTTCACGGCCTGGCTCCGTGGTCTGAAGATTGTCCTCAGGGCTGGTCAGATGACCTATGTGCTCGATGCACCGCTAGGTGACCCACCTGCAGAAGATGCCACCGATGACGTAAAAAATGTTTACGCCACTCGGAAAAATCATTACTCCACAATTCAGTGTGCCATCCTTATGGTCTAGAAACAGAGCTTCAGAAGCGCTTTGAGCACCACGACCCGTTCGAGATCATTAAAGAGCTCAAGCTCATTTTTGAGACTCACGCGGCGTGGAGAGCTATGAGGCCTCCGAAAAGTTCTTTACCTGCAAGATGGAAGAGGGAAGCTCCGTTAGCGAGCACGTGCTCACCATGTCTGGGCACGCAAACAAGCTCCAAGAGTTGGGGATAACGATTCCTAATGAGTTAGGGATTCACCGTGTCCTCCAATCACTACCACCGAGTTATAAGAACTTTGTGATGAACTACAATATGCACTGCATGAACAAGACGTTGCCTGAACTATCGTCCATGCTGAAAACTGCTGAAGTGGAGATCAAGAAGGAGCACCAAGTGTTGATGGTCAAAAAGACCACCAATTTCAAGAAACAGGGCAAGACTAAGAACAAGGGCAACTTCAAGAAGGACGGCAAGAAAGCAGCCACACCTGCTAAGAAGCCCAAGGCTGGTCCTAAGCCTGAAACCGAATGCTTCTACTGCAAGGGTGCTGGTCACTGGAAGCATAACTGCCCCAAGTACCTGGCAGATCTGAAGAACGGCAACATCAAGAAGAAAGGTATATTCGATATACATGTTATTGATGTGTATCTTACTAGTAATCGTAGTAGTGCCTGGGTATTTGATACTGGTTCGGTTGCTCATATTTGTAACTCGAAACAGGAGCTACGGAACAAAAACGAAGACTGGTGAGAGACGAGGTGACGATGCGCGTTGGAAATGGCTCCAAGGTTGATGTGATCGCCGTCGGCACGCTCCCTCTACATCTACCTTCGGGATTAGTTTTAAATTTAAATAATTGTAATTTGGTGCCTGCGTTAAGCATGAACATTATATCTGGATCTTGTTTATTGCGAGACGGTTACTCTTTTAAATCCGAGAATAAAGGTTGTTCAATTTATATGAGTAATATCCTTTATGGTAATGCACCTGAGATGAATGGTTTATTCTTACTGAATCTCGATAGCAGTGATACACATGTTCACAACATAGATGCTAAACGAACAAAATTGAATGATAATTCTACATACATGTGGCACTGTCGTCTTGGTCACATTGGAGTGAAGCGTATGAAGAAACTCCATTCTGATGGACTTCTTGAATCACTTGATTTTGAATCAGTTGAAAGATGCGAAGCATGTCTAATGGGAAAAATGACTAAGACTGCATTCTCTGGAATAATGGAGCGAGCTATAGACTTATTGGAAATAATACATACCGATGTGTGCGGTCCAATGAGTGTAGCATCGCGTGGTGGATATCGTTATGTTCTCACTTTCACAGATGACTTAAGTAGATATGGGTATGTCTACTTTATGAAACATAAGTCTGAAACTTTCGAGAAGTTTAAGGAATTTCAAAGTGAAGTGGAAAATCAGCGTAACAAGAAGATTAAGTTTCTGCGTTCTGACCGCGGAGGTGAATATCTAAGTTATGAGTTTGGCATGCATTTAAAGAAATGTGGAATACTTTCGCAGTTGACACCGCCGGGAACACCACAGCGTAATGGTGTGTTCGAACGTCGTAATCGAACTCTCTTAGATATGGTTCGGTCTATGATGTCTCTTATAGATTTACCGCTATCTTTTTGGGGCTATGCATTAGAGAAAGCCGCATTCACTTTAAATAGGGCACCATCTAAATCCGTTGAAACGACACCGTACGAATTGTGGTTTCGAAACAAACCTAAGTTGTCGTTCCTTAAAGTTTGGGGTTGCGAAGCGTATGTAAAGAAGTTACAACCTAATAAGCTAGAACCCAAAGCGGAGAAATGTGTCTTCATAGGATACCCTAAAGAAACAATTGGGTATACCTTCTATCATAGATCCGAAGGCAAAGTTTTCGTTGCCAAGAATGGATCCTTTCTTGAGAAGGAGTTTCTCTCGAAAGAAGTGACTGGAAGGAAAGTAGAACTCGACGAGGTTATTGAACCTTCTCTCGGGGTTGAGAGTAGCGCAGCACCAGAAGATGTTTTTGTGCCGCCTGCACCAACTGGAGAGGAAGCTAATGATGGTGATCATGAAACTTCGAACAAAGTTACTGCTGAACCTCGCAGGTCAACGAGGGTTCATACCACTCCTGAGTGGTATGACTCTGCCTTGAACGTCATGTTGGTGGACAACACTAATGACCCTGCGACGTATGAAGAAGCTATGGTGAGCCCAGATTCCGACAAATGGCTAGAAGCCATGAAATCCGAAATGGGATCCATGTACGAAAACCAAGTATGGACTTTGGTGGACTTACCGGATGGCCGTAAGGCTGTCGAGAACAAATGGATTTTCAAAAGAAAAAACAGATGCTGATGGTAATGTTACTGTCTATAAAGCTCGACTTGTCGTGAAAGGGTTCCGACAAATTCAAGGTGTTGACTATGATGAGACTTTCTCACTAGTAGCGAAGCTAAAGTCTGTGAGGATTTTGTTAGCAATTGCTGCATATTTCGATTATGAGATATGGCAGATGGATGTCAAAACGGCGTTCCTTAATGGTGACATTGAGGAAGAGTTGTACATGGTACAACCCAAGGGTTTTGTCGATCCTAGTGAAGCTTACAAGGTATGCAAACTTCAGTGCTCCATTTATGGACTGAAGCAAGCATCCCGGAGTTGGGATCAACGTTTCGATAAAGTAATCAAAAACTTTGGATTTATACAAACTTATGGAGAAGCTTGTACTTACAAGAAAGTGAGTGGGAGCTCTGTAGCATTCCTAGTACTATATGTAGATGACATATTGTTTATTGGGAATGATATAGAACTTCTTAATAGCGTCAAAGCCTATTTGAATAATAGTTTTTCAATGAAGGATCTTGGCGAAGCGGCATATATTCTAGGCATCAAGATTTATAGAGATAGATCAAGACGCCTACTAGCGCTTTCACAAAGTACATACTTGGACAACGTTCTAAAGAAGTTTAGAATGGAAGAGAGCAGGAAAGGGTTCGTGCCCATGTTGTCACGTAATACCTTGAGTAAGACTCAAAGTCTAGCTACGGCAGAAGATAGAGAGAAGATGAATAATGTTCCCTATGCCTCAGCCATAGGTTCTATCATGTATGCCATGTTGTGTACAAGACCGGATATAGCACATGCTGTTAGTTTGACTAGCAGATATCAAAGTGATCCTGGAATGGAGCATTGGACAGCGGTCAAGAATATCCTTAAGTACCTGAATAGGACTAAGGATATGGTTCTTTCTTATGGAGGTGATGAACAACTTGTTGTAAACAGTTACACTGATGCTAGTTGGAACAGCGATCCAGATGACTCGAAGTCACAGTCTGGATACGTATTTATTTTGAATGGTGCTGCAGTGAGCTGGAGGAGTGCCAAGCAAAGTGTTGTGGCGAAATCTTCAACTGAATCGGAATACATAGCTGCTTCGGAGGCTGCACAAGAAGCCATATGGATGAAGGAGTTCATTACTGAACTTGGCGTGGTTCCTAGTGCGTTGGACCCGACGGCCATCTACTGTGACAACACAGGTGCCATAGCTAATGCACAGGATCCAAGGTCACATAGCAAGCTGAAGCACATCAAGCTACGTTTCCATGCTATTCGCGAGTATGTCCGAGATGGTGACATAAAGATTTGCAAAGGACACACTGATCTGAATGTGGCAGATCCGTTGACCAAACCTCTCCCTAGAGCAAAGCACGACCAACACCAGAACGCCATGGGTGTTAGGTATATTACCATGTAATCTACATTATTGACTCTAGTGCAAGTGGGAGACTGTTGGAGATATGCCCAAGAGGCAATAATAAAAGTGGTTATTATTATATCTTTGTGTTTATGATGAATGTTTGCATCCCATGCTATAATTGTATTATAAGGAAACACTAATACATGTGTGTTTTGTAAACATAAAGGAGTCGCTAGTAAGCCTCTTGTTAAACTAGCTTGTTGATTAATTGATGATCATGGTTTCCTGATCATGGACATTGGATGTCATTAATAACAAGGTTATATCATTAGGAGAATGATGTAATGGACACACACACCCATAGTAAGCATAGCATAAGATCAAGTCATGAAGTTCATATTGCTACAAGCTTTCAAATACATAGTAATCTAATCCTTCGACCATGAGGTTGTGTTAATCACCATCACCGGATGGGTACTTTGATGACATCAAACACCACTTCGTAACTGGGTGGTTATAAAGGTGTCATTGGGTATACTGAAAGTATGTGTTGAAGCGCATGGACCAAGATTGGGATTTGTCCATCCTTATGACGGATAGATATGCTCTGGGCCCTCTCGGTGGAATGTCATCTAGTTAGCTTGCAAGCATGGCACTAGGTCACAAGGGATGGCATGACACGGAACGAGTAAAGAGTGCTTATCAGTAACAAGGTAGAACTAGGTATGGAGATACCGACGATCAAACCTCGGATAGGTAGAGTATCGCGTGATAAAGGGACTTGGTTTCGTATGTTAATGGTTCTATCGATCACGAAGTCATCGTTGAGTATGTGGGAGCCATTATGGATCTCCAGATCCTGCTGATGGTTATTGATCGGAGAGGTGTCTTCATCATGTCTACATATTCACGAACCGTAGGGTGACACACCTAAGGTTCGAAGTTGTTTTAAGTAGATATTGAATATGCGTTGGAGACCGAATGTTGTTCGGAATCTCAGATTGGATCCGAGACATCACGAGGAGATCCGGAATTGTCCGGAGAATAAGATTCATATAATGGGGATCATTTTCTAAGTTAGGAAATGTTCCAGAGTGTTTGTATGGGGATTCTAGAAGGTTTCGGAATGTTCCGGAAGGTTCTAGAAGATATCTTGGAGTTTATTTGAAAACCGAGATAATATAAGATAAGATAAGATAAGGGGAGTTTAAAGGGGAAACTTGGGGGGAAGGACTCTCCCCCCAAGCTCCCTAGTGCGCCGGCCCTAAGGGGTGGGCCTAGGGGTGGGAACCCTAGGCCACACCCCTCCCTCTATATATAGATGGGTGGAGGCGCCATCCCTCCTAGCCCCCTCCCACTCCAAACCCTAGCCGCCTCTCTCTTCCTCCTTCCATCTGCTCCGGCTTAGGCGAAGCCCTGCAGAATTCTCTACTCCACCACCACCACCACCACGCCGTCGTGCTGCTGGGATTGCGTGGAGAAGATCTACTACCTCCGCTGCTCGTTGGAACGGGGACAGGAAGGTCTACTTCTACTCCGCACGTGTGACCGTCTGCGGAAGCGCTGCCGGAACGCGGCGCCGGAAGGATCATCTACTCGATCTTGAGATCGGCAAGTGATCGACTACATCAACCACGTGATCCGATCTCGAACAAGGCTTTGGAAACTACAAGGGTTAGTACAGATCCATCTTGTTGCACTTGTCTAATAGATTAGATCTTGGCTTTTATCTAGATTAGATCTGGGTTTTGTTTGTTCTTGCGGTAGAAATTTTTTGTTTTCCATGATACGAACCCATCAGTGGTATCAGAGCCTTGTCTATGCGTAGATCTGTTGCACGAGTAGAACACAATGGTGTTGTGGGCGTTGGTGCTCGTGCCGTCTTTTGCTGTGTGTACTTTGCATCTTGCGGTATGGTGGGATGAAGCGGCTCGGGCTAACATTACATGTCATCGCACATGAGACTTGCTCCACGCTTGACGTGCAACTTGCTTTGCACAAGTGGCTTTGCGGGTGTCCGTCTCTCCCATCATAGTATAGATCAAATCTACACTTTGCACTTGATAGCACTTGTATCAACGTTGTGGTTCAGTTTCGTAGGTAAGATCCGTTCTTATTCGAAAGCCCCAAACCACGTAAAACTTGCAAAGAAAATTAGAGGCGTCTAACTTGTTTTTGCAGGGGTTTTGTGATGTGATATGGCCATCATGTGATTGTGATTACATTTGATGTATGCAATGATCCTTGTTGTAATATGGCAACCGGCAGGAGCCTAATGGTTGTCTTTAATTCTGTTAAGACCTGCGTGTCTATTCATCTTGTAATAGCTTTATTCCAAGTAGTTGAAATAGTTGCTTGTGATGATGGACAACCATGAAGCGGCGCCACTGACCTTGACGCAATGCTGGTGATGATGGAGATCATGTCCGTGCTTTGGAGATGGAGATCAAAGGCACAAGAAGAAAGGGCCATATCATGTCACATAATTATGAATTGCCTGTGATGTTAATCCTTTATGCATCTTGTATTGCTTAGATCGCGACGGTAGCATTATAAGATGATCCCTCTCACTAAATATCAAGTAATAAAAGTGTCCGTCCTTAGTTGGCACCATTGCTAAAGCTCGTCGTTTCGAAGCATCTCGTGATGATCGGGTGTGATAGATTCTACGTGTGCATACAACGGGTTCAAGCCAGATTTGCACATGCGGAAACTAAGGTTAATCTTGACGAGCCTAGCATGTACAGACATGGTCTCGGGACACGGAATACCGAAAGGTAGAGCACGAGTCATATGAATGATATGATGAACATGAAGATTGTTCGCCGATGAAACTACATCTTCTCTCATGAAGATCGGACTTGGTGTAGTGGACTTGGTTCGTGTAATCACTAAGACAATGTGAGGGGATGTTGTTTTGAGTGGGAGTTCACCTAGTTAATTTAAGAATTAAAGTTGAACTCAATTTATCATAAACTTAGTCTAAACTATTTGCAAATTTGTTGTAGATTATGGCGAACCTCTCCATCAATTTCAATGCGTTCCTAGAGAAAGAAAAACTTAAGAACAATGGAAGCAACTTCACGGACTGGCTCCGTGGTCTGAAGATTGTCCTCAGGGCTGGTCAGATGACCTATGTGCTCGATGCACCGCTAGGTGACCCACCTGCAGAAGATGCCACCGATGACGTAAAAAATGTTTACGCCACTCGGAAAAATCATTACTCCACAGTTCAGTGTGCCATCCTGTACGGTCTAGAAACGGAGCTTCAGAAGCGCTTTGAGCACCACGACCCGTTCGAGATCATTAAGGAGCTCAAGCTCATTTTTGAGACTCACGCGACCGTGGAGAGCTATGAGGCCTCCGAAAAGTTCTTTACCTGCAAGATGGAAGAGGGAAGCTCCATTAGCGAGCACGTGCTCACCATGTCTGGGCATGCAAACAAGCTCCAAGAGTTGGGGATAACGATTCCTAATGAGTTAGGGATTCACCGTGTCCTCCAATCACTACCACCGAGTTATAAGAACTTTGTGATGAACTACAATATGCACTGCATGAACAAGACGTTGCATGAACTATCGTCCATGCTGAAAACTGCTGAAGTGGAGATCAAGAAGGAGCACCAAGTGTTGATGGTCAAAAAGACCACCAATTTCAAGAAACAGGGCAAGCCTAAGAACAAGGGCAACTTCAAGAAGGACGGCAAGAAAGCTGCCGCACCTGCTAAGAAGCCCAAGGCTGGTCCTAAGCCTGAAACTGAATGCTTCTACTGCAAGGGTGCTGGTCACTGGAAGCGTAACTGCCCCAAGTACCTGGCAGATCTGAAGAACGGCAACATCAAGAAGAAAGGTATATTCGATATACATGTTATTGATGTGTATCTTACTAGTAATCGTAGTAGTGCCTGGGTATTTGATACTGGTTCGGTTGCTCATATTTGTAACTCGAAACAGGAGCTGCGGAATAAAGGAAGACTGGCGAGAGACGAGGTGACGATGCGCGTTGGAAATGGCTCCAAGGTTGATGTGATCGCCGTCGGCACGCTCCCTCTACATCTACCTTCGGGATTAGTTTTAAATTTAAATAATTGTTATTTGGTGCCTGCGTTAAGCATGAACATTATATCTGGATCTTGTTTATTGTGAGACGGTTACTCTTTTAAATCCAAGAATAAAGGTTGTTCGATTTATATGAGTAATATCCTTTATGGTAATGCACCTGAGATGAATGGTTTATTCTTACTTAATCTCGATAGTAGTGATACACATGTTCACAACATAGATGGTAAACGAACAAAATTGAATGATAATTCTACATACATGTGGCACTGTCGTCTTGGTCACATTGGAGTGAAGCGTATGAAGAAACTCCATTCTGATGGACTTCTTGAATCACTTGATTTTGAATCACTTGAAAGATGCGAAGCATGTCTAATGGGAAAAATGACTAAGACTCCATTCTCTGGAATAATGGAGCGAGCTACAGACTTATTGGAAATAATACATACCGATGTGTGCGGTCCAATGAGTGTAGCATCGCGTGGTGGATATCGTTATGTTCTCACTTTCACAGATGACTTAAGTAGATATGGGTATGTCTACTTTATGAAACATAAGTCTGAAACTTTCGAGAAGTTTAAGGAATTTCAAAGTGAAGTGGAAAATCAGCGTAACAAGAAGATTAAGTTTCTGCGTTCTGACCGCGGAGGTGAATATCTAAGTTATGAGTTTGGCATGCATTTAAAGAAATGTGGAATACTTTCGCAGTTGACACCGCCGAGAACACCACAGCGTAATGGTGTGTCCGAACGTCGTAATCGAACTCTCTTAGATATGGTTCGGTCTATGATGTCTCTTACAGATTTACCGCTATCTTTTTGGGGCTATGCATTAGAGACAGCCGCATTCACTTTAAATAGGGCACCATCTAAATCCGTTGAAACGACACCGTACGAATTGTGGTTTGGAAAGAAACCTAAGTTGTCGTTCCTTAAAGTTTGGGGTTGCGAAGCGTATGTAAAGAAGTTACAACCTGATAAGCTAGAACCCAAAGCGGAGAAATGTGTCTTCATAGGATACCCTAAAGAAACAATTGGGTATACCTTCTATCATAGATCCGAAGGCAAAATTTTCATTGCCAAGAATGGATCCTTTCTTGAGAAGGAGTTTCTCACGAAAGAAGTGACTGGAAGGAAAGTAGAACTCGACGAGGTTATTGAACCTTCTCGCGGGGTTGAGAGTAGCGCAGCACCGGAAGATGTTTTTGTGCCGCCTGCACCAACTGGAGAGGAAGCTAATGATGGTGATCATGAAACTTCGAACGAAGTTACTGCTGAACCTCGCAGGTCAACGAGGGTTCGTACCACTCCTGAGTGGTATGACTCTGCCTTGAACGTCATGTTGGTGGACAACACTGATGACCCTGTGACGTATGAAGAAGCTATGGTGAGCCCAGATTCCAACAAATGGCTAGAAGCCATGAAATCCGAAATGGGATCCATGTACGAAAACCAAGTATGGACTTTGGTGGACTTACCGGATGGCCGTAAGGCTGTCGAGAACAAATGGATTTTCAAAAGAAAAACAGATGCTGATGGTAATGTTACTGTCTATAAAGCTCGACTTGTAGCGAAAGGGTTCCGACAAATTCAAGGTGTTGACTATGATGAGACTTTCTCACCAGTAGCGAAGCTAAAGTCTGTGAGGATTTTGTTAGCAATTGTTGCATATTTCGATTATGAGATATGGCAGATGGATGTCAAAACGGCGTTCCTTAATGGTGACATTGAGGAAGAGTTGTACATGGTACAACCCAAGGGTTTTATCGATCCTAGTGAAGCTGACAAGGTATGCAAACTTCAGCGCTCCATTTATGGACTGAAGCAAGCATCCCGGAGTTGGAATCAACGTTTTGATAAAGTAATCAAAAACTTTGGATTTATACAAACTTATGGAGAAGCTTGTATTTACAAGAAAGTGAGTGGGAGCTCTGTAGCATTCCTAGTACTATATGTAGATGACATATTATTGATTGGGAATGATATAGAACTTCTTAATAGCGTCAAAGCCTATTTGAATAATAGTTTTTCAATGAAGGATCTTGGCGAAGCGACATATATTCTAGGCATCAAGATTTATAGAGATAGATCAAGACGCCTACTAGCGCTTTCACAAAGTACATACTTGGACAAAGTTCTAAAGAAGTTTAGAATGGAAGAGAGCAGGAAAGGGTTCGTGCCCATGTTGTCAGGTAAGACCTTGAGTAAGACTCAAAGTCCAGCTACGGTAGAAGATAGAGAGAAGATGAATAATGTTCCCTGTGCCTCAGCCATAGGTTCTATCATGTATGCCATGTTGTGTACAAGACCGGATATAGCACATGTTGTTAGTTTGACTAGCAGATATCAAAGTGATCCTGGAATGGAGCACTGGACAGCGGTCAAGAATATCCTTAAGTACCTGAATAGGACTAAGGATATGGTTCTTTCTTATGGAGGTGATGAACAGCTTGTTGTAAACAGTTACACTGATGCTAGTTGGAACACCGATCCAGATGACTCGAAGTCACAGTCTGGATACGTATTTATTTTGAATGGTGCTGCAGTGAGCTAGAGGAGTGCCAAGCAAAGTGTTGTGGCGAAATCTTCAACTGAATCGGAATACATAGCTGCTTCAGAGGCTGCACAAGAAGCCATATGGATGAAGGAGTTCATTACTGAACTTGGCGTGGTTCCTAGTGCGTTGGACCCGATGGCCATCTACTGTGACAACACAGGTGCCATAGCTAATGCACAGGAGCCAAGGTCACATAGCAAGCTGAAGCACATCAAGCTACGTTTCCATGCTATTCGCGAGTATGTCCGAGATGGTGACATAAAGATTTGCAAAGTACACACTGATCTGAATGTGGCAGATCCGTTGACTAAACCTCTCCCTAGAGCAAAGCATGACCAACACCAGAACGCCATGGGTGTTAGGTATATTACCATGTAATCTAGATTATTGACTCTAGTGCAAGTGGGAGACTGTTGGAGATATGCCCAAGAGGCAATAATAAAAGTGGTTATTATTATATCTTTGTGTCTATGATGAATGTTTGCATCCCATGCTATAACTGTATTATAAGGAAACACTAATACATGTGTGTTTTGTAAACATAAAGGAGTCCCTAGTAAGCCTCTTGTTAAACTAGCTTGTTGATTAATTGATGATCATGGTTTCCTGATCATGGACATTGGATGTCATTAATAACAAGGTTATATCATTAGGAGAATGATGTAATGGACACACACACCCATAGTAAGCATAGCATAAGATCAAGTCATGAAGTTCATATTACTACAAGCTTTCAAATACATAGTAATCTAATCCTTCGACCATGAGGTTGTGTTAATCACCATCACCTGATGGGTACTTTGATGACATCAAACACCACTTCGTAACTGGGTGGTTATAAAGGTGTCATTGGGTATTCTGAAAGTATGTGTTGAAGCGCATGGACCAAGATTGGGATTTGTCCATCCTTATGACGGATAGATATGCTCTGGGCCCTCTCGATGGAATGTCATCTAGTTAGCTTGCAAGCATGTGACTAGGTCACAAGGGATGGCATGACACGGAACGAGTAAAGAGTGCTTATCAGTAACAAGGTAGAACTAGGTATGGAGATACCGACGATCAAACCTTGGATAAGTAGAGTATCGCATGACAAAGGGAATTGGTTTCGTATGTTAATGGTTCTATCGATCACGAAGTCATCATTGAGTATGTGGGAGCCGTTATGGATCTCCAGATCCTGCTGATGGTTATTGATCGGAGAGGTGTCTTCATCATGTCTACATATTCACGAACCGTAGGGTGACACACTTAAGGTTCGAAGTTGTTTTAAGTAGATATTGAATATGCGTTGGAGACCGAATGTTGTTCGGAGTCTCGGATTGGATCCGAGACATCACGAGGAGATCCAGAATTGTCCGGAGAATAAGATTCATATAATGGGGATCATTTTCTAAGTTAGGAAATGTTCCAGAGTGTTTGTATGGGGATTCTAGAAGGTTTCGGAATGTTCCGGAAGGTTCTAGAAGATATCTTGGAGTTTATTTGAAAACCGAGATAAGATAAGATAATATAAGGGGAGTTTAAAGGGGAAACTTGGGGGGGAAGGACTCTCCCCCCAAGCTCCCTAGTGCGCCGGCCCTAAGGGGTGGGCCTAGGGGTGGGAACCCTAGGCCACACCCCTCCCTCTATATATAGAGGGGTGGAGGCGCCACCCCTCCAAGCCCCCTCCCACTCCAAACCCTAGCCGCCTCTCTCTTCCTCCTTCCATCTGCTCCGGCTTAGGCGAAGCCCTGCAGAATTCTCTACTCCACCACCACCACCACGCCGTCGTGCTGCTGAGATTGCGTGGAGAAGATCTACTACCTCCGCTGCTCGCTGGAACAGGGAGAGGAAGGTCTACTTCGACTCCGCACGTGCGACCATCTGCGGAAGCGCTGCCGGAACGCGGCGCCGGAAGGATCATCTACTCGATCTTGAGATCGGCAAGTGATCGACTACATCAACCACGAGATCCGATCTCGAACAAGGCTTTGGAAACTACAAGGGTTAGTACAGATCCATCTCGTTGCACTTGTCTAATAGATTAGATCTTGGCTTTTATCTAGATTAGATCTGGGTTTTGTTCGTTCTTGCGGTAGAATTTTTTTGTTTTCCATGATACGAACCCATCAGTGGTATCAGAGCCTTGTCAATGCGTAGATCTGTTGCACGAGTAGAACACAACGGTGTTGTGGGCGTTGGTGCTCGTGCCGTCTTTTGCTGTGTGTACTTTACATCTTGCGGTATGGTGGGATGAAGCGGCTCGGGCTAACATTACATGTCATCGCACATGAGACTTGCTCCACGCTTGACGTGCAACTTGCTTTGCCCAAGTGGCTTTGCGGGTGTCCGTCTCTCCCATCATAGTATAGATCAAATCTACACTTTGCACTTGATAGCACTTGTATCAACGTTGTGGTTCAGTTTCGTAGGTAAGATTCGTTCTTATTCGAAAGCCCCAAAGCACGTAAAACTTGCAAAGAAAATTAGAGGCGTCTAACTTGTTTTTGCAGGGGTTTTGTGATGTGATATGGCCATCATGTGATTGTGATTACATTTGATGTATGCAATGATCCTTGTTGTAATATGGCAACCGGCAGGAGCCTAATGGTTGTCTTGAATTCTGTTAAGACCTGCGTGTCTATTCATCTTGTAATAGCTTTATTCCAAGTAGTTGTAATAGTTGCTTGTGATGATGGACAACCATGAAGCGGCGCCACTAACCTTGACGCAATGCTGGTGATGATGGAGATCATGTCCGTGCTTTGGAGATGGAGATCAAAGGCACAAGAAGAAAGGGCCATATCATGTCACATTAATTATGAATTGCCTGTGATGTTAATCCTTTATGCATCTTGTATTGCTTAGATCGCGACGGTAGCATTATAAGATGATCCCTCTCACTAAATATCAAGTAATAAAAGTGTTCGTCCTTAGTTGGCACCGTTGCTAAGACTCATCGTTTCGAAGCATCTCGTGATGATCGGGTGTGATAGATTCTACGTGTGCATACAACGGGTGCAAGCCAGAATTGCACATGCGGAAACTAAGGTTAATCTTGACAAGCCTAGCATGTACAGACATGGTCTCGGGACACGGAATACCGAAAGGTAGAGCACGAGTCATATGAATGATATGATGAACATGAAGATTGTTCGCCGATGAAACTACATCTTCTCTCGTGAAGATCGGACTTGGTGTAGTGGACTTGGTTCGTGTAATCACTAAGACAATGTGAGGGATGTTGTTTTGAGTGGGAGTTCACCTAGTTAATTTAAGAATTAAAGTTGAAGTCAATTTATCATAAACTTAGTCTAAACTACTTGCAAATTTGTTGTAGATTATGGCGAACCTCTCCATCAATTTCATTGCGTTCCTAGAGAAAGAAAAACTTAAGAACAATGGAAGCAACTTCACGGACTAGCTCCGTGGTCTGAAGATTGTCCTCAGGGCTGGTCAGATGACCTATGTGCTCGATGCACCTCTAGGTGACCCACCTGCAGAAGATGCCACCGATGACGTAAAAAATGTTTACGCCACTCAGAAAAATCATTACTCCATAGTTCAGTGTGCCATCCTGTACGGTCTAGAAACGGAGCTTCAGAAGCGCTTTGAGAACCACGACCCGTTCAAGATCATTAAGGAGCTCAAGCTCATTTTTGAGACTCACGCGGCCGTGGAGAGCTATGAGGCCTCCGAAAAGTTCTTTACCTGCAAGATGGAAGAGGGAAGCTCCGTTAGCGAGCACGTGCTCACCATGTCTGGGCACGCAAACAAGCTCCAAGAGTTGGGGATAACGATTCCTAATGAGTTAGGGATTCACCATGTCCTCCAATCACTGCCACCGAGTTATAAGAACTTTGTGATGAACTACAATATGCACTGCATGAACAAGACGTTGCCTGAACTATCGTCCATGCTGAAAACTACTGAAGTGGAGATCAATAAGGAGCACCAAGTGTTGATGGTCAATAAGACCACCAATTTCAAGAAACAGGGCAAGCCTAAGAACAAGGGCAACTTCAAGAAGGACGACAAGAAAGCTGCCGCACCTGCTAAGAAGCCCAAGGCTGGTCCTAAGCCTGAAACCGAATGCTTCTATTGCAAGGGTGCTGGTCACTGGAAGCGTAACTGCCCCAAGTACCTGGCAGATATGAAGAACGGCAACATCAAGAAGAAATGTATATTCGATATACATGTAATTGATGTGTATCTTACTAGTAATCGTAGTAGTGCCTAGGTATTTGATACTGGTTTGGTTCCTCATATTTGTAACTCGAAATAGGAGCTGCGGAATAAACGAAGACTGGCGAGAGACGAGGTGACGATGCGCGTTGGAAATGGCTCCAAGGTTGATGTGATCGCTGTCGGCACGCTCCCTCTACATCTACCTTCAGGATTAGTTTTAAATTTAAATAATTGTTATTTGGTGCCTGCGTTAAGCATGAACATTATATCTAGATCTTATTTATTGCGAGACGGTTACTCTTTTAAATCCGAGAATAAATGTTGTTCGATTTATATGAGTAATATCCTTTATGGTAATGCACCTGAGATGAATGGTTTATTCTTACTGAATCTCGATAGTAGTGATACACATGTTCACAACATAGATGCTAAACGAACAAAATTGAATGATAATTCTACATACATGTGGCACTGTCGTCTTGGTCACATTGGAGTGAAGCGTATGAAGAAACTCCATTCTGATGGACTTCTTGAATCACTTGATTTTGAATCACTTGAAAGATGCGAAGCATGTCTAATGGGAAAAATGACTAAGACTCCATTCTCTGGAATAATGGAGCGAGCTACAGACTTATTGGAAATAATACATACCGATGTGTGCGGTCCAATGAGTGTAGCATCGCGTGGTGGATATCGTTATGTTCTCACTTTCACAGATGACTTAAGTAGATATGGGTATGTCTACTTTGTGAAACATAAGTCTGAAACTTTCGAGAAGTTTAAGGAATTTCAAAGTGAAGTGGAAAATCAGCGTAACAAGATTAAGTTTCTGCGTTCTGACCACGGAGGTGAATATCTAAGTTATGAGTTTGGCATGCATTTAAAGAAATGTGGAATACTTTCGCAGTTGACACCGCCGGGAACACCACAGCGTAATGGTGTGTCCGAACGTCGTAATCGAACTCTCTTAGATATGGTTCGGTCTATGATGTCTCTTACAGATTTACCGCTATCTTTTTGGGGCTATGCATTAGAGACAGCCGCATTCACTTTAAATAGGGCACCATCTAAATCCGTTGAAACGACACCGTACCAATTGTGGTTTGGAAAGAAACCTAAGTTGTCGTTCCTTAAAGTTTGGGGTTGCGAAGCATATGTAAAGAAGTTACAACCTGATAAGCTAGAACCCAAAGCGGAGAAATGCGTCTTCATAGGATACCCTAAAGAAACAATTGGGTATACCTTCTATCATAGATCCGAAGGAAAAGTTTTCGTTGCCAAGAATGGATCCTTTCTTGAGAAGGAGTTTCTCTCGAAAGAAGTGACTGGAAGGAAAGTAGAACTCGACGAGGTTATTGAACCTTCTCTCGGGGTTGAGACTAGCGCAACACCGGAAGATGTTTTTGTGCCGCCTGCACCAACTGGAGAGGAAGCTAATGATGGTGATCATGAAACTTCCAACGAAGTTACTGCTGAACCTCGCAGGTCAATGAGGGTTCGTAACACTCCTGAGTGGTATGACTCTGCCTTGAACGTCATGTTGGTGGACAACACTGATGACCCTGCGACGTATGAAGAAGCTATGGTGAGCCCAGATTCTGACAAATGGCTAGAAGCCATGAAATCCGAAATGGGATCCATGTATGAAAACCAAGTATGGACTTTGGTGGACTTACCGGATGGCCGTAAGGCTGTCGAGAACAAATGGATTTTCAAAAGAAAAACAGATGCTGATGGTAATGTTACTGTCTATAAAGCTCGACTTGTCGCGAAAGGGTTCTGACAAATTCAAGGTGTTGACTATGATGACACTTTCTCACCAGTAGCGAAGCTAAAGTCTGTGAGGATTTTGTTAGCAATTGCTGCATATTTCGATTATGAGATATGGCAGATGGATGTCAAAACAGCGTTCCTTAATGGTGACATTGAGGAAGAGTTGTACATGGTACAACCCAAGGGTTTTGTCGATCCTAGTGAAGCTGACAAGGTATGCAAACTTCAACGCTCCATTTATGGACTGAAGCAAGCATCCCGGAGTTGGAATCAACGTTTTGATAAAGTAATCAAAAACTTTGGATTTATACAAACTTATGGAGAAGCTTGTATTTACAAGAAAGTGAGTGGGAGCTCTGTAGCATTCCTAGTACTATATGTAGATGACATATTGTTGATTGGGAATGATATAGAACTTCTTAATAGCGTCAAAGCCTATTTGAATAATAGTTTTTCAATAAAAGATCTTGGCCAAGCGGCATATATTCTAGGCATCAAGATTTATAGAGATAGATCAAGACGCCTACTAGCACTTTCACAAAGTACATACTTGGACAAAGTTCTAAAGAAGTTTAGAATGGAAGAGAGCAGGAAAGGGTTCGTGCCCATGTTGTCAGGTAAGACCTTGAGTAAGACTCAAAGTCCAGCTACGGCAGAAGATAGAGAGAAGATGAATAATGTTCCCTATGCCTCAGCCATAGGTTCTATCATGTATGCCATGTTGTGTACAAGACCGGATATAGCACATGCTGTTAGTTTGACTAGCAGATATCAAAGTGATCCTGGAATGGAGCACTGGACAGCGGTCAAGAATATCTTTAAGTACCTGAATAGGACTAAGGATATGGTTCTTTCTTATGGAGGTGATGAACAACTTGTTGTAAACAGTTACACTGATGCTAGTTGGAACACCGATCCAGATGACTCGAAGTCACAGTCTGGATACGTATTTATTTTGAATGGTGCTGCAGTGAGCTAGAGGAGTGCCAAGCAAAGTGTTGTGGAGAAATCTTCAACTGAATCGGAATACATAGCTGCTTCGGAGGCTGCACAAGAAGCCATATGGATGAAGGAGTTCATTACTGAACTTGGCGTGGTTCCTAGTGCGTTGGACCCGATGTCCATCTACTGTGACAACACAGGTGCCATAGCTAATGCACAGGAGCCAAGGTCACATAGCAAGCTGAAGCACATCAAGCTACGTTTCCATGCTATTCGCGAGTATGTCCGAGATGGTGACATAAAGATTTGCAAAGTACACACTGATCTGAATGTGGCAGATCCGTTGACTAAACCTCTCCCTAGAGCAAAGCATGACCAACACCAGAACGCCATAGGTGTTAGGTATATTACCATGTAATCTAGATTATTGACTCTAGTGCAAGTGGGAGACTATTGGAGATATGCCCAAGAGGCAATAATAAAAGTGGTTATTATTATATCTTTGTGTTTATGATGAATGTTTGCATCCCATGCTATAATTGTATTATAAGGAAACACTAATAGATGTGTGTTTTGTAAACATAAATGAGTCCCTAGTAAGCCTCTTGTTAAACTAGCTTGTTGATTAATTGATGATCATGGTTTCCTGATCATGGACATTGGATGTCATTAATAACAAGGTTATATCATTAGGAGAATGATGTAATGGACACACACACCCATAGTAAGCATAGCATAAGATCAAGTCGTGAAGTTCATATTGCTACAAGCTTTCAAATACATAGTAATCTAATCCTTCGACCATGAGGTTGTGTTAATCACCATCACCGGATGGGTACTTTGATTACATCAAACACCACTTCGTAACTGGGTGGTTATAAAGGTGTCATTGGGTATTCTGAAAGTATGTGTTGAAGCGCATGGACCAAGATTGGGATTTGTCCATCCTTATGACGGATAGATATGCTCTGGGCCCTCTCGGTGGAATGTCATCTAGTTAGCTTGCAAGCATGGCACTAGGTCACAAGGGATGGCATGACACGGAACGAGTAAAGAGTGCTTATCAGTAACAAGGTAGAACTAGGTATGGAGATACCGACGATCAAACCTCGGATAAGTAGAGTATCACGTGACAAAGGGAATTGGTTTCGTATGTTAATGGTTCTATCGATCACGAAGTCATCGTTGAGTATGTGGGAGCCGTTATGGATCTCCAGATCCCACTGATGGTTATTGATCAGAGAGGTGTCTTCATCATGTCTACATATTCACGAACCGTAGGGTGACACACTTAAGGTTCGAAGTTGTTTTAAGTATATATTGAATATGCGTTGGAGACCGAATGTTGTTCGGAGTCTCGGATTGGATCCGAGACATCACGAGGAGATCCGGAATTGTCCGGAGAATAAGATTCATATAATGGGGTTCATTTTCTAAGTTAGGAAATGTTCCAGAGTGTTTGTATGGGGATTCTAGAAGGTTTCGGAATGTTCCGGAAGGTTCTAGAAGATATCTTGGAGTTTATTTGAAAACCGAGATAAGATAAGATAAGATAAGGGGAGTTTAAAGGGGAAACTTGGGGGGGAAGGACTCTCCCCCCAAGCTCCCTAGTGCGCCGGCCCTAAGGGGTGAGCCTAGGGGTGGGAACCCTAGGCCACACCCCTCCCTCTATATATAGAGGGGTGTAGGCGCCACCCCTCCAAGCCCCCTCCCACTCCAAACCCTAGCCGCCTCTCTCTTCCTCCTTCCATCTGCTCCGGCTTAGGCGAAGCCCTGCAGAATTCTCTACTCCACCACCACCACCACGCCGTCGTGCTGCTGAGATTGCGTGGAGAAGATCTACTACCTCCGCTGCTCGCTGGAACAGGGAGAGGAAGGTCTACTTCGACTCCGCACGTGCGACCATCTGCGGAAGCGCTGCCGGAACGCGGCGCCGGAAGGATCATCTACTCGATCTTGAGATCGGCAAGTGATCGACTATATCAACCACGAGATCCGATCTCGAACAAGGCTTTGGAAACTACAAGGGTTAGTACAGATCCATCTCGTTGCACTTGTCTAATAGATTAGATCTTGGCTTTTATCTAGATTAGATCTGGGTTTTGTTCGTTCTTGCGGTAGAAATTTTTTGTTTTCCATGATACGAACCCATCAGCGATGGCGCGTGATCTGAATCGAGGAGGTGGCTGAGTCACTGCGGCGAGGCGCGCATGCATGCGGACGGCGCATGTGAATCGACTTAATGGCTCTGGTGCGACGAATCGCTACGCTGAGGCGTGCATGCATGGCGACGTCCTTGCTTCCCGCGCATGCATGGCCACGTCGTTGCTTCCCGCACATGCCTAGAAAGACTGAGACCTAGCGTGCCCGCGCATTGCACAACATACACGAGCACAGACCGCGACATGGCCCAACAGTCCATCTAGCGTGCCCGCTCGAAAAAAAAGCGTCCAGCCAATCAGATAGCAGAATGAGCTTCTCGCGGATCGCCCAAGCTTGCCCATAGATTCCTTCTAGAAGGACGATCAGACGGCTACAGTTCAGCCTTAGGGTTACATCAACGGTCATTGTTCAGTGCTAGGGTTAGATTGTTCATGGTTTGGAAGCGAGTTTGACTAGGGTTTGACCAAATACTCAAATGCGTTTGAATTAGTTTTAAGTTTCAAAAACCACACCAAAGCTTCATTTTGGAGTGACTAAGAAGGGTCCGGGCTTAGTTTTTCATTTTCTTTTGATAAACTTGTTTAAATGTTGGTCAAAGTTAGGTTTGACCAAATAGTCAAATGAGCATAAAAAATTCAAAAAAAATCAAAAAAATGAAAAACCTATGCACATAGTCTTCTTATGTCATATACTAAGGATTTAAGTCGATAAACAAGGTCTACATAGTTTCAAACAAAAGGTTGATGTACAATATGTGATATCTCGAACTCTGTTGTACGAAGTCGAGGGTTCAGATAAGGGGTTTAGGTTTGGATCATGAAAAGTTTCAAAAACCACACCAAGGCTTCATTTTGGAGTGACTAAGAAGGATCCAGGCTTAGTTTTTCATTTTCTTTTGAAAAACTTTTTTAAATGTTGGTCAAAGTTAGGTTTGACCAAATAGTCAAATGAGCATAAAAATTAAAAAAAAATCAAAAAAATGAAAAACCTGTGCACATAGTCTTCTTATGCCATATACTAAGGATTCAAGTCGATAAACAAGGTCTACATAGTTTCAAACAGAAGGTTCATGTATAATATGCGATATCTAGAACTCTGTTGTACGAAGTCGAGGGTTCAGAGCAGGGGTTTAGGTTTGGATCATGAAAAGTTTCAAAAACCACACCAAAGCTTCTTTTTGGAGTGACTAAGAAGGATCCAGGCTTAGTTTTTCATTTTCTTTTGAAAAACTTGTTTAAATGTTCGTCAAAGTTAGGTTTGACCAAATAGTCAAATGAGCATAAAAAATTCAAAAAAATGAAAAACCTGCGCACATAGTCTTCTTATGTCATATACTAAGGATTCAAGTCGATAAACAAGGTCTACATAGTTTCAAACAGAAGGTTCATGTACAATATGCGATATCTCGAACGCTATTGTACGAAGTCAAGGGTTCAGAGAAGGGGTTTAGGTTTGGATCATGAAAAGTTTCAAAACCACACCAAAGCTTCATTTTGGATTAACTAAGAAGGATCCAGGCTTAGTTTTTCATTTTATTTTGAAAAACATGTTTAAATGTTGGTCAAAGTTAGGTTTGACCAAATAGTCAAATGAGCATAAAAAATTCAAAAAAAATCAAAAAAATCAAAAACCTGTGCACATAGTCTTCTTATGTCATATACTAAGGATTCAAGTCAATAAACAGGGTCTACATAGTTTGAAACAGAAGGTTCATGTACAATATGCGATATCTCGAACTTTGTTATACGAAGTCGAGGGTCTAGAGAAGGGGTTTAGGTTTGGACCATGAAAAGTTTCAAAAACCACACCAAAGCTTCATTTTGGAGTGACTAAGAAGGATCCAAGCTTAGTTTTTCATTTTCTTTTGAAAAACTTGTTTAAATGTTGGTCAAAGTTAGGTTTGACCAAATAGTCAAATGAGCATACAAAATTCAAAAAAAAAACAAAAAAATGAAAAACATGCGCAGATAATCTTCTTATGTCATATACTAAGGATTCAAGTAGATAAACAAGGTCTACATAGTTTCAAATAGAAGGTTCATGTACAATATGCGATATCTCGAATTCTGTTGTACGAAGTCAAGGGTTCAGAGAAGGGGTTAGGTTTGGATCATGAAAAGTTTCAAAAACCACACCAAAGCTTTATATAAACAAAGTTAAGTTTAACCAAATAGTCTTCTTATGTCATATAAACAAAGTCTACAAACTTGGAAACACAAATACAACAACATTGGTCCAAATAAGCATTGCAACATCCAATTAACATAGATCCAACATTATTCAAACCAAATACAACAACATTCATAATGTTTCAAACATTATACCTGGTTCTTGCCACCACTTTGCTCCTTGTGTTTCTTGCCACCACTTTGCTCCTCGTGATCATTGTGCTTATTGCCACCACTTTCCTCCTTGTGCTCTTCTCTTCTACTCTTCTCCTCTTTGTTGGAGGCACCTCAAGTACCTCAGAGCTCACTGCCACCACTTTGTTCAGACCTACCACAGAGCTATACAACCCAAACATAAAGGGTTGTGAGATCATGTCAAGTGATAAATGTAAAATAGTATTGGCAAGATTTACATACCAAGCAGAACTCACAACCATAGAAGGTTGGTCACCATCATTTGGAGCCTCAGTTGGAGCATTATTTTGCTCATCAGTTTGATAATTATTTGGAGCCTCAATTTGATCATCATTTGGATCGTCAGTTGGAGCATTATTTTGCTCATCAATTTGATCATCATTTGGAGCCTCAATTGGATCATCATTTGGAGCCTCATTTTGATCATCATTTTGATCATCAGTTTGATAATCATCTGAAGCCTCATTTTGATCATCATTTGGAGCCTCATTTTGATCATTGTCTGCAACCGGCTGCTGACCATCATTTTCATCATTGAAACACTCTCCGAACACTGGATCTACTGCATTATCACAATACTTTGCAAAATGACCAGACCCACCACATCTTGTGCACTTACGGTTCCTTGCTCCAAGTCCAGCTCCTTCGTTGTGAGGTCTTATTCGAATCTTCCTCGGTCTACCTGCTGCTCTCTTCAAAACTGGAGCACAAGGTTAGAAACCAGGGTCCACTATGTCCCATTGTTGTTTTCCCTACAAAGCAGGTAAGGCATGTGCATATGTAGCTTTGAACCTTGCAACAGAGTAGTATTCATGCACATACTGTTGTATGTTCCCTGCTTGACCAGAGAGAGTTGTGATGAAAAACAAGGCATGAATGCATGGCAACCTAGTTATCTTCCATTGCCTACAACTGCAAGTTCTAGCTTCTAAATCCACTGGATATCTCCATTCCCTCTTCTCTTTATCCAAAAATGACACCTCTGCTGTGGTGGCCGAGCAAAGAGTCATGTCGATTTCCAAGCCTCTTGTTTTGTGCTTCAATTCATTCATCACGGAAGGGATGATAATGTGGCCCATGAATTTTTCCGCAGCTATTCCTACACAAACATGAAACTTCTTAATGTATTCTATCCTTATCTTGTCAAGAAAATCCACCAAATAAAGACCCTTTAGTTTCCGGATCGTTGCATTGAAAGACTCTACAAGATTATTGTGCACATAGTCAACTTTTCTCAGTTCACTAAATTGGCTTCTGGCCCATAACTTGGAGTGGTCTGTTTCCAAGTATTCCTTCACTTTGTCATTCTTGTATAGCTGCATCATGTGGTAGTTGTGCTTCTTCACACTACAAGTCAAAGATGCTAGCCAAAAATTGTCGGCATACACCTTTCCTTTGAATTTCTTCCCAAAATTTGCAGCAAGGTGACGCATGCATTCCCTATGCTCTACTCCAGGGAACTTATTGTCCACGGACACTTCTAAACCCTTGCAGGCATCTGTATGAATTACCAACCCATTGGGATGTGCAATAGCGTGGCGTAGATTCTGCAAAAACCAAGTCCAGCTCTCCTCAGACTCTGTCTCTAACACACCATACACCACTAGAAATACAAAATTGTGTCCATCAACTGCACAAGCTGCTACTAACTGTCCTTTAAACCTCCCTATGAGGAAATTTGAATCAATAGCTAAATAAGGCCTACAACCTTCCAAAAAACCTGGAGATAAGCCTCAAAGTAGATAAAAACCCTCCTGAAGCATTCCTTGGTCATTATCACTCCCCTCAACGTGTACTCCACAGAGTGGTGGTCAATATCTACAATACTACCTGGGCTGGTCCTCTCCACTTCACCTTTGAATGAATACAACATTTTAAAACTTTCCTGCCAATTACCATAAATAGATTCCATAACATGGTGTTTACCATTGAACACCCTCATGTATGGTATCTCTATCTTGAACTTTTCTTTAAGGTTCCTCTACAACTCCTTTGTACCCACCTGATGGTTTTCTGTCACCCACCGCTTTACTTTATCAGCCACCCATCTTGACTTGGCTCTACTGATTGTTTTATTTCTAAGGGTTGATTCTAGGCATGTGTGCCTAAAAGGGTTCACTTTGACTTGAATATTCGTGTTATTTCGCATTTTAGATGCGTGCATCCTCCATGGACAATCATCAGTCGGACAGTGCACTCTATAACGAATAGTGTCGCTATGGTCAACTACAAATGTACGTTCTGCTTTGATGCAGTACGTCACAAGTGCATTTCTACACTCACTCATGGATGAAAAAATGGAACCTTCTTCGATCTGAGGGTTCTTAGGGTCCCATTGAATAGGTGGAAGGTCTTCATGCTCACGCTCCTCATCATCAATTACAGAAGCATCATTGTCAGCCTCATCTTGGTTTTCGGCATGACATGCCCGTCGTAAATTCAGAACAACATCAGAATATAGCCTCTCTTCATCATCTACGTAGTCAGGCTCCACTTCTCGGGGGACCCTAATGCTGGTGCCCACGCTTGTCGAGCCACCACGTCGTTGTGCACTAACTAAAGGTCCTCTAACTAAACTATTCTGTCTAGAGCTGCCATTACGACGACATGATTCTGCCCGAGAAGGTCCAAGTGCTGGCACAACCACGTCATTTTGCAGCCTCACATGAAGTTTTCCTTTCTCCTTATGCTTAGCAAACATGGTAGCGAGCTCTGCATCATTGCTAACTTTCACCCATTCAGTTCCTCCAGCATAGTATCTGAATTCCACTTCATCATGCAAACCCCAAGGATATGGACTACAAATTACCTCCCCAAACTGTCTAAAACTCCAATTACAATCCATTGGCAATGTATAATTGAACCCTCCTTGGAATTTCTTGTTATCATTTGCATCCACGATGTACCGGTCCCTTCTAATGTTTACCAAGAAAGCAAACCGCAACTCCATCCTAACCCACAAAAAACAGAGAGACAATTAGCACACACATACCAAAATCAACCAAAAAACTAATTAAACCATGTGGAATCGACTATTGCAATGCACCAAAATGCTCAATGGTAACAATACTTACCCCTCGGGAACCCAGTCGTGGATGCGGAGGGTCTCCGACCCGACCCCTACCTCGTCAAGGTCATCGCTGCCGCTCGCCATTTCATCGAGCAGGTGGCAGGCGCACTGGCGGAAACAAGCGCCCTATCGATAGCATCTCAAGACGGCGGCAGCGGAGCAGGTGGCGGCGGAGCAAGTGGAGGTGGAGCAGGTGGCGTCAGAGGAACGGGCGGTGGAGCAGGTGGACACGCCGGACGGCCGTGGCGGCCCTAGTGGTGGCGGGAGCAGGGGTGGTTCGAGAGCGAGAATAGGGGGCGATGGTGCTCGTGGTCCCACCTGTAAGATCAAGGGGCGAGAAAAGGGGCGGGAGCACCGTTGCGCGGTCCCACCTGTAAGATCTGGACCCACCCGACCACTAATGGCACGAGACGGAATCGGGCCAAAACTGGCCATTTGGCCTCGCCAGAGCAGATGCGCCCGAGGCAGTGGTAAAACTGAGGACGATTTGGCTCTAGTGTCAAAACTGAGTACATAGAAGCCTCAAGTGGCAAACGAATAAATAACCCTATACTATCAGCCAGTCTGACTATAGATATCGGTTGCATCTAGTAACCATATGTTCCCGCTGGTCCGCGGGTAGAAGGACAGACCAAAGCTGAATCCAATAATGTGAATCCATATGATAATCTGCAAAAAATTGAAACTCAAAACTTCATGGTGTTTCGACACTTCCAAATGGACCAACATAAAGCAGAAACACCTATGCCTATTTTTTATTTATTTTTCTTATATCAATCCAATTTGACCAGTTCCCAAATATATATTTGTGATATTGGTGGGTGAGCGAATATTGTAAGTGAAGAAAAAATCGCCAAATAATTTTTGCAAATGAATAGGAAATAAATAAATTCTCAATGGGTTCCTGCATATTACCAAAACAACACTTTTTTTGCATACATCCCAATTCTTTTTTGCAAAGTTGTCATTTGTGAGAAAAACTTTCCTATTATGGAAACACGTGAAAAAATTATCTTAAGTAGGAGTTTTAGCTTCCATAAGTACCCTCTTAGGAATCTATGATGTCTATTTATAAGGCCTTCATACATATATTTCACCGAGAAGACAACTGAAGAAGTGAGTTCCCACACGAAAGTATCCCGTGGGTCGGTCAAGTTTACTACCGTTAATCTATGACATAAGTGAAGCCACACCACCCATTTATTGCATGTTAATGTATTTCTCAAACCAATGTTTAGAGGCACTCTGGATGAGACCACACAAACATGTTTCCATTGTACTATATGTTATATAAAGTGTGATATTGGTTAGTGAGAGATGTCTCTCCTAACCAAACATCGTCCCAAAATCTAGTACACGTGCTAGTGGCAAAAATCTAGTACCCCTAGCAAAGAACTATTCATTTACTCGCATGAGGTCCTCCCAAAAAGTGTTGGAATTTGAGGTGTTTGCATGTGCGCTTTTGGTCCAATAACAAATACAAATTCTGAAATTCTCTTTGGCCCATTATTTGTGGCAGCTCATGTGTGTGCCAGTGGTGCTAAAGTTTAGTCCCACATTTCTAGTTGAGTAGAGTTACACCTCCTTATATATTAAGCTATTCCACCACTCACTAAGGTGTGAGAAGAAGAGCAGCTCCCGGGCACTCCTCCTCCGACGCCGCCCGTCTCGCCACGCCGCGGGTTGCGGAATCTCGCTGAGCCGAGCTTTATTTTTGCTGTTCGGGAAAATTAATCATGGATTAATGATGAGTCATTAACGTACGCATTAACTAGTCAGCCTAATCGGACGTGGGCTGAGCCTCACGATCTCCCTGACCTGCACTAAATAAGCATATGCGTGCTAAACCTAATCGACATTGTCTATCACACACGTCTCCTTCCAGTCTATTGTGCCGTCGCCTTCATCTTCCTCATCCCGTCTTGCGGCGTGTACCGCACATCGGGACAGTAGGCCTGCGGAACCCCGTCTCTTGTGAACCTGTACGGGTGAGGGGCGATTAGGTTTTTGGAGAGCGCTCAAGCGTAATTACTGGCAACCACGATGTCATCCGACGACGAGTTCCCGAACGACAACTTCTTTCCTTAGGTCACTGATCTCTTCGGCAACCTCAACATCGACGACAACGCTGTTGCTGCAATTGCTGTGGCTGCTCCTGCTGCCACTTCACCGTACATATCCTGAACTTTCTCTTTCAGATTTTGCTAGAGTTCTTTATTCTAGTGCTTGGTCTAGATGTGATAGGTTTATCTTATTTAGATGTAATATGTTCATCTACTTTGTTAATATACATGATTAGTTTTGATACTATTTGTATGATCATGCTTTATCAGTTTATTATTTGGATTAAATCATATGGATTATTGCTTATATTTTCAACAATCCAAAAACCTGATTATATGCTATTGAATTCCACTAGTGTAGTCGCGGCTACTAGACCGCCTTCTTTTGATGGTATGCACTATAAGAGATGGTGCACGAGAGAATTTCTATGGTTTGAAAACCTAAACTGCTATAGCACCACTCTTAGCAAACTTGAAGGAGATCTTTCTGTTGAGCAGGAAGCGGCCTTTAAGAAAGCCGATACCATGTTTCTGGAGGCTCTTTTCAGTGTTCTTGGGGACAACATTTTTTAGCCATATATGTCATTTGATAATGGCAAAAGACGTGTGGGATGCGCTCAAGGCCAAGTTTGGGGTCTCGGACGCAGGCACTGAGTTGTATGCGATGGAGCAATTCTATAACTACAAGATGGTTGATGAGCGCTCCGTCATTGACAATCTCATGAGATACAATCACTTGCCAAACAACTTGAGCAGTTCAAGTATACCTTACCGGACAAGTTTGTGGCTGGAGGCATTATTGGCATGATTCCTCCTTTGTGGTGGAACTTTGCTACTTCTCTAAAACATAAGAGACAAGATTTTTCCATTACGGATCTCATCGGGTATCTTCATGTGGAAGAGAAGGTGAGAGGAAAGGACATACGTGCTTGAGGTTTTGAGGAGCTTCTAGTGCCAATTTGGTATAGAAGAAAAACTTTCAATCCTACAAGTTCAAGAATAAGAACAAATTTGAAGAACAAGGGAAGTTTGATGGCAAGAACAAGGCCACACACTCAACCAACTTCAAGAAGAAAACTGATAAGAAGAAAGGATCTTGCCACATTTGTGGTGATCCTGATCATTGGGATCCTAGCTGTCCTAATCCCTTTGACAAGCGTCAACATGGGAACTATGGAAAGACCTCTAATGTTGTTATTAGCGATACTAAGTTGAAGGACGTTGGGTATGGTATTTTACCTACTATCCTTTCAGTATGTTATTCTCCTGAATGGTGGATTGACACGGGCGCTAATACACATGTATGTTCTGATATTTCCATGTTTTCTTGTTATCAGGTCTCAAGGACTTCTTCCGTGCTGATGGGAAATGGCTCACGTGCTTCTGTTCATGGTGTTGATACGGTAAATCTAAAGTTTACTTAAGGAAAGACCATACAGCTGAAGAATGTGCAACACGTTCCCTCCATTAATAAGAATCTCGTTAGTGGATCGCTTCTATGTTGAGATGGTTTTAAGTTGGATTTTGAGTCCAATAAAGTTGTAATTTCTAAATATGTACAATTTGTCGGAAAGGATTATGAGTGCGGAGGTATGTTCCGCTTATCTTTGTCAGACTCGTGTACTAAAGTTATTAATCATGTTTGCAATGATAATGAGTCCAATATCTGGCATTCACGACTCTATCATATTAACTTTGGTTGCATGACGTGGCTAGCCAATATGAGTTTAATTCCGAAGTTCACTTCTGTCAATGGTTCTAAGTGCCAAGTTTGCGTTCAAGCAAAGCAACCCCGCAAGTCTCATATGGCTGTGGAACTGAGAAACTTAGCACCGCTGAAACTTATACATTCAGATCTATGTGTGAAGAATGGTGTTTTAACCAAAGGTGCAAAAAGGTATTTCATGATGTTGATTGATGACTCCACTACATACTGCTATGTTTATCTTCTGCATCTAAAGATGAAGCTTTGAATTATTTCAAAATCTATAAAGCTGAAGCAGAAAACCAACTTGATCATAAAATCAAGCGGCTAAGGTCGGATCATGGTGGAGAGTACTTTTCAAATGAATTTGATTTATTATGTATGGAACATGGTATTATACATGCGAGGACGCCTTCCTATTCACCTCAGTCAAATGGGGTGTCCGAAAGAAAGAACCACACTCTAACTGATTTAGTTAATGCCATGTTAGATACATCGTGTCTTTCTAAGGAATGGTGGGGGACGCGCTAATGACCGCGAGTCATGTCCTAAACTGTGTTCCCGTAAAGGATAAAACCATGACTCCATTTGAGGAATGGGATAAGAAAAGGCTTAAACTCTCTTACTTACGAACTTGGGGATGTTTAGCCAAGGTCAATATACCAATACCCAAGAAGCAAAAGCTTCGACCAAAAACCGTGGATTGTGTTTTTCTAGGATATGCTTTTCATAGCATTGGATATAAATTTTGATAGTAAAATTGAGGTATCTGACATGCATGTTGGTACAATTATGGAGTCGAATAATGCAACTTTCTTTGAGGACATCTTTCCCATGAAAGGTATGTCTAGCTTATCAAATCAGGAGATGACTAGTTCAGCTAGTCATGAATTTGTTATAATACCTGAACCCACTATGCCGATAGAATAGTATGATGATCCTGTGGAGGACAACAATGAAGCTCCTAAAAAGAGAACAAAGGACTACAAAGTCATTTGGTGATGATTTCACTTTGTACTTTGTGGATGATACTCCCACTTATATTTCAGAAGCCTACGCATCTCAAGATGCGGACTACTAGAAAGAACTTGTCCGTAGTGAAGTGGATTCCATAGTTGTCGGAGATTTGTCCCTTGAAGGAACTAGGGTCCAGCTATCCCTTGTATCGTGAGGGGGATGAACACGCGATTCCGAAGGAACTCGGCAATGGCGACATCGACAGAGCAAGCGCACGACAGAGAGATGACACCGAGTTTTTTTACCCAGGTTTGGGACCCTCGTGAGGAGGTAAATCCCCTATTCCTGCTTTGTTGTATTGCTCGCTTGCTTTGCGAGGGTACAATGGAGGATGAAAGTCTAGGGTTTTAGATCTCAAGGATCAATCCCTTCCAAGATAGGACAAGGGCTCCTTATATAGGGCGGCGTCGGGCCTCTTCCCCCGGTCCATGGGCGAGAAGGGATATGATAATGCCACCCTCCCGACTCCTGGTCTACGAGACTTCTTTCTAGTGGACCGGGTCTTGGACGTGACATGCCCCTCCATCGTTGGTAAAGGGCCTTCCTTTTCCATGTTCCTTCTGGACTGGCGCTGCCCGTTGTCTCTTACACCAAACCGGCAGGTTGGCGTGCCTGCCATGCTGAGGTCGTCTGTCCTTCTGCTACAGGAAAAGGTGGGTGGAACAGATCTTCTTTTACCAAGGTGAACACAGGGCACCCAGCAACCATGCCCCTTTTCGGGACTTTCCTTGCCTGATGTCCACTCGGTGGTGTCATCAAAGAGCCCCTGGTACACTTCGAGTCACCTGCAGTGGGTCTCTACAGATGTTCTCGCCAGGGAGGGCTAAACCAGTCGCGCCTTTCTCTGGAGGCACCAGAGTCCTTTAGGGGGATGCCGCCTTGAGGTGCCGGGGACCACTAACTATCAAGTCGTGGCACCCTGGTTGCTAGGGCCACTATAGTAGCCTCGGGCGTTTGTCCTGCGCATGGACCTTGTTGGTTTCGAAAGGGCAAGCAACCTAGGACGATTAGTAGGCCACGAGGCCCTCTCATGTAATCATGGTCTTGCCACGCCCCCGCCTTGGATGAAGGATCAAAGCACCTACGAGATTTTAACCGCCAGACTCGGGCATATCGCCCTCACCCTGGGAGTTTCTCCCATGATGCGATGGCGCATGGGGACCTTGCCGTTACACCCTGCACCTAGGGCATCAATGCGTCCTTTTAGACTGCCCCGTTTATACCGAGGCATGAGCATGTGAGTTCTAACACTTTGCCTTTGCTTCCCCTCTATCCCACCACGCGCTCGTGCGAAAACCCCGCCTCCCTGGATGGTGTCCCCTTCTCTACCCATCGTTTCGACAAGCGAGGCTGCCATGGATGGGGGTGAGGGACCCTAGTCATCATCTCTCCAGCGGAGGAGGTGGCTCCCCCTGCGAAGCGCGGTCGTGGGCACCAGCACGGGGGTGGCAGAGGGCGGCGCGGGGGTCGTGGCGCTGGCCCCGGGGTCACCTCACCCTCGGTTATGGAGGCGCCAGCCGGCGAGGCACTAGTGAGATGCGGGTGTGGGCGTCCCCGTGGGAGCGACCGCGGTCACTGCGGGAGACGCGGTGAAAGGTCCGTTGCCGAGCCTAAGCCTTTGATGGCAGTCATCGTACATCCCCTTCCGGTGGTAATCGAGCTAGAGGATGACCCCGAGCCTATTCTGGTGATAGACTTCATCATTATTCTCGGGAACTCCGACTGGTTCGTCAAGGTGAGGCTCCCTTCCCGCTTCGCCCTTGGGGTTATGGCGGATCTTCCGGAGGAGGTGGAACTATGGCACTCTGGCGGGCACCAAAGGTGGCGGGTGAGCATGGAGACCTTCCCGCCGGACGAGATGCACCTCTGCGATGGTTGGAATTAGTTCCTCATTGCTTACCGCATCCGGCACGGTTCCATGCTACAGTTCCTATATGTCAGCGGGAGGGATTTCTCCGTTTTGGTGTTCGACACCCTACTGTGTCGGGTCGCCTACCCGGCATACCTCCCTTGAGGAGACGGGGCCAGGTCCACGCCGCGTCCTCCGCTTCACCCTGGGGCCGCGGATCTTTTGCTAGCATAGGTGTAGCGTCTTTTAGTGTTCTGTTTCTGTACTAGGTTTGTAAGGAAGACTCGACATGGATGCCTGTAAGCGGATCTTCGCGCTTGTTTTTTCTCCCTTTGCATGTTTTGTTGTGATGCTCAGAGTTTTGGTGCTCATGCCCGAGAGGTGGCATCGGGGGAGGCTCGCGGAGGCCTCGCCCAGCCAAGTGACTTATGGAGGTGGCATCAGGGGAGGCTCTCGAAGAGCTCTCCTAGCCAAGTTCGTGGAGAGTCCCTGCATGTCTCTAGGCACAGCTGACCAGGCGGTGTTGACTTCTAGAGGCCTACACTCGTTGCTACCTCGAGCCTCACGGGGGCACGCCATTGCTCAGGGGTTTTACCGCTAGTGATGCGACTTGTCACTGGGCCCTCACGGTCCCTTCATGGAGCCCCTCGAGGCGGCGGCCGTGGGCTGCGAGGAAGGCCCTGTAATGAGCTTGTGAGACAAGTCATGGGCGTCGAGACCGTTCGTGAGGTAACTTGACGCCGTGGTAGGGAGGTAAGTTCAGGGCTCAGCACACTAGGCCCTGCGATTTTCTAGCCGCCTGAGGGGTGAGTGCCTCATGAGACACGCTGCAAACTCTCCAGGAGAAGGTCATTAGGTCAGCATAGGGATTTTGGTTTCGCAGGGGTCAGAAACCGTTGGTGAGGTGACTCAAAGACACATGACGGTCGTGAGTTCAAAGCTTGATACTTTGGATTCCGACGAGCTTAAGCCATGGAGGGGATGTGCCTCACGAGCCGTCGTGAGGATAAAAACTTGGTCAGGAACCGTGGGTGAGCTAACTCGTGGCCGAGGAATGGGTCACGAGTTTAGACCTCGACCCTTTAGGTCCTGACGAGCTCAGGCCGCAAAGGGGCAGTGCCTCGTGAGCCGTCGCGGGGATCAAAACTGGGTCAGGAACCGTGGGTGAGGTAACTCAAAGCTTAGGAACGGGCCACAAGTTCAGAGCTCGACACTTTAGGTCCTGACAAGCTTAGGACACAGAGGGGCAGCACCTCATGAGCCGCCGCGAGGATAAAAACTGGGTCAGGAACCATGGGTGAGGTAGCTCACGGCCGAGGAACGGGCCGTGAGTTTAGAGCTTGACACCTTAGGTCCTGACAAGCTCAGGCGGCAGAGGGGTAGTGCCTCATGAGTCGTCAAGAGGATAAAAACTGGGTCAGGAACCGTGGCTGAGGTAACTCACGAATGAGGAATGGGCCGCGAGTTCAAAGGTTAGGCCCCAACGAGCTCAGGCCGCGGAGGAGCAGTGACTAACGAGTCGTCACGAGGATAAAAACTGTGTCAGGAACCATGGGTGAGGTAACTCACGACCAAGGAATGGGCCGCGAGTTTAGAGCCCAAAACTTTAGGTCCTGACGAGCAGCCCCGTAGACCTTACCAGGAGAGGGCCGTGGGGAAAAGCACACACCGCTAGAAGCCCGTACACGTGCTGCACGAGGATCCCAAGCACCAGGAACAGTGGGCGAGGTGACTCATGGCCGGACTTTCCCATGAGTTCAGAGCTCGACACTTTAGGCTTCTTATGTTGACTGAGGATTGGCCTAGTGAAGGGTACCGTCCCTAGACCCCGCTCGTGCGGTGTGTGTGTGAGGGAAATTTGGCAGTACAGTTTTTGGAGAAATGCTTTTTAAGGAAAAAATACATCACCAAGCGTGCATGCAACACAAGATCCAAAAACGGGCGCCGGTGGTACGAGCTTATTACAATGCCATTGTGACCTACACGGGGTCTTGCAAGAGATGAAGCTATAAAGGATGAGGGTTTTCGGGGGTCACCTTCAAAAAGTCGTGGAGTCGGGCACGCCGCTTGGATAGGTTTGACCACCTTCCAATAGCTCGGCCCATTGGCTTATCTAGTAGTTCAGTCACCGCTGTGAGGGGAGCCGTTGTTGTAGGCATACTAGGTGCAGTCCATGGGGAAGTCTGTAGCCCCTGTGTCATTGCCGTCCTCAAGAGGTGGCTCATCCCTTGTGAGGACGGACGGGGGTGGTCCTGGGCTCCTATTGAGGTCGCGGGCGTCCGTTACGCCCCGCCCCTCGTGAGGTAGGAACAGAGCGGCTGCTACCCTCTTTGCCATGGCGTTCTCTTGGGCCATCATCTGCTTCCTCCTATTGGAGCCTCCGGTGTAGATGTGCTCTAGGAAGCATATGGCTTCCACTTCATCGCAATGGACCGTGATGACTCCGCCGTTGCCGCCAGGCATCTTGATCATGTTTTAGGCATGGTGAGTAGTAGTCATGAACTTAGCTAGCACGGGGTAACCGAGGGTGATGTTGTATGGGAGATTGATGTGCACCACTGAAAGGGCATTTATGCCCTTCCTATTATTTTGATGTTTGTTGGCAACGCTTGGATAGGTCTAAACTTCTGTTAAATGTTTTAGGAGATATCAGCTACACTCGTGTATTATGCACTAAAGGAAAGAGCTCCCTAGGATCATGTCTTTGCGGGAAAACAAGTCCCATCCGGATTGTCCAGCTGATCTAAGCCGAAGAGTCTGCCCCTGGCCGGACTGTCCGGTTGGATCCAGCCGGACTATCCGGCCCTAGGAAGTGGGTGACTTCATCGGAGATTCAGAACACCATTTTAGACACTTCCCAGACTCAGCCCGGATTTTGGCCGGAAACTTCTCTAGCCGGAGTGTCCGGCTTGTTTAGCCTGGAGTGTCCGGCCCTGGGGGCTGGTTGACCTACTTGGACAACCAGAACAGCATATCGGATACCTCCCGGACACAATCCGGACACTGGCCGGAAACTTTGACAATTCGGAGTGTCCGGTCCGTTTCACCCGAAGTGTGCGGTTGGGCCGGACTGTCCGGCTGATGTTGGCTGGACTGTCCGGGATAAGTGGCTCCCAATGGCTCTAATTCTAGGGGGTCTATAAAGGCCCCTTATTCTACCTTGGAAGTTGCTTGTGCACCTCAAGAACTCCAGCACCATTTGAGCCACCAAATCCACAAGATCTCTTCACTCAACCATCCAAAGTCGTTGATCTTTGGAGAATCGAAGGAGGAGGCCTTGATCTACAGCTTCACCAAGAGAGATCTTCATTTCCCCCTCATTCACTTGAGGGCCCCTTGCTCTAGTGTTTCATTGGAAACCCTAGCTTGTGATTTGGTTCTTACTATCTTGTCTTTGATTGTTTGGCAGCTTGCTTGTATTCGGGACCCTCCAATTAGGTTGTGGATGTGTGCCTCGAACTTGTTGTAAAGGTGTCGGCTTCCACCTCGAAGGTTGTCGTATAGTGGAAGAGGTGAATTGAACTCGTCGGGGTGAGGTTCATCGGAGAACAAGGGAGGCCTCTCATGGCATTGGTGGTTTGAAACCAACCCCTCTCCAAACGTATTCGTAGTTCCCCCCAAAAGGAAGGAACTACGGGAAATAAATCCTTGTGTCTTCGCGTGCTCCACTTTGGTTACTTCTATCCTTTACCGCACTTTACTTATCTAGTTCTTGTTTAGTGTTTGTGCTAGATAGACATATAGGGAAATTCACCATAGTTGCATTAGCTAGAGAATTTACCTTGTGTGTCATACCCTAACTTGAAAAAGAGTAAAATTTGAAGTAGAACCTATTCACCCCCCCCCCTCTAGGTGTCCATACGATCCTTTCAATTGGCATCAGAGCCTCGGCTCTTTATTCGGGCTTAACCGCCTAAGATACTATGGGCGACCCTGTAGAAGAGGGAGAGCGTGAGGCTAGCATATCAGTGACCATGGTAGATCTCAAGAACTTGGAAACGAGTTTGAGCTCTACCTTGGGCAACGAAATCCAACAGTTGCGTCAACTTGTTGAGCGACTGGTTTCGGAAAAGTTGGCCTGACCCCCTCCTTCTCAAGAGGAAACACCACCTAACCCTAAGGAAAATGCTCCGGCTAAGCCTATGGGTGTAGGAGTGGGGGATGAACATAATTCCACTGACTCCACCACCAAAAGGGGTGAAGGGAAGAAAGAGTATCATGCTATTCCTGGATGGTACTCTCCCGACCCTCCAATCCCTCACCCCCATATAAATAATAGAGGTGATCCACCTAAATTAGGTGCACATACTTTTGCTCAATGGCAAGTTTTAATGAAATCTCATGTGCGTAGCTCTTGCATTGATTTGTGGAACATTATTGAAGAAGGACTCAGAATTGAGGATCCAACCAACTTGACTAGAAGAGAAGTGGTCAATAGCCAACTCAATGCGACTGCCTTGCACATGATCCAACTTGGAGTGGGGCCAAAGGACTTTCCCCACATTAAACACTACAATACCGCAAAGGAAGCTTGGGATGCTCTCGTTGACTTGTTTGTTGGCAATGAGAGCATGAGAAGAAATAGGTATGATGCCTTAAGCAATGAGGCGGAAGTATTCTTTATGAAGGATGGTGAGGATCATGAAGACATGTATCGATGACTCAAATCCATAGCCATCTCCTTCAGGAATGTTGGTGCCTCTCACATTGATGATGCTTGAATCAAGAGGAAGTATGTGAGTGCTCTCATGCCTTTCGAGCCTACTGACTTGAAGAGTCTCCAAGGAAGACACAACTACCATCTCATGACCTCCAATGAAGTTATGGAAGAGATGGTCGCTTTCAAGGTTGCTGCCAAGAATGCCAAAGACGCCCGTGTTTGTGCTATTGGAATGAGTAGTGGTGTCAATATTGCCTTGAAGGCCAAGGTTGTGGAGTATGATGAAGATGAATGGAGTGATGAGGGACTTTCAATGAGCCACCCCGAGGATGACAAGGTTTCTCATGGTGAATACATGGCCTTCTATGCAAGAAACTTTTGGAAAAATCCCGCCAAGGCCAAGATGGAGATGCAACGAAGAAGCAACCCTAATGGGAGAAGAGACAATGGGTCAAAGTTGAGAACTTGCTTCAATTGTGGTGACCGCTATCACTTTGTTGCCAGTTGTCCCTATGAGAAAAAATAATATCATGCGGGTAAACTTGTGTAGAAGAACACCTCCAAAGCACCTTTCAAGAAACCCTTCATCAAGAAGAATCCCATCAACAAAAAGTCGGGTGAAATTGTCTTGATAACACATGAAGAATTCTCTTCCGATGACGATGATGATGATGAACAGGATACATCAAGTGGTGTGGCTGCTCTTGCCACTACATCTACACCTACATTCTCACTCTTCAACTCTCCAAACGAAAATATCTCCAACAAGAACGTCACTTGTCTTATGGAAAGAGGAACAGAGGTATTATCATCATCACACCCCACCTCCTTAGTTGATGATGAATTTGATGATGAGTTATCTCTTGAGGTAAAAAAGGAATTAGTTGCTTTTGATGTGTTTATGAACAACTTGCAAGGGGAGCATAAGAAACATTTTGTCCACCTCTTAAATCAACTTGCACACACACACAAGAGCTTCTAGATGAGAGATGCAAATTAGGAAGAGAGCACATGATTGAGGTGGAAGCTCTAAATAATGCTCTAGAAGAAGAACAGGAGACTAGGATGTCTCTTGAAACTAAACTTGAAGGGCTTGATGAAGCTAATGACTTAATTATCAATAAACTCATCAAGGAACGTGACCATGCTATTGCTAAATATAAAAAGGCTAAAAAGGACAAGATTGAGTTTGATGTTGTTCATGAAAAACTTGCCGAGGACTTTAGGATGCTTTACAAGGCTCACAAGGCCTTGGAGAGCGAACTCTTATTGCTCACAAAGTCTCATGAAAAGCCTCAAACTAATTTGACCAATATTACTTCACCTAGTACTTTCATGCCTTCTAGTTGTACAAATATGCTTCAAGAAAATGCTAGGTTGAAGGGGGAGCTAGCCAAATCCACCTTCCCTAAAGGGGACAAGTCAATTGATGACCTCTTGAGTAAACAGAGGCCAAATGGTGAGAAAGGGGTGATACATTGCAAATGTATCTATAAGTTTTGATGTTCCATGCTTGGTTTTATCCACTTTCTTGTGTTTTGTCCACACTTTGGAGTACTTTTCATATGATTTCTTGGACTAACCTATTAACCAGAGCCATAGTGCCAGCTACCTGTTTTCTGCTGTTTTTGGTTCCAGGAAAGTCACAAAATGAATATTTTCGGAATTGGACGGGACAAAAGCCAAAGTGCCTATTTTGTGGAAGTCATCAGATGCCAGAATACCAGACGGAGAGGGGCCAGAGGGCGGACACACCACCTGGCCGCGTGGCTAGGCTTGGCCTGCGCCAGGGGGTGGTGTGGCCAGCCCAGGCACCCCATTGGCCTCCCCTTCCGCCTATAAGATGCCCTCGGGACGAAAACCCTAATTACCCGATCAAAAATACACGAAAGAGTCTGTAGCCACCATCATCTCCATCCCTAGATCGGGAGGGATCTGAAGCTCTTCCTGGCACCCTGCCGGAGAGGGGAATTCACACTAGAGGGCTTCTTCATCACCATGCAACCCTCCGGTGTGATGCGTGAGTAGTTCAACCTTGGACTACGGATCCATGTAGTAGCTAGATGGCTGGTTCTCCTCCTTTGTGCTTTCATGTCTAGATCTTGTGAGCTCCATTCATGATCAAGATCATCTATTTGTAATTTCGCATGTTGTGTTTGCGGGGATCCGATGGATATTGAGATGCTATTTCAGATTGATTATTGATTCTATCATGTCTTTGTTATTTGTGATCTTGCATGCTTCCCGTTGTTAGTAGCTATCTTGGCCAAGTAGATGCTAGCAACTCCAAGAGTTAGTATTTATGCTCGATAGTGGGTTCATGCCTCTGGTAATCTAGGGAAGTGACAGAAATCTCTAAGGTACTACATGTGCTGTTGCTACTAGGGAGAAAACAACAATCCTTTGTTCATAGAACAATCGTATTGTTTACTTTACACGCAGTTTGTAAAGCAATAATCTATTGCTTGCAACTTAATACCAGAGGGGGTTCGGATAATAACTTGAAGGTGGATTATTAGTCATAGATGCAGTTGGATGATGGTCTATGTATAATGTTGTAATGCCCAATCAAGTTTCAAAGGAGTCAAGATGATTAGTATATGCATGTATTGCTTTCTCGATGTTTGTCAATTGCCCCGCTATAATTTGTTCACCCAGCATGTTATCTATCTTAAGGAGAGCCACCTCCAGTGAACTATGGATCCCGGTTCTTGTCTTTTACATACAATCTACAAACTATTTACTGCTTTGTGTTTACTTTCTACAAACTATTACTTCTTTCCATTCGATACGTTTAATCCTTTGTTTTCCACAAAACACAGTGAGATTAACAACCTCATCGCAAGTTGGGGACAAAGTTCTGTGGTTGTGTTGTGCAGGTCCCCATGTTGCTCCTAGCACCGGTAGTGCGCCCTGCCAAGGCTCAGCTAGCAACACCTTTGGTGTGTTTCCTTGCTCTTACTGGTTCGATTAAACCTTTATTTCATAACTCAGGGAAACTTGCTACTGTTCTCATCATACCTTCCTCTTGGGGTTCCCAACAAGCTCTACATCTACACCGCACCATCACGTTTCTAGCGACATACACTGAGCCATCAAGCATTTTTCTAGCGCCATTGCCGGGGAGTCAAGGACATCTTTACAAGGGGAGTTCCTCATAATCAATCTCTTTACTTTGTTATTTTTGTTTTGCTTATTTTCTTTTTTCTTTGTTTGCTTGTTTTCTTATCAAAAACACACAAAAATTAATTCTGCTAGTTTGCTTTCTTATTTGAAAAACACAAAAAAATGACTACTCTTGAAAACACTAAGTTGTGTGACTTCACTAGCACCAACAACAATGATTTTATGAGCACACCTATTGCTCCACCTGTGCCTAAAGATACTTTCTTTGAGATAACACTTGCTTTACTCAATCTTGTTATGAGAGAACAATTTTCTGGTATTAGTAATGAAGATGCTGCTTCCCATCTAAATAACTTTGTTGAACTTTGTGAGATGCAAAAGCATAGGGATATAGATGGTGATATTATTAAGCTTAAATTGTTTCCTTTCTTTTTGAGAGGAAAAGCTAAAGAATGGTTAAATTCTTTAACTAGGAATAGTATTGATTCTTGGACTAAATGCAAAGATGCTTTCATTGGAAAATACTACCCCCCTACTAAGATTATATCTATGAGAAGTGAAATAATGAAGTTTAAACAACTTGATAATGAACATGTTGCTCAAGCTTGGGAAAGAATGAAATCTTTGGTAAAGAATTGTCACACTCATGGACTGACTGCTTGGATGATCATCCAAACTTTTTATGCAGGATTGAACTATTCTTGAAGGAACCTATTGGATTCTGCTGCTGGAGGTACCTTTATGACCATCACATTGGGTGCTGCAACAAAACTTCTAGACAATATGATGGTTAATTATTCTGAATGGCATACTGAGAGAGCTCCACAAGGCAAGAAGGTAAATTTTGTTGAGGAAACCTCCTCCTTGAGTGCTTATAGGAGTAATTTTGGTAACAAAAATTATAAGCCATATCCTCCCAACAATGGTAATGCTTATGGAAATTCTTACAACAATAATAGGAGTGCACCCTCTGAACTTGAAGTTATGCTTAAAGAGTTTATTAGTAAACAAACTAATTTCAATAAAACTATTGAGGAAAAACTCTCTAATGCTGAAAGAAATATAGCATCTTTGGCTGAAGCTCAATCTTCTTTGAATAAAATAGCTGCAAAACCTGAAACTAATGATAATCCCTTTGCAGCTACCAATGCTAAACAAGTAATAATTGATGAAAATGTTAGACTATTAGCTGAATTACATGCTAAGTGGGAAAGAGAAGATGAAATTGCTAGAAACATTAGTGTTTCTACTATTACCACCACTAGTGTTGAGGCTAGTAATAGTTCTACTACTCTAGATGATAAATTTGATTTTGATCTTGATGGTTGCAATATCTCTAAAGTTATTAAGTTCCTACAAAAGCTTGCTAAAAGTCCTAATGCTAGTGCTATGAACATGGCTTTTACAAAACACATTACTGATGCTCTCATAAAGATTAAAAAATAAAAGATGAAACATAAAGCTTCTATTCCTATTAAACAAGAAGATTGTTGGGAACCCATAATTAATATGAAAGTGAATGACTTTGATTTCAAAGCTTTATGTGATCTTGATAGTAGTGTTTCTATTATGCCTAGAAGGATTTATGATATGCTTGATTTGCCTCCACTTGAGGATTGTTATTTGAATGTCCCACTTGATGATAATGCTAAAAAGAGACTCGTGGGGAGTTGATACATTGCAAATGTATCTATAATTTTTGATGTTCCATGCTTGGTTTTACCATTTTCTTGTGTTTTGTTCCAACTTTGGAGTAATTTTCATATGATTTATTGGACTAACCTATTAACAAGAGCCACAGTGCCAGCTGCATGTTTTCTGCTGTTTTTGGTTCCAGGAAAGTCAGAAAATGAATATTCTCGGAATTGGACGGGACAAAAGCCAAAGTGCCTATTTTTCCGGAAGGGATCAAGTGCCAGAATACGAGACAGAGAGGGGCTAGTGGCCGGACACACCACCTGGTCGCACGGCCAGGCCTGACCCACACCAGGGGGTGGTGTGGTGGCTCCCGGCACCTCCTCGGCCTCTCCTTCCGCCTATATATTGCCCTCGGGACGAAAACCGTAAGCACCCGATCAAAAATCCACGAAAGAGTCTGTAGCCACCGTCATATCCATCCCTAGATCGGGAGGGATCTGAAGCTCTTCCCGGCACCCTGCCGGAGAGGGGAATTCACCCTAGAAGCGTTCTTCATCACCATGCAAGCCTCCGGTGTGATGTGTGAGTAGTTCATCCTTGGACTACAGATCCATGTAGTAGCTAGATGGCTGGTTTCTCCTCCTTTGTGCTTTCATGTTTAGATCTTGTGAGCTCCGTTCATGATCAAGATCATCTTTTTGTAATTCATACATGTTGTGTTTGCGGGGATCCGATGGATATTGAGATGCTATTTCAGATTGATTATTGATTCTATCATGTCTTCGTTATTTGAGATCTTGCATGCTTTCCGTTGTTAGTAGCTATCTTGGCCAAGTAGATGCTAGCAACTCCAAGAGTTAGTATTTATGCTCGATAGTGGGTTCATGCCTCTGGTAATCTGGGGAAGTGATAGAAATCTCTAAGGTACTAGATGTGCTGTTGCTACTAGGGAGAAAACAACAATCCTTTGTTCATAGAACAATCGTATTGTTTACTTTACACGCAGTTCGTAAAGCAATAATCTATTGCTTGCAACTTAATACTGGAGGGGTTCAGATGATAACCTGAAGGTGGATTATTAGTCATAGATGCAGTTGGATGGCGGTCTATGTATTATGTTGTAATGCCCAATCAAGTCTTAGAGGAGTCAAGATGATTAGTATATGCATGTATTGCTTTCTCGGTGTTTGTCAATTGCCCCGCTGTAATTTGTTCACCCAGCATGTTATTTATCTAAGGAGAGCCACCTCTAGTGAACTATGGATCCCGATCCTTTTTCTTTACATACAATCTATAAACTGTTTCTGCTTTGTGTTTACTTTCTGCAAACTATTACTTCTTTCCATTCGATACATTTAATCCTTTGTTTTCCGCAAAACACGGTGAGATTGACAACCTCATCGCAAGTTGGGGACAAAGTTCTGTGGTTGTGTTGTGCAGGTCTCCATGTTGCTACTAGCATCGGTAGTGCGCCCTGCCAAAGCTCAGCTAGAAACATCTTTGGGGTGTTTCCTTGCTCCTACTGGTTCGATTAAACCTTGGTTTCATAACTGAGGGAAAACTTACTGTTGTGCTCATCATACCTTCCTCTTGGGGTTCCCAACGAGCTCTACGTTGAAAGTCGAGCGCATCAAGATCTTTTTTGGCGCCATTGCCGGGGAGTCAAGGACATCTTCACAAGGGGAGTCCCTCATAACCAATCTCTTTACTTTGTTGTTTCTGTTTTGCTTAGTCTTCTTTTTTGCTTTGTTTGCTTGTTTTGTTCTTCAAAAAACACAAAAAAATTAGTTTTACTTGTTTGCTTTCTTATTTGAAAACCCAAAAAATGACTACTCTTGAAAACACTAAGTTGTGTGACATCACTAGCACCAACAACAATTATTTTATGAGCACACCTATTGCTCCACCTGTGGCTGAAAATACTTTCTTTGAGATAAAACCTGCTTTGCTCAACCTTGTTATGAGAGAACAATTTTCTGGTATTGGTAATGAAGATGCTGCTTCCCATCTAAATAACTTTGTTGAACTTTGTGAGATGCAAAAGCATAGGGATATAGATGGTGATATTATTAAGCTGAAATTGTTTCCTTTCTCTTTGAGAGGAAAAGCTAAAGTGTGGTTGAATTCTTTAACTAGGAATAGCATTGATTCTTGTACTAAGTGCAAAGATGCTTTTATTGGAAAATACTATCCTCCTGCTAAGATTATATCCATGAGAAGTGAAATAATTAAGTTTAAACAACTTGATAATGAGCATGTTGCTCAATCTTGGGAAAGAATGAAATCTTTGGTAAAGAATTGTCCCACTCATGGAATGGCTGCTTGGATGATCATCCAAACTTTTTATGCAGGATTTAACTATTCTTCAAGGAACCTATTGGATTCTACAGCTGGAGGTACCTTTATGACCATCACTTTGGGTGCTGCAACAAAACTTTTGGACAATATGATGGTTAATTATTCTGAATGGCATACTGAGAGAGCTCCACAAGGTAAGAAGGTAAATTTTGTTGAGGAAACCTCCTCCTTGAGTGATAAGATTGATATAATTATGTCTATGCTTGTAAATGGGAAAGCCCATGTTGATCCAAATAATGTTCCTTTAGCCTCTTTGGTTGCTCAAGAAGAGCAAGTTGATTTGAACTTCATAAGAAATAACAACTTTGGCAACAATGCTTATGGTAATAATGCTTATAGGAACAATTTTGGTAACAACAATTATAAGCCATATCCTCATAATACTTATGGCTATAATGGTAAACATGAATTACCTAGTGAAGGAAGAATTTTAGAAGTTGAAAGAGCCACTAAAAACTTCATGCAAATGCAATATGAGCAAAATAAACTATTTACTAAAACTATGGAGGAACAATCCACCATCTTGAAGAACATTAGCCATCAACTTGAGAGTTTAAATAGGGAAATACCTAGTTTACAATTGAAACTCTCTAATGCTGAAAGAAATATATCATCTTTGTCTGAAGCTCAATCTTCATTGATTAATAAAATGGCTGCTAAACCTGAAACTAATGAGAATCCTTTTGCAGCTACTAATGCTATACAAGTAAGAATTGATGAAAATGTTAGACTATTATCTGAATTACATGCTAAGTGGGAAAGAGAAGATGAAATTGCTAGAAACATTAGTGTTTCTACTATCACCACCACTAGTGTTGATGCTACTAATAGTTCTACTACTTTAGATGATAAAGTTGATTTTGATCTTGATGGTTGCAACATCTCTGAAGTTATTAAGTTCCTACAAAAGCTTGCTAAAAGTCCTAATGCTAGTGCTATGAACATGGCTTTTACAAAACACATTACTGATGCTCTCATAAAGATTAAAGAAGAAAAGATAAAACATAAAGCTTCTATTCCTATAAAACAAGAAGATGGTTGGGAACCCATCATTAATATGAAAGTGAATGACTTTGATTTCAAAGCTTTGTGTGATCTTGATAGTAGTGTTTCTATTATGCCTAGAAGGATTTATGATATGCTTGATTTGCCTGCTCTTGAAGATTGCTATTTGAATGTCCCACTTGATGATAATGCTAAAAAGAAACTCATGGGGAGTCTTAATGATGTTCTTATTATGGTTAACGATTCCTATGCCCCCATTGATTTCTATGTTTTGGATGTTGAATACAATGCTTCTTGTCCTATTACTTTGGGAAGACCTTTTCTTAGAACTGTTGGTGCCATCATTGATATGAAAGAAGGCACCATTAAATATCAACTCCCACTCAAGAAAGGTATAGAACACTTCCCTAAAAAGAGAGAAAAGATTTCTTTTGCTTCTCCTATGAAAACAAAATTTGGTCTTAATGCTTCTTCATTTGAGAACACTTGATTCTTTCTTTGCTTCTTATGCCTAACTTAAAGGCGTTAAAGAAAATTACTTATTGGGAGATAACCCAAAAGTTTTAGATGAGTCTTGGAAGTTATTACTTCAGTAATAACCTCTCCTTATCCTTTTTATTTGCTTTTTGTGCCAAGAGTAACCTCTAATGAGAGTGAAGTAATGATTGGGAAAGTTGTTGTCCCGAAACAGATTTTTGTGCTTCACCCTAAAAATTCCTGAGAGAGCTCTGTATGTCGGATTGAGATGTACTTGTTTTTTCTTCTGCCCCAGGTTGTTATCTAACTTCCGTTAGTTCAACACTTTTTGATTTGAGCAATAGAAGGTCTTCGAAAAAATTCGTCTTTACCTGTTGGTCTGTTTTGACAGATTTCTGCCATTTTCTGCATTTGCTTCTTGTTGGTTCCTTCTTGAGTTCTTTTGGGGAATTGAGCTTTTTGAGGGAAGTGCTACAGTAGCTAGTGTTCTAATGGACGTTTATTTGGTGTGAGAACTGAACTTTAAGACTTATTTATCTTGAGTGCACTAATGTTTCTAATAAAGATTGTGTGAAGTTTTGTATGAAGGAAAAAATTCAGGTGTATGGAAGGAATGAGTAATGGGATGAAGGATGGACTAAAGCTCAAGCTTGGGGATGCCACGCGTGTCACCCCAAGAAATATCTAAGAAGTATAAGCATCAAAGCTTGGGGATGCCCAAGGCATCCCCTTCTTCATCAATAAAAATTCCAGGTTTCTTCCAAACGCTTCATTTTAATTGTTTCATGCACAGTTGTGTTTTTCTTGGAGCATCTTCTTTTTCGTTTTCGTTTTGGTTTTCGTTTGCTTTGGTTTTCTTAGTTTTCTGAATAAATTGGTTGGACCCCCTCTTTCATACATTGGTTTGCAATTAGTTTGGTTTGGTTTGGAAAAGAGTAGGAAAGTTCATGCTTATGTGGTAAAAAGAGCTCGTTTTTGACTGTGGCCTATGCTTTGTCATGTCATGCTTGATATTGTTTTGGCTTTATGCTTAGTATTATTTGCTGTAGCATGACTTGTTATAAACAATTGAGATTTCTTAATGTGCCTTGAATGAATCATGCGTTGTTTTAGCATATTAAAGCATAGTATAGTGGTATTCTCCTTTGATGCTTTATTTGGGTTGACTTGGCGCATGCTCACACCATGTTAGGACTATCCAAAGTCACAATAGCCTTTATGATCCTTTAGTTTTCAACTTGTAGTATCACTTTATGCTTTGATCAATGATGTTTTGTCGCTCTGCATGATTATGGCCATTATTGCTCTCTTAGTTTGTCGCTCCCAGTCTTTTGCTAGCCTCCACCACCAAGTATGAGTTCCACTCATGCATCCAACTCCCTAAACCAAGTTATTCCAAAGAGTCCACCATACCGACCTACTAGCTTATGCTATTCCAAGTATATTCATGCTTTTGTTTACCTTCCACTTGTTATGAGAAAACTAGTGATTAAAGCTCTCACGAACTTGATGGCATACTTTACTTTACTTGCCCTTAATAAACTTGAACCATTGTGTCTTCTATGTTGTATATGCTTGCACTTATTTGTTGGGAATTAGCAGAACCATGCTTTCATGGGGAACGCTTTCAACATTGCACTTGGTACTTGTACCTAGTTGATATCATGCTCTTTTGTATATGGATGTCGTTGTGAAATGAAAGGGGAGCTTGTAAGTCCATGGAGTTATGTATATGTGTTAGAGAAACGCCTGGGCCGCTGGTCTAATCCATGCTGACATGGTGGAAACCTGCAGCGTAACCATAATGAGCTATCTATGAAGCATTCTTCTTATAAAAAAAGAGTCCTATATTGAGAAAAAAGATAAAATTTAAAAAAAAGAGATACTATGAAAAGAGGAAAGAGAGAAAAAAGCACCATATTCCCATGGTAAATAAGAAGAATGCTGAGATGCTCTATGTCTGCTTGCCTTGTCATTTTGATATGGGGATTCTTCCGTATCATCGGGCAAGGGGTACCCTGTTGGCGGTTCTCAATGATACACATGTACTTACGATGACAAGAACTTACCGGTGACTAAACTTGAGTAGCATGAGGAGCGGCCCTCGTATACAAGGGACATGAGATTTCTGACTTATACTTTGTCAAGCATGTACACCATAGTTTGTTCACTTTAACCTTAATCACTTCAAGATGCTTATGATAGGGGCAATGAGAGCTGAAATCTATAAGTACCATAATTTTTGGAAGCTCTTTATGAGACTTGAATCCCTACTTCCTTTTACAAAAGCCTTTCTTCCACCACAATATTGAGTCTCCACCTTCTATCTTTATGCACCTTCTTTGAGAGCATAGTGGCCATTCTTAGTTCTATGTGCATTGTCCCAAGACTAGTTGATTGATGCATAACTTGATATTGCTTGTTTTAAACTATTGTATCTAGTCACTCTTATGAACTTTGAAGGTGTCCTATGCATTTATATTTGCTACTCTATTGAGGGACAAGCTGAATACTATTATGCCATGTTTTCTTTATGTGAAACAAACAAACGTCTTGCAAAGCATGTTATTCATGATTCTTTTGTGTGTGCCTTTTCATGTTGCATCATAGTTTCTTTGCTTATTGCTAGAACTTTTTCTTTCATGTTATGATTGAAGTACTATGATCCCAGCTTTTAGTGTTTTGCAAATACTTTGATCAAGTCTTTGATGGTGCATGTCACATAAAAAATTATTTCTTTTTATCACTTACCTACTCGAGGACGAGCAGGAGTTAAGCTTGGGGATGTTGATACATTGCAAATGTATCTATAATTTTTGATGTTCCATGCTTGGTTTTATCCACTTTCTTGTGTTTTGTTCCAACTTTGGAGTACTTTTCATATGATTTCTTCGACTAACCTATTAACAAGAGCCACAGTGTCAGCTGCCTGTTTTCTGTTGTTTTTGGTTCTAGGAAAGTCAGAAAATGAATATTCTCGGAATTGGACGGGACAAAAGCCAAAGTGCCTATTTTTCCGGAAGGGATCAAGTGCCAGAATACGAGATGGAGAGGGGCCAGGGGCAGGCCACACCACCTGGCCACGCGGCCAGGCCTGGCCCGCGCCAGGGGGTGGTGAGATGACTCTCGGCACCCCCTCGGCCTCTCCTTCCGCCTATATATTGCCCTCGGGACGAAAACCCTAAGCACCCGATCAAAAATCCACGAAAGAGTCTGTAGCCGATGTCATCTCCATCCCTAGATCGGGAGGGATCTGAAGCTCTTCCCGGCACCCTGCAGGAGAGGGGAATTCACCGTGGAGGCCTTCTTCATCACCATGCAAGCCTCCGGTGTGATGCGTGAGTAGTTCATCCTTGGACTACGGATCCATGTAGTATCTAGATGGATGGTTTCTCCTCCTTTGTGCTTTCATGTTTAGATCTTGTAAGCTCCGTTCATGATCAAGATCATCTTTTTGTAATTCATACATGTTGTGTTTGCGGGGATCCGATGGATATTGAGATGCTATTTCAGATTGATTATTGATTCTATCATGTCTTCGTTATTTGAGATCTTGCATGCTTTCCGTTGTTAGTAGCTATCTTGGCCAAGTAGATGCTAGCAACTCCAAGAGTTAGTATTTATGCTCGATAGTGGGTTCATGCCTCTGGTAATCTGGGGAAGTGATAGAAATCTCTAAGGTACTAGATGTGCTGTTGCTACTAGGGAGAAAACAACAATCCTTTGTTCATAGAACAATCGTATTGTTTACTTTACACGCAGTTCGTAAAGCAATAATCTATTGCTTGCAACTTAATACTGGAGGGGTTCAGATGATAACCTGAAGGTGGATTATTAGTCATAGATGCAGTTGGATGGCGGTCTATGTATTATGTTGTAATGCCCAATCAAGTCTCAGAGGAGTCAAGATGATTAGTATATGCATGTATTTCTTTCTCGGTGTTTGTCAATTGCCCCGCTATAATTTGTTCACCCAGCATGTTATTTATCTAAGGAGAGACACCTCTAGTGAACTATGGATCCCGGTCCTTTTTCTTTACATACAATCTATAAACTGTTTCTGCTTTGTGTTTACTTTCTACAAACTATTACTTCTTTCCATTCGATACGTTTAATCCTTTGTTTTCCGTAAAACACGGTGAGATTGACAACCTCATCGCAAGTTGGGGACAAAGTTATGTGGTTGTGTTGTGCAGGTCTCCACGTTGCTACTAGCACCGGTAGTGCGCCCTGCCAAAGCTCAGCTAGCAACACCTTTGGGGTGTTTCCTTGCTCCTGCTGGTTCGATTAAACCTTCGTTTCATAACTGAGGGAAAACTTACTGCTGTGCTCATCATACCTTCCTCATGGGGTTCCCAACGAGCTCTACGTGGAAAGTTGAGTGCATCAGGAGTCTTAATGATGTTCTTATTATGGTTAACAAGGCTTATGTCCCCGTTGATTTCTATGTTTTGGATGTTGAATACAATGCTTCTTGTCCTATTACTTTGGGAAGACCTTTTCTTAGAACTATTGGTGCCATTATTGTTATGAAAGAAGGCACCATTATATATCAACTCCCACTCAAGAAAGGTATAAAACACTTCCCTAAGAAGAGAGAGAAGATTTATTTTGCCTCTCCTATGAAAACTAAATTTGGTTTCAATACTTCTTCATTTGAGAACACTTGATTCTTTCTTTGCTTCTTATGCCTAACTTAAAGGCGTTAAAGAAAAGCACTTATTGGGAGATAACCCAAAAGTTTTATATGAGTCTTGCAAGTAATTACCTCAGTAATAACCGCTCATTATCCTTTTTATTTGCTTTTTGTGCCAAGAGTAACCTCTAATGAGAGAGAAGTAATGATTGCGAAAGTTGCTGTCCCGAAACAGATTTTTGTGCTTCACCGTAAAAATTCGTGTAAAATCTCTGAACGTCTTTTTGAGGCGTGAAATTTTGTGCTTCTGCCCCAGGTTGTTATCTAACTTTCATTAGTTCAACACTTTTTGATTTGAGCAACAGAAGGTCTTCGAAAAAATTCGTCTTTACCTTCTGGTCTGTTTTGACAGATTTCTGCCATTTTCTGCATTTGCTTCTTGTTGGTTCCTCTTTCAGTTCTTTTGGGGAATTGAGATTTTTGAGGGAATTTATACAGTATCTAGTGTTATAATGGAAGTTTTATTGGTGTTAGAACTGAACCTTAAGACTTATTTATCTTGAGTGCACTAATGTTGCTAATAAAGATTGTGTGAAGTTTTGTATGAAGGAAAATTTTCAGGTGTATGGAAGGAATGAGTAACGAGATGAAGGATGGACTAAAGCTCAAGCTTGGGGATGCCACGCGTGTCACCCAAAGAAATCTCCAAGGAGTACAAGCGTCAAAGCTTGGGGATGCCCAAGGCATCCCCTTCTTCATCAATAAAAATCCCAGGTTTCTTCCAAACACTTTATTTTTATTGTTTCATGCGCAGTTGTGTTATTCTTGGAGCGTCTTCTTTTTCGTTTTCATTTTGGTTTTTTGTTTTCTTTTGTTTGCTTAGTTTTCTGAATAAATTGGTTGGACCCCCTCTTTCATACATTGGTTTGCAAATAGTTTGGTTTGATACGGAAAAGAGTAGGAAAGTTCATGCTTATGTGGTAAAAAGAGCTCGATTTTGACTGTGGCCTATGCTTTGTCATGCCATGCTTGATATTGTTTTGGCTTTATGCTTAGTATTCTTTGTTGTAGCATGACTTGTTATAAACAACTGAGATTGCTTAATGTGCCTTGGATGAATCATGTGTTGTTTTAGCATATTAAAGCATAGTATAGTGGTATTCTCCTTTGATGCTTTATTTGGGTTGACTTGGCGCATGATCACACCATGTTTTGACTATCTCAAGTCACCATAGCCTTTATGATCCTTCAGTTTTCAACTTGTAGTATCACTTTATGCTTTGATCAATGATGTTTTGTCGCTCTCCGTGATTATGGCCATTATTTCTCTCTTAGTTTGTCGCTCCCAGTCTTTTGCTAGCCTCCACAACCAAGTATGAGTTTCACTCATGCATCCAACTCCCTAAACCAAGTTATTCCAAAGAGTCCACCATACCTACCTACTAGCTTATGCTATTCCAAGTATATTCATGCTTTTGTTTACCTTCCAAATTAAACTTGTTATGAGAAAATTAGTGATTAAATCTCTCACGAACTTGATGGCACACTTTACATTTCTTGCCCTTAATAAACCTTAACCATTGTGTCGTCTATGTTGTATATGGTTGCACTTATTTGTTGGGAATTAGCAGGACCATGCTTTCATGGGGAACGCTTTCAACATTGCACTTGGTACTTGTACCTAGTTGATATCATGTTTTTTTGTATATGGATGTCGTCGGTGTGAAATGAAAGGGGAGATTGTAAGTCCATGGAGTTATGTATATGTGTTAGAGAAACGCCTAGGCCGCTGGTCTAATCCATGCTGACATGGTGGAAACCTGCAGCGTAACCATAATGAGCTGTCTATGAAGCATTCTTCTTATAAAAAAAGAGTCCTATATTGAGAAAAAAGAGAAAAAAGAGATATTATGAAAATAGGAAAGAGAGAAAAAAGGACCATATTCCCATGGTAAATAAGAAGATTGCTGAGATGCTCGTTGTCTGCTTGCCTTGTCATTTTGATATGGGGATTCTTGCGTATCATCGGGCAAGGGGTACCCCGTTGGCGGCTATCTATGATACACATGTACTTACAATGACAAGAACTTACCGGTGACTAAACTTGAGTAGCATGAGGAGCAGCCCTCGTATACAAGGGACATGAGATTTCTAACTTATACTTCGTTAAGCATGTACACAATAGTTTATTCACTTTAACCTTAATCACTTCAAGATGCTTATGATAGGGGCAATGAGAGCTGAAAGCTATAAGTACCATAATTTTTGGAAGCTCTTTATGAACTTGAATCCCTACTTCCTTTTATAAAAAGGCCTTTCTTCCACCATTATATTGAGTCTCCATCTTCTACCTTTATGCACCTACTTTGAGAGCATAATGGCCATTCTTAGTTCTATGTGCATTGTCCCAAGACTAGTTGATTGATGCATAACTTGATATTGCTTGTTTTAAACTATTTGTATCTAGTCACTCTTATGAACTTTGAAGGTGTCCTATGCATTTATATTTGCTACTCTATTGAGGGACAAGCTGGATACTATTATGCTATGTTTTCTTTATGTGAAACAAACAAACGTCTTGCAAAGCATTGCTATTCATGAATCTTTTGTTTGTGTCTTTTCATGTTGCATCATAGTTTCTTTGTCTTATTGCTAGAACTTTGTCTTTCATGTTATTATGGAAGTACTATGATCCCAGCTTTGAATGTTTTACAAATACTTTGATCAAGTCTTTGTTGGTGCATGTCACCTCAAAAATTATTCTTTCTTTTTATCACTTACCTACTCGAGGACGAGCAGGAGTTAAGCTTGGGGATGTTGATACATTGCAAATGTATCTATAATTTTTGATGTTCCATGCTTGGTTTTATCCACTTTCTTGTGTTTTGTCCACAGTTTGGAGTAATTTTCATATGATTTCTTGGACTAACATATTAACAAGAGCCACAGTGCCAGTTGCCTGTTTTCTGCTGTTTTTGGTTCTAGGAAAGTCAGAAAATGAATATTCTCGGAATTGGACGGGACAAAAGCCAAAGTGCCTATTTTTCCGAAAGTCATCATATGCCAGAATACAAGACAGAGAGGGGCCAGAGGGCGGCCACACCACCTGGCCACGCGCCCAGGCTTGGCCCGTGCCAGGGGGTGGTGTGGCCAGCCCAGGCATCCCCTCGGCCTCCCCTTCCGCCTATAAGATGCCCTCGGGACAAAAACCCTAAGTACCCGATCAAAAATCCACGAAAGAGTCTGTAGCCGCCGTCATGTCCATCCCTAGATCGGGAGGGATCTGAAGCTCTTCCCGGCACCCTGCCGGAGAGGGGAATTCACCCTGGAGGCCTTCTTCATCACCATGCAAGCATCCGGTGTGATGCGTGAGTAGTTCATCCTTGGACTACGGATCCATGTAGTAGCTAGATGGCTGGCTCTCCTCCTTTGTGGTTTCATGTCTAGATCTTGTGAGCTCTGTTCATGATCAAGATCATCTATTTGTAATTCTGCATGTTGTGTTTGTGGGGATCCGATGAATATTGAGATGCTATTTCATATTGATTATTGATTCTATCATGTCTTTGTTATTTGTGATCTTGCATGCTTTCCGTTGTTAGTAGCTATCTTGGCCAAGTAGATGCTAGCAACTCCAAGAGTTAGTATTTATGCTCGATAGTGGGTTCATGCCTCTGGTAATCTGGGGGAGTGACAGAAATCTTTAAGGTACTAGATGTGCTGCTGCTACTAGGGAGAAAACAATAATGCTTTGTTCATAGAACAATCGTATTGTTTACTTTACACGCAATTCGTAAAGCAATAATCTGTTCCTTGCAACTTAATACTGGAGGGGGTTCGGATGATAACCTGAAGGTGGATTATTAGTCATAGATGCAGTTGGATGGTGGTCTGTGTATAATGTTGTAATGCCCAATCAAGTTTCAAAGGAGTCAAGATGATTAGTATATGCATGTATTGCATTCTCGATGTTTGTCAATTGCCCCGCTGTAATTTGTTCACCCAGCATGTTATCTATCTTAAGGAGAGCCACCTCTAGTGAACTATGGATCCTGGTTCTTGTCTTTTACATACAATCTACAAACTGTTTACTGCTTTGTGTTTACTTTCTACAAACTATTACTTCTTTCCATTCGATACGTTTAATCCTTTGTTTTCCGCAAAACACAGTGAGATTGACAACCTCATCGCAAGTTGGGGACAAAGTTCTGTGGTTGTGTTGTGCAGGTCTCCACGTTGCTACTAGCACCGGTAGTGCGCCCTGCCAAGGCTCAGCTAGCAACACCTTTGGGGTGTTTCCTTGCTCCTACTGGTTCGATTAAACCTTGGTTTCATAACTGAGGGAAACTTGATGTTGTGCTCATCATACCTTCCTCTTGGGGTTCCCAACGAGCTCTACATCAACACCGCACCAGCACTTTTCTAGCGCCGTACACCGAGCCATCAAGGGGGCATTGGCTTTGTCTCTAAAGCCAAGAAGAAAAAGAACAACAACAAGAAGAAGGCCAAGCCCGCACAATAAAAAGGCAAGGTCATTATGGGTAGTAAGACCACGAATGGCAAAACTATGTCTCATGATGATTTTGCGGGAAGTGATAACCCTCACTATGTTTTAATGCGTGATTACTATGGTGATGTTTATGCATAATATGTTGGCCCTTTTGATGGTTATATTGCTTGGTTTATTTGGGTTCCCAAGACCCTTGTTGCTAACAAAAGTGGATCCATTGAAAAATGGGTACCTAATAACTAGTTTGATCTTTTGTAGACCTATGCTTCCGGAGGGTCAAAATGGGTGCTTGATAGTGGATGCACAAGTTATATGACCGAAAGTGCTTATAGTGTCAAGGATTTGAGACCAAATGGTTACCAAATATCTGTGACATATCCTGACAAGTCAAAGTCTAAGGTAATGGGATTTGGCAAAGTTGTGGTTGCACACGATATCACTCTCGTGGACGTCATGCTTATTGAGACCCTTGGCTATAATTTACTTTCAGTCCGTGCTCTTGGAAAGATGGGTTTTGCCGTCTTTATTGATAATGATATTGTGATCCTCATGTGGAGCAAGTCTCTAAAGGTTGTTTTCATTGGGTACGTCGAAAATGACTTGTATGTGGTGGACTTTTCGGGGAAAACCACTACAAGTGCGATGTGCTTATTCGGAAAGGCTGATGTGGGTTGGTTATGGCATCACCGTCTAGCCCATGTCAACATGAGAACTTTGCAAAGCCTCCACAAGGATGGTCATATTGTTGGACTAAAAGAAAATGTTTGCTTTGCCAAAGATCGTGTGTGCAGGGCATGTGTTGAAGGAAAGATGCATGATTCTCCCCACAAGCCAAGAACTACATCAAGTCCAAGAGGATCTTGGAGCTCCTTCTTGTGGATCTCTTTGGTCCTCCATCTCATGCAAGCCTTGGGGGAAGAAATATTGTTTGGTGATTGTTGATGACTACTCAAGATACACATGGGTATATTTCTTCAAGATGAAAAGTGAGAACCAAGAAAAATTCATTGACTTCATCAAAATGGCTCAACGTCAACACAATGTTGCCGTATTAAAAATAAGAAGTGACAATGGTACCGAGTTCAAGAACTACACATTGAATGGATTTGTTAGTGATGAGGGAATAAAACATCAATATTCCGCTGCATATACTCCTCAACAAAATGGTGTAGCTGAGAGGAACAACAGAACTCTTATTGATATGGCAAGGACCATGTTGGCGGAGTTTAAATCTCCATACAATTTCTGGGCTGAAGCAATCTCCACCACATGCCATGCATCAAACCGTCTCTACCTCCGCAAAGAATTGATCAAGACTCCATATGAAATTCTTACCGATAACAAGCCCAATGTTTCATACTTCTAGGTGTTCGAGTGTAAGTGTTTCTATCACATTAAGGGTATCCATTTGTCCAAGTTTGATTCCAAAGCATTAGAGGGTATTTTTGTTGGTTATGGTCTCAAATCACACACTTATAGAATCTATGACAAGCTCTCCGGAACTGTCATAGAATCTTGTAGTGTGGTGTTTGAAGAATATGATGGTCCCCAAGCGGGGCGTGTTGATGTCTGTGATGTAGATGATGAAATGCCTCAGGATGCCATAGGAAGAATGGGTGCGGGTTTCATCGACCCTGTTGAGGAATCCCTTATGGCGGATCGAGAAGAACTATGCTCTACTCAAGTGGATCCCTCATCTTCACAACATCAACAAGCTCCTATCGAGGAGGACAATGACTCAAGCCAAAGACAAGTTGTGGACCCTCAACCTGTTGATCAAGAAGAAACCTCGAGCCAGGAGGTGCTTGAGTATCCATTTTCCACAATGTCCAGTGGTGCTAAGTCTATTACACAAGGAATATCTATAGAAACTGCCATAAGGGAAGCCCAATGCCTGTCTAGAAGTATGCTTGATCAAGACTAAGGTCAATCTTTGCCTCTTATAGAAGAGAATGATTCCAATGATGATCAAGGTCAAGTTAATGGTCAAGATGAGGACCAAAATGATGAAGTGATCCCCACAAGAAACAACAAGGAGATTGAAACTCGTCGCCAAGTCAGAATGGATAGAATTTTGGAATTGAGAGACCACACTCTTGAGAATGTGGTAGGAGATCTAAGAAGAGGGATATCCACTCGAGCTCAACTGAAAAACTTTGGTGAGAACCAAGCACACATTTCCATGGTGGAACCAAAGAAAGTATGGGAAGCTCTTGAAGATTCGGATTGGTTGGATGCAATGCATAAAGAGCTCAACAACTTTGAGAGAAACAAAGTATGGAAGTTAGTTGAAAGGCCAAAAGATTGCCGCAATGTTATAGGTACCAAGTGGATATTCAAGAACAAGCAAGATGAGCATGGAATTGTGGTGAGGAACAAGACAAGATTGGTTACCCAAGGGTTATCTCAAATTGAAGGCATTGATTATGGAGAGACATATGCACCCGTGGCTCGCCTTGAGTCCATCCGTATCCTTCTTGCTTATGCGGCACGTCACAAATTTGAATTACAACAAATGGATGTAGAAAGTGCGTTTCTTAATTGTCCATTGCATGAGTTGGGAAATGTAAGCAACCCCCGGGGTTTGAGGATCCCAATTTTCCAAACAACGTCTACAAACTTGATATGGCGCTCTATGGGATCAAACAAGCCCCACACACGTGGTATAAGCACCTTAGAGAGTTGTTGCCAGATCGTGAGTTTGAGGTTGGGAAAATTGATCCCACTCTTTTTACTAATAAGGTCAATGGGGAACTTTTTGTATGCCAAATATATGTAGATGATATTATTTTTGGATCATCTAACAAAGCCTTTAATGATGAATTCTCAAAGCTTATGACTGACAGGTTCAGGATGTCTATGATGGGAGAATTGAGGGTATTTCTTGGCTTTGAGATGAAGCAAGTAAGAGGAGGAACATTCTTCAACCAAGCCAATTATACTCAAGATATGCTCAAGAGATTCAACATGAAAGATTTAAATGGAGCTCCCACTCCCATGGCAACAAAGACCCATCTTGAACTAAACCCAAATGCTAAAGATGTGGATCAAAAGGTATACCGGTCCATGATTGGTTCTTTACTTTACCTTGTGCATCTAGACCCGATATTGTGTTGAGTGTAGGAGTGTGTGCAAGATATCAAGCGGCTCCTAAAGAAAGCAATTTGATGGCGGTCAAGAGAATATTTCGATATTTGGTTCATACCCCAAACTATGGTATTTGGTATCCTAGGGGCTCAACTTTCTCTCTTTGTGGTTACACAGATTCGGATTGGGCTGGTGACAAAGATGATAGAAAATCAACCTCCGGGGCTTGCCAATTCCTTGGGAGGTCCTTGGTGTGTTGGTCTTCCAAGAAGCAAAATTGTATATCTCTCTCCACCGCTGAAGCCGAGTATGTGGCAGTTGCTAGTGCTTGTACTCAATTGCTATGGATGAGGCAAAATTTAAAGAAATACGGTGTCCATTGTGACAAAGTGCCTCTTCTATGTGACAATGAAACTGCTATCAAGATTTCCTATAAACCAGTGAATCATACAAGGACAAAGCATATTGAGATTCGTCATCACTTCATTAGAGATCATGTTTCCCGAGGTGATATTGAGTTATCCTGTGTGTCAACCAAATACCAACTTGCCGACATTTTCACGAAGCCACTTGATGAAGCAAGGTTTTTCTATTTGAGGAATGAACTAAATATCATAGATTCTAGGATCTTGACTTGATCACCTTGCATACTCACCTATGTCTTGAGTCTTATTTGGTTTAGGTGCAAGCATGGAGATAGGGGGAGTGCAGTCCTAATACATTGGACTATCCCTCCCCCATAATGCCAACATTAAGAAAATCAATTCTCTTAATATCATTTTAGTGATATGTGAGCTTCATTGATGAGTAGTGGCAATGAACCCAAGGATAATTCTTCGCAATGTCATGCCACAAACTCTTACATGGTGGCCTCGGCCACCGCCCTCTTCATATTTGAAGAGTCGGTTCTTGACTTATTTGGTTTGGATCTTAATTTGTCATCTTTTTGACTATCTATGGTTTCTTGGTTCTTCACAGTACATATTCCGAATCCTAGGCCTATACTCATCCCTAAACATGCTCCTCTAGCCACACATTTGTCCACTGTTTGAATCTGGGGTTTTCTGGTTGTGGGGGCCGGACTATTCGCACTGAACCGACTGGAGTGTCCGACCAAGCCGGACACTCCGCTCGATTCATCCCGGACACTCCGGCCGGGCCGGACACTCCGGTGAATCTCACCTGGACAGTCCAGCCCCATCGGTTTCGATCTTGTAAAAGGGGTCAGGGAGAAGTGGACGGCTCAGTCCTCCTTCTCCTTCCCAACTTCCTCTTCTCCAAAATGCTGCTGCCCCGACTAGGATCTCCACCGGGAGGGCTCCTCCACCCTGGATCCGGCCGTTGTCGAAGTCCATTACCTTCCCCATGCCGCTGGGATCCATTCCCCTCCGGTGAAGGCTCCATGGATGCTGGTATTTGGCCTCCCCCTTCTCCATCTCTAGGGTTTCCGCTAGATGCATTTTTGGAGGCAATGACCCATCTAGATCCATGGATACATCATACTGCATGCAATACTCGTCATTGTAGTAGTTCTAGCAATCCCGATCTGCTCTAGTTGAACATTCACACACTGGCCGAAAAACCACCAAAGCTCCAGCCGGAATGTCACGTGTACAGGGCAGGCACACCGGTCCAGCCGGAATGTCCGGCCTGCACACACCAGACTATCCGGGTGAGGCGGAGTCTCCGAGGTGTTTTTGCTGGACAGTCCGGGTTTTCTCGACCAGTGTTGATCCTGCATTACTTTAGCTACTGCTATGTATTTACACCTCCTGGACAAATGTGCTTACCCATATGCTTCCCTTCTACTCTGAATTCACAGGTAGCTCTCGTCCTCGTCGCTCTAGGGCTACTCAAAAAACCCGTCCTCGCAGGCTCCGGGACAAAGAGAGTGATGTCCATATTGGTCCATCCATGGTCAGGCAGGCTGCTCGTGATCATGCTACAGCTAAGTACGAGAAGGTCAGAAAACTGAAGAGAGATGAAGCCAAGTGCCAAAAGCATGAGGAATTGACCACACTAGTAGAGTTGGGCACTAAGGAGTTTGTGGAGATGCAAGTCCAGCAGTTCTATTCTCTGCAGCGCACTTCTGAGGATGATCGCTTCTGGAGGAATGAGCAGGCCCTACTCTTTTCTGAGGTGTTTTGTGCATTCGGGACTCCTGTGTGCCCCATGCAGTGGTTGGATATTCAGGAGCTGCAAGCTCACAGGTACTTTGAGGATGCTCTCTGGGTGACTGAGAAGATGGGGCTACACACCATCTTTCAGGCAAGATAAGACTACAACGTTGAGTTGGTCCAACAGTTCTATGCCACGGTGGTCTTTGGGGACACCACTAACATTCCCCTTGAGTGGATCTCTGGCACTACCAGGTGTCGCTCCAGCATTGCCCAATTTGCTCACATCCTTGGTGTGCCTTTCAACCCTAATACTCCTAGTGGTCACAGGATGCATGTGCATGGTCAGGGATATGACAAGAAGGTGTTGGCCCCAATATACTGTCAGAATGGTGTGGTTAGCCAAACCACCAACATCAAGCTCATCTAAAACATTATGCTCTGCATGTTTCGCCACACTCTCACACCCAAGGAAGGCAACAAGGATGAGATGAGAGGTGCAAAGATCAATCTTATGGCCCATGCCCACTCAATGTATGCTCGCGGTCTAGATCATCCAGGTGGTGCCATATATGTCATGGATTTCATCTATCAGGACATGTACAAGTGCATCACTGATAACAAGTGTCCTCTATTTGCTCCATATGTGATGAAGCTCATTGTTGCTCAGGTCCCAGCCACTCCACTGGTCTACACTGACCTTGTTGCACACCTTCCTGCCAAGCTACAGAGGAAGGGTGCCCCCACCACCAAGGCACCTCGTGGCTACCCCCTGCTCAGGACATATTTGAGGATGATGAGATTGATGCAAATGCCTCTGATAGTGATGATGAGGCTGAGGAGGTACCGGAGGTTGTGAGCCGTGGGCCTCGCATGAAGCATGCCAGCAATACATATTGCTTCACCACCTCCAAGGAGGAAGTGCACAAGAAGGTGAAGAAGGCCTCCTGGTGGAAGAAGCTTCTTCTTTGCTAGAACATTGACATTCACCATGGACAGTACGATGCATACAAGGCAAACCGGAATGTGATGAAGGATATCAAGCGGATCAACCATCCCATGGATGTTGATCCTTCTCAGCAGCAGGCGTCTAATGGCACTCTGTCCTATGGTCACTGGAGTCAGGACATGTGGACTGGTCCATGTTTGAGGACATGTCTTCTTCTTGTCGCCCTCACGGCCAGAGCTCTACTCAGGAGGATCAGGATGATGTGGATGGCGATGAGGAGGAGGAGGAGGACGACGACAACGACTACAGTGTCTAGAGTTAGCTTTGGGACGTTTTAGTCGTGCTCTTTTCCCTTTTTGGCGTCTTGATGCCAAAGGGGGAGAAGTAGCCCAGTTATTAGGTTGCTACCGAGGATTTCCATGGGTACACAAGCGTCACGTTGTTTCGATTTGCCTCTTTGAAGCTTCATGTCTTTATCTTACTTGTTTGAGTACTATGTTGTGTCGAACTCTGTTATATGTGTGGTGACATGCTTACCCGGTTGTGTTAATGACTATGTTATGCCTAGTTTATCGATCTAATTATTATTATATCATGTCATTACTTGTTAGCTTCAAAATCTAGTGAGGATATGATCCTAGGATGTGTGATCTTGTATTCAAATGCAAAACTACAAATGGTCACTCATCTAGGGGGAACCTTACTAGATTATGTAAATCTCCTATTGTGCAAATTATTATCTATCCTTTATGCAAATCCTTGGGTTGTCATCAAACACCAAAAAGGGGGAGATTGAAAGTGCATTTATGCCCTTCCTATTATTTTTATGTTTGTTGACAACACTTGGATAGGTCTAAACTGCTGTTAAATGTTTCAAGAGATATCAGCTACACTCGTGTATTTTGCACTAAAGGAAAGAGCTCCCCAGGATCATGTCTTTGCAGGAAAACAAGTCCCAGCCGGACGGTCCGGCTGATCTAAGCCGGAGTGTTCGCCCCTGGCCAGACTGTCTAGTTGGATCCGGCCGGATTATCCGGCTCTGGGAAGTGGGCGACATCGTCGGACATTCAGAACACCATTTTGGACACTACTCGGACTCGGCCCGGATTCTGGCCGGAAACTTCTTTGGCCGAAGTGTCCGGCTTGTTTGGCCCGGAGTTTCCAGCCCTGGGGGCTGGTCGACCTACTTGGACAATCAGAACATCATATCAGATACCTCCCGGACACAATCCAGACACTGGCCGGAAACTTTTCCAGGCCGGAGTGTCTGGTCCGTTTCACCCGGAGTGTCCGGTTGGGCCGGACTATCCGGCTGATGTTGGCCAGACTGTCTGGGGTAAGCGGCTCCCAACGGCAATAATTCTAGGGGGGCTATATAAAGGCCCCTTCTTCTACCTTGCAAGCTGCTTGTCGGCCTCAAGAACTCTAGCACCATTTGAGCCACCAAATCCACAAGATCTCTTCACTCAACCATCCAAAGTCATTGATCTTTGGATAATCCAAGGAGGAGGCCTTGATCTACAGCTTCACCAAGAGAGATCTTCATTTCCCCCTCATTCACTTGAGGGCCCCTTGCTCTAGTGTTTCAATGGAAACCCTAGCTTGTGATTTGGCTCTTACTAGCTTGACTTTGATTGTTTGACAGCTTGCTTGTATTCGGTACCCTCCAATTAGGTTGTGGATGTGTGCCTTGAACTTGTTGTAAAGGTGTCGGCTTCCACCTCGAAGGTGTATAGTGGAAGAGGTGAATCGAACCAGTTGGGGTGAGGTTCTTCAGAGAACAAGGGAGGCCTCTCATGGTTTTGGTGGTTTGAAACCATCCCCTCTCCAAATGTAGACGTACTTCCCCTCAAAAGGAAGGAACTGCGGGAAACAAATCCTTGTGTCTCCGCATGCTCCACTTTGGTTACTTCTATCTTTACCGCACTTTACTTATCTAGTTCTTATTTAGTGTTTGTGCTAGATAGACATATATGGCAATTCACCATAGTTGCATGATCTAGAGAATTTACCTTTTGTGTCATACCCTAACTTGAAAAAGAGTAAAATTTGAAGTAGCACCTATTCACCCCCCCTATAGGTGCCCATACGATCCTTTCAACCACGTCAAAGTCGATGAGCTCAGTGCGATAGTTATCGCGCGTCCCAAACGTGATAGAGAGGCGCACCTGCCAAATGGGTCTGGTGGATCCGCTAATCACCCTGGAGAACAGCATGATCGGCATTAGCCTGTCGTATGAACCTACAGCTGGGCGAAAATCTCGCTGGAGATCACGTTCAGGCATGCACCTCCATCGATGGGGGTCTTTGCAACCGCAATGTTTTTGATGGTGGGGGTGCAGATCCTGGGGAGTGTGCCCACTTACTTGGTGGAAACGGGGTGATCGCTAGTGTTGAAGGTGATAGTAGCCGTGACCTCACAGGTGAGTAGCTTGAAGTGTCGGTTGGATGTTGGGGCCTGGGATCCACCAAGTATGCAGGCTATGGCGCCCTGCGGCACTTGCTAGCCCCCGGGGTCCTCGACACGTCCCTTCTCCTGGGGGTGAGGGTGTTGTTGCGTGTCGTTGGCCTGGTGACCCCCAGAAGGGGTATCGTGGCTGCCGGAGTTATTGTTCCAGCGGTCGCCTCCGCGGTTGCCTCCGTTATGGCCGCCTCACTCTCCACCCGGCCTCCCCTTCCTCTGGCTATTGCGCAGGTCGCGGAGCTTCTTGAGCTTGTAATAGTCATCGGTGGGGTGCCCTGTCTTCTTATGGAAGTGGCAGTACGAGCCGTCATCCCGCTCCCGCTCATCATTCCCCTCGCGAGGGCTCTTTCGATGTGGCTATGTTGCTAGGACAGTGGTGGTCTTGCGCTTGGGGCCCTTGGACGAGCCAGAGGCCTTGGGGGTACTCTATGCCTCGCTGAGGCGAAAAATCTGCCCTGCCTCCTATTGGGTCCGCAGCATAGAAAACAAAAAATTTCCTACGGTGTGAACTACACGCCAAGATCTATCTACTAGGTACAAAGCAACAGGTGGACATACATCTAACGAGAACTTACCCTCGTAGACAATGAGCTTTGTTAATGAGTAGGAACTCGTGGTTGATGTAGTCGTACACTTGCCGATCTCAAGATCATGAGGAAGTCCGAGCGCCGCAACTCAGCAGCGCATCCGCACTCGCACACACGTTCAAGCCACCGGACAACCTCCACCTCCTCGCTCCAGCGATCCAGCGGAAGCAACAACTCCTTCCAGACGAAATGCCACCGGGGACATGTATCTCGCTAATCCGAGACCATGGGGGAATAATTCTAGAGGGGGAGAGAGATCCTTCACAAGGAGGTGTGAGGATGAAGGAGGGAATGGGTGGCCTTTTATAGGAGGAGGGGGGTGGCCCCTCTCTCCATGGCCGGCGCATGGGGGGGTGACCCCTCACCTCCCCCATTCATGTGGTGGTAACCCCTCCACATTAAAATGCCTCTTCACATTCCCTTTTAATGTCTCCACTTTAAATGCATTAAATTTCTCCAAATTTAATGCTATCTCATTTAATAAAACTCTTTTTATTAAATTTATTCAGATTTTGCTAATTACATTCATTAACAAACATTCACATATATCCCCTTGCAATATTTCAATATCACAATGAGAACCACCTTCTGCAATTTCACCCGAAACAATTTCCGGTTTCTATTGAAACAATTCCTGCGCTTTGCAATTCTTTCGTCTGAAACATATGTGCTCCAAAATGGTGTCCGGTAACTCTTAAGTGTGCCACCCTACGGTTCACGAATAATGCAGACATGATCGAGACCCTTCTCCGATCAATAATCAGCAGCATTACCTGGAGATCCGTACTGACTCCTACACATTCAACGATGACTCCTGTGATCGTGAGAACCTTTAACGCTTGTAACTAAATCCCTTTGTCTCTCGATATATTACATGTCCGAGATTCGATCATCGGTATCTCCATACCTAGTTTGATCTCGTTACCGACATGCACTCTTTTCTCATTCCTGTGATATAACATTCTAGTGATCACATCACTTGCTTGCAAGCTATCCTAATGTGATATCACTGAGAGGGCCCAGAGTATATCTATCCGTCATCTGGATTGACAAATTCCACTCTTGATCCATGAGACTCAACATAACACCTTCGTAGTACTGAACCCATCTTTATAATCACCCTGCTACGGTGTGACGTTTGATGTTATCAAGATACTCTTCCGGTGTTAGCAACTAACATGATCTAAGGATAAAGATTACTTCGTATGATGTTATAGCAATATAAACATGATGACTTGATCATAATGCTATACTTCGGATGAATGTTCATCACATCATTCCACCAATGGTGTGACCTTGTTATTAACAACATCCAATGTCCATGATCAGGAAACCTTGATCATCCTGTTAATCAACAAGCTAGTCTATAAGAGAGGCATGACTAGGAACCCTTTTTTGTTTATTAAACACACATGTATTGATGTTTCCGAATTAATACATTTCTAGCATGTAAAATAAACATCTCTCATGTATAAGGAATATATAATAACAACTTTATTATTGCCTCTCAGGGCATATTTCCTTCACCTCCGCGTTGGCGTACTTCTCGGCCATGACAAAGAGCTCGACAGCGGTGGTGAGGCCCTCGCCCCTAATTCAGATCTTCTCCCTCATCTTGACGTCTTTCATGCCCTTGGAGAAGTCGGTGATGATGTTGGAGTTTGAGATTTTGGAGATTTTGTTGCAGACCCGACTGAACCTCTGCAGGAACTTGAAGAGGGTCTCTCCAGGCTGCTGGCATATCTGGCAGATGTCATAGTAGGTGAGTGGGTGCTTGTATGTCCCCTTTAAGTTGGTGATGAAGAGGTAGTTGAGATCCGCCCACGAGTCGATCGACTCCTCGGGTTCATCCGCAAGGTACTAGCCATCTCCTTCAGGCATAGGGGAACAAGTTCGCCATGACACGGTCGTCTCCCCCTGCTGCCTTGACACTCGTGGTATAGAGAAGGAGGAACTCACACAGGTTGGTCGTACCGTCATAGCGTGACGGCATCTCCGGGCAGAACTTGTGGGGCCAAACCACGCAGCGGAGGCTCTTGGTGAAGGCGAGGTAGTTGTTGGCCTAGACCGCCTTGCTGTTGGCGAGGGCCGCATGGTTCTGCTAGCCCGCGGTGCCGATTTCCTTGGCCAGACGGCCCTCGTGCTCGCGCAGCAGCTCCGCGACTGCGGGAGGTGAGATGATGTAGCAATTATTCGTAGGCGATGGAGTGGCGTTGTATGGCTTGGTAGCATCCCCACGGCGGTGAGGCGGGAACGAGCCCCCAACCCCGGCGGCCCGCCCTCAGCTCGAGCCCCCGGACACTCGGGAGAGAGGGTGGTGGCATCGAGGAGCTCGGCAATATGGTCGCGCCACCTCTCTTGGCCTGCTCTGCTGGTGGCTGGTCTAGGAGCTCACACACAATGCGCTTGGCGGCCTCCGGGGTGAGATGCTCGGGGTGGCCGCGAGACGATGCAGTTTGGGAGAGCGACGTGACGTCGTGCGAGAAGGGAGAGGGCTCCCACAATTGGCGGTAGGAGGAGCCCCCCTCGTCCTCCATCCACGGGACATCCTCAGAGCTGGAACGCTGCAGAGTCGGCTCCGTCTAGGCCTTGCTGGACGCACAAAGGAGGGCTCATTCATCGTCTGCCTGGTTGCTAGCCAACATGTCATCTAAGGTCTTGAAAGCGCACCTCAGCCCCCTACCTGGCACACCAAATGTCGGAGATTTGTCCCGCGAAGGAACTAGGGTCCAACGATCCCTTGGTTCGTGAGGGGCTGAACACGCGATTCTGACGGAACTCGGTGACGATGACAGCGAAGGAGCAAGATCACGATAGAGAGATGACACCAGGGTTTTTACCTAGGTTCGAGACCCTCGTGAGGAGGTGAATCCCCTACTCCTGCTTTCTTGGATTACTCGCTTTCTTCGCGAGGGTACAATGGAGGATGAAAGTCTAGGGTTTTAGATCTCAAGGATCAATCCCTTCTAAGGTAGGAGAAGGGCTCCTTATATAGGGCGGCGTCGGGCCACTTCTCCCGGTCCATGGGCGAGAAGGGCTACCACGGTGCCACCCTCCCGACTCCTGGTCTACGAGACTGCTTTCTGGTGGACCGTGTCTTGGACGCGGGACGCTCATCCATCCGCTGGTAAAGGGCCTTCCTTTTCCACGGTCCTTCTAGTCCGGCGCTGGCCGTTGTCTCTCGCACTAAACCGGCAAGATGGCGCGCCTTCCATGCTTAGGTCGTCTGTCCTTCTGCTGTAGGAAAAGGTGGGTGGACTGGATCTTATTTTACCGAGGCAAACATAGGGAACATAGCAACCATGCCCTTTGTTGGGACTTGCCTCGCCCGCTATCCACTCGGTGGTGTCATTGAAGAGCCCCTGGTACCCTTCGAGACACCCATAGTGGGGCTCTACAGATGTTCTCGCCAGGGAGGACATCCCCTCGCGAGGCGGGCCCTAGCCAGGGCTAAACAGGTCGCACCTCTCTCCGGAGGCGCGAGTGTCCCTCGGGGGAACACCGTCTTGGGGCACTGGGGACCGCTGGCCGTCGGGTCGTGGCACCCTGGTTCCCAGTGCCTCAATAATTGTAGCTAATGGAACTTGGGAAGTCACTATTCATCCTTATGGGTGCAAACCTGTAGGATGTAAGTGGGTGTTCAAAAAGCTTAGACCCAATGGTACTATTGAAAAGTACAAGGCTAGTCTTGTGGCCAAGGGTTATACCCAGAAAGAAGGTGAAGACTTCTTCGATACCTACACACCTGTAGCCAGATTGACCACTATTCGAGTACTACTATCCTTGGCTGCCTCACATGGTCTTCTCGTTCATCAAATGGACGTTAAGATAGCTTTTCTAAATGGAGAGCTAGATGAGGAAATTTATATGGAGCAGCCTGATGGATTTGTAGTAGATGGTCAAGAAGGAAAGGTGTGTAAGTTAGTGAAGTCTTTATATGGTATGAAGCAAGCTCCTAAGCAGTGGTACGAGGTGAAAGAACTTTAACCTCTTAAGGCTTTTTTGTAAACGGAGCTAATAAGTGTGTGTACTATCACCATGGTGAGGGCGAGGGAGTTATTATGTGTCTCTATGTTGATGACATATTGGTATTCAGGACCACCCTCGCTGTTATTGAGGAGGTCAAAGAGTTCCTATCTCGCTGCTTTAAGATGAAGGACTTGGGAGTGGTTGATGTAATCTTAAACAACAAGTAAGTGAAGGATGATAATGGTGGGATTACACTGCTTCAGTCCTACTATGTGGAAAAGATATTGAGTCGCTTTGGGTTTAGCGGCTACAAGTCTTCTCTAACGCCTTATGATCCAAGTGTCTTACTTCGAAAGAATCGAAGGAACGCTAAAGATCAGTTGAGATATTCTCAAATTATTGGCTCGCTCATGTATTTAGCCAGCTCTACGAGGCCTGACATCTCCTTTTCTATAAGCAAACTGAGTCAATTTGTGTCAAATCCTGGAGATGATCATTGGCATGCTCTTGAGAGAGTTGTATGCTATTTTAAAGGAACTCTGAGTTATGGAACTCACTATATTGGGTATCCTCGAGTACTTGAGGATTATAGTGATTCAACTGGATATCTGATGCTGGTGAAATTAAGGCCACAAGTGGTTATTTGTTTACACTTGGTGGTGGCGCTATTTCCTGGAAGGCTTACAAGCAGACCATCTTAACGAGGTCAACTATGGAAGCAAAAGTCACAGCATTAGACACAACCACTGTTGAAGCAGAGTGGCTTCGTGAGCTCTTGATGGACTTACCTATGGTTGAAAAACCAATACCCGCCATCCCGATGAACTGTTATAATCAAATTGTGATCATCAAAGTAATAGTTCTAAGGATAATATGAAGTCATCAAGGCATGTGAAGTGGAGATTGAAATCTTTTAGGAAACTGAGAAACTCCAGAGTTATTGCGTTGGATTATATCCAAACACCTAAGAACTTGGAAGATCCCTTCACAAATGGTTTATCACATAATGTGATAGATATTGCATCGAGGGAGATTGGTTTGAGACCCACACAATGAGTTGTTCGTAGTGGTAACCCACTCTATGTGATCGGAGTTCCATGAATTAGAGCTGGGAGACAAGCTATTGATCAGGTGAGAGGAGAGTATGCCCATATTATATTTCCATCTCCATAAAGATGCGATACTCTCTTATTCTGCATGGTAGGCTGATATTTATCTTAATGTGTTCTAAGTGGCTTTTCTAAGCAGAGAAGTTGTCATGCAGAACATCTATTAAGGAACAAACCTATATGAGTCGTACTATCAAACGCCGTAGTCCGTGAGAGTTGGGTGTGATGGGGTTCATTCCATGAAAACAAAAAAAACCTACGATTGCAACCACCAAGATCATATCTAGGAGATACATGTAACGATTTCAGATGGACTCACCCTCGAAGACCGTAACGTAGGATAATGTTCCCGCAAACAAACGTGGCTGTCGTAGAGTGTACACAACTGTCCTCAAGGACACGATGATAGTGCCACACGTGTAGCACCTCCGTAATCGGTCACACATATGGTGTGCCGATGACTTCCGTCCCTCGCTCTAGCTTGGCAGCGGAAGTAAGGGATCCTCGGGAATTCCGCCAAAACTATGACATGGTGGTGATGGTGGTGGAGAAGATCTTGAGCAGGGATTCGCCTAAGCTCCTAGCTCATGGCAATGGACAAGGCTAGAAGGGGAGGAAGATGCCAACCAAAGGGCATATGAGAGGAGAGTTGAGTGTGTGTGAGAGAGACGAGAGGAGGGGGGCCTTTTATAGGTGAGGGGGGCAGCCCAAGTGGGCATGGTGCACAGCCATGTTGCTACCCCACCTCTTCCCTAATTATGTGGTGGACTCTCCACTCAGATAAAAACACTCTCCACTTTCTCCCATTTATTCTCGACTCAAAAATAAAGAGTCTCTTCATTAAAACCACTTTTAATTTAGTTGATTTATTGTCACTCATTTAATGAACACTTCATTTAATGAGTACTTAATTTGATGAACACTTTATTTAATGAACACATTAACAATTCAATCCCCGATAATATTCCGATACACCAAAACTATTCCGGCAGATTTATCAGAATAATTCCTGCGATGTTCAGTATTTTCTCTAGTGTTCCCTATCCACTCAAATGCGTCGACTACACTTAAGTGTGTCTTCTTATGAGTCGTGAACTGTGTGGACATGATCAAGACATTCTCCGATCAATAATCATTAGCGGGACCTGGAGATCCATAATGACTCCCACTAGTTCATGCGATGACTTAGTGATTGTGTGACCTTTTATTCGCAGTAACCAATTCCTTTTGTCTCGCGATATTTTACTTGCCCGGGATCCGATCATTTGATATCATCTATACCTAGTTCGACCCCATTACTGACAAGTACTCTTTTCTTGTTCCCGTGATATAACATTCTTAATGATCATTATCACTTGCTTGCAAGCTATATTAATGTGATATCACTAAGAGGGCCCTGAGTATATCTCTCCATCATCAGGATGGAAAAATCCAACTATTGATCCACGAGCTTCAACTAACACTTTCGAAGTACCTGACGACACCTTTATAATCACCCTATTACAGTGTGACGTTTGATGTAATCAAAATACTCTTTTGGAGTTAGTGATTGACGTGATCTCTTGGTCTAAGGATTAGGGTTACATTGAACGACGTTATAGTAGTGTAACATAATGGCTTGATCCTTTTACTATACTTTGGGAGTATGTTCATCACATCATTCAATCAATGGTGTGACCTAGTTATTAACAACATCCAGTGTCATGATTAGGAAACGTTGGATCATCTGTTAATCAACAAGCTAGTGTAATGAGAGCCATTACTAGGAACCTTTTCTTTGTTTATTAAACACACATGTATTAACATTTCCTGTTAACACAATTATAGCATGAGAAATAAACATTTTTCATAAACATGGAATAAGATAGTAACCATTTTAATATTAACTCTCGAGCATATTCCTTTCAGTCTCCCACTTGCACTAGAGTCAATAATCTAGTTTATGCGGGTGTTATCCATGTGCGTTGCTAGTCGTCAAATTAATATCCGGATCAGACAGTTTCAGGTTTGTGTGTATTTGCATGTCTTTGCGTCTCTATGCATCACTTTTTCTCGAATGCGGTGGCATTGTATAAATTCATTCCTTTGGTGAGACCTTTAGTTCCTTTAGCTAAAAAAATGTTGATACTATTGTCGTACAATAGATCTTCATAGTACTATCCCATTGTGAACCATACCAATTTCCTTGTTGCTACTATAGCAGTATACTTAGCCTTTAGTTGTACTATCTGTCACAATACATAACCATTTGGAACTCATCCAAAACTACGATGGAACTTTCTTCCACCAATTGCGCCACTTAACCTATAGCCTAAATTGAGATAAACTTAATTTGAATCTTGTGAAAATACTAGTACCAATATAACATATTACAATGAACTATCTGTTTAGTTCCAATGTAACATATTAGAATGAACTATTTGTATAGTCTGATGTAACACATTACAATGAACTATCTTTCTAGCATCAATGTAACACTTTACAATGAACTATTTGTCACTTCTACATACAGAATATATTCTTAGTTCTTCCAAAGATCATAAGAATATCCTTATTATCATCCAATGATCATCTTATGAGTCACCCTGGTATATGCTCATAACATTTAGTGTATAGGACATATCTAGATATGTACAAATCACGGTATGATTGATTCATGTGATTTTACTCACCTAGTGTCAAAACACTTGAATCTCGACTATCAAGATATTCATGTGATTTTACTCACCAAGTGTCGAAACACTTGAATCTCGTTTATCAAGATATTCATGTGATTTTACTCACCAAGTGTCAAAACACTTGAATCTTGATTCACTCACCAAGTATCAATATACTTGAATCTTGATTCAACCTTTTCCATGTGGCAAGAACCTTTCTCGTTGTTTCCATATTGAACTCATTCAATATTTCATCTATGTACATTTGGCATAACCATATTAACATCTCAATCTATCCAAATAGACTTTGATGCCAAATATTCTAGTTTTGCTCAAATCTTTCATTTATATCTAATTTTAATGAAATCCTTAACTTGTGTTAATAAAAGATACATAATTTCCAATCAACAATATGTCTTATACACAATGTATTAGAAATATGTCTCAGCTCTCCCACTTAATTTCTTGCAAATGTGAGCATCTTCATCATCTACGATGAAATTAAACATTTTAACATTTTCATCATGGTGAAGATTCCAACTCTGCTATGCTTACTTCAACTATTGAAGTTTCATGCCTTTTTAGCATCCTTTAATTTAACAAAACCCCTCGGACCGGGTCATGTACACGTTCTAGTAACCATTCTATTAGAAGAACGTTGTTTTGTTTATTCAACTAGCATATACAACAATTGACATATGTAGTGGTTGCTACACTAATCCGTCTAGACTAAATATTGCTACGAAAGATCGAATCTTGTCGTATTCAACTCCTTGAACATTGTCGTAAAATCTTTACTGACATGTTGACTATTTCATAGATGTGAAACATCCATGTCTGTTTCTTTATAGATCCAAATACGACTGATAGTCTTTATGCCTTTCAGAGGGTCTTCCAAGTTCAGTAACTTGGTTTCTCGTGTATGGAACTATCATGGATTTTATGGCTTCAAGCCATTTGACGGAGTCAGGGCCCATCATCACTTCTTTTCATGTAGTCGGTTCATCATTATCAAACAATAATGATTTAATCTCAAATCTTACTATTTGATTGTTTACCCGACCTACGCGGTTCAATAGGAACTTAGATCTCTGTGACCACAATCTTTGAGGAACGGGAGCCATGAGCATTACGGCTGCCTCCGGGACCCTTTCCGGTGCTGCCTAACTCAACGCAGATAGCTTTGGTTCAATAACCTTATCAAAGTTCTATTGTCCTCCCACTTAACTTTTCATGAAAAAATTCCTTCTCAAGAAACTTGACGTTCTAAGTGACAAACACTTTTGTCTTTGGTGCTATGGAGGAATACCCAACGGTTATTTGGAATAACCTATAAAGACATGCTCATCCGACTTTGGTTGTAAACATTTTTCTTATGCGTAGCATACCAAAATTTATGAAAAAAACAACTTGGGTTTTATCCCAATCCATAACTCATATGGTGTCATTTTAACAGATCATTATGGATCTCTTTTCAGTGTAAACGTGCTAGTCACTAAACCTTAATCTTTAAAATATAATGGAAATTTGATAAATAACACCGTTGATCCTACCATGTCAAACACGGTTTGATCACATTTTGCGAACACTCCATACTCCTATGGTGTTTCGAAAAATGCAAGTCAATGGAACGATTCCTCAAATCTTAGGTGTTTTGCTAAACACGTAAGTCAAATATCTTCCTTTATGATCCAATCACAAATTCTTTATTTTCTTGTTACAATGATTTTCCACGTCATCCTGAAAACATTTGAACATTTTGAAATGTTTCATACCTCTCCCTTATTAAGTAAATATACACATGTATTTACTCAATTTTTGGAGAAAGCATATGAAGTTGAAATCCATCGCTCATAACTACACATAATGGACAATATAAATAAATATGCATGATGGCTCAATGCATGATGCCCAGAAAAGTGCTTGGTGCGTGGTTGATGTAGAGCTCGTTGGGAACCCTAAGAGGAAGGTATGATGAGCACAACAGCAAGTTTCCCTCAGTTATGAAACCAAGGTTTAATCGAACCAGTAGAAGCAAGGAAATACCCCAAAGGTGTTACTAGCTGAGCTTTGGCAGGGCGCACTACCGGTGCTAGTAGAAACATGGAGACCTGCACAACACAACCACAGAACTTTGTGCCCAACTTGCGATGAGGTTGTCAATCTCACCGTGTTTTGCGGAAAACAAAGGATTACACGTATCGAATGGAAAGAAGTAAAAGTTTGCAGAAAGTAAACACAAAGCTGAAAAGATTGTAGATTGTATGTAAAATACAAGGACCGAGATCCATAGTTCACTAGAGGTGGCTCTCCTTAGATAGATAACATGCTGGGTGAACAAATTACAGCAGCGCAATTGACAAACACCAAGAAAGCAATACATGCATATACTAATCATCTTGATACCTATGAGACTTGATTGGGCATTACAACATAATACATAGACCGCCATCCAACTGCATCTATGACTAATAATCCACCTTCAGGTTATCATCCGAACCCCCTCCAGTATAAGTTGCAAGCAACAGATTATTGCTTTACGAACTACGTGTAAAGTAAACAATACGATTGTTCTATGAATAAAGGATTGTTGTTTTCTCCCTAGTAGCAACAGCACATCTAGTACCTTAGAGATTTTTGTCACTTCCCAGATTACCAGAGGCATGAACCCACTATCGAGCATAAATACTAACTCTTGGAGTTGCTAGCATCTACTTGGCCAAGATAGCTACTAACAACGGAAATCATGCAAGATCTCAAATAACAAAGACATGATAGAATAAATAATCAATCTAAAATAGCATCTCAATATCCATCGGATCCCCGCAAACACAACATGTATGATTACAAATAGATGATCTTGATCATGAACGGAGCTCACAAGATCTAAACATGAAAGCACAAAGGAGGAGAACCAGCCATCTAGCTACTACATGGATCCGTAGTCCAAGGATGAACTACTCACGCATCACACCAGAGGCTTGCATGATGATGAAGAAGGCCTCCAGGATGAATTCCCCTCTCCGGTAGGGTGCCGGGAAAAGCTTCAGATCCCTCCCGATCTAGGGATGGAGATGACGGCGGCTACAGACTGTTTCGTGGATTTTTGATCGGGTGCTTAGGGTTTTCGTCCCGAGGGCAATATATAGGCGGAAGGAGAGGCCGAGGGGTGCCTAGGATGGCCACACCACCCCCTGGCGCGAGCTAGGCCTGGCCGCGCGGCCAGGTGGTGTGGCCGCCCTCTGGCCCTTCTCTGTCTCATATTCTGGCACTTGATCCCTTCCGGAAAATAGGCACTTTGGCTTTTGTCCCGTCCAATTCCGAGAATATTCATTTTCTGACTTTCCTGGAACCAAAAACAGCAGAAAACAGGCAGCCGACACTGTGGCTCTTGTTAATAGGTTAGTCCTAGAAATCATATGAAAAGTACTCCAAAGTTGGAACAAAACACAAGAAAGTGGATAAAACCAAGCATGGAACATCAAAAATTATAGATACATTTGCAATGTATCAACATCCCCAAGCTTAGCTCATGCTCGTCCTCAAGTAGGTAAGTGATAAAAAGAAAGAATAATTTTTGAGGTGACATGCACCATCAAAGACTTGATCAAAGTATTTGCAAAACATTCAAAGCTGGGATCATAGTACTTCAATCATAACATGAAAGACAAAGTTCTAGCAATAAGCCAAGAAACTATGATGCAACATGAAAAGGCACAAACAAAAGATTCATGAATAACAATGCTTTGCAAGACGTTTGTTTGTTTCACATAAAGAAAACATAGCATAATAGTATTCAGCTTGTCCCTCAATAGAGTAGCAAATATAAATGCATAGGACACCTTCAAAGTTCATAAGAGTGACTAGATACAATAGTTTAAAACAAGCAATAACAAGTTATGCATCAATCAACTAGTCTTGGGACAATGCACATAGAACTAATAATGGCCACTATGCTCTCAAAGAAGGTGCATAGAGTTAGAAGGTGGAGACTCAATATAATGGTGGAAGAAAGGCCTTTTGTAAAAGGAAGTAGGGATTCAAGTCTCATAAAGAGCTTCCAAAAATTATGGTAGTTATAGCTTTCAGCTCTCATTGCCCCTATCATAAGCATCTTGAAGTGATTAAGGTTAAAGTGAACAAACTATGGTTTACATGCTTGATGAAGTATAAGTCAGAAATCTCATGTCCCTTGTATATGAGGGCCGCTCCTCATGCTACTCAAGTTTGGTCACTGGTAAGTTCTTGTCATCGTAAGTACATGTGTATCATAGAGAACCACCAACGGGGTACCCCTTGCCCGATGATACGGAAGAATCCCCATATCAAAATGACAAGGCAAGCAGACAACAAGCATCTCAGCATCCTTCTTATTTACCATGGGAATATAGTGCTTTTTTCTCTCTTTCCTCTTTTCATAGTATCTCTTTTTTTTCTTTTCTCTTTTTTCTCAATATAGGACTCTTGTTTTATAAGAAGAATGCTTCATGGACAGCTCATTATGGTTACGCTGCAGGTTTCCACCATGTCAGCATGGATTAGACCAGCGGCCCAGGCGTTTCTCTAACACATATACATAACTCCATGGACTTACAAGCTCCCCTTTCATTTCACACCGACAACATCCATATACAAAAGAGCATGATATCAACTAGGTACAAGTACCAAGTGCAATGTTGAAAGCGTTCCCCATGAAAGCATGGTTCTGCTAATTCCCAACAAATAAGTACAAGCATATACAACATAGACGACACAATGGTTCAAGTTTATTAAGGGCAAGTAAAGTAAAGTGTGCCATCAAGTTCGTGAGAGCTTTAATCACTAGTTTTCTCATAACAAGTGGAAGGTAAACAAAAGCATGAATATACTTGGAATAGCATAAGCTAGTAGGTAGGTATGGTGGACTCTTTGGAATAACTTGGTTTATGGAGTTGGATGCATGATTGGAACTCATACTTTGTCGTGGAGGCTAGCAAAAGACTTGGAGCGACAAAGTAATAGAGAAATAATGGCCATAATCTTGCAGAGCGACAAAACATCATTGATTAAAGCATAAAGTGATACTACAAGTTGAAAACTAAAGGATCATAAAGGCTATGGTGACTTGAGATAGTCATAACATGGTGTGAGCATGTGCCAAGTCAGCCCAAATAAAGCATTAAAGGAGAATACCACTATACTATGCTTTAATATGCTAAAACAACGCATGATTCATCCAAGGCACATTAAGCAATCTCAATTGTTTATAACAAGTCATGCTACAACAAAGAATACTAAGCATAAATCCAAAACAATATCAAGCATGGCATGACAACACATAGGCCACAGTCAAAAATGAGCTCTTTTTACCACATAAGTATGAACTTTCCTACTCTTTTCCAAACCAAACCAAACTATTTGCAAACCAATGTATAAAAGAGGGGGTCCAACCAATTTATTCATAAAACTAAGCAAACCAAGCAAACTAAAAACCAAAACGAAAAAGAAAAAGAAGACGCCCCAAGAAAAACACAATTGTGCATGAAACAATAAAAGTGAAGTGTTTGGAAGAAACCTGGGATTTTTATTGATGAAGGAGGGGATGCCTTGGGCATCCCCAAGCTTTGACGCTTGTAATTCTTTGATATTTCTTTGGGTGACACGTGTGGCATCCCCAATCTTGAGCTTTAGTCCATCCTTCATCCCATTACTCATTCCTTCCATACAGCTGAAAATTTTCCTTCATACAAAACTTCACACAATCTCATTAGCAACATTAGTGCACTTAAGATAAATAAGCCTTAAGTTTCAGTTATAACACCAAATAAACTTCCATTAGAACACTAGCTACTGCAGAACTTCCCTCAAAATCTCAATTCCCCAAAAGAACTCAAGAAGGAACCAACAAGAAGCAAATGCAGAAAATGGCAGAAATCTGTCAAAACAGACCAGCAGGTAAAGACGAATTTTGTAGAAGATATTATGTTGCTCAAATCAAAAAGTGTTGAACTAACGAAAGTTATATAAAAACCTGGGGCAGAAGCACAAGAAATTACAGCTCAATCTGACATACAGAGCTGTCTCACGAATTTTTACGGTGGAGAACAAAAATCTGTTTCGGGACATCAACTTTCCCAATCATTACTTCACTCTCATTAGAGGTTACTCTTGGCACAAAAAGCAAATAAAAAGGATAAGGAGCGGTTATTACTGAAGTAATAACTTCCAAGACTCATCTAAAACTTTTGGGTTATCTCCCAATAAGTACTTTTCTTTAACGCCTTTAAGTTAGGCATAAGAAGCAAAGAAAGAATCAAGTGTTCTCAAATGAAGAAGCATTAAGACCAAATTTTGTTTTCATAGGAGAAGCAAAAGAAATCTTTTCTCTCTTTTTAGGGAAGTGTTCTATACCTTTCTTGAGTGGGAGTTGATATTTAATGGTGCCTTCTTTCATATCAATGATGGCACCAACAATTATAAGAAAAGGTCTTCCCAAAGTATTAGGACAAGAAGCATTGTATTCAACATCCAAAACATAGAAATCAACGGGGACATAGGAATCGTTAACCATAATAAGAACATCATTAAGACTCCCCATGAGTTTATTTTTAGCATTTGCATCAAGTGGGACATTCAAATAACAATCTTCAAGAGGAGGCAAATCAAGCATATCATAAATCCTTCTAGGCATAATAGAAACACTACTATCAAGATTACATAAAGCTTTGAAATCAAAGTCATTCACTTTCATATTAATGATGGGTTCCCAACCATCTTCTTGTTTTATAGGTATAGAAGCTTTATGTTTCATCTTTTCTTCTTTAATCTTTATGAGAGCATCAGTAATGTGTTTTGTAAAGGCCATGTTCATAGCACTAGCATTAGGACTTTTAGCAATCTTTTGTAGGAACTTAATAACTTCAGAGATATTGCAACCATCAAGATCAAAATCAACTTTATCATCTAAAGTAGTAGAACTATCACTAGCCTCAACACTAGTGGTGGTGATAGTAGAAACACTAATGTTTCTAGAAATTTCATCTTCTCCTTCCCACTTAGCATGTAATTTAGCTAATAGTCTAACATTTTCATCAATTCTTACTTGTATGGCATTAGTAGCTGCAAAGGGATTCTCATTAGTTTCAGGCTTAGCAGCCATTTTATTCAAAGAAGATTGAGCTTCAGCCAAAGATGTTATACTTCTTTCAGCATTAGATAGTTTTTCCTCAATAGTTTTATTGAAAGCAGTTTGTTTACTAATAAACTCTTTAAGCATAACTTCAGGTTCAGAGGGAGCACTCTTATTATTGTTGTAAGAATTTCCATTACCATTGTTGGGAGGATATGGCTTATAATTGTTGTTACCAAAATTGTTCCTATAAGCATTATTACCATAAGCATTGTTGCCAAAATTGTTATTTCTTATGAAGTTCACATCAACTTGCTCTTCTTGAGCAACCAAAGAGGCTAAAGGAACATTATTTGGATCAATATGGGCTTTCCCATTAACAAGCATACACATAATTATATCAATCTTATCACTCAAGGAGGATGTTTCCTCAACAGAATTTACCTTCTTACCTTGTGGAGCTCTCTCAGTATGCCATTCAGAATAATTAACCATCATATTGTCCAGAAGTTTCGTTGCAGCACCCAAAGTAATAGTCATAAAAGTATCTCCAGCAGTAGAATCCAATAGGTTTCTTGAAGAATAGTTCAATCCTGCATAAAAAGTTTGGATGATCATCCAAGCAGTCAGTCCATGAGTGGGACAATTATTTACCAAAGATTTCATTCTTTCCCAAGCTTGAGCAACATGCTCATTATCAAGTTGTTTAAACTTCATCATTTCACTTCTCATGGATATAATCTTAGCAGGAGGATAGTATTTTCCAATAAAATCATCTTTGCACTTAGTCCAAGAATCAATACTATTCCTAGTTAAGGAATTCAACCATTCTTTAGCTTTTCCTCTCAAAGAGAAAGGAAACAATTTCAGCTTAATAATATCACCATCTATATCCTTATGCTTTTGCATCTCACAAAGTTCAACAAAGTTATTTAGATGGGAAGCAGCATCTTCATTACCAATACCAGAAGATTGCTCTCTCATAACAAGATGGAGTAAAGCAGGTTTTATCTCAAAGAAAGTATTTTCAGCCATAGGTGGAGCAATAGGTGTGCTCATAAAATCATTGTTGTTGGTGCTAGTGAAGTCACACAACTTAGTGTTTTCAAGAGTAGTCATTTTTTGGGTTTTCAAATAACAAAGCAAACTAGTAAAACTAATTTTTTTGTGTTTTTTGAAGAACAAAACAAGCAAACAAAGCAAAAAGAAAACTAAGCAAAACAAAAACAACAAAGTAAAGAGATTGGTTATGAGGGACTCCCCTTGAGAAGATGTCCTTAACTCCCCGGCAACGGCGCTATAAAATCGCTTGATAGCTCAATGCACGGCGCCTAGAAAAGTGCTTGGTGCGTGGTTGATGTAGAGCTCGTTGGGAACCCCAAGAGGAAGGTATGATGACCACAACAGCAAGTTTCCCTCAGTTATGAAACCAAGGATTAATCGAACCGGTAGGAGCAAGGAAACACCCCAAACGTGTTACTAGCTGAGCTTTGGCAGGGCGCACTACCTGTGCTAGTAGCAACATGGAGACCTGCACAACACAACCATAGAACTTTGTCCCCAACTTGCGATGAGGTTATCAATCTCACCGTGTTTTGCGGAAAACAAAGGATTAAACGTATCAAATGGAAAGAAGTAAACGTTTGCAGAAAGTAAACAATAAGCAGTAAAAGATTGTAGATTGTATGTAAAAGACAAGGACCGGGATCCATAGTTCACTAGAGGTGGCTCTCCTTAGATAGATAACATGCTGGGTGAACAAATTACAGCGGGGCAATTAACAAACACCAAGAAAGCAATACATGCATATACTAATCATCTTGATTCCTTTGAGACTTGATTGGGCATTACAACATAATACATAGACCGCCATCCAACTGCATCTATGACTAATAATCCACCTTCAGGTTATCATCCGAACCCCCTCCAGTATTAAGTTGCAAGCAACAGATTATTGATTTACGAACTGCGTGTAAAGTAAACAATACGATTGTTCTATGAACAAAGGATTGTTGTTTTCTCCCTAGTAGCAATAGCACATCTAGTACCTTAGAGATTTCTGTCACTTCCCCAGATTACCAGAGGCATGAACCCACTATCGAGCATAAATACTAACTCTTGGAGTTGCTAGCATCTACTTGGCCAAGATACCTACTAACAACGGAAAGCATGCAAGATCACAAATAACAAAGACATGATAGAATCAATAATCAATCTGAAATAGCATCTCAATATCCATCGGATCCTCGCAAACACAACATGTATGATTACAAATAGATGATCTTGATCATGAACGGAGCTCACAAGATCTAAACATGAAAGCACAAAGGAGGAGAACCAGCCATCTAGCTACTACATGGATCCGTAGTCCAAGGATGAACTATGTCCAATAGGTTAGTCGATCGTTCTTCTTTGGCCCACAAACGGGGTTTTAATTATCTCCAAGAAAGTTTTACAAGTGTCAATTGATCAAAATCAAAAGACTGAAAAAATCCATTAACATGGAGTTTTCTTCTTGTTTTCTTTCCAATATAATTTAAACAGCGATGTCACTCAAAAGTGATATTCCAATAATTCGTCTTGCGACTTTTTAGCATCAGTGTTTATGGACATCATAATACTAGAACAAAATAAGAATTATTAATACAAATCTTGAAGGGAAGCTTTGATATCAACGAGAAACACAATAACACTTTATTTGATTTTGATGAACATCATCGCATATTCTTTTGCTAGTTACTTAGGCCATTGTAGTTCATGAATTGTGTTGTTTTGTATGACACTTCATACCAAAAAATTCGGTATCTAATACCGGTATCCAATACCCAAGAACCACATTGATTAACAAGCAAAGAATACACCCATGATGTGTATATCATCTATATACCTAAGCTGGACTTTTCTAGTATTTTTCCTTTTTGCCAAATATTTACCGGATTCTCTTTCAGCATTACCTTTCCTTCTTAAAAAAATCTATCAACATCAATAGTGGTGTCATACACATGACATATAGTCCAAATCCATGTTAGTCAAACACTAATATCCTTGGACTTTCAACTTTTGATGTAGATCACCATCATCAAATGTTTGGCGTTCTTCCAAATTTCATTCCTTTTAGTAATCATTTTGATGTAGTAAACATTTTACCTACATCATATATCCATCCTTATCATGACAACTTTCATGATCAAGCTACTATAGCTCATAAGGACGAATGGTTAATATAATGTTAATTCCCTAAACCTTTTTGGGTGATCAGGACGCCTAGCGTCTCCAACCTTTGTAAATTCTCATACAATACAAGAATATGTATTTTATTAAATTATACTCTATCATATTGTAACCAAGCATTGTTTCAGATATCTCAATATCTTCTACATATGATGGTTCCTGAAACAATTTTTAGCTCCTACATAACCCTGATATTAAAAAAAAATTCAATATCAAGAATCATGGAGGCAAGCATGATCCTTAGATACTAACGCTGGAATCTGTTACTCTTTGATTCAATACAACTTATTGAATTTCAAGGAGGAAGTGAGGTTTTGCTGAAAGTTTGCAATAGTATTTTAAACTTCAGATTGACACTTATAAAACAATACGATACCAGCTCATAAAGTAAAATATCCAGAATTCTATAGTTCTATTATCTCAACTTTAGCTAAAAACAAGGTAGTAAACGAATGCCAGTGACTACAACGAACTAAGCAAATTTACTTCGATTTAGTTTATGATAAATTGAGTTCAAATTCATACAAATTACTAAACTGAACTCCCACTCAAAATAACATCCCTCAAGTCGTTTTGGTGATTACACGAACCAAATTCACTACACCACGACTGATCATCATGAGTGGTGGTGCAGCTCCAATGGCGGGCATCATATGGAGATCATATCATTCATATGACTCGTGATTTACCTTTCGGTTCACATTCGGAGGCCACGTTTGTACATGCTAGGCTTGCCAATTAAGAACCTTAGTACCCATGTGTGTAAGACTGTCTTACACCCGTTGTATGCGAATCTAGATTCTATCAGACCCGATCATCACGTGGTGCTTCAAAACAGTGAACTTTCTTAACAGTGCATACTAAGGAAGAACATATAATTATCTTCATATTTAGTGAGAGGGATCATCTTATAATGCTACTACCAAGTTCTAAGCTAGACATGGTATGCATAAACTGATATTATATGGTTCTTGCACTTGATCACTATCTTATGCATCATGGTATGATCTCTATCATTACATTCGTGTAGCTCCAAGGTCTATGGTGCTCCCACTTATTTTTGTTATAATTCCTGAGAGTATCTTACCATACTAAAATTATAATATTTACCATATCATGGCACAAGCCCAACAAAAACAAAACTAGACGCTTCTAATTATCTTTTGCATATTTTATGTGGCTTTGGGCTTTTGAAGATAGAACCGTTCTTACCTATGAATAAGGAACCACAACAATGATAATCAAATTATTAGCAACCCGTTGTAAATTAGATATCAACTATAGTGGTAGAAACAGACACCCGCTACCTACTTATGCAAGACTAGTTGCATGTCAAGCGTGGAACAGGTCTCATGTGCGAGGATATGTAAAGTTTGTCCGGACCGATTCATCCCACTATGCCGCCAATATCCAAAATACATGAAGAATGAAATAAATTAATCATCAGCACCCACATATTCATATGTGTTCTCACCATACAAAGTACCTATGCATAGACCTGGCTCTGATACCACTGATGGGGTTTGTTGCATGGAAAAAAAAAATCATACGATTGCAATCACCAAGATCATATCTAGGAGATACATGTAACGGTTTCAGATGGAGTCACACTCGAAGACCGTAACGCGGTATAACGTTCCTGCAAACAAATGTGGCTCTTGTAGAGTGTACATGACCGTCCTCAAGGACGTGATGACAGTGCCACACGTGTAGTACCTCCGTAATCGGTCACACATATGGTGTGCCGATGACTTCCGTCCCTCACTCTAGCTCGGAAGCGGAAGCAGGGGATCCTCGGGAACTCCTCCAACACTACGACATGGTGGTGATGGTGGTGGAGAAGATATTGAGCAGGGCTTTTCCTAAGCACCTCACTTGTGGCAATGGACAAGGCTAGAAGGGAAGGAAGATGTCAACCAAAGGGCATATGAGAGGAGAGGTGAGTGTGTGTGAGAGAGAGAGGAGAGGAGGGGGCCTTTTACAGGTGAGGAGGGGCAACCCAAGGGGGCATGGCGCACAACCATGTGGCTGCCCCCACCTCTTCCATAATTATTTGGTGGACTCTCCACTCACATAAAAACACTCTCCACTTTCTCCCATTTATTCTCTACTAAAAAATCAAGAGTCTCTTTATTAAAACCACTTTTAATTTACTTGATTTAATGTCACTTATTTAATGAACACTTCATTTAGTGAACACATTAAAAATTCAATCCCGGTAATATTCTGATACACCGAAACTATTCTGGCAGATTTATCAGAACAATTCCTATGGTGTCCAGTATTTTCTCCAGTGTTCCCTATCCACTCAAATGTGTCGACTACCCTTAAGTGTGTCTCCCTACGGGTCACGAAATGTGTGCACATGATCGAGACATTCTCCAATCAATAATCATTAGTGGGATCTGGAGATCCATAATCACTCCCACCAGTTCATGCGATGACTTAGTGATCACGTGACCTTTTATTCGTAGTAACTAATTCCTTTTGTATCGTGATAGTTTACTTGTTCGGGATCCAATCATTCGGTATCATCTGTACCTAGTTCGATCTCATTACTGACAAGTACATTCTTATTGATCATTCTCACTTGCTTGTAAGCTATGTTAATGTGATATCACCCAGAGGGCCCTAGGTATATCTCTCCGTCATCAGGATGGACAAATCCCACTCTTGATCCATGAGCCTCAACTAACACTTTCCAAGTACTTGACGACACCTTTATAATCACCCTATTACATTGTGACATTTGATGCAATCAAAATACTCTTATGGAGTCAGTGATTGACGTGATCTCATGGTCTAAGGATTCGGGTTACTTTGAATGATGTTATAGTAGTGTAAACATAATGGCTTGATCTTGTTACTATACTTTGAGAGTATGTTCATCACATCATTGAATCAATGGTGTGACCTTGTTATTAACAATATCCAATGTCATGATCAGGAAACCTTGATCATCTATTAATCAACAAGCTAGTGTAATGAGAGGCATTACTAGGAACCTTTTGACATAGCTATGATTGACTACCCTACATTGAGTAAAAGGCCTACGGGCCATGAAGATTCCATATGACGGCCCAAGGAAGCAACCGATAAAGACTTTAATTGTATTAGAAAAAAACTATGAACCGACATTATGTTGGTATTGTAATCACGCATGTATGAAACATATCCGCATACAGCTTTGAGACCCGGCCTATTATAGGATGGGAGAAGCCCAAGAAAGGGTATCGAAATCTAGAGAACATCTTGTAATAGTGTGTTTTCTCAATATTCAGGCGACTTTGTCTTCATCGTTTTCCTGACATCCGACAAAATCCCCAGCATTCTCTTTTCCGCGAAACCCCAAGTCCATCATCATGGGCATTGCCGAGGTTACCCCTTGTCAATTGGCACCGTCTGTGGGAAACTTGAACGCTGGAAGCATGGATTCGGCAGAACGCTCTCCACCAAGCATCAACTCGACGAAAGCAAATCCACGCCCACCCACCCTTGTATTGGTACCCGCCGATTCCAACAGCTAATTCGATCTAATCATCGAAAGCCTCCACTTCCAAGCAGACAACATGCAAGAATCACACCCTTCGGCCCTAATCGCATCAGAATGGTCGGTGGGAAAACCTACACCCATAGTTGTACCAGCATCGTCTGTTGGATCCTCCACGGAAATCACAACACAGATCGAAGCAGGAGAAGAAGGTCACCAGCCAATCCCACCACATGAAGCAAACCTGACAAACTCAAAACCCGAAGAAAGCAGCGAAAACTTCGACTTTGAAGAAAGGATGGAGAAAATCTATCCAAAACTACGATCTCAGAGTACTACCAACACACCCGCAGAATCAAAAGTCAACGCCATTAGGCCACACACAACACACCACCAAGTGTACATGATCAACGGAGATACCTCAACACCACGCAACGGAAACTGTAGTCCTATCCTCAACCCCGATGATATTTTATCAGTTGACCATGCAGGAAACCACGACAACGGAGGAGAACACGGAAACGGAGGAGGAACAGCAGATAATCACATAGTCCAAGGAGGAGGAGGAGAACCTCACATAGGAGAGAGACAAGGACTTCGGCTACCAGCATCGGCATGGCAAAAAGCAAGGGAGACAATTTCGGGAGTAGTCCCAATGACAGCGGATGCTTCACATGGGGATCTATTTGCATACCAATATCTGCTCCACCACAAGAAGAGAGACCTACTCCGGATGCAAAGGTAAATCGATGAAAGAAAAAGATTAGCCGACGAATCCATTTTATGACGGGCACAATTAAGCTCTACTCGAGGATCAAGGAGTGTAACAGGAGCAACACCACCAAGAAGGGCAACATCTCGACTACAGAATATCCCCGAAGCAGAAAGAAGTGGAATCATCCGAGATCTCGACCTATCATTCATGTCAATTGATCAAGCAGGAAGCATCAAGGCAAAAACAGCTCAGGCAGCCATAGTGGCCGCGCAAACATATCTGATCACCACTCAACCCGCACCCGACGATCCGCACGCGGTCCTTCACCGCTCCGCCCTGATGAACCTTGTCATGGTAGGAGCCTCACTCACGGAAGCAGAACAAGGACTCACACAAAGATCCCCACACCGTCACAACAGTCCTCGGCAAGTAGGACACACCCGACGATCTCGATCACCACACCAGGGGCATCTCATAGGATCCGATCCACAAAGCAATACAAGAAACGACAACACCTAACATAGGAACAGTGGACCCAGAGATGAAAGCCGCACCCGACGATATCAAGATGGATATGACGAAGATGACCATGAGCTATGTGGGGCCATCTGTTTCACGTAGAGGATTCGCAAGGCCTCAGTACCCATGGACTTCAAACTTCCACACGACCGACATAAATACGATGGACTCCAGGAACCCGAAGCTTGGTTATGAGACTATTTAGCCACCGTCAAATTACATGGTGGCTCCACAACTACCGCAATGCAAAGTCTACAACTACATCTCACCGGTGCCGCAAGATCATGTCTCAATAAGTTACCTGAAGATTCAATTAGTAGCTGGAATGATCTGGAAGATAAATTCATCCGACATTTCCATTCCACGTTAAAACGACCAGCATCCTTGGAGTAGTTATGAGCGTGCGAACATAAATCTGGAGAGTCAATAAGAGCATTCATACAGCGGTGGAATATTATCAAAAACGCAGTTGAATCCATATCCAACAAAAGAGCCATCGATGCCTTCAGCGACGGCCTACGTCGTCGAGAATTCATAGAAGAACTGGGACGGGTTAAACCAAAGATAGAATCACAGTTAATGGAGATAGAAAACCGCTGGGCTAATGGAGAGGACACGCTACACAATAAGCACGCACGATCACCCGAGGAAGATAGGTATCACGCGACAATGATAGAAGAAGAAGGAGCAATGATGAAACACGAGACCAAGCTACATTGCAGCAGGTTTTTCGGGTGAAGGTAACAACAGAAGCAACGACCACAATGGTAGATACCGCCAGAACAGCGATGACGTTGGAGGAAGCCAGTCCACACAGCGGTATCAGCCAAGAGCACGAGACCCACCTGAAGGGAATATGCCCGAGAGGCAATAATAAAGTGGTTATTATCTTATTCCATGTTTATGATAAATGTTTATTTTGCATGCTATAATTGTATTGATCGGAAACGTCAATACATGTGTGTTTAATAAACAAAAAGGGTTCCTAGTTATGTCTCTCTTATAGACTAGCTCGTTGATTAACAAGATGATCAAGGTTTCCTGATCATGGACATTGGATGTTGTTAATAACAAGGTCACAACATTGGTGGAATGATGTGATGAACATTCATCCGAAGTATAGCATTATGATCAAAGTCATTATGTTTATATTGCTATAACATCATACGAAGTAATCTTAGTCCTTAGACCATGAGATCATGTTAATTGCTAACACCGGAAGAGTATCTTGATAACATCAAACGTCACATCATAACAGGGTGACTATAAAGGTGGTTTCAGTGCTACGAAGGTGTTATGTTGAGGCTCATGGATCAAGAGTGGGATTTGTCCATCCCGATGACGGATAGATATACTCTGGGCCCTCTCGATGATATCACATTGAAATAGCTTGCAAGCAAGTGATGTAATCACTAGAATGTTATATCACGGGAACAAGAAAAGAGTGCATGGCGGCAACAAGATCAAACTAGGTATGGAGATACCGATGATCGAATCTCGGACATGTAATATATCGCGAGACAAAGGGATTTAGTTACTAGCGTTAAAGGTTCTTACGATCACAGAAGTCATCGTTGAATGTGTAGGAGTCAGTATGGATCTCCAGGTCCCGCTTCTGATTATTGATCTGAGAGGGGTCTCGATCATGTCTGCATTATTCGCGAACCGTAGGGTGACACACTTAAGGGATACTGACACCATTTGGAGCAAATATGTTTCAGATAAAGGTTTAAGAAAGCGCTGGAATTATTTCAATAGACACCGAAACTGTTTCGGGTGAAATTTCTGAAATTGGTTCTGCATGTAATATTAAAATGTTGCAGGGGGTTTTATGTGAATGTTTGTTAATTAAAGTAATTAACAAAATTCTGAATAAAAATAATAAAAGAGTTTTATTAAATGAGAGATCAATAAATTTGGAGAAATTTAATGCATTTAAAGTGGAGACTTTAAAAGAGAATGTGAAGGGGCATTTTAATGTGGAGGGGTTACCACCACATGAATGGAGGAGGTGAAGGGTCACCTCCCCCATGCGCCGGCCATGAAGGAGGGGCACCCCCTACTCCTATAAAAGGCCCCCCTCACTCCCCTTCTTCCTCACACCTCCTCGTGAAGGATCTCTCTCCCCCTCTAGGTATTCCCCATGGTCTCGGATTAGCGAGATACATGTTCCCGGTGGATTTATCTGAAAAGGAGTTGCTGCTTCCGCTACTTTGCTGGAGCGAGGGACGGAGGTTGTCGGGTTCCAGACGTGTGTGCGATCACGGATGCACCGCTTCTTTGTGGTGCTGGACATGGTGGTGCTGGAGCTGGATCTAAAGGACGTGCTGGAGCCGGACCTGCTCGGACTTCCTCACGATCTTGAGATCGGCTTTGTACCTAGTAGATAGATCTTGGCGCGTAGTTCTCATCGTAGGAATTTTTTTGTTTTCTATGCTGCGGACCCAACAGTGGTATCAGAGCCTGATCTATGCGTAGGTGCTTTGCACGGGTAGTACACATATGTTTATATGTGGGCGATGATGATCATGTTATTGCATCTTCTATGTATTTTGGATATTGGTGGCATAGTGGGATGAAGCGGCCCGGACCAACCTTACATGTCATCGTACATGAGACCGGTTCCATGACTGACATGCAACTAGTTTTGCATAAGTGGCTGGTGGGTGTCTGTCTCTCCTACTATAGTCAATATCTGATTTACAGCGAGTTGCTAATAACTTGGTTATCCTCGTTGTGGTTCATGTTCGTAGGTAAGAACGGTTCTATCTCCGAAAGCCCTAAGCCATGTAAAACTTGCAATTGATAAATTAGAGGCGTCTAGTTTAGATCGTTGATGGGCTAGTGTCATGATATGGTAATGTTGTAAGTAGATGTATGATAGATACTCTTACAACACATTCAACCTGTAAGTTCCATAGGCCTTGGCCTTACACACAAAGGAATGATAGAGATCATACCACGATGCAAATGATAGAGATCAAATGCATGGACCATATCATCTCACTTTACACATTAGATGTTAGCATCTTATACTGCTAGTTTGGTGCTTTCTGTAGCATTATAAGATGATCCCTCATTTAGATATCAAGATAAAAATGTGTTCTTCCTTAAGTATGCACCGTTTTATGGATCGTGTTTCGAGACATCACGTGATGATCGGGTGTACTCGACTCTACGCTTTCATACAATTGGGTGTAAGACAGTTTTACACATGCGAGTACTAAGGTTCTTACTTGGCGAGCCTAGCATGTACAGACATGGCCTCAGAACACGGACCGAAAGGTTAAGCATGAGTCATATAGTTGACGTGATGCCCATATTGATGCTCGCCTTTGAAGCTACACCGACTCACGTGATGATCGGACTTGGTGTAGTGGATTTGGTTCATGTAATCACCAAAAAGACACGAGGGATGTCGTTTTTGAGTGGGAGATCATTTCTAATTTGGATTAGTCGAACAAAATTTGTCATAAATTAAATCAAAGTGAATTTGCATAATTTGTTGTAGTCATTGGCGTCTGTTCACTACCTTATGCTTAGTTTTAATTGAGATAATAGAACTATAGAGTTCTGGATATTTACTTTATGAATTGGTATCATATTGTTTTGAATGTCAATTTAAAGTTTATAAGTCCTATTGCAAACTTTCAGCAAACTCTATTTACTCCATGAAGTTTAATAAGTAGTATTAAATCAAGAGTAAGAATTCCAATGTTAGTATCTAAAGTATCATGTTTGCCTCCATGACTATTGATATCCAAGAGTTGTTTTAATATCAAGATTATATTGGAGCTGAAAATTGTTTCAGAAACCATCATGTGTGAAAGATATTGTGATATATGAAACAATGGTTTTGGTTGCATTATGATAGAGTATAATTTAGCAAAATACATGTTCTCATAATGTATGAGAATTTGTGAAGGATGGAGATGCTAGGCATCCGAATCTCGCAAAAGGTTTTGGGAACAAAAATTATACTCGTCATTCCCCCTTATAGGCTATAGTAGCTTCATCATGAAAGTTGTCATCATAAGGATGAATAGAAGATGTAAGTAAAATGTTTACTACACTAAGAGATTACTAAAGAATGGATTTTTGAAAGAATGCCAAACATTTGATGATGGTGATCCACTTGAAAGTGCAAGTCCAAAGGTATTAGTATTTGACTATATACGCTTTGTACTACGTGTCATGTGAATGACACCACAATTGATGTTGATAGATTCTTTTAAAAAGAAAAGGAATTGCTAAAAGAGAATCTATAAAATATTTGGCAGAAAAGAAAAAGTTTGAAATGTCCAGCTTAGGTATATAGAAGATATACATGTTATGGATGTATTCCTTGCTTATTAAACAATGTGGTTCTTAGGTATTGGATACCGGTATTGGATACTGAATTGGTTGGTATGAAGTGTCATACAGGACAACGCAATTCATGAACTGCAATGGCCTAAGTAACTGGCAAAGAGAATAAGTGATGATGTTCATCAAAAAGAAATAAAGTGTTATTGTGTTTTTCCTTGTCATCAAACCTAGCCTTCAAGATTTGTTTAAATAATTGTTATTTTGTTCCGGTATTATGAGAACAATGGTTGTTCAAATAATTACCGTATTCCATAAAGGATGGATGAACTTTTACAAGTCTAGTGGGAGAAATCACATCCATAAACATTATTGCTAAAATGTCGCAAGACAAATGATTAAAAGATCACTTATGAAGTGACATCGCTATTTAAATTATATTGGAAAGAAAACATGAAGAAACTCCATGTTGATGGATTTTAGGAGTCTTTGATTTTGATCAATTGACGCATGTGAGACTTTCCTCGAGATAATTGAAACTCCGTCCATAGGCCAGAGAGGAACGGATGACTAGCTTATTGAAAATTGTGCATGCTGATGTGCATAATCCATTATGTGTAGCCATATGTGATGGATATTTTTGCTTCATATGCTTTCTCCATAAATTTAAGTGAATATATCTATATATTTACTTAATAAGGAAGAAGTATGAAACATTTGAAAATTGTTCAAAGACTTTCAAGATGAAGTGGAAAATCATTATAACAAGAAAATAAAGAGTTTATGATTCGATCATAAAGGAAGATATTTGAGTTACATGTTTAGCAAAAACACCTAAGACTTCAGGAATTGTTCCATGATTTGTGTTTCCCGATAAACCATAGGAGTATGGCATATTCGAGAGATGAAATCAAACCATGTTTGACATGGTAAGATCAAGGGTGTCATTTGTAAAACTGCCATTATGTTTTAAGGATTGAAGCTTTAGAGACTACCGCTTTTACACTAAAAAGAGCACCATCGTGATTCATTGAAATGACACCATATAAGTTATGGTTTGGGATAAAACCTGAATTGTCTTTTCTTAAATTTTGGTATGCTATGCATAAGTAAAATGTTTACAACCAAAGTTGGATAAGCACGTCTTTGTAGGTTATCCCAAAGAATTTGTTGGGAATTTCTCCATAACATCGAGGACAAAAGAGTTTGTTACTTGGAATGTCAAGTTTCTTGAGAAGGAATTTTTCGCGAAAAGTTAAGTGGGAGGACAATAGAACTTTGATAAGGTTGTTCAACCTTATCTATATGTGCTAAGTAGCGCAACGCCGGAAAGTGTCCCGGTGGCGGCCACAATGCTCATGGCTCACGTGATTACAAAGGGTGTGATCTCGGAGATTAGAGTTCCTATTGAACCGTGTGGGTCGGTAAGAGTCAAATAGTGTGATTTGATAAGAAAGTTGTTATTGTTTTGACAATGATGAACCGACTACATGCAAAGAAGCGATGATGGGCCCTTACTCCATAAAATGACTAGAAGTCATAGAATCCGTGATAGTATCCATACACGAGAAATCAAGTTTCTGAACTTGGAAGACCCTCTGGAAAGGCGTGAAACCTATCGGTCGTGTTTGGATCTATAAAGAAAAAATACATGGATGTTTAACATCTATGAAATAGTCGACATGTCGGAAAGAAGTTTACGGCAATGTTCAAGGAGTTGACTATGACAAGATTTGATCTTTCATAGCGATATTTAGTCTTGACGAATTAATGTAGCAACCACTACATATAATTTGGTATATGGTAGTTGAATAAACAAAACAAGGTTCTTCTAAAAGAATGGTTACCTAGGACGTGTACATGACACGGTCCGAAGGGTTTTGTTAATTCAAAGGATGCTAAAAGGGCATGCAAACTTCAATAGTTGAAGTAAGCATAGCGGAGTTGGAATCTTCACCATGATGAAACTGTTAAAAGAGTTTAAATTCATCGGAGATGATGAAGATGCTTGCATTTGCAAGAAATTAAGTGGGAGAGCTGAGACATATTTCTAATACATTATGTAGAGGACATATTGTTGATTGGAAATGATGTATCTTGTATTGACACAAGTTAAGAATTTCATTAAAATGAGATTTCGATGAAAGACTTGGGCAAACCTGGAATATTTGGCATCAATATCTATATGGATAGATTGAGGCGCTAATATAGTTGTGCCAGACATACATATATGAGATATTGAAAGGGTTCAATATGGAAACAACAAGAAAGGTTCTTGCTGCATGGAAAGGATTGTATCAAGATTCAAGTCTTCCAACACTTGGTGAGTAAAATCACATGAAGATTTTGATCGATTATACCGTGATATGTATATATCCAGAATGTCCTATGCTCTAAATGTTATAAGCACATACCAGAATGATCCATAAGATGATCATTGGACAATAGTAAAGATATTCTTATGAGCTTTGGAAGAACTAAGAATATATCATGTATAAGTGACAAATAGTTAAAGATAGTTCATTGTAAAGTGTTACATTGATACTAGTTTTGTCACAAGATACAAATTAAATTTATCTCAATTTAGACTATGGGTGGCACAATTTAATGGAAAGGATGTTCCATGATGGATTTGGATGAGTTCAAAAGTTGAGACATTGTGACGGATACTACAACAAAAAGGCTAAGTATATAACTGCTATAGTAGCAGCAAAGGAGGGCATTTGTGTTAAGTAGTTTGTTATCAAACTAGGTGTGGTTCAAAGTGGGCTAATACTATGAAGATATATTGTGTGACAATAATATCAACATATTTTGAGCCGAACGAACTAAAGGTCTCACCAAAGGACCAAATTTATGCAATGCCATCTCATTTGAGAATGAGTGATGCGTAGAGACGCAAAGACATGCAAATACACACGGACCTGAAACTGTTAGATCCGGAGATTATGTTACCCACTAGCAATAGTGTATATGCAACACAAGAAAGCCATAAGTGTTCAATACGCAAAGTTTTTCAAACTAGATTATTGACTCTAGTGCAAGTGGGAGACTGAAGAGAATATGCCCGAGAGGCTATAATAAAGTGGTTATTATCTTATTCCATGTTTATGATAAATGTTTATTTTGCATGCTATAATTGTATTAATCGGAAACGTCAATACATGTGTGTTTAATAAACAAAAAGGGTTCCTAGTTATGCCTCTCTTATAGACTAGCTCGTTGATTAACAAGATGATCAAGGTTTCCTGATCATGGACATTGGATGTTGTTAATAACAAGGTCACAACATTGGGGGAATGATGTGATGAACATTCATCCGAAGTATAGCATTACGATCAAAGTCATTATGTTTATATTGCTATAACATCATACGAAGTAATCTTAGTCCTTAGACCATGAGATCATGTTAATTGCTAACACCGGAAGAGTATCTTGATAACATCAAACGTCACACCATAACAGGGTGACTATAAAGGTGGGTTCAGTGCTACGAAGGTGTTATGTTGAGGCTCATGGATCAAGAGTGGGATTTTTCCATCTCGATGACGGATAGATATACTCTGGGCCCTCTCGGTGATATCACATTGAAATAGCTTGCAAGCAAGTGATGTGATCACTAGAATGTTATATCACGGGAACGAGAAAAGAGTGCATGTCAGCAACGAGATCAAACTAGGTATGGAGATACCGATGATCGAATCTCGGACATGTAATATATCGCGAGACAAAGGGATTTAGTTACTAGCGTTAAAGGTTCTCACGATCATAGAAGTCATCATTGAATGTGTAGGAGTCAGTATGGATCTCCAGGTCCCGCTTCTGATTATTGATCTGAGAGGGGTCTCGATCATGTCTGCATTATTCGCGAACCGTAGGGTGACACACTTAAGGGACACCGACACCATTTGGAGCAAATATGTTTCAGATAAAGGTTTAAGAAAGCGCTGGAATTATTTCAATAGACACCGAAACTGTTTCGGGTGAAATTGCTGAAATTGGTTCTGCATGTAATATTGAAATGTTGCAGGGGGTTTTATGTGAATGTTTTTTAATTAAAGTAATTAACAAAATTCTGAATAAAAATAATAAAAGAGTTTTATTAAATGAGAGAGCATTAAATTTGGAGAAATTTAATGCATTTAAAGTGGAGACTTTAAAAGAGAATGTGAAGGGGCATTTTAACGTGGAGGGGTTACCACCACATGAATGGAGGAGGTGAATGGTCACCTCCCCCATGCACCAGCCATGAAGGAGGGGCACCCCCCTCCTCCTATAAAAGTCCCCCCTCACTCCCCTTCTTCCTCACACCTCCTCGTGAAGGATCTCTCTCCCCCTCTAGTTATTCCCCATGGTCTCGGATTAGCGAGATACATGTTCCCGGTGGCTTTATCTAGAAAGGAGTTGCTGCTTCCGCTGCTTTGCTGGAGCGAGGGATGGAGGTTGTCGGGGTACCGGACGTGTGTGCGATCACGGATGCACCGCTGCTTTGCGGTGCTGGACTTGGTGGTGCTGGAGCTGGATCTGAAGGACGTGCTGGAGCCGGACCTGCTCGGACTTCCTCACGATCTTGAGATCGGCAAGTGTACGACTACATCAACCACGAGTTCCTACTCGTTAACAAAACTCGTTGTCTTCAAGGGTAAGTTCTCGATGGATGTATATCCACACGTTGCTTTGTACCTAGTAGATAGATCTTGGCGTGTAGTTCTCATCGTAGGAAATTTTTTGTTTTCTATGCTGCGGACCCAACACCACCTATGTCCGCAACACAAATGCTGGAAGGGCCCTGTAATATGCATTTTTACATCGACTCAGCATGAAGATGACAATCGAATCACCTGATGAAAGACTGCCGAACATTCTTGAAGATGTAGGAGTTGTGGAACGCAAAGGCAACCAAAGCAGCAAATCGAGGATACACATCCATGCCTGGTGCACTAGCAATCGGTGCACCACCACCAGTGGCACCACCACAAAACACAAACGATCAAAGCAACGAGTACCCCAGATTAAAAGGAGCAATGTCTATGATTTAGAAAGGGCGTCCATCCAACAGAATTTAGAAGTTCATTACAAGACAAATCAATATGGCGGAAACAACAACATCAGCTACACCCGAATATCACCATTGGTCAAAGCAAGAAATCACATTCAGCAGAGCCGATCACCCACTTTGGGTCCCACGACCGGGTCACTCAGCCCTGATAGTCGAAGCACAAGTTGGCGGGTTCGATATGAGCAAGGTCTTCATGGATGCAGGAAGTAGCATAAATCTGATCTACGCAAAAACGTTGAGAACAATAGGCTACCCCCTGGATAATCTTGCCCCAACAAAAACATCTTTCCACGGAATAGTACCAGGTAAAGCCAAAATCCCTTTAGGCAAAGTTTTTCTTGATGTTGTTTTTGGTTCCAAGATAAATTTCAGGCGAGAAAGCCTCGAATTTGAAGTCATGGATTGGCCATCACAATATCATGCAATTATGGTACGACCAGCCTTTGCACGGTTTATGGCAGTGCCGCATTATGCATACTTAGTGATGAAAATGCCAGCACCAAAGGGAATTATCACGGTACAGGGAAGCTTCACACGTGCCGACAGCTATGATAGAGAGTTCAACAATTTTTTTGAATCTTTTGGGATGGCAACGGAGTTTGAGCAACTCAAAAGTTTAGCAAATGCACAACCTCTGGAAGTAACATGTTTCAATCCCGATCAGGCTTTTGACACGACAAAAGACACAAAAGAAGTATGGATCCACCCCGCCGACCCGACGAAAACAACATTCGTGGCTTCTAACCTTGATCCTGCATAGGAACGTGCACTCATCGAGTTCCTCCGTGAGCACTAGGAGATTTTCGCATGGCTACCTTCTGAAATGTCGGGAATCCCCAGGGAACTTGCTGAGCATGCATTAAATCTAGATCCAAAGGCGAAGCCAGTAAAGCAACCGCTTCGATGCTTCATAGAACCAAAGCACAAGGCCATTGGAAAGGAGCTCCGTCGCCTAACTGATGCCAATTTTATTGAAGAACTAATGAAATCAGAGTGGCTCGCAAACCTAGTATGTGTTCCAAAGAAAAACACTATAAAACTTCGGATGTGCATCGACTTTACTGCACTGAACAAACATTGTCCAAAAGATCACTTCCCATTGTCGCGAATCGACCAAATCATTGAAGCAACTGCGGGATATGAACGTCTTTCTTTCTTGGATGCTTACTCAGGGTACCACCAGATTAGGATCAAGGAAGAAGATCTGGAGAAAATGGCATTTATCATGCCTTATGGCGTATTCTGCTACACAATAATGTCGTTTGGCCTCAAGAACGCTGGGAAACATATCAGCGGATGATGCAGAAGTGCCTGGGAAGCCAAATAGGCACAAACGTGCAAGTGTATATTGATGACGTCATAGTTACCATAGGTCAAGGATCTGCGCTCATCAAGGACCTAGAAGAAACATTCAGAAATCTCGACAGGTTTAGCATCAAACTGAACCCGAAGAAATGTTCTTTTGGAGTCCCGGCAGGGCAACTGCTCGAATATTTGGTATCAGCTAGAGGAATCGAGGCTAATTCCGAAAAAATACAAGCAATCCTCACCAAATCTACGTGGTGTACAACAACAACTAGCGAGATGAGTGGCGGCGCTAAGTCGTTTTATTGCGAGGTTAGGAGAAAAAGCATTGCCATTCTACGCCCTCATGAGGAAATCAGAAAAATTCAAATGGATGGAAGAAGCTCAGCATGCCTTTGAAGATCTTAAAAGAACACTCTCGACATCCCCTGTCGTTGTGTCGCCAAAAGAGAAGGAACATTTACTCCTTTATATCGCTGCCATACATCAGGTGGTCAGCACGGTCCTGGTCGTAGAGCGACCCAAAGAAGGAAAGACCCACGGCATGCAGAGGCCAGTTTACTTCCTGAGCAAGGTTTTTTCGCCATCTAAACAAAGCTACCCACACTACTAGAAACTAACATACGGGGTATTTATGACAACATGAAAACTACGCACTATTTTTCAGAGCACCCTGATCATAGTGGTCAACGAAGTGCCTATATCAAGCATCCTCAACAATCCAGAAGCAACTGGGCGTGTTTCTCTATGGGGCATAGAATTATCCCCTCGTGATATCACTTATGAGAAGCGCAAAACAATTAAGTCACAAGTTTTGCCAGATTTTATCACAGAGTGGACGGAGTTGCAATATGTGGGTCCACTAGACCTGTCTAGTGCCTAAAAATGTACTTTGATGGATCAAAAAGAATGAAGGGAGCAGGAGCAGGATTCGTACTAATATCACCTCAAGGTGACAAAATGTGCTATATTCTTCGGATGAGCTTGATACATCCATTTTGCATCACTATTCTATATCATAATTTACTGTTATTCATTGATATATTTCATATTAAGAGATGATACTTATATTATTTCATCTGTTTTTGCATGGTTGATGACTTTTGGAGCATGGACCGCTGCAGTCAGGATTCTGATGGAAAAGGTGCTGTTTGGAGGCAAAATTCGCGAAGATCAGAAAATCCGAGAAAATACATGGAAAATCCTATTTTTCCATAAGAGGAAGAAAGCCAGAAGAGGAAGCGGAGATGGGTCACAGGGGGCCCACACCTCCCCCTAGCGCGGGCCACCCAAGGTCGCGCCACCAGGTGGTGTGGCTGCCCTGGTCCATCCCTGGCTCTCCCCTCTGGCGTATATTATCCTCCCGAAACCCTAAGACTCGGGGAGCGACCATAGAAAGATTTCGCCGCCTCTGCGGGGCAGAAAATACCGAGAGAGAAAGATCTCTCCGGTAGACAGAATTCTACCGGGGGAATTCCTTCCCGGAGAGGGGAGATCATCGCCATCAACGCCACCATCAAGCTGGACTTCATCGGGATCATCACCATCATCATCACCACCATCGTCACCATCTCCATACCACTGTAACAATTGGGTTGAATCTTGTATATTTCTTAGGGAAACTTTCCCGGTGTTGATTACTCTTTGTAGTTTATGCTATTGAGTGAACCATTGAATTATCGTTTATGTTCAGATTGTTACACATCATTATTTCATCTCTGATCATGATCTATATGATGTCTTGTGAGTAGTTCGTTTTGTTCTGGAGGACATGGGAGAAGTCATGTTGTTAGTAGTGGAATTGTGTTGAGAAAGATTCAATAGTTTGATATTTAAGTTGTGGTGTACTTCTTCTAGTGGTGTCATGTGAACGTCGACTACATTACACTTCCCCTATATGGTCCTAGGGGAATGTGTTGTGTATTTGGATACTAATCGTAGGGGTTGCTGGAGTGACAGAAACCTAAACCCCCGTTAGGAAACCATTGCACAAGGGACGTCAGGGTCTTAGAGTTTAAAGTTGTGGTTAGGTTTCTACCTTAATTACTTTATTGTACTTGCGGATGCTTGCAAGGGGTATAATCACAAGTATGTATTAGTCCTAGGAAGGTCGGTACATTAGCACAGGTTCACCCACACAACATTTAGCAAACTAAAGAAGATTAATCAACTACATGAAGCGAAAGCACTTGACGATATTCCCGTGTGTCCTCGAGAATGTTTGGTCATCTTAAGTAGTACAACCGGCTTGTCCTTTGCTAAAGAAAGGATTGGGCCACTTGCTTAGTCTTATTGTCTTTTATTTACTCGTACTTTATTTACCTGCATTATCAAAAAACCCTAAAAATCCATTTGCTAAGTATTTATAGAGAATTCCTGCTCCTAGCCACTAGCCAGCACCTTCTGCTCCTCGTTGGGTTCGACACTCTTACTTATCGAAATTACTACGATACACCCCCTATACTTGTGGGTCATCAAGACTATTTTCTAGCGTCGTTGCCGGGGAGTGAAGCGCTAATGGAGAGTGGAACTGGTAAAGGAAACTTCTACTATGAGTATTGTTTACTTCTATTAGTTGCTTTATTTTCATTATGGATAATTCGCTGAGTTTCTTATTTCGTAATGCTACTACCACTGCTAAGGTAGTAGATGAACCACCACCTGCTGAGAATGATACTTTTAAAATACCTACAAGAATAATTGATCGTGTTATGGATAACTATTATGTTGGAGATGGAACTGTCCATCCTGGTGATCATTTGCTCTTTATACACGAATTATGCGGGTTGTTTAAGTGTTTAGGTATTACAACAGATCAAGTCAAGAAGAGGTTATTCTCATTATCACTGAAAGGAAGAGCCGAGGACTGGTATAAGCTACAGAAGAATGGTCAAGCTCTTGAATATGAGGAAATAGTACCTCTCTTTTATTTAAAGTTTTATCCTCCTAGTGAGATTCATAAAGATCGGAATCAAATAAACAACTTTTGGCCTCTTGATGGAGAGAGTACAACTGAAGCTTGGGGGAGATTAAAGTTACTAATGCTCAAATGTCCCATTCATGAGCTCCCCAACAATATTATTATTATCAATAACTTCTATGCAAGGCTTTCTCTTCATGATAAGGATTATTGGATGCTTCTTGTGCTAGATCATTTACACGCATGGAAGAAGAAGCCAAATGGGATCTTCTGGACCATATTCAGGACAATGCTGAAGCATGGGAGAATGACAAAGGAAGAAAGTTAGGTATAAATTATGATTATGAATGCATTGAATCTTTTATGGGAACTGATGACTTTCAAAATATTAAAAATGATTACGGTCTTGACTCTGAAGCTATTGCAACTTATTTTAAGGCTTTTGCTTCCTATATTGAAGTTCCCAAAAAGAAGTGGAATAAGTATCATGAACCATATAAAGATGTTGCTAAGTGTGTTCCTGCAAGAAATACTGGAGTTTATACTGCTAATCATGCTTTACCTGAACCTTACATTAAGAAAATTGATTTCCCAGTTAAGATAAAGGAACATTCTATGATAGCTAGTATGGTTAATGAAAGTACAAATAAAGCTATTGAACCTGATAAACAAATTTATGATGAACCTATAATAGCAAATGTGAAAGATTTTGTCACTAAATATGAAGAAGATGGACACAATATCCTCTGTAAGGATATCCCTAATATTGTTTCACAAAGTAGTGTTATGAGAGCTAGTGTCCCTGTGTTTTCTGTTAGGATAAGTGATCATTGCTACAATGGTTCTTGTGATAGATATATCATTAAATTTATGCATGATACTGAAAGTTATTATGAGAGAGGGAAGACTGTTCTTATGCATCTCAATAATATCAAGTTTCCTCGTTTTATGCTTAAAGTCTTTATGTTGCACTTGCTTTGCCTTCCTATGCTTGTAGCCTCTGGTTTCAAAACCTTGTTTGTTTACAAAATTCCCTTGCATAGGAAGTGGGTTAGCCTTAAACATGTATATATTTGCTTCTTGATGCTCTCTTTTACTTCAATTCATATCTTATGTGAGCTTTATTGAAATTGTCATGCCCATCTTAATGGCTATAAAGAAAGAGATTTTTGGGAGACAACCCAATTTATTCTTGCTTTTAGTTTATTTTTGTTTCTTTGAGTCTTGGAAGTTATTGTTTTGGCAATAACCTCTCCCTATCCTTTTTGCTTGGTTTTTGTGTCAAGATCAACCTCTAATGAGAGAGAAGTGAGATTTGGGGAAGTTGCTGTCCCGAAACAGATTTTTGTGCTTCACCGTAAAATTTCATGAGAGATCTCTGTATGTCGGATTGAGCTGTAATTTTTTGTGCTTCTGCCCCAGGTTGTTATTTAACTTTCGTTAGTTTTGCAATTTTGATTTGAGCAACAGAAGATTTTCGAAAAAATTGATCTTTACCTATTGGTCTGTTTGACAGATTTTACCGCTCTTGCATTTGCTTCTTAAATCGATTTCCTTTTTGGATTCTTTTTGGGTTTTCGGAAGGAGTTGCTACAGTAGCTTATGTTTTGATGGATTTCAGTTGAATTTGGACTTAAAAAGGTTTATTACCTCGCTTACACTAATGTTGCTAATGAGAAATATGTGAAGTTTGTTTGGAAGAAATTTCTAGGTTAATGGAGAAAATGGTGTAATAAGAAAGTGAAAGGTTTCATGACTCGATCAATAAGTGTATGAAGATGAAGATATTGATGTTATCCAAGTGGTGACTTGATACATTGCGAATGTATCTATAATTTTTGATGTTCCATGCTTGGTTTTATCCACTTTCTTGTGTTTTGTTCCAACTTTGGAGTACTTTTCATATGATTTCTTGGACTAACCTATTAAAAAGAGCCACAGTGCCAGCTGCCTGTTTTCTGCTGTTTTTGGTTCCAGGAAAGTCAGAAAATGAATATTCTTGGAATTGGACGGGACAAAAGCCAAAGTGCCTATTTTTCCGGAAGGGATCAAGTGCCAGAATACGAGACGGAGAGGGGCCAGGGGCCGGCCACACAACCTGGCCGCGCAGCCAGGCCTAGCCCGCGCCAGGGGGTGGTGTGGTGGCTCCCGGCACACCCTCGGCCTCTCCTTCCGCCTATATATTACCCTCGGGACGAAAACCCTAAGTACCCGATCAAAAATCCACGAAAGAGTATGTAGCCGCCGTCATCTCCATCCCTAGATCGCGAGGGATCTGAAGCTCTTCCCGGCACCCTACCGGAGAGGGGAATTCACCCTAGAGGCCTTCTTCATCACCATGCAAGCCTCCGATGTGATGCGTGAGTAGTTCATCCTTGGACTACGGATCCATGTAGTAGCTAGATGGTTGGTTTCTCCTCCTTTGTGCTTTCATGTTTAGATCTTGTGAGCTCCGTTCATGATCAAGATCATCTATTTGTAATTCATACATGTTGTGTTTGCGGGGATCCGATGGATATTGAGATGCTATTTCAGATTGATTATTGATTCTATCATGTCTTTGTTATTTGAGATCTTGCATGCTTTCCATTGTTAGTAGCTATCTTGGCCAAGTAGATGCTAGCAACTCCAAGAGTTAGTATTTATGCTCGATAGTGGGTTCATGCCTCTGGTAATCTGGGGAGGTGACAAAAATCTCTAAGGTACTAGATGTGCTGTTTCTACTAGGGAGAAAACAGCAATCCTTTGTTCATAGAACAATCATATTGTTTACTTTACACGCAGTTCGTAAAGCAATAATCTGTTGCTTGCAACTTAATACTGGAGGGGGTTCGGATGATAACCTGAAGGTGGATTATTAGTCATAGATGCAGTTGGATGGCGGTCTATGTATTATGTTGTAATGCCCAATCAAGTCTCAAAGGAGTCAAGATGATTAGTATATGCATGTATTTCTTTCTCGGTGTTTGTCAATTGCCCCACTGTAATTTGTTCACCCAGCATGTTATTTATCTAAGGCGAGCCACCTCTAGTGAACTATGGATCCCGGTCCTTTTTCTTTACATACAATCTATAAATTGTTGCTGCTTTGTGTTTACTTTCTGCAAACTATTACTTCTTTCCATTCGATACTTTTAATCCTTTGTTTTCCGCAAAACACGGTGAGATTGACAACCTCATCGCAAGTTGGGGACAAAGTTCTATGGTTGTGTTGTGCAGGTCTCCACGTTGCTACTAGCACCGGTAGTGCACCCTGCCAAAGCTCAGCTAGTGACACCTTTGGGGTGTTTCCTTGCTCCTACTGGTTCGATTAAACCTTGGTTTCATAACTGAGGGAAAACTTACTGCTGTGCTCATAATACCTTCCTCTTGAGGTTCCCAACGAGCTCTACGTCGAAAGTCGAGCGCATCATGACTCCAGAAGAATCTACCAAATGCCAAATTCAGAGACCTGCAGAGTCTGTTTTTGAATAGGTAACAGTTCTGGTAAGAAAAGTTCCGCGAAAATTCTATCCAGTTATATTTTTGCAGTTTTTATCCAACAAGGAAAGCAACGAAGCGAAAGAGGGACGGAAGCGGAGCCTGCATGGCCCACACCACCCTGTGGCGCGGGCCCACCCCAGGTGCCGCCACCAGGTAGTGTGGCCGCCCCGGACTCCGTCTCCGACCCGTTTTCTCCCAGTACGTTCCTTTTGTTGTAAAAACTTCATAATATATAATCCCCGGGATCCCCCAAGGTTCGTATATCGTGTTCTCGCCGTGTTTTCGTTTCGATCTGTTTTTGCCAGGAACTATTCTTGAAAGTTAGAAGTACAATGGTGTCCGCCAAGGATAAGGGAAAGGAGCCTATGGAGGAAGATCACCAAGACCCCGGACTGGAGAGGGAGATCAAGAGTGAAGATGAAGAGGAGGCAAAGGAAAACCAACATCCGCACATCGGCACTACCATTGCAAGCATTGGAGTGTTGGCAAGATCTTCCAGGGTTAGGAGGACTGCACGGATGTCAACTGGAGGGAAACCTCCGCGTCACTGTTTGGCTCCACGGTCACTTCCTCCACGCACCAAGAATCCTTTCCATACCCTTATCCATGAGCATCAATACCAGAATATGCCAAAGGGGAAACTACCCTCCAATTGGGATTTTCCTCGTTCTAGCCATGCAGGAAAAGAAGACTTCAAGGAGGAAGAGTGGGGAAAGAATCGCAAGAGATAGAATTCTCAACCCGACATGATCATGAGCCACATTGAGCAAAACTCACAGTTGATTCGTAATCTCACCTTCGATATTGAGGACTTGGGGAAACTAATCAAAGATCTCATTGAGAGAATACCACCACCACCGAAGGAGTAATTCGTCATCATTTTGGCATCCCCTTGGTTTGTTCCAAGCTTGGGGGAGTGTCGCGGTATCACATCACTATCTTCTATCTTTTTACCTTTTTAGTAGAGTCATATCATGAATAGAGAAGTTATCATGTAGGATGGTTTGCATTATGGAAGTGTCTCCCCTCTCGTTAGATATCTATGTATCCCTTGGTGTGAGTTGCCGTTAGGGAATATTAATGAGAAGTTCTATCATTTACTCTTTTGCATATCTTATATTAGTTTTCAATTCAAGGTTATTTGATTGATCTTGTTGTTAGTATTGGTATCACTCTGGGATCATCGAGTTAATTTAGTTGGTTTTGGCAAACCTGGCTCGGTCAGTAGCAACACTATTTTTGAGAATTGAATGAAAAAGATAAAAGTACTCTTAAAGAAATATGATTTCATCATATTTCTTTCTTGATTTGCTCATAAGTCTAGTATTCTCTAGTTAAGATCTTTTGTGCTTCTAAGGAAGATTGCATGTTGGTTTTTCTCACTTGTATGTTTGTTTGTTTCCTTCAACTCTTATGCTTGCTACCCAGCCTTGCTAGCCAAAAACTTGTACTGAGAGGGAATTATTCTCGTGCATACAATCCTTAAACCAAAACCTATGCCATTTGTGTCCACCATACCTACCTATTAGCATTATTGTTATTCCAAGTAAATTCATGTTTTTATCTACCTTCCAAATTAAACTTGTTATGTGAAGATTAGTTATTAAAGCTCTCACAAACTTGATGGCACACTTTAATTTCTTGCAATTAATAAACTTGAACCATTGTGCCCATCTATGTTGCGTATATGCTTGCGCTTTGTAAGTGGTGAATTAGTATAACCATGCTATCATGGGGAACGCTTTCAACATTGCACCGGTACTTTGTACCCAGTTGATATCATGTTCTTTTGTCTATGGATATCGTCGGTGTGAAATGAAAGGGGAGCTTGTAAATCCATGGAGTTATGTATGTGTGTTAGAGAAACGCATGGGCCGCCGGTCTAATCCATGCTGTCATGGTGGAAACCTGCAGCGTAACCATAACGAGCATCTAGAAGCATTCTTCTTATAAAAAAAGAGGTAGAGATTGAGAAAAGGAGAAAAAGAAAAAAAAGATGAGAAAAGAGGAAAGAGAGAAAAAAAAGCACCATATTCCCATGGTAAATAAGAAGATTGCTGAGATGCTTGTTTTCTGCTTGCCTTGTCATTTTGATATGGGGATTCTTCCGTATCATCGGGCAAGGGGTACCCCGTTGCCTGTTCTCTATGATATACATGTACTTACTATGACAAGAACTTACCGGTGACTAAACTTGAGTAGCATGAGGAGCGGCCCTCGTATTCAAGGGACATGAGATTTTCAACTTGCAACTTGTCAAGCATATCCTCATATTTGATCACTTTAACCTTAACCACCTAAAGATGCCTATGATATGGGAAATGAGAGCTGAAAGCTAATAAGTACCATAATTTTTGGGAGCTCTTTATGAAACTTGAAATCCCTACTTCCCTCTACGAAGGGCCTTTCTTTTACCTTTTAGTTGAGTCAGTAAACCTATTCCCTTCTATCTCAGCAAGTATTTTGAGTTGTTGTGTTTCATTCATTCATATGATGATTTATTCAATCATGTTTCTTATGTTCCTTGTTTTGTACTTTGCTCTTATCTTAGTGTCTACTACTTTCAAAGCCATCTTTGAAAATCAGTTATTTGTGAACTCCAGCAAATTGTCAACTATTCTTCGACCGAGAGCTAAGTTTGCCATTACCAATTATGATTTACTTTATATATCTTTATTGTGTTTCCTTTACTTATTAGAAGTTAAGTTATATAATAGTGAGTTGTCTTCTATTATGACTTATGTATTGATGAATGTGATGCTTCTCATCTGTATTCTTTTATCAACTCTTCACTCCATAAACCTGAGGTCATATTTATTGAGTTCAGTTTCGCTTGGGGACAAGCGAAGTCTAAGCTTGGGGGAGTTTATACGTCCATTTTGCATCACTATTCTATATCATAATTTACTATTATTCATTGATATATTTCATATTAAGAGATGATACTTATGTTATTTCATCTGTTTTTGCATGGTTGATGACTTTTGGAGCATGGACCGCTGCAGTCAGGATTCTGATGGAAAAGGTGCTGTTTGGAGGCAAAATTCGCGAAGATCAGAAAATCCGGGAAAATACATGGAAAATCCTATTTTTCTAGAAGACGAGAAAGCCAGAAGGGGAAGCGGAGATGGGTCACAGGGGGCCCACACCACCCCCTGGTAGGGGCCACCCTAGGCCGCGCCACCAGGTGGTGTGGCCACCCTGGTCCACCCTTGGCTCTCCCCTCTGGCGTATATTATCCTCCCGAAACCCTAAGACTCGAGGAGCGACCACAGAAAGATTCCGCCGCCTCTGTGGGGCAGAAAACACCGAGAGAGAAAGATCTCTTCGGTAGACAGAATTCTGCTGGGGGAATTCCTTCCCGGAGATGGGAGATCGTCGCCATTAACACCAATATCAAGCTGGACTTCATCGGGATCATCATCATCACCACCATCATCTCCATCAGCACCATCATCACCACCTCCATACCGATGTAACAATTGGGTTGAATCTTGCATAGTTCTTAGGGGAAACTTTCTCGGTGTTGATTACTCTTTGTAGTTGATGCTATTGAGTGAACAATTGAATTATCGTTTATGTTCAGATTGTTACACCTCATTATTTCATCTCTGATCATGATCCATATGATGTCTTGTGAGTAGTTCATTTTGTTCTCAAGGACATGGGAGAAGTCATGTTGTTAGTAGTGGAATTGTGTTGAGAAAGATTCAATAGTATGATATTTAAGTTGTGGTGTACTTCTTCTAGTGGTGTCATGTGAACATCGACTACATGACACGTCACCTATATGGGCCTAGGGGAATGCATTGTGTATTTGGCTAGTAATCGTAGGGGTTGCCGGAGTGACAGAAACCTAAACCCCCGTTAGGAAACCATTGCACAAGGGACGTCAGAGTCTTAGAGTTTAAAGTTGTGGTTAGGTTTCTACCTTAATTACTTTCTTGTACTTGCGGATGCTTGCAAGGGGTATAATCACAAGTATGTATTATTCCTAGGAAGGTCGGTACATTAGCACAGGTTCACCCACACAACACTTAGCAAACTAAAGAAGATTAATCAACTACATGAAGAGAAAGCACTTGACGATATTCCCGTGTGTCCTCAAGAACGTTTGGTCATCTTAAGTAATAGAACTGACTTGTCCTTTGCTAAAGAAAAGATTGGGCCACTTGCTGCATTTATTCTTATTGTCTTTTATTTACTCATACTTTATTTACCTGCATTATCAAAAAACCCTAAAAATCCGTTTGCTAAGTATTTACAGAGAATTCCTGCTCCTAGCCACTAGCCAGCACCTTCTGCTCCTCGCTGGGTTCGACACTCTTACTTATTGAAAATACTGTGATACACCCCCTATACTTGTGGGTCATCAGAGCTTTACAAATGTATCCAATAATGAAGCAGAGGATGAGGCCCTGCTACATGGCATGTGAATGGCCAAAGCTTGTGCTGCAACTTGTCTCAAAATCTTCGGAGATTCTAATCTTGTGGCACAGCAGGCAATGAACAAGTGTGATGTTGTCAGCAAAAATATGATTTCTTATCGTGACTTATATAGCATCATGGAGGCTCAATTTGATGGGTGTGAAGTATCACATATAGGAAAAGCAAGCAATGATGAAGCCGACAATCTAGAAAACATCGGATCATTGTGTTTACCAATACCACTAGGAGTTTTTTGGGAACAGATAGTGGAGCGATCGATCAAAGCGAAAAGAGTCTCCGAGGTTATAGCACCAAAACAGGGAAAAAGAAACATCCGCAAAAAGAGTTTGGGGGCTCCTTCAGAAACTAAGAACATAGAAGAAGCCATCAAAGAAGAAGAACAAGAAATCGAAAAGCTCATGCTAATTGAACCAACCTAGATGCAGCTGTATATAGCATATATGACTAAAGGGGAGCTACCAGAGGATATGATAGAAGCCCGGCGAATCACCCGACGATCGAAGGCCTTCAGGATAATCAAAGGGGAACTATACAAAAGAAGTATTTCGGGTGTGTTGCAACATTGTGTAACACCCGAACAAGGAAAAATTATACTAAAAGATATACATGAAGGAGTTTGTGGTCACCATGCTAATAGCCGAGCAATTGCTGCAAAAGCATTCAGCGCAGGATTTTATTGGCTCCCTGCAGTACAATATGCAAAAGACATTGTCAGAACATGTGAGGCATGTCAATGATTCGCAACAAATCCTGGAGCACCCGCCGCTAAGCTGAATCCCATACCATTGGCTTGGCCTTTCGCTCAGTGGGGACTCGACATGGTGGGAAAGATTCACAAATCATCGCCAAGAGGACACGTCTTTCTGCTAGTAGCAGTTGATAAATTTACTAAATAGATTGAAGCAATGCCTGTCACCACCTAAGATGGAACTTTGGCTATCAATTTTATCAAATCCATAGTACTTCGGTTTGGCCTACCGAACATCATCATCATGGATAATGGGACCAACTTCACTTCCAATGAGTTGAAGGATTACTGCCAAGAGATGGGCATCAAAATAAGCTACGCTTCGGTAGCTCACCTGCAAACAAATAGACAGGTTGAAAAAGCCAATGGACTAGTTACCGCTAGACTCAAAAAGAGACTACTGGCACCTCTTGAGAGAGCAAAAGGAGCATGGGTGGATGAATTGTCATCCGTATTATGGAGTTTACGTACAACTCCAAATAATTCAACACAAGAGACGCCTTTCTTTTTGGTCCATGGTGTGGAAGCCGTACTTCCAGTTGAGGTAGCACACGAATCACCAAGAGTAGCTGCATATAATAAAGAGAAATCAAGAGAAGCACTTGAAGATGATGTGGATGCGCTTGATGAAGCTCGAGATGAAGCCCTACAAAGAGCAACTATGTACCAGTAAAATCTGCGCAATTATCATAGCAGAAGATTGCGGTCTAGGTCCTTCGCGGTAGGGGACCTAGTTCTTCGCCTCAAGCAAGATGGTCACAAGAAGCTAGAATCGCCATGGGAAGGACCATACATTGTCACAGAAGTTATTTCCGGAGGAGCATATTGACTACAAGACAAGAAGACAGGAATAAATTACTCAAATCCATGAAACGTAGCACAACTACGACGTTTTTACGCATAAGATATTTTGCAATATGATAAGAGTTTCAGTTCGGCTTATTAACCCAAGATGTCTAGGACAAAGGCTAATACCCATCCGCTCAAAGAATAATGTATCTTCGATTTTTGCCTTATAAAAAGATAAGTTATTTATATCTTAATCTTTTTTTCCAAAGATCAATGGTTTTCATCAAGCTAACAGCAATTATGAGCCTATGTCCAGATAAAGGCATCCGAACGTAGCCTTGGGGGCTACTCCCATCGGGAGCGCTAGCGCGCACCCGATAAAAACTCGGTTGTGTACGAAGTATATTTATAATTGCAAAAACCTTTTAAATTTTACACTAGTGTATCCTCAAAAAGGTGTTACTCCCCATCGGGAGATAGTATAAAAAAATAAAACTATCTGATATAATCAGAAAGTTTGGCGGCCCAGCAGGCCAACCGCCAATAAAGCCAAAAACCTCGGATCACGCTCAGATGCGACAAAAAATCCGAATACCGTGTTCAGAAACATGAAGGTAAGACCCCAGGATTCATCCCGTGTGGCCTGGTAATCGCACAAGAATGCGCTCTACCAGTAAAAAATCTGTATCAACGATATAATGAAAAATCCCGACGGACGCGTTGGGTACCTGATAAAAATAGAAAACTGGAATTCAGTATTGAGTAAGACCTCAACAGCTCGAACTGAATTACGCCAGTTATAAATTCCAGATTCGATCCCGGGGACTTGAATTTGATGTAGGCCAACCTTGTTTTTGCCCAGGAGAAATTAACTGATTTCCGACCTGTCGGAAGCATCAGACTCGTTGTACCAAATCCCTACAAAATGTAAAAAGCAAAGATAAAGGAAAAGGAAACTTTGAGACTCAACTTGAAACTGCGGTTCAGACAGAGTCTCGGGAGCTACTGACATAGGTATGATTACTCGAAAGCTTATAATTGACTATCCTACATTGAGTAAAAGGCCTACGGTCCATGAAGATTCCAGATGACGGCCTAAGGAAGCAACCGGCAAAGACTTTAATTGTATTAGGTAAGAAACTATGAACCGACATTATGTTGGTATTGTATTCACGCGTGTATGAAACTTATCCGCATACAGCTTTGAGACCTGGCCTATTATAGGACGAGAGAAGCCCAAGCGAGGGTATCGAAATCTAGGGAACATCTTGTAATAGTGTGTTTTATCAATATTCAGGCGACTTTGTCTTCATCGTTTTCCTGACATCCGATGAAATCCCCAGCGTTCTCTTTTCCGCGAAACCCCAAGTCCATCATCATGGGCATTGCCGAGGTTACCTCTCATCACCTTTTGTTTGTTTATTAAATACACATGTATTAACATTTTTGGTTAACACATATAGCATGAGAAATAAATATTTATCATAAACATGGAATAAGTTAATAACTATTTTATTATTGCCTCTCGGGCATATTTCTTTTAGTGTGCTCTCTAATAAACTCATGAAAGGCCTAGGAGTATGACGTAAAAGCTCCAAACCACGGGGAAGCCCTGCGACAGCCGTGTACCGGTCTAGATTTTGTGTGAAACTAATGTGCAAAAAACTTATAGTTCAAGGCATAGTCCACTATTCAAGTTGCTAGCTAGTGTAGCATGAAGTTTAAAGTGGAAGTTCAACTTTACTGTCTCCACTATACAGCGGTGTATAAAACAATATTCTGAAATAAAAATGATGTGATGTGTCAATGAGACTTTGTGGAGGATTGTTGGAATTTGAGGTGTTTGCATGTGGGCTTTCGGCCCATAACAAATACAAATTCTAAAATTCTCTTTGGTCCATTTTTTGTGGCAGCTTATTTGTGCGCCAGTGGTGCTAAAGTTTAGTCTCATATTGCTAGTTGAGTGAGAGTTATAACTCCTTATATTCTAGGTTGTTCCACTGCTCACTAAGGTGTGAGAAGAAGAGCAGCTCTCGCACACTCCTCCTCCGACCCACCCGCCTCGCCTCGCTACGCCAGAGTGTGACGTGCGTGCCGCGGGTTGCGGGACTCCCGCCAAACCGAGCTTTATTTTTGCTGTTCGGAAAAATTAATTGTGGATTAATTACGAGTCATTAATGGACGCATTAATTAGTCATCCGTTCCCAGATTTTCTGGGTCGTGGGCTGCTACCGACTCAGAGGTAGGCTGAGCCCCACGATCTCCCTAACCTGCACTACATATGTGTCTGTGCTAAACCTAATCGGCACTGTATATCACACATATCTCCTTCCAGCCTATTACGTCGATGGCTTCGTCATCCCCATCCTGCCTTGCAGCGTGCACCGCAGATCGGGACACTAGGCCTCCGGAACCCCACTTCTTGTGAACCTATACGGGTGAGGGGCGATCAGATTTTTGGGGAGCGCTCAAGAACGACTACTGGCAACCACGACGTCGTCCGACGACGAGTTTCTAAACGACAACTTCTTCGGCAATCTCAGCATGGGCGACAACGCTGCTGCTACTGTTGTGGTTGCTGCTGCCGCCGCTGCACCATACGTAATCCTGAACTTTCTTTTTCAGATTCTGCTAGAGTTTTTTATTCTAGAGTTTGGTACATATGTGATAGGTTTATCTTATTTAGATGTAATCTGTTCATCTACTTTGTTAATCTGCATAATTAGTTTTGGTACTGTTTGTATGATCATACTTTATTAGTTTATTATTCCGATTAAATCATATGAATTATTGCTTATATTTTTCTAAAAAAAAGTGAATCGGTTGGTTTTTCATGAACACGTGCCAAAGTTTTTTTTTTTAAGTATTTATTCATATAACAACTACTCCCTCCGTTTCATAATATAATATGTTTTAGCTTTGTGAAGTAAATGTATCGAGACTACTTTTAGTACGTAGGTTCATAGAGGTTCACTCTGAACCTACACATTAAAATGAGTCTATATATATTTTCTTCATAAAGTTAAAACATCTTATATTTTGAAACGGAGGAAGTAGTCATTAAGCTGTGCTACTACATGGGCTAGTTCATTTAGAAAAGTATTGGTATTAGAACTTATCAAATTTTTATTAATATTCACATTTCTGCATCAAAAGACAACATTTTGATGCCTATATCAATTAAGCACAAGAAAATAGTTTACCTCATGTAATATAATAATATGTATTAGTTCATCATTAATATTTATGTCTACTCTAGTGTGTTGGTCCTTTATGGTCTTAGCACGATGACTTCTCGTCTATCTACTATAATAAGCTTTCCAGGACTTCGGTGATGGAGGAGCGAGGACGGCGGCGCACCGTCGGCCCGCGTTATGTTTGTAGTCATCGCTAGGTGGCCCAAAAACCTATTTGTAATTTTTATTAATTTTAGACCTCTTTGTACTGATGTTGATGATTATTAATAGATTGGTGAATTTCGCCATTAAATAATATAATAAGTTAAAGGGAAAGAAAACATATATTTTGAGCTGAAGAAGTGAGGAGGAAAAGAATAATAATGAATATCAAGTTTGTGATGACACTGTCAGCTTGAGCTTTTTCCGCACTCCTTTGTGTTGTACAGAAAAGGCAAAACTTTAACAAATATGAACCCACCATGTGACGATCTCTTTTGAAGAAAAGGTAAGTTTCTAGAAAAATAATTGTCCAATATAGTAGGAGCCTCTCAAAGAGCAGGAAGGTGTAGAAGTAAAAAACTTGCCTCAGTATAAAGTTGGTGGATAGATTTCAGCAGAACAAAATACTCCAAGCATCTACGTTAATGATCTCCATAAACAAAGTCTTATTGATGGCTTAATTCAGAGTTAATTGATTTGCACTACAGTCAAACTTAAAGAGAAATTCCAGGTCAGACATTTAAGCAGGCCTTTGTAAATTGGCAACCGGAAAAAAGGTGAGCTCTGGACACATGAGCATGGTGCATGTAGTCCACACATCACACGGCAGTATAATTGAAAGAAGAAATTCTTCACCTATATCGCGATTCTAATTAAGATTCAACCTGACTATCCAGACGTGACACTTAAAAAAATTTCAACTTAAGAAAAACAGAGAGGGCAGCCAGTAGGGCTGGGCGTTGGGGAGGAAAAGCGGAAAATCCCTCCCGTGCCGTCCCCGCTCGGGCGGCACCGCAGGCCAAACCTAGCCGCCGCCGGGGGCTGGCCCTCCCTCCCCTCTCTTCCCCGCCTCTGTCGGAGGACGCGGCCGAGCAAAGCTCACGCCGCCGATGATGGGGGCGGGGCCTTTCTCTCCCGTGTAGCCTCGTCGTTGAAAGAACATTTCATGTTTTCCTATGTCTTGCGTGTTAGATAACAATACTATGTAGACTATTCATTTGCGCTAAGTGTGCAGGAAGTTTTGAGGGGGGGCGGATAATCCGCCCCACCAAGGGCCGGATAATCCGGCCTACCTCATCGCCCAAAGGAAGCCAAGGCGCGTCGCTCGGTACCCGGTCGGATTTTCTTCCGGAAAATCCGAAATGGGGTGGTTTTTCTCCCCAGGCCGGATAATCCGGCCCCCAGTTTTCGAGCAAAAGGGGTCAAGGCGCGTCGCACGGTATCCGGTCGGATTTTCTCCCGAAAAATCCGAACTGAGGTGGCTTTTCGTCCCCAGGCCGAATAATCCGGCCCTCACATATGGCCGGATTATCCGGCCCCCAGAAGTTGATCAAGGGAAAGCTCGGCGCGACGCTCTGATAGGGGTCGGACTTTCTGCCGGATATTCCGAGTCTGGGTCGGTGTTTTCCCCAGGCCGGATAATCCGGCCCTCACTTGGGCCGGATAATCTGCCCCCCAAAGTGTGCAACGGCTGGTTTTTGAAGAGGGGTACAAATACCCCTTCTTCCCCAATGTTCAGAACTCTTGATTCATTCAAAATTGACCAGACATTGTGCAAGAGCTCTCATTCTCGATCTCCCAACCCGAAGGTCTTGATCTTTGGTGCAATTGAAGGAGGAGAAGTTCATCATCATCATCAAGAATCAAGCGCTTCAACTCCTCTCCATTCACTTGGAGAAATCCCTGATCTAGTATTCTTGTCAATACGTAGATCTTGCTTATTGTATTTGATAAGTTTGTTATTGTGGCAGCTTGTTGTCATTTCGGGAGCCTCCAAATTGTTGTGGAGTTGTTGCCCCGCTAGTTGTGTAAAGGCGTCGGTGCCCGTCTCGAAGGGTACCTATAGTGGAAGGTGTATCAGGCCTTTTGTGGCGAGATCCATCGGAGAACAGGGTGAGGCCTTTTGTGGCGTGGTGGTCTTAGTACCGCCCACCCCTCCAACGCAGACGTACTTCCCTTAACAAGGAAGGAACTGCGGTCAAACAAATCCTGTGTCTCCGCGTGCTTCACTTTGGTTTACTCGTTCCTCTTCAACTCGCTCTTTACTCGCTAGTAGATAGGTTTGTATATAGGGAAATTCCACCGAATAGTTTGTCTAGAGAATTTACCCTTTGTGCTAAGCCTAAAATTGAAAAAGAATTAAAAATTGGTGTAGCACCTATTCAACCCCCCTCTAGGTGCCCATACGATCCATTTCAATTGGTATCAGAACCCCGGCTCTTAATTCGGGCTTAACCGCTTAAGAGTAGTATGGGTACCAAGGATGATGGAAATGAGGCTATGGATAAGGTCACAATGGATGATCTCAAGTCGTTGGAAACAACCTTGTTGAAATCCTTTGAGGCCAAGATGGAGGAGATGAATCAAATGATTGCTCGCCTTACATCATCCATAGCCCTATCTCCATCCTCCTCTGAGGCTCCCACACCATCATCTAAGGAAAAGGGTAACACCGGATCCAAGGATGATGATGTGGAAGGTGAAAAACTTAATGGTTCCACCTCCAAAAAGGGAAGTGGTAAGGAGGAATATAGTGAGGTTCGCCATGTATATTCCCCCGACCCACCTATCCCTCATCCTCATATAAATAATAGGGGTGATCCACCCAAGCTCACTGCATCCTCCTTTAATCAATGGCAATTCCTAATGAAGTCTCATGTTTGCAGCTCCTCTATTGAATTGTGGAGGATCATTGAAGAGGGTCTTCATATTGGAGATCAAACCAACCTAACGAGAAGAGAAGTTGTGGATAGCCAGTTGAATGCCACCGCTCTCCACATGATACAGCTGGGTGTGGGTCCCAAGGACATGCCACACATCGAACATCTCAACACAGCTAAAGAGGCTTGGGATGCTCTTACGGATCTTTTCGTTGGAAATGAAAGCATGAGAAGAAACAGGTATGATGCCCTTAGTAATGAAGCTGAGGGATTCTACATGTTGGACGGTGAAAACCATGAGGACATGTATAGAAGACTCAAGGGCATCGCAACAACATTTCGAAAGCATGGGGCCACTCACATTGATGATGCATGGATAAAACAAATATGTGAGTGCCTTAATGCCTTTCGAGCCAACGGATTTGAAGAGCCTACAAGGTAGACACAACTATCATCAAATTACATCCAACGAAGTCATGCAAGAAATGCTAAAGATGCCCATGCTCGGGCCATTGGAATGCAAAAGGGTGTCAATGTGGCTCTCAAAGCCAATGTTGTTGAGCAAGAGGAAGATGAAGGAGCTTTTGAGGGGGTATCCATGGACTGCCCCGATGAGGTCAAACATTCTCATGGTGAGTACATGGCATTCTATGCAAGGAACTTTTGGAAGGACCCTGCCAAAGCCAAGTCTGAACTTGAGCGCAAGAACGGGTCAAATGGAAGAAGAGAAAGTGGCCCAAGATTGAGAACTTGCTTCAACTGTGGAGATAGAATGCACTTTGGAGCCGAGTGTCCATATCAAAATAGAGAAGACAATGGTGGCAGGCTCATTCTTAAAGAGAAATCTAAAGCTCCTAAGAAGAAGTCGTTTATTAAGAAGAATGGCCCTTTCAAGAAGCAACCCAAGATTGTCCTTGTAGCTCAAGAGGAATACTCCTCCGCAAGTGAAGATGAAGAGGATGATGATAGTTCCCGCGAGGTGGCTGCTATAGACACCACATCGACTCCCTCCTCTCTCTTCGACTCGCCGAACGAGAACGCCATCAACAACAACGCCACTTGTCTAATGGCAAGAGGGTCCGAGGTATCAACTTCTAGCTCTTCATTTCCTAAGACTAACATAATTTTGGATATGGATGATCATGATAGTCTTGAAATGAAAGAAGAAGTTATTGCCTTGGATACTTTTTCACTAACCTACAAGGTGAGCACAAACTCCATTTTGATGCTCCTATGAGTCAACTTGCTCAAGCCGAAGATCTCCTTGAAGAAAAGGGCAGAATTGAAAGAGAAGATGCTTTGGAGATAGCTTCGTTGAAGAATGCCTTGGAAGAGGAAGAGGAAGCTCGAGTATCTTTGGAAGAAAGACTCGAATCACTTGAGGAGTCACAAGAAGAAGCTGTAGCATAGCCCATTAAAGAACGTGAACATGCTCTTGCTAAGGTAAAGAAACTAAAGAGAGAAAAGATTGACTTTGGGGCTATTCATGCTAGACTTTTGGAGAAGTTTGATAATCTTGAAAGTGCTCACAAGGCATTGAAGAGTGATCATTCTTCTTTAAATGAGTCTCATGACCAGCTCCACTCAATTGAAACGGTATGATGTGCCAAGTACCTCCACTTCATCCTATGGAAAGGAAGATCTTGCAAGAAGTTCTCAACACAAAGGTAAAGGGGTTATTGATGAGATACTGAGCAGGCAAAGGACAAACAACAGTAAAGAAGGTCTTGGTTACATACCCAAGATAAAGAGCAAGAAAAACAACAAGAAGAAGAAGAGCAAGACTGCTCAATCGAAGACTAGCAACATTACCAATGACAAGACTAATTATGATGGTTTTGCAGGGATCAACAATCCTAACTTTGAACTATATTGTGATTGTTATGGTGATGTTTATGCTAGTTATGCAGGGCCTTATGATTGTTACATTCCTTGGTCTATTTGGGTTCTCAAGACCCTTGCTACTAACATGAGAGGACCCACTGAAAAATGGGTACCTAAAACCAAGAAGTAATTTCCCTGCAGGGCTATGCTTCGGTGGTTATAAATGGGTACTCGATAGCAGTTGCACGAGTCATATGACCAGAAGCAAGGAGATCATCACGGAGATGCGGCCAAATCTTGATCACATAACCGTCTCCTATGGTGACAAGTCAAAATCTAAGGTATTGGGTCTCGACAAAGTTGTGGTGGCTCATGATATTTCTCTCGTGGACGTCATGCTTGTTGAGACCCTCGGGTACAACTTACTTTCAGTCCGTGCCCTTGGTAAGATGGGTTTTGCAGTTTACATTGATGCTGATTTGGTGGTACTCTTGTGGAGTAAGTCTCTAAAAGTCGCTTTCGTGGGATATGTCGAAAACAACCTGTACGTGGTGGACTTTTCAGGGAAAACCACTACAGGCCCGATGTGTCTTTTCGGAAAGGCTGACACGGGTTGGCTATGGCATCGCCGACTAGCCCACGTCAATATGAGAACTTTGCAAAGTCTCCACAAGGGTGGCCACATTCTTGGACTAAAAGAAAATGTCTCTTTTGCCAAAGATCGTGTTTGCAGGGCGTGTGTTGAAGGGAAAATGCATGACTCACCTCATCGAAGGAAAACCATTATCTCTTCAAAAAGGATTTTGGAGCTCCTTCATGTGGACCTCTTCGGACCTCCATCTCATGCAAGCCTCGGTGGAAGAAGTATTGTCTTGTGATTGTTGATGATTACTCAAGATACACTTGGGTTTATTTCTTCAAGTTGAAGAGTGAAACTCAACAAACTGTCATCGACTTCGCCAACGAGGTTCAATGTCAACACAACGTCCCCATTCTGGCTATAAGGAGTGATAACGGCTCTGAGTTCAAGAACTACACCTTAAATGAGTTCCTAAGTGAAGAGGGGATAAGAATGGTGTAGCCGAGAGGAAGAATCGAACTCTAATGGATATGGCAAGATCAATGTTAGCCGAATTAAAATCTCCATATAACTTCTGGGCTGAAGCAATCTCAACTGCTTGTCATTCATCCAACCGTTTATACCTCCATAAGATCTTGGACAAGACTCCGTATGAAATACTTATCAGTAACAAGCTAAACATCTCATACTTTTGGGTATTCGGGTGTAAGTGTTTCTTTCTTATTAAAGGAGTTCATTTATCTAAGTTTGAATCTAAGGCTTTAGAAGGTATTTTTGTTGGTTATGGTGCCGAATCCCACACTTATAGAGTCTACAATAAGCTCTCTGGAACTGTTGTAGAATCTTGTAGTGTGGTGTTCGAGGAAAATGGCAGTTCCCGTGCGGAGCAAGTTGGTGTTTGTGATGCAGATGTTGAAATACCCCAAGATGCCATAAGAAGAATGGGCATGGGATTTTTCCACCCCATTGAGGAACCCCTTGTGGCGGACCGGGAAGGACAATGCTCTACTCAAATAGATCCCCCATCTACACATGCTCAACATGTTCCAACAACAGGGGCAACTTCTACACCATCTCCATCAACTGCTGAAGGTCAAGATGTTCCAGAAAGCTCCAGGCCGGATTTTCCGGTTGACACCGGATTATCCGGCCATCCTATTCTAGCTGATCATTCTGCTCCTAGTGGTGAACATATCAACGCAAGCTCCAGGACGGATTCTACGGCTAGCCCCGGATTATCCGGCCCCTCGCCAGTTCAAGCAAGCCCTAGGCCTCCTGATGAAGCTGCTACAAATACTCCCAGGCCGGATTATCCGGCCTCTCCATCGGCCGGATTATCCGGCCCTGACTCTCCAGTTCTGCAGCCTCCTGTTACGGCTACGGACTCACCTCAAGGGCACGCGTCTCCACCACCTGCTACTGACATTCCAGTTCCTGATCAAGGTCGAGCAAATGCTTCCAATGAAGACTCAAGTGATGAATCTCCTCCTCCAAGAGACAACAAACTTATTCAACTTCGTCGCAAGGCTCGGGCTGATCGTAACCTTGAGTTGAGGGGTCACACTCTCGACAAGGTTGTTGGTGATCTTCGACGAAGGGTTTCTACAAGAAGAGAATTGGCCAGTTTTGGTGAGCATTAAGCTCATATCTCTATGGTGGAACCTAAGAAGGTCTTTGAAGCTCTTGAAGACCCAAACTGGGTTGTTGCTATGCATGAAGAATTGAATAATTTTGAGCACAACAAAGTCTGGAAACTCGTGGAGAAACCCAAAGAATGCCGCAATGTTATCGGCACCAAGTGGATTTTCAAAAACAAGCAAGATGAGAATGGAATTGTTGTGAGAAACAAGGCAAGACTTGTGGCACAAGGTGTTGGAGATATGCCCTAGAGGCAATAATAAATATAGTTATTATTATATATCTTTGTGTTTATGATAAATGTTTGCATTCATGCTATAATAGTATTAACAAGGAAACCATTAATACTTGTGTGATTTGTAAACTTAATTTGAAGTCCCTAGTATAGCCTCTATACTTCACTAGCTTGTTGGTTGATTGATGATGTGGTTTCTTTGTCATGAACATTGAGATGTTATCAACAACAAGATCATATCGTTAGGAGAATGATATGGTGGACATACTCCTATAGACAAGCGTAGCATAAAGATCAAGTCATTTCAATAGTTCAATTGCTATATGCTTTCTGATACATAGTAACCTAATTCCTTCGACCATGAGATCATGCATATCACCTTTACCAGATGGATGCTTTGATATCATCAAACACCACACCGTAACAGGGTGGCTATAAAGGTGGCATTGAGTGTTCGGAAAGTATTGGTTGAAACACATGGATCAAGAGTGGGATTTGTCCATCCACATGACGGATAGATATTCTCTGGGCCCTCTCGGTGAAATGTCATCCAATTAGCTTGCAAGCATGTGACTTGGTCACAAGGGATCACATATCACGGGAACGAGAAAAGAGTACTTATCAGTAACGAGGTTGAACTAGGTATGCAGAGATACCGACGATCATAACCTCGGATAAGTAACATATCGTGAGACAAAGGGAAATTGGTATCGTATGTAAGTGGTTCATTCGATCGCAAAGTAATCGTAGAAATATGTGGGAGCCATATGAATTTCCAGATTCCTCTATTGGTTATTGTTCGGAGAAGTGTCTCGATCATGTCCGCATAATTCACGAACCGTAGGGAGACACACTTAAGGATTCGACGTTGTTTGAGTAGTTATGGTATTATGAGAAAGAGACCGAATGTTGTTCGGAGTCTCGGATGGGATCCGGGATATCACGAGGTGATCCGGAATGGTCCGGAGAATAAGATTCATATAAGGAAAGTCCCGTTTCGGAGTTCGGGAATGGTTCCGGTGTTTTCATCGGGAACATTCTAGAAGGTCCCGGAATGTCCGGCACTCCGGAGGGGGAAGGGTACATGAATGTGTCATTGCATGTTGGAATGATTGCATCATGTACTAAGTGTTCTCGCTGTCCGAAATAAAGGGTTAATTCAAATCCTAATTGGAAAAGTCAAACTGCCAGTTTTCGGTCAAACTGCCAGTTTTCGGAAAGAGGAGAAAGAGGAGGAGAGGTGGAGGCCGAGTTGGAGGAGGGTTCCTCCCCTTGGCCGGCGCACCTCCCAAGGCCGAGTTGGGGAGGAACTCCTCCCCTTGGCCGCCGGCCCTCCCACCTATAAAGGGAGGGGCAGGGCTCCCCTCTCTAGACACACTAGTTCCTACCCCTCTAAACTAAACCCTAGATCTAAACCCCGGTTTAGAGCTATTTTGGTTTAGAGCCTTCTAATTGGTTTAGAGCCCTCTAATTGGTGTGTCTAATTACTAGACCACTAATAGCCTCTCTCATAAGCTCCACCATACTCGCACCGGCTTAAGGCGAAGCCCTGCGGGATCTCCCCTCTACCTCCGGTACCACGCCGTTGTGCTGCCGGAATCACGAGGAGAGTACTACAACCTCCGCTGCCTGCTGGAACAAGGGAGAGGAAGGTCTTCGTCGAGTACCGAACGTGTGACCGACTACGGGAGCGCTGCCGGAACGTGGCGCCGGAAGGATCGTCTACGCGATCTTGAGATCGGAAAGAGTACGACTACATCACCCACGAGAATCTGCTCTCGTTAAACACTTTGGAATCTTCGAGGGTGAGTTATTCCATCGACTCGTTGCTACAATCTAGTAGATAGATCTTGGCTTGTTTGTTTGTATGCGATAGAAAATTTTTGTTTTCCATGCTACGAACCCCTACAGTGGTATCAGAGCCGTGTCTATATGTAGATCTGTTGCACGAGTAGAACACAATGGTCATTGTGGGCGTTGATGCTTTTATTGTAGATTGCTTTTTGTGTACTTTGCATCTTGCGGTATGTTGGGATGAAGCGGCCCGGGCTAACCTTACATGACATCGTTCATGAGACTTGCTCCACGCTTGACATGCAACTCGTTTTGCATAAGTGGCTTTGCGGGTGCCTGTTTCTCCTAGCATAGTAAAGATCCAATTTACAACGGGTGATCAACAATGCTAGTATCAATGTTGTGGTTATTGTTCGTAAGTTAGAACGACACTTATGGAAAGCCCCAAACCACGTAAAATATGCAAAGAAAGTAGAAGCGTCTAACTTTGTTTTGCAGGGGTGTGCAGTGATGTGATATGGCCATGATTGTGATTATATTTGATGTATGCAATGTTCCTTATTGTAAGTTGGCAACCGGCAGGAGCCATATGGTTGTCTTTAATTTCTGTTAAGACCTGCGTGTCTATTCAAAATAGTTGTAATAGTTGAAGCTGGTGGACGACAACCATGAAGAAGCGTCATTGATCTTGATGCTATGCCGGTGATGATGGAGATCATGTTCGTGCTTGAAGATGGAGATCGGAAGCACAAAGAAGAAAGGCCATATCATATCACATATTATGAATTGCATGTGATGTTAATCCTTTATGCATCTTGTATTGCTTAGTAGACGACGGTAGCATTATAAGATGATCCCTCATGCACATAAATTTCAAGTTCTAAAGTGTTCGCCCTTAGTTAGCACCGTTGCTAAAGCTTGTTGCTTCGAAGCACCACGTGATGATCGGGTGTCTTTGATTCCACGGGTGAATACAACGTAAGCAAGCCAGATTTGCTTATGCGGTAGCTAAGGTTTGATCTTGACGAGCCTAGCATGTACAGACATGGCCTCAGGAACACGGATCGCCGAAAGGCAAAGCATGAATCATATAGTAGATATGATGAACATGATGATTGTTCGCCATTAAAACTATATCAGCTCTCGTGATGATCGGTGTTGATGTAGTGGATTTGGTTCGTGTGATCACTAAGACAATGTGAGGGATGTTGTTTTGAGTGGGAGTTCACCTAGTTTAATTTCATTAATTAATTTGAACTCAATTTGTCATAAACTTAGTCTAAACTATTGCAAATATGTTGTAGATCAATGGCAGCCCCTACCATCAATTTTAATGCGTTCCTAGAGAAAGAAAAGTTGAAAAACAATGGAAGCAACTTCGCGGATTGGTTCCGCAATTTGAGGATTGTCCTCACAGCTGGTAATTTGACCTATGTGCTGGATGCACCGCTAGGTGACCCACCTGCAGCTGATGCTTCCGATGAAGTAAAGAATGTTTACCTCGCTCGGAAGAATCAGTACTCCATAGTTCAGTGTGCTATCTTGTATGGTTTAGAATCGGAGCTTCAGAAAAGGTTTGAAGAGTCAGACCCATATGATATTGTCGAGGATCTCAAATTAATTTTTGAGACTCATGCGGCAATTGAAAGTTATGAAGCTTCTGAAAAGTTCTTTAACTGCAAGATGGAAGAGGGTAGCTCCGTCAGTGAGCATGTGCTTAAAATGTCTGGGCACGCGAATAAACTTCAAAGCTTGGGTATAGTGATTCCTAATACTTTGGGAGTTTACCGCATCCTCCAATCACTACCACCAAGTTACAAGAACTTTGTGATGAACTACAACATGCAGAACATGAACAAAGAGTTGCCAGAACTATTTGCTATGTTAAAATCTGCAGAAGTGGAGATCAAGAAAGAGCACCAAGTGTTGATGGTCAATAAGACCACCAAATTCAAGAAAGGCAAGTCTAAGCAGAAGGGACACTTCAAGAAGGGTGGTAAGAAAGCTACCATGCTGACGAAGAGGACCAAGGCTGGACCCAAGCCTGATACTGAGTGCTTTTACTGCAAGGGAGAAGGTCACTAGAAGCGGAATTGCCCAAAGTACTTGGCGGATTTGAAGAACGGCAACATCAAGAAGAAAGGTATATCTGATATACATGTTATTGATGTGTATTTCACTAGTATTCGTAGTAGTGCCTGGGTATTTGATACTGGTTCGGTTGCTCATATTTGTAACTCGAAACAGGAGCTGCAGAATAAACGAAAGCTAGCGAAGAACGAGGTGACGATGCGCGTAGGAAACGGATCAAAGGTTGATGTGATCGCGGTCGGCACGCTACCTCTTCATCTACCATCGGGATTAGTTTTATACTTAAATAATTGTTATTTGGTGCCTGCGTTGAGCATGAACATTATATCGGGATCTTGTTTATTGCGAGACGGTTACTTGTTTAAATCCGAGAATAATGGTTGTTCGATTTATATGAGTAATATGTTTTATGCACATGCACCTTTGATAGATGGTCTATTCATATTGAATCTCGATAGTGGAAATACACATATTAATAACATTGAAGCTAAACGTTTGAAATCAAGCGATAACTTAACCTATATGTGGCACTGTCGTCTTGGTCACATTGGAGTGAAGCGTATGAAGAAACTCCATTCCGATGGACTTCTTGAATCACTTGATTTTGAATCACTTGAAAGATGCGAAGCATGTCTGATGGGTAAAATGACTAAGACTCCATTTTCTGGTATGATGGAGCGAGCTACGGACTTATTGGAAATCATACATACCGATGTGTGTGGTCCAATGAGTGTAGCATCGCGCGGTGGTTATCGTTATGTTCTTACCTTCACGGATGACTTGAGTAGATATGGGTATATCTATTTCATGAAACATAAGTCCGAAACTTTCGAGAAGTTTAAGGAGTTTCAAAGTGAGGTAGAGAATCAACGTAACAAGAAGATTAAATTTCTACGTTCTGATCGTGGAGGTGAATATCTAAGTTACGAGTTTGGCGAGCATTTGAAGAAATGTGGAATACTTTCGCAGTTGACACCGCCGGGAACACCACAGCGTAATGGTGTGTCTGAACGTCGTAATCGAACTCTCTTAGATATGGTTCGTTCTATGATGTCACTTACAAATTTACCGCTATCATTTTGGGGTTATGCATTAGAAACAGCCGCATTCACTTTAAATAGGGCACCATCTAAATCCGTTGAAACGACACCGTATGAATTATGGTTTGGGAAGAAACCTAAATTGTCGTTCCTTAAAATTTGGGGGTGCGAAGCCTATGTAAAGAAGTTACAGCCGGACAAGCTTGAACCCAAAGCGGAAAAATGCGTCTTCATAGGATACCCGAAGGAAACTATTGGGTATACCTTCTATCATAGATCCGAAGGCAAAATCTTTGTTGCCAAGAATGGATCCTTTCTAGAGAAGGAATTTCTCTCGAAAGAAGTGACTGGAAGGAAAGTAGAACTCGACGAGGTTGTCGAACCTTCTCTCGAAATTGCGAGTAGCGCAGCACCGGAAGAAGTTCCTGTGGTGCCTGCACCAATGAGGGAGGAAGCTAATGATAGTGATCATGAAACTTCGGTTGAGGTTGCTACAGAGCCTCGGAGGTCAACGAGAACTCGTACCACTCCAGATTGGTATGATTCCGTTATGAATGTCATGTTGGTGGACAACACCGATGATCCCGAGACATATGAGGAAGCGATGATGAGCCCAGATTCCAATAAATGGCAAGAAGCCATGAAATCCGAGATTGGATCCATGTACGAAAACCAAGTATGGACTTTGGTGGACTTACCGGATGGCCGGAAGGCTGTCGAGAACAAATGGATTTTCAAGAAGAAAACAGATGCTGATGGTAATGTTACTGTCTATAAAGCTCGACTTGTCGCAAAAGGGTTTCGACAAATTCAAGGAGTTGACTACGATGAGACTTTCTCACCAGTAGCGAAGCTAAAGTCTGTGAGGATTATGTTAGCAATCGCTGCATATTATGATTATGAGATATGGCAGATGGATGTCAAAACAGCATTCCTCAATGGAGACATTGATGAAGAATTGTATATGATGCAACCCAAAGGTTTTGTCGATCCTAAAGATGCTAACAAGGTATGCAAACTTCAACGGTCCATCTATGGATTGAAGCAAGCATCCCGAAGTTGGAATCAACGTTTTGATAAGGTAATCAAAAGTTTTGGTTTTATACAAACTTATGGAGAAGCTTGTATTTACAAGAAAGTGAGTGGGAGCTCTGTAGCGTTCTTAATACTATATGTGGATGACATATTATTGATTGGGAATGATGTAGACCTTCTTAATAGTGTCAAAGAATATTTGAATAATAGTTTTTCAATGAAGGATCTTGGCGAAGCAGCTTACATATTAGGCATAACGATTTATAGAGATAGATCGAAACGCCAAATATCATTGTCACAAAGTACATATTTGGACAAAGTTCTAAAGAAGTTTGGAATGGAAGAAAGCAAGAAAGGGTTCTTGCCCATGTTGCCCAATACGACCTTGAGTAAAACTCAAAGTCCGACATCGGCAGAAGATAGAGAAAGGATGAGTAAGACTCCCTATGCCTCAGCCATAGGATCTCTAATGTATGCCATGCTATGTACTAGACCCGACATCGCATATGCTGTTAGTCTAACTAGCAGATATCAAAGTGATCCAGGAGTGGATCATTGGACAGCGGTCAAAAACATCCTTAAGTACTTGAGAAGAACTAAGGATATGGTTCTTTCTTATGGAGGTGATGAACAGCTCGTTGTTAATGGTTACACCGATGCTAGTTGGAACACCGATCCGGATGATTCTAAATCACAATCTGGATACGTATTTATTTTGAATGGTGCAGCAGTTAGCTGGAGGAGTGCAAAGCAAAGCGTTGTGGCGAGATCTTCAACTGAATCGGAATACATGGCTGCTTCGGAGGCTTCACAAGAAGCGATATGGATGAAAGAGTTCATTACAGAGCTGGGTGTGGTTCCTAGTGCGCTGGACCCAATGTCTATCTACTGTGATAACATGGGCGCCATAGCCAATGCGCAAGAACCAAGGTCACACAAGAAGCTGAAGCATATCAAGCTGCGTTTTCACGCTATTCGAGAACATATCCAGGATGGGGATATAAAGATTTGCAAAGTACACACAGATCTGAATGTGGCGGATCCGTTGACTAAACCTCTCCCGAGGGCAAAACATGACCAACACCAAACTGCCATGGGTGTTCGGTATATTACCATGTAATCTAGATTAGATGACTCTAGTGCAAGTGGGAGACTGTTGGAGATATGCCCTAGAGGCAATAATAAATATAGTTATTATTATATATCTTTGTGTTTATGATAAATGTTTGCATTCATGCTATAATAGTATTAACAAGGAAACCATTAATACTTGTGTGATTTGTAAACTTAATTTGAAGTCCCTAGTATAGCCTCTATACTTCACTAGCTTGTTGGTTGATTGATGATGTGGTTTCTTTGTCATGAACATTGAGATGTTATCAACAACAAGATCATATCGTTAGGAGAATGATATGGTGGACATACTCCTATAGACAAGCGTAGCATAAAGATCAAGTCATTTCAATAGTTCAATTGCTATATGCTTTCTGATACATAGTAACCTAATTCCTTCGACCATGAGATCATGCATATCACCTTTACCAGATGGATGCTTTGATATCATCAAACACCACACCGTAACAGGGTGGCTATAAAGGTGGCATTGAGTGTTCGGAAAGTATTGGTTGAAACACATGGATCAAGAGTGGGATTTGTCCATCCACATGACGGATAGATATTCTCTGGGCCCTCTCGGTGAAATGTCATCCAATTAGCTTGCAAGCATGTGACTTGGTCACAAGGGATCACATATCACGGGAACGAGAAAAGAGTACTTATCAGTAACGAGGTTGAACTAGGTATGCAGAGATACCGACGATCATAACCTCGGATAAGTAACATATCGTGAGACAAAGGGAAATTGGTATCGTATGTAAGTGGTTCATTCGATCGCAAAGTAATCGTAGAAATATGTGGGAGCCATATGAATTTCCAGATTCCTCTATTGGTTATTGTTCGGAGAAGTGTCTCGATCATGTCCGCATAATTCACGAACCGTAGGGAGACACACTTAAGGATTCGACGTTGTTTGAGTAGTTATGGTATTATGAGAAAGAGACCGAATGTTGTTCGGAGTCTCGGATGGGATCCGGGATATCACGAGGTGATCCGGAATGGTCCGGAGAATAAGATTCATATAAGGAAAGTCCCGTTTCGGAGTTCGGGAATGGTTCCGGTGTTTTCATCGGGAACATTCTAGAAGGTCCCGGAATGTCCGGCACTCCGGAGGGGGAAGGGTACATGAATGTGTCATTGCATGTTGGAATGATTGCATCATGTACTAAGTGTTCTCGCTGTCCGAAATAAAGGGTTAATTCAAATCCTAATTGGAAAAGTCAAACTGCCAGTTTTCGGTCAAACTGCCAGTTTTCGGAAAGAGGAGAAAGAGGAGGAGAGGTGGAGGCCGAGTTGGAGGAGGGTTCCTCCCCTTGGCCGGCGCACCTCCCAAGGCCGAGTTGGGGAGGAACTCCTCCCCTTGGCCGCCGGCCCTCCCACCTATAAAGGGAGGGGCAGGGCTCCCCTCTCTAGACACACTAGTTCCTACCCCTCTAAACTAAACCCTAGATCTAAACCCCGGTTTAGAGCTATTTTGGTTTAGAGCCTTCTAATTGGTTTAGAGCCCTCTAATTGGTGTGTCTAATTACTAGACCACTAATAGCCTCTCTCATAAGCTCCACCATACTCGCACCGGCTTAAGGCGAAGCCCTGCGGGATCTCCCCTCTACCTCCGGTACCACGCCGTTGTGCTGCCGGAATCACGAGGAGAGTACTACAACCTCCGCTGCCTGCTGGAACAAGGGAGAGGAAGGTCTTCGTCGAGTACCGAACGTGTGACCGACTACGGGAGCGCTGCCGGAACGTGGCGCCGGAAGGATCGTCTACGCGATCTTGAGATCGGAAAGAGTACGACTACATCACCCACGAGAATCTGCTCTCGTTAAACACTTTGGAATCTTCGAGGGTGAGTTATTCCATCGACTCGTTGCTACAATCTAGTAGATAGATCTTGGCTTGTTTGTTTGTATGCGATAGAAAATTTTTGTTTTCCATGCTACGAACCCCTACACAAGGTTACTCCCAGGTTGAGGGCATCGACTTCGGAGAGACCTATGCTCCAGTGGCTCGTCTTAAGTCCATCCGTATCCTTCTTGCTTATGCTGCTCATAACAATTTTAAGTTGCAGCAAATGGACGTCAAGAGTGCCTTCCTTAATGGTCCTCTACATGAGTTGGTATACGTAAAGCAACCCCCGAGGTTTGAGGATCCTAACTTTCCGAACCATGTCTACAAAGTCGATAAGGCACTCTATGGCCTTAAACAAGCCCCACATGCATGGTATGAGCACCTTAAAGAGCTTTTGTTAGATCGTGGCTTCGAAGTTGGGCAAATCGATCCCACTCGTTTTACTAAGAATGTTAAGGGGTAGCTCTTTGTATGCCAACTATATGTAGACGATATCATCTTTGGTTCTACTAATAAAGCTTTTAATGATGAATTTTCAAAGCTTATGACTGACGGGTTCGAGATGTCTATGATGTGGGGATTACGGTTCTTTCTTGGATTTGAGATCAAGCAACTTAGAGAAGGAACCTTTATTAATCAAGAAAAGTACATCCAAGACATGCTCAAGAGATTCAAGATGACGGATCTAAATGGTGTCGCCACTCCGATGCAAACAAAATGTCATCTTGAACTTAACCCACATGGTAAAGATGTGGACCAAAAGGTATACCGGTCCATGATCGGCTCTCTTCTTTACCTCTGCGCATCTAGACCCGATATAGTGTTGAGTGTGGGGGTGTGTGCAAGGTATTAAGCAGCTCCTAAAGAAAGCCACTTAGTGGCGGTCAAGAGGATCTTTCGATATTTGGTTCATTCCCCTAACTTTGGTCTCTGGTATCCCAAGGGCTCCAATTTCTTTTTATGTGGTTATACTGACTCAGACTGGGCTGGTGATAAGGATGATCGGAAATCCACTTCTGGAGCTTGTCAATTCTTGGGAAGATCTCCTGTATGTTGGTCCTCCAAAAAGCAGAATTGTATATCTCTCTCCACCGCCGAAGCTGAATATGTTGCTGCTGCCAGTGCTTGCACTCAATTATTATGGATGAGGCAAACTTTAAAAGAATACGGTGTCAATTGTGACAAAGTGCCTCTTTTATGCGATAATGAAAGTGCAACCAAAATTGCGTATAATCCTGTTCAGCACACAAGGACGAAGCATATTGAGATTCGGAATCATTTTATTCGGGACCATGTTGCTCGCGACGATATTGATCTATCCTTTATGAGCATGAAGAACCAACTGGCTAATATTTTCACAAAGCCGCTTGATGAAGCAAGATTCTGCTATTTGAGGAATGAGCTAAATATCATTGATTCCGGGAGCTTGTCTTGATTACCCATGCACTCACTCGTACATCATCAATCCTTCTTTGGTCTAGGTGCGGGCATGGATATAGGGGGAGTGTGGTCCTAACTCATTGGGCTAACCCTCCCCCATAATGCCAATAGCAAGATCATTTCTCTTAATATCATGTTGTGATATGTGAGCTTATTGATGAGTATTGGTCATGAACCCAAGATATATCTTCGCGGTGTCACACCATACACTCCAACAAGGTGTCTTCGGCCACCGCCCTCTCCCTTGAGGAGAATTGGATCTTTTTGGCTATTATTTGCTCTCTCATGTTCTTATGGGAATCTCACTCAATCTTGGCTTTTATTTGATTTGGATTTTGCAATTTTGAGTGTCTAGTACCATCTCAGTTTGGCTCTCTTAATCCCAAGCCTTCCCTACCCCTAAGCCATTTATTCTTGCACACAAGTCCCTTGTACACCTTGTGGGGGTGTTGTTTGGGGTCGCTCGGGCCTGGTTCTGTGTATAACAGAATCCCAGAATTTAGGTCGGATAATCCGGACCAAGTGTTGGCCGGATAATCCGGCCCAAGTGTTGGCCGGATAATCCGGCCCTGGCGGATTTCATCTTAAAGGGCAGGGCTCGGGGGGAAGGGCTCATAACGAGCAGCACTTCTCCCCCAGCCCTCTCCTCCTCCACAGCCGCCGCCTGCCGCCCCTCACCCTCCCCGGAGCCTCTCCAGCCACCGGATTTTCCGGGCCTCCCCGGATCTTCTTCTCCGCGCCTCCAGGTACCTTCTCCTCCGCGTTCTTCCTCCAATGAGTGAGGGTAACTCCCTCTCTCCCCATCTTTGGCTAGATGTGTATCTTGTTGGGTGGAATGTTGTCTAGAAGGATGTGTTTTCGCATAGAAATCGTAGTCTTGCAGTTTCTAGGCCCGATCTACTTTTTTGCATTCCATCTAGGTGAAATCGAAAATTTCTGCCAGGGCCAGATTATCCGCCCCTGGCTAGGCCAGATAATCCGGCCTGACAGATTCGATTCTGCTTCAGTTCACTATGGTGTATGCATTGAGTAGTTTTGTCCTATGAACTTTTGACTACTTTTTCCATGCTCTCTCCTGGACTTGTGTGTATGCTTATCCCCTTGCTATCGCCCTTATTGTCCTCACAGGTGGTTCCGGTGTTCCCAAGACCTACAAGCGCCGTCCTTGCTCAAGATACTTTCGGGACGACGGACAAGGTAACCTAGTGGACGAAGTTGAATTGAGGAGAAGGAAGAACGAAGAGAGGCGCATGGCTGAACAATCAAAGCGGACTAGGAAGGGGGTGTCCAAGAGGAAGGGCAAGGAGCCCAAGATCAACTACAGGGCTTTGGATGTGGTCTCCTTTTCTGCCATCCGTCACCGTGACTGGTTTGCTGAGCTGCCTCGTGATGATGAGCTGGGGGATACCCGCTTTTGGTGTGCAGAACAGAAGGGGATCTATGAAGACATCTATGCCAGGCTGAACATTAGGCCTATGCACCCACTGGTACTTGCTGAAGCTTTGGAGAAGGCGCATCTTGTGGATGCGATGTTTGTGGCTGAGAGGATGGGGCTGCACCCTCTCATGTCTCTCCAGTGCTCCTTTGACTCTGAGGTGGTGAAGCGGTTCTTCTCCACTTTGGTGATTTGTGGGGATGAGCGTCGCACTATGAAGTTGATGACTCATGACAGGCCCATGACTGCTGATTTTCACGTGTTTATTGAGGTTCTAGGGTACTCCTTCCGCAGCAGAGATAGAGCCAGTGGCCACCGCATCATCACTCAGCTGAAGCCCAACAAGGATGCTGCTCTCTCTCCTTGCACTGTGGACAATGGCATTGTGGGTACTGTGGTTGGTCTTGCTCCCATCTATGCTGCATTGGTGGGTCTCTTCCGTGACTCTATTACACCGAGTGGGGGCAACAATGACAGCATCTGTGGTCACCTTGTTCAGCTACTTCAATTTTCTCATGAGCTTGCCTCCTGCGAGGACGAGTCAGTGCAGTACAGGCTGGATGTCATGGACTTCATTTACCATGAGTTGTGTGATGCTATGTTCAACCATCTGTACATTCCCTATGCGCCCTACATTATGCTGCTCATCCGTCACCTGCTTCCTGCTGAGGAGTTTCACATCAACTCGGTGCACAAGGCCAAGAAGATATACAACAAGGTTTGGAAGACCTCTCACCCCTCCTATGCTCCTGAGGGTCTCATGAGGGATGCTCGCAGGCCCCCTGTGCCTCCTGTTGCACGTGAGATCAAGCAGCTGAACTGGTTCCAGCGTCACATTCTCTGCATGGGCGTGGACACGCGCAAGGGTCTGTACGAGGCATACAAGCAGCGCCATGAGTTGGCTCACTCCTAGCAGCTCATTCTCCACCACGTGTCCGGTGCTTCGGGTGCTCCTCTGGCTCCTACACCTCCCACTCCGTATGCTCGGTGGAACTCTTCCTCTGGGCTGAACTATGGTGAGCTAGAGTGTCACTTGTTCCCCTCTGGGCCTGCTACTGATGATGAAGATGAGGAAGGTGACACAGAGGAGCTTGAAGATGAGGATGAGGAAGAGAATGAAGAAGAGTACGAGGATGAGGACTACGAGTGATCCCATGGGGCGCTAGCATCACTCTTCTCCCTTTTTGGTGTCTCGATGCCAAAGGGGGAGAAGTAGTTCTATTAGGATGTCCGTGGATTTGCATGGGTCAGGCATAAGCACTTTCACATTTCTATTCGTTATTTCTTGCTTATGCCCATTTAGCGTTGAACTTTAAATTCATGATTTGTGGTTGTTTGAGACTTTATGTGGTTTTCTAGATTATGCCTGTGGATTTCTTATCATGGATTATGCTTATGGATCTATCTATTCATATCCTATTGCTGGAGGATTATCACGGAAGGCGCACTCATAATGGTTATCCGGTAATAATTGTGACTTATGTCAAGGATGCATACTCTCTACTTCGGTGGTATGTGTTTATTGCTCATATGTCTATGGAATAGACTCACCTATTTGTGTGCATTCGTATTTCAATGCAAAACTCATTTATGCACATATTGAGAGGGAGTCTCTTTCATAGTGATCACTGTTTGTCTTCTATCTTTCTCCTGCAAATCCTGGTATTGTCATCTAACACCAAAAAGGGGGAGATTGAAAGAACATTTCATGTTCTCCTATGTTTTGCGTGTTAGATAACAATACTATGGAGACTATTCATGTGCGCTAAGTGTGCAGGAAGTTTTGAGGGGGGCCGGATAATCCGCCCCACCAAGGGCCGGATAATCCGGCCTACCTCATCGCTCAAAGGAAGCCAAGGCGCGTCGCTCGGTACCCGGTCGGATTTTCTTCCGGAAAATCCGAACTAGGGAGGTTTTTCCTCCCCAGGCCGGATAATCCGGGTGTCGTATGGGCCGAATAATCCGGCCCCAGTTTTCGAGCAAAAGGGGCCAAGGCGCGTCGCACGGTATCCGGTCGGATTTTCCCCTAGAAAATCCGAACTGGGGAGGCTTTTCCTCCCCAGGCCGGATAATCCGGCCCTCACATATGGCCGGTTAATCCGGCCCCCAGAAGGTGATCAAGGGCAAGCTCGGCACGACGCTCTGATAGGGGTCAGACATTCTGCCGGATATTCCGAGTCTGGGGCGGTGTTTTCCCTAGGCCGGATAATCCGGCCCTCACTTGGCCGGATAATCCGGCCCCCAAAGTGTGCAACGGCTGGTTTTTGAACGGGCATATAAATACCCCTTCTTCCCCAACGTTCAGAACTCTTGATTCATTCAAAATTGACCAGACATTGTGCAAGAGCTCTCATTCTCGATCTCCCACTTCAACCACCCGAAGGTATTGATCTTTGGTGGAATTGAAGGAGGAGAAGTTCATCATCATCATCAAGAATCAAGCGCTTCAACTCCTCTCCATTCACTTGGAGAAATCCCTGATCTAGTATTCTTGTCAATACCTAGATCTTGCTTATTGTATTTGATAAGATTGTTCTTGTGGCAGCTTGTTGTCATTTCGGGAGCCTCCAAGTTGTTGTGGAGTTGTTGCCCCGCTAGTTGTGTAAAGGCGTCGGTGCTCGCCTCGAAGGGTACCTATAGTGGAAGGTGGATCATGCCTTTTGTGGCGAGATCCATCGGAGAACAGGGTGAGGCCTTTTGTGGCGTGGTGGTCTTAGTACCGCCCACCCCTCCAACGCAAACAAACTTCCCTTAACAAGGAAGGAACTGCGGTCAAACAAATCCTGTGTCTCCACGTGCTTCACTTTGGTTTACTCGTTCCTCTTCCACTCGCTCTTTACTCGCTAGTAGAGAGGTTTGCATATAGGGAAATTCCACATAATAGTTTGTCTAGAGAATTTACCCTTTTTGCTAAGCCTAAAATTGAAAAAGAATTAAAAATTGGTGTAGCACCTATTCACCCCCCCCCCTCTAGGTGCCCATACGATCCATTTCAATCGTGAGGGGCGTCGACGGAGGTCCACGACGGCGTGGCGGCGGGTGGTGGCGCAGGGAGGGCGCGTCGTGATGGTGTGGAGGGCACACGGCGGAGGCTGCAGCGGGTTCCCGTGCCCGTGGTCGCGCGTGGAGGTAGGGCCGGATCTGGGCATGTGCGGGTCGTGGCTCTGAATGCGGTGGCGGCGTGAGCAGCCCCTGCTCCGGCATGCTGCGTGCATGCTGCAGCGGTGTGTTGGAGATATGCCCAAGAGGCAATAATAAAAGTGTTTATTATTATATCTTTATGTTTATGATGAATGTTTACATCCCATGCTATAATTGTATTATAAGGAAACACTGATACATGTGTGTTTTGTAAACATAAAAGAGTCCCTAGTAAGCCTCTTGTGGAACTAGCTTGTGGATTAAATGATGATCATGGTTTCCTGCTCATGGACATTGGATGTCATTAATAACAAGGTTATATCATTAGGAGAATGATGTGATGGACACACACCCATAGTAAGCGTAGCATAAGATCAAGTCATTAAAGTTCGTATTGCTGTAAGCTTTCGCATAGTAACCTAATCCTTCGACCATGAGGTTATGTTAATCACCATCACCGGATGGGTACTTTGATGACATCAAACACCGCTTCGTAACTGCGTGGTTATAAAGGTGTCATTGGGTATTCTGAAAGTATGTGTTGAAGCGCATGGACCAAGATTGGGATTTGTCCATCCATATGACGGATAGATATGCTCTGGGCCCTCTCGGTGGAATGTCATCTAGTTAGCTTGGAAGCATGTGACTAGGTCACAAGGGATGACATAACATGGAACGAGTAAAGAGTACTTATTAGTAACGAGGTAGAACTAGGTATGGAGATACCGACGATCAAACCTCGGATAAGTAGAAATATCGCATGACAAAGGGAATTGGTTTCGTATGTTAATGGTTCTATCGATCACGAAGTCATCGTTGAGTATGTGGGAGCCGTTATGGATCTCAAGATCCCGCTGATGGTTATTGATCAGAGAGGTGTCTTCATCATGTCTGCATATTCACGAACCGTAGGGTGACTCACTTAAGGTTCGAAGTTGTTTTAAGTAGATATGGAATATGCGTTGGAGACCGAATGTTGTTCTGAGTCTCGGATTGAATCCGGGACATCACGAGGAGATCCAGAATTGTCCGGAGAATAAGATTCATATATTGGGGATCATTTTCTAAGTTAGGAAATGTTCTAGAGTGTTTGTATGGAGATTCTAGAAGGTTTCGGAATGCTCTGGAAGGTTCTAGAATATTTCTTGGAGTTTGCTTGAAAACCAAGAAAGGATCAAGGAGTCTTTGTGGGGCAAGACACGGATTCGTGGGGGAGGAGGACTCCTCTCCCCCTCCCAATCCGCCGGCCAAGGAGGGAGGGGAGTCCTACTAGGACTCCCCCTCCCATGGCGCCTCCCTCCCTTAAATAGAGGGGAGGAGGCGCCACCCCCTAGACCTCTCCCATAACAAACCCTAGCCGCCGCCTCTCTCCTCCTCCTTCGCCCTGCTCTGGCTTAGGCGAAGCCCTGCAGAAATCTCTATTCCACCACCACCACCACACCGTCGTGCTGCTGGGATTCCGTGGAGAATATCTACTACCTCCGCTGCTCGCTGGAACGGGGAGAGGAAGGTCTGCTTCGACTCCGCATGTGTGACCGACTGCGGAAGCGCTGCCGGAACGCGGCGCCGGAAGGATCGTCCACACGATCTTGAGATCGGCAAGTGATCGACTACATCAACCCCGAGATCTAATCTCGTAACGCTTTCGGATCTACGAGGGTTAGTACAGATCTATCTCGTTTGCACAGATCTAATAGATTAGATCTTGGCTTTTATCTAGATTAGATCTAGGTTTTGTTTGTTCTTGCGGTAGAAATTTTTTGTTTTCCATGCTACGAACCCATCAGTGGTATCAGAGCCTTGTCTATGCGTAGATCTGTTGCACGAGTAGAACACAATGGTTTTGTGGGCATTGGTGCTTGTGCCGTCTTTTGCTTTGTGTACTTTGCATCTTGCGGTATGGTGGGATGAAGTGGCTCGGGCTAACCTTACATGTCATCGCACATGAGACTTGCTCCACGCTTGACGTGTAACTTGATTTGCACAAGTGGCTTTGCGGGTGTCTGTCTCTCCCATCATAGTATAGATCCAATCTACACTTTGCACTCGATAGCACTTGTATCAACGTTGTGCTTCAGTTTCGTAGGTAAGATCCGTTCTTATTCGAAAGCCCCAAACCACGTAAAACATGCAAAGAAAATTAGAGGCGTCTAACTTGTTTTTGCAGGGGTTTTGTGATGTGATATGGCCATCATGTGATTGTAATTATATTTGATGTATGCAATGATCCTTGTTGTAATATGGCAACCGGCAGGAGCCTAATGGTTGTCTTTAATTCTGTTAAGACCTGCGTGTCTATTCATCTTGTAATAGCTTTGTTCCAAGTAGTTGTAGTAGTTGCTGGTGATGATGGACAACCATGAAGCGGCGCCACTGACCTTGACGCAATGCTGGTGATGATGGAGATCATGTCCGTGCTTTGGAGATGGAGATCAAAGGCATAAGAAGAAAGGGCCATATCATATCACACTAATTATGAATTGCCTGTGATGTTAATCCTTTATGCATCTTGTATTGCTTAGATCGTGACGGTAGCATTATAAGATGATCCCTCTCACTAAATATCAAGTAATAAAGTGTTCGTCCTTAGTTGGCACCGTTGCTAAGACTCGTCGTCTCGAAGCATCTCGTGATGATCGGATGTGATAGATTCTACGTGTGCACACAACGGGTGCAAGCCAGATTTGCACATGCGGAAACTAAGGTTAATCTTGACGAGCCTAGCATGTACAGACATGGTCTCGGAACACGGAATACCGAAAGGTAGAGCATGAATCATATGAGTGATATGATGAACATGAAGATTGTTCGCTGATGAAACTACGTCTTCTCTCGTGAAGATCGGACTTGGTGTAGTGGACTTGGTTCGTGTAATCACTAATACAATGTGAGGGATGTTATTTTGAGTGGGAATTCACCTAGTTAATTTAAGAATTAAAATTGAACTCAATTTATCATAAACTTAGTCTAAACTACTTGCAAATTTGTTGTAGATTATGGCGAACCTCTCCATCAATTTCAATGTGTTCCTAGAGAAAGAAAAGCTTAAGAACAATGGAAGCAACTTCATGGACTGGCTCCGTGGTCTGAAGATTGTCTTCAGGGCTGGTCAGATGACCTATGTGATCGAAGCACCGCTAGGTGACCCACCTGCAGATGATGCCACTGATGACGTAAAGAATGTTTACGCCACTCGGAAAAATCATTACTCCACGGTTCAGTGTGCCATCCTGTACGGTTTAGAAACGGAGCTCCAAAAGTGTTTTGAGCACCACGACCTGTTCGAGATCATTAAGGAGCTCAAGCTCATTTTTGAGACTCACGCAGTCGTGGAGAGCTATGAGGCCTTTGAAAAGTTCTTTAACTGCAAGATGGAAGAGGGAAGCTCTGTTAGCGAGCATGTAATCACCATGTCTGGGCACGCAAACAATCTCCAAGAGTTGGGGATAACGATTCCTAATGAGTTAGGGATTCACCGTGTCCTCCAATCACTGCCACCGAGTTATAAGAACTTTGTGATGAACTACAATATGCACTGCATGAACAAGACGTTACCTGAACTATCGTCCAAGCTGAAAACTGCTGAAGTGGAGATCAAGAAGGAGCACCAAGTTTTGATGGTCAATAAGACCACCAATTTCAAAAAACAGGGCAAGCCTAAGAAAAAGGGCAACTTCAAGAAGGACGGCAAGAAAGCTGCCGCACCTGCTAAGATGCCCAAGGCTGGTCCTAAGCCTGAAACTGAGTGCTTCTACTGCAAGGGTGCTGGTCACTGGAAGCGTAACTGCCCCAAGTACCTGGCGGATCTGAAGAATGGCAACATCAAGAAGAAAGGTATATTCGATATACATGTTATTGATGTGTATCTTACTAGTAATCGTAGTAGTGCCTGGGTATTTGATACTGGTTCGGTTGCTCATATTTGTAACTCAAAACAGGAGCTGCGGAATAAACGAAGACTGGCAAGAGACGAGGTGACGATGCGCGTTGGAAATGGCTCCAAGGTTGATGTGATCGCCGTCGGCATGCTCCCTCTACATCTACCTTCGGGATTAGTTTTAAATTTGAATAATTGTTATTTGGTGCCTGCGTTAAGCATGAACATTATATCTGGATCTTGTTTATTGCGAGACGGTTACTCTTTTAAGTCTGAGAATAAAGGTTGTTCGATTTATATGATTAATATCTTTTATGGTAATGCACCTGAGATGAATGGTTTATTCTTATTGAATCTCGATAGTAGTGATACACATGTTCACAACATAGATGCTAAACGAATAAAATTGAATGATAATTCTACATACATGTGGCACTGTCGTCTTGGTCACATTGGAGTGAAGCGTATGAAGAAACTCCATTCTGATGGACTTCTTGAATCACTTGAAAGATGCGAAGCATGTCTAATGGGAAAAATGACTAAGACTCCATTCTCTGGAATAATGGAGCGAGCTACAGACTTATTGGAAATAATACATACCGATGTGTGCGGTCCAATGAGTGTAGCGTCGCGTGGTGGATATCGTTATGTTCTCACTTTCATGGATGACTTAAGTAGATATGGGTATGTCTACTTTATGAAACATAAGTCCGAAACTTTCGAGAAGTTTAAGGAATTTCAAAGTGAAGTGGAAAATCATCGTAACAAGAAGATTAAGTTTCTGCATTCTGACCGCGGAGGTGAATATCTAAGTTATGAGTTTGGCATGCATTTAAAGAAATGTGGAATACTTTCGCAGTTGACACCGCCTAGAACACCACAGTGTAATGGTGTGTCCGAACGTCGTAATCGAACTCTCTTAGATATGGTTCGGTCTATGATGTCTCTTACAGATTTACCACTATCGTTTTGGGGCTATGCATTAGAGACAACTGCATTCACTTTAAATAGGGCACCATCTAAATCCGTTGAAACGACACCGTACGAATTGTGGTTTGGTAAGAAACCTAAGTTGCCGTTCCTTAAAGTTTGGGGTTGCGAAGCGTATGTAAAGAAGTTACATCCTGATAAGCTTGAACCCAAAGCGGAGAAATGCGTCTTCATAGGATACCCGAAAGAAACAATTGGGTATACCTTCTATCATAGATCGGAAGGCAAAGTTTTCGTTGCCAAGAATGGATCCTTTCTTGAGAAGGAGTTTCTCTCGAAGAAAGTGACTGGAAGGAAAGTAGAACTCGACGAGGTTATTGAACCTTCTCTCGGAGTTGAGAGTAGTGCAGCATCAGAAGATGTTTTTGTGCCGCCTTCACCAATTGGAGAGGAAGATAATGATGGTGATCATGAAACTTCGAACGAAGTTACTACTGGACCTCGCAGGTCAACGAGGGTTCATACCACTCCTGATTGGTATGATTCTGCCTTGAACGTCATGTTGGTGGACAACACTGATGACCCTGCGACGCATGAAGAAGCTATGGTGAGCCCAGATTCCGACAAATGGCTAGAAGCCATGAAATCCGAGATGGGATCCATGTACGAAAACCAAGTGTGGACTTTGGTGGACTTACCGGATGGCCGTAAGGCTGTCGAGAACAAATGGATTTTCAAAAGAAAAACAGATGCTGATGGTAATGTTACCATCTATAAAGCTCGACTTGTCGCGAAAGGGTTCCGACAAATTCAAGGAGTATACTACAATGAGACTTTCTCACCAGTAGCGAAGCTAAATTCTGTGAGGATTTTGTTAGCAATTGCTGCATATTTCGATTATGAGATTTGGTAGATGGATGTCAAAACGGCGTTCCTTAATGGTGACATTGAGGAAGAGTTGTATATGGTACAAGCCAAGGGTTTTGTCGATCCTAGTGATGCTGACAAGGTATGCAAACTTCAGCGCTCCATTTATGGACTGAAGCAAGCATCCCGGAGTTGGAATCAACGTTTTGATAAAGTAATCAAAAACTTTGGATTTATATAAACTTATGGAGAAGCTTGTATTTACAAGAAAGTGAGTGGGAGCTCTGTAGAATTCCTAGTACTATATGTAGATGACATATTGTTGATTGGGAATGATATAGAACTTCTTAATAGCGTCAAAACCTATTTGAATAATAGTTTTTCAATGAAGGATCTTGGCGAAGCGGCATATATTCTAGGCATCAAGATTTATAGAGATAGATCAAGACGCCTAATAGCGCTTTCACAAAGTACATACTTAGACAAAGTTCTAAAGAAGTTTAGAATGGAAGAGAGCAAGAAAGGGTTCATGCCCATGTTGTTAGGTAAGACCTTGAGTAAGACTCAAAGTCCGGCTACGGCAGAAGATAGAGAAAAGATGAATAAAATTCCCTATGCCTCGGCCATAGGTTGTATCATGTATGCCATGTTGTGTACAAGACCGGATATAGCACATGCTGTTAGTTTGACTAGCAGATATCAAAGTGATCCTGGAATGGAACACTGGACAGCGGTCAAGAATATCCTAAAGTACCTGAATAGGACTAAGGATATGGTTCTTTCTTATGGAGGTGATGAACAGCTTGTTGTAAACGGTTACACTGATGCTAGTTGGAACACCGATCCAGATGACTTGAAGTCACAGTCTGGATACGTATTTATTTTGAATGGTGCTGCAGTGAGCTGGAGGAGTGCCAAGCAAAGCGTTATGGCGAAATCTTCAACGGAATCGGAATACATAGCTGCTTCGGAGGCTGCACAAGAAGCCATATGGATGAAGGAGTTCATTACTGAACTTGGCGTGGTTCCCAGTGCGTTGGACCCGATGGCCATCTACTGTGACAACACAGGTGCCATAGCTAATGCATAGGAGCCAAGGTCACATAGCAAGCTGAAGCACATCAAGCTACGTTTCCATGCTATTCGCGAGTATGTCCGAGATGGTGACATAAAGATTTGCAAAGTACACACTGATCTGAATGTGGCAGATCCGTTGACTAAACCTCTCCCTAGAGCAAAGCATGACCAACACCAGAACGCCATGGGTGTTAGGTATATTACCATGTAATCTAGATTATTGACTCTAGTGCAAGTGGGAGACTGTTGGAGATATGCCCAAGAGGCAATAATAAAAGTGGTTATTATTATATCTTTGTGTTTATGATGAATGTTTACATCCCATGCTATAATTGTATTATAAGGAAACACTGATACATGTGTGTTTTGTAAACATAAAAGAGTCCCTAGTAAGCCTCTTGTGGAACTAGCTTGTGGATTAAATGATGATCATGGTTTCCTGATCATGGACATTGGATGTCATTAATAACAAGGTTATATCATTAGGAGAATGATGTAGTGGACACACACCCATAGTAAGTGTAGCATAAGATCAAGTCATTAAAGTTCGTATTGCTGTAAGCTTTCAAATGCATAGTAACCTAATCCTTCGACCATGAGGTTATGTTAATCACCATCACCGGATGGGTACTTTGATGACATCAAACACCGCTTCGTAACTGCGTGGTTATAAAGGTGTCATTGGGTATTCTGAAAGTATGTGTTGAAGCGCATGGACCAAGATTGGGATTTGTCCATCCATATGACAGATAGATATGCTCTGGGCCCTCTCGTTGGAATGTCATCTAGTTAGCTTGCAAGCATGTGACTAGGTCACAAGGGATGACATAACATGGAACGAGTAAAGAGTACTTATCAGTAACGAGGTAGAAATAGGTATGGAGATACCGACGATCAAACCTCGGATAAGTAGAAATATCGCGTGACAAAGGGAATTGGTTTCGTATGTTAATGGTTCTATCGATCACGAAGTCATCGTTGAGTATGTGGGAGCCGTTATGGATCTCCAGATCCCGCTGATGGTTATTGATCGGAGAGGTGTCTTCATCATGTCTGCATATTCACGAACCATAGGATGACACACTTAAGGTTCGAAGTTGTTTTAAGTAGATATTGAATATGCGTTGGAGACCGAATGTTGTTCGGAGTCTCGGCTTCAATCCGGGACATCACGAGGAGATCCGGAATTGTCCGGAGAATAAGATTCATATATTGGGGATCATTTTCTAAGTTAGGAAATGTTCCGGAGTGTTTGTATGGAGATTCTAGAAGGTTTCGGAATGTTCTAGAAGGTTCTAGAAGATTTCTTGGAGTTTGCTTGAAAACCAAGAAAGGATCAAGGAGTCTTTGTGGGGCAAGACACGGATTCGTGGGGGAGGAGGACTCCTCCCCCCCTCCCAATCCGCCGGCCAAGGAGGGAGGGGAGTCCTACTAGGACTCCCCCTCCCATGGCGCCTCCCTCCTTTAAATAGAGGGGAGGGGGCGCCACCCTCTAGACCTCTCACATAACAAACCCTAGCCGCCGCCTCTCTCTTCCTCCTTCGCTCTGCTCCGGCTTAGGCGAAGCCCTGCAGAAATCTCTACTCCACCACCACCACCACACCGTCGTGCTGCTGGGATTCCGTGGAGAAGATCTACTACCTCCGCTGCTTGCTGGAACGGGGAGAGGAAGGTCTGCTTCGACTCCGCACGTGTGACCGACTGCGGAAGCGCTGCCGAAACGCGGCGCCAGAAGGATCGTCCACACGATCTTGAGATCGGCAAGTGATCGACTAAATCAACCACGAGATCTAATCTCGTAACGCTTTCGGATCTATGAGGGTGAGTACAGATCTATCTCGTTTGCACATGTCTAATAGATTAGATCTTGGCTTTTATCTAGATTAGATATGGGTTTTGTTCGTTCTTGCGGTAGAAAATTTTTGTTTTCCATGCTACGAACCCATCACGGTGGTGGCTGGCTGGCATGGGGGGCCTCCTCCCCCGAGCCCATGTTGGTTGGCGGCTTGCCCGGCGGTGGCCAGATCCCTTGGCGGTGCTGGCGGCTGGCCCAGGCGACGGCGGCGGCTGGGTCCTCACCGCCCAGTCCCCGTTTCAGTTGTGGTGAGACGACGATCAACCCCACGCTCCACCGACGGCATTTGTTGCTCTCTTCTCGCGGGCGGTTAGTCCAAGGCGGCTCCTTGTTGCGTATCCGGTGATGTTGGGGTTGACGGCAGGACCGGGGAGAAATCCCTGCGTGATGCTGGCGGCGGCGACGCCCGTGGGCGCCATTACCTTCTTGGAGGCGTCATCTTGGTGCTGCCCGTGCTTCCCCGCCTCTAACACCGGGGAAACCCTAGACCCGACTAAAGGATCGGGCGGCAGCGGCATAGCTATGTAATTCCCTCCTTGGGGGCGTCTCCTTGGTGGTTCCTGGAGTCCTTGTTGCGCTAGTTGGAGCCTGGCCTTGGCTGCCGCCTAGAGCTTGGGCTTCCAGGGCACTATGTACACCGTCGATGGTGCTTCCTCGTCGACACCTCCTCCAGTCGGGCTCGGTTCCGCCGATCACTCGCCATCTCTTAGGCGTTATGGGCGAACGGTGCGTTGGCTTGCGCCTTCCTTGAGTTGGATCGGTCTTGTGCAGCTCCTTTCTTCGGTTGTGACGCGGCCTAGAAGGTCGGCGTGTCATCCCCTCGCCATTCTTGGTTGGATATGGTTGAAGGAGAGTCTTTGTCGTGTGGTTGGTGTGGTTGTGTTGTAATCGTGTGGCGTTGTGTTTGTATCGTGTAGTCTTTTGGCGTTGTATCGGCCATCTTGGCCTCTTCTATGAATCTGATACACCTCCCAGGGTGTATCCTTGAAAAAGAAAAACGGAGAGGATATTAGGTTGTGGTTGTGCTTTATTGGCTGCTAACTGTAACTTAGTTCTAAGAGCATCTCCACTCGGGAGCGTAAAGCCCCCCTAAAGGGCCATTGGGGGTGTCGGCGCTCAAAATTGTGCCCAACCTATCCTCCAAAAAGTTTTCGTGCCGCGGCCGCCTGTTTAGTTATCCGGCGCATACAGGTCGAACCCTACATATAGGAGGGCAAGCGTGGGCGCCGGATGGAGCAGAAAATGACGCGGGCCAGCCCTGGCAGTGGGAAAAAGCTTCTTTCCCGTCCTTTTCGCTGCTTCCCGCTCCATCTTCCTTCCTTTTTCCTGGCTATATGTAGGCGCCCCTGCCTCCCTTTCTCGACCTCCCGCCGCCGTGGAGAGGTCCAAACTCAATTTCTATGAGGTTGTGATGTTCGCCCACTACGACATCCTCGCGCCGCCGCGCGCGAGGCTTCTGGATGGCTTTGAAGTCAGCTACACCGGCGTGCCGCTGGTGCCACCCTTACGTGGCGCCGAGTTGGCGATGCAGATAGAGGAGCGCCGCCGTGATCTACCGGAGCGGAGGAGGGTGATGGCCCGCTACGCGCCCACTAGCGTGTACTTGTAGAAGAGGTTCAAGAAAGAGCGGGCGAAGGAGCTCGCGCTGTGCAGAGCTCACCGATGGCAGCTCCACCCGGATCTGTGCAACCCCGAAGGGAGGCAGCACTCCTAGGCAGTACACGGGCGTACGGTCTACAACACTATCGACGAGGTACGCCGTGAAGAATTCATGAGGAAGGCGGAGGCCGCCGAGATCGTCGACCTAGAATCCGGCACGGAGGAGGAGGACGGCGACGCGGCGGATAGCACCGATGGCGAGGACGGCGATAGCGGCGGTGAAAGCGGCGTCGTGGATTAGGTTGGCGCGGAGTTGGCAATGCAGAATTACCCATGTGAGATGTAGATTGAATATGTAAACTATTGGACGGGGCGTGACTGGAAACACTACTGTCCCTCTTAAATTAAAAAATAGCCGTGCTTGCCTATATATGCTTAAAAATTGCTCGTATTCGAGGATATAAAGGTGAGCCGAGTGGAGATGCTCTAAGGTTAGACGGTCAGACGGCGCCACCGGCCGCTGTGCATCCTCTCTTTTCTGTACCGTAATATTTGACATGAATATTAATCTACACATATTTGGTACTAATCGATCTCTTGCTAATTCTACAGATAGTAAAAGATTGATGGATCATTTCCCGAATTTGAAAACAAATCACCTCCACCCACATTAGGGATGATCGATCGCCGCATCATTTGCTTCTTTGAGCAAAAATTTATATTTTCAACTCCACGTAAAGTTGTGATGGACTGCTTTCTTAAGATCAAAGATTGTAGAGGCAAATGGAAATAGAACGGTAATTATTTATAAATTGACTATGTTTGTACTCCCGCCGTTTCAAGATAGACGTCGAAAATTTGTCAAAATTTAGATATATCTATATACTAAATAGTGTCTAGATTTATCTAAATTTTGATAAATCTGAGACATCTATTTTAAGACAGAGAATATGATATATCAACAATCAATGTTTCTTATTTATGAGTTTGCTAGAATATACATTATATAACTGTTAATTCTACGCTTCTGCCATGCATCACATACGCATATATATTAGTGGTGCATTTTATAGGCACACATTTTTCCAACTTGTTTTATTTGACCCCGGTGACCTTTTTTCTTGGCTTCGTCCCTGGTGGCAGACCCACGAATGAAATGGAGGTGGGTGGGCACACCCTAATATTTTTTTGGAGTGGTCACGTGGGATGCAGAAGAACCCCTGCCGTGGAAGCCCGAGGAACTCCGCCACGTTCGACATCATAGTTGTGACCTAAGTCTCACCGGCGAGGAAAGTAGGGTGCGGCAGCGTGGCACTGTGTCCATAGTAAAGTGGATCGGGTGTGGGGATGTAAAAAAGGGGCCACAATGCTTTAAAATATGGCCGAGCTGGTAGGTGGAAGGTTACTGGCGGTCCAGAGGGTGGATATGGGCGGATGCTGTCCATTTGACTGTATATTTGTTCTAAATTTGGGTCAAAATATGGTTAAATGGATAAAAAATGGGTTGCATGTCTATTTATAATGCGCGTTGAGTATTGTCAGTATGAGAAATACAGACCATAACACAATAAAATTGTGGAAATTTATAATAATAAGATATTGCTTGAAAGTTTGAACGTATCGAGACGACGACAAAGGCATAAATAAAAATCGATCTTTATTTGGTTGTCTCATTTACGAATTAATCTTGTTTGAAGTTTTTGATCCATGAAATTGTACGCACGTTATGCCTACTCTATCCTGGAAAGAGGACGCACGTGCAGGTCTTGCACCGGTCCACGGTAGTAAAAATGGGGGACATCAATGTGTGTTTGATCGTAGTAAAAAATTCGAGAAAAGTGTTGTTCCACTATCCCCGCTCCTTGAAAGCATCTGTATCGCTTGCTGAACTCGGACATAATGCATGCCCGGTAAGCAGATTGACACAGGTTGAATTAATCTTCTCAAATGATGCCTATTTTTTGGAGATTGCTGCCTAATGAATAGTTATATAACACTGAACCATTCTCAATAATTCTCTAGGTACGCCCATGTGGCCCTAGTGACAGCCTCTGCCCTCTGTGCAGAATTTTTGAGGATCAAAATTACATCTTGTTCAATTATATCCTTTCTAAAATTTTCTTGGCTTGCTTTCGGAAAGCTTTGGAGAGTAGCTGGACTCCTAGATTGTTTGCTCACTTCGTTTCCCCTCTAAGCGGAAAAAGGACCGAGATGCATTCACATCCTTGATTGATGTCATCAAATGCAAGATCACGGAGCTCCATCTGCAACTGGAGTAGCGGGACTCCTTTCCTGCGATTGTGTGCTCCCCTCTTCTTTACGCCAGAAGGAAACTATCTCATCTTAAATTCAATCAGCTTAAGCCGCACTATGAACTTCTAAATATTGTGGTATCTGCCCAACCATCTCAACCTGGAATCCACTTTCCACTTGCATGTAAGAGAGACCTATTGTCGCTGAGCGAACCTCGGGCATTCAAAGAGGACAACCCGATGGTATGACATGGGAGAATATCATTTTGCGGCCCGCGGTACCCAAGTTGCCTGTAATCAGCCGCGATGACCACAGTTGGCGTGCCAAATACTCAGATGTTCTTTTTTGCCATGAATTCAACTTTATGTTTTAATACAAAATATCAGGCTAACGCCCGTCAAGTTGGCCCCCCCATGTCAGTTTTCGCCGTTATGTCGCTGCCGTCGTGACTACCATGTAGGCTTCCAGTGTTGGCGCCTGCATCCATTACACGTCTTCTTCTTCCCTGGAGCGGCAATCTGTGGTCGCGGCCATGACGCGGAGCTGGGACATGGACTAACCTGCTCGGCCCCGCTCTCCTCTATGTAGGCTTGCAGCGTTGGCGTCAGCATCCATTACGCGCCTTCTTCCCCAGAGCGGCAATCTGTGGTCGTGGCCATGGCGCGGAGCTGGGATGTGGACGAACCTGCTCGGCCCCGCTCTCCTCCCCATCCCGAGTCGAAGCTCGCCCTTACCATGGCATGGTGCGGGGACGAGAATTGGTTCCCGGTGAGATCTGTCACCGCGTCGACCATGCTCGGTCATGTTTTCCTCCTCCGGAATCCGAGCTCGCCGTCGCCGTGGTCGCACCCGCGCCAATTCTGCCACCCCCGCCGAGGTCTCTGTGGGAGCTGTACCCTCAGTAGCTGAAGTTCTGTCATGTTGAACCTGTTAGCGAATTCGGAGCTGGGCGGTAGCAACCATTTGTTGAACCTGTAATGAATCCGCCGAAGGCTGCGTGACGCGCCAAGGTCTTCGGCTGATGCGTTCGGCCTCGGTTTCTGCCAATGTCCACCGCCGATGTCAGATCATTTAGTTACTTCAATATGAAATTTTGACCAATTTAACTTTTTGATGCATTCCTTGACAATTATAATATAACCGAACACTAGAAATATTTGGTAGTGTGCATGAGCATGATCGGTAATATAATTGAATACTAGAAATTTTAAGGCACTCCATATAAAGGAGTAGATTAATATATATATAGAAGGTTCACCAGAGACACCACGGATATATTGCCTTACATGCAACACACATGTAATAATTAACTGAAACAAAATAAAAGCAGGGGCAACAACAGGAGGCCGGGACACGGAGATGCCTAGCAGGACAGGAGCAGCCTAGTCGAGGGAATAAAGGCCATCCCTGACATAATCCCGGAGGAATTTGCCGAAGGCTGCGTGCCGCGCCAAGGTAATTGTCCCATGCCTTCTGCCTCCGCCTCTAACAAGGCCCACCACGTGTTGGATCATGTTGTCGAGGTCCACGTTGATTGCTCTGCCACAGAATGGCCAAAATAGTCCCCCCCAACGGTAGAAATGGATTTTCCCACACCGTAATCGCCTCAGCACGTAGCGGCTCTTGTTGTCCCCGGATTCCTTGCTATCATCCACGTCATCATCCTACTTTAAAAACATAACTTAGAACTCATACATATGCTTTAATTGTATTACAACTAAAGAATTGACAACATATATATATATAAGACAATATTAAGTTGATATCAAAGAGAAAGCATCTCAGCAATAGTTTGATCAGTTCATATATCATTGCATCTCAACAAAATGACAATTAATTGGATCAGAGTGTATGTAGAATAAATCTAGGGGCCTCATAAGTTTCTTCAAGAATGGTGTGAGTGAACCAAATAACAATTGCACAACCTATATTGTTCTTGTACATCGCTCTACGTTTACTAACTCATCTCTGAAAAAATCTGACACCAATGTATATGCCTCTCTTTTGGGGAAAATTTGAATCATTGGCCACAATAAGAAATTGCAATGTAATCGTACAAAATAATATTAAGGGATATACATAGTCAGGTACAAAAACAAGCCTAAATATTGTAAGTATAAATAAAAAACCAAATAATTAATCTTCAGGTACATGTTAAAAATACTTATGATCAGAACCATTCATATACATATGCATCATACGTATCATTCAAAGATCAGAAACAATTCAAGGATCATATATGTAGTCCCATATGAGAATAAACCAAGGGCCTCATAATTTTTTTAGAGATGGACTTGGCGAACCAAAGTACGAACAGCACAACCTATATTGTTTGTGTGCATTGCTGCCTCACGTTCACCAACCCATCCCTAAAACACGACACCATCATATGTGTATCCCCTTGAACTCTTTTGGGACAAATTTCAATCATAGGCCTCGGTGACAAACTAAAATGTAATTCTTATACACTATGAATGTATGGAATACATAATTCAAATATCATAGTTCTATGATTGTAGAATAAAGATTGCGGCTTCATAAGTTTCTTCAGGGATGGCGTAAGCGAACCAAGAAACAATTGCACAACCTATATTGTTCTTGTACATCGCCCCAGATTCACTAACTCATCCCTGAAAAAATCTGGCACCAATGTGTCTGCCTCTTTTTTGGGGCAAATTTGAATCATTGGCCACAATAAGAAATTGAAATGTAATCGTACAAAACAATATTCAGGGATATACATATGCATCATACGACTCATTCAAAAATCAGAAACAATACAATAATTATATATATATAGGTTCCATATGAGAATAAATTAAGGGCCTCATTATTTTTTTCAGAGGTGGAATTGGAGAACCAAAATTACCAATAGCACAACCTATATTGTTTATGTATATTGCTGCCTCAGGTTCACTAACCATCCCTAAGAAAACGACACCATCAGATGTGTCTCCCTTGCACTATTTTGGGGCAAAATGGAATCATTGGGCTCAGTAAGCAATAGAAATGTAGTGTTATAGACATGTTGTGTATCGAAATCAACCCTCAACTAGTAAACCCTAAAACCCCTAAATCAAATGTTAACTGATTAAATTTATAGCACAAGAAGAAACATATGAAGAACAACGAGTTAGGCAAACGTAAATTTACTAGATGGCAGATGAGCATATTGGGGTTTTATGACTAGACGGATTGGGGTTTTGTGACTAGATGACAGATGCATCAATCGACCGTTCGAACCATATATATACTACCCTACTTCAAGAGAAAAAGAATCTATAGACGATTGAGCAAATCCTATATATGAACAGTGAAATCTGCGACTGCGACTAGAGAAGCTAGCAATGTAGTACCTCGGACTCCTCATCAGGGACCTCCTCCTCGAACTCGTCATTCTCTGCGATTGCGTCGAAGATTTCTTGGACGGTGATGGGGTCGTTGATGTAGAGCACCGGATTGCCTCCGCCTGCCGCCTTCCCCCATCCAGATCTGCCGCTGGCACCACGATGTTGTCGTCCACCTGCTGCTCGACGGTGATGGCTACTGGCTGGACGGATGAGCTCGAACCCTCGATGGCATGACGACGAGCGGCGTTCGTGCCCGGAGAAGACGCCTCCACTTGCTTGGCGACGAGCGAGCCATCTGCTGTTGCGCCTTCAACTGGCTTCACCTCCGGCTCGTCTCCACGCATATGCTCCATGGCGTACCTAGGGAATGAGGTGGTGCAAGCGAAGGAGCTTCGGCGCGCGTGGTAGGTGCATATTGGGGTTTTGGGACTAGATAGATTGGGGAAAATGACACGAGATCATGGAAGAAGAAGGCCGAGCGGGTTTATAAAAGCTAGACCGTTCGTAGTCCTCGAGTGGACACGTGTGGTAGGCGGGGATGATGAGGCTACCACGATCTCCACCTTTTTTTGGGGTTCCCTTTTTTTGAAACAACCACGATCTCCACTTTAGAACTAAATTCTCATGATAGACCTCGATTCCACGGCATGCAAGTGGTGTGGAACCAATTTCTAGCAATGTTAAATCTACTCGAGGGCCCCCTTGACGCATATAAGTTACTTGCAGTAGGGCCCAGTTGGAAGTGAGATTGAGAGCGCTGTGAAAAAATAGGATTTGTCTTATTAAAATCAAGTGGCAATAAATTGCAGTGTCTCGTCGACAACCATGCACTCGATGACCCCGTTGCCCTGTGCATGTGTTGTAGTTACAGTAGTAGGATTTTCATACTTGATTAAACATGACATGACGAGTCGACGACTTTTTCCATGGACGGCTTCATGTTCCTTCTTGTAGAAGTCTCGCTGAGGAAGACGTCTGTGTTGTCTCACGTTGTACTGTGAAAGGCATGACGTGTGCAACAATCCTCGTTGGATCACAGGGGATCAACGGTAGGTGCGCACGATCTGCGTGACAACTGTGACAAACAATCAGGGCATAGCAGACAGAGTCAGCACAGGTTTGGGCTTCTGCGAAAGAGAGAGAGGGCAAAATTGAGTAGTATCAAAAAACCAAGTGCAAAACTGAGTAGTATAAAAATGGAAAGTGAGTGTCTTGTACAATGAAATACATCGTGGCATACATCAAATTATGCCAAGATAGATCCACTAGAGTTCATTGGATATGTGTTCTTCTCATAAACCACATGGATCCACTAGAGTTCATTGCATGTGTGTTATTCTCATAAACCACATGGATCCACTAGAGTTCATTGCATGTCTGTTCTTTTCATAAACCACATATGGATCCACCAGAGTCATTGCATGTCTGTTCTTTTCACAAACCACACATGGATCCACCAGTGTAATTGCATGTGTGTTCTTTTCATGAACCACAACTAGAGTCAGTGAATGTCTATTCTTTTCACAAACCACATAGGGATCCACCAGAGTCATTGCATGTGTGTTCTTTTGACAAACCACATATGGATCCACCAGTGTCATTGCATGTGTGTTCTTTCCATAGACCACATATGGATCCACCAGAGTCATTGCATGTCTGTTCTTTTCACAAACTACATATGGATCCACTAGAGTCATTGCATGTGTGTTCTTTTCATGAACCACATATGGATACACCGGAGTCATTGCATGTGTGTTCTTGTCATTAACCATAGCTAGAGTCATTGTATGTTTGTTCTTTTCACAAACCATAGCCAGAGTCGTTGGATGTGTGTTATTTTCATGAACCACAACTAGAGTCAGTGAATGTTTGTTCTTTTCATAAACCACATGAGCATGTGTGTTCTTTTCATAGACCACATATGGATCCACCAGTGTCATTGCATGTGTGTTCTTTTCACAAACCACACATGGATCCACCAGTGTCATTGCATGTGTGTTCTTTTCATGAACCACAACTAGAGTCAGTGAATATTTGTTCTTTTCACAAACCGCATGTAACATCTCAAAAATATTAAACAAGATTATCAATTCTAATGAACCAAGATTAGGGTTAACCAAAAACTTTTATTCTTAAACCCATATGAAGGTTTGTGTGCTTGTTATTAATGCATGAATGCTTGATGTGCCATGTTTGATTGCTATAAGTGATAAGGAGTAGTTTAGAGATGAAAACAAGACCATCTAGGCCATTTCCAAACAAAAACAAATCAAAAGAAAATCAATTTATAAGCATAATGATCAAATGGTCATTTGTGCCAAAGTTAACCACTAGCCCACTTTGGGCATCTCTAGTAAAAGATTTCCAACAGAAACAATTCTACTTATTTTCTCCCCTTGCTAGATCAAGTGAAAATGAACACAGGTGAACTTTACAAACTTACAGAAACCAATTTCAAATCTATTTGAGAGAAATTTCAAAATTGAGTCAAGTGTAGGTACCTAGATGGCACTTTTTCAAAAACAACTCAAACCTTCATCACTTGACAATTCCTAGCAACCAGAGACCCTTAAGCATGTGACCAACACACCCACCAAATATAATTCAGAAATTCAAATCTTTAGTTCATGTGGCCATTTAGTCGAACACTTAACACACAGAGTACAATTCTAATAACTATCTATTGTTTTGATCAATCAATTGCTCACCATTTGTACTGCAATCAACCCTAATAACTCCCCACGATCACCCTAGTACCCAGCCGTGTGATTGAGCCTCTCTCACTCGCCGCAATGACCAGTGCCATGTCGTACCTGAGCGTGCCGTGCCGGTCGAGCACGGACACGACGCCACAAGCCGCGTCGCCCTCTCCCATGACCACTATATGGTAGCCGTGGCCTCACCGCACCCCTCTGTCCACCCATCAACAAAGGACAAGTAGTGGAGAAGCCAACACAGCCATGCCACTCTCTTATGTCCGCCATGCCGAGCGCATGCTAGACCGCCGAGTTGTTCCCGTGCAGCCACGCCGCGCCTCACTCTCGCATTGCGTCACCGCACTCTCTGTGTCACCAGCCACCTCCCAGACACGAACGTTCTCCGCTGCGTGCCCCATGACAACCGTACGGCATGACGAACACATCAGTACCCGCATAGAGCACGACCGTCCCTCGACCGATTAAGACTGCCCCTTGCCGTGCCACTATGCGCATGACGATCGCCGCAGACCACCGCGTCAACCTATGCCCTCCGCCATGTCGATAGCCCGCTGTAGCAACATCGCCGACGAGCCCGAGCCATGCCGCACTGCCTCTCTCGCCTGTGTATAAATAGGACCCTCCCCCAGCCTCCAAAGGCACACCATTTCACTCCCCTCTCCCTCTGAACATCCCTGACCTTTTCCCAAGTAAGACGAGCACCACACCATCGGAATTTTGCCGAAGCACGCCGCAGCAGTGAAGGAAAGGCGTTGTTGATTGGAGCCATCCAGGAGCTGTCGTGACCATCCTTCGACTCGTTGTCGTCTGCCAGCCCATTCGCCCCACCGCCGAACCTAGATGGAGCCCTGGTAAACCCCCTAGCGACCCTCACCGTCGAGTTAGGTTTAGAATCTCGCGCACCCCCTGTGATGTAGACGATGAACCAGGACCGTCGATTCGATCTCTAATCTTAGGGCTGAGATTAGCTAATACCATTTCGATTAGATACTATCGCTGACAGGTGGGACCAACTTGTAAACAGCCCGATGCACGCGTTCCGCATAGCTGGGACGACCCATGTTTGTTCCTGCGCATAGCCTATAGATTCAAATAGAGATTTTTCATTTAGTTCAAAATCCTATTATGTCAGTGGTTTCAAAATTAAATCCAGGGAGATTTACTTAACCAAATTGCATGATTCCAATTTTATAGAAAGGTATTGCAAATGTCTATACACCGTTGGATTCAATCCCTTTGAAATTATAGATCACCTATAGTAAAAATAACAAGACAGAGACTTCTCCAACTTCAAACATTTTTATAAAATTAACCATAAATGCTTCTGAGTTGAATCCAACTCTCAAAAATCACATTTTCCATGCTCTATCTGAATATTTAAAATATTTAGTTTGACATGAAGTAATCTTGTACTAAGATTAAAAGAATGCTATATAGTCATTTCTATCCATTTTTATTATATTAAATGGTAATGTTCAACTTTGTAATTTATGCCAAACCCTTTTAAATCACATTCCCAAGTATTAGAGTATGTGGTGATGACATGGTCAACATGATCCCATATTTTAATTAGAGAATATTAAATCTTAAGTCCTTTTCAATGAGTAGAAATTACTTTTCTAAAATAAGATAAAGAAGAATATGTTCATATTTCATGTGATGATTGAGATAATGCTAGATCATCTAGTGTGAGCCCTTGTGTGCTAAATGGAAGTAGTTAAGTATTGTTTCGTGATTGTGTATCTCGTATTTATTTATAGACGCTAGTACTGACCCGGGGTACGAAGAAGAGGAGTTCTCCGAAGACGAAGAAGAGAACTTCGACAACTGCACTACCCAAGGCAAGCTAAACTATGCAAGCCATCATATGCAAGCTAGCATATACAAGCTACCTTATGTCTTCCATTGAGATGCAACTTTACCAATTCCCATTTTTACCTACAATCTATACTTTTCCCTTTACCAGAGTTTCTCCAATAGTTAATTAATTGATGATTAGTGGAAAATGAGATAGATGCTCTCAAGAGCATAGATTCAATATTGAGTAAGGACACTTGATTAGCACCCCATCAATAGTGACACCCTCCTTGCTAGATGCTAGGGCTAAACTAATATGGATCACTTTAGATGGGAACCCTTGGAGAAAATGATTATGAAAACCTTGGAATGATGAGTCATTCTATTGAAATGTTTTGACATATGTTATGAAACACAATGAGTTGAAGATGATACTAAATGAAACATGTGCCTTGACTTTGATAAAAAACTGATGGTTGGGTTCGAGGATGCGATACGATTCCAATTTTATTGTACAGCCACAATACCTGAGTTGGGTAGGCTTAACTAGAAGTTTACACGTCTTAGTATGGGTTCCCTCGTGGAAAGAGGTTGAGCTAAGGCTACCTCGTGAGTATGAATGTCCACCTATGCAGTTCCCGGGATGGCAGTTGGCCATGGCTAGGAGGCCAAGCTCATAGGGGAGGTGCCAATACTAGGGTGTGTAATTGAAAGGTTAGGATTGATTATCCGCATACCAAGTATGATGATTCAGGGTTATCCTTGACAGATGTATCGAATTTTGTGGTGAAAGTGTACCAGCTCTGCAGAGTGTCAAACTATTCGAATACCCACATCCGCGGTCATGGTACTGTTCCGTTGTCAGATGTTTTCAAAATGATTTGTGACTTGAAAGATGACTTTGACTTGACCACAACAGAGTTGTGGACATGAATCTAGTTCCCACTTAAGTAATCTAGAGAACTAAAAATAGGTCCTTACTACTAAGTACTTCTAAAATAAAACTAGCTTATTGCAAATAATACTAGAGCTTAGGATTCCTACTAGATATGACTTACTTACATTAGTGATAGTTTGCGAGTACTTTCGAAGTACTCATGGCTTTGTCCCTGGCTATTCCCATGGCCAGACTATGATGAAGGATATCTGGAGGATGGACAGCAGGATGTCTACGATACCTAGGATCATCTCCCACCGTCAACATTGCCTGTGACAATGAAGATGGAGTCTACTATGTTTACTTCCACTACTTTGAATTGTATTAAGACTGGATCATGAGATCCTCTATTTGTAAGACTATTATGGTTTGTAATGGATTATGTACTGTGGTACCAATTCTGTTATGTCTCGCAAAAATGGTAATCCTAGGATTGTGATGCACGGCATAATAGGCATTTGGACTTAAAAATACGGGTGTTGACACCACATAGGCATCCACCAGAGTCATTGCATGTGTGTTCTTTTCATAGACCACATGTGGATCCACCAAAGTCATTGCATTTCTGCTCTTTTCACAAACTACATATGGATCCACTAGAGTCACTGCATGTGTGTTATTTTCATGAACCACATATGGATCCACCGGAGTCATTGCATGTGTGTTCTTTTCATTAACCACAGCTAGAGTGATTGCATGTCTGTTCCTTTCATAAACCATAGCTAGAGTCATTGGATGTGTGTTCTTTTCATGAACCACAACTAGAGTCAGTGAATGTATGTTCTTGTCATAAACCACATGAGCATATGTGTTCTTTTCATAGACCACATATGGATCCACCAGTGTCATTGAATGTGTGTTCTTTTCACAAACCACATAAGGATCCACCAGTGTCATTGGATGTGTGTGATACGTCCAAAATGTATCTACTTTCTCGAACACTTTTGCTATTGTTTTTCCTCTAAACTTGTGTGATTTGGATACAACTAACACGGACTGACGCTGTTTTCAGCAGAATTACCTTGGTGTCTAGTTTTTGTGCAGAAAATCAACTATCAAGAAAAATCCTAGAAAATATGCCAAAAATCCTATTTCACCAGAAGATTCACTGAGCCATAAGACGAGACGGAGGAGGGCCATGATGGGCCCACACCACCTGGCCACGCGGGCTAGGCCAGGCCGCACCTGGGGGTGGTGTGGCTGCCTCGCTCACCCCCTCAGCCTCCCTCTTCGCCTATAAGTTGTCTCTTGACCTAAAAACCAAGGGGGGTTCGATGTTTTTCTAGAAAGAGTTCTGCTACACCACCACCACCAGATTCCGTGATTCGGAACCAGAAACTCTGTTCTGGCACCCTGCTGGGACGGGGAATTGGAGGAGATCATAGCCATCATCATCACCATCGCTTCTCCATCAACCATCCATGTTTCCCCCATCTATGAGTGAGTAATCCCCCGTTGTAGGCTATGGGGATGGTAGGGATTGGATGAGATCGTTCATGTAATGGAAACAGATTGTTAGGGCATAGTGCCTAGTATCTATTATTAGTGCCTTTTGACCTTGTTGCAACTTGTTATGCTTAATGCTTGTCACTAGGACCGAGTGCCATGATTTCAGATCTGAACATGTTATTGATTCATTATGATAGTATTATTTATGGTCTTACCTGCAAGTTGTATACACATATTGTTGTCCGGAACCAAAGGCCCCAAAGTGACAACAATCAGGATAACCGGAGGGGATGGCTTTGATGTGAGGATCACATGTGTTCATGGAGTGTTAATGCTTTGCTCCGGTGCTCTATTAAAAGGAGCACCTTAATTGCCAGTAGTTCCCTTGAGGCCCCGCTGCAAACGGGCTGGCAGGACCAAAGATGTTGTGCAAGTTCTCATTGCGAGCACGTCTGACTATATATGGAACACATGCCTATGATTATTTAGTACTTGGATACTTTATCTTATTTATCTACAAATGCCCTATGTTTTGATTGCCATATGAATTATCTTGTCCATGCAACGCCCGTCCATCCATCCCTATGCCTATCGCGCTTTTAGCCTACTGTTTACTGCAATTGTTACTACTATCTTTACTTTTACCACTTCTATTACTTTACTATTGCTACTACAAAATTGTTGCTACTGATAAATTGTTGTGAGCAAGATCTTTTCCAGGTGCAGCTGAATTGATAACTCAGTTGTTAAGGCTTATAAATATTCTTTCGATCCCCTTGTGTCGAATCAATAAATTGGGTTTCACTTCCCTCAAAAATACTGCGATACACCCCATATACTTATGGGTCATCAAGACTATTTTCTGGCGCTGTTGCCAGGGAGCATAGCTCTATTTATCAAGTTCACTTGGAATCATTATTGTTCGCTGTCATCCATCCATCATGGGTAAGTCTCGTGATGGCAAGGTCCCTATTTTACCATCCACTACAAGAAGAGGTACGGTTCTAAACACCTCTGTTTCTCTTGATTCACCATCTGTTATGAGTAAGTTCCTTACCACCACATACACATGCTACACACACTGCTACTATTGCTGAATCTGAAACTTCTGATACTTATGATGCTGCTTCTACTATGCTTGATAAAAGTGGTTCATTAGGTCCTTTCCTAGATGCTACGATCGCTAGAACTATAACTGGAAATACTGAAACTCCTAATGAAGACACTACTACACCTGTCAGTTCACCTAAGTCTAGAGAGAGCTATGATATTGAATACGGTTATATAGATATGACCGATGAATTTATTAAAGAATGTCAAAACACCCATGATAGGAGTGCTATTAAGAGTCTCCTTGAGAGGCGTACTATAAAACCCAAATTATCTCCTAATGCTAAGTTTGATGCATCTCCCATAAACATTAAAGATAAGGATTATGATTTATCTCTTGATTTATCTTACATAACTATTGTTGACTAAGAATGAAAGTGCGGTAGCACATATTACTGAGCTTTATACCCTGAGTGGTCTATTTTCTGATGATATTAAGATGCGCACTTACTTTGTTGCTAAATTTTTTCCTTTTTCATTGAAAGGAGAAGCTAAATCTTGGTTTAATAATTTACCTCCTGGATCTATTGATATCCCTGATTGCTTGATTAGTACCTTCCTTCAGAAATATTTTCCTCCTAGCGCTAGACATGCTATTTTGCAGGAACTTTTTGATTTTAAACAGGGAGAAAAAGAGATATTGCCTGAATCATGGGCAAGGTTTTGTGCTTTGATTCATACACAGGCTGTATGTCTATTACCTAAAAATGAGCTTCTTCATATATATTATAATGGACTAACTGAAGAATCTAGGACATACCTGGATAGTTGTGCTGATTGTGTTTTCAGGAAAAGAACTCCCAAAGAAGCTGAGGAATTAATGGCTAAGATAAGCAAGAATTATGAAGATTGGGCTTCATCTGAACCAACTATACCTAAGACAACTACACCTGAGTTAACTGTGCCTGCGCCTATACCAACATCAAAGAAGAGGGGAGTTATTGAACTAAATGATGAAGTGATGAAGGAAGCCAAGAAATGTCTTAAGGAGAAGGGAATTAAAGTTGCAGATGTCAAGAATTTACCTCCTATAGAAGAATTATGTAAGCCAATCCCCCAGTCATCCACTATTGAGGTACACTCTCTCCAACATTTTGATAAAGGTGATATTCCTTACTCTAAACCTCCTGATCAATGCTTAGAAGAATTTGATATTTTTATTGTTAAGCAAGATAATGTTAATAAAAGGGTGCAAAATCATCTAATGGAAAACTCTAGAGCTATTGTTGAGTTGAAGGATATTGTGGAAAGAACCTCTAATGATGTTAAAATACTTGTTAAACATTTTCAAATAGTTCAAACTCAAATTGATCAGCTTATTAAAGTACAAAAAGACTTGCTAGTTAATGTTGGTAAAGAAAAACATGCTTATGAAATTAGAACTAGAAGTGGTGCTGCCACCCAGGATCCTCTATATCCTGAGGGGCATCCTAAACAAATTGAGCAGGATTCTCAACAAGCTGAAAATAGTGGTACTACTCATAAGAAAAGAAAAAAGAAACATAAAACTATTGTAGAATCCTCTGAACCTGCTAAAGATCCTAATAGCATATCAGTCTCTGATGCTGAAACTAAAAGTGGTAATGAGGAAAATGATGTTCCTGATAAAGAAAAAGTTGAAGAAGAACCTGAAAGGCACACTAAGAATACTAAATACACTAAAGAAGATTTTGTTGCTAAGAAACATGGTAGTGAAAGAGATCCTTGGGTCCAAAAACCTATGCCTATCGCTGATAAGAAACACAAGTCAAAGGAAGATGAACACTATAATAAGTTTTGTGAGTGGATGAAACCTTTATTTTTGCAAATACCTTTGACTAATGCCATTAAATTGCCTCCTTATTCAAAGTATATGAAGGATATTGTCTCTAATAAAAGGAAGATACCTAATGAAGAAATTTCTACTTTGCTTGCTAATTATTCCTTTAATGGTAAGGTTCCAAAGAAACTGGGAGACCCAGGGATTCCAACTATTCCATGCTCTATTAAAAATAGTTATGTTAGAACTGCTTTCTGTGACTTGGGAGCAGGAGTTAGTGTTATGCCTTTTTTACCTCTATAAGAGACTTCAATTGGAATAACTAATACCAACTGATATATCTTTGCAAATGGCTGATAAATCTACTACTATTCCTATTGGTATATTTGAGGATGTACTTGTTCAAGTGGTTCATAATTGTTTGATATTAACTGATTTTGTTGTGCTTGAAATGCCTGAAGATGATAATATGTCTATTATTCTTGGGAGACCTTTTCTTAATACTGCAGGAGCTGTTATTAATTGTAATCAAGGAAAGGTGACTTTTAATGTTAATGATAAGTATCATACTGTCTATTTCCCCAAGAAGATTGATAGGACTTATGGCTTAAATTCAATTGAACATGTTGAGGGCATCCAAGTTGGAGAAATATATTGTCCCATACCACGAGAAAAATATGAAACTATTATGATTGGGACCATTGCTATCAACGTTGAGGTAACATAATCATTAGTGGAATACAAAGTTTTGTTTCATATAAAATTGTTTTGGTAACAAGACCTGATCAACCTTGTTAACAAAGGGATTTTAATGAACAAAACAATGTATTCACCATGATTATCTTTGCTTACTTTTATTTTATCCATTTCAGTTTTTGCTTCCGCTTAGTTTAATTTTCTATTGTTAGTTGATTACATATTAGAGTGTCTTAGAACTTCTAAAGTTTTAGCTTTGTTTTGTCATTGCATCGTTCCAAAAACATCTTTCTGTCATAAAATCATTCATCTATACCTAAAAATTGCTTAAAAATAAAGTGTCTCGAAAAATTCTAGAAAATTCATATTAAGTTTTTACGTGAAAAAGGGGCAGAGGAGTGCCTGGAGTGATCCAGGGGGTCCACCAGGGATGCACACCACCTGGTGGCACGGCCACCCTAGGGGCGTGCCTAGCCATGGTGTGGGCCACCCCTGGCCCTGCACTCACTCTCTCACTTGCCTCTGCCTTCTATCTCCTGAGAAAACACCAGTTCATTGCTCAAAATCGGGTTCTTGCTGTTCTTGTCCACGATTTTTCGATCTCCTTTCTCAGCCCATCTTTGCTGCTGAAATTTGGAGCATTTTCTCTCCGGTATGTGACTCTTACGCTTGTCCAAGTAGATTTGTGTTTAGTGGTTTATATCTTGAGTATTTTGCTGCAGTAGGTGCGGTGACCCAGCATACCACTGCATGAAGTAGTATACTATAGTCGTTGACATAACACCAATGAAACACCTTTCACCAGTATTACATCCCTCAAAGAGGTACAACAAAAACACAGCAGGTCCAAGACATGACTATAGATAACAACTCGACTCATTACATAAGATCCAGAGAACACTCTAGGTTAAAGAGAGAGAAAGAACCTCTTACAAAGAAGAAGTAAAATAAATAATTCAGAAATATTTAGTAATTAAGACTAGTATATAAACTATTTGGCTTGCCATAGCTGTTATTGCAATTATTCTATAGAAATAGGTTTTATGGCTAGAGAATCTATTCCTGTCTACTTAAGAACTTTGTCTTTATGTTCACTGATGTGTATGTTGACCTTGTTGACGCTATTGAAGAACTTGAGTTGTCGATGATGGTTTTCTTGAGCAGTAATTGATGTTGATGTCATCTTCAATGGCTTAGAATCTAGCAAGGGTTAAGATGATATGGTTGAGTACGGGCGTACTCAGCAAGTTCACTAAAAAGGAGTGTATGATGCACTAACTCTACAGCCACAGACCATAGGTCGTAGGCAATGCAGGTTTTCGTAAACATTTCTTCAAAGGTTGCTTTTATTCTGAAAACTATGTCCGACAGCCTTCACAGGTTGACCAGAACCTTCATGGGGTTCCTTTCCTGCCGCATTCGTAGCTCCTTCCCGGAACAGGGAGTAACATATCACAATTCTTACACTCTGTAGAGGTGTGTTGCTTTACCCATGAGAGACCAACTCCTTGTTGCACAACCGGGCGATCTTTCCCATCCACAATTCCTTGATGTAGGGCCCAGTAGGTGATCCAAGCCAATCACTTCCCTCTCCGTGACCCCATATGTCTGCATGATCATCCGAGGCAGACTACACCTCCATTAAGCCTCCAACTAGGGCAAGCTATAACACTGGTGAGTTCCCGAAGACTCTATGAAGTGGTGATGCCCCTGGTAAGCTCCACAAAAGGACAGACTATACCTCCGGAAGCCACTCATAAGTAATCTACACACCAAAATCATGGGGCTTAAGGGTGCCCACCCATATGTTGGATCCATACCAGGAATCCCAACATCACGATAAGGTCATCTGGCCTCCATATGAAAGGAAGAAGATACAGCTGACTTCTCTGTCCCATTCCAAATCTCATGGTTAACGCGTATTATACGGCGCTAGAATCACTGGCGACATTGGTTGTTAAGTCCTAGGTATTATGTTCCTTTACCGTCGGAACTGTATCAGTAGATTATTACCATCTGGTAAATAATCCCTAATCATATTATTATGAAAATAATACTTTCGGTCCTTTTTGAAATGTAGGTGATGACACAGTTGAGTTACAAGCATAGAAAATAATCAAAGGACATGAGCAAGTTGTGAACTTGCCTTTGGTGATTGCAAGACTATGCAGTCATGGTCTTCGAGATACTAGAAGATCCAAATTATGTAAATATCATCATTGGTCCGATAAGGATTAATGTTTAAAGAAGCAATATGCTGATGCATAAGTAATGTAATATATTTTGTAAAATCCCGAGATAAAGCCCCAGTACATGAGTGATTTTATCTATTAGTGATACCTTTTTGAGATTTGATTATTTCTTTTGTTTTACTTCTTAAGTTAAGAATTTATATGTTTAATATGTAAAGTGTGCTAGTGAAGTGTAGTAACACCTTGAGGTTGCGATGATTTACTATTTAGTGATTATGATGGATGTTGGTGAGATAGATTGGTAAGATTTAAAGATCTTATTTTATAAGATTGTTGTTTGAAGCGGCAAAACGAATAACATTTGAGGAAAAAGTTTCCTTGCCAAGGTTTAAACAATCTGTGGGGTTAAGAGAATGTGATCGATGTTGTTTGTATTGGCTCAGATTATAGTTGATATGCCTTATGATTTGATTGAAACAGACAAAAGTTAACTATAATACATAATTAAACTTTATATACTATCTACATAACTTTAGGAACTAAAGTTAGCTTGAAAATACAAATATGCCTGATTGTGATGTGTTCAAATTTTTTAAAAGTGTTAAGCTTTATAATAAGCATGTTTGAGTCTGTGAGATTATTCAATTTAAGTGAATGATAAATTTAAAATATGCTTGGTGATTATGAACTTGATTTGATATATTAAGTAAAATAATTTTAGATGAGAATATTGATGTGCTAGGTTTGCAAAACTAGGTTAAACTAGATTGAGTTAAGGAGCTTAAAATTTTTAATTGATGTTTTAGAACTTAATTCAAATTGTTGGTTTGCTTGGTTTTAAGATTGATTAGAGTGTTAAACAGTTAATAATTTATATTTTAAGTTTTGCATAAATTCAAGTGATGGTTTTGAAACTAGTATTTGAATATATAAGAGTTAAGGTTTTTTAATTATTTCTTGTTTAAGAAATGTTTCTTATGAATTTATAAAATGGTATCTTATAAAATAGTTTAAAATTTATTACTTTAAAAGCTTATGGAGTAATATAATTAGTATTATTCTAATAAACTATATGTATTTTTGATCTTAATAATGATTTTTATATATTTTTAAGTATTAATTTTATTTTTATAAAATTCCACAAAGGACTTAATGCTCTTAAAGATTTGCATCAAATTTTATATGCAAAAATTTAAGTTAGTATTTTGATCAAATTTTGTTTTATTTTTATATGTAAAAAATGATATTTATTCATTTTTAGGAATTTTTCTTGATTTATGAAACTTTATTTAGCATTTAAATAATCTTATTACCTGGTGGTATTTTATTTAACCTAAATTAGTGGATTTATATTTTTATTATGTAGAGATTACTTTTGTGATTACCTTGATATTTTATTCGCATTTTTAAGGTTTTCCTATATTTTCCTATAATTAAAATAAGTTCAGGTTATATTTTTAATTTAGATATTTTAAACAACCTCCTTATTAAACATGGGCCTGGCCCACTGGCTGGCCCGGCCCGATCCGATCCACTGGGCTGAGCCGGCCTGATCCAGCCCACTGGGTTGGGTCATACCAACCTAGAGTCACTGGACCGGCCCCGATCGACCTAGTCATCTCCCCTCTCTCCCTCTCGACCTTATCCTTGGCGATGCCTTGGCAACGCCCTAGCGACGCCATCGCCGCTACGATTCCGGCGTGGTGCAGGGTGACATTGCCGATGGTGCTACACCGCCCTACCCTCTTCGATTTGTGGCTCGCGCTCTCTGCTGGTGATGCTTTCGCCCTTTCCCCGGCATCTAGGGTTAGGAGCTCACCAGCGATTGGCGCTCTGATGCCCTATTGACACCGCGCTGGTGCCTTGGTGATGGTGGGTATCACCCTATCCGGTGACCGTCCTGATTGCGTCTCGGCGTGGGTCACAGCGCCCCTCTGGGGTGCTCCACGTGCCGCCGTGTGTTGCTTCTTCTCCAGCCTCTGCTTCCTCTTCTCTAAATTCGTGAGGACCTTGAGTAAGTTACCTTGCTCTTCCCTCTGTGCTCACTAGCTTCTGCCTTGCTCGGAAGCCTCTGTGTGCTCCTAATGACAATCCCTAATTGGGTTCATGATCTGATTAGGGTTCATGTGGCATCCCGCAAAACCACTACTAGAAAATCGCGTTGTTTTTGTGCATTGCATCATCATGACCGCATGCTCATGTCATCATGCCACATTGCATTTGAGCATCGTCATCATCTTGCATGTGCTTGTATAAAACTATTTTCGGAAAAACCGGTTCTTGTTTTCTAAACGCCCCGTCTTTATTCAAACGCAAACCCGGGTCGCCGGAATATTTTGTTTTGACTAAATATGTTTTGCAAACGGTCCGTTTAAATAAATAAAATTTTGCATTATTTTTAGTGGGGCAGTCGAACGGGCCGAATCGACCCGAACGACCACCCCAGAAAAATACAAACGGCCCACCCATAATCCTACAGCTACCAACCTATCTACCCACACACCCCTCCACCTCACCCCCACCTATCACAGGCTGCCACATCACCTTGGCCATCCCCCCCTCCAACCAAAATCTGCCACTTGGCCATAGCACTCTCTCAGCTCTCTCTCTCCCTCACACCCTCACAGCCCACCCCCTGGCCCCACCACACAACCCACACACGCACACACACTCTGCCACCCGGGTCCCACCACCGACGCGCCCCTGCCCACACAGCCACAGCAACCCACAGCCTCCCTACCCTCTTCCCCTCCAACCACCGACGCCCGGGCCCCACAACGACCTGCCCCGCGGCCCCAAACCCCGGACCCAGTCCACCCCACCCCGCGTCACCCCTCCGGCCCACCTGCTTCTCTCCCTCTCTCCTCCCCCGCGAACCTCTCTTCCCCCGACGCATCTCTCTCCTCTCTGCCGCTCGCACCGACCACCCTGCCCCGAGCTCCCTCGCCGCCTCTCTCGCCCGCCGGCGCCCCCGCTCCTCCAACCGCTCGCGCGCCGCCGGTCACCCCTCCCGCCGGCCGCGCCGTCGCCACCTCCGGTCGCCAACCGTCGTGCGTCGCCGGCCTCGCCCCGCTCCCGCTCGGGCTCGCCGCCGCGTCGGCCTCCACCGCGTCCGCTCCGGCCTGAGCACCAACCGCCAACCCGAGCCCTCCTCTCCTCCGCGTCGCTCCCGCTCGCCTCCTCCCGCCGGCCGTCTCGAGCCCTCCCCGTCGATCCCCTCCGCGCGTCCGCTCCGGCCCGAGCACCGACCGTCGCCCGTCGCCGCTCTTCCGGCCGCCTCTGCCCCGCGTCGCCTCGGCCGTCCCGCTGCCCTGCGTCGTCCGCCGGCCTCTGCCTCCGCCGCCCGAGCTCGCCAGCAGCCGCGGTCCACGCCTCTGCCGACTCGGCTCCTGTCCCGTGTCCGGGGCGTCAACCTCGAGCGTTGCCCCCAAGAGCGCCGCAGAGCTTCTCCTCCTGCCGACAAGTTCGACCCTGCACGCGACCCCTTTTTCCAACTTCAGTTGCTGTTCTGGGCTGTACCTGAGTTCATGTTGTTCTGGAGATACAAAGCTGTTGGGTTTTGGAGGCCGTGGTGTCATTCTCAATGATGTTACGTTGGATTCGCTACACAGACTCGAAGGCCCCAACTCCGAACCCCGGAAAACCCCGATGCTTTCGACACGGAACACCATGATCTCCTACACCGAACCCTCGAGGCCGACGACACGGATACACCGAGCTCTCCATCAAGGACACCAAGACCGTCGACATGGAATCAAATGACGCCGAGCACTTCGTCGCGGAACGCCAAGTTCTGCATCCCGAACGCCAGGACCGACCCGATACGTGGACCCGACAAGATCTTCGCGACGACAAGATCGGCACCGACCAGGGCGAGACCGATGCGCCCCCGACGCCAACCAAGTTCTGCTCCTCGGTTGCGACAAGACCTCCTCCCCGTACCGATCCCGATCCCGTCGAACCCTGGACCCTGAGACCAACCCCGAACCCCGGAACCTCAAGTTCGTCGAGACCCCTAATGTGTGAACCCCTCCCCGGAACCCTATTTTATAATATAATAACAACTTGTTGCATATTTAATTGTCATTCTCGCATGCATATCATTGGTTTGGGGGCCTTATGCCGATTCAACTCATAATTAAATATGGGGCCCATATGCGGGCAAATCTAGCCTTATATTGGCCTCATTTAAACTTGTGTAGCGAACCCGTATTATCTTTTGCCATGTAAAACAACATTTAAATTGCGGGGGTTTCTAAATAACTCGAACCATATAATTAATTGTCGGGACCCCGGTTCCGCTTAATATGACCTAATTGCATCGCACCGTTGCCATATCATTCATCATACATGCATCATGCCGGTCTTCTGCCGTAGTATTAAATATTGCATCCGGTGTTTATTCTAGTGTTTTGCTTCTTCGCGGATAAGGCCGTTGAGTCGATGTGAGCTTCGCCCCGATCTTCGGATGAACCCTTCGACAATGTTTTCAGGCGAGCATCTCCCCCTTTCTACCTATCTTACTTTTATAGTATTTATTCCTCCTGTTGATCTATTGCTATCTGTGTTGCGATGCTTTAGTTTCCGTACCTGGATATACCGTGCAGCCCTATATTGCCTTGGACACCTCCTATTACCTGTTGTTTGGTAGATAGATGGACTTGCGTGTCGTAGTCGCTTGCTCAAGTGATGTTGCGTGTCGTCCAGTGCCATAGTTGTTGATGTTTTGCCGCATGTTGTTGTTGGAGATGATCATAGTTTTACTTATCGTTCACTTTAATTCCTGTTTAACAACTAAAATTGAAATAAGCAGAGGCATCGGTGGGTGATAGATAATATTTGGTTTCCGAACGCCCACTTGTGTCCCGTAGGACCCCGAGTACTTGATACCTGTTCCTTGCTTTATCGCGCTATCCACATCCGGGAGGTATATGGGACCCCCCTTAGCCAGAGCTTGATTCAGTCTTATTTCTTGGGGCCACAAACTAGTTTGAGGTTTTATTTACGATCCAGTACTTATGCCATGCTACTGCTTTATTTACGATTGTGTGACAGATAGCACCTGTACTGTTTAGGATCGGGACACGTTTTCGCGGTGTCGACAAGCCCAGTTTTGGGTTCCCAGTCGTTCACAGCCGTCCACCCAAACCTTGAGTCCATCTCGGAGCTAGCTTACTTCGTTGCGGGTAAGACTCCAAGGGGTGGCCCCCTGAAATATTTATGAATCCTGTGATTGCTTTGTCGTGAAAGCCTCGTTGGGTTTTGATTTGGTTTTTCCGAGGTTGATCGAGTGTGTGTTGCTATTGGTGCACCCCGGCCGGGTAAAACTTTCTGAAAGCCGTGTCCGCAGTCATGGACGACTTGGAGCACAGTATCTCGACCATAGACAAGCATAACTAAAGTTTATTGCTATAAATTTGACTTTATCATGACTAGTAATCAGCTTCACTATAATGGAATGGCTAAATAATACTGCCCACAATTGCTTGATTGAGATGTCGCTTGCGACATTTGTATCTGACTAGTAAGTACTGCAACTACAACGGAATGGCTAAATAAAAGTACCAACAACTGCTGGGTTTTGGGTTTATCTCATGCTATCTGTATCTGATTAGTAATTGATGCAACTACAACGGAATGAATAACTAAAAGGGCCCACTGCTTCTTTTATCAGGACGATTATCTAAAACCTGACTAATAAAGTGCCGCAACTATAACTGAATGAATAAAACTGCCAACGGTGTGAGTTCCTCGGTTGACTTCCTCGTTTGGTCTCGAGGGGGAAACACCAGGATGGGTTTGTTTGGTGTTAGCTTCAGGTTGGATCCGGATAGGTCATTCTTATCCCTCTCTGATAACCGCCAGTTGTATCGAGTCTCTATAGGTTGTTTAGTGCATGCTGCCGCTGCCGCTCAGTCCACCATACCTATGTAGGCGAGGACCGCCGAATTCTAGTCTCGCCGTGTACTGGCCTCAGTACTGACGCTCCTCTTTTTCCTTTGCCCTTTGTCGGCACCCCTTTTGTTTAAGCAGGTTTTGAGACCGACGTCGTTAGCAGGGTTACCCTTCCGGCTTGGCCTGGGCAGGGTTATGGACGCCATTGGTTATTCTTTAGGGCTCTTAGCCCCATTTGCATCTTGTCCGTAGTCAGACGCTCTCTCATTTCGAGGTGATTTGGATCTTTGTATATTATATCTTTATTCTTGACTCATTGAGTCGCTGTTGTATATATTTCTGTTCTGTGGGTCCCATCGAGGACTGTTCTGTAATGTTATTACTTCGTTTTCCACCCGCACGAAAGTGCCTGGTGGGCACCTTTGAATCGTTTCTATGCGGGTTTGGCGGGTTTCGCTAAAACTTGCATAGGTCCGATTCTGAGGGTATTACAGAGTGGTATCAGAGCTCAGCAGTTGCGATACCCCACAAGTCCAGCCTGTAGGATAACCTAGCTAACGGCCGAAGTAGAGTGTCAAAACTATTTTGCAAAACCGGTTGGATAGTTCTGATTAGGTCTGATTTTACTCCTTACCCCTCTGCTGTTCTCCTCTTACCCCTACGTGTTTGAATCCGCTCTCGTCTTTTTCTTCGAGTCCAGGAATTCTCGTGGTTGGGTTTCCGTCGTACCTTCAGGGTTTCGCTTCCTTCTTTGATAACGGTGTTGCTTCATCTGGTCTTCATGCTATCCGGGGAATCCTTCGTCTGTGGTACCATTCTTTGTTCCTTGTTTGTGCTTTCCGGTGTTTTCCGACACGACGACATCATCTACGCCAGATCTGATGCAGAGTCTGCATCACTCCGTTGTTCTGAACCTCGCTTGTCGAGATCTTCAGTCTAATTCCGAGAGTTGGTTGCATAATCCGCCTATTCGTGTGCAGAGTAATGGTTTGGGTGCGCGATGGACTGATCACCATCCGACTACTCTTATCATTCGCTCTTGTACTTCGAATCAGTGGATCCAGCAGTTTTACTCCGTCCACGGAAGCTAGAGGTGGCTTTATTTGTTGATGCCTTTACCTTCGACCTTTTGTCCCCGGAGTGTTCTCTCGACGATCACGGACAACGACCTCTTGTTAGTGGTGTCGCGAAGATCTACACGGAGCAAGAAGATTCAGATCGCCGACCCTCCTTTCCGGTACCATGAGGCGGATCTCGAGGGCGAGATCCCTTGTTAGTGGTGTCGAATTGTGGCATCCCGCAAAACCACTACTAGAAAATCGCGTTGTTTTTGTGCATTGCATCATCATGACCGCATGCTCATGTCATCATGCCACATTGCATTTGAGCATCGTCATCATCTTGCATGTGCTTGTATAAAACTATTTTCGGAAAAACCGGTTCTTGTTTTCTAAACGCCCCGTCTTTATTCAAACGCAAACCCGGGTCGCCGGAATATTTTGTTTTGACTAAATATGTTTTGCAAACGGTTCGTTTAAATAAATAAAATTTTGCATTATTTTTAGTGGGGCAGTCGAACGGGCCGAATCGACCCGAACGACCACCCCAGAAAAATACAAACGGCCCACCCATAATCCTACAGCTACCAACCTATCTACCCACACACCCCTCCACCTCACCCCCACCTATCACAGGCTGCCACATCACCTTGGCCATCCCCCCCTCCAACCAAAATCTGCCACTTGGCCATAGCACTCTCTCAGCTCTCTCTCTCCCTCACACCCTCACAGCCCACCCCCTGGCCCCACCACACAACCCACACACGCACACACACTCTGCCACCCGGGTCCCACCACCGACGCGCCCCTGCCCACACAGCCACAGCAACCCACAGCCTCCCTACCCTCTTCCCCTCCAACCACCGACGCCCGGGCCCCACAACGACCTGCCCCGCGGCCCCAAACCCCGGACCCAGTCCACCCCACCCCGCGTCACCCCTCCGGCCCACCTGCTTCTCTCCCTCTCTCCTCCCCCGCGAACCTCTCTTCCCCCGACGCATCTCTCTCCTCTCTGCCGCTCGCACCGACCACCCTGCCCCGAGCTCCCTCGCCGCCTCTCTCGCCCGCCGGCGCCCCCGCTCCTCCAACCGCTCGCGCGCCGCCGGTCACCCCTCCCGCCGGCCGCGCCGTCGCCACATCCGGTCGCCAATCGCCGTGCGTCGCCGGCCTCGCCCCACTCCCGCTCGGGCTCGCCGCCGCGTCGGCCTCCACCGCGTCCGCTCCGGCCCGAGCACCAACCGCCGACCCGAGCCCTCCTCTCCTCCGCGTCTCTCCCGCTCGCCTCCTCCCGCCGGCCGTCTCGAGCCCTCCCCGTCGATCCCCTCCGCGCGTCCGCTCCGGCCCGAGCACCGACCGCCGCCCGTCGCCGCTCTTCCGGCCGCCTCTGCCCCGCGTCGCCTCGGCCGTCCCGCTGCCCTGCGTCGTCCGCCGGCCTCTGCCTCCGCCGCCCGAGCTCGCCAGCAGCCGCGGTCCACGCCTCTGCCGACTCGGCTCCTGTCCCGTGTCCGGGGCGTCAACCTCGAGCGTTGCCCCCAAGAGCGCCGCAGAGCTTCTCCTCCTGCCGACAAGTTCGACCCTGCACGCGACCCCTTTTTCCAACTTCAGTTGCTGTTCTAGGCTGTACCTGAGTTCATGTTGTTCTGGAGATACAAAGCTGTTGGGTTTTGGAGGCCGTGGTGTCATTCTCAATGATGTTACGTTGGATTCGCTACACAGACTCGAAGGCCCCAACTCCGAACCCCGGAAAACCCCGATGCTTTCGACACGGAACACCATGATCTCCTACACCGAACCCTCGAGGCCGACGACACGGATACACCGAGCTCTCCATCAAGGACACCAAGACCGTCGACATGGAATCAAATGACGCCGAGCACTTCGTCGCGGAACGCCAAGTTCTGCATCCCGAACGCCAGGACCGACCCGATACGTGGACCCGACAAGATCTTCGCGACGACAAGATCGGCACCGACCAGGGCGAGACCGATGCGCCCCCGACGCCAACCAAGTTCTGCTCCTCGGTTGCGACAAGACCTCCTCCCCGTACCGATCCCGATCCCGTCGAACCCTGGACCCTGAGACCAACCCCGAACCCCGGAACCTCAAGTTCGTCGAGACCCCTAATGTGTGAACCCCTCCCCGGAACCCTATTTTATAATATAATAACAACTTGTTGCATATTTAATTGTCATTCTCGCATGCATATCATTGGTTTGGGGGCCTTATGCCGATTCACCTCATAATTAAATATGGGGCCCATATGCGGGCAAATCTAGCCTTATATTGGCCTCATTTAAACTTGTGTAGCGAACCCGTATTATCTTTTGCCATGTAAAACAACATTTAAATTGCGGGGGTTTCTAAATAACTCGAACCATATAATTAATTGTCGGGACCCCGGTTCCGCTTAATATGACCTAATTGCATCGCACCGTTGCCATATCATTCATCATACATGCATCATGCCGGTCTTTTGCCGTAGTATTAAATATTGCATCCGGTGTTTATTCTAGTGTTTTGCTTCTTCGCGGATAAGGCCGTTGAGTCGATGTGAGCTTCGCCCCGATCTTCGGATGAACCCTTCGACAATGTTTTCAGGCGAGCATCTCCCCCTTTCTACCTATCTTACTTTTATAGTATTTATTCCTCCTGTTGATCTATTGCTATCTGTGTTGCGATGCTTTAGTTTCCGTACCTGGATATACCGTGCAGCCCTATATTGCCTTGGACACCTCCTATTACCTGTTGTTTGGTAGATAGATGGACTTGCGTGTCGTAGTCGCTTGCTCAAGTGATGTTGCGTGTCGTCCAGTGCCACAGTTGTTGATGTTTTGCCGCATGTTGTTGTTGGAGATGATCATAGTTTTACTTATCGTTCACTTTAATTCCTGTTTAACAACTAAAATTGAAATAAGCAGAGGCATCGGTGGGTGATAGATAATATTTGGTTTCCGAACGCCCACTTGTGTCCCGTAGGACCCCGAGTACTTGATACCTGTTCCTTGCTTTATCGCGCTATCCACATCCGGGAGGTATATGGGACCCCCCTTAGCCAGAGCTTGATTCAGTCTTATTTCTTGGGGCCACAAACTAGTTTGAGGTTTTATTTACGATCCAGTACTTATGCCATGCTACTGCTTTATTTACGATTGTGCGACAGATAGCACCTGTACTGTTTAGGATCGGGACACGTTTTCGCGGTGTCGACAAGCCCAGTTTTGGGTTCCCAGTCGTTCACAGCCGTCCACCCAAACCTTGAGTCCGTCTCGGAGCTAGCTTACTTCGTTGCGGGTAAGACTCCAAGGGGTGGCCCTCTGAAATATTTATGAATCCTGTGATTGCTTTGTCGTGAAAGCCTCGTTGGGTTTTGATTTGGTTTTTCCGAGGTTGATCGAGTGTGTGTTGCTATTGGTGCACCCCGGCCGGGTAAAACTTTCTGAAAGCCGTGTCCGCGGTCATGGACGACTTGGAGCACAGTATCTCGACCATAGACAAGCATAACTAAAGTTTATTGCTATAAATTTGACTTTATCATGACTAGTAATCAGCTTCACTATAATGGGATGGCTAAATAATACTGCCCACAATTGCTTGATTGAGATGTCGCTTGCGACATTTGTATCTGACTAGTAAGTACTGTAACTACAACGGAATGGCTAAATAAAAGTACCAACAACTGCTGGGTTTTGGGTTTATCTCATGCTATCTGTATCTGATTAGTAATTGATGCAACTACAACGGAATGAATAACTAAAAGGGCCCACTGCTTCTTTTATCAGGACGATTATCTAAAACCTGACTAATAAAGTGCCGCAACTATAACTGAATGAATAAAACTGCCAACGGTGTGAGTTCCTCGGTTGACTTCCTCGTTTGGTCTCGAGGGGGAAACACCAGGATGGGTTTGTTTGGTGTTAGCTTCAGGTTGGATCCGGATAGGTCATTCTTATCCCTCTCTGATAACCGCCAGTTGTATCGAGTCTCTATAGGTTGTTTAGTGCATGCTGCCGCTGCCGCTCAGTCCACCATACCTATGTAGGCGAGGACCGCCGAATTCTAGTCTCGCCGTGTACTGGCCTCAGTACTGACGCTCCTCTTTTTCCTTTGCCCTTTGTCGGCACCCCTTTTGTTTAAGCAGGTTTTGAGACCGACGTCGTTAGCAGGGTTACCCTTCCGGCTTGGCCTGGGCAGGGTTATGGACGCCATTGGTTATTCTTCAGGGCTCTTAGCCCCATTTGCATCTTGTCCGTAGTCAGACGCTCTCTCATTTCGAGGTGATTTGGATCTTTGTATATTATATCTTTATTCTTGACTCATTGAGTCACTGTTGTATATATTTCTGTTCTGTGGGTCCCATCGAGGACTATTGTGTAATGTTATTACTTCGTTTTCCACCCGCACGAAAGTGCCTGGTGGGCACCTTTGAATCGTTTCTATGCGGGTTTGGCGGGTTTCGCTAAAACTTGCATAGGTCCGATTCTGAGGGTGTTACAGTTCATCCCTCTGGTTTGATTATTATAGCTCCATTAGACTAATTGTAAAACTATCCTAGACGTCTACTTACTTATGCCAGTGATGTGGCTATCACTATTGTTTCATGGTTTGATTACTAACAGTGGTTCTGTCAGTAATTGTCCACTTGATCTGTATATACTAATTTGTGTTGATCTTCCAGATTGGAGTTAATATGTTATTCCTAGGATTCTCTGATGGTAAATATGCAACCATGGTTATGATTCCTGAGTGCTGATTCTAGGAAAGTGATTGTTTATTTTTCTGTAAGTTAAGTGATCAAATATCAGTAAAACATTGGCTTGGTTTTAGGTGCTACAGTTGTGACACCTTCTTTAGAATGGTACACAAATGTTTATTCTTCTATTTCCTAAATCCTCCTGTCTCCAAATTTTGGCTGGTTAAATGACTAAAAAGATGCTACTGACTTTATTATCCTAATATGCTATAGTCTATTAGCCTATGATGCTGGTCTGAGGCATAGCTAGATAAAATGAAGTTGTTACTAGCTGTCCCACATAGAAGTGTTCTGATGCATGGTATCAGCTAATGTTTATTAAGTCCTTTTAAGAAAATGATTGGCATCCCCACTATTAGATATTGATCCTTTAAGATCAGTAGATTTCAGAGGTGCTACTCCATAGGAGATGTGCCCTGAATCTTGGTTTAAGGCTATTGTTATTTATGAATGTGGAAATTTCAATTGATATCCAAGATCTATGATGCATAGGCTGAGATCTTGGATTTGTTGGTAAAGATTTGCTATTGGCTTTTATTTAGATTTTTCTGGGATGAATATGCACCCCACTTGGGTGTTTTTCTGAGAACACTAATAAACAACATACACTTCTTTGACTCAATGATAACCTGATCATGTGATGGTGTTATGTGCACTCACCAGATTACTTGTGGGTGGTTGAGATTGGGTGTTGCTTGCTGCTTGATCTAGCTCTGCACCATCTATGCTGCTCCTGGGACGTTGTGCTTGACCTTTATGTCTACCTGCTCCACCCCCTCCTTATGTTACCATCTTGTGGATATTAGATGGTTGATTTGGGTAAGCTGGTGGAGATTTTGGCTATGGTTTCAGCAAGCTCAAAAGTTGTTGGTGTGTGATTGAGAGGAAAGAATGAGTCCCTGTGCTCCCCTTCGGCTGGTGCTTTGTATGGTTACTTGCACTGCTGCTGTCTGCTTGCCAACACACCCATGCAGTTAGTTGACTAAGCTGTGTGTGTGTTGTGCATGTGGATGATCTCAAGTAACTTGGCTTTTACTATTACTTGTTTACTAGTTGATAGCCTGGTGAATCTTCCCCCTTTTCTTGTGCTGATGATGTTAATTTGAAGCTTGTTTGTTTAAAAGAGCAGATACTATACCTAGGTGAAATTGGCCCCTTTAATTACTCAATGATGTAACTACGAACAGTGCACTTCACTGTTCTCTACTGAGAGTAAAACTAACACACTAACCCCCTTTCTCTTATTCTATCTTTTGTTTGTACTTTGCAGGAATCAGAGTGAGGAATGAAGACACCAGATGAAAGAATAGTTAGATATTAGACTAGGGTTTTATTTCAGTACCTTTGTATTCTTTCATTTTGACTTCTGTAAAGACATTTTAATAAGTATTTGTTTACTAAGATTCTTTTGATTGTGTGACAATTGTATTCCTATAATAAAGAATAACACCAATGAAGCCATTGTTGTTATTGCAATTACTCTACAGAAGTAGGTTTTATGGCTAGAGAATCTATTCCTGTCTACTTAAGAACTCTGTCTTTATGTTCACTGATGTGTATGTTGACCTTGTTGACGTTATTGAAGAACTTGAGTTGTCGATGATGGTTTTCTTGAGCAGTAATTGATGTTGACGTCATCTTCAATGGCTTAGAATCTAGCAAGGTTTAAGATGATACGGTTGAGTACGGGCGTACTCATCAAGTTCACTAAAAAGGAGTGTATGATGCACTAACTCTACAGCCACAGACCATAGGTTGTAGGCAATGCAGGTTTTCGTAAACATTTCTTCAAAGGTTGCTTTTATTCTGAAAACTATGTCCGACAGCCTTCACAGGTTAACCAGAACCTTCATAGGGTTCCTTTCCTGCCGCGTTCGTAGCTCCTTCCCAGAACAGGGAGTAACATGTCACAATTCTTACACTCTATAGAGGTGCGTTGCTTTAACCATGAGAGACCAACTCCTTGTTGCACAACCAGACGATCTTTGCCGTCCACAATTCCTTGATGTGGGGCCCAGTAGGTGATCCAAGCCAATCACTGCCCTCTCCGTGACCCCATATGTCTGCATGATCCTTCGGGGCTGACTACACCTCCATTAAGCCTCCAACTAGGGCAAGCTATAACCCTGGTGAGTTCCCGAAGACTCTATGAAGTGGTGATGCCCTTCGTAAGCTCCATAAAAGGCCCGACTATACCTTCAACAACCACTCATAAATAATCTAGACACCAAAATCGTGGGGCCTAAGGGTGCCCACCCATATGTTGGATCCATACTAGGAATCCCAACATCACGATAAGGTCATCTTGCCTCCATATGAAAGGAAGAAGATACAACTGACTTCTCTATCCCATTCCAAATCTCATGGTTAACGCGTATTATACGGCGCTAGAATCACTGGCGACATTGGTTGTTAAGTCCTAGATATTATGTTCCTTTACCATCGGAACTATATCGGTAGATTATTACCATCTGGTAAATAATCCCTAATCATATTATTATGAAAATAATACTTTCTGTCCTTTTTGAAATGTAGGTGATGACACAGTTGAGTTACAACCATATAAAATAATCAAAGGACAAAAGAAAGTTGTAAACCTGCCTTTGGTGATTGCAAGATTATGCAGTCACGGTCTTCGAGATACTAGAAGATCCAAATTCTGTAAATAGCATCATTGGTCTGGTAAGGACTAATGTTTAAAGAAGCAATATGCTGATGCATAAGTAATCTAATATATTTTGTAAAATCCCGAGATAAAGCCCTAGTACATGAGTGATTTTATCTATTAATGATACCTTTTTGAGATTGGATTATTTCTTATGTTTTACTTCTTAAGTTAAGAGTTTATATGTTTAATATGCAAAGTGTGCTAGTGAAGTGTAGTAACACTTGGAGGTTGCGATGATTTACTATTTAGTGATTATGATGGATGTTGGTGTGATAGATTGGTAAGAGTTAAAGATCTTATTTTATAAGATTGTTGTTTGAAGTGGCAAAACGAATAACATTTGAGGAAGAAGTTTCCTTGCCAAGGTTTAAACAATCTGTGGGGTTAAGAGAATGTGATCGATGTTGTTTGTATTGGCTCAGATTATAGTTGATATGCCTTATGATTTGATTGAAACAGACAAAAGTTAACTATAGTACATAATTAAACTTTATATACTATCTACATAACTTTAGGAACTAAAGTTAGCTTGAAAATACAAATATGCCTGATTGTGATGTGTTCAAATTTTTTAAAAGTGTTAAGCTTTATAATAAGCATGTTTGAGTCTGTGAGATTATTCACTTTAAGTGAATGATAAATTTAAAATATGCTTGGTGATTATGAACTTGATTTGATATATTAAGTAAAATAATTTTAGATGAGAATATTGATGTGCTAGGTTTGCAAAACTAGGTTAAACTAGATTGAGTTAAGAAGCTTAAAATTTTTAATTGATGTTTTAGAACTTAATTCAAATTGTTGGTTTGCTTGGTTTTAAGATTGATTAGAGTGTTAAACAGTTAATATTTTATATTTTAAGTTTTGCATAAATTCAAGTGATGGCTTTGAAACTAGTATTTGAATATATAAGAGTTAAGGTTTTTTAATTATTTCTTGTTTAAGAAATGTTTCTTATGAATTTATAAAATGGTATCTTATAAAATAGTTTAAAATTTATTAATTTAAAAGCTTATGGAGTAATATAATTAGTATTATTCTAATAAACTATATGTATTTTTGATCTTAATAATGATTTTTATTTATTTTTAAGTATTAATTTTATTTTTATAAAATTCCACAAAGGACTTAATGCTCTTAAAGATTTGCATCAAATTTTATTTGCAAAAATTTAAGTTAGTATTTTGATCAAATATTAGTTTTATTTTATATGTAAAAAATGATTTTTATTCATTTTTAGGAATTTTTCTTGATTTATGAAACTTTATTTAGCATTTAAATAATCATATTACCTGGTGGTATTTTATTTAACCTAAATTAGTGGATTTATATTTTTATTATGTAGAGATTACTTTTGTGATTACCTTGTTATTTTATTCGCATTTTTAAGGTTTTCCTATATTTTCTATAATTAAAATAAGTTCAGGGGTATATTTGTAATTTAGACATTTTAAACAACCTCCTTATTAAACATGGGCCTGGCCCACTGGCTGGCCCGGCCCGATCCGATCCACTAGGCTGAGCTGGCCTGATCCAACCCACTGGGTTGGGTCAAACCAACCTAGAGTCATTGGACCGGCCCCTATCAGCCCAGTCATCTCCCCTCTCTACCTCTCGACCTTATCCTTGGCGATGCCTTGGCGACGCCCTAGCGACACCATCGCCGCTATGATTCCGGCGGCTCCAGGCCCTCCCGGCTGACGCCGTGGTGTAGGGTGACGTTGCCGACAGTGCTACACCGCCCAACCCTCTTCGATTCGTGGCTCGTGCTCTCTGCTGGTGATGCTTTTGCCCTTTCCTCGGCATCTAGGGTTAGGAGCTCGCCGGCCATTGGGCGCTCTGATGCCCTATTGACGTCATGCTACTGCCTTGGTGATGGTGGGTATCACCCTATCTAGTGACCGCCGTGATTGCGGCTCGGCGAGGGTCGCAGCGCCCCTCTGGGATTCTCCTCGTGCCACCGTGTGTTGCTTCTTCTCCGGCCTCTTCTTCCTCTTCTCTAAATTCGTGAGGACCTTGAGTAAGCTACCTTGCTCTTCCCTCTGTGCTCACTAGCTTCTGCCTTTCTCGGCAGCCTCTGTGTGCTCCTAATGACAATCCCTAATTGGGTGCATGATCTGATTAGGGTTCATCCCTCTGGTTTGATTATTATAGCTCCATTAGACTGATTGTAAAACTATCCTAGACGTTTACTTACTTATGCCAGTGATGTGGCTATCACTATTGTTTCATGCCAGTGATTGTAAAACTTGGCTTTTACTATTACCTGTTTACTAGTTGATAGCCTGGTGAATCTTTCCCCTTTTCTTGTGCTGATGATCTTGATTTGAAGCTTGTTTGTTTAAAAGAACAGATACTACACCTAGCTGAAATTGGCCCCTTTAGTTACTCAATGATGTAACTAGGAACAATGCACTTCACTGTTCTCCATTGAGAGTAAAACTAACACACTAACCCCCCTTTCTCTTATTCTATCTTTTGTTTGTACTTTGCAGGAATCAGAGTGAGGAATGAAGACACCAGATAAAAGAATAGTTAGATATTAGACTAGGGTTTTATTTCAGTACCTTTGTATTCTTTCATTTTGACTTCTGTAAAGACATTGTAATAAGTATTTGTTTACTAAGATTCTTTTTACTGTGTGAAAATTGTTTCTGTAAAGACAATGTAATGGTTGTATTCTTGTAATAAAGAATTCTCTTTTGTATTTCCTTTCCTATTATTTGTGTAATTGTTTGAATGTAAGTTACTCTTATTATTTTGTTATAAAAGAACAATGTACTACTTCCTATATTCTAATTAATAAAAGAATTATTTTATATTATAATAATTCATTAATTACCTTTCTTTATAGTTTGCTTTTCTATTATTGTAAAAGAACTTTGTAATGCCTACTTCAATTAATAAGATTTACTTCTTTCCTTGGGTTACAATTATATACTTGTAATTATAACAATTCCTTAATCCCATATTTATATGAATTAAATTAAAGAATACTACTTTCTTATTTGTATTCTATTATTTTATTTATTACCTAGAAGATCAAATATTCTTTATTTCTTTTAAAATCTATTTTATTATTTATTTACTTTTAGGTAACTAAATTGTTTATTCAGAGTCAAAACTCAAACTTCTTCCGTCATAAACCATAAAATACTAAGGATCATGTCAAAATTCACCTCACGCATCTCAGATGATTTAAACCTAATTCACCCAAGTGGAAGAACTCTCATTTACTCTACTCTTTTGGGTTTGGCATGAAAATTCCCCGGATTTTCCATGCATGGATGCAATGCACACATCTTAACTCAGCTTATTTCTAAGCTCTAATGCTAGGATGTTATAGTAGGTGACAGGTTTTGTGAGCTTGTGAGCTTGTTCAATGATTAGAGAAATTGCTTTGATGCATGTTTAGGCCTCTTACAAGTCCCTATGAGTAGTTCCCTTCATTATGTATTCACTTTGCAATCACTTGTATAATGGGTGTCCTAAAATTTTAGAAAGAAGATGAATGAACACCAACTCAACCAGCATGAACTAAGGGTGCCTAAGGTTATGAAGGTTCACCGAGAGGAGGAAGTTTTTCCTTCCATCTATCCATGCCCTAAATTCATGAGGGCTGCAGGGATTTCTCAGGATTTCCATACTTTAATTGCTAATGCAGGATTGGAGCATTTTGTGGAAGATGAACCTTACCAATTTGTGAAACTAACTATGTCTGTGGTGCAGGACTTTTTATTTAGTTGCTCTTTGCCTAACCCCATGGTTCACTACAAAATTTACAATATAGCTGTCAACCTTCCTTTTGATGACTTTTGTGCAGCTATTAAAGTACCCAAGTGGGGATCGAGTGAAAGGATTAAAGAGCGACATGCACCACTCATGGAGTTGTATGCGGAGATTTTCCAAGGGAGCAGCTTCTCAAAGGAGAGTGGGAAAATTCGTAACATTCATCTCCCGTCTATTCGCTACTTTGCTTACTTTATTGCCAAGTGTGTTATCGCTAGGAAAACTGCTAATAAGTTATCCTCATATGAACTAGCATTCATCTCAGCTGCGTTAAAACGAGATAGAACTTACAACTTTGGTGCCTTGATAGCTTTCCATCTTGCCGCTAATTACGAGATAGGTGGAATTTGTGGAGGCCTCATCGCCTCTCATTTATTAGCTTTGCATGGTGTAGCGCCTCATCATCTAGACCTACAGTTTTCCATAGAGAGGCTTGGCCTTAATTCCATGATACAGCATAAATTTGTTTCTTCTTGTGCTAATTTGAGTGATTTGTCTTATGAAATAACCTTTCTCAAGGCTGGTTGGAGAAGGAGTAAGTCCGAGCGAGTTGTTCTTTTGCCTGCACCTGTTTTGTTTAACCTTGATACCAGGGTAGGATGGTCACTCATCGAGGAAGAACTCGATGCATACCTGGGGGAGCTCTCCCAACAGGAGCAGGATACTGGAAGGGAGGTTACAGTTGATTTGGTCCAGCCCTCGAATGAGGGGGAGTCTTCATATCAGCAGCCTACCTATGATTAGGGAGCTTCTTCTTCTTCCCAAGGGCCTAACCACAATCATTCTTATGACGACCCGCCTGCTTGGAACCCTTACCCGCATTGAGGTTGATAACCACTTAGGCCAAAAGCCTAAGCTTGGGGGAAGGTACACCGACATCACACTCATCTCCATATCATGTTCAGTCGGTACTTTGTATATCCATGCTTCGTTCTCTTTTTAGTTTTCGTTCTTTCTTTACTTTTGCTTTCTAAAACACAAAAATACCAAAAATATTTTCCTTGTTTTTTCTCTTTGTTTGCTTCTCTTTGCCTTGGGTTGCTTCTTCCGTTTGGCTTTGTCTTAATTATTTGAAAAACCCAAAAAGATTTTTTCTTTGCATGTTCTTCCTTTTTGTTCTTGCCTTTAAAAATCAAAAACACCAAAAATATTTGTTGTTCTTCTTTGGTTTTTGTGAAGTTTGTTGCAGGGTTCAGCAGTCCTCAGTGGAATTTGGTTCCATGTTATCATTCAAGCCACACAAGTGAAGGGCAATAATGAGGATTAATGACAACTTGAGGTGTGGTAAGAGGCTGGTAACGAACTCTATTTGTTTTCATTTTTGTACATATACTCATCATTGTGGGCATGCTTTCTTATGATTAGCTCCAGCTAGCTAATTGTTTGTAGCACGTCATATGAATGTTTGCTTGCATTGTTCTATTCATAACTTGGTATGACAATGGGGTATCCTCCTCTGAATGTTTCATTTGAATTGACTTGGCACATGCTCATGCATGCATATGACTAAAACAATAATTAGTTAAGCCTCGATGAATTATTTTTCCTCTGGGGACTTGAATCACTTTCATGCCATAATTAGTCATGTTTTGTTGCAAGCATGATTATGACAGTTATTGCTCTCTTGTTTGTCGCTCCCTTACTATTGCTAGCCTTCACTTGCACTGAGTATGAGCTCTACTCATGTTTCCAACTCCCCAAAACCAATATTTCCAAAAGTGTCCACCATACCTACCTATTAGCATCATTTGCTAGTCCGTGCATATTCAGTATGCCTTGTTTTCTTCCGAATAAAACGTTTGCTTAGTGTGAGAAAGTTAGTTAGTAAAGCTCTCACGAACTTGACGGCACACTTTACTTTCTTGCACTTAATAATCTTCAACCATTGTGTCCGTGTTTGTTGCGTATATGCTTGTGCTTTATGAGTTGAAGTTAGCAGAACCATGTATCATGGGGAACGCTTTCAACATTGCACTTATTATTCCGTTGATATCATGATTATTTTGCTTATGGATCCCGACGGTGTGAAATAAAAGAGGAACTTGTAAGATCATGGAGTTTGTATGTGTGTTAGAGAAACGCCTGGGTCGCTAGCCTAAGCCATGCCTAATCATGGTGGAAACTTGCAGCATAACCATAATGAGCACTCTATGAAGCATCTTCAATAAAACCCTATGCAAATAGCAAATAAAAAGATCGCTGAGATGCTCATTGTCTGCTTGCCTTGTCATTTTGATTATGGGATAGCTCCTGTATCATGTGCAAGGGGTACCCCGTTGGCGGTTCTCTATGATACATATGTACTTAAAATGACAAGAGCTTACTTGTGACTAAAGTTGAGTAGCATGAGGTTCGGTACTCGTAAGCAAGGGGCATGAGATTTCAACTTATAACTTGTCAAGCATATCCTCTTAGTTGTGTCACTTTAACCTTAACCATTTATGATAGGGGCAATGAGAGCTCAAAGCTAATGAGTACCATACTTTCAGCATTTGGAAGCCTTTCAAACTTTTCAAAACCTTTTCACTTCCTTGTAGAGTCATCACTTATTCTATGAGCACTTTCTTGAGAGCATAGTTGTCATTCTTAGTGTAATATGCTTGTCTCAAAATTTGGATTAATTGTGTCATGACTTTGATGCTTGTATCTTTGATATCTTTACTTCTAGTCTTCACTTGAACTTCAGAGGTGCCTTCTCATTTATGTTTGCCCTACGATCAAAGGCAAGCGAGATACCACTCTATCATACCTTTTTATGAGCATTGCAATGTTGCTTATGTTTATGTTTCATGCTACTTACTATTTTTGAGTTAGAATCTCTTCATAGCTTACAATGACAATTGAGTAACCTTATTTTCATACTCCTTATTATTAATTGACCAAGTACTTGATCATATGCTAAGAATATATACATCTTATGAAGCAAATGTGTTCGTGAAAGTTTCTTTTTTCGCACTCAGTTTTCAACTGAATTGCTTGAGGACAAGCAATAAGCTAAGCTTGGGGGGAGTTGATACGTCCAAAACGTATCTACTTTCCTGAACACTTTTGCTATTGTTTTTCCTCTAAACTTGTGTGATTTGGATACAACAAACACGGACTGACGCTGTTTTCAGCAGAATTACCTTGGTGTCTAGTTTTTGTGTAGAAAATCAACTATCAGAAAAATCCCGGAAAATATTCCAAAAATCCTATTTCACCAGAAGATTCATGGAGCCAGAAGACGAGACGGAGGAGGGCCATGAGGGGCCCACACCACTTGGCCACCCAGGCCAGGCCAGGCTGTGCCTGGGGATGGTGTGGCTGCCTCGATCATCCCCTCGGCTTCCCTGTTTGCCTATAAGTTGCCTCTTGACCTAAAAACCAAGGGGTGTTCTTTCACAAACCACACATGGATCCACCAGAGTTCTTACATGCCTGTTCATTTCATAAACCACAACTAGAGTCAGTGAATGTCTGTTCTTTTCACAAACCACATAAGGATCCACTAGAGTCATTGGATGTGTGTTCTTTTCACAAACTACATATGGATCCACCAGTGTCATTGTATGTGTGTTCTTTTCATATACCACATAAGGATCCACCAGTGTCATTGGATGTGTGTTCTTTTCATAAACCACATGAGCATGAGTGTTCTTTTCACAAACCACATATGGATCCACCAGTGTCATGGAATGTGTGTTCTTTCCCTAAAACACATATGGATCCACCAGTGTCATTGCATGTGTGTTCTTTTCATGGACCACGGCTAGATTCATTGCATGTCTGTTCTTTTCACAAACCACATATGGATCCACTAGAGTCATTTCATGTGTTCTTTTCATTAACCACAGCTAGAGTCAGTGGATGTCTGTTCTATTCAAAAACCACATAGGGATCCACAAGTGTCATTGAATGTGTGTTATTTTCACTAACCACACATGGATTCACTAGTGTTATTGCATGTGTGTTCTTTTCATTAAGCATAGTTAGAGTTAGTGAATGTCTCTTCTTTTCGAAAACCACACATGGATCCACTAGAGTCATTGCATGCCTGTTCTTTTCATAAACCACAATTAGAGTCTTTGCATGTCTGTTCTTTTCACAAACCACAGATGGATCCACCAGTGTCATTGAATGTGTGTTCTTTTCCTAAAACACGTATGGATCCACGAGTGTCATTGCATGTGTGTTCTTTTCATGAACCATAGCTAGATACATTGCATGTCTGTTCTTTTCACAAACGACATATGGATCCACTAGAGTCATTTCATGTGTTTTTTCATTAACCAAAGCTAGAGTCATTGGATGTGTGTTCTTTTCACAAACCACATATGGATCCAGAACTGTCATTGCATGTGTGTCTTTTCATGTACCACAAATAGAGTCAGTGAATGTCTGTTCTTTCACAAAGAACACATGGATCCACCAGATTCATTGCATGCCTATTCTTTTCATAAACCACAGTTAGAGTCATTGCATGTCTGTTCTTTTCACAAACCACATAAGGATCCACTAGAGTCATTGGATGTGTGTTCTTTTCATAAACCACATATGGATCCACCAGTGTCATTGAATGTGTGTTCTTTTCACAAACCACACATGGATCCACCGGAGTCATTGGATGTGTGTTCTTTTCATGAACCACATATGGATCCACCAGAGTCATTGCATGTGTGTTCTTTTCACAAACCAAATATGGACCCACCAGTGTCATTGCATGTCTATTCTTCTCACAAACCACATATGGATCCACCAGAGTCATTGCATGTATGTTATTTTCACAAACCACATATGGATCCACCAGTGTCATTGCATGTGTGTTGTTTTCATGAACCACAACTAGAGTCAGTGAATGTATGTTCTTTTCACAAACCACATACGGATCCACCAGTGTCATTGCACGTATGTTCTTTTCATAAACCACATATGGATCCACAAGTGTCATTGCATGTGTGTTCTTTTCATGAACCACAACTAGAGTCAGTGAATGTCTGTTCTTTTCACAAACCACACATGGATCCACCAGAGTCATTGCATGCCTGTTCTTTTCATGAACCACAGTTAGAGTCATTGCATGTATGTTATTTTCATAGACCACATATGGATCCACCAGAGTTACTATATGTGTGTTCTTTTCATGAACCACAACTAGATTCATTGCATGTATGTTATTTTCACAAACCACATATGGATACCCTAGAGTCATTTCATGTATTCTTTTCATTAATCACAGCTAGAGTCCTTGGATGTGTATTATTTTCACAAACCACATAGGGATCCACCAGTGTCATTGAATGTGTGTTCTTTTCACTAGAGTCATTGCATGTGTGTTCTTTTAATGAACCACAACTAGAGTCAGTAAATATGTCTTCTTTTCACAAACCACGCATGGATCCACCAGAGTCATTTGCATGTGTGTTCTTTTCATAAACCACATGGATCCACCAGTGTCATTGAAATGTGTGTTCTTTTTATAAACCACATGGATCCTAACCTTAGGAGAGCCCTAACCTTAGCCCCCAATGCTGGAGGCCGTTAGACCGAGTCTTCTAGAAGGCACGCCCTAACACAATTGTTCTACATGACGATTGCTACATACCGTTCGATTGGGGCGCTTGGATGATTGGGATGGTTCTTCGTAAGACATGATTGGCCATGCTTACTGTCCGCTTGCTTTGGAGAATCTGGCAGCACCGCGCACTCCCCTTACGAGTCCCCTTTACTTCTCTTCCTTCCCATACTTCTCTTCCTTCCCCTTGAAGTCACTTTCCCCACCTCTCTCCCATCCTGCCATAGCCATAAGCTGACGGTGCCTCCAGCCCAGTCCCCCACCCCCCCTCTCGCCATGGGTTCAAGGGGAGACGGTGAGGAAACGCGTCATGACGATAGGGACGGTGATTTCGATGTGAGTCGTCTCATCTCTATCATCTGTGGACAATTATCTATTTTGAGCTAGATCTACTCTGTTTACTGATACACGTATGATGTGTTAGGCTAACCAGACGCTGTACGACTCCGACTATCACGGTTTAGCGAAGGAAGACAGTCCTCCGCTATGTAAATATGGATATGTCCCCGCTAAATTTGTAGCGTTCGAAGGACGAAACGCAGGCAGGAGGTTTTTACAGTGTCAAGGACATCGTGCAATGATGCAAGGCAGAGGTTGCGATGTTGTCAAATGGGTAGATCCAGAGTGGCCCAAATCAATGAAGAAAACGCTGGACAAACTATGGGATATGACTGTTGAGTTGAAAGAATCCATAGTCAGCTCACTTCTTGACAGTGCTGAGATGAAGCTATTTGACCAAGTTGAGACAACCAAGCTTAACCGAGATCTCAGGAGGGTCAAGCCAAGGTTCGTAAATTCGAGAAGGAGAGGGACGTGGCATTGGCCCTAAAGGCTAAAGTAGAGCAAGAACTGACTCAAGCAAGGAATGAACTTCACCAGGCCAAAGTCCTGCAGTTCACAACTATGAGTATTGACAAGTGAATGAGGATAAATGCATAGAAACAATTGAAGCTGTGCAAGGAAGATGCTAAAAGGAAGGAGCAGACGATTCGATCCTTGCTCTCGCGGGAAGATGCACATCGGGCTAAGATTAGGAAGATCAAGGAGATGTGTGATAACTAGTTCTATTTAGCTTGAGATCCGTACTTTTTAAAGTTGTAATAGTAGTACTTGTATATACTAGCGATCTGAAATAGTGGTCTCGGAGTCCTGGGAGAAAAAATTGGTCGCAAGTTAATCTGTCTTAACCCTGGATTACTTCCTTTTGTCTGATGATGGTGCTACTATGATATTGATGGTTTGTTTAAACGTAATCTACGTGGATTGTGCCGCATGTAAATGGCACAACCAAAATTTATAAATTGGAAGCATGTACACCCTGTTACTGGAGATCCGGAAGCTTTGCCAGATGCAGGGGATGCAGGAGCATGGGAGGGGATGAGATAGACGGACTCAAGATTATGCTAGAAAGTGGTACCAATTTCCTCATCATCTGGGCATTATCGGTTGCCATTTCTGTTTATGTTGTCATGTCGTTGTGTAGCTACTGAAACAAGTTGTTGTTTCGTGGAGTGTAGCAGCTTAAATAATTTATTTCTATGCCACTAACATTCCATCGAATTTGGAGACCTCCTGCCCCTCGGTAGTCGTGGAACCGGTGCTGCGTGTTTTCAGATAGTAGTGGCACAATCACAATTTCGGAATCAACTACTGACTCGGGCGTTTCCAAACCCTAAGTCACAGTACATTTTACTCCGAGAACATGGGTAGATTGTTTCGCCCGAAAAGTTCCACACACAGATCTCTAGAATTTAACCGAATTACGTATATATAGGTTCAAGTTTAACACATTATTATGCATCTTCATTGCCAACAGCCTCCTTCTCCCGCCTGGGTGCCAAGCCTTCACGTCCACTGGCTTCTTCATTTCTTTCCTTCTTCCTCTTCCTCGGTGCCAATTTTCTTAGCTTCACGTACTCTGCATTGCCGGAACAGTCAGCACCAGAATCGTGTCCAGCATAATCTTTCCACTCATTTTTATTTTCTTCCGGTAGCAAAATGACTGACCTGGCAGTCATGTTTCTAACCTTGCGGCGCTTCCTGTCAAAAAAACAAGACTGTTGCATAACTGTCTAATATCTACAGAGTAAATAAAACAAAAATTACAATAAAGCATAAACATGTGAACCCCAAGAGACTTTTGCTTACCAGGAGCTAATTGGATTCGAGCGACCATCCTGTCCAAGAATAGAAGGGTGACTCCCAGTTGCAGCAGCTTTCACATCCAGTACATCACAATTCAGCTCAAACATGCAAGCCAAAGCATACCTTTTCATCAACCCAATTAGCTGATTGTCACACGTTAGAGGAACCATGATGCCTCGTTCATTCATGAAGCTGAACTTTGCAGTCTGCTTCGGTCATATTTCATCATGATTACGCAGAGCAGCAACCATACGAGGGATAGTGCAGATCTACGCATACGCTTCTTTCATCATGATACAGTGGTGTCCATACCACTTTCCCTTCACCCTTGCTGATTTAGAGTCGTACCTAAAGAGGGCTACCATAACCAGGTAAGGGTGGTCCGTGAAGATCCCACTTGATAGAAAACTGTGAACAAAATATGTTTGTCAGCGTTGGGCTAACAAACAATTTTAGGTTCAGTAGCCAGCTAGCAGTTATAGTTAGTGTGAATAGCAAAGAGAAGGGTAGCTCACCCGTATGTAGCCAGAACTTCTTCTTCCTTGCTAGTAGGATCTGCCATCCTTCGAGCTGCTCAGCTCGTCGGCGGCGGAGGCGGGCTAGAGCTAGAGCCTCGCAACGGCGGCTACGGCATGCGCCATTGGATCTTGGGATCAGCGAATGGGCACAACAACTTGGCACCGGAATTCAAATGTTCGAAGGGATGGTTCTGCCAGGAGGGTGGATTTCGACGCCGCCGGTGTTAGGGGAAAGGAGGGAATGGATTTGTGAAATCGGTCAACGCATCCAAGCCACTTAGTTCCTCGATTTTCCTAAGAGGTTACCGCGTTGGCGCTCGTGTCACGGACAAATGACCGACATGTGGGTCTCGACCGTCTACTTCACGGGGCAGTTTAACAGAATGTTTGAATTTGGTAGGGGTGAGATGATTTTGCCTCGAAATGGCCCTCTCAGTAGTTGACAGCCCAACTTTACAAAACGCGGCAATTACAGGCAACTTGGATACCGCGATGCACTCTCCGAAGAACTTTCGGGCCGCAATCCAACAAACCACTACGTGGTGTATCACTTTTTTGTCATTATTACTCTCGAGGACTAGTAGTTTGGAGGGATTTCATTAGCAAAATCGACCTCGAACTTATAGTCCGAAAGGAGCAACTCAAGAAGAATTTTCACCTTGAGAGGGAGAGCTCTTGCTTCATATGAGAGATGGGTTACAGATGATCCTATGGGGTGCCTTTTATATTCTCAAGGAGTTGTACAAATGACCACCAGTATAAGGACAACTTGGTCTATTCTAGGGAATGTCTAAAGAGACCCTAAGCAGGAGTGAAAAGAAAGAGCTTTTTAGTCTTCCTTGACCGATACACTTGGCCCATGTAATCCCGGCACTAATGGACTTAATGAGCCGCATTTTCTTCTCTCAAGCTTCTTATTTTTCTTTTGTTCTTTTTATATCACTTTGCCCTTCTCTTTTATGCTGGTATTTTTTCGTGGGTGCCCTTGTATTATCGTTGTATGGCGGATGGAGTCATGGAGAGGGGACTCAGTGAGCAGGTTTTATTCCCCACAATGGTCTACATTGGCCACTTGGTAAAATCCGCAATCCATGCACTCTTTGTCTTTGATAGGCGCCTCGATGATCCCCGAATGGTTGCATATTTGATGGCTATGAGCTCCAATGGATAAGTGCAAAGGATCACAAAGTCTGCTTCTCTTGGTGACATGAGAGATATGGCGAGAGAAAAATAGACAGATTTTTCAAACTGATGAGCTAACTGTTGAGGGCCTGGTTTTGAGAATCAAAGATGAGGCAGTACTATGGAACATACCTGGAGAAAAAAAATCTCTTCGACCCTGGTTTAGTCCTTTTGAGTTGTTTATTTTTGCCTTTCTGTTCTTTGTTTTTTGGGGTGTCCTGGCCCTTGCCTTATTTTTCCACTCACTTTCGTTTGTAATAAATATTCTATCTAACCAATGAATTCAGCAGCTCTCTTTCTAACATTTAAAAAAATAAAAAACATAGATGGACGGAGTGCTTAAATAATTCAGCCGTAACAATTAAAACTCATTCATGGATGAAGTAAGTTCTTTTTTTGGAGTCAAACCAAAAGACTGATTCTGAAACTTAAAAGTAAAAAAACTTAAATCGAGTAACTTAGGTTAAAGAAGATGAATGGCGGTGGTAAGGCTCGGCCAACAATGGCGGCCTTCCGGTTCCATGTCCAAAACGACTCCCTCTGTTTTAAAATATAAGATGTTTTAGCTTTATAAAAAAAGTGTATCTAGTCCCCTTTTAGTGTTGGAGTGAACCTACATACTAAAAAGATCTAGATAAACTCCCTTCACAAAGCTAAAATATCTTATATTTTGACATAGAAGTGGTACATCTTTGACCGCAAGGCTGCATATTGCAGGCTCGCTCTATGTTTACGGTAAATGCCGCACAAGACATGGGTGAAAAATGCACGAGGCCGCAATTAATTCACGAGGCTCGCCGTATGTTTACGGTAGAGGCCGCACAAGCCATGGGTGGTGGTGCCCTGCGTAAAGAGCTGTCTGATTGGCGATGGAAAATGCACCTCATTTTAACACAGCGAAAAGAACTACAAGAGCTATTGTTGTTGAAACTCGGAGAGTGAAAGGCCACATGCCCACATGGAAGAACGAAAGGTAACCGTAACGGAAGGGAGACTGCTGAGCTTCATCGTCATTACTCCGGCGCTGTCGGTCTCATTTTTTTTTTTTTTTGACCTAGGTATTGTGATATTTTGCTTTGCAACGATGCAACGAAGGAGAAACTGCAGTGAAGACGATGATGGATCAGTCCGGTAAAGAAAGCTAAAGTGGGCCATAAAACCATTCGAGACAGCATCAACGGGAGGCCATAAAAGATAGTTTTTCAGCGCAACGGCCCATGAGGGAATCAACAGCTTCATGGTCAAATTGGGCCGGTTAACTAGAAATTGTTTATCTCAATCCCTCGAGCAGCAGCCCAGCAACAGTGAGCGGGACGGGACGGGGCGTAAAAAGGTGCCAACGATGCCAAGTGGGACTAAGGGCATCTTCACCGGGCCGATGCAATCTGAACGCGTCCGTGTGGACATGCGGGACGTGCACGATCTCTCAGTAGCACTACTCATTCAGATCGACGCGTCCGGCTCGACCCATCGGAGCACCAAATTTGCATGACTTATGCGTCGGCCCGGACACGGGCGGACTAAGGGCGTGTCCTCTCCGCGCGCACAACTTTCCCACCCGTCAGCGACCATAACACGACAGCGAGTCAGAGACAACCGTGACACTGATTTAGACGCAACTGCGGCACTGATTCAGTGGCACGGGCGGCAGCCTGACCGGTGGCACCAAGTCAGACGCAACCGCGACAGCCTTCGCCATCAATGCCGACAGGACGGGACACCGCCTGAGTTCCCGCACTGGTATTGGTGGCAAAGGCGCGAGAACCTGTGCGCGCTCGCACGGGGCAGGGGCTACTTAAGCAGGCCCCTGCGCCTGTCGATGCCGCACTTCCCTCCTCTCCTCTCGCCATCGCCATCGCCATCGCCAGGGCCTCCAGCACCGCCCGTCGCCACAACCACCGCCACCGGCAGCGATTAAGAAACCATGATGGTTCAAGAAGGGGAAGAATGGCCAAGAGGCGGGCGGTTTCGGCTCGAGTGGCCGGCGCAGGAAGGGGAGCGGCATACCAGCCTTCCTTCGGGGTTCCCGACGCGGCCGCAGGACTTCGTTGACCTCCCCGCCGCGCGGCAGAAGGAGGGGCCCGGACGCGGCCGCCGCTACTTCCGCGTGGCGGAGTGCGAGTGGCGATGGAGGGAGGGAAGAGGCATCGCCCACGATGTCTCCCGCCCCACGGGCTGGCACCTCAACCGGGATCAGGTGCCTGTGATGCCCGCGTCTAAGGAGGGCAAGGGCCTGGAGGAGGAGATCGATGGTGAGAATATCAAATGGCTTGTGGTGGCTCTAGGTAGCTCAGTCTTACTGTTTATTAACCTGGATTAATTGTGTGGCCCAGGAATTCAGGATCTAACCAAACTATGAACTTAATACTCTCTCCGTCGTAAAATAAGTGATGTGGGTTTGTCTAGATTCGAATGTATCTAGACACGTTTTAATTTATAGGTAAATGTAAATTAAAAAAATTCAAGTCACTTTTTTTTAGGACGGAGGGAGTATTTCTTGGTGTTATGGAGAAATTCCCAACAAATTCTTTGGGATAACCTACAAAGACGTGCTTATCCGACTTTGGTTGTAAACATTTTACTTATGCATAGCATACCAAAATTTAAGAAAAGACAATTCGGGTTTTATCCCAAACCATAACTCATATGGTGTCATTTCAACGGATCACGATGGTTCTCTTTTCAGTGTAAAAGCGGCAGTCTCTAAAGCTTCAATCCTTAAAACATAATGGAAGTTTTATAAATGACACCCTTGATCTTACCATGTCAAACATGGTTTGATTTTATCTCTCGAATATGCCATACTCCTATGGTTTATCGGGAAACACAAATCATGGAACAATTCCTCAAGTCTTAGGTGTTTTTGCTAAACATGTAACTCAAATATCTTCCTTTATGATCGAATCATAAACTCTTTATTTTCTTGTTACAATGATTTTCCACTTCAGCTTAAAAGTCTTTGAACAATTTTCAAATGTTTCATACTTCTTCCTTGTTAAGTAAATATACAGATATATTCACTCAAATTTTCGGAGAAAGCATATGAAGCAAAAAGATCCATTGCATATGGCTACACATAATGGACTTATGCACATCAGCATGCACAATTTCCAATAAGCTAGTCATCCGTTCCTCTTTGGCCTATGAACGGAGTTTCAATTATCTCGAGGAAAGTCTCACATGCGTCAATTGATCAAAATCAAGGACACCAAAATTCCATCAACATGGAGTTTCTTCATGTTTTCTTTCAAATATAATTCAAACAGCGATGTCACTTCATAAGTGATCTTTCAATCATTTGTCTTGCGACATTTTAGCAATAGTGTTTATGGATGTGATTTCTCCAACTAGACTTGTAAAAGTTCATCCATCCTTTATGGAATACGGTAATTATTTGAACAACCATTGTTCTCATAATACCAGAACAAAATAAACATTATTTAAACAAATCTTGAAGGCTTGGTTTGATGACAACGAAAAACACAATAACCCTTTATTTGTTTTCGATGAACATCATCACTCATTCTCTTGCTGGTTACTTAGGCCATTGTAGTTCATGAATTGCGTTGTCCTGTATGACACTACATACCAACCAATTCGGTATCCAATACCGGTATCCAATACCTCATAACCACATTGTTTAACAAGCAAGGAATATAGCCATAACATGTATATCTTCTATATACCCAAGTTGGACATCTCCAACCTTTTATTTTCTGCCAAATATTTTATAGATTCTCTTTTAGCAATTCCTTTTTCTTTTAAAAGAATCTATCAACATCAATAGTGGTGTCATCAACATGACACATGGTACAAAGCGTATATAGTCAACTACTAATACCTTTGGACTTGCACTTTGAAGTGGACCACCATCATCAAATGTTTTGCATTCTTTCAAAAATCCATTCTTTAGTAATCTATTAGTGTAGTAAACATTTTACTTACATCTTCTATTCATCCTTATCATGACAACTTTCATGATCAAGCTACTATAGCCTATAAGGAAGAATCACGAGTATATATCAGTTCCCAAAACCTTTTTGGTAGATTCGGATGCCTAGCATCTCCATCCTTCACAAATTCTCATACAATATGAGAACATGTATTTTTCTAAATTATACTCTATCATAATGCAACCAAAAACATTGTTTCAGATATCACAATATCTTTCACACATGATGGTTTCTGAAACAATTTCCAGCTCCAATATAATCTTGATATTAAAACAACTTTTTGAATATCAGTAATCATGGAGGCAAACATGATACTTTAGATACTAACATTGGAATTCTTACTCTTGATTTAATACTACTTATTAAACTTCATGGAGTAAATAGAGTTTTCTGAAAGTTTGAAATAGGACTTATAAACTTTAAATTGACATTCAAAACAATACGATACCAGTTCGTAAAGTAAATATCCAGAATTCTATAGTTCTATTATCTCAAATAAAAAACTAAGCATAAGGTAGAAAACGAATGCCAATGACTATAACAAACTATGCAAATTCACTTTGATTTAATTTATGACAAATTTGGTTCGACTAATCCAAATTAGAAATGAACTCCCACTCAAAAACGACATCCCTCGTGCCTTTTTGGTGATTACATGAACCAATTCCACTACACCAAGTCCGATCATCACGTGAGTTGATGTAGCTTCAAAGGCGAGCATCTATATGGGCATCATATCAACTATATGACTCATTCTTAACCTTTTGGTCCGTGTTCCGAGGCCATGTCTGTACATGCTAGGCTCGCCAAGTAAGAACCTTAGTACTCGCATGTGTAAAACTGTCTTACACCCGTTTGTATGAAAGCGTAGTGTCGAGTACACCCGATCATCACGTGATGTCTCGAAATACGATCCACAAAACGGTGCATACTTAAGAAAGAACACATTTTTATCTTGATATCTAAAAGAGGGATCATCTTACAATGCTACAGAAAGCGCCAAACTAGCAGTATAAGATGCTAACATCTAATGTGTAAAGTGAGATGATATGGTCCATGCATTTGATCTCTATCACTTGCATTGTGGTATGATCTCTATCATTCCTTTGTGTGTAATGCCAAGGTCTATGGAACTTACATGCTGAGTGTGTTGTAGGAGTATCTATCATACATCTACTTACAACAATACCATATCAATACACTAGCCCAGCAACGATCTAAACTAGATGCCTCTAATTTATCAATTGCAAGTTTTACGTGGCTTAGGGCTTTCGGAGATAGAACCATTCTTACCTACGAACATGAACCACAACGAGGATAACTAAGTTATTAGCAACTCGTTGTGAATGAGATATTGACTATAGTAGGAGTGACAGACACCCGCCAACCACTTATGCAAAACAAGTTGCATGTCAGTCGTGGAACCGGTCTCATGTACGATGACATATAAGGTTGGTCCGGGCCGCTTCATCCCACTATGCCACCAATATCCAAAATACATAGAAGATGCAATAACATGATCATCATCGCCCACATATCAACATATGTGTACTACCCGTGCTAAGAACCTACGCATAGATCAGTCTCTGATACCACTGTTGGGTCTGCAACATAGAAAACAAAAAATTTCCTATGGTGTGAACTACACGCCAAGATCTATCTACTAGGTACAAAGCAATGGGTGGACATACATCCAACGAGAACTTACCCTCGTAGAAAACGAGCTTTGTTAACGATTAGGAACTCGTGGTTGATGTAGTCGTACACTTGCCGATCTCAAGATCGTGATGAAGTCCAGCAGGTCCGGCTCCAGCTAGTCCATCAGATCCAGCTCTAGCACCACCAAGTCCAGCACCGCAAAGCAGCGGTGGATCCGTGATCGCACACACGTCCGGTACCCCGACAACCTCCAACCCTCGCTCCAGCAAAGGAGCGGAAGCAGCAACTCCTTTCCAGATAAAGCCACCGGGAACATGTATCTCGCTAATCCGAGACCATGGGGGAATAATACTAGAGGGGGAGAGATCCTTCACAAGGAGGTGTGTGTGAGAAGTGAGGAGGGGGTGGCCTTTTATAGGAGGAGGGGGGTGCCCCTCCTTCATGGCCGGCGCATGGAGGAGGTGACCCTTCACCTCCTCCATTCATGTGGTGGTAACTCCCTCCACATAAATTTGCCCCTTCACATTCTCTTTTAAAGTCTCCACTTTAAATGCATTAAATTTCTCCAAATTTAATGCTCTCTCATTTAATAAAACTCTTTTATTAATTTTATTGAGAAAATTACTTTAATTAACAAACATTCACATAAAACCCCCTGCAACATTTCAATATTACATGCAGAACCAATTTCAGCAATTTCACCCGAAACAGTTTCGGTGTCTATTGAAATAATTCCAGCGCTTTTTTAAATCTTTATCTGAAACATATTTGCTCCAAATGGTGTCGGTATCCCTTAAGTGTGTCACCCTATGGTTCGCGAATAATGCAGACATGATCGAGACCCCTCTCAGATCAATAATCAGAAGCAGGACCTGGAGATCCATACTGACTCCTACACATTCAACGATGACTTCTGTGATCGTGAGAACCTTTAACGCTTATAACTAAATCCCTTTGTCCCTCGATATATTACATGTCCGAGATTCGATCATCGGTATCTCCATACCTAGTTTGATCTCATTACCGACATGTACTCTTTTCTTGTTCCCGTGATATAACATTCTAGTGATCACATCACTTGCTTGCAAGCTATTTCAATGTGATATCGCCGAGAGGGCCCAGAGAATATCTATCCGTCATCTGGATTGACAAAATCCACTCTTGATTCATGAGCCTCGACATAACACCTTCGTAGTACTGAACCCATCTTTATAGTCACCCTGTTACGGTGTGACGTTTGATGTTATCAAGATACTCTTCCGGTGTTAGCAATTAACATGATCTCATGGTCTAAGGATAAAGATTACTTCGTATGATGTTATAGCAATATAAACATAATTACTTGATCGTAATGCTATACTTCGGATGAATGTTCATCACATCATTCCACCAATGGTGTGACCTTGTTATTAACAACATCCAATGTCCATGATCAGGAAACCTTGATCATCTTGTTAATCAACAAGCTAGTCTATAAGAGAGGCATGACTAGGAACCCTTTTTGTTTATTAAACACACATGTATTGATGTTTTCGAATCAATACAATTCTAGCATGTAAAATAAACATTTATCATCAACATGGAATAAGATAATAATCACTTTATTATTGCCTCTTGGGCATATTCCCTTCACGGTCTTCATTGATGATGATGCCGCATGACCTCGTACGCGGTGATGAGCGTGCATGCGACTCTGCATCCCGCTTCACCGGATGGAGCAGCATGGGTCACGACGATTGGGCTGGCGCCGAGCCGAATGAGCGCGACACCGAGGCTGAGGATGACGAAGAGACGCCGCCCATCCTCCTAGGCATCCATGTGGCTTCCTGGTGCCTGGCTGCCGTCTGCGACAAGTGCGGGGGATAACCCATCTTAGGGCGATCACCGGCGGTGATGTGCTCGAGGACGGCCGCCAACATGCGGCCTGGTGTGCTCCACCACCGACACCGTCCTGCGGCATTGTGTCGCTTCGGCAGCGGGCCTCCTCTGTAACATCTCAATTTTAGCAATCCTGATTAGTTGTCCAGAATGCAAAAATCAGGGGGAACAAAAACTTTTTCTTATTTAGTGATGCGATGTTTGCTTGCTTGTTTGTTGATGCTTATGCATTGAGTATGTAGCAAAGGATATACTCCTTACCTCAACCTCAGTTGACAAAAGCTATTTAAGAAAAACTGTCTTGGCTTATGTTTCATATTCTCAAATGTTCTGGCATTTCAAAAAGCTGAGCCAAGTTGCATTTTGCAAACCAAACTATTTTAGTAACTTCTATTAAAAAAACTATGGATATTCATAAGATATAATCTCCTTATGTGTCCAAGACAGAACCTTCCCAATTCTCTTACCTCTAGGTTTCTCTAAAAACCTTTTTATAAAACTTTTGAACTCTACTCTTGGTAGATGTACCAAGGACCTTACCTTGTTCAAACTCCAACCTATTCAAAATACCCATCCTTACCTCAAGCTAGGCTTGATGGTAACTCTAGTAATAGTTTGAGTTACTTGTTAAGATGAATTGCCTTAATCTGCTATCTAATGATTTGCCTTGTTCTGATGTTTGACGTGTATGTTTAGGACTAGTATGAGCTACTCTAGGGGCTCATCAACTAGAATCTAGCTAACCCAAGAATATCAACCCCAAGCAAGTTTCCAAAGCTGGATCTGATCCCTAGCCATTAGGTGATCATCTAAACCCTTAACCAAGTCACTTCTGAATTATCCTTTCTAGAAGCTTCCAATTCAATGAAGACCAATTCCAAGAATGGATCCTTCCTACTCCATCTAAACTTCAACATCATATCTTTGATGATGATTTGGAACCTTGCATCCTCTCAAAAATCATCCCCTCTTAGATTCTAATCAAAACCCCAAATCTGCCAAATTTGGCTAAGTCTAGAAAACTATTATCAACATCACATAAATGAGACTGTCTCTTTCTCAACCCTTGTGCACTTTTGAAAATGCACTTGAATCATCTTGTAACCATCCTAAGGACTACCAAGGACCACTCTTGAACTTGGCTAGATCATCTTTTAACCCACTTGTTCTTGACGATTTTGCAGGCAAGAAAATAATCTTTTCTACAAATCTTATCAACAAGCCTACTTTGGAAGAAGCTCGCACCTACATGTTATCTTCTTTTCACCAACTCTTTGCATTATTATGTTCTACTCATGAAGATCCCTACTACACTTGTTTCAAAATGGATCCTTGTGCTTCCAAAACCCACAATGTTTTGAAGGTTACTTAATAACCTGCTTTGGCACCCTTATTTTATTCAAAGTTTGAAATCAATCTTTGGAGAACTCAACCCTGATCAACCTCAAACCCCTGTACCATGGTGATCCTAACTTGGTCTATATATCCATATAGCCCATGACCCAAGAGGAGCTTTGAGCTCTAGGATACAACCAAGTTTTGGTGGCATAAAAATAACCTTGCCTAAGATCCTATATCTCTTGCTTTCCTTCCAAATCAAGTTGGATTTCCAAAAGTCAATCTTGAAAATGGTAGATACAACATGTGGACATCATCTACCTGGGTTATAAAATTTTATCAAATCTTATCCATAATTCTTTGGCCCAAAACAATTAAATCCATCTAGTTAACAAAACCTCCATATCTTAATCTATAAAAGAAAGTTTGGTTTTCTCCAAAGCATATCCCCATATTTAAGCTCATTTTAAGTCTAAGTATCATACCTTATCTTCCCAGTTCAAAAATACATATTTTTGAATAGTTTCAAATAATTCTTTTTTCCCATTTTCTTAATTGCCAGAAACAAGAAATAATTCCTTAAAAATACTTTTGCCCTTCAATAAATCTTGGGAAAATTCTCCTAAGTGTTCATTCATATTTGGGACCATCTTAAACCAAAATCCCACCTTGGTCAATTCAAAAATCTCAAATGAATTCCATAAAACACATTCAGCAATTTTTGGATAAGTGATATAAAAGTGATCTAAAGTGAGCCAATAAATCCCAAAAAATTCTTGGAGATACACCCTAATCACATACATCTACCAGCACCTTTATCCCATCTTGCCAAGATCAAGTTTTAAAACTTCCTTGATAATCCTCATTATGGCAAAGATTTGACAAAATCCAAAACTATGATCTAAACCCCACCAAACCTTCATAAACTTGCCACACACTTCTCCTCAGCACAGGAAACCTCTCTGGTCGGTGCCACTGTAGCTCAAATCTCTCTCTTGTCTTTTGCCTTTGGAAAGAAGGGAGACATAGCCTAGGTTTTGTCTTGCCCTCTTAAAATTATTGTAGCAGCACTCCACTCCTCCTCTACCCCTAGGCTCGTGCCAGAAATCCTCACAACACCTCCCAACACCGCCCTCATTGCCCAATCATAGCCCTCCCTTCTCCTCCCTCGCCATTGTAAACGTGGTGCACAATAAACCGACCCACTTCGTTTTATAAGGCCAGAGGCTAGTGCCACTCTCCCCTCCTATCCCATTTCCCTCTTTGGCCACCAGAGAGCCCCCACCCAGCTCCTCGCTTCTCCTCTGGCTCTCGCTCGCCATGAACATGAAGAATACTCCTCCTAGGATACTTGCTTGCATGCATGAGTGTGGTCTACCTAGACCTTCCCCAGCACCTCAGATCCCGTCCAAATCCCTCATATCACTCCCCAAGCTCCCTCACCGAGCCCATGACTCTACATGTCGCGGAAGAAGCAGAGGTTCTCCTCTCGGACAAGTCACATTATCTAGTTCGTATGCTCGCTCCTCTGCCTTTCTCTTTCTGCATGTCGGCGTAATAAGACCCCCTGGCCCTTCGACATCTAAACCTGCCTCTTTTACTCTCTCAGGACAACCCCTATTGCCGGCCGGTGGACCTTCGACGAGCTCACCTCGGATGCCGTCGCACGAGGACCGCCCCAACATGGAAGCCCCTACTTCCACCCATCAATGGTACCGCCGCGGAATAACGCGTCTTAATGTGGCCTCCCTGCCTCTGCTCCACCCCTGGGCGAGCCATCCCCATCGTCTCCCTAAACAAGCTAGGGTTTCCTCGCCTCACTGATGTTAGGAGGTCGACGATGACCCTCCTCCGTTGATCAGGGTCAAATCGTGTGGCGTAGGTTTCCTCTTACCGCTTTGTCAACCACTGTCCCTAGCAAGCCCCCCCCAGGAATTTCGAACATGGACTCCCGTGCACGGTGGCGCTAAGATGGGACGACCCGACGCAACACTAGCTCCAGGTTGTTGGTCTCGGCCCAACACTTGTTCTTTTCCTTAAACTCTTTTTTTTGTCATAGACCTGATAACTAGTTGTTTGGATTAAATACTAAATAAAATGTACAATACCTAGGTATTCCCATATATAATATTCTGCATGTCCCATATGGTTTTCCTAAACATGCAGAGCCAGCCTTGTTCTGAAATTATTTTTGATATTTTGTGAGAATTAACCAACTAAATAGTATCCTCTGTACAAATTAAATTCCCTAGTAAGTTTTATTTTTCCAAATTGGGTAAAACACACTTACTGTGGTAGGTAGCCAATGTAACAACCTTTTGGCACTGGTCTCATGCCAAGTGGAACAATAATATTACTTTGGCAAAAATAACAAAAACATGACATTTCTGCCTTTAGAAAATTCCTTAAGGCAAACTATAACATGTTTTGAGTTGATTCCAACTCGCATTGATGGGATACTTCGGTACCTATCAAAACCCAAGATATAAACATTTATTGATCCTCTGTGGATTTATGGTGATTTAAATAACTCTGTCTAGGGTTGTTTCAGTAGAAAAATAACTACAGTAGTTTTTAACTGCAAAAATAGTAACTCCAATTTCTAAAGAAAGGTATTGAAAATAACTATCATGTGTCATTGGTTTCATATCAGAACCACATGTAATTTTAATCTGGTGAAAAAGACAAAAATCCTACAGAATTGACTTTGGGAATTTTTCAAGGGCATTCTGCTAAATATTTCGAGATGAATCCAACTCTCAAAAATCTTAAACACCAAAGTCTAACAAACCCTCTGAGGACAAATTTATTTGAGCTCCATATCTTTTCTGGTGATTTATTCACTTAAACTAGAGGTTATTTCACTAGAAAAATCATAACTAAATATAGAAAATTGAAAAAATCATGAAACCACTTTTGTTGGCCTTTTTACATCAATACCTATCTGTTGATATCATTTTTGTACATTGATATCACCCAAACCCAAGCCTTGTCAAAACCCCTTCATTAGGTGGTATTTGACAAATAAATCACAAAGGCAAAACCACAAAGGCAAGTAAAGTATTTCCAAATGCTATGATTGCAATCTATCAAAACTACTGAAGTGATTAATTTCTGGTATGTTTGTTTGATGTATGGTATTGATGATTGTATGCCTTGTGTTGATTGTGCCCTTTGTTTGCTTGCATGTGATCCATAACAACAATAAATGCAATTATATCGGAGTCCAGAAGAAGATGGGTACTATTATTGCTTATTATGGTATTCTAAGAAGAAGTCCAGGGACATATATGCCATATTGCTCATCATCACGCAAGCCACCTTCTTGCTCACAAGCCTTGTCCTACTATTTTACTTATGCATGTTTTACCTCCTGTTTTATGAAAATTACATTGTTTTATTATATGTTGATCTATACTTGGTAGTGGCTTGGCTCCTCTAAACTATTACACTTTTGTACTATTAAGTAGAACCCCATTGATGACACCTACTGGTCTAGTATAATAGTTGGTGTATAACACCATACCCCTTTGAAGACCCTACTTTAGCCGAAGCAAAGCTATTTGGATGGGAAGCCCCCAAAAAAGTTTTACAAAATGTTTATGGCAAAACCTTGGTGAGGTTTAACCTACCAAGAGAAGTTTGAGAAAGAAAAAGGTTTTCATTTTACAAAATGCTAAAGGAAAGATGGAGGAAAAATGTTTACAAAACGCACCCGATTATTTGCAGCTTTAGCTATAACAACTTAACCCATGAAACCATACTACTCTAGAATGGGACAGGGCTGGACTTGAAGTTTGCTACTCTGGTGTGGGAATTCTCATAACTCCTGAAGGGGATCATCTCCCTCTAATCCTGGGCTTCCTTTACATTAAGGGTCAACTGTTAGACAGTCACCTGGAGGAAGTAGGATCACCCATGCGAGTGACCGGGGGATACTATGAGCCTCTCATTGAAAGTTCCCACTCTGGAGGAGTCGGAATGCACTCTGGTTGGTCTGTGGCCCCGACATCTAGGTGTGGAGAGGAACAACTCATAGGGTAAGGCCTATACTAGAGTGGCATATGGAGTGTCTTGATCGGTTACTCGACCCACGATCAGTGAAGATCAGGGCAGGGTACCCAGATGGTGTGGGTAAAGTGTACAACCTCTGAAGAGTGTAAATCTATTCGAATAGCCGTGTCCACGATTATGGACGGTTGGGAAAACTACTGTAGAGCGGTGATAGTTTTGATTATAAAAAGTACTTCAGAAAAGCAAAGGCTTTGGAAATGATTTGACCATGGGATGGTCGGAAAGGAAGGAAAGGAGTTTGGTCATGAGATGACCGGAAGGGAGAAACAAAGGGGTGACCCAGTCCTAGTGTTTTCCCAAAACTCATCAAAATGTTTTCAAATTGGTTTACAAAAGTTTTCAACAAAGATATGTGGATGCTATATCTACAAGAGAAACTATGTTAGAAAAGAAACTCCTATGGAACCCGCCTACTACCACAGCCATATTGCATATCCTCTTGTTATTATTATTCTCTTAAGGTGGTTTACGAGTACATTCAAAGTACCCACTGGCATTTTCCCTGGCTATTAACTTGGTCAGATATCGAGAAGAAGGTGATGATGTCGACTATGCGAGCTAGGACGTTTCCCCCGGTCAGTTGCCTGCAGGTTAAGGCATGGCTCGGGCTCTATGCTTGATGAAGTTCTGCTGATGATTATTGATGTAGCCATAATGGCAGGTAAGGTATGACATGTATCCACTTAAGTAATGGATGTTTACTTTGATACTTGTCGGTTATGTGCCACGACTAACTGATCATGAGATCATGGTGTATGCATAACAGGGATTCTCGGAGGATTAATCCGGGGGCCCCACAGACTTGGTATCAGAGCCATCCTAACTATAGGAGAACCTTAGTTAGCATGGTCGTTAGACAGGAAAACTATTTTTGTAAACACCGGCTTTTGAAAACTACTTTCTCAAAATATTTTAGAAAAGTTCTACCTCTTATCCTTTCCGAATTCAAATGATTTCAAAAATTGGTTTCCTCTATATCTCGCCCGAATTTCAAACCTACGGATTTCAAACAAATAGGACCTCGAACTAGTTGAAGACAGTGATAACGAGATGAAGAGAAACAACTACCAGCAAACACAAGGAGACTACAAGATCGCCCTACCAACGGAATCCCCATTACCCAAAGGACCAAGCGATGCACTATCAAGAAGCGTACGATAGCACGACAAAGGCTTCCATCAAAAAATAGTGACCAAGACCACAATAACGTGATATCTAGTATAAATAGTCCTAAGATAGGATTCCCCTACCTCGTGAGTAGTTAACTCCTTGGTCCCTATCATAGATCATCTTTGCTTGCCTAAGTTCTTAATGTGTTGCTAGATTTGTGTTGTTTTCGGGGAACATTGTGACCCCATCGCTCTGTTTTCCTTGTTTATGTGTTCCGGCTTGTTTTGACCCTAGTACAATGTGGTTTGAGATTGATACACCCCTAATACCCCCGACACCCTGTTTATTGTCGGTAACGAGAACCCTACTAACCTCGGGAGGTTTGAGAGGAAAATCCTCGCAAGAAACAGGAGTTCGACATCGTCAAGCTAGAAAAATTTGAAGACTCCACCTCAGTAGGATGGCACACTTCGTCAAACTCACTTCTCAAGACTCATCACCGACACTGCGTGCCATCATTCACCTGCCGACAATAGCCAGAATTTCGTTGAAGTCAGAAGTCTACCACCGAAGGATCCCCACGCTCAACGAGAAACCACAAGACTTGCTAACCCAGATGCAAAGTAAAGAACCAACTCCACTAACCTTCGACATACTAGAGCTTCCAACAGCCCAAAATGTTAACTATAGTACTCGAAACTTCTGCCCAACCCGATGGGACGTTCCTCACCAAAAGGCTAGAATACCCCTAAATCCCGAAGATCCGGATGTGTGAAGACAACTCATCCAAAGTTGGAAGTCTCTACTCTGACTAAAGACTACCAAGAAGAGTCGTTAACCGCTAACTTTCCCTGAGATAACTCCTTATGGATTCATTAGGAAATCACACCGACAAGGTTGGAGCAATAGGACGTCACTCGAAGACCTCAACTCAAGACCCGTGGAGATACAACCTTCTCCAGCATCACGCTAGCAAAATCTACATCCTTCTCAAAGAACCTTAGTGAATCTCTAAGGTGGAAAGACCGCGTCTTTGCACCCAATTCCAGAAGACTGTCTACCAGAAGATACTTCAGGAAGATCCTCCAAATCCGATTTGCTTCCCCAAGAATCAACTCGAGAGTCATCAAAACCTCAGAGGATAAACCTCATCAACAACCGTCAGAAGTCTACTAAATCTCCTAGTATCAAAGAAGCCCCAAATCAAGACAACCTGAATACTTGAAGTCGACAAGACTACGAAAGCCGACCAAACTATCCTCTCAAGGGTTTGAACAAGACAAAGGAGTCAATGTCTAAGAAGATTCCATGAAGATCCTCTTTGGCCACTTCAGTTGAAGACCACCACCCCCCTGAATTATCGCCGGATCACTAACCCCTCAGTTCTAACCCATTTAGAGGGCCTGAGTTTTCAACAGATTCGAATAGGCTAAGTACGAATAAAAGTAGTATATTCGTACGTCGTAAATGTTTTTATAATTTTTGATGTTCCATGCTTGTTTTATATCTACTTTCTTATGTTTTGTTCATACTTTGAGATACTTTTATGCATTTTTTGGGACTAACCTATTAACAAGATGCCACAATGCCAGTTGCCTATTTTCTTCTGTTTTTGTTTCCAGAAAGCCAGAAAATGAATATTCTCGGAATTGGACGGGACAAAAGCAAAAGTCGATATTTTATCAGAAGACTCACGGAGCCAGAAGACAAGACGGAGAGGGGCCAGGGGTTGGCCACACCGTGTGGTGGCGCGGGTCCCCCTAGCCGTGCCACTAGGTAGTGTGGGCCCCTGGTCCACCCTCTGACATCGCTCTTTCGCCTATAAGAAGCCTCTGATGCATAAACCCTAAAGAATCCAGCCTCTAGCCATGAAAAGTTCCACAACACCGCTGCCACCGAAGGGGAGATTCGGGGGACAGAAAGTCTTTGTTCCGGCACCCTGCCGGGACAGGAAAGTGCCCCCGGAGCCATCTCCATCGATCTCCACCACCATCTCCATCGCTGTTGCTGATTCCCATGATGATGAGGAGGTAGTTCTCCCTCGAGGCTAAGAGCTCTACCGATAGCTATGTGTTCATCTCTCTCTCTATGCATGATCTTATTGAGATCATGGGCTTTGTAATCTATAGATCTATTCTGCTTCTCAATTGCTTTAGTGAATCTCTTCTTATCCCCATGTGTATGAAGTTGACAGTGTGCACACCGCGTGGCACTTTGGCTAAGATTACATAAATACTTGTTATGAGTTATATTTGGAGTTGGATGTCTCTATGAAATTGTGGTGTTTGTTGGAACCATCTAGTGCTCAAGGTGACAGTGTGGGGTTACCTAGATGGGGAAGGCGAACTTTGAGGAGTGATGTTATAACCCTACCATGGATTAGAGTGTCCAACCGGAGAGTAGTTCAAAGTAGTATCATAAAGAGATGATATGAGAGTGTTCAATAGCAAAAGTATGATCCCTAGGCCTTGTTTCTAAGCATTGAAACACCGTTTGCAACTAGATCTGTTACATGTTTGCTTGCTTCCATCTTTTTGCCTTTAGTATTTTCCTCCAGCCAAGCTATTTTCTGGCGCCGTTACCACTTGTAATTATCCATACCACTTGTATTTCACTATCTCTTCACCGAACTAGTGCACCTATACACCTGACAAGTGTATTGGGTGTGTTGGGGACACAAGAGACTTCTTGTATCTTGATTGCAGGGTTGCTTGAGAGGGATACCTTTGACCACTTCCTCCCTGAGTTTGATAAACCTTGGGTAATCCACTTAAGGGAAACTTGCTGCTGTTCTACAAACCTCTGCACTTGGAGGCCCAACAACTGTTTACAAGAATAGAAGTGCGTAGACATCAATCTATTTTTCTAGCGCCGTTGCCGGGGAGGTAAGGTAAAAGGTACTCACATCCTCCGGTGTGTGTGCTCGAAGTTATTTCCTTTAGATTCTGCAATTATATCTTTTTGTTTCTTGTTTTCATTTTCACTAGTTAGGCTTAATGGAAAACAACAACAAAATTAGAGAGCTTTATAGTATTTATCTTGAGTTAGGCCATGAAGTGTTTGAAGAGAAAATTAAAAAACCTATGGAACTTTATTTGCATGCTAATAGCAATATTATTAGTATGAATTTTTTGAACACCATTATTGCTAATACTATGGAAAAGTCTAAGCTTGGGGAAGTTAGTTTTGATGAGCATGATATTGTTAGTCCCCCAAGCATGGACGAGAAAAATTACTTTGATGATACTATACCTCCAATATATGATGATTACAATGATGAATATGATATTTTCAGTCCACCTACTATTGAGGAGAAAATTAATGATTACAATATGCCTCCTATATTTGATGATTATGGTGATGAGAATAATAATGATAGCTAATTTGTTGAATTTTCTCCCACCACAATTAATAAGAATGACTACGCTTATGTGGAGAGTAATAATCATTTTATGCATGTGGCTCATGATAAGAATGTTTTATGCGATAGTTATATTGTTAATTTTATTCATGTTGCTACTGAAAGTTATTATGAGAGAGGGAAACATGGTCTTATGTATCTCAACATTATTAAGTTTCCCCTCTTTATGTTGAAAGTCTTGAAGTTGCACTTGTTTTGCTTTCCTATGCTTGTTGATTTGTGCTTTCATGACTTGTTTCTTTACAAGATTCCTATGCATAGGAAGTGGGTTAGACTTAAATATGTTTTGAATTTGCTTCTTGATGCTCTATTTTACTTCGATTGATATCTCTTATGTGAGCATCTTCTCAAACTATCAAGCCTAACTTAAAGGCGTTAAAGAAAAGTACTTACTGGGAGATAACCCAAAAGTTTTAGTTCAGTCTTGGAAGTTATTGCTCCAGTAATAACCTCTCCTTATCATTTTTGTGTGGTTTTCGTGCCTAGAGTAACCTCTAAGGAGAGAGAAGTAAGATTTGGGAAAGTTGCTGCCCCAAAACAGATTTTTGTGCTTCGCAGTAAAAATTCGTGAAAAATCTCTATACGTCGGTTTGAGCTGTAATTTTTCGTGCTTCTGCCCCAGGTTGTTATCCAACTTTAATTTTGTTCAAAACGTTTCGATTTGAGCAACAGAAGGTCTTCGAAAAAATCGGTTTTCACCTGCTGGTCTGTTTTGACAGATTTCTACCATTATTTGCATTTGCCTCTTTAATCGATTTCTTTTTGGGTTCTTTTTGGTGAATTGAGGTTTTTAAAGAAAGTGCTACAGTAGCTTGTGTTTTAATGTAAGTTTTACTTGTGTTGAAACTGAACCAAAAAACTTATTATCTTGAGTGCACTAATGCTGCTAATGAAGATTGTGTGAAGGAAAATCTTAAGTGTAGGGAAGAGTAATGTGATAAGATGAAGTATGGACAAAATATCAAGCTTGGGGATGCCACTCGTGTCACCCCAAGAAATATCCAAGAAGTACAAGCGCCAAATCTTGGGGATGCCCAAGGCATCCCCTTCTTCATTGATGGCCCAAAATATATGAAGCTCGTTGGGGAACCCCAAGAGGAAGGTATGATGAGCACAGCAGCAAGTTTTCCCTCAGTACGAAACCAAGGTTATCGATCAAGTAGGAGCAAGGAAACACCCCAAATGTGTTTCTAGCTAAAAACATTGGCAGGGCGCACTACCGGTGCCAGTAGCAACATGGATACCTGCACAACACAACCACAGAACTCTGTCCCCAACTTGCGATGAGGTTGTCAATCTCACCGGTTTTGCTGAAAACAAAGGATTAAATGTATCAAATGGAAGGAAGTAATAGTTTGTAGAAAGTAAACACAAAGCAGTAAACGGTTTGTAGATTGAATGTAAAAGAAAGGACCGAGGTCCATAGTTCACCAGAGATGACTCTCCTTAAGATAGATAACATGTTGGGTGAACAAATTACAGCGGGGCAATTGACAAACATCGAGAAAGCATACAAGCATATACTAATCATCCTGACTCCTTTGAGATTCGATTGGGCATTACAACATTATACATAGACCGCCATCCAACTGCATCTATGACTAATAATCCACCTTCAGGTTATCATCCGAACCCCGTACAGTATTAAGTTGCAAGCAACAGATAATTGCATTACGAATTGCGTGTAATGTAAAAAATACAATTGTTCTATGAACAAAGGATTGTTGTTTTCTCCCTAGTAGCAAGAGCACATCTAGTACCTTAGAGATTTCTGTCACTTCCCCAGATTACCAGAGGCATGAACCCACTATCGAGCATAAATACTAACTCTTGGAGTTGCTCGCATCTACTTGGCCAAGATAGCTACTAACAACGGAAAGCATGCAAGATCACAAATAACAAAGACATGATAGAATCAATAATCAATCTTAAATAGCATCTCAATATCCATCGGATCCCAGCAAACACAACATGCAGAATTACAAATATATGATCTTGATCATGAACGGAGCTCACAAGATCTAGACATGAAAGCACAAAGGAGGAGAACCAGCCATCTAGCTACTACATGGACCCGTAGTCCCAAGATGAACTACTCACGCATCACACCGGAGGCTTGCATGGTGATGAAGAAGGCCTCCAGGGTGAATTCTCCCCTCCGGCAGGGTGCCGGGAAGAGCTTCAGATCCCTCTCAATCTAGGGATGCAGATGACGGTGGCTACAGACTCTTTCATGGAATTTTGATCGAGTACTTAGGGTTTCCGTATCAGAGGCAATATACAGGTGGAAGGAGAGGCCGAGGGGGTGCTGGAGGCGGCCAGACCACCCCCTGGCGCGGGCCAGGCCTTGCCACGTGGCCAGGTGGTGTGGCCAGGCCCCGACCCCTCTCCATCTCGTATTATGGCTCCAGATGTCCCCCGGTGAAATAATAACTTTGGCTTTTGTCTCGTCCAATTCCGAGAATATTCATTTTTCTGACTTCCTGGAACCAAAAACAGCAGAAAACAGGCAGCTAGCACTGTGGCTCTTGTTAATAGGTTAGTCCAAGAAATCATATGAAAAGTACTCCAAAGTGTGGAAAAAACACAAGAAAGTATATAAAATCAAGCATGGAACATCAAAAATTATAGATACATTTGCAATGTATCATTCATCAATAAAAATTTCAGGTTTCTTCCAAACACTTCATTTTTATTGTTTCATGCACGGTTGTGTTGTTCTTGGAGCGTCTTTGTTTTTGTTTTTGGTTTTTGTTTTCTTGGTTTGCTTGAATAAATTGGTTGGACCTCCTCATTCATACATTAGTTTTCAAATAAGATTGGTTTGGATTGGAAAAGAGTAGGAAAGTTCATGCTTAAGTGGTAAAGGAGCTTGTTTTTGACTGTGGCCTAGACTTTACCATGGCATGCTAGATGTTGCTTTGACTTTATGCTTAGTGATTATTTTTGTAGCATGACTTGTTACAAACAATTGAGATTGCTTAATATTCCTTGAAAGAATCATGCGTTGTTTTAGCATATAAAAGCATAATATTGTGGTATTCTCCTTTAATGCTTTATTTGGGTTGACTTGGCGCATGCTCACACCATGTTAAGGCTATACCAAGTCACCATAGCCTTTATGATCATTTAGTTTTTGACTTGTAATATCACTTTATGCTTTAATTAATGATGTTTTGTCGCTTTACATGATTATGGCCATTATTGCTCTCTTAGTTGGTCGCTCCTAGTCTTTTGCTAGCCTCCATACCAAGTATGAGTTCCACTCATGCATCCAACTCCAAATAAAACCAAGTTATTCCAAAGAGTCCACCATACCTACCTATTAGCATTTGCTATTCCAAGTATATTCATGTTTTTATCTACCTTCCAAATTAAACTTGTTATGTGAAAATTAGTGATTAAAGCTCTCACGAACTTGATGGCACACTTTACTTTTCTTGCCCCTAATAAACTTGAACCATTGTGTCATATATGTTGTATATGCTTGCACTTATACACTAGGAATTAGTAGAACCATGCTATCATGGGGAACGCTTTCAACATTGCACTTGTACATTGTACCCAGTTGATGTCATGCTCTTTTGTTTATGGATGTCGTCGGTGTGAAATGAAAGGGGAGCTTGTAAGTCCATGGAGTTATGTATGTGTGTTAGAGAAACGCCTGGGCCGCTAGCCTAAGCCATGCCTAATCATGATGTCAACACCCGGATTTTTAATCCCAGATGCCCGTTATGACATACCTCGCAATCCCAGGATTACCATTTTTGCGAGACATAACAGATTGGATATCATAGTACATCATCCATTACAAACCATACATAAGGTTTTACACAAATAAGGATCTCATGATCCAGTCTTTAATACAACAAGCAGCGGAAATAAACGGTAAACGTAGCGGTGGGGTCCATCTTCAGGGGCACAGACAATGCTGACGAAGGCAGATAGTCCTAGTTATCATAGCCGTCCTGCTGACCATCATCTTGATAATCTCCTTCATAGTCTGGCCATGATAATAGCCAGGGACAAAATCCATGAGTACTCTTTAAGTACTCGCAAACTACTACTAGCAAGGAGTATAATTCTAAATTAAAGTACTGAATCTAAGTTAACTATCAAGCTAAGTTTGAAACCTAAGCTGAGTTCAGAAGCAAAGAAAGATAAAATAAAGTTCTAGAGTCACTTAAGTTGGGGAGCTATTTTCATCAACACAACCCTGTTGTGGTCAAGTCAAAGTTCATCATTCATTTCAAGTTATTTAGAAAACATCTGACAACGAAACAGTATGGCCATTCCAACTGTCCATAACCACGGACGCGGCTATTCGAATAGTTTGACACTTTGCAGAGGTGGTACACTTTCACCACAAGATTCGATACATCTGTCAGAGATAACCCTGAATCATCATACTTAGTATCAAGATAATCAAACATAACCTTCCCTTTACACACCCTAGTACAAGCACCTCTCCTATGAGCATGGCCTCCCAACCATGACCATCAGTCATCTCAGGCACTGCATAGGTGGTCAACATTGAGAGGTAGCCTCAGCTCAAACCTCTCCCATGAGGGAACTAATACTAATGCATATAAATTTCCAGCTAAGCCTTACCCAATTCAGGTAACGTGGTTGTATGGTAAATTTGGAATGGTATCGCATCCGAATCCAACCATCCATTTTATAAAAGGGTTAAGGCTCATGCCTCGTCATTTTCATCATCATAAACCAGTTGTGTTTCTCAACACATGTCAAAACATCTCAATAGAATGACTCATCATTCCAAGGTTTTCATAATTCATTTTCACCAAGTGCTCCCATCTAAAGTGACTCAAGTTTTTGATGTATACTAAGGTACTAAGTTAAGAGTGTTCATTAAGGTGGAAAGATGGGATCAATCTCATGCCATAGAATGACATCTAACGGTTTCTAAGTAGGTCAAGTTTTATACTCTTTATGCTACCTTCAAAATTAAGTAAAGAACTTTGTGTAAACTAAGGGAGGTAAAACTTGTCAATAAGACTTGGGGTACTAATAGTTAAAGGGGTGTGATCAAAGCATGCTTAAGGCATCTTTGCTAAACCATCTAGTTTTATTCTAGCTTGCTAACAATAGCTTGCTAAATATGTTTTGCAAGGGTTAGATTGCCACTAATAGCTTGCCTTGGTTGGTGAAGTGGCACTGGGCGCGGGTTCTCCTCGGTGGTCCACGGCAGCACTTGGCTCGGGCAAGGGACAGAGAGGGGCGGTGAGGTGTTGGCTACCTCCTAGACATGGCGAGGGAAGGGGGAGTGGTCTGCTGTAGCGGGGCAACGTTTGGCCGACGAGCATGTCCTCGGTTTGGCATGGCCTGGCGGTTAGGGACAAGGGACAGAGGTGCTAAAGGCCTAGTTAGACCAAGAGGGGACAGAGAGGTTAAATGGAGATCAAATGGGGGCAAAACCCTGTGCAGAATAGTGAGCTAGGATTAGAGGTGGGATTAAGCATGCCAAGTGTTTGATGAAATGGCCGCAAGAGAAAAAGTTTTGAACTTTGAGTTCAAATTTTTTGAGTGATCTCCACTAGTGATAGGTAGTCTCTAGTTGCAAGGGTTTTGAAAATGGAGCACAAATAGATGGTTTTTGAAATAGGGGTGATCTATGCATATGCATTAGATTCAATTTTAAACTGTCATTTAAAATAGCTAACAGAATGTTTTTAGCAGATCAAAAGGTGGGCCTTGGTACCTCATTATGTGTACTAGCAAGGGGTGCAAAGATCAAGAATTGTTTCTGTTAATAATTGAGTACTAGGAATAGCCAAACTAGGCATGAGAGTTAAATTTGCCAAAATGACCATTCCTTCATTTTAATTCTTTTTTATTTGATTTTCTTTAGGAAAAGTTTGGGAATGATGTAGATGATGTTTAAATCACCTAAGAAACATTTTACAAGCATTGGATCAATCAATCATGGCAATTCAAACAACTCCTATTTTAAATGCACACATATATGAATGCTTTCATTTTAAATTTGGAAAAGTTTTTGTTAGCCCTATTTTTGGATGATTTTATCTTGATAAGCTTGGATTAAAGTTTTGGGATGTTACAAACCTTCCCCCCTTAAACAAAAATCTCGTCCCGAGATTTACAAAGAAAACTAGGAACTAAAGAGATCTAGGAACTCTGTCCTAATGTAATCTTCGCGCTCCCAAGTAGCTTCCTCCTTGGTACGGTTGCTCCACTAAATCTTGAGAAACTTGATACTCCTGGTCCTGGTGGTTCTGTAGGCTTCTTCTAAGATACGGATGGGTACTTCCCGATAGGTCAGGTCCTTGTTGATTTCCACAGCTCTGTGATCGATATTCTTGAAAACTTCAGTCTTCTCAGGCACTTCTAGGCATTTGCGAAGTAACGAGATATGAAACACATTGTGGATGGCTGACATCTCTTCAGGCAGTTCCAGTTGATACGATACTTCTCCTTGGTTGTTCAGAATCTTGAAAGGTCCGATATATCTGGGGGATAACTTTCCCTTCAGACTAAAGCGTTGAGTTCCCTTCAATGGTGAAACCTTGAGATATATGAAATCTCCGACATTGAAAGTCAGGTCTCTCCTTCTCTTGTCAGCATAGCTCTTCTGTCTGGATTGGGCGGTCTTGAGGTGCTCACGAACTTTGTGAACTTTCTCTTCTACTTCTCGGAGAATGTCGGGTCCAAAGATCTGACTCTCTCCTACTTTCAACCAATTCAATGGGGTACGACACTTTCTTCCGTATAGGAATTCAAATGGTGCCATCTGCAAACTAGCCTGATAACTGTTGTTATATGAGAATTCTGCGAAAGGCAGGCAGTCTTCCCATTTTGATCTGTATTCCAACACACAAGCTCTAAGCATATCCTCTAGGATCTGGTTGACTCTCTCAGTCTGTCCATCTGATTGTGGGTGATAAGCGGTACTGAAATTCAACTTGGTTCCTAAACCTTCCTGGACTTTCTGCCAAAATCTTGAAGTAAACTGGGTTCCTCGATCTGATACGATGGTCTTGGGGGTTCCATGCAGACTAACAATTCTAGCAATGTACAGCTCTGCTAGTTTTGCACTCTAGTAGGTTGTCTTGACAGGTATGAAGTGGGCTACCTTGGACAGTCTATCAACTATAACCCAGATTGTGTCATTTCCCCTACTAGAAGTGGGTAAACCGGTGATCAAGTCCATTCCGACGGAATCCCATTTCCATTCTGGAATCTACAATGGTTGCAATAGTCCTGCAGGTCTCTGATGCTCTGCTTTGACTCTTTGACAGATGTCACATTTGGCGATGTAGCTTCCGATCTCTCTTTTCATCTTGTGCCAACAAAATTGCTCTTTCAAATCCTGATACATCTTTGTTCCTCCGGGGTGGATAGAATAAAGAGTATCATGAGCTTCCTTCATGATAGCTTCTTTTAGCTCCGAATCTGCTGGAACACAGATACGTCCTTTGTACCACAGTACACCTTCTTCGTCTTCAGTGAATCCAGGTACCTTTCCTGTACCAATACGACGTTTGATTTTGTCGATACTATCATTTCCCTTCTGGGATTCCTTGATTTGGCTAATCAAAGTGGGTTGAAGTTCAATGCTAGCTAGGAATCCTTTGCTAACTAACTTAGTCCTGAACTGCACCAACTCCTCATACAAACTGGGTTGCTTCTCCTTGATCATGGTGTTAAGCCTACACGGCAATCTGCTAAGAGCATCCGCTACCACATTGGCTTTGCCGGGGTGATAGTGAATGTCTAGGTCATAATCCTTGATTAACTCTATCCATCTTGTTTGCCTCATATTCAGCTCCTTCTGGGTGAAGATATACTTCAAGCTCTTATGATCTGAGTAAATCTCACAATGATTACCCATCAAATAATGACGCCATGTCTTCAATGCTAAAACCACGGCTGCTAGCTCAAGATCATGGGTCGGATAGTTCTGCTCATGCTGCTTCAGTTGTCGAGACAGATACACAATGACTTTGCCTTCTTGCATCAATACACATCCTAGGCCAATCTTGGATGCATCACAATACACATCAAACGGCTTCTTGATGTCTGGCATGATCAAAATTGGGGCTGATATCAATCTCTTCTTCAGCTCTTGGAAACTGGCTTCACACTTGTCTGTCCATTCAAACTTCTTGTCCTTCTTCAACAATTGGGTCATTGGCCTGGCTATGCTCGAGAGTCCTACAAACTTGCGGTAATATCCCGCTAATCCGAGAAATGAACGAACTTGGGTTTGATTGGTTGGGGCTTCCCATTCTTCGACATCTTTGATCTTGGTGGGATCAACAGAGACTCCTCCGGCAGACACAATATGTCCTAGGAATCCTACTTCTTTCAGCCAAAACTCACACTTGCTGAACTTGGCATATAACTGATGCTCTCTCAGGGTTTCTAGGATGATTCTCAGATGTTGCTCATGCTCTTCTTCTGACTTGGAGTAGATAAGGATGTCGTCGATAAACACAACAACAAACTTATCTAGGAAATTCATAAAGATATTATTCATGAGATTCATAAAATAAGCAGGGGCATTGGTTAATCCAAAAGACATAACCGTATACTCATATAAACCATAGCGAGTAGTAAAGGCGGTCTTCGGAATATCCATTGCACGAATCTTAAGTTGGTGATAACCAGTCCTAAGATCAATCTTTGAGAATACCTGAGCTCTGGTCAACTATTCAAATAGATCCTCTATCTTTGGCAAGGGGTACTTGTTCTTGATGGTGACGTCATTCAACTTTCTGTAGTCTGTACACAGACGGTTGCCTCCATCTTTCTTGTCGACGAATAACACTGGTGATCTCCATGGCGATGCGCTTGGCTGAATCAAACCTGTTACTAACATGGCATCCAACTGCTTCTTCAGTTCTACTAACTCTGAGGGGTTCATGGTATAGGGTCTCTGGGCTATAGGTCCGGTTCCGGGGATTAGTTCGATAATGAACTCAATATCCCTATCCGGGGGCATACCTGGCAATTCATCTGGGAATACGTCGAGGTATTCACAGACTACTCTGACTTGGTCAATGGTAGGTAGGGCTACACTCTTGTTGCACTTGAATTGACGGGGTAAGGGTTCAGAGATATGCTCTACTATTACTCTAGAACTACTGGTCATGGTGATGGCTTTCTTAGCACAGTCTATCAGTCCTTTATGCCTTGACATCCAGTCCATACCTAGTACTACTTCCAAACCTTTGGTTCCAAGTACAATTAGGTTGGCATAAAATTCTATCCCATGTATTCTGATAGGTACAATTTTGCAAATTTTTCTAGCTTTTGTTGTCGAACCGGGGATTTGAACTATCATGACATGCTTCAGGTTGGTTGGGCGAATCTTACTAGTGCATACAAATTCTTCGGTGACAAATGAATGCGATGCTCCAGAATCAAACAATACCCTTGCTAAAACTGAGTTGACAGAAAACATACCTAGCACTACATCTGGCGCTTCCTGGGCTTCTTCTGCGTTCATGTGGAAGAGACGACCATTGCGGTTGTGCGGGTTCCCTGGGGCAAATCTCCTTCCTGGTTGAACACGACGCTGCTGCTGAGCTAGGGAATTCAAAGGGGCATTGGCGACAGTCTTCTTGGGACACTCATTGGAGTAGTGACCCTTCACTCCACACTCGAAACAAGTGATTTGGGACTTTTCCTTGACAGCGACAGGTACAACATTGCTGCCAGTTCTGGGTGCAGTGTTGTTGTTGTTGTTGCTCTTGGGAGGGGCACGGTTGAAGTTGTTGGCGTTGCCGGAGTTGTGATTTTTTCCTCCGGACTTCACATTTCCTCCGCTACGGTTGGGGTAGCTTGGGCGAGAATTTGGGGGTCGGTTGTTCCTTGGTGCATATCCTGGTGAAGGGTTAGGACAGTACTTCTGGTGACTACTGGATCCAGACTGCTGCATCATACGGCGCTTGCGGTTGTTGTTGGCCTGGTTAATCTTCCCTTCCATCTGAATGGCAGAGTCGACTAGCTCTTCGAGATCCTGGAAACGGATGTTGACGAGGACAATCTGCATCTCATCATGCAGTCCGTTTAAGAATCTCTCCTTCTTCTTGGCCTCCGTGTTGATCTCATCCGGTGCATATCTGGCAAGTGACAAGAATTTGTCACGGTACTCCACCACAGTCATTCTTCCTTGCTTCAGTTCACGGAATTCATCTCTCATCCTGTTGACAAGACCTTGCGGCACGTGGGTGCAGCTGAACTTGACCTTGAATGCTTCCCAGGTCATCACCTGGCCATGGTTCATATTGCGGATGCTATTCCACCAAGCTCTAGCATCTCCTGCCAGATCGTGGGTGGCGAATAGAACTTTCTCATTTGCATCAACTCCTGCAACTTCGAGGTTGTTTTCCATGGTCTGTAACCAGTCATCGGCATCTAATGGGTTTTCAGATTGGTTGAAGATTGGGGGATTGGTGTTCTGAAAGTTTTTGAGTTTAGATCCATGGTGATCCTGATTTCCATGTCCTTGGTTGTTGAGAGCCATTTGGGGCGATCTGCTGCAATGTTACTAAGTTGGCTTGACGCTCGGCCCTGCTTGCTTCACGGTCCGCAATAAGATTCTGCAAGATCTGCAGCATTGGGTCCTGCGACGAGCTGCTCCCTCCTTGGTTTCCACGAGTCATCTGAAGATTGAGATAGATATAGGGGTAAGAGGGAAATTCTAAGGTTCATGGTTTTGGGTTTTCAAAGCTAAAACTTTGAGTTAGACTCAGGTTTTTCAACAAAATTCATTTTCATTTATGCAAGCAAGCACACGATACAACACACACGACAACAATCAAAGGGAAAAACAGATGGTTTGATGAACCATTCTGTAAGCTACGATACAATGAGATGTTACATCTCATGCTGTGACAGTGCTCTAGTGCCTCTACTCATCGTCGATGAAGTCGGAGTCTTCATCATCAGTGTAGAAGTCCACACCATCCTCTTCTAGAAAGTCATCATCGTTGCTGAGGTAAGAATCCATATCTCCCTAGATGTCTTCACCCTCATCATCTTCTTCCTTGGCGGCAAGCTGAGCTTCCTGCTCCTTGACGGTCTTCTCGAGGTCGGCCACCTTCTTGCGAAGACGGGCGATGGTGCGATCCTTCTTTGCACGCTGGCGACAAAGAGACTGACGATCTTGGACAAGCAGTGCGAAAGTCTGGGCCTTCTGGTCGGCGATGGCACGGTTCTGGTTGGCTAACTCTCTGGTGTTGTCCAGTTCCTGTTGTCGGTCATGCAGCAAGAAGTCAAGGTTATCCACTTGACGCCTCAATTCTGGGTGACTTGGCATCTCCACCGGCATTATCATGAAGTCACGTCTTGCATAGTGGGAAAAACGGGTTCCTTGAATCTTGTTGACGCTGAGGGCACATAGACATGCGAGAGCTTCATGCATTGCCCTGGATAATCCATCTAGCCAGTTGTTCTCTCTCACGGAGAACTTAATTCTCCCGGAAGTTGGTGCTTCGATGCTTCCCCGAAGATCCGCGGTGACTAGCCACTGTAGGTATCCTCCTGGGGGTCCTGGAAGTTGAGCTCCAAGAAACTTCGGATGTGGGCGTCCCAGTAACTCCGACAGTGAATCTAGATCCCTCTCAAAGATCAGCTGACCTCCGTTTCCCAACTGGTAAAACTTGCTGAATTGAGTCTCCATCTACAAGAATTAAGGATGAGGAAGTTAGTGAAGTGATCAAGTGTGTCAAATTTTAAGTGGTAATGTAAGAATTTTGAGGAACATGTATTTTTTTTGAGAAAGAATGAGTTCACAAGGGTAAGAGAGGAAATAGTTTTTCATAAATACTCACTTTGGTTTTGAAGCTAAGTTTTTGGTTTGGACGTCCATTCTAACTAGGGTCTCCTATGGTCAGGATGGCTCTGATACCAACTTGTCAACACCCGGATTTTTAATCCCAGATGCCCGTTATGCCATACCTCGCAATCCCAGGATTACCATTTTTGCGAGACATAACGGATTGGATATCACAGTACATCATCCATTACAAACCATACATAAGGTTTTACACAAATAAGGATCTCATGATCCAGTCTTTAATACAACAAGCAGCGGAAATAAACGGTAAACGTAGCGGTGGGGTCCATCTTCAGGGGCACAGACAATGCTGACGAAGGAAGATAGTCCTAGTTATCATAGCCGTCCTGCTGACCATCATCTTGATAATCTCCTTCATAGTCTGGCCATGATAATAGCCAGGGACAAAATCCATGAGTACTCTTTAAGTACTCGCAAACTACTACTAGCAAGGAGTATAATTCTAAATTAAAGTACTGAATCTAAGTTAACTATCAAGCTAAGTTTGAAACCTAAGCTGAGTTCAGAAGCAAAGAAAGATAAAATAAAGTTCTAGAGTCACTTAAGTTGGGGAGCTATTTTCATCAACACAACCCTGTTGTGGTCAAGTCAAAGTTCATCATTCATTTCAAGTTATTTAGAAAACATCTGACAACGAAACAGTATGGCCATTCCAACTGTCCATAACCACGGACGCGGCTATTCGAATAGTTTGACACTTTGCAGAGGTGGTACACTTTCACCACAAGATTCGATACATCTGTCAGGGATAACCCTGAATCATCATACTTAGTATCAAGATAATCAAACATAACCTTCCCTTTACACACCCTAGTACAAGCACCTCTCCTATGAGCATGGCCTCCCAACCATGACCATCAGTCATCTCGGGCACTGCATAGGTGGTCAACATTGAGAGGTAGCCTCAGCTCAAACCTCTCCCATGAGGGAACTAATACTAATGCATATAAATTTCCAGCTAAGCCTTACCCAATTCAGGTAACGTGGTTGTACGGTAAATTTGGAAGGGTATCGCATCCGAATCCAACCATCAGTTTTATAAAAGGGTTAAGGCTCATGCCTCGTCATTTTCATCATCATAAACCAGTTGTGTTTCTCAACACATGTCAAAACATCTCAATAGAATGACTCATCATTCCAAGGTTTTCATAATTCATTTTCACCAAGTGTTCCCATCTAAAGTGACTCAAGTTTTTTATCTATACTAAGGTACTAAGTTAAGAGTGTTCACTAAGGTGGAAAGATGGGATCAATCTGATGCCATAGACTGACATTTAAAGGTTTCTAAGTAGGTCAAGTTTTATACTCTTTATGCTACCTTCAAAATTAAGTAAAGAACTTTGTGTAAACTAAGGGAGGTAAAACTTGTCAATAAGACTTGGGCTACTAATAGTTAAAGGGGTGTGATCAAAGCATGCTTAAGGCATCTTTGCTAAACCATCTAGTTTTATTCTAGCTTGCTAACAATAGCTTGCTAAAGTATGTTTTGCAAGGGTTAGCTTGCCACTAATAGCTTGCCTTGGTTGGTGAAGTGGCACTGGGCGCGGGTTCTCCTCGGTGGTCCACGGCAGCACTTGGCTCGGGCAAGGGACAGAGAGGGGCGGTGAGGTGTTGGCTACCTCCTAGACATGGCGAGGGAAGGGGGAGTGGTCTGCTGCAGCGGGGCAAGGTTTGGCCGGTGAGAATGTCCTCGGTTTGGCATGGCCTAGGGGTTAGGGACAAGGGACAGAGGTGCTAAAGGCCTGGTTAGACCAAGAGGGGACAGAGAGGTTAAATGGAGATCAAATGGAGGCAAAACCCTGTGTAGAATAGTGAGCTAGGATTAGAGGTGGGATTAAGCATGCCAAGTGTTTGATGAAATGGCCGCAAGAGAAAAAGTTTTGAATTTTGAGTTCAAAATTTTTGAGTGATCTCCACTAGTGATAGGTAGTCTCTGGTTGCAAGGGTTTTGAAAATGGAGCTCAAATAGATGGTTTTTGAAATAGGGGTGATATATGCATATGCATTAGATTCAATTTTAAACTGTCATTTAAAATAGCTAATAGAATGTTTTTAGTAGATCAAAAGGTGGGCCTTGGTACCTCATTATGTGTACTAGCAAGGGGTGCAAAGATCAAGAATTGTTTCTGTCAATAATTGAGTACTAGGAATAGCCAAAGTAGGCATGAGAGTTAAATTTGCCAAAATGACCATTCCTTCATTTTAATTCTTTTTGATTTGATTTTCTTTAGGAAAAGTTTGGGAATGATGTAGATGATGTTTGAATCACCTAAGAAACATTTTACAAGCATTGGATCAATCAATCATGGCAATTCAAACAACTCCTATTTTAAATGCACACATATATGAATGCTTTCATTTTAAATTTGGAAAAGTTTTTGTTATCCCTATTGTTGGATGATTTGATCTTGATAAGCTTGGATTAAAGTTTTGGAATGTTACACATGAGATTGCCAACTTATACTTTGTTAATCATATACTCCATAGTTTGTTCACTTTAACCTTAATCACTTCAAGATACTTATGATAGGGGAAATGAGAGCTGAAAGCTAATAGGTACCATAATTTTTGGAAGCTCTTTACGAGACTTGAATCCCCGCTTCCTTCTATCTTTATGCACCTATTGATAGAGCATAGTGGCCATTCTTAGTTTAATGTGCATTGTCCCAAGAATTGTTGCTTGATTCATAACTTTGATATTTCTTGTTCTTGAACTATTTGTATCTAGTCACCCTTATAAACTCTGAAGGTGTCCTATGCATTTATGTTTTGCCACTCCATGAGGGACAAGCTGAATGCCACTATGCTATGTTTTCTATATGTGAAACAAACAAACGTCTTTCAATGCATTGTTATTCATGAATCTTTTGTTTGTACCTTTTCATGTTACAACATAGTTGCTAGGTCTTATTGTTAGAACTATATCTTTCATGTCTATGTTAGAGTACTTTGATCCCAGCTTTCAATGCTTGCAAATGGTTTGATCTTGATTGTGATGGTGCATGTCACCTCAAAAATTATTATTTTTATCACTTACCTACTCGAGGACGAGCAGGAGTTAGGCTTGGGGATGCTGATACGTTGTAAACGTATCTATAATTTTTGATGTTCCATGCTTATTTTATATCTACTTTCTTATGTTTTGTTCATACTTTGAGATACTTTTATGCATTTTCTGGGACTAACCTATTAACAAGATGCCACTGTACCAGTCGCTTATTTTCTTCTATTTTTGGTTCCAGAAAAGCCAGAAAATGAATATTCTCAGAATTAGACGGGACAAAAGCTAAAGTCGATATTTTACCGGAAGACTCACGGAGCCAGAAGACAAGACGAAGAGGGGCCAGGGGCTGGCCACACCATGTGGTGGCGCGGGTCCCCCTGGCCACGCCACCAGGTGGTGTGGGCCCCTGGTCCACCCTCTAGCATCGCCCTTTCGCCTATAAGAAGCCTCCGATGCAGAATCCGTAAAGAATCTAGCCTCCAGCCATGAAAAGTTCCACAGCACCGCCGCCACCGAAGGGGAGATTCGGGGGACAGAAAGTCTCCGTTCTGGCACCCTGCCAGGACGGGGAAGTGCCTCAGAGCCATCTCCATCGATCTGCACCACCATCTCCATCGACATTTCTGATTCCCATGATGATGAGGGAGTAGTTCTTCCTCGAGGCTAAGTGCTCTACCGGTAGCTATGTGTTCATCTCTCTCTCTATGCATGATCTTATTGAGATCATGAGCTTTGTAATCTATAGATCTATTATGCTACTCAATTGCTTTAGTGAATCTCTTTTTATCCCCATGTGTATGAAGTTGATAGTGTGCACACCGCGTGGCACTTTGGCTAAGATTACATAAATACTTGTTATGAGTTATATTTGGAGTTGGATGTCTCTATGAAATTGTGGTGTTTGTTGGAACCATCTAGCGCTTAAGGTGACAGTGTGGGGTTACCTAGATGGGGAAGGTGGACTTTGAGGAGTGTTGTTATAGCCCTACCATGGATTAGAGTGTCCAACCGGAGAGTAGTTCAAAGTAGTATCATAAAGAGATGATATTTATATGAGAGTATCATAAAGAGATGATCCATAGGCCTTGTTTCTAAGCATTGAAACACCGTTTTCAATTAGATATGTTACATGTTTGCTTGCTTCCATCTTTTTGCCTTTAGTCTTTTCCTCCCGCCAAGCTATTTTCTGGCGCCGTTACCACTTGTAATTAACCATACCACTTGTATTTCACTATCTCTTCGCCGAACTAGTGCACCTATACACCTAACATGTGTATTGGGTGTGTTAGGGACACAAGAGACTTCTTGTATCTTGATTGCAGGGTTGCTTGAGAGGGATACCTTTGACCACTTCCTCCCTGAGTTCGATAAACCTTGGGTAATCCACTTAAGGGAAACTTGCTGCTGTTCTACAAACCTCTACACTTGGAGGCCCCACAGCTGTCTACAAGAATAGAAGTGCGTAGACATCATATATAAGCCTCATGAAACCTAGTTTAGGGACGACATCTGAAGGTTCAAAATCCAGAAAGAAGGTTGGCGATAGCTTTCAAACAACATCCGATGATTCCAAGAAGGAAGGACTGTGTTATCTTCGAGCTACCATTAGTTTAATCCTAAGGGGGAAAGACTGTGTCTTTCCCACAAAATAGAACGACCCTTCACTGGACACAACTTCAGGAGGTCTTAACCTAAGTCGTTGAATAGGATATGATAAGCCTCTAAGAAACGCCTTAGACACTTATATAAAAGACATCAACCATCGACCCTACCCTCAAAAAAGAACTTCATGAAGCTCCTTTTGGAGATAGTTCTCCTAGCCTAAACCCCTGAGACCTCAAATCCGAAAGGAAAAGAATATCATCCGTCGCAATCCATACTAGAACCTACTCAACCCTCTGTGCTGTCAAGAAGATTGAAGATCTGCCCTACCGACGGAGTAATCACGTTCAAAGACGAAGTCCATAAGTTGGTAGGCTGGAAACACATAACATAAACCCTAACTCTAAATCCCCTAACCTTACTCTCTCGAATCTCGGGATGAGATTCTTTTAAGGGGAAAGGTCTGTAACATCCCAATTTCAGTAACCCTGATTAGTTGTCCAGAATGCAAAAATTAGGGGGAACACAACTTTTTCTTGTTTAGTGATGCAATGTTTGCTTGCTTGCTTGTTGCTGCTTATGCATTGCGTGTGTAGAAAATGATATACTCCTTACCTCAACCTCAGTTGACAAAAGCTATTTAACAAAAACTGTCTTGGCTTATGTTTCATATTCTCAAATGTTCTGGCATTTCAAAAACCCGAGCCAAGATGCATTTTGCAAACCAAACTATTTTAGTAACTTATATTGACAAAACTATGGAGATTTATAAGATATAATCTCCTTATGTTTCCAAGACAGAACCTCCACAATACTCTTACCTCTAGGTTTGTCTAAAAACTTTTTTATAAAACTTTCGTACTCTACTCTTGGTAGATGTACCAAGGACCTTACCTTGTTCAAACACCAACCTGTTCAAAATACCCATCCTTACCTCAAGCTAGGCTTGATGGTAACTCTAGTAATAGTTTGAGTTACGTGTTCCTTGATCTGTTGTCTGATGATTTTCCTTGTTCTGCTGTTTGACTTGTTTGTTTAGGAGTAGTATGAGATACTCTAGGGTCTCATCAACTAGCATCTAGCTAACCGAAGAATATCAACCCAAGCAAGTTTCCACAGCTGGATATGATCCCTAGCCATTAGGTGATCATCTAAACCCTTAACCAAATCACTTCTGAATTATCCTTTCTAGAAGCTTCCAATTCAATGAAGACCAATTCCAAGCATGTATCCTTCCTACTCCATCTAAACTTCAACATCATATTGATAACCCACAAGTATAGGGGATCGTGTGTAGCCTTTTCGATAAGTAAGAGTGTCGAACCCAATGAGGAGCTAAAGGTAGGATAAATGTTCTCTCAAGTTCTATCAACTACTAATATAACTCTACGCACACTAAATGTTTGCATTATCTAGGAAATAAAACTAGAGCAACAATACGAGTACTAGAGATAGCTTTGCATGATAATAAATAACAAGAAAGTAAAGCTAGTTGCTGCAGCAATAAAATACACTAAACTAACAGAACCATGAGTGTGGAATAGTGGTGGTAATTCTGGTGGCTTTGTCCAAGTTTAAATAGTGAATAGATCGGGTTCATTGTCTTCGATGCAGTTTTCTATGTGGGAGAGGCTAAATATACATGCGCTTCACTACTTGGAATTACATGTACTATATGATTGGATTGTTAGCAAACATCCGTAACTACTAACAATGCATTAAGGTTTCCCAACTATAGCCTTAAGTTTAATGGTCCTCTTACAACCATACGTGCAACGTTCTGGTTCGCATCCTCAGGTTTCTGTCACTCCGGCAGAACCCCTTCCTCTTACACATACTACAAACCCTATGATGTTTAATCCATGCACGCACAGATATAATGGACACCAAAGGACTGTACCATATCAACATACAACTCTAATGAACCAAAGACGTTCAACCATTCAATCTAAAAACAAAGAAACTACACAAACATGACATAGATCATAGGATTATAACTTATAGCATCAAACACCATGTTTACATAGGACGGTACAGAGGTGTGTGGGAGGATGAACCACTGCATACTAGGAGGATTAGGTGATGGAGATGGCAGTGAAGATGGTGAAGAGGGCGGCGGTGGTGCCGACGGCGGCGCGGGAGACTCCCTCCCCGCCACTGGTATCATGGGGGAGCACCGCCCCTTAGCCCCCTTCCTTCATGGTTTCTTGGGAGCCCTCCCACATGGAGATGGGATCCATGGGGGAGGCAAAAACGTGGCGTTAATGGCTGTAAATTCGTGGGTGGAGGTGCCTTGGGCGAATTAGGTTTCCTCCCTTTATATAGCTTCTCGGATTTGTTGGGTCCGCAGCATAGAAAACAAAAAATTTCGTACGGTGTGAACTATACGCCAAGATCTATCTACTAGGTACAAAGCAACGGGTGGATATACATCCCATGAGAACTTACCCTTGAAGTCAACGAGTTTTGTTAACGAGTAGGAACTCGTGGTTGATGTAGTCGTACACTTGTCGATCTCAAGATCGTGGGGAAATCCGAGCGCCGCAACTCACCAACGCATCCGTACTCGCACACACGTTCAAGCCACCGGACAACCTCCACCTCCTCGCTCCAGCGATCCAGCGGAAGCAGCAACTCTTTCCAGACGAAATGCCACCGGGAACATGTATCTCACTAATCCACCATGGGGAATAATTCTAGAGGGGGAGAGAGATACTTCACAAGGAGGTGTGAGGATGAAGGAGGGAATGGGTGGCCTTCTCCATGGCCGGCGCATGGGGGGGTGACCCCTCATCTCCCCCATTCATGTGGTGGTAACCCCTCCATATTAAAATGCCTCTTCACATTCCCTTTTAAAGTCTCCACTTTAAATGCATTAAAATTCTCCAAGTTTAATGCTCTCTCATTTAATAAAACTCTTTTATTAAATTTATTCATAATTTTATTAATTACTTTAATTAACAAACATTCACATATAGCCCCTTGCAATATTTCAATATCACATGTAGAACCACTTTCTGCAATTTCACCCGAAACAATTTCCGGTTTCTATTGAAACAATTCCTGCGCTTTGCAATTCTTTCGTCTGAAACATATGTGCTCCAAAATGGTGTCCGATAACTCTTAAGTGTGTCACCCTACGGTTCGCGAATAATGCAGACATGATCGAGATGAAGGGAATATGCCAGAGAGGCAATAATAAAGTGGTTATTATCTTATTCCATGTTTATGATAAATGTTTATTTTACATGCTAGAATTGTATTGATCAGAAACATCAATACATGTGTGTTTAATAAACAAAAAGGATTCCTAGTTATGCCTCTCTTATAGACTAGCTTGTTGATTAACAAGATGATCAAGGTTTACTGATCATGGACATTGGATGTTGTTAATAACAAGGTCACACCATTGGTGGAATGATGTGATGAACATTCATCCGAAGTATAGCATTACGATCAAAGTAATTATGTTTATATTGCTATAACATCATACAAAGTAATCTTAGTCCTTAGACCATGAGATCATGTTAATTGCTAACACCGGAAGAGTATCTTGATAACATCAAACATCACACCGTAATAGGGTGACTATAAAGGTGGGTTCAGTGCTACGAAGGTGTTATGTTGAGGCTCATGGATCAAGAGTGGGATTTGTCCATCCCGATGACGGATAGATATACTCTGGGCCCTCTCGGTGATATCACATTGAAATAGCTTGCAAGCAAGTGATGTCATCACTAGAATGTTATATCACGGGAACGAGAAAAGAGTGCATGTCGGTAACGAGATCAAACTAGGTATGGAGATACCGATGATCGAATATCGGACATGTAATATATCGCGGGACAAAGGGATTTAGTTACTAGCGTTAAAGGTTCTCACGATCACAGAAGTCATCGTTGAATGTGTAGGAGTCAGTATGGATCCACAGGTCCGGCTGCTGATTATTGATCGGAGAGGGGTCTCGATCATGTCTGCATTATTCGTGAACCGTAGTGTGACACACTTAAGGGATACCAACACCATTTGGAGCAAATATGTTTCAGATAAAGATTTAAGAAAGAGCTGGAATTATTTCAATAGCCACCGAAACTGTTTCGGGTGAAATTGCTGAAATTGGTTCTGTATGTAATATTGAAATGTTGTAGGGGGTTTTCTGTGAATGTTTGTTAATTAAAGTAATTAACAAAATTCTGAATAAAAATAATAAAATAGTTTTATTAAATGAGAGAGCATTAAATTTGGAGAAATTTAATGCATTTAAAGTGGAGACTTTAAAAGAGAATGTGAAGGGGCATTTTAATGTGGAGGGGTTACCACCACATGATTGGAGGAGGTGAAGGGTCAGCCCCTCCATGCGCCGGCCATGAAGGAGGGGCACCCCCTCCTCTTATAAAAGGCCACCCCCTCCTCACTTCTCACTCACACCTCCTTGTGAAGGATCTCTCTCCCCCTCTAGTATTATTCCCCATGGTCTCGGATTAGCGAGATACATGTTCCCGGTGGCTTTATCTGGAAAGGAGTTGCTGCTTCTGCTGCTTTGCTGGAGCGAGCGACGGAGGTTGTCGGGGTACCGTACGTGTGTGTGATCACGGATGCACCGCTGCTTTGCGGTGCTGGACTTGGTGGTGCTGGAGCTGGATCTGATGGACGTGCTGGAGCCGAACCTGCTAGACTTCATCATGATCTTGAGATCGACAATTTTACAACTACATCAACCACGAGTTCCTACTTGTTAACAAAGCTCGTTGTCTACGAGGGTAAGTTCTCGTTGGATGTCTGTCCACCCGTTGCTTTGTACCTAGTAGATAGGTCTTGGCGTGTAGTTCACACCGTAGGAAATTTTTTGTTTTCTATGCTGCGGACCCAACAGTGGTATCAGAGCCTGATCTATGCGTAGGTGCTTAGCACGGGTAGTACACATATGTTGATATGTGGGCGATGATGATCATGTTATTGCATATTCTATGTATTTTGGATATTGGTGGCATAGTGGGATGAAGCGGCCCGGACCAACCTTACATGTCATCATACATGAGACCGGTTCCACGACTAACATGCAACTTGTTATGCATAAGTGGCTGGCGGGTGTCTGTCTCTCCTACTATAGTCAATATCTGATTTACAACGAGTTGCTAATAACTTAGTTATCCTCGTTGTGGTTCATGTTTGTAGGTAAGAACGGTTCTATCTCCGAAATCCCTAAGCCACGTAAAACTTGCAATTGATAAATTAGAGGCGTCTAGTTTAGATCGTTGCTAGGCTAGTGTATTGATATGGTATTGTTGTAAGTAGATGTATGATAGATACTCTTACAACACACTCAACGTGTAAGTTCCATAGACCTTGGCCTTACACACAAAGGAATGGTAGAGATCATACCACGATGCAAGTGATAGAGATCAAATGCATCGACCATATCATCTCACTTTACACATTAGATGTTAGCATCTTATACTGCTAGTTTGGCGCTTTCTTTAGCATTGTAAGATGATCCCTCTTTTAGATATCAAGGTAAAAATGTGTTCTTCCTTAAGTATGCACCGTTTTTTGGATCATATTTCGAGACATCACGTGATGATCGGGTGTACTCGACTCTACGCTTTCATACAAATGGGTGTAAGACAGTTTTACACATGCGAGTACTAAGGTTCTTACTTGGCGAGCCTAGCATGTACAGACATGGCCACGGAACACGGACCGAAAGGTTAAGCATGAGTCATATAGTTGATATGATGCCCATATAGATGCTCGCCGTTGAAGCTAGATCAACTCACGTGATGATCGGACTTGGTGTAGGGGATTTGGTTCATGTAATCACCAAAAAGGCACGAGGGATGTCGTTTTTGAGTGGGAGTTCATTTCTAATTTGGATTAGTCGAACCAAATTTGTCATAAATTAAATCAAAGTGAATTTGCATAGTTTGTTGTAGTCATTGGCATTCGTTTTCGACCTTATGCTTAGTTTTTATTTGAGATAATAGAACTATAGAATTCTGGATATTTACTTTACGAACTGGTATCGTATTGTTTTGAATGTCAATTTAAAGTTTATAAGTCCTATTGCAAACTTTCAGCAAACTCTATTTACTCCATGAAGTTTAATAAGTAGTATTAAATCAAGAGTAAGAATTCCAATGTTAGTATCTAAAGTATCATGTTTGCCTCCATGATTATTGATATTCAAAAAGATGTTTTAATATCAAGATTATATTGGATCTGGAAATTGTTTCAGAAACCATCATGTGTGAAAGATATTGTGATATGTGAAACAATGTTTTTGGTTGCATTAGAGTATAATTTAGCAAAATACATGTTCTCATATTGTATGAGAATTTGTGAAGGATGGAGATGCTAGGCATCCGAATCTACCAAAAAGGTTTTGGGAACTGATATTATACTCGCGATTCTTACTTATAGGCTATAGTAGCTTGATCATGAAAGTTGTCATCATAAGGATGAATAGAAGATGTAAGTAAAATGTTTACTACACTAATAGATTACTAAAGAATGGATTTTTGAAAGAACACCAAACATTTGATGATGGTGATCCACTTCAAAGTGCAAGTCCATAGGTATTAGTATTTGACTATATACGCTTTGTACCATGTGTCATGTTGATGACACCACTATTGATGTTGATAGATTCTTTTAAAAGAAAAGGAATTGCTGAAAGAGAATCTATAAAATATTTGGCAGCAAATAAAAGGTTGGAGATGTCCAACTTAGGTATATAGAAGATATACATGTTATGGCTATATTCCTTTCTTGTTAAACAATGTGGTTATGAGGTATTGGATACCGGTATTGGATACCGAATTGGTTGGTATGAAGTGTCATACAGGACAACGCAATTCATGAACTACAATGGCCTAAGTAACCAGCAAGAGAATGAGTGATGATGTTCATCGAAAACAAATAAAGTGTTATTGTGTTTTTCGTTGTCATCAAACCAAGCCTTCAAGATTTGTTTAAATAATTGTTATTTTGTTCCGGTATCATGAGAACAATGGCTATTCAAATAATTACCGTATTCCATAAAGGATGGATGAACTTTTACAAGTCTAGTTCGAGAAATCACATCCATAAACACTATTGCTAAAATGTCGCAAGACAAATGATTGAAAGATAACTTATGAAGTGACATCGCTGTTTAAATTATATTTGAAAGAAAACATGAAGAAACTCCATGTTGATGGATTTTTGGAGTCTTTGATTTTGATCAATTGACGCATGTGAGACTTTCCTCGAGATAATTGAAACTCCGTCCATAGGCCAGAGAGGAACGGATGACTAGCTTATTGGAAATCGTGCATGCTGATGTGCATAGTCCATTATGTGTAACCATATGCGATGGATCTTTTTGCTTCATATGCTTTCTCCGAAAATTTGAGTGAATATATCTGTATATTTACTTAATAAGGAAGAAGTATGAAACATTTGAAAATTGTTCAAAGACTTTCAAGATGAAGTGGAAAATCATTGTAACAAGAAAATAAAGAGTTTATGATTCGATCATAAAGGAAGATATTTGAGTTACATGTTTAGCAAAAACACCTAAGACTTGAGGAATTGTTCCATGATTTGTGTTTCCTGATAAACCATAGGAGTATGGCATATTCGAGAGATAAAATCAAACCATGTTTGACATGGTAAGATCAAGGGTGTCATTTATAAAACCGCCATTATGTTTTAAGGATTGAAGCTTTAGAGACTACCGCTTTTACACTAAAATAGCACCATCGTGATCCATTGAAATGACACCATATGAGTTATGGTTTGGAATAAAACCCGAATTGTCTTTTCTTAAATTTTGGTATGCTATGCATAAGTAAAATGTTTACAACCAAAGTCGGATAAGCACGTCTTTGTAGGTTATCCCAAAGAATTTGTTGGGAATTTCTCCATAACACCAAGGACAAAAGAGTTTGTTACTTCGAACGTCAAGTTTCTTGAGAAGGAATTTTTCGTGAAAAGTTAAGTGGGAGGACAATAGAACTTTGATAAGGTTGTTGAACCTTAGCTATATGTGCTAAGTAGCGCAGCGCCGGAAAGTGTCCCGGTGGCGGCCACAATGCTCATGGCTCTCGTGATTACAAAAGGTGTGATCTCGGAGATTAGAGTTCCTATAAAACCGTGTGGGTCGGTAAGAATCAAATAGTAAGATTTGATAAGCAAGTCGTTATTGTTTTGACAATGATGAACCGACTACATGCAAAGAAGCGATGATGGGCCCTGACTCTATAAAATGACTAGAAGTCATAGAATCCGTGATAGTATCCATACACGAGAAAACAAGTTTCTGAACTTGGAAGACCCTCCAGAAAGGCGTGAAGCCTATCAGTCGTGTTTGGATCTATAAAGAAATAAGACATGGATGTTTAACATCTATGAAATAGTCGACATGTCGGAAAGAAGTTTACGACAATGTTCAAGGAGTTGACTATGACAAGATTTGATCTTTCATAGCGATATATAGTCTTGATGGATTAATGTAGCAACCACTACATATAAGTTGGTATATGGTAGTTGAATAAACAAAACAAGGTTCTTCTAATAGAATGGTAACCTAGGACATGTACATGACATGGTCCGAAGGGTTTTGTTAATTCAAAGGGTGCTAAAAGGGCATGTAAACTTCAATAGTTGAAGTAAGCATCGCGGAGTTGGAATCTTCACCATGATGAAACTGTTAAAAGAATTTAAATTCATCGGAGATGATGAAGATGCTTGCATTTGCAAGAAATTAAGTGGGAGCGCTGAGACATATTTCTAATACATTATGTAGAGGACATATTGTTGATTGGAAATGATGTATCTTGTATTGACACAAGTCAAGAATTTCATTAAAATAAGATTTTGATGAAAGACTTGGGCAAACCCGGAATATTAGGCATCAATATCTATATGGATAGATTAAGGCACTAATATGGTTGTGCCAGACATACATATATGAGATATTGAAAGGGTTCAATATGGAAACAACAAGAAAGGTTCTTGCTGCATGGAAAGGATTGTATCAAAATTCAAGTGTTTCAACACTTGGTGAGTAAAATCACATGAAGATTTTGATCGATTATACCATGATATGTATATATCCAGAATGTCCTATGCTCTAAATGTTATGAGCATATACCAGAATGATTCATAAGATGATCATTGGACAATAGTAAAGATATTCTTATGAGCTTTGGAAGAACTAAGAATATATAATGTATAAGTGACAAATAGTTAAAGGTAGTTCATTGTAAAGTGTTACATTGATACTAGTTTTGTCACAAGATACAAATTAAATTTATCTCAATTTAGACTATGGGTGGCACAATGTAATGGAAAGGATGTTCCATGATGGATTTGGATGAGTTCCAAAGTTGAGACATTGTGACGGATACTACAACAAAAGGCTAAGTATATGACTGCTATAGTAGCAACAAAGGAGGGAATTTGTGTTAAGTAGTTTGTTATCAAACTAGGTGCGGTTCAAAGTGGGCTAATACTATGAAGATATATTGTGTGACAATAATATCAACATATTTTGAGCCGAACAAACTAAAGGTCTCACCAAAGGACCAAATCTATACAATGCCATCTCATTTGAGAACGAGTGATGCGTAGAGACGCAAAGACATGCAAATACACACGGACCTGAAACTGTCAGATTTAGAGATTATGTTAACCACTAGCAATAGCGTATATGCAACACCAGAAAGCCATAGGTGTTCAATACGCAAAGTTTTTCAAACTAGATTATTGACTCTAGTGCAAGTGGGAGACTCAAGGGAATATGCCCGAGAGGCAATAATAAAGTGGTTATCTTATTCCATGTTTATGATAAATGTTTATTTTACATGCTAGAATTGTATTGATCGGAAACATCAATACATGTGTGTTTAATAAACAAAAAGGGTTCCTAGTTATGCCTCTCTTACAGACTAGCTTGTTGATTAACAAGATGATCAAGGTTTCCTGATCATGGACATTGGATGTTGTTAATAACAAGGTCACACCATTGGTGGAATGATGTGATGAACATTCATCCGAAGTATAGCATTACGATCAAAGTCATTATGTTTATATTGCTATAATATCATACGAAGTAATGTTTATCCTTAGACCATGAGATCATGTTAATTGCTAACACCGGAAGAGTATCTTGATAACATCAAACGTCACACCATAATAGGGTGACTATAAAGGTGGGTTCAGTGCTACGAAGGTGTTATGTTGAGGCTCATGGATCAAGAGTGGGATTTTTCCATCCTGATGACAGATAGATATACTCTGGGCCCTCTCGGTGATATCACATTGAAATAGCTTGCAAGCAAGTGATATGATCACTAGAATGTTATATCACGGGAACGAGAAAAGAGTGCATGTCGGTAATGAGATCAAACTAGGTATGGAGATACCGATGATCGAATCTCGGACATGTAATATATCGGGGGACAAAGGGATTTAGTTACTAGCGTTAAAGGTTCTCACGATCAAAGAAGTCATCGTTGAATGTGTAGGAGTCAGTATGGATCTCCAGGTCCCGCTGCTGATTATTGATCGGAGAGGGGTCTCAATCATGTCTGCATTATTCTCGAACTGTAGGGTGACACACTTAAGGGATACCGGCACCATTTGGAGCAAATATGTTTCAGATAAAGATTTAAGAAAGCGCTGGAATTATTTCAATAGACACCGAAACTGTTTTGGGTGAAATTGCTGATATTGGTTCTGCATGTAATATTGAAATGTTGCAGGGGGTTTTATGTGAATGTTTGTTAATTAAAGTAATTAACAAAATTCTGAATAAAAATAATAAAAGAGTTTTATTAAATGAGAGAGCATTAAATTTGGAGAAATTTAATGCATTTAAAGTGGAGACTTTAAAAGAGAATGTGAAGGGGCATTTTAATGTGGAGGGGGTTACCACCACATGAATGGAGGAGGTGAAGGGTCACCCCCTCCATGCGCCAGCCATAAAGGAGGGGCACCCCCCTCCTCCTATAAAAGGCCACCCCCTCCTCACTTCTCACTCACACCTCCTTGTGAAGGATCTCTCTATCCCTCTAGTATTATTCCCCATGGTCTCGGATTAGCGAGATACATGTTCCTGGTGGCTTTATCTGGAAAGGAGTTGCTGCTTCCGCTGCTTTGCTGGAGCGAGGGATGGAGGTTGTCGGGGTACCGGACGTGTGTGCGATCACGGATGCACCACTGCTTTGCGGTGCTGGACTTGGTGGTGCTGGAGCTGGATCTGATGGACGTGTTGGAGCCGAACCTGCTAGAGTTCATCATGATCTTGAGATCATCAAGTGTACGACTACATCAACCACGAGTTCATACTCGTTAACAAAGCTCGTTGTCTACGAGGGTAAGTTCTCGTTGGATGTATGTACACCCGTTTCTTTGTACCTAGTAGATAGATCTTGGCGTGTAGTTCACACCGTAGGAAATTTTTTGTTTTCTATGCTGTAGACCCAACACGAGACTCTTCTCTGATCAATAATCAACAGCGGGACCTGGAGATCCGTACTGACTCCTACACATTCAACGATGACTTCTATGATCGTGAGAACCTTTAATGCTTGTAACTAAATACCTTTGTCTCGCGATATATTACATGTCCAAGATTCGATCATCGGTATCTCCATACCTAGTTTGATCTCGTTACCGACATGCAGTCTTTTCTCGTTCCCGTGATATAACATTCTAGTGATCACATCACTTGCTTGCAAGCTATCTCAATGTGATATCACCAAGAGGGCCCAAAGTATATCTATCCGTCATCGGGATTGATAAATTCCACTCTTGATCCATGAGCCTCAACATAACACCTTCGTAGTACTGAACCCATCTTTATAGTCACCCTATTACGGTGTGACGTTTGATGTTATCAAGATACTCTTCCAGTGTTAGCAATTAACATGATCTCATGGTCTAAGGATAAAGATTACTTCGTATGATGTTATAGCAATATAAACATAATGACTTGATCGTAGTGCTATACTTCGGATGAATGCTCATCACATCATTCCACCAATGGTGTGACCTTGTTATTAACAACATCCAATGTCCATGATCAGGAAACCTTGATCATCTTGTTAATCAACAAGCTAGTCTATAAGAGATGCATAACTAGGAACCCTTTTTGTTTATTAAACACACATGTATTGATGTTTCCAATCAATACAATTCTAGCATGTAAAATAAACATCTATCATATATAAGGAATACATAATAACAACTTTATTATTGTCTCTCATGGCATATTTCCTTCAATCTCCCACTTGCACTAGAGACAATAATCTAGTTCAGATAGTGATAAATCTAACGCCCATGGAGTTCTGGTGTTGATCATGTTTTGCCCTAGGGAGAACTTTAGTCAACAGATCTGCTACATTTAGGTCTGTGTGTACTTTACAAATATTTATATCTCCATCCTTGACATGCTCGCGGATGGAGTGAAACCGACGCTTAATATGCCTGGAATTCTTGTGAGACCTCGGTTCCTTTGCGTTGGCTATGGCTCCATTGTTGTCACAATAGATCACCATTGGGTCCAATGCACTAGGAACCACACCTAGTTCCGTAATGAACTCTTTCATCCAAACCGTCTCCTGCGCCGCTTCTGAAGCAGCAACATATTCCGCCTCCGTCGTTGATCCAGCCACCACAGGTTTTTTGGAACTCCTCCAACTAACTGCTGCACGGTTCAAGAGAAATACGTATCCGGATTGAGACTTAGAGTCATCCGGATCGGTGTCAAAGCTAGCATCGACATAACACTTAGCGACTAGCTCTTCTTCACCTCCTTATATAAGAAACATATCCTTAGTTCTTCTCAAGTACTTGAGGATGTTCTTTACCGCTATCCAGTGTTCTGAACCTGGATCAGATTGGTACCTACTAGTCAAACTAATATCATGTGCCACATCCGGTCTTGTACATAGCATGGCATACATAATAGAGGCTATGGCCGAGGCATAGGGGATCTTATCCATCATCTCTCTTTCTTCCGCCGTAGCCAGACTTTGAGTCTTACTCAATGTCTTGCCTTACAACATAGGTAAGAACCCCTTCTTACTTTCGTCCATATTAAACTTCTTCAATATCTTATCAAGGTATGTACTCTGCGATAGCCCAATTAGGCTCCTTGATCTATCTCTATAGATTTTAATGCCTAATATATATGACGCTTCACCAAGGTCTTTCATCGAAAATTTGCTGTTTAGATAACTTTTAACACTGTTTAAAAGATCTATATCATTTCCAATCAATAATATGTCATCCACATATAATATCAGAAATTCCACATTGCTCCCACTCACTTTCTTGTAAATACAAGCCTCTCCATAAGTTTGGACAAATCCAAACTCTTTGATCACCTCATCAAAGTAGAGATTCCAACTCCGGGATGCTTTCTTCAGTCCATAGATGGATCGCTGAAGTTTGCATACCTTATTCGCATCTTAGGATTGAAAAAACCCTTAGGTTGTATCATATACAACTCTTCTTCAATATTACCATTGAGGAACACAGTTTTGACATCCATCTACCATATTTCATAATCGAAATATGCAGCAATTGCTAACATAATCCTAACCGACTTAAACATTGCTACGGGAGAGAATGTCTCATCGTAGTCAACTCCTTGAATTTGTCGAAACCCCTTTGCGACAAGTTAAGCCTTATAGATGGTCACATTACCATCAGCATCAGTTTTTCTTTTGAAAATCCATTTATTCTCAACGGCCTTTCGATCGTGAGGTAAGTCCACCAAGTTCTAAACTTGGTTCTCGTACATGGATTCCATCTCGGATTTCATGGCTTCTAGCCATTTGTTGGAATCCGGGCTCATCATCGCTTCTTCGTACGTCGCAGGGTCATCCATTTCATCAACCATGAAATTCACAACAGGATTGCCGTACAGTTCAGGAGCTGCACATGTCCTGCTTGACCTGCGAGGTTCGGCAGTGTCCTCTTTCGGAGTTTCATGATCATTATCATTAGCTCTCTCTTCATCAGGTGAAGTCCACTCCGAAACAACTTCCGGTGGCGCCACTCACCATTCCATGAAGAGAAGGTTCAATAACCTCTTCGAGTTCTACCTTCCGACTACCCACACCTTTCGCGAGAAACTCCTTCTCAAGAAAGGATCCATTCTTGGCAACAAAAACCTTGCCCTCGGATCTGTGATAGAAGGTATACCCAATTGTTTCCTTAGGGTATCCTATGAAGACGCATTTTTCTGCTTTGGGTTCGAGTTTATCTGGTTGAAGTTTCTTCACATAAACATCGCATCCCCAAACTTTAAGAAATGACAGCTTAGGTTTGTTTCCAAACCATAATTCATACAGTGTCATTTCAACGGATTTAGATGGTGCCCGATTTAAAGTGAATGCAGCTGTTTCTAGTGCATAACCACAAAATGACAGTGGCAAGTCAGTCAGAGACATCATAGATCGAACCATATCCAATAATGTACGATTACGACGTTCCGACACACCATTACGTTGTGGTGTTCCGGCAGGCGTGAGTTGTGAAACTATTCCACACTCTTTCATGTGTGTGCTAAACTCGTAACTTAGATACTCTCCTCCACGGTCAGACCGTAGAAATTTTATCTTTCTATTACGATGATTTTCCACTTCATTCTAAAATTCCTTGAACTTTTCAAAAGTTTCAGACTTGTGTTTCATCAAATAGATATACCCGTATCTACTCAAATCATCCGTGAATGTAACAAAATAACGATATCCACCTCGCGCCGACATACTCATTAGTCCACACACATCAGTATGTATGATTTCCAATAGATCTGTCGCCCGTTCCATTGAACCGGAAAACGGCGTTCTAGTCATCTTGCCCATAAGGCATGGATCACATGTATCAAATGATTCAAAATCAAGTGATTCCAAAAGTCCATCAGAATGGAGTTTCTTCATGCGTTTAACACCAATATGACCTAGACGGCAGTGCCACATATATGTAGACATATCATCATCAATTTTAATCTTTTTAGCATTAACATTATAAATGTGTGTAATATTACTATCGAGATCTATCAGAAATAAACCATTCAACATAGGTGCATGACCATAAAAGATATCATTCTTATAAATTGAACAACCATTGTTTTCAGATTTAAAGGAATGACCACTTTGCATCAAACACAGTCCAGATACAATGTTCATGCTGAGTGTAGGCACTAAATAACAATTATTTAGGTTTATAACTAATCCCGATGGCAAATGGAGAGGTAGCGTCCGAACGGCGATCACATCAACTTTTGATCCATTGCCGACCCGCATCCTGACCTCATCCCTTGCTAGTTGTCGCTTGTTCCATAGTCCCTGAACCGAGTTACATATATTAGCAATCGATCCCGTATCAAATACCCAGGTGCTACTGTGAGTACTAGTCAAGTACACATCAATAACATGTATATCACATATACCTTTGTTTGCCTTGCTGGACTTCTTGTCCGCCAAATACTTGGGACAGTTGCGCTTCCAATGGCCAATCCCCTTACAATAGTAACACTCGGTGTCAGATTTAGGGTCAGCTCGGGGTTTCTTTTCAGGCGTGGCAATAGACTTGCCACCCTTCTTTCCCTTGTGCTTGCCTTTCTTGTCTTTATTGAAATCGGTGGTCCTATTGATCATCAACACTTGATGTTCTTTCCTAATCTCCACTTCTGCAGTCTTAAGCATTGACAGAAGCTCGGGAAGAGACTTCTTCATGCCCTGCATATTATAGTTCATCATGAAGCTCTTGTAGCTAGGTGGCAGAGATTGGAGAACATGATGTATGCCTAACTCAATGGGAATCGTTATTCCCATGGACACAAGCTTATCGGCGTACCCAGACATTTTGAGTACATGCTCACTAACGGAGCTGTTTTCCTCCATCATGCAGCTAAAGAACTTTTCTGTAGCATTATAACTCTCTACGGCAGCATGGTATCGAAAATCATTTTCAATTCTCCCATGGTATCAAAGGCATTGCCATTTTCGAAACGCTTTCGAAGTTCTGGCTCTAGCCCATACAGTATGCCGCAATGAACTAAGTTGTGGTCCTCCTAACGAGTCACATAGACAATCTTTTCTTCGTCAGGGGAATCAGGAGCTGGTGGGGGGCCTAGCGGTGCATCTAGCACATATTGCTTTTGTGCAGCAGTGAGGAGAATCCTCAAATTCATAGTCCAGTTGGTGAAGTTGCTACCATTCGCAGCAAGTTTCTCTTTCTCCATGAACACATTGAAATTAAAAGCAGGTGGTGCCATCTACAACAGAATTTGTAAAGTTTATTTAGACTAAGTTTATGATAGATTGAGTTCAACTAATCCAAATTACTAATGAACTCCCACTCAAAAACGACATCCCTCGTGTCCTTTTGGTGATTACATGAACCAAATCCACTACACCAAGTCCGATCATCACGTGAGTTGATGTAGCTTCAAAGGCGAGCATCTATATGGGCATCATATCAACTATATGACTCATGCTTAGCCTTTCGGTCCGTGTTCCGAGGCCATGTTTGTACATGCTAGGCTCGCCAAGTAAGAACCTTAGTATTCGCGTGTGTAAAACTGTCTTACACCCGTTCCTATGAAAGCGTAGATCCGAGTACACCCGATCATCACGTGATGTCTCGAAACATGATCCACAGAATGGTGCATACTTCAGGAAGAACACATTTTTATCTTGATATCTAAATGAGGGATCATCTTATAATGCTACCAAAAGCGCCAAACTAGCAGTATAAGATGCTAACATCTAATGTGTAAAGTGAGATGATATGGTCCATGCATTTGATCTCTATCACTTGCATCGTGGTATGATCTCTATCATTCCTTTGTGTGTAAGGCCAAGGTCTATGGAACTTACACGTTGAGTGTGTTGTAAGAGTATCTATCATACATCTACTTACAACAATACCATATCAATACACTAGCCCAGCAACGATCTAAACTAGACGCCTCTAATTTATCAATTGCAAGTTTTACGTGGCTTAGGGCTTTCAGAGATAGAACCGTTCTCACCTACGAACATGAACCACAACGAGGATAACTAAGTTATTAGCAATTCATTGTAAATTAGATATTGACTATAGTAGGAGAGACAGACACCCGCCAGCCACTTATGGAAAACAAGTTGCATGTCAGACGTGGAACCGGTCTCATGTACGATGACATGTAAGGTTGGTCCGGGCCGCTTCATCCCACTATGCCACCAATATCCAAAATACATAGAAGATGCAATAACATGATCATCATCACCCACATATAAACATATGTGTACTACCCGTGCAAAGCACCTACGCATAGATCAGGCTTTGATACCACTGTTGGGTCCGCAACATAGAAAACAAAAAATTTCCTACGGTGTGAACTATACGCCAAGATCTATCTACTAGGTACAAAGCAATGGGTGGATATACATCCCACGAGAACTTACCCTCGAAGACAACGAGTTTTGTTAACGAGTAGGAACTCGTGGTTGATGTAGTCGTACACTTGCCGATCTCAAGATCGTGAGGAAGTCCGAGCGCCGCAACTCAGCAGCGCATACGTACTCGCACACACGTTCAAGCCACCGGACAACCTCCACCTCCCGCTCCAGCAATCCAGCGGAAGAAGCAACTCCTTCCAGACGAAATGCCACCGGGAACATGTATCTCGCTAATCCGAGACCATGGGGGAATAATTCTAGAGGGGGAGAGCGATACTTCACAAGGAGGTGTGAGGATGAAAGAGGGAATGGGTGGCCTTTTATAGGAGGAGGGGGGTGCCCCTCCTCTCCATGTCCGGCGCATGGGGGGTGACCCCTCACCTCCCCCATTCATGTGGTGGTAACCCCTCCACATTAAAATGCCTCTTCACATTCCCTTTTAAAGTATCCACTTTAAATGCATTAAAATTCTCCAAGTTTAATGCTCCCTCATTTAATAAAACTCTTTTATTAAATTTATTCAGAATTTTGTTAATTACTTTAATTAACAAACATTCACATATATCCCCTTGCAATATTTCAATATCACATGCAGAACCACTTTCTGCAATTTCACCCGAAACAATTTCCGGTTTCTATTGAAACAATTCCTGCGCTTTGCAATTCTTTCGTCTGAAACATATGTGCTCCAAAATAGTATCCGGTAACTCTTAAGTGTGTCACCCTACGGTTCGCGAATAATGCAGAAATGATCGAGACCCTTCTCCGATCATTAATCAGCAGCGGGACCTGGAGATCCGTACTGACTCCTACACATTCAACGATGACTTCTATGATCGTGAGAACCTTTAACGCTTGTAACTAAATCCCTTTGTCTCGCGATATATTACATGTGCGAGATTTGATCATTGGTATCTCCATACCTAGTTTGATCTCGTTACCGACATGCACTCTTTTCTCGTTCCCGTGATATAGCATTCTTGTGATCACATCAATTGCTTGCAAGCTATCTCAATGTGATATCACCGAGAGGGCCCAGAGTATATCTATCCGTCATCGGGATTGACAAATTCCACTCTTGATCCATGAGCCTCAACATAACACCTTCGTAGTACTGAACCCATTTTTATAGTCACCCTGTTACGGTGTGACGTTTGATGTTATCAAGATACTCTCCCGGTGTTAGCAATTAACATGATCTCATGGTCTAAGGATAAAGATTACTTCGTATGATGTTATAGCAATATAAACATAATGACTTGATCGTAATGCTATACTTCGGATGAATGTTCATCACATCATTCCACCAATGGTGTGACCTTGTTATTAACAACATCCAATGTACATGATCAGGAAACCTTGATCATCTTGTTAATCAACAAGCTAGTCTATAAGAGAGGCATAACTAGGAACCCTTTTTGTTTATTAAACACACATGTATTGATGTTTCCGATCAATACAATCCTAGCATGTAAAATAAACATCTATCATATATAAGGAATACATAATAACAACTTTATTATTGCCTCCCAGGGCATATTTCCTTCAGGATTCCCGTCACTCCATCTTGGTCTGCAGTAAATCGGGCCTAGCGGGCCCCTCTGGACTCAGAATCACCTAAATTTTATGTCCAGAACGTTTGTCATGAAATTTCTAACAAATTTTTAGTTGAAGAGTTTTCCGTTTGACACCGTCTTTGACCTGAAACATGACCATCTTCAAAAAGAGTTCTGAGACAGATTTCTGGAAAATCCCAATTTGACTCCAACAAAGTTTCCACTTGTATTCTTGGTAATTCCTACACATCAAAGTGTAAAACAAGAACATTGTGCACTTTTGCAACTATTAGTAGGTTAGTACAAATAAATCATAAACTTTATACAAAAATGAGTGTCAAAAGCATATTATTAGCATAAAACCATCAAAAATTATAGATACGTTATGGGTGTATCAACATCCTCAAGCTTAGTTCCTGCTCGTCCTCGAGTAGGAAAATGATAAAACAATATAATTTTTGAGGTGACATGCAGAGAACACAATGTTGATCATCATTATTGTAAAATTGTTGATAGTTGAGATTAAAGGTACTCTAAACATGAAAATGAAAGATAGAGTTCTAACAATATAGCAACTATGTTGTAACATGAAATGGTACAAACAAAAAATCATGAATAACAATGCATTGAAAGACGCTTGTTTGTTTCACATATATAAAACATAATAAGAGTGGTATTCATCTTGTCCCTCATGGTAGAGCAAAACATAAATGCATAAGACACCTTCAAAGTTCATAAGGATGACTAGATACAAATAGTTTAAGAACAAGCAATATCAAAGTTATGAATCAATCAACAAGTCTTGGGACAATGCACATTAAACTAAGAATGGCCACTATGCTCTCTCAATAGGTGCATAAATATAGAAGATGGAGACTCAGCATAAAAGTAAAAGGAAGGCCTTCATAGAAGGAAGCAGGGATTCAAGTCTCATAAAGAGCTTCCAAAAAGTATGGTACTTATTAGCTTTCGGCTCTCATTGCCCCTATCATAAGCATCTTGAAGTGATTAAGGTTAAAGTGAAAAAACTATGGAGTATATGCTTGACAAAGTATAAGTTGGCAATCTCATGTCCTTGAATACGAGGGCCACTCCTCATGCTACTCAAGTTTAGTTACCGGTAAGTTCTTGTCATAGTAAGTACATGTGTATCATAGAGAACCACCAACGAGGTACCCCTTTCACATGATACATGAGCTATCCCATAATCAAAATGACAAGGTAAGCAAAAAATGAGCATCTCGGGAATCTTCTTAATTACCATAGGAAAATGGTGCTTTTTTTCTCTCTTTCCTCTTTTCTGATCTTTTTATTCTTTTTCTCAATCTCTATCTCTTTTTTATAAGAAGACTGCTTCATAGATTGCTCACTATGGTGATGCTGCAAGTTTCCACCATGATTAGGCATGGCTTAGACTAGCGGCCCAGGCATTTCTCTAACACACATACATAAATCCATGGACTTACAAGCTCTCCTTTCATTTCACACCGACGACATCCATAAACAAAAGAGCATGATATCAACTGGGTACAATGTACAAGTGCAATGTTGAAAGCGTTCCCCATGACGGCATTCCTAATACCAACGTATAAGTGCAAGCATATACAACATAAATGATACAATGGTTCAAGTTTATTAGGGGCAAGAAAATTAAAATGTGCCATCAAGTTCGTGAGAGCTTTAATCACTAATTTTCGCATAACAAGTTTAATTCGGAAGGTAGATAAAAACATGAATATACTTGGAATAGCAAATGCTAATAGGTAGGTACGGTGGACTCTTTGGAATAACTTGGTTTTATTTGGAGTTGGATGCATGAGTGGAACTCATACTTGGTATGGAGGCTAGCAAAAGACTGGGAGCGATCATCTAAGAGAGCAGTAATGGCCATAATCATGCAAAGCGACAAAACATTATTAATGAAAGCATAAAGTGATATTACAAGATGAAAACTAAATGATCATAGAGGCTATGGTGACTTGGTATAGTCTTAACATGGTGTGAGCATGCGCCAAGTCAACCCAAATAAAGCATCAAAGGAGAATACCACGATATTATGCTTTTGAATGCTAAAACAACGCATGATCCTTTCAAGGCAGATTAAGCAATCTCAATTGTTTGGAACAAGTCGTGCTACAACAATAATCACTAAGAATAAAGTCAAAACAATATCAAACATGACATGATAAAGTCTTGGCCGCAGTCTAAACAAGCTCCTTTTTTACCACTTATAAGCATGAAGCTTCCTACTCTTTTCCAATCACCAATCAACTCATTTAAAACCACATATGAATGTAGGGGTCCAACTATTTTTTTAAGAAAACCAAACAAAAGAAAACTAAAAAACAAAGACGCTCCAAGAACGATGCAATTGTGCATGAAACAATAAAAATGAAGTGTTTGGAATAAAACATGAGATTTTTATTGATGAAGAAGGGGATGCCTTGGGAATCCCCAAGCTTTGACGCTTGTACTTATTGAATATTTCTTGGGGTTACACGGGTGGCATCCCCAAGCTTGAGCTTTTGTCCATACTTCATCTCAGCACATTGTTCTTCCCTACACTTTAAAATTTCCTTCATACAAAACTTCACACAATCTTCATTAGCAACATTAGTGTATTCAAGATAATAAGTCTTTAGGTTCAGTTTCAACACAAGTAAAACTTCCATTAAAACACAAGCTACTGTAACAATTCCTTCTAAAAGCTCAAGTGCAAAGAGAACTCAAAGAGAAAGAGATTAAGAGGCAAATGCAAATAATGGCAGAAATCTGTCAAAACATACCAGCAGGTAAAAACCGATTTTTCAAAAACCTTCTGTTGCTCAAATCAAAAAAGTGTTAAACTAATGAAAGTTAGATAAAAACCTGGGGCATAAGCACAAAAAATTACAGCTCAAAACCGACGTATAGATATTTTTCACGATTTTTACAGTGAAGCACAAAATTCTGTTTCAGGACAGCAACTTTTCCAAGTCTCATTTCTCTCTCATTAGAGGTTATACTTGGCACAAAAACGAAAATAAAAGGATAAGGAGCAGTTGCTACAGAGGTAACAACTTCCAAGACTCAAAGAAAACAAATGTAACTGGTGTTTGATGCTAAGACAAATAAATAAAAAGATACAAATGCTCCAAATTTATTCAAGTTTCTATGCTGCTCAAAAAACAAAGTTTAAAGGTTTACAAACCGAGGGGTTGTTGAAGAAACTTTTGGCCATTCTTCAATTTGTCTGTTTGATGTTCCTTATTATCTGTGAAAAAACTTCAACACAAAAACTTTCCCATTCTTTTCTGCGGTTTTTAACTGAAAAGCTTCCATGGGAAGATTTGTTTTGGTTTCATAGGCATGAACACAAGTGTTCAAGGTCGACAAGGACAACTAATTTTTTTTGAAATTCCCATTCCCTATCCATACTAAGATAGAGAACAACTTAAAACTGAAAGTAAAAACTATTTCGAGATAAAACAAACAAGTGCACACAAGAATATTCACCCCCACGCTATTGCTCTCGGGAAACGGCGCCAGAAAAGGTCTTGATAACCCACAAGTATAGGGGATCATGTGTAGCCTTTTCGATAAGTAAGAGTATTGAACCCAACGAGGAGCTCAAGGTAGGATAAATGTTCTCTCAAGTTCTATCAACCACTGATATAACTCTACGCATACTAAACGTTTGCATTATCTAGGAAATAAAACTAGAGCAACAATAGGAGTACTAGAGATAGCTTTGCATAATAATAAATAACAAGAAAGTAAAGCTAGTTGCTGCAGCAATAAAATACACTAAACTAAAAGAACCATGAGTGTGGAATAGTGGTGGTAATTGTGGTGGCTTTGTCCAAGTTTAAATAGCGAATAGATCGGGTTCATTGTCTTCGATGCAGTTTTCTATGTGGGAGAGGCTAAATATACATGCGCTTCACTACTTGAAATTACATGTACTATATGATTGGATTGTTAGCAAACATCCGTAACTACTAACAATGCATTAAGGTTTCCCAACCATAGCCTTAAGTTTAATGGTCCTCTTACTCCCATACGTGCAACGTTCCAGTTCGCGTCCTCAGGTTTCTGTCACTCCGGCAGAACCCCTTCCTCTTACACATACTACAAACCCTATGATGTTTAATCCATGCGCGCACAAATATAATGGACACCAAAGGACTATACCATATCAACATACAACTCTAATGAACCAAAGATGTTCAACCATTCAATCTAAGAACAAAGAAATTACACAAACATGACATAGACTTATAGCATCAAACACCATGTTTACATAGGACGATACAGAGGTGTGTGGGAGGATGAACCACTGCATACTAGGAGGATTAGGTGATGGAGATGGCAGTGAAGATCGTGAAGATGGTGAAGAGGGCGGCGGCAGTGCCGGCGGCGGCGCGGGGGACTCCTTCGCCACCACCGGTATCATGGGGGAGCACCGCCCCTTAGCCCCCTTCCTTCATGGCTTCTTGGGAGCCTTCCCACATGGAGATGGGATCCATGGGGGAGGAAAAAACGTGGCTTTAATGGCTGTAAATTCGTGGGTGGAGGTGCCCTGGGCGAATTATGTTTCCTCCCTTTATATAGCTTCACGAATTCCCATCACCCCATCTTAGGCTGCAGTAAATCGGGCCTAGCGGGCCCGTCAGGACTCAGAATCAACTAAATTTTATGTCCAGAACATTTGCCGCGAAATTTCTAATAACTTTGTAGCTGAAGAGTTTTCCGTTTGACGCCGTATTCGACCCGAAACGTGACCATCTTCAAAAAGCCTTCTAAGATAGATTTCTGGAAAAATCCCAATTTGACTCCAACAAGGTTTCGGCTTATATTCTTGGTAATTCCTACACATCAAAGTGTAAAACAAGAACATTGTGCACTTTTGCAACTATTAGTAGGTTAGTCCAAATAAATCATAAACTTTATACAAAAAGGAGTGTCAAAAGCATATTATTAGCATAAAACCATCAAAAATTATAAATACGTTATGGACGTATCACATATCTTTGATGATGATTTGGAACCTTGCATACTCTCAAAAATCATCCCCTCTTAGATTCTAATCAAAAACCCCAAATCTGCCAAATTTGGCTAAGTCTAGAAAATTGTTATCAACATCACATAAATGAGACTGTCTCTTTCTCAACGCTTGTGCACTTTTGAAAATGCACTTGAACCATCTTGTAAACCATCCTAAGGACTTACAAGCCCTACTCTTTACCTTGGATAGACCACCTTTTAACCACACTTGTTCTTGATGGTTTTGCAGGCAAGGAAATAATCTTCTCTACAAATCTTATCAGCAAGCCTACTTTGGAAGAAGCTCACACTTACATGTTATCTTCTTTTCAACAACTCTTTGCATCATTGTGTTTGACTCATGAAGGTCTATCAATCCCTACTGCACTTGTTTCAATTGGATCCTTGTGATTCCAAAACTCACAATGTTCTGAAGGCTATTTAATAACCTGCTTTGGCACCCTTATTTTATTTAAAGTTTGGAATCAATCTTTGGAGAACTCAACCCTGACCCACCTTAAACCCCTATACCACGGTGATCTACCTAACTTGGTCTATATATCCATATAGCCCATGACCCAAGGGGATCTTTGAGCTCCAGGATACAACCTTGCCTAAGATCCTATATCTCCTGCTTTCCTTCCAAATCAAGTTGGATTTCCAAAACTAAATCTTTCAAATGGTAGATACAACATGTGGACATCATATACCTTCGATATAATTTTTTTATCAAATCTTATCCATAATTCTTTGTCCCAAAAACAATTAAATCCCTTTAATTAACAAAACCTCTAAATCTTAATCTATAAAAGAAAGTTTGGTTCTCTCCAAAGCACATCCCCATATTTAAGATCATTTTAAGTCTAAGTATCATACCTTATCTTCCCACTTCGAAAATAAATATTTTTGAATAGTTTCAATAATTCTTTTTGCCCATTTTCTTAATTGGTAGAAACAAGAAATAATTCCTTAAAAATACTTTTGCCCTTCAATAAATCTTGGAAAAATTCTCCTAAGTGTGCATTTATATATGGGACCATATTAAACGAAAATCCCACATTGGAAAATTCAAAAATCTCAAATGAATTCCATAAAACATATTCAGCAGTTTTTGGATAAGTGATATAAAAGTGATCTAAACTGAGCCAATAAATCCCAAACAATTCTTGGAGATACACCCTGATCACATACATCTACCAACACCTTTATCCCATCTTGACAAGATAAAGTTTGGAAACTTCCTTGATAATCCTCATTATGGCAAAGATTTGACAAAATCCAAAACTACGATCTAAACCCCACCGAACCTTCATAAAACTTGCCACACACTTCTCCTTAGCACAGGAAACATCTCTGGTCGGTGCCACTGTAGCTAGCCACTGTAGCTCAACTCTCTCTCTCTCTCTCTCTTGTCTTTTGCCTTTGGAAAGAAGGGAGACATAGCCTAGGTCTTGTCTTGCCCTCTTAAAGTTATTGCAGCAACACCCCACTCCTCCTCTACCCCTAGGCTCGTGCCAGAAATCCTCACAGCACCTCCCAGCACCACCCTCGTTGCCCAATCATAGCCCTCCCTTCTCCTCCCTAGCCATTGTAGACCTGGTGCACAATAAACCAACCCACTTCATTCTATAAGGCCAGAGGCCAGTGCCACTCTCCCCTCCTATCCTATTTCCCTCTATGGCCACCAGAGAGCCCCCACCCAACTCCTTGCTTCTCCTCTGTCTCTCCCTCGCCATGAACATGAAGAATACTCCTCCTTGAATCCTTGATTTCATGCACGAGTGTGGTCTACCTAGACCTTCCCCAGCACCTCAGATCCCCTCCAAATCCCTCATATCGCTCCCAAAGCTCCCTCACCGAGCCCATGCCTCTACATGTCACGAGAGAAGCAAAGGTTCTCCTGTCGGGAAAGTCACAAGATCTGGTTCGTATGCTCTCTCCTCTACCTTTCTCCCTCTGCATGTCGGTGTAATAAGACCCCCTGGCCCTTTTGCATCTAAACCTGCCTCTTTTACTCTCTCAGGACAACCCTTGTTGCCGGCCCGGTGGACCTCCGACGAGCACACCTCAGACGCCGTCGCGCGAGGTCCGCCCTGACATGGAAACCTCTGCTTCCACCCATCTTCGGGACCGCCTCAGAGCACCGTGTCCTAATGTGGCCTCCCCACCTCTTCTCTGCCCCTGGTTGAGCCATCCCCATCGTCTCCCCGACCAGGCTAGGGTTTCCTTGCCTCACCGACATCGGGAGGTCGACAACGACCCTCCTCCGTCGATCAGGGTGAAATCGTGTGGTGCAGATTTCCTCCTACCGCTTCATCAACCGCTGTCCCTGGCAAGAGGGCCCTCCCTGGGTGTTTTGAACGGAGTAATGCTACACTTACGGGAGGAAGTTTACAGACTGCCACTTACGGGATGCCGTGGAGTCACTGGATTGGATCAGTTTTTTTCTTTCCATGTTTTCAGGAACGTGCTCCACTCAACAATCGGCACATCAGTCCGTAGGTCTAATGCGTAACAACTAGCCCGTAGGTCTAGCATTTTCGTTTTGAACGTGTACTCCCAGGCACGATGGCACTAAGATGGGCCGGTTTGGCGCAGCACTAGCTCCAGGTTGTTGGTCTCGGCCCAGTGCTTGTTCTTTTCCTTAAACTCTTTTTTTGTCAGAGACCTGATAACTAGCTGTTTGGATTAAATACTAAATAAAATGTACAATACCTAGGTGTTCCTAGATATAATATTCTAAATGTCTCCTATGGTTTTCCTAAACATGCAGAGCCAGCCTTGTTCCGAAAATATTTTTTGTTATTTTCTGAGAATTAACCAACTAAATAGTATCCTCTGTACAAATTAAATTTCCTAGTAAGTTTTATGTTTCCAAATTGGGTAAAACACACTTCCTAGGGTTGGTAGCTAATGTAACCACCTTTTGGCACTGGTCTCATGCCAAGTGGAACAATAATATTACTTTGTAAAAAATAACAAAATAGGACATTTCTGCATTTAGAAAATTCCTTAAGCCAAACTATAACATGTTTTGAATTGATTCCAACTCTCATTGATGGGTTACTTCGGTACCTATCAAAATGGAGGATATCAATTTTTATTGATCCTCTTTGGATTTATGGTGATTTAAATAACTCTGTCTAGGGTTGTTTTAGTAGGAAAATAACTACAGTAGTTTTGAAACTCCAAAAATAGTAACTCCAATTTCTAAAGAAAGGTATTAAAAATAACTATCATGTGTCATTTGATTCATATCAAAATCCCATGAAATTTTAATCTGGTGAAAAAGCCAAAAAGCCTACTGAATTGACTGGGAATTTTTCAAGGGCATTCTGGTAAGTATTTCGAGATGAGTCCAACTCTCAAAAATCTTAAACACCAAACTCTAATAAAACCTCTGAGGACAAATTTAGTTGAGCTCCATATCTTTTCTGGTGATTTATTTACCTAAACTAGAGGTTATTTCACTAGAAAAATCATAACTAATAATAGAAAATTGATAAAATCACGAAACCACTTTTGTTGGCCTTGTTACATCAATACATATCTGTTGATATCATTTTTGTACGTTGATATCACACAAACCCAAGCCTTGTCAAAACCCCTTCATTAGGTGGTATTTGACAAATAAATCACAAAGGCATAACCACAAAGGCAAGTAAATATTTCCAAATGCTATGATTGCAATCTATCAAAACTACTGAAGTGATTAATTTGTGGTATGTTTGTTTGCTGTAAGGTATTGGTGATTGTATGCCTTGTGGTGATTGTGCCCTTTGTTTGCCTGCATGTAATCCATAACGACGACCGATGCGATTATATCGGAGACTAGAAGAAGATGGGTATTATTATTGCTTATTATGGTATTATAAGAAGAAGTCCAGGGACATATATGCCATATTGCTGATCATCAGGCAAGCCACCTTCTTGCTCATAAGCCTTGTCCTACTATTTTACTTATGCATGTTTTACCGCCTGTTTTATGAAAATTTACATTGTTTTATTATATGTTGATCTATACTTGGTAGTGGCTTGGCTCCTCCAAACTATTACACTTTCGTACTATTAAGTACAACCCCCCTCATGACACCTACTGGTCCCTAGTATAATTGTTGGTGTATAACACCATACCCCTTTGGAGACCCCACTTTAGCCGAAGCAAAGCTATTTGGATGGGAAGCCCCCGAAAAAGTTCTACAAAATGTTTATGGCAAAACCTTGGTGAGGTTTGAACTACCAAGAGAAGTTTGAGAAAGAAAAAGGTCTTCGTTTTACAAAATGCTGAAGGAAAGATGGAGGAAATTTTTTTACAAAGCCACACCCGGTTCTTTGCAGCTTTAGCAATAACAACTTAGCCCGTGCAACCACACTACTCTGGAATGGGACAGGGCTGTACTTGAAGTTTGCTACTCTGGTGTGGGAATTCTCATAACTCCTGAAGGGGATCATCTCCCTCTAATCCTGGGCTTTCTTTACAAAAAGGGTCAAATGTTAGACAATCACCTGGAGGAAGTATGATCACCCATGCGAGTGACCGGGGGATACTATGAGCCTCTCATTGAGAGTGGCATCTGGAGAGTCTTGATCGGTTACTCGACCTACTATCAGTGAAGATCAGGGCAGGGTACCCGGATGGTGTGGGTAAAGTGTACAACCTCTACAGAGTGTAAATCTTTTCAAATAGCCGTGTCCGCGGCTATGGACGGTTGGAGAAACTACTGTAGAGCGGTGTTGGTTTCGATTTCAAAAAGGACTTCGAAAAAGAAAAGGCTTTGGAAATTATTTGACCATGGGAAGGTCGAAAATGAAGGAAAGGAGTTTGGTCATGAGATGACCAGAAGGGAGAAACAAACGGGTGACCCAGTCCTAGTGTTTTTCCAAAAAATTTCAAAATGTTTTCAAATGGTTTTACAAAAGTTTTCAACAACGATATGTGGATGCTATATCTACAAGAGGAACTATTTTAGAAAAGAACCTCTTATGGAGCCCTCCTACTACCACATCCATATTTAATATCCTCTTGTTATTATTATTCTCTAAAGGTGGTTAACGAGTACATTCAAAGTACTCACTAGCATTGTCCCTGGCTATGAACTTGGTCAGATATCGAGAAGAAGGTGATGATGACGACTATGCGAGCTAGGATGTTTCCCCTGGTCAGTTGCCTGTAGGTTAAGGCATGGCTCGGGCTGAAACTTGATGAAGTTCCACTGATGATTATTGATGTAGCCATAATGGCATGTAAGGTATGACATGTATCTGCTTAAGTAATGGATGTTTACTTTGATACTTGTCGGTTATGTGCCACGACTAATTGATCATGGGATCGTGGTGTATGCATAACATGTATTCTTGGAGGATTAATTCGGGGGCCCCACATCCTCCGTCATGGGCGGCCAGTTCTTGGTTCCGGCGCTCGACGAAGAAATTCTCCCAGTAGACGAGATTGTTGGCGTCCTCGGCGAGCTCTGGATCCTCCATTGCAGAAATGGCCGCCTGGATCTCCTCGACAATCTTGTCAGAGGCCGTCACCGGCATCACGAGCACGCTGCTCGCGTTGAACTTCTAAGTCGGCGGGCACTGGAAGTCCGGTGGCACCGGGTAGCCGGCGTCATGGAGCATCCGTGCCTCCCATGGCTGTAGAGAACACTGGCCGAAGCCATTCATCGTCACTGGGTCGCCGCGGTAGTGCTCGACCATCGCTGACGCCGAAAGTGCTCTTCTTGTCGCCGGAGGGAACTAACTGGTCGAGGAATGGAGAGTGAAGAGGTTGTGTGCTCTGGGTCACGATGGATGCCGACATTTATAGCCGAAAGAGGAAAGTGTAGAGAATGCAGGAGGGGTGTAGTGGCATGGGTGGGAAAAGTGTAAACAACGGGAAGATGGGCCAGCGGTGGCGCGCCATTTTTGGTACGCATGGCCGAGGAGACAGGCGGTCGTTGCCAGGCAGTCCGTCGTGGGAGCCGAGGCGACGGGATGATGATGACTCGGTTTCACATGCTGATAGGACGGGGCCACCAACGCAGGGCTGTTTTTCACGGAATTCTCTTGATCCGATGTTCCCAAGCAGTTCCCAGCGCCCCGGATTCGACCTAGAAACCCCGGATGTAAAATGGGACAAATCCGGCTAAATCTCGGTGCCTGGAAACACGACTGGACGAATTTTCCCGTTTGGATGAAAAAGTCTGCCTGGGATGGGCCTCCTGAGAGTGCTAGTGGAGATGCTCTAAAATGTTTAGGTGCACCATAATAGTCCCGTGGTATGGCTCATCGTCGGGTAGATAAAATGCCTAAAATACTAGTACAGTAAAAAGATAACTTTTTTTATCATGGGAGTAGTGTTGTATTGTTCCGTAAAGGGCGATTCTGCTCAATTATCTCTTGTAATAAAGCCACGTGCTTTCTCTCGGAAAAAAACCTCCTAATGGACCGGCATGTCAGCAGGCTTTTCACCTTTTTTCCTATCCTCTATGTTCCCCTTCCTCTACCTCTCGAGTTAATATCCTAAAACTACCATATTACAAGTCAAATGCACCAAACAATATCATTTCTACATTTTTATAGCATAAATCTACCATTCCACCGCAACTCTTTGCAATTCGCGTAAATGACGGGAATGAATTAAGCCCTTTTATCAGCGCTGAGGTGGCAAAAACTAGGGAAGTTCGATGAGATGGACTAGGTCCCACATGCTAGCCCAATTAAATAAACCTAAATATGTACAAAAAATAGAAAGAAGTGGGCAACATCTCCAACTGAGCACGAGGCATGACAACGACGACCATGAACCTACCCCTGAGTAGGTGGCACTAGGGGCCGGCCACGACCTATCCATGACTTCTCTACAGCCTATCTGATTCCCCCACCCTTGCTCAATATATCTCATCCGCGTCATCATTCCGTCATCGTCGAAACTGCTGCTGTCGTCGTCGCTCTGCCCCGGCAACACCCCCGAGCCTTCCTAGATCCTCCAAGCATCTTTGAAGGTCCGCCTCCTCATCCGCATCCACTTCATCGAAGCGTGCTTGCCGAGATGCCCTAAATCGGTCGAATCAAGGTCATCTTCCCTAACTCCGGTCCTCGGTTGCCCCGCTTGTTTCATCGCCATCTGATCTCCTCCAGCTTCACGAAACCTCCAAAGTTCTCCTCCTGATCTCCTGGTTCTCCTGAGCCACTCCTCTGTCTCCCTCTCACTCTCTATTGTCCCCACTGCGGTGACCCAGCACACCACTGCATGTTATAGTGTACAAGTCATTGGCATAACACTCATAGAACATCATTCCACAAATATTACACCCATCAGAGTAGTACACCAGAAACGTCACAGCTCCAAGGCCTGACTATATTATTCATATTATAGATCTTCATAGAAGATCCTCGGAACTTTCATGACACAATGAGGTTAGTCAGGTAAGTTCATGTTCCATTCAAAATCCAAAAGAAGCAATTTGTAGTCTAGTCTAGCACTAGATCTACCTCTAAGTTTATATCGATAACCAATGGCTGATTAGGTTTAGTTCTATCTCCACTAGTTCTGATTGTAAAATCTGACTTTCTGACTCCATTCGACTAACTCCAGCATGCACGAATACTCCTCCTCCCATATTCTAGGTCCGCGATTGCAGTCCCGACATTGAATCGATAACATAAGCAAGGGTTTGAGATGATAGATTGAGTATGAGCATACTCAACAAGTTCTATTATCTGGTTGTTTGATGCACTATATCCATTGTCGTGGATCGAAGATCCTAGGATTACGCTAGTTTTCAAAATTGGGGTTTTAGAAAAGGTAAGTTTTATTTTAGAAAACTATGCCCATCAGCCTTCACGGGTTGTTAGAACTTCATGGAGTTTCTTTCCATGCTGTGTTCGTAATCCTTTCCCATGAGAGGGAGTATCATGACACGTTTTATACACTCTTGAGAGGTGCAAAACTTTACCTGCAAACATATTTAGCCTTGTTACACAATCGGGTCATGCTGTACATGCATATCACTGTTCAGACTTTCTTGTTCCGAGGCCTAGTCCAAATATTTGTCAATCACTAGCTTTCTCTACCCCGCAATCCAGTCATTGCAAAGAACTTGGTCAATGACCTCTATTCAACTATATACCCTTTAAGGGTCGTCATCCTGCTACACAGAATGAGGACATTATGGGATCCCACCCATTGGCATTTCTTGCAAGGAATACAAGCCGACCTAGTCATCTAAGGAAGTACGGAATGAAGAAGATACCAACTGACTTACCCGTCCCATTCCAGAATTTGTGGTTAGCGCCGTCTACATGGCGCCTTAGAATGACTTACTATAGTTGTTGTTTTAATCCTAAGCTTTCTTTACACTATCCAATGTAATATTTTCCCATAATGATTCTCATTATGGTTTCCATGGACATAACATCTCAATCATTTCATTTATAAAATAGTATTTTGCTGTTGAATGCAAATGATAATGTAATACTTTTGTAAAGTAGTTTTTAGAAAATAATTCAAAGGACAATTAAGATTACACTTGCAAATGGTATGCAAGCTTGATCTTGTAACATTTTTGCAATAGTGAATTGCCATCTGATTATAAGGTTATGCAATCAGCATTTCTTCTAATCGTTAGAAGATCCAGGTTTGAAGAGAAGCTTCATCTGTCCGGTAAGGACTAATGTTAAAAGATTGTCAATATGTTGTGATGCTTAATATATGATATGCAAGTATTCTAATACCTCATTATCAATTCCTCGTGGTCTAGTTTAGTTAGTAAGGCTTAGGGTTTTGGGTTGGTGATTTATTAAGGATTTGAGTTTGGTTGAAGTTTACTTCACTCAATGGTAATTCAAACAATTGCTATTCACTCAAAGTTCCACAATACATATGGTCATAGCATATTTACTTCTACACTTTACTTCAGATGTGATTTTAGACTTTTAAGGAACTTTTTCATTTTTTCCTTTCTTTACTCTAGCAAAAAGAATAACTTTTGAAGAATGTTATCCTTTAAGTTTTAAGGTATTTGTACTTTTAGTTTAACTACTTAGAGTTTAGGATTCTAAGTGGATTTCACATTAATAAGTATCTTTATTTACTAAACACTAGTACCAAACACACCATTAGAGACGGTTCCAGTACATGGGCCAGAGCCGGTTTTCCCATCCGTCTCTAAAAACAGCCCGCAGCCAGTTGGAAAAAACAATTATCTTGAAGATGTGCTCCATCGTAGCTAGGCAAAAAAACAACCGGAGACTGTTGAAATTTTTACCAGCCTCTAATATTTTATTATCCGAGATGGTCGTAAATAACAACATCCTATAAAATTTTGGAGACGGTTGAGAATAAGGACAGTCTCTAATATTTTTCTCATCCGAGACGGTCGTAAATAACAACAGCCTCTAAATTTTTTGCATCTGAGACGGCTGAGAATAACGACAATCTCTAATATTTTTCTCATTAGAGATGGTTAGAAATAAAACCTGCCTCTAAAAGTTTTCTCATTGGAGACTGTTAGAAATAACAACAGCCTCTAACATATTTTTCATCGAAGATGATCACGATTAATAACAGCCTCTAGAAAAAAATCGGAGATGGCTATAAGTTACAACCGGCTCTTTTGTCCGGATGGTCCAGAATTTTTCAGAGGCTCCAATTTTACCTAGTTGCCCCTCAGCACAGGTATATTCTACAGATAATCACAGATTGTGCATGTCAAATCACACAGGTTATTGCATCAAAACCAAATGTCATTACTGCACCACACAAGTGACAAGGTATATGTACCATCACACACAAGATGCACAAATTCCATGGCAAAGTGTAAAGATCGACCGACATCGACATACAGTTTGATGACTTAATAGTTTTCTCTCTCACAGTTTACATGTACTAGTTCCCATCATGGTGGAACTCTCTGTCTTCTTTGATCATGTGCTGAACCAAAAAGGCAGCAAGCTCCGATCGGATCATTGCTAGCTTGGTCTGAGGTAGTTCGCTCATGTCGATTCTCGGATGCTAGGAAAATAAAATCATGATCAAAACAGGTACACAATTATGAAGAATATGTCAAGAAAAGAAAATAATGTGTGCATATATACCTCGCCTTCTGGCTTAGGTGTCAAAATTCTTCTCATCATGATGTTCATGATCAAAACAGGTACACAATTAAGAAGCCACAAAACGCAGTCGCCAGAGGATGCTGGTGGCACTGAGACATACATAGGGCATAGAAATAACCAATCAACAAGATATAAATTCAACATGCAAAGATATATATGTACAAGTGCTATCTAGGTAAAGGAAACTAACCGGAACATCCAGGTGATGAGTTAGGGATCTATAGGACGGTGCATTAACTCCTTGGTTCTGAATTACTTGAAAACATTTAAGAATGACACAGAAATAAAACTTATATAATCTTTTGTATTACAAGACAGAAATATATGATCAAAATTAATTTTATTTTTCTCTCTCGTAGATATTTTGTAGATGGATTGTTCTGTATACATCAAAATAAATTTTGTGCTATTTTATTTTACTGTTTTCAGATATGGCAGGAATAGAAAATCATAAAATTGAGAGATTAGCTCTACTCCTAAAATCTTAAGAAAATCATCTAAGAAGCAGATGGATGTTTATGAATTTGTCAAACACAAAAAAATCCTCACTGCCAAGTTCAAAATGTAAAATATAAATTCCAAAAACTCCAAAGCAATTTTTGAAAAGGTGATCAATATTTATAGGAAAATCCCAAATTCCTAACATGGTTGGCCTACATGTTTCACATAAATAATTTCTGATGCTTTCCATGCATGATGGGCCCACATGTAGCTTAACACTTGATGTACACAAATATTTTCAATTAGCAAGACTACTTGTTCCTTATATAGTGCCATTCCTCTACACAAAGTGGTGTCACCTTGGGCATAAAGAGATGTGGGGGGCTCCACTAGAGTATAAGAGTTTCAAAAAAGCTAAGGCAGCAAAAGGGACATCAATATTACCATGAAGTGTTAGGATGAAATCTACAATACATGAATGTAATGCAAGTTCATCTCCATACAGAAAAACTACAAAATGACATAAGATTAGATATACTTGTCCAAAAGCTTGGTTACAACATCGTTGTTCCTTTTGTGCCTCCCAAGATAAGAATCAACATAATGGATATTGCCATCTAGTAGTGAGATAGTGATAAGAATCCAGTGATCCCTGAAAGAACAAGAACACAAGTCAAATTGCACAACACATCAGACATCATTTCCCTGGAAATATCATCCATAAAATAGTACCATTATCACTCTTAGTGCTATATTTTGCCAAACATTAGGAAAACTTTTCAGAAGATCAACATTGTAAAGATATAATAATGTAATGCAACGAAATTCAAAAATGTGCTTGGGCCACTAAATGAAGATAGCTTACTTTGAATTAAAAGACCAAAATATTGACTTATTATTATCCTGGAAGCTCTTCTCCATCACATGGATGATGTAATCCTCGACAACCCTTTCACAAGAATTCATAATTTGTTCAGAAGCTAGGTGGGGGTCGACGAAGGATATTTACCTGCTGCTCTAGCTTTCTGATAGTAGTACCCATACACTTGTAAATGAAGGAAATATGCCTTGAGAGGCAATAATAAAGTTGTTATTATGTATTCCTTGTATATGATAGATGTTTATTTTACATGCTATAATTGTATTGATAGGAAACATCAATACATGTGTGTTTAATAAACAAAAAGGGTTCCTAGTCATGCCTCTCTTATAGACTAGCTTGTTGATTAACAAGATGATCAAGGTTTCCTGATCATGGACATTGGATGTTGTTAATAACAAGGTCGCACCATTGGTGGAATGATGTGACGAACATTCATCCGAAGTATAGCATTACGATCAAGTCATTGTGTTTATATTGCTATAACATCATACAAAGTAATCTTTATCCTTAGACCATGAGATCATGTTAATTGCTAACACCGGAAGAGTATCTTGATAACATCAAACGTCACACCGTAACAGGGTGACTATAAAGATGGGTTCAGTGCTAGGAAGGTGTTATGTTGAGGCTCATGGATCAAGAGTGGAATTTGTCAATCCAGATGACGGATAGATATACTCTGGGCCCTCTCGGTGATATCACATTAGGATAGCTTGCAAGCAAGTGATGTGATCACTAGAATGTTATATCACGGGAACGAGAAAAGAGTGCATGTCGGTAACGAGATCAAACTAGGTATGGAGATACCGATGATCGAATCTCGGACATGTAATATATCGAGAGACAAAGGGATTTAGTTACAAGCATTAAAGGTTCTCACGATCACAGGAGTCATCGTTGAATGTGTAGGAGTCAGTACGGATCTCCAGGTCCCGCTGCTGATTATTGATCGGAGAAGGGTCTCGATCATGTCTGCATTATTCGTGAACCGTAGGGTGGCACACTTAAGAGTTACCGGACACCATTTTGGAGCACATATGTTTCAGACGAAAGAATTGCAAAGCGCAGGAATTGTTTCAATAGAAACCGGAAATTGTTTCGGGTGAAATTGCAGAAGGTGGTTCTGCATGTGATATTGAAATATTGCAAGGGGCTATATGTGAATGTTTGTTAATTAAAGTAATTAACAAAATTCTGAATAAATTTAATAAAAGAGTTTTTATTAAATGAGAGAGCATTAAATTTGGAGAAACTTAATGCATTTAAACTGGAGACTTTAAAAGGGAATGTGAAGAGGCATTTTAATGTGAAGGAGTTACCACCACATGAATGGGAGAGGTGAGGGGTCACCCCCCATGCGTCGGCCATGGAGAGAGGGGGCACCCCCCTCCTCCTATAAAAGGCCACCCATTCCCTCCTTCATGCACACACCTCCTTGTGAAGGATCTCTCTTCCCCTCTAGAATTATTCCCCCATTGTCTCGGATTAGCGAGATACATGTTCCCGGTGGCATTTCGTATGGAAGGAGTTGCTGCTTCCGCTGGATCGCTGGAGCGAGGAGGTGGAGGTTGTCCGGTGGCTTGAACGTGTGTGCGAGTGCAGATGCGCTGCTGAGTTGCGACGCTTGGACTTCCTCACGATCTTGAGATCGGCAAGTGTACGACTACATCAACCACGAGTTCCTACTCGTTAACAAAGCTCGTTGTCTTCGAGGGTAAGTTTTCTATGGATGTATGTCCACCCGTTTGCTTTGTACCTAGTAGATAGATCTTGGCGTGTAGTTCACACCGTAGGAAATTTTTTGTTTTCTATGCTGTGGACCCAACAGTGGTATCAGAGCCTGATCTATGCGTAGGTGCTTTGCACGGGTAGTACACATATGTTTATATGTGGGCGATGATGATCATGTTATTGCATCTTCTATGTACTTTGGATATTGGTGGCATAGTGGGATGAAGCAGCCCAGACCAACCTTACATGTCATCGTACATGAGACCGGTTCCACGACTGACATGCAACTTGTTTTGCATAAGTGGCTGGCGGGTGTCTGTCTCTCCTACTATAGTCAATATCTGATTTACAACGAGTTGCTAATAACTTGGTTATCCTTGTTGTGGTTCATATTCGTAGGTTAGATAGGTTCTATCTCCGAAAGCCCTAAGCCACGTAAAACTTGCAATTGATAAATTAGAGGCGTCTAGTTTAGATCGTTGTTGGGCTAGTGTCTTGATATGGTATTGTTGTAAGTAGATGTATGATAGATACTCTTACAACTCACTTAACGTGTAAGTTCCATAGACCTTGACCTTACACACAAAGGAATGATAGAGATCATACCACGATGCAAATGATAGAGATCAAATGCATGGACCATATCACCTCACTTCACACATTAGATGTTAGCATCTTATATTGCTAGTTTGGTGCTTTTGATAGCATTATAAGATGATCCCTCATTTAGATATCAAGATAAAATGTGTTCTTCCTTAAGTATGCACCGTTTTGTGGATCGTGTTTTGAGGCATCACGTGATGATCGGGTGTTTTCAACTCTACGCTTTCATACAACGGGTGTAAGACAGTTTTACACACGCAAATACTAAGGTTCTTACTTGACGAGCCTAGCATGTATAAACATGGCCTCGGAACACGGACCGAAAGGTTAAGCATGAGTCATATAGTTGATATGATGCCCATATAGATGCTCGCCTTTGAAGCTACACCGACTCACATGATGATCGGACTTGGTGTAATGGATTTGGTTCATGTAGTCACCAAAAGGACACGAGGGATGTCGTTTTTGAGTGGGAGTTCATTAGTAATTTGGATTAGTTGAACTCAATCTATCATAAACTTAGTCTAAATATACTTTACAAATTCTGTTGTAGATGGCACCACCTGCTTTTAATTTCAATGTGTTCATGGAGAAAGAGGAACTTGCTGCGAATGGTAGCAACTTCACCAACTGGACTATGAATTTGAGGATTCTCCTCACTGCTGCACAAAAGCAATATGTGCTAGAGGCGCCGCTAGGCCCCCCACCAGCTCCTGATGCCCCTGACGAGGAAAAGAACGTCTATATAACTCGTCAGGAGGACCACAACTTAGTTCATTGCGGCATACTGTATGGGCTAGAGCCAGAACTTCGAAAGAATTTCGAAAATGGCAATGCCTTTGATACCATGGGAGAATTGAAAATGATTTTTGATACCCATGCTGCCATGCTACATAAAAGTTCTTTAGCTATATGATGGAGGAAAACAGCTCCGTTAGTGAGCACGTACTCAAAATGTCTGGGTACGCCGATAAGCTTGTGTCCTTGGGAATAACGATTCCCATTGACTTAGGCATACATCGTGTTCTCCAATCTCTGCCACCTACCTACAAGAGCTTCGTGATGAACTATAATATGCAGGGCATGAAGAAGTCTCTTCCCGAGCTTCTGTCAATGCTTAAGACTGCAGAAGTGGAGATTAGGAAAGAACATCAAGTGTTGATGATCAATAGGACCACCAGTTTCAAGAAGGACAAGAAAGGCAAGCACAAGGGAAAGAAGGGTGGCAAGTCTGTTGCCACGCCTGAAAAGAAACCCCGAGCTGGCCCTAAGTCTGACACCGAGTGCTACTATTGCAAGGGGACTGGCCATTGGAAGCGCAACTGCCCCAAGTATTTGGCGGACAAGAAGTCCGGCAAGGCAAACAAAGGTATATGGGATATACATGTTATTGATGTGTACTTGACTAGTACTCGCAGTAGCACCTGGGTATTTGATACGGGATCGGTTGCTAATATATGTAACTCGGTTCAGGGGCTGTGGAACAAGCGACAACTAGCAAGGGATGAGATCTCGATGCGGGTCGGCAATGGATCAAGAGTTGATGTGATCGCCGTCGGAACGCTGCCTCTCCATATGCCATCGGGATTAGTTATAAACCTAAATAATTGTTATTTGGTGCCTGCACTGAGCATGAACATTGTATCCGGATCATGTTTGATGCAAAGTTGTTATTCATTTAAGTCTAAAAACAATGGTTGTTCGATTTATATGAATAATATCTTTTATGGTCACGCACCTATGTTGAATGGTTTATTTCTGTTGGATCTCGATAGTAGTATTACGCATATTCATAATGTTGATGCTAAAAGGATTAAACTTCATAATGATATATCTACATATATGTGGCACTGTCGTCTAGGTCATATTGGCGTTAAACGCATGAAGAAACTCCATTCTGATGGACTTTTGGAATCACTGGATTTTGAATCATTTGATACATGTGAGCCATGCCTTATGGGCAAGATGACTAGAACATCGTTTTCTGGTTCAATGGAACGGGCGACAGATCTATTGGAAATCATACATACTGATGTGTGTGGACCAATGAGTATGTCGGCGCAAGGTGGATGTCGTTATTTTGTTACTTTCACGGATGATTTGAGTAGATATGGGTATATCTATTTGATGAAACACAAGTCTGAAACTTTTGAAAAGTTCAAAGAATTTTAGAATGAAGTGGAAAATCATCGTAATAGAAAGATCAAGTTTCTGCGGTCCGACCGTGGAGGAGAGTATGTTAGTTACGAGTTTAGCACACATATGAAAGACTGTGGAATAGTTTCACAACTCACGTCTGCCGGAACACCACAACGTAATGGTGTGTCAGAACGTGGTAATCGTACTTTATAGGATATGGTTCGATCTATGATGTCTCTGACTGACTTGCCACTGTCATTTTGGGGTTATGCACTGGAAACCGCTACATTCACTTTAAATAGGGCGCCATCTAAATCCGTTGAAAAGACACCGTATGAATTATGGTTTGGAAACAAACCTAAGCTGTCATTTCTAAAAGTTTGGGGATGCGATGTTTATGTGAAGAAACTTCAACCGGATAAACTCGAACCCAAAGCGAAAAAATGCGTCTTCATAGGATACCCTAAGGAAACGATTGGGTATACCTTCTATCACAGATCCGAGGGCAAGGTCTTTGTTGCCAAGAATGGATCCTTTCTTGAGAAGGAGTTTCTCGTGAAAGGTGTGAGTAGTCGGAAGGTAGAACTCAAAGAGGTCATTGAACCTTCTCTTCATGGAATGGCGAGTGGCGCAGCACCGGAAGTTGTTTCGCAGTTAACTTCACCTAATGAAGAGAGAGCTAATGATATTGATCATGAAACTCTGAAAGAGGACACTACCGAACCTCACAGGTCAAGCAGGACACGTGCAGCTCCTGAACTGTACGGCAATCCTGTTATGAATTTCATGATTGATGAAATGGATGACCCTGCGACATATGAAGAAGTGATGATGAGCCCGGATTCCAACAAATGGCTAGAAGCCATGAAATCCGAGATGGAATCCATGTACAAGAACCAAGTTTGGAACTTGGTGGACTTACCTCATGACCGAAAGGCCGTTGAGAATAAATGGATTTTCAAAAGAAAAACTGATGCTGATGGTAATGTGACCATCTATAAGGCTCGACTTGTCGCAAAGGGGTTTCAACAAATTCAAGGAGTTGACTACGATGAGACATTCTCTCCCGTAGCGATGCTTAAGTCGGTTAGGATTATGTTAGCAATTGCTACATATTTCGATTATGAAATACGATAGATGGATGTCAAAACTGCGTTCCTCAGTGGTAATATTGAAGAAGAGTTGTATATGATACAACCTAAGGGTTTTATCGATCCGAAGGATGCTAATAAGGTGTGCAAACTTCAGCGATCCATCTATGGACTGAAGCAAGCATCACGGAGTTGGAATCTCCGCTTTGATGAGGTGATCAAAGAGTTTGGATTTGTCCAAACTTATGGAGAGGCTTGTATTTACAAGAAAGTGAGTGGGAGCAATGTGGCATTTCTAATATTATATGTGGATGGCATATTATTGATTGGAAATGATTTAGATCTTTTAAACAGTGTTAAAAGTTATCTAAACATCAAATTTTCGATGAAGGACCTTGGTGAAGCTTCATATATATTAGGCATTAAAATCTATAGAGATAGATCAAGACGCCTAATTGGGCTATCGCAGAGTACATACCTTGATAAGATATTAAAGAAGTTTAATATGGACGGAAGTAAGAAGGGGTTCTTACCTATGTTGCAAGGCAAGACATTGAGTAAGACTCAAAGTCCGGCTACGACGGAAGAAAGAGAGATAATGGATAGGATCCCCTATGCCTCAGCCATAGGCTCTATAATGTATGCCATGCTATGTACAAGACCGGATGTGGCACATGCTATTAGTTTGACTAGTAGGTACCAATCTGATCTAGGTTCGGAACACTGGATAGCGGTCAAGAATATCCTTAAGTACTTGAGAAGAACTAATGATATGTTTCTTGTATACGGAGGTGAAGAAAAGCTAGTCGCTAAGTGTTATGTCGATGCTAGCTTTGACACTGATCCGGATGACTCTAAGGCTCAATCCGGATACGTATTTCTCTTGAACGGAGCAACAGTTAGCTGGAGGAGCTCCAAACAACCTGTGGTAGCTAGATCAACAACGGCGGCGGAATATGTTGCTGCTTCAAAAGCGGCGCAGGAAGCAGTTTGGATGAAAGAGTTCATAACAGAACTGGGTGTGGTTCCCAGTGCGTTGGACCCGATGGTGATCTATTGTGACAACAATGGAGCCATAGCCAACGCCAAGGAACCAAGGTCTCACAAGAATTCCAAGCATATTAAGCGCCGGTTTCACTCCATCCGCGAACATGCCAAGGATGGAGATATAAAGATTTGTAAAGTGCACACGGACCTGAATGTAGCAGATCCATTGACTAAAGTACTCCCTAGGGCAAAACATGATCAACACCAGAACTCCATGGGTGTTAGATTTATCACAATGTTAACTAGATTATTGTCTCTAGTGCAAGTGGGAGACTGAAGGAAATATGCCCTGAGAGGCAATAATAAAGTTGTTATTATGTATTCCTTATATATGATAGATGTTTATTTTACATGCTATAATTGTATTGATAGGAAACATCAATACATGTGTGTTTAATAAACAAAAAGGGTTCCTAGTCATGCCTCTCTTATAGACTAGCTTGTTGATTAACAAGATGATCAAGGTTTCCTGATCATGGACATTGGATGTTGTTAATAACAAGGTCACACCATTGGTGGAATGATGTGATGAACATTCATCCGAAGTATAGCATTACGATCAAGTCATTGTGTTTATATTTCTATAACATCATACGAAGTAATCTTTATCCTTAGACCATGAGATCATGTTAATTGCTAACACCGGAAGAGTATCTTGATAACATCAAATGTCACACCGTAACAGGGTGACTATAAAGATGGGTTCAGTACTATGAAGGTGTTATGTTGAGGCTCATGGATCAAGAGTGGAATTTGTCAATCCAGATGACGGATAGATATACTCTGGGCCCTCTCGGTGATATCACATTAGGATAGCTTGCAAGCAAGTGATGTGATCACTAGAATGTTATATCATGGGAACGAGAAAAGAGTGCATGTCGGTAACGAGATCAAACTAGGTATGGAGATACTGATGATCGAATCTCGGACATGTAATATATCGAGAGACAAAGGGATTTAGTTACAAGCATTAAAGGTTCTCACGATCACAGGAGTCACCGTTGAATGTGTAGGAGTCAGTACGGATCTCCAGGTCCCGCTGCTGATTATTGATCGGAGAAGGGTCTCGATCATGTCTGCATTATTCGCGAACCATAGGGTGGCACACTTAAGAGTTACTGGACACCATTTTGGAGCACATATGTTTCAGACGAAAGAATTGCAAAGCGCAGGAATTGTTTCAATAGAAACCGGAAATTGTTTCGGGTGAAATTGCAGAAGGTGGTTCTGCATGTGATATTGAAATATTGCAAGGGGCTATATGTGAATGTTTGTTAATTAAAGTAATTAACAAAATTCTGAATAAATTTAATAAAAGAGTTTTTATTAAACGAGAGAGCATTAAAGTTGGAGAAACTTAATGCATTTAAAGTGGAGACTTTAAAAGGGAATGTGAAGAGGCATTTTAATGTGGAGGAGTTACCACCACATGAATGGGGGAGGTGAGGGGTCACCCCCCATGCGCCGGCCATGGAGAGAGGGGGCATCCCCCCTCCTCCTATAAAAGTCCAGCCATTCCCTCCTTCATCCACACACCTCCTTGTGAAGGATCTCTGTCCTCCTCTAGAATTATTCCCCCATGGTCTCGGATTAGCGAGATACATGTTCCCGGTGGCATTTCGTCTAGAAGGAGTTGCTGCTTCCGCTGGATTGCTGGAGCGAGGAGGTGGAGGTTGTCCGGTGTCTTGAACGTGTGTGCGAGTGCAGATGCGCTGCTGATTTGCGGCGCTCGGACTTCCTCACGATCTTGAGATCGGCAAGTGTACGACTACATCAACCACGAGTTCCTACTCGTTAACAAAGCTCTTTGTCTTCGAGGGTAAGTTCTCTATGGATGTATGTCCACCCGTTTGCTTTGTACCTAGTAGATAGATCTTGGGGTGTAGTTCACACCGTAGGAATTTTTTTGTTTTCTATGTTGCGGACCCAACAGTAAAGACATAACATGAATGAAGTGTAAATTAAGATAGCTAGAGTTATTGATGCATTGATTTATAAATAATAATAAAATACTCACAATGTACTGCATTTCACTATGCTGGCGTCTAAGGATTTCAAATTGAACAAGAGAAACAAGTCCTCCCAAGTGACTTGGAACATGCACAAATGGTCACTCATAAAGTGTTCATGTTTGTGCCTAACCATGAATCCCAAGACTTGGTCCTTCTCTGGCTTCTTGAAATTACTCAAGTAGTAATTCTGCAATGATGCACAAGCCCATCCATACTCTTTGGTAACACTCGTCGAATTGTGTATTAGCTTTTCCCCGGGCTTGTACATCGGGTGTATATCAGACTCTAGCAGAACACCTCCCGCATTTAAAAAATCTTCCAGCACCTTGCCGGTCAATTCGGTAGCTTCAAGCGGCGTGATTTTGTGCGCTGCCCCCTTTTTACCCTTGGGTTTCGTTACATGCTTGGGTTTTGCAGCAGGTGGCGGTAGTGTTTGTGCTTGTGAGGAGTGTGTCGTGCTAGTACTAGCTGGGATTGCTGGCTGGGCAGCTTTAGGGGTTGTCGAGGACACACAAGCGGGGGTAGGAGCTTTGGCTGCTTCTACAATAGCTGGTGGCTTGGTAACACTAGTAGCAGGGGTAGGAGCGTTCTTCGGGGCTTGTGGATGTGTCTCTGTAGCTTTGTTCGGGGCAAGGGTAGGATGTTCTGAGGAGTCCTTCGGGGCAAGGGGAGGCTTGTCAGCAAGGACTCCTGCAGTCCTACCGAGATGGCTCACGAGGGTTGTCTCTTTGATTTCTGTAGGGGCGGGGGGAGGGGGTGTAGATGCTTTATCTTGTACAGGAGCTGGCGGTGTCGACGTCTCTGGTATCTTCAGCGAGGAGAGGGGCTCTTCCATAGCGTTATTTGCTGGTGTTGGGAAGTCAACTTGGACTCTAGTCTTGGCAGCAACACTCATTGGGGTACTTGTCTCTTCAGCATTAGCTTGAATAGTTGGTGTTTCCTTGATCTTGGGAGTACATGTTGCTGGTGAGAGGTTAGTGAAAACCGGCTTTGGCTTTGGCTGGCTGCCGACTAGAAGGATATCTACCTTGGGCCACTAGATAAAGCTCCCCCTTGTCTCAGATAGAGTAACCATCTCTTCATTGGTAGGGATAGGCAGCTTGATCTCACCGAACCACTCAACAACATCATCGAAGTTGACCTGAGCAAAAACGTTGGCAAGTGGGATGTTGTGTATCGTATGCCCTTCCTTTGGGGATGCAATTGGCCCCAAGCAGCCGTCACGGATACGTTGGACCCAACTTTCCTTTATCTAAGTTGGTAGACGGTGGCCACCTACATATAAGAAAATTATGTCAACTATGATTTCTATGAAAATGCATAATCTGTACTTTAGATGATCAATGGGTTTAATTACCGTTATGCGATCACAAGGATAGCTCGCGGCCGTATCAACAGTATCGTCAATGGTGGAAGCATAGCTACTCCGACATAGGTCAGCAATGGGAACATCCTCTGTCGACGGTGGTGGTGGCGGTGGCAGTACCTTTCATGTTAACTCTGCTATTATTTCTTCCTTAAGCCTTTTTCGGATGGTTTCTTCAAAAAGGGGTTGCCTAGCTCTTTTGCATGCACGCTTGTCTTCCAGAGATCAGTTGCGGCCTATTTTCCATGGGGCTAAGGCACCTACCCCCCTCGTGCGACCAGGGTGCTCTTTCTTTCCCAACCCCTCTATGAGGACATCTCCATGGAACTCACCTTTTTTGCTTCTTATCATGAGAATCCTTCTACATACATATAAAAAACAATTAACAACTCAAGTGAAAATTATGTTATGAAATCAATACATAAAAATCAATGCATCATGAAGCCTTACCAATTTGTTATAGGCTGCAATGTCATTTGGGCTAACCAAAGTAGGCAGAAAGCCCGTACTTTTGCTAGATTTACTTCTAGCTCTGGTCCATCTTCTTGTCCTCTCATCTTTAATTTCTGAAAATGGTGGCGGGCGTCCGACCGCCTCTGCCTCCAAATCCCGCTTCTCCCATATGTCAGCCATGCTGGCATACCCAACAGTCCCCATTTTGTGGGGGTTGTTGTTTGTCAAGGCAAGGGCTCTAGCTGCCTCACTCTTGGCCTTGAACTCAGCGGAGGTCTTCACCTTTTTGAACTCAGCCCAATCCTCTTCTTTAATCTGCGGCCACAATGAAAAGGGCGTCAGATCTTGATCCACGTACTCTGTCACGATCTTGGACTTCCATGCCTTCTAGGCCTTGTTAGCGGTCATTAAATCTACCCGCTCAACATGCTTCCTATCATCATCAGTTCTGATGATGAAGTACTTGAGGATATCCCTTATCATAAAAGCACGGTCATCCTTGGATACTTTCTTCCAGCTGGGAAGGTTCATGCACAGTCGTTCTCGTGCTACGATCCCGCAAACAGTTTTGAACTTCTTTCTTGCGCCATCCGACTTGAACGGACCTCCGTTGGTAGGATCGATGGCGGTCACGACATACCTAGATTCTGGCCTTGTAGATTTCCCGCGACCATCACCTGCGCGGTTTTTTGACCTGGTTCGCTTGGATATCGGTTGCAAGGTAGAGCCACTCCTGTACAAATCAAAAACATATATATGAGATAACAGAAAACAATATACACATATAGTCACTATATATATAATCACTAACAAAATCTATGAAGCTAAAATGGCTAAACTAAGTATAATTCAGTGAGGCAACAATAATGTACTAGGCAGAGAGATCAATATACCTATAACCCAACAAATTTCCACAAATTTTCCTATGATAATGTGATCAAAAACCAAGTCCTAGAATTTAATTACTGCAGGAAGCATGATCTGTTGATTGTTTTCAAAACATAAAACTAATAAAAAGCAGAAATGAAGTCTACATTAATTATGTGTGCCTTGGTTCTGTATACATCAAAATAAATCTCTTCAAAGTATTTGTCCTATTTTATTTTACTATTAACTTTAAGATAATGGCAAGAGAATAGAGAATCACTCATTGAGAGATTAATTAACACTACTCCTAAAATGTTAAGAAAATTATCTAAGAATGTTTCTAAATTTGACAAACATAAAAACCACTCACTATGTCAAATACAAATTCCAAAAACTCTAACAGAAATTTTTGAAAAGGTGATCAAATTAACACTTATATTTATGGCAAAATCCAAAATTCCTAAACAGAGCTGCCCTACATGTTTAACTACCTAATGTATGATGCTTTCTATGTATGATTGGCCCACATGTAGCTACACACTTGATGCACACAAATATTTTTAATTAGCAAGACTACTTGTTCCTTATCTAGTGTGTATTTTACATAGTGGACATCAATTTCACATAGGCAATTTAACAAAAGTAGCAAATATAAATGTGTATTTCACATAGTAGGAGCCTCATTTGGTAATGTCCTAGGGTTTACCTTCCTAATTTCATAGAGAGTCTTGTTCGTGTGTCATGTTCCCTTGCGATGATGTGTCCACGTCCACGTGGTTTGGTTGATGAACCCCGCGAGTTGATGAAAATGTGGTGGTATTCTCATGAACATCAATCATTACTACATCATCTTCCCTGATTGCATGACACTCCCCTTCACCATCATCATCATCATCATCGTGTGTACTTTCTCGTTCGCCGTGTTTTCTCCAACATTCATACCACGCCATGAATCCCCTTTTGATCAAATGTGTTTGGATTTATGTAAGATTTGTAAAACTCTTGATGTTTTTGCATTCACAACATGGGCAAGGTACCTATGGATCATTTGTGTCAACCACAAGCTTTTTGGCCAGATTCAAGAACTACTCGACACCATCGAGGTACACATCGCTCACATGATTCCCGAGGTACTTCCACTCATGTGTCATTTGCAAAATTAGACACATTAATACTCATAAGTAATAATGTAAGAATGTTAAAAAAAACCAAAATCTAATGGGTTAACGTGCCCGACTAAATCCCCAAATCCCTATCTTTGCCGAGCCCATCTCTCCTCTCCCAAGCCGCCGCCGCCGCCTGCCCCCGCCCGCCACGCACTGCCCCCGCGTGTTATGTTGTAGACCAATGAGAGCAACCATGTGAGACCAAAGAGATTTCGTACCTTTTAACAAAGTCCGAATTAATTCGGACCCACCGGGTTTCAGACAAACCTCAGCACTGCGTGCTCCATCTGGCATCTACTGGGAAGAACATTGGTTGGGCTCGTAAAATAAGTGACCCCTGCAAACAACAAGAGCGTAGCCGATTAATATTTAAAATTGTCTCCGTCAACTTCTACTCGTAACCGGTGAAAATAAATAGCTGTCTCTAATACGTTCTTAGAGACGGTCGTAATACAAAACCAGCTGCGTGCCTGTTCTTAGAGACGGTCGTAATATAACACCGGTTGCGTGGCTGTATGGATAAGTGAAGGAGACACCAAGAGGCATCGATAAACCGGAGCGACGCAGTTCTTCACACCGGAGAGGTGGATGCGAAGAGGCGGAGATCACCGGAGAGGTTCGTTCATTCTTCTCAAGGCCATCTCAAGATCCTCTTCGCAATTTCCCTCTGCGTCCATCTTCAGAGTGGCAGTTCTTCAGAGCGGAAGTGAATCAAGTTAGTAAAATTCTTCCTTCGATCCCTCGTTCCCTTTTGAATACATGAAGTAAATAACAATGTTTTACTGTTCATTGTAGGGTTTTTTATCTCTCATAAATACAAGGTCTCTTTTATTCCATAATATTTGTCTGCGCATGTCCAATATACTTACTAATCTCTCATATTTTTTCTTAGCCTTTTGCTAATTCAATTGCTTATATAACTTGCACATGTGTACCATAAGTCAATTAGATGTCATTGGAAGTTTTGATAAGATTTAACAAGTCAATTAGATGTCATTGAAATCTGTCTTGTAATACAAAAGATTAGATGATATTTGCATGAGACAAGATATCATAATCTGACTTGTCCAGATTAGATGATACAAAAGAAAATGACAACTAAGAATGGTGTATTGTTAAATCCAATTCCTAGACAAGACAACAAGTTTGTATTTGCATGAGACAAGATATCATAATTTTAAATGAACTAGTAAACTAAGTAAAGTATTTGCTACCTAAATAAACTATTAAATCTGAAGATATTTATCAAATCCCTTTTTCATAGTTTATGTTCATATTTTCATAGTTTTTTCTATCTTAGGGGACTGGGGAAGACAACATGTCAGGTTCATTACCTGAAGAGATGAGGCCTCAGGTTTCTAGGGTAATTATGAAGCTTTTAGGTGTAGCTCCTGGTCCGATTGATGACATGTTTATACTGAAAAATAGTCTGCTATTTTGACCTGGATGGACTTTTCAAAAGCCTTCATGTTATTGATAAGCTCATTGGCAACAACTTCGAGTTTGTTGTGAACCACATCATTGAATGCCAGCTTCTTGTTAGGCCAACTAATGCTCATGCTATTGAGAAACTTGAGGAGGCATTGCAATACACTTTCAAATCTGATGATGAGCATGTGAAGATCTACAAGCTAGTACGCCTCGATCAGATTGAAGACATCTTTTTTAAGGAGCCTCAAACGTTTCCAAGATAGAGGACGGTAGGATATCTAGAGGGTTATTCTGATTTATTCATTGACCATGAGACAACTCATAACCCAATAATATCAGAGACAACCATGAGTATATTAGGTGTTGTGGAGGGTCAGCACAACCAGGGACTATTGGCTGTGAAAATTCAGTTTGTTTACTCTCCTCACCACATCACTCATGCTTATCATGTGGTTCATGCTTGGCCTGAGAAGTACAAGTTTGCAGTTGATTAGAATCGCAGGGTGTAAATGAAGTTTGACGATCCTGATGACTTACAACTATCTGGCAAACCACCATTTCTTATCTGGCAAGTTCATGATCAAGTTCTTTTTAGTTCAGAGTGTGACCAAGGCTAGTGAGACAAGTGTCATTGGCAAGAGGTGCCCTATTTACAGTGCCGTTGATGATGTAAACTACTCTGAGCATCAGTTTCAGTAGATCAGCATGTGATAGTTATGTTGAATCCTTTTGCCTTTTGTTTTCTGCACAAACTTTATGTTGAATCAGTTTGTTATGCAACTTTTGTATATATATGGCTATGTTGAACACTACTCTGCTTTTATATATATGGCTATGTTGTGCAACTCCTATATTTTTCTTGTGGTTTTTTGTGTGGTCTACTATATATATGATGTTACCAGGTTTAATTGTCAATGTTCACTCAAACTTCTAGCGGGGCCGCTTCGTCTGGCATCTACTGGCAAAAATAAGAGTGTAGCCGGTTAATAATTTCCATCGTCCCTGATACTTACCTTACACATCCGGTCGTGATAACCAGCCATCTCTACCATCTCAGAGACGGTGAAAATAAATACCCGTCTCCAATACAAAATGTCTTAGAGACGGTTGAAATAACAAACCGGCTACGCATGTGAGGCAGACGGGTGCTACTTTCGTCCGTATCGAGTACCGTAGGCAGTTATTATTTCTAACCGGCTACGGTCAGGGCAGGGTGACGGTTTAATTTATGTTGGTGCCAAACCGGCTCGGATCATAGTCTCTAATGCTATGTATTGTACTAGTGAAAGGAATAGTTCGTTTCAACTGATTCTATGTGAACATGATAACCTCAAATTCCTTTAATAAGAGATTCTACTCTAATTCAACTAGGTATTTTAGAATTGGGAGAATAATTCTTCCATAATACTCTCAAGTAGAGAATAATGCTTCTAAAGTATTTTATCCATTTTCATTAATTTCTTAAGTGTTGGTTCTGAATAAGTACTAAAGTTAATTAGGAATTCTTTTATTAAGGCGAATGTTTAAATTTGTCATAAGAATCAAATGGTGTTTGTTTTCATCCTTGAAGTCAAGTTCTTTTAAGGCAATATTGAAAAAATTGCCTTTCTATCATGTTTGGATTTATTTCATTTTTTAAAAATATTAGCAAAGTACGCAAAATATTTGTAGAAATTTACATTGCTCAAGTAATGAGATGATGAATTCATTGCATTGAGGTTTACAAATTTCTATTGGGTTTCCCTTTAAAGTTTAGGTTTGTTCAATTTCAATTTATTTTAATTTTGAATGCAAGAAATGGTATACAAGGTGTTTATTTATACTTAAATTTTTATTCCATAGAAGTGTGTGATATTATGATATATTTGTATAGATTTCATTTTCTGAACATTTTGATACATTATTTGTATTTTTCGAATGTGTATGAATTATTTATGATTTTTATAAGATTAAAGTATTTTTTGGAATTTCCTGTGTGGATATTGCATATACACATGTGGACAGGGTTTAATCACTGACGAGTAGGGTGTAGGGTGCCACGTGGTTCGGTGAGTCATTTAATTCTTTTGATACCGATTCATTTCTAGTTGGATACAATGACAGGTGGGGTCGTTGACACGTTGTCTGCAACACAAGCACATACTCGTTCAAACTGACTGGTGTGGTCTACGATTGATGTCATCTCGGCAGAATCCTTTCATCAACACGACAAAGCAAGGCGGTGACACTCGTTTTTGGTTGCCCCAAGACGCATGTTTAGTTACATTCAATTTAGCGCTTCAGCACTAGGCGAACGAGACCCGCCTCGGTCAAAGGGGCGACCAGAGACGAGGATGACGATAGCTACTGCGGTGGTACAGATCTGGTGAGCATTGGCAACGTATCTATACGCTATTCTATGTTGTTCTATGGGTGGCATTCGAATCCTGCGAGAATGACAAAGCTCATGAACTACTCCTACGTCGAAGAGGTCATCAGAATCCATGGCATCGACCACCTACTATAGCAGTGCCACTCTAGCGAACCTCTAAACTAGGCTACGGTCAATTCTAGGTGAAATAAGGAGGCTCTAAGGTTTCACTAGCTTATAGTGAGTACGATAGTATCACTATCTTGGTCGGAGGTGACCAGAGTTGAGGACAAGGTCGCACATTCCCGACCGTCGGCGTCAGAGAATGATGTACTGATTCCATTAAACAAGAGTTCCTTGGCTCGATTCCTTGCGGCAAAGACTCCACCTCTACGGTGATCCTCCTATGCTACTTATCGGAGGAGGAGGATCTCCCTCATGGTGGCTCGCCAACTTCCCCTTTCTAGGGTTTCACTAGCAGAGAGAGCATGAGAACTCGAGAGGGGGGGGGGGGGGGGGGAATGAGAGATATAAGGAGTTCATGGCCTATCGAGGGCTATTTATAGGTCTGATATAGTCGATTCGCCGGCAATGTGTCGTTGCCGTTGTCGGAGATGAATACGTCGGAGAATAAGGCGGTTCTATCGGCATTTTGCATAATACCCACTAGGAGTTGTGTCCTTATGTGCGAACGCATGAAAATTTCATTTGGGATGGTTCACGGGCTTCTATTTGGGCCTGGTAAGTTGGTTTTCGACCTGTCTGTTTTTTCTTCTGGTTTTCCTTTTTCCTTTTTTGTTTTCATTTTTTTTTCCATTTAAATTATGTTTTGAATTTTTTATTCGAGTTTGAGTAGTATTTGAGTAATTCAAATACTTGAATTAACTTGAATATTACTGAGGTATTTTCCATTCCTTCAAAGATCATTTTGAATATTGGCTTAAAATCATTTCCTCCTTACATATCAATATGTGATATTAAAATATATCTTAGCAAATTCAAAAGAATTTCTTCTCAAGAATATTTTGGAATGTATTAATATTCCTTTGAAAATGAATGGTGGATATAATTGTTTTTAAGACTTTGTATCATTTTGCTTTAGAACAAAATGGTAGGAAATACTTTCCTAATAGGAAAGAATTTAGTAATGAAATATTTATTGAACCTCTCAATGGAATCTTTGCTCAAAGTGAATACTTTGAGCTTCAAACGATTTCTCTAGTCTCTTTATAGATCCATTTATTTTATTTAGATAACACATAAATATTTCTACATGCATTTCTTAACATAGCAATGTAGAATAACCACTAGGGTTTTCCATTGGAGAGTAATCTCAAATGAATTCTTTTATTATAAAGTACTTTATAATATCATGAGTAACTCAACATTAAGTTGTGATATTTATAAAAAATTTGGTATTTGATTTTAGTAGACAATAGAAGTTAATTTATATAGATATTTTGATGGTCAAAATCATAAGATGTTCTTTGTGTGTTTTACCCAAAACAAAGATAAATAGCATTTGTCCGTTAACTCTTTGGAAACTATCTAGGTATACTTCACCTAGGGATTTGTGATCATAATCACATCCACATCACACTAGGGTTTAGTGTTAGAGGATTATGATTGCTTCATAGGAGTGTGAGGTATGTATCATTTCAACACTAGAATTCAAGGATGGAAAGATTATATGATATTTTGATTTACACCATCAGTTTATCTTTATGATGGTTTTGGTAGATGAGTCACTAGCTAGGCATGCAAACATAGTATTGACCTACTATCATAATCACTAAGGCATAATATAGATGCATGCCTAGTTAGGAAAAGAGTATTTTATTCACCTAATTTCTCTCACTCATTAAGTAGGAATTCTACTCATCAAAAGAATGGAATGAATAAGAGGATTTTATGAATGGAACTTTAGAGAATAGTCATAGGTTTATCCCATGCATTAGAATGTGATGGATCATGGTTGAGGAATACTAGATAGTATTTCCTATTCTTAATTACTTAGGATTCTAGATCTATATTAAGGAAGTACCTTTCCTAGATATACCAGGCATAATCTACTGGTACTATGGAACCATAGGCTCTAGGTGACATGGAGATGACCCGCATGGTCACCATTGTTGGTATACCTGGTGTAGATCCAAGACAAGGCCCATAAGGAGCTGAAGGTTCTAGAGGCACCTGAAGCCTAGGAACCAGACATGATGATCAAGGCATAAAACCAAGGTGCAACCGACATAATCTTACAGTTACCTTTCAAACTATAAACTGACCTGGACCGGACTCCAAGACCCGGCCCCTCATATAAAGGCTGGGAGGATCCAATAGGGACAATACCGTAACATTGTTGTAGCAATCTGCTGTAAGCTAGATTGCATCTAGCAACCCGACGACTTTGTACTCTTGATGGCCCAAAATATATCGAGCTCGTTGGGGAACCCCAAGAGGAAGGTATAATGAGCACAGCAGCAAGTTTTCCCTCAGTACGAAACCAAGGTTATCTATCCAGTAGGAGCAAGGAAACACCCCAAAGGCGTTGCTAGCTGAGCCTTGGCAGGGCGCACTATCGGTGCTAGTAGCAACGTGGAGACCTACACAACACAACCACAGAACTTTGCCCCCAACTTGCGATGAGGTTGTTAATCTCACCGGTTTTTCTGAAAACAAAGGATTAAACGTATCGATTGAAAAGAAGTAATAGTTTGCAGAAAGTAAACACAAAGCAGTAAACAGTTTGATTGTAGATCGAATGTAAAAGATAACATGCTGGGTGAACAAATTACTAGTTTGATTGTAGATCGATTGTAGACCGGGGTCCATAGTTCACTAGAGGTGGCTCTCCTTAGGATAGATAACATGCTGGGTGAACAAATTACAGCGGGGCAATTGACAAACATCAAGAAAGCATACAAGCATATACTAATCATCTTGACTCCTTTGAGATCGATTGGGCACTACAACATTATACATAGATCGCCATCCAACTGCATCCATGACTAATAATCCACCTTCATGTTATCATCCGAACCCCCTCCAGTATTAAGTTGCAAGCAACAGATTATTGCATTACGAATTACGTGTAAAGTAAACAATACAATTGTTCTATGAACAAAGGATTGTTGTTTTCTGCCTAGTAGCAACAGCACATCTAGTACCTTAGAGATTTCCATCACTTCCTCAGATTACCAGAGGCATGAACCCACTATCGAGCATAAATACTAACTCTTGGAGTTGCTAGCATCTACTTGGCCAAGATTGCTACTAACAACGGAAAGCATGCAAGATCACAAATAACAAAGACATGATAGAATCAATAATCAATTTGAAATAGCATCTCAATATCCATCGGATCCCCGCAAACACAACATGCATAATTACAAATAGATGATCTTGATCAGGAACGGAGCTCACAAGATCTAAACATGATAGCACAAAGGAGGAGAACCAGCCATCTAGCTACTACATGGACCCGTAGTCCAGAGATGAACTACTCACGCATCACACCGGAGGCTTGCATGATGATGAAGAAGGCCTCTAGGGTGAATTCCCCTCTCCGGCAGGGTGCCGGGAAGAGCTTCAGATCCCTCCCGATCTAGGGATGGAGATGACAGCGGCTACAGACTCTTTCATGGAATTTTGATCCGGCACTTAGGGTTTCCGTATCAGAGGCAATATATAGGCGGAAGGAGAGGCCGAGGGGGTGCCTGGGCTGGCCACACCACCCCCTGGCGCGGGCCAAGCCTGGCCGCGTGGCCAGGTGGTGTGGCCGCCCTCTGGCCCTTCTCTGTCTCGTATTCTGGCTCCAAGTGTCCCCCGGTAAAATAATAACTTTAGCTTTTGTCCCGTCCAATTCCGAGAATATTCATTTTCTGACTTCCTGGAACCAAAAACAGTAGAAAACAGGCAGCTGGCACTGTGGCTCTTGTTAATAGGTTAGTCCAAGAAATCATATGAAAAGTACTCCAAAGTGTGGACAAAACATAAGAAAGTAGATAAAACCAAGCATGGAACATCAAAAATTATAGATACATTTGCAATGTACCAACTCTTCATCAATAAAGATCGGACAAGTAGGAGTAGGGTTTCCTCTACTAGGGCCTGAACTTGAGTAAATATTGCCTCCATTGTTTGTCCGATAAGCCAAAGAAATCACGAGCGCACCACTTTTCCAGAAACCCAAGTCCATAATAATGGACATTGCCGAGGTTACACCTCTTCACTAGGCCCAAACCCTCTATATATGCATATGACCTCTAATCTACTATTTACTGCTATTGTTACTAGTATGTTAATTCTAGGGCATTATATCTAAAATTTGTAGATTCCTAAGTAGATCCCAACTTGTATTTTCTGCTTCACTTGCCTTTCTAGATCTCTCTCTTACACTACTAATGTGTGTTTCTAGTTTGTGGTTTGTACCTCTCACTTAGCCTCTGGCCTGAGTGTGATTCTTATGAGCTCTTCCTCTAAGGTGGTGAATCGTGTGGTGAGAGGGTCATGGGGTCTCCTATTTATAGGTTCGTGAGGTAACTTGGGAGCCAAGTTTACTAAGGTAACTTGGTAGCCAAGGTACCTAGGCGGGATCATTACCCACTTGAATTTTTTTATATGACTAGTGGTATTTCTCACTAATGGGTCTTGGGCTTATTTAGTATGTGGGCTTTGATAATTCGGATTGGAAGAAATTCCATTGGCTTATTTGAATTTTTAAGTGAAAATTAATTTTCAAATATGGCTGATCATTGTTAGCTTCCAACTTAATTAAGTGCAAATTTAATTAACAATATGGATTAACAACAATTTCTAACTAAGGCTTATTATTAAATTAGGTGAAAACTTAATTAATCAAGGTGGTTTCATTGACTAAAGTCTAAGATGTGTAATCATCAACTCTCAACATGAATAGATAATCTCATAGGTTTGTCTTGTTAGTGTATCAAACTTAGGGTTAAGAATGAACATTAGTAATTTACTAAAACTCTACTACTAAGGCTTAGTATCAAGTATGGACTCATACTTTAAGAGGATGATCTATCAAGTGATACCTCTATAAGTTGATTCCAATTATCTACTTAGGTCTACTCAGGATTGAGTTAGCTTGTCTATGGTCTAGACTACTCTTGCTCCCTACTAGCATTCCATCCTAAAGATGATGGTTAGACTTCTAACATATCTAGATCTCTTCCCATTTCTAATAATGATTGAATAGATTGAAGGTGCTGGGAAGGAATAGGGAATATATCTAGATTTAGATAGACGAGCATTTGGTTTTGAGCTTTGATGCTCCAAGGTACTAGAGAATTATCTATCATATGTGATACATTGCAAATGTATCTATAATTTTTGATGTTCCATGCTTGGTTTTATCCACTTTCTTGTGTTTTGTTCCAACTTTGGAGTACTTTTCATATGATTTCTTGGACTAACCTATTAACAAGAGCCATAGTGCCAGCTGCCTGTTTTTTTGCTGTTTTTGGTTCCAAGAAAGTCAGAAAATGAATATTCTCGGAATTGGACGGGACAAAAGCCAAAGTGCCTATTTTTTCGGAAGGGATCAAGTGTCAGAATACGAGACGAAGAGGCTCCAGGGGCTGGCCACTCCACCTGGCCGCATGGCCAGGCTTGGCCTGCGCTGGGGGCCGACCCCAGCACCCCCTCGGCCTCTCCTTCCGCCTATAAGTTGCCCTCGGGACGAAAACCCTAGGTACCCAATCAAAAATCCACGAAAGAGTCTGTAGCCGCCGTCATCTCCATCCCTAGATCGGGAGGGATCTGAAGCTCTTCCTGGCACCCTGCCGGAGAGGGGAATTCACCCTGGAGGCCTTCTTCATCACCATGCAAGCCTCCGGTGTGATGCGTTAGTAGTTCATCCTTGTACTACGGATCCATGTAGTAGCTAGATGGCTGGTTTCTCCTCCTTTGTGCTTTCATGTTTAGATCTTGTGAGCTCCGTTCATGATTAAGATCATCTATTTGTAATTCATACATGTTGTGTTTGCGGGGATCCGATGGATATTGAGATGCTATTTCAGATTGATTATTGATTCTATCATGTCTTTGTTATTTGAGATCTTGCATGCTTTCCGTTGTTAGTAGCTATCTTGGCCAAGTAGATGCTAGCAACTCCAAGAGTTAGTATTTATGCTCGATAGTGGGTTCATGCCTCTGGTAATCTGGGGAAGTGACAGAAATCTCTAAGGTACTAGATGTGTTGTTGCTACTAGGGAGAAAACAACGATCCTTTCTTCATAGAACAATTGTATTGTTTACTTTACACGCAGTTCGTAAAGCAATAATCTGTTGCTTGCAACTTAATACTGGAGGGGGTTCGGATGATAACCTAAAGGTGGATTATTAGTCATAGATGCAGTTGGATGGCGGTCTATGTATTATGTTGTAATTCCCAATCAAATCTTAAAGGAGTCAAGATGATTAGTATATGCATGTATTGCTTTCTCGGTGTTTGTCAATTGCCCCGCTGTAATTTGTTCACCCAGCATGTTATCTATCTAAGGAGATCCACATCTAGTGAACTATGGATCCCGGTCCTTGCCTTTTACATACAATCTACAACTGTTTACTTCTTTGTGTTTACTTTCTGCAAACTTTTACTTCTTTCCATTCGATACGTTTAATCCTTTGTTTTCACAAAAGACAATGAGATTGACAACCTCATCGCAAGTTGGGGACAAAGTTCTGTGGTTGTGTTGTGGAGGTCTCCACATTGCTACTAGCACCGGTAGTGCGCCTTGCCAAAGCTCAGCTAGTAACACCTTTGGGATGTTTCCTTGCTCCTACTTGTTCGATTAAACCTTGGTTTCATAACTGAGGGAAAACTTACTGTTGTGCTCATCATACCTTCCTCTTGGGGTTCCCAAGGAGCTCTACGTTGAAAGTCGAGTGCATCAATATGCTATGACAGAATGAGGATGACTATACAATATAGAATAAGATAGAATAGATCTTGTTCTTTGTTCACTAAAGATATATTTGTTTTATGGTTAATTTTTTTTCATGAATGACACTTCTACCTCCTAATAAAGAATCTTAGCAAAGGCTACATCAATGTTTATATCGCTCAACTTGATGACCTAAGTATAACTCATCAACTTAAGTTAAACTTCAATCACTTTGACAAGTTCTAACAAAATGTTTTAAATTTTCCCGTATTTTACATGCATGGATGCTATGCACACTTCTATGTTCAACCCACTTAATCTCTCTTAAACTACGGAATATTACACCCATGTTGCGCACCACCGTGGGTTTAAACAATGGACATTGCCGAGGTTACCTGATGGCTCTAAAAATAGCCATCTTTTCCCATGTTTAAACATAATTTTTGTTCAAGCAATTGACAAGAAACACTCTAGCCTTTCCACTAATGACTAATAATTGCAAAGATATGCAAACGATTGCTTTGATTTGTATTTTGCAGGAAATCACGCTTTTTAATGCGAAATCAGGAGTCATAATGAAGATTTTGTTGGGTTCGCAACATAGAAAACAAAAAATTTCCTACGATGGGAACTGTATGCCAAGATCTATCTACTGGATATAAGCAACGGGTGGATATACATCCATAGAGAACTTACCCTCGAAGAAAACAAAGCTTTATTAATGAGTTGGAACTCGTGGATGATGTAGTCGTACACTTGCCGATCTCAAGATCGTGATGAAGTCCAGCAGGTCTGGCTCCAGCACGTCCATCAGATCCAGCTCCAGCAAGTCCAGCACCACCAAGTCCAGCACCACAAAGTAGTAGTGCATCCGTGATCGCACACACGTCCGATACCCCGACAACCTCCGTCCCTCGCTCCAGCAAAGCAGCGGAAGCAGCAACTCCTTTCCAGATAAAGCCATCGGGAACATGTATCTCGCTAATCCTAGACCATGGGGAATAACTAGATGGGGAGAGAGATCCTTCACGAGGAGGTGTGTCTTTGTGAGGAGGAGGGGGGCCTTTTATAGGGGCGAGGGGGGCACCCAAGGGCCATGGCGTGGCAACCATGGTGGTGCCCCCACCTCTACCACATTCATGTGGGTGGGGCTCCCACTCCCATAAAAAGCCTCCACTCAAAATTCCACTCATACATGCATTAAATTTCCACCAAATTTAATGCAAGCTCTCATTAAATAAAACTATTTTATTTATTTTATTCAGAATTTTGTCAATTACATTAATTAACAAACATTCACATAAAACCCCCTGCAACATTTCAATATCACATACAGAACCAGTTTCTACAATTTCACCCGAAACAATTTTGGTTTCCATCGAAATGATTCCAGCGCTTTCTTAAATCTTTATCTGAAACATATTTTCTCCAAATTGTGTAGGTATCCCTTAAGTGTGTCACCCTACGGTTCGCGAATAATGCAGACATGATCGAGACCCCTCTCCGATCAATAATCAGCAGCGGGACCTGGAGATCCGTACTAACTCCTACATATTCAACGATGACTCTTGTGATCGTGTGAACCTTTAATGTCGTAACTAAATACCTTTGTCTCGCGATATAGTACATGTCCGATATTCGATCATTGGCATCAAAATACCTAGTTTGATCTCGTTACCGACATGCACTTTTTTCTCGTTCCCGTGATATAACATTCTAGTGATCACATCACTTGGTTGCAAGCTATTTCAATGTGATATCACCGAGAGGTCCCAGAGTATATCTATCCGTCATCGGGATGGACAAATCCCACTCTTGATCCATGAGCCTCAACATAACACCTTCGTAGCACTGAACCCACCTTTATAGTCACCCTGTTACGGTGTGACGTTTGATGTTATCAAGATACTCTTCCGGTGTTAGCAATTAACATGATCTCATGGTCTAAGGACTAAGATTACTTCATATGATGTTATAGCAATATAAACATAATGACTCTGATCGTAATGCTATACTTCGGATGAATGTTCATCACATCATTCCACCAATGTTGTGACCTCGTTATTAACAACATCCAATATCCATGATCAGGAAACCTTGATCATCTTGTTAATCAACGAGCTAGTTTATATGAGAGGCATTCCTAGGAACTTTGTATTTTGTTTATTAAACACACATGTATTAACGTTTCCAATTAATACAATTATAGCATGCAAAATAAACATTTATCATAAACATGGAATAAGATAATAACCACTTTATTATTGCCTCTCGAGCATATTCCCTTCAGTCTCCCACTTGCACTAGAGTCAATAATCTAGTTTTGTAAACTTGTATATACAACACCTAGGTGTTGAATATACGCGTTTGCTAGTGGTTAACATAATCTCCGGATCTGACAGTTTTAGGTCCGTGTGTATTTGCATGTCTTTGCGTCTCTACGCATCACTCATTCTCAAATGAGATGGCATTGTATAAATTTGGTCCTTTGGTGAGACCTTTAGTTCGTTCAGGTTAAAATATGTTGATATTATTTTCATACAATATATCTTCATAGTATTAGCCCACTTCAAAACACACCTAGTTTGATAACAAACTACTTAACACAAATGCCCTCCTTTGCTGCTATTATAGCAGTCATATACTTAGCCTTTTGTTGTAGTATCTGTCACAATGCCTCAACTTTGGAACTCATCCAAATCCATCATGGAACATCCTTTCCATTACATTGTGCCAAAACAAGTATCAATGTAACACTTTACAATGAACTACCTTTAACTATTTGTCACTTATACATGATATATTCTTAGTTCTTCCAAAGATAATAAGAATATATTTACTATCGTCCAATGATCATCTTATGAATCATTCTGGTATGTGCTCATAACTTTTAGAGCATAGGACATATCTGGATATATACATATCACGGTATAATCGATCAAAATATTCATGTGATTTTACTTACTAAGTGTTGAAACACTTAAATCTTGATACAATCATTTCCATGTAGCAAGAACCTTTCTTGTTGTTTCCATATTGAACCCTTTCAATATCTCATATATGTATGTCTGGCATAACCATATTAGCGCCTCAATCTATCCATATAAACATTGATGCCAAATAGTCCGGTTTTGCCCAAGTCTTTCATCAAAATCTTATTTTAATGAAATTCTTAACTTGTGTCAATAAATGATACATCATTTACAATCAACAATATGTACTCTGCATAATGTATTGGAAATTTGTCTCAGCGCTCCCACTTAATTTCTTGCAAATGCAAGCATCTTCATCGTCTCTGATGAAATTAAACTCCTTTAACATTTTCATCATGGTGAAGATTCCAACTTTGCTATGCTCACTTCAACTATTGAAGTTTGCATGCCCTTTTAGCACCCTTTGAATTAACAAAACCCTTCGGACCGTGTCATGTACACTTCCTAGGTAACCATTCTATTAGAAGAACCTTGTTTTGTTTATTCAACTACCATATACCAAATTATATGTAGTGGTTGCTACATTAATCCGTCAAGACTAAATATCACTATGAAAGATCAAATCTTGTCATAGTCAACTCCTTGAACATTGCCGTAAATTCTTTCCGATATGCCGACTATTTCATAGATGTTAAACATCCATGTCTATTTCTCTATAGATCCAAACACGACCGATATGCTTCATGCCTTTCCAGAGGGTCTTCCAAGTTTAGAAACTTGATTTCTCGTGTATGGATACTATCACGGATTCTATGACTTCTAGTCATTTTATGGAGTCAGGGCCCATCATCGCTTCTTTGCATGCAGTCGGTTCATCATTGTCAATACAATAACGACTTCTGTTTCAAATCTTACTATTTGATTCTTACCGACCCACATGGTTCAATAGGAACTCTAATCTCCAAGATCACACCCTTTGTAATCACGGGAGCCATGAGCATTATGGCCGCCACCGGGACACTTTCCGGCACTGCGCTACTTAGCACATATAGCTAAGGTTCAAGAACCTTATCAAAGTTCTATTTTCCTCCCACTTAACTTTTCACGAAAAATTCCTTCTCAAGAAACTTGACGTTCCAAGCGACAAACTCTTTTGTCCTCGGTGTTATGGAGGAATTCCCAACAAATTCTTTGGGATAACCTACAAAGACGTGCTTATCTGACTTTGGTTGTAAACATTTTACTTATGCATAGCATACCAAAATTTAAGAAAAGACAATTCGGGTTTTATCCCAAACCATAACTCATATGGTGTCATTTCAACGGATCATGATGGTGCTCTTTTCGGTGTAAAAGCGGTAGTCTCTAAAGCTTTAATCATTAAAACATAATGGCAGTTTTATAAATGACACCTTTGATATTACCATGTCAAACAAGGTTTGATTTGATCTCTCGAACATACCATACTCCTGTGGTTTATCGAGAAATGCAAATTCATGGAACAATTCCTAAAATCTTAGGTGTTTTGCTAAACATGTAACTCAAATATCTTCCTTTATGATCAAATCATAAACTCTTTTATTTTCTTGTTACAATGATTTTTCACTTCATATTGAAAGTCTTTGAACAATTTTCAAATGTTTCATACTTCTTCCTTATTAAGTAAATATATAGATATATTCACTCAAATTTCTGGAGAAAGCATATGAAGCAAAAAGATCCATCGCATATGGCTACACATAATGGACTATATACATCAACATGCCTAATATCCAATAAGTTAGTCATCCGTTCCTCTTTGGCCTATGGACGGAGTTTCAATTATCTCGAGGAAAGTTTCACAAGCGTCAATTGATCAAAATCAAAAGACTCCAAAAATCCATCAACATGGAGTTTCTTCATGTTTACTTTCCAATATAATTCAAACAGCGATGTCACTTCATAAGTGATATTCCAATCATTTGTCTTACGACATTTTAGCAATAATGTTCATGGATGTGATTTCTCGAACTAGACTTGTAAAAGTTCATCCATCCTTTATGGAATACGGTAATTATTTGAACAACCATTGTTCTCGTAATACCGGAACAAAATAACAATTATTAAAACAAATCTTGAAGGCTAGGTTTGACAACAAGGAAAAACACAATAACACTTTATTTGTTTTCGATGAACATCATCACTTATTCTCTTGCCAGTTACTTAGGCCGTTGCAGTTGATGAATTGTGTTGTTCTGTATGACACTTCACACCAGCCAATTCGGTATCCAATACCGGTATCCAATACCTCAGAACCACATTGTTTAACAAGCAAGGAATACATCCATAACATGTATATCTTCTATATACCTAACTTGGACATCTCCAACCTTTTCTTTTCTGCCAAATATTTTATAGATTCTCTTTCAACAATTCCTTTTCTTTTAAAAGAATCCATCAACATCAATAGTGCTATAATTCACATGACACATAGTACAAAGCGTATATAGTCAAATACTAATACCCTTGGGCTTGCACTTTGAAGTGGATCACCATCATCAAATGTGTGGGGCCCCCGGATTAATCCTCCGAGAATCCCTGTTATGCATACAACCATGATCCCATGATCAGTTAGTCGTGGCACATAACCGACAAGTATCATTACAACATCCGAGAATATACCGAATTACAATACTTACATAAATGTCGTTATGGCTACATAAGTAATCAATAGCGGAACTTCATCCAACGTAGAGCCCGAGCCATGCCTTAACCTACAGGCAACTGACTGGGAGAACGTCCTAGCTCGCATAGTCGCCAACGCCATCTTCTTCTTGATATATGGACAAGTTAATAGCCAGGGACAATGCTAGTGAGTACATTGAATGTACTCGCAAACCACCTTAATAAAATAATAATAACAAGAGGCTATGCAATATGGCTGTGGTATTAGGAGGGCTCCAAGAGAGGTTCTTTTCTCAAATAGTTGCTCTTGTAGATATAGCATCTACATATCCTTTGTTAAGAACCTTTGTAGACAGTTTTTGGAAACCTTTTTAAAAAGTTTTGGAAAACATCAGGACTAGGTCACCCATTTGTTCTTGTTTTCAGGTTGTCCCACGACCAAACTCCTTCCATACCTCTCTGACCATCCCATGGTCAAAGCAGGTATCCTTCCCGACCATCCCATGGTCAAAACATTTCCAAAACCATTTCTTTTCTGAAATCCTTTTTGAAAACAAAACCAGCACCGCTCTACAGCAACCTTACCAACCGTCCATGACCGTGGACGCGGCTATTCGAATAGATTTACACTCTGCAGAGGTTGTACACTTTACCCACAAGATTCTATACATCCGCCATGAGCAGTCACAGATCGTCACACACCAGTATGCGGGTTTTGGATAACCAGACAAGACCTTCAGGATAATCCCCTCTTAACACCAGCACCTACCCTATGGGTGTTATTCCCCACAAAACCGGGACGTCGGGCGAGGACCAACCATAGCGCTTTTTCCACTCCTCGAGAGTGTGCACTTTCAATGAGGGGCCCATACTAACGCGTGGAGGCCTGTCGACCCTTCGTTCCTTCTCTAGGTCCCACATTTATCGGAGAAGGCCCACCCTCCAGGGATCCCTGATCCCCTGTAGTAGTTGCGAGGCACCGGTATCAGAGAGAACCACTTTTAGGTCAAGCCCCTTCCCATATAGGAGTAGTGTGGTTTCACGGGGGAGTTGTTCTAGCAAAACTGCAAAGAACTAGGTGCATTTTCGTAAACCTTTTTCCTCCGGTTTTCCTACAGTTTTCCTCCAGCATTTTATAAAACCAAAACCTTTTTCTTTCTGAACATCTCTTGGGACGTCCCACCTCACCAAGGTTTTATCATAAAACATTCGGTAAAACTTTTTCTAGGGGTCTTCCCATCCTCTAGCTTTGCTTTGGCTAAATCGGGGGTCTCCAAAGGGTTATGGCGATATACACCATCTATTCTACTAAGGACAAGTTGGTGTCACCAAGGGGGTTGTACTTAGTAGTACTAAGGTGTACTAGTTCGGAGGGGCCAAACCACTACCGTATATACATCAACAATTAATAAAACAATGCAGTTTCACAAATAGTAGACAAAACATGCATAAGTAAAATAGTAGAACAAGGCTTATGAGGAGGAAGGTGGCTTGCCTGTGATCAGCAATATGGCATAATTGTCCCTGGACTTCTTCTTTAGATAACCCAGAATACCAATTCCAATCACAAATACCACTTCTTCTGCTCTCCGATTTCATCGCAACTATCGTCGTCCCGACAGCACATGCAAACAAACCAAGCCACAATCACCACAAGGCATACAAGCAACAATACTTATAGCAAGCACTTGAATAATACTAGATTAAGATTCAGATGGTTTTGAGAGGATTGGAAATAGGAGATTTAGATGGCCTTGGAGAAGGGGATGAAAATCCCTTAGGTTTTCTAGTCTAGAAACTACCTAAGAGATGGATTTTTGTATCAAGACCATATTCTGTAGGGTACCATTGTAAAAACATGATACCAACAAATAGGTATTGATAAGATGAAACCAACAAAAGCGGTTTCACTATTTTATCACTTTTCTTGAAATACTTATGAATATTCTAGTGCTAAAGGCACTAGTTTTAGGAAATAATTCACCAGAAAAGTTATGGAGCTCCAAAAATTATTTTCTTTGATGGTTAGGTATGGTTTGATGTACTTGTTCACTGGGAGTTGGAATGAAGTCAAGATAATTAACAGAATGCCCTTAGGAAATTCCCAAAGGAAGTTCTTTAGGAAATTTGTCTTTTTCACCAGATTAAATCTACAGCAGCTATTTGTATGAAACCAGGGACACCTGGTAGGTACTTCTAATACCTTGCTATAGAAATTGGAATGAACATTTTTGGATTAGCAGAACTACTGTAGTGAATTTTGCAGTGAATAAACCATGCACAAAATAGTTTAATTCACAAGAATTCAATTGGGGCTTAGAAATTTACTGGCTCCTAGGTTGTCATAGATATTGATGGTCCACTTCTCCAGGAGTTGGAATTATCCTAATGGGTTTTGTAGACAAGCCTAGGGAAATTTCTAAATCCAGATTGCCTCTCTTTTTGTCATTTTTGCTACAGAAACTTCCAGGCTCCACTTGGTATGGGACCAAGTCTTGCTAGCAGGTATTTCATATACCATACAATTGCAGTTGGATTTACTCTATTTCTTGGGGTGGAACTCCCTTGATGATTTATTGAATGAAAAAGATACTATCTAGGAGATAAATCTACAGAAAATATACAGATGTTATTTGACTAAAATTTTGGTACTGCATGTTAGAGTAAACCTTTAGTAACCCTAGGAAATTTATATCTAGGAAATTGTAGTTGTTTTCCATTTTCAAAATGATTTAATTTGAAAGTCAATTTTCTGGATTTAATGAAATACTAAAAGAAAAGGAGAGGGGCATTGCTGGGCCGGAATTCTAGTCGAACTGGGCCGTCCGGGGCAGAATGCAGCCCATCACGGGCGCCTCCCTGCGTGGGATAGGGTTCAAACGGCCTGGCCGGCGGGGCCCGCCGGTGAGCAGCGTGGGGCGGCGAAAGGGTACCGAGACGTTTGGCCGTTGGATTAAAGGGGGTCTGACGGCTCGCCGTCGTCGTCCTTCTTTGAACGCAGCATGGAGGCGAAAACCCTAGGGAGCCTCGGGCAGCACGGGGAGCTCACCCGGGGCGCCAGGAGGAGGCGAGGATGGTCGGAGGCGACACGGCACTCGAGGGAGGTCCCGGTAATGGGCGGCAAGGTGGGCCTCGACGCCCGAATCTCTATCGACCAAGCGCGCTCGACGGAGCTTGCTTCGGTGCTCGCCGGAGCAGGCCCCGGGATGCATGCGTGATGCAGAGGAGGTGCGAGCGGGCGCGGCGTGACGCAAGAGGTCGAACGTGGGGTGGCAGCAGCAGTTTCGGCACCCGGAAGGATCTCGCGTGATGGAGGCCGAGGCGAGCTCGCCAGAGCTAGACCATGGTGACGGTAGAGGTGGTCCTGGAACGAAATATAAGCACGATTAGATCGAGTATGAGGAGGAGAGCACAACACGGTGACATGCAGGGATAGAGGAGCAAGGGGGAGGGGGCTTAGCTCGATTTCAAGGGGGAGCCCGAGGCTCATCTCTCTCTCTCCTGAGCACCACAGGGAAGTGGAGAGGGAGAGGCAGGTGCTGGGTGGTAAGAAGGAGGGGGAGGGGCAAATGAGGGGCAGGGGAGGCACGGGGTGGCCTCTGGCCCTCTTTATTGGGGTAGATGGGTTCATGGTGGACTTGTCCCATTGGGCATGGGAGGGAGGAGGGGAAGCCAGGGTTGGTGTTGCTGTGGGCGTGGGAGTGGTTTCTAGTGTTGGCTGAGGGCAGAGTAGAGTTGTGATAGCTGCTGCAAGAAGTAAAGAGAAGGTATGACCAATGGGTGTATCTCTCCTTCCTCCAAGCACTAAAAGACAAGGGGAAGGGGTGCTACAGTGCATTGCTATAGTGGAACTCGACCAGGGGATATGGTGTGCGGTGCAAGCTTGCTGGACTAGGTTGGAGGCAGGTTTGGTGGAGTTTAGAGTGGTGGATTTGCTTAGACTACACAATTGATCAACTACATGATTATGAAGGAAGTCTCAAAAGTTGTCTCTGGAAATATGGTAAAATGGCACTAATGGGTAGATATGGTCAATACATCAACCTAGGAATTGTTTAGGATTTTTCAAAAGATTTAAAGTCCACTTAAATCCATTTATTCAAAAACTGCAGAAGTAGTTTCTAGAAGATCATTTGATAATTTTACATTGGACAAGTGGATTTTTTGATGTGAGAAGGTCCCAATTGTGAATACATACTTAGGGGAATTTTCCCAAGATTTATTGTGGCTAAAAAATATTTAAAACAATTATTATTCCATTTCAGCCATTTAAGAGAATGGGCAAAAAGAAATAATAAGACCCTTTAAAAATATTTATTTTTGAAGTGGGAAGATGGGGTATGATATGTGGGTCTCAATTGAGCCAAAACATAGGGAAGTGTTTTGGAAAAAACCAAACTTTCCTTTATGGAAGGAGTTTTGGGGGATTTTGACTATTAAAGAGATTTATTAAACTTGGAGCGATAATAATTATGGAGAATTATTGATAAATATTTATGATCAGAGTAGAGGATGCAGACAAGGTGTAGCAAGCATTTGCAAGCTTGTGATTGGATAATCCAAGTTGATTTTGTTGGAATACCCTAGATTAAGGATCTATGGTTATGTTAATTTCATACCATCAAAACATGGTTGTATCTTGGAGTTCAGACCTCTCCTTGGGGCATGGGGCAGATGGATGGATATACCAAGTGATGTACATCAACATGGTACAGAGGTTTGAGCTTGATCCTTCTTGATCTCACCAAGACAAGCTTTCAAACTTTGAATAAAATAAGCCAGCCAAAGCAGATTATCAAGTAGCCTTCAAAACCTTGTGGGTTTGAGCATCACAAAGATTCACTTGGAACAAGTGAAGTAGATGTTGATAGACTTATATTAGTAGAACACCACCATGCAAGTATTTGGTCCATAGAAGGTTGGATGGTGGTGTGAGCTTATACCAAAGTAGGCATGTTGACTAGATTTGCAGGAAAAGTTATTTTCTTGCCTGCAAAACCATCAAGAACAAGTGGGTTGGAGGATGATCTAACCAAGGGAAAGAGTGGTCCTTGGTACTCCCTAGGATGGTTAAAAATATGGCTCAAGTGCATTACCAAAAATGCACAAGGGTTGAGAAAGGGAGACATTCTAATAGGTGATGTTGGAAATAGATTTCTAGACTTGGCCAAATTTGGCAGATTTAGGGTTTTTGACTAGAACACGAGAGGGGATGTTTTTGTTGGTTTGCAAGGTACCCAAGCATCATCAAGTGAATGATGTTGGAGTGTATATTGAGTAGGAGGGATCCTGGCTTGGTACTGGTCTTCATTGACTTGGAAACTTCTTGAAGGGATCACTTCAAAAAAGGGTCTGGTTAGAGGTGTTAGATGATCACCTAGTAGCTAGGGATCATATCTAGATTGGTCTTCTTGCTTAGGGTGTGTTGATTTGGAAACACCTTGATCCTAGTGATGATCTCCTAGAGTAGCTCATACTACTTCTAAGCAATCAAGTCAACAGCAGATCAAGGCAACTCATCTTACAAACAAATCAACTACTACTAGGGTTATCACCAACCTTAGCTTGAGGTAAGGATGGGTATTTTGAAATAGGTTGGAGTTTGAACAAGATAAGGTCCTTGGTATCTTTACCAAGAGTAGAATTCAGATCTTTAAAAAGAGTTTTTTTTGGAAACCTAGAGATAAGAATAGTTGAGGTTCTGTCTTGAAAACATAAGGAGATTTTGTTATAGAGATCTCCATAGTTTTGTCAATAGAAGTTACAAAAATAGTTTTGGTTACATAAGCATCTTGGCTCAGGTTTTGAAATGCCAGAACATTTGAGAATATGGAAATTAAGCCAAGACTGTTTTGGAAAGTAGCTTTTGTCAACTGGTGTTAAGGTAAGGAGTATATCGTCTAATACACGTTCATATGCATAAGCATATCCAAACAATAAGCAAACACTTCAGCATTAAACAAGAAAAAGTTTGTGCTAGTATATCATCTAATACACATTCATATGCATAAGCATATCCAAACAATAAGCAAACACTTCAGCATTAAACAAGAAAGAGTTTTTGCTCCCCCTGATTTCAGCATTAAACAATATGATACCAGTTCCTAAAGTAAATATCCAGAATTCTATAGTTCTATTATCTCAATTAAAACTAAGCATAAGGTAGTGAACATATGCCAATGACTACAACAAATTATGCAAATTCACTTTGATTTAGTTTATGACAAATTGAGTTCGACTAATCCAAATTAGAAATGAACTCCCACTCAAAAACGACATCCCTCGTGCCTTTTTGGTGATTACATGAACCAAATCCACTACACCAAGTCAGATCATCACGTGAGTTGGTGTAACTTCAAAGGCGGGTATCTATATGGGCACCATATCAACTATATGACTCATGCTTAACCTTTCGGTCCGTGTTCCGAGGCCATGTCTGTACATGCTAGGCTCGTCAAGTAAGAACTTTAGTACCCGCGTGTGTAAAATTGTCTTACACCCGTTGTATGAAAGCGCGGAGTCGAGTACACCCGATCATCACATGATGTCTCGAACACGATCCATAGAACGGTGCATACTGAAGGAAGAACACATTTTATCTTGATATCTAAATGAGGGATCATCTTACAATGCTACCAAAAGATCCAAACTAGCAGTATAAGATGCTAACATCTAATGTGTAAAGTGAGATGATATGGTCCATGCATTTGATCTCTATCATTTGCATCGTGGTATGATCTCTATCATTCCTTTGTGTGTAAGGCCAAGGTCTATGGAACTTACACGTTGAGTGTGTTGTAAGAGTATCTATCATACATCTACTTACAACATTACCATATCATCACACTAGCCCAACAATGATCTAAACTAGACGCCTCTAATTTATCCATTGCAAGTTTTACGTGGCTTAGGGCTTTCGGAGATAGAACCGGTCTTACCTACAAACATGGAACCACAACGAGGATAACCAAGTTATTAGAAACTCGTTGTAAATCAGATATTGACTATAGTAGGAGAGACATACACCCGCCAGCCACTTATGCAAAACTAGTTGCATGTCAGTCGTGGAACCGGTCTCATGTGCGATGACATGTAAGGTTGGTCCGGGCCGCTTCATCCCACTATGCCACCAATATCCAAAATACATAGAAGATGCAATAACATGATCATCATCACCCACATATAAACATATGTGTACTACCCGTTCAAAGCACCTACGCATAGATCAGGCTCTGATACCGCTGTTGGGTTCGCAGCATAGAAAACAAAAAATTTCCTAAGATGGGAACTATACCCCAAGATCTATCTACTAGATACAAGCAACGGGTGGATATACATCCCTAGAGAACTTACCCTCGAAGACAACAAAGCTTTGTTAACGAGTTGGAACTCATGGATGATGTAGTCGTACACTTGCCGATCTCAAGATCATGATGAAGTCCAGTAGGTCCGGCTCCAGCACGTCCATCAGATCCAGCTCCAGCAAGTCCAGCACCACCAAGTCTAGCACCGCAAAGTAGCAATGCATCCATGATCACACACACGTCTGGTACCCCGACAACCTCCGTCCCTCGCTCCAGCAAAGCAGCGGAAGCAGCAACTCCTTTCCACATAAAGCCACTGGGAACATGTATCTCGCTAATCCGAGACCATGGGGAATAACTAGAGGGGAGAGAGATCCTTCCCGAGGAGGTGTGTCTTTCTGAGGAGGAGAGGGGGGCACCCAAGGGCCATGGCATGGCAGCCATGGTGGTGCCCCCACCTATTCCACATTCATGTGGGTGGGGCTCCCACTCCCATAAAAAGCCTCCACTCAGAATTCCACTCACACATGCATTAAATTTCCACCAAATTTAATGCAAGCTCTCATTAAATAAAACTATTTTATTTATTTTATTCAGAATTTTGTCAATTACATTAATTAACAAACATTCACATAAAACCCCCTGCAACATTTCAATATCACATGCAGAACCAGTTTCTGCAATTTTGCCCGAAACAATTTCGGTTTCCATCGAAATGATTCCAGCGCTTTCTTAAATCTTTATCTGAAACATATTTGCTCCAAATGGTGTCGGTATCCCTTAAGTGTGTCACCCTATAGTTCACGAATAATGCATACATGATCGAGACCCCTCTCCGTACTAACTCCTACATATTCAACGATGACTCTTGTGATCGTGTGAACCTTTAATGTCGTAACTAAATCCCTTTGTCTCGCGATATATTACATGTACGAGATTCGATCATTGGCATCAAAATACCTAGTTTGATCTCGTTACCGACATGCACTCTTTTCTTGTTCCCGTGATATAACATTCTAGTGATCACATCACTTGCTTGCAAGCTATTTCAATGTGATATCACCAAGAGGTCCCAGAGTATATCTATCCATCATTGGGATGGACAAATCCCACTCTTGATCCATGAGCCTCAACATAACACCTTCGTAGCACTGAACCCACCTTTATAGTCACCCTATTACGGTGTGACGTTTGATGTTATCAAGATACTCTTCCGGTGTTAGCAATTAACATGATCTCATAGTCTAAGGACTAAGATTACTTCATATGATGTTATAGCAATATAAACATAATGACTCTGATCGTAATTCTATACTTTGGATGAATGTTCATCACATCATTCCACCAATGTTGTGACCTTGTTATTAACAACATCCAATGTCCATGATCAGGAAACCTTGATCATCTTGTTAATCGACGAGCTAGTTTATATGAGAGGCATTACTAGGAACTTTGTATTTTGTTTATTAAACACACATGTATTAACGTTGCCAATTAATACAATTATAGCATGCAAAATAAACATTTATCATAAACATGGAATAAGATAATAACCACTTTATTATTGCCTCTCGGGCATATTCCCTTCAGATTTTGAGGAAGTCCATGAAGGGAATATGCCCGAGAGGGTATAATAAAGTGGTTATTATCTTATTCGTTGTTTATGATAAATGTTTATTTTGCATGCTATAATTGTATTATTTGGAAACGTTAATAAATGTGTGTTTAATAAACAAATAAAAGGTTACTAGTTATGTCTCTCTTATGGACTAGCTCGTTGATTAACAAGATGATCAAGGTTTCCTGAACATAGACATTGGATGTTGTTAATAACAAGGTCTCAACATTGGTGGAATGATGTGATGCGCATTCATCTGAAGTATAGCAATACGATCAAAGTCATTGTGTTTAAATTGCTATAACATCATACGAAGTAATTCTAGTCCTTATACCATGAGATCATGTCAATCACTAAAACTAGAAGAGTAACTTCATAACATCAAACATCACACCATAAAAAGGTGACTATAAAGGTGGGTTCAGATACTCTGAAGGTGTTATGTAGAGGCTCATGGATCAAGAGTGGGATTTGTCCATCCCGGTGACGGATAGGTATACTCTGGTTTGGGCCCTCTCACTGATATCACATTATATCACGGGAACGAGAAAAGAGTGCATGTCGATAACGAGATCAAACTTGGTATGGAGATACCGGTGATTGAATCTCGGACATGTAATATATCGCGAGACAACATGATTTAGTTACTAGCGTTAAAGGTTCTCACGATCACAGGAGTCATCGTTGAATGTGTGGGAGTCAGTATGGATCTCTAAGTAGCGCTGCTGGTTATTGACTGGAGAAGCGTCTCGATCATGTCTGCATTATTCGTGAACCATAGGGTGACACACTTAAGGGATACCAACACCATTTGAGAAAATATGTTTCAGAGAAAAGATTTACAAAGCGCTGGAATTATTTCAGTGGACACCGGAATTGTTTCGGGTGAAATTGCTAAAATTGGTTCTGCGTGTGATATTGGAATATTGCAAGGGGTTTTATGTGAATGTTTTTTAATTAAAGTAATTAACAAAATTCTGAATAAAATAAATAAAAGATTTTTATTAAATGAGATTTGCATTAAATTTGGTGGAAATTAAATCCTGTGAATAGGAGTATGAGTGGAGGCATATTTATGTGAATGGAGCATCCACCACATGAATGATGGAAGAGGTGGGGGTACCACCTTGGCCGCCGGCCATGGGAGGGGTTGGCCCCCTCCTCCTCTCATACCACACCTCCTCATGAAGGATCTCTATCCCCCTCTAGAATTATTCCCCATGGTCTCGGATTAGCGAGTTACATGTTTCTGGTGGCTTTTTGTCTAGAAGGAGTTGCTGCTTCCGCTGCATCTTTGGAGCGAGGAGGAGGAGGTTGTTCGGTGGACCAGACGTGTGTGCGATCACAGATGCGCTGTTGAGTTGCAGTGCTAGACTTCCTCTCGGTCCTTAGATCGGCAAGCATACGACTACATCATCCACGAGTCCAACCTCGTAACACTTTGTCGGTCTTCAAGGGTATGTTCTCTATGGATCTATATCCACCCGTTGCTTGTATCTAGGTAGATAGATCTTGGTGCTTAGTAGTTCCCATTGTAGGATTTTTTTGTTTTCTATGCTGCGAACCCAACAGTGGTATCAGAGCCTGTTCTGTGCGTAGATACTTTGCACGGGTAGAACACGTAAGAGTATGTGGGCGATGATGATAATGTTATTGCATTTTATATGTATTTTGTATATTGGTGGCATAGTGGGATGAAGCGGCCCAGACTAACTTTACATATCCTTGCACATGAGACTTGTTCCACGCTTGACATGCAACTAGTTTTGCATAAGTGGCTAGCGGGTGTCTATCTCTCCTAATATAGTTAGTATCTGATTTACAATGAGTTGCTAATAATTTGATTATCATCTTTGTGGTTCATGTTCGTAGGTAAGACCGGTTCTATCCCCGAAAGCCCTAAGCCACGTGTAAAAACATGCAATTGATAAATTAGAAGCATCTAGTTTAGATTTTTGTTGGGCCAGTGTCATGATATAGTAATGTTATAATTTGAAGTATAGTTTATACTCTTGGACATTATAGCATACCTAACGTGTAAGTTCCATAGACCTTGGCCTTACACACAAAGGAATGATAAAGATCATACCACGATGCACATGATAGTGATCAAGTGCAAGAAGCATATCATTTCACTTTATGCATATGATGTTTCTTTGCATCTTATATTGCGTGTATGGCGGTTTAATATCATTATAAGATGATCCCTCATTTAGATATCAAGATAAAATATGTTCTTCCTTAAGTATGCAAAGTTAAGAAAGTTTATCGTTTCAATACATCACGTGATGATCGGGTGTTTTTGACTCTACGCTTTCATATAACGGATGTAAGACAGTTTTACACACGCGAGTACTAAGGTTTTTACTTGGCGAGCCTTGCATGTATAGACATGGCCTCAGAACACGGACCGAAAGGTTAAGCATGAGTCATATAGTTGATATAATGCCCATATAGATGCTTGCCTTTGAAGCTACACCGACTCACATGTTGATCGGACTTGGTGTAGTGGATTTGGTTCATGTAATCACCAAAACAACTCGAGGGATGTTGGTTTTGAGTAGGAGTTCATTTGTAATTTGGATTAGTCGAACTCAATTTATTGTAAACTAAAATCAAAATGAATTTGCATAATTTGTTGTAGGCATTTGGCATCTGTTTACTACCTTGCTCTTAGTCTTAATTGAGATAATAGAACTATAGAATTCTGGATATTTACTTTACGAACTGGTATCATATTGTTTTCAGTGTCAATTTAAAGTTTAAAATCTCTATTGCAAACTTTCAGCAAACTCCATATACTCCATCAAGTTTAATTAGTAGTATAAAATCAAGAGTAACAATTCCAGTGTTAGTATCTAAAGTATCATGTTTGCCTCCATGATTCTTGATATTCAAAAGTTATTTTAATATCGAGGTTATCTAGGAGCTGAAAGAATTTTTTCAGAAACCGTCGTGCATGGAAGATATTATGATATCTGAAACAATGTTTATGGTTGCAATATGATAGAGTATAATTTGGCAAAATACATGTTCTCATATTGTATGAGAATTTGTGAAGGTGGGAGACGCTAGACATCCTAATCTCACAAAAATGTTTTGGGAACTAACATTGTACTCATGATTCTCCCTTATAAGCTATAGTAGCTTGCTCATGAAAGTTGTCATGATGAGGATGAATAGAAGATGTAGATAAAATGTTTACTACACTAAAAGATTACTAAAGAATGGAATTTTGAAAGAACGCCAATCATTTGATGATGGTGATCTACTTCAAAGTGCAAGTCCAAATGTATTAGTATTTTACTATATACTCTTTGGACTATGTGTCATGTTTATGGCGGCATAGTTGATGTTGATAGATTCTTTTAAAAGGAAAGAGAAATGTTGAAAGAGAATCTATAAAATATTTGGCATAAAAGAAAAGACTAGAAATGTCCAGCTAAGGTATATAGATGATATACATGTTATGGTTGTATTCTTTGCTTGTTAAACAATGTGGTTCTTGGGTATTTGATACCGAATTGGTTGGTGAGAAATGTCATACAGAACAACGCAATTCATGAACTACAATGTCCTAAGTAACTAGCAAGAGAATATGTGATGATGTTCATCAAAAACAAATAAAGTGTTATTATGTTCATCATTGACATCAAAGCTTGCCTTCAAGATTTGTTAAATAATTGTTATTTTGTTCCGGTATTATGAGAACAATGGTTGTTCAAATAATTACCATATTCCATAGAAGATGGATGAACTTTTACAAGACAAATGATTGAAAGAACATTTACAAAGTGACATTGTTGTTTAAATTATACTGGAAATAAAACATGAAGAAACTCCATGTTGATGGATTTTTGGAGTCTTTTGATTTCATCAAGTGAAGCTTGTGAAACTTTCCTCGCGATAATTGAAACTCCGTTCATAAGCCAAAGAGGAACGGATGACTAACTTATTGGATATTGTGCATATTGATGTATATAGTCCATTATGTGTAGCCATGTGCGGTGCATCTTTCAGCTTCATAGGCTTTCTCCAAAAATTTGACTGAATATATATATATATTTACTTAATAAGGAAGAAGTATGAAACATTTGAAAATTGTTCAAAGACTTTCAAGATGAAGTGGAAAATCATTGTAACCAGAAAATAAAGAATTTATGGTTCGATCATAAAGGAAGATATTTGAGTTACATGTTTAGCAAAACACCTAAGATTTGAGGAATTGTTCCATGGATTTGCATTTCCCGATAAACCATAGGAGTATGGTATGTTCGAGAGATCAAATCGAACCTTGTTTGACATGGTAAGATAAAAGGTGTCATTTATAAAACTGCCATTATGTTTTAAGGATTAAAGCTTTAGAGACTACTGCTTTTACACTGAAAATAGCACCATCGTGATTCATTGAAATGACACCATACAGGTTATGGTTCGGGGTAAAACCCAAGTTGTCTTTTCTTAAATTTTGGTATGCTAGGCATAAGTAAAATGTTTACAACCCAAGTAGGATAAGAATGTCTTTGTAGGCTATCACAAAGAAGTAGTTGGGTATTCCTCCATAACACTGAGGATAAAAGAGTTTGTCGCTTGGAACGTGAAGTTTCTTAAAGAAGGAATTTTGCACAAAAGTAAAGTGGGAGGACAATAGAACTTTGATTAGGTTGATGAACCTAAGCAACATGTGCTAAGTAGCGTAGCACCAGAAAGTGTCCCGGTGGTGGCCACAATGCTCATGGCTCCCATGATTACAAAGGTTGTGATCTCGGAGATTAGAGTTCCGATTGAACCGTGCGGGTCGGGTAAGAATCAAATAGTAAGATTTGAAACAAAAGTCGTTATTATTTTGAAAATCATGAACCGACTATATGCAAAGAAGCGGTGATGGGACCTGACTCCATAAATTGACTAGAAGTCATAAAATCCGTGATAGTATCCATACACGAGAAATCAAGATTCTGAACTTGGAAGACCCTCTAGAAAGGCATGAAGTCTATCTGTCGTATTTGGATCTATAAAGAAATAGACATGAATGTTTCACATCTATGAAATAGTCTACATGTCGGAAAGGAGTTTACGACAATGTTCAAGGAGTTGACTATGGCAAGATTTGATCTTTCGTAGCGATATTTAGTCTTCACGGATTAATATAGAAACCACTACATATAATTTGGTATATGGTAGTTGAACAAAAAAACAAAGTTCTTCTAATAGAATGGTTACCTAGGAAGTGTACATGACACGGTCAGAAGGGTTTTGTTAATTCAAAGGATGCTAAAGGGGCATGCAAACTTCAATGGTTGAAGTAAGCATAGTAGAGTTGGAATCTTCACCAAGATGAAACTGTTAAAATGTTTAATTTCATCGGAGACAATGAAGATTCTTGCATTTGCAAGAAATTAAGTGGGAGTGCTGAGACATATTTCGAATACTTGATGTAGAGGACATGCTATTGATTGAAAATGATGTATCTTTTATTGAAACAGATTAAGAATTTCATTAAAATTGGATTTCGATGAAAGACTTGGGCAATATAGGAATATTTGGCATCAATGTCTATATGGATAGATTGAGGTGCTAATATGGTTGTGCCAGACGTACATATATGAGATATTGAAAGGGTTCAATATGGAAATGACAAGAAAGGTTCTTGATGCATGGAAAGGATTGACTCGAGATTCAAGTGTATCGACACTTGGTGATTGAAATCACATGAATATTTTGATCAATAATAACGTGATATGTACATATCTAGATATGTCCTATGCTCTAAATGTTGTGAGAATATAACAAAAATATTCATAAGATGATCATTGGACGATAGTAAAGATATTCTTGTGAGCTTTGGAAGAACTAAGAATATATCATTTATAAGTGACAAATAGTCAAAGTCGTTCATTCAAAAGTGTTACATTGATACTATTTTGTCAAAAGATACAAATTAAATTTATCTGGAGATTATGTCAACCACTAGCAAATGCGTATATACAACACCAGAAAGTCATAGGTGTTGAATACGCAAGTTTTTCTAACTAGATTATTGACTCTAGTGTAAGTGGGAGACTGAAGGGAATATGCCCGAGAGGCAATAATAAAGTGGTTATTATCTTATTACTTGTTTATGATAAATGTTTATTTTGCATGTTATAATTGTATTATTTGGAAACGTTAATACATGTATGTTTAATAAACAAATAAAGGGCTCCTAGTTATGTCTATCTTATAAACTAGCTCGTTGATTAACAAGATGATCAATGTTTCCTGATCATGGACATTGGATGTTGTTAATAACGAGGTCACAACATTGGTGAAATGATGTGAGGAACATTCATCTGAAGTATATCAATACAATCAAAGTCATTGTGTTTAAATTTCTATAACATCATACAAAGTAATTAGATTTCTTAGACCATGAGATCATGTTAATCACTAACACTAGCAGAGTAACTTGATAAAATCAAACGTCACACCGTAACAGGGTGACTATTAAGGTGGGTTCAGATACTCCAAAGCTGTTATGTAGAGGCTCATGGATCAAGAGTGGTATTTGTCCATCCCGATAATGGATAGATATACTCTCGGCCCTCTCAGTGATATCACATTGAGATAGCTTGCAAGCAAGTGATGTGATCACAAGAATGTTATATAACGGGAACACGAAAAGTGTGCATGTCAGTAACGAGATTGAAATAGGTATGGAGATACTGATGATCAAATCCCGGACATGTAATATATCGCGAGACAAAGGGATTTAGTTATTAGCGTTAAAGGTTCTCACGATCACAAAAGTCATTGTTGTATGTGTGGGAGTCAGTATGGATCTCCAGGTCCCGCAGTTGGTTATTGATCAGATAAGGGTCTCGATCATGTCTACATTATTCGTGAACCTTAGGGTGACATACTTAAGGGATACCGACACCATTTGGAGCAAATGTGGTCCAGAGAAAATATTTACAAATCGCTGGAATTATTTAAATGGACACCGGAATTGTTTCGAGTGAAATTGCTGAAATTGGTTCTGCATGTGATATTGAAATATTGCAGAGGGTTTTATGTGAATGTTTGTTAATTAAAGTAATTAACAAACTTCTGAATAAAATAAATAAAAGAGTTTTATTAAATGAGAGTTGCATTAAATTTGGTGGAAATTTAATGCATGTGAGTGGGAGTATGAGTGGAGGCATATTTATGTGAGTGGAGCATCCACCACTTGAATGATGTAAGAGGTGGGGGCACCACCTTGGCCGTCCACCATGGGAGGGGCTGGCCCCCTCTGCCCTATAAAAGTCCCTCTCTCCTCCTCTCGTACCAAACCTCCTCGTGAAGGATCTCTCTCCTCTAGAATTATTCCCCATGGTCTCGAATTAGCGAGATACATGTTACCGGTTGCTTTTCTTCTGGAAGGAGTTGCTGGAAGTATGGATCTTTCCTCCATGTCCCCCATTATTCTCCTTTCTTCTTTAGGGTGTGAACATCTGACCTAGACCCTAGACCGGGCGAGTCCGTGCCGATGGCGCCTGCATGGTCTAAGTCCAAGTGCTCCACGATCCTCCTGTAGTCCTTCTAGGACACAAGAATCCTCGTGAAAGGGAAGTGGCGAGTCCCACCCATGGGTGATAGCAAGCCCAAACCACGAGCCAGGGAATTTATTTCCTTCGTGAGCAATCTAGAGCGAGAGCTAGGTTTCCCTACTTCCGTCTTTTTCAGACAATTCCTCCACTTTTACCAAGTAAAGACCTCAGATCTAGGGACACACAATATAGAGAAGTTGGTGGTCTTTGTCGCCTTCTGTGAGAGTTACCTCGGCTGCCTCCCCTACTTCCCGCTTTAGATCGATCTATTTCACGACTGGGCCAGCCGCGAGGGGAAGGGTGTGTCTCTGCTGGCCGCTAGGGCGTCGCCTTCCAGGTGAAGCTCGGACCCAACTTATTCAAGATGTTATTGCCAAAGAAGGCGATCAGTGAATGGAAGAAATGGTGTTTCAATGTCAAGGAAACCACCCCGACCGGGGAGATGGCGATCCCAACGTATACCGTAGAGCGGAGCAATTCATGGCGGTTGTCGGTACACAAGCTCCCTGATACCTTCGATCCGGATTACGGATGTTGTATAGCTCTTTTTCCCTAGTAGACGTAGGTTATCGAATCCTCGGGAAGAAGAAAGCATAGTGAAGTTACTTTAATGGACCCTCGGGAGTTTTAGAATTCTTTTTGTGTTTTACCGGACCAAGAGTTTGCTGTCTTTTATTGTTGTCGATGACGGAGAGAGAGGGCCTAGGGCTTTCGATTTCACCTGTAGCTATGCAAAACATCTGATGGGAATAAAAGATAATAATAAAGTATGCATGTATTTGTTAAAGCAAGATAATTATATGTGAGCAGTGCATCCATAATTGCTATTGCCTCTACAACCACTTATAGCAATAACCTACTAGTCTCATCCATAGAAGTGTTGGGTTCACAGCATAGAAAACAAAAAATTTCCTACGATGAGAACTATACGCCAAGATCTATCTACTAGATACAGAGCAACGGGTGGACATACATCCATGGAGAACTTACCCTCGAAGACAACGAGTTTTGTTAACGAGTAGGAACTCGTGGTTGATGTAGTCGTACGCTTGCCAAATACCTAGTTTAATGCAACCTACTAGTCTCAAGATCGTGTGGAAGTCCGAGCGCCGTAAATCAGCAGCGCATCCATCCTCACACACACATTCAAGCTACCGGACAACCTCCACCTCCTCGCTCCAGTGAATCAGCAGAAGCAGCAACTCCTTCCAGACACAAAGGCCACGGAGAACATGTATCTCACTAATCTGAGACCATGGGGGAATATCTAGAGGGGAGAGAGATCCTTCACGATGAGGTGTGCTTTGTGAGGGAGGAGAGGGGGGCCTTTTATAGGAGAGGGGGGACTCCTCCCCTACCATGGCCGGAGGCCAAGGAGGGAGCCCCTCCTCTTCCTCATTCATGTGGTGGAAGCTCCACTCACATCAATTCAAGCTCCACCCAAAGTTCCACTCACATGCATTAAATTTCCACCAAATTTAATGCAACTCTCAATTAATAAAACTCTTTTATTTATTTTATTCACAATTTTGTTAATTCGTTTAATTAACAAAAATTCACATAAAACCCTTGCAACATTTCAATATCACATGCAGAACCACTTTCTGCAATTTCACCCGAAACAATTCCGGTTTCTATCGAAACAATTCCTGTTTCTATCAAAACTTTTCCTATGCTTTGCAAACCTTTTGTCTGAACCATTTGTGCTCCTAAATGGTGTCTGACAACCCTTAAGTGTGTTACCCTATGGTTCGTGAATAATGCAGACATGATTGAGACTCCTCTCAGATCAATAATCAGAAGCGGGACCTGGAGATCCATACTGACTCCTGCACATTCAATGATGACTTCTGCGATCGTGAGAACCTTTAACGCTAGTAACTTAATCCCTTTGTCTCATGATATAATAAAAGCCCGAGATTCGATCATCGGTATCCAAATACCTAGTTTGATCTCGTTGCCAACATGCACTCTTTTCTCGTTCCCGTGATATAACATTCTAGTGATCACATCACTTGCTTGCAAGCTAGCTTAATGTGATATCACCGAGAGGGCCCAGAGTATATCTATCCCTCATCAGGATTGACAAATGCCACTCTTGATCCATGAGCCTCAACATAACACCTTCGTAGCACTGAACCCACCTTTATAGTCACCCTGTTACGGTGTGACGTTTGATGTTATCAAGATACTCTTCCGGTGTTAGCAATTAACATGATCTCATGGTCTAAGGATAAAGATTACTTCGTATGATGTTATCGAAATATAAACATAATGACTTGATCGTATTGCTATAATTCGGATGAATGTTCATCACGTCATTTCACAAATGTTGTGACCTTGTTATTAACAACATCCAATGTCCATGACCAGGCAACCTTGATCATCTTGTTAATCAACAAGCTAGTCTATAAGAGAGGCATAACTAGGAACCCTTTTTGTTTATTAAACACACATGTATTGGCGTTTCCTATCAATATAATTATAGCATGCAAAATAAACATCTATCATATACAAGGAATACATAATTTATTATTGCCTCTCAGGGCATATTTCCTTCTGTCTCCCACTTGCACTAGAGACAATAATCTAGTTTACATAGTGATAAATCTAACACCCATGGAGTTCTGGTGTTGATCATGTTTTTCCCTAGGGAGAACTTTAGTCAACGGATCTGCTACATTCAGGTCCGTGTGCACTTTACAAATCTTTATATCTCCATCCTTAACATGCTCACGGATGGAGTGAAACCGGCGTTAATATGCTTAGAATTCTTGTGAGACCTTGGTTCCTTTGCGTTGGCTATGGCTCCATTGTTGTCACAATAGATCACCATTGGGTCCAATGCACTAGGAACCACACCTAGTTCCGTTATGAACTCCTTCATCCAAACCGCTTCCTGCGCCGCTTCTGAAGTAACAACATATTTTGCCTCCGTCGTTGATCCAGAGGTTATTTGGAACTCCTCCAACTAACTGCTGCTCCGTTCAAGAAAAATATGTATCCAGATTGAGACTTCGAGTCATCCGAATCGGTGTCAAAGCTATCATTGACGTAACACTTAGAGACTAGCTCTTCTTCACCTCCGTATAAAAGAAACATATCCTTAGTTCTTCTTAAGTACTTAAGGATATTCTTGACCGCTATCTAGTGTTCCGAACCTGGATCAGATTGGTACCTACTAGTCAAACTAATAGCATGTGCCACATCCGGTCTTGTACATAGCATGGCATACATTATAGAGCCTATGGCTGAGGCATAGAGGATCTTATCCATTATCTCTCTTTCTTCCGCCGTAGCCGGACTTTGAGTCTTACTCAATGTCTTGCCTTGCAACATAGGTAAGAACCCCTTGTTACTTCCATCCATATTAAACTTCTTTAATATCTTATCAAGGTATGTACTCTGCGATAGCCCAATTAGGCGTCTTGATCTATCTCTATAGATTTTAATGCCTAATATATATGAAGCTTCACCAAGGCCCTTCATCGAAAATTTGATGTTTAGATAACTTTTAACACTGTTTAAAAGATCTAAATCATTTCCAATCAATAATATGCCATCCACATATAATATTAGAAATGCCACATTGCTCCCACTCACTTTCTTGTAAATACAAGCCTCTCCATAAGTTTGGATAAATCCAAACTCTTTGATCACCTCATCAAAGCGGAGATTCCAACTCCGGGATGCTTGCTTCAGTCCATAGATGGATCGCTGAAGTTTTCATACCTTATCAGCATCCTTAGGATCGACAAAACCCTTAGGTTGTATCATATACAACTCTTGTTCAATATTACCATTGAGGAACGCAGTTTTGACATCCATCTGCCATATTTCATAATCGAAATATGCAGCAATTGCTAACATAATCCTAACCGACTTTAGCATCACTACGGGAAAGAATGTCTCATCGTAGTCAACTCCTTGAATTTGTCGAAACCCCTTTGCGACAAGTCAAGCTTTATAGATGGTCACATTACCATTAGCATCAGTTTTTCTTTTGAAAATCCATTTATTCTCAACGGCCTTTCGATCGTGAGGTAAGTCCACCAAGGTCCAAACCTGGTTTTCGTACATGGATTCCATCTCGGATTTCATGGCTTCTAGCCATTTGTTGGAATCCAGGCTCATCATCGCTTCTTCATACGTCACAGGGTCATCTATTTCATTAATCATGAAATTCATAATAGGATTGCCGTACAGTTCAGGAGCTGCACGTGTCCTACATGACCTACGTGGTTCGGTAGTGTCCTCTTTCAGAGTTTCATGATCATTATCATTAGCTCTCTCTTCATTAGGTGAAGTCAACTCCGAAACAACTTCCGGTGTTGTGCTACTCCCCAATTCATGAAGAGATGGTTCAATAACCTCTTTGAGTTCTACCTTCCGACTACTCACACCTTTCGCGAGAAACTCCTTCTCAAGAAAGGATCCATTCCTGGCAACAAAAACCTTGCCCTCAGATCTGTGATAGAAGGTATACCCAATCGTTTCCTTAGGATATCCTATGAAGACGCATTTTTCCGCGTTGGGTTCGAGTTTATCTGGCTGAAGCTTCTTCACATAAACATCGCATCCCCAAACTTTAAGAAATGACAGCTTAGGTTTGTTTCCAAACCATAATTCATACGGTGTCGTTTCAACGGATTTAGATGGTGCCCGATTTAAAGTGAATGCAGCGGTTTCCCGTGCATAACCCCAAAATGACAGTGGCAAGTCAGTTAGAGACACCATAGATCGAACCATATCCAATAAAGTACAATTACGACGTTCCGACACACCATTACGTTGTGGTGTTCCGGCAGGCGTGAGTTGTGAAACTATTCCACAGTCTTTCATATGTATGCTAAACTCGTAACTAAGATACACTCCTCCATGGTTGGACCGTAGAAATTTGATCTTTCTGTTACGATGATTTTCCACTTCATTCTGAAATTCCTTGAACTTTTCAAAAGTTTCAGACTTGTGTTTCATCAAATAGATATACCCGTATCTACTCAAATCATCTGTGAAAGTAACAAAATAACGATATCCACCTCGCGCCGACACACTCATTGGTCCACATACATCAATATGTATGATTTCCAATAAATTTGTTGCCCGTTCCATTGAACCGGAAAACGGCGTTCTAGTCATCTTGCCCATAAGGCACGGCTCACATGTATTAAATGATTCAAAATCAAGTGATTCCAAAAGTCCATCAGAATGGAGTTTGTTCATGCGTTTAACGCCAATATGACCTAGACGGTAGTGCCACATATATGCAGATATATCATCATCAAGTTTAATCCTTTTAGCATCAGCATTATGAATATGCGTAATACTACTATCGGGATCCAACAGAAATAAACCATTCAACATAGGTGCATGACCATAAAAGACACTATCCATATAAATCGAACAACCATTGTTTTCAGACTTAAACGAATAACCACATTGCATCAAACATGATCTGGATACAATGTTCATGCTCAGTGCAGGCACCAAATAACAATTATTCAGATTTATAACTAATCCTGATGGCATATGGAGAGGCAGCGTTCCGATGGCGACCACATCAACTCTTGATCCATTGCCGACCCGCATTGTGACCTCATCCATTGCTAGCTGTCGCTTGTTCCACAGCCCCTGAATCGAGTTACATATATTAGCAACCGATCCCGTATCAAATACCTAGGTGCTACTGCGAGTAGTAGTCAAGTACACATCAATAACATGTATATCACATATACCTTTGTTTGCCTTACCGGCCTTCTTGTCCGCCAAATACTTGGTGCAGTTGCACTTCCAATGGCCAGTCCCCTTGCAATAGTAGCACTCGGTATCAGAATTAGGCCAGCTTAGGATTTCTTTTCAGGTGCGGCAACAGATTTGCCGCCCTTCTTTCCCTTCTGCTTGCCTTTCTTGTCCTTATTGAAACCGGTGGTCTTATTGATCATCAACACTTGATGTTCTTTCCTAATCTCCACTTCTGCAGACTTAAGCATTAACAGAAGCTCGGGAAGAGACTTCTTCATGCCCTGCATATTATAGTTCATCACGAAGCTCTTGTAGCTAGGTGGCAGAGATTGGAGAACACGATGTATGCCTAAGTCAATGGGAATCGTTATTCCCAAGGACACAAGCTTATCGGCGTACCCAGACATTTTGAGTACGTGCTCACTAACAGAATTGTTCTCCTCCATCATGCAGCTAAAGAACTTTTCAGAATCATTATAACTCTGTACGGCAGCATGGGTATCAAAAATCATTTTCAATTCTCCCATGGTATCAAAGGAATTTGCCATTTTCGAAATGCTTCCAAAGTTCTGGCTCTAGCCCATACAGTATGCTGCAATGAACTAAGTTGTGGTCCTCCTGACGAGTTATATAGACATTCTTTTCCTCGTCAGGAGCATCAGAAGCTGGTGGGGGGCCTAGCGGCGCCTCTAGCACATATTGCTTTTGTGCAGCAGTGAGGAGAATCCTCAAATTCATAGCCCAGTTGGTGAAGTTGCTACCATTCGCGGCAAGTTTCTCTTTCTCCATGAACACACTGAAATTAAAAGTAGGTGGTACCATCTACAACAGCATTTGTAAAGTTTATTGAGACTAAGTTTATGATAGATTGAGTTCAACTAATCCAAATTAATAATGAACTCCCACTCAAAAACGACATCCCTCATGTCTTTTTGGTGATTACATGAACCAAATCCACTACACCAAGTCTGATCATCACATGAGTACGCTTAACCTTTCGGTCCGTGTTCCGAGGCCATGTCTATACATGCTAGGCTCGCCAAGTAAGAACCTTAGTACTCACGTGTATAAACTGTCTTACACCCGTTGTATGAAAGCGTAGAGTCAAGTACACCCGATCATCACGTGATGTCTCGAAACACGATCCAAAGAACAGTGCTTAAGGAAGAACACATTTTATCTTGATATCTAAATGAGGGATCATCTTACAATGCTACCAAAAGCACCAAACTAGCAGTATAAGATGCTAACATCTAATGTGTAAAGTGAGATGATATGGTTCATGCATTTGATCTCTATCATTTGCATCGTGGTATGATCTCTATCATTCCTTTGTGTGTAAGGCCAAGGTCTATGGAACTTACATGTGGAGTGTGTTGTAAGAGTATCTATTATACATCTACTTACAACAATACCATATCAAGACACTAGCCCAGCAACGACCTAAACTAGACGCCTCTAATTTATCAGTTGCAAGTTTTATGTGGCTTAGGGCTTTCGGAGATAGAACCAGTCTTACCCACGAACATGAACCACAACAAGGATAACCAAGTTATTAGCAACTCTTTGTAAATCAGATATTGACTATAGTAGGAGAGACAGACACCCGCCAGCCACTTATGCAAAACTAGTTGCATGTCAGTCATGGAACCGGTCTCATGTACGATGACATGTAAGGTTGGTCCGGGCCGCTTCATCCCACTATGCCACCAATATCCAAAATACATAGAAGATGCAATAACATGATCATCATCGACCATATATAAACATATGTGTACTAACCGTGCAAAGCACCTACGCATAGATAAGGCTCTGATACCACTGTTGGGTTCGCAGCATAGAAAACAAAAACTTTCCTACGATGAGAACTATAAGCCAAGATCTATCTACTAGATACAGAGCAACGGGTGGACATACATCCATGGAGAAATTACCCTCGAAGACAACGAGTTTTGTTAACGAGTAGGAACTCGTGGTTGATGTAGTCGTACGCTTGCCGATCTCAAGATCGTGTGGAAGTCCGAGCGCCGCAAATCAGCAGCGCATCCGTCCTCGCACACACGTTCAAGCTACCAGACAACCTCCACCTCCTCGCTCCAGGGAATCAGCGGAAGCAGCAACTCTTTCCAGACGCAAGGCCACCAGGAACATGTATCTTGCTAATCCGAGACCATGGGGGAATATCTAGAGTGGGAGAGAGATCCTTCACGAGGAGGTGTGTTTTGTGAGGGAGGAGAGGGGGGCCTTTTATAGGAGAGGTGGGACTCCTCGCCTACCATGGCCGGTGGCCAAGGAGGGAGCCAACTCCTCTTCCTCATTCATGTGGTGGAAGCTCCACTCACATCAATTCAAGCTCCACCCAAAGTTCCACTCACATGCATTAAATTTTCACCAAATTTAATGCAACTCTTAATTAATAAAACTCTTTTATTTATTTTATTCAAAATTTTGTTAATTACTTTAATTAACAAACATTCACGTAAAACCCCTTGCAACATTTCAATATCACATGCAGAACCACTTTCTGCAATTTCACCCGAAACAATTCCGGTTTCTATCGAAACAATTCATGTTTCTATCGAAACTTCTCCTACACTTTGCAAACCTTTTGTCTGAAACATTTGTGCTCCTAAATGGTGTCCGGCAACCCTTAAGTGTGTCACCCTACGGTTCGTGAATAATGCAGACATGATTGAGACTCCTCTCAAATCAATAATCAGAAGCGGGACCTGGAGATCCATACCAACTCCTACACATTCAACGATGACTTCTGTGATCGTTAGAACCTTTAACGCTAGTAACTTAATCCCTTTGTCTCATGATATAATACATGTCCGAGATTCGATCATCGGTAAGCAAATACCTAGTTTTGTCTCGTTGCCTACATGCACTCTTTTCTCGTTCCCGTGATATAACATTCTAGTGATCACATCACTTGCTTGCAAGCTATCTTAATGTGATATCACTGAGAGGGCCCAGAGTATATCTATCCATCATCGGGATTGGAAAATTCCACTCTTGATCCATGAGCCTCAACATAACACCTTCGTAGCACTGAACCCACCTTTATAGTCACCCTGTTACGGTGTGACGTTTGATGTTATCAAGATACTCTTCCGGTGTTAGCAATTAACATGATCTCACGGTCTAAGGATAAAGATTACTTCGTATGATGTTATAGCAATATAAACATAATGACTTGATCGTAATGCTATACTTCGGATGAATGTTCATCACATCATTTCACAAATGTTGTGACCTTGTTATTAACAACATCCAATGTCCATGATCAGGAAACCTTGATCATCTTGTTAATCAACAAGCTAGTCTATAAGAGAGGCATAACTAGGAACCCTTTTTGTTTATTAAACACACATGTATTGACGTTTCCTATCAATACAATTATAGCATGCAAAATAAACATCTATCGTATACAAGGAATACATAATAACAACTTTATTATTGCCTCTAAGGGCATATTTCCTTCAAGAAGAAAGAGAACTAATGATATGCATAGTGATGTCACCGTTAATCCCAAGTAAATCCCTCACATACAGCTATACTACCCCTTCTATCACTGGGTTCCCAACCTACAGATTAGTCATTACTCATACTCCCCATACCTGGATCAATGCTCGGGGTCTTGGATACCTGACAAGTGCTTGGATTGAGGCAAGAGAGGATACAATAATCATCATGTCATACAAACTAATACATGATCCCATCTATGATAAATAACATGCACAAAAGCTACATGGCAAGGCCGAAGCCCTTAGACCAAAGATAATTACTCACGCATAGAGATGAAATCAACAATCATAAACATTGCAATGGAAATCATGAGATTGATAGCAAATAGTCTTACAATGTCGCCAATCGAATATGAGATCTACTATTACAAGTGGTGAAATATGGCTATGGTGATGGAGAAGGTTTTGAAGATTAGATGTAAGTCTATTCCTCCGGCAGCTCTTCGGTGTTGTGGATGCAGGTTTCTGGGGTTCTGGGGGGCACTGTTTCTCGTCACCCGAAGCCTCTTTATATAGGGGTCCCTTCACGAAAGTTTTTCTGTTTGACCTAGTGGTGTTGATGGCAACTATACGGCCGGAACTATACGGCCGGAATTTTATTCCTGTCGTATAGTTGGTCGTTAAATCTTTTGTCTCTACTTCACGACCCCTGGTTTCTTTGGGTTGTTGGAAATCTCGTATCTTTGACTTTAATGTTGTGATTCCCATCATCAAACGTCATTATCTGTGCAGGGAAAAATAGAAAGAAAGGATTGCATACCCCTTTGATCATTAGGCATTAGTGGCAGGGTTTAGAGAGATATTTCATCAAAAATATGAATAATATCTAGTTTAAATGTGGATGTAGATGGCTATATTTCACAGCCATCAACCTCCCCAAGCATAAACTTGATCATCCTCGAGCAAGAAAACCAAAATCAAAAAGGAACTCAGCATTTAAACTAAAATAACGAGATGATGATCTTACTCATGATTGGTAGTCTCATGTTTCCTCCACTTTATTAATCTGAAAAACTTTAGCATATATAGAGTAATGGCAAGCATATCATACAGATTTTTATGCATCCTTGTAGCGCAGAAAAATTATTGTTAACATGGATGATTCAAATGAGTAAACGTTATTCCATGTCATGTAATCAACTCATAGGCTTGCCTTTGAACAATAACGTATAATCATGTAAAATTGAGAGTGTGAGAGTTTGTCATGAAAAACATATACAATAGAGTATCTCAATTCTCCCACATCAATAAGTCAAGACTTTTCAAGCACTACTTTTATGTTCATTGTCCTTCAAGAATTTTAGTTCTTAAGTAATTGAGAGCATGCCAAACATTTTAATTAGTTTATCGGGCTGTGATGGACACTCGTGGCATCACCAAGGTTTTTGTTCCCTTTGCACAATGATTACTCATATCAGACAAAGGAGTGATTCCATCATGAACACAACTACCCGAGAATGCCAAGAATCTTACCCATTATAGCATTGCTTCTACATATGTTTAATCAACTCATAGCCGAAATCTAGGTGTTTCCTCCATGAAGATCGTTCGTAGGCTAGCGGAGTTGTTGGCATCCCATGAAGTTTGACATGCATAAAGCTATATCATTCTTATGATTCACAAGTCAAACTTTGGCATGCTCACAAAAACCGCTAAACATTAATTCAATTAAACAAATGATTTTAAAGAGAGCTATCAAGTCAATCATTATTTTCTGTGGTGTTGAGTGTCTCTAGAAATAAGCCTTCAAGACTAAAAACTACAACACCCAAGCCTTCAATTGTGAGACATTTTCTTATTACTATTGTTTAGCAAACTTTAGGCAAGACTTGGTTAACTACAAGAGCTAGAACAAAAGATACCCAAAAAAATACCCATGCAAACAAAATTTTACTACAACATAAAGACTCACTACACCAATATAATATTTTAACTTTTACTACTAACTAGCATGGGTTTCTCAAACTTCAAAAGTGGGGAGTCTTAAGGCATACCTCTCATGATTGGTTCCACTTCTCTCTTTCCTTTTGATTTGCTTCTTGGAAACTCGAAGTCGATCACTCTCCTGCAAATATGTGAAATCCATAAGGATAATAGAAAGGAAGGAAGAGGGAAAATAAAGATAAATGAAAAAACTTTTTGTTGTTTTTAAGAGAGGGAATTGAAGAATAAAAAATTGGCGGCAAATCTCATCTAGAAAGTCTTGAAAACAAATAGAAATAACTAAAGATAAAGTGTTGGGGAAACCAACACGAGTGCTTATAAACTCAATTAAAAACATAACCTCGAAATAAATAAAAACAAATGAATGCCAACTAAAGATAATGAGGAAACTTCCCCGAGCTTAGGCTTTTGCAAGCCCTTCAAATCATTGTGGTGGCGGGAAAAAGTCGTAACTCCAGTTCACAAATTGAGTTGATAAATTACTAGTTGTTTCTCGGAGGTTCATGGAGTGGTTATGCATCCTATCCATAGTTCCTCCAAGTTCTTGGAAGTATTGGTATGTAGCGAACCGGGTTGGTGGCTGGTCCTCTTAATAAGGAACTTCTTGCTCCTCTTCCTGGTCCTCATCCTCATCCAGAATCTCCTCCTTAGGTTGGTGTTGCTCAACCTACAAGTCATATAGCAAACGTCCTTCCTCAATAGAGAAAAGACCATTAGGCAAAGGAGCAAGGTAGAGATGCCAAGCTCCAGCAATATGCAAGTAATAAACACCACCTCTCCTAGTGAGCATTCCACAAGATTTTAAAGTAGAGAAACCAACACGTCGCTGATACGTCCAAAACGTATCTACTTTCCCAAACACTTTTGCTATTGTTTCTCCTCTAAACTTGTGTGATTTGGATGCAACTAACACGTAATGACGCTGTTTTCAGCAGAATTGCCTTAGTGTCTAGTTTTTGTACAGAAAATCAACTATCAGGAAAAATCCCGGAAAATATACCGAAAATCCTATTTCACCAGAAGACTCCCGGAGCCAGAATACGAGATGGAGGGGGCTGGGCCCAGGCCACACCACTTGGCCGCGCGGGCTAGCCCAGGCCATGCCAGGGGGTGGTCTGGCCGCCCCAGACACCCCCTCGGTCTCCCTCTTTGCCTATAAGTTGCCTTCTGACCTAAAAACTTAGGGGGGGTCGACGTTTTTCTAGAAGGAGTTCCGCTCCGCTGCCACCACTATATTCCACGGAACAGCACCAGAAACTCCGTTCTGGCACCCTGCCGAGATGGGGAATTGGAGGAGATCATCACCATCATCATCACCATCGCTTCTCCATCGACCATCCATGTTTCCCCCGTCTACGAGTGAGTAATCCCCCGTTGTAGGCTATGGGGATGGTAGGGATTGGATGATATCGTTCATGTAATGGCATCAGATTGTTAGGGCATGGTGCCTAGTATCTTCTATTAGTGCTTTGTGACTTTGTTGCGACTTGTTATGCTTAATGCTTGTCACTAGGGCCCGAGTGCCATGATTTCAGATATGAACATGTTATTGATTCATAATGATAGTATTATTTATGGTCTTACCTACAAGTTGTATACACACGTTGTTGTCCGGAACCAATGGCCCCGAAGTGACAGAAATCGGGATAACCGGAGGGAATGACTTTGATGTGACGATCACATGTGTTCACGGAGTGTTAATGCTTTTCTCCGGTGCTCTATTAAAATGAGCACCTTAATTTCCAGTAGTTCCCTTGAGGCCCCGCTGCAAACGGGCTGGCAGGACAAAAGATGTTGTGCAAGTTCTCATTGCGAGCACGTATGACTATATATGGGACACATGCCTAGGATTATTTAGTACTTGGATTCTTTATCTTATTTATCTACAAATGCCCTATGTTCTGATTGCTATGTGAATTGTCTTGTCCATGCAACGCCCGTCCATCCATCCCTATGCCTACCGCACTCGAATCCTACAGTTTACTACTATTGTTACTACTGTCTTTACTTTACTACTGCTGTTACTTTACTATTGCTACTACAAAACTATTGCCACTGATAAACTGTTGTGAGCAAGATTGTTTCCAGGTGCAGCTGAATTGACAACTCAGTTGTTAAGGCTTATAAATATTCTTTGGCTCCCCTTGTGTCGAATCAATAAATTGGGTTTCACTTCCCTCGAAAATACCGCGATACACCCCTATACTTGTGGGTCATCAAGACTATTTTCTGGTGCCGTTGCCGGGGAGCATAGCTTTATTTATCAAGTTCACTTGGATTCTCTATTGTTCGCAGTTATCCATCCATCATGGGTAAGTCTCGTGATGGTAAGGTTCCTATTTTACCATCCACTATAAGAAGAGGTACGGTTCTGAACACCTCAGTTGCTCTTGATTCACCATCTGTTATGAGTAAGATCGTTACACCACCACACACACATGCTACACACATTGCTACTACTGCTAAATCTGAAACTTCTGATACTTATGATGCTGCTTCTACTGTACTTGATAAGAGTGGTTCATTAGGTCCTTTCCTAGATGCTACGATTGCTAGAACTATAGCTGGAAATACTGAAACTCCTACTGAAGACACTACTACACCTGTTAGTTCACTTGAGTCTAGTGAGAGTTATGATATTGAAGACGGTTATGTTGAGATGACCGATGAATTTATTAAAGAATGTAAAAACACCCATGATAGGAGCGCTGCTAAGAGTCTCCTTGAGAGGCATACTATTAGACCAAAATTGTCTCCTATTGCTAAGTTTGCTACTTCTCCCATAAACATTAAAGATAAAGATTATGATTTCTCTCTCGATCTATCTTACATAGCTATTGTTGAGAAAGAACCTTTTTTTGGGACTAAGAATGAAAGTGCGGTAGCACATATGACTGAGCTTTCTACCATGAGTGGCCTGTTTTCTGATGACATTAACATGCGTACTTACTTTGTTGCTAAGATTTTCCCCTTTTCACTGAAAGGAGAAGCTAAAACTTGGTTTAGTAATTTACCTCCTGGATCTATTGATAGTCCTGATTGCTTGATTAGTACTTTCCTGCAGAAATATTTTCCTCCTAGTGCTAGACATGCTATTTTGCAGGAACTTTTTGATTTTAAACAGGGAGAAAAAGATATATTGCCTAAATCATGGGCAAGGTTTTATGCTTTGATTCATGCACAGGCTAGAAGTCCTTTAACAAACAACGAGCTTCTTGATATATTTTATAATGGACTAACTGAAGAATCTAAGACATACCTAGATAGTTGTGCTGATTGTGTTTTCAGGAATAGGACTCCCAAGGAAGCTGAGGAATTAATGGCTAAAATAAGCAAGAATTATGAAGACTGGACTCCTCCCGAACCAGCTATACCTAAAATAATTATACCTGAACCAACTATTCCTGTGCCTATTCCAACATCAAAGAAGAGGGGAGTTGTTGAATTAAATGATGAAGCGATGAAGGAAGCTAAGAAATGTCTTAAGGAGAAGGGAATTAAAGCTGCATATGTCAAGAATTTACCTCCTACTCATTCACTATTGAGGTACACTCTCTCCAACACTTTGATGAAGGTGATATCCCTTACTCTAAACCTCCCGTTGAATGCTTAGAAGAATTTGATATTTTCATTGTTAAACAAGATAATTTTAATAAAAGGGTGCAAAATCATCTAATGGAAAACACTAGAGCTATTGTTGAGTTGAAAGATATTGTGGAAAGAACCTCAAATGATGTTAAAATGATTGTAAACACTTTCAAATGGTTCAAACTCAAATATATCAACTCATTAAAGTTCAAAAGGACTTGCTAGTTAACACTGCTAAAGAAAAACATGCTTATGAATTTAGAACTAGAAGTGGTGCTGCTACCCAGGACCCTCTATATCCTGAGGGGCATCCCAAAAGAATTGAGCAGGATTCTCAACAAGCTGAAATTAGTGATACTACTCGTAAGAAAACAAAAAAGAAATATAAAACTATTATAGAACCCTCTAAACCTGCTAAAGATCCTAATAGTATATCTGTCTCTGATGCTGAAACTGAAAGTGGTAATGAAGAAAATGATGTTTCTGATAAAGAAAAAGTTGAAGAAGAACCTGAAAAGCACACTAAGAATACTAAATACACAAAAGAAGATTTTATTGATAAGAAACATGGTAATGAAAAGGAGCCTTGGGTCCAAACACCTATGCCTCTCCCTAATAAGAAACACAAGTCAAAGGAAGATGAACACTATAATAAGTTTTGTGAGTGGATGAAACCTTTATTCTTGCAAATTCCTTTGACTGATGCTATTAAATTGCCTCCTTACTCAAAGTATATGAAAGATATTGTCTCTAATAAAAGGAAGATCCCTAATGAAGAAATCTCTACTTTGCTTGCTAATTATTCCTTTAATGGCAAGGTTCCAAAGAAACTTGGAGACCAGGGATTCCAACTATCCCTTGCTCTATTAAGAATAGTTATGCTAGAACTGCTTTGTGTGATTTGGGAGCTGGAGTTAGTGTTATGCCTTTCTCTCTCTATAAGAGACTTCAACTGGAAAAATTAATACCAACTGATATATCTTTGCAAATGGCTGATAAATCTACCACTATTCGTGTTGGTATAAGTGAGGATGTACCTGTTCAAGTGGCTCATAATTGCTTGATATTAACTGATTTTGTTGTGCTTGAAATGCCTGAAGATGATAATATGTCTATTATTCTTGGGAGACCTTTTCTTAATAGTGCAGGAGCTGTTATTAATTGTAATCAATGAAAGGTGACCTTCAAAGTTAATGACAAGGAACATACTGTCTATTTCCCCAAGAATATTGATAGGACTTATGGTTTGAATTCAATTGAACATGTTGAGGGCATTCAAGTTGGAGAAATATATTGTCCCATACCAAGAGAAAAATTTGAAACTATTATGATTGGGACCATTGATATCAAGGTTGAGGTAACATAATCATTAGTGGAATACAAAGTTGTGTTTCATATAAAATTGTTTTGGTAACAAGACCTGATCAACCTTGTTAACAAAAGGATTTCATTGAACAAAACAATGTTTTCACCATGATTATCTCCGCTTACTTTTATTCTATCCATTTTAGTTTTTTCTTTCGTTTAGTTTTCTTTTTTGTTGTTAGTTGCTTGAATGTTAGAGTGTCCTAGGACTTCTGTAGTTCTAGCCTTGTTTTGTCATTGCATCATTTCCAAAAATCTCTTTCTGTCAGAAAATCATTCATCTATGCCTGAAAATTTCCCAAAAATAAAGTGTCTCGAAAAAGTCCAGAAAATTCATATTAAATTTTTACGTGAAAAAAGGGGCAGAGGAGTGCCTGGAAGGTACTAGGGGGGCCACCAGGCAGGCACACCACCTGGTGGCGCGACCAACCCTAGGGCGCCCCTGCGTATGGTGTGGGCCACCCCTAGCCCTCCACTCTCTCACTTGCCACTTTCTTCTCTCTCCCGAGTAAACTCCAGTTCATTGCTCAAAATCACGTTCTTGCTGTGCTTGCCCTCGATTTTTTTGATCTCCTTGCTCAGCCCATCTTTGCTGCTAAAATTTGGAGCATTTGTTCTCCGGTATGTGACTCCTCCGCTTGTCCAAGTAGATTTGTGTTTAGTGGATTATATCATGAGTATTTTGCTACTGTAGGTGACAGGTTATGAGAGATTGTAAGCTTTTTTGATGCTTAGAGATATAGTTTTGATGCATGTTTAGGCCTCTTACAAGTTCCTATGAGTAGTGCCCTTCATTATATTCACTTTGCAATCACTTGTTTAATAGGTGTTTAAATTTCAGAATATCAAGCATGAACAACCATACCTTTGGAGAGATATTTGAGAGGGATGCACCTATGAGGTCGAGGCCCTCAAGATCAGCCTCTCAGTTTAGGCCATCATACAACAAATATCTCATTGTAACTCCTATTGGTAATGAAGGGGATGATGGGGATGCTCACCCATCTACTTTTCCTTGTTTTACTTTCTTACAAGCTGCAGGGATTCTTGATGATTTCTTCCTACTTATTCAGAGGGTTGGTTTGACCTCATATATGCAAGATGAGAGTGAGAAATACGCTATGCTCACCAAACTTTTGTTGAGAGCTTTGTGTTTACTAACATGCCCTATCAGTCAACTGTCTCTTTCAAAATTTATAATCTTCCCTTTACCATGTCATTGGAAAGATTTTGCAGTGTTGTAGGTGTAAGCATGACAGGGACCGTGAAGAAGATTCAAGGGTGACCCGCTGATTTGCTGGAACTTTACCAAGGGGTGACCAATGATGATGACCGCGTGGCTCAGCGCGGAAAGATAAGAAACATCCAACTCCCTGCTCTTAGATACTTTGCGTATTATCTTGCTACTAGCATTCTTGGTAGGGAGAATACGAGTAATATCTCAAACTATCATTTAGCCTTCCTTGTTGCCGCGCTTAACAATGCCACTCGGTACAACCTTGGCTCTCTTATTGCTCGCCGCCTAGCTGCTAGGGGGACTATCTATGGGGGCATCATTGCCTCACGTATGGTCAATGCATTAGGGCTTTCAGTGGACCCCAATGATACTATATTAGCGCCACAAAGGCTTGACCTTATTGCTAAGAAAACTCATCACTTTGTCACTGCTGATTCTGATTTGGACAGTCTAGTATATAGGATGTTGTTTACTGAAGGGGATGAGAGGGAGATCCCTTTTCCACAATTTACTTTGTTTAGTGTTCACAGGAGACCGTGGTCGCGCTGCAAGGAGGAGGTGGACGAGCAGCTCCGCTTGCTGGGTTTCCACGAGCAGCACCAGGAGGATGTGCCCTCCTACAATTACTTTGTGCACTATGGAGGGATGTACTCGAGCTCGCACCAGGACGAGGGTACCTCCTCGTCATACCACGGTGACACTTCATCCTAGCTATCTTGGGATTGACACCCACTTAGGCCAAAAGCCTAAGCTTGGGGAGTGTACGCCAACATCGCACTCATCTCCATATCATTTTGCGTCGGTACTTTGTATATTCATGTTTCGTTCTCTTTTTAGTTTTCGTTCTTTCTTTGCTTTTGCTCTTTAAAACACAAAAAGACCAAAAATATTTCTGCTGTTTCTCTTTGGTTTGCTTCTTTTTATTTTTGCCTTGGTTTGTTTTTTCCCTTTTTCCTTTGTTTGAACTATTCGAAAAAACCAAAAAGATTTTGCTTTGCTTGCTCTTCCTTTTTGGTTCTTGCTTTTAAAAATCGAAAACACCAAAAAATATTTGTTGTTCTTCTTTGGTTTTGTGAGTTTTGTTGCAGGGTTCAGCAGTCCTTAGTGGGATTTGGTTTAATATTATTATTCAAGCCACACAAGTGAAGGGCAATAATGAGGATTAATGACAACTTGAGGTGTGGTAAGAGGCTGGTAACAAACTCTATTTGTTTTCATTTTTGTACATATACTCATCATTGTGGGCATGCTTAGCCTGTTCGTGTAGGGTGTATGTTATCTTTGGATGCTTAGTAGTTCTTGCTTTCATATGATTAGTCCCAGCTTACTAATAGTTTGTAGCATGTCATATGAATGTTTGCTTGCATTACTCTATTCATAACTTGGTATGACACCGTGGTATCCTCCTCTGAATGTTTCATTTGAATTGACTTGGCACATGCTCACGCATGCATATCACTGAAATAATCAGTTAAGCCTCGATGAATTATTTTGCCTTGAGGGTCTTGAATCACTTTCATGCCATGATTAGTCCTGTTTTGTTGCAAGCATGATTATGACAGCTATTGCTCTCTCGTTTGTCGCTCCCTTACTATTGCTAGCCTTCACTTTCACTGAGTATGTATTACTCATGTTTCCAACTCCCTAAAACCAAATATTGCCAAAGTGTCCACCATACCTACCTATTAGCATCATTTGCTATTTACGTGCATATTCAATATGCCTTGTTTTCTTCCGAATAAAATGTTTGCTTGCTATGAGAAAGTTAGTTAGTAAAGCTCTCACGAACATGATGGCACACTTTATTTCCTGCACTTAATAAACCTAAACCATTGTGACTGTCAATGAAAGTTATATTCTTGCAAATTATAGGCTGGGGATTAGCAGAACCGTGCTGCCACGAGGAACGCTTTCAACACCTATAAATATATACCCAGTTGATACCATGCTCTTTTGCTTGCGGATGTCGTCGCTGTGAAATAGAAGGGGAGCTTGTAAGTCCATGGAGTTATGTATGTGTGTTAGAGAAACGCCTGGGCCGCCGGTCTAATCCATGCTGTCATGGTGGAAACCTGCTGCATAACCATAATGATATCTATGAAGCATTCTTCTTATAAAAAAAGAGAGAGATAGCTATTGGGAAAAAGAAAAGAAAAAAAGAGATTTGAGAAAATAGGAAAGAGAGAAAAAAGCACCATTTACCCATGGTAAATAAGAAGATTGCTGAGATACTCATTGTCTGCTTGCCTTGTCATTTTGATGTGGGGATTCTTCCGCATCATCGAGCAAGGGGTACCCCGTTGGCGGTTCTCTATGATACGCACATATTTATGATGACAAGAACTTACCGGTAACTAAAGTTGAGTAGCATGAGGAGCGACCCTCGTACTCAAGGGACATGGTATTTCCAGTTTATAGTCTGTCAAGCATTTAACTCAGATTGGACCTCACTTTCACCTTAACCATATTAAAGATGCCTATGACAGGGGCAATGAGAGCTCAAAGCTAATGAGTACCATACTTTCAGTATCTGGAAGCCTTTCAAACTATTCAAAACCTTTTCATTTCTTTGATGAGTCTCCACCTATTCTATGAGCACTTTCTTGAGTGCATAGTTGTCATTCTTTGTGCTTGTCTCATTATTTGATTATTTGTGCTATGACTTTGATGCTTGTATCTTTGATATCTTTACTTCTAGTCTTCACCTGAACTTCAGAGGTGCCTTGGCATTCACAATAAAAAGGCAAGCGAGATACCACTCTATCATACCTTATTATGAGCATTGTAATGTTGCTTATGTTTATGCTTCATGCTACTTATTATTTTTTAGTTGGAATCTCTTCATAGCTTGCATTGCCTATTAAGTAAACTTAGTTGCATACTCCTTATTATGAATTGTCTAAGTAGTTGATCACATGCTGAGAATATATGCAGACCGGTGAGTGGAGCTTGACTGGCTCAGCATGACTACTAGGTGGCGATCCAGGCAATTAATTAACTGCAGGCTGCTGCGACTAAGTCATGTTTCTCTCATGAAGTATTGGTTTTGCGCGTTTGAATTCGGCGTGGAATTGACTGATGTTGATTTGCAGGTAACCACGCCTCTGCGCATGCCAAGGCCTGCGAGGGTTACATGTCGACGTTCGAATTGGAGTCCGCAAAGGCGACTACTGCCTCTATTGAGGAGAAGGCCAAGGTGGCGTTCGAGGAGGCGGAGAAGGCCAAGTCCGCACTGGCGGAGTGGGAGAACGACCGCAAGGCCTTCGATTACATCATTGTGGACTTGCAATCGAAATTCTTTGACTTGGATAAATATGTCATTGACAACTATCGTGGACTTCTTGGTGAGTTCCTTTTCTTTCTCGGTTTTGATTTGGTCTTCGATCGTATAAGTCCCCAAACGACTGAATTTCTAAATCGATCGCGTGTACTAACGCTTTGCAGACATGATAGGTGCAAGGAATCCAGCAATGCACTAGTATGGAGCCAAGGACTGCTTCAAGGTGGTGCTAGAGAACACGTCATCATCGGGGATGTGCGTGCGAACCATCCTTCAAGATATCTTTCCCACCAAGGTGATCCACGAGGGATTCGCCGAGGTGTGGAGGTACTTGGGGGAGGTGCCCACCATCGTCGGGTGGATGATGTGCTCCGCATTTTGTTGCGGGGCACACTTCCCCAAGGACTTCAATCTCGACAATGTTACTAGCGGGTATCCATCGTCGACTGGGCTCGTTCAGAATGCGGATGCGCTGGCGCTCAATGCGAAGGCCGCTCCTTACACGGAGCATGCCTTGGGGATGAGCGACCTCCTCCCCTATCAGGAGAGTCAGGTCGCCACCGGAGCACTGTGGCCTGAAGTCAGAGCATCCTTTATAGTTAGCGATCAGCGGGTCGTTGACGACTTACCCTGTCAATTAGTGGAAGCCCTTCGTCAGGGCCAAGGGCACGTAGGGGGCCGCTCCTTTGTCAGAAGTGGAGCAGTTAGCTAGGCCTGCATCATTAAAAAGTTTCCCTGTAATGGCCGGTGCGGCCGAGAGCAAAGTACTTGTAAAATATTTTGATGTATAATCGAAGTGCGAGTGTTTTTCTAGAATTATACTTGACTTGTATTAACTTGATAAGTTGGTCGTTGGTTAGCTTTGTATGTGCGTTACATGTTCATGGGTATTATGCGACTCCCCGAGCGTGTTTGCCTACGAAAGTCAGTCACGGGTGCGTTCGTTAGCGGGGATGATACGAGTGGTTTGTTTTGAAGATGTCTAAGTAGCTTAGGTCGACTTCCTCTGACTCGTGGAGTCAGTCGTGTGGAGACCCCAAGGGGTACTCTGTAATTTGTGTTTTCCCAGAACGTGTGCAGGCTCGAGTTGGCGAGTCCCCAAGCGTGGTACTTAACGATTCGAGTCGTAAGCCCAAGGTTGGTAAGGACGTGGTGCGATGTTTATCGTGTAGCGGGTCTCTCCTCCTGGCTCAGAAAGCTAGTCGCTTGGAACCTCCAAGGCACACTCTCATACTTGGTGTGTTCCTGAGTTTCGTATGGGTTCTCTTTGGAGCGAGTCCCCTAGCGTGGTACTTAACCATTCGAGTCGCTGTACGCAAGTGTGAGGAGGACGGGGTGTTGTGGGAAGCACGGCCAGTCATCTTGGCTTGGAGAGCCAGTCGAGCTAGGCGACTCCAATGGCGGCTCCAAGTTAACGTTTTTCGTGGATCGTGCAAGGCCCGAGTGACTTTCGGTACCCTTGACCCGCACTACTTAGTTGTGTCGGTCGCTCAATCAATGGTTTACTACCATAGTTAGCGTATTTGCTGAATGTACGAGTGCGATCGACATAAGAAATGGCGAGACTGGACACAATTTGTGCATACAGTATTTTTATTCATCAGCGGTACAGAGAGGATTTCCAAGGATTGACTATCTCAATTTAGTTGCCCATAATTTCAGTTCTAAGTGTAGAAATTGCAGATTAGGTTGACGTTCCATGGCCGCTCGATGTCAAGCTCGCCGTCGCCTCAGATGTCGATGAGGTAGTAGGTGTCGTTGCCTAGGACTCGTCTAATGGCGAATGGTCCCTCTCATGGAGGAAAGAGCTTGTGCATACCCTTCTTTTCCTGGATGAGGCATAGGACGAGGTCGCCCTCATGGAAGGTGTGACTACGGACTCGGTGGCTGTGGTAGCGGTGGAGACCTTGCTGATATATGGCGGTGCAGGAGCGATCCAGGTCGTGTGCTTCATCGACCTTGTTTTTACGACCGACTTCATTGTCCTCCTCCACGTAGTGAACGACTTGAGGCGAGTCATGCTCAAGGTTAGTCGGCATGACGGCCTCCATGCCGTACACCATGAAGAAGGGGGTGAACACTATGGATCGGTTGACGGAGGTGCGAATGCCCCATAGCATGGAGGATAGCTCTTCGACCCAGCATCCTGGTGTCCGTTCGAGGGGGACCTGTAGTCTCGGCTTGAGGCCATGGAGGATGCTCTAATTGGCGCGCTCGGCTTGGCCGTTCGAATCTGGGTGGGCGACTAAGACGAGGTCAAGTCGTATGTCGTGATCCTCGCAGAAATCAGCCATGGCGCCCTTGGCAAAGTTGGTGCCCTTGTCGGTGATGATGTTGTGCGGGTAGCCATACCGATAGATGAGATCATGAAGGAACTTGGTGGTGGTATTGTCGTCACAGTTCTTGACAGGTTTCGCCTTGACCCACTTAGTGAACTTGTCGACTGCGACTAGGAGTCGGTGGAGCCCGATGGTGTAGTCTTGAATCATCCCACCATGTTGATGCCCCAAACAGCGAATGGCCAGGTAATGGGGATGGTCTTGAGAGCTAAACTAGGGGTGTGCGTCAGGTGGGCGTATTTTTGGCACCCGACACAGGGCTGGACGATGTCGATGTCGTTGGCGTGCGCGGTGAGTCAGTAGAAGACATGGACTAGCGACCTGTGCCAACGTGGTGGCTATAGTCACCAGCGTGGATGTCCTATAGGATCTTGCGACCCTCTTCTAGTTGTACGCAACGTTAGTACACTGTGTTTGTCCTTGGGCAGGATCTTGTGCTCGAGGTACGATCATCCGTGCTTCAGTCTCATCCTTGGATATGATCTTGTGCTCAAGGTAGGCGACGTAGGGCTCGGTCCACTCGCTGGGTTCTGTGAGCATGGCGACCAGAGCGGGTTCGGGCTGCAGTGGGATCCCGATGTCAATCTCCTTTGGAGGGGAGACCAATGGCTTGTCAATAATGTCGAGGAAGACGCCCGGTGGTGGTGTTTGGCGAGCCAATCCCATGCATTAGAGTGCGTCAGCCTCCTCACTCTTCCGGTGATCGATCCACTCGACGGAGTAGCCAATGAAATAGCCCCCAGCAGGCCCACCGCTTGGTGGTGTGCTATCATGTTCGGGGCGACTGCGTCACAGGTGCTAGCGACTTGTGCGGCGAGGAGGTTAGTTTCTCCATAGCATTTGAGGCGATTGACGTGCATCTCCTTAGCGGCCCACATGCCATGGAGGAGAGCCTCGTACTCGTCCATGTTGTTGGTGTAGGGCATGAAGTTGAGCTGCAACACGTATCTGAGCTTGTCGGCCTTGGGGGATGTGAGAATTATCCCGTCCCTGGTGCTGTCCGAGTTCTTCGATCCATCGAAGTGGATGTACTAATAGTAGAGATAGGGTAGCGGCTAAGGCTAATGTGCTTATTCCTAGTCGGCCAGGAAGTCAGCTAGGGATTGAGACTTGATGGCTTTGCGCGGCTCATACTTGATGTTGTGGGTGCCGATTTCGACGGCCCACTTGGTGACTTGCCTAGTCGCGCCGCGGTTGCTGATGATGTCCTGTAGCAGGGTGGAGGAAACAACCATGATATGGTGCTCCTAGAAGTAGTGAGGGAGCCTCCGCTGGGCTCGAAAAACTGTGTATACCAATTTCTGGTACTGCGAGTACCATTCCCTCAAATCGGTGAGGACCTCACTTAGGTAGTAGATGGGGTGTTGCACAGGTCGCTCCTTGCCCTCTTTAGGTCGCTCGATGACCATCATAGCACTGATGACTCGATTGGATGCAGCGACGTACACGAGCATTGGCTCCTTATCCGTAGGAGTGGCGAGTACTGGCACCGCGAGTAGCACCTCCTTTAGAGCTTTGAGTTTGCTGTCAGCCTCGCTGTCCCACACGAATGTGGGGTTCTTCCACATCAATCGGTAGAGAGGCATTGCCTTCTCACCAAGCCGGGGGATGAAGTGACTGAGAGACGTGACTCGCCCTGCCAGCTTCTAGACATCACGCAGGCACTCGGGCTTCCCGATTCAAGCGATGGTGTTGATCATGGGGGTGTTTGCTTTGATGCCTCGTTTGGAGACCACGTACCTTTGCAGCTGGCCGGTGGGCACGCCGAATGTGCACTTCTCTAGGTTGAGCTTGATTTGATACTTCCGCAGATTCACAAAAGGTTTGCCAGGGCAGCGAGTAGATCGGTCTGGTGAGTCAATTTCACCACCACATCATCGATGTAGACGTGGATGTTGAGGCCAATTTGGCTCGTTAGGCACTCCTTCATGCACTATTGGTAGGTCGCTCCGGAGTTCTTGAGGCCAAACATCGTCGTGCTGTAGTAGAAGGCTCTGAACATTGTGATGAAGGCCGTTTTCTACTCATCCTCGATGGCCATATTGATTTGATTGTAGCTGGAGTATGCATCGAGGAACCATAGCGACTCGGACCCCGCGGTCGAGTCGATGACCTGGTCAATGCGCGGGAGGACGAACTCCTCCTTTGGGAAGGCGCTGTTGTGGTTTGTGTATTCGATGCACATCCTCCATGTGTTTTTCTTCTTCAAAACCAGGACTAGGGTAGCCAGCCACTTGGAGTACTTGATGGGATGAATGAATCCTACGGCGAGTAGTTGTTGCACCTCTTCGGAGATTGCTTGGCAACGCTCTTCATTGAAGGGCCGAAGCGACTACTTGACAGGTCGCTCTTCACTGTCAGTGTTTAATTTGTGGCCAGCGAGTTCCCCCGGGACACCAGGCATGTCAGACGGCTTCCATGCGATGATGCCGTGGTTCTCATGTAGGAACTTGATGCATGCGCTTTCCTATGTGGGACTCATGTTGGTTCCCACGGTGACCTTCTGGCTCGAATCGCCTATAACAAGCTCGATAGTGCGGGTGTGCATAGAGGCCTCGAAGGTTGCTTGCACGGCGCTAGCTGAGGTGGGATTCTTTAGGATCATCAGGTCGTGCTTGTCGATGCCACTCGCATATTTCGCAAGTTCGTCTGCATGGTTTGATTCCTCGGCGATGATAGTGTCGACGAGCTTGGCACTGTTGTCCTCACATTCCACGTCCATAGTGGGGGGCCTTGCAAGGTTGTTGGTGCAGAAGTTGCCCCCGTTACGGTAGTTGCCTCCATCGCGGCGAAAGTTCTTGGGGTCGCGCTGCCCATAGTTGGCGTTGGTGATGAAGTCGACCCTTCTATCGCCGTGACGCTTGTCGGTGAGGCGGATGTTATTGTATCACAGTTAGTGGTGCCTGCCGTTGTCATGGCCGCTCGGGTGGTGTCTCCCACCCGACTCGTCGTCTGAGTCTTGGTTGGGGTCTTCCTCCGCATGTTGTCGAGCTTTTGGTAGACCCTCTTGATCTTGGCGACCAGAGGTTCGTACCAGCACACGTTCTTGAAGAAGTGGATCGCCGTGTCCAGGTGGATGCCGGAGGCGTTGATCCACAGGTCCTACCACCATTGGACCCAGTGGCGAGTCGAGTCTCAAGGTCACTGGATGCATCGTTCTAGGTCCTCGATGGTGGTGGCGCGGGGTGTAGGAGCTGTCGAAGTGCCTAATAAAGGAGTCTCGCATATCGTTCCACGAGTGGATGCTCCTCTGGGGGAGAGTGTTTATCCATTGGCGAGTGATGTCTGCAAGTGCACAGATCGTTTGTAGCTAGTTTTGAAGTATAGATGTCGATCCCACAAGGATCCGAAAGGTAAGTGTTTATGGCTGAAGTCTCTATCACACCCAAAGTTGTCACAGGTCTTCAAGTGAATTGACTGCAAGTGTGGAAATGAGAATGAAATTTGGATTAAACTGGATGTATTTAAATAAAACTAAAATGTAAACTTCAAAAATAAAAAGCATAAAAGTAAAGAATGATTTGATTGTTTGTTGTTTTCTGCAGATGCCAAAGAAGGCGCGGGGAGATACAATTCATGGTGATAGTGAATGTGATAGGTGGACTAATGATAAGTGTAACAATTATAATCTTATAAGTATGTGTGTAGGCGAACAATTATAATCTTATAATGATTAGCCGGAACTCATCTTCGTAGATTTCATCCCAACTTCAATAATCCTACTAGTCTGTTACCAAAACCATGGTTTGACACTAGACGATTAAGACCCTTTTGGTTGCTTAGCAATTAAGCTCCTTGGATCATACTAATGCAAGAAGCACAGTGGTTCCTAATTATCCTCGAGTCTAACTAGTTTCCCATTGATATCCCTGTGTCACTCGAGGGTTGCTAGTCTGCTAGCGAACAAGATCCTATCCATGTAGAACAGAGCATCATGCTGTCTAGGCCCTTAATTAGTCAACAAGCATTAGGAATCCCACAGATAGTCAAGCACACATAATATAGTAATTAAAATCAATCACAACCTAATGGAAAATATATGGAGGCACATCAAATCTCACCAATCCCTTACATCTCCCATGCCCAAGGACTTACTCACATATGAGAGAAGAAAGCATCATACATATAATTAAATAAATGGAGTTCTTCTCGATATTACCGTGGAGATCCACAATAAGAATAGAAAAGTAATCCAACACAATTCAAAATAGGAAGAAACAATCTCAACCCCTAGTCTTGCAAGGTGAAGATCTCTCTCTCTCTCAAGTACAAGTAATGGCTATGGGGGTGTGTTGGTAGGAGGTCGAAGATCGTGCAGCGAGATAAAGAACGTCTTCCCCTTCTTCTATAGATCTCCCCTTTCTCCTTTCTGGATGGGATGGCGGCTACTGTGTTATGATTTTGTGTCTGGACTCTTCACAAAACTTGTCCCTTTTCTGAGGCGGCGGCAGCTTTACGACAGGAACTATATGGCCGGAAAAATGTTCCTGCCGTATAGTTGCTCATTAAATCCTATGTATCCCCACCTCGATTGCTTCCAAAGAGAGACTTGCTTGTTTTCACCAGAATATTGTGTTTCTCTGGTTAAAACCTTTTATTGACATTCAGAACCTGAAACACACATTAAAAACCAAGTTTTCTTTGCTACCAAAGTATTAGCGATAGGTAAAGCTAGAAAACGATCAAATCCGGGAGAAAACCATCAATAAAAACCATCAAATATGTGTCGAATCTCATAGCTATCATCGATTCGCTCCCTCTTCATTAGGGGGAGGTAGAGAGCAGCGAGTAGATTCGTATGGCCGGTGATCCCCATCGCCATGAGGTACGTGTCGATCCACACCACTGGATCATACGCGGGGTTGTACTTCTCGATGTCCTTTGGTGCTTTGAAGGTGTAGGGGTATTTCTCTCCCTGGATCATTGGTCTGAAGCACTGTGGGACGATTCGGCTGAGGGAGCCCCTAGGCTCAGGCTCGCGGTCGCCGCGATTGGAGAGGGTGTTCCTTAGGTCATGTTGTTGGCGAGCTCACTAGGCTTGGTTGTTGACGATGTGGACCCGGATGTCGATCGGCTGACCGTTGATGTTGACCGTGTTGTGCACCGGTGCCGGCTCATTGGTGGAGTTGGTGGGAGTTTTTGCCCGCAGTTCGAGCTATTGGGGGTCAGGTGGGGGCAGTTGACGATGTTGCCGACCGTGGGGTAGCCACTTGATGATGCATGATTACCGGTTGAGCGGGTGTACATCCATCCCCGCGGGTCGATCCCCACGACTTGTTGCTCGACTGCCCTAGCGAGTAGGGCCTGAGCAAACTTGACCTGAAGCGCGCCCGCTCTCGTGAGGTTGAGGTTGGCGACTGCGGCCTGCCCCGTGATGACGTTGTCCATCGGGGTGGAGTAGAGTGGGAGCCCGTTGGCGTCGAGCTCTTGTGGCATGATCAGGATCCGCGGCTGCTCCGGAGGAGGCGAGCAGCGGGGTGGTGGTGGATGTAGGGTTCCGTAGTAGAAAACAAAAAATTTCTATCTACACAAACACTAATACCAGGATCTATACTATGTAGACATAAGTACCAGAGAAGGAAGACGGTATTCATAACCTTGAAGACCGAGGCACGCCTTACGTAGGAAGGCATATGTTGATGAAGCCGAGCAGCTCCAAGCACCCCAAGTGTGGTGCCTCCGAAGTACTACACACGTCCAATGTAGGCAGCGTCTCCCGGGCTCCGATCCAGCCGAGCAGCGAAAGAAGAAGATGCCAGACCGAACATCACACGACGGTAGTGTGAAGGTCGATAACTCAAATCCCTCGAGGTCCTCCCCAATATTACGGAGAAGTCCTCAATGGAAAATGAGAGAGAATGAGAGAATTGGATGCCTCTAAAGGGGAGGGGGAGACCCCTATATATAGTAGGAGAGGGGTGCACCACCCAGGGGCCAGGTGGTGTGGGACTAATGCTCACACCCGCCGGCCACCTAGGGGCAGCTGCCAGCCCTAGGTGGGCCCCACTTGGGCGGCCCACTAAGCCTAGGCCGACTGGCCCCCTCTCCCTAGGCGCCTTGCCCCTTGGGCCTCCCCTTTGGGTGAGGCCCATTAGCATTGGACTGCCTTTTATAATAAAATAAAATATATATTTAATATTAATTCTCCAATTAACATTCAAATACACATATTATTATACCTTTACTTTGGAACTCCTTCCGGACCACCTCTAATCACCAGCGGATGTTACCCGGAACTATTCCGGTTTCTCTCTCTCTATTTCTCCTACAGTACCGCATCTATCCCTAAGCGCCCCCACACTTAAGTGTGACATCCTTCAGTTCGGGAACACTCCTTACATGATTGTGAATCCACTCATATCAATGATCATCACCGGGACCTGGATGCCCATGATGACCCCCGTGCATTCCACGAATCTTATCGCTCGAACCATGAATAGTCGTTTCTCGTTCCCTTTGCCACTTGATACCTAGTTCATCCGAGACTTGTTTACTCGTTCCCATGTCTTTGCTATCTCCATACCTTAGTTTGATATCGTTACCGATGAACTTGTTTACTCGTTCCCATGTCATTGATCTCCATACACTAGTCACACGCTTGCAAGCTTGCTTAATGCAACATCACCGAGATGGCCACATATGTATCTATCCGTTACATGGACTGGCAAATCCTGGTCTTGATAAGTACTCCTCTACGTGCCCCTTTGGGAAACCTGAGTGACACCTTTTTGATCACCCAGTCACTCTATGATACTTGATAACCATCTAAGCTCCCTCCAGAAGGGTGATTTGCATTATCTCATAGTCTAAGGATCAGGTTGCGAGGTTTGATGCGTTTATCATCAATGGTTAACTTTGTAACTAGATCTCATTGAGATACAACTATTAGATGTTTGTCTATCACGTCATTCAACCAATGACGCGACCTCATTGTCAATTGGCATAAATGCCCATGATCTTGAAACCCATATCATCCTCATGACCAATGAACTAGTTCTCTAGAGGTAAGTAGAGACACGGTTTGTTTACATACCACACGTGTAATAACATTTCGTATTAATATAGTTATAGCATAGTATGAAACGTATTATGAACATATAAGAGATATATCAAACAATACACTTTATTATTTGCCTCTAGAGCATAACTTCTTTAGTCTCCCACTTGCACTAGAGTACAAATTAATCTAGTTTACAATAAGCAGGAACCTAACACCAATGGCATCCCAGTGTTGTTCGTGATTGGCTTGTATGAGATCTTTAGTCAACAGATCTACCGCATTCAGATCCGTGTGCACTTTGCAAATCTTGATTTCACCTTCGTCAACATTCTGCCAGATGACATGAAACCATAGCTTGATGTGTTTGGTTGTGGAATGAGTTCTTGATTCCTTTGCATTTGCAATAGCGCTCGTGTTGTCACAATAGATCGTCACAGGGTCTTGCGCACTTGGAACAACTCCCAGTTCAATGATGAAATTCCTTAGCCAAACAACCTCATTCTCTCCATGAGCAGCAATGATGCATTCTGACTCCATTGTAGATTGTGCAACTACTAGTTGCTTCTTGCTATTCCAGCTTACCGCCCTACCATTCACCAAAAAACACAAATCCCGTCTGAGACTTCGAGTCATCAGGATCTGAGTGCCAGCTTGCATCCATGTAAATAGTTACATTTAGAGCTTCATCATTACCTCCATAGACTAGGACCATATCCTTTGTTCTCTTGAGATACCTTAGGATAATTTTCACAGCTGTCCAGTGATCCATTCCTAGATTACTTTGGTATCGGCTCGCCAAACTGAGAGCCAATGCCACATCAGTTCGAGTACTTAGCATTGCATACATGATAGATCCTATGGCTGAAGCATAGGGGATGTAAGACATCCTTTCTCTATCAGCATCCGTTACAAGACATTGAGTCAAATTCGGTATGCTACCTTTTGTTACAGGCGCCAAACCTCTTTTGACATCCTCCATTTTGAACCTATTCAAAATATTCTCAAGGTAAGTACTTTGACTTACAGAAATCAAGCGTCTTGATCTATCTCTATAGATCTTGATCCCTAATATGTATGCAGCTTCACCTAAGTCCTTCATGGAAAATTGACTGCTCAAATATGCTTTCACACTTTCCATAAGTAATATGTCGTCCACATATACTACTAGGAAAACCACTAAGCTCCCACTCGCTTTCTTGTAAACATAGAACTCTTGTTAATTTTGGACAAATCCAAAACTCTTGATCACTTGATCAAAACATTGGTTCCAGCTCCAAGATTCTTGCTTCGGTCCATAAATGGATCACTGAAGTTTGCATACCTTCCCAGCATCCTTAGGATCAACAAAACCTTCCAGTTGTATCATATACAACTCTTCTTCAGTGTGCTCATTTGAGGAATGCAGTCTTGACATCCATCGGCCAAATTTCATAGTCGAAATGAGTAGCAATTGCTAGTAAAATCTAGACAGCCTTAAGCATCACTATGGGAGAGTAAGTCTCATCATAGTCGACTCCTTGAATTTTTCGAAACCCCTTTGCGACAAGTTGATCTTTGTGAATGGTCACATTACCATCCACATATGTCTTTTTCTTAAAGATCCATTTATTTTCCACAGCCTTGCGGCCTTCCGGAAGATCTATTAATACCTTAGATCCGGATTACAGATGTAGTATAGCTTCTTTTTCCCTAGTAGACCTAGGTTATCGAATCCTCAGGAAGCAGATGCGTAGTGAAGTTACTTTAATGGACCTTTGAGAGTTTTAGAATTCCTTTTGTGTTTTTACCAGACCAAGAATTTCTGTCTTTTTATTGTTGTCGATGATGGAGAGAGAGGGCCTAGGGCATTCAGTTTCACCTGTCGCTGTGCAAAACATCTGATGGGCATAAAAGATAAAGATAAAGTATGCATGTAATTGTTAGAGCAAGATAAATTATATGTGGGCAGTGCATCCCTAATTTCTATTGCCTCCGCAACCGCTTATAGCAATAACCTACCAGTCTCATCCATAGAAGAAAGAGAACTAATGATATGCATAGTGATGTCATTGTTAATCCCAAGTAAATCCCTCACATATAGCCGTACTACCCCTTCTATCACTAGGGTTCCCAACCTATAGATCAGTCATTACTCATACTCCCTATACCTGGCTCAACCCTCGGGGTCTTGGGTACCTGATAAGTCCTTGGATTGAGGCAAGATAAGATACAATAATCATCATGTCATACACACAAATACATGATCCCATCTATGATAAATATCATGCACAAAAGCTACATGGCTAGGCCGAAGCCCTTAGCCCCAAGGAGAATTACCCACAAATAGAGATGAGATCAACAATCATAAACATTATAAACAAAATCATGAGATTGATAGCAATAGTCTTACAATGTTGCCAATCAAAGAAGATATCTACTATTACAAGTGGTGGAATATGGCTATGGAGATGGAGAAGGGTTTTGAGATCTAGAGGTGGTTGGTGATCTGGGGCAGAGACTTTTGGGTGAGGCTGGCTTGTTTTCTTATCGCCCGAGGTTTCTTTATATAGGGGTCCCTTCACGAAAGTTGTTCTATTTGACCTAGTGGTGGCGGTGCCAACTATATGACCGGAACTATATGGCCAGAATTTTGCTCCGGTCGTATAGTTGGTCGTTAAAGCGTCTGCCTCCGCTTCACGGCTCCTGGTTTCTTCTGGTTGTTGGAAATCTCGTATCTTTGTCTTTAATGTAGTGATTCCCATCTTCAAAAGACATTATCCGCGCAGGAAAAAATAGAAAGAAAGGATTGCATACCCCTTTGAATATTAGGCATTAGAGGCATGGTTTAGAGAGATATTTCATCAAAAATATGAATAATATCCAGTTTAAATATGGACGTAGATGGCTATATTTCAGAGCGATCATCTACCAAGGTCCAGATTTGGTTTTCATACATGGATCCTATTTTGGATTTCATGGCTTCTAGCCATTTCTCGTAGTCAGCACCATCCATAGCTTCTTTGTAGTTTGCAGGTTCTTTCTGTTCATCTAGAATGACAGACATCACAAGGCTACTATACCAATCAGGAGAGGCACAAACTCTTGTAGACTTGCGAACCGCGGGAGTTTCGATGTTGTTGTTTTGATCATCTTCATTGGGATCTTCTTCCATGTTGGAGAGCGGTTTCGGAATAGCTTCCGTCACACTACTCGGAATTTGGAGACAAAGGTCAACAACTTCATCTAACTCAATTTTCCTTTCACTAACTCCTTTAGCGAGAATCTCTTTCTCAAGAAAGGTGTCGTTTTTCACGACAAATGTTTTGCCTTCGGCCTGGTTGTAGAAAGTATACCCAATAGTTTCCCTTGGGTATCCCACAAAGATACATTTTTCTGATTTGGGTTCGAGTTTGTCAGGCTGTAGTTTATCGACGTAAGCCTCACATCCCCAAACTTTCAGAAATGACAACATTGGCTTCTTGCCATACCATATCTCATATGGGGTTGTCTCCATGGATTTGGACGGTGCTCGGTTTAAAATAAAAGCGGATGTTTCTAACGCATATCCCCAAAACGATACGGACAAATCAGTCAATGACATCATGGATCGCACACTATCCAATAGAGTATGGTTACGTCGTTCCAACACACCTTTTTGTTGTGGTGTTCCGGCTGGCGTAAGCTGTGGGATAATCCCACAGTCCTTTAAGTGCATGTTAAACTCATAACTCAAATACTCGCCTACCCGATCTGATCGAAGATGCTTGATTCTCTTGTTAAGTTGTTCCTCTACTTCCTTCTGAAATTCCTTGAACTTTTCAAAGATTTCGGACTTGTGTTTCATTAAGTAGATATATCCATATCTACTCAAATCGTCAGTAAAGGTAACAAAATAACGATAACCATTGCGTGTTGAGACACTCATTGGTCCACATACATCCATATGTATGATTCCCAGCAGGTCTGCAACTCTCTCCATTGTGTCGAGAAGGGTGTCCTAGTCATCTTTCCCATAAGGCATGGCTCACATGTATCAAGAGATTCGAAATCTAATGTTCCAAGAAGTCCTTCTGAATGAAGCCTTTTCATGCGCTTTACGCCAATGTGGCCAAGACGGTAATGCCACATAAACATGGAATTATCATCATTATCCTTAAAATGATTAGCATCACTATTATGGATGTGAGTATTTCAATTAAGATCTAGTAAGAATAAACCATTACTCATAGACACATGAACATAGAAAACGTCATCCATATAAATAGAACAACCACTTGTTCCAGATTTAAACGAATAATGATATTACAACAAGCAAGATCCACTTACAGTATTCATACTCAGTGCTGGTCCATAGTAGCATTTATTCAAAACTAGAATGAATCCTGACGGCAAATGTAGAGGTAATGTGCCGACGGCTACCACATCGGCTGTCGTGCCATTGCCGACGCGCATTGTCACCTCGTCGTTCCCCAGCCGCCTCTTACTCCGCAGCTCCTGTTGAGAGTTACATATGTGAGCAACATAACCGGTATCAAATACCCAGGTGTTGCTCCTGGCGTTGGTAAGGAACACATCTATAACATGTATATCACATATACCTTTGTATTTGGCGGCTATCTTTCCGGCTTTCTTGTCCTCAAAGTACTTGGGGCAATTGCGTTTCCAGTGCCCATCCCCTTTGTAGTAATAGACGTGGTTCCGGACCTAGGGCCGGGCCTAGTAGCCTTAGAGGTGTTGGCAACTACTTTACCATCCTTCTTTGGCTTATTGCCCTTGCCCTTTTGCAAGTACTTGGGACAATTGCGTTTCCAGTGCCCATCCCCTTTGTAGTAATAGCACGTGGTTCCGGACCTAGGGCCGGGCCTAGTAGCCTTAGAGGTGTTGGCAACTACTTTACCATCCTTCTTTGGCTTATTGCCCTTGCCCTTTTGCCCCGACCTTTTAAAGTTAGTGGTCTTATTGACCATCAACACCATGTGCTCTTTCTTGATTTCCATCTCAGTAGTTTTGAGCATGGTGAACACTTCAACAAGGGTCTTAGTCATCCCTTGCATGTTGTAGTTCATCACAAAGCTCTTGCAGCTAGGGGCAGCGAGTGCAACACCCTATCAATCGCAAGCACTTCCGGGATTTAGCAATCCAGAGCATTCAAGCGCTTAACGTAGCCAGATATTTTGACTACATGCTCACTAATACTGTTGTGTTCTTCCATCTTGGCAGAGAAGAAGAGCTCGGAAGCATCATACCTCTCTGCCCGATCTTGTGGAGCAAACACAGCCTTGAGATCCTCAATGATCTCAAAAGCATTCATCTTCTCAAAACGCTTTTGAAGCTCCGGCTCCATGGCATAGAGCATTCCACTTTGGATGAGGGATAAATCATCCGCCCTTGACTGCCAGAAATTCTTTTCGTCCAGGGAGGCAGAATTTGCAGGCTTAGCTGGAAGCTCAGCCTCAATGACATAAGTCAACTTGTAGGGGACTAGGAGGATCCTAAGATTGCGGAACCATGCAGTGAAGTTGGTTCCATCAGTTTTCAGCTTGTCCTTCTCGAGGAAAGTGCTAAGGTTGAAGGTGGGTGGGCGAGACATCTACAATGGATTTGCAAAGTGTTTATACCATGTTCATAATAATGAGTTCAAGTTTTAATTCATATTCCTAAACTAAAAAAAGAACTCCCACTCAATGGAACACCCCTCTATTCGTTTCAGTGATCACATGATCCCAATCCACTACACCACCCCTGATCGTCACGGCCGGCAATGCGGTTTTAAAGGTGAGCATTCTCTAATATCGATCACATCAACCATGTGATTCATGCTCTACCTTTCGGTCTCTTGTATTCCGAGGCCATGTTTACACATGCTAGGCTTGCCAGTTCTAACTTGTGTGTATCCGTTGTGCAACATGGCTTACACCCACCGTATGCGAATGCAGATATGTCTGACACCCGATCGTCATGGCCTGCCTCATAATGGAGAACTTTCTTGGTGGTGCACACACAAGGGGAATACAAAGACTGGAATTCTGTGAGGGATTATCCTATTATGTTACCATCGTATATACTATCATACTAGTATAATAAGATGAACACAAATATACTTCATAAAGTAAAGTGTCATGACATGGTTGCAGCATCTTGATCACCATCGAGAGCTCCAGTGGAAGTTTCATGAACTTGTCATTGCCATGTCACAACGCTAGCCCCTATGAATCAAAAATAGACTCCTCTATATTGTCTATTGCATGTTTTACACGGCTCTAGGGCTTTCGCAGTAGAACCCCTTCCCACCTACGAACGTAGAGCCACAACATGGATTCAATGATTGTCATTTTACTTCCCTTTTTAGGTCCCTCCAATGTTGATGCCACATCAACTACCGTAGAGAGAGACACCCGCTAAGCCACTTAATATGTGGACCAGTCTCGTGAATAACCACATGAGGTTGGTTGGGGGCCACTTCATCAAATAGTGCCGCAATATGAACAAGAACATAAAAGAGGGTAGAAACTAGAAAATCAATTCCCACATATTGCTATGTGTTCTATCCGTATGACATGTCTATGCACAGACCCGCTCTGATACCACTATAGGGTTCTATAATAGAAAACAAAAAATTTCTATCTACACAAACACTAATACTAGGATCTATACTATGTAGACATAAGTAACAGAGAAGGAAGACGGTATTAATACCCTTGAAGACCAAGGCACGCCTTAAGCAGGAAGGCATATGTTGATGAAGCTGAGAAGCTCCAAGCACCCCAAGTGTGGTGCTTCCGAAGTACTACACACATCCGGTGTAGGCGGTATCTCCCGGGCTCCGATCTAGCCAAGAAGAGGAAGAAGAAGATGTTGGACCGAAGATCACACGATGGTAGTGTGAAGGTGGAGAACTCAAATCCCTTGAGGTCCTCCCCAATATTACCGAGAAGTCCTCAATGGAAAATGAGAGAGAGAATGAGAGAATTGGATGCCTCTAAAGGAGAGGGGGAGACCCCTATATATAGTAGGAGGGGGCGCACCACCCAGGGGCCAGGTGGTGTGGGACTAATTCCCACACCTGACGGACACCTAGGGGCAGACGCCAGCCCTAGGTGGGCCCCACTTGGGTTGCCTAGTAAGCCTAGGCTAGCTGGCCCTGTCTCCCTAGGCGCCTTGCCCCTGAGCCTCCCCTTCGGGTGAGGCCCATTAGCATTGGGTTGCCTTTAATAATAAAATAAAATATATATTTAATAGTAATTCTCCAATTAACATTCAAATACACATATTATTATATTCCTTAACTTCGGAACTCCTTCCGGACCCCCTCTAATCACCATCGGATGTTACCCGGAACTATTCCGGTTTCTCTCTCTATTTCTCCTACGGTACATCATCTATCCCTAAGCGCATCCAGCATTAAGCATGACATCCTTCGGTTCGGGAACACTCCGGACATGATTGTGAATCCTCTCATATCAATGATCATCAGCGGGACCTGGATGCCCATGATGACCCCCGTGCATTCCGTGAATCTTATCGCTCGAACCATGAATAGTCGTTTCCCGTTCCCTTTGTCACTTGATACCTATTTCATCCGAGACTTGATCTTTGGTATTTCCATACCTTAGTTCGATCTCTTTACCGATAAACTTGTATACTCGTTCTCATGTTGTTGCATTTCGTGACCCTAGTCACACGCTTGCAAGCTTCGTTAATGCAACGTCACTGAGATGGCCACATATGTATCTATCCATTACATGGACTGGAAAATCCTGGTCTTGATATGTAATCCTCTACGCGCCCCTTTGGGAAACCTGAGTGACACCTTTTTGATCACCCAGTCACGATATGATACTTGATAACCATCTAAGATCCCTCGAGAACGGCAATTTGTATTATCTAATAGTCTAAAGATTAGGTTCCGAGGTTTCATGCATTTATGATCAATGGTGAACTTTTTAACTAGATCTCATTGAGATACAACTATCGGATGTTTTTCTATCACGCCATTCAACCAATGACGCGACCTCATTGTCAATTGGCATAAATGCCCATGATCTTGAAACCCAGATCATCCTCATGACAGATAAACTAGTTCACTAGAGGTAACTATAGACACTGTTTGTTTACATACCACACGTGTATTAACGTTTCGTATTAATACAGTTATAGCACAATACGAAACGTATTATGAACAAATAGGAGATATATCAAAAAATACACTTTATTACTTGCCTCTAGGGCATAACTTCTTCAGTGGAACTCCATGCTCAGGTGCCCCGGGTGTCGTGCGACTGCCGCCCAGTGGTGCGTTGCTGCAGTGCTCGAGTTCGGCCGCGCGTGCGGGCTCCTGCTCATTGTCGAAGTTCAGGGTGCGCCCCTGAACGGAGGGGTTGAAGCGACTCCTGATGCGGCACTAGTGGTAGTGCGATAGCTCCTACACCATTTGTTTCTCAAAGCGAAATTTATCACACTCGACCTGCTCCCTGGCCTTTGCCGCCTCCAGCTGATGGCGGTATTCTTCGACCTCCATCGTTGTTGCCATCGCCGGGAGGGGCGTGGTGAAGGGATCCGGAGGCGCACTACTACCCACCATGTAGATGGTGTTATAGCGATTTGATATGGCTCATGCATCATCGGGGGACTCCGATCCAGAATGAGAGTAGAAGATCCAGAGGATGGAGGGGTCCTCGAAATCCTCAGTGTTGGAGACTCGCGTGATGGAGTCCTTCTGTGACGCAGCAGTCATGGATCTAGCAGCCGAAGCAGGGGCCACCGAGTCGGCATCATCGTGGAGAGCCGCATCGCTCCCAGCCGCGTCGCTGGCGGCTAAGTCGTATTTGGAGGCGAGGTGGGTGATGGAGCGAACCTTCTCCTCCGAAAGCAAATCACGTGGACATGATCCACCGATTATCGCCATTTCCGCCGAGTCGATGGCTCCATGAGCCGGACGAAGAGGTTGATGGTGTCGACTGGCATCAGTGCAGCGTGAGTGACCGGGCGCGACGCCAGTATGTAGCTTCTTGGAAGGATCTGGAGGAATCCGCCACCACTAACCATGTGCTCGGTGGCGATCGGCCGGACGATTGGAGTGTAGGGTCTCGCCACAGATCTCAGGCTTGACTGGCCAAGCCCAGCGGTGGCCACCACTATCGTGGGAATGGCCATGGTAGTCTCTACAAGGGGTATAGATTGATATGGTTGGGGGGTAAGAGCGAGTCGCCATCCGCTGAACAAGATTGGGAGCAAACACAAGGGTTTACCTCGGGTTCAGCAACCCGTAGGGTAAAGACCTACTTCCTGCTAGATTATATTATCAATGAGTGGATTACAAAATTGACGAGCTCAGTGGCTAGGCAGCAAGTCGCTTGGGTGGGGTAGCTAATAGCACGTAAGTACAATGAGAGCCCTAGGGAGGTTTATATAGAGTCACCTCGCTATGGTTTACAGGATTACAACCTAATCAGTTTAGGTTTTGGAGGCTTTGACCTAATCTGACTAGGCCTAGCTAGAGCCTTTGGGCCTCCATCTTTAGTCGTCGGGCTTCATCCAAAGCCTCCTTGTAGTCATCGTACTAGCAGGCCCACTTGCTGTGGTCCTAGGCCGTTCACATCTCCCTTATGGTTACACCGTGACGGGCATATCCCCGTTAGGAGATGTAGGGAATTGGTGAGATGATATGTTCCTCCTTTATTTCTATCAGTTTGTGATTATTGTCTTGATTATTATATTATGAGAATGATTGTCTATGTTTTCCTAATGCTTGTTATCCAATTTAAGTCCCAGATAACATGATCATGCAATCTCATAGATATGAACTTGTTTACTAGCGAATCAGCTAACCCTGAGTGACATGGCCGATATCAAAGAGGAGTTAGTACAAACAAGGACAAAAAGGGACCATCAAGTCTAAAGCCTTAATCTAGTCGAAAGACCTTTATTGATGTGCTGACCATGGCTTTGGTAATAGGCAGAAGGATCATTGGAATCGAGAAGAATTTACCAAGAGGAGTCTTGATTGCTATATGGGTTGCTTCCCTACTCACATATGAATAAGAAGAATCACTTATCCCACTTTATTCACCTAACACATACACTATCACCATGAATCGTTTCTCTCCGCGCCTAACTTTTCATCTGAAAGGAAACCTCGAACAACCTCAGTGTTATTTAATTTTATGTTATTTACTTTAAGTATCGTTCAATACTCAAACTACTTTCTTCCACTCACCCATTTCCACCTCAACACTTGAAGTAAATTCACTCAAGACAAGTGACTCCTTGAGTGCGACAGAAACACCGCAGATAAACATTTTTCTAGGCTCCTTATTGGGATCGATATAAAAACTGAAACTAATACTTCCACAAAGCATGCTCTGACGAACTTGTGCTCTTGTAGTCTATCAAGCTATTTTCTGGCAATGTTGTGGGGGAGATAAGTGATAAGTGTTTTTTTCTTGACATTTGTAAGTATTGAACCACCTATGACCTCTGTTGAAGACAGAGGTACCACACATCCTGGAAGAACTTACCTCCTTATATAGAATGTGTACCAGTTGAAAGACGGCTAGAAGTTATTGAAAAAAAATTCTAACTCACGCCCTGTAGACGTGAATAGTTTGATTCCTTTGATAGAAGACTAAACTATCACCCAAGGGGAGGAAGATCCTGAGAAATTATTGGGAGAATATGGGAATCCATTTAGGCATCTTAGAAAAATACCTATTCTCTATCCTGAGCTAGAAAATATGGAATCTGAGATAGATCATGAGTTAATCTATATGATGAAAGAAATTTCTTTTGCAGGAAGAAAAGATGAGGATCCAAGTGATCATTTGACGAATGTCCATGACCTTTGCGACATTCTTAAACCAGCAGGGCTACCAAAAGAGCTTGTAATTCTTAAACTTTTCCGCTGGTCATTAAAAGATAAAGCATCCACTTAAGGGTTCGCAACATAGAAAACAAAAAAATCCTACGATATGAACGCCTAAATACGCCAAGATCTAATCTAGTAGAGGCTAGTAACGAGCAAGGGGTAACCATAATAACTTACCCTATAAGACCAAAAGCCTTTTAGGAAAACTTATTTCATTATTGATGTAGTCGATCACTTGCTGATCTCAAGATCGAGTTGAAGAGCGTCGCGAACCAGCAGCGCATCTGTTCTTGGGAACATGTCCGGATCCCGACAACCTCCACGCCTCCACTCTATTAGAGAATTGGAAGGAGTGGATAAATCTTACTTCGAGAATCCAATAGAACATGTACCTTGCTAATACAATAGAACATGTACCTCGCTAGAGGGGGAAGAGAACCTTCACGAGGAAGTGATGCATCTAACGAGGAGGAGGAGGGATCCTTTTATATGGGGTGTGCCCCCTCCTCTCCCTCATTCATGTGAGTGTACATCCCACTCACATAAACAACTATTCCACCCACATGCATTTATTACCCATTAGAAAAAAGCGTTTTTCTCTTTAAATAAAAATCTTTTATTTATTTTATTCAGAATTTTGTTATTAATTTAATTAACAAACATTCACATAAAAACCCTTGCATTGGTTCAATATGACATCTGACATTTTCACCAATTTGACCCGAAACACTTCCGGTGATCATCAAGACAATTTCAGCTCTAACAAAATTATTCTTGAATATGTTGTATCTATCATTTAGTGTTCGAGAACCTTAAGTGTGTCACCTATGGTTCGTGAATAATGTAGACATGATAGAGACACCTCTCTTACCAATAATCAGAAGCGATACTTGGAGATACGTATTAACTCCTGCACATTCAACGATAACTCTTGTGATCGTGTGAACCATCAACATTGTATCCAATTACTTTTGTATCGTGGTACTTTACTTGTTCGAGATCTTATCATAATTATCAACCATACCCTAGTTCGATCTCGTTCCTAACAAGTACACTTTACTTGTTCTATGATACAACATCCCTGTGACCTAGTCATGTGCCTGCAAGCGGTGTTGATGTGATATCACTAAGAGGTCCCAGAGTATATTTGTCCGTCATTAGGATGGACAAATCCCACTCTTGATCCATGATCCACAACATAACATTTTCAGAATACCTGAACCCACCTTTATATTTACCCTATTACGATGTGACGTTTGATGTTATCAAGGACTAGGAATACTTCATATGTGTTTGATGTCGCAATGTAAACTTAATGACTAGATCATATTGCTAAATCTACTTTGGGTATATGTTCTTCATATCATTATTCTAATGGTATGATCCCATTAATAACAACATACAATGTTCATGATTAGGAAACCTTGGTCATCTGTTAATCAACGAGCTAGTATATATGAGAGGCATTACTAGGAACTTTGGTTTGTTCATTAAACACACATGTAGTAATGTTTCCTATTAATACAATTCTAGCATGAGAAATAAATATTTATGATAAACATGGAATAAGATAATAACCATTTTATTATTGCCTCTTGGGTACTATCCCTTTAGTCTCCACTTGCACTAGAGTCAATAATCTTGTTGATACTTGCGCATTTTAAGACCTACGGATTTCCGATGTTTGTTCATACACTTTGCTTCTGGTAAACCTGATCAATAGATCTGACACTTTCATGTTTGTATGTATTTGCATGTCTTTGCGTCTCTATGCATCACTCATTCTCAAATGAGATGGCATGGTATAAATTTGGTTCTTTGGTGAGACCTTAGTTCCCTGGGTTAAAATATGTTGATATTATTGTCGTACAATATATCTTCATAGTATCAACCCTCTGTGAACCACACCTAGTTTGGTAACAAACTACTTGACACAAATCTCCTCCTTCGCTACTGCTAGAACAGTCATATACGCAGCCTTTGTTGTAGTATCCGTCACAATGTATTTAACTATGGAACTTCTCCAAATCTATTATGGAACTTTCTTCCATTACATTATGCCACCTTAACCTATAGCCCAAATTGAGATAAAATTAATTTGTATCTTGTGAAAAACTAGTACCAATGTAACACTTTATAATGAACTATATTTCTAGTACCAATGTAACACTTTACAATGAACTATCTGTCACCTCTACATAAATAACATATTCTTAGTTCTTCAAAATATGGAAATAATATCCTTACTATCGTCCAACGATCATCTTATGAGTCACCGATGGCTCTGAAAAATAGCCATCTACGTCCACATTAAAACTGGATATTATTTATATTTTTGATGAAATATCTCTCTAAACCCTGCCACTAATGCCTAATATCCAAAGGGGTATGCAATCCTTTCTTTCTATTTTTTCCCGTAAAGATAATGTCGTTTGAAGATGGGAATCACTACATTAAAGTCAAAGATACGAGATTTCCATCAACCAGAAGAAACAGGGAGCCGTGAAGCGGAGGCAGACGCTTTAACGAGCAACTATACGACCAGAGAAATATTCCGGCCGTATAGTTCCGGTCGTATAGTTGGCGCTGCCACCGTTAGGTCAAACAGAACAACTTTCGTGAAGGGACCCCCTATAAATAGAAGCCTCGGGCGACGAGAAAACAAGCCAGCCTCGCCCAAAAGTCTCTTCCCCAGATCACCAGCCGCCTCCAGATCTCAAAACCCTTCTCCATCTCCATAGCCATATTCCACCACTTGTAATAGTAGATCTCATCTTTCATTGGCGACATTGTAAGACTATTTCTATTAATCTCATGATTTTCATTACAATGTTTGTGATTGTTGATGTCATCTCCATGTGTGAGTAATTCTCCCTGGACTAAGGGCTTCGGCCTAACCATGTAGCGTTTGTGCATGTTATTTATCACATATGGGATCATGTATTAGTTTGTATGACATGATGATTATTGTATCCTCTCTTGCCTCAATCTAAGGACTTGTCAGGTACCCAAGACCCGAAGGGTTGAGCCAGGTATAGGGAGTATGAGTATTGACTGATCTGCAGGTTGGGAACCCCAATGCCAAAAGGGGTAGTACGACTGTATGTCAGGGATTTACTTGGGATTAACGGTGACATCACTATGCATATCCTTAGTTATCTTTCTTCTATGGATGAGACTAGTAGGTTATTCCTATAAGTGGTTGCGGAGGCAATAGAAATTATGGATGCACTTCCCACATATAATTTATCTTGCTATAATAATTACATGTATACTTTATCTTTTATTCCCAATAGATGTTTTGCACAGTTACAGGTGAAACCGAATTCCCTAGACCCTTTCTCTCCATCATCGACAACAACAAAAAGACGCAAACTCTTGGTCCGGTAAAAACACAAAAGGAATTCTAAAACTGCCGAAGGTCCGTTAAAGTAACTTCACTACGCATCTGCTTCCGGAGGATTCGATAACCTAGGTCTACCAGGGAAAAAGAAGCTATACTACATCCATAATCCAGATCAAAGGTATCAACCCTTTTTCTGGCGCCGTTGCCGGGGAAGCAATAGCTACCCTGGTGAGGTTATTAGGAAGCTTGCTAGTTTTAATTCTTGTTTTTAATTTTATTAGTTTGCTTTCAGTCTTTATTTGATAAACCAAAAAAATAGTTAGCCTTTAAATTCTTGCTTTTACTATTATAATTCTCTGTTTAAGAAAACCCAAAAACATAGGAAATATGGCTAAAAAGAAGCTTGGGGAGTTTGCTACTCCCAACAATGATTATTTGCATACTCCTATTACTCAGCTAGCAATTGCTGCAGATGACTATGAAATTAAGCCCCAATTATTTTAAGTTTGGTTCAACAGAATCAATTTGGAGGCTCTGTTGTTGAAGACGCAGGTATGCACTTGAATACTTTCATCGAAATATGTGATATGATGCGTATAAAAGACGTTGACCCTGATGCGGTCAAATTGCGTCTATTTCCTTTCTCTCTTAAAGGAAGAGCAAAAGAATGGTGGCTATATTTGCCTAAAAATACTATTACATCATGGGTGGAATGCACTTCTTTATTTATGACTAGATTTTTCCCACCTGCAAAGACTATGCAACTTAGATCTAATATTACTGGTTTTAGACAGGAAGAGCGTGAGCCACTAGCGCTTGCATGGGAGAGGATGAAAGAATGCATGAGAAACTGTCCTAGTCATGGGATGGAAGACTGGTTAATTCTCCATCTACTTTATAATGCTCTTAACCCTGTGCCTAAGTCTATCCTTGATACTGCAGCTAGAGGAACATTTATGGGTAAACATATTACCGAAGCAAAGCAGCTGCTAGACAATATACAAGACAACCATGCCCAATGGCATGTGAATAGATCAAACACGAAGAAGGTGAACTCTGTCTCACCATAGGAAAAAGAAGAACTCAATGCTAAGTTGGATGAGCTCATACTAGCCGTAAAAGGTAAGGAAACCCAGGTAAGAGTTATCCCTAAAACAAATATTGAAAAAATAGACTTCATAGCTCGAAATGATTATAACCCTGCTTGAAAGAAGAATTATAATCCTAATTTTCCAAAACATTATTCTAGTCTTACAGGTAACTCTAATAATAATATGGGAACTAGTAATGGTAGTCTCCAAGAAACACTAAAGTCTTTTATAGACTCACAAAATGAACAAAACAATATTCTTGTTAAATTAACAGAGAACCATGATGCTATGCTTGCTAAATTATCTAACCAAGCTGTTAGTTTGACAAATGATTTGCAGGCCCTCCAAGAAAGAACGAGGATCATTGAGGCACAGCTAGGCAAGATAACCGAGAGTCAAACTCTCATCCTAGCCAAATTTGCAGGTAAAGCTGATCCCAATCCCTTTGAAGACCTCAAGATGATGATAATCCAAAGGTAGGAGCCTGAAGAACTCGATTATAGTAATGCTCCTGCACCAAGTTATACCATTGAAGATCTCGTAAAAAGGATCAACTTTAAGATTCCGGTAAATAAAGGTAGTGAGGAAGCTATGTACCAACACTTTGTTAATTAGGTAGCAATAAAGGTACGTGAGCTTGAGGAAGAATATAAGCAAATTGCTGAAAAATTACCTGTAAAGCTTGATGACATATTTGAGCCTACTATTAATATTAAAATTGGAACCAATGATATAGGTGCACTTTGTGATCTAGGTGCAAGCATCTCAACAATTCCAAAGAGTCTTTTTAACAAGTTAAATCTTTGCTCTTTTGAGATCACCGACTTGAAATTGCATCTAGCAGATTCTACCTACAAACAGGTTGTAGGAATTAAGGAGAAACCTTTAGTATACATTAAAGGTTGTCCTGCTCTTATTGATTTTGTTATTGTTGACATGCCTGAAGATGCTACTACTCCTATTATATTAGGTCGTCCTTTCTTAAGAACTATTAAGGATTTGATTAATCTACATGAAGGGAATGTGAAGCTTCAATTTCCTTCGTGGGATCCTTTTGTTATTCATTTCCCCAGGAAGAAGAAATCCAAGCATGATGAAAAGGAGGCCATCACTTTGAAGGCCAACTACTTTGGAGTGGGTGTTCCACTCATCTCCCCTAAGTGAACAACATTCTGGTCAAACTATTGACCATAAAAGAGCGCTTCATGGGAGGAAAATCATGTGAAATAAAGGTTTGAGTAAAGTTTTTAAGTTTTAGTTTAAGTTTATGTTTAATAAAGAGTGCTAGAAAACTCCAATTGAGGAGAAGAAGTTCGGTAGTACTAAATATCCTGATTTATTCATGCTATTGTTGGTCAACGATATTTACTGTCAATTTTCTGTCAAAAACAAGGTATATCACTAAGTTACAGGATAAGGAATAATTTTAGAAGAAACATAATTTTTTTGATGCATACAGAGAGTTTTACGACCAACTATACGGCGGGAATAAAAATTTCGGTCGTATAGATATCTTTGCCATCGACAATTTTTCTTTCATATGTACTAAGAGTTTAATGACCAACTATACGGCTAGAATAAGAATTCCGGCCGTATAGCTCCGTTCATATAGATATCGGTGCCTCCATACAAATTCTTTTCCAATGTATTGACAGTTTAACGACCAACTATACGACAGGAATAAAAATTCCGGCCATATAGTTCCAGTCGTATAGATATCGATGCCTTTGTATATTTTATTTTCCCAGATACAGATGGTTTGACGACCAACTATATGGTGGGAACATATTGTTTCGGCCGTATAGTCCCGGCCATATAGCTGCGCCGCTAGTGGAAACCCTAAAATTTTTGACAGAAGGCCAACTATACGGCGGGAACGCATTGCTCCGGCCGTATAGTTGCGCCCGTATAGTTGCGTCTGACCATAAAATCGCATGGGAAGGTACCTCCAACTCCAAAACTTCGATCCTTTTTGTCTCTTCTACCTCCAAACTCTCTACAAACCTCAAGAGATCTTCATCTCTACCCAATTTCATTCAATTTCCTCGCACACAAGCAATCTACGATATGTTTCTCCTCCAATTACTTTTTGCAAATTCATCTTTGATCTATTGTCATTATCAATCTAGGGTGAGACCTACTATGAACCAATTTCCATGATTCTCTTGCCTAGATTATTATTTTGAGGAGATTCTTTAGTGTGCTATGACAAGGAATATGTTGTAATTACTGTTGTTGGATCAACAAGTTTTATTTTTGTCTTTCTTCAGTGTTGTAGATGATGAACACAAGGATCCAAACTCATGCTCGTGCCACTACTAGCGCTTCTCGGGCTGTCGCTCAAGAACGCATGGGGATATGGTTCAGGAATGAGCTCCAATGTGATCGCTTCGATAGGATCAAGAACCATGAAGTGAAGGCCACCAAGTGGGCTTGCCCCATTATATTGAACCAACTTGGTATTTCTGATGACTTCAAGTTACTTTGCAATAGAGCTGGCCTGCAAAAATTTGTGTACAATGATATGCCTACTTATCGCTGCATAACTATTGAATTCCTAAGTTCGTTTCAAAGCACCGTTAAACAATGGCAAGGAGAGGACACAATTTCTTTCCAACTTATGAACAACAACTACACTTTAACATTAGATGAATGGTGTGCATGTTTTAATTTGCCAAACAGTGATGTTAATGCCTTATGCACATCCTTTACTGGCTTAGACCCTTCCCCTGAACAATATTATAATGGAATGAGTTTCACTACTAGAGTGAGCAAGGGGAAGAATATTCAACATCATGCAATTCGCTATTTGTTCTATGTTATTCCTAACACCTTGCAGGCACGTAATGAGTTCACGAGACTCAACGAGGAGGACATCTTAGTCCTTGGAAAGGCTGCTTACATCAACTGCGTCTTGTCACTCAACTTGGGCGCCATCCTTGTGCGCTACCTGCAGCACCAAGCCTCCCAAAGCCAACGACCAATCACAGGTGGAGGCATCATCACCGTGCTTGCCACTGCCCTAGGCATCGACCTAGGTGAGTTGCAAACTGTGCTAGGTGAGCGACGTGTTGGTTTCTCTACCTTAAAAGCTTGTGGAATGCTCACTAGGAGAGGTGGTGTTTATTACCTGCATATTTCAAGAGTTGGGCGTCTCTACCCCACTCCTATGCCTAATGGTATTTTCTCTACCGAGGAACAACGTTTGCTATATGACTTGCAGGTTGACCAACACCAACCCGAGGAGGAGGTTCTGGAGGAGGATGAGGACTGAGAGGAGGAGAAAGAAGTTCCTTATCAAGAGGAGTAGCCACAAACCCGGTTTGCCACATACCAAGATTTCCAAGAACTTGGAGGGACTATGGAGAGGATGCATAGCCTCTATTTGAACCTCTAAGGAACAACTAGTAACCTCTCAACTCAATTTGCGAAGTGGAGTAACGACTTTTTCCCGACACCACAATGATTTGAAAGGCTTGCAAAATCCTAAGCTTGGGAACGTTTCCTCATGTATCTTTATTTGGCGTTCATTTGCTTTTATTTATTTCGAGGTTGTGTTTTAAGTTCGAGTTTGTAAGCACTCGTGTTGGCTTTCCCAACACCTTATTTTTAGTTCTTTCTATTTGTTTTCGAGATTTTCTAGCTAGCTTTGTCGCCAATTTTCTATTCTTTAAACTCCCTCTCTTAAAAACCACAAAAAGATTTCTCCATTTCTCCATTTTTCCTTATTTTCGCTCTTTCTTTTCTTTCCGCCTCGAGATTTTCATGTATTTGCAGGAGAGTAGTCGACTTCGAGTTTCCAAGAAGCAAATAAAAAAGGAAGAGAGAAGTGGAACCAAACATGAGAGGTATGCCTTATGACTCCCCACTTTTGAAGTTTGAGAAACCCATGCTAGTTAGTAGTAAATGTTGAGATATTATATTGGTGGAGTGAGTCTTTGTATTGTAGTAAGATTTTCGTTCCCATGGGTATTTAGTTGGGTACATTTTGTTCCAGCTCTCGTAATTAACCAAGTCTTGCCTAAAAATTGCTAAACAATTGTAATAAGAAAAATTCTCACAACTGAACGCTTGGGTGCTGTAGTGCTTAGTCTTGAAGGCTTATTTCTAAAGAAACTCAACACCACTGAAAATGTTGATTGACTTGATAGCTCTCTTTAAAAGGATTTGTTCAATTGAATTAATGTTTAACGGTTTTTGCGAGCATGCCAAAGTTTGACTTGTTAATCATGAGAATGATATAGCTTTATGTGTGTCAAACTTCATGGGATGCCAACAACTCTGCTGGCCTACGAACGATCTTCATGAAGGAAACTCCTATATTTCGGGTGTGAGTTGATTAAACACATGTAGCAGCAATGCTATAGTGGGTAAGATTCTTGGCACTCCCTGGTAGCTGTAATCATGATGGAATCACTCCCCTGGCTGTTATGAGTAATCATTATGCAAAAGGAACAAAAACCTTAGTGATGCCACGAGTGTCCATCATAGCCTGATAAACTAATAAAAATCTTTTGCATGCTCTTAATTACTCAAGAACTGAAATTCTTGAAGGACAATGAATAGAAAAGTAGTGCTTGAAAAGTCTTGATTTATTGATGTGGGAGAATTGAGATACCCTAGTGTATATGATTTTCATGACAACTATCACACTCTCAATTTACATGATTATACTTTATTGTTCAAAGCCAAGCCTATGAGTTGATTACATGACATGGAATAAAGTTTACTCATTTGAATTATCCATGTCAACAATAATTTTGCTACGCTATAAGGATGCATAAAACCTGTATGATATGCTTGCCATTAATCTATCTATGCTGGAGTTTTTCAGATTTATGAAGTGGAGGAAACATGCGACTACTAATCATGAGTAAGATCACCATCTCGTTATTTGAGTTTAAATGTTGAGTTTCTTTTTGATTTTGGTTTTCTTGCTCGGGGACGATCAAGTTTAAGCTTGGGGAGGTTCATGGATCTGAAATATAGCCATCTACGTCCACTTTTAAACTGGATATTATTCATATTTTTGATGAAATATCTCTCTAAACCCTGCCACTAATGCCTAATATTCAAAGGGGTATGCAATCCTTTCTTTCTATTTTTTCCTACGCAGATAACGTTGTTTGAAGATGGGAATCACTACATTAAAGTCAAAGATACGAAATTTCCTACAACTAGAAGGAACCAGTAGCCGTGAAGCGAAGGCATACGCTTTAACGACCAACTATATGGCCGGAACAAAATTCTGGCCGTATACTTCCAGTCGTATAGTTGGCGCCGCCACTGTTAGGTCAAACAGAACAACTTTTGTGAAGGGACCCCTATAAAAATAAGTCTCGAGCAACGAGAAAACAAGCCAGCCTCGCCCAAAAGTCTCTGCCCTAGATCACCAGCCGCCTCCAGATCTCAAAACCCTTCTCCATCTCCATAGCCATATTCCACCGCTTGTAATAGTAGATCTCTTCTTCGATTGGCGACATTGTAAGACTATTGCTATAAATTTCATGATTTTCATTACAATGTTTGTGAATGTTGATCTCATCTCTATGTGTGAGTAATTCTCCTTGGGCCAAGGGCTTCATCCTAACCATGTAGCATTTATGCATGTTATTCATCATAGATGGGATCATGTATTAGTTTGTATGACATGATGATTATTGTTTCCTCTCTTGCCTCAATCCAAGGACTTGTCAGGTGCCCAAGACCCCGAGGGTTGAGCCAGGTATAGGGAGTATGAGTAATGACTGATCTGCAGGTTGGAAACCCCAATGACAAAAGGGGTACTACGGCTGTATGTGAGGGATTTGCTTGGGTTTAATGGTGACATCACTATGCATATCATTAGTTCTCTTTCTTCTACGGATGAGACTAGAAGGTTATTGCTATAAGCGGGTGAGGAGGCTATAGCAATTATGGATGCAATGCCCACATATAACTTATCTTGCTCTAACAATTACATGTATACTTTATATTTATATTTTATTCCCATCAGATGTTTTGTATAGCTACAGGTGAAACTGAACACCCTAGGCCCTCTCTCTCCATCATCGACAACAACAAAAAGACACAAACTCTTGGTTCAGTAAAAACACAAAAGGAATTCTAAAACTCCCTAAGGTTCATTAAAGTAACTTCACTACGCATCTGCTTCCCGAGGATTCGATAACCTAGGTCTACTAGGAAAAAGAATCTATATTACATCCCTAATCCAGATCGAAGGTATCAGTCACCCTGATATATGCTCATGACATTTAGAGCATAGGACTTATCTGGATATGTACTTATCACTATATGATTGATCAATATATTCATGTGATTTTACTCACCAAGTGTCACAACACTTGAATCTTATTACACTCACCAAGTGTCAAAACACTTGAATCCAGCTTTTCCATGTGGCAAGAACCTTTCTCGTCGTTTCCATATTGAACTCTTTCAATATTTCATATATGTACATTTTGCACAACCATATTACAGTATCAATCTATCCATATAGACTTTGATGTCTAATATTCTGTTTTTTTCCTAAATGTTTTGTCAAAATCATAATTTTAATGAAATTCTCAACCTGTGTCAATAAAAGATAAATTATTTCTAATTAACAACATTTCTTCTACATAATGTATTATAAATATGTCTTGGCACTCCCACTTAATTTCTTGCAAATGCAAGCATCTTAATCGTCTCTGATGAAATTAAACCCTTAAAATGTTTTCATCATGGTGAATATTCCAACTTAACGATGCTTACTTCATCCAATGAAGTTTACGTACCCTTTTAGCATAATTTGAATTAACAAAACCTTTCGGGCAGTGTCATGTACACGTCCTAGGTAACCATTCTATTAGAACAACGCTGTTTTGTTCTTTAAACTTCCATAGGCCAAAATCGCTATATGTAGTGGTTGCTGCAATAATCTGTCCAGACTAAATATCTCTACAAAATATCAAATCTTGTCATAGTCAACTCCTTGAACATTTTCGTAAACTCTTTTCTAACATATCGACTATTTCATATATGTGAAAAACATCCATGTCTATAGATCCAAATACGACAGATAGGCTTCATGCCTTCTAGAGGGTCTTCCAAGTTTAGTAATTTGGTTTCTCGTGTATGGAACTATCACGGATTTTATGGCTTCTATCTATTTTACGAAGTTAGGACCCACCCTCGCTTATTTGTATGTAGTTGGTTCATTATTATCAAGCAATAATGATCCAATCTCAAATCTTACTATTTGATTGTTTTTCCGACCTACGTGGTCCAATAGGAACTTAGACCTCCATGACCACAACCTTTGAGTCACGGGAGCCATAAGCATTGTAGCCACCTCCAGGACACTATCCAACACTACGCTACTTAGCACGTGTTGCTTAGGTTCATAGACCCAATCAAAGTTCTATTGTCCTACCACTTAACTTTCCGCGAAAAATTTCTTCTTAAGAAACTTAACGTCCCAAGCAACAAACACATTTGTCTTCGATGTTATGGAGGAATACACATAAATTGCTTTGGGATAACCTACAAAGACATGCTTTATCCGACTTTTGGTTGTACTTATGCCTACCATACCAAAATTTAAGAAAAGACAACTTGGGTTTTATCCCAAGTCATAACTCATATGAAGTCAATTCAATGGATCATGATGGTGCTTTTTTAGTGTAAAAGCGATAGTCTCTGAAGCTTATTCTTCAAAATAAAATGGAAGTTTTATAAATGACATCTTTGATCTTACCATATCAAACAAGGTTTGATTACATCCCTCGAACACTCCATGCTCGTACAGTGTTTCTAGAAACGCAAATCAGTGGAACGATTCTTCAAATTTTAGGTGTTTGCTAAAATTTGTAACTCAAATATCTTCCTTTATGATCCAATCATAAATGCTTTACTTTCTAGTTACAATTATTTTCCAGTTCATCTTGAAAATATTTGAACATATTTCAAATATTTCATACTTATTCCTCATTAAGTAAATATACACATGTATCTACTCAAATTTCGGAGAAAGTATATGAAGTTGAAATCCATCGCTCATGACTACACATAATGGACTATATACATAAACATGCACGATGTCCAATAGGTTAGTCATTAGTTATTCATTGTCCTTTGAACAGAGTTTTAATTATCTCTAGGAAAGTCTCACAAGCGTCAATTGATCAAAATCAAAAGACTCCAAAAATCCATCAACGTGGAGTTTCTTCATGTTTTCTTTCCAATATAATTTAAATGGCGATGTCACTAACACGTGATATTCTAATCATTCGTCTTGTGACATTTAGCATTAGTGTTATGGATGCGATTTCTCCAACTAGAATTGTAAGAGTTCACCATCTTCTATAGAATACGATAATTATTTGAATAACCATTATTCTCATAATACAAGAACAAAATAACAATTATTCAAACAAATATTGAAGGCTAGGTTTGATGTCAACGAGAGACACAACAACACTTTATTTGTTTCCGATGAACATCATCCCATATTCTTTTGCTAGTTACTTAGGCCATTGCAATTCATGAATTGTGTTGTCCTATATGACACTTCACACCAACCAATCTGGTATCCAATACCCAAGAACCACATTTTTTAACAGGCAATGAATACATCCACAACATGTATATCATCTATATACCTAAGCTAGACATTTCCAATATTTTTATTTTTTGCCAAATATTGTCCAGATTCTCTTTCAGTATTACCTTTCTTTATAGAGGAACCTATAAACATCAAAAGTGGTTCCATACACATCAACAATGGTGTCATACACATGCTCGCCTTAGGTATAGTAGGAGAGACAGACAACCTCTAGCCACTTATGCAATACGAGTTGCATGCCAAGCGTGAAACAAGTGTCATGTGCAAGGACAGGAAAAGTTAGTTTGGGCCGCTTCATCCCACTATGACACTAAGGTCCAATATACACATAAAGTTCGAATAACATGATCATCAACACCCATAAGCATATGTCTTCTACTCATATAGAACATTTACGCATACATATGGCTCTGATTCTAATGAAGTGTTCGCAACATAGAAAACAAAAAAAATCCTATGACATGAATGCCTAAATACTCCAAGATATAATCTAGTAGATGCTATTAAAGAGAAAGGGCGTAACCAGAATAACTTACCCCAGAAGACCAAAAGACTTTTATGAAAAATGATTTTGTTATTGATGTAGTCGATCGCTTTCCAATCTCAAGATCGAGTTGAAGAGCGTCGCAAACTAGCATCGCATCCGTTCTCGAGCACATGTCTAGATCTCGATAACCTCCATGCCTCCACTCCATAAGAGTAGTGGAAGGAGTAGATAAATATTATTCTGAGAATCCAACAGAACATGTACCTCGCTAATCCGAGGCCATGGGGAAAATGCTAGAGGGGAAAGAGAACCTTCACGAGGAGGTGGTGCATCTAGAGAGGAGGAGGAGGGCTCCTTTGACAGGGGAGAGGGATGCCCCAAGGGGCATAGCCGCTGGCCATGGGGTGTGCCCCCACCTCTCCCTCATTCACGTTAGTGGACATCCCACTCATATAAACACCTCTTTCACTCACATGCATTTATTACCTATTACCATAAATGAATTTTCTCTTTAAATAAAACTCTTTGATTTATTTTAATCAAATTTTTGTTAATTACCTTAATTAACAAAAATTCAAATAAAAACCCTTGTATTGTTTCGATATCACATCTAAAACCATTTTCAGAAATTTGACCCAAAACTCTTTCGGTGATGATCGAGACAATTTCAGCTCTAACAAAATTATTCACATATATCTTTTATGTACCACTTAGTGTCGGAGAACCTTAAGTGTGTCACCCTACAGTTCATGAATAATACAGACATGATAGACACACATCTCTTATCAATAATTAGAAGTGGGACATGGAGATCCATACTGACTCCTGCACATTCAACGATAACTAGTCCTTTTGTCTAATTCCTTTTGTCTCGCAATACTTTACTTGTCCGAGATCCAATCATAGGTATCAACCATACCCTAGTTCGATCTCATTCCCGACAAGTACTCTTTAGTCGTTCTGTGATATAACATCCATGTGACCTAGTCACGTGCTTGCAAGCGGTGTTGATGTGATATCACCGAGAGTGCTTGAGTATATGTATCCGTCATTAGGATGGACAAATCCCCTCCATGAGCCTCAACTTAACACTTTCGGGATAACTGAACCCACCTTTATAGTCACCCTATTATAGTGTGACGTTTGATATTATCAAGGCACTCTTCCGGTGTTAATGATTGACATGATCTGATGGTCTAGGGACTAGGAATACTTCGTATGTGTTTGATGTAGCAATGTAAACTTAATGAGTAGATCATATTGCTAAATATACTTTGGGTATATGTTCATCATATCATTGTTCTAATGGTATGATCCCATTATTAAAAATATCCAATATCCATGATCAAGAAACCTTGATCATATGTTAATCAACGAGCTAGTATATACGAAAGGCATTACTAGGAACTTTGGTTTTTTATTAAACACACATGTATTAATATTTCCTATTAATAAGATTCTAGCATGACAAATAAACATTTATCATAAACATGGAATAATATAATAACCATTTAATTATTGCCTCTCGGGTATATTCCCTTCATTTACTTGGTTACAATCCTTGCCTAACCATACTTTAAAATGCTGGGTGGATTACATCTGAGATTTTATGCAGAAATTTGGCTTGTTCACTAAGATTATGTAGATTAAGCGCGACATATCAAATTTCTTTGAGAGAATTGAAGAAAGTTTTTCTCAAGCATGGAAAATATTTTCTGAGATGATAATGAAAGTCCCAAATCATGGTTTTGAGGAGCATCTAATCATACAATACTTTTATAATGGACTCACTGATGACTCTAAACAAATGATTGATTTAACTTCAGGTGGAGCCTTAAGTAATTTGATGATACCTGAATGTATAGATCTTTTCTCGGTAAGACCCTTCAATGATGAACAATATAATCACGTTGAAGATATCAAAGCAAGAAAATGTATGTTTCATGTACCCTTGGAGCTTGTTCCTGATATTAAAAGGTCCATGGAAGAAAAAGGAATAGCAGCGGAACTTGTAAAACAAAATAAAGTAGATGTTCTCCAAAATTTTGTGTTAGAAGATGAAATGAATCTTGTTTTGCAGAAGTTTAAACATCAACAATGTTAGTTCTATGATAGATATTATAAACACCTAATACTCTAGAAAAAACATAAAATTTTGTCTGAAGCCTTTGATGATCTAGGACATGATACTAGACATCTAGATAAACATATTTGAATGGTTAAAATACAATGTGATCAAATAGCTGAAACTCGAGCTTTGATTTTAAGTCAAATTAATTATGATCACAATACATTGTCTACTAATATTTTTACCAAACTTGTTACCAAAACACAGGAACCTATGGGGCCACCTTGGTATCAAGAAGAACATCTCAGAAAGCAAAGGATACTCAAGTAATGAGTCAAGAAGAATATGACATTGTTAACCCACATGATAATATTGATCTAGAAGCTTCAAACAAAAATACAGAAGAAAACAATACGACTCTGACACTGCAACTATTGACCCAAGAGAAGAAGTTGAGCTTAGTCGTGAACAAGAGGAACAAGTTATCATATCAAAAGATAAACAACTTGAGAAAAAGAAGCCTAAAATAAAGAAGGATGAAAAGTATGTTGAGCCAGCGACCTAGGTAAAGAAAAAAGTAAAACCATCTAAAAAGAAAATCCATTATCCTAATCATGTGTAATATGAACCTAACATAAGTGTCTATGACTCATTTTATGAAGCTCTTGGTAATCTTCGTTCAGAACTTCCTCTGGCTAATGCAATACAGGTACCTACTTATAAAAAGTTCATACGAGATATCCTTAGAGAATGTACAATGTGGAATGCTTAGATTGGTGCTTACAAAAATAAACTAGACTTCTCCTTAAGCACCAATGCTTATTTCTATAGGAGAGGTGCCTAGTTAAGCATCTTCCTTGTACAAATAAGCACCAGTGCTTAAGTCTAAACCAGTTTATTTTCTTAAGCATCTCCTTAAGCACCTAGCATTGTACCTGCTTTTAGTAGGAAGAAAAAGGTGACTAAGACTATAGTAGTGATGACAAGCTTTGGTGATAAGATCCCTGCTAAGCTTGGGGGCCCTGGTATACCAACTATCTCTCGTGCTATTGGAAAGACTAACATACTCAATGCTCTATGTGATTTTGGTGCAGGTGTTAGCATCATGCCTTATTCACTCTTTAAGAAACTAAATCTCAGAGATTACTCTCCTACATCAATTACCTTGCAAATGGCTGACAAACCCACTAAACAACTTATTGGTATGATCAAAGATGTTTTATTTAGAATTGATCAGCACAACATACCTATTGATTTTATTATACTTGATGTTCCTGAAGATGACAAACTGTCAATCATCCTTGGAAGACCTTTTCTTAGCATTGCAGGAGCTAATTTTGACTGCTTTAGCGGGAAAATTGTCTTCAACATATATGATGATCATATTGTTCGTTATTTCCCAAAGAAACAAGAACACAGTGGGAAATATGTACCATCACCAAAACATGTCCAAGTGGTAAGTAACATCGATAGAGGGCAACCCAAGGTATGTACTAAAGAATTAGAGGATGATTAAATCAAATGAACCATTTTGTGTTTTAGTTTAGTCGTTCTAATAAAACTCTTGTAGCCAAATTCCACAGAGAAAATAGGCTATATGAAGTTGCGGTTAAAGTTTGAAAGAAAGAATTGAAAAAGCAAAGAATAACAAGGGTTCTAAATATTTAATGAGCATCAGTATGACCAGAGTGGGTCGTACCGCACGCCCATACCAAAGGCCTAGAGAAAATAAGAAAATGATCTTCAACATAGAGACTTCAATGAGCAGTGATATGACCGGAAGACTCCGTCCCATCTACCTGTACTGACTCTCGACAAAGGCAGCGGAATTTTCTCCCAAAGGTACTTTGTGCGTAACAACCTGTAGTGCAAACGGACCTGGTCATGCCATGCGCCTATACCATGACTCAGGTTTGATCTGTAAACCCTAGCCGCGTATCCATGGTGACGACCACCGGTATGGGAAGGATGCGCCTGTACTGCCTGCTTATACCGACTGCGCCGCCTCGAAAATACAACAGGAGCTGGCTAGAACCCTAACCAGCCATCTTCTTCGTCTTATTTTTCTCTCTCTTTCTCTCTCAAAATCAAACCCTAATCTCCTAGAATCCTTGATTCTTCACCGATTTCATTAGTTTGAGTGGGGAAATCTTCACATCTGTAAGTTTCTCACCCGATCCATACTTTTTTCCTGAAATCCATGGTTAAATATCTCTCATTGGCTATCTATATGAGTTCTTCATAGTTTGAGATTATTGTTGATTCCTCATGTTTGGATTCTGAGTTTTTGTCTATAATCGTCTGTTTATATGAGAGAAACCTTATGCCTATAGTTTTGTTTTGATGTTTTTTAGTACAATGAAAATTGGAAGGCTTATCCACACCAGAGGGAGCTCGAGAGGCTCGGGGCCCTCTGGAAGCACTACATGGACAAGATACGCCAGGAGGGGGACGCTCAAAAGGCCGACATGGACAAGCACTATGAGAGAGTGAGTGCTAGGAAGGTGCTACCCACCAAATGGGTATGCAATGACTTCCTCTCTCTCCATGGTCAGAAGGAGTACTTCGACATCATGGTTGAGAATGCGGGCATGACCCCCTTTGCCTTGCTTTCTCCTGACACCTTCGAGCACGCCATGCATGAGGTCCTATCGAGTTTCCACGATGACCTTGTTCTTCAAGAATGTCATAGCACTGCAAGTTTCATGCTCAATGGGCAGCCAAGAAGCCTTACTTTCTATGAGTTTTGTGAGTGCTTCGGGTTCTACTATGAGAGAGAGCTTGATACTACTAAAGAAGTCCTCGCAGAGGAAATGTTTGCTTGGGAGCAGACTTGCGTTCACAGGGATGTAAAATATTTGTAGAAGAAGACCGCCACCATCCAGAACCCTAGTATCCGTTATTTTTCCACCTTCTTGGAAAATTCTATATTTGGTAAGGGAGGCACCGGGGAAATGGCTAGCCCCGAGATAAGTGTAATCTACATGGCTCTCCATTCGGAGATGGAGCACAAGGTAAACTTTGGTACATTGATGATCCAACACTTTCACCGCCCACTACTAGAAAAAGGCCTTTCTCTGGCACATCGATTTTGGTTAGCCGTGGCGCACTACAGGTGCACCACTACGGCCACGTCATGGGTAAAACTTAGACGTGGAGCATCACCTGATGCACAGGGTAAAAAAAGTTAGTCTTGGTGCACCATATGGTGCACCACAGGTAGGGGTACAGGGTGCTCCACGGGTAAATTTTTCAAATTTCAAACAAAAGCGGGAGATTTGGATCCCACCACCGCTGTCTTCATCACTTCCATCACCGTCGTCGCCTCGTCGGAGAGGTCATTGTCACCGCGTTCACTGTCGCCCCATCGGAGAGAGTCATTATCATCGCCTCATCAGAGCGGTCATCTTCATCATGGTCGACGTTGCCTCGTCGAAGCGGTCGCTGCTATCAGCTTGTCGGAGCGGTCATCTTCACCGTTGTTGTTGTCACCATCGTCACCGCGGTCAAAGGTGAAGGAGGAGTCCGGAGCAAGGTGGTCAGAGAGAGGAGAAGAACAAGAAGAAGAAGAGGAGGGGAAGGAGAAGGAGAAGTAGAAGGAGTAGAGGAGGACAAGAAGAAGGATGAGAAGGGGGAGGAGAACGTGAACGAGAAGGGGTGAGAAAGAGAGGAGGAGGAGAGAAGAGGATAAGGAGGAGGAGGAGAATGGGAGGAGAAGGTGGAGTACAAGAAGGATGAGAAGGGAAATGGGAGGGATAGGTAGCCAGTTCAGATCTAAATGTCGAATCCCGTGCAAACTTACCCATGGCGCACTGGCCTCAATTTTTTTAGGAAAACATCTTTTTTTTTGAAATATCTATTTTTACTTTACAACCTAACGGTGAAGTTCACTAGATTTTGCTTCCATTTTTTCAAGCTTTTGGTTTGCCAGGGCAACCAATTTGGGTCCTCTATGAGGAGTTCCAACAAGCAATGATCACCTCAGGCAGGATTGCGCTCCTAGGAGGATATCCCGCTTGGGAGAATGTAGGAGGCGGTCAAGAGCAGCACCAACCTGAGAAGGAGCAATGCTAGAACACGATGGGCTAGGATGACTATGGTCAGCAACACCAGCATCAACAACACTTTCCCTAGTACCAGTAGTAGTAGAACATGCCACCACTTTAGCCAGGATACAGCTATGTCCTAAGAGGTGAGTTTGATGAGATGGTGAATCGTGTCAGCACTATGGAGAACACACTGCATGATGTGAATGCCAATGTACTCACTCTCACCCAAGACATCACACATTTCATGTCGGAGTTTCCAAACTACTACCCGTATTAGCCACATCAGCAACCACCACCCAACAATGGCAACGGTAATTGATTCACCAAGAGTTTAAACTTGGGCGTTGAAATTCTCCCAACCTTTTACATACATATTTTTTTCTTCTTTTGGTTTGTTTATATTTCTTTAGTTGCATGTTTATTTTCAGTTTGCATTGATAAAAAGAAAACACAAAAAAATAAGAGTAGCTTTTATCTTGTTTTGTGTGAATCTCTCTCAGTTTTCTTTTTTGATTTGTCGCGGTTAATCACTTCAAGTGACTGATCTATGGAGAAGAACATGAAGAGTCGATTTGAGTGTGCAATGAACAAGCGAGACAAGGTAACACATTCTTATTTCCCCACTTCCTGTAAGTTTATTCCTGAACATATTATGTTTGTTCTATTGAACTTGAGTTTCTCTCTCCGCTTAGCTTGTTATCTTTTAAAACATATTCTCAAGGCTAATGTCACTAGTTTGGTTTCAACTTTTGATAGTTACTATTAGATTGAAAAACAACTGCATTGGATTTAATTCCAATAAATTTTAAGAATAAGAGGAAGGGTCTTATTGACATCTTTGGTGCCATGTTTTTGTCTTAAGGGCTTAATCTTAGAAGCACTCAACCCCACATCTTAGCAGTTTGACTTGATAACACTTTCTGAAAATGATTTGTTTGAGGGAATGGACATTTTGCGGTGCTTGAGGGAGATGCGAAACTTTCCTTGCTAAGTTGAAAAGTTGAATTGAAATATAAAGATTACCAAAACTTAATGGAACTAACAACTCCTATGTCCTACAAACGATCTTGAGTTCGAGTTCATCTTAGATTTCAGCTATGAGTTGGTGGGACATTTGTAGCATTGCTGCAGTGTGCAAAATTTTAGTTCCATGAGCTGAAGTATGAGAGAAAAGTGAACTACTATCAAAATTTGTGCTGAAATTATTTGATCATTATGGAAGTCTTGGCATCACCTCACCACTTAAAAGATTAAAGTTGTTGAAAGACAAGAAAAATATGGGGTGTTAGAGGGCCATAAATTTTGAAGTGGTTGTTAATGAAAAGCTCTAAGTTTATCATTCTTTGGAAAACTACTAGTGCACCCTTAATTTGACTAAAGCATTCTTGCTTAAAACGGTTCTTACTCTTGTAAAAGGAGAGGCTCTGAAAGAATTGATTCACAAGCCTAGACAAAATTTTGACAATCTCTTTGGAGTTTAAGATTTGTTAGCTGGCAAGTTACTACGGTTAGGAAGCAAACTTAAGTGCAATTGTTCAAATATAGGATGCTCATGTTCAAGGTTGCAGGACTTGTGATGATGGAATACGATACCACCTTGGACTTTTGAGTTTCCCTACTTAAATTCATTTCTTGCTATTATTATTTATAGATTTTTCACTTGAGGGCAAGTAATAGCTAAGTTTGGGGAAGTTGATATCTCCAAATATTGACACCTTTTCTCAAGGATTTTCCATTGGTTTTCTCCTGGTTTCGTTGATTTTGATCTTTCAACTAATGCTAATATTGCAAGTTAGTGAAACCTTGTTTATTTGTGATGACTTTCAGGTAATGGACACTTTTGGAAATATCATGTAGCATTTATGGGCTAATCACACCTAAATGAGCAAATCACCAATTGAAGGCATTTCCATTCTAGGCCTATTGAGCCTTTAATGACTTGTAGTACGGTCAGAGGCCGCCCTTACGACCCTACATTGCCTCTTTTATATCAATACAAGCAACTTTCATGAAGGGAGAGAGGGCATAATACGAACATAGCCGCCACAAACCATCCTAGAAGAGAAGATCATATCCGAAGAAGGGGAAGAACATCTAATCCTTCGAAGATCTCGAGCCTCTTGATCATCAACTCCACTATAATTACCCACTTGTACTGAGAGAGAGAGATGCATACTTGTAAGATTAGGGACTGAACCTCTATTCCTTCTCTGAATTTTATTTGATTTGATCTCAACAATATTGTGGTTTGCTAAAGTAAAGTTGATATTATTTCCATTTCAATATGATTATATCCTTGATCTATTATCCTCTCATGTGTGAGTTAATCCCCATTGGCGTGGGAGATGTAGGGAATTGGTGAGATGTGATGTGCCTCTTTTACTTCCATTAATTTGTGATTTTTGTCATGATTATTATATTGTGAAACATATTATCTATGTTTGGCTAATGCTTGTTATCCAATTTAAGGGCCCAGATAACATAATCCTGAGATCTCATAGATATGAACTTTTTTACTAGTGAATCAGCGACCCCCGAGTGACACAGCCGATATCAAAGAGGAGCTAGTACAACTTGAGGACAATAGGGAACCATCAAGTCTAAAGTCTTGATCTGATGGAAAGACCTTTATTTATGTGCTAACCATGGCTTTGGTAACATGTAGGGGGATAATTGGAATCGAGAAGAATCTACCAAGAGGACTCTTGATTGGTATATGGGTTCCTTGCCAACTCACATATGAATAACAAGTATCATAAGCACTTATCCCACTTTATTCACCTGGCACATTCACTATCACCATGAACTGTTTCTCTCTGTGCCTAACTTTTCATCTAAAAGGAAACCTCGAGCAAACTTAGTATTATTTACTTTTATGTTATTTACTTTAAGTACTCTTAAATAATGAAACTACTCTCTTCCACTCACCCATTTACACCTCAACACTTAGAGTCAATTCACTCAAGCGAAGTGACATCTTGAGTGCGACAGAAACGCCATAGATAAACACTTTCCTAGACTCCTTATTGGGATTGATATAAAAACTGGAACTAATATTTTCACGAAACATGCTGTGATGAACCTATGCTCTTGCAGGCTATCACCTTCCTAGTAACCACGCAACCGTCGGCCAACGACCTGCGAGCGGACATCCATCGCTCTGCCCTCATGGGCCTCGGCATGGTTGGAGCATTGATCGCACCAGGAGACAAGGAGGTGACCACATAACCTGATAGATCAACACGCCATCGCAACAACCCTCGATAGGTGGTCGAAACCCGTAGATCTAGTTCAACGCACCATGTGTGGTTCAACCGATGTTCATGCAATGAGGATGCCAGAAACGACATCACACAACACAGGGTAGATAGATATCAGGGGGAGCACAACACCTGAAGATATTCAGATGTTGAGGATGAGGATTACAATGACCGTGAACCTTGTGGTGTGAGTTGCTTTACCCGATGGGTTCACGAAACGCCTGTGCCGAAGGATTTCAAACTACCTCACGATTGTGTAAAGTATGACGGCCTCCAGGATCTAGAAGCATGGTTGGGTGATTACGTCCAAACCGTGAAACTTCACGTGGCTCAAAGTCCACTACCATGCAAAGCTTGCAACTACATGTGAGCGGAGTTGTGCGCTCTTGGATCAAGAAGCTACCCTTGGAATAAATCAGCAGCTAGAGCAATTTGGAGGAAAAGTTCATCTATAACATTTGATCAACATTCAAGCCACCTGCATATATTGAAGAGCTACAGGTGTGTGTGCATAAATCGGATGAGACAATACGTGCATTCATCCAGTGCTGGAACACCATCAAGAATATAGCCAAAAACATCTCTGAGGAGAGGGCAATTGATGCCTTCAACAATAGCATACGTTAGAAGGAGCTAATCAAGGAGCTAGGCCATGCCAAGCCGAAAACAATCGCCCAGCGGATGGACATCGCCAATCAATGGGCCAGTGGTGAGGATGCAGTAAACAACAAGCGGGGTCACTCACCCAAAGAGTACCATGACAGACACAACAATAACACTAGGAGAACACGTGGTTGCATCTATGATGACTATAGCGGAACCAGTCAAGTTTGATTGGCTTCGCCAACAAGGACAATTGCAAGGAATGGTACCACAGTAGTAATAGAAATGAACCTGGATCCAACAGGAAAACTCAACAATATAGACCTCAAGTCCCCCGGGATGCCGAGCAGTTGCCACTTCAGATGCTCGAGGGACCCTGCAACATGCACTACTACACAGATTCAGAGGCAAGGTGAAGGTTGAGTCGCCTAATGAAGGATTGTCATACCTTTTTGCAGCTACAGGGGGCTTACAACGCCAGACGGCATGAGGCGAAAAATCAAGGGTTCAACTTCGTACCTAGGACCTTCTCCATTGGTGCACCACCGTCACCACCACTGCTAGCACCTCAAGATGTAGTGGGTTTAGTAGCAACCTGCAGAAACTACGAATACCCGCAGTCTAGAGGGGCCATGCACATGATTTAGAAGATGATCACCCGACAAGTGAACTTGGCGATCAGGGCACCCCCATCAACAGGCGAGTACCTCAACTAGTCCGAGTAGGAAATAACTTTTAGCATAGCTGATAACCCTCTCCAGGTCACACGACCAGGTCATTCGGCCCTCATCATCAATTCTCAAATCGGCAGATTCGACATGAGCAAGGTATTCATGGTTGCGGGAAGCGGCATCAATCTCATCTACGCTAAAACACTACGGGAAATGAATGTCTCCCTAACCAACCTCGCACCCTCGGGTACCTCCTTTCACGGCATAGTCCCTAGGAAAGTTGAGATTCCTCTCGGCAAAATCACACTCGACATCATTTTAGGCTCACATGACAATTTCAGGCGAGGGAAGATCAACTTCGAGGTGATGGATTGGCCATCGTAGTATCACGCAATTCTCGGGTGACCTGCGTTCACACGGTTTATGGCGGTTCCGCACTATGCATATCTCATGATGAATATTCAAGGACCCAATAGAATCATTGAAGGAGATATGCCCTAGAGGCAAATAATAAATGGGCAATCGATGATCAAGGTTTCCTAATCATGGAGCATTTATGCCAGTTGACAATGACGTCATATAATGATATGATGGACATTACCCAAAGATAACTATTGCAACACGATCAAGTCACATGTTCGTCGTTGCAATATTTAGAAGTGTAGTATCCTTCTCCTTAGACCGTGAGATCATATTATCACTGTCTCCCGGGGCTGCTTTGACTAGTTCAAACATGATGTTTGTAACTGGGTGACAATAACGATGTATGTTTGGTATTCCCGAGGAATAGTTGAGGCCTACGTATCAAGATCCGGATTTGTGTAGTCGCGTAATGGGAAGATACATATGGCCGGCTTTGTGAGATTACATCCATAATGCTGCAACATTTGACTCGGTCACAGGGATGGAATATCACATGAACAAGTAAAACATAACTTGTCGATATCGAGATATAACAAGGTATAGTACCGATGATCAGATCTGGGAGAAGTTAGTATCGAAGTAACAAAGGTAATTGGACTCGACGTTTATGGTTCAAACAACATTACATCATGGAATTCATAGGGGTCTGATGACTACAAGTGCATAGATTGTTTGTAGCTAGTTTCGAAATAAAGATATCGATCCCACAGGGAGCAGGAGTCTAAAGTCTAATAACTCTTGAATTAAATATTACAATAGAATACTAAATAAAGTTGTAAGTAACAAGATAAAATGAGAGTATTGTGTAAAAAGGTGTTTTGGGGTTTTAGGTATAAGAGAACAATAAGTAAAGTAAAATAACTAAGCACACAAAGTAAGTATCGCGTATGTAAAAGAGATTTGGAACTGCAATAGGGAAAAAGGAGTTCTCAGGGAGCAGTGGATACACCACTAGCTAGCATTATAAAGGGATAAGGTAAAGATTATTATCATGAACATTATCGACTATGTATGTGTGGGTGGAACTCCGTATTTGTACAAATAGGCAGCAACCACTGCTCACATTATCCTCATAACCACATCAGTTAGGAATCGACATCAATCGAATTACTGTGCTATTAAGAGACTTAATCCCGTAGGACATATCCCATGGCATGGATAGTGTTCCGGGAGTTTCCTCGGTTCCCAAGTTGATACGTAAGGAGTGCCAACAACTTTATAGTCACTATCACTAATAACACACCTCCATTTACCAACAAGTAGTTCCATCCATCAAGTCCCCACAAGAGGCAAATATTGAGAGGTCAACTTCTCTCAACATCAAGATGAAGACAATCTAACACATGGTCACATCAATGAATATCATAATAAACTTTATCTTATTTTAATCTCATACTAGGGTTTCTCCATCTCCCCAAGAACTAATGATCTACTCAGACATGGAGATAATCAACATCATGAAAATAACAATGGAATCTATCATAGATGAATAATACTTGTATAAATCCACAACGAGTATGGAAATTACGACAAGATCTACACAAGATGTAGATGGGATGGGTGGAGATGGTGGTGATGCAGCGGTTGATGATGAAGATCGATGCCTTAGCCTCCAGGATCGGCGTAGGGAGAAGATGGATCCATGGTGGACAAGTTCCCCTTGTAGATGCCTTCTGGAGGTGAGGTTTCTGTGATTTCTAGTTGTTCTGTATGTCGTTTCCTTTGATCGCTTCGGGTTTTCTTCTGGTGTTATTGATATTTCCCAAATAAGCGATTTACGTAGTTTTTGGCTCATTTTCACCCCAATACAACTACTCCAAGAATTGTGTGCATTGTATCCATCATATGTCCTGATCCTGGTGAAAATAGAAATAAAATGTGCGCGCGAACACCATAAAGTACCAAGATCCTACATCTATAGTGCAAAATAATAATACAAAACATGATGCAAATATGGACTCATCAACTTTCCCAAGCTTAGACTCTTGCTCGTCCCGAGAAAGTTTAGCTTAATGGATGTGATCCTCATATTCATGAAGCCGAGTCGATAAAATAAATGAGTCAGTTGCAGCATGTGTTTGTCATATATGATACATAGGAATAAGTTCATGAATAGTACCTTACTCGAAATTTTTGAATAGTATTAGCAGGCTTCCACACCTTAGCATTTAACAGTTCACAAAAGATCACTCTCAATATGATGTAAAAGTATTCGGTTCAACCGAATGAGTTAGCGAGGTACTCCCAAGTGTTCTTGGATGGATTTAAAATCTCAAACGCTTCTTTGTCATACTACAGTATAGTGGTGTATGCCTACTTGCTATTTGCACATTCGCTCTTTTTCTTCTTTTCTTCTTTTCTTTTCTTTTCTTTTCTTATATATATATATATATATGCTCACACTTTTGTTTAAGTGTTGTGCAAAGGAGCTAGCCATACATTCCACTTCATGTAGGAATTCAAAGTTTAACAATCTCAATTAACAAATTCCAATTGTATATGAAGCAATCTTTATAGCTTGAATATTCTACCTCGTCTTGGTCTCGCTCTAATTTGATAGCACATTTCATTTTCTTTTGTTCAAGGTTTGTTTTTAACTTAACTAATTAGATAATTTTCTTTGTAAATCAAACCATCAACTTACAACATGTTGACTAAATTATCTTTGTATGTTCCATTAATACCAATGGTGTGGAAGACTCCTATTGATATCATCAAGTGCAAGTAAAATTATACTCAAGCCATTCATATATCCAATAAGACAAGCACAAACTCAATATTGCTCCATATATGATAGTAAACTTGGAATTTCATAAAGGGGATCGACTATTCTTGAAGGGAATTCTAATTATGCAAACTTTATTTATAATGTTGACCTACGCAAAACTAAAATAGTAATGTAAAACTTCTAAGATAGATTACAAGGTCTTAAAGATCTCCCCAAGCTTGGAATCAAGCCAGGCGGGATCAAATAACCCCTTGCGATTATTTACCGTGATTATTGTAGATCATTGTGGCGCCATGGCATGTAACACCGCGGTGTGTAGCTTCTTGTTTGTATCCTCCAGAGCAGTGATGCGACTGTAGCACCTGCACAAATCAGATTGCGGTGTCTACTTTATCTGCGAGTTTAGTCACCAATGGGAGAAGATCATCCTTCTTCTATATCTCCTTGAGACGGTGACAAACTTCAACGCGATGGAGTAGCTCCTGCTTATGATATATCTTTAGTGCTCGCACATGATCCTTGGTCCTAGGAACATCTTCTTCTTCCTCATCCATAATTGATGGATCGGGGAAGTGGAAACCGTTCCTCCACTCTTCTTGAGGCTTCACCCTCATACGAGCACCAATAGTAGGCTTCAAGAGTGGCACCTTTCCTCCCTTGCTAGCACCTGCACCAATATTAGGTAATTCCTTACACTCGTGTGGCCTAGGGTCTGTGGCGATGAACTTGACCGTCTCAACACGCCATTTTCCATGTGGCATGTGGTCTTGTCTCTCTTGTTAAGCCCTCTTCATTGCCACCCAGTTGATATCTAGAGGATCATAGACATCACAGCAGATGTAGATGTCACTCACGTCTTCATCAAAATCGTTCTGTTATAAGCTTGGCTCGACGTACTCCTTGTAACCCGGGCTAAACCTCTCCACCTCCTCGTCATCGTCCTCCAGGGACGGGCTGCTAGAGCGTTCCGTGGATGGAGAAATGAGACCCAGGGGTTTTCCACGGCCTAGAACGGGGTAGAGCATGGCTGGATTATTTCCTGGTGATTATCATTAGAGAGAGACAATGGGAGTATATAAGGGGGGGTTAGACGTCGGTAAAACTCGCGAGAAACACCAAATTCTTGCCCAAGAAAAGAATTTTAATAGAATAGGAACAGAAATCACGGATTTGGAGGAGTCCTGTCGCGTAACGACTAACTATACGGGCACGGTCCATATAGTTCTAGCCATATAGTTGGTTCCGGGAAGATATTTCCAAATATCTCGAGTCCGAGTCGATTGAGTTACGACTCAGAACCAACAAAATCGTTTTTTTGAATCAGAAAAATGAAAAAGTAAACGAAAATATCTGATAGTTTAACGACCAACTATACGGCCGAAATTTATTTTTTGGTCGTATAGTTGCGACCGTATAGATACAGACATCGAAAATAATTTCATGAAGCAAATATAGAGGTTTTAACGACCAACTATATGGCCAGAATATTTTCTCTGGTCGTATAGTTGCGACCGTATAGTTGGTTAAAACCTTCAGAAACTTCAGAAAAACATGAGGAATTCAAAGGCAAAAATTTCAGAAGTAAAATCTGTGAAAGCAAATCACTTATTTGTGTAAGAACACTTACCTTGCACTTACTGTTTACTTAGCCGGGGTGACAAGCTCCTCCAACAACAAAGACTTCTCTTTTGGAGGAATTGACCTTAGTTCAATTAGTAATTCACGTAAACGAAAATCACCAGAGCTAAAGTTCCTCTCAATAAGATTTGTGTCTTCCTAGGAAAATATGGACACTGCATCCAACATCTTGCCTCTGCATAATCTGCAACTCAAATTCTTGAAGTAAAAGGATCCAACGGATCAGTCTTGGCTTATGATTTTTCCTCTCCAGGAGTCCTTTTAAACCATCATGATCCGCATGAACTCTCACTTTTGCATCAACTATATAAGAACGAAATTTATCACAAGAGAAAAATACAGCAAAAAGTTCCCTTTATTCCTTAGGATAATTATTTTGAGCACTATTAAGAGTTCTACTAGCATGATGTATAATATTAAATCTGTGACCTATATGTTGTCCCAGAGTTACACCTACAACATCATCACTAGATTCACATATTAAGTCAAAAGTCATATTCCAGATTGGTGTTTTAACGATAGGAGCATGGGATAAAGCATGTTTAAGTTTATCAAAGGCTACAAGACATTTATCATCAAAATTAAATCTTACTCCCTTTTGCAGAAGGTTAGTCAAAGGTTTAGATATTCCAGAAAAAATTCTAATGAACCTTCTATAAAAACCCACATGACCAAGGAAGCTTCTTATACCTTTTATATCCCTAGGTTGTGGCATTCTCTCTATGGCCTCAACCTTAGCTCTATCGACTTCAATTCCCTTACCTAATACCTTATGTCCAAGGACTATACCTTATTTGACCATAAAATGGCACTTCTCTTAGTTTAGAACAAGATTGGTCTCTTTGTAATGCTGCAAAACTCTTTTGAGATTATCCAAACAACTAGTAAATGAAGTTCCATAGACAAAAAAGTCATCCATAAATACTTCCATTATCAGTTCTATAAAATCCACAAAAATAGCAGTCATGCATCTTTGAGAAGTAGCTGGAGCATTACATAAACCAAAAGGCATATGACGGTAAGCATGTAAACTATAGGGACTAATAAAATTTGTTTTAAGTTGGTCATCAGGATGAACAACTATTTGAGAAAAATCAGAGATCCGTCCAAATAACAAAAATGAGAGTGGTTTGCTAACCTCTCTAAACTTGGATATATGAATAGTAAAGGATAGTGATCTTTCCTAGTTTCTTTATTCAATTTCCTGAAATCTATAAACATCCTATGTCCAACAATAGTTCTAGTAGGTATCAATTCGTTGTTTTCATTAGGAACAATAGTAAAACCGCCCTTCTTAGGGACACAATGAACATGACTTACCCATTCACTTTCTTTTACAGTATAGATTATACCTGCGTCCAGTAGACGTACTATTTCTTTTCTTACCACTTCCTTCATTTCGGGCTTCAGCCGTCTATTAAATTCCGCAACTGGTTTAGCACCTTCCTCCATGAATATTCGATGGACGGTTATCATGAGACTAATGACCTTCAAATCATCCATTGAGTACCCAAAGGCCTTGCAATGCTTTTTAAGTATTTTCATGAGTTCTTATTCTTCATCTCCTGAAAGTTTAGCACTAATAATAACATGAAATTTATTTGTATCATCTAAAAATATGTATTTAAGATTATCTAGTAGAGTCTTCAATTCTAGGGGTGGTAACTCCTTGTCCCCTCTCTTTTCTGGCTCTTCAAAAGACTGATTAGTTGGAGGCCCTATAATGGGAAGTGAATCAATGCCTTAGCCTCCCGGAGATGGTGGTGATGCAGCGGTTGATGATGAAGATCGATGCCTTAGCCTCTCGGATATGCACAGGGCGAAGATGGATCCCTGGTGGACGAGTTCCCCCTCTAGATGCCTTCTGGAGGTGAAGTTTCTAAGATTTCTGGTTGTTCTGCATGTCATCTCCTTTGATTGCTTTGGTTTTCTTCTAGTGTTATTGATATTTCCCAAATAAGAGATTTACGTAGTTTTGGCTCATTTTCTCCCCAATACAACTGCTCCAAGAATTGTGTCCATTGTATCCATCATTAGTCCTGATCCTAGTGAAAATAGACATAAAATGTGCGTGCGAACACCGTAAAATACCAAGATCCTACATCTATAATGCAAAATAATAATGTAAAACATGATGCAAATATGAACTCATCAGGGTCATTATGGGCATCCCGGTCCCGCTAATGCTCATTGATATGAGAGGAGTCTCGATCATGTCTCTGATGTTCCCGAGCCATTGGGGTAACACACTTAAGGGTACATTAACGCTAGGAGATCATTCTAGAAGTATCGGAATCACTAGATGAAAGAGAAGAGAAAACTAGAAATGTTCCATAAGAGAACTAGAATGGTTCCGGAAAGTTCGAAGTCATTCGAAGGGAACCAAAAGGTGTTTCGGGTCAAATGGGATTTTATAATATGTATTTCATATTAATTAGTGTAATTATTATTAAATATATTATTAAATCTAATTTGAAGGGGTAATTCCACTAATGGGCCAAGTTCCTGGAGGAATAAGGCGCAAGATGGGAAACCGCCCTAGGGTAAAGGGCCAAGGAGCCAATCGCCACCGCATAGGGCCCACCCGGCCAGCTTGGTGTTGCACCCGGGTAGGGCCCACCTGGCTCGGCCAGCTAGTGTATGTCATCCCCTCCCATGGTGCCTCCTCCACCTCCTCTCCTTTAGTCCCACCCTAGGACTTGAGGTAAGGGAGTACCCTCCCTTCTCCTATATAAGGAGGGGCATAGGTGTTGGGAAAATACACAATAACTCTCTGTGGCATTACCTTAGGGAACTCTCTCTCACGTTGTCCTTTTGCGATGGTGTGGTCCTTGGAAGGATTGCACTTGCAAGAGATGATGCACCTACAACATGCCATTGTGATGCAGGGATTCTAGCCAAAGGATCTACTTCCGCACTCTCGGCATGGATTAGAGAACCGGAGATCATCGTTGTATACCATATTTGTGCAAAACAATAAGGGTTCTACCATTAGTGGCACCTTGGGTGTCGTGAGCAAGGGGTGAATTGCAAGGAGCTTCGCGACCTTGAGGTCGTCTACGAGTACAACTACATCATCCATATTCTAGACTACAAGTGTATGTATTCAAAACCTCCACCATTATAGTATTATGCATAGATACACTAGTACAAACACGTGACTTATAGACGTCAATTCCCCATAGGCCTCAGCCAGTTTCTCATTCTGGATCAGGCGCATAGCTTCTAAGAGCACACCACCAGAGCCGGTTTTTCTTTGCGGCTCTAAGATACAAGACCTCAGATGGTGCAAGAAGGAAAATGCCTCTAACATGTACAACTACATCATCCATATTCTAGACTACAAGTGTATGTATTCAAAACCTCCACCATTATAGTATTATGCATAGATACACTAGTACAAACACGTGACTTATAGACGTCAATTCCCCATAGGCCTCAGCCAGTTTCTCATTCTGGATCAGGCGCATAGCTTCTAAGAGCACACCACCAGAGCCGGTTTTTCTTTGCGGCTCTAAGATACAAGACCTCAGATGGTGCAAGAAGGAAAATGCCTCTAACATGTACGAGATGGAGACGACCCATATTTTGGACCGCTTGGAAGAACTCCTGAACCTCAGACGGCCTATACTAGGGACCGCCTCCAATAGTCAGGTGACTTGAGTCGGTTGTTATGATGAGCCGCCTCCATAAGTTTCAAACCTAAGACGGCTCCATGTTTCATCTTTCAGATTGGTTATTATAGGAGCCGCCTTTACAATCTGACACGGAGTTAACCTACAACTGTCTCTTATAGTTCCCAGGGGAGTGGGCCTTTTTTCCCGATAGTCTCTAGGTTCACTTTGCACTGAGATGAAATTTTTAAGCAACCACCTATAGTGATTCATACATGTATTAGGCAGCTTTCGGCTACTGTTTACCAGCGACCATAATTTTCGGATGGTCTAGAATAATCTGGAATGCAACTGGAATACAAATATTATATTTATCGTCAAGAGAAGTCTCAAGAACCCCTACATAGCTAAGATATCACACAAATCAAAGTACACCAAAGTACATACCACAAATCAATGTAAACACTAGCATTGACATAGCTAGCAAGGCATGACAAGTATTATAGTTTCAAGAACCGAGGCATTAATTGACTATAGTATAACAATGTTCGGCATACTTTCTCTCACAAGGATTCAACATGGAACTCTTTGTCACCTTTCAGCACTTGTTGAGCAAGAAATTCAGCAAGCTCCGCGTGGATCATTTTTTAGCTTGGCCATTGGCAGTATCATCTCTTCAATTTGCGGACACTATGTAAATTAAATCATGATCAAAACCGGTACCAAAAAGAAGAATATTTCAATAAAACAAAAAGATAATGTTTGCATACCAGTTGTTCTAGTCTAGGATCAACCAGGTTGGCCATCATGATGCTTATATGTTGGAAAACATAGTAGCCGCAAAGATGCGTCGGATGGAGGCTGCTAGTGGCACTGAAAGAGAGCATATGTGGAAATGACTATATTATATAGACAATATATTTAACATGCATGCATATATATGTATACAAGTGCTGGTAGAAACTAACCGATTGACCCATGTGATGGTTTAGATTTTTGTAGTTCATCCTTGCATTTGCTTCTTTCGAATGAACTACTTTAAACAATCTAGAAGAAGGAAGACAAAAAAATTATATCATTATGAAACTAGGATGTATATCACTTTTATTATGCAGATGAAAGTATTAAATCACATGTTAATAAGGCTCTATACATCATCATAATCTGCATTCTATTTATTACGATAAGAATCGAGATAATGGATATGGTCATCTAGAAGTGAGATAGCGATAAGAATCTAGTGAAAACTAAAAGTTAAACCAATTATTAGTTGGGTGAAACCATGCAAATTCGTAAACGAGGATGTGGTAGTAATTAAGCTAGCTTAATCTTTATGAAAAGTCCATAGAATTAGTTCCTACTCTTTTCTCTTCTCTAATACATTGATGATGTAATCCTCAACATTCCTTTTGTTATGGTCCATGCATGCTTGCGAAGAAATGGCGGGGTCGATGAATAATATTTTATGCTTATAAGTCTTGGCTCTCACAAATAATAACCTACATACAAACACACATATATATGAAAAAATTTAAAAATGTATAAATAGCTGGTAGCTAGAACCATGCATGCATAGATATATACTGACGCATTGATTGTTAAATACTCACAATTGCATGTATCTCATTGTGTAGATGTCGAAGCTGTCCATATTCATAGCCAGGTACAAGTCCTTCCAACTCACGGGAAATTGGAAGCATCACTACTGTTGTCATGATGGTGAAAGGTTTCAGCAGGTAAGTGACCAAATATTTCAACTTCTAGCATGATCTCTAGCTTCTTTAAATTATCCACATAGTGCTTATGAAACAATGCAATGTCTTTGCCAAGCTCAGCCTCAATATTACTAACATCACCTTTTATTAGTTTTCCCCTAGGATTATAAAATGTCTCGTGTATCTAGGCCTTCCCCACCTTACCGCCCCCTCAAAAAATGATTGCATTTGCTCGGTGTCCATTTGACTAAAGTCCGCATCAGCAAGATTAGCCGGCGGCTGCTGTTTGGTCTTCACATTTTTTGTAGCAGTCCTGGCATTATTTTTGGCCTTGAACATGGTAGCTTTGGGTTTCAGTGGAGCTTGAGGATTCCCTGTGGGCTTGGAAAGCGCATTTGATCGTGTGATCCTAGCTGGAGCTGGTGGCATCCCCTTGGAGGCCAAAATAGGCGTGGTGTCTTCAGCATTGGGCATAGTACTGGGGTCTTTTACGCCAGCTGCAGGCACTAGTTTCTCTACTATCTTCGCGGCTGCAGGGGCACTGATACATTGCAAATGTATCTATAATTTTTGATGTTTCATGCGTGGTTTTATCCACTTTCTTGTGTTTTGTTCCAACTTTGGAGTACTTTTCATATGATTTCTTGGACTAACCTATTAACAAGAGCCACAGTGCCAGCTGCCTGTTTTCTGCTGTTTTTGGTTCCAGGAAAGTCAGAAAATGAATATTCTCGGAATTGGATGGGACAAAAGCCAAAGTGCCTATTTTTTCGGAAGTCATCAGATGCCAGAATACGAGACGGAGAGGGGCCAGAGGCCGCCACACCACCTGGCCACGCGGCTAGGCTTGGCCCGCGCCACGGCGTGGTGTGGTGGCCCCTAGCACCCCCTCGGCCTCCCCTTCCGCCTATATATTACCCTCAGGACGAAAACCCTAAGGGCCCGATCAAAAATCCACGAAAGAGTCTGTAGCCACCGTCATCTCCATCCCTAGATCGGGAGGGATCTAAAGCTCTTCCCGGCACCATGTCGGAGAGTGGAATTCACCCTGGAGGCCTTTTTCATCACCATGCAAGCCTCTGGTTTGATGCGTGAGTAGTTCATCCTTGGACTACGAATCCATGTAGTAGCTAGATGGCCGGTTCTCCTCCTTTGTTCTTTCATGTCTAGATCTTGTGAGCTCCGTTCATGATCAAGATCATCTATTTGTAATTCTGCATGTTGTGTTTAGGGGATCCGATGGATATTGAGATGCTATTTCAGATTCATTATTAATTCTATCATGTCTTTGTTATTTGTGATCTTGCATGCTTTCCGTTGTTAGTAGCTATCTTGGCCAAGTAGATGCTAGCAACTCCAAGAGTTAGTATTTATGCTTGATAGTGGGTTCATGCCTCTGGTAATCTGGGGAAGTGACACAAATCTCTAAGGTACTAGATGTGTTGTTGCTACTAGGGAGAAAACAACAAGCCTTTGTTCATAGAACAATCGTATTGTTTACTTTACACGCAGTTCGTAAAGCAATAATCTGTTGCTTGCAACTTAATACTCGAGGGGGTTCGGATGATAACCTGAAGGTGGATTATTAGTCATAGATGCAGTTGGATGGCGGTCTATGTATTATGTTGTAATGCCCAATCAAGTCTCAAAGGAGTCAAGATGATTAGTATATGCATGTATTGCTTTCTCGATGTTTGTCAATTGCCCCACTGTAATTTGTTCATCCAGTATGTTATATATCTAAGGAGAGCCACCTCTAGTGAACTATGGATCCCTGTCCTTTTCTTTACATACAATCTATAAACTGTTTACTTCTTTGTGTTTACTTTCTGCAAATTATTACTTCTTTCCATTCGATACGTTTAATCCTTTGTTTTCCGCAAAACACGGTGAGATTGACAACCTCATCGCAAGTTGGGGGAAAAGTTCTGTGGTTGTGTTGTGCAGGTCTCCATGTTGCTACTAGCACCGGTAGTGCGCGCTGCCAAGGCTCAGCTAGTAACACCTTTGGGGTGTTTCCTTGCTCCTACTGGTTCGATTAAACCTTGGTTTCATAACTGAGGGAAACTTGCTGCTGTGCTCATCATACCTTCCTCTTGGGGTTCCCAACGAGCTCTACATCAACACCGCCATCAAGCATTTTTCTGGGCGCCGTGCATTGAGCCATCAAGCATTATTCTAGCGCCATTGCCGGGGAGTCAAGGACATCTTCACAAGGGGAGTCCCTCATAACCAATCTCTTTACTTTGTTATTTCTGTTTTGCTTAGTCTCTTTTCTGCTTTGTTTTGCTTGTTTTCGTTATCAAAAACACAAAACAAATTAGTTTTACTAGTTTGCTTTCTTATTTGAAAACACAAAAAAATGACTACTCCTGAAAACACTAAGTTGTATGACTTCACTAGCACCAACAACAATGATTTTATGAGCACACCTATTGCTCCACCTGTGCCTGAAGATACTTTCTTTGAGATAAAACCTGCTTTACTCAATCTTGTTATGAGAGAACAATTTTCTGGTATTGGTAATGAAGATGATGCTTCCCATCTAAATAACTTTGTTGAACTTTGTGAGATGCAAAAGCATAGGGATGGAGATGGTGATATTATTAAACTGAAATTGTTTCCTTTCTCTTTGAGAGGAAAAGCTAAAGAATGGTTGAATTCCTTAACTAGGAATAGTATTGATTCTTGGAGTAAATGCAAAGATGCTTTTATTGGAAAATACTATCCTCCTGCTAAGATTATATCCATGAGAAGTGAAATAATGAAGTTTAAACAACTTGATAAGCATGTTGCTCAAGCTTGGGAAAGAATGAAATCTTTGGTAAAGAATTGTCCCACTCATGGACTGACTGCTTGGATTATCATCCAAACTTTTTATGCAGGATTGAACTACTCTTCAAGGAACCTATTGGACTCTGTTGCTGGAGGTACCTTTATGACCATCACTTTGGGTGCCGCAACAAAACTTCTAGACAATATGATGGTTAATTATTCTGAATGGCATACTGAGAGAGCTCCACAAGGTAGGAAGGTAAATTTTGAGGAAACTTCCTCCTTGAGTGATCAGATTGATATTATTATGTCTATGCTTATTAATGGGAAAGCCCATATTGATCCAAATAATGTTCCTTTAGCCTCTTTGGTTACTCAAGGAGAGCAAGTTGATGTGAACTTCATAAGAAATAATAATTTTGGCAATAATGCTTATAGGAGTAATTTTGGTAACAACAATTATAAGCCATATCCTCCCAATAATGGTAATGCTTATGGAAATTCTTACAACAATAATAGGAGTGCACCCTCTGAACTTGAAGTTATGCTTAACGACTTTATTAGTAAGCAAACTGCTTTCAATAAAACTATTGAGGAAAAACTCTATAATGCTGAAAGAAATATAGCATCTTTAGCTGAAGCTCAAACTACTTTGAATAAAATTGCTGCTAAACCTAAAACTAATGATAATCCCTTTGCAGCTACTAATGCTATACAAGTAAGAATTGATGAAAATGTTAGACTATTAGCTGAATTACATGCTAAGTGGCAAAGAGAAGATGAAATTGCTAGAAACATTAGTGTTTCTACTATTACCACCACTAGTGTTGAGGCTAGTAATAGTTCTACTACTTTATATGATAAGTATGATTTTGATCTTGATGGTTGCAATATCTCTGAAGTTCTTAAGTTCCTACAAAATCTTGCTAAAAGTCTTAATGCTAGTGCTATGAACATGGCCTTTACAAAACACATTACTGATGCTCTCATAAAGATTAAAGAAGAAAAGATGAAACATAAAGCTTCTATTCCTATTAACAAGAAGATGGTTGGGAACCCATCATTAATATAAAAGTGAATGACTTTGATTTCAAAGCTTTATGTGATCTTGATAGTAGTGTTTCTATTATGCCTAGAAGGATTTATGATATGCTTGATTTTCCTCCACTTGAAGATTGTTATTTTAATGTCCCACTTGATGATAATGCTAAAAATAAACTCATGGGGAGTCTTAATGATGTTCTTATTATGGTTAACAATGCTTATGTCCCTGTTGATTTCTATGTTTTGGATGTTGAATACAATGCTTCTTGTCCTATTACTTTGGGAAGACCTTTTCTTAGAATTGTTGGGGCCATCATTGATATGAAAGAAGGCACCATTAAATATAAACTCACACTCAAGAAAGGTATAGAACACTTCCCTAAGAAGAGATAGAAGATTTATTTTGCTTCTCCTATGAAAACAAAATTTGGTCTTAATGCTTCTTCATTTGAGAACACTTGATTCGTTTTCTTGCTTCTTATGCCTAACTTAAAGGCGTTAAAGAAAAGTACTTATTGGGAGATAACCCAAAAGTTTTAGACGAGTCTTGGAAGTTATTACCTCTGTAATAACCTCTCCTTATCCTTTTTATTTGCTTTTTGTGCCAAGAGTAACCTCTAATGAGAGAGAAGTAATGATTGGGAAAGTTGCTGTCCCAAAACAGATTTCTATGCTTCACCGTAAACATTCGTGTAAAATCTCTGAACGTCTTTTTGAGGCGTGAATTTTTGCGCTTCTGCCCCAGGTTGTTATCTAACTTTCCTTAGTTCAACACTTTTTGATTTGAGCAACATAAGGTCTTCAAAAAAATTCGTCTTTAACCGCTGGTCTGTTTTGACAGATTTCTGCCATTTTCTGCATTTGCTTCTTGTTGGTTCCTTTTTAAGTTCTTTTGGGGAATTGAGCTTTTTGAGGGAAGTGATACAGTAGATAGTGTTCTAATGGAAGTTTATTTGGTGTTAGAACTGAACCTTGAGACTTATTTATCTTGAGTGCACTAATGTTGCTAATAAAGATTGTGTGAAGTTTTGTATGAAGGAAAAAATTTCAGGTGTATGGAAGGAATGAGTAATCAGATGAAGGATGGACTAAATCTCAAGCTTGGGGATGCCACGCGTGTCACCCCAAGAAATATCCAATAATTACAAGCGTCAAATCTTGGGGATGCCCAAGGCATTCCCCTTGTTCATCAAAAAAAATCCCAGGTTTCTTCCAAATGCTTCATTTTTATTGTTTCATGCACAGTTGTGTTGTTCTTGGAGCGTCTTCTTTTTCGTTTTGGTTTTGGTTTTGTGTTTGCTCGGTTTGCTTAGTTTGCTGAATAAATTGGTTGGACCCCCTCTTTCATACATTGGTTTGCAAATAGTTTGGTTTGGTTTGGAAAAGAGTAGCAAAGTTCATGCTTATGTGGTAAAAAGAGCTTGTTTTTTACTGTGGCCTATGCTTTGTCATGCCATGCTTGATATTGTTTTGGCTTTATGCTTAGTATTATTTGTTGTAGCATGACTTGTTGTTAACCATTGAGATTGCTTAATGTGCCTTGGATGAATCATGCGTTGTTTTAGCATATTAAAGCATAGTATAGTGGTATTCTCCTTTGATGCTTTATTTGGGTTGACTTGGCGCATGCTCACACCAAGTTATGACTATCTCAAGTCACCATAGCCTTTATGATCCTTTAGTTTTCAACTTGTAGTATCACTTTATGCTTTGATCAATGATGTTTTGTCGCTCTGCATGATTATGGCCATTATTGCTATCTTAGTTTGTCGCTCCTAGTCTTTTGCTAGCCTCCACAACAAAGTATGAGTTCCACTCATGCATCCAACTCCCTAAACCAAGTTATTCCAAAGAGTCCACTATACCTACCTACTAGCTTATGCTATTCCAAGTATATTCATGCTTTTGTTTACCTTCCAAATTAAACTTGTTATGAGAAAACTAGTGATTAAAGCTCTCACGATCTTGATGGCACACTTTACTTTTCTTGCCCTTAATAAACTTGAACCATTGTGTCGTCTATTTTGTATATGCTTGCACTTATTTTTTGGGAATTAGCAGAACCATGCTTTCATGGGGAATTCTTTCAACATTCCACTTGGTACTTGTACCTAGTTAATATCATGCTCTTTTGTATATGGATGTCGTCGGTGTGAAATGAAAGGGGAGCTTGTAAGTCCATGGAGTTATGTATATGTGTTAGAGAAACGCCCGGGCCGCTGGTCTAATCCATGCTAACATGGTGGAAACCTGCAGCGTAACCATAATGAGCTGTCTATGAAGCATTCTTCTTATAAAAAAGAGAGTCCTATATTGAGAAAAAAAGAGAAAAGTGAAAAAAAGATACTATGAAAAGATGAAAGAGAGAAAAAAGCACCATATTCCCATGGTAAATAAGAAGAATGCTGAGATGCTCGTTGTCTACTTGCCTTGTCATTTTGATATGGCGATTCTTCCGTATCATCGGGCAAGGGGTACCCCGTTGGCGGTTCTCCATGATACACATGTACTTACGATGACAAGAACTTACCGGTGACTAAACTTGAGTAGCATGAGGAGCGCCCTCGTATACAAGGGACATGAGATTTCTGACTTATACTTCGTCAAGCATGTACACCATAGTTTGTTCACTTTAACCTTAATCACTTCAAGATGCTTATGATAGGGGCGATGAGAGCTGAAAGCTATAAGTACCCTAATTTTTGGAAGCTCTTTATGAGACTTGAATCCCTACTTCCTTTTATAAAAAGGCCTTTCTTCCACCATATTATTGAGTCTCCACCTTCTAACTTTATGCACCTACTTTGAGAGAATAGTGGCCATTCTTAGTTCTATGTGCATTGTCCCAAGACTAGTTGATTGATGCATACTTTGATATTGCTTGTTTTACACTATTGTATCTAGTCACTCTTATGAACTTTGAAGGTGTCCTATGCATTTTTATTTGCTATTCTTTGAGGGACAAGCTGAATACTATTATGCTATGTTTTCTTTATGTGAAACAAACAAACGTCTTGCAAAGCATTATTATTCATGGATCTTTTATTTGTGCCTTTTCATGTTGCATCATAAGTTTCTTTGCTTATTGCTAGAACTTTGTCTTTCATGTTATGATTGAAGTACTATGATCCTAGCTTTGAATGTTTTACAAATACTTTGATCAAGTCTTTGATGGTGCATGTCACCTAAAAATTTATTCTTTCTTTTTATCACTTACCTACTCGAGGACGAGTAGGAGTTAAGCTTGGGGATGTTGATACATTGCAAATGTATCTATAATTTTTTATGTTCCATGCTTAGTTTTATCCACTTTCTTGTGTTTTGTTCCAACTTTGGAGTACTTTTCATATGATTTCTTGGACTAACCTATTAACAATAGCCACAGTGCCAGCTGCCTGTTTTCTGCTGTTTTTGGTTCCAGGAAAGTCAGAAAATGAATATTCTCGGAATTGGATGGGACAAAAGCCAAAGTGCCTATTTTTCCGGAAGTCATCAGATGCCAGAATTCGAGACGGAGAGGGGCCAGAGGCCGGCCATACCACCTGGCCGCGCGGCCAGGATTGGCCCGCGCCAGGGGGTGGTGTGGTGGCCCCTGGCACCCCCTCGGCCTCCCCTTCCGCCTATATATTGCCCTCGGGACGAAAACCCTAAGGACCCGATCAAAAATCCATGAAAGAGTTTGTAGCCGCCGTCATCTCCATCCCTAGATCGGGAGGGATCTGAAGCTCTTCCCGGCACCCTGCCGGAGAGGGGAATTCATCCTAGAGGCGTTCTTCATCACCATGCAAGCCTCCGGTGTGATGCGTGAGTAGTTCATCCTTGAACTACGGATCCATGTAGTAGCTAGATGGCTGGTTCTCCTCCTTTGTGCTTTCATGTATAGATCTTGTGAGCTCCGTTCATGATCAAGATCATCTATTTGTAATTCTGCATATTGTGTTTACGGGGATCCGATGGATATTGAGATGCTATTTCAGATTGATTATTGATTCTATCATGTCTTTGTTATTTGTGATATTGCATGCTTTCCGTTCTTAGTAGCTATCTTGGCCAAGTAGATGCTAGCAACTCCAAGAGTTAGTATTTATGCTCGATAGTGGGTTCATGCCTCTGGTAATCTAGGGAAGTGACAGAAATCTCTAAGTTAATAGATGTGCTGTTGCTACTAGGGAGAAAACAACAATCCTTTGTTCATAGAACAATTGTATTGTTTACTTTACACGCAATTCGTGAAGCAATAATCTGTTGCTTGCAACTTAATACTGGAGTGGATTCGGATGATAACCTAAAGGGGGATTATTAGTCATAGATGAAGTTGGATGGCGGCCTATGTATTATGTTGTAATGCCCAATCAAGTCTCAAAGGATTCAAGATGATTAGTATATGCATGTATTGCTTTCTCGATGTTTGTCAATTGCCCCGTTGTAATTTGTTCACCCAGCATGTTATCTATCTAAGGAGACCCACCTCTAGTGAACTATGGATCCCAGTCCTTTTCTTTACATACAATATATAAACTGTTTACTTCTTTGTGTTTACTTTCTGCAAACTATTACTTCTTTCCATTCGATACGTTTAATCCTTTGTTTTCCGCAAAACACGGTGAGATTGACAACCTCATCGCAAGTTGGGGACAAAGTTCTGTGGTTGTGTTGCGTAGGTCTCCATGTTGCTACTAGCACCGGTAGTGCGCCCTGCCAAGGCTCAGCTAGTAACCTTTGGGGTGTTTCCTTGCTCCTACTGGTTCGATTAAACCTTGGTTTCATAACTGAGGGAAACTTGCTGCTGTGCTCATCATACCTTCCTCTTGGGGTTCCCAACAAGCTCTACATCAACACCGCCATCAAGAATTTTTTTGGGCGCCGTGCATTGAGCCATCAGGCAATTGTGACAACAACACCTTATTCGTTGGAGTAATTGGCATGTCAACCCTTGTCTTGGTGGACACACTGGTGGGGCCTGCTTCTTCAGTTTCTTTAGACTTGGGCACACTAGCAGGGGTATCAGTAGTGGCCATTACTATATGTGATATAATATCCTGGGGGTCGGGCAGTGGCGTATTGGGGCAACTTCTTTTTTGGGGGTGGCGCTTCTTGTGAGAAGTGCGCCATATTTGTTGAAGCTGGCACAACACCACTGATTGAGGTGTTGGCAGGCACACTCGTGGGCGGGGTACCTATCACTTCGGTTTATAAATGATCATCATCAGCCTGAAACACCGGTGCTTCCTTGATGTTGGGAGTTAGTGTTGTCGGTGAGAGGTGTGTCGAGGCTAGGATAGCTTGCCACTAGACGAAGGTGCCCTTTGCTTTCTTCATTGGGAGGGACCGGAAAAGAGATGCCATTACACCCCTGTTGGACATCATCAATGTTGACCCTAGAAAAACCGTCACGAAGAGGATAGTTGTGTACCATGTGCCCTTTGGTTGGTGGATTCACTAGCGCCCAGGCAGCCGGCTCAGGTCGATCCGAGCCTACTTTCCTTGCTAGAAGCTAGCAGACGGTGGCTACCTACAAAAAAGAATTAGGTTAACTAGCATGCCCTATGACAATGCATAATTCATTTGAGTTAATACATGCTTTGGATTATCAATGGGTTTAATTACCTCTATGTGATCACAAGGATAGCTGATCACGCCAGCGTCTGTACTAGTGTCTGTACTAGAACTGATGACGAGTTGGGAAGAAGCACAATTGTCAGAACTGGAGGAGGCTGTAGGACAAGCGATGGTGGAACGGGATGACTAGTCAACTCCAATTCCATTATTACCTCTACAAGTATTTCCGCTTTCATTTTTTCTCATATCTCTTTTTCATAAAGCTCATTCTTAGCTTTTTTGCGAGCACGCTTGTCCTCCAACTTCCAATCGTGTCATGCTTTCCACCGGGCAATGGAACTTACCCCCCTCGTGCGACCATGGTGCTCTGGGCCCAACACCACTAGGAGGACATCTCCCTTGAAGACGCCTGCTTCCTTCTTAACATCCTTCTCCACCTATAAAACAAATTAATCAAGCCTTTAGGCCAAAGGGTGAATTTGTTGATGAAATAATCATCAATTCTACCTAACATGTGAAGCCTCACCAATTTTTCATATGCTTCGATGCCCTCAGTCCTAACTAAAGTTGGCACACCGCCCTTTTTTGTCACATTTGGCACTTGCTCTAGTCCACTCTCTTTCCCTCTCGTCTCTAATATGTCCAAATGGTTTTGGCTCTCCGGCTGCCGCTGCATCTAAATCGTGTAGTTCTCATTTACGGACCAGGCCCGCATACCCAGTAGTCCCCATTCTATGGTGGTTGTTGAATAACAAGGCATGTTCTCTTGCTTTTTGGCTCTTTATTTTAAACTCTGCAGATTTTTTCTGCACCACAAACTCATCCCAAGCCCCTTGGGTGATATGTGAGTACAGATCAAGGGGCTAGTGTTTTTATCCATGAACTCCGTCACGAGCCTGGACTTTCATTGCTTCCAAGCCTTGCATGCGAGCATTATAGCTGCTCGCTAAACATGTGGCAAGTCCTTCAGTCGGGTGTTGAAATACTTGAGAATTTCTGCCTTGACGTCATCACGAGCGGTCTTCGATAATTTCCTCCATCTCATAATGGTGATGGGCACTCATTCTCATGCCACAACCCCACAAATCCTCGAGAATTTTTTTCTTCCACTACCCAGCTTCAATGGAACACCATTTTTCCGATTGATTTGTGTCACGGTGAACTTACACTCTGGTCAACTTGATTTCCCACTATTGTCACCTTTTCGGTTTTTCCCCTTCTGGTTCGTGTAGATTTCGACGGCAGTAGGCCAGGGTCACTCCTGCTTATGTAGAAAATCAATATAGATATAGATAACACACAAAATAATAGTATACTAACTAAAAATATGCACTTCATCGTGTAAGAATTATATTAGGCGCTCTTAGTACTTGGGACTAAACCATTTTCTGCTACTAAACTGTAACGAGACAATGTACTTACAATTAAGAATGTGTATATAGTTACAATATATCCTATTTTTTAAGGAAAAGGTCCTAAAGGTAACTAAAAACAAAATTTGCAAATACTCTCACCGTGTCAGGCATGATGGCGACTCTGGCCCTTCTTGGATATCTTCAGTATCGTCAGCGGTGGCTTCCGCTAAGCGGTGAGAATGCCAGAGCGGCGAGGGCACCACGGATCCCGACATCGGGGAGGAGCAAGCAAGCGAGATGGATCAGTGCGTGCACAGTCACTTTGAGAAGCCCCTCCGGTGGTGGTGGAGAAGGGGTGGAATGGCCGGTGTGGGAGCCGCTAGATCTGTGTGCGCGATAGATTGGCCTGCGGTGGGGAGGACGGGTGGGGAGGACGGTGGCGGCGAGGGTTTGAACACTACGGGTCGGGCTGGTCGGGCATGGAATTAGGAAAAGATGCCTTGTCCCCCTCCCCCCGGTTTTTCCCAAAATTTTGATTTTTCCACCATCGCCTCAGAATATTTGGATACAGGTCCTCGCAGGATGTCAAAATATATAACCATCTCTAAGAGGCAACTCCGCCTGCTGTGAAAGAGTAATGTTCAGACAACCTGGATTTATTCGGACACTCCAGGTTAGGAAAAATTCTAAAATCTGCAAATTATTCGAAATTAAAAGGTAATAAAGGTTGAATATGTGATTAGTAGCATAAAATGAATTCCTATGCCAACAAATAAGTTGATACGCTGAAAAAAGTACGTGACATAGTAAAAACTTTGGAGTTCACCGTAGTAAGTATGATACTTATGCTATTGATGTACTCGTTACAAAGCAATATCGGTGCTAGTGTTTTAGAATTGACTAATATTTTTACCACACAATCTAGGTACCATAAAATGAACTAATTGCAAGTTCCATAATTATGAGTATTTTTATACTTTATTAAAAATAAAAATGAACAAATGGCAAGTTTCATGAACAAATAGGAAATATTTTTTTCATATTCTGAAAAATCACATTTCCAATATTACGTGGTATGTTTAGTTATATGATTACAATTCCCAAGTCTAGACAAATATTTATTGAAAAATACTAGTAAAACTAAATTCGGGCCTCCGGATTTATCTAGACACTACAGATTGGAACCAACTCCGGATTTATCTCGTGTGTTGGATCTCCCTTGGACGGTCATCACTCACTGCCTACCTCTTCTTCAGGGATCATACCGATTATTATTTCCTATCCCGCCGTTCGCCGCCAGTCAAACCCTATCCTGTCGTCCGCCTCCAGTCAAACCCTATCCTACCGGCCGCCACCACTTGAACCATATACCGCCGGCCGTCACCATTTAAACCCTATCATGCCGGCCGCCGCCACTCAAACCCTATCCAAACGTGTTCGCCGCCTCTCGTGTGACCGCGATTCCACCGCAACCCTCTCCTTGCTAGCCTACGCCTCCACCATCCTCCTTGCTAGCCCACGCCTCCCCGCCACTACCTTGTCGGAAGTGTGGTCGCAATCTCATCGAACGGAGATGTCGTCGGACAAATCAGGTACAAACTTCCCTGATCGATTTCTTGAAATCTCTCTCGTTTACCAGTATATTTCTTGATTAAATCTCTCTTAGTGCTAGTAGATCCCGTACTGATTCAGCGCAAGATTCAGTTTCAGAAGTTAGTTGTTTACTACGATTTAGTTTTGTCAGAGTTAGGATAGTCAGTTATTGCATCTTAATATATTTATCCAACTCACACTTGAATAATGTATACATAACAAATCTGTTCATATTTCGTAGAGTTCATATTTCCTATAATTTTTTATCTTATACAATAGGTCCAAGTGAGCATGTGGTTACGAAGAAGAAAGGGAAAGGCACAAGGTTCTGAACAAGAAAGGGAATAGGCACGTGGTTGCGACGACTGAGGTGAATAGGAAGACAAATCCTAAAAGAACTGCTGCAAAGAGAGATGCAACCGATATAGCAGGCAACTCATAAAACCCCTCCACAAAGAAGGTCATAATTGCAGCTCCCAAAGTAGCATTGCCTAAAAAAAGTAGAATCTTGATGAAATTGCTGAAGAGCTAGTACGAAGCACTTCATTGGGTTGAAAATTAGTATGAGGCTAAGATAGATAAAGGTACCAACAGATAGTTCTTCACATTAAATCAGTAGAAGGTCTTTGAGATGATTCTCCAACTTAAAACTAAGGTTTCTCCCCAAAGGGCAATTGACTTTAAACACATCAAGAAAAACAAGGAAAGATTTGTCAACATATTTGAAGCATGTGATCGCCTAGGCTTAGTGAAGATCATGGAGTTCAAGTGTCACTACAATGAACAAGTGGTCATACAATTATATTGTACCCTCTTTCTTGAGAAGGATGATTATAGAAATTTTCGGTGGATGACCGATAACAAAAAATACCATGCCCCACTTAGTGAATTTGCTACAACTCTTGGAATCAATATGGTTGATCCAGATTATAATAATTTCATCTGTCTCCATGATGACTGCACAAAGAAGCCCAATGAATTGAATGGCTGCTATCATCCAGCTTCGCATCCTGAGGGTAATGTGGTTGTGCATGGGCAAATTGGTGGGCTCTTGCCCTTATTTGACAAATTGCACAAGCTTTTTTGGTGGACCTTGTTCCCAAAGTCGGGAGACTCCTCTAGCATATATGGATATGCAAAAAACCTCATCTGGTTTATCCTAGAAAGGAAAGAAGGAAATATTGATGTTACGGATCTCTTGTATCAAGAGATAAGGAGTAACATGGTTGATCGTCGTAGGTCACTAGTGTATGCTCCATACATTCATGCATTCATTCAGCATGTCACTAAATTACAGTACAACTCTGGCATGTGCTACAAGAAGCATTGTATTCACATACCCTCCCTTAACAATCCTATCAAAAGTGTGACCAAGAAATGACAGTGGAACAGGGCTCCAAGAGATGTGGAGTGTCTAGATATTCCTAGATCTTCTACCTACGAGAACAACAGGACGCAAGAGCGACTCATTAGAGTTCTACGAACGTGGCATGCCATCTACATGGAAGATGAGGACAAGTGTCATAGGGATTGTGCTAGACTGAAAGAGAACAACAGGATGCTGAAAGCATTAATTAGGCACAACAAAATTGATATGCCGACTCTAGCCGGGTCCGAGGAGAAGGGGAGTGATATTTCTAATCAATATGCTATATTTGCGCCTAGTGATGATGCAGAAGATGAAACATCGGAACGGCCTCCTGTTGACGATGAAGTCAGTGATGATGATGAAGTCGACGATGATCTATCGTTCTACATATTGCATCATTCATCAAACTTTGTTGTATATGTGTCGGGGTGATTTTGTGCTTGTTCTAGAGTACCTTTGAACTACTTATATTTATCGTAGATATGGGTTTAATTATTAACTTTTGAACTGCTACTATATATTATGGAGTATGAGATGTATATACTTCAGAATGGGCACAACTATGTCTTCGGGTCGCCGCCGGCCATGCTCCGTCATGGCCTCCTAGTCCCACCTTAGACGGGTTATTTTAATAACCACCTCTAACAGTTGCTACCTCCGACGGATTGTTCAAAAATCGCCTCTGAAGTTGCAACATCAGACGGACTGATTTCTTAATAGCCTCTAAAAGTTTATTCGAGACGTTTGTTAAACATGATTGCCTCTATGTTGTGCCATATTCTAATCCTCTAGCCACTCCAGAAATCCACTAACGGCCTGATAAACGCCCTGGATATAGTAAATGTCGATAATATATCATAATATGTTTGGATTATTCCAAATATTCTTCATAACTACTTAGAAATTTATTACAAATTCATAAAAATGTTTGGATTAGTCGTACAAATTCATTCTCCTGATTCTTGATCGCGAATGTGATCTTCATGTTGGTCCCTTTGCTTGATTGAGAACGAAGGACTAGGAACATCATCGATATTGTTGTAATCTTCCTCAGAGAACACACCATCCACACCGATGATACTCCTCCTTGATGGCATAACTACATGTCTCTTCTTATTCCTCGGGTTGATGATGTAGAACACTTGATGAACCAGGTTAGCTGGTATGGATGTCTCGTTCTTGTAAGAAGCACGATTGAGGTTCACAATAGTTTTGCCATCGTCATTTGGATCCACCTGATTCACATGAGCCCAATGACAAAGGAATTATGGAAACTTGAAATCCACATAGTCTAGCTCCCAAATCTCTTCTATGTATCCATAGTAGAGCTGTGTCATTTCTTCATTATTTTCTTCAATTTCCTCTAAAACTACATAATACCTTCAATCCGGATTCACCGGATTCACGGATGTAGTATAATGGCATTTTCCCTAGAAGACCTAGTTTAACCGAACCTTGGAAAGCAATGCTAAAAGGAAATAAAAGGACACGTCTACAATACTTTGTTTGTTTCTTTCCTTAGTTTATCGGACAAATCTAGTTTACTTTTATAATGGGTTGAATCAATGGATGGAGATAGGCCAGGGTTGAAGATTCACCTGCAGCTGCACATCATATGGGATCAAAGTTAATAATAAGCATAGTCATGTGTAATGGTTGAATAGGGATAATCTCTTGTGGGCAACACATCCTAATATACTAGTGCCCCCGTGAGGCAGCAGGCATAGAAATAGTATTTTAATCCAACCGAGTGCACACCGAAGCAACGGGCTACAAACGATTATTAAGTGTAAAACAAAGATCAAAGCATTAAATGGTGATGTTGTTGTTATCTCGAATGGGTCGCTAAGATAAGACCGTACTACCCTTTCTATCACTGCGGTTCCTATGAGATCGCCGCTAGCCAAGTATCTCACCTCAAGCCTTTATCAATCTATGGGATCTTGGGTACCTACAAGTCCATAGATCGAGGCAAGAGACAAAGAAACAAAAGATACAAATCTCTATTTGCAAACAAAACACAATACTCCCATGAATTAGATGAACATAATTGTTGCGAGGTTTCTCCCCAACCAGCAGCCTGTGAGGACTACTCACTCATAACAAATATATTGGAGATAGAAAAAATCGTACAAATGCTTAGATTGAAATCGAATATTGTTATAATGGTCACCAAATCACAAAGAGATCTAAAGTACAAAGCAATGGTTATGGCTAATGGAGGGGATGGATGATGGAAGTGATGAACAATGGCGTGGATCTCCTTTGGTGGTGTTGTGATGTAATTTGAGAATGGCGGACCTCTGGTCATTGGCTAGAGCCTCAAAATATATAGGCGTCTTCATGAAAGTTGTATAGTTTAACGAGACAATGTCATCGCCACATGGTACAGGTGGACGGTACGGGCGGCCCCTGCCCGTTCTAGTGGTCGTTAAGCTTGCAGATGCCATGAAATGACTTCCCAATTACTTGGCCGTGTGGATTTCCTCAAAAATCTTCATTATGACTCCTGATTTCGCATTAAAAAGCGTGATTTCTTGCAAAACATAATTCGAAGCAAGGTTTTGCATATCTTTGCAATTATTAGTCATTAGTGGAAAGGATTGAGAGTTTCTTGCCAATTGCTTGACCAAAAATAATGTTTAAACACGGTGGAAGATGGCCATTTTTGGATCCATCACTACACCACTGTTTTGCGTCATTGTTGTATTATCTTTTATCTTCGTAGAACATGTGTACCCGTTGATCTTGTACACCTGAAACTGTCTGATCTCCCATGTAGGGCTTCTTGCTAGAGCAGCAATTCTGGGATCTTTTGCTTCAACATCACGTAGTCGATCACTGAACCAACTGTTGAACTCCTCGACGTGGAGTGTCTCGATCGAATGTCGATGGAGATGCATTGCTCGTAGACTATCACGGTGTTCTTCCATATACGAAGCAATTTCGTGCATGTGCTTCATCACAAAAAAGTGTGCCTGATTATATTTTGTGTGAGTTGGCATGAACTTGATCTTTCCACTCGTTTCAACACCAGTAAGCTTCCCCTCCTGGACAGACCTAGGCATCCCTACCGGGTCAAGACATGCCATGTAATCAAGACAGAACTCAACGACCTCTTCGGTTACATAGCCCTCGATGATGCTTCCCTTTGGTCATGCTCGATTCCTAACATAGGGCTTAAGAATTCCCATGTAGCGTTCAAATGGGTACATGCTTCACAGATATATGGGACCACACATCTTTATCTCATGCACAAGGTGGACAATGAGATGTACCATGATATCCAAATTGCACAAAGTCTCCACCACTCCGGTTTGTAGCTCATCCAACTTACTAGAATCAATCACCTTCTGAGAAATTGTGTTGAAAAAATCACACAAACGCGTTAGAGTGTCTCAAACATGTGATGTCAAGACATTCATTATCACGACAGGGAGCATCTGTGTCATCAAAACATGGCAAATGTGAGACTTCATACATGTTACTCTGTTTTCTGTCTTTGGAAGAATCCTTTGCATGTTGGCAGCACAGTCTGTTGGAAAACGCATGCCATATAGAGAATCACAAAAACTTTTTCCCTCTACTTTATCGCAAACATAACACATAGGGGCTGGCTTTCCTTGAGAATCAACCTCAGGTAGGTTTTCTGCTCTAATTTTGGCAGCTTCAAGTCATGCATTTGCACTATCTTTTGTTGTGTCCTTCATGTTGAGCAATGTCCCTATTATGCTTTCTAACACATTCTTCACAACATGCATCACATCGATGGAATGTCAAATGTTGAGATGCTCCCAATAAGGTAAGTACCATAGTATTGATCTCCTCTTCTATACCGATTTTATTTTGCGAGGCGGGTCATCTATATCTATTTATTTTTATTTTTATTTGTCCTTGCCTTTGCCATTGCCTCTTCCCTTACATTTGAATCGTCCTTTTCCATGCACAACTTTCAAGTGTTTAAGTTGATCATAGATCCGACTGCCTTTTAAAATTGGAGGAGTCAAATCATTCTCACAAGTGTTATCAAAAATTTTCTTCAGGGTCCGATGTTTATGACCCTTTGGCAAAAACCTTCGAGTCCACATGTACACCATTTTCTTACACTCATGCAAATACCTACTTGTTGTCTTGTATAGGCACTGGACACACACATAGGTCCCTTTTATAGCCTATTTAAAGGAGTCCCATAGCCTGGATAATCATTGATGGTTATGAATAAGATGCATCTCAGGGTAAAGTTTTCCTTCACATGTGCATCATATATTTTTACTCCTTCAATCCAAAGAAGTTTCAAAACTTCCACCAAAGGTGCAAGGCACACATCAATGTGGTCACCAGGTTGCTTGGGGGCCTGGATTAGTATTGCGAGCATGATATACTTTTGCTTCATGCATAACCATGGACAAAGGTTGTAAATTATGAGATTCACAGGCCAGGTGCTGTGGGTGGTACTATAGTTTCTGAACAGGTTCATTCCATTGGTGCTCAGTGCAAACCTCACATTTCTACAATCACCATCTAGACCCAAAGGCTTCAACCTATTGACGTTCCTCCACTATGGAGAGTCGGCAGGGTGTCTGAGCATGTCGTCCTGAATGCACTCCTCTGCATGCCAACAGATCAGTTTTGTCATATCCGGGTTTGCATATAAGCGTGTCAAACGAGGAATAATAGGCGTACCAACACACTTTTACCGGGATGTCCTTCGTATCCGGTTTTTTATGCTTTTTCTTGCTCACTTGGTTAGTGTCCAGGTCATCCTCACTACTGGTGTCATCTGAATATTAGTTGCCTCAACCTTGGGAACCTTGAACCTTGGAAATTTGCACACCAGACATTCACGCAAATTGATGTAGGCATCACCACGGTACAATATACAATCATTTTTACATGCATGTATTCTATGAACCTCCATTCCCAATGGACACACAATCCTCTCAACTTTGTAAAAACTATCTGGCTTGTGGTTTCCGGTAGGAAGAAAGTATTGTAAGAATGTTAACAACTTGCTTACACTCTTATCTAACCATCCGACCATTTGCTATATCTACATCAGTTCTAGCACATTAGCTAACTTTGTGTAGTGCGGCTTACACCCATGGTACATTGGTGTCTCCGAGTCTTTGATCACGCAAGCATATTTATCGTGCATTTTTTTATCCTCACAATTTTGTTTCAACTCCCGCAACATGTGACTCACATTGTTTTCTTCAACATCTTCCATGTTCTCTTGCGACGATATATTGTCCATGTCATTTATTTGACCAACCTCATCATCAGTTGATGGAAATATGCTGGTAATCTCAACATCATCCATGTTGGCATCCTCAAAAGCATCACCCTCCTCATTAGCATCACCCTCCTCATATGTACTTTGTCGTACTTCTCCGTGTTGGGTCCAACAATCATACCCCGCCATGAATCCCCTTTTGATCAAATGTGTCTGAATTTGTGAAATGCTTGTAACACTTTGCATGTTTTACAGTCACATCACGCGCAAAGTATCCATGGTTCCTCTGTATGAACTGCATTCATTCCAGCTGTGTTTAAAAAGTCCACGACACTGTCAAGGTACACATCGGGCGCACGATTGCCCAGGTACATCCACCCACGGCCCATTTGCAAAATAAAACAAATTAATATACACAAGTAATAATATATGAATTCACATGCATTTAATACAACATTTATCCTAAAACAAACAGATGAAAATTGAAGTAATAAAAAAGCATTTTACCGAGATGTCTGGTTACATCCGGAGGGTCCAAATTCTCCTATTTATGACACGACCAAACCCTTCCACTCGCTTTCCTCCTCACTATTCTAAAGCCACCTTTCTGCCACGTGCCCTCTCTCTTCTCCCTCCTGAACCATTGCCGCCGGCTGCCCCCACCCATCACCGTACGCCGACTGCGGTGTAGATCGAGAACCCTAGCATCTAGATTTCGCTGCCACGAGGTGTCACAGACCTTAGATCTATGCTGCATGTGTACGTGTCGCCATGGTTAGGACAATGTGCGATAGCGAGATCCTCATCAACCTCGGGAATTAATCCTCCTCGTCGGATGAGGTACTAAGCTTCTAGCTTTCATCTCTCTAATTCTATTTGTCTTGAAATTTTGGATGCATCTGCTGAGCTTTTTCTGAATTCAATTTGTTTTTAATTTTTCTTGGAATCAGCCTATGACTACGGTATTCATGATGGATGTTCCCACTTTCAATGTTGTCTAGATGCAAAAATCACTATCCTAAGAGAATTGGGCTTTACAAGGGAGCGGAAGAGGAAGACATATGAAGAATTGACGAATACCAATGAAGAATTGAGAAAGATGGAACATAAGCTAAGGCTAGGTCATGAGACAATCCGAATGATGGAGCAAGTGATGCATGTAAAATGCATACATGAACTTTGTAGTTTGTTAACATGTTTTCCCATATATTTTCATCATATATAATGTTATATCCACATTTTATATTGAATTTTGGGGATTTACCAATGATCCCCTTTATTTTGGCTATAACCTGACAGGGCAGAAAAACCCTGTTTTCAATGTTTTTGACATTTCAGGACCTATACGAAGTCAAATGGACCTAAACTTTTGGAAATGGCAATATTTATCCACGAGAAGCATCTAGAGCACAAGAATCCCACCTAGAGAGACAGGAGGCCCAAATGATCATGGGTGGTGCGCCTAGCCTAGGTGGGCGCGCCACCCACCCTCCTTTCCTCCTCGGTCGTCCGATCACCCTGATTCTTTCGCCCACGGAGTTCTTTTGACCTAAAACCCCCTATATAAGGATCCATTAGGGAGTCCTTGAGGGAAAAGAGACCAGATACAAAAACAACACCAAACAGAGTCAGATCCAGCGAAGATTGGAGGGGGAAACTCGGCCATAGCCACCTCCGAGGGGATCTCCACCCTCTCCAACATCTCCATCATCACCATGATGAAGAGGGAGTAGTCCACCTCCGGGCTATGGGTTTGTTGCAGTAGATTGATCTATTTCTTTCTTGTTCTTCATAGATCTAGTACCATATGAGCTACCCTACATGATTATGGTCATATTTGTAATTCCTACGTGGTGTATCTTTGTTCTATGATTTGATATTTTAGATTGGAATCTATTTTGTGTAAGATGTATTCATAGATGCATATCATGTACACCGTTCTTAATTGCTTGTTTTGATCCAACTTTTATATAAGAACTTGTATGGGGAGAAGTGTGAATTAGATGGAGTAGCATGGTGGTAGTGATTGAATTGTGACAAACAATATTCAAGATCCACTTTGGTTTTTACCTTTATTTTGCTGCCTCACTAGGGATAGAGTGAAATCATGTGCTCTGGTTATCATGTGACAGTGTGATAATCTTGTTAGATCAAGGTAGCATATTTGCATTTCAAACATCATGTTATAGTACTAAAGCCATACTCTGATTTGTTCTTAATTCAAGATTGCATGGAGTTTCCCTTTCTTGAGGAGTATAAGAGAGATGTATTTCATCTCTATGTTAGAACCTGATGCCCATATTGATTCCTTATCAAACACATATAGAATTTCCATGAAGATTTATCATTGATGAATTGTTTTGTGATCATTGCAACTTAAAAAGAGAGTAGACATGTGAAACCATGAACCCCGGTCCAATTTTAATCATAAGAAACACCTTTCCACTTCATATAATATATTTTATATTTTCCACAATTTAATATTTCGAAAATACAAAAATACTTTCTCTACTTGCAATCACTCATAAAAACCCAAAAACAACTCTATTATCTTCCATATCATCTATTTTGCATTTCTTTACTTTAGTTTACTTTATATTTTATTTCATATTACTAATACGAAACCTTGTGCTTGACAATCACTTGGTGGAGTTGGGGACACAAGACAAATTACTTTACTTTACAAGTTGCTTGAAGAGGAGAAGACAAAAACCATTCCATCACCAATTCACCGAGAGTTCGGTATAAACCCTCGAGTCACCCTTGTGGGGAAAAGAAGCTTGCTAGAATACTCTGCACTTGGAGTCCCAATGAAAAGTGGCCACGATTATTGCCATCAAGAGTATTTTCTGGCACTATTGCCAGGGAGTTGGCGAAGGTACACCACAACTGCATCCTCATCAAGTTTTAAGAGAAAGTTTGAGGAACAAGGTATTTCTCGTGGCACTTGCAACAATTTTCTGGCGTTGTCATCTTCATCAACTTATGCAACAACCCAAGCTTCCATAATGTGATCACTAGAATGTTATATCACGAGAACAAGAAAAGAGTGCATGTCGGTAACGAGATCAAACTAGGTATGGAGATACCGATGATCGAATCTCGAACATGTAATGTATCGAGAGACAAAGGTATTTAGTTACAAGCGTTAAAGGTTCTCACGATCAGAGGAGTCATCGTTGAATGTGTAGGAGTCAGTACGGATCTCCAGGTCCCGCTGCTGATTATTGATCGGAGAAGGGTCTCGATCATGTATGCATTATTCGCGAACCGTAGGGTGGCACACTTAAGAGTTACCGAACACCATTTTGGAGCACATATGTTTCAGACGAAAGAATTGCATAGCGCAGGAATTGTTCAATAGAAACTAGAAATTGTTTCGGGTGAAATTGCAGAAGGTGGTTCTGCATGTGATATTGAAATATTGCAAGGGGCTATATGTGAATGTTTGTTAATTAAAGTAATTAACAAAATTCTGAATAAATTTAATAAAAAGAGTTTTATTAAATGATAGAGCATTAAATTTGGAGAAATTTAATGCATTTAAAGTGGAGACTTTAAAAGGGAATGTGAAGAGGCATTTTAATGTGGAGGGGTTACCACCACATGAATGGGGGAGGTGAGGGGTCACCCCCCCAAGAACCGGACATGGAGAGAGGGGTAACCCCCCCTCCTCCTATAAAAGGCCTCCCATTCCCTCCTTCACCCTCACACCTCCTTCTGAAGGATCTCTCTCCCCCTCTAGAATTATTTCCACATGGTCTCGGATTAGCGAGATACATGTTCTCGGTGGCATTTCGTCTGGAAGGAGTTGTTGCTTCCGCTGGATCGCTGGAGCGAGGAGGTGGAGGTTGTCCGGTGGCTTGAACGTGTGTGCGAGTGTGGATGCGCTACTGAGTTGCGGCGCTCGGCCTTCCTCACGATCTTGAGATCGGCAAGTGTACGACTACATCAACCACGAGTTCCTACTCATTAACAAAGCTCGTTGTCTACGAGGGTAAGTTCTCATTGGATGTATGTCCACCCGTTGCTTTGTACCTAGTATATAGATCTTGGCGTGTAGTTCACACCATAGGAAATTTTTTATTTTCTATGTTGCGGACCCAACACTTTCTACCATGAGTGGCTTGTTTTCTGATGATGTTAAGATGTGTACTTACTTTGTTGCCAAGATTTTCCCCTTTTCACTGAAAGGAGAAGCTAAAACTTGGTTTACTAATTTACCTCCTGGTTCTATTGATAGCCCTGAGTGCTTGATTAGTACTTTCCTGTAGAAATATTTTCCTCCTAGTGCTAGACATGCTATTTTGCAGGAACTTTTTGATTTTAAACAGGGAGAAAAAGAGGTATTCCCTAAATCTTGGGCAAGGTTTTGTGCTTTGATTCATGCACAAGCTGGAAGTCCATTACCTAAGAATGAGCTTCTTGATATATTTTATAATGGACTAACCGAAGAATCTAGACATACCTAGATTGTTGTGCTGATTGTGTTTTCAGGAATAGGACTCCTAAGGAAGATGAGGAATTAATGACTAAAATAAGTAAGAATTATGAAGATTGGACTCCTCGTAAACAAGATATACCTGAAGTAATTGTACCTGAACCTTCTATTCCAGTGCCTATTCCAACATCAAAGAAGAGGGGAGTTATTGAATTAAATGATGAAGTGATGAAGGAAGCTAAGAAATGTCTTAAGGAGAAGGGAATTAAAGCTGCAGATGTCAAGAATTTACCTCCTATTGAAGAGTTATGTAAGCCTATTCCCTACTCATCCACTATCGAGGTACACTCTCTCCAACACTTTGGTGAAGGTGATATCCCTTACTCTAAACCTCCTGATCAATGCTTAGAAGAATTCGATATCTTTATTGTTAAGCAAGATAATTTTAATAAAAGGGTGCAAAATCATCTAATGGAAGACACTAGAGCTATTATTGAGTTGAAATATATTGTGGAAAGAACCTCTAATGATGTTAAAATGATTGTTAAACACTTTCAAATGGTTCAAACTCAAATAGATCAACTTGTTAAAGTGCAAAATGACTTACTAGTTAATGATGCTAAAGAAAAACATGCTTATGAAATTAGAACTAGAAGTGGTGCTGCTACCCAGGATCCTCTATATCCTGAGGGGCATCCCAAAAGAATTGAGAAGGATTCTCAACAAGCTGAAAATAATGGCTCTACTCGTAAGAAAAGGAAAAAGAAACATACAACTGTTGTAGAACCCTCTGAACCTGCTATAGATCCTAATAGTATATCCATCTCTGATGCTGAAACTGAAAGTGGTAATGAAGAAAATGTTGTTCCTAATGAAGAAAAAGTTGAAGAAGAACCTGAAAACCACACTAAGAATACTAAATACACTAAAGAAGATTTTATTGCTAAGAAACATGGTAGCGGAAGAGAGCCTTGGGTCCAAAAACCTATGCCTTTCCCTGATAAGAAACACAAGTCAAAGGAAGATGAACACTATAATAAGTTTTGTGAGTGGATGAAACCTTTATTCCTGCAAATTCCTTTGACTGATGGTATTAAATTACCTCCTTAGTCAAAGTATATGAAGGATATTGTCTCGAATAAAAGGAAGATCCCTAATGAAGAAATCTCTACTTTGATTGCTAATTATTCCTTTAATGGTAAGGTTCCAGAGAAACTTCGAGACCTAGGGATTCCAACTATCCCTTGCTCTATTAAGAATAGTTATGCTAGAACTGCTTTGTGTGATTTGGGAGCTGGAGTGAGTGTTATGCCTTTCTCTCTCTATAAGAGGCTTCAACTAGAAAAGTTAATACCAACTGATATATCTTTGCAAATGGCTGATAAATCTACCACTATTCCTGTTGATATATGTGAGGATGTACCTGTTCAAGTGGCTCATAATTGCTTGATATTAACTGATTTTGTTGTGCTTGAAATGCCTGAAGATGATAATATGTCTATTATTCTTGGGAGACCTTTTCTTAATACTGCAGGAGCTGTTATTAATTGTAATCAAGGAAAGGTGACTTTCAATGTGAATGACAAGGAACATACTGTCTATTTCCCCAAGAAGGTTGAAAGAACTTATAGTTTGAATTCAATTGAACATGTTGAGGGCATTCAAGTTGGAGAAATATATTGTCCCATACCAAGAGAAAATTTTGAAACTATTATGATTGGGACCATTGCTATCAAGGTTGAGGTAACATAATCATTAGTGGAATACAAAGTTTTGTCTCATATGGAATTTTTTTGGTAGCAAGACCTGATCAATCTTGTTAACAAAAGGATTTCATTGAACAAAACAATGTTTTCTCTATGATTATTTCCGTTTACTTCTATCCTATCCATTTTAGTTTTTGCTTTCGTTTAGTTTTCTTTTTGTTGATTAGTTGCTTACATGTTAGAGTGTCTTAGAACTTCTGTAGTTCTAGCCCTGCTTTGTCATTGCATCATTTCCAAAAAAAAATCTGTCTGTCAGAAAATCATTCTTCTATACCTGAAAAATGCCCAAAAATAAAGTGTCTCGAAAATTTCCAGAAAATTCATTTAAATTTTTACGTGAAACAAGGGGCAGAGGAGTACCTGAGAGGTACCAAGGGGACCCACCAGACAGGCACACCACCTGGTGGCGCGGCCTGCCCTGGGTTGCGCCATGCCTTGGTGTGGGCCACACCTGGCCCCCCACTAACTCTCTCACCTGCCACTTTCTTCTCTCTCCCGAGCAAGCTCCAGTTCATTGCTCAAAGTCACGTTCTTGCTGTGCTTGCTCTCGATTTTTTTCGATCTCCTTGCTCAGTCCATCTTTCTTGCTGAAATTTGGAGCATTTGTTCCTTGGTAAGTGACTCCTCCCATTGTCCAAGTAGATTTGTGTTTAGTGGATTATATATTGAGTATTTTGCTGCTGTAGGTGACAGGTTTTGAGAGCTTGTAAGCTTGTTTGATGCTTAGAGTTATAGTTTTGATGAATGTTTAGGCCTCTTACAGGTCCCTATGAGTAGAATCCTTCATCATATTTACTTTGCAATCACTTGTTTAATAGGTGTTTAAATTTTAGAATACAAAGCATGAACAACCATACCTTTGGAGAGATATTTGAGAGTGATGCACCTAGGAGGTCGAGGCCCTCAAGATCGGTCTCTCAGTTTAGGCCATCATACAACGAAGATCTCATTGCAACTCATATTGGTAATGAAAGGGATGATGGGGATGCTCACCCATCCACGTTTCCTTGTTTTACTTTCTTACAAGCTGCAGGTATTCTTGATGATTTCTTGCTACTGATTGAGAGGGTTGGTTTGACCTCATATATGCAAGATGAGAGTGAGCAATACGCTATGCTCACTAAAACCTTTGTTGAGAGCTTCACGTTTACTAACACATCCTATCAGCCGATTGTCTCTTTCAAAATTTATAATTTGCCCTTCACCATGCCTTTGGAGAGATTTTGCAGTATTGTAGGTGTACGCATGACAGGGACCGTGAAGAAAATTTAAGGGCGACCCGCTGATTTGTTGGAGCTTTACCGAGGTGTGACCAATGATGATGACCGCGTGGCGCAACGCGGAAAGATAAGAAATATCCAACTCCCTGCTCTTAGATACTTTGCATATTACCTAGCTACTAGCATACTTGGTAGGGAGAACACAAGTAATATCTCCAACTATCATTTATCTTTCCTTACTGCTGCGCTTAACAATGATACTCAGTACAATCTTGGCTTGCTTATCGCTCGCCGCCTAGCTGCTAGGGGTCCTATCTATGGGGGCATCATTGCCTCGGGTATAGTCAATGCATTAGGTATTTTAGTGGATCCCAATGATGCTATGTTGGCACCACAGAGGCTTGACCTTGTTGTTGTGAAAACTCATCACTTTGTCACTTCTACTTCTGATTTGAATAGTCTAGTTTATAGGATGCTTTTCACTGACAGGGATGAAAGGGATATCCTTTTGCCACAACCTTCTTTGTTTAGAGTTCACAGGAGACCGTGGTCGCGTTCCAAGGAGGAGGTGGACGAGCAGCTTCGCTTGCTGGGTTTCCACGAGCAGCACCAGGAGGATGTGCCCTCCTATGATTACTCCGCACATTACGGAGGGACGTACTCGAGCACGCACCAGGACGAGGGAACCTCTTTGTCATACCACGGTGACACTTCATCCTGGCCAGCTTGGGATTGATACCCACTTAGGCCAAAAGCCTAAGCTTGGGGGGAGGTACGCCGACACCGCACTCATCTCCATATCATTTTGCGTCGATACTTTGTATATTCATGTTTCGTTCTCTTTTTAGTTTTCGTTCTTCCTTTGCTTTTGCTTTCTAAAAAAAACACAAAAGACCAAAAATATTTCTGTTGTTTCTCTTTGGTTTGCTTCTTCTTTTTGCCTTGGTTTGTTTGTCCCTTCTTGCTTTGTTTGAACTATTCAAAAAACCCAAAAAGATTTTGCTTTGCTTGTTTTTCCCCTTTGGTTCTTGTTTTAAAAATTGAAACCACCAAAAATATTTGTCGTTCTTCTTTGGTTTTGTGAGTTTGCTACAGGGTTCATCAGTCCTTAGTGGATATTGGTTTCATATTATTATTCAAGCCACACAAGTGAGGAGCAATAATGAGGATTAATGACAACTTGAGGCGTGGTAAGAGGCTGGTAACGAACTCTATTTGTTTTCATTTTTGTACATATACTAATCACTGTGGGCATGCTTAGTCCGTTCATGTAGGGTGTATGTTATCTTTGGATGCTTAGTAGTTCTTGCTTTCATATGATTAGTTCCACCCTGCTAATAGTTTGTAGCATGTCTTATGAGTGTTTGCTTGCATTACTCTATTCATAACTTGGTATTACACCATGGTATCCTCCTCTGAATGTTTCATTTGAATTGACTTCGCACATGCTCACGCATGCACATGACTGTAATAATCAATTAAGCCTTGATGAATTATTTTCCCTTGAAGATCTTGAATCACTTTCATGACATGATTAGTCCTGTTTTGTTGCAAGCATGATTATGACAGCTATTGCTCTCTCGTTTATCGCTCCCTTACTATTGCTAGTCTTCACTTACACTGAGTTTTACTCAAGTTTCCAACTCCCTAAACCTAATATTTCCAAAGTGTCCACCATACCTACCGATTAGCATCATTTGCTACTCCCGTGCATATTCAATATGCCTTGTTTTCTTCCGAATAAAATGTTTTCTTGTTATGAGAAAGTTAGTTAGTAAAGCTCTCACGAACTTGATGGCACACTTTATTTTCCACACTTAATGAACCTGAACCATTGTGACTGTCCATGAAAGTTATATGCTTGCAAATTATAGGCTGGGGATTAGCAGAACCGTGCTGTCACGGGGAACGCTTTCAACACTTGTAAATATATACCCAGTTGATACCATGCTCTTTTGTTTGCGGATGTCGTCGGTGTGAAATAAAAGGGGAGCTTGTAAGACCATGGAGTTATGTATGTGTGTTAGAGAAACACCTGGGCCGCTGGTCTAATCCATGTTGACATGGTGGAAACCTGGAGCGTAACCATAATGATATCTATGAAGCATTCTTCTTATAAAAAAAGAGATATAGCTATTGAGAAAAAGAAAAAAAGAGATTTATGAAAAGAGGAAAGAGAAAAAAAGCACCATTTTCCCATGGTAAATAGGAAGATTGCTGAGATACTCATTGTATGCTTGCCTTGTCATTTTGGTATGGGGATTCTTCCGTATCATCGGGCAAGGGGTACCCCGTTGGCGGTTCTCTATGATACGCACATATTTACGATGACAAGAACTTACCGGTAACTAAAGTTGAGTAGCATGAGGAGCGGCCCTCGTACTCAAGGGACTTGGGATTTTCAGTTTATAGTCTGTCAAGCATATAACTCAGATTGGACCTCACTTTCACCTTAACCACATTAAAGATTCTTATGATAGGGGCAATGAGAGCTCAAAGCTAATGAGTACCATACTTTCAGCATTTGGAAGCCTTTCAAAATTATTCAAAACCTTTTCCTTTACTTGTTGAGTCTCCATATATTCTTTGAGCACCTTCTTGAGATCATAGTTGTCATTCTTTATGCTTGTCCCATTACTTGATTATTTGTGTTATGACTTCAATGCTTGTATCTTTGATATCTTTACTTGTAGTCATCACTTGAACTTCAGAGGTGCCTTGACATTCATAATCAAAGGCAAGCGAGATACCACTCTATAATACATTTTATGAGCATTGTAATGTTGCTTATGTGTATGCTTCATGCTACTTATTATTTTTGAGTTGGAATCTCTTCATAGCTTGCAATGCCTATTAAGTAAATTTAGTTGCATACTCTTTATTATGAACTGCCTAAGTAGTTGATCACATTGATGAGAATATTTACATTATATGAAGCAAATGTGTTCGTGAAAGTTCTTTTATCGCACTCAGTTTTCAACTGAATTGCTTGAGGACAAGCAATAAGCTAAGCTTGGGGGGAGTTGATACGTCCAAAACGTATCTACTTTCCCGTACACTTTTGGTATTGTTTCTCCTCTAAACTTGTGTGATTTGGATGCAACTAACACGGACTGATGCTGTTTTCAGTCGAATTGCCTTAGTGTCTACTTTTTGTGCAGAAAATCAACTATCAGGAAAAATCCCGGAAAATATGCCAAAAATCCTATTTCACCCGAAGACTCCAGGAGCCAGAATACGAGACGGAGAAGAGCCAGGGGGTGGCCACAACACCTGGTGGCGCGAGCCAGGCCAGGCCGTGCCAGGGGTGGTGTGGGCCCTCCAGGCACCCCCTCGGTCTCCCTCTTCGCCTATAAGAATCCTTCTGACCTAAAAACTCTGGGGGGTTCGATGGTTTTCCAGAAGGAGTTCCGCTCCGCCGCCACCACCAGATTCCACGAAACAGCACCAGAAACTTTGTTCTGGCACCCTGTCGGGACTAGGAATTGGAGGAGACCATCGCCATCATCATCACCATCGCTTCTCCATCGACCATCCATGTTTCCCCCATCTATGAGTGAGTAATCCCCCGCTGTAGGCTATGGGGATGGTAGGGATTGGATGAAATCGTTCATGTAATGGCATCAGATTGTTAGGGCATGGTGCCTAGTATCTTTTATTAGTGCTTTATGACTTTGTTGCGACTTGTTATGCTTAATGCTTGTCACTAGGGCCCGAGTGCCATGATTTCAGATCTAAACATATTATTCATCCATTATGATAGTATTGTTTAATGTCTTATCTGCAAGTTGTATACACACGTTGTTGTCCAGAACCAATGGCCCCGAAGTGACAGAAATCGGGATAACCGGAGGGAATGGCTTTGATGTGAGGATCACATGTGTTCAGGGAGTGTTAATGCTTTGCTCCGGTGCTCTATTAAAAGGAGCACCTTAATTGCCAGTAGTTCCCCTGAGGCCCCGCTGCAAACGGGCTGGCAGGACAAAAGATGTTGTGCAAGTTCTCATTGCGAGAACGTATGACTATATATGGAACACATGCCTAGGATTATCTAGTACTTGGATGCTTTATCTTATTTATCTGCAATTGCCCTATGTTCTGATTGCTATGTGAATTGTCTTGTCCATGCAAGGCCCGTCCATCCATCCCTATGCCTACCGCACTCGAATCTCACTATTTACTGCTATTGTTATTGCTGTCTTTACTTAACTACTTCTGTTACTTTACTATTCCTACTACAAAACTGTTGCTACTGATAAACTGTTGTGAGCAAGATTATTTCCAGGTGCAGCTGAATTGACAACTCAGTTGTTAAGGCTTATATATATTCTTTGGCTCCCCTTGTGTCGAATCAATAAATTGGGTTTCACTTCCCTCGAAAATACCGCGATACACCCCCTATACTTGTGGATCATCAACCACCCCGAGAGTGGAGGCAAGCTCTCTCGCCCTCCGTCGCTCTCCACTATCGATGCACCACCGCAGCACCGAAGGAGAGAGTTAAGTTTGTCGTCGCACCTCTCCTCCCTTCCCCCTGCATGCATGCACATCTCCACTCCTCGGGCACGCGCGCATCTGACCGCCCTCTACTTTTGTTTCTAGGCGAAGCAGCCCGACAACGTCGTGTGGGCCGCGCCCCGAGCTATGCACCGCTGGACCGAGCCCATCTTCCAAGCCGAAGTTGCCCGTGCTGCCCCTCGTTCGAACCCTCATCCTCGACTGTGTCGAACGCCACTGGCACCAGCACCTCTCTACCCTGGGTAAGCCTCCCCGAACCCCGTATGTCCCTGTTAGGGTTTCTCGTTGCGGCATTGAGCCCTGCGAGGACGACAAGCCTCGACCGTCAGATCTTCTTATGATCGAACGACCCTCGGCTCCCCATACCCCTTCGAACCCCCACTGCCACTGACCTGCGGGACCCCCATCGGGATTTGAATCCCAGCTCTCTTGTGCTGCCGCCGAGCAAACGGGCCGGCCCGCTCCTACGTGGGCTGCAACTCGGGCCAATGCAGCCTGTTTCCCCTTTTTAGTTTTTGCCTATTTAATTTCACAGAAAGTTGTGCTGTAGTTTAAAATCCATCAAAAATCGTCTGTTTAGTATTTCAGAAAGATTCAAATTTTGTGGGCAAGACTCTGTAAATCCCTACTGCATGGCACTGGTAGAGTGGTATAATAATATTTGTGCTCTTATTGAGAATTTTAGTGATGAAATACTGCTGTTTAAACACTCTAATCCATAGTAATATTTCTGTAACTCAGAAAAATATGCAAGCACTTTCCATGCCTTGTATTTGACATTTCCCATCCACCAAAAGTGGAATCACCCAGTTTGGATTTGTCTAGATCTTGTTATTAAATTCCCAAGCTTTGAACAGAAGCTTTTTCCAGAAATTCTAGAAGCTTATGTGGACCCCCTTTTTAGGTGAGACCAACTGCTAGAGGTGTGCCCCTGCTAGTACTACCTGTTCCCAGAAGGATAGAATTTTTGGTACTGTAAATCTGTCCTGAGAATTATTTTTCTAATGTTAACCCTGTTTTCAGTATTTTAATTCCTAAAAATCAACCATAATAGCTAAAAATATGAATCCAATTTTGTTGGATTGGTTTTTCCAATATCTTCTAGTGATATAACATTTGGTTAATGTTCACCTATAGAACATGGTAGAGTCACTTGTTTGCTTGCTAAACTAGTGCTCACCACTTAAATCACCCTAATTGTTTGGAATGGCCTTTTTACTTGATTCCAGTGGCATTGTTTTGATATTATCTGTAGCTTTAGACGTGTGGAATGTTTTGTTAAGTTGAGCACCTGAACTGTACTAATTGCTATGTTTTCCTTGTGATTGATGTATGGTGTTGTTGATTGTTCTTTCTCTTTTGCGATGGTAGAAACGAACGAGGACGAGTACGAGGAAGGTATTTGGGAAGATTTTAAAGAAGAAGAGCAGGGAAAAGCTTCCAAATAAGGCCAGCCACCTACAAGTTCATGATACTTGTCCTATACTTTCCCTTATGCATTTTGTTTTAACTACTTCTATAAATGCATCGTTTTTACTTCTTTTATATCTTTAAATCATGTATTGGTTTGGCTCCTCGAAACCCTTACTTATGGTATTGTTTGGTACAGCCCTTGTACACACCCACTTATCCCCTCGTAGTTTAAGGTGGTATGTTATGCCACGACCCCGTTTGGAGAACCCATTTTATCCTACATAGAACTCTAGGTTGGGAACCCGAGATCAAAATAGGTTTACAAAGGTTTTTGAAAGAAAACCTTGTCAAGTGGGACTTGCCGGGAGTTTTTGAAAATTGAAAGGTTTTGTTTCCAAGTGGTTACATGAAGGAAGGAGAAGAGAAAAATGTTTACGAAAACTCACCCATTTCTATGTAGTGTTGCCTAAACAACTAACCCGTGCAAGCACATTACCCCGGAATGGGACGGGGCTTAACTGAAAGTAGTGCATTCTAACATGGGTATTCTCATAACTACTTATAAGGGATCATCTCCCCTGAATGCCAGATTTCCTTTACAGAAAGGGTTAACTGTTAGACAGTCACCTGGAGGAAGCAGGATCACCCATGTGAGTGACCAGGTGATACTATGAGCCCTTCATTAGAAGTGCCCCCTCCAGTTCTGGGTGGGGTGCTCCGGTTGGTCCGTGGATCTAGATGTCCTAGTCTTGAGGGGAACAACTCATAGGGTAGGGCACGTGTCAGAGTGGACTTTCTGAGGGTTATTTTTTATTATCCGAACCCGCCATACTGATGTATGAAGATTCGTGGTGAACCGCGGCAGATGTATAGAATCTTGTGGGTAAAGTGTACAACCTCTGAAGAGTGTAAGGTTGGGACGACTGGGAAGGTTGCTGCTTAGCAGTGTGGTTTTGCTTTATAAAAAGTTTTCGAGAAATGTTTTTACCATGGGATGGTTGGAGTTGTAAGGAGGTGTTGGTCATGAGATTTCCGGAATAAAAGCAAGGGGTGTTCCCATCCTAGTGACTAAAGTTTACAACCGTTTTTCCTAAATGTTTTATAAAGTTGTTTACTAAAGGAGTGTAGATACAATATCTACAAGAGTAGTTACGTCCGAAACGAACCCCTTTGGATCCATCCTATTCACAGCCAAAATGCATATCCTTGTTGTTATACTCTTGCTATGGTGGTTTGCGAGTACATTCAAAAGTACTCACTGGCATTGTCCCTGGCTATCTACTTGGCTAGACAATGAGCAGGATGATGGGGATGATGGAGGTTTCGATGATGACTTCTCGAACTAGGGCGTTACTCCGAGTCAGGCACAGGTTGGGCTATGGCTTGACTCGGGTCCTTCGCGTTTAGATGTTCCGCTGCTACTATCTATTTGTGCCATCGTGGCAGTTCTGTAAGACTATCTATGTAAGACTTGTTGTATTCAGTAATGTAATGGATGTGTACTTTGATACTATGTCGGTTATGCACCATGATGCACTGATCATGGGATCGTGGTGGTTTGCATAGTGGATAATCTCGTATGTTAAATCCGGGGTCGCCACAGAAACATTATATGCTTACTGTAACATTTAGAAAGTATTTTGTCTTTGATATATATGTAGCAACTATTTTACTTTTGTGCCACTAATGTCACCACTAAGAAAAGAGATGGGAGAAAAAGTTTCATGTTGAAGTTTTTTGAAAGGGAATAAAGGAACATCACACCACGAACAATCTAAGGATGGTGAAAACCATAAGCTTGGGGATGCCCAAGTCACCCCACTGGACCTATTAAACTCTCGGTTTTCAAACCTCTGAACTTTGTTTTTCGAGCAACATAAAACTATCATAGAAACTCTTTTGTTTTTCATTAAAAGGACCACCACCACTATTATTATAAATGTTTATGATAGAGCTATTGAAAAGAAACTTTGCCTTAATGATATTAAAAATGAATAAGAATGCCTTGAAAAAAAGGGGAGATAAAAGCAAAAGGTTGAAATTAATGTTGTGTCTAGTTCTTAAGGTCAAGTACTTTATATGAAGTATGATTTGTTTTGTGCCTATAAATTTGTATACTTTTCTTGTGTATATTTATGTTCAATGTTAAGGAGCAAGGTGAGAAAATAAATGTTGGCATTATGAACTAGATGGCACACTCTTTAGATCTCTTTTTGCTAAGCCTTCATAATACAAGCTAAGACTTGTTCCAAACCCCATAAACTAGACTAGGCATATCCACCTGTTTGTGGCAAAATCTACTTTCAAGTATAGTATGTATGTTAATCCTCCAAACATTCTTAAAAACACATTTTTCATGTATTTTAAATCTCATAAGAAAGTAAGGTTTGTGGTGATACCACTATGGAAATTTTTGTGCTTTACATCTTATTAGTTGTTGTTGACAAAACCATGTTATCATGCCACAAGCTTTGAATGTTGAATGTTGATAATTAATCATGTTAAAGTTATGCCTATGGATTGCATCATTGTGACATAAAGTGTGCATACTGCAGTAGGCATGTTGAGAGAAAACTCTCATGAACCGCTAGTCAAATCTATGCGTCGTGCGACAACTCATGGTGGAAACTTACATCATGATGATCCTTGTCGATATGATTCATATGTCTGTTTTTCTTGTTCTTCTGGAGTCGAGATACTGCCCCCCTCCCACCTTGAACATGACCAAGGAATTATATTAACTCCTATGCTAAATAATAAATACAAAAAGGGGGCATATAGCTACACAGGGAGAAAGAGGTACTTCAGTGATGCGGTTTCTAAGACCAACATGTGCATACAATGACAGGCCTAAGTTGAGTAACGTGAGGAGTGCAAGTGTAACATGATGACCCACAAGTATAGGGGGTGTATCGCAGTATTTTCGAGGGAAGTGAAACCCAATTTATTGATCCGACACAAGGGGAGCCAAAGAATATTTATCATCCTTAACAACTGAGTTGTCAATTCAGCTGCACCTGGAAACAATCTTGCTCACAGCAGTTTATCAGTAGCAACAGTTTTGTAGTAGGAATAGTAAAGTAACAGCAGAAGCAAAGTAAAGACAGTAGTAACAATAGCATTAAACAGTGGGATTCGAGTGCGGTAGGCATAGGGATGGATGGACGGGTGTTGCATGGACAAGACAATTCACATAGAAATCAGAACATAGGGCAATTGCAGATAAAGTACTAGAAAATCCTAGGCATGCGTTCCATATATAGTCATATGTGCTCACAATGAGAACTTGCACAACATGTTTTGTCCTGCCAGCCCGTTTGCAGCGGGGCCTCTAGGGAAGTACTGGCAATTAAGGTGCTCCTTTTAATAGAGAACCGGAGCAAAGCATTAACACTCCATGAAGACATGTGATCCTCACATCAAAGCCATTCCCTTCCGGTTATCCCGATTTCTGTCACTTCGGGGCCATAGGTTCCAGACAACAACGTGTGTATACAACTTGCAGATAAGACCAAAAACAATACTATCATAATGAATCAATAACATGTTCAGATCTGAAATCATGGCACTCGGGCCCTAGTGACAAGCATTAAGCACAACAAGTCACAACAAAGTCATAAAGCACTAATAAAAGATACTAGGCACCATGCCCTAACAATCTGATGCCATTACATGAACAATCTCATCCAATCCCTACCATCCCCATAGCCTACATCGGGGGATTACTCACTCATAGATGGGGGAGACATGGATGGTCGATAGAGAAGCGATGGTGATGATGATGGCGATGATCTCCTTCTAGAAAAATGGAGTTTCTGGTGCTGTTTCGTGGAATCTGGTGGTGGCGGCGGAGCGGAACTCCTTCTAGAAAAACGTCGAACCCCCCGAAGTTTTTAGGTCAGAAGGCTCCTTATAGGCGAAGAGAGAGGCCGAGGGGGTGCCTGGGGGGCCCACACCATCCCCTGGCACGGCCTAGCCTGGCCCGCGCCACCAGGTGGTGTGTCCACCCCCTGGCTCTTCTCCGTCTCGTATTCTGGCTCCTGGAGTCTTCGGGTGAAATAGGATTTTTGGAATATTTTCCAGGACTTCTCCTGATAGTTGGTTTTCTGCACAAAAAGTAGACACCAAGGCAATTCTGCTGAAAACAGTGTTAGTCCGCATTAGTTGTATCCAAATCACACGAGTATAGAGGAGAAACAATAGCAAAAGTGTTCGGGAAAGTAGATACGTTTTGGACGTATCAACTCCCCCCAAGCTTAGCTTATTGCTTGTCCTCAAGCAATTCAGTTAAAAACTGAGTGCGATAAAAGAACTTTCACAAACACATTTGCTTCATATGATGTAAATATTCTCAGCAATGTGATCAACTACTTGGACAATTCATAATAAAGAGTATGCAACTGAGTCTAGTTAATAGTCATTGCAAGCTATGAAGAGATTCCAACTCAAGAATAATAAGTAGCACGAAGCACAAACATAAGCAACATTACAATGCTCATAAAAAGTTATGATAGAGTGGTATCTCGCTTGCCTTTGATTATGAATGCCAAGGCACCTCTGAAGTTCAGGTGATGACTAGAAGTAAAGATATCAAAGATACAAGCATCAAAGTCATAACACAAATAATCAAGTAATGGAACAGACACAAAGAATGACAACTATGCTCTCAAGAAGGTGCTCAAAGAATATGTGGAGACTCAACAAGTAGAAGAAAATGTTTTGAATAATTTGAAAGGCTTCCGAATGCTGAAAGTATGGTACTCATTAGCTTTGAGCTCTCATTGCCCCTATCATAAGCATATTTAATGTGGTTAAGGTGAAAGTGAGGTCCAATCTGAGTTATATGCTTGACAGACTATAAACTGAAAATCCCATGTCCCTTGAGTATGAGGGCCGCTCCTCATGCTACTCAACTTTAGTTACCTGTAATTTCTTGTCATCGTAAGTATGTGCGTATCATTGAGAACCGCCAACGGGGTACCCCTTGCCCGATGATACGGAAGAATCCCCATATCAAAATGACAAGGCAAGCAGACAATGAGTATCTCAGCAATCTTCTTATTTACCATGGAAAATGGTGCTTTTTTATCTCTTTCCTCTTTTCATAAATCTCTCTTTTTTTCTTTTTCTCAATAGCTATCTCTCTTCTTTTTTTATAAGAAGAATGCTTCATAGATATCATTATGGTTATGCTGCAGGTTTCCACCATGTCAGCATGGATTAGACCAGCGGCCCAGGCGTTTCTCTAACACACATACATAACTCCATGGACTTACAAGCTCCCCTTTTATTTCACACCGACGACATCCTCAAACAAAAGAGCAAGGTATCAACTGGGTATATATTTACAAGTGTTGAAAGCGTTCCTCGTGACAGCACGGTTCTGCTAATCCCCAGCCTATAATTTGCAAGCATATAACTTTCATGGAGAGTTCACAATGGTTCAGGTTTATTAAGTGCAGGAAATAAAGTGTGACATCAAGTTCGTGAGAGCTTTACTAACTAGTTTTCCCATAACAAGCAAACATTTTATTTGGAAGAAAACAAGGCATAATGAATATGCTCGGGAGTAGCAAATGATGCTAATAGGTAGGTATGGTGGACACTTTGGAAATATTTGGTTTTGGGAGTTGGAAATATGAGTAAAACACTCAGTGGAAGTGAAGGCTAGCAAAAGTAAGGGAGCGACAAACGAGAGAGCAATAGCTGTCATTATCATGCTTGCAACAAAACAGAACTACTCATGGCATGAAAATGATTCAAGATCCTCAAGGCTTAACTGATTATCACAGTCCTGTGCATGTGTGAGCATGTGCCAAGTCAATTCAAATGAAACATTCAGAGGAGGATACCACGGTGTCATACCAATTTATGAATAGAGCAATGCAAGAAAACATTCATAAGGCATGCTACAAACTATTAGCGAGCTGGAGCTAATCATAAGAAAGCAAGAACTACTAAGCATCCAAAGAAAACATACACTCTACATGAGCGAGCTAAGCATGCCCACAGTGATGAGTATATGTACAAAAATGAAAACAAATAGAGTTTGTTACCAGCCTCTTACCACGCCTCAAGTTGTCATTGATCCTCATTCTTGCTCTTCACTTGTGTGGCTTGAATAATAATATGAAACCAATATCCACCGAGGACTACCGAACCCTGTAGCAAACTCGCAAAAACCAAAGGAGAACGACAAATATTTTTGGTGTTTTCGATTTTTAAACAAGAACCAAAAGGGAAAAACAAGCAAAGCAAAATCTTTTTGGGTTTTTCGAATAGTTCAAACAAAGCAAAAAGGGAAAAATAAACCAAGGCAAAAAGGAAGCAAACCAAAGAGAAACAACAAAAATATTTTTGGTCTTTTTGTGTTTTAGAAAGCAAAAGCAAAGAAGAACAAAAACTAAAAAGAGAACGAAAACATGAATATACAAAGTACCGACGCAACATGATATGGAGATGAGTGCGGTGTCGGCATACCTCCCCCCAAGATTAGGCTTTTGGCCTAAGTGTGTATCAATCCCAAGCTGGCCAGGATGAAGTGTCACCCTGGTACGATGAAGAGGTCCCCTCATCCTGGTGCGAACTCGAGTACGTCCCTCCATAATACGCGGAGTAATCATAGGAGGGCACATCCTCCTGGTGTTGCTCGTGGAAACCCAGCAAGCGAAGCTGCTCGTCCACCTCCTCCTTGGAGCGCGACCACGGTCTCCTGTGAACACTAAACAAAGCAGGCTGTGGCAAAAGGATCTCCCTTTCATCCCTGTCAGTGAAAAGCATCCTATATACTAGATTTTCAAATCAGAGGTAGCAGTGACAAAGTGATGAGTTTTCATGGCAACAAGGTCAACCCTCTGTGGTGCCAGCATAGCATCATCGGGATCCACTGTAAGACCTAATGCATTGACTATGCGTGATGCAATGATGCCCCCATAGATAGGCCCCCTAGCAGCTGGCGGCGAGCAATAAGCGAGCCAAAATTGTACCGAGTATCATTGTTAAGCGCAGAAGCAAGGAAAGCTAAATGATAGTTGGAGATATTACTAGTGTTCTCCCTACCCAATACACTAGTGGCAAGATAGTATGCAAAGTATCTAAGAGCAGGGAGTTGGATATTTCTTATCTTTCCGCGCTGCGCTACGCGGTCATCATCATTGGTCACCCCTCGGTAAAGATCCAACAAATCAACGGGTCGCCCTTGAATTTTCTTCACGGTCCCTGTCATACGCACACCTACAATACTGCAAAATCTCTACAAAGGCATGGTGAAGGGCATCATAGATTTTAAAAGAGACAGTAGATTGATAGGGTGTGTTAGTAAACATGAAGCTCTCAACAAAAGTTTTGGTGAGCATAGCGTATTGTGCACTCTCATCTTGCATGTATGAGGTCAAACCAACCCTCTCAATCAGTAGCAAGAAATCATCAAGAATACCTGCAGCTTGCAAGAAAGTAAAAAAAGGAAAATAGGATGGGTGAGCATCCCCATCATCCCTTTCACTACCAATACGGGTTGCAATGAGGTCTTCATTGTATGATGGCCTAGCTTGAGAGGCTGTTCTTGAGGGCCTTGACCTCCTAGGTGCATCACTCTCAAATATCTCACCAAAAGTATGGTTGTTCATGCTTGGTATTCTGAAATTTAAACACCTATTAAACAACTGATTGCAAAGTAAATATAATGAAGGATTCTACTCATAGGGACTTGCAAGAGGCCTAAACATGCATCAAAACTATATCTATAAGCATCAAACAAGCTTACAAGCTCTCATAACTAGTCACCCACAACAGCAAAATACTCAACATATAATCCACTAAACACAAATCTACTTGGACAACGGGAGGAGTCACATACCAGGGAACAAATGCTCCAAATTTCCGCAAGAAAGATGGGCTAAGCAAGGAGATAGAAAAAATCAAGAGCAAGCACAGCAAGAACGCGATTTTGAGCTATGAACTGGAGCTTACTCGGGAGAGAGAAGAAAGTGGCAGGTGAGAGAGTTGGTGGGGGGCCAGGGGTGGCCCACACTAGGGCATGGCGCCACCCAAGGCTGGCCGCACCACCATGTGGTGTGCCTGCCTGGTGGGCCACCCTGGTACCTGCCAGGTACTCCTCTGCCCCTTTTTTCACGTAAAAATTTAATATGAATTTTCTGGAATTTTTCGAAACACTTTATTTTCGGGCATTTTTAGAAATAGAAGAATGATTTTTCTCACAGACGAATTTTTTTCTTTTGGAAACATGATGCAAGGACAAAACAAGGCTAGAACTACAGAAGTTCTAGCATGCGAACAACTAACAACACAAAGGAAAACTAAATGAAAGCAAAAACTAAAATGCAAAGGATGGAAATAAATAGAGATAATCATAATGAAAACATTGTTTTGTTCAACGGAATACTTTTGTTAGCAAGGTTGATCAAGTCTTGCTACCAAAACAATTGCATATGAGACAAAACTTTGTACTCCACTAATGATTATGTTACCTTAACCTTGATAGCAATGGTCCCAATCATAATAGTTTCAAATTTTTCTTTTGGTATGGGACAATATATTTCTCCAACTTGAATGCCTTCAACATGTTCAATTGAATTCAAACCATAAGTCCTTTCAATCTTCTTGGGGACATAGACAGTATGTTCCTTGTCATTAACATTGAAGGTCACCTTTCCTTGATTACAATTAATAACAACTCCTGCAGTATTAAGAAAAGGTCTCCCAAGAATAATAGACATATTATCATCTTCAGGCATTTCAAGCACAACAAAATCAGTTAATATCAAGCAATTGTGGGTCACGTGAACAGGTACATCCTCACATATACCCACCGGAATAGTGGTAGATTTATCAGCCATTTGCAAAGATATATCAGTTGGTATTAATTTTTCAAGTTGAAGCCTCTTATAGAGAGAGGAAGGCATAACACTAACTCCAGCTCCCAAATCACACAAAGCAGTTCTAACATAACTGTTCTTAATAGAGCAAGGGGTAGTTGGAATCCCTGGGTCTCCAAGATTCTTAGGAACCTTACCATTGAAGGAATAATTAGCACGCAAAGTAGAAATTTCTTCATTAGGGATCTTCCTTTTATTCGAGACAATGTCCTTCATATACTTTGAGTAAGGAGGCAATTTAATAGCACCAGTCAAAGGAATTTGCAAGAATAAAGGCTTCATCCACTCACAAAACTTATTATAGTGTTCATCTTCCTTTGACTTGTGTTTCTTATCAGGGAAAGGCATAGGTTTTTGGACCCAAGGTTCTCTTTCACTACCATGTTTCTTAGCAATAAAATCTTCTTTGGTGTATTTAGTATTCTTAGTGTGGTTTTCAGGTTCTTCTTCAACTTTTTCTTCATTAGGAACAACATTTTCTTCATTACCACTTTCAGTTTCAGCATCAGAGATAGATATACTATTAGGATCTATAGCAGGCTCAGAGGGTTCGACAACAGTTTTATGTTTCTTTTTCCTTTTCTTACAAGTAGAACCACTATTTTCAGCTTGTTGAGAATCCTGCTCAATTCTTTTGGGATGGCCCTCAGGATATAGAGGATCCTGGGTAGCAGCACCACTTCTAGTTCTAATTTCATAAGCATGTTTTTCTTTAGCTGCATTAACTAGCAAGTCATTTTGCACTTTAACGAGTTGATCTATTTGAGTTTGAACCATTTGAAAGTGTTTAACAATCATTTTAACATCATTAGAGGTTCTTTCCACAATATCTTTCAACTCAACAAAAGCTCTAGTGTTTTCCATTAGATGATTTTGCACCCTTTTATTAAAGTTATCTTGCTTAACAATAAAGATATCAAATTCTTCTAAGCATTGATCAGGAGGTTTAGAGTAAGGGATGTCACCTTCATCAAAGTGTTGGAGAGAGTGTACCTCAATAGTGGATGAGTAGGAAATAGGCTTACATAATTCTTCTATAGGAGGTAAATTCTTGACATCTGCAGCTTTAATTTCCTTCTCCTTAAGACATTTCTTAGCTTCCTTCATCACTTCATCATTTAATTCAATAACTCCCCTCTTCTTTGATGTTGGAATAGGCACAGGAATAGATGGTTCAGATACAATTACTTCAGGTATAGCTTGTTTAGGAGGAGTCCAATCTTCATAATTCTTGCTTATTTTAGCCATTAATTCCTCAGCTTCCTTAGGAGTCCTATTCCTAAAAACACAATCAGCACAACTGTCTAGGTATGTCCTAGATTCCTCGGTTAGTCCATTATAAAATATATCAAGAAGCTCATTCTTAAGTAATGGACTTCCAGCCTGTGCATGAATCAAAAAGTTCCTGCAAAATAGCATGTCTAGCACTGGGAGGAAAATATTTCTGCAGGAAAGTACTAATCAAGCACTCAGGGCTATCAATAGATCTAGGAGGTAAATTACTAAACCAAGTTTTAGCTTCTCCTTTCAGCGAAAAGGGGAAAATCTTAGCAACAAAGTAAGTACGCATCTTAATATCATCAGAAAACAAGCCACTCATGGGTGTTCTTACATTCTTTAATAAACTCATCGGTCATCTCAACATTACCATCTTCAATATCATAACTCTCACTAGACTCAGGTGAGCTAACAGGTGTGGTAGTGTCTCCATTAGGAGTTTCGGTATTTCCAGCTATAGTTCTAGCAATCGTAGCATCTAGGAAAGGACCTAATGAACCACTCTTTTCAAGCACAGTAGAAGCAGCATCATAAGCATCAGAAGTTTCAGATTCAACAGTAGTAGCAGTGTGTGTAGCATGTGTATGTGGTGGTGTAAGGAACTTACTCAAAACAGACGGTGAATCAAGAGCAACAGAGGTGTTCAGAACTGTACCTCTTCTTGTACTGGATGGTAAAATAGGAACCTTGCCATCACGAGACTTACCCATGATGGATGGATAGCAGCGAACAATAGAGAATCCAAGTGGACTTGATAAATAAAGCTATGCTCCCCGGCAACGGCGCCAGAAAATAGTATTGATGACCCACAAGTATAGGGGGTGTATCGCAGTATTTTTGAGGGAAGTGAAACCCAATTTATTGATTCGACACAAGGGGGGCCAAAGAATATTTATCAGCCTTAACAACTGAGTTGTCAATTCAGCTGCACCTAGAAAAAATCTTTCTCATAGTAGTTTATCAGTAGCAACAGTTTTGTAGTAGGAATAGTAAAGTAACAGCAGAAGCAAAGTAAAGACAGTAGTAACAATAGCAGTAAACAGTGGGATTCGAGTGTGGTAGGCATAGGGATGGATGGACGGGCGTTGCATGGACAAGACAATTGACATAGCAATCAGAACATAGGGCAATTGCAGATAAATAAGATAAAGCATCCAAGTACTAGACAATCCTAGGCATGCGTTCCATATATAGTCATACATGCTCGCAATGAGAACTTGCACAACATCTTTTGTCCTGCCAGCCCGTTTGCAGCGGGGCCTCTAGGGAACTACTGGCAATTAAGGTGCTCCTTTTAATAGAGCACCGGAGCAAAGCATTAACACATGTGTGAACACATGTGATCCTCACATCAAAGCCATTCCCTTCCGGTTATCCCGATTTCTATCACTTCGGGGCCATAGGTTCCGGACAACAACGTGTGTATACAACTTGCAGATAAGACCAAAAACAATACTATCATAATGAATCAATAATATGTTCATATCTAAATTCATGGCACTCGGGCCCTAGTGACAAGCATTAATTACAACAAGTTGCAACAAAGTCATAAAGCACTAATAAAAGATACTAGGCACCATGCCCTAACAATCTGATGCCATTACATGAACAATCTCATCCAATCCTTACCATCCCCATAGCCTACAACGGGGGATTACTCACTCATAGATGGGGGAGACATGGATGGTCGATGGAGAAGCGATGGTGATGATGATGGCAATGATCTCCTCCAATTCCCCGTCCCAGCAGGGTGCCAGAACGGAGTTTCTGGTGCTGTTTTGTGGAATCTGATGGTGGCGGTGGAGCGGAACTCCTTCTGGTAAACCATCGAACCCCCCAATTTTTTTAGGTTAGAAAGGCTCCTTATAGGAAAAGAGAGAGGCCGAGGGGGGGCCTGGGGGGCCTACACCACCCCCTGGCGCGACATGGCCTGGCCCGCGCCACCAGGTGGTGTGGCCACCCCCTGGCTCTTCTCCGTCTCGTATTCTGGCTCCTGGAGTCTTCGGGTGAAATAGGATTTTTGGCATATTTTCCGGGATTTTTCCTGATAGTTGGTTTTCTGCAAAAAAAAGGAGACACCAAGGCAATTCTGCTGAAAACAGCGTTAGTCCGCATTAGTTGTATCCAAATCACACGAGTATAGAGGAGAAACAATAGCAAAAGTGTTCGGGAAAGTAGATACGTTTTGGACGTATCATAACACCTCAAAGATATTATTATGAGAATATCAATTTCCAATCAACTAAAATTAGGGTTAACAAAAGCTTTTACTATTAAACACTATATGGATGCATGTGTGTTTATGAATGATGTATGAATGTTTGTTATGCCATGTTTGTTATATATGTTCAAAAATAGTTTAAGGATCAAAGAAATATCATCTAGGTCAAATACAAACCAAATCAAATCAAATGAAAATAAAATTATGAAGCATATGACCTAATGGTCATTTTTTTCAAAGTTAACACCTAACCCACTTTGCGCATCTCTAGTAAATGTTTTCAAATAGAAACAATTATATTTCTTTTCTCACCTTGCTAGAACAAGTAAAAATGAACGCAAGGGAACATGTAAAACTTACAGAAATAAATTCAAATTCTTTTAAAGGACATTTCAAAATTAAATCCATCATAGACATCAAGATAGCCATTTTTCAAAAACCACTCAAAGCTTCTCCACTTGGCAAACCTTTGCAACCAGAGACACTCAAGCATATGACCAACACACCCACCAAAAAGAATTTGAAAATTCAAATGTTTATTACATGCGGCCATTTAATCAAACACTTAGCAGACACAATACAGATATACCAACTATACATTGTTGTGATCAATCTAGTGATCATCTTTGTACTCGACACAGCTCCACAACTAGCCCACGATCACCCCCAGTACCAGTCCTTGCAATGGAGCCTCTCTCACTTGCCAATTGGACTAGTGCTAGCCCGTACCCGAGAGTGCCACGCCGGTCGGACATGGACACGATGCCACAAGCCTCACCGCCCTCGCCCACGATGTCTAGAAGGTAGCCCTTACCTCACCGCACTCGCTAGCGTACGCCTCTCTCAACGACAGCCAGTGGAGACGCCAGTGCAGCCTCGCCCATTTACTCTGTCCGCCATGCTGAGCGCACGCCAGAGCGCTGAGCCACCCCGTGCAACCACGCCGCGGCTCGCTCTCTCCTTGCATAAATGCCCTCGCCGCGACGCCAGTGACCTCCCAGACACGCCCGTTTGACGTCACGCGCCCCGTGACCACCGTATGCCATAACAAACACCGCGGTACCTAAGCAGAGCATGGACGTCTCCCGTCTGATTAAGACCGCGCCTCGTCATGCCACTATGCACATGACGATCGCCGCAGAGCACCGTGTCGACCTATGCCCTCGGCCATGCCGATAGAGCCATGTAGCAATGTCGCCGATGAGCCCGAGCCATGCCCCGCTGCTCCTCTCGCCGGGGTATAAATAGAACCCTCCTCCTGCCTCAAAACAATTCACCTCACCTCTCCCCGAGAAACCCCTCTGACCCATCCCCGGAGCCCACCGCTGTAGTGAAGGAAAGGAGCCATCGCTGGGAGCCGCCCCAGGAGCTGCCGCGACCACCATTCGAACCGCCGTCGTCTACTAGCTCGTTCGCCCCATCGCCGGACCTAGCTGGAGCACAGGTAAGCCTCCGACGACCCCCGCTGTAGAGTTAGGGTTGAAATCCCCCCCGCGTCGTGCGACGGAGACGACGACGTTGAGCCGTTGATCTCGTTCTAATCGTGTGGCCTAGGTAAGTTGATACTACTTCGCATTAGAGTAGCCACTGATAGGTGGGGCCAACGCCAGTGCAGCCCGCTGTGCGCGCGCCGTGCAGTTGGGCCGGCCCATTATCGTTCCCGCGCGTTGCCCACGAATTCAAATCTGGATTTTTCTTTTATTCCAAAACCCCATTCTGCCAGTGACTTGAAATTTAAATTTAGGAAGATTTACTGAAACAAATTGCATGATTCCAATTTTGTTAGAAAGGGAATGAAATTATCTAACCACTCCCATTGGATTCAAACAGTTTGAAGTTATAGATCACCTAGAGTAAAAATAACAAGGCAGAGACTTTTACAACTTCAAACATTTTTCTAAAATCAACCATAAATGCTTTTTAGTTGATTCCAATTCTCAAAAATCTCATTTTCCATGCTCTATCTTAATATATAAAAATATTTAGTTTTACATGCAGTAGTCATGGGAGAGTATTAAAAAAATGCTATATAGTCACGTTCTAGTCATTTTAATTATATTAAATAGTAATATTAAACTTTGTAATATATGCCAACCACTTTAAATCACATTCCCAAGTATTAGAATATGTGGTGATGACATGGTCAACATGATCCCATATTTAATTGGAGAATATTAAATCTTAAGTATTTCTCAATGAGTACAAATTGCATTTTTCTAAAATTAGATAAATAAGACTATGTCATTAATTCATGTGGTGATTGAGATGATGCTAGATCATCTAGTGTGAACCTTTGTATGCTAAATAGAAGTAGATAAGTATTGTTTCGTGATTGTGTACCTCGTATTTATTTATAGACGCTAGTACATACCCGGGCTATGAGGAAGAAGACTTCTACCACGAAGAAGAGGAGAACTTCGACAACTGCACCAACAAAGGCAAGCTAAACTAAGCAAGCCCCACTATGCAAGTTAACCTATGCAAGATACCTTATGCTTTCTAGGGTGATGCAACCTTGATTATACCAAATTCCATGTTTTACTTGCAAGCTTTAGTTTTTCTTCCCTTTACCAAAGTTTCTCAAATAGTTAATTAATTGGTGATTAGTGGAAAAATAGGAAAGATGCCATCAAGGGCATAGATTAGGTTTGGGTAATTACACTTTATTAGCACCCCTCAATAGTGACACCTTCATTGATAGATGCTAGTGCTAAACTAATATTGATCACTTTAGATGGGAACACTTGGAGAAAATGATTATGAAAACCTTAGAATGATGAGTCATTCTATTGAAATGTTTTGACATGTGTTGTGAAACACAATGATTTGAAGATGATACTGAATGAGGCATGTTCCTTGACTTTGATAAAAACTGATGATTGGGTTCGGATGTGATACCATTCCAACTTTACCATACAACCACAATACCTGAGTTGGGAAGGGCTTAACTAGAAGTTTATATTTCTTAGTATGAGTTCCCTCACGGAAAGAGGTTGAGTTGAGGCTACCTCGTGAATATGAATGTCCACCTATGCAGTTCCCAGGATGGCAGATGGCCATGGCTGGGAGGCCAAACTCATAGAGGAGGTGCCTATACTAGGGTGTGTAATTGAAAGGTTAGGATTTATTATCCCCATACCAAGTATGATGATACAGGGTTATCCCTGACGGATGTATCGAATTTTGTAGTGAAAGTGTACCACCTCTGCAGAGTGTCAAACTATTCGAATATCCGCGTCCACGGTCATGGACAGTTGGAATGGCCATACTGTTCTGTTTTCAGATGTTTTAAAAATGACTTGTGACTTGAAAAATGACTTTGACTTGACCACACAGGGTTGTGGACATGAAACTAGATTCCCACTTGAGTAATCTAGATAACTAAAATAGGTCTTTACTATTAAGTACTTCTGAAATAAAACTAGCTTATTGCAAATAAGCCTAGAGCTTAGGATTCCTACTAGAATTGTCTTACTTACATTACTGATAGTTTGCGAGTACTTTAAAAGTACTCATGGCTTTGTCCCTGGCTATTCTCATGGCCAGACTATGAAGAGGACTATCCAGAGGACGGACAGTAGGATGTCTACGATAACTAGGATCATCTCCCATCGTCAGCATTGCCCGTGACAATGAAGATGGAGCCTGTACTACGTTATTTTTGGGATTGTTCGTTTGCGGCCCGAAAGTTCGTGGGCGAGTGCATCGTGGTACCCAAGTAGCCTGTAATTGCCACGTTTTGTAAAGTTGGGCTGCCAACTACTGAGAGGGGCCATTTCAAGGCAAACTCATCTCACCCCTACCAAATTCAAACATTCCATTAAACTACCCCGTGAAGTAGACGGTCAGGACCAACATGTCGGTCATCTGTCCGTGATGCGAGCGCCAACGCGGTAACCTCTTAGGAAAATTGAGGAACTAAGTGACTTGGATGCTTTGACCAATTTCACAAATCCATTCCCTCCTTCCCCTAGCACCGGCGGCATCGAAATCTACCCTCCAGGCAGAATGATCCCTTCGGACATTTGACTTCCGGCGCCAAGTTGTTGCGCCCATTTGTTGATCGCGAGCTCTAATGGCGCATGTCATAGCCGCCGTTGCGAGGCTCTAGCCCGCCTCCGCCGCCGACGAGCTGAGCAGCTCGGAGGATGGCAGATCCTACTACCAAGGAAGAAGAAGCTCTGGCTACATGCGGGTGAGCTACCCTCATCTTTGCTATTCACACTAACTATAACTGCTAGCTGGCTCCTGAACCTAAAATTGTTTGTTAGCCCAATGCTGACAAACATATTTTGTCCATAGTTTTCTGTCAAGTGGGATCTCCACGGACCATCCTTACCTGGTTACGGTAGCCCTCTTTAGGTACCGCTCTAAATCAGCAAGGGTGAAGGGAAAGTGGTATGGACACCATTGTATCACGATGGAAGAAGCACCTGCGCAGATCTGCACTATCCCTGGTATGGTTGCTGCTCTGCATAATCATGATGAAATATGGCCGAAGCAGACTACAAAGTTTAGCTTCATGGATGAACGAGGCATCATGGTTCCTCTAACGTGTGACAGTCACCTAATTGGGTTGATGAAAAGGTATGCTTTGGCTTGCATGTTTGAGTTGAATTGTGATGTACTAGATGTGGAAGCTGCTGCAATTGGGAGTCGCCCTTCTATTCTTGGATAGGGTGGTCGCTTGAACCCAATTAGCTCCTGGTAAGCAAAAGTCTCTTGGGGTTTGTATGTTTGTGCTGAATTGTAATTTTTCTTTTATTTACTGTGTAGATATTAGGCAGTTATGCAACATTCCTGTTTCTTTGACAGGAAGCACCGCAAGGTTAGAAACATGACTGTCGGGGCAGTCATTTTTCTGCCGAAAGAAAATAAAAACGAGTGGAAAGATGATGCTGGACATGATTCTGGTGTTGACTGTCCCGGTGATGCAGACCATGTGAAGCTAGGAAAATTGGCACCGAGGAAGAGGAAGAAGGCAGGAAATGGAGAAGCCAGTGGATGTGAAGGCTTGGCACCCAGGCGGGGGAAGAAGGCTGCTGGCAATGAAGATGCATAATAATGTTTTGAACTTGAACCTATATATATGTAATTCGGTTAAATTCTGGAGCTCTGTGCGTGGAACTTGTCGGACGAAACAATCTACACATGTTGTCGGAGTAAAATGTACCGCGACCTAGGGTTTGGAAACACCCGAGTCAGTAGTTGAATCTGAAATTGTGATTGTGCCACTACTATCTGAAAACACGCAACACCGGTTCCACGATTGCCCGGGGAAGGAGGTCTCCAAATTCGATCGAATGTAAGTCGCACAGAAATAAATTATTTAAGCTGCTACACTCCACGAAACAGCAACTTGTTTCAACTGCTGCACGTGCTTCCACTTTATAAATTGTGGTTGTGCCATTTGCATGTGGCACAATCCACATAGATTACGTTTAAACAAACCACCAATGTCAGAGTACGACCATCATCAGACAAAAGGAAGTGATGCAGGGTTAAGATAGATTAACGGGCGACCAATTTTTTCTCCAGGACTCCGGGACCACTAGTTCAGACCGTTAGTATGTACAAGTACTACTATGACAACTTAAAAAAGTACGGAGCTCAAGCTAAATAGAACTAGTTATCACACACTCCTTGATCTTCCTAATCTTAGCCCGATGCGCATCTTCATGCGAGAGCAAGGATCGAATCGTTTGCTCCTTCCTTTTAGCATCTTCCTTGCACAACTTCAATTGTTTCTCTACATTTATCCTCATGCACTTGTCAATACTCGTAATTGTGAATTGCAGGACTTTGGACTGGTGAAGATTATTCCTTGCTTGAGTCAGTTCTTGCTTTGCTTTTGCCTTCAGGGCCAACGCCATGTCCCTCTCCTTCTCCACTTTGCTAACCTTGTCTTGCACCCTCCTGTGATCTCGGTTAAGCTTGGTTGTGTCAACTGGGTCCCATATCTTCATCTCAAGCACTATCAAGAAGTGAGCTGACTATGGATTCTTTCAACTCGACAGTCATATCCCATAGTTTGTCTAGTGTTTTCTGCATCGATTTGGGCCACTCTGGATCTACCCATTTGACAACACCGCAACTTCTACCTTGCATCATTGCATGATGTCCTTGACACTATAAAAACCTCCTTCCTGCGTTTCGTCCTTCGAACGCTACAAATTTAGCGGGCACATATCCATGTTTACATAACGGAGGACTGTCTTCATCCGCTAAACCGTGATAGTCGTAGTCGTACAGCGTCTGGTTGGCCTAACACATCATACGTGCATGAGTAATCATAGTAGATCTAGATCAAAATAGATATTTGGCCACAGATGATAGAGATAGAGATAATACTACTCCCATCGAAATCACCATCAATGTCGTCACGACACATTTCCTCACCGTCTCCCCTTGAACCCATGGCGAGAGGGGAGGGGTTGGTGGACTGGGGTGGCTGCAGGAGAGATACCTGGAGGCGCTGTCGGCTTGCGGCTACGGCAGGATGGGAGAGAAGTGGGGAAAGTGGCTTCGAGGGGAAGGAAGAGAAGTACGGGGAGGAAGAGTGTCAACACCTGGATTTTTAATCCCAGATGCCTGTTATGCCATACATCGCAATCCTTGGATTACCATTTTTGCGAGACATAACAGATTGCATATCACATTACATCATCCATTACAAACCATAATAAGTTCTTACAAATAAAGGATCTCATGATCCAGTCTTAATACAAACAAGCAGCGGAATAATAACCGTAGTAGTGGGCTCCATCTTCAGAGTCACAGGCAATGCTGACGATGGGAGATGATCCTAGTTGTCGTAGACGTCCTGCTGTCCATCATCCTGATAGTCCTCCTCATAGTCTGCCCACGGGAATAGCCAAGGACAAAGCCATGAGTACCCTTTAAGTACTCGCAAACTATCAGTAACAAGGTAGTTCTAGTAGGAATCTTAAGCTCTAGGTTTATTTGCAAAAAGCCAGATTTATCTAAACTGAGTTTAGAAGTAAAGAAAACTAAGTAAATGTTCTAAATCACTTAAGTGGGAAACTAGTTTTCATATTCACAACCCTGTCGTGGTCAAGTCAAAAATCATAGTTCACTTCACAAGTCATTTTGAAAACATCTGACGATGGAACAGTATGGCCACTCCAACTGTCCATGACCGCGGACGCGGCTATTCAAATAGTTTGACACTCTATAGAGTTGGTACACTTTCACCACAAAATTCGATACATTCGTCAGGGATAACCCTGAATCATCATACTTAGTATGCGGATAATCAATCATAACCTTTCAATTACACACTCTAGTATAGGCACCTCCCCTATGATTTTGGCCTCCCAGCCATGGCCATCTACCATCCTGGGCACTGCATAGGTGGACAATTCACACTCACGAGGTAGCCTCAGCTCAAACCTCTTCCGCGAGGGAACCCATACTAATGCATATAAACTTCCGGCTAAGCCTTACCCAATTCATGTATTGTGGTTGTACTGTAAAATTGGAATGGTATCACATCCAAACCCAACCATCAATTTTTATAAATATCTAAGGCTCATGCCTCAACATTTTCATCATCAAATCCATTTGTGTTTCTCAACACATTTCAAAACACAATAGAATGACTCATCATTCCAAGGTTTTCATAATCATTTTCACCAAGTATTCCCATCTAAAGTGATCAAGTTTAAGAGTGTTAACTAATGAGGGGTGCAAATATTCAATATCATGCCATAGAATGACATCTAGTATAGGCCTAGTTTTATCCTATTTATGCTATCTATACTACTTTTCCAATACTCACAAAGCATTAACAAAAAGTAAAGAACTTTGGTAAAGTAAAAGAGTAAAGCTTGCAAGTAAAACATAGGATGGGTATAAATCAAAGTATATGACCAAGCATGCCTAATGCATCTTGCTTAGGTTAAATCTTGCATGGTAAACTTGTATAATTCTAGCTTGCCTTCATTAGTGCAGTGATTGAAGTTTTCTTCATCTTCTGCTTGGTAGAACTCCTCCTCCTCGTAGCTTGGGTCGGTATTATCATCTATAAATGAAATACAGGGTACACAATCACCAAACAATACTTAACTAATTCTATTTAGCACACTAAGGCTCACACTTGATGATCTAGCATCATCACAAGCATCACATGAAATAGAGACTTAGTTTTTATTTATCTTATTTGAGAAAAGTAATTTCTACTCATTAAGATTTAATATTCTCCAATTAAAATATGGGATCATGTTGACACATATCATCACCACATATTCTAATACATGGGAATGTGATTTAAAGGGTTGATCATATTTTATTAATTTTAAGATTATCATTTAATAGATTTAAAGTCACTAGAAATTCCCTAATAGCATTCTTTTGGTACTAGTCCAATGTCACTACATGCAAACCTGAATATTTTTACATATTCATATAGATATTGTCAAATGTGATTTTTGAGAGTTGGAATCAACTCAAAGCCTATTATGGTTGATTTTTAAAAATGTTTGAATGTAGAAAAGTCCATGTCTTGTTATTTTTACTAATGATTATCTCTAACTCCAATTGAGTTAAATCCAACGGGCTTCGATAGATAATTTAAATATCTTTCTAAAAAACTTTGAATCATGCAATTTGGTTTAGTGAAACTCTTTGAATTGATTTTTGAATCTGTGGATATAAACTAGTTTAAACTAAAATGGAAAAACAATATTTGAATTTCCAAGCTAGCGCGAGAAGTTAAACAGGCCGACCCAACTACACTACACGGGCACAGCAGGCTGCTGACAGAGGGGGTCCACTCGTCAGTGACTGCATCTAAGAGAAACGGTATCTACGCATCTGAGCTATGCGATTAGAAGACAGATCAACGGCTGGGAGTCGTCATCAACGTCGAACTACTCCGGCGAGGAAAATGACCTACCACGGCGGTGGGGGTCTGGCTAGGCTCACCTGGGCTCCATCTAGGGTCGGCGATGGGGGCGATCGATGTGGTAGACGACGGCGGTTCGAGGCGCGGTCATGGCAGGGCTTTGGGGTGGTCGAAATTGACGGTACCCTTCTCCTCCAGCAGCGGTGGGCTCCAGCCAAATTCCAGCGAGAGAGAGATCGCCTTGCTTCGAGAAGAAGTGGGGGAGGATCAGTGAGGAGTGGTGAGGGTGTTGGTGTGGAGAAATGAGGCAGGGATGGCCTCCTTTTATACTGCGTCGAGGGGACAAAACGATGCGGGTGCGAGCTCGTCGGTGACGATGCTACAGGCAGCTAGCAGCGCGGCTAAGGCTAGGGGACGGTGCGGTGTTCCCTGGCGGTTCTCACGGGCGTAATGGCGAGGCGTGGGGCGGTGTGGTTTGGTACGGAGCGTGCAGTGCTCTGCACGGATGTAGAGGTGTTTGCGATGGCGTGTGGCAGCTGCGGGTCGCGCGGCGACGAACGGGGGTTTTTGCTGGGTGGCTATGATCATGGCGAGTGTGAGCGTGCGCGGAGAGGTTAGGGCGTGGTCTGTGTGAGCTGGTCGGGCACGGAGAGCTGGTGCGCTCTAGACATGGTGCAGAGACGATGGGCGCGGCATAGCTAGGGTGGTACAGGGCTCGGCTAGGGTCGAGGCTTGGACAGGGGTGGCGGTGGAGTGTGGTGTGCCTGGTGCGTGTCATGGGAGAGGGCGGTGTTGCCTCTGGCGCTCTGCCCACTGTCGGCCGGCGATGATCAAAAATGGGCGACGCTCCACTGTGCACACCGCGAAGGGGGGGCTTGTCTAGTGCTTGGTTAGGCTCAGGGAGATAGGGGGTTTAAGAGGGGACAAAATGGTCGATTAATTACTGTGGAAACAGTGAAGTTAGGCAGTAGTTAGATTAGTGCAGGCCAGGTGTTTGTTGTAATGGCCGAAAGAATTTTACTTTGGAATTTTTGATTCAAAATTTGAGTGGTTTCATCTTAAGCTTGAGTAACTATGTTTGCTTGGTGAGGTCAAGTGGAATTGGTTTGATAGGTTTTTGAAAAAGTGAGATCTTCTCATATGAACTAGATTCAATTTTCAATTGTCCATTAACTTGATTTGAAAGAGGTTTTTGTAAGTTGGTAAAGTGGGCCTTGATACACTTTTACTTGGTCTAGCAAGGGGTGGAAAGAAATAGAAATGTTTCTGTTAAAATTTTTCTTCTAGGAACACATAAAGTGACCTAGTGGTTAAATTTGGCCAAAATGACCATTTGCTCTTTTTATTCATATTTGATTTTTTTTATTTTTATTTTTTTTGTAATTGGTCTATATGATGTAGTATTCACCTTTAAACCATTTCACATCATTTGTAGAAATCAAGCATGACATTTTCAATCAATCACACATTAATGCAAAACTAACATGCATTCATATTCATATTATTAATAAAAGTTTTTGTTAACCCTAAATTGGGTGATTAGAACTTGATAAACTTTATTAGGGTTTTTGGGATGTTACAAAGAGAAGTAAAGGGGACGTGACACTGGCATATGGCCCACGGAACTTGTGAGTCGTGACACTCGCAGAAGGGGAGCGTCGGGTGTTGCCAGTTTATCCAAAGCAAGCGGGGAGTAAGGATGACAAATCATGTCGCAGAACAGCCTACTCACGGATCGCTCTTATGAAGACCACCCCAATCGTGCAAGCGCCCGGATCGAACGGTATGTAACAATCGTCATGCAGAACAACTGTGTTAGGGCGTGCCTTCTAGAAGACTCGGTCTAGCGGCCACCATTGAGGGGCTAAGGTTAGGGCTCTCCTAAGGTTAGGATCCATATGTGGTTTATGAGAAGAACACACATGCAATGACACTAGTGGATCCATATGTGGTTTGTGAAAAGAACACACATGCAATGAACACTTGTGGACCCATATGTGGTATGTGAAAAGAACACACATGCAATGAACTCTGGTGGATCCATGTGTGGTTTGTGAAAACAATAGACATGCAATGACTCTAGCTGTGGTTAATGAAAAGAGCACACATTTCAATGACATTGGTGGATCCATATGTGGTTTGTGAGAAGAACTCACATGCAATGACTATAGTTGTTTCCATATGTGGTTCATGAAGAGAACACACATCTAGTGACACTGGTGGATCCATTTGTGGTCTATGAAAACAACACACATGCTCATGTGGATTATGAAAAAGAACAGACATTCACTGACTCTAGTTGTGGTTCATGAAAACAACACACATGCAATGACTCTAGTGGATCCATGTGTGGTTCATGAAAAGAACAGACATGCAATGTCTCTGGTGGATCCATATGTGGTTTGTGAGAAGAACAGACATGCAAAGACTCTAGTGGATCCATATGTGGTTTGTGAAAAGAACACACATTCAATGACACTGCTGGATCCATATGTGGTTTGTGAAAAGAAAAGACATGTAATGACTCTAGCTATGGTTAATGAAAAGAACACATGCAATGATTCTAGTGGATCCATATGTGGTTCATGAAAAGAATAGACATGCTCGTGTGGATTATGAAAAGAACATACATTCACTAACTCTAGTTGTGGTTCATGAAAAGAACAGACATGCAATGAACTCTGGTGGATCCATGTGTGGTTTGTGAGAAGAAAAGACATGCAATGACACTGGTGGATCCATATGTGGTTCATGAAAAGAACACACATGCAATGACTCTAGTGGATCCACATGTGGTTTGTGAAAAGAACATACATGCAATGACACTGGTGGATCCATGTGGTTTATCACAATAACACACATCTAGTGATTCTATCTGTGGTTTATTAAAAGAACACACATGCAATGAACTCTGGTGGATCCATATGTGGTTTGTGAAAAGAACACAAATGATGTGACTCTAGATGTGGTTCATGAAATGAACATACATGCAATGACACTTGGGGATCCATATGTGGTTTGTGAAAATAACACACACGAAGTGACACTGGTGGATCTATATGTGGATTGTGAAAAGAACACACATGCAGTGACTCTGGTGGATCCATATGTGGTTTGTGAAAAGAACAGACATGCAATGACTATAGTTGTGGTTAATGAAAAGAACAAATATGAAGTGACTCTAGTTGTGTTTCATGAAAAGGACAGACATGCAATGAACTCTGGTGGATCCATGTGTGGTTTGTGAGAAGAATAGACACGCAACAACACTGGTGGATCCATATGTTGTTCATGAAAAGAACACACATACAATTGCTCTGGTGGATCCACATGTGGTTTGTGAAAAGAACACACATGCAATGACACTGGTGGATCCATGTGGTTTATGACAATAAGAGACATGCATTGACATTGGTGGATCCATGTGGTTTATGAAAATAACAGACATGCAATAAACTCTAGTGGATCCATATGTGGTTTGTGGGAAGAACATACATGCAATGACACTGGTGGATCCATACGTGGTTCATGAAAAGAACACACATTCAATGACACTAGTGGATCCATATGTGGTTTGTGAAAAGAACACACATGCAGTGACTCTAGTTGTGGTTAAAGAAAAGAACAGACATGCAATGACACTAGGGGATCCATATGTGGTTTGTGAAAAGAACACACATGCACTGACTCTGGTGGATCCATATGAGGTTCATGAAAAGAACAGACATTCAATGACACTAGTGGATCCATATGTGGTTCATGAAAAGAACACACATGCAATGACTCTAGTGGATCAACATGTGGTTTGTGAAAAGAACACACATGCAATGACACTGGCGGATCCATGTGGTTTGTCTAAATAACAGACATGCAATGAACACTAGTGGATCCATATGTGGTTTGTGAGAAGAACAAACATGAAATGACACTGATGGATCCATGTGGTTTATGACAATAACACACATCTAGTGACTCTAGCTGTGGTTTATTAAAAGAACACACATGCAATGACATTGGTGGATCCATGTGGTTTATGAAAATAATAGGCATGCGATGAACTCTGGTGGTTCCATATGTGGTTTATGAAGAGAACAGACATGCAATGACACTGGTGGATCCATATGTGTTTCATGAAAAGAACACACATGCAATGACTCTAGTGGATCCACATGTGGTTTGTGAAAAGAACACGCATGCAATGACTCTAGCTGTTGTTAATAAAAAGAACACACATGCAATGAAACTGGTGGATCCATATGTGGTTTGTGAAAAAGAACAGAGATCTAGTGACTCTAGCCATAGTTTGTGAAAAGATCACACATTTAAATGACACCAGTGGATCCATATGTAGTTTGTGAAAAGAACACACATTTCAATGACTCTGGTGGATCCATATGTGTTTTGTGAGAAGAATAGACATGCAATAACTCTAGCCGTGGTTAATCAAAATAACAGACATGCAATGACTCTAGTGGATCCATATGTGGTTCATGAAAAGAACACACATTCAGTGACACTGGTGGGTCCATATGTGGTTCATGAAAAGAACACACATGCAATTACACTAGGGGATCCATATGTGGTTAATGAAAAGAACGCACATATAATGACACTGGTGTATCCATATGTGGTTAATAAAAAGAACAGACTTGCAATGAACTCTGGTGGATCCATATGTGGTTTGTGAACAGAACAAACATGCAGTGACTCTAGTTGTGGTTAACGAAAAGAACACACATGCAATCGCACTAGGGGATCCATATGTGGTTTGTGAAAAGAACACATGCAGTGACACTGTTGGATCCATATGTGGTTTGTGAAAAGAACATATATAAAGTGACACTGGTGGATCCATATGTGGTTTGTGAAAAGAACACACATGCAATGACTCTGGTGGATCCATATGTGGTTTGTGAAAAGAACAGACATGCAATGACTCTAGTTGTGGTTAATGAAAAGAACACACATGCAATGACTCTGGTGGATCCACATGTGGTTTGTGAAAAGAACACACATGCAATGACACTGGTGGATCCATATGGTTTGTAAAAATAACAGACATGCAATGAACTCTGGTGGATCCATATGTGGTTTGTGAAAAGAACACACATGCAATGACACTGGTGGATCCATATGTGGTTCATGAAAAGAACCTACATGCAATGACTCTGGTGGATCCACATGTCGTTTGTCAAAAGAACACACATGCAATGACTCTAGCTGTTGTTAATGAAAAGAACACACACGCAATGAAACTGGTGGATCCATATGTGGTTTGTGAAAAGAATAGATATCTAGTGACTCTATCTGTGGTATGTGAAAAACACACATTTCGATGACACTAGTGGATCCATATGTGGTTTGTGAAAAGAACACACATTTCAATGACTCTGGTGGATCCATATGTGGTTTGTGAGAAGAACAGACATGCAATGACTCTAGTTGTGGTTAATGAAAAGAACAGACATGCAATGACTCTAGTGGATCCATATGTGGTTCATGAAAACAGCAGACATGCAATGACACTAGTGGATCCATATGTGGTTCATGAAAAGAACACACATGCAATGACACTGGTGCATCCATATGTGTTTTGTGAGAAGAACACACATGTAGTGACTCTAGTTATGGTTAATGAAAAGAACACACATGCAATGACACTAGGGGATCCCTATGTGGTTAACGAAAAGAACACACATGCAATGACACTGGTGTATCCATATGTGGTTAGTGAAAAGAACAGACATGTAATGAACTCTGGTGGATCCATATGTAGTTTGTAAATAGAACACACAAGCAGTGACTCTAGTTGTAGTTAATGAAAAGAACACACATGCAATGGCACCAGGGGATCCATATGTGGTTTGTGAAAAGAACACACATGTAGTTACACTATTGGATCCATATGTGGTTTGTAAAAAGAACACATATATATAGTGACACCGGTGGATCCATATGTGGTTTGTGAAAAGAACACACATGCAATGACTCTGCTGGATCCATATGTGGTTTGTGAAAATAACAGACATGCAATGACTCTAGCTGTGGTTAATGAAAAGAACACACATGCAATGACTCTGGTGGATCCACATGTGGTTTATGAAAAGAACGCACATGCAATGTAACCGGTGGATCCATATGTGGTTTGTGAAAAGAACAGAGATCGAGTGACCCTAGCTGTGGTATGTGAAAAGAACACACATTTCAATGACACTGGTCGATCCACATGTGGTTTGTGAAGAGAACACACATTTCAGTGACTCTCGTGGATCCATATGTGGTTTGTGAAAAGAACAGACATGCAATGACTCTGGTGGATCCAGATGTGGTTCATGAAAAGAACGCACATTCAATGACACTGGTGGATCCATATGTGGTTCATGAAAAGAACACACATGCAATGACACTAGTGGTTCCAGATGTGGTTTGGGAGAAGAATACACATGTAGTGACTCTAGTTGTGGTTAATGAAAAGAACACACATGCAATGACACTAGGGGATCCATATGTGGTTAACGAAAAGAACACACATGCAATGACACTAGGGGATCCATATGTGGCTAATGAAAAGAAAAGACATGCAATGAACTTTGGTGGATCCATATGTGGTTCGTGAAAAGAACACACATGGAGTGACTCTAGTTGTGGTTAAAGAACAGAACACACATGCAATGACACTAGGGGATCCATATGTGGTTTGTGAAATGAACACACATGATGTGACACTGGTGGATCTATATGTGGTTTGTAAAAAGAACACATATATACAGTGACACTGGTGGATCCATATGTGGTTTGTGAAAAGAACACACATGCAATGACTGGTGGATCCATATGTGGTTTGTGAAAATATCAGACATGCAAGGAATCTAGCTGTGGTTAATGAAAAAGAATACACATGCAATGACTCTGGTGGATCCACATGTGGTTTGCGAAAATAACACACATGCAATTACACTGGTGGATCCATGTGGTTTGTGAAAATAACAGACATGCAAAGAACTCTGGTGGATCCATATGTGGTTTGTGAAAAGAACACACATGCAATTACACTGGTGGATCCATGTGGTTTGTGAAAATAACAGACATGCAAAGAACTCTGGTGGATCCATATGTGGTTTGTGAAAAGAACACACATGCAATGACACTGGTGGATCCATATGTGGTTCATGAAAAGAACACACATGCTATGACTCTGGTGGATCCACATGTCGTTTGTCAAAAGAACACACATGCAATGACTCTAGCTATTGTTAATGGAAAGAACACACACGCAATGAAACTGGTGGATCCATATGCGGTTTGTGAAAAGAATAGATATCTAGTGACTCTATCTGTGGTATGTGAAAAACACACATTTCGATGACACTAGTGGATCCATATGTGGTTTGTGAAAAGAACACACATTTCAATGACTCTGGTGGATCCATATGTGGTTTGTGAGAAGAACAGACATGCAATGACTCTAGTTGTGGTTAATGAAAAGAACAGACAAGCAATGACTCTAGTGGATCCATATGTGGTTCATGAAAACAGCAGACATGCAATGACACTAGTGGATCCATATGTGGTTCATGAAAAGAACACACCTGCAATGACACTGGTGGATCCATATTTGTTTTGTGAGAAGAACACACATGCAGTGACTCTAGTTGTGGTTAATGAAAAGAACACACATGCACTGACACTAGGGGATCCATATGTGGTTAATGAAAAGAACACACATGCAATGACACTGGTGTATCCATTTGTGGTTAGTGAAAAGAACAGACATGCAATGAACTCTCGTGGATCCATATGTAGTTTGTGAACAGAACACACGTGCAGTGACTCTAGTTGTGGTTAATGAAAAGAACACACATGCAATGGCACTAGGGGATCCATATGTGGTTTGTGAAAAGAACACACATGTAGTGACACTATTGGATCCATATGTGGTTTGTGAAAAGAACACATATACAGTGATACTGCTGGATCCATATGTGGTTTGTGAAAAGAACACACATGCAATGACTCTGATGGATCCATATGTGGTTTGTGAAAATAACAGACATGCAATGACTCTAGTTGTGGTTAATGAAAAGAACACACATGCAATGACTCTGGTGGATCTATGTGGTTTGTGAAAATAATAGACATGCAATGAACTCTGGTGGATCCATATGTAGTTTGTGAAAAGAACACACATGCAATGACACTGGTGGATCCATATGTGGTTCATGAAAAGAACACACATGCAATGACTCTGGTGGATCCACATGTGGTTTGTGAAAAGAACACACATGCAATGACTCTCGCCATTTTTAATGAAAAGAACACACATGCAATGAAATTGGTGGATCCATATGTGGTTTGTGAAAAGAACAGAGATTGAGTGACTCTAGTTGTGGTGTGTGAAAAGAACACACATTTCAATGACACTGGTCGATCCATATGTGGTTCATGAAAAGAACGCACATGCAATGACACTGGTGGATCCATATGTGGTTCATGAAAAGAACACACATGCAATGACACTAGTGGATCCATATGTGGTTTGGGAGAAGAACACACATGCAGTGACTCTAGTTGTGGTTAATGAAAAGAACACACATGCAACGACACTAGGGGATCCATATGTGGTTAATGAAAACAACACACATGCAATGAAACTAGTGTATCCATATGTGGTTAATGAAAATAATAGACATGCAATGAACTCTGATGGATCCATATGTGGTTTGTGAAAAGAACACACATGTAGTGACTCTAGTTGTGGTTAATGAAAAGAACACACATGCAATGACACTAGGGGATCCATATGTGGTTTGTGAAAAGAACACACATGATGTGTCACTGGTGGATCCATATATGGTTTGTGAAAAGAACACACATGCAGTGACACTGGTGGATCCATATGTGGTTGGTGAAAAGAACACACATGCAATGACCGTGGATCCATATGTGGTTTGTGAAAAGAACAGACATGCAATGACTCTAGCTATGGTTAATGAAAAGAATACACATGCAATAACTCTGGTGGATCCACATGTGGTTTGTGAAAAGAACACACATGCAATGACACTGGTGGATCAATATGTGGTTCAAGAAAAGAACACACATGCAATGACTCTGGTGGATCCACATGTGGTTTGTGAAACGACACACATGCAATGACTCTAGCTGTTGTTAATGAAAAGAACACACATGCAATGCCTCTAGCTGTTGTTAATGAAAAGAACACACATGCAATGAAAATTGTTGATCCGTATGTGCGTTGTGAAAAGAACAGAGATCCATTGGCTCTAGCTTTGGTACGTGAAAAGAACACACATTTCAATGACACTGGTGGATCCATATGTGGTTTGTTAAAAGAACACACATTTCAATGACTCTCGTGGATCCATATGTGGTTTGTGAAAAGAACAGACATGCAATGACTCTAGTGGATCCATATGTGGTTCATGAAAATAACACACATTCAATGACACTGGTGGATCCATATGTGGTTCATGAAAAGAACACACATGCAATGACACTAGTGGATCCATACGTGGTTTGGGAGAAGAACACACATGCAGTGACTCTAGTTGTGGTTAATGAAAAGAACACACATGCAATGACAATAGGGGATCCATATGTGGTTAATGAAAAGAACACACATGCATTGACACTGGTGTATCCATATATGGTTAATGAAAAGAACAGACATGTAATGAACACTGGAGGATCCATATGTGGTTTGTGAAAAGAACACACATGCAGTGACTCTAGGTGTGGTTAATGAAAAGAACACACATGCAATGACACTAGGGGATCCATATGTGGTTTGTGAAAAGAACACACATGATGTGTCACTGGTGGATCCATACGTGGTTTGTGAAAAGAACACACATGCAGTGACACTGGTGGATCCATATGTGGTTTGTGAAAAGAACACACATGCAATGACTGGTGGATCCATATGTGGTTTGTGAAAAGAACAGACATGCAATGACTCTAGGTGTGGTTAATGAAAAGAATACACATGCAATAACTCTGGTGGATCCACATGTGGTTTGTGAAAAGAATAGACATGCAATAACATTGGTGGATCCATGTGGTTTGTGAAAATAACAGACATGCAATTAACTCTGGTGGATCCATATGTGGTTTGTGAAAAGAACACAGATGCAATGTCACTGGTGGATCCATATGTGGTTCATGAAAAGAACACACATGCAATGACTCTGATGGATCCACATGTGGTTTGTGAAAAGAACACACATACAATGACTCTAGCTGTTGTTAATGAAAAGAACAGACATGCAATGACTCTAGCTGTTGTTAATGAAAAGAACACACATGCAATGAAACTTGTGGATCCATATGTGGTTTGTGAAAAGAACAGAGATCCATTGGATCTATCTTTGGTACATGAAAATAACACACATTTCAATGACACTGGTGGATCCATATGTGGTTTGTTAAAAGAACACACATTTCAATGACTCTCGTGGATCCATATGTGGTTTGTGAAAAGAACAGACATGCAATGACTCTAGTGGATCCATATGTGGTTCATGAAAATACCAGACATTCAATGACACTGGTGGATCCATATGTGGTCCATGAAAAGAACACACATGCAATGACACTAGTGGATCCATACGTGGTTTGGGAGAAGAACACACATGTAGTGACTCTAGTCGTGGTTAATGAAAAGAACACACATGCAACGACACTAGGGGATCCATATGTGGTTAATTAAAACAACACACATGCATGGACACTAGTGTATCCATATGTGGTTAATGAAAATAATAGACATGCAATGAACTCTGGTGGAGCCATATGTGGTTTGTGAAAAGAACACACATGTAGTGACTCTAGTTGTGGTTAATGAAAAGAACACACATGCAATGACACTAGGGGATCCATATGTGGTTTGTGAAAAGAACACACATGATGTGTCACTGGTGGATCCATATATGGTTTGTGAAAAGAACACACATGCAGTGACACTGGTGGATCCATATGTGGTTTGTGAAAAGAACACACATGCAATGACTGGTGGATCCATATGTGGTTTGTGAAAAGAACAGACATGCAATGACTCCAACTGTGGTTAATGAAAAGAATACACATGCAATAACTCTGGTGGATCCACATGTGGTTTGTGAAAAGAACAGACATGCAATGACACTGGTGGGTCCATGTGGTTTGTGAAAATAACAGACATGCAATTAACTCTGGTGGATCCATATGTGGTTTCTGAAAAGAACACACATGCAATGTCACTGGTGGATCCATATGTGGTTCATGAAAAGAACACACATGCAATGACTCTGGTGGATCCACATGTGGTTTGTGAAAAGAACACACATGCAATGACTCTAGCTGTTGTTAATGAAAAGAACACACATGCAATGACACTAGGGGATCCATATGTGGTTAATGAAAAGAACACACATGCATTGACACTGGTGTATCCATATGTGGTTTGTGAAAAGAACACACATGTAGTGACACTATTGGATCCATATGTGGTTTGTGAAAATAACACATATACAGTGACACTGGTGGATCCATATGTGGTTTGTGAAAGAACACACATGCACTGATTCTGGTGGATCCATATGTGGTTTGTGAAAATAACAGACATGCAATGACTCTAGCTGTGGTTAATGAAAAGAACACACATGCAATTACTCTGGTGGATCCACATGTGCTTTGTGAAAAGAACACACATGCAATGACACTGGTCGATCCATGTGGTTTGTGAAAATAACAGACTTGCAATGAACTCTGGTGGATCCATATGTGGTTTGTGAAAAGAACACACATGCAATGACACTGGTGGATCCACATGTGGTTTGTGAAAACAACACACATGCAATGACTCTCTCTGTTGTTAATGCAAAGAACACACATGCAATGAAACTGGTGGATCCATGTGGTTTGTGAAAAGAACAAAGATCGAGTGACTCTAGCTGTGGTATGTGAAAAGAACACACATTTCAATGACACTGGTCGATCCACATGTGGTTTGTGAAAAGAACACACATTTCAATGACTCTCGTGGATCCATATGTGGTTTGTGAAAAGAACAGACATGCAATGACTCTAGTGGATCCATATGTGGTTCATGAAAAGAACACACATTCAATGACACTGGTGGATCCATATGTGGTTCATGAAATGAACACACATGCAATGACACTAGTGGATCCACATGTGGTTTGGGAGAAGAACACACATGCAGTGACTCTAGTTGTGGTTAATGAACAGAACACACATGCAACGACACTAGGGGATCCATATGTGGTTAATGAAAACAACACACATGCAATGAAACTAGTGTATCCATATGTGGTTAATGAAAATAATAGACATGCAATGAACTCTGGTGGATACATGTGTGGTTTGTGAAAAGAACACACATGCAGTGACTCTAGTTGTGGTTAATGAAAAGAACACACACGCAATGACACTAGGGGATCCATATGTGGTTTGTGAAAAGAACACACATGCAGTGACACTGGTGGATCCATATGTGGTTTGTAAAAAGAACACACATGCAGTGACACTGGTGGATCCATATGTGGTTTGTGAAAAAGAACACACATGCAATGACTGTTGAATCCATTTGTGGTTTGTGAAAAGAACAGGCATGCAATGACTCTAGCTGTGGTTAATGAAAAGAACACACATGCAATGAATCTAGCTATGGTTTATTGAAAGAACACACATGAAATGACTCTGGTGGATCAATATGTGGTTCATGAAAAGAACACACATTCAATGACACTGGTCGATCCATATGTGATTCATGAAAAGAACACACATGCAATGACTCTGGTGGATCCACATGTGGTTTGTGAAAAGAACACACATGTAATGAAACTGGTGGATCCATGGTGTATGTGAAAATAATAGACACGCAATGAACTCTGGTGGATCCATATGTGGTTCGTGAAAAGAACACACATGCAATGACACTGGTGGATCCATATGTGGTTCATGAAAAGGACACACATGCAATGACTCTGGTGGATCCACATGTGGTTTGTGAAAAGAACACACATGCAATGACTCTAGTTGTTGTTAATGAAAAGAACACACATGCAATGAAACTGGTGGAGCCATATGTGGTATGTGAAAAGAATAGAGATCCATTGACTCTAGCTGTGGTATGTGAAAAGAACAGGCATTTCAATGGCACTGGTGGATCCATATGTTGTTTGTGCAAAGAACACACATTTCAATGACTCTCGTGGATCCATATGTGGTTTCTGAAAAGAACAGACATGCAATGACTCTAGTGGATCCATATGTTGTTCATGAAAAGAACACACATTCAATGACACTGGTGGATCCATATGTGGTTCATGAAAAGAACACACATGCAATGACACTAGGGGATCCATACGTGGTTTGGGAGAAGAACACACATGTAGTGACTCTAGTTGTGGTTAAAGAACAGAACACACATGCAATGACACTAGGGGATCCATATGTGGTTAATGAAAAGAACACACATGCAATGACACTAGTGTATCCATATGTGGTTAATGAAAAGAACAGACATGCAATGAACTCTGGTAGATCCATACGTGGTTTGTGAAGAGAACACACATGCAGTGACTCTAGTTGTGGTTAATGAAAAGAACAAACATGCAATGACACTAGGGGATCCATATGTGTTTTGTGAAAAGAACACATATGATGTGACACTAGTGGATCCATATGTGGTTTGTGAAAAGAACACACATGAAGTGACACTGGTGGATCCATATGTGGTTTGTCAAAAGAACACACATGCAATGACTCTGGTGGATCCATATGTGGTTTGTGAAAAGAACAAACTTGCAATGACTCTACCTATGGTTAATGAAAAGTACACACATGAAAAGACTCTGGTGGATCCACATGTGGTTTGTGAAAAGAACACACATGTAATGCAACAGGTGGATCCATGTGTTCTGTGAAAGTAACTGACATGCAATGAACTCTGGTGGATCCATATGTGGTTTGTGAAGAGAACACACATGCAATGACACTGGTGGATCCATCTGGTTTATGACAATAACACATATCCAGTGACTCTAGCCATGGTTAATGAAAAGAACACAGATGCAATGACACTAGGGGATCCATATGTGGTTGGTGAAAAGAACACACATGCATTGACACTGGTGGATCCATATGTGGTTTGTGAAAAGAACACACATGGACTCTGGTGGATCCATATGTGGTTTGTGAAAAGAACAGACATGCAATGACTCTAGCTGTGGTTAATGAAAAGAACAGAGATAAAATGACTCTAGCTATGGTTTATTGAAAGAACACACATGCAATGACTCTGGTGGATCCATATGTGGTTCATGAAAAGAACACATATACAATGACCCTGGTGGATCCATATGTGGTTAATGAAAAGAACACACATGCAATGACACTGGTGGATCCACATGTGGTTTGTGAAAATAACACACATGCAATGACACTAGTGGATCCATGTGGTTTGTATAATAATAGACATGCAATGAACTCTGGTGGATCCATATGTGGTTTGTGAAAAGAACACACATGCAATGACACTGGTGGATCCATATTTGGTTCATGAAAAGAACACACATGCAATGACTCTGGTGGATCCACATGTGGTTTGTGAAAAGAACACACATGCAATGACTCTAGCTGTTGTTAATGAAAAGAACACACATGCAATGAAACTGGTGGATCCATATGTGGTTTGTGAAAAGAACAGAGATCCAGTGACTCTAGCTGTGGTATGTGAAAAGAACACACATTTCAATGACACTGGTGGATCCATATGTGGTTTGTGAAAAGAACACACATTTCAATGACTCTCATGGATCCATATGTGGTTTGTGAAAAGAACAGACATGTGATACATTGCAAATGTATCTATAATTTTTGATGCTCCATGCTTGGTTTTATCCACTTTCTTGTGTTTTGTCCACACTTTGGAGTACTTTTCATATGATTTCGTGGACTAACCTATTAACAAGAGCCACAGTGCCAGCTGCCTGTTTTCTGCTGTTTTTTGGTTCCAGGAAAGTCAGAAAATGAATATTCTCGGAATTGGACGGGACAAAAACCAAAGTGCCTATTTTTCCAGAAGACTCTAGGAGCCAGAATACGAGACGGAGGAGGGCCGGGGAATGGCCACACCACCCCTAGGCGCGGGCTAGGCCTGGTCGTGCCAGGGTATGGTGTGGTGGCCCCAGGCACCCCCTCGGTCTCCCTCTTCGCCTATAACAAGCCTTCTAACCTAAAAACTCCTGGGGGTTCGACGTTTTTCCATAAGGAGTTCCGCTCTGCCGCCACCACTAGATTCCACGAAACAGCACCAGAAACTCCGTTCTGGCACCCTGCCGGGACGGGGAATTGGAGGAGATCATCGCCATCATCATCACCATCGCTTCTCCATCGACCATCCATGTTTCCTCCATCTATGAGTGAGTGATCCCCCGCTGTAGGCTTTGGGGATGGTAGGTATTGGATGTGATCGTTCATGTAATGGCATCAGATTGTTAGGGCATGGTGCCTAGTATCTTTTATTAGTGCTTTATGACTTTGTTGCAACTTGTTGTGCTTAATGCTTGTGACTAGGGCCCGAGTGCCATGATTTCAGATCTGAACATGTTATTGATTCATTGTGATAGTATTGTTTTTGGTCTTATCTACAAGTTGTATACACGTGTTGTTGTCCGGAACCTATGGCCCCGAAGTGACAGAAATCGGGATAACCGGAAGGGAATGGCTTTGATGTGAGGATCACATGTGTTCACGGAGTGTTAATGCTTTGCTCCGGTGCTCTATTAAAAGGAGCACCTTAATTGCCAGTAGTTCCCTAGACGCCCCGCTGCAAACGGGCTGGCAGGACAAAAGATGTTGTGCAAGTTCTCATTGCGAGCACGTATGACTATATATGGAACACATGCCTAGGATTGTCTAGTACTTGGATGCTTTATCTTATTTATCTTCAATTGCCCTATGTTCTGATTGCTATTTGAATTGTCTTTTCCATGCCACGCCCGTCCATCCATCCCTATGCCTACCGCACTCGAATCCCATTGTTTACTGCTTTTGTTACTACTGTCTTTGCTTTACTACTGCTGTTACTTTACTATTCCTACTACAACTGTTGCTACTGATAAACTGTTGTGAGCAAGATTGTTTCCAGGTGCAGCTGAATTGACAACTCAGTTGTTAAGGCTTATAAATATTCTTTGGCTCCCCTTGTGTCGAATCAATAAATTGGGTTTCACTTCCCTCGAAAATACTGCGATACACCCCCTATACTTGTGGGTCATCAAGACTATTTTGTGGCGCCGTTGCCGGGGAGCATAGCTTTATTTATCAAGTTCACTTGGATTCACTATTGTTCAAACTAAGTTTATTTTCTCCTAGTTTGCTTGTTTCTTTATCCAAAAATACAAAATAAATTAGTTCCTACTCTAGTTGTTATTTTCGTTGGTCTGTTATTGTCTTGCTTTAACATGCTTGTTGTCAATGGTTGGTTTCTTCGAAACTGAAGCTTATTGGCAAGGTGGGTTCACGGAAGATCAAAAATATTATTATAAGGAACACCGCTTGTCACAAAAAGGGAAACACTTATGGGAACAAATTGATAGATTGTATACCATTGCTAGAAACATGTGCTCTACTTATAATGTTACTTATTGCTGTGATGAATCTTGTTGCAGAAAGAGGTATAAACACCTCCCTTTTCAATGTGAGTATAATGATCATGATACCATATCTTCCTATGCTAAAGGAATTTATGACTTCTATGATGCGGAACAAATTGAAGAATTTATTGCTTGGAAAGGTGCTTTTGAACTCGCTAGTTTGCTTGAAAATATTGATGATTCACCTTGCTTTGATAATTACAAGGATGAAAATGGCTATATTCTTGAATATTTTAATAGATGCTTTCCACAAATGGAAGAGACTAATGCCTTGCAGGATCCTATGGAGAAAGAAATTGATCAACCTGAAATCTCATTAGATGAAAAAGAGGAGGAGAGTGATGAACAAAAGGAGGAAGAATGGATTAGCTACCCATGCCTACCTTCTAATGAGAGTAACTCTTTATCCCTTACTTTATTTGATTATCCTCCATGCTTACTAAAGGAGGATGAATGTTATGTTCCTGAGGATTCTTTTGAAGATGTTTATGATAAAGCTCTAGTTCTTGTAGATCATGAAAAGCATGCTTTATGTGATAGTTATATTATTGAGTTTATTCATGAGGCTACTGAAAATTATTATGAGAGAGGAAAATATGGTTGTAGAAGTTTTCATGGTATTGAAACACCTCTCTATGTGCTGAAAGTTTCGAAGTCACTCTTGTTTTATCTTCCTATGCCTGTCACTTTGTTCCTTGCGAATTTATTTGCATACACGATTCCTATGCATATGAAGTGGGTTAGACTTAAATGTGTTTTGAATTTGCTTCTTGATGCTCAATTTTGCTTCAAATCATATTTCTTATGTGAGCATCCTCTCAAACTATTATGCCTGAAGATGATAATATGTCTATTATTCTTCGGAGACCTTTTCTTAAATACTGCAGGAGCTGTTATCAATTGTAATCAAGGAAAGGTGACCTTCAATGTCAATGAAAAGAAACATACTGTCTATTTCCCCAAGGAGATTGAAAGTACTTATGGTTTGAATTCAATTGAACATGTTGAGGGCATTCAAGTTGGAGAAATATATTGTCTCATACCAAGAGAAAATTTTGAAACTATTATGATTGGGACCATTGCTATCAAGGTTGAGGTAACATAATCATTAGTGGAATACAAAGTTTTGTCTCATATGGAATTGTTTTGGTAGTAAGACCTGATCAACCTTGTTAAAAAAAGGATTTCATTGAACAAAACAATGTTTACACCATGATTATCTCCGCTTACTTCTATTCTATCCATTTTAGTTTTTGCTTATGCCTAACTTAAAGGCGTTAAAGAAAAGTACTTATTGGGAGATAACCCAAAAGTTTTAGATGAGTCTTGGAAGTTATTACTACAGTAATAACCTCTCCTTATCCTTTTTATTTGCTTTTTGTGCCAAGAATAACCTCTAATAAGAGAGAAGTAATGATTGGAAAAGTTGCTGTCCCGAAAAAATTTTCTGTGCTTCACCGTAAAAATTCGTGTAAAATATCTGAACGTCTTTTTGAGGCGTGATTTTTTGTGCTTCGGACCCAGGTTGTTATATAACTTTCGTTAGTTCAACACTTTTTTATTTGAGCAACAGAAGGTCTTCGAAAAAATTCATCTTTACCTGCTGGTCTGTTTTGACAGATTTCTGCCATTTTCTGCATTTGCTTCTTGTTGGTTCCTTTTTGAGTTCTTTTGGGGAATTGAGCTTTTTTAGGGAAATGCTAAAGTAGCTAGTGTTTTAATGGAAGTTTATTTGGTGTTAGAGCTGAACCTTAAGACTTATTTATCTTGAGTGCACTAATGTTGCTAATAAAGATTGTGTGAAGTTTTGTATGAAGGAAAATTTTCAGGTGTATGGAAAGGATGAGTAATGAGATGAAGGATGGACTAAAGCTCAAGCTTGGGGATGCCCCGCGTGTCACCCCAAGAAATATCCAAGAAGTACAAGCGTCAAAGCTTGGGGATGCCCAAGGCATCCCCTTCTTCATCAATAAAAATCCCACGTTTCTTCCAAACACTTCATTTTTATTGTTTCATGCACAGTTGTGTTCTTGGAGCGTCTTCGTTTTTGTTTTCGTTTTTTTTGGTTTTTCGTTTGCTTTGTTTTCTTAGTTTTCTCAATAAATTGGTTGGACCTCCTATTTGATACATTGGTTTTCAAATAGTTTGGTTTGGTTTGGAAAAGAGTAGGAAAGCTCATGCTTAAGTGGTAAAGAGAGCTTGTTTTTGATTGTGGCCTATGCTTTGTCATGTCATGCTTGATATTGTTTTTGCTTTATGCTTAGTATTCTCTGTTGTAGCATGAGTTGTTATAAACAATTGAGATTGCTTAATGTGCCTTGGATGAATCATGCGTTGTTTTAGCATATTAAAGCATAAGTATAGTGGTATTCTCTTTTGATGCTTTATTTGGATTGACTTGGCACATGCTCACACCATTTTATGACTATCCCAAGTCACCATAAGCCTTTATGATCCTTTAGTTTTCAACTTGTAGTATCACTTTATGCTTTGATCATTGATTTTTTGTCGCTCTGCATGATTATGGCCATTATTGCTCTCTCGTTTGTCGCTCCCTTACTATTGCTAGCCTTCACTTCCACTGAGTATTTTACTCATGTTTCCAACTCACTTAAACCAATTATTGCCAAAGTGTCCACCATACCTACCTATTAGCATCATTTGCTACTTCCGTACATATTCAATATGCCTTGTTTTCTTCTGAATAAAATGTTTGCTTGATATGAGATAGTTAGTTAGTAAAGCTCTCACGAACTTGATGGCACACTTTATTTCCTGCACTTAATAAACCTGAACCATTGTGAACTCTCCATGAAATTTATATGCTTGCAAATTATAGGCTGGGGATTAGCAGAACTGTGCTGTCATGGGGAACGCTTTTAACACTTGTAAATATATACCCAGTTGATACCTTGCTCTTTTGTTTGCGGATGTCGTCGGTATGAAATAAAAGGGGAGCTTGTAAGTCCATGGAGTTATGTATGTGTGTTAGAGAAACGCATGGGCCGCTGGTCTAATCCATGCTGACATGGTGGAAACCTGCAGCGTAACCATAATGATATCTATGAAGCATTCTTCTTATAAAAAAGAGAGAGAGATAGCTATTGAGAAAAAGAAAAAAAGAGATTTATGAAAAGAGGAAAGAGAGAAAAAAGCACCATTTTCCCATGGTAAATAAGAAGATTGCTAAGATACTCATTGTCTGCTTGCCTTGTCATTTTGATATGGGGATTCTTCCGTATCATCGGGCAAGGGTTACCCCGTTGGTGGTTCTCAATGATACGCACATACTTACGATGACAAGAGCTTACTGGTAACTAAAGTTGAGTAGCATGAGGAGCGGCCCTCATACTCAAGGGACTTGGGATTTTCAGTTTATAGTCTGTCAAGCATATAACTCAGATTGGACCTCACTTTCACCTTAACCACATTAAAGATTCTTATGACAGGGGCAATGAGAGCTCAAAACTAATGATTACCATACTTTCAGCATTTGGAAGCCTTTCAAACTATTCAAAACCTATTCATTTCCTTGTTGAGTCTCCACACATTCTATGAGCACTTTCTTGAGAGCATAGTGGCCATTCTTAGTTCTATGTGCATTGTCCCAAGATTTGTTGATTAATGCATACCTTGATATTGCTTGTTTTAAACTATTTGTATCTAGTCACTCTTGTAAACCTTGAAGGTGTCCTATGCATTTATGTTTGCTACTCTATGAGGGACAAGCTGAATGCCACTATGCTATGTTTTCTTTATGTGAAACAAACAAACGTCTTGCAATGCATTGTTATTCATGAATCTTTTGTTTGTGCCTTTTAATGTTGCATCATAGTCTCTTTGTCTTATTGCTAGAACTTTGTCTTTCATGTTATGATTGAAGTACTATGATCCCAGCTTTGAATGTTTACAAATACTTTGGTCAAATCTTTGATGGTGCATGTCACCTCAAAAATTATTCTTTCTTTTTATCACTTACCTACTCGAGGACGAGCAGGAGTTAAGCTTGGGGATGTTGATACATTGCAAATGTATCTATAATTTTTGATTCTCCATGCTTGGTTTTATCCACTTTCTTGTGTTTTGTCCACACTTTGGAGTACTTTTCATATGATTTCTTGGAGTAACCTATTAACAAGAGCCACAGTGCCAGCTGCCTTTTTTCTGCTATTTTTGGTTCCAGGAAAGTCAGAAAATGAATATTCTCAGAATTGGACAGGACAAAAACAAAAGTGCCTATTTTTCCAGAAGACTCTAGGAGCCAGAATACGAGACGGGGGAGGGCCAGGGGCTGGCCACACCACCCCCAGGTGCGGGCTGGGCCTGGCCGCGCCAAGGCATGGTGTGGTGGCCCCATGCACCCCCTCGGTCTCCCTCTTTGCCTATAAGAAGCCTTCTGACCTAAAAACTCCGGGGGGTCGACGTTTTTCTAGAAGGAGTTCCGCTCCGCCGCCACCACCAGATTCCACGAAACAGCACCAGAAACTCCGTTTTGGCACCCTGCCGGGACGGGGAATTGGAGGATATCATCGCCATCATCATCACCATCGCTTCTCCATCGACCATCCATGTTTCGTCCATCTATGAGTGAGTAATCCCCCGCTGTAGGCTATGGGGATGGTAGGGATTGGATGAGATCGTTCATGTAATGGCATCAGATTGTTAGGGCATGGTGCCTAGTATCTTTTATTAGTGCTTTATGACTTTGTTGCGACTTGTTGTGCTTAATGCTTGTCACTAGGGCCCGAGTGCCATGATTTCAGATCTGAACATGTTATTGATTCATTATGATAGTATTGTTTTTGGTCTTATCTACAAGTTGTATACACACGTTGTTGTCCGGAACCTATTGCCCCGAAGTGACAGAAATCGGGATAACCGGAATGGAATGGCTTTGATGTGAGGATCACATGTGTTCACGGAGTGTTAATGCTTTGCTCTGGTGCTCTATTAAAAGGAGCACCTTAATTGCTAGTAGTTCCCTAGAGGCCCCGCTGTAAATGGGCTGTCAGGACAAAAGATGTTGTGCAAGTTCTCATTGCGAGCACGTATGACTATATATGGAACACATGCCTAGGATTGTCTAGTACTTGGATGCTTTATCTTATTTATCTGCAATTGCCCTATGTTCTGATTGCTATTTGAATTGTCTTGTCCATGCAACGCCCGTCCATACATCCCTATGCCTACCGCACTCGAATCCCACTGTTTACTGCTTTTGTTACTATTGACTTTGCTTTACTACTGCTGTTACTTTACTATTCCTACAACAAAACTATTGCTACTGATAAACTGTTGTGACCAAGATTGTTTCTAGGTGCAGCTGAATTGACAACTCAGTTGTTAAGGCTTATAAATATTCTTTGGCTCCCCTTGTGTCGAATCAATAAATTGGGTTTCACTTCCCTCAAAAATACTGCGATACACCCCCTATACTTGTGGGTCATCAACATGCAATGACTCTAGTGGATCCATATGTGTTTCATGAAAAGAACACGCATTCAATGACACCGGTGGATCCATATGTGGTTCACGAAAAGAACACACATGCAATGACAATAGTGGATCCATATGTGGTTTGGGAGAAGAACACACATGCAGTGACTCTAGTTGTGGTTAATGAAAAGAACACACATGCAATGACACTAGGGGATCCATATGTGGTTAATGAAAAGAACACACATGCAATGACAGTGGTGTATCCACATGTTGTTAATGAGAAGAGAAGACATGCAATGAAGTCTGGTGGATCCATATGTGGTTTGTGAAAAGAACACACATGCAGTGACTCTAGTTGTGGTTAATGAAAAGAACACACATGCAATGACACTAGGGGATCCATATGTGGTTTGTGAAAAGAACACACATGTTGTGACATGATGGCTCAATGCACGGCGCCCAGAAAAGTGCTTGGTGCGTGGTTGATGTAGAGCTTGTTGGGAACCCCAAGAGGAAGGTATGATGAGCACAGCAGCAAGTTTCCCTCAGTTATGAAACCAAGGTTTAATCGAACCAGTAGGAGCAAGGAAACACCCCAAAGGTGTTACTAGCTGAGCTTTGGTAGGGCGCACTACCGGTGCTAGTAGCAACGTGGAGACCTGCACAACACAACCACAAAACTTTGTCCCCAACTTGCGATGAGGTTGTCAATCTCATCGTGTTTTGCGGAAAACAAAGGATTAAACGTATCGAATGGAAAGAAGTAAAAGTTTGCAGAAAGTAAACACAAAGCAGTAAAAGATTGTAGATTGTATGTAAAGAAAAAGGACCGGGATCCATAGTTCACTAGAGGTGGCTCTCCTTATATAGATAACATGCTGGGTGAACAAAATATAGCGGGGCATTTGACAAACACCGAGAAAGCAATACATGCATATACTAATCATCTTGACTCCTTTGAGACTTGATTGGGCATTACAACATAATACATAGACCGCCATACAACTGCATCTATGACTAATAATCCACCTTCAGGTTATCATCCGAACCCCCTCCAGTATTAAGTTGCAAGCAACAAATTATTGCTTTATGAACTGCGTGTAAAGTAAACAATACGATTGTTCTATGAACAAAGGATTGTTGTTTTCTCCCTAGTAGCAACAGCACATCTAGTACCTTAGAGATTTCTGTCACTTCCCCAGATTACCAGAGGCATGAACCCACTATCGAGCATAAATACTAACTCTTGGAGTTGCTAGCATCTATTTGGCCAAGATAGCTACTAACAACGGAAAGCATGCAAGATCACAAATAACAAAGACATGATAGAATCAATAATCAATCTGAAATAGCATCTCAATATCCATCGGATCCCCGCAAACACAACATGTATGAATACAAATAGATGATCTTGATCATGAACGGAGCTCACAAGATCTAAACATGAAAGCACAAAGGAGGAGAACCAGCCATCTAGGTACTACATGGATCCGTAGTCCAAGGATGAACTACTCACGCATCACACCGGAGGCTTGCATGGTGATGAAGAACGGCCTCCAGGGTGAATTCCCCTCTCCGGCAGGGTGCCGGGAAGAGCTTCAGATCCCTCCTGATCTAGGGATGGAGATGACGGCGGCTACAGACCCTTTCGTGGATTTTTGATCGGGTACTTAGGGTTTTCGTCCCGAGGGCAATATATAGGCGGAAGGAGAGGCCGAGGGGGTGCCTGGGCTGGCCACACCACCCCCTGGCGCGGGCTACGCCTGGCCACGTGGCCAGGTGGTGTGGCCGCCCTCTGGCCCTTCTCCGTCTCGTATTCTGGCACTTGATCCCTTCCGGAAAAATAGGCACTTTGGCTTTTGTCCCGTCCAATTCCGAGAATATTCATTTTCTGACTTTCCTGGAACCAAAAACAGCAGAAAACACGCAGCTGGCACTGTGGCTCTTGTTAATAGGTTAGTCCAAGAAACCATATGAAAAGTACTCCAAAGTTGGAACAAAACACAAGAAAGTGGATAAAACCAAGCATTGAACATCAAAAATTATAGATACATTTGCAATATATCATGACACTGGTGGATCCATATGTGGTTTGTGAACAGAACACACATGCAGTGACAATGGTGGATCCATATGTGGTTTGTGAAAAGAACATACATGCAATGACTCTGGTGGATCCATATGTGGTTTGTGAATAGAACAGACATGCAATGACTCTAGCAGTGGTTAATGAAAAGAACACACATGCAATGACTCTAGTGGATCCACATGTGGTTTGTGAAAACAACACACATGTAATGACACAGGTGGATCCATGTGGTTTGTGAAAATAACAGACATGCAATGAACTATGGTGGATCCATATGTGGTTTGTGAAAAGAACACACATGCAATGACACTAGTGGATCCATGTGGTTTATGACAATAACACGCGTCCAGTGACTCTAACTGTGGTTAATGAAAAGAACACACATGCAATGACACTAGGGGATCCATATGTGGTTTGTGAAAAGAACACACATGCAGTGACACTGGTGGATCCATATGTGGTTTGTGAAAATAACACACATGCAATGACTGGTGGATGTATATGTGGTTTGTGAAAAGAACAGACATGCCATGACTCTAACTGTGGTTATTGAAAAGGACAGAGATGCAATGACTCTACCTATAGTTTATTGAAAGAACACACATGCAATGACTTTGGTGGATCCATATGTGGTTCATGAAAAGAACACACATTCAATGACACTGGTGGATCCATATGTGGTTCATGAAAAGAACACACATGCAATGACTCTGGTGGATCCACATGTGGTTTGTGAAAAGAACACACATGCAATTACACTAGTGGATCCATGTGGTTTGTGAAAATAACATACATGCAATGAATTCTACTGAATCCATATGTGGTTTGTCGGAAAAACAGACATGCACTGACACTGGTGGATCCATGTGGTTTATGACAATAACAGACATCCAGTGACTCTAGCTGTGGTTTATTAGAAGAACACACATGCAATAACATTGGTGGATCCATGTGGTTTATGAAAATAACAGACATGGAATGAACTCTGGTGGATCCATATGTGGTTTATGAAGACAACACACATGGAATGACACTGGTGGATCCATATGTGGTTTGTGAAAATAACACACATGCAAGACTGGTGCATGTATATGTGGTTTGTGAAAAGAACAGACATGCCATGACTCTAGCTGTGGTTAATGAAAAGGACAGAGATGCAATGACTCTAGCTATGGTTTATTGAAAGAACACACATGCAATGACTTTGGTGGATCCATATGTGGTTCATGCAAAGAACACACATTCAATGACACTGGTGGATCCATATATGGTTCATGAAAAGAACACACATGCAATGACTCTGGTGGATACACATGTGGTTTGTGAAAAGAACACACATGCAATGACAGTGGTGGATCCATGTGGTTTGTGAAAATAACATACATGCAATGAATTCTGCTGGATCCATATGTGGTTTGTCAGAAAAATAGACATGCACTGACACTGGTGGATCCATGTGGTTTATGACAATAACACACATCCAGTGACTCTAGCTGTGGTTTATTAGAAGAACACACATGCAATGACATTGGTGGATCCATGTGGTTTATGAAAATAACAGACATGGAATGAACTCTGGTGGATCCATATGTGGTTTATGAAGACAACACACATCCAATGACACTGGTGGATGCATATGTTGTTCATGAAAAGAACACACATGCAATTACTCAGGTGGATCCACATGTGGTTTGTGAAAAGAACACACATGCAATGACTCTAGCTGTTGTTAATGAAAAGAACACACATGCAATGAAACTGGTGGATCCATATGTGGTTTGTGAAAAGAACAGAGATCAAGTGACTCTAGCTGTGGTTTGTGAAAAGAACACACATTTCTATGACACTTGTGGATCCATATGTGGTTTGTGAAAAGAACACACATTTCAATGACTCTCGTGGATCCATATGTGGTTTGTGAGAAGAACAGACATGCAATGACTCTAGCTGTGGTTAATGAAAAGAACAGACATTCAATGACTCTAGTGGATCCATATGTGGTTCATAAAAAGAACACGCATTCAATGACACGGGTGGATCCATATGTGGTTCATGAAAAGAACACACATGCAATGACACTGGTGGATCCATATGTGGTTTGTGAGAAGAACACACATGAAGTGACTCTAGTTGTGGTTAATGAAAAGAACACACATGCAATGACACTAGGGGATCCATATGTGGTTAATGAAAAGAACACACATGCAATGACACTGGTGTATCCATATGTGGTTAATGAAAAGAACAAACATGCAATGAACTCTAGTGGATCCATATGTGGTTTGTGAAAAGAACACACATGCAGTGACTCTTGTTGGGGATTGTTGGTTTGTGGTACCAAACTTCCTGGGCGAGTGCATCTCGGTACCCGAGTTGTCATCAATCTCGCAGAGGGGCTGTAGTAGGATCACTAATTGTCGAGAAGGGCCAAATGGGGGGTGAATACAAATCTAACGGCCAAATAGTCGTTTGAACCAGACGAAAAACGGTTGAATTCAAATACCATCGTTAGGTCAACTCTTCTTGGCCCGCCCTGTCAGTATTCCATGTTATCTTTTGCGGTCGTGGACTAGTTTAGCCCTGTGTGGACGAGATCCCTTAGTGGACCAGATCTATTTCTTTGCTCTGCTCTGCTCTTCTCCCCTGCTCCCCTCCCCATAACCTTTGCTCAACTTCGGCTGCTCGGCTCAGATCGGAGCTTGCACTTGCTCTAATTTGCGTGCGTTCATGTCCGGTCAACCTCCCATGCCTCTAATCGAAGCTTGCAGCCATTGCCATCGCATCGTTTGCCGTATCGGAGCTTCACATCCCCGGACTAATATCTTGCCTCTGGCTAGTCCTTCTCGCACGGTGGAGCGTGTCCCGTCGGGCGATCCTGGCCGGCGATCGGCCTTGGGAAGTTGCGTGATGCCGCGCAACCCAAGCGTGGTAGCCCTGGCACCGCAGTTTGACGACCATGCTCTCATGGCCACCGTGCTGGGCGTCCGTCCTGCCGTGTCGTCAGCAGTGTTGCTATCGGCTTTCAGGTCTCGTTTTAGAACTAGATGAAATGAGGTCAAGGTTGAGGTATGCGCTCCGCCATTCGATTTCTTCATCCGGTTCGAGCACATCTCAGACACCGAGCGTGTTCTGCATTCTTCCCGTTCTTTTGAGTGCTGTAGGGAGAAAATGAGCTTCATGCGTTGGCATTGTGCCTGTGGGTGGGACGATCGCTTGGGGCAGCTTCGTTTCTTCTCCAAACTCGGCTTTGACAGCCTCCCATTGGATGCTTGGGAGCCGGAGGCCCTCAAGCAGGTCGTTAGTAGCCTTGGCGGCGAGCTGGTGGACATCGTGCCACCGAGCGACAGATGGGTCGTCGAGGTATAGGCATGGCTAAAAGATCCTCACGCCGTTCCTAAGATGTATGAGGTGCAGATTCCAAACAGGGCAAGGCGACAGCTTTGCTGGAAGAACCCGGTCATCATCCACCTGGAAGAGGTTCTAGAATCGGTACATGGCATTTAGGGCCCCGAAGAGGCTGCCAGGAAGCATCCTCGTCGCCTACAGTGTTGGCCTGGAAGGATCGATGGCACATGACCACCACCATTTTACGGCGGTGCACACAGTTTCGGTGGGGGAACTGGGCTTGGACAAGCTAGTGGTTCTGATTTCCCTCGAGTGAAGACAAAGCTCTAGTGAATTGCCGTGGTATGTGTGGCTAATGAATTTGTAGTATGGAGAGCGTAGCAGGAAGTTAGCATCGACAAAAAATGTGTAATAGTTTGAATCGATGTAGTACGTGTGGGTAATAAATTTGAAGTAGTATGTGTGTACTAGTTTGAATCGATGTAGTATGTGTGGGTAATGAATTTGATGTAGTGTGTGTGTAATAGTTTGAATCGATGTAGTTGAACACCGTGCTTTATAATTTCTGTGAATAACCAAGGACAGCCTCATGAAAAGCGGGTGGTCTGGCAATGAGCAATGTCAATTCTGTGGATGCCAGGAAAATGTAGTCCATCTCCTCTTCAAGTATAAGGTGGTTATATTTGTAACACGTTGAACTGCAGGATCATTTTGCAGACAACACAAGACAAAGGAAAAAATGGTTTACAACATAGACATCAGACGCAAAATCTGTAGTCTGGGATAAAAAAATGGCAGTTAACTAGATTTAACCATGACTAGTAATTGAAGGAAATAGATACTTGATAATATTTGCTTACAATAGTAGTACTTCCATAGAAAGCGGTGTTATACCTGCACAAAAGTGGGCTAAACTTCCTACTAGTTTATAGAACAATTCGTCAGCATTTCATCTACAAAAGCCATTCTTCAATCTGAACTTAACTATTCTACACTGAAAAACTACAGATCTCCACCAGAAAAGTTGGCTGGCCAATTACCTTGAGAGGACGTAAGTTCTTTGATCATTTAACCCCAAACTAATTTATTGCCTTCTCACCAAAGTACAAGAAATCTGCATCGTTCATGCACGACCGCTTTGCGTGCACCAGTCCCGGTTCAGTTGGACCATCCGCGCCACCACAACGGTTTCTTCGAAACTGAAATTCGGCATCTTCTTCTTGGGATCGTAGGTCCGTGTGAACTGGAACCTGAATTTCGGCACTGAGCTGATGCCCGCCGCCAGCTCCAGCTGTCGAACAATCCAACATGCTGAGTGTAGATGCTTGGTCAACGCCACGGTACGGCCTCCGATGGTGCGTTGGATGGAGTGTCTTTGCCGCAGACAGTGTGTTCCCAGCCCCCCACTGCGGTAAGGTGGCACGCATCGAAGCATGAACGCGAGAGTTCCTAGACCTTGGTGCTGCCCTGTTCGAGGGTGTGTACCCTCGGAGGCATGCTCTCATGAACGATTTGATACGTACCTTGTTTTCACTGCCTAGATCATGCCGTAATGCCGCCGTGCAATTTCTCCACATTGCTCTCTTGGCCCTGCTTGCCGCATCCGGCGCCGACAATGCCAGCGCCGCCGCCGCGGCCGATTCGGCGCATTCGGTGAAATCATTCGCCTGGCAGGGCAATGGGAGACCAGCCTTGAAGTAGAGCTTCATGGCTTGCCTTAGAGGGGCTAAATACCCCAGTTTCGATGGCTTTCGTGGTGGCGGCAGCGACTACTTAGGCGGGGCCATGTTACCCTAGGTGGTGTGGCGTGGAGGAGCTGCGCAAGGTGAACTGTGGTTTGTCGGAGAAGGGGAGTGACAGACTGACAGTAGGTTTGTACTATGGGCACGCGTGAAAATAATCATCTCCCATTTCCTTAGATGGTAATAATTCGACACTCATTGCATTAACCACTCAATCTTTATTTCCCATCTCAGCATAAGAGTGTGAATGTATTAAAAAGATCGGTCATGGCTATCCACCTCATCGGGCAATGTACCAGGATAGGTAGGAGACCGGGTTTCATTTCAGAAATGTTGACGAATGTGCCCTTATGTTTATACGATATTATTTCTATGCCACTATGTACCGTCGAATTGTAGCAACACCGTCAGAAACAGGGGATGATGACGTGGCGTGTTTTTTTAAAGAGCATCAGAAATAGGGGATGACAACGTGGCATGTTTTCTGACTGGCGGGCCCGCCTCCTCCACCTTCGATGGTGCGCATCCTAGGTTAGAGGGCTGGTGCCGTCCACCAACACATTATTGTGCAATTTTTCATGTTTTGTCGCAGCCAGCTCTGCTCTGCTCCACACCTCTGCTCTTGTCGCCGCCACTCCGTTCAGTCATGCACCGCTCTAGTCCTCCCCTTGGGCCGTCATCCTCCCACCCTCCCCTCCCTGCCCTCCCCTCACATCCCCTCCCCTCCCCTCCCTGCCCTATCTCCTTGTCGGCGTCCATCGCCCAGGCATGTCTGGAAACGAAAACCGAGAGTCGGCCTTTGGGTTAGGCGCCCAACGACGCTGGTGATCCGGATCCCGCTCGGAGATGGATCCTGCGAGGCTTGAGAACACGGAGATGGGTCCTGCGCGGCTGGAGAGCACGGAATCTCCTTCAAGTTTGGAGAGCACAGAGGAGAACGAAACAGGGGAAGAGGAAGCGGGGTGCAGAGCTTTGGCGGTATGGAGCCCAGAGAAGGTGCCATGCGTCCACATTGAAGGGTAAGAACTATGATTCCTTTTCTGCATACCCTAGTTAGCGTTTCTAGTCCCATGGTGATGGCAAGGATATGTGTTGGTAACCACAGGACGTCTGTACAACTTGTCCTTGAGCATGATTCTTTGTCAAGCGAGCATGAAGACACTGAAATGTGTGGCGGTGTAGATGATGATGAGAAAGCATATCCAGACGTGGCCGCTGACCCTGATAGGATGGAGAGTAGGGAATATTTGGTTGATTCGAACTTTGAGCCTGACTATGGGACTGATGAGGAAGAGGAATGTGAAGATGTGGAAATGGGATGTAGATAGAACGATGAAGACGAGGATGGGCCAGTGATACACTTTGACAGGGACAATCCTACAATTGAGAGGGGACTGTCTTTGAGAATGTGGAGGACTGCAGATATGCAGTTGCAACCTATGCAATCAGAGTTGGGTTCGAATTTATCACTGAAAAGGGAGACCAAAAGTGATTTAGGGTGCATTGTAGGGAAAGTAATGTGTGTAAATGGAGATTAGATGCATCTCCAATGCGGGGTGGACACCCATTTCAGGTTGCAATAGCTACATTTAGTTTCAGCCTTTCTCATATTTATGCTGCTGATAATTAGCTCTGAATTATTTGGATTCTTATCGAATGCAGATCAAAGTAAACACAAAGAAACACAACTGCCCTAATACTTCTTTAAGTGATAAAATTAGACTGGCGACTACCAAGTGGATTGCTGCTACTGTACTTGACTGGGTGACGCAGGATCATAACATTGGACCTGCTGAACTCAGAGCAAAGATTAGCAAAACATTTAACATTCTGATTCCTTACCACAGAGTCTATGATGGGACGGAGATGGCTCTAGACTTCACTCAAGGCAAGTGGAATGACAATTTTCACATGTTGTATAGTTTCAAAGCTCATGTAGATAAAGCATCACCTGGTAGTGTTGTTGACATCGATTATGAGGTTGTGAAAGGAAGAGAAAAGGTCTCGAGGGGGGTCAGGTATAAGCATGCAGATAAGAAATGCTTCAGGAGATGTTTTGTCTGCCTGAAGGCATGCCGGAAGGGGTTCCTAGACGGCTACAGGCCATACTTGGCAATAGGCGCAACTTCTTCAACAGGGAAGTTCATTAGGGGACATGTTGCTTCTGCTTGTGCTTTGGACGCGCATAATTGGCTTCTACCCGTAGCTTATGCTGTTCTTGAGGGTGAATCAAATGAAAGCTGGACATGGTTCATGCAAGAGACTACGAGTAGTAATTGGTCACCCTGAAGGCATGGTGATACACACCGGTGCATGCAAGGGTCTTGAGAATGTAGTTGATGTTGTGTTTCCTGGGGTTGAGCATAGGGAATGCATGCGGCACCTCGCTACTAACTTCACGAAGAAGTTCAAAGGAAAGATCTTTGAAGAGCACTTGTGGCGATCAGCATACGCATACACCCCAAGCATGGATGCTACTTATTTGTAGAACATGTATGTAGTGCCAAAGGTGAAAAAATACCTTGAAGAACATCACACCAAGCTATGGGCCAGAAGCAAGTTTGGTGAGTTAAGGAAGGTGGATTTTGTTTGCAATAATTTGGCAGAGAGTTTCAATGATAAGATTTCGGGCATGAAGACACTTGGAAATGTTATTTTGTTGGATGCAATAAGATAGTGCATAATGGCAAAGATAGATTTAAGGCAAAGAATTTGTACAAGAAAACTTTTAGGCCATAAAATAGTTCAAAATGTGGTTATGTTACTGAATGCAAGAACCAGGGCAATGAGAATGATAAAGATGAGGATGGTCAGAAGTTCCAGAACATTGGCTGAGGTTTATGCAGAATACAAGCGTGGAAGTGAACGGAGGTACACAGTAGTCATTGGAAACAAGACTTGTTCATGCAGGCAGTGGAAGATTACTGGTCTACCATGTCAGCATGCAATGTACTTCATCTTAAAGCTTAGAGGTAGCGGAGCTGAAATAGAGAACTATGTCGACAACTATTTCTCCCTGGACAAGTTTGCTGCAACTTATGCAGAAAACATACCACCTATGGCTAATGAAAATGATTGGGAGATTGTCGATCCAGGGTTCAAACTTCAACCACCAGTTCTTAGGAGGCCACCTGGGAGGACTAGAAAGCTAAGGATCGAAGCCTCCACCGATAAAGGTTCAAGGCTAGGAGCTAGGACAAGGAAATGCAAACATTGTGGCAGATTCGGCCATATCAAGAGGTTGTGCAGAAACCCAGTTACACATGATCTTGTCCCTGTTCACACCCCAGTGGTAGAAAATGAGGCTTCTCAGCCAGAACTGGAGGAAGAGCAGCGCAAAGACGAAGAACTTGAGGAAGTGCAGCAGGTGGAGGAAAACAGTGATGAGCACTCGGAGGAAAACATACGGAAAACATATGTAAGCAGCCAATTTATGAAGAAGTGGAGGTGCCAGCGAGAAAAGGGTGTGAAAAGAAACAAAAGGGTAAGCGGAACGGGGAGGAAAGGGCAGATAATGGAGGTGTATTAGAATATGAAGAAGTTGTAGGTGTGATTGAGGATGTTCTTGAGGATCTTTCGGCTAACTGTAGGAGAAATAATAAATCCCTTCCAATTTCATCTTTGTACGATTCTCCAGATGAAAGGTAAGCTTAAAAAAATTTATTTGCCATTTTATCATTTTTTTATCATCATCAACTGTTGCTTAATGCAGTGTGGGCTAGCAGACTAATAAGAGGAGCAGAAAGATGCGGGCACAGTAATGTCTATATTGAATTATATCATTGAAACTAAACTAGTCATCTCGTCTTTATTTATATCTGGCGCGTGCAACGTGTCTGTGATGGGGTCATGTGGACCAGATTACAATTTTTTAAATATTATTACATTAACTTTTTACCTGCGTATGGACGCAGCTACTAGTTCCCATCTCCCTTGGATTCCCATCTCCTCTGGCGCACTCCAGAATTATGGCTGTGCCATCAAGTAGCAGAGTCGACGTATTGTCCCATCAGATGTGAATGCAATGACTTTGTTTGTTCAGAATTTGACGACTTTTGATTAGTTTGAAAGACAGAGAAACCTAAAACATGGCCAATATATGCCATTAGAAACTATTCCTCAAAAAATATTATTACTCCCTCCGTCTAAAACTAAGTGACTTGAATTTGTGTAGATTTGTATGTATCTAGACATGTTTTGGGTATAGATATATTTAAATATCTAAAAAAGCTAAGTTGGTTATATCTGGACAGGAGTAGTACACTATTACAACACGCTCGACCCTTCTCCTCTGGCGCACTCCAAATTATGGCTTTGCCATCAAGTGCTGGGAGCAGAGTCAGCGTATTGTCCCATCAGATACGCCAGGAACGCGCGAACTTTATTTTCAGGATCGGACGAGTTTTGACTAGTTTCAAAGACAAAGTCAACTAAAACATGGCCAACATATATAGATTATGACGATAATCGACTATGACTCAAGTGACCCAGATCCAAAGAGGGCATTAAGATACCGTACATAGATTTAATTTATGCTTAAGCGGCCCTAATCGACTATGACGCTCCCGCAGTCTCCATCATCAACTACGTTGTCCGCATCGCCGTCAGCCTCCTCCACGTCGGAATCGATGCCGATGTTCCCGGCAGCGTTCCTCCTCCTCATGGATTCTTCATGGCACGCCGCATCGATAACGGTGGAGGTCGTACACCCAGGCACTGCCATAAGCGCTGCCTCCTTTTGGGGTTGCGCAGATCTGGTGGATCTCCCGCCGGTGGGTTCCGCACAGCTCAATCAACACAACCCGCTCCTTCTTGAATAGCTTTCGCCAGTACGCGCTCGTGCGCGAGTACCGTGCCATTGCCCTCTTCCGCTCCAGCAGCTAGTGGCGGCGCTCCTCGATCTGCCTCGCCAACGCGTTGTTGCACAAGAGCGGCGCGACTGGAACCCCGACGTAGCTGAGCTCGAAGACGGCCAGAAGCCTCGCGAATGGCAGCGCGAGTATGTCGTATTGGGCGAACATCTGAGCCTCGTGCAAGCTGAGTTTGGGCCTCTCGCTCTCCATGGCGATGAAGGAACACGATCTGAGCTTCGGCCCCGAGGTTAAGGGGATAAGGGCAAGGACGTAGGACTGGTCGTGGTTGCCACTACCAATCAGTTCGCAGAATAGACTTCTCGCGGATCGCCCTCACGAAGAACATCCTTATTGTCCACGCACCCCGATCCAACGGCTTCTAACAATTGCGGATCGGGTCTTCTAGAAGCCCAGAGCGGTTGCTGGTTAGATCTGTGTCCCGATTGTTTGTGGCCAACGGCTATTGTTGACAATAATACACATTGCAATGACAATGGTGGATCCATATGTGGTTTGTGAAAAGAACAGACATGCAATGAACTTTGGTGGATCCATATGCAATGACACTAGTGGATCCATATGTGGTCTGTGAAAAGAACACACATTTCAATGACACCGGTGGATCCATATGTGGTTTGTGAAAAGAACATAAATCCAGTGACTCTAGCTGTGGTTAATGAAAAGAACACACATGCAATGACACTAGTGGATCCATATGTGTTATGTGAAAAGAACACACATGCAATGACACTTGTGTATCCATAGGTGGATTGTGAAAAGAACACACATGCAATGACACTGGTGGATACATATGTGGTCTGTGAAAAGAACACACATGCAATGAAACTGGTGGATCCATAGGTGGATTGTGAAAAGAACACACATGCAATGAACTCTGGTGGATCCATATGTGGTCTGTGAAAAGAACAGACATGAAATGACTCTAGATATGGTTAATGAAAGAATACACATTTCAATGACAATGGTGGTTCCATATGTGGTTTGTGAAAAATACAGACATGCAATGACTCTAGGTGTGGTTAATGAAAAGAACACACATGCAATGACACTAGTGCATACATACGTGGATTGTGAAAAGAACACACATGCAATGAACTCTGGTGGATCCATGTGTGGTTATTGAAAAGAACGCACATGCAATGGCACAGGTGGATCAATGTGGTTTGTGAAAAGAACACACATGCAATGACACTGGTGGATCCATATGTGGTCTCTGAAAAGAACACACATGCAATGACACTGGTGGATCCATATGTGGTCTGTGAAAAAAAAACACATGCAATGACACTGGTGGATCCATGTGTGGTCAGTGAAAAGAATACACATGCAATGACACTAGTGGATACATATGTGGTCGATGAAAAGAACACACATGCAATGAAACTGGTGGATCCATATGTGTTCTGTAAAAATATCACACATTTCAATGACACTGGTGGATCCTTATATGGTTTGTGGAAAGAGCACACATGCAATGACACTGGTGGATCCATATGTGGTTAATGAAAAGATCACACATGCAATGACACTGGTGGATCCACGTGTGGTTAGTGAAAAAAACACACATGCACCATGCGATGACACTGGTGGATCTATAGGTGGATTGTGAAAAGAACAGACATGCAATGAACTCTGGTGGCTCCACGTGGTTTGTGAAGACAATACACATGCAATGACACTGGTGGATCAATGTGGTGTGTGTAAAGAACACACATGCAATGACACTGGTGGATCCATATGTGGTCTATGAAAAGAACACACATGCAATGACACTGGTGTATCCATATGTGGTCTATGAAAAGAACACACATGCAATGCCACGGGTGGATCCACAGGTGGATTGTGAAAAGAACACACATGCAATGAACACTGGTGGATCCATATGTGGTCAGTGAAAAGAACAGACATGAAATGACTCTAGATGTGGTTAATGAAAAAATACATATTTCAATGTAAATGGTAGTTCCATATGTGGTTTGTGAAAAGAACACACATGCAATGACTCTAGCTGTGGTTAATGAAAAGAACACACATGCAATGACACTAGTGTATCCATAGGTGGATTGTGAAAAGAACACACATGTAATGAACTTTGGTGGATCCATATGTGGTTAGTGAAAAGAACACACATGCAATGAAACTGGTGGATCAATGTGGTTTGTGAAAAGAACACACATGCAATGACACTGGTGGATCCATATGGGGTCTGTGAAAAGAACACACATGCAATGACACTGGTGGATCCATGTGTGGTTAGTGAAAAGAAAACAAATGCAATGACACTTGTGGATCCATGTGTGTTCTGTGAAACGAACACACATGCAATGAAACTAGTGGATCCATATATGGTATGTGAAAAGAACACACATTTCAATGACACTGGTGGATCCATACATGGTTTGTGAAAAGAACACACATGCAATGACACTGGTGGATCCATATGTGGTTAATGAAAAGAACACACACGCAATGACACTTGTGGATCAATGTGTGGTTAGTGAAAAGAACACACATGCACCATGCAATGACACTGGTGGATCCAGTGGTGGATTGTGAAAAGAACACACATGCAATGAACTATGGTGGATCCATGTGTGGTCTGTGAAAAGAAGACACATGCAATGACACTGGTGGATCAATGTGGTTTTTGGAAAGAACACTCATGCAATGACACTGGTGGATCCATATGTGGTTTGTGAAAAGAACACACATGCAATGACACTGGTGGATCCATATGTGGTCTATGAAAAGAACACACATGCAATGACACAGGTGGATCCATTGGTGGATCGTGAAAATAACACACATGTAATGAACTCTGGTGGATCCATATGTGGCCTGTGAAAAGAACAGACACGAAATGACTCTAGCTGTGGTTAATGAAAAGAACACACATGCAATGACACTAGTGGATCCATAGGTGGATTGTGAAAAGAAAACACATGCAATGAACTCTGGTGGATCCATGTGTGGTTAGTGAAAAGAATACACATCCAATGACACTGGTGGATCAATGTGGTTTGTGAAAAGAACACACATGCAATGACACTGGTGGATCTATATGTGGTCTGTGAAAAGAACACACATGCAATGACACTGGTGGATCCATATGTGCTCTGTGAAAAGAACACACATGCAATGACACTGGTGGATCCATGTGTGGTCTGTGAAAAGAACACACATGCAATGACACAAGTGGATCCATATGTGGTCTATGAAAACAACACAAATGCAATGAAACTGGTGGATCCATATGTGGTCTATAAAAAGAACACACATTTTGAATGTCACTGGTGGATCCATATATGGTTTGTGAAAAGAAGACACATGCAATGACACTTGTGGATCCATATGAGGTTAATGAAAAGAACACACATACAATGAACTCAAGTGGATCCATATGTGGTCTGTGAAAAGAACAGACATGAAATGACTCTAGATGTGGTTAACGAAAGAAACACATTTCAATGACACTGGTGGTTCCATATGTTGTTCGTGAAAAGAACGGACATGCACTAACTCCAGCCGTGGTTAATGAAAAGAACACACATGCAATGACACCGGTGGATCCATATGTGGTCTGTGAAAAGAACACACATGCAATGACACTGGTGGATCCATAGGTGGATTGTGAAAAGAACACACATGCAATGAACTCTGGTGGATCCATATGTAGTATGTGAAAAGAACAGACATGAAATGACTCTAGATGTGGTTAATGAAAGAATACACATTTCAATGACAATGGTGGTTCCATATGTGGTTTCTAAAAAGAACAGACATGCAACGACTCTAGCTGTGGTTAATGAAAAGAACACACATGCAATGACACTAATATATCCATAGGTGGATTGTGAAAAGAACACACATGCGATGAGCTCTGGTGGATCGATGTGTGGTTAGTGAAAAGAACACACATACAATGACACTGGTGGATCCATATGCAATGACACTGGTGGATCCATATGTGGTCTGTGAAAAGAACACACATTTCAATGACACCGGTGGATCCATATGTGGTTTGTGAAAAGAACATACATCCAGTGACTCTAGTTGTGGTTAATGAAAAGAACACACATGCAATGACACTGGTGGATCCATGTGGTCTGTTAAAAGAACACACATGCAATGACTCTAGTTGTGGTTTGTGAAAAGAACACACATGCAATGACACTGGTTGATCCATATGTGGACTGTGAAAAGAACACGCATGCAATTACACTGGTGGATCCGTAGTGGTCTGTGAAAAGAACAAACATGCAATGACATTGGTGGATCCATGTGGTTTGTGAAAAGAACACACATTCAATGACACCGGTGGATCCATATGTGGTCTGTGAAAAGAACATGCATGAAATGTCTCTAGATGTGGTTAATGAAAGAATACACATTTCAATGTCAATGGTGGTTCCATAGGTGGTTTGTGAAAAGAACAGACATGCAATGAAACTAGCCGTAGTTAATGAAAAGAACACACATGCAATGACACTAGTGGACCCATAGGTGGATTGTGAAAAGAACACACATGCAATAAACTCTGGTGGATCCATATGCAATGACACTGGTGGATTGATAACCCACAAGTATAGGGGATCGTGTGTAGCCTTTTTGATAAGTAAGAGTGTCGAACCCAACGAGGAGCTAAAGGTAGGATAAATATTCTCTCAAGTTCTATCAACCACTGATACAACTCTACGCACACTAAACGTTTGCATTATCTAGGAAATAAAAATAGAGCAACAATACAAGTAATAGAGATAGCTTTGCATGATAATAAATAACAAGAAAGTAAAGCTAGTTGCTGCAATAATAAAATACACTAAACTAACAGAGCCATGAGTGTGGAATATTTATGGTAATTGTGGTGGCTTTGTCCAAGTTTAAATAGCGAATAGATCATGTTCATTGTCTTTGATGCAATTTTATATGTGGGAGAGGCTAAATATACATGCGCTTCACTACTTGGAATTACATGTACTATATGATTGTATTGTTAGCAAACATCCGTAAGTACTAATCAATGCATTAAGATTTCCCCATCCATAGCCTTAAGTTTAATGGTCCTCTTACTCCCATACGTGCAACGTTCCGGTTCGCGTCATTAGGTTTCTGTCACTCCGGCAGAACTCCCCCCTTCCTTTTACACATACTACAAACCCTATGATGTTTAATACAAGCGCGTACAAATATAATGGACATCAAATGACTGTACCATATCAACATACAACTCTAATGAACCAAAGACGTTCAACCATTCAATCTAAGAACAAAGAAACTACACAAACATGACATAGATCATAGGATTATAACTTATAGCTTCAAACACCATGTTTACATAGGACGGTACAGAGGTTTGTGGGAGTATGAACCACTACATACTAGGAGGATTAGGTGATGGAGATGGCGGTGAAGATGGTGAAGAGGGCGGCGGCGGCGGCGCGGGGGACTCCTTCCCCGCCGCCGGTATCATGGGGGAGCACCGCCCCTTAGCCCCCTTCCTTCATGGCTTCTTGGGATCCCTCCCCCATGGAGATAGGATCCATGGGGGAGGCAAAAACGTGGCTTTGGTGGTTGCAAATTCGTGGGTGGAGATGCCCTGGGCGAATTAGGTTTCCTCCCTTTATATAGCTTCTCGGATTCCCGTCACCCCATCTTAGGTTGTAGTAAATCGGGCCTAAATGGCCCACGTGGACTCGGAATCAGCTAAATTTTATGTCTAGATCGTTTGTCGTGCAATTTCCAACAACTTTGTAGTTGAATAGTTTTCCGTTTGACGCCGTCTTCGACCCAAAATGTGACCATCTTTAAAAACAATTTTGACACAGTTTTCTAAAAAATCCCAATTTGACTCCAACAAGGTTTCCACTTGTATTCTTGGTAATTTCTACACATCAAAGTGTAAAACAAGAACATTGTGCACTTTTGCAACTATTACTAGATTAGTCCAAATAAACCATAAACTTTATAAAAAAGGAGTGACAAAATCATATTATTAGCATAAAACCGTCAAAAATTATAGATACGTTATGAACGTATCATCGATCCATATGTGGCCTATGAAAAGAACACACATTTCAATGACATGGGTGGATCCATATATGGTTTGTGAAAACAACACACATGCAATGACCTCTAGTGGATCCATATGTGGTTAATGAAAAGAACACACATGCAATGACACTGGTGGATCCATGTGTGGTTAGTGAAAATAACACACATGCAATGACACTAGTGGATCCATGTGTGGTTAGTGAAAAGAATACACATCCAATGACACTGGTGGATCAATGTGGTTTGTGAAAAGAACACACATGCAATGACACTGGTGGATCCAGATGTGGCCTGTGAAAAGAACACACATTTCAATGACATGGGTGGATCCATATATGGTTTGTGAAAACAACACACATGCAATGAACTCTAGTGGATCCATATGTGGTTAATGAAAAGAACACACATGCAATGACACTGGTGGATCCATGGGTGGGTAGTGAAAAGAACACACATGCAATGACACTAGTGGATCCATATGTGGTCTATGAAAAGAACACACATGCAATGAAACTGGTGGATCCATATGTGTTCTGTAAAAAGATCACACATTTCAATGACACTAGTGGATCCTTATATGGTTTGTGGAAAGAGCACACATGCAATGACACTGGTGGATCCATATGTGGTTAATGAAAAGATCACACATGCAATGACACTGGTGGATCCACATGTGTTTAGTGAAAAAAACACATGAACCATGTGATGACACTAGTGGATCCATAGGTGGATTGTGAAAAGAACACACATGCAATGAACTCTGGTGGCTCCACGTGGTCTATGAAAACAACACACATGCAATGACACTGGTGGATCAATGTGGTGTGTGAAAAGAACACACATGCAATGACACTGGTGGATCCATATGTGGTCTGTGAAAAGAACACACATGCAATGACACTGGTGGATCCATATGTGGTCTATGAAAAGAACACACATGCAATGCCACGGGCGGATCCATAGGTGGATTGTGAAAAGAACACACATGCAATGAACTCTGGTGGATCCATATGTGGTTAGTGAAAAGAACAGACATGAAATGACTCTAGATGTGGTTAATGAAAAAATATACATTTCAATGTAAATGGTAGTTCCATATGTGGTTTGTGAAAAGAACAGACATGCAATGACTCTAGCTGTGGCTAATGAAAAGAACACACATGCAATGACACTAGTGGATCCATAGGTGGATTGTGAAAAGAACACACATGTAATGAACTCTGGTGGATCCACGTGTGGTTAGTGAAAAGAACACACATGCAATGACACTGATGGATCAATGTGGTTTGTGAAAAGAACACACATGCAATGAAACTAGTGGATCCATATATGGTCTGTGAAAAGGACACACATTTCAATGACACTGGTGGATCCATATATTGTTTGTGAAAAGAACACACATGCAATGACACTAGTGGATCCATATGTGGTCTATGAAAAGAACACACATGCAATGAAACTGGTGGATCCATATGTGTTCTGTGAAAAGATCACACATTTAAATGACACTGGTGGATCCTTATATGGTTTGTGGAAAGAACACACATGCAATGACACTAGTCCTTCCATATGTGGTTAATGAAAAGATCACACATGCAATGACACTGGTGGATCCATGTGTGGTTAGTGAAAAGAACACACATGCACCATGCAATGACACTAGTGGATCCATAGGTGGATTGTGAAACGAACACACATGCAATGAACTCTGGTGGATCCATGTATGGTTAGTGAAAAGAACACACATGCAATGACACTGGTGGATTAATGTGGTTTGTGAAAAGAACACACATGCAATGACACTGGTGGATCCATATGTGGTCTGTGAAAAGAACACACATGCAATGAAACTGGTGGATCCATATGTGGTTTGTGAAAAGAACACACATACAATGACACTGGTGGATCCATGTGTGGTGAGTGAAAAGAACACACATGCAATGACACTGGTGGATCCATATGTGGTCTGTGAAAAGAACACACATGCAATGAAACTGGTGGATCCATATATGGTCTGTGAAAAGAACACACATTTCAATGGCACTGGTGGATCCAAATATGGTTTGTGGAAAGAACGCACATGCAATGACACTGGTGGATCCATATGCAGTTAATGAAAAGAACACACATGTAATGACACTGGTGGATCCATGTATGGTTAGCGAAAAGAACACACATATACCATGCAATGATGCTGGTGGATCCATAGGTGGATTGTGAAAAGAACACACATGCAATGAACTCTGGTGGATCCATGTGGTCTGTGAAAAGAACACACATGCAATGACACTGGTGGATCAATGTGGTTTGTTAAAAGAACACACATGCAATGACACTGGTGGATCCATATGTGGTCTGTGAAAAGAACACACATGCAATGACACTCGTGGATCCATATGTGGTCTGTGAAAAGAACACACATGCAATGACACTAGTGGATCCATAGGTGGATTGTGGAAAGAACACACATGCAATGAACTCTGGTGGATCCATATGTGGTCTTTGAAAAGAACAGACATGAAATGACTCTAGATGTGGTTAATTAAAGAATACACATTTCATTGTAAATGGTGGTTCCATATGTGGTTTGTGAAAAGAACACACATGCAATGACACTAGTGGATCCATAGGTGGATTGTGAAAAGAACACACATGCAATGACACTAGTGGATCAATGTGCTTTGTGAAAAGAACACACATGCAATGACACTGGTGGATCCATATGTGGTATGTGAAAAGAACACACATGCAATTACACTGGTGGATCCATATGTGGTCTGTGGAAGGAACACACATGCAATGCTACTATTGGATCCATGTGTGGTTAGAGAAAAGAACACACATGCAAGGACACTGGTGGATCCATGTGTGGTATGTGAAAAGAACACACCTGCAATGAAACTGGTGGATCCATATGTGGTCTGTGAAAAGAACACACATTTCAATGACACCGGTGGATCCATATATGGTTTGTGAAAAGAACACACATGCAATGACACTGGTGGATCCATATGTGGTTACTGAAAAGAACACACATGCAATGACACTGATGGATCCATGTGTAGTTAGTGAAAAGAACACACATGCACCAAGCAATGACACTGGTGGATCCATAGGCGGATTATGAAAAGAACACACATGCAATGAACTCTAGTGGATCCATGTGTAGTTATTGAAAAGAACACACATGCAATGCCACTGGTGGATCAATGTGGTTTGTGAAAAGAACACACATGCAATGACACTGCTGGATCCATATGTGGCCTGTGAAAAGAACACGCATGCAATGACACTGGCGGATCCATATGTGGTCTGTGAAAAGAACACACATGCAATGACACTGGTGGATCCATAGGTGGATTGTGAAAAGAACACACATGCAATGAACTTTGGTGGATCCATATGTCGTATGTGAAAAGAACAGACATGAAATGACTGTAGATGTGGTTGAGTAAAGAATACACATTTCAACGACAATGGTGGTTCCATATGTGGTTTGTGAAAAGAACAGGGATGCAACGACTCTAGTTATGGTGAATGAAAAGAACACACATGCAATGACACTAGTGCATCCATAGGTGGATTGTGAAAAGAACACATGCAATAAACTCTGGTGGATCCATGTGTGGTTAGTAAAAAGAACACACATGCAATGACACTGGTGGATCAATGTGGTTTGTGAAAAGAACACACATGCAATGAACTCTGGTGGATTCATATGTGGTATGTGAAAATAACACACATGCAATGACACTGGTGGATCCATATGTGGTCTGTGAAAAGAACACACATTTGAATAACACTAGTGGATCCATATATGGTTTGTGAAAAGAACACACATGCAATGACACTGGTGGATACATATGTGGTTATTGAAAAGAACACACATGCAATGAACTCTGCTGGATCCATATATGGTCTGTGAAAAGAACAGACATGCACTGACTCTAGCTATGGTTAATGAAAATAACACACATGCAATGACACTGGTGGATCCATAGGTGGATTGTGAAAAGAACACACATGCAATGAACTCTGGTAGAACCATGTGTGGATAGTGAAAAGAACACACATGCAATGACACTAGTGGATCAATGTGCTTTGTGAAAAAAACACACAAGCAATGACACTGGTGGATCCATATGTGGTCTGTGAAAAGAACACACATGCAATTACACTGGTGGATCCATATGTGGTCTGTTAAAGGAACACACATGCAATGTTACTGTTGGATCCATGTGTGGTTAGAGAAATGAACACACATGCAATGACACTGGTGGATCCATATGTGGTATGTGAAAAGAACACACATGCAATGAAACTGGTGGATCCATATGTGGTCTATGAAAAGAACACACATTTCAATGACATCGGTGGATCCATATATGGTTTGTGAAAAGAACACACATGTAATGACACTGGTGGATCCATATGTGGTTACTGAAAAGAACACACATGCAATGACACTGATGGATCCATGTGTGGTTAATGAAAAGAACACACATGCACCATGCAATGACACTGGTGGATCCATAGGCGGATTATGAAAAGAACACACATGCAATGAACTCTATTGGATCCATGTGTGGTCTGTGAAAATAACAGACATGCAATGCCACTGGTGGATCAATGTGGTTTGTGAAAAGGACACACATGCAATGACACTGGTGGATCCATATGTGGCCTGTGAAAAGAACACACATGCAATGACACTGGCGGATCCATATGTGGTCTATGAAAAGAACACACATGCAATGACACTGGTGGATCCATAGGTGGATTGTGAAAAGAACACACATGCAATGAACTTTGGTGGATCCATATGTCGTATGTGAAAATAACATACATGAAATGACTCTAGATGTGGTTAATGAAAGAATACACATTTCAATGACAATGGTGGTTCCATATGTGGTTTGTGAAAAGAACAGGGATGCAACGACTCTAGCTGTGGTTAATGAAAAGAACACACATGCAATGACACTAGTGGATCCATAGGTGGATTGTGAAAAGAACACATGCAATAATCTCTGGTGGATCCATATGTGGTATGTGAAAAGAACACACATGCAATGACACTGGTGGATCCATATGTGGTCTGTGAAAAGAACACACATTTGAATAACACTAGTGGATCCATATATGGTTTGTGAAAAGAACACACATGCAATGACACCGGTGGCTACATATGTGGTTATTGAAAAGAACACACATGCAATGAACTCTAGTGGATCCATATATAGTCTATGAAAATAACAAACTTGAAATGACTCTAGATTTGGTCAATGAAAGAATACACATTTCAATGACAATGGTGGTTCCAAATGTGGTTTGTGAAAAGCACAGACATGCAAAGATTCTAGCTGTGGTTAATGAAAGAACACACATGCAATGACACTAGTGGATCCATAGGTGGATTGTGAAAAGAACACATATGCAATGAACTCTGGTGGATCCATATGTGGTTAATGAAAAGAACACACATGCAATGACACTAGTGGATCCATAGGTGGATTGTGAAAAGGACACATATGCAATGAACTCTGGTGGATCCATGTGTGGTTAGTGAAAAGAACACACATGCAATGACACTGGTGGATCAATGTGGTTTGTGAAAAGAACACACACGCAATGACACTGGTGGATCCATATGTGGTCTGTGAAAAGAACACACATGCAATGACATTGGTGGACCTATATGTGGTCTGTGAAAAGAACACACATGCAATGACACTGGTGGAACCATAGGTGGATTGTGAAAAGAACACACATGCAATGAACTCTGGTGGATCCATATGTGGTATGTGAAAAGAACAGACATGAAATGACTCTAGATGTGGTTAATGAAAGAATACACATTTCAATGACAATGGTGGTTCCATATGTGGTTTGTGAAAAGAACAGATATGCAATGACTCTAGCTGTGGTTAATGAAAAGAACACACATGCAATGACACTAGTCGATCCATACGTGGATTATGAAAAGAACACACATGCAATGAACTTTGGTGGATCCATGTGTGGTTAGTGAAAAGATCATAGATGCAATGACACTGGTGGATCAATGTGGTTTGTGAAAAGAACACACATGCAATGACACTGGTGGATCTATATGTGGTCTGTGAAAAGAACACACATGCAATGACAGTGGTGGATCCATATGTGGTCTGTGAAAAGAGCACACATGCAATGACACTAGTGGATCCATGTGTGGTCTGTAAAAATAACACACATGCAATGACACTGGTGGATCCATATGTGGTATGTGAAAAGAACACACATGCAATGACACTGGTGGATCCATGTGTGGTGTGTGAAAAGAACACACATGTAATAACACTGGTGGATCCATGTGTGGTCTGTGAAAATAACACACATGCAATGACACTAGTGGATACATATGTGGTCTGTGAAAAGAACACACATTTCAATGACACTGGTGGATCCATATATGGGTTGTGAAAAGAACACACATGCAGTGATACTGGTGGATACATATGTGGTTATTGAAAAGAACACACATGCAATGAACTCTGCTGGATCCATATATGGTCTGTGAAAAGAACAGACATGAAATGACTCTAGATGTGGTTAATGAAAGAATACACATTTCAATGACAATGGTGGTTCCATATGTGGTTTGTGAAAAGAACAGACATGCAACAACTCTAGCCATGGTTAATGAAAAGAACAGACACACAATGACACTAGTGGATCCATAGGTGGATTGTGAAAAGAACACATATGCAATGAACTCTGGTGGATCCATGTGTGGTTAGTGAAAAGAACACACATGCAATGACATTGGTGGATCAGTGTAGTTTGTGAAAAGAACACACATGCAATGACACTGGTGGATACATATGTGGTCTATGAAAAGAATACACATGCAATGACACTGGTGGACCCATATGTGGTCTGTGAAAAGAACACACATGCAATGACACTGGTGGAACCATAGTTGGATTGTGAAAATAACACACATGCAATGAACTCTGGTGGATCCATATGTGGTTTGTGAAAAGAACAGACATGAAATGACTCTAGATGTGGTTAATGAAAGAATGCACATTCAATGACAATGGTGGTTCCATATGTGGTTTGTGAAAAGAATAGCCATGCAATGATTCTAGCTGTGGTTAATGAAAAGAACACACATGCAATGACACTAGTCGATCCATAGGTGGATTGTGAAAAGAACACACATGCAATGAACTTTGGTGGATCCATGTGTGGTTAGTGAAAAGAACATAGGTGCAATGACACTGGTGGATCAATGTGGTTTGTGAAAAGAACACACATGCAATGACACTGGTGGATCCATATGTGGTCTGTGAAACGAACACACATGCAATGACACTGGTGGATCCATGTGTGGCTAGTGAAAACAACACACATGCAATGACACTGGTGGTTCCATATGTGGCCTGTGAAAAGAACACACATGCAATGAATCTGGTGGATCCATATGTGGTCTGTGAAAAGAACACACATTTGAATGACACTGGTGGATCCATATGTGGTTAATGAAAGGAACACACATGCAATGACACTAGTGAATCCATGTGTGGTTAGTGAAAAGAACATACATGCACCATGCAATGACACTGGTGGATCCATATGTGGTCTGTGAAAAGAACACACATTTAATGAACACTGGTGGATCCATGTGTGGTCTATGAAAAGAACACACATGCAATGACACTGGTGGATGAATCTAGTTTGTGAAAAGAACACACGTGCAATGACACTGGTGGATCCATATGTGGTATGTGAAAAGAACCCACTTGCAATGACACTGGTGGATCCATGTGTGGTATGTACAAAGAACAAACATGCAATGACAGTAGTGGATCCATAGGTGGATTGTGAAAAGAACACACATGCAATGAACTCTGGTGGATCCATATGTGATCTGTGAAAAGAATAGACATGAAATGATTCTAGTTGTGGTTAATGAAAGAATACACATTTCAATGCCAATGGTGGTTCCATATGTGGTTTGTGAAGAGAACAGACATGCAACGACTCTAGCTATGGTTAATGACAAGAACACACATGCAATGACACTAGAGGATCCATAGGTGGATTGTGAAAAGAACACACATGCAATGAACTCTGGTGGATCCAGGTGTGGTTAGTGAAAAGAACACACATGCAATGACACTGGTGGATAAATGTGGTTTGCGAAAAGAACACACATGCAATGACACTGGTGGATCCATATTTGGTCTGTGAAATGAACACACATGCAATGACACTGGTGGATCCATACGTGGTCTGTGAAAAGAACACAACAACAATGACACTGGTGGATCCATGTGTGGTTAGTGAAAAGAACACACATGCACCACACAATGACACTAGTGGATCCATATGTGGTTTGTGAAAAGAACACACATGCAATGAACTCGGGTGGATCCATGTGGTCTGTGAAAAGAACACACATGTAATGACACTTGTGGATCAATGTGGTTTGTGAAAAGAACACACATGGAATGACACTGGTGGATCCATATGTGGTCTGTGAAAAGAACACACATGGAGTGACACTGGTGGATCCATATGTGGTCTGTGAAAAGAACACACATGCAATGACACTCGTGGATCCATATGTGGTCTGTGAAAAGAACACACATGCAATGACACTGGTGGATCCATAGGTGGATTGTGAAAAGAACACACATGTAATGAACTCTGGTGGATCCATATGTTGTCTGGGAAAAGAACAAACATGAAATGTCTCTAGATGTGGTTAATAAAAGAATACACATTTCAATGACAATGGTGGTTCCATACGTGGTTTGTGAAAGAACAGACATGCAACGACTCTAGATGTGGTTAATGAAAAGAACACACACGCAATGACACTGGTGGATCCATATGTAGTTTGTGGAAAGAACGCACATGCAATGACACTGGTGGATCCATATGTGGTTAATGAAAAAAACACACATGCAATGACACTGGTGGATCCATGTGTGGTTAGTGAAAAGAACACACATACACCATGCAATGACACTGGTGGATCGATAGGTTGATTGTGAAAAGAACAAACATGCAATGAACTCTGGTGGATCCATGTGGTCTGTGAAAAGAAAACACATGAAATGACACTGGTGGATCAATGTGGTTTGTGAAAATAACTCACATGTAATGACACTAGTGGATCCATATGTGGTCTGTGAAAAGAACACACATGCAATGACACTGGTGGATCCATATGTCGTCTGTGAAAATAACTCACATGCAGTGACACTGGTGGATCCAAAGGTGGATTGTGAAAAGAACAAACATGCAATGAACTCTGGTAGATCCATATGTGTGAAGGGAATATGCCCGAGAGGCAATAATAAAGTGGTTATTTCCTATTCCATGTTTATGATAAATGTTTATTTTGCATGCTATAATTGTATTGATCGGAAACATCAATACATGTTTGTTTAATAAACAAAAAGGGTTCCTAGTTATGCCTCTCTTATAGACTAGCTCGTTGATTAACAAGATGATCAAGGTTTCCTAATCATGGACATTGGATGTTGTTAATAACGTGGTCACAACATTGTGAAAAGTATAGCATTACGATCAAGTCATTATGTTTATATTGCTATAACATCATATGAAGTAATCTTTATCCTTAGACCATGAGATCATGTTAATTGCTAACACCGGATGAGTATCTTGATAACATCAAACGTCACACCGTAACAGCGTGACTATAAAGATGGGTTCAGTGCTACGAAGGTGTTATGTTGAGGCTCATGGATCAAGAGTAGAATTTGTCAATCCCGATGACGGATAGATATACTCTGGGCCCTCTCGATGATATCACATTAAAATAGCTTGCAAGCAAGTGATGTGATCACTAGAATGTTATATCACAGGAACAAGAAAAGAGTGCATGTTGGTAACGAGATCAAACTAGGTATGGAGATACCGATGATCGAATCTCGGACATGTAATATATCGCGAGACAAAGGGATTTAGTTACTAGCGTTAAAGGTTCTCACGATCACAGAAGTCATCGTTGAATGTGTAGGAGTCAGTATGGATCTCCAGGTCCCGCTTCTGATTATTGATCTGAGAGGGGTCTCGATCATGTCTGCATTATTCGCGAACCGTAGGGTGACACACTTAAGGGATACCGACACCATTTGGAGCAAATATGTTTCAGATAAAGATTTAAGAAAGCGCTAGAATTATTTCAAAGGACACCGAAACTATTTCGGGTGAAATTGCTGAAATTGGTTCTGCATGTAATATTGAAATGTTACAGGGGATTTTCTGTGAATGTTTATTAATTAAAGTAATTAACAAAATTCTGAATAAAAAATAATAAAATAGTTTTATTAAATGAGAGAGCATTAAATTTGGAGAAATTTAATGCATTTAAAGTGGAGACTTTAAAAGAGAATGTGAAGGGCCATTTTAATGTGGAGGGGTTACCACCACATGAATGGGGGAGGTGAGGAGTCACCCCCCATGCGCCGGCCATGGAGAGAGGGGCACCCCCTCCTCCTATAAAAGGCCCCCATCACTCCCCTTCTTCCTCACACCTCCTTGTGAAGGATCTCTCTCTCCCTCTAGTATTATTCCCCCATGGTCTCGGATTAGCGAGATACATGTTCCCGGTGGCTTTATCTGGAAAGGGGTTGCTGCTTCCACTGCTTTGCTGGAGCGACGGACGGAGGTTGTCAGGGTACCGGACGTGTGTGCGATCACGGATGCACCGCTGCTTTGCGGTGCTGGACTTGGTGGTGCTGGAGCTAGATCTAAAGGACGTGCTGGAGCCAGACCTGCTCGGACTTCCTCACGATCTTGAGATCGGCAAGTGTACGACTACATCAACCACGAGTTCCTATTCGTTAAAAAAACTCGTTGTCTTCGAGGGTAAGTTCTCGTTGGATGTATGTCCACCCGTTGCTTTGTACCTCGTAGATAGATCTTGGCGTGTAGTTCACACCGTAGGAATTTTTTTGTTTTCTATGTTATGGACCCAACAATGTGGTCTTTGAAAAGAACAGACATGAAATGACTCTAGATGTGGTTAATGAAAGAATACACATTTCAATGTAAATGGTGGTTCCATATGTGGTTTGTGAAAAGAACAGACATGCACTGACTCTAGCTATGGTTAATGAAAAGAACACACATGCTATGACACAAGTGGATCCATAGGTGGATTGTGAAAAGAACACACATGCAATGAACTCTGGTGGATCCATGTGTGGTTAGTGAAACGAACACTCATGCAATGACACTAGTGGATCCATGTGTGGTTAGTGAAACGAACACTCATGCAATGACACTAGTGGATCAATGTGCTTTCTGAAAAGAACACACATGCAATGACACCGGTGGATCCATATGTGGTCTGTGAAAAGACCACACATGAAATGACACTGGTGGATCCATATGATGTCTGTGAAAGGAACACACATGCAATGCTACTGGTGGATCCATGTGTGGTTAGCGAAAAGAACACACATGCAATGACACTGGTGGATCCATATGTGGTATGTGCAAAGAACACACATGCAATGAAACTGGTGGATCCATATGTGGTCTGTGAAAAGAACACACATTTCAATGACACTGGTGGATCCATATATGGTTTGTGAAAAGAACACATATGCAATGACACTGGTGGATCCATGTGTGGTTAATGAAAAGAACACACATGCAATAACACTGGTGGATCCATGTGTGGTTAGTGAAAAGAACACACATGCACCATGCAATGACACTGGTGGATCCATAGGTGGATTGTGAAAAGAACACACATGCAAGGAACTCTGGTGGATCCATGTGTGGTTAGTAAAAGGAACACACATGCAATGACACTGGTGGATCAATGGGGTTTGTGAAAAGAACACACATGCGATGAAACTGGTGGATCCATATGTGGTATGTGAAAAGAACACACATGCAATGACACTGGTGGATCCATATGTGGTTTGTGAAAAGAACACACATGCAATGACACTGGTGGATCCATATGTGGTCTGTGAAAAGAACACACATGTAAAGACACTGATGGATCCATAGGTGGATTGTGAAAAGAACTATCACATCCCAAAATTTTCCAAATTTTGAAATGTATAAATTTTAAACAAAATGAAGAACCAAGTTCTTTGAAATTCAGAAGGAACAAAAACTTTTGGAACATTTAATAGAATGCCTCCAAAACCCAAGCCAAATAAAATGGTTTTTGTTTGTGAAGTGGTGTGCATGTTTTAAAATCCCAAATCATGAAGCATGCATGAGCTTCTTGACTTGGTTGCTTTTTAAAAAAAAACCTAATAGAAGTGAAAAATATCTCAAACCCTAAAACTCTAATTATTTGTTAACACTAAGAACAACACAATACTCTAGATATACTCCATATTTATATTAAACAAAAGAACTCCTATGAGGGCTAAAAAGATAAAGGACAAAATAATAAAACAACAGAGATTGGTTTCATCCAATTTGGATCCATGGATAAAAAGATATGAATTATTTTGAGAATAGAATTAAGAAAATACAATATTAGCTATTAAAGCCAAAGTGAATAAATTGGTTAGAAAAATTTGAGTTAGAAAGTAAATGTGTTCTATAATGCCCTAAAAACCTAATTTGAGTTTTACAAATTTTTAGAAATTTGTTTCATTAAATCAAAAGTTCTTGAGAAAACAGAAAAAGAAAAAGAAAAGGGAGAAAAAAAATAAAGCATCAGACAGCTTCTGGCCTTTCGGCCCAAAACCAGCCCACCAGCCCCACCCGGCCTTTTCCCTCTCCCCCTGTTTTTCTTACCGCGCCGCTGCCCACCTCCTTCCACTTACACCCCGACCCCACGCCCACGTCACCACGACCCCGTCGTCTTCAACCCCCCGGCGATGAACCGCCCCACCTCCTCTGCCGTTTCGAATCGAATCGATTCCGGCCGTTTCTCATAGTAAAATCCCCCGGTGATTACCTCTACTTAATCCCCTTAACCCTCCTCATCATTTCCCCCAGTTGCCACCCCTGGAGAGCCCCCAGGCTCCCCAAATTTCGAGCTCGGACCACCGCTCACTCACGGTATCACGGCGACAATTCCGGTGAACCCCGGCTGTTAGGCGCCCTCCCCTCTGTCCCATCTATTTCGCCATGTCCTAACGCACTTATTAACCAAGCCACGCACTCCCTCTTACTCCAGGTCGATGACTCGGACCAAGTCCGGTGAACTCCCTCTGCCGCCACCGTCCGACGGTTTTTCCGGTAAGGGCTTAGTTCCCGCCGCTTCTTTTTGGCCACTGCTAGACAGTGCAGAACCAGGCGCATTCCCCTAACCCTTTTACGTGTTTGCTCGAGTACCAGATCGATGCCACCATCTCGTGGCCGTGACCTCCGCCGTCGACGCAACTCCGACGAGGAATACCGAGCGAAGCAGAGCTCCCCTCTCTCCATCGCGACCACCAACCAGATCGCCGAGACCACCGCAAACCCTCGGTAAGATCGCTGCTTCCCCTAACCCTCTAGAATCGCCGGAGCACCACCTGTCCGACGCGTCGCCGCCGCACGCAGAAGACCAGCGCCGCCAGTTCATGGCCACGCGCTGAGCATCGTCTGATCTTGATCCAGCGGCTTAGATAGATCACTTAGCCGAAGCGGTATCAGCTGATCTGGTCCGTTAGTTCCTCTTAAAATCCAACAGCCCATGTTGCCAATCCGCCCGAACCGGTATGAGCCAATAAGAACATGCCACATAGGCCTGAGCGTCTGTTTAAATTAGAAAATAGGCAGAATTTGTATTAAACTTAGAAATTTAATAACTTTTGATCCACAATTCAGAAAAATGCAAATTTGGTGTCTATGGATTCAAAAAAATGAGGGCTTCACTGCTGAGGCCTTATTTCACCCTTTAGCTTCTGTAAAATAGAAGTTTTGGGCAGAACCTTTTTAGGAGTATTTTACCCATAAAAATTGTTTTGTAAATTATTTTTGGGTGAATCTTTTTTCTATGGATTGCAAATTGAACCCTCTATCCAGTAAGACTAAAATATAAATTTGGTTGGTTATGCCTAATAGCATGGAAATTATTTAGTGAGTTTGGCCTTTCCAAATGATAGAAATTATTGCTAATTGTTACAATTGCACAAATGGTTGCATTTGTAATCTTGCAATTATAAAATGTTTAGAAAACACTTAGTAATGTTCAAAACCTTGTTATAACAATTTTTTTACAATAAAAAAATTGCCATCTTGCATGCTTGCATATTTTGCATGATTTTTGTATTGCCATTAGTGTTGACTTTGTGCATGTTTCGTCTTGGTTGTTTTGTTTGATAGATTGTGTGGATTGTCAAGTGTGTTACGGCAAAGAGTGTACCAACACCACCAAATACTAAGGCAAGTGACACTATCATCCATGTCCTACTATTTTCATTACACTTAGTCGAGTTTTGTAGTATGCACGATAGGATTACTATGATACTATGCTATGCTATGTCCTGTTTAGGATATCCTTTATATCTTCCTTAGTGGAAATACTATAGTTGTAGTATGCTTAGCCCTGCTATAGATTCGGGGTGGAATATACCATATTGTGATTATAGGAAGTGTTGGAAAAATATATGTTTTGTATAATAAAACAAGTACTCAATGAATCACCTGGGTGGAATGTGGATACTCAGTTGAGAATAAGGTGACAACGAAGGGAACCATGTCTATGGCCATCTCTTTAGTGTGTGCACTAGGAGAATACCACCCATGAACTTAGAGATTGAACATGTTTCTCGTACAGTGGCTTTCGTGTACAACCACATGCCAAATGGGCTCTGGCCTAGTCAATTACATAGTGGGAGACCCATGCATTGGTACCTCTTCAGGTTAACTTGAATTATGCATTGGAGGTTTATCCTTGCATTGGTGCCTGGTAGATGTGCTGGCATTATGTATTGGGAGGACTTCTATGGAAAGACTTTGTCACATTCTCGATCTGCCGGTACTCCATCTTGGTGAGTACTAATCCAGCGGCCACTTGTGGCGTCAAGACGAGATTGTGTCTTGTGGGTAAAGTGTACAACTTCTGCAGAAGATTAAATTCTAAGTACTTAGCCGTGTCCCCGGTTATGGACAACTCTGAGCAACTAAGGCCTGAAGCTATGGAAGATCTCGACATTCCAATTTCTCAAAGTAAAACTTGATGGTGACAACAAGAGATTGGAAGCACTTGGAGTTTGCCAAGGAGTTCAAAAAGTTGTTGAAAGATGAAAAGTATTTTACAAACATAGGATAAAACCATATTGCTTTCTGCAAATAAGCCTAAGATCTACTTAGCCAAATATGTATGTAGTGATAGTCCAACTTACATTCACAGACTTGTGACACTTGCCAATACATTCAAAGTATTGACCCTTTGTGGCTGCAACCTATCATGTTGCAGGTTATTCTATTGATGAGTGTGGATTGACGATAGAGGTTGTGAGTCTACACCCAACATGTTTGCCTGTGGCACATGAAGATGAAGAACTATATGCTTTACTTGTAATCTGCTGCTTTGTAATAAGATAGCCTATGGCTATGAGTATGTAATAAAGTATTTATATTCTGGATCATGCGATGTAATATGACCTTTGTATCTTGATATTACATCTTAAACTGTGGGTGCTAGCTATTCGATCCAGGGACTAGCACTATAATCACAGGGATTCAAACCAAGCCAGGTTTGGGTCTTTACAAGAACAAACATGCAATGAACTCTGGTGGATCCATATGTGGTCTCTGTAAAGAACAAACACGAAATGACTCTAGATGTGGTTAATGAAATAATACTCATTTCAATGACAATGGTGGTTCCATATGTGGTTTGTAAAAAGAACAGACATGCAACGACTCTAGCCGTGGTTAATGAAAAGAACGCACATGCAATGACACTAGTGGATCCATAGGTGGATTATGAAAAGAACACACATGGAATGAACTCTGGTGGATCCATGTGTGGTTAGTGAAAAGAACACACGTGCAATGACACTGGTGGATCAATGTGGTTTGTGAAAAGAGCACACATGCAATGACACTGGTGTATCCATATGTGGTTTATGAAAAGAACACACATGCAATGACACTGGTGGACCCATATGTGGTATGTGAAAAGAACACACGTGCAATGACACTGGTGGAGCCGTAGGTTGATTGTGAAAATAACACACATGCAATGAACTCTGGTGGATCCATATGTGGTCTGTGAAAAGAACTGACATGAAATGACTCTAGATGTGATTAATGAAAGAATACACATTTCAATGACAATGGTGGTTCCATATGTGGTTTGTGAAGGGAACAGACATGCAACGACTCTAGCAGTGGTTAATGAAAAGAACACACATGCAATGACACTAGTGGATCCATAGGTGGATTGTGAAAAGAACACACATGCAATGAACTCTGGTGGATCCAGGTGTGGTTAGTGAAAATAACACACATGAAATGACACTGGTGGATCAATGTGGTTTGTGAAAAGAACACACATGCAATGACACTTGTGGATCCATATGTGGTCTGTGAAAAGAACACACATGCAATGACACCGGTGGATCCATATGTGGTCTGTGAAAAGAACACACATGCAATGACACTGGTGGATCCATGTGTGGTTAGTGAAAAGAACACACATGCACCATGCAATGACACTGGTGGATTCATATGTGGTTTGTGAAAAGAACACACATGCAATGAACTCTGGTGGATCCATGTGGTCTGTGAAAAGAACACACATGCAATTATACTTGTGGATCAATGTGGTTTGTGAAAAGAACACACATGGAATGACATTGGTGGATCCATATGTGGTCTGTGAAAAGAACACACATGGAATGGCACTGGTGGATCCATATGTGGTCTATGAAAAAAACACACATGCAATGACACTGGTGGATTCATAGGTGGATTGTGAAAAGAACACACATGTAATGAACTCTGGTGGATCCATATGTGGTCTATGAAAAGAACAGACATGAAATGTCTCTAGATGTGTTTAATGAAAGAATACACATTTCAATGACAATGGTGGTTCCATATGTGGTTTGTGAAAATAACAGACATGCAACGACTCTAGCCATGGTTAATGAAAAGAACGCACATGCAATGACACTAGTGGATCCATGTGTGGTTAGTGAGAAGAACACACATGCAATGACACTGGTGGATCCATGTGTGGTTAGTTAAAGGAAAACTTATGCAATGATAATGGTGGATCAATGTGGTTTGTGAAAAGAACACACATGCAATGACACTGGTGGATCCATATGTGGTCCGTGAAAAGAACACACATGCAAAGACACTGGTGGATCCATAGGTGGTATCTGTAAAGAACAAACATGAAATGATTCTAGATGTGGTTAATGAAAGAATACACATTTCAATGACAATGGTGGTTCCATATGTGGTTTGTGAAAAGAACAGACATGCAACGACTCTAGCCATGGTTAATGAAAAGAACGCACATGCAATGACACTAGTGGATCCATAGGTGGATTGTGAAAAGAACACACATGCAATGAACTCTGGTGGATCCATATGAAATGACACTAGTGCATCCATATGTGGTCTATGAAAAGAACACACATTTCAATGATACTGGTGGATCCATATATGGTCTGTGAAAAGAACACACATGCAATGAACTCTGGTGGATCCATATGTGGTTTGTGAAAAGAACACACATACAATGACACTAGTGGATCCATAGGTGGATTATGAAAAGAACACACATGGAATGAACTCTGGTGGATCCATGTGTGGTTAGTGAAAAGAACACACGTGCAATGACACTGGTGGATCAATGTGGTTTGTGAAAAGAGCACACATGCAATGACACTGGTGTATCCATATGTGGTTTATGAAAAGAACACACATGCAATGACACTGGTGGACCCATATGTGGTATGTGAAAAGAACACACGTGCAATGACACTGGTGGAGCCGTAGGTTGATTGTGAAAATAACACACATGCAATGAACTCTGGTGGATCCATATGTGGTCTGTGAAAAGAACTGACATGAAATGACTCTAGATGTGATTAATGAAAGAATACACATTTCAATGACAATGGTGGTTCCATATGTGGTTTGTGAAGGGAACAGACATGCAACGACTCTAGCTGTGGTTAATGAAAAGAACACACATGCAATGACACTAGTGGATCCATAGGTGGATTGTGAAAAGAACACACATGCAATGAACTCTGGTGGATCCAGGTGTGGTTAGTGAAAATAACACACATGAAATGACACTGGTGGATCAATGTGGTTTGTGAAAAGAACACACATGCAATGACACTTGTGGATCCATATGTGGTCTGTGAAAAGAACACACATGCAATGACACCGGTGGATCCATATGTGGTCTGTGAAAAGAACACACATGCAATGACACTGGTGGATCCATGTGTGGTTAGTGAAAAGAACACACATGCACCATGCAATGACACTGGTGGATTCATATGTGGTTTGTGAAAAGAACACACATGCAATGAACTCTGGTGGATCCATGTGGTCTGTGAAAAGAACACACATGCAATTATACTTGTGGATCAATGTGGTTTGTGAAAAGAACACACATGGAATGACATTGGTGGATCCATATGTGGTCTGTGAAAAGAACACACATGGAATGGCACTGGTGGATCCATATGTGGTCTATGAAAAAAACACACATGCAATGACACTGGTGGATTCATAGGTGGATTGTGAAAAGAACACACATGTAATGAACTCTGGTGGATCCATATGTGGTCTATGAAAAGAACAGACATGAAATGTCTCTAGATGTGTTTAATGAAAGAATACACATTTCAATGACAATGGTGGTTCCATATGTGGTTTGTGAAAATAACAGACATGCAACGACTCTAGCCATGGTTAATGAAAAGAACGCACATGCAATGACACTAGTGGATCCATGTGTGGTTAGTGAGAAGAACACACATGCAATGACACTGGTGGATCCATGTGTGGTTAGTTAAAGGAAAACTTATGCAATGATAATGGTGGATCAATGTGGTTTGTGAAAAGAACACACATGCAATGACACTGGTGGATCCATATGTGGTCCGTGAAAAGAACACACATGCAAAGACACTGGTGGATCCATAGGTGGTATCTGTAAAGAACAAACATGAAATGATTCTAGATGTGGTTAATGAAAGAATACACATTTCAATGACAATGGTGGTTCCATATGTGGTTTGTGAAAAGAACAGACATGCAACGACTCTAGCCATGGTTAATGAAAAGAACGCACATGCAATGACACTAGTGGATCCATAGGTGGATTGTGAAAAGAACACACATGCAATGAACTCTGGTGGATCCATATGAAATGACACTAGTGCATCCATATGTGGTCTATGAAAAGAACACACATTTCAATGATACTGGTGGATCCATATATGGTCTGTGAAAAGAACACACATGCAATGAACTCTGGTGGATCCATATGTGGTTTGTGAAAAGAACACACATACAATGACACTAGTTGATCCATATATGGTCTGTGAAAAGAACACACAAGCAATGAAACTGGTGGATCCATGTGGTTAGTGAAAAGAACACACGTGCAATGACACTGGTGGATCAATGTGGTTTGTGAAAAGAACACACATGCAATGGCACTGGTGGATCCGTATGTGGTCTGCGAAAAGAACACACAAGCAATGGCACTGGTGGATCCATGTGTGGCCTGTGAAAAGAAAACACATGCAATGACACTAGTGGATCCATAGGTGGATTGTGAAAAGAACACACATGCAATAAACTCTGGTGGATCCATATGTGGTATGTGGAAAGAACAGATATGAAATGACTGTAGATGTGGTTAATGGAAGAATACACATTTCAATGACAATCGTGGTTCCATATGTGGTTTGTGAAAATAACAGACATGCAATGACTCTAGCTATGGTTAATGAAAAGAACACACATGCAATGACACTAGTGGATCCATATGTGGATTGTGAAAAGAACACACTTGCAATGAACTCTGGTGGATCCATATTTGGTCTGTGAAAAGAACATACATGAAATGACTCTAGATGTGGTTAATGAAAGAATACACATTTCAATGACAATGGTGGTTCCATATGTGGTTTGTGAAAAGAACACACATGCAATGACACTGGTGGATCCATACGTGGTCTGTGAAGAGAACACACATGCAATGACACTGGTGGATCAATGTGGTTTGTGAAAATAACACACATGCAATGACACTAGTGGATCCATATGTGGTCTATGAAAAGAACACACATGCAATGACACTTGTGGATCCATATGTGTTCTATGAAAAGAACACACATGCAATGACACTAGTGGATCCATAGGTGGATTGTGAAAATATTTCACATGCAATGAACTCTGGTGGATCCATATGTTGACTGTGAAAAGAATAGACATGAAATGAATGTAGATGTGGTTAATGAAAGAATACACATTTCAATGACAATGGTGGTTCCATATGTGGTTTGTGAAAAGAACAAACATGCAACGACTCTAGCTGTGGTTAATGAAAAGAACACACATGCAATGACACTAGTGGATCCATAGGTGGATTGTGAAAAGAACACATGTGCAATGAACTCTGGTGGATCCATATGCAATGACACTGGTGGATCCATATGTGGTCTGTGAAAAGAACACACATTTCAATGACACTAGTGGATCCATATATTGTTTGTGAAAAGAACACACATGCAATGAACTCTGGTGGATCCATATGTGGTTTGTGAAAAGAACACACATACAATGACACTAGTGGATAAATGTGGTTTCTGAAAAGAACACACATGCAATGACACTGGTGGATCCATATGTGGTCTATGAAAAGAACAAACATGCAATGACACTAGTGGACCCATATGTGCTCTGTGAAAAGAACACACATGCAATGACACTGGTTGAACCATAGGTGGATTGTGAAAATAACACACATGCAATGAACTCTGGTGGATCCATATGTGGTCTGTGAAAAGAACAGACATGAAATGAATCTAGATGTGGTTAATGAAAGAATACACATTTCAATGAAAATGGTGGTTCCATATGTGGTTTGTGAAAAGAACAGACATACAATGAGTCTAGTTGTGGTTAATGAAAAGAACACACATGCAATGACACTAGTCAATCCATAGGTGGATTGTGAAAAGAACACACATGCAATAAACTTTGGTGGATCCATGTGTGGTTAGTGAAAAGAACACACATGTAATGAACTCTGGTGGATCCATGTGTGGTTAGTTAAAGGAACACTTATGCAATGATAATGGTGGATCAATGTGGTTTGTTAAAAGAACACACATGCAATGACACTGGTGGATCCATATGTGGTCTGTGAAAATAACACACATGCAAAGACACTGGTGTATCCATAGGTGGATTGTGAAAAGAACAAACATGCAATGAACTCTGGTGGATCCATATGTGGTCTGTGTAAAGAACAAACATGAAATGACTCTAGATGTGGTTAATGAAAGAATACACATTTCAATGACAATGGTGGTTCCATATGTGGTTTGTGAAAAGAACAGACATGCAACGAGTCTAGCCGTGGTTAATGAAAAGAACGCACATGCAATGACACTAGTGGATCCATAGGTGGATTGTGAAAAGAACGCACATGCAATGAACTCTGGAGGATCCATATGAAATGAAACTAGTGGATCCATATGTGGTGTGTGAAAAGAACACACATGTCAATGACACTGGTGGATCCATATATGGTTTGTGAAAAGAACACACATGCAATGAACTCTGGTCGATCCATATGTGGTGTGTGAAAAGAACACACATACAGTGACACTAGTTGATCCATATGTGGTCTGTGAAAAGAACACACATGCAATGAAACTGGTGGATCCATGTGGTCTGTGAAAAGAACACACTTGCAATGACACTGGTGGATTAATGTGGTTTGTGAAATGAACACACATGCAATGACACTGGTGGATCAATATGTGGTCTGTGAAAAGAACAGACATGCAATGACACTGGTGGATCCATGTGTGGTCTGTGAAAAGAACACACATGCAATGACACTGGTGGATCCATAGGTGGATTGTGAAAAGAACGCACATGCAATGAACTCTGGTGGATCCATATGTGGTCTGTGAAAATAACAAATATGAAATGACTCCAGATGTGGTTAATGGAAGAATACACATTTCAATGACAATCGTGGTTCCATATGTGGTTTGTGAAAATAATAGACATGCAATGACTCTAGCTATGGTTAATGAAAATAACACACATGCAATGACACTAGTGGATCCAGAGGTGGATTGTGAAAAGAACACACATGCAATGACACTAGTGGATCAATGTGGTTTGTGAAAAGAACACACATGCAATGACACAGGTGGATCCATACATGGTCTATGAAAAGAACACACATGCAATGACACTGGTGGATCAATGTGGTTTGTGAAAATAACACAAATGCAATGACACTAGTGGATCCATATGTGGTCTATGAAAAGAACACACATGCAATGACACTTGTGGATCCATATGTGTTCTATGAAAAGAACACACATGCAATGACACTGGTGGATCCATAGGTGGATTGTGAAAATAATTCACATGCAATGAACTCTGGTGGATCCATATGTTGTATGTGAAAAGAATAGACATGAAATGAATGTAGATGTGGTTAATGAAAGAATACACATTTCAATGACAATGGTGGTTCCATATGTGGTTTGTGAAAAGAACAGACACGCAACGACTCTAGCTGTGGTTAATGAAAAGAACACACATGCAATGAACTCTGGTGGATCCATGTGGTCTGTGAAAAGAACACACATGGAATGGCACTGGTGGATCCATATGTGGTCTATGAAAAGAACACACATGCAATGACACTGGTGGATTCATAGGTGGATTGTGAAAAGAACACACATGTAATGAACTCTGGTGGATCCATATGTGGTCTGTGAAAAGAACAGACATGAAATGTCTCTAGATGTGGTTAATGAAAGAATACACATTTCAATGACAATGGTGGTTCCATATGTGGTTTGTGAAAATAACAGACATGCAATGAATATAGATGTGGTTAATGAAAAGAACACACACACAATGACACTAGTGGATCCATGTGTGGTTAGTGAGATGAACACACATGCAATGACACTGGTGGATCCATGTGTGGTTAGTTAAAGGAAAACTTATGCAATGATAATGGTGGATCAATGTGGTTTGTGAAAAGAACACACATGCAATGACACTGGTGGATCCATATGTGGTCCGTGAAAAGAACACACATGCAAAGACACTGGTGGATCCATAGGTGGATTGTGAAAAGAACAAACATGCAATGAACTCTGGTGGATCCATATGTGGTATCTGTAAAGAACAGACATGAAATGATTCTAGATGTGGTTAATGAAAGAATACACATTTCAATGACAATGGTGGTTCCATATGTGGTTTGTGAAAAGAACAGACATGCAACGACTCTAGCCATGGTTAATGAAAAGAACGCACATGCAATGACACTAGTGGATCCATAGGTGGATTGTGAAAAGAACACACATGCAATGAACTCTGGTGGATCCGTATGAAATGACACTAGTGCATCCATATGTGGTCTATGAAAAGAACACACATTTCAATGATACTGGTGGATCCATATATGGTTTGTGAAAAGAACACACATGCAATGAACTCTAGTGGATCCATATGTGGTTTGTGAAAAGAACACACATACAATGACACTAGTTGATCCATATATGGTCTGTGAAAAGAACACACAAGCAATGAAACTGGTGGATCCATGTGGTCTGTGAAAAGAACACACATGCAATGACACATGTGGATCAATGTGGTTTGTGAAAAGAACACACATGCAATGGCACTGGTGGATCCGTATGTGGTCTGCGAAAAGAACACACATGCAATGGCACTGGTGGATCCATGTGTGGTCTGTGAAAAGAAAACACATGCAATGACACTAGTGGATCCATAGGTGGATTGTGAAAAGAACACACATGCAATGAACTCTGGTGGATGCATATGTGGTATGTGGAAAGAACAGATATGAAATGACTGTAGATGTGGTTAATGGAAGAATACACATTTCAATAACAATCGTGGTTCCATATGTGGTTTGTGAAAATAACAGACATGCAATGACTCTAGCTATGGTTAATGAAAAGAACACACATGCAATGACACTAGTGGATCCATATGTGGATTGTGAAAAGAACACACTAGCAATGAACTCTGGTGGATCCATATTTGGTCTGTGCAAAGAACAGACATGAAATGACTCTAGATGTGTTTAATGAAAGAATACACATTTCAATGACAATGGTGGTTCCATATGTGGTTTGTGAAAAGAACACACATGCAATGACACTGGTGGATCCATACGTGGTCTGTGAAAAGAACACACATGCAATGACACTGGTGGATCAATGTGGTTTGTGAAAATAACACACATGCAATGAAACTAGTGGATCCATATGTGGTCTATGTAAAGAACACACATGCAATGACACTTGTGGATCCATATGTGTTCTATGAAAAGAACACACATGCAATGACACTGGTGGATCCATAGGTGGATTATGAAAATAATTCACATGCAATGAACTCTAGTGGATCCATATGTTGTCTGTTAAAAGAATAGACATGAAATGAATGTAGATGTGGTTAATGAAAGAATACACATTTCAATGACAATGGTGGTTCCATATGTGGTTTGTGAAAAGAACAGACATGCAACGACTCTAGCTGTGGTTAATGAAAAGAACACACATGCAATGACACTAGTGGATCCATAGGTGGATTGTGAAAAGAACACATGTGCAATGAACTCTGGTGGATCCATATGCAATGACACTGGTGGATCCATATGTGGTCTGTGAAAAGAACACACATTTCAATGACACTAGTGGATCCATATATTGTTTGTGAAAAGAACACACATGCAATGAACTCTGGTGGATCCATATGTGGTTTGTGAAAAGAACACACATACAATGACACTGGTGGATCAATGTGGTTTCTGAAAAGAACACACATGCAATGACACTGGTGGATCCATATGTGGTCTATGAAAAGAACAAACATGCAATGACACTAGTGGACCCATATGTGCTCTGTGAAAAGAACACACATGCAATGACACTGGTTGAACCATAGGTGGATTGTGAAAATAACACACATGCAATGAACTCTGGTGTATCCATATGTGGTCTGTGAAAAGAACAGACATGAAATGAATCTAGATGTGGTTAATGAAAGAATACACATTTCAATGAAAATGGTGGTTCCATATGTGGTTTGTGAAAAGAACAGACATGCAATGAGTCTAGTTGTGGTTAATGAAAAGAACACACATGCAATGACACTAGTCAATCCATAGGTGGATTGTGAAAAGAACACACATGCAATAAACTTTGGTGGATCCATGCGTGGTTAGTGAAAAGAACACACATGTAATGAACTCTGGTGGATCCATGTGTGGTTAGTTAAAGGAACACTTATGCAATGATAATGGTGGATCAATGTGGTTTGTTAAAAGAACACACATGCAATGACACTGGTGGATCCATATGTGGTCTGTGAAAATAACACACATGCAAAGACACTGGTGTATCCATAGGTGGATTGTGAAAAGAACAAACATGCAATGAACTCTGGTGGATCCATATGTGGTCTGTGTAAAGAACAAACATGAAATGACTCTAGATGTGGTTAATGAAAGAATACACATTTCAATGACAATGGTGGTTCCATATGTGGTTTGTGAAAAGAACAGACATGCAACGATTCTAGCCGTGGTTAATGAAAAGAACGCACATGCAATGACACTAGTTGATCCATAGGTGGATTGTGAAAAGAACACACATGCAATGAACTCTGGAGGATCCATATGAAATGACACTAGTGGATCCATATGTGGTGTGTGAAAAGAACACACATGTCAATGACACTGGAGGATCCATATATGGTTTGTGAAAAGAACACACATGCAATGAACTCTGGTCGATCCATATGTGGTGTGTGAAAAGAACACACATACAATGACACTAGTTGATCCATATGTGGTCTGTGAAAAGAACACACATGCAATGAAACTGGTGGATCCATGTGGTCTGTGAAAAGAACACACTTGCAATGACACTGGTGGATTAATGTGGTTTGTGAAATGAACACACATGCAATAACACTGGTGGATCAATATGTGGTCTGTGAAAAGAACAGACATGCAATGACACTGGTGGATCCATGTGTGGTCTGTGAAAAGAACACACATGCAATGACACTGGTGGATCCATAGGTGGATTGTGAAAAGAACGCATATGCAATGAACTCTGGTGGATCCATATGTGGTCTGTGAAAAGAACAAATATGAAATGACTCCAGATGTGGTTAATGGAAGAATACACATTTCAATGACAATCGTGGTTCCATATGTGGTTTGTGAAAATAATAGACATGCAATGACTCTAGCTATGGTTAATGAAAATAACACACATGCAATGACACTAGTGGATCCAGAGGTGGATTGTGAAAAGAACACACATGCAATGACACTAGTGGATCAATGTGGTTTGTGAAAAGAACACACATGCAATGACACAGGTGGATCCATACATGGTCTATGAAAAGAACACACATGCAATGACACTGGTGGATCAATGTGGTTTGTGAAAAGAACACACATGCAATGACACTGGTGGATCCATATGTGGTCTGTGAAAAGAACACACATACAATGACACTTGTGGATCCATATGTGTTCTATGAAAAGAACACACATGCAATGAAACTGGTGGATCCATAGGTGGATTGTGAAAAGAACACACATGCAATGAACTCTGGTGGATCCATATGTTGTCTGTGAAAAGAATAGACATGAAATGACTCTAGATGTGGTTAATGAAAGAATACACATTTCAATGACAATGGTGGTTCGATATGTGGTTTATGAAAAGAACAGACATGCAATGACTCTAGATGTGGTTAGTGAAAAGAACACACATGCAATGACACTAGTGGATCCATAGGTGGATTATGAAAAGAACACATGTGCAATGAACTCCGCAGGATCCATATGCAATGACACTGGTGGATCCATATGTGGTCTGGGAAAAGAACACACATTTCAATGACACTAGTGGATCCATATATGGTTTGTGAAAAGAACACACATGCAATGAACTCTGGTGGATCCATATGTGGTTTGTGAAAAGAACACACATACAATGACACTGGTGGATCCATTTGTGGTCTATGAAAAGAACACACATGCAATGACAATGGTGGACCCATATGTGGTCTGTGAAAAGAACACACATGCAATGACACTGGTGGAACCATAGGTGGATTGTGAAAATAACACACATGCAATGAACTCTGGTGGATCCATATGTGGTCTGTGAAAAGAACAGACATGAAATGACTCTAGATGTGGTTAATGAAAGAATACACATTTCAATGACAATGGTGGTTCCAAATGTGGTTTGTGAAAAGAACACACATGCAATGAGTCTAGCTGTGGTTAATGAAAAGAACACACATGCAATGACACTAGTCAATCCATAGGTGGATTGTGAAAAGAACACACATGCAATGAACTTTCGTGGATCCATGTGTGGTTAGTGAAAAGAACACACATGCAATGACACTGGTGGATCAATGTGGATTGTGAAAAGAACACACATGCAATGACATTGGTGGATCCATATGTGGTCTATGAAAAGAACACACATTCAATGACACTGGTGGATCCATGTGTGGCTAGTGAAAAGAACACACATGCAATGACACTAGTGGTTCCATATGTGGTATGTGAAACGAACACGCATGCAATGAAATTGGTGGATCCATATGTGGTCTGTGAAAAGAACACACATTTGAATGACACTGGTGGATCAATATATGGGTTGTGAAAAGAACACACATGCAATGACACTGGTGAATCCATATGTGGTTAATGAAAAGAACACACATGCATTGACACTGGTGGATCCATGTGTGGTTAGTGAAAAGAACACACATGCACCATGCAATGACACTGGTGGATCCATATGTGGTCTGTAAAAAGAACACACATGCAATGAACTCTAGTGGATCCATTTGTGGTCTATGAAAAGAACACACATGCAATGACACTAGTGGATCAATGTGGTTTGTGAAAAGAACACACATGCAATGACACTGGTGGATCCATATGTGGTATGTGAAAAGAACAGACTTCCAGTGACACTGGTGGATCCATGTGTGGTATGTGAAAAGAAAAAACATGCAATGACAGTAGTGGATCCATAGGTGTATTGTGAAAAGAACACACATGCAATGAACTCTAGTGGATCCATATGTGATCTGTGAAAAGAATAGACATGAAATGACTCTAGTTGTGGTTAATGAAAGAATACACATTTCAATGACAATGGTGGTTCCATATGTGGTTTGTGAAGAGAACAGACATGCAACGACTCTAGCTGTGGTTAATGAAAATAACACACATGCAATGACACTAGTGGATCCATAGCTGGATTGTGAAACGAACACACATGCAATAAACTCTGGTGGATCCAGGTGTGGTTAGTGAAAAGAACACACATGCAATGACACTGGTGGATCAATGTGGTTTGTGAAAAGAACACACATGCAATGACACTGGTGGATCCATATGTGGTCTGTGAAAAGAACACACATGCAATGACACTGGTGGATCCATATGTGGTCTGTGAAAAGAACACACATTGAATGAAACTGGTGGATCCATGTGTGGTTAGTGAAAAGAACACACGTGCACCATGCAATGACACTGGTGGATCCATATGTGGTCTGTGAAAAGAACACACATACAATGACACTTGTGGATCCATATGTGTTCTATGAAAAGAACACACATGCAATGAAACTGGTGGATCCATAGGTGGATTGTGAAAAGAACACACATGCAATGAACTCTGGTGGATCCATATGTTGTCTGTGAAAAGAATAGACATGAAATGACTCTAGATGTGGTTAATGAAAGAATACACATTTCAATGACAATGGTGGTTCGATGTGTGGTTTATGAAAAGAACAGACATGCAATGACTCTAGATGTGGTTAGTGAAAAGAACACACATGCAATGACACTAGTGGATCCATAGGTGGATTGTGAAAAGAACACATGTGCAATGAACTCCGCAGGATCCATATGCAATGACACTGGTGGATCCATATGTGGTCTGGGAAAAGAACACACATTTCAATGACACTAGTGGATCCATATATGGTTTGTGAAAAGAACACACATGCAATGAACTCTGGTGAATCCATATGTGGTTTGTGAAAATAACACAGATACAATGACACTGGTGGATCAATGTGGTTTGTGAAAAGAACACACATGCAATGACACTGGTGGATCCATTTGTGGTCTATGAAAAGAACACACATGCAATGACAATGGTGGACCCATATGTGGTCTGTGAAAAGAACACACATGCAAAGACACTGGTGTATCCATAGGTGGATTGTGAAAAGAACAAACATGCAATGAACTCTGGTGGATCCATATGTGGTCTGTGTAAAGAACAAACATGAAATGACTCTAGATGTGGTTAATGAAAGAATACACATTTCAATGACAATGGTGGTTCCATATGTGGTTTGTGAAAAGAACAGACATGCAACGATTCTAGCCGTGGTTAATGAAAAGAACGCACATGCAATGACACTAGTTGATCCATAGGTGGATTGTGAAAAGAACACACATGCAATGAACTCTGGAGGATCCATATGAAATGACACTAGTGGATCCATATGTGGTGTGTGAAAAGAACACACATGTCAATGACACTGGAGGATCCATATATGGTTTGTGAAAAGAACACACATGCAATGAACTCTGGTCGATCCATATGTGGTGTGTGAAAAGAACACACATACAATGACACTAGTTGATCCATATGTGGTCTGTGAAAAGAACACACATGCAATGAAACTGGTGGATCCATGTGGTCTGTGAAAAGAACACACTTGCAATGACACTGGTGGATTAATGTGGTTTGTGAAATGAACACACATGCAATAACACTGGTGGATCAATATGTGGTCTGTGAAAAGAACAGACATGCAATGACACTGGTGGATCCATGTGTGGTCTGTGAAAAGAACACACATGCAATGACACTGGTGGATCCATAGGTGGATTGTGAAAAGAACGCATATGCAATGAACTCTGGTGGATCCATATGTGGTCTGTGAAAAGAACAAATATGAAATGACTCCAGATGTGGTTAATGGAAGAATACACATTTCAATGACAATCGTGGTTCCATATGTGGTTTGTGAAAATAATAGACATGCAATGACTCTAGCTATGGTTAATGAAAATAACACACATGCAATGACACTGGTGGATCCATATGTGGTCTGTGAAAAGAACACACATTTCAATGACACTAGTGGATCCATATATTGTTTGTGAAAAGAACACACATGCAATGAACTCTGGTGGATCCATATGTGGTTTGTGAAAAGAACACACATACAATGACACTGGTGGATCAATGTGGTTTGTGAAAAGAACACACATGCAATGACACTGGTGGATCCATATGTGGTCTGTGAAAAGAACACACATACAATGACACTTGTGGATCCATATGTGTTCTATGAAAAGAACACACATGCAATGAAACTGGTGGATCCATAGGTGGATTGTGAAAATAACACACATGCAATGAACTCTGGTGGATCCATATGTTGTCTGTGAAAAGAATAGACATGAAATGACTCTAGATGTGGTTAATGAAAGAATACACATTTCAATGAAAATGGTGGTTCCATATGTGGTTTGTGAAAAGAACAGACATGCAATGAGTCTAGTTGTGGTTAATGAAAAGAACACACATGCAATGACACTAGTCAATCCATAGGTGGATTGTGAAAAGAACACACATGCAATAAACTTTGGTGGATCCATGTGTGGTTAGTGAAAAGAACACACATGTAATGAACTCTGGTGGATCCATGTGTGGTTAGTTAAAGGAACACTTATGCAATGATAATGGTGGATCAATGTGGTTTGTTAAAAGAACACACATGCAATGACACTGGTGGATCCATATGTGGTCTGTGAAAATAACACACATGCAAAGACACTGGTGTATCCATAGGTGGATTGTGAAAAGAACAAACATGCAATGAACTCTGGTGGATCCATATGTGGTCTGTGTAAAGAACAAACATGAAATGACTCTAGATGTGGTTAATGAAAGAATACACATTTCAATGACAATGGTGGTTCCATATGTGGTTTGTGAAAAGAACAGACATGCAACGAGTCTAGCCGTGGTTAATGAAAAGAACGCACATGCAATGACACTAGTGGATCCATAGGTGGATTGTGAAAAGAACGCACATGCAATGAACTCTGGAGGATCCATATGAAATGACACTAGTGGATCCATATGTGGTGTGTGAAAAGAACACACATGTCAATGACACTGGTGGATCCATATATGGTTTGTGAAAAGAACACACATGCAATGAACTCTGGTCGATCCATATGTGGTGTGTGAAAAGAACACACATACAGTGACACTAGTTGATCCATATGTGGTCTGTGAAAAGAACACACATGCAATGAAACTGGTGGATCCATGTGGTCTGTGAAAAGAACACACTTGCAATGACACTGGTGGATTAATGTGGTTTGTGAAATGAACACACATGCAATGACACTGGTGGATCAATATGTGGTCTGTGAAAAGAACAGACATGCAATGACACTGGTGGATCCATGTGTGGTCTGTGAAAAGAACACACATGCAATGACACTGGTGGATCCATAGGTGGATTGTGAAAAGAACGCACATGCAATGAACTCTGGTGGATCCATATGTGGTCTGTGAAAATAACAAATATGAAATGACTCCATATGTGGTTAATGGAAGAATACACATTTCAATGACAATCGTGGTTCCATATGTGGTTTGTGAAAATAATAGACATGCAATGACTCTAGCTATGGTTAATGAAAATAACACACATGCAATGACACTAGTGGATCCAGAGGTGGATTGTGAAAAGAACACACATGCAATGACACTAGTGGATCAATGTGGTTTGTGAAAAGAACACACATGCAATGACACAGGTGGATCCATATATGGTCTATGAAAAGAACACACATGCAATGACACTGGTGGATCAATGTGGTTTGTGAAAATAACACAAATGCAATGACACTAGTGGATCCATATGTGGTCTATGAAAAGAACACACATGCAATGACACTTGTGGATCCATATGTGTTCTATGAAAAGAACACACATGCAATGACACTGGTGGATCCATAGGTGGATTGTGAAAATAATTCACATGCAATGAACTCTGGTGGATCCATATGTTGTATGTGAAAAGAATAGACATGAAATGAATGTAGATGTGGTTAATGAAAGAATACACATTTCAATGACAATGGTGGTTCCATATGTGGTTTGTGAAAAGAACAGACATGCAACGACTCTAGCCGTGGTTAATGAAAAGAACACACATGCAATGAACTCTGGTGGATCCATGTGGTCTGTGAAAAGAACACACATGGAATGGCACTGGTGGATCCATATGTGGTCTATGAAAAGAACACACATGCAATGACACTGGTGGATTCATAGGTGGATTGTGAAAAGAACACACATGTAATGAACTCTGGTGGATCCATATGTGGTCTGTGAAAAGAACAGACATGAAATGTCTCTAGATGTGGTTAATGAAAGAATACACATTTCAATGACAATGGTGGTTCCATATGTGGTTTGTGAAAATAACAGACATGCAATGAATCTAGATGTGGTTAATGAAAAGAACACACACACAATGACACTAGTGGATCCATGTGTGGTTAGTGAGATGAACACACATGCAATGACACTGGTGGATCCATGTGTGGTTAGTTAAAGGAAAACTTATGCAATGATAATGGTGGATCAATGTGGTTTGTGAAAAGAACACACATGCAATGACACTGGTGGATCCATATGTGGTCCGTGAAAAGAACACACATGCAAAGACACTGGTGGATCCATAGGTGGATTGTGAAAAGAACAAACATGCAATGAACTCTGGTGGATCCATATGTGGTATCTGTAAAGAACAGACATGAAATGATTCTAGATGTGGTTAATGAAAGAATACACATTTCAATGACAATGGTGGTTCCATATGTGGTTTGTGAAAAGAACAGACATGCAACGACTCTAGCCATGGTTAATGAAAAGAACGCACATGCAATGACACTAGTGGATCCATAGGTGGATTGTGAAAAGAACACACATGCAATGAACTCTGGTGGATCCGTATGAAATGACACTAGTGCATCCATATGTGGTCTATGAAAAGAACACACATTTCAATGATACTGGTGGATCCATATATGGTTTGTGAAAAGAACACACATGCAATGAACTCTAGTGGATCCATATGTGGTTTGTGAAAAGAACACACATACAATGACACTAGTTGATCCATATATGGTCTGTGAAAAGAACACACAAGCAATGAAACTGGTGGATCCATGTGGTCTGTGAAAAGAACACACATGCAATGACACATGTGGATCAATGTGGTTTGTGAAAAGAACACACATGCAATGGCACTGGTGGATCCGTATGTGGTCTGCGAAAAGAACACACATGCAATGGCACTGGTGGATCCATGTGTGGTCTGTGAAAAGAAAACACATGCAATGACACTAGTGGATCCATAGGTGGATTGTGAAAAGAACACACATGCAATGAACTCTGGTGGATCCATATGTGGTATGTGGAAAGAACAGATATGAAATGACTGTAGATGTGGTTAATGGAAGAATACACATTTCAATAACAATCGTGGTTCCATATGTGGTTTGTGAAAATAACAGACATGCAATGACTCTAGCTATGGTTAATGAAAAGAACACACATGCAATGACACTAGTGGATCCATATGTGGATTGTGAAAAGAACACACTAGCAATGAACTCTGGTGGATCCATATTTGGTCTGTGCAAATAACAGACATGAAATGACTCTAGATGTGTTTAATGAAAGAATACACATTTCAATGACAATGGTGGTTCCATATGTGGTTTGTGAAAAGAACACACATGCAATGACACTGGTGGATCCATACGTGGTCTGTGAAAAGAACACACATGCAATGACACTGGTGGATCAATGTGGTTTGTGAAAATAACACACATGCAATGAAACTAGTGGATCCATATGTGGTCTATGTAAAGAACACACATGCAATGACACTTGTGGATCCATATGTGTTCTATGAAAAGAACACACATGCAATGACACTGGTGGATCCATAGGTGGATTATGAAAATAATTCACATGCAATGAACTCTAGTGGATCCATATGTTGTCTGTGAAAAGAATAGACATGAAATGAATGTAGATGTGGTTAATGAAAGAATACACATTTCAATGACAATGGTGGTTCCATATGTGGTTTGTGAAAAGAACAGACATGCAACGACTCTAGCTGTGGTTAATGAAAAGAACACACATGCAATGACACTAGTGGATCCATAGGTGGATTGTGAAAAGAACACATGTGCAATGAACTCTGGTGGATCCATATGCAATGACACTGGTGGATCCATATGTGGTCTGTGAAAAGAACACACATTTCAATGACACTAGTGGATCCATATATTGTTTGTGAAAAGAACACACATGCAATGAACTTTGGTGGATCCATATGTGGTTTGTGAAAAGAACACACATACAATGACACTGGTGGATCAATGTGGTTTCTGAAAAGAACACACATGCAATGACACTGGTGGATCCATATGTGGTCTATGAAAAGAACAAACATGCAATGACACTAGTGGACCCATATGTGCTCTGTGAAAAGAACACACATGCAATGACACTGGTTGAACCATAGGTGGATTGTGAAAATAACACACATGCAATGAACTCTGGTGTATCCATATGTGGTCTGTGAAAAGAACAGACATGAAATGAATCTAGATGTGGTTAATGAAAGAATACACATTTCAATGAAAATGGTGGTTCCATATGTGGTTTGTGAAAAGAACAGACATGCAATGAGTCTAGTTGTGGTTAATGAAAAGAACACACATGCAATGACACTAGTCAATCCATAGGTGGATTGTGAAAAGAACACACATGCAATAAACTTTGGTGGATCCATGTGTGGTTAGTGAAAAGAACACACATGTAATGAACTCTGGTGGATCCATGTGTGGTTAGTTAAAGGAACACTTATGCAATGATAATGGTGGATCAATGTGGTTTGTTAAAAGAACACACATGCAATGACACTGGTGGATCCATATGTGGTCTGTCAAAATAACACACATGCAAAGACACTGGTGTATCCATAGGTGGATTGTGAAAAGAACAAACATGCAATGAACTCTGCTGGATCCATATGTGGTCTGTGTAAAGAACAAACATGAAATGACTCTAGATGTGGTTAATGAACGAATACACATTTCAATGACAATGGTGGTTCCATATGTGGTTTGTGAAAAGAACAGACATGCAACGATTCTAGCCGTGGTTAATGAAAAGAACGCACATGCAATGACACTAGTTGATCCATAGGTGGATTGTGAAAAGAACACACATGCAATGAACTCTGGAGGATCCATATGAAATGACACTAGTGGATCCATATGTGGTGTGTGAAAAGAACACACATGTCAATGACACTGGAGGATCCATATATGGTTTGTGAAAAGAACACACATGCAATGAACTCTGGTCGATCCATATGTGGTGTGTGAAAAGAACACACATACAATGACACTAGTTGATCCATATGTGGTCTGTGAAAAGAACACACATGCAATGAAACTGGTGGATCCATGTGGTCTGTGAAAAGAACACACTTGCAATGACACTGGTGGATTAATGTGGTTTGTGAAATGAACACACATGCAATAACACTGGTGGATCAATATGTGGTCTGTGAAAAGAACAGACATGCAATGACACTGGTGGATCCATGTGTGGTCTGTGAAAAGAACACACATGCAATGACACTGGTGGATCCATAGGTGGATTGTGAAAAGAACGCATATGCAATGAACTCTGGTGGATCCATATGTGGTCTGTGAAAAGAACAAATATGAAATGACTCCAGATGTGGTTAATGGAAGAATACACATTTCAATGACAATCGTGGTTCCATATGTGGTTTGTGAAAATAATAGACATGCAATGACTCTAGCTATGGTTAATGAAAATAACACACATGCAATGACACTAGTGGATCCAGAGGTGGATTGTGAAAAGAACACACATGCAATGACACTAGTGGATCAATGTGGTTTGTGAAAAGAACACACATGCAATGACACAGGTGGATCCATACATGGTCTATGAAAAGAACACACATGCAATGACACTGGTGGATCAATGTGGTTTGTGAAAAGAACACACATGCAATGACACTGGTGGATCCATATGTGGTCTGTGAAAAGAACACACATACAATGACACTTGTGGATCCATATGTGTTCTATGAAAAGAACACACATGCAATGAAACTGGTGGATCCATAGGTGGATTGTGAAAAGAACACACATGCAATGAACTCTCGTGGATCCATATGTTGTCTGTGAAAAGAATAGACATGAAATGACTCTAGATGTGGTTAATGAAAGAATACACATTTCAATGACAATGGTGGTTCGATATGTGGTTTATGAAAAGAACAGACATGCAATGACTCTAGATGTGGTTAGTGATAAGAACACACATGCAATGACACTAGTGGATCCATAGGTGGATTATGAAAAGAACACATGTGCAATGAACTCCGCAGGATCCATATGCAATGACACTGGTGGATCCATATGTGGTCTGGGAAAAGAACACACATTTCAATGACACTAGTGGATCCATATATGGTTTGTGAAAAGACCACACATGCAATGAACTCTGGTGGATCCATATGTGGTTTGTGAAAAGAACACACATACAATGACACTGGTGGATCCATTTGTGGTCTATGAAAAGAACACACATGCAATGACAATGGTGGACCCATATGTGGTCTGTGAAAAGAACACACATGCAATGACACTGGTGGAACCATAGGTGGATTGTGAAAATAACACACATGCAATGAACTCTGGTGGATCCATATGTGGTCTGTGAAAAGAACAGACATGAAATGACTCTAGATGTGGTTAATGAAAGAATACACATTTCAATGACAATGGTGGTTCCAAATGTGGTTTGTGAAAAGAACACACATGCAATGAGTCTAGCTGTGGTTAATGAAAAGAACACACATGCAATGACACTAGTCAATCCATAGGTGGATTGTGAAAAGAACACACATGCAATGAACTTTCGTGGATCCATGTGTGGTTAGTGAAAAGAACACACATGCAATGACACTGGTGGATCAATGTGGATTGTGAAAAGAACACACATGCAATGACATTGGTGGATCCATATGTGGTCTATGAAAAGAACACACATTCAATGACACTGGTGGATCCATGTGTGGCTAGTGAAAAGAACACACATGCAATGACACTAGTGGTTCCATATGTGGTATGTGAAACGAACACGCATGCAATGAAATTGGTGGATCCATATGTGGTCTGTGAAAAGAACACACATTTGAATGACACTGGTGGATCAATATATGGGTTGTGAAAAGAACACACATGCAATGACACTGGTGAATCCATATGTGGTTAATGAAAAGAACACACATGCATTGACACTGGTGGATCCATGTGTGGTTAGTGAAAAGAACACACATGCACCATGCAATGACACTGGTGGATCCATATGTGGTCTGTGAAAAGAACACACATGCAATGAACTCTAGTGGATCCATTTGTGGTCTATGAAAAGAACACACATGCAATGACACTAGTGGATCAATGTGGTTTGTGAAAAGAACACACATGCAATGACACTGGTGGATCCATATGTGGTATGTGAAAAGAACAGACTTCCAGTGACACTGGTGGATCCATGTGTGGTATGTGAAAAGAAAAAACATGCAATGACAGTAGTGGATCCATAGGTGTATTGTGAAAAGAACACACATGCAATGAACTCTGGTGGATCCATATGTGATCTGTGAAAAGAATAGACATGAAATGACTCTAGTTGTGGTTAATGAAAGAATACACATTTCAATGACAATGGTGGTTCCATATGTGGTTTGTGAAGAGAACAGACATGCAACGACTCTAGCTGTGGTTAATGAAAATAACACACATGCAATGACACTAGTGGATCCATAGCTGGATTGTGAAACGAACACACATGCAATAAACTCTGGTGGATCCAGGTGTGGTTAGTGAAAAGAACACACATGCAATGACACTGGTGGATCAATGTGGTTTGTGAAAAGAACACACATGCAATGACACTGGTGGATCCATATGTGGTCTGTGAAAAGAACACACATGCAATGACACTGGTGGATCCATATGTGGTCTGTGAAAAGAACACACATTGAATGAAACTGGTGGATCCATGTGTGGTTAGTGAAAAGAACACACGTGCACCATGCAATGACACTGGTGGATCCATATGTGGTCTGTGCAAAGAACACACATACAATGACACTTGTGGATCCATATGTGTTCTATGAAAAGAACACACATGCAATGAAACTGGTGGATCCATAGGTGGATTGTGAAAAGAACACACATGCAATGAACTCTGGTGGATCCATATGTTGTCTGTGAAAAGAATAGACATGAAATGACTCTAGATGTGGTTAATGAAAGAATACACATTTCAATGACAATGGTGGTTCGATATGTGGTTTATGAAAAGAACAGACATGCAATGACTCTAGATGTGGTTAGTGAAAAGAACACACATGCAATGACACTAGTGGATCCATAGGTGGATTGTGAAAAGAACACATGTGCAATGAACTCCGCAGGATCCATATGCAATGACACTGGTGGATCCATATGTGGTCTGGGAAAAGAACACACATTTCAATGACACTAGTGGATCCATATATGGTTTGTGAAAAGAACACACATGCAATGAACTCTGGTGAATCCATATGTGGTTTGTGAAAATAACACAGATACAATGACACTGGTGGATCAATGTGGTTTGTGAAAAGAACACACATGCAATGACACTGGTGGATCCATTTGTGGTCTATGAAAATAACACACATGCAATGACAATGGTGGACCCATATGTGGTCTGTGAAAAGAACACACATGCAAAGACACTGGTGTATCCATAGGTGGATTGTGAAAAGAACAAACATGCAATGAACTCTGGTGGATCCATATGTGGTCTGTGTAAAGAACAAACATGAAATGACTCTAGATGTGGTTAATGAAAGAATACACATTTCAATGACAATGGTGGTTCCATATGTGGTTTGTGAAAAGAACAGACATGCAACGATTCTAGCCGTGGTTAATGAAAAGAACGCACATGCAATGACACTAGTTGATCCATAGGTGGATTGTGAAAAGAACACACATGCAATGAACTCTGGAGGATCCATATGAAATGACACTAGTGGATCCATATGTGGTGTGTGAAAAGAACACACATGTCAATGACACTGGAGGATCCATATATGGTTTGTGAAAAGAACACACATGCAATGAACTCTGGTCGATCCATATGTGGTGTGTGAAAAGAACACACATACAATGACACTAGTTGATCCATATGTGGTCTGTGAAAAGAACACACATGCAATGAAACTTGTGGATCCATGTGGTCTGTGAAAAGAACACACTTGCAATGACACTGGTGGATTAATGTGGTTTGTGAAATGAACACACATGCAATAACACTGGTGGATCAATATGTGGTCTGTGAAAAGAACAGACATGCAATGACACTGGTGGATCCATGTGTGGTCTGTGAAAAGAACACACATGCAATGACACTGGTGGATCCATAGGTGGATTGTGAAAAGAACGCATATGCAATGAACTCTGGTGGATCCATATGTGGTCTGTGAAAAGAACAAATATGAAATGACTCCAGATGTGGTTAATGGAAGAATACACATTTCAATGACAATCGTGGTTCCATATGTGGTTTGTGAAAATAATAGACATGCAATGACTCTAGCTATGGTTAATGAAAATAACACACATGCAATGACACTAGTGGATCCAGAGGTGGATTGTGAAAAGAACACACATGCAATGACACTAGTGGATCAATGTGGTTTGTGAAAAGAACACACATGCAATGACACAGGTGGATCCATACATGGTCTATGAAAAGAACACACATGCAATGACACTGGTGGATCAATGTGGTTTGTGAAAAGAACACACATGCAATGACACTGGTGGATCCATATGTGGTCTGTGAAAAGAACACACATACAATGACACTTGTGGATCCATATGTGTTCTATGAAAAGAACACACATGCAATGAAACTGGTGGATCCATAGGTGGATTGTGAAAAGAACACACATGCAATGAACTCTGGTGGATCCATATGTTGTCTGTGAAAAGAATAGACATGAAATGACTCTAGATGTGGTTAATGAAAGAATACACATTTCAATGACAATGGTGGTTCGATATGTGGTTTATGAAAAGAACAGACATGCAATGACTCTAGATGTGGTTAGTGAAAAGAACACACATGCAATGACACTAGTGGATCCATAGGTGGATTATGAAAAGAACACATGTGCAATGAACTCCGCAGGATCCATATGCAATGACACTGGTGGATCCATATGTGGTCTGGGAAAAGAACACACATTTCAATGACACTAGTGGATCCATATATGGTTTGTGAAAAGAACACACATGCAATGAACTCTGGTGGATCCATATGTGGTTTGTGAAAAGAACACACATACAATGACACTGGTGGATCCATTTGTGGTCTATGAAAAGAACACACATGCAATGACAATGGTGGACCCATATGTGGTCTGTGAAAAGAACACACATGCAATGACACTGGTGGAACCATAGGTGGATTGTGAAAATAACACACATGCAATGAACTCTGGTGGATCCATATGTGGTCTGTGAAAAGAACAGACATGAAATGACTCTAGATGTGGTTAATGAAAGAATACACATTTCAATGACAATGGTGGTTCCAAATGTGGTTTGTGAAAAGAACACACATGCAATGAGTCTAGCTGTGGTTAATGAAAAGAACACACATGCAATGACACTAGTCAATCCATAGGTGGATTGTGAAAAGAACACACATGCAATGAACTTTCGTGGATCCATGTGTGGTTAGTGAAAAGAACACACATGCAATGACACTGGTGGATCAATGTGGATTGTGAAAAGAACACACATGCAATGACACTGGTGGATCCATATGTGGTCTATGAAAAGAACACACATTCAATGACACTGGTGGATCCATGTGTGGCTAGTGAAAAGAACACACATGCAATGACACTAGTGGTTCCATATGTGGTATGTGAAACGAACACGCATGCAATGAAATTGGTGGATCCATATGTGGTCTGTGAAAAGAACACACATTTGAATGACACTGGTGGATCAATATATGGGTTGTGAAAAGAACACACATGCAATGACACTGGTGAATCCATATGTGGTTAATGAAAAGAACACACATGCATTGACACTGGTGGATCCATGTGTGGTTAGTGAAAAGAACACACATGCGCCATGCAATGACACTGGTGGATCCATATGTGGTCTGTGAAAAGAACACACATGCAATGAACTCTAGTGGATCCATTTGTGGTCTATGAAAAGAACACACATGCAATGACACAAGTGGATCAATGTGGTTTGTGAAAAGAACACACATGCAATGACACTGGTGGATCCATATGTGGTATGTGAAAAGAACAGACTTCCAGTGACACTAGTGGATCCATGTGTGGTATGTGAAAAGAAAAAACATGCAATGACAGTAGTGGATCCATAGGTGTATTGTGAAAAGAACACACATGCAATGAACTCTGGTGGATCCATATGTGATCTGTGAAAAGAATAGACATGAAATGACTCTAGTTGTGGTTAATGAAAGAATACACATTTCAATGACAATGGTGGTTCCATATGTGGTTTGTGAAGAGAACAGACATGCAACGACTCTAGCTGTGGTTAATGAAAATAACACACATGCAATGACACTAGTGGATCCATAGCTGGATTGTGAAACGAACACACATGCAATAAACTCTGGTGGATCCAGGTGTGGTTAGTGAAAAGAACACACATGCAATGACACTGGTGGATCAATGTGGTTTGTGAAAAGAACACACATGCAATGACACTGGTGGATCCATATGTGGTCTGTGAAAAGAACACACATGCAATGACACTGGTGGATCCATATGTGGTCTGTGAAAAGAACACACATTGAATGAAACTGGTGGATCCATGTGTGGTTAGTGAAAAGAACACACGTGCACCATGCAATGACACTGGTGGATCCATATGTGGTCTGTGAAAAGAACACACATACAATGACACTTGTGGATCCATATGTGTTCTATGAAAAGAACACACATGCAATGAAACTGGTGGATCCATAGGTGGATTGTGAAAAGAACACACATGCAATGAACTCTGGTGGATCCATATGTTGTCTGTGAAAAGAATAGACATGAAATGACTCTAGATGTGGTTAATGAAAGAATACACATTTCAATGACAATGGTGGTTCGATATGTGGTTTATGAAAAGAACAGACATGCAATGACTCTAGATGTGGTTAGTGAAAAGAACACACATGCAATGACACTAGTGGATCCATAGGTGGATTGTGAAAAGAACACATGTGCAATGAACTCCGCAGGATCCATATGCAATGACACTGGTGGATCCATATGTGGTCTGGGAAAAGAACACACATTTCAATGACACTAGTGGATCCATATATGGTTTGTGAAAAGAACACACATGCAATGAACTCTGGTGAATCCATATGTGGTTTGTGAAAATAACACAGATACAATGACACTGGTGGATCAATGTGGTTTGTGAAAAGAACACACATGCAATGACACTGGTGGATCCATTTGTGGTCTATGAAAAGAACACACATGCAATGACAATGGTGGACCCATATGTGGTCTGTGAAAAGAACACACATGCAATGACACTGGTGGAACCATAGGTGGATTGTGAAAATAACACACATGCAATGAACTCTGGTGGATCCATATGTGGTCTGTGAAAAGAACAGACATGAAATGACTCTAGATGTGGTTAATGAAAGAATACACATTTCAATGACAATGGTGGTTCCAAATGTGGTTTGTGAAAAGAACATACATGCAATGAGTCTAGCTGTGGTTAATGAAAAGAACACACATGCAATGACACTAGTCAATCCATAGGTGGATTGTGAAAAGAACACGCATGCAATGAACTTTCGTGGATCCATGTGTGGTTAGTGAAAAGAACACACATGCAATGACACCGGTGGATCAATGTGGATTGTGAAAAGAACACACATGCAATGACACTGGTGAATCCATATGTGGTCTATGAAAAGAACACACATTCAATGACACTGGTGGATCCATGTGTGGCTAGTGAAAAAAACACACATACAATGACACTGGTGGTTCCATATGTGGTATGTGAAAAGAACACGCATGCAATGAAACTGGTGGATCTATATGTGGTCTGTGAAAAGAACACACATTTGAATGACACTGGTGGATCAATATATGGGTTGTGAAAATAACACACATGCAATGACACTGGTGAATCCATATGTGGTTAATGAAAAGAACACACATGCATTGACACTGCTGGATCCATGTGTGGTTAGTGAAAGAACACACATGCAATGAACTCTGGTGGATCCATATGTGGTTTGTGAAAAGAACACACATACAATGAGACTGGTGGATCAATGTGGTTTGTGAAAAGAACACACATGCAATGACACTGGTGGATCCATATGTGGTATATGAAAATAACACGCATGCAATGACACCGGTGGACCCATATGTGGTCTGTGAAAAGAACACACATGCAATGACACTGGTGGAACCATAGGTGGATTGTGAAAATAACACACATGCAATGTACTCTGGTGGATCCATATGTGGTCTGTGAAAAGAACAGACATGAAATGACTCTAGATGTGGTTAATGAAAGAATACACATTTCAATGACAATGGTGGTTCCAAATGTGGTTTGTGAAAAGAACATACATGCAATGAGTCTAGCTGTGGTTAATGAAAAGAACACACATGCAATGACACTAGTGATTCCATTGGTGGATTGCGAAAAGAACACACATGCAATGAACTTTGGTGGATCCATGTGTGGTTAGTGAAAAGAACACACATGCAATGACACTGGTGGATCAATGTGGATTGTGAAAAGAACACACATGCAATGACACTGGTGGATCCATATGTGGTCTATGAAAAGAACACACATTCAATGACACTGGTGGATCCATGTGTGGCTAGTGAAAAGAACACACATGCAATGACACTGGTGGTTCCATATGTGGTATGTGAAAACAACACACAAGGAATGAAACTGGTGGATCTATATGTGGTCTGTGAAAAGAAAACACATTTGAATGACACTGGTGGATCAATATATGGGTTGTGAAAATAACACACATGCAGTGACACTGGTGAATCCTTATGTGGTTAATGAAAAGAACACACATGCATTGACACTGGTGCATCCATGTGTGGTTAGTGAAAAGAACACACATGCACCATGCAATGACACTGGTGGATCCATATGTGGTCTGTGAAAAGAACACACATGCAATGAACTCTAGTGGGTCCATGTGTGGTCTATGAAAAGAACACACATGCAATGACACTAGTGGATCAATGTGGTTTGTGAAAAGAACACACATGCAATGACACTGGTGGATCCATATGTGGAATGTGAAAAGAACACACTTCCAATGACACTGGTGGATCCATATGTGGTATGTGAAAAGAACAAACATGCAATGACAGTAGTGGATCCATAGGTGGATTGTGAAAAGAACACACATGCAATGAACTCTGGCGGATCCATATGTGATCTGTGAAAAGAATAGACATGAAATGACTCTAGTCGTGGTTAATGAACGAATACACATTTCAATGACAATGGTGGTTCCATATGTGGTTTGTAAAGAGAACAGGCATGCAACGACTCTAGCTATGGTTAATGAAAAGAACACACATGCAATGACACTAGTGGATCCATAGCTGGATTGTGAAACGAACACACATGCAATGAACTCTGGTGGATCCAGGTGTGGTTAGTGAAAAGAACACACATGCAATGACACTGGTGGATCAATGTGGTTTGTGAAAAGAACACACATGCAATGACACTGGTGGATCCATATGTGGTCTGTGAAAAGATCACACATGCAATGACACTGGTGGATCCATATGTGGTCTGTGAAAAGAACACACATTGAATGACACTGGTGGATCCAAGTGTGGTTAGTAAAAAGAACACACGTGCACCATGCAATGACACTGGTGGATCCATATGTGGTCTGTGAAAAGAACACATTTGCAATGAACTCTAGTGGATCCATGTGGTCTGTGAAAAGAACACACATGCAATGACACTTGTGGATCAATGTGGTTTGTGAAAAGAACACACATGGAATGACACTAGTGGATCCATATGTGGTCTGTGAAAAGAAGACACATGGAATGACACTGGTGGATCCATATGCGATATATGAAAAGAACACACATGCAATGACACTGGTGGATCCATAGGTGGATTGTGAAAAGAACACACATGTAATGAACTCTGGTGGATCCATATGTGGTCTGTGAAAAGAACAGACATGAAATGACTCTAGATGTGGTTAATGAAAGAATACACATTTCAATGACAATGGTGGTTCCAAATGTGGTTTGTGAAAAGAACATACATGCAATGAGTCTAGCTGTGGTTAATGAAAAGAACACACATGCAATGACACTAGTCAATCCATAGGTGGATTGCGAAAAGAACACACATGCAATGAACTTTGGTGGATCCATGTGTGGTTAGTGAAAAGAACACACATGCAATGACACTGGTGGGTCAATGTGGATTGTGAAAAGAACACACATGCAATGACACTGGTGGATCCATATGTGGTCTATGAAAAGAACACACATTCAATGACACTGGTGGATCCATGTGTGGCTAGTGAAAAGAACACACATGCAATGACACTGGTGGTTCCATATGTGGTATGTGAAAACAACACACAAGGAATGAAACTGGTGGATCTATATGTGGTCTGTGAAAAGAAAACACATTTGAATGACACTGGTGGATCAATATATGGGTTGTGAAAATAACACACATGCAGTGACACTGGTGAATCCTTATGTGGTTAATGAAAAGAACACACATGCATTGACACTGGTGCATCCATGTGTGGTTAGTGAAAAGAACACACATGCACCATGCAATGACACTGGTGGATCCATATGTGGTCTGTGAAAAGAACACACATGCAATGAACTCTAGTGGGTCCATGTGTGGTCTATGAAAAGAACACACATGCAATGACACTAGTGGATCAATGTGGTTTGTGAAAAGAACACACATGCAATGACACTGGTGGATCCATATGTGGAATGTGAAAAGAACACACTTCCAATGACACTGGTGGATCCATATGTGGTATGTGAAAAGAACAAACATGCAATGACAGTAGTGGATCCATAGGTGGATTGTGAAAAGAACACACATGCAATGAACTCTGGTGGATCCATATGTGATCTGTGAAAAGAATAGACATGAAATGACTCTAGTCGTGGTTAATGAACGAATACACATTTCAATGACAATGGTGGTTCCATATGTGGTTTGTAAAGAGAACAGGCATGCAACGACTCTAGCTGTGGTTAATGAAAAGAACACACATGCAATGACACTAGTGGATCCATAGCTGGATTGTTAAACGAACACACATGCAATGAACTCTGGTGGATCCAGGTGTGGTTAGTGAAAAGAACACACATGCAATGACACTGGTGGATCAATGTGGTTTGTGAAAAGAACACACATGCAATGACACTGGTGGATCCATATGTGGTCTGTGAAAAGATCACACATGCAATGACACTGGTGGATCCATATGTGGTCTGTGAAAAGAACACACATTGAATGACACTGGTGGATCCAAGTGTGGTTAGTAAAAAGAACACACGTGCACCATGCAATGACACTGGTGGATCCATATGTGGTCTGTGAAAAGAACACATTTGCAATGAACTCTAGTGGATCCATGTGGTCTGTGAAAAGAACACACATGCAATGACACTTGTGGATCAATGTGGTTTGTGAAAAGAACACACATGGAATGACACTAGTGGATCCATATGTGGTCTGTGAAAAGAAGACACATGGAATGACACTGGTGGATCCATATGCGATATATGAAAAGAACACACATGCAATGACACTGGTGGATCCATAGGTGGATTGTGAAAAGAACACACATGTAATGAACTCTGGTGGATCCATATGTGGTCTGTGAAAAGAACAAACATGAAATGTCTCTAGATGTGGTTAATGAAAGAATACACATTTCAATGACAATGGTGGTTCCATATGTGGTTTGTGAAAAGAACAGACATGCAACGACTCTAGATGTGGTTAATGAAAAGAACACACACAATGACACTAGTGGATCCATAGGTGGATTGTGAAAAGAACACACATGCAATGAACTCTGGTGGATCCATGTGTGGTTAGTGAAAGGAACATGTATGCAATGATAATGGTGGATCAATGTGGTTTGTTCAAAGAACACACATGCAATGACACTGGCGGATCCATATGTGGTCTGTGAAAAGAACACACATGCAAAGACACTGGTGGATCCATAGGTGGATTGTGAAAAGAACAAACATGCAATGGACTCTGGTAGATCCATATGTGGTGTGTGTAAAGAACATGCATGAAATGACACTAGGTGTGGTTAATGAAATAATACACATTTCAATGACAATGGTCGTTCCATATGTTGTTTGTGAAAAGAACAGACATGCAACGACTCTAGCTGTGGTTAATGAAAAGAATGCACATGCAATGACACTAGTGGATCCATAGGTGGATTGTGAAAAGAACACACATGTAACGAACTCTAGTGGATCCATATGAAATGACACTAGTGGATCCATATGTGTTATGTGAAAAGAACACACATTTCAATGACACCGGTGGATCCATATATGGTTTGTGAAAAGAACACACATGCAATGAACTCTGGTGGATCCATATGTGGTTTGCGAAACGAACACACATACAATGACACTAGTTGATCCATATGTGGTCTGTGAAAAGAACACACATGCAATGAAACTGGTGGATCCATGTGGTCTGTGAAAAGAACACTCATGCAATGACACTGGTGGATCAATATGGTTTGTGAAAAGAACACACATGCAATGACACTAGTGGATCCATATGTGGTCTGTGAAAATAACACACTTGCAATGACACTGGTGGATCCATGTGTGGTTTGTGAAAAGAACACACATGCAATGACACTGGTGGATCCATAGGTGGATTGTGAAAAGAACACACATGCAATGAACTCTGGTGGATCCATATGTGGTCTGTGAAAAGAACAGATATGAAATGACACTAGATGTGGTTAATGAAAGAATACACATTTCAATGACAATCGTGGTTCCATATGTGGTTTGTGAAAATAATAGACATGCAATGACTCTAGCTATGGTTAATGAAAAGAACACACATGCAATGACACTACTGGATCCATAGGTGGATTGTGCAAAGAACACACATGCAATAAACTCTAGTGGATCCATGTGTGGTTAGTGAAAAGAACAGACATGCAATGACACTAGTGGATCAATGTGGTTTGTGAAAAGAACACACATGTAATGACACTGGTGGATCCATACGTGGTCTGTGAAAAGAACACACATCCAATGACACTGGTGGATCAATGTGGTTTGTGAAAAGAACACACATGCAATGACACTGGTGGATACATATGTGGTCTATGAAAAGAACACACATGCAATGAAACTTGTGGATCCATATGTGTTCTATGAAAAGAACACACATGCAATGACACTGGTGGATCCATAGGTGGATTGTGAAAAGAACACGCATGCAATGAACTCTGGTGGATCCATATGTTGTCTCTGAAAAGAATAGACATGAAATGACTCTAGATGTGGTTAATGAAATAATACACATTTCAATGACAATGGTGGTTCCATATGTGGTTTGTGAAAAGATCAGACATGCAACAACTGTAGCTCTGGTTAATGAAAATAGCACACATGCAATGACACTGGTGGATCCATATGTGGTCTGTGAAAAGAACATACATGCAATGACATTGGTGGATCCATATGTGGTTTGTGAAAAGAACACACATTGAATGATACTGGTGGATCCATGTGTGGTTAGTGAAAAGAACACACGTGCACCATGCAATGACACTGGTGGATCCATATGTGGTCTGTGAAAAGAACACATTTGCAATGATCTCTAGTGGATCCATGTGGTCTGTGAAAAGAACACACATGCAATGACACTTGTGGATCAATGTGGTTTGTGAAAAGAACACACATGGAATGACACTAGTGGAACCATATGTGGTCCGTGAAAAGAACACCCATGGAATGACACTGGTGGATCCATATGTGGTTGATGACCGACAAGTATAGGGGAAGTATAGTAGTATTTTCGATAAGTAAGAGTGTCGAACCCAATGAGGAGGAGAAAGTGCTGGCTAGTGGTATGGATCAGGAATTCTCTGCAAATACTTAGCAAACGGATTTTTAGGGGTTTTCGATAAAGCAAGTAAACAAAGTACGAGTAAATAAAAGACAGTAGGAATAAATGCAGCAAGTGGCCCAATCCTTTATGCCGCAAAGGACAAGCCGGTTGTATTTCTATAGCTGACCAAACGTTCTCGAGGACACATGGGAAGAATGTCAAGTGGTTTCGCTTCATATAGTCGATTAATCTTCTTTAGCTTGCTAAGTGTTGTGTGGGTGAACCTGTGCTAATGTACCTCCCCATCCAAGACTAATACATACTTGTGATTAAACCCCTTGCAAACATCCGTAAGTACAAGAAAGTATTTAAGGTAGAAACCTAACCACAGCTTTAAACTCTAAGACCCTTACGTCCCTTATGCAATGGTTTCCTAACGGGGGTTCTGGTTTCTGTCACTCCGGCAACCCCTACGATTAGTAGCCAAATACACAATGCATTCCCCTAGGCCCATATAGGTGAAGTGTCATGTAGTCGATGTTCACATGACACCACTAGAAGAAGTACACCACAACTTAAATAACAATCTATTGAATCTTTCTCAACACAACTCCACTACTAACAACAAGACTTCTCCCATGTCCTCACGAACAAAACGAACTACTCACAAGACATCATATGGATCATGATCAGAGATGGAATAATGATGTATAACAATCTCAACATAAACAATAATTCAACGGTTCACTCAATAGCATCAACTAAAAAGAGTAATCAACACCGGGAAAGTTTCCCCTATGAACTATGCAAGATTCAACGCAATTGTTATAGCAAAACAGAGATGGTGATGAGGGTGCTGATGGTGATGATGGTGGTGATGATGATGATGGTGATCCCGGTGAAGTCCAGCTTGATGGTGGTGTTGATGGCGACGATCTCCCCTCTCCGGGAAGGAATTTCCCCGGTAGAAATCTGTCTGCCGGAGAGATCTTTCTCTCTCGGTGTTTTCCGCCCCGCAGAGGCGGCATAATCTTTCTGTGGTCGCTCCCCGAGTCTTAGGGTTTCGTGGGGATGATATACGCCAAAGGGGAGAGGCTGGAGTGGGCCAGGGTGGCCACACCAGTCCCAGGCGCGGCCTAGGCCTGCCCACGCCATGGGGTGGTGTGGGCCCCCTGTGGCCCACCTCCACTCCATCTTCTTGGATCGTGAGTGTTCTAGAAAAATAGGATTTTCCATATATTTTCCCGGATTTTCTGATCTTCGCGAATTTTTCCTCCAAACAACACCTTTTCCATCAGAATCCTGACCGCAGCGGCCATGCTCCAAAAGTCATCAACCATGCAAAAATAGATGAAATAACATATGTATCACCTCTCAATAAGAAATATATCAATGAATAATAGTGAATTAAGACATAGAATAGTGATGCAAAATGGACGTATCAACTCCCCCCAAGCTTAGACTTCACTTGTCCCCAAGCGAAACTGAGCTCAATAAACATGGCCTCCGGTTTATGGAGTGAAGAGTCGATAAAAGAATACGGATAAGAAGCATCACATTCATCAAAAGCATAGATCATAATAGAAGACAACTCACAATTATATAACTCAACTTGCAATGAGTAAAGGAAACAAAAATAAAGATACATAAAGTGAATCATAATTGGTAATGGCAAACTTAGCTCTTGGTCGAAGAATAGTTGATAATTTGCTGGAGTTCACAAATAGCTGGTTTTTCAATGAAAGCTTTCAAAGTAGTAAACATCAAGATAAGAGCAATGCGCAAAACAAGGAACATAAGAAACATGATTGCATAAATCATCATATGAATGAATGAAACACATCAACTCAAAATACTTGCTGAGATAGAAGGGAGTAGGTTTACTGACTCAACTACAAAGTAAAAGAAAGGCCCTTCGTAGAGGGAAGCAGGGATTGCAAGTCTCATAAAGAGCTCCGAAAAATTATGATACTTACTAGCTTTCAGCTCTCATTGCCCCTATCATAGGCATCTTTAGGTGATTAAGGTTAAAGTGATCAAACATGAGGATATGCATTGACAAGTTGTAAGTTGAGAATCTCATGTCCCTTGAATACGAGGGCCGCTCCTCATGCTACTCAAGTTTAGTCACCGGTAAGTTCTTGTCATCGTAAGCATATGTGCTTGCCCGACGATACGAAAGAATCCCCATATCAAAATGACAAGGCAAGCAGAAAACAAGTATCTCAGCAATCTTCTTATTTACCATGGGAATATGGTGCTTTTTTTCTCTCTTTCCTCTTTTCATAATATCTCTTTTTTTTCTTTATTTTTTCTCAATATCTATCTCTTTTTTATAAGAAGAATGCTTCATAGATACTCGTTATGGTTACGCTGCAGGTTTCCACCATGTCAGCATGGATTAGACCAGCGGCCCAGGCGTTTCTCTAACACACATGCATAACTCCATGGACTTACAAGCTCCCCTTTCATTTCACACCGACGACATCCATAGACAAAAGAACATGATATCAACTTGGTACAAAGTACCAGTGCAATGTTGAAAGCGTTCCCCATGACAGCATGGTTCTGCTAATTCACAACTTAGAAAGCGCAAGCATATACGCAACATAGTTGAGCACAATGGTTCAAGTTTATTAAATGCAAGAAAGTAAAGTGTGCCATCAAGTTTGTGAGAGCTTTAATCACTAATTTTCACATAACAAGTTTAATTTGGGAGGTAGATAAAACAAGAATTTACTTGGAATAGCAACAATGCTACTAGGTAGGTATGGTGGACACAAATGGCAAAGGTTTTGGTTTGAAGGAGGTGGATGCACGAGAAGAAATCCCTCTCGGTACAGGTTTTTGGCTAGCAAGGCTGCGTAGCAAGTACAAGAGTTGAAGGAAACAAACAAACATACAAGTGATAAAGAGAAACATGCAATCTTCATTGGAAGCACAAAAGATCTTAACTAGAGAATACTAGACTTATGAGCAAATCAAGAAAGAAAGACGATGAAATTATTTTTCTTTAGAGTACTTCTATATTTTTCATTCAACTCTCAAAAATAGTGTTGCTACTGATCGAGCCAGGTTTGCCAAAACCGACTAAATTAACTCAATGATCCCAGAGTGATACCAATACTAACAACAAGATCAATCATATAACCACGAATTGAAAACTAATATAAGCTATGCAAAAGAGTGAATGATAGAACTTCTCATTAATATTCCATAGCGGCAACTCATACCAACGAATACATATCTAACGAGAGAGGGGACACTTCCATAATGCAAACCATACAACATAATAACTCCTCTATTCATGATATGACTCTACTAATAAGGTAAAAAGATAGAAGATAGTGATATGATACCGCGGCACTCCCCCAAGCTTGGATAAACCAAGGGGATGCCAAACCTGATGACGAATTAGTCCTTCGGTGGTGGTGGTATCCTCTTGATGAGCTCCTTGATCAGTTTCCCCAAGTACTCAATCTCGAAGGTGAGATTACAAATCAGCTGTGAGTTTTTCTCAATGCGGCTCATGATCATGTCGTGTTGAGAATTCCAGCCCTTGCTATTCTTTCCCCACTCTTCCTCCTTGAAGTCTTCTTTTCCTGCATGGCTAGAACGAGGCAAATCCCAATTGGAGGGTAATTTCCCCTTGGGCATATTCTGGTATTGATGATCATGGATAAGGGTATGGAAAGGATTCTTGGTGCATGGAGGAAGTGACCAGGGATCTGAACAGTGTTGAGGAGGCTTCCCTCCAATGGCTGGATTTTCCACCACTCCAATGCTTGCAATGGTAGTGCCAGTGTGCGGGTGTTGGCCTTGCTCCTCTTCACCTTCACTCTTGATCTCCTTCTCCTTCCCGGGGTCTTGGAGGTCTTCCTCCATGGGCTCCTTCCTTTTATCCTTGGCAGACACCATTGTGCTTCAAGGCTTTAAGAATAGTTCCTGGTAGAAACAGATCAAAACAAAAACACGATGAAAACACGATATACGAACCTCGGGGATCCGGGGGGTTATATATTACGAAGTTTCATATCAAAAGGAAGGTACTGGGAGAAAACGAGTCGGAGGCGGAGTCCGGGGTGGACTCACCACCTGGTGGCGCGGCTAGGGGTGGGCCCGCGCCACAGGGTGGTGTGAGCCACCGTGGCTCCATTTCCATCCCTTTTTTGCTTCCTAGCTTTCCTTATTGACTGAAAACTGCAAAAATATAGTTGGATTGTATTTTCACGGAACTTTTCTTACTAGAACTGTTACCTAGTTGGAAACGGACTCTGCAGGTCTCTGAATTTGGTATTTAGTGGATCCTTCCGGAGTCATCACTTGAATCATCAATATATTCATCTTCATACACTTATTACTTGAGTCATAAAACCCTTCTCTTCCTTATTACACCATTATCTCCACTTCCTAGAAATTTCTTTCACACAAAACTTCACACAGTTCTCATTAGCAACATTGGTATATATGAAGTGATAAAACCTTTTGAGTCCAACTTCAACTGAAAACCAACAAAACAAAAGCTACTGTAGCAACTCCTTCCAAAAACCAAAAAAGAATTCAAAAAGGAAATCGAATAAAGAAGCAAATGCAAGATTGGCAAAATCTGTCAAAACAGACCAGCAGGTAAAGATCAATTTTTTCGAAAGTCTTTTGTTGCTCAAATCAAAAAGTGCAAAACTAACGAAAGTTAAATAACAACCTGGGGCATAAGCATAAAAAATTACAGCTCAATCCGACATACAGAGATCTCTCACGAATTTTTACGGTGAAGCACAAAAATCTGTTTCGGGACAGCAACTTCCCCAAATATTACTTCTCTCTCATTAGAGGTTGATCTTGACACAAAAACCAAAAAAAATGGATAAGGAGAGGTTATTACCGAAGTAATAACTTCAAAGACTCAAAGAAACAAAAACAAACTAAAAGCAAAAACAAATTGGGTTGTCTCCCATAAAGCTCTTTCTTTATAGCCATTAAGATGGGCATGATAATTTTGAAGAAGCTCTCATATGGGATATAAATTGAAGCGAAAGAGAGCATTAAGAAGCAAAAACACCCACACATTTAAGTCTAACCCACTTCCTATGCAAGGGGATTTTGTAAACAAACAAGTTATTAAAACCAAAGGCAACTTGCATAAGAAGGCAAAAGAAAGCAACATAAAAACTTTCAGCATAAAACAAGGAAACTTGATATTATTAAGATGCATAAGAACACGTTTCCCTCTCTCATAGTAGCTTTCAGTATCATGCATAAACTTAACAATATAGCTATCACAAGGACTATCATAGCAATGATCACTTATTCTAACAGAAAACACGGGAATACTAGCTCTCATAACACTACTTTGTGAAACAATATTAGAGGTATCCTTACGAAGGATAGGGTATCCCTCTTTTTCATACCTAGTGACAAAGTCTTTCACACTTTCTATTATAGGTTCATCAACCATTTGTTTATCAGGTTCAACAGTTTTGTTCATACTTTCATCTACCATACTAGCTACCATAGAATGTTCCTTTACCTTAACTGGGAAAGGCATTTTCTCAATATAAGGTTCAGGTAAAACATGATTAGCAGTATAAACTTCAGCATTTCTTGCAGGAACACTCTTAGCAATATCTTTATAAGGTTCATGATACTTATTCCACTTCTTTTTAGGCACTTCAATATAAGAAGCAAAAGCCTTAAAATAAGAAACAATAGCTTGAGAGTCTAGACCATAAGCATTTTTAATATTTTGAAAGTCATCAGTACCATAAAAGATTCAATGCATTCATAATCATAATTTATACCTGACTTTCTACCTTTGTCATTCTCCCAAGCTTCAGCATTGTCTTGAATACGATACAGAAGGTCCCATTTAGCTTCTTCTTCCATACGAGTGAATGATCCAGCACAAGAAGCATCCAATAAATCCTTATCATGTAGAGGGAGCCTTGCATAAAAGTTGTTGATAATAATATTGTTGGGGAGCTCATGAATGTGACATTTGAGCATTAGTAAATTCAATCTCCCCCAAGCTTGAGTTGTACTCTCTCCATCAAGAGGCCAAAAGTTGTATATTTGATTCCGATCTTTATGAATCTCACTAGGAGGATAAAACTTTGAATAAAAGAGAGGCACTATTTCCTCCCATTCCAGAGCTTGACCATTCTTCAGCAGCTTATACCATTCCTCAGCTCTTCCTTTCAGCGATAATGAGAATAACTTCTTCTTAACTTGATCTGTAGTAATACCTGCACACTTGAACAACCCGCATAATTTGTGTATAAAGAGTAAATGATCACCGGGATGGACAGTTCCATCCCCAACATAATAGTTATCCATAACACGATCAATAATTCTTGTAGGTATTTTGAAAACATCTCTCTCAGCAGGTGGTGGCTTATCTACTACCTTAGCAGTGGTAATAGCATTACCAAATAAGAAACTCACCGAATTATCCATAATGAAAATAAAGAAACTAGCAGAAGTAAACAATACTCACAGTAGAATTTTCCTTTACCAGTTCCACTCTCCAATAGCGCTTCACTCCCCGGCAACGGCGCCAGAAAATAGTCTTGATGACCCACAAGTATAGGGGGTGTATCGCAGTATTTTCGATAAGTAAGAGTGTCGAACCCAACAAGGAGCAGAAGGTGCTGGATAGTGGTATGGATCAGGAATTCTCTGCAAATACTTAGCAAACGGATTTTTAGGGGTTTTTTATAAAGCAAGTAAACAAAGTACGAGTAAATAAAAGACAGTAGGAATAAATGCAGCAAGTGGCCCAATCCTTTATGCAGCAAAGGACAAGCCGGTTGTATTTCTATAGATGACCAAACGTTCTCGAGGACACATGGGAAGACTGTCAAGTGGTTTCGCTTCATATAGTCGATTAATCTTCTTTAGCTTGCTAAGTGTTGTGTGGGTGAACCTGTGCTAATGTACCGCCCATCCAAGACTAATACATACTTGTGATTAAACCCCTTGCAAACATCCGTAAGTACAAGAAAGTATTTAAGGTAGAAACCTAACCACAGCTTTAAACTCTAAGACCCTTACGTCCCTTGTGCAATGGTTTCCTAACGGGGGTTCTGGTATCTGTCACTCCGGCAACCCCTACGATTAGTAGCCAAATACACAATGCATTCCCCTACGCCCATATAGGTGAAGTGTCATGTAGTCGATGTTCACATGACACCACTAGAAGAAGTACACCACAACTTAAATAACAATCTATTGAATCTTTCTCAACACAACTCCACTACTAACAACAAGACTTCTCCCATGTCCTCAAGAACTACTCACAAGACATCATATGGATCATGATAAGACATGGAATAATGATGTATAACAATCTGAACATAAACAATAATTGAACGGTTCACTCAATAGCATCAACTACAAAGAGTAATCAACACCGGGAAAGTTTCCCCTATGAACTATGCAAGATTCAATGCAATTGTTACAACAATACGGAGATGGTGATGAGGGTGATGATGGTGATGATGGTGGTGATGATGATGATGATGATGATGATCCCGATGAAGTCCAGCTTGATGGTGGTGTTGATGGCGACGATCTCCCCTCTCCGGGAAGGAATTCCCCCGATAGAAATATGTCTGCCGGAGAGATCTTTCTCTCTCGGTGTTTTCCACCCCGCAGAGGCGGCATAATCTTTCTGTGGTCGCTCCCCGAGTATTAGGGTTTCGTGGGGATGATATACGCCAGAGGGGAGAGGCTGGAGTGGGCCATGGTGGCCACACCACTACCAGGCGCGACCTAGGCCTGTCCGCGCCATGGGGTGGTGTGGGCCCCCTGTGCCCCACCTCCACTCCATCTTCTGGCATCCTGAGTCTTCTGGAAAAATAGGATTTTCCGTATATTTTCCTAGATTCCCTGATCTTCGCGAATTTTGCCTCCAAACAGCACCTTTTCCATCAGAATCCTGACTGCAGCGGTCCATGCTCCAAAAGTCATCAACCATGCAAAAATAGATGAAATAACATAAGTATCACCTCTCAATACAAAATATATCAATGAATAATAGTGGATTAAGACATAGAATAGTGATGCAAAATGGACGTATCAGTGGTATGTGAAAAGAACACACATGCAATGACACTGGTGGATCCATAGGTGGATTGTGAAAAGAACACACATGTAATGAACTCTGGTCGATCCATATGTGGTCTATGAAAAGAACAGACATGAAATGTCTCTAGATTTGGTTAATGAAAGAATACACATTTCAATGACAATGGTGGTTCCATATGTGGTTTGTGAAAAGAACAGACATGCAACGACTCTAGATGTGGTTAATGAAAAGAACACACACACAATGACACTAGTGGATCCATAGGTAGATTGTGAAAAGATAACACATGCAATGAACTCTGGTGGATCCATGTGTGGTTAGTGAAAGGAACATGTATGCAATGATAATGGTGGATCAATGTGGTTTGTTTGAAGAACACACATGCAATGACATTGGTGGATCCATATGTGGTCTATGAAAAGAACACACATGCAAAGACACTAGTGGATCCATAGGTGGATTGTGAAAAGAACAAACATGCAATGGACTCTGGTAGATCCATATGTGTTGTGTGTAAAGAACATACATGAAATGAATCTAGGTGTGGTTAATGAAAGAATACACATTTCAATGACAATGGTCGTTCCATATGTGGTTTGTGAAAAGAACAGACATGCAACGACTCTAGCTGTGGTTAATGAAAAGAACGCACATGCAATGACACTAGTGGATCCATAGGTGGATTGTGAAAAGAACACACATGCAATGAACTCTGGTGGATCCATATGAAATGACACTAGTGGATCCATATGTGGTATGTGAAAAGAACACACATTTCAATGACACTGGTGGATCCATATATGGTTTGTGAAAAGAACACACATGCAATGAACTCTGGTGGATCCATATGTGGTTTGTGAAAAGAACACACATACAATGACACTGGTGGATCCATATGTGGTCTGTGAAAAGAACACACATGCAATGACACTGGTGGATCCATGTGTGGTCTGTGAAAAGAACACACAAGCAATGACACTGGTGGATCCATAGGTGGATTGTGAAAAGAACACAATGCAATGAACTCTGGTGGATCCATATGTGGTCCGTGAAAAGAATACATATGAAATGAATCTAGTTGTGGTTAATGAAAGAATAGACATTTCAATGACAATCCTGGTTCCATATGTGGTTTGTGAAAATAACAGACATGCAATGACTCTAGCTATGGTTAATGAAAAGAACACACATGCAATGACACTAGAGGATCCATAGGTATATTGTGAAAAGAACACACATGGAATGACACTAGTGGATCAATGTGGTTTGTGAAAAGAACACACATGCAATGACACCGGTGGATCCATACATGGTCTATGAAAAGAATACACATGCAATGACACTGGTGGATCAATGTGGTTTGTGAAAACAACACACATGCAATGAGACTGGTGGATCCATATGTGGTATGTGAAAAGAACGCACATGCAATGGCACTTGTGGATCCATATGTGTTCTATGAAAAGAACACACATGCAATGACACTGGTGGATCCATAGGTGGATTGTGAAAAGAACACACATGCAATGAACTCTGGTGGATCCATATGTTGTCTATGAAAAGAATAGACATGAAATGACTCTAGATGTGGTTAATGAAATAATACACATTTCAATGACAATGGTGGTTCCATATGTGGTTTGTGAAAAGAACAGACATCCAACAACTCTAGTTGTGGTTAATGAAAAGAACACACATGCAATGACACTAGTGGATCCATAGGTGAATTGTGAAAAGAACACATGTGCAATGAACTCTGGTGGATCCATATGCAATGACACTAGTGGATCTATATGTGGTCTATGAAAAGAACACACATTTCAATGACACTAGTGGATCCATATATGGTTTGTGAAATGGATACACATGCAGTGAACTCTGGTGGATCCATATGTGGTTTGTGAAAAGAACACACATACAATGACAATGGTTGATCCATATGTGCTCTGTGAGAAGAACACACATGCAATGAAATTGGTGGATCCATGTGGTCTGTGAAAAGAACACACATGCAATGACACTGGTGGATCAATGTGGTTTGTGAAAAGAACACACATGCAATGACACCGGTGGATCCATATGTGGTATGTGAAAAGAACACACATGCAATGGCACTGGTGGATCCATGTGTGGTCTGTGAAAAGAACACCGTCAACACCTGGATTTTTAATCCCAGATGCCTGTTATGCCATACATCGCAATCCGAGGATTACCATTTGTGCGAGACATAACAGATTGGATATCATAGTACATCATCCATTACAAACCATAATAAGGTCTTACACAAATAAAGGATATCATGATCCAGTCTTAGTACAAACAAGTAGCGGAATAATAAGCATAGCGGTGGGCTCCATCTCAAGTGTCACAGGCAATGCTGACGATGGGAGATGATCCTAGTTGTCGTAGCCGTCCTGTTGTCCTTCTTCCGGATAGTCCTCCTCATAGTCTGGCCACGGGAATAGCTAGGGACAAAGCCATGAGTACTATTTAAGTACTCGCAAACTATCACTAATAGGTAAGGTAGTTCTAGTAGGAATGCTAAGTTCTAAGTTTATTTGCAAAGTTAAGTTTGAAACCTAAGCTAAGTTCAGAAACAAAGAAAGATAAAATAAAGTTCTAAATCACCGAAGTGGGAACTTAGTTGTCATAGTCACAACCTTGTTGTGGTCAAGTCATGTCACAATTCATTTCATAAGTCATTTTGAAAACATCTGACAACGGAACAGTATGGCCACTCCAACTGTCCATAACCGCGGACGCGGCTATTCGAATAGTTTGACACTCTGCAGAGGTGGTACACTTTCACCACAAATTTTGATACATCCGTCAGGGATAAACCTAAATCATCATACTTAGTATGCGGATAATCGAACATAACCTTTCCTTTACACACTATAGTATAAGCACCTCTCATATGAGCTTGGCCTCCCAGCCATGGCCATCTGCCATCCTGGGCACTGCATAGGTGGACAACATCGAGAGGTAGCCTCAACTCAAACCTCTCCCGCGAGGGAACCAATACTAATGCATATAAACTTCTAGCGAAGCCTTACCCAATTCAGGTATTGTAGTTGTACGGTAAAATTGGAATGGTATCGCATCCGAACCCAACCATAAGTTTTTATAAAGGGCTAAGGCTCATGCCTCAACATTTTCATCATCATAAACAATTTGTGTTTCTCAACACATGTCAAAACATATCAATAGAATGAATGATCATTCCAAGGTTTTCATAAGCATTTTTACCAAGTATTCCCATCTAGAGTGATCAAGTTTTTGGTTTAGCTCCAACTACTAAGTTAAGAGTATTCACTAAGGTAGGATGCTAATGTCAATCTCATGCCATAGAATGACATCTAGTATAGACCAAGTTTTATACTCTTTATGCTATCTAAACTACTTTCTAAAATCTCATAAAGCATTACTAGAAGTAAAGAAACTTTGGTAAAGGAAAAGGTAAAACTTGTAAGTAAAACTTGGGATGGGTATAAATCAAAAGGTATAACCAAAGCATGCCTAATGCATCTTGCTTAGGTTATATTGTATAATTCTAGCTTGCTAACAAATAGCTTGCAAGGGGCTAACTTGCTTAGTAGTGATGGCTTGCCTTGATTGGTGCAGTGGTTGAAATTCTCCTCGTCTTCTTCGGGGTAGAACTCCTCCTCCTCGTAGACTTGGTCGGTACTATCGTCTATAAATACATACGGGATATACACTCACCAAACAATACTTGACTAGTCTATTTAGCACACTAAGGCACACACTTGATGATCTAGTATCATCACATTCATCATAAGATTTAATGGACTAGTTTCATTTATTTTATTTGAGAAAAGTAATTTCTACTCATTGAAATGAATTAAGATTTAGTATTCTCCTATTAAAATATGGGATCATGTGGACACATGTCATCACCACATATTCTAATACATGGGAATGTGATTTAAATGCTGGATCATATTTCACTAAGTTTAAGTTTAATATTTAAATGATTTAAAGTGACTAGAAATGCCTATATAACATTATTTTGGTACTAGTCCAAAGTAACTGCACGGAAACCTAAATATTATTACATATATAGATAGATATTATCAAATGTGATTTTTCAGAGTTGGAATCAAATCAAAGCTATTATGGTTGATTTTTGAAAAATGTTTGAATGTAGAAAAGTCTCTGTCTTGTTATTTTAGCTATATGTGATCTATAATTATAATTGAATTAAATCCAACGGGCTTGGATAGATATTTGAATTATCTTTCTAACAAAATTTGAATCATTCAATTTGGTTTAGTAGAACTCTCTGAATTGATTTTTAAACTAGTGGACAGAATTGAGTTTAAGTCTAAAAAGAAAAATCTTTATTTGAATCTGTGGGCTATGGTGGGAAACTAAATGGGTTGGCCTAGTGGCGCTCCGTAGCATAGAGGGCAGCTGACAGGGGGGTCCACACGTTAGCGGCTGACTCTAACGCGAAGCGATACGGGGCAATGTGGGCCATGCGATTAGACGGTGGATCAACGGTCATGGCTCATCATCGACGACGAACAGGTCGCCGGCGAGACTGAACCCTAGCGGCTCGGTGGGGGTCGATCGGGGGCTTACCAGGTCTCCAGCTAACATGGTGATGGGAGCGATCGGACTAGGGGACGACGGTGGACTCAGGCTTGGTCGCGGCGGCTCCTGGGGTGGTTGCAATCGACGGGCCCCTTTCTCCTCTGCTGCGGCGAGTTCCGGCACAATTCCGGCAACTAAGGGCTCGAGCGGCTCCTGGGAGAAGTGGAGAAGGTTCAGCGGCGAGAGGGGAAGTGAATGGTGTACAGAAATGGGACATGGGTGCCCTTCTTTTATAGGTCAATGTGGGGACCGTGAGGTGCGACGGTGAGCTCGTCGGTGACAATGGTACAGAGGGCTAAATGCATGGTCGGGGTAGGCGGACGGTGCTCTGCCTCCTAGCGGTCAGCTATGGTGTAATGGCGCGGCTAGGGGTGGTGCCGTTTGGTTGGGAAAGGTCGAAGCTCTGCGCGGCAGATGCGGCGTTCGACGCGGCTCACGGCGGGTGCTGGTCGCCTGGCCGGAAATGGGCATGTCCGGGAGTGTGTTGGGGTCAAGGCGGGGTGGTGCGTGCAAGCTGAGGGCATGGCGTGGCTTGTGCGAGGCTATCGGGGACGGTGATCTTGCATGGCTGTGCATGGTGCAGAGGCGGAGAGCACAGGCGTTCCTCGGTGGTCCAGTGCTCGGCTACATTCGTGGGGTGGACAGGGGGTCGCGTTACGGTGCGGTGGAGCTAGGGGACGTGTTGGATTGGCGCGGCTTGGTCTCTAGCGCGTTGCCCACGTTTGGCCGGCGACGACCATACTCGGGCGGCACGGTACTGGTGCTGCAGGGAAGGAGGGGTGTTGTCTGGGGCTTAGTTAGGCTAAGAGGGGACAGAGGAGAGATGAGAGGGTCCAGAGGGGGACAAGAACTTAATTAGAAACAATGTTAGTTAGGCCAGATGATTTTTGCCTTCCAAGTGTTCGACATAATGGCTGCAAGAAAGTTTTATTTGAATTTTGAAAAGATTTTTTGTGTGGGTGTTAGTCATAAGCTTGATCATCTGTGGTTGCTTGGGATTGTCAAGGCGAACTCATTTGAGTGGTTTTTGAAAAAGTGGGATCTATGCATATGAAATGGATTCCATTTTCAAATGCCATTTAAAATTAGTGTTTAAATGTTTTTGTAAGATTTCAAAGTGGGCCTTGGTAGATCTTTACTTATACTAGCAAGGGGTGCAAAGATCCAAAATTGTTTCTATTAAGAATTTACTTCTAGGAACACCTAAAGTGACCTAGTTGATTAAAATGGCAAAAGTGACCATTTGCCTTTATTAATCTTATTTGATTTTTTTTCTTTGGATTTTGTTTTTGAATGATCTAGATGATGTGGCATTCATCTTTAAATCATTTTACAACCATTAAAACAAACAAACATGGCATTTCTAAACAATTCTATATTAATGCAACACACATATGCATTCCTAATTATTTTAATGATAATAAGTTTTTGTTAACCCTAAATTGGGTGATTTGGATCTTGATAACCTTGATTAAAGTTTTGGGATGTTACAAACCTTCCCCCTTAAACAAAATCTCGTCCCGAGATTTAAGAAAGAAAACTAGGAACTAAAGAGATCTGGAAACTCAGTCCTAATGTAATCTTCTCGCTCCTAAGTGGCGTCTTCTTCGGTATGGTTTCTCGATTGGATCTTGAGAAATTTGATACTCCGGGTCCTGGTGGTTCTGTAAGCTTCCTCCAAGATACGAATGAGCACTTCAAGATACGTCAGATCCTTGTTGATATCAACGGCTCGGTGATCGATGTTCTTGAAAACTTCGGTCTTCTCCGGCTCTTCTAGGCCTTTGCGAAGTAACGAGATATGATACGATACTATGGATGGAAGACATCTCTTCTAGGAGTTCCAGTTGATACAATACTTCTCCTAGATGATTCAGAATCTTGAAAGGTCTGATATATCTGGGGGCTAACTTTCCTTTCAGACTAAAATGCTGCGTTCCCTTCAACGGCAAAACTTTGAGATACACAAAATCTCCGACATTGAAAGTCAGGTCTCTACGTCTCTTGTCAGCATAACTCTTCTGTCTGGATTGGGCGGTCTTGAGGTGCTCATGGACTTTGTGAACCTTCTCTTCGGCTTCTCGTAGAATGTCGGGTCCGAAAATATGACTCTCTCCTACTTGCGACCAATTCAAAGGGGTACGACACTTCCTTCCATATAAGAACTCAAATGGGGCCATTTGCAAACTAGCTTGATAACTGTTGTTGTATGAGAATTCTGCAAAGGGAAGGCAATCTTCCCATTTTGATCCATACTCTAACACACAAGCTCTCAACATATCTTCTAGGATTTGGTTGACTCTTTCAGTCTGTCCGTCGGTCTGCGGGTGATAAGCTGTGCTGAAATTCAACTTGGTCCCTAATCCTTCTTGGACTTTCTGCCAAAATCTCGAGGTAAATTGGGTTCCTTGATTTGATACTATGGTCTTGGGGGTTCCATGCAAACTAACAATTCTGGCAATATACAGCTCTACTAGCTTTGAATTTGGTAGGTTATCTTGACAGGTATAAAATGGGCTACCTTGGACAGTCTATCAACAATGACCCAAATTGAGTCATTTCCCCTACTAGAAGAAGGCAAACCGGTGATAAAGTCTATTCCGACGGAATCCCATTTCCATTTCGGAATCTGCAATGGTTGCAACAGTCCTACGGGTCTCTAATGTTCTGTTTTGACTCTTTGAAAGATATCACACTTGGCGATGTAGATTCGGATTTCTCTCTTCATCTTGTGCCACCAAAATCGCTCCTTCAAATCCTGATACATCTTCGTTCCTCTAGGGAGGATAGAATAAAGAGTATCATGAGCTTCTTGCATGATAAATTGCTTCAGCTCCGAATCTACTGGCACACATATACGTCCTTTGTACCACAGAACTCCTTCTTCATCTTCGGAGAATCCAAGTACCTTTCCTATACTAATATGATGCTTGATTCCGTCGATACATGCATTTCCCTTCTGGGCTTCCTTGATTTGACTGATCAAAGTGGGTTGAAGTTCAATGCTAGCTAAAAATCCTTTGCTAACAAGCTCAGTTCTAATCTGCTCCAACTCCTCATGCAAACTTGGTTTCTTCTCCTTGATCATGGTGTTTAACCTACACGACAATCTTCTCAAAGCATCCGCTACCACATTGGCTTTGTCGATGTGATAGTGAATGTCAAGGTCATAATCCTTGATTAACTATATCCATCTCCTTTGCCTCATATTCAGCTCCTTCTGAGTGAAAATATACTTCAAGCTCTTGTGATCTGAATAAATCTCACAGCGATTACCCATAAGGTAATGACACCATGTCTTCAAAGCTAAAACTACAACTGCTAATTCAAGATCATGGGTGGGGTAGTTCTACTCATGCTTCTTCAGTTGTCGAGACATATATGCTATGACTTTGCCTTCTTGCATCAACACACATCCGAGACCAATCTTGGATGCATCACAATACACATCAAACGGCTTCTTAATATCTGGCATGATCAATATTGGGGCTGAAATCAATCTCTTCTTGAGCTCTTGGAAGCTTGCTTCACATTTGTCGGTCCATTCAAACTTCTTGTCCTTCTTCAACAATTGGGTCATGGGTCTTGTGATGCTCGAAAATCCTTCCACGAATTTGCGGTAATATCCCGCTAATCCAAGAAATGGACGGACTTGGGTTTGAGCGGTTGGGGCTTCCCATTCTTCAACATCTTTGATCTTGGCGGGATCAACAGCGACTCCTCCTGTCGACACAATATGTCCGAGGAATCCTACTTCTTTTAGCCAAAACTCACATTTGCTGAACTTGGCATACAACTGGTGCTCTCTAAGGGTTTCAAGGATGATTCTCAGATGTTGCTCATGGTCTTCTTCTGACTTGGAATAGATAAGAATATCGTCGATAAAAACCATGGCAAACTTATCCAGAAAGTTCACAAAGATCTTATTCATGAGATCAATGAAATAAGCGAGGGCATTGGTTAATCCAAAATACATGACCGTATACTCATATAATCCATATCTGGTGGTAAAGGCGGTCTTTGGAATATCCATTGCATGAATCTTGAGTTGGTGATAACCAGTCCTAAGATCAATCTTAGAGAACACTCTGGCACCAGTCAACTGATCAAACTGATCCTCTATCTTGGGCAATGGGTACTTGTTCTTGATGGTGACATCATTCAGCTTCCTGTAATCTGTGCACAAATGATTGCCTCCATCTTTCTTGTCGACGAACAACACGGGCGATCTCCATGGCGATGCGCTTGGTTGAATCAAGCCTTTTGCCAGCATAGCATCCAATTTCTTCTTCAGCTCCACTAACTCTGATGGGTTCATGCTATAGGGTCTCTGAGCTATGGGTCCGATTCCAGGAATTAGTTCAATAATGAACTCAATATCCCGATCTAGGGTCATACCGGGCAATTCATCTGGGAATACGTCGGGGTATTCACAGACTACTCTGACTTGGTCTATGGTGGGGAGGGCTAGACTCAAGATAAATACTATAAAGTTCTCTAATTTTTTGTTGTTTTCCATTAGGCCTAACTAGTGAAAACAAGAGGCAAAAAGACAAAATTGCAGAATCTAAAGGAAATAACTTCGAGCACTCACACCGGAGAATGTGAGTACCTTTTACCTTACCTCCCCAGCAACGGCGCCAGAAAATAGGCGTTTGCCGTGGGAGGTTCTTATTCTTTAATCCTCCGGTGTGAATACCTTTTACCTTACCTCCCCGGCAACGGCGCCAGAAAATAGCTTGATGTCTACGCACTTCTATTCTTGTAGACAGTTGTTGGGCCTCCAAGTGTAGAGGTTTGTAGAACAGTAGCAAGTTTTCCCTTAAGTGGATCACCCAAGGTTTATCGAACTCAGGGAGGTAGTGGTCAAAGGTATCCCCTCTCTAGCAACCCTGCAATCAAGATACAAGAAGACTCTATGTCCCCAACACACCCAATACACTTGTCAGGTGTATAGGTGCACTAGTTCGGCGAAGAGATAGTGAAATACAAGTGGTATGGATAATTATAAGTGGTAACAGTGATAGACTAAAGGAAAACTGAAATAAAGATAGAAGCAAGCAAACATGTAACAGATCTAATTGCAAACGGTGTTTCAATGCTTAGAAACAAGGCCTAGGGATCATACTTTCACTAGTGAACACTCTCATATAAATATCTTCTTCTTTATGATACTACTCTTAACTACTCTCCGGTTGGACACTCTAATCGATGGTAGGGCTATAACAGCACACCTCAAAGTAAGCCTTTCCCATCCAGAAAACCCCACACTGTCACCTTGAGCACTAGATGGTTCCAACAAACACCACAATTTCATAAAGACATCCAACTCCAAGTATAACTCATCACAAGTATTTGAAATCTCTAGCCTAAGTGCCACCATGGTGTGCACACTGTCAACTTCACACACATGAGGAGAGCAGAGGTCTATTAAAGTACTTGAGTAGCAAGATAGATATATAGATTACAAGCTCATGATCTCAATAAGATCATGCATAGAGAGAGAGATGAACACATAGCTACCGGTAGAACCCTTAGCCTCGAGGGAGAACTACTCCCTCCTCATCATGGGAATCAGCAATGGTGATGGAGATGGTGGTGGAGATCGATGGAGATGGCTCTGGGGGCACTTCCCCGTGCCGGCAGGGTGCCGGAACAGAGACTTTCTGTCCCCCGAATCTCCCCTTCGGTGGCGGCAGTGAACTTTTCGTGGATTTCTGATTGATTATTTAGGGTTTCTACCTCGGGAGGAATATATAGGCGAAGGAGGCAAGGTCGGTGGGCGGCAGGGGGCCCACACGACCTGGTGGCACGGCTAGGGCTAGCCCGCGCCTGGGGGGTGTGGCCAGGCCCTGGACCTCCTCCATCTCGTATTCTGGCTGCATGAGTCTTCCGGTAAAATAGGATCTTTGGCTTTTGTCCCGTCCAATTCCAAGAATATTCATTTTCTGACTCTCCTGGAACCAAAAACAGCAGAAAACAGGCAACTGGCACTATGGCATCTTGTTAATAGGTTAGTCTAAGAAAGCATATGAAAAGTACTCCAAAGTGTGGACAAAACATAAGAAAGTAGATAAAACCAAGCATGGAACATCAAAAATTATAGATACATTTGCAATGTATCAACATCCCCAAGCTTAACTCCTGCTCGTCCTCGAGTAGGTAAGTGATAAAAAGAAAGAATAATTTTTGAGGTGACATGCACCATCAAAGACTTCATCAAAGTATTTGTAAAACATTCAAAGCTGGGATCATAGTACTTCAATCATAACATGAAAGACAAAGTTCTAGCAATAAGACAAAGAAACTATGATGCAACATGAAAAGGCACAAACAAAAGATTCATGAATAACAATGTTTTGCAAGACGTTTGTTTGTTTCACATAAAGAAAACATAGCATAATAGTATTCAACTTGTCCCTCATAGAGTAGCAAATATAAATGCATAGGACACCTTCAAAGTTCATAATAGTGACTAGATATAAATAGTTTAAAACAATCACTATCAAAGTTATGCATCAATCAACAAGTCTTGGGACAATGCACATAGAACTAAGAATGGCCACTATGGTCTCAAAGTAGGTGCATAAAGATAGAAGGTGGAGACTCAACTTAAAAGTAAAAGAAAGACCTTCACAGAAGGAAGTAGGAATTCAAGTCTCATAAAGAGCTTCCAAAAATTATGGTACTTAATAGCTTTCAGCTCTCATTGGCCCTATAATAAGCATCTTGAAGTGATTAAGGTTAAAGTGAACAAACTATGGAGTATATGCTTGACGAAGTATAAGTTAGAAACCTCGTGTCCCTTGTATACGAGGGTCGCTCCTCATGCTACTCAAGTTTAGTCACCGGTAAGTTCTTGTCATCGTAAGTACATGTGTATCATAGAGAACCGCCAACGGGGTACCCCTTGCCCGATGATATGGAAGAATCCCCATATCAAAATGACAAGGCAAGCAGACAACGAGCATCTCAACAATCTTCTTATTTACCATGGGAATATGGTGCTTTTTTCTCTCTTTCCTCTTTTCATAATCTCTTTTTTTCCTTTTTCTCTTTTTTTCTCAATATAGGACTCTTTTTTTATAAGAAGAATGTTTCATAGACAGCTCATTATGGTTACGCTACAGGTTTCCACCATGTCAGCATGGATTAGACCAGTGGCCTAGGCGTTTCTCTAACACATATACATAACTCCATGGACTTACAAGCTCCCCTTTCATTTCACACCGACGACATCCATAGACAAAAGAGCATGATATCAACTAGGTACAAAGTACCAAGTGCAATGTTGAAAGCGTTCCCCATGACAGCATGGTTCTGCTAATTCCCAACAAATAAGTGCAAGCATATACAACATAGATGACACAGTGGTTCAAGTTTATTAAGGGCAAGAAAAGTAAAGTGTGCCATCAAGTTCGTGAGAGCTTTAATCACTAGTTTTCTCATAACACGTTTAATTTGGAAGGTAAACAAAAACATGAATATACTTGGAATAGCATATGCTAGTAGGTAGGTATGGTGGACTCTTTGGAATAACTTGGTTTTAGGAGTTGGATGCATGAGTGGAACTCATACTTGGTTGTGGAGGCTAGCAAAAGACTGGGAGCGACAAACTAAGAGAGCAATAATGGCCATAATCATGCAGAGCGACAAAACATTATTGATCAAAGCGTAAAGTGATACTACAAGTTGAAAACTAAAGGATCATAAAGGCTATAGTGACTTGAGATAGTCGTAACATGGTGTGAGCATGCGCCAAGTCAACCCAAATAAAGCATCAAAGGAGAATACCACTATACTATGCTTTAATATGCTAAAACAACGCATGATTCATCCAAGGCACATTAAGAAATCTCAATTGTTTATAACAAGTCATGCTATAGCAAAGAATACTAAGCATAAAGCCAAAACAATATCAAGCATGTCATGACAAAGCATAGGCCACAGTCAAAAACGAGCTCTTTTTACCACATAAGCATTAACTTTCCTACTCTTTTCCAAACCAAACCAAACTATTTGCAAACCAATGTATGAAAGAGGGGGTCCAACCAATTTATTCAGAAAACTAAGAAAACAAAGCAAACGAAAAATTAAAATGAAAACGAAAAAGAAGACACTCCAAGAACAACACAACTGTCCATGAAACAATAAAAATGAAGCGTTTGGAAGAAACCTGGGATTTTTATTGATGAAGAGGGGATGCCTTGGGCATCCCCAAGATTTCACGCTTGTACTTCTTGGATATTTCTTGGGGTGACACGCGTGGCATCCCCAAGATTGAGCTTTAGTCCATCCTTCATCTCATTACTCATTCCTTCCATACACCTGAAATTTTTCCTTCATACAAAACTTCACACAATCTTTATTAGCAACATTAGTGCACTCAAGATAATAGGTCTTTAGGTTCAGTTACAACACCAATAAAACTTCCATTAAAACAAAAGATACTATATTACTTCCCTAAAAAAGCTCAATTCCCCAAAGAGAACTCAAAAAGGACCCAACAAGAAGCAAATGCAAATAATGGCAGAAATCTGTTAAAACAGACCAGCAGGTAAAGAAGAATTTTTTCAAAGATCTTCTGTTGCTCAAATCGAAAAGTGTTGAACTAACGAAAGTTATATAACAACCTGGGGCAGAAGCACAAAAATGCACGCCTCAAAAGGATGTACAGATATGTTACACGAATTTTTACGGTGAAGCACAGAAATCTGTTTCAGGACAGCAAGTTTCCCAGTCATTACTTCTCTCTCATTAGAGGTTACTCTTGGCACAAAAAGCAAATAAAAAAGATAAGGAGTGGTTATTACTGAAGTAATAACTTCCAAGACTCATCTAAAACTCTTGGGTTATCTCCCAACAAGTACTTTTCTTTAACGCCTTTAAGTTAGGCATGATAGTTTGAGAAGATGCTCACATAAGAAATATGAATTGAAGTAAAAGGGAGCATCAAGAAGCAAATTCAAAGCACATTTAAGTCTAACCCACTTCCTATGAAAAATAATCTTGTAAAGAAACAAATCATGAAAGAACAAAGCAACAAGCATAGGAAAGCAAAACAAGTGCAACTTCAAAATTTTCAACATAAAGAGGGGAAACTTAATATTGTTGAGATACATAAAACCATGTTTCCCTCTCTCATAATAACTTTTAGTAGCATCATGAATAAAATTAAAAATATAACTATCACAAGAAATATTCTTATCATGAGCCACATGCATAAAATAATTATTACTCTCCCTATAAGCATAGTCATTCTCATTAATCATAGTGGGAGCAAATTCAACAAAATAGCTATCATTATTATTCTCATCACCATAATCATAAAATATAGGAGGCATATTGTAATCATAATTAATTTTCTCCTCAATAGTAGGTGGACTAAAAATATCATATTCATCATTGTAATCATCATATATTGGAGGTTGGGTATCATCATAAGCAATAGAATAGCTATCTTCCAAAGCTGGGGGACTAAAAAGACCATTTTCATAAAAACTAGCTTCCCCAAGCTTAGACTTTTCTATAGCATTAGCAATAATGGTGTCCAAAGAATTCATACTAACAACATTTCTATTAGCATGCAAATATAGTTCCATAGGTTTTTTAATTTTCTCTTCAAACACTTCATGTCCTAACTCAAGATAAATACTATAAAGTTCTCTATTTTTTTTGTTGTTTTCCATTAAGCCTAACTAGTGAAAACAAGAAACAAAAAGAAAAAAATGTAGAATCTAAAGGAAATAACTTCGAGCACTCACATCGAAGAATGTGAGTACCTTTTACCTTACCTCCCCGGCAATGGCGCTAGAAAATAGGCGTTTGCCATGGGAGGTTCTTCTTCTTTAATCCTCCGGTGTGAATACCTTTTGCCTTACCTCCCCGCCAACGGCGCCAAAAAATAGCTTGATGTCTATGCACTTCTATTCTTGTAGACAGTTGTTGGGCCTTCAAGTGAAGAGGTTTGTAGAACAGTAGCAAGTTTTCCCTTAAGTGGATCACCCAAGGTTTATCGAACTCAGGGAGGTAGTGGTCAAAGGGATCCCCTCTCTAGCAACCCTGCAATCAAGATACAAGAAGTCTCTGTGTCCCCAACACACCCAATACACTTGCCAGGTGTATAGGTGCACTAGTTCGGCGAAGAGATAGTGAAATACAAGTGGGATGGATAATTATAAGTGGTAACGGTGATAGAAAATAGCTTTGTGGCGTGGAAAAGACTAAAGGAAAACTGAAATAAAGATAGAAGCAAGCAAACATGTAACAGATCTAATTGCAAATGGTGTTTCAATGCTTAGAAACAAGGCCTAGGGATCATACTTTCAATAGTGAACACTCTCATATAAATATCTTCTTCTTTATGATACTACTCTTAACTACTCTCCGGTTGTACACTCTAATCGATGGTAGGGCTATAACAACACACCTCAAAGTAAGCCTTTCCCATCTAGAAAACCCCACACTGTCACCTTGAGCACTAGATGGTTCCAACAAACACCACAATTTCATAAAGACATCCAACTCCAAATATAACTCATAACAAGTATTTGAAATCTCTAGCCTAAGTGCCACCATGGTGTGCACACTGTCAACTTCACACACATGGGGAGAGCAGAGATCTATTAAATCACTTGAGTAGCATGGTAGATCTATAGATTACAAGCTCATGATCTCAATAAGATCATGCATAGAGAGAGAGATGAACACATAGCTACCGGTAGAACCCTTAGCCTCGAGAGAGAACTACTCCCTCCTCATCATGGGAATCAGCAATGGTGATGGAGATGGTGGTGGAGATCGATGGAGATGGCTCCGAGGGCACTTCCCCGTCCCGGCAGGGTGCTGGAACAGAGACTTTCTGTCCCCCGAATCTCCCCTTCGGTGGCGGCAGTGCTGCGGATCTTTTCGTGGATTTCTGATTGATTATTTAGGGTTTCTGCCTCGGGAGGAATATATAGGCGAAGGAGGCAAGGTCGGTGGGCGGCCAGGGGGCCCACACCACCTGGTGGCGTGGCTAGGGCTAGTCCACGCCTGGGGGGTGTGGGCAGGCCTTGGCCCTCCTCCGTCTCGTATTCTGGCTCCGCGAGTCTTCCGGTAAAATAGGAAATTTGGCTTTTGTCCCGTCCAATTCCGAAAATATTCATTTTTTGACTTTCCTGGAACCAAAAACAGCAGAAAACATGCAACTGGCACTATGGAATCTTGTTAATAGGTTAGTCCAAGAAATCATATGTAAAGTACTCCAAAGTGTGGACAAAACATAAGAAAGTAGATTAAACCAAGCATGGAACATCAAAAATTATAGATACATTTGCAATGTATCAGTGCATGCAAATTCTTTGGTGACAAACGAGTGCTGCTCCAGAATCAAACAACACTCTTGCAAGTACTAAGTTAACAGAAAACATACTCAGCACAACGTCTGGCGCTTCCTGGGCTTCTTCAGCATTCATGTGGAACAGACGGCCATTGCGGTTGAGCGGGTTCCCTAGGGCGAATCTTCTTTCGGGCTGAACACGGTGCTGCTGCTGAGCTGGGGCATTCACATTGGCAGTGGCGGAAATCTTCTTGGGACACTCATTGGAGTAGTGACCCTTCACTCCACACTCAAAACAAGTAACTCGAGACTTGTCTTTTGCTGCTACAGGCACAACATTGCTTCCCGTCCTTGGGACAATATCGTTGTTGTTGTTGGACTTGGGCGGGGCACGGTTGAAGTTGTTGGAGTTGCCGGGGTGGTGGTTGTTGTTTCCTCCGATCTTCACATTTCCTCCGATACGGTTTGGCTAGCTTGGGCAAGACATTGGGGTTTATTGTTCCGCGGGGCATATCCGGCAGACGGGTTGGGGCGATACTTCTAGGCACTGTGGGACCTAGCTTGGTGCATCATCCGGCGTTTGCGATTGTCATTCGCTTGGTTCATCTTCCCTTCCATCTGAATGGCAGAGTGGACTAGCTCTTAGATCATCAAAACGGATGTTGAAGAGTACCGTTTGCATCTCATCATGCAGTCCATTTAGGAATCTCTCCTTCTTCTTGGCTTTAGTGTTGATCTCATCAGGTGCATACCTGGCGATTGACAAGAATCTATCACAGTACTCCACTATAGTCATTTTGCCTTGCTTTACTTCTCTGAACTCATCTCTCATTCTGGTGACTAAACCCTGCGGCACATGGGTGCGGCTGAACTTGACCTTGAAAGCTGCCCACGTCATCACTTGACCGTGGTTCATTGTGCGGGTGTTGTTCCACCAAGCTCTTGCATCTCCTGCCAGATAGTGGGTGGCAAACAGAACTTTCTTGTTGGCATCCACTCCTGTGACTTCTAAGTTATTCTCCATGGTCTGTAACCAATCATCTGCATCCAGCGGGTCTTCAGACTTGCTAAAGATTGGGGGATTGGTATTTTGGAAGTTTTTGAGTTTGGATCCATGATGATCCTGATTTCCATGCCCCTGATTGTTGTGGGCCATCTGGGCGATCTGCTGCAAGGTGGCTAGGTTTTCTTGGTGCTCTGCTCTACTAGCTTCGCGGTCTGAAACTAGCATCTATAGAATCTGCAGCATCGGGTCCTGCGATGAGCTGCTCCCTCCTTTGTTTCCACGAGTCATCTGAAGATTGAGACAGCTAAAGTGGTAAGAGGGAAAGTTCTAAGGTTCATGGTTTTGTTTTCAAAGCTAAAACTTTGAGTTTTACTCAGGTTTTGCAAACTAGCTTCTTCTCATTCATTCAAGCAAAGCACACGGTACAAACACACACACACCACAAAAAAGGAAAACATATGGTTTTAAGAACCATTCTGTAAGCTAAGATACAATGGGACCAATACTTCTCACTCCTACGATAGTGCTCTAGTGCATCTACTCATCGTCGATGAAGTCGGAGTCATCGTCGTCTATGTAGAAGTCCATGGCATCATCCTCCAGGTAGTCATCATCATTGTTGAGGTACGAGTGAATATCCCCCTGGATGTCTTCACCTTCTTCTTCCTCTTCTTATTTTGCTACAAGCTGAGCTTCTTGCTCCTTGATGGTCTTCTCGAGGTCGGCCACCTTCTTGCGAAGACGAGTGATGGTGCGATCCTTCTTCTTGCGTTGCCGGCAAAGTGACTGACGATCCTTGATGAGCAGTGAGAAAGTTTTGGCCTTCTAGGCGGCAATGGCAAGGTTGTAGTTGGCGTAGGCTCGAGAATTGTCCAATTCCTTTTGTCTATCATACAGTAGGAAGTCGAGGTTCTCCACTTGGCGCTTCATCTTCGGGTGACTTGGCATCTCCAGAGGCATTCCCATAGAATCACGCCTTACATAGTGAGCAAAGCGAGTTCCCTGGATTAAGTTGACGTTCTGTCCACAAAGACGAGCGAGAGCTTCATGCATAGCCCTGGCTAATCCATCTAGCCAGTTGTTCTCTCTCACGGTGAATTGAATCTTCTCGTAAAGGGGTGCTTCCATCTTGCCTCGAAGATCAGCAACTATTAGCCATTATAAATCTCCTCCTGGGTGGTCATTGAGTTGAGCTCCGAAGAATTCCGGATGTGGACGCTCAAGGTACACAGACAGTGCATCAAGATCACTCTTGAAGATCAGTTGGCCTCCATTGCCCAACTGGTAGAACTTGCAGTACTGAACTTCCATCTATAAGCGTTTAGGATGAGAAAGTTAGTGAGGTGATAAAGTGTGTCAAATTTTATGGAGTAATGTAAGAATTTTGAGGAACATGAATCTTTTTGAAAGAATCTCAAGGGCAAGAGGGGAAATAGATTTTCAGAAATACTCACTTTGGTTTTGAAACTAAGTTTTTGTTCGGACGGCCATTCTAACTAGAGTCTCCTATGATCAGCATGGCTCTGATACCAACTTGTTAACACCGGGATTTTTAATCCCAGATGCTTGTTATGCCATACATCGCAATCCCAAGATTACCATTTTTTGCGAGACATAACATATTGGATATCATAGTACATCATCCATTACAAACCAGAATAAGGTCTTACAAAAATAAAGGATCCCATGATCCTGTCTTATTACAAACAAGTAGCGTAATAATAAGCATAGCTGTGGGCTCCATCTTTAGTGTCACAGGCAATGCTGACGATGGGAGATGATCCTAGTTGTCATACCCATCCTGCTATCCTTCTTCCGGATAGTCCTCCTCATAGTATGGCCACGGGAATAGTCCGGGACAAAGCCATAAGTACTCTTTAATTACTCGCAAACTATCACTAACAGGTAATGTAGTTCTAGTAGGAATGCTAAGTTCTAAGTTTATTTGCAAAGTTAAGTTTGAAACCTAAGCTGAGTTCAGAAACAAAGAAAGATAAAATAAAGTTCTAAATCACCTAAGTGGGAACTTAGTTGTCATAGTCACAACCATGTTGTGGTCAAGTCATGTCACAATTCATTTCGTAAGTCATTTTGAAAACATCTGACAACGGAACAGTATGGCCACTCCAACTGTCCATAACCGCGGATGCGGCTATTCGAATAGTTTGACACTCTGTAGAGGTGGTACACTTTCACCACAAATTTTGATACATCCGTCAGGGATAAACCTGAATCATCATACTTAGTATGCGGATAATCGAACATAACCTTTCCTTTACACACTATAGTATAAGCACCTCTCCTATGAGCTTGGCCTCCTAGCCATGGCCATCTGCCATCCTGGGCACTGCATAGGTGGACAACATCGAGAGGTATCCTCAGCTCAAACCTCTCCCGTGAGGGAACCATTACTAATGCATTTAAACTTCTACCTAAGCCTTACCCAATTCAGGTATTGTAGTTGTACGGTAAAATTGGAATGGTATCGCATCCGAACCAAACCATCAGTTTTTATAAAGGGCTAAGGCTCATGCCTCAACATTTTCATCATCATAAACAATTTGTGTTTCTCAACACATGTCAAAACATATCAATAGAATGACTAATCATTCCAAGGTTTTCATAAGAATTTTTACCAAGTATTCCCATCTAGAGTGATCAAGTTTTTGGTTTATCTCCAACTACTAAGTTAAGAGTATTCACTAATGTAGGATGTTAATCTCAATCTCATGCCATAGAATGACATCTAGATAGGCCAAGTTTTATACTCTTTATGCTATCTAAACTACTTTCTAAAATCTCATAAAGCATTACTAGAAGTAAAGAAACTTTGGTAAAGCAAAAGGTAAAACATGTAAGTAAAACTTGGGATGGGTATAAATCAAAAGGTAGAACCAAAGCATGCCTAATGCATCTTGCTTATGTTATCTTGTATAATTCTATCTTGTTAACAAATAGCTTGAAAGTGTTAGCTTGCAAGGGGCTAACTTGCTTAGTAGTGATGGCTTGCCTTGATTGGTGCAGTGGTTGAAATTCTCCTCGTCTTCTTCAGGGTAGAACTCCTCCTCCTCGTAGACTTGGTCTTCTACTCATTGAAATGAATTAAGATTTAATATTCTCCTATTAAAATTTGGGATCATGTGGACACATGTCATCACCACACATTCTAATACATGGGAATGTGATTTAAATGTTGGATCACATTTCACTAAGTTCAAGTTTATTATTTAAATGATTTAAAGTGACTAGAAATGCCTATATAGAATTATTTTGGTACTAGTCCAAAGTCATTGCATGCAAACCTAAATATTATTACATATTTAGATAGATATTATCAAATGTGATTTTTGAGAGTTGGAATCAACTCAAAAGCTATTATGGTTGATTTTTGAAAAATGTTTGAATGTAGAAAAGTCTCTGTCTTGTTATTTTTGCTATATGTCATCTATAACTCTAATTTATTTAAATCCAACGGGCTTGGATAGATATTTGAATTATCTTTCTAAAATTTTTTGAATCATTCAATTTGGTTTAGTAGAACTCTCTGAATTGATTTTTATACTAGTGGACAGAATTGAGTTTAAGTCTAAAAAGAAATATCTTTATTTGATTATGCGGGCTAAGGCGGGAAAATAAATGCGCCGGCCCAGTGGCGCTCCACGGCGCAGAGGGCAACTAACAGGGGGGTCCACACGTCAGCGGTTGACTCTAACGCGAAGCGATACGGGGCGATGTGGGTCATGCGATTAGACGGTGGATCAACGGTCGTGGCTCATCGTCGATGACGAACAGGTCACCGGCGAGACTGAACCCTAGCAGCTCGGTGGGGGTCGATTGGGGGCTTACCAGGGCTCCAGCTAACATGGCGATGGGGGTGATAAGACTGGGGGATGACGGCGGGCTTATGCATGGTCGCGACGGCTCCTGGGGTGGTCGCAATCGACAGGCCCCTTTCTCCTCTATTGCGGCGAGCTCCGGCACAATTTCGGCAACTGAGGGCTCGAGCTGCTCTGGGGAGAAGTGGGGAAGGTTCAGTGGTGAGAGGGGAGGTGAATGGTGTGTAGAAATGGGACGGGGGTGCCCTCCTTTTATAGGTGGACGAGGGGACCGTGAGGTGCGACGGTGAGCTCGTTGGTGACGATGGTACAAAGGGCTAAAGGCATGGGCGGGATAGGAGGACGGTGCTCTGCCTCCAGGAGGTCAGCTACGACGTAATGGCGTGGCTATGGCGGTGGCGGTTGGTCGGGAAAGGTCGACACTCTGCATGGCAGAGGCGGCGTTCGACGCGGCTCACGGCGGGTGCTGGTCGCGCGGCGGGAAATGGGCATGTCCGAGTGGCTTGTGCAAGGCTGTCAGGGACGGTGCTCTAGCATGGGCTGTGCATGGTGCAGAGGTGAAGAGTGCGGGCGTTCCTCGATGGTCTAGTGCTCGGTTGCGTCCGTGGGGTGGACAGGGGGTCGCGGTAGGGTGCGGTGGAGCTAGGGGACGTGCTGGATTGGCGCGGCTTGGTCTCTGGCGTGTTGCCCATGTTTGGCAGGCGACGACCATACTCGGGCGGCGCGGTACTGGCGCTGCAGGGACGGATGGGTGTTGTCTGGGGCTTAGTTAGGCTAAGAGGGGACAGAGGAGAGATGAGAGGGTCCAGAGGGGGACAAGAACTTAATTAGCAACAGTGTTAGTTAGGCCAGATGATTTGTGCCTGCCAAGTGTTCGACACAATGGCCGCAAGAAAGTTTTATTTTAATTTTGAAAAGATTTTTGGTGTGTGTGTTAGTCATAAGCTTGATCATCTGTGGTTGCTTGGGATTGTCAAGGCGAACTCATTTGAGTAGTTTTTGAAAAAGTGGGAGCTATGCATACGAAATGGATTCCATTTTCAAATGCCATTTAAAATTAGTGTTTAAATGTTCTTGTAAGATTTCAAATGGGCCTTGGTAGATCTTTACATGTACTAGCAAGGGGTGCAAAGATCAAGAATTGTTTCTGTTAAGAATTTACTTCTAGGAACACCTAAAGTGACCTAGTGGATTAAAATGGCAAAAGTGACCATTTACCTTTATTAATCTTATTTGATTTCTTTTTCTTTGAATTTTGTTTTTGAATGATCTAGATGATGTGGCATTCATCTTTGAATCATTTTACAACCATTAGAACAAACAAACATGGCATTTCTAAACAATTCTATATTTATGCAACACACATATGCATTCCTAATTATTTTAATGATAAAAAGTTTGTTAACCCTAAATTGGGTGATTTGGATCTTGATAACCTTGATTAAAGTTTTGGGATGTTACAAACACACATGCAATGACACTGATGGATCCATATGTGGTTTGTGAAAAGAACACACATGCAATGAACTCTGGTGGATCCATATGTGGTTTGTGAAAAGAACACACATGCAATGAACTCTGGTGGATCCACATACAATGACACTGGTGGATCCATATGTGGTCTGTGAAAAGAACACACATTTCAATGACAATGGTGGATCCATATGTGGTTCATGAAAAGTACATCCATTGACTCTAGCTATGGTTAATGAAAAGAACACACATGCAATGACACTGGTGAATCCATAGGTGGATTATGAAAAGAACACACATGCAATGAACTCTGGTGGATCCATATGTGTTCTATGAAAAGAACACCCATGAAATGAATCTAGATGTGGTTAATGAAAGAATACACATTTCAATGAGAACCGTGGATCCATATTGTGGGGCCCCTGGATTAATCCTCCGAGAATACCTGTTATGCATACAACCATGATCCCATGATCAGTTAGTCGTGGCACATAACTGACAAGTATCAAAGTAAACATCCAAAACACAATGAATACAAGTCATACCTTATTTGCCATTATGGCTACATCGATCAACATCAGCGGAACTTCATTAAGCGTAGAGCCTGAGCCATGCCTTAACCTACAGGCAACTGACTGGGAGAACGTCCTAGCTCGCATAACCATCCACTTTACCTTCTTCCCGATATCTGACCAAGTTAATAACCAGGGACAATGCCAGTGAGTACTTTGAATGTACTCACAAACCACCTTAATAGAATAATAAAACAAGAGGATATGCAATATGGCTATGTAGTAGGAGGGCTTCAAGAGAGGTTCTATTCTCAAATAGTTTCTCTTGTAGATATAGCATATACATATCTTTGTTGAAAACTTTTGTAAACATTTTGGAAACCGTTTTGAAATTTTTTGGAAAACCTTAGGACTGGGTCACCCATTTGTTCCTATCTTCCGGTCGTCCCACAACCAAGCTCCTTTGATTCTGTTTTGACCATCCCTTGGTCTGAACAAGTATCCTTTCCGACCATCCCATGGTCAAAACATTTCAAAGCCATTGCTTTTTAGAAATCTTTTTTGAAAACAAATCCTTTTTCAGAAATCTACAGAAGTTTGTCCAACCCGTCCATAACCGCGGACATGGCTATTTGAATAGATTTACACTCTACAGAGGTTGTACACTTTACCCACACCATCCGGGTACACTACCCTGATCTTCACCAATCGTGGGTTGAGTAACCGATCAAAACTCTCCGGATGCCCACTCCAATATAAGTGTCTACCCTATGAGTGTTATTCCCCTCAAAACCGGGATGTCGGGTACCGAGGACCAACCGGAGCACATTTTACACTTTACACAGTGGGCGCTTTCAATGAGGGGCTCATAGTAACGCGTGGAGGTTCGTTGACCCTTCGTTCCTTCTCCCGGTCGATGTCCCACATGGACCGTTTGTCCAGAGAAGGCCCACCCTCCAGGGAGTTTCATCCCCTGTAGTAGTTGCGAGGCAGCTTATACCAGAATAGACAAACATCAAATCCATCCATGTCCCATTCCAGAGTAATGTGGTTGCACGGGTTAAGTTGTTATAGCTAAACTGCAAAGAACCGGGTGCGTTATCGTAAACCTTTTTCCTCCACCTTTCCTTCAGCATTTTGTAAAACAAAACCTTTTTCTTTCTCAACATCTCTTGGGAGGTCCCACCTGAAAAGGATATAGATGCCGCCTAGAGGGGGGGTGAATAGGCGATTTAAAACATTTATGAGAAGGGCTTAACAAAGGCGGAATAAAACTAGCGTTTACTTTGTTAAGCACAAAACCTATATATACTACGGCTAACCTATGTGCACCAATAACTTATGCTAAGAAAAACAAGCAACTATGTGATAGCTAGATATAATACTTCAAGCACAAAGTTTATCACAAAGTAAAGTGCATAAGTAAATAGCTCGGGTATAGAGATAACCGAGGCACGCGGAGACGATGATTTATTACTGAGTTCCTCCCATAAAGAGAGTACGTCTCGTTGGAGGGGTGGGCGGTACTAAGACCACCACGCCACAAAAGGCCTCACCCTATTCTCCTGTAAACCTCGCCACAAGAGGCTTGGTTCACTTCTTCACTATCGGTGCACTTATCGGTGGCAATCCGTAAACTCTCAGAAAGATTGGGGCACTTATCCACAACTCAAGTAGAGGCTCCCAACAAACAAGCTCGGGGAAAGCTCCACAACTTAATTGGAGGCCCCAAGTAATCCACAAACCTGCAAAACAACTAAACCGTCTAGGGTTCCAAGAACCCAAGAATAAAAAGCTTCTCACCTTTCACCCAATCAAATCCTCACCGAGAACTCAAACCTATGCACCAAATGCAATGGCAAGAACACAAGAAGTGCTCAAGTCCATCTTTCCCAAATCCCACCAAATCTACAAAAGCTAGTGGGAGAATAAGAGAGGAAGAACACAAAAGGAAATCCACAAAAGAAACCCAAAGATCTAGATCCCAATATGTTCCTCTCACATAGAGGAGAGATGGATTGGTGGAGTTGTAGATCTAGACCACCCCTTTCAAATCCCCCAAAAAGATTCAAGAAATATGGGAGGGATTGAGAGAATTTGCAAGCTCTTGAAGGTCAAAACAATGGAGGAGAGAGAGAATGCAAGCAACCAGCCTAAGGAGGAAGAAGGGGTCAATTTATACCCCTCCCCAACGAAATATGACCATTTGGGACCTCCTAGTCCGGATAATCCACCCCTCCCCCGGATATTCCGGGTTCCCCAGGCCAAAATATGGCTAAGGACTTCGCGGCGCGACCCTCTGTATAGGGGGCGGATATTTGGCCCGGATAATCCGCCCCTATTACAGGGATCCATGCCTCAAAGTCCTTAGCCGTTTTCCAAAAATTGGGCCGGATAATCCGCCCCCATGGCCGGATAATCCGCCCCCCCTGAAAACTGGCAGAAACAGTGAAACTGAAACAATCATAACTTTTGCATCCGGACTCCGTTTTGGATGATCTTGGGATCGTTTTAAAGATGAAAATGAGATCTACAAGATCATCCAAAGAAACATCATAGTCCAGCAAGGTAGGATAGAACTAAATGACGAAATGTTTGACCTCTCCCAAAAAGACGAACCGATAAAACCTCCAACATCGAAAACGCAATAGAGAATGCATACGAAATTCGTTTTCGATGAACTTGAGCTTGTCATGCAGATTAACACAAGATATAAATACTCACATGAATAAGGCCCAAATAAGAACCAATAAAGATGATGCCAAGTATGCAAAGGTTTGAGCTCTCATCGAGGAATATGATCAAGTTACTCACTCGAGAGCCCCTCTTGATAGTACGGTTATCTATCCTATAAACCGGTCTCCCCAACTAATACCACGAGACCGGTAAGAAAGAAACCCTATCAAGATCAAACAATTGCCTTGTTTATATTCCACTTGATGTTGATGATGACAATCTTCTACACCTCAAGATGGAACACCTTTCTTGATTGTGCTAACTTGGTGAAGACTTGGAATTTGCTCCCCCATGCTCCACTATGGAAGAGCCTCTCTTTTAGGCATATATTCACATATCCATGGTCACCGTAAGGATGGCAAGATACACTTGAGATCATCTTATTATTCAAGACACACTTTCCATAGGCTCAACTTCTACTTGACCAATCTCTGGATCATTCCTTGAAACCTTGATCAACACTTGATCTTCTTCACTTTCTTCTTCTTCCAACCTTGAAGCCAACATATGGTTCAAGCATTGCCTATGGAAAAATACTACAAGTAAAACTCAATGCAAACATAAGTCCATAAAGATTTTCATTAAATAACAAAACCACACATGGGGCACACATGTTCTTTCACCACCTCACCAAGGTTTTATCATAAAACATTTGGTAAACCTTTTTCCGGGGTATTCCCATCCTCTAACTTTGCTTTGGCTGAAACAGGGTCTCCAAGAGGGGTATGGTGCATTACACCATCTACCATACTAGGGACAAGTAGGTGTCATCAAGGGGGTTGTACCTAATAGTACAAAAGAGTAATAGTTCGGAGGAGCCAAACCACTACCACATATACATCAACAGATAGTAAAATAATGTAGTTTTAAATAAATGTTAGATAAAACATGCATAAGTAAGACGGTAGGCAAGGCTTATGAGCAAGAAGGTGGCTTGCCTGATGATCAGCAATGTGGCAATATGTCCCTGGACTTCTTCTTTAAAATAACCAAGAATACCAATGCCAATAATAATAAGATATCTTCTTCCCGGCGTCAATACAAGCGCAACTATCGTCGTCATCAAGTATACATGCAAACAAGCAAGACCACAATCAAAACAAGGCATACAAGAAACAATACATACAGCAAGCAATGAACAATCCAAGTTTACAAATCAGTAGGTCTTAGGAAGAATCGATTTAATGAGATTGGCCTTGTCTTGGAAATATGGAAGAAAATCCCTTAGGATTTATAGTCTAGGAATTACCTAAGAGGGGTTTTGGACCAAGGACATATTCTGTATGATACTATTGTGTAAAAATCAATAGATAGGAGTTGATAAAATGAAACCAACAAAAGTGGTTTCACTATTTTATCACTTTTCTTCAATTTCTCATAAAAATTCTAGTGATAAAAGCTCTAGTTTTAGGGAATAATTCACCATAAAAGTTCTGTAGCTCCAAAAATTATTTCCTTGGGTGGTTAGGTAAGGTTTGATGTACTTGTTCACTGAGAGTTGGAATCACGCCAAAATATTTACCAGAAGGCCCTCAAGAAATTCTCAAAGGCTGTTTTGTAGGAAACTTGTCTTTTTCACCAGATTAAATATACAGGAGCTTTTGAGTTGATTCCAGGGACACAGTGTAGGCATTTAGAGTACCTTTCTGTAGAAATTGGAATCAACCTTTTTGGATTTGCAGAGATACTGTAGTGATTTATCTAGTGATAAAGACACATGCATAAGTGTTTAATTCACTACAAATCTACAGAAGCCCCAAAATTAGTGATCTCCTAGGGTTGGGTAGATATGGATGTATCTCATCCATGAGAGTTAGAATTGGGTCAATTGGACTCAAGGTTTGGTCTAGGGAATTTTCTAAAGTCAGATGGGTCTTGTTTTTGTTATTTTTACTACAGGGAGACAAAGGCTCCATTTGGCTTGAGGCCAATTCCATGTGTTGGGTACATTAAACATATACCAGAGACAGTTGAATTTATTCCATTTAGGTTTATAAAATTTGCTAGGGAATTTATTTAGTGCAGAGGATACTTGCTAGTATAATAAATCTCAGGAGAATATAACAATAAACTTGGTCAAAGTTTTGGTACTGCATGTTCAAGAAAACAGTCATGAACCTTAGGAATTTTAGATCAAGGCACTTGGTCGGGATTTTCATTTTTAAAAAGATTTAAACTAAACGACACTAGTTCTGGATCTGAGAAAAAGATTAAAAGGACAGGGGCTGGGCTGGGATCTAGGGGCTACTGGGCCGGCCGGAGGGATTTCGGCCCACGGTGATCGGGTGACGCACGGGAGCTAGGTTTGAATCCCGGTCGGGCAAGGCCCACTCTTCAGCCAGATGGGAGGCGCGAAGGGGCATCAGGCGCTTCCCTCCGTCTGATCAAGTGAGGATCGACAGACGGAGTTCGTTGTCCACCTCCACCTAAGGCAGCTCGACGGAACCCTAGAGCCGGCTCGGGGAGGTCTGGGGTGCTCACAAGAGGGCTCGGGAGAGGTCGGTGATGGCACAGGGTGAAGCGGTGCACGGCGGCGGTTCCGGCGATGGGCGGCATCGAGGGGTTTGGCCACGGGGGAGCGGTTCACGCATCTCGCCAGCGCAGATCTGTCGGGAGCTCGTCGGAGCTTGCTCAGGGGCGCCTGCAGGTCGGGGTAGATGGTGCAGTGCAGGAGCGGAGGTCGCGGTGAAGCGGTTGGTGGGCGTAGTGGTTACCCTGGACGGCGGAAATGGGCTCACGTTGAGGTGCCCGAGAAGAGCTCGGTGGAGCTCGACGGTGGCCTTGGTGGATCCATTCCTAGGAGGGGGAAATAGAGAGGATTAGAAGCAGCAGTGACAGGGCATCTCAGCACGGCGACATGCAAGGTAAGAGAGGGTAGGAGGAGGGAGCCTAGCTCATTTTCGAGGAGAGGCCGAGAGCTCTTTTCGCTCTCTCTCTCTCGAGCAGCACACGGTAGTGGAGAGGGAGAGGGGGCTCGGGGAAGGTGAGGTGGGGTGTGAGGGGGAGAAATGGGGGAGCAGGGGAGGGTTGGTGGCCTCTAGCCCTTATAAACCGAAGGGTGAGGCTCATGGTGGTCTTGTCCCATGGAGAGGTATGGAGGGAGGTGGAAACCAGAGGGGAGGATGTTGTGGGCATGGAGAGTGGTTTCTGGTGGTGTGCAAAGGGCAGAGGGAGCAGTGTGCAGCAGCTACAAGGGAGGAGGAGAGGTTTGCAAGGCAAGAAACACACATGAGGTTAAGCTCTAGTGTCCAAGCACTAGAGGACAAGCTTCTACAGTGATTTGCTACAGTGATCACGACCAGAGGAGATGGTGGTTGCTATGCTGAGTGGTGGTGAGCCTTGGTGGTGATTGATTCTTGGTTTGGCTCAATAATTCTTTAGTTTGCCCAATTTGATCAAATAGATGGTCATGAAGTAAGTCTAGAAATTTGACCTATGCAAGATGAGGCAAAGATGCTGGTAGATGGGTGAGGTTGGGGGGCATCTCTAGGATTTATTTGGGATTTTCCAGAGGATTAGAAGTCCACTTAAAATCATTTATTCAAAAACTGCAAAAGTGAAGTATTAGAGATGATTTGATATTTTTACATTGAACCTTGTTGGATTTTGATGTGAGGTAGTTCCAAATTTGAGTACACACTTAGGGGAATTTTCCCAAGATTTATTGAGACTTAAAAGTATTTAAAACATTTATTATTCCAATTCAGCCATTTAAGAAAATGGGAAAAAAGAAATAATAAAGCTCTTCAAAAATATTTATTTTTGAAGTGGGAAGATGGGATATGATATGTGGACCTCAATTAAGCCAAAAGTTGCAGAGGTGTTTTGGCAAAACCAAACTTTCCTTTATGGAAGAGGTTTTGGAGGTTTTGCCTATTAAGGGAATTAAATAGTTTTAGTCCATAATATGGATAATTATTGATAAATCTTGATGATCAAGGTAGATGATGTAGACAAGGTGTAACAAGCATTTGCAACCTTGGGATTGGGGAATCCAAGTTGATTTTGGTGAAGACTAGAGATTTAAGGATCTTGGGTAAGATTGTTTTCATGCCACCAAAACCTTGTTGGATCATGGAGCTCAGATCTCCCCTTAGGGCATGGGATAGATGGATGGATAGACCAAGTGATGTACATGAACATGGTATAGAGTTTTGAGATTGATCTTGCATGAGTTCAACAAGAATTCATTTCAAACTTTGAATACAATAAGCTTGCCAAAGCAGATTATCAACTTGCCTTCAAAACCTAGTGGGTTTAAGAGGCACAAGGATCCACTTGGAACAAGTGAAGTAGATATTGATAGACCTATATGAGTATAACATAACCATGCAAAGATTTGGTCCATAGAAGGTTGGATGGTGGTGTGAGTTTCTATCAAAGTAGGCATGTTGACTAGATTTGCAGGAAAAGTTATTTTCTTGCCTGCAAAACCATCAAGAACAAGTAGGTTGGAGGATGATCTAACCAAGGGAAAGAGTGTGCCTTGGTAGTCCTTAGGATGGTTAACAAGATGGTTCATATGCATTTTCAAAAATGCACAAGGGTTGAGAAAGGGAGGCATTCAAAAAGGTGATGTTGGAAATAGTTTTCCAGACAGCCAGATTTGGCAGATTTAGGGTTTTTTACTAGAATGTGGGTGGTGATGATTTTGATGGGTTGCAAGGTACCCAAGCATCATCAAGTGGATGTTGTTGAAGTGCAGATTGAGTAGAAAGGATCCATGCTTGATATTGGTCTTCATTGACTTGGAAACTTCTAGAATGGATCACTATAGAATTGATCTGGTTAAGGGTTTTAGATGATCACCTGGTGGATAGAGATTAGATCCAGATTGTATTCTTGCTTAGGGTTTGGTGATTTTAAAGTATCTTGATCCTATTGGATGAGCTCGTAGGGTAGCTCATATTACTTCTAAGCAATCAAGTCAAACAACAGATCAAGGTAACTCATCTTACACACAAATCAACTACTACTAGGGTTACCTTTAAGCTTAGCTTGAGGTAAGGATGGGAAATTTTGAAAGGTTGGAGTTTGAACAAGGTAAGGTCCTTGGTACATCTACGAAGAGTAGAGTTCAAAAGATTTATAAAAGGTTTTGGAAATCTTAGAGGTAAGAGTAGTTGAAGGTTCTGTCTTGAAAACATAAGGAGGTTATAGCTCTCCATAGTTTTGTCAATGGAAGCTACTAAACTAGTTTTGGTTACATTAGCATCTTGGCTCATGTTTTGAAATGCCAGAGCATTTGAGAATATGTAAAATGAGCCAGGATTGTTTTGTTAAATAGCTTTTGACAACTGATGTTGAGGTAAGGAGTATCATATGGTATACATTCACCTGCACAAGCACAAACAAACAACAAGCAAACACTGCACCAATGAACAAGAAAAAGTTTTTGTTCCCCCTGATTTTTGCATTTTGAGCAACTAATTAGGGTTGCTAAAATTGGGGTTACACATATGTGGTTTTTGAAAAGAACAAACACGCAATGCCTACTCTTTCTATTTTCTATTTGAATCCCTTATTCCGTCTTGCCCTTGGTTTTCTGATAGTACTTAGATTTTCCCTCTCTCTCGGTCACAAATCTTAGAAAAGCCCAAACTTGTGCTCACTCTAGGTGCTACGCCCTAATTGGATGACACAGATGTCACGCGGATCGTCTCCACCAACCGTTGATCCTCGATGATCCAACGGGCAGGATAACCCCTCCCTTCTCCACTTTTTTATGCATGGTCTATCCATGCCACCTCTCTATCCGTGCCACCGATACTTTACCTCCATAAACAAGTGAAAATCAATCTATCTAAATAAAATAAATGATCATATTTTGAAGAAGCTATCGTCTTTGTCTTCCGGTTTGTCCTCGTCTTCGTCAATGCCATGGTCCTTGCCATCGCCGCCATCGGTGTCCTCTCTGATGACTCGAAACTGCCCCCTTCCTCGTATAAGCGCGCTATCTCCTCCGCTTCATCGTCCCATGGGTCCACGTCACTCTTCCCCGCTTCTGCCTCCAACTGATCGATGAACGCCTCCTCGTTGGCCGTGTTGGAATCGTCCAAATAGCTGTCTCCTCTCTTCTTCCTAGTCTTCTTCTCGTTCCTCTTCTTGTCCGTACTCACCAGTGCAACACGCGCCCCCGTCCTGGCTTCTACTTTTCGCTTGTACGTCGATGCAGGTACCCCAAGCTCCTCCTGTGCAGCCGGTACGAGCTTTGACATCGCGGTGTCCTCGAGTGCCGATGTCGATGGATCCTAGAGAAGTCAAACACGACATGCTGCCTCAGTAGGCGAATCGCGAGTGCGAACGATGCAACGAAGAGCCGGGGACGTAGGACGGTCAGTGGACGGCTTGGACCTGCCATTGCCACGGCGAGGGGGCATCATGCTCGAGGTAGTTGTTCCGAATGGTCAATGGCGGGTACACAGAGTGGGGTGCCGATCTGATCAAGGACGAGCAGCGGTTTCGTGCGCCGTGTTCACGCATGCATTTGTCGATTATCAAAAAAAGAGTAATATCTCGCGTACTGAACATAATTTGATCACAACAAAAGTGGCGTAGCATATTCTAGACTCGTAAATATCCCGTGCATGCCTGTCGATGTGGAGTTCAGCGAAGTTCGACGTGCCGACGTGATCGTGCAACAGTTGCGCGCGTCATTGCCCCATCAACACGTGACACACACACGCGGGATGTGCGTGCCGATGCCCGTGATGACCACCTAGCTCGCACTCCTCTTATTATATAATGGATTTTAGGCGGCGTCGAAAACCATTGAACTGTCCATCACAATAAAGGCAAGTCCCATTAATTCCCTATCCCTGCCTCACTGGCTTCTTTGAGAAGGTAGACCGTACACGGTGGTCTTGTATAATAGTAGTAGTACTACTGGACCACGGCCTGTACTCTTTGACTCTTCTCCCACACTAATCACTATCTTCTTCCTCCTGCCGCCACCTCCCCCATGTAAGCCATGGATCCCCTGAGGAGAGGTCGGTCGACCATCCTCGCGGAGAAAAGGGAGAGAGATCGCCGCGAGTCGGTTCTTGCTCTACTGGCCCCTCAAGACCCTCTCTCACTGAGGCCCAGTCTCTCCAGACAATGGTGCCAAATGTTCTAGCAGGCGAGGGCTCCTCTCGGTACGGTCTTCTTGTTCTACTTCTTCTCCATCTCCCTCTCCATCATGATCTTATTCAGCTTCTTCTTGTTTTTCTTCTACTTCTCGCTCTTCCTCTTCTACGTATTACAGGCCGGCCGTGGAGCCAGAATACACCACAATGGAGGCGTTGCAGGACCCATTCGGTCCCGTTCCATGTCTCAGTGAGGTAGAAAATCTCCACATTGTTATTTCTCTGAGTTGTGATGTGGATTTCTTCGATCGTGTCCGCCCCGCATTGGTTTTTTCTTCTTCTTTTGCGAGTTGTATTAGTTTTCATGATTATGACTGGATCTCCTAGTCTTTCCTTAATACCGCGGTTCATAGATTCAATATGGATATTTTGTGAGTAGGATTAGTTTATCGTGGTTATGAATAGATCTCTAGGTCCATTTTTTAACACTGTTGTCCATAGATTCAACGGGGATTTTTTGAACTTTATTAGTATTCTCCTAGAACCTAGAGTGTAATTATAGAATTTCTATTTCAATTAACATGAACGATGCAGCGGTCGAAGGCCAATTACCATTACAAGGTGGCCGCGATCGGTGCCAAGATTGACAACCAACATGAGCTTGCACGCTCCCTCCCCCTAGCTAATGAGAGCCTATCTGTTTAGAAGGAGATCTCGCTAGATTTTGCACGTGACATCATGAGGCTGCAGAAATTGCTCGACCGTAACTTGAACATGCAAGAACAGGCCATCAAGATAATCAACGAGCTCATGGAGGAGAAGAATAATCTCGTGGAAAGGTGCACTCTCCTGCAGGACGAAGTCACCGAGGCACTCAGTGGACACGTCGAGGAAACCAAGGCTTCCATCCGAGCCTACCATGACAGGAACCGTTGCCTGGATGCAGTGAAAGAGATGAAGTAGGACATGAGCAGAGGGATCACCGTGTTGGGAATATGCCCTAGAGGCAATCATGTATGATGTTATTCCTAATGTATTCATAAGATTATTATCTATGTATGAACTACTGATATGTATCATTGAATATGTGATTCGATTGTGGAACTGCATATTCATGTTGTTCATACTAATTGTCCTTGGTTGTTGAGGTTGTGTTGGACACACAACTTAGACTAATGTGAAAGTTGGCAGATGACTCGGTTCCACTTGTCATGGGCATGGAGATGCTATTCCGACTTACACGGATTCGGCTAAAGAGTTTAGCGAGTCGGACTGACCCATATTGAGATGCAACGAACAAGTCGTCATTTACATGTCTCAATCAATGTAATCCTTAGACCCGAGGTTATTGCACAGTCTGAGTTGAGGATCACGGACTTAGGTTCAATCAAATGTTGTTCCGTCACTAGGCAGTTATAAAGGTGGAGTTCGGGTCGACTGAGAATCAAGCTGCGTGATGTGAATAACCGAGATGGGATTTTTGCCCCTCCGACTAGAGAGATATTCTATGGGCCCTCTCAGAAGATATGATTCGGAAAGCATGGCCATGCGTGACTCGGTTAAGTGTTAACCGAGGTGACCGACTAAGAGTTAGTCAGATGAATCACTTATCTCGGATCGAGAAAGAGAGTCGGACTATTTAAGGGATGACTATCTTTCACCTATAGTCCGACAAGGTATATCGTGAGGCAAAAGGGACTCAGACGAAAGTCGAATTGGAAGGTATGTCGTCATGACTCTTTGGTACTTGGGAGTTGGCACGTTCTGCTAGGAGCCGCTACCAACTGATCGGTCACGAGTGAGACTCGGATCGTGTCCGGGTCACCATGAGCCTGTCGGGTCACACACTTAAGAGCGGGAGCAATTTTGGGTTAGACCCCAACAAGAAATCTATTTGGGTTGGACCCAAATAGAGACATGGACTTGGTCAGCAAGTGGGACTTGTAGTGGCTAATATAGGCCTTTTAGTGAATGAGCCACAAGTGAGTGGAGCCCACTTTCACTCCCTATATAAGATGGGGAGCAGGTGCTTAGAGCACACGGTTAGGTCACTCCATGTGTTGGAAACCCCAGCTCCAGTCCAGTCTAGTCCTGTCGCTGCCATACCGGACCTAGCAGTCCATCACCGGCGCTCCTCCTCGTATGTGTGGATACTGGCGGAGGTGTTGTACATTCAACACTTCGACGATCGTGGATCAGAATGGATCGTGAGGACTCCACTGCATCAAGTGACGTGCTTCATCGTTTCCGCAACCGCGCTTCTAGTGTTAATTCTCGTGGCCAACTACCTCAGGTAGATCTTGGGATCACCGCGTAGGAAAAAGTTTTGTTTTTCTCTGCGTGGCCCAACACACCGTACTTGAGGGTGTTCGGAAAAAGAACGAGGAGCTAAGGGCTTGTCTAGAGGCGTATTGAAGCAATGCCCAAGTATGATTCCCGTTAGAGGGGGCACAAATATCAGTTCATGCTCCACTCCTTTTGTAATGTTTAGGGTTCAGGGAGCAATGCCCAAGTCTGCTTCCCATTATAGGGTGCAATAAGAATCCTAGGGCAACTCCTTATCTATATAGACATGTGTTGGTGTTCATGTTCATGAATGGACACCATGTGCTCTTTCCATTATGTATCTGGACATGGGTTTCTGCATTATGAGTTTGCCACTAGCCCACTACTATTTGGTGATATTGGAAAAAACCCACAGCACACTAAACTACAGATAAACCTTATTTGTCTTTGAAATTGAAATTATGATAGTGCCACTAGTCGATTCATAAAATGTTGATTAGTCCTAGATTGCTTCTTCCTTGAAATTATGATAGTGCCACTACTCGATTCAGTTAATTATGGAAACTAACCAGCTTGTCCTGGTGAACTGAACAACCCATACTATGTATTTTTGTTGTAGGGAAAGAGGCGAAAGCTCGACCAGGACCTGGCGACCTGGCTAAATGACAAGATAGCCATCCAAAGGGATAAGTAGAATTCCCAGAAACTGGCCTTTGACCACCTGCGCGTTGAACTCGCGGTCCTTTCTGACAAGTGCCAGAAACAGAAGGAGTTAAACACCGGTTGCGCGAAGCTTCACAGGGAAGGTCGCACCTCGGCTAGGAAGAAGACAAAGATCATGAAAGGGATCTTGAAGGAAAATCATATGGCTATGAACCAACTTCTCGAATCCGTGATAGAGCGCTGGAACCTACGGCTGACGCACGACAAAGTACTGAAGGAGCTGGCCAATCTTAGGGAGGAAACAAGCAGCTCTGGTCCAGGCTTGCTTGAACCCAACATATGTCTATTTAGTACTGAACTGCCTGGTTTATGCTCTGCAGTGGTGATTTTGTAAGCGTGAACTTAACTCTATGCATGATATGTCTGTTCGTCTGAAATTAATTTACTCAAGGATTGAGTTTGGCTTAGCTAAGAAAGCGCAACTGCAAGTCTTACAGTTAATTAGTTTCAGGCATTGGCACAACATAAACTATTCATCTCGAATTTCCTTTATCCCCGGTAGTCTATCCTTGGTCACCCTCGCGCGCCTTTTTCAGTTCCTTCAACTGATCCGCAATGCAGTACTCTAGCTTCTTCTTGTCTCTCCTAAGCTGATCCCTCTCCTTTTATGCATGATGAATCAGCACCTTGTGACTATCCTGAAGCTTCTTTGTAGTTCCAATAACCAACTCCCATTGATTCTGTCACTTAGCTCCGACTGCAAATTCTCGATTTCTTGTTCCAGCTCCTTATTTCGTACCAACAGCTTGTAATTTTTTTCAGCTGCATCACAAGCATCAGTAAATCTCCCCGACCTTTCCAACTCATACATCTCCCATAACTGTGCCAAACATTTCTTAAGTGCATCTGGCCACTCAAGATCCACCCACTCTACTGCTTTACACACCGGGCCAACCTAAAAAACACACAGTATAGTGTTATGAACATACACGATACATTTTTCTTCATGTCACCGTTGCACATAATGTAAACAAACCTGATTTGTACAGCCCAAAAACCTTCTCCTAGTGTTACAGCCTTTGAATGCAACATATCTCCTCAGTTTTAGCCCATGGTCACATGTCACTTCTCCATCGAGATCTAGGCCCTCACATTCGGAGTCGTAGATCGTCCGTGGTACCTATAGGTAAACGCAAAGCTGGAATTGAACATGATTGCATGCACATATGGAGCTCAGATCGAGAGATTTACCATTGCCTAACCCTAGCCCAAGAAAACAGAGGAACTCACATCGTGGGAGGAATACTCGATGTTGGAGAGAAGGTTGTCGCTGCTCGATTGGTCGTCCTCGTCGTTCCAGGACATCATGGCGAATGCGTCGTCATCGGCGACGATGTCGGCATCGCTGAGGAGAGAGATAGATAGATAGAGAGAGAGAGAGAGAGATAGAGAGAGAGAGAGCAGCCCTTCTACCGCTACAACAATGATTAAATTGGGATGTTACAATAGTTCATTGGATACCATGCCCTTTCCCTGGATTACTGTCTCCTTCCAAATATGGATTCTATTCATACATTCTTATTTCAAATATTAAACCTGTACTCCCTCCCTCCCAATTTCATTGTCTAACGAAAACATACCAGTATATTACATCATCTAAAGAAACAAAATCATGTCAACTACAAGGTACTTATGCATGACTTGTTCAATCATGGTTTCACAAAACATTACATTATGAGCTCTCAACAAACATAATCACATAAACAAGTATATTACATCAACTAAAGAAACAAAATCATTTCGAGTACAAGGTACTTAGCATCACTTGTCTAGTCATGGTTTCACAAAACATCATATTACAATCCCTCAACAAACATAATCACAGAAACAAGTATATTACATCAACTCAAGAAACTAAATCATGTCGACTACAAGGTACTTACGCATCACTTGTCCAGTCATGGTTTCACAAAACACTACATGACAATCTCTCAACAAACAAAATAACAGAAACAAGTATAGTACATCATCTCAAGAAACATAATCATGTCAACTACAATGTATTTATGAATCACTTGTCCAGTCATTGTTTCACAACACATTACATTACAATGTCCCAACAAACATAATATTAGAAACAAGTACGATATGTCATCTTAAGAAACATAATCATGTCAACTACAATTTACTTATGTCTTATTACAAAAATGATGGTTACAGTAGTGACATGTCAGAATATCTCAACAGCTCGCATAACATTATATCGCAATCTCTCAACAAACATAATCACAGACACACGCTCTAGATGTAACATCTGTCAATGTTACAAATATAGGCAGGGGAACCCCACGGTCCATATGACAAGTCTAGGGTAGCAACTCTCATCAGATCTCATCGACGTCGACCACCTCATTCTGTTCAGCCACTATAGGGGCCTCTACGTCCACTATAACCTATTCAACAACATCAGAAATGGTACCAAGGAAGAACACCTTCCTGGTTCGCTTCTTTCATCGCATAATGTGCATAAGATCTTTAGTATCCAAAACATCTATGAATTGCTGCTTCTTGTGATGCCACCACCGGATTTGTGCCATCTGATTAGGGCCAATACTGATTTCCTTACTTATCATCTCTCTCATTTCATCAAGATTTGTGTTTTTGGAATCGACAGTGATCTCCACAATACATGACGAAACTAGCTTACTAACTCCCTCATCAAGTTTGCCATGTATGAATCCACCTCTAAGTGTATACTGAACTTATCTAGATCAGCATCTATTGGTCCGTAGTCTCTAGGAGCCGAAGCTTTGGCAGCAAGATCTCCAGCATCTGCATAAATATCATCAATCATCGCTTCAACTTTCACCTTACGATTAGCTGCACAACTCTCCCAAACCATCTGGAGCTCATGGGAGTGCTCAATTTGCTGATAATTATCATTCATGTTACGCCACACAAATTTGTCCTTTGTCTAGAACCCAGGGAATCCTAGCGGCAAGCATATCTACCGGCTGCGAAACAGACACAACCTATTTGCAATTCACAAGAAGATGCACATCTTGCCCGAACACAACCCTCTCGCAACCAAAATCAAGTTTTGTAGTGTACTAGCGAACATGAATGGTGAACTCATATAGGTCCCTTGTATCAAAGTTGTGCCTAATTTGATTAAAAAGGGGAACTTTTGAGTTCATTCGATTCTATTATGCCGTAAATAATCTACTTGTAAGATAAGGCACAAATAATAAAAATTCACCTCTCGCTCTTCTCCCGGGTTTTTTTCTTTGAGATCTAGGTGCCGCATCTGCCCACCGGAGCCAAACAATCCGCTGCCGGCCTTGCTTTCTCTTCAACCCGCTGCTCGTAGGTACCTTGGGAGTAGAATCCTTGCTGACCTCCTCGCTAACCGGGGCTAAAGACCTCGCCGCTGCTTTGCGTTGAGCCCAGACTCTGGCCCCGACAGACCCGAATCAGTCGGTGACGTACCTACAACCTTCGCCTTGCAAGACATGCTAGGCCGCTGTCATCGGATTCAGTGTCGAGGAGGGAGAAAAAAGGTCCTCCGCTGCCGGCAGATTCAGGGTCGAGGAAGGGAAGAAAAAGGACCATTGCCACCGCAGCCAGATCCAGTGTCGAGAGTTAGGAAAGTACAATAATGGATTTGCCCCTACGACACATGCAGGGTGGCTAAGAAGAGTGACCGGCAAAGAAGGCGCACAACATGAACTAGTGTAACGGAATATCCTGACTTAACGGGCGTGATTTGAAAATATTGGGTTTGGCCATCATTCACTCGAAACACCCCTCTAAGCAATTGGTGCCCCAACTTTTTGAATCACAGTGATCAAAATCAACATGGGTACCGTGTTGCCTGGGCACCTCAACTTTTGGGCCGCAAAATGATATTCTCCTCTAGTTGTGGTTAATGAAAAGAACACACATGCAATGACACTAGGGTATCCATATGTAGTTTCTGAAAAGAACACACATGCAGTGACACTGGTGGATCCATATTTGGTTTGTGAAAAGAACACACATGCAGTGACACTGGTGGATCTATATGTGGTTTGTGAAAAGAACACACATGCAATGACTCTGGTGGATCCATATGTGGTTTGTCAAAAGAACATAAATGAATGACTCTAGTTGTGGTTAATGAAAAGAACACACATGCAATAACTCTGGTGGATCCACATGTGGTTTGTGAAAAGAACACACATGCAATGACACTGGTGGATCCATGTGGTTTGTGAAAATAATAGACATGCAATGAACTCTGGTGGATCCATATGTGGTTTGTGAAAAGAACACACATGCAATGACACTGGTGGATCCATATGTGGTTCATGAAAAGAACACACATGCAATGACTCTAGTTGTGGTTAATGAAAAGAACACACATGCAATGACACTAGAGGATCCATATGTGTTTTGTGAAAAGAACACACATGCAGTGACTGGTGGATTGATACGTTGCTAACGTATCTATAATTTTTGATGTTCCATGCTTGGTTTATATCTACTTTCTTATGTTTTGCCCATACTTTGGAGTATTTTTATACACTTTCTTGGACTAACCTATTAACAAGATGCCACAGTGCCAGCTGCCTGTTTTCTGCTGTTTTTCGTTCCAGGAAAGTTAGAAAATGAATATTCTCGGAATTGGACGGGACAAAAGCCAAAGTCAATATTTCACTGAGGGGGACACGAAGCCAGAATACGAGACGGAGAGGGGCCAGGGGCCGCCCACACCACCTGGTCACGCGGCCAGGCCTGGCCCGTGCTAGGCATGGTGTGGGCCCCCTGGCCGGCCACCGACCTCGCCCCTTCGCTTATAAACCCCCCCACCCGACACGAAAACCCTAAATTCAAGAGCCTCCAGCCACGAAAAGTTCCGCAGTGCCGCCGCCACCGAAGAGGAGATTCGGGGGACAGAAGTCTTTGTTCCGGCACCCTGCCGGGACAAGGAAGTGCCCCCGGAGCCATCTCCATCGATCTCCACCACCATCTCCATCGTCATTGCTTCTTCCCATGATGATGAGGGAGTAGTTCTTCCTCGAGGCTAAGGGTTCTGCTGGTAGCTATGTGTTCATCTCTCTCTATGCATGATCATATTGTGATCATGATCTTTGTAATCAAGTAAATTTACCTTGCTACTCAAGTGCTTTAATAGATCTCTGATCTTCCCATGTGTGTGAAAGTGACAGCGTGCACACCATGGTGGCACTTAGGCTAGATATTACAATTACTTGTTATGAGTTATATTTGGATTTGGATGTTTCTATGAAATTGTGGTGTTTGTTGTAACCATCTAGTGCTCAAGGTGACAGTGTGGGGTTATCTAGATGGGGAAAGCGAACTTTAAGGAGTGTTGTTATAGCCCTACCATGGATTAGAGTGTCCAAACAGAGAGTAGTTCGTAGTAGTATCATAAAGAGATGATATTTATATGAGAGTGTTCACTAGCGAAAGTATGATCCCTAGGTCTTGTTTCTAAGCATTGAAACACCGTTTGCAATTAGATTTGTTACATGTTTTCTTGCTGCCATCTTTATTTCAGTTTTCCTTTAGTCTCTTCCACGCCATCAAGCTATTTTCTAGCACCATTGTCTTATATCCATACCCCTTGTATTTCACTATCTCTTTGCTGAACTAGTGGAGCTATACACCTGACAAGTGTATTGGGTGTGTTGGGGACACAAGAGACTTCTTGTATCTTGATTGCAGGGTTGCTTGAGAGGGATACCTTTGACCACTTCCTCCCTGAGTTTGATAAACCTTGGGTGATCCACTTAAGGGATAAACTTGTTGCTGTTCTACAAACCTCTGCACTTGGAGTCCCAACAACTGTCTACAAGAATAGAAGTGCGTAGACATCAAGCTATTTTCTAGCGCTATTGCCAGGGAGTCAAGGACATCTTCACAAGGGGAGTCCCTCATAACCAATCTCTTTTTGATAAAGAAACAAGCTTAGTTTATTTTTTTCTTTGTTTGCTTGTTTCTTTATCAAAAATACACAAAAATTAGTTGTACTAGTTTGCTCTCTTTATTAAAAACACAAAAAAATGACTACTCTTGAAAACACTAAGTTGTGTGACTTCACTAGCACCAACAACAATGATTTCATGTGCACACATATTGCTCCACCTGTTCCTGAAGCTACTTTCTTTGAAATTAAACCTGCTTTACTCAATCTTGTTATGAGAGAACAATTTTCTGGAATTGGTACTGAAGATGCTGCTGCTCATCTAAATAACTTTGTTGAACTTTGTGAGATGCAAAAGCATAGGGATATAGATGGGGATATTATTAATCTTAAATTGTTTCCTTTCTCTTTGAGAGGAAAAGCTAAAGAATGGTTGCAATCCCTAACTAGGAATAGTATTGATTCTTGGACTACATGCAAAGGTGCTTTCATTATAAAATACTATCCTCATGCTAAGATTATATCTATGAGAAGTGAAATAATGAAATTTAAACAATCTGATAATGAACATGTTGCTCAAGCTTGGGAAAGAATGAAATCTTTGGTAAAGAATTGTCCCACTCATGGACTGACTGCTTGGATGATTATCCAAACCTTCTATGCAGGATTGAACTATTCTTCAAGAAATCTACTGGATTCTGCTGCTAGAGGTACCTTTATGACCACTACTTTGGGTGCTGCAACAAAGCTTCTGGATAATATGATGGTTAACTATTCTGAATGGCACACTGAGAGAGCTCCACAAGGTAAGAATGTAAATTCTGTTGAAGAGACCTCTTCCTTGAGTGATAAAATTGATGTTATTATGTCTATGCTTGTTAATCGGAAAGCTCATATTGATCCAAATCATGTTCCCTTAGCCTCCTTGGTTGCTCAAGAAGAGCAAGTTGATGTGAACTTTATAAGAAATAATAATTTTAGCAACAATGCCTACAGGAATAATTTTGGTAACAATAACTATAGGCCATATCCTCCCAATAATTGTAATGCTTATGGAAATTCCTACAACAATAATAGGAGTGCACCCTTTGAACTTGAAGGTATGCTTGAAGATTTTATTAGTAAACAAACTGCTTTCAATAAAACTATTGAGGAAAAACTCTCTAATGCTGAAAGAAACATAGCATCCTTGGCTGAAGTACAGTCATGTTTTAATAAAATGGCTACTAAACCTGAAACTATTGATAATCCCTTTGCTGCTACTAATGTCATACAAGTTAGAATTGATGAGAATGTTAGACTATTAGCTGAATTGCATGCTAACTGGGAAAGAGAAGATGAAATTGCTAGAAATATTAGTGTTTCTGCTATCACTACCACTAGCGTTGAAGCTAGTAATAGCTCTACTACTTTAGATGATAATTATGATTTTGATCTTGATGGTTGCAATATCTCTGAAGTAATTAAGTTCCTACAAAAGCTTGCTAAAAGTCCTAATGCTAGTGATATGAATATGGCCTTTACAAAACACATTACTGATGCTCTCATAAAAATTAAAGAAGAAAAGATGAAACATAAAGCTTCTATTCCTATGAAACAAGAAGATGGTTGGGAAACCATCATTAATATGAAGGTGAATGATTTTGATTTCAAAGCTTCATGTGATCTTGATACTAGTGTTTCTATTATGCCTAGAAGGATTTATGATATGCTTGATTTGCCACCATTGGAAGATTGTTATTTAAATGTCCCACTTGATGATAATGCTAAAAAGAAACTCATGGGGAGTATTAATGATGTTCTTATTATGGTTAACAATGCCTATGCCCCCATTGATTTCTATGTTTTGGATGTTGAATGCAATGCTTCTTGTCCTATTACCTTGGGAAGACCTTTTCTTAGAACTGTTGGTGCCATTATTGATATGAAAGAAGGCACCATTAAATATCAATTTCCACTCAATAAAGGTATATAAAAGTTCCCTATGAAGAGAGAGAATATTCCTTTTACCTCTCCTATGAAAATAAAATTTGCTCTTAATGCTTCTTCATTTGAGAACACTTGATTCTTTTTCTTGCTTCTTATGCCTAACTTAAAGGCGTTAAAAAAAGTACTTATTAGAAGATAACCCAAAAGTTTTAGATGAGTCTTGGAGGTTATTACCTCTGTAATAACCGCTCCTTATCCTTTTTATTTGCTTTTTGTGCCAAGAGTAACCTCTAGTGAGAGAGAAGTAATGCTTGGAAAAGTTGGTGTCCCGAAACAGATTTTTGTGCTTCACTGTAAAAATTCGTGTAAAATATCTGTGCTCCGTTTTGAGGCGTGAATTTTGTGCTTCTGACCCAGGTTGTTATCTAACTTTATTTAGTTCAACACTTTTCTATTTGAGCAATAGAAGGTCTTCGAAAAAATTGGTTTTTACCTGCTGGTCTGTTTTGACAGATTTCTGCCATTATTTGCATTTGCTTCTTGTTGATTCCTTTTTGGGTTCTATTTGGGGAATTGAGCTTTTTGAAGGAAGTGCTACAGTATCTTGTGTTTTAATGGAGGTTTTATTGGTGTTGAAACTGAACCGAAAGACTTATTATCTTGAGTGCACTAATGTTGCTAATAAAGATTGTGTGAAGTTTTGTATGAAGGAAAAATTTCAAGTGTATGGAGAGAATGATGTGATGAGATGAAGAATGGACTAAACCTCAAGCTTGGAGATGCCACCCCATGTCACCCGAAGAAATATCCAAGAAGTACAAGCGTCAAAGCTTGGGGATGCCCAAGGCATCCCCTTCTTCATCAATAAAAATCTCAGGTTTCTTCCAAACACTTCATTTTTATTGTTTCATGCACAGTTGTGTTGTTCTTGGAGCATCTTTGTTTTTGTTTTTGTTTTTGGTTTTTGTTTGCTTGGTTTGCTAATTTTGCTTGAATATATTGTTTGGACCCCCTCTTTCATACATTCTTTTTCAAATAGTTTGGTTTGGTTTGGAAAAGAGTAGGAAAAGTTCATCCTTAAGTGGTAAAAGGAGCTTGTTTATTACTGTGGCCTATGCTTTGTCATGTCATGCTTGATTTTGTTTTGGCTTTATGCTTAGTGATTTTTGCTGTAGCATGACATGTTATAAACAATTGAGATTTCTTAATGTGCCTTGAAAGAATCATGTGTTGTTTTAGCATATTAAAGCATAACATAGTGGTATTCTCCTTTGATGCTTTATTTGGGTTGACTTGGCGCATGCTCACACCATATTATGACTATCCCAAGTCACCATAGCCTTTATGATCCTTTAGTTTTCGACTTGTAATATCACTTTATGCTTTAATTAATGATGTTTTGTCGCTTTGCATGATTATGGCCATTATTGCTCTCTTAGCTGGTCGCTCCCAGTCTTTTGCTAGCCTCCATAACCAAGTATGAGTTCCACTCATGCATCCAACTCCAAATAAAACCAAGTTGTTCCAAAGAGTCCACCATACCTACCTATTAGCATTTTCTATTCCAAGTATATTCTTGTTTTTATCTACCTTCCGAATTAAACTTGTTATGAGAAAACTAACGATTAAAGCTCTCACGAACTTGATGGCACACTTTACTTTTCTTGCCCTTAATAAACTTGAACCATTGTGTCGTCTATGTTGTATATACTTGCACTGATATGTTGGGGATTAGCAGAACCATGTTGTCATGGGGAACGCTTTCAACATTGCACTTGTACTTTGTACCTAGTTGATATCATGCTCTTTCGTCTATGGATGTCGTCGGTGTGAAATGAAAGGGGAGCTTGTAAGTCCATCGAGTTATGTATGTGTGTTAGAGAAACGCCTAGAACGCTGGTCTAATCCATGCCTAATCATGGTGGAAACCTGTAGTGTAACCATAATGAGCAATCTATGAAGCATTCTTCTTATAAAAAAAGAGATAGAGATTGAGAAAAAAGAAAAAAAAGATGAGAAAAGATGAAAGTGAGAAAAAAAGCACCATTTTCCCATGGTAAATAAGAAGATTACTGAGATGCTTGTTGTCTGCTTGCCTTGTCATTTTTATATGGGGATTCTTCCATATCATCGGGCAAGGGTTACCCCTTTTGCGGTTCTCTATGATACACATGTACTTACTATGACAAGAACTTACCGGTAACTAAACTTGAGTAGCATGAGGAGCGACCCTCGTATTCAAGGGACATGAGATTTCCAACTTATACTTTGTCAAGCATATACTCCATAGTTTGTTCACTTTAACCTTAATCACTTCAAGATGCTTATGATAGGGGCAATGAGAGCTGAAAGCTAATAAGTATCATAATTTTTGGAAGCTCTTTATGAGACTTGAATCCCTGCTTCCTTCTATGAAGGCCTTTCTTTTACTTCATGTTGAGTCTCCACCTTCTATCTTTATGCACCTATTGAGAGAGCATAGTGGCCATTCTTAGTTTAATGTGCAGTGTCCCAGGACTTGTTGATTGATGCATAACTTTGATATTGCTTGTTCTTAAACTATTTGTATCTAGTCACCCTTATGAACTGTAGTCATCGCGGCTGATTACAGGTAACTTGGGTACCGCGTTGCCTGGGAGCATCAACTTTCGGGCCGCAAAATGACATTTTCGTTTTTTTCTGCTACTTTGATGTGTATTAATACTTGATCATGTGATCAACTATTTGTAAGACTATTATGGTTTGTAATGGATGATGTACTGTGCTACCAATTCTGTTATGTCTCGCAAAAATGGTAATCCTGGGAGCGATGTACGGCATAACAGGCATCTGGACTTAAAAATCCGGGTGTTTACAAGTTGGTATCAGAGCCATCCTAACCATAGGACACCCTAGTTAGAATGGACGTCTGAAAAACTTAGTTTCAAAACAAAGGAAATGAGTATTTATGAAAACCTATTCTCACTCTTACTCTTGAGATTCTTTCAAAAAGAGTTCACTTGTTCCTCAAAATTATTGCAATCCTACATAAACTTTAACACACTTGATCACATCACTAACTTACTCATCCTAATTGCTTATAGATGGAAGTCAAGTACAACAAGTTCTATCATCTAAGCAATGAAGGAGAGCTCATCTTCGAGAGGGACTTGAGCCAGCTAGCGGAGTTTCTTGGACGCCCGCATCCCGAGTTGTTTGGAGCGCAACTCAATGATCAGCCAGGAGGAGAACTACAACAGTTGATCGTTGCCGATCTGACAGGCAAGATGGAGCCACCCACCTCGGAGAAGATACAGTTCAGCTTGAGGGAGAACAACTAGCTAGATGGACTAGCTAGAGCAATGCAGGAAGCACTTGCCCGTCTGTGTGGGCAGAATATCAACAAGATCAATGGCACTCGCTTCGCTCACTATGCAAGACGTGATTCCATGGTACAGCCCTTGGCCATGCCAGGACATCCGGAGTTGAAGCATCATGTGGATCACCTTGACTTCATGCTGCACGAGACGCAGAAGGAGTTGGACAATGCCCATGCCTACGCCAACCAGAAACACATTGTTGCAACCGATAAGAACCAGACCCTTGCCCTCCTAGCTAAAGAGCGCAAGTCACTTCATCGCCAGCGTGACAAGAAGGACAACATCATCGCTCGCCTCTGCCAGAAGGTGTCCACCCTCGAAGAAACCATCCATGACCAAGAGATTCAGCTCGAGGAGAAGGAAGACGAAGGTGAAGATATTCGTGGGGATATCACTTCGTACCTCAGTGATGATGACGACTATCTGGAGGACATCAACATGGAGTTCCACACTGACGAGGAGGATGTCGATTTCCTAGATGACGAAGAGCCCACCGGTTCTAATGATGAGTAGTAGCACAAGCGCATTGTCGTAGCTGTGAGTTTGTATCCAGTCCCGATGTATCGTAGCATGACATAATGGTTCTTAAAACCATCTGCTTTGTAGTTGTGATGTGTTGTTATCGATGTGTGGTTTATATGTGTTGTTTGGAATGAATGAACAAGAGTCGTGGTTTTCAAACCTTAGCCATACTCAAAGTTTAAAGCTTTTTGAACCATACCCATAAACCATCGAAATTTCCCTCTTAACTTATGATCTATCTCAATATTCAGATGACTCGCGGCAACCCTGGTGGAAGCAACTCATCCCAGGATCCGATGGTTCGGATTCTGCAAATGCTAGTAACAGATTAAGAAGCCGGTAGAGCCGAGCATCAAGCCAATCTCGCCACTCTTCAGTAGATCACCCAGATGGCCCACAACAACCAGGGACATGGAAATCAGGATCACAATGGGTCTAAGCTCAAGAACTTCCAAAACACCAATCCTCCTATTTTTAGCAAATCTGAAAAGCCCTTAGATGCTGATGACTGGCTGCAACCAATGGAGAACAACTTAGATGTTGTAGAGAAAGTACTGTTTGCCACCCACTATCTGGTAGGTTATGCAAGATCATGGTGGAATAGCACTCATACAATGAACGGAGGACAAATGATGACTTGGGAGGAATTCAAGCTCAAGTTCAGCAGGACCCATGTGCCCCCAGGTTTGATCAAGAGGATGAGGGATGAATTCAGGGAGTTGAAGCCATGAAGAATGACTATGGTGGAATACCGTGACAGATTTCTGTCTCTGTCTAGGTATGCCCCCGATGAGATCGACACTGAAGCAAAGAAGAAGGAAAGATTCCTAAATGGCCTGCATGATGAGATGCATACAGTGTTAGTCAACATTCCTTTTGACGATCTTGAAGCTCTAGTGGATTCTGCTATGCAGATGGAAGGAAAGATCAATCAAGATAGTGAGAACCGCAAGCATCGTATGATGCACCATCCGGGACCACACCATACCCCGAAGTACGGCCCCAGATCGTCTGCATGATTTGCACCACGAAACAACATGCCACCTATGTCCCGTCCGAACTTTCCCAATCATGGCGGAGGAAACCTGAGACCCGGAGGCCACAACAACAACACCAGTAACCCCCATAACTTCAACCGTGCACCGCCAAGGTCCACCAACCAGAACAACAACAACAACAACAACAACAATAACAACAATACTACCCCAAGGACTGGAAGCAATGTTGTGCCTATTGCCGGGAAGGACAAGTCAAGGATAACCTTCTTTGAATGTGGAATCACAGGTCACTACTCCAATGAGTGCCCCAAGAAGCTTGCTGCAGCACCCAATGTCACTGCACCTGCCCAGTAGCAGCGCCGTGTCCAGCCCAGAAAGAGGTTTGGCCCAGGCAACCCGCACAACTGTACCAGCCGTCTGTTCCACATGAATGCGGATGAAGCCTAGGAAGCGCCAGATGTCGTGCTGGGTATGTTTTCTGTTAACTCAGTACTTGCAAGTGTGTTGTTTGATTCTGGAGCATGCAAGTGTCCAGCCCAGAAGAATTTTCATGCACTAGTAAGATTCAACCAACAAATTTGAAGCATGTTATGATAGTTCAAATACCTGGGTCAACTACCAAAGCTAGAAAAATTTGCAAGGCCGTACCTATCAGAATACATGGAATAGGTTTTTATGCCAATTTAATCGTACCTGGAACAAAATGTTTGGAAGTACTACTAGGAATGGATTGGATGTCGAAACATCAAGGATTAATAGACTGTGCCAAGAAAGCCATAACCATGACCAGTAGCACCGGAGTATCAGTAGAGCATCTGTGTGAGACGCTGCCCCGTGATGGCCCAAAATATATCGAGCTCGTTGGGGAACCCCAAGAGGAAGGTATGATGAGCACAGCAGCAAGTTTTCCCTCAGTACGAAACCAAGGTTATCAATCCAGTAGGAGCAAGGAAACACCCCAAAGGTGTTGCTAGCTGAGCCTTGGCAGGGTGCACTACCAGTGCTAGTAGCAACATGGAGACCTTAATAACACAACCACATAACTTTGCCCCCAACTTGTGATGAGGTTGTCAATCTCACCGATTTTGCTGAAAACAAAGGATTAAACATATCGAATGGAAGGAAGTAATAGTTTGCAAAAATTAAACACAAAGCAGTAAACAGTTTGATTGTAGATTGAATGCAAAAGAAAGGACCGGGGTCCATAGTTCACTAGAGATGGCTCTCCTTAAGATAGATAACATGCTGGGTGAACAAATTACAGCGGGGCAATTGACAAATATCGAGAAAGCATACAAGCATATACTAATCATCTTGACTCCTTTGAGATTCGATTGGGCATTACAACATTAAACATAGACCGCCATCCAACTACATCTATGCCTAATAATCCACCTTCAGGTTATCATCCGAACCCCCTCCAGTATTAAGTTGCAAGCAACAGATTATTGCATTACGAATTGCGTGTAAAGTAAACAATACGATTGTTCTATGAACAAAGTATTGTTGTTTTCTCCCTAGTAGCAACAGCACATCTAGTACCTTAGAGATTTATGTGACTTCCCCAGATTACCAGAGGCATGAACCCACTATCGAGCATAAATACTAACTCTTGGAGTTGCTAGCATCTACTTGTCCAAGATAGCTACTAACAACGGAAAGCATGCAAGATCACAAATAACAAAGACATGATAGAATCAATAATCAATCTGAAATAGCATCTCAATATCCATCGGATCCCCGCAAACACAACATGCAGAATTACAAATAGATGATCTTGATCATGAACGGAGCTCACAAGATCTAGACATTAAAAGCACAAAGGAGGAGAACCAGCCATCTAGCTACTACATGGACCCGTAGTCTATAAATGAACTACTCACACATCACACCGGAGGCTTGCATGATGATGAAGAAGGCCCCTAGGGTGAATTCCCCTCTCCGGCAGGGTGCCGAGAAGAGCTTCAGATCCCTCCTGATCTAGGGATGGAGATGATGGCGGCTACAAAATCTTTCGTGGAATTTTGATCGGATACTTAGGGTTTCCGTATCATAGGAAATATATAGGCGGAAGGAGAGGCCGAGGGGGTGCTGGAGGCGGCCAGACCACCCCCTGGTGTGGGCCAGGCATAGCTGCGCGACCAGGTGGTGTGGCCAGGCCCCAGCCCATCTCCATCTCGTATTCTCGCTCCAGGTGTCCCCCGTTGAAATAATAACTTTGGCTTTTTTCCCGTCCAATTCCGAGAATATTCATTTTCTGACTTCCTAGAACCAAAAATAGCAGAAAACAGGCAGCTGGCACTGTGGCTCTTGTTAATAGGTTAGTCCAAGAAATCATATGAAAAGTACTCCAAAGTGTGGACAAAACACAAGAAAGTAGATAAAACCAAGCATGGAACATCAAAAATTATAGATACATTTGCAATGTATCAACATCCCTAAGCTTAACTCCTGCTCGTCCTCGAGTAGGTCAGTGATACAAAGAAAGAATATTTTTTGAGGTGACATGCACCATCATAAACTTGATCAAAGTATTTGTAAAACATTCAAAGCTGGGATCATAGTACTTCAATCATAACATGAAATACAAAGTTATAGCAATAAGACAAAGAAACTATGTTGCAACATGAAAAGGCACAAACAAAAGATTCATGAATAACAATGCTTTGCAAGACGTTTGTTTGTTTCACATAAAGAAAACATAGATAAAGAGCTTCCAAAAATTATGGTACTTATATCTTTTAGCTCTCATTTCCCCTATCATAGGCATCTTGAAGTGATTAAGGTTAAAGTGAACAAACTATAGTGTATATGCTTGACGAAGTATAAGTTAGAAATCTCGTGTCCCTTGAATACGAGGGCCGCTCCTCATGCTACTCAAGTTTAGTCACCGGTAAGTTCTTGTCATCGTAAGTACATGTGTATCATAGAGAACCGCCAACGGGGTACCCCTTGCCCGATGATACATAAGAATCCCCATATGAAAATGACAAGGCAAGCAGACAACAAGCATCTCAGCAATCTTCTTATTTACCATGGGAATATGGTGCTTTTTTCTCTCTTTCCTCTTTTCATAATCTCTTTTTTTATTTTTTCTTTTTTTTCTCAATATAGGACTCTTTTTTTATAAAAAGAATGCTTCATAGACAGCTCATTATGGTTACGCTGCAGGTTTCCACCATGTCAGCATGGATTAGACCAGCTGCCCAGGCATTTCTCTAACACATATACATAACTCCATGGACTTACAAGCTCCCCTTTCATTTCACACCGACGACATCCATAGACAAAAGAGCATGATATCAACTAGGTACAAAGTACCAGTGCAATGTTGAAAGCGTTCCCCATGACAACATGGTTCTGCTAATCCCCAACAAATAAGTGCAAGCATATACAACATAGATGACACAATGGTTCAAGTTAATTAAATGCAAAAAAGTAAAATGTGCCATCAAGTTCGTGAGAGCTTTAATCACTAGTTTACTCATAACAAGTTTAATTTGGAAGGTAAACAAAAGCATGAATATACTTGGAATAGCATAAGATAATAGGTAGGTGTGGTGGACTCTTTGGAATAACTTGGTTTAAGGAGTTGGATGCATGAGTGGAACTCATACTTGATTGCGGAGGCTAGCAAAAGACTGGGAGTGACAAACTAAGAGAGCAATAATGGCCATAATCATGCAGAGCGACAAAACATCATTGATCAAAGCATAAAGTGATACTACAAGTTGAAAACTAAAGGATCATAAAGGCTTATGGTGACTTGGGATAGTCATAACATGGTGTGAGCATGCGCCAAGTCAACCCAAATAAAGCATCAAAGGAGAATACCACAATATTATGCTTTAATATGCTAAAACAACGCATGATTCATCCAAGGCACATTAAGCAATCTCAATTGTTTATAACAAGTCATGCTACATCAAATAATACTAGGAATAAATCCAAAACAATATCAACCATGGCATGACAAAGAATAGGCCATAGTCAAAAACAAGCTCTGTTTACCACTTAAGAATGATCTTTCCTACTCTTTTCCAATCCAAACCAAACTATTTGAAAACCAATGTATGAAAGAGGGGGTCCAACCAATTTATTCAGCAAACTAAGCAAACAAAGCAAATGAAAAACAAAATCAAAAAAGAAAAAGAAGACGCTCCAAGAACAGCACAACTGTGCATGAAACAATGAAAATGAAGCGTTTGGAAGAAACCTGGGATTTTTATTGATGAAGAGGGGAATGTATTGGGCATCCCCAAGCTTTGACGCTTATACTTCTTGGATATTTCTTGGGGTGACACGCGTGGCATCCCCAAGATTGAGATTTAGTCCATCCTTCATCTCATTACTCATTCCTTACATACACCTGAAATTTTTCCTTCATACAAAACTTCACACAATCTTTATTAGCAATATTAGTGTACTCAAGATAATAAGTCTTTAGGTTCAGTTCTAACACCAATAAAACTTCTATTATAACACTAGATACTGTAGCACTTCCCTCAAAAAGCTCAATTCCCCAAAAGAACTCAAAAAGGAATCAATAAGAAGCAAATGCAGAAAATGGCAGAAATCTGTCAAAACAGACCAGAAGGTAAAGGCGATTTTTTTCGAAGACCTTCTATTGCTCAAATCAAGAAATGTTGAACTAAGTAAAGTTATATAACAACCTGGGGCATAAGAACAAAAATTCACGCTTCAAAAGGACGTACAGAGATTTTACACGAATTTTTACGGTGAAGCACAGAAATCTGTTTCGGGACAGCAACTTTCCTAATCATTACTTCTCTCTCATTAGAGGTTACTCTTTGCACAAAAAGCAAATGAAAAGGATAAGGAAACATCCAATACTCATCTAAATCTTTTACGTTATCTTCCAATAAGTACTTTTCTTTAACGCCTTTTAGTTAGGCATAAGAAGCAAGAAAGAGAATCAAGTGTTCTCAAATGAAGAAGCATTAAAACCAAATTTCTTGACCTTAACTCTCTTACTTTTATTCTTAAGCTTGGGGAAAATATGATTGTTTGGTGGAGAAGCAAGGTGCATGGTCCCCTATCCCACATCTATTATTGCTCCAAGGAGTTCTAATAGGGACTGACGAGGGTTTAACTCGTCAATGCCCATTGTTATGGACTTGGGTTTTGGAGAAGGAGGGAGCGCTGGAGACATCTATCGGCTAGCAAACAAGCACACATGGGACAAAGGATTTACCCAGGTTCAGGCCTCGTAGAGGTCCCTACTCCTGCTTGTCTGCTCGTGGAATTATTGAGGGAGTCGAAAGTTACAATGGTGCGCAGAAGTAATCTGGCAAAGGTTGTGGAAACTAGGGTTGCGTGTGTCCTTCTCGCCGCCCCCCTCCTATCCTTTATATAGATAGGCTAGGTCTCGGGTAGCAGGTCGAGTCAGTTACAAGTTAGGGTTTTCCCTTTAATCTTTCTATATTTAGCTTCTTCTTGTTCTTCAAGCAATCGAGAGTCCGTAGGTTACTCGAGTCCCTCCATCTGGGCCTTGGCGACACCGTGGGCCGGTACGTATTTGGACCGTATATACCAAGCTCGAGTACCTGTAGGGTATACCCATGTCACTAGCCCCCGAGTGTCCAGTGGAATCGTAGATTCGACTGGGGACTTTTTGAAGCCTTCGAGTGCCTAAATGAGTACATTTTGATTTCTTTTATTTGTGTCATAGGGATTGTTGATATACGTGCCTGATATAACCAAAGTATCGGTATCGGTTAACCACCTTAGGGTGAAAGAACGCAATCTACTCAAATTCGAGTCCCCAGACTCGAATCCGGAAAAGTGCTGGTGTAATTCGACTTAGGCCGCGGAGGTCTTACAGGAGTCGAATTCCAGTTATATGGGTGTGAGCACTCGACGCGTCCGTCAATGCATGTTCAACCTGCCTGTAGGCACGGATACAATTCTGGTAGTGCGCAGTTAAATGCGTTGCCAGGCCTTATTCAGGTCTTACCTTCACGCCGTAAGCGAGGCATCCGAATTTTATCATCGCGGAGACGATTCAGGCGTCCCAGGAGACGTAGTCTCGTTGTAGGGAAAATTTGTGAGGCGGTGTCGCCAAAGTTTGCGAGTGCGGATGTTATCAACACACAGTTTTTGTGCAAATAATCATAGGGTGCACGATCAGCGCTCCCTATGGGAGTAGCCCCCGAGTGCCTGGTTGAGTCGAAGACTCAGGCAGGGACTAAAGAACTTTTGCGATTGCTGTCGTCTTTTTTGCTTACTTGTTTCAGTCGATGACTTAGGTAGGGACTAAATACTTCCACGACTGTTGTCGTCTTTTGCCTGCTTGTTTCAGTCGAATTTGTTTCCGGCGCTCCCTATGGGAGTAACACATGTCCATAATCAAACTGTGTTTTGAGTGGTTGGGTTTGCTTTTGTGATTGTCCATGTTCCTGCAACAAGAAAAGAAAAAGTCGTAGGGTGCGCGGCCAGCGCTCCCTATGGGAGTAGCCCCCGAGTGCTTGGTGGAGTCGAAGCCTCCAGCAAGGACTAAAAATAGTCAAAGTTTTCCACTGCGTAGCCTTGGTGACGTTAGTGCTGACGCTTGTATGACCTCAATTGCCCGCGTGAGCGAGTTTGACGGGACGTGACGAGCGGTGGGTCCCACTTTCTGACTTTGATTCGACTGGGCATGCGTAATCTTATTTTTAACCGCGCCTCCTCGATTTCCACGCTTAATGGTAGAAGCGGGGGGACGGTTCACGCTTCCTCTTCTCCACGTTTCCAACGCTATGCGTGCCACGCGTCCAATAGGGTTTTTGTCAGCCGTTGGATTGCATCTCCCAGGGGTTAAGTAGCGGTGCTGCGGCGGTAATTTTCCATCTGCGCTCTTTCTTCCTTGCTGCGATCGCCATTGCTGCTGTTCTTCTCCTTTCCTGCTTTCGTCTTCTCCACAGCGCTAGACCACCTCCGTTCATTTCCAAGCTACTTTCTGCGCTCTCATCGCCGCCGTGCAATGGGAAAGAAGAAAGTAGGTGATGTCGCTGATTCCGCGGCCACCGTTGCCGCGACGAAGAAGAACGGTGGCTCCGCTGCTGTGGGCACCAGCGCCGCCGCCGGCAGGAAAAAGAAGGTCGCGGGCACCCGCGTGACAAATGGTGCATGGCTCCCTTCCATCATCAAGGCATCGGATCTCCGTCTTCTTCGCCAGGATGGAGTTATTTCTGCGGCAGTCGCCAATGCACGCGTCCCCAGCGGTGAGACCATTCCTACTCCTCCCACTGATTTTCAAGTGATGTTTCTCGCATTCGTCATTCGAGGTCTCTCCTTGCCTCTCCACCCCTTTCTTAGGGGTCTTCTTTGCTTCTACGGGCTCCAGCACCATCAGCTGTCCCCAAATTCGATTCTCTACATCACCTGCTTCATCACCCTTTGCAAGTGCTGGCGGGGAATCGAGGCACACTTTGGTCTTTTCAAGCGCTTGTTTAAATTGAAGCGTCAGTCCGCATCTGGCTCTTTAGTTTATGACGTAGGTGGTTGTGGAATCCATGTCGACCCATCCGCCACCTACTTCGATATCAAGCTTACCAAGTGCGTCCAGGGATGGAGGGACAAATGGTTCTATGTCCGCGATCAGAAGGCCAAAGATGAGCACTTTGGACTCGCGCCCTTCGATCCGGCGACTCCCTGCAAGAAGATGCGTTCTTGGAAGAATGTAGTTATGCCTGGAGTGCCGTCGCGTCCAGCCTCTCCAAGCTAGAGTCCATCCCATGTTTCAATGGAGTGGCGCTGATGATGCTACTCGCGTGTCTGCCAATGGCATGTCCGCGAGTGAGGTGGATAAGAGGGTTCGACTGGTCACGAAGTGCACTGTCAAGTATGTGCTTCCAAGTGAACCAGTTGTTCCTCCTTTTGATGCTTCGAATCCTCCTCCTAAGGTATAGTTGTGCTACGCAGTAGCTTATTTTCACGATTGCTTTCTTGTTTGCTTATTTGTTCTGTTTGTATGCAGGATTGGGAGGTGTCGCCTTGTATGCCTCCTCTCCCTGAGGGGATTATTCCTCGCGAAGCTTTGGAGGAGGACGAGTCTGAGTCGACTGTCCCTTCTGATGTGGAAGAGGAAGCCCCCGAGTCTGAGAGCCGGCATACTCGCAAGCGTTCACGTAGCGAGGACTCCGACGCGTCGACTCCTTCGACTCCAGGAGGCGCGGCTGTTGGCGTGGAGTCGCCAATTCCATCCGTTCCTGTGAGGGCTGTGGCACCTTCTTCTCGCAAGAAGATGCGATTGCCCAAGGAGTCTTCGTCGGAATCGGCGGCAGCCACGTTCGATCTTGACAACTTTAACTGGTAAGTTTGCTAGGTCATTCATTCTTTTCTGTTTTTCTTCTTGTTGGTTTTGCCCTGGAGTTTGCCCTTTTCTCAATGTGGATTTGGCCTTGTAGTTAAGAGGTGTCGTCATCTTCTAGCGACGTCGAGTTTTTGAAAGAATCAGGAGTCGCAGCTTCAAGGGACAAGGTAGAGGTTGAGCGCGCTCCTTCTCCTCCGGCGGCGGCCCACTCCGGGCACAATTCTTCGAGCTCTCCTCACGTAGGGGAGAATCGAATGGTTGCTCGGATGACGGTTCAGCAAACCTCTTCGGAGTCGCTAGAGGACCATGTAAGTATATCTTCCTTTCTTTTTAGTGTGGCAGTCGATGTTTTCTGTTGCCCTTTCTGATCCCTTGTTTTGTGCGACAGCTCCTTGTAAAGGAAGCCGCGCAAGTGGCAGAGCAAGTGATGGCAATGGGCCGCCAGCATGCAATGCTGGAGTCGCGTCACCGCGTCATTGAAAGTGAGTGTTCGACACTTATTCTTTTTCGTCTCTTCCCTTTTTTTGGTATAGTCGACTGATAGTCAACTGTTGGTTGCCATGTAGCTGAGCATAATGCTTTACTGCGCAACATTGCCACCTTGGAAAAGACGTTAGCCGCAGCTGTGATGGGGCGCGATGAGGCAATCACGGCTCGTAATGATGCACAGAAGCGCGAAGAGGATCTGCATGCCTCCTTTGTGGCCATGGAAAAGTTGGTCGAAGAGAAACTGTTCTCAGTCACCAAGGCCCTCTCAGGTACCTTTGTCGGTAGATATTTTATTGTTGTCCTTCTCTGCATCTGGAGTTTTGCCGGTGGCGCTAGAGATCTCATCCATGTGTGGGTTTTCTGTGCAGATGCTGGCAATTTGAGCTATAACCCGCATGCTCTTTGTCGCAATGATGCTCTGGCGGGCATGGTGTCTGTAGTCGAGGACCATAGCGCTGCAGTCCAAAATACGTTGTCCAAGGCCAAGGTCACCCTTAGTCGCCTCCGGGAGGAGTTTATGCCGAAGGCGGAGCTGGTCGACAATGTGGACGAGCTGGTGGAGTCACTCGCCGGAGGTGTGCCTGCCACATACAAGAACTCCCTCCGCACGGCTGGCGCGACCATGTCACTTGCCATGGTGCAATCCCACGGAGTCGAGATAGATCCCTTTCCGGGTCGAAGACGATGCCTGTTGGCGCGGATGGTCAGCAGGTAGTATTCGCTCCCTTTGCGACTGCCTGTGCCAAATATGGCCATTCCTTGATAAATATCGTTGCCAAGTATCCGGAGGAGCTCCAGCGTGCTAAGAAGGTCACAAAGGCTTCGGCCTCAGGAGTTGGCGGAAAGTCAGTGGCGTCTGATACTGCCACGGACTTGATGAAGCCCCCGAAGTCGTCGAAGTCGAAGAAGCCAGCTGCTCCGTAGTTAGGTTTTTGTAATAGTTGATGAATTGTCCTTTTGATTGGAGAACATGCCTGCTGGCGAGAGCATTTGTGGATACTTTATGCTTATCCTGAATGCATCTGTTACTTTTGACTTTGTGTTAAGTTGGTCGCCTTATTTGCTTCTGGCTTGACTTTTTGGTAGGGTACATCAAGTGCTCCTGTGGGGGGAACCCAAGACTCGCCATCTCTTGAGGATACAGTGGCACCACCGTGCTCCAGGGTAGAGGAGCTGTCCTTACTTTCGCGACTTCGTGATCGCATTAAGAAACTAGAGCGTGAGTTGCCCGTGATCCGCGGTAGCGCGGACGTGTGGAAGTCGAAGGCTAAAAAAGCCGCCGCCCGCGAGCAATATCTACTTGGCGAGGTGACGCAGTTGGGCGACCAGTTTAAGTGTTAGTTTGCTCATCCTCATATTTTCCTTTGTAGTTAGTCGCAATGGTACGTTGTACTCATGTTGTTGATGTTGCTTCGTGTAGTTGTTAGCGCACGCCATCTGCAGGAGGAGAGGGATAGGATTGCCATCCGCCTTCATGATCTCACCCAGGAGCAACTTCAGGAGAGTGGATACTTCTGGGTAGATCATGATCGTGCGACTGCATTGGTGACCCTACAGGATCGCGCCTCGCGAGTTTTGCTCTTCCTGAAGAAGTCAGAGTCGTGTTTGAAGAACATCTATCAGGCGATGTTCCCGCTGGATGACACTCCATCAAGCCTGCTGGCTCTCCTGACCAAATTTCAAGATATGTCCGCGGTTCGCGAGTGCGTGAGGAAGCAGTTGGTGGCTGGTGCCAAGGCTGCCCTCTCAATGGTGCGTTTGCACATGCCTGACGTGGATGTCGCCGCCATTGCCTCTAGGCCACCAGCGCCACCAGCAGGATCTTCCTGGAATATGGTGCCGCACTATCAGGCGGTGGACCACCCAGCCGAGGAGATTGTCGACTTCTTCGAGGAACAAACTAATGTTCTTCTATTGCAAGGGTAGCCAAATATGTGTCCTGCACATAAGTGTACTTGTGTTGTAAAGTTCATATATATTTGTAGATAATTTATTGTTGAATGTGTACAAATAGCTTTGTAAGCGTGGGGTGCGTTGCACCATGTGAGTCCTTTTCGTTAGCCTGGCCATTTTTTCCTTGGTGCCTTGCCGACCTACCAGGTGCGTTGCAGCTGGGTAGGGTTTGTACTAAGGGGTTCGATTGATGTGCCAGCTACTCAGGATATCGTGTTACTGGTTCGAAGAACAGAAGTATGGGTGGCGCAACCCCCGAGTATAAAAATTGACAAAGTAAAGGAGAACACGGAGTTTTGGGGCACTTAGCTTTTATTTATTCGAAGAAAATAGTGTGAGGTACAATGTGCGGCTAAGTAGCCTTGGCTGAGTAGCCTTGTTTGCGATGTAAAAGTAAAACTACTAGGGGTAGAAGCGTCGTAGTTGTGCGACATTCCAAGGGTTGGAGTATGCGACTCTCGTCTCCAGATCTTTAAGGCGATAGGCGCCACTTGGGATTACTTCTATAATCATGTACGGTTCTTCCCAGGGGGACTCGAGCTTGAGGTGCCCCTGTTGCTTCAGTCGCGGGACCAAGTCACCTTCGACGAAGGATCTGGGGCGAAGCCTTCTACTGTGGTAGTTGCGCAGGTTCTGCTAGTAGATCGTTGATCTTTCCGCGGCGATTTCCCTTGCTTCGTCAAGGAGGTCGACGGAATCCTCGAGTGTGAGGGATGACTCTTGTTCGCTGTAAGCGACCACACGCGGCGCTTACCGTACCTTAGCTGGTAGCACTGCCTCTGCTCCGTGCACCATAAAGAATGGCGTGTAGCCCGTGGCGCTGTTTGGAGTTGTACGTAGACTCCAGAGTACGGATTGCAGCTCTTCTGGCCAGCAACCCGCCGCTTGTTCGAGTGGTTGCAGGAGTCGCTTCTTGATGCCGCCGCAGACGAGTCCGTTTGCTTTTTTCACCTGATCGTTGGTCTGTGGATGCGCTACTGAGGTGTAGCTGATGTTGATCCCTAGGTTCTCGCTGAATTCTTGGAACTCCTTGGATGTGAAGTTCGTCCCGTTGTCGGTAATAATGCTGTGCGGCACGCCGAAGCGGTAGACGATGGACTCGAAGAACTTGACGGCGTTGTGCCCTGATTGGTTGGTCATTGGCATGGCCTCGATCCACTTGGTGAATTTGTCGACTGCCACCAAGAGGTAGACGTAGCTTCCACGCGAGGATCTTGGCAGCTTGCAAACCACATCAAGCCCCCATCGTGCGAAAGGCCAGGCCAATGGAATAGGCCGTAGCTCTGCGCCTGGTGCGTGTGGCTTGTCCGTGAATTGCTGGCAAGCATTGCATTTTTGGACTATGTCCTTGGTGTCGCGCATGGCCGTGGGCCAGTAAAATCCAGCTCGTAGAGCTTTGGCGACGAGGGCGCGACTGCCTGTGTGGTGCCCGCAGGTCCCTTCATGGATGTCGAGGAGTATTGCTCTTCCGTCAGCCATGGAGACGCATCGTTGTAGGACTCATGTGATGCTGCATTTATACAGTTCGCCGTTGAGAACGGCGAATGCCTTGGAGCGCCGCGCGATGTGTCGTGCATCTGTCGGATCGTCCAGTAGTCTCTTGCTGAGGAGGTACGTAATGTATGGCTGCGTCCAAGATTGCTCGATCATCATGACGCTCATTGGTACCTCGAGTCCTGTGTCCAGCTCCAAGTCATCGAGTGCCATTGGCTCATTGGGTGGCGTAGCCCCCGAGTCCGTTGCTGCGCTTCTTTTCGTCTCTATGGCCTTTGGCTTGATGGAGCGTTCGCATATGCGCTCGAGAAATACCCCAGGTGGTATGGGGGCGCAGGTAGAGCCTATGTTGGCGAGTGTGTCCGCCTCCTCGTTGCTTTCGCGACCTATGTGTCGCAACTCGCAACCATCAAAGTCTCCCTCGAGTGTATCGTAGAGGTCGCGGTACGCGATCATGTTGTCGTTCAGTGCGTCGCACTCGTGCATTGTTTGGTTGACGACCAATTTGGAGTCGCCATATATGATGAGCCTTTTGGCGCTGCAACCTTTCGCCATCCTCATCCCATGTAACAGGGCCTCGTATTTAGCCTCGTTGTTTGAGGCTGTGAACTGCATTCGCAGGATATATTTCAGCTTGTCCCCTTGAGGTGATGTCAATATGACACCTGCACCTGCTCCATCTTTCCGTTTGGACCCATCGAAGTGCATTGTCCAGAGGTAGGACATATCTGGCTTGTCCGAGAGCTGGTTCTCCATCCAGTGCACGAGAAAGTCAGGAAGCACTTGCGACTTGATGGCGTTGCGTTTTTCGTATGTGATGTCTCGTGGAGACAACTCTATTCCCCAAAGCGCGACTCGCCCCGTGACGTCGAGGTTAGTGAGGATATGCCCCAACGGGGCGTCGTTGACTACCACGATTGGGTGTTCCTGGAAGTAGTGGCGTAGTCGTCGGGCGGTCATTAGGACGCCGTACGCCAGATTCTGGTAGTGCGGGTACCACTGTTTTCTTGGCGTGAGGACCTCGCTGAGGTAGTATACCGGACGTTGTACGCCGTGGACTTTGTCTTCCTCGCCTCGCTCGACGACGAGCACTGTGTTGACCACCTGGTTGGTGGCGGAGATGTACAGCAACAATGGTTCCCTTTCTCGTGGAGTCACCAGTACCGGCGAGGTGGATAGCAAGCGCTTGAGATCTTCGAATGCTTCTTGTGCTTCATTGGTCCACTCGAATTTTTCGGCTTTGCGGAGGAGCTGGTAGAAGGGAAGTGCCTTTTCACCCATCCGACTGATAAATCGACTGAGGGCCACGATTTGTCCGGCCAGTTGCTGGACGCCTCTTATGTTCTTCGGCTTCTCCATGGCCACTATGGCTTTTATCTTCTTCGGGTTCGCCTCGATCCCCCTCGCGGAGATGAGGTATCCGAATAGCTGCCCAGATGGTACGCCGAAGGCGCATTTGTGCGGATTGAGCTTGATCCGGTAGCGATCGAGGTTGACGAAGGTTTCGCGCAAATCATCGCTTAGAGAGGCTTCCTCCTTGGTCTTGATTACTATGTCATCGACATAGACTTGGATGTTGCGACCTAGTTGTTCCTTGAGGCAAGCCTGCATGCATCGCTGGTAGGTGGCTCCCGCGTTTTTTAGCCCGAAGGGCATTGCGTTGTAGTAGAACACACCAAAGGGCATTGTAAACGCTGTTTTCTCCTGATCTTCCTCCTTCATTCGAATTTGGTTATAGCCTAAGTAGGTGTCGAGGAAGCAGAGGCGCTCGCATCCCACGGTGGAGTCGATGATCTGGTCGATCCGTGGCAGCGGAAAGTGATCTTTTGGGCAGTGCTTGTTTAAAGAAGTGAAGTCCACACATATCCGTAGGATGTCTGTGTCCTTTTTTGGTACCAGCACCGTATTGGCGAGCCAAGTGCTTTCCTTGATATCGCGTATGAACTTGGCCTCGAGGAGTCTGTTGATCTCCATTCCGACTGCCTGCGCTCGTGGCTCAGACAGTCGCCTGATTGTTTGCTTGACTGGCCTTGCGTCGGGGTTGACGTTGAGTGCGTGCTCGGCGAATTCCCTGGGAACTCCTGGCATGTCCGCAGGACACCAGGAAAAAATTTCCGAGTGCTCACGGAGGAATTCGACGAGCGCGAGTTCCTATGCGGGACTCAAGTTGTTGGCAATGAGGGCCGTCTTGGAGGGATCTGATGGATGGACCTGCACCTTCTTTGTGTGCACGGATGAGTCGAAGGAGAGATCAGGTGAGCTTGGCCTACTCAAGGGAGGTAGACTGTTGTTTGTCGTCTCTTTCAGTTTTGCGAGTTCCTCCTGCATGCCGAAGGACTGGGAGATTCTGTTGAATTCCCTGTCGCAAGCGTCAGATCGCTCAAAGTTCCTGTTGATTGTTATGACGCCATTGGGACCTGGCATTTTCATCTGCAGGTAAGCGTAGTGGGTACTGCCATGAACCTGGCAAATGCGACGCGCCCAAGGATGCAATGGTATTGTGAGGGCCAGTCGACGACCTCAAAGTCGATGCGCTCGCGCCGGAAGTTCTTCGGCGTGCCAAAGATGACGTCGAGGTTGATTTTGCCCAGGGGGTATATGCCTTTCCCTGGGACGATGCCGTGGAACATTGTGTCCGATGCCTCCAAGAAGGTTAGAGGGATCCTCATTGCTCGCAAGGTACTCACGAATATGAGGTTGATGCCGCTTCTGCCATCCATGAAGACGCGACTCATGTCGAAGCCTCCAATTTGCGCCTCGAGTATGAGGGGGCAATGACCTGGGCGAGGTACTTGAGGCGGGTGGTCATGTTTGTCGAAGGTAATGCACGACTCGCTGCAACTGAGGTACTCAGTGGTGGATGGTGGCGAGTGCGTGGCCAAGTTGACTTGGCGAGTGATGGCCTTTTGCACCCTGTTGGAGGGGCGCCCCTTTTGGATCATCATGGTACCCATGGCCCGTGGGTATGGTTTGCCTCCGTGGTGCTGGTCCGGTGCAGCTCCATTCGGGGGTGGCCCAGGTGGTGGTGGTGGTGCGCCATGTGCCACGGCACCTGGAGCGGCTCCGTAGCCTCTTTCGACTACGTTGCGGTTCATCCGAACCAATCCCTCGTGTAGCTTGAGGAACTCGCGGCAGTCCTTGAGGAGGTGGCTGGACTTTCTCTTGCCATCATGCTTGTCGATGTAGAAGTGTACCGTGCATGGCCTGGACAGTTTGTCCTCGATGGAGGTCGCGGGTGCCTCATCACGAGTGCGGTGTTGCCATACTTGCATGCTTTTCCCGGAGTCACGGTATCCGCCGCTGCGGTATCCGCTGTTGCGGTTATCGTCGCGTCTATCGGCGTAGCCGGCTGCGACCATGTTGACGTCATCGCGATCGTCGTAGATGCGCATGCGACGCTTGCCCTGGCGGTCGCGTATGCGTTCGAGTTCTGCCTCCTCGTCCGAGTGAACGCGATTCTTCACCGAATCTTCTCCATCGGCCCACAGATTCACGATCTCCATCAGGTGGTCGGGTGTCTGGGCTTTGAGCGGCCTAGCTCCTCCCTGAGTTCCATGCGGCGGACACCAACGTTGAATGCATCAATCGTGCGGTCTTCCGAGATGTTCTCCGCGGAGTTCTTGATGATGGACCACCTTTGGATGTAAGAGCGCAGCGATTCGCCAGATCTTTGCTGGCAGCATCTCAGTTCTTCGATTGAGGCAAGCCGTTTGTACGTGCCCTTAAAGTTGCGCACGAAGCTGTAGACCAGCTCATCCCAACTGCGAATGGATCCGTGTGGGAGGTTATTGAGCCATGCCCGGGCGGTGCCCTGCAGCTGTAGCTGCAAGCATTGCATGGCAGTACTTTGACTACCTCCGTGTAGCCTGACGGAGGAGATGTGGTCCTCTAGCCAGATCTTGGGGTCTTGTAGACCGTCGAATTTCGGGTTCTCCGATGGGAGTTTAAACCATTTAGGCATTCGCTTCTGCCTAATGGCTCTGCTGAAGCATCTGGCGCCGCAGAGCTCCCCATCCTCTTCTTCCGAGTCGGTCGACCGAGCACGCCGTGCCCTTGACTTGTCGATCTTGCGTTGTGTGAGGTCGTCATGCACATCGTAGTCGCGATCGTGTCGCCGTGAGCGGCGGCGTCGAGACAGGTCGTGACTGTCATCGCTGGACGAGGGCGAGGAGTAGCGCTTTGCCCTTTTTTGGGTCTGGTACCGGCTCCTTGTCGAGGGCGGCCTCGATTATCCCCAAGCACGTGATCGTAGATCGGTGCATGGCCGCTCGGGGGTCTCCAGCTGGCGGCTGGTTATTGAGGAGGTTCATGGTGGCTGTTGTCACCGCGGCCTATGGTGTACTGGGAACAACGTTGCCTCTCGTGTCGACTGTCATAGAGCCGAAGTTGAGGACTTTCACGGCCTCTATGCGCTCTTGTTCGGTGAGGTGAGCCATCCGTGACTGCCTCTTCTTGGCGAGGTACTCGTTGCCTCTTGAGGAGGATCCTCCATAGGAGGAAAGCCCAGCACGACGAAGGCTTGATTCATCCGCTGCCTTTTTACGTTCCTCAAGTTGCACGATTGCTTGTTTTTGGCGCTTGAATTCCTCTTTTAGGAGCCAGTGGGAGCCCATCAGCAGTTCCTGCGGGGACCCGAAGGGTAGAGGTGCACCCCGTAGGGCTTCGCGGCAGCGATCCCACTCTTGCTCGTTGAGCCTGATCACGACGCGTTCGCCGGTTTGCTCGTTGATCATGCTAGGTGGTTCGACTTCCCCTCCGTTGCCACCGTTACCGCCGTTGCCGCCGTTGGGTGGGTCGGTGCCGTTGCCGGTGTTACCACCGTTGCCGCGATTGGGTGGATCGGTGCCGTTGCTGGTGTTACCACCATTGCCGCGATTGGCGGAGGTGTTGCCTGCGTTGATGACGGCGCACATGAAGTGATTAGGGAAGTTGTTGCTTCCACAACTTTCGGATCCGGAACCGTAGGTTCCATCTTCAGTGGCTAGATCGCTTAGATCGGAGTCGCGACTGGTGTCGCTGACCGTGTTCTCGACTGCCACCGGAGCGTTGAGCTCGCTGAGGGTGCCGATCGATGGAGGAAACCATGATGCCGGGGCAATCGCCGGTGTTGTCGGCTGATCAGGCATGCGAAGCGTGCCCATTTGACCAACTTGGAAGCGGAAGCTCCCAATCGCCAGGCTGATTCCGTCGCCCACGGACTCGAAGGCCGGGCGAGTGGTCGGCGTGTGGACGGTGAAGTCGAAGGCGCCGAAGAGCTGGCGAATCTCCGCTGTTGCGGAGTTGTAGATCGCAGTTGATGGGGCCGAAGAAGCCGCAACATCAGCACTCCCAATTCCCACAGACGGCGCCAATTGACGAGGGTTTCACTCGTCAATGCCCATTGTTATGGACTTGGGTTTTGGAGAAGGAGGGAGAGCTGGACACATCTATCGGCTAGCAAACAAGCACATAGGGGACAAAGGATTTACCCAGGTTCAGGCCTCGTAGAGGTCCCTACTCCTGCTTGTCTGCTCGTGGAATTATTGAGGGAGTCGAAAGTTACAATGGTGCGCAGATGTAATCTGGCAAAGGTTGTGGAAACTAGGGTTGCGTGTGTCCTTCTCGCCGCCCCCTCCTAGCCTTTATATAGATAGGCTAGGTCTCGGGTAGCAGGTTGATTCGGTTACAAGTTAGGGTTTTCCCTTTAATCTTTCTATCTTTAGCTTCTTCTTGTTCTTCAAGCAATCGAGAGTCCGTAGGTTACTCGAGTCCCTCCATCCGGGCCTTGGCGACACCGTGGGCCGGTACGTATTTGGATCGTATATACCAAGCTCGAGTACCTGTAGGGTATACCCATGTCAGGGACCTTCCAAGTGTAATTTGTCTTTTTCCTGCACATTCAATAACAAGATAATCAGTAGAAATCATTTTCCCAAGGATCTTTGTAAACACTCCTTCAACTATTCCAATAGGTAATATTGTAGCATTATTAGCAAGAGATATTTCTTTTCCTCCTTCAGAAAGCCCCCAAAGATTCAAAGATTCATAAATATCTTTGGGCATAAGACAAAATTCAGACATGATATCACAACGAGCTTGAAAAGTTTCATTATTTATATCAATCTTTATTGTGGGGAGCCACTTTGATTGTTAAAAAATTATTGGGACATAGTTATGATGCTCTCTAAGCGTGTTATAACAATCATTTAAACTAGTAGTGTGGGTCTCAAGAGTGTTCAATCTAGCAAATATGTTTGTGAAAGAAATATCAGTTTTACTAGGCAAGTTGTAAGTAAAGACCAATTTATTTATAGAATTAACAACATCATCCTCATTGCATTGGAGGAAATCTCCTCCCACAACAGCATCTAAAGCATATCTATAGCAAAGAGCAATTCCAAGGTAAAAACTGCTAAGGAACAAGCTTTGAGTCATTCTAGGCTCAGTTGTTTCATGTAGATCAGAGATTCTAGACCAAGCTTCCTTGAAGCTTTCCTCAATTCCTTGTTTAAAAGTGAAAATCATTTCCTCAGGTGAAACAGTGGTTGGGGCAAGGATAGACATAATGACAACTTAACATAGGAACTATTTTTTTGTGTGTTTTCAATAAAGAAACAAGCAAACAAAACAAAAGTAAACTAAGCAAAACAAAAATAACAAAGTAAAGAGATTGGTTATGAGGGACTCCCCTTGTGAAGATGTCCTTGACTCACCGGCAACGACGCCAGAAAAAGAATTTGATAGCGCGTGGTTGTAGCATCCCAATTGTCTAACAATTGTAATGCTACTAGCCTAGTCTATATATATGCTACTTCCTACATATAATTGTTGCATCATCATTATATCATGCTCATGTCATCATGCCACCTTGCATTTGAGCATCATATAAAACCCTTTTTGTTTTGGTTCTTCTCTCATATGCATTGTTAATTGTATTTGCCTCTTGATATTGTATTTGGTTCTTGATATATTGTTCAAATGCCCAAGTTGAGTTGGGGGCATCTCTTTTGTTAACTCCACCACCTTTCTTGTCATCACCCCATCTTTCCACCATTCCATTATCCATGAGCTTGCAATTGTTTTTCCTTTGGGTTTTTACCTCTAGCTCATATGGGTTGGGATGGATCCAATTCTTTTTCCACATGCTCTCATCTTAGCATCATGTTGTTTTCACATTATTGATATATGAGAGCCACTTGGCCACCTTTGCATGCCTCGTGAGTGGAACCATTTTTTTTCTAGCTTCCATATGGATTATTATGGATTTATGCTCATGTGGGAATATTTTTGGGACTATTAAACATCTAGTGGAATATACACACTAGTAATTCCCAATTATAATCCAATGTGATCATCTCCATCTACTCCACTTGGAATTCCTTCTAAATTCTTTTGCTTAGGCCTTATTCCAATTTTGGGAATGCATAATAATAATGCCATGTACTATTCACAAGAATCAACATGGCAATAAATATTTTGCATGGGCCATGCAAGTGCCACCTTTTCTAGCATTTGGTTTTTATTTGAATTTTGAGTGGATCTTTTATAAAACCACATCCCTCTCTCTCTCTTTTCCTCATGATCTTGCTTGATCTAGGTTTGGAGCATGCATGCTTCTAAAACCCTAGCTCTCACCCCTCTTTCTCTAATCCTCTATCTAAGTTCCCTCTAATCACCTACCCCATCATCACCATACCCCTCTACCCCACTCTCTAAACCACCCCATCTAACCCTAACCCTCACACCCCCCCCTTCTAAGCAAAACCCTAAGCTACCCTACCCTCTCTCGGCCTCTCTCCTCTCCCCTCCTTGCTGGCCCCACCTGGCCACCCTGGCCCACCTAGCTGCCACCCAAACCAAACCCTACCCGAGCCATACCCCCTCTCCCTCCTACCCTAGCTCCAACCCTAGCATCTACCTGAGGCTACCCCTCTCTCTCTCCCTGCGTGCCCCACCAGCCGAGCCTCCCCCTGCCTCCTTGGCCTCGCTTCTGGTCCCACCTGGAAGCCACCCCCCTGCCAGCTGCCCTGCCCTGCCCGACGAGCACGTGAGGAAGGAGGGAGAAAAGTGGCCGAGCCACCTTTTCCCTCTACCTGCTCCCCACGGCACCTTCCTCCCCCCCTCTCTGCTTTATCCTCTCCTCCACGTCTCCTGCGTCCCCCAGATCCGCCCTAGGGCCTGCCTCGCCCCTCTCCTCTCCATCGCCACCGCCTACCCCCCCAACGCCGGCCACCATCGGCCTCCTCTGATCCCCCTCTTCCAGCCGGTGGCGTGGTGATTGTTGGTGTCGAGGAAGGCCGTGGAGCTCCCCTACGTCGCCCTGTACGCGGAGCCGAGCAGGAGGAGCACCAGAGCGCCGGTACCAGCGCCGGCCGAAGCGGAACCCTAGTCCTCGGTCCGTCTGTGTCGTCGCCGCTCCACTGCGCCTCGATCCGATCCGACCACACCGACACACCCTCGGTGAGCTACGCAACCTCCCTGACATGGTCCCCTTCGCCGTGAAGCCCTAGATCCGCCAGCCCTTACGTCGAACGCCCTCTGCGCGCCGCCGCACGTTTCTGTCTGCTCGCTCTCGCCGCACAGAACCATACCTAGGCCGCGCCCACCTCCCTGACACCTACCCCGCCCTAGCCCAGCAGTGGCCGCCTCCGCGCGCACGCCCAGGTCCCGTGTTCGAGCCCCGCGCGCGCCGCGCTGCGTCGGTCGTGCACCGATCGGTCGTCAGCGTCGGGAAGAAGCACAGTACGGGCACCCTTTTGCGCATAACCCCTGTCTCTTTTTCTGCATCAATCCGCGGTACTTTTTGGCCCACCAGTCAGCCGCCGAGCAATCTTGCAAAAGAGCCCCCCCCCCCGTTTCTCTGGCCTCAACCCGCGCTCCCCCGCTGTGCCACGTGGCAGCCCCGCACTCACCCTCTGTCACGTGGGGCCGCAGTTCCTGTCGGGCCCGCCTGTCACTCTCTGTGGCTGGCAGCAGCCGTGGTGAGAAATCTTTTCCTGCGCGCTGTGCTGCTGAGTCAGCGCTGGACCCACCTGTCATAGTCTGTGGCTAGCTAATCCTGTGTAGAAAAAGTATTTCTCTGTATCTGTTTTAATTCAAATCTTTTTCAAATTAATTCAAATTCAAATTTAAATCTGTTTTTAAATAACTTTTAAAATATAAATCCAAATAATACAAATAATATATGTTTTCAAATCAGAAAAATATGAGGAATTCAAATATGCCATTCAAAATATATTTTGAACATGTAAAATTCCAAGTTAATTTAAATTACAACAAAATGCCCTTTTATCTTAATTAATTAATAACTTTTGTTTTATAAGTCCAAAGTTGACAAATGATATGTCTAAAATGATTAGCTCGACGAGACCTTTCTGTTTATGCATTCCATCATCTGTTTTGCAGCATGCATCATATAAATATAATGGGTACAGCAACTATTTTGAGGTTAAAATGTGGTCAAAACTCAATTAAGTGCTTTATTATTGTATTCCACACCTCACCCATGCCATGCTACATTAATGCCATGCAAATTGTGCATCATTCATCATGGCATGATTGTTTGCTTGTCACATTTAATTCATATGCTTGCGCACTTTATTTATGTTGGCCCTTGTTTGTTTGGTTCTTCTTCGAATAGACGCTGAGCAGGGGATATACCGAGAGAACCAGGAGCCCTACCCAGATCCTTCTCTCGCTTCAACTGAGCTGCCAGGCAAGCACTACCACATGCTTGCATACATATAGTACCTATTGCCTCTATCTTACTCTTGCATCATTGAGTCGCGATTGCATTAAACTGAATCCCAACTATTGCATAGCCTTTACTTTTAAAACCCACTGAAGCTTGTTCCTCCATCCCATGAGCCCTTACTACAGGAGTTGTTTGAGCCATGCGAGTCGTAGAACAGCATGTGTAGGGTATGTGAGAGTCTGATGGATAACGAGGTACCCAAACAACTTAACCTGAGTAGTAATGGGATAACTAATGAAAGTGGCATCGGTGAGCAATATCTGTTATTTGGTTTTTATGCTCACTTGTGTCCCGTAGGACCCCGAGTACTTGATTCCTGTTCCTTGAATATTCGCGCTATCCACATCCGGGAGGCTTATGAACCCCCCTGAGCCAGAGCTTGATTCATTCTTATTTCTTGGGGCCACAAACTAGTTTGAGGTTTTATTTACTATCCTGTACTTATGCCATGCTTTACTGCTTTATTTAAATTGTGCGAGGTACTGCACACTGTACTGTTTAGGAAAGCGGAGTGTTTTCGCGGTGTCGACAAGCCCAGTCACATTTTCGGGTTCCCAGTCGTTCACAGCCACTGGCGCAAACCTTGAGGCCGTCTCGGAGTCAGCTAACTTCGTTGCGGGTAGCTCAATGGGGTGGCCCCCTGAAATATTTCTGAATCCTGTAATTGCTTTGTCATGACTGCCTCGTTGGGTTTTGATTTGGTTTTTCCGAGGCATATCGAGTGTGTGTTGCTATTTGTGCACCCCTGCAGGGTAAAACTTTCTGAAAGCCGTGTCCGCGGTTATGGACGACTTGGAGCACAGTTTCTCGATCATAGACAAGAATAACTAAAGTACCGCTTCTAAATTGACTAAATAACTGACTAGTAAATAGTGCAACACTCATGGAATGGTTAATAAAACTGCCAACGGATGGGGGGGTTGTTCGTCCGCTTCCTCGTCGGTAAGCGAGGAGGAGGATGGATCTGTGGATATTACCGTTATAACTGTTATAACTGTTGTTATTAATTCACGGACATCCGTCTATCTCTGGTTAGGCGGATGGTTAGCGAGTATCTATAGAATTGCTAGGGTTTATCTTTTGCTGCAATTACGTCACCCCAGGTTGTGTCCCCTTTAGAGGCATAAAGACTTGCTGAGTACCCCTAGGGTCTCACACGATAAATTATTGGTTCAGATGAACAGGTACCCTCGCAATATGGATACTGGGTGGAGGAGACGGACGATGTGGGCAACGATCATTCGGTGTAGAGATTCCGGGAACGGGGATCCGTGAGATCTGTGGGCGGGATGTGCTTATTTATGGGGCATCTTATGCCGATTTTCTTCTTATCCGTACTCGGATTTTGTCTTCCGCTTCAGCCTGATACTCTGTTGATTGATGTATGAGGAGATATCCTAAACTATTATATCTATCTAGGATATTTGGATCTTGCCGTATGGCGTTGCTATATTTCCTTTCTTTTTAGATGGAATGGCTCTGATGTACTGTTGTATGGTGGCTTGCATACATACTCATTTGTGTATGTAGTTGATCCCTTCGCCTGCCGATTACGCCGCCCGTTCTTGTCCCGATGTTTGGAAATGGTTGGGATGGCCGAAAGGTCTACCTGTGAGTGGCATTTGGGCCCCACCGTACTATTTCAACCATTTCCGTTCATCCAGGCTTGTAACTAGGAGCGTAATTCACCGAGGTAGTTACAATTGGTATCAGAGACATCCCGCCCTTCAGGGTCTCAGCCAAATGGTCGTTGTCAGTCTAGCAAATATTTTGGTAGCTATGTATACTAGGGAAAAACAAAACGCGAGAGTAGGACTGCTTCCACTTTTCTTCTTACCCAACCATCCACCCTTTTCTGGTAAGGAAGTGTAACGTTTTCAATCCTCTTCTTAAAATTCAAACTAGGATTCACGTGTTCTGGGTTTCCGTAGTACCATAGGTTGTGTGTGTGAGTGTGTGTGTGTGTGTGTAATTCCTTGTCTATCTGTTGCATCCAACATGTTATCTTTATCTGCCTTTGGGTTATCAACTGTTGGTACATTCCATACTGACAGGCTTTTGAAAACCGTCGCGATCTATCTGACTCCTTGTTAACCGGTGCCATCTTCTTAAGGGTGTCCTTCCTTCTAGCAAGTCCACATTCTGTGAAATCATCTGTTGCTAATCTCTACCTGTTAAGTGGTTTTGCGCATCTATTGGTATTTTAATGCCGAAAAATGCGGAAAACTTTTCTTTGATGCATCTGTGTTTCCACACTCCTTTCCAGTCGTGAGTGAAACATCATCTATCTTCCTTTTATCAGCATGTCCATGCTAACTCATTCTTTTGTCACCGGCGCTTAATCCTGGAGTTTCTTTTCATCTCCTTTTCTCTTGGGCTAATTACATAACATGTGTCGATCCGATGCTGGTGATCGTAATTTGGCTCTCGGCATAGCTATATTCCACTCATGATAAGTGTCGATTAGAATATGGAAAAATGCTATCAACCGTCACCATCTGGAGGATAAGGTTATCTCCTGTGATTTTGAGTACACCGTGATCATATCGATGCATATTCAAGCATCTTTGGCAATCCGGAGTTTCTCAAAGCACTACGGCGGTCTATCATCTGTCCATCATGCTGCACACCTTTCTGAACTCCATATCTGCAAAATTCTCTTTGATACGAGGGAATTGCATCTTTTCGCTTCTGATAGCTTTGCTTAAGGTATGATCTATCATCTTCTCTTTATCCAAGATCTCTTTATCCTTGTAACCGGTGATCCAATCGACAATGTGAATCAGGTGACATCTCTTTTTCTTCCGAAGGACCAGATAATCTATGCTTCCAGTGCATCTTCTTCAACACGAACCCGTGATCTTAATATTGATCTTTCTAAGAGCGTTGAGCTCAGAAAGTGTTTCGAGCATTTGTTCGTCTCTTCCGCCTCTAGAACTTGATATTCTGGAAATATCCTGTTAATCCACGGTGGTATATGTTGATAATATGCTTTCCTATTCGATATCAATGGAAGAACATGGAAGATCATCGGTGTCTCTTTCTCTCAAGCTTTGTGAACACTGCCTGTGTGCAAAGGTCTCAAAGTGAGATTTCTGGCTTCTTGAAGTCACCTATCTCGGCCACGTCCTTCTGCTAAATAGATTACTTCAATTCTGGAATTAGCAAGTCCATTGTTAATCCCATCCTCCATCTTCAGCCAATCCGGAGTCGTTCCTTGTTGGCAAGTTATCATCGTCGTTCCGCCGAAGATTTCATCAAGATTGCTAAATCTTTCCCAATCATCTCAAGAAGAACATGGATTTCTTTCACCTCAGTCTCGTCAAGTGATCTCTCGAAACCCTCTCGATCTATCATCTATGCTCAACCCACCGGAGGCCATGAAGACTTTCCAGATCTTTCGTAATCCTTCTGTGCAAGTGGTGCTATCTTTTCCTTTATCTGTGGAATCTTGCAGTTGTTCTCCGTAATCTTCCTTCATATTTCCGGTGGCTTGGTACTTCCGACATGACGACAACATCATCATCTTTATCTATCTTGAATTCGGTGAATCGTTTGCATCTATCCTTGTTTTCTAACGGAGTTCCATGAGTTATCCTTGTCAATACCTTCAGTCTGTTTCGGTAGTTGGGTTGCATGGTTTTCTTATTCATGTGCGGAGTAATGCTTTGAGTGCGGGATGGAGTAGCTACCATACCACTACTCTTATCATTCGCTCTTGTACATTGAATTGGTGAATTAATGTGATCTCACTCATTCCACGGAAGTTAGAAGTGGCCTTTATCCCTCGATACTTTTACTTCCGTTCTTGTTTTTCCGGAGTGTTCTCTCGAAGAAAATAATCAATAATCTCTTGTTGGTGATCTCGTCTTTCCTACACGGAGCAGAATCTTCAATTATCTGGTGGAAACAAACGCAAACTCTTTTCTGTCCTCGTCTTTCTACCGGTGCTCGGCATCCCCAAACAAGATGAAAGGAAGCTATCTCTCTCTTTGTTTCATCAATTCTTTTTCTGAGGTAAAGCCATCTATGGTTGGTGCCATCAGCCGCAAATCTATCGCGTTAGCCTCAAGGCTAAGGAAAGCAATAAGTATCTCTACAATAAACTCCAGATCCTCCATAATCTTTGCTTCTCAGGATTCCACCATGATCTGTCTTCACATCCATCTCTGGAAGTTATATCCGCGCACCTCAATTGCGAGATCCTTTGGGTCTTACCGGCGCAAGAAGAATCTAATCCGACGATGTCTAACTAAATCTTTCTGTTGATATCAAGGGACTCTATTGTTTGAAGACAATATTGTTTCCGAACTTCATTTCTCAAATCCGAGAGAAGATACGATGCTATTGTCATAGTGGTTCAAACCTCTCCAATCTAGATCTTTTTCTTACGGCGAGACAAAGATTCATCCTCTCTCGTATCAGTAAATCTTTAATCTTAACGGTGTGTCTTTCTTTATCCATGATACATCATCTTGTCCCTTCTTTCACAAGTGGTTCCATTCTCTTATCTTGTTTCTCGAGAAAACCGGAGCTATGTCCATCCTATCCTTCTTGTCTCACGACAATCCTTCAACTCTTCTAACCGTTGTTTCTCTAGCAAAACGCAAGACTCGCAACAAGTCTAGCAAGTTTTGCAAGGTGTAGTGGTCGCACCATTCCGTTGTTCATCAACTTGGGAATGTGAGGGTCACCTTCGTCCGAACAACCGCCTCTCCTTGTGTTGTTTTCTTTTTCCTAGGAATCTCGGGGCGAGATTCTTGTTTAGTGGGGGAGAGTTGTAGCATCCCAATTGTCTAACAATTGCAATGCTACTAGCCTAGTCTATATATATGCTACTTCCTACATATAATTGTTGCATCATCATTATATCATGCTCATGTCATCATGCCACCTTGCATTTGAGCATCATATAAAACCCTTTTTGTTTTGGTTCTTCTCTCATATGCATTGTTAATTGTATTTGCCTCTTGATATTGTATTTGGTTCTTGATATATTGTTCAAATGCCCAAGTTGAGTTGGGGGCATCTCTTTTGTTAACTCCACCACCTTTCTTGTCATCACCCCATCTTTCCACCATTCCATTATCCATGAGCTTGCAATTGTTTTTCCTTTGGGTTTTTACCTCTAGCTCATATGGGTTGGGATGGATCCAATTCTTTTTCCACATGCTCTCATCTTAGAATCATGTTGTTTTCACATTATTGATATATGAGAGCCACTTGGCCACCTTTGCATGCCTCGTGAGTGGAACCATTTTTTTTCTAGCTTCCATATGGATTATTATGGATTTATGCTCATGTGGGAATATTTTTGGGACTATTAAACATCTAGTGAATATACACACTAGTAATTCCCAATTATAATCCAATGTGATCATCTCCATCTACTCCACTTGGAATTCCTTCTAAATTCTTTTGCTTAGGCCTTACTCCAATTTTGGGAATGCATAATAATAGTGCCATGTACTATTCACAAGAATCAATATGGCAATAAATATTTTGCATGGGCCATGCAAGTGCCACCTTTTCTAGCATTTGGTTTTTATTTGAATTTTGAGTGGATCTTTTATAAAACCACATCCCTCTCTCTCTCTCTTTTCCTCATGATCTTGCTTGATCTAGGTTTGGAGCATGCATGCTTCTAAACCCTAGCTCTCACCCCTCTTTCTCTAATCCTCCATCTAAGTTCCCTCTAATCACCTACCCCATCATCACCATACCCCTCTACCCCACTCTCTAAACCACCCCATCTAACCCTAACCCTCACACCCCGCCCCCTTCTAAGCAAAACCCTAAGCTACCCTACCCTCTCTCGGCCTCTCTCCTCTCCCCTCCTTGCTGGCCCCACCTGACCACCCTGGCCCACCTAGCTGCCACCCAAACCAAACCCTACCCGAGCCATACCCCCTCTCCTTCCTACCCTAGCTCCAACCCTAGCATCTACCCGAGGCTACCCCTCTCTCTCTGCCTGCGTGCCCCACCAGCCGAGCCTCCCCTGCCTCCTTGGCCTCGCCTCTGGTCCCACCTGGAAGCCACCCCCTGCCAGCTGCCCTGCCCTGCCCCGACGAGCACGTGAGGAAGGAGAGAGAAAAGTGGCCGAGCCACCTTTTCCCTCTACCTGCTCCCCACGGCACCTTCCTCCCCTCCTCTCTGCTTTATCCTCTCCTCCACGTCTCCTGCGTCCCCCAGATCCGCCCTAGGACCTGCCTCGCCCCTCTCCTCTCCATCGCCACCGCCTACCCCCCCAACGCCGGCCACCATCGGCCTCCTCTGATCCCCCTCTTCCAGCCGGTGGCATGGTGATTGTTGGTGTCGAGGAAGGCCGTGGAGCTCCCCTACGTCGCCCTGTACGCGGAGCCGAGCAGGAGGAGCACCAGAGCGCCGGTACCAGCGCCGGCCGAAGCGGAACCCTAGTCCTCGGTCCGTCTGCGTCGTCGCCGCTCCACTGCGCCTCGATCCGATCTGACCACACCGACACACCCTCGGTGAGCCACGCAACCTCCCTAACATGGTCCCCTTCGCCGTGAAGCCCTAGATCCGCCGGCCCTTACATCGAACGCCCTCTGCGCGCCGCCGCACGTTTCTGTCTGCTCGCTCTCGCCGCACAGAACCATACCTAGGCCGCGCCCACCTCCCTGACACCTACCCCGCCCTAGCCCAGCGGTGGCCGCCTCCGCGCGCACGCCCAGGTCGCGTGTTCGAGCCCCGCGCGCCCCGCGCTGCGCCGGTCGTGCACCGATCGGTCGTCAGCGCCGGGAAGAAGCATAGTACGGGCACCCTTTTGCGCATAACCCCCTGTCTCTTTTTCTGCATCAATCCGCGGTACTTTTTGGCCCACCAGTCAGCCGCCGAGCAATCTTGCAAAAGAGCCCCCCCGTTTCTCTGGCCTCAACCCGCGCTCCCCCGCTGTGCCGCGTGGCAGCCCCGCACTCACCCTCTATCACGTGGGGCCGCAGTTCCTGTCGGGCCCGCCTGTCACTCTTTGTGGCTGGCAGCAGCCGCGGTGAGAAATCTTTTCCTGCGCGCTGTGCTGCTGAGTCAGCGCTGGACCCACCTGTCATAGTCTGTGGCTAGCTAATCCTGTGTAGAAAAAGTATTTCTCTGTATCTGTTTTAATTCAAATCTTTTTCAAATTAATTCAAATTCAAATTTAAATCTGTTTTTAAATAACTTTTAAAATATAAATCCAAATAATACAAATAATATATGTTTTCAAATCAGAAAAATATGAGGAATTCAAATATGCCATTCAAAATATATTTTGAACATGTAAAATTCCAAGTTAATTTAAATTACAACAAAATGCCCTTTTATCTTAATTAATTAATTAATAACTTTTGTTTTATAAGTCCAAAGTTGACAAATGATATGTCTAAAATGATTAGCTCGACGAGACCTTTCTGTTTATGCATTCCATCATCTGTTTTGCAGCATGCATCATATAAATATAATGGGTACAGCAACTATTTTGAGGTTAAAATGTGGTCAAAACTCAATTAAGTGCTTTATTATTGTATTCCACACCTCACCCATGCCATGCTACATTAATGCCATGCAAATTGTGCATCATTCATCATGGCATGATTGTTTGCTTGTCACATTTAATTCATATGCTTGCGCACTTTATTTATGTTGGCCCTTGTTTGTTTGGTTCTTCTTCGAATAGACGCTGAGCAGGGGATATACCGAGAGAACCAGGAGCCCTACCCAGATCCTTCTCTCGCTTCAACTGAGCTGCCAGGCAAGCACTACCACATGCTTGCATACATATAGTACCTATTGCCTCTATCTTACTCTTGCATCATTGAGTCGCGATTGCATTAAACTGAATCCCAACTATTGCATAGCCTTTACTTTTAAAACCCACCGAAGCTTGTTCCTCCATCCCATGAGCCCTTACTACAGGAGTTGTTTGAGCCATGCGAGTCGTAGAACAGCATGTGTAGGGTATGTGAGAGTCTGATGGATAACGAGGTACCCAAACAACTTAACCTGAGTAGTAATGGGATAACTAATGAAAGTGGCATCGGTGAGCAATATCTGTTATTTGGTTTTTATGCTCACTTGTGTCCCGTAGGACCCCGAGTACTTGATTCCTGTTCCTTGAATATTCGCGCTATCCACATCCGGGAGGCTCATGAACCCCCCTGAGCCAGAGATTGATTCATTCTTATTTCTTGGGGCCACAAACTAGTTTGAGGTTTTATTTACTATCCTGTACTTATGCCATGCTTTACTGCTTTATTTAAATTGTGCGAGGTACTGCACACTGTACTGTTTAGGAAAACGGAGTGTTTTCGCGGTGTCGACAAGCCCAGTCACATTTTCGGGTTCCCAGTCGTTCACAGCCACTGGCGCAAACCTTGAGGCCGTCTCGGAGTCAGCTAACTTCGTTGCGGGTAGCTCAATGGGGTGGCCCCCTGAAATATTTCTGAATCCTGTAATTGCTTTGTCGTGACTGCCTCGTTGGGTTTTGATTTGGTTTTTCCGAGGCATATCGAGTGTGTTTTGCTATTTGTGCACCCCTGCAGGGTAAAACTTTCTGAAAGCCGTGTCCGCGGTTATGGACGACTTGGAGCACAGTTTCTCGATCATAGACAAGAATAACTAAAGTACCGCTTCTAAATTGACTAAATAACTGACTAGTAAATAGTGCAACACTCATGGAATGGTTAATAAAACTGCCAACGGATGGGGGGGTTGTTCGTCCGCTTCCTCGTCGGTAAGCGAGGAGGAGGATGGATCTGTGGATATTACCGTTATAACTGTTATAACTGTTGTTATTAATTCACGGACATCCGTCTATCTCTGGTTAGGCGGATGGTTAGCGAGTATCTATAGAATTGCTAGGGTTTATCTTTTGCTGCAATTGCGTCACCCCAGGTTGTGTCCCCTTTAGAGGCATAAAGACTTGCTGAGTACCCCTAGGGTCTCACACGATAAATTATTGGTTCAGATGAACAGGTACCCTCGCAAGATGGATACTGGGTGGAGGAGACGGACGATGTGGGCAACGATCATTCGGTGTAGAGATTCCGGGAACGGGGATCCGTGAGATCTGTGGGCGGGATGTGCTTATTTATGGGGCATCTTATGCCGATTTGCTTCTTATCCGTACTCGGATTTTGTCTTCCGCTTCCGCCTGATACTCTGTTGATTGATGTATGAGGAGATATCCTAAACTATTATATCTATCTAGGATATTTGGATCTTGCCGTATGGCGTTGCTATATTTCCTTTCTTTTTAGATGGAATGGCTCTGATGTACTGTTGTATGGTGGCTTGCATACATACTCATTTGTGTATGTAGTTGATCCCTTCGCCTGCCGATTACGCCGCCCGTTCTTGTCCCGATGTTTGGAAATGGTTGGGACGGCCGAAAGGTCTACCTGTGAGTTCCATTTGGGCCCCACCGTACTATTTCAACCATTTCCGTTCATCCAGGCTTGTAACTAGGAGCGTAATTCACCGAGGTAGTTACAGTGGTTGACGTGGGAGCTTCTTCTTCTTCAATCCCCGGCAAAGGCGCCAGAAAAATAGCTTGATGGCCCAAAATATATCTAGATCATTGGGGAACCCCAAGAGGAAGGTATGATGAGCACAACAGCAAGTTTTCCCTCAGTACAAAACCAAGGTTATCAATCCAGTAGGAGCAAGGAAACACCCCAAAGGTGTTGCTAGCTGAGCCTTGGCAGGGCGCACTACCGGTGCTAGTAGCAACGTGGAGATCTGCACAACACAACCACAGAACTTTGCCCCCAACTTGCGATGAGGTTGTCAATCTCACCGGTTTTGCTGAAAACAAAGGATTAAACGTATCAAATGGAAGGAAGTAATAGTTTGCAGAAAGTAAACACAAAGTAGTAAACAGTTTGATTGTAGATTGAATGTAAAAGAAAGGACTGGGGTCCATAGTTCACTAGAGGTGGCTCTCCTTAAGATAGATAACATGCTGGGTAAACAAATTACAGCAGGGCAATTGACAAACATCGAGAAAGCATACAAGCATATACTAATCATCTTGACTCCTTTGAGATTCGATTAGGAATTACCACATTATACATAGACCGCCATCCAACTACATCTATGACTAATAATCCACGTTCAGGTTATCATCGGAACCCCCTCCAGTATTAAGTTGCAAGCAACAGATTATTGCATTACGAATTGCGTGTAAAGTAAACAATACGATTGTTCTATAAACAAAGGATTGTTGTTTTCTCCCTAGTAGCAACAACACATCTATTACCTTAGAGATTTCTATCACTTCCTTAGATTACCAGAGGCATGAACCCACTATCGAGCATAAATACTAACTCTTGGAGTTCCTAGCATCTACTTGGCCAAGATATCTACTAACAACGGAAAGTATGCAAGATCACAAATAACAAAGACATGATAGAATTAATAATCAATGTGAAATAGCATCTCAATATCCATCGGATCCCCGCAAACACAACATGCAGAATTACAAATAGATGATCTTGATCATGAACGGAGCTCACAAGATCTAGACATGAAAGCACAAAGGAGGAGAACCAGCCATCTAGCTACTACATGGACTCGTAGTCTAGAGATGAACTACTCACGCATCACACCGGAGGCTTCATGCTGATGAAGAAGGCCTCTAGGGTGAATTCCCATCTCCGGCAGGGTGCCGGGAAGAGCTTCAGATCCCTCCTAATCTAGGGATGGAGATGACAGCGGCTATAGACTCTTTCGTGGAATTTTGATCGGGTACTTAGGGTTTCTGTATTAGAGGCAATATATAGGCGGAAGGAGAGGCCGAGGGGGTGCTGGAGGCGGCCAGACCACCCCCTGGCGCGGGCCAGGCCTGCCACGTGTCCAGGTGGTGTGGCCAGGCCCCAGCCCCTCTCTGTCTCGTATTTTGGCTCCAAGTGACCCCTAGTGAAATAATAACTTTGGCTTTTGTCCCGTCCAATTCCGAGAATATTCATTTTCTAACTTCCTGGAAGCAAAAATAGCAGAAAACAGGCAGCTGGCACTATGGCTCTTGTTAATAGGTTAGTGCAAGAAATCATATGAAAAGTACTCCAAAGTGTGGACAAAACACAAGAAAGTAGATAAAACCAAGCATGGAGCATCAAAAATTATAGATACATTTGCAATGTATCACCCCCTCAATTCAAATGCAACAAGAGTTTAGATCAATCAACCCTAGACCAAGTCAGAGTAGTCTGTGAATACCCCGATGTGTTCCTAGATGAATTACTCGGTATGCCCCCAGATCGGGATATCGAGTTTATCATTGAACTAGTTCCTGGAACTAGACCAATAACTCAGAGACCCTATAGTATGAACCTAGCTGAATTAGTGGAGCTCAAGAAGCAACTTGATGACATGTCGAGGAAAGGTATGATACAACCAAGTGCATCGCCGTGGAGATCCCCTGTTTTGTTTGTGGATACGAAAGATGGTGCCACCCGTTTGTGTACGGATTACCGGAAGCTGAATGACGTCACCATCAAGAACAAGTACCCACTGCCGAAGATAGAAGACCTATTTGATCAGCTGACTGGTGCTAGAGTGTTTTCTAAGATTTATCTTAGAACTAGTTATCATCAACTAAATATCCGCGCAACGGATATCCCAAAGACTGCCATCACGACCCGATATGGATTGTATGAGTAAAATGTCATGTCATTTGGATTGACCAATGCCCCTACTTATTTCATGAATCTCATGAATAAGATTTTTATGAACTTCTTGGATAAGTTTGTCGTTGTTTTATCGATGACATACTGATCTATTCCAAGTCGTAAGAGGAACATGAGCAGCACCTAAGAACCATCCTTGAAACCCTTAGAGAGCATCAGTTGTATGCCAAGTTTAGCAAATTTGAGTTCTGGTTAAAGGAAGTAGGATTCCTAGGACATATCTTGTCAGCAGGAGGAGTTGCCGTCGACCCCGCCAAGATTAAGGATCTTGAAGAATGGAAAGCCCCAACCACTCAAACTGAAGTCCATGCATTTCTTGGATTAGCGGAATATTACCGCAAGTTCGTTGAAGGATTTTCAAGCATCGCAAGGCTGATGACCTAGCTATTGAAGAAAGACAAGAAGTTTGAATGGACGGGCAAATGTGAAGAAAAAAAGTTTTCAAGAGCGCAAGAAGAGATTGATTTCCGCCCCAATTTTGATCATGCCGGATATCAAGAAGCCTTTTGATGTATATTGTGATGCATCCAAGATTGGCCTCGGATGTGTGTTGATGCAGGAGGGCAACGTAATATCATATCTGTCCCGACAACTGAAGCAACATGAGCAGAATTAACCCACCCATGACTTAGAATTAGCAGCCGTAGTTTTAGCCTTGAAGACATAGCATCATTACCTCATGGGTAACTGTTGTGAGATTTATTCAGATCACAAGAGTTTGAAGTATATTTTCACCCAGAAGGAGCTGAATATGAGGCAACAGAGATGGATAGAGGTAATCAAGGATCATGACCATGCCATTCACTACCACCCCGGCAATGCCAATGTGGTAGCGGATGCTCTTAGTAGACTTCCATGTAGATTAAACACCATGATAAAGGAAGCTCAGCCAAGTCTGCATGAGGAGATGGAGAATTTTAGAATGGAGCTAGTTAGCGAAGGATTCCTGGCTAGTATTGAACTTCAACCCACTTTTATCAATCAGATAAAAGAAGCTAAGAAAGGAAACACCAGTATCGACATAATTAAGTGTCGTATCGGTATAGGGAAGGTACCAGGATTCACTAAAGATGAAGAAGGCGTTATGTGGTATAAATGACGTAGTTGTGTGCCAGCAGATTCAGAATTGAAGAAAGTCATCTTGCAAGAAGCCCATGATACTCTTTATTCTATTCATCCGGGAGGAACGAAGATGTATTAGGATTTGAAGGAGCAATTTTCGTGGCAGAAGATCAAGAGATAAGTCGGAATCTATATCGCCAAGTGTGATATCTGTCAGAGAGTCAAAGCAGAACACCAGCGACCCGCAGGACTGTTGCAGCCATTGCAAATTCCATAATGGAAATGGGATTTTGTTGGAATGGATTTCATCATAGGTTTGCCTACATCTAGTAGGGGAAATGGTTATATTTCGATCATAGTGCATAGACTGTCCAAAGTAGCTCATTTCATACCCATCAAGACCATTTATCAAAGCTTGAAGCTAGCAGAGTTGTACATTGCTAGAATAGTCAGTCTGCACGAAACCCCCAAGACCATTGTGTCAGATCAAGGAACCCAGTTTACCTCGAGGTTTTGGAAGAAAGTCCAAGAAGGATTAGGAACCAAACTGAACTTCAACATAGCTTATAACCCATAGACCGACGGACAGACGGAAAGAGTAAACCAGATACTAGAAGATATGATGAGAGCCTATGTGTTAGAATATGGATCTAAATGGGAAGACTGTCTGCCTTTCGTAGAATTCTCATATAACAACAATTATGAAGTAGTTTGCAAATGGCCCCATTTGAGTTTTTGTATGGAAGGAAGTGTCGTACCCCCCTGAATTGGTCACAAGTAGGAGAGAGTCAGATATTCGGACCCAATATCCTACGAGAAGGCGAAGAGAAGGTTCACAAGATCCGTGAACATCTCAAGACCACTCAATCCAGACAGAAGAGTTACACTGACAAAAGACGTCGAGACCTGACCTTCAATATCAGAGACTTTCTGTATCTCAAAGTATCACCCTTGAAAGGAATACAGCGTTTTCAACTTAAAGGGAAGCTTGCACCAAGATATATTGGACCCTTTAAGATTTTAAGTCATCGAGGAGAAGTATCCTATCAGCTATAACTGCCTGACGAGATGTCAGCCATGCATGATTTGTTTCATATCTCGTTACTTATGAAATGCTTAGAAGTTCCAGAGAAGACCGAAGTTTTCAAGAACATCGATCACAGAGCCGTGGATATCAAGAAGGATTTAACTTATCATGAAGTACCCATTCGTATTTTGGAAGAAGCCTTCAGAACCACCTGGACCAGAAGTATCAAGTTTCTCAAAATCCAGTGGAGAAACCATACTGAAGAAGAAGCCACCTGGAGCGAGAAGATTATATTAGGACTGAGTTTCCAAATCTCTTTAGTTCCTAGTTTTTCTTGAATCTCGGGACGAGATTCTATTTAAGCGGGGAAGGTTTGTAACACCTCAAAAATATTATAATGAGAATATCAATTTCCAATCAACTAAAATTAGGGTTAACAAAAGCTTTTACTATTAAACACTATATGAATGCATGTGTGTTTATTAATGATGTATGTAGCACCCCGGTAAAACCACTACTAGAAAATCGCTTGGTATTTCTATTTTGTGCATCTCATGACTGCATGCTCATGTCATCATGCCACATTGCATTTGAGCATCATCATCATCATGCATATGTTTGTCTAAAACTATTTTTGTTTTCTAAATACCCCGCTTTTTTTTTCATATCGGAACACCGGGCCTCTTCCGGGTATTTTGTTTTGTCTAAAAATAGTTTACAAAGGGAATTTAAAATAAAATAATAATAATAAAACTATTTTTCGGACCAGGGAGGCAGCCCAGCCGTTAGGCCAGGCCACCTACAACCCGGCCCAGCTAAACTGAACCTAGCCCAGAACCACCCCAAACCCGTGCACCCCTCCTCCCTCTACTTTTGGCTAAGAGAAAAGCCACCCCCATGTGCTCTACCCTTCCTTCCTTATCTCCTCAACCACTCAGCCCCATCCATCTCCAGATCGAGATCTAGCTGCCCAGTTCGTCCTCCCCATCCCCCTCTTCTTCCCAAAGAAAGGCCATGGCCTCTCCATGCCTCCATGACCAAAACCCTAGACTAGTCTCATGCCTCCATCTAGCTACCGTATGGAGGTGTGCAAGGAGTATCCAAGGGCTCGAAAGGGGCCTTCTTCTTCTTATCCATCAACCTGAACGCGCAGACCTCGCCGGAGCATGCCGGAGATAGAGGAGCGCCGCTGTGAACCGAACCATCCAGGAGCTTCGCATCCTCTGCCTCGCGCTAGAACATGGCCACCTCGAGCCGTACCACCTTCATCCACATACCCAGGGTGAGCTCCTCGATATCCCAGACATGTTCCCCTTCCATATCTCGTCGCCGTTCACCGTCGGGCGCGACGCCCTGCCCGCTCGCCGCCGCGTACGCTCCAGCCATGTTGTTGCTGCTGTTTGTGTTCATCGCGACCTAGCTCTCCCTATGGTTCTCTTTTGCGTGTGACTCCTGAATGAAAGTTGTAGAGCTCGCCTTCCTCTTTAAAATAAGACTTAGCACGATCAAAACGATCCATCACAACTCTTGGAATCTTGATAGCAAGATCGATGTCCGAATATGTCTTTAGGTTCCTGTTGTTTTCATTCTTCACGAGACTGGGCGAGACATGGTCCACCCCAGCATGCGCCATTTATACCAGTGCATAGATCTTTTTCTCCCGGTCATTTCGAGTATCTATATGCCCCAAGCGATGGCCTGTAGCGATCGTGCTCTTTAGTGAAAGTTGAAGGAAATCATGCCAGCGACGCTGTCCGCTGTGCGCGCACACATCAGCGGCCTCCTCTGCCTCTCTGTTCTCGCTTGAATTCCGGCCGCCTCAGCCTTCCTTTGGCGACGATCTGCACCCTACTACAATCTCGGAATAGCACTCTTCCCAGCGCACCAAGCTTCTCTCAAAACGGAGGACCGAATCATTCGTAAGTATCTGGCGAAGTTGGGGATATCTCACTGTCTTCACTGACAGTTCAAATAAATTTCAGCATGAGTGAACCTTGTTTTGCCTCTCTATTCCAGACAAGCTACCGTCCTGTACCGTGTTTTTCCAGCGCAGAGCTTCATAGTATAATAATGTGGGATGAACCAACTTTCAAATGCCGCAAATTTCATTCAAAATGGATCATCAACAAGCTCGCGAATCAATCTACAGTTCATGCTCGTGACCCCAGCCATGCTCCAAACTTCGTGCAAAACCCATTTTCCAACATTCTAGTCCCTTGACTGTTCAGTCAGTTGGTCAAACGATTTTTGAAAATTTAAATTTAATCAAATTTAAGTCAGACTTTTGAACCAAAATTTGACAATGTTTTCAACAAGATTTGTAATGATTTTGGAAAACAACTTAAAACACCAAACTTGCTTGTTTTTCAATTATCTAGATGATTTTGACATCAGTTTACATTGTTGCATGTTGGGTCAATATTAATCTTTTATTGCCTTTAATTAAATGCTTTAATAATTGTTAATTCCACTTTTTTTTAATATTTCAAAATTTGCATATAATATATGTTTTTGAATCAGAAAAATGTGAGGAATTCAAATATACCATCCAAAATAAATTTTGAGCAATTTAAAATTTTAGAATTATTTAAATGCCAATAAATGCCTTTTCATTATAAATCCATAACTTGAATTCCGTAAATCTAAATTCGATAAATAATATGTCTAAACCGATCAGCGCGACGAGCCCATTTTGATTATATATTCCATAAAATGAATTGAAGTATGCATCATATAAATACATAAAAACCTGAATGGTTTATGCATGTAAAACTTGACCAAATAATTAATAAAAGTGCTTATTTCTTGTTTCCACACCTCACCCATGCCATGCTATATTATACCATGCAATTGTGCATCATTCCATCATGGCATACCTTGTTTTCTTGTTGCATATGTTTTATATGATTGTGTAATATATTTATTTTGGCTCTTGTGTGTTTGGTTTTTATCCGGATAAACACTGAGCAAGGAGAATACTAGGAGCCTCAGGAGTATTACCCGAATCCTTCTTATTCCACAACTGAACTGCCAGTGTTTGCTTCTTCGCGGATTAGGCCGATGAATTGATGCGAGTATTGACAAGTTCTCCGAATATGAACCTTCGGCAGTGTTTCCCAGGCGAGCATATCTCCCCTTTCTACCTATTTTGTGTTTATAGTCTTTATTTCCTCCTATTGATCTATTGCTATCTGTGTCGCGATGCTTTAGTTTCCGTGCACCATTTATACTCCTTGCGGCCTCTATATTGTCATGGACACATCCTATTGCCTGTTGTTTGATAGATAGTCGGCCCTGCGAGTCGTAGTTGCTTGCTTCTGTGTTGCTTCGGGTCGTTGTCGTTCCACCGTTGACGGCAAGTTGGCACTTGATAAATGGGGGAGATGCTTAATGGTGGAGATGATCATGACTTTAAATACAAATATTAAAATGCTAGATATAACTAATGCAGAGGCATCGGTGGGCAATAGATGTTATTTGGTTCTTCCACGCTCACTTGTGTCCCGTAGGCCCCGAGTACTTGATACCTGTTCCTTGATTTTTCGCACTATCCACATCCGGGAGGCCTTAAGGACCCCCTGAGCCAGAGCTTGATTCATTTCTATTTCTTGGGGCCACAAACTAGTTTGGAGTTTTATTTACTATCCTGTACTTATGCCATGTTACTGCTTTAATTAAGATTGTGCGTAGAGCACCTGTACTGTTTAGGATTGCAGAGTGTTTTCGCGGTATCGACAAGCCCAGTCACACTTTCGGGTTCCCAGTCGTTTACAGCCATTGACGCAAACCCTGGGTCCGTTTCAGAGCCGGCCAACTTTGTTGCAGGTAGCTTAGTGGGGTGGCCCCCTAAAATATTTTATGAATCCTATGATCGCTTGGTCGTGAATGCCTTGTTGGGTTTTGAGTTGGTTTTTCTGCGGTTGATCGAGTGTGTGTTGCTATTTGTGCACCCCTGTAGGGTAAAACTTTCTGAAAGCCGTGTCCGCGGTTATGGACGACTTGGAGCACAGTATCTCGATCATAGACAAGCATAACTAAAGTAGTGCTATAAACTTGACTTAATATATGACTAGTAATCAGATTCAACTATAACGGAATGGGTATTAAAAATGCCAACAACTGCTGGATCTGGGTCGTTTTGTTATATATGCCTAGTAAGTATTGCAACTCCAATGGAATGTGATAAAAGTGCCAACAATTGCTGGATTTGGGATTCCTCAGGACAATTATATCTGACTAATAAATGTTCCAACTACAACGGAATGGTGATTAAAACTGCCCACTACTTATGCTATCAGGATGACTCATGCTATCTATATCTGACTAGTAAGTGCTTCAACTATAATCGAATGAATAAAACTGCCAAATGTGTGAGTTCCTCGGTTTGACTTCCTCGTTTGGTCTCGAGGGGGAATACTAGGATGGGTATGTTTGGTGTTACTATCAGGTTGGATCTGAATAGGTCTTTCTTATCCCTCTCTAATAGCCGCCAGTTTTACTGAGTCTCTATAGGTTGTTTAGTGCTGCTGCGCTGCCGCTTCAGTCCACCATACCTATGTAGGCGAGAGCCGCCGAATTCTAGCCTTGCCGTGTACTGGCCTCAGTACTGACGCTCATATTTTCCCTTTGCCCTTTGTCGGCACCCCTTTTGTTTTAGCAGGTTTGAGATCGACGTCGTTAGCAGGGTTACCCTTCCGGCTTGGCCTGGGCAGGGTTATGGACGCCATTGGTTATTCTTCAGGGCTCTTAGCCCAATTTGCATCTTGTCCGTACTCGGACGCTGTATCGTTTTCAAGGTGATTTGGATCTTTGTATTGTATATCTGTATTCTTGACTCGTTGAGTCGCTGTTATATATATATATGTCTTGTGGGTCCCATCGAGGACTGTTGTGTAATGGTATTACTTCGTTTTCCACCCGCACGAAAGTGCCTGGTGGGCGTCCTTGAATCGTTTCTATGCGGGTTTGGCGGAAAGGGCTAAAACTTGCATAGTGCCGATTTGAGGGTGTTACAGAGTGGTATCAGAGCTCAACAGTTGCGATACCCCACAAGTCCAGCCTGTAGGATAACCTAGCTAACGGCTGAAGTAGAGTGTCAAAGCTATTTTGCAAAATCGGTTGGATAGATCTAATTAGGTCTGCTTTTACACCTTACCCCTCTGTTGTTCTCCTCTTACCTCTGCGTGTTTTAAATCTGCTCTCTCATCTTTTCGTCGGGTCAAGGATTTCTCGTGGTTGGGTTTTCTTCGTACCTTCAGGGTTTCGCTTCCTTCTCCTTGTAACGGTGTTTCCACCTACGGTCTTCGTGCTACCTGAGTAGCCTTCATCTGTTGTACCTTTCGATGGATCAAAATCCACTGAAATCATTCTTGTATCTTTTGATGTTTTTCAGCGCGACGACATCATCTATGCTAGATCCAATGAAGATCTGTATCAATCCGTTGTTTCTGAATATTGTTTGTGAAAATCATCAGTCTAAATTCCGAGAGTTGTTTGCATAATTCTCCTATTCATGTGCAGAGTAATGCTTCGGATGCGCGATGGACTGATCACCATCCGACTACTCTTAACATTTGCTCTTGTACATTGAATCGGTGGATCTGCAATTACTCCTTCCACTGAAGTTAGAGGTGGCCTTACCTTTTGATGCCTCTACCTTCGTCCTTGTTTATCCGGAGTGTTCTCTCGACGGATGGGAGCAACGACACCTTGTTGGTGGTGTCGCCGATTTCAAGATGGATCAAGAATCTTTGTTAGTGGTGTCGTGAGGATCTACACGAAGCGAGAAGAATCCGATCATCAGCCTTCTCCCCGGTACCATGAGGCGGATCTCGAGGGCGAGATCCATTGTTAGTGGTGTCGAATTGTAGCACCCCGATAAAACCACTACTAGAAAATCACTTGGTATTTCTGTTTTGTGCATCTCATGACTGCATGCTCATGTCATCATGTCGCATTGCATTTGACCATCATCATCATCATGCATATGTTTGTCTAAAACTATTTTCGAAAAGTCTATTTTTGTTTTCTAAATACCCCGCCTTTTTTTCAAATCGGAACACCGGGCCTCTTCCGGGTATTTTGTTTTGTCTAAAATAGTTTACAAAGGGACTTTAAAATAAAAATAAATAATAAAACTATTTTTCGGACTGGGGAGGCAGCCCAGCCGTTAGGCCAGGCCACCTACAACCCGGCCCAGCTAAACTGAACCTAGCCCAGAACCACCCCTAACCCGTGCACCCCTCCTCCCTCTACTTTTGGCTAAGAGAAAAGCCACCCCCATGTGCTCTACCCTTCCTTCCTTATCTCCTCAACCACTCAGCCCCATCCATCTCCAGATCGAGATCTAGCTGCCCAGTTCGTCCTTCCTATCCCCCTCTTCTTCCTAATGAAAGGCCATGGCCTTTCCATGTCTCCATGACCAAAACCCTAGACTAGTCTCAGCCCTCCATCTAGCTAGCGTATGGAGGTGTGCAAGGAGTATCCAAGGGCTCGAAAGGGACCTTCTTCTTCTTATCCATCAACCTGAACGCGCAGACCTCGCCGGAGCACGCCGGAGATGGAGGAGCGCTGCTGTGAACCGAACCATCCAGGAGCTTCGCATCCTCTGCCTCACGCTAGAACATGGCCACCTCGAGCCGTACCACCTTCATCCACATACCCAGGGTGAGCTCCTCGATATCCCAGACATGTTCCCCTTCCATATCTCACCGCCGTTCACCGTCGGGCGCGATGCCCTGCCCGCTCGCCGCCGCGTACGCTCCAGCCATGTTGTTGCTGCTGTTTGTGTTCATCGCGACCTAGCTCTCCCTATGGTTCTCTTTTGCGTGTGACTCCTGAATGAAAGTTGTAGAGCTCGCCTTCCTCTTTAAAATAAGACTTAGCACGATCAAAACGATCCATCACAGCTCTTGGAATCTTGATAGCAAGATCGATGTCCGAATATGTCTTCAGGTTCCTGTTGTTTTCATTCTTCACGAGACTGGGCGAGACACGGTCCACCCCAGCATGCGCCATTTATACCAGTGCGTAGATCGTTTTCTCCCGGTCATTTCGAGTATCTATATGCCCCAAGCGATGGCCTGTAGCGATCGTGCTCTTTAGTGAATGTTGAAGGAAATCATGCCAGCGACGCTGTCCGCTGTGCGCGCACACATCAACGGCCTCCTCTGCCTCTCTGTTCTCGCCTGAATTCCGGCCGCCTCAGCCTTCCTTTGGCGATGATCTGCACCCTACTACGATCTCAGAATAGCACTCTTCCCAGCGCACCAAGCTGCTCTCGAAACGGAGGACCGAATCATTCGTAAGTATCTGGCGAAGTTGGGGATATTTCACTGTCAGCACTGACAGTTCAGTTAAATTTCAGCATGAGTGAACCTTGTTTTGCCTCTCTATTCCAGAGAAGCTACCGTCCTGTACCGTGTTTTTCCAGCGCAGAGCTTCATAGTATAATAATGTGGGATGAACCAACTTTCAAACACCGCAAATTTCATTCAAAATGGATCATCAACAAGCTCGCAATCATCCGGCGAGAATCACTTCAGCTAGCCTGTTTTCGCGAATCAATCTACAGTGTCGTTCGTCAGTTCATGCTCTTCACCCCAGCCATGCTCCAAACTTCGTGCAAAACCCATTTTCCAACATTCCAGTCCCTTGACTGTTCAGTCAGTTGGTCAAACGATTTTTGAAAATTTAAATTTAATCAAATTTAAGTCAAACTTTTGAACCAAAATTTGACAATGTTTTCAACAAGATTTGTAATGATTTTGGAAAACAAATTAAAACACCAAACTTGCTTGTTTTTCAATTATCTAGATGATTTTGACATCAGTTTACATTGTTGCATGTTGGGTCAATATTAATCTTTTATTGCCTTTAATTAAATGCTTTAATAATTGTTAATTCCACTTTTTTTTAATAATTCAAAATTTGCATATAATATATGTTTTTGAATCAGAAAAATGTGAGGAATTCAAATATACCATCCAAAATAAATTTTGAGCAATCTAAAATTTTAGAATTATGTAAATGCCAATAAATGCCTTTTCATTATAAATCCATAACTTGAATTCCGTAAATCCAAATTCGACAAATAATATGTCTAAATCGATCAGCGCGACGAGCCCATTCTGATTATATATTCCATAATATGAATTGAAGTATGCATCATATAAATACATAAAAACCTGAATGGTTTATGCATGTAAAACTTGACCAAATAATTAATAAAAGTGCTTATTTCTTGTTTCCACACCTCACCCATGCCATGCTATATTATACCATGCAATTGTGCATCATTCCATCATGGCATACCTTGTTTGCTTGTTGCATTTGTTTTATATGATTGTGCAATGTATTTATTTTGGCTCTTGTGTATTTGGTTTTTATCCGGATAAACACTAAGCAAGGAGAATACTAGGAGCCTCAAGAGTATTACCCGAATCCTTCTTATTCCATAACTGAACTTCCAGTGTTTGCTTCTTCGCGGATTAGGCCGAAGAGTTTATGCGATTATCGACAAGTTCTCTGGATATGAACCTTCGACAGTGTTTCCCAGGCGAGCATCTCTCCCCCTTTCTACCTATTTTGTGTTTATAGTATTTATTTCCTCCTATTGGTCTATTGCTATCTGTGTCGCGATACTTTAGTTTCTATGCACCATTTATACTCCTTGCAGCCTCTATATTGCCATGGACACATTCTATTGCCTGTTGTTTGATAGATAGTCGGCCCTGCGAGTCGTAGTTGTTTGCTTCTGTGTTGCTTCGCGTCGTTGTCGTTCCACCGTTGATGGCAAGTTGGCACTTGATAAATGGTGGAGATGCTTAATGGTGGAGATGATCATGAATTTAAATACAACTATTAAAATGCTAGATATAACTAATGCAGAGGCATCGGTGGGCAATAGATGTTATTTGGTTCTTCCATGCTCACTTGTGTCCCATAGGCCCTGAGTACTTGATACATGTTCCTTGATTTTTCGCACTATCCACATCCGAGAGGCCTTATGGACCCCCCTGAGTCAGGGCTTGATTCATTTCTATTTCTTGGGGCCACAAACTAGTTTGGGGTTTTATTTACTATCCTGTACTTATGCCATGTTACTGCTTTAATTAAGATTGTGCGTGGAGCACCTGTACTGTTTAGGATTGCAGAGTGTTTTCGCGGTATCGACAAGTCCAGTCACACTTTCGGGTTCCCAGTCGTTTACAGCCATTGACGCAAACCCTAGGTCCGTTCCGGAGCCGGCCAACTTTGTTGCGGGTAGCTTAGTGGGGTGCCCCCTGAAATATTTTATGAATCCTGTGATCGCTTTGTCATGAATGCCTCGTTGGGTTTTGAGTTGGTTTTTCCGAGGTTGATCGAGTGTGTGTTGCTATTTGTGCACCCCTGCAGTGTAAAACTTTCTGAAAGTCGTGTCCGCGGTTATGGACGACTTGGAGCATAGTATCTCGATCATAGACAAGCATAACTAAAGTAGTGCTATAGACTTGACTTAATATATGACTAGTAATCAGACTCAACTATAACAGAATGGGTATTAAAAATACCAACAACTGCTGGATCTGGGTTGTTTTGTTATATATGCCTAGTAAGTATTGCAACTCCAATGGAATGTGATAAAAGTGCCAACAATTGCTGGGTTTGGGATTCCTCAGGACAATTAAATCCGACTAGTAAATGTTCCAACTACAACAGAATGGTGATTAAAACTGCCCACTTCTTATGCTATCAGGATGACTCATGCTATCTATATCTGACTAGTAAGTGCTTCAACTATAATCGAATGAATAAAACTGCCAACTGTGTAAGTTCCATAGTTTTACTTCCTCGTTTGGTCTCGAGGGGGAATACTAGGATGGGTATGTTTGGTGTTACTATCAGGTTGGATCCGAATAGGTCTTTCTTATCCCTCTCTAATAGCCGCCAGTTTTACTGGGTCTCTATAGGGTGTTTAGTGCTGGTGTGCTGCCGCTTCAGTCCATCATACCTATGTAGGCGAGAGCCGTCGAATTCTAGCCTCGCCGTGTACTGGCCTCAGTACTGACGCTCATCTTTTCCCTTTGCCTTTTGTCGGCACCCCTTTTGTTTTAGCAGGTTTGAGATCGACGCCGTTAGCAGGGTTACCCTTCCGGCTTGGCCTGGGCAGGGTTATGGACGCCATTGGTTATTCTTCAGGGCTCTTACCCAATTTGCATCTTGTCCGTACTCGGACGCTGTATTGTTTTCAAGGTGATTTGGATCTTTGTATTGTATATCTGTATTCTTGACTCGTTGAGTCGCTGATATATATATATATATATATATATATATATATATATATATATATATATATATATATATATGTGTGTGTGTGTGTGTGTTCTGTGGGTCCCATCGAGGACTGTTGTGTAATGGTATTACTTCCTTTTCCACCCGCACGAAAGTGTCTGGTGGGCGTCCTTGAATCATTTCTACGCGGGTTTGGCGGAAAGGGCTAAAACTTGCATAGGGCCGATTTGAGGGTGTTACAATGTATGAATGCTTGTTATGCCATGTTTGCTTTTTATATATGTTGAGAAATAGTTTAAGGATCAAAGCAATATCATCTAGTTCAAATCCAAACCAAATCAAATCAAAAGAAAATCAAATGGTGAAGCATATGACCTAATGGTCGTTTTTGCCAAAGTTAACACCTAGCCCACTTTGGGCATCTCTAGTAAATGATTTCAAACAGAAACAATTCTATTTCTGTTCTCACCTTTCTAGACCAAGTAAAAATGAACACAAGGGAACTTGCAAAACTTATAGAAACAAATTCAAATTCTTTTAAAGGACATTTCAAAATTGAATCCATCAGAGACATCGAGATAGCCATTTTTCAAAAACCACTCAAAGCTTCTCCACTTGGCAAACCTTTGCAACCAGAGACACTCAAGCATATGACCAACACACCCACCAAAAAGAATTTGAAAATTCAAATGTTTATTTCATGCAGCCATTTAATCACACTTAGCAGGCACAGTACAGATATACCAACTATACACTGTTGTGATCAATCTAGTGATCATCTTTGTACTCTACATAGCTCCACTACTAGCCCACGATCACCTCCAGTACCAGTCGTGCAATGGAGCCTCCCTCACTCGCCAATTGGACTAGCGTCAGCCCGTACCCGAGCGTGCCATGCCGACCGGACATGGACACGATGCCACAAGCCTCGCCGCCCTCGCCCATGATGTCTAGAAGGTAGCCCGGACCTCACCACACTCGTCAGCGTAAGCCTCGCTCAACGATAGCTAGTGGAAACGCCAGCGCAACCTCGCCCATTTACTCTATCCGCCATGCCAAGCGCACGCTAGAGCACCGAGACGCCCCATGCAACCATGCCGTGTCTCGCTCTCTCCTTGCATAAATGCCCTCGCCGCAACGCCAGTGACCTCCCAGACACGCCCGTTTGACGTCACGCGCCCCGTGACCACCGTACGCCATGACGAACACCATGCTACATGAGCAAAGCATGGACATATCCCGTCCGATTAAGACCGCGCCTCCTCGTGCCACTATGCGCATGATGATCGCCGCAGAGCACCGCGTCGACCTACGCCCTCAGCCATGCCGATAGCACCCTGTAGCAACGTCGCCGACGAGCCCGAGCCATGCCCTGCTGCTCCTCTCGCCGGGGTATAAATAGAAACCTCGTCCTGGCTCAAAATGCACACCATTCGCCTCACCTCTCCCCTAGAAACCCCTCTGGCCCATCCCCGGAGCAAGGCGAGCACTGCATTGCTGAAATTTTGCTGGAGCCCGCCGCTTTAGTGAAGGAAAGGAGCCATCGCAAGGAGCTATCATGACCACCATTCGAACCTCCATCGTCTACTAGCTCGTTCGCCCCAATCGCCGGACCTAGCTAGAGCCCTGGTAAGCCTTCGATGACCCCCGCCATAGAGTTAGGGTTGAAATCCCCCGCACACCATGCGACGGAGACGATGACGCTTAGCCGTTGATCTCGTTCTAATCGTGCGACCAAGGTTAGTTGATACCGCTTCACGTTAGAGTAGCCACTGATAGGTGGGGCCAACACCAGTGCAGCCTTCTGTGTGTGCGCCGTGCAGTTGGGCCGACCCATTATCGTTCCCGCGTGTTGCCCATGAGTTCAAATCTGGATTTTTCTTTTATTCCAAAATCCCATTCTGTTAGTGACTTCAAAATTAAATCCAGGAAGATTTACTCAACAAAATTACATGATACCAATTTTGTAAGAAAGGTAATGAAATTATCTAACCACTCCCATTGGATTCAAACAGTTTGAAGATATAGATCACCCAGAGTAAAACTAACAAGGCAGAGACTTTTACAACTTCAAACATTTTTTAAAAATCAAACATCAATGCTTTTGAGTTGATTCCAACTCTCAAAAATCACATTTGCCATGCTCTATCTGAATATGTAAAAATATTTAGTTTTACATGCGGTAGTCATGGGCTAGTAATAAAAATGCTATATAGTCACTTTCTAGTCATTTTAATTATATTAAATAGTAATATTCAACTTTGTAATATATGCCAACCACTTTAAATCACATTCCCAAGTATTAGAATATGTGGTGATGACATGGTCAACATGATCCCGTATTTTAATTAGAGAATATTAAATCTTAAGTATTTCTTAATGAGTAGAAATTGCATTTTTCTAAAATAAGATAAATAAGACTATGTCATTAATTCATGTGGTGATTGAGATGATGCTAGATCATCTAGTGTGAACCTTTGTGTGCTAAATAGAAGTAGATAAGTATTGTTTGGTGATTGTGTACCTCGTATTTATTTATAGACGCTAGTACCAACCCGGGCTACGAGGAAGAAGACTTCTACGACAAAGAAGAGGAGAACTTCGACAACTGCACCAACCAAGGCAAGCTAAACTAAGCAAGCCCCACTATGCAAGTTAACCTATGCAAGATACCTTATGCTTGCTAGGGTGATGCAACCTTGATTATGCCAAATTCCAATTTTTACTTGCAAGCTTTACTTTTTCTTCCCTTTACCATAGTTAATTAATTGGTGATTAGTGGAAAATAGGAAAGATGCCATCAAGAGCATAGACTAGGTTTGGGTAATTCCACTTGATTAGCACCCCTCAATAGTGACACCTTCATTGATAGATGCTAGTGCTAAACTAATATTGATCACTTTAGATGGGAACACTTGGAGAAAATGATTATGAAAACCTTAGAATGATGAGTCATTCTATTGAAATGTTTTGACATGTGTTGTGAAAAACAATGATTTGAAGATGATACTGAATGAGGCATGTGCCTTGACTTTGATAAAAATTGATGGTTGGGTTCGGATGCGATACCATTCCAACTTTACTGTACAACCACAATACCCGAGTTGGGAAGGGCTTAACTGGAAGTTTATATGTCTTAGTATGGGTTCCCTCACGGAAAGAGGTTGAGCTGAGGCTACCTCGTGAATATGAATGTCCACCTATGCAGTTCCCGGGATGGCGGATGGCCATGGCTGGGAGGCCAAACTCATAGGGGAGGTGCATATACTAGGGTGTGTATTTGAAAGGTTAGGATTGATTATCCGCATACCAAGTATCATGATTCAGTGTTATCCCTCACGGATGTATCAAATTTTGTGGTGAAAGCGTACCACCTCTACAGAGTGTCAAACTATTCGAATAGCTGCGTCTGCGGTCATGGACAGTTGGAGTGGCCATACTGTTCCATTGTCAGATGTTTTCAAAATGACATGTGACTTGAAAAATGACTTTGACTTGACCACAGAGGGTTGTGGACATGAAACTAGATTCCCACTTGAGTAATCTAGATAACTAAAATAGGTCTTTACTACTAAGTACTTCTGAAATAAAAATATCTTATTGCAAACAAGCCTAGATCTTAGGATTCCTACTAGAATTGTCTTACTTACATTAGTGATAGTTTGCGAGGACTTTAAAAGTACTCATGGCTTTGTCCCTGGTTATTCCCATGGCCAGACTATGAAGAGGACTATCCGGAGGATGGAGAACAGGATGTCTATGATAACTAGGATCATCTCCCATCGTCAGCATTGCCTGTGACAATGAATATGGGGCCCCTACTATGTTATTTTCCACTGCTTTGATGTGTATTAAGACTTGATCATGTGATCAACTATTGGTAAGAATAGTATGCTTTGTAATGGATGATGTACTGTGCTACCAATTCTGTTATGTCTCGCAAAAATGGTAATACTTGGATTATGATGTACTGCATAACAGGCATCTAGACTTAAAAATTTGGGTGTTTACAGCAAGCTCATATGTATGGTGCATGAAACAATCAACTTGTAAGATGTTTAGCACATAAACAATATGAAGCTTTGAAACAAAAGATACTTGGAACCCCATCCTTATTAGTATTGTTGACATGAACTACATAGCTCAAAACTTTATTTCTACATTCTTTATGGAGGATTAGCATATGTATTCAATGCTTACTTTCGGTACAAGATGCAAAACATCTCAAGGGAAGACATGAAACTAAGAAGTGAGTCTTCCAGTCAAGGGCATGAAACTAAGAAGTAGCCCAAAAATAACAGCAGAAAACACCAATGTTAATCATGAAAATAGTCCCTTATTCTATAGGTTCATCAAAGTGTGCTTGAAGGTTTGTTTTGTTCATCATTTGTTTTATCACACCATTACTTATTGTTTAACATGTTTATAGATGTGTGAAAGATACAACTTGATAGTACACATTCATATTATGTTTCGTTGAAAGGAATTGAGCCTATGAACTTTACATGATAATGAAAGAACCAAAGGTAAAAAACTCCAAAGTCCATGTTTAGTTTTTATCACCTTCATGCTCGAGGAAGAGCATAGGTTAAGCTTGGGGATGTTGATGCATGTAAAATTCATACATGAACTTTGTAGTTTATTAACATGTTTTCCCACATATTTGCATCATATATAATGTCATATCCATGTTTTATATTGATTTTTGGGGATTTACCAATGGTCCCCTTTATTTTGGCTATAACCAAGCAGGGCAGAAAAACCGTGTTTTCAATGTTTTTGATGTTTCAGGACCTATACGAAGTCAAATGGACCTGAACTTTTGGGAATGCCAATATTTATCCATGAGAAGCATCTGGAGTACAAGAATCCCACCTAGAGAGCCAGGAGGCCCAAATGAGCATGGGTGGCGCGTCCAGCCCAGGTGGGTGCGCCACCCACCCTTGTTTCCTCCTCGGCCATCAGATCGCCTTGATTCTTTTGCCCACGGAGTTCTCCTGACATAAAAACCCCTATATAAGGATCCCCCGAGAATTCCTCGAGGGAAAAGGGACCAGAGACGAAAACACCACCAAACAAGGTCAAATCCAACAAAGATTGGAGGGGAAAACTCCATCGGAGCCACTTCCGGGGGGATCTCCACCCTCTCGAACATCTCCAGCATCATCACCATGATGAAGAGGGAGTATTCCACCTCTGGGCTATGGGTTTGTGATAGTATATTGATCTATTTCTCTCTTGTTCTTCATAGGTCTAGTACCATATGAGCTTCCCTACATGATTATGGTCATATTTGTAATTCCTATGTGGTGGATCTTTGTTCTATGATTTGATATTTGAGATTGGAATCTATTTTGTGTAAGATGTATTGATAGATGCATATCATGTAACCCGTTCTTAATTGTTTGTTTTGATCCAATTTGTATGCAAGAAGTTGTATGGGGAGAAGTGTGTATTAGCTGGAGTAACATGGTGGTAGTGATAGAATTGTGACAAACAATATTCAAGGTCTACTTTGGTTTTTACCTTTCTTTTTCTGCCTCACTAGGGATAAAGTGAAATCATGTGCTATAGTTATCATGTGATAGTGTGATCATCTTGTTATATAAAGGTAGCATATTTGTATTTCAAATATCATGTATATTACTTAAAGCTATACTCTAATTTGTTCTTAATTCAAGATTGCATGGAGTTTCCCTTTCTTGAGGAGTATAAGAGAGATTTATTTCATCTCTATGTTAGAACGTGATGCCCATATTGATTCCTTATCAAACATATATAGAATTTCAATGAAAATTTATCGTTGATGAATTGTTGTGATCACTACAACTTAAAAAGAGAGTAGACAAGTGAACCCATGAATCTCGGTCCAATTTTAATCATAATAAACACCTTTCCATTGCATCTACTATCTTTTATATTTTCTATAATTTCTGATTTCAAAAATAGAAAAGTACTTTCTCTACTTGCAATCACTCATAAAAACCCAAAAAAACAACTCGATTATCTTCCATATGATCTAGCTTGCATTTCTTTAATTTATTTACCTTAGTTTAATTTGTATTTTATTTCATATTACTAATACGAAACCTTGTGCTTGACAACCACTTGGTGGAGTTGGGGACACAAGACAAATTATTTTACTTTACAGGTTTCTTGAAGAGGAGAAGAAAAAACCCTTCCATAACCAATTCCCTGAGAGTTCTATATAAACCCTCGATCCACCCTTGTGGGGAAAAGAAGCTTGCTACAACCTTCTGCACTTGGAGTCTCAACGAAAAGTGGCCATGATTGGTGCCATCAGCAAGCAAAGAAAACCGTCAATGAAAATTGGAAAGGGCTATGGAAGAGAAGGGGAAAATAGAGTTGGTGTTGGTCGATACCATCAATGCACACAACATCAAGAAGCAAGAAAGTAGGCAAACAACTAGGTTGAAGATGAATAAGATAAAAAAGTATGCTATGGGGAAGGGAAGGTGTCTACAATATGCTTTGGTGCCATTGTTATCCTAGTTGCGTTTATAATAGCCATGTCTGGTTTTTTAAATGCGCGAAAAGTAGTTAATTGTTACTCTGAGCAAGATTTTATGTGTTACTAATCTGTATGTGAGAATTGATTGCATGATATATGTTGTTTGTAAGAAAAATAGTTTTTACAAACATAAAAGTGGACAAGATTAAAACGCACCTTCAAAATAACACTCGCAAACTCGATCACCCTCGCACAATATTATACTGGTTTAGTGAAGGCATGGATGCCTTGTTGATCCATTTATATAGTCAACAACAAAGGAGCCATCCCGCAGAAAAAAGAGCAAAGGAGATCTTAAACGGTTAAAAATTTAAACCGCCTCTTGTCAGATATATATTTGAGACGGTTTCAATTTATGACCGCCCTAGCTACAAGTTTTCATGATGGTCGTTATAATGGCTAGCCTCAGGATATTCTTAGAGGCGGTGATTATTTATGGACGGCTACAGTTAAAACTTATAAAGAGATGGACAATAATTTATGTCGTCTCAGGTTCCATTTAGAGGTGTTTTGTTTTAAAGAGCAGCTAAGGGTGAAGTCATACTGGAAACGGTGCACATTCCCAACCGTCTGGGGTTAGAGTTAGAGGCGGTCAAACAATTACGACTGCCTGAGGGTGATAAACACAGCCGATGGTTTGTATTTTAGAGGTAAACCGGCTCTAGGAACATTCTCTATGTAACGAGTTTGTACTACTGATAGATCCTAGCATTAGGTGTGTGCATGTCGGAAAACTTTCTGTTTTATGCCCCGAACCCCTTCAATCATAACCATAAGGGGGATCTTCGCTCGCTTAGACAACTGGAACAAGAATTCAACAATATCTATAAGTCCTTCAAGATGGAAAGGGAGTTCGCCCAACTCAACATCTCCACAAATCATGACGGCCTGCCAAAAGCAACAAGGTTCATACGTGACCAAGATTTCGAATCCACGTGGGACACGGAGAGGTCCAAATCCACCCTACTGATCCAAAGAAGACAACCTTTGTGGCTTCCTACCTTGGTCCCGCACTAGAACACGTGCTCATCGAGTTCCCATGTGAGCACTGGGAAATCTTCGCCTGGTGTCCAGCAGACATGCCAGGAATTCCCAAGGAGCTCGTCGAGCATGCACACAACATATAACCTGAGCCAAGACAGTCAAACAATCCCTACGCCATTTTGCAGAGCCGAAGTGCAAAGCCATCGGCAAAGAGCTTCATAAGCTCCTCAAAGCGAAGTTCATCCGATAAATCAAGAGGACAACCTGGGTAACTAATCCAGTGTATGTCCTAAAGAACAATATAGATGTACTCCGCATGTGTATTGACTTCATCGCACTTAACAAGAACTACCAAAAGCATCACTTCTCGCTCCCACAAATTGATCAAATGTTTATCTCAAGTGTGGGGTGCGAGCATCTTTCCTTTTTGGATGCATACTCTGGTTACAACCAGATCAGGATGAAAGTTGAATATCAAGATAAAACAATATTTATCATACCTTACAGTGTATTCTACTACGACACGATGCCCTCCGGGCTAAAAACACGGGTGTTACATACCAGTGGGTGATGTAGAACTACCTTGGGGAGCAAAATGGCAGAAATGTGCAGGTTGATGCATGTAAAATGCATACATGAAATTTGTAGTTTGTTTCTATGAATTCCCACATATTTGCTACATATATGATGGTATATTCATGTTTTACATTGATTTATGGGGATTTACCAATGATCCCCTTTATTTTGTTTATAACTCTATAGGACAGGAAAACCCTGTTTTGTTTATTTTTGCCTTTTAGGGACATAAATGAAGTCAAAGGAAGCTAGACTTTCGGGAGCGTCTATATTTCATCAAGAGAACCACCTGGAGCACTTGGACCTCACTAGATGATCTAGGAGGGACAAAAGGGCCTAGGTGGCACGCCTAGTAAGGGTTGGCGTGCCACCCATGCCCTTTCCCTCCTTGACCATCACTTTGCTTTAATCTTTTGCCCACTACCTTCTTATGACCTAAAAACCACTATATAAAGGGCCCCTCTAGAGTTCCTAGAGGGAGGCACCGCAGAAACACCAAAACAAAGATAGAACGAACAAACATTGGAGGGGGAAAGTCCACTAGGGGTGCCAGCAGAGGGATATCTACCTCCTCCAACGTCTCCACCATCATCACCATGATGAAGAGGGAGTAGTCCACCTCTGTACTATGGTTTTGTGGTAGTATCTTGATCTATCTCTCCCTTGTTCTTCATAGATCTAGTACCATATGAGCTTCCCAACTTGATTATGGTCATATTTGTAATTCCTATATGGTGGATCTTTATTATAATATTTTATATATGAGATTGGAACCTATTATGTGTAAGATGTATTGAAAGATGCATATCATGGACCCCGATCTTAAGTACTTATTCTGATCCAACTTGTATGCAAGAGCATGTGTGGGGAGAAGTGTGTATTAGATGGAGTAGCATGGTGGTAGTGATTGAATAGTGACAGCAAATTCAAGATCTACTATGTTATTTACCTTTCATTTTCTACCTCACTAGGGATAAAGTGAATCCATGTGCTATAAATATCTTGTGACTGTTAGATAATATTGTTTGGTCAAGGTATCATATTTGTGATTCAAACATCATGTCAAATTACCTAAGGATATACTCTTGATTCTCAATTCAAGATTGCTTGGCGTTTTCCCTTTCTTGAGGAGTATAAGAGAGATCATCTCCCATCGCCAGCATTGCCTGTGACAATGAAGATGGGGCATCTACTACGTTATTTTCCACTGCTTTGATGTGTATTAAGACTTGATCATGTGATCAACTATTTGTAAGACTATTATGGTTTGTAATGGCTAATGTACCGTGCTACCAATTCTGTTATGTCTCGCAGAAATGGTAATACTTGGATTACGATGTACGGCATAACAGGCATCTGGACTTAAAAATTTGGGTGTTTACAGCAAGGTCATATGTATGGTGCATGAAACAATCAACTTTTAAGATGTTTAGCATATAAACCATATGAAGCTTTGAAATAAAAGATACTTGGAACCCCATCCTTATTAATATTGTTGACATGAACTACATAGCTCAAAACTTTATTTCTACATTCTTTATGGAGGATTAGCATATGTATTCAATGCTTACTTTCGGTATGAGATGAAAAACATCTCAAGTGTAGACATGAAACTAAGAAGTGAGTCTTCCAATAAAGGGCATGAAACTAAGAAGTAACCCAAAAATAACGGCATAAAACACCAATGTCAATCATGAAAAGAGTCTCTTATTCTATAGGTTCATCAAAGTGTGCTTGAAGGTTTGTTTTGGTCATCATTTGTTTTATCACACCATTACTTATTGTTTAACATGTTTATAGCTGTGCAAAAGATACAACTTGATAGTACACTTTCATATTATGTTTCATTGAAAGGAATTGAGCCTATGAACTTTACATGATAATGAAAGAAGCAAAGGTAAAAACCTCCAAAGTCCATGTTTAGTTCTTATCACCTTCATGCTCGAGGAAGAGCATAGGTTAAGCTTGGGGATGTTGATGCATGTAAAATGCATACATGAACTTTGTAGTTTGTTAACATGTTTTCCCACATATTTGCATCATATATAATGTTATATCCATATTTTATTATTGTTTTTTGGGGATTTACCAATGATCCCCTTTATTTTGGCTAGAACCCGACAGGGCACAAAAAACCGTGTTTTCAACGTTTTTGATGTTTCGGGACCTATACGATGTCAAATGAACCTGAACTTTTGGGAATGCCAATATTTATCCATGAGAAGCATCTGGAGTACAAGAATCCCACCTGGAGGGCCAGGAGGCCCAAATAAGCATGGGTGGCGCGTCCAACCCAAGTGGGCGCGCCACCTACCCTTGTTTCCTCCTCGGCCATCAGATCGCCTTGATTCTTTTGCCCACGGAGTTCTCCTAACCTAAAAACCCCTATATAAGGATCCCCCGAGGATTCCTCGAGGGAAAAGGGACCAGATACGAAAACACCACGATACAAAGTCAGATCCAATGAAGATTGGAGGGGAAAACTCCATCGGAGCCACCTCCGGGGGGATCTCCACCCTCTCCAACATCTCCAACATCATCACCATGATGAAGAGGGAGTAGTCCACCTCCGGGATATGGGTTTGTGGCAGTAGATTGATCTATTTCTCTCTTGTTCTTCATAGATCTAGTACCATATGAGCTGGCCTACATGATTATGGTCATATTTGTAATTCCTATGTGGTGGATCTTTGTTCTATGATTTTATATTTGAGATTGGAATCTATTTTGTGTAAGATGTATTGATAGATGCATATCATGTAACCCGTTCTTAATTGCTTGTTTTGATCCAACTTTTATGCAAGAAGTTGTATGGGGAGAAGTGTGTATTAGCCGGAGTAACATGGTGGTAGTGATAGAATTGTGACAAACAATATTCAAGGTCTACTTTGGTTTTTACCTTTCTTTTTCTGCCTCACTAGGGATAAAGTGAAATCATGTGCTATAGTTATCATGTGATAGTGTGATCATCTTGTTAGATAAAGGTAGCATATTTGTATTTCAAATATCATGTTATATTACTTAAAGCTATACTCTAATTTTTTCTTAACTCAAGATTGCATGGAGTTTCCCTTTCTTGAGGACTATAAGAGAGATTTATTTCATCTCTATGTTAGAACGTGATGCCCATATTGATTCCTTATCAAACACATATAGAATTTCAATGAAAATTTATCGTTGATGAATTGTTGTGATCACTACAACTTGAAAAGAGAGTAGACAAGTGAACCCATCAATCTCGGTCCAATTTTAATCATAAGAAACACCTTCACATTGCATCTACTATATTTTATATTTTCCATAATTTCTTATTTCAAAAATAGAAAAGTACTTTCTCTACTTGCAATCACTCATAAAAACCAAAAACAACTCGATTATCTTCCATATCATCTAGTTTGCATTTCTTTAATTTATTTACTCTAGTTTAATTTATATTTTATTACATATTACTAATACGAAACCTTATGCTTGACAACCACTTGGTGGAGTTGGGGACACAAGACAAATTATTTTACTTTATAGGTTTCTTGAAGAGGAGGAGAAAAAACCCTTCCATAACCAATTCCCTGAGAGTTCTATATAAACCCTCGACCCACCCTTGTGGGGAAAAGAATCTTGCTACAACATTCTGCACTTGGAATCTCAACAAAAAGTGGCAACGATTGGTGCCATCAGCAAGCAATGAAAACCGTCAATGAAAAATGGAAAGGGCTGTGGAAGAGAAGGGGAAAATAGAGTTGGTGTTGGTCGATACCATCAATGCACACAACATCAAGAAGCAAGAAAGTAGGCAAACAACTAGGTTGAAGATGAATAAGATAAAAAAAGTATGCTATGGGGAAGGGAAGGTGTCTACAATATGCTTTGGTGTCATTGTTATCCTAGTTGCGTTTATAATAGCCATGTCTGGGTTTTTTAAATGCCCGAAAAGTAGTTAATTGTTACTCTGAGCAAGATTTTATGTGTTACTAATCTATATGTGAGAATTGATTGCATGATATATGTTGTTTGTAAGAAAAATAGTTTGTACAACATAAAAGTGGACAAGATTAAAACGCACCTTCAAAATAACACTCGCAAACTCGATCACCCTCGCACAATATTATACTGGTTTAGTGAAGGCATCGATGCCCTGTTGATCCATTTATATAGTCAACAACAAGGGAGATATCCCGCAGAAAAAATAACAAAGGAGATCTTAAACGGTTTATAATTTAAACCGCCTCTAGTCAGATATATATTTGAGGTGGTTTCAATTTATGACCGCCCTAGCTACAAGTTTTTGCGACGTTCGTTACAATGGCTAGCCTCAGGATATTCTTAGAGGCAGTGATTATTTATGGACGGCTGCGGTTAAAACTTATAAAGAGATGGCAAATAATTTCCGTCGTCTCAGGTTCCATTTAGAGGCGTTTTGTTTTAAAGAGCGGCTAAGGGTGAAGTCATACTGGAGACGGTGCAGATTCCCAACTGTCTGGGGTTAGAGTTAGAGGTGGTCAAACAATTACGACTTCCTGAGGGTGATAAACACAACCGATGGTTTGTATTTTAGAGGTAAACTGGCTCTAGGAACATTCTCTATGTAACTAGTTTGTACTAGTGATAGATCCTAGCATTAGGTGTGTTTGTGTAGGAAAACTTTCTGTTTTATGCCCCGAACCCCTTCAATCATAACCATAAGGGGGATCTTCGCTCGCTTAGACAACTGGAACAAGAATTCAACAATATCTATAAGTCCTTCGAGATGGAAAGGGAGTTCGCCCAACTCAACATCTCCATAGATCATGACGGCCTGCTAGAAGCAACAAGGTTCATACGCGACCAAGATTTCAAATCCACGTGGGACACGGAGAGGTCCAAATCCACCCCACTGATCCAAAGAATACAACCTTTGTGGCTTCCTACCTTTGTCCCGCACTGGAACACGCGCTCATTGAGTTCCTATATGAGCACTAGGAAATCTTCGCCTGTTGTCCAGCGGACATGCCAGGAATTCCCAAGGAACTCGTTGAGCATGCACACAACATATAACCTGATGCCAAGACAGTCAAACAATCCCTACGCCATTTTGCTGAGCCGAAGTGCAAAGCCATCGGCAAAGAGCTTCATAGGCTCCTCAAAGCGAAGTTCATCCGATAAATCAAGAGGACAACCTGGGTAACTAATCCAATGTGTGTCCCGGAGAAGAATACAGATGTACTCCGCATGTGTATTGACTTCATCGCACTTAACAAGAACTACCAAAAGGATCACTTCTCGCTCCCACGAATCGATCAAATGTTTATCTTGAGTGTGGGGTGCAAGCATCTTTCCTTTTTGGATGCACACTCTGGTTACAACCAGATCAGGATTGAAGTTGAATATCAAGAGAAAACAATATTTATCATACCTTACAGTGTATTCTACTGCGACACGATGCCCTCCGGGCTGAAAAACACGGGTGCTACATACCAATGGGTGATGCAGAACTACCTTGGGGAGCAAATTGGCAGAAATGTGCAGGTTGATGCATGTAGAATGCATACATGAACTTTGTAGTTTGTTGCTATGAATTCCCTCATCTTTGCTACATATATGATGGTATATTCATGTTTTACATTGATTTATGGGGATTTATCAATGATCCCCTTTATTTTGTTTATAACTCTATAGGACAGGAAAACCCTATTTTGTGTATTTTTGCCTTTCAGGGACATAAATGAAGTCAAATGGAGCTAGTCTTTTGGGAGCGTCTATATTTCATCAAGAGAACCACCTGGAGCACTTGGACCTCACTAGTTGATCCAGGAGGGACAAAAGGGCCCAGGTGGCATGCCCAATAAGGGTTGGAGTGCCACCCATGCATTTCCCTCCTCGACCGTCGCTTTGCTTCAATCTTTTGCCCACTACCTTCATATGACCTAAAAACCACTATATAAAGGGCCTGTCCAGAGTTCCTAGAGGGAAGCGCCGCAGAAACACCAAAACAAAGATAGAACAAACAAACATTGGAGGGGGAAAGTCCACAGGAGCTGCCACCGGAGGGATATCTACCTTCTCCAACGTCTCCACCATCATCACCATGATGAAGAGGGAGTAGTCCACCTCTGGACTATGGTTTTGTGGTAGTATCTTGATCTATCTCTCTCTTGTTCTTCATAGATCTAGTACCATATGAACTGCCCAACTTGATTATGGTCATATTTGTAATTCCTATGTGGTGGATCTTTATTATAATATTTTATATATGAGATTGGAACCTATTATGTGTAAGATGTATTGAAAGATGCATATCATGGACCCCGATCTTAAGTACTTATTATGATCCAACTTGTATACAAGAGCATGTGTGGGGATAAGTGTGTATTAGATGGAGAAGCATGGTGGTAGTGATTGAATAGTGACAACAAATTCAAGATCTACTATGTTATTTACCTTTCATTTTCTACCTCACTAGGGATAAAGTGAATCCATGTGCTATAATTATCTTGTGACTGTTATATAATATTGTTTGGTCAAGGTATCATATTGTGATTCAAACATCATGTCAAATTACCTAAGGCTATACTCTTGATTCTCAATTCAAGGATGCTTGGAGTTTTCCCTTTCTTGAGGAGTATAAGAGAGATGTGTTGCATCATCTCTATGTTAGGACGTGATTCCCGTATAAATGCTTATCATCTCTATCTTGTCTCTGATGAATATTTTGTGTCCATTGCAGCCCAAAAAGAGAGTAGACAAGTGAACCCATGAACCCCAGTTCAATTTAAAGCATTAGAAACACCTTTCCAACACCACTATCACACTTTATCTTTTCTGCAATTTATTATTTTGAAAATACAAAGATACTTTCTTCACTTGCAAAGACACACCAAACCCAAAAACAACTATCTTTTATTTGTCTTACTTGCCTAGTTTTTATTTGTTTTACTTTACTTTATTTATTTTGTTATTTCATATTACTAATACGAAACCTTGTGCTTGACAACCACACGGTGGAGTTGGGGACACAAGACAAAACTTTGCTTTGTAGGTTGCTTGAAGAGAAGAGGAAGAATAAATCTCTAAGACAATTCCTCGAGAGTTTGATATAAACCCTCGAGTCACCCTTGTGGGGAAAAGACGTTTGCTACAACACCCTACACTTGGAGTCCCAATGAGTTGGTACACACGGAGTTGTTGCCATCAAGAACATTTTCTGGTGCCATTGCTATGGAATTGCAAGAGGGACATCACAGTAGCATCTTCATCAAGTTTGGGAGAACAAGACGATTCCCACTGCAACTGCTAGAACATTTTTTGGCACTGTCAACACCAACTTTGTGCAAACACCTAAGTTTTTCTTTATCCTTTACATTTTCAAAGTAATTTTATTTATTGTTATTTTGAGTATTTTTAGTTTTAGTTTTATTTTAAAACACAAAAACACATAAAAATTAAAATCAACTCTATTGGTAAACATGGGGAGAAAAACCTCTAGTCCTATAACTCTTGTAAGACCTTTTTTGAGAACTACAGGTGCAATCATTGATTCACAGGAAGGGAATGTGAAGTTTTAGTTCCCACATAAGAAATGCATGGAACACTTTCCAAGGAAGAAGGAGGTACAACCAAGGTACAAGCCACCACATGATCTCCACATCACTTGAAACAAGTAAGTAAGCCTAGATATATGGCTATAAAAAAGTGTTGTATGGGAGGCAACCCGATTTTTTTCTTCTGGATTTTCTTTTATATTGCTTCTTGTAGTAAAAGATTCCCTTTTTAGTGTATTTTCAGTAGGTTAGAAATAAAGTACCAAGTAGAACCCATTTTGATGTTTTAAAGTTGACAAAACACATGGAGCGGAAAATTCCATCACAAACTCTTTTTAGAAAGAAATTCTCTGTTTTTTTATGTAACTCTGATTACTCTAAAATTTATATTGTAATTGAAAATTTTCATCCTCTATATGCACAATTTTTTTCCAAAATTCCTCACATGTCTAAGTCGTCAAAATAAATTCGTTTTGATGCTGCTAAAAATCTGGACAGATTCTGCGCACTAGTGTTTGAGCCATTCGTTTGGGTCCCAAAGTAATTTGCCAAGAGTATTTTGATATGCTAGGAATGTGTAGGAAACTATATTCTTGCTGGAATACTAAGGATTTTTTGCTTTGATATATATGGCAGCTATTATCATATCCTTGTACCACTAATGTCATCCCATAGAAAAAGAAATGGGAGAAAGTTCCGTGTTGAAGTTTTTTGACAGGGAATGGAGGAAAACCACACCAAGAGATATCCAAGAATGATGAAAACCATACGCTTGGGGATTCCCAAGGCACCCCACTAGACCTATTAAACTCTCGGTTTGCAAACTTCTAAACTTTGTTTTTTGAGCAACATAGAATGATCATAGAATCTTGGAGCGTCTTTGTTTAGTTTTATGTTTAATTTTGCTTGATATGTTTGGAAATACATAGGACCACCATGATAGATATTTTGCATTCTTAGGAAAGAGCTACTGAAATAAATTATCCCATGATTGAATACCATGCTTGATTGAATGCATTTCTTGATGTAGAAAAAGGGGAAACCACACAATAAAAGTTATTGCTTTAAGTTGGAATGTTCATATGCTTTAAGAAGTAATGGCTTGTAAGGGTATCATCTTGTGTTAGTTCTTATATTCAACATAAATGATGCTCAGTGATTATATTATCTTCTATAAATGACTTAGTACTATGGGCACTTTGCATGCTTGTAGAAGGTCAAATGGTTACCATTGCTAGTCCCACCATATTGAAACAACCTCCTTTAGCAAAACAAACTTAGCATTTATATAGGAAACACCTACCCAAATAGCTCAAGATATATCCCCAAGTATACATGGAGAAGTTAGTCGTGGAGTGACCACAAACTCATTGGGCATAGAGTACCCCTTCCCAAAAAGCAATAAGAGGACGCATACGTTAAAAGATGAGGGCAAAAACCCTCCATAGAAGGGGTACCACCGCTAAGATGAGGGAAAAACCCTCCAAGTAATTATATAATATAAAAAGGTGAGAAGAGAGAGTATGCATAGGCTAGGCCTTCCCAACAATCAAAATAAGATAAGAGTGGAATAGAAAAAATAGGAAAGAAGAAAAAAGTGCCAAAAAGAATCACATAATGAGGGGCAATGGAGCCAAAGATTAATGATGAACTATGCTTTAAACATAATCTTAATAGATAGTGTTTTGAAGATAGCTGGTGTCTCACATATGATATTCCCTACTTGTCAGCCATACACTGTATCCAACCTTCTTTGCCAAATATTCTGACCATAGGACTCCCACTATATATATACTTTTATTTATGCGGATAATGCACTATTGCCTCATCTTACTATATGCATTTCTGTTAGATATTATAAACATTGTGTTCTCAAACATGACATTATAAGGAGTATCACTTTATGATATGCTTACTTCTTGTTATTCTCTTAAGCATTGAACCGTTAATTTTTTTGTGATGCTTTCTAGTGAAAAGAAGCACGAAACTACAAAGCTCATGTTAGTTTTATCACCTTCATGCTTGAGGACGAGCATAGGTTAAGCTTGGGGATGTTGATGCATCTAAAATGCATACAAGAACTTTGTAGTTTGTTTCTATGGATTCTCACATATTTGCTACATATATGATGTTATATTTCATGTTTTACATTGATTTATGGGGATTTACCAATGATCCCTTTATTTTGTTTATAACTCTGTAGGACAGGAAGACCATGTTTTGTGTATTTTTTCCTTTCAGGTACCTAAATGAAATCAAATGGAGATGGGATTTCGGGAGCGTCAATATTTCATCAAGAGAAGCACCTGGAGCACTTGGACCTCACGAGATGATCCAGGAGCGCTAAAAGGGCCCATGTGGCACGCGTAGTAAGGGTGGGCATGCCACCCATGCCCTTTCCCTCCTCGGCCGTCAATTCACTTTGATCTTTCGCCCACCGCCTTCATATGACCTAAAAACCACTATACAAAGGTCCCCTTTGGAGTTATTGGAGGGAGGCGCTGCAGAAACACCGAAACACCAAAACAAAGCCAGAACCAGCAAATATTGGAGGGGGAAACTCAGCTGAATCCACCGCCCGAGGGATCTCTACCTTCTCCAATGTCTCTACCATCATTACCATGATGAAGAGGGAGTAGTCCACCTCTGGACAATGGGTTTGTGGAAGTAGCTTTGTTTATCTCTCTTGTTCTTCGTAGATCTAGTACCATATGATATGCCCAACATGATTATGGTCATATTTGTAATTCCTAAGTGGTGGATATTTATTCTATGATGTTATATATGAGATTGGAACCTATTATGTGTAAGATGTATTGATAAATGCACATCATGTACCCGATTCTTATGTACTTGTTCCGAGTCAACTTGTATGCAAGATCATGAGTGGGTAGAAGTGTGTATTAGATGGAGTAGCATGGTGGTAGTGATTGAATGGTGACAAAAAAATCAAGATATACTATGTTATTTACCTTTATTTGTCTCCCTAACTAGTGATAAAGTGAATCCATGTGCTATAATTATCTTGTGACCGTTGGATAATATTGTTTGGTCAAGGTAGCATATTTGTGATTCAAACATCATGTCAAATTACCTAAGGTTATACTCTGTTGATTCTCAATTCAAGATTTCTCGGAGTTTTCCCTTTCTTTAGCAGTGTAAGAGAGATGTGTTACATCATATATATGTTAGGACGTGATGCCCATATGAATGCTTATCAAACACATGTATAAGTTCCACCAATATTATGTCCCTAATGAATTGTTTGTGTCCATTGCAGCCCAAAAAGAAAGTAGAAAAGTGAATCCATGAACCCCGGTCCATTTTAAACCTTCGAAACACCTTTCCAACACCACTATCACGCTTTATATTTTCTGCAATTTACTATTTCAAAAATTCAAAAATACTTTATTCACTTGCAAACACCCACAAAACCCAAGAACAACTATCTTTTATTTCTATTATCTTGATTGCCTAGTTTTTATTTGTTTTACTTTACTTTATTTATTTGTTTTTTCATATTAAAAAAACGAAACATTGTGCTTCACAACCACATGGTAGAGTTGGGGACACAAGACAAAAATTTGCTTTCTAGGTTGCTTGAAGAGGAGAGGAAGAATAAATCTCAATGCCAATTCCCAAAAATTCAATATAAACCCTCGAGTCACCTTTGTGGGGAAAAGATGCTTGCTACAACACTCTGCACTTGGAGTCCCAACAAGTTGGTACACACGGAGTTGTCGCCATTATAGGTTACATTGATGATGTTATCATCACGATGGGGAAGGAGTCGATGTTCATCGACTACCTTTGAGAAACCTTCGACAACCTCGACAAATACTACATCAAGATTAACCTGACGAAGTTCTCCTTTGGAGTCCTAGCAGGGAAACTCCTCGGGCACTTAGTATCGACGTGAGGAATCGATGCTAACCCCCCGAAAATGCAGGAACTCCTGTTGATGAACAAGCCTACAAATTTAAGGGGTGTCTAATAGCTAGCTACACACATCGCTGCACTAAGCCGATTCATCGCTCGGCTAGGCGAGAAAGCATTGTTGTTTTACACACTGATGAGAAAATCAGAAATGTTCCAGTGGACCGATGAAGCCCAACGAGCCTTTGAAGACCTCAAGCGGACGCTATTGACTTTTCCTGTCCTGGTGTCACCCAAAGAAAAGGGAACTACCGCTACTATACATAACCGCCACCAATGAGGTGGTCAGTACAGTACTGGTCGTCGAACGACTCAAAGAAGGTAAAACCCAAGGGGTAGAGCGACCATTCTACTACCTCAACAAGGTGCTATATCCATCCAAGCAGCGGTACCCGTACTATCAAAAGTTGGTATATGGTACTTTCATGATAGCGCACAAACTGCGCCATTACATCAGTGAGCACTCGATAGTGGTGGTCAATGAGGCCCTTTTGTCCAATATACTCAACAACCCTAAAGCAACAGGACATGTATCCCTTTGGGGAATCGAGCTTTCCCCTCGGGATATCATATATGAGAAGCGCAAAATAATAGAGTCATAAGTTCTATCTGACTTCATGATGGAGTGGATGGAGCTCCAAAATGTGAGTCGTCCAAATTTATCGAGTGCTTGGACCATGTGCTTTGATGGATCCAAAAGAATTGAAGGAGCAAGATCCGACTTTGTAATGGTGTCGCCACAAGGAGACAATATGCGCTACATATTGCGGATGAGCTTCCCGAACGTATCCAATAATGAAGCTGAGTACGAGGCCCTATTGCACCGCATGCGTATGGCCAAGGCCTGAGGAGCAACTTGCCTCAAAATCTTTGGGGACTTGAACCTCGTCACCCAATAGGCAATGAACAAGTGTGATGCAATCAGAGATAACATGTCGCGTACTGCGAGGCGTACAACCTCATGGAGGGAAATTTCGACGGATGCGAGGTCTCTCACATTAGCCGAGCAAGCAATGAAGAGGCCGACAAACTGGCCAACATTGGGTCGCTCTATCTACACATACCCCCCAAAGTATTATGGGAAGAAATCAGCAAGTGCTCCATCAAAGTCAAGAGAAACAATCACGACGTGGGGCCAAAGATACGCAAGAGTGCCAAGATGCAAGATGACTCAGGGGCTACGCCAGCCCTCGACCCCAGGAAAGCCACACCAGATGATGATGAAGAACTCAAGGATGTCATGATGATCGAGGTCACATGGATGCAACCATACTTAGTGTACCTGGTGAACCGAGAATTCCCAGACGACCTAGTCGAAGCACGATGGATCTGTTGCCGCTCTAAGGATTTTATAGTAATAAAAGGGGAACTCTACAAGAGAAGTATCTCTGGTGTGCTTCAGCTATGTCTAACATCCAATAAAGGAAAACTATCCTCAAGGACATCCATGAAGGCATGTACGGCCATCACACAAGCGGCCGACGAATAGTAGCTAAGGCCTTGTGGGCCAGATTTTACTGGATTACCATGGTCCAGGACGCAAAGGATATCACACGATCATGTGAAGCATGCCAAAGGTTTTCCACAAAGCCCCACACACCCGTGGCGGAATTGGCTCCCATCCCTTTGGCCTTGTCGTTCGCTCAGTGGGGACTCGACATGGTAGGTAAACTCCACAGATCATCGCTAGTTGGACACGTCTATCTGCTTGTCGTAGTCGATACATTATCTAAATCGATTGAGGTAATTCCTATCACAAGGCAATACGCTACATCGGTAATAAACTTCATCAAGTTAATGTTTTTCTCTTCAGCATCCCCTACAGCATAATCACCGACAATGGGTGCAACTTCACATCAGGGGAGTTTCATGACTACTACTAAGACACGGGCATACAACTAAATTATGCATCGGTTCCCCACCCATAGACCAAAGGTTAGGTGGAGAAAGCTAGCGGACTCGTCTGTAGTGGCACGAAGAAAAGGTTGGTGGCACCACTCGAAAGGGAAAAGGGCTCTTGGGTCGATTAACTACCCTCCATCATGTGGAGCCTACGAACAACTCCAAATACTGCTACGTAGGAAACACCCTTTTCTTGGTCCATGGCACGAAAGCTGTGCTTCCGATGGAAATAACTCATGAAGCTCCTCGAGTCATTGCCTATGATGAAGCAACCTCCACGGAAGCACTCAAAGATGATGTCGGCGCACTCAATGAAGAAAGAGATATCACACTCACTAGATCGGCGGCATAGCAGGCTACGCCACATGTCCTTGAATGTGGGGGGCATGGTCCTTCAGATCAAGCAAGATGGTCGCCACAGGCTGGAGTCGCCATGGGAAGGACCCTACATCATCAAGGAAGTGATACCTGGAGGGGCTTATCGCCTCCGGGACAAGAAGACATCAGTCAAGTACTCTAATCCATAGAACGTTGCGCAGCTATGATGTTTCTACACTTAGGCATTTTTTATTTCAACATTTACTTTCAATAAGGCCTACGGCTAGGCTATTTAGCCGAAACATTTGTCTGCATACTCATTATCAATAAGGCTTACGGTCAGGCTACTAAGCCACACCATATACCCTCGTGCCCGATATTCAATAAAGCTAAGTTCTCTCATTCGAGTATCAATTTCAAATTCCTTTACTTTCATCATACCTAATACTCAGGGATTTGCTAAACTCACTTAGTTTGATACACCCGATACTAGGGGGCTGAGGTAACTAGCCTAGTCCAGCACACCCGATACTCGGGGGCCATAGCGTTAAATACAAGTTCAAATACATTATCAACTTTGCACACCAGAACACTCAAAACGCCATGACCCGAGTAGCTCATTCGTCCTAACAGGCATCAGGCTAACAAAAAGGTCTCACATACAATTGTGAAGTGCAACGTGTCTTGACAAAGTTGCATAACATTTACTTCGAATAGAAATCCTTTATTACAAGTATCTTAAAAATACACATATGTTCTTTACACGGGTCAACCCAACAATTACACACGAAACTTAACGAAATAATCCTTGTTGTCTTCAAGGACTTGGCGGATAATCTTGATGGCTGGCTATCAAGAAACCTCATAGTGTGGATACATGGACACGAGACCACCCCCTAGTGGGGGAGGTAGTCCATGCACAATTTATTCAAGGTCGATCGTCAGGTGGTGCACATGCGCCCAAGAAAGAGCAACCTTGCCACCTGCAACAAGCTGCATCCGGACGAATTTGTGGATTTCCTCACCTCGCAAATTTCTGCATTAGAGTCAAAAGACCTTGAGGATGAGATCCCTGGGAAACATCACATTACAAATCAATGCCAGGGAAGAATGGCAACACTTGACAAATTGTCCCACTTGGGAAGCTCGGTCTTGGAGAAGAGCCAGTACATGGCCCCATTTATGATATATCCAAAAATCATTTGTGGAACCCAAAGAAGATTCATGAAGAGCGTTCAATCGTATGCTAAGTCACCGAGATTCAACCACAACATCCAATTGGATACCTGCGCAATATGAAAGAAGATGGTAAATTTCTAGTGAAAAACAATAACTCGGGGGCGCTGTGTAAACTTACACATCATGTCTTCGCTCGCCCTTGATATTTCCTCCATGATGAAGTTCTCGCGCTTTGTAGCCCACTGATCCTTTGAGTTGGAGACATCTATGTTGGCCCTTACAACCCGGAGTTCATTTTCTAGTTGCTTAATGCGATGAATTTTCTCAGCATACAACGGAGGATCAACAACTCGGATAATGATATTGGCATTTTCAGGTGCACTTGTGTCCCTAAGTTCTAACTTTTTACTCGAGGAGCCAAGTGTAGTCGAAGGATCAGATGAATCGACACATGTTTTCTGAAGAATAGAAAGACAAGGTTCAAAGAAAAACTCACTTAAAGAAAGGAGAAAAGCAGAAATATATTCAAGGTTATGCATCACAAAAGAGATATACTCCCACCAATAGTCAAAGCCATACATATGGCAGGTATGTTACATTGACAAAATATGTCAAATCTAAATAGCTAATTTACAAGGTGTTGCTAGCAGCAGCATCACTAGCTGAAGGCGCATCACCCAAAGCTTTTGCAACAAGGGCATCCTGCGCATCTACCATGGCAAGGAGCATCTTAGGAAACTTCTTCACCTTCTTAAAATAAGGCTTGAGGGCCATAGCTTTGCCTGCTTCAGTAACTGGAAGGGAGGAGATGACCTTATCCCAGTTGACCTTGGTATCGTGGGCCAATGCCAGCACCATGGAGCTTTCGGCACCACTCTTCGCCTGGACAAGCCCATATTATGATGACCCACAATTATAGGGGGTGTATCGCAGTATTTTCGATAAGTAAGAATGTCGAGCCCAACAAGGAGCAGAAGGTGTTGGCTAGTGGCTAGGAACAGGAATTCTCTGTAAATACTTAGCAAACGAATTTTTAGGGGTTTTTGATAATGCAGGTAAATAAAGCATGAGTAAATAAAAGACAATAAGAATAAATGCAGCAAGTGGCCCAATCCTTTCTTTAGCAAAGGAAAATCTAGTTGTATTACTTAAGATGACCAAACGTTCTCGAGGACACACGGGAATATCGTCAAGTGCTTTCGCTTCATGTAGTTGATTCATCTTCTTTAGTTTGCTAAGTGTTGTGTGGGTGAACCTGTGCTAATGTACCGACCTTCCTAGGACTAATACATACTTGTGATTATACCCCTTGCAAGCATCCGCAAGTACAAGAAAGTAATTAAGGTAGAAACCTAACCACAACTTTAAACTCTAAGACCCTGACGTCTCTTGTGCAATGGTTTCCTAACGGGGGTTCAGGTTTCTGTCACTCTGGCAACCCCTACGATTAGTAGCCAAATACACGATGCATTCCCCTAGGCCCATATAGGTGAAGTATCATGTAGTCGACGTTCACATGACACCACTAGAAGAAGTACACCACAACTTAAATATCAAACTATTGAATCTTTCTCAACACAATTCCACTACTAACAACATGACTTCTCCCATGTCCTCAAGAACAAAACGAACTACTCACAAGACATCATATGGATCATGATCATAGATGAAATAATGATGTATAGCAATCTGAACATAACCAATAATTCAACGGTTCACTCAATAGCATCAACTACAAGGAGTAATCAACACTAGGAAAGTTTCCCCTAAGAACTATGCAAGATTCAACCTAATTGTTATACCGGTATGGAGGTGGTGATGATGGTGCTGGTGGAGATGATGGTGGTGATGCTGATGATGATGATCCCGATGAAGTCCAGCTTGATGGTGGTGTTGATGGCGACGATATCCCCTCTTCGGGAAGGAATTCCCCCGACAGAATTCTGTCTGCCGGAGAGATCTTTCTCTCTCGGTGTTTTCTGGCCCACAAAGGCGGCGGAATCTTTCTATGGTTGCTCCCCGAGTCTTTGGGCTTTGGGAGGATAATATACGCCGGAGGGGAGAGCAAGGGATGGACCAGGGCGGCCACACCACCTGGTGGCGCGGCCTATGGTGGCCCACGCCAAGGGGTGGTGTGGGCCCCCTGTGGCCCATCTCCACTTCCCCTTCTGGCTTTCTTCGTCTTCTGGAAAAATAGGATTTTCCATGTATTTTCCCGGATTTTCTGATCTTCGTGAAATTTGCCTCCAAACAGCACCTTTTCCATCAGAATCCTGACTGCAGCGGTCCATGCTCCAAAAGTCTTCAACCATGCAAAAACATATGAAATAACATAAGTATCATCTCTTATTATGAAATATATCAATGAATAACAGTAAATTATGATATAGAATAGTGATGCAAAATGGACGTATCAACTCCCCCCGAGCTTAGACTTCGCTTGTCCCCAAGCAAAACTGAACTCAATAAACATGACCTCAGGTTTATGGAGTGAAGATTCGATAAAAGAATACGGACAAGAAGCATCACATTCATCAATACATAAGTCATAATAGAAGACAACTCACTATTATATAACTTAACTTGCAATAAGTAAAGGAAACACAATAAAGATACATAAGGTAAATCATAATTGGTAATGGCAAACTTAGCTCTCGGTCGAAGAATAGTTGACAATTTGCTAGAGCTCACAAATAACTGACTTTCAAAGATGGCTTTCAAAGTAGTAGACACTAATATAAGAGCAAAGTGCAAAATAAGGAACATAAGAAACATGATTGAATAAATCATCATATGAATGAATGAAACACAACAACTCAAAATACTTGCTGAGATAGAAGGGAATAGGTTTACTGACTCAACTAAAAGGTAAAAGAAAGGCCCTTCGTAGAGGGAAGCAGGGATTTCAAGTTTCATAAAGAGCTCCTAAAAATTATGGTACTTATTAGCTTTCAGCTCTCATTACCCCTATCATAGGAATGTTTAGGTGGTTAAGGTTAAAGTGATCAAATATGAGGATATGCTTACAAGTTACAAGTTGAATATCTCATGTCCCTTGAATACGAGGGTCGCTCCTCATGCTACTCAAGTTTAGTCACCGGTAAGTTCTTGTCATAGTAAGTACATGTGTATCATAGAGAACCGCCAACGGGGTACCCCTTGCCCGATGATACGGAAGAATCCCCATATCAAAATGACAAGGCAAGCAGACAACAAGCATCTCAGCAATCTTCTTATTTACCATGGGAATATGGTTCTTTTTTCTCTTTTTCCTCTTTTCTCTTCTCTTTTTTTCTTCTTATCTTTTTCTCAATCTCTATCTCTTTTTTTATAAGAAGAATGCTTCATAGATGCTCGTTATGGTTACGCTACAGGTTTCCACCATGACAGCATGGATTAGACCAGCGACCTAGGCGTTTCTCTAACACACATACATAACTCCATGGACTTACAAGCTCCCCTTTCATTTCACACCGATGACATCCATAGACAAAAGAACATGATATCAACTGGGTACAAAGTAGCGGTGCAATGTTGAAAGCGTTCCCCATGACAACATGGTTCTGCTAATTCACAACTTACAAAGCACAAGCATATACGCAACATAGATGGGCACAATGGTTCAAGTTTATTAAGTGCAAGAAAGTAAAGTGTGCCATCAAGTTCGTGAGAGCTTTAATCACTAACCTTCACATAACAAGTTTAATTTGGAAGGTTGATAAAAACATGAATTTACTTGGAATAGCAATAGTGCTAATAGGTAGGTATGGTGGACACAAATGGCATAGGTTTTGGTTTAAGGATTGGATGCACGAGAAGAATTCCCTCTCAGTATAGGTTTTTGGCTAGCAATGCTGGGTAGCAAGCATAAGAGCTGAAGGAAACAAACAAACATGCAAGTGATAAAAACCAACATGCAATCTTCCTTGGAAGCACAAAAGATCTTAACTAGAGAATACTAGACTTATGAGAAAATCAAGAAAGAAAGATGATGAAATTATATTCCTTTAAGAGTACTTTTATCTTTTTCATTCAATTCTCAAAAATAGTGTTGCTACTAACCGAGCCAGGTTTGCCAAAACCAACTAAATTAACTCAATGATCCCAAAGTGATACCAATACTAATAACAAGATCAATCAAATAACCATGAATTGCAAACTAATATAAGATATGCAAAAGATTAAATGATAGAACTTCTCATTAATATTCCATAACGGCAACTCACACCAAGGGATACATAGATATCTAACGAGAGGAGAGACACTTCCATAATGCAAACCAGCCTACATGATAACTTCTCTATTCATGATATGACTCTACTAAAAAGGTAAAAAGATAGAAGATAGTGATGTGATACCGTGGCACTCCCCCAAGCTTGGAACAAACCAAGGGGATGCCAAAACCTGATGACGAATTACTCATTCGGTGGTGGTGGTATTCTCTCGATGAGATCTTTGATTAGTTTCCCCAAGTCCTCAATCTCGAAGGTGAGATTACGAATCAACTGTGAGTTTTGCTCAATGCGGCTCATGATCATGTCGGGTTGACAATTCCAGCTCTTGTGATTCTTTCCCCACTGTTCCTCCTTGAAGTCTTCTTTTCCTGCATGGCTAGAACGAGGCAAATCCCAATTGGAGGGTAGTTTCCCCTTAGGCATATTCTGGTATTGATGCTGATGGATAAGGGTATGGAAAGGATTCTTGGTGCATGGAGGAGGTGACCGTGGAGCCAAACAGTGATGCGGAGGTTTCCCTCTAGTTGACATTCGTGCAGTCCTCCTGACCCTGGCAGATCTTGCCAACACTCCAATTCTTGCAATGGTAGTGCCAATGTGTGGATGTTGGTTTTTCTTTGCCTCCTCTTCATCTTCACTCTTGATCTCCTTCTCCTGTCCAGGGTCTTGGCGATCTTCCTCCATAGGAGAATATCATTTTGCGGCTCGAAAGATGGGGAGTACAGGCAACGCGGTACCCAAGTTCCCTGAAATCAGCTGGGATGACTACAGTTGATGTGCCAAATACTCAGAGGGTCTTTTTCGGCACAAATTCAAAATTACATTTCAATATAAAAAATCAAGATAACGGGCGTCAAGTTGGGCCCCCCTGTCAATTCTCGCCGTTATGTCGCTCCCGTCGCTTAGGCGGGGTGGCTGTCACATAGGCTTGCAGCATTGACACAGTGGATAGGACAACCCGCCCCTACCCAGTGTATTGACGTGACAAAACAGGGCCCATGTATCGGCATTGTAATTATTTTTTGTTTACTCAGAAGCTGGAACGGCATAAACTATTCCACTGTTCCATAAAAGCGCATTGACTATTCCACTGTTCCCCTGCCTCGCAGAAACCACTCTTCTTCTTCCTATCATCTAGTATCTTCTTCCCATCTTCTCCTTGCCGCCATGGAAGTTCTACGCACTCTATAAATATGAGGTCACAGTGCTCGCTTTCGCCATCGCCTCGGCCTCTCTGCAGTCCATCTCCACCCCACCCTTTTAGCCATCGCCTCTCCACCGCGCCGTCGTCTCGCCTCCCCTCCCTCTCCAATCTCCACCGCGCCGCCATGGAGGTGCCCACGCTCAACCACTATGAGTCGGCGATGTTTGCGTACTACGGCATCCTCGCACTGCCACACACGACCTTGCACGCCGGATTTCGCATCAGCGAGGCGGGTGTGCCGGTGGCTCCGCTCCTCAACCCCTGCAGATACGAGATGGAGTGCGTCATCACGGAACGTCGCCGCCAGCTGCCCGCGTGCATGAGGGCGTTGCCCCGGTACGCCGTGGCTAGTGAGTACTGGCCCCGGCTATTCAAGAAGGAGCGGAAGGCCCAGCTTGGCAACCGTATCGTGGACGGACGCCTGGTGCACCTGGATCGCCGCAACCAAGAAGGGCGGGAGATGTTCTGGTCTGTCCTTGGACGGACCATCTACACCGCCATCGATGCCGCTAGCCGCGCAAATGAAGCAACCTCCACGGAACCACTCGAAGATGATGTCGGCGCACTCAATGAAGCAAGAGATATCACACTCACTAGATCGGCGGCATAGCAGGCTACACCACATGTCCTTGAATGTGGGGGACCTGGTCCTTCAGATCAGGCAAGATGGTCGCCACAAGCTAGAGTCGCCATGGGAAGGACCCTACATCATCAAGGAAGTGATACCTGGAGGGGCTTATCGCCTCCGGGACAAGAAGACATGAGACAAATACTCCAATCCATAGAACGTTGCGCAGCTATGATGTTTCTACACTTAGGCATTTTTTATTTCAAGATCTACTTTCAATAAGGCCTACGGCTAGGCTATTTAGCCGAAACATTTGTCTGCATACTCATTATCAATAAGGCTTATGGTCAGGCTACTAAGCCACACCATATAATCTCGTGCCCGATATTCAATAAAGCTAAGTTCTCTCCATCGAGTCTCAATTTCAAATTCCTTTACTTTCATCATACCTAATACTCAGGGGATTTGCTAAACTCACTTAGTTTGATACACCCGATACTAGGGGGCTGAGGTAACTAGCCTAGTCCAGCACACCCGATACTCGGGGGCCGCAGCGTTAAATACAAAGTCAAATACATTATCAACTTTGCACGCCAGAACACTCAAAACGCCATGACTCGAGTAGATCATTCGTCCTAACAGGCATTAGGCTAACAAAAAGGTCTCACATACAATTGTGAAGTGCAACGTGTCTTGACAAAGTTGCATAACATTTACTTCGAATAGAAATCCTTTATTACAAGTATCTTAATAATACATATATGTTCTTTACACGGGTCAACCCAACAATTACACACGAAACTTAATGAAATAATCCTTGTTGTCTTCAAGGACTTGGCGGATAATCTTGATGGCTGGCTATCAAGAAACCTCATAGTGTGGATACATGGACACGAGACCACCCCCTAGTGGGGGAGGTAGTCCATGCACAATTTATTCAAGGTCGATCGTTAGGTGGTGCACATGCGCCCAAGAAAGAGCAACCTTGCCACCTGCAACAAGCTGCATCCGGACGAATTTGTGGATTTCCTCACCTCGCAAATTTCTGCATTAGAGCCAAAAGACCTTGAGGATGAGATCCCTGGGAAACATCACATTACAAATCAATGCCAGGGAAGAATGGCAACACTTGACAAATTGTCCCACTTGGGAAGCTCGGTCTTGGAGAAGAGCCAGTACATGGCCCCATTTATGATATATCCAAAAATCATTTGTGGAACCCAAAGAAGATTCATGAAGAGCATTCAATCGTATGCTAAGTCACCGAGATTCAACCACAACATCCAATTGGATACCTGCGCAATATGAAAGAAGATGGTAAATTTCTAGTGAAAAACAATAACTCGGGGGGCGCTGTGTAAACTTACACATCATGTCTTCGCTCGCCCTTGATATTTCCTCCATGATGAAGTTCTCGCGCTTTGTAGCCCACTGATCCTTTGAGTTGGAGACATCTATGTTGGCCTTTACAACCCGGAGTTCATTTTCTAGTTGCTTAATGCGATGAATTTTCTCAGCATACAACGGAGGATCAACAACTCGGATAATGATATTGGCATTTTCAGGTGCACTTGTGTCCCTAAGTTCTAACTTTTTACTCGAGGAGCCAAGTGTAGTCGAAGGATCAGATGAATCGACACATGTTTTCTGAAGAATAGAAAGACAAGGTTCAAAGAAAAACTCACTTAAAGAAAGGAGAAAAGCAGAAATATATTCAAGGTTATGCATCACAAAAGAGATATACTCCCACCAATAGTCAAAGCCATACATATGGCAGGTCTGTTACATTGACAAAATATGTCAAATCTAAATAGCTAATTTACAAGGTGTTGCCAGCAGCAGCATCACTAGCTGAAGGCGCATCACCCAAAGCTTTTGCAACAAGGGCATCCTACGCATCTACCATGGCAAGGAGCATCTTAGGAAACTTCTTCACCTTCTTAAAATAAGGCTTGAGGGCCATAGCTTTGCCTGCTTCAGTAACTGGAAGGGAGGAGATGACCTTATCCCAGTTGACCTTGGTATCGTGGGCCAATGCCAGCACCATGGAGCTTTCGGCACCACTCTTCGCCTGGACAAGCCCATAGTCTGATGACCCACAATTATAGGGGGTGTATCGCAGTATTTTCGATAAGTAAGAGTGTCGAGCCCAACAAGGAGCAGAAGGTGTTGGCTAGTGGCTAGGAGCAGGAATTCTCTGTAAATACTTAGCAAACGGATTTTTAGGGGTTTTTGATAATGCAGGTAAATAAAGCATGAGTAAATAAAAGACAATAAGAATAAATGCAGCAAGTGGCCCAATCCTTTCTTTAGCAAAGGACAATCTAGTTGTATTACTTAAGATGAACAAACGTTCTCGAGGACACACGGGAATATCGTCAAGTGCTTTCGCTTCATGTAGTTGATTCATCTTCTTTAGTTTGCTAAGTGTTGTGTGGGTGAACCTGTGCTAATGTACCGACCTTCCTAGGACTAATACATACTTGTGATTATACCCCTTGCAAGCATCCGCAAGTACAAGAAAGTAATTAAGGTAGAAACCTAACCACAGCTTTAAACTCTAAGACCCTGACGTCCCTTGTGCAATGGTTTCCTAACGGGGGTTCAGGTTTCTGTCACTCTGGCAACCCCTACGATTAGTAGCCAAATACACGATGCATTCCCCTAGGCCCATATAGGTGAAGTATCATGTAGTCGACGTTCACATGACACCACTAGAAGAAGTACACCACAACTTAAATATCAAACTATTGAATCTTTCTCAACACAATTCCACTACTAACAACATGACTTCTCCCATGTCCTCAAGAACAAAACGAACTACTCACAAGACATCATATAGATCATGATCATAGATGAAATAATGATGTATAGAAATCTGAACATAACCAATAATTCAACGGTCCACTCAATAGCATCAACTACAAGGAGTAATCAACACTAGGAAAGTTTCCCCTAAGAACTATGCAAGATTCAACCTAATTGTTATAGCGGTATGGAGGTGGTGATGATGGTGCTGGTGGAGATGATGGTGGTGATGCTGATGATGATGATCCCGAAGAAGTCCAGCTTGATGGTGGTGTTGATGGCGACGATATCCCCTCTTCGGGAAGGAATTCCCCCGACAGAATTCTGTCTGCCGGAGAGATCTTTCTCTCTCGGTGTTTTCTAGCCCACAAAGGCGGCGGAATCTTTCTATGGTTGCTCCCCGAGTCTTTGGGCTTTGGGAGGATAATATACGCCGGAGGGGAGAGAAAGGGATGGACCAGGGCGGCCACACCACCTGGTGGCGCGGCCTAGGGTGGCCCACGCCAAGGGGTGGTGTGGGCCCCCTGTGGCCCATCTCCACTTCCCCTTCTGGCTTTCTTCGTCTTCTGGAAAAATAGGATTTTCCATGTATTTTCCCGGATTTTCTGATCTTCGCGAAATTTGCCTCCAAACAGCACCTTTTCCATCAGAATCCTGACTGCAGCGGTCCATGCTCCAAAAGTCATCAACCATGCAAAAACGTATGAAATAACATAAGTATCATCTCTTATTATGAAATATATCAATGAATAACAGTAAATTATGATATAGAATAGTGATGCAAAATGGACGTATCAACTCCCCCCGAGCTTAGACTTCGCTTGTCCCCAAGCAAAACTGAACTCAATAAACATGACCTTAGGTTTATGGAGTGAAGAGTCGATAAAAGAATACGGACAAGAAGCATCACATTCATCAATACATAAGTCATAATAGAAGACAACTCACTATTATATAACTTAACTTGCAATAAGTAAAGGAAACACAATAAAGATACATAAGGTAAATCATAACTGGTAATGGCAAACTTAGCTCTCGGTCGAAGAATAGTTGAGAATTTGCTGGAGTTCACAAATAACTGACTTTCAAAGATGGCTTTCAAAGTAGTAGACACTAATATAAGAGCAAAGTGCAAAAATAAGGAACATAAGAAACATGATTGAATAAATCATCATATGAATGAATGAAACACAACAACTCAAAATACTTGCTAAGATAGAAGGGAATAGGTTTACTGACTCAACTAAAAGGTAAAAGAAAGGCCCTTCGTAGAGGGAAGCAGGGATTTCAAGTTTCATAAAGAGCTCCTAAAAATTATGGTACTTATTAGCTTTCAGCTCTCATTGCCCCTATCATAGGAATGTTTAGGTGGTTAAGGTTAAAGTGATCAAATATGAGGATATGCTTACAAGTTACAAGTTGAAGATCTCATGTCCCTTGAATACGAGGGTCGCTCCTCATGCTACTCAAGTTTAGTCACCGGTAAGTTCTTGTCATAGTAAGTACATGTGTATCATAGAGAACCGCCAACGGGGTACCCCTTGCCCGATGATACGGAAGAATCCCCATATCAAAATGACAAGGCAAGCAGACAACAAGCATCTCAGCAATCTTCTTATTTACCATGGGAATATGGTGCTTTTTTCTCTTTTTCCTCTTTTCTCATCTCTTTTTTTCTTCTTATCTTTTTCTCAATCTCTATCTCTTTTTTTATAAGAAGAATGCTTCATAGATGCTCGTTATGGTTACGCTACAGGTTTCCACCATGACAGCATGGATTAGACCAGCGACCTAGGCGTTTCTCTAACACACATACATAACTCCATGGACTTACAAGCTCCCCTTTCATTTCACACCGATGACATCCATAGACAAAAGAACATGATATTAACTGGGTACAAAGTAGCGGTGCAATGTTGAAAGCGTTCCCCATGACAACATGGTTCTGCTAATTCACAACTTACAAAGCACAAGCATATACGCAACATAGATGGGCACAATGGTTCAAGTTTATTAAGTGCAAGAAAGTAAAGTGTGCCATCAAGTTCGTGAGAGCTTTAATCACTAACCTTCACATAACAAGTTTAATTTGGAAGGTTGATAAAAACATGAATTTACTTGGAATAGCAATAGTGCTAATAGGTAGGTATGGTGGACACAAATGGCATAGGTTTTGGTTTAAGGATTGGATGCACGAGAAGAATTCCCTCTCAGTATAGGTTTTTGGCTAGCAATGCTGGGTAGCAAGCATAAGAGCTGAAGGAAACAAACAAACATGCAAGTGATAAAAACCAACATGCAATCTTCCTTGGAAGCACAAAAGATCTTAACTAGAGAATACTAGACTTATGAGAAAATCAAGAAAGAAAGATGATGAAATTATATTCCTTTAAGAGTACTTTTATCTTTTTCATTCAATTCTCAAAAATAGTGTTGCTACTAACCGAGCCAGGTTTGCCAAAACCAACTAAATTAACTCAATGATCCCAAAGTGATACCAATACTAATAACAAGATCAATCAAATAACCATGAATTGCAAACTAATATAAGATATGCAAAAGATTAAATGATAGAACTTCTCATTAATATTCCATAATGGCAACTCACACCAAGGGATACATAGATATCTAACGAGAGGAGAGACACTTCCATAATGCAAACCAGCCTACATGATAACTTCTCTATTCATGATATGACTCTACTAAAAAGGTAAAAAGATAGAAGATAGTGATGTGATACCACGGCACTCCCCCAAGCTTGGAACAAACCAAGGGGATGCCAAAACCTGATGACGAATTACTCCTTCGGTGGTGGTAGTATTCTCTCGATGAGATCTTTGATTAGTTTCCCCAAGTCCTCAATCTCGAAGGTGAGATTACGAATCAACTGTGAGTTTTGCTCAATGCGGCTCATGATCATGTCGGGTTGACAATTCCAGCTCTTGTGATTCTTTCCCCACTGTTCCTCCTTGAAGTCTTCTTTTCCTGCATGGCTAGAACGAGGCAAATCCCAATTGGAGGGTAGTTTCCCCTTAGGCATATTCTGGTATTGATGCTGATGGATAAGGGTATGGAAAGGATTCTTGGTGCATGGAGGAGGTGACCGTGGAGCCAAACAGTGACGCGGAGGTTTCCCTCTAGTTGACATTCGTGCAGTCCTCCTGACCCTGGCAGATCTTGCCAACACTCCAATTCTTGCAATGGTAGTGCCAATGTGTGGATGTTGGTTTTTCTTTGCCTCCTCTTCATCTTCACTCTTGATCTCCTTCTCCTGTCCAGGGTCTTGGCGATCTTCCTCCATAGGAGAATATCATTTTGCGGCTCGAAAGTTGGGGAGTACAGGCAACGCGGTACCCAAGTTCCCTGAAATCAGCTGGGATGACTACAGTTGATGTGCCAAATACTCAGAGGGTCTTTTTCGGCACAAATTCAAAATTACATTTCAATATAAAAAATCAAGATAACGGGCGTCAAGTTGGGCCCCCCTGTCAATTCTCGTCGTTATGTCGCTCCCGTCGCTTAGGCGGGGTGGCTGTCACGTAGGCTTGCAGCATTGACACAGTGGATAGAACAACCCGCCCCTACCCAATGTATTGACACGACAAAATAGGGCCCATGTATCGGTGTTATAATTATTTTTTGTTTACTCGGAAGCTGGAACGGCCACCGCCACGCGTCTCTCCTTGGACTTCCGTCCCAATCGTTAACCCCAACCATAAAAGCGCATTGACTGTTCCACCGTTTCCCTGCCTCGCAGAAACCACTCTTCTTCTTCCTATCATCTACTATCTTCTTCCCGTCTTCTCCTTGCCGCCATGGAAGTTCTACGCACTCTATAAATATGAGGCCACAGTGCTCGCTTTCGCCATCTCCTCGGCCTCTCTGGAGTACATCTCCACCCCACCCCTTTAGCATCGCCTCTCCACCACGCCGTCGTCTCGCCTCCCCTCCCTCTCCAATCTCCACGGCACCGCCATGGAGGTGCCCACGCTCAACCACTATGAGTCGGCGATGTTTGTGTACTACGGCATCCTCACACCGCCACGCGTGACCTTGCACGCTGGATTTCGCATCAGCGAGGCGAGTGTGCCGGTGGCTCCGCTCCTCAACCCCCGCGGATACGAGATGGAGTGCGTCATCGCGGAACATCGCCGCCAGCTGCCCGCGTGCATGAGGGCGTTGCCCCCGTACGCGGCGGCCAGTGAGTACTGGCCCCAGCTGTTCAAGAAGGAGCAGAAGGCCCAGCTTGGCAACCATATCGTGGACGGGCGCCTGGTGCACCCGGATCGCCGCAACCAAGAAGGGCGGGAGATATTCTGGTCCGTCCCTGGACAGACCATCTACACCGCCATCGATGCCGCTAGCCGCGCAGAGGAGCTCCGTCTCCCGAACAACGCCGAAATCGTGGAGATTTCGTTCGACGACGACGAGGAAGCCGGCGGCTCGGAGGACAGCGGTAGCGGAAGTGTTGTCGACTAGGAAAATTTGTAAAGTCGCATCTTTGTATGGAAAAATTTGTGGTCGAATAATAAAATGTCTCAATTTAGATCTTTGTCTCAATTAATTTGTGAAAGATTTTTTCAAAAATACTGATCAATTCTATTTCTACCTCGAATTAATTTCTGCCCCGAATTAATTTCTGCCCCGAATTAATTTACATTAATTGTCCTGGACTGCTGACCGTCGCTGGGTTTTTGGTCCCGGTTCGTGGCATGGTCCCGATTATGGAAACGAACCGGGACTGATGGAATTTGGGCGCTGGATCAAAGATCCTCTTTCTACCAAGTGCTAGAGACAAGCTTCACTACCCATGACAACAAGAAGATATACGTTGTCTACACCAACGAGGAGGAGACAGTGGTGCGTGTCCTGAGGATGTACGAGGGTTGGCTTGGGATAGACGAGGACAAGTTTGTGGGATTGGACCTCGAATACACCCCGGAGCACCCATATGAAGTGAATGAAGTCGTCATCATTCAACTTGCCATGCGGAAACACGCCCTTGTCTACCACCTCTCCCGGTTTGTAGATCTGCTCTCTGTAGCTAACTGCTTTTAGGGTTTTCTCCTTTTGTTCTTTATCCACTTGCTCATCTTGCAACTACTGGATTTTATTTAGGACCAAATAAATTAGGGTTTGCCTATGTCTCAATCGACTGAGATTTTCTTTAGTCTCAATCACCTAAGAAAAGTGCAACCGTAGTTAAAAGAAATGTGTAACTCGTTCAGTCGACTGAGAAATAGCAAAACCGAATAAATTATGACAATACAATGTTGAGAGTCTTGATCTTGCATTTACTAAACTTTTCAAAATTATATTGAGATGATGATCTTGCATTGACAAAATATTTGTAGTTACAAATTTTGGTGATGACAAACTACATACTTTCAGGACTGACAGGAAATGTCCAGCGTTGCGCCAGTTCCTTGAAAAAAGGGAATTGTTTTCTGCACTATCGACACAACAACTGATTTTTCGAAATTGTATCAAGAGGAAATTATAATTCCTGTGCACAACTAGATCGATATTCAGCATCTTGTCAAGATCCTAGGGGGCAGGAAGAAGGATGGAATTGCATCACTCGCAACTAGAATCCTCGATGAGTCGTACGTCACAATGAAGGAAGATTTCTCTACGGATAGGCATGATTTCTGGAACGAGTGGCCGTTGTCTGATATAAACCTGAAGTATGCAGCCATAGATGCTTACGTGACCTACCAGCTGTACAAGAAGATCCATTTTTTTCAATGTTACCTTGTGTTTTTCCCTATTTGCAAGAGGGAAGAGGAGCTTAGGGGAGCCCTTTGTAGAAAATGCCGAATAGCTGAGTTTGAAGTTGAATATGCAAAGAAATTGGCTGCATCTGAAGCAGCTGACAGAGAGGCTGCAGAAGCAGCTGAAAGAGAGCTTGCAGCTGAAGAAGCAGTTGACAGAGAGGCTGCAGCTGAAGCGGCAAATAGAGAGGCGACATCTTCTAGCAGCAACAATCAGGTCTGTGATGCACCGCTAATTGTTCCGCAGGACGCTGAAGATAGGAAAGCCAAGTCAAATGCCATTTGGGACAAAGCAGTTCGTCGGATGTGGAGTACCTGTAATGATGGCAAGCGCGTCAAGTGGTCTGATGAGGAGTGAATTAAATTTTACTTGTCAGTGTTATGTTTCTGTTTTGTGGAACTCAGTTATCTTGCCAACATGTCTAGTGCATCAAGTGATACTAGTAAAATAAATTTAACCCTTGTTGTGTTATGTTTATGTATGTGTCTTGTAGCTTGTCAAGATGGTAGCTTCTTAACTGGCAGTTTGAAACAGTGCCCTTTTCCTCTCTCGCTAAACATATATGTTTCATTTTGCCCAAATTGGTAGCAAATCTAGAGAAGATTCTCATTTCGATATTTCGTTCCCTTTTGGACCTCTTTTTGCCTCCGAACAGGTAGCAAATCTAGAGCAACAAACCACACCAGGCAGAATACATTCAATCAGAAAACAAAACAAATGTAGATATAGTTGTGCGCAGCTAAATAGGATATAGAGTTAGAAAGTAGGTTGCTTAACGAGGTTCGATGCATTCAGCCAGAAATAGGATATAGCTAGAAAGGAGCTGCTGGGCAGCAGGGGCAGCCGTCGCAGCTGCAGGCACATCCTGCAAGCGCCCGCGCCTCCGCCATCTCCCTCTGGTGCTTCCGCCACTTCTTGCTCCCCAGTTTCTTGGACTTGGGGGCCTTGGGCCTGATTGGAGGCATGCGACCCTCATTGATGGCCACCCTCTAGAGGTTTCGGAGGTGAATGCAGAGAGCACGGTGTTCAGCGATGTAGGCGTTGATGTTCGCGGGCTCGGGCTTGCCGCTTTTGTGGATGCCGGAGCCCGTGGCCTCTGCATGCTTCAGTGGAGCGATGTACTTATCTGGATCGTAGGTGCCCAAGAAGTGCGTGATCTGCTTGTGACCGGCAGGGGGCTCCTCTTCGGTGTCTCCATCGGTAGCTGGGAAGGGGGCCTGGACGGGAACGGCGGCTGCCATCGATGGCTCCACTAGGGCCTAGACAAGGACAGCAGCTGCTTTCAACGCGTCGAGGGGGACCAGCGAGGAGACGGGGGCCTCCTCGCCGGCGGCCATGGAGGCAATGATGGCCACCTTATCCTCCTCGGCCATCGCCGGCACGGACAGGGTATTCTCGGGAGTTTGCGGATGCTGGTGGGACAGTGGAGAGGGTTGCGTGGGGATAGTGAGTGAGAGTGGGAGTGGGTGTGCGGAGAGTGGCTCTATAGCTAAGGTGGATAGAAGCAAGGCACGTTTCGTTGAACCACCGTGCAACGCGCCGCGCAGTCGACTACACCGTGCACCGCGACACGCGCACGGTACGTCACGTTTTTTCCCGGGCCATGCATGGATGTTCTGTATTGAGCCGCATGGCTGTACGAAGTTTGACACGGCCCTAAAATTGGCGATTGAGAGCCGCTGCATAAAAATGGGATATGTCTTATTAAAATCAAGTGGCAATAAATTGCAGCTGTCCATCGACGACCGTGCATTCGATGACGCATGCGTTTTGGCGTAGAGGTAGCAGTAGTAGGCTTTTCAGACTTGATTAAACATGACATGACCGCTCGACGACTTTTTCCATGGACGGCATCGTGTTCCTTCTTGTAGAAGTCTCGCTGAGGGAGATGTCTGTGTTGTCTCCCGTTGTACTGTGAAGGGCATGACATGTGCAACGATCATCGTTGGATCGCACAGAATCAACGGCTGGTGCACACGATCCGCGTGACAACAGTGATAACCAATCAGGGAGTAGCAGATAGGGTGAGCACAGATTTGTGCTTCTACAAAAGATAGAGAGAGGGGAGAGGGGAGGCAAAACTGAGTAGTACCACATAAAACCAAGGGCAATACTGAGTAGTATAAAAATGGAAAGTGAGTGTCTTGCACAATGAAATACATCGTGGCATACATCAAATTATGCCAAGATAGATCCACAAGAGTTCATTGGATGTGTGTTCTTCTCACAGACCACATATCACTAGTGTCATTGCATGTGTGTTCTTCCCAAAGAGCACACATGGATCCACCAGTGCCATTGCATGTGTGTTCTTCTCACAAACCATATCATGAACCACACCCAGTGTCATTGCATGTGTGTTCTTCTCACTAACCACAGCTAGAGTCATTGCATGTCTGTTCTTTTCACAAACCACATATCACCAGAGTCATTGCATGTGTGTTCTTCCCATGAACCACACATGGATCCACCAATGTCATTGCATGTGTGTTCTTCTCATGAACCATATCATGAACCACACCCAGTGTCATTGCATGTCTGCTCTTCTCATGAACCACACATGGATCCACCTAGTGTCATCGCATGTCTGCTCTTCCCATGAACCACACATGGATCCACCAGTGTCATTGCATGTCTGCTCTTTTCATGAACCACTGCTAGAGTCATTGGATGTGTGTTCTTCTCACATACCACACATGGATCTAGTGTCATTACATGTGTGTTCTTCCCAAAGACCACACATGGATCCACCAGTGTCATTGCATGTGTGTTCTTCTCACAAACCATATCATGAACCACACCTAGTGTAATTGCATGTGTGTTCTTCTCACAAACCATATCATGAACCTCACCCAGTGTCATTGCATGTGTGTTCTTCCCATGAACCACACATGGATCCACTGGAGTCATTGCATGTGTGTTCTTCTCACAAACCATATCATGAACCACACCCAGTGTCATCGCATGTGTGTTCTTCTCACTAACCACAACTAGAGTCATTGCATGTCTGTTCTTTTCACAAACCACATATCACCAGAGTCATTGCATGTGTGTTCTTCCCATGAACCACACATGGACCCACCAGTGTCATTGCATGTCTGCTCTTTTCATTAACCACAGCTAGAGTCATTGGATGTGTGTTATTCTCACAGACCACACATGGATCCAATTTCATTGCATGTGTGTTTTTCCCTAAGACCACACATGGATTCACCAGTGTCATTGCATGTGTGTTCTTCTCACAAACCATATCATGAACCACACCCAGTGTCATTGCATGTGTGTTCTTCTCACAGACCACACATGGATCCACCAATGTCATTGCATGTGTGTTCTTGTCACAGACCAGATCATGAACCACACCCAGTGTCATTGCATGTGTGTTCTTCCCATGAACCACACATGGATCCACCATTGTCATTGCATGTCTGCTCTTCCCACATACCACACATCACCAGTGTCATTGCATGTGTGTTCTTCCCAAAGACCACACATGGATCCACCAGTGTCATTGCATGTGTGTTCTTCTCACTAACCATATCATGAACCACACCCAGTGTCATTGCATGTGTGTTCTTCCCATGAACCACACATGGATCTACTAGTGTCATTGCATGTCTGCTCTTTTCATGAACCACAAGTAGAGTCATTAGATGTGTGTTCTTCTCAAAGACCATATATCACCAGTGTCATTGCATGTGTGTTCTTCCTAAAGACCACACATGGATCCACAAGTGTCATTGCATGTGTGTTCTTCTCACAAACCATATCATGAACCACAACCAGTGTCATTGCATGTGTGTTCTTCTCACTAACCACAGCTAGAGTCATTGCATGTCTATTCTTTTCACAAACCACATATCACTAGAGTCATTGCATGTGTGTTCTTCCCATGAAGCACACATGGATCCACCCGTGTCATTGTATGTGTGTTCTTCTCATGAACCATATCATGAACCACACCTAGTGTCATTGCATGTCTGCTCTTCCCATGAACCACACATGGATCCACTAGTGTCATTGCATGTCTGCTCTTTTCATGAACCACAGCTAGAGTCATTGGATGTGTGTTCTTCTCACACACCACACATGGATCTAGTGTCATTGCATGCGTGTTCTTCCCAAAGACCACACATGGATCCACCAGTGTCACTTCATGTGTGTTCTTCTCACAAACCATATCATGAACCACACCCAGTGTCATTGGATGTGTGTTCTTTTCACAGACCACACATGGATCCACCACTGTCATTGCATGTGTGTTCTTCTCACAAACCATATCATGAACCTCACCCAATGTCATTGCATGTATGTTCTTCCCATGAACCACACATGGATCCACTTGAGTCATTGCATGTGTGTTCTTCTCACAAACCATATCATGAACCACACCTAGTGTTATCGCATGTGTGTTCTTCTCACTAACCACAACTAGAGTCATTGCATGTCTGTTCTTTTCACAAACCACATATCACCAGAGTCATTGCATGTGTGTTCTTCCCATGAACCACACATGGATCCACCAGTGTCATTGCATGTCTGCTCTTTTCATGAACCACAGCTAGAGTCATTGGATGTGTGTTCTTCTCACAGACCACACATGGATCCAGTGTCATTGCATGTGTGTTATTCCCAAAGACCACACATGGATCCACAAATGTCTTGCATGTGTGTTCTTCTCACAGACCATATCATGAACCACACGCAGTGTCATTGCATGTGTGTTCTTCTCACTAACCACACATGGATCCACCAGTGTCATTGCATGTGTGTTCTTCACACAGACCATATCATGAACCACACCCAGTGTCATTGCATGTGTGTTCTTCCCATGAACCACACATGGATCCTCAAGTGTCATTGCATGTCTGCTCTTCCCACATAACACACATCACCAGTGTCATTGCATGTGTGTTCTTCCCAAAGACCACACATGGATCCACCAGTGTCATTGCATGTGTGTTATTCTCACAAACCATATCATGAACCACACCTAGTGTCATTGAATGTGTGTTCTTCCCATGAACCACACATGGATCCACCAGTGTCATTGCATGTCTGCTCTTTTCATGAACCACAGCTAGAGTCATTGGATGTGTTTTCTTCTCACAAACCACATATCACCAGTGTCATTGCATGTGTGTTCTTTCCAAAGACCACACATGGATCCACCAGTGGCATTGCATGTGTGTTCTTCTCACAGACCATATCATAAACCACACCCAGTGTCATTGCATGTGTGTTCTTCCCATGAACCACACATGGATCCACCAGTGTCATTGCATGTCTGCTCTTTTCATTAACCACACACGGATCCACCAGTGTCATTGCATGTGTGTTCTTATCACAGACCACATATCACCTGTGTTATTGCATGTGTGTTCTTCCCATGAACCAAACATGGATCCACCAGTGTCATTGCATGTGTGTTCTTCCCACATACCACACATGGATCCACCGGTGTCATTGCATGTGTGTTCTTCCCATGAACCACACATGGATCCACCAATGTCATTGTATGTCTGCTCTTCCCATGAACCACACATGGATCCACCGGTGTCATTGCATGTCTGCTCTTCTCATTAACCACAGCTAGAGTCATTGCATGTCTGTTCTTTTCACAAACCACATATCACCAGAGTCATTGTATGTGTGTTCTTCCAATGAACCACACATGGATCCACCGGTGTCATTGCATGTGTGTTCTTCTCACAAACCACACATGGATCCACCCAGTGTCATCGCATGTGTGTTCTTCCCATGAACCACACAAGGATCCACCTGTGTCATTGCATGTCTGCTCTTTTCATGAACCATAGCTAGAGTCATTGGATGTGTGTTATTCTCATAGACCACATATCACCAGTGTCATTGCATGTGTGTTCTTCCCATGAACCACACATGGATCCACCAGTGTCATCGCATGTGTGTTCTTCTCACAGACCACATATCATCGGTGTCATTGTGTGTCTCCTCTTCCCATGAACCACAGCTAGAGTCATCGCATGCATGCTCTTTTCATGAACCACAGCTAGAGTCATTGGATGTGTGTTCTTCTTACAAACCATATCATGAACCACACCTAGTGTCATTGCATGTGTGTTCTTCTCACAAACCACACATGGATCCACCGGTGTCATTGCATGTCTGCTCTTCTCATTAACCACAGCTAGAGTCATTGCATGTCTGTTCTTTTCACAAACCACATATCACCAGAGTCATTGCATGTGTGTTCTTCCCATGAACCACACATGGATCCACCGGTGTCATTGCATGTGTGTTCTTCTCACAAACCACACATGGATCCACCCAGTGTCATCACATGTGTGTCCTTCCCATGAACCACACATGGATCCACCAGTGTCATTGCATGTTTACTCTTTTCATGAACCACAGCTAGAGTCATTGGATGTGTGTTCTTCTCGCAGACCACACATGGATCCACCAGTGTCATTGCATGTCTGCTCTTCCCACAGACCACACATGGATCCACCAGTGTCATTGCATGTGTGTTCTTCCCATGAACCACATATGGATCCACCAGTGTCATTGCATGTCTGCTCTTTTCATGAACCACAGGTAGAGTCATTGGATGTGTGTTCTTCTCACAGACCACATATCACCAGTGTCATTGGATGTGTGTTCTTCCCAAAGACCACACATGGATCCACCAGTGTCATGGCATGTGTGTTCTTCTCACAAATCACACATGGATCCACCGGTGTCATTGCATGTCTGCTCTTCTCACAGACCACACATGGATCCACCAGTGTCATTGCATGTGTGTTCTTCTCACAGACCATATCAAGAACCACACCCAGTATCATTGCATGTGTGTTCTTCCCTTGAACCACACATGGATCCACCGGTGTCATCGCATGTGTGTTCTTCTCACTAACCACAGCTAGAGTCATTGCATGTGTGTTCTTCTCACAGACCACATATCACCTGTGTCATTGCATGTCTGCTCTTCCCATGAACGACACATGGATCCATCAGTGTCATTGAATGTCTGCTCTTTTCATGAACCACAGCTAGAGTCATTGGATGTGTGTTCTTCTCACAGACCACACATGGATCCAGTGTCATTGCATGTGTGTTATTCCCAAAGACCACACATGGATCCACAAATGTCTTGCATGTGTGTTCTTCTCATAGACCATATCATGAACCACACGCAGTGTCATTGCATGTGTGTTCTTCTCACTAACCACACATGGATCCACCACTGTCATTGCATGTGTGTTCTTCACACAGACCATATCATGAACCACACCCAGTGTCATTGCATGTGTGTTCTTCCCATGAACCACACATGGATCCTCAAGTGTCATTGCATGTCTGCTCTTCCCACATAACACACATCACCAGTGTCATTGCATGTGTGTTCTTCCCAAAGACCACACATGGATCCACCAGTGTCATTGCATGTGTGTTATTCTCACAAACCATATCATGAACCACACCTAGTGTCATTGAATGTGTGTTCTTCCCATGAACCACACATGGATCCACCAGTGTCATTGCATGTCTGCTCTTTTCATGAACCACAGCTAGAGTCATTGGATGTGTTTTCTTCTCACAAACCACATATCACCAGTGTCATTGCATGTGTGTTCTTCCCAAAGACCACACATGGATCCACCAGTGGCATTGCATGTGTGTTCTTCTCACAGACCATATCATAAACCACACCCAGTGTCATTGCATGTGTGTTCTTCCCATGAACCACACATGGATCCACCGGTGTCATTGCATGTCTGCTCTTTTCATTAACCACACATGGATCCACCAGTGTCATTGCATGTGTGTTCTTATCACAGACCACATATCACCTGTGTTATTGCATGTGTGTTCTTCCCATGAACCAAACATGGATCCACCAGTGTCATTACATGTGTGTTCTTCCCACAGACCACACATGGATCAACCGGTGTCGTTGCATGTGTGTTCTTCCCATGAACCACACATGGATCCACCAGTGTCATTGTATGTCTGCTCTTCCCATGAACCACACATGGATCCACCGGTGTCATTGCATGTCTGCTCTTCTCATTAACCACAGCTAGAGTCATTGCATGTCTGTTCTTTTCACAAACCACATATCACCAGAGTCATTGTATGTGTGTTCTTCCAATGAACCACACATGGATCCACCGGTGTCATTGCATGTGTGTTCTTCTCACAAACCACACATGGATCCACCCAGTGTCATCGCATGTGTGTTCTTCCCATGAACCACACACGGATCCACCTGTGTCATTGCATGTCTGCTCTTTTCATGAACCATAGCTAGAGTCATTGGATGTGTGTTCTTCTCATAGACCACATATCACCAGTGTCATTGCATGTGTGTTCTTCCCATGAACCACACATGGATCCACCAGTGTCATCGCATGTGTGTTCTTCTCACAGACCACATATCATCAGTGTCATTGTGTGTCTCCTCTTCCCATGAACCACAGCTAGAGTCATGGCATGCATGATCTTTTCATGAACCACAGCTAGAGTCATTGGATGTGTGTTCTTCTTACAAACCATATCATGAACCACACCTAGTGTCATTGCATGTGTGTTCTTCTCACAAACCACACATGGATCCACCGGTGTCATTGCATGTCTGCTCTTCTCATTAACCACAGCTAGAGTCATTGCATGTCTGTTCTTTTCACAAACCACATATCACCAGAGTCATTGCATGTGTGTTCTTCCCATGAACCACACATGGATCCACCGGTGTCATTGCATGTGTGTTCTTCTCACAAACCACACATGGATCCACCCAGTGTCATCACATGTGTGTCCTTCCCATGAACCACACATGGATCCACCAGTGTCATTGCATGTTTACTCTTTTCATGAACCACAGCTAGAGTCATTGGATGTGTGTTCTTCTCGCAGACCACACATGGATCCACCAGTGTCATTGCATGTCTGCTCTTCCCACAGACCACACATGGATCCACCAGTGTCATTGCATGTGTGTTCTTCCCATGAACCACATATGGATCCACCAGTGTCATTGCATGTCTGCTCTTTTCATGAACCACAGGTAGAGTCATTGGATGTGTGTTCTTCTCACAGACCACATATCACCAGTGTCATTGGATGTGTGTTCTTCCCAAAGACCACACATGGATCCACCAGTGTCATTGCATGTGTGTTCTTCTCACAAATCACACATGGATCCACCGGTGTCATTGCATGTCTGCTCTTCTCACAGACCACACATGGATCCACCAGTGTCATTGCATGTGTGTTCTTCTCACAGACCATATCATGAACCACACCCAGTATCATTGCATGTGTGTTCTTCACTTGAACCACACATGGATCCACCGGTGTCATCGCATGTGTGTTCTTCTCACTAACCACAGCTAGAGTCATTGCATGTATGTTCTTCTCACAGACCACATATCACTTGTGTCATTGCATGTCTGCTCTTCCCATGAACGACACATGGATCCACCAGTGTCATTGAATGTCTGCTCTTTTCATGAACCATAGCTGGAGTCATTGGATGTGTGTTCTTCTCACAGACCACACATGGATCCAGTGTCATTGCATGTGTGTTCTTCTCACAAACCATATCATGAACCACACCCAGTGTCATTGCATGTGTGTTCTTCTCACTAACCACACATGGATCCACCAGTGTCATTGCATGTGTGTTCTTCACACAGACCATATCATGAACCTCACCTAGTGTCATTGCATGTGTGTTCTTCCCATGAACCACACATGGATCCACTGAAGTCATTGCATGTGTGTTCTTCTCACAAACCATATCATGACCCACACCTAGTGTCATCTCATGTGTGTTCTTCTCACTAACCATAGCTAGAGTCATTGCATGTCTATTCTTTTCACAAACCACATATCACCAGAGTCAGTGCATGTATGTTCTTCCCATGAACCACAAATGGATCCACCAGTGTCATTGCATGTCTGCTCTTTTCATGAACCACAGCTAGAGTCATTGGATGTGTGTTCTTCTCATAGACCACACATGGATCCAATGTCATTGCATGTGTGTTCTTCCCAAAGACCACACATGGATCCACCAGTGTCATTGCATGTGTGTTCTTCTCACAAACCATATCATGAACCACACCTAATGTCATTGCATGTGTGTTCTTCTCACAGACCACACATGGGTCCACCAGTGTCATTGCATGTGTGTTCTTCTCACAGACCATATCATGAACCACACCCAGTGTCATTGCATGTGTATTTTTCCCATGAACCACACATGGATCCACCAGTGTCATAGCATGTCTACTCTTCCCACGTACCACACATCACCAGTGTCATTGCATGTCTGTTCTTCCCAAAGACCACACATGGATCCACCAGTGTCATTCCATGTGTGTTCTTCTCACTAACCATATCATGAACCACACCCAGTGTCATTGCATGTGTGTTCTTCCCATGAACCACACATGGATCTGCCAGTGTCATTGCATGTCTGCTCTTTTCATGAACCACAGCTAGACTCATTGGATGTGTGTTCTTCTCACAGACCACATATCACCAGTGTCATTGCATGTGTGATCTTCCCAAAGACCACACATGGATCCACCAGCGTCATTGCATTTGTGGTCTTCTCACAAACCATATCATGAACCACACCCAGTGTCATTGCATGTGTGTTCTTCTCACTAACCATAGTTAGAGTCATTGCATGTCTGTTCTTTTCACAAACCACATATCACCAGAGTCATTGCATGTGTGTTCTTCCCATGAACCACACATGGATCCACCGGTGTCATTGCATGTGTGTTCTTCTCATGAACCATATCATGAACCACACCAGTGTCATTGCATGTCTGCTCTTCTCATGAACCACACATGGATCCACCCAGTGTCATCGCATGTCTGCTCTTCCCATGAAGCATACATGGATCCACCAATGTCATTGCATGTCTGCTCTTTTCATGAACCATAGCTAGAGTCCTTGGATGTGTGTTCTTCTCACAGACCACACATGGATCTAGTGTCATTGCCTGTGTGTCCTTCCCAAAGACCACACATGGATCCACCAGTGTCATTGCATGTGTGTTGTTCGCACAAACCATATCATGAACCACACCCAGTGTCATTGCATGTGTGTTCTTCTCACAGACCACACATGGATCCACTAGTGTCATTGCATGTGTGTTCTTCTCACAAACCATATCATGAACCTCACCCAGTGTCATTGCATGTGTGTTCTTCCCATGGACCACACATGGATCCACTGGAGTCATTGCATGTGTGTTCTTCTCACAAACCATATCATGAACCACACCCAGTGTCATCCCATGTGTGTTCTTCTCACTAACCATAGCTAGAGTCATTGCATGTCTGTTCTTTTCACAAACCCCATATCACCAGAGTCATTGCATGTGTGTTCTTCCCATGAACCACACATGGATCCACCAGTGTCATTCCATGTCTGCTCTTTTCATGAACCACAGCTAGAGTCATTGGATGTGTGTTCTTCTCACAGACCACACATGGATCCAGTGTCATTGCATGTGTGTTCTTCCCAAATACCACACATGGATCCACCAGTGTCATTGCATGTGTGTTCTTCTCACAAACCATATCATGAACCACACCCAGTGTCATTGCATGTGTGCTCTTCTCACAGACCACACATGGATCCACCAGTGTCACTTCATGTGTGTTCTTCTCACAGACCATATCATGAACCACACCCAGTGTCATTGCATGTGTGTTCTTCCCATGAACCACACATGGATCCACCAGTGTCATTGCATGTCTGCTCTTCCCACATACCACATATCATCAGTGTCATTGCATGTGTGTTCTTCCCAAAGACTACACATGGATCCACTAGTGTCATTGCATGTGTGTTCTTCTCACAAACCATATCATGAACCACACCAAGTGTCATTGCATGTGTGTTCTTCCCATGAACCACACATAGATCCACCAGTGTCATTGCATGTCTGCTCTTTTCATGAACCACAGCTAGAGTCATTGGATGTGTGTTCTTCTCGCAGAACATATATCACCAGTGTCTTTGCATGTGTGTTCTTCCCAAAGACCACACATGGATCCACCAGTGTCATTGCATGTGTGTTCTTCTCACAAACCATATGATGAACCACACCCAGTGTCATTGCATGTGTGTTCTTCTCACAGACCACACATGGATCCACTAGTGTCATTGCATGTGTGTTCTTCTCATAGACCATATCATGAACCACACCCAGTGTCATTGCATGTGTGTTCTTACCATGAACCACACATAGATCCACCGGTGTCATTGCATGTCTGCTCTTTTCATTAACCACACATGGATCCACCAGTGTCATTGCATGTGCGTTCTTCTCACATACCACATATCACCTATGTCATTGAATGTGTGTTCTTCCCATAAACCAAACATGGATCCACCAGTGTCATTGCATGTGTGTTCTTCCCGCAGAACACACATGGATCCACCGGTGTCGTTGCATGTGTGTTCTTCCCATAAACCACACATGGATCCACCAGTGTCATTGTATGTCTGCTCTTCCCATGAAACACACATGGATCCACCGGTGTCATTGCATGTCTGCTCTTCTCATTAACCACAGCTAGAGTCATTGCATGTTTGTTCTGTTCACAAACCACATATCACCAGAGTCATTGCATGTGTGTTCTTCCCATGAACCACACATGGATACACCGGTGTCATTGCATGTGTGTTCTTCTCACAAACCACACATGGATCCACCCAATGTCGTCGCATGTGTGTTCTTCCCATGAACCACACATGGATCCACCTGTGTCATTGCATGTTTGCTCTTTTCATGAACCACAGCTAGAGTCATTGGATGTGTGTTCTTCTCACAGACCACATATCACCAGTGTCATTGCATGTGTATTCTTCCCATGAACCACACATGGATCCACCAGTGTCATCACATCTGTGTTCTTCTCAGAGACCACATATCACCGGTGTCATTGTATGTCTGCTCTTCCCATGAACCACAGCTAGAGTCATCGCATGCATGATCTTTTCATGAACCACAGCTAAAGTCATTGGATGTGTGTTCTTCTTACAAACCATATCTTGAACCACACCCAGTGTCATTGCATGTGTGTTCTTCTCACAAACCACACATGGATCCACCGGTGTCATTGCATGTCTACTCTTCTCATTAACCACAGCTAGAGTTATTGCATGTCTGTTCTTTTCACAAACCACATATCACAAGCATCATTGCATGTGTGTTCTTCCCATGAACCACACATGGATCCACCGGTGTCATTGCATGTGTGTTCTTCTCACAAACCACACATGGATCCACCCAGTGTCATCGCATGTGTGTTCTTCCCATGAACCACACATGGATCCACCTGTGTCATTGCATGTCTGCTCTTTTCATGAACCACAGCTAGTTCATTGGATGTGTTCTTCTCACAGACCACATATCACCAGTGTCATTGCATGTGTTTTCTTCCCATGAACCACACATGGATCCACCAGTGTCATCGCATGTGTGTTGTTCTCACAGACCACGTATCACCGGTGTCATTGTATGTCTGCTCTTCCCATGAACCAAAGCTAGAGTCATCGCATGCATGATCTTTTCATGAACCACAGCTAGAGTCATTGGATGTGTGTTCTTATTACAAACCATATCTTGAACCACACCTAGTGTCATTGCATGTGTGTTCTTCTCACAAACCACACATGGATCCACCGGTGTCATTGCATGTCTGCTCTTCCCATTAACCATAGCTAGAGTCATTGCATGTCTGTTCTTTTCACAAACCACATATCACCAGAGTCATTGCATGTGTGTTATTCCCATGAACCACACATGGATCCACCGGTGTCATTGCATGTGTGTTCTTCTCACAAACCACACATGGATCCACCCAGTGTCATCGCATGTGTGTTCTTCCCATGAACCACACATGGATCCACCAGTGTCATTGCATGTCTGCTCTTTTCATGAACCATAACTAGAGTCATTGGATGTGTGTTCTTCTCACAGAACACACATGGATCCACCAGTGTCATTGCATGTCTGCTCTTCCCACAAACCACACATGGATCCACCAGTGTCATTGCATGTGTGTTCTTCCCATGAACCACACAGGGATCCACCAGTGTCATTGCATGTCTGCTCTTTTCATGAACCACAGCTAGAGTCATTGGATATGTGTTCTTCTCACAGACCACATATCACCAGTCTCATTGCATGTGTGTTCTTCCCAAACACCACACATGGATCCACCAGTGTCATTGCATGTGTGTTCTTCTCACAAATCACACATGGATCCACCAGTGGCATTGCATGTCTGCTCTTCTCACAGACCACACATGGATCCACCAGTGTCATTGCATGTGTGTTCTTCTCACAGATCATATCATGAACCACATCCAGTGTCATTGCATGTGTGTTCTTCCCATGAACCACACATGGATCCACCGGTGTCATTGCATGTCAGCTCTTTTCATTAACCATAGCTAGGGTCATTGCATGTGTGTTCTTCTCACAAACCACATATCACCAGAGTCATTGCATGTCTGCTCTTCCCATGAACCACACATGGATCCACCGGTGTCATTGCATGTGTGTTCTTCTCATGAACCATATCATGAACTACACCCAGTGTCATTGCATGTCTACTCTTCTCATGAACCACACATGGATCCACCGAGTGTCATCGCATGTATGCTCTTCCCATGAACCACACATGGATCCACTAGTGTCATTGCATGTCTGCTCTTTTCATGAACCACATCTAGAGTAATTGGATGTGTGTTCTTCTCACAGACCACACATGGATCCAGTGTCAATGCATGTGTGTTCTTCCCAAAGACCACACATGGATCCACCAGTGTCATTGCATGTGTGTTCTTCTCACAAACCATATCATGAACCACACCTAGTGTCATTGCATGTGTGTTCTTCTCATATACGACACATGGATCCACCAGTGTCATTGCATGTGTGTTCTTCTCACAAACCATATCATGAACCTCACCTAGTGTCATTGCATGTGTGTTCTTCCCATGAACCACACATGGATCCACTTGAGTCCTTGCATGTGTGTTCTTCTCACAAACCATATCATGAACCACACCCAGTGTCATGGCATGTGTGTTCTTCTCACTAACCACAGCTAGATTCATTGCATGTCTGTTCTTTTCACAAACCACATATCACCAGAGTCATTGCATGTGTGTTCTTCTTCCCATGAGCCACACATGGATCCACCGGTGTCATTGCATGTCTGCTCTTCTCATTAACCACAGCTAGAGTCATTGCATGTTTGTTCTGTTCACAAACCACATATCACCAGAGTCATTGCATGTGTGTTCTTCCCATGAACCACACATGGATACACCGGTGTCATTGCATGTGTGTTCTTCTCACAAACCACACATGGATCCACCCAATGTCGTCGCATGTGTGTTCTTCCCATGAACCACACATGGATCCACCTGTGTCATTGCATGTTTGCTCTTTTCATGAACCACAGCTAGAGTCATTGGATGTGTGTTCTTCTCACAGACCACATATCACCAGTGTCATTGCATGTGTATTCTTCCCATGAACCACACATGGATCCACCAGTGTCATCACATCTGTGTTCTTCTCACAGACCACATATCACCGGTGTCATTGTATGTCTGCTCTTCCCATGAACCACAGCTAGAGTCATCGCATGCATGATCTTTTCATGAACCACAGCTAAAGTCATTGGATGTGTGTTCTTCTTACAAACCATATCTTGAACCACACCCAGTGTCATTGCATGTGTGTTCTTCTCACAAACCACACATGGATCCACCGGTGTCATTGCATGTCTACTCTTCTCATTAACCACAGCTAGAGTTATTGCATGTCTGTTCTTTTCACAAACCACATATCACAAGCATCATTGCATGTGTGTTCTTCCCATGAACCACACATGGATCCACCGGTGTCATTGCATGTGTGTTCTTCTCACAAACCACACATGGATCCACCCAGTGTCATCGCATGTGTGTTCTTCCCATGAACCACACATGGATCCACCTGTGTCATTGCATGTCTGCTCTTTTCATGAACCACAGCTAGTTCATTGGATGTGTTCTTCTCACAGACCACATATCACCAGTGTCATTGCATGTGTTTTCTTCCCATGAACCACACATGGATCCACCAGTGTCATCGCATGTGTGTTGTTCTCACAGACCACGTATCACCGGTGTCATTGTATGTCTGCTCTTCCCATGAACCAAAGCTAGAGTCATCGCATGCATGATCTTTTCATGAACCACAGCTAGAGTCATTGGATGTGTGTTCTTATTACAAACCATATCTTGAACCACACCTAGTGTCATTGCATGTGTGTTCTTCTCACAAACCACACATGGATCCACCGGTGTCATTGCATGTCTGCTCTTCCCATTAACCATAGCTAGAGTCATTGCATGTCTGTTCTTTTCACAAACCACATATCACCAGAGTCATTGCATGTGTGTTATTCCCATGAACCACACATGGATCCACCGGTGTCATTGCATGTGTGTTCTTCTCACAAACCACACATGGATCCACCCAGTGTCATCGCATGTGTGTTCTTCCCATGAACCACACATGGATCCACCAGTGTCATTGCATGTCTGCTCTTTTCATGAACCATAACTAGAGTCATTGGATGTGTGTTCTTCTCACAGAACACACATGGATCCACCAGTGTCATTGCATGTCTGCTCTTCCCACAAACCACACATGGATCCACCAGTGTCATTGCATGTGTGTTCTTCCCATGAACCACACAGGGATCCACCAGTGTCATTGCATGTCTGCTCTTTTCATGAACCACAGCTAGAGTCATTGGATATGTGTTCTTCTCACAGACCACATATCACCAGTCTCATTGCATGTGTGTTCTTCCCAAACACCACACATGGATCCACCAGTGTCATTGCATGTGTGTTCTTCTCACAAATCACACATGGATCCACCAGTGGCATTGCATGTCTGCTCTTCTCACAGACCACACATGGATCCACCAGTGTCATTGCATGTGTGTTCTTCTCACAGATCATATCATGAACCACATCCAGTGTCATTGCATGTGTGTTCTTCCCATGAACCACACATGGATCCACCGGTGTCATTGCATGTCAGCTCTTTTCATTAACCATAGCTAGGGTCATTGCATGTGTGTTCTTCTCACAAACCACATATCACCAGAGTCATTGCATGTCTGCTCTTCCCATGAACCACACATGGATCCACCGGTGTCATTGCATGTGTGTTCTTCTCATGAACCATATCATGAACTACACCCAGTGTCATTGCATGTCTACTCTTCTCATGAACCACACATGGATCCACCGAGTGTCATCGCATGTATGCTCTTCCCATGAACCACACATGGATCCACTAGTGTCATTGCATGTCTGCTCTTTTCATGAACCACATCTAGAGTAATTGGATGTGTGTTCTTCTCACAGACCACACATGGATCCAGTGTCAATGCATGTGTGTTCTTCCCAAAGACCACACATGGATCCACCAGTGTCATTGCATGTGTGTTCTTCTCACAAACCATATCATGAACCACACCTAGTGTCATTGCATGTGTGTTCTTCTCATATACGACACATGGATCCACCAGTGTCATTGCATGTGTGTTCTTCTCACAAACCATATCATGAACCTCACCTAGTGTCATTGCATGTGTGTTCTTCCCATGAACCACACATGGATCCACTTGAGTCCTTGCATGTGTGTTCTTCTCACAAACCATATCATGAACCACACCCAGTGTCATGGCATGTGTGTTCTTCTCACTAACCACAGCTAGATTCATTGCATGTCTGTTCTTTTCACAAACCACATATCACCAGAGTCATTGCATGTGTGTTCTTCTTCCCATGAGCCACACATGGATCCACCAGTGTCATTGCATGTCTGCTCTTTTCATGAACCACAGCTAGAGTCATTGGATGTGTGTTCTTCTCACAGACCACGCATGGATCCAGTGTCATTGCATGTGTGTTCTTCCCAAAGACCACACATGGATCCACAAGTGTCATTGCATGTATGTTCTTCTCACAAACCATATCATGGACCACACCCAGTGTCATTGCATGTGTGTTCTTCTCACAGACCACACATGGATCCACCAGTGTCATTGCATGTGTGTTCTTCTCACAGACCATATCATGAACCACACCCAGTGTCATTGCATGTGTGTTCTTCCCATGAACCACACATGGATCCACCAGTGTCATTGCATGCCTGCTCTTCCCACATACCACACATCACTAGTGTCATTGCATGTGTGTTCTTCCCAAAGACCACACATAGATCCACCAGTGTCATTGCATGTGTGTTCTTCTTACAAACCATATCATGAACCACACCCAGTGTCATTGCATGTGTGTTCTTCCCATGAACCACACATGGATCCACCAGTGTCATTGCATGTCTGCTCTTTTCATGAACCACAGGTAGAGTCATTGGATGTGTGTTCTTCTCACAGACCACATATTACCAGTGTCATTGCATGTGTGTTCTTCCCAAAGACCACACATGGATGCACCAGTGTCATTGCATGCGTGTTCTTCTCACAAACCATATCATGAACCACACCCAGTGTCATTGCATGTGTGTTCTTCTCATAGACCACACATGGATCCACAAGTGTCATTGCATGTGTGTTCTTCTCACAGACCATATCATGAACCACACCCAGTGTCATTGCATGTGTGTTCTGCCCGTGAACCACACATGGATCCACCGGTGTCATTGCATGTCTGCTCTTTTCATTAACCACAGCTAGAGTCATTGCATGTGTGTTCTTCTCACAAACCACATATCACCAGAGTCATTGCATGTGTGTTCTTCCCACAAACCACATATCACCAGTGTCATTGCATGTCTGCTCTTCTCATTAACCACAGCTAGATCCACCTGTGTCATTGGATGCATGTTCTTTTCATAAACCGCATATGGATACTAATTAACCTTAGGAGAGCCCTAACCTTAGCGTTAGACCGAGTCTTCTAGAAGGCACGCCCTAACACAGTTGTTTTCCTTGTCGATTGTTACATACCGTACGATCGGGGCGCTTGGACGATTGGGATGGTTTTCGTGAGATCAATCTGCGAGTAGTCGGTTGTGCGGCATGATTGGCCACGCTTGCTCTGAACAAACTGGCAACACCGGGGGCTCCCCTGTTGCGAGTGTCACGACTCACCAGTTGAGCAGGCCATATCCCAGTGTCACATCCCCATTACTTCTCTTCCTTCCCCTTGAAGCCACATTCCCCACTTCACTCCCATCCTGCCGTAGCCGCAAGCCGACGACGCCTCCATCCCAATCCCCTCTCCGGCAGCCACCACCCCCCCTCCCCTCTCGCCATGGGTTCAAGGGGAGACGATGAGGAAATGCGTCGTGACGACAGGGATGGTGATTTCGATGTGAGTCGTCTCACCTCTATCTCTATCATCAGTGGCCAGTTATCTATTTTTTGAGCCAGATCTACTCCGTTTACTCATGCACGTATGATGTGTTAGGCCAACCAGACAATGTATGATGCCGACTATCACGGTTTAGCGGATGAAGACAATCCTCTGCTATGTAAACATGGATATGTGCCCGCTAAATTTGTAGCGTTCGAAGGACGAAACGTAGGCAGTAGGTTTCTACGGTGTCAAGGACATCGTGCAATGATGCGAGGGGGAAGTTGCGGAAGGAGTAACTTATGTCGTCCATGGGGGGCTCAGTCGGGTTCTCAGAAATAACAAAGCCTTTTTCAGCATTCTTCTTATTATTATTCTTGGAAGGAGCTTCTGGGGTACCCGTTGGATCCTTGGGAACCAGTGAGTCAGTAGTATGTTCTTACGGGTCCATTGGTTCCATGGGATGCATCGGTGATTTGGTGGTGGCCTCCGGTGGCTCAGCTCCCTCATTAACAGGTGACCTTGGAGGGTCCTCTTCCTCGTCCTTGAAGGAAAGTCAAGCATCTGATTTAGGAAAAATCCATTAGGACACAAAAACAAATTATGGAACTAATACTTACAAGTTGACTTCTTGCGCGAAACAGAAAAGTCCCTTCTTGGCAGGAGGATCCGACCTTATCAGCGGGACCATCTTCAGCTTGGAAGCGCTGGAGTCATCAGAATCTTCGATAGTCTCGACGTCTTCCTTGGTTCGTTTCGTCTAGCCTATCGCAGCATCAACAACGTAGTCTTGGGAATTAGCGGAGGGGAGCATCATCCTAGAATGGGAGGACTCGGTCGTTGAGTCCTCTTCATTTATGGGTTCTATAGCAACCCCTGTATCCGCATCTTCTTTAGTGTCTAGGGTAGCTTCGGGTACTTCGCCACCTTTAGACAGAGGAGGAAGAGAGTACAAAGGAACATGGTCCTATGGGTGAAGGAATTTGATATAAGGAAACAAGAAAACATAGGAGAACAACCCAGAAAGACAAGATGAATGAATAAAAGCATATGATTGGGGGAATATTTTCTTGCTGAAGGGATCTACTCGACAATCTGAAAAAACATTGTCACCTCAGGTGACCATAGTGAAAGACCGGACAATAAGAGTCCGAGTTTGGTGGAATATGATGGATATCTTACTAAGCCTCATGGGCGAGTATATATAGGCATACAGGGAATCATCTTGGAGTACAAGTCAAGTTAGGACTGTATGGAAACAAATCCTAACTCTATCCAAACTACCATAACAACTGTATATGCCTAATGCTCTAACACTCCTTCGCAGTCGTAGCGGTGCATCATGAACAACAGGAACATTGTGGACGTTCAGACTAGAGAGAAACCGAAGTAGAATCCAGTAGGCTGATATCCCCCCATAGTAGTAGCGGTACTGTCGTAGACGACATGTCATGGTGGGAATGCTTGGACTGTAGAGGAAGCTCCAGAGGTGCTCAAGAGAGGTGGTAGCCCTTTGTGCCGATGTCGGGGTAGCCAAGAGCATTGGGCGCTGCAACCTTGGTCAAGGTAGTCGTGCGAGGGGTCGTCATGGTCGATGTCGTGGTCAGGTGCCCATGTCGAGGTAGCCACACATGAAGTCGCAAGAGCATAGTAGAATGACGGAGATGCGTCGAAGCAGTCATCGACGATGTCGATGTCGAAGTCGATGCAGTCCGAGCCATCGGAGACATGGTGCAGCCATAGTTTTGCCAGAACTAAGTGCAGGTCGGGGACGAATGCATACTTAGGTTGTGCCAGAACCGAGTATGCAAAGAAGAACTCATCGGTGACGTGATCGAGGTAGTCGTAGAGGAAGGTGTCGATGGTAGTTGTCGAGGCTGATGAAGATGTGGCACCGATCCGAGATTGCCAGGATCGGGGATGCATCAGGGACGAAGGACCGCACCGGTGTTGCCAATACCTGGCACGCAATGGCAGGGATGAAGATGTAGAAGGCGGCGAAACCAACGACAGCCTAGAGTGGTCATATTGGACGCCTAGATTGGCACGGAGGCGGTACTCGAAGTTGGCGAGAAAGAACCCTACGACATGACGAAGACGGTGCACCAATGGTGGCGACCCACATCGTGGGAGGTGGCGCGGTGGAGCCAAGTACGTCGGTGCGCGGGGATGACGATGATGACCATGTGCACACTACCATCCGAAGGGGAGAAACATCGCTGCAGGGCATGAGTCAGTGCAGCGGCTAGACACCACCAGCAACATACATGCTAGGGAAGGCGTGTTAGATGTCGGTGGTTTTGACAAAGGCTGCGATGTTGCGGACCGAAGGGGCGACACAATGATAGCTCATAACTCGACCAGTGGTAGGCGCGTGCGTGGGGACGTGCTTGGCATAGACGAGCGTGGGGTCGGTTTGTTAGACCGACGATGTGCCGCATGCACCATGGCGTGGAAGACGCGTAGATCAGATTCGATGGCGGCGTTGTCAGTGAAGTCTTGTATGATGATGACAAAGACTATCCTTGGGGGCAGCCATGGCAGCATTTCGAGGAAGGCGTAGCAGCTGGCCAAGGTGCGCGGCAGCCTGCCATGAGGCGACGATAGAGTAGATCGACGATGCCGATGGAGGCGTGGCGATGATGATGGTAGTGAGCGACTCAATCTGATATATGATCGGTAAACTAAAAAAGAAGACCGGCCAAGCGACCGGTAGAGAGAAAAACTAATCTAGATATCGGAAAAGACTCATGAGAGCAGCCGATCGTAGATCGGCGGGCGAACCCTGCGACGGATCGCGCGGCCACCGGCGGGGATCATGGAGATCAATCCCCCTGGGGGCGGCGCGGCTGAAGCGTGTGGCTAGGGTTTGGACCGGTTATCCTGATACCATGAAAGAGTCTGAGTTTGGCGGAATATGATGTATACCTTATTGAGCCTCATGGGCGAGTCTATATAGGCGTACACAGAATCATCTTGGACTATAAGTCAAGTTAGGACTGTGTGGAAACATATCCTAACTCTATCTAAACTACCATAACAATTTTATATGTCTAATACTCTAACACGAACCATTTTCACGAGTTCAATTGAGGAGAGGTTCTCGGGGGACATCCTCATTAAGTCTTTTGTCTCAGCGTATGTCCACATAGCCAAAATTCTATATTGGAGCGGTTGGATCCAAAGCCATAGTGGATCCTTTTTTCAAGTGGGACATGATATGGAGACCCGAAACATCCTTGCTTTTCTAATACTGCAGGGTGTGGATCCGCTCCATCAGCGGGTTCGTCTCCCCGATCTATGCTAGGGTTGCCGCGTTGCTCCTAGGACTTCGCATTTTCATCCTGCTCTTCGTTAAATCAACAGGAGAAAGATCATACAATTGACTATTGAAGTTCTCGTCCTTGATGTAGAACCACTTCTTACGCCAAGCTGAGATGGAGTCAGAGATTTTGAAGTTGAAGTAGTCGATTTTTGGGAGGACGGGGATGATGGCGCCACCAATATTATAGATGTTGTCCTTAGTCACATTTCTCTAGATCAAATAAAGGCGCTTCCACAGGCCCTAGTATGGGTGGATCCCGAGGAAGCACTCGCACAAATTAATCAAACAAGCAATGTAGAGGATGGAATTGGACGTGAACTGGTGTAGCTAACGACATAGAGGAAAATAAGGTAAATAAGGAACGCATGGGCAAGAAGAGAGGAACATAGACCGCCATGCCTCCCCAGGTGTAGGTGTGTCCTTGACACTAGGAAGCTTGTATGACATATTCGGCGAAAGCACCCCGGCCTAGCGGGCAACATGAAGCTCGCGGGTAGTTCATTTGGATCTCGCCCACCCCAACCTTCGTTTTGGTCACCGTAGCATTGGTGGCAGAACTGGCAGCCTTGCTTCTCCCCATGGTGAGGAACGGAAGTTCGTTAGAGTAGTAGCAACAAAAAATGGATCGCAAGTTCGGTGGTATTGGAGAAGAATAAGCGCAAAGAGGAAGATGAAGGCAAGCGACGGAAGGGGAAAGTGACCAGTAATTTTTTTCCTGCAGTCGTATATCAAGCAACAGTAGCAGAGGAAAATTGTTGGATCCTAGCACCATTTCATGTGTTGCACATCCGTGCCGCCATGTGGACGCAGTAGAAATGAACTGTCCCTCCCATTAACTTTGTTACTAGGGAAAATGGGGAATTAACCGTGTAACGCCTCGATTCACGTGCAACATCGGAACGTCTGGTCAAATCCACCGCTGGGACACCATCCACGCGCCGACCAGTACTACGGCACGGGCCCACTATCGTCAAGTCGCATCAAGTTCTTTGCAGAATCACTCAAGTATGTCATCATCATCAGCAATGACGTCAAGAGCGAGGAAGAAAAAACATCGGGTTTGAACAAAAAATATCCTCACCTCTAGAATAAAATATCCGAGTTGAGTACCTCCTCGGATGGAGTAGATTTTTTAGCCTATGCTCGTATGCAAGCATCCGAATGTAGCCTCGGGGACTACCCCCATCGGGAGCTCTGGCCGCACACCCAAAAACAGTTTGTCAACACATAAATTGAAATATTTGTAATCAAGAACATAAAAGACCTGAGTCGAGTACCTCCTCATATGAAGATCTCTTAGCCTATGCTCTGGTGCAAGCACCCGAACATAACCTCGGTTGCTACTTCCATCGGGAGCGCTAGCCGTGGACCCTAGAGAAAACAATTCCTCCTATAGAGTAGAAATAAAACAAATGTCCAATAAGGATAATTTTGAGCCTAAGCTCGGATATAAGTATCCGAACGTAGACTCGAGGACTACTGCCATCGGGAGCGCTAGTCGCGCACTAGATAGAAAAATGCAAAAATCCTCCAACGGAGTCGACGTAATATCTACAATTTCAAGGAAAATGACTTTGAGCCTACGCTTAGGATGAGCGTAGCCTTAGGGATCACTCTCATCGGGGGCGCTAATTGTGCACCCTGATGAAAATATCAACATACTTTCAAAAAGTGACAACTTCAGCAATTCCATCAGCCAAACAAGCAAGTCAATAAATGCTTCGAGTTCTCAAACCACGTGTTGTGCAATAACATGTTTGGATGCAGTGTTTACAACATGAAGGTAAGACTCTAGGATCCGTCTTGTGGGCCTAGTAACCGCACATGAGTGCGCTCTATTAGAATTTTTTTATATCTACGATATGATGAAAAATCCCGACAGATGCATTGGGTACCCAAACATAAAACTGGAATCCATTACTCTATAAGACCTCCGTGGTCCGAGCTAAATTACGCCAGCATATACCAGGTTCGAGTCCGGGGACTTGAGCTTGAGAAGGTTCATGATGTTTTTTCCCATGAGCAATTAATTGGTTCCTGATCCATCGGATGCACCAGACTCATTATACATATATACCCATGAAATAATACTTAAGGAACTTCTAGTTCATTCATTTGAATAAACCTTCGGGTGGCCTTTGCAGGCATACTAAGTAAGAATTTGGAGACTCAACCCGGGTATTCAACTCGAGTGGAACCTCGGGGTCTACTGACATGGGTATGCCATCATGGTCTCCATTCTTGGTATACTTGGTGCGGATCCAGGACAAGGCCCATATGGCCCATAAGGAGCCAAAGGTTCTAGAGGCACCTGAAGCCCAGGAACCAGACATGATGATATAGGTAGAAACCCAAGGTGCAACCGACATAATCATAGTGTTATTACCTTTCAAACCATAAACCAAACTGGACTGGATTCCAAGACCCATCCTCTTATATAAAGGCTATGAGGAGCCAACAGGGAGGGTACCGTAACATTGTTGTAGCAATCCATTGTAAACTAGATCGCATCTTGCAACCAAACGACTTTATACTCTTCATAAAAAATGACCAGACAAGCAGGAGTAGGATTTCCTCTACAAGGGCCTGAACTTGAGTAAATCTCGCCACCATTATTTGTCTGATAAGCCGAAGAAATCACCAACGCACCTATTTCCCCTAAACACAAGTCCATAACAATGGACATTACCTTGATTACACCTCGTCACTAGGCCTAACCCCTCTATAAATCCATATGACCTCTAATCTAGTATTTATTGCTATTGTTACTACTATGTTAATTCTAGGGAATTAGCTATAAAATTTGTAGATTCCTAAGTTTTCTCATGCCGATGAAGATTGCCCTCTCCCAACTTTTATTTTCTGCTTCACTTGCCTTTCTAGATCTCTCTCTTACACTACTAATGTGTGTTTCTAGTTTGTGGTTTGTACCTCTCACTCAGCCTCTGGCCTAAGTGCGATTCTTATCAGCTCTTGCTCTAAGGTGGTGAGTTGTGTGGTGAGAGGGTCATGGGGTCTCCTATTTATAGGTTCTTGAGGTAACTTGGGAGCCAAGTTTCCTAAGGTAACTTGCTAGCCAAGGTACCTAGGCGGGATGATTACCCACTTAAATTTATTATTTTTTATATAACTAGTGGTATTTCTCAATAATGGTTCTTGGGCTTATTTAGTATATGGGCTTTGATAATTGGGATTGTAAGAAATTCCATAGGCTTATTTGAATATTTAAGTGATAATTAATTTTCAAATATGGCTGATTATTGTAAGCTTCCATCTTAATTAAGTGCAAATTTAATTAACAATATGGATTAACAACAATTTCTAACTAAGGCTTATTATTAAATTAGGTGAAAACTTAATCAATCAAGGTGGTTTCATTAAGTAAAGTCTAAGATGTGTAATCATCAACTCTCAACATGAATAGATGATCCCATAGTTTTGTCTTGTTAGTGTATCAAGCTTAGGGTTAAGAATGAACAGGTCCGGCTCTAGCCCATGGCAGGCTTGTGCGGCCGCCAAGGGCCCAGGCTTGGGGGGGGGGCAAAAAAAAATTTATGCAGCCCAGGCGCTGAACTGAACGCATCCCAAGATGAGATCACGAGCGGGCCTAGATGACTAGTGCCTTGGTCGCGACGCGAGAAGATCGATCCCGTCCCGGATTCCTGATCAATCGATGTGAAACTGAAAGGTCGCGGGCAGGTCTCGCGAACAGGGTCATCTGGTCTGTTGATTGTTGCTCTCCGTCTCTCACCGAGTCGCCGCCAGCCGTCTCGCGCCCAGGCCTGCTACCTCGCGACTCGCGACACACCGACACCCATATGCTCGGCTGGTCCCTGCCAGGCGGTCGGGCCCTGCTGCTCCCTACAGACTTGGACATGCGCCTGGCCCTGCGTACCCCTGCTAAGCTACCCTCTGTAAGTTTACGTCTAATGGATTAATCCCTTTTTAATCCCTCGTCTAATCCTTCTAATTAATTTTTAAGATTACAATTTGATGTAAATTCCTTCGCATTAATCTTTGATAGGTGTTATGATGGGGAAGCAATTGTCGTGTGCTGTGAAAAAGAAGAAAAGAAAGAGAGAGAATCAGCTTATTGATTCACAAAGAGGTGCTTTAAATAAATTTTTTCCAATAAAAAGTAGTGTTGGTGTCAACAATAATAATCAATGGTAAGAATCTGATCTCGGAGAAGATGATGAGAATAATTCAAATGCAGATCTTGAGGTCAATGAACAATCCTGGGAAAACGGTAAATAACTAACTAGCGTCAATTTTTCCAAGTATAAGTAAGTAACTAATTATAATATTTTGTTTGCAAAGAATAGTTGCTGCAGTAAAGTTTCTTGCAAAACATAATTTGGCCTTTCGAGGATCAAATGAGAAGTTGTATCAAGATAGTAATGGAAATTTTCTAGGCACGGTTGAAATGATTGCCGAATTTGATCATGTGATACAAGAACATATTAGGCGCATTCAAAATAATGAAATTAATTATCATTATCTTAGCCACAACATTCAAAATGAGTTGATCTCTCTCCTTGCCGATGCTGTGAGAAATGTTATGTTAAAGCTCATAAAGGATGCCAAGTATTTCTCTGTTATCTTGGACTGTACCCTGAATGTGAGCCATGAAGAACAAATGATGCTAATTATGCGTTGTGTCAATATATCAAGTGACATCCTGAGAGTGGAGGAGTTTTTCCTAGGGTTTATAAAGGTTGATGACAAATCAGGATTGCGGCTTGCTAATGTATTGTTGGATACATTGGATGCTCTTGACTTGGATGTTGCTAATGTGAGGGGGCAAGATTATGACAATGGTTCCCATATGAAGGGAAAAAAGCAAGGTGTTCAAAATCGTTTGCTTACAGTAAACCCAAAAGCATTATATATGCCATGTGTATGTCATAGTTTGAATCTTACTATTTGTGATATGGCGAAATCATGCGAACAAGCTATTTCATTCTTCGGTATTATCCAGCGTATATATGTATTGTTTGCATGTTCTACTAAGAGGTGGAAGATTTTGCTTGATAATATTTCAAATATGACTCTCAAACCATTGTCAGATAATCATTGGTTGAGTCGAATAAAGAGTGTGCAACCTATAAGGTTCCAAACTGTCCAAGTAAGATCAGCTTTGAAGAAACTACATGAGGCTTCTACTGATGATCTAGCTATGGTTAGTGATGCTCAATCTTTATACAAAGCACTTGAGAAATTTGAGACTTTAGTTGGTATGGTTATTTGGCATGAGGTTTTATTTTCTATAAATATGGTGAGAAAGAAGTTACAAAAAAAATTGTGTATATTGATGCTACTATCAAACATATTGTAGGGGTCATTGAATTTTTTCAGAAGTTCAGAGTTGAAGTGCCAAAAACCTTACATCTTCTATGGACATAGAGCCAAAATTTCGTACAAAACATCAAAATAAAAGGAAAAAACATTTTAATAAAATCAATGATGAGGAAGAAGAATTACAGTTGTCAATTATTGAATCTTTCAGAGTTTCTTACTTTCTTGTTATTGTTGATACTGCAATTGCTTCATTCAATAGTCGATTTGAGCAGCTGGAGGAGTTTGAAAAGGTGTGTGGTTTCTTATTCAACTCAAAGAATCTGAAGTCCATGGATGATAGTAATCTACAAAAATCTTGCACTACTTTTGCAGAAACTTTTACTCATAAGAATTCGTGTGATGTCGATCTTGATGATTTTTTCTCTGAGTTAAAGGTGTTGCAAGTAACTTTGTCAAATAATTTGATTTCAGCGCATGAGATTCTTCAATTCATCGTCTCAATTGTCTATCGGATTCTTTTGACTTCACCTATGACTGTGGCCTCAGCTGAAAGAAGTTTCTCTAAAATAAAGCTACTGAAGAACTGTTTGAGGTCAACTATGTTACAAGACATATTGAATGGCTTGACTACGTGTTGTATTGAGAAGGATATATTGGACAACATTAATCTTGATAGTGTCCTTGATAATTTTGCATCTAGAAATGCACGAGGAAGCTTTTTTCGAAGCACTGAAGCTTAATTGTCGATGATCTCATTGGAGGCTGGTTTTTTTGAGGTATTCGCTAGTATGAAATACTTGTTATGTTTCCTGCCATTTTTATTTTTTCTATCTAAATATCACAATGCTTTAGTGCTTGAACATTATTTACAGACATCTCGACTATGAACGTGTGGTCATATGCTTTTAAATATTTTGCTAGTGAAATTGGCACATATATCGGCTATATATCTAGTTATACGTACATATATATATTGTCATTAGGACCCTTTTGTCGATTTCGCCCAAGGGCCCCGAAAAATATAGAGCCGGCCCTAAGAATGAATCTATACTATTAAAAGGCTTACGGCTTTGATGGTTGGTACGTCATTTATGATTTCCGATTCTACCATGTGTGTTAGAAAATATTACACATTTTGCCACAGCTAAGTCGTACATACCAGTTCGTGAGTTACGGAAAAGTGCCGTTTTGCCACCGCTAAGCCATACGTATCGGTTCAGTTAGGAAAAATAGAAAAGGAAATTGCTCATTGGGAAAATATTTGCGGAAAGAAACCGTCCTTTTCTGGTAGTCTCGTTGGTGGCCCGACGATGGAAATTATATGCCAGACGAGGTCACCCAGGACAGGTTGAACTCTATAGTGCAGCTGTTTCCGAGGCGTCGCTCCGGAGGCTTCTCCGCGCTGCACGCTAGCCGTCCGGCACCGTCAATTCGACCTTGACCACAACCGACTACATGGACGCCGTCTCCCTAGCTGCTACCGGTGTAGCCTCCACCACTGCCACAGCCGTCCATGAACTGCGCTGCTGGTGGCCATGGCTGCGGGACGACGGCCATGTTGCAAAGCTCCGTCGTGCTAGTCGTTTGGTTGGGGTGTTTGAAATTTCTTAGCTAGGACGTGGTTTTCTGCTCTCTTTTTCGAATCGATGTGGTTTGCTAATATAGGATGTTTGCTGGTAGTTGATGTTGTTTGCAAATTTGTAGAAAAATTCTAGATTTCTTTCAATTTGCAAGGTCCAAATTTTAGCAAACCTAGCTAAATCGGTTTATAGTTAAATTATAATTTCTTGAAAATTTAAATATATTATTAAATGCCTAACATTAAAAGGCAATAGTGTGTGTCCTTGATTATTATGTTTGTTTTATTGTCCCTATTTTCAGCCAAAATTAAATCCATCGAGAAAGTAGAGGATCGACGTCTCAAGCAATCCATGCCAGTGCAGGTGAGAGACAGGTTGTCGACAATGTTTTGTGGAGGTGAATAAAGGTGCTTGGTGCCAACACTCACACGTGCCAAGAGGAGGATCGAGGTGAGCCATACGAAGACTAAGCTCACCAAGATTTCAATGGGCCGGTCAATGGGTCCAGGAGAGCACGGGAGGGCAACACAGCCAACTTCCGGAGCAAGGATACATCAAGGACGGGCTCTAGGACGCGGACCTTCTCAGGAAGGATGCCAGTTGTTACTTGATGATTGGTCGGAAGAAATCGACGATTCTCCAGGTACACAACTTTCTTACATTTATACAAATATTTAATTTCAATATCATCTAAATAGTGTGTGCATGCCTTATATCCCTTGTTTGTCTATCTGAAAGGTTACTAAGAACAGGCCAATCATTGATGGTTATGAAAATCAGCGCTCGTAGGTCAAATGACTCATGTTTGTGCTCATCCCACACGTACACCTGGTTTTCCCCACAGCTGTAAGAGTTCTTCAACTAATGGCCTTAGGTACACATCAATATCGTTGTCGGGTTGCTTCGGGCCTTGGATAGCACTGACATCATAATGAACTTACGCAAATGCATAACCAAGGAGGAAGGTTAGATACATAGAGTCACAGGCCAGGTGCTGTGACTATAGCTCTGCTGTCCAAAAGGATTCATGCCATCTGTACTTAGACCAAACCATAAGTTCCTCGTATCACCTGCAGAGTTTGGGAACTCTCTCTCGATTTTTCTCCACTGCGACCCATCAGCGAGGTGTCTCAACTTCCCGTCTTTCTTACGTCTTCATTGTGCCATCGCAACAACCTGGCATGCTCTTTATTTCTAAACAGACGTTTCAACCTTAGTATTATAGGAGCATACCACATAACCTTAGCAGGAACCCTCTTTCTGGGGGGCTCGTCATCGCCATCAATATCAGGGTCATCTTGTCTGATCTTATACCACAGTGCAGTACATACCGGATATTTATCTAAATTCTCGTACTCCTCACCACGGTAGAGGATGCAGTCATTAATGCATGCATGTATCTTCTGCACATCTAATCGTAGAGGGCAGAGAATCTTCTTTGCTTTATAAGTACTTTTGGGCAATTCGTTATCCTATGGAAGCTTCGGCTTCATTATTTTCAGTAACTTCTCAAATCCCTTGTCAGATAAACCAGTCTCTCCTTCCATTTCAACAATTCTAGTGTGGTACCAAGCTTTGTGCTTCCATCTTCGCAATTTGGATACAACAATTTTTTGTGATCCTCTAACATGCCCTCTAACTTCAACTTCTCCTTCTCTGTTTTACAGTCTCGCTTTGCATCAGAAATGACCCGACCAAGATCATAACGGGCTCATTTGATGCCCGTTCTTCACCTCCTTCTTCTTCATTCTCTTCCATTGCAGTATCATCGTATTCAGGGAACATATGACAATAGTTGTCCTCATCCTCTTCTTCATTGTCTTCCATCATAACCCCTCTTTCTCCATGCTTGGTCCAGCAATTATAGCTGGGCATGAAACCTCTCCGAACCAGGTGGCCACGAATGATTTTCGAGGAATAGTACTCCTTGATGTTCCGACATTGAACACATGGACAACACATAAATCCATTCTCTTTGTTTGCCTTAGCCACATCGATAAATTTATCCAAGCTTTGAATGTACAAGGATTCACGTCGGTCACCATACATCCATCCCCGCCGGTTCATCTGCATCATTACAGAACATCATGAATAGTGAGATGACCACTTTACGTCGACACATGCATTATTATATCAATGACATATGAAAGGATAAGGTTGCTAACCTCGATCGAGAAGGAAAGAAAGAGGAGAAAGGCTTAACTGTGGCTCGGGCACCTCATATCATTTTTGTTTTGTGTGAAATCAAGCGGTATCATTCTCTCAGGCATTTCATCAAACACCTAATGTGCATAGGAAAAACAACTAGCACACACACCTCACTCCTTCTACCAAGAGAAAAAATAGAGGAAGGGCTGGCTGGGGCGACGCATTTATAGGCGGATTGTTCGTCCCGGTTGGTATTATGAACCGGGACTAAAGGTGTGCGGTGGGACACGTATCTGGCGCACGACCTTTAATACCGGTTCGTCATACCAACCGGGACGAATAGTCCCTTACGAACCGGGACATATGCCCTCGGCCCCCGTGCGACGCTCGGGCCACTCGAACCGGGACAATTGCGAGCATTAGTCCCAGTTCGTGGTGGAACCGGGACTAATGCACTGGGCCGCTCTGAACGAAAGCTAGTTTTTCTACTAGTGTTTCAAGGATAATGCCGGTACAATTACAGCTGAGAACATATTTTTTGTATGATTGTGTTCTGGCTGCTTGGAGATGCAAAGGTAGTAGGGATGAATCATAGGAGGACAAATTCGTCCTCTGCATCTTGGTGCCGAAGCCGGCGATTAGATGGGACAGCAGGGGATAGGTCGAGAGAATTGAGAGTGGTAGGGAACAACACATAGAAGATAGATTGATTGCTATTGCTTGCCGTAAACACACGGGATACACATCCTCTTATGGGACGACCAGCCGCCAGGGACCTGGTGCCCAAAACCGACTCTTAAGACCTGTAGTACACAACTAGGACTCTATTTAAAATAACTCACGTGGCCCTATTTTCTCAGTAACCTAATTGGACTCTAACTATGGCAAGTGTTATGCTACTTATGCCACAACACTATCTTGCTACTTGACGATGAGAACCGAGTTGTAAACTTGTCTCCCTTCCCTGCAAACCATTGTTTCATTCGATTAATCAAACCATTATCTCATTTTTCCTATTTTTTCTTGTGTTTTAGATGCCTCTGACCTGGCTCGAGAGGGTTTGAGCCACAGGTCGACGTGTACATTGCACCACCGGTCAATGTATCCTGGGTGTTCTTGGCATTTAGAATCATCGCTTTTTTCGATAATGATATATCATACTGTGATTTACCCTATTTTGTAGTTTATTTATAAGTCCTTTTCGCTTTGCATGTACAAACTATTTTTACTATGTCATATAAAACGGCCATGTTGATATTGGTACCATGGGGATATAGAGAACTAGGCATTGGAGGTTTGTGGCTTGGTCCATGATCAGTGTTCACCGATGCACATTTTTCGTAATGTTCATACAGTTTGAAACTTTAAGCAACATCGCATGGAATGTTCTTGGTTCGAGTCCGAGTTTCTATCAGCTTATATACAGGTTAATTGCACATCATGTTCCAGTTTACTAGCGGATTATTATCATGAATGCTCCTTTGGTCAGATTGGAGATTGTAGACATACATTATTAATAGAATGTTCGTTCAGGCAGATTTTGGATGGGTTAGGTTGCCTTGTACATCTTATCACTTTTCTTGCACATTAAATATTATTTTCTCACCATGGACTATAAAAATGATACTGGAATTTTACTAATGAGCCCTATTAATGGTATACTTTTGTTGTATATCTTCATATTACTTGACATGTTAATCTATTATCATGGCTAGATGGTGGCTTGAAATTTTCCGTCACTGAAAATGATGATCTATAATAACATGCTTACTTAACAAATGGCCTTGGATACCCTCTCAGCTTTCCTTGGAACAAATTTAGTTCTATCTCAGCATGCACATTTTTTTGTTGATTTTGTCTAGGTTCTGTTCCTGGTCCAGATTCCATATTTGAACCAACGCTAAGGCAGGTAATCCACCTAGCACCAAACTTTGAGATTTTTTATATTCGAGAGATATTTAGGTTATGTTAAGCCTACTGATAACCCACAAGTATAGGGGATCGTGTGTAGCCTTTTCGATAAGTAAGAGTGTCGAATCCAACGAGGAGCTAAAGGTAGGATAAATATTCTCTCAAGTTCTATCAACCACTGATACAACTATACGCACACTAAACATTTGCATTATCTAGAAAATAAAACTAGAGGAACAATACGAGTAATAGAGATAGCTTTGCATGATAATAAATAACAAGAAAGTAAAGCTAGTTGCTGCAGCAATAAAATACACTAAACTAACAGAACCATGAGTGTGGAATAGTGGTGGTAATTGTGGTAGAGGCTAAATATACATGCTCTTCACTACTTGGAATTACATGTACTATATGATTGGATTGTTAGCAAACATCTGTAAGTAATAATCAATGCATTAAGGTTTCTCCAACCATAGCCTTAAGTTAATTGGTCCTCTTACTCCTATACGTGCAACGTTCCGGTTCGCGTCCTCAGGTTTCTGTCACTCCGGCAGAACTCCCCTTTACTTTTACACATACTACAAACCCTATGATGTTTAATCCATGCACGCACAAATATAATAGACACCAAAGGACTATACCATATCAACATACAACTCTAATGAACCAAAGACGTTCAACCATTCAATCTAAGAACAAAGAAACTACGCAAACATGACATAGATCATAGGATTATAACTTCTAGCATCAAACACCATGTTTACATAGGACGGTACAGAGGTGTGTGGGAGGATGAACCACTGCATACTAGGAGGATTAGGTGATGGAGATGGCGGTGAAGATGGTGAAGAGGGCGGCGACGTGGGGGACTCCTTCCCCGCTGCCGGTATCATGGGGGAGCACCGCCCCTTATCCCCCTTCCTTCATGGCTTCTTGGGAGCCCTCCCCCATGGAGATGGGATCCATGGGGGAGGCAAAAACGTGGCTTTGGTGGCTACAAATTCGTGGGTGGAGATGCCTTGGGTGAATTAGGTTTCCTCCCTTTATATAGCTTCTCGGATTCCCATCGCCCCATCTTGGGCTGCAGTAAATCAATCCTAGAAGGCCCGTCCAGATTCGTAATCAGCTAAATTTTATGTCCAGAACATTTGTCACGAAATTTCCAACAACTTTGTAGTTGAAGAGTTTTCCGTTTGACGCTGTCTTCGACCCGAAACGTGACCATCCTCAAAAAGAGTTATGAGATAGATTTTTGGAAAAATCCTAATTTGACTCCAACAAGGTTTCCACTTGTATTCTTGGTAATTCCTACACATCAAAGTGTAAACCAAAAACATTGTGCACTTTTGCAACTATTAGTAGGTTAGTCCAAAAAAATCATAAACTTTATACAAAAAGGAGTGTCAAAAGCATATTATTAGCATAAAATCATCAAAAACTATAGATACGTTATGGACGTATCAACATCCCCAAGCTTAGTTCCTGCTCGTCCTCGAATAGGTAAACGATCAAAACAATATAATTTTTGAGGTGACATGCAGACAACACAATCTTGATCATCATTATTGTAAAAGCATTGATAGCTGGGATTAAGGTACTCTAAACATGAATCATGAGATATAGAGTTCTAACAATAAGACATAGCAACTATGTTGTAACATGAAAAGGCACAAACAAAATATTCATGAATAACAATGCTTTGCAAGACGTTTGTTTGTTTCACATAAAGAAAGCATAATGAGAATGGTATTCAACTTGTCCCTCATAGAGTAGCAAAACGTAAATACATAGGACACCTTCAAAGTTCATATGGGTGACTAGATACAAATAGTTTAGGAACAAGCAATATCAAAGTTATGCATCAATCAACAAGTCTTAGGACAATGCATATAGAACTAAAAATGACAACTATGCTCTCTTAATTGGTGCATAAAGATAGAACGTGGAGACTCAATATAAAAGTGGAAGAAAGGCTTCATAGAGGGAAGCAGGGATTCAAGTCTCATAAAGATCTTCCAAAAATTATGGTACTCATTAGCTTTCAGCTCTCATTGCCCCTATCATAAGCATCTTTAAGTGATTAAGGTTAAAGTGAACAAACTATGGAGTATATGCTTTACAAAGTATAAGTTGGAAATCTCATGTCCCTTGAATACGAGGGCCGCTCCTCATGCTACTCAAGTTTAGTTACCGGTAAGTTCTTGTCATAGTAAGTACATGTGTATCATAGAGAACCGCAAACGGGGTACCCCTTGCCCAATGATATGGAAGAATCCCCGTATCAAAATGACAAGGCAAGCAGACAACGAGCATCTCAGCAATCTTCTTATTTACCATGGGGAAAATGGTGTTTTTTCTCTCTTTCCTATTTTCTCATCTCTTTTTTTATTTTTTTCTCAATCTCTATCTCTTTTTTTATAAGAAGAATGCTTCATAGATTGCTCATTATGGTTAAGCTGAAGGTTTCCACCATGATTAGGCATGGATTAGACCGGCGGCCCAGGCATTTCTCTAACACACATACATAACTCTATGGACTTACAAGCTCCCCTTTCATTTCACACCGACGACATCCGTAGAAAAAAGAGCATGATATCAACTAGGTACAATGTACAAGTGCAATGTTGAAAGCATTCCCCATGACAGCATGGTTCTGCTAATCCCCAACATATAAGTGTAAGCATATACAACATAGATGATACAATGGTTCAAGTTTATTAGGGGAAAGAAAAGTAAAGTGTGCCATCAAGTTCGTGAGAGCTTTAATCACTACTTTTCTCATAACAAGTTTAATTCGGAAGGTAGATAAAAGCATGAATATACTTGGAATAGCAAATGCTAATAGGTAGGTATGGTGGACTCTTTGGGATAACTTGGTTTTATTTGGAGTTGGATGCATGAGTGGAACTCATACTTGGTTATGAAGGCTAGCAAAAGATTGGGAGCAACCAACTAAAAGAGCAATAATGACCATAATCATGCAAAGTGACAAAACATCATTAATTAAAGCATAAAGTGATATTACCAGTTGAAAACTAAAGGATAATAAAGGCTATGATGACTTGGGATAGTCATAATATGGTGTGAGCATGCGCCAAGTCAACCAAAATAAAGCATCAAAGGAGAATACCACAATACTATGATTTAATATGCTAAGCCAACACATGATTCTTTCAAGGCACACATTAAGCAATCTCAATTGTTTATAACATGTCATGCTACAGCAAAAATCACTAAGCATAAAGCCAAAACAATATCAAGCATGACATGACAAAGCATAGTCCACCGTCAAAAACGAGCTCCTTTTACCACTTAAGCATGAATTTTCCTACTCTGTTCCAATCCAAACCACACTTATTTGAAAACTAATGTATGAAAGAGGGGGTCCAACCAATTTATTTAAGCAAACCAAGCAAACGAAAACCAAAAAACGAAAAGGAAGACGCTCCAAGAACAACACAACTGTGCATGAAACAATAAAAATGAAGTGTTTGGAAGAACCTAATTTTTTTATTGATGAAGAAGGGGATACCTTGGGCATCCCCAAGCTTTGCTTCTTGGATATTTCTTAGGGTGACACGGGGTTGAATCTCCAAGCTTGAGCTTTAATCCATTCTTCATCTCATTACATCATTCTTTCCTTAACACCTAAAATTTTTCCTTCATACAAAACTTCACATAATCTTCATTAGCAACATTAGTGTACTCAAGATAATAAGTCTTTGGGTTCAGTTTCAACACCAATAAAACTACCACTAAAACACAAGATACTGTAGCACTTCCCTTAAAAAGCTCAATTACCTAAAGAGAACCCAAAAAGGAATCAACAAGAAGCAAATGCAAATAATGACAGAAATCTGTCAAAAATGACCAGCAGATAGAAACCAATTTTTTATAAGACCTTCTCTTGATCAAATAGAAAAGTGTTGAACTAACGAAAGTTGGTTAACAACCTGGGTCAGAAGCACAACAAATTACAGCTCAAACCAACATACAGATATTTTACATGAATTTTTTCACCGAAGCACAAAAATCTGTTTCGAGACAGCAACTTTCCCAAGCATTACTTCTCTCTCATTAGAGGTTACTCTTGGCACAAAAAGCAAATAAAAAGGATAAGGAGAGGTTATTACTGAAGCAGTAACTTCCAAGACTCAACTAAAACTTTTGGGTTATCTCCCAATAAGTACTCTTCTTTAACGCCTTTAAGTTAGGCATAGGAGCAAAATTCAAGTATTTTCGAATGAATAAGCATTAAGATCAATACCAGAAATATCTTTCTTTTTCAAGGCTTCATGCATTCCTACAAGTTTTTAACTGAAAACCTTCTATGGAAAGATTTGTTTTGGTTTCATAGGCATGAACACAAGTGTTCAAGGTCGACCCCCACTTAACCATTACTCATCTTTCCAATCAGTTTCCTTTTATAAAACTTTTTAGGTAACAAGTACAACTATTTTTTTTGTAATTCACATTCCCTATCCATACTAAGATAGAGAACAGCTTAAAACTGAAAGTAAAACCTACTTAGAGATAAAGCAAACAAGTGCACACAAGAATATTCACCCACACGATATTGCTCCCCGGTAACGGCGCCAGAAAAGGTCTTGATAATCCACAAGTATAGGGGATCGTGTGTAGCCTTTTTGATAAGTAAGAGTGTCGAACCCAACAAGGATCTAAAGGTAGGATAAATATTCTCTGAAGTTCTATCAACCGCTGATACAACTCTACGCACACTAAACATTTGCATTATCTTGGAAATAAAACTAGAGCAACAATACGGGTAATAGAGATAGCTTTGCATGATAATAAATAACAAGAAAGTAAAGCTAGTTGCTGCAGCAATAAAATACACTAAACTAACAGAACCATGAGTGTGGAATAGTGGTGGTAATTGTGGTGGCTTTTTCCAAGTTTAAATAGCGAATAGATCGGGTTCATTGTCTTCGATGCAGTTTTCTATGTGGGAGAGGCTAAATATACATGCTCTTCACTACTTGGAATTGCATGTACTATATGATTGGATTGTTAGCAAACATCTGTAAGTACTAATCAATGCATTAAGGTTTCCCCAACCATAGCCTTAAGTTTAATGGTCCTCTTACTCCCATACGTGCAACGTTCCGGTTCGCGTCCTCAGGTTTCTGTCACTCCGGCAGAACTCCCCCTTCCTTTTACACATACTACAAACTCTATGATGTTTAATCCATGGGTGCACAAATATAATGGACACCAAAGGACTATACCATATCAACATACAACTCTAATGAACCAAAGACGTTCAACCATTCAATCTAAGAACAAAGAAACTACGCAAACATGACATAGATCATAGGATTATAACTTCTAGCATCAAACACCATATTTACATAGGACGATACAGAGGTGTGTGGAAGGATGAACCACTACATACTAGGAGGATTAGGTGATGGAGATGGCAGTGAAGATGGTGAAGATGGTGAAGAGGGCGGTGGCGCCGCGGGGGGACTCCTTCCCCGCTACCGGTATCATGGGGGAGCACTGCCCCTTATCCCCCTTCCTTCATGGCTTCTTGGGAGCCCTCCCCCATGGAGATGGGATCCATGGGGGAGGCAAAAATGTGGCTTTTGGTGGCTGCAAATTTGTGGGTGGAGATGCCTTGGGTGAATTAGGTTTCCTCCCTTTATATAGCTTCTCAGATTCCCGTCACGCCATCTTGGGCTGCAGTAAATCGATTCTGGAAGGCTTGTCCGGACTCGGAATCAGCTAAATTTTATGTCCAGAACATTTGTCGTGAAATTTCCAACAACTTTGTAGTTGAAGAGTTCTCCGTTTCACGATGTCTTCGACCTGAAACGTGACCATCTTTAAAAAGTGTTCTAAGATAGATTTTTAGAAAAATCCCAATTTGACTCCAACAAGGTTTCTACTTGTATTCTTGATAATTCCTACACATCAAAGTGTAAAACAAAACATTGTGTGCTTTTGCAACTATTAGTAGGTTAGTCCAAATAAATCATAAACTTTATACAAAAAGGAGTGTCAAAAGCATATTATTAGCATAAAACCATCAAAAATTATAGATACGTTATGGACGTATCACCTACCACAACTTACTTGGGACAAAATGCTTAGTAATTGTTGTATTTAGATTATGTTACATGTTTGATTATATAGGTCTACAAAGCTGGGTACATCTTGGCCTGCCAAACACACTGGTTGTTGCTACCATGGGTTCTCTGCTTAGCGCCATTATCATCTATACCGAGTTTTCTCTGTTGTGGACCGACAACGATGTTCTCATGATGGATTGCGTGATTGTCGTTAATGCTCCGAGTTCGGTGGTAGCAGTCCTCACTGCTACAATTGCCAGGTAGTTAATTCATCCTATAACATTCCTTGATTCTTTGTGTTTCACATAAAAATGTTTCGCCAAAAGTTTTAATAAATACTTATTTACTCGGAAATTTGCATGTTGTGCCATTTTGTTTTATTCTATTGTATCATACTTTCTGAGGATAATAGCATATTTTTGTTCCTTTTTATGTGATCGTATAGTGCTTACTAGGTGCAGAATCATGGAGAGTATAGGGTTGAACAAGAACTCAAGATGGGAGGAAGAAGAAGTTTCATGGGAAGATGGCGCCAGTACCCTGTCTCTTAATGTGGTAAGTTAGTCATTGAGACATTGTGACTTCAGACAACAAGTATGCCCCATGGTTTTTGAGTCGCTGTATAGTCGCCAAGTTGTTTTCCAAAAATCAATTCATGACTATATGGTGACTTATGGCCAACGAAGTGGACCAAAGCACACATTCGATGTTGCTATATTTGTGTTCTTTGTAGGGAGAATTTGTAGAAGTGCACATTGGATGGAAACCAATCGTGCAAGAAGAAGCTGCTCTCCTGGGTGGAACTCCTGGGTGAAACCGAGTCAATCTATAGCAATGAAGAGAAAAGATATCATTTGACATGACTAAAACTTATGGCAACATTATTGTCTTGCTTATGTCGTTCATGCCAGCTGCTCTCATGGTGAATACATCTGTTTTAAATGTGTATTTAGTTCAAAGTCTAGGATGCATATTTCTTGCAGGAAGCTGTTGTTAAGGAAAACATTTTATATTCTAGCAGATGTGGTCGTTCAAAAGGATTGTGGGGTGAAATATATATGAAACATTTTGATCACTAAAACAATGAAACATAGAATAGTTTTGCACCCTAATTTGTTTGTACATTTTGGTATATCTTTTCAAATACTCTTGCAGATAATTATAATTTAGAGTTACATGTTAACAAAAGTACTCCCACAATTTTGTTTGTTTCCCATATGATCGAAATGCACTCTTTCCCATAAGGTTGATGTGCCTATTTCAAATGGATTATTCGATCAACAGACACAAGTGACTACCCAGTACCAAGGCCAATTAACTTCGACTTGCTAACACGTGGACCTGTAATTATCAGCTAACAGGTGGACTCACGGTTCCTTTCTGTTGCTTGTGGAGCAGCGCCCGTCCATGGTTTCTGGGTGTACCCACTTGGAGCTAGTCGCACGGGCAATCTACAACCAATACGGCTGGTATTTTCATAGAAGATTAACATGTTGATGCAAATATGCTCCATGTTGTTATTATTGTTCCTTTGGCTGATTTTTGTGTCCTGATTTGTAATAATATGTAAACATGTCCAATAATAAAGTAATAAAAGATCGTGTGCATCAATTGATGTAGAGGCCGGGCATTCTCCATTTCGAAGAATTTTTTTAAAACATGGACAACAACCATGGATAGAACTTATGACTACAGGATTGCCTTGTTTTTTTTTCTCGACGCTAGTGGCGCACCAGGTCATCTAGTTTACTAAAAATCTACTACTAAGGCTTAGTATCAAGTATGGACTCATACTTTAAGAGGATGATCTATCAAGTGATACCTCTATAAGTTGATTCCAATTATCTACTTAGGTCTACTCAGGATTGAGTTAGCTTGTCTATGGTCTAGACTACTCTTGCTCCCTACTAGGCTTCAATCCTAAAGATGATGGTCAGACTTCTAACATATCTAGAACTCTTCCTTTTGCTTATAATGATTGAATAGATTGAAGGTGTTGGGAAGGAATAGGAAATAGATCTAGATTTAGATACATGAGGATTTGGTTTTGAGCTTTGAAGCTCCAAGGTACTAGAGAATTGTCTAGCACATGCCATGACATCCTAAGGATGACTGACAATATAGAATGAGATAGAATATATCTTGTTCTTTGTTCACTAAAGATGTATTTGTTTTATGGTTAATTGTTATTCACGAATGACACTTCTACCTCCTAAGAAAGAGTCTTAGCAAAGGCTACATCAAAGTTTATATCGCTCAACTTGATGATCTATGTCTAACTCATTAATTTAAGTTAAACTTCAATCACTTTGACAAGTTCTAACAAAATGTTTTAAATTTTCCCGTAGTTTACATGTATGGATGCAATGCACACTTCTATGTTCTACCCACTTAGTCTCTCTTAAACTACGGGATATTACACCCATGTTGTGCGCCACCGTCGTCCGCCGCTTGGCCATTTCACCATCATTTTCTGATGATCTTAAATTGGCATCGCCGCCCTCAAATTGTTCCTCTTAGTCTCCCTCATCAAAGGCGCATAGCCTCGCATCCTAGCGTGCCCTCCTTTTTGTTTCTAGGTCTTGGCCGGCCACCACGGGTCGCTGATGGCTGCTCCTCCGCCAAGATTCCACCGTTCTCATCAGCTAGGTGCGTCAAGACTGTGTTGGGCCGGTCTCCGGGGTGGTGGTCGGCGGGATCGCTGCCATGGGTGTCACTTTCACCACGGAAAAACTCAACACCGACATGTAGTGGTGATCTCGGGGTCAGACCAAGGAGACTACCTCCTATTTGTTGATTTTCAAATTTTTATTTCTTAAGGTGGTTTAACAAGTGGGGCCCATGTCCACATTGGCAAGTTAGGTGGACCGCTTGGTCCCACCGTTGCCATGTCATCCCGATAGGTGGGTCCCATTGTCAATTTGGCTATTTAACCGCTCTCAACTTGCCATTTGCATGAATTACAAAAATACCACTGACATGGTAAATTTACGATACGAAAATATACAATGGTACCATTTGGTATATTTGGCCTATAATGTGGTATTTTAGGCTATTATAGCAACTCCAACAGTAGTTGCACGAACTAAAATCTATTTGCAGCGCCTGTTTTGCAGATTTAGCACGGGGTGCTCATGGAAGCTTCAACGGAGGTGCTATTTTGCAGTGCGTGACAAGCAGTGATTCACCAGGCATTGCAAATTAGAGCGCGCTCGACCGGATGATGCTTTACAAACACATATAAATAGTAAAATTCAATATATTGATGCACAAATGAATCTAAAAACTCAGCATGTCAATCAAAATAGCATAGTTCAAATCAATGACATAGTTCAAAAGAAAAGCGACATAACAAGTTAAACACAAATTTAGTTCACACAAACACATACACATCAAGCAACCTGTCTTCCTCTATGGTATAGTTGGCCGTCCTACCTTTGGGTGCTTCAATTAAACTCTCACCATGCTCATCCACTTCATACTCATCATATTGTTGGGTGGTATTTTGTTGAGACAAATAGTCATGTGAAAAAAAGGAGCCAACATTCATAGTTGACATAAACGGTTGACACTACATTGTAAGTGAATGAACACATGTCAAAATCATTGATTTTATTCATCTATCTCGGAACAAAAACAAAAAAGAGGCATTTTATACAAAGTGGTCATTTGATCGAGCATGTTGTGCGCGCCAAAATCTGTTGCGGTCGCTGACACCTACGGTGGCCGTGGAGGGAGCGGAGGCTAGAAAAATATTGCGCTACCTGGCGCCTATGGCGGAGGCGGATGATGGACATGTCGAGTTGCGTTCTTCTTTGCCAACTTTGGCTTCTTTTGGACACCCGCCGCTGCAACAAGGCGCTTGGGGGCCGCTTTCGCCATGGGTGGTGGCTGTTGTGGCGCCACGATGCCATGCAATTACGGCCATGGCGTCATGAAGAGGCCGGATGAGCCCAGTGGTAGGGTTCCCGACGACGATGGTGCTAGAGTTTGCCACGGGAGGTGGAGGAACTCATCCACTGGTGGCAGGGGACGAGCGGTACGGTAGGGCCGGAGGAGTGCCTGTGAACCCATACATCGCTAGAATGTCATCGACGAGCGCACATGGGGAGGGGGCGATCGAGGGCGGGGATGCAGGGGAATTGCAGGTGAGTAGTTAGCTCTTGAGGCGCGAGCTAGAGCTTTAAAGTGTGCGGTAGCCAGCACAACAAATTTGACGCTCTAGATAGTGCAAAATGACGAGAACACAAAAATATATAACGCGCACTATGTTATGCAGCGCCTGCTAGAGCACCAAAACCTACTGTCATGGTGGTGTCACGACAGATGCCATGGATAGGCTAAAGGTGGGGCCAATATGCACTAGAGGAATCCAGGGAGGGATAGTGTGGTGATTCCACACACAGATGCTTTGTATTCTCCAAGTTCACAAGGTTTATAGATGCTCCTTGAGCTGTATTAGGGAGAGGAGGAAGAAGAAGCTCTCTTACTCTCACCACTACTTGTCCCTCTACCAATGAACTACTCATTTGCCTACCGGCCAGCTCGCGATCCACTTCTACCGAGGTCCTGGCGCTCCTTATAAAGGGGAGGCCAGGCTACTAGCTAGGGCATACGTGGAGGCATGTTCCTGGGAATATGCCTCTCCCAAAATAGCAAACCGACCGGGTCACCTTTTGCCATCATAAGCCATGCAGAGGCTACGTAAGCCTCTGCGGCGCCAGCGTCAGCCGACATAGGCTGCGTCACCCTTGTCGGCCACGCCTCGGTGGTCCTTCCCTCTGTTCGCTTCGCTCAGGCTCCTGCGCACAGAGGGGACCCTTTGACCAGCGAGATACCTTCCTTCTCTTGCAAGTCTGATATAACTCGGATCATGCCTGGTTAATCCGGCCCCGTGGGTACCTGCATACAAGTTACAAAAAGCCTGCCGGCATACGACATACGTCGGCCGGGACACAGTTAGGTGGACATCCTCTGGTCCGGGTTACTCCGTAAGTCAGCCTGCCTTGAGCTGACCCGGCCAGCCTACGCTTTGACCTTGACGTACCTCGGCTAACTCAGCCTTTATACCCCGGTGTTACCCTACCCGGGGGTATCCCCCCAACATTAGTCCCCGAAGCTGGTGCGGTCTTAGTTACTTTAGTTGCTAAGGCCACGACAGGTTTAACCTTTTTTGCTCCCTTTTCCGAGTTTCTCCGTAGCTCGGATCCCATGGCGTAGCATTCCCTTGGCACATTCCGAGTCATTACTCGCTGGCCGGGCTACCCTTGAGTTTTCCGGGTTATCCTTCCTTCTCTCATACGCTTCCCCACGTCCCACGTGGAGGGTAATCATTACCTTGCCTCATTTTAAGGGCCTGCGCTAGTTACTGCACTTATTGTCAGGGGTTACTGTTTCACACGTCGCGTCGCAGCTACCTCCTTGTTAATTGTATCACCACGTCGCGTCATGGGATCCCCTGTTTCCTGTGGCCCTTCCTGTGGCTTGCCTCTGATTGGTTGATCCCGCTGATACTCGGCCACACTGTGTGGCCTTGAAGCGCAACACGATCCCACTACCCACCACTGGGGCATGGTTAAATAGGGGAGGGGGTGCGTCCCTTGGGCGTTTTCCCCTTCTCGCGCCCCTTAGACTCTCTGCCTCTTTGCCTCTTCTTCTTCCGTGAGACAGCGCCACCGCCGCCGCATCTGCTCTGCAGCATCGCTGCCGCACCGTGCTTCTTTGCACCAGTTTTACTACCGCTCCCGTGCTGCTCCACCGTCACAGGTCCGCGCCAATCCAAGCCTCTGCCCCCACCTCCGATTGGGCCGGTGAGGACAGAGACCTGGAGATGACCGAGGAAGAGCTCACCGTTGTTGAAGAGGAGATGGAGGAGGGGGTGAGACCATGGAGCGTGGTGCTTGGGCCGGTTCCTGGGTGTGTCAAGATGACCTTGACTGGCTCTACCGCACCCGCCGCATTCCGGAGGGCGTAATTTCGCGCCTCCCCTGCGAAGAGCTTGCTCCCTCCCCCAATCCGAGTGAGTTCGTCGTCTTCCTATCTCACTTCCAGTGCAGCTTCGGCCTGCCAGTGAGTGATTTCTTCCATGATTTCATCAACATCTACGAACTCCAACCCCACCATCTTTCGGTGAATGCCATTACATCCCTTTCTTCCTTCGCCTCCGCCATAGAAGGATCCGGTTCTTCGGTCTGCGAAGGAACGTGGTTCTGGATAAGCTGCTTGCCCCGGAGGACAAGCACCTGACCCAATGTGGTGCGACCTCCATCTCACCTCGGAAGCAATCTGTCTTCCCCCGGGTTATGGGGCTTGATTCCTGCAAGGGCTGGGCCCGGACCTTCTTCTATGTGAGAAATGGTTCGGATGAGGATCTGATCCGGCTGCACCCCTTCGCAATGGGTCCTCCTAATCCGGATCTGTGGGACCGGGTTTCCAAGACACCAACTGCCTTGGCGAATCAAGTCAAGAAGCGGTTCTAGGAGCTGAAGGATCTGGGGCTGCGCAACAAGGACGTAATGATCACCTTCATCCACAGCCGGATTTCCCCCTATAGAAGCGCACACACAAGCTCTGCCATATGAGCTGGCGACTTGACCCCAATCGGACCTCCTCCTTCGAGTTGAACAATACCGAGATTTTTCGCCGGGTCAAGGCCATCTTCACGACTGATAAAGACTTCTCCGTTTATTAGGAGTGGGGGTTGGAGCATTACTGCCGGGACAAGCCTCCTCCTGCGGTAAATCTCCTTACCCACCTCTTCTCCGAGTTATATCTTATGTCGGAGCATGTTGCTTACTTGATCCTTTTGCACTTTATTTTTAGTTGTTTCTCCAGCAGACACTTGAAGAAGGCACCGAGCCTTCCCTTAAATGGGGGAAGGATCGACTTGTCTCAGATGAGGAGGAGTCGGATCAGGAAATGTTCCCGCCTACCCCGGACGTAACCAAGCGACCCTCTGGTAACTTCTCTTCCTTAAGGAATTGGCCTAACGATGAAGATGATTCTGATGTTGAGGTGATGGAGGCATTTGACGCGATACCCATTTCTTACGCATTTCCGGCTTCAGCTAACCCGGCTGGGCAGATCCATGAAGATCCCCCTCTTGCTTCGAGCGAGCCGGCCCCAGCCGCGTCTAAGAAGCGGGCCACTACCTCGGCTGCTTCCTCCAAGCAACCCCAAGTAACCAAGAGGCAGAAGAAGTCCGCCGACAAGGCCGCCACCAAGCCTCCGACTAAAGGCATAGTTTGGAGAGCTCGGAAGCCCAAGGAACCTTTGACTTCTGATGAGTAAGTCACTTTTTCATTTTGGCCAATTCTCTGCTTCATGCTTCTCTGTCTATATGCCTTTCTTTTTGTTATAAACTGTTATTCGTGGTCTGATTCGACAGGGCTGCGATGGAGGTTCCCAAAGCGGCTCCAACATTGCTTTGCCACTCCGGCGTACCCCATCTCCCCCTCGCGGTGACAACACACGCCCACTGAGCCCAATTCATGAGGGTTCTGTGGCTGCTCCGGGTCACAGCCCACCTCGTCCAGAGGAGGGAAACCTTGGAGCAGGGGGAAGTGGCACGGCCGAGGTAGCTGATGCTGCCAGCTCTTCATCGGCTCAGCCAATACCCGCCACCTCCGAGGTACCATCAGCAGTAGCAGCACCACCGCCAACACCAACACCAGCACAAGCACCAGCGCTAGCACCAACAGCAGCACCAGCAGCAACACAAGCACCAATATCAGCACCAACCCCTTCTGCCTCGTCCGAGTCTTCCAAGACCCGGCGAGAAGACCCCGCTATCACCAAGGCTGCACCCAAGTCCAAATCAACAGCTCAAGCTTCAGCCTCCCAACAGCAACCCAAGGCCAAGAAAGGTTCTGGGGCCACCAGGGCAGCATCCATCGAAGCTGGACAGCGCACACTCGCGTCCATTTTGCCAAAGAAAGATGCCCCCTCCGGGTCAGCTAGCAGCAAGCAACTTGCGTTGCATACCAGCTGCGCTGCTGCCCAAGTTGCAAGGAAGGAGGCCCATGCCAAAGGCTTGGTTACGCCCCACATGCTCAGTGGAGAGAGTTATCCTCCGGCTCTGATCGAATATGTCAATAATTGGAACAGAGCGGAGTTCGTCAATCCCAACGACGATCTTCCGAAGAAGTTTGGGCCTGCCGAATTTAGCGCACAAATGAACACAGCAACCAAGGCTATCAACCATGCTGGCTGGATGATGGAGGTATGCTACTTTGTCTTTTCTTTAACATGCACAAGTGCTTAGAGATATATCCATTAGTCCCCGAGCCTCCGGGGGAGTAACTTGTTACTCGGCCGAATGCTCCTTAGTAGCTTTGAACATGCACACACCTAGAGCCGGGTTAAGTTCCACTTGGCCCGGATTTTGCACACTTCGAATATGCACACACCTAGAGCCGGGTTAAGTTCCACTTGGCCCGGATTTTGTACACTTCGAAGATGCACACACCTAGAGCCGGGTTAATTTGCACTTGGACCGGATTTTGTACACTTCGAATATGCATATAACTAAGCCACCCTTGCTTTTTTCAGGTAACTACCAATCGCCGAAGCGCTGAGTTTCAGCGCCTCTTGGACACACACAAGGCGCTGTGCTCGAAACATGCTACACTTCTCGCTGAGTTCGAGAAAAGGGGTAAGTTTTCACTAATCTGTGCCTTTTTGTGCCTTTTCTCGCTGAACTAATTTGTCATTCGAATTGCGCAACCGAAGTGGAGGCCGAAAACACCATTATGAGGAAAAACTTGGCCGCGATAAAAGGTAATTCGCTTTGATTACTCCATTTCCGTGATCTCTCTCTTTTCTCCTGAGCTTGGAAGATATTCATACCTCGGCTCTGCCGGGTCAACAAACCGTTGCAGCATCCCTTGAAGATAGTGTACCCGTGCCTGATATGATGCTACATTTTCTTGAACAAGCAGGGCAACATCAGGCCGAGCTCAAGAAGAAGGACGACGAACTTGCCAAACACCAAGACAAGGATGATGAAATTGTCAAGCTCAAGGCTGAGATGAAAAAGCTCAAAGAGCTCCACAAAGTTGAGATGGACAAAGCTGGCCAGGACTTCACTGAAGAGCGAGAGCACCTTAACCTTCAACTTTCAAAAGATCAAGAATTGCTGAAGGAGGCCGACGTCAAGCTTGACTCGGCTAATGTTGAACTTGAGAAGCTTCGGAAGAGGCGTGCTGATTGCACCCAAGAGCTGACTCGGATCCATAGTCATATCTCTCGTAAACTATTTTCCTTCCGCCAACATGTATTTCTCCGGGTTAAGATCTTTTACTTATCTCACTTCTTTTGTTTTCAGGCAAGTTCCCACAGGGTAATGCCATTGCGGCTACTTCCGTTGCCAAGTTCCGCCAGCAGAGGGGTACCCCAACTGGTCCTGGATCTGAAACCATTCCCTTTGACATGGAGGACTTGCTGGTCAGCCTATCCTCTCGCATTGAGATTGTGAAAAATTATGGTTCGGATATCCTAGACGCAGCCGTCCGGATCTTTCGTACCCTTTGGCCTCAAAAGGATGTTCCGGAGGGATCCACTCCTTTGATCAACAGGGTGATAGATTGCGAGACTCAGCTCGACCTCTGGAGGGAATCCGCTGCTCGTGTTGGAGCTGATACTGTCCTCCACTTTGTGCTCACTTGGTATGAAAAGCTAGATCTGAAGGTTCTTGAGCACTTGCGCACCGGGTCAAAGTGGTCGAATGATCTGGATTGGGTAGCTCGGCACAAGGCTTGTGCCCACAACTTCATCCAGTTTGCCCTGGTCCATCAATGGAATGAGGGACCAAGCTTCCTCGGCGCCGTTGACGACGAATACGTCGAAGATGGTTCGGATAACGAGGAAGAGGACGAAGCTTCGGATCTTGAAGAAAATGAAGATGATGATGAGGCTGAAGCCGGAGTTCCACCTGCTGGCGCCGAGTTACCTCCTCCTGCTGCTGCTCCTTGAGCATGAAAAAACACTTTGAATTTTATCAGATCCCTGGTATGCCAGGTGCAGATGTATTAAGCACACAGATTATGTTTTGCTACTAAGTTGTTCATGCTGGATTAACTTGGGCGTAGTCCCCGAGTTTCATTTTCTTGTTCCTTCAATCTCATGGCTCGGCTCGCGTCTACCTTGATTCGGTTTTGTGACTTACGAGTCCGAGTTTCAAAAACTGACTTAACAATACTTGGAAACTTTAGGATTAGCTCAAAATAGTCCAGCGTAGCAAAAGTAAAGTAAACATAAAGTTAGTCCGAATAACCAATGTCGACTCGATTACGTTCTTTTCCTTAGTCGTTTTTCATGTGCTACGCAATTCCAAACTTGTTCTCTTGCTTGCCATGAAGCCAATTCTTGTTGGACAGCAGCAAGTCGAAGAGTTGAGTTTTTAGTGCTCACACATTACTAATCCGGCTTAGACGAAGCAACCCAAGCCAGCCGACATAAAAATAAATAACAAACACATAAGACAACAAATATTACTAAGGCAGTCCCCGAGTTACTGCTCGAGGTGCCAAGATTTCATTGATAAACTCATTGTCGGCATACATACCAACATATGAGAAACTCGGATACACACACTTCTTTGTTAAGTGTAGAATGGACGAAGTAGGGCTACATTCCATGGATGCTTAGATTCCTCGCCAGACCTGTCCGCCTTGTTCTTCTCCTGTGGTTGTGCATCAATGAGATAATAAGAGTCATTGTGCAATGCTTTGCTTACAATGAATGGACCTTCCGATGGGGGGATAACTTATGCATGCTAGCAGTACTTTGTACCAGCCGGAGTACTAGATCACCTTCTCGGAAGACTCGGGGGTTTACTTTCTGGCTATGATAGCATCAGAGATTTTGTTGATATATGGCGGATCTAGACAATGCCAATTCTCTCGCTTCTTCCAGCAGATCAACATCATTTTTCTGGGCTTCTCGCACTTCGGCTTCTGTGTATTGGGTGACTCTAGGCGAATCGTGCTCTATGTCGGCTGGTAATATAGCTTCTGTCCCATATACCAGAAAGAATGGCGTATAGCCTATTGATCGATTCGGAGTTGTTCTTAAACTCCACAGTACCGCTGGTAGTTCTTCTATCTAGCACCCCACTGATCTTTGCAGCGACTCAATGAGCCGGAGTTTTATCCCGGATAACACTAATCCGTTGGATCTTTCCACTTTCCCGTTTGATGCAAGGTGGGCTACTGAAGCAACGTCTAGCCGGATCTTCTTATCCCGGCAGAATCGTGCAAATGCTCCTTCAGCGAAATTGGTGTCGTTATCTATTATGATATTGTGAGGATAGCCATATCTCAGGATGATATCTTTGAGGAACGTCACGGCTGTAGCTCCATCACATTTTTTATCGTCTTTACCTCAATCCATTTCATTAACTTGTCAACCATAACCAAGATATGGGTCATATTTCCTCTCACCGGCTTAAATGGACCAACCATATCCAAACACCATACAGCAAATGGCCAGGTAATTGGTATGGTCTTGAGCTCTGACATTGGCATGTGTGTCTTGGTAGCATACCTCTAACAACCATTGCATTTTCTTACTAGATCCTCTGCTTGTTCCAAGGCACTTGGCCAGTAAAATCCATGCCGGAAAGCTTTTTCCACTAAGGCTTTGCATGAGGCGTGATGCCCACATTCCCCTTGATGTATATCTCGGAGGATGTCAAGCCCTTCTTCCGGGTCAACACACCGCTGCAGGACATTTGTGACACTCCTCTTGTATAGCTCGGCATTGATAATCGTGTATGCCTTTGCTCTCCTCTGAATTTGCCATGAAAGCACTTCTTCATTGGGCAAAGATCCATCCTTCAGGAACTGGAATATGGGCAGTGCCCAAGCTGGTACAGTTCGCACCGGAAACACATCCTCGTCAATTTCCATTTGATCCACCGACATAGCCTCAGCCGGATCACGCTGCGCAGTCCCTGGATTCTGTGAAGCAGTCCCCGGGTTTCCTCAGCCACTTCCCACATCAATGTCCATGGGCGCAGCTTCCGACTCCTGATTTGCCGAGATATAGATTGACTCGGACTCTGGGGATGGCCTGATAGATGGCTTTCTGAGGTGCTCTAGTGTTACACCTGGTGGAATTGCTTGTCGGGTTGATCCGAGCTTCGACAATATGTCGGCAGCCTTGTTTTCCAGCCGGGGTACATGGTGAAACTCGCATCCCTCGAAGTATCCAGATATTTTCTGCACATGAAATCTGTATAATGGCATGTTTGCATCCAAAGCATCCCATTGCCCCGATACTTGCTGAACTACCAAATCCGAGTCACCAAAGCACTGGATCCGACGTATTCCAATTTCTTTTGCCACTTTGAGCCCATGCACAAGTGCTTCATATTCTGCAACATTGTTTGATGCCGCGAAGTGTATCTGCAACACATACTTCAGTTGGTCTTTCTTGGGTGAGGTAAGCACAACTCCGGCGCCTAACCCGGTTTTCGTTTTTGATCCGTCGAAATGCATTCTCCAGTAGTTCAGATCTGGCAATGGTGGCTCATATTGCATCTCGGCCCAATCCACCAAAAAGTTGGCCACAGCCTGAGACTTGATCGCATCTCTCCCGTCATATTGTGGAGAATAAGGGGCTAGCTCAATTACCCATTTTGTGATCCGTCCGCTTGCATCCCTGTTGCTCATTATCTCGAAAGTTGGGGCTTCACATATCACTTTGATGGTGTGCTCTTCAAAATAGTGCTTCAGCTTCTTTGCTGCCATATACACGCCATATGCCATTTTCTGTTAGTGAGGATAGTTTTGTTTTGATGCTGATAATACCTCACTCAGATAGTAGATTGGCCTTTGCACTGACTTACCCTCTTCGTCGCGCTCTACCACTATTACTGCACTTACAACTCGATTGGTTGCGGCTATGTAGAGCAACATTGGCTCTTTTGATAGTGGAGAGGCTAATACTGGTGCAGTGGCTAACATTTTCTTTAACTGGATGAAGGCTTCATTGGCCTATGGCGTCCATACGAATTTGTCTGACTTTTTCATTAGTTGATAGAGTGGCAATTCCTTTTCTCCCAACCGACATACAAACCGACTTAGGGATGCCAGACAACCAGTGCACTTCTGGACATCGTTAAGGCACTTCAGTAATTCCATTCGCTCTATGGCTCGGATTTTAGTTGGGTTAGCTTCGATACCTCGGCTGGAGACAAGAAATCCGAGTAATTTTCCAGCTGAGACACCGAAGGTACACTTCTCCGGGTTAACCTTCATTCGGAACCTCCTTTGGTTCACGAACGTTTGCCTGATATCATCAAGGAGCGTTTTGCTTTCCCTGGTTTTTATTACCACATCATCCACATACACTTGCACATTTTGACCAATTTGATCGTGTAGGCATTTTTGCATACATCTTTGGTACGTTGCCCCTGCATTACGTAAACCGAAAGACATGGTGCGATAGCAATAAGCCTCGTACGGGATAATAAACGCAGTCTTTATTTGATCATTCGGGTTCAGAGGTATCTGGTGGAAACCAGAATATGCGTCTATGAATGACAACAGTTCATACCTAGCAGTAGAATCTATGACCTGATCTATCCTTGGCAGTGGGAATGGATCTTTTGGGCATGCCTTATTCAGGTTCGTGTAATCGATGCACATACGCCAAACCACTGCCACATTCGGATCATCTTTCTTCTTCTCCACCAGCACCGGATTAGATAGCCAATCCGGATAAAGCACTTCCACTATGAATCCGGCTGTGAGGAGTCGAGCTATCTCATCTCCAATGACTTTTCTCCTGTCTTCGGCGAAGCGGCGGAGAGGTTGCTTCACTGGCTTTGCTCCGGGTCTCACATTCAAAGAGTGCTCGGCCAACTCCCTCAGAACACCTTGCAAGTCCTGTGTGGACCAAGTAAAGATATCCTGATTCTCACGGAGGAAGTTGACGAGCTCGCTTTCCTATTTATCAGTTAACCCGGCACCAATTGTTACGGTGCACTCTGGGAACAGATCATCAACAGGTACTTTCTTTGTATCCTTTGTTGCTTGAAATGAGACAGTTCCATGCGGGTTACTCAGCGACGGCATATACTGCTGTGCGGAGTAGGCCAATACCGCTACCTCCTGGATCTTTCTCTTTTCTAGTGCAATCAGGAGTGACTCGGCCAGGTTAGACCCGGCTGACGCACAGTCAACGGAACGTCGGAAATCTCCAGCTATGGTAATTACACCATTTGGCCCGGGCAACTTCATCTTCAGGTAACTGATGTGAGTACTTGCCATGAATTTGCTCAAGGCTGGCCTGCCGAGTAACGCGAGATATGCGCTTTCTAAGTTCACAACCTCAAACTCTAAATTCTCAGTTCGATAGTTATCTCTCGTGCCGAATAGCACGTCAACCCGGACTTTGCCAATGGGCTCACAGGAGATACCAGGCACAATGCCATGGAATGTTGTCCTTGTGGCTTGGAGCATGTTCTCCGAGATACCCAACTTGCGCATTGTATCCACGTACATGATATTGATGCTGCTGCCATTGTCAATCAGCACCTTAGAGAACCTCACATTGATATTTGGCCCGATGAACGTTGGGTCCAGCACTAGTGCATATGAACCAGGACTCGACATGATCTTGGGATGGTCCTTTATACTCCAGGTAATTTCCTGATCCAACCAAGGCATGTACCTCGTCACCGCCGGTATAACCGCATTTACTTCCATATGTCGGCGTTGCAAGCTCTTTCTATCTGTTTCCTCCGTGGTAAACACACAGTAACTCTGGTGATGCTCTCTGTACTCATTTCTCCCCTCATTGCCGGGGTACCTTTGATCTCGTTGATGTTGGTTTTCCACCTGATGCACTGCATCCCTTCTCTCATGATTCTCACACCTCGGCGGAGGTGGTGGTAACATTAACTGTTGCGTGTTTCTCCGGAGAGCAGCTGCTGCCGAGGTAGCTCCTGCCGAGGTTGATCGTTCCGAGGTGCCTGAGCATTCCCCGGGCTACTTTTCTCTATCTTCCTCATCCACTCACATTTCCTGGTTGTATGACCCACCGGGTTACCTGGATTTGGCGTGTGAAATTTACACGGCTGATCCAGCATTGCCTCATATGTATACCTCGGCCGGTCTTTCTTTTCTTGCCACTGTCTCTTTTGCTTGGGCGTCCAAGTTTTCTTGCCATCATTCCTTGGAGTCCAATGTTGCCCTCCAGTTTTCTGACACTGATTACTCCCTGCTCTGGGTTGATCTTGATTTACAGCAGCGACTTGTTGTGAACTGTACCTGTAATCCGGTCTATCATCTCTTCTCTTACCCCGGTAATCATTTTGTCAGGATGATCCGGCTCCATCTCGCTGGTAGTACTCCTCATTTTACTCGTTTGACACAAGTCTAGGTTGAGTCGGATCACCCAAAGCATACGAATTAGCAATCCGGATTGTCTCAGCCAGTGTAGTTGGCATATCCCTTTGTAACCTTTGCCACAGCATGCTTGCGTATCTACACCCTTGTGCAAACCAAGCTATGGCCTAAGATTCAATCACATCTTCACACGAGTTTCTCACGGTGCACCAGCGGGTTAGGAACTCCCTATCTGTTTCATTTGGTATCTGCTTGCACATCGCTAGGTTCTGTGGCCTATTCGGTCTCTGATACGTGCTCGAGAAGTTACTAACAAATATTTCCTCAAAAGCGATCCAACAGTTGATACTACCGGGCGGTAAATTGTTTAACCATACCTTCGCTGGCCCCTCCAGCATTTGAGACACGTATCTCACCGCCCATCTCAAATTGCCTGTCGCAATCTTCTCTGCCGTTGCATAGTTGATCAACCAATCCTCCGGCTTGGTGCTGCCGTCATATGTTTTCGTGCCTCTGGGTAACTGGAAGTTACGTACCGGAGGTTCTTTCATGATCCGGGGCCCAAAGCACACTAGACCCGGAGGACCTTGCCCCTCAATCTACTCCGACCAATAGAGCTGATCCAGTTTTAACCTAGCATCGTCAGGCATCAAGTTCCTGCTTCCCAACCTTGACCCTATCACATGATAATCCGGTCTAGGATATCCTGCGTTCGCCATTTCTGAATCATCGTCATTGTATCTGTCTAGCTCTTGTTGAGCGCAATTTTTCCGCATACCTTGGCCGGCATTATGCTCTTGTCGAGGTACATTCCGCTGCTGCTGTTGCCAAGGTGGGTTTTGCCCTGCACCCACCGAGTTGCGCTGTCCGGCATTGCCGTTTTCAGCGTTTCTCTGACAGGCATTGCCTTGTTCGCGGTTACGTCGGCCAGCTTCACCTCGGCTGACACTTTGTCGATCCTCATTTCTCTGCACTGCTTTTCCTTTCCCTGCCCTTGCCGGGTCATACGGGACTATCTGTTTGTTTCTCCTCGCCGAGGTTACCACTTCCTCTCTTCTAGGGCCATCATGAGGTGATGATGCAGCCCCAGCGGATTTTTCCAGGTTTCCCACTGCCGAATAAACGACCTTGAAAGCCCCAGCTCTTGCCGGGTTAGCCCTGAGCAACTCCTCATTCTGTCTGTTAGCGATGCGAACTAACTCGTTCACCCACTTTGTTCATCTCACTGATGAGGTTTCTCCCTTTTACTTTTACAACATCTACCTTATTTGCTCTTGTGTACTCATGCAGCGTCATGTTCAATGACTGCTGAGCCGTGGCTATCTTTTTCGCACCCTCTAGTATTTTCTGCCTAGTTTCCTCTAACTCGGCCTGTGCATGAGCCGGATCTACCACAGGTGCTATGGGCCTTTCCAAGCTATCTATCGCCTGCTGCAGCAGGTTTTCTGGCCTCTCTAGCGGAGGACCTCTACTTTTCCTGGGTGCCTTGGGTGTTACCTCCGGATCTGGTGTCGGATCTTTGCTCGCGCCCGCGCCTGGCGCTGTCATCATCACCTCGGCGCGGTCAGGGGAGCGAGTGATACGCACACCATGAGCCGCGCTAAGTGATGGCTCGCCTCCCTCGACGACGTGCCGCGGGTGAACACAAGACACATCGACACCGACGTAGATCCTGTGGGCGCCAAGCTTGACGAATACGCCATTGCACGGTGGAGGTCGCTTGCCGAAGCAGCCAGCATTGTCGCTGACATAGTCCAGCGCTCCAAAGCGCTGAACGAGCCCAAAGACGATGCGCTCGCTGTTGCCGATGATGCTTCCCGTCCGGATCTTCACTCCTGCTAGCCCCACGGTGGGCGCCAACTGTCGTGGTGGTGTCACGGCAGTTGCCATGGATAGGCTAAAGGTGGGGCCAATATGCACTAGAGGAATCCATGGAGGGATAGTGTGGTGATTCCACACACAGATGCTTTGTATTCTCCAAGTTCACAAGGTTTACATATGCTCCTTGAGCTATATTGGGGAGAGGAGGAAGAAGAAGTTCTCTTACTCTCACCACTACTTGTCCCTCTACCAATGAACTAGTCACTTGCCTACCGGCCAGCTCGCGATCCCCTTCTACTGAGGTCCTGGCGCTCCTTATAAAGGGGAGGCCAGGCTACTAGCTAGGGCATACGTGGAGGCATATTCCTGGGAAGATGCCTCTCCCAAAATAGCAAACCGACCGGGTCATCTTTTGCCATCGTAAGCCATGCAGAGGCTACGTAAGCCTCTGCGGCGCCAGCGTCAGCCGACATAGGCTGCGTCACCCTTGTCGGCCACGCCTCGGTGGTCCTTCTCTCTGTTCGCTTCGCTCACGCTCCTGCGCACAAAGGTCACCCTTTGACCAGCGAGATACTTTCCTTCTCTTGCAAGCCTGATATAACCCGGATCATGCCTGGTTAATCCGGCCCCGTGGGTACCTGCATACAAGTTACAAAAAGGCTGCCGGCATACGACATACGTCGGCCGGGACATAGTTAGCTGGACATCCTCCGGTCCGGGTTACTCCATAAGTCGGCCTTCCTTGAGGTGACCCGGCCAGCTTACGCTTTGACCTTGCCGTACCTCGTCTAACTCGGCCTTTATACCCGGGTGTTACCCTACCGGGGGGTATGCCCCCAACACCTACAATCGGTGCACTAAACTAGCAGGTTTTATCGCAGGGCGTATTATAGCGCCTCTGTTGGAGTTTCTCTTAACTCTCTACCTCGCACACGCACCGATCCCCCGTTTGCGCACCCGACTACAGCAGCCGCCTATACCATCGGAGCCCTCCCACATGGACACCACCCTCGCATTTTGTTGGGGATATGCATAATGGATAACACCATATCATAGCTCTATTCCGCATAACCTGGGTGGCCCACAGATGGAAGCACGACCTATGGCCTGCTGAGCGGCCCAGTTACAGGAATCTAGAAGGGAGGCCCATGCCGGATAAACAGGAAGGCTACGGTACCGACGTAAACAAAGTGGACCCTTGAAGTACAAGACAAGAAGACTAGTTTGTATTAGTTTAGGACTCTGTAACCTGTTCGGTATGGACTTTACCCTATTGTGAGGTCCAGACACATGGCCTAATAGGATTGATAGGATACCTGTATCAACAAGTTGCAACTTCTTTTCCGGAAGCTCATTCGAAAAAGAACTCTAAGGTTAAGCGTGCTTGGAATAGAGCAATTCTAGGATGGGTGACCGACCGGGAAGTGGGTAACCGGGTGCGCATGAGTGAGAACAAAGTGCGTAGAAAAGACTAGTGTTGGTCTGTGGGGCTAGTCTAGATATCATATTAAGCTGCCAGGAGTGACACCCCCCCGGGCCCATGAGTGGACGAGGTGTTACAAGTGGTATCACAACAGACCCTTGCGATTACACGGGTGTGTGCGGGTCAGTGGCGGGACATGTGGAGCATGGCGCGTGTGGCCAGGAGTGGACACGACATGGCACATGTGCCGACACTGGACGCACAGACGCGTGCCAAGAGGGAACGTTCCTGTGGTGTGCTTGATCGATGAGGGCATCGATCTTCTAAAGGGTGGGTGTATGTGAGATCTAGGCACATGGCTTAATAGGATTGATAGGATACCCATATCAACAAGTTGCAACTTCTTTTCCGGAAGCTCATTCGAAAAAGAACTCTAAGGTTAAGCGTGCTTGGCCTAGAGCAATTCTAGGATGGGTGACCGACCGGGAAGTGGGTAACCGGGTGCGCACGAGTGAGGACAAAGTGCACAGAAAAGACTAGTGTTGGTCTGTAGGGCCAGTCTAGATATCATATTAAGCTGCCAGGAGTGACACCCCTCGGGCCCAGGAGTGGACGGGGTGTTACACCTATAACCCTAGGTTCTAGCGCCTTTGTAAGCCAGAATTGCGGGAGCCTTTAGGTCACAACACAATAGACAACTCAACCTCGCACAATGAACCCTACAATCTCTGTAACCCGGCGTATTGCTATTATAGTGATTGGAAATAGGAGTAGGATTCTACCACCATCGTCGGATCTGAACCTGAGAAAGCTATGTTACCTCGTAGCTGCCAAGTTGCCACCTTACCCCACCTCTCTATCTACGCGTTGTCAGGACCCCTCCATGGCGAACTTGTTGATAATACCAAGACACATTCCTCCGGCGCCACAACCAGCCCGCTCGCTCGGCTGCCACCCACCTCTGCGGCCCGTCGGCTCGCTTATCATGCATGCATCCAGCCCATATCCCGCTGAACCTAGTTTGCGGGAATGAGAGATGGGATGTCTTCGGATTGGCTTAGGGATGCCTCGTCCGCTGTCGGAATGGGACAGTGTACCTCCTTCACCTTTAAAATCCACTCCAAAGCTAGCATCATGAGGTTACGAAGGCTTGTTCTAGACTCAACATGAAAAATTACCAGTTTAAGTAAGATATCCTGATTATCCTCCAAATGCCATCAAATTGCTTGAGAGGGTTGTTCTATGGACCATGGTCCTTTTAAGGCATTCCAGAAATGCATGGGCGGTTATTATGGAATGCATGCATACTACTTCCTCTATACCGTATTACTGGGCTAAGAGAATCTCTAGACACTACCCCAAACGGTGGCCGGAGACGTTTGGGAGACGCAGGGAGAAAAAACGCGTCCAGTCATTGTCTTCAAATGCTTTTTTGTTTGGCACGTTCCCAAATCGGTCAGGTCTCCCGAGTGCATCCTGGTTTCATAGGGCCTCGTCGGGACGCTGGAGGCGTACCCATGTGCCCTCTCCCATCTCTCGTTTCCACCCACGTGCCATCTCCCATCTCTCCTCCACCCACCGAGCACTCTCTCGCCTGGTATGGGGACCTTGACTAGAAAGGAATATGCCTCAAAGAGAAAATATGTCTGGCGCTGTTCTAAATCATGTTCGAACAAAAAACCGTCGGACGCAATTTGAACATGCGACTGTAGTTGTTCTAAAATATCAAAATGCTAGGACCTAGGTGATTTCTGATTGGCGATAAAAAATGGAGTATGAAATACTATCTCCGGTTAAATGTAAGATGTTTTAGTATGTTAAAATAGGTTAACAAAAAAATTGTAATTTGAAACAGTGATAATAATATAATATTACCCCCTTCATTCCAAAAAATGTAAGATATTTAGTATTTTTTAACCTACGTATTTAGACTTCATTAGTTGTAGGTTGGAAACAAAATAAGTAAACCTACACACTAAAAACATTTAGATACATATATGTCAAGAAAAGACTGAATTATCTTATATTTTGAAAGGAATAAGTTAAAATGAGCAATGACTCTACATTTTTTCAATGGGCAGTATGCTGGCTTTTGTAAAAATAAAAGCTTGAAAGTTAAACGGAGGAGGACAAGTTGACACAGGGGGTGTTGCGCATTGAGTTGACTAACAAATGTGCTTCATTATTCAGGTACTATACTATGTCACAAACATAATTAAAAGGTTCACATAGATACTAAGGTTGTCCAACTCGTATTGATAAAACACGGGCAAAAACTTCAAACCGCCGCCTCTTGATCTAGCCGCTGCCTCACTTTCGCCTCCTCTACAGAGCGGTTCCCTCTACTGGAGTTTTTTTTAATAAAAATAGTGATTTCAAAAGATTAGATTAGCGTTTTGGTTGTTATCTTTTTTGGCCTCTATGTCAATTAAGATGAAATCGTCTACAATAAGTGATATTCAGCCTTTCATTCGATGACAAGATCTTTTTTCTGACGTCAATGGTGTTGTTGGAGAATTACAGTTCTATATGTACGGTCTTTTAGATCTTACTTCACCAAGTCGATTTCAAGTTTTTTTATGGTTGCCGCGAGGAGGATTATCCTCGCAATATTTGCCCGGTTGTTACATTCTCGACAATGGTGGTTCGTACTCTCGGTTAGCCAGCAACATCAACCAGGCTGTTCAGTTATTTTTTACTTGAATACTAATGTTTGTACTCTTGCCGATGTTGATTGATTACTCTAGTGGTTACACACATGCACACCGCCTCGCCTTGACACTGCGGCTCAAATTAAAATTATAGGAAAACCCTCGTTCATATTTATAGGTTGTGGTTTGGTATCTGTCAGTTCTTGGTTGTTTTCAGAAAAGTTCAAGATTATATCTTGGAAGAAGAAATAGTTTGAAGACCTCAAAGATTTACTAAACTTTATTTCATAATCGGTGGAGACAGGTACTATTTTCTACTATGAATATATCAAGATATTGATTGCAAAAAAAAAGTATGTTACAAATATTTTTGGTGCTCCATTATTCAGATACTCCCGAAATAAGTACAGTAAGAAAGTCCTCTGAAAACTATGACACCAATACATACGATGTGCAGGTCGATGGAAGAAAATTATAATTTTGCAACTAGTTGCATATCGCACTTAGGTTTTTTCTTTTTACACAGGTCACACATGATCATATTTTGAGATAAAAATTTGTAAATGCACAAGATACAATAACCAATGTTCATGATTTATTTTATATTTTTAAAACAAATTCGAAAGTTTGATAAATAATAACCGGGTGTGAGCGCAACTAGTTGCGGAATAATATTCGCATTCGTCGATGGATCGGTGTCTAGCAGGTGAGTTTGCCCCCAGGGTCGACGCCGAGCTGGCGGCAATAGTCCTTGTAGTATCCGACCCTGGCGTACATCTGCGCGGTGTTCTTGCCGTCGCACTCCACAGCGCCGTTGATGGCCCTGGTGGTGGCGCCGAACCCCTGCGGCAGCACTCCGTGCACGTTGGTCATCCAGTACCACAGCGCCGTCTTGAAGGCCACCACATTGTCCTGTGCCACCTTCTGCGGGTAGTTCAGTCCGTCGAAGCCGATGCTCTGCCCCGCTCCCCCCGTAGTTGTAGTTCCATGTGATCTGCAGTGGCCCACACCCGTAGTAGGTCGCCCCTGACTTGCAGGGCCACTGCGTGAACGACCGGTCGCAGTAGTTGTGACTCGCGCCGTTGATCTCCTCGATGTAGCAGAAGTCTGTGCATATGTAAGTTATCAGTATGCAATAATGTGTCCTGCAATTTGTTATTTGGGTGATGAGAAGTAGCTTACGTCCGGTCTCGTGCGTTACGTGGGCGAAGAAGGCGGCAATCTCGCGCTTGGCGGCGTCGGAACTTCCCGACGCGAATTGGGAGTAGGAACCAGCGGCGTTCAGCAACGCCTGGCGGGTGTAGAAGATCTTGCCTGCGCAGCCGCTGCTGGACTGGGACTTGATTCCGTTGAAGAAAGCATCTGTGACGATGCTGCCCACACCTCCGCTTCCGCTTCCGGTGCATGGTCCGGACTGGCACCCGTCGCCGCAGTACGCGGCGGTGGTTCCGCAGTAACCGTATTTGCTGCAGCAGAAGCCCGACTGGCAGCCGCAGTTCTGCGCGGCCGCTGGGCCAACGGCGGAGAGGAATGCTGCTGCTAGCCCAAGAGCCACGAACGTGAACACCGCCATCGGTGAGTTCGCCATACCGGAGTAATTCAGGCCACCGGTGATGTGTTTCCATGCTAGAAGCTTGCTACGAGGTGGTGGTCTGATTGAAATGGCATGGCAGTGGCGCGGTTTATATAGAGTAGAAAAAAGGCCTACGTGGACGTTGGGCTGCTAGTAAAAGGTCGTATTTGTACTACTGCCTGCTATTCTATTTTGAACGAATATAAGCGGTTCGTCACTCAACGCTTCCAGCTGAATGGAGCGCGGAATTCCAACGTAATCGGACCGTGCAAAGTCGTTGCTTCCAGCTGTTTTCTTGTTTGTATACTCACACGGCGGCTACGGGTATATCCACAGACCAGCATTGCATGTGCGAATTAATTCGAAAAAATAAATGCTTGTGCGAATTTTCTTACTGTAGTACTACAGTCTACAAGCAACATCAGCGAAGAACCTATAAAGGGAGACTTCCTCGAAATAGATTTTCGTCTCGCTTTATAAATAAAGGTACAGATTAAAATAAACAAGAAAAACACGAAAAACCTAAACTTACCACCGAAGACATTGAGCCGAGACCGCGGTGAACCGGGGCACCACGACGACGCCCCCAAGAGGGGACCACCGCATAGCACCGCCGAGACCAATGGTCAAGGGTTTTCACCGAGAGCCCTGTCGCGAAGAAGGTATCCGCAACTGCGCCCCCAAGAGGCTAACGATACCCACACGCATCGCCGCCGTTGGTGTCGAAGCACTGAGCTTTCGTTTGGAAAAACCTTCGTACCGTTCCCCGACTTCCGCCACGCCCGTTGTCCCCGAGATAGGCCTCCGACACGTGATATGGGAGCTGCCGAAGGCAAAACGTTGCCAACACCAAAACCTCCCAATGCCCGCTCCTCGCCATCCACATGGCCGAAGAGAGAGACCACCACCACCATGTCAATCGCCGTAGAATCGGCTGCGTAGTCCACCTTCCGGGGCCGCCACCCCGGCATCGAAAAACTCAACCAATGAGGCAAGGAACAACCCAGTGCATGGCCTGTGAGGCAGAGGATGTGACATAGCTGGAACTAGAAGGCGACAGCAAAACAACCACTCGGAGAGGATGATCCTCCGCCGCTGTTGGTGATTTCCGACCGAACACAGCGACAGAGGCACACCGGACCTAGATAGGTCCGGCCATGCCCAAATCGGACCCGTAAAGCCTCCGCCGCCACGCTGCAGAAAACGGGTTGTCGACGCCGCTTTCCTCCTACTCACCTCGTGCCACACCCAGGGGTCGCCATTGGTGAAGACAACCAGGCCTAAACAAACCCAGATCTGGGCCTCCCGAGCACCACCGCTGGACTTCGCCTCCATCGATCCATCGCCACCTCCAGGGACATCGGGACTTGCACCTGTATGCCCGCCACCACTGCCTTTCATGTTCGTCGGGCCTTCGTCGGACGATGCCGCAACAACACACCATGCCAAGGAGAGACTGCCCCTGCCAAAACTCCTCCGCGCGGGAAGAACAAGACCACCGGCACCGGCACCGCGCAGGCTTTGCCCGGCAGCCCTCATCGGCAGCGATGGGAGGGGTCGAGTAAGGGGAAGGGGAGGGCTCGTGGTGGCAGTTATCACCCCAGTCACCGTAGGGGGCGACACGGAGCGAGTATAGAGGGGGACTTAGTCGTTAACTTGTGTGAACGTTTTTCTGACTACGCTCCTCCGAGTGAAGAGTGAAGGAAAGACCACGTACGGATCGAGTGAATAGTTAAAGGAATAAACTGCATAAAAGAAGAGTTTGATTATGTTAAAAATCAAATCATTCATATTTTTCCATATAGCCCAGGCAAAGCACAAACATCCGCTTGTATTTGAACTTTCTCTAACTTATCAATACCATTTAGTCGATTTCCAAATAAATTCTTAGTATGTTTTGGGAGCTAGATTAAAAGCCATATGGATTATACGGCACACTACTTTTGCAAACGTGCAATCTATGAATAAGTGTTGTATCACTAGTAGAAAACATGGCTTTCGTCCGGACTGCCCTGAAGCGATCCGTCCCGGTTCCCTTATGAACCGAGACTAATCTGAGCATTAGTACCGGTTCGTTAGGATAAAACGCCGCATGGGGCTACACCACGGTTAGTTCCGGGCCACGAACTGGGACTAAAGTGGTTTCGCGCCTGCCTCTAGCCTTTAGTCCCGGTTCGTGGCAAGAACCGGGACTAAAGGTCTATGCTTGTTTATATATTGCACCCCAGTCTCACATGCTTGTGTGAGAGCTTTGTTTTTTCCCTCTCATGCATAAGTGATGTATGTTGCTTTGTTTTCCCCCTCTATGCACAAGAGGTTCTCGATGAAATGCATGTGAGCATGATGCCATCTGAGTTCACCCAAAACAAACATGATATGAAGTGCATGAGCCACTCTTAAGTTTTCTCCTCTTTATTTCCTCCTCGATCGAGGTTAGCAACTTAATCCTTTCATTTTTCATTGATACAATAATACATGTGTCGATGTATAGTATTGGTCATTTCTCTAGATCTTCTGTAATATTTTTTCATAAACTCAATTATATAATACAGATGAGCCGGCAATGGATGTATGATGACCAACATACTGGCGACACTACAAGAATCTGGATGATCCATGATGTTTTTTTATGACGCGGCCTAAAAACGCCGCGGATTCCTGATGTTCTAGAACGTTCCTTGGTTATCCATGACGTTCCTTGGTTTCTTCATGGAAAATTCGTCGCAGATTTCGTCCTAGGCCCTGAAGCCTAGTTTCCCATTTCGTCTGGTGCCAAATTCATCGTGGATTTCGTCACGGCACATGTTCAACTCTTTTTTTCATCTACCTTCTCCTCCATGCTTCAACCCCACCTGTTAGCGCACTATGCACGGTAGCACTTCAGGAAATCTAGGGGTGCTTTTTTAGCTGGTCCCACATGTCAGTCTGTTTGATCAAAATTTGCATGCAGTACATGGCTAGTTCACGCGCTAGTTCCGAAAAAGCCCATTGATCCAAACTTGAAGTGGCAGTTCTGCTTCTTCTCCGTCATCTCCCCTCGTCTCCTCGCAATGGCAGTTCTGCTTCAAATCCCTCATCGATCTCTTCTCCTCTTCTTCTTCTCCTCGTCTCCCTGTTCTTCTTTCTTCCTCGATCAACCGGAACCATTCCCACATGGAAGCCATGGCCAGCAGCTGGATGAAGAGGAACTGGTCCGATCTCCCGGCTAACCCACTTCGCAAGATCGCCAACTACTTGCTGGAGAAAGAGGAGTACGTCGACACATATGCTTCTTGTCGAGAAGTCTACACCGATTGGCGCCGCACTTTAAAAGTGCCTGAATTCCATCTTAACAACTGGATCATGATAGAGCACACACTTCCAGACATCAGCGAATTCACCTTCCTCAACCTCGCCACTGGTCGTTGCTTCACGATGAATCTAATAGACGCCCATCGCAGGTTCACATTCACATCATCCAATATATATAACACTCATTTATTTGTATTTTCCATTGTAAACATCTTAGTGCTAACTGTCCTCTTCTTCCAAAGATTCTACTTCGTCGGTGTTTCTCGTGGCGTCATCGTGCTTGCTCAGAGGGTGGAGCCGTAAAAGATTCGGCTTCTGAACCCAATCACTCATAAGTCCAACGCTGAATTTCAAGCACAAATACAATCTCATATGCTGCTATCTGTCGTCGTGACGAAGTCCCCAACCATGGTGTTCGTTTGCATGAATTATCCCTAGATTATTGCATGGACCGATGAGAGCACCCCAACGGGGCAATTCAATGAATCATTTGGAGAAGGAATGTATTCGCCACCACCCGATGTGCTTGACGGTATTCCGAGGGGAAGTATATGCATTACTTGAGAATGGAGACATCATGTCGACCAACATCCAGTTAGAGCAGCGCGTGATCACTGTCATGATGGCCAAAATAATTTTAGCCCCAGTCTTTGAACAGATACACGGAACCTACAAATTTTACCTAGTGGAGTCAGATGGTGATCTGCTTCTTGTGTTGAACGGGGATTTCACCAAAGGTCAACTGGTATTGTACCGGGTGGACACGGAGAACCGCTCTCTCGAGGCCGTCGGTGACATTGGAAGTCGTGCCCTCTTCGTTGATTTCCATCGGTCTATCTCCATCGACACCAGGTAGTACCCCACAGTAAAACCTGGTTGCATATACTACGTAAATTATATTATACTATACAATCATGATGATCATGCCTGGGAAGAGAAACCAACAATGGTTTTTCATGGCTTAGGTCATCATTAGATGGAATGTACGCCGATGCCTTACCCTCTGGACGAGATACTGAAAACACACTACATACGAAGAGAGTTTAATGAATATATGATGCAGCACTCGGGAGCCTCCGACGACGAAATATATAGGACAGAATGAATCATATATTCATCCTAGGTTATTTGCTAGCATTTTTAGGTCTATTCGAAGTAGAAATTTATATTGGGTTTATATTATTTCGATCATCAGTATGCGTATTACCTTTCAGATAAAATTGTAATGTATTTAATTTTAGTACTTTCAAAATTTAAAGTATTTATTTTTAGTAGCTTCTTTCAAAATTCTCTGTGTTAGCTTTCAAAATTATGTGCACGTACTATGTTAAAACTTTTACAATCACAGTACTCAAGTTGTAATTACTGACTCAAAAAATCTAACGGAGATCAGAGTCTCATGGAAATCTCTCGAACTCACGACGAGGGACACTCTGACAAGCAGCCCAAACGACCGGAGTGCATGTGGAAAGGAAATCTTTCAGATTCTTTTGAACTAGTAGCTTCCATAATTCTCTGTAGTAGCTTCCAGTTCACACAATCATAACCATACCCGGAAAAATCTTTCAAAAGTAGACTAAACAGGCAAATATATTATATATACACTAGGTTTCAAACGACTAATAATTAACTGATTCAGACTATGTCGTACTAGTTTAACTTAACTGTTCTCAACCACAACTACACTCTAGATGGTATCGAACACAAACTTCACGTCCAACACCTCTTCTATGGTGTTCCTGCTAGTGATTAGCACAGCTTGTCCAACCTTTAGATCATCTTCACTCTGGTGGAATTTCTTCCACCCCTGATTGCTGAAGATGGCATGACCATTTGGACCAGTCTTGTATGCAATTGGGGTGATGTCAAAATCTCCTAGCTGTACTGTAGCCATGCCATCATCAGGGATGCCCATGGAGGAAACCACTTTCGTAGGTAATCTCCGCGATGTCGCGCCATGGATTAAAAAGAAGAAGTAATCATGTCAGACGACGACCACCACAAGTTATATATGGAGCCATACAAGGAACAAACAAAAGGTAGTTGCCATACCATCTTATGTTGGACAAGATTTGTCCTTGTCAAACGGGTCACAAATGGAACCCCGATGAAGGTGTTGATTGGCGGTAGGGTATCTAGGAGGTGTTCCATCTCACCATAGGTAAGGTGGCATCTTTGGGCGAAAACCGTAGATTCATATACGTCTGCCTCGCCGCCAAGACCATAGATATAGAGAACAGTTATCCTCGGCTCGGGTCCTATCAAAGAAAAACATAACATTTTTTCCCCGGTAAGATCGTTCTATGTAATGAATTGCTTCCATCCTTCACCTCCCATGATAGTCATGTTCTTTCTTTTCTCGAGGTCAATATTGTAGGTGCGCCCAAGCACCTTAAAGGGCACACTCTCACATCCAGTTGTGGATAGATTGAACATGAACCTTGAATTGCATGGCACAGTCTATGCACCAAAAACAAAAGAATCAGACATTAAACAAACGGTTACAGACTTACAGTGTAGTTTGAAAGAAAATTGCTTGTTACCACTTACCACTGAGTTCTGAAACCCCTCTGACTCTGACAAGTAGATACAAAAGGACATGCCCGACGACAACCTGGATTCGCAATTGCTCTTGCATACTAGACACGACCCCAGATCATATTAGGCAAAAATGATGAATGTCTAAATGATATATGGAACTAAAATCCCAAAAGAAATAGACTGTATATATACATTAAACGTATTATAATTTTAACACCTGAGTTGGGATCCTAGTTTTCTTAGCTTTAGCGATTCTAACAACCACAGCATCAGGTTCGCATCAGGTTCTCTGAACCTTGCTTTCTTACGTCTCTTGACAAGTTGCTTCACATTGTCATTAGATACTCTGAACCTCGCTTTCTTAGGTCTCTTGACTACAGGTTGCTTCACATCATAATCATCATCATCATCATCATCGGATGTGACATCGATTAAGCCAGCGTTGCTTTTAGAAACCTAAATGGACATTGCAGTAATTAGAATGTTTTGTTTTGATGATGTATAATAGGTTTAACTACTATCTTAGAGTTAGTAGCAACAATTTTAAAACATGCATTTCGATGCTATGTTGTACAGTAGGCTCCTTATGTATCAGCCCTTCCATTTTGCAGTATTCACAGTTTCTACAGACGCCTCTTTCTAATTCTCCCCTTGACAGTGCAGCCATTTGGAGACTTGCTAACTAGAAGAATCAAATAATAATTAGTGAACAACAAAAATCAAATCTAAAAGAATATGGTTTGGTCACAACTATAAGCATCATCAAATGAGATGAATATGTATATACCAAGGAGCATGTACAACCATAGTGGCCATGCAAAGATAGTAAGTAGATTCCTATCATCCCATCAATAGTCAAAGTGCCACATTTTCATCATTGACTAGTTGTAAAGAGTGAAAATCATAAGATTATCCCTTAGCACTAACATAGCTATGAAAAACATCAATTTGGTGGGCCTCATACTAATAAAGCACACAAAAATTAATGAGATAATCGAACATATAGCAAGAAACATGCAGAACAAATGTGTTTGTACAAAACACGTGCTATATGCACATTATCCCATGGACATAGATAGTGCCACACTTTAATCATTGGACAAATGGATGTGAAGAGAAGACAATGACCTACATCAATATATAATGTGGGCTCCATAGTAAGATAGCACACACAAGTCAATAAGATGAATCTGTATCTACCAAGGAGATGTAGAGCCATAGTGGTTGTACAAAGACAGTAAGTAGATGGAGGTCATCCCATCAACATGCTAAGTGCCACATATTAGTCATTTGGTTAGTTGTAAACAGTGAAAACCATAAGATTATCCATCAGCACTAACATATAGCTATGAAAAACATCAATTTGGTGTGCCTCATACTAACAAAGCACACATAAATCAATGAGATAATCGAGCATATAGCAAGAAGCATGCACAACAAATGTGTTTGTACAGAACACTTGCTATATGCACATTATCCCATGGACACAGATAGTGCCACACTTTAATCATTGGGCAAATGTATGTGAAGAGAATACAATGACCTACATTAATATATAATGTGGGCTCCATAGTAAGATAACACACACAAGTCAATGAGATGAATCTGTATCTACCAAGGAGATGTAGAGCCATAGTGGTTGTACAAAGACACTAAGTAGATGGAGATCATCCCATCAACATGCTAAGAGCCATATATAGTCATTGGTTAGTTGTAAACAGTGAAAATCATAAGATTATCCATCAGCACTAACATATAGCTATAAAACAACAATTTGGGGCATTAATTTGGCGACTACTTCAAGATCATCCAGTGACATAGACAGCAACACCGCTGTTTTGCCCTAGACCAAGGTGGTGACACTGAGGCCAAGATCCATCGCCGGTGACCTAGATGGAGCACTGATGCGGTGAACCTAGAACGAGGAGGTGATGCGGTGAACCTAGAACGAGGAGGTGATGCGGTGAACCTAGAACGAGGAGGTGAACCTTTTACCTTACCCCCTGGCAACGGTGCTAGAAAATAGCTTGATGTCTACGCACTTCTATTCTTGTAGACAGTTGTTGGGCCTCCAAGTGTAGAGGTTTGTAGAACAGCAGCAAGTTTTCCCTTAAGTGGATTACCCAAGGTTTATCGAACTCAGGGAGGAAGTGGTCAAAGGTATCCCCTCTCAAGCAACCCTGCAATCAAGATACAAGAAGTCTCTTGTGTCCCCAACACACCCAATACACTTGTCAGGTGTATAGGTGCACTAGTTCGGCGAAGAGATAGTGAAATACAAGTGGTATAGATAATTATAAGTGGTAACGGTGATAGAAAATAGCTTGATGGCATGGAAAAGACTAAAGTAAAACTGAAATAAAGATGGAAGCAAGCAAACATGTAACAGATCTAGTAGCAAACGGTGTTTCAATGCTTAGAAACAAGGCCTAGGGATCATACTTTCACTAGTGAACACTCTCATATAAATATATTCTTCTTTATGATACTACGCTGAACTACTCTCCGGTTGGACACTCTAATCGATGGTAGGGCTATAACAACACACCTCAAAGTTCATCTTTCCCATCTAGATAACCCCACACTGTCACCTTGAGCTCTAGATGGTTCCAACAAACACCACAATTTCATAGACACATCCAACTCCAAATATAACTCATAACAAGTATTTCTAATCTATAGCCTAAGTGCCACCATGGTGTGCACGCTGTCACTTTCACACACATGGGGAGAGCAGAGATCTATTAAAGCACTTGAGTAGCAAGGTAGATCTACTTGATTACAAAGCTCATGATCACAATATGATCATGCATAGAGAGAGAGAGATGAATACATAGCTACCGGTTGAACCCTTAGCCTCGAGAGAGAACTACTCCCTCCTCATCATGGGAATCAGCAACGGTGATGGAGATCGATGGAGATGGCTCCAGGGGCACTTCCCCGTCCCGACAGGGTGCCGAAATAGAGACTTTCTGTCCCCAGAATCTCCCCTTCGGTGGCGGCGGCGCTGCGGAACTTTTCGTGGTTGGAGCCTATATGATTTAGGGTTTTTGCATCGGGAGGCTCTTATAGGCGAGAGGGGAGACCGAGGGGTGCCGGAGGGACCCACACCACCTCCTGGCACGACCTGGCTTAGCCCGCGCCACCAGGTGGTGTGGCCACCCTCTAGCCCTTCTCCGTCTCGTATTCTGGCTCCAAGTGTCCTCCGGTAAAATAATAACTTTGGCTTTTGTCCCGTCTAATTCCAAGAATATTCATTTTCTGACTTCTTGGAACCAAAAACAGCAGAAAACAGGCAGCTGGCACTATGGCTCTTGTTAATAGGTTAGTCCAAGAAATCATATGAAAAGTACTCCAAAGTATGGACAAAACATAAGAAAGTAGATATAAAACAAGCATGGAACATCAAAAATTATAGATACGTTTGCAACGTATCATCACCGAGGAGGGGAGGGGAGGGGATTCGGCCGTCGTTAGAGAGGGTTTTCCCAGCGCTAGGAGGTGAGTGGATTTGGGCGAGTGTGGAAGGGACCCGTAATACCCAACGACAGGTAGGGCCCACGCTGGAGCTCATGAGTGGCCCCATAATGAGCTGTTGCACCGACCGCACCGCACCAGACCACACGGTGCTGTGCCGCACGGCACCGCACCGCACAGCTGCTGTCCTACCGTCACATCTCTGTCGTTGTCGCTGCCATCGCTGCCATATCTCGGGTGCCATGGGGATGCGCGAGCCGCGGGAGGGGGCGACGTTGTGGACCAGGTAAATTAGGTGTTGCTCCGTCCCTGAATCTGTTCTAGCTAGGGTTCTAGCAGTTAGGGGAATTTAAGAGTTTCCATCACTTGTTCTGCAGAGTTGGGTTGGAATTGATGGGGTGTTGCCAATTTCCATCCTAGATCAAGAGATTGGTGGGAAGGAGCTAGATCCTAGTTGGAGATGCTAGTGCAACCATGTTCCTTCTAGGAAGGTTTCCTCGTATGGTGCAGACATTGGTAGAATTTTTTTAGGTTGTCCAGATGAGGTGTGTTGTTACTTGTACTGGATGGACAACCCATGGCCAGCACAGATGCAGAGGATGCTTGCCCAGCTATGTAAGAAGGCAGATGATAATATGATGATTGAGTTGAGGCTGGTAGATAGAGAAACGGATCTGCAGATATCTAAACTAAGGTTGAAGAAAATGAGAAAAGAAATGGAATGCAAGCATGTTTGGTTCATGATGATGCTTAGTGTGGCAAAGACTTTAGGGTGTGTTCTTCTTTTTGTTGTTGGCAATTGTGGAAATAAGTATTGAATTATGGATGTATTCTGCTTCCTCTTGGTTTTGACATTTTAGTTAGCTATCTAGCTAGTCAGTTGTTTTCAGTATTCATGAGATGTCTTTAACTTGTTGTACCAAACTTGTTGCAACTAGGAAAAATCATGGTTGCAAAAGTAATGTGTATTTGTCTTTTGTTGATTTCAAACATGCTACAACCAGGAACAATAACCATGGATTTTATATATTGTTGCAAAACTAGGAACAATCGCGTGTGTGTTTCTCAAAGATTCACACTAAACATATATTTTGAAAGGTCAGAAATATGTGCAACCAGGAATAATCATAACAAACAACTTAAAAGGTACTAACAATATATACAGGTAATAGTTAAATAGGTTCGATCACAACCACAACATACTACTAGTAGTATTTAATTACACAACCCAAGCGATATAATATAACAGTACGCCCATTACATATAAAGGAGGCAGCAACAGGCAACAGGCAATAGGAGGCAGCAGAGCCAACAGGAGGCGGCAACAGAGGCAACAGGAGGCAACAGCAGGAGGTAACTGAGGCAACATGAGGTAGCAGTTAGGGCCACAGAGCAATGTGACCGAGGTTGGCATACTTGCTTAGGTAAACCATGAAGGCAGCGTGCTTGGCCTTCGTATGATTCGCATGCCACTGTCCTCCACATGCAATGCCCCCCGCATGCACGATGCTATTACGGTCTTTCGCAATCCTTCTTACGCAGAAGGGACACCTATACTTGTTTGGACCTCAGCGCAAGGGAAACCTCACATTCCTCATCTGATTCAAGATGTGGCGGCTTTTTGCGTGGCTGGACCACATACTTTCACCGACACCGCTATCTCAATCGTGCGAATTAGCAAGTAGAGAGAAGAAGTCAGTGAATGAAAAAAGTTACTCTCCCAAAATCATGAGATCAAACTAGGATTAAAGGGTTGTGTTGAGAGATTAAGTTTAGCATGTGCGTACAAGTTGAACCAGTTTTTGAACCAACTTGTCCATCAAACATATATCTATTTGCATACATATATGATAAAAAAAGTGCTATATAAAATTATACTGATCTTTCAAATAATTTGAATGAATCTATACAAGTTTTAACAAAACCGAGACATCCTTTTTTAGGACAGATGGAGTAATTCTTTCCATTTATCTTATCAGTAAATTGGTAAGATAAAAAGAAGTTATGACTAGTTAGTTTTATTCAGTTTGAACATGGTATAAATAGGAATTTATTTTCTCCTAAATATATACTCACTGTATTATGAAATTAACAATTTGTTTCTCTAAACAAATAACAGAGATAAACTACACAAAGAAATTTAATTTATCAGCATTATTTTAATGCATCTGTTCATATCAATACAGAACTTACTATAACAGAGATTGGATAACATGCATGATCCAGTACTTAACATATATACTCCCTTAAGTTAAAATTATACTTTTCTTTTAAATAATTTGAATGAATATCTATACAAGTTTCAGTATATATATAGATACATCCAAATTTTAATAAGAAAACTGCGACATCCTTTTTAAGGCAAATGGAGTAATTATTTCCACCCATCTTATCAGTAAATTGGCAAAACAAAAAGAAGTTATGACTACAACATGGTATAAATAAGAATTTGCTTTCTCCTAAATATACTTAGTTAATTAGGAATTTAACAATTTGTTTTCCTAAATATAATAGAGATGGACATTTATCTGCATTTTAATACATCTGTACATATACGTACATAACTTACTATAAAACAGAGATGAACTTACTAAATAGTTTGTTAAGTTAATTTTAACAAGGTTTCAATAAATTAGACATTGGCTTTTAGTTACGGAATATTAAATTCTGTTAATGTAATCAGGAGTTCGTATGATTACTATATATATGTGACTTCTATCATACAAATCAAACTATACATTGGATAGCATGAACACAACCTAGATAGGAGATCTAAACTCTACATGAAATTATATCACTAGAAAATATCGATCAAAACGACCAACAAAAGAGGAGCATAAAACTACTAGGTGCCTAGAACTACTAGGGGCAGATCAAATCAAACTATAAAATGTGCGACTGGAATGACTAGGGGCAGATCAAAACGACCAACAAAATATGAGCATAGAACTACTAGGCGCAGAATAAAATAATTAATCAAACTCTACAAGATCAGAAAACCCTATAAATTAAAATATGAACAGTAAAATAAGAAAACCCTATTCATAGTTCAGATCTAATTACCTCTAGTTCTCCGTCGCTGGGTTCTTGCTCAAATGCGAACGGATCCGTAGGTTCTTCATCCTTGCTGTCATCGAAGTAATCGTAGTCCACCTGCACCGCCACCGGATCTGCAGCCGCTTCCTCTTCGACCTTGTTATCTTCTTCCTTCTCGACGATGGCATTGTCCGCCTCCTTGTTGATGATGACCTTGGGGTCCTCGGCGACTACCGGTCTTGATCTCTTCATCTTCGTGAGAAAATGATCTCGTACTTATTGCTAGGGTTTCCTTCTGTTCTTTGGAGTGCATGGAAGAGTGGGATGGAGTGTGGAGAAATGATGGGGAGACGATGGCGAGACCATGTGGCTGATGTCTTTTAAATGACTGGGAGACGATGGAGCAGTTGGGCGGTGGGAGTGCACGCGGGGTGGGAAACGTGTACATCGCACGTGTCAATGCAAAATGCACGAGTGGGAAATAGTGTATACATAGCTCAATTTCTTTTGTAGTTAATCATTTTTAGGCATATCAATGGAAAATGCAAAACCCACTCTATTTCTTCTAATTTTTCAGTAAATCATTTTTACTCTAGATACTCCATGCATGCATGCATGCGGACCAAAAAGCTTCCCAATGTGTTTTTGGTCTTTGTACACCATGGTTTGACACATGGATCCCCAAGAGTCATTGCACATTGATATCCACTAGTTATTAATCCACATAACCACATTGCATTTTTCTTTTCCAAAACCACATTGATATATATATATCTACACATGACCACACATTTTTGGTCTCTATGACCATGATGGTTTGACACATATAGATCCCCTAGAGTCATTGTACATTGCATGTGTGTTCTTTTCCAAAACCACATTGATATCTACATGTGACCACACACACTCCACTGGATTTTGTGATGCAACTTCTATCACACTGGTGCAACATGCAAGTTGGAAGCTGCTTTCCTATGTGTTTTGGTCTCTATGACCATGATGTAGTTTGACACATATATGCATCCCCTAGAGTGATTGCATGTATTCTTTTCCTAAACCACACATTGATATCTCCACTAGAGTCATTGATAATGATCCACCACATGACCAAATTACAATGTGTTCTTTTCCAAAACCACATTGATATAAACCACACACACCTATACTCTAGTGATTATGTGATGCAACTTCTATCACATTCGTGCAACATGCAATGTGCAAGCTGCTTTATTTCCTATGTGTTTTTGGTCTTCTACACCATGGTTTTTGCCACTAGCTTGGATCCCCTAGAGTCATTGCACATTGCATATGTGTTCTTTTCCGAAACCACATTGATATCTACATTACCACACACACTCTAGTGGATTCTGTGATGCAACTTCTATCACACTGCTGCAACATGCAATGTAGAAGCTGCTTTCCTATGTGTTTTTGCTATCTACGACCATGATGTGGTTTGACACACATATATATGGATCCCCTAGAGTGATTTTGCATGTCTTATTTTCCTAAACCACACATTGATATCTCCACTAGAGTCATTGATAATGATCCACCACATGACCACATTACAATGTGTTCTTTTCCAAAACCACATTTATATAGACCACCGCACACACCTATACTCTAGTGATTCTGTGATGCAACTTCTATCACACTGGTGCATGCAATGTGTGGAAGCTGCTTTCCTATGTGTTTTTTGTCTCTATGACCATGATGTGGTTTGCCACATATATATATGGATCCCCTAGAGTGATTACATGTGTTCTTTTCCTAAACCACACATTGATATGTTTCCACTAGAGTCATTGCTGATAATGATCCACCACATGACCACATTACAATGTGTTCTTTTCCAAAACCACATTGATATAGACCACAAACACCTACTCAAGTGATTCTGTGATGCAACTTATGTCACACTGGTGCAACATGCAATGTGGAAGCTGCTTTCATATGTGTTTTTGCTCTCTATGACCATGATGTGGTTTGACACTTATAAATGGACCCCTAGAGTGATTGCATGTGTTCTTTTACTAAAACACACATTGATGTCTCCACTAGAGTCATTGATAATGATCCACCACATGACCACATTACAATGTGTTCTTTTCCAAAACCACATTGATATAGACCACACACACACTTTAGTGGATTCTGTGATGCAACTTCTGTCACACTGCTACAACATGCAATGTGGAAGCTACTTTTCGATGTGTTTTTGGTCTCTATGACCATGATGTGGTTTGACACTTATATATGGATCCCCTAGAGTGATTTTGCATGTGTTATTTTCCTAAACCACACATTGATATCTCCACTAGAGTCATCGATAATGATCCACCACATGACCACATTACAATGTGTTCTTTTCCAAAACCTCATTAATATAGACCACCACACACACCTATACTCTAGTGATTCTGTGATGCAACTTCTATCACCATGGTGCATGCAATGTGTCGAAGCTGCTTTCCTATGTGTTTTTGGTCTCTATGACCATGATGTGGTTTGACACACACACACACATATATATATATATATATATATGGATCCCCTAGAGTGATTTCATGTGTTCTTTTCCTAAACCACACATTGATATCTCCACTAGAGTCATTACTGATAATGATCCACCACATGACCACATTACAATGTTTTCATTTACAAAACCTCATTGATATAGACCACACACACCTACTCAAGTGATTATGTGATGCAACTTATATCACACTAGTGCAACATGCAATGTGGAAGCTTCTTTCCTATGTGATTGCATGTGTTCTTTTCCTAAACCACACATTGATATCTTCACTAGAGTCATTGCTGATAATGATCCACCACATGACCACATTACAATGTGTTCTTTTCGAAAACCACATTGATATAGACCACCACACACACCAATACTCCGGTGATTCTGTGATGCAACTTCTATCACACTAGTGCAACATGCAATGTGGAAGCTGCTTTCCTATGTGTTTTTGGTCTCTATGACCACGATGTGGTTTTACACATATATATGGATCCCCTAGAGTGATTGCATGTGTTCTTTTCCTAAACCACACATTGATATCTTCACTAGAGTCATTGCTGATAATGATCCATCACATGACCACATTACAATGTGTTCTTTTCCAAAACCACATTGATATAGACCACCACACACACCAATACTCCAGTGATTCTGTGATGCAACTTCTATCACACTGGTTCATGCAATGTGTGGAAGCTGCTTTCCTATGTGTTTTTGGTCTATATGACCATGATGTGGTTTGACACATATATATGGATCCCCTTGAGTGATTGCATGTGTTCTTTTCCTAAACCACACATTGATATCTTCACTAGAGTCATTGCTAATAATGATCCACCTCATGACCACATTACAATGTGTTTCCAAAACCACATTGATATAGACCACACACACACTCCAGTGGATTCTGTGATGCAACTTCTGTCACACTTGTGCAACATGCAATGTGGAAGCTGCTTTATTATGTGTTTTTGGTATCTATGACCATGATGTGGTTTGATACATATATATGGATCCCCTAGAGTGATTTTGCATGTGTTCTTTTCCTAAACCACACATTGATATCTCCACTAGAGTCATTGATAATGATCCACCACATGACCACATTACAATGTGTTCTTTCCAAAACCACATTTTTATAGACCACCACACACACACCTATACTCTAGTGATTCTGTGATGCAACTTCTATCACACTATTGCATGCAATGTGTGGAAGTTGCTTTCCTATGTGTTTTTGGTCTCTATGACCATCATGTGGTTTGACACACACACACATATATATATATGGATCCCCTAGATGGATTCCATGTGTTCTTTTCCTAAACCACACATTGATATCTCCACTAGAGTCATTGCTGATAATGATCCACCACATGACCACATTACAATGTATTCTTTTCCAAAACCACATTGATATAGACCACACACACCTACTCAAGTGAGTCTGTGATGCAACTTATATCACACTAGTGCAACATGCAATGTGGAAGCTGCTTTCCTATGTGTTTTTGGTCTCTATGACCATGATGTGGTTTGATAATTATATATATGGATCCCCTAGAGTGATTGCATGTGTTCTTTTCCTAAAACACACATTGATTTCTCCACTAGAGTCATTGATAATGATCCACCACATGACCACATTACAATGTGTTCTTTTCCAAAACCACATTGATATAGACCACACACACAAACTTTAGTGGATTCTATGATGAAACTTCTCTCACACTGGTGCAACATGCAATGTGGTAGCTTCTTTTCTATGTGTTTTTGGACTCTATGACCATGATATGGTTTGACACATATATATATGGATCCCCTAGATTGATTTTGCATGTGTTATTTTCCTAAACAACACATTGATATCTCCACTGAGTCATTGATAATTATCTAGCACATGACCACATTACAATATGTTCGTTTCCAAAACCACATTGATATAGACCACCACAGACACCTATACTCTAGTGATTCTGTGATGCAACTTCTATCACACTGGTGCATGCAATGTGTCGAAGTTGCTTTCCTTTGTGTTTTTGGTCTCTATGACCATGATGTTGTTTGACACACACACATATATATATATATATATACATGGATCCCCTAGAGTGATTGCATGTGTTCTTTTCCTAAACTACACATTGATATCTCCACTAGAGTCATTGTTGATAATGATCCACCACATGACCATATTACAATGTGTTCTTTTCCAAAACCACATTCATATAGACCACACACACCTACTCAAGTGATTCTGTGATGCAACTTATATCACACTAGTGCAAAATGCAATGTGGAAGCTACGTTCCTATGTGGTTTTGGTCTATATGATCATGATGTGGTTTTACACATATATATGGATCCCCTAGAGTGATTGCATGCGTTCTTTTCATAAACCACACATTGATATCTTCACTAGAGTCATTTCTGATAATGATCCACCACATGACCACATTACAATGTGTTCTTTTCCAAAACCAGATTGATATAGACCATCACACACACCTATACTCTAGTGATTTCTTAATGCAACTTCTATCACACTGGTGCATGCAATGTGTGGAAGCTGCTTTCCTATGTGTTTTTGGTCTCTATGACCATGATGTGGTTTGACATCTATACATATATATGGATCCCCTAGAGTGATTGGATGTGTTCTTTTCCTAAACCACACATTGATATCTCCACTAGAGTGATTGCTGATAGTGATCCACCACATGACCACATTACAATGTGTTCTTTTCCAAAACCACATTGATATAGACCACACACCTATTCCAGTGATTCTTTGATGCAACTTCTATCACATTGGTGCAACATGCAATGTGGAAGCAGCTTTCTTATGTGTTTTTGGTCTCTATTGAAGGAAATATGCCATGAGAGACAATAATAAAGTTGTTATTATGTATATTCCAAGTATATGATAGATGTTTATTTTGCATGCTATAATTCTATTAATACAGAAACGTTAATACATGTGTGTTTAATAAACAAATAGAAAGTTCATAGTTATGCCTCTCTTTAAACTAGCTCGTTGATTAACAAGATGATCAAAGTTTCCTGATCACGGACATTGGATGTCATCAATAATGAGGTCACAACATTTTTTAAATGATGTGATGAACATTCATCCAAAGTATGGCATTATGATCAAAGTCATTATGTTTATATTGCTATAACATCATACAAAGTAATCCTAGTCCTCAGACCATGAGATCATGTTAATCACTAACACTGGAAGAGTATCTTGATAACATCAAATGTCACACCGTAAAAGGGTAACTATAAAGATGGGTTCAGTGATATGAAGGTGTTATGTAAAGGCTCATGGATCAGGAGTGGGATTTGTCCATCCCGATGAAAGATAGATATACACTAGGCCCTCTCGGTTATCACATTAAGAATAGCTTGCAAGCAAGTGATGTGATCACTAGAATGTTATATCACGAGAATAAGAAAAGAGTGCATGTCGGTAACGAGATCAAACTAGGTATTTGGATACCACTGATCGAATCTCGGACATGAAATATATCGTGAGACAAAGAGATTAAGTTACTAGGATTAAAGGTTCTCACGATCACAAAAGTCATTGTTGAATGTGTAGGAGTCAGAATGGATCTCCAGATCCCGCTTCTGATTATTGATCTGAGAGGGGTCTCGATCATGTCTGCATTATTTGTGAACCATAGGGTGACACACGTAAGGGTTGCCAAACACCATTTGGAGCAAATATGTTTTAGACGAAAGAATTGCAAAGCGCTCGAATTATTTTAATGGACATCAGAATTGTTTCGGGTGAAATTACTGAAATTGGTTCTGCATGTGATATTGAAATATTGTAGGGGTTTTATGTGAATGTTTGTTAATTAAAGTAATTAACAAAATTCTGAATAAAATAAATAAAAGAGTTTTATTAAATGAGAGTTGCATTAAATTTGGTGGAAATTTAATGCATGTGAGTGGAACTTTGAGTGGAGGCAAAATTGATGTGAGTGGAGCTTCCACCACATGAATGAGGAAGAGGTGGGGGCACCCCCCATGGGCACCGACCATGGGAGGGGAGGAGTCCCCCTCTCCTGTAAAAGTCCCCCTCTCCTCCCTCACAAAGCACACCTCCTCGTGAAGGATCTCTCTCCCCTCTAGATATATTCCCCCGTGGTCTTAGATTAGCGAGATACATGTTCCCGGTGGCATTTCATCTGGAAGGAGTTGCTTCTTCCGCTGATACACTGGAGAGAGGAGGTGGAGGTTGTTCAGTGGCCTGAACATGTGTGCGAGGATGGATGTACTGCTGACTTGCGACGCTAGGACTTCCACACAATCTTGAGATCGGTAAGCGTTTGACTACATCATCCACGAGTTCAATCTCGTTAACAAAGCTTTGTTGTCTTCAAGGGTAAGTTCTCTATGGATTTATATCCACCCGTTGCTTGTATATAGTAGATAGATCTTGGTGTATAGTTCCCATCATAGGAATTTTTTTGTTTTCTATGTTGCGAACCTAACAGTGGTATTAGAGCCTGATCTATGCGTAGGTGCTTTGCACGGGTAATACACATATGTTTATATGTGGGCGATGATGATCATGTTATTGCTTCTTTCATGTATTTTGGATATTGGTGGCATAGTGGGATGAAGCGGCCCAGACTAACTTTACATGTCCTCGCACATGAGACCGGTTCCACGACTGACATGCAACTAGTTTTGCATAAGTGGCTAGCGGGTGTCTATCTCTCCTACTATAGTCAATATCCAATTTACAAAGAGTTGCTAATAACTTAGTTATCATTGTTGTGGTTCCATGTTCATAGGTAAGACCGGTTCTATCTCCGAAAGCCCTAAGCCACGTAAAACTTGCAATGGATAAATTAGAGGCGTCTAGTTTAGATTGTTGTTGGGCTAGTTTCAAGATATGGTAATGTTGTAAGTTGATATATAGTTGGTACCCATACAACACACCTAACGTGCAAATTCCATAGACCTTGGCCTTACACACAAAGGGATGATGAGATCATACCACGATGCACGTGATGGTGATCAAATGCATGGACCATATCATTCCACTTTACACATGATGTTTGCATCTTATATTGCTAGTTTGGCGTTTTAGTAGCATTATAAGTTGATCCCTCATTTAGATATCAAGATAAAAATGTATTCATCCTTAAGTATGCACCGTTCTATGGATCGTGTTTCGAGACATCACGTGATGATCGGGTGTACACGACTCTGTGCTTTCATACAACGGGTGTTAGACAGTTTTACGCATGAAAATTACTAAGGTTCTTACTTGGTGAGCCTAGCATGTAAAGACATGGCCTCGGAACATGGACCGAAAGGTTAAGCATGAGTCATATAGTTGATATGATGCCCATATTGATGCTTGCCTTTGAAGCTACACCGACTCACGTAATGATCGGACTTAGTGTAGTGGATTTGGTTCATGTAATCACCAAAAAGACACAAGGGATGTTTTTTTGAGTGGGAGTTCATTTGTAATTTGGATTAGTTGAACTCGATCTATCATAAACTTAGTCTAAAATTTATAAATTATGTTGAAGATGGCACCACCTGCTTTTAATTTCAATGTGTGTCAGAGGGATGACCCCCGGGTAGGCCAAGACAGGCTCAGCTGGCCGGCTCTAAGGAGCTATGGCCGTCTAGGCCCAAGGCAAGGAACCACATCCGGGTGGAAATCTCCACCAGGACCGCATTCAAGTTTCCCCGGCTGGCCTGTTTAGCCGGATGGCTAGAAGAACCGGCTGGGAGGCCGCTCCTAGCCGGCCACCTCTGATCCTCTGGACAAGGTATGGTAGAGGTGACGCTCCTTGCTAAGCACACCTCTGATCGGACAGACTGGCTCGCCCGGTTAGCGCTACCAGACAACTGCACCAAAGCTAGAGGCTTGACTGGACCCAGACCTACCGTTCTGGCCCATCCAGCCGGCCCACTTTGTAAAACCAAATCCAAACAGTAAACCCTAGAGTCCGCTTTGTAAACTACCCCTCCCAACCAGTATATAAGGGGAGGTAGTGCTAGGGTTCTAGATAGACAATTACAAGTTAGAAGTTCTCTAGATTGGACAAGTTGAGTAGTTCCTCTTCTTCCTCTAGCTAGGAGCGGCTAGGGAAACAGCTCAAGGAGCACCTGTACTGGGCATTCGCCCCCTGATAGTAGTTCCTTGCAGGAGTAGGAGTGTTAACTCAACAAGAGGGCTCTGAACCTGGGTACATCACTATGTTTGCAGTATTTGTGCCCAACCCGTTGCGAGTAGCCACGGATAGCATCCTGATTGTCCCCTCTCATGCCATCCCCGATGGCACTGCCGTGTTCCACACCATGATAGTTGGCGCCCACCCTGGGGTGTAGCACTTTGGCTGGGATCATCTTTCGCACGGGACTTCCGCTTGTCTTCGGTGAACGAGTCGCCTCGGGCCTCGTTCTCACCTTCGGCTCCTTCAACTGCGTCCTCGACAACACATCCTGCTTCAATGGGGAAACCATCCCAAGCGGCGGTTCCATCATGCACTTCGGCGAGCATCACGTCTACATTGCCACCGTTGCCGAGACCTTCCCTTGCAAGGTCATCACCATGTCCGGCGCACCACCTGGCTTCTCCGCTTCGCGCGCCCCCAGCGGCAGCGTCGAGGTGATGATGGTGGGCTCGAGAGAGAACCGCCGCCCACCTCTAGAGCGCAATGGAGAAGTCCACGGTGCCACTTCGGACGTCCTGAACCAGGACCCGCTCACCGCATCTATCGAGCACCTCTGCAACCCCATCAACCCCATCGAGGCAGATCCGGCAGCGGCTGCAGGGACGAATGAACGCGACCATGCGCAAGTACAACATCATACACGGCTTCGCCCCCTTGCCCGGCACCAGCCGTCCGGCCCATCCCCTGGGCCGAAACCTCGGTTTAGAGCTGGATCGTGCCACTGACCAGCGTATGCTCGTGGTGCAGCCAGTCTACAGCACCCCCACCAAAAACATGAGAGCTTCGGAGGAGGCCGTCGCCGAGCTTAGCCACCTGGAGGGCGAGGAGCTACTCCGCTAGCAAGCACGTGTCCAGCTCCTCGTGGTCACGACAAACAAGCAACAGGCTGAGGCAGAACTCAGCCTAGGCGGCAACAACAATACCCAACCACTTCGCCGGGTGGCAGATCCGGCTGTAGGCGACAGCAAGGCCTCCTCCCCGAATGGTGCGAGGCCAAACAACTGTCCATGCAGCGGATCAGCAGGCCATGGGCACAACCCTCATGACGTCGCGACCTTCAGCAGCCGAAACCGTGACCCGACTGACGAAGATGGAAAAGGCCACGCGCTGCCCAAGTCCCGCCTATCCGGCCGGCTGGGACCACTTGAGCCGGAAGAACCACAAGAAGTGCACGCGCATTGACCTGCTGGTCCAGTCACGCGAGTTGGAAGAAGAAAGCACGGTGGGTCTAAGGTGCTTCGAACCGCGCATCCGGAATGAACCGTTTCCAAAGGGATTTTCGCTCCCAAGGGACACGCCAAAGTACAATGGCACAGTCAAGCCGGAGGACTGGCTGGTGGACTACGCCACCACGATAGGCATCACAAACGGCAACCGCTGGGTAGCTATGCGCTACGCCCCCTCGTGCTCCTCGACACAGCCAGAACATGGCTCAACAGCCTCCCCGATAACATCATCAATGCTTGGATCGATTTCGAGCAGGCATTTGTCCGCAACTTCACCGGCACGTACAAACACCCAGGCCGACCTGGCGAGCTCACCCTTTGCGTGCAAGGCCCGGATGAATCCGATCGCTCCTACATCACCCGGTGGACGAGCATGCACAACTCCTGCGAAGGGGTGCACGAGCACCAGGCGGTCTACTTCTTCGTCAACGGCTGAAGAGACGACACTATGCTCAAGCACAAGCTTCGCCGGGTGGAGCCTACCACCATGGAGAAGACCATGGCCATCACGGAGAATTACGCCACCATCGATGCGACAATGAAAAGATCCGTCCAGGTGGACGACCAAGGGAAAATCATCGTTGATGTTGCTATGGATCGGCGCCAGCCAGAGGGGAACGGCCACAACCCCATGCGGCATGACAACCGCCATGGAAAGAGAAAGGACGACCAGCCGGATAACCAATATGGTTCCGGGCAGGTGGAGGCGGTGCAGGAGGATTCGGCTGCAGGCGGTAGCCGGAGACAGAAGCCTGATGACCGGCCACCAAGGCCCAAGTACACCAGCGAGTCAATGCTTGATGGGCCATGAAAGTTCCATAGTGGAGGCAACAAACCGGCTACACATACAACGCGCCAGTGCACCTGGACAAAGAAGATGCCGGAGATTGCTGGCTCACCGGTTGCGCAGGCACCACCATCCCCAGCCGGTGGACCGCTAGGCGACCGCAATAACCAGCGTCGGAGGGAAGATGACGATGACAACTACCCCTGCTAGGTGGGAAACTACCAAATATTCACCATGGATCCGGAAACCAAGCACAACAAGAGACGCCGCGAGGCGGAGGTGAACGCGATTGTCCCTCACGTCCCCCAATACCTCAACTGGTCAGAGCAAGAAATTGGGTGGAACTAGAAGGACCAGCCGGCTATGCTACCTCACCCAGGCACATATGCGATGGTCCTGGATCCCATCATTGTCTCCAAGAAGCATTCCCACAGATTCTCCCACGTCCTTGTAGACGGTGGGAGTAGCATAAACCTCCTGTACCGCAGCTTGCTAGATCGGCTCGGTATCAGCGAGTCGCAACTGGAACCATCCAGCACCTCCTTCCTCGGAGCCGTTCTGGGCCTGTCGCATTCACCCATCGGCAAGATCCGATTGGACGTCATCTTTGGCACAGAGGATAACTTTCACCGCGAGCCTATATGGTTCAAGGTGGTCAACCTCTCCAGTGCGTATCACACAATCTAGTGGCGTCCAGCGCTCACCATGTTCATGGTGGTACCACACTATGTGCACCTCAAGATGAAGCTACTAGGGCCAAAGGGTGTCATCATCGTGGCTGGCTGCTACAGGCGGTCTGTGGAGTGCGCCATAGACGACTCGAAGCTAGCGGAGGCCATGATCATCACGGAAGAAAAGCGTGTCATCATGCAAAACGTGGCAGCCCTGCAGGCGGATATGCCGACTAGCGAGCCGAAGCCGGCCGGAGAAGCATAGTTCAAGCCATCCAAGGGCACCAAAAAGATCCTGTTGAACGAAGCCGAGCTAGACAAGTTCGTCCTGGTCAGAGACGGCCTTGACAGCAAATAGGAAAGCACGCTCGTTGACTTCCTCCATGAGAATCGGGACATCTTCGCATGGTCCCCCAAGGACATGCCTGGTGTTCCGAGGGAGCTCACCGAGCACTCCTTACATGTCAGGCCGGATGCAAAGCCTGTCAAATAGTCCCTACGATGTTTTGCCAAAGAGAAGAGAAGAACCATTAGTGAAGAAATCACCTGGCTCCTCGCAGCCGAATTCATCATGGAGGTTTTCCACCCGGAATGGCTGGCGAACCCAATGTTGGTGTTGAAGAAGAACAAGACCTGGCGCATATGTGTTAACTACACCAGCCTCAACAAAGCATGCCCCAAAGATCCATTCGCCCTGCTAAGGATAAACCAAGTGATCGATTCCACGGACGGCTGCGAGATGCTGTCGTTTATGGATGCGTATTCTGGCTACCACCAGATCCGGCTGAACCTCGCTGATCAAATAAAAACAGCATTCATTACTCCCTACGGAGCCTACTGTTACACCACCATGCCATTTGGGATGAAGAACGCTGGGGTAACATACCAGCGCTGCATGCAAAAGTGCCTATAGACACAGATCGGCAGAAACGTACACGCCTATGTCGATGATGTAGTGGTCAAGACCAAGGAGAGCCAGACACTCCTTCAAGATCTAAGGGAAACATTCTCCAACCTCCGCTGGTTCCAGATGAAGATGAACCCGGAGAAGTGCTTGTTCGGTGTCCCAGCTGGCCAGCTCCTTGGTTTTCTCGTATTAGAACGAGGAATCGAGGCGAACCCGGAGAATATTGGCGCGATCGAGCGTATGCAGCTTCCTAAGAACCTCCGAGGTGTCTAGAAGTTCACCGGATGCCTAGCCTCCCTCAGACGGTTCATCAGCCGGCTGGGCGAGAAAGCACTTCCATTGTACCAGCTCATGAAGAAGACAGACAAGTTCATATGGATGACGCAGGCGGATGAAGCTTTCCGTGACCTCAAGCCAGCAGAAGCATCAAAGGAGCCGATGCTGATGTACATCGCAGCCACCAACTGGGTTGTCAGCGTGGTGCTGGTGGTGGAGAGGCCGGAAGAAGGAAAGGCGCAGTCGGTGCAACAACCGGTGTATTATTTGAGTGAGGTACTCTCTCTCGAAGCAAAACTACCCCCATTACCAGAAGCTGGTGTATGGCGTATACATGGCCACCAAGAAGTTGAAGCACTACTTCAAAGAGCACTCCATCCGGGTGGTGGTGCTAGCGCCACTTTCAGAGATCATCGGCAACAGGGACGCCACGGGCCAGGTGGAAAAATGGGCAATAGAGCTCACTGCCCACAGCATACAATACGAGCCAAGAATGACGATCAAGTCTCAAGCCCTGGCGGATTTCCTGGTTGACTGGGCAGAAACGCAATACCTGCCGCCTTGCCTTGACTCCATGCATTGGAAGCTGCACTTCGACGGCTCCAAGATGTACGGGGGACTCGAAGCCAGAGTGGTCATTACCTCTCCCAAGGGATACCGGCTCGAGTACGTGCTACAGATCCATTTCCGCACATCCAACAACGTCACTGAGTACGAGGCGCTCATCCATGGCCTCAAAATGGCAAAAGAGATCGGCATCCGGCGCATCCTATGCTTTGGCGACTCAGATCTGGTGGTGCAGCAAGTGTCAGGCGACTAGGATGCTAGGGACGCAAATATGGCTCTATATCGCTTCTTCGTACAACAGTTGTGTGCCTGTTTTGAAGGATGCGAGTTTCACCATTTCCCCAAAAAACAATGAGGCCGCGGACACACTCGCCCGCATCGGATCATCAAGATAGGCAATCCCGCCTAGAGTCTCCCTCGAGCACCCGCGCAAGCCGTCAATCACGCCGTCTACAGAATCCGACTCCGTCATACTGGACGTGGACCCGGCGACTACCGGCTCCAAGACGCGAGAAGTTGCCATGAAGGACCCGGGGACTATGTCGCGACCCCCGGGGACTGCCGGCTCCAAGACCTCCGCAACAGCTTCACCGCACACAGGGACTACTTCACCGCACCCGGGGACTGCCTCGCCACGCCCGGGGACTGCTTCGCCGCACTCGGGGACTGCCGTGTCCAGCATGGAAGCTGACGGCTCCGCTACTCCACCAGGCCAGCCACCAGATGAGCCCGACCCAGCCATCCGCGCAGAGGTAAACCTGCTCATGCAGGTGGTATGCGCCATCCGGGAAACTCCAGCATGGGCCAAGCCGTTCATGAATTTCTTGGCCAAGGGAGAGCCACCCGGCGAAGAGGTAGAGGCAAGACAAGTGAAGCGCAGGGCCAGCGCATACACCATCATCAACAACGAGCTCTACAAGCATAGCGTTGGGGGCATTTACCAACAGTGTGTAAGCCAGGAAGAAGGAATCCAGTTGCTGATCGACATTCAGCAGGGTGAGTGCGGCCACCACGCATCGTCACGAGCCATAGTGGCAAAAGCATTTCACCATGGGTTATATTGGCCCACGATGCTGGAGGACACCGAGCAAATGGTCAAGGCATGCAACGGTTGCCAACGGTTCAGCCAACAAAAGCACACTCCGGCTGCGGCACTCAAGACAATAGCCAGCACTTGGCCCTTTGCCGTCTGGGGGGTGGATATGGTCGGCCCCTTCAAAACAGCCCGATCCGGCATGACACACCTGCTGGTGGCGGTGGCCAAGTTCACCAAGTGGATCGAGGCAAAACCGATAAAGAAGCTGGATGAGTCGACGGTTGTCAAGTTCTTCACAGACATAATCACGCTCTTTTGCTACCCCAACAACATCATAACTGACAACATCACGAACTTCACCAAAGGGGCTTTCGCACGCTTCTACGGAGACAAGAGAATCCGTCTGTACCTCGCATCCATGGCACACCCACAATCCAACAGGCAGTGCGAGCGAGCAAATGGTCTGGTCCTAGCCAGAATAAAGCCCTGACTGATCGAACCACTAATGTGATCTCCAAGATGCTGGATAGCGGAGCTGCCAGCTGTTCTATGGAGCCTACGCACCACACCCAACCGGCCCATCGGCTACACCCCGTTCTCCCTTGTCTATCGGGCGGAGGCGGTCCTGCCAACAGACATCGAGTTCAACGCACCCCGCAAGCTTTTATACTCAGAGCAACAGGCCAAGGAAGCACGTGGGGACAGCGTCGACCTCCTCGAAGAAGCATGCGAGCTGGCCTTATCCAGATCCGCCATCTACCAGCAGAGCCTGTGCCATTACCACGCCAGCCAGATCTGTAGCATCTCGTTCTGCAAGGGCGACCTAGTGTTGCGGCTGGTGTAGGACACCAAAGGGATGCACAAATTATCTCCACCTTGGGAGGGCCCATTCATCATCATTTGAGCTACCCCTTCAACTCCGGCTCACAACCAACAAGGGCACAACATCAAACTGGCCAATGCTCACTGAGAAAAGGACAAAGTCATCGGCCTAGCATGAAACAACACAATTTCAAACCTAGCGAACTTCAGATTGCGATTCCTCTTGCGTCTGTTTAACCAGGTGTCATAGGTATGCCCTACGAACACCTACTATTGGCCTAACTGGTGCTGCCCCACGGAAGGTCCACTCGAAGACTTGCCAAGAGCCCTAACGCCCATGACAGTTCGAGTGGTATGAAGCTCATATGGACACGGACTCCCAAATGCACAAGACAAGGAAGTCTCAATACTAGAGTTTGAATCTAACTTGTAACCAACTCGTATTGGTACCTGAGACCTAACCTCCCTGTATATAAAGGCTAGGAGGGTCCAACGAAAAGGGTATCACGACTCCCACAATAGACAATAGATCTAGACGCTGCAATAGACAATAAAGAGATCTACGATCTCCCATACGCCACAATAGATCTAGACAACACCCATAGCATACACATACGCTAGATCCAATCTATGCATCCACCGCCATCGGCGACATTGTAATCCTTCAGATCATCATCAATCAAGAGCAGACAAGTAGGAGTAGGGTCCTCTATGAGGCCTGAACCTGGGTAAACCTCATGTCACCTGTGTGCTTGTTTGCTAGCCGATCGAGACTTCCAGTGCATCACTCTTCCTCGAACCTAAGTCCATAACAATGGGCATTGATGAGTTTAACCCTCGTCACCAGGGAAACAACATACTTGTTTTTATCTTTGCATGAGCCAAAGTTCTAAGACGAGCACCAGGGCCGGAGGCTGGTCGCCTCCCAGACGGCAGAAGAGCAGGCTAAGGAGCTTCGACCCGGCTGTATCCTCCAGCCGGCCTGAACCTCGAGGACTACACCCTGTGGGTGCGGTCACGCGCCCCCACACAGAAACCTGAAAGAGACAACCACACAAAGGAGCTTCTACCCGGCTGTATCCTCTAGCCGACCCGAACCTCGGGGACTACACCCTATGGGTGCGCTAACGCGCCCCCACACAGAAGCAAGCACGCATCAAGTGCAAAACAGAAAGTGTAGGGACAGGGCATGAGAAAATATCATAAGGGGGGCAATGCTCCCACCAGAATTCAATACAAGACAAAGATGATTGTTCACCAACAACAAAAAAAGAGGACAGGTTCTTCAACAACAAATACTCCTAGCACACCGGGGATCAAGACTGAGGATTGGCGAAGGAGCCGGAGGCATCGGCTGGAGCTTGGCTGCAGGAGGTGACATCGGCCGAGGCAGTCTCTGGCGCAGCCGGGGCTTCAGTGTCTGCCGAAGTCAGGCTGAAGTGGTACGGCTCCATGCCAGCCGGGTCATTGAAATCCCGGTCCAGCTGGATGAAGCTCCCAATCTTCACACCACAGGAGCGGATATCGAGAACCTCAGCACGGAGCTGCTCATAGCTGGTCCCTTGATGGAATCCGCGAGAGAGGCTCCACAGATCCACATCCAGGTACCAGGACTTCAGTAAGGCGAGCACCATCTCTGTGCCACCGCGTGCGGCCCACTCCCGCGCCACATCCATGATGTCAGGGGCACCAAAGAGCTTATCGCCAAGGGCATCCATGGTAGCCGACTGATCGGTGTCAGGCCAAGAGGTTAAACTGATGCAACGTGCGCCAGAAATGGCAGGCACGACTAACGCGGGAAATGACGACAACAAGCAGGCGATCCATCTCCCTACCGGAGGCGGCAGCCGGTCCATGAAATCACCGCTCACACCCTGTGGGTGGGCCATCGGCTCCGTAGCCGGTAAACCCCAACCGGGAAACAACAAAGAATCTCCAGCCCGTAGAAGACAAGAACTACAAGACAAAACCAACAACGAGGTTTTGCATCGCCAGTCATTTCAAATTCGACCAATGAGCACGCAAGAATTTCTCCACAAGGCGAAGTCCCAACACGCTCGGGGACTAGTGTCGTGGGGATGACCCCCGGGTAGGCCAAGACAGGCTCTGCTGGCTGGCTCCAAGGAGGTCTAGCCGTCTGGGCCCAATACAAGGAACCACAGCCAGGTGGAGATTCCACCCGGTCCCCATTCGAGTTTCCCCGGCTGGCCCGTCTAGCCGGGTGGCCAGAAGAACTGGCTGGGAGGTCGCTCTTAGCTGGCCGCCTCGGATCCGCTGGCCAAGGTACGGTAGAGGTGACGCTCCTTGCTAAGCACACCTCTGACCGGACAGGCAAGCTCGCCCGGTCGGCACTACCAGACAACTGCACCAAAGCTGGAGGCTAACGAGTAAAGCTCCAGCTGATGAGTAAAGCTCCAGCTGACGGACAAAGTGCCGGCTGACGGAGAAAGCGCTAGCTGCGAGTAAAGCAAAGGCGTTGGACACTGTCGCGCTGTCCCCCCTGTACTGGAGGCTTGACTGGACCTAGGACTACCATTCGGGCCCATCCATCCAACCCACTTTGTAAACCCAAATCCAAACAGTAAATCCTAGAGCCCGCTTTGTATACTACCCCTCCCAACCAGTATATAAGGGGAGGTAGTGCTAGGGTTCTAGGTAGACAATTACAAGTTAGAAGTTCTCTAGATTGGGAAAGTTGAGTAGTTCATCTTCTTCCTCTAGCCAGGAGCAGCTAGGGAAACAGCTCAAGGAGCACCTGTACTAGGCATTCGCCCCTTGATAGGATTTTGTTCATATATGGTGGATCTGGACAATGCCAATTCTCTCACTTCTTCTAGTAGATCAACATCATTTTGCCGGGCTTCTCGCACTTTGGCTTCTGTGTATTGGGTGACTCTAGGCGAATCGTGCTCTATGTCGGCTGGTAATACAGCTTCTGCCCCATATACCAGAAAGAATGGCGTATAGCCTGTTGATCGATTTGGAGTTGTTCTTAAACTCCACAGTACCGCTGGTAGTTCTTATATCCAGCACCCCGCTGATCTTTGCAGCGGCTCAATGAGCCGGGGTTTTATCCCGGATAACAATAATCCGTTGGATCTTTCCACTTGCCCGTTTGATGCGGGGTGGGCTACTGAAGCAACGTCCAGCCGGATCTTCTTATCCCGGCAGAATCGCGCAAATGCTCCTTCGGCGAAATTGGTGCTGTTATCTATTATGATACTGTGAGGATAGCCATATCTCACGATGATATCTTTGAGGAACGTCACGGCTGTAGCTCCATCACATTTTTTTATCGGCTTTACCTCAATCCATTTCATAAACTTGTCAACCATAACAAAGATATGGGTCATATTTCCTCTCGCTGGCTTAAATGGACCAACCATATCCAAACAACATACAGCAAATGGCCAGGTAATTGGTATGGTCTTGAGCTCTGACATTGGCATGTGTGTCTTGGTAGCATACCTCTGACAACCATTGCATTTTCTTACTAGATCCTCTGCTTGTTCCAAGGCACTTGGCCAGTAAAATCCATGCCGGAAAGCTTTTGCCACTAAGGCTCTGGATGAGGCGTGATGCCCACATTCCCCTTGATGTATATCTCGGAGGATGTCAAGCCCTTCTTCTGGGTCAACACACCGCTGCAGGACATTTGTGACACTCCTCTTGTATAGCTCGGCATTGATAATCGTGTATGCCTTTGCTCTCCTCTGAATTTGCCTTGAAAGCACTTCTTCATTGGGCAAAGATCCATCCTTCGGGAATTGGAATATGGGCAGTGCCCAAGCTGGTACAGTTCGCACCGGAAACACATCCTCGTCAATTTCCATTTGATCCACCGACAAAGCCTCAGCCGGATCACGCTGCGCAGTCCCCAGGTTCTGTGAAGCAGTCCCCGGGTTTCCTGAGCCACTTCCCACATCAATGTCCATGGGCACAACTGCCGACTCCTGATTTGCCGGGATATAGATTGACTCGGATTCTGGGGATGGCCTGATAGATGGCTTTCTGAGGTGCTCTAGTGCTACACCCAGTGGAATTGCTAGTCAGGTTGATCCGAGCTTCGACAATACGTCGGCAGCCTCGTTTTCCAGCTGGGGTACATGGTGAAACTCGCATCCCTCGAAGTATCCAGATATTTTCTACACATGAAATCTTTATAATACCATGTTTGCATCCAAAGCATCCCATTGCCCGAGATTTGCTGAACTACCAAATCCGAGTCACCAAAGCACTGGATCTGACGTATTCCAATTTCTTTTGCTACTTTGAGCCCATGCACAAGTGCTTCATATTCTACAACATTGTTTGATGCCGCGAAGTGGATCTGCAGCACATACTTCAGTTGGTCTTTCTTGGGTGAGGTAAGCACAACTCTGGCGCCTAACCCGGTTTTCGTTTTTGATCCGTCGAAATGCATTCTCTAGTAGTTCAGATCTGGCAATGGTGGCTCATATTGCATCTCGGCCCAATCCACGAAAAATTCGGTCACAGCCTGAGACTTGATCGCATCTCTCCTGTCATATTGTGGAGCATAAGGGGCTAGCTCAATTGCCCATTTTGTGATCTGGCCGCTTGCATCCTTGTTGCTCATTATCTCGGAAATTGGGGCTTCACATATCACTTTGATGGTGTGCTCTACAAAATAGTGCTTCAGCTTCTTTGCTGCCATATACACGCCATATGCCATTTTCTGATAGTGAGGATAGTTTTGTTTTGATGCTGATAATACCTCACTCAGATAGTAGACTGGCCTTTGCACTGACTTACCCTCTTCGTCGCGCTCTACCACTATTACTGCACTTACAACTCGATTGGTTGCGGCTATGTAGAGAAACATTGGCTCTTTTGACAGTGGAGAGGCTAATACTGGTGCAGTGGCTAACATTTTCTTTAACTGGATGAAGTTTTCATTTGCCTGTGGCGTCCATACGAATTTGTCTGACTTTTTCATTAGTTGATAGAGTGGCAATTCCTTTTCTCCCAACCGACATACAAACCGACTTAAGGATGCCAGACAACCAGTGAACTTCTGGACATCATTAAGGCACTTTGGCAATTGCATTCGCTCTATGGATTGGATTCTGGTTGGGTTAGCTTCGATACCTCGGCTGGAGACAAGAAATCCGAGTAATTTTCCAGCTGGGACACCGAAGGTACACTTCTCCGGGTTAACCTTCATTTGGAACCTCCTTAGGTTCACAAACGTTTGCCTGATATCATCAAGGAGCGTTTTGCTTTCCTTGGTTTTTATTACCACATCATCCACATACACTTGCACATTTTGACCAATTTGATCGTGTAGGCATTTTTGCATACACCTTTGGTATGTTGCCCTTGCATTACGTAAACCGAAAGGCATGGTGCGATAGCAATAAGCCCCGTACGGGGTAATAAATGCAGTCTTTATTTGATCATTCGGGTTCAGAGGTATCTGGTGGAAACCAGAATATGCGTCTATGAATGACAACAGTTCACACCCAGCAGTAGAATCTATGACCTGATCTATCCTTGGCAATGGGAATGGATCTTTTGGGCACGCCTTATTCAGGTTCATGTAATCGATGCAAATACGCCAAACCACTGCCACATTCAGATCATCTTTCTTCTTTTCCACCAGCACCGGATTAGATAGCCAATCCGGATAAAGCACTTCCATGATGAATCCGGCTGCGAGGAGCCGAGCTATCTCATCTCCAATGAATTTTCTCCTGTCTTCGACGAAGCGGCGGAGAGGTTGCTTCACCGGTTTTTCTCCGGGTCTCACATTCAAAGAGTGCTCGGCCAACTCCCTCGGAACACCTTGCAAGTCCTATCTGGACCAAGTAAAGATATCCTGATTCTCACGGAGGAAGTTGATGAGCTCCCTTTCCTATTTATCAGTTAACCCGGCACAAATTGTTAGGTGCGATCTGGGAACAGATCATCAACAGTACTTTCTTTGTATCCTTTGTTGCTTGAAATGAGACACTTCCATGCGGGTTACTCAGCGCCGACATATATTGTTGTGCGGACTAGGCCAATGCCGCTACCTCCTAGATCTTTCTCTTTTCTAGTGCAATCATGAGTGACTCGGCCAGGTTAGACCCGGCTGACGCACACTCAACGAAACGTCGGAAATCTCCAGCTATGGTAATTACACCATTTGGCCCGGGCAACTTTATCTTAGGTAACTGATGTGAGTACTTCCCATGAATTTGTTCAAGGCTAGCCTACCGAGTAACGCGTGATATGCGCTTTCTATGTTCACAACCTCAAACTCCAAATTCTCAGTTCGGCAGTTATCTCTCGTGCCGAATAACACATCAACCCGGACTTTGCCAATGGGCTCACAGGAGATACCAGGCACAATGCCATGGAAAGTTGTCCTTGTGGCTTGGAGCATGTTCTCCGAGATACCCAACTTGCGCATTGTATCCACGTACATGATACTGATGCTGCTGCCATTGTCAATCAGCACCTTAGAGAACCTCACATTGATATTTGGCCCGATGAACGTTGGGTCCAGCACTAGTGTATACGAACCAGGACTCGAGCTTGGGATGGTCCTTTATACTCCAGGTAATTTCCTGATCCAACCAAGGAATGTACCTCGTCACCGCCGGCATAACCGCATTTACTTCCATATGTCGGCGTTGCAAGCTCTTTCTATCTGTTTCCTTCGTGGTAAACACACAGTAACTCTGGTGATGCTCTCTGTACTCATTTCTCCCCTCATTGTCGAGGTACCTTTGATCTGGTTGATGCTGGTTTTCCACCTGATGCACTGCATCCCTTCTCTCATGATTCTCATACCTTGGCAGAGGTGGTGGTAACATTAACTGTTGCGTGTTTGCTCCGGAGAGCAACTGCTGCCGAGGTAGCTCCTGTCGAGGTTGATCATTCCGAGGTGCCTGAGCATTCTCCGAGCTACTTTGCTCTATCTTCCTGATCCACTCACATTGCCTAGTTGTATGACCCACCGGGTTACCTGGATTTGGCGTGTGAAATTTACACGGCTGATCCAGCATTCCCTCATACGTATACCTCGGCCAGTCTTTCTTTTCTTTCCACTGGCTCTTTTTCTCGGGCGTCCAAGTTTTCTTGACATCATTCCTTGGAGTCCACTATTGCCCTCCAGTTTTCTAACACTGATTACTCCCTGCCAAAGATACTTGAATATGCATAGATATGATCACGGTGTAACTCAAAATCACAGGAGATAACCGCCATCATTTGGAGGATAGGGTCGATAACATTTTCCATATTCCACTCATGATAAGTGTCATATAGCTAAGCCGTGAACCAAATTACAATACAAGCATCAGATCGACACATGTTATGTATTTAGCCCAAAAGATTTGAAGAAAAAGTAAAACTCCACAATCAAGCGCCGGTGACAAAAGAATGAGTTAGTCTGGACATGCCGATAAAAGGAAGATAGATAATGTTTCACACATGACTGAAGAGAAGTGTGGAAACACAGATGTATCAAAGAAAATTTTTCCACATTTTCCGGCATTAAAATACCAATAGATGTGCAAAAGCACTTATCAGATAGAGATTATCAAGTCCACATTCTGTGAAAGCATGCTGGAAGGAAGAACACCCTTAACAAGATTGCGCCGGTTAACCAAGAGACGGATAGATCGCGTCAGTTTACAAAAGCCTATCGGTATGGAGTGTACCAACAGTTGATAACCAAAGGCAGATAGCGATAACAAGTTAGATGCAACAGATAGACAAAGAATTACACACACAACCTATGGTACTACGGAACCCAGAACACGTGAATCCTAGTTTGAATTTTAGAAGAGGATTGAAAACATTACACTTCCTTTCCAGAAAAGGGTGGGTGGGTGGGTAAGAAGAAAAATGGAAGCAGTCCTACTCTCACGTTTTTGTTTTTCCCTAGTATACATAGCTACCAAAAATATTTGCTAGACTGACAACGACCATTTGGCTGAGACCCTGAAGGGCGGGATGGCTCTGATACCAATTGTAACTACCTCAGACCCTACGCTCTAAGTTCAAGCCTGGATGAAACGGAAGTGGTTAAAATAGTATAGTGGGGGCCCAGAGGACCGCCCACGTGTAGACCCGTCGACCGTCCTAACCACTTCCAAGACATCGGGACAAGAGAGAGCGGCGTAGGCAACAGGCGAAGAGATCAAATACATACACAAGTGAGTATGTATGTAAGCTGCCATACAATAGTTCTCAGAGCCATTCCATCTAAAAGAAATAGAAATAGTGCAACGCCATACGACAAGATCCAAATATCCTAGATAGAGATAATAGTTTAGGATAGCTCCTCATACATCAAACATCAGAGTATCAGGCGGAAGCGGAAATCAAGATCCGAGTACGGATAAGAAGCAAATCGGCATAAGATGCCACATAAATAAACACATCCTGCCCACAGATCTCGCGGATCCCCATCCCCGGAATCTCTACACCTTGTGATCGTTGCCAACATCATCTGTCTCCTCCACCCAGTATCCATCTTGCGAATACACCTGTTCATCTAAATCAAACAATTTATCGTGTGAGACCCTAGGGGTACTCAGCAAGTCTTTATGCCTCTAAAGGGGACATATACCTAGGGTGACGCAATTGCAGCAAAAGATAATAACTAACAAGTCTATAGATACTCGCTAACCATCCGCCTAACCAAAGATAGACGGATGTCCGTTAATTAGGAACAACAGTTATAAAAGCATAAAGTAACAGATCCATCCTCCTTCTCGCTTACCAATGAGAAAGCGGACGAACAACCCAACCGTTGGCAGTTTTATTATCCATTCCATGAGTATTGCACTATTTATTAGGCAGGTATTTAGTCAAGTTAAAAGCGGTACTTTAGTTATACTTGTCTATGATCGAGAAACTGTGCTCCAAGTCGTCCATAACCGCGGACACGGCTTTTAGAAAGATTTACCCTACAAGGGTGCACAAATATCAACACACACTCGATCAACCTCGGAAAAACCAACTCAAAACCCAACGAGGCATTCACGACAAAGCAATCACAGGATTCAGAAATATTTCAGGGGGCCACCCCATTAAGCTACCCGCAACGAAGTTGGCCGGCTCCGAGACGGACCCAAGGTTTGCACCAATGGCTGTAAACGACTGGGAACCCAAAAGTGTGGCTGGGCTTATCGATACCGCGAAAACACTCCACAATCCTAAACAGTACAGGTGCTCCTCGCACAATCTTAAAGAAAACAGTAAAGCATGGCATAAGTATAGGAGAGTAACAAAGCCCCAAACTACTTTGTTGCCCCACAAAATAGAAATGAATCAAGCTCTGGCTCAGGGGGGTCCATAAGGCCTCCCGGATATGCATAGTGCGAATAGTCAAGGAACAGGAATCAAGTACTCGGGGTCCTACGGGACACAAGTGAGCATGAAAAACCAAATAGTAGATATTGCCCACCGGTGCCTCTTTCATTAGTTATCCCATTACTACTCAGGTCAAGTTGTTTAGGTACCTCGTTATCCATCAGACACTCACATACCCTACACATGCTGTTCTACGACTCGCATGGCTCAAACAACTCCTGTAGTAATGGCTCATGGGATGGAGGAACAAGCTTCGGTGGGGTTTAAAAGTAAAGGCTATGCACTACTTGAGATTCAATTTAATGCAATCGTGACTCAATGATGCAATAATAAGATAGAGGCAATAGGTACTATATGTATGCAATCATGTAGTAGTGCTTTCCTGGCAGCTCAGTTGAAGCGAGAGACGGATCTGGGTAGTACTCCTAGGATTCCTGATATTTCCCCTACTCGGCGTCTATTTGAAGAAGAACCAAACAAACAAGGGCCAACATAAATAAAGTGCACAAGCATATGAATTAAAATGCGACAAGCAAACAAGCATGCCATGATGAATGATGCACAATTTGCATGGCAATAATGTAGCATGGCATGGGTGAGGTGTGGGGTACAAGAATAAAGCATTTATTAAGTTTTTGGTCACATTTTAACCCCAAATAAGTTGCTGTATACTTTATATTTATATGATGCATTCTGCAACTCAGAACATGGAATACACAGTTAGAACGGGCTCGTCGCGCTGATCGATTTAGACATATTATTTGTCGAAATTGGAGTTGTAGAATTAAAGTTATTAATTATTTAAGAAAAGGCATTTTTATTGCATTTAAACAATTTCGAAATTTTAAAGTGCCCAAATAATATTTTGAAAAGCATATTTGAAATCCTCACATTTTTCTGATTCCAAAACATATATTATTTGTATTATTTGGATTTACAAATTAAAAGTTATTAAAAACAGAAAATAAAACATATTTAAACATTTCTGAAATTGTTTTATTTAAACAGATAAACAGAAAGACTTTTTACACCCAGGCCGAGCTAGCCACAGTCGCTGACAACTGGGCCCAACGCTGAGTGGGCAAAACGGCGCGGCGAAACCTTTTTGCACCGCGAGGCTACCCAGCCACAGAGATTGACATGCGGGACCGGGGACCGCAGGTCCACCGCGCGTGTGCGCCAGCCAGGGCTGGACACGTGGCGGATCCGGGGGACTGCGGGTTGAGGCTTAGGAATCGCAGGTGCCTTTCTGTAAAACGGTCGTAGCCGCCTACAGGTGTGCCCTGGAGGGAGCGCGGGTTGATGAGTACAAAAGCGGCGGTACCTTTTTGTAAAACGACCACAGAGGCCGACAGGTGGGTCCGCAGGGACCGCGGGTTGCGCAAGCAAAAAGGGTGGGGGGTTTTCTGAAAACTGCCAACTGATACTGTTTTTCTTCTCTGAATTCACTGACGATAGATTGGTGTTTGACAGCGGACAGAGCGCGGCGCGGGGGATCAAACCCGTGACCTGCGGCGCGCGTGCAGTGGGCCGGAACCAATGCGGTAGAGAGAGGGATGTTGACAGGAGGGCGGTAGGCGGCTAGTTAGGTTGCTGCGAGGCGCGGCGACGAGCAGGCGCTCGTACACGCCGGCGCACAGAGACCGCTCGGCAAAAAGGCCGGCGAGACCAGGAGGAGAAGGCAAGAGAGGGGGTGTCTGGGAGGATCGGGGCCTCACCGGGGGTGCGTCGGTGGGGTTGGAGCGGCCGGGGAAGCAGCGGATCGGCGGCGTAGCAGGCGGCCGAACGGATTAGGGTTTCTCGTCGGGGCGCGTTGATGTGCAGCAGGTACGGGCGCCTCCTCCTCGCTGCCGTGCACCGGAACGATGTCGGGGTTCCTGCGGTCTTCCTCGACGACCTCAACGCCATGCCCGCCTACTGATCTCGAGGATGGTGGTGGACACCAACGGTGGCCGGCAGTGAAAAGGAGTGGAGGCAGGGGGAGAAGGGAGGGAGCTACGGCGCGGGGCCTGGGGCAGATGCAGGCAGAGGAGAAACAAGGGGAGATAGATAAGGGTGGGGCAAGAGGGGGTCCTGTGGGGGCTTGGGAGGAAAAAGGTGGCTTCGGCCACCTTTTCTCTCTACTCCCTCACGTGCCGGACGTGGGGAGGGGCCAGGGTAGGCAGCTGTGGCTGCAGGAGGGACCAGGCTCGGGTGTGGGGTCGGCCTGGCAGGTAGAGAGAGAGATAGATAGATAGATAGAGAGATAGAGACCGAGAGGGTTAGCTAGGGTTGGCTTGGGTTAGGAGGGGTGGTGGCATGGTACGGGGTGGCTGCAGGCTGGGCCAGGTAGAGATGCAGGCGGCTCGGGTAGGGTTAGGGTTGGATGGATGGTGAGGTGGCTCAGCATGGTAGAAAGAGAAGAGGGAGTGAGGGAGGTTAGGGTTTTTGCCAGGTGTAAAAGAGAGAGAGAGACACCACTAAGCTAGAAGAGAAGGAGAGAGGCTCACATGTGGACACACATGCATGTGTAGGTGTGGCATGAGAGATAGAGTGTAGGGTTTTTGTTCATGATCAAACGCATGGGGGTATGGAGGAGATGGAGATGAGGGGTGAGGTATGATGCACAAAGCAAGGAACTAGGTCCAAGATGATGAGGGTTGAGAGAAAAAGGGGGAGCTCACAAAAGAAGAACATTCAAACAAAACAAAGAAACCAAAGGAGCACAAAATGGTGGTGACTTGCATGGCCCATGCATTATTAATAAATGCCATGCTCATTTTGTTAAAACAATAATAAGGTCTCATGGCATTTATTCAGATGCATTCCAAAATATGGAGCTAAGGCCAAGCTAAAAGAATTGGAAAAGGATGTTCCATGTGGAGTAGATGGAGAAGGTCATATTTGAATATAATTAGGACTTGCTAGTGTGTATATTCCACTAGGTGCATTATATCCTCAACAATATTCCAACATGAGCAATTATTCCAAACCAATCCATATGGAACCTAGAAAAAGGGGTACCACTCACAAGGCATGCAAAGGTGGCTCCACATATCAATAATGTGAAAACAACATGATGCTAGTGTGAGGGCATGTGGAAAAATAGAAGTGGATCCATCCCAACCCACATGAGCTAGATTTAAATGCCAAAGGAAAAGTGTAAAATCTCATGGATAATTAGGATGGTGGAATTATAAGGTGGTGACAAGGAAAAGGTGGTGGAGTTGAATAAAAGATATGCCCCCGACTCAACTTGGGCATCAAGCATTTATCAAGAACCAAATACAATATATCAAGAGCCAAATACAATTACTAATGCATATGAGAGAAGAACCAAATGAAAAGGGTTTTGTATGATGCTCAAATGCAAGGTGGCATGATTACATGAGCATGATATAATTATGATGCAACAATTATATGTAGGAAGTAGCATATATATAGACTAGGCTAGCAGCATAGCAATTGTTGGACAATTGGGATGCTACACGCGGCCAGCTTCACCTCGGCTGACACTTTGTCGATCCTCATTTCTCTGCACTGCTTTTCCTTTCCCTGCCCTTGCCTGGTCAAATGGGACTATCTGTTTGTTTCTCCTCGCCGAGGTTACCACTTCCTCTCTTCTAGGGCCATCATGAGGTGATGATGCAGCCCCAGCGGATTTCTCCGGGTTTCCCACTGCCGAATAAACGACCTTGAAAGCCCCAGCTCTTGCCGGGTTAGCCCTGAGCAACTCCTCATTCTGTCTGTTAGCGATCCGAACTAACTCGGTGACCCTCTCCTGCTGTCTTTGCTAGGCTTCACCCGTCAAACCCTCTAACTCGGATGCAGCTGCATCTGCTGCTCTGAGGGTCTTTGCCGGGGTGCTGTACTTTGGCAACCCCATGGACAAAGGGTTCTCTGATTCCTCAATTCTAGTATCACCCTCTTTGTTCATCTCACTGATGAGGTTTCTCCCTTTTACTTTTACAGCATCTACCTTATTTGCTCTTGCGTATTCGCGCAACGTCATGTTCAACGACTGCTGAGCCGCGGCTATCTTTTTCGCACCCTCTAGTATTTTTTGCCTAGTTTCCTCTAACTCGGCCTGTGCCTGAGCCGGATCTACCACAGGTGCTATGGGCCTTTCCAAGCTATCTATCACCTGCTGCAGCAGGTTTTCTGGTCTCTCTAGCGGAGGACCTCTACTTTTCCTAGGCGCCTTGGGTGTTACCTCCGGATCTGGTGCCGGATCTTTGCTCGCGCCCGCGCCTGGCGCTGCCATCATCACCTCGGCGCGATCAGGGGAGCGAGTGATACGCACACCGTGAGCCGCGCTAAGTGATGGGTCACCTCCCTCGACGATGTGCCGCGGGTGAACGCAAGACACATCGACGCCGACGTAGATCCTGTGGGCGCCAAGCTTGACGAAGACGCCATTGCGCGGTGGAGGTCGCTTGCCGAAGCAGCCAGCATTGTCGCTGACATAGTCCAGCGCTCCAAAGCGCTGAACGAGCCCAGAGACGATGCGCTCGCTATTGCCGATGATGCTTCCCGTCCGGATCTTCACTCCTGCTAGCGCCGCTAGCCCCACGGTGGGCGCCAACTGTCGTGGTGGTGTCACGGCAGATGCCATGGGTAGGCTAAAGGTGGGGCCAATATGCACTTGAGGAATCCAGGGAGGGATAGTGTGGTGATTCCACACATAGATGCTTTGTATTCTCCAAGTTCACAAGGTTCACAGATGCTCCTTGAGCTGTATTGAGGAGAGGAGGAAGAAGAAGCTCTCTTACTCTCACCACTACTTGTCCCTGTACCAATGAACTACTCACTTGCCTACCGGCCAGCTTGCGATCCCCTTCTACTAAGGTTCTGGCGCTCCTTATAAAGGGGAGGCCAGGCTACTAGCTAGGGCATACGTGGAGGCATATTCCTGGGAATATGCCTCTCCCAAAATAGCAAACCGACCGGGTCACCTTTTGCCCTCATAAGCCATGCAGAGGCTACGTAAGCCTCTGTGGCGCCAGCGTCAGCCGACATAGGCTGCGTCACCCTTGTCGGCCACGCCTCGGTGGTCCTTCCCTCTGTTCGCTTCGCTCATGCTCCTGCGCACATAGGTCACCCTTTGACCAGCGAGATACCTTCCTTCTCTTGCAAGCCTGATATAACCTGGATCATGCCTGGTTAATCCGGCCCCGTGGGTACCTGCATACAAGTTACAAAAAGCCTGCCGGCATACGATATACGTCAGTCGGGACACAGTTAGGTGGATATCCTCCGGTCCTGGTTACTCCGTAAGTCGGCCTGCCTTGAGGTGACCCGGCCAGCTTACGCTTTGACCTTGCCGTACCTCGGCTAACTCGGCCTTTATACCCGGGTGTTACCCTACCCGGGGGTATCCCCCCAACACCTACAATCGTTGCACTAAACTAGAAGGTTTTATCGCAGGGCGTATTATAGCGCCTCTGTTGGATTTTCTCTTAACTCTCTACCTCGCGCACGCACCAGATCCCCCATTTGCGCACCCGACTACAGCAGCCGCCTATACCATCGGAGCCCTCCCGCATGGACACCGCCCTCGCATTTTGTTGGGGATATGCATAATGGATAACTCCATATCATAGCTCTATTCCGGATAACCCGGGTGGCCCACAGATGGAAGCACGGCCTATGGCCTGCTGAGTGGCCCAGTTACAGGAATCTAGAAGGGAGGCCCATGCCGGATAAACAGGAAGGCTACGGTACCGACGTAAACAAAGCGGAGCCTTGAAGTACAAGACAAGAAGACTAGTTTGTATTAGTTTAGGACTCTGTAACCTGTTCGGTATGGACTTTACCCTATAACCCTAGGTTCTAGCGCCTTTGTAAGCTGGAATTGCAGGATCCTTTAGGTCACGATGCAATAGACAACTCAACCTCGCACAATGAACCCTACAATCTCTGTAATCCGGCGTATTGCTATTATAGTGATTGGAAGTAGGAGTAGGATTCTACCACCGTCGTCGGATCTGAACCTGAGAAGCTATGTTACCTCGTACCTGCCAAGTTGCCACCTTACCCCACCTCTCTATCTACGCGTTGTCAGGACCCCTCCATGGCGAACTTGTTGATAATACCAAGATACATTCCTCCGGCGCCACAACCAGCCCGCTCGCTTGGCTGCCAGCCGCCTCCGCGGCCCGTCGGCTCGCTTATCATGCATGCATCCGGCCCGTATCCCGCTGAACCTAGTTTGCGGGAATGAGACATGGGATGTCTTCGGATTAGCTTAGGGACGCCTCGTCCGCTGCCGGAACGAGACAGTGTACCTCCTTCACCTTTAAAATCCACTCCAAAGCTAGCATCATGAGGTTACGAAGGCTTGTTCTAGACTCAACATGAAAAATTACCAGTTTAAGTAAGATATCCTAATTATCCTCCAAATGCCATCAAATTGCTTGAGAGGGTTGTTCTATGGACCGTGGTCCTTTTAAGGCATTTCAGAAATGCATGGGCGGTTATTATGGAATGCATGCATACTACTTCCTCCATACCGTATTACTGGGCTAAGAGAATCTCTAGACACTACCCCAAATGGTGGTCGGAGATGTTTGGGAGACACAGGGAGAAAAAACGCGTCCAGTCATTGTCTTCAAATGCTTTTTTGTTTGGCACGTTCCCAAATCGGTCAGGTCTCCCGAGTGCATCCTGGTTTCATAGGGCCTCGTCGGGACGCCGGAGGCCTACCTATGTGCCCTCTCCCATCTCTCTTTTCCACCCACGTGCCATCTCCCATCTCTCCTCCACCCACCGAGCACTCTCTCCCCTAGTATGGGGACCTTGACTGGAAAGGAATATGCCTCAAAGAGAAAATATGTCTGGCGCTATTCTAAATCGTGTTCGGACAAAAAACCGCGACTGGAGTTGTTCTAAAATATCAAAATGCTAGGACCTAGGTGATTTCTGACTGGCGATAAAAAATGGAGTATGAAATACTATCTCCGGTTAAATGTAAGATGTTTTAGTATGTTAAAATAGGTTAACAAAAAAATTGTACTTTGAAACAGTGATAATAATATAATATTACCCCCTTCATTCCAAAAAATGTAAGTTATTTAGTATTTTTTAACCTACGTATTTAGACTTCATTTGTTGTGGGTTGGAAACAAAATAAGTAAACCTACACACTAAAAACATTTAGATATATATATGTCAAGAAAAGACTGAATTATCTTATATTTTGAAAGGAATAAGTTAAAATGAGCAATGACTCTACATTTTCTCAATGCGCGGTATGTTGGCTTTTGTAAAAATAAAAGCTTGAAAGTTGAACGGAGGAGGACAAGTTGACACAGGGGGTGTTGCGCGTTGAGTTGACTAACAAATGTGCTCCATTATTCAGATACTATACTATGTCACAAACATAATTAAAAGGTTCACAGAGATACTAAGGTTGTTCTACTCGTATTGATAAAACACGGGCAAAAACTTCAATCCGCCGCCTCTTGATCTAGCCGCTGCCTCACCTCCGCCTCCTCTACAGTAGAGGGAAATGGTGTTGTTGGAGGATTACAGTTCTATTTGTACGGTCTTTTAGATCTTACTTCACCAAGTCGATTCATGTTTTTTTATGGTTGCCGCGATGAGGATTATCCTCGCAATATTTGCCTGGTTGTTACATTCTCGACAATGGTGGTTCGTACTCTCGGTTAGCCAGCAACATCGACCAGGCTGTTCAGTTATTTTTGACTTGAATACTAGTGTTTGTACTCTTGCCGATGTTGATTGATTACTCTAGTGGTTACGCACATGCACACCGCCTCGCCTTGACACTGCGGCTCAAATTAAAATTATAGGAAAACCCTCGTTCATATTTATAGGGTGGTTTGGTATCTGTCAGTTCTTGGTTGTTTCCAGAAAAGTTCAAGATTATATCTTGGAAGAAGAAATAGTTTGAAGACCTCAAAGATTTACTAAACTTTATTTCATAATCGGTGGAGACAGGTACTATTTTCTACTATAAATATATCAAGGTATTGATTGCAAAAAAAAGTATGTTACAAATATTTTTGGTGCTCCATTATTCAGATACTCCCGAAATAAGTACAGTAAGTAAGTCCTCTGAAAACTATGACACCAATACATACGATGTGCAGGTCGATGGAAGAAAATTATAATTTTGCAACTAGTTGCATATCGTACTTAGGTTTTTTCTTTTTACACAGGTCACACATGATCATATTTTGAGAAAAAAAATTGTAAATACACAAGATACAATAACCAGATACAATAACCAATGTTCATGATTTATTTTACATTTTTAAAACAAATTCGAAAGTTTGATAAATAATAACCAGGTGTGAGCGCAACTAGTTGCGGAATAATATTCGCATTCGTGGATGGATCGGTGTCTAGCAGGTGAGGTTGCCCCCAGGGTCGACGCCGAGCTGGCGACAGTAGTCCTTGTAGTATCCGACCCTGGCGTACATCTGCGCGGTGTTTTTGCCGTCGCACTCCACAGCGCCGTTGATGGCCCTGGTGGTGGCGCCGAACCCCTGCGGCAGCACTCCGTGCACGTTGGTCATCCAGTACCACAGCGCCGTCTTGAAGGCCACCACTTTGTCCTGTGCCACCTTCTGCGGGTATTTCAGTCCGTCGAAGCCGATGCTCTGCCCCGCCGCCCCGTAGTTGTAGTTCCATGTGATCTGCAGTGGCCCACGCCCGTAGTAGGTCGCCCCTGACTTGCAGGGCCACTGCGTGAACGACCGGTCGCAGTAGTTGTGACTCGCGCCGTTGATCTCCACGCTGCAGCAAAGGGGTTGTCGACGCCGCTTTCCTCCTACTCACCTCGTGCCACACCCAGGGGTCGCCATTGGTGAAGACAACCGGGCCGAAACAAACCCAGATCTGGGCCTCTCGAGCACCACCGCTGGACTTCACGTCCATCGATCCATCGCCACCGCCAGGGCCATCGGGACCTGCACCTGTACGCCCGCCACCACTGCCTTTCATGTTCGTCGGGCCTTCGTCGGACGATGCCGCAACAACAAACCATGCCAAGGAGAGACTGCCCCTGCCAAAACTCCTTCGCGCGGGAAGAACAAGACCGCCGGCACCGGCACCGCAGGCTTTGCCCGGCATCCCACATCGGCAACGATGGGAGGGGTCGAGTAAGGGGAAGGGGAGGGCTCGTGGTGGCAGTTATCACCCCAGTCACCGTAGGGGGCGACACGGAGCGAGTATAACGGGGGACTTAGTCGTTAACTTGTGTGAACGTTTTTCTGACTACGCTCCTTCGAGTGAAGAGTGAAGGAAAGACCACGTACGGATCGAGTGAATAGTTAAAGGAATAAACTGCATAAAAGAAGAGTTTGATTATGTTAAAAATCAAATCATTCATATTGTTCCATATAGCCCAGGCAAAGCACAAACATCCGCTTGTATTTGAACTTTCTCTAACTTATCAATACCATTTAGCCGATTTCCAAATAATTTCTTAGTATGTTTTGGGAGCTAGATTAAAAGTCGTATGGATTATACGGCACACTACTTTTGCAAACGTGCAATCTATGAATAAGTGTTGTATCACTAGTAGAAAACATGGCTTTCGTCCGGACTGCCCTGAAGCGATCCGTCCCGGTTCCCTTATGAACCGACTAATCTGAGCATTAGTCCCGGTTCGTTAGGATAAGACGCCGCATGGGGCTGCACCACGGTTAGTTCCGGGCCACGAACCGGGACTAAAGTGGTTTCGCGCTTGCCTCTAGCCTTTAGTCCTGGTTCGTGGCAAGAACCGGGACTAAAGGTCCATGCTTGTTTATATATTGCACCCCTGTCCCAAATCCTTGTGTGAGAGCTTTGTTTTTTCCCTCACATGCATAAGTGATGTATGTTGCTTTGTTTTCCCCTATATGCACAAGAGGTTCTCGATGAAATGCATGTGAGCATGATGCCATCTGAGTTCACCCAAAACAAACATGATATGAAGTGCATGAGCCACACTTAAGTTTTCTCCTCTTTCTTTCCTCCTCGATCGAGGTTAGCAACTTAATCCTTTCATTTTTCATTCATACAATAATACATGTGTCGATGTATAGTATTGGTCATTTCTCTAGATCTTCTGTAATGTTTTTTCATAAACTCAATTATATAATACAGATGAGCCGGCAATGAATGTATGATGACCAACATACTGGCGACACTACAAGAATCTGTACGATCCATGACGTTTTTTTATGACGCGTCCTAAAAACGTCGCGGATTCCTGACGTTCTAGAACGTTTCATCACAACAAACTCCAAGCCCCTCCAGCCAGGTTATCCATGACGTTCCTTGGTTTCTTCTGTCAAATTCATCGCACATTTCGTCCCAAGCCCTGAAGCACAGTTTTCCGTTTCGTCTGGTGCCAAATTCGTCGTGGATTTTGTCACGACACATGTTCAACTCTTTTTTTCATCTACCTTCTCCTCCGTGCTTCAACCGCACCTGTTAGCACACTATGCACGGTAGCACTTCAGGAAATCTAGGGGTGCTTTTTTAGCCGGTCCCACATGTCAGTCTGTTTGATCAAAATTTGCATGCAGTGCATGGCTAGTTCACGCGCTAGTTCCAAAAAAGCCCATTGATTCAAACTTGAAGTGGCAGTTCCGCTTCTTCTCCGTCATCTCTCCTCGTCTCTGATGACCCACAAGTATAGGAGGTGTATCGCAGTATTTTTGAGGGAAGTGAAACCCAATTTATTGATTCGACACAAGGGGAGCCAAAGAATATTTATCAGCCTTAACAACTGAGTTGTCAATTCAGCTGCACCTGGAAACAATCTTGTTCACAGCAGTTTATCAGTAGCAACAGTTTTGTAGTTGGAATAGTAAAGTAACAGCAGTAGCAAAGCAAAGACAGTAGTAATAAAAGCAATAACAGTGGGATTCGAGTGCGGTAGGCATAGGGATGGATGGACGGGCGTTGCATGGACAAGACAATTCACATAGCAATCAGAACATAGGGCAATTGCAGATAAATAAGATAAAGCATCCAAGTACTAGACAATCCTAGGCATGTGTTCCATATATAGTCATACGTGCTCGCAATGAGAACTTGCACAACATCTTTTGTCCTGCCAGCCCGTTTGCAGCGGGGCCTCTAGGGAACTACTGGCAATTAAGGTGCTCCTTTTAATAGAGCACCGGAGCAAAGCATTAACAATCCATGAACACATGTGATCCTCACAACAAAGCCATTCCCTTCCGGTTATCCCGATTTCTGTCACTTCGGGGCCATAGGTTCCAGACAACAACGTGTGTAAACAACTTGCAGATAAGACCCAAAAACAATACTATCATAATGAATTAATAATACGTTCAGATCTGAAATCATGGCACTCGGCCCCTAGTGACAAGCATTAAGCACAACAAGTCACAACAAAGTCATAAAGCACTAATAAAAGATACTAGGCACCATGCCCTAACTATCTGATGCCATTACATGAACGATCTCATCCAATCCCTACCATCCCCATAGCCTACAGAGGGGGATTACTCACTCATAGATGGGGGAAACATGGATGGTCGATGGAGAAGCGATGGTGATGATGACGGCGATGATCTCCTCCAATTCCCCGTCCCGACAGGGTGCCAGAACGGAGTTTCTGGTGCTGTTTCGTGGAACCTGGTGGTGGCGGCGGAGCGGAACTCCTTTTGGAAAAACGTCGAACCTCCCGAAGTTTTTAGGTCACAAGGCTCCTTATAGGCGAAGAGAGAGGCCAAGGGGGTGCCTGGGGGGTCCACACCACTCCCTGGCGTGGCCTGGCCTGGCCCGCGCCAGCAGGTGGTGTGGCCACCCCTTGGCTCTTCTCCGTCTCGTATTCTGGCTCCTAGAGTCTTCGGGTGAAATAGGATTTTTGGCATATTTTCCGGGATTTTTCCTGATAGTTGATTTTCTGCATAAAAAGTAGACACCAAGGCAATTCTACTGAAAACAGCGTCAGTTCGCATTAGTTGCATCCAAATCACACAAGTATAGAGGAGAAACAATAGCAAAAGTGTTCGGAAAAGTAGATACGTTTTGGACGTATCAACTCCCCCCCAAGCTTAGCTTATTGCTTGTCCTCAAGCAATTCAGTTGAAAACTGAGTGCGATAAAAGAACTTTCACGAACACATTTTCTTCATATGATGTAAATATTCTCAGCAATGTGATCAACTACTTAGACAGTTCATAATAAAGAGTATGCAACTGAGTCTACTTAATAGTCATTGCAAGCTATGAAGAGATTCCAACTCAAGAATAATAAGTAGCACGAAGCACGAACATAAGCAACATTACAATGCTCATAGAAAGGTATGATAGAGTGGTATCTCGCTTGCCTTTGATTATGAATGTCAAGTCACCTCTGAAGTTCAAGTGATGACTAGAAGTAAAGAAATCAAGGATACAAGCATCAAAGTCATAACACAAGTTGACATGGGTATACCCTACAGGCACTCGAGTTTGGTATATACGGTCCAAATACATACAGGCCCACGGTGTCGCCAAGGCCCGGATGGAAGGACTCGAGTAACCTATGGACTCTCGATTGCTTGAAGAACAAGAAGAAGCTAAAGATAGAAAGATTAAAGGGAAAACCCTAACTTGTAACCGACTCGACCTGCTACCCGAGACCTAGCCTATCTATATAAAGGCTAGGAGGGGGCGGCGAGGAGGACACACGCAACCCTAGTTTCCACAACCTTCGCCAGATTACATCTGCGTACCATTTTAACTTTCGACTCCTTCGATAATTCCACAAGTAGACAAGCAGGAGTAGGGACCTCTATGAGGCCTGAACCTGGGTAAATCCTTTGTCCCCTGTGTGCTTGTTTGCTAGCCGATAGATGTCTCTAGCGCTCCCTCCTTCTCCAAAACCCAAGTCCATAACAATGGGCATTGATGAGTTAAACCCTCGTCAATTGGCGCCGCCTGTGGGAACTGGGAGTGCTGATGTTGCAGCTTCTTCGGCCCCATCAACCGCGATCTACAACTCCGCAACAACGGAGATTCGCCAGCTCTTCGGCACCTTCGACTTCACCGTCTACACGCTGGCAACCCGCCCGGCCTTCGAGCCTGTGGGCGACGGAATCAGTCTGGCGATTGGGAGCTTCCACTTCCAAGTTGGTCAGATGGGCACGCTTCGCATGCCTGACCAGCCGGCAACACCGGCGATTGCCTCGGCATCATGGTTTCCTCCATCGATTGGCACCCTCAGCAAGCTCAACGCTCCGGTCAGCGATAGTAGTCGCGACTCCGATCTAAGCGATCTGGCCACTGAAGATGGAACCTACGGTTCTGGATCTGAAAGTTGTGGAAGCAACAGCTTCCCTAATCACTTCATGTGCGCCGTCATCAACGCGGGCGACACCTCTGCCAATCGCGGTAACAGTGGCAACACCAGAAACGGCACCGATCCTCCCAATCGCGGCAACGGTGGTAACACCGGCAACGGCACCGACCCACCCAACGCCGGCAACGGTGGCAATGGTGGTAACGGTGGTAACGGTGGCAACGGAGGAGCAGTCGAACCTCCTAGCATGATCAACGAGCAAACCGGCGAAAGCGTCGTGATCAGGCTCCATGCGCAAGAGTGGGATCGCTGCCGCGAAGCCCTACGAGGTGCACCTCTACCCTTCGGGTCCCCGCAGGAACCGCTGATGGGCTACCACTGGCTCCTAAAAGAGGAATTCAAGCGCCAAAAACAAGCAATCGCGCAAGTTGAGGCACGTAAAAGGGCAGCGGACGAATCAAGCCTTCGTCGTGCTGGGCTCTCCTCCTACGGAGGATCCTCAAGAGGCAACGAGTACCTCGCCAAGAAGAGGCAGTCACGGATGGCTCACCTCACCGAACAAGAGCGCATAGATGCCGCGAAAGTCCTCGACTTCGGTTCTATGACGGTCGACACGAGAGGCAACGTGGTTCCCAGGATGCCGCAGGCCACGGTGACAACAGCCACCATGTACCTCCTCAATAACCAGCCGCCAGCTAGAGATCCTCGAACGGCCATGCACCGATCTACGATCGCGGGCCTGGGGCTAATCGAGGCCGCCCTCGACAAGGAACCGGTACCAGACCCAAAAAGGGCAAAGCGCTACTCCTCGCCCTCGTCTAGCGATGACAGTCACGACCTGTCTCGACGCCGCCGCTCACGGCGACACGATCGCGACTACGATGCACGCGACGAACTCACGTAGCGCAAGATCGACAAGTCAAGGGCACGACGTGCTTGGTCGACTGATTCGGAAGAGGAAGATGGGGAGCTCTGCGGCGCCAGATGCTTCAGCAGATCCATCAGGCAAAAGCTAATGCATAAAGGGTTTAAACTCCCATCGGAGAACCCGAAATTTGACGGTCTGCAGGACCCCAAGATCTGGCTAGAGGATCAAATCTCCTCCGTTAGGCTACATGGAGGCAGTCGAAGTATTGCCATGCAATGCTTACAGCTACAGCTGTAGGGCGCCGCCCGGGCATGGCTCAATAACCTCCCATGCGGATCCATTCGTAGTTGGGATGAGCTAGTCTACAGCTTCGTGCGCAACTTTAAGGGCATGTACAAACGCCCCGCCTCAATCGAAGAACTGAGATGCTGCCAGCAAAGATCTGGTGAATCGCTGTGCTCTTACATCCAAAGGTGGTCCATCATCAAGAACTCCACGGAGAACATCTCGGAAGACCGTGCGATTGATGCATTCAACGACGGTGTCCGCCGCACGGAACTCAGGGAGGAGCTAGGCCGCTCAAAGCCCCATACCATCGACCACCTGATGGAGATCGCGAATCCAGGGGCCGATGGAGAAGATTCGGTGAAGAATCGCGTTCACTCTGACGAGGAGTCAGAACTCGAACGAAGACGCGACCGCTGGGGTAAGCGTCGCATGCGCGTCTACGACGATCGCGATGACATGAACATGGTCGCAGCTGGCTACGCCGATAGACGCGACGATAACCGCAACAGCGGATACCGTAGTGGCAGATACCGCGACTTCGGGAAAACCATGCAAGTGTGGCAACGCCGCACTCGCGATGAAGCACCCGCGACCTCCATCGAGGACAAACTGTCCGGGCCATGCATGGTACACTTCTACATCAACAAGCATGATGGCATGAGAAAGTCCAGCCACCTCCTCAAGGACTGCCGCGAGTTCCTCAAGCTACACGAGGGATTGGTTCGGATGAACCGCACTACAGTCGAAAGAGGCTACGAAGCCGCCCCAGGCGTCGTGGCACATGGCGCACCACCACCACCACCACCTGGGCCACCCCTGAACGGAGCTGCACCGGACCAGCACCACGGAGGCGAACCGTACCCACGGGCCATGGGTACCATGATGATCCAAAAGGGGCGCCCCTCCAATAGGGTGCAGAAGGCCATCACTCGCCAAGTCAACTTGGCCATGCACTCGCCACCATCCACCAATGAGTACCTCAGTGACAGTGAGTCGTGCATTACCTTCGACAAACACGACCACCCGCCCCAAATACCTCGCCCAAGTCATTGCCCCCTCGTACTCGAGGCGCAAATTGGAGGCTTCGACATGAGTCGCGTCTTCATGGACGGCGGAAGCGGCATCAACCTCATATTTGCGAGTACCTTGCGAGCAATGAGGATCCCTATAACCTGCTTGGAGGCATCGGACACAACATTCCACGGCATCATCCCAGGGAAAGGCGTATACCCCCTGGGCAAAATCAACCTGGACGTCATCTTTGGCACGCCGAAGAACTTCCGGCGCGAGCGCATCGACTTTGAGGTCGTCGACTGGCCCTCACAATACCATTGCATCCTTGGGCGCGTCGCATTCGCCAGGTTCATGGCAGTACCCCACTACGCCTACCTGCAGATGAAAATGCCAGGTCCCAATGACGTCATAACGATCAAGGGGAACTTCAAGCGATCTGACGCTTGCGACAGGGAATTCAACATAATCTCCCAGTCCTTCGGCATGCAGGAGGAAATCGCAAGACTGAAAGAGATGACAGACAACAGTCTGCCTCCCCTGAGTAGGCCAAGCTCACCTGATCTCTCCTTCGACTCATCTGTGCACACAAAGAAGGTGCAGGTCCATCCATTAGATCCCGCCAAAACGGCCCTCATCGCCAACAACTTGAGTCCCGCATAGGAACTCGCGCTCGTCGAATTCCTCCGTGAGCACTGGGAAATTTTTGCCTGGTGTCCTGCGGACATGCCAGGAGTTCCCAGAGAATTCGCCGAGCATGCACTCAACGTCAACCCCGACACAACGCCAGTCAAGCAAACAATCAGGCGATTGTCTGAGCCACGAGCGCAGGAAGTCGGAATGGAGATGAACAGACTCCTCGAGGCCAAATTCATACGCGAGGTCAAGGAAAGCACTTGGCTCGCCAATACGGTGCTGGTGCCAAAAAAGGACACGGACATCCTACGGATCGATCAAAACATCGACTTCTTTAAACAAGCACTGCCCAAAAGATCACTTCCCGCTACCACGGATCGATCAAATCATCGACTACACCACTGGATGCGAGCGCCTCTGCTTCCTCGATGCCTACTCAGGCTATAACCAAATTCGAATGAAGGAGGAAGACCAGGAGAAGACCGTGTTCACAACGCCCTTCGGTGTGTTTTGCTACAACACAATGCCCTTCAGGCTAAAACAATCGGGAGCCACCTACCAGCGGTGCATGCAGGCTTGCCTCAAGGGGCAACTGGGTCGCAACATCCAAGTCTATGTCGACAACATAGTAATCAAAACCAAGGAGGAAGCCTCTCTAATCGACGACTTGCACGAAACCTTCGCCAATCTCGATCGTTACCGGATTAAGCTCAATCTGGACAAATGCGCCTTCGGCGTACCATCTAGGCAACTGCTCGGATATCTCATCTCCGCAAGGGGGATTGAGGCAAACCCGAAAAAGATAAAGGCCATACTGTCCATGGAGAAGCCAAAGAACATAAGAGGCGTCCAGCAACTAGCCGGACAAATCGCGGCCCTCAGTCGATTTATCAGTGGAATGGGAGAAAAGGCACTGCCCTTCTATCAGCTCCTCTGCAAAGCTGACAAATTCGAGTGGACCAATGAAGCGCAAGAAGCATTCGAAGATCTCAAGCGCCTACTATCCACCTCGCCAGTACTGGTGAATCCACGAGAAAGGGAACCACTACTGCTGTACATCTCCGCTACTAACCAAGTGGTTAGTACAGTGCTCGTCGTCGAGCGGGCCGAGGAAAACAAGGTCCATGGTGTACAACGCCCGGTATACTACCTCAACGAGGTCCTCACGCCAACAAAACAGCGGTACCCGCACTACCAGAAGCTGGCGTACGGCGTCTTGATGACCCGCCCAGCGACTGCGCCATTACTTCCAAGAACACCCAATCGTGGTAGTTAGCGATGCCCCATTTGTACATATCCTCAACAACCCTGACGCCACGGGGCGAGTCGCGCTTTGGGGAATCGAACTGTCTCCACGAGACATCACATACGAAAAGAGCGACGCAATCAAGTCACATGTTCTCCCTGACTTCCTCGTGCATTGGATGGAAAACCAACTCCCAGATAAGCCAGATATGTCCTACCTCTGGACAAAGCACTTCGACGGATCCAAGCGGAAAGATGGAGCAGGAGCAGGTGTCATACTGACATCACCTCAAGGAGACAAACTGAAATATATCCTGCGAATGCAGTTCACAGCCTCAAACAACGAGGCTGAATACGAGGCCCTGTTGCACGGGACGAGGATGGCAAAAGCCTGCGGCGCAAAGAGGCTCATCATATATGGCGACTCCAAGCTGGTCGTCAACCAAACAATGCACGAGTGCGACGCACTGAACGACAACATGATCGTGTACCGCGACCTCTACGATACACTCGAAGGAGACTTTGACGGTTGCGAGTTGCGACACGTAGGTCGCGAAAGCAACGAGGAGGTGGACGCACTCGCCAACATAGGCTCTACCTGCGCCCCCATACATCCTAGGGTATTTCTCGAGCGCATCTGCGAACGCTCCATCAAGCCAAAGGCCGCAGAGAAGAAAACAAGCGCAGCAACGGACTCGGGGGCTACGCCACCCAATGAGCCAATGACACTCGATGACTTGGAGCTTGACACAGGACTCGAGGGATCAATGAGCGTCATGATGATTGAACAATCCTGGATGCAGCCGTACATTACGTACCTCCTCAGCAAGCGCCTACCGGACGACCCGACAGCCGCACGGCACATTGCGCGACGCTCTAAGGCATTTGCCGTTATCAACGACGAATTGTATAAATGCAGCATCACAGGCGTGTTACAACGATGCGTCTTCCTGGCCAATGGAAGAGCAGTCCTCCTCGACATCCACGAAGGGACCTGCGAGCACCACCCCGGCAGTCGCGCCCTCGTTGCCAAAGCTCTACGAGCTGGATTTTACTGGCCAACGGCCATGCGCGACACCAAGGACATAGTACAAAAGTGCAATGCTTGTCAGCGATTCGCGGACAAGCCACACGCACCAGGCGCAGAACTACGGCCTATTCCATTGGCCTGGCCCTTCGCACAATGGGGGCTCGACATGGTGGGCAAGATCCCAAGGTCCTCGCAAGGAGGCTACGTCTACCTCTTGGTCGCAGTCGACAAGTTCACCAAGTAGATTGAGGCCATGCCAGTGACCAAACAATCAGGGCACAACACGGTCAATTTCTTCGAGTCCACTGTGTACCGCTTCGGCGTGCCGCACAACATCATCACTGACAACGGGACGAACTTCATATCCAAGGAGTTCCAAGAATTCTGCGGAAACCTGGGGATCAACATCAGTTACGCCTCAGTCGCGCTTCCACAGACCAACGGTCAGGTGGAAAAAGCAAACGGGCTCGTCTGCAGCGGCATCAAGAAGCGACTCCTTCGACCACTCTGGAGCCTACATACAACTCCAAACAGCGCCACGGGCTACACGCCATTCTTTATGGTGCACGGAGCAGAAGCAGTACTACCCGCCGAAGTAAGGTACAAGGCGCCGCGCGTAGTCGCTTACAACGAACAAGAGTCCTCTCTTGCACTCGAAGACTCTGTCGACCTCCTCGGCGAGGCAAGAGAAATCGCCGCAAAAAGATCCACGATCTACCAGCAGAACCTGCGCAACTACCACAGTAGAAGGCTTTGCCCCAGATCCTTCGTCGAAGGTGACCTAGTCCTGCGACTGAAGCAGCAGGGGCATCTCAAGCTCGAATCCCCCTGGGAAGGACCGTACGTGATTACAGAAGTAATCCCAGGTGGCGCCTATCGCCTTCAAGATTTAGCGACAGGAGTCGCATACTCCAACCCTTGGAACGTCGCACAACTGCAATGCTTCTACCCCTAGTTGTTTTACTTTTTACATCGCAAATAAGGCTACTCAGCCAAGGCTACTTAGCCACACATTGTACCTCGTACTGCTCTTCAAATAAATAAAAGCTAAATGCCCCAAAACTCTGTGTTTTTCTTTCACTTTTATCAATTTTATACTCGGGGGCTACGCCACCCTACCTACATATGTTCTTCGAACCAATAAACGCGATATCCTGAGTAGCTGGCACATTAATCGAACCCCTTAACGCAAACTCAACCCAGCCGCAACGCGCCTGGCACGTTGACAAAGGGATGGCCAGGCTAGCGAAAAGGACTCGCATAGTGCAACGCACCTGACGCTGACAAAGCTGTTTATACACATTCGACAATAAATTATCTACAACATATATATGAACTTTACAACACAAATACACTTATGTGCAGGATACAAATCTAGCTACTGCTGCAACAGAAGAACATTGGTTTGTTCCTCGAAGAAGTCGACAATCTCCTCTGCTGGACGGTCCACCGCCTGATAGTGTGGCACCATATTCCAAGCAGATCCGGCTGGTAGCGCTGGTGGCCCGGAAGCAATGGCGGCGACATCCACGTCAGGCCTGTGCAATCGCACCATCGAGAGGGCAGCCTAGGCACCAGCCACCAGCTGCTGCCTCACGCACTCGCGAACCGCGGACGTATCTTGAAATTTGGCCAGGAGAGCCAGCAGGCTTGATGGAGTGTCATCCAATGGGAACATCGCCCAATAGATGTTCTTCAAACATGACTGCGACTTCTTCAGGAAGAGCAGCACTCGCGAAGCGCGATCCTGCAGGGTCGCCAATGCAGTCGCACGATCATGATCTACCCAGAAGTATCCACTCTCTTGAAGTTGCTCCTGGGTGAGATCATGAAGGCGGATGGCAATCCTATCCCTCTCCTCCTGCAGACGGCATGCGCTAACAACTACACGAAGCAGCACCAACAGCATGAGTACAACGTACCATTGCGACTAACTACAAAGGAAAAGATGAGGACGAGCAAACTAACACTTAAACTGGTCGCCCAGCCGCGTCACCTCGCCAAGCAGATATTGCTCGCGGACGGCGGATTTTTCCGCCTTCGACTTCCACACGTCCGCATTACCACGGATCAGGGGCAACTCACGCTCCAGCTGCTTCACGCGATCACGAAGTCACAACAGCAAGGATAGCTCCTCTACCCTGGAGAGCATTGGTGCTACTGTCTCATCAAGAGATGGCGAATCCTGGTTTTCCCCCACAGGACCACTCGATGTGCCCTACCACAAGTCAAGACAAAAGCAAATAAGACGACCAAATCAACACAAAGGCAAGGGGAACAGACGCATTCAAGATAAGCATAAGTGTTTACAAACACACTCGCCAGCAGGCACGTCCTTAGACTAAAAGGACAACTGATCAATTACTACAACAAGTTAACTACGTAGCAGCTGACTTCTTCGACTTAGACACCTTCGGGGGCTTCATCAAGTCCGTGGCAGTATCAGATGCCACAGACTTTCTGCCGGCCCCTGAGGCCGAAGCTTTCGCCGCCTTCTTTGCACGTTGGAGCTCCTCCGAATACTTGGCAACAGTATTTATCAAGGAATGGCCATATTTGGCGCAAGCGGTCGCAAAGGGAGCGAAGACTACCTGCTGACCATCCGCGCCAACAGGCATCGCCTTCGACACATCAGAGGGATATATCTCGACTCCGTGGGCTTGCACCATGGCGAGTGACATCGTCGCACCAGCCGCACGGAGGGAGTTCTTGTAAGTAGCAGGCACACCCCCGACGAGTGACTCCACCAGCTTGTCCATGTTATCGACCAGCTCCGCCTTCGGAATCAACTCCTCCCGGAGGCGACTAAGGGCGACCTTGGCCTTGGACAATGTATCCTGAATGGCGGCGCTTTGGTCCTCGACCGCAGATACCACGCCGGCCAGAGTGTCATCATGACGAAGGGCCTGCGGGTCAAAACTCAAGTCGCCAGCATCTACACCAAAAATACACACATGGATCAAACTTCTAGTGCCACCAGCAAAAACTCTAGATGCAGAGAGGAACATCAATAAAATATCTACCAGTAAAGGTACCTGAGAGGGCCTTGGCGATTGAGAATAGTTTCTCTTCGAACAAATTTTCCCTGGCCGCAAAGGAGGCGCGCAGATCCTCTTCGCGCCCCTTCACAGCTGCGGCTAATGTCTTCTCCAACGTGGCGATGTTGCGCAGTATAGCGTTATGCTCAGCTACATGGCAGTTAATAATTGGCTATTAGTCGATTGTACCAAAACAGAGAGAAGACAAAAAGAATAAGTGTAGAGCACTCACTTTCGACCACGCGGTGACGCGTCTCCAGCATTGCATGCTGGCGACCCGTCACCATCACCTGCTCCGCCACCTGCGCGGCTTCCTTTACAAGGAGCTGTCACACAAAACAAGGAGTCAGAAGAGGGCAGCAGAAGGTGTTGACAGCCACATTAAAAAACAAGGAAAGATATACTTACATGGTCCTCTAGCGACTCCGAAGAAGTTTGCTGAACCGTCATCCGAGCAACCATTCGATGCTCCCCTATGTGAGGAGAGCTCGAAGAATTGTGCCCGGAGTGGGCCGCCGCCGGAGGAGAAGGAGCGCGCTCGACTTCTACTTTGGCCCTTGAGGTCGCGACTCCAGAATCCTTCAAAAACTCGACGTCGCCAGAGGATGACGACGCCTCTTGGCTATAAGACCAAATCCACATTGAGAAAAGGAAAACTCCAAGGAAAATCTAACAAGTAGAAAACAGAAAAGAATTAGTGAACTCGCAAATTTACCAGTCAAAGTTGTCAAGATTAAACGTGGCCTCCCCTGACTCTGACGAAGACTCCTTCGGCAATCGCATCTTCTTGCGAGAAGATGGTGCCACAGCCCTCACAAGAATGGCGGGAATTGGCGATTCCACGCCAGCAGCTGTGCCTTCTAGAGTCGAAGGAGTCGACGCATCGGAATCCTCGCTACGCGAACGCTTGCGAGTATCCGGGCTCTCGGACTCGGGGGCTTCCTCTTCCACATCAGAAGGGACAGTCGACTCAGACTCGTCCTCTTCCAAAGCTTCGCGAGGAATAATACCCTTAGGGAGAGGAGGCATACAAGACGACACCGCCCAATCCTGCATAAAGATAGTGAAGATCAGCAAACAGAACAGGTAAGCAACAGAAAAAGCAATCGCGAAAATAAGCTACTGCATAGCACAACTGTACCTTAGGAGGAGGATTCGAAGCATCGAAAGGAGGAACGACTGGCTCATTCGGAAGCACATCCTTGAAGGTGTACTTCGTGACTAGTCGCACCCTCTTATCTACCTCACTCGCGGACATGCCATCGGCAGACACGCGAGTGGTATCATCAGCGCCACCCCATTGAAACATGGGATGGACTCTAGCCTCGAGAGGCTGGATGCGACAACGCAGCCAAGTCCTGAAAAGGGCGCAGCCTCCCTCTTCCGCGCCTATGCGACTCTCGAGGTCGCAGACGCGTTGATATAGCACGTCTGTCTCTGCGAGTTCGGCAGGCATGACCACGTTCTTCCAAGAACGCATCTTCTTACAGGGAGTCGCGGGATCGAAAGGCGCGAGTCCAAAGTGCTCGTCCTTGGCCTTCTGGTCGCGAACATAGAACCATTTGTCCCTCCATCCCTGGACGGACTTGGCAAGCTTGATGTCGAAGTAGGTGGCGGACGGGTCGACATGGATTCCACAACCACCTACGTCGTTAACTAGAGAGCCAGAGGCGGACTGACACTTCAGTTTAAATAAGCGTTTGAAAAGGCCAAAGTGCGGCTCGATTCCGAGCCAGCACTCGCAAAGAGTGATGAAACAGGTGATGTGGAGAATCGAGTTTGGGGACAGCTGATGGAGCTAGAGCCCGTAGAAACAAAGGATACCCCTAAGAAAGGGATAGAGAGGCAAAGAAAGGCCGCGAATGACGAATGCAAAAAACATCACTCGAAAACCAGCGGGAGGCACAGGAATGGTCTCACCACTAGGGACGCGCTAATCGGTGACTGCTGCAGAAATAACTCCGTCTTGGTGAAGAAGACAGAGATTCGACGCCTTGATGATAGAAGGGCGCCATGCGCCATTGGTCACGTGGGTGCCCGCGACTTTCTTTTTCCCACCGGCGGCACTGGTGCCTGCAGCAGCAGGGCCACCCTTCTTCTTCGTCGCGGCAACGGTGGCCGCGGATTCAGCGGCAGCGCCTCCTTTCTTCTTTTCCATTACACGCGGAAATCGAGGAGGCACAGTTAATAATAAGATTATGCACGCACAATCAAATCAAAGTCCGAAAGTGGGACCCACCGCTCGTCACGTCTCGTCAAAATCGCTCACACGGACAACTGAGGTCATGCAAGCATCAGCACTGACGTCATCAAAGGCAACTTTAGTCCTTGCTGGAATCTTCGACTCCACCAAGCACTCGGGGGCTACTCCCATAGGGAGCGCTGGCCGCGCACCCTACGATTTTTCTTTTCTTATTGCAGGGATATAGGTAATCACAATCAAACCGAACCACTCGAATCACGGTTCGACTATGGGCATGGGTTACTCCCATAGGGAGCGCCAGAAACAATTTCGACTGAAACAAGCAAGCAAAAGACGACAGCAGTCGCAAACGTGTTTTAGTCCCTGCTTGAGTCTTCGACTGAAACAAACAAGCAAAGACGACAGTAGTCGCAAAAATTCTTTAGTCCCTGCCTGAGTCTTCGACTCAACCAGGCACTCGGGGGCTACTCCCATAGGGAGCGCGGGCCGCGCACCCTATGATTATTTGCACAAAAATTTTGTGTTGATAACATCCACACTCGCAGATCATGGCGACACTGCCTCATAATTTTCCCTGCAAAGAGACTACGTCTCCTGGGTCGCCTGAATCGTCTCCGCGATGATAAAATTCTGATGCCGCGCTTACAGCGTGAAGGTAAGACCTGAATAAGGCCTGGCAACGCATTTAACTACGCACTACCAGAAATATATCCGTGCCTGTACTACTAGGAAACAGGCTATTAGTGGCGCACCCGAAATGCTCATCCGTGGCGCACTAGCAGTGCGCCACGGGCCTTGCGCTACGGCTATCTCTCAGCCGTGGCGCACTGCCTAGTGCGCCACGGTTGTGTAGAGATAGGCGTAGCGCACCTCCTAGTGCGCCACAGAAGTTTTGGATGGTGCGCTACCCCTGGGATCTTCTATGGTGCACTACCTAGTGCGCCACTAAACTTCCATAGTGCGCTTTAGGTGTAGTGCGCCACAGAAGGTAGACCATGTGTGCCACAGATGTTTTTTTGTTTTTTTTAATTTCCGAGCCAGATTATATGCAATACAGATTATATACAATATTACAGCAGATATACACACACAGATACAAGATATACAATTATATATATAAATACTCAATATGAAAAACAAGATTGAAACAAATACATATAGATAAGTCTCATACATGAATACATAGTCTAAGTTACATTGTTTCGATCATGTTACAAAGTAGTAGTTGGTGACATGCTAATACATGTGTCGATCGAACAAGTTAGAGCTCAGAAGCTCGCCTAGACATCTAAACTAGCTAGCTAGACACAAACGCGGGATAAATAACCAAAGAAGATAAGCATGATCACCGCCGCGACGAAGGTGTAGGTCTTCATCCGGTTCCTTGTCCTAACTCCCGCTAGATAGTGCGTGTATCTAGCTTCCGCCTCCGCCATAGTGTTGTACCCTTTGTAGCTATTGCCGCTGAAACGGTGGACCTGTCTCCGGCAGTCTTCCCAATCATCGTAGACTCCGGGAACCCGTCCCTTGTACACGACGTACCACGTCATCTATAAGTTGACAATAATAATTAACCGACTATTGAAAAAAACATATATAATTAAAGTCGCATATGAAGATACACTTATAGAAAGTACTCCTATATAGTGTGCCACGACATTTCAATCATCGGCATTATTCTCGAAAAAGACCAAAATAACTCAAAAAGCATGCCTCATATATATACATAGGTCGTTGGACACAGGAATATGCTACGATGGAACCGTACGCCAAGTAGGATGCACAACACCTAGACTTGTGCATAGCACAAGGCATACAATCCCATCGTAGCACATTCACATATATAGTGTGCCACGACATTTCAATCATCGGCATTATTCTCGAAAAAGACCAAAGTAGCTCGAAAAGAATGCCTCATATATAACTAACTAGGTCGTTGGACACAGGAATATGCTATGACGGAACGGTTAGCCAAGTAGGATGCACAATTCCTGGACTTGTGCATATCACAAGGCTAATATCCCGTCATAGCACATTCACATATATATTGTGCCACGACATTTCAATCATCGGCATATTCTCGAAAAAGACAAAAATAACTCGAAAAGAATGCCTCATATATATACATAGGTCGTTGGACACAGGAATATGCTACGATGGAACGGTGATCCAAGTAGGATGCACAAGACCTGGACTTGTGCATATCACAAGGCTCACAGTCCCATCGTATCACATTCACATATATAGTGTGCCACGACTTTCAATCATCGGCATTATTCTCGAAAAAAGAGTAAGGAAAAAAAGAAGGACCAAATTGAGCAAAGGACCAAAGAGTAAGCAAAAAAACCAAGCATTGATTGATATATAATAATAATAAGCAAAATAAGTTCACTTGTCGTCCACACACACACACAAAGGTCATCTATAGTTTGTAACTACAACTAGGCCAACATCAAGCCTTCTGGCTCGGCTTAGGGAACGGGAGGATGCCTTGTCTCGTCATGAACTTCCTATAGTCACCCTGCATCTCTAGGCGATCTTCTATGTCACGGTTATTCGTGATATTTCCTCCGTAGAAGATCCCCCCGAAGTCATGACATCACGAAAGATGATTGCCCCAAACTGCTGCTGGATGCGATACATCTCTTGTCTAATATCCGAATCATTGATCTTGGCCTTTGCTTCGGCCCACTGTTTGAGATGATCTGGCAGCATAGAATTCTGCTGGTCAAGTAGGAACGCCCTCATGTGATGGAGTGCATAGTAGGCTTCCTTCTTACTGTTTTCCGGCTGCTTCACACAGGGGAACTCCGTTACGTGGTTGAAGACGTGCCTGCCGAACTTGACCTTCTTACGCACGAAGCTGGTGCCTTCCGTTGAGGCAAAGCCAGTGAGAGCATCATCCAGAACTTCCTTGATCTTGTCATAGTTTTTCTTCTTTTCTAGACTCCCCGAGTCAAAATACGTGGCGTGGGAATGCTTCGGAGATAAGGAGATGAGCGTGCAGTGTTCATCTCTGCGCAAAAAATTCAAATGGAATGTGTTGGAAAAAGAATGATGATGATCTAATAAAGCCAATCGACGGTGGCGAGTGAATAACGACATACTCGGGAAAGTAAGGCACGAGAATGTATTCCTTTGTCTTGTTCACCATGAGGATTCTTTTTAGGTACGAGGCCACGATACGTCGTTCGGCGAGGGAACCCAAGCAGCCATCACGCATGTAGTAGGGGTCCACTATAGCGATGCCCGGTGTGTTCTCTCTAATGATCTGCGTGGCCAGGCTAAGAGAAGAGAGACGGACCATGGTATAGTGCAGCAGGTATAGGTGGAACATATTGAAGATGTCCTCGAACCGCAGGAAGAACAGATCCGCGGGGGCAGTGTCGACGAAGCCCAAGCCTGGTGGCACCTTAACCACGAATACCGGGTGCGAGGGATCTTTCCCCGATAGAAGGCGTCTCTCTATCGTCAGCACGCCGTCATGCACACTCTGCAGTTCCGAACTGGCGAGCTTCCGCAAATTCTTAGGTAGCATGGGCTCACCCGCCACATGAATCCTCCACATAATACCCTCGGGTCTTGGTGGCCCGTCCCGAAACCTGATCGGATTCGCAGTTGTTGACGCCACCGGCTGGCTCGAGCTGCTAGATTTTCTTTTCCTGCCCTTTTTTCCTTTTGGAGAGCGGGCAGGCACCGCAATCTGAGCACTGGCCGCCCTATGTAGTTTGTCAGGGCTTAGAATAAAGGGCCGGTTGGTTGTATCAGCTGGCTCTGTAAAGGCGCAAGCTGGAGGCGTCTCCTGAGAACTAAACAGACGCTTGGTGATAGTGGCTTTCTCTGTGGGGCCACCAACTAGGTCTTCTTCGTTGCCAAACTGAGTGCTGAAGAAGTGATCATTCCAGTCTTCGTCGTCCTCGGCCGGATACTGCGCCATGTGCATATCATCAACATGATCATCCGACCCACCGCGTGGAGGTGACGGCGAGGGCGGTAAGGGGGCCTTGCCACCGCTTGTCGCTGGCACGACAGGCGGTGCTGTTGTCTGTGGCGTGATGGCCCCCGCCGTCCCCAAACGGATCATGCTCTTTGGCCATAACAAGAATAAGCCGAAGCAACTTCTGAGGACAGACGGCTCTTCTTCATCCGCTCCTGGGGGTTGAATGGGAGGTTCCAGGTCGTCGCAGCCCCTTAGCACCCGACTAATTTTAACCCTGTGCACGCTATCTGGCATCGGCTTTGAGTGGAACGTGCGCTGCAAGGGTTGAACGATGGTACCCTTGGCAACATCCCTCAGCTCGTTGTTCACGTAGCATAAGAGAGTGCAAGGAACATCCGTCTGCGGAAAACATGTACGGCGTCGTCAGAGCGAGATGCCATAAGAGTAATAGATGGCATGAAAGGCGGTAATTAAAGCAATTTGTTTATCGTGATGGCGTCGAGATCGGCTAATGTCGACGCACCGCATACAGTGACGTGCGTGCAAGAGACGGAAGGGCTGCTTGATGGCGTGGTGCTGGCCGCCGGTGTATTCTCCCTACCGACGGGTGCTTGGAGCTCCGGTGCCGCCGCGACGATGGCAGGGGGGCACCAACATGTAGTCCGGCGCCGCGGTGATGGCAGGGGGAGTCACCAACACTTGCGGCACCACGGTGCTAGCTGGCGGAGTCACGAACACGTAGTTCGCCTGATTCGTCGGCGCCGCGTTGTTCGAGTGGCTGCTGACCATGCTTGGAATTGGGCACGGCCCTACTCGACCACCCGCACTCCAGTTCGCTATTGACTCCACCAAGGTAGGCAGGAAGGACGTGAGGGTGATTGCCACGTTGTCTTGGACGATCTGCGAGATCCGCGCCACTTGTGCCTTAAGTTCTTGAACCTCTTGGTTTTCCTCCTCGCTCCTTCCCGACGGCGCCACATGCATCCTCGGCGGTGGACCAAAATGATCCACCCAATTCTTACCCCCGAGGCCGGCCAGACGGCCAGCCGACGACGGCTTCTTCGTAACCGGCTCTATTTTCTTGGCCCGGTTCATCGCCCTGTTAAAAGGGTTATCCCACCGGGTGGCCGCCGTCGACCCCTGGGATGAGGAACCCTGGGATCCATGACTAGCAACAATTTCCTCCTCCTGCAGAAGAAGTAACAGTGAATCATTTAGATCATCGATTAGATTGCAATCGTGTTGATCCGCGGTAATTAGATTATACTTACCACAATTTCCTCGAATTCCTTCACCGCAGGATCCGCGGTGAGTTGTTTGGTTTTTGGGTCCACATGGTAACGGGCCCTGATGAAGTTTCAAACCTGCCCGGGTTTGAATTTAGCAAAGGGGTTTTCTATCCCCTTGGATCTATACTCTTCGTCCTCCTTATTCCATTTGGCCTCCGCGGTTCTGTATCCACCAGATCCGAGATGGTGATGACCTATATTCATCGCCTGCAGCACCTTTCCCTGATTACTATTGGCCAGGGCTCTTTCGGATTCACACCTCTCCTTGAACTCCTGGAACTGATCTTCGGTGATCTGCGGGTCAATCTTCTGGATCTCCTCGAGACTTTTGCCTTCTTTATAGATCTTCTTCTTTATCCGAGTTCTCCAGATGGCCAGGGCGGTGCTCATCTTTGTGAGAAGGGATTTGTTTACTTCGTTCCCATGATAATTTGTGTTCTGATACTTAGCAGGGAACTTGTATCTGGCGTGCAGCTTCTCGAAGAGGAGTGTGCGCAAGTGGCCATTATCTTTATGATGGAGATTCTCGGTGTTGATCGAGATGGTTGTCCGGGTGATCGCCGCCACTTGCCCACCGTACCCTTTGACGACAAGGGCGGGCTCCAAAGGAACCCCTGATGGGCTCACTTCGGTAATTTCCTCCCTTACCATGCCGACCGTGTTCGGGCGCCGGTCCTTCGGCTTCTTCTTCTTCTTAGGAGGGTTGCTACCACTCCCTGTGCCATCGCCGCCATCAGTGATTTCATCGTCCGCCGTTCCTTCGGCTTCTTCCTCCGCGTCTTCCATCTCATCATCCTCGCTCTCTAAAGGATGGTATTCTTCATCGTCTTCTAGCCGCTGGGCCGCCTCCCAGAATGTCAATTGTTTATTCGGAGGTCTGAGTTCTCCTTCAGTGCTGATGCGCTTAGAACATCCAGCCTCGTCGTTGTCACACATCTTTGCACTAATAAAAAACAAATAATTGGTTAAATGCACGGAAAAATCCGGCATGACCTTTGCTAATTTTCTTAAACTAGGAGTGCCCGATTTCTGCCGAAACGGAAGTTAATCAACATTCTGGCAAAAATCGTGACTCGTTTCATACAAGAACCTGCATACACACATAATAAAGTGCTTCATATACAAGCACAAGCACAATGACATCAAACTTCCATTTTACTACAAATAAATAATTGATAGCAGCAAATAAAACCCAAGAAATTGACAGCAGCAACTAAAACCCAAGCATACATGTTTCTGTCAACTGACAGCAGCAATTGACAGCCAGGTTTTCTTTTACTACTTCATTTTGTCATGACAGCAGCAATTGACAGCAATTGACAACAACTAAAACCCAAGCATAAATATTTTGCATTACCTAGAGGCGATTCCTCTCTGTTAGATGGGTATGTGTACAGCGAGGGATACACCAGTAACAAACAATAATGTAATGCCACACGCAAAGGACACTGTAGATTAAAATTCACCAATCTCTCCTTACATTGACATGTATCAGGATTAAGTCAATGTAAGGAGAGATTGGTGAATTTTAATCTAGTCTACACTCACGCAAAGGACACGGTAGTATTATTATTACCATGGCTTCACAGTCAGGCTTTTACTAGTCTACACTCACGGTTTACTGTTAGTAGTACAGACTTAGGGACCATTTTCTGATCTCACATTGTGTAACATTAATCAATAGATTTCGGATCAAGCTGAGAAGGATTAATGGCTGTGCTCTAACCAAGGATGAGGCTATGAGCACCCAGCAGCCATACAAATCCTATCCCTGCACACCCCCTCTTATTTCCCCCCTCTCTTCCTGAGCCAAACAATTCTCATTTCCCTATCCTCCCACCACTACTACCACTGAGCTACTATCCCCTTCAAGGAGAGGGCAAAGAAGAACGCATATACACTTTGTTGCTTGGGTTGCAAGGTTGTAACAACTAATCCAGCTGCAATGGCTCTGAGGCTGTGGGCAAGCTCAGCTGCCAATGCCCTCAAGATTTCAAGCAGTGGAGCTAGGGCTGCTGCCCCTGCCTACTCTATCTCCAGATACTTCTCCACTGGTACAGTCTTTCTATGCGTAGCTAAAGTAGAATTCTGCAGTATAGGATGCTATATCACTTTTTGGGTAGAGAGCACATGCTGAGTGCAATGTTCTTGCTCTTTTACATTATTTGTAGACCAACTCTTTCCACTCAATACATTGTCGTGGCTTTCTATTTGTATTTTATTTCCTAGCCTTTCTCGATTCATCACAGTATAACACAAATGTTGAGCCTGATAAGAGAGAAACAAACACATCTATAAACACCTACCATATTTATATGATAGAGGAATAACCAGGAGGAGGAGCTATAGTTCCAGGAGTTCCAGGGCAAGGTCAAGGAGGAATAACCAGCAACTGCAGACACTAGGGTAGCAGGCAACAACAACACAAGGCAACAACAACACAAGGTAAACCTCCAATCTTTTGATCCAACACTTGATCACATACATGTATATACAATATTTGTTGGGAAATATCCTCAGTAATCATGCAAGAGACATGGTCTGCACATCATAGGATCTTTAAGAAAAGGGGCAGTAAAATAGCACTTGTTCAAACTTCAGCCTAGGTCTCAGACTGTGCATCACTGACCCAAGTTGATACTTTATAGTTTTTAAACTAGATACCAGCCATTACAAAAAATGGTTTTCTATTGGGCACATCCCAAATTTTGGGTAGCACCTCACTAGAAATTAAGATAAAAATCATCTGTCTATCATTAACCCATCTTATGAAAGTCACCATAAGCCAAATACATTAGTCACTTTCCTAAAAAATTCATTTAGGAGCCAATTTTTTTCTCTCTAAGATCATTGCAGCAAATTCTCAAAGAGTATTGCTTATATATTTCCAATTCTAGTTTTTGTGTACCATCAGGATAAAATCCTGAATGAAACTTCTTCCACAATTTCCCTTTACTCAAATTCTATTATAGGAAAGGCAAACAAAACAGGGTATATATCTGGCACAAGCAAAACAGGGTATATACACTGTATCTGGCACAAGCAAACACTATGCAAATGGAGGCTTCACTGAATCTTGACTGCTAACTAAATTCACTGTATCTTGACTGCTAACTAAATTCACAAGCAAACACTATGCAAATGGACACTAATTATGATGTTTCAGGAACAACCGAGTATTGACTGCTAACTGAATCTTGAAGCAGAGAGGGAGAGAGGGAGAGACAGGGGAGGGAGAGGCTACTGAACCCTAACCATGGCCTGCAGAACCCTAACCATGGCCTGCAGAGAGAGGGGAGAGAGGGAGAGAGAGGGAGAGAGAGGGAGAGAGGGAGAGAGGGAGAGAGGGGAGAGGCGACGCTCACCTCTGACGGGCGGACGACGGGCGGACGACGGGCGGACGACGACGGGCGGACGACGGCGGCCTCCACCTCTTGAGATGCGGCGGCTGCTCCTCCTCGGACACGGGCCTCCTCCTGAGACGCGGGCGGACCTCCTCCTCGGACATGTACGGGCGGACCTCCTCCTCCTCGGGCGCGGGCAGGCCTCCTCCTCCTCAGACGCAGCGGCGGCGGATCGAGAGCGGCGACGGCGGTCCTTCGGCTTCGGGCTGAGAGATGGAGAGATGGGGATGAGAGAGGGGGTCGGGCACCACGTGTGGATAAAGCCACTTAGGCGTAGCGCACTGAGCCATAGTGCGCTACGGATATCTGTAGCGCACTATGGGCTAGTGCGCTACGCCTATCGGCTTCTAACTACTGCATAAGAGAACTATAGCCCCACTAGCTAACAACTATACTAGCCTATCCCACTGGTTCTGCCCACTACTCTATTCTAAACCTGAGAGCACCCAGGTTCGAATCCTGGTGCCCCAATTTTTTGTTTTGATTTTAAAAATACTTTTAAATATTCCAAAAAATGCCCAAAAGTGGTGATATATGCCATAGAAGTTTTATTTTGATTTTAAAATACTTTTAAATATTCCAAAAATGCCCAAAAGTAATAATATTCCAAAAATGCCCAAAAATATGATTTAAAGTATAACTAAATTTCATAATACTTTGTCCATGAATATTACAATCTTTTTCGACCACGCGTTTACAATATTTTTTGAGCTAGCGTTTTACAATCTTTTTTCCCTTCTTTGTCGCGGTTGAATAATTTAGCCCCGGCACTTTAATGTTTCTTCTTTCGAACGGGCTAACTTTTTTGGGTAGGGTTGTCCTTTTTCTTCTTGTGATGTATGTTGCTGCATCGTAGTCGTCGTCATCTTCAATCTTTGGATCGCCGTACTGGTCGAAGTCTTGCTCGTTGGCGACTCCATCCATTCCGATGATGTTTCTTTTTCCTCTCCTCACGACAACACGGCTAGGCTTTGTCGGGTCGGTAATGAAAAAACATTGGTCCACTTTGGTAGCCAGTACCCACGGTTCATTTTTCGCGGCCACGTTTGCACCGGCGGCCTTGGATTTGGCTGCTTCGGGTATAACCATGGTTGTGAAATACCGGTCTTCTCTTTCGACGCTCTTTGCCCATCTGACACGGAACATCGGCACCTTTTCTCCACGGTAGTCAAGCTCCCAGATCTCCTCGATTCTTCCGTAGAATCTTTCCTTCACGTTGTTATCGGTGTAGAATTCCGACGTTACGCCTGAGTTCTGATAATCACACTTGTTGTCCTTTTCCTCCGTGTAGAATGTGTAGCAGTTGATATCATACGCCTGATAGGTCACCAGGTTTTGCATCGGTCCCTGCGACAAGGTGAATATGATCTTTTCCGTGTCAGAAGAATGCGAGCGCGGGGGATTATCAAGGAGCGTCTGCCTAAACCAACTCGTGAAATCTGAGTTGTGCTCTTTGATTATTTCTCCCTGCGTCCTCTGTATGCCCCGGTCACTGTACTTCTTCTCGATTAACCTTTTGTGCTTCTGTACCCAAGGATCGACCAGTTCTAAATGCTGTAGCGCGACGAGGTTTTCTCGATCAAAGTCTGCGCGTCGAAAATCGAAGTCTGCATGCAGTATGCGACGACCCTCTCGGTGACCAGATCCGTCGAGCTTGCCAAGGTGTCTGTTGACGGGAAGACCGACAGGGTTCTCGATGTCTAGATAATTCGTGCAGAAAGAGATGCACTCTTCGGCCAGAAAGCCCTTGGCTATGCTTCCATCTGGACGGGACCTGTTGTGAACGTATCCTTTGATGTGTCCGTTCATCCTTTCGAACGCCATCATGCTGCGGAGGAACATCGGCCTGAGTTGTACGATGTCCTCCACGACATGGACCAGCAGATGCACCATAATGTCGAAGAATGCGGGTGGGAAGTTGACCTCAAGCTCACATAGTATCACCACGATCTCCTCCTGTAGCCTTCCGAGCTGATTCAAGCCAATCGACTTCCTAGAGACAACGTCGAAAAACTTGCATAGGCCAAATAACGTTTCACGGACGTGCTCGTCCATTATCCCTCTTAGTGCGACCGGAAGTACCTGCGTCATTAGCACAGTCGTGAGACTTCATGCCACTGAACCTCTGCTTCGCCTCGTCTAGCTATCTGCTTATCTTGCCCGCGTAGCCGTAAGGAAATTTGACTCCTAGAAGGCACTTGAAAAACTGTTTGATCTCATCCTGGCTTAGAGTGAAGCAAGAAGGAGGGCAGTAATATTCGTTCTTCTTGAACTTTTTACCCTTCCGACGACCTTGTGTCGTCCCCGACTCATGATCATCGTCATCTTCCTGATCATCAGGAGTAGTGCGTCCTTCGTAAAGCTCCTTCCGGATACCCAAGCATATCAGGTCGTGCCTTGCTTTCGGACCATCTTTCGTCCTATCTGGCATGTTGATTATGGTGGCGACCAGACTCTCGCACACGTTTTTCGTGATATGCATGATGTCGAGGCTATGAGGCGTGCGGAGAAACTTTCAGTATGGCAACTCCCAGAAAACAGACCCTGTTTTCCATACCTTCATCAGCGGCTTGTCTTGTTGCTGCCTCTTTCGCTTCTTTCCTGGCTTAGGACAATCTTTCCAGTTTTTCAGCAACTCTTCCACTTCTTCGCTGCTCCTACGCTCTGGGATTCCTCGGGTCTCTGATTTGCCATCGAACAGGTCTCCACGTTTTCTCCATGGATCATTCTTGCCGAGCCACCTCCGGTGCGCCATGAACACGGTTTTCGATGACCCTGGATCTTTCTCTAGTTGGAGATAGCTTGTGTTATCCATGCACCTAACGCATGCGCAGAATCCTTGGATAACCTGCCCCGAGATATACCCGCAACCTGGATAGTCTTGCACCGTAGTGACCAACGCGGCTCTCATAGTGAAATAATCTTGTGCGACGGCGTCGTAAGTATTGGCTCCAGATTCCCATAACGTGGCTAGCTCCTCTTTCAACAGCCCGAGATACAGATTGATGTCGGTACCAGGTTGTTTCGGCCCTTGAATTAGCATACTCATTTGTATGTACTTCTTCTTCATGCACAACCATGGAGGTAGGTTGTACATCCATACAAACACGGGCCAAGTGCTGTGCGTGCTGCTCTGGCTACCGAACAGACTGAGTCCATCGGTGCTCGCACCAAGCCTGATGTTCCTCGAATCTCCACCGAATTCTGGGAATTCGAGGTCCAATGCTTTCCACTGGCTAGCATCTGAAGGGTGCGTTAGCAGCTCATCCTTTTCGGGGTCATCATCATCTCCTGGCTTCTTCCTTTCCGCATGCCATCGCATGAGCTTCGCTTCCTTAGGGTCCGCGAAATAGCGCTGCAGACGAGGAGTGATAGGAAAGTACCATACCACTTTTCGAGGTGCTTTCTTCCCTTTCTTGTATCGACTCACGCCGCACACCGGACATGTGGTTTTCTCCGCGTCCTCGCCCCGATAAATGATGCAATCGTTGATGCATACGTGATATCTAACGTGCGGTAGATCGAGAGGACAGACGATTTTCTTGGCATCCTCGATACTAGTTGGACATGTGTTCCCCTCCGGGAGACGATCGTGCCAGAATGCCATCATATCGTCGAAGCTTGCGTTGCTCAATTTGTGCTTTGCCTTCATCTCCATAGCCTTGAGCGTTACATTCAACCGGGTATCATCGGGCCTGCATCCTTCATACAATGGAGTAACCGCGTCTTTCTCAAGTTGCACAAGCTTGGCTTTCTCTCTAGCGGCAGCCCTGGCGTTACTCGTCTGCTTGACAAGCAGCTCTTGCACATAAGGGTCCCGCACCCAGCCTGATGTTGTTCCATCATCGTCTGCTCCTCTGGCATCTAGATCATCATCATCCCGGTCTGCTTCCGCACCTTCACCATCTCCAGGAGACTCTTCATCATCTCGCCCGTTCTCGCCGTGATGATGATCATCGTCATGTTGGCCACCTTCACCGTCTCCATCGTCTACGTCATCGCTTATCCAACGAGTGTATCCATCCATGAAACCATGGCGGAGCAGGTGCGCCTGCAGATTCCCGGAATCTGGGTCGATCACCCAGTTGAGTTTGCATCTTCTGCACGGACATCTTATATCCGTCTTGTTATTTCGTATCATGTCGGCCGTCGCACATTTCAAAAATCTAGCCACAATGCCTTCTCTCATTATGCGGACCATTTTTGCCTGCACGGTGTACACGGTACAATTTTGAAGTCTATTAGAACCACATAATGAATGCATGCATGCAATGGTCGATAGAAAATTTTGGCATGACCTATCCTAAAATTAGGACCTTTGCGAAATGCCAAAATCTTGCCAAAATGGAAATGAATCAACATTTTGGCAAAACAAATGGCAACTTGTTCACATACAAACACAAGAGAGAGAGAGAGAGAGACCGATCCATACACACATGAACATATCATTATCCTCTCCATACACACATGCATGAGCATCATCGATACTCACCATATACACACACATATGACCATCGATCCTCTCCACATACACACATCATGAGCATCGATCATCTACATACATATGAGCACATCATCCATATACACATGAACACATCCTTACATGGACAACTTACCGAGATGAGAGACCGATCGCGAGAAAGATGGAAAGGAGAGGTGCGCGCGTCGACCGGAGAAGGATAGATGAGAGACCGGAGACCTCCTCTATTACTTATGTAACATCCAAAGCAAGTTTTACATGCTAAAAATGGTGAATGTGTGGAGAAATTGAGGTGGGAAGGAGAAGATCCCGACTAGATCTAAGGAGGAAGAAGAAGGGGAAAGTGAAGTGTGGGGTGGTGGATGTGGTCACACATGTGCACATAAAGTGCTGTCCTAAAGAAATCGACACATCCGTGGCGCACACGGCCCTAGTGCGCCACAGGGAGTACAAACATCTGTGGCGCACTATGCCATGTGCGCCATAGATGCTCCTACTCCCTGTGGCGCACTAGGCCGAGTGCGCCACAGAAGTTTGTGGTCGTTTCAGAGCAGAGGGGGGCATGCGCTTAGGCGTAGTGCACCAGCCCCATGTGCGCCACAGATGACCCTAACAACCATGGCGCACATGACTATAGTGCGCTACAGATGTTTGGCGTGCTGCCAACAGGGCCCTGGCCCACACACATCTGTGGCGCACTATAGTCATGTGCGCCATAGTTGTTCTAGTTATTAGTAGGGCACTGCCCACAGGTGAGCCACGCCTGTTTTAGCCGTGGGGCACTTCAACCATGTGAGCCACGGATGTGCTGATTACCTATAGCCGTTTTCCTAGTAGTGCTGCAGGCACGATGAACATGCCTTGACGGACGCGTCGAGTTCTCACACCCATATAACTGGAATTCGACTCCTGTAAGACCTTCGCGGCCTGAGTCGAATTACGCCAGCACTTTTCCGGATTCGAGTCCGGGGACTCGAGTTTGAGTAGATTGCGTTGTTTCACCCTAAGGTGGTTAACTGATACCAACACTTCGGCTATATCAGGCACGTATATCAACAATCCTATGACATAAATAAAAGCAGTCGAAAATGTACTCATTCAGGCACTCGAAGACTTTAAAAAGTCCCCAGTCAAATCTGCGATTCCACTGGACACTAGGGGGCTACTGACATGGGTATACCCTACAGGCACTCGAGTTTGGTATATACGGTCCAAATACATACAGGCCCACGGTGTCGCCAAGGCCTGGATGGAAGGACTCGAGTAACCTACGGACTCTCGATTGCTTGAAGAACAAGAAGAAGCTAAAGATAGAAAGATTAAAGGGAAAACCCTAACTTGTAACCGACTCGACCTGCTACCCGAGACCTAGCCTATCTATATAAAGGCTAGGAGGGGGCGGCGAGGAGGACACATGCAACCCTAGTTTCCACAACCTTCGCCAGATTACATCTGCGTACCATTTTAACTTTCGACTCCTTCGATAATTCCATGAGCAGACAAGCAGGAGTAGGGACTTCTACGAGGCCTGAACCTGGGTAAATCCTTTGTCTCCTGTGTGCTTGTTTGCTAGCCGATAGATGTCTCCAGCGCTCTCTCCTTCTCCAAAACCCAAGTTCATAACAATGGGCATTGATGAGTTAAACCCTCGTCACAAGTAATCAAGTAATGGAACAAACACAAAGAATGACAACTATGCTCTCAAGAAGGTGCTCAAAGAATATATGGAGACTCAACAATAGAAGAAAAAGGTTTTGAATAATTTTGAAAGGCTTCCAAATGTTGAAAGTATGGTACTCGTTAGCTTTGAGCTCTCATTGCCCCTATCATAAGCATCTTGAATGTGGTTAAGGTGAAAGTGACACAACTAAGAGGATATGCTTGACAAGTTATAAATCGAAGTCTCATACCCCTTACTTACGAAGACCGATCCTCATGCTACTCAACTTCAGTCACAAGTAAGCTCTTGTCATTGTAAGTACATACGTATCATAGAGAACCGCCAACGGGGTACCCCTTGCACATGACACGGGAGCTATCCCATGATCAAAATACAAGGCAAACAGACAATGAGCATCTCGGCGATCTTTTTATTTACTATGTGCATAGATTTTTATTGAGGATGCTTCATAGAATGCTCATTATGGTTATGCTGCAAGTTTCCACCATGATTAGGCATGGCTTAGGCTAGTGGCCCAGGCGTTTCTCTAACATAGATACAAACGCCATGATCTTACAAGTTCCACTTTTATTTCACACCGTCGGGATCCATAAGCAAAAGAACATGATATCAACTAGGTACCGAGTACCTATGAAGTGTTGAAAGCGGTCCCCATGATACATGGTTCTGCTAACTTCAACTCATAAAGTGCAAGCATATGCACAGCAAAGAAGGACGCAATGGTTCAGGTTTATTAAGTGCAAGAAAATAAAGTGTGCCATCAAGTTCGTGATAGCTTTATTAACTAACTTTCTCATAACAAGCAAACATTTTATTCGGAAGAAAACAAGGCATATTGAATATGTACAGAAGTAGCAAATGATGCTAATAGGTAGGTATGGTGGACACTTTGGAAATATTTGGTTTAGGGAGTTGGAAGCTTGAGTAAAACATACTCAGTGAAAGTGAAGGTTAGCAATAGTAAGGGAGCGACAAACGAGAGAGCAATAGCTGTCATTATCATGCTTGCAACAAAACAAGACTGCTCATGGCATGAAAGTGATTCAAGATCCACAAGGCAAAATAATTCATCGAGGCTTAACTGATTATTACATTCATGTGCATGCGTGAGCATGTGCCAAGTCAATTCAAATGAAACATTCAGTGGAGGATACCACGGTGTCATACCAATTTATGAATAGAGTAATGCAAGCAAACATTCATGAGGCATGCTACAAACTATTAGTGGGCTGGAGCTAATCACAAGAAAGCAAGAACTACTAAGCATCCAAAGATAACATACACCCTACATGAACGGACTAAGTAAGCTCACAATGATGAGTATATGTACAAAAATGAAGACAAATAGAGTTTGTTACCAGCCTCTCACCACGCCTCAAGTTGTCATTAATGCTCATTATTGCTCTTCACTTGTGTGGCTTGAATAATAATATGAAACCAATAATCCACTGAGAACTGCCGAACCCTGTAGCAAACTCGCAAAAACCAAAGAAGAACGACAAATATTTTTGATTTTTAAACAAGAACCAAAAGAGAAAAACAAGCAAAGCAAAATCTTTTTGGGTTTTTTGAATAGTTCAAACAAAGCAAAAAGGGAAAAGCAAACCAAAGAAAAAATAAGAAGCAAACCAAAGAGAAACAACAAAAATATTTTTGGTCTTTTTGTGTTTTTAGAAAGCAAAAGCAAAGAAGAACGAAAACTAAAAAGAGAATGAAAACATGAATATACAAAGTACCGACGCAACATGATATGGAGATGAGTGCGGTGTCGGCGTACCTCCCCCCAAGCTTAGGCGTTTGGCCTAAGTGGGAATCAATCCATGTACGAATAGGGGTTCCAAGCGGGCGGATCTTGGTAAGAATGGTCGTAACTGGGCCCATGAGAGGAAGAAGAAGCTCCCCAATCATAAGCGGGCTGCTGATATGAAGACTCTCCCTCATTCGAGGGCTGGACCGAATCATCCGTGACCTCCCTTCTAGTGTCCTGCTCATGTTGGGAGAGCTCTCCCAAGTACGTGTCAAGCTCCTCCTCAGTGAGGGACCATCCTTCCCTGTTATCAAGGTTAAACAAAACAGGTTCAGGCAAAAGAACAACACGCTCGGACTTTCTCTTTCTCCAACTAGCTTTGAGAAAGGTTATTTCATAAGAGAACTCACTCAAACTAGCCCACGAGGAAATAAATTTATGCTGTACCATGGAATTAAAATCAAGCCTCTCTATGGGAAACTGTAGGTCTAGATGATGAGGCACTAAACCATGTAATGCTAGTAAACGAGAAGCAATGAGGCCTCCACAAATTCCACCTTTCTCACGGTTAGCAGCAAGACGAAAAGCTATTAAAGAACCCAAGTTGTAAGACCTATCTCGTCTAAGAGCAGCAGAGATAAATGCTAGATCAAACGAAGATAACTTATTGACAGTTTTCCTAGAAAGAACACACTTGGCAATAAAGTAGGCAAAGTAGCGAATGGAGGGAAGATGAATGTTACGGATTTTTCCATTCTCCTTCGAGAAGCTACCCCCTTGACAAATTTCTGCGTATAAATCCATGAGTGGTTTCGGTCTCTCTTTAATCTTCTTACATGATCCCCATTGAGGTACCTTAATAGCTGCACAAAAATCATCAAGAGGAAGATTGACAGCAATATTGTAAATTTTGTAGTGGACCATGGGGTTAGGCAAAGAGTGACTAAATTGGAAATCCTACACCACAGACATGGTTAGCTTCACAAATTGACAAGGTTCATCTTCCAAGAAGCGCTCTAACCCTGCATTAGAAACCAAAGTGTGGAAATCTTGTAGAATTCCTGCAGCTCTCATGAACTTAGGGCATGGATAAATGGAGGGAAAAATTTCCTCCTCCCGATGGACCTTCATGACCTCAGGCACCCAAAGCTCATGTTGGTTTAGGTGGTGTTCACTCATCTTCTATTCTGAAATTTAGACACCTATTAAACAAGTGATTGGAAAGTAAATATAATGAATGATTCTACTCATAGGGACTTGCAAGAGGCCTAAACATGCATCAAAACTATATCTCTAAGCATCAAACAAGCTTACAAGCTCTCATAACCAGTCACCTACAGCAGCAAAATACTCAACATATAATCCACTAAACACAAATCTACTTGGACAAGGGGAGGAGTCACATACCAAGGAACAAATGCTCCAAATTTCAGCAAGAAAGATGACCTAAGCAAGGAGATCGAAGAAATCGAGAGCAAGCATAGAAAGAACGCGATTTTGAGCTATGAACTGGAGCTTACTCGGGAAAGAGAAGAAAGTGGCAGGTGAGAGAGTTGGTGGGGGGCCAGGGGTGGCCCACACCAGGGCATGGCGCCACCCAAGGCTGGCCACGCCACCATGTGGTGTGCCTGCCTGGTGGGCCCCCTGGTACCTACCAGGTACTCCTCTGCCTGGTGGATAGATTGAACATGAACCTTGAACTGCATGGCACAGTCTATGCACCAAAAACAAAATAATCAGACATTAAACAAACGGTTACAGACTTACAGTGTAGTTTGAAAGAAAATTGCTTGTTACCACTTACCACTGAGTTCTAAAACCCCTCTGACTCTGACAAGTAGATACAAAAGGACATACCCAATGACAACCTGGATTCGCAATTGGTCTTGCATACTAGACACGACCCTAGATCATGTTAGGCAAAAATGATGAATGTCTAAATGATATATGGAACTAAAATCCCAAAAGAAATAGACTGTATATATACATTAAACGTATGATAATTTTAACACCTGAGTTGGGATCCTAGTTTTCTTAGCTTTAGCGATTCTAACAACCACAGCATCAGGTGCTCTAAACCTCGCTTTCTTAGGTCTCTTGACAAGTTGCTTCACATTGTCATCAGATACTCTGAACCTCGCTTTCTTAGGTCTCTTGACTACAGGTTGCTTCACATCATAATCATCATCATCATCATCATCGGATGTGACATTGATTAAGCCAGCGTTGCTTTTAGAAACCTAAATGGACATTGCAGTAATTAGAATGTTTTGTTTTGATGATGTACAATAGGTTTAACTACTATCTTAGAGTCAGTAGCAACAATTTTAAAACATGCATTTCGATGCTATGTTGTACAGTAGGCTCCTTCTGTATCAGCCCTTCCATTTTGCAGTATTCACAGTTTCTACAGGTGCCTCTTTCTAATTCTCCCCTTGACAGTGCAGCCATTTGGAGACTTGCTAACTAGAAGAATCAAATAATAATTAGTGAACAACAAAAATCTAATGTAAAAGAATATGGTTTGGTCACAACTACAAGCATCATCCAATGAGATGAAGGTGTATATACCAAGGAGCATGTACAACCATAGTGGCCATGCAAAGATAGTAAGTAGATTCCTATCATCTCATCAACAGTCAAAGTGCCACATTTTCATCATTGACCAGTTGTAAAGAGTGAAAATCATAAGATTATCCCTTAGCACTAACATAGCTATGAAAAACATCAATTTGGTGGGCCTCATACTAATAAAGCACACAAAAATTAATGAGATAATCGAACGTATAGCAAGAAACATGCACAACAAATGTGTTTGTACAGAACACGTGCTATATGCACATTATCCCATGGACATAGATGGTGCCACACTTTAATCATTGGCCAAATGGATGTGAATAGAAGACAATGACCTACATCAATATATAATGTGGGCTCCATAGTAAGATAGCACACACAAGTCAATAAGATGAATCTGTATCTACCAAGGAGATGTAGAGCCATAGTGGTTGTACAAAGACAGTAAGTAGATGGAGGTCATCCCATTAACATGCTAAGTGCCACATATTAGTCATTTGGTCAGTTGTAAACAGTGAAAAGCATAAGATTATCCATCAGCACTAACATATAGCTATGAAAAACATCAATTTGGTGTGCCTCATACTAACAAAGCACACATAAATCAATGATATAATCGAGCATATAGCAAGAAGCATGCACAACAAATGTGTTTGTACAGAACACGTGCTATATGCACATTATCCCATGGACACTGATAGTGACACACTTTAATCATTGGACAAATGCATGTGAAGAGAATACAATGACCTACATCAGTATATAATGTGGGCTCCATAGTAAGATAGCACACACCAGTCAATGAGATGAATCTGTATCTACCAAGGAGATGTAGAGCCGTAGTGGTTGTACAAAGACACTAAGTAGATGGAGATCATCCCATCAACATGCTAAGTTCCACATATAGTCATTGGTTAGTTGTAATCAGTGAAAATCATAAGATTACCCATCAGCACTAACATATAGCTATAAAAACAACAATTTGGGGCATTAATTTGGCGACTACTTCAAGATCATCTAGTGACATAGACAACAATGCCGCTGCTCTGCCCTAGAAGAAGGTGGTAACACTGAGGCCAAGATCCATCGCAGGTGACCTAGATGGAGCACTGAGGCGGTGAACCTAGAACAAGGAGGTGATGCGGTGAACCTAGAATGAGGAGGTGATGCGGTGAACCTAGAACGAGGAGGTGATGCGGTGAACCTAGAATGAGGAGGTGAACCTTTTACCTTACCCCTGGCAACGGCGCTAGAAAATATCTTGATCTCTACGCACTTCTATTCTTGTAGACAGTTGTTGGGCCTCCAAGTGCAGAGGTTTGTAGAACAGCAGCAAGTTTTCCCTTAAGTAGATTACCCAAGGTTTATCGAACTCGGGGAGGAAGTGGTCAAAGGTATCCCCTCTCAAGCAACCCTACAATCAAGATACAAGAAGTCTCTTGTGTCCCCAACACACCCAATACACTTGTTAGGTGTATAGGTGCACTAGTTCGGCAAAGAGATAGTGAAATACAAGTGGTATAGATAATTATAAGTGGTAAAGGTGATACAAAATAGCTTGATGGCGTGGAAAAGACTAAAGTAAAACTGAAATAAAGATGGAAGCAAGCAAACATGTAACAGATCTAGTAGCAAACGGTGTTTCAATGCTTAGAAACAAGGCCTAGGGATCATACTTTCACTAGTGAACACTCTCATATAAATATATTCTTCTTTATGATACTACGCTGAACTACTCTCCGGTTGGACACTCTAATCGATGGTAGGGCTATAACAGCACACCTCAAAGTTCATCTTTCCCATCTCGATAACCCCACACTGTCACCTTGAGCTCTAGATGGTTCCAACAAACACCACAATTTCATAAAGACATCCAACTCCAAATATAACTCATAACAAGTATTTGTAATCTCTAGCCTAAGTGCCACCATGGTGTGCACGCTGTCACTTTCACACACATGGGGAGAGCAGAGATCTATTAAAGCACTTAAGGAGCAAGGTAGATCTACTTGATTACAAAGCTCATGATCACAATATGATCATGCATAGAGAGAGATATGAACACATAGCTACCGGTAGAACCCTTAGCCTCGAGAGAGAAATACTCCCTCCTCATCATGGGAACCAGCAATGGTGATGGAGATCGATGGAGATGGCTCTAGGGGCACTTCCCTGTCCCGGAAGGGTGCCAGAACAGAGACTTTCTGTCCCCCGAATCTCCCCTTCGGTGGCGGCAGCGCTGCGGAACTTTTCGTGGCTGGAGGCTGGATGATTTAGGGGTTTTGCATCGGGAGGCTCTTATAGGCGAGAGGGGAGACCGAGGGGGTGCCGGAGGGACCCACACCACCCCTGGTGCGGCCTGGCCTAGACCACGCCACCAGGTGGTGTGGCCACCCTCTGGCCCTTCTCCGTCTCGTATTCTGGCTCCATGTGTCGCGCGGTAAAATAATAACTTTGGCTTTTGTCCCGTCCAATTCCGAGAATATTCATTTTCTGACTTCGTAGAACCAAAAACAGTAGAAAACAGGCAGCTGGCACTGTGGCTCTTGTTAATAGGTTCATATGAAAAGTACTCCACAGTGTGGACAAAACATAAGAAAGTAGATATAAAACAAGCATGGAACATCAAAAATTATAGATACGTTTGCAACGTATCATCACCGAGGAGGGGAGGGGAGGGGATTCGGCCGTCGTCGGAGAGGGTTTTCCCAGCGCTAGGAGGTGAGTGGATTTGGGCGAGTGTGGAAGGGACCCGTAATACCCAATGATAGGTAGGGCCCACGCTGGAGCTCATGAGTGGCCCCATAATGAGCCGTTGCACCAACCGCACCGCACCAGACCGCACGGTGTTGCGCCGCACGGCACCGCACCGCACAACCGCTGTCACTACCGTCACATCTCTGTCGCTGTCGCTGTTGTCGCTGCCATATCTCAGCTGCCATGGGGATGCGCGAGCCGGCAGGAGGGGGCGACGTTGTAGACCAGGTAAATTAGGTGTTGCTCCGTCCTTGAATCTGTTCTAGCTAGGGTTCTAGCAGTTAGGGGAATTTAAGAGTTTCCATCACTTGTTCTGCAGATTTGGGTTGGAATTGATGGGGCGTTGCTAATTTCCATCCTATATCAAGAGATTGGTGGGAAGGAGCTAGATCCTAGTTGGAGATGCTAGTGCAACCATGTTCCTGCTAGGAAGGTTTCCTCCTATGGTGCAGACATTGGTAGAATTTTTTTAGGTTGTCCAGATCTGGTGTGTTGTTACTTGTACTGGATGGACAACCCATGGCTAGCACAAATGCAGAGGATGCTTGCCCAGCTATGTAAGAAGGCAGATGATAAGATGATGATTGATTTGAGGCTGGTAGATAGAGACACGGATCTGCAGATATCTAAACTAAGGTTGAAGAAAATGAGAAAAGAAATGGAATGGAAGCATGTTTGATTCATGATGATGCTTAGTGTGGCAAAGACTTTAGGGTGTGTTCTTCTTTTTGTTGTTGGCAATTGTGGAAATAAGTATTGAATTATGGATGTATTCTGCTTCCTCTTGGTTTTGACATTTTAGTTAGCTATCTAGCTAGTCAGTTGTTTTCAGTATTCATGAGATGTCTTTAACTTGTTGTACCAAAATTGTTGCAACTAGGAAAAATCATGGTTGCAAAAGTAATGTGTATTTACCTTTTGTTGATTTCAAACATGCTACAACCAGGAACAATAACCATGGATTTTATATATTGTTGCAAAACCAGGAACAATCGCGTGTGTGTTTCTCAAAGAGTCACACTAAACATATATTTTGAAAGGTCGGAAATATGTGCAACCAGGAACAATCATAACAAACAACTTAAAAGGTACTAACAATATATACAGGTACTAGTTAAATAGGTTCGATCACAACCACCACATACTACTAGTAGTACTTAATTACACAACCCAAACGATATAACAGTACGCCCATTACATACACAGGAGGCAGCAACAGGCAACAGGCAACAGGAGGCAGCAGAGCCAACAGGAGGCGGCAACAGAGGCAACAGGAGGCGATAGCAGGAGGTAGTTGAGGCAACATGAGGTAGCAGTTAGGGCCACGGAGCAATGTGACCAAGGTTGGCATACTTTCTTAGGTAAACCATGAAGGCAGCGTGCTTGGCCTTCGTATGATTCACATGCCACTGTCCTCCACATGCAATGCCCCCCGCATGCACGATGCTATTAAGGTCTTCCGCAATCCTTCTTACGCAGAAGGGACACCTATACTTGTTTGGACCTCAGTGCAAGGGAAACCTCACATTCCTCATCTGATTCAAGATGTGGCGGCTTTTTACGTGCCTAGACCACATACTTTCACCGACACTGCTATCTCAATCGTGCGAATTAGCAAGTAGAGAGAAGAAGTTAGTGAATGAAAAAAATTACTCTCCCAAAATCATGAGATCAAACTAGGATTAAAGGGCTGTGTTGAGAGATTAAGTTTAGCATGTGCACACAAGTTGAACCAGTTTTTGAACAAACTTGTCCATCAAACATATACATGTTTGCATACATATATGATAAAGAAGTGCTATATAAAATTATACTGATCTTTCAAATAATTTGAATGAATCTATACAAGTTTTAGTATATAAAGATACATCCAAATTTTAACAAAACCGAGACATCCTTTTTTAGGACAGATGGAGTAATTCTTTCCATTTATCTTATCAGTAAATTGGTAAATTAAAAAGAAGTTATTATGACTAGTTAGTTTTATTCCGTTTGAACATGGTGTAAATAGGAATTTATTTTCTCCTAAACATATACTCACTATATTATGAAATTAACAATTTGTTTCCCTAAACAAATAACAGAGATGAACTACATGGAGAAATTTAATTTATCAGCATTATTTTAATGCATTTGTTCATATCAATACAGAACTTACTATAACAGAGGTTGGATAACATGCATGATCCAGTACTTAACATATATACTCCCTTAAGTTAAAATTATACTGTTCTTTCAAATAATTTGAATGAATATCTATACAAGTTTCAGTATATATATAGATACATCCAAATTTTAATAAGAAAACTGAGACATCCCTTTTTAAGGACAAATGGAGTAATTATTTCCACCGATCTTATCAGTAAATTGGCAAAACAAAAAGAAGTTATGACTACAACATGGTATAAATAAGAATTTGCTTTCTCCTAAATATACTCAGTTAATTAGGAATTTAACAATTTGTTTTCCTAAATATAACAGAGATGGACATTTATCTGCATTTTAATACATCTGTACATATACGTACATAACTTACTATAAAACAGAGATGAACTTACTAAATAGTTTATTAAGTTAATTTTAACAAGGTTTCAATAAATTAGACATTGGCTTTTAGTTACGGAATATTAAATTCTGTTAATGTAATCAGGAGCTCGTATGATTACTATATATATATGTGACTTCTATCATACAAATCAAACTATACATTGGATAGCATGAACACAACCTAGATAGGAGATCTGAACTCTACATGAAATTATATCACTAGAAAATATCAATCAAAACGACCAAAAAAATATGATCATAGAACTACTAGGGGCAGATGAAATCAAACTATAAAATGTGCGACTGGAATGACTAGGGGCAGATCAAAACGACCAACAAAAGATGAGCATAGAACTACTAGGGGCAGATCAAATCAAACTATAAAATGTGCGACTGGAATGACTAGGGGCAGATCAAAACGACCAACAAAATATGAGCATAGAACTACTAGGCGCAGAATAAAATAATTAATCAAACTCTACAAGATCAAAAAACTGTATAAATTAAAATATGAACAGTAAAATAAGAAAACCCCATTCGCTGGGTTCTTGCTCGAATGCGAATGGATCCGTAGGTTCTTCATCCTCGCTGTCGTCGAAGTAATCATAGTCCAGATGCATCGCCACCGGATCTGCAGCCGCTTCCTCTTCGACCTTCTTATCTGCTTCCTTCTCGATGATGGCATTGGCCGCCTCCTTGTTGATGATAACCTTGGGGTCCTTGGTGACCACCGGTCTTGATCTCTTCATCTTCACGAGAAAATGATCTCGTACTTATTGCTAGGGTTTCCTTCTGTTCTTTGGAGTGCATGGAAGAGTGGGATGGAGTGTGGAGAAATGACGGGGAGACGATGGCGAGACCGTGTGGCTGATGTCTTTTAAATGACTAGGAGACGATGGAGCAGTTGGGCGGTGGGAGCACACACGGGGTGGGAAACGTGTACATCGCACGTGTCAATGCAAAATGCATGAGTGGGAAATAGTGTATACATAGCTCGATTTCTTTTGTAGTTAATCATTTTTAGGCATGTCAATGGAAAATGCAAAACCCACTCTATTTCTTCTAATTTTCAGTAAATCATTTTTACTCTAGATACTCCATGCATGCATGCGGACCAAAAAGCTTACCAATGTGTTTTTGGTCTTTTTACACGATGGTTTGACACATGGATCCCCAAGAGTCATTGCACATTGATATCCACTAGTCGTTAATCCACATAACCACATTGCATTGTTCTTTTTCCAAAACCACATTGATATATATATATCTACACATGACCACACATTTTTGGTCTCCATGACCATGATGGTTTGACACATATAGATCCCCTAGAGTCATTGTACATTGCATGTGTGTTCTTTTCCAAAACCACATTGATATCTACATGTGACCACACACACTCCAGTGGATTCTGTGATGCAACTTCTGTCACACTGGTGCAACATGCAAGATGGAAGCTGCTTTCCTATGTGTTTTGGTCCCTATGACCATGATGTAGTTTGACACATATATATGGATCCCCTAGAGTGATTGCATGTATTCTTTTCCTAAACCACACATTGATATCTCCACTAGAGTCATTGATAATGATCCACCACATGACCAAATTACAATGTGTTCTTTTCCAAAACCACAGTAATATAGACCACACATTCGTGCAACATGCAATGTGGAAGCTGCTTTATTTCCTATGTGTTTTTGGTCTTCTACCCCATGGTTTTTGCCACTAGCTTGGATCCCCCTAGAGTCATTGCACATTGCATATGTGTTCTTTTCCGAAACCACATTGATATCTACATGACCACACACACTCTAGTGGATTCTGTGATGCAAATTCTGTCACAGTGGTGCAACATGCTATGTTGGAAGATGCTTTCCTATGTGTTTTTGGTCTCTATGACCATGATGTGGTTTGACATATATATATATATATCCCCTAGAGTGATTGCATGTGTTCTTTTCCTAAACCACACATTGATATCTCCACTAGAGTCATTGATAATTATCCACCACATGACCACATTACAATGTGTTTCCAAAACCACATTGATATAGACCACACACACACACTCTAGTGGATTCTATGATGCAACTTCTATCACACTGCTGCAACATGCAATGTGGAAGCTGCTTTCCTATGTGTTTTTGCTATCTATGACCATGATGTGGTTTGACACACATATATATCGATACCCTAGAGTGATTTTGCATGTCTTATTTTCCTAAACCACACAATTATATCTCCACTAGAGTCATTGATAATGATCCATCACATGACCACATTACAATGTGTTCTTTTCCAAAACCACATTTATATAGACCACCGCACACACCTATACTCTAGTGATTCTGTGATGCAACTTCTATCACGCTGGTGCATGCAATGTGTGGAAGCTGCTTTCCTATGTGTTTTTTGTCTCTATGACCATGGTGTGGTTTGACACATATATATATGGATCCCCTAGAGTGATTACATGTGTTCTTTTCCTAAACCACACATTGATATGTTTCCACTAGAGTCATTGCTGATAATGATCCACCACATGACCACATTACAATGTGTTCTTTTCCAAAACCATATTGATATAGACCACAAACACCTACTCAAGTGATTCTGTGATGCAACTTATATCACACTGGTGCAACATGCAATGTGGAAGCTGCTTTCATGTGTGTTTTTGCTCTCTATGACCATGATGTGGTTTGACACTTATATATGGACCCCTAGAGTGATTGCATGTGTTCTTTTACTAAAACACACATTGATGTCTCCACTAGAGTCATTGATAATGATCCACCACATGACCACATTACAATGTGTTCTTTTCCAAAACCACATTTGATATAGACCACACACACACTTTAGTGGATTCTGTGATGCAACTTCTATCACACTGCTGCAACATGCAATGTGGAAGCTACTTTCCGATGAGTTTTTGGTCTCTATGACCATGATGTGGTTTGATACTTATATATGGATCCCCTAGAGTGATTTTGCATGTGTTATTTTCCTAAACCACACATTGATATATCCACTAGAGTCATCAATAATGATCCACCACATGACCACATTACAATGTGTTCTTTTCCAAAACCTCATTGATATAGACCACCACACACACCTATACTCTAGTGATTCTGTGATGCAACTTCTATCACCCTGGTGCATGCAATGTGTCGAAGCTGCTTTCCTATGTGTTTTTGGTCTCTATGACCATGATGTGGTTTGACACACACACACACACATATATATATATATATATATATATATATATGGATCCCCTAGAGTGATTTCATGTGTTCTTTTCCTAAACCACACATTGATATCTCCACTAGAGTCATTACTGATAATGATCCACCACATGACCACATTACAATGTTTTCATTTACAAAACCACATTGATATAGACCACACACACCTACTCAAGTGATTATGTGATGCAACTTATATCACACTAGTGCAACATGCAATGTGGAAGCTGCTTTCCTATGTGTTTTTGGTCTCTATGACCACGATGTGGTTTTACACATATATATGGATCCCCTAGAGTGATTGCATGTGTTCTTTTCCTAAACCACACATTGATATCTTCACTAGAGTCATTGCTGATAATGATCCACAACATGACCACATTACAATGTGATCTTTTCCAAAACCACATTGATATAGACTACCACACACACCAATACTCTAGTGATTATGTGATGCAACTTCTATCACACTGGTTCATGCAATGTGTGGAAGCTGCTTTCCTATGTGTTTTTGGTCACTATGACCATGATGTGGTTTGACACATATATATGGATCCCCTTGAGTGATTACAAGTGTTCTTTTCCTAAACCACACATTGATATCTTCACTAGAGTCATTGCTGATAATGATCCACCTCATGACCACATTACAATGTGTTTCCAAAACCACATTGATATAGACCACACACACACTCCAGTGGATTCTGTGATGCAACTTCTGTCACACTGGTGCAACATGCAATGTGGAAGCTGCTTTCTTATGTGTTTTTGTAGCTATGACCATGATGTGGTTTGACACACATATATGGATCCCCTAGAGTGATTTTGCATGTGTTCTTTTCCTAAACCACACATTGATATCTCCACTAGAGTCATTGATAATGATCCACCACATGAACACATTACAATGTGTTCTTTTCCAAAACCACATTTATATAGACCACCACACACACACCTATACTCCAGTGATTCTGTGATGCAACTTCTATCACACTATTGCATGCAATGTGTGGAAGCTGCTTTCCTATGTGTTTTTGGTCTCTATGACCATGATGTGGTTTGACACACATATATATATGGATCCCCTAGATGGATTGCATGTGTTCTTTTCCTAAACCACACATTGATATCTCCACTAGAGTCATTGCTGATAATGATCCACCACATGACCACATTACAATGTGTTCTTTTCCAAAACCACATTGATATAGACCACACACACCTACCCCAGTGAGTCTGTGATGGAACTTATATCGCACTAGTGCAGCATGCAATGTGGAAGATGCTTTCCTATGTGTCTTTGGTCTCTATGACCATGATGTGGTTTGACACTTATATATATGGATCCCCTGGAGTGATTGCATGTGTTCTTTTCCTAAAACACACATTGATGTCTCCACTACAGTCATTGGTAATGATCCACCACATGACTGTTGGGTCCGCAGCATAGAAAATAAAAAATTTCCTACGGTGTGAACTACATGCCAAGATCTATCTACTAGGTACAAAGCAACGGGTGGACATACATCCAACGAGAACTTACCCTCGAAGACAATGAGTTTTGTTAACGAGTAGGAACTCGTGGTTGATGTAGTCGTACACTTGCCGATCTCATGGAGGAGGTCCGGGCAGGTCCGGCTCCAGCATGTCCTTCAGATCCAGCTCCAGCACCACCAAGTCCAGCAACGCAAAGAGCGGTGCATCCATGATCGCACACACTTCCGGTACCCCGACAACCTCCATCCCTCGCTCCAGCAAAGCAGCGGAAGCAGCAACTCCTTTCCCGATAAAGCGATCGGGAACATGTATCTCGCTAATCCGAGACCATGGGGGAATAATACTAGAGGGGGAGAGAGATCCTTCACAAGGAGGTGTGTGTGAGAAGTGAGGAGAGGGTGGCCTTTTATAGGAGGAGGGGGGGTGCCCCTCCTTCATGTCCGGCGCATGGAGGAGGTGCCTCTTCACCTCCTCCATTCATGTGGTGGTAACCCCTCCACATTAAAATGCCTCTTCACATTCCATTTTAAAGTCTCCACTTTAAATGCATTAAATTCTCCAAATTTAATGCTCTCTCATTTAATAAAACTCTTTTATTATCTTTATTCAGAATTTTGTTAATTACTTTAATTAACAAACATTCACATAAAACCCCTACAACATTTCAATATTACATGCAGAACCAATTTCAGCAATTTCACCCGAAACAGTTTCGTTGTCTATTGAAATAATTCCAGCGCTTTCTTAAATCTTTATCTGAAACATATTTGCTCCAAATGGTGTCGGTATCCCTTAAGTGTGTCACCCTACGGTTCACGAATAATGCAGACATGATCGAGACCCCTCTCAGATCAATAATCAGAAGCGGGACCTGGAGATCCAAACTGACTCCTACACATTCAACGATGACTTCAATGATCATGAGAACCTTTAACGCTAGTAACTAAATCCCTTTGTCTTGCGATATATTACTTGTCCGAGATTCGATCATCGGTATATCCATACCTAGTTTGATCTCGTTGCCGACATGCACTCTTTTCTCGTTCCCGTGATATAACATTCTAGTGATCACATCACTTGATTGCAAGCTATTTCAATGTGATATCACCGAGAGGGCCCATAGTATATCTATCCGTCATCGGGATGGAAAAATCCCACTCTTGATCCATGAGCCTCAACATAACACCTTCGTAGCACTGAACCCACCTTTATAGTCACCCTGTTACGGTGTGACGTTTGATGTTATCAAGATACTCTTCCGGTGTTAGCAATTAACATGATCTCATGGTCTAAGGACTAAGATTACTTCGTATGATGTTATAGCAATATAAACATAATGACTTAATCGTAATGCTATACTTCGGATGAATGTTCATCACATCATTCCACCAATGGTGTGACCTTGTTATTAACAACATCCAATGTCTATGATCAGGAAACCTTGATCATCTTGTTAATCAACAAGCTAGTCTATAAGAGAGGCATATCTAGGAACCCTTTTTGTTTATTAAACACACATGTATTGATGTTTCCGATCAATACAATTATAGCATGCAAAATAAACATTTATCATAAACATGGAATAAGATAATAACCACTTTATTATTGCCTCTCGGGCATATTCCCTTCAATGACCATATTACAATGTGTTCTTTTCCAAAACCACATTGATATAGACCACACACACACACTTTAGTGGATTCTATGATGAAACTTCTGTCACACTGGTGCAACATGCAATGTGGTAGCTTCTTTTCTATGTGTTTTTGGTGTCTATGACCATGATGTGGTTTGACACATATATATATGGATCCCCTAGATTGATTTTGCATGTGTTATTTTCCTAAACAACACATTGATATCTCCACTAGAGTCACTGATAATGATCCAGCACATCACCACATTACAATGTGTTCATTTCGAAAACCACATTGATATAGACCACCACAGACACCTATACTCTAATGATTCTGTGATGCAACTTCTATCAGACTCGTGCATGCAATGTGTCGAAGCTGCTTTCCTTTGTGTTTTTGGTCTCTATGACCATGATGTTGATTGACACACACACATATATATATGGATCCCCTGGAGTGATTGCATGTGTTGTTTTCCTAAACCACACATTGATATCTCCACTAGAGTCATTGCTGATAATGATCCACCACATGACCACATTACAATGTGTTCTTTTCCAAAACCACATTGATATAGACCACACACACCTACTCAAGTGATTTTGTGATGCAACTTATATCACACTAGTGCAACATGCAATGTGGAAGCTGCGCTCCTATGTGGTTTTGGTCTATATGACCATGATGTGGTTTTACACATATATATGGATCCCCTAGAGTGATTGCATGCGCTCTTTTCCTAAACCACACATTGATATCTTCACTAGAGTCATTTCTGATAATGATCCACCACATGACCACATTACAATGTGTTTTTTTCAAAACCACATTGATATATACCACCACACACACCTATACTCCAGTGATTTTGTGATGCAGCTTCTATCACACTGGTGCATGCAATGTGTGGAAGCTTCTTTCCTATGTGTTTTTGGTCTCTATGACCATCATGTGGTTTGATATCTATACATATATATGGATCCCCTAGAGTGATTGGATGTGTTCTTTTCCTAAACCACACATTGATATCTCCACTAGAGTGATTGCTGATAGTGATCCACCACATGACCACATTACAATGTGTTCTTTTCCAAAACCACATTGATATAGACCACAGACACCTATTCCAGTGATTCTTTGATGCAACTTCTATCACATTGGTGCAACATGCAATGTGGAAGCAGCTTTCTTATGTGTTTTTGGTCTCTATTGAAGGGGATATGCCCTGAGAGACAATAATAAAGTTGTTATTATGTATATTCCAAGTATATGCTAGATGTTTATTATGCATGCTATAATTCTATTAATACAGAAACGTTAATACATGTGTGTTTAATAAACAAATAGAAAGTTCCTAGTTATTCCTCTCTTTAAACTAGCTCGTTGATTAACAAGATGATCAAAGTTTCCTGATCATGGACATTGGATGTCATCAATAACGAGGTCACAACATTTTTTAAATGATGTGATGAACATTCATCCGAAGTATGGAATTATGATCAAAGTCATTATGTTTATATTGCTATAACATCATACGAAGTAATCCTAGTCCTTAGACCATGAGATCATGTTAATCGCTAACACTGGAAGAGTATCTTGATAACATCAAATGTCACACTTTAAAGGGTAACTATAAAGATGGCTTCAGTGATATGAAGGTGTTATGTAAAGGCTCATGGATCAAGAGTGGGATTTGTCCATCCCGATGAAAGATAGATATACACTAGGCCCTCTTGGTTATCACATTAAGAATAGCTTGCAAGCAAGTGATGTGATCACTAGAATGTTATATCACGGGAACGAGAAAAGAGTGCATGTCGGTAACGAGATCAAACATGGTATTTGGATACCAATGATCGAATCTCGGACATGAAATATATCATGAGACAAAGATATTAAGTTACTAGGATTAAAGGTTCTCACAATCACAGAAGTCATTGTTGAATGTGTAGGAGTCAGAATGGATCTCCAGATCCCGCTTCTGATTATTGATCTGAGAGGGGTCTCGATCATGTCTGCATTATTTGTGAACCATAGGGTGACACACTTAAGGGTTTCCAAACACCATTTGGAGCAAATATGTTTTAGACGAAAGAATTGCAAAGCGCTAGAATTATTTTAATGGACATCAAAATTGTTTCGGGTGAAATTGCTGAAATTGGTTCTGCATGTGATATTGAAATATTGCAGGGGTTTTATGTGAATGTTTGTTAATTAAAGTAATTAAAAAAATTCTGAATAAATTAAATAAAAGAGTTTTATTAAATGAGAGTTGCATTAAATTTGGTGGAAATTTAATGCATGTGACTGGAACTTTGAGTGGAGGCAAAATTGATGTAAGTGGAGCTTCCACCACATGAATGAGGAAGAGGTGGTGGCACCCCCCATGGGCGCCGGCCATGGGAGGGGAGGAGTCCCCCTCTCCTCCCTCACAAAGCACACCTCCTCGTGAAGGATCTCTCTCCCCTCTAGATATATTCCCCCATGGTCTCAGAATAGCGAGATACATGTTCCTGGTGGCATTTCATCTGGAAGGAGTTGCTTCTTCTGCTGATTCGATGGAGAGAGGAGGTGGAGGTTGTTCAGTGGCCTAAACATGTGTGCGAGAATGGATGTACTGCTGATTTGCGGCGCTAGGACTTCCACACAATCTTGAGATTGGCAAGCATTCGACTACATCATCCACGAGTTCAGTCTCGTTAACAAAGCTTTGTTGTCTTCGAGGGTAAGTTCTCTATGGATTTATATCCACCCGTTGCTTGTATCTAGTAGATAGATATTGGCGTATAGTTCCCATCATAGGAATTTTTTTGTTTTCTATGCTGCGAACCTAACAATGGTATTAGATCCTGATCTATGCGTAGGTGCTTTACACGGGTAATACACATATGATTATATGTGGGCGATGATGATCATGTTGTTGCTTCTTTCATGTATTTTGGATATTGGTGGCATAGTGGGATGAAGCGGCCCGGACTAACTTTACATGTCCTCGCACATGAGACCGGTTCCACGACTGAAATGCAACTAGTTTTGCATAACTGGCTAGCGGGTGTCTATCTCTCCTACTATAGTCAATATCCGATTTACAAAGAGTTGTTAATAACTTAGTTATCATTGTTGTGGTTCCATGTTCATAGGTAAGACCGGTTCTATCTCCAAAAGCCCTAAGCCACGTAAAACTTGCAATGGATAAATGAGAGGCATCTAGTTTAGATTGTTGTTGGGCTAGTGTCAAGATATGGTAATGTTGTAAGTTGATGTATAGTTGATACCCATACAACACACCTAATGTGTAAATTCCATAGACCTTGGTCTTACACACAAAGGAATGATAGAGATCATACCATGATGGACGTGATGGTGATCAAATGCATGGACCATATCATTTCACTTTACATATATGATGTTTGCATCTCAAATTGCTAGTTTGGCGTTTTACTAGCATTATAAGTTGATCCCTCATTTAGATATCAAGATAAAAATGTGTTCTTCCTTAAGTATGCACCGTTCTATGGATCTTGTTTCGAGACATCACGTGATGATCGGGTGTACACGACTCTGCGCTTTCATACAACGGGTGTTAGACAGTTGTACACATGAAAATACTAAGGTTCTTACTTGGCGAGCCTAGCATGTAAAGACATGGCCTCGGAACATGGACCGAAAGGTTAAGCATGAGTCATATAGTTGATATGATGCCCATATTGATGCTTACCTTTGAAGCTACACCGACTCACGTAATGATCGGACTTGGTGTAGTGGATTTGGTTCATGTAATCACCAAAAAGACACAAGGGATGTTTTTTTAGTGGGAGTTCATTTGTAATTTGGATTAGTTGAACTCGATCTATCATAAACTTAGTCTAAAATTTATAAATTCTGTTGAAGATGGCACCACCTGCTTTTAATTTCAATGTGTGTCAGGGGGATGACCCCCGGGTAGGCCAAGACAGGCTCAGTTGGCCGGCTCTAAGGAGCTATGGCCGTCTAGGCCCAAGACAAGGAACCAAAGCCCGGTGGAAATCTCCACCAGGACCACATTCGAGTTTCCCCGGCTGGCCCTTCTAGCTGGATGGCTAGAAGAACCGGCTGGGAGGCCGCTCCTAGCTGGCCACCTCAGATCCGCTGGCCAAGGTACGGTAGAGGTGACCCTCCTTGCTGAGCACACCTCTGACCGGACAGGCTGGCTCGCCCGGTTGGTGCTACCAGACAACTGCACCAAAGCTAGAGGCTGATGAGTACTGGAGGCTTGACTGGACGCGGACCTACCGTTCTGGCCCATCCAGCCGGCCCACTTTGTAAAACCAAATCCAAATAGTAAACCCTAGAGTTCGCTTTGTAAACTACCCCTCCCAACCAGTATATAAGGGGAGGTAGTGCTAGGGTTCTAGATAGACAATTACAAGTTAGAAGTTCTCTAGATTGGACAAGTTGAGTAGTTCCTCTTCTTTCTCTAGCTAGGAGCAGCTAGGGAAACAGCTCAAGGAGCACCTGTACTGGGCATTCGCCCCCTGATAGTAGATCCTTGCAGGAGTAGGAGCATTACCTCAACAAGAGGGCTCTGAACCTAGGTACATCACTATGTTTGCAGTATTTGTGCCTAACCCGTTGCGAGTAGCCACTGATAGCATCCTGATTGTCCCCTCTAATGCCATCCCCGATGGCATTACCGTGTTCCACACCATGACAGTTGGCGCCCACCATGGGGTGTAGCGCTTCGGATGGGATCATCTTTCGCACGGGACTTCCGCTCGTCTTCGGTGAACGAGTCGCCTCGGGCCTCGTCCTCACCTTCGGCTCCTTCGACTGCGTCCTTGACAAAACATCCTGCTTCAACGGGAAACCTTCCCAAGCGGCGGTTCCATCATGCACTTTGGCGAGCATCACATCTACATCGCCACCGTTACCGAGACCTTCCCTTGCAAGGTCATCACCATGTCCGGCGCACCACCTGGCTTCTCCGCTTCACGCGCCCCCAGCGGCAGCGTCGAGGTCATGATGGCGGGATCGAGAGAGAACCGCCGCCCACCTCTAGAGTGCAACAGAGAAGTCCGCGGTGCCACTTCGCACGTCCTGAACCAGGACCCGCTCACCGCATCCATCGAGCACCTCCGCAACCCCATCAACCCCATCGAGGCAGATCTGGCAGCGGCTGCGGCGACGAATGAACGCGACCATGCGCGAGTACAACATCGTGCACGGCTTCGCCCCCTTGCCCGGCACCAGCCGTCCGGCCCATCCCCAGGGCCGAAACCTCGGTTTAGAGCTGGATCGTGCCACTGACCAGCGAACGCTCGTGGTGTAGCTAGTCTACAGCACCCCCACCAAAAACATGAGAGTTGCGGAGAAGGCCGTCGTCGAGCTTAGCCACCTAGAGGGAGAGGAGCTGCTCTGCTAGCAAGCACGTGTCTAGCTCCTAGTGGTCACGACAAACAACCAGTAGGCTGAGGCAGAACTCGGCCTAGGCGGCAACAACAAGACCCAACCACTTCGCCGGATGGCGGATCCGGCTGCAGGCGCCAGCAAGGCCTCCTCCCTGAACAGTGTGAGGCCAAACAACTGTCGACGTAGCGGATCAGCAGGCCATGGGCACAACCCTCATGACGTCGCGGCCTTCAGCAGCCGAAACCATGACCCGGCTGACGAAGCTGGAAAAGTCCACGTGCTGCCCAAGTCCTGCCTATCTGGCCGGCTGGGACCGCTTGAGCCGGAAGAACCACAATACGCATGCGCTCATTGACCTGCTGGTCCAGTCACGCGAGTTGGAAGAAGAAAGCCCGGCGGGTCTAAGGTGCTTCGAACCGCTCATCCGGAATGAACCGTTTCCAAAGGGATTTTCGCTCCCAAGGGACACGCCAAAGTACAATGGCACAGTCAAGCCGGAGGACTGGCTAGTGGACTACGCCACCACGATAGGCCTCACAAACGGCAACCGCTGGGTAGCTATGCGCTACGCCCCCTCATGCTCCTCGACTCAGCCAGAACATGGCTCAACAGCCTCCCCGATAACATCATCAATGCTTGGATCGATTTCGAGCAGGCATTTGTCCGCAACTTCACCGGCACGTACAAACACCCAGGCCGACCTGGCGAGCTCACCCTTTGCATGCAAGGCCCGGATGAATCCGATCGCTCCTACATCACCCGGTGGACGAGCATGCACAACTCCTGCGAAGGGGTGCGCGAGCACCAGGCGGTCTACTTCTTCGTCAACGGCTGAAGAGACGACACTATGCTCAAGCACAAGCTTCGTCAGGTGGAGCCTACCACCATGGAGAAGACCATGGCCATCGCGGAGAATTACGCCACCATCGATGCGACAATGAAAAGATCCGTCCAGGTGGACGACCAGGGGAAAATCATCGTTGACATTGCTATGGATCGACGCCAGCCAGAGGGGAACGGCCACAACCCCATGCGGCATGACAACCGCCATGGAAAGAGAAAGGACGACCAGCCGGATAACCAATATGGTTCCAAGCAGGTGGAGGCGGTGCAGGAGGATTCGGCTGCAGGTGGTAGCCGGAGACAGAAGCCTGATGACCGGCCACCAAGGCCCAAGTACACCAGCGAGTCAATGCTTGATGGGCCATGAAAGTTCCACAGTGGAGGCAACAAACCGGCTACACATACAACGCGCCAGTGCACCTGGACAAAGAAGATGCCGGAAATTGCTGGCTCACCGGTTGCGCAGGCACCACCATCCCCAGCCGGTGGACCGCCAGGCGACCGCAATAACCAGCGTCGGAGGGAAGATGACGATGACAACTACCCCTGCTAGGTGGGAAACTACCAAATCTTCACCACGGATCCGGAAACCAAGCACAACAAGAGACACCGCGAGGCGGAGGTGCACGCGATTGTCCCTCACATCCCCCAGTACCTCAACTGGTCAGAGCAAGAAATTGGGTGGAACTAGAAGGACCAGCCGGCTGTGCTACCTCACCCAGGCACTTATGCGATGGTCCTGGATCCCATCATTGTATCCAAGAAGCATTCCCGCAGATTCTCCCACGTCCTTGTAGACGGTGGGAGTAGCATAAACCTCCTGTACCGCAGCTTGCTAGATCGGCTCGGTATCAGCGAGTCGCAGCTGGAACCATCCAGCACCTCCTTCCTCGGAGTCGTTCCGGGCCGCTCGCATTCACCCATCGGCAAGATCCGATTGGACGTCATCTTTGGTAGAGGATAACTTTCGCCGCGAGCCTATATGGTTCAAGGTGGTCAACCTCTCCAGTGCGTATCACACAATCTAGTGGCGCCCGACGCTCACCATGTTCATGAAGGTACCACACTATGCGTACCTCAAGATGAAGCTACTAGGGCCAAAGGGTGACATCACCATGGCTGGCTGCTACAGGCGGTCTGTGGAGTGCACCATAGATGGCTCGAAGCTAGCGGAGGCCATGATCATCACGAAAGAAAAGCGTGTCATCATGCAAAACGTGGCAGCCCTGCAGGCGGATATGCCGACTGGCGAGCCGAAGCCGGCCAGAGAAGCATAGTTCAAGCCATCCAAGGGCACCAAAAAGATCCTGCTGAACGAAGCCGAGCCAGACAAGTTCGTCCTGGTCGGAGATGGCCGCGACAGCAAATAGGAAAGCACGCTAGTTGACTTCCTCCATGAGAATCAGGACATCTTCGCATGGTCCCCCAAGGACATGCCAGGTGTTCCGAGGGAGCTCACCGAGCACTCCTTACATGTCAGGCTGGATGCAAAGCCTGTCAAATAGTCCCTACGATGTTTTTCCAAAGAGAAGAGAAGAACCATTAGTGAAAAAACCACCTGTCTCCTTGCAGCCGGATTCATCATGGAGGTTTTCCACCCGGAATGTCTGGCGAACCCAATGTTGGTGTTGAAGAAGAACAAGACCTGGAGCATATGTGTTAACTACACCAGCCTCAACAAAGCATGCCCCAAAGATCCATTCGCCCTGCTAAGGATAGACCAAGTGATCGATTCCACAGCCTGCTGTGAGATGTTGTCGTTTATGGATGCGTATTCTGGCTACCACTAGATCCGGCTAAACCCCGCTGATCAAATAAAAACAACATTTATTACTCCTTACGTAGCCTACTGTTACACCACCATGCCATTTGGGATGAAGAACGCTGGGGTAACATACCAGCGCTGCATGCAAAAGTTCCTACAGACATAGATCGGCAGAAACATACATGCCTATGTCGATGATGTAATGGTCAAGACCAAGGAGTGCCAGACACTCCTTGAAGATCTGAGGGAAACATTCTCCAACCTCTGCTGGTTCCAGATGAAGTTGAACCTGGAGAAGTGCTTGTTTGGTGTCCCAGCCGGCCAGCTCCTTGGTTTTCTCGTATTAGAACGAGGAATCGAGGCGAACCCGGAGAATATTGGCGCGATCGAGCGTATGAAGCTTCCTAAGAACCGGCGGGGTGTCTAGAAGTTCACTGGATGCCTGGCCTTCCTTAGCCGGTTCATCAGCTGGTTGGGCGAGAAAGCACTTCCGTTGTACCAGCTCATGAAGAAGACAAACAAGTTCGTATGGATGACGCAGGCGGATGAAGCTTTCTGCGACCTCAAGCGTATGCTCACCTCACCGCCTATACTGTCAGCACAAGCGTCAAAGGAGCCGATGCTAATGTACATCGCAGCCACCAACCGGGTCGTCAGCGTGGTGCTGGTGGTGGAGAGGCCGGAAGAAGGAAAGGCGCGTTCGGTGCAACGACTGGTGTATTATTTGAGTGAGGTACTCTCTCTCGAAGCAGAACTACCCCCATTACCAGAAGCTGGTGTATGGCGTATACATGGACACCAAGAAGTTGAAGCACTACTTCCAAGAGCACTCCATCCGGGTGGTGGCGCTAGCGCCACTTTCAGAGATCATTGGCAATAGGGATGCCACGGGCCAGGTGGAAAAATGGGCAATAGAGCTCGCTGCCCACAGCATACAATACGAGCCAAGAATGACGATCAAGTCTCAAGCCCTGGCGGATTTCCTGGTTAACTGGGAAGAAACGCAATACCTGCCGCCTTGCCTTGACTCCATGCATTGGAAGCTGCACTTCGACGGCTCCAAGATGTACGGGGGACTCGAAGCCAGAGTGGTCATTACCTCTCCCAAGGGAGACCGGCTCGAGTACATGCTACAGATCCATTTCCGCGCATCCAACAACGTCACTGAGTACGAGGCGCTCGTCCATGGCCTCAAAATGGCAAAAGAGATCGGCATCCGGCGCATCCTATGCTTTGGCGATTGAGATCTGGTGGTGCAGCAAGTGTCAGGCGACTGGGACGCCAGGGACACAAATATGGCTCTATATCGCTTCTTCGTACAACAGTTGTGTGCCTGTTTTGAAGGATGCGAGTTTCACCATGTCCCCAAAATAAACAATGAGTCCGCGGACACACTCGCCCGCATCGGATCAACAAGATAGGCAATCCCGCCTAGAGTCTCCCTCGAGCACCCACGCAAGCCGTCAATCACACCGTCTACAGAATCCGACTCCATCATACTGGACGTGGACCTGACGACTACCGGCTCCAAGACGCGAGAAGTTGCCATGAAGGACCCGGGGACTATGTCGCGACCCCCAGGGACTGCCGGCTCCAAGACCTCCGCAACTGCTTCACCGCACACATGGACTGCTTCACCGCACCCGGGGACTGCCTCGCCACGCCCGGGGACTGCTTCGCCGCACCCGGGGACTGCCGCGTCTAGCCTGGAAGCTCACGGCTCCGCTACTCCACCAGGCCGGCCACCAGACGAGCCCGACCCAGCCATCCGCGCAGAGGTAAACCTGCTCATGCAGGCGGTATGCGCCATCCGGGAAACTCTAGCATGGGCCAAGCCGTTCATGAATTTCTTGGCCTAGGTAGAGCCACCCGACGAAGAGGTAGAGGCAAGACAAGTGAAGCGTAGGGCGTGCGCATACACCATCATCAACAACGAGCTCTACAAGCGCAGTGTTGGGGGCATTTACCAACGGTGTGTAAGCCAGGAAGAAGGAATCCAGTTGCTGATCGACATTCAGCAGGGTGAGTGCAGTCACCACGCATCGTCACGAGCCATAATGGCAAAAGCATTTCGCCATGGGTTATATTGGCCCACGATGCTGGAGGACACCGAAAAAATGGTCAAGGCATGCCACGGTTGCCAACGGTTCAGCCAACAAAAGCACACTCCGGCTGCGGCACTCAAGACAATATCCATCACTTGGCCATTTGCCGTCTAGGGGCTGGATATGGTCGGCCCCTTCAAAACAGCCTGATCCGGCATGACACACCTGCTGGTGGCGGTGGACAAGATCACCAAGTGGATCGAGGCAAAACCGGTAAAGAAGCTGGATGGGCCGACGATTGTCAAGTTCTTCACAGACATAATCACGCTCTTTTGCTACCCCAACAACATCATAACCGACAACAGCATGAACTTCACCAAAGAGGCTTTCGCACGCTTCTGTGGAGACAAGAGAAGCCATCTGGACCTCGCATCCATGGCATACCCACGATCCAATGGGCAGTGTGAGCGAGCAAATGGTCTGGTCCTAGCTAGAATAAAGCCCCGACTGATCGAACCACTGATGCGATCTCCCAGATGCTGGATAGAGGAGCTACCAACTGTGCTATGGAGCCTGCGCACCACACCCAACCGGTCCATCGGCTACACCCCATTCTCCCTCGTCTACGGGGCGGAGGCGGTCCTGCCAATAGACATCAAGTTCAACGCACCCTACAAGCTGTTATAGTCAGAGCAGCAGGACAAGGAAGCACGTGGGGACAGCGTCGACCTCCTTGAAGAAGCATGTGAGCTGGCCTTATCCATATCCGCCATCTACCAGCAGAGCCTGCGTCGTTACCACGCCAACCGGATCTGCAGTGTCTCGTTCCGTGAGGGCAACCTGGTGTTGCGGCTGGTGCAGGACACCAAAGGGATGCACAAGTTATCTCCACCTTGGGAGGGCCCATTCATCATCAGTCGGGCGCGGCAGAACAACTCTTACTACCTGATCGACGCCCGCCAGGTGGAAAAGAATAAGATGGATCGTTCAGGCGAAGAAACTGAGCGCCCATGGAACGCGAACTTGCTTCGCCCATTTTACACTTATGTAATAAACAAGCATGGGAGCCTCTACACAGTCTCGGGGACTCCGCAATAATTTTGCAAATCATGCTGCACAATTTGGCTTTTCCGGCTGCATTATTTTAATCCTGGAGCCGGCAATCTCCACCGGGGACTCGCCGGTTGGCCCAGACGGCCGCGCGATCCAAGCGGCAAAGTACTGTACGTGGCTCTAAGGGCTTCCTCTTTGGTTCTGGCTGCAGAACGCAAGCCGGCTGATAGATCTGGCAAGAGCAGAACGCTCGAAGACCCCTACACGAAAAAGCCTCGAGGAAAAACAAAAAACGTCTAGATGTTCCGGTTGCGCTCGATCGCTCAAAGCTAATGACAGAAACCCAAAGTATCGTGTAGTACGCCTACTAGCTACCCCTTCAACTCCGGCTCACAGCCGACAAGGGCACAACATCAAACTGGCCAATGCTCACTGAGAAAAGGACAAAGTCATCGGCCTAGCATGAAACAACATGATTTCAAACCTAGCGAACTTCAGATTACAATTCCTCTTGCGTCTGTTTAACCAGGTGACATAGGTATGCCCTACGAACACCTACTATTGGCCTAACTGGTGCTGTCCCACGAAAGGTCCACTCGAAGACTTGCCAAGAGCCCTAATGCCCATGACGGTTCGAGTGGTATGAAGCCCATATGGACACGGACTCCCAAACTCACAAGACAAGGAAGTCTCAAAACTAGAGTTTGAATCTAACTTCTAACCAACTCGTATTGGTACCTGAGACCTAACCTCCCCGTATATAAAGGCTAGGAGGGTCTAATGAGAAGGGTATCGCGACTCCCACAATAGACAATCGATCTAGACGCTGCAATAGACAATAGATAGATCTACGATCTCCCATACGCCACAATAGATCTAGACAACACCCATAGCATACACATACGCCAGATCCAATCTACGCATCCACTGCCATCGGCGACATTGTAATCCTTCAGATCATCATCAATCAAGAGCAGACAAGCAGGAGTAGGGTCCTCTACAAGGCTTGAACCTGGGTAAACCTCGTGTCACCTGTGTGCTTGTTTGCTAGCCGATCGACACTTCCAGTGCATCGCTCTTCCTTGAACCTCAGTCTATAACAATGGGCATTGATGAGTTTAACCCTCATCACCAGGCAAACAACATACTTGTTTTTATCTTTGCATGAGCCAATGTTCTAAGACGAGCACCAGGGCCGGAGGCTGGTCGCCTCCCAGACGGCAGAAGAGCAGGCTAAGGTGCTTCAACCCGGTTGTATCCTCCAGCCGGCCCGAACCTCGGGGACTACACCCTGTGGGTGCGGTCGCGTGCCCCCACACAGAAACCTGAAAGAGATAACCACATAAAGGAGCTTCTACCCGGATGTATCCTCCAGCTGGCCCGAACCTCGGGGACTACACCCTGTGGGTGCGCTAACGCGCCCCCACACAGAAGCAAGCACGCAACAAGTGCAAAACAAAAAGTGTAGGGACAGGGCACGAGAAAATATCATAAGGGGGGCAATGCTCCCACCAAAATTCAATACAAGACAAAGATGATTGTTCACCAACAACAAAAAAAGAGGACAGGTTCTTCAACAACAAATACTCCCAGCACACCGGGGATCAAGATTGAGGATTGGAGGAGGAGCCGGAGGCATCGGCTGGAGCTTGGCTATAGGAGGCGACATCGACCGAGGCAGTCTCTGGCGCAGCCGGGGCTTCAGTGTCTGCCGCAGTCAGGCTAAAGTGGTACTGCTCCGTGCCAGTCGGGTCACTGAAATCCCTGTCCAGCTGGTCGAAGCTCCCAATCTTCACACCACAGGAGCGGATATCGGGAACCTCGGCACGGAGCTGCTCATAGCTGGTCCCTTGACAGAATCCGCGAGAGAGGCTCCATAGATCCACATCCAGGTACCAGGACTTCAGTAAGGCGAGCACCATCTCTGTGCCACCGCGTGCGGCCCACTCCCACGCCACATCCATGAGGTCAGGGGCACCCAAGAGCTTATCGCCAAGGGCATCCATGGTAGCCGACTGATCGGTGTCAGGCCAAGAGGTTAAACTGATGCAACGCGTGCCAGAAATGGCAGGCACGGCTGACGCGGAAATGACGACAACTAGCAAGCGACCCATCTCCCAGCTGGAGGCGGCAGCCGGTCCATGAAATCACCGCTCACACCCTGTGGGTGGGCCATCGGCTCCGTAGCCGGTAAACCCCAGCCGGGAAACAACGAAGAATCTCCAGCCGGTAGAAGACAAGAACTACAAGACAAAACCAACAACGAGGTTTTGCATCGCCAATCATTTCAAATTCGACCAATGAGCACGCAAGAATTTCTCCACAAGGCAAAGTCCCAATGCGCTCGGGGACTAGTGTCGGGGGATGACCCCCGGGTAGGCCAACACAGGCTCTGCTGGCCGGCTCCAGGGAGGTCTAGCCGTCTGGGCCCAATACAAGGACCAACAGCCGGGTGGAGATTCCTCGGCTAGCCCGTCTAGCTGGGTGGCTAGAAGAACCAGCTGGGAGGCCGCTCTTAGCCGGCCGCCTTGGATCCGCTGGCCAAGGTACGGTAGAAGTGATGCTCCTTGCTAAGCAGACCTCTGACTGGATAGGCTAGCTCACCCGGTCGGCTCTACCAGACAACTGCACCAAAGCTGGAGCCTAACGAGTAAAGCTCTAGCTGACGGACAAAGTGCCGGCTGACGGAGAAAGCGCTAGCTGCGAGTAAAGCAAAGGCGTTGGAGACTGTGGCGCTGTCCCCCCTGTACTGGAGGCTTGACTAGACCCGGGACTACCATTCGGGCCCATCCATCCAGCCCACTTTGTAAACCCAAATCCAAACAGTAAATCCTAGAGCCTACTTTGTATACTACCCCTCCCAACCAGTATATAAGGGGAGGTAGTGCTAGGGTTCTAGGTAGACAATTACAAGTTAGAAGTTCTCTAGATTGGGAAAGTTGAGTAGTTCATCTTCTTCCTCTAGCCAGGAGCAGCTAGGGAAACAGCTCAAGGAGCACCTGTACTGGGCATTCGCCCCTTGATAGGATTTTGTTGATATATGGCGGATCTGGACAATGCCAATTCTCTCGCTTCTTCCAGCAGATCAACATCATTTTGCCGGGCTTCTCGCACTTCGGCTTCTGTGTATTGGGTGACTCTAGGCGAATCGTGCTCTATGTCAGCTGGTAATACAGCTTCTGCCCCATATACCAGAAAGAATAGCGTATAGCCTATTGATCGATTCGGAGTTGTTCTTAAACTCCACAGTACCGCTGGTAGTTCTTCTATCCAGTACCCCGCTGATCTTTGCAGCGGCTCAATGAGCCGGGGTTTTATCCCGGATAACACTAATCCGTTGGATCTTTCCACTTGCCCGTTTGATGCGGGGTGGGATACTAAAGCAACGTCCAGCCGGATCTTCTTATCCAAGCAGAATCATGCAAATGCTCCTTCAGCGAAATTGGTGACGTTATCTATTATGATACTTTGAGGATAGCCATATCACAGGATGATATCTTTGAGGAACGTCACGGCTATAGCTCCATCACATATTTTTATCGGCTTTACCTCAATCCATTTCATAAACTTGTCAACCATAACCAAGATATGGGTCATATTTCCTCTCGCCGGCTTAAATGGACCAACCATATCCAAACACCATACAACAAATGGCCAGGTAATTGGTATGGTCTTGAGCTCTGACATTGGCATGTGTGTCTTGGTAGCATACCTCTGACAACCATTACATTTTCTTACTAGATCCTCTGCTTGTTCCAAGGCACTTGGCCCGTAAAATCCATGCCGGAAAGCTTTTGCCACTAAGGCTCTGGATGAGGCGTGATGCCCACATTCCCCTTGATGTATATCTCGGAGGATGGCAAGCCCTACTTCCGGGTTAACACACCGCTGCAGGACATTTGTGACACTCCTCTTGTATAGCTCGGCATTGATAATCGTGTATGCCTTTGCTCTCCTCTGAATTTGCCTTGAAAGCACTTCTTCATTGGGCAAAGATCCATCCTTCAGGAACTGGAATATGGGAAGTTCCCAAGCTGGTACAGTTTGCACCGGAAACACATCCTCGTCAATTTCCATTTGATCCACCGACATAGCCTCAGCCGGATCACACTACGTAGTCCCCGGGTTCTGTGGAGCAGTCCCCGGGTTTCCTGAGCCACTTCCCACATCAAGATCCATGGGCGCAGCTTCCGACTCCTGATTTGCCAGGATATAGATTGACTCGGATTCTGGGGATGGCCTGATAGATGGCTTTCTGAGGTGCTCTAGTGCTACACCCCATGGAATTGCTTGCTGGGTTGATCCGAGCTTCGACAATACATCGGCAGCCTCGTTTTCCAGCCGGGGTACATGGTGAAACTCGCATCTCTCGAAGTATCCAGATATTTTCTGCACATGAAATCTGTATAATGCCATGTTTGCATCCAAAGCATCCCATTGCCCCGAGACTTGCTGAACTACCAAATCCGAGTCACCAAAGCACTAGATCCGACGTATTCCAATTTCTTTTGCCACTTTGAGCCCATGCGCAAGTGCTTCATATTCTGCAACATTGTTTGATGCCGCGAAGTGGATCTGTAGCACATACTTCAGTTGGTCTTTCTTGGGTGAGGTAAGCACAACTCCGGCGCCTAACCCGGTTTTCGTTTTTGATCCGTCGAAATGCATTCTCTAGTAGTTCAGATCTGGCAATGGTGGCTCATATTGCATCTCGGCCCAATCCACGAAAAAGTCGGCCATAGCCTGAGACTTGATCGCATCTCTCCCGTCATATTGTGGAGCATAAGGGGCTAGCTCAATTGCCCATTTTGTGATCCGGCCACTTGCATCCTTGGTGCTCATTATCTCGGAAATTGGGGATTCACATATCACTTTGATGGTGTGCTCTTCAAAATAGTGCTTCAGCTTCTTTGCTGCCATATACACGCCATATGCCATTTTCTGATAGTGAGGATAGTTTTGTTTTGACGCTGATAATACCTCACTCAGATAGTAGACTGGCCATTGCACTGACTTACCCTCTTTGTCGCGCTCTACCACTATTACTGCACTTACAACTCGATTGGTTGCGGCTATGTAGAGCAACATTGGCTCTTTTGATAGTGGAGAGGCTAATACTGGTGCAGTGGCTAACATTTTGTTTAACTGGATGAAGGCTTCATTGGCCTGTGGCGTCCATACGAATCTGTCTGAATTTTTCATTAGTTGATAGAGTGGCAATTCCTTTTCTCCCAACCGACATACAAACCGACTTAAGGATGCCAGACAACCAGTGAACTTCTGGACATCGTTAAGGCACTTCGGCAATTCCATTCGCTCTATGGCTCGGATTTTAGTTGGGTTAGCTTCGATACCTCGGCTGGAGACAAGAAATCCGAGTTTTTTTCCAGCCGGGACACCGAAAGTACACTTCTCCGGGTTAACCTTCATACGGAACCTCCTTAGGTTCACGAACGTTTGCCTGATATCATCAAGGAGCATTTTGCTTTCCTTGGTCTTTATTACCACATCATCCACATACACTTGCACATTTTGACCAATTTGATCGTGTAGGCATTTTTGCATACATCTTTGGTACGTTGCCCCTGCATTACGTAAACCGAAAGGCATGGTGCGATAGCAATAAGCCCCGTACGGGGTAATAAATGCAGTCTTTATTTGATCATTCGGGTTCAGAGGTATCTGGTGGAAACCAGAATATGCGTCTATGAATGACAACAGTTCACACCCAGCAGTAGAATCTATGACCTGATCTATCCTTGGCAGTGGGAATGGATCTTTTGGGCACGCCTTATTCAGGTTCGTGTAATCGATGCACATACGCCAAACCATTGCCACATTCGGATCATCTTTCTTCTTTTCCACCAGCACCGGATTAGATAGCCAATCCGGATAAAGCACTTCCATGATGAATCCGGCTGCGAGGAGCCGAGCTATCTCATCTCCAATGACTTTTCTCCTGTCTTCGGCGAAGCGGCGGAGAGGTTGCTTCACCAGCTTTGCTCCGGGTCTCACATTCAAAGAGTGCTCGGCCAACTCCCTCGGAACACCTTGCAAGTCCTGTGTGGACCAAGTAAAGATATCCCGATTCTCCCGGAGGAAGTTGACGAGCTCGCTTTCCTATTTATCAGTTAACCCGGCACCAATTGTTACGGTGCGCTCTGGGAACAGATCATCAACAGGTAATTTTTTTGTGTCCTTTGTTGCTTGAAATGAGAAACTTCCATGCGGGTTACTCAGCGCCAGCATATACTGCTGTGCAGACTGGGCCAATGCCGCTACCTCCTGGATCTTTCTCTTTTCTAGTGCAATCACGAGTGACTCGACCAGGTTAGACCCGGCTGACGCACACTCAACGAAACATCGGAAATCTCCAGCTATGGTAATTCCACCATTTGGCCTGGGCAACTTCATCTTCAGGTAACTGATGTGAGTACTTGCCATGAATTTGTTCAAGGCTGGCCTGCCGAGTAACGCGTGATATGCGCTTTCTAAGTTCACAACCTCAAACTCCAAATTCTCAGTTCGGCAGTTATCTCTCGTGCCGAATAGCACGTCAACCCAGACTTTGCCAATGGGCTCACAGGAGATACCAGGCACAATGCCATGGAAAGTTGTCCTTGTGGCTTGGAGCATGTTCTCCGAGATACCCAACTTGCGCATTGTATCCACGTACATGATATTGATGCTGCTGCCATTGTCAATCAGCACCTTAGAGAACCTCACATTGATATTTGGCCCGATGAACATTGGGTCCAGCACAAGTGAATATGAACCAGGACTCGGCATGAGCTTGAGATGGTCCTTTATATTCCAGGTAATTTCCTGATCCAACCAAGGCATGTACCTCGTCACCGCCGGCATAACTGCATTTACTTCCATATGTCGGCATTGCAAGCTCTTTCTATTTGTTTCCTCCATGGTAAACACACAGTAACTCTGGTGATGCTCTCTGTACTCATTTCTCCCCTCATTGTCGGGTACCTTTGATCTGGTTGATGCTTGTTTTCCACCTGATGCACAGCATCCCTTCTCTCATGATTGTCATACCTCGGCGGAGGTGGTGGTAACATTAACTGTTGCGTGTTTGCTCCGGAGAGCAACTGCTGCCGAGGTAGCTTCTGCCGAGGTTGATCGTTCCAAGGTGCCTGAGCATTCCCTGAGCTACTTTGCTCTATCTTCCTCATCCACTCACATTGCCTGGTTGTATGACCCACCGGGTTACCTGGATTTGGCGTGTGAAATTTACACGGCTGATCCAGTATTGCCTCATACGTATACCTCGGTCGGTCTTTCTTTTCTTGCCATTGTCTCTTTTTCTCGGGCATCCAAGTTTTCTTGCCATCATTCCTTGGAGTCCAATGTTGCCCTCCAGTTTTCTGACGTTGATTACTCCCTGCTCCGGGTTGATCTTGATTTACAGCAGCGACTTCTTGCGAACTGTACCTGTAATCCGTTCTATCATCTCTTCTCTTACCTCGGTAATCATTTCGTTGGGATGATCCGGCTCCATCTCGCTGGTAGTACTCCTCATTTGACTCGTTTGACACATGTCTAGGTTGAGTCGGATCACCCAAAGCATACGAATCAGCAATCCGGATTGTCTTAGCTAGTGTAGTTGGCATATCCCTTTGTAACCTTTGCCACATCATGCTTGCGTATCTACACCCTTGTGCAAACCAAGCTATGGCCTAAGATTCAACCACACCTTCACACGAGTTTCTCACGGTGCACCAGCGGGTTAGGAACTCCCTGTCTGTTTCATTTGGTCTCTGCTTGCACATCGCTAGGCTCTGTGGCCTATTCGGCATCTGATACGTGCTCGAGAAGTTACTAAAAATATTTCCTCAAAATCGATCCAACAGTTGATACTACCAGGCGGTAAATTGTTTAACCATACCCTCGCTGGCCCCTCCAGCATTTGAGGCACGTATCTCACCGCCCATCTCAAATTGCCTGCCGCAATCTTCACTGCCATTGCGCAGTTGATTAACCAATCCTCCGGCTTGGTGCTGCCGTCATATGTTTTCGTGCCTCTGGGTAACTGGAAGTTAGGTACCGGAGGTTCTTTCATGATCCGGGGCCCAAAGCACGCTGGACCCGGAGGACCTTGCCCCTCAATCTGCTCCGACCTATAGAGCTGATCCAGTTTTAACCTGGCATTGTCAAGCATCAAGTTCCTGCTTCCCAACCTTGACCCTATCACATCATAATCCGGCCTAGGATATCCTGCGTTCGCCATTTCCGAATCATCGTCATTGTATCTGTCTTGCTCTTGTTGAGTGCAATTTTGCCGCATACCTTGGCTGGCATTCTGCTCTTGCCGAGGTACACTCCGTTGCTGCTGTTGCCGAGGTGGGTTTTGCCCTGCACCCGCCGAGTTGCGCTGTCCGGCATTGCCGTTTTTAGCGTTTATCTGACCGGCATTGCCTTGGTCGCGGTTACCTCGGATAGCTTCACCTGGGCTGACACTTTGTCGATCCTCATTTCTCTGCACTGCTTTTCCTTTCCCTGCCCTTGCCGGGTCATACGGGACTATCTGTTTGTTTCTCCTCGCCGAGGTTACCACTTCCTCTCTCCTAGGGCCATCATGAGGTGATGATGCAGCCCCAGCGGATTTCTCCGAGTTTCCCACTGCCGAATAAACGACCTTGGAAGCCCCAGCTCTTGCCGGGTTAGCCCTGAGAAACTCCTCATTCTGTCTGTTAGCGATCTGAACTAACTTGTTGACCCTCTCCTGCTGTCTTTGCCGGGCTTCACCCGTCAAACCCTCTAACTAGGATGCAGCTGCATCTGCTGCTCTGAGGTTCTTTGCCGGGGTGCTATACTTCGGCAACCCCATGGACAAAGGGTTCTCTGATTCTTCAACTCTAGTATCACCCTGTTTGTTCATCTCACTGATGAGGTTTCTCCCTTTTACTTTTACAGCATCTACCTTATTTGCGTACTCGCGCAGCGTCATGTTCAACGACTACTGAGTCGCGGCTATCTTTTTCGCACCCTCTAATATTTTCTGCCTAGTTTCCTCTAACTCGGCCTGTGCCTGAGCCAGATCTACCATAGGTGCTATGGGCCTTTCCAAGCTATCTTTCGCCTGCTGCAGCAGGTTTTCTGGCCTCTCTAGCGAGGGACCTCTACTTTTCCTAGGCGCCTTGGGTGTTACCTCCGGATCTGGTGCCAGATCTTTGCTCGCGCCCGCGCCTGGCGCTGTCATCATCACCTCGGCACGGTCAGGGGAGCGAGTGATATGCACACCGTGAGTCGCGCTATGTGATGGCTCGCCTCCCTCGACGACGTGCCGCGGGTGAACGCAAGACACATCGACACCGACGTAGATCCTATGGGCGCCAAGCTTGACGAAGACGCCATTGCGTGGTAGAGGTCACTTGCCGAAGCAGCCAGCATTGTCGCTGACATAGTCCAGCGCTCCAAAGCGCTGATGAGACTAGAGACGATGCGCTCGCTGTTGCTGATGATGCTTCCCGTCCGGATCTTCACTCCTGCTAGCGCCGCTAGCCCCACGGTGGGCGCCAACTGTCGTGGTGGTGTCACGGCAGATGCCATAGATAGGCTAAAGGTGGGGCCAATATGCATTAGAGGAATCCAGGGAGGGATAGTGTGGTGATTCCACACACAGATTCTTTGTATTCTCCAAGTTCACAAGGTTTACAGATGCTCCTTGAGCTGTATTAGGGAGAGGAGGAAGAAGAAGCTCTCTTACTCTCACCACTACTTGTCCCTCTACCAATGAACTACTCACTTGCCTACCGGTCAGCTCGCGATCCCCTTCTACTGAGGTCCTGGCGCTCCTTATAAAGGGGAGGCCAGGCTACTAGCTAGGGCATACGTGGAGGAATATGCCTCTCCCAAAATAGCAAACCGACCGGGTAACCTTTTGCCATCGTAAGCCATGCAGAGGCTATGTAAGCCTCTGCGGCGCCAGCGTCAGCCGACATAGGCTGCATCACCCTTGTCGGCCATGCCTCGGTGGTCCTTCCCTCTGTTCGCTTCGCTCACGCTCCTGCACACAGAGGTCACCCTTTGACCAGCGAGATACCTTCCTTCTCTTGCAAGCTTGCATAACCCAGATCATGCCTGGTTAATCCGGCCCCGTGGGTACCTGCATACAAGTTACAAAAAGCCTGCCGGCATACGACATACGTTGGCCGGGACACAGTTAGGTGGGCATCCTCCGGTCCGGGTTACTCCGTAAGTCGGCCTGCCTTGAGGTGACCCGGCCGCTTACGCTTTGACCTTGCCGTACCTCGGCTAACTCGGCCTTTATACCCGGGTGTTACCCTACCCGGGGGTATCCCCCCAACACCTACAATCGGTGCACTAAACTAGCAGGTTTTATCGCAGGGCGTATTATAGCGCCTCTGTTGGAGTTTCTCTTAACTCTCTACCTCGTGCACGCACCCGATCCCCCGTTTGCGCACCCGACTACAGCAGCCGCCTATACCATCGGAGCCCTCCCGCCTGGACACCGCCCTCGCATTTTGTTGGGGATATGCATAATGGATAACACCATATCATAGCTCTATTCCGGATAACCCGGGTGGCCCACAGATGGAAGCACGGCCTATGGCCTGCTGAGCGGCCCAGTTACAGGAATCTAGAAGGGAGGCCCATGTCGGATAAATAGGAAGGCTACAGTACCGACGTAAACAAAGCAGAGCCTTGAAGTACAAGACAAGAAGACTAGTTTGTATTAGTTTAGGACTCTGTAACCTGTTCGGTATGGACTTTACCCTATAACCCTAGGTTCTAGCGCCTTTGTAAGCCGGAATTGCAGGAGCCTTTAGGTCACGACACAATAGACAACTCAACCTCGCACAATGAACCCTACAATCTATGTAATCCGGCGTATTGCTATTATAGTGATTGGAAGTAGGAGTAGGATTCTACCACCATCGTCGGATCTGAACCTGAGCAAGCTATGTTACCTCGTACCTGCCAAGTTGCCACCTTACCCCACCTCTCTATCTACGCGTTGTCAGGACCCCTCCATGGCGAACTTGGTGATAATACCAAGATACATTCCTCCGGCGCCACAACCAGCCCGCTCGCTCGGCTGCCACCCGCCTCCGCGGCCCGCTCGCTCGCTTATCATGCATGCATCCGGCCCGTATCCCGCTGAACCTAGTTTGCGGGAATGAGACATGGGATGTCTTCGGATTGGCTTAGGGACGCCTCGTCCGCTGCCGGAACGAGACAGTGTACCTCCTTCACCTTTAAAATCCACTCCAAAGCTAGCATCATGAGGTTATGAAGGCTTGTTCTAGATTCAACATGAAAAATTACCAGTTTAAGTAAGATATCCTGATTATCCTCCAAATGCCATCAAATTGCTTGAGAGGGTTGTTCTATGGACCGTGGTCCTTTTAAGGCATTCCAGAAATGCATGGGCGGTTATTATGGAATGCATGCATACTACTTCCTCCATACCGTACTACTGGGCTAAGAGAATCTCTAGACACTATCCCAAACGGTGGCCGGAGACGTTTGGGAAACACAGGGAGAAAAAACGCGTCGAGTCATTGTCTTCAAATGTTTTTTTGTTTGGCACGTTCCTAAATCGGTCAGGTCTCCCGAGTGCATCCTGATTTCATAGGGCCTCGTCGGGACGCCGGAGGCCTACCCATGTGTCCTCTCCCATCTCTCTTTTCCGCCCACGTGCCATCTCCCATCTCTCCTCCACCCAACGAGCACTCTCTCGCCTGGTATGGGGACCTTGACTGGAAAGGAATATGCCTTAAAGAGAAAATATGTCTGGCGCTGTTCTAAATCGTGTTCGAACAAAAAACCGTCGGACACAATTTGAACATGCGACTGCAGTTGTTCTAAAATATCAAAATGCTAGGACCTAGGTGATTTCTGACTGGCTATAAAAAATAGAGTATGAAATACTATCTCCGGTTAAATGTAAGATATTTTAGTATGTTAAAATAGGTTAACAAAAAAATTGTACTTTGAAACAGTGATAATAATATAATATTACCCCCTTCATTCCAAAAAATGTAAGATAGTTAGTATTTTTTAACCTACATATTTAGACTTCATTTGTTGTAGGTTGGAAGCAAAATAAGTAAACCTACACACTAAAAACATTTAGATACATATATGTCAAGAAAAGACTGAATTATCTTATATTTTGAAAGGAATAAGTTAAAATGAGCAATGACTCTACATTTTCTCAATGGGCGGTATGTTGGCTTTTGTAAAAATAAAAGCTTGAAAGTTAAACGGAGGAGGACAAGTTGACACAGGGGGTGTTGCGCGTTGAGTTGACTAACAAATGTGCTCCATTATTCAGATACTATACTATGTCACAAACATAATTAAACGGTTCATAGAGATACTAAGGTTGTTCTACTCGTATTGATAAAACACGGGCAAAAACTTCAAACCGCCGCCTCTTGATCTAGCCGCTGCCTCACCTCCGCCTCCTCTACAGAGCGGTTCCCTCTACTGGAGTTTTTTTAATAAAAATAGTGGTTTCAAAAGATTAGATTAGCGTTTTGTTTGTTCTCTTTTTTGGCCTCTATGTCAATTAAAATGAAATCGTCTACAATAAGTGATATTCAGCCTTTCATTCGATGACAAGATCTTTTTTCTGACGTCAATGGTGTTGTTGGAGGATTACAATTCTATATGTACGGTCTTTTAGATCTTACTTCACCAAGTCGATTTCAAGTTTTTTTATGGTTGCCATGAGGAGGATTATCCTTGCAATATTTGCCTCGTTGTTACATTCTCGACAATGGTGGTTCGTACTCTCGGTTAGCCAGCAACATCGACCAGGCTGTTAAGTTATTTTTGACTTGAATACTAGTGTTTGTACTCTTGCCGATGTTGATTGATTACTCTAGTGGTTACGCACATGCACACCGCCTCGCCTTGACACTGCGGCTCAAATTAAAATTATAGAAAAACCCTCGTTCATATTTATAGGTTGTGGTTTGGTATCTGTCAGTTCTTGGTTGTTTTCAGAAAAGTTCAAGATTATATCTTGGAAAAAGAAATAGTTTGAAGACCTCAAAAATTTACTAAACTTTATTTCATAATCGGTGGAGACAGGTACTATTTTCTACTATGAATATATCAAGGTATTGATTGCAAAAAAAAAGTATGTTACAAATATTTTTGGTGCTCCATTATTCAGATACTCCCGAAATAAGTACAGTAAGTAAGTCCTGTGAAAACTATGACACCAATACATACGATGTGCAGGTCGATGGAAGAAAATTATAATTTTGCAACTAGTTGCATATCGCACTTAGGTTTTTTCTTTTTACACAGGTCACACATGATCATATTTTGAGATAAAAATTTGTAAATGCACAAGATACAATAATCAATGTTCATGATTTATTTTACATTTTTAAAACAAATTCAAAAGTTTGATAAATAATAACCGGGTGTGAGCGCAACTAGTTGTCGAATAATATTCGCATTCGTCGATGGATCGGTGTCTAGCAGGTGAGGTTGCCCCCAGGGTCGACGCCGAGCTGGCGGCAGTAGTCCTTGTAGTATCCGACCCTGGCGTACATCTGCGCGGTGTTCTTGCCGTCGCACTCCACAGCGCCGTTGATGGCCCTGGTGGTGGCGCCGAACCCCTGCGGCAGCACTCCGTGCACGTTGGTCATCCAGTACCACAGCGCCGTCTTGAAGGCCACCACATTGTCCTGTGCCACCTTCTGCGGGTAGTTCAGTCCGTCGAAGCCGATGCTCTGCCCCGCTCCCCCCGTAGTTGTAGTTCCATGTGATCTGCAGTGGCCCACACCCGTAGTAGGTCGCCCCTGACTTGCAGGGCCACTGCGTGAACGACCGGTCGCAGTAGTTGTGACTCGCGCCGTTGATCTCCTCGATGTAGCAGAAGTCTGTGCATATGTAAGTTATCAGTATGCAATAATGTGTCCTGCAATTTGTTATTTGGGTGATGAGAAGTAGCTTACGTCCGGTCTCGTGCGTTACGTGGGCGAAGAAGGCGGCAATCTCGCGCTTGGCGGCGTCGGAACTTCCCGACGCGAATTGGGAGTAGGAACCAGCGGCGTTCAGCAACGCCTGGCGGGTGTAGAAGATCTTGCCTGCGCAGCCGCTGCTGGACTGGGACTTGATTCCGTTGAAGAAAGCATCTGTGACGATGCTGCCCACACCTCCGCTTCCGCTTCCGGTGCATGGTCCGGACTGGCACCCGTCGCCGCAGTACGCGGCGGTGGTTCCGCAGTAACCGTATTTGCTGCAGCAGAAGCCCGACTGGCAGCCGCAGTTCTGCGCGGCCGCTGGGCCAACGGCGGAGAGGAATGCTGCTGCTAGCCCAAGAGCCACGAACGTGAACACCGCCATCGGTGAGTTCGCCATACCGGAGTAATTCAGGCCACCGGTGATGTGTTTCCATGCTAGAAGCTTGCTACGAGGTGGTGGTCTGATTGAAATGGCATGGCAGTGGCGCGGTTTATATAGAGTAGAAAAAAGGCCTACGTGGACGTTGGGCTGCTAGTAAAAGGTCGTATTTGTACTACTGCCTGCTATTCTATTTTGAACGAATATAAGCGGTTCGTCACTCAACGCTTCCAGCTGAATGGAGCGCGGAATTCCAACGTAATCGGACCGTGCAAAGTCGTTGCTTCCAGCTGTTTTCTTGTTTGTATACTCACACGGCGGCTACGGGTATATCCACAGACCAGCATTGCATGTGCGAATTAATTCGAAAAAAAAAATGCTTGTGCGAATTTTCTTACTGTAGTACTACAGTCTACAAGCAACATCAGCGAAGAACCTATAAAGGGAGACTTCCTCGAAATAGATTTTCGTCTCGCTTTATAAATAAAGGTACAGATCAAAATAAACAAGAAAAACACGAAAAACCTAAACTTACCACCGAAGACATTGAGCCGAGACCGCGGTGAACCGGGGCACCACGACGACGCCCCCAAGAGGGGACCACCGCATAGCACCGCCGAGACCAATGGTCAAGGGTTTTCACCGAGAGCCCTGTCGCGAAGAAGGTATCCGCAACTGCGCCCCCAAGAGGCTAACGATACCCACACGCATCGCCGCCGTTGGTGTCGAAGCACTGAGCTTTCGTTTGGAAAAACCTTCGTACCGTTCCCCGACTTCCGCCACGCCCGTTGTCCCCGAGATAGGCCTCCGACACGTGATATGGGAGCTGCCGAAGGCAAAACGCTGCCAACACCAAAACCTCCCAATGCCCGCTCCTCACCATCCACATGGCCGAAGAGAGAGACCACCACCACCATGTCGCTCGCCGTAGAATCGGCCGCGTAGTCCACCTTCCGGGGCCGCCACCCCGGCATCAAAAAACTCAACCAATAAGGCAAGGAACAACCCAGTGCATGGCCTGCGAGGCAGAGGATGTGACATAGCTGGAACTAGAAGGCGACAGCAAAACAACCACTCGGGCGACACGGAGCGAGTATAAAGGGGGACTTAGTCGTTAACTTGTGTGAACGTTTTTCTGACTACGCTCCTCTGAGTGAAGAGTGAAGGAAAGACCACGTACGGATCGAGTGAATAGTTAAAGGAATAAACAGCATAAAAGAAGAAGAGTTTGATTATGTTAAAAATCAAATCATTCATATTGTTCCATATAGCCCAGGCAAAGCACAAACATCCGCTTGTATTTGAACTTTCTCTAACTTATCAATACCATTTAGTGGATTTCCAAATAAATTCTTAGTATGTTTTGGGAGCTAGATTAAAAGCCGTATGGATTATACGGCACACTACTTTTGCAAACGTGCAATCTATGAATAAGTGTTGTATCACTAGTAGAAAACATGGCTTTCGTCCGGACTGCCCTAAAGCGATCCGTCCCGGTTCCCTTATGAACCGAGACTAATCTGAGCATTAGTACCGGTTCGTTAGGATAAAACGCCGCATGGGGCTACACCACGGTTAGTTCCGGGCCACGAACTGAGACTAAAATGGTTTCGCGCCTGCCTCTAGCCTTTAGTCCCGGTTCGTGGCAAGAACCGGGACTAAAGGTCCATGCTTGTTTATATATTGCACCCCAGTCTCACATGCTTGTGTGAGAGCTTTGTTTTTCCCTCTCATGCATAAGTGATGTATGTTGCTTTGTTTTCCCCCTCTATGCACAAGAGGTTCTCGATGAAATGCATGTGAGCATGATGCCATCTGAGTTCACCCAAAACAAACATGATATGAAGTGCATGAGCCACTCTTAAGTTTTCTCCTCTTTCTTTCCTCCTCGATCGAGGTTAGCAACTTAATCCTTTCATTTTTCATTGATACAATAATACATGTGTCGATGTATAGTATTGGTCATTTCTCTAGATCTTCTGTAATGTTTTTTCATAAACTCAATTATATAATACAGATGAACCGGCAATGGATGTATGATGACCAACATACTGGCGACACTACAAGAATCTGGATGATCCATGACGTTTTTTTATGACGCGGCCTAAAAACGCCGTGGATTCCTGACGTTCTAGAACGTTTCATCACAACTAGCTCCAAGCCCCTCCAGCCAGGTTATCCATGACGTTCCTTGGTTTCTTCATGGAAAATTCGTCGTAGATTTCGTCCTAGGCCCTGAATCCCAGTTTGCCATTTCGTCTGGTGCCAAATTCATCGTGGATTTCGTCACGGCACATGTTCAACTCTTTTTTTCATCTACCTTCTCCGTGCTTCAACCCCACCTATTAGCGCACTATGCACGGTAGCACTTCAGGAAATCTAGGGGTGCTTTTTTAGCTGGTCCCACATGTCAGTCTGTTTGATCAAAATTTGCATGCAGTACATGGCTAGTTCACGTGCTAGTTCCGAAAAGCCCATTGATCCAAACTTGAAGTGGCAGTTCTGCTTCTTCTCCGTCATCTCCCCTCGTCTCCTCGCAATGGCAGTTCTGCTTCAAATCCCTCATGGATCTCTTCTCCTCTTCTTCTTCTCCTCGTCTCCCTGTTCTTCTTTCTTCCTCGATCAACCGGAACCATTCCCACGTGGAAGCCATGGCCAGCAGCTGGATGAAGAGGAACTGGTCCGATCTCCCGGCTAACCCACTTCGCAAGATCGCCAACTACTTGCTGGAGAAAGAGGAGTACGTCGACACATATGCTTCTTGTCGAGAAGTCTGCACCGATTGGCGCCGCATTTTAAAAGTGCCTGAATTCCATCTTAACAACTGGATCATGATAGATCACACACTTCCAGACATCGGCGAATTCACCTTTCTCAACCTCGCCACTGGTCGTTGCTTCACGATGAATCTAATAGACGCCCATCGCAGGTTCACATTCACATCATCCAATATATATAACACTCATTTATTTGTATTTTCTATTGTAAACATCTTAGTGCTAACTGTCCTCTTCTTCCAAAGATTCTACTTCGTCGGTATTTCTCGTGGCGTCATCGTGCTTGCTCAGAGGATGGAGCCGTAAAAGATTCGGCTTCTGAACCCAATCACTCATAAGTCCAACACTGAATTTCAAGCACAAATACAATCTCATATGCTGATATCTGTCGTCGTGACGAAGTCCCCAACCATGGTGTTCGTTTGCATGAATTATCCCTAGATTATTGCATGGACCGATAAGAGCACCCCAACGGGGCAATTCAATGAATCATTTGGAGAAGGAATGTATTCGCCACCACCCGATGTGCTTGACGGTATTCCGATGGGAAGTATATGCATTACTTGAGAATGGAGACATCATGTCGACCAACATCCAGTTAGAGCAGCGCGTGATCACTGTCATGATGGCCAAAATAATTTTAGCCCCAGTCTTTGAACAGATACGCGGAATCTACAAATTTTACCTAGTGGAGTCAGATGGTGATCTGCTTCTTGTGTTGAACGGGGATTTCACCAAAGGTCAACCGGTATTGTACCGGGTGGACACGGAGAACCGCTCTCTCGAGGCCGTCGGTGACATTGGAAGTCGTGCCCTCTTCGTTGATTTCCATCGGTCTATCTCCATCGACACCAGGTAGTACCGCATAGTAAAACCTGGTTGCATATACTACATAAATTATATTATACTATACAATCATGATAATCATGCCTGGGAAGAGAAACCAACAATGGTTTTTCATGGCTTAGGTCATCATTAGATGGAATGTACGCCGATGCCTTACCCTCTGGACGAGATAATGAAAACACACTACATACGAAGAGAGTTTAATGAATATATGATGCAGCACTCGGGAGCCGCCGACGACGAAATATATAGGACAGAATGAATCATATATTCATCCTAGGTTATTTGCTAGCATTTTTAGGTCTATTCGAAGTAGAAATTTATATTGGGTTTATATTATTTCGATCAGCAGTATGCGTATTACCTTTCAAATAAAATTGTATTGTATTTAATTTTAGTACTTTCAAAATTCAAAGTATTTATTTTTAGTAGCTTCTTTCAAAATTCTCTGTGTTAGCTTTCAAAATTATGTGCACGTACTATGTTAAAACTTTTACAATCACAGTACTCAAGTTGTAATTACTGACTCAAAAAATCTAACGGAGATCAGAGTCTCATGGAAATCTCTCGAACTCTCGACGAGGGACACTCTGACAAGCAGCCCAAACGACCGGAATGCATGTGGAAAGGAAATCTTTCAGAATTCTTTTGAACTAGTAGCTTCCATAATTCTTTGTAGTAGCTTCCAGTTCACACAATCATAACCATACCCGGAAAAATCTTTCAAAAGTAGACTAAACAGGCAAATATATTATATATACACTAGGTTTCAAACGACTAATAATTAACTGTTCCAGACTATATCGTACTAGTTTAACTTAACTGTTCTCAACCAGAACTACACTCTAGATGGTATCGAACACAAACTTCACGTCCAACATCTCTTCTATGGTGTTCCTGCTAGTGATTAGCACAGCTTGTCCAACCTTTAGATCATCTTCACTCTGGTGGAATTTCTTCCACCCCTGATTGCTGAAGACGGCATGACCATTTGGGCCAGTCTTGTATGCAATTGGGGTGATGTCAAAATCTCCTAGCTGTACTACAGCCATGCCATCATCAGGGATGCCCATGGAGGAAAACACTTTCGTAGGTAATCTCTGCGATGTCGCGCCATTGATTAAAAAGAAGAAGTAATCATGTCAGACGATGACCACCACAAGTTATATATGGAGCCATACAAGGAACAAACAAAAGGTAGTTGCCATACCATCTTATGTTGGACAAGATTTGTCCTTGTCAAACGGGTCACAAATGGAACCCCGATGAAGGTGTTGATTGGCGGTAGGGTATCTAGGAGGTGTTCCATCTCACCATAGGTAAGGTGGCATCTTTGGGCGAAAACCGTAGATTCATATACGTCTGCCTCGCTGCCAAGACCATAGATATAGAGAACAGTTTTCCTCGGCTCGGGTCCTATCAAAGAAAAACATAACATTTTTTCCCCGGTAAGATCGTTCTATGTAATGAATTGCTTCCATCCTTCACCTCCCATGATAGTCATGTTCTTTCTTTTCTCGAGGTCAATATTGTAGGTGCGCCCAAGCACCTTAAAGGGCACACTCTCACATCCAGTTGTGGATAGATTGAACATGAACCTTGAATTGCATGGCACAGTCTATGCACCAAAAACAAAAGAATCAGACATTAAACAAACGGTTACAGACTTACAGTGTAGTTTGAAAGAAAATTGCTTGTTACCACTTACCACTGAGTTCTGAAACCCCTCTGACTCTGACAAGTAGATACAAAAGGACATGCCCGACGACAACCTCGATTCGCAATTGCTCTGCATACTAGACACGACCCCAGATCATATTAGGCAAAAATGATGAATGTCTAAATGATATATGGAACTAAAATCCCAAAAGAAATAGACTGTATATATACATTAAACGTATTATAATTTTAACACCTGAGTTAGGATCTTAGTTTTCTTAGCTTTAGCGATTCTAACAACCACAGCATCAGGTTCGCATCAGGTTCTCTGAATCTTGCTTTCTTAGGTCTCTTGACAAGTTGCTTCACATTGTCATTAGATACTCTGAACCTCGCTTTCTTAGGTCTCTTGACTACAGGTTGCTTCACATCATAATCATCATCATCATCGGATGTGACATCGATTAAGCCAGTGTTGCTTTTAGAAACCTAAATGGACATTGCAGTAATTAGAATGTTTTGTTTTGATGATGTATAATAGGTTTAACTACTATCTTAGAGTTAGTAGCAACAATTTTAAAACATGCATTTCAATGCTATGTTGTACAATAGACTCCTTCTGTATCAGCCCTTCCATTTTGCAGTATTCACAGTTTCTACAGGCGCCTCTTTCTAATTCTCCCCTTGACAGTGCAGCCATTTGGAGACTTGCTAACTAGAAGAATCAAATAACAATTAGTGAACAACAAAAATCAAATCTAAAAGAATATGGTTTGGTCACAACTACAAGCATCATCAAATGAGATGAATCTGTATATACCAAGGAGCATGTACAACCATAGTGGCCATGCAAAGATAGTAAGTAGATTCCTATCATCCCATCAATAGTCAAAGTGCCACATTTTCATCATTGACCAGTTGTAAAGAGTGAAAATCATAAGATTATCCCTTAGCACTAACATAGCTATGAAAAACATCAATTTGGTGGGCCTCATACTAATAAAGCACACAAAAATTAATGAGATAATCGAACATATAGCAAGAAACATGCAGAACAAATGTGTTTGTACAAAACACGTGCTATATGCACATTATCCCATGGACATAGATAGTGCCACACTTTAATCATTGGACAAATGGATGTGAAGATAAGACAATGACCTACATCAATATATAATGTGGGCTCCATAGTAAGAGAGCACACACAAGTTAATAAGATGAATCTGTATCTACCAAGGAGATGTAGAGCCATAGTGGTTGTACAAAGACAGTATGTAGATGGAGGTCATCCCATCAACATGCTAAGTGCCACATATTAGTCATTTGGTTAGTTGTAAACAGTGAAAACCATAAGATTATCCATCAGCACTAACATATAGCTATGAAAAACATCAATTTGGTGTGCCTCATACTAACAAAGCACACATAAATCAATGAGATAATCGAGCATATAGCAAGAAGCATGCACAACAAATGTGTTTGTACAGAACACTTGCTATATGCACATTATCCCATGGACACAGATAGTGCCACACTTTAATCATTGGGCAAATGCATGTGAAGAGAATACAATGACCTACATTAATATATAATGTGGGCTCCATAGTAAGATAACACACACAAGTCAATGAGATGAATCTGTTGTTGGAGATATGCCCTAGAGGCAATAATAAATGTAGTTATTATTATATCTTTGTGTTTATGATAAATGTTTACATTCATGCTATAATAGTATTAACAAGGAAACCATTAATACTTGTGTGATTTGTAAACTTAATTTGAAGTCCCTAGTATAGCCTCTATACTTCACTAGCTTGTTGGTTGATTGATGATGTGGTTTCTTTGTCATGAACATTGAGATGTTATCAACAACAAGATCATATCGTTAGGAGAATGATATGGTGGACATACTCCTATAGACAAGCGTAGCATAAAGATCAAGTCATTTCAATAGTTCAATTGCTATATGCTTTCTGATACATAGTAACCTAATTCCTTCGACCATGAGATCATGCATATCACCTTTACTGGATGGATGCTTTGATGTCATCAAACACCACACCGTAACAGGGTGGCTATAAAGGTGGCATTGAGTGTTCGGAAAGTATTGGTTGAAACACATGGATCAAGAGTGGGATTTGTCCATCCACATGACGGATAGATATACTCTGGGCCCTCTCGGTGAAATGTCATCCAATTAGCTTGCAAGCATGTGACTTGGTCACAAGGGATCACATATCACGGGAACGAGAAAAGAGTACTTATCAGTAACGAGGTTGAACTAGGTATGCAGAGATACCGACGATCATAACCTCGGATAAGTAACATATCGTGAGACAAAGGGAAATTGGTATCGTATGTAAGTGGTTCATTCGATCGCAAAGTAATCGTAGAAATATGTGGGAGCCATATGAATTTCCAGATTCCTCTATTGGTTATTGTTCGGAGAAGTGTCTCGATCATGTCCGCATAATTCACGAACCGTAGGGAGACACACTTAAGGATTCGACGTTGTTTGAGTAGTTATGGTATTATGAGAAAGAGACCGAATGTTGTTCGGAGTCTCGGATGGGATCCGGGATATCACGAGGAGATCCGGAATGGTCCGGAGAATAAGATTCATATAAGGAAAGTCCCGTTTCGGAGTTCGGGAATGATTCCGGTGTTTTCATCGGGGATATTCTAGAAGGTTCCGGATTGTCCGGCACTCCGGGGGGGAAGGGGTACATGAATGTGTCATTACATATTGGAATGATTGCATCATGTACTAAGTGTTCTTGCTGTCCCAAATATAGGATTAAATTGAATCCTAAAACAGAAAAGTCAAATGTCCAGTTTGAAAGTCAAACTGCCAAAACAAGAAACTGTGGGAAACAAGCAAGAGGAGTTGGAACCAACCTGGAGGAGGAGTTGGACTCCTCCAGGCCGGCGCCCAGCCCTAGGCCGAGTTGGGGAGGGACTCCCTCCCTCCCCTGGCGCGCCCACACCCTCCCACCTATATAAGGAGGGGCAGGGCTCCCCTCCTAGACACACAAGTTTCCTATCCTCTAAACTAAACCCTAGATCTAGACCCCGGTTTAGAGCTATTCGGTTTAGAGCCTTCTAATTGGTTTAGAGCCCTCTAATTGGTGTGTCTAATTACTAGACCACTAATAGCCTCTCTCATAAGCTCCACCATACTCGCATCGGCTTAAGGCGAAGCCCTGCGGGATTTCCCCTCTACCTCCGGTACCACGCCGTTGTGCTGCCGGAATCGCGAGGAGAGTGCTACAACCTCCGCTGCCTGCTGGAACAAGGGAGAGGAAGGTCTTCGTCGAGTACCGAACGTGTGACCGACTGCGGGAGCGCTGCGGGAACGCGGCGCCGGAAGGATCGTCTACGCGATCTTGAGATCGGAAAGAGTACGACTACATCACCCACGAGAATCTGCTCTCGTTAAACACTTTGGAATCTTCGAGGGTGAGTTATTCCATCGACTCGTTGCTACAATCTAGTAGATAGATCTTGGCTTGGTTGTTTGTATGCGATAGAAAATTTTTGTTTTCCATGCTACGAACCCCTACAGTGGTATCAGAGCCGTGTCTATATGTAGATCTGTTGCACGAGTAGAACACAATGGTCATTGTGGGCGTTGATGCTTTTATTGTAGATTGCTTTTTGTGTACTTTGCATCTTGCGGTATGTTGGGATGAAGCGGCCCGGGCTAACCTTACATGACATCGTTCATGAGACTTGCTCCACGTTTGACATGCAACTTGTATTGCATAAGTGGCTTTGCGGGTGCCTGTTTCTCCTAGCATAGTTAAGATCCAATTTACAACGGGTAATCAACAATGCTAGTATCAATGTTGTGGTTATTGTTCGTAAGTTAGAACGACACTTATGGAAAGCCCCAAACCACGTAAAATATGCAAAGAAAGTAGAAGCGTCTAACTTTGTTTTGCAGGGGTGTGCAGTGATGTGATATGGCCATGATTGTGATTATATTTGATGTATGCAATGTTCCTTATTGTAAGTTGGCAACCGGCAGGAGCCATATGGTTGTCTTTAATTTCTGTTAAGACCTGCGTGTCTATTCAAAATAGTTGTAATAGTTGAAGCTGGTGGACGACAACCATGGAGAAGCGTCATTGACCTTGATGCTATGCCGGTGATGATGGAGATCATATTCGTGCTTGAAGATGGAGATCGGAAGCACAAAGAAGAAAGGCCATATCATATCACATATTATGAATTGCATGTGATGTTAATCCTTTATGCATCTTGTATTGCTTAGTAGACGACGGTAGCATTATAAGATGATCCCTCATGCACATAAATTTCAAGTTCTAAAGTGTTCACCCTTAGTATGCACCGTTGCCAAAGCTTGCTGCTTCGAAGCACCACGTGATGATCGGGTGTCTTTGATTCCGCGGGTGAATACAACGTAAGCAAGCCAGATTTGCTTATGCGGAAGCTAAGGTTTGATCTTGACGAGCCTAGCATGTACAGACATGGCCTCAGGAACACGGATCGCCGAAAGGCAAAGCATGAATCATATAGTAGATATGATGAACATGATGATTGTTCGCCATTAAAACTATATCAGCTCTCGTGATGATCGGTGTTGATGTAGTGGATTTGGTTCATGTGATCACTAAAACAATGTGAGGGATGTTGTTTTGAGTGGGAGTTCACCTAGTTTAATTTCATTAATTAATTTGAACTCAATTTGTCATAAACTTAGTCTAAACTATTGCAAATATGTTGTAGATCAATGGCAGCCCCTACCATCAATTTTAATGCGTTCCTAGAGAAAGAAAAGTTGAAAAACAATGGAAGCAACTTCGCGGATTGGTTCCGCAATTTGAGGATTGTCCTCACAGCTGGTAATTTGACCTATGTGCTGGATGCACCGCTGGGTGACCCACCTGCAGCTGATGCTACCGATGAAGTAAAGAATGTTTACCTTGCTCGGAAGAATCAGTACTCCATAGTTCAGTGTGCTATCTTGTATGGTTTAGAATCGGAGCTTCAGAAAAGGTTTGAAGAGTCAGATCCATATGATATTGTCGAGGATCTCAAATTAATTTTTGAGACTCATGCGGCAATTGAAAGTTATGAAGCTTCTGAAAAGTTCTTTAACTGCAAGATGGAAGAGGGTAGCTCCGTCAGTGAGCATGTGCTTAAGATGTCTGGGCACGCAAATAAACTTCAAAGTTTGGGTATAGTGATTCCTAATACTTTGGGAGTTTACCGCATCCTCCAATCACTACCACCAAGTTACAAGAACTTTGTGATGAACTACAACATGCAGAACATGAACAAAGAGTTGCCAGAACTATTTGCTATGTTAAAATCTGCAGAAGTGGAGATCAAGAAAGAGCACCAAGTGTTGATGGTCAATAAGACCACCAAATTCAAGAAAGGCAAGTCTAAGCAAAAGGGACACTTCAAGAAGGGTGGTAAGAAAGTTACCACGCCGACGAAGAAGACCAAGGCTGGACCTAAACCTGGAACTGAGTGCTTTTACTGCAAGGGAGAAGGTCACTGGAAGCGGAATTGCCCAAGGTACTTGGCGGATTTGAAGAACGGCAACATCAAGAAGAAAGGTATATCTGATATACATGTTATTGATGTGTATCTCACTAGTACTCGTAGTAGTGCCTGGGTATTTGATACTGGTTCGGTTGCTCATATTTGTAACTCGAAACAGGAGCTGCAGAATAAACGGAAGCTAGTGAAGAACGAGGTGACGATGCGCGTAGGAAACGGATCAAAGGTTGATGTGATCGCGGTCGGCACGCTACCTCTTCATCTACCATCGGGATTAGTTTTATACTTAAATAATTGTTATTTGGTGCCTGCATTAAGCATGAACATTATATCAGGATCTTGTTTATTGCGAGACAGTTACTTGTTTAAATCCGAGAATAATGGTTGTTCGATTTATATGAGTAATGTGTTTTATGCACATGCACCTTTGATAGATGGTCTATTCATATTGAATCTCGATAGTAGAAATACACATATTAATAACATTGAGGCTAAACGTTTGAAATCAAGCGATAATATGACCTATATGTGGCACTGTCGTCTTGGTCACATTGGAGTGAAGCGTATGAAGAAACTCCATTCCGATGGACTTCTTGAATCACTTGATTTTGAATCACTTGAAAGATGCGAAGCATGTCTGATGGGTAAAATGACTAAGACTCCATTTTCTGGTATGATGGAGCGAGCTACGGACTTATTGGAAATCATACATACCGATGTGTGTGGTCCAATGAGTGTAGCATCGCGCAGTGGTTATCGTTATGTTCTTACCTTCACGGATGACTTGAGTAGATATGGGTATATCTATTTCATGAAACATAAGTCTGAAACTTTCGAGAAGTTTAAGGAGTTTCAAAGTGAGGTAGAGAATCAACGTAACAAGAAGATTAAATTTCTACGTTCTGATCGTGGAGGTGAATATCTAAGTTACGAGTTTGGCGAGCATTTAAGGAAATGTGGAATACTTTCACAATTGACACCGCCGGGAACACCACAGCGTAATGGTGTGTCTGAACGTCGTAATCGAACTCTCTTAGATATGGTTCGTTCTATGATGTCACTTACAGATTTACCGCTATCATTTTGGGGTTATGCATTAGAAACAGCCGCATTCACTTTAAATAGGGCACCATCTAAATCCGTTGAAACGACACCGTATGAATTATGGTTTGGGAAGAAACCTAAATTGTCGTTCCTTAAAGTTTGGGGATGCGAAGCCTATGTAAAGAAGTTACAGCCGGACAAGCTTGAACCCAAAGCGGAAAAATGCGTCTTCATAGGATACCCGAAGGAAACTATTGGGTATACCTTCTATCATAGATCCGAAGGCAAAATCTTTGTTGCCAAGAATGGATCCTTTCTAGAGAAGGAATTTCTCTCGAAAGAAGTGACTGGAAGGAAAGTAGAACTCGACGAGGTTGTCGAACCTTCTCTCGAAATTGCGAGTAGCGCAGCACCGGAAGAAGTTCCTGTGGTGCCTGCACCAATAAGAGAGGAAGCTAATGATAGTGATCATGAAACTTCGGTTGAAGTTGCTACAGAGCCTCGGAGGTCAACGAGAACTCGTACCACTCCAGATTGGTATGATTCCGTTATGAATGTCATGTTGGTGGACAACACCGATGACCCCGAGACATATGAGGAAGCGATGATGAGCCCAGATTCCAATAAATGGCAAGAAGCCATGAAATCCGAGATTGGATCCATGTACGAAAACCAAGTATGGACTTTGGTGGACTTACCGGATGGCCGGAAGGCTGTCGAGAACAAATGGATTTTCAAGAAGAAAACAGATGCTGATGGTAATGTTACTGTCTATAAAGCTCGACTTGTCGCAAAAGGGTTTCGACAAATTCAAGGAGTTGACTACGATGAGACTTTCTCACCGGTAGCGAAGCTAAAGTCTGTGAGGATTATGTTAGCAATCGCTGCATATTATGATTATGAGATATGGCAGATGGATGTCAAAACAGCATTCCTCAATGGAGACATTGATGAAGAGTTGTATATGATACAACCCAAAGGTTTTGTCGATCCTAAAGATGCTAACAAGGTATGCAAGCTTCAACGGTCCATCTATGGATTGAAGCAAGCATCCCGAAGTTGGAATCAACGTTTTGATAAGGTAATCAAAAGTTTTGGTTTTATACAAACTTATGGAGAAGCTTGTATTTACAAGAAAGTGAGTGGGAGCTCTGTAGCATTCTTAATACTGTATGTGGATGACATATTGTTGATTGGGAATGATGTAGACCTTCTTAATAGTGTCAAGGAATATTTGAATAATAGTTTTTCAATGAAGGATCTTGGCGAAGCAGCTTACATATTAGGCATAAAGATTTATAGAGATAGATCGAAACGCCAAATATCATTGTCACAAAGTACATATTTGGACAAAGTTCTAAAGAAGTTTGGAATGGAAGAAAGCAAGAAAGGGTTCTTGCCCATGTTGCCCAATACGACCTTGAGTAAAACTCAAAGTCCGACATCGGCAGAAGATAGAGAAAGGATGAGTAAGACTCCCTATGCCTCAGCCATAGGATCTCTAATGTATGCCATGCTATGTACTAGACCCGACATCGCATATGCTGTTAGTTTAACTAGCAGATATCAAAGTGATCCAGGAGTGGATCATTGGACAGCGGTCAAAAACATCCTTAAGTACTTGAGAAGAACTAAGGATATGGTTCTTTCTTATGGAGGTGATGAACAGCTCGTTGTTAATGGTTACACCGATGCTAGTTGGAACACCGATCCAGATGATTCTAAATCACAATCTGGATACGTATTTATTTTGAATGGTGCAGCAGTTAGCTGGAGGAGTGCAAAGCAAAGCGTTGTGGCGAGATCTTCAACTGAATCGGAATACATGGCTGCTTCGGAGGCTTCACAAGAAGCGATATGGATGAAAGAGTTCATTACAGAGCTGGGTGTGGTTCCTAGTGCGCTGGACCCAATGTCTATCTACTGTGATAACATGGGCGCCATAGCCAATGCGCAAGAACCAAGGTCACACAAGAAGCTGAAGCATATCAAGCTACGTTTTCACGCTATTCGAGAACATATCCAGGATGGGGATATAAAGATTTGCAAAGTACACACAGATCTGAATGTGGCGGATCCGTTGACTAAACCTCTCCCGAGGGCAAAACATGACCAACACCAAACTGCCATGGGTGTTCGGTATATTACCATGTAATCTAGATTAGATGACTCTAGTGCAAGTGGGAGACTGTTGGAGATATGCCCTAGAGGCAATAATAAATGTAGTTATTATTATATCTTTGTGTTTATGATAAATGTTTACATTCATGCTATAATAGTATTAACAAGGAAACCATTAATACTTGTGTGATTTGTAAACTTAATTTGAAGTCCCTAGTATAGCCTCTATACTTCACTAGCTTGTTGGTTGATTGATGATGTGGTTTCTTTGTCATGAACATTGAGATGTTATCAACAACAAGATCATATCGTTAGGAGAATGATATGGTGGACATACTCCTATAGACAAGCGTAGCATAAAGATCAAGTCATTTCAATAGTTCAATTGCTATATGCTTTCTGATACATAGTAACCTAATTCCTTCGACCATGAGATCATGCATATCACCTTTACTGGATGGATGCTTTGATGTCATCAAACACCACACCGTAACAGGGTGGCTATAAAGGTGGCATTGAGTGTTCGGAAAGTATTGGTTGAAACACATGGATCAAGAGTGGGATTTGTCCATCCACATGACGGATAGATATACTCTGGGCCCTCTCGGTGAAATGTCATCCAATTAGCTTGCAAGCATGTGACTTGGTCACAAGGGATCACATATCACGGGAACGAGAAAAGAGTACTTATCAGTAACGAGGTTGAACTAGGTATGCAGAGATACCGACGATCATAACCTCGGATAAGTAACATATCGTGAGACAAAGGGAAATTGGTATCGTATGTAAGTGGTTCATTCGATCGCAAAGTAATCGTAGAAATATGTGGGAGCCATATGAATTTCCAGATTCCTCTATTGGTTATTGTTCGGAGAAGTGTCTCGATCATGTCCGCATAATTCACGAACCGTAGGGAGACACACTTAAGGATTCGACGTTGTTTGAGTAGTTATGGTATTATGAGAAAGAGACCGAATGTTGTTCGGAGTCTCGGATGGGATCCGGGATATCACGAGGAGATCCGGAATGGTCCGGAGAATAAGATTCATATAAGGAAAGTCCCGTTTCGGAGTTCGGGAATGATTCCGGTGTTTTCATCGGGGATATTCTAGAAGGTTCCGGATTGTCCGGCACTCCGGGGGGGAAGGGGTACATGAATGTGTCATTACATATTGGAATGATTGCATCATGTACTAAGTGTTCTTGCTGTCCCAAATATAGGATTAAATTGAATCCTAAAACAGAAAAGTCAAATGTCCAGTTTGAAAGTCAAACTGCCAAAACAAGAAACTGTGGGAAACAAGCAAGAGGAGTTGGAACCAACCTGGAGGAGGAGTTGGACTCCTCCAGGCCGGCGCCCAGCCCTAGGCCGAGTTGGGGAGGGACTCCCTCCCTCCCCTGGCGCGCCCACACCCTCCCACCTATATAAGGAGGGGCAGGGCTCCCCTCCTAGACACACAAGTTTCCTATCCTCTAAACTAAACCCTAGATCTAGACCCCGGTTTAGAGCTATTCGGTTTAGAGCCTTCTAATTGGTTTAGAGCCCTCTAATTGGTGTGTCTAATTACTAGACCACTAATAGCCTCTCTCATAAGCTCCACCATACTCGCATCGGCTTAAGGCGAAGCCCTGCGGGATTTCCCCTCTACCTCCGGTACCACGCCGTTGTGCTGCCGGAATCGCGAGGAGAGTGCTACAACCTCCGCTGCCTGCTGGAACAAGGGAGAGGAAGGTCTTCGTCGAGTATCGAACGTGTGACCGACTGCGGGAGCGCTGCGGGAACGCGGCGCCGGAAGGATCGTCTACGCGATCTTGAGATCGGAAAGAGTACGACTACATCACCCACGAGAATCTGCTCTCGTTAAACACTTTGGAATCTTCGAGGGTGAGTTATTCCATCGACTCGTTGCTACAATCTAGTAGATAGATCTTGGCTTGGTTGTTTGTATGCGATAGAAAATTTTTGTTTTCCATGCTACGAACCCCTACATCTGTATCTACCAAGGAGATGTAGAGCCATAGTGGTTGTACAAAGACACTAAGTAGATGGAGATCATCCCATCAACATGCTAAGTGCCACATATAGTCATTGGTTAGTTGTAAACAGTGAAAATCATAAGATTATCCATCAGCACTAACATATAGCTATAAAACAACAATTTGGGGCATTAATTTGGTGACTACTTCAAGATCATCCAGTGACATAGACAGCAACGCCGCTGTTTTGCCCTAGAACAAGGTGGTGACACTGAGGCCAAGATCCATCGCCAGTGACCTAGATGGAGCACTGATGCGGTGAACCTAGAACGAGGAGGTGATGCGGTGAACCTAGAACGAGGAGGTGATACGGTGAACCTAGAACGAGGAGGTGAACCTTTTACCTTACCCCCTGGCAACGGTGCTAGAAAATAGCTTGATGTCTACGCACTTCTATTCTTGTAGACAGTTGTTGGGCCTCCAAGTGTAGAGGTTTGTAGAACAGCAGCAAGTTTTCCCTTAAGTGGATTACCCAAGGTTTATCGAACTCAGGGAGGAAGTGGTCAAAGGTATCCCCTCTCAAGCAACCCTGCAATCAAGATACAAGAAGTCTCTTGTGTCCCCAACACACCCAATACACTTGTCAGGTGTATAGGTGCACTAGTTCGGCGAAGAGATAGTGAAATACAAGTGGTATAGATAATTATAAGTGGTAACGGTGATAGAAAATAGCTTGATGGCGTGGAAAAGACTAAAGTAAAACTGAAATAAAGATGGAAGCAAGCAAACATGTAACAGATCTAGTAGCAAACGGTGTTTCAATGCTTAGAAACAAGGCCTAGGGATCATACTTTCACTAGTGAACACTCTCATATAAATATATTCTTCTTTATGATACTACGCTGAACTACTCTCCGGTTGGACACTCTAATCGATGGTAGGGCTATAACAACACACCTCAAAGTTCATCTTTCCCATCTAGATAACCCCACACTGTCACCTTGAGCTCTAGATGGTTCCAACAAACACCACAATTTCATAGACACATCCAACTCCAAATATAACTCATAACAAGTATTTCTAATCTATAGCCTAAGTGCCACCATGGTGTGCACGCTGTCACTTTCACACACATGGGGAGAGCAGAGATCTATTAAAGCACTTGAGTAGCAAGGTAGATCTACTTGATTACAAAGCTCATGATCACAATATGATCATGCATAGAGAGAGAGATGCATACATAGCTACCGGTTGAACCCTTAGCCTCGAGAGAGAACTACTCCCTCCTCATCATGGGAATCAGCAACGGTGATGGAGATCGATGGAGATGGCTCCAGGGGCACTTCCCCGTCCCGGCAGTGTGCCGGAACAGAGACTTTCTGTCCCCCAAATCTCCCCTTCGGTGGCGGCGGCGTTGTGGAACTTTTCGTGGTTGGAGCCTATATGATTTAGGGTTTTTGCATCGGGAGGCTCTTATAGGCGAGAGGGGAGACCGAGGGGTGTCGGAGGGACCCACACCACCTCCTGGCGCGGCCTGGCTTAGCCCGCGCCACCAGGTGGTGTGGCCACCCTCTAGCCCTTCTCCGTCTCGTATTCTGGCTCCAAGTTTCCTCCGATAAAATAATAACTTTGGCTTTTGTCCCGTCCAATTCCAAGAATATTCATTTTCTGACTTCTTGGAACCAAAAACAGCAGAAAACAGGCAGCTGGCACTATGGCTCTTGTTAATAGGTTAGTCCAAGAAATCATATGAAAAGTACTCCAAAGTATGGACAAAACATAAGAAAGTAGATATAAAACAAGCATGGAACATCAAAAATTATAGATACGTTTGCAACGTATCATCACCGAGGAGGGGAGGGGAGGGGATTCGGCCGTCGTTAGAGAGGGTTTTCCCAGCGCTAGGAGGTGAGTGGATTTGGGCGAGTATGGAAGGGACCCATAATACCCAACGACAGGTAGGGCCCACGCTGGAGCTCATGAGTGGCCCCATAATGAGCCGTTGCACCGACCACACCGCACCAGACCACACGGTGCTGCGCCGCACGGCACCGCACCGCACAGCCGCTGTCACTACCGTCACATCTCTGTCGATGTCGCTGCCGTCGCTGCCATATCTCGGGTGCCATGGGGATGCGCGAGCCGCGGGAGGGGGCGACGTTGTGGACCAGGTAAATTAGGTTTTGCTCCGTCCCTGAATCTGTTCTAGCTAGGGTTCTAGCAGTTAGAGGAATTTAAGAGTTTCCATCACTTGTTCTACAGAGTTGGGTTGGAATTGATGGGGCGTTGCCAATTTCCATCCTAGATCAAGAGATTGGTGGGAAGGAGCTAGATCCTAGTTGGAGATGCTAGTGCAACCATGTTCCTGCTAGGAAGGTTTCCTCCTATGGTGCAGACATTGGTAGAATTTTTTTAGGTTGTCCAGATGAGGTGTGTTGTTACTTGTACTAGATGGACAACCCATGGCCAGCACAGATGCAGAGGATGCTTGCCCAGCTATGTAAGAAGGCAGATGATAAGATGATGATTGAGTTGAGGCTGGTAGATAGAGACACGGATCTGCAGATATCTAAACTAAGGTTGAAGAAAATGAGAAAAGAAATGGAATGCAAGCATGTTGGGTTCATGATGATGCTTAGTGTGGCAAAGACTTTAGGGTGTGTTCTTATTTTTGTTGTTGGCAATTGTGGAAATAAGTATTGAATTATGGATGTATTCTGCTTCCTCTTGGTTTTGACATTTTAGTTAGCTATCTATCTAGTCATTTGTTTTCAGTATTCATGAGATGTCTTTAACTTGTTGTACCAAACTTGTTGCAACTAGGAAAAATCATGGTTGCAAAAGTAATGTGTATTTGTCTTTTGTTGATTTCAAACATGCTACAACCAGGAACAATAACCATGGATTTTATATATTGTTGCAAAACTAGGAACAATCGCGTGTGTATTTCTCAAAGATTCACACTAAACATATATTTTGAAAGGTCATAAATATGTGCAACCAGGAACAATCATAACAAACAACTTAAAAGGTACTAACAATATATACAGGTACTAGTTAAATAGGTTCGATCACAACCACCACATACTACTAGTAGTACTTAATTACACAACCCAAGCGATATAATATAACAGTACGCCCATTACATACAAAGGAGGCAGCAACAGGCAACAGGCAATAGGAGGCAGCAGAGCCAACAGGAGGCGGCAACAGAGGCAACAGGAGGCGACAGCAGGAGGTAACTGAGGCAACATGAGGTAGCAGTTAGGGCCACGGAGCAATGTGACCGAGGTTGGCATACTTGCTTAGGTAAACCATGAAGCCAGCGTGCTTGGCCTTCGTATGATTCGCATGCCACTGTCCTCCACATGCAATGCCCCCCGCATGCACGATGCTATTACGGTCTTCCGCAATCCTTCTTACGCAGAAGGAACACCTATACTTGTTTGGACCTCAGCGCAAGGAAAACCTCACATTCCTCATCTGATTCAAGATGTGGCGGCTTTTTGCGTGCCTGGACCACATACTTTCACGGACACCGCTATCTCAATCGTGCGAATTAGCAAGTAGAGAGAAGAAGTCAGTGAATGAAAAAAGTTACTCTCCCAAAGTCATGAGATCAAACTAGGATTAAAGGGCTGTGTTGAGAGATTAAGTTTAGCATGTGCGTACAAGTTGAACCAGTTTTTGAACAAACTTGTCCATCAAACATATATCTATTTACATACATATATGATAAAAAAGTGCTATATAAAATTATACTGATCTTTCAAATAATTTGAATGAATCTATACAAGTTTTAGTATATAAAGATACATCCAAATTTTAACAAAACCGAGACATCCTTTTTTAGGACAGATGGAGTAATTCTTTCCATTTATCTTATCAGTAAATTGGTAAAATAAAAAGAAGTTATGACTAGTTAGTTTTATTCAGTTTGAACATGGTATAAATAGGAATTTATTTTCTCCTAAATATATACTCACTGTATTATGAAATTAACAATTTGTTTCCCTAAACAAATAACAGAGATGAACTACACAAAGAAATTTAATTTATCAGCATTATTTTAATGCATCTGTTCATATCAATACAGAACTTACTATAACAGAGATTGGATAACATGCATGATCCAGTACTTAACATATATACCCCCTTAAGTTAAAATTATAATTTTCTTTCAAATAATTTGAATGAATATCTATACAAGTTTCAGTATATATATAGATACATCCAAATTTTAATAAGAAAACTGCGACATCCCTTTTTAAGGCAAATGGAGTAATTATTTCCACACATCTTATGAGTAAATTGGCAAAATAAAAAGAAGTTATGACTACAACATGGTATAAATAAGAATTTGCTTTCTCCTAAATATACTCAGTTAATTAGGAATTTAACAATTTGTTTTCCTAAATATAATAGAGATGGACATTTATCTGCATTTTAATACATCTGTACATATACGTACATAACTTACTATAAAACAGAGATGAACTTACTAAATAGTTTGTTAAATTAATTTTAACAAGGTTTCAATAAATTAGACATTGCCTTTTAGTTACGAAATATTAAATTATGTTAATATAATCAGGAGCTCGTATGATTATTATATATATGTGACTTCTATCACACAAATCAAACTATAAATTGGATAGCATAAACACAACCTAGATAGGAGATCTGAACTCTACATGAAATTATATCACTAGAAAATATCGATCAAAACGACCAACAAAAGAGGAGCATAAAACTACTAGGTGCCTAGAACTACTAGGGGCAGATCAAATCAAACTATAAAATGTGCGACTGGAATGACTAGGGGCAGATCAAAACGACCAACAAAATATGAGCATAGAACTACTAGGCGCAGAATAAAATAATTAATCAAACTCTACAAGATCAGAAAACCCTATAAATTAAAATATGAACAGTAAAATAAGAAAACCCCATTCATAGTTCAGATCTAATTACCTCTGGTTCTCCGTCGTTGGGTTCTTTCTCGAATGCGAACGGATCCGTAGGTTCTTCATCCTTGCTGTCATCGAAGTAATCGTAGTCCACCTGCACCGCCACCGGATCTGCAGCCGCTTCCTCTTCGACCTTGTTATCTGCTTCCTTCTCGACGATGGCATTGGCCGCCTCCTTGTTGATGATGACCTTGGGGTCCTCGGCGACTACCGGTCTTGATCTCTTCATCTTCACGAGAAAACGATCTCGTACTTATTGCTAGGGTTTCCTTCTGTTCTTTGGAGTGCATGGAAGAGTGGGATGGAGTGTGGAGAAATGATGGGGAGACGATGGCGAGACCGTGTGGCTGATGTCTTTTAAATGACTGGGAGAAGATGGAGCAGTTGGGCGGTGGGAGCCCACGCGGGGTGGGAAACGTGTACATCGCACGTGTCAATGCAAAATGCACGAGTGGGAAATAGTGTATACATAGCTCAATTTCTTTTGTAGTTAATCATTTTTAGGCATGTCAATGGAAAATGCAAAACCCACTCTATTTATTCTAATTTTTCAGTAAATAATTTTTACTCTAGATACTCCATGCATGCATGCATGCGGACCAAAAAGTTTCCCAATGTGTTTTTGGTCTTTGTACACCATGGTTTGACACATGGATCCCCAAGAGTCATTGCACATTGATATCCACTAGTTATTAATCCACATAACCACATTGCATTGTTCTTTTCCAAAACCATATTGATATATATATATATATATCTACACATGACCACACATTTTTGGTCTCTATGACCATGATGGTTTGACACATATAGATCCCCTAGAGTCATTGTACATTGCATGTGTGTTCTTTTCCAAAACCATATTGATATCTACATGTGACCACACACACTCCACTAGATTCTGTGATGCAACTTCTGTCACACTGGTGCAACATGCAAGTTGGAAGCTGCTTTCCTATGTGTTTTGGTCTCTATGACCATGATGTAGTTTGACACATATATGCATCCCCTAGAGTGATTGCATGTATTCTTTTCCTAAACCACACATTGATATCTCCACTAGAGTCATTGATAATGATCCACCACATGACCAAATTACAATGTGTTCTTTTCCAAAACCACATTGATATAAACCACACACACCTATACTCTAGTGATTATGTGATGCAACTTCTATCACATTCGTGCAACATGCAATGTGCAAGCTGCTTTATTTCCTATGTGTTTTTGGTCTTCTACACCATGGTTTTTGCCACTAGCTTGGATCCCCTAGAGTCATTGCACATTGCATATGTGTTCTTTTCCGAAACCACATTGATATCTACATTACCACACACACTCTAGTGGATTCTGTGATGCAACTTCTATCACACTGCTGCAACATGCAATGTAGAAGCTGCTTTCCTATGTGTTTTTGCTATCTATGACCATGATGTGGTTTGACACACATATATATGGATCCCCTAGAGTGATTTTGCATGTCTTATTTTCCTAAACCACACATTGATATCTCCACTAGAGTCATTGATAATGATCCACCACATGACCACATTACAATGTGTTCTTTTCCAAAACCACATTTATATAGACCACCGCACACACCTATACTCTAGTGATTCTGTGATGCAACTTCTATCACACTGGTGCATGCAATGTGTGGAAGCTGCTTTCCTATGTGTTTTTTGTCTCTATGACCATGATGTGGTTTGCCACATATATATATGGATCCCCTAGAGTGATTACATGTGTTCTTTTCCTAAACCACACATTGATATGTTTCCACTAGAGTCATTGCTGATAATGATCCACCACATGACCACATTACAATGTGTTCTTTTCCAAAACCACATTGATATAGACCACAAACACCTACTCAAGTGATTCTGTGATGCAACTTATGTCACACTGGTGCAACATGCAATGTGGAAGCTGCTTTCATATGTGTTTTTGCTCTCTATGACCATGATGTGGTTTGACACTTATATATGGACCCCTAGAGTGATTGCATGTGTTCTTTTAATAAAACACACATTGATGTCTCCACTAGAGTCATTGATAATGACCCACCACATGACCACATTACAATGTTTTCTTTTCCAAAACCACATTGATATAGACCACACACACACACACTTTAGTGGATTCTGTGATGCAACTTTTGTCACACTGCTGCAACATGCAATGTGGAAGCTACTTTGCGATGTGTTTTTGGTCTCTATGACCATGATGTGGTTTGACACTTATATATGGATCCCCTAGAGTGATTTTGCATGTGTTATTTTCCTAAACCACACATTGATATCTCCACTAGATTCATCGATAATGATCCACCACATGACCACATTACAATGTGTTCTTTTCCAAAACCTCATTAATATAGACCACCACACACACCTATACTCTAGTGATTCTGTGATGCAACTTCTATCACCATGGTGCATGCAATGTGTCGAAGCTGCTTTCCTATGTGTTTTTGGTCTCTATGACCATGATGTGGTTTGACACACACACACATATATATATATGGATCCCCTAGAGTGATTTCATGTGTTCTTTTTCTAAACCACACATTGATATCTCCACTAGAGTCATTACTGATAATGATCCACCACATGACCACATTACAATGTTTTCATTTACAAAACCACATTGATATAGACCACACACACCTATTCAAGTGATTGTGTGATGCAACTTATATCACACTAGTGCAACATGCAATGTGGAAGCTGCTTTCCTATGTGTTTTTTGTCTCTATGACCACGATGTGGTTTTACACATATATATGGATCCCCTAGAGTGATTGCATGTGTTCTTTTCCTAAACCACACATTGATATCTTCACTAGAGTCATTGCTGATAATGATCCACCACATGACCACATTACAATGTGTTCTTTTCCAAAACCACATTGATATAGACCACCACACACACCAATACTCCAGTGATTCTGTGATGCAACTTCTATCACAATTGTTCATGCGATGTGTGGAAGCTGCTTTCCTATGTGTTTTTGGTCTATATGACCATGATGTGGGTTGACACATATATATATGGATCCCCTTGAGTGATTGCATGTGTTCTTTTCCTAAACCACACATTGATATCTTCACTAGAGTCATTGCTAATAATGATCCACCTCATGACCACATTACAATGTGTTTCCAAAACCACATTGATATAGACCACACACACACTCCAGTGGATTCTGTGCTGCAACTTCTGTCACACTTGTGCAACATGCAATGTGGAAGCTGCTTTATTATGTGTTTTTGGTATCTATGACCATGATGTGGTTTGACACATACATATGGATCCCCTAGAGTGATTTTGCATGTGTTCTTTTCCTAAACCACACATTGATATCTCCACTAGAGTCATTGATAATGATCCACCACATGACCACATTACAATGTGTTCTTTTCCAAAACCACATTTATATAGACCACCACACACACACCTATACTCCAGTGATTCTATGATGCAACTTCTATCACACTATTGCATGCAATGTGTGGAAGATGCTTTCCTATGTGTTTTTGGTCTCTATGACCATCATGTGGTTTGACACACATATATATATATATATATATATATATATATATGGATCCCCTAGATGGAATCCATGTGTTCTTTTCCTAAACCACACATTGATATCTCCACTAGAGTCATTGCTGATAATGATCCACCACATGACCACATTACAATGTATTCTTTTCCAAAACCACATTGATATAGACCACACACACCTACTCAAGTCAGTCTGTGATGCAACTTATATCACACTAGTGCAACATGCAATGTGGAAGCTGCTTTCCTATGTGTTTTTGGTCTCTATGACCATGATGTGGTTTGACAATTATATATATGGATCCCCTAGAGTGATTGCATGTGTTCTTTTCCTAAAACACACATTGATGTCTCCACTAGAGTCATTGATAATGATCCACCACATGACCACATTACAATGTGTTCTTTTCCAAAACCACATTGATATAGACCACACACACACACTTTAGTGGATTCTATGATGAAACTTCTCTCACACTGGTGCAACATGCAATGTGGTAGCTTCTTTTCTATGTGTTTTTGGTCTCTATGACCATGATATGGATTGACACATATATATATGGATCCCCTAGATTGATTTTGCATGTGTTATTTTCCTAAACAACACATTGATATCTCCACTAGAGTCATTGATAATGATCTAGCACATGACCAAATTACAATGTGTTCGTTTCCGAAACCACATTGATATAGACCACCACAGACACCTATACTCTAGTGATTCTGTGATGCAACTTCTATCACACTGGTGCATGCAATGTGTCGAAGTTGCTTTCCTTTGTGTTTTTGGTCTCTATGACCATGATGTTGTTTGACACACATATATATATATATGGACCCCCTAGAGTGATTGCATGTGTTCTTTTCCTAAACCACACATTGATATCTCCACTAGAGTCATTGTTGATAATGATCCACCACATGAGCACATTACAATGTGTTCTTTTCCAAAACCACATTCATATAGACCACACACACCTACTCAAGTGATTCTGTGATGCAACATATATCACACTAGTGCAACATGCAATGTGGAAGCTGCGTTCCTATGTGGTTTTGGTCTATATGACCATGATGTGGTTTTACACATATATATGGATCCCCTAGAGTGATTGCATGCGTTCTTTTCATAAACCACACATTGATATCTTCACTAGAGTCATTTCTGATAATGATCCACCACATGACCACATTACAATATGTTCTTTTCCAAAACCAGATTGATATAGACCATCACACACACCTATACTCCAGTGATTTCTTAATGCAACTTCTATCACACTGGTGCATGCAATGTGTGGAAGCTGCTTTCCTATGTGTTTTTGGTCTCTATGACCATGATGTGGTTTGACATCTATACATATATATGGATCCCCTAGAGTGATTGGATGTGTTCTTTTCCTAAACCACACATTGATATCTCCACTAGAGTGATTGCTGATAGTGATCCACCACATGACCACATTACAATGTGTTCTTTTCCAAAACCACATTGATATAGACCACACACACCTATTCCAGTGATTCTTTGATGCAACTTCTATCACATTGGTGCAACATGCAATGTGGAAGCAGCTTTCTTATGTGTTTTTGGTCTCTATTGAAGGAAATATGCCCTGAGAGACAATAATAAAGTTGTTATTATGTATATTCCAAGTATATGATAGATGTTTATTTTGCATGCTATAATTCTGTTAATACAAAAACGTTAATACATGTGTGTTTAATAAACAAATAGAAAGTTCCTAGTTATGCCTCTCTTTAAACTAGCTCGTTGATTAACAAGATGATCAAAGTTTCCTGATCACGGACATTGGATGTCATCAATAATGAGGTCACAACATTTTTTAAATGATGTGATGAACATTCATCCAAAGTATGGCATTATGATCAAAGTCATTATGTTTATATTGCTATAACATCATACAAAGTAATCCTGGAAGAGTATCTTGATAACATCAAATGTCACACCGTAAAGGGGTAACTATAAAGATGGGTTCAGTGATATGAAGGTGTTATGTAAAGGCTCATGGATCAGGAGTGGGATTTGTCCATCCCGATGAAAGATAGATATACATTAGGCCCTCTCGGTTATCACATTAAGAATAGCTTGCAAGCAAGTGATGTGATCACTAGAATGTTATATCACGAGAACAAGAAAAGAATGCATGTCGGTAACGAGATCAAACTAGGTATTTGGATACCAATGATCGAATCTCGGACATGAAATATATCGTGAGACAAAGAGATTAAGTTACTAGGATTAAAGGTTCTCACGATCACAGAAGTCATTGTTGAATGTGTAGGAGTCAAAATGGATCTCCAGATCCCACTTCTGATTATTGATCTGAGAGGGGTCTCGATCATGTCTGCATTATTTGTGAACCATAGGGTGACACACGTAAGGGTTGCCAAACACCATTTGGAGCAAATATGTTTTAGACGAAAGAATTGCAAAGCGCTAGAATTATTTTAATGGACCTCAGAATTGTTTCGGGTGAAATTACTGAAATTGGTTCTGCATGTGATATTGAAATATTGTAGGGGGTTTTATGTGAATGTTTGTTAATTAAATTAATTAACAAAATTCTGAATAAAATAAATAAAAGAGTTTTATTAAATGAGAGTTGCATTAAATTTGGTGGAAATTTAATGCATGTGAGTGGAACTTTGAGTGGAGGCAAAATTGATGTGAGTGGAGCTTCCACCACATGAATGAGGAAGAGGTGGGGGCACCCCCCATGGGAGCCGGCCATGGGAGGGGAGGAGTCCCCCTCTCCTGTAAAAGTCCCCCTCTCCTCCCTCACAAAGCACACCTCCTCGTGAAGGATCTCTCTCCCCTCTAGATATATTCCCCCATGGTCTTAGATTAGCGAGATACATGTTCCCGATGGCATTTCATCTGGAAGGAGTTGCTTCTTCCGCTGATACGCTGGAGAGAGGAGGTGGAGGTTGTTCAGTGGCCTGAACATGTGTGCGAGGATGGATGTACTGGTGATTTGCGGCGCTAGGACTTCCACACAATCTTGAGATCGGTAAGCGTTTGACTACATCATCCACGAGTTCAATCTCGTTAACAAAGCTTTGTTGTCTTCAAGGGTAAGTTCTCTATGGATTTATATCCACCCGTTGCTTGTATCTAGTAGATAGATCTTGGCGTATAGTTCCCATCATAGGAATTTTTTTGTTTTCTATGTTGCGAACCTAACAGTGGTATTAGAGCCTGATCTATGCGTAGGTGCTTTGCACGGGTAATACACATATGTTTATATGTGGGCGATGATGATCATGTTATTGCTTCTTTCATGTATTTTGGATATTGGTGGCATAGTGGGATGAAGCGGCCCAGACTAACTTTACATGTCCTCGCACATGAGACCGGTTCCACGACTGACATGCAACTAGTTTTGCATAAGTGGCTAGCGGGTGTCTATCTCTCCTACTATAGTCAATATCCAATTTACAGAGAGTTGCTAATAACTTAGTTATCATTATTGTGGTTCCATGTTCATAGGTAAGACTGGTTCTATCTCCGAAATCCCTAAGCCACGTAAAACTTGCAATGGATAAATTAGAGGCGTCTAGTTTAGATTGTTGTTGGGCTAGTTTCAAGATATGGTAATGTTGTAAGTTGATGTATAGTTGATACCCATACAACACACCTAACGTGTAAATTCCATAGACCTTGGCCTTACACACAAAGGAATGATAGAGATCATACCACGATGCACGTGATGGTGATCAAATGCATGGACCATATCATTCCACTTTACACATATGATGTTTGCATCTTATATTGCTAGTTTGGCATTTTAGTAGCATTATAAGTTGATCCCTCATTTAGATATCAAGATAAAAATGTGTTCTTCCTTAAGTATGCACCGTTCTATTGATCGTGTTTCGAGACATCACGTGATGATCAGGTGTACACGACTCTGCGCTTTCATACAACGGGTGTTAGACAGTTTTACGCATGAAAATTACTAAGGTTCTTACTTGGTGAGCCTAGCATGTAAAGACATGGCCTCGGAACATGGACCGAAAGGTTAAGCATGAGTCATATAGTTGATATGATGCCCATATTGATGCTTGCCGTTGAAGCTACACCGACTCACGTAATGATCGGACTTAGTGTAGTGGATTTGGTTCATGTATTCACAAAAAAGACACAGGAGATGTTTTTTTGAGTGGGAGTTCATTTGTAATTTGGATTAGCTGAACTCGATCTATCATAAACTTAGTCTAAAATTTATAAATTCTGTTGAAGATGGCACCACCTGCTTTTAATTTCAATGTGTGTCAGGGGGATGACCCCCGGGTAGGCCAAGACAGGCTCAGCTGGCCGGCTCTAAGGAGCTATGGCCGTCTAGGCCCAAGGCAAGGAACCACAGCCGGGTGGAAATCTCCACCAGGACCGCATTCAAGTTTCCCCGGCTGGCCTGTTTAGCCGGATGGCTAGAAGAACCGGCTGGGAGGCCGCTCCTAGCCGGCCACCTTAGATCCTCTGGCCAAGGTATGGTAGAGGTGACGCTCCTTGCTAAGCACACCTCTGATCGGACAGACTGGCTCGCCCGGTTGGCGCTACCAGACAACTGCACCAAAGCTGGAGGCTTGACTGGACCCGGACCTACCGTTCTGGCCCATCCAGCCGGCCCACTTTGTAAAACCAAATCCAAATAGTAAACCCTAGAGTCCGCTTTGTAAACTACCCCTCCCAACCAGTATATAAGGGGAGGTAGTGCTAGGGTTCTAGATAGACAATTACAAGTTAGAAGTTCTCTAGATTGGACAAGTTGAGTAGTTCCTCTTCTTCCTCTAGCTAGGAGCAGCTAGGGAAACAGCTCAAGGAGCACCTGTACTGGGCATTCGCCCCCTGATAGTAGTTCCTTGCAGGAGTAGGAGCGTTACCTCAACAAGAGGGCTCTGAACCTGGGTACATCACTATGTTTGCAGTATTTGTGCCCAACCCGTTGCGAGTAGCCACGGATAGCATCCTGATTGTCCCCTCTCATGCCATCCCCGATGGCACTGTCGTGTTCCACACAACGATAGTTGGCGCCCACCCTGGGGTGTAGCACTTCGGCTGGGAACATCTTTCGCACGGGACTTCCGCTCATCTTCGGTGAACGAGTCGCATCGGGCCTCGTTCTCACCTTCGGCTCCTTCGACTGCGTCCTCGACAACACATCCTTCTTCAACGGGAAAACCTTCCCAAGCGGTGGTTCCATCATGCACTTCGGCGAGCATCACGTCTACATCGCCACCGTTGCCGAGACCTTCCCTTGCAAGGTCATCACCATGTCCGGCACACCACCTGGCTTCTCCGCTTCGCGCGCCCCCAGCGGCAGCATCGAGGTCATGATGGCGGGCTCGAGAGAGAACCGCCGCCCACCTCTAGAGCGCAACGGAGAAGTCCACGATGCCACTTCGCACGTCCTGAACCAGGACCCGCTCACCGCATCTATCGACCACCTCTGCAACCCCATCAACCCCATCGAGGCAGATCCGGCAGCGGTTGCAGCGACGAATGAACGCAACCATGCGCAAGTACAACATCGTACACGGATTTGCCCCCTTGCCCGGCACCAGCAGTCCGGCCCATCCCCTGGGCCGAAACCTCGGTTTAGAGCTGGATCGTGCCACTGACCAGTGTACGCTCGTGGTGCAGCCAGTCTACAGCACCCCCACCAAAAACATGAGAGCTGCGCAGGCGGCCGTCGCTGAGCTTAGCCACCTGGAGGGCGAGGAGCTGCTCCGCTAGCAAGCACGTGTCCAGCTCCTCGTGGTCACGACAAACAAGCAGCAGGCTGAGGCAGAACTCAGCCTAGGCGGCAACAACAATATCCAACCACTTCACCGGGTGGCAGATCCGGCTGCAGGCGACAGCAAGGCGTCCTCCCCGAATGGTGCGAGGCCAAACAACTGTCCATGCAGCGGATCAGCAGGTCATGGGCACAACCCTCGTGACGTCGCGGCCTTCAGCAGCCGAAACCGTGACCCGGCTGACGAAGCTGGAAAAGGCCACGCGCTGCCCAAGTCCCGCCTATCCGGCCGGCTGGGACTGCTTGAGCCGGAAGAACCACAAGAAGCGCACGCGCATTGACCTGCTGGTCCAGTCACGCGAGTTGGAAGAAGAAAGCCCGGCGGGTCTAAGGTGCTTCGAACCGCTCATCCGGAATGAACCGTTTCCAAAGGGATTTTCGCTCCCAAGGGACACGCCAAAGTACAATGGCACAGTCAAGCCGGAGGACTGGCTGGTGGACTACGCCACCACGATAGGCATCACAAACGGCAACCGCTGGGTAGCTATGCGCTACGCCCCCTCATGCTCCTCGACTCAGCCATAACATGGCTCAACAGCCTCCCCGATAACATCATCAATGCTTGGATCGATTTCGAGCAGGCATTTGTCCGCAACTTCACCGGCACGTACAAACACCCAGGTCGACCTGGCGAGCTCACCCTTTGCATGCAAGGCCCGGATGAATCCGATCGCTCCTACATCACCCGGTGGACGAGCATGCACAACTCCTGCGAAGGGGTGCGCGAGCACCAGGCGGTCTACTTCTTCATCAACGGCTGAAGAGACGACACTATGCTCAAGCACAAGCTTCGTCGGGTGGAGCCTACCACCATGGAGAAGACCATGGCCATCGCGGAGAATTACGCCACCATCGATGCGACAATGAAAAGATCCGTCCAGGTGGACGACCAGGGGAAAATCATCGTTGACATTGCTATGGATCGACGCCAGCCAGAGGGGAACGGCCACAACCCCATGCGGCATGACAACCGCCATGGAAAGAGAAAGGACGACCAGCCGGATAACCAATATGGTTCCAAGCAGGTGGAGGCGGTGCAGGAGGATTCGGCTGCAGGTGGTAGCCGGAGACAGAAGCCTGATGACCGGCCACCAAGGCCCAAGTACACCAGCGAGTCAATGCTTGATGGGCCATGAAAGTTCCACAGTGGAGGCAACAAGCCAGCTACACATACAATGCGCCAGTGCACCTGGACAAAGAAGATGCCGGAGATTGCTGGCTCACCGGTTGCGCAGGCACCACCATCCCCAGCCGGTGGACCGCCAGGCGACCGCAATAACCAGCGTCGGAGGGAAGATGACGATGACAACTACCCCTGCTAGGTGGGAAACTACCAAATCTTCACCATGGATCCGGAAACCAAGCACAACAAGAGACACCGCGAGGCGGAGGTGAACGCTATTGTCCCTCACATCCCCCAGTACCTCAACTGGTCAGAGCAAGAAATTGGGTGGAACTAGAAGGACCAGCCGGCTGTGCTACCTCACCCAGGCACTTATGCGATGGTCCTGGATCCCATCATTGTATCCAAGAAGAATTCCCGCAGATTCTCCCACGTCCTTGTAGACGGTGGGAGTAGCATAAACCTCCTGTACCGCAGCTTGCTAGATCGGCTCGGTATCAGCGAGTCGTAGGTGGAACCATCCAACACCTCCTTCCTCGGAGCCGTTCCGGGCCTGTCGCATTCACCCATCGGCAAGATCCGATTGGACGTCATCTTTGGCACAGAGGATAACTTTCACCGCGAGCCTATATGGTTCAAGGTGGTCAACCTCTCCAGTGCGTATCACACAATCTAGTGGCGTCCGGCGCTCACCATGTTCATGGCGGTACCATACTATGTGTACCTCAAGATGAAGCTACCAGGGCCAAAGGGTGTCATCATCGTGGCTGGCTGCTACAGGCGGTCTGTGGAGTGCGCCATAGACGACTCGAAGCTAGCGGAGGCCATGATCATCACGGAAGAAAAGCGTGTCATCATGCAAAACGTGGCAGCCCTACAGGCGGATATGCCGACTGGCAAGCCGAAGCCGGCCGGAGAAGCATAGTTCAAGCCATCCAAGGGCACCAAAAAGATCCTGTTGAACGAAGCCGAGCCAGACAAGTTCGTCCTGGTTGGAGATGGCCTTGATAGCAAATAGGAAAGCACGCTCGTTGACTTCCTCCATGAGAATCGGGATATCTTCGCATGGTCCCCCAAGGACATGCCAGGTGTTCCGAGGGAGCTCACCGAGCACTCCTTACATGTCAGGCCGGATGCAAAGCCTGTCAAACAGTCCCTACGATGTTTTTCCAAAGAGAAGAGAAGAACCATTAGTGAAGAAATCACCTGGCTCCTCGCAGCCGAATTCATCATGGAGGTTTTCCACCCAGAATGGCTGGCGAACCCAATGTTGGTGTTGAAGAAGAACAAGACCTGGCGCATATGTGTTAACTACACCAGCCTCAACAAAGCATGCCCCAAAGATCCATTCGCCCTGCTAAGGATAAACCAAGTGATCGATTCCATGGCCGGCTGCGAGATGTTATCGTTTATGGATGCGTATTCTGGCTACCACCAGATCCGGCTGAACCTCGCTGATCAAATAAAAACAGCATTCATTACTCCTTACGGAGCCTACTGTTACACCACCATGCCATTTGGGATGAAGAACGCTGGGGTAACATACCAGCGCTGCATGCAAAAGTGCCTACAGACACAGATCGGCAGAAACGTACACGCCTATGTCGATGATGTAGTGGTCAAGACCAAGGAGCGCTAGACACTCCTTCAAGATCTGAGGGAAACATTCTCCAACCTCCGCTGGTTCCAGATGAATGTGAACCCGAAGAAGTGCTTGTTCGGTGTCCCAGCTGGCTAGCTCCTTGGTTTTCTCGTATTAGAACGAGGAATCGAGGCGAACCCGGAGAATATTGGCGCGATCGAGTGTATGCAGCTTCCTAAGAACCTCTGAGGTGTATAGAAGTTCACAGGATGCCTGGCCTCCCGCAGACGGTTCATCAGCCGGCTGGGCGAGAAAGCACTTCCGTTGTACCAGCTCATGAAGAAGACAGACAAGTTCGTATGGATGACGCAGGCGGATGAAGCTTTCCGCGACCTCAAGCGTATGCTCACCTCACCGCCTATACTATCAGCAGAAGCGTCAAAGGAGCTGATGCTGATGTACATCGCAGCCACCAACTGGGTCGTCAGCGTGGTGCTGGTGGTGGAGAGGCCGGAAGAAGGAAAGGCGCAGTCCGTGCAACAACCAGTGTATTATTTGAGTGAGGTACTCTCTCTCGAAGCAAAACTACCCCCATTACCAGAAGCTGGTGTATGGCGTATACATGGACACCAAGAAGTTGAAGCACTACTTCAAAGAGCACTCCATCCGGGTGGTGGTTCTAGCGCCACTTTCAGAGATCATCGGCAACAGGCACGCCACGGGCCAGGTGGAAAAATGGGCAATAGAGCTCACTGCCCACAGCATACAATACGAGCCAAGAATGACGATCAAGTCTCAAGCCTTGGTGGATTTCCTGGTTGACTGGGCAGAAACGCAATACCTGCCGCCTTGCCTTGACTCCATGCATTGGAAGCTGCACTTCGACGGCTCCAAGATGTACGGGGGACTCGAAGCCAGAGTGGTCATTACCTCTCCCAAGGGATACCGGCTCGAGTACCTGCTACAGATCCATTTCCGCACATCCAACAATGTCACTGAGTACGAGGCGCTCATCCATGGCCTCAAAATGGCAAAAGAGATCGGCATCCGGCGCATCCTATGCTTTGGCGACTCAGATCTGGTGGTGCAGCAAGTGTCAGGCGACTAGGACGCTAGGGACGCAAATATGGCTCTATATCGCTTCTTCGTACAACAGTTGTGTGCCTGTTTTGAAGGATGCGAGTTTCACCATGTCCCCAAATAAACAATGAGGCCGCGGACACACTCGCCCGCATCGGATCATCAAGATAGGCAATCCCGCCTAGAGTCTCCCTCGAGCACCCGCGCAAGCCATCAATCACGCCATCTACAGAATCCGACTCCATCATACTGGACGTGGACCCGGAGACTACCGGCTCCAAGACGCGAGAAGTTTCCATGAAGGACCCGGGGACTATGCCGCGACCCCCGGGGACTGCCGGCTCCAAGACCTCCGCAACAGCTTCACCGCACACAGGGACTACTTTACCGCACCCGGGGACTGCCTCGCCACGCCCAAGGACTGCTTCGCCGCACTCGAGGACTGCTGTGTCCAGCCTGGAAGCTGACGGCTCCGCTACTCCACCAGGTCAGCCACCAGATGAGCCCGACCCAGCCATCCACGCAGAGGTAAACCTGCTCATGCAGGCGGTATGCGCCATCCGGGAAACTCTAGCATGGGCCAAGCCGTTCATGAATTTCTTGGCCAAGGGAGAGCCACCCGATGAAGAGGTAGAGTCAAGACAAGTGAAGCGCAGGGCGAGCGCATACACCATCATCAACAACGAGCTCTACAAGCGTAGCGTTGGGGGCATTTACCAACGGTGTGTAAGCCAGGAAGAAGGAATCCAGTTGCTGATCGACATTCAGCAGGGTGAGTACGGCCACCACGCATCGTCACGAGCCATAGTCGCAAAAGCATTTCGCCATGGGTTATATTGGCCCACGATGCTGGAGGACACCGAGCAAATGGTCAAGGCATGCAATGGTTGCCAACGGTTGCCAACTGTTCAGCCAACAAAAGCACACTCCGGCTGCGGCACTCAAGACAATAGCCAGCACTTGGCCCTTTGCCGTCTGGGGGCTGGATATGGTCGGCCCCTTAAAAACAGCCCGATCCGGCATGACACACCTGCTGGTGGCGGTGGCCAAGTTCACCAAGTGGATCGAGGCAAAACCGATAAAGAAGCTGGATGAGCCGACGGTTGTCAAGTTCTTCGCAGACATAATCATGCTCTTTTGCTACCCCAACAACATCATAACCGACAACAGCACGAACTTCACCAAAGGGGCTTTCGCACGCTTCTACGGAGACAAGAGAATCCATCTGGACCTCGCATCCATGGCACACCCACGATCCAACAGGCAGTGCGAACGAGCAAATGGTCTGGTCCTAGCCAGAATAAAGCCCCGACTGATCGAACCACTGATGTGATCTCCAAGATGCTGGATAGAGGAGCTGCCAGCTGTTCTATGGAGCCTGCGCACCACACCCAACCGGTCCATCGGCTACACCCCGTTCTCCCTTGTCTATCGGGCGGAGGCGGTCCTGCCAACAGACATCGAGTTCAACGCACCCCGCAAGCTGTTATACTCAGAGGAACAGGCCAAGGAAGCACGTGGGCACAGCGTCGACCTCCTCGAAGAAGCATGCGAGCTGGCCTTATCCAGATCCGCCATCTACCAGCAGAGCCCGTGCCGTTACCACGCCAGCCGGATCTGTAGCATCTCGTTCCGCAAGGGCGACCTAGTGTTGCGGCTGGTGTAGGACACCAAAGGGATGCACAAGTTATCTCCACCTTGGGAGGGCCCATTCATCATCATTCGAGCTACCCCTTCAACTCCGGCTCACAGCCAACAAAGGCACAACATCAAACTGGCCAATGCTCACTGAGAAAAGAACAAAGTCATCGGCCTAGCATGAAACAACACGATTTCAAACCTAGCGAACTTCAGATTACGATTCCTCTTGCGTCTGTTTAACCAGGTGACATAGGTATACCCTACGAACACCTACTATTGGCCTAATTGGTGCTGCCCCACGGAAGGTCCACTCGAACACTTGCCAAGAGCCCTAACGCCCATGACAGTTCGAGTGGTATGAAGCCCATATGGACACGGACTCCCAAACGCACAAGACAAGAAAGTCTCAATACTAGAGTTTGAATCTAACTTGTAACCAACTCGTATTGGTACCTGAGACCTAACCTCCCTGTATATAAAGGCTAGGAGGGTCCAACGAGAAGGGTATCACGACTCCCACAATAGACAATAGATCTAGACGCTGCAATAGACAATAAATAGATCTACGATCTCCCATACTCCACAATAGATCTAGACAACACCCATAGCATACACATATGCCAGATCCAATCTATGCATCCACCGCCATCGGCGACACTGTAATCCTTCAGATCATCATCAATCAAGAGCAGACAAGCAGGAGTAGGGTCCTCTATGAGGCCTGAACCTGGGTAAACCTCATGTCACCTGTGTGCTTGTTTGCTAGTCGATCGAGACTTCCAGTGCATCACTCTTCCTCGAACCTAAGTCCATAACAATGGGCATTGATGAGTTTAACCCTCGTCACCAGGGAAACAACATACTTGTTTTTATCTTTGCATGAGCCAAAGTTCTAAGACGAGCACCAGGGCCGGAGGATGGTCGCCTCCCAGATGGCAGAAGAGCAGGCTAAGGAGCTTCGACCCGGCTGTATCCTCCAGCCGGCCTGAACCTCGAGGACTACACCCTGTGGGTGCGGTCGCGCGCCCCCACACAGAAACATGAAAGAGACAACCACACAAAGGAGCTTCTACCCGGCTATATCCTCTAGCCGGCCCGAACCTCGGGGACTACACCCTATGGGTGCTCTAACGCGCCCCCACACAGAAGCAAGCACACATCAAGTGCAAAACAGAAAGTGTAGGGACAGGGCACGAGAAAATATCACAAGGGGGGCAATGCTCCCACCAGAATTCAATACAAGACAAAGATGATTGTTCACCAACAACAAAAAAAGAGGACAGGTTCTTCAACAACAAATACTCCTAGCACACCGGGGATCAAGACTGAGGATTGGCGAAGGAGCCGGAGGCATCGGCTGGAGCTTGGCTGCAGGAGGTGACATCGGCCGAGGCAGTCTCTGGCGCAGCCGGGGCTTCTGTGTCTGCTGCAGTCAGGCTGAAGTGGTACGGCTCCATGCCAGCCGGGTCACTGAAATCCCGGTCTAGCTGGATGAAGCTCCCAATCTTCACACCACAGGAGCAGATATCGAGAACCTCAGCACGGAGCTGCTCATAGCTGGTCCCTTGATGGAATCCGCGAGAGAGGCTCCACAGATCCACATCCAGGTACCAGGACTTCAGTAAGGCGAGCACCATCTCTGTTCCACCGCGTGCGTCCCACTCCCGCGCCACATCCATGAGGTCAGGGGCACCAAAGAGCTTATCGCCAATGGCATCCATGGTAGCCGACTTATCGGTGTCATGCCAAGAGGTTAAACTGATGCAACGCGCGCCAGAAATGGCAGGCACGACTGATGCGGGAAATGACGACAGCAAGCAGGCGATCCATCTCCCTACCGGAGGCGGCAGCCGGTCCATGAAATCACGGCTCACACCCTGTGGGTGGGCCATCGGCTCCGTAGCCGGTAAACCCCAACCGGGAAACAACATAGAATCTCCAGCCAGTAGAAGACAAGAACTACAAGACAAAACCAACAACGAGGTATTGCATCGCCAATCATTTCAAATTCGACCAATGAGCACGCAAGAATTTCTCCACAAGGCGAAGTCCCAACACGCTCGGGGACTAGTGTCGTGGGGATGACCCCCGGGTAGGCCAAGACAGGCTCTGCTGGCCGGCTCCAAGGAGGTCTAGCCGTCTGGGCCCAATACAAGGAACCAAAGCCAGGTGGAGATTCCACCCGGTCCACATTCGAGTTTCCCCGGCTGGCCCGTCTAGCCGGGTGGCCAGAAGAACCGGCTGGGAGGTCGCTCTTAGCTGGCCGCCTCGGATCCGCTGGCCAAGGTACGGTAGAGGTGACGCTCCTTGCTAAGCACACCACTGACCGGACAGGCAAGCTCGCCCGGTCGGCACTACCAGACAACTGCACCAAAGCTGGAGGCTAACGAGTAAAGCTCCAGCTGATGAGTAAAGATCCAGCTGACGGACAAAGTGCCGGCTGACGGAGAAAGCGCTAGCTGCGAGTAGAGCAAAGGCGTTGGACACTGTCGCACTGTCCCCCCTGTACTGGAGGCTTGACTGGACCCGGGACTACCATTCGGGCCCACTTTGTAAACCCAAATCCAAACAGTAAATCCTAGAGCCCGCTTTGTATACTACCCCTCCCAACCAGTATATAAGGGGAGGTAGTGCTAGGGTTCTAGGTAGACAATTACAAGTTAGAAGTTCTCTAGATTGGGAAAGTTGAGTAGTTCATCTTCTTCCTCTAGCCAGGAGCAGCTAGGGAAACAGCTCAAGGAGCACCTGTACTAGGCATTCGCCCCTTGATAGGATTTTGTTCATATATGGTGGATCTGGACAATGCCAATTCTCTCACTTCTTCTAGTAGATCAACATCATTTTACCGGGCTTCTCGCACTTGCCCGGATAACAATAATCCGTTGGATCTTTCCACTTGCCCGTTTGATGCGGGGTGGGCTACTGAAGCAACGTCCAGCCGGATCTTCTTATCCCGACAGAATCGCGCAAATGCTCCTTCAGCGAAATTGGTGCTGTTATCTATTATGATACTGTGAGGATAGCCATATCTCACGATGATATCTTTGAGGAACGTCACGGCTGTAGCTCCATCACATTTTTTTATCGGCTTTACCTCAATCCATTTCATAAACTTGTCAACCATAACAAAGATATGGGTCATATTTCCTCTCGCCGGCTTAAATGGACCAACCATATCCAAACACCATACAACAAATGGCCAGGTAATTGGTATGGTCTTGAGCTCTGACATTGGCATGTGTGTCTTGGTAGCATACCTCTGACAACCATTGCATTTTCTTACTAGATCCTCTGCTTGTTCCAAGGCACTTGGCCAGTAAAATCCATGCCGGAAAGCTTTTGCCACTAAGGATCTGGACGAGGCGTGATGCCCACATTCCCCTTGATGTATATCTCGGAGGATGTCAAGCCCTTCTTCTGGGTCAACACACCACTCCAGGACATTTGTGACACTCCTCTTGTATAGCTCGGCATTGATAATCGTGTATGCCTTTGCTCTCCTCTGAATTTGCCTTTAAAGCACTTCTTCATTGGGCAAAGATCCATCCTTCAGGAACTGGAATATGGGCAGTGCCCAAGCTGGTACAGTTCGCACCGGAAACACATCCTCGTCAATTTCCATTTGATCCACCGACAAAGCCTTAGCCGGATCACGCTGCACAGTCCCCGGGTTCTGTGAAGCAGTCCCCGGGTTTCCTGAGCCACTTCCCACATCAATGTCCATGGGCACAGCTGCCGACTCCTGATTTGTCGGGATATAGATTGACTCGGATTCTTGGGATGGCCTGATAGATGGCTTTCTGAGGTGCTCTAGTGCTACACCCGGTGGAATTGCTTGTCAGGTTGATCCGAGCTTCGACAATACGTCGGCAGCCTCGTTTTCCAGCTGGGGTACATGGTGAAACTCGCATCCCTCGAAGTATCCAGATATTTTCTACACATGAAATCTGTATAATACCATGTTTGCATCCAAAGCATCCCATTGCCCCGAGATTTGCTGAACTACCAAATCCGAGTCACCAAAGCACTGGATCCGACGTATTCCAATTTCTTTTGCTACTTTGAGCCCATGCACAAGTGCTTCATATTCTGCAACATTGTTTGATGCCGCGAAGTGGATCTGCAGCACATACTTCAGTTGGTCTTTCTTGGGTGAGGTAAGCACAACTCCGGCGCCTAACCCGGTTTTCGTTTTTGATCCGTCGAAATGCATTCTCCAGTAGTTCAGATCTGGCAATGGTGGCTCATATTGCATCTCGGCCCAATCCACGAAAAATTCAGCCACAGCCTAAGACTTGATCGCACCTCTCCTGTCATATTGTGGAGCATAAGGGGCTAGCTCAATTGCCCATTTTGTGATCCGGCCGCTTGCATCCTTGTTGCTCATTATCTCGGAAATTGGGGCTTCACATATCACTTTGATGGTGTGCTCTACAAAATAGTGCTTTAGCTTCTTTGCTGCCATATACACGCCATATGCCATTTTATGATAGTGAGGATAGTTTTGTTTTGATGCTGATAATACCTCACTCAGATAGTAGACTGGCCTGTGCACTGACTTACCCTCTTCGTCGCGCTCTACCACTATTACTGCACTTACAACTCGATTGGTTGCGGCTATGTAGAGCAACATTGGCTCTTTTGACAGTGGAGAGGCTAATACTGGTGCAGTGGCTAACATTTTATTTAACTGGATGAAGTCTTCATTTGCCTGTGGCGTCCATACGAATTTGTCTGACTTTTTCATTAGTTGATAGAGTGGCAATTCCTTTTCTCCCAACCGACATACAAACCGACTTAAGGATGCCAGACAACCAGTGAACTTCTGGACATCGTTAAGGCACTTCGGCAAATTGCATTCGCTCTGTGGCTCGGATTTTAGTTGGGTTAGCTTCGATACCTCGGCTGGAGACAAGAAATCCGAGTAATTTTCCAGCTGGGACACCGAAGGTACACTTCTCCGGGTTAACCTTCATTCGAAACCTCCTTAGGTTCACAAACGTTTGCCTAATATCATCAAGGAGCGTTTTGCTTTCCTTGGTTTTTATTACCACATCATCCACATACACTTGCACATTTTGACCAATTTGATCGTGTAGGCATTTTTGCATACATCTTTGGTATGTTGCCCCTGCATTACGTAAACCGAAAGGCATGGTGCGATAGCAATAAGCCCCGTACGGGGTAATAAATGCAGTCTTTATTTGATCATTCGGGTTCAGAGGTATCTGGTGGAAACCAGAATATGCGTCTATGAATGACAACAGTTCACACCCAGCAGTAGAATCTATGACCTGATCTATCCTTGGCAATGGGAATGGATCTTTTGGGCACGCCTTATTCAGGTTCATGTAATCAATGCAAATACGCCAAACCACTACCATATTCGGATCATCTTTCTTCTTTTCCACCAGCACCGGATTAGATAGCCAATCCGGATAAAGCACTTCCATGATGAATCCGGCTGCGAGGAGCCGAGCTATCTCATCTCCAATGAATTTTCTCCTGTCTTCGACGAAGCGGCAGAGAGGTTGCTTCACCGGTTTTGCTCCGGGTCTCACATTCAAAGAGTGCTCGGCCAACTCCCTCGGAACACCTTGCAAGTCCTATGTGGACCAAGTAAAGATATCCTGATTCTCACGGAGGAAGTTGACGAGCTCGCTTTCCTATTTATCAGTTAACCCGGCACAAATTGTTAGGTGCGCTCTGGGAACAAATCATCAACAGGTACTTTCTTTGTATCCTTTGTTGCTTGAAATGAGACACTTCCATGCGGGTTACTCAGCGCCGGCATATACTGTTGTGCGGACTGGGCCAATGCCGCTACCTCCTGGATCTTTCTCTTTTCTAGTGCAATCACGAGTGACTCGGCCAGGTTAGACCCGGCTGACGCACACTCAACGGAACGTCGGAAATCTCCAGCTATGGTAATTACACCATTTGGTCTGGGCAACTTTATCTTCAGGTAACTGATGTGAGTACTTGCCATGAATTTGTTCAAGGCTAGCCTGCCGAGTAACGCGTGATATGCGCTTTCTAAGTTCACAACCTCAAACTCCAAATTCTCAGTTCGGCAGTTATCTCTCGTGCCGAATAGCACATCAACCCGGACTTTGCCAATGGGCTCACAGGAGATACCAGGAACAATGCCATGGAAAGTTGTCCTTGTGGCTTGGAGCATGTTCTCCGAGATACCCAACTTGCGCATTGTATCCACGTACATGATACTGATGTTGCTGCCATTGTCAATCAGCACCTTAGAGAACCTCACATTGATATTTGGCCCGATGAACATTGGGTCTAGCACTAGTGCATACGAACCAGGACTCGAGCTTGGGATGGTCCTTTATACTCCAGGTAATTTCCTGATCCAACCAAGGCATGTACCTCGTCACCGCCGGCATAACCGCATTTACTTCCATATGTCGGCGTTGCAAGCTCTTTCTATCTGTTTCCTTCGTGGTAAACACACAGTAACTCTGGTGATGCTCTCTGTACTCATTTCTCCCCTCATTGCCGGGGTACCTTTGATCTGGTTGATGCTGGTTTTCCACCTGATGCACTGCATCCCTTCTCTCATGATTCTCATACCTCGGCAGAGGTGGTGGTAACATTAACTGTTGCGTGTTTGCTCCGGAGAGCAACTGCTGCCGAGGTAGCTCCTGCCGAGGTTGATCGTTCCGAGGTGCCTGAGCATTCCCCGAGCTACTTTGCTCTATCTTTCTGATCCACTCACATTGCCTAGTTGTATGACCCACCGGGTTAACTGGATATGGCGTGTGAAATTTACACGGCTGATCCAGCATTCCCTCATACGTATACCTCGGCCGGTCTTTCTTTTCTTGCCACTGGCTCTTTTGCTCGGGCGTCCAAGTTTTCTTGACATCATTCCTTGGAGTCCACTATTGCCCTCCAGTTTTCTAACGCTGATTACTCCCTGCCAAAGATACTTGAATATGCATAGATATGATCACGGTGTAACTCAAAATCACAGGAGATAACCGCCATCATTTGGAGGATAGGGTCGATAGCATTTTCCATATTCCACTCATGATAAGTGTCATATAGCTAAGCCGTGAACCAAATTACAATACAAGCATCAGATCGACACATGTTATGTATTTATCCCAAAAGATTTGAAGAAAAAGTAAAACTCCACGATCAAGCGTCGGTGACAAAAGAATGAGTTAGTCTGGACATGCCGATAAAAGGAAGATACATAATGTTTCACACATGACTGAAGAGAAGTGTGGAAACACAGATGTATCAAAGAAAAAATTTCCGCATTTTCTGGCATTAAAATACCAATAGATGCGCAAAAGCACTTATCAGATAGAGATTATCAAGTCCACATTCTGTGAAAACATGCTGGAAGGAAGAACACCCTTAACAAGATTGCGCCGGTTAACCAAGAGCGGATAGATCGCGTCGGTTTACAAAAGCCTGTCGGTATGGAGTGTACCAACAGTTGATAACCAAAGGCAGATAGCGATAACAAGTTAGATGCAACAGATAGACAAAGAATTACACACACACACAACCTATGGTACTACGGAACCCAAAACACGTGAATAATAGTTTGAATTTTAGAAGAGGATTGAAAACATTACACTTCCTTTCCAGAAAAGGGTGGGTGGGTGGGTAAGAAGAAAAATGGAAGCAGTCCTACTCTCACGTTTTTTGTTTTTCCCTAGTATACATAGCTACCAAAAATATTTGCTAGACTGACAACGACCATTTGGCTGAGACCCTGAAGGGCGGGATGGCTCTGATACCAATTGTAACTACCTCAGACCCTACGCTCTAAGTTCAAGCCTGGATGAAACGGAAGTGGTTAAAATAGTACAGTGGGGGCCCAGAGGACCGCCCACGTGTAGACCAGTCGGCCGTCCTAACCACTTCCAAGACATCGGGACAAGAGAGAGCGGCGTAGGCAACAGGCGAAGAGAACAAATACATACACAAGTGAGTATGTATGCAAGCTACCATACAATGGTTCTCAGAGCCATTCCATCTAAAAGAAATAGAAATAGTGCAACGCCATACGGCAAGATCCAAATATCCTAGATAGAGATAATAGTTTAGGATAGCTCCTCATACATCAAACATCAGAGTATCCATCTTGCGAATACACCTGTTCATCTGATTCAAACAATTTATCGTGTGAGACCCTAGGGGTACTCAGCAAGTCTTTATGCCTCTAAAGGGGACATATACCTGGGGTGACGCAATTGCAGCAAAAGATAATAACTAACAAGTCTATAGATACTCGCTAACCATCCGCCTAACCAAAGATAGACGGATGTCCGTTAATTAGGAACAACAGTTATAACAGCATAAAGTAACAGATCCATCCTCCTTCTCGCTTACCAACGAGAAAGCGGACGAACAACCCAACCGTTGGCAGTTTTATTATCCATTCCATGAGTATTGCACTATTTATTAGGCGGGTATTTATTCAAGTTAAAAGCGGTACTTTAGTTATACTTGTCTATGATCGAGAAACTGTGCTCCAAGTCGTCCATAACCGCGGACACGGCTTTTAGAAAGATTTACCCTGCAGCGGTGCACAAATAGCAACACACACTCGATCAACCTCGGAAAAACCAACTCAAAACCCAACGAGGCATTCATGACAAAGCAATCACAGGATTCAGAAATATTTCAGGGGGCCACCCCATTAAGCTACCCGCAACGAAGTTGGCCGGCTCCGAGACGGACCCAAGGTTTACGCCAATGGCTGTAAACAACTGGGAACCCGAAAGTGTGACTGGGCTTATCGATACCGTGAAAATACTCCGCAATCCTAAACAGTACAGGTGCTCCTCGCACAATCTTAAAGAAAACAGTAAAGCATGGCATAAGTATAGGAGAGTAACAAAGCCCCAAACTACTTTGTTGCCCCACAAAATAGAAATGAATCAAGCTCTGGCTCAGGGGGGTCCATAAGGCCTCCCGGATGTGCATAGTGCGAATAGTCAAGGAACAGGAATCAAGTACTCGGGGTCCTACGGGACACAAGTGAGCATGAAAAACCAAATAGCAGATATTGCCCACCGGTGCCTCTTTCATTAGTTATCCCATTACTACTCAAGTCAAGTTGTTTAGGTACCTCGTTATCCATCAGACACTCACATACCCTACACATGCTGTTCTACGACTCGCATGGCTCAAACAACTCCTATAGTAATGGCTCATGGGATGGAGGAACAAGCTTCGGTGGGGTTTAAAAGTAAAGGCTATGCAGTACTTGAGATTCAATTTAATGCAATCGCGACTCAATGATGCAATAATAAGATAGAGGCAATAGGTACTATATGTATGCAATCATGTAGTAGTGCTTGCCTGGCAGCTCAGTTGAAGCGAGAGACGGATCTGGGTAGTACTCCTAGGATTCCTAATATTTCCCCTACTCGGCGTCTATTCGAAGAAGAACTAAACAAACAAGGGCCAACATAAATAAAGTGCACAAGCATATGAATTAAAATGCGACAAGCAAACAAGCATGCCATGATGAATGATGCACAATTTGCATGGCAATAATGTAGCATGGCATGGGTGAGGTGTGGGGTACAAGAATAAAGCATTTATTAAGTTTTTGGTCACATTTTAACCCCAAATAAGTTGCTGTATACTTTATATTTATATGATGCATTATGCAATTCAGAACATGGAATGCACAGTTAGAACGGGCTTGTCGCGTTGATCGATTTAGATATATTATTTGTCGAAATTGGAGTTGTAGAATTAAAGTTATCAATTATTTAAGAAAAGGCATTTTTATTGCATTTAAACAATTTCGAAATTTTAAAGTGCCCAAATAATATTTTGAAAAGCATATTTGAAATCCTCACATTTTTATGATTCCAAAACATATATTATTTGTATTATTTGGATTTACAAACTAAAAGTTATTAAAAATAGAAAATAAAACATATTTAAACATTTCTGAAATTGTTTTATTTAAACAAATAAACAGAAAGACTTTTTACACCCAGGCCGAGCTAGCCACAGTCGCTGACAACTGGGCCCAACGCTGACTGGGCAAAACGGCGCGGCGAAACCTTTTCGCACCGCGAGGCTACCCAGCCACAGAGATTGACATGCGGGACCGGGGACCGCGGGTCCACCGCGCGTGTGCGCCAGACAGGGCTGGACACGTGGCGGATCCGGGGGACTGCGGGTTGAGGCTTAGGAATCGTAGGTGCCTTTCTGTAAAACGGTCGTAGCCGCCTACAGGTGTGCCCTGGAGGGAGCGCGGGTTGATGAGTACAAAAGCGGCGGTACCTTTTTGTAAAACGACCACAAAGGCCGACAGGTGGGTCCGCAGGGACCGTGGGTTGCGCAAGCAAAAAGGGTGGGGGGTTTTCTGAAAACTGCCAACTGATACTGTTTTTCTTCTCTGAATTCACTGACGACAGATCGGTGTTTGACAGTGGACAGAGCGCAGCGCGGGGGATCGAACCCGTGACCTGCGGCGCGCGTGCAGCGGGCCGGAACCAGTGCGGTAGAGAGAGGGATGTTGATAGGAGGGCGGTAGGTGGCTAGTTAGGCTGCTGCGAGGCGCGGCGATGAGCAGGCGCTCGTACACGTCGGCGCACAGAGATCGCTCGGCAAAAAGGCCGGCGAGACCAGCAGGAGAAGGCGAGAGAGGGGGTGTCTGGGAGGATCGGGGCCTCACCGGGGGTGCGTCGGTGGGGTTGGAGCGGCCGAGGAAGCAGCGGATCAGCGGCGTAGCAGGCGGCCGGACGGATTAGGGTTTCTCGTCGGGGCGCGTCGATGTGCAGCAGGTACGGGCGCCTCCTCCTTGCTGCCGTGCACCGGAACGACGTCGGGGTTCCTGTGGTCTTCCTCGACGACCTCAACGCCACGCCCGCCTACTGATCTCGAGGATGGTGGTGGACACCGACGGTTGCCGGCAGTGAAAAGGAGTGGAGGCAGGGGGAGAAGGGAGGGAGCTACGGCGCGGGGCCTGGGGCAGATGCAGGCAGAGGAGAAACAAGGGGAGATAGATAAGGGTGGGGAAGGAGGGGGTCCCGTGTGGGCTTGGTAGGAAAAAGGTGGCTTCGGCCACCTTTTCTCTCTACTCCCTCACGTGCCGGACGTGGGGAGGGGCCAGGGTAGGCAGCTGTGGCTGCAGGAGGGACCAGGCTCGGGTGTGGGGTCGGCCTGGCAGGTAGAGAGAGAGAGATAGATAGAGATAGAGAGAGATAGAGAGAGACCGAGAGGGTTAGCTAGGGTTGTCTCGGGTTAGGAGGGGTGGTGGCATGGCATGGGGTGGCTGTAGGCTGGGCCAGGTAGAGATGCAGGCGGCTCGGGTAGGGTTAGGGTTGGATGGATGGTGAGGTGGCTCAACATGGTAGAAAGAGAAGAGGGGGTTAAGGGAGGTTAGGGTTTTTGCTAGGTGTAAAAGAGAGAGAGAGACACCACTAAGCTAGAAGAGAAGGAGAGAGGCTCACATGTGGACACACATGCATGTGTAGGTGTGGCATGAGAGATAGAGTGTAGGGTTTTTGTTCATGATCAAATGCATGGGGGTATGGAGGAGATGGAGATGAGGGGTGAGGTATGATGCACAAAGCAAGGAACTAGGTCCAAGATGATGAGGGTTGAGAGAAAAAGGGGGAGCTCACAAAAGAAGAACATTCAAACAAAACAAAGAAACCAAAGGAGCACAAAATGGTGGTGACTTGCATGGCCCATGCATTATTAAAAAAGCCATGCTCATTTTGTTAAAACAATAATAAGGTCTCATGGCATTTATTCAGATGCATTCCAAAATATGGAGCTAAGGCCAAGCTAAAAGAATTGGAAAAGGATGTTCCATGTGGAGTAGATGGAGAAGGTCATATTTGAATATAATTAGGACTTGCTAGTGTGTATATTCCACTAGGTGCATTATATCCTCAACAATATTCCAACATGAGCAATTATTCCAAACCAATCCATATGGAAGCTAGAAAAAGGGGTACCACTCACAAGGCATGCAAAGGTGGCTCCACATATCAATAATGTGAAAACAACATGATGCTAGTGTGAGGGCATGTGGAAAAATAGAAGTGGATCCATCCCAACCCACATGAGCTAGATTTAAATGCCAAAGGAAAAGTGTAAAATCTCATGGATAATTAGGATGGTGGAATTATAAGGTGGTGACAAGGAAAAGGTGGTGGAGTTGAATAAAAGATATGCCCCCGACTCAACTTGGGCATCAAGCATTTATCAAGAACCAAATACAATATATCAAGAGCCAAATACAATTACTAATGCATATGAGAAAAGAACCAAATGAAAAGGGTTTTATATGATGCTCAAATGCAAGGTGGCATGATGACATGAGCATGATATAATTATGATGCAACAATTATATGAAGGAAGTAGCATATATATAGACTAGGCTAGTAGCATAGCAATTGTTAGACAATTGGGATGCTACAACTCTCCCCACTAAACAAGAATCTCGCCCCGAGATTCCTAGGAAAAAGAAACCAACACAAGGAGAGACCGGTGTTCGGAACGAAGGTGACCCTCACGTTCCCCAGTTGATGAACAACGGAATTGTGCGACCACTACACCTTGCAAACTTGCTAGACTGGTTGCGAGTCTTGCGTTTTGCTTGAGACACAAAGGGTTAGAAGAATTGAAGGATTGTCGTGAGACAAGAAGGGTAGGATGAACGTATCTCCGGTTTTCTCGAGAAACATGATAAAAGAATATAACCACTTGTGAAAGAAATAGAAAGATGATGTATCACGAAGAAAGAAACGACACACCATTAAGCTTATTTACAGATACAAGAGAAGATAAATCTTGTCTTGCCGGAAGAAAAGGAGCTACTTTGGAGAAGTTATGCACTACTTTGAAAATAGCATTGTATCTTCTCTCGGATTTGAGAAATGAAATTCAGAAACAATATTGCCTTCAAATAATAGAGTTCTTTGATATCAACGGAAAGATTTAGGTTAGGAGTTCTCGGATTAGATCTTCCTTGCGCCGGTAAGAACCAAAGGATCACGCAATTGAGGTGCGCGGATATCACTTCAAGAGAAAGGGGAATGCTAGTTTATGGTAGAATCCCGAGAAGAAAATAATATGGAGGATCTGGAGTTTATTTTAGAGATACTTATTACTTTCTTTAACCTTGAGACTAATGCAATAGATTGCGACTGATGGCATCAACCATAATTGGCTTTACCAAGAGAAAGGGATTTGTCAAATTAAAGACCGCTATAGTTTCCTTCCATCTTGTTTGAGGATGTCGAGCACCGGTGGAATGCATCTGCTTCCACTAGATAATTGAAGATTTTGCTCCATGTTGAAAAATACGAGATCACCAACAAGAGATTCTTGATTACTTTCTTCGAGAGAGCACTCCGGGAAACAAGGACGGAAGTAAAAGTATTTAGGGATAAATGCCACTTCTAACTTCGGTGGAATGAGTGAAATTGCATAAATTCACCAATTCAATGTACAAAAGCAAATGATAAGAGTAGTGGTATGGTAGATACTCCATCCCGCACTCAAAGCATTACTCCGTACATGAATAAGAAAATCATGCAACCCAACTCCCAACGACAGACTGAAGATCTTTACAAAACGAACTCATGAAACTCCGTTAGAAAACAAGGATAGATGCAAACGATTCGCCGGATCCAAGATATATAAGGATGATGATGTTGTCGTCGCGTCGGAATTAGCAAACCACCAGAAAAGATATGAAGGAATATTATAGAGAACATTTGCAAAACTCAAGAGTTAAAGAAAAAGATAGCACCAACTTGAACAGAAGGATTATAAAAGATCAGAAAAGTCTTCATGGCCTCCGGTGGATTGAGCATAGATGGTAGAACGAGAGGTTCTCAAAAGATTACTTGACGAGACCGAGGTAAAAAGAACTCCATGTTCTTCTTGAAATGATTGAGAGAGATTTAGCAGTCTTGAGGAAACTTCGGCGAAACGATGATGATGACTTGCCAACAAGGAAAAGCTCCAGGTTTGGTTGAAGGGGGAGGATAGAATTAACAATGGACTTGTTGATTCCAGAATTGAAGCGATCTATTTAGCAGAAGGACGTGGTCGAGATAGGTGACTTCAAGAAGCCAGAATTCACACTTTGAGAACTTTGCACACAAGCGGTGTTCTCGAAGCTTGAGAGAAAGGGACACAAATGATTTTCCATGTTCTTCCATTGATATAGAATAGGCAAGCATATCATCAAGATATACCACCACGGATTAACAAGATATTCCAAGAATATCACGTTCAAGAGGCGGGAGAAACAAACAAATGCTTGAAACACTTTCTGAGCTCAACGCTCTTTGAAAGATCGACATTCCGAGCAAGGATTCATGTTGAAAGAGATGCACTGGCAGAATAGATTATCTGGTCCTTCGGAAGAGAACAAGAAATGCCACTTGGTTCACATTGTCGATTGGGTCACCGGTTACAAAGATAAAGAGACCTTGGATAAAGAAACGATGATATCTCCTACCTTAAGCAAAGCTCAGAGGCGAAAAAAATGCAATTCCCTCGTATCAAAGAGAATTTTGCGGATATGGAGTTCAAAAAGATGTGAAGCATGATAAACCGATGATAGACCACCGTAGTGCCTTGAGAAAACTCCATATTGCCAAAGATACTTGAATATGCATAGATATGATCACAGTGTAACTCAAAATCACAGGATATAACCGCCATCATTTGGAGGATAGTGTCGATAGCATTTTCCATATTCCACTCACGATAAGTGTCATATAGCTAAGCCGCGAACCAAATTACAATACAAGCATTAGATCGACACACGTTATGTATTTAGACCAAAAGATTTGAAGAAAAAGTAAAACTCCACGATCAAGCACCGGTGACAAAAGAATGAGTTAGTCTGGACATGCCGATAAAAGGAAGATAGATAATGTTTCACACATGACTGAAGTGAAGTGTGGAAACACAGATGTATCAAAGAAAAAATTTCCGCATTTTCTGGCATTAAAATACCAATAGATGTGCAAAACCACTTATCAAATAGAGATTATCAACTCCACATTCTGTGAAAGCATGCTGGAAGGAAGAACACCCTTAACAAGATTGCACCGGTTAACCAAGAGTCGGATAGATCGCGTCGGTTTACAAAAGCCTGTCGGTATGGAGTGCACCAACAGTTGATAACCAAAGGCAGATAGCGATTACAAGTTAGATGCAACAGATAGACAAAGAATTACACACACACACACAACCTATGGTACTACGGAACCCAGAACACGTGAATCCTAGTTTGAATTTTAGAAGAGGATTGAAAATGTTACACTTCCTTTCTAGAAAAGGGTGGGTGGGTGGGTAAGAAGAAAAATGGAAGCAGTCCTACTCTCACGTTTTTGTTTTTCCCTAGTATACATAGCTACCAAAAATATTTGCTAGACTGACAACGACCATTTGGCTAAGACCCTGAAGGGCGGGATGGCTCTAATACCAATTGTAACTACCTCAGACCCTACGCTCTAAGTTGAATCCTGGAAGAAACGGAAGTGGTTAAAATAGTACAGCGGGGGCCAAGAGGACCGCCCACGTGTAGACCCGTCGGTCGTCCTAACCACTTCCAAGACATCAGGACAAGAGGGAGCAGCGTAGGCAACAGGCGAAGAGATCAAATACATACACAAGTGAGTATGTATGCAAGCTACCATACAACAGTTCTCAGAGCCATTCCATCTAAAAGAAATAGAAATAGTGCAATGCCATACGGCAAGATCCAAATATCCTAGATAGAGATAATAGTTTAGGATAGCTCCTCATACATCAAACGTCAGAGTATCAGGCGGAAGCGGAAATCAAGATCCGAGTACGGATAAGAAGCAAATCGGCATAAGATGCCACATAAATAAACACATCTCGCCCACAGATCTCGCGGATCCCCATCCCCGGAATCTCTACGCCGCGTGATCATTGCCAACATCATCTGTCTCCTCCACCCAGTATCCATCTTGCGAATACACCTATTCATCTGAATCAAACAATTTATCGTGTGAGACCCTAAGGGTACTCAGCAAGTCTGCGTGCCTCTAAAGGGGACATATACCTGGGGTGACGCAATTGCAGCAAAAGATAATAACTAACAAGTCTATAGATACTCGCTAACCATCTGCCTAACCAAAGATAGATGGATGTCCGTTAATTAGGAACAACAGTTATAACAGCATAAAGTAATAGATCCATCCTCCTTATCGCTTACCAACGAGAAAGTGGACGAACAACCCAACCGTTGGCAGTTTTATTATCCATTCCATGAGTATTGCACTATGTACTAGGCAGGTATTTAGTCAAGTTAAAAGCGGTACTTTAGTTATACTTGTCTATGATCGAGAAACTGTGCTCCAACTCGTCCATAACCGTGGACACGGCTTTTAGAAAGATTTACCCTACAGGGGTGCACAAATAGCAACACACACTCGATCAACCTCGAAAAACCAACTCAAAACCCAACGAGACATTCACGACAAAGCGATCACAGTATTCAGAAATATTTCAGGGGGTCACCGCATTAAGCTACCCGCAACAAAGTTGGCCGGCTCCAAGACGGACCCAAGGTTTGCGCCAATGGCTGTAAACGACTGGGAACCTGAAAGTGTGACTGGGCTTGTCGATACTGCGAAAACACTCCGCAATCCTAAACAGTACAGGTGCTCCTCGCACAATCTTAAAGAAAACAATAAAGCATGGCATAAGTACACGATAGTAACAAAGCCCCAAACTACTTTGTGGCCCCACAAAATAGAAATGAATCAAGCTCTGGCTCAGGGGGTCCATAAGGCCTCCCGGATGTGGATAGTGCAAATAGTCAAGGAACAGGAATCAAGTACTCAGGGTCCTACGGGACACAAGTGAGCATGAAAAACCAAATAGCAGATATTGCCCACCGGTGCCTCTTTCATTAGTTATTCCATTACTACTCAGGTCAAGTTGTTTAGGTACCTCGTTATCCATCAGACACTCACATACCCTACACATTCTGTTCTACGACTCCCATGGCTCAAACAACTCGTGTAGTAATGGCTCATGGGATGGAGGAACAAGCTTCGGTGGGGTTTAAAAGTAAAGGCTATGTAGTACTTGAGATTCAATTTAATGCAATTGCGACTCAATGATGCAAGAATAAGATAGAGGCAATAGGTACTATATGTATGCAAGCATGTGGTAGTGCTTGCCTGGCAGCTTAGTTGAAGCGAGAGACGGATCTGGGTAGTACTCCTAGGATTCCTGATATTTCCCCTGCTCGGCGTCTATTCGAAGAAGAACCAAACAAACAAGGGCCAACATAAATAAAGTGCATAAGCATATGAATTAAAATGGGACAAGCAAACAAGCATGCCATGATGAATGATGCACAATTTGCATGGCAATAATGTAGCATGGCATGGGTGATTCCAGAATTGAAGCGATCTATTTAGCAGAAGGACGTGGTCGAGATAGGTGACTTCAAGAAGCCAGAATTCACACTTTGAGAACTTTGCAAACAAGCGGTGTTCTCGAAGCTTAAGAGAAAGGGACACAGATGATTTTCCACGTTCTTCCATTGATATAGAATAGGCAAGCATATCATCAAGATATACCACCACGGATTAATAAGATATTCCAAGAATATCACGTTCAAGAGGCGGGAGAAACGAATAAATGCTCGAAACACTTTCTGAGCTCAACGCTCTTTGAAAGATCGACATTCCGAGCAAGGATTTATGTTGAAAGAGATGCACTGGCAGAATAGATTATCTGGTCCTTCGGAAGAGAACAAGAAATTCCACTTGGTTCACATTGTCGATTGGGTCACCGGTTACAAAGATAAAGAGACCTTGGATAAAGAAACGATGATATTTCCTACCTTAAGCAAAGCTATCAGAGGCGAAAAAATGCAATTCCCTCGTATCAAAGAGAATTTTGCGGATATGGAGTTCAAAAAGATGTGAAGCATGATAAACCGATGATAGACCACTGTAGTACCTTGAGAAAACTCCGGATTGCCAAAGATACTTGAATATATATAGATATGATCACGGTGTAACTCAAAATCACAGGAGATAACCGCCATCATTTGGAGGATAGGGTCGATAGCATTTTCCATATTCCACTCATGATAAGTGTCATATAGCTAAGCCAGGAACCAAATTACAATACAAGCATCAGATCGACACATGTTATGTATTTAGCCCAAAAGATTTGAAGAAAAAGTAAAACTCCACGATCAAGCGCCGGTGACAAAAGAATGAGTTAGTCTGGACATGCCGATAAAAGGAAGATAGATAATGTTTCACACGTGACTGAAGACAAGTGTGGAAACACAGATGTATCAAAGAAAAATTTTCCGCATTTTCCTGCATTAAAATACCAATAGATGTGCAAAAGCACTTATCAGATAGAGATTATCAAGTCCACATTCTGTGAAAGCATGCTGGAAGGAAGAACACCCTTAACAAGATTGCGCCGGTTAACCAAGAGTCGGATAGATTGCGTCGGTTTACAAAAGCCTGTCGGTATGGAGTGTACCAACAGTTGATAACCAAAGGCAGATAGCGATAACAAGTTAGATGCAATAGATAGACAAAGAATTACACACACACACAACCTATGGTACTACGGAACCCAGAACACATGAATCCTAGTTTGAATTTTAGAAGAGGATTGAAAACATTACACTTCCTTTCCAGAAAAGGGTGGGTGGGTGGGTAAGAAGAAAAATGGAAGCAGTCCTACTCTCACGTTTTTGTTTTTCCCTAGTATACATAGCTACCAAAAATATTTGCTAGACTGACAACGACCATTTGGCTGAGACCCTGAAGGGCGGGATGGCTCTGATACCAATTGTAACTACCTCAGACCCTACGTTCTAAGTTCAAGCCTGGATGAAACGGAAGTGGTTAAAATAGTACAGTGGGGGCCCAGAGGACCTCCCACGTGTAGAACCGTCGGCCGTCCTAACCACTTCCAAGACATCGGGACAAGAGCAAGCGGCGTAGGCAACAGGTGAAGAGATCAAATACAGACACAAGTGAGTATGTATGCAAGCTACCATACAATAGGTCTCAGAGCCATTCCATCTAAAACAAAGAGAAATAGTGCAACGCCATACGGCAAGATCCAAATATCCTAGATAGAGATAATAGTTTAGGATAGCTCCTCATACATCAAACATCAGAGTATCAGGTGGAAGCGGAAATCAAGATCCGAGTACGGATAAGAAGCAAATCGGCATAAGATGCCACATAAATAAACACATCCCGCCCACAGATCTCGCGGATCCTCAACCCCGAAATCTCTACACCGCGTGATCGTTGCCAACATCATCTGTCTCCTCCACCCAGTATCCATCTTGCGAATACACCTGTTTATCTGAATCAAACAATTTATCGTGTGAGACCCTAGGGGTACTCAGCAAGTCTTTATGCCTCTAAAGGGGACATATACCTGGGGTGACGCAATTGCAGCAAAAGATAATAACTAACAAGTCTATAGATACTCAACTTGGGCATCAAGCATTTATCAAGAACCAAATACAATATATCAAGAGCCAAATACAATTACTAATGCATATGAGATAAGAACCAAATGAAAAGGGTTTTATATGATGCTCAAATGCAAGGTGGCATGATGACATGAGCATGATATAATTATGATGCAACAATTATATGTAGGAAGTAGCATATATATAGACTAGGCTAGCAGCATAGCAATTGTTGGACAATTGGGATGCTACACTCGGCCAGCTTCACCTCGGCTGACACTTTGTCGATCCTCATTTCTCTGCACTGCTTTTCCTTTCCCTGCCCTTGCCTGGTCAAACGGGACTATCTGTTTGTTTCTCCTCGCCGAGGTTACCACTTCGTCTCTTCTAGGGCCATCATGAGGTGATGATGCAGCCCCAGCGGATTTCTCCGGTTTTCCCACTGCCGAATAAACGACCTTGAAAGCCCCAGCTCTTGCCAGGTTAGCCCTGAGCAACTCCTCATTCTGTCTGTTAGCGATCCGAACTAACTCATTGACCATCTCCTACTGTCTTTGCCGGGCTTCACCCGTCAAACCCTCTAACTGGGATGCAGCTGCATCTGCTGCTCTGAGGGTCTTTGCCGGGGTGCTGTACTTTGGCAACCCCATGGACAAAGGGTTCTCTGATTCCTCAACTCTAGTATCACCCTCTTTGTTCATCTCACTGATGAGGTTTCTCCCTTTTACTTTTACAGCATCTACCTTATTTTCTCTTGCGTACTCGCGCAACGTCATGTTCAACGACTACTGAGCCGCGGCTATCTTTTTCGCACCCTCTAGTATTTTTTGCCTAGTTTCCTCTAACTCGGCCTGTGCCTGAGCCGGATCTACCACAGGTGCTATGGGCCTTTCCAAGCTATCTATTGCCTGCTGCAGCAGGTTTTCTGGTCTCTCTAGCAGAGGACCTCTACTTTTCCTAGGCGCCTTGGGTGTTACCTCCGGATCTGGTGCCGGATCTTTGCTCGCGCCCGCGCCTGGCGCTGCCATCATCACCTCGGCGCGGTCAGGGGAGCGAGTGATACGCACACCGTGAGCCACGCTAAGTGATGGCTCACCTCCCTCAATGACGTGCCGCAGGTGAACACAAGACACATCGACGCCGACGTAGATCCTGTGGGCGCCAAGCTTGACGAAGACGCCATTGCACGGTGGAGGTCACTTGCCGAAGCAGCCAGCATTGTCGCTGACATAGTCCAGCGCTCCAAAGCGCTGAACGAGCCCAGAGACGATGCGCTCGCTATTGCCGATGATGCTTCCCGTCCGGATCTTCACTCCTGCTAGCGCCGCTAGCCCCACGGTGGGTGCCAACTGTCGTGGTGGTGTCACGGCAGATGCCATGGATAGGCTAAAGGTGGGGCCAATATGCACTTGAGGAATCCAGGGAGGGATAGTGTGGTGATTCCACACATAGATGCTTTGTATTCTCCAAGTTCACAAGGCTGACAGATGCTCCTTGAGCTGTATTGAGGAGAGGAGGAAGAAGAAGCTCTCTTACTCTCACCACTACTTGTCCCTCTACCAATGAACTACTCACTTGCCTACCGGCCAGCTCGGGATCCCCTTCTACTAAGGTCCTGGCGCTCCTTATAAAGGGGAGGCCAGGCTACTAGCTAGGGCATACGTGGAGGCATATTCCTGGGAATATGCCTCTCCCAAAATAGCAAACCGACCGGGTCACCTTTTGCCATCGTAAGCCATGCAGAGGCTACGTAAGCCTCTGTGGCGCCAGCGTCAGCCGACATAGGCTGCGTCACCCTTGTCGGCCACGCCTCGGTGGTCCTTCCCTCTGTTCGCTTCGCTCATGCTCCTGCGCACAGAAGTCACCCTTTGACCAGCGAGATACCTTCCTTCTCTTGCAAGCCTGATATAACCCGGATCATGCCTGGTTAATCCGGTCCCGTGGGTACCTGCATACAAGTTACAAAAAGCCTGCCGGCATACGACATACGTCAGTCGGGACACAGTTAGGTGGATATCCTCCGGTCCTGGTTACTCCGTAAGTCGGCCTGCCTTGAGGTGACCCGGCCAGCTTACGCTTTGACCTTGCCGTACCTCGGCTAACTCGGCCTTTATACCCGGGTGTTACCCTACCCGGGGGTATCCCCCCAACACCTACAATCGTTGCACTAAACTAGCAGGTTTTATGGCAGGGCGTATTATAGCGCCTCTGTTGGATTTTCTCTTAACTCTCTACCTCGCGCACGCACCCGATCCCCCATTTGCGCACCCGACTATAGCAGCCGCCTATACCATCGGAGCCCTCCCGCATGGACACCGCCCTCGCATTTTGTTGGGGATATGCATAATGGATAACACCATATCATAGCTCTATTCCGGATAACCCGGGTGGCCCACAGATGGAAGCACGGCCTATGGCCTGCTGAGTGGCCCAGTTACAGGAATCTAGAAGGGAGGCCCATGCTGGATAAACAGGAAGGCTATGGTACCGACGTAAACAAAGCGGAGCCTTGAAGTACAAGACAAGAAGACTAGTTTGTATTAGTTTAGGACTTTGTAACCTGTTCGGTATGGACTTTACCCTATAAACCTAGGTTCTAGCGCCTTTGTAAGCCGGAATTGCAGGAGCCTTTAGGTCATGACGCAATAGACAACTCAACCTCGCACAATGAACCCTACAATCTCTGTAATCCGGCGTATTGCTATTATAGTGATTGGAAGTAGGAGTAGGATTCTACCACCGTCGTCGGATCTGAACCTGAGCAAGCTATGTTACCTCGTACCTGCCAAGTTGCCACCTTACCCCACCTCTCTATCTACGCGTTGTCAGGACCCCTCCATGGCGAACTTGTTGATAATACCAAGATACATTCCTCCGGCGCCACAACCAGCCCGCTCGCTTGGCTGCCAGCCGCCTCCGCGGCCTGTCGGCTCGCTTATCATGCATGCATCCGGCCCATATCCCGCTGAACCTAGTTTGCGGGAATGAGACATGGGATGTCTTCGGATTGGCTTAGGGACACCTCGTCCGCTACCGGAACGAGACATTGTACCTCCTTCACCTTTAAAATCCACTCCAAAGCTAGCATCATGAGGTTACGAAGGCTTGTTCTAGACTCAACATGAAAAATTACCAGTTTAAGTAAGATATCCTAATTATCCTCCAAATGCCATCAAATTGCTTGAGAGGGTTGTTCTATGGACCGTGGTCCTTTTAAGGCATTCCAGAAATGCATGGGCGGTTATTATGGAATGCATGCATACTACTTCCTCCATACCGTATTACTGGGCTAAGAGAATCTCTAGACACTACCCCAAATGGTGGTCGGAGATGTTTGGGAGACACAGGGAGAAAAAACGCGTCCAGTCATTGTCTTCAAATGCTTTTTTGTTTGGCACGTTCCCAAATCGGTCAGGTCTCCCGAGTGCATCCTGGTTTCATAGGAGGGACGCCGGAGGCCTACCTATGTGCCCTCTCCCATCTCTCTTTTCCACCCACGTGCCATCTCCCATCTCTCCTCCACCCACCGAGCACTCTCTCACCTAGTATGGGGACCTTGACTGGAAAGGAATATGCCTCAAAGAGAAAATATGTCTGGCGCTGTTCTAAATCGTGTTCGAACAAAAAACCGTCGGACACAATTTGAACATGCGACTGGAGTTGTTCTAAAATATCAAAATGCTAGGGCCTAGGTGATTTCTGACTGGCGATAAAAAATGGAGTATGAAATACTATCTCCGGTTAAATATAAGATGTTTTAGTATGTTAAAATAGGTTAACAAAAAAATTGTACTTTGAAACAGTGATAATAATATAATATTACCCCCTTCATTCCAAAAAATGTAAGTTATTTAGTATTTTTTAACCTACGTATTTAGACTTCATTTGTTGTAGGTTGGAAACAAAATAAGTAAACCTACACACTAAAAACATTTAGATATATATATGTCAAGAAAAGACTGAATTATCTTATATTTTGAAAGGAATAAGTAAAAATGAGCAATGACTCTACATTTTCTCAATGGGCGGTATGTTGGCTTTTGTAAAAATAAAAGCTTGAAAGTTAAACAGAGGAGGACAAGTTGACACAGGGGGTGTTGCGCGTTGAGTTGACTAACAAATGTGCTCCATTATTCAGATACTATACTATGTCACAAACATAATTAAAAGATTCACAGAGATACTAAGGTTGTTCTACTCGTATTGATAAAACACGGGCAAAAACATCAATCCGCCGCCTCTTGATCTAGCCGCTGCCTCACCTCCGCCTCCTCTACAGTAGAGGGAAATGGTGTTGTTGGAGGATTACAGTTCTACATGTATGTACGGTCTTTTAGATCTTACTTCACCAAGTCGATTTCAAGTTTTTTTTATGGTTGCCGCGATGAGGATTATCCTCGCAATATTTGCCCGGTTGTTACATTCTCGACAATGGTGGTTCGTACTCTCGGTTAGCCAGCAACATCGACCAGGCTGTTCAGTTATTTTTGACTTGAATACTAGTGTTTGTACTCTTGCCGATGTTGATTGATTACTCTAGTGGTTACGCACATGCACACCGCCTCGCCTCGACACTGCGGCTCAAATTAAAATTATAGGAAAACCCTCGTTCATATTTATAGGTTGTGGTTTGGTATCTGTCATTTCTTGGTTGTTTTCAGAAAAGTTCAAGATTATATCTTGGAAGAAGAAATAGTTTGAAGATCTCAAAGATTTACTTAACTTTATTTCATAATCGGTGGAGACAGGTACTATTTTCTACTATAAATATATCAAGGTATTGATTGCAAAAAAAAGTATGTTACAAATATTTTTGGTGCTCCATTATTCAGATACTCCCGAAATAAGTACCGTAACTAAGTCCTCTGAAAACTATGACACCAATACATACGATGTGCAGGTCGATGGAAGAAAATTATAATTTTGCAACTAGTTGCATATCGTACTTAGGTTTTTTCTTTTTACACAGGTCACACATGATCATATTTTGAGATAAAAATTTGTAAATGCACAAGATACAATAACCAGATACAATAACCAATGTTCATGATTTATTTTACATTTTTAAAACAAATTCGAAAGTTTGATAAATAATAACCAGGTGTGAGCGCAACTAGTTGCGGAATAATATTCGCATTCGTGGATGGATCGGTGTCTAGCAGGTGAGGTTGCCCCCAGGGTCGACGCCGAGCTGGCGACAGTAGTCCTTGTAGTATCCGACCCTGGCGTACATCTGCGCGGTGTTTTTGCCGTCGCACTCCACAGCGCCGTTGATGGCCCTGGTGGTGGCGCCGAACCCCTGCGGCAGCACTCCGTGCACGTTGGTCATCCAGTACCACAGCGCCGTCTTGAAGGCCACCACATTGTCCTGTGCCACCTTCTGCGGGTAGTTCAGTCCGTCGAAGCCGATGCTCTGCCCCGCCGCCCCGTAGTTGTAGTTCCATGTGATCTGCAGTGGCCCACGCCCGTAGTAGGTCGCCCCTGACTTGCAGGGCCACTGCGTGAACGACCGGTCGCAGTAGTTGTGACTCGCGCCGTTGATCTCCTCGATGTAGCAGAAGTCTGTGCATATGTAAGTTATCAGTATGCAATAATGTGTCCTGCAATTTGTTATTTGGGTGATGAAAAGTAGCTTACGTCCGGTCTCGTGCGTTACGTGGGCGAAGAAGGCGGCAATCTCGCGCTTGGCGGCGTCCGAACTTCCCGACGCGAATTGGGAGTAGGAACCAGCGGCGTTCAGGAACGCCTGGCGGGTGTAGAAGATCTTGCCTGCGCAGCCACTGCTGGACTGGGACTTGATTCCGTTGAAGAAAGCATCTGTGACGATGCTGCCCACACCTCCGCTTCCGCTTCCGGTGCATGGTCCGGACTGGCACCCGTCGCCGCAGTACGCGGCGGTGGTTCCGCAGTAACCGTATTTGCTGCAGCAGAAGCCCGACTGGCAGCCGCAGTTCTGCGCGGCCGCTGGGCCAGCGGCGGAGAGGAATGCTGCTGCTAGCCCAAGAGCCACGAACGTGAACACCGCCATCGGTGAGTTCGCCATACCGGAGTAATTCAGGCCACCGGTGATGTGTTTGCAGGCTAGAAGCTTGCTACGAGGTGGTGGTCTGATTGAAATGGCATGGCAGTGGCGCGGTTTATATAGAGTAGAAAAAAGGCCTACGTGGACGTTGGGCTGCTAGTAAAAGGTCGTATTTGTACTACTGCCTGCTATTCTATTTTGAACGAATATAAGCGGTTCGTCACTCAACGCTTCCAGCTGAATGGAGCGCGGAATTCCAACGGAATCGGACCGTGCAAAGTCGTTGCTTCCAGCTGTTTTCTTGTTTGTATACTCACACGGCGGCTACGGGTATATCCACAGACCAGCATTGCATGTGCGAATTAATTCGAAAAAAAAATGCTTGTGCGAATTTTCTTACTGTAGTACTACACTCCACAAGCAACATCAGCGAAGAACCTATAAAGGGGGACTTCCTTGAAATAGACTTTCGCCTCGCTTTATAAATAAAGATACAGATCAAAATAAATAAGAAAAACACGAAAAACCTAAACTTACCACCGAAGACATTGAGCCGAGACCACGTTGAACCGGGGCACAACGACGACGCCCCCAAGAGGGGACCACCGCATAGCACCGCCGCCGCCGAGACCAATGGTCAAGGGTTTTCACCTAGAGCCCTGTCACGAAGAAGGTATCCGCAGCTGCACCCCCAAGAGGCTAACGATACCCACACGCATCGCCGCCGTTGGTGTCGAAGCACTGAGCTTTCGTTTGGAAAAACCTTCGTACCGTTCCCCGACTTCCGCCACGCCCGTTGTCCCCGAGATAGGCCTCCGACACGTGATATGGGAGCTGCCGAAGGCAAAACGCTGCCAACACCAAAACCTCCCAATGCCTCTCCTCGCCATCCACATGGCCGAAGAGAGAGACCACCACCACCATGTCGCTCGCCGTAGAGTCGCTCGCGTAGTCCACCTTCCGGGGCCGCCACCCCGGCATCGAAAAACTCAACCAATGAGGCAAGGAACAACCCAGTGCATGGCCTGCGAGGCAGAGGATGTGACATAGCTAGAACTAGAAGGCGACAGCAAAACAACCACTCGGAGGGGATGATCCTCCGCCGCTGTTGGCGATTTCCGACCGGACACAGCGACAGAGGCACACCGGACCTAGATAGGTCCGGTCATGCCCAAATCGGGCCCGTAAAGCCTCCGCCGCCACGCTGCAGCAAAGGGGTTGTCGACGCCGCTTTCCTCCTACTCACCTCGTGCCACACCCAGGGGTCGCCATTGGTGAAGACAACCGGGCCGAAACAAACCCAGATCTAGGCCTCCCGAGCACCACCGCTGGACTTCGCGTCCATCGATCCATCGCCACCGCCAGGGCCATCGGGACCTGCACCTGTACGCCCGCCACCACTGCCTTTCATGTTCGTCGGGCCTTCGTCGGACGATGCCGCAACAACAAACCATGCCAAGGAGAGACTGCCCCTGCCAAAACTCCTTCGCGCGGGAAGAACAAGACCGCCGGCACCGGCACCGCAGGCTTTGCCCGGCATCCCACATCGGCAGCGATGGGAGGGGTCGAGTAAGGGGAAGGGGAGGGCTCGTGGTGGCAGTTATCACCCCAGTCACCGTAGGGGGCGACACGGAGCGAGTATAACGGGGGACTTAGTTGTTAACTTGTGTGAACGTTTTTCTGAATACGCTCCTCCGAGTGAAGAGTGAAGGAAAGACCACGTACAGATCGAGTGAATAGTTAAAGGAATAAACTGCATAAAAGAAGAGTTTGATTATGTTAAAAATCAAATCATTCATATTGTTCCATATAGCCCAGGCAAAGCACAAACATCCGCTTGTATTTGAACTTTCTCTAACTTATCAATACCATTTAGCCGATTTCCAAATAAATTCTTAGTATGTTTTGGGAGCTAGATTAAAAGTCGTATGGATTATACGACACACTACTTTTGCAAACGTGCAATCTATGAATAAGTGTTGTATCACTAGTAGAAAACATGGCTTTCGTCCGGACTGCCCTGAAGCGATCCGTCCCGGTTCCCTTATGAACCGACTAATCTGAGCATTAGTCCCGATTCGTTAGGATAAGACGCCGCATGGGGCTGCACCACGGTTAGTTCCGGGACACGAACCGGGACTAAAGTGGTTTCGCGCCTGCCTCTAGCCTTTAGTCCCAGTTCGTGGCAAGAACCGGGACTAAAGGTCCATGCTTGTTTATATATTGCACCCCAGTCTCAAATGCTTGTGTGAGAGCTTTGTTTTTTCCCTCACATGCATAAGTGATGTATGTTGCTTTGTTTTCCCCCTATATGCACAAGAGATTCTCGATGAAATGCATGTGAGCATGATGCCATCTGAGTTCACCCAAAACAAACATGATATGAAGTGCATGAGCCAAACTTAAGTTTTCTCCTCTTTCTTTCCTCCTCGATCGAGGTTAGCAACTTAATCCTTTCATTTTTCATTCATACAATAATACATGTGTCGATGTATAGTATTGGTCATTTCTCTAGATCTTCTGTAATGTTTTTTCATAAACTCAATTATATAATACAGATGAGCCGGCAATGGATGTATGATGACCAACATACTGGCGACACTACAAGAATCTGGACGATCCATGACGTTTTTTATGACGCGTCCTAAAAACGTCGCGGATTCCTGACGTTCTAGAACGTTTCATCACAACAAACTCCAAGCCCCTCCAGCCAGGTTATCCATGACGTTCCTTGGTTTCTTCTGGCAAATTCATCGCAGATTTCGTCCCAAGCCCTGAAGCCCAGTTTTCCATTTCGTCTGGTGCCAAATTCATCATGGATTTTGTCACGACACATGTTCAACTCTTTTTTTCATCTACCTTCTCCTCCGTTCTTCAACCCCACCTGTTAGCACACTATGCACGGTAGCACTTCAGGAAATCTAGGGGTGCTTTTTTAGCCGGTCCCACATGTCAGTTTGTTTGATCAAAATTTGCATGCAGTGCATGGCTAGTTCACGCGCTAGTTCCAAAAAAAGCCCATTGATTCAAACTTGAAGTGGCAGTTCCGCTTCTTCTCCGTCATCTCTCCTCGTCTCTGATGACCCACAAGTATAGGGGGTGTATCGCAGTATTTTTGAGGGAAGTGAAACCCAATTTATTGATTCGACACAAGGGGAGCCAAAGAATATTTATCAGCCTTAACAACTGAGTTGTCAATTCAGCTGCACCTGGAAACAATCTTGTTCACAGCAGTTTATCAGTAGCAACAGTTTTGTAGTTGGAATAGTAAAGTAACAGCAGTAGCAAAGCAAAGACAGTAGTAATAAAAGCAGTAACAGTGGGATTCGAGTGCGGTAGGCATAGGGGTGGATGGATGGGCGTTGCATGGACAAGACAATTCACATAGCAATCAGAATATAGGGCAATTGCAGATAAATAAGATAAAGCATCCAAGTACTAGACAATCCTAGGCATGTGTTCCATATATAGTCATACGTGCTCGCAATGAGAACTTGCACAACATCTTTTGTCCTGCCAGCCCGTTTGCAGCGGGGCCTCTAGGGAACTACTGGCAATTAAGGTTCTCCTTTTAATAGAGGACCGGAACAAAGCATTAACAGTCCATGAACACATGTGATCCTCACAACAAAGCCATTCCCTTCCGGTTATCCCGATTTCTGTCACTTCGGGGCCATAGGTTCCAGACAACAACGTGTGTAAACAACTTGCAGATAAGACCGAAAAACAATACTATCATAATGAATCAATAATACGTTCAGATCTAAAATCATGGCACTCGGGCCCTAGTGACAAGCATTAAGCACAACAAGTCGCAACAAAGTCATAAAGCACTAATAAAAGATACTAGGCACCATGCCCTAACAATCTGATGCCATTACATGAAGGATCTCATCCAATCCCTACCATCCCCATAGCCTACAGAGGGGGATTACTCACTCATAGATGGGGGAAACATGGATGGTTGATGGAGAAACGATGGTGATGATGACGGCGATGATCTCCTCCAATTCCCCGTCCCGGCAGGGTGCCAGAACGGAGTTTCTGGTGCTGTTTCGTGGAACCTGGTGGTGGCGGCGGAGCGGAACTACTTTTGGAAAAACGTCGAACCTCCCAAAGTTTTTAGGTCAGAAGGCTCCTTATATGCGAAGAGAGAGGCCAAGGGGGGTGCCTGGGGGGTCCACACCACCCCCTGGCGCGGCCTGGCCTGGCCCGCGCCAGCAGGTGGTGTGGCCACCCCTTGGCTCTTCTCCGTCTCGTATTCTGGCTCCTGGAGTCTTCGGGTGAAATAGGATTTTTGGCGTATTTTCCGGGATTTTTCCTGATAGTTGATCTTCTGCACAAAAAGTAGACACTAAGGCAATTCGACTAAAAACAGCATCAGTCCGCGTTAGTTGCATCCAAATCACACAAGTTTAGAGAAGAAACAATACCAAAAGTGTACGGGAAAGTAGATATGTTTTGGACGTATCAACTCCCCCCAAGCTTAGCTTATTGCTTGTCCTCAAGAAATTCAGTTGAAAACTGAGTGCGATAAAAGAACTTTCACGAACACATTTGCTTCATATGATGTAAATATTCTCAGCAATGAGATCAACTACTCAGACAGTTCATAATAAAGAGTATGCAACTGAGTCTACTTAATAGTCATTGCAAGCTATGAAGAGATTCCAACTCAAGAATAATAAGTAGCACGAAGCACGAACATAAGCAACATTACAATGCTCATAGAAAGGTATGATAGAGTGGTATATCGCTTGCCTTTGATTATGAATGTCAAGTCACCTCTGAAGTTCAAGTGATGACTAGAAGTAAAGAAATCAAGGATACAAGCATCAAAGTCATAACACAAGTTGACATGAGTATACCCTACAGGCACTCGAGTTTGGTATATACGGTCCAAATACATACAGGCCCACGGTGTCGCCAAGGCCCGGATTGAAGGACTCGTGTAACCTATGGACTCTCGATTGCTTGAATAACAAGAAGAAGCTAAAGATAGAAAGATTAAAGGGAAAACCCTAACTTGTAACCGACTCGACCTGCTACCCGAGACCTAGCCTATCTATATAAAGGCTAGGAGGGGGCGGCGAGGAGGACACACACAACCCTAGTTTCCACAACCTTCGCCAGATTACATCTGCGTACCATTTTAACTTTCGACTCCTTCGATAATTCCACAAGCAGACAAGCAGGAGTAGGGACCTCTACGAGGCCTGAACCTGGGTAAATCCTTTATCCCCTGTGTGCTTGTTTGCTAGCCGATAGATGTCTCTAGCGCTCCCTCCTTCTCCAAAACCCAAGTCCATAACAATGGGCATTGATGAGTTAAACCCTCGTCAATTGGCGCCGCCTGTGGGAACTGGGAGTGCTGATGTTGCGGCTTCTTCGGCCCCATCAACCGCGATCTACAACTCCGCAACAGCGGAGATTCGCCAACTCTTTGGCGCCTTCGACTTCACCGTCTACACGCTGGCCACCCGCCCGGCCTTTGAGCCCGTGGGCGACGGAATCAGTCTGGCGATTGGGAGCTTCCGCTTCCAAGTTGGTCAGATGGGCACGCTTCGCATGCCTGACCAGCCGGCAACACCGGCGATTGCCCCGGCATCATGGTTTCCTCCATCGATTGGCACCCTCAGCGAGCTCAATGCTCCGGTCAGCGACAGTAGTCGCGACTCCGATCTAAGCGATCTGGCCACTGAAGATGGAACCTACGGTTCCGGATCTGAAAGTTGTGGAAGCAATAGCTTCCCTAATCACTTCATGTGCGCCGTCATCAACGCGGGCGACACCTCCGCCAATCGCGGTAACGGTGGCAACACCGGAAACGGCACCGATCCACCCAATCGCGGCAACGATGGTAACACCGGCAACAGCGGCAATGGTGGTAACGGTGGCAACGGAGGAGCAGTCGAACCTCCTAGCATGATCAACGAGCAAACCGGCGAAAGCGTCGTGATCAGGCTCAACGCGCAAGAGTGGGATCGCTGCCGCGAAGCCCTATGAGGTGCACCTCTACCCTTCGGGTCCACGCAGGAACTGCTGATGGGCTACCACTGGCTCCTAAAAGAGGAATTCAAGCGCCAAAAACAAGCAATCGTGCAAGTTGAGGCACGTAAAAAGGCAGCGGATGAATCAAGCCTTCGTCGTGCTGGGCTCTCCTCCTACGAAGGATCCTCAAGAGGCAACGAGTACCTCGCCAAGAAGAGGCAGTCGCGGATGGCTCACCTCACCGAACAAGAGCGCATAGATGCCGCCAAAGTCCTCGACTTCGGTTCTATGACGGTCGACACGAGAGGCAACGTGGTTCCCAGGATGCCGCAGGCCACGGTGACAGCAACCACCATGTACCTCCTCAATAACCAGCCGCGAGCTAGAGATCCCCGAACGGCCATGCACCAATCTACGATCGCGGGCCTAGGGCTAATCGAGGCCGCCCTTGACAAGGAATTGGTACCAGACCCAAAAAAGGGCAAAGCGCTACTCCTCGCCCTCGTCCAGCGATGACAGTCACGACCTATCTCGATGCCGCCGCTCACAGCGACACGATCGTGACTACGATGCACGCGACGAACTCACGTAGCGTAGGATCGACAAGTCAAGGGCACGACGTGCTCGGTCGACTGATTCGGAAGAGGAAGATGGGGAGCTCTGCAGCGCCAGATGCTTCAGCAGATCCATCAGGAAAAAGCGAATGCCTAAAGGGTTTAAACTCCCATCGGAGAACCCGAAATTTGACGGTCTGCAGGACCCCAAGATCTGGCTAGAGGATCACATCTCCTCCGTCAGGCTACATGGAGGCAGTCGAAGTACTGCCATGCAATGCTTACAGCTACAGCTATAGGGCGCCACCCGGGCATGGCTCAATAACCTCCCACGCAGATCCATTCGTAGTTGGGATGAGCTAGTCTACAGCTTCGTGCGCAACTTTAAGGGCACGTACAAACGCCCCACCTCAATCGAAGAACTGAGATGCTGCCAGCAAAGATCTGGTGAATCGCTGTGCTCTTACATCCAAAGGTGGTCCATCATCAAGAACTCCACGGAGAACATCTCGGAAGACCGCGCGATTGATGCATTCAACGGCGGTGTCCGCCGCATGGAACTCAGGGAGGAGCTAGGCCGCTCAAAGCCCCAGACCATCGACCACCTGATGGAGATCGTGAATCCGGGGGCCGATGGAGAAGATTCGGTGAAGAATCGCATTCACTCTGACGAGGAGGCATAACTCGAACGAAGACGCGACCGCCGGGGTAAGCGTCGCATGCGCGTCTACGACGATCGCGATGACATGAACATGGTCGCAGCTGGCTACGCCGATAGACGCGACGATAACCGCAACAGCGGATACCGTAGTGGCAGATACCGCGACTTCAGGAAAACCATGCAAGTGTGGCAACGCCGCATTCGCGATGAAGCACCCGCGACCTCCATCGAGGACAAACTGTCCGGGCCATGCATGGTACACTTCTACATCGACAAGCATGATGGCAAGAGAAAGTCCAGCCACCTCCCCAAGGACTGCCGCGAGTTCCTCAAGCTACACGAGGGATTGGTTCAGATGAACCGCAATGCAGTCGAAAGAGGCTATGGAGCCGCCCCAGGCGCCGTGGCACATGGCGCACCACCACCACCACCTGGGCCACCCCCGAACGGAGCTGCACCGGACCAGCACCACGGAGGCGAACCGTACCCACGGGCCATGGGTACCATGATGATCCAAAAGGGGCGCCCCTCCAATAGGGTGCAGAAGGCCATCACTCGCCAAGTCAACTCGGCCATGCACTCGCCACCATCCACCAATGAGTACCTCAGTGGCAGTGAGTCGTGCATTACCTTCGACAAACACGACCACCCGCCCCAAATACCTTGCGCAAGTCATTGCCCCCTCGTACTCGAGGCGCAAATTGGAGGCTTCGACATGAGTCACGTCTTCATGGACGGCGGAAGCGGCATCAACCTCATATTCGCGAGTACCTTGCGAGCAATGAGGATCCCTCTAACCTGCTTGGAGGCATCAGACACAACGTTCCACGGCATCGTCCCAGGGAAAGGCGTATACCCCCTGGGCAAAATCAACCTGGACGTCATGTTTGGCACGCCGAAGAACTTCCGGCGTGAGCGCATCGACTTTGAGGTCGTCGACTGGCCCTCACAATACCATTGCATCCTTGGGCGCGTTGCATTCGCCAGGTTCATGGCAGTACCCCACTACGCCTACCTGCAGATGAAAATGCTAGGTCCCAACAGCGTCTTAACGATCAACGGGAACTTCGAGCGATCTGATGCTTGCGACAGGGAATTCAACAGAATCTCCCAGTCCTTCGGCATGCAGGAGGAACTCGCAAGACTGAAAGAGACGACAGACAACAGTCTGCCTCCCCTTAGTAGGCCAAGCTCACTCTGATCTCTCCTTCGACTCATCTGTGCACACAAAGAAGGTGCAGGTCCATCCATCAGATCCCGCCAAAACGGCCCTCATCACCAACAACTTGAGTCCCGCATAGGAACTCATGCTCGTCGAATTCCTCCGTGAGCACTGGGAAATTTTTGCCTGGTGTCCTGCGGACATGCCAGGAGTTCCCAGAGAATTCGTCGAGCACGCACTCAATGTCAACCCCGACACAACGCCAGTCAAGCAAACAATCAGGCGATTGTCTGAGCCACGAGCGCAGGCAGTCGGAATGGAGATCAACAGACTCCTCGAGGCCAAATTCATACGCGAGGTCAAGGAAAGCACTTGGCTCGCCAATACGGTGCTGGTGCCAAAAAAGGACACGGATATCCTACGGATCGATCAAATCATCGACTTCTTTAAACAAGCACGGCCCAAAAGATCACTTCCCGCTACCACGGATCGATCAAATCATCGACTCCACCACTGGTGCGAGCGCCTCTGCTTCCTCGATGCCTACTCAGGCTATAACCAAATTCGAATGAAGGAGGAAGACGAGGAGAAGACCGTGTTCACAACGCCCTTTGGTGTGTTTTGCTACAACACAATGCCCTTCAGGCTAAAAAACGTGGGAGCCACCTACCAGCGGTGCATGCAGGCTTGCCTCAAGGTGCAACTGGGTCGCAACATCCAAGTCTATGTCGACGACATAGTAATCAAAACCAAGGAGGAAGCCTCTCTAATCGACGACCTGCGCGAAACCTTCGCCAATCTCGATCGTTACCGGATTAAGCTCAATCCGGACAAATGCGCCTTCGGCGTACCATCTGGGCAACTGCTCGGATATCTCATCTCCGCAAGGGGGATTGAGGCAAACCCGAAAAAGATAAAGGTCATACTGTCCATGGAGAAGCCAAAGAACATAAGAGGCGTCCAGCAACTAGCCGGACGAATCGCGGCCCTCAGTCGATTTATCAGTCGAATGGGAGAAAAGGCACTGCCCTTCTATCAGCTCCTCTGCAAAGCTGACAAATTCGAGTGGACCAATGAAGCGCAAGAAGCATTCGAAGATCTCAAGCGCCTGCTATCCACCTCGCCAGTACTGGTGACTCCACGAGAAAGGGAACCACTACTGCTGTACATCTCCGCTACTAACCAAGTGGTTAGTACAGTGCTCGTCGTCGAGCGGGCCGAGGAAAACAAGGTCCATGGTGTACAACGCCTGGTATACTACCTCAGCGAGGTCCTCACGCCAACAAAACAGCGGTACCCGCACTACCAGAAGCTGGCGTACGGCGTCTTGATGACCCGCCCAGCGACTGCGCCATTACTTCCAAGAACACCCAATCGTGGTAGTTAGCGATGCCCCATTGGGACATATCCTCAACAACCCCGACGCCACGGGGCGAGTCGCGCTTTGGGGAATCGAACTGTCTCCACGAGACATCACATACGAAAAGCGCGACGCAATCAAGTCGCATGTTCCCCCTGACTTCCTCGTTCATTGGATGGAAAACCAACTCCCGGATAAGCCAGATATGTCCTACCTCTGGACAAAGCACTTCGACGGATCCAAGCGGAAAGATGGAGCAGGAGCAGGTGTCATACTGACATCACCTCAAGGAGACAAACTGAAATATATCCTGCGAATGCAGTTTTCACAGCCTCAAACAACGAGGCTGAATACGAGGCCCTGTTGCACGGGATGAGGATGGCAAAAGCCTGCGGCACAAAGAGGCTCATCATATATGGCGACTCCAAGCTGGTCATCAACCAAACAATGCACGAGTGCGACGCACTGAACGACAACATGATCGCGTACCGCGACCTCTACGATACACTCGAAGGAAACTTCGACAGTTGCGAGTTGCGACGCGTAGGTCGCGAAAGCAACGAGGAGGCGGACGCACTCGCCAACATAGGCTCTACCTGCGCCCCCATACCATGTAGGGTATTTCTCAAGCGCATCTGCGAACGCTCCATCAAGCCAAAGGCCGCAGAGAAGAAAACAAGCGCAGCAACGGACTCGGGGGCTACGCCACCCAATGAGCCAATGACACTCGATGACTTGGAGCAAGACACAGGACTCGAGGGACCAATGAGCGTCATGATGATCGAACAATCCTGGATGCAGCCATACATTACGTACCTCCTCAGCAAGCGCCTACCGGACGACCCGACAGCCGCACGGCACATCGCGCGACGCTCTAAGGAATTTGCCGTTATCAACGACGAATTGTATAAATGCAGCATCACAGGCGTGCTACAACGATGCGTCTTCCTGGCCAATGGAAGAGCAGTCCTCCTCGACATCCACGAAGGGACCTGCGGGCACCACGCCGGCAGTCGCGCCCTTGTTGCCAAAGCTCTACGAGCTGGATTTTACTAGCCCACGGCCATGCGTGACACCAATGACATAGTACAAAAGTGCAATGCTTGTCAGCGATTCGCGGACAAGCCACACGCACCAGACGCAGAACTACAGCCTATTCCATTGGCCTGGCCCTTCACACAATGGGGGCTCGACATGGTGGGCAAGCTCCCAAGGTCCTCGCAAGGAGGCTACATCTACCTCTTGGTCGTAGTCGACAAGTTCACCAAGTTGATTGAGGCCATGCCAGTGACCAAACAATCAGGGCACAACACGGTCAAGTTCTTCGAGTCCATTGTGTACCGCTTCGGCGTGCCGCACAGCATCATCACTGACAACGGGACGAACTTCATATCCAAGGAGTTCCAAGAATTCTGCGGAAACCTGGGGATCAACATCAGTTACGCCTCAGTCGCGCATCCACAGACCAACGGTCAGGTGGAAAAAGCAAACGGGCTCGTCTGCAGCGGCATCAAGAAGCGACTCCTTCGACCACTCGAACAAGACGCGGGTTGCTGGCCAGATGAGCTCCAATCCGTACTCTGGAGCCTACGTACAACTCCAAACAGCGCCACGGGCTACACGCCAATCCTTATGGTGCACGGAGCAGAAGCAGTACTACCCGCCGAAGTAAGGTACAAGGCGCCGTGCGTAGTCGCTTACAACGAACAAGAGTCCTCTCTTGCACTCGAAGACTCCGTCGACCTCCTCGGCGAGGCAAGAGAAATCGCCGCAGAAAGATCCACGATCTACCAGCAGAACTTGCACAACTACCACAGTAGAAGGCTTCGCCCCAGATCCTTCGTCGAAGGTGACCTAGTCCTGCGACTGAAGCAGCAGGGGCATCTCAAGCTCGAATCCCCCTGGGAAGGACCGTACGTGATTACAGAAGTAATCCCAGGTGGCGCCTATCACCTTCAAGATTTAGCGACAGGAGTCGCATACTCCAACCCTTGGAACGTCGCACAACTGCAATGCTTCTATCCCTAGTTGTTTTACTTTTTACATCGCAAATAAGGCTACTCAGCCAAGGCTACTTAGCCACACATTGTACCTCGTACTGCTCTTCAAATAAATAAAAGCTAAGTGCCCCAAAACTCTGTGTTTTTCTTTCACTTTTGTCAATTTTATACTCGGGGGCTACACCACCCTACCTACATCTGTTCTTCGAACCAATAAGCGCGATATCCTGAGTAGCTGGCACATTAATCGAACCCCTTAACGCAAACTCAACCCAGCCGCAACGCGCCTGGCAGGTTGACAAAGGGATGGCCAGGCTAACGAAAAGGACTCGCATAGTGCAACGCACCTGACGCTGACAAAGTTGTTTATACACATTCGACAATAAATTATCTACAACATATATATGAACTTTACAACACAAATACACTTATGTGCAGGATACAAATCTAGCTACTGCTGCAACAGAAGAACATTGGTTTGTTCCTCGAAGAAGTCGACAATCTCCTCTGCTGGACGGTCCACCGCCAGATAGCCCGGCACCATATTCCAAGCAGATCCGGCTGGCGGCGCTGGTGGCCCGGAAGCAATGGCGGCGACATCCACGTCAGGCCTGTGCAATCGCACCATCGAGAGGGCAGCCTAGGCACCAGCCACCAACTGCTGCCTCACGCACTCGCGAACCGCGGACGTATCTTGAAATTTGGCCAGGAGAGCCAGCAGGCTTGATGGAGTGTCATCCCATGGGAACATCGCCCAATAGATGTTCTTCAAACACGACCGCGACTTCTTCAGGAAGAGCAGCACTCGCGAAGCGCGATCCTGCAGGGTCGCCAATGCAGTCGCACGATCATGATCTACCCAGAAGTATCCACTCTCTTGAAGTTGCTCCTGGGTGAGATCATGAAGGCGGATGGCAGTCCTATCCCTCTCCTCCTACGGACGGCATGCGCTAACAACTACACGAAGCAGCACCAACAGCATGAGTACAACGTACCATTGCGACTAACTGCAAAGGAAAAGATGACGATGAGCAAACTAACACTTAAACTGGTCGCCCAGCCGCGTCACCTCGCCAAGCAGATATTGCTCGCGGACGGCGGATTTTTCCGCCTTCGACTTCCACACGTCCGCATTACCACGGATCAGGGGCAACGCACGCTCCAGCTGCTTCACGCGATCATGAAGTCACGACAGCAAGGATAGCTCCTCTACACTGGAGAGCAGTGGTGCTACTGTCTCATCAAGAGATGGCGGATCTTGGTTTTCCCCCACAGGACCACTCGATGTGCCCTACCACAAGTCAAGACAAAAGCAAATAATACGACCAAATCAACACAAAGGCAAGGGGAACAGACGCATTCAAGATAAGCATAAGTGTTTACAAACACACTCGCCAGCAGGCACGTCCTTAGACTAAAAGGACAACTGATCAATTATTACAACAAGTTAACTACGTAGCAGCTGACTTCTTCGACTTCGACGCCTTCGGGGGCTTCATCAAGTCTGTGGCAGTATCAGATGCCATAGACTTTCCGCCGGCCCCTGAGGCCGAAGCTTTCGCCGCCTTCTTTGCACGTTGGAGCTCCTCCGAATACTTGGCAACAGTATTTATCAAGGAATGGCCATATTTGGCGCAAGCAGTCGCAAAGGGAGCGAAGACTACCTGCTGACCATCCGCGCCAACAGGCATCGCCTTCGACACAACAGAGGGATATATCTCGACTCCGTGGGCTTGCACCATGGCGAGTGACATCGTCGCACCAGCCGCACGGAGGGAGTTCTTGTAAGTAGCAGGCACACCCCCGGCGAGTGACTCCACCAGCTTGTCCATGTTATCGACCAGCTCCACCTTCGGCATCAACTCCTCCCAGAGGCGACTAAGGGTGACCTTGGCCTTGGACAATGTATCTTGAATGGCGGCGCTTCGGTCCTCGACCGCAGATACCGCGCCGGCCAAAGCGTCATCATGACGAAGGGCCTGCGGGTCAAAACTCAAGTCGCCAGCATCTACACCGAAAATACACACATGGATCAAACTTCTAGTGCCACCAGCAAAAACTCTAGATGCAGAGAGGAACATCAATAAAATATCTACCAGTAAAGGTACCTGAGAGGGCCTTGGCGATTGAGAATAGTTTCTCTTCGAACAACTTTTCCCTGGCCGCAAAGGAGGCGCGCAGATCCTCTTCGCGCTTCTAGGCATCATCACGAGCCGCGATTGCCTCATCGCGCCCCTTCACAGCTGCGGCTAATGTCTTCTCCAACGTGGCGATGTTGCGTAGTAAAGCGTTATGCTCGGCTACATGGCAGTTAATAATTGGCTATTAGTCGATTGTACCAAAACAGAGAGAAGACGAAAAGAATAAGTGTAGAGCACTCACTTTCGACCACGCGGTGACGCGTCTCCAGCATTGCATGATGGCGACCCATCACCATCACCTGCTCCGCCACCTGCGCGGCTTCCTTTACAAGGAGCTGTCACACAAAACAAGTAGTCAGAAGAGGGCAGCAGAAGGTGTTGACAGCCACATTAAAAAACAAGGAAAGATATACTTACATGGTCCTCTAGCGACTCCGAAGAAGTTTGCTGAACCGCCATCCGAGCAACCATTCGATGCTCCCCTATGTGAGGAGAGCTCGAATAATTGTGCCCGGAGTGGGCCGCCGCCGGAGGAGAAGGAGCGCGCTCCACTTCTACTTTGGCCCTTGAGGTCGCGACTCCAGATTCCTTCAAAAACTCGACGTCGCCAGAAGATGACGACGCCTCTTGGCTATAAGACCAAATCCATATTGAGAAAAGGAAAACTCCAGGGCAAAGCTAACAAGAAGAAAACAGAAAAGAATTAGTGAACTCGCAAATTTACCAGTCAAAGTTGTCAAGATTAAACGTGGCCTCCCCCGACTCTGACAAAGACTCCTTCGGCAATCGCATCTTCTTGCGAGAAGATGGTGCCACAGCCCTCACAGGAATGGCGGGAATTGGCGATTCCACGCCAGCAGCTGTGCCTTCTGGAGTCGAAGGAGTCGACGCATCGGAATCCTCGCTACGCGAACGCTTGCGAGTATCCAGGCTCTCGGACTCGGGGGCTTCCTCTTCCACATCAGAAGGGACAGTCGACTCAGACTCGTCCTCTTCCAAAGCTTCGCGATGAATAATACCCTTAGGGAGAGGAGGCATACAAGACGACATCGCCCAATCCTACATAAAGATAGTGAAGATCAGCAAACAGAACAGGTAAGCAACAGAAAAAGCAATCGCGAAAATAAGCTACTGCGTAGCACAACTGTACCTCAGGAGGAGGATTCGAAGCATCGAAAGGAGGAACGACTGGCTCATTCGGAAGCACATCCTTGAAGGTGTACTTCGTGACCATTCGCACCCTCTTATCTACCTCACTCGCGGACATGCCATCGGCAGACACGTGAGTGGTATCATCAGCGCCACCCCATTGAAACATGGGATGGACTCTAGCCTGGAGAGGCTGGACGCGACAACGCAGCCAAGTCCTGAAAAGGACGCAGCCTCCCTCTTCCGCGCCTATGCGACTCTCGAGGTCGCAGACGCATTGATATAGCACGTCTGTCTCCACGAGTTCGGCAGGCATGACCACGTTCTTCCAAGAACGCATCTTCTTGCAGGGAGTCGCGGGATCGAAAGGCGCGAGTCCAAAGTGCTCGTCCTTGGCCTTCTGGTCGCGAACATAGAACCATTTGTCCCTCCATCCCTGGACAGACTTGGCAAGCTTGATGTCGAAGTAGGTGGCGGACGGGTCGACATGGATTCCACAAACACCTACGTCGTTAACTAGAGAGCCAGAGGTGGACTGACGCTTTAGTTTAAATAAGCGTTTGAAAAGGCCAAAGTGCGGCTCGATTCCGAGCCAGCACTCGCAAAGAGTGATGAAATAGGTGATGTGGAGAATCGAGTTTGGGGACAGCTGATGGAGCTGGAGCCCGTAGAAACAAAGGAGACCCCTAAGAAAGGGATGGAGAGGCAAAGAAAGGCCGCGAATGACGAATGCAAAAAACATCACTCGAAAACCAGTGGGAGGCACAGGAATGGTCTCACCACTAGGGACGCGTGAATCGGTGACTGCTGCAGAAATAACTCCGTCTTGGCGAAGAAGACGGAGATCCGACGCCTTGATGATAGAAGGGCGCCATGCGCCATTGGTCACGCGGGTGCCCGCGATTTTCTTTTTCCCGCCGGCGGCGGCACTGGTGCCCGCAGCAGCAGGGCCACCCTTCTTCTTCGTCGCGGCAACGGTGGCCGCGGATTCAGCGGCAGCGCCTCCTTTCTTCTTTTCCATTACGCGCGGAAATCGAGGAGGCACAGTTAATAATAAGATTATGCACGCACAGTCAAATCAAAGTCAGAAAGTGGGACCCACCGCTCGTCACGTCCCGTCAAAATCGCTCACGCGGACAACTGAGGTCATGCAAGCATCAGCACTGACGTCATCAAAGGCAACTTTAGTCCTTGCTGGAATCTTCGACTCCACCAAGCACTCGGGGGCTACTCCCATAGGGAGCGCTGGCCGCGCACCCTACGATTTTTCTTTTCTTATTGCAGGGATATAGGTAATCACAATCAAACCGAACCACTCGAATCACGGTTCGACTATGGATATGGGTTACTCCCATAGGGAGCGCCAGAAACAATTTCGACTGAAACAAGCAAGCAAAAGAGGACAGCAGTCGCAAACGTGTTTTAGTCCCTGCTTGAGTCTTCGACTGAAACAAACAAGCAAAGACGACAGCAGTCGCAAAAATTCTTTAGTCCCTGCCTGAGTCTTCGACTCAACCAGGCACTCGGGGGCTACTCCCATAGGGAGCGCGGGCCGCGCACCCTATGATTATTTGCACAAAAACTGTGTGTTGATAACATCCACACTCGCAGATCATAGCGACACTGCCTCATAATTTTCCCTGCAAAGAGACTACATCTCCTGGGTCGCCTGAATCGTCTCCGCGATGATAAAATTCGGATGCCGCGCTTACAGCGTGAAGGTAAGACCTGAATAAGGCCTGACAACGCATTTAACTACGCACTACCAGAAATATATCCGTGCCTGCAGGCACGATGAACATGCCTTGACGGACGCGTCGAGTGCTCACACCCATATAACTGGAATTCGACTCCTGTAAGACCTCCGCGGCCTGAGTCGAATTACGCCAGCACTTTTCCGGATTCGAGTCCGGGGACTCGAGTTTGAGTAGATTGCGTTGTTTCACCCTAAGGTGGTTAACTGATACCAACACTTCGGCTGTATCAGGCACGTATATCAACAATCCCTATGACATAAATAAAAGCAGTCGAAAATGTACTCATTCAGGCACTCAAAGACTTCAAAAAGTCCCCAGTCAAATCTGCGATTCCACTGGACACTCGCGGGCTACTGACATGGGTATACCCTATAGGCACTCGAGTTTGGTATATACGGTCCAAATACATACAGGCCCACGGTGTCGCCAAGGCCCGGATGGAAGGACTCGAGTAACCTACGGACTCTCGATTGCTTGAAGAACAAGAAGAAGCTAAAGATAGAAAGATTAAAGGGAAAACCCTAACTTGTAACCGACTCGACCTGCTACCCGAGACCTAGCCTATCTATATAAAGGCTAGGAGGGGGCGGCGAGGAGGACACATGCAACCCTGGTTTCCACAACCTTCGCCAGATTACATCTGCGTACCATTTTAACTTTCGACTCCTTCGATAATTCCATGAGCAGACAAGCAGGAGTAGGGACCTCTACGAGGCCTGAACCTGGGTAAATCCTTTGTCCCCTGTGTGCGTGTTTGCTAGCCGATAGATGTCTCCAGCGCTCCCTCCTTCTCCAAAACCCAAGTCCATAACAATGGGCATTGATGAGTTAAACCCTCGTCACAAGTAATCAAGTAATGGAACAAACACAAAGAATGACAACTATGCTCTCAAGAAGGTGCTCAAAGAATATATGGAGACTCAACAGTAGAAGAAAAAGGTTTTGAATAATTTTGAAAGGCTTCCAAATTCTGAAAGTATGGTACTCGTTAGCTTTGAGCTCTCATTGCCCCTATCATAAGCATCTTGAATGTGGTTAAGGTGAAAGTGACACAACTAAGAGGATATGCTTGACAAGTTATAAATCGAAGTCTCATACCCCTTACTTACGAAGACCGATCCTCATGCTACTCAACTTCAGTCACAAGTAAGCTCTTGTCATTGTAAGTACATACGTATCATAGAGAACCGCCAACGGGGTACCCCTTGCACATGACACGGGAGCTATCCCATGATCAAAATACAAGGCAAACAGACAATGAGCATCTCGGCGATCTTTTTATTTACTATGTTCATAGATTTTTATTGAGGATGCTTCATAGAATGCTCATTATGGTTATGCTGCAAGTTTCCACCATGATTAGGCATGGCTTAGGCTAGTGGCCCAGGCGTTTATCTAACATAGATACAAACTCCATGATCTTACAAGTTCCACTTTTATTTCACACCGTCGGGATCCATAAGCAAAAGAACATGATATCAACTAGGTACCGAGTACCTATGAAGCGTTGAAAGCGGTCCCCATGATACATGGTTCTGCTAACTTCAACTCATAAAGCGCAAGCATATGCACAGCAAAGAAGGACGCAATGGTTCAGGTTTATTAAGTGCAAGAAAATAAAGTGTGCCATCAAGTTCGTGATAGCTTTATTAACTAACTTTCTCATAACAAGCAAACATTTTATTCGGAAGAAAACAAGGCATATTGAATATGTACAGAAGTACCAAATGATGCTAATAGGTAGGTATGGTGGACACTTTGGAAATATTTGGTTTAGGGAGTTGGAAGCTTGAGTAAAACATACTCAGTGAAAGTGAAGGTTAGCAATAGTAAGGGAGCGACAAACGAGAGAGCAATAGCTGTCATTATCATGCTTGCAACAAAACAAGACTGCTCATGGCATGAAAGTGATTCAAGATCCACAAGGCAAAATAATTCATCGAGGCTTAACTGATTATTACATTCATGTGCATGCGTGAGCATGTGCCAAGTCAATTCAAATGAAACATTCAGTGGAGGATACCACGGTGTCATACCAATTTATGAATAGAGTAATGCAAGCAAACATTCATGAGACATGCTACAAACTATTAGTTGGCTGGAGCTAATCACAAGAAAGCAAGAACTACTAAGCATCCAAAGATAACATACACCCTACATGAACGTACTAAGTAAGCTCACAATGATGAGTATATGTACAAAAATGAAGACAAATAGAGTTCGTTACCAGCCTCTCACCACGCCTCAAGTTGTCATTAATGCTCATTATTGCTCTTCACTTGTGTGGCTTGAATAATAATATGAAACCAATAATCCATTGAGAACTGCCGAACCCTGTAGCAAACTCGCAAAAACCAAAGAAGAACGACAAATATTTTTGGTATTTTCGATTTTTAAACAAGAACCAAAAGAGAAAAACAAGCAAAGCAAAATCTTTTTGGGTTTTTCGAATAGTTCAAACAAAGCAAAAAGGGAAAAGCAAACCAAAGCAAAAATAAGAAGCAAACCAAAGAGAAACAACAAAAATATTTTTGGTCTTTTTGTGTTTTTAGAAAGCAAAAGCAAAGAAGAACGAAAACTAAAAAGAGAATGAAAACATGAATATACAAAGTACCGACGCAACATGATATGGAGATGAGTGCGGTGTTGGCGTACCTCCCCCCAAGCTTAGGCGTTTGGCCTAAGTGGGAATCAATCCATGTACGAATAGGGGTTCCAAGCGGGCGGATCTTGGTAAGAATGGTCGTAACTGGGCCCATGAGAGGAAGAAGAAGCTCCCCAATCATAAGCGGGCTGCTGATATGAAGACTCTCCCTCATTCGAGGGCTGGACCGAATCATCCGTGACCTCCCTTCTAGTGTCCTGCTCCTGTTGGGAGAGCTCTCCCAAGTACGTGTCAAGCTCCTCCTTAGTGAGGGACCATCCTTCCCTATTATCAAGGTTAACCAAAACAGGTTCAGGCAAAAGAACAACACTCTCGGACTTTCTCTTTCTCCAACTAGCTTTGAGAAAGGTTATTTCATAAGACAACTCACTCAAACTAGCCCACGAGGAAATAAATTTATGCTGTACCATGGAATTAAAATCAAGCCTCTCTATGGGAAACTGTAGGTCTAGATGATGAGGCACTAAACCATGTAATGCTAGTAAACGAGATGCAATGAGGCCTCCACAAATTCCACCTTTATCACGGTTAGCAGCAAGACGAAAAGCTATTAAAGCACCCAAGTTGTAAGACCTATCTCGTCTAAGAGCAGCAGAGATAAATGCTAGATCAAACGAAGATAACTTATTGACAGTTTTCCTAGCAAGAACACACTTGGCAATAAAGTAGGCAAAGTAGCGAATGGAGGGAAGATGAATGTTACGGATTTTTCCATTCTCCTTCGAGAAGCTACCCCCTTGACAAATTTCTGCGTATAAATCCATGAGTGGTTCTGGTCTCTCTTTAATCTTCTTACATGATCCCCATTAAGGTACCTTAATAGCTGCACAAAAATCATCAAGAGGAAGATTGACAGCAATATTGTAAATTTTGTAATGGACCATGGGGTTAGGCAAAGAGTGACTAAATTGGAAATCCTGCACCACAGACATGGTTAGCTTCACAAATTGACAAGGTTCATCTTCCAAGAAGCGCTCTAACCCTGCATTAGAAACCAAAGTGTGGAAATCTTGTAGAATTCCTGCAGCTCTCATGAACTTAGGGCATGGATAAATGGAGGGAAAAACTTCCTCCTCCCGATGGACCTTCATGACCTCAGGCACCCAAAGCTCATGTTGGTTTAGGTGGTGTTCACTCATCTTCTATTCTGAAATTTAAACACCTATTAAACAAGTGATTGCAAAGTAAATATAATGAATGATTCTACTCATAGGGAGTTGCAAGAGGCCTAAACATGCATCAAAACTATATCTCTAAGCATCAAACAAGCTTACAAGCTCTCATAACCAGTCACCTACAGCAGCAAAATACTCAACATATAATCCACTAAACACAAATCTACTTGGACAAGGGGAGGAGTCACATACCAAGGAACAAATGCTCCAAATTTCAGCAAGAAAGATGACCTGAGCAAGGAGATCGAAGAAATCGAGAGCAAGCATAGAAAGAACGCGATTTTGAGCTATGAACTGGAGCTTACTCGGGAAAGAGAAGAAAGTGGCAGGTGAGAGAGTTGGTGGGGGGCCAGGGGTGGCCCACACCAGGGCATGGCGCCACCCAAGGCTGGCCGCGCCACCATGTGGTGTGCCTGTCTGGTGGGCCCCCCTGGTACCTACCAGGGACTCCTCTGCCCCTATTTTCACGTAAAAACTTAATATGAATTTTTTGGAATTTTTCGAGACACTTTATTTTTGGGCAATTTTCAGAAATAGAAGAATGATTTTTCTAACAGACAGATTTTTTTTCTTTTGGAAACATGATGCAAGGACAAAACAAGGCTAGAACTACATGTGCAACTAACAACACAAAGAAAACTAAATGAAAGAAAAAACTAAAATGCAAAGGATAGAAATAAACGAAGATAATCATAATGAAAACATTGTTTTGTTCAATGGAATCCTTTTGTTAGCAAGGTTGATCAAGTCTTGCTACCAAAACAATTGCATATGAGACAAAACTTTGTACTCCATTAATGATTATGTTACCTCAACCTTGATAGCAATGGTCCCAATCATAATAGTTTCAAATTTTTCTCTTGGTATGGGACAATATATTTCTCCAACTTGAATGCCTTCAACATGTTCAATTGAATTCAAACCATAAGTCCTTTCAATCTTCTTGGGGAAATAGACAGTATGTTCCTTGTCATTAACATTGAAGGTCACCTTTCCTTGATTACAATTAATAACAGCTCCTGCAGTATTAAGAAAAGGTCTCCCAAGAATAATAGACATATTATCATCTTCAGGCATTTCAAGCACAACAAAATCAGTTAGTATCAAGCAATTGTGAGCCACCTGAACAGGTACATCCTCACATATACCCACAGGAATAGTGGTAGATTTATCAGCCATTTGCAAAGATATATCAGTTGGAATCAATTTTTCAAGTTGAAGCCTCTTATAGAGAGAGAAAGGCATAACACTAACTCCAGCTCCCAAATCACACAAAGCAGTTCTAACATAACTGTTCTTAATAGAGCAAGGGATAGTTGGAATCCCTGGGTCTCCAAGTTTCTTAGGAACCTTACCATTGAAGGAATAATTAGCAAGCAAAGTAGAAATTTCTTCATTAGGGATCTTCCTTTTATTCGAGACAATGTCCTTCATATACTTTGAGTAAGGAGGCAATTTAATAGCATCAGTCAAAGGAATTTGCAAGAATAAAGGCTTCATCCACTCACAAAACTTATTATAGTGTTCATCTTCTTTTGACTTGTGTTTCTTATCAGGGAAAGGCATAGGTTTTTGGACCCAACGTTCTCTTTCACTACCATGTTTCTTAGCAATAAAATCTTCTTTAGTGTATTTAGTAGTCTTAGTGTGGTTTTCAGGTTCTTCTTCAACTTTTTCTTCATTAGGCACTTCATTTTCTTCATTACCACTTTCAGTTTCAGCATCAGAGATAGATATACTATTAGGATCTATAGCAGGTTCAAAGGGTTCTACAACAGTTTTATGTTTATTTTTCCTTTTCTTACGAGTAGAACCACTATTTTTAGCTTGTTGAGAATCCTGCTCAATTCTTTTGGGATGCCCCTCGGGATATAGAGGATCCTGGGTAGCAGCACCACTTCTAGTTCTAATTTCATAAGCATGTTTTTCTTTACCAGCATTAACTAGCAAGTCATTTTGCACTTTAACGAGTTGATCTATTTGAGTTTGAACCATTTGAAAGTGTTTAACAATAATTTTAACATCATTAGAGGTTCTTTCCACAATATCTTTCAAGTCAACAATAGCTCTAGTGTTTTCCATTAGATGATTTTGCACCCTTTTATTAAAGTTATCCTGCTTAACAATAAAGATATCAAATTCTTCTAAGCATTGATCAGGAGGTTTAGAGTAAGGGATATCACCTTCATCAAAGTGTTGGAGAGAGTGTACATCAATAGTGGATGAGTAGGGAATAGGCTTACATAATTCTTCTATAGGAGGTAAATTCTTGACATCTGCAGCTTTAATTCCCTTCTCCTTAAGACATTTCTTAGCTTCCTTCATCACTTCATCATTTAATTCAATAACTCCCCTCTTCTTTGATGTTGGAATAGGCACGGGAATAGATGGTTCAGGTACAATTACTTTAGGTATAGTTTGTTTAGGAGGAGTCCAATCTTCATAATTCTTGCTTATTTTAGCCATTAATTCCTCAGCTTCCTTAGGAGTCCTATTCCTGAAAACATAATCAGCACAACTATCCAGGTATGTCCTAGATTCTTCGGTTAGTCCATTATAAAATATATCAAGAAGCTCATTCTTAGGTAATGGACTTCCAGCCTATGCATGAATCAGAGCACAAAACCTCGCCCAAGATTCGGGCAATACCTCTTTTTCTCCTTGTTTGAAATCAAAAAGCTCCTGCAAAATAGCATGTCTAGTACTGGGAGGAAAATATTTCTGCAGGAAAGTACTAATCAAGCACTCAGGGCTATCAATAGTCCAGGAGCTAAATTACTAAACCATGTTTTAGCTTCTCCTGGCAGTGAAAAGGGAAAAATCTTAGCAACAAAGTAAGTACGCATCTTAATATCATCAGAAAACAAGCTACTCATGGTAGAAGGTTCATTCATATGTGCTACCGCACTTTCATTCTTAGTCCCACAAAAAGGTTCTTTCTCGACAATAGATATGTAGGATAGATCGAGAGAGAAATCATAATCTTCATCTATAATGTTTATGGGAGAAGCAGCAAACTTAGCATCAGGAGACAATTTGGGTATAATAGTACGCCTCTCAAGGAGACTCTTAGCAGCGCTCCTATCATGGGTGTTCTTACATTCTTTAATAAACTCATCGGTCATCTCAAAATAATCTTCTTCAATATCATAACTCTCACTAGACTCAGGTGAGCTAACAGGTGTGGTAGTGTCTTCATTAGGAGTTTCGGTATTTCCAGCTATAGTTCTAGCAATCGTAGCATCTAGGAAAGGACCTAATGAACCACTCTTATCAAGCACAGTAGAAGCAGCATCATAAGCATCAGAAGTTTCAGATTCATCAGTAGTAGCAGTGTGTATAGCATGTGTATGTGGTGGTGTAACGAGCTTACTTCTAACAGACGGTGAATCAAGAGCAATAGAGGTGTTCAGAACCGTACCTTTTCTTGTAGTGGATGGTAAAATAGGAACCTTGCCATCACGAGACTTACCCATGATGGATGGATAGCAGCGAATAATAGAGAATCCAAGTGAACTTGATAAATAAAGCTATGCTCCCCAGCAACGACGCCAGAAAATAGTCTTGATGACCCACAAGTATAGGGGGTGTATCACAGTATTTTCGAGGGAAGTGAAACCCAATTTATTGATTCGACACAAGGGGAGCCAAAGAATATTTATCAGCCTTAACAACTGAGTTGTCAATTCAGCTGCACCTGCAAACAATCTTGCTCGCAGCAGTTTATCAATAGCAACAGTTTTGTATTTGGAATAGTAAAGTAACAGCAGTAGCAAAGCAAAGACAGTACTAACAAAAGCAGTAACAGTGGGATTCGAGTGCGGTAGGCATAAGGATGGATGGACGGGTGTTGCATGGACAAGACAATTCACATAGCAATCAGAACATAGGGCAATTGCAGATAAATAGGATAAAGCATCCAAGTACTAGACAATCCTAGGCATGTGTTCCATATATAGTCATACGTGCTCGCAATGAGAACTTGCACAACATCTTTTGTCCTGCCAGCCCGTTTGCAGCGGGGCCTCTAGGGAACTACTGGCAATTAAGGCTCTCCTTTTAATAGAGAACCGGAGCAAAGCATTAACACTCCGTGAACACATGTGATCCTCACATCAAAGCCATTCCCTTCTGGTTAGCCCGATTTCTGTCACTTCGGGGCCATAGGTTCCGGACAACAACGTGTGTAAACAACTTGCAGATAAGACCTCAAAAACAATACTATCATAATGAATCAATAATACGTTCAGATCTGAAATCATGGCACTCGGGCCCTAGTGACAAGCATTAAGCACAACAAGTCGCAAAAAAGTCATAAAGCACTAATAAAAGATACTAGGCACCATGCCCTAACAATCTGATGCCATTAGATGAACGATCTCATCCAATCCCTACCATCCCCATAGCCTACAGCGGGCAATTACTCACTCATAGATGGGGGAAACATGGATGGTCGATGGAGAAGCGATGGTGATGATGACGGCGATGATCTCCTCCAATTCCATGTCCCGGCAGGGTGCCAGAACGGAGTTTCTGGTGCTGATTCGTGGAATCCGATGGTGGCGGCAGAGCGGAACTCCTTCTGGAAAAACGTCGAACCCCCCGAAGTTTTAGGTCAAAAGTCTCCTTATAGGCGAAGAGAGAGGCCGAGGGGGTGCCTAGGAGGCCCACACCACCCCCTGGCGCGGCCTGGCCTGGCCCGCGCCAGCAGGTGGTGTGGCCACCCCCTGGCTCTTCTCCGTCTTGTATTCTGGCTCCTGGAGTCTTCGGGTGAAATATGATTTTTGGCATATTTTCCTGATTTTTCCTGATAGTTGATTTTCTGCACAAAAAGTAGACACCAAGACAATTCTGCTGAAAACAACGTCAGTTTGCATTAGTTGCATCCAAATCACACAAGTATAGAGGAGAAAAAATAGCAAAAGTGTTCGGGAAAGTAGATACGTTTTGGACGTATCAGTCTCCTCGCAATGGCAGTTCTGCTTCGTCTCCCTCATCGATCTCTTCTCCTCTTCTTCTTCTCCTCGTCTCCCTGTTCTTCTTTCTTCCTCGATCAACCGGAACCATTCCCACACGGAAGCAATGGCCAGCAGCTGGATGAAGAGGAACTGGTCCGATCTCCCGGCTAACCCACTTCGCAAGATCGCCAACTACTTGCTGGAGAAAGAGGAGTACATCGACACATATGCTTCTTGTCGAGAAGTCTGCACCGATTGGCGCCACAATTTAAAAGTGCCCGAATTCCATCTTAACAACTGGATCATGATAGATCACACACTTCCATACGTCGGCGACTTCACCTTCCTCAACCTCACCACTGGTTGTTGCTTCAATATGAATCTAATAGACGCTCATCGCAGGTTCACATTCACATCATCCGATATATAACACTCATTTATTTGTATTTTCCATTGTAAACATCTTAGTGCTAACTGTCCTCTTCTTCCAAAGATTCTACTTCGTCGGTGTTTATCGTGGCGTCATCGTGCTTGTTCAGAGGGTGGAGCCGTACAAGATTCGGCTTCTGAACCCAATCACTCATAAGTCCAACACTGAATTTCAAGCACAAATACAATCTCATATGCTGCTATCTGTCGTCGTGACGAAGTCCCCAACCATGGTGTTCGTTTGCATGAATTATCCCTAGATTATTGCATGGACCGATGAGAGCACCCCAACGGGGCAATTCAATGAATCATTTGGAGAAGGAATGTATTCGCCACCACCCGATGTGCTTGACGGCATTCCGAGGGGAAGTATATGCATTACTTGAGAATGGAGACATCATGTCGACCAACATCCAGTTAGAGCAGCACGTGATCACTGTCATGATGGCCAAAATAATTTTAGCCCTAGTCTTTGAACAGATACGCGGAACCTACAAATTTTACCTAGTGGAGTCAGATGGTGATCTGCTTCTTGTGTTGAACGGGAATTTCACCAAAGGTCAACCGATGTTGTATCAGGTGGACACAGGGAACCGCTCTCTTGAGGCCGTCGGTGACATTGGAAGTCGTGACCTCTTCGTTGATTTCCATCGGTCTATCTCCTACACCAGGTAGCACCGCACAGTAAAACCTGGTTGCATATACTACATAAATTATATTATACTGTATAATCATGATGATCATGCCTGGGAAGAGGAACCAACAATGGTTTTTCATGGCTTAGGTCATCATTAGATGGAACGTATGCCGATGCCTTACCTTCTGGATGAGATACTGAAAACACACTACATACAAAGAGAGTTCAATGAATATATGATGTCGCACTCGGGAGCCGCCGCCGACGAAATATATAGGACAGAATGAATCCTATATTCATCCTAGGTTATTTGCTAGCATTTTTAGGTCTATTCGAAGTAGAAATTTATATTGAATTTATATTATTTCGATCAGCAGTATGCGTATTACCTTTCAGATAAAATTGTAATGTATTTAATTTTAGTACTTTCAAAATTCAAAGTATTTATTTTTAGTAGCTTCTTTCAAAATTCTCTGTGTTAGCTTTCAGAATTACGTGCACGTACTATGTTAAAACTTTTACAATCACAGTACTCAAGTTGTAATTACTGACTCAAAAAATCTAATGGAGATCAGAGTCTCATGGAAATCTCTCGAACTCTTGACGAGGGACACTCTAACGAGCAGCCCAAACGACCGGAATGCATGTGGAAAGGAAATCTTTCAGAATTCTTTTGAACTAGTATCTTTCATAATTCTTTGTAGTAGCTTCCAGTTCACACAATCATAACCATATCCGGCAAAATCTTTCAAAAGTAGACTAAACAGGTAAATATATATTATATATATACACTAGGTTTCAAACGACTAATAATTAACTATTCCAGACTATGTCGTACTAGTTTAACTTAACTGTTCTCAACCACAAGTACACTCTAGATGGTATCAAACACAAACTTCACGTCCAACATCTCTTCTATGGTCTTCCTGCTAGTGATTAGCACGGCTTGTCCAACCTTTAGATCATCTTCACTCTGGTGGAATTTCTTCCACCCCTGATTGCTGAAGAAGGCATGACCATTTGGGCCAGTCTTGTATGCAATTGGGGTGATGTCAAAATCTCCTAGCTGTACTGCAGCCATGCCATCATCAGGGATGCCCATGGAGGAAACCACTTTTGTAGGTAATCTCTGCGATGTCGCGCCATGGATTAAAAATAAGAAGTAATCATGTCAGACGACGACCACCACAAGTTATATATGGAGCCATACAAGGAACAAACAAAAGTTAGTTGCCATACCATCTTATGTTGGACAAGATTTGTCCTTGTCAAACGGTCACAAATGGAACCCCGATGAAGGTGTTGATTGGCGGTAGGGTATCTAGGAGGTATTCCATCTCACCATCGGTAAGGTGGCATCTCTGGGCGACAACCGTAGATTCATATATGTCTTCCTCGCCGCCAAGACCATAGATATAGAGAACAGTTATCCTCGGCTCGGGTCCTATCAAAGAAAAACATAACATTTCTTCCCCGGTAAGATCGTTCTATGTAATGAATTGCTTCCATCCTTCACTTCCCATGATAGTCATGTTCTTTCTTTTCTCGAGGTCAATATTGTAGGTGCGCCCAAGCACCTTATAGGGCACACTCTCACATCCAGTTGTGGATAGATTGAACATGAACCTTGAACTGCATGGCACAGTCTATGCACCAAAAACAAAAGAATCAGACATTAAACAAACGGTTACAGACTTACAATGTAGTTTGAAAGAAAATTGCTTGTTACCACTTACCACTGAGTTCTGAAACCCCTCTGACTCTGACAAGTAGATACAAAAGGACATGCCCGATGACAACCTGGATTCGCAATTGGTCTTGCATACTAGACACGACCCTAGATCATGTTAGGCAAAAATGATGAATGTCTAAATGATATATGGAACTAAAATCCCAAAAGAAATAGACTGTATATATACATTAAACGTATTATAATTTTAACACCTGAGTTGGGATCCTAGTTTTCTTAGCTTTAGCGATTCTAACCACCACAGCATCAGGTGCTCTAAACCTCGCTTTCTTAGGTCTCTTGACAAGTTGCTTCACATTGTCATCAGATACTCCGAACCTCGCTTTCTTAGGTCTCTTGACTACAGGTTGCTTCACATCATAATCATCATCATCATCATCATCGGATGTGACATCGATTAAGCCAGCGTTGCTTTTAGAAACCTAAATGGACATTGCAGTAATTAGAATATTTTGTTTTGATGATGTACAATAGGTTTAACTACTATCTTAGAGTCAGTAGCAACAATTGTAAAACATGCATTTCGATGCTATGTTGTATAGTAGGCTCCTTCTGTATCAGCCCTTCCATTTTGCAGTATTCACAGTTTCTACAGGCGCCTCTTTCTAATTCTCCCCTTGATAGTGCAGCCATTTGGAGACTTGCTAACTAGAAGAATCAAATAATAATTAGTGAACAACAAAAATCAAATCTAAAAGAATATGGTTTGGTCACAACTACAAGCATCATCCAATGAGATGAAGCTGTATATACCAAGGAGCATGTACAACCATAGTGGCCATGCAAAGATAGTAAGTAGATTCCTATCATCCCATCAACAGTCAAAGTGCCACATTTTCATCATTGACCAGTTGTAAAGAGTGAAAATCATAAGATTATCCCTTAGCACTAGCATAGCTATGAAAAACATCAATTTGGTGGGCCTCATACTAATAAAGCACACAAAAATTAATGAGATAATCGAACGTATAGCAAGAAACATGCACAACAAATGTGTTTGTACAGAACACGTGCTATATGCACATTATCACATGGACATAGATGGTGCCACGCTTTAATCATTGGCCAAATGGATGTGAAGAGAAGACAATGACCTACATCAATATATAATGTGGGCTCCATAGTAAGATAGCACACACAAGTCAATAAGATGAATCTGTATCTACGAAGGAGATGTAGAGCCATAGTGGTTGTACAAAGACAGTAAGTAGATGGAGGTCATCCCATTAACATGCTAAGTGCCACATATTAGTCATTTGGTTAGTTGTAAACAGTGAAAAGGATAAGATTATCCATCAGCACTAACATATAGCTATGAAAAACATCAATTTGGTGTGCCTCATACTAACAAAGCACACATAAATCAATGAGATAATCGAGCATATAGCAAGAAGCATGCACAACAAATGTGTTTGTACAGAACACGTGCTATATGCACATTATCCCATGGACACAGATAGTGCCACACTTTAATCATTGGACAAATGCATGTGAAGAGAATACAATGACCTACATCAGTATATAATGTGGGCTCCATAGTAAGATAGCACACACCAGTCAATGAGATGAATCTGTATCTACCAAGGAGATGTAGAGCCGTAGTGGTTGTACAAAGACACTAAGTAGATGGAGATCATCCCATCAACATGCTAAGTTCCACATATAGTCATTGGTTAGTTGTAAACAGTGAAAATCATAAGATTATCCATCAGCACTAACATATAGCTATAAAAACAACAATTTGGGGCATTAATTTGGCGACTACTTCAAGATCATCTAGTGACATAGACAGCAACGCCGCTGCTCTGTCCTAGAAGATGGTGGTAATACTGAGGCCAAGATCCATCGCAGGTGACCTAGATGGAGCACTGATGCGGTGAACCTAGAACGAGGAGGTGATGCGGTGAACCTAGAATGAGGAGGTGATGCGGTGAACCTAGAACGAGGAGGTGATGCGGTGAACCTAGAATGAGGAGGTGAACCTTTTACCTTACCCCCTGGCAACGGCGCTAGAAAATATCTTGATCTCTACGCAGTTCTATTCTTGTAGACAGTTGTTGGGCCTCCAAGTGCAGAGGGTTTGTAGAACAACAGCAAGTTTTCCCTTAAGTAGATTACCCAAGGTTTATCGAACTCGGGGAGGAAGTGGTCAAAGGTATCCCCTCTCAAGCAACCCTGCAATCAAGATACAAGAAGTCTGTTGTGTCCCCAACACACCCAATACACTTGTTAGGTGTATAGGTGCACTAGTTCGGCGAAGAGATAGTGAAATACAAGTGGTATAGATAATTATAAGTGGTAACGGTGATACAAAATAGCTTGATGGCGTGGAAAAGACTAAAGTAAAACTGAAATAAAGATGGAAGCAAGCAAACATGTAACAGATCTAGTAGCAAACGGTGTTTCAATGCTTAGAAACAAGGCCTAGGGATCATACTTTCACTAGTGAACACTCTCATATAAATATATTCTTCTTTATGATACTACGCTGAACTACTCTCCGGTTGGACACTCTAATCGATGGTAGGGCTATAACAGCACACCTCAAAGTTCATCTTTCCCATCTCGATAACCCCACACTGTCACCTTGAGCTCTAGATGGTTCCAACGAACACCACAATTTCATAGAGACATCCAACTCCAAATATAACTCATAACAAGTATTTGTAATCTCTAGCCTAAGTGCCACCATGGTGTGCACGCTGTCACTTTCACACACATGGGGAGAGCAGAGATCTATTAAAGCACTTGAGTAGCAAGGTAGATCTACTTGATTACAAAGCTCATGATCACAATATGATCATGCATAGAGAGAGATGAACACATAGCTACCGGTAGAACCCTTAGCCTCGAGAGAGAACTACTCCCTCCTCATCATGGGAATCAGCAACGGTGATGGAGATCGATGGAGATGGCTCCAGGGGCACTTCCCCGTCCCGGCAGGGTGCCAGAACAGAGACTTTCTATCCCCCGAATCTCCCCTTCGGTGGCGGCGGTGCTGTGGAACCTTTCGTGGCTGGAGGCTATATGATTTAGGGTTTTTGCATCGGGAGGCTCTTATAGGCGAGAGGGGAGACCGAGGGATACCGGAGGGACCCACACCACCCCCTGGCGCGGCCTAGCCTAGACGACGCCACCAGGTGGTGTGGCCACCCTCTGGCCCTTCTCTGTCTCATATTCTGGATCCAAGTGTCCCTCGGTAAAATAATAACTTTGGCTTTTGTCCCGTCCAATTCCGAGAATATTCATTTTCTAACTTCCTGGAACCAAAAACAGCAGAAAATAGGCAGCTGGCACTGTGGCTCTTGTTAATAGGTTAGTCCAAGAAATCATATGAAAAGTACTCCAAAGTGTGGACAAAACATAAGAAAGTAGATATAAAACAAGCATGGAACATCAAAAATTATAGATACGTTTGCAACATATCAACATCCCCAAGCTTAACTCCTGCTCGTCCTCGAGTAGGTAAGTGATAAAAAGAAAGAATAATTTTTGAGGTGACATGCACCATCATAAACTTGATCAAAGTATTTGTAAAACATTCAAAGCTGGGATCATAGTACTTCAATCATTACATGAAAGACAAAGTTCTAGCAATAAGACAAAGAAACTATGTTGCAACATGAAAAGGCACAAACAAAAGATTAATGAATAACAATGCTTTGCAAGATGTTTGTTTGTTTCACATAAAGAAAACATAGCATAGTGGCATTTAGCTTGTCCCTCATAGAGTAGAAAATATAATTGCATAGGACACCTTCAAAGTTCATAAGAGTGACTAGATACAAATAGTTTAAAACAAGCAATATCAAAGTTATGCATCAATCAACAAGTCTTGGGACAATGCACATAGAACTAACAATGGCCACTATGCTCTCAAAGTAGGTGCATAAAGATAGAAGGTGGAGACTCAACATAAAAGTAAAAGAAATGCCTTCATAGAAGGGAGTAGGGATTCAAGTTTCATAAAGAGCTTCCAAAAATTATGGTACTTATTAGCTTTCAGCTCTCATTGTCCCTATCATAAGCATCTTGAAGTGATTAAGGTTAAAGTGAACAAACTATGAAGTATATGCTTAACAAAGTATAAGTTGGAAATCTCATGTCCCTTGAATACGAGGGCCACTCCTCATGCTACTCAAGTTTAGTTACCGGTAATTTCTTGTCATTGTAAGAACATGTGTATCATAGAGAACCGCCAACGGGGTACCCCTTGCCCGATGATACGGAAGAATCCCCATATCAAAATGACAAGGCAAGCAGACAACAAGCATCTCAGCAATCTTCTTATTTACCATGGGAATATGGTGCTTTTTTCTCTCTTTCCTCTTTTCATAATCTCTTTTTTTCTTTTTCTCTTTTTTTTTCTCAATATCTGACTCTTTTTATAAGAAGAATGCTTCATAGATAGCTCATTATGGTTACGCTGCAGGTTTCCACCATGTCAGCATGGATTAGACCAGCGGCCCAGGCGTTTCTCTAACACATATACATAACTCCATGGACTTACAAGCTCCCCTTTTATTTCACACCGACGACATCCATAGACAAAAGAGCATGATATCAACTAGGTACAAAGTACCAGTGTAATGTTGAAAGCGTTCCCCATGACAGCATGGTTCTGCTAATCCCCAATGAATAGGTGCAAGCATATACAACATAGACGACACAATGGTTCAAGTTTATTAAGGGCAAGAAAAGTAAAGTGTACCATCAAGTTCGTGAGAGCTTTAATCACTAGTTTTCTCATAACAAGTTTAATTTGGAAGGTAAACTAAAACATGAATATACTTGGAATAGCTTAAGCTAGTAGGTAGGTATGGTGGACTCATTGGAATAACTTGGTTTAGGGAGTTGGATGCATGAGTGGAACTCATACTTGGTTGCGGAGGCTAGCAAAAGACTGCGAGCGACAAACTAAGAGAGCAATAATGGCCATAATCATGCAGAGCGACAAAACATCATTGATCAAAGCATAAAGTGATACTACAAGTTGTAAACTAAAGGATCATAAAGGCTATGGTGACTTGGGATAGTCATAACATGGTGTGAGCATGCGCCAAGTCAACCCAAATAAAGCATCAAAGGAGAATACCACAATACTATGCTTTAATATGCTAAAACAACGCATGATTCATCCAAGGCACATTAAGCAATCTCAATTGTTTATAACAAGTCATGATACAGCAAAGAATACTAAACATAAATCCAAAACAATATCAAGCATGGCATGACAAAGCATAGGCCACAGTCAAAAACAAGCTCTCTTTACCACTTAAGCATTAACTTTCCTACTCTTTTCCAAACCAAACCAAACTATTTGAAAACCAATGTATGAAAGAGGGGGGGTCCAACCAATTTATTCAGCAAACTAAGAGAACCAAGCAAACGAAAAACCAAAAAAAAACGAAAAAGAAGACGCTCCAAGAACAACACAACTATGCATGAAACAATAAAAAATGAAGTGTTTGGAAAAACCTGAGATTTTTATTGATGAAGAGGAGGATGCCTTGGGCATCCCCAAGCTTTGACGCTTGTACTTATTGGATATTTTTGGAGTGACACGCGTGGCATCCCCAATCTTGAGCTTTAGTCCATCCTTCATCTCATTAGTCATTCCTTCCATACACCTGAAATTTTTTCCTTCATACAAAACTTCACACAATCTTTATTAGCAACATTAGTGCACTCAAGATAATAAGTCTTTAGGTTCAGTTCAAACACCAAATAAACTTCCATTAAAACACTAGATACTGTAGCACTTCCCTAAAAAAGCTCAATTCCCCAAAAGAACTCAAGAAGGAACCAACAAGAAGCAAATGCAGAAAATGGCAGAAATCTGTCAAAACAGACCAGCAGGTAAAGACGAAATTTTTCGAAGACCTTCTGTTGCTCAAATCAAAAAGTGTTGAACTAAAGAAAGTTAGATAACAACATGGGGCAGAAGCACAAAAATTAACGCCTCAAAAGAACATACAGAGATTTTACACGAATTTTTATGGTGAAGCACAAAAATCTGTTTCGGGACAGCAACTTTCCCAATCATTACTTCTCTCTCTCATTAGAGGTTACTCTTGGCACAAAAAGCAAATAAAAAGGATAAGGAGCAGTTATTACTGAAGTAATAACTTCCAAGACTTATCTAAAACTTTTGGGTTATCTCCCAATAAGTATTTTTTTTAACGCCTTTAAGTTAGGCATGATAGTTTGAGAAGATGCTCACATAAGAAATATGAATTGAAGTAAAAGAGAGCATCAAGGTCTAACCCACTTCCTATGCATAGGAATCTTGTAAAGAAACAAGTCATGGAAGCACAAAGCAACAAGCATAGGAAAGCAAAACAAGTGCAACTTCAAGACTTTCAACATAAAGTGGATAAACTTAATATTGTTGAGACACATAAAACCATGTTTCCCTCTCTCATAATAACTTTCAGTAGCATCATGAATAAAATTAACAATATAGCTATCATATGAAACATTCTTATCATGATCCACATGCATATAATAATTATTACTTTCCAAATAAGCATAGTCATTCTTATTAATTGTGGTGGGAGCAAATTCAACAAAATAGCTATCATTATTATTCTCATCACCATAATCATCAAATATAGGAGGCATATTGTAATCATAATTAATTTTCTCCTCAATAGTAGGTGGACTGAAAATATCATATTCATCATTGTAATCATCATATATTGGAGGTTTGGTATCATCATAAGCAATAGAATAGCTATCTTCCAAAGCTGGGGAACTAAAAAGATCATGTTCATAAAAACTAGCTTCCCCAAGCTTAGACTTTTCCATAGCATTAGCAATAATGGTCTCCAAAGAATTCATACTAACAACATTGCTATTAGCATGCAAATAAAGTTCCATAGGTTTTTTAATTTTCTCTTCAAACACTTCATGTCCTATCTCAAGATAAATACTATAAAGCTCTCTAATTTTGTTGTTGTTTTCCATTAAGCCTAAATAGTGAAAAGAAGAAACAAAAAGACAAAATTGCAGAATCTAAAGGAAATAACTTCGAGCACTCACACCAGAGGATGTGAGTACCTTTTACCTTACCCCCCCCCCCCCCCCGCAATGGCGCCAGAAAATAGCTTGATGTCTACGCACTTCTACTATTGTAGACAGTTGTTGGGCCTCCAAATGTAGAGGTTTGTAGAACAGCAGCAAGTTTTCCCTTAATTGGATTACCCAAGGTTTATCGAACTCAGGTAGGAAGTGGTCAAAGCTATCCCCTCTCAAGCAACCCTGCAATCAAGATACAAGAAGTCTCTTGTGTCCCCAACACACCCAATACACTTGTCATGTGTATAGGTGCACTAGTTCGGCAAAGAGATAGTGAAATATAAGTGGTATAGATAATTATAAGTGGTAACGGTGATAGAAAATAGCTTGATGGTGTGGAAAAGACTAAAGTAAAACTGAAATAAAGATGGAAGCAAGCAAACATGTAACAGATCTAGTAGCAAACGGTGTTTCAATGCTTAGAAACAAGGCCTAGGGATCATACTTTCACTAGTGAACACTCTCATATAAATATATTCTTCTTTATGATACTACGCTGAACTACTCTCCGGTTGGACACTCTAATTGATGGTAGGGTTATAACAACACACCTCAAAGTTCATCTTTCCCATCTAGATAACCCCACACTGTCACCTTGAGCTCTAGATGGTTCCAACAAACACCAGAATTTCATAGAGACATCCACCTCCAAATATAACCCATAACAAGTATTTGTAATCTCTAGCCTAAGTGCCACCATGGTGTGCACGCTGTCACTTTCACACACATGGGGAGAGCAGAGATCTATTAAAGCACTTGAGGAGCAAGGTAGATCTACTTGATTACAAAGCTCATGATCACAATATGATCATGCATAGAGAGAGATGAACACATAGCTACCGGTAGTACCCTTAGCCTCGAGAGAGAAATACTCCCTCCTCATCATGGGAATCAGCAATGGTGATGGAGATCGATGGAGATGGCTCTAGGGGCACTTCCCTGTTCCGGAAGGGTGCCAAAACAGAGACTTTCTGTCCCCTGAATCTCCCCTTCGGTGGCGGCAGCGCTGCAGAATTTTTCGTGGCTGGAGGCTGGATGATTTAGGGTTTTTGCATCGGGAGGCTCTTATAGGGGAGAGGGGAGACCGAGGGGGTGCCGGAGGGACCCACACCACCCCCTGGTGCGGCCTGGCCTAGACCACGCCACCAGGTGGTGTGGCCACCCTCTGGACCTTCTCCGTCTCGTATTCTGGCTCCAAGTGTCGCCCGGTAAAATAATAACTTTGGCTTTTGTCCCGTGCAATTCCGAGAATATTCATTTTCTGACTTCCTAGAACCAAAAACAGCAGAAAACAGGCAGCTGGCACTGTGGCTCTTGTTAATAGGTTAGTCCAAGAAATCATATGAAAAGTACTCCAAAGTATGGACAAAACATAAGAAAGTAGATATAAAACAAGCATGGAACATCAAAAATTATAGATACATTTGCAACGTATCATCACCGAGGAGGGGAGGGGAGGGGATTCGGCCGTCGTCGGAGAGGGTTTTTCGAGCGCTAGGAGGTGAGTGGATTTGGGCGAGTGTGGAAGGGACCCGTAATACCCAATGATAGATAGGGCCCACGCTGGAGCTCATGAGTGGCCCCATAATGAGCCGTTGCACCAACCGCACCGCACCAGACCGCACGGTGTTGCGCCGCACGGCACCACACCGCACAACCGCTGTCACTACCGTCACATCTCTATTGCTGTCGCTGTTGTCGCTGCCATATCTCGGCTGCCATGGGGATGCGCAAGCCGGCAGGAGGGGGCGACGTTGTGGACCAGGTAAATTAGGTGTTGCTCTGTCCCTGAATCTGTTCTAGCTAGGGTTCTAGCAGTTAGGGGAATTTAAGAGTTTCCATCACTTGTTCTGCAGAGTTGGGTTGGAATTGATGGGGCGTTGCCAATTTCCATCCTGTATCAAGAGATTGGTGGGAAGGAGCTAGATCCTAGTTGGAGATGCTAGTGCAACCATGTTCCTGCTAGGAAGGTTTCCTCCTATGGTGCAGACATTGGTAGAATTTTTTTAGGTTGTCCAGATGAGGTGTGTTGTTACTTGTACTGGATGGACAACCCATGGCTACCACAGATGCAGAGGATGCTTGCCCAGCTATGTAAGAAGGCAGATGATAAGATGATGATTGATTTGAGGCTGGTAGGTAGAGACACGGATCTGCAGATATCTAAACTAAGGTTGAAGAAAATGAGAAAAGAAATGGAATGGAAGCATGTTTGGTTCATGATGATGCTTAGTGTGGCAAAGACTTTAGGGTGTGTTCTTCTTTTTGTTGTTGGCAATTGTGGAAATAAGTATTGAATTATGGATGTATTCTGCTTCCTCTTGGTTTTGACATTTTAGTTAGCTATCTAGCTAGTCAGTTATTTTCAGTATTCATGATATGTCTTTAACTTGTTGTACCAAAATTGTTGCAACTAGGAAAAATCATGGTTGCAAAAGTAATGTGTATTTATCTTTTGTTGATTTCAAATATGCTACAACCAGGAACAATAACCATGGATTTTATATATTGTTGCAAAACCAGGAACAATCGCGTGTGTGTTTCTCAAAGATTCACACTAAACATATATTTTGAAAGGTCGGAAATATGTGCAACCAGGAACAATCATAACAAACAACTTAAAAGGTACTAACAATATATACAGGTACTAGTTAAATAGGTTCGATCACAACCACCACATACTACTAGTAGTACTTAATTACACAACCCAAACGATATAATAGTACGCCCATTACATACACAGGAGGCAGCAATAGGCAACAGGCAACAGGAGGCAGCAGAGCCAACAGGAGGCGGCAGCAGAGGCAACAAGAGGCGATAGCAGGAGGTAGTTGAGGCAACATGAGGTAGCAGTTAGGGCCACGGAGCAATGTGACCAAGGTTGGCATACTTGCTTAGGTAAACCATGAAGGCAGCATGCTTGGCCTTCGTATGATTCGCATGCCACTGTCCTCCACATGCAATGCCCCCCGCATGCATGATGCTATTAAGGTCTTCCGCAATCCTTCTTACGCAGAAGGGACACCTATACTTGTTTGGACCTCAGCGCAAGGGAAACCTCACTTTCCTCATCTGATTCAAGATGTGGCGGCTTTTTGCGTGCCTGGGCCACATACTTTCACCGACACTGCTATCTCAATCGTGCGAATTAGCAAGTAGAGAGAAGAAGTTAGTGAATGAAAAAAATTACTCTCCCAAAATCATGAGATCAAACTAGGATTAAAGGGCTATGTTGGGAGATTAAGTTTAGCATGTGCGCACAAGTTGAACCAGTTTTTGAACAAACTTGTCCATCAAACATATATCTATTTGCATACATATATGATAAAAAAGTGCTATATAAAATTATACTGATCTTTCAAATAATTTGAATGAATCTATACAAGTTTTAGTATATAAAGATACATCCAAATTTTAACAAAACCGAGACATCCTTTTTTAGGACAGATGGAGTAATTCTTTCCATTTATCTTATCAGTAAATTGGTAAAATAAAAAGAAGTTATTATGACTAGTTAGTTTTATTCAGTTTGAACATGGTGTAAATAGGAATTTATTTTCTCCTAAATATATACTCACTATATTATGAAATTAACAATTTGTTTCCCTAAAAAAATAACAGAGATGAACTACACAGAGAAATTTAATTTATCAGCATTATTTTAATGCATTTGTTCATATCAATACAGAACTTACTATAACAGAGGTTGGATAACATGCATGATCCAGTACTTAGCATATATACTCCCTTAAGTTAAAATTATACTGTTCTTTCAAATAATTTGAATGAATATCTATACAAGTTTCAGTATATATATAGATACATCCAAATTTTAATAAGAAAACTGAGACATCCCTTTTTAAGGACAAATGGAGTAATTATTTCCACCCATCTTATCAGTAAATTGGCAAAACAAAAAGAAGTTATGACTACAACATGGTATAAATAAGAATTTGCTTTCTCCTAAATATACTCAGTTAATTAGGAATTTAACAATTTGTTTTCCTAAATATAACAGAGATGGACATTTATCTGCATTTTAATACATCTGTACATATACGTACATAACTTACTATAAAACAGAGATGAACTTACTAAATAGTTTGTTAAGTTAATTTTAACAAGGTTTCAATAAATTAGACATTGGCTTTTAGTTACGGAATATTAAATTCTGTTAATGTAATCAGGAGCTCGTATGATTACTATATATATGTGACTTCTATCATACAAATCAAATTATACATTGGATAGCATGAACACAACCTAGATAGGAGATCTGAACTCTACATGAAATTATATCACTAGAAAATATCAATCAAAACGACCAACAAAAGATGAGCATAGAACTACTAGGGGCAGATGAAATCAAACTATAAAATGTGTGACTGGAATGACTAGGGGCAGATCAAAACGACCAACAAAAGATGAGCATAGAACTACTAGGGGCAGATCAAATCAAACTATAAAATGTACGACTGGAATGACTAGGGGAAGATCAAAACGACCAACAAAATATGAGCATAGAACTACTAGGCGCAGAATAAAATAATTAATCAAACTCTACAAGATCAAAAAACCCTATAAATTAAAATATGAACAGTAAAATAAGAAAACCCCATTCGTAGTTCAGATCTAATTACCTCTGGTTCTCCGTCGCTGGGTTCTTGCTCGAATGCGAATGGATCCGTAGGTTCTTCATCCTCGCTGTCGTCAAAGTAATCATAGTCCAGATGCACCGCCACCGGATCTGCAGCCGCTTCCTCTTCGACCTTCTTATCTGCTTCCTTCTCGACGATGGCGTTGGCCGCCTCCTTGTTGATGATGACCTTGGGGTCCTTGGTGACCACCGGTCTTGATCTCTTCATCTTCACGAGAAAACGATCTCGTACTTATTGCTAGGGTTTCCTTCTGTTCTTTGGAGTGCATGGAAGAGTGGGATGGAGTGTGGAGAAATGACGGGGAGACGATGGCGAGACCGTGTGGCTGATGTCTTTTAAATGACTGGGAGACGATGGAGCAGTTGGGCGGTGGGAGCACACACGGGGTGGGAAACGTGTACATCGCATGTGTCAATGCAAAATGCATGAGTGAGAAATAGTGTATACATAGCTCGATTTCTTTTGTAGTTAATCATTTTTAGGCATGTCAATGGAAAATGCAAAACCCACTCTATTTCTTCTAATTTTTCAGTAAATCATTTTTACTCTAGATACTCCATGCATGCATGCATGCATGCGGACCAAAAAGCTTACCAATGTGTTTTTGGTCTTTGTACACCATGGTTTGACACATGGATCCCCAAGAGTCATTGCACATTGATATCCACTAGTCGTTAATCCACATAACCACATTGCATTGTTCTTTTTCCAAAACCACATTGATATATATATATATCTACACATGACCACACATTTTTGGTCTCCATGACCATGATGGTTTGACACATATAGATCACCTAGAGTCATTGTACATTGCATGCGTGTTCTTTTCCAAAACCACATTGATATCTACATGTGACCACACACACTCCAGTGGATTCTGTGATGCAACTTCTGTCACACTGGTGCAACATGCAAGTTGGAATCTGCTTTCCTATGTGTTTTGGTCCCTATAACCATGATGTAGTTTGACACATATATATGGATCCCCTAGAGTGATTGCATATATTCTTTTCCTAAACCACACATTAATATCTCCACTAGAGTCATTGATAATGATCCACCACATGACCAAATTACAATGTGTTCTTTTCCAAAACCACGTTAATATAGACCACACACACCTATACTCTAGTGATTCTGTGATGAAACTTCTATCACATTCGTGCAACATGCAACGTGGAAGCTGCTTTATTTCCTATGTGTTTTTGGTCTTCTACACCATGGTTTTTGCCACTAGCTTGGATCCCCCTAGAGTCATTGCACATTGCATATGTGTTCTTTTCCGAAACCACATTGATATCTACATGACCACACACACTCTAGTGGATTCTGTGATGCAAATTCTGTCACACTAGTGCAACATGCTATGTTGGAAGATGCTTTCCTATGTGTTTTTGGTCTCTATGACCATGATGTGGTTTGACATATATATATATATCCCCTAGAGTGATTGCATGTGTTCTTTTCCTAAACCACACATTGATATATCCACTAGAGTCATTGATAATTATCCACCACATGACCACATTACAATGTGTTTCCAAAACCACATTGATATAGACCACACACACACTCTAGTGGATTCTATGATGCAACTTCTATCACACTTCTGCAACATGCAATGTGGAAGCTGCTTTCCTATGTGTTTTTGCTATCTATGACCATGATGTGGTTTGACACACATATATATCGATACCCTAGAGTGATTTTGCATGTCTTATTTTCCTAAACCACACAATTATATCTCCACTAGAGTCATTGATAATGATCCACCACATGACCACATTACAATGTGTTCTTTTCCAAAACCACATTTATATAGACCACCGCACACACCTATACTCTAGTGACTTTGTGATGCAACTTCTATCACGCTGGTGCATGCCATGTGTGGAAGCTGCTTTCCTATGTGTTTTTTGTCTCTATGACCATGGTGTGGTTTGACACATATATATATTAATCCCCTACAGTGATTACATGTGTTCTTTTCCTAAACCACACATTGATATGTTTCCACTAGAGTCATTGCTGATAATGATCCACCACATGACCACATTACAATGTGTTCTTTTCCAAAACCACATTGATATAGACCACAAACACCTACTCAAGTGATTCTGTGATGCAACTTATATCACACTGGTGCAACATGCAATGTGGAAGCTGCTTTCATATGTGTTTTTTCTCTCTATGACCATGATGTGGTTTGACACTTATATATGGACCCCTAGAGTGATTGCATGTGTTCTTTTACTAAAACACACATTGATGTCTCCACTAGAGTCATTGATAATGATCCACCACATGACCACATTACAATGTATTCTTTTCCAAAACCACATTGATATAGACCACACACACACACTTTAGTGGATTCTGTGATGCAACTTCTATCACACTGCTGCAACATGCAATGTGGAAGCTACTTTCCGATGTGTTTTTGGTCTCTATGACCATGATGTGGTTTGATACTTATATATGGATCCCCTAGAGTGATTTTGCATGTGTTATTTTCCTAAACCACACATTGATATATCCACTAGAGTCATCGATAATGATCCACCACATGACCACATTACATTGTGTTCTTTTCCAAAACCTCATTGATATAGACCACCACACACACCTATACTCTAGTGATTCTGTCATGCAACTTCTATCACCCTGGTGCATGCAATGTGTCGAAGCTGCTTTCCTATGTGTTTTTGGTCTCTGTGACCATGATGTGGTTTGACACACATATATGGATCCCCTAGAGTGATTTTGCATGTGTTCTTTTCCTAAACGACACATTGATATCTCCACTAGAGTCATTGATAATGATCCACCACATGACCACATTACAATGTGTTCTTTTCCAAAATCGCATTTATATAGACCACAACACACACACCTATACTCCAGTGATTCTGTGATGCAACTTCTATCACACTATTGCATGCAATGTGTGGAAGCTGCTTTCCTATGTGTTTTTGGTCTCTATGACCATGATGTGGTTTGACACACATATATATATGGATCCCCTAGATGGATTGCATGTGTTCTTTTCCTAAACCACACATTGATATCTCCACTAGAGTCATTGCTGATAATGATCCACCACATGGCCACATTACAATGTGTTCTTTTCCAAAACCACATTGATATAGACCACACACACCTACTCTAGTGAGTCTGTGATGCAACTTATATCGCACTAGTGCAACATGCAATGTGGAAGCTGCTTTCCTATGTGTTTTTTGGTCTCTATGACCATGATGTGGTTTGACACTTATATATATGGATCCCCTGGAGTGATTGCATGTGTTCTTTTCCTAAAACACACATTGATGTCTCCACTAGAGTCATTGGTAATGATCCACCACATGACCACATTACAATGTGTTCTTTTCCAAAACCACATTGATATAGACCACACACACACTTTAGTGGAATCTATGATAAAACTTCTGTCACACTGGTGCAACATGCAATGTGGTATCTTCTTTTCTATGTGTTTTTGGTCTCTATGACCATGATGTGGTTTGACACATATATATGGATCCCCTAGATTAATTTTGCATGTGTTATTTTCCTAAACAACACATTGATATCTCCACTAGAGTCATTGATAATGATCCAGCACATGACCACATTACAATGTGTTCGTTTCCAAAACCACATTGATATAGACCACCATAGACACCTATACGCTAGTGATTCTGTGATGCAACTTCTATCACACTGGTGCATGCAATGTGTCGAAGCTACTTTCCTTTGTGTTTTTTGGTCTCTATGACCATGATGTTGTTTGACACATATATATATGGATCCCCTAGAGTGATTGCATGTGCGCTTTTCCTAAACCACACATTGATATCACCACTAGAGTCATTGATAATGATCCACCACATGACCACATTACAATGTGTTCTTTTCCAAAACCGCATTTATATAGACCACCACACACACACCTATACTCCAGTGATTCTGTGATGCAACTTCCATCACACTATTGCATGCAATGTGTGGAAGCTGCTTTCCTATGTGTTTTTGGTCTCTATGACCATGATGTGGTTTGACACACATATATATATGGATCCCCTAGATGGATTGCATGTGTTCTTTTCCTAAACCACACATTGATATCTCCACTAGAGTCATTGCTGATAATGATCCACCACATGGCCACATTACAATGTGTTCTTTTCCAAAACCACATTGATATAGACCACACACACCTACTCCAGTGAGTCTGTGATGCAACTTATATCGCACTAGTGCAACATGCAATGTGGAAGCTGCTTTCCTATGTGTTTTTTGGTCTCTATGACCATGATGTGGTTTGACACTTATATATATGGATCCCCTGGAGTGATTGCATGTGTTCTTTTCCTAAAACACACATTGATGTCTCCACTAGAGTCATTGGTATGTATCCACCACATGACCACATTACAATGTGTTCTTTTCCAAAACCACATTGATATAGACCACACACACACACACTTTAGTGGAATCTATGATAAAACTTCTGTCACACTGGTGCAACATGCAATGTGGTATCTTCTTTTCTATGTGTTTTTGGTCTCTATGACCATGATGTGGTTTGACACATATATATTGATCCCCTAGATTGATTTTGCATGTGTTATTTTCCTAAAAAACACATTGATATCTCCACTAGAGTCATTGATAATGATCCATCACATGACCACATTACAATGTGTTCGTTTCCAAAACCACATTGATATAGACCACCATAGACACCTATTCGCTAGTGATTCTGTGATGCAACTTCTATCACACTGGTGCAAGCAATGTGTCGAAGCTACTTTCCTTTGTGTTTTTTGGTCTCTATGACCATGATGTTGTTTGACACATATATATATGGATCCCCTAGAGTGATTGCATGTGCGCTTTTCCTAAACCACACATTGATATCACCACTAGAGTCATTGCTGATAATGATCCACCACAAGACCACATTACAATGTGTTCTTTTCCAAAACCACATTCATATAGACCACACACACCTACTCAAGTGATTCTGTGATGCAACTTATATCACACTAGTGCAACATGCAATGTGGAAGCTGCGTTCGTATGTGGTTTTGGTCTATATGACCATGATGTGGTTTTACACATATATATGGATCCCCTAGAGTGATTGCATGTGTTCTTTTCCTAAAGCACACATTGATATCTTCACTAGAGTCATTTCTGATAATGATCCACCACATGACCACATTACAATGTGTTCTTTTCCAAAACCACATTGATATAGACCACCACACACACCTATACTCCAGTGATTTTGTGATGCAACTTCTATCACACTGGTGCATGCAATGTGTGGAAGCTGCTTTCCTATGTGTTTTTGGTCTCTATGACCATGATGTGGTTTGACATCTATACATATATATGGATCCCCTAGAGTGATTGGATGTGTTCTTTTACTAAACCACACATTGATATCTCCACTAGAGTGATTGCTGATAGTGATCCACCACATGATCACATTATAATGTGTTCTTTTCCAAAACCACATTGATATAGACCACACACACCTATTCCAGTGATTCTTTGATGCAACTTCTATCACATTGGTGCAACATGCAATGTGGAAGCAGCTTTCTTATGTGTTTTTGGTCTCTATTGAAGGGAATATGCCCTGAGAGACAATAATAAAGTTGTTATTATGTATATTCCAAGTATATGATAGATGTTTATTTTGCATGCTATAATTCTATTAATACAGAAACATTAATACATGTGTGTTTAATAAACAAATAGAAAGTTCCTAGTTATGCCTCTCTTTAAACTAGCTCGTTGATTAACAAGATGATCAAAGTTTCCTGATCATGGACATTGGATGTCATCAATAACGAGGTCACACCATTTTTTAAATGATGTGATGAACATTCATCCGAAGTATGGCATTATGATCAAAGTCATTATGTTTATATTGCTATAACATCATATGAAGTAATCCTAGTCCTTAGACCATGAGATCATGTTAATCACTAACACTGGAAGAGTATCTTGATAACATCAAATGTCACACCATAAAAGGGTAACTATAAAGATGGGTTCAGTGATATGAAGGTGTTATGTAAAGGCTCATGGATCAGGAGTGGGATTTGTCCATCCCGATGAAAGATAGATATACACTAGGCCCTCTCGGTTATCACATTAAGAATAGCTTGCAAGCAAGTGATGTGATCACTAGAATGTTATATCACAGGAACGAGAAAAGAGTGCATGTCGGTAACGAGATCAAACTAGGTATTTGGATACCAATGATCGAATCTCGTACATGAAATATATCGTGAGACAAAGATATTAAGTTACTAGTATTAAAGGTTCTCATGATCATAGAAGTCATTGTTGAATGTGTAGGAGTCAGAATGGATCTCCAGATCCCGCTTCTGATTATTGATCTAAGAGGGGTCTCGATCATGTCTGCATTATTTGTGAACCGTAGGGTGACACACTTAAGGGTTGCCAAACACCATTTGGAGCAAATATGTTTTACACGAAAGAATTGCAAAGCGCTGGAATTATTTTAATGGACATCAGAATTGTTTGGGGTGAAATTGCTGAAATTGGTTCTGCATGTGATATTGAAATATTGCAGGGGGTTTTATGTGAATCTTTGTTAATTAAAGTAATTAACAAAATTCTGAATAAAATAAATAAAAGAGTTTTATTAAATGAGAGTTGCATTAAATTTGGTGGAAATTTAATGCATGTGAGTGGAACTTTGAGTGGAGGCAAAATTGATGTGAGTGGAGCTTCCACCACATGAATGAGGAAGAGGTGGGGGCACCCCCCATGGGCGCCGTCCATGGGAGGGGAGGAGTCCCCCTCTCCTCCCTCACAAAGCACACCTCCTCGTGAAGGATCTCTCTCCCCTCTAGATATATTCCCCCATGGTCTCAGATTAGCGAGATACATGTTCCCGGTGGCATTTCATCTGGAAGGAGTTGCTTCTTCCGTTGATTCGCTGGAGAGAGGAGGTGGAGGTTGTTCACTGGCCTGAACATGTGTGCGAGGATGGATGTACTGCTGATTTGCGGCGCTAGGACTTCCACACAATCTTGGGATCGGCAAGTGTTCGACTACATCATCTACGAGTTCAATCTCGTTAACAAAGCTTTGTTGTCTTCGAGGGTAAGTTCTCTATGGATTTATATCCACCCGTTGCTTGTATCTAGTAGATAGATCTTGGCGTATAGTTCCCATCATAGGAATTTTTTTGTTTTCTATGCTGCGAAACTAACCGTGGTATTAGAGCCTGATCTATGCGTAGGTGCTTTGCATGGGTAATACACATATGTTTATATGTGGGCGATGATGATCATGTTATTGCTTCTTTCATGTATCTTGGATATTGGTGGCATAGTGGGATGAAGCGGCCCGAGCTAACTTTACATGTCCTCACACATGAGACCGGTTCCACGACTAACATGCAACTAATTTTGCATAAGTGGCTACCGGGTGTCTATCTCTCCTACTATAGTCAATATCCGATTTACATGCAACTAATTTTGCATAAGAGTTGCTAATAACTTAGTTATCATTGTTGTGGTTCCATGTTCATAGGTAAGACCGGTTCTATCTCCGAAAGCCCTAAGCCACGTAAAACTTGCAATGGATAAATTAGAGGCATCTAGTTTAGATTGTTGTTGGGCTAGTGTCAAGATATGGTAATGTTGTAAGTTGATGTATAGTTGATACCCATACAACATACCTAACGTGTAAATTCCATAGACCTTGGCCTTACACACAAAGGAATGATAGAGATCATACCACGATGCACGTGATGGTGATCAAATGCATGGACCATATCATTCCACTTTACACATATGATGTTTGCATCTTATATTGCTAGTTTGGCGTTTTAGTAGCATTATAAGTTGATCCCTCATTTAGATATCAAGATAAAAATGTGTTCTTCCTTAAGTATGCACCGTTCTATGGATCGTGTTTCGAGACATCACGTGATGATCGGGTGTACACTACTCTGCGCTTTCATACAACGGGTGTTAGACAGTTTTACACATGAAAATACTAAGGTTCTTACTTGGCGAGCCTAGCATGTAGAGACATGGCCTCGGAACATGGACCGAAAGGTTAAGCATGAGTCATATAGTTGATATGATGCCCATATTGATGCTTGCCTTTGAAGCTACACTGACTCACGTAATGATCAAACTTGGTGTAGTGGATTTGGTTAATGTAATCACCAAAAAGACACGAGGGATGTTTTTTTTGAGTGGGAGTTCATTTGTAATTTGGATTAGTTGAACTCGATCTATCATAAACTTAGTCTAAAGTTTATAAATTCTGTTGAAGATGGCCCCACCTGCTTTTAATTTCAATGTGTGTCAGGGGGATGACCCCCGGGTAGGCCAAGACAGGCTCAGCTGGCCAGCTCTAAGGAGCTATGGCCGTCTAGGCCCAAGACAAGGAACCACGGCCGGGTGGAAATCTCCACCAGGACCGCATTCGAGTTTCCCCGGCTGGCCTGTCTAGCCGGATGGCTAGAAGAACCAGCTGGGAGGCCGCTCCTAGCCGGCCCCGGGTAGTTCCTCTTCTTTCTCTAGCTAGGAGCAGCTAGGGAAACAGCTCAAGGAGCACCTGTACTGGGCATTCGCCCCCTGATAGTAGATCCTTGCAGGAGTAGGAGCGTTACCTCAACAAGAGCGCTCTGAACCTGGGTACATCACTATGTTTGCAGTATTTGTGCCTAACCCGTTGCGAGTAGCCACCGATAGCATCCTGATTGTCCCCTCTCATGTCATCCCCGATGGCACTGCCGTGTTCCACACCATGACAGTTGGCGCCCACCATGGGGTGTAGCGCTTCGGATGGGATCATCTTTCGCACGGGACTTCCGCTCGTCTTCGGTGAACGAGTCGCCTCGGGCCTCGTCCTCACCTTCGGCTCCTTCGACTGCGTCCTTGACAACACATCCTGCTTCAACGGGAAACCTTCCCAAGCGGCGGTTCCATCATGCACTTTGGCGAGCATCACATCTACATCGCCACCGTTGCCGAGACCTTCCCTTGCAAGGTCATCACCATGTCCGGCGCACCACCTGGCTTCTCCGCTTCGCGCGCCCCCAGCGGCAGCGTCGAGGTCATGATGGCGGGCTCGAGAGAGAACCGCCGCCCACCTCTAGAGTGCAACGGAGAAGTCCGCGGTGCCACTTCGCGCGTCCTGAACCAGGACCCGCTCACCGCATCCATCGAGCACCTCCGCAACCCCATCAACCCCATCGAGGCAGATCCGGCAGCGGCTGCGGTGACGAATGAACGCGACCATGCGCGAGTACAACATCGTGCACGGCTTCGCCCCCTTGCTCGGCACCAGCCGTCCGGCCCATCCCCAGGGCCGAAACCTCGGTTTAGAGCTGGATCGTGCCACTGACCAGCGTACGCTCGTGGTGCAGTTAGTCTACAGCACCCCCACCAAAAACATGAGAGTTGCAGAGGAGGCCGTCGCCGAGCTTAGCCACCTGGAGGGCGAGGAGCTGCTCCGCTAGCAAGCACGTGTCTCGCTCCTAGTGGTCACGACAAACAACCAGCAGGCTGAGGCAGAACTCAGCCTAGGCGGCAACAACAAGACCCAACCACTTCGCCGGATGGCGGATCCGGCTGCAGGCGCCAGCAAGGCCTCCTCCCTGAACAGTGTGAGGCCAAACAACTGTCGACGCAGCAGATCAGCAGACCATGGGCACAACCCTCATGACATCGCGACCTTCAGCAGCCGAAACCGTGACCCGGCTGACGAAGCTGGAAAAGGCCACGCGCTGCCCAAGTCCCGCCTATCTGGCCGGCTGGGACCGCTCGAGCCGGAAGAACCACAATACGCGTGCGCGCATCGACCTGCTAGTCCAGTCACGCGATTTGGAAGAAGAAATCCCGGCGGGTCTAAGGTGCTTCAGACCGCGCATCTAGAATGAACCGTTTCCAAAGGGATTTTCGCTCCTAAGGGACACGCCAAAGTACAATGGCACAGTCAAGCCGGAGGACTGGTTGGTGGACTACTCCACCATGGTAGGCATCAAAAATGGCAACCGCCGGGTAGCTATGCGCTATGCCCCCTCATGCTCCTCGACTCAGCCAGAACATGGCTCAACAGCCTCCCCGATAACATCATCAATGCCTGGATCGATTTCGAGAAGGCATTTGTCCGCAACTTCACCGGCATGTACAAACACCCAGGCCGACCCGGCGAGCTCACCTTTTGCGTGCAAGGCCCGGACGAATCCGATCACTCCTACATCACCCGGTGGACGAGCATGCATAACTCCTGCGAAGGGGTGCGTGAGCACCAGGCAGTCTACTTCTTCGTCAACGGCTAAAGAGACGACACTATGCTCAAGCACAAGCTTCGTAGGGTGGATCCTAGCACCATGGAGCAGACCATGGCCATCGCGGAGAAGTACGCCACCACCGATGCGACAATGAAAAGATCCGTCTAGGTGGACGACCAGGGGAAAATCATCATTGACGTTGCTATGGATCGGTGCCAGCCGGAGGGGAACGGCCACAACCCCATGCGGCATGACAACCGCCATGGAAAGAGAAAGGATGACCAGCCGGATAACCAATATGGTTCTAGGCAGGTGGAGGCGGTGCAGGAGGATTCGGCTGCAGGCGGTAGCCGGAGACAGAAGCCTGATGACCGGCCACCAAGGCCCAAGTACACCAGCGAGTCAATGCTTGATGGGCCATGAAAGTTCCACATCGGAGGCAACAAACCGGCTACACATACAACGCGCCAGTGTACCTGGACAAAGAAGATGCCGGAGATCGCTGGCGCACCGGTTGCGCAGGCACCACCAGCCGCAGCCGGTGGACCACCAGGCGACCGCAATAACCAGCGTCGGAGGGAAGATGACGATGACAACTACCCCTGCTAGGTGGGAAACTACCACATCTTCACCATGGAGCCGGAAACGAAGCACAACAAGAGACTCCACGAGAGGGAGGTGAACGCGATCGTCCCTCCCGTCCCCCAGTACCTCAACTGGTCAGAGCAAGAAATTGCGTGGAACTGGAAGGACCAGCCGGCTGTGCTACCTCACCCAGGCACTTACGCGATGGTCCTAGATCCCATCATCGTGTCCAAGAAGCATTCCCGCAGATTCTCCCACGTCCTTGTAGACGGTGGGAGTAGCATAAACCTCCTGTACCGCAGCTTGCTAGATCGGCTCGGTATCAGCGAGTCGCAGCTGGAACCATCCAGCACCTCCTTCCTCGGAGCCGTTCCGGGCCGCTCGCATTCACCCATCGGCAAGATCCGATTGGACGTCATCTTTGGCACAGAGGATAACTTTCGCCGCGAGCCTATATGGTTCAAGGTGGTTAACCTCTCCAGTGCGTATCACACAATCTAGTGGCGCCCGACGCTCACCATGTTCATGAAGGTACCACACTATCGTACCTCAAGATGAAGCTACTAGGGCCAAAGGGTGACATCACCATGGCTGGCTGCTACAGGCGGTCTGTGGAGTGCACCATAGATGGCTCGAAGCTAGCGGAGGCCATGATCATCACAGAAGAAAAGCGTGTCATCATGCAAAACGTGGCAGCCCTGCAGGCGGATATGCCGACTGGCGAGCCGAAGCCGGCCAGAGAAGCACAGTTCAAGCCACTTTGGGCCCATCCATCCAACCCACTTTGTAAACCCAAATCCAAACAGTAAATCCTAGAGCCTACTTTGTATACTACCCCTCCCAACCAGTATATAAGGGGAGGTAGTGCTAGGGTTCTAGGTAGACAATTACAAGTTAGAAGTTCTCTAGATTGGGAAAGTTGAGTAGTTCATCTTCTTCCTCTAGCCAGGAGCAGCTAGGGAAATAGCTCAAGGAGCACCTATACTGGGCATTCGCCCCTTGATAGGATTTTGTTGATATATGGCGGATCTGGACAATGCCAATTCTCTCGCTTCTTCCAGCAGATCAACATCATTTTGCCGGGCTTCTCGCACTTCGGCTTCTGTGTATTGGGTGACTCTAGGCGAATCGTGCTCTATGTCAGCTGGTAATACAGCTTCTGCCCCATATACCAGAAAGAATAGTGTATAGCCTATTGATCGATTCAGAGTTGTTCTTAAACTCCACAGTACCGCTGGTAGTTCTTCTATCCAGTACCCCGCTGATATTTGCAGTGGCTCAATGAGCCGGGGTTTTATCCCGGATAACACTAATCCGTTGGATCTTTCCACTTGCCCGTTTGATGCAGGGTGGGTTACTAAAGAAACGTCCAGCCGGATCTTCTTATCCAGGCAGAATCATGCAAATGCTCCTTCAGCGAAATTGGTGTCGTTATCTATTATGATACTTTGAGGATAGCCATATCACAGGATGATATCTTTGAGGAACGTCACGGCTATAGCTCCATCACATTTTTTTATCGGCTTTACCTCAATCTATTTCATAAACTTGTCAACCATAACCAAGATATGGGTCATATTTCCTCTCGCCGGCTTAAATGGACCAACCATATCCAAACACCATACAACAAATGGCCAGGTAATTGGTATGGTCTTGAGCTCTGACATTGGCATGTGTGTCTTGGTAGCATACCTCTGACAACCATTACATTTTCTTACTAGATCCTTTGCTTGTTCCAAGGCACTTGGCCAGTAAAATCCATGCCGGAAAGCTTTTGCCACTAAGGCTCTGGATGAGGCGTGATGCCCACATTCCCCTTGATGTATATCTCGGAGGATGGCAAGCCCTACTTCTGGGTTAACACACCACTGCAGGACATTTGTGACACTCCTCTTGTATAGCTCGGCATTGATAATCGTGTATGCCTTTGCTCTCCTCTGAATTTGCCTTGAAAGCACTTCTTCATTGGGCAAAGATCCATCCTTCAGGAACTGGAATATGGGAAGTGCCCAAGCTGGTACAGTTTGCACCGGAAACACATCCTCGTCAATTTCTATTTGATCCACCGACATAGCCTCAGCCGGATCACACTACGCAGTCCTCGGGTTCTGTGGAGCAGTCCCTGGGTTTCCTGAGCCACTTCCCACATCAATGTCCATGGGCGCAGCTTCCGACTCCTGATTTGCCAGGATATAGATTGACTCGGATTCTAGGGATGGCCTGATAGATGGCTTTCTGAGGTGCTCTAGTGCTACACCCGGTGGAATTGCTTGTTGGGTTGATCCGAGCTTCGACAATACATCGGCAGCCTCGTTTTCCAGCCGGGGTACATGGTGAAACTCGCATCCCTCGAAGTATCCAGATATTTTCTGCACATGAAATCTGTATAATGCCATGTTTGCATCCAAAGCATCCCATTGCCCCGAGACTTGCTGAACTACCAAATCCGAGTCACCAAAGCACTAGATCCGACGTATTCCAATTTCTTCTGCCACTTTGAGGCCATGCACAAGTGCTTCATATTCTGCAACATTGTTTGATGCCGCGAAGTGGATCTGTAGCACATACTTCAGTTGGTCTTTCTTGGGTGAGGTAAGCACAACTCCGGCGCCTAACCCGGTTTTCGTTTTTGATCCGTCGAAATGCATTCTCTAGTAGTTCAGATCTGGCAATGGTGGCTCATATTGTATCTCGGCCCAATCCACGAAAAAGTCGGCCATAGCCTGAGACTTGATCGCATCTCTCCCGTCATATTGTGGAGCATAAGGGGCTAGCTCAATTGCCCATTTTGTGATCCGGCCGTTTGCATCCTTGGTGCTCATTATCTCGGAAATTGGGGCTTCACATATCACTTTGATGGTGTGCTCTTCAAAATAGTGCTTCAGCTTCTTTGCTACCATATACACGCCATATGCCATTTTCTGATAGTGAGGATAGTTTTGTTTTGACGCTGATAATACCTCACTCAGATAGTAGACTGGCCATTGCACTGACTTACCCTCTTCGCCGCGCTCTACCACTATTACTGCACTTACAACTCGATTGGTTGTGGCTATGTAGAGAAACATTGGCTTTTTTGATAGTGGAGAGGCTAATACTGGTGCAGTGGCTAACATTTTGTTTAACTGGATGAAGGCTTCATTCGCCTGTGGCGTCCATACGAATCTGTCTGACTTTTTATTAGTTGATAGAGTGGCAATTCCTTTTCTCCCAACCGACATACAAACCGACTTAAGGATGCCAGACAACTAGTGAACTTATGGACATCGTTAAGGCACTTCGGCAATTCCATTCGCTCTATGGCTCGGATTTTAGTTGGGTTAGCTTCGATACCTCGGCTGGAGACAAGAAATCCGAGCTTTTTTCCAGCCGGGACACCGAAGGTACACTTCTCCGGGTTAACCTTCATTCGGAACCTCCTTAGGTTCACGAACGTTTGCCTGATATCATCAAGGAGCATTTTTCTTTCCTTGGTCTTTATTACCACATCATCCACATACACTTGCACATTTTGACCAATTTGATCGTGTAGGAATTTTTGCATACATCTTTGGTATGTTGCCCCTGCATTACGTAAACCGAAAGGCATGGTACGATAGCAATAAGCCCCGTACGGGGTAATAAACGTAGTCTTTATTTGATCATTCGGGTTCAGTGGTATCTGGTGGAAAATAGAATATGCGTCTATAAATGACAACAGTTCACACCCAGCAGTAGAATCTATGACCTGATCTATCCTTGGCAGTGGGAATGGATCTTTTGGGCACGCCTTATTCAGGTTCGTGTAATCGATGCACATACGCCAAACCACTGCCACATTCGGATCATCTTTCTTCTTTTCCACCAGCACCGGATTAGATAGCCAATCCGGATAAAGCACTTCCATGATGAATCCGGCTGCGAGGAGCCGAGCTATCTCATCTCCAATGACTTTTCTCCTGTCTTCGGCGAAGCGGCGGAGAGGTTGCTTCACCAGCTTTGCTCCGGGTCTCACATTCAAAGAGTGCTCGGCCAACTCCCTCGGAACACCTTGCAAGTCCTGTGTGGACCAAGTAAAGATATCCCGATTCCCCCGGAGGAAGTTGACGAGCTCGCTTTCCTATTTATCAGTTAACCCGGCACCAATTGTTACAGTGCGCTCTGGGAACAGATCATCAACAGGTAATTTTTTTGTGTCCTTTGTTGCTTGAAATGAGAAACTTCCATGCGGGTTACTCAGCGCCAGCATATACTGCTGTGCAGACTGGGCAATGCCGCTACCTCCTGGATCTTTCTCTTTTCTAGTGCAATCACGAGTGACTCGACCAGGTTAGACCCGGCTGACGCACACTCAACGAAACATCGGAAATCTCCAGCTATGGTAATTACACCATTTGGCCTGGGCAACTTCATCTTCAGGTAACTGATGTGAGTACTTGCCATGAATTTGTTCAAGGCTGGCCTGCCGAGTAACACGTGATATGCGCTTTCTAAGTTCACAACCTCAAACTCCAAATTCTCAGTTCGGCAGTTATCTCTCGTGTCGAATATCACGTCAACCCGGACTTTGCCAATGGGCTCACAGGAGATACCAGGCACAATGCCATGGAAAGTTGTCCTTGTGGCTTGGAGCATGTTCTCCGAGATACCCAACTTGCGCATTGTATCCACGTACATGATATTGATGCTGCTGCCATTGTCAATCAGCACCTTAGAGAACCTCACATTGATATTTGGCCCGATGAACGTTGGGTCCAACACAAGTGCATATGAACCAGGACTCGGCATGAGCTTGAGATGGTCCTTTATACTCCAGGTAATTTCCTGATCCAACCAAGGCATGTACCTCGTCACCGCCGGCATAACCGCATTTACTTCCATATGTCGGTGTTGCAAGCTCTTTCTATTTGTTTCCTCCATGGTAAACACACAGTAACTCTGGTGATGCTCTTTGTACTCATTTCTCCCCTCATTGCCGGGTACCTTTGATCTGGTTGATGCTGGTTTTCCACCTGATGCACTGCATCCCTTCTCTCATGATTCTCATACCTCGGCGGAGGTGGTGGTAACATTAACTGTTGCGTGTTTGCTCCGGAGAGCAACTGCTGCCGAGGTAGCTTCTGTCGAGGTTGATCGTTCCGAGGTGCCTGAGCATTCCCCGAGCTACTTTGCTCTATCTTCCTCATCCACTCACATTGCCTGGTTGTATGACCCACCGGGTTACCTGGATTTGGCGTGTGAAATTTACACGGTTGATCCAGTATTGCCTCATACGTATACCTCGGCCGGTCTTTCTTTTCTTGCCATTGTCTCTTTTGCTCGGGCATCCAAGTTTTCTTGCCATCATTCCTTGGAGTCCAATGTTGCCCTCCAATTTTCTGACGTTGATTATTCCCTGCTCCAGGTTGATCTTGATTTACAGCAGCGACTTCTTGCAAATTGTACCTGTAATCCGGTCTATCATCTCTTCTCTTACCCCGGTAATCATTTCGTTGGGATGATCTGGCTCCATCTCGCTGGTAGTACTCCTCATTTGACTCGTTTGACACATGTCTAGGTTGAGTCGGATCACCCAAAGCATACGAATCAGCAATCCGGATTGTCTTAGCTAGTGTAGTTGGCATATCCCTTTGTAACCTTTGCCACATCATGCTTGCGTATCTACACCCTTGTGCAAACCAAGCTATGGCCTAAGATTCAATCACACCTTCACACGAGTTTCTCACGGTGCACCAGCGGGTTAGGAACTCCCTATCTGTTTCATTTGGTCTCTGCTTGCACATCGCTAGGCTCTGTGGCCTATTCGGCATCTGATACGTGCTCGAGAAGTTACTAAAAATATTTCCTCAAAATCGATCCAACAGTTGATACTACCGGGCGGTAAATTGTTTAACCATACCCTCGCTAGCACCTCCAGCATTTGAGGCACGTATCTCACCGCCCATCTCAAATTGCCTGTCGCAATCTTCACTGCCATTGCGTAGTTGATTAACCAATCCTCCGGCTTGGTGCTGCCGTCATATGTTTTCGTGCCTCTGGGTAACTGGAAGTTAGGTACCGGAGGTTCTTTCATGATCCGGGGCCCAAAGCACGCTGGACCTGGAGGACCTTGCCCCTCAATCTGCTCCGACCTATAGAGCTGATCCAGATTTAACCTGGCGTCGTCAGGCATCAAGTTCCTGCTTCCCAACCTTGACCCTATCACATGATAATCCGGCCTAGGATATCCTGCGTTCGCCATTTCTGAATCATCGTCATTGTATCTGTCTTGCTCTTGTTGAGCGCAATTTTGCCGCATACCTTGGCTGGCATTCTGCTCTTGCCGAGGTACACTCCGTTGCTGCTGTTGCCGAGGTGGGTTTTGCCCTGCACCCGCCGAGTTGCGCTGTCTGGCATTGCTGTTTTTAGCATTTATCTGACCGGCATTGCCTTGGTCGCGGTTACCTCGGCCAGCTTCACCTCGGCTGACACTTTGTCGATCCTCATTTCTCTGCACCGCTTTTCCTTTCCCTGCCCTTGCCGGGTCATACGGGACTATCTGTTTGTTTCTCCTTGCCGAGGTTACCACTTCCTCTCTCCTAGGGCCATCATGAGGTGATGATGCAGCCCCAGCGGATTTCTCCGAGTTTCCCACTGCCGAATAAACGACCTTGGAAGCCCCAGCTCTTGCCGTGTTAGCCCTGAGAAACTCCTCATTATGTCTGTTAGCGATCCGAACTAACTTGTTGACCCTCTCCTGCTGTCTTTGCCGGGCTTCACCCGTCAAACCCTCTAACTCGGATGCAGCTGCATCTGCTGCTCTGAGGTTCTTTGCCGGGGTGCTGTACTTCGGCAACCCCATGGACAAAGGGTTCTCTAATTCCTCAACTCTAGTATCACCCTCTTTGTTCATCTCACTGATGAGGTTTCTCCCTTTTACTTTTACAGCATCTACCTTATTTGCGTACTCGCGCAGCGTCATGTTCAACGACTACTGAGCCGCGGCTATCTTTTTCGCACCCTCTAATATTTTCTGCCTAGTTTCCTCTAACTCGGCCTGTGCCTGAGCCGGATCTACCATAGGTGCTATGGGCCTTTCCAAGCTATCTTTCGCCCGCTACAGCAGGCTTTCTGGCCTCTCTAGCGGGGGACCTCTACTTTTCCTGGGCGCCTTGGGTGTTACCTCCGGATCTGGTGCCAGATCTTTGCTCGCGCCCACGCCTGGCGCTGTCATCATCACCTCAGCGCTGTCAGGGGAGCGAGTGATACGCACACCATGAGTCGCGCTATGTGATGGCTCGCCTCCCTCGACGACGTGCCGCGGGTGAACACAAGACACATCGACACCGACGTAGATCCTGTGGGCGCCAAGCTTGACGAAGACGCCATTGCGTGGTGGAGGTCACTTGACGAAGCAGCCAGCATTGTCGCTCACATAGTCCAGCGCTCCAAAGCGCTGATGAGCCTAGAGACGATGCGCTTGTTGTTGCTGATGATGCTTCCCGTCCGGATCTTCACTCCTGCTAGCGACGCTAGCCCCACGGTGGGCGCCAACTGTCGTGGTGGTGTCACGGCAGATGCCATAGATAGGCTAAAGGTAGGGCCAATATGCACTAGAGGAATCCAGGGAGGGATAGTGTGGTGATTCCACACACAGATTCTTTGTATTCTCCAAGTTCACAAGGTTTACAGATGCTCCTTGAGCTGTATTGGGGAGAGGAGGAAGAAGAAGCTCTCTTACTCTCACCACTACTTGTCCCTCTACCAATTAACTACTCACTTGCCTACCGGTCAGCTCGCGGTCCCCTTCTACTGAGGTCCTGGCGCTCCTTATAAAGGGGAGGCCAGGCTACTAGCTAGGGCATACGTGGAGGAATATGCCTCTCCCAAAATAGCAAACCGACTGGGTAACCTTTTTCCATCGTAAGCCATGCAGAGGCTATGTAAGCCTCTGCGGCGCCAGCGTCAGCCGACATAGGCTGCATCGCCCTTGTCGGCCATGCCTCGGTGGTCCTTCCCTCTGTTTGCTTCGCTCACGCTCCTGCGCACAGAGGTCACCCTTTGACCAGCGACATACCTTCCTTCTCTTGCAAGCCTGTATAACCCAGATCATGCCTGGTTAATCCGGCCCCGTGGGTACCTGCATACAAGTTAAAAAAAGCCTGCCGGCATACGACATACGTTTGCCGGGACACAATTAGGTGGGCATCCTCCGGTCCGGGTTACTCCGTAAGTCGGTCTGCCTTGAGGTGACCCGGCCCGCTTACGCTTTGACCTTGCCGTACCTCGGCTAACTCGGCCTTTATACCCGGGTGTTACCCTACCTGGGGGTATCCCCCAACACCTACAATCGGTGCACTAAACTAGCAGGTTTTATCGCAGGGCGTATTATAGCGCCTCTATTGGAGTTTCTCTTAACTCTCTACCTCGTGCACGCACCCGATCCCCCGTTTGCGCACCCGACTACAGCAGCCGCCTATACCATCGGAGCCCTCCTGCCTGGACACCGCCCTCGCATTTTGTTGGGGATATGCATAATGGATAACACCATATCATAGCTCTATTTCGGATAACCCGGGTGGCCCACAGATGGAAGCACGGCCTATGGCCTGCTGAGCAGCCCAGTTACAGGAATCTAGAAGGGAGGCCCATGTCGGATAAACAGGAAGGCTACGGTACCGATGTAAACAAAGCAGAGCCTTGAAGTACAAGACAAGAAGACTAGTTTGTATTAGTTTAGGACTCTGTAACTTGTTCGGTATGGACTTTACCCTATAACCCTAGGTTCTAGCGCCTTTGTAAGCCGGAATTGCAGGAGCCTTTAGGTCACGACACAATAGACAACTCAACCTCGCACAATGAACCCTACAATCTCTGTAATCCGGCGTATTGCTATTATAGTGATTGGAAGTAGGAGTAGGATTCTACCACCATCGTCGGATCTGAACCTGAGCAAGCTATGTTACCTCGTACCTGCCAAGTTGCCACCTTACCCCACCTCTCTATCTACGCGTTGTCAGGACCCCTCGATGGCGAACTTGTTGATAATACCAAGATACATTCCTCCGACGCCACAACCAGCCCGCTAACTCGGCTGCCACCCACCTCCGCGGCCCGCTGGCTCGCTTATCATGCATGCATCCAGCCTGTATCCCGCTGAACCTAGTTTGCGGGAATGAGACATGGGATGTCTTCGGATTGGCTTAGGGACGCCTCGTCCGCTGCCGGAACGAGACAGTGTACCTCCTTCACCTTTAAAATCCACTCCAAAGCTAGCATCATGAGGTTATGAAGGCTTGTTCTAGACTCAACATGAAAAATTACCAGTTTAAGTAAGATATCCTGATTATCCTCCAAATGCCATCAAATTGCTTGAGAGGGTTGTTCTATGGACCGTGGTCCTTTTAAGGCATTCCAGAAATGCATGGGCGGTTATTATGGAATGCATGCATACTACTTCCTCCATACCGTACTACTGGGCTAAGAGAATCTCTAGAAACTACCCCAAACGGTGGCCGGAGACGTTTGGGAAACACAGGGAGAAAAAACGCGTCCAGTCATTGTCTTCAAATGTTTTTTTGTTTGGCACGTTCCCAAATCGGTCAGGTCTCCCGAGTGCATCCTGATTTCATAGGGCCTCGTCGGGACGCCGGAGGCCTACCCATGTGTCCTCTCCCATCTCTCTTTTCCACCCACGTGCCATCTCCCATCTCTCCTCCACCCAACGAGCACTCTCTCGCCTGGTATGGGGACCTTGACTGGAAAGGAATATGCCTTAAAGAGAAAATATGTCTGGCGCTGTTCTAAATCGTGTTCGAACAAAAAACCGTCGGACACAATTTGAACATGCGACTGTAGTTGTTCTAAAATATCAAAATGCTAGGACCTAGGTGATTTCTGACTGGCGATAAAAAATGGAGTATGAAATACTATCTCCGGTTAAATGTAAGATGTTTTAGTATGTTAAAATAGGTTAACAAAAAAATTGTACTTTCAAACAGTGATAATAATATAATATTACCCCCTTCATTCCAAAAAATGTAAGATAGTTAGTATTTTTTAACCTACGTATTTAGACTTCATTTGTTGTAGGTTGGAAACAAAATTGTTAGATAGATCTCTAACGTGACTGGGCCCAACGGCCCAGCACGCCCCCCCTAACTGCGCCCTGATCGGGGGCGCCCATCCTTATCTGGGATGGTGGGCCCCTGTCGCCAGCGCTATATAAAGTGGTGGGGAGCCGGCAGCACGACCTACGAGGTTAGACGTGCCCTAGCCGCCCCACCTACAAGCCAATCCGATCTAGGCTAGCGCTGCACCGACGGGAAGCTCCACCGCCGCCACCCTAGCCGCACGCTCGCCACACTCACCCCTTTTCCACCCATGGCCAATGACGGAGGTTCTAGCTCCGGCACCGTTTCGGGCATTCCCTCTGGCTCGTGTCTGTCGAGCCAGGGAGCAGGTAGAGCTCGTCTCTGTTCTCTCTCTCTCTCTCTCCGTTCTCGATCTACAAAGGTGATGTTTAATGCTACTGTTAGATCTAGACTAGATCCGTGGTAAAGTTGATTTTAACATTGGTATCAGAGCCATGGTTTTAGTTGCTAGATTTTACAGTGCTTTTTTGTAGAAAGTAAAGAGTTCAAAAGGAAAGAATTAGATCCAAAGTGCGCCTGCCCTATGGCCGCGCCGTTCCTCTCGATCTAGATGGGCATCCATTGTGGAGACATCTAGAAGAAGAACACACCCTTCGGGGCAAAGCAAAACCCTAGATCTAAAGTCCCAAAAAGATCCCGAATGCAAGTCCTAACCCCATAGATCCTCAAAGAAAAGGCAAGCAAAAAAAAGGAGCAAAAGGCTCCACCGCCGCCCCTCTTGACGGTGGTGCGCCCACCCTCGGGTGGACGCACCGCCGGCAAGGAGGACGGGGGGGCCATGGCTCGATGAGGGAGGGGCACGGCTCACCGGAGCGGAGCAGAGGAAGGGGCGCGCCGTGGCGGCCACCTCGCCTCGCCCGACTCGCGGGCTCGCTCACCGGAGCAGAGCAGAGGGAGGGGCGCGCCGTGGCAGCCACCTCGCCTCGCCCGACTCGCGGGCTCGCTCGCCGGAGCGGAGCAGAGGGAGGGGCACGCCGGAGGGCGGCCACCTCGCCTCGCCTCGTGCTCGTCCGGGTGCCGGCGCCACAGCTCGGCCGGAGGGAGGGGCGCGCCGTAGGCGGCCGCCTCACCTCGGTCTAGCGCGGGCCGCCACGACGCGTGGGGAGGGAAGGGGCCAGAGGCCGCCTCGTCCACTCCGCCGACGACGCGGGACGGGAGCGCCAGGGCCGCGCGGTGCACGCGCCGCCGACGCGGGGCAGCCGGCGCGAGGGACGCGGCGCCACCGCGGTCGACGGGCGCTGGACGCGGTGGAGGCGCGGGGACTCGGGGAGCACGCGGTGACCACGCGGGGCGGCCGCGCGCGGGACGCGGCGCCGCCGCGGTGGCCACGCGGGAGCGGAGTGGGGGAGTTGTGTTTTAGGGTTTTGGGAGGGGCGGTGGCTGAGGGGGTTTTATACCTCCGAACGGCGCGCAGGACCGTTGGATCTAGGTCTGGCCGAGTGAACGGCTGAGATGAAGCGGCGCGGGCGGCGCGGGAGGAGCCAGGCCAGTTGGGCCGCTTGCCGGGCCGGGCAGGCCGATGCGGCTGCGGGCTGGCTGGGCCGGTGCCGTGGGCCGCGGCGACAGGCTGCCAGACGGCGCGCGTGCGACGGATAGCTGCAGCGCGCGCTTGGGCCTTGGGCCGCTGTGCGCTGCCCACAGTTTTAGCCCAGTAGGGCGGTTCTGTCCAGCCTTTTCTGTTTTTTATTGTTCAGAGTTGTTTTTTAATGGTTTTTGCTTAGTTTTAAGCAATTTTTGCATAGTTTTCTCTAGTCATCTTACTTTTATGCATATTTTGACTAGAGAAAGCTACAAAGGCAGAATTTTTTTCTGCAAAGTATGAGCTTAATGAAAGTTATTATTGAAAGTTTCCGCTGCAAATAGTTATTTTACATTGCAAATGTATGGTTTAAAATTGCACCAAATGCAATAAAAGTTGATTAAATCTTGACATAAAGATGTGATTAAAGTGATTATGCCTCATGCTATTAATCGACCAACGTTATTAATAATCATGACCATAATCTTTTCCTATTAAGTATTAAAGGTGCATTTAAATTTATTTCTGCCCAACGGTGATGTAATTTTAAATAGCACGAAACGATTGCATGCTTAATTTATACCAACGTTGAATTAACGCATACAGTTGTTTCACTTGGTGATCTCACATCTTTTGTGACTTTCAGGAGGTCTCAACCTCATGGCATGTTTGAAGGACATCCCGCTCCTAAGGGGGGACAACTACTCCGAATGGAGGAAGAAAGTTGACTTGGCGTTCGTATGCGCCGAAGTGGATTGGGTGGTTGACACCAAGCAACCAGTCAAGCCCACTGACCCGGTCAGGGGGGCCGCTGAGGAAAGTGCTGACTTTGAGAAAAGGAAGAGGGACCATGCTCCATTGGAGCTGGCCTACTCTATTGATAACCACAAATGGGTGAACACCAACAAGAAGTGTCTGGCCTTCGTAAAGAACACAATTGAGAACGCAATAGTGGGCTCAATTGGAGAGTGTGCTACCGTGGGCGAGTATCTCGCCAAGATAAAGAGCCAGTTTACTGTCTCTTCAAAGATGTATGCGACCCAGCTGTTAAAGCAGCTGGTTACTGAAAAGTATACGGGAGGACCCCACGGAATAAGAGAGCACATCTTGAGGATGTCGAACATGGCAGCAAAGCTCAAGCCCATGGATGAGGACCTCGAGCTAAAGCCAGCACTCTTGGTGCACCTTGTGATGGCCTCACTTCCACAGCCTTTTGAAAACTTTGTAATAAACTATAATATGTCCCCTGAAAAGTGGGACATAGAAAAGACCATTGGGATGTGCTCCCAGGAAGAGGAAAGGCTGAAAGCCCTTCACGGCGGTTCTCTGAACTTCGTGAAGGACAACAGGAAGAGAGGCTTCACAGGCGGCAACCATGGTGGCTCACCCTCTAAGCCCCATGGCAAGGGTCCAATGCAGCACCAGTACCAGCATCACCAGTCCACCCCTGGGGAGAAGGATCAGTGCCATCACTGTAAAAAGCCGGGCCACTACAAGAAAGACTGCCCGATTTGGCTAAAGTACATCATGGCCAAAAATGGTAAAGATATTGTTTCTTTTGTTAATGAATCTCTGTATGAAAAGTTTACTAGATCCACTTGGTGGATTGATTCTGGAGCAACTGTTCACGTTGCCAACTCTTTACAGGGGTTCCATTCGACAAGGACCACGCCAAGAAGAGAAAGACACATTGAAGTGGCGAATGGAATAGAAGCAGAAGTGGAGGCCATTGGTGACGTCCCTCTGGAGCTGGTTGATGGCTCTTTGCTTTTGCTCAAAGATGTGTTTTTCGTTCCTTCATTACATAGGAATTTAATAAGTGTTTGCTGTTTGGACAAAGATTCTTACGAATGTTATTTTGGAAATGGCAAGTGTGCCATTTGGTTGAAAGACAAATGTGTGGGTGTTGCTACATTATTTGATAAGTTATATTTGTTATCCCTGCATGAGAAAGTTCTTTCTGTGTGTGATGTGAATGAAAAGGTTTCCTTGTCGAACAAAGAACAAAAGAAAAGAAAACAAACTCTTGACTCATCGAAACTATGGCACTACAGACTAGGCCATATTTCGAGGGAAAGAATAGAAAACCTCGTTAAAAATGACATTCTTCCTCCGTTAGAGTTCTCTGACATAGAACAATGCATAGATTGCATTAAAGGAAAGTATGTCAAACAAATTAAAAAGGGTGCAAACCGAAGCATAGCTACACTAGAAATAATCCACACGGATATTTGTGGACCGTTTCCGGTGAAAAGTGTGGATGGCTATGATTCATTCATAACATTCACGGATGACCACTCCCGGTATGGTTATATTTATCCAATTAAAGAAAGATCTGAAGCATTGGATAAATTTAAAATTTTCAAAGCTGAAGTAGAAAATCAGCACGATAAAAGAATCAAAATAGTTCGGTCCGATCGTGGGGGGAGTACTACGGTCGGCATACTCCATATGGTCAAGTACCAGGACCCTTTGCACGGTTCCTGCAAGAAAATGGAATAGTCGCCCAGTATTCTATGCCGGGCGAACCTCAGCAAAACGGAGTAGCTGAAAGGCGCAACCGTACCCTTATGGATATGGTGCGCAGCATGATGAGCTATTCCACCCTCCCATTGGGATTGTGGATGGAGGCGCTTAAAACCGCCATTCATATTCTCAACAGAGTACCAAGTAAGTCGGTGCCCAAAACACCGTATGAATTGTGGACAGGCAGAGTCCCCTCTCTGCACCACTTGAGGGTCTGGGGGAGCCCAGCTGAGGCAAAAGTTTTCAATCCAAACATTGCAAAGTTAGACCCCAAAACAGTATCTTGCCATTTTATTGGCTATCCAGATAAGTCCAAAGGCTATCGTTTCTACTGTCCTGACAGATACACAAAGTTTGTAGAAACAAGACATGCAGTCTTCTTGGAGAACGAATTGATGAGGGGGAGCATGGTAGCTAGGAAAATTGATCTTGAGGAGAAGAGGGTGCATGCACCTAATCCGATGACTCAGGAGCCATTTTTCTCGCTACCTGTTGTACCACCATCTACAACCCCTGAGGTTATGGTGCCGGCACCTGTTGTGACTCCACACGTGACAACAATGGGCGAAAGTTCGGAACCTGTCCATCAGGAGCCACCTGAACCCACTGTTGAGCACGAAAGGGAGCCAGAACAGCCACCTACTGTAAATGTGCCTGAACCCGAGGCAAGAAATGAGCAAGAGTCTGATGAACTCAGACGGTCTAAAAGAGAACGAAGACCAGCCATTTCCAAAGACATCTACAAAGTTTACAATGTAGTTCATATGGAGGGCAATCCTACCTCATATGAAGAAGCCATGAGTAGCCCTCACTCAGCCAAGTGGGTAGAGGCAATGGAAGATGAAATGAAATCGATGAGTTCCAACAATGTTTGGGAGTTAGAGGAAATTCCCAAAGGAGCCAAAACAGTAGGATGCAAGTGGGTCTACAAAAAAAGTATGACTCCAATGGGAATGTAGAAAAGTACAAAGCTAGACTCGTGGCAAAAGGCTTTACGCAAAGAGAAGGCGTAGATTACAATGAGACTTTTTCTCCGGTCTCATGTAAGGATTCCTTCAGAATCATCATGGCATTAGCTGCTCATTTTGATTTAGAGTTACATCAAATGGATGTCAAGACGGCATTTCTAAATGGAGATTTAGAAGAAAATGTTTACATGAAACAACCCAAGGGTTTTTTCATGGAGGGGAAGGAACATATGGGATGCCTCCTAAAGAAATCCATTTATGGGTTAAAGCAAGCCTCTAGGCAGTGGTATTTAAAGTTTAATGATACCATTAAAAGATTTGGATTCAAAGAAAATGTTGAGGACAACTGCATTTATGCAAAGTTCAAAAGTGGGAAATATATTTTCCTAATTCTATATGTGGATGACATTCTGCTTGCTAGCAGTGATGTTAGTCTACTACTAGAAACAAAGAAGTTCTTATCATCAAACTTTGACATGAAAGATCTTGGTGAAGCATCTTATGTTTTGGGCATAGAAATTCACCGAGACAGAAAGAATGGAGTGTTAGGACTGTCGCCGAAAGCGTGTTGTGAAAAGATTTTAAAGAAATACAATATGCATGCGAGTAATTCAACACCTGCTCCCATAGTCAAGGGCGACAGTTTTGGGAAATCCCAATGTCCAAAGAATCAATATGAGATCGATCAAATGAAGTCAGTACCATATGCTTCGGCTGTTGGAAGCTTACAGTATGCACAAGTGTGCACTCTCCCTGACTTAGCATTTATCACCGGGGTACTCGGTAGATATCAAGAGAATCCAGGCATAGAGCACTTGAAGATGGTAAAGAAGGCTTTGCGCTATGTGCAAGGCACACAAGGCCTCATGCTAACATACAGAAGATCTGATTCCCTAGAGATAAAAGGGTATTCAGATGCAGATTTTGCGGGAGATAAAGACGACCGAAAGTCCACGACAGGGTATGTCTTTACTCTCGCAGGAGGTGCTATTTCGTGGAGAAGCGCCAAACAGTAGATAGTTGCATCATCTACGATGTATGCAAAATTTATAGCATGTTATGAGGCCATGGGACAGGCGTTATGGTTAAAGAAATTCTTACCCGACTTGAAAGTGGTTGACTGCATCAGCAGGCCACTAAAGATGTACTGTGACAACGAGCCCGCAGTATTCTATGCTCACAACAACAAGTCGAGTAATGCTTCAAAGTCTATAGATATAAAGTATTATGTTGTGAAGGACAAAGTCCAGGATCAAACTATAAGTCTCGAGCATGTAAGGACAAAAGATATGCTTGCGGATCCGCTAACGAAAGGCTTACCACCCAATGTGTTCAAGGAACACATAGCCGGCATGGGTTTAACGGCAAGCCTATGATTCCTGGACTATAGAGGCCCAAAAGTAACAGATTTTGTTTCAGAACATGAAGGTATATAGTAGCTGTCTGATTCTATCGGCAATTAAACTGGGACGATGAAACATGCTCTATGTGTCATTCTGTGATGAAATAAGTAAAGAACAAGGTTAAAAGTAAAGTCGAGATCTAGGGGGAGAATGTTAGATAGATCTCTAACGTGACTGGGCCCAACGGCCCAGCACGCCCCCCCTAACTGCGCCCTGATCGGGGGCGCCCATCCTTATCTGGGATGGTGGGCCCCTGTCGCCAGCGCTATATAAAGTGGTGGGGAGCCGGAAGCACGACCTACGAGGTTAGACGTGCCCTAGCCGCCCCACCTACAAGCCAATCCGATCTAGGCTAGCGCTGCACCGACGGGAAGCTCCACCGCCGCCACCCTAGCCGCACGCTCGCCACACTCACCCCTTTTCCACCCATGGCCAATGACGGAGGTTCTAGCTCCGGCACCGTTTCGGGCATTCCCTCTGGCTCGTGTCTGTCGAGCCAGGGAGCAGGTAGAGCTCGTCTCTGTTCTCTCTCTCTCTCCGTTCTCGATCTACAAAGGTGATGTTTAATGCTACTGTTAGATCTAGACTAGATCCGTGGTAAAGTTGATTTTAACAAAAATAAGTAAACCTACACACTAAAAACATTTAGATACATATATGTCAAGAAAAGATTGAATTATCTTATATTTTGAAAGGAATAAGTTAAAATGAGCAATGACTCTACATTTTCTCAATGGGCGGTATGTTGGCTTTTGTAAAAATAAAAGCTTGAAAGTTAAACGGAGGAGGACAAGTTGACACAGGGGGTGCTGCGCGTTGAGTTGACTAACAAATGTGCTCCATTATTCACATACTAAACTATGTCACAAACATAATTAAAAGGTTCACAGAGATACTAAGGTTGTTCTACTCGTATTGATAAAACACGGGCAAAAACTTCAAACCGCCGCCTCTTGATCTAGCCGCTGCCTCACCTCCGCCTCCTCTACAGAGCGGTTCCCTCTACTGGAGTTTTCTTAATAAAAATAGTGGTTTCAAAAGATTAGATTAGCGTTTTGTTTGTTCTCTTTTTTGGCCTCTATGTCAATTAAGATGAAATCGTCTACAATAAGTGATATTCAGCCTTTCATTCGATGACAAGATCTTTTTTCTGACGTCAATGGTGTTGTTGGAGGATTAAAGTTCTATATGTACGGTCTTTTAGATCTTACTTCACCAAGTCGATTTCAAGTTTTTTTATGGTTGCCGCGAGGAGGATTATCCTTGCAATATTTGCCCCGTTGTTACATTCTCGACAATGGTGGTTCGTACTCTCGGTTAGCCAGCAACATCGACCAGGCTGTTAAGTTATTTTTGACTTGAATACTAGTGTTTGTACTCTTGCCGATATTGATTGATTACTTTAGTGGTTACGCACATGCACACCGCCTCGCCTTGACACTGCGGCTCAAATTAAAATTATAGAAAAACCCTCGTTCGTATTTATAGGTTGTGGTTTGGTATCTGTCAGTTCTTGGTTGTTTTCAGAAAAGTTCAAGATTATATCTTGGAAAAAGAAATAGTTTGAAGACCTCAAAGATTTACTAAACTTTATTTCATAATCGGTGGAGACAGGTACTATTTTCTACTATGAATATATCAAGGTATTGATTGCAAAAAAAAAAGTATGTTACAAATATTTTTGGTGCTCCATTATTCAGATACTCCCGAAATAAGTACAGTAAGTAAGTCCTGTGAAAACTATGACACCAATTCATACGATGTGCAGGTCGATGGAAGAAAATTATAATTTTGCAACTAGTTGCATATCGCACTTAGGTTTTTTCTTTTTACACAGGTCACACATGATCATATTTTGAGATAAAAATTTGTAAATGCACAAGATACAATAACCAATGTTCATGATTTATTTTACATTTTTAAAACAAATTCAAAATTTTGATAAATAATAACCGGGTGTGAGCGCAACTAGTTGTCGAATAATATTCGCATTCGTCGATGGATCGGTGTCTAGCAGGTGAGGTTGCCCCCAGGGTCGACGCCGAGCTGGCGGCAGTAGTCCTTGTAGTATCCGACCCTGGTGTACATCTGCGCGGTGTTCTTGCCCTCGCACTCCACAGCGCCGTTGATGGCCCTGGTGGTGGCGCCGAACCCCTGCGGCAGCACTCCGTGCACGTTGGTCATCCAGTACCACAGCGCCGTCTTGAAGGCCACCACATTGTCCTGTGCCACCTTCTGCGGGTAGTTCAGTCCGTCGAAGCCGATGCTCTGCCCCGCCGCCCCGTAGTTGTAGTTCCATGTGATCTGCAGTGGCCCACGCCCGTAGTAGGTCGCCCCTGACTTGCAGGGCCACTGCGTGAACGACCGGTCGCAGTAGTTGTGACTCGCGCCGTTGATCTCCTCGATGTAGCAGAAGTCTGTGCATATGTAAGTTATCAGTATGCAATAATGTGTCCTGCAATTTGTTATTTGGGTGATGAGAAGTAGCTTACGTCCGGTCTCGTGCGTTACGTGGGCGAAGAAGGCGGCAATCTCGCGCTTGGCGGCGTCGGAACTTCCCGACGCGAATTGGGAGTAGGAACCAGCGGCGTTCAGGAACGCCTGGCGGGTGTAGAAGATCTTGCCTGCGCAGCCGCTGCTGGACTGGGACTTGATTCCGTTGAAGAAAGCATCTGTGACGATGCTGCCCACACCTCCGCTTCCGCTTCCGGTGCATGGTCCGGACTGGCACCCGTCGCCGCAGTACGCGGCGGTGGTTCCGCAGTAACCGTATTTGCTGCAGCAGAAGCCCGACTGGCAGCCGCAGTTCTGCGCGGCCGCTGGGCCAACGGCGGAGAGGAATGCTGCTGCTAGCCCAAGAGCCACGAACGTGAACACCGCCATCGGTGAGTTCGCCATACCGGAGTAATTCAGGCCACCGGTGATGTGTTTGCAGGCTAGAAGCTTGCTACGAGGTGGTGGTCTGATTGAAATGGCATGGCAGTGGCGCGGTTTATATAGAGTAGAAAAAAGGCCTACGTGGACGTTGGGCTGCTAGTAAAAGGTCGTATTTGTACTACTGCCTGCTATTCTATTTTGAACGAATATAAGCGGTTCGTCACTCAACGCTTCCAGCTGAATGGAGCGCGGAATTCCAACGGAATCGGACCGTGCAAAGTCGTTGCTTCCAGCTGTTTTCTTGTTTGTATACTCACACGGCGGCTACGGGTATATCCACAGACCAGCATTGCATGTGCGAATTAATTCGAAAAAAAAAATGCTTGTGCGAATTTTCTTACTGTAGTACTACAGTCTACAAGCAACATCAGCGAAGAACCTATAAAGGGGGAGTTCCTCGAAATAGATTTTCGTCTCGCTTTATAAATAAAGATACAGATCAAAATAAACAAGAAAAACACGAATAACCTAAACTTACCACCGAAGACATTGAGCCGAGACCGCGGTGAACCGGGGCACCACGACGACGCCCCCAAGAGGGGACCACCGCATAGCACCGACGCCGCCAAGACCAATGGTCAAGGGTTTTCAACGAGAGCCCTGTCGCGAAGAAGGTATCCGCAACTGCGCCCCCAAGAGGCTAACGATACCCACACGCATCGCCGCCGTTGGTGTCGAAGCACTGAGTTTTCGTTTGGAAAAACCTTCGTACGGTTCCCCGACTTCCGCCACGCCCGTTGTCCCCGAGATAGGCCTCCGACACGTGATATGGGAGCTGCCGAAGGCAAAACGCTGCCAACACCAAAACCTCCCAATGCCTGCTCCTCGCCATCCACATGGCCGAAGAGAGAGACCACCACCACCATGTCGCTCGCCGTAGAATCGGCCGCGTAGTCCACCTTCCGGGGCCGCCACCCCGGCATCGAAAAACTCAACCAATGAGGCAAGGAACAACCCAGTGCATGGCCTGCGAGGCAGAGGATGTGACATAGCTGGAACTAGAAGGCGACAACAAAACAACCACTCGGAGGGGATGATCCTCCGCCGCTGTTGGCGATTTCCGACCGAACACAGCGACAGAGGCACACCGGACCTAGATAGGTCCGGCCATGCCCAAATCGGACCCGTAAAGCCTCCGCCGCCACGCTGCAGAAAACGGGTTGTCGACGCCGCTTTCCTCCTACTCACCTCGTGCCACACCCAGGGGTCGCCATTGGTGAAGACAACCAGGCCCAAACAAACCCAGATCTGGGCCTCCCGAGCACCACCGCTGGACTTCGCCTCTATCGATCCATCGCCACCTCCAGGGACATCGGGACCTGCACCTGTATGCCCGCCACCACTGCCTTTCATGTTCGTCGGGCCTTCGTCGGACGATGCCGCAACAACACACCATGCCAAGGAGAGACTGCCCCTGCCAAAACTCCTTCGCGGGGGAAGAACAAGACCGCTGGCACCGGCACCGCGCACATGGGCGGAGCCAGCTCCCGGCAACCCGAGGCGGCTGCCCGGGCTCGTCCAGCATCGCTCCACTAGCAATTAGCATAAGCAAGGTGCTTAACAGTGATACATACTGGGCAAAAGCTGGTTCCCGCTGCTGTATGCCTGTATGTAGTCTTTTGCCCATGCTCTTTGCCCAGGCTCCGTGCGTGAGCTGGCTCCGCCACTGACCGCGCAAGCTTTGGCCGGTAGCCCTCATCGGCAGCGATGGGAGGGGGTCGAGTAAGGGGAAGGGGAGGGCTCGTGGTGGCAGTTATCACCCCAGTCACCGTAGGGGGCGTCACGGAGCGAGTATAAAGGGGGACTTAGTCGTTAACTTGTGTGAACGTTTTTCTGACTACGCTCCTCCGAGTGAAGATTGAAGGAAAGACCACGTACGGATCGAGTGAATAGTTAAAGGAATAAACTGCATAAAAGAAGAGTTCATATAGCCTAGGCAAAGCACAAACATCCGCTTGTATTTGAACTTTCTCTAACTTATCAATACCATTTAGTCGATTTCCAAATAAATTCTTAGTATGTTTTGGGAGCTAGATTAAAAGCCGTATGGATTATACGGCACACTACTTTTGCAAACGTGCAATCTATGCATAAGTGTTGTATCACTAGTAGAAAACATGGCTTTCGTCCGGACTGCCCTGAAGCGATCCGTCCCGGTTCCCTTATGGACCGAGACTAATCTGAGCATTAGTCCCGGTTCGTTAGGATAAGACGCCGCACGGGGCTGCACCACGGTTAGTTCCGGGCCACGAACCGGGACTAAAGTGGTTTCGCGCCTGCCTCTAGCCTTTAGTCCCGGTTCGTGGCAAGAACCGGGACTAAAGGTCCATGCTTGTTTATATATTGCACTCCAGTCTCACAAGCTTGTGTGAGAGCTTTGTTTTTTCCCTCTCATGCATAAGTGATGTATGTTGCTTTGTTTTCCCCCTCTATGCACAAGAGGTTCTCGATGAAATGCATGTGAGCATGATGCCATCTGAGTTCACCCAAAACAAACATGATATGAAGTGCATGAGCCATACTTAAGTTTTCTCATCTTTCTTTCCTCCTCGATCGAGGTTAGCAACTTAATCCTTTCATTTTCCATTCATACAATGTCAGGGGGACGATCCCCAGGTACCCCAACCGGACAAGAAACTGGGCAGTCGGACCGCGTCCGGCTGACCAGATGCAGCCGGACAAGGCAAGACAGGCTGGCTATCGCATGGTAGCCGGATCAGCAAGAAGCAGCCGGCTACGGCGACGTAGCCGGAACCAATCAGTGAGACAGGACGGCGTGCGTATCAGTGCATGGTACGCCCTGTACGATGACAAGATCGGCAACCACCCGGCCATATCGAAGACTTTGCGGGGATGACGCAGGAACAGTGGCCCGATGCTGACGATAGGCTCGCATGGCGTCCACTGTGCCTGCGACAGCCATACCGCTCATACTCCGATGGGACACACCGTACCGGACACTGTAGATGACCAGCCGGCTGGGACCCGCCTGTGGGGCCCGCCTGTCGGACTGGCCAGTGAGACCGTTGCCTCTCTGCCTATATAAGGAGAGGCAAGGCCTCAGTAGTAAGGGTTGGTCTCATTGCATTTAAGGCAGTAGCTAGAGAATATAGCTTGAGGAGCACTTGTAGTTCGTATATCCCACATAGTCAGATCCGGCAGGAGTAGGAGCTTTACCTCATCACGAGGGCTCCGAACCTGGGTACTTCCTGCGTCCAGCTACGCTTGCTCGTATCCAATCCCGCCTGCGGACGCTGTCGATAGCTTCCCTGCTAGTCCCCACACCTCTATCTAACCTCTTCAGGTACTGCCGTTCCCAATACAACGACAGTTGGCGCCCACCGTGGGGCAGAGATGGCTTCGACCGGAGTCACGTTCCGCACGGGACCCCGCACTTCAGCCGGTGAGCGCGTAGCCTCCGGCCTAGTGCTCACACTCGGCAAATTCGACTGCATCATCGACAATGCTTCCTGCTTCGCCGGAACCTCCTTCCCCGCGAACGGGACCGTCCTACTATTCGGCGACCTCCCTGTCTACGTCGCCACCGTTCCGAAGCGTTTCCCTAGGGTAATCGTCTCTATCGCGGAGCTGTCGCATCCGGGAGGTAGCGCCTCCGTCGCATCCTGCGGCGTGGAGGTCATAATGGCTAGCTCCAGCTCTCACCCCTGCCAGCCGCGGGAGCGAGGCGCGGACGAGGTTGGAACTTCTGCCCCTCCACAGCCTCGGAACCCGGTGGAGGATGCCATTGATCGGCTCCTGACGCCGATCAACCTCGGGGATAACCCGGAGGAGGCGGAGTCCAACTTTGCCATGGAGAGACAGATCCTCCTCTAGGAGGCCATGGAGCTGGCGGCAACCCGCAAGCAACTCGAGATCACCCGGGGCGAGTATGACTGCATGCACGGCTTCACTCCGGCTACCGTGGAGCCGAGCCGACGCGGCCAGGTGCGGTGTCGGGGCGGCGATCTAGGCGGTAGGATGGAAAAGGATGGGGAGCCGGATCCCGCGCCCGCCCTCATCCGGCCCACCTACAGCATGCCCATCAAGAACCTGCGCGTGGCACGAGCCGCGGCAGAAGAACTGCCCAGTCTGGAGGGCGAGGAGCGAGCCCGCCAGCACGCTCGCGTGCAGGAGCTCCTCCGCATCGTGGACGAGCAGGCTGATGCCAACCGACAGATGCAGGAGGACCCCAGCTACTCTAGGGGGAGCAAGCTACCTGCCAACAACAGGGGCGCGCCGCACGACACCTAGCAGGCGTCCTCCCCTCAGCCGGCTAAGGCCCGCAGCAGGCGTCGCAGCTCTGGCAAGGGCCAGCCGCGCCAGGAGCAGACGGTGAATAGCAACCCGCCGCCTCCCCCTCCACCAACCGGAGCACCTAGACCCGCCGGTTCCCGTCTCTCGGGCCGGGTGGGAGAGCCCAACCCGGATTGTCCGGATGCCCGTGACCGCATCGAGCTCCTCGCTCAAGAGCGCGTCACGGAGGAAGAAGATTCTACCGGTCCCGTTTGTTTTGGACCCCGCATCCGGAACGAGCCGTGTACGACAGCAGGGACACCCCCAAGTACGACAGCAGCATGAAGCCGGAAGATTGGCTGATCGACTATGTTACGGCAGTCGGCATCGCCCATGGGAACAAGCGCACGGCCATGCGTTACGTCCCCCTTATGCTAACCTGGTCGGCAAGGACGTGGCTCAACATCCTTGTGCCCAATAGCATCAACGCCTGGCCAGACTTCGAGAAGGTGTTCGTCCGCAACTTCAACGGCACGTACAAGCGTCCGAGGCGCCCACACGACCTGGCCTTTTGCGTCCAGGGTGACCGCGAGACCGACCGCGAGTACCTCGCCAAGTGGACGGAGCTGCGCAACACCTGCGAGGGCATCCTGGAGAGCCAGGCCATCAGTTTCTTCATCGAGGGGTGCCGAGAAGGCACCATGCTTTGCCACCGGCTACTGTGTGACGAGCCGAAAACCATGGCGGAGCTGATGATGGTTGCGGACCAGTACGCCACGGCGGATGCCGCCATGAAGAAGCCCCTCCGAGTAAATGCTGACGGGCGTCCGACTCCTACGGAGCCGGCTCCCGACCGTCTGAGCAATCCGGCTGGCGAAGCCGGATCCGCCAGGCGCCATGACAACGACAACCGGTTCCATGGAGACCGCCAAGCCGGGCAGCAGAAGCCCCGCTACCACGCGCGGTAGGTCAATGTTGTGGAGGGTGCGCCCGACGCACCGGCCAACGATGCAAGGAGGCAGAAGCCACGGCTCACCTTCAACCAGATGTTTGACAGCCCGTGCAAGTCGCACAGCGGTCCCTTCAAACCGGCTACGCACACCACTCGGAATTGCAGCTGGACCCGCCAGCTAAAAGATCAAGGTAACCAGCCTCGTCTCCCCCCGCCCCTCCTGGTGGACCACCACCACTGGCTAGGGGAGCCGGCAGTGATGGTAACGGTGGCAACAACAACAACGGCTAACCCCAGTCACACGCCGCCTACCACATCTTCGAGACGGAGCTGGGCGACAAGCATAGCCGCAGGCGACGCTCCAAGGAGGTCAATGCCATCACCTCTCCGGTTCCCAAGTACCTGAACTGGTCGGAAACCCCCATCACCTGGAGCCGCGTAGACCAGCCGGAGCAGTTGCCGACTCTCGGGGGCTACGCCATGGTGCTCGACCCCCTCATCGTCTCCAATGCGCGCACCTGCCAATTCTCGCGCGTCCTCATCGACAGAGGCAGCAGCCTCAACCTCCTCTACCAGTCCTTGCTGAAGAAGCTGGGCATTCGCGAATGCGACCTGCGCCCGACTACGACAACATTCCACGGCATACTGCCGGGGCCAGCCTGCGCCCCGTTGGGGAAAATCCAGCTGGACGTCATCTTCGGGACTGAGGAGAATTTCCGCCGCGAGCCAATTTGGTTCGAGGTGGTAAACCTGATGAGCTTCTACCATGCTCTCCTCGGGCGCCCCGCCCTCACCAAGTTCATGGTCGTCCCCCACTACGCGTACCTCAAGACGAAGATGCCGGGACCCCACGGCGTGATCATCGTCGCCGGCTGCTTCAGGCGGTCGATGGAGTGCGCCTCAGCCGGTTCCAAACTGGCAGAGGCCCTCATCATAGCCAAGGAGAAGTGTGTGATCATGCGCAATGTGGCCATGGCCCAGCAGGACATGCCGGCTAGCAGCAAACCGGCTGGAGAAGGAGCTTTCCAGCCGACAAAGGAGACAAAGAGGATCCTGCTCGACCCCTCCGACCCGACTAAGTTCGTCACCATTGGTGCCGGCTTGGACAGCAAATAGGAAGGCGCGCTCGTCGACTTCCTCCCTGAGAATCATGACATCTTTGCATGGTCCCCCAAGGACATGCCGGGTGTGCCGAGGGAGTTCGCCGAGCACTCACTTCATGTGCGGCCGGATGCCAAACCGGTCAAGCAACCTCTGCGCCGGTTCGTAGAGGAGAAGAGGAAGATAACCGGTGACTAGATCACCCGGCTCCTTGCAGCCGGGTTCATCATGGAAGTATACCACCCGGATTGGCTGGCGAACCCAGTCCTGGTGTTGAAGAAAAACAAGACCTGGTGCATGTGTATCGACTACACCAGCCTGAACAAGGCGTGCCCGAAAGACCCCTTCGCCTTGCCCCGTATCGATCAAGTTATCGATTCCATGGCCGGCTGTGATTTGTTGTCTTTTCTAGATTGCTATTCCGGTTACAATCAGATCCGGTTAAACCCGGCTGATCAGATTAAGACATCATTTATCACCCCCTACGGGCTTTCTACTACGTAACCATGCATTTCGGTCTAAAGAATGCATGCTCTACCTATCAGCGCTGCATGCAGAAGTGCTTGCACTCGCAGATAGGCCGAAACATGCATGCTTATGTGGACGATGTGGTCATCAAGACCAAGGAGAAGTGCACCCTCCTCGAGGATCTGGGAGAGACATTTAGCAACCTCCGCCAGTACCAGATGAAGCTGAACCCGGAGAAGTGCGTCTTCGGAGTGCCATTCGGTCAACTCCTCGGCTTCCTCGTATCACAACAAGGCATTGAGGCAAATCCGGAGAAGATCGCGGCCATCGAAAGGATGCAGCCGCCCAGGAACCTGCTTGGAGTCCAAAAGTTCACCGAATGCTTGGCCTCCCTCAGCCGTTTCGTCAGCCGGCTAGGGGAGAAGGCACTCTCGTTGTACCAGCTGATGAAGAAGACGGACAAGTTCTCCTGGACTTTGCAAGCCGACACTGCGTTTCATGACCTCAAGCGCATGCTATCCACAACGCCGGTTCTAGCCACGTCGGCTAGAAAGGAGCCGATGTTGCTCTATATAGCAGCCATTAGCCGGGTCGTCAGCGTCGTCCTGGTGGTGGAGCGCCCCGAGGAAGGCAAGGCTCAGCCAGTTCAGAGGCCCGTCTACTACCTCAGCGAGGTTCTCTCCCTCTCCAAGCAGAACTACCCCCACTACCAGAAGATGTGCTACGGCGTGTACCTGGCATGCAAGAAGCTCAAGCACTACTTCTAAGAGCATCCGATTAAGGTCGTGTGCACCGCACCCCTTTCGGAAATCATCGGCAACAAGGACGCCACCGGCCGAGTCGCCAAATGGGCCATCGAGCTCGCCGCCTACTCCATCCAGTATGAGCCCCGGCTCACGATCAAGTCGCAGGCATTGGCGGACTTCCTCGTCGACTGTGCCGAGACCCAGTACCTCCCACCGGTTCCTGATTCGGACCACTGGAAGATGCACTTCGACGGCTCGAAGATGCTCGGGGGCTTGGGAGCCGACATCGTGCTCACCTCGCCCAAGGGAGACCGGCTGGAGTACGTGTTGCAGATCCACTTCAAGGCCTCCAACAACATAGCCGAATATGAGGCACTGGCGCATGGACTCCGGCTAGCCAAGGAGATCGGTATCAACCGGATCCTTTGCTTCGGTGATTCGGATCTGGTGGTGCAGCAAGTATCCAGAGAATGGGACGCCAGAGATGCAAACATGGCCGTCTACCGGTTCCACATCTAGAAGCTCAATGCCTCCTTCGACGGATGCGAATTCCATCACGTCCCCCGTGTCAACAATGAGGCAGCCGATTCGCTCGCCCGAATCGGATCCACCAGGCAGGCAATCCCACTAGGGGTTTCCTTGGAGCACCTGCGCAAGCCCTCCATCAACCCATCGCCAGAGTCAGACTCCATCGTCTGGGCAGGAAGCATTCCGGCTGACGGAGTAGCAGAAACGGAGCCGGCAGAGCCACCAAAGAAGAATACCCGCACCAACTCTGGCAAGGCAGTGCCCTCTGGCTCGCAAGACCCGGGGGTTGCTGGTTTGTCAAGCAGCTCGGGGGCTGCCGTCCCGGGTACGCCATCCGGACGACCCCCCAACATCCGTCAACCGGAGAGCGGGAGCATCCTCGTCATTCGGGAAGTGCCATCCTAGGCACAGCCCTTCATGAGCTACATCGCCAACAGAGAACTTCCGGATGACGAGGTGGAGGCCAGGCAAATCCGGCGCCGCGCGCACACGTACACCATTATCAACGGCGAACTGTACAAGCGCAGCGTATCCGACATTTTTGAAAGGTGTGTCGATGTAGACACGGGCTACTGGCTACTCAAGGACATACACCAGGGCGAGTGCGGGCACCACGCTTCGTGAAGGGCGATAGTCGCCAAGGCGTTTCGCCATGGTTTCTATTGGCCCACCGCCCTCGAGGACACTGAGCAGCTGGTCCGAGCGTGCAATGGGTGCTAGCGCTTCGGGCAGCTCAGGCACATGCCAACTTCGGTACTCAACACCATACCGATCACCTGTCCCTTCACGGTTTGGGGCCTCGACATGGTCGGTCCCTTCAAGCGAGCACGCGCGGGTATGACCCATCTGCTGGTGGCGGTGGATAAATTCACAAAGTGGATCGAGGCCAAGCCTATCCGGGAGCTGGACGGGGCGACAGTCGTCACCTTCTTCACCGACATCTTCAACCGGTTTGGCTACCCCAACAGCATCATCACCGATAATGACACGAACTTCGCCAAGGGGGCCTTCGCCCGGTTCTGCAGCAACAAAGGCATCCGGCTGGACCATGCTTCCGTCGCACACCCACAGTCCAACGGGCAAGTCGAAAGAGCAAACGGCTTGGTGCTAGCCGGTATCAAGCCCCATCTCATTGAGCCATTGGAGCGGTCACCCGGATGTTGGATCGAGGAGCTTCCGGCTGTGCTTGGAGCCTCTGCACCACACCGAATTAATCAACCGGCTACACACCGTTCTTCCTGGTCTATGGATCGGAGGCCGTCCTCTCCGCGGACATCGATTTCGACTCACCGCGCAAGCTCCTATACGACGAAAAAGCCAACCAGGAGGCGCGGGAGGACGGAGTGGACCTCCTGGAGGAGGCCCGCGAGCTGGCTCTATCCAGGTCAGCCCTGTACCAGCAGCGACTACGCCGCTACCATTCAAGCCAGATCCGCCCAATCGCGTTCTGCGAGGGCGACCTGGTTCTCCGGCTGGTGCAAGACACGAAGGGCATGCACAAGTTATCGCCACCCTGGGAGGGCCCCTTCATCATCAGCCGGGCGCTGCCCAATGACTCCTACTACCTCATTGACGTGCAGAAGCCGTGCAAGAACAAGATGGACAAGTCAGACAAGGAGACCGAGCGTCCCTGGAACGCGGCCTTGCTGCGCCCGTTTTACACCTAGTCGCCATGCAGTGTATGTATCCCGCAAACCCTATGAATGAAAATGCGGACCCCTACGAGATGCTCGGGGGCTCCTTGCTAGAAATGAGTTTTCGCATCTGTTTTCCGGTTCTGATTTTCCGGCTCCGGCAACCCCTACCCGGGGGCTCGCCCGCTGGCCGGGCCTGCTAAGTCAACAAACCGACTGAGTAGTGTGCGACGATGTCAGAGGCCCACTCTTCGTCCCAGCTATAGACCGCAACCCGGCTGTCCGGCTAGCAAGAGCAAAAGCCCGAGGCATCCCACACGAAAAACAGGAGGAGACGCGACAGACCGGGCGTCCCGGCCATGCGACTAGCTTAACCCAATGTGGTTACTAAGCCGTTAGTACCGTGCGCGATGTACTATCAGCTCCCTTCGATTCCGGCTGTAGGCCGCAACCCGGATGCCCGGCAAGGATGCAGCGAAAACAACAGAGCACACGGGAAAGCGACCAAGTGTCCAGAGAGGAGCAAGCTAGTTTTCGAAAAAACAAATCCGTCCTTCATCTACAATTTGGCAGACTAACCTATTAACCTGTGAGTATGTATATGTATATTCCTGTACGACTACCTCGAGTCAGAATTTAGGAAAGGAGAAGAAGATTCGAAGTCCTTGCCTTCATCAAGCGCTCTGAATCTCGGGGGCTACACCCACTGGGTGCGCTCGCGCGCCCCCAGTGGAATCTTGTAGTTCCTGACTGGCTAAGGGCGTTTAGCCGGCCGTTCGGAGCCCAGGTGAGGGCAAGGGCAGGAGGAAGAGAAGGCAAGAAAGATTCGAAGCACCTGCCTACACTAGTTACTCCGAATCTCAGGGGCTACACCTAGTGGGTGTGCTCGCATGCCCCCACTGGAATGTTAGTTCCCCCGGCTGAAGGTGTTCAGCCAGCAAAAGCAGCCGACTAAGACGAGTCTAGTCGGATAAAGTTAGAAGACGCGGGAAAAAGAAGGAAGATTCGAAGCACCTGGCTACGCCAGCTACTACGAATCTCGGGGGCTACACCCAGTGGGTGCGCTAGCACGCACCCACTGGAGGTGCAGTTCCCCAGCTAAAGGTGTGTAGCCGGATGAAGTAAGCTGGACAAAGTCAACCGACGAAATTTTGAAAGAAAATTCAAAGCACACAAGTTGAAGGAAACTCAAGCAAGTTCAATATTAGCGAGCAAAGGAGAAAGGGAGACGAAGCTCCCATAGGTTTACCCGGTGTCAGAGACAGCCGGTACAGATAGAGAAGTTTCAAACAGAACTAAAACAAGACAAATACACCCGGCATCCCAGGGCAACGACTAAGCGGCAGGACCCTTGCCGTGAGGAGCATCTTGGCCGGCAGAAGCTTCAGGCGAAGGAGGAGGCGCGGAGCTCAATCCGGTTCCGGCGCCCGCAGGCGGCTCTGTCGGGCCTTCCACATCAGGAGTACCGACGGACTCCGAGTCGGTGAGCACCTCGTCAGGGTCCACGTAGTCGGCGATCTTGATGGTGGACCCTCGGAGCTCTGGATGGGCCTGGCGGATGGCGGCAAGATCGGCGCCGGCACGAAAGCCTCCGTCGATCTTCTCGACACGGGCGTCCTTGTACCAGGAGAGCATGAGGGCAAGAGCCATCTCCGCTCCGGCTCACGCCACCAAGTCCCGCAGCCGGTCCACCGCAGCCGGCACCTCCCCCACCTTCGCAGCCAGCTGCGCCATCGTCTCTGGAACCAGAGCCTCCGGCCACAGGAAGGAGAAGACGTCCCGTGCCGCTTGACGAAGGTTAGCATCTTCTTCGCCAAGAAGGACGACGAGCTCATGGGCCGTCGGCTGCGCTCCTGGCCAGTTCTCCTGTAGTCGGTTGTAGGCCAGCAGGTCTATGCCGGGATAAAACGCTGTCAGAAATGAGGGTCAGATCCGGTTACTAGATCCGGAAAAGAAGAACTCACCCTTAGCCGTGTGGCCAACCTGCATCAGCTCCTCCACCAGAGCCTTCTCCTTCGTTGCTAACCGTTTGATCTTCTTCTCTTGGTCCTTGTTCTGGGCCTCGAGAAGGTTGAAGGCTTCGGTCCGGCTGGCGAGTGAGGCGTCGTGCTCCTTGATGGTGGCCTCCAGGCCGTCTACCCTCACGTGCCAATCCTTATTATGCAGCCGCAGAGTAGAGTTGGACTTGCTCAGCCGGTCGTTCGCTTTCTTCAAGCAATCGATCTCGCGCTGAGCACACACGAGGATGGCTACGACAAAACCGGCTATCAGTAAAAAAAAGAGCAAGACGGATGAAGCAAACTTACTCTAGGAAGTCCCGTTGGTAGCAGCAAGCTTCTGCTCTAGGGACCAGTTCCTGCCGGCTGCGGCCTCCAGCAGCCGGATCTCCTTCACCGCCAGCTCGAGTGTGGCGGCGAGGTCCGTTAGCGAGGCGACGGAGGAAGCGTCGTCATCCACGGCGTTGACGACCAAGGATTCCTTCGCGGCAACCACCGCCATCCTCCACTCCTCCCCTGGCTCCTCATCAGAGTTATCATCACCGACAACTACGAGCTCCTTGACGGTAGCGGCCCCCCGCGTGCCCGCGGAAGAGCCATCTGGCTAGGAAGACTCCACCTCCGGCTGGGGACCCTCTGATCTGGCTGGGGCAGCCGGTTCAGCTCGAGGCGGAGGTGGATGCGGTGCCTCGGATGAAGGAGGGGCGCTGGCAGACGCAGTCGGAGCGGCGGGCGGCGACCCGGTCGGTGCTCGAGCCGGGCTCGCGGCTCCGAAGGAAACCAGCGTGCTAAGAGGACAGAAGAAGAGAGGGAAGAAAGAAAAGAAAATAAGCCAAGGGCAGAAAGGGAGAAAAAGAAGCAGGCGGAAAATGATGAAGGAAAGGGAGGAAGGACATACCCCGGCAAAACTAGAGGCGGCCCCTTCCGCCGGCCAAGGTGGCTCGACGGTAGGGCGCTGGTCCGGCTCCTCTTGGGGGCCGGCTCCGCCGCGGCAGGCCGATAGGAGCCGGAACGGCTGGAGCCACTCCCGCCAGCTTCGTCGTCTGTCGTAGGGCGCGGTGCCGGATCAGTGTTCGGCGCGACCTCCTCCTCCTCATCAACCTCCGGGTGGGGGTCGACAGCTGGGTCGTCGTTCTGGCTGGGGAAGGCATCCCCATCCCTGTTCGACTCCTAGCCGGACCGCCGAGCGCGCGGCTTGGGCAAGTCAGGCGTGAACTCCTCAAGGGGAGCCTCACCCTCCTCGCGAAGGATGCAAGGAAACATCTATCAAATATAAAAGATTAGTCGGATAAAACAAGAGAGAAGGGCAAGAAGTACGAAAGAAAAAATCTGGCTAGAGGGACCTACCCGGGGCGCGCGGTTCTCCCGTCTGTAGGGCGCCAGACTGAACTTCCAGCCCTCCGGCAGCCGCTCCTTGGTGATCGTCCACACCTACTCCTTCAGGTTGTGGTAGCAGGGATCACGGCGCGACAGCCGGGTCGGGTCTAGCCGGCCAGAGTAGAAACACATCTTGTGCGCTCGCTGCTGCAACGGCATCATCAGCCGGGACATCCAGCTGAGGGTGACGTCCAGGCCGGTCAGCCGGCAGTGGACGAGGGAGCGCATGCGTTTTAGCATCGAATACGACTCCGCCTTGTCGCCGTAGATCTTTAAGTCCCAGTGCAGCCGGCCGGACTCGACATCCTAGAAGGCTGGAAGATTGATCCGGTCGATGTTGGTGAGGTCCTTGACATAGAAGTACGACTGCTGCCACAGTCATACCGTGTCGTGCAGAAGAAACTTGGGGTAGCCGGTCTGCGCGGGGAGTAGATGGAGGCGCCGCCCCAGACGACTAGTGGCCCTTGCGTGAACTGCACCTGCGGCCGGACTCGGAAGAGCCGACGGAAGAGCCCGAGATCCGGATGGATCCCGAGGTAGCTCTCGTAGAACACCATGAAGTGCGCCGGTGTGCCGATTGCGTTGGTGCCGAGGTGGTGGAGGCGGAGGCCGAAGAACGCCAAGAAGGTGAGAAAGAAGGGATGCACCGGCAACACGAACCCGCATGACAAGTGCGAGAGAAAGATGACCCGCTCCCCCTACGCAGGGTGCGGCGACACCTCTCCCGACGGCGCAAGCCGCACCACCACTTCCTCCTCCCGCGGGAGAACGCGGGTTGCACGATACTTCTGAATCTGATCCTCGGTGACGGAGGAGCCGCACCAGGCCCCACGGTCGGCTGCCATCTCCGGTTGGCAGGGGGAGCGGCGACGGAGGAGTGGCGGTGGCCCGTAGCATCGGCGATGACGAGCGGGCGACGCAGCGGGCTACAGCGAAGGAAAGAGGGAGCACAAAAGGCAGGGGCGCGGAAGGGAAGGGCAACTGGCAGCGGGGGAGCGAAGGAAGGGAACTGCCTCCCCCGTGGCGTCCCTTTAAAGGGCCAAAAGAGGAACCGCCCATGATGCCACGTGGCGGCCATCCAGGCAACCCCACCCCAACCGCCGCCCCAGATACCGTGCGCCGACGCGGGATGCGCAGAAGATCCGGGAGCGAGAACCGAAGTGCTGGGTAGCAGCTTCCCGAGGCGACGTGCGACGGGACGTTACGCTGCCCGCCGTAGTGCAATGATGGCGCGTGCACGTGTGGCCGGCGTCAGCACTAACGTCATGGGTAGCGCAACCGCCAGGCACAGCCGGACACAAATTCAAAATCAGGAGGGAGCGCGCGCACATATCGCCTAAGGGCGGAATCCACACGTGCTCGGGGGCTAGTGTCAGGGGGACGATCCCCAGGTACCCCAACCGGACAAGAAACTGGGCAGTCGGACTACGTCCGGCTGACCAGATGCAGCCGGACAAGGCAAGACAGGCAGGCTATCGCATGGTAGCCGGATCGGCAAGAAGCAGCCGGCTACGGCAACATAGCCGGAACCAATCAGTGAGACAGGACGGCGTGCGTATCAATGCATGGTACACCCTATACAATGACAAGACCGGCAACCACCCGGCCATACCGAAGACTTTGCGGGGATGACGCAGGAATAGTGGCCCGATGCTGACGACAGGCTCGCACGACGTCCACTATGCCTGCGACAGCCATACCGCTCATACTCCGATGGGACACACCGTACCAGACACTGTAGATGACTAGCCGGCTGGGACCCGCCTGTGGGGCCCGCCAGTCGGACTGGCCAGTGAGACCGTTGCCTCTCTGCCTATATAAGGAGAGGCAAGGCCTCGGTAGTAAGGGATGGTCTCATTGCATTTAAGACAGTAGCTAGAGAGTACAGCTCGAGGAGCACTTGTAGTTCGTATATCCCACATAGTCAGATCCGGCAGGAGTAGGAGCCTTACCTCATCACGAGGGCTCCGAACCTGGGTACTTCCTGCGTCCAGCTACGCTTGCTCGTATCCAATCCCGCCTGCAGACGCCGTCGATAGCTTCCCTGCTAGTCCCCACACCTCTATCTAACCTCTTCAGGTACTGTAATACATGTGTCGATGTATACATGTGTCGATGTATAGTATTGGTCATTTCTCTAGATCTTCTGTAATGTTTTTTCATAAACTCAATTATATAATACAGATGAGCCGGCAATGGATGTATGATGACAAACATACTGGCGACACTACAAGAATCTGGACGATCCATGACGTTTTTTATGACGTGGCCTAAAAACATCGCAGATTCCTGACGTTCTAGAACATTTCATCACAACGAGCTCCAAGCCCCTCCAGCCAGGTTATCCATGACGTTCCTTGGCTTCTTCATGGCAAATTCATCGCAGATTTCATCCCAGGCCCTGAAGTCCAGTTTGCCATTTCGTCTGGTGCCAAATTCATCGTGGATTTCGTCATAGCACATGTTCAACTCTTTTTTTCATCTACCTTCTCCTCCGTGCTTCAACCCCACCTGTTAGCGCACTATGCACGGTAGCACTTCAGGAAATCTAGGGGTGCTTGTTTAGCCGGTCCCACATGGCAGTCTGTTTGATCAAAATTTGCATGCAGTGCATGGCTAGTTCACGCGCTAGTTCCAAAAAAGCCCGTTGATCCAAACTTGAAGTGGCAGTTCTGCTTCTTCTCCGTCATCTCTCGTCTCCTCGCAATGGCAGTTCTGCTTCGTCTCCCTCATCGATCTCTTCTCCTCTTCTTCTTCTCCTCGTCTCCCTGTTCTTCTTTCTTCCTCGATCAACCGGAACCATCCCCACACGGAAGCCATGGCCAGCAGCTGGATGAAGAGGAACTGGTCCGATCTCTTGGGTAACCCACTTCGCAAGATCGCTAACTACTTGCTAGAGAAAGAGGAGTACGTCGACACATATGCTTCTTGTCGAGAAGTCTGTACCGATTGGCGCCGCACTTTAAAAGTGCCCGAATTCCATCTTAACAACTGGATCAAGATAGATCACACACTTCTAGACGTCGGCGGCTTCACCTTCCTCAACCTCGCCACTGGTCATTGCTTCATGATGAATCTAATAGACGCCCATCGCAGGTTCACATTCACATCATTCGATATATACATATATATAACACTCATTTATTTGTATTTTCCATTGTAAACATCTTAGTGCTAACTTTCCTATTCTTCCAAAGATTCTACTTCGTCGGTGTTTCTCGTGACGTCATCGTGCTTGCTCAGAGGGTGGAGCCATACAAGATTCGGCTTCTAAACCCAATCACTCATAAGTCCAACACTGAATTTCAAGCACAAATACAATCTCATGTGCTACTATCTGTCGTCATGACGAAGTCCCCAACCATGGTGTTCGTTTGCATGAATTATCCCTAGATTATTGCATGGACCGATGAGAGCACCCCAACGGGGCAATTCAATGAATCATTTGAAGAAGGAATGTATGCGCCACCACCCGATGTGCTTGACGGCATTCCGAGGGGAAGTATATGCATTAATTGAGAATGGAGACATCATGTCGACCAACATCCAGTTAGAGCAGCACATGATTTCACCAAAGGTCAACCGGTGTTGTACCGGGTGGACACGGAGAACCGCTCTCTCGAGGCCGTCAGTGACATTGGAAGTCGTGCCCATTTTGTTGATTTCCATCGGTCTATCTCCATCGACACCAGGTAGCACCGCACAGTAAAACCTGGTTGCATATACTACGTAAATTATATTATACTATACAATCATGATGATCATGCCTAGGAAGAGGAACCAACAATGGTGTTTCATGGCTTAGGTCATCATTAGATGGAACATACGCCGATGCCTTACCCTCTGGATGAGATACTGAAAACACACTACATACAAAGAGAGTTCAATGAATATATGATGCTGCACTCGGGAGCCGACGACAACGAAATATATAGGACAGAATGAATCCTATATTCATCCTAGGTTATTTGCTAGCATTTTTAGGTCTATTCAAAGTAGAAATTTATATTGGCTTTATATTATTTCAATCAGCAGTATGCGTATTACCTTTCAGATAAAATTGTAATGTATTTAATTTTAGTACTTTCAAAATTCAAAGTATTTATTTTTAGTAGCTTCTTTCAAAATTCTCTGTGTTAGCTTTTAGAATTATGTGCACATACTATGTTAAAACTTTTACAATCACAGTACTCAAGTTGTAATTACTGACTCAAAAAATCTAACGGAGATCAGAGTCTCATGGAAATCTCTCGAACTCACGACGAGGGACACTCTTACGAGCAGCCCAAACGACCGGAATGCATGTGGAAAGGAAATCTTTCAGAATTCTTTTGAACTCATAATTCTTTGTAGTAGCTTCCAGTTCACACAATCATAACCATACCCGGCAAAATCTATCAAAAGTAGACTAAACAGGCAAATATATTATATATATACACTAGGTTTCAAACGACTAATAATTAACTATTCCAGAATATGTCATACTAGTTTAACTTAACTGTTCTCAACCACAACAACACTCTAGATGGTATCGAACACAAACTTCACGTCCAACATCTCTTCTATGGTCTTCTTGCTAGTGATTAGCACGGCTTGTCCAACCTTTAGATCATCTTCACTCTGGTGGAATTTCTTCCACCCCTGATTGCTGAAGACGGCATGACCATTTGGGCCAGTCTTGTATGCAATTGGGGTGATGTCAAAATCTCCTAGCTGTACTGTAGCCATGCCATCATCAGGGATGCCCATGGAGGAAACCACTTTTGTAGGTAATCTTTGCGATGCCGCGCCATGGATTAAAAAGAAGAAGTAATCATGTCAGACGACGACCACCACAAGTTATATATGGATCCATACAAGGAACAAACAAAAGGTAGTTGCCATACCATCTTATGTTGGACAAGATTTGTCCTTGTCAAACGGGTCACAAATGGAACCCCGATGAAGGTGTTGATTGGTGGTATGGTATCTAGGAGGTGTTCCATCTCACCATCGGTAAGGTGGCATCTTTGGGCGACAACGGTAGATTCATATACGTCTTCCTCGCCACCAAGACCATAGATATAGAGAACAGTTATCCTTGGCTCGGGTCCTATCAAAGAAAAACATAACATTTCTTCCCCGGTAAGATCGTTCTATGTAATGAATTGCTTCCATCCTTCACCTCCCATGATAGTCATGTTCTTTCTTTTCTCGAGGTCAATATTGTAGGTGCGCCCAAGCACCTTATAGGGCACACTCTTACATCCAGTTGTGGATATATTGAACATGAACCTTGAAGTGCATGGCACAGTCTATGCACCAAAAACAAAAGAATCAGACATTAAACAAACGGTTACAGACTTACAGTGTAGTTTGAAAGAAAATTGTTTGTTACCACTTACGACTGAGTTCTGAAACCCCTCTGACTCTGACAAGTAGATACAAAAGGACATGCCCGATGACAACCTGGATTCGCAATTGCTCTTGCATACTAGACACGACCCCACATCATGTTAGGCAAAAATGATGAATGTCTAAATGATATATGGAACTAAAATCCCAAAGAAATAGACTGTATATATACATCAAACGTATTATAATTTTAACACCTGAGTTGGGATCCTAGTTTTCTTAGCTTTAGCGATTCTAACAACCACAACATCAAGTGCTCTGAACCTCGCTTTCTTAGGTGTCTTGACAAGTTGCTTCACATTGTCATCAGATACTTGGAACCTCGCTTTCTTAGGTCTCTTGACTACTGGTTGATTCACATCATGATCATCATCATCATCATCATCATCATCATCGGATGTGACATCTATTAAGCCAGCGTTGGTTGTAGAAATCTAAATGGACATTGCAGTAATTAGAATGTTTTGTTTTGATGATGTACAATAGGTTTAACTACTATCTTAGAGTCAATAGCAACAATTTTAAAACATGCATTTTGATGCTATGTTGTACGGTAGGCTCCTTCTGTATCAGCCCTTCCATTTTGCAGTATTCACAGTTTCTACAGGCGCCTCTTTCTAATTCTCCCCTTGACAGTGCATCCATTTGGAGACTTGCTAACTAGAAGAATCAAATAATAATTAGTGAACACCAAAAATCAAATCTAAAAGAATATGGTTTGGTCACAACTACAAGCATCATCCAATGAGATGAATCTGTATATACCAAGGAGCATGTACAACCATAGTGGCCATGCAAAGATAGTAAGTAGATTCCTATCATCCCATCAATAGTCAAAGTGCCACATTTTCATCATTGACCAGTTGTAAAGAGTGAAAATTATAAGATTATCCCTTAGCACTACATAGCTATGAAAAACATCAATTTGGTGGGCGTCATACTAATAAAGCACACAAAAATTAATGAGATAATCGAACATATAGCAAGAAACATGCACAACAAATGTGTTTGTACAGAACACGTGCTATATGCACATTATCCCATGGACATAGATAGTGCCACACTTTAATCATTGGCCAAATGGATGTGAAGAGAAGACAATGACCTACATCAATATATAATGTGGGCTCCATAGTAAGATAGCACACACAAGTCAATAAGATGAATATGTATCTACCAAGGAGATGTAGAGCCATAGTGGTTGTACAAAGATAGTAAGTAGATGGAGGTCATCCCATCAACATGCTAAGTGCCACATATTAGTCATTTGGTCAGTTGTAAACAGTGAAAACCATAAGATTATCAATCAGCACTAACATATAGCTATGAATAACATCAATTTGGTGTGCCTCATACTAACAAAGCACACATAAATCAATGAGATAATCGAGCATATAGCAAGAAGCATGCACAACAAATGTGTTTGTACAGAACATGTGCTATATGCACATTATCCCATGGACACAGATAGTGCCACACTTTAATCATTGGACAAATGCATGTGAAGAGAATACAATGACCTACATCAATATATAATGTGGGCTCCATAGTAAGATAGCACACGCAAGTCAATGAGATGAATCTGTATCTACCAAGGAGATGTAGAGCCATAGTGGTTGTACAAAGACACTAAGTAGATGGAGATCATCCCATCAACATGCTAAGTGCCACATATAGTCATTGGTTAGTTGTAAACTGTGAAAATCATAAGATTATCCATCAAAACTAACATTTAGCTATAAAAACAACAATGTGGGTCATTAATTTGGCGACTACTTCAAGATCATCTAGTGACATAGACAGCAACGCCGCTGCTCTGCCCTAGAACAAGGTGGTGACGCTGAGGCCAAGATCCATCGCCGGCGACCTAGATGGAGCACTGATGTGGTGAACCTAGAACGAGGAGGTGATGCGGTGAACCTAGAACGTGGAGGTGATGCGGTGAACCTTTTACCTTACCCCTGGCAACGGCGCTAGAAAATAGCTTGATGTCTACGCACTTCTATTCTTGTAGACAGTTGTTGGGCCTCGAAGTGCAGAGGTTTGTAGAACAGTAGCAAGTTTTCCCTTAAGTGGATTACCCAAGGTTTATCGAACTCAGGGAGGAAGTGTTCAAAGGTATCCCCTCTCAAGCAACCCTGCAATCAAGATACAAGAAGTCTCGTGTGTCCCCAACACACCCAATACACTTGTCAGGTGTATAGGTGCACTAGTTCGGCGAAGAGATAGTGAAATACAAGTGGTATAGATAATTATAAGTGGTAACGGTGATAGGAAATAGCTTGATGGCGTGGAAAAGACTAAAGTAAAACTGAAATAAAGATGGAAGCAAGCAAACATGTAACAGATCTAGTAGCAAACGGTGTTTCAATGCTTAGAAATAAGGCCTAGGGATCATACTTTCACTAGTGAACACTCTCATATAAATATATTCGTCTTTATGATACTACGCTGAACTACTCTCCGGTTGGACACTCTAATCGATGGTAGGGCTATAACAACACACCTCAAAGTTCATCTTTCCCATCTAGATAACCCCACACTGTCACCTTGAGCTCTAGATGGTTCCAACAAACACCACAATTTCATAGACACATCCAACTCCAAATATAACTCATAACAAGTATTTCTAATCTATAGCCTAAGTGCCACCATGGTGTGCACGCTGTCACTTTCACACACACATGGGGAGAGCAGAGATCTATTAAAGCACTTGAGTAGCAAGGTAGATCTACTTAATTACAAAGCTCATGATCACAATATGATCATGCATAGAGAGAGAGATGAACACATAGCTACCGGTAGAACCCTTAGCCTCGAGAGAGAACTACTCCCTCCTCATCATGGGAATCAGCAACGGTGATGGAGATCGATGGAGATGGCTCCAGGGGCACTTCCCCATCCTGGCAGGGTGCCGGAACAGAGACTTTCTGTCCCCCGAATCTCCCCTTCGGTGGCGACGGCGCTGTAGAACTTTTCGCGGCTAGAGGCTGGATGATTTAGGGTTTTTGCATTAGGAGGCTCTTATAGGCGAGAGGGGAGACCGAGGGGGTGCCGGAGGGACCCACACCACCCCCGGCGCGGCCTGGCCTGGCCCGTGCCACCAGGTGGTGTGGCCACCCTCTGGCCCTCTTCGTCTCGTATTCTGGCTCCAAGTGTCCCCCGGTAAAATAATAACTTTGGCTTTTGTCCCGTCCAATTCCGAGAATATTCATTTTCTGACTTCCTGGAACCAAAAACAGCAGAAAACAGGCAGTTGGCACTGTGGCTCTTGTTAATAGGTTAGTCCAAGAAATCATATGAAAAGTACTCCAAAGTATGGACAAAACATAAGAAAGTAGATATAAAAAAAGCATGTAACATCAAAAATTATAGATACGTTTGCAACGTATTATCACTGAGGAGGGGAGGGGAGGCGATCCGGCCGTCGTCGGAGAGGGTTTTCCCAGCGCTAGGAGGTGAGTGGATTTGGGCGAGTGTGGAAGGGACCCGCAATACCCAACGACAGGTAGGGCCCACGCTGGAGCTCATGAGTGGCCCCATAATGAGCCGTTGCACCGACCGCACCTCACCAGACCACACGGTGCTGCGCCGCACGGCACCGCACCGCACAGCCGCTGTCACTTCTGTCACATCTCTGTCGCTGTCGTTGCCATATCTCGGCTGCCATGGGGATACGCGAGCTGGCAGGAGGGGGCGACATTGTGGACCAGGTAAATTAGGTGTTGCTCCGTCCCTGAATCTGTTCTAGCTAGGGTTCTAGCAGTTAGGGGAATTTAAGAGTTGCCATCACTTGTTCTGCAAAGTTGGGTTGGAATTGATCGGGCGTTGCCAATTTCCATCCTAGATCAAGAGATTGGTGGGAAGGAGCTAGATCCTAGTTGGAGATGCTAGTGCAACCATGTTCCTGCTAGGAAGGTTTCCTCCTATGGTGCTGACATTGGTAGAATTTTTTTAGGTTGTCCAGATGAGGTTTGTTGTTACTTGTACTTGATGGACAACCCATGGCCAGCACAGATGCAGAGGATGCTTGCCCAGCTATGTAAGAAGGCAGATGATAAGATGATGATTGAGTTGAGGCTGGTAGATAGAGACACGGATCTGCAGATATCTAAACTAAGGTTGAAGAAAATGAGAAAAGAAATGGAATGCAAGCATGTTTGGTTCATGATGATGCTTAGTGTGGCAAAGACTTTAGGGTGTGTTCTTCTTTTTGTTGATGGCAATTGTGGAAATAAGTATTCAATTATGTATGTATTCTTCTTCCTCTTGGTTTTGACATTTTAGTTAGCTATCTAGCTAGTCAGTTGTTTTCAGTATTCATGAGATGTCTTTAACTTGTTGTACAAAACTTGTTGCAACTAGGAAAAATCATGGTTGCAAAAGTAATGTGTATTTATCTTTTGTTGATTTCAAATGTGCTACAACCAGGAACAATAACCATGGATTTTATATATTGTTGCAAAACCAGGAACAATCGCGTGTGTGTTTCTCAAAGATTCACACTAAACATATATTTTGAAAGGTCAGAAATATGTGCAACTAGGAACAATCATAACAAACAACTTAAACGGTACTAACAATATATACAGGTACTAGTTAAATAGGTTCGATCACAACCACCACATACTACTAGTAGTAATTAATTACACAACCCAAACGATATAATATAACAGTACGCCCATTACATACACAGGAGATAGCAACAGGCAACAGGCAATAGGAGGCAGCAGAGCCAATAGGAGGTGGCAGCAGAGGCAATAGGAGGCGACTGCAGGAGGTTGCTGAGGCAACAGGAGGTAGCAGTTAGGGCCACGGAGCAATGTGACCGAGGTTGGCATACTTGCTTAGGTAAACCATGAAGGCAGCGTGCTTGGCCTTTGTATGATTCGCATGCCACTGTCCTCCACATGCAATGCCCCCCGCATGCATGATGCTATTAAAGTCTTCCGCAATCCTTCTTACGCAGAAGGGACACCTATACTTGTTTGGACCTCAGCGCAAGGGAAACCTCACATTCCTCATCTGATTCAAGATGTGGCGGCTTTTTGCGTGCCCGGACCACATACTTTCACCGACACCGCTATCTCAATCGTGCGAATTAGCAAGTAGAGAGAAGAAGTCAGTGAATGAAAAAAATTACTCTCGTGTCAAAATCATGAGATCAAACTAGGATTAAAGGGCTGTGTTGAGAGATTAAGTTTAGCATGTGCGCACAAGTTGAACCAGTTTTTGAACAAACTTGTCCATCAAACATATATCTGTTTGCATACATATATGATAAAAAAGTGCTACGTAAAATTATATTGATCTTTCAAATAATTTGAATGAATCTCTACAAGTTTTAGTATATAAAGATACATCCAAATTTTAACAAAATCGAGACATCCTTTTCAGGACATATGGACTAATTCTTTCCATTTATCTTATCAGTAAATTGGTAAAATAAAAAGAAGTTATGACTAGTTAGTTTTATTCAGTTTGAACATGGCATAAATAGGAATTTATTTTCTCCTAAATATATACTCACTGTATTATGAAATTAACAATTTGTTTCCCTAAACAAATAACAGAGATGAACTACACAGAGAAATTTAATTTATCAGCATTATTTTAATGCATATGTTCATATCAATACAGATCTTACTATAACAGAGATTGGATAACATCCATGATCCAGTACTTAACATATATACTCCCTTAAGTTAAAATTATACTGTTCTTTCAAATAATTTGAATGAATATCTATACAAGTTTCAATATATATATAGATACATCCAAATTTTAATAAGAAAACTGAGACATCCCTTTTTAAGGACAAATGGAGTAATTTTTTCCACCCATCTTATCAGTAAATTGGCAAAACAAAAAGAAGTTATGACTACAACATGGTATAAATAAGAATTTGCTTTCTCCTAAATATACTCAGTTAATTAGGAATTTAACAATTTGTTTTCCTAAATATAACAGAGATGGGCATTTATCTGCATTTTAATACATCTGTACATATACGTACGTAACTTACTATAAAACGGAGATGAACTTACTAAATAGTTTGTTAAGTTAATTTTAACAAGGTTTCAATAAATTAGACATTGGCTTTTAGTTACAAAATAATAAATTCTGTTAATGTAATCAGGAGCTCGTATGATTACTATATATATGTGACTTCTATGATACAAATCAAACTATACATTGGATAGCATGAACACAACTTAGATAGGAGATCTGAACTCTACATGAAATTATATCACTAGAAAATATCGATCAAAACGACCAGCAAAAGATGAGCATAGAACTACTAGGGGAAGATCAAATCAAACTATAAAATGTGCGACTGGAATGACTAGGGGCAGATCAAAACGACCAACAAAATAGTTAATCAAACTCTACAAGATCAGAAAACCCCTATAAATTAAAATATGAACAGTAAAATAAGAAAACCTCATTCATAGTTCAGATCTAATTACCTCTGCTTCTCCGTCGCTGGGTTCTTGCTCGAATGCGAGCGGATCCATACGTTCTTCATCCTCGCTGTCGTCAAAGTAATCATAGTCCACCTGCACCGCCACCAGATCTGCAGCCGCTTCCTCTTTGACCTTGTTATCTGCTTCCTTCTCGATGATGGCATTGGCCGCCTCCTTGTTGATGATGACCTTGGGGTCCTCGGCGACCACCGGTCTTGATCTCTTCAGCTTCGCGAGAAAACGATCTCGTACTTATTGCTAGGGTTTCCTTCTGTTCTTTGGAGTGTGGAAGATTGAGTCCCCTGTGTTTACAATGCTAGTCCCTGGATCAATAGCTAGCATCCACAGTTTAGATGTAATATCAAGAAACAAAGGTCATATACAACTTTATAACCAGGAATAAAATAATTTTATTACATCAAACATAGCTCATTGGCTATTTACATTACATTGCAGCGGAATAACTATAGTCATGGGTCCTTCATCTTCAAAGTGCCACAGGCAGACATGTTGGTTGTAGACTTTGTAATCCTAATCAATCAATCTTCTCTAAATCAATCAAACCTGCAACATCATAAGTTACAGCCACAAGGGTCAATACATTTGAATTGTATTGGCAAGTGATACCTTAGTATATTTTAAGTGGACTATAATACTATATGCATTTGGCTAGTGGAGCTTAGGCTTGCTTTGCTCAAAATAGATTTTTCCTTAACTTTTGAAAACACTAAGTTTTTGCTTGGCACAAAACACCCAAGGTATCTATCAATCAAAGACTCCAGATACACTCACGGCATCTACCAATCAATGACTGAAGATCCTTTTAACCCTTGTTCACCCACAAGTTTTTATTTTGAAATTGGAGTGATGAGATTCTTGAAGTTTCCATGTCTTGATGCTCAAATTGTCCTTTACCAGGGACATGGCTAAGTACTTAGGTTTTACACTCTGCAGAGGTGGTGCACTTTCCCCACAAGCCTTGGTTTCCCAAGACATGATCCTTCAGTAGCCTTTCCTTAGTCAAATGGACGCGCTCCAACCTATCATCCCATCTACCACCCACTGTCCAAGAGACTAAGTTCTAGCATCCTAAGATCATGGCAGAGCCCATAATACCAAGTGGTTGCACTTGAAGCTTCTCAACATTTGACATCTCAAATCTCTTTGTTTCCTGGGTGGCCATCCACAAGTGAGATACACAAGCCATGTCATGGCCTTGTGAACCACTCAACATAAACCATTCCTTCCATTCCACCCAGGTGATTCATTACTTAGTTGTTTTGTTAAATAAAACACAAGTCCAAAGACTTAGAATATTTTCCATAGTGTGAATATATATAAACCACCCTTGTTTTCTAATAGCTAGGCTAAGCATGGCATGGCAACTTATCCTTAGGGAATTTTCCTAGCAACTCGAGCATTCTATTCTAAATAGGATTTCCCATCATCAATTGACAAAATTAGCATGCAAGTCCTAACAAAATATATCTAATGCAAGTATAAAATATAGGTATGGAATATTCATGAAGATATAACTTGCCTTTTTGGTAGAGGGTATAGGTTCACTCCTTGTCCTTGCAGCACTCACACTCTTCAAGTCACTACAATTCAATCAAGCAAGGCACAAACTTAATCTACCAATCAAGCAAAACTTCACACATAAAATAACAAAGTCAAACAAACAATTTTTCACACACAAAGTAATGGGATCTAAGTCATGCATAAGCATGCAAAGGTTGGTTCTATTGTAAGGATGGTCCTCACTAGGCTTCTAACTTTGTAAGTTCCAAATTGGTCATTTACCAAAATGGCAAAGTCAAAGTAATGCATGCAAGCGTGCCAAGCTTTGCTTTGTTTGAAAAAGGGGTTCCTAATGGGTCATAGACTTTTGGGCACACCTATTGGTCATTTTGTGAAGTGGCTAAGTCATTTGCAAAAGGTTTCACTATAAAACCATTTGCAAAACAAAGTGTCATTCTATGTGGTGTAGAAATATTTCTACTAGGGTATTAACCTATAGGTTTCACCAAATGAGTTGCTATTGCAAAACTTGGTGTTTTGGGTCAGTAGGTTTGGTTCAAAACATTTTCTCCAAAGTTTTCTTTATGAAAGCATTTTCATAAACAAAACAATGGTTTTTAATTAGCTAGAAATGGATTAAACCAATTAATCCATTCTAAACTTTTCAAAAATCATTTTCCAAACTATGGGTTGGTTCCTAGGGTCAGTAAGGTCACAACAAACTAAATTGCAAAGGTTTTAACCTAAAAATCATTTTTAAATGATTTTTCTAATGTTAGCAAGCACACAAAAGAATCTGCAAAATCAAACAAGCTAACAAATACTATTTGCTAAACTAAGGGCAGGGTTGGTTAGAGCTTGTCTTGCTGATTCCAACGACATCAAATTTGTAAAATTTGGACGTGTGGATCAAAAGATACATGGGTTTGAAATTGGCAAAAGTTTCTGTTTTCTAATTTCTGTTTTTAATCAAACACTGGCCACGTGGCGCGTTCCTATTGGTCGATACCGGTTCGGCCGGATCGGCAACGTGGAGCGTTGGATCAAGTTTGATCGCACGACACAGAGGACATACCCCTTCGCGGTTAGTCATTCTATCGTAACCGATGGATCGAGATCGAACGGTTGCGGCAGGCTCGACCTAAAGCTAGCGGCGCTGCGGTGGCCACCGATGGCGGAGCGGTCGGTCATCGACGGAGGCGACGCTACAGGGGGTGAGGGATAAGGAGGAGTTGCTCACCGTGCTCAGGAGGTTGTGGTGAAGCTCGACGTACTCGCGGTTGGTCAAGGGGCGTTCGGGTACGACTGCGATTCATCGCCGGAGTTCGTGCTGGCGGCGGTTGGCTCCGGTTGCTGTCGAGGACGTTGCTGTGGTTCTCTCCGAAGCGAAAAGAAGGCTCAGTTAGATGCACAAGATCAAGACGGAGTCGTGTGCGTGAACGAGAGGGGTCGGGGTGGTCTTGTGCTTACCAGAAGAGTCGCCGGAGTTTGCAGACAGACGGTGGCGCTCAGGTTGACGACCAGGCGTTGCTGCAGTTCACCCCAAGACTAAACAAAGGCACGGTAAGATGCGGGCGGCCATGGGGTTCATGTGAGCATGATCGAGAGGTGCTGGGTCGGACGGAGTTCACCTGGAAAGTTCGCCGGAAAAACGGCAGACGGCGGTGTGGTGCTGTGGTCGTCGTTGTCGAGGCTCTGGGGTGCCCGCGGGTGAGCTGGTGCTACGGGGATGATCGCCAGGAGGTGTGGATCACGAGAGGATGGTCGAGGAGGCAAGGGGAGGCCTGGTTTCGCCGGAATTGAGGAGGGAAGTCGTCGGAGCAGTGGGTGTTCGGGGAGGAATTGAGGGCGGTCTAAGGCGTGCCAGCGCGAGGTGACAGAGGGGATTTATAGAGGAGACACAGGCGTTTACGTCTGCGTGATCAACTCGAGTAACGGCGGTCGCGTTAAGGTGAATTGAATCCGTGGTTTGAAGGCAGCAACGGCAGCGAGGGGGAAGGCTCGGTCAGCGGTGGGTGAGAGAGAAGAACAGTGGAGAGTGGGCCTACCAGTCAGTGGGAAAAGGAGGAGGAACGGGGTCCACGGGTCAGCCTCTGCGTGGGTCTCTTTCGCGGTGCAGAAAACGGTTCGGGAAGGAGAATATGAGGAGGTGGGGTTTGTTGTCAGCGAGTGAGGGAGGGAAGGAGTGGGTCCACCAGTCGGTGTGTCAGTGGGTTGTTTAATTGGTGAAGAAAACGTTTCGGGGCGTGAGAGAGAGAGGTGGGACCGTCTCGTCAGCGAGTGAGTGAGAGGAAGAAGTGGGTCCGTGCTGTCATTGGCTCAGTGGGTCTGTTTCTGGGTGTAAAATGTTTTCCTTCGGGGAGGGAGTACTGGGCTGGACTGCTGCTGGGCCAAAGCTGGGCTGCTCCTGTTTTCCTATTTTTTTTCTGTCTAACTCTTTTTCTTTTTCTAATTCTTTTTCTGTTTTCAATTTTCAAACAATTATTCACACATTCAAACAACACTCAAATCAATTCAAACAATCACTCAACTTCACTTTGAATTTGGTTCTGTTTGGCAACATAATCCAAATCTCAAAATGAAATATCATTTTTATTTAATTTAGGATCCATTTAATAATTAAATAAAATTGATCTTTAGTTGTTTAATAGTGTTTGATTTATTTAAATAAAATTTCCATTTGAATTCCAATTATTTTCAAAACCAAACCAGAAGGTTTAATTTGAAAAATAAAAGAATACTTGGAAACTTACTTAAATAAATAAATAAGTTTTGGTGTTTAATTAAAATGGGAAAGCCTTTACTTAAATAAAATTGGATATTTAAATCCTTATTATTTTATTTAAATAATCCTTTACTCATTTTAATCAAAGCAAAACCTTTTTAATAAAAGATTTCAAAGTAGTAATAAAATACTTGGTGTTCATTTAAAATGGGAAAAAGCCTTTATTTAAATAAAATTGGATATTTAAATCCTTATTATTTTATTTAAATAAACTTTTACTCATTTTATCAAAACAAAATATTTTATTACAAAAGCTTGGCCAAAATTAATTTGGCTCACCTTTTCCTTTGAAAACAAAGTCTTTTATTAAAAGATCTAAATTTGTATTTCCAAAACAATTTATTTTTCCTTTATCAAAGGTTTATCTTTTAAACCCTTTTAGGATTATAATTGTTCACCAATTGGTATGGCTTTTGGTAAGGGCTTTATTGGCTTTGGAAATTCAATTTCCTTATCTTTTTATATTCACAAGATCTTGTCTATGGTTCCAAACTAAGTGAAACCAATCTCTAAGGTCTTTCTTGATCCTTTGTGGAAATTTGTTGATCAAATTTGGTATGGATCAAATCCATGGGTTTGGAGATACTTTGGAAAATGATTTCCTTCCATTAGGGTTTAGGGTTTTGGATTTATTTTCCATGTGTTCAAATTTCCAGATACATTCATTGAGGAATGCATTTCCCTTGATTTGGATTTTTGTTGAATTCAAACTTTAGAATCCCATCTTTAACAAACTTTGGCTAAAGTTTTCCTTTTAGAAACAAAAGTTTCTTTTCACTCTGATTTTCAACAAAAAATTTATTTTGTTTAATTTATTTTTCACATTACAAGATTTGGAAAATCTTGGGATGTGACAGGAGAAATGACGGGGAGACGATGGGGAGACCGTGTGGCTCATGTCTTTTAAATGACTGGGAGACGATGGAGAAGTTGGGCGGTGGGAGCGCACGCGGGGTGGGAAACGTGTACATCGCATGTGTCAATGCAAAATGCACGAGTGGGAAATAGTGTATAAATAGCTCGATTTCTTTTGTAGTTAATCATTTTTAGGCATGTCAATGGAAAATGCAAAACCCACTCTATTTCTTCTAATTTTTCAGTAAATAATTTTTACTCTAGATACTCCATGCATGCATGCATGCGGACCAAAAAGCTTCCCAATGTGTTTTTGGTCTTTGTACACCATGGTTTGACACATGGATCCCCAAGAGTCATTGCACATTGATATCCACTAGTCATTAATCCACATAACCACATTGCATTGTTCTTTTTCCAAAACCACATTGATATATATATATATATATATCTACACATGACCACACATTTTTGGTCTCTATGACCATGATGGTTTGGCACATATAGATCCCCTAGAGTCATTGTACATTGCATGTGTGTTCTTTTCCAAAACCACATTGATATCTACATGTGACCACACACACTCCAGTGGATTCTGTGATGCAACTTCTGTCACACTAGTGCAACATGCAAGTTGGAAGCTGCTTTCCTATGTGTTTTGGTCTCTATGACCATGATGTAGTTTGACACATATATATGGATCCCCTAGAGTGATTGCATGTATTCCTTTCCTAAACCACACATTGATATCTCCAATAGAGTAATTGATAATGATCCACCACATGAACAAATTACAATGTGTTCTTTTCCCAAACCACATTGATATAGACCACACACACCTATACTCTAGTGATTCTGTGATGCAACTTCTATCACATTCGTGCAACATGCAATGTGGAAGCTGCTTTATTTCCTATGTGTTTTTGGTCTTCTACACCATGGTTTTTGCCACTACCTTGGATCCCCCTAGAGTCATTGCACATTGCATATGTGTTCTTTTCCGAACCACATTGATATCTACATGACCACACACACTCTAGTGGATTCTGTGATGCAAATTCTGTCACACTGGTGCAACATGCTATGTTGGAAGCTGCTTTCCTATGTGTTTTTGGTCTCTATGACCATGATGTGGTTTGACATATATATATATATATCCCCTAGAGTGATTGCATGTGTTCTTTTCCTAAACCAGACATTGATATCTCCACTAGAGTCATTGATAATTATCAACCACATGACCACATTACAATGTGTTTCCAAAACCACATTGATATAGACCACACACACACACTCTAGTGGATTCTATGATGCAACTTCTATCACACTGCTGCAACATGCAATGTGGAAGCTGCTTTCCTATGTGTTTTTGCTATCTATGACCATGATGTGGTTTGACACACATATATATGGATCCCCTAGAGTGATTTTGCATGTCTTATTTTCCTAAACCACACATTGATATCTCCACTAGAGTCATTGATAATGATCCACCACATGACCACATTACAATGTGTTCTTTTCCGAAACCACATTTATATAGACCATCGCACACACCTATACTCTAGTGATTCTATGATGCAACTTCTATCACACTGGTGCATGAAATGTGCGGAGGCTGCTTTCCTATGTGTTTTTTGTCTCTATGACCATGATGTGGTTTGACACACATATATATATGGATCCCCTAGAATGATTACATGTGTTCTTTTCCTAAACCACACATTGATATGTTTCCACTAGAGTCATTGCTGATCATGATCCACCACATGACCACATTACAATGTGTACTTTTCCAAAACCACATTGATATAGACCACAAACACCTACTCAAGTGATTCTGTGATGCAACTTATATCACACTGGTGCAACATGCAATGTGGAAGCTGCTTTCATATGTGTATTTGCTCTCTATGACCATGATGTGGTTTGACACTTATATATGGACCCCTAGAGTGATTGCATGTGTTCTTTTACTAAAACACACATTGATGTCTCCACTAGAGTCATTGATAATGATCCACCACATGACCACATTACAATGTGTTCTTTTCCAAAACCACATTGATATAGACCACACACACACACACTTTAGTGGATTCTGTGATGCAACTTCTGTCACACTGCTGCAACATGCAATGTGGAAGCTACTTTCCGATGTGTTTTTGGTCTCTATGACCATGATGTGGTTTGACACTTATGTATGGATCCCCTAGAGTGATTTTGCATGTGTTATTTTCCTAAACCACACATTGATATCTCCACTAGAGTCATCGATAATGATCCACCACATGACCACATTACAATGTGTTCTTTTCCAAAACCTCATTGATATAGACCACCACACACACCTATACTCTAGTGATTCTGTGATGCAACTTCTATCACCCTGGTGCATGCAATGTGTCGAAGCTGCTTTCCTATGTGTTTTTGGTCTCTATGACCATGATGTGGTTTGACACACACACACATATATATATATATATGGATCCCCTAGAGTGATTTCATGTGTTCTTTTTCTAAACCACACATTGATATCTCCACTAGAGTCATTACTGATAATGATCCACCACATGACCACATTACAATGTTTTCATTTACAAAACCACATTGATATAGACCACACACACCTACTCAAGTGATTATGTGATGCAACTTATATCACACTAGTGCAACATGCAATGTGGAAGCTGCTTTCCTATGTGTTTTTTGTCTCTATGACCACGATGTGGTTTTACACATATATATGGATCCCCTAGAGTGATTGCATGAGTTCTTTCCTAAACCACACATTGATATCTTCACTAGAGTCATTGCTGATAATGATCCACCACATGACCACATTACAATGTGTTCTTTTCCAAAACCACATAGATATAGACCACCACACACACCAATACTCCAGTGATTATGTGATGCAACTTCTATCATACTGGTTCATGTAATGTTTGGAATCTGCTTTCCTATGTGTTTTTGGAATCTATGACCATGATGTGGTTTGACACACACATATATATATGGATCCCCTAAAGTGATTTCATGTGTTCTTTTCCTAAACCACACATTGATATCTTCACTAGAGTCATTGCTGATAATGATCCACCTCATGACCACATTACAATGTGTTTCCAAAACCACATTGATATAGGCCACACACACACTCCAGTGGGTTCTGTGATGCAACTTCTGTAACACTGGTGCAACATGCAATGTGGAAGCTGCTTTCTTATGTGTTTTTGGTATCTACGACCATGATGTGGTTTGACACATATATATGGATCCCGTAGAGTGATTTTGCATGTGTTCTTTTCCTAAACCACACATTGATATCTCCACTAGAGTCATTGATAATGATCCACCACATGACCACCTTACAATGTGTTCTTTTCCAAAACCACATTTATATAGACCACCACACACACACCTATACTCCAGTGATTCTGTGATGCAACTTCTATCACACTATTGCATGCAATGTGTGGAAGCTGCTTTCCTATGTGTTTTTGGTCTCTATGACCATGATGTGGTTTGACACATATATATATATGGATCCCCTAGATGGATTGCATGTGTTCTTTTCCTAAACCACACATTGATATCTCCACTAGAGTCATTGCTGATAATGATCCACCACATGACCACATTACAATGTGTTCTTTTCCAAAACCACATTCATATAGACCACACACAGCTACTCAAGTGATTCTGTGATGCAACTTATATCACACTAGTGCAACATGCAATGTGGAAGCTGCGTTCGTATGTGGTTTTGGTCTATATGACCATGATGTGGTTTTACACATATATATGGATCCCCTAGAGTGATTGCCTGTGTTCTTTTCCTAAACCACACATTGATATCTTCACTAGAGTCATTTCTGATAATGATCCACCACATGACCACATTCCAATGTGTTATTTTCCAAAACCACATTGATATAGACCACCACACACACCTATACTCCAGTGATTTTGTGATGCAACTTCTATCACACTGGTGCATGCAATGTGTGGAAGCTGCTTTCCTATGTGTTTTTGGTCTCTATGACCATGATGTGGTTTGACATCTATACATATATATATGGATCCCCTAGAGTGATTGGATGTGTTCTTTTCCTAAACCACACATTGATATCTCCACTAGAGTGATTGCTGATAGTGATCCACCACATGATCACATTATAATGTGTTCTTTTCCAAAACCACATTGATATAGACCACACACACCTATTCCAGTGATTCTTTGATGCAACTTCTATCACATTGGTGCAACATGCAATGTGGAAGCAGCTTTCTTATGTGTTTTTGGTCTCTATTGAAGGGAATATGCCCTGAGAGACAATAATAAAGTTTTTATTATGTATATTCCAAGTATATGATAGATGTTTATTTTGCATGCTATAATTCTATTAATATAGAAACGTTAATACATGTGTGTTTAAATAAACAAATAGAAAGTTCCTAGTTATGCCTCTCTTTAAACTAGCTCGTTGATTAACAAGATGATCAAAGTTTCCTGATCATGGACATTGGATGTCATCAATAACGAGGTCACACCATCTTGATAACATCAAATGTCACACCATAAAAGGGTAACTATAAAGATGGGTTCAGTGATATGAAGGTGTTATGTAAAGGCTCATGGATCAGGAGTGGGATTTGTCCATCCCGATGAAAGATAGATATACACTAGGCCCTCTCGGTTATCACATTAAGAATAGCTTGCAAGCAAGTGATGTGATCACTAGAATGTTATATCACGGGAACGAGAAAAGAGTGCATGTCGGTAACGAGATCAAACTAGGTATTTGGATACCAATGATCGAATCTCGTACATGAAATATATCGTGAGACAAAGATATTAAGTTACTAGTATTAAAGGTTCTCATGATCATAGAAGTCATTGTTGAATGTGTAGGAGTCAGAATGGATCTCCAGATCCCGCTTCTGATTATTGATCTGAGAGGGGTCTCGATCATGTCTGCATTATTTGTGAACCGTAGGGTGACACACTTAAGGGTTTCCAAACACCATTTGGAGCAAATATGTTTTAGACGAAAGAATTGCAAAGCGCTGGAATTATTTTAATGGACATCAGAATTGTTTAGGGTGAAATTGCTGAAATTGGTTCTGCATGTGATATTGAAATATTGTAGGGGGTTTTATGTGAATCTTTGTTAATTAAAGTAATTAACAAAATTCTGAATAAAATAAATAAAAGAGTTGCATTAAATTTGGTGGAAATTTAATGCATGTGAGTGGAACTTTGAGTGGAGGCAAAATTGATGTGAGTGGAGCTTCCACCACATGAATGAGGAAGAGGTGGGGGCACCCCCCATGGGCGTCGGCCATGGGAGGGGAGGAGTCCCCCTCTCCTCCCTCACAAGGCACACCTCCTCGTGAAGGATCTCTCTCCCCTCTAGATATATTCCCCCATGGTCTCAGATTAGCGAGATACATGTTCCCGGTGGCATTTCATCTAGAAGGAGTTGCTTCTTCTGCTGATTCGCTGGAGAGAGGAGGTGGAGGTCGTTCAGTGGCCTGAACATGTGTGCGAGGATGGATGTACTGCTGATTTGCGGCGCTAGGACTTCCACACAATCTTGAGATCGACAAGCGTTCGACTACATCATCTACGAGTTCAATCTCGTTAACAAAGCTTTGTTGTCTTCGAGGGTAAGTTCTCTATGGATTTATATCCACCCGTTGCTTGTATCTAGTAGATAGATCTTGGCGTATAGTTCCCATCATAGGAATTTTTTTTGTTTTCTATGCTGCGAACCTAACCGTGGTATTAGAGCCTGATCTATGCGTAGGTGCTTTGCATGGGTAATACACATATGTTTATATGTGGGCGATGATGATCATGTTATTGCTTCTTTCATGTATTTTGGATATTGGTGGCATAGTGGGATGAAGCGGCCCGAACTAACTTTACATGTCCTCGCACATGAGACCGGTTCCACGACTAACATGCAACTAATTTTGCATAAGTGGCTAGCGGGTGTCTATCTATCCTACTATAGTCAATATCCGATTTACAAAGAGTTGCTAATAACTTAGTTATCATTGTTGTGGTTCCATGTTCATAGGTAAGACCGGTTCTATCTCCGAAAGCCCTAAGCCACATAAAACTTGCAATGGATAAATTAGAGGCATCTAGTTTAGATTGTTGTTGGGCTAGTGTCAAGATATGGTAATGTTGTAAGTTGATGTATAGTTGATACCCATACAACACACCTAACGTGTAAATTCCATAGACCTTGGCCTTACACACAAAGGAATGATAGAGATCATACCACGATGCACGTGATGGTGATCAAATGCATGACCATATCATTCCACTTTACACATATGATGTTTGCATCTTATATTGCTAGTTTGGCGTTTTAGTAGCATTATAAGTTGATCCCTCATTTAGATATCAAGATAAAAATGTGTTCTTCCTTAAGTATGCACCATTCTATGGATCGTGTTTCAAGACATCATGTGATGATCGGGTGTACACGACTCTGCGCTTTCATACAACGGGTGTTAGACAGTTTTACACATGAAAATACTAAGGTTCTTACTTGGCGAGCCTAGCATGTAGAGACATCGCCTCGGAACATGGACCGAAAGGTTAAGCATGAGTCATATAGTTGATATGATGCCCATATTGATGCTTGCCTTTGAAGCTACTCTGACTCACGTAATGATCAGACTTGGTGTAGTGGATTTGGTTAATGTAATCACCAAAAAGACACGAGGGATGTTTTTTTTGAGTGGGAGTTCATTTGTAATTTGGATTAGTTGAACTCGATCTATCATAAACTTAGTCTAAAATTTATAAATTCTGTTGAAGATGGCCCCACCTGCTTTTAATTTCAATGTGTGTCAGGGGGATGACCCCCGGGTAGGCCAAGACAGGCTCAGCTGGCCAGCTCTAAGGAGCTATGGCCGTCTAGGCCCAAGACAAGGAACCACGGCCGGGTGGAAATCTCCACCAGGACCGCATTCGAGTTTCCCCGGCTGGCCCGTCTAGCCGGATGGCTAGAAGAACCGGCTGGGAGGCCGCTCCTAGCCGGCCACCTCAGATCCGCTGGCCAAGGTACGGTAGAGGTGACGCTCCTTGCTGAGCACACCTCTGACCGGACAGGCTGGCTCGCCCGGTTGGCGCTACCAGACAACTGCACCAAAGCTAGAGGCTGATGAGTACTAGAGGCTTGACTGGACCTGGACCTACCGTTCTGGCCCATCCAGCCGGCCCACTTTGTAAACCCAAATCCAAACAGTAAAACCTAGAGTCCTCTTTGTAAACTACCCCTCCCAACCAGTATATAAGGGGAGGTAGTGCTAGGGTTCTAGATAGACAATTACAAGTTAGAAGTTCTCTAGATTGGACAAGTTGAGTAGTTCCTCTTCTTCCTCTAGCTAGGAGCAGCTAGGGAAATAGCTCAAGGAGCACCTGTACTGGGCATTCGCCCCCTGATAGCAGATCCTTGCAGGAGTAGGAGCGTTACCTCAACAAGAGGGCTCTGAACCTGGGTACATCACTATGTATGCAGTATTTGTGCCCAACCCATTGCGAGTAGCCACCGATAGCATCCTGATTGTCCCCTCTCATGCCATCCCTGATGGCACTGCCGTGTTCCACACCACGACAGTTGGCGCCCACCATGGGATGTAGCGCTTCGGCTGGGATCATCTTTCGCACGGGACTTCTGCTCGTATTCGTTGAACGAGTCGCCTCGGGCCTCGTCCTCACCTTCGGCTCCTTCGACTGCGTCCTCGACAACACATCCTGCTTCAACGGGGAAACCTTCCCAAGCGGCGGTTCCATCATGCATTTTGGCGAACATCATGTGTACGTCGCCACCGTTGCCGAGACCTTCCCTTGCAAGGTCATCACCATGTTCGGCGCACCACCTGGCTTCTCCGCTTCGCGCGCCCCCAGCGGCAGCATCGAGGTCATGATGGCGGGCTCAAGAGAGAACCGCTGCCCACCTCTAGAGCGCAACGGAGAAGTCCGCGGCGCCACTTCGCGCGTCCTGAACCAGGACCCGCTCACCGCATCCATCGAGCACCTCCGCAACCCCATCAACCCCATCGAGGCAGATCCGGCAGCGGCTGCGACGACGAATGAACGCGACCATGCGCGAGTACAACATCGTGCACGACTTCTCCCCTTGCCCGACACCAGCCGTCTGGCCCATCCCCAGGGCCGAAACCTTGGTTTAGAGCTGGATCGTGCCACTGACCAGCGTACGCTCGTGGTGTAGCCAGTCTACAGCACCCCCACCAAAAACATGAGAGCTGTGGAGGCGGCTGTCGCTGAGCTTAGCCACCTGGAGGGCGAGGAGCTGCTCCGCTAGCAAGCACATGTCCAGCTCCTCGTGGTCACGATAAGCAAGCAGCAGGCAGAGGCAGAACTCAGCCTAGGCGGCAACAACAAGACCCAACCACTTCGCCGGATGGCGGATCCGGCTGCTGGCGCCAGCAAGGCCTCCTCCCCGAACGGTGTGAGGCCAAACAACTGTCCACGCAGCGGATCAGCAGGCCATGGGCACAACCCTCATGACGTCGCGGCCTTCAGCAACCGAAACCGTGACCCGGCTGACGAAGCTGGAAAAGGCCACGCGCTGCCCAAGTCCCGCCTATCCGGCCGGCTGGGACCGCTCGAGCCGGAAGAACCACAAGACGCGCGCGCGCATCGACCTGCTGGTCCAGTCACGCGAGTTGGAAGAAGAAAGCCCGGCGGGTCTAAGGTGCTTCGGACCGCGCATCCGGAATGAACCGTTTCCAAAGGGATTTTCGCTCCCAAGGGACACGCCAAAGTACAATGGCACAGTCAAGCCGGAGGACTGGCTGGTGGACTACGCCACCACGATAGGCATCACAAATGGCAACCGCCGGGTAGCTATGCGCTACGCCCCCTCATGCTCCTCGACTCAGCCAGAACATGGCTCAACAGCCTCCCCGATAACATCATCAATGCATGGATCGATTTCGAGCAGGCATTCGTCCGCAACTTCACCGGCACGTACAAACACCCAGGCCGACCCGGCGAGCTCACCCTTTGCGTGCAAGGCCCGGACGAATCCGATCGCTCCTACATCACCCGGTGGACGAGCATGCACAACTCCTGCGAAGGGGTGCGCGAGCACCAGGTGGTCTACTTCTTCGTCAATGGCTGAAGAGACAACACTATGCTCAAGCACAAGCTTCGCCGGGTGGAGCCTACCACCATGGAGCAGACCATGGCCATCACGGAGAAGTACGCCACCACCGATGCGACAATGAAAAGATCCATCCAGGTGGACGACTAGGGGAAAATCATCGTTGACGTTGCTGTGGATCGGCGCCAGCCGAAGGGGAACGTCCACAACCCCATGCGGCATGAAAACCACCATGGAAAGAGAAAGAATGACCAGGCGGATAACCAATATGGTCCCAGGCAGGTGGAGGCGATGCAGGAGGATTCGGCTGCAGGCGGTAGCCGGAGACAAAAGCCTAATGACCGGCCACCAAGGCCCAAGTACACCAGCGAGTCAATGCTTGATGGGCCATGCAAGTTCCACAGTGGAGGCAACAAACCGGCTACACATACAACACGCCAGTGCACCTGGACAAAGAAGATGGCGGAGATCGCTGGTGCACCGGTTGCGCAGGCACCACCACCCCCAGCCTATGGACCGCCAGGCGACCGCAATAACCAGCGTCGGAGGGAAGATGATGATGAAAACTACCCCTGCTAGGTGGGAAACTACCACATCTTCACCATGGAGCCAGAAACCAAGCATAACAAGAGACGCCGCGAGGCGGAGGTGAACGCGATCGTCTCTCCCGTCCCCTAGTACCTCAACTGGTCAGAGCAAGAAGTTGTGTGGAACTGGAAGGACCAGCCGGCTGTGCTACCTCACCCAGGCACTTACACGATGGTCCTGGATCCCATCATCGTCTCCAAGAAGCATTCTCGCAGATTCTCCCACGTCCTTGTAGATGGTGGGAGTAGCATAAACCTCCTATACTGCAGCTTGCTAGATCGGCTCGGTATCAGCGAGTCGTAGCTAGAACCATCCAGCACCTCCTTCCTCGGAGCCATTCCGGGCCCGTCGCATTCTCCCATCGGTAAGATCTGATTGGACATCATCTTTGGCATAGAGGATAACTTTTGCCGCGAGCTTATATGGTTCAAGGTGGTTAACCTTTCTAGTGCGTATCACACAATCTAGTGGCGCCCGGCGCTCACCACGTTCATGGCGGTACCACACTATGCGTACCTCAAGATGAAGCTACCAGGGCCAAAGGGTGTCATCATCGTGGCTGGCTGCTACAGGCGGTCTATGGAGTGCGCCATAGACGGCTCAAAGCTAGCGGAGGCCATGATCATCACGGAAGAAAATCGTGTCATCATGCAAAACGTGGCAGCCCTGTAGGCGGATATGCCGACTGGCGAGCCAAAGCCGGTCGGAGAAGCATAGTTCAAGCCATCCAAGGGCACCAAAAAGATCCTGCTGAACAAAGCCGAGCCAGACAAGTTCGTCCTGGTCGGAGATGGCCTCGATAGCAAATAGGAAAGCACGCTCGTTGACTTCCTCCATGAGAATCGGGACATCTTCGCATGGTCCCCCAAGGACATGCCAGGTGTTCGGAGGGAGCTCATCGAGCACTCCTTACATGTCAGGCCGGATGCAAAGCCTGTCAAACAATCCCTACGATGTTTTGCCAAAGAGAAGAGAAGAACCATTAGTGAAGAAATCACCTGGCTCCTCGCAGCCAGATTCATCATGGAGGTTTTCCACCCGGAATGGCTGGCGAACCCAATGTTGGTGTTGAAGAAGAACAAGACCTGGCGCATGTGTGTTAACTACACCAGCCTCAACAAAGCATGCCCCAAAGATCCATTCGCCTTGCTAAGGATAGACCAAGTGATCGATTCCATGGCCGGCTGCGAGATGCTGTCGTTTATGGATGCGTATTCTGGCTACCACCAGATCCGGCTGAACCCCGCTGATCAAATAAAAACATCATTCATTACTCCTTACGGAGCCTACTGTTACATCACCATTCCATTTGGGATGAAGAAAGCTGGGGTAACATACTAGCGCTGCATGCAAAAGTGCCTATAGACACAGATCGGCAGAAACGTACACGCCTATGTCGATGATGTAGTGGTCAAGACCAAGGAGAGCCAAACACTCCTTGAAGATCTGAGGGAAACATTCTCCAACCTCCGCTGGTTCCAGATGAAGCTGAACCCGGAGAAGTGCTTGTTCGGTGTCCCAGCCGGCCAGCTCCTTGGTTTTCTCTTATTAGAACGAGGAATCGAGGCAAACCCGGAGAATATTGGCGCGATCGAGCGTATGCAGCTTCCTAAGAACCTGCGGGGTGTCTAGAAGTTCACCGGATGCCTGGCCTCCCTCAGCCGGTTCATCAGCCGGCTGGGCGAGAAAGCACTTCCGTTGTACCAGCTCATGAAGAAGACAGACAAGTTCCTATGGATGACGCAGGCGGATGAAGCTTTCCGCGACCTCAAGCGTATGCTCACCTCACCGCCTATACTGTCAGCACAAGCGTCAAAGGAGTCGATGCTGATGTACATCGCAGCCACCAACCGGGTTGTCAGCGTGGTGCTGGTGGTGGAGAGGCCGGAAGAAGGAAAGGCGCAGTCGGTGCAACGACCGGTGTATTATTTGAGTGAGGTACTCTCTCTCGAAGCAGAACTACCCCCATTACCAGAAGCTGGTGTATGGCGTATACATGGCCACCAAGAAGTTGAAGCACTACTTCCAAGAGCACTCCATCCGGGTGGTGGCACTAGCGCCACTTTCAGAGATCATCGGCAATAGGGACGCCACGGGCCAGGTGGAAAAATGGGCAATAGAGCTTGCTGCCCACAGCATACAATACGAGCCAAGAATGACGATCAAGTCTCAAGCCCTGGCAGATTTCCTGGTTGGCTGGGCAGAAACACAATACCTGCCGCCTTGCCTTGACTCCATGCATTGGAAGCTGCACTTCGATGGCTCCAAGATGTATAGGGGACTCGAAGCCAGAGTGATCATTACCTCTCCCAAGGGAGACCGGCTCGAGTACGTGCTATAGATCCATTTCCGCGCATCCAACAATGTCACTGAGTACGAGGCGCTCGTCCATGGCCTCAAAATGGCAAAAGAGATCGGCATACGGCCCATCCTATGCTTTGGCGACTCAGATCTGGTGGTGCAGCAAGTGTCAGGCGACCGGGATGCGAGGGACGCAAATATGGCTCTATATCGCTTCTTCGTACAACAGCTGTGTGCCTGTTTTGAAGGATGCGAGTTTCACCATGTCCCCAAAATAAACAATGAGGCCGCGGACACACTCGCCACGCCCGAGGACTACTTCGCCGCACCTGGGGACTGCCGCGTCCAGCCTGGAAGCTGATGGCTCCGCTACTCCACCAGGCCGGCCACCAGACGAGCCCGACCCAGCCATCCGCGCAGTGGTAAACCTGCTCATGCAGGCGGTATGCGCCATCTGGGAAACTCCAGCATGGGCCAAGCCATTCATGAATTTCTTGGCCAAGGGAGAGCCACCCGACGAAGAGGTAGAGGCAAGACAAGTGAAGCGCAGGGCGAGCGCATACACCATCATCAACAACGAGCTCTATAAGCATAGCGTTGGGGGCATTTACCAACACTGTGTAAGCCAGGAAGAAGGAATCCAGTTGCTGATCGACATTCAGTAGGGTGAGTGCGGCCACCACGCATCGTCACGAGCCATAGTGGCAAAAGCATTTCGCCTTGGGTTATATTGGCCCACGATGCTGGAGGACACCGAACAAATGGTCAAGGCATGCAACGGTTGCCAATGGTTCAGCCAACAAAAGCACACTCCGGCTGCGGCACTCAAGACAATATCCATCACTTGGCCCTTTGCCGTCTAGGGGCTGGATATGGTCGGTCCCTTCAGCAGAGCCTGATCCGGCATGACACACCTGCTGGTGGCGGTGGACAAGTTCACCAAGTGGATCGAGGCAAAACCGATAAAAAAGCTGGATGGGCCGACGGTTGTCAAGTTCTTCACAGACATAATCACGCTCTTTTTCTACCCCAATAACATCATAACCGACAACAGCACGAACTTCACCAAAGGGGCTTTCGCATGCTTCTGCAGAGACAAGAGAATCCGTCTGGACCTCGCATCCATGGCACACCCACGATCCAAGGGGCAGTGCGAGCGAGCAAATAGTCTGGTCCTAGCCAGAATAAAGCCCCGGCTGATCGAACCACTGATGCGATCTCCCAGATGCTGGATAGAGGACCTACCAGCTGTGCTATGGAGCCTGCGCACCACACCCAACCGGTCCATCGGCTACACCCCATTCTCCCTCGTCTACGGGGCGGAGGCGGTCCTGCCAACAGACATCGAGTTCAACGCACCCCGCAAGCTGTTATACTCAGAGCAGCAGGCCAAGGAAGCACGTGGGGACAATGTCGACCTCCTTGAAGAAGCATGTGAGCCGGCCTTATCTAGATCCACCATCTACCAGCAGAGCCTACGCCATTACCACGCCAGCCGGATCTGCAGCGTCTCGTTCCGCGAGGGCGGCCTGGTGTTACGGCTGGTGCAGGACACCAAAGGGATGCACAAGTTATCTCCACCTTGGGAGGGCCCATTCATCATCAGTCGGGCGCTGCACAACAACTCATACTACCTCATCGATGCCCGCCAGGTGGAAAAGAATAAGATGGATCGTTCAAGCGAAGAAACTGAGCGCCCATGGAATGCGACTCATTTTACACTTGAACAAGAAGTGTATGTATCTTACCTTTATGTAATAAACAAGCATGGGAGCCTCTACACAGTCTCGGGGACTCTGCAATAATTTAGCAAATCATGCTGCACAATTTGGCTTTTCCAGCTGCATTATTTTAACCCCGGAGCCGGCGATCTCCACCGAGGACTCGCCGGTTGGCCCAGACAGCCGCGCGATCCAAGCGGCAAAGTACTATACGCGGCTCTAAGGGCTTCCTCTTCGGTTCTGGCTGCAGAACACAAGCCGGCTGATAGATCCAGCAAGAGCAGAACGCTCGAAGACCCCTACACGAAAAAGCCTCGAGGAAAAACAAAAACCGTCTAGATGTTCCGGTTGCGCTTGATCGCTCAAAGCTAATGACAAAAACCCGAAGTACCGTGTAGTACGCCTGCTAGCTACCCCTTCAACTCCGGCTCACAGCCGACAAGGGCACAACATCAAACTGGGCAATGCTCACTGAGAAAAGGACAAAGTCATCGGCCTAGCATGAAACAACACGATTTCAAACCAAGCGAACTTCAGATTACGATTCCTCTTGCGTCTGTTTAACCAGGTGACATAGGTATGCCCTACGAACACCTACTATTGGCCTAACTGGTGCTGCCCCATGGAAGGTCCACTCGAAAACTTGCCAAGAGCCCTAACGCCCATGACGGTTCGAGTGGTATGAAGCCCATATGGACACGGACTCCCAAACGCACAAGACAAGGAAGTCTCAATACTAGAGTTTGAATCTAACTTGTAACCAACTCGTATTGGTACCTGAGACCTAACCTCCCCGTATATAAAGGCTAGGAGGGTCCAACGAGAAGGGTATCGCGACTCCCACAATAGACAATAGATCTAGATGTTGCAATAGACAATAGATAGATCTACGATCTCCCATACGGCACAATAGATCTAGACAACACCCATAGCATACACATACGCCAGATCCAATCTACGCATCCACCGCCATCGGCGACATTGTAATCCTTCAGATCATCATCAATCAAGAGAAGAAAAGCAGGAGTAGGGTCCTCTACGAGGTCTGAACCTGGGTAAACCTCGTGTTACCTGTGTGCTTGTTTGCTAGACGATCGAGACTTCCAGTGCATCGCTCTTCCTTGAACCTAAGTCCATAACAATGGACATTGATGAGATTAACCCTCGTCACTAGGCAAACAACATACTTGCTTTTATCTTTGCATGAGCCAAAGTTCTAAGACGAGCACTAGGGCCGAAGGCTGGTCGCCTCCCAGACGGCAGAAGAGCAGGCTAAGGAGCTTCGACCCGGCTGTATCCTCCAGCCGGCCCGAACCTCGGGGACTACACCCTGTGGGTGCGGTCGCGTGCCCCCACACAGAAACTTGCAAGAGGCAACCACACAAAGGAGCTTCTACCCGACTGTATCCTCCAGCCGGCCTGAACCTCAGGTACTACACCCTGTGGGTGCGCTAACACGCCCCCACACAGAAGCAAGCACGCAACAAGTGCAAAATAGAAAGTGTATGGACAGGGCACAAGAAAATATCATAAGGGGGCAATGCTCCCACCATAATTCAATACAAGACAAAGATGATTGTTCACCAACAATAAAAAAAGAGGACATGTTCTTCAACAACAAATACTCCCAGCACACCGGGGAACAAGACTGAGGATTGGCGAAGGAGCCGGAGGCATCGGCTGGAGCTTGGCTGTAGGAGGCGACATCAGCCGAGGCAATCTCTGGTGCAGCCGGGGCTTCAGTGTCTGCTGCAGTCAGGCTGAAGTGGTACGGCTCCGTGCCAGCCGGGTCACTGAAATCCCGGTCCAGCTGGACGAAGCTCCCAATCTTCACACCACAGGAGCGGATATCGGGAACCTCGGCACGGAGCTGCTCATAGCTGGTCCCTTGACGGAATCTGCGAGAGAGGCTCCACAGATCCACATCCAGGTACCAGGACTTCAGTAAGGCGAGCACATTCTCTGTGCCACCGCATGTGGCCCACTCCCGCGCCACATCCATGAGGTCAGGGGCACGAAAGAGCTTATCGCCAAGGGCATCCATGGTAGCCGACTGATCGGTGTCAGGCCAACAGGTTAAACTGATGCAACGCGCGCCAGAAATGGCAGGCACGACTGACGCGGGAAATGACGATAACAAGCAGGCGATCCATCTCCCTGCCGGAGGCGACAGCCGGTCCATGAAATCACCGCTCACACCTTGTGGGTGGGCCATCGGCTCCATAGCCGGTAAACCCCAGCCGAGAAACAACGAAGAATCTCCAGCCGGTAGAAGACAAGAACTACAAGACAAAACCAACAACGAGGTTTTGCATCGCCAATCATTTCAAATTCGACCAATGAGCACGCAAGAATTTCTGCACAAGGCGAAGTCCCAACGCGCTTAGGAACTAGTGTCGGGGGCATGACCCCCGGGTAGGCCAACACATGCTCTGCTGGACGGCTCCAAGGAGGTCTAGCCATCTGGGCCCAATACAAGGAACCACAGCCGGGTGGAGATTCCACCCGGTCCGCATTCGAGTCTCGCAACTAGGTCCGGCTTCTGATTATTGATCTAAGAGGTGTCTCAATCATGTCTGCATTATTCACGAACCATAGGGTGACACACTTAAGGGTTGCCAAACACATTTGGAGCAAATATGTTTCAGATGAAAGAATTGCAAAGCGCTGGAATTATTTCAATGGACACCGGAATCGTTTTGGGTGAAATTGCTGAAATTGGTTCTGCATGTGATATTGAATATTGCAGGGGGGTTTATGTGAATGTTTGTTAATTAAATTAATTAACAAAATTCTGAGTAAAATAAATAAGAGTTTTATTAAATGAGAGTTGCATTAAATTTGGTAGAAATTGAATGCATGTGAGTGGAACTTTGAGTGGAGGCAAAATTGATGTGAGTGGAGCTTCCACCACATGAATGAGGAAGATGTGGGGCACCCCCCATGGGCGTCGGCCATGGGAGGGGAGGATCCCCCTCTCCTATAAAAGGCCCCCCTATCCCCCCTCACAAAGCACACCTCCTCATGAAGGATCTCTCTCCCCCTCTAGATATATTCCCCCATGGTCTCGGATTAGCGAGATACATGTTCCTGGTGGCATTTCGTCTGGAAGGAGTTGCTGCTTCCGCTGATTCGCTGGAACGAGGAGGTGGAGTTTATTTGGTGGCCTAAACGTGTGTGCGAGGATGGATGTGCTCCTGATTTGCGACGCTAGGACTTCCACACGATCTTGAGATCGGCAAGCATTCGACTACATCATCCACGAGTTCCATCTCGTTAACAAAGCTTTGTTGTCTTCGAGGGTAAGTTCTCTATGGATGTATATCCACCCGTTGCTTGTATCTAGTATATATATCTTGGCGTATAGTTCCCATCATAGGATTTTTTTTGGTTTCTATGCTGTGAACCGAACATCTATGACCATGATGTGGTTTGACACACACACATATATATATATATATATGGATCCCCTAGAGTGATTGCATGTCTTACTTTCCTAAACCACACATTGATGTCTCCACTAGAGTCATTGATAATGATCCACCACATGACCACATTACAATGTGTTCTTTTCCAAAACCACATTGATATAGACCACACACTCACACACTCAAGTGGATTCTGTGATGCAACTTCTGTCACACTGGTGCAACATGCAATGTGGAAGCTGCTTTCCTATGTGTTTTTGGTCTCTATGACCATGATGTGGTTTGACACATATATATGGATACCCTAGAGTGATTAGATGTGTTCTTTTCCTAAACCACACATTGATATCTCCACTAGAATCATTGATGATAATGATCCACCACATGACCACATTATAATGTGTTGTTTTCCAAAACCACATTGATATAGACCACACACACCAACTCCAGTGATTCTGCTTTCCAATGTGTTTTTGGTCTCTATAACCATGATGTGTTTTGACACATATATATAGATATGGATCCCCTAGATGGATTGCATGTGTTCTTTTCCTAAACCACACATTGATATCTCCACTAGAGTCATTGTTGATAATGATCCACCACAAGACCACATTACAATGTGTTCTGTTCCAAAACCACATTGATATAAAGCCACACACACCTACTCCAGTGATTCTTTGATGCAACTTCTATCACACTGGTGCAACATGTAATGTGGAAGCTGCTTTCCTATGTGTTTTTGGTCTCTATGACCATGATGTGGTTTGACACATATATATATGAATCCCCTAGAGTGATTGCATGTGTTCTTTTCCTAAACCACACATTGATGTCTCCACTAGAGTCATTGATAATGATCCACCACATGACCACATTACAATGTGTTCTTTTCCAAAAACCACATTGATATAGACCACACACACTCTTCAGTGGATTCTGTGATGCAACTTCTGTCACACTGGTGCAACATGCAATGTGGAAGCTGCTTTCCTATGTGCTTTTGGTCTCTATGGCCATGATGTGGTTTGACACACATATAATATATATATATGGATCCCTTAGAGTGATTGCATGTGTTCTTTTCCTAAACCACACATTGATATCTCCACTAGAGTCATTCCTCATAATGATCCACCACATGACCACATTACAATGTGTTCTTTTCCAAAACCACATTGATATAGACCACACACACCAACTCCAGTGATTCTGTGATGCAACTTCTATCACACTGGTGCAACATGCAATGTGGAAGTTGCTTTCCTATGTGTTTTTGGTGTCTATGACCATGATGTGTTTTGACACATATATGGATCTACCCCTAGAGTGATTGTACGTGTTCTTTTCCGAAACCACACATTGATATATCCATTAGAGTCATTGTTGATAATGATCCACCACATGACCACATTAAAATGTGTTATTTTCAAAAACCACATTGATATAGACCACCATACACACCTATACTCCAGTGATTCTGTGATGCAACTTCTATCACACAGGTGCATGCAATGTGTGGAAGCTGCTTTCCTATGTGTTTTTGGTCTCTATGACCATGATGTGGTTTGACACATATATATGGATCCCCTAGAGTGATTGCATGTGTTCTTTTCCTAAACCACACATTGACATCTCTCCACTACACGCATTGCTGATCCACCACATGACCACATTACAATGTGTTCTTTTCCAAAACCAAATTGATATAGACCACACACACCTACTCTAGTGATTCTATGATGCAACTTCTATCACACTAGTGCACCATTCAATGTAGATTCTGATTTCCTATGTGTTTTTGGTCTCTATGACCATGATGTGGTTTGGCACATATAAATGGATCTATCCCTTAGAGTGATTGCATGTGTTATGTTTCTAAATCACACATTGATATCTCCCCTAGAGTCATTGATAATGATCCACCAAATGACCACATTACAATGTGTTCTTTTCCAAAACCACGTTGATATAGACACCACACACATACTCCAGTGATTCTGTGATGCAACTTATGTCACACTAGTGCAACATGCAATGTGGAAGCTACTTTACAATGTGTTTTTGTCTTCTACACTATGGTTTTTGCCACTAGGTTGGATCCCCCTAGAGTCATTGCACATTGCATATGTGTTCTTTTCCAAACCACATTGATATCTACAAGACCACAGACACACTCCAGTGGATTCTGTGATGCAAATTCTATCACACTGGTGCAACATGCAATGTGCAAGCTGCTTTCCTATATGTTTTTGGTCTCTATGACCATGACGTGGTTTGACACACATATATATGGATCCCCTAGAGTGATTTTGCATGTGTTCTTTTCCTAAACCACACATGGATATCTCCACTAGATTCATTGCTGATAATGATCCACCACATGACCACATTACAATAATGTGTTCTCTTCCAAAACCACATTGATATAGACCATACACACACTCCAGTGGATTCTATGATGCAACTTCTATCATACTGGTGCAACATGCAATGTGGAAGCTGCTTTCCTATGTGTTTTTGGTCTCTATGACCATGATGTGGTTTGACACATATATATGGATCCCCTAGAGTGATTTTGCATGTGTTCTTTTCCTAAAGCACATATTGGTATCTCCACTAGAGTCATTGATAATGATCCTCCACATGACCACATTACAATGTGTTCTTTTCCAAAACCATATTGATATAGACCACACACACACCTATACTCTAGTGATTCTGTGATGCAACTTCTATCACACTAGTGCATGCAATGTGGGGAAGCTGCTTTCCTTTGTGTTTTTGGTCTCTATGACCATGATGTGGTTTGACATATATATGGAAGTTGCTTTCCTTCTATCACACTAGTGCACGCACCATTGCTTAACCAAATACCAGTTTATTTCTCTAAGCACTTCTCTAAGCGTCTTGCATTGTACATGCTCTTAGGTTCTTAGCATACGTTGTTGCATCGCCAAGTGTATTCGCTCCCCTAGAAGTAGCAAAAAGGAAGGCTTTAGACCAGGTTACATTATCCCGTGTGTTGCATTAGTTTGGCAGCCTACAATCTTTTTGTTTAAATTGCTTATAGCGACCTGTTAAATGATGAGTACTATATACTATATAACGTAGCTTGGTATCGCACCCAGTTTTATATTTCTAGATTAATTGGAATTCTTTATTCATGTTAGAACCACAAATACTACCGATGGAAGAAAGTCAGATGAAAACCATCATGAGAAAGAGTCCATGGATGCAACGACTTGGTATTAGGTTCGTAGATAGTGTTGTTGCATCCCCAACCATATTCTCCCCTAAAAAGAGAAATAGTGATCCCTCTGGACCTCGGTATGATCCCGACGGGGTATCAGTGAAGGTGACCTATCAGGTGATGAAACACTAGTCATCGAGGAGACTGGGCTGCAGGTAATCCCCTTACCTTCTTACTCACCATCTTGTCACGCTTTATCCACAATTAAGGTGCTACCAAATCATCTTGTGTCGAATTTTTGCTTACTCTTTTTTCCATATGTTTTGTTCCTCTTTATTTCCCTAATTGACTGTTACATGTAAAATGTGTAGCTTAAGTAGAGAAAATTCAAGAAGACAAATCCCAGGTGAAGGATAGATCCTGGTGGTGGATCATCTCGCAAATGTGTCATGGCATCAGTACTATCTCTAGACACAGAAAATGATAGACACACGAGGTCCAAGGGGAATCTACTAAAAGCGGGACTTCCATCTCTAGGTTCCACACAGCAAACAACAAAAGCGACAAGTCATGTGACCATTCACAAGAAACTTGGAGTGCAACCCAGAAGATTGCCAAAGCCGAACTTCCTGATGCCCGGCAAACGACCAAAGTCGCACTTCCTGATGCCAGGAAAACTGCCAAAGCCGCACTTCCTAATGCCCTGAAGCTGGCTAGAGTTGTACTTCATTTTCCCCTATGGTGACCCATGATGCAGTTCCTGATGGAAACCTAGTGGCCAAATCTACAGTTCCCGATGCCCGGCAAGTAGCTAAACCTCCAGTTCCTGATGCCCACCAAGTGGCCAAAGATGCAGTTCCTGATGCTGGCCAAGTGGCTAAAGCTGCAGTTCCTGAGGGCAACCTAGTGGCAAAATCTGCAATTCCTGATGCCTGGCAAGTAGCTAAACCTTCAGTTCCTGATGCCCACCAAGTGGACAAACCTGCAGTTCCTGATGCCGGCCAAGTGGCTAAAGCTGCAGTTCCTGAAGCCGGCCAAGTGGCCAAAGCTGCAGTTCCTGATGCCGGCCAAGTGGCCAAAGTTGTAGTTCCTGATGCCGACCAAGTGGCCAAAGCTGCAGTTCCTAATGCCCACCAAGGCGAGAAGCTAGCAGCCGTCAATCTACCACCTACCCAAGCCAAGAAGGCAGCAGCCCAAGGCCAGCAACCAGCTGCCCAAGGCGAGCTGGCAGCTGTCCAACATGAGCATCACTCTGCCCAAGGCGAGCTGACCACTCCCTCCAACCCACTGGTATGCCGTCTGCCACCTCCCCAAAGCCAACAGCCACCTCCCCAAAGCCAGCATCCACCCCCCAAAGCCAGCATCCACCCCCCCAAAGCCAGCAACCACCTCCCCAAAGCCAGCAGCCACGTCCCCAAAACCAGTAGCCACGTACCCAAGGTATGGAACCCCAACCCACATCCTTCCATCCTCTGGCACATCCCAAAGCCAACCTGCCACCACCAAAAATCAAGAAGCCACCTTCCCAAGTGATGAAATCGGCATCGGTATCCCCCAAAGGTGGATTGCAACCGCTCCAAATCAAGAAGATATGCAGGATAAACAAGACCATACAAACGACTTACTTCAGCAAGTGTTGTCTGAGATGACTTAGCAGAAGCAGTAGCAACAACAGCAACTTCAGTTGTCGCAAGGTAAGTGAACTTGTGGTTGACACTTGAGAGTTCTTGGGCTAGGAAATATAACTGGTGTGGAAACTTGTGAGTATTTTGGGAAGGGAAACTTGTGAGGCTTTTGGCTCATAAACTGCTGTGGAAAGTTTTTGTCCGTGGAAGCTTGCGAGGCTTTTGGCTCAGAAACTGCTGTGGAAATTTATGTGGAAACTTGTCCTGAAATACATTGTCAAATTTTGTTATTTGATGCATGTGGTGTGAAATGGGCCACAAACGATTAGGGCTAGTAGAAATTTACGTGCACAAATGGCCCCTGATCTCACGGTGATGTCAGCACACATCCGTGACGAAAACGAAATCATCTCAGTTGTTCTTGATGAAACATTTCCATCACAGGTAAACACCGATGTGGCTGCCTTTCATTGGACAACTATCTAGAAGAAACATAAAAATCACGGCCAACGATGATATCATCACACAAAATTCGTCGTAGGTAGGTGATACATGTCCCATTTTGATTTGTCAACGTGTCGTTCTGCGGCTTGCCCATGTGGCCTCGTCCAATTGGTGCAAGCTTGGATGTGCCAACCGTCCACGTGTCAGCATGGTGTCAAAAGGTGGCGACAAACAAAATTTGTCATGGCCCGTGTGATGTCATAAACAAGATGGATGGCGTCATGAACGGGTTCGATGACGTCACGGAGAATGAGACAACGGAATCAAACTATGACGGAAAAAAATTCAGGAAGTCGATGACGTTGTAGACGGTGAACATGACATCAGCAAACTTTGATGACGGCCACCCACGGTGCCATCTGTCATGTGGCCGCGGTCGTGACGAAATAAAAACATCACGAACGATCGGTCCTGGGTTGGGCCGGTCCAGTTCGCTGCGACGAAATTACAGGAATGTCGCGATCGGGCGTGATGTTTTCAAACAGAAAAAATGTCACGGATTGAATTATGACGTGAGGTCCGTGACCTATTTTTTCGTTGCAGAATTCATCGCAGATGGCCATCTGCGAAGTTTTGACCCTCATCCACGATGATATCAGATCGTCATGAACTGCCCAGATTCTTGTACTGCGAGTTCATTACGGGCCTTCATAATTTCATCGATGTGGCCGAGGCAAACTGTCTGAATGGTTTTATGCATTGTCCATGTGTTGTATGTCAAAATCAGAAGGATTACTCTTCCTCAAGAACCCTTCACACCCACCTGCTTCAGTCCGGTTTCATGCCCAGCTACAATTGTTGGACCAAGCACGGGGAAAGAGGGGTTATGATCAAAGACAATGAAGAAGAAGAGAATGATGACAACTATCCTATATTTCCTGAATACGATGATACTGCAATGGGTGAAGCTGAAGAGGAAGAGGCACCGGATGAGATCGTTGATGATCTTCACCGAGCCATTGCTGATGCACAGAGAGAATGCGAAAGTGAAAATGAGAAGTTGAAGTTGAAGCGCATGTTAGATGATCACAAAAATTGTTGTACCCAAATTGCAATGATGACAACACAAAGATCAATACCACACTGCAATTGCTGCAATGGAAGGCTGAGAATGGTTTGTCTGACAAGGGATTTGAGAAGCTACTAAAAATAATGAAGAATAAGCTTCCAAAGGATAACGAATTGCCTGCTAGTACGTACGAAACAAAGAAGGTTGTATGCCCTCTAGGATTAGAGGTGTAGAAGATACATGCATGCATTAATGACTGCATCCTCTACCGTGGTGAGAAGTACGAGAAGAAGAATGAATTCCTGGTATGAGGTGCATTGAGGTATAAGATCAGCCGAGATGATCCTGGTGATGTTGAGGGCGAGCACCCTAGGAAGAGGGTTCCTTCCAAGGTTATATGGTATGCTTCTATTATACCACGGTTGAAACATTTGTTCAGGAACAAAGAGCATGCCAAGTTATTGCGATGGCACAAATAAGACCGCAAGAAAGACAATATGTTGAGACACCCCACTGATGGGTCGTAGTGGAGAAAAACCGAGAGAGCCCGGGATTTTTTGATGACGCAAGGAACTTAAGGTTTGGTCTAAGTACAGATGGCATGAATCCTTTTGGCGAGCAGAGCTGCAGTCATAGCACCTGGCCTATAACTCTATGTATATATAACCTTCCTCCTTGGTTGTGCATGAAGCGGAAGTTCATTATGATGCCAGTGCTCATCCAAGGACCGAAGCAACCCAGCAACGACATTGATGTGTACCTAAGGCAATTAGTTCAAGAACTTCTACAGTTGTCGCATAGACAAGGTGTGCGTGTGTGTGGGATTATCACAAATAGGAGGAATTTGACCTACGATCATTGCTTTTCGTAACCATTAATGATTCTCCTGCTCTTAGTAACCTTTCAGGACAGTCAAACAAGGGATACAATGCATGCACGCAATGTTTAGATGAGACTAAAGCTACATACTTGCATAAAGGTAAGAAGGTTGTGTACTTGAGGAGTCGTCGATTTCTTTCGAACAAGAATACCGTAATAAAGAAAGGCAAGCATTTCAAAGCTCAGGCAGATTTTGGGAATAAGCCTGTCCCCCTTACTAGTGATGCTATATTTGGTATGGTCAAGGATCTAGAAGTAATCTTTGGAAAGGGTCCTGGCGGTCAATTTGTTCCGAATGATGCTACCGGACACATGCCCATGTGGAAGAAGAAATATATATTTTGGGAGCTACCCTATTGGGAAGTCCTAGAGGTTCGCTCTTCAATCGATGTGATGCACGTGACAAAGAACCTTTGCGTGAACCTACTATGATCTTGGGCGTGTATGAGAGGTTATAAGATAAACCGGAAGCACGGCAGGACCAACAACCTATGAACGAACGAGATGGCCTGCATCCAGAGAAATATCAAGGTCCTTCTAGCTACACTCTTACCAAAAAAGAGAAGGAAATCTTTTTTGAATGCCTGAATAGTATCAATGTCACGTCTAGCTTCTCTTCGAATATAAAGGGAATAATAAATATGGTAGAGAAAAAATTCCAGAACCTAAAGTCCCATGACTGCCACGTGATTATGACGCAATTGCTTCCGGTTGCATTGAGGGGGATTGTACCGGAAAATGTCCGAGTGCCCATTGTGAAGCTATGTGCATCCCTCAATGCAATTTCTTAGAAGGTAATTAATCTAGATACTCTACCAAGGTTACAAAATGAAGTGGTCCAGTGTCTTGTTAGTTTTGAGTTGGTGTTCACACCATCCATCTTCAATATTATGACGCATCTCCTAGTTCACCTAGTGGTAGAGATTGTTGTTTTTGGTCCTGTATTTCTACACAATATGTTCCCCTTTGAGAGGTTCATGGGGGTCTTAAAGAAATATGTTCATAACCGTGCTAGGACAGAATGAAGCATCTCCAAGGGCTATGGTACAGAAGAGGTCATTGAGTTTTGTGTTGACATTATTCCTGACCTTAAGCCGATTAGTGTTCCTCAAACTACTAGGAAAAGGCTTATAAGTGACACATGCTTTTTGCAATTCTGTGGCGCATATCAGATGCGCCACTTCTACCTCGCCACTAAATTTTATTTATGTGGCGCATATTGATATGTGCCACAGAAATCTCAAATTTTTGTGGCGCATATTGCCGATATGCGCCACAATTGTTTTTTTCAAATTTCAAAAAAAGGCGGGCCAGATCCGCCCAAAATTTCAAATCTCAAAATTCTGTGGCGCATATTGCAATATGCGCCACATATTTTTTTTCAAAATTTGAAAAAAAGCAGGCTAGATGTGGGGGTTGTCGGAGGAGAGATTGTCTGGAGTAGGGGGATGAGGAGTAGGGGAGGAGGAGGAGTAGGAGGCCACCGGTGGAGGAGGGTCGCCGGAGTAGGAGGAGGAGGAGGGGGTCGCTGGAGTAGGGGTTGGAGGAGGAGGACTAGGAGGAGGAGGGGGTCACCGGAGGAGGTCGTCGGAGAAGGAGTAGGTCGCTGGAGTAGGAAGAGAAGAGTAGGTCGCTGGACTATGAGGAGGTGGAGGAGGCCACCGGTGGAGGAGAGTCGGTCGCTAGAGTAGGAGAGGTGGTCGGAGAAGGAGGTCATCGGTGAGTGGAGAAGGAGGAGGGAGGGAGGAAGAAGGGGAGGAGAAGGAGAGAAGAAGTGGAGGAAGAAGGGGAGGAAGGGGAGGAGAGAAGAAGTAGAGGAAGAAGGGGAGGAGAAGGAGAGGATAAGTGGAGGAGATAAGGAGAAAAGAGTGGGAGAAGGGTCATCCCGCCCAACAATTCAGTGGCGCATATTGGAGATATGTGCCACAAAATCCCCCCCCTTTTTTGCAGGAAAATTCTTCGTTTGGCCAAAACTTTTTACTCTTTTCGAATTTGGGGATTCTCTAAAACCCAGAACGGCCTTTGGCCATTGAATTCGAGTCAAAATTTTTGAGACGATCGTTTTGATAGGCTAAACATTTTTTGTGACACCGTATGCAAAATTTATGACCATTTTAACGTGCCATGACCTTTTTTGCAAAATACATCGAAATTCAAGTTTTTCAATTTACCCCAAAATATAAATACATCTCAAAGGATTTTTTTTTGAAGTTTTTATCATTTTCATTTAATTTTCACAAAACTGAGAAGGCGATCCACTGAACTTCTTCTTTGCACCGTCTCATTTTACTTCATAAACTTGGTATTACTACTTCATTAGCTCCTTAGCAACATCACCTTCTTTGAGTGAACTAAATTCATCTCTTAATGTTGCTCCACACCTTTTCTACACTAATATACCTTCTTATTGTCAACTAAGACTAAGTTGGAATTAATCCATCCTTCAAAGTAGTGTTCATACACCTTATATTTGGCTTCCCTCTTCATACAAGTCTTCATCTTGGTATCTAGAACTCGTCACCCCTTACACAAAATCCCTTTTCTATCTAGGTCTATAACATCAAGTAATAACTTGATGATGCAACATGCATTTGCACACCAAGTCAAACTTCATGTATAGATCTAGTCACTCAAGAAAATCCAAGAAAAAACCAAGAAATCCAAATGTGGTACATATAACACACATATTCTGAGCCTGTAATATAGTAGTTGAGTAAAACATCTCTAAAATTCAGGCTTAGTTGTGTAGTATATGACACCTCCTATTATAGGTTTACATTGTGATACTTAGCACTTAGGGTTCAAACTATACTTTCTCTCAGTATTCACCCTAATTGCTCCATTACAATTGGATAATTTTGAGCAAAGTGGTCTCAACTTGGCTTTTACTAACTTCTTGCCTTTCTTTTGGGACTACTAAAGACCACTAACTTTCCATTCTATCGTAAACTATCCTCACATAATCTCATCAAATGGCTAATAAGATCCTATTAAATTCCTGAAACTACAGCTTCTCAGACATTTATGACCTCAATTACATCTATCATGGTCCTACACTGTTCCTTAATCACTTCTACTTTAAGATTATTTACTAAGTACTTGTCCTAATTACACACCGATCATGGTCTCGGAGCTAATATCACCATGATCTTGTTATGATCTACCAATTCATCATGATTTAAGAGCTAACCTCACCGTGATACTGTTATTCTTATCTTGCAACTGTTGATTCTAAACAAAATTCTACTACATCACGTAGAATTCTCAAGTGAATCAAACATTATTTACTTCCAATTGCATCAATACATACTCTAATGTTCTTCATTATGTTTTCTATCCCTATCAACTAATGATGAGATTGCGCTACCTTTCATGGATTCCATGGATAAACTGCACCATTAGTATGACATCCTAAACTTGATCCTAATCTTCTATGACCAATTAACTTTCTTAAGGTACCTTACCAGGGTTATATCTACTCCAAAAGACACTAAAATAGGACTTTACCAAGAGAAAATAAATAACTACTCTTAAGAAAGATGACCAAAGCATAGTGTGACAAAGCTATCCTCAAGTGGATACCCATTACAAGTCATAAGATCCTTTGGTTTAGATAAGATGGCTTCCTATAGTCACTATCCAACCTACAGATCTCCTAAAAGGGTTTTAATCCTAAGGTCAAAGCATTTGCTCTAATACCAGCTGCGGTGGCCCACCATACCACTACATGATGTAGTACACTATAGTCGTTGACATAACACCAATGCAACACCGTTCCACCAGTATTACATCCCTCAGAGTGGTACAACAAAAACATAGCAGGTCCAAGACATGACTATATATTACATCTCGACTCTTTACAAAAGATCTAGAGAACATTCAAGGTTAAAGAGGAAGAAAAATAACTTCTTACAAAGAAGAACCATAATTTACATCTAAACTATCTGGCTTGCAATTGCTGTTATTGCAATGCTCTACAGAAGTAGGTTCTATGGCTAGATATTATACTCCTATCTAATCAGCAACTTGGTCTTCACTTTAGTGGATGTAGAAGTTGACTTCCTTGAATTCATTGAAGATCTTAAGCTTTTGGTGACGATTCCCTTGAGCATAAGTTGATGTTGACGTCATCCTTATTGGCTTCAGAATCTAACAAGGGTTAAGACGGTACGGTTGAGTGCAAGCGTACTCAGTGAGTTCACTAAAAAGGAGTGTCTGATGCACTATCTACAGCCATGGACCATAGGTCGTAGGCAATGTAGGTTTTCATAAACATTTTTTCAAAGGTTGATTTTATTCATAAAAGCTATGTCCATCAGCCTTCACAGGTTTACTAGATCTTCATGGAGTTCCTTTCGTCCACGTTCCTAGCTCCTTCCCTGAATAGGAAGTAACATGTCACAATTTTATACACTCTGCAGAGGTGCGTTACTTTACCCATAAGAGATCCTTAACCATGTTGCACAACCGAGCGGCGAACCCGTTCATACTTCCTTGGTATGAGGCCCGGTATAAGAATCCAAGCCAATCATTGCCCTTCTTTGCGACCCCGCATGGAGACACGACCCCCCAAGCAGAACGACCTCTGTTAACCTGCATTGTGGATCTAACTATGGTTGGCTCCTTGAGGACTCTAGTGAGCAAAACGAGAACCTGGTCGCCCCATTGATATGAGGACCTACCTATGACCGTCTCTCACAGATAGTCTAGACACCAATATCGCGGGGAGCTAAGGGGTCCCACCCATGCTGAGCCTCGTAAGGTACACTAGCGCCACGAGATGGTCATCCGTCCATGCGAAAGGAAGAAGATCCAGCTGATTTCTCCGTCCCATTCCAAATCTTATGTTTAACGAGTATTATATGACGCAAGAATCACTGGCGATATTGGTTGATTAGGTACTAGATATTATGTTCCTTTACCACTCGAACTGTAATGGTAGTTTGTTACCACTTGCTAAATAATCCATAATCATATTATTATCAAAGTAGTGTTTTCTGACCTTTTTGAAATCCAGGTGATGACAACATTTGAGTTACAAGTATTTGATAGAAAATAACCAAAGGACATGAGCAAGTGTGAACTTGCCTATTGTGATTTCAAGATTATGCACTCACAGTATTTGAGATAATAGAAGATCTAGATATGAAATCAGCATCATTGGTCCGGTAAGGACTAATGTTTAAAGAAGCAAGATGCCATTATGCATAAGTAATGTAATGCAATTTTGTAAACTCGAATCCCGGGAACAATTGTTTGTAATCTAGGGTTTGAGAACTGGGAATGGTTTCTTTAGAGTGTGTTGCTCTTTTAGATTGGTTTCACACATGTGCTTCTTATTAATGCTTGTGGTAGTGTGCGAAACAATATATAAATACACTAAGTAGCATACAATATTAAAGCACTCAAGTGGGGCATTATACCTAAAGATGTCTTAAACAAGATTGTTAATCATTTAGAGCTTTTATAGAAATGCTTAAAGATTACATATAATGTTTCTTAAAAGAACAACTTTTGAGGAGAAGTTTATTTAACCAAGTGAAATCAATTAAACTTGTAAGTAGATACTACTAGGGTTTACTCCTCATATTCAAAGAAATCATTTTTTTAATTTACTTAAGCATGTATTAGCAGTTGGAATTTGTAGAGCACTAATATAAGATGGTACCACATTATATTCCCTTCAAAACTTCTTAATACTTTATTAAAGTTTAGATCAAAATAGTACTACCTTTATTTGAGTAGGTTTTGTTGATGTTATAAGTGAATGGAATACTTCATCCATTAGAGACTTAATGATTATGAAAATAACATTGTCTTCGGATTATTTATGAGTTACTTTTATACTTTAAAAGGTCATTATAAATTTGTAAGGGAATTGGTATTATAAAGATTTAATAACTCAAAATATTATTTTGATGATTTTATAATTTATAGCATCTTTTAGAAAATAAGATATAACTGTACCAAATAGTAGTTTTAAGAAATGCATCCTAAAATGGTTGGATCTATTATGACTTCATATAAACATCAATTGAGCTTGTTTTTACATTTTTAGACTTTAAATAAATAATACTAAAGACATAAGCAAAGATTTATATATCTTTAATGCATTAAAATTAAAGAAAAGGGTTTAAACAAGATTGTTTAAACCTTTACCTTTTATTTACTTCAACTGGTAAAGGTGATACTTTGAATGTGTAGATTTTAATTTTGTGATCATTTTGGTATATTATAAGTATTTTATGATTTTAGTAATAATAAGATGTGATTGTTATAATTTTTATTACTTTATAAATACTTAATAAAAATAAATAGGTGGTTAAGTGGCACAGAAATATATGAATAAAGTTTATAATTGTATATTTTCTTTTCCTAAGATTTTTGATATATTTTAGTTATTTTTCTTAATTTTAAATTATAAAATATGCCCTTTTAAGATTTATACTTAATAGAGTATTTACTAATAATATTAACTATTTCATTTAAGTTGGAAAATAAAGTATAATAATATATTTACATTATAGAGTTTATTTTTCTGAACAAGTTGATATTTAATACATATTTTTCTGAAATGTAAAACAAAAGATATTCAATTTCTAAAATTTAATCAATTTATGAAATTATTTAACTGTTTTTTAAAAGGATTTCTTGTGGCACGCTGACGTCAGTGGGTGGTGGAATTATTTTTCACTGGGGCTAATTCTAGACCTAGTCATTGACTTGTGGGGCTCCCGCCACATCACATGCCACATAGGGCTCCTCATGGTCTCTGTTGATGTCAACTCGCCGGGAAGATGACATGATTCCATTGGAGCACGGCGGTTGAGGCGACCTGATGGTCTCTGCTGATGTCACCTCGCAAAGAAGGTGACGCTAGTTTTTGGCACCAGGGACATTATGGAGGGTTGCATTCGAACGAGGGGAGCAAGACTAACCTAGTTGAGGCGGCGCCGCTCTTTAACGGTCCCTGGAGCATCGACAATAATGACGATTGATGGTGGCTGATACGTCCAAAACGTATCTATTTTCCCGAACACTTTTTCTATTGTTTCTCCTCTAAATTTGTGTGATTTGGATACAACTAACACAGACTGACGCTGTTTTCAGCAGAATTACCTTGGTGTCTAGTTTTTGTGCAGAAAATCAACTATCAGGAAAAATCCCAGAAAATATGCCAAAAATCCTATTTCACCAGAATATTCATGGAGCCAGAAGACGATACGGAGGAGGGCCACGAGGGGCCCACACCACCTGGTCGTGCGAGCCAGCCCAGGCTACGCCTAGGGGTGGTGTGGCCGTCTCGGTCACCCCCTCGGCCTCCCTCTTCGCCTATAAGATACCCCTTGACCTAAAAACCAAGGGGGATTTGATGTTTTTCCAGAAAGAGTTTCGCTACACCACTACCACTAGATTCCGAGAATCAGAACCAGAAACTCTGTTCTGGCACCCTGTCAGGATGGGGAATTGGAGGAGATCATCGCCGTCATCATCACCATCGCTTCTCCATAAACCATCCATGATTCCCCCATCCATGAGTGAGTAATCCCCCACTATAGGCTATGGGGATGGTAGGGATTGGATGAGATCATTCATGTAATGGCATCAGATTGTTAGGGCATGGTGCCTAGTATCTATTATTAGTGCTTTTTAACTTTGTTGCACCTTGTTATGCTTAATTATTGTTACTAGGGACCGAGTGCCATGATTTCAGATCTAAACATGTTATTGATTCATGATGATAGTATTGTTTGTGATCTTACCTGCAAGTTGTATACACATATTGTTGTACGGAACCAAAGGCCCCGAAGTGACAATAATCGGGATAACCAGAGGGGATGGCTTTGATGTGAGGATCACATGTGTTCACGGAGTGTTAATGCTTTGCTTCGGTGATCTATTAAAAGGATCACCTTAATTGCCAGTAGTTCCCTTGAGGCCCCGCTGCAAACGGGCTGGCAAGACAAAATATGTTGTGCAAGTTCTCATTGCGAGCATGTATGACTATATATGGAACACATGCCTATGATTATCTAGTACTTGGATGCTTTATCTTATTTATCTGCAAATGCCCTATGTATTGATTTCTATATGAATTGTCTTGTCCATGCAACGCCCATCCATCCCTATGCCTACCATGCTTTAATCCTACAGTTTACTACAATTGTTACTACTGTCTTTACTTTTACTACTACTATTACTTTGCTATTGCTACTACAAAACTATTGCTACTGATAAAATGTTGTGAGCAAGATTGTTTCCAGGTGCAGCTGAATTGACAACTCAGTTGTTAAGGCTTATAAATATTCTTTGGCTCCCCTTGTGTCGAATCAATAAATTGGGTTTCACTTCCCTCGAAAATACTACGATACACCCCCTATACTTGTGGGTCATCAAGACTATTTTTTGGCATTGTTGCCGGGGAGCATAGCTTTATTTATCAAGTTCACTTGGAATCACTATTGTTCGCTGCCCTCCATTCATCATGGGTAAGTCTCGTGATGGAAAAGTTCCTACATTACCATCCACTACAAGAAGAGGTACGGTTCTGAACACCTCTATTGCTCTTGATTCACCATCTGTGATGAGTAAGCTCCTTACACCACCACATACACATGCTACACATACTGCTACTACTGCTGAATCTGAAACTTGTGATACTTATGATGATGCTTCTACTATGCTTGATAAAAGTGGTTCATTAGGTCCTTTCCTAGATGCTACGATTGCTAGAATTATAGCTGGAAATACTGAAACTCCTAATGAAGATACTACTACACCTGTTAGTTCACCTGAGTCTATAGAGAGCTATGATATTGAAGACGGATATATAGAAATGAATGGTGAATTTATTAAAGAATGTCAAAATACTCATGGTAAAAGTGCCATTAAGAGTCTCCTTGAGAGGCGTACTATAAAACCCAAATTGTCTCCTAATCATAAGTTTGATACATCTCCCATAAACATTAAAGTTAAGGACTATGATTTCTCTCTTGATTTATCTTACATAACTATTGTTGAGAAAGAACCTGTTAGTGGGACTAAGAATGAAAGTGTTGTAGCACATATGACTGAGCTTTCTACCCTGAGTGGCCTGTTTTCTGATGATATTAAGATGCGCACCTACTTTGTTGCTAAAATTTTCCCTTTTTCACTGAAAGGAGAATCTAAGGCTTGGTTTAATAATTTACCTCCTTGATCTATTGATAGCCCTGATTGCTTAATTAGTACTTTCCTTCAGAAATATTTCCCTCCTAGCGCTAGACATGCCATTTTGCAGGAACTTTTTGATTTTAAACAGGGAGAAAAAGAGATATTGCCTGAATCATGGGCAAGGTTTTGTGCTTTGATTCATGCGCAGGCTGGATGTCCATTACCTAAAAATGAGCTTCTTGATATATATTATAATGGACTAACTGAAGAATCTAGGACATACCTGGATAGTTGTGTTGATTGTGTCTTCAGGAATAGAACTCCCAAAGAAGCCAAGGAATTAATGGCTAAAATAAGCAAGAATTATGATGACTAGACTTCACCTGAGCCAACTACACCTGAGTCAACTACACTTGAGTTAACTGTGCCTGAGCCAACACCAACACCAAAGAAGAGAGGAGTGCTTGAACTCAATGATGAAGTGATGAAGGAAGATAAGAAATGTCTTAAGGAGAAGGGTATTAAAGCTGAAGATGTGAAGAATTTACCTCCTATAGAAGAATTATGTAAGCCAATCTCCCACTCAACCACTATGGAGGTACACTCTCTCCAACATTTTGATGAAGGTGATATTCCTTATCCTAAACCTCCTCATCAATGCTTGGAAGATTTTGATGTTTTTATTGTTAAGCAAGATAATTTTAATAAAAGGGTGCAAAATCATTTAATAGAAAACTCTAGAGCTATTATTGAGTTGAAGGATATGGTAGAAAAACCTATAATGATGTTAAAATGCTTGTTAAACATTTCCAAATGGTTAAAACTCAAATTGATCAGCTCATTAAGGTACAAAAAGATTTGCTAGTTAATGCTGCTAAAGAAAAACATGCTTATGAAATTAGAACTAGAAGTGGTGCTGCCACCCAGGATCCTCTATATCCCGAGGGGCATCCTAAAAGAATTGAGCAGGACTCTCAACAAATTGAAAATAGTGGTACTTCTCCTAAGGAAAGGAAAAAGAAACATAAAACAGTTGAAGCATCTTCTGAACCTGCTAAAGATCCTAATAGTATATCTGTCTCGGATGCTGAAACTGAAAGTGGTAATGAGGAAAATGATGCTCCTGATAAAGAAAAAGTTGAAGAAGAACCTGAAAGACACACTAAGAATACTAAATACACTAAGGAAGCTTTTGTTGCTAATAAACATGGTAGTGAGAGAGAGCCTTGGGTCCAAAAACCTATGCCTTTCCTTGATAAGAAACACAAGTCAAAGGAAGACGAACACTATAATAAGTTTTGTGAGTGGATGAAACCTTTATTTTTGCAAATTCCTTTAACTGACGCTCTTAAATTACCTCCTTATTCAAAGTATATGAAGGATATTGTCTCTAATAAAAGGAACATCCCCATTGAGGAAATTTCTACTTTGCTTGCTAATTATTCCTTTAATGGAAAGGTCCCAAAGAAGCTTGGAGACCCAGGGATTCCAACTACTCAATGTTCTAATTAAAATAGCTATGTTAGAACTGCTTTGTGTGATTTGGGAGCAGGAGTTAGTGTTATACCTTTTTCTCTCTATAAGAGACTTCAATTGCAAAAACTAATACCAACTGATATATCTTTGCAAATGGCTGATAAATCTACTACTATTCCTATTAGTATATGTGAGGATGTACCTATTCAACTGGCTCATAATTGCTTGATATTAACTGACCTTGTTGTGCTTGAAATGCCTGAAGATGATAATATGTCTATTATTCTTGGGAGACCTTTTCTTAATACTTCAGGAGCTGTTATCAATTGTAATCAAGGAAAGGTAACTTTTAATGTTAATGACAAGGAGCATACTGTCTATTTCCCAAGAAGATTGATAGGAATTATGGCTTAAATTCAATTGAAAATATTGAGGGCATTCAAGTTGGAGAAATATATTGTCCCATACCAAGAGAAAAATATGAAACTATTATGATTGGGACCATTTCTATCAAGGTTGAGGTAACATAATCATTTAGTGGAATACAAAGTTTTGTTTCATATAATTTTTTTGGTAACAAGACCTCATCAACCTTGTTAACAAAGGGATTTTAATGAACAAAACAATGTTTCACCATGATTATCTTTGCTTACTTTTATTTTATCTATTTCAATTTTTTTACTTAGTCTACTTTTCTTTTGCTAGTTGCTTGCATATTAGAGTGTCTTAGAACTTCTAAAGTTTTAGTTTTGTTTTGTTATTTGCATCATTTAAAAAAAAATCTTTCTGCCAAAAATTAGTCATCAATACATGAAAATTACTAAAAAATAAAGTGTCTCGAAAAATTCCAGAAAATTCATATTAAATATTTACGTGAAAATGGTGAAAAAGGTGCAGAGAAGTGCCTGGAGTGACCCAGGGGGCCCACCAGGCAGGCACACCACCTGGTGGTGCAGCCACACCAGGGGCACGCCTAGCCATGGTGTGGGCCACCCTGGCCCTCCACTCACTCTATCACTTTCCACTTCTTTCTCTCTTCTGAGAAAACACCAGTTCATTGCTCAAACTCGCGTTCTTGCTGTTCTTGCTTGCAAATTTTCTATCTCCTTGCTCAGCCCATCTTTGCTGCTTAAATTTGGAGCATTTGTTCTCCGGTATGTGACTCCTCCGCTTGTCCAAGTAGATTTGTGTTTAGTGGATTATATCTTGAGTATTTTGCTACTGTGGGTGACAGGTTATGTGAGCTTGTGATCTTGGTTCAATGCTTAGATAAATTGTTTTGATGCATGTTTAGGCCTCTGACAAGTCCCTATGAGTAGTTCCTTTCATTATGTATTCACTTTGCAATCACTTGTATGATGGATGCTTAAATTTCAGAATAGAAGAGATGAACAACCGCACTTTTGGAGAAGTATTTGAGTGGGACACACCCAGGAGGGCAAGGCCTTCGAGATCAGCTTCTCAATTTAGGCCATCATATAATGAAGATCTTATTGCCCCAAGCTTTGGCAATGAAGGAGATGAGGGAGATGCTCACCCATCTACCTTCCCTTATTTTACGTTTTTGCAAGATGCAGGGATCCTCGATGATTTCTTACTACTAGTTGGTCCGACCACTTACATGGAAGATGAGAGTGAGCAATATGCCGTGCTCACCAAAACTTTCGTTGAAAGTTTCATTTTCACCAACACCCCTTATCGGTCAACTGTTTTGTTCAAAATTTATAATATGCCTATTATCATGCCATTAGAAAGATTTTGCAGCATTATAGGCATAGGCATTACCAGAATAGTGAAGAAGATCCAAGGTCGAACCGCTGATTTGCTAGAGCTCTACCGAAGTGTGACAAATGATGATGACCGCATAGCTCAGCGAGGGAAGATAAGGAACATTCAACTCCCAGCTATTAGATATTTTGCTTATTATCTTGCCACTAGCGTTCTTGGTAGGGAGAACACTAGTAATATTTCTAATTATCATTTGGCATTTCTTGTTGCTGCACTTAATAATGATACCAAGTATAATCTGGGTTCTCTCATTGCCCGTCGCTTAGCTGTTAGAGGACCCGTTCATGGGGGAATCATTGCCTCACGCATGGTTGCTTCCTTAGAACTTTCTGTTGATCCTAATGACACTGTGTTGACACCACAAAGGCTTGATCTTGCTGCTATGAAAACACATCATTTTGTTACTACTGACTCTAGTACCGAGAATTTAGTTTACAGAATGTTGTTTACTAACAGAGACGAGAGGGAAATTCCTTTGCCACAGTCCACTTTGTTCAGTATTTGCAGGATGCCATGGTCGCGTTCCAAGGAGGAGGTGGATGAGCAGCTCCGCTTGCTTGGTTTCCACGGGCATCACCTAGGGGATGTGCCCTCTTACGACTACTCTGCGCACTACGCTGGGGCATCCTCAAGTTCATATCAGGATGAAGGCACTTCCTCGCCATATTATGGAGGCGTTACATCTTGGCCAGCTTGGGATTGATACCCACTTAGGCCAAAAGCCTAAGATCGCGGGGAGGTACACCAACATCACACTCATCTACATATCATGTTCGGTTAGTACTTTGTACATCTGTGTTTCATTTTCTTTTTAGTCTTTGTTCTTGCTTTATTTCTGCTTTCCAAAACACAAAAAGACCAAAAATATTTTTGTTATTTCTCTTTGCTTGCTTCTTTTCCCTTTTACCTTGGTTTGCCTTTTTCTTTTAGCTTTGTCTTAATTATTCGAAAAACCCAAAAAGATTTGGCTTTTCTTGATCTTCCTTTTCGTTCTTGCCTGTAAAAATCAAAAACATCAAAAATTTTCCTGTTCTTCTTTGGTTTTGTGAAGTTCGTTGCAGGGTTCAGTAGTCCTCAGTGGAGTTTGGTTTCATGTTATTATTCAAGCCACTCAAGTGAAGGGCAATAATGAAGATAATGACAACTTGAGGTGTGGTAAGAGGCTGGTAACGAACTCTATTTGTTTTCATTTTTGTACATATACTCATCATTATGGGCATGCTTAGTCTGTTCATGTAAGGTGTATGTTATTTATGGATGCTTAGTAGTTCTTGCTTTCTTATGATTAGCTCCAGCTTGCTAATAGTTTGTAGCATGTCATATGAATGTTTGTTTGCATTGTTCTATTCATAACTTGGTATCACACTATGGTATCCTCCTCTGAATGTTTCATTTGAATCAACTTGGCACATGCTCACACATGCATATGACTGAAACAATCAGTTAAGCCTCAATGAATTATTTTGCCTCAGGGTTCTTGAATCACTTTCATGCCATAATTAGTCCTGTTTTGTTGCAAGCATGATTATGACAGTTATTGCTCTCTCGTTTGTTGATCCCTTACTATTGCTAGCCTTCACTTGCACTGAGTATGAGCTCTACTCGTGTTTCCAATTCCCAAAACCAATATTGCCAAAAGTGTCCACCATACCTACCTATTAGCATCATTTGCTATTCCATGCATATTCAGTATGCCTTGTTTTCTTCCGAATAAAATGTTTGCTTGTTATGAGAAAGTTAGTTAGTAAATCTCTCATGAACTTGATGGCACACTTTATTTCTTGAACTTAATAAACCTGAACTATTGTGACTGTCCATGAAAGTTATATGCTTGCAAACTATAGGCTGGGGATTAGCAGGACCATGTTGTCACCGGGAACTATTTCAACACCTGTAAATATATACCTAGTTGATATCATGCTCTTTTGTTTACGGATGTCATTGGTGTGAAATAAAAAGGGAGCTTGTAATTCCATGGAGTTATGTATGTGTGTTAGAGAAACGCCTGGGCGGCTGGTCTAATCCATGCCTAATCATGGAGGAAACCTGCAGCATAACCATAATGAGCAATCTATGAAGCATTCTTCTTATAAAAAAAAGAGAGAGAGATAGTTATTGAGAAAAATAAAAAAAGAGATGAGAAAAGAGGAAAAAGAGAAAAAAGCACCATTTTCCCATGGTAAATAAGAAGATGCTGAGATTCTTATTATCTCCTTGCCTTGTCATTTTGATATGGGGATTCTTCCGTATCATCAGGCAAGGGGTACCCCGTTGGCCGCTCTCTATGATACGCATGTATTTACTATGACAAGAACTTACCGGTAACTAAAGTTGAGTAGCATGAGGAGTGGCCCTCGTACTCAAGGGACATGAGGTTTCTAGTTTATGGTCTGTCAAGCATATAACTCGTATTAGACCTCACTTTCACCTTAACCATTTAAAGATGCTTATGATAGGGGCAATGAGAGCTCAAAGCTAATGAGTACCATACTTTCAGCATTTGGAAGCCTTTCAAACTTTTCAAAACCTTTTCACTTCCTTGTTGAGTCACCACTTATTCTATGAGCACATTCTTGAGAGCATAGTTGTCATTCTTAGTGTAATATGCATGTCTCAAAATTTGGATTAATTGTGTCATGACTTTAATGCTTGTATCTTTGATATCTTTACTTCTAGTCTTCACTTGAACTTCAGAGGTTACTTGACATCTATATTTTCTCTACAATCAAAGGCAAGCAAGATACCACTCTATCATACCTTTTTATGAGCATTACAATATTGCTTATGTTTATGTTTCATGCTACTTACTATTTTTGAGTTGGAATCTCTTCATAGTTTGCAATGACCATTAAGTAAACTTATTTGCATACTCTTTATTATGAATTACTTAAGTAGTTGACCATATGCTGAGAATATATACACCTTATGAAGCAAATGTGTTCGTGAAAGCTCTTTTATCGCACTCAGTTTTCAACTAAATTGCCTGAGGACAAGCAATAAGCTAAGCTTGGGGGAGTTGATACGTACAAAGCGTATCTACTTTCCTGTAAACTTTTGCTATTGTATCTCCTCTAAACTTGTGTGATTTGGATACAACTAACATGGACTGACGCTGTTTTTAGCATAATTACCTTGGTGTCTAGTTTTTGTGCAGAAAATGAACAATCAGGAAAAATCCCGGAAAATATTCCAAAAATCCTATTTCACCAGAATATTCATGGAGCCAGAAGACGAGACGGAGGAGGGCCACGAAGCGCCCACACCACCTGGCCGCGCGGGCCAGCCCAGGCCGCGCCTAGGGGTGGTGTGGCCGCCTCGGTCACCCCCTCGGCCTCCCTCTTCGCCTATAAGATGCCCATTGACCTAAAAACCAAGGGGGGTTCGACGTTTTTCCAAAAAGAGTTCCGCTATGCTGCCACCACCAGATTCCGCGAATTAGAACTAGAAAGTCCGTTCTGGCACCCTGTCGGGACAGGGAATTGGAGGAGATCATCGTTGTCATCATCACCATCGCTTCTCCATCAACCATCCATGATTCCCCATCCATGAGTGAGTAATCCCCCGCTGTAGGCTATGGGGATGGTAGGGATTGGATGAGATCATTCATGTAATGGCATCATATTGTTAGGGCATGGTGCCTAGTATCTATTATTAGTGTTTTTTGACTTTATTACAACTTGTTATGCTTAATGCTTGTCACTAGGGCCCGAGTGCCATGATTTCAGATCTGAACATGTTATTGATTCATGATGATAGTATTGTTTGTGATCTTACCTGCAAGTTGTATACACATATTGTTGTACGGAACCAAAGGCCCCGAAGTGACAATAATCAGGATAACTGGAGGGGATGGCTTTGATGTGAGGATCACATGTGTTCATGGAGTGTTAATGCTTTGCTTCAGTGCTCTATTAAAAGGAGCACCTTAATTGCCAGTAGTTTCCTTGAGGCCCCACTGCAAACGGGCTGGCAGGACAAAATATGTTGTGCAAGTTCTCATTGCGAGCATGTATGACTATATATGGAACAAATGCCTATGATTATCTAGTACTTGGATGCTTTATCTTATTTATCTGCAAATTCCCTATGTCTTGATTGCTATATGAATTGTCTTGTCCATGCAACGCCCGTCCATCCATCCTTGTGCCTACCGCGCTTTAATCCTACTGTTTACTGCAATTGTTACTACTGTCTTTACTTTTACTACTGCTATTACTTTTCTATTGCTACTACAAAACTGTTGTTACTGATAAACTGTTGTGATCAAGATTGCTTCCAGGTGCAGCTGAATTGACAACTTAGTTGTTAAGGCTTATAAATATTCTTGGCTTCCCTTGTGTCGAATCAATAAATTGGGTTTCACTTCCCTCGAAAATACTGCGATACACCCCATATATTTGTGGGTCAATAGTGGTGCTCGATGGTTCACGACGCAGGCTCGGAGGAGGGCGAGAGACATATGGAGGAGACGTGCCTAAGCACTATGGTCTCACCTTGATGGTAGGGTAGGTCTCGGGGAGGCTGGCGTGGTCCGATAGCGTCGAATCAATGGCGATCGGCATCGGAGGCGACGAGCACGTCAGGTTCGATCCAGGGCTCGGTGGATCGATTACTTTGGTGGGTAGGTAGAGCACGAGGAGGTGGTGATGCGAGCTTCATCGACGTAGCACGGGGAAGGCCAAAGCAGCAGCGACGAGCGGCTCTGGTGAGCTAGGGTTTTGGCATCGAGACAGAATTGAGAGAGAGAGAGATAGAGAGAGCTTGCGAAGGGGGAGTGAGTGGATGAGGATGAGAGAGGAAGGCCTCGGGATGGTCTTATCTCTCTCCTGGCTATGGCGGCGAGGATCTTGGTACGGCGATGGCGACACTGCCGCCAGCGAGCTGCTTCGTCCTCTGTACACGAGGTGGATGATGGAGATAGAGGCGACGAAATGGTACGTTGACCAGGCTGCTTCTGGGCTGTGGCAAAGTGAGTAGAACGAAGGCTGTTGTGGCGCTGTGCGGCGGGTAGTGCAGGGTTTGCTGGGCCATGGCTTCTGAATATTCCTTTTCCTTTTTTTTTTCTATTTCCTGTTTTTGAAAAAACTTTTCAAATATGAATTTCCATAAATATTTAAATATCCATAATTTTCATGGAACAAATAAAATACTACAGGGATCCTTAAGGCTAATTGGTGCTTATACTTTTCATGTTTTTTCATAAACTTTAACTATTAGGAAAGTATTTTCTTGATAACAACATTTATCCCTTAGGAGTTTAATGTTTTGTTTATTATATGAAAGACTTATAAAATTGATTTTGTTTTCACCATGATAATTTTTATGGTAAGGATTTAAGATGGTGAATAATATATATAGAACTCTATTCATACTTAGCTTCATATAAGAATTTATATATATACATTATAATGAATTAAATCTTTTGTTTCATAATATGGCGATTTAAATTTCATGGTTCTCAGAGTTTGGTGATTTCTTCTACTCAAATTCTACTTGATTTGTTGTGTTTATTATTACCATAGAACAATCTTGGTTAAGTCACTATGCATGAGTAACAATCATTAATGGATAAATGAAGATGTTCATTTACAAGTAATTCTCATGAGTTTTCAGAGGATTTAACAGACTCATATTCTATTATGGATATGGATGAAGATTAAGAGTTAAGACATATTGCCATCATGTTTGGTGACCATGGATTATCTCTTAACTTAGAGTGACATATTGCTATTATCTCCTAGTTTGGTCTTAATGGTTCTATTCTTCTAAGTTTCTAATAGGGTTTAAGATAATAAGGTGTACAAGGCTTTCATCAATGCAATACTAAACTTGTATTCTACTTATCTCTTAGAATTTCCATTTGTCTAAGAGATGTTACTCAATGACTTCTCAGAAATAGGAAATTTCTACTCTTCCAACTTAATTCTAGGGTTTAGACAAAGAGATACAAATGAGACTTGTCAGGCTATAATCTTGATTAAATATTTCTCAAGAATTCCTATTCTCAATCCTTCACTAGGCTGGTCTTTAGTTAAGGAATTCCCTTCCTAAATATACTCTGTATATTTCTCTCATCTCATTCACAGAGATCACATCTTCCTGAATGGGTTAATAATCTGACTCCACCATATCCATCATCATATGATGACATGGTCATGTCACTTCATTCATACTCATTCTCCATTCTTCTGCTGGTATAAATAACTTCTATTTGTTAGCTACCTCTACTGAATCTAACAATGTAGATATTTCTAACTCCATCCATTAACTCCTTTATATTCCACCTTGCATCAACTTCCAAGACTTGCAAGATTACAATCCTCACTATATCACATGTTATATCAATCCTCTAGAAGAGGTATGGTACTATTCCTCATAATACAATATTACTCTTGTATTAGCTTGCTTAAGCTACCATGACTTCCACTACTCCATTCCACTTAGGTTCTAAACTTCATCATACACTACCTTGACTTCATATGATCAAGCTAGATGATTCAGCTAATTAGGGTTTTGCCTAATTTGGTGTACTCAAAAAACTTCTTTATCATCTAGTCATCTACTCTCGAGTGACTTGAGAACAATGACCACCATCCTTTGATCATACTAAGCTTAGTCTTCTAATTATCGGATCAATATCTATCATCAACTAAGTAGTGGACTTGTACCAGTCTCTTTACAAAGCGTATCTTGTTAAGGAAGCTTACTCCATATTTGTATCTACTTACCTTAACAAGATTATTACTTGATAATCTAATACTACTAGCTTTTTTATAACTTCTCAATTACTAGCTTTACTCTTACATTTAGATGCTTCTTCTAGTTAACTCAAGAGTGGATTAACTCCTTTACCATTAAATGGTCTGATCACCACTAACAATCACATTCTATTGATGTTGGCTTATGCAATCTTAACTAGTTCCTTCTCTTCATTAATTTACTATAGGACTTAGGAAGGCCAATATAATAAGTCAAGGCCAGAGGTTAATAAGTACTAGGTCAAGGACTGATCACGAAATCATTAATGATCAATTGACACTAGGACTTGGTTAATGAAGAATGTCATATATGACTGTGATAATAATGACATGTGATAAATGATCTTGGCTTAACTTCCCTTTCTACTCTATTTGTTACAAAGGTTAATGCTTGGGAACTACCATGATGTTCATGGTATAAATAAATAGGGTAAGCATGTATACCAAGGTTTAGTTATTGAGTTTCTTTACTTAAGTTATATACTTAACTTGGTATTCAGGGTCTGTTATAGATAATACCTTGATATAATCTTTAGAAGATTAAGTATTCATCCTTGAGTAATGTGTTGTGGTTTAGGTTTATCACATTTAAAAGGATCGTATGGGAAGCTAGAGGGGGGTGAATAGGTGCTACTTCAAATTTTACTCTTTTTTAATTTAGGGTTTGATATGAAAGGTAAATTCTCTAGATTATGCAACTATGGTGAATTTACCTATATGTCAAACTAGCACATATACTAAGCAATAAATAGATATTTAAAGTGCGCTAAAGGATAGAAGTAACCAAAATGGAGCACACGGAGACACAAGGATTTGTTTCCCGTAGTTCCTTCCTTTTGAGGGGAAGTACGTCTATGTTTGGAGAGGGGGTGGTTTCAAACCACCAACGCCATGAGAGGCCTCCCTTGTTCTCTGATGAATCTCACCCCAACGGGTTCGATTCACCTCTTCAACTATACGGCAACCTTCGAGGTGTAAGCCAACACATTTACAATGAGTTCGGGGCACACATCCACAACTTAATTGGAGGATCCCAAGTACAAGCTAGTTGTCAAACAATCAAAGACAAGCTAGTAAGAACGAAATCACAAGCTAGGGTTTCCAATGAAACACTAGAGCAAAGCTCAAGTGAATGAGGGGGAAATGAAGATCTCTCTTGGTGAAGATGTAGATCAAGGCCTCCTCCTTCGATTCTTCAAAGATCAATGACTTTGGATGGTTGCGTGAGGAGATCTTGTGGATTCGGTGGCTCAAATGGTGCTGGAGTTCTTGAGGTGGACGAGCAGCTTCCAAGGTAGAAGAAGGGACCTTTATATAGGCCCCCTGGAAATGGACCTGTTGGGAGCCACTTACCCCGGACAGTCCGGCCAACACCAGCCGGACAGTCCGGCCCAGCCGGACACTCCAGGCGAGACTAGCCGGTCACTCTGGCCTGGCCAAGTTTCCGGCCAGTATCCGGTATGTGTCCGAAAAGCTATTCTGAGTGTCCAGAGAAGTTGCCCACTTCCTAGGGGCGGATAGTCTGGGCGAATCCCACCGGACAGTCCGGCTTGGCCGGACAGTCCAGCTGAGGCTTGTCCCCTGCATAGACCAGATCCTGGGCACCTCTTTTTCCTGTATTGCAACATACATAGGGGCAGCTGGAATCTCCTGAAACATTTAACAGATGATTAAACTTATCCAAGTGTTTTCACCAAACATCAAAATAATAGTAAGGGCATAAATGCCCTTTCAATCTCCCCCTTTTTGGTGTTTGATGACAACCCAAGGATTTGCAAAAAGGGATAGCTATAAATGTTCACAAGTGAAGATATACAAAATATAGTGAGGATCCCCCTAGATGTGTGACCATTTTTTTTGCTTTGCATTTGAATACAAGATCACACACCTTAGGATTACATCCTCTCTAGATTTTGTAGCTAACACGTTATGACATGATATATAATAACAACTAGATCAAAAAGCAAGGCATAGGCATAACATAGTCATTTAACACAACCGGGTAAGCATGTCACAACACACAACACAGATTTCAACACAACATAGTACTCAACAAGTAGGATAAAGACACAAAGCTTCAAAGAGGCAAATCGAAAAAACATGAAGCTCGTGTACCCATGCAAATCCCCGGTAGCAACCTAATAAAGGGTCTACTTCTCCCCCTTTGGCATCGAGACGCCAAAAATGGAAAAGAGCACAACTAAAGTGTCCCAAAGCCAACTCTAGCCACTGTAGTCATCGTCGTCATCCTCCTCCTCCTCATCCTCGTCCTCGTCATCATCACCATCCTCATCATCCTGATCCTCCTGAGTAGAGCTCTGGTCGTGAGGGCGAGAAGAAGAAGATATGTCCTCAAACATAGACCAATCCACACGTCCCTGACTCCAGTGACCATAGGAGAGTGTGCCATCAGACGCTTGCTGCTGAGAAGGGTCAACATCCATGGGCCGATTGATCCGCTTAAGCTCCTTCATCACATTCCTGTTCTCCTTGTATGCATCGTACTGACCATGGCGAATGTCAATGTTCTGGCAAAGAAGAAGCTTCTTCCACCAGGAGGCCTTCTTCACCTTCTTGTGCACTTCCAACTTGGAGATGGTGAAGCGATATGCATTGCTGGCATGCTGCATGCAAGGGCCACAGGTCACAACCTCCGAAACCTCCTCAGAACCATCATCACTGTCGGAGGCATCTATCTCATCATCCTCAAATATATCCTGAGCAGGGGGTAGCCACGAGGTGCCTTGGAGGTGGGGGCACCCTTCCTTTGTAGCTTGGCAGGAAGGTGTGCAACAAAGTCAGTGTAGAGTAGTGGAGTGACTGGAGCCTGAGCAACAATGAGCTTCATCACATATGGATCAAATAGAGGACACTTATTGTCAATGATGCACTTGTACATATCCTGATAGATGAAGTCCATGACATCTATGGCACCACCTGGGTGAGCTGGACCACTGTCAACGCCTGGATTTTTAATCCCAGATGCCTGTTATGTCATGCATCGCAATCCCAGGATTACCATTTTTGCGAGACATAACAGATTGGATATCACAGTACATCATCCATTACAAACCATACCTAATGTCTTACACAAATAAGGATCTCATGATCCAGTCTTAATACAACAAGGAGCGGAATAAATATAAAGCGTAGCGGTGGGGTCCATCTTCAGGGGCACAGGCAATGCTGACGAAGGCAGATAGTCCTAGTTATCATAGCCGTCTTGCTGGCCATCATCTTGGTAGTCTCCTTCATAGTCTGTCCATGAGAATATCCAGGTACAAAAGCCATGAGTACTCTTTAAGTACTCGCAAACTACCACTAACAAGTAGTATAATTCTAAGTTATAGTGCTAACTCTAAGTTTAACTATAAAGTTAAGTTTGAAACCTAAGCTGAGTTCTGAAGCAAAGAAAGATAAAATAAAGTTCTAGAATCACTTAAGTTGGGAAGCTAGTGTCATAAACACAACCCTGTTGTGGTCAAGTCAAGATTCATCATTCCTTTCATAAGTTATTTTGAAAACATCTGACAACGAAACAGTATGGCCATTCCAATTGTCCATAACCACGGACGCGGCTATTCGAATAGTTTGACACTCTGCAGAGGTGGTACACTTTCACCACAAGATTCGATACATTTGTCAGGGATAACCCTGAATCATCATACTTAGTATGCAGATAATCAAACATAACCTTCCCTTTACACACCCTAGTATAAGCACCTCTCCTATGAGCATGGCCTCCCAACCATGACCATCTATCATCTTGGGCACTGCATAGGTGGACAACATTGAGAGGTAGCCTCAGCTCAAACCTCTCCCGCGAGGGAACTAATACTAATGCATATAAACTTCCGGCTAAGCCTTACCCAATTCAGGTAGTGTGGTTGTACGGTAAATTTGGAATGGTATCGCATCCGAATCCAACCATCAGTTTTGTAAAAGGGTTAAGACTCATGCCTCAACATTTTCAACATCATAAACCATGTGTGTTTCTCAATACATGTCAAAACAACTCAATAGAATGACTCATCATTCCAAGGTTTTCATAATTCATTTTCACCAAGTGTTCCCATCTAAAGTGACTCAAGTTTTTATCTACTCTAAACTACTAAGTTAAGAGTGTTCACTAAGGTGGAAAGATGGGATCAATCTCTTGCCATAGAATGACATCTAAAGTTTATCTAAATAGGCCAAGTTTTATACTCTTTATGCTACCTTCAAAATAAGTAAAAAACATTGGGGTAAAGTAAAGGAAGTAAAGCTTGGAAATAATACTTGGGTTAAGTAATAGTCAAAGTAGTATAACTCAAGCATGCCTAAAGCATCTTTGCTAAACCATCTAGTTTAATCCTAGCTTGCTAAGCATTATACTTGCAAGTGTTAGCTTGCATTGTTAATGATGGCTTGCAAGTACAACTTGCAAGGGTTAACTTGGATAGTGCTAGCTTGCCTTGGCTGGTGCAGTGGTTGAAGTTTTCTTCCTCCTCTTGATAGGAATCCTCCTCCTCATAAGCTTGGTCGGTACTATCGTCTATAAATACATACGGAGTACACAATCACCAAACAATACTTAACTAGTCTAATTAGCACTCTAAGGCACGCATTTGATGATCAATTATCATCACAAGCATCATAAGTTTTATTAACTAGTTTCATTCTTTTTATTTAAGAAAAGTAATTTCTACTCATTGAAAAATTAACTAAGATTAAATATTCACCACTTAAAATATGGGATCATGTGGACACATGTCATCACCACATATTCTAACCTGTGGGAATGTGATTTAAGGGTTAGATCACAATTACTTTCGTTTAAGTTTATTATTTAATGATTTAAAGTGACTAAAATGCCTATATAGCATTATTTTGGTACTAGTCCAAAGTCACTGCATGTAAACCCTAATATTATTACATATTTAGATAGGTATGGTGAATGTGATTTTTGAGAGTTGGAATCAAGTCAAAAGCTATCATGGTTGATTTTATAAAAATGTTGCAAGGTGCAAATGCTTCTGTCTTATTATTTTTACTAGGCAAGATGTCTAACACTAATTGAATTAAATCCAATGGGCTTGGGTAGATCTTTTCCGTAGCTTTCTAACAAATTTGGAATCACTTTATTTGTATATGTAAATCTCTCTAAAATGAATTTCAAACTAGGGGACAGAACTAGGTTTAAACTAAAATAAAAAATCCAAATTCAAACTAAATGGGTCGCGCGGGAAAGCTAACGAGCCGACCTAGTGACACTACGCGGCATGGGGCACAACTGACAGGGGGGTCCACCGGTTAGTGGCTCATAATGCGTGAAGCGGTACGGGGCGATGTGGGCCGTTAGATTAGAACTGGGATCGACGGCTGGGGCTCGTCATCGACGACGAACAGGTCGCCGGCGAGGTCGAACCCTAGCGGCTCGGTGGGGGTGCTTAGGGGGCATACCAGGGCTCCAGCGACGACGGCAAGGCGGGCAAACGGACTGGTAGACGACGGCGAGCTCAGGGGTGGTCGAGGCAGCTCCGAGGGTGGGAGAAATCAACGTCGCCTTCTCCTCCTCTGCCACAGACTCCTCCGGCCAAATTCTGGCGAACAAGTGCTCGCGCTGCTCCACCTAGAGGTGGGGAAGGGTCAGTGAGGTGAGAGGAGGTGAGTGGTGTGCAGAATGGGGCTGGGGGTGGCCTCTGTTTATAGTTCAACGGTGCGACCGAGAGTGATGGGCGGGCGACTCCGGTGAGGTCTGCACAACATGCTAGCGGCATGGCTCGAGGTAGGGGAAGGTGGCTGGTCTCCTGGTGGTGCTCTCCAGAGTAAATGCGGGCCTAGGGACGGTGGTATGCGGTTGGGCGGTGCGCACGCTCTGAGCGGCAGAGGCGATGGTCTCAACGGCGAGCGGTGGCTGTGGTGCAAGGGGCGGCAAACGGGCATGTCTGCGGTGTTGCTGGGGTCGTGGCGACGCGGTGAGCGCGGGCTGCGGTCGAGGGGCAGCGTGTACACGCGTGTCGGGCGCGGCGCTCTGGCGCGTTCTCGGCATGGCGCAGACACTCAGTGCGCGGTGCTCAGCTGGTGGTCCACAGCTTGGTGATACATTGCAAATGTATCTATAATTTTTGATGCTCCATGCTTGGTTTTATCCACTTTCTTGTGTTTTGTCCATACTTTGGAGTACTTTTCATATGATTTCTTGGACTAACCTATTAACAAGAGCCACAGTGTCAGCTGCCAGTTTTCTGCTATTTTTGGTTCCGGGATAGTCAGAAAATGAATATTCTCGGAATTGGATGGGACAAAAGCCAAAGTGCCTATTTTTCCAGAAGACTCCAGGATCCAGAATACGAGACGGAGGAGAGCCAGGGGCTGGCCACACACCCCCCCCCAGGCGCGGGCTGGGCCTGGCCGTGCCAGGGCATGGTGTGGTGGCCCCAGGAACCCCCTCGGTCTCCCTCTTCGCCTATAAGAAGCCTTCTGACCTAAAAACTCGGGGGGGGGGGGGGGGGTTCGACATTTTTCCAGAAGGAGTTCCGCTCCGCCGCCACCACCAGATTCCACGAAACAGCACCAGAAACTCTGTTCTGGCACCCTGTCGGGACGGGGAATTGGAGGAGATCATCGCCATCATCATCACCATCGCTTCTCCATCGACCATCCATGTTTCCCCCATCTATGAGTAAGTAATCCCCCGCTGTAGGCTATGGGGATGGTAGGGATTGGATGAGATCATTCATGTAATGGCATCAGATTGTTAGGGCATGGTGCCTAGTATCTTTTATTAGTGCTTTATGACTTTGTGGCGACTTGTTGTGCTTAATGCTTGTCACTAGGGCCCGAGTGCCATGATTTCAGATCTGAACATGTTATTGATTCATTATGATAGTATTGTTTTTGGTCTTATCTGCAAGTTGTATACACACGTTGTTGTCCGGAACCTATGGCCCCGAAGTGACAGAAATCGGGATAACCGGAAGGGAATGGCTTTGATGTGAGGATCACATGTGTTCATGGAGTGTTAATTCTTTGCTCCGGTGCTCTATTAAAAGGAGCACCTTAATTGCCAGTAGTTCCCTAGAGGCCCCGCTGCAAACGGGCTGGCAGGACAAAAGATGTTGTGCAAGTTCTCATTGCGAGCACGTATGACTATATACGGAACACATGCCTAGGATTGTCTAGTACTTGGATGCTTTATCTTATTTATCTGCAATTGCCCTATGTTCTGATTGTTATGTGAATTGTCTTGTCCATGCAACGCCCGTCCATCCATCCCTATGCCTACCGCACTCGAATCCCACTGTTTACTGCTTTTGTTACTTTACTATTCCTACTACTAAACTGTTATGAGCAAGATTGTTTTCCAAGTGCAGCTGAATTGACAACTCAGTTGTTAAGGCTTATAAATATTCTTTGGCTCCCCTTGTGTCGAATCAAAAAATTGGGTTTCACTTCCCTCGAAAATACTGCGATACACCCCCTATACTTGTGGGTCATCAAGACTATTTTCTGGCGCTGTTGCCGGGGAGCATAGCTTTATTTATCAAGTTCACTTGGATTCTCTATTGTTTGCTGCTATCCATCCATCATGGTAAGTCTTGTGATGGGAAGGTTCCTATTTTACCATCCACTACAAGAAGAGGTATGGTTCTGAACACCTCTGTTGCTCTTGATTCACCGTCTGTTTTGACTAAGTTCCTTACACCACCACATACACATGCTACACACACTGCTACTACTACTGAATCTGAAACTTCTGATGCTTATGATGCTGTTTCTACTGTGCTTGATAAGAGTGGTTCATTAGGTCCTTTCCTAGATGCTACGATTGCTAGAACTATAGCTGGAAATACCGAAACTCCTAATGAAGACACTATCACACATGTTAGCTCACCTGAGTCTAGTGAGAGTTATGATATTGAAGATGGTTATGTTGAGATGACCAATGAGTTTATTAAATAATGTAAGAACACCCATGATAGGAGCGCTGCTAAGAGTCTCCTTGAGAGGTGTACTATTAGACCCAAATTATCTCCTGCTGCTAAGTTTGCTGCTTCTCCCATAAACATTATAGATGAAGATTATGATTTCTCTCTCGATCTATCTTACATAGATATTGTCGAGAAATAAACTTTTTGTGGGACTAAAAATGAAAGTGCGGTAGCACATATGAATGAACTTTCTACCATGAGTGGCTTGTTTTCTGATGATATTAAGATGCGTACTTACTTTGTTGCTAAGATTTTTCCCTTTTTCACAGAAAGGAGAAGCTAAAACTTGGTTTAGTAATTTACCTGATGGATCTATTGATAGCCCTAAGTGCTTGATTGGTACTTTCCTGCAGAAATATTTTCCTCCTAGTGCTAGACATGCTGTTTTGTAGGAACTTTTTGATTTTAAACAGGGAGAAAAAGAGGTATTGCCCGAATCTTGGGCAATGTTTTGTGCTTTGATTCATGCATAGGCTGGAAGTCCATTACCTAAGAATGAGCTTCTTGATATATTTTATAATGGACTAACAGAGGAATCTAGGACATACCTAGATAGTTGTGCTGATTGTGTTTTCAGGAATAGAACTCCTAAGGAAGCTGAGGAATTAATGGCTAAAATAAGCAAGAATTATGAAGATTGGACTCCTAAACAAGCTATACCTGAAGTAATTGTACCTGAACAATCTATTCCTGTGCCTATTCCAACATCAAAGAAGAGGGGAGTTATTGAATTAAATGATGAAGTGATGAAGGAAGCTAAGAAATGTCTTAAGGAGAAGGGAATTAAAGATGCAGATGTCAAGAATTTACCTCCTATAGAAGAATTATGTAAGCATGTTCCCTACTCATCTACTATTGATGTACACTCTCTCCAACACTTTGATGAAGGTGATATCCCTTACACTAAACCTCCTGATCAATGCTTAGAAGAATTCGATATATTTATTGTTAAGCAAGATAACTTTAATAAAAGGGTGCAAAATCATCTAATGGAAAACACTAGAGCTATTGTTGAGTTGAAAGATATTGTGGAAATAACCTCTAATGATGTTAAAATGATTGTTAAACACTTTCAAATGGTTCAAACTCAAATAGATCAACTCGTTAAAGTGCAAAACGACTTGCTAGTTAATGCTGCTAAAGAAAAACATGCTTATGAAATTAGAACTAGAAGTTGTGTTGCTACCCAGGATCCTCTATATCTTGAGGGGCATCCCAAAATAATTGAGCAGGATTCTCAACAAGCTGAAAATAGTGGTTCTACTCGTAAGAAAAGGAAAAAGAAACATAAAACTATTGTAGAACCCTCTGAACCTGCTATAGATCCTAATAGTATATCTATCTCTGATGTTGAAACTGAAAGTGGTAATGAAGAAAATGTTGTTCCTAATGAAGAAAAAGTTGAAGAAGAACCTAAAAACCACACTAAGAATACTAAATACACCAAAGAAGATTTTATTGCTAAGAAACATGGTAGTGAAAGAGAACCTTGGGTCCAAAAACCTATGCCTTTCCCTGATAAGAAACACAAGTCAAAGGAAGATGAACACTATAATAAGTTTTGTGAGTGGATGAAGATTTTATTCTTGCAAATTCCTTTGACTGATGCTATTAGATTGCCTCCTTACTCAAAGTATATGAAGGACATTGTCTCGAATAAAGGGAAGATCCCTAGTGAAGAAATTTCTACTTTGCTTGCTAATTATTCCTTCAATGGTAAGGTTCCTAAGAAACTTGGAGATCTAGGGATTCCAACTATCCCTTTCTCTATTAAGAACAGTTATGTTAGAACTTCTTTGTGTGATTTGGGAGCTCGAGTTAGTGTTATGCCTTTCTCTCTCTATAAGAGGCTTCAACTTGAAAAATTAATACCAACTGATATATCTTTGCAAATGGATTATAAATCTACCACTATTCATGTGGGTATATGTGAGGATGTACCTAATCAGGTGGCTCACAATTGCTTGATATTAACTGATTTTGTTGTGCTTGAAATGCCTGAAGATGATAATATGTCTATTATTCTTGGGAGACCTTTTCTTAATACTGCAGGAGCTGTTATTAATGGTAATCAAGGAAAGGTGATCTTTAATGTTAATGACAAGGAACATACTGTCTATTTCCCCAAGAAGATTGAAAGTACTTATGGTTTGAATTCAATTGAACATGTTGAGGGCATTCAAGTTCGAGAAATATATTGTCCCATACCAAGAGGAAAAAATAAACTATTATGATTGGGACCATTGCTATCAAGGTTGAGGTAACATAATCATTAGTGGAATACAAAGTTTTTTCTCCAATGGAATTTTTTTGGTAACAAGACCTGATCAACCTTGTTAACAAAAGGATTTCATTGAACAAAACAATGTTTTTACCATGATTATCTCCGCTTACTTCTATTTATCCATTTTAGTTTTTGCTTATGCCTAACTTAAAGGCGTTAAAGAAAAGTACTTATTGGGAGATACCCAAAAGTTTTAGATGAGTCTTGGAAGTTATTACTTCAGTAATAACCGCTCCCTATCCTTTTTATTTGCTTTTTGTGCCAAGAGTAACCTCTAACGAGAGAGAAGTAATGATTGGGAAAGTTGCTGTCCTGAAACAGATTTCTGTGCTTCACCATAAAAATTCGTGTAAAATATCTGAACGTCTTTTGAGGCATAAATTTTGTGCTTCTTCCCCAGGTTGTTATCTAACTTTCGTTAGTTCAACACTTTTTGATTTGAGCAACAGAAGGTCTTCGAAAATTTTTGTCTTTACCTGCTGGTCTGTTTTGACAGATTTCTGCCATTTTTTGCATTTGCTTCTTGTTGGTTCCTTTTTGAGTTCTTTTGGGGAATTAAGCTTTTTGTGGGAAGTGATATAGTAGCTAGTGTTCTAATGGAAGTTTATTGGGTGTTAGAACTGAACCTTAAGACTTATTTATCTTGAGTACACTAATGTTGCTAATAAAGATTGTGTGAAGTTTTGTATGAAGGAAAAATTTCAGGTGTACGGAAGGAATGAGTAATGAGATGAAGGATGGACTAAAGCTCAAGCTTGGGGATGCCCCGCGTGTCACCCCAAGAAGTATCCAAGAAGTACAAGCGTCAAAGCTTGGGGATGCCCAAGGCACCCCCTTCTTCATCGATAAAAATCTCAGGTTTCTTCCAAACGCTTCATTTTTATTATTTCATGCACAACTGTGTTGTTCTTGGAGCGTCTTCTTTTTCGTTTTGGTTTCTAGTTTGCGTGGTTTTCTTAGTTTTCTGAATAAATTGGTTGGACCTCCTCTTTCATATATTGGTGTTCAAATAGTTTGGTTTGGTTTGGAAAAGAGTAGGGAAGCTCATGCTTAAGTGGTAAAGAGAGCTTGTTTTTGACTGTGGCCTGTGCTTTGTCATGCCATGCTCGATATTGTTTTGGCTTTATGCTTAGTATTCTTTGCTGTAGCATGACTTGTTATAAACAATTGGGATTACTTAATGTTCCTTGGATGAATCATGCGTTGTTTTAGCATATTAAAGCATAGTATAGTGGTATTCTCCTTTGATGCTTTATTTGGGTTGACTTGGCACATGCTCACACCATGTTATGACTATCCCAAGTCACCATAAGCCTTTATGATCCTTTAGTTTTCAACTTGTAGTATCACCTTATGCTTTGATCAATGATGTTTTGTCGCTCTGCATGATTATGGCCATTATTGCTCTCTCGTTTGTCGCTCCCTTACTATTGCTAGCCTTCACTATTCACTGAGTGTTTTACTCATGTTTCCAACTCCCTTAAACCAAATATTGCCAAAGTGTCCACCATACCTACCTATTAGCATCATTTGCTACTTCCGTGCATATTCAATATGCCTTGTTTTCTTCCGAATAAAATGTTTGCTTGTTATGAGAAAGTTAGTTAGTAAAGCTCTCACGAACTTCATGGAACACTTTATTTCCTGCACTTAATAAACCTGAACCATTGTGAACTCTCCATGAAAGAGATATGCTTGCAAATTATAGGCTGGGGATTAGCAGAACCGTGCTGTCACGGGGAACGCTTTCAACACTTGTAAATATATACCCAGTTGATACCTTGCTCTTTTGTTTGCGGATGTCGTCGGTGTGAAATAAAAGGGGAGCTTGTAAGTCTATGGAGTTATGTATGTGTGTTAGAGAAATGCCTGGGCCGCTGGTCTAATCCATGCCGACATGGTGGAAACCTGCAGCGTAACCATAATGATATCTATGAAGCATTCTTCTTATAAAAAAAGTGAGATAGTTATTGAGAAAAAGGAAAAAAAGAGACTTATGAAAAGATGAAAGAGAGAAAAAAGCACCATTTTCCCATGGTAAATAAGAAGATTGCTGAGATACTCATTGTCTGCTTGCCTTGTCATTTTGATATGGGGATTCTTCCGTATCATCGGGCAAGGGGTGCCTCGTTGGCGGTTCTCTATGATACGCACATACTTGCGATGACAAGAACTTACCGGTAACTAAAGTTGAGTAGCATGAGGAGAGGCCCTCGTACTCAAGGGACTTGGGATTTTCAGTTTATAGTCTGTCAAGCATATAACTCAGATGGGACCTCACTTTCACCTTAACCACATCAAAGATGCTTATGACAGGGGCAATGAGAGCTCAAAGCTAATGAGTACCATACTTCCAGCATTTGGAAGCCTTTCAAACTTTTCAAAACCTTTTCATTTCCTTGTTGAGTCTCCACACATTCTATGAGAACTTTCTTGAGAGCATAGTGGCCATTCTTAGTTCTATGTGCATTGTCCCAAGACTTGTTGATTGATGCATACCTTGATATTGCTTGTTTTAAACTATTTGTATCTAGTCACTCTTGTAAACTTTGAAGGTGTCCTATGCATTTATGTTTGCTACTCTATGAGGGACAAGCTGAATGCCACTATGCTATGTTTTCTTTATGTGAAACAAACAAATGTCTTGCAAAGCATTGTTATTCATGAATCTTTTGTTTGTGCCTTTTCATGTTGCATCATAGTTTCCTTGTCTTATTGCTAGAACTTTGTCTTTCATGCTATGATTGAAGTACTATGATCCCAGCTTTGAATGTTTTACAAATACTTTGATCAAGTCTTTGATGGTGCATGTCACCTCAAAAATTATTCTTTCTTTTTATCACTTACCTACTCGAGGACGAGCAGGACTTAAACTTGGGGATGTTGATACATTGCAAATGTATCTATAATTTTTGATGCTCCATGCTTGGTTTTATCCACTTTCTTGTGTTTTGTCCACACTTTGGAGTACTTTTCATATGATTTCTTGGACTAACCTATTAACAAGAGCCACAATGCCAGCTGCCTGTTTTCTACTGTTTTTGGTTCCAGAAAAGTCAGAAAATGAATATTCTCGGAATTAGACGGGACAAAAGCCAAAGTGCCTATTTTTTCAAAAGACTCCAGGAGCCAGAATACGAGACGGAGGAGAGCCAGGGGCTGGCCACACCCCCCAGGCGTGGGCTGGCCTGGCCGCTCCAGGGCATGGTGTGGTGGCCCCAGGCACCCCCTCGGTCTCCCTCTTCGCCTATAAGAAGCCTTCTGACCTAAAAACTCAAGGGGGTTCGACGTTTTTCCAGAAGGAGTTCCGCTCCGCCGCCACCACCAGATTCCACGAAACAGCACCAGAAACTCCGTTTTGGCACCCTGCTGGGACAGGGAATTGAGGAGATCATCGCCATCATCATCACCATCGCTTCTCCATCGACCATCCATGTTTCCCCCATCTATGAGTGAGTAATCCCCCGCTGTAGGCTATGGGGATGGTGGGGATTGGATGATATCATTCATATAATGGCATCAGATTGTTAGGGCATGGTGCCTAGTATCTTTTATTAGTGCTTTATGACTTTGTTGCGACTTGTTGTGCTTAATGCTTGTCACTAGGGCCCGAGTGCCATGATTTCAGACCGGAACATGTATTGATTCATTATGATAGTATTGTTTTTGGTCTTATCTGCAAGTTGTATACACATGTTGTTGTCCGGAACCTATGGCCCCGAAGTGACAGAAATCGGGATAACCGGAAGGGAATGGCTTTGATGTGAGGATCACATGTGTTCATGGAGTGTTAATGCTTTGCTCCGGTGCTCTATTAAAAGGAGCACCTTAATTGCCAGTTGTTCCCTAGAGGCCCCGTTGCAAATGTGCTGGCGGGACAAAAGATGTTATGCAAGTTCTCATTGCGAGCACGTATGACTATATACGGAACACATGCCTAGGATTGTCTAGTACTTGGATGCTTTATCTTATTTATCTGCAATTGCCCTATGTTCTGATTGTTATGTGAATTGTCTTGTCCATGCAACGCCCGTCCATCCATCCCTATGCCTACCGCACTTGAATCCCACTGTTTACTGCTTTTGTTACTACTGTCTTTGCTTTACTACTGCTGTTACTTTACTATTCCTACTACAAAACTGTTGCTACTGATAAACTGTTGTGAGCAAGATTGTTTTCCAGGTGCAGCTGAATTGATAACTCAGTTGTTAAGGCTTATAAATATTCTTTGGCTCCCCTTGTGTCGAATCAATAAATTGGGTTTCACTTCCCTCGAAAATACTGCGATACACCCCTATACTTGTGGGTCATCACTTGGACTGGCTCGGGGAGGGGACAGAGAGTGGCGGTGTGGTAGGCGCTAGCTACTAGACATGGTGAGAGGGAGAGGGGCGGTCTGCTGCGGCGGTTGCAAGTTTGGCCGGCGACTAGGTGCTCAGGTCGGCATGGCATTGCTACTAGGGGGTAGGGGATGGGTTGTAAAGGGCCTGGTTTGATCAAAGGGAGACAATGGGAGTGTTTTGAGGACAATTGGGTGCAAAACCCTGTACAAAACAGTGAGCTATGTTTAGAGTGTAAACCCTGCCTGTCATGTGTTTGTGGAAATGGCCGCAAGAACTTTATTTTTGAATTTTGAAAAGTTTTTTGGTGGGTGTGCTAGATCTAAGATTGAGACTCTATGGGTGTTTGGGTTTTGAAATTTGAGTTCATTTGAGTGGTTTTTGAAATAGGCTGATCTTGATACCTACACTAGATTCAATTTTGAAATGTCATTTAAATTTAGTGTTTGAATGTTTTTGGCAGATCGCAAAGTGGGCCTTGGTACCTCATTATGTGTACTAGCAAGGGGTGCAAAGATCCACATTTGTTTCTGTTAAGAATTGAGTACTAGGAATAGCCAAGTTAGGCATGTTGATTAAAATGGCACAAATGACCATTCACTTCTTTTATTCATTTTGATCTGATTTTCTTTGGGATTTGTTTGGGAATGATCTAGATGATGTTTATTTCACCTAAGAATCATTTTACAAGCAATGGATCACTTAATCATGGCAATTCAAATCAACTCCTAATTTAAATGCACACACATATGAATGCTTTAATAATTTGATTTGGAAAAGTTTTTTGTTAACCCTAATTTTCATGATTTGGATCTTAATAATCTTGCATTAAAGTTTTGGGATGTTACAAACCTTCCCCCCGTAAACAAAAATCTCGTCCCGAGTGGGAACTCTGTCCTAATGTAATCTTCTCGCTCCCAAGTGGCTTCCTCCTTGGTATGGTTGCTCCATTGAATCTTGAGAAACTTGATAGTCCTGGTCCTGGTGGTTCTGTAAGCTTCTTCTAGGATACGGATGGGCACTTCTCGATAGGTCAGGTCATTGTTGATCTCCATAGCTCTGTGGTCGATGTTCTTAAAAACGTCAGTCTTCTCCGGCACTTCCAAGCATTTGCGAAGTAACGAGATATGGAACACATTGTGGATGGCTGACATCTCTTCAGGCAGTTCCAGTTCATACGATACTTCTCCTCGAAGGTTCAGAATCTTGAAGGGCCCGATATATCTGGGGGCTAACTTTCCTTTCAGACTAAAGCGTTGGGTTGCTTTCAATGGTGAAACCTTGAGATATACAAAATCTCCGACATTGAAAGTCAGGTCTCTCCTTCTCTTGTCAACATAACTCTTTTGGCTGGATTGAGCGGTCTTGAGGTGCTCACGGACTTTGTGAACCTTCTCTTTGGCTTCTCGGAGAATATCGGGTCCAATAATCTGACTCTCTCCTACTTGCGACCAATTCAAAGGGGTAAGTCACTTTCTTCCGTATAGGAATTCAAATGGTGCCAATTGCAAACTATCTTGATAACTGTTGTTATATGAGAATTCTGCGAAAGGTAGGCAGTCTTCCCATTTTGATCCGTATTCTAACACACAAGCTCTTAACATATCCTCTAGGATCTGGTTGAGTCTCTCAGTCTGTCCATCAGTTTGCGGGTGATAAGCGGTGCTGAAGTTCAACTTGGTTCCAAATCCTTCCTGAACTTTCTACCAAAATCTCGAGGTAAACTGGGTTCCTCGGTCTGATACTATGGTCTTGGGGGTTCCATGCAGACTAACAATCCTAGCTATATGCAGTTATGCTAGCTTCGAACTCTGGTAGGTAGTCTTGACAGGGATAAAGTGAGCTACCTTGGACAGTCTATCAATTATGACCCAGACTGAGTCATTTCCCCTACTGGAAGTAGGCAAACCGGTGATAAAGTCCATTCCGACGGAATCCCATTTCCATTTCGGAATCTGCAATGGTTGCAACAGTCCTGCAGGTCTCTGATGCTTTGCTTTGACTCTTTTACAGATGTCACACTTGGCGATGTAGCTTCCGATTTCTCTCTTCATCTTGTGCCACCAAAATTGCTCCTTCAAATCTTGATACATCTTCGTTCCTCCGGGGTGGATAGAATAAAGAGTATCATGAGCTTCCTTCATGATAACTTGCTTCAACTCCGAATCTACTGGCACACAGATACGTCCTTGGTACCACAGCACTCCTTCTTCGTCTTCAGTGAATCCAGGTACCTTTCCTGTACCAATACGATGTTTGATTCCGTCGATACTTTCATTTCCCTTTTGGGCTTCCTTGATTTGGCTAATCAAAGTGGGTTGAAGTTCAATGCTAGCTAATAATCCTTTGCTAACTAGCTCAGTTCTAAACTACTCCAACTCCTCATACAAACTTGGTTGCTTCTCCTTGATCATGGTGTTTAGCCTACACGGCAATCTACTAAGAGCATCCGCTACCACATTGGCTTTGTCGGGGTGATAGTGAATGTCAAGGTCATAATCCTTGATTAACTCTATCCATCTCCTTTGCCTCATATTCAGCTCCTTCTGAGTGAAAATATACTTCAAGCTTTTATGATCTGAGTAAATCTCACAGCGATTACCCATCAGATAATGATGCCATGTCTTCAATGCCAAAACTACGGCTACTAATTCAACATAATGGGTCGGATAGTTCTGCTCATGCTGCTTCAGTTGTCGAGATAGATAAGCGATGACTTTGCCTTCTTGCATCAATACACATCCAAGACCAATCTTGGATGCATCACAATACACATCAAATGGCTTCTTGATGTCTGGCATGATCAATATTAGGGCTGAAATCAATCTCTTCTTTAGCTCTTGGAAACTGGCTTCACATTTGTCGATCCATTCAAACTTCTTGTCCTTCTTCAACAATTGAGTCATGGGTCGGCGATGCTTGAAAATCCTTCGACGAACTTGCGGTAATATCTTGCTAATCCGAGAAATGCACGGACTTGGGTTTGAGTGGTTGGGGCTTCCCATTCTCCGACATCTTTGATCTTGGCGGGGTCAACAGAGACTCCTCCGGCAGACACAATATGTCCTAGGAATCCTACTTCTTTCAGCCAAAACTCACACTTGCTGAACTTGGCATATAACCGATGCTCTCTCAGGGTTTCTAGGATGATTCTCAGATGTTGCTCATGCTCTTCTTCTTACTTGGAGTAGATAAGGATATCGTCGATAAACACAACTACAAACTTATCTAGGAAATTCATAAAGATCTTATTCATGAGATTTATGAAATAAGCAGGGGCATTGGTTAATCCAAAATACATAACCGTGTAGTCGTATAAACCATAGCGAGTACTAAAGGCGGTCTTCGGAATATCCGTTGCATGAATCTTAAGTTGGTGATAACCAGTCCTAAGATCAATCTTTGAGAATACCTGGGCTCTAGTCAATTGATCAAATAGATCCTCTATCTTTGGCAAGGGATACTTGTTCTTGATGGTGATGTCATTCAACTTTCGGTAATCTGTGCACAGACGGTTGCCTCCATCTTTCTTGTCGACGAATAATACTGGTGATCTCCATGGCGATGCGCTTGGTTGAATCAAGACTTTTTCTAACATGGCATCCAACTGCTTCTTCAGTTCCACTAACTCCGAGGGGTTCATGCTATAGGGTCTCTGGGCTATGGGTCCGGTTCTGGGGATTAGTTCGATAATGAACTCAATATCCCTATCCAGGGGCATACCTGGCAATTCATCTGGGAATACGTCGGGGTATTCACAGACTACTCTGACTTGGTCTATGGTGGGTAGGGCTAGACTCTTGTTGTACTTGAATTGACGAGGTAAGGTTTCAGAGATATGCTCTATTGTTACTCCAGAGCTACTGGTCATGGTGATGGCTGTCTTAGCACAGTCTATCAGTCCTTTATTCCTTGACATCCAGTCCATACCTAGTACTACTTCCAATCCTTTGGTTCCAAGTATAATTAGGTTGGCATAAAAATCTATCCCATGTATTCTGATAGGCATAGCTTTGCAAATTTTTCTAGCTTTTCTAGTTGAACCAGGGATTTGAACTATCATGACATGCTTCAAGTTGGTTGGGTGAATCTTACTAGTGCATGCAAATTCTTCGGTGACAAATGAATGCGATGCTCCCGAATCAAACAACACTCTTGCTAAAACTGAGTTGATAGAAAACATATCCAGCACTACATCTTGCGCTTCTTGAGCTTCTTCTGCGTTCATGTGGAAGAGACGACCGTTGCGGTTGTGAGGGTTCCCTGGGGCACATCTTCTCCCTGGTTGGACACGACGCTGCTGTTGAGCTGGGGCATTCACATTGGTAGTGGTTGTAGTCTTCTTGGGACACTCATTGGAATAGTGACCCTTCACTCCACACTCAAAACAAGTGATCTGGGACTTGTCCTTTGCTGCGACAGGCACAACATTGCTGTCAGTTCTGGGTACAGTGTTGTTGTTGTTGTTGCTCTTGGGAGGGGCACGGTTGAAATTTTTGGTATTGCCGAAGTTGTGATTGTTTCCTCCGGACTTCACATTGCCTCCGCTACGGTTGGGGTAGCTTGGGCGAGACATTGGGGGTCGATTGTTCCTTGGTGCATATCCTGGTGAGGGGTTGGGATGGTACTTCTGGTGACTGGTGGATCCCGATTGCTGCATCATATGATGTTTGCGGTTGTCATTTGCCTGGTTAATCTTCCTTTCCATCTGAATGGCAGAGTCGACTAGCTCTTCGAGATCCTGGAAATGGATGTTGATGAGGACAGTCTGCATCTCATCATGCAGTCCGTTCAAGAATCTCTCCTTCTTCTTGGCCTCCGTGTTGATCTCATCAGGTGCATCTCTGGCAAGTGACAGGAATCTGTCACGGTATTCCACCACAGTCATTCTGCCTTGCTTCAAGTCACGGAACTCATCCCTCATTCTGGTGACTAGACCTTGCGGCACGTGGGTGTGGCTGAACTTGACTTTGAAGGCTTCCCATGTCATCACTTGACCATGGTTCATTTTGCGGATAATAGTCCACCATGCTCTTGCATCTCCTGCCAGATAGTGGGTGGCGAAGAGAACTTTCTCGTTGTCATCAACTCCTGCAACTTCTAAGTTGTTTTCCATTGTCTGTAACTAGTCATCAGCATCTAGTGGGTTTTCAGCTTGGTTGAAGATTGGGGGATTGGTATTCTGAAAGTTTTTGAGTTTGGATCCATGGTGATCCTGATTTCCATGTCCTTGGTTGTTGAGAGCCATCTGGGTGATCTGTTGCAGTGTTGCTAGATTAGCTTGGTGTTCTGCCCTGCTTGCTTCTCTGTCTGCAATGAGATTCTGCAAGATCTGCAGCATTGGGTCTTGCAACGAGTTGCTCCCTCCTTGGTTTCCACGAGTCATCTGAAGATTGAGGTAGATAAACGGGTAAGAGGGAAAGTTCTAAGGTTCATGGTTTTGGTTTCAAGCTAAAACTTTGAGTTTGACTCAGGTTTTGCAACTTACTCCATTTCATTCATGCAAACAAGCACACGATACAAACACACCCCACAACAATCAAAGGAAAATAGATGGTTTGAAGAACCATTCTGCAAACTACGATATAGTGGGACCGATACATCTCATGCTACAACAGTGCTCTAGTGCATCTACTCATCATCGATGAAGTCGGAGTCCTCATCGTCAGTGTAGAAGTCCACGGCATCCTCCTGCAGAAAGTCATCATCATTGTTGAGGTAAGAATCCATGTCTCCCTGGATGTCTTCACCCTCCTCTTCTTCCTCCTTTGTTGCAAGCTGAGCTTCTTGATCCTTGACGGTCTTCTCGAGGTCGGCCACCTTCTTGCGAAGACGGGCGATGGTGCGATCCTTCTTCTCGCGCTGGAGGCGAAGAGACTGGCGGTCCTTGACAAGCAGTGAGAAAGTCTGGGCTGTCTGGGCGGCAATGGCACGATTGTGGTTGGCGAACTCCCTAGCATTGTCCAACTCCTTCTGGCGATCATACAACAAGAAGTCAAGGTTCTCCACTTGACGCTTCAGCTCTGGGTGACTTGGCATCTCCATCGGCATTCCCATGAAGTCATGTCTTGCATAGTGAGCAAAACGGTTTCCTTGGATTTGGTTGACGCTGAGGGCACATAGACGTGCGAGAGCTTCATGCATTGCCCTGGCTAATCCATCTAGCCAGTTGTTCTCTCTCACGGAGAACTAGATTCTCCCGGATGTTGGTGCTTCGATGCTTCCTCTTAGATCAATGGTGACTAGCCACTGTAAATCTCCTCCTGGGGGTCCTAGAAGTTGAGCTCCAAGAAACTCCGGATGTGGGCGTCCCAGTAACTCCGACAGTGAATCCAGATCCCTCTCGAAGATCAGTTGACCTCCGTTTCCTAACTGGTAGAACTTGCTGAACTGAGCCTCCATCTACAATAATTAAGGATGTGGAAATTAGTGAAGTGATCAAGTGTGTCAAATTTTAAGTAGTAATGTAAGAATTTTGAGGAACATGAATTTTTGACAAAGAATGAATTCCCAAGGCTAAGAGAGGAAATAGTTTTTCATAAATACTCACTTTGGTTTGGAAATTAAGTTTTTGTTCGGACGTCCATTCTAACTAGGGTCTCCTATGGTCAGGATGGCTCTGATACCAACTTGTCAACACCCGGATTTTTAATCCCAGATGCCTGTTATGTCATGCATCGCAATCCTAGGATTACCATTTTGTGAGACATAACAGATTGGATATCACAGTACATCATCCATTACAAACCATACCTAAGGTCTTACACAAATAAGGATCTCATGATCCAGTCTTAATACAACAAGCAACGGAAATATAAAGTGTAGCGGTGGGGTCCATGTTCAGGGGAACAGGCAATGCTGACGAAGGCAGATAGTCCTAGTTATCATAGTCGTCCTACTGGCCATCATCTTGGTAGTCTCCTTCGTATTCTGGCCATGAGAATAGCCAGGGACAATAGCCATGAGTACTCTTTAAGTACTCGTAAACTACCACTAACAAGTAGTATAATTCTAAGTTTATAGTGCTAACTCTAAGTTTAACTATAAAGTTAAGTTTGAAACCTAAGCTGAGTTCTGAAGCAAAGAAAGATAAAATAAAGTTCTAGAATCACTTAAGTTGGGAAGCTAGTGTCATAAACACAACCCTATTGTGGTCAAGTCAAGATTCATCATTCCTTTCATAAGTTATTTTGAAAACATCTGACAATGAAACAGTATGGCCATTCCAACTGTCCATAACCGCGGGCGTGGCTATTCGAATAGTTTGACACTCTACAGAGGTGGTACACTTTCACCACAAGATTCGATAAATCTTTCAGGGATAACCCTGAATCATCATACTTAGTATGCAGATAATGAAACATAACCTTCCCTTTACACACCATAGTATAAGCACCTCTCCTATGAGCATGGCCTCCCAACCATGACCATCTATCATCTTGGGCACTGCATAGGTGGACAACATTGAGAGGTAGCCTCAGCTCAAACCTCTCCCGCGAGGGAACTAATACTAATGCATATAAACTTCCGGCTAAGCCTTACCCAATTCAGGTAGTTCGGTTGTACGGTAAATTTGGAATGGTATCGCATCCGAATCCAACCATCAGTTTTGTAAAAGGGTTAAGACTCATGCAACAACATTTTCACCATCAGAAACCATTTGTGTTTCTCAACACATGTCAAAACAACTCAATAGAATGACTCATCATTCCAAGGTTTTCATAATTCATTTTCACCAAGTGTTCCCATCTAAAGTGACTCAAGTTTTTATCTATTCTAAACTACTAAGTTAAGAGTGTTCACTAAGGTGGAAAGATGGGATCAATCTCATGCCATAGAATGACATCTAAAGTTTATCTAAATAGGCCAAGCTTTATACTCTTCAAAACAAGTAAAAAACTTTGGGGTAAAGTAAAGGATGTAAAGCTTGGAAATAATACTTGGGTTAAGTAATAGTCAAAGTAGTATAACTCAAGCATGCCTAAAGCATCTTTGCTAAACCATCTAGTTTAATCCTAGCTTGCTAAGCATTATACTTGCAAGTGTTAGCTTGCATTATTAATGATGGCTTGCAAGTACAACTTGCAAGGGTTAACTTGGATAGTGCTAGCTTGCCTTGGTTGGTGCAGTGGTTGAAGTTTTCTTCCTCCTCTTAATAGAACTCCTCCTCCTCGTAAGCTTGGTCGGTACTATCGTCTATAAATACATACGGAGTACACAATTACCAAACAATACTTAACTAGTCTAATTAGCACTCTAAGGCACACATTTGATGATCTATTATCATCACAAGCATCATAAGTTTTATAAACTAGTTTCATTCTTTTTATTTAAGAAAAGTAATTTCTACTCATTGAAAAATTAACTTAGATTTAATATTCACCACTTAAAATATGGGATCATGTGGACACATGTCATCACCACATATTCTAACCTGTGGGATGTGATTTAAGGGTTAGATCACAATTACTTTGGTTTAAGTTTATTATTTAATGATTTAAAGTGACTAGAAATGCCTATATAGCATTATTTTGGTACTAGTCCAAAGTCACTGCATGTAAACCCTAATAATATTACATATTCAGATAGGTATGGTGAAATGTGATTTTTGAGAGTTGGAATCAACTCAAAAGCTATCATGGTTGATTTTATAAAAATGTTGCAAGGTGCAAATGCTTCTGTCTTATTATTTTTACTAGGAGAGATCTCTAACTCTAATTGAATTAAATCCAACGGCTTGGGTAGATCTTTTCAGTAGCTTTTTAACAAAATTGGAATCACTCCATTTGGATTTGTAAATCTCTCTAAAATGAATTTCAATATAGGGGACAGAACTAGGTTTAAACTAAAATAGAAAAATCCTAATTCAAACTAAATGGGTCGCGCGGAAACATAACGGGCCGGCCTAGTGACACTACACGGCACGGGGCACAGCTGACAGGGGTGTCCACCGGTCAGTGGCTCATAACACGCAAAGCGGTACGGGGCGATGTGGGCCGTTAGATTAGAACTGGGATCGACGGCTGGGGCTCGTCGTCGACGACGAACAGGTCACCGGCGAGGTTGAACCCTAGCGGCTCGGTGGGGGTGCTTAGGGGGTGTACCAGGGCTCCAGCGACGACCGCGAGGCGGGCAAACATACTGGTAGACAACGGCGAGCTCAGGGGTGGTCGAGGCAGCTCTAGGGGTGGACGAAATCAACGTCACCTTCTCCTCCTCTGCCGCGGACTCCTCCGGCCAAATTCTGGCATACAAGTGCTTGCGCTGCTCCGGCTAGAGGTGGGGAAGGGTCAGTGAGGTGAGGGGAGGTGAGTGGTGTGCAGAATGGGGATGGGGGTGGCCTCTATTTATAGTTCGACGGTGCGACCGAGAGTGATGGGCGGGCGGCTCCGGTGAGGTCTGCACAGCGTGCTAGCGGCGTGGCTCGAGGTAGGGGATGGTGGATGGTCTCCTGGCGGTCCTCTATGGAGTAAATGCGGGCCTAGGGACGGTGGTATGCGGTCGGGCGGTGTGCACGCTCTGAGCGGCAGAGGCGGCGGTCTCAACGGCGAGCGGTGGCTGTGGTGCAAGGGGCAGCGAACGGGCATGTCCGCGGTGTTCCTAGGGTCGTGGCGACGCGGTGGGCGCGGGCTGTGGTCGAGGGGCAGCGTGTACACGCGTGTCGGGCGCGGTGCTCTGGCGCGTGCTCGACATGGCGCAGACATTCAGTGCACGACGCTCAGCTGGTGGTCCATGGCTTGGCCTGGCTCGGGGAGGGGACAGAGAGTGGCGGTGAGGTAGGGGATAGCTACTAGACATGGTGAGAGGGAGAGGGGCAGTCTGCTTCGACGGTTGCAAGTTTGGCTGGCGACTAGGTGCTCGGGTTGGCATGGCATTGCTACTAGGGGGTAGGGGATGGGGTGTAAAGGGCCTGGTTTGATCAAAGGGAGACAATGGGAGTGTTCTGAGGACAATTGGGTGCAAAACCCTGTACAAAATAGTGAGCTATGTTTAGAGTGTAAACCCTGCCTGCCATGTGTTTGTGGAAATGACCGAAAGAACTTTATTTTTGAATTTTGAAAAGATTTTTGGTGGGTGTGCTAGATATAATCTTGAGACTCTGTGGGTGCTTGGGTTTTGAAATTTGAGTTCATTTGACTGGTTTTTGAAATAGGCTGATCTTGATACCTACACTAGATTCCATTTTCAAATGTCATTTAAATTTACTGTTTGAATGTTTTTGGCAGATCACAAAGTGGGCCTTGGTACCTCATTATGTGTACTAGCAATAGGTGCAAAGATCCACATTTGTTTCTGTTATGAATTGAGTACTAGGAATAGCCAAGGTAGGCATGTTGATTAAAATGGCACAAATGACCATTCACTTCTTTTATTCATTTTCATTTGTTTTTTTTTGGGATTTGTTTGGGAATGATCTAGATGATATTTATTTCACCTAAGAATCATTTTACAAGAAATGGATCACTTAATCATGGCAATTCAAATCAACTCCTAATTTAAATGCACACACATATGAATGCTTTAATAATTTGATTTGGAAAAAAATTTTGTTAACCCTAATTTTGATGATTTGGATCTTAATAATCTTGGATTAAAGTTTTGGGATGTTACAACCGCGAACATACACGGAGTGGGCATGGGCCATAAGATTGATCTCAGCACCCCTCATCTCATCCTTGTTGCCTGCCTTGGGAGTGAGAGTGTGGCGAAACATGCGGAGCAAGATGTTGTAAATGAGCTTGATGTTGGTGGTTTGGCCAACCACACCATTCTGAGAGTAGATTGGAGCCAACAGTTGTTTGTCATACGCCTGACCATGCACATGCATCTGGTGACCACTGTGAGCATTGGGGTTGAAAGGCACACCAAGGAGATGGGCAAACTGAGCCATGCTGGAATGACACCTAGTAGTGCCAGACATCCACTCAAGGGGAATATCAGGAGTGTCCCCAAAAACCACCGTGGCATAGAACTGTTGGACCAACTCAATGTTGTAATCTTCTCTTGTTTGAAAGATGGTGTGTAGTCCCATCTTCTCAGTCACCCAGAGAGCGTCCTCAAAGTACCTGTGGGCCTGGAGCTTCGGAATATCCAACCACTGCAAGGGGCACACAGGAGTCCTAAAAGCAGAAAACACCTCAGAGAAGAGTAGGGCCTGCACATTCCTCCAGAAGCGTTCATCCTTAGAAGTGCACTGCAGAGAATAGAATTGCTGGACACGCATCTCCACAAACTCTTCGGTGCCCAAATTTGCCAAATTGGTTAATGACTCAAATTTCATGTGCTTGGCTTCATCCATCTTTAGTTTTCTGACCTTCTCCTTCTTTGCTGCAACACGGTCACGAGCAGATTGTCTGACCATGGATGGATCCATATGAACCTCATTATCTTCATCACGATACCTACGAGGATCAGCTTTCTGAGCGTCCCTAGAGCGACGAGGACGGGAGCCACCTATGAATTCAGAGTAGAAATATATCAGTTGGGTAAGCACATTTGTCCAGGAGGTGAATGCACATAGTAGTAGTGAAAGGAATGCCAGATCAAAACTGGTTGAGGAAACCTGGAATGTCTGGAAAAATCGAGCCGGAGACTCCGCCACGCCCGGACAGTCCGGCGCGTACATGCCGGACATTTCGGCTGGGCCGGAGTGTCCGCCCTATGCACATCGGACAGTCTGGTGGGAGACCTGGTGATTTTCTGGGCAGCGCGAAAGTACTCAACCGGAGCAGATCGGGATTGCTAGGACTACTACAATGACACCATATGCACGTAGTATGATGAATCCATGGATCAAGATAGGTCATTGCCTCCAAAAAACATCTAGAGGAAACCCTAAAGATGTAGAAGAGGGGGAGGCAAAGTACCAGCATCCATGGAGCCTTCACTGGAGGCGAACAGGTCCCAGCGGCAAAGGGGCGGTAATGGCTGGCGGCAACGGTCAAATCCGGGGTGGAGAGGCCCTCCCGGTGGACATCCTGGTCGGGGGCAGCGGGCTGTGGAGAGAAGAGAGTCGGGGGGGAAGAGGCCGGACTGTCTAGGCGAAATTAGTCAGAGTGTCCGGCCCGGCCAGAGTGTCCGGGCAATGTCAAGCAGAGTGTCCGGCCTGGCCAGACTCTCCGGTCGGTACAGTGCGGACATTCCGGCCCCCACGACCAGAAAACTCCAGGTACAAAAGTTGGACAAATGTGCGGCAAGAGGAGCATGTTTAGGGATGAGTACAGGCCTAGGATTCAGAAGATGTACTGTGAAGAACCAAAAAACTATAGATAGTCAAAAGATGGCAAATTAAGATCCAAACCACACAAGTCAAGAACCAACTCTTCAAATATGAAGAGGGCGGTGGCCGAAGCCACCATGTAAGAGATTGTGGCATGACACCGCGAACAATTATCCTTGGGTTCATTGCCACAACTCATCAATGAAGCTCACATATCACTAAATGATATTAAGAGAATTGAATTTCTTAATGTTGGCATTATGGGGGGAGGGATAGTGCAATGTATTAGAACCGCACTCCCCTATCTCCATGCCTACACCTAAACCAAATAAGAGTCAAGATATAGGTGAGTATGCAAGGTGATCAAGTCAAGCTCCTAGAATCTACGATATTTAGTTCATTCCTCAAATAACAAAACCTTGCTTCATCAAGTGGCTTCGTGAAAATGTCGGCAAGTTGGTATTTGGTTGATACATAGGATAGCTCAATATCACCTCGAGCAACATGATCTCTAATGAAGTGATGACGAATCTCAATATGCTTTGTCCTTGTATGATCCACTAGGTTATAGGCAATCTTGATAGCACTTTCATTGTCACATAGAAGAGGCACTTTGTCACAATGGACACCGTATTCCTTTAAAGTTTGCCTCATCCATAGCAATTGTGTACAAGCACTAGCAGCTGCCACATACTCGGCTTCGGCGGTGGAGAGAGATCTACAATTTTGCTTCTTAGAAGACCAACACACCAAGGACCTCCCAAGGAATTGGCAAGCCCCGGAGGTTGATTTCCTATCATCCTTGTCACCATCCCAATCTGAATCCATGTATCCACAAAGAGAGAAAGTTGAGCCCCTAGGATACCAAATACCATAGTTTGGGGTATGAACCAAATATCGAAAGATTCTCTTGACTGCCATCAAATTTCTTTCTTTAGGAGCCGCTTGATATCTTGCACACACTCCTACACTCAACACAATATCGGGTCTAGATGCACAAATGTAAAGCAAAGAGCCAATCATGGACGCGTATACCTTTTGATCCAGATCTTTACCATTTGGGTTTAGTTCAAGATGAGTCTTTGTTGCCATGGGAGTGGGAGCTCCATTTAGGTCTTTCATGTTGAATCTTTTGAGCATATCTTGAGTATACTTGGCTTGGTCGAAGAATGTTCCTCCTCTCACTTGCTTGATCTCAAAACCAAGAAATACTCTCAATTCTCCCATCATAGACATCCTGAACTTGTTAGTCATAAGCTTTGAGAATTCATCATTAAAAGCTTTGGTAGATGAGCCAAAGATAATATCATCTACATAAATTTGGCATACAAAAAGTTCCCCATTGACCTTCTTAGTAAAAAGAGTGGGATCGATTTTCCCAACCTCAAACCCACGATCTAATAACTCTCTAAGGTGCTCATACCACGTGCGTGGGGCTTGTTTGAGCCCATAGAGTGCCTTATCGAGTTTGTAGACGTGGTTTGGAAAGTTGGGATCCTCAAACCTCGGGGGTTGCTTCACATATACCAACTGATGCAATGGACCATTAAGAAATGCACTTTCTACATCCATTTGTTGTAATTTAAATTTATGATGTGCCGCATAAGCAAGAAGGATACGGATGGACTCAAGGCGAGCCACGGGTGCATAAGTCTCTCCATAATCAATGCCTTCAATTTGAGAGAACCCTTGTGCAACCAATCTTGCCTTGTTCCTCACCACAATTCCATGCTCATCTTGCTTGTTCTTGAAAATCCACTTGGTGCCTATAACATTGCGGCAATCTTTTGGCTTTTCAACTAACTTCCATACTTTGTTTCTCTCAAAGTTGTTGAGCTCTTTGTGCATTGCATCCAACCAATCCGAATCTTCAAGAGTTTCCCATACTTTCTTTGGTTCCACCATGGAAATGTGTGCTTGGTGCTCACCAAAGTTCTTCAGTTGAGCTCGAGTAGATATCTCTATTCTTAGATCTCCTACCACATTCTCAAGAGTGTGGTATCTTAATTCCAATATTCTATCCATTCTAGCTTGGCGACGAGTTTCGATCTCCTTGTTGTTTCTCGGGGGGATCACTTCATCATTTTGGTCCTCGTCTTGACCATCAACTTGACCTTGATCATCATTGGAATTATTCTCTTCTACAAGAGGCAAAGATTGACCCTGTTCTTGATCAAGCATACTTCTAAACAGGCATTGAGCTTTCCTTATGTAAGTTTCTATAGATCTTCCTGTAATAGACTTAGCACCACTGGACATTCTGGCAAATGGAGACTCAAGTAACTTCTGGCTAGAGGTTTCTTCTTGATCAGCAGGTTTAGGGTCCACAACTTGTCTTTGGCATGGGTCATTGTCCTCCTCGATAGGAGCTTGTTGATGTTGTGAAGATGAGGGCTCCACTTGAGTAGAGCATAGTTCTTCTCGATACGCCATAAGGGGATCCTCAACAGGGCGGATGAAACCAGCACCCATTCTTCCTATGGCATCCTTAGGCATTTCATCATCTACATCACGGACATCAACACGCCTCGCTTGGGGACCATCATATTCTTCAAACACCACACTACAAGATTCTATGAAGGTTCCAGAGAGCTTGTCATAGATTCTATAAGTGTCAGATTCGAGACCATAACCAACAAAAATACCCTCTAATGCTTTGGAATCAAACTTGGACAAACAAATACCCTTAATGCGATAGAAGGACTTACAACCGAACACCTGGAAGTAAGAAACATTAGGCTTGTTACCGGTAAGGATTTCATATAGAGTCTTGATCAATTCTTTGAGGAGGTAGAGACGGTTTGATATATGGCATGCGGTGGAGATAACTTCAGCCCAAAAATTGTATGGAGATTTCAATTCTGCCAACATAGTCCTTGCCATCTCAATAAGAGTCCGGTTCTTCCTCTCAGCTACACCATTTTGTTGAGCGGTATATGCAGCGGAATATTGATGTTTTATTCCATCATCACTAAGAAATCCATTCAATGTGTAGTTCTTGAACTCCGTACCATTGTCACTTCTTATTTTCAATACTGGGACATTGTGTTGACGTTGAGCCATGTTGATGAAGTCAATGAAGTTCTCTTGTGTCTCACTTTTCAGCTTGAAAAAATATACCCAGGTGTATCTTGAGTAGTCATCAACAATCACCAAGCAATATTTCTTCCCACCAAGACTTGCATGAGAAGGAGGACCAAAGAGATCCACATGAAGGAGCTCCAAGATCCTCTTGGACTTGATGTAGTTCTTTGGCTTGTGGGGAGAATCATGCATCTTTCCTTCAACACATGCCCTGCAAACACGATCTTTGGCAAAGCAAACATTTTATTTTAGTCCTACAATATGACCATCCTTGTGGAGGCTTTGCAAAGTTCTCATGTTGACATGGGCTAGACGGCGATGCCATAGCCAACCCACATCGGCCTTTCCGAATAAGCACATCGGACTTGTAGTGGTTTTCCCCGAGAAGTCCACCACATACAAGTCATTCTCGACGTACCCAACGAAAGCGACCTTTAGAGACTTACTTCACATGAGGATCACAATATCATTATCAATAAAGATGGAAAAACCCATCTTTCCAAGAGCACGGACTGAAAGTAAATTATAACCAAGGGTCTCAACAAGCATGACGTCCACGAGAGTGATATCGTGTGCAACCACAACTTTACCGAAACCCATTACCTTAGACTTTGACTTGTGGGCATACGTCACAGATATTTGATCAACATTTGGTCTCAACTCCTTGACACTAGACGCGCTTCCGGTCATATGACTTGTGCATCCACTATCAAGCACCCATTTTGACCCTCCGGAAGCATAGGTCTACAAAAGATCAAACTAGTTTTTAGGTACCCATTTTTCAATGGGTCCTCTTTTGTTAGCAACAAGGGTCTTGGGAACCCAAATAGACCATGCAATATAACAATCAAATGGGCAAACATATTGTGCATACACATCACCATAATAATCACGCATTAAAACATAGTGAGGGTTAGCACTAACCGTAAAATCATCATGTGACATAGTTTTGCCACTTGTGGTCTTACTTCCCACAATGACCTTGTTCTTTTCTTGAGCGGGCTTAGCCTTCTTCTTCTTGTTGTTCTTTTTCCTCTTGGCTTTAGAGATAAATCCAATGCCCCCTTTTTCACCATTTGACCTTTGCTTGCTTAAGAGATCATCAAAAGACTTGTTTCCTTTGGGAAAGGAGGTCTTATCTAGCTCCCCCTTCAACCTAGCATGTTCTTCAAGTGTATTTGTACAACTAGAAGGAATGAACATACTAGGTGAGGGAGTATTGATCCATTGAGTTTGAAGCTTTTCACGAGACTTTGTGAGTGACAAGAGTTCACTTTCCAAGGCCTTGTGAGCCTTGTCAAGTGTCCTAAAGTCCTCGGCAAGTTTTTCATGAACAACATCAAACTCAATCTTGTCCTTTTTAGCCTTTTTATATTTAGCAATAGCATGATCATGTTCCTTGATGAGTTTATTAATAATGAGATCATTTGCTTCATCAAGACCCTCTATTTTAGTTTCAAGAGATATTCTAGTTTCTTGTTCTTCTTCTAGAGCATTATATAGAGCTTCTACCTCAATCATGTGCTCTCTTCCTAATTGACATCTCTCATCTAAAAGTTCTTGTGTGTGTGCAAGTTGATTTAAGAGGTCCACAACATGTTTCTTGTGTTCCCCTTGCAAGTTGTTCATTAACACATCAAAAGCAACTAATTCCTTTTTGACCTCAAGAGATAACTCATCATCAAAATCATCATTGATTAAGGAGGTGGAGTGCGATGCTGATATTACCTCCGTTCCTCTTACCATAAGGCAAGTGACGTTCTTGTTGGAGATATTCTCATTTGGAGAATCGAAGAGTGAGAATGAAGGGGTAGAGGTAGTGGCAAGAGCGGCCACATGTAACACCCTCGAATCGGCCCTATGCAAGTTTTAGTGCTTCCCGCCAAACCCGCATAGAAACGATTCAAGGACGCCCACCAGGCACTTTCGTCCAGAAAACGAAGTAATATCATTACACAATAGTCCAAGATGGAACCCATAGAACAGATATATACAACAACGACTCACTGAGTCAAGAATACAGGTATACAGTACAAAGATTCAAATCACCTTGAACACGATACAGCATCCGAGTACGGATAAGAAGCAAATTGAGCTAAGAGCCCTGAAGAATAACCAATGGCGTCCATAACCCTTCCCAGGCCAAGCCGGAAGGGTAACCCTGCTAACGACGTCGAACATAAACCTGCTAAAACAAAAGGGGTGCCGACAAAGGGCAAAGGAAAAAGAGGAGCGTCAGTACTGGGGCTAGTACACGGCGAGGCTAGAATTCGGCGGCTCTCGCCTACATAGGTATGGTGGACTGAAGCATCAGCGCAACATGCACTAAACAACCTATAGAGACTCGATTAACCGTCGGCTATTAGAGAGAGATAAGAAAGACCTATTCGGAACCAATCGTATACTAACACCAATCATACCCATCCTGGTATTCCCCCTCGAGACCAAACGAGGAAGTCAAACCGAGGAACTCACACAGTTGGTAGTCTTATTCAATCCATTATAGTTGAAGCACTTACTTGTCGGATACAATTAGCATGAGTTGTTCTGAAGCATAAGTAGTGGGTCGTTTTAATTACCATTCCGTTGTAGTTGGAATATTTACTAGTCAGATATAATTGTCCTGAGGAATCCCAAAACCCAACAGTTGCTGGCACTTTTATCACATTTCATTGGAGTTGCAATACTTACTAGGCAGGTATAGCATGACACGATACATACCGGTTCCACCAGTTGTTGGCACTTTTATTTTCCATTCCATTGTAGTGAAGCTGAATTACTAGTCACGTATAAAGTCAAATTTATAACACTACTTTAGTTATGCTTGTCTATGATCGAGATACTGTGCTCCAAGTCGTCCATAACCGTGGACACGGCTTTCAGAAAGATATACCCTGCAGGGGTGCACAAATAGAAACACACACACGATCAACCTCGGAAAAACCAACTCAAAACCCCACGAGGCTTTCACGACAAAGCAATCACAGGATTCATAAAATACTTCAGGGGGCCACCCCATTAAGCTACCCGCAACGAAGTTGGCCGGCTCCGAGACAGACCCAAGGTTTGCGCCAATGGCTGTAAATGACTGGGAACCCAAAAGTGTGACTGGGCTTGTCGATACCGCGAAAACACTCCGCAATTCCTAAACAGTACAGGTGCTCCACGCACAATCATAAATAAAACAGTAAAGCATGCCATAAGTACATGATAGTAATAAAACCCCAAACTAGTTTGTGGCCCCAAGAAATAAGAAATGAATCAAGGTCTGGCTAAGGGGGATTCATAGACTCTCCTGTATGTGGATAGTGCGAATAGTCAAGGAACAGGTATCAAGTACTCGGGGTCCTACGGGACACAAGTGAGCATGGAAGAACCAAATAACATCTATTGCCCACCGATGCCTCTGCATTAGTTATATCTAGCAATTTAATAGTTGTATTTAAAGTCATGATCCTCTCCACCGTAAGGCATGTGACAACATTCCAACAACTGTGTGGTACTTCACGACACGGGATCGCACCTGAGCAAGCGACTACGACTCGCAAGACCATCTATCTACCAAACAACAGGTAATAGGAGGTGTCCAAGGCAATATAAAGGATGCACGGAATATATCTGGTACGGAACACTAAAGCATCACTACACGGATAGCAGTAGATCAACAGAAAGGAAGTAAAGACTATAAATGCAAAATAGGTAGAAAGGGGGAGAATGCTCGCCTGGGAAACACACTGCCGAAGGTTCATATCCGAAGAACTTGTCGACACTCGCATCCACTCATCGGCCTAATCCGCGAAGAAGCAAACACTAGCAGAAACACCGGATACAATGTTTAATACTACGGCAGAAGATCCGGCATGATTATGATATGATGCAGATGCGGTGCAATTAGGCAGTGTTAAGCGGAACCAGGGTCCCGATAATTACTTAGATGATTCAAGTTATTTAGAAACCCAACAAATTAAATGTTGTCTTAACAATGCAAAACATGGCATCGGTTCGCTACACCAATTTAAATGGAGTCAATATAAGACTAGAATAGCTCTCGTATAATCTCCATATTTAATTATTAGGTGAGTCGAGAAAATACCCCCAAGCAAATGAATATGTATGCCATCATGAACAATTTAATATGCAACAGATGAATGTCATATTTTATAAAATAAGGGGGATATCAGATAGGGGTCACACATCAGGGTTCGGTGATCTTGGGGTTCACCGAGGGGGGTTCAATGGGACCGGTCTTCGGATCAGGGCTTCGGCTTCCGTGAAGGAGAGCTTGGCGTTCGGCATCACCGGATCTGTGGATCAGGGTCTTCGGGTCCGGGGTCTCGGTGCTCCGCGCCGGAGGTCTTGTCGATGGTTCGGCGAGTGCCACCGGGTTAGGTATGGTCTTCGGACTTCAACTTCTCACATCGGTTGTCGGTGGATGATCATGTTGTTGACGTGGTCCAGCAGGACACCTCACTCAAGGGTGGCTGCAAAGGTCTTGAAGATAGAGGCTTGGGGAGCGATGGTCGTCGACTTGGACTTGAGTCACACAAGGGAAGCTGAGGTGGTTAGCACTGCGAAAAGCGACAGCACGGACATGAGCACTGGTCAAGGAAAAAAATAACTGAGGTCACTTGTCTTCTAGGCGTTGAAGCAAGCATGTCATATGCAACCTCCTGAGAGGCCGACGGGGCAGAGGGGCTGGAAGTTGACGCGGTCGGCCCGGAGCACGACGGCACACCGCGAGGAGGACGCGCGCGACAACAAGGAGAGCTCGGGTCGGAGGAGGCCTTGTAGGTGGTGAAGACGAGGCTGGCAGCGGCGGAGCTCGAGATCAAGGTTGGCAGAGCTCTACGACTCCTGGACAGGGGAGGCAGTGGTGCGCGACGTGCCCAGGAAGGAAGCACCGGCGGCGGCTTGCCGCAGAGGGGAAGGCGAGGTCGACGAACAACGGCGTGTTGACGCAGAGGTGGCCCCGGAAGGAGCTTGGCGGGGCGGAGGAGATAAGGAGGTGGCGACGGCTACCGAGCTTAGGCGAGTCAGCCATTGCGGGGCTCCACAGCGAGAGAGGACGCAGGGGCGGCGGTCTTGCTGGTAGCCGCTGCTCGAAGCGGAGAAGACGACAGCGCTAGGAGGGGTGAGGAAGTCGGCTCGCGGAGGAGGGGCGGCCCTAGCGGTGAAACGCTGCAGGGGGTCGTCGGGGTCAGGCTCCCTCTCTGTGCGGGACAGAGTCGAGCGAGATGGGAGTTGGTGGAAGGACGGGAGTGAGAGAAAGAAGGAAGGAAGGGGTCTGAGGGAAAACAACCGGCGGCGGGGGGTGGAGTGCAAAAACGCTAGGGCACCAGGTCCCCTGGTTAGGATTTGAGGATAGGAGCCGAGGGTGGGCCTGCTGGACCGTGAGGTGGCAGCGGGGCTGCTGTCTTGCTGCGGCTCGGGAGTTGGGCAGGGAGTTGGCCATAGCGGAAGGGGTCGTAGGTAGCTGGCCGGGCCTTTGGGCCTGGCCGGCTGCCTCCCCTAAAGTACTTTTATTTTTATTTGTTTTATTTTTAAAGACTTTTACAAATAGTTTTAGACAAATAAAAGATCCAAATAAGACCAAGGTTTTGATTTGAAATAAAGATAGGAATATTTAGAAAACAAAGATAGACTTTTAGAAAATAGTTTTAGGCAAACAAATGCATGATGATGATGATGCTCAAATGCAATGTGGCATGATGACATGAGCATGCGGTCATGATGATGCAATGCACAAAAACACAGCGATTTTCTAGTAGTGGTTTTTGCGGGGCGCCACACCACACCACTTGATGTATCCTCTTCTTCATCTTCATCATCATCATCGGAGGAGAACTCTTCATGTGTGATCAAGACAATTTCTCCCGGCTTCTTGTTGGTTGAATGTCTTTTCATGAAGGGTTTCTTGTAGGGATCTTTGGAGGTCTTCCTCAGCACAAGTTTACCCCCATGATCTTCTCTTTTCTCATAGGGACAAGCTGCAACCAAGTGATAGCAGTCACCACAATTGAAGCAAGTTCTCAACTTGGACCCATTATCTCTTCTACCATTGGGGTTGCTTCTTCGTTGCATTTCAATCTTGGTCTTGGCGGGATATTTCCAAAAGTTTCTTGCGTAGAAGGCCATGTATTCACCATGAGCAACCTTGACATCTTCGGGGTGGATCATTGAAAGTCCCTCATCACTTCCTTCATCTTCATCATACTCCACAACCTTGGCCTTCAATGCAAGATTGACACCACTACTCAATCCAATGGCACGAGCACAGGCGTCTTTGGCATTCTTGGCAGCAACCTTGAAGGCGGCCATCTCTTGCATCACTTCATTGGAGGTCATGATATGGTAGTTGTGTCTTCCTTGGAGACTCTTCAAGTCAGTAGGCTCGAAGGGCATGGGTGCACTCACATACTTCCTCTTGATCCAAGCATCATCAATGTGAGAGGCACCAACATTCCTGAAGGCGGTGGTTGTGGATTTGAGTCTTTGATACATGTCTTCATGATCCTCACCATCCTTCATGAAGAAACCTTCAGCCTCATTGCTTAAGGCATCATATATATTTCTTCTCATACTCTCATTGCCAACAAACAAGTCAATGAGAGCATCCCAAGCTTCCTTGGCGGTGTTGTAGTGCTCAATGTGGGGAAAATCCTTTGGCCCCACTCCAAGTTGGATCATGTTCAAGGCAGTCGCATTGAGTTGGCTATTGACCACTTCTGTTTTAGTCAAGTTGGTTGGATCCTCAATTTTGAGTCCTTCTTCAATAATATTCCACAAATCAATGCAAGAGTTGCGCACATGAGATTTTATTAAAACTTGTCATTGAGCAAAAGTATGTGCAGCTAACTTAGGTGGGTCGCCTCTACTATTTATATGTGGGTGAGAGATAGGAGGGTTGGGAGAGTACCATCTGGGAACCGCATGGTGCTCTTCCTTCCCATCACCCTTTTTGGTGGTGGAGTTAGTGGAATTATGTTCATCCCCCACCACTTCCTCCAAACAATCAAAGACAAGCTAGTAAGAACCCAATCAGAAGCTAGGGTTTCTAATGAAACACTAGTGCAAGGGGCCCTCAAGTGAATGAGGGGGAAATGAAGATCTCTCTTGGTGAAGATGTAGATCAAGGCCTCCTCCTTCGATTCTCCAAAGATCAATGACTTTGGATGGTTGAGTGAGGAGATCTTGTGGATCTGGTGGCTCAAATGGTGTTGGAGTTCTTGAGGTGGACGAGCAGCTTCCAAGGTAGCAGAAGGGGCCTTTATATAGGCCCCCTGGAAATGGAGCCATTGGGAGCCACTTATACAGGATAGTCCGTCCAACACCAGCCGGACAGTCCGGCCCTGCCAGACACTCCGGGCGAGACCAACTGGACACTCCGGCCTGGCCAAGTTTCCGGCCAGTATCCGGTATGTGTCTGGGGAGTGTCTGAAAAGCTATTCTGAGTGTCCAAAGAAGTTTCCCACTTCCTAGGGGCGGACAGTCTAGGTGAATCCCACCAGACACTCCGGCCTGGATCAGCCGGACAGTCCGGCTGAGGCTTGTCCCCTGCACAGACCAGATCCTGGGCAGCTCTTTTTCCTGTATTGAAACATACATAGGGGCAGCTGGAATCTCCTGGAACATTTAACAGATGATTAAACTTATCCAAGTGTTGTCACCAAACATCAAAATAATAGTAAGGGAATAAATGCCCTTTCAACATTTGATCTACCCTTAGGTCAAATTATATTACCCAAAGATAAGGTTTTAACAAAGGTCATATTGAAACTTATCACAGTCAACTTGATGATCTACTTCAGTTCCACCAAGTTGAGAGAAGCTTCAATCACTTTGACAAGTTTTATTTAAAAGATCGAAAATTATCCATATTTTCTATGCACGAATGCAATGCACACATCTCATCTCAGCTTATTTCTAAGCTCTAATGATGGGATGTTACAGTCTCTCCCCCTTAAAATAAACTTCATCCCCAAAGTTCGTACTCTCTTACATTTTAGAATAAGGTCTTGACTTGTATGGATCACCACATTTCTTGAGTCCTTTGTGATAACAAATGGGGATAATTATGGTCTCCCACATCTATATCTTTTTCCTTGAATCCTCTTCATACTTGACAATATCCAACTGTCATTTCCCAATTTACCACATAGTTCCTTTTACTCTAACCCCTTTGGGGTTATGTCCTTATAGTCCTACTTAGGATTGCTTTTGGACTCATCCAGTCCATTCCAATCAAGTTTTCCTATTACACTACACCGGTCTGTTTTGGGATACTTTCTTCCCTCTTAAGGCAACTTATGAGTTCTTTCCTTTTAACAAGTCCGCTAGGGTTAATTTATTTTATCTCCTACGATCTATACTCAGACATACTCTCAGGAGTACTTTTATAATGATGTATTCTTTTAACCTTGTGAAAATAAGGCTTTAATGTTAACATAGTTTAGCACTTCTTCTCCAACCTTTAGTCGGAAGGTGAAATAACAACACTTCCGTGTTATTGTTTACTCTCCCCCTTGAGGTTTCCTAATGGTCTCTAAACTGCATGTATAATACCCCTTGACTATATAGTTTGGACATTGATATCTATCCAGCTTATACTTTGTCTATTTAAGGTCTCATGGAAGAACTTATGGTATACCCACACAATTGTGGATCTCCGAAAAGAATCTTCTAGCATTATTTGTCTTACTTCTAACCTTTTTTTGGGCATTCTCTCTTTGGTAAGCCTGATTTTGCAAAGCGTCTTGGAAGATGGTCACTTTAATTTCATACTCCTTTATGCCATACTTAACGTAGGCCAAGTTTTATGCTCTTTATGGCATACCAAGATGACCTTATTATCTAAACCACTAGGATACTAGTTGCAGATCCTCCTAGGGTTTATAGCTTATGGATTATTCTATCAGTTTTTTGATTTACTTCTAGCATTCTCTCTGAGTTGTGAGAGCTTGAATACCACTTTTGTCCCAATACTTCTTCTTTGCACCGTCTCATGTTACTTCATAAACTTGGTACTACTACTTCATTATCTCCTTAGCAACATCACCTTCTTTGAGTGAACTAAATTCACCCCTTAATGTTGCTCCACACCTTTTCTACACTAATATACCTTCTTATTGTCAACTAATACTAAGTTGGAATTAATCCATCTTTCAAAGTAGTGTTCATACAACTTATATTTGGCTTCCATCTTCATACAAGTCTTCATCTTGGTATTTGGAACTCGTCACCCCCTTACACAAATTCCCTTTTCTATCTAGGTCTATAACATCAAGTAATAACTTTATGATTCAACATGCATTTGCACACCAAGTCAAACTTCATGTATAGATCTAGTCACGCAAGAAGATCCAAGAAAAAACAAAGAAATCCCAATGTGGTACATATAACACACATTATTTTGATCTCGTAATATAGTAGTTGAGTAAAACATCTCTAAAATTCACGCTTAGTTGTGTAGTATATGACACCTCCTATTATAGGTTTAAATTGTGATACTTAGCACTTAGGGTTCAAACTATACTTGCCACTGTATTCACCCAAATTGCTCAATTGCAATTGGATAATTTTGAGCAAAGTGGTCTCAACTTGGCTTTTACTAACTTCTTGCCTTTCTTTTGGGACCACCAAAGTGTAACACCCTGATGGCTCAGTGTACGACGCCAGAAAAGTGCTGGTGCGGTATTGATGTAGAGCTTGTTGGGAACCCCAAGAGGAAGGTATGATGAGCACAGCAGCAAGTTTCCCTCAGTTATGAAACCAAGGTTTAATCGAACCAGTAGGAGCAAGGAAACACCCCAAAGGTGTTGCTAGCTGAGCCTTAGCAAGGCGCACTACCGGTGCTAGTAGCAACGTGGAGACCTACACAACACAACCACAGAACTTTGTCCCCAACTTGCGATGAGGTTGTCAATATCACCGTGTTTTGCTGAAAACAAAGGATTAAACGTATCGAATGGAAAGAAGTAATAGTTTGCAGGAAGTAAACACAAAGCAGTAAACAGTTTGTAGATTGAATGTAAAAGACAAGGACGGGGATCCATAGTTCACTAGATGTGGCTCTCCTTAAGATAGATAAGATGCTGGGTGAACAAATTTCATCGGGGTAATTGACAAACATCGAGAAAGCAATACATGCATATACTAATCATCTTGACTCCTTTGGAACTTGATTGGGCATTACAACATTATACATAGACTGCCATCCAACTGCATCTATGACTAATAATCCACCTTCAGGTTATCATCCGAACCCCCTCTAGTATTAAGTTGCAAGCAACAGATTATTGCTTTACGAACTGGGTCTAAAGTAAACAATACGATTGTTCTATGAACAAAGGATTGTTGTTTGCTCCCTAGTAGCAACAGTACATCTAGTACCTTAGAGATTTCTGTCACTTCCCCAGATTACCAGAGGCATGAACCCACTATCGAGCATAAATACTAACTCTTGGAGTTGCTAGCATCTACTTGGCCAAGATAGCTACTAACAACGGAAAGCATGCAAGATCACAAATAACAAAGACATGATAGAATCAATAATCAATCTGAAATAGCATCTCAATATCCATCGGATCCCCGCAAACACAACATGTAGAATTACAAATAGATGATCTTGATCATGAACGGAGCTCACAAGATCTAAACATGAAAGCACAAAGGAGGAGAACCATCCATCTAGCTACTACATGGATCCGTAGTCCAACGATGAACTACCCGCGCATCACACCGGAGGCTTGCATGGTGATGAATAAGGCCTCCAGGGTGAATTCCCCTCTCCGGCAGGGTATCGGGAAGAGCTTCAGATCCCTCCCGATCAAGGGATGAAGATGACGGCGGCTACAGCCTCTTTCGTGGATTTTTAATCGAGTACTTAGGGTTTTCGTCCCGAGGGCAATATATAGGTTGAAGGAGAGGCTGAGGGGGTGCCTAGGCTGGCCACACCACCCCCTGGCACGGGCCAAGCCTGGCCGCGCGGCCAGGTGGTGTGGCCGCCCTCTGGCCCCTCTCCGTCTCGTATTCTGGCATCTGATGACTTCCGGAAAAATAGGCACTTTGGCTTTTGTCCCGTCCAATTCCGGAAATATTCATTTTCTGACTTTCCTAGAACCAAAAACAGCATAAAACAGGCAGCTAGCACTATGGCTCTTATTAATAGGTTAGTCCAAGAAATCATATGAAAAGTACTCCAAAGTGTGGACAAAACACAAGAAAGTGGATAAAACCAAGCATGGAACATCAAAAATTATAGATACATTTGCAATGTATCACACCCCAGCATTAGGATCCAACGAAGGGTAGAAATAGGAATCTAAGTTTGTGCATGCATGCATTTGTAAAAATCAGGGTAAATTTTTTGCCAAACAAAAACCTAAAGAGATCAGAGTTCCTTTCACTAACTAGAGGTAGGAATAGTTCTTTATAGTGACTGCTATGAGTTTTGACATGATCTTTAGGGATTTTTGAATCTTCGGGGAAGTTATTTTGAATTCAAGTTTGAAATTTAAATCAATTTGAAAATTAGAAGTTAGTAATATTAAATTGTTTTCCAAAATACTTTATGAACATTGTTTGATTATATTATAGATATATTAAACAACAATAAGGATTTAAGACAAGGAAAAATAAATAAGAAATGAATTCTTATTTGCTGATTCCATAATAATATTACAAATGGTGATAAATACAGCAAAAACAGAATATTACAAATAATAGAAGCTATAGAAATAAAACTTTATAAACTTATAATAATATCTTTACCAGATCCTTTACAAAAAGAATAAAAAGAAGGTTATAGCTACAATCTATACTACTTATCTATTCCTATACTAAATCTTGAGTATTCAGATCTTGTTCCTGCAAATAAGATAAAACAACTAAAAGGAAAATAAAGGGTTAGTTAGTTAGTTTTACTCTCAATGGTGAACAGTGAAGTGCACTGTTCATATTACATCACAGAGTAATAAAAAGAGGGGAAAGTTTCACTAGGACGGTAACTAGTAAAAGGGTAACAGGTGAAGATTATTTCACTTGATCTGATCCACAGCCAGGCCACACAACCAGACCACACAGCTAGACAGCTTAGTCACCAAAATGCATGGAGCGTGCTATCAACATAGTAGTAGCAGTACAAGCACTCAAATAGAGCACCCAGTCGAAGCACAATTATAGTGAACTCATTTCTCCTTCTCAAGCACACACTCAGAGCTCATTGAGCTTGCCAAAAGCTTAACAAATCCACCAGTCAGTTTACCAAATCAACCACCAGTTCACCACAAGATGGTAACATGAGGAGGGGGTGGAGCAGGTGGATAGCAAGGCCAAGTACAAGATCACAGGAGCAGCACCAGGAGGTGCAGAGCCAGATTAAGCCAGCAAGCACAAGTTAACAAGATCAAGCTAGCAAGCAACACCACAACCTCACCAGCCATCAAGTAGTGTGGTGAGTACACATAAAACCATCACATGATGAAATCATCATAGATTAAATAGATCATGTGTTGTTTTAAATGATCTTCTCAGAAAAACACCCAAGTGAGGTGTATATCCATCCTAGAAGAAAGATAAAAAGCCAATAATAAATCTTTTCAAGTTACTACCAAGATCTCAGCCTTTGCATCACTAATCTTGGATAGAAATCTCTAGTTTAATAACTAGATACACATGCATCATTGAATAAACATTTCTGGGCACATCCTATGGATGGTAGCACCTCAGAAATGATACATCTTATAACTTCATCTTAAACAGTAAGGATCCACCCTACTATTCTTACAACAGCCTATCAAATCATTTTCCTAAACACTGTAGGAATCATACTTAGGGATTATCCATCATAGGATATGTGAGATAGGAAGCAGTAGGTGAAAATAGCTATTTTTCATAGCATTGCCTCAGACCAACATCACAGGCTTTATGAAATTCTAGAGTATCACAGGCTAATTTATCCTATAGAATATTCTGCAACTCTCAGGCACAATAGAACACAAATAGAAAACAGTCCAGTATCTGGATGAAACCTGTGTACCATTCAAATGAAGGTGTCACAAGGGCCATCCTAACCAAGCAGTTCTACCAGGGACTCTATAATCCAATGTTTTCAAAAGAACACTTAACCATTTTCCTAACATAACAATTAGGAATCATATTTGACATCTCTCTATTCTACCATCTGCAATTATCAGAGAGTAATTGGATTAGATATCCAACTCCAATTCTTTCATACCAAAATATCAACAAGAACCAGAGAATTAATCTCAATCCAGATCATAGCCATGATGTCACCAATCCGAAACAGGACAATGGGTAAAAGTTCAGTTAACAGCTTACTGATAGAAATAACTGTCAACACCAAGAACCACAGTATAGTAGTGAACCCTACACAACTAAATTTAGTAGGAAACCACCTCAGATGAACATGGTATCAAGGGATGAACCCTAGTGCCATGGACAGACATAATTAGGGTTCATACATTGAAAGCATTCAGAGAGTAGCAAGGTAAGCCAAAGAATAAGAGAGGGAGAGAGAGGAACTCACCCGTGGTCCTCGCTGAACTTAGAATAGGAAGCAGAATCACCGGTAAGCGCACACGGCGGCACGGGGAGCACCCGAGGGTGCTGCAACTCGCGCCAAGCCATGGCACAATGGTCACAGCTAAACGGGCAGTAGTGGCGGCACAATAGGACCGCCAGAAGCCTAGCACAGCACCACTGGGGCGGTGAAACTCCACATCACCGGCAACCCCCAAACCCTAGAGTTCGGGGTGGAGTCATCCTGAACAGGAGAGGCGTTTATAGACAAATTGAACAGGACCAGATGGTGGAGCAGCATCGACTACCTCGCCACAGACCACAGCAGCGGCCGGAGTGGTCCAGGGAGGCCGGAATCGAGCGGCGATAGCGTCAGCATCGTGGCGGCTCTGCGGGGATGAGCGAGTAGGGGAACAAGAGAGAGAAGGAGAGGAATCGAGTGGCTCTAGGCCACTCGTGGTATAGGGGTTTGAGTAGCCTAGATGGGCCGAGTCAGGGCTGGGCCAGCCCAATAGGCTAGGTCTAGTTTAAAAAGGAAAAGCCTAATTAAATTGTCAAATGACCAAAATACCCCTAGTACCTAAATGGTTCTAGGAAATAAAATAAAAATCCTAAAAATATAAATAAAATATCAATGGACTCATAGAAATGTCCTATATTCAAGAAAAATAACAAATAGAATTTTAGGTAATTAAAATAAAAATTATTATTACTAAGGTATATATTCCTTTGGAATTTTATAAAAATATACCAAACACATAAAATTGAATAAAATTCATTTTTACAATTATAAAAGAGAGTACTATTATATAAAAATGCTAGTTTGTATTTTTGAAAAGTAAATTAAGTGTCATGAAAATAAAGTCTTATTTCCTAAAAAGAAGTTTAGTTAAATATTTAAAAGACTTAAAAACTAAATTAATTCAATTTTAAACTCTTAAAATAATACTAGTCATTATAAAAATACTAAATATAATATTTATGAAGATTTCAAAGACTTTAAGTAATACTTTTCTTTTAAATAAAGAAAATAGCAAACTTTTACTAAGAGGGTAAAACACCCAAAATAAGCAAATTATAAACCATTGCATGACATTACTATGCACTGCATATTGCTTATTTAAATATTGTCCTTACCGGGCAATAATGGTTCTCTGTAGAAACTAGAGCTCAAGGTCAGGTGTAAGCATCCGACTTCACTACCTTGCAGTCACAAGGCAAGTTCATCACTTGCTCATGTCCTTTGAGGAGTCTTTATGAAAGTATTTGAAAATTGTGCGTTATCACCTATGTTCTGAAGGAGACAGAAAATAAGTATTTTCCCAAACAAATGAAATGCTATTATCATCCTAAGTGATGATAAATACTAAGAATTACAGGGGAATCTAAGATTCCAATTGCAAAACAACTAGGACTTAATAACCCATGACATCAGTGATTCTAGCGCCGTATATTACGCGTTAACCACAAGATTTGGAATGGGACGGAGAAGTCAGCTGTATATTCTTCCTCTCGCATGCATCCGGATGGCCAGGTCGTGGCTGTTTATCCTCGTAGCGTGCATTTATTGGTAATTCGTAGAGGATATGCAACATATGGGTGGGAGCCCTCAACGTCCCATGATAGTTCTGGCATCTGACGGTCTGTACTAACCATTGCCGTAATTCAAGATATGGGAATGTCATACACAAGGGGACATGCGGGGTCGTGAAGGGGGCAGTAATTGGCTTGTATCATCTACTGGGCCCCACACCATGGAATTGTGGACGGGAAAGTACGCCTGGTTGTGCAACAAGGAGTTGGTCTCTTATGGGTAAAGCAACGCACCTCTACAGAGTGTAAGAATTGTGACATGTTACTCCCAGTTCCAAGAAGGAGCTATGAATGCGGCAGGAAAGGAACTCCATGAAGTTATGGTCAAGTTGTGAAGGTTGATGGGCATAGTTTTGATAATTAGAATCAATCTTTGAAGAAATGTTTACCAAAACTACATAGTACCAAGGATGTATCATCCGAGGTGGTATATAGAGCATCAAACTTCCCACCTTGCATATAGTGAACTTGTTGGGTAACACTGTTACTCACCCTTTCCTTTGAACCCCTTGCTAGACTTTGAGGGCTAGAAGAATAACCAGGTGTATGCTACGGAGGTCCAGAACGACATCTACTATCAAGAGCCGGACCTATCCAGTGGAATCGAAGGAGTGGACTACGGGATACAATATGTGTTGGGTTCGCAGCATACAAAACAAAAAAAAATCCTATGATGGGAACTATATGCCAAGATCTATCTACTAGATACAAGCAACGGGTGGATATACATCCATAGATAACTTACCCTTGAAGACAACAAAGCTTTGTTAATGAGTCGGAACTCATGGATGATGTAGTCGTACACTTGCCGATCTCAAGATCGTGATGAAGTCCTTCAGGTCCAGCAACTCTAGCACCATTAGGTCCAGCACCATCAAGTCCAGCACCGCAAAGTAGTGGTGCATCCGTGATCGCACACACATTCGGTCCACCGAACAACCTCCGCCTCCTCGCTCCAACAATGTAGCGGAAGCAGAAACTCCTTTCCAGATAAAGCAACCGGGAACATGTATCTCGCTAATCTGAGACCATGGGAAATAACTAGAGGGAGAAGAGAACCTTCACGAGGAGGGGGCGCAGCCCCAAGGCCATGGCTGTCCGGCCATGGTGCGTGCCCCCACCTCTCCCTCATTCATGTGGGTGGAGCTTCCACTAAGCCCACTCACATCAATTTCAACTCCACTCACTTTGCATTTAATGTCCACCAAATTAAATGCATTTTCTCTTTAAATAAAACACTTTTATTTATTTTATTCAGAATTTTGTTAATTACTTTAATTAACAAACATTCACATAAAACACCCTGCAACATTTCAATATCACATGCAGAACCAGTTTCTGCAATTTCACCCGAAACAATTCCGGTTTCCATCGAAATGATTCCAGCGCTTTCTTAATCTTTATTTGAAACTTATTTGCTCCTAAATGGTGTCAGTATCCCTTAAGTGTGTCACCCTATGGTTCGCGAATAATGCAGACATGATCGAGACCTCTCTCCGATCAATAATCAGCAGCAGGACCTAGAGATCCATACTAACTCCCACATATTCAATGACGACTCTTGTGATCGTGTGAACCTTTAACGTCGTAACTAAATCTCTTTGTCTCGTGATATATTACATGTACGAGATTCGATCATCGGCATCCAAATACCTAGTTTGATCTCGTTACCGACATGCACTCTTTTCTCGTTCCCGTGATATAATATTCTAGTGATCTCATCACTTGCTTGCAAGCTATTTCAATGTGATATCACCGAGAGGGCCTAGAGTATATCTATCTGTCATCGGGATGGACAAATACCACTCTTGATCCATGAGCCTCAACATAGCACCTTCATAGCACTGAACCCACCTTTATAGTCACCCTGTTACGGTGTGACGTTTGATGTTATCAAGATACTCTTCCGGTGTTAGCAATTAACATGATCTCATGGTCTAAGGACTAAGATTACTTCATACGATGTTATAGCAATATAAACATAATGACTTTGATTGTAATGCTATACTTCAGATGAATGTTCATCACATCATTCCACCCATGTTATGACCTCGTTATTAACAACATCCAATGTCCATGATCAGGAAACCTTGATCATCTTGTTAATCAACGAGCTAGTTTATATGAGAGGCATTACTAGGAACTTTGTATTTTGTTTATTAAACACACATGTATTAACGTTCCAATTAATACAATTATAGCATGCAAAAGAAACATTTATCATAAACATGGAATAAGATAATAACCACTTTGTTATTGCCTCTCGGGCATATTCCCTTCAATATGGAGCTAAAGACAACGAGTCAGAGTAGTTGTCAGGCCGTATTCTAGTTACCTAGGTTGAGCCGAGCAGCCCGACCTCTATAGAATAAGTTGTTGAGCTCATGTCTTTATTACCGTTGTGTTCTTTCGTTCTTCCACTGAACTTATGAGATATGTTATTTGGTATGTAAGTTTGAACCTTTTGAAGTCTCGAACTTCTGGTATTGTAATAATAATGAAGTGTATATGTTTGTAATTTGGACCCGCAATGTTTCTGTTGTACCACTCTGAGGGATGTGATATTTATGAAACGGTGTTCTGTGGATGTCATGTCAACAACTATAGTGTACTACATATGCAGTGGTATGTTGGGTCACCGCACAAAGACCACTAAGTTTCGATTCTATCATAAACTATCCTCGCATAATCTCTTCAAACGGCTAACAAGATCCTATTAAATTCCTAAAACTACAGCTTCTCGAACATTTATGACCTCAATTACTTCTATCATGGGCCTACACTATTACTTACTCACTTCTACTTTAAGATTATTTACTATGTACTCGTCCTAATTACACACTGATCATGGTATCGTTGCTAATCTCACCATGATCTTGTTATGATCTACCAATTCATCATGATTGAAGAGCTAACCTCGCCATGATACTCTTCTTCTTATCTTGCAACTGTTGATTCTAAACAAAATTCTACCACATCATGTAGAATTCTCAAGTGAATCACACATGATTTACTTCCAATTGCATCAATACATACTCTGATGTTCTTCATTATGTTGTTTATCACTATCAACTAATGATGATATTGTGCTACCTTTCATGGATTCCATGGATAAACTACACCATTAGTACGACATCCTAAACTTGATCCTAATCTTCTATGACCAATTAACTTTCTTAAGGTACCTTACCAGGGTTATATCTACTCCAAAAGACACTAAAATAGGACTTTACCAAGAGAAAATAAATAACTACTCTTAAGAAAGATGACTAAAGCATCCAACTTAAGTGTGACAAACTATCCTCAAGGGGATACCCATCACAAGTCATAAGAACCTTTGGTTTAGATAAGATGGCTTCCTATAGTCACTATCCAAACTACGGATCTCCTAAAAGGGTTTTAATCCTAAGGTCAAAGCATTTGCTCTGATACCAGCTGCGGTAACCCAGCATACCACTACATGATGTAGTACACTATAGTCGTTGACATAACACCAATGAAACATCTTTCCACCAGTATTACATACCCTAGAGTGGTACAACAGAAACATAGCAGGTCCAAGACATGACTATAGATTACATATCGACTCTTTACAAAAGATCTAGGGAACATTCTAGGTTAAAGAGGAAGAAAATAACTTCTTACAAAGAAGAACCAGAATTAAGATCTTAGAACTATCTGGTGACTAAGACTAGTATCTAAACTATCTAGCTTGCAATTGCTGCTATTTCAATGATCTACAAAAGTAGGTTATATGGGTAGATATTATACTCCTATCTATTTAGCAACTTGGTCTTCACTTTAGTGGATGTAGAAGTTGACTTCATTGAAGATCTTGAGCTTTTGGTGACGATTCCCTTGAGCATAAGTTGATGTTGACGTCATCCTTATGGGCTTCCGAATCTAGCAAGGGTTAATAAGGTACAGTTGAGTATGAGCATACTCAGCAAGTTCACTAAAAAGGAGTGTTTGATGCACTATCTACAGCCATAGACCATAGGTCATAGGCAATGCAGGTTTTCATAAACATTTCTTCAAAGGTTTCTTTTATTCTGAAAAGCTATGCCCATCAGCCTTCAAAGGTTTACTAGAACTTCATGGAGTTCCTTTCCTGCCGCATTCATAGCTCCTTCCCAGAATAGGGAGTAACATGTCACAATTTTATACACTCTACAGAGGTGCGTTACTTTACCCAGAAGAGATCCTTAACCATGTTGCACAACCGAGCAGCCAACCCGTTCGTACTTCCTTGGTATGAGGCCCAGTATAAGAACCTAAGCCAATAACTGCCCTTCTCCATGACCCTGCATGAAGACACGACCCCCCAAGCAGAACGACCTCTGTTAACCCGCATCGCGGATATAACTATGGTTGGCTCCTTGAAGACTCTAGTGAGTAGAACGAGAACCTGGTCGCCCCATTGATATGAGTACCTACCTATGATCGTCTCTGACAAATAGTCTAGACACCAATATCATGGGGAGCTAAGGGGTCCCATCCATGCTGAGCCTCGTAAGGTACACCAGCGCCACGACATGGTCATCCGTCCATGCGAAAGGAAGAAGATCCAGCTGACTTCTATGTCCCATTCCAAATCTTATGGTTAACACGTATTATACGACACAATAATCAGTAGCAACATTGGTTGATTAAGTCCTAGATATTATGTTCCTTTACCACTGGAACTGCAATAGTAGATTATTACCACTTAGTAAATAATCCATAATCATATTATTATGAAAGTAGTGTTTTCTAACCTTTTTGAAATGCAGGTGATGACAACATTTGAGTTAAAAGTATTTGATAGAAAATAACCAAAGGACATGAGCAAGTGTGAACTTGCTTGTTGTGATTGCAAGATTATGCACTCACGGTCTTCGAGATAATAGAAGATCCAAATGTGAAATCAGCATCATTAGTCCGGTAAGGACTAATGTTTAAAGAAGCAAGATGCCATTATGCATAAGTAATGTAATGAAATTTTCTAAACTCGAATCCCTGGAACAATCGTTTGTAATCTAGGGTTTGAGAATTGGGAATGGTTTCTTTAAAGTGTGTTTCTCTTTTAGATTGGTTTCACACATGTGCTTCTTATTAAGGCTTGAGGTAGTGTGTGAAACAATATGTAAATACACTAAGTAGCATACAATAGTAAAGCACTCATGTGGGGAATTGTACCTAAAGATTTCTTTAAAAAGATTGTTAATCATTTAGAGCCTTTATAGAAATTCTTAAAGATTACCTTTAATGTTTCTTAAAATAACAACTTTTTAGGAGAAGTTTATTTAACTAAGTGAAATCAATTAAACTTGTAATAGATACTACTAGGGTTTACTCCTCATTTACAAAGAATTATTGTTTTAATTGAGTTAAGCATCTTTTAGCATTTGGAAATTGTAGAGCACTAATATAAGATGGTACCACATTCTATTCCTTTCAAAACATTTTAATACTTTATTAAAGTTTAGATCAAAATAACACTACCTTTATTTGAGTAGGTTTTGTTGATGTTATAAGTGAATGGAATACTTCATCCATTAGAGACTTAATGATTATGAAAATAACATTGTCTTTGGATTATTTATGAGTTACTTTTATACTTTAAAAGGTCATTATAAATTTTTAATGGAATTGGTATTAAAAAGATTTAATAAGTCAAAATATTTTTTGGTGATTTTATAATTTATAACATCTTTTAGAAAATAAGATATAATTGTACCAAATAGTAGTTTTAAGAAATGTATCCTAAAATGGCTGGATCTATTTTAACTTCATATAAACATCAATTGAGCTTGTTGTTACATTTTTAGACTTTAAATAAATAATATTAAATACATAAGCAAAGATTTATATATCTTTAATGCATTAAAATTAAAGAAAAGGGTTTAAACAAGATTTACTAAATCTTTACCTTTTATTTACTTCAAGTGGGAAAGGTGATACTTTGAATGTGTAGATTTTATTTTTGTGATCATTTTGGTATATTATAAGTATATTTATGATTTTTAATAATAATATGATATAAGTTTTATTACTTTATAAATACTTAATAAATACTTGATAAATAACAAATAGGTGGTTAAGTGGCACAAAAATGTATGAATAAAGTTTATAATTGTATATTTTGTTTTTCTAAGAATTTTGATATATTATAGTTATTTTTCTGAATTTTAAATAATAAAATATGCCCTTTTAAGATTTATACTTAATAGAGTATTTACTAATAATATTAACTATTTCATATAAGTAGGAAAATAAAGTATAATAATAGATTTAAATTATAGAGTTTATTTTTCTGAACAAGTGGATATATAATACATATTTTTCTGAAATATAAAACAAAAGATATTCAATTTATAAAATTTAATCAATTTCTGAAATTATTTAACTGATTTTTAAAAGGATTTCTTGTGTCACGCTGACGTTAGCGGGTGGTGGGGTTATTTTTCACCGGGGCTAATTCTAGCCCCAGTCACTGACTTGTGGGGCTCCTGCCACATCACATGCCACATAGGCATGCACCGAGTCAAAATGGCCTGATGATGTCTGCTGACATCACCTCGCTGGGAAGATGATGTCATTCCATTGGAGCACGGCGGTGATGCCAGTTTTTGGCAGCAGGGACATCGTGGACGGTTGTGTTCGAACGAGGGGACCAAGACTAACCTAGATGATGTAGCACCGCTTTCTAATGGTCGCCGAAGCATCGGCAGTAATGATGACTGACGGTGGTGCTCGATGGTTCATGACGCAGGCTTGGAGAAGGGCGAGAGACAAACAGAGGATACGTGCCAAAGCACCATGGGCTCACCTTGATGGCGGGGTAGGGCTTAGGGAGGCTAGCATGGTCCGTCAGTGTCGAATCAATGGCGGTCATTGTCAAAGGAAATGAGCACGTCAGGTTTGATCCAGGGCATGGCGGCTCAATTACTTTGGTGGGTAGGTAGAGCACGAGGAAGCGGTGATACGAGCTTCATCGACAAAGCACGGGGAAGGCCAAAGCGGCGGCGACAGGTGGCTCCAGAGAGCTAGGGTTTCGACACAGAGAGAGAATCATGCAAGAGAGAGAGCTCGCGAGGGGGTGAGTGAGTGTATGAGGATGAGAGAGGAAGGCCTTGGGATGGTCTTATCCGTCTCCTGGCTACGGCGGTGAGGATCTTGGTGCGGCAACGGTAGCGCTGCCACAAACGAGCTGCTTCGTTCGCCGTACACGAGGTGGATGATGGAAATAGATGCAACGAAACGGTACATGGGCCAGGCTGCTTCTGGGTCATGGCAAAGTGAGCGGAACGAAGGCTGCTACGGCGCTGGGCGGTGGGTAGTGCAGGGTTTGCTGGGACGTGGCTTCTCAATATTCCTTTTCCTTTCTTTTTCTATTTCCTATTTTTGTAAAACTTTTTCAAATATGAATTTCCATAAATATTTAAATATCCAGAATTTCCATGGAACAAATAAAATACTGCAGGGATCCTTAAGGCTAAATGGTGCTTATACTTTTCATGATTATTCATAAATTTTAACTATTAGGAAAGTATTTTCTTGATAACAACATTTATCCCTTAGGGGTTTAATGTTTTGTTTATTATACAAAAGCCTTATAATAGTGATTTTGTTTTCACCATGATAATTTTTATGGTAAGTATTTAAGATGTTGAATAATATATATAGAACTCTATTCATATTTAGCTTCATATAAGAATTGATATATACATTATAATGCATTAAATCTTGTGGTTCATAATATTGTGATTTAAATTTCATGGTTCTCAAACTTTGGTGATTTCTTCTACTCAAATTCTACTTGATTTGTAGTGTTTGTATTACCATAGAACAATCTTGGTTAAGTCTCTAAGAATGAGTAACAATCATTAATGGAGAAATGAAGATGTTCATTTACAAGTAATTCTCATGAGTTTTGATAGGATTTAACAGACTCACATTCTATTATGGATATGGATGAAGATTAAGAGTTAAGATATATTGCCATCATGTTTGGTGACTGTAACATCCCAAAACTTAATCCAAAGTTAATAAAGATCAAATCTACCCAATTTAGGGTTAACAAAAAACTTTTCTATTTAAAATAATTAAGCATTCATATGTGTGTGCATTTAAAAATAGGAGTTGTTTTTAATTGCCATGTTTGAGTGATCCATTGGTTGTAAAATGATTCTAAGGTGAATTACACATCATCTAGATCATTCCCAAACAAATCCCAAAGAAAAAGAAATCAAAAGGAATAAAATAAGCAAATGGTCACTTTTGCCATTTTAATCACCTAGCCTACTTTGGCTATTCCTAGCACTCATTTTCAAACAGAGACAATTGTGGTTCTTTGCACCCCTTGCTAGTACAAGTAGTGATGTACCATGGCCCACTTTGTGATCTCCCAAAAACATTCAAACTCTAATTTTAAATGACATTTGAAAATTGAATCTAGTTCATCTGTCTAGATACCACCTTCTCAAAAACCACTCAAATGAACTCCATTTCAAAATCCCAAGCAAACCTAGATGCTTAAGCATAAGATGAATCACTCCACCAAAAATCTTCCAAAAATTCAAATATTTTCTTCATGCGGCCATTGTGTCGAACACTTGGCAGGCAAAAATCATCTGGCCTAACTATTACTGTTGCTAGTTAAGTTCTTGTCCCCCTCTAGACCCTCTCTGCACTCCTCTGTCCCCTCTTAGCCTAACTAAGCCCCAGACAACACCCCTCCTTCCCCGCAGCGCCAGTGCCACGCCACCCAAGTATGGTCAACACCGGTCAAATGCGGGCAGCACGCCAGAGACCAAGCCGCGCCATTCCAGCTTGCTTGCTAGCACCGCCCAACCCTACCGCACCTCCCTGTCCACCCCACGGCCAAAGCCAGCCTTTGGACCACCCCAGAGAAGCGCCGCCCTTTCTCTCTATGCCATGCGTAGTGCACGCCAGAGCGCGATCGCCGCTAGCCCGCCACAGACCGCGCCTCGACACCAAATCACGCACGCTGCTCCGCCTTGAACCTAGCAACCCACCAGACACGGCCGTGCACCGCTGCGCGATCCACAGTCGCCATGATCACCATCGAGCACCGCCTCTGTCTCCCAGGGCGCGTGAAGCTCCCGACCATTTGCCACCGCCCCTAGTGTCTCCATTACACCGTAGAGGATCGCTAGTAGACCGCCCACCGTCCGCCTACCTCTCCCACGCCGGTAGCTCTCTGTACCGCCCTCGCCAGAGATGCCAGCCCACACCCGTCGGTCCCCTCGTCGAGCCTATATAAGGAGGCCACCCCAGCACCATTTCTTCACACCATCTCACTCCCCTCTCTCCACTGACCATTTCTCCTCTCTCGCCGGAGCTGCTCGAGCCACCGTTAGACGGAATTCCACCGGAGGTAGCCGTTGTAGAGGAGGAGAAGTCCCCGTCGATTTCGTCCACCTCATCCCCTGCCGCGACCTTGCCTGAGTCCGCCGTCGCCATCCAGTTCGTTTGCCCGCCTCGCCGCACTAGCTGGAGCCCTAGTACGTCCCCAGTAGACCCCCACCGACCGTTTAGGGTTCAGTCTCGCTGGCGACGAGTCCGTCATCGACTACGATCGTGAGTCGTCGATCTGTGTTCTAATCGTAGCGCCCAGATTGCCCCGTACCGCTTCGGGTTTTAAGTGCCGCTGACATGCGGGACCAGCCTGTCAGTCGCCCTCTGCACCGTGGAGCGTCACTGGGCCGGCCCATTTAGTTTCCCGTGCTGACCCAGTAATTCAAATATAGGTTTTTCTTTTTAGAAGCAAACTTAATTCTGTCCCTTAGTTCAAAAATCAATTCAGAGAGTTTTACAAATCCAAATTGAGTGATTCCAATTTTGTTGGAAAGTTACTGAAAATCTCTGTCCAAGCATGTTGGATTTAAATCATTTAGAGTTAGAGATATCTCCTAGTAAAAATAACAAGACAGAAGCATTTGCACCTTTAAACATTTTTATAAAATCAACCATATTAGCTTTTGAGTGGATTCCAACTCTCAAAAATCACATTTAACCATACCTATCTGAATATGTAATAATATTAAGGTTTACATGCAGTGACTTTGGACTAGTACCAAAATAATGCTATATAGGCATTTCTAGTCACTTTAAATCATTAATTATTAAACTTAAACTTATTAAAATGTGATCCAACCCTTAAATCACATTCCCATGTGTTAGAATATGTGGTTATGACATGTGTTCACATGATCCCATATTTTAATTGGAGAATATTAAATCTTAGTTAATTTCAATGAGTAGAAATTACTTTTCTCAAATAAAAAGAATGAAACTAGTTCATTAAACCTTGTGATGCTTGTGATGATAATAGATCATCAAATGTGTGCCTTAGTGTGCTAAGTAGACTAGTTAATTATTGTTTGGTGATTGTGTATCCCGTATGTATTTATAGACGATAGTACCGACCAAGCTTTCGAGGAGGAGGAGTTCTACCAAGAGGAAGAGGAAGAAAACTTCAACCACTGCACTACACAAGGCAAGCTAGCACTATACCAGTTAACCCTTGCAAGCTAACACTTGCAAGTGTCTTAACTATGCAAGCTAGAATTAAACTAGATAACCTAAGCAAATGCATTAGGCATGCTTTGGTTATACCATTTTGACTTATACCCACTCCAAGTTTTATTTACAAGCTTTACTTTCTTTACTTTACCAAAGTCCTTTACTTGTTTCAAGGTAGCATAAAGACTATAAAACTTGACCTATCTAGTTAAACTTAGATGTCATTCTATGGCATGATATTGATACTATCATCCCCCATTAGTGAACACTCTTAACTTAGTAGTTTAGAGCAAAACCAAAACTAGATTACTTTAGATGGGAATACTTGGTGAAAATGACTTGTGAAAACCTTGGAATGATGAGTCATTCTATTGAGATGTTTTGACATCTGTTGAGAAACACCAATGGTTTATGATGATGAAAATGTTGAGGCATGAGCCTTAGCCCTTTTACAAAACTGATGGTTGGGTTCGGATGCAATACCATTCCAATTTTACCGTACAACCACAATACCTGAATTGGGTAAGGCTTAGCCAGAATTTTATATGCATTAGTATTAGTTCCCTCGCGAGAGAGGTTTGAGCTGAGGCTAGCTCTCAATGTTTTCCACCTATGCAGTGCCCAAGATGACAGATGGTCATGGTTGGGAGGCCATGCTCATACGAGAGGTGCTTATACTAGAGTGTGTAAAGAAAAGGTTATGTTTGATTATCTACATACTAAGTATGATGATTCAGGGTTATCCCTGACAGATGTATCGAATCTTGTGGTGAAAGTGTACCACCTCTGTAGAGTGTCAACCTATTCGAATATCCGTGTCCGCGGTTATGGACAGTTGGAGTGGCCATACTGTTCCGTTGTCAGATGTTTTCAAAACAACTTATGAAATGAATTGTGACATGACTTGACCACAACAGAGTTGTGACTATGACCATTAAGTTCCCAATTAGGTGTTTTCAAACTTCTGTTATCTTTCTTTGTTTCTGAACTCAGCTTAGGTTTCAAACTTAACTTTATAAGTAGACTTAGAGTTAGCATTCCTACTAGAACTATCTTATTTGTTAGTGGTAGTTTGCGAGTACTTAAAGAGTACTCATGGTTTTTGTCCCTGGCTATTCCTATGGCCAGACTATGAAGGAGATTACCAATATGAAGGACAGCAGGACGGCTATGTTAACTAGGGCTATCTCCCATCATCAGCATTGCCTGTGACTCTGAAGATGGATCCCACCGCTACGCTATTTATTCCGCTGCTTGATTGTACTAAGACTGGATCATGAGATCTTTATTTGTGTAAGACCTTATTATGGTTTGTAATGGATGATGTACTATGATATCCAATCTATTATGTCTTGCAAAAATGGTAGTCCTGGGATTGCGATGTATGGCATAACAGGCATCTGGGATTAAAAATCCGGGTGTTGACAAGTTGGTATCAGAGCCATCCTGACCATAGGAGACCCTAGTTAGAATGGACGTCCGAACAAAAACTTAGTTTCAAAAACGAAAGTGAGTACTTATGAAAAACTATTTCCTCTCTTACCCTTGGGAATTCTTTCATTCAAAAAAATTCATGTTCCTCCAAACTCTTACATTACTACATAAAACTTTGACACACTTGATCACTTCACTAACTTTCTCATCCTAAATTCTTATAGATGGAAGCCCAATGCAGCAAGTTCTACCAGTTGGGCAACGGAGGCCAACTGATCTTCGAGAGGGATTTGGATGCACTGTCTGAGTTCTTGGAGCGTCCTCATCCGGAATTCCTTGGAGCTCAACTTCCGGGTCCACCAGGAGGAGATTTACAATGGCTAGTGACTACTGATCTTCAAGGCGAGATAGAAGCACCAGTATCTGGGAGGATTCAGTTCTCCGTGAGAGAGAATAACTGGCTATATGGATTAGCCAGAGAAATGCATGAAGCTCTCGCATGTCTGTGTGCCCTGAGTGTCAACCTAATCCAAGGAACCCGCTTTGTTCACTATGCAAGGCGTGATTCCATGGGCATGCCGCTAGAGATGCCAAGTCACCCAATACTTAAGCACCAAGTGGAGAACCTTGACTTCCTACTGTACGACAGACAGAAGGAGTTAGACAATGCTAGGGAGCTCGCCAACAACAACCTCGCCATTGCAGCCCAGAAGGCCAAGACTTTCTCACTGCTCATCCATGATCGTTAGTCTCTTCGACGTCAACACACAAAGAAGGATCGCACCATCGACCGTCTTCGCAAGAAGGTGGCCGACCTCGAGAAGACCATCAAGGAGCAAGAATCTCAGCTTGCCGTAAAGGAAGAAGAAGAGGAAGGTGAAGATATCCAAGGGGATATTGAATTCTACCTCAGCAATGATGATGACTTTCTAGAGGAAGATGCCGTGGACTTCTACACCGACGATGACGACTCTGACTTCATCGATGATGAGTAGATGCACTAGAGCACTGTCGTAGCATGAGGAGTATCGGTCCCATTGTATCGTATCTTACAGAATGGTTCTTCAAACCATCTGTTTTCCCTTTTGTTGTGGTGTGTGTTTGTATCGTGTGCTTTGCTTGAATGAATGAAAAGAAGTTAGTTGCAAAACCTGAGTCAAACTCAAAGTTTTAGCCTTGAAATCAACACCATGAACCTTAGAATTTTCCCTCTTACCCCTTTATCTACCTCAATCTTCAGATGACTCGTGGCAACCAAGGAGGGAGCAGCTCATCGCAAGACCCAATGCTGCAGATTCTGCAGACTCTCATTGCAGACCGGGAAGCAAGCAGGGCAGAGTGCCAAGCTAATCTAGCAACACTGCAGCAAATTGCCCAGATGGCTCATAACAACTAGAACCATGGAAATCAGGATCATCATGGATCCAAACTCAAAAACTGCCAGAATACAAATCCCCCAATCTTTAGTACTTTAGAGAAACCACTGGATGCTGATGACTGGTTGCACACAATGGAGAACAACTTAGAGGTAGCAGGAGTGGATGCCAACGAGAAAGTTCTTTTTGCCACCCACTATTTGGCAGGAGATGCAAGAGCATGGTGGAACAGCATCCGCACAATGAACCATGGTCAAGTGATGACCTGGGAAGCCATCAAAATCAAGTTCAACCGCACCCACGTGCCGCAGGGGCTAGTCACCCGAATGAGGGATGAATTCAGAGAGTTGAAGCAAGGCAGAATGACTATAGTGGAGTACCGTGACAGATTCTTGTCCCTCGCCAGATATGCACCTGATGAGATCAACACGGAGGCCAAGAAGAAGGAGAGATTCTTGAACGGACTGCATGATGAGATGCAGACTGTCCTCGTCAACATCCGTTTCCAGGATCTCGAAGAGCTAGTCGACTCTGCCATTTAGATGGAAGGGAAGCTTAACCAGGCAAACGACAACCGCAAACATCGTATGATGCATGAAGATGGATCCAATAGTCACCAGAAGTACCGTCCCAACCCTTCTGCGGGATATGCACCGAGGAACAACCGACCCCCAATGTCTCGCCCAAGCTACCCCAACCGTAGCGGAGGGAATGTGAAGTCCAGAGGAAACAACAATCACCCCGGCAACACCAGCAATTTCAACCGTGCACCTCCCAAGAGCAACAACAACAACAACACTACACCCAGAACTGGAAGCAATGTTGTGCCCGTGGCAATAAAATACAAGTCTCAGATCAACTGTTTCGAATGTGGAGTGAAGGGTCACTACTCAAATGAGTGCCCCAAGAAGATTGCTGCCACTGCAAATGTGAATGCCCCAGCTCAACAGCAGCGTCATGTTCAACCAGGAAGAAGATTCGCCCCGTGGAACCCTCACAACCGCAACGGCCGTCTCTTCCACATGAACGCCGAAGAAGCCCAAGAAGTGCCAGATGTAGTGTTGGGTATGTTTTCTATCAACTCAGTTTTAGCAAGAGTCTTGTTTGATTCTAGAGCATCGCACTCATTTGTCACCGAAGAATTTGCATGCACTAGTAAGATTCACCCAAACAACTTGAAGCATGTCATGATAGTTCAAATTCCCGGTTCAACTACAAAAGCTAGAAAAATTTGCAAAGTTGTGCCTATTAGAATACATGGGATAGATTTTTATGCCAATCTAATAGTACTTGGAACCAAAGGTTTGGAAGTAGTACTAGGAATGGATTGGATGTCAAAGCATAAAGGATTGATTGACTCTTCCAAGAAAGCCATCACCATGACCAGTAGCTCTGGAGTCTCAGTAGAGCACATATCTGAAACCTTGCCCCATCAATTCAAGTGTAATAAGAGTCTAGCCCTGCCTACCATTGACCAAGTCAAAGTAGTTTGTGAATACCCCGATGAATTGCCCGGTATGCCCCCGGATAGGGATATTGAGTTCATTATTGAATTAATCCCCGGAACCAGACCCATAGCCCAGAGACCCTATAGTATGAACCCCTCAGAGTTAGTAGAATTGAAGAAGCAGCTGGATGCTATGTTGGCAACAGGCTTGATTCAACCAAGCGCATCGCCATGGAGATCGCCAGTGTTATTCGTCGACAAGAAGGATGGAGGCAACCGTTTGTGCACATATTACAGGAAGCTGAATGACGTCACCATCAAAAACAAGTACCCTTTGCCAAAGATAGAAGATCTATTTGATCAGTTGACTGGAGCAAATGTGTTCTCTAAGATCGATCTTAGGACTGGTTATCACCAACTTAAGATTCGTGCAACGGATATTCCGAAGACCGCCTTTACTACTCGTTATGGATTATACGAGTATACGGTTATGTCTTTTGGATTAACCAATACCCCTGCTTATTTCATGAATCTCATGAATAAGATCTTTATGAATTTTCTAGACAAGTTTGTCGTTGTGTTTATCGACGATATCCTTATCTACTCCAAGTCAGAAGAAGAGCATGAGCAACATCTGAGAATCATCCTTGAAACTCTTAGAGAGCATCGGTTGTATGCCAAGTTCAGCAAATGTGAGTTTTGGCTGAAAGAAGTAGGATTCCTAGGACATATTGTGTCTGTCGGAGGAATAGGTGTTGATCCCACCAAGATCAGAGACGTCGAAGCATGGGAAGGCCCAACCACTCAAACCCAAGTCCGTGCATTTCTCGGATTAGCGGGGTATTACCGCAAGTTCGTAGAAGGATTCTCGAGCATCGCCAGACCCATGACCCAATTGTTGAAGAAGGATAAGAAGTTTGAATGGACAAACAAATGTGAAGCCAGTTTCCAAGAGCTGAAGAAGAAATTGATTTCAGCCCCAATATTGATCATGCCAGATATCAAGAAGTCGTTTGATGTGTATTGTGATGCATCCAAGATTGGTCTCAGATGTGTATTGATGTAAGAAGGCAAAGTCATCGCGTATCTGTCTCGACAACTGAAGCATCATGAGCAGAATTACCCTACCCATGATCTTGAGTTAGCAGCCGTAGTTTTGGCACTGAAGACATCGCGTCATTATCTGATGGGTAATCGTTGTGAGATTTACTCAGATCACAAAAGCTAGAAGTATATTTTCACTCAGAAGGAGCTGAATATGAGGCAAAGGACATGGATAGAGTTAATCAAGGATTATGACCTTGACATTCACTATCACCCCGGCAAAGCCAATGTGGTAGCAGATGCTCTTAGCAGATTGCCGTGTAGGCTAAACACCATGATCAAAGAGAAGCAACCAAGTTTGTATGAGGAGTTGGAGCAGTTTAGAACTGAGCTAGTTAGCAAAGGATTTTTAGCTAGCATTGAACTTCAACCCACGTTGATTAGTCAAATCAAGGAAGCCCAGAAGGGAAATGAAAGTATCGATGGAAATCAAACGTCGTATTGGTACAGGAAAGGTACCTGTATTCACCGAAGACGAAGAAGGAGTTCTGTGGTACAAAGGCCGTATCTGTGTGCCAGTAGATTCGGAGCTGAAGCAAGTTATGATGCAAGAAGCTCATGATACTCTTTATTCTATCCACCCCGGAGGAACAAAGATGTATCAAGATTTGAAAGAGCAATTTTGGTGGCACAAAATGACTAGAGAAATCGGAAGCTACATCGCCAAGTGTGATATCTGTCAGAGAGTCAAAGCGGAACATCAGAGACCCGCAGGAATGTTGCAACCATTGCAGATTCCAGAATGGAAATGGGATTTGGTCGGAGTAGACTTTATCACCGGTTTGCCTACTTCTAGTAGGGGAAATGACTCAATCTGGGTCATTGTTAATAGATTGTCCAAAGTAGCTCACTTTATACCTGTCAAGACAACCTACCAGAGTTTGAAGCTAGCAGAGTTGTATATCGCCAGAATTGTTAGTCTGCATGGAACCCCCAAGACCATCGTATCTGATCGAGGAACCCAATTTACCTCGAGATTTTGGCAGAAAGTCCAGGAAGGATTAGGAACCAAGTTGAATTTCAGCACTGCTTATCACCCGCAAACCGATGGACAGACTGGAAGAGACAACCAAATCTTAGAAGATATGTTGAGAGCTTGTGTGTTAGAATATGGATCCAAATGGGAAGACTGTCTGCCTTTCGCATAATTCTCATATAACAACAGTTATCAAGCCAGTTTGCAAATGGCCCCATTTGAGTTCCGATACGGAAGAAAGTGTCATACCCCTTTGAATTGGTCGCAAGTAGGAGAGAGTCAGATCTTTGGACCAGACATTCTCCGAGAAGCCGAAGAGAAAGTTCACAAAGTCCATGAGCACTTCAAGACCGCCCAATCCAGACAAAAGAGTTATGCTGACAAGAGAAGGAGAGACTTGACTTTCAATGTCGAAGATTTTGTATATCTCAAGGTTTCACCATTGAAGTGAACCCAGCGCTTTAGTCTAAAAGGAAAGTTAGCCCCTAGATATATCAGACCCTTCAAGATTCTGAATCATAGAGGAGAAGTATCGTATCAACTAGAACTGCCAGAAGAGATGTCATCCCTCCACAATGTGTTCCATATCTCGTTACTTCGCAAATGCTTGGAAGTGCCGAACAAGACTGAAGTTTTCAAGAACATCGACCACAGAGCTATGGAGATCAACAATGACCTGACCTATCGTGAAGTGCCCATATGTATCTTGGAGGAAGCCTACAGAACCACCAGGACCAGGAGTATCAAATTTCTCAAGATCCAATGGATCAACCATACCAAAGAGGAAGCCACTTGGGAGCAAGAAGATTACATTAGGACTGAGTTCCCAGATCTCTTTAGTTCCTAGTTTTCTTTCTTAAATCTCGGGACAAGATTTTGTTTAAGAGGGGAAGGTTTCTAACATCCCAAAACTTAATCCTAAGATAATCAAGCTCAAATCTACCCAATTTAGGGTTAACAAAAAAAAATTCCATCTAAAATAATTAAGCATTCATATATGTGTGCATTTAAAAATAGGAGTTGTTTTCAATTGCCATGTTTGAGTGATCCATTGGTTGTAAAATGATTCTAAGGTGAATTACACATCATCTAGATCATTCCCAAACAAATCCCAAAGAAAAAGAAATCAAAAAGAATAAAATAAGCAAATGGTCACTTTTGCCATTTTAATCACCTAGCCTAATTTGGCTATTCCTATCACTCATTTTCAAACAGAGACAATTGTGGTTCTTTGCACCCCTTGATAGTACAAGTAGTGATGTACCAAGGCCCACTTTGTGACCTCCCAAAAACATTCAAACTCTAATTTTAAATGACATTTGAAAATTGAATCTAGTTCATCTGTCTAGATACCACCTTCTCAAAAACCACTCAAATGAACTCCATTTCAAAATCCCAAGCAAACCTAGATGCTTAAGCATAAGATGAATCACTCCACCAAAAATCTTCCAAAAGTTCAAATATTTTCTTCATGCGGCCATTGTGTCGAACACTTGGCAAGCAAAACTCATCTGGCCTAACTATTACTGTTGCTAGTTAAGTTCATGTCCCCCTCTGGACCCTCTCTGCACTCCTCTGTCCCCTCTTAGCCTAACTAAGCCCCAGACAACACCCCTCCTTCCCCGCAGCGCCAGTGCCGTGCCGCCCAAGTATGGTCACCGCCGGCGGAACGCGGGCAGCGTGCCAGAGACCAAGCCGCGCCATTATAGCTTGCCCGCTAGCACCGCCCAACCCTACCGCGCCTCTCTCTCCACCCAACGGCCAAAGCCAGCCTCTAGACCACCCTAGAGCAGCGTCGCCCTTTCTCTCTGCGCCATGCGCAGCGCACGCCAGAGCACGGTCGCCGCCAGCATGCCACAGACCGCGCCTCGACACCAAATCGCGCACGCCGCTCCGCCTTGAACCCAGCAACCCACCAGACACGGCCGTGCACCGCCGCGCGACCAACAGTCGCCATGATCACCATCGAGCACTGCCTCTGTCTCCCAGAGCGCGTGAAGCTCCCAACCATTTGCCACTACCCCTAGCATCGCCATTACGCCATAGAGGACCGCCAGCAGACCGCCCACCGTCCGCCTACCTCGCCCATGCCGGTAGCTCTCTGTACCACCCTCGACGGAGACGCCAACCCACACCCGTCGGTCATCTCGTCGAGCCTATATAAGGAGGCCACCCCAGCACCATTTCTTCACACCATCTCACTCTCCTCTCTCCACTGACAGTTTCCCCTCTCTCGCCGGAGCCGCTCGAGACGGCGTTCGCCAGAATTCCACCGGAGGTAGCCGCTGCAGAGGAGGAGAAGTCCCCGTCGATTTCGTCCACTTCAGCCCCTGCCGCGACCTCGCCTGAGTCCGCCGTCGCCATCCAGTTCGTGTGCCTGCCTCGCGGCACTAGCTGGAGCCCCGGTACGTCCCCAATAGACCCCCACCGACCGTTTAGGGATCAGTCTGGCCGGCATCGAGTCCGTGTTCGACGACGACCGTGAGCCGTCGATCTGTGTTCTAATCGTAGTGCCCAGATTGCCCTGTACTGCTTCGGGTTTTAAGTGCCGCTGACATGCGGGACCAGCCTGTCAGTCGCCCTCTGACATGTTCTAATCCAGTTCGTTTGTCAACTCTCAAAAATCACATTTAACCATACAACCTTAATATGTAATAAGATTAAGGTTTACATGCAGTGACTTTGGACTAGTACCAAAATAATGCTATATAGGCATTTCTAGTCACTTTAAATCATTAATTATTAAATGTAAACTTATTAAAATGTGATCCAACCCTTAAATCACATTCCCATGTGTTAGAATATGTGATGATGACATGTGTCCACATGATCCCATATTTTAATTGGAGAATACTAAATCTTAGTTAATTTTAATGAGTAGAAATTACTTTTCTCAAATAAAAAGAATGAAACTAGTTCATTAAACCTTGTGATGCTTGTGATGATAATAGATCATCAAATGTGTGCCTTAGTGTGCTAAGTAGACTAGTTAAGTATTGTTTGGTGATTGTGTATCCCGTATGTATTTATAGACGATAGTACCGACCAAGATTTCGAGGAGGAGGAGGAGTTCTACCAAGAGGAAGAGGAAGAAAACTTCAACCACTGCACTACACAAGGCAAGCTAGCACTATACCAGTTAACCCTTGCAATCTAACACTTGCAAGTGTCTTAACTATGCAAGCTAGAATTAAACTAGATAACCTAAGCAAATGCATTAGGCATGCTTTGGTTATACCATTTTGACTTATACCTACTCCAAGTTTTATTTACAAGCTTTACTTTCTTTACTTTACCAAAGTCCTTTACTTGTTTAAAGGTAGCATAAAGAGTATAAAACTTGACCTATCTAGTTAAACTTAGATGTCATTCTGTGGAATGAGATTGAGACTATCATCCCCCATTAGTGAACACTCTTAACTTAATAGTTTCGAGCAAAACCAAAACTAGATTACTTTAGATGGGAATACTTGGTGAAAATGACTTGTGAAAACCTTGGAATGATGAGTCATTCTATTGAGATGTTTTGACATGTGTTGAGAAACACCAATGGTTTATGATGATGAAAATGTTGAGGCGTGAGCCTTAGCCCTTTTACAAAACTGATGGTTGGGTTCGGATGCGATACCATTCCAATTTTATCTTACAACCACAATACCTGAATTGGGTAAGGCTTAGCCAGGAGTTTATATGCATTAGTATTAGTTCCCTCGCGGGAGAGGTTTGAGCTAAGGCTACCTCTCAATGTTGTCCACCTATGGAGTGCCCATGATGACAGATGGTCATGGTTGGGAGGCCATGCTCATAGGAGAGGTGCTTATACTAGAGTGTGTAAAGGAAAGGTTATGTTTGATTATCTACATACTAAGTATGATGATTCAGGGTTATCCCTGACAGATGTATCGAATCTTGTGGTGAAAGTGTACCACCTCTGTAGAGTGTCAAACTATTTGAATAGCCGCGTCCGTGGATATGGACAGTTGGAGTGGCCATACTGTTCCGTTTTCAGATGTTTTCGAAACAACTTATGAAATGAATTGTGACATGACTTGACCACAACAGAGTTGTGACTATGACCATTAAGTTCCCAATAAGGTGTTTTCAAACTTATTTTATCTTTCTTTGTTTCTGAACTCAGCTTAGGTTTCAAACTTAACTTTATAAGTAGACTTAGAGTTAGCATTCCTACTAGAACTATCTTATTTGTTAGTGGTAGTTTGCGAGTACTTAAAGAATACTCATGGCTTTTGTCCCTGGCTATTCCTATGGTCAGACTATGAAGGAGATTACCAAGATGAAGGACAGCAGGACGGCTATGATAACTAGGACTATCTCCCATCGTCAGTATTGCCTGTGACTCTGAAGATGGACCCCACCGCTACGCTATTTATTCCGCTGCTTGATTGTACTAAGACTGGATCATGAGATCCTTTATTTGTGTAAGACCTTATTATGGTTTGTAATGGATGATGTACTGTGATATCCAATCTTTTATGTCTCGCAAAAATGGTAATCCTGGGATTGCGATGTATGGCATAACAGGCATCTGGGATTAAAAATCCGGGTGTTGACAATGACCATGGATTATCTCTTAACTTAGAGTGAGATATTGAGATTATCTCATAGTGTGGTCTTAATGGTTCTATTCTTCTAAGTTTCTAATAGGTGGATAAGGCTTTCATCAATGCAATACTAAACTTGTATTCTACTTATCTCTTAGAATTTCCATTTGTCTAAGAGATGTTACTCAACGACTACTCAGAAATAGGAAATGGCTACTCGTCCAACTTAATTCTAGGGTTTTGGACAAAGAGATACAAATGAGACTTGTCAGGCTATAATCTTGATTAAACATTTCTTAGGACTTCCTATTCTCAATCCTTCACTAGGCTGGTCTTTAGTTAAGGAATTCCCTTCCTAAATATACTTTGTATATTTATCTCATCTCATTCACAGAGATCACATCTTCCTGAATGGGTCAATCATCTGACTCCACCATATCCATCATCATATGATGACATGGTCAGGTCACTTCATTCATACTCATTCTCCATTCTTCTCCTAGTATAAATAACTTCTATTTCTTAGCTACCTCTACTGAATCTATCAATTAGATATTTCTAACTCCATCCATTACCTCCTTTATATTCCACCTTGCATCTACTTCCAAGACTTGCAAGATTACAATCCTCACTATATCACATTTGATATCAATCCTCTAGAATAGGTATGGTACTATTCCACATAATACAATATTACCCTTGTATTAGCTTGGTTAAGCTACCATGACTTCCACTAATCCATTCCACTTAGGTTCTAAACTTCATCATACACTAGCTTGACCTCTCATGATCAAGCTAGATGATTCAGCTAATTAGGGTTTTGCCCAATTTGTAGTACTCACAAAACTTCTTCATCATCTAGTCATCTACCCTCAAGTGACTTGAGAATAATGACCACCATCCTTTGATCATACTAATCTTAGCCTTCTAATTATCTGATCAATATCTATCATCAACTAAGTAGTAGACTTGTACCAGTCTCTTTATAGAGCTTATCTTGTTAAGGAAGTTTACTCCATATTTGTATCTACTAGGCTTAACAAGATTATTACTTGATACTCTAATACTACTAGATTTTGTATAACTTCTCAATTACTATCTTTACTCTTAGATTTAGATGCTTCTTCTATTTAACTCAAGAGTGGGTTAACTCCTTTAACATCAAATGGTTTGATCACCACTAAGAATCACATTCTATTGATGTTGGCTCATGGTATCTTAACTAGTTCCTTCTCTTTGTCAATTTACTATAGGACTTAGGAAGACAAATATAATAAGTCAAGGCCTAAGCTTAATAAGTTCTAGGTCAAGGACTGATCACTGAATCATTAATGATCAATTGACACTAGAATTTGGTTAATTAAGAATGTCATATATTACTGTGATAAATGATCTTGGCTTAACTTACCTTTCTACTCTATTTGTGACAAAGGTTAATGCTTGGGAACTACCATGATGTTCATGGTATAAATAACTATGGTAAGCATGTATACCAAGGTTTAGTTATTGAGTTTCTTTACTTAAGTTATATACTTAACTTAGTATTCAGGGTTTGTTATAGATAATACCTTGATATAATATTTAGAAGATTAAGTATTCATCCTTGAGTAATGTTTTGTGCTTTAGGTTTATCACATTTGATCTACCCTTAGATCAAATTATATTTCCCAAAGATAAGGTTTTAACAAAGCTCATATTGAAACTTATCGCAGTCAACTTGATGATCTACTTTAGTTCCACCAAGTTGAGAGAAGCTTTAATCACTTTGATAAGTTTTATTTAAAAGCGCGAAAATTATCTAGATTTTCTATGCATGAATGCAATGCACACATCTCATCTCAGCTTATTTCTAAGCTCTAATGCTAGGATGTTACATCTACATACAATTGTTTGCAAAGATCATCCTAGGGTTTATAAAGGGGCAACAATAGAATTTTTCTTAATTAAAGAATGGCCTCAGCCTTTGCATCATAGCCTAGGACATGTGTACTCACAAATCATCAAGAACTAATGATCCATCATCTTCCACCATAGCCAAATCAGCAGCAGATCATACAGCTATGAAATACACTATTGTGCACACTCTAGTGAGGCACCACAATAGAAGATCCATAATAGTAGACGCCAACAAATAAACCATGTCCAGGAATCAGACAACTAGTAACCACATTCTCCATAACTTTGGGTTGTGAGGAGAGATTTCTCTTAGTCTTGCATAGTGATGCTATGAAAAAATCATCAAGAGAAATGTAATGTGAAACCTTAAGTATCTATTCTTATTACCCACCATTACCTCAGCCTATGCATCATGGGTTAGATAAGAAAGCCAACAAGATCCATTTCCTACATAGAATAGCAACTTAAACAAGCTAAAAGACTAAATATAGTGCTATTCTATTAATATAGATACTATAACTTGAACCGGCACAATAAGAAACCTTGAAAGTATAAGCATGATTTATTAAATAATGGTACTTTAACCAAGAATACCGGAACTCGGTCCACACATTTAGTTACTACAAGAAAATCATATCAATTACACATATTTGAGATATATATTGTAGATGCATAAATCCAAAATTTGAATAGAGACCATATGTGGTACATGAAAATGTGGGCATATTTCTACTAGAGTATGAAACCAGAAAGAGCACCAAATTAATCATACATTGGCACTTAGAACTCCTATAGCTAACAGATCATCACAACCACAACCTAGCTTAAGATAAACCTGCTAGGCATAGTTAATCATCCAAATTAGAACAACACTAGAAGTAAACCATGAGCTCATCAATCATAATCATGACCAATATAATAATATGAGAAAAATCATCTAGCTAGTGACTCTAAATTTGCAACAATAAGATCATGTAATCTAGGAAGCCTAGGATTATTTAGGAAGATCTAATAATCCAACAACATCTAGTTGCATATACGCCAACATCACATCCTCACAACCAGAGTACACCATATACTAGTAGTAAATCATCAGTATACAAGTCAATCTGCTAGTTAGCTAGGGATCACTAGCATTATTCATAACTATAGATAATCACAACATGCAAGTTCTACTATCACCAAAAACATGCCTAGCACTGTTCATCGGCTCTATGGCCGGTCACAAGGAGGAACTCACCGTGCCCATGTGTGGGAGTAGCAAAGCGCCGACACTAGGATTTGCATCATAGAAGCATCCCACCGGCATAGGGATCAGAAGAGGGGCGCCAGGGTTGCACCGCATTACCATCCCACCAGCGTCAAGGTAGTGGTGGACACAGCGGCAGCAACATCACCAAGTGCACCACCACCAGAATACCACCAACGTGTGTCCATGAACAGGATACACCGGGTTGTAGAGGCGAATTCCGTACCGCCGGAGTTGAGGAGGCGAGCATCAGTTGGCACAGTAGGAGGGGATATCATGGTGAGGTGGAGGAGGCGGTAAAGTCAGAGAAGAGCTCGTGCTTCTCCATAAGAAGAGTCGGAGACGCGAACATAGGAACTAGAGATCAGCACCGATGAACTCGAACCACACAGCTGGTGTTAGCTATCGGCAAAGGCCCCTAAGGGAGCAGGGTGGCATCGAGGCAAAGAGGTTCTGGGGAGGAGACTCTGGCGAGGCAACATCGATGAGAGGCCGTGTTGGATGTCGCTAGCGGCGACCAGGAGAAGTAGATAGGAGTGGGGCTAGGGTTTGCCAAGGGTTGCGCGCGAGGGCGCGGGTGAGAGTTGCATCAGCGGAGAACATAGGGAGAGTGAGGCAAAGTTTTCCATGGAGCGACGGCACTAGAGATGGCCAACAACTAGTTGGAAGCAAAGGCGGCAATGACATCGCTCTCGGTCAGGAGAGGAACAAGAGGGGTGAGGTTCGTGCGTGTGTGTGTTGCGTGAGAGAGGTAGAAGGGAGAGTGAGATGGGGGAGTGGGTTGGGATGGGGTTAACCCCAGGCTAAGCCATCTTGGCCCCTAGTGGGCCTAGCCAATGGACTAGGCCCAATTCACTCAGCTGGGCCGCAACCTAGAGTAGTATTCACTGAATAATAATAATTTCTCTATTTTAAAATTTTCCAAAAAATTAGTCCAACTTAAAACATGTATATGAAATTGAGCTAAAATCCTAAAAATACATATGATGTATCAAAATGTTCATAAAAATCTACTTAATAAAAATATAATATTATTTGTTTAGATTAAATAAAAGACAACTAAATATTAAAATTATTAAATATCTCTATAAGAGAAGAAAATTAAGGAAAATGGTAAAAATAAATAAAAAATCACTTTTATGTATTACATATAATCCACTATCCTAGAAAAATATTAGCTATGAAATTCTAAGTCATTTTAGTTTTACTAAAAATAATAGCTATAAAAAATAGTTTATAAAATAATTTTTTGGTATCAGGAGTAAATAATAGCTAGACTGTTTTGGCTCAAACTGCTATCCACGTCTTCCTGATTTTTTTTGGCCGTGGGATAGATGCCAAGAAGGACACGCGACGACGTCGCAACGGAGCCCTGCTATCCCGCGAGCTGGGACCCACTGCAGGCCAGGTCAAAAGATTCCCTGGCGCGGACGGATGTCACGTGTGCTATCGTAGCCCACATCGCTAGAGGGTGGAACACGCGCACTATAGCCCCGCGTTAGCATACGCGGACAGAACCGGGCTCTATGAGAGGCGTTTCCGGTGCGACACACCTCCGCACCCGCCTAGTGGCGGGGCCTGCCGAGAGATAAAGTGGCGCCGGGAGCGGATTTTCATGGACAAAGTGGCATCGTAGACTCGACTTGTGTGAGGTATGTCACGGCAGCGAGGCCTGCTCATTGTCATGATGGGTAACGAAACTATGGCCAGCCACGTGTTCTTGCGGACGAGTGCTGGCGTGGCGTGTTAGACTCTAGGAGTACGTGTTTTGCCGTGGCATCATGCCCCGCTGAAAGATGTCGTTGTCGTGATGTCTAAGGAAACTCTAGCCAGCCGCGGGTTCTCGCGGCGAGAGAGTAATGTGGGTTCCGTCAGCAGCTAATCTGGCATCGGAATCGGTAGCGCTTGAGGTTACCAAGAGGCCGTGTCCAAGCTTTGGTTATAAAAGGCAGTCCGCTGAACTTTTCTCCCTCAAAACATTTTCTTCTTACACCACAATTGCCGCTTCCTCTCGCCTGCGTGGTCAGTGGCATGTCTCAGTCTGGTGATCACACCCGGAGCCGGTGCTACCGCTCCCCACTGGCGTGAGCAGAAATAGCAGGTGGTTAGTCGCCGTCATCTCTCCTTCCTCCTACCACGTATCGGTGCGCTGGTCGCGGTAGTCCATGTCTTCTTCTCCGGTTGCATTTTCCAGAGCGAGCGGCGAGGAAAATATCAGAGACCAGAAGAACGATCGTCAACCTGGGTAGATAAACCGCGTTGTTTTCTTAGCATGCTCCTGCAAACAAGTTACCGCCCGGTCAGTGGTAGCGCATACGACAGACATGCTTAGAAAAAGGCATGGTTCAACTGTGCATTATGCGGGCATTTGCCCATAGCCAACGGCAGGAGGTTAGTGCGTCGGTTGCGGCGACTATTTATGCTTTAATTTTTTGGTTTTTCTTTGTTTTTCGTATGCTGTTTTCTTTCTTTTGCTTTTTGTGTTCGCATATTTTCTTTCATGTCAGAGTCGCTTGCCTGTCGTGGGCTTTTTTGTAAAACATTGGGGGCGTTGCTTGCTACTGCCTTCCTGGCTGGCTATAGCCTCGCACATTAATGTGCGGTTACAGGCTCTGGCTAAAAAGTGACGGCGACTTTTTTATTTTTCTACGCTTTCGCCAGTTTTTCGCTCTTCCGTTATTCGTTGCTCGATTTTTTTCTATCCCCCACTTTTTTCCTTTTTGTCTTTGCTTTCAGTTCTTTTTGACTTCCGTATCTTTCTTGGTATGACATCTGGACCATTGTACGCTATTGCCTACTTGGCTAGTTGTGGCCTTCCTCACCAACGTGCGGTTGTAGACTCTGCTGACCACGACGGTAGCGTCGGCATATGTCTACCAAGGTTTAGTTTCGTCGTCTTTTCCTTTTATTTTCATGTATTCGTTTATACGGTTTGCATTGCCCTCTCCTTTTTAACTATTCTTCAGATTTTTCTTTCTGTCTTTGCAAACTCGGATTCGAGAAACAGATGAAAGGAATTATTTTGTTTCTCTTTTACTTTTCATCTCTCTTTGCCCCTAGTTTCTCTTCTTATTTTGGCCTTATGAAAGAACATGACTTATTCTTGTCTGTCCACCAGCACACCCATGAACAATAGACATGAAAAAACAACGAGAGGTAAAGGTGAATAAAAATATCGCGAAATTGAGAGAGGGGGAAGAAAGAAAGAAGGACGATGAGGTGCAAATAATAATTAAATAAATGAAATGCTGAAGAATTGTGCGTACGTAAAACAAGAATTAACCGGAAATCTCGCGAAAATGAGAGAGTGGGAACAACAAGGAAATGACGACGAGTTGCAAATAATGGTTAAATAAACGAAATCCTGAAGAAATAATTGTGTATAAGTGGTAGAAAAGTAAAACAAACGACGCATCTGTTCTATGAAAAGAGAAGTTTTTCTCTTCTGTCCATCTGTACTCTATACACCTTGGCGAAAGCGATCCGACAAGACGATTTGTGAAGAATTCTGTGTGCAAGCGAATATGGTAATATATATTTTCTAAAGAATTAGCATATGATTTTAGCCGCCCTCTATTGTTGTCATAGGGTTAGTCTACGTATTGATAAATCGGCATATACATTTTCTTTGTCTTGCGCGCCAACGTGCCTGACGAACGATGCAATCTGGCATGGATGGCGACGTGCCAGGCTCTACGTGACCGTACATTGGCAATTTTACTGTTTCTCCTGCTCGTGTGTCCGACAAACGTGTCATGCTATTATCGAGATACACGGTACATTCGTCGTCGCGACAGAATAGCTTGGTAGGATTTTTTCCCGTTTCACCTGCTCATGCGTCTAATGAACGTGTTATGCTGCTATCGATATCTACGGGACCGCCGCCATCGCAGCAGCATAGCTTGGTTGGTTTTTACTGTTTCGCATGCTCGCGTGTCTGACGAATGTGTCATGTTGTTATCGATGTCGACTTTGTTGCCACCTTCGCGGATTTCTTACCTCAGTGGAACATGACGCTCCACCTAGACTAGTACGCATGCCGTCTATTTAGACTACTCACGCAGTGGCGCCATGCGAGGTTGTGCCTAACATACATGCTTACAGCCGCCATCACGGGTCTCGAGGCCTATTCTTCCAAGTGTGTTATCGGTCAGCCCAGCGATCGTTTGTCCGTAGAGCGTGACCCGAGACCCTGTTTTGGCTTATGTTCGGTGCGGCGGAGGTTTTACTAGAGGCATCAAGACATCTCCTCTCCTCTTCGTCCTCTCCTCTTCCTCCTCTTCTCTGCCACTATTTATACCTCCTTCTCCTCGTATAGAGTAAGCCTCTCGCCTAAAATGCCATAGATGTCTCTCTTCTCTTATTCCTGCAGATGACGCTAGACAATACACAGGGTCGTCTGCTCTTCATCTCCTCTTACCAGTGCCCGACGGAGAATGCAAGACTTTTGTGCTGAAGCGGCAAAGATGGTATTCCTTCTTCGACATCCACCGGAGAAGCAAGGACGAGATGGCATGCCATCCAGATGACCTATGGAGCAACGGAATCTAGATATCGTGGAGGTTCCATTAAGAGCATCAGGCGGTGGAGGTGCCATCAGCAGCATCAGGCCGTGGAGGTGCCATCAAGAGCAACGGCCTGTGGAGGTGCCTTCAAGAGAATCAGACCGTGGAGGTGCCATCAACAGAATCAGACTGCTGAGGTGCCATCAAGATCATCAAGGTCAGCCTAGCTTGGGATGAAGACAATAGAACAATCCTCCACTAGACGGATAGAGTAGAACATAGATTGTCAAGCTACCATGGAAATGCCATCAAGAGCATCACGCGATGGAGGTTCCATCAAGAGCATCGGGCCGTGGAGGTGGCATAAAAGCATAAAAGTATGCCTAGCTACCAGATAGTTTGAGTAGAATATATATGGTGAAACTTCCTTCCCGGCGTGTCCCTAGAGAGTTCTCGCTCTCTTTCTGTCATGTAATAATATTTTCTTTTTATTGTTACATGTTGTTTTTGTTCCTTTTGTGTAATATTTTACTTAGACAATTAAGCGATGTAGTGCGATGTCTAGTTAGCAATCATAACATATACGATAGGATGAAGTATCTATATTTTACATCGTACGTTATATTAAAATGACATGACATTGTTCCCGAAAAATGCTATCGGTTAGCGCTCCGAGAGCAGATTTTTCCTCTTACACATGGATGTACCGCGATACTATCATAAGGAATTCTTCCTATCGGTCGCGCCTCGAAGTCTAGTTAAAATAAAAGGAGATATTTTCCTTTATCATTTATAAAACAAAATAAATCCTTTTTATCTTTATTAGACTACTTAGGGTTTATTAAAATATAGAAGTATAATTCTTTAAACTAAATCAAGTAGAACTTTTATGAAATCATTTATTTAAGAAATAATATTAATTCTCAAGTTCATCTAAGTATTTCCAACCATGAAAAACTATTGAAGTTATCTATTTACGTTATTATCAATAATATAAATATTTTCTTTAATATTATAATAGCAAACCAAGTTTTGAACTCAGCATTCAATTACATTGCTAGTGAATGATCTCATATCCTCACTCATCTTAAAAAACCTAGAGCTTGGTAATGCTATAGACACATTATATCTTAATTCATTTATATTTTTATAGTTAACCTTGGTTTAATTTCCAATCACCGAGAAGTATAGTAACTTAAGATTGTTTGTATCATATCGATGCTAATAGTTTACATCCTCATGATCTTCAGAATTGATTAACTTAATATAAGAAAGATTTTCTTCGAAAGTTATTATTTGTGCCACCTCAACCTAAAACCTGAGCCTTCATAAGAATTACATGATATCAATCAACCTCTATCCTATGTTGTTATTACACTTTATTTTTTCTATCCTGCAAGCTAACTCTTAAATTCTTTGAAAATATATTTTCTTGTAAAATAAACTTGAAGATAAACCAAATTAAGGAAATCACCTAAGTTCAACTCACTCATAATATTGGGGAATTACTTCAGTTTTTTCCAAATTACTTATGCATAATAGCATATTGCTTTCCTAAACATTAGTCCTTACCAGACTAATGATGTTGTTTTTAGAGGTTGGAATTTATATTGTGTCGAAGACCGTAATTGCATAATCTTGTAATCACAAAGGCAAGTTCATACTTGCTCATGTCCTTTGATTATTTTCTATCAAGTATTTGCAATCTACTATTGTTATCACCTACATTTTGAAAAGGAGGGAAGAAATTACTATTTTCATAATAATATGACTATTTGGTTATCGACCCGTGTGGTGTAACCTATTATGGTGGGAAAATGGAACGATGGTATGATATTTGTGGTTGGTGGAGGTTCCATTTGCACGAAAAAGTATCACCTAGGATTTAATAAAAAATGTCGCCAGTCATTTTTGTGATGTATATTACGCCTTAACCATGAGATCTATATGGCTCTAGGGAAGCCAACTGGATCTTCTTCCTTTTGTATGTTGATAGACAACTTTACCGGAGCCGTGTTCCTACATTAGGCACGTGCATGGGTGGGAACCCATAATTTCCCTATTACTTCTTGTCTATGATTTATTGCTCCCTCCAGGAATGTAAACCGACATGGTCATTGTCCCGAACGAGCAAAAGGGTGGGCATACGGAGTCACGGAGAAGGGAAGTGGTTGGCTTGGGTCCTTATATCGGGCCCCTACCAAGGAAGTGTGGAAAAGCTCACGACTTGGATGTGCAACATGGATAAGGATCTCTCATGGTTAAAGCAACGCACCTCTATAGAGTGTAAAAAAGTGTGACATGTTACTCCCTGTTTTAGGAAGGAGCTGTGAACGCAGCAGGAAAGGTACTCCACAAAGTTCTAATCAACATGAGAAGGCAGACGAATATAGCTTTTCAGAATAAAAGCAACATTTGAAGAAATGTTTACAAAAACAGCATAGCCTATGGCCTATGTTATGTGGTTATAGTTAGTGCATCAAACAATTTTTTAATGAGATTGCTGAGTATGCTTATACTCAACCGTACCTTCTTAACCCTTGCTATATTATAAAGCCATCGAAGACATCGTTAGCACCAACTGATGCTCAGAAGGATTACTATAAGATACTAAAATTATTCGGCAAAGTCAATGGAGTCAACATCTACATCAGCTGAACTGGAGACAAAGTTCCAAAATAGATAGGAAATATCTAATCTCTAGCCCATAGAACCTATTTCTGTAGAGCATTGTTGTAGTAGGAATTGCAAGCTAAATAGTTGTAGAGGTTAGCCTATTCATAGTATAGTTTCAGAGTTGTTATTTCTAGTTTTTATTTTGTAAGATTATTCTTCATATTTGTACTCAAGAGTTTCTCTAGATCTTTTGTAAAGCTTTGAGTTGTAATCTATAGTCATGTCTTGGACCCATGATGTTTTTGTTGTACCACTTTGAGGGATATAATACTAGTGGAACGGTATTTCATTGGTGTTATATCAACGACTATAGTATACTACATCATGAAATGGTATGCTAGGTCACCACAGCTAGTATCAGATAAAATGCTTTGACCTTAGGAAACCCTTTTAGGAGATATGTAGGTTGTACATTGACTATAGGAAGCCATCTTATCTAAACCATATGTTCTTCTAACCTCTGATGGATATTGTTGGGAATATTCCCTAGAGGCAACCATGTATGATGTAATTCCTAATGTATTCATAAAGTTATTAAGTTGTCCTAGTATGAACATCCAATATATATCATTGAATTTGTGATTCGGTTGTAGAACTATATATTCATGTTGTTCATACTAGATGTACTTCGTCGTTTAGGTTGTGTTGGACACACAACTTAGACTAATGTGAAAGTCGGCTGATGACTAGGTTCCACTTGTCATGGGCATGGTGATGCCATTTTGAATTACATAGACTCGGCTAAAGTTTTTAGCGAGTTGGATAACCCACAGTTGAGATATAATCAGCATGTTGTCATTTGCAGTCTCAAACAATGGAATCCTTTAACCCGAGGTGATCGTATGATCCAAGTTCTGGTCTGCCAGCTTAGATTCTACTAAACAATGTTCCGTAAATGTGCAGTTATAAATGTATAGTTTGCGTTGGTTGTGAATCAAGATATGTGACATGGGTCACCAATATGGGATTTTCCCCTCCATAATGGAGAGATATTTTATGGGCCCTCTAGTGTGATATGATTCGGAACCATCGCCGTGCGCGACTTGGTTAAGTGTTAACCAAGGTGTCAGACTAAGTGTTAGTCCAGTGAATCATATATCACAGATTGAGAAGAAAGTTGAGCTATTAAAGGGATGGAAATTAGTCTCCTATAGCTCTACAAGATATATCGTGAGGTAATGGGAACTAGACGAAAGTCACATTGGAAAGGTCCGTCTTCTGACTTTACAGTGCTTGGGAGTTGGCACATCTTGCTAGAGGCCATTACGAGCTATCGACTCAGAGTGGTGACTCGTGCCTTGTCTAGGTGTACGTGAACCAACAAGGTCACGCACTTAAGGAAAAGGATCTCATGTGGATCAGATCCATGTGGAGATTAGGGTACAACCTAGATGGGCCTCAAGCATTGAGCCCAACTAGAAGTGTGTATAAGTGGAGTGACAAGGGATAGTTCCCTGACCTAGCCATCACTTTATCCACTCCCATCTCGGGCTAGACAAGATCTAGAAGTCCTCTGCCCAGAGCTCCTCCCGCACGTGTGGATACCGGTAGAGGCATTGCATGTGTGACGCTGAAGACAAAGGAGTTCGTGGTGGACCCTAAGGAGTTCGTGGCGGATCCAAGGTGCAGTTTGTGGGATTGTTCTTCACTATATCAACTGACGTGCTTCATTAACAATCCGCACATATGCGTCTAGTGGTAAATCTCGTGGCCTATCACCTGAGCCAGATCTTGAGAGTACCATGTAGGGAAAAGGTTTTGTTTATCTATGTGTGGCCCAACAAATATCCACTTGAGGACAACCTTGTCACATATAAGTAGGATGATTTAGTCATCTTTCTTAGGAGAAGTTACTGATCAATCTTTTCTCGATAAAGTGCTACTTTAGTGTCTTTCTAAGTAGGTATAGCACCATTTTGGTATCTTAAGTGAGGTAAAGTATCAAAGTAGGTTATGGCCAAGTTATGAATATCATATGAAATAGTCATGAAGGTGCACCATGCACAAAGTAATCAATGTAAGGTACTAGAATCCTATCATTCGTATTAATGGTCGATGTTATAGAGACATAGAAGGACCATTAGAGAACATATTGAAGTAATGGGAAGTAAAATCATGTGAGATTCACTTGAGAATTCCACGTGATGGAGTGGACTTTTGCTAAAACCCAATGATAGCAAGATGAGAAGAAGAGTAAGCATGGTGAGTTTAGCTCCAAAACCATGATCAATAGGTGAATTGTAAAAAGATCATGGTGAGATTAGCTCTTAAATCATGATAAATATGTAATTAGGGTAACTACCTAGTAAATCATTTTGCATATGAAGTTAGAAGTAACATTGTAGGATCATGACATAAGTCATAAAGGTCATATGGACCCAATAATCTTTAGCCTAGAGGTGTCCAAATTAGTCTTGAGAGTCCTCTAGAGAGATTATGTGAGGTTAGTTTATAGAACAAACATAAGGTAAGTTATAGTTAGTAGTCCGAAAATGGAGGTAATAAGTTAGTGGAAACCACCTTAAGACCACTTTGCTCAAAATTATCCAATTGCAATTTAGTAGTTTGGGTAAATATTGAGATAAAAAGTTGTAAGAGCTATACTGCTATCTGTCACAACATAAAACTATACTAGGAGTTGTTCTATACTACACATCAAAGCTTGAATTCTAGAGATGTTTTACTCAACAATTAGAATTCAACTTAGGATAATGTGTGTTATATGCACCAAAGTTTGAATTTTCTTCATTTTTCTTGGATTTTCTTGATTTACTAGATTTGTACATGAAGTTTGACTTGGTGTGCAAATGCATATTGTATCATCAAATTACTACGTGATGTTATAGACATAGATAGAAAAGTAATTCGTGTAAGTAAGATACGAGTTCCGAAGGCCAAGATGAAGATTTGCATGAAGAACAAAACAAAGTATAAGGATTATCAACGTGAATTTGAAGGAATGATCAATTCCAATTCATTATTAGTCGGTGAGAAGGAGGAAGAATAGTGAAGAAAAGGTATGAAGCAATACAACAGGTGGAACTAAGGTTCATTCGTAGTAGGTGTTACTTGTTGTAAACTTGATGAAGTTAGTTATACTTAAGATCATGGAAGTATCATGAAAGGGAAGAAGGAAGAAATGTTAGAAAATAGGTGGTATCCAAGCTCTGAAATGTCAGAATGAATACCGGGAGCAAGGGAGTTGAAGATGTATAGGATATTATTAGATCATCACACATTAGGATGATCCGCAGTTGATACCTTATTGGATAAATTAACCAAGTCATTTTTGTATGACCTAAAGTACATAAAGCTTGGACTATGTTAAATTAGATAGAAATAAGTATTAAATTGGAGCAACCGTCTTCCATGACGCTTTCTAAAGTTGGGTTTGTCAAAGTGTGAATGTCTTGAAAGTTGAAAGTAAAGCAGATAATGATGAAGATTTTTAGTGTCAGTTATTTCAAGATCTCGTAGGTAAGATACTTACCTCTGGAAAAAATAAAGAGCCTTGAGGTATGGATAATGGTTTGTAGAATTCATCTCGGATAACCACAATTGGTGGGTACAACGCTAATTTCTTCTGTGACATAATATAGAGGTGCAAATGGAAGGTATATATAGAACAATGTCATAATCATGGATATCAAATGGTGATATATACGGAGTTAGAGATTATTAGAAAGCCCTAAGGGGAGAGTGAATAGTGAAGTAGAAGTATCGTTATTCAATATTTGGAGTAAAGTTGAGGAGAATTCTGAAACTAAGGTACATATATACCTTATTTTCACAAGGTTAATTGTAGTCATGCCATAATGAGATTCGCGGAGGTATGACAGCGTGGAAGTCGAGGTTTATACCTCAAAATAGTAGGAGATGGATCCTTAGTTAAACAAGAAAAATAATTTAGAAATGTAATGAAGGAATTGTTAAGAAACCTACTAAAATTTAGTAAGGCTAAAAATCGAAGTATATAAAGTAGTCTAGCCTTGGAAAGACCAGATAGTAGATAACCAAGAGTCAGATTATTCTTAAGTTTGAATATAGAGTATCAAAATAGACTTATATATAGGAACCTTCTAAAAATACATGCTCAGAAGTGGATCATAGTAAAAAGAACCACAATGTCAAATGGAACTGACAGTTGGCTATTGTCAAGATGGAAGAGGCTTCAAGGAAAATCCTGGATGAAGGATATACTAATTATCTTTATTTAAGATTATCATGGATTTTGAGAACTGCCATTGTCCACATAATAAAGCTTTGTATTACGAATCATAAGAGAGTTTGAACTTCGGGGACAAACACTACAATACGGAGCTTGGGCCCTAGCGCTTATAGACATGGAGGCACAGCCTAGTCGCCACGCTCGCACTAGCGCGGAAAGAAAAAGCCGCCAGGGATAACTGCGTCAGGCATTGTGCAATAGGGACGGATTTTTTGGCTCGGCACAATATGATCCGCCAGGCTAGCGCTTCCGCGGTGCGACAAAGGATGCGCCTCATTACGTTATGCAAGAGGGCGAAACTATAGTTTCATGTCATGTATTGCGAATGACGTGGTTTGTACACCATCACCGATCTAGATAATTAATTACTATATCATTAATCAAAGTAACTAGTTAACAATACCTAACCAACACAAAAATTAATGACATTCATCATTAAGAATCGTTTATGCTCAGACACATATATAAATAAATGATTATTTAAGATATAAAATTCCATTTATATACATTACATTTAAGGTATAAAATTCCATTTGCTCACAAAAAATACAAAAAGGAGATTGTTAATAAAATCTCCATTTTTTGTAGTCCTTGAGAAAATTGAAGTTACAAGATTATTGTTTTACAAATAACATAACTACTCATAGGGGATCATGTGGCCTGCCTACTCGCAGCGGATCCAGCGGCCAGTCTACTACGGTCTGCCTACTCGCTGCGGATCCTGCAGCCTACCTACTTGCAGCAGATCTAGCAGCCTGTCTACTATGGCCAGCCTACTCACAGCGAATCCCGCGGCCGGGCCGGGCGGATGGCCTGATCGCATCAGATTCTGCGGCCGGGCCAGGCGGATGGCCTCCTCATAGCGGATACCATGGACGGGATATTCAGACGGCCTCTACGCAGCGGGTCCGACGGTCGGGCTAGGCGGACGGCCTCCTCGCAACAGATCCAGTGGACGGGCTAGGCGGATGGCTACCTCACAGCATATCTGGCGGTCGGTCCAAGCGAATGGCCTTCACACAGTGGATCCGGCGGGCGGCAGGCGGCCACGCAGCGGATCCGGTGGTCGAGCATCCTCCACGCAACAGATTCGGCAGCCAGCGGCCGGCCTCATCACAGCATCTTCTACTTGGAATCTTTGGGATTAGTATTGCACATACTATCTTGGAGAGATGGGATCTAGAGTTACTACTAAACACTGGTCGAGACTAGAGAGCGATGGGGATGGCATCTAGGGTTCGGAGTGGAGAGAGGGAGTGCGACGGTTTCTCGTTACTCGTTAGAGCACAAGTGTTCCCTGTATTATATAGGAAACCACTGGGAGGGATACAGTATGATTTCTGGGCCCTTCATCAAGTGAGCTGGAACTCTGGGCCTTAGTTGCTTCTCAGCCCATAAGTCTCAGATACCCAGTACTATGCATACATTTGGTAGGTCCAACTAGTCAGCTGTACTAGCCGATCGAGCCGTAATACACTAGCACTAGTCAATGGGATGTGTTTAACCATTCACCTAGATCTAGCGACGCCTACGATGGACGACGCATCAGGGTAGTTCCACCGTCGCCCATGCGCAGCATGTAATAGCATCGCTCTTCGTGCCACATACCACGCCACCCAAATCGGCTGGTATCATTTGTTCCACGAAGTCTAAGTGGCCGTCGTGACAAAGTGGTGACGCGAAAGCCCATCCGCCATGTAACCAAATTTTTCCGGTTCCTTTTGCTTATGCCGCCCCAAAATCCGCTAGGTATGGGCGTATTTTTGTAGTGAAAGTTTAATTTAAGGGGGGAGACTGTAACATCCTAGGATTTGCAATCGATAAATAGGGAGTAAGCGGTTGTGTGCATTGCATTCATGCATAGAAAATCTGGATAATATTCGTGCAAAAATTTAAAACACAAAGAGATCGGAATTCTTCTCGTTTTGATGAATTAGGGTTTAGGTCATCAAAGAAGAGTTCTATGAATTTCTACATGACCTTTGTTGAATTCTTGTGTTTTGGGAGGGAACATTTAAGTTTGAATATTTAAATGATACTCCCTCCGTTTCAAGGCTTAAGGCATATATTTTTTTGAAAAGTCAAGCTACGGAAAGTTTGACCAAATTTTTTGAAAAACCTATAAGGAACTATGATCATATATAAATACCACGTGAAAATATGTTTCATGATGTATCCAAAGGTATATATTTCATATTGTAAATATTAATATATTTTTCTAAAAACTTGGTCAAACTTTATATAGTTTGACTTTTTCAAAAAATTATATGCCTTAAGCCTTGAGACGGAGGTAGTATATATATGTGAATTCAGAATAAAATGAAAATGAATTCTAAATAATAAAGAAATCAATAAAGGAAATTCACCTACAAATAGTCAATGGTATTCTTTATATTGCATATAGGAGTACAAATAATTACAAGTCTGAAATTGCAAAAGGAAAGAAAATTTAACTTTATTGAATAAAATACAATAATACAATGTTTTTACAATATCCAAATAGAAAAGAAATTACAAAAAAGTGATAAAAAGAAAACCTAAACTAGTTTCCTATCTATTATTGTATCTTCTTTTCTTCAATTCTTCTTATTCTTGATTCCTACAAAAAGAGACAAAAGGAAATAGAGAAAAGGGGAATGGAAAAGGTTAATTTTTGGGGTTAGTTTGCTCTCAGATTAGGCAATGTGTTGCATTGACAATTTCATCATTGAGCTTGTAAAGTAGGGACAAACTAGTAATCTGTTATTATCGGGATTTGAGCCTCGGTAAAGCATCACTGGCTAGGAGGGGAAAGTTTCACCATGATTTAGTATAGGCCAAAAGGTAAAATATCAGGAAAATATCAGGTTATCACTTGGTATCATCCACAAGCATTCACAGAAAATTGAGCTAGAGAGACCCACCAGCAAGCAGCTCACACACACATGCAACTAGGTGTGCTATCGACATGGCAAGGAAGGGTACGAGGAAGCATATAAGGAGAGGTGTATTCGCAACAGCTCACCAAATCACACATCTGTATCCACTCCCAGTTCACAGCACATCCGGGGAACCAACCAGAACACCACCAGTTCCTCACCCCAAATCATTTAATCGTCATCACCAGTACACAGATCATAGCAACCAAATCTTCCACTAGACAAGAACAACATCCACCACCACACCATTATGATCATCTAGAGCTAATTCTCAAGTCAAGAGAGAAGGAGGAGCCTTATAAATAAGAAGGAAACATGCTGACCATCAGGAGGAGTTGGCATCCTCATAATTTGGATTCGATCAGTAACATCATAAGAAGAAGGCCAGCAACTCAATCATCTATTGATCAAGATTAGAAGCAAGACAACACAAGGATAAGTCAGCAACCTCAGGTTGATCACCAAAATAATTCCTTAGCATCTATTCTAATCAAATTTATTAAGAATAAATTATAGTGGAGGTAATAAACCTCAGATCTGCATGCAATTGTATGCAAAGATCATCCTAGGGTTTATAAATGAGGCAACAATAGCATTTGTTCTTAATTAAGGAAAGGCCTCAACCTTGGCATCATTGGCTGGGACATGTGTACTCACAAATCATCAAGAACTAATGATCCATGATCTTCCAGACTAGCCAAATCAGTAGCAAAATCAGCAGCAGATCATACAACTATGAAACACACTATTCTACACACTCTTGTGAGGCACCACAATAGTAGATCCACAATAGTAGAAGCCAGCAAATAAACCATTTGCAAGAATCAGACAACTAGTAATCACATCCTCCAGAAGTTTGGGTTTTGATGACAGATTTCTCTTAGACTTGCATAGTGATTCTATGCAAAGATCATCATAGAGAAATGTAATTCCAAACCTTAATTATCTATTCTTATTACCTACCATTTCCTCACTCTATGCATCATGGGCTATATAAGAAAGCCAACAATAATAATATGACCAAAAACATCTAGCACTGTATTACCTAGAAAAGGCAGCCACTCTAAATTTGCAGCAATAACGTGATGTAATCTTGGAAGCCTAGGATTATTTAGGAAGATCTAATAATCCAACAACATTTATTTGCACATAGTCTAGCATCACATCCTCACAACTAGAGTACATCATATACTAGCAGTAGATCACCAGTGTACAAGTAAATATGCTAGTTAGGGATCACTCACATCATTCATAACTATAGATAATCACCACAGGTTCGTTCTAGTATCACGAACAACATGTCTAGCACCGTTCAGCGGATCGATGGCTAGTCACAAGGAGGAACTCACCGTGCCCATCTGTGGGAGTAGCAAAGTGCAGACACTGGGATTTGCATCCATAGCAGCATCCCACAGTCGTCGGGATCAGAAGAGGGGCGCCAGGGTTGTGCCATAGCACCATCCCACCGGCATCAAGGTAGTGGTGGACACAACAGGAACGACATCACCAAGTGCACCAGCACTAATACCACCAACGTGTGGCCACAAACATGAGACACCGGGGTTGCAGAGGCGAATGTCGTCCTGCCGGTGTCGAGGAGGTGAGCATTAGGTGGCGCAGTAGGAGGGGAGATAATGGCGAGGTGCAAGTGGTGCCTAAGTCGGAGAAGAGCTCATGCTCATCCACAAGCAGAGCTGGAGGCGCGGGCGTGGGAACTAGAGATCAGCATCGGTGAACCCAAACCACACAACTAGGGTTAACCATGGGCAAGGGCTCCTGAGGGAGTGAGGTAGCATCGAGAAAAAGAGGTTCTAGGGAGGAGACTATAGTGAGGAAGCACTGACGAGTGGCGGTGTTGGATGTAGCCAGCGGCGACCGGGAGAAGTAGATAGGAGTGGGGATAGGGTTTCACAATGGTTGTGCGCGAGGCCACTAATGAGATCCACGTAAGTGAAGAAACATATGGGAGAGTGAGGCAAACTTTGTTAGCAAGCAGCGGCACCTAATAAGGCCAGCGAATAGCCAGAAGCAGAGGCGGCATTGACATCACTCTCGATTGGGAGAGGAACTAGAGGGTTGAGGTTTGTGCGCGTGTGTCAAGTGAGAGAGGAAGAAGGGAGTGTGAGAGGGGCAGTGGGTCGGAGTTGACCTAGGCCAGGCCAGAATCGGCCCAATTCACTCATTTTTTTTAGAAACACAATTCACTCAGTTGGGTCGTAGCCCAGAGTAGTATTCACTAAAAAATAACAATTTCTCTATTTTAACAATTTCCAAGAAAGTGGTCTAACTTAAAACATGTATATGAAATTCAGCTAAAATCATAAAAAATACATATGATATATATATATATATATCAAAATGTTCACAATAATCATATCTACTTTAGAAAAATATAATATTATTTGTTTAGATTAAATAAAATACAACTAAATCTCAAAACCATTAAATTTCTCTATAAGAGAAGAAAAATAAGGAAAAACCATAAAAATGAATAAACCCCACTTTTATGTATTAAATATAATCCACTATCCTAGAAAAATATTAGCTATGAAATTCTAAGTCATTTTAGTTTTACTAAAAATAATAGGTATAAAAAAGAGTTTATAAAGTCCTTTTCTGGTATTAAAATAAAGGAGATACTTTACTTTATCATTTATAAAAAAATCATTTTTAGTTTTATTAGACTACTTAGGATTTATTAAAATAAAGAACTATAATTCTTTAAAACTAAATCAAGTAGAACTTTTTTGAAATCATTTCTTTAAGCAATAATAGAACTAAATCAAGTATTTCCAACCATGACAAACTATTGAAGTCATCTATTTATGCTATTATCAATCAGATAAATATTGACTTTAAGATTATAATAGCAAACCAAGTTTTGAACTTAGCATTCAATTATATTGGGAGTGAATGATCTCTCTTCCTTGCTCGTACTTAAAAAATCTCTAGAGCTTGGTAATGTTATAGACACATTATGTCTTAATTCATTTATATTTTATTAGTTTTTGATCTAATATTCAATCAGTAAGAAGTATAGTAACTTAAGATTGTTTGTATTATATCGATGATAATAGTTTACATCCTGATGTTCTTCAGAATTGATTAACTTAATATAAAAAACATTTTCTTCGAAAGTTATTCTTTTTGCCATTTCAACCTAAAACCTGAGCCTTCATAAGAATTACATGATATCAATCATCTTCGATCCTATGTTGTTATTGTAATTTACTTTTATATCCTTCAAGTTAACTCACAATATTGGGGAATCACTTTAGGTTTTTTACAAACTGCATGGCATTACTTATGCATAATATCATATTGCTTCTTTAAAATTAGTCTTTACCGGACCAATAATATTGTTTTCAGATGTTGGAATTTATATTGTCTTGAAGAGCGTGATTCTATAATATTGTAATCACAAAGGCGAGTTCATACTTGCCCATGTCATTTGATTATTTTCTATGAAGTATTTGCAATCTACTATTGCTATACCTGTATTTCGAAAAGGATGGAAGAAAATAATATTTTCATAATAACTAGACTTCTCTTTGCACCCTCGGGGCGTGTTCAGTAGGCAGAACATCCGATGATATGATCGGAGTACTTCTACATGTAAGAGAAAAGATGGAACCAAACCCACCCTACGCAAGGTTATTCCTAGTCCAAACCAAGTTAATCAGGATAGACGTTGATATTTCAACACGAAAAACATTCGGCGCATAGTTAGCATACACTGTATATACGTACAATCAACAATTGTGCGCGCTGAAAACTCTTTCACTTGCGATGTGGGCTACCACGATCGGATTCTCTACATCAGTTCTTCTGAATCTTCCTCATCATATTTCACTATTGTTCGACACATCTGCATGCAAGACAACTTCATTCACAAGCTTATCTATATATGTAGACGCATATTTAGATGTACAACAATGCATACATCGAGAAGTCTCTCGATATCACAAGAGCAAAGAGATTGACGATGAGCTTGACAACTAGTTATATGTCCGATGCATACTCTATAAACCGCAATGTAAAATATCTGACATAGTAGTGATCACACGTCTTTAACTCAATATTCATCTAGACAATCTTTTATCTAGTGCAAAGGAAAGTTACAGAAAGACTAGTTGCATGCTCGTATGAGAAGAAGCTTGCTGCTAAAACATCATAGAGATCTTACATCGGAAAGAATAACCGACTTCCACACACACGAATAGAAAGGTATACCGACATGAAGTAAAGATCAGAAAAGTTGCTTATTTATTATAAACATTAGTACATAACATTACAAAGACTATAGCAGTCTAAAGGTAAACCTTGTTACTTAGGTACAGCTAACAGTCTAAGAGGCTAAAAAATAAACCTTAATTAGCTATGTCTAACATGCTAATGGTTAGACTCTAAATTTCTGCTTGTCGTTGTCATACAAATGACGCTTATGAAGAAGAATAGCTTCTATCCTATAGAAGTCTTCGTCATCGACGCTGGTCCTGCTACCTTCTATCTTCAATCAACCAACACAGCCGATGCTCATGCTGACTTCCGCCTTCACTCCACCAACGCAAACGGCATGATCGGCTATGAAGACGATCTCCTTGCTCCTGACTTCCGCGTGCTGGTAAGACGCTCTTGCAAGGGGCCTTGCATGAGAAGCAACATTACGGCCTCTCCGTGATCGAGTCGGTGCTTTCTTCGTATGGGCTGGGAATTTTTTGCATGAGAGAGCATCGAAAAGCTAAAAACTTGGAGAGGATGGAGTCGGGAGAAGAGTAAGATGAGGGCACCACGAGAAGGGCGAAAGTGGGAAGAAGGAAGAGAAAGATTAGAGATGAATGGAGCATTGGGAGAGACACCGAGAGTAGATGGTTTGGAGCACATCGGAGGGCGAGGGGAAACCTTGTAAAAGAATACAGGGATACCTTCGAAGCCATTCCATTCGTGGCCAAGCACGATGGGTGTAGGCATAGTAGGGAGCATTGCAGACAGGAGAGCACCCTCGCCGTTTACCCAAAGGTAAGAAACGCACGTCGTCGTCTTCTTCTCGCCATAGGTTATGGAAGTGTTGTTCTTGACGCAACACAGATGCATTGACACAACATGTGGATTGTCGGGCTTCGCATACGCACGTACAGGCATAGCAATAAGACTGGCCTCACCAGCATCGTTCGTGCGAGTCTCGAAGTTAGGTCGAGTGTAGTCGAAGAATCCATCCCGAGGCGAAGCAAATACGCTAGCAAGGGCCCTGCTTGTTCCGCAAGAACAGTAAACATAGGACGTCGCTTTCTCGATGTCGCCAGCGTCGAATGACGTTGTGGTGCGCTATGAACGGGTGCACCGGCAGATGGCGTGCTTCATCCGGCCTGGGCTGTATTTTTACAGGCATCGCAGCAGGGCTTTGATAGCCACATGTAGTAGGGCGAGGAGTCCCACGGTTGAATCGAGCACAGCCGAAGAAATCCATACCGACACGAAGTGAAAGCGCCAGGAATAACTAAAAAGACACAAACAAATGTTAGTAAAAACAGGAAAAACAAAAGCAGAAAAGAAGAGCGGGACGCTTACCTTAAATAACCTAGAAGCGAACCATAAATGTGGATGACGGAAACACATCGACGATCTCGTAGGAAGATGTGTTCCACTTCCCAATACGACCAATAAAGATAAAAATAAAATAATCGCTATACAGGAACATAAAATAAGATAAGCAGAATACAGAAAGAACCGATAAATGCATACCTTAAAACATCGAAGAAGGGAAGAGGACGCATCGATGACAAAGATGCCTATGAACCCATAGCAAGACGCCTTTGATCGTTTCCAAAGATGTCCAATGCAAAGAAAAAGATAAAAAGAGTTTAATAAGAGCCGTAAACTGAGATAGGCAGAAGGCCTCGGAAAACTTGCCGTACATTGCGCGAGCTGGACATGGAGAACGGTTTCTTTGCTGGTGGTTTTACGCGCCGACACGAGTCCGTGATAGCACCGGCTATTCGATCCCCATGGTGGACATTGATATGGTGTCAATGACGGGCAAGCGAGATAGATATATAAGAGTATACTAAATAGAAATACGCCATAAAAGACATATATCAGCAAGATAAATATGAAAACTATGCTTTGTTTCCTAAGCATAGACTTGTGGCGCTAGAAGTCTTCTAGGAAACACTAATAAGCGTTTCATAATGTAAACATTGACTATATCCAGCTACGCGTGTACGAACTAGGACCCACCTTATGACCTTGCCACGAGAAACCGCGTGCGTGCATAATATGGAAGCTCCAAGGCGAGCGGTTATACATGGAGGGATAATGTTGGCCACGAGAAACCGTGAATGTCTAGAGCCTATATTTCCAGCTACGCTCTATACGTACGCAAGGAACCATGGCCATCTATATCTAGCAATAACGACACTCTCTAGCCTACCGCCAGACCGTCTATCCATCGCGAGAACCCGCATCCGTCTATACACTAGTGGAAAAGAGGCCTTTGGTTGAGCCTGGAAATGGGCTTTAACACCGGTTCTGGTGTTAAAGGGGGGCATGTACCAGCGTGGCCCGTGCAGCAAAAAGGAGCCCCCCTTTAACACCGGTTCGTGGCACGAACCGGTGTTAAAGGCCCCTGCACCAGTGGCCCACGCAGCCCCCCCTTTAACACCGGTTCATAGCTTGAACCGGTGTTAAAGGGGGGGCTATATAAGACACCACAGCCCACACCCCACTCTTCCATTTTTTCACTATCTCATTTTGGAGCCTAGCAAGAGGGTGTGAAGTGTGCTAGTTTGTGTTTTTTTCGTATGCACAAGAGGTGTTCGGTGAAATGCCCGAGAGCTCAAAATAAGTTTTCTCGTTGCTCTTTCCTTCTCGGTCGAGGTCGGCAACTATCCTTTCATGTATCATTGATGTACTATATATATAAATGGTCATCTCCCTATTATTTTTTGATATATACTATATATTAATGCAGATGCACCGGCAATGGATGTACGGTGACCGCCGCACTTCCGAGTACATTACGGGCCTCAAAATTTCATCGTTGTGGCTAATGCAAACCGTGGTCACAATGGTTTTATGTGTTGTCCGTGTGTTCACTGTCAGAACAAGAAAGACTACTCAAATACCAGAACCATTCATGCCCACCTGCTTCGATCCGGTTTCATGCCCAGCTATAATTGTTGGACCAAGCACGGAGAAAAAGGGGTTGTGATGGAAGACAACGAAGAAGAAGAGGATGATGACAACTATCATAATATGTATCCTAAAAATGATGATACTGCAACGGGGGTAGATAATGAAGATCAAGAGGCAGCAGATGGGCCCGCTGATGATGATCTTGGTCGGCCCATTACTGATGCAAAGGAAGAATGTGAAAGTGAAAAGGAGAAGGAGAAGCTGGAGCAGATGTTAAAGGATCACAAAACATTGTTGTACCCAACTTGCGAAGATGGCCACACAAAGCTAGGTACCACACTGGATTTGCTGCAATGGAAGGCAGAGAACGGTGTGACTGACAGCGCATTTTCAAAGTTGTTGGTAAAAATGAAGAATCTTCTTCCAAGAAGGTTGTCTGCCCTCTAGGATTAGACGTGCAGAAGATACATGCCTGCATTAATGACTGCATCCTCTACCGCGGTGAGAAGTACGAGAATTTGGATGCATGCCCGGTATGCACTGCACTGCAGTATAAGATCAGACGAGACGATCCTGGCGATGTTGAGGGCGAGGCCCCTAGGAAGAAGGTTCCTGCCAAGGTTATGTGGTATGCTCCTATAATACCACGGTTAAAACGTCTCTTCAGAAATAAAGAGCATGCCAAGTTGTTGCGATGGCACATGGAAGACCGTAAGAAAGACGCGATGTTGAGACACCCCGCTGATGGGTCACAGTGGAGAAAAGTCGAGCGAGAGTACCCGGACTTCGCACGTGACACAAGGAACTTAAGGTTTGGTCTAAGTACAGATGGCATGAATCCTTTCGGTGAGCAGAGCTGCAGTCATAGCACCTGGCCTGTGACTCTATGTATCTATAACCTTCCTCCTTGGTTGTGTATGAAGAGGAAGTTCATTATGATGCCAGTGCTCGTCCAAGGCCCGAGGCAACCCGGCAACGACATTGATGTGTACCTAAGGCCATTAGTTGAAGAACTTTTACAGCTGTGGGCCAAACCAGGTGTACGTATGTGGGATGAGCACAAAGGGGAGCCATTTGACCTACGAGCATTGCTTTTCGTAACCATCAATGATTGGCCTGCTCTTAGTAACATTTCAGGGCAGACAAACAAGGGATACAATGCATGCACACACTGTTTAGATGAGACTGAAAGTGTATATTTGGATAAATGTAAGAAGGTTGTGTACCTAGGGTATCGTCGATTTCTTCTGAACCTGCATCTAGTAAGAAAGAAAGGCAAGCATTTCAAACGTCTGGCAGAACCCCGGAGGAAGCCTATCCACCGTACCGGTGAGGAGGTATTTGGTATGGTCAAGGACCTAGAAGTAATCTTTGGAAAAGGTCCTGGCAGTCTATCTGTTCCGAATGACGATGACGGACACGCGCCCATGTGGAAGAAGCAATCTATATTTTGGGACCTACCCTATTGGAAAGTCTTAGAGGTCCGCTCTTCAATCGACGTGATGCACGTGACGAAGAATGTTTGCGTGAACCTGCTAGGCTTCCTAGGAGTGTATGGGAAGACAAAAGATACACCGGAAGCACGGCAGGACCAGCAATGTCTGAAAGACCCTGAAGAGCCTATGCATCCTGAGAACGAGAAGGGTAAACGATGCCACTTAACTCCTGCCAGCTACGCTCTTACTAAAGCATAGAAGGAAATCTCTTTTAAATGCCTGAGCAGTATCAAGGTCCCGTCTGGCTTCTCATCGAATATAAAGGGAATAATAAATATGGCAGAGAAAAAATTCCAAAACCTGAAGTCTCATGACTGCCACGTGATTATGACACAATTGCTTCCGATTGCATTGAGGGGGCTTCTACCTGAAAATGTTCGAGTACCCATTATGAAGCTATGTGCATTCCTCAATGCAATATCTCAGAAGGTAATCGATCCAGAAAGCCTACCAGGGTTACAGACAGATGTGGCCCAATGTCTTGTCAACTTTGAGTTGGTGTTCCCACCATCCTTCTTCAATATTATGACGCATCTCCTGGTTCACCTAGTAGAAGAGATTGCCATTCTCGGTCCTGTATTTCTACACAATATGTTCCCGTTTGAGAGGTACATGGGAGTCTTAAAGAAATATGTTCATAACCGTGCTAGGCCAAAAGGAAGCATCTCCAAGGGCTATGTAACAGAGGAGGTCATTGAGTTCTGTGTTGATTTTATTCCTGACCTTAAGGCGATTGGTGTTCCAGAATCACGACATGAGGGGAGACTGCGTGTGAAAAGGCACTCTAGGATGTAAAGCAATGATATGTAGGGACGGGCATTCTCTCAATCAAGCACACTACACGGTTTTACAAAGATCTATCTTGGTTGCCCCGTATATCAATGAACACAAGAATTTAATATGCCTCAAACACCCGAGGCAGTCTAATGAATGGATTATAAGTGAACACATGGCGAGTTTTGGCGGTTGGCTGCAAAGACTTCTCACAAATAACACCATTGTTGGGGATCAGCTGTACTTGTTGGCCAGGACACCATCTTCGACTGTATGTACTTTCCAAGGGTACGAGATAAATGGGAATACATTTTACACGATAGGCCAAGATAAAAAGAGCACCAACCAAAATAGTGGTGTCTGCTTCGATGCAGCAGAAGACAATGGGCAAAAGACCACGTATTATGGGTTCATAGAGGAGATATGGGAACTTGACTATGGACCTAATTTTAAGGTCCCCTTGTTTCGATGCAAATGGGTCAAGCTAACAGGAGGGAGGGGTTGAGGTAGACAAGAAGTACGGAATGACAACGGTGGATCTCAACAATCTTATGAAGGTAGATAAGAGCATAGACGAACCATTCGTCTTAGCCAATGATGTGGCTCAGGTTTTCTATGTGAAGGACATATCTACCAAACCGAAAAAAATAAAAAATAAGCAAACAGATACATCACACGATGAGCCAAAGCGTCACATGGTTCTTTTAGGGAAAAGAAACATCGTGGGAGTGGAGGACAAGACAGACATGTCAGAAGATTATAATAAGTTTGATGAAATTCCGCCCTTCAGAGTGAAGACTGACCCAACCATCCTGTTAAACGGTGTTGATACTCCATGGTTACGGCCAACGCGATCATAAGATTGACTATATGTATTAATTGAGCCATTTTTGGCACACATATGTATCTCAACATGGAAATCAATGTAATATTTCTTCTGTTAACAAAAGGGGGGTGGCTAACCTTTAGTACCGGTTGTTGGGTGCAACCGGGACTAAAGGTGGTTTTTGTGTCATCTAACAAAACTGTCGGTGGGATAAGGACGCGCGGGTAACCTTTAGTACCTGGTGGGGGCTCAAACCGGGACTAAAGCTGTCGGTAGGATAAGGACGCATGGGTGGACTACACTGCTCGATGTAGCGCACGACACCCTGTCGGAGGAAGAAGACAAAGTAGAAGCGGCGTCGTGCCTATAAAAGGAGCATCGATACGCCATGGCAAGCAACTCAACAAGCCAACATGTATGGAGAGTTTCATCCCCATGGATGGAGGAAAGGGTTGGGAAATCTCCCGTGGCGGAACTTCTCGAAGATGCCCTTGGTGCACACGCCCTATGGAATCTTCGGAAGTTCCGCCTCGGAAAATATTTTCCTGCTAGCCCGTGAAAGACTACATCTCCGTCTCCCTGGGGTTAGAGGTATGGTGGAAGCCATGGGATAGAGTGGAGAGAGGCGGCAGATATGAGTGTAGATGTGCTATGGCAATGACCAAGCCAACATGGATGGAGAGTTTCATCCCCATGGATGGAGGAAAGGGTTTGGAAATCTCCCGTGGCGGAATTTCTCGAAGATGCCCTTGGTGCACACGCCCTATGGCATCTTCGGAAGTTCCGCCTCGGAAAATATTTTCCTGCTAGCCCATGAAAGACTCCATCTCCGCCTCCCTGGGGTTAGAGGTATGGTGAAAGCCATGGGATAGAGTGGAGAGAGGCGACAGATATAAGTCTTCTTCTGTTAACAGTATATGTATTAAATGAGCCATTTTTCTTCCTTCTATTTCTTCCCTCCATTTTTCTTCCCGCCATTTTTTCCCGCCATTTTTCTTCCCGCCATTTTTTCCCGCCATTTTTCTTCCCGCCATTTTTTCCCGCCAGTTCTTCCCTCCAGTTCTTCCCGCCAGTTCTTCACTATATATATATATGTAGGGTTGGCCTCCATTGTCATTGCACATCTCTAGACTCATATCTGCAACCTCATCACTCTTTCCTATGGCTTCCACCGTAGCACTAACCCCCAGGGAGGCGGAGGCGCTTTGCGCCTCGAACTACCCCTGCTCGCCGGGCTACTGTGTCCCCGTCGGCTGGATGCTGAGCGCCGGAGGCGTGCCGGTTCCTCCTGTCCCTCTAGGTGTGGCGCGCCGGATGGCCATCACGAACCACTACTACTTCGAGCTCACGCCGGAGCAACGGAGGAATCCCAGATGGCATCCCGACTATTTCCCTACTTGGGAAGCCTTCTTCGTGGATCGGCGTGAGAGGGCGCTCGCTAGGCACGAGGAGGACGGCCCACCTCCTCCGAACATCAACGAGGCCGGCTGTCGGCTATGGTGGCGCGGTCGGACTCTCCAGAGCGTCATGGCCTATGACACTGCCGCCGACTCTAACCCCCGTCTGCGCTACCCTCAAGTCTAGCCCACGCGTACTCAGCCTTCAAGGTTCAATTACGGCGACCCCGAAGACGACAGCAATGACGGCGGCGGCGAGTACAATGGCTACAGTGGCGAGTATTACAGGTGTAGGAAGGAGCTTGACTGAATCACTCCAACATTCCGAAACAAGTTCGGCCGATTGTTACTTAATCTGGCCATGTATCTAAATTTTCAGTTCTTTTATGTATCTTAATTTTCAGTCGTGCTTTATGTAACTTACTATTAGTTGCATTCTGTATTTTAATTCCAGTTCTATCTCCTTCACAAAATGACCTATCTCATTCGAGGTTTCTTGGCTTTCGGGTCAAATGACCAATGTTATGGCTAGAATCAAGGCATAGTTTGTGATAATATGGCCATATTGTGCATACATGTGCATCATGGCATGGCAAACAATGTTGCAAGAGGAAGTTTTCCTTTTTATCGCACCAAAAAGGCATTTTCCATTTTCCGAGCATAAAAAACAAACGGTTTTGTGAAGCAACCACCAAATGGCTAATTCAAAAAACCACCACCACATTTTACAAAAATACTAGACCACCTTATATGAACAATGTACCAACAGGGGGATCTGAAACCTTTCCGTCCACCTCTGGTGAAAAAGACAAATTCATGCTGAATCGGCAAGAAGTGGGTCAGATATGAACTACAGGTACATGACATGATGCTCATGATTTTTTACAAAAATCATTTTTAGGTTCACAATATGCTATTTTATCAAAAATCCAATGCAAGTTGAGCGAGGCTTTGTCAGATTCAAGTGTATACAAAAGATGCGGCATTTAAATATCCAATCAATTCAAAAATGTTAATACAAAATAAAATATGATTTGCTCTAATAAAATAGGGTTAGATTCCTTTTTAGATGCTTAATATTTCTTATGTTCAAAGTTTTAGGATTTGACAATTTATTTTTGTTTGAATTGAATAATCAAAATTTATATGTAAGTGTTTTAATCATTTTGAAAATTTTCATCTAAAGTAAATATAAAATGTTTTTACATGAATGGATAGATATTATTTTTCTGAAAATTATGATATATTATTCATATTTTTCTGAGTTGAAATGAATAAGATATGAATTTTCTAAATTCATATCCTATTTTTTGAATTATAAATGCCCCCACCCCTTTAATGCATGAAATAAATGCCCCCCCTTCAAAACCGGTTTCAGCCACGAACCGGTGTTAAAGGGGGGGCGCATTTATTTCGTTTCGTGCACGCACAGCCCCCCCTTTAACACCGGTTCGTGGCTGGAACCGGTGTTAAAGGGGGGTGCGGGCGCGAAACGAATCCCCCCCTTTAACACCGGTTCCAGCCACGAACCGGTGTTAAAGGGGGGGTTATAACGCGCGTGCCACCCCTTCCTTCTTCCCCCAGCCAGATCGATCGATTCTTCCCCGCCAGCCAGTCGTCGTCGCCATCCCGCGGGAGCCGCCGCCGCCACTCACTCCAGCCCCCACCGCCCCCAACCGCCGCCGCCACTCCAGCCGCCTCGCGTGTGCCCCCGGCCAGAGGTACACCCCGCCGCCCCTCCCCTTCGCTCTCCCCCGTCCGGCTGCGCGGCGGCGTGGCGCCGCCGGCCACTGTGGGCAAGCAGGCGGGCCGACGACAGCCGCGCACGCCGGCGGCGGTGCGGGCGATGCGGCCGGGCCGGCGCCCCCGGCCCGTCCAAGTTCTTTTTTTTCCATTTTTTTATTTTGTAGTATATAGTTGTAATTTTATTTGGTAGTGTAATATTATTTTGTGTGTAATATTATTTAGTAGTGTATAGTTGTAATATTATTTAGTAGCTAGTGTAATATGATTTTGTTAGTTAATTAGGGATTTAGTAGTGATTTAGTTAGGGATTTTAGTTAGGGATTTTAGTTAATTAGGGATTTAGTTAATTAGGGATTTTAGTAGTGATTTAGTTAGGGATTTTAGTTTGGGATTTTAGTAGTGATTTAGTTAGTGATTTAGTTAGGGATTTTAGTAGTGATTTAGTTAGGGATTTTAGTTAGGGATTTTAGTAGTGATTTAGTTAGTGATTTAGTTAGGGATTTTAGTAGTGATTTAGTTAGGGATTTTAGTTAGTTTATTATTAGGGCTTAGGGTTTTATTAGGGATTGGGGTTTATTAGGGATTAGGTTTAGTTAGAATACTTAGTTAATGAGGTTTAGTTTAGTTAGTGATAGGTTTAGGGTTATTGTTATTAGGGCAATATATACTTAGTGATTAAGTTACTGTTTATGTTTTATGATTGTTTATTGCTATTATTTAGTTATGCCGCGTCCATCTCGTCCGAGCCTACTGGACTCTGTCGGGGATGTCCGAGTCTAGGCTCCGCCGGGTTGGCACTGGGAGGTGCTACCTGTCGGGACTCGTACCTTGGTGAGGAATCCGGGTATCATCATTGACCCGGAGCTTCTTTGGTGGCGTCCACGAGGTCCAGGAGCGGTGCAGAGGGAGCTAGCCCCCGAGGAGGTGGTACGTCGTCGTATTAGGAAGGAGGACGAGCATGTACGGCGATAAATGTATCTTTTGGAGACTAGGTTCTCCAATATCTGGCAGGTTCACGGATCTCACCCGAGCTATTCTCCGGTGATGGTTCCTCTTCTGTGGCTGCAGAGCTCCCGTAGCATAGAACGCGGCAGCCGTGTTTGCTACTTTATCTTAATAATGTACTTTATCTTATACTTTATCCTATAATTCACCCGAGCTATTCTCCGGTGATGTATTAATAATGTACTTTATATTATACTTTATCCTATAATGCACCCGAGCTATTCTCTGGTGATGTATTAATAATGTACTTTATCTTATACTTTATCCTATAATGCACCCGAGCTATTCTCCGGTGATGTATTAATAATGTACTTTATCTTATGTACTTTATTCTACTTGTGTATTTTTGTATGAATAATATGTATATTTGTGTATGAATCCAAGTCCACTTGAATGTTTACTCTCTTACTCTAGATAATATTATTGTTTTAGAAACTATGGACCCACTTAGTAGAAACCTTGAAGAAGAAGAAATAATGGAGAACATTATCGATGAGGACACCTCACAATATCTAGACTTGGAGGGACATGATGACAACTCAAGTAGTCATGGAGAAGATGAAGACTCCGGTGAACGCAATTTAGTGATTACAAAGTCCGGCGAGGTATATGCATTGATTAAGCCTCTGCTGACTTCCACCAACAATCTTCTTCTACATGTATTAATTAACGCTTCTTTCTTCTTTTAGCCCTCTAGATCGACCAGCCAGCAACCATCTTCTTCTACGAAAAAGAGCAAGCGAGGCGCGAGCCATCGGTTGAAAGATCATGCAAAGTTCACGATCGAAGCAGTCCGTGTTGATGGCAGGCCGATGGAGCCCAAGAAGGCCGCAGACAAATTTGTATGTCAGGCTGGAGTTGTTGTTAGGGACCAAATCCCAATCATAATTGAATATTGGAATAAGCCAAAGAAGGGCGACGGTACCTTTGTCGATGAAAGATCCAAAGAAACGCTTTGGAATTCGTTGTTGGTAAATTTCACCCTTCCGCCAGAGGAGGATGAAAACAAACCGGTTATAAAGGAAAAGGTCAAAGAGTGGACTCTAAAGAAGATGGCTGACGCTTTCCGCAACTGGAAGACAAAATTGAACAAATTTGTCAAAGCTCGCGAGACTCCAGATTTCAAAGACGCATATGATGCGAAGATAAGACCTCACTGGCGCGAATTTGTGGCATACAAGGAAGGTGCTATAGCTACAAAGAGGTCAGAAACCAATACGCTAAATGCCTAGAAGAAGGAATATCACCAGAGGACAGGGTCACGTGGATACATATCTCAGAGGCCTAAGTGGGAGGAAGCAGAGAAGGCCCTGCGCGACAAAGGGATCACACCCCAGACACATGGGTGGGACCTACGTGCAAAGACTTGGTTCTACGGAATCGGGGCAAGGTTGGACCCAGAAACAGGATTGTGTATCTTCCCAACCCGCCTCCTTGCCAAACCCGTCACTGAACTCATCATGGCATACGAGGAAACAGCCGCCAGGACCTTCCATCCTGACAGAGAGAATGACCAGCTCACACGCGCCATCGATAAAAAAGAACACCCTGGACATGCACGAGGCACAGGGGGTATGACGTGGAAGGATGGGTTTGCTGAGTGGAGCGACTCTTACAGATGGCGCGGCAGAAAAGAAAAAGAGCGTACAGAGCGGATGACACAGATAGAACATGCACTTGTGGCGCTGAAGGCGCAAGTGAATGCACAACAGAGCCATCAAGCTACCGGCCCATCTCAGCGGCACGAAGAGCCTGCATTGGAAGCTGCCGGCGGCCCAGACTCTGCACAGAAAAGCAGCGTGGCTTCCACGGAGAACGTGCAGCCCACGCTTGAAATGGCGGGTCCTCGATACCCCGTGGATGAGATCACGGAGAGCGAACACGCTGAGCTGCATGTGAGATTAATGGGCTTATCCATTAAGGTGGCTGTCGGCTATGCCTTACCTCCTGTAGCTGGTGGAACTTACCACTGCCGACCGATTCCAGATGGCTATGCTATTGACGGGGTGGATGAGGTTGTGAAGGAATATGAGGAAGCATAGCTTGACCATGCTACAGGTGAAGGGGAAACTCAACTCAAATTTGCAGTGAAAGCAACCATTCTTTGGAAGAAGGAACACATCGTGCTTCCAAATTGGAGGCCACTGGCACCCCCGCCGTCTCCGCAGCGTCAGCAGTCTGAGCCGCTTTAGCCATCTCCTGTGCGGCAGCCATCTCCGGTGCTTCAGCCATCTCCTGCGCGGCAGCCATCTCCGGCGCGCCAGCCATCTCCGGCGCGCCAGCCATCTCCTGCCCGTCAGCCATCTCCGGCGCTTTAGCCATCTCCTCAGCATAAGCGGAAGAGCACTGCCACGAAGAGCATCACTAGAACTGCCACAAAGAAATCCGCAGGAAACCGTACGCCAAAGAGTTCAAAAAACTACGTCCCGCAGCCTTCCGCCAAGCCATTGCCGGTTTTACCGTGGAATCACAGCGACAAGGAGACCAATAGGATCTCGGAATAAGATGTCAAGAAATTCTTTGCACCTAGACGGGCCGAGCCAAAGGAGAAAATAGATCCGGCGGTGGTGGAGAAGTTTTACAAAAATCTTTTGAAACCTGAAACCCCACTTGTGCCGGACTACGAGCGCCAGATTTTGAAGGCGGATGCAAGGCACCGTAGGGAGACTGAAAGTAGCAGTCGTGTGGCACCCCAGAAAACAGTTCCCATGCTCCGAGAGCAGGAAAACCAATCATGCGCCCCGCTCCAAGTGTTCGACACACGGGATGCTCCTCCCATAAATGATTACGAGGCAGAGCTACAAAGAAAGGCCAATGAGATGAGGATGACTTACATTGCATACTTGAACATCATGGGAGACAACTTGCCCAAATGCGATGCCAACCCCATACAACCATGGAAGTATGGGAAGAATCTCGTCAAGAAAGAGGAGCTCAAGAATCTACCAACAAAGATGCGAAGATGGCACAAGTGGTACCTTGATTTCTGCAAGACGAGAAAGGAAGAATGGATCACGGCGCATATAAGAGATCAGATTTTCTTGTGCGGAGACGACGAGATTGCCTTCAACATTCAAGACTTGCATTTTCTATTCAATCAGAAGGAACTCGACAAAGCTGCCATCAGCCTTTATTGTGTGTAAGTACTATTTCTGTATTTTCTATCTCATCTCATTCACTTCATTAATTGCATGTATATATATATGCTCACCATATATGTATATACTATTATGCAGGAAAAAGGTTATGGAATGCATGAAAGGAGGACCTTTTGACATTGGGTTTGTTGACCCAAATAGAGTTCATGAAGAAGTGGTAAGAACCAAATCCGGGCAAACAGAAGATTTATTGCTAAGGTCTTTACTGAGACAACAAACCAAAAGGGAAATACTATTGCCTTACAACTTCTCGTGAGTACTGTTACCCTCTCTTGTACACATTCTGTTTTGGCTTACTCGATGTTAAGTGTAACTGATGATGAGTTATGCGTGCGTAGGTTCCACTTTATTCTGCTAGTCATTCAACCTGACTCAGGAAAAGTCCTTGTCATGGACTCGTTACGAAAAGAAAAAGAGCGATGGGCAGACTTTAGAGAGATGCTCCAGAGGTAATTTCAATCATATTATCGCACTAGATCGGCAACTTTCGTGACAACAAGTAATTAATTACTCCTTTATCCATTTTCTTTGCCGGACAGGGTTTGGAAAAGGTTCACGGGCAGGGCTGTGGGTGAATGGTCAGAAGAACTAAAATTTGTAGACCAAAATGTAAGTAATACTAGCTTGCTAGGTCTGCGTATCTCTTTGATTCTGCTTCCAATTCCATTATATCATGCTTTATTGATTATTATTTTGATTGAACTCTCTATTCTCGTAAAGTGCGCGCATCAGGGATACGGCAATAACTTATGTGGGTACTATGTTTGCGAGTTCATTCGCAACACGATATGTGCGACGGGCCAAGCCGCACTAGAACAACTTAGAGTAAGTAAACAAAGTACAGAATATTATTTTATTACCATCAATTGTGTTGAGTTTTATTCTTATATATATATTGACCCCATTCTTCATATATATTCAGATCGAACGGATGCGGGACCAACTCCTACCATTTGACCGCATACGAGCCATTCAAGAGGAATTGGCGGGGTTCATACTTGATGAGGTCGTCACGCCTGGCGGAGAACTCTTTAGATATCCACCAAAATGAACGTTGTATATATGCTTGAACGTGTTTGTCTTGTACTTGATGCTTCCACGTTTACGAAGAATACCACACAATGACGATGTTGTGTATAATAATAGTTGCTTAATTATTCATGTACTCGTATGTACGGATGACGATGTATGTGTATACCGCTCCCGATCGATTCCCCCTCTCCCCCCCCCCTCCCCGTCCCCGCCGCGCCGCAGAAATACGCCCAGAACGGGGCAGGGGCAGAACTCTGCCGCGGCAGAGATTTAGGCCGTTTTCCTGCCGCGGCAGAGATTTATCTCCTTTTCCTGCCGCGGCACATATGAACCGGTGTTAAAGGGGGGGCCCTGAGCCCTGCGGCAGCCTCACGTGTGCCACCCTTTAACACCGGTTTGTATAAGAACCGGTGTTAAAGGGGGGCCCCTCTAACACCGAACCCTCAACGGCGGTTCTACAACCGCTGTTAGAGGGCCCTCCAAACCGGTGTTAGAGGGGGGGTGTGCACTAGTGATACGTTCCGACGCATGGTCTACTAGCTCGTCTATCCGCATCGATAATCCAAGGTACCATGCCTTCCCTTCGAGGGTCTACGTAGCCACGTCAGGTCCTAATGGGCCTCGAGTCCGCGAAAAAACACGCACACCTAGGTTCATGATGGTATACTTCCATGTTGGCTCTCCAAGGACTCGCGTACGCGAAAATACTCGTCCACGTAGGTTCTAAGGCGCCATATCGGCTCTCGACTAGCCCTATTACCGCGATAATCCGCGCCTAGCAAGGGCTCACACTGCCACGTGCGTAGAAAAGTATCACCTAGGATTTAATAACAAATATCTTTAGTGATTCTTGTGCAGTATATTATGCGTTAACCATGGTATCATATTTGTGGTTGGTGGGGTTCCATTTGCACAGAAAAGTATCACCTAGGATTTAATAACAAATATATTTAGTGATTCTTGCACAGTATATTATGCGTTAACCATGAGTTCTATATGGCTCTCGGAAATTCAATTGGATATTCTTCCTTTCGTATGCTAACAGATACCTTTAACGGATCCGTGTTCCTACATTAGCCATGTGCATGGGTGGAAACCCATAATTTCCTAGTTACTTGTTGTCTACGATGGATTGCTCCCTTTAGGAATTTTAACCGGCGTGGCCGTTGTCCTGAGAGAGCAAAAGGGTGGGCATACAGGGTCACGGAGATGGATAGTGGTTAGCTTGGGTCCTTATATCGGGCCCTATACCAAGGAAGTGTAGACAAGCTCGCGACTTGGATGTGTAACATGGATAAGGATCTCTCATGGGTAAAGCAACGCTTCTCTGCATAATGTAAAAAAGCCGTTACTCCCTGTTCCGGGAAGGAGCTGCGGACGCAGCAGGAAAGATACTCCACAAAGTTGTAATCAACCTGTGAAGGCTGGCGAACATAGCTTTTCAGAATAAAAGCAACCTTTGAAGAAATTTTTACAAAAACCAGTATAGCCTATGACCTATGGTATGTGGCTGTAGTTAGTGCATCAAACAGTTTTTTTAATGAGCTTGCTGAGTACGCTCGTACTCAAACATACCTTCATAAGCCTTTATAGATTCTAAGGCCATCGAAGAGGTCGTCAACTCCAACAGATGCTCGGAAGGATAACTACAAGACGCTGACATTATTCGGTTAAGTCAATGGAGTCAACATCTACATCAGCTGAAGTGCAGACAAAGTACCATAATAGATAGGAAATCTAATCTCTAGACCCTATAACCTATTTTTGTAGAGCATTGTTGTAGTACCCATTGGAAGCCATATAGTTGTAGAGGTTAGCCTATTCATAGTATAGTTCTGGAGTTGTTATTTCTGGGTTTTCTTTTGTAAGATTATTCTTCCTCTTTGTACTTAAGAATTTCTTTGGATCATTTGTAAAGCTTTGAGTTGTAATCTATAGTCATGTCTTGGATCCATGATATTTATGATGTACCACTCTGAGGGATGTAATACTAGTGAAAAGGTGTTTCATTAGTGTTATGGCAACAGCTATAATATACTACATTATGCGGTGGTATGTTGGGTTTAGCAACAAATGGCTCAACCCATCTAGTGCAGCTAGCACATCTCATAGCACTTGGCCTGTGATTCGGGTTCCATACAAATTTTCACCATGGATATGCATGAAGCGAGAAAATTTTATTCTATCCCTGTTAATCCCTAGTCTGAAATCTCCTATAAAAATATAGATATTTACTTAGAGCTCTTAATTAAAGAACTTGCAGAGTTGTATGAGAAAGGTGCTAGAACATATGATGAAACCTCAGATGATTATTTCACCTTCTATGATTCATTGTTAGAGACTATTTGTGATTACCCTAGTAATGCAATGGTATCTGGTAGAAAAACAAACAAAAATGACATGTGTGCTACTTGTTTCATTCATACTGATAGCTTTATATTAAAGTATGGGAAAAAGACTTGTTACAGGGGACACCGTAGGTTCCTATCTTTTGATCACCCGTATAGGAATGAGATAGATGAGTTTTATACTAAAGTTTAGGAAAGAGGACCTCCAACACCAATTATTGGATATGACATTGATGCACAAACCACTGTTTTCAAGACAATCTTTGGAAAGTTAGAAGATCACAAGCATGCAAAGCCATCTGGAAAGCAAAAACGTGATATCATTGAGAAGGAGAACCCCTGCATGTGGCAAAAGAGATCATAATTTTTCAAACTAAATACTGGAAGGACCTTCATGTACATCATAGTCTGGATATAATGCATATTGAGAAAACGTATTTGACAACATTGTCACCACTCTACTAGATGTGAAAAATAAAATAGAGTATAACTTTGCATCTAGGCTAGATTCGCATATCCTCCAAATATATGAACCACTTCACACAACAAAGGTTAGTGATCATCGATATGATAAAATGGTCAAAACTCTTACGAGAGCAGCATGCTACAGCTTGGACACTAGCAACAAAAAAGTTTCTATCAAGTCTTGAGAAGTGCCTAGTTCCCATATGTGTGTGCATAATGTTTAGCCACCAAGGTGCAAATAGAACAAAGGAAACTAGTTGGTCTGAAGATTCATGACTCTCATGTCATAATGCAATAGATTCTTCAACTAGCCATCTAAAAAATTCTTCCATATCATGTTTGTGTAGCTTTGATTCATTTAAGCATCTTCTTCACCCATATATACTCTAAATTAATTCTCGTCGAAACTATGGAGAAGTTGAAATTTGAAATTGCTGAAACACTCTGCTTTATGGAGAAGGTTTCCCACCCTCCTTTATTTATGTCCTAGTGCATTTATGTGTGCACTTTCTAAGGGAAGCTAAGCTAGCTAGGCATGTGCAATATCGAAGCATGTGGTCAGTTGAGAGGTGTATGTCTACTTATACTCTATTAGTTGCATTCTTGTTAGCTAGCCGTAGATTTTTGTTTAGCTAGCTATAAATTTTTAATCACCTAAAAGGATATATACTTGAAGGTTGTGTCCTCGATGAGAGTCTTACCTTTTGCGCGCGATACATGAATGGTTCTCTTACTATGCATAACCAAAAGACTCGTAATAACTAAATTGATAATAAAGATGAAGATGCTAGTTGGTTTGAAATGCTATCACAGAACTAGATGAAAATGCTTGGATTCAGGTACACCAATATTTTTTTAACTACGAACACATTTCGCCATATAAAGCACTACGTGTGATATATCGTCTTTCTTATACTCATATTTTATATAGGTTAACAACTTGCATTATAATTTTACGTGTGCAGAAAACATATGGAAATTCTTACTTCTAATAGAACTATGACCAGTAAACTCCATCGACACAAAGAAACCTTACACACATGGCTAGCTGAACATGTGAGACATCGAATAACTTGGGGATAAACTTGTGAACTTTAATTTTATACAAGATACTACTGTATTACATACTAGTCTAACTCTGATGTACAATTTTGTTACTGTGCGCAGGACTCCAACATTCCAACTTAAGACGACATAATGATGTTCTTTGTGAACTAAGAATCCTGGCTAATCAACCTAATAGAATTGTGAATAGATATAGTTCTTATCAGGAGTAAATAATAGCACTAGATTGTTTGGTTCAAACTGCTATCCACGTCGTCCCGATTATTTCTAGTCGTGGGATGGAGGCCGAGAAGGACACGCAGAGACGTCGCAACTGAGACCTCCTATCCAATGAGGTGGGCCACGCTGCGGGCCAGGGTGAAAGATTCCATACCGTGGTCGTGTGTACCGCATGTTGTCGCACCACGCATCGCTAGAAGGCAGGCCGTGCGTGCAAAATGGGCCCACGGTCAGTGTATGTAGGCTCGAACGCGCGTGCTGAGAGGCGTTCCCTGCGCGATAGCGCTACGCACCCGCCGCATTGTGAGGCCCGCCGGAATCCGATGTGGCACCGTGAGCCCATGTTGGGCGCGGTTTGTCGCGGCTGTGGGCCCTTAGAGAGACGATGTGGAACCATTATCCCGTGTCGCACACGGTTTCACGCGGTCTTTCGTGGACTTAGGGCCCACCACAGGCCTATGTGGTGCCTGTAATGCCCCGGAAAATATTCGAAAATTAAATTACTTGTTATTTTTTTCTGGATCATCATGACATCATCATGTATATTGTTTCCTCTCAAAATGTTTTGTTAAAATCCCTATTTCATTTTCTAATTCTTCTCCTTCTTTATTTCAAACTAATCCCCTCTAGAGTCATTGCATGTGTTGTTTTCGAAACCACCTTGATCCACATAAACACACACACCCTAGTGGATGTGGTGATGCAACTTATGTCACATCGGTGCACCATTACATGTGACAGTTGCATCCCTATGTATTTTGGGACTTTTTAACCATGGTTTGACACCTTGATCCCCCTAGAGTCATTGCATGTGTTCTTTTCTAAACCACCTTGATCCACATGACCACAAGCTCTCCAATGTATGTGGTGATGCAACTTATGTCACAATGGTGCACCATTATATGTGGCAGTTGCATGCCTATGTGTTTTTGGGCTTTCTAATCATGGTTTGACACCTTGATCCCCTCCTAGAGTCATTGCATGTGTTATTTTCAAAACCACCTTGGTCCACATGACCATAAACACCCCAATGGACGTGGTGATGTAACTTATGTCACACTGGTGCACCATTACATGCGGCAGTTACATCCCTATGTGTTTTTGGGATTTCTGACCATGGTTTGACACCTTGATCCCCCCTAGAGTCATTGCATGTGTTATTTTCTAAAACACCTTGATCCACATGACCACAAACACACCAATGGATGTGGTGATGCAACTTATGTCACACTGGTTCGCCATTACATGTGGCAGTTGCATCCCTGTATGTTTTTGGGATTTCTGACCATGGTTTAACACCTTGACCCCCCCTAGATTCATTGCATGTGTTCTTTTCCAAAACACGTTGATCCACATGACCACAAAGACACCAATGGATGTGGTGATGCAACTTATGTCACACTGGTGCACCATTACATGTGGCAGTTGCATCCCTATGTGTTTTGGGGCTCTCTGATGATGGTTTGACACCTTGATCCCCCCTAGATTCATTGCATGTGTTCTTTTCCAAACCACCTTGATCCACATGACCACATACACCCCAATGGATGTGGTGATGCAACTTATGTCACACTGGTGCACCATTACATGTGGCAATTGCATCCATATGTATTTTTCGGCTTTCTGACCATGGTTTGACACCTTGATCCCCCCTAGAGTCATTGCATGTGTTCTTTTCTAAATCACCTTGATCCACATGACCAGAGACACCCCAATGGATGTGGTGATGATATTGATTTTTTGATACTACAGAGTTTTGCCCTCTCTTGTAGTTACAAACTCTCATAAAAGCCCAAATGTGTGCTTACTCTAGCTACTACGCCCTAATTGGTTGACACAATTGTCATGCGGATCGTGTGCATCAACTATTGATCCTTTGTGATCCAACGTGGATCGTTGCACGTGGTATGCCCTTCACATTACATCGTGAGAACGCATAGACGTCAACTTGCCATATGGCCTAGCGACCCCTTCCCCTGTTTCATATGTTGGGTTTCTAAGGGGCGCATCTCTCTCAGCAACACTTCTATGAGAAGGAACACTAAGCCATACCTTAAATAATACGTTGAGTGGTCATGTCACATTTAATATCATTTGAAAAGCCTACTAGTACTCCACAACACATGAACACGGCAACGGGTCATCCATGGGTGTTGCAGTCAATTGTCACTACATTTTAATAAGGCATATCCCATTTTTACGCACCTGCAATCTCACTTCCAACTGGGCCTCACCACAAGAAACTGTTGGAGATATGCCCAAGAGGCAATAATAAAGTGGTTATTATTATATCTTTATGTTTATGATAAATTTTACATCCCATGCTATAATTGTATTAACAGGAAACATTAATACTTGTGTGTTTTGTAAACATAAAAGAGTCCCTAGTAAGCCTCTTGTTAAACTAGCTTGTTGATTAATGGATGATCATGGTTTCCTGATCATGGGCATTGGATGTCGTTAATGACAAGATCATATCATTAGGAGAATGATGTGATGGACACACACCCATAGTAAGCATAGCATAAGATCAAGTCATTAAGTTCGTTTTGCTACAAGCTTTTCAAATGCATAGTAACCTAATCCTTTGACCATGAGGTTATGTTAATCACCATCACCGGATGGGTACTTTGATGACATCAAACGTTGCTTCGTAACTAGGTAGTTATAAAGGTGACATTGGGTATTCTGAAAGTATGTGTTGAAGCGCATGGACCAAGATTGGGATTTTTCCATCCATATGACGGATAGATATGCTCTGGGCCCTCTCGGTGGAATGTCATCTAGTTAGCTTGCAAGCATGTGACTAGGTCACAAGGGATGACATATCACGGAACGAGTAAAGAGTACTTATCAGTAACGAGGTAGAACTAGGTATGGAGACACTGACGATCAAACCTTGGATAAGTAGAGTATCACGTGACAAAGGGAATTGGTTTCGTATGTTAAATGGTTCTATCGATCACAAAGTCCTAGCCCCCTCCACTTCAAGCCCTAGCCGCCGCCTCTCTCCTCCTCCTTCCCTCTGCTCTGGCTTAGGCAAAGCCCTGCAGAATTCTCTACTCCACCACCACCACCACACCGTCGTGCTGCTGGGATTCCGTGGAGAAGATCTACTACCTCTGCTGCTCGCTGGAACGGGGAGAGGAAGGTCTGCTTCGACTCCGCACGTGTGACCGACTGCGGAAGCGCTGCCGGAACGCGACGTTGGAAGGATCGTCCACACGATATTGAGATCGGCAAGTGATCGACTACATCAACCCCGAGATCTAATCTCGTAACGCTTTCGGATCTACGAGGGTTAGTACAGATCTATCTCGTTGCACATGTCTAATAGATTAGATCTTGGCTTTTATCTAGATTAGATCTGGGTTTTGTTCGTTCTTGCGGTAGAATTTTTTTGTTTTCCATGCTACGAACCCATCAGAAACTTCCAAGCATCATTCGGAGGCCAAAGAGCTACCTGTCGCACCACCAAATGGGCCTCGAGGAGGGGGGTGCTTACTCAATATGTTGAGCTCATTGGGGAACCCCAAGAGGAAGGTATGATGAGTATAGCAACAAGTTTTCCCTTAGTTATGAAACCAAGGTTATCGAACTAGTAGGAGCAAGGAAACACCTCCAAGGTGTTGTTTCCAACTTGGAATCCTGCACAACACAATCACAGAATTTTGCCCCCAACTTACAGTGAGGTTGTCAATCTCACTGGTCTTGCTGAAAACAAAGAATTAAACGTGTTGTGTGGAAGATAGTAATTGCTTGCAGAAAGTAAATAAAATAAGTAAATAGCTTTGTAGATTGATGGTAAAAGAATGGACCGGGGTCCATAGTTCACTAGAGGTAATTCTCCTTAAGATAGATGACATGTTGGGTGAACAAATTACAGCGGGGCAATTGACAAACATCGAGAAAGCATACATGCATATACTAGTCATCTTGACTCCTATGAGATTTGGTTGGGCATTACAACATTATACATAGACCGTAATGCAACTGCATCTATGACTAATAATCCACCTTCAGGTTATCATCCGAACCCCCTCTAGTATTAAGTTGCAAGCAACATATAATTGCATTAAGCATTGTGTGTAAAGTAAACAATATGATTGTTCTATGAACAAAGGATTGTTGTTTTCTCCCTAGTAGCAACAGCACATCTAGTACCTTAGAGATTTCTGTCACTTCCCCAGATTACTAGAGGCATGAACTCACTATCGAGCATAAATACTCCCTCTTGGAGTTGCTAGCATCTACTCGGCCAAGATATCTACTAACAATGGAGAGCATGCAAGATCACAAATAACAAAGACATCATAGAATCAATAATCAATCTGAAATAGCATCTCAATATCCATCGGATCACCGCAAACACAACATGTAAGATTATAAATAGATGATCTTGATCATGAACGGAGCTCACAAGATCTAGACATGGTAGCACAAAGGAGAAGAACCAACCATCTAGCTACTACATGGACCCGTAGTCCAGGGATGAACTGGAGGCAGGCATGGTGATGAAGAAGGCCTCCAGGGTGAATTCTCCACTCTGGCAGGGTGCCGGGAAGAGCTTAAGATCCCTCCTGATCTAGGTATGGAGATGACGGCGGCTATAGACTCTTTCGTGGAATTTTGATCGGGTACTTAGGGTTTCTGTATCGGAGGCTTCTTATAGGCGAAAGGGGAGGCCGAGGGGGTGCCCTGGCACGGGCCAGGCCTGGACGCGCGGCCAGGTGGTGTGGCCGGCCCTTGGCCCCTCTCCGTCTCGTCTTCTGGCTCCGTGTCCCCCTCGGTGCAATATTGACTTTGGCTTTTGTCCCGTCCAATTCCGAGAATATTCATTTTCTGACTTTCCTAGAACCAAAAATAGCAGAAAATAGGTTGCTGGCACTGTGGCATCTTGTTAATAGGTTAGTCCAAGAAAGTATAAAAATACTCCAAAGTGTGGACAAAACATAATAAAGTAGATATAAAACAAGCATGGAACATCAAAAATTATAGATACATTTGCAACGTATCAACATCCCCAAGCTTAACTCCTTCTCGTCCTCGAGTAGGTAAGTGATAAAAAGAAAGAATAATTTTTGAGGTGACATGCACCATCATAATCTTGATCAAAGTATTTGTAGAACATTGATAGTTGGGATCATAGTACTTTAACATAGCATGAAAGATATAGTTCTAACAATAAGACATAGCAACTATGTTGTAACATGAAAAGGCACAAACAAAAGATCAATGAATAATAATGCTTTGCAAGACGTTTGTTTGTTTCACATAAAGAAAACATAATAAGAATGGTATTCAGCTTATCCCTCATAGTGTAGCAAAACATAAATGCATAGGACACCTTCAAAGTTCATAAGGGTGACTAGATACAAATAGTTTAAGAACAAGCAATATCAAAGATATGCATCAATCAACAAGTCTTGGGACAATGCACATTAAACTAAGAATGGCCACTATGCTCTCTTAATAGGTGCATAAAGATAGAAGATGGAGACTCAACATATAAGTAAAAGAAAGGCCTTCATAGAAGGAAGCAAGGATTCAAGTCTCATAAAGAGCTTCCAAAAATTATGGTACTTATTAGCTTTCAGCTCTCATTACCCCTATCATAAGCATCTTGAAGTGATTAAGGTTAAACTGAACAAACTATGGAGTATATGCTTGACAAAGTATAAGTTGGCAATCTCATGTCCCTTGAATACGAGGACCGCTCCTCATGCTACTCAAGTTTAGTTACCGGTAAGTTTTTGTCATCGTAAGTACATGTGTATCAGAGAGAACTGCCAACGGGATACCCCTTGCCCGATGATACGGAAGAATCTCCATATCAAAATGACAAGGCAAGCAGACAATAAGCATCTCAGCAATCTTCTTATTTACCATGGGAAAATGGTGCTTTTTTATCTCTTTCCTCTTTTCTCATCTCTTTTTTTCTTTTCTTTTTCTCAATCTCTATCTCTTTTTTTATAAGAAGAATGCTTCATAGACGGCTTATTATGGTTATGCTGTAGGTTTCCACCATGCTTAGGCGTGGATTAGACCAGCGGCCCAGGCGTTTCTCTAACACACATACATAACTCCATGGACTTACAAGCTCCCCTTTCATTTCACACCGACGACATCCATAAACAAAAGAGCATGATATCAACTGGGTACAATATACAAGTGCAATGTTGAAAGTGTTCCTCATGATAGCATGGTTCTGCTAATTCCCAACGTATAAGTGCAAGCATATACAACATAGACGACACAATGGTTCAAGTGTATTAAGGGCAAGAAAAGTAAAGTGTGCCATCAAGTTTGTGAGAGCTTTAATCACTAATTTTCGCATAACAAGTTTAATTCAGAAGGTAGATAGAAACATGAATATACTTGGAATAGCAAATGCTAATAGGTAGGTATGGTGGACTCTTTGGAATAACTTGGTTTTATTTGGAGTTGGATGCATGAGTGGAACTCATACTTGGTTATGGAGGCTAGCAAAAGACTGGGAGCGACCAACTAAGAGAGCAATAATGTCCATAATCATGCAAAGCGACAAAACATCATTAATTAAAGCATAAAGTGATATTACAAGTCGAAAACTAAAGGATCATAGAGGCTATGGTGACTTGGGATAGTCTTAACATGGTGTGAGCATACACCAAGTCAACCCAAATAAATCATCAAAGGAGAATACCACAATACTATGCTTTAATATGCTAAAACAACGCATGATTCTTTCAAGGCACATTAAGTAATCTCAATTGTTTATAACATGTCATGCTACAACAATTATCACTAAGCATAAATCCAAAACAATATCAAGCATGACATGACAAAGCATAGGCCATAGTCAAAAACAAGCTCCTTTTTTACCACATAAGCATGAACTTTTCCTACTCTTTTCCCATCCAAACCAATCTTATTTGAAAACTAATGTATGAATGAGGGGGTACAACCAATTTATTCAATTAAACTAAGCAAATCAAGAAAACGAAAACCAAAAACAAAAAACAAAGACGCTCCAAGAACAACACAACTGTTATGAAACAATAAAAATAAAGTGTTTGGAAGAAACCTAAAAAATTTATTAATGAAGGAGATGCCTTGGGAATCCCCAAGCTTTGACGCTTGTACTTCTTGGATATTTATTGGGGTGACACGGGGTGGCATCCCCAAGCTTGAGCTTTAGTCCATTTTTCTTCTCATTACATCATTCTTTCACTACACCTGAAATTTCTCCTTCATACAAAACTTCACACAATCTCCATTAGCAACATTAGTGTACTCAAGATAATAAGTCTTTTGGTTCAGTTCCAACACAAGTAAAACTTCCATTAAAACACAAGCAACTGAAGCACTTCCCTAAAAAATCTCAATTTCCCCAAAAATAACCCAAAAAGGAATCAACAAGAAGCAAATGCAAATAATGGCAGAAATCTGTCAAAACAGACCAGCAGGTAAAAAACAATTTTTTCGAAGACCTTCTGTTGCTCAAATCAAAATGTGTTGAACTAAATAAAGTTGGATAACAACCTGGGTCAGAAGCACAACAAATTACAGCTCAAACCGACTTACAGAGATTTTTCACGAATTTTTACAGCGAAGCACAAAAATCTGTTTCTGGACAGCAACTTTCCCAAGCATTATTTCACTCTCATTAGAGGTTACTCTTGGCACAAAAACCACACAAAAATGATAAGGAGAGGTTATTACTGAAGCAATAAGTTCCAAGACTCAACTAAAACTTTTATGTTATCTCCCAATAAGTACTTTTCTTTAACGCCTTTAAGTTAGGCATAAGAAGGAAGAAAAGAATTAAGTATTCTCAAATGAAGAGGCATTAAGATCAAATTTTGTTTTAATAGGAGAGGCAAAAGGAATCTTCTCTCTCTTCTTAGGGAAGTGTATATACCTTTCTTGAGTGGTAGTTGATATTTAATGGTGCCTTCTTTCATATCAATAATGGCACCAACAGTTCTAAGAAAAGGTCTTCCCAAAGTAATAGGACAAGAAGCATTGCATTCAACATCCAAAACATAGAAATCAATGGGGACATAGGCATTGTTAACCATAATAAGAACATCATTAATACTCCCCATGAGTTTCTTTTTAGCATTATCATCAAGTGGGACATTTAAATAACAATCTTACAATGGTGGCAAATCAAGCATTTCATAAATCTTTCTAGGCATAATAGAAACACTACTATCAAGATCACATAAAGCTTTAAGATCAAAATCATTCACTTTCATATTAATTTCATAGGAATAGAAGCTTTATGTTTCATCTTTCATATGAATAGAAGCTTTGAGATCAAAATCATTCACTATCATATTAATTCCCAACCATCTTCTAATTTCATAGGAATAGAAGCATTATGTTTCATCTTTTCTTCTTTAATTTTTATGAGAGAATCAGTAATGTGTTTTGTAAAGGCCATATTCATAGCACTAGCATTAGGACTTTTAGCAAGCTTTTGTAGGAACATAATAACTTCAGAGATATTGTAACCATCAAGATCAAAATCATAATTATCATCTAAAGTAGTAGAGCTATTGTTTCCCATATTTCGAAGAATTTCGGCATCTTTATTAGAGAAGGTTCCATTGGGTTTACTAGCTTCAAAATTAGTGGTAGTGATAGTAGAAATACTAATATTTCTAGCAATTTTATCTTCTCTTTCCCACATGCAATTCAGCAAATAGTCTAACATTTTCATCAATTCTAACTTGTATGGCATTAGTAGCAGCAAAGGGATTTTCAATAGTTTCATATTTAGCAGCCATTTTATTCAAAGAAGATTGAGCTTTAGACAATGATGCTATATTTCTTTCAGCATTAGAGAGTTTTTCCTCAATATTTTTATTGAAAGCAGTTTGTTTATTAATAAAATCTTTAAGCATAACTTCAAGTTCATAGGGTGCACTCCTATTATTGTTGTAGGAGTTTCCATAAGCATTACCATTATTGGGAGGATATTGCCTATAATTTTTATTACCAAAATTGTTCTTGTAGGCATTGTTGCTAAAATTATTATTTCTTATAAAGTTCACATCAACTTGCTCTTCTTGAGCAACCAAAGAGTCTAAGGGAACATGATTTGGATCAATATGAGCTTTCCCATTAACAAGCATAGACATAATAACATCAATTTTATCACTCAAGGAGGAGGTTTCTTCAACAGAATTTAGTTTCTTACCAAGTGGAGCTCTCTCAGTGTGCCATTCAGAATAGTTAACCATCATATTATCCAGAAGCTTTGTTGCAGCACCCAAAGTAATGGTCATAAAGGTACCTCCAGTAGTAGAATCCAGTAGATTTCTTGAAGAATAATTAAGTCCTGCATAAAAGGTTTGGATAATCATCCAAGCAGTCAGTCCATGAGTGGGACAATTATTTACCAAAGATTTCATTCTTTCCCAAGATTGAGCAACATGTTCATTATCAGATTGTTTAAATTTCATTATTTCACTTCTCATGGATATAATCTTAGCAGGAGGATAGTATTTTCCAATGAAAGCATCTTTGCATTTAGTCCAAGAATCAATAATATTTCTAGTTAGGGATTGCAACCATTCTTTAGCTTTTCCTCTCAAAGAGAAAGGAAACAATTTAAGCTTAATAATATCTCCATCTATATCCCTATGTTTTTGCATCTCACGAAGTTCAACAAAGTTATTAAGATGAGCAGCAGCATCTTCAGTAACAATACCAAAAAATTGTTCTCTCATAACAAGATTAAGTAAAGCAGGTTTAATTTTAAAGAAAGTAGCTTCGGGAACAGGTGGAGCAATAGGTGTGCACATGAAATCATTGTTGTTGGTGCTAGTGAAGTCACACAACTTAGTGTTTTCAAGAGTAGTCATTTTTTTGTGCTTTTGATAAAGAAAGCAAACTAGTGCAACTAATTTTTTTGTGTTTTTGATAAAGAAACAAGCAAACAAAGCAGAAATAAACTAAGCAAAAAAAATAAAACAAAGTAAAGAGATTGGTTATGAGGAACGCCCCTTGTGAAGATGTCCTTGACTCCCCGGCAATGGCGCCAGAAAATACTTTGATGGCGCGTGGTTGACATGGGAGCTTCTTCTTCTTCAATCCCCGGCAACAGCGCCAGAAAATAGCTTGATTTCTATGCACTTCTATTCTTGTAGACAGTTATTGGGCCTCCAAGTGCAGAGATTTGTAGAACAGCAGCAAGTTTCCCTTAAGTGGATCACCCAAGGTTTATCGAACTCAGGGAGGAAGTGGTCAAAGGTATCCTTCTCAAGCAACCCTGCAATCAAGATACAAGAAGTCTATTGTGTCCCCAACACACCCAATACACTTGTCAGGTGTATAGGTGCACTAGTTCGGTGAAGAGATAGTGAAATACAAGTGGTATGGATATAAGACAACAGTGCCAGAAAAGAGCTTGACGGGAGGAAAAGACTAAAGGCAAAAAGATGGAAGCAAGAAAACATGTAACAGATCTAGTTGCAAATGGTGTTTCAATGTTTAGAAACAAGGCCTAGGGATCATACTTTCACTAGTGAACACTCTCATATAAATATTTTCTCTTCGTGATACTACTCTGAACTACTCTTCGGTTGGACACTCTAATCCAAGGTAGGGCTATAAAAGCACTCCTCAAAGTCCTCCTTCCCCATCTAGATAACCCCACACTGTCACCTTGAGCTCTAGATGGTTCCAACAAACACCACAATTTATTAGAGACATCCAACTCCAAATATAACTCATAACAAGTATTTATGTAAACTTAGCCAAAGTGCCACACGGTGTGCACACTGTCAACTTCACACACGTGGGGATAAGAAGAGATTCATTAAAGCACTTGAGTAGCAAGGTAGATCTACTTGATTACAAAGGTCATGATCACAATATGATCATGCATAGGGATAGAGATGAACACATAGCTACCAGTAGAACCCTTTGCCTCGAGGAAGAACTACTCCCTCATCATCATGGCAATCAGCAACGGCGATGGAGATGGTGGTGGAGATCGATGGAGATGGCTCCGGGGGCACTTCCCCGTCCCGGCAGTGTGTCAGAACAGAAACTTTATGTCCCCTGAATCTCCTCTTCGGTGGCAGTGGCGCTGCGGAACTTTTCATGGCTAGAGGTTGGATTCTCTAGGGTTTTCTCATCGGGAGGCTTCTTATAGGCGAAGGGGCGATGTCAGAGGATGGACCAGGGGCCCACACCACCTGGTGGCGCGGCCAGGGGGACCTGGGCCACCACATGGTGTAGCCAGCCCCTGTCCCCTCTCCATCTCGGCTTCTGGCTCCGTGTTCCCCTCGGTGAAATACTAACTTCGGCTTTTGTCACGTCCAATTCCGAGAATATACATTTTCTGCCTTTTTTGGAACCAAAAACAGAAGAAAACGGGCAACTAGCACTGTGGCATCTTGTTAATAGGTTAGTTCTAGAAAATGTGTAAAAATACTCCAAAGTGTGGACAAAACATAAGAAAGTAGATATAAAACAAGCATAGAACATCAAAAATTATAGATATGTTTCCAACATATCAGGGGTCCCTCGAGGAAACCTAACGTCCCTGCCTTTAAAACCCATCTGTCTTCATCGTGTCCCTTGCACTCATCCACACCTCCCTCTGCCTGATCTAGCAAAACTCCATAAATCTCACCGTACAACCACCAGCCTTCTCCATTACATTTCCCCTTTTATTTATTTTATCACCAATTTTATGATCGTGTCAACATTCGTACTTAGAAATTGTGTCGCGCCCTTTGCATGCGCCAGAATCCAGTATTGACATGCATGGCCTGGGAAAAACACGACTTACGCAGCCGTCTCCACTATCCCATCACCTTAAACTCATGTGAAAACCCCAAACGCGCTGACAATGGAGAAGCAGGATGTAGTGGCCATCGTCACCTACAAGGATGCCGGAGAGGAGGCCCCCGTCTCTGTCCAGGCCCCCATCGAGGCATCGAAAGCAGCCATCGTCCTAGTCCAGGCCCCCGTCCCTGCTTCCAACCTAGTCGTCGGCGAGGAGGCCCCCGTCGTTTGCAGGCAGATCCCGCTCGACTAGGATCCCTATGATGCGGAGGAGGACATCTCTCCGAAGAACCCATACGACACCGGCATCGTTGAACCATGCTCGGAGGTAACTAGGGTTTGCTCCCCTTCCCTTGTTCTTCTCCCATTCTCATCGTTGTATGCTAGATCTTGTGTTATTAGGATTTGGTTTTTCACATTCCAAATCATTGGATGCTAGATCGATATTCTTACATCAGCTAATCCTCTTGTGTTGGATTCTAGATTGATCTTTTGTTTCGAAGAACCCGCTTGTTCGCATTCAATCCTATTTTATTTGTGCTTCCAGTTGTAGTTAATGGATTCCATATTTAATACTAGCGCTAATCTTTAGTTGGAATATGTATTCGATTTTGTTTGCGATTAGGGGATTGGGGAATTTAGCACACTCGGTTAATTTATGCAAGTAGTCAAGGGATCTTAATCGATTAATTTATGCAAATAATCAATCCCGATAATCAAGGGATCTCAATCATGTCCTTATTATCATGCATGCTACTATTTTGTTCCAACATGTGTACAAAAGCGACGTCTGCAGCGACGACAAGTCCAGGCACACCAAGACTCATCATGTGCTGAGGAGGCTGAAGTTTGCCCAGTATGATGCCTACTTCGCTGGCGGCATCTACAGGTTCCCCTTCTGCAAGAGGAAACTCGCCGCCACCGACTTCAACTACCTCGTGATGCATGCAAAGGGCTTGAGCTCCTGCAACACCAATGTCGGCGCTACCATGAACGGCAACGCCTTCTTCACTCACCACAAGGTTCTCGGCATTCACCTCCGCAACCTCCAGAAGGTGGCCATCGTAGATGGTCGCATGTCTCTGATCAAGCCCAAGGTCCCCAAGATCAAGGGAGTGGGCAACAAGAAGTGGAGGAACCGCCAGAACAAGGAGGCAGATGCCAGGAGGGGCTAAACGTGTATGTGGTTGTTGCTGTTGTAAAGTAGCTTCTTTTGTTTTTGTAGGTTGTGTGATGGCTACTGATCTAGTTCCATTGAGTTCTCTCCTGAAATACACATTTGCATTATTTGATTCCATTACTATGGAAATTGTATCCCCTTTATGTCTCACAATATTATATAGAGTTGGGTATTGCTCTCGTAGGGTAGTGTGACCAAGCCACCTATCTTCCTAGAAGTGTATTCTATGATCCATCCTTGATATTAAAATCACCAAAGTGGAAGAAATGTTTCTTGGACACCATATGTCCAGCCCAAAATTGTGAATCACCAGGTTTCCATACCACTTGAGACATAGCTTTTGAGCCAACATATTTTCTGTACATAATGGTTTGCCAAACACCTTCTTCTATGAGTAGCTTAAACAACCATTTACCGAGAAGAGCGGTATTCTAAACTTGCAAATTGTGTATTCCAAGTCCACCTTGACATTTTTGTTGGCAAACTACATTCCATTTGGCCAGTCGATATTTCTTTTTTTGCTATTTCCTTATCAAAAGAATCTTGATCGAAAACAATCCAATCTATTCAAGACACCTTTCGGTAATTGGAAAAACAAGATCATATATAGTACCATATTGCTAAGTACTGAATTTTTTTAGTACAAGTCTTCCCCCAAGAGATAGTAATTTGCCTTTCCAACTACTAAGACGCTTTTATAATCTTTCCTCTACGAGTTTCCATTCATCATTTGTGAGATGTCGATAATGAAATAGAAATTCCCAGATAGTTGATTGGAAATTGCCCTTGCCCGTAGCCAAATAAATCAGCATATATGCGAGCCTTGTTTTGGGTCTCACCAAAACAATACAGATCAATTTTATGGAAATTTATTTTTAATCCAGGAAGTTGTTCGAATGTTGATAGAATTAATTTCTTATTCTTTTCTTTTTCCAAATCATGTTCCATAAAATAAGATTGTATCGTTAGCATACTGAAGAATAGAGAGTCCAACATCCACAAGATGTGAAACTAATCCTTCGATCAGGCCATCAGCCTTTGATCTCTCAATCATGATTGCCTGCATTTCCGCCACTACATTAAATAGTATAGGCGATAATGGATCACCATATGTCAATCCTTTCTTAGTCTAGAAATATTTGCCAATATTATCATCAACTTTGATATCAACGCTACCTCTATACACAAAAGAATGTATAAGAGCACGCCACTCTTCCGAAAAACCTTTCATACGGAGTGTTTGCCTGGGCCACATGGAAGTCGCACGCATTCTCCTAGGCCATCTCCCGACCCAGCTGGCAATCCTCCAGTACCGCCCGGGCCACCACGGGCACTAGAGCCTCGTCCATCTTCCACCCCTTGGCCAACATGGAGGACGATTTGGCTGAAGGCACCATAGTGGCCTACTTGGCATGCACTGTCGGTTCCTCTCGGTCTAGCCCCGCCTAGGACATGACCACATATGCCAACACCTCATGGGTTATCCCTAGATGTGCATGCCCCGCCTAGGCCAGATCGTCGACACGGTCGGCCGGTCCCTCATGGGCTAGTTCCTGTGCAACACCGCCGCCACCCGCCTCCATAAGCACTAGACCTTGTCATTCTGACGGGACTGACCATGTAATCGAGTGACCCAACATGTTCGGTCTACACCATGCTGGTGAACCTGTCTCCTGTGATTCATGTGTCCACGCACAATAAGGTGATGCCGCATGTAGAGCCTCCTGTAACTCATATGGTGTGACACATGGTGAGGTGGTAGGCTTAGTAGCATTGTCGTCAACAAGTGTAGACTTACTTCCATGTGAAGGAGAGTCCACAGGTAAAGTAACCACCAACTCCAAACCACAAGGAGTGGTTGGGTTGGCATTGAACGTTGTAACTAGAAACGAAGGATGTGCCAACTATCGAGATGAAGATGGAGCCGAGTTTCCTTGACTATGGGGAGGAACCATAGAAGTGCCAGCCATGTTACTATGAGTAACATTTACCAGTTCTAAAGTATCCATCGCATTCTCACCAGTTTTCCCTTTACCATCATCCTCAGGATTCTCATCACTCCTCTTCCACAAAAAAGGAGTGAACTCTGGCTCAGAAATATACCCCTCTGGCTCCCTCCTTAAGTGGAATGTGTACCCTTTCAACTTAACCACATCATCCGACGAGACAAGAAACCCAAAGCATCTTGCTTCTTCATAAAAATTGTAGTGTCCAACATGGCAACCAAAATACGAACGACACCAGGCTTCTGTAGATTAACAAGATCAACATCCAAAGTAGTTTCCATGAGAGAACCAATAGCCCAAAGACCTAAAAAAGATTGCAAAGTGTGTGGCACACCCTCAACATGCAACTAGACCTGCTGAAGCTCATATTTATGGGGAACCTCCTATAACCTATATGCCGAAATAGTAATCTGAGCATTTCTAAGTGGTATGGAAACTTGAATTCCATCAAACATGTCCAAGTCCTCAAAAGAAAGGAAGCTAACCAGGAAGGCATTCTCACCATAAGGCATTGCCTCCCACTTCTAGTGTGACCCCATAGAATATCTCCGGGCAATTTGTTTCTCTACCACATCAATAATAACTGTCTGACTAGAGACTTGTACCAGAGCAATAGGTGAATGATTTGGCGCAAGATGTTCTCGAACCACACTTTCTGGGAACTGTGTAAACAAATTCTCCTCTTTTCCAATCCTATACATATATGGCGTAAGTCTTGGTTGCTCCAAAACATAGCATCGCAGTCTGGGATGGGTAGAATTTTCACAAATATAACAGCAATGCACAATGTTATAATCCTTTGAAGTATGGGTATGAACCACACACTTCTAGCACCGTACCATCTTCTTGTTTTTCTTACCAATAGTGGTTGCCTCGGCTATAGCATTTGTTCCTTGAGGAGTCACCAACTGTCCAATAGGAAGAGAAATACCTTGGACGTGCGACTGCCCATGTGGAGCATACTGATACCGTGTGCCTTGGGCTTGTGTCGGATATGGTGAAACATAAGAACCAAGTGCCTACGACTGTGGATAAACCAATTGTTGTGCTCCTGGTTGTTGACCATGAAACGACTGGATCGGTGGATATGGATTCACGATCAGCCCCTGGTTAACCTGCGGCAGTGTTTGCTTCTTTTTTCTTTCTCTTTGGGGGAACGGTCACAACAGCTGCCTCCTCCATGAAAAATTGTGTGCAGGTGGATGCCCCACCCACCATCGGCTATGTCGGGGCACCACCAAGCTGCCTGGCTTGATGCGATGAACCCAGGGCTCCATCATGTTGCTCGCCGCCGAAACCGGGAACATGCATCCTGCCATATGCGACCGACAGCTGGCCTCGATACATTGGCTGAAGCGGACGTGGCAGAGCTGGTGGTGCAGCATGAAAGACAACAGAAGGAGGAACAGGTTTGTCACATCCCAAAAAAATCCAATTTTGAAATGTGAAATAAATAAAATAAGTTGGTTGAATTGTTTGGCTTTGTTGAAATTTCTCAAAGAAAAGAAACTTTTGATTTGATTTCCCTTCAACCTTGAATTCAAAAACTTTATATGAGATTGGATAAACATGACTATCCAACATGTTAGTATTTTACTTAAACCAAATTTGAAAAGATTAATCCAACCATACTTTAAATTTTTGAGAGGGAATAAAGTGACTTCCTCACTTATGGTGGCAAGTATTAAAAAGGAATTTCACTGGCTCTTAAAAACTCTACTTTGACAATTAGATTTATAGAAAATGTTTTACCAATTGAATAGGATGAGAGAAGATAACATGACTTCTTCACTTTTGTTGGTAAGGATTTTTCTATGCTCTATAAAATGAACATATTGTGTTGGATGATTTCTTGGTTTGCATTTTTTAGGCCATCATAAAACCCTATATCCATTGCCTAAGTAGCCCTATTTGGCAATAAGGAATAACATGATTTTTGTTTGGGTGATTGACATATGGCATGCATCTATGCATTTCATAAAACATCAAAAATATTTCATCTGAAAAACACTTATGCAAAGACCCTATTTCAAATCCCTACTTTCTACCTATTAAGGTGTTTTTGAAAACTTTATGTTTGTATTTTCTAAATGGACATGAATATGATTCCCTAGTAGTCCAACATCATATATTGAATTTTAGAAACTCACATAATTTGGTTTGGATCAAATTGTATGTGAATCTAATTTTACAAAAGAAATCGGCAAATAAAAAGGATAAAGGAAAAGGAAAAAAGAAAGACAACCTAGCCTAACTGGACCGAAATGAGCCGGCCTAGTTCTAACCTACCGCGCAGCATCGTGCGTGCAAGCCAGCTAACGGCCGGCCAGTGGCCCACCTAGCAGCGAACAGAGCAGCCAGACTGCTCCACCCCTTCCGCACTCATTGACAAGCGGGACCCAGCTAGGCCGTCTCCTTCCTATGGCTGAAAACAACGCATGCACGATTCCGCTGGAACTACCGAGAAAATCTCTGATTCGTGCGCGATTCCGCCACCCCCTTGTCCAATACTTGGCCCTGTAACTACTCTTTGATCCCCTCATCTGAAACCCTCAACAAATTCATTGGTTAGGCCCTGAGGCTGTCGAATCTGGGATCGAAATCGATCCTCAACAAATTCATTGGTCAAGCCTCCATCGCATCTATCGCACCCTGCCGCCTCATTTCACCCTCCCCCTCTTCCTTCGATGCCTCTCCTCATCCCATTTTTCCATGCGCAGGTGCACTAGAGGGCCCTGGGGACACACCAGAGTGCCACTCACGCTACGGAGATCAAGCCGCCCACTGCCGTCACCTGGGAAACAAGCCTTCACTCAGTGACCACCATATTGACTGAAATCGTGCACCGCTTCTCGTGGACTACCTCACCGCCGCCAGAGCGCTCGCCACCATCGCCACCTGAGCCACCCACCGCCAACGACCTCTAGGTCTAGTGATCCAGCCGCGGAAATGGAAGCTTTTGTTCCCAGCCGCCGGATCCAATTCCGATGGCCAGATCTATCCGAGACGAGCTGAAGCTCAAGCAGAGCCGAGTCCAGTAGGAGTCAAGCCATCGATCTAGCCGCGTGCTCTCGTCCTCCGATCCAGATCCACCAGTCCAGAGTTGTCCACATACCGAGCAGGTACCGGCCACTCACAGCTCGTCGCGCCAGAATTCAAAGCTGAGTCAGTGCACAGTCAGCATCCTAGTCAGCAGAACCCAGTCAGCGCAGTCAACTGTTAAGTTAAGTTGAATTAAAAATAGTAGAAAATAATATATTATTGGATTCAGAAAACGGAGAAAAACAATAATATGCAATAAAATTTAAAATTTATAGTAGCTATATTTTTTGGAATATTTAAATCTATTTAATGGTATAAAATTCATAGAAATTAATCTACACCTCCAAATTTAGCAAATTTGATGTCTATGGATTCAGAAAATTGTAATCTACGTCATTGTACCATTAGTTGACTTTGTATCGGAACAAAATAATTATCTATAATTAAATATCATAATTGGGTATTCTGGCTATAATTTTTATTATGTGAATTATTTTAAAGTGAAACCAGTGGCAAATGAAAGCTATGAACATTGTCTACCCAGTAGCAAGGTTCCCAAAATTTTCTAAAACTATTTTGTACTGAAATTATTCAGATTCCAATAATGCCTATTTTAAGCCTTTTGATTAATAGAAAATGCCACATTGTCTATCTAGTAGCAAGGTTCCCAAATTTTTATTGAACTATTTTGTACTAAAAGTATTCAGGTTCTAATAATGCCTATTTTAAACCTTTTGATTAATAGAAAATGCATATCAAAAGTTTTTGAACTTGTTTCTATTTTCTAGCATGCATGCATATTGTTTCGTTATTTTTGTGCTACTGTTTGTTGATTGCCTTTATCTTTTCCAGTGATAGATTTGTTGGGCCACGTAGAGATAAAATAAAAAAAATCCCTACGAGGTGATCCCAAGATCTATGTGAGGTAGTAGGCCACGAGGATTACCACTAGACGCGCGGTTGCGTATTACTGATAAAGTGCGTCAATTGAATGCAGTGCAGTCATGATCTGATCCAATCCCATGATTGTTGATGTGATGATCATGCAGCAACTCTGCTAGTATCCACACATACGAGGAGGAGCGCCGATGGTGGACTGCTAGGTCTGATACGGCGGCTGGACTAAACTGGAGCTAAGGTTTCCAATGCCTGGAATGACCTAATCGTAGCCTTTAGGGAATCTATGCCCCAGTATATATAGGAAGTGAAAGTGGGCTCCACTCAATTCCGACCCATTCACTAAAGCTTATGTTAGTCGCTGCGAGTCTAACTCACTAACTTAGTCTGTGTCTGATTCAGGGCCAACCTGAATAGATTTCTGGTTCAGGTCCAACCCAAACTTACTCCCGCTCTTAAGTGTGTGACCTGACAGGCTCATGTTGACTCGGACACGATTTGAGTCTTACTCGTAATCGATCGGTGGGTAGCGGCTCATAATATACTGTGCCGACTCCCATGTACCAAAAAGTCATAATGATATACCTTCCAATGCAACTTATGTCTGAGCCCCTTTTGCCTCACGATATATCTTATCGAACTATAGACGAATAATCGCCATCCCTTAAATAGTCAGACTTTCTTCTCGATCCGAGATAAGTGATTCATCTGACTAACTTTTATAGTTAATCACCTCGTTTAACACTTAACTGAGTCGTGCATGGCCATGCTTTCCAAATCATATCACACGAGAGGGCCCAAAGAATATCTCTCTAGTTGGAGGGGAAATCCCATATTGGTCATCCACATAATGCAACTTGATTCTAAGTCATTATAACTGCCCTTTGATAGAATAACATTTAACAGAACCTAAGTCGGTGATCCACAACACGGATTGTGCAATAAGCTCAGGTCTAAGAATTACATTGATTGAGACATACAAATGACAACTTGTTCGTTGTATCTTAATATGGGTCAGTCTGACTCGCTAAACTATTTAGCTAAAGCCGTATAAGTCGTAATAGCATCACCATGTCCATAACAAGTGGAACCGAGTCATTAGCCGACTTTCACATTAGCCTAAGTTGTGTGTCTAGTATAACCTCAATGACCAAGGACATCTAGGATGAATAACATGAATATATAGTTCCACAATCGAATCACATATTCAATGATACATATCAGTAGTTCATACAAGGATAATATAATAACTTTATGAATACATCAGTAATAACATCATACATGATTGCCTCTAGGGCATATTCCCAACAAGATTGCCCAGAGTGTGATTATTATGAGTGTAACGACTGTTTGAACGATAACTACAACTAAGGCTAGTGTCACTATCATGAATCCCCTATTGTTTTCCTATGCATTTAGATTTTGGTAGATTGCATGCGTAGGAAATGATTTACCTTATATGCTATGCTATGGTGTGAGTACCTAATAGATTTTTTATAGGTCTCCCAGTTGATTTCTTGATAGCTATCGTGTTGTAGAATTGCTTAGCCATGCTATTAGTTGCGTGGGCGGTTTTCATGATACATATGTGTATGAGAAGGTTATGGTTTTGCTTAAATTAAAACCACTTAATCAATGAATCACCTAGGTGGAATGGCATTGATTGGGTCAACGAGTGTGGTTTATGGTGGGGATTGCCACCTAGGCTTTAAAGAGATAATAGACGGTCATGATTAGTAACTTCCATGTACAACCACATGTCATATGGGCTCTGACTTGACTGAGTAAGTTATGGGATTGTGTCCTACATGACTAGAAGATGTAGATGTTTATAGGATGGTATGGTCCGAGATCAGGCGCATGATTCTATTTTCTAAAGGTCTCGTCCCGGTCTTCTCTCAAAAGGGGTTGATTGGATCTTGTGGGTAAAGTGTACTAGCCTCTGTAGAGGGTTAAAACTAAGTGCTTAGTCGTGTCCCCGGTAATGGAAAATTATGAGTAACTTCTCTTGACGCATTTGAAAAGTCTCATTCATTCCAATTTCTCTAATAAACTTGATGGGTGAACTTAATGGGTTTAGGAGCACTTGAGTGACTGAATGTTTCCATAGTTTATATTAGGAGCTCTCGAGTGACTCGAGGTGTTCGTAGTTATTTTGAAGAACTAAAACTAATTTTAAAAGGTGGGAAAAATGTTACTTTACGCAAATAGCCTGAACTCCACTAGCCAAAGGTGTTAGGTTGCCAATTGTGTCCATATAACAGTGATATCTTGTCAATACAATTCAAATATATTGACCATTCGTGGCTGCAACTTTTCATGTTGTAGGTTACTCTAAGGACGAGTAAGGTTATCGTTTAGGTTACGAATATCTAATCAGCGTGTTGCCTATGCCATGATGGAGCTTTTATTTATTGTTTACTTGTTGAACTATGTTATTTGAGTTAGCTGTGAGCTAAGCAACTTTGTAATAATTGTATTCTTAGATCAATCATTGTAATAACATGACACATTAATACTCTTTTATTCATCGAAACTATGTGTGCTAGCTAATCGATCCAAGGGATTAGCGCTATAAACACATGATCCAATCTATAATGGGTTGGATCGCTTCAAGGTTGTTTCGCCACCACCCTTGGTTGCATCCCCGATAGCGGTATCCCCGGTAGCAGCATCCCCGGTGGCCCCGAGAACAGTGGCGGTCCATGAGGAGGTGGAGCGGTCGGTCCCCTAGGGTTTTGTCTATCCATCGGAGAGGATTTCATAACCACCACCACATAAGATCACCCAGACTCATGAGGAGACGAAGCAGGTGACGAAGATGATGGTGCGGGCGACAAAGATGGAACATATTGCGGTGGAGTAGATTGCGACGGGCAGAGCGATGGCAAAGCCATACGCGAGGAGAGGTGTCAACGCCCGGATTTTTAATCCCAGATGCCTGTTATGTCATACATCGCAATCCCAGGATTACCATTTTTGCGAGACATAACAGATTGGATATCACAGTACATCATCCATTACAAACCATAATAAGGTCTTACACGAATAAAGGATCTCATGATCCAGTCTTAATACAACAAGCAGTGGAATAAATAATAAGCGTAGTGGTGGGGTCCATCTTTAGGATCACAGGCAATGTTGGCGATGGAAGATAGTCCTAGTTATCATAGCCATCCTGATGTCTTTCATCTTTGTAGTCTCCTTCATAGTCTGGCCATAGGAATAGCCAGGGACAAAAGCCATGAGTACTCTTTAAGTACTCGCAAACTATCACTAATAAGTAAGGTAGTTCTAGTGGGAAATGCTAACTCTATGTTTATTTGTAAAGTTAAGTTTGAAACCTAAGCTGAGTTCAGAAACAAAGAAAGATAAAATAAAGTTCTAGAATCACTTATATTGGGAAGCTAGTGTCATAGTCACAACCCTGTTGTGGTCAAGTCAAGATTCATCATTCATTTCATAAGTCATTTTGAAAATATCTGACAACAAAACAGTATGGCCACTCCAACTGTCCATAACCGCGGACGCGGCTATTTTAATAGTTTGACACTCTACAGAGGTGGTACACTTTCACCATAAGATTCGATACATCTATTAGGGATAACCCTGAATCATCATACTTAGTATGCAGATAATCAAACATAACCTTTCCTTTACACACCCTAGTATAAGCACCTCTCCTATGAGTATGGCCTCCCAACCATGACCATCTGTCATCTTGGGAACTACATAGGTGGAAAACATTGAGAGGTAGCCTCAGCTCAAACCTCTCCCACGACGGAACTAATACTAATGCATATAAACTTCCGGCTAAGACTTACCCAATTCAGGTATTGTGGTTGTACGGTAAATTTGGAATGGTATCGCATCCGAATCCAACCATCAGTTTTTGTAAAAGGGCTAAGGCTCATGCCTCAACATTTTTATCATCATAAACCATTTGTGTTTCTCAACACATGTCAAAACATCTCAATAGAATGACTCATCATTCCAAGGTTTTCACAATTCATTTTCACCAAGTGTTCCCATCTAAAGTGACTCAAGTTTTGATTTAGCTCTAAGCTACTAAGTTAAGAGTGTTCACTAATGTGGGATGATAAGATCAATCTCATGCCATAGAATGACATCTAAGTCTAACTAGATAGGTCAAGTTTTATACTTTTTATGCTACCTTCACACAAGTAAAGAACTTTAATAAAGCAAGGAAAGTAAAAGCTTGGAAATAAAACTTGGGGTAGGTAATAGTCAAAGTGGTATAACCAAAGCATGCCTAATGCATCTTGCTTAGGTTATCTTCCTTAATTCTAGCTTGCTAACAATAGCTTGCTCAGTTTACTTGAAGTGCTAGGCTTGCCTTCGTTGGTGCAGTGGTTGAAGTTTTCTTCCTCTTCCTATTGGTAGAACTCCTCCTCCTCAAAAGTTTGGTCGGTACTATCGTCTATAAATATATACGGTATACATAATCACCAAACAATACTTAACTAGTCTACTTAACACACTAAGGCACACATTAGATGATCTATTATCATCACAAGCATCACACGGTTTTATTAACTAGCTTCATTCTTTTTATTTGAGAAAAGTAATTTCTACTCATTGAAAATAACTAAGATCTAATATTCTCCAATTAAAATATGGGATCATGTGGACACATGTCATCACCACATATTCTAACATATTGGAATGTGATTTAAAGGTTGGATCACATTTAAATAAGTTTAAGTTTAATATTTAATGATTTGACTAGAAATGCCTATATAGCATTATTTTGGTACTAGTCCAAAGTCACTGCATGCAGACCTTAATATTGATACATATTTAGATAGGTATGGTTAAATGTGATTTTTGAGAGTTGGAATCAACTCAAAGCTATTATGGTTGATTTTATAAAAATGTTTGAATGTGCAAAAGCTTATGTCTTGTTATTTTTACTAGGAGAGATCTCTAACTCTAAATGAATTAAATCCAACGGGCTTGGATAGATCTTTTCAGAGGCTTTCCAACAAAATTGGAATCACTGGTTCAGTAAATCTTCCTGAATGGATTTTTGAACTAAGGGACAGAATTTAGTTCAAACCTAAATAGAAAAATCTAGATTTGAATTACTAGGTCAGCGCGGGAAAGAAAATGGGCCGGCCCAGTGGCGCTCAGCGGCGCAGAGGGCGGCTGACAGGTTGGTCCCGCTTGTCAGTGAAACATAAAACCCAAGACGGTATCTAGCGATCTAGGCCACACGATTAGAACGCGAATCAACGGCTCACAGTCATCATCGACGACGGACTCGTTGTCGGCGAGACCGAGCCCTAAATGGCTGGTGGGGGTCTACTAGGGACGTATCAGGGCTCCAGCTAGTGTGGCGAGGCGGGCGATGGAACTGGACGGCGACGGCGGACTCAGGCGAGGTCACGGCAGGGGCTGCTGATACATTGCAAATGTATCCATAATTTTTGATGTTCCATGCTTGGTTTTATCCACTTTCTTGTGTTTTGTTCCAACTTTGGAGTACTTTTCATATGATTTTTTGGACTAACCTATTAACAAGAGCCACAGTGCCAGCTGCCTGTTTTCTGCTGTTTTTGGTTCCAGGAAAGTCAGAAAATGAATATTATCGGAATTGGACGGGACAAAAGCCAAAGTGCCTATTTTTCCGGAGGGGATCAAGTGCCATAATACGAGACAGAGAAGGGCCAGGGGCCAGCCACACCACCTGGCCGTGCGGCCAGGCTAGGCCCGTGCCAGGGGGTGGTGTGGTGGCTCCTGGCACCCCCTCGGCCTCTCCTTCCGCCTATATATTGCCCTCGGGACGACAACCCTAAGTACCCGATCAAAAACCCATGAAAGAGTCTGTAGCCGCCGTCATCTCCATCCCTAGATCGGGAGGGATCTGAAGCTCTTCCCGGCACCCTGCCGGAGAGGGGAATTCACCCTGGAGGCCTTCTTCATCACCATGCAAGCCTCCGGTGTGATGCGTGAGTATTTCATCCTTGGACTATGGATCCATGTAGTAGCTAGATGGTTGGTTCTCCTCCTTTGGGCTTTCATGTTTAGATCTTATGAGCTCCGTTCATGATCAATATCATCTATTTGTATTCATACATGTTGTGTTTGTGGGGATCCGATGGATATTGAGATGCTATTTCAGATTGATTGATTCTATCATGTATTTGTTATTTGAGATATTGCATGCTTTTTGTTGTTAGTAGCTATCTTGGCCAAGTAGATGCTAGCAACTCCAAGAGTTAGTATTTATGCTCGATAGTGGGTTCATGCCTCTGGTAATGTGGGGAAGTGGCAGAAATCTCTAAGGTACTAGATGTGTTGTTGTTACTAGGGAGAAAACAACAATCCTTTGTTCATAGAACAATCGTATTGTTTACTTTACACGCAGTTCGTAAAGCAATAATCTGTTGCTTGCAACTTAATACTGGAGGGGGTTCGTATGATAACCTGAAGGTGGATTATTAGTCATAGATGCAGTTGGATGGCGGTCTATGTATTATGTCGTAATGCCCAATCAAGTCTCAAAGGAGTCAAGATGATTAGTATATGCATGTATTTCTTTCTCGGTGTTTGTCAATTGCCCCGCTGTAATTTGTTCACCCAGCATGTTACCTATCTAAGGAGAGCCACCTCTAGTGAACTATGGATCCCGGTCCTTGTCTTTTATATACAATCTACAATTTTTTACTGCTTTGTGTTTACTTTCTGCAAACTTTTACTTCTTTACATTCGATACGTTTAATCCTTTGTTTTCTGCAAAACACGGTGAGATTGACAACCTCATCGCAAGTTGGGGACAAAGTTCTGTGGTTGTGTTGTGCAGGTCTCCACGTTGCTACTAGCACCGGTAGTGCGCCCTGCCAAAGCTCAGCTAGTAACACCTTTGAGGTTTTTCCTTGCTCCTACTAGTTCGATTAAACCTTGGTTTCATAAATGAGGGAAACTTGCTGCTGTGCTCATCATACCTTCCTCTTGGGGTGCCCAACGAGCTCTACATCAACCATGAGCCATCAACACTTTTCTGGTCGCCGTGCATTGATCCATCAAGCATTTTTCTGCTGTCGTTGCCTGGGAGTCAAGGACATCTTCACAAGGGGTGTCCCTCATAACCAATCTCTTTACTTTGTTGTTTTTGTTTTGCTTAGTTTCTTTTTGCTTTGTTTGCTTGTTTTGTTCTTCAAAAAAACACAAAAAAAATAGTTTTACTAGTTTGCCTTCTTTATCAAAAACACAAAAAAAATAAGTCTCCTTTAGTTGTCACCCCTTCCTTAGCTCACCATGTTGATCCCTACATTCACCTTGAAATACCTTTGAATTGGTAGTGGTTCTATAATTGGAAAAGATAATATTGAAGAATTCTTTAATCATGTTAGCAAACATGAAGATACTGAGGATAGATCCCTTGTAGGACTCGCTCCAAATTATGAGATTGCTGCAGCTTCTTTAATTCACATGTTAGAAGCAAGGTTTGTTAACCTCAACCCCTTAATGCAAGTAATGTTTCTTAAGCTTAAAGAAATTGAGGATCCTGAAAAGAGGGATTTTATTCTAGAAACTTTGTTTAAGGAGTTCTATGATGTTGCCAAGGAAGCTAGAAAAGTTTTTGAACATTTCAATATGCTAGGCTCATGTGTAGATGTTGTTGGTACACGAGGAAAGATGAACAAAACCGAACCTAATGGGGAGGAACCTAACATACCAATACCCTTTAAACTAGTAGCAATACATGATGCCATAGAAAAGAATCTTGATTGGATTGTTCCTGCAAACCCTTTTGATGAGAATAGTGAACCCAAGATCATTGAGAGAGGATCCTATAGAACTTATTTGGATGATATACCTTGCCTTGTTGAAAATATTTCTGGTATTGATCTTAATGCTTCTTCATTTGAGAACACTTGATTCTTTCTTTGCTTCTTATGCCTAACTTAAAGGCGTTAAAAGAAAAGTACTTGTTGGGAGATAACCCAAGAGTTTTAGATGAGTCTTGGAAGTTATTACTTCAGTAATAACCTCTCCTTATCCTTTTTATTTGCTTTTTGTGCCAAGAGTAACCTCTAATGAGAGTGAAGTAATGATTGGGAAAGTTGTTGTCCCGAAACAGATTCTTGTGCTTCACCGTAAAACTTCGTGAGAGCGCTCTCTATGTCGGATTGAGCTGTAATTTTTTGTGCTTCTGCCCCAGGTTGTTATATAACTTTCGTTAGTTCAACACTTTTTGATTTGAGCAACAGAAGGTCTTCGAAAAAATTCGTATTTACCTGCTGGTCTGTTTTGACAGATTTCTGCCATTTTCTGCATTTCCTTCTTGTGGGTTCCTTCTTGAGTTCTTTTGAGGAATTGAGCTTTTTGAGGGAATTACTACAGTAGCTAGTGTTCTAATGGAAGTTTATTTGGTGTTAGAACTGAACCTTAATACTTATTTATCTTAAGTGCACTAATGTTGCTAATGAGATTGTGTGAAGTTTTGTATGAAGGAAAAATTTCAGGTGTATGGAAGGAATGAGTAATGAGATGAAGGATGGACTAAAGCTCAAGCTTGGGGATGCCACGCGTGTCACCCAAGAAATATCTAAGAAGTACAAGAGTCAAAGCTTGGGGATGCCCAAGGCATCCCCTTCTTCATCAATAAAAATCACAGGTTTCTTCCAAACGCTTCATTTTTATTGTTTCATGCACAGTTGTGTTGTTCTTGGAGCGTCTTCTTTTTCGTTTTCGTTTTGGTTTTTAGTTTGCTTGGTTTTCTTAGTTTTCTGAATAAATTGGTTGGACTCCTCTTTTATACATTGGTTTGCAAATAGTTTGGTTTGGTTTGGAAAAGAGCAGGAAAGTTCATACTTTTGTGGTAAAAAGAGCTCGTTTTTGACTGTGGCCTATGCTTTGTCATGTCATGCTTGATATTTTTTGGCTTTATGCTTAGTATTATTTGCTGTAGCATGACTTGTTATAAACAATTGAGATTGCTTAATGTGCCTTGGATGAATCATGCGTTGTTTTAGCATATTAAAGCATAGTATAGTGGTATTCTCCTTTGATGCTTTATTTGGGTTGACTTGGCGCATGCTCACACCATGTTATGACTATCCAAAGTCACCATAGCCTTTATGATCCTTTAGTTTTCAACTTGTACTATCACTTTATGCTTTGATCAATGATGTTTTGTCGCTCTGCATGATTATGGCCATTATTGCTCTCTTAGTTTGTCGCTCCCAGTCTTTTGCTAGCCTCCACAACCAAGTATGAGTTCCAATCATGCATCCAACTCCCTAAACCAAGTTATTCCAAAGATTCCACCATACCTACCTACTAGCTTATGCTATTCCAAGTATATTCATGCTTGGGGATGTTGATACATTGCAAATGTATCCATAATTTTTGATGTTCCATGCTTGGTTTTATCCACTTTCTTGTGTTTTGTTCCAACTTTGGAGTACTTTTCATATGATTTCTTGGACTAACCTATTAACAAGAGCCACAGTGCCAACTTCCTGTTTTCTGCTGTTTTTGGTTCTAGGAAAGTCAAAAAATGAATATTCTCGGAATTGGACGGGACAAAAGCCAAAGTGCCTATTTTTCCGGAGGGGATCAAATGCCAGAATACGAGACGGAGATGGGACAGGGGCTGGCCACACCACCTTGCCGCACGGCCAGGCTAGGCCCACGCCAGGGGGTGGTGTGGTGGCTCCCGGCACCCCCTCGGCCTCTCCTTCCGCCTATATATTGCTCTCGAGATGAAAACCCTAAGTACCCGATCAAAAATCCACGAAACAGTCTGTAGCCGCCGTCATCTCCATCCCTAGATCGGGAGGGATCTGAAGCTCTTCCTGGCACCCTGCCGGAGAGGGGAATTCACCCTGGAGGCCTTCTTCATCACCATGCAAGCCTCCGGTGTGATGCGTGAGTAGTTCATCCTTGGACTACGGATCCATGTAGTAGCTAGATGGTTGGTTCTCCTCCTTTTTGCTTTCATGTTTAGATCTTGTGAGCTCCCTTCATGATCAAAATCATCTATTTGTATTCATACATGTTGTGTTTACGGGGATCCGATGGATATTGAGATGCTATTTCAGATCGATTATTGATTCTATCATGTCTTTGTTATTTGAGATCTTGCATGCTTTCCGTTGTTAGTAGCTATCTTGGCCAAGTAGATGCTAGCAACTCCAAGAGTTAGTATTTATGCTCGATAGTGGGTTCATGCCTCTGGTAATCTGGGGAAGTGACAGAAATCTCTAAGGTACTAGATGTGCTGTTGCTACTAGGGAGAAAACAACAATCCTTTGTTCATAGAACAATCGTATTGTTTACTTTACACGTAGTTCGTAAAGCAATAATCTATTGCTTGCAACTTAATACTAGAGGGGGTTCGGATGATAACCTGAAGGTGGATTATTAGTCATAGATGCAGTTGGATGGCGGTCTATGTATTATGTTGTAATGCCCAATCAAGTCTCAAAGGAGTCAAGATGATTAGTATATGCATGTATTGCTTTCTCGGTGTTTGTCAATTGCCCCGCTGTAATTTGTTCACCCAGCATGTTACCTATCTAAGGAGAGCCACCTCTAGTGAACTATGGATCCCGGTCCTTGTCTTTTATATACAATCTACAATCTTTTACTGCTTTGGGTTTACTTTCTACAAACTTTTACTTCTTTCCATTCGATACGTTTAATCCTTTGTTTTCCACAAAACACGGTGAGATTGACAACCTCATCGCAAGTTGGGGACAAAGTTCTGTGGTTGTGTTGTGCAGGTCGCCACGTTGCTACTAGCACCGGTAGTGCGCCCTGCCAAAGCTCAGCTAGTAACACCTTTGAGGTGTTTCCTTGCTCCTACTGGTTCGATTAAACCTTGGTTTCATAACTGAGGGCAACTTGCTGATGTGCTCATCATACCTTCCTCTTGGGGTTCTCAACGAGCTCTACATCAACCGTGAGCCATCAACACTTTTCTGCGCGCCGTGCATTGAGCCATCAGCTGTGGTGGACGGAATCAACGGCAGCTTCTCCTCCTCTGCAGCGGGCTTCTCCGGTGCAATTCCAGCGAACTAAGGCTCGAGCGGCTCCGGCGAGAGGTGGGGAAGGATCAATGGTGAGAGGGAAGTTGAGTGGTGTGAAGAAATGGTGTTGGGTAGGGCTCCTTATATAGGCTCGACAAGAGGACCGAGGGAGCGACGGCGAGCTCCTCGTCGAGCTCGTCGATGATAACGATATAGGGCCCTATCGGCATGGGCGGCGTAGGCGGACAGTGGCTTGCCTCCTGGCGGTGCTCTACGGCTTAATGGCGCGGCTAGGGCGGTGGCGTTTGGTCGGGAGCGTTGCGCGCTCTGGGAGACAGAGGCGATGCTCGACGCGGCGCACGGCGACTGTGGGTCACGCGGCAGTGCACGGCTGTGTCTGGCGGGGTGTTGGGGTCAAGGCGAAGCGGCGTGCGCGGTTTGCGGTCAAGGCGCGGTCTGTGGCGTGCTGGCGGTGACGGCGCTCTGGCGCGCACTAGCTGCAAGCAGAGAGAAAGGGCGGCGAGGCTGGGGAGTGGTCCAGGGGTTAGCAATGGCCGTGGGGTGGACCGTGGGCGGCGTTAGGGTTGGGCGGAGCTAGGGTACTTGCTGGTTTGGCGCGGCGCGGTCCCTGGCACGTTGCCCGCTTCTGGCCGGCGGTGACCATAAAGTGGCGGCAATCCACTGCTGCTCTAGGCCGGTTAGTAGCTTAGTTATGTGCTGGTTAGAGTTAGGGGAGACAAGGGTACCAAATGTGATGGGTTCGTAGCATGGAAAACAAAAAAATTCTACCGCAAGAACGAACAAAACCCAGATCTAATCTAGATAAAAGCCAAGATCTAATCTACTAGACATGAGCAACGAGATAGATCGATACTAACCCTCGTAGAACCGAAAGCATTAACGAGATTAGATCTCGTGGATGATGTAGTCGATCACTTGCCGATCTCAAGATCGTGTGGACGATCCTTCCGGCGCCGCGTACCGGCAGCGCTTCCACAGACGGTCACACGTGCGGAGTCGAAGCAGACCTTCCTCTCCCCGTTCCAGCGAACAGCGGAGGTAGTAGATCTTCTCCACGGAATCCTAGCAGCACGACGGCGTGGTGGTGGTGGTGGAGGTGATAATTCTGCATGGCTTCGCCTATGCCTGTGCAGAAGAATCATGGAGGAGAGAGGCGGCTGAGAGAGACTGTTATGAGACAAGGTGCAAGAGGAGGCGCCCCCTCCCTTCTATTTTAGGACTCCCCTCCTTGGGCCGGCGGTGGGAAGGGGGGAGGAATCCTCCTCCCCCACGAATCCGTGTCTAGCCCCACTTGGACTCCTTGATCCCTTTCTTGGTTTTCAAGTAAACTCCAAGAAATACTCTAGAACCTTCCAGAACATTCTGAAACCTTCTAGAATCTCCATACAAACACTCCGGAACATTTCCTAACTTAGAAAATGATCCCCAATATATGAATCTTATTCTCCGGACCATTCCGGATCTCCTCGTGATGTCCCGGATCCATTCCGAGACTCCGAACAACATTCGGTCTCCAACACAAATTCCATATCTACTTAAAACAACTTCGAACCTTAAGTGTGTCACCCTACGGTTCGTGAATATGCAGACATGATGAAGACACCTCTCCCATCAATAACCATCAGCGGGATCTGGAGATCCATAACGGCTCCCACATACTCAACGATTACTTCGTGATCGATTGAACCAATTAACATACGAAACCAATTCCCTTTGTCTCACGATATTCTACTTATCCGAGGTTTGATCGTCGGTATCTTCATACCTAGTTCTTCCTCGTTACTGATAAGTACTCTTTACTTGTTCCATGTTATGTCATCCCTTGTGACCCAGTCACATGCTTGCAAGCTATCTAGATGACATTCCACCGAGAGGGCCTAGAGTATATCTATCCGTCATATGGATGGACAAATCCCAATCTTGGTCTATGCGCTTCAACACATACTTTCAGAATACCCAATGACACCTTTATAACCGCCCAGTTACGAAGCGGCGTTTGATGTTATCAAAGTACCCATCTGGTGATGGTGATTAACATAACCTCATGGTCGAAGGATTAGGTTACTATGTATTTCAAAGCTTACAGCAATACGAACTTAATGACTTGATCTTATGCTATGCTTACTATGGGTGTGTGTCCATCACATCATTCTCCTAATGATATAACCTTGTTATTAATGACATCCAATGTCCATGATCAGGAAACCATGATCATCTATTAATCAACAAGCTAGTTTAACAAGAGGCTTACTAGGGACTCTTTTATGTTTACAAAACACACAAGTATTAATGTTTCCGGTTAATACAATTATAGCATGGGATGTAAACATTTATCATAAACATAAAGATATAATAATAACCACTTTATTATTGCCTCTTGGGCATATCTCCAACAAAATGGAGGTCAAAAACTCGACAAGGCATTGATCAAGCAATAGTGTTTGTTAGGCAGAAAAATGGTGCATGCCACATGTTTGATCAAATGGCCGCAAGAACAAAAGTTTTGAATTTTGGTATGAATTTTGGTGGATTTGTTGATCACATGCTTAAGCATCTAGGTTTGCTTGGGATTTGAAAATGGAGTTCATTTGAGTGGTTTTTGAGTAAGTGTGATCTTGATACCTACACCAGATTCAATTTTCAATTGTCATTTAAATTTAGTGTTTGAAATTTTTGGGATGAAACAAAGTGGACCTTGGCACATCACTACTTGTACTAGCAAGGGGTGCAAAGAACCACAATTGTTTCTGATAAGATTTGAGTTCTAGGAATAGCCAAAGTAGGCATGGTGATTAAAATGGCACAAATGACCATTTCCTTCTTTTATTCATTTTGATTTGTTTTTCTTTGGGATTTGTTTGGGAATGATCTAGATGATGTTTAATTCACCTTAGAATCATTTTACAACCAATGGATCACACAAATATGGCAATTCAAATCAACTCCTAAATTAAATGCACACAGATATGAATGCTTAATTATTTTAAATGGAAAAGTTTTTGTTAACCCTAATTTTGCTGATTTGGATCTTAATTACCTTGGATTATAGTTTTGGGATGTTACAAACCTTCCCCCCTTAAACAAAATCTCGTCCTGAGATTTACGAAAGAAAACTAGGAACTAAAGAGATCTGGGAACTCTGTCCTAATGTAATCTTCTCGCTCCCAATTGGCTTCCTCTTCGGTATGGTTTCTCCATTGAATCTTGAGAAATTTGATATTCCTTGTCCTGGTGGTTCTATAAGCTTCCTCTAGGATACGGATGGTCACTTCACGATATGGCAGGTCCTTGTTGATATCAACGGCTCGGTGATCGATGTTCTTAAATACTTCAGTCTTCTCCGGCACTTCTAAGCATTTGCGAAGTAACGAGATATGGAACACATTATGGATGGCTGACATCTCCTCTGGTAGTTCTAGTTGATACGATACTTCTCCTCGACGGTTCAGAATCTTGAAGGGCCCGATATATCTGGGGGCTAACTTTCCTTTCAGACTAAAGCATTGTGTTCCCTTCAATGGTGAAACCTTGAGATATACAAAATCTCCGACATTGAAAGTTAGGTCTCTCCTTCTCTTGTCAGCATAACTCTTCTGCCTGGATTGGGCGGTCTTGAGGTGTTCACGGACTTTGTGAACCTTCTCTTCGGCTTCCCGGAGAATGTCGGGTCCAAAGATCTGACTCTCTCCTACTTGCGACCAATTCAAAGGGGTGCGACACTTTCTTACGTATAGGAACTCAATGGTGCCATTTGCAAACTAGCTTGATAACTGTTGTTATATGAGAATTCTGCGAAAGGCAGGCAGTCTTCCCATTTTGATCCGTATTCTAACACACAAGCTCTCAACATATCTTCTAGGATTTGGTTAACTCTCTCAGTCTGTCCATCAGTTTGCGGGTGATAAGCGGTGCTGAAATTCAACTTGGTTCCCAATCCTTCCTATACTTTCTGCCAAAATCTCGAGGTAAACTGGGTTCCTCGATCTGATACTATGGTCTTGGGGGTTCCATGCAGACTAACAATTCTAGTAATATACAGCTCTGCTAGCTTCGAACTCTGGTAGGTTGTCTTGACAGGTATAAAGTGAGCTAACTTGGATAGTCTATCAACGATGACCCAGATTGAGTCATTTCCCCTACTAGAAGTAGGCAAACCGGTGATAAAGTCCATTCCGACAGAATCCCATTTCCATTCCGGAATCTGCAATGGTTGCAATAGTCCTGCGGGTCTCTGATGCTCTGCTTTGACTCTTTGACAGATGTCACACTTAGCGATGTAGCTTCCGATTTCTCTCTTCATCTTGTGTCACCAAAATTGCTCTTTCAAATCTTGATACATATTCGTTCCTCCGGGGTGGATAGAATAAAGAGTATCATGAGCTTCTTGCATGATAACTTGCTTTAGCTCCGAATCTGCTGGCACACAGATACGTCCTTTGTACCACAGAACTCCTTCTTCATCTTCGGTGAATCCAGGTACCTTTCCTGTACCAATACGACGTTTGATTCCGTCGATACTTTCATTTCCCTTTTGGGCTTCCTTGATTTGGCTAATCAAAGTGGGTTAAAGTTCAATGCTAGCTAATAATCCTTTGCTAACTAGCTCAGTTCTAAACTACTCCAACTCCTCATACAAACTTGGTTGCTTCTCCTTGATCATGGTGTTTAGCCTACATGGCAATCTACTAAGAGCATCCGCTACCACATTGGCTTTGTCAGGGTGATAGTGAATGTCAAGGTCATAATCCTTGATTAACTCTATCCATCTCCTTTGCCTCATATTCAGCTCCTTCTGAGTGAAAATATACTTCAAGCTTTTGTGATCTGAGTAAATCTCACAGCGATTACCCATCAGATAATGACGCCATGTCTTCAATGCCAAAACTACGGCTGCTAATTCAACATAATGGGTCGGATAGTTCTGCTCATGCTGCTTCAGTTGTCGAGATAGATAAGCGATGACTTTGCCTTCTTGCATCAATACACATCCAAGACCAATCTTGGATGCATCACAATACACATCAAATGGCTTCTTGATTTCTGGCATGATCAATATTAGGGCTGAAATCAATCTCTTCTTTAGCTCTTGGAAACTGGCTTCACATTTGTCGATCCATTCAAACTTCTTGTCCTTCTTCAACAATTGAGTCATGGGTCGGCGATGCTTGAAAATCCTTCGACGAACTTGCGGTAATATCTTGCTAATCCGAGAAATGCACGGACTTGGGTTTGAGTGGTTGGGGCTTCCCATTCTTCGACATCTTTGATCTTGGCGGGGTCAACAGAGACTCCTCCGGCAGACACAATATGTCCTAGGAATCCTACTTCTTTCAGCCAAAACTCACACTTGCTGAACTTGGCATACAGTCGATGCTCTCTTAGGGTTTCTAGGATGATTCTCAGATGTTGCTCATGCTCTTCTTCTGACTTGGAGTAGATAAGGATATCATCGATAAACACAATGACAAACTTATCTAGGAAATTCATAAAGATCTTATTCATGAGATTCATGAAATAAGCAGGGGCATTGGTTAATCCAAAAGACATGACCGTATACTCGTATAAACCATAGCGAGTAGTAAAGGCAGTCTTCGGAATATCCGTTGCACGAATCTTAAGTTGGTGATAACCAGTCCTAAGATCAATCTTTGAGAATACCTAGGCACCAGTCAGCTGATCAAATAGATCTTCTATCTTTGGCAAAGGGTACTTGTTTTTGATGGTGACGTCATTCAGCTTTCTGTAATCGGTGAACAAACGGTTGCCTCCATCTTTCTTGTCGACGAATAACATTGGTGGTCTCCATGGTGATGCGCTTGGTTGAATCAAGCCTGTTGCTAACATAGCATCCAACTGCTTCTTAAATTCTACTAACTCTGAGGGGTTCATGCTATAGGGTCTCTGGGCTACGGGTCCGGTTCCGGGGATTAGTTCAATAATGAACTCAATATCCCTATCCGGGGGCATACCTAGCAATTCATCTGGGAATATGTTGGGGTATTCACAGACTACTCGGACTTGGTCTATGGTGGGTAGGGATAGACTCTTGTTGCACTTGAATTGACGGGGTAAGGTTTCAGATATATGCTCTAATGTTACTCCAGAGCTACTGGTCATGGTGATGGCTTTCTTAGCACAGTCTATCAGTCCTTTATGCTTTGACATCCAATCCATACCTAGTACTACTTCCAATCTTTTGGTTCCAAGTACTATTAGGTTGGCATAAAAATCTATCCCATGTATTCTGATAGGCACATCTTTGCAAATTTTTCTAGCTTTTGTAGTTGAACCCGAGATTTGAACTATCGTGACATGCGTCAAGTTGGTTGGTTGAATCTTACTAGTGCATGCAAATTCTTCGGTGACAAATGAATGCGATGCTCTAGAATCAAACAACACTCTTGCTAAAACTGAGTTGACAGAAAACATACCCAGCACTACATCTGGCGCTTCTTTGGCTTCTTCGGCGTTCATGTGGAAGAGACGGCCATTGCGGTTGTGAGGGTTCCCTGGGGCAAATCTTCTCCCTGGTTGAACATGACACTGCTGTTGAGCTGGGGCATTCACATTGGAAGTGGCGACAGTCTTCTTGGGGCACTCATTGGAATAGTGACCCTTCACTCCACACTCGAAACAAGTTATTTGGGACTTGTCTTTAGCTGTGACGGGCACAACATTGCTTCCAGTTCTGGGTGCAGTGTTGTTGTTGTTGTTGTTGCTCTTGGCAGGTGCACGGTTGAAATTGTTGGTGTTACCGAGGTTGTTGTTTCCTCTAGACTTCACATTGCCTCCGGTAGGGTTGGGGTAGCTTGGGCGAGACATTGGGGGTCGGTTGTTTCTTGGTGCAAATCCAGCAGACGGGTTGGGACGGTACTTCTGGTGACTGTTGGGTCCAGCTTGGTGCATCATACGATGTTTGCGGTTGTCGTTTGCCTGGTTAATCTTCCCTTCCATCTGAATGGCAGAGTCGACTAGCTCTTCGAGATCCTCGAAGCGGATGTTGACGAGGACAGTCTGCATCTCGTCATGCAGTCCGTTCAGGAATCTCTCCTTCTTCTTGGCCTCCGTGTTGATCTCATCAGGTGCGTACCTGGCAAGCGACAGGAATCTGTCACGGTACTCCACTACAGTCATTCTGCCTTACTTCAACTCTCTGAATTCATCCCTCATTCTGGTGACTAAGCCCTGTGGCACGTGGGTGCGACTAAACTTGATTTTGAAGGCTTCCCATGTCATCACTTGACCATGGTTCATCAGGTGGATGCTATTCCATCAGGCTCTTGCGTCTCCTGCCAAGTAGTGGGTGGTAAAGAGAACTTTCTCGTTGTCATCAACTCTGGCTACTTCCAAATTGTTCTCCATTGTCTGCAACCAGTCATCAGCAGGGTTCTCTGAAGTACTAAAGATTGGGGGATTGGTACTCTGGAAATTTTTCAGCTTGGATCCGTGATGATCCTGATTTCCATGCCCTTGGTTGTTTTGGGCCATCTGGGCGATCTGCTGCAGTGTTGCTAAGTTGGCATGGTGCTCTGCCCTGCTTGCTTCACGGTTTGCAACTAACATTTGCATAATCTGTAGCATTGGGTCTTGCGATGATCTGCTCCCTCTGGGGTTTCCACGAGTCATCTGAAGATTGCGGTACATAAAGGGGTAAGAGGGAAAGTTCTAAGGTTCATGGTTTTGGTTTCAAAGCTAAAACTTTGAGTTTGACTCAGGTTTTGCAACTAACTCCATTTCATTCCTTCAAGCAAGAACACGATACAATCACACACACCACAACAACAAAGGAAAACAGATGGTTTTAAGAACCATTCTACAAGCTACGATACAATGGGACCGATACATCTCATGCTACGATAGTGATCTAGTGCATCTACTCATCATCGATGAAGTTGGAGTCCTCATCGTTAGTTTAGAAGTCCATGGCATCCTCCTCCAGAAAGTCATCATCATTGCCGAGGTAAGAATCCATATATCCCTCAATGTCTTCACCTTCCTCTTCTTCTTCCTTTGCTGCAAGTTGAGCTTCTTGCTCCTTGATGGTCTACTCGAGGTCGGCCACCTTCTTGCGAAGACAGGCGATGGTGCGATCCTTCTTTTCACGCTAGAGGCAAAGAGACTGACGGTCCTGGACAAGCAGTGAGAAAGTCTGGGCCTTCTGGGCAGCAATGGCACGGTTGTGGTTGGCAAACTCCCTAGCATTGTCCAATTCCTTCTGGCGATCGTACAACAGGAAGTCAAGGTTCTCCACTTGACGCTTCAACTCCGGGTGACTTGGCATCTCCATTGGCATTCCCATGAAGTCATGCCTTGCATAGTGCGCAAAGCGGGTTCCTTGGATTTGGTTGACACTGAGGGCACATAGATGTGCGAGAGCTTCATGCATTGCCCTGGCTAACCCATCTAGCCAGTTGTTCTCTCTTACGGAGAACTGGATTCTCCCAGACGTTGGTGCTTCTATGTTTCCTCGAAGATCAGCGGTGACTAGCCATTGTAAATCTCCTCCTGGGGGTCCAGGAAGTTGATCTCCAAGAAACTCCTGATGTGGGCGTCCCAATAACTCAGACAGTGAATCTAGATCCCTCTTGAAGATCAGTTGGCCTCCATTGCCCAACTGGTAGAACTTGTTGAACTGAGTATCCATCTACAAGAATTTAGGATGAGGAAGTTAGTGAAGTGATCAAGTGTGTCAAATTTTATGTAGTAATGTAAGAATTAGAGGAACATGAATTTTTGAGAAAGAATGAATTCCCAAGGGTAAGAGAGGAAATAGTTTTTCATAAATACTCACTTTGGTTTTGAAATTAAGTTTTTTTCGGACGTCCATTCTAACTAGGGTCTCCTATGGTGAGGATGGCTCTGATACCAACTTGTCAACACCCGGATTTTTAATCCCAGATGTCTGTTATGTCATACAACGCAATCCCTGGATTACCATTTTTGCGAGACATAACAGATTGGATATCACAGTACATCATCCATTAAAAACCATAATAAGGTCTTACACGAATAAAGGATCTCATGATCCAGTCTTAATACAACAAGCAGCGGAATAAATAATAAGCGTAGCGGTGAGGTCCATCTTCAAGGTCACAGGCAATGTTAACGATGGAAGATAGTCCTAGTTATCATAGCCGTCCTGCTGTCCTTCATCTTGGTAGTCTCCTTCATAGTCTGGCCATAGGAATAGCCAGGGACAAAAGCCATGAGTACTCTTTAAGTACTCGCAAACTATCACTAACAAGTAAGGTAGTTCTAGTGGGAAATGCTAACTCTATGTTTATTTGTAAAGTTAAGTTTGAAACCTAAGCTGAGTTCAGAAACAAAGAAAGATAAAATAAAGTTCTAGAATCACTTAAGTTGGGAAGCTAGTGTCATAGTCACAACCCTGTTGTGGTCAAGTCAAGATTCATCATTCATTTCATAAGTCATTTTGAAAATATCTAACAACGAAACAGTATGGCCACTCCAACTGTCCATAACCGCAGACGCGGCTATTTGAATAGTTTGACACTCTACAGAGGTGGTACACTTTCACAACAAGATTCGATACATCTGTTAGGGATAACCCTGAATCATCATACTTAGTATGCAGATAATCAAACATAACCTTTCCTTTACACACCCTAGTATAAGCACCTCTCCTATGAGTATGGCCTCCCAACCATGACCATCTGTCATCTTGGGCACTGCATATGTGGACAACATTGAGAGGTAGCCTCAGCTCAAACCTCTCCCACGAGGGAACTAATACTAATGCATATAAACTTCCAGCTAAGCCTTACCCAATTCAGGTATTGTGGTTATACGGTAAAATTGGAATGGTATCGCATCCGAATCCAACCATCAGTTTTTGTAAAAGGGCTAAGGCTCATGACTCAACATTTTCATCATCATAAACCATTTGTGTTTCTCAACACATGTCAAAACATCTCAATAGAATGACTCATCATTCCAAAGTTTTCACAATTCATTTTCACCAAGTGTTCCCATCTAAAGTGACTCAAGTTTTGATTTAGCTCTAAGCTACTAAGTTAAGAGTGTTCACTAATGTGGGATGCTAAGATCAATCTCGTGCCATAGAATGACATCTAAGTCTAACAAGATAGGTCAAGTTTTATACTTTTTATGCTACCTTCACACAAGTAAAGAACATTAATAAAGCAAGGAAAGTAAAAGCTTGGAAATAAAACTTGGGGTAGGTAATAGTCAAAGTGGTATAACCAAAGCATGCCTAATGCATCTTGCTTAGGTTATCTAGCTTAATTCTATCTTGCTAAAAATAGCTTGCTTAGTTTACTTGAAGTGCTAGGCTAGCCTTCGTTGTGCGGTGGTTGAAGTTTTCTTCCTCTTCCTCTTGGTAGAACTCCTCCTCCTCGAAAGTTTGGTCGGTACTATCGTCTATAAATACATATGGTATACACAATCACCAAACAATACTTAACTAGTCTACTTAACACACTAAGGCACACATTTGATGATCTATTATCATTACAAGCATCACAAGGTTTTATTAACTAGCTTCGTTCTTTTTACTTGAGAAAAGTAATTTCTACTCATTGAAAATAACTAAGATTTAATATTCTCCAATTAAAATATGGGATCATGTGGACACATGTCATCACCACATATTCTAACAGATGGGAATGTGATTTAAAGGTTGGATCACATCTAAATAAGTTTAAGTTTAATATTTAATGATTTAAAGTGACTAGAAATGCCTATATAGCATTATTTTGGTACTAGTCCAAAGTCACGGCATGCAAACCTTAATATTATTACATATTTAGATAGGTATGGTTAAATGTGATTTTTGAGAGTTGGAATCAACTCAAAAGCTATTATGGTTGATTTTAAAAAAATGTTTGAATGTGCAAAAGCTTCTGTCTTGTTATTTTTACTAGGAGAGATCTCTAACTCTAAATGAATTAAATCCAACGGGCTTGGATAGATCTTTTTAGAGGCTTTCCAACAAAATTGGAATCACTCAAATTGGTTTAGTAAATCTTCCTGAATTGATCTTTGAACTAAGGGACAGAATTTAGTTCAAACCTAAATAGAAAAATCTAGATTTGAATTACTGGGTTAGCGCGGGAAAGAAAATGGGCCAGCCTAGTGGCGCTCAGCGGCGTAGATGGCGGCTGACAGGTTGGTCCCGCTTGTCAGGGAAACATAAAACCTGAAACGGTATCTAGCGATCTGGGCCACACGATTAGAACGCGAATCAACGGTTCATAGTCGTCGTCGATGACGGACTCGTTGCCGGCGAGACCGAACCCTAAACGGCCGGTGGGGGTCTACTGGGGACGTACCAGGGCTCCAGCTAGTGTGGCAAGGCGGGCGTGAAGGGAATACGCCCAAGAGGCAATAATAAAGAGGTTATTATCTTATTCCATGTTTATGATAAATGTTTATTTTGCTCTAATTGTATTGATCGGAAACATCGATACATGTGTGTTTAATAAACAAAAAGGGTTCCTAGTTATGCCTCTCTTATAGACTAGCTTGTTGATTAACAAGATGATCAAGGTTTCCTGATCATAGACATTGGATGTTGTTAATAACAAGGTCACACCATTGGTGGAATGATGTGATGAACATTCATCCGAAGTATAGCATTACGATCAAAGTCATTATGTTTATATTGCTATAACATCATACGAAGTAATCTTTATCCTTAGACCATGAGATCATGTTAATTGCTAACACCGGAAGAGTATCTTGATAACATCAAACGTCACACCGTAACAGGGTGACTATAAAGGTGGGTTCAGTGCTACGAAGGTGTTATGTTGAGGCTCATGGATCAAGAGTGGGATTTGTCCATCCCGATGACGGATAGATATACTCTGTGCCCTCTCGGTGATATCACATTGAAATAGCTTGCAAGCAAGTGATGTGATCACTAGAATGTTATATCACGGGAACGAGAAAAGAGTGCATGTCGGTAACGAGATCAAACTAGGTATGGAGATACCGATGATCGAATCTCGGACATGTAATATATCAAGGGACAAAGGGATTTAGTTACTAGCGTTAAAGGTTCTCACGATCACAGAAGTCATCGTTGAATGTGTAGGAGTCAGTATGGATCTCTAGGTCCCGCTACTGATTATTGATCGGAGAGGGGTCTCGACCATGTCTGAATTATTCGTGAACCGTAGGGTGACACACTTAAGGGATACCGACACCATTTGGAGCAAATATGTTTCAGATAAAGATTTAAGAAAGCGCTGGAATTATTTCAATAGACACCGAAACTGTTTCGGGTGAAAATGCTGAAATTGGTTCTGCATGTAATATTGAAATGTTGCAGGGGGTTTTATATGAATGTTTGTTAATTAAAGTAATTAACAAAATTCTGAATAAAAATAATAAAAGAGTTTTATTAAATGAGAGAGCATTAAATTTGGAGAAATTTAATGCATTTAAAGTGGAGACTTTAAAAGAGAATGTGAAGGGGCATTTTAATGTGGAGGGGTTACCACCACATGAATGGAGGAGGTGAAGGGTCACCCCCTCCATGCGCCGGCCATGAAGGAGGGGCACCCCCCCTCCTCCTATAAAAGTCCACCCCCTCCTCACTTCTCACACACACCTCCTTGTGAAGGATCTCTCTCCCCCTCTAGTATTATTTCCCCATGGTCTCGGATTAGCGAGATACATGTTCCCGGTGGCTTTATCTGGAAAGGAGTTGCTGCTTCCGCTGCTTTGCTGGAGCGAGGGACGGAAGTTGTCGGGGTACCGCACGTGTGTGCGATCACGGATGCACCGCTGCTTTGCGGTGCTGGACTTGGTGGTGCTGGAGCTGGATCTGATGGACGTGCTGGAGCCAGACCTGCTGGACTTCATCACGATCTTGAGATCGGCAAGTGTACGACTACATCAACCACAAGTTCCTACTCGTTAACAAAGCTCGTTGTCAACCAGGGTAAGTTCTCGTTGGATGTATGTCCACCCGTTGCTTTGTACCTAGTAGATAGATCTTGGCGTGTAGTTCACACCGTAGGAATTTTTTTTGTTTTCTATGCTGCGGACCCAACAGTGGTATCAGAGCCTAATCTATGCGTAGGTGCTTAGCACGGGTAGTACACATATGTTGATATGTGGGCGATGATGATCATGTTATTGCATCTTCTATGTATTTTGGATATTGGTGGCATAGTGGGATGAAGCAGCCCGGACCAACCTTACATGTCATCGTACATGAGACCGGTTCCACGACTGACATGCAACTTGTTTTGCATAAGTGGCTGGCGGGTGTCTGTCTCTCCTACTATAGTCAATATCTGATTTACAAGAAGTTGCTAATAACTTAGTTATCCTCGTTGTGGTTCATGTTCGTAGGTAAGAATGGTTCTATCTCCGAAAGCCCTAAGCCACGTAAAACTTGCAATTGATAAATTAGAGGCATCTAGTTTAGATCGTTGCTGGGCTAGTGTATTGATATGGTATTGTTGTAAGTAGATGTATGATAGATACTCTTACAACACACTCAACGTGTAAGTTCCATAGACCTTGGACTTACACACAAAGGAATGATAGATATCATACCACGATGCAAGTGATAGAGATCAAATGCATGGACCATATCATCTCACTTTACACATTAGATGTTAGCATCTTATACTGCTAGTTTGGCGCTTTCTGTAGCATTGTAAGATGATCCCTCTTTTAGATATCAAGATAAAAATGTGTTCTTCCTTAAGTATGCACCGTTTTGTGGATCGTATTTCGAGACATCACGTGATGATCGGGTGTACTCGACTCTACGCTTTCATACAAACGGGTGTAAGACAGTTTTACACATGCGAGTACTAAGGTTCTTACTTGGCGAGCCTAGCATGTACATACATGGCCTCGGAACACAGACCAAAAGGTTAAGCATGAGTCATATAGTTGATATGATGCCCATATAGATGCTCGCCTTTGAAGCTACATCAACTCACGTGATGATCGGACTTGGTGTAGTGGATTTGGTTCATGTAATCACCAAAAGGCACGAAGGATGTCGTTTTTGAGTGGGAGCTTATTTCTAATTTGGATTAGTCGAACCAAATTTGTCATAAATTAAATCAAAGTGAATTTGCATAGTTTGTTGTAGTCATTGGCATTCGTTTTCTACCTTATGCTTAGTTTTTATTTGAGATAATAGAACTATAGAATTCTGGATATTTACTTTACGAACTGGTATCGTATTGTTTTGAATGTCAATTTAAAGTTTATAAGTCCTATTGCAAACTTTCAGTAAACTCTATTTACTCCATGAAGTTTAATAAGTAGTATTAAATCAAGAGTAAGAATTCCAATGTTAGTATCTAAAGTATCATGTTTGCCTCCATGATTATTGATATTCAAAAAGTTGTTTTAATATCAAGATTATATTGGAGCTGGAAATTGTTTCAGAAACCATCATGTGTGAAAGATATTGTGATATCTGAAACAATGTTTTTGGTTGCATTATGATAGAGTATAATTTAGAAAAATACATGTTCTCATATTGTATGAGAATTTGTGAAGGATGGAGATGCTAGGCATCCGAATCTACCAAAAGGTTTTGGGAACTGATATTATACTCGTCATTCTTCCTTATAAGCTATAGTAGCTTGATCATGAAAGTTGTCATGATAAGGATGAATAGAAGATGTAAAATGTTTACTACACTAATAGATTACTAAAGAATGGATTTTTGAAAGAATGCCAAACATTTGATGATGGTGATCCACTTCAAAATGCAAGTCCAAAGGTATTAGTATTTGACTATATACGCTTTGTACTATGTGTCATGTGAATGACACCACTATTGATGTTGATAGATTCTTTTAAAAGAAAAAGGAATTGCTGAAAGAGAATCTATAAAAAAATTGGCAGAAAATATAAGGTTGGAGATGTCCAACTTGGGTATATAGCAGATATACATGTTATGGCTATATTCCTTGCTTGTTAAACAATGTGGTTATGAGGTATTGGATACCGGTATTGGATACCGAATTGGTTGGTATGAAGTGTCATACAGGACAACACAATTCATGAACTACAATGGCCTAAGTAACCAGCAAGAGAATGAGTGATGATGTTCATCGAAAACAAATAAAGTGTTATTGTGTTTTTCGTTGTCATCAAACCAAGCCTTCAAGATTTGTTTAAATAATTTTTATTTTGTTCCGGTATTATGAGAACAATGGCTGTTCAAATAATTACCGTATTCCATAAAGGATGGATGAACTTTTACAAGTCTAGTTGGAGAAATCACATCCATAAACACTATTGCTAAAATGTCGCAAGACAAATGATTGAAAGATCACTTATGAAGTGACATTGTTGTTTGAATTATATTTGAAAGAAAACATAAAGAAACTCCATGTTGATGGAATTTTGGAGTCCTTGATTTTGATCAATTGACGCATGGGAGACTTTCCTCGAGATAATTGAAACACCGTTCATAGGCCAAAGAGGAACGGATGACTAGCTTATTGGAAATTGTGCATGCTGATGTGCATAAGTCCATTATGTGTAGCCATATGCGATGGATCTTTTTGCTTCATATGCTTTCTTCAAGAAGTATGAAACATTTGAAGACTGTTCAAAGACTTTCAAGATGAAGTGAAAAATCATTGTAACAAGAAAATAAAGAGTTTACGATTCGATCATAAAGGAAGATATTTGAGTTACATGTTTAGCAAAAACACCTAAGACTTGAGGAATTGTTCCATGATTTGTGTTTCCCGATAAACCATAGGAGTATGGCATATTCGAGAGATAAAATCAAACCATGTTTGACATGGTAAGATCAAGGGTGTGATTTATAAAACTGCCATTATGTTTTAAGGATTGAAGCTTTAGAGACTACCGCTTTTACACTGAAAACAGCACCATCGTGATCCATTGAAATGACACCATATGAGTTATGGTTTGGGATAAAACCCGAATTGTCTTTTCTTAAATTTTGGTATGCTATGCATAAGTAAAATGTTTACAACCAAAGTCGGATAAGCACGTCTTTGTAGGTTATCCCAAAGAATTTGTTGGGAATTTCTCCATAACACCGAGGACAAAAGAGTTTGTTACTTGGAACATCAAGTTTCTTGAGAAGGAATTTTTCGTGAAAAGTTAAGTGGGAGGACAATAGAACTTTGATAAGGTTGTTGAACCTTAGCTATATGTGCTAAGTAGCGCAGCGCTAGAAAGTGTCCCGGTGGCGGCCACAATGCTCATGGCTCTCGTGATTATAAAAGGTGTGATCTCGGAGATTAAAGTTCCTATAGAACCGTGTGGGTCAGTAAGAATCAAATAGTAAGATTTGATAAGCAAGTCGTTATTGTTTTGACAATGATGAACCGACTACATGCAAAGAAGCGATGATGGGCCCTGACTCCATAAAATGAATAGAAGTCATAGAATCCGTGATAGTATCCATACACGAGAAATCAAGTTTCTAAACTTGGAAGACCCTCCGGAAAGGCGTGAAGCCTATCGGTCGTGTTTGGATCTATAAAGAAATAGACATGGATGTTTGACATCTATGAAATAGTCGACATGTCAGAAAGAAGTTTATGGCAATGTTCAAGGAGTTGACTATGACAAGATATGATCTTTCATAGCGATATATAGTCTTGACGGATTAATGTAGCAACCACTACATATAATTTGGTATATGGTAGTTGAATAAAAAAACAAGGTTCTTCTAATAGAACGGTAACCTAGGACATGTACATGACATGGTCCGAAGGGTTTTGTTAATTCAAAGGTTGCTAAAAGGGCATGTAAACTTCAATAGTTGAAGTAAGCATAGCGGAGTTGGAATCTTCACCATGATGAAACTGTTAAAAGAGTTTAAATTCATTGGAGATGATGAAGATGCTTGCATTTGCAAGAAATTAAGTGGGAGCGCTGAGACATATTTCTAATACATTATGTAGAGGACATATTGTTGATTGGAAATGATGTATCTTGAATTGACACAAGTTAAGGATTTCATTAAAATAAGATTTCGATGAAAGACTTGGGCAAACCTAGAATATTAGGCATCAATATCTATATGGATAGATTAAGGCGCTATATGGTTGTGCCAGACATACATATATAAGATATTGAAAGGGTTCAATATGAGATATTGAAAGGGTTCAATATGGGAACAACAAGAAAGGTTCTTGCTGGATGGAAAGAATTGTATTCAGATTCAAGTGTTTCAACACTTGGTAAGTAAAATCACATGAAGATTCTGATCGATTATACCATGATATGTATATATCCAGAATGTCCTATGCTCTAAATGTTATGAGCATATACCAGAATGATTCATAAGATGATCATTAGACAATAGTAAATATATTCTTATGAGCTTTGGAAGAACTAAGAATATATCATGTATAAGTGACAAATAGTTAAAGGTAGTTCATTGTAAAGTGTTACATTGATACTAGTTTTGTCACAAGATACAAATTAAATTTATCTCAATTTAGACGATGGGTGGCACAATATAATGGAAAGGATGTTCCATGATGGATTTGGATGAGTTCCAAAGTTGAGATATTGTGACGGATACTACAACAAAAGGCTAAGTATATAACTGCTATAGTAGCAGCAAAGGAGGGCATTTGTGTTAAGTAGTTTGTTATCAAACTAGGTGTTGTTCAAAGTGGGCTAATACTATGAATATATATTGTGTGACAATAATATCAACATATTTTGAGCCGAACGAACTAAAGGTCTCACCAGAGGACCAAATTTATACAATGCCATCTTATTTGAGAATGAGTAATGCGTAGAGATGCAAATACATGCAAATACACACGGACCTGAAACTGTCAGATCCAGAGATTATGTTAACCACTAGCAATAGCGTATATGCAACACCAGAAAGCCATAGGTGTTCAATATGCAAAGTTTTTCAAACTAGATTATTGACTCTAGTGCAAGTGGGAGACTGAAGGGAATATGCCCGAGAGGCAATAATAAAGTGGTTATTAACTTATTCCATGTTTATGATAAATGTTTATTTTGCATGCTATAATTGTATTGATCGGAAACATCGATACATGTGTGTTTAATAAACAAAAAGGGTTCCTAGTTATGCCTCTCTTATAGACTAGCTTGTTGATTAACAAGATGATCAAGGTTTCCTGATCATAGACATTGGATGTTGTTAATAACAAGGTCACACCATTGGTGGAATGATGTGATGAACATTCATCCGAAGTATAGCATTATGATCAAAGTCATTATGTTTATATTGCTATAACATCATACAAAGTAATCTTTATCCTTAGACCATGAGATCATGTTAATTGCTAACACCGGAAGAGTATCTTGATAACATCAAACGTCACACCGTAACAGGGTGACTATAAAGGTGGGTTCAGTGCTATGAAGGTGTTATGTTGAGGCTCATGGATCAAGAGTGGGATTTGTCCATCCCGATGACGTATAGATATACTCTGGGCCCTCTCGGTGATATCACATTGAAATAGCTTGCAAGCAAGTGATGTGATCACTAGAATGTTATATCACGGGAACGAGAAAAGAGTGCATGTCGGTAACGAGATCAAACTAGGTATGGAGATACCGATGATCGAATCTCGGACATGTAATATATCGCGGGACAAAGGGATTTAGTTACTAGCGTTAAAGGTTCTCACGATCACAGAAGTCATCGTTGAATGTGTAGGAGTCAGTATGGATCTCTAGGTCCCGCTACTGATTATTGATCGGAGAGGGGTCTCGATCATGTCTGCATTATTCGCGAACCGTAGGGTGACACACTTAAGGGATACCGACACCATTTGGAGCAAATATGTTTCAGATAAAGATTTAAGAAAGCGCTGGAATTATTTCAATAGACACCGAAACTATTTCGGGTGAAAATGGTGAAATTGGTTCTGCATGTAATATTGAAATGTTGCAGGGGGGTTTTATGTGAATGTTTGTTAATTAAAGTAATTAACAAAATTCTGAATAAAAATAATAAAAGAGTTTTATTAAATGAGAGAGCATTAAATTTGGAGAAATTTAATGCATTTAAAGTGGAGACTTTAAAAGAGAATGTGAAGGGGCATTTTATTGTGGAGGGGTTACCACCACATGAATGGAGGAGGTGAAGGGTCACCCCTCCATGCGCCGGCCATGAAGGAGGGGCACCCCCCTCCTCCTATAAAAGTCCACCCCCTCCTCACTTCTCACACACACCTCCTTGTGAAGGATCTCTCTCCCCTCTAGTATTATTCCCCCATGGTCTCGGATTAGCGAGATACATGCCGGTGGCTTTATCTGAAAAGGAGTTGCTGCTTCCGCTGCTTTGCTGGAGCGAGGGACGGAGGTTGTCCAGGTACCGGACATGTGTGCGATCACGGATGCACCGCTGCTTTGCGGTGCTGGACTTGGTGGTGCTGGAGCTGGAGCTGATGGACGTGCTGGAGCCGGACCTGCTGGACTTCATCACGATCTTGAGATCGGCAAGTGTACGACCACATCAACCACGAGTTCCTACTCGTTAACAAAGCTGGTTGTCTACGAGGGTAAGTTCTCGTTGGATGTATGTCCACCCGTTGCTTTGTACCTAGTAGATAGATCTTGGTGTGTAGTTCACACCGTAGGAAATTTTTTTGTTTTGTATGCTGCGGACCCAACAGGGCGATCGAACTGGATGGCGATGGTGGACTCAGGCGAGGTCACTGCAGGGGCTGCGGTGGACGGAATCGACGGTAGCTTCTCCTCCTCTGCAGCGGGCTCCTCCGGTGCAATTCCAGCGAACTAAGGCTCGAGCGGCTCCGGCGAGAGGTGGGGAAGGATCAGTGGTGAGAGGGGAGTTGAGTGGTGTGAAGAAATGGTGCTGGGGAGGGCTCCTTATATAGGATCGACAGCGAGCTCGTCGGTGACGATGATACAGGGCGCTATCGGCATGGGCGGCGTAGGCGGATGGTGGCTTGCCTCCTGGCGGTGCTCTACGGCTTAATGGCGCGGCTAGGACGGTGGCGTTTGGTCGGCAGCGTTGCGCGCTCTGGGAGACAGAGGCGGTGCTCGACACAGCGCACGGCGACTGTGGGTCACGCGGCGGTGCACGGCCGTGTCTGGGGAGTGCTGGGGTCGAGGCGGAGCGGTGTGCGCGGTCTGCGGTCGAGGCGCGGTCTGTGGCGTGCTGGCGGTGAGGGCGCTCTAGCGCGCTCTGGCTGCGCGTAGAGAGAAAGGGTGGCGAGGCTGGGGAGTGGTCCAGGGGTTAGCAGTGGCCGTTGGGTAGACCGTGGGCGGCGGTAGGGTTGGGCGGAGCTAGGGGACTTGCTGGTTTGGCGCGGCGCGGTCCCTGGCGTGTTGCCCGCTTCTGGCCGGCGGCGACCATAAAGTGGCGGTGCTCCACTGCTGCTCTAGGCCGGTTAGTAGCTTAGTTATGTGCTGGTTAGAGTTAGGGGAGACAAGGGGACCAAATGGAGGTCAAAAACTCGACAAGGCATTGATCAAGCAATAGTGTTTGTTAGGCAGAAAAATGGTGCATGCCACCTGTTCGATCAAATGGCCTCAAGAACAAAAGTTTTGAATTTTGGGATGAATTTTGGTGGATGATCACATGCTTAAGCATCTAGGTTTGCTTGGGATTTGAAAATGGAGTTCATTTGAGTGGTTTTTGAATAAGTGTGATCTTGATACCTACACTAGATTCAATTTTCAATTGTCATTTAAATTTAGTGTTTGAAAGTTTTTAGGATGAAACAAAGTGGGTCTTGGCACATCACTACTTGTACTAGCAAGGGGTGCAAAGAACAATTGTCTGTGTTAAGATTTGAGTTCTAGGAATAGCCAAAGTAGGCATGGTGATTAAAATGGCACAAATGACCATTTCCTTCTTTTATTCATTTTGATTTGTTTTTCTTTGGGATTTGTTTGGGAATGATCTAGATGATGTTTAATTCACCTTAGAATCATTTTACAACCAATGGATCACTCAAATATGACAATTCAAATCAACTCCTAAATTAAATGCACACACATATAAATGCTTAATTATTTTAAATGGAAAAGTTTTTGTTAACCCTAATTTTGCTGATTTGGATCTTAATAACCTTGGATTAGAGTTTTGGGATGTTACAAGAGGGTTGTGACCGAATCCCTTTGCTAGATGTACCGAAATCTGCGTCCAATCCTGGTCCAGGAAAACTCGCACTTCTCCATCCTGCAGGGCCCACGACGCTGAGAAACCGGTACCCACTGCGCATCTTGCAGATCGACCGCCATACGAGCCGAGCACCGATCCACCGCCGCTGCTATGATCTCTCCGAGGATCAACGGTGCCGAAGCACGTCGCGGGGGTAGCGGACCCCTACAATGTTTAATCCTCGCACCCCGGGCCAACTTGACTCCCACCAGCGAGGCAGAAGCACCTCCGTGAGCGACACAAGGAGTCTGCCTCGATGGAGTAGCTGACCTCCATCATGGAGCACCAACCTCTGGCACCGATACCTGTGTCCGCACCGGGGAAGACGAGTCTGTATACCTCGACGCAGACGACCTCCTCTCCCAAAACCTCGACGCCGGGGTGGCGAAACCCATCTCCTCCCAAAAATCTTGCCATAGATCCTTGTCCGTCCTCCGACGACGGCGAGCCACCGCAGTCTAGCCCAAATCTCCGGTGTCGTCCTCCAACGCTTCGAGCGCCTCACGATCTGCTGTTGTCGCTGCCTCATCCGCCTTATAATCTGATCCAAGGTAGTGGAACTGTGAGCCATACCGTGGCACCTCCGGCGATACAGGCGACAACAGCGAGAGGCCTCCCGGCGCCAGGGTTAGGCACCGACGTGCTCCGCCCCAACACTTCAAAAGTCTCCGGTTGCATAGAATTGATGTCAGTTTATTCAGTATAAAATTAACATAGTTTTAAGTTTCAGATAAAACTTCATGACTAATTCCTGCGTAGATCATGTCTATTTTTTCCAACTTCGATAACATTGGGATCACATTACATCGGGAGACTGGCGTGCGTAGGAAGGGCGCTGGTGGGAGGCGTGTGCATCGTCAATGGTTCTGTGTGTCCTTTCAGGGTCCTGAAAACACCCGACACCATTTTAACCTCGATGCTGACTCCGGCCAGCACAGGCGTACTCTCACGTCGCCTTTAACCGTCACTATGTGAGCCTACTTGATTAATAATCGTTCGTTGCTACGGCACTACACATGTTGCACTATAAGATACATTTATTTACCTAAGCAAGTAAAAAATAGGTTTTTTCCATCCGCAACTAAATAACTTGAATTTATTTAGATTCACATGTATCTACACACTAAAATATATCTAGATACTGAGAGCATGATTCAAAATAAACATAACAAAAATTATCTGCAAAATCTAAATATAACTGACGGTGTGAAATATTGATCTATCAGATATAAATAATTTCTACACACTTCTCTTGGTCAACACATGTAGAAAAATTGGAGTCTACATATATTTAAACAAAAGACGAAATCGAGTGACTCTCCTTTTCTATCTTCCCTCGCTCACTTTCTGTGCCCAAAATCTCCACTTTGGTGCTCCATTTCGGCAGCCGCTCCCGCTACAAACTCACGACTGAGACTTGGTTTGGTGCTCTTCCACGCCCCTCCCTCCATACCCTCTCCACCGACCACCCCGGCGCATCTTCCGACGACCCACAACCGACCTCGATGCCGTGCTGCCGTGCGCTCAGATGGCTGTCTCTAGCGAGCTCCGCCCCTACCGTCTCTCCTCGAGCCTGCTCCCATGGAGAGGAGACAGAGGATCTGCGTGCCCCTCCTTGCTCCGACCACCAACGTCGGCCCCTGACTCATCTACAGGGAGCACAGGGAGCATAACACTGTGAGTGAATCTCGCTAATTCTTCCTCGTGCGTCCATCCTAGCCAGCAGTCGGGCGTTCGCTTCGTCGATCGATTCGAGCTTGTTGTTTTTACAATCGCTAGAGGTTACAGAGCTGCATCTATCTTCTGTGAATTGAATTGCTATTCTTGTATTATCCCCGTAGAATATATTGAGCTCTTTGGAGTTGTTCGTTCCCTACTTATTCAGTTTGCAGTCCATTTGTTCAAGTTGTCCTCCTGAATGTAGCGATCAACTTGGACTGGATGGTCACCCTAACTGCAACACTACTTAGAAGAAGAACTAAAGTCATCAGTTAGTTTTCATGAGGTGGTTTGGTGTTCTTGGAACTGGATGTAGATTTAACTGGTTTCTCAAGAGTGTATCAATATTCATGTTAGCAGTTGATAAATTTTATTAAAACTTTATCTGAACTGTATAAACTTATTATTTTCTTTTTCTACAACAAAAAATGTAGTAAAGCTTTGTTCAGGTAAGAAACAGTAATAACATTATCATTGTTACATCATTAGAACCAGTTTATTGCTTCATTCGTTGCAATACATGCGCGTCTGTGCTTGTCTGCTTCCAGACTTCCAGTACGACTGGACATCAACGCCCATGCCTCCTTTAATTCGCGAGGTGCTGCCCCGGCCCTCCTCCACGACGTCCACCCGCTGCCAGGTCCTCGGTTTTCCGGCTGCTGGGTGCGACGCCGGCCCCCTCCGCCCCTTATCTTGTACGAGTAGTACTTCATCACTGCTTCAATATTTTGCAATGTCTGAGAAGTGAAACGGATGCTTCTGATAATTGAAATAGTGTATTGTCTGCTATAAACTGGTGGAATTCCAACACATAAGAAATGTACTCCTCTAGCGCTCGCGCGCTGCAATTCTTGCCATGATCAGCTCTGGTTTGAGCTAATCCAAGCACGCTGCAATTCTCGCCATGATCAGCTCTGGTTTGAGGCAATCCAAAATCGATTGAATCAGCTATCGATTGATTTTTTTTAGAAAGGCCATGCCGTCAGCACCTGTAGAAGAGGACATGACGAACAGGGGACCTTGACCTTGATGAACTCAGAGCAGTGCCGCGTTCCTTCACCGGCAGGCACCAGCCGTGCAGTGCACCACCACTCCCCGTCTTTCCTCTGCTCGCCCTCAGGACCTGCCCATCCCCGTACCTGTCCCACGCCCATCTGCATCATCGCCTCCGCGTTGCGTCTCCGCTTTCCCGTCACTAAGGTCGACCGCCTGCCCCGCCGACGAGCCCCGGTTCTCGTGCCTTCCGCCTCCATCAGCGGGACAGCACCGAGGCGGCTACGCCAGTCCTTGGGCTGACGCGGAGAGGCATGGCACGGCTTCGTCGGTTGCAGAACGCCCTGCCGCTTATTGAGTGAGCACAGGCGGAACAACAAGACCGTCAGTGGCAAGCGATGGTGCTTAACTCCGGGCCGGCAACGGAGACAGCGACCGACATGGCCATGGACTTCGGTTTTAAGCGAGTCCTTGCGTCGAGGGAGCCGCTCCTATCCGAGAGATCTGGCTTTGGTTGTAGGCCCAGGAACCTGTACGTTTCATGGTTGGCTGGTTCCAGTTTTTTTTTATGAGATCGGAAGGCACACGTCTGTTGGGATCGGGAGATCGGAAGGCATACGCTAGATACGAGTATACCATAGACACGGACGAAACGAAAACCACCGTAAGCAAAATTATACAGTAAAAGATTTAGAGTTAGAGATACTAGCTAAATGCCCGTACCTTGCCACGGGCCTCATCGAACGCGTTTAGCTTTCATCAATAACAACATATGAAATTCCATTTAAGTAAATAGCTACAATTAGTATACGCACGGCAGCAACAATCTTCTTGCCATCGTCCCATCTCTATTGTTACCGGCGGCGACTTGCGCCCACGCCAAGATCGGTGCTCTCTCCTCTTTTGAAATAGGACATGGTGGAATCGGCCCCCAGCTCTCATTCACCAAGTACGACGCGTTCCTCAAGATGCCGGCCAGCGAAGGAGCAACGGCGGGGATGTGGGGTCAGCGCGGATAGCCGGCGGCGGAAAATAGATGTGTGGGATAGATCGATGAGATTCGATCTGATTTCGGTAGCAGGTGCGGCAGTCGTCAGATGGAACGAGTGCATGGGACGCCGGTCGTCAGAGGAGTGTGTGCGGCAACGGCGCCCGCCGCCGGCAAGGCGCGGTCCGTTCAGTGGTGCCTTCCAGCGTGCCGTATCGGGAGGTGGGGGAAGGAATCCCCAAGCATCCTTTCTACTCCGTTCCCCTCTCTCTAGAGTATATCTGGGCATTTTCCAGGCCCGGCCGGGCCTGCTAAAGCCTACAAATGCAACTCCCAGGCCCGGCTGTCAGGCCTAAAATTTGGGGCTGAGCTCGGCCCACCATGTGCACATTTCTTCGAGCCGGGCTTTTCCCCATTTTGCCTTTTCCTCTAGTCCAAGCATGGCCCGTGATGGCGTCAGGTCGGAGATCTGCAGCCCAGGCCCAGCCCGTGGGCCTGGAAAGCCCGGCCCATCGGGCTTTTTTTGGGGCCGGGTTGCCCATGACCAGGTTTGCTCTGGAGTCAACGGTTAAAGCGTTCTTTGATTGGGATGTGGCATTTCAAGTAATAACTACGAAGTTGCGTAGGGCCAAAACAGGGAAAAATAAGTTGGACGGGAAGGAACACTGCATTCTTTATTATTAGGTATAGATATGGATTATTGTCGTCCTCCAAAGAAATATGACCCTCCTCTCTAGCTAAATGCATGTTTGTTGCCACGGATGATAAATATATTCATCGAATGTGTTTAGCTTTCATCAATAACATGATATGGAATTCCATCTAAGTAAAATAGCTACAATTAGTATACATGACGCGTTGAATAGCTCCATCACATAAAAAATAATAACTATAGACAACAATTCCATAAACGACGGATAATAAATTGGGTTTGAAATTTGCACAAAACTAACCAAGAAGCCAGGAAGGTTAATAGGCAACACGACCTCTACTCTGGTATAAATTGTAAAGTTAGTATAGCTTTGTAGTAGTATTGCAGGGACTCTCAATGTTGTTGCTGACATATGACCATCACAAGTAGTACTTTCTGACGCTGAGACTGCAAAGGAAGTAGCGTGCCACGAACCGCTGGCTGATGGAGCAGCAGAGCTTGAGCACGAGTAGCGTGCCGGGATACTGTTCTAGCTGAATCTGATCCCCGGATCAGCACACCTCTTAGCTCCAAGTAATATACTGTATTAGAATTATAGATCGATTTTGACACATCAATCACAACAATCCATCGAGGCTCTACATGGAGAAATCCGATTATCTTCTCCCGAATCAAAATGACTCTGCAACGCCTTCGTTCACAGTAGTGTGGCAAGCTGATGTTATCAAGAACAGACAACAATATTCAGATCGATACCTGCCGATGCCTCTATGTACAAGCAACTTGGGTCTAGCTGATCTATTGCCCATCTTCGTAATGGAACTAAACACGCCAAGTGCCTAACTCAACCCTGCGCAACGGCTGGTTCACGCAACCTCGCGCATCAAGGACCACCACGAGTATCCCTACAGCCCTACTCCAGTGCCTGATGCCAGCTAGCTGGCTATATCCAATGCATTTTTCATCACACATCAAAAGCATGACTTTACCAGAACAATGTCAAGTGTTAATCAGCTCGTAAATCAAACTGTTAATTAACTTTGAAGTTTAGAGCATGACCTATGAACATATATATTTTTTTCATGAAGGAACGCAAACATAGTCATGATCTATCTATTCAATTAGACTGAAAATATAGAACGTTGATATCTACAAATGCACAATCAGAGAGGCAAAGGGGGGAGGGGCTGGAGGCAGGGATCCCGCTCGGGCTCGGTAGGCTGCTACGGCTGGAAATCCATGAGAGGGAGGACGATGGGGAATCGGGCAGTTCCGCCTAGGAGGTCAGCTGACTCGAGAGCCAGAGATCCTCTCTAGTCCGGACCTGGACCCTTCCTCCACCTCCAGTCCCTCTTGGGGGTGAGGAGATTTCGTGCCTCCATGTTCCCATTCCACCGCTCGGAGGAGATGGAGGTCGCCGGTGGTCGGAGATCGACGAGCGGCGGGCGGTTCTGTAGGTGAGGATGTCGTGGGCTCGCTCGGGCTCGGCGTTAGCAAAAAAAAAAAGACACCGGACAAGATAATCATCCAGTTTCACTTGGCCGTGGTATAGGTTGTAATTTCTCCAAACAGTCAGGAGTATAATCGTCTAGAAATTGGCAGACAGAAAATATTGCTCAACGACGAACATACGATAGATAGGCGTATGACCCATGCAGAAAAGTTGGATTCATCTAATTTGAGCTTCTCTCCTTTTAATAATTGCAAAAAAAAATTAAACTAAGTTTATAATTAAATGAGTTAATAATAACTTCACTCAGAAACACCTATCCTCAAAGAGGGTTCCTAGTGATAACATGACTCTTATCAGCCACATCTCCCCCGATCATCATGTCCATCAATGTGGGTTTAAGGGTGAACGCTAAACGTCGGTCACATCATTTATGCGACTCGTGCTCGATCTTTCGACCATCCGTGTTTCGAGGCCACGCTTCTGTGGCGTGCTAGGCTCGTCAACTCAACCTTAGTGTATTCACTGTGCAACATGGCTTGCACCCACTGTATGCGAACATAGATATGTCTGACACCCGATCATCACGGTCTGCCTCATACCGAAGAACTTTCTTGGTGGTGCACACTAAGAGGGAACACAATCGTTGGTTATTTTAACAGGGATCATCTTATTAGGCTACCGTCGAGTATCTAATACTAGCACATAATAAGACATACAAACAATAACATTGAATGTAAATGCTATATGATATGGTCCTTCACGTCGTGATCTCCATCCGTCGTCACCGGGTTCCCGCGCCGTAGACACTAGGGTACCAGTGTCATTCCGGCGTGGTAGTTCGTCACCTTCGTGACTATCTACTACTATGTAACAAAAGGTAATTACTTTACCTTTGCTACAACCATATCACAAAGCAACGTCCTCCCTGCAAAACAAAGTTAGACGCATCTATTTTATCTTTGCATATTTTACGTGGCTGAACCGTTCTTACCTACAAACTTTCAGCACAACACTGATCAAGTAGTTTTCTATACTACACCCCTTTCGGGGCCCTCCATTCCAAATGGTATACCAACTAATGCGAGAGAGACAGACACCCCCTAAGCCACTTTATACGGTACAAGCCGTATGTCAAGCGTGGACCAGTCTCGCGAATGAACGCGTAAAGTCGGTTGGGGGCCGCTTCATCAAGCATTACTGCGGTATACACAAGTACACGTGGGAGGGTAACAACTAAAAGATCAACGCTCACACGCTACATCTCGTGTGTTCTACCCGTACTAGCATTACTACGTATAGATCTAGCTCTGATACCACTGTAGGGGTTCCGCGCATGAAAACAATAAAATTGTACCATACGCCCCTGAACCCGTGAAGCTGCCAGGACCTATCTATTAGTAATACAGTAATGGGAGAGGCTTTTCGCGAACTTACCCTCGAAGACTGAAAAGCGTTGTCAACGCTCAGGAGAGCGTGGTTGATGTAGACGAGCCGAAGCCGACCTCAAGGTCGTGGTGAAATCCTTGCGCTCCTTCTGGCTCCAACGACTTGAGTGCCTTAAGTGTGACACCTCGTGGGAGTTACACACGTCCGGTGCCTGACGATGACTCCCGCTTCCCGGATCCAACAGCAGTTGCGGAAGTAGAGCTCCCGGATCTGAATCCCGCAGCGCGACGGCGCTCCGCGGTGAAGTTGTCTCTCGCTCGCACAGTCCAGACTTGGGACCACGGTCACGAGAGAGAGAGGGGAAGAGAGAAAATATCAATTAGAGGTCCTCTCAAAAGTGGGAAGACCTTTATTGATTATTGGGTGTAATTGTCTAGGCCAATATACCTCACTTTATATAGGGGGAGGGGAGGTACTACCTCCCCTCAAGTCCCGGGGTGGGACTAAAGGAGAGGAGGGGGAGGGGAGGCCGCCGGCCAGCCCTAGTGGGCCCCGCGGGGGGGGGGGGGGGGGGAAGGCCCAGCCGGCCTTCCCCTTTGGCCCCTCTCCCTCTCTCCTTTCCCTAATGGGCCCTCTCCCTCCGGAAATTGGCCCATTAAGCCTTTGACCTTTTTAATTTATTTTCTCTTTATTAAATAATTATGAATAAATGATTAAATCAATATTTAACATTCATTCACATATTATCTAATCTCCGTGGCCATGGAACACCTTCCACCTCCACTGCGGACATCCTCTGGACTTACCGAAACCCTTCCGGTTTTCTCCCTTCTTTTCTTTGGTGATTCTACCGATCCTATAAACACTTTCTAAGCATCATCAAGCCCTTAAGCGTGATACCCTATGGTTCGGGAACACTCCAGATGGTCGGGACACTCCCGCACCAATGATCAACAGAGGGACCTGGATGGCCATGTGACCCCTGTGCGTTCCACGAAGATCTTTCGTTGTTTGAACCGGGACAGTCGTGTCTTATTCCCTTTGTCATTTGATACTTGCATTGCCCGAGATTCGATCAATGACATCACCATGTCGTGTTCAATCTCGTTACTAAATAATGCTACTTAACTCGTCCCGACAAGTGATATCCCCGTGATCTAATCACACGCTGCGCGGCCATTGGATATAACTTCTCCGAGTGGGCCCTTGAGTATCTTCCCGTCACATGGACGAACAAATCCCGCTCTTGACATATATTGCCTCTACGGTTTCCTCTGAATACCTAAACACACCTTTATAACCATCGTTTTACCAGATGGCGTTTGATGATATCTAAGCACCCTCGAGAGACAGTGATTGATATAGCCTCACGGTCTAAGGAATAGTCTACGAGGATCCATTTCTAATCATCGTAACTTTGAACTTCGTGACATGATCCGGTCACGATATTTAGGTTGGGTATTGGTTCATCATCTCATTCTCTGAATGAGATGACCTCATTTTTAACTGGCATAAATGCCACATGATCAGGAAACATGATCATCTGTTGACCAATGAACCAGTGACTAGAGTTTCACTAGGAACCCCTGGTTGTTTGTATATCACACGTGTATTGATGTTTCCACTCAATATAGTTATAGCATGATATACAACTTAATCATAAACTATATGAAATATGATAATAGTCCTTACTACTATTTGTCTCTAGGGCATATTTCCAACAGTCTCCCACTTGCACTAGAGTACAAATACACTAGCTGCATTTGTTCTCAATCATTGGCACTATATATCCAGTACCCTGAACATGCTTGCTCGTGGAAGAGGTTGAGTCTTGGGTCTGTACTTTACAGTCCCAAATCCTTTGCAACTTACTAATGTCACCTTGATTGACATTAATACTCTATCATCACATGATAGCATCTGTGTGTATGTATCACCTCTATGGCAGTAGAACGAGGCCTGATTCCACAGTGACGTTAGATCAACCTCGAGGGCTTTCTCATGGGCACTGTGCCCTAGGACACATCATTCTACGTTAAAAGCGAACTAGCCCCGCCATAACATTATACACCACTTTAGATGGTACCCTTATCTATTATTATAAATGTATTCATCGAAACACTAGTGCACTCTGTGCAACTTTCGATGTTTTTGTTCACCTCGCTTCCTACTTGACTTTAATTGGTATCTACAGGAGTTTCCAACATATTCCCTTATAACATAACTCTTTATGCTTTAAGATATGTTATCCTTTATGGATTTGGAAAATATATCCATAGTTCTCTACTAGACACTGCGAATAAACTTAGCTCAACATTCTGTGATTCGAACTAAATCACTTTTAAACATTCCTTATTTAGATCACATATTATGCGAAGTTATCATCATGGTTTACTAAGATAGAACTTATGTCTCAACATAGTGGATGACGACCATCCTTTTCTTTCTTTCAACCATTGATGTTAAACTTAATGGTATTCCTAATTTGAGTTATTAAGGACCAGTTCCTTAATTAACTTCTATTCTGAAACAGCTTTCAGAATCCTTTAAGGAATACTACATAATATCATAATACGGTTATTATCAACTTATAAATCATTATTTATAAGTATTTGCATTTTCATCCTTAACTTACTTAAGAATTACTCCTATAAGCTCCCACTCAAACTATGTTGCTAACATATTTGGGTACGAGTCAGTACTCTTACTCAAACTATGTTCCTACATATTTGAATTTGAGTCTTATATTGCTCCCACTTAAAAATATGTCAATCACATATTGTTTTAGGAAGACTTTCATAGCTCCCACTCAATTTTATGCAAATTGCATATCTTCTTAACTATTTTGAACAATTTCAAAATCCTTTGATTAAACATCAAACTTGGAGATTTATTATGAGATACTAGTACTTTACTAGTTTTAAATCCACTAGACATTTAGCACACATGAATCAAATTCATTTGAATTTGTCCAATGCCTGACAAATTGTACTTTAGTCATTTACCCCCTTTTTCCTACAATGGCTTTGCAGTCATTTGGGAAAATTCCAAGTAACTCCTTTTACTTGTGAGATTTAGCAACGAATTGCTTTCTAATCTCAAGGGAATTTTACTATTAGGATTTCTCATAATTCTAGTTTACCATAATTTCCTCTGTAGTTCATAGGTATGTCATATTTCAAAAATCATGACAAGTGATTCACAAATGTCTCCATACAAGATATGGATTTACATTTTGAATCCTACTTTATATAGTGAAAAACAATAGTGGAGGGGAAAAACATAATGATCAAAATCATTGATTCTTTCCTTCCGCGAAGAGAATCGTTCAGGAATGTTGTCTGTTGCGCTTCTCAATACTCTAATGCAGGGTTTTGAATCCTCATCGTGTTTTACACTAATTTCCATTTGCTCATAATTGAGAAACATCACTAGAAGTGAGCTTTCTCAAGAATGTACCAAAATCCAAGCAATACGAATTTTGCTTTCTTCTTGGTTTCAGCTATGGATTTTGTATTCAAAGTTTCCAATGAATACGCTACAAGGACTTATTCGCTATTGTTTTGGTTATATCGAATAACCCCAAAACTTTCACGAATTAATGGTTCACTAATTCTAATTGAGTGCTAACTATTTCTAAACTAATGGTCTCTACATATACTCTACAACGATTTATTCGGTGCCTTCTATTCAACCCCTTTTGATATCTAATATCACATTGCGATGCTTTGTATTTTGACGTTTCAAAACACTTTGCATTCCACAATTTCTTTTATGCCATTCTTATAAATTCGAATTTCATTACTATTGATCAAATCACAGTAATTTGATTCTCTTTTATATTTATACCCTTTGTTGATGAAACACTTTGATCAAATCAAAATAGTTTTATATTCATGTTTCCTTTGGTAAACTTACTTTACACATTTAAACAATCATTTAATGATAATTACCATTTTTGTTAAAACACAATACATCGAATATGTATTAACTTTTAACAATTCTTTAAACACTTTGTATTCAAGTAATACACGGTGTTCAAGTTATTTTGCCGAACTTAGGCATGATTTATATGTAAAAAGAAATCGAATGACTTTCACATATTATCACATAACTTTGAATTTAAACAATGGTTTCATTCATTAATGAAATATCATTAAGTTGGGTATTTTAAACAAGGCATTTTAATGTTTTACAAATGTTCATGTATTATCAATTAGTTTCAAACAATAAGGATAATCCACACATAATCAAACAAGATATGAACACGAATAGAAATCATTCATAAAAGCAGAACAACTGTTTGTTACAAACTCATATGAATAACCGTCTCACAAAGTGTGAGACATACTAAAGAAGTTCACAATCTCTTGATTACATTAATCATCCTGAAACACAAAACTAAATGATAAATGTCGAGGGAGTGTATCGTCGGCCATCATCATCATGCTCGCCATCAACATGTAACGTCACCTCCTCTCTAGCAAGCACCTCTATGCAGAAGGACCTGTTTTCACCAAAACAGAACAAGTATCAGATATACTTTAACACTGCAAATGTGTTTGCAAGATTATAACATTTATAAAACTGTATATCAAATATATACCTTTGTCGTTGACGACTCCAGCGACGTTGGGTTCATCTATCACATTTCTGAAATGTGATATGAACTCAAGGAAATCCAGTGTTTCTGTGTCGCCTCTCATAACGCAGATCCTGACTTGTGCTTGGAAGCTTGGTGGAAGCGATCGCAGCACAATTCCCATTGCAAATGAGCTTGAGCACCAGTTGTCCAGGTAGTATGCCAGACTCATATACGCATCGTAGAGGCACAATAAGTGCTCATCCAGTGAGGATCCCTCCTCCATCTTTATGGAGAGGAAGTCCCCCATCAGTTCATACTCCCACATACGCACTTGTTCCACGAAATGTGCTCTCAGATGTGCCATGACCATTCGGGGCTTGAGACTCCCCACCATTGGCCATAGCCCATCCTCCATTCCGAGGCGCATGGTCACTGATATAAATGTGGCCATCACACGACGACGATAACGCAGATCCTGCTACTCCTAGGTCTCATGAGAATAGGGTGGCTCCAAAAACATCTCGCAGGTCATGTAGTCAGCTACATCGTTCTCCCCAAGGAGATCAAATAGGCGTATGACCCATGCAAAAAAGTTGGATCCATCTAACTTGAGCTTCTCTCCTTTTAACCAATCGTCGATAGGAAAGGTAATTACATCAGAAACCATTTTCTACATTTATAATTGCAAAAGGAATTTAGACTAAGTTTATAATTAAATGAGTTAATAATAACTCCACTCAGAAACACCTATTCCCAAAGAGGGTTCCTAGTGATAACACGACCCCTATCAGCCACATCTCCCCCGATCATCACGGCCATCAATGTGGGTTCAAGGGTGGACGCTAAACGTCGGTCACATCATTCATGTGACTCGTGCTCGATCTTTCGACCATCCGCGTTCCGAGGCCACGCTTCTGTGGCATGCTAGGCTCGCCAACTCAACCTTAGTGTATTCGTTGTGCAACATGACTTGCACCCACTGTATGCGAACGTAGATATGTCTGACACCCGATCATCACGGCCTGCCTTATACCGAAGAACTTTCTTGGTGGTGCACACTAAGGGGGAACACAATCGCTGGTTATTTTAACAGGGATCATCTTATTAGGCTACCGTCGAGTATCTAATACTAGCACACAATAAGACATACAAACAATAACATTGAATGTAAATGTTATGTGATATGGTCCTTCACGTCGTGATCTCCATCCGTCGTCACCGGGTTCCGGCGCCGTAAACACTAGGGTACCAGTGTCATTCCGGCGTGGTAGTTCGTCATCTTTGTGACTATCTACTACTATGTAACAAAAGGTAATTACTTTACCTTTGCCACAACCATATCACAAAGCAACGCCCTCCCTGCAAAACAAAGTTAGACGCCTCTACTTTATCTTTGCATGTTTTACGTGGCTGAATGGGCTTTCGCACAAGAACCGTTCTTACCTACGAACTTTCAGCACAACGCTGATCAAGTAGTTGTATATACTACACCCCTTTCGGGACCCTCCGTTGCAAATGGTATACCAACTAATGCGAGAGAGACATACACCCCCTAAGCCACTTTATACGGTACAAGCCGTATGTCAAGCGTGGACCAGTCTCGCGAATGAACGCGTAAAGTCGGTTGGGGGCCGCTTCATCAAGCATTACTGCGGTATACACAAGTACACGTGGGAGGGTAACAACTAAAAGATGAACGCCCACATGCTACATCTCGTGTGTTCTACCCGTACTAGCATTACTACGCATAGATCTAGCTCTGATACCACTGTAGGGGTTCCGCGCATGAAAATAATAAAATTTTACCCTATGCCCCTGAACCCCTGAAGCTGCCAGGACCTATCTATTAGTAATACAGTAACGGAAGAGGCTTTTCGCGAACTTACCCTTGAAGACCGAAAAGCGTTGTCAACGCTCAGGAGAGCGTGGTTGACGTAGACGAGCCGAAGCCGACCTCAAGGTCGTGATGAAGTCCTTGCGCTCCTTCTGGCTCCAATGACTTGAGTGCCTCAAGTGTGACACCTCGTGGGAGTTACACACGTCCGGTGCCTGACGATGACTCCCGCTTCCCTGATCCAGCAGCAGTTGCGGAAGTAGAGCTCCTAGATCCGAATCCCGCAGCGCGACGACGCTCCGCGGTGAAGATGTCTCTCGCTCGCGCAGTCCAGACTTGGGACCACGGTCACGAGAGAGAGAGGGGAAGAGAGAAAATATCAATTAGAGGTCCTCCCAAAAGTGGGGAGACCTTTATTGATTATTGGGTGTAATTATCTAGGCCAATATACCCCACTTTATATAGGGGGAGGGGAGGTACTACCTCCCCTCAAATCCCGGGGTGGGACTAAAGGAGAGGAAAGGGAGGGGAGGCCGCCGGCCAGCCCTAGTGGGCCCCGTGGGGAGGGGGCAAGGCCCAGCCGACCTTCCCCTTTGGCCCCTCTCCCTCTCTCCTTTCCCTAATGGGCCCTCTCCCTCCGGAAATTGGCCCATTAAGCCTTTGACCTTTTTAATTTATTTTCTCTTTATTAAATAATTATGAATAAATGATTAAATCAATATTTAACATTCATTCACATATTATCTAATCTCCGTGGCCATGGAACACCTTCCACCTCCACTGCGGACATCCTCCGGACTTACCGAAACCCTTCCGGTTTTCTCCCTTCTTTTCTTTGGTGATTCTACCGATCCTACAAACACTTTCTAAGCATCATCAAGCCCTTAAGCGTGATACCCTACGGTTCGGGAACACTCCAGATGGTTGGGAACTCCCGCACCAATGATCAACAGAGGGACCTAGATGGCCATGTGACCCATGTGCGTTCCACGAAGATCTTTCGTCGTTTGAACCGGGACAGTCGTGTCTTATTCCCTTTGTCATTCGATACTTGCATTGCCCGAGATTCGATCAATGACATCACCATGTCATGTTCAATCTCGTTACTGAACAATGCTACTTAACTCGTCCCGACAAGTGATATCCCCGTGATCTAATCACACGCTGCGCAACTATTGGATATAAGTTCTCCGAGTGGACCCTTGCGTATCTTCCCGTCATATGGACGGATAAATCCCGCTCTTGACATATATTGCCTCTACGGTTTCCTCCGAATACCTGAACACACCTTCATAACCACCGTTTTACCAGATGGCGTTTGATGATATCTAAGCACCCTCGGGAGACAGTGATTGATATAGCCTCACGGTCTAAGGAATAGTCTACGAGGATCTATTTCTAATCATCGTAACTTTGAACTTCGTGATATGATCGGGTCACGATATTTAGGTTGGGTATTGGTTCATTATCTCATTCTCTGAATGAGATGACCTCATTTCCAACTGGCATAAATGCCACATGATCAGGAAACATGATCATCTGTTGACCAATGAACCAGTGACTAGAGTTTCACTGGGAACCCCTGGTTGTTTGTATATCACACGTGTATTGATGTTTCCACTCAATACAGTTATAGCATGATATAAAACTTAATCATAAACTATATGAAATATGATAATAGTCCTTACTATTATTTGTCTCTAGGGCATATTTACAACACGCGGCGGGGTGACAGTACCCGCTGACGAGGAGAGGGGCAGCGATGGCTCCTCTTCGTCTAGCGATGCGGATTCCAGCGAGCACCATATTCGTGATCACGGCACCGATTACGTCCGGTGGGATGTGGCAAGCAATCGACCTGGTCGATTAAAGAAAGTTCAGCAAAGCCACTTTACAACAGTGTAGTTTCTGATTAAATTTTCCTTATCTAGCCCCTAGCAACGGTAGTGATTTTTACTGTTTAACCTGGGTAGTGCCTATGCGCCATTCTACAAGGAAAAACACACGATTACATATAAGCCATACCAACTTGTAGAGCTCAGCCATCCGACGCGCCTAAATCCCTAGCCGGTATAACCCCACTACAAGGTTATAGCTTCTAGGGTGAGCACGCGCCGACCCGGTAATCGCGCCTCGGCGTACAAAAGTGAGTATGTACGCCGGCGACATACAAGCCACATATCAGAGCACGCCATGTATAAAGAAAGAAAATATAGGCAACAAGATCCAAATATATATAGATAGGTAGCACACCGAGGATAGAGGTCCCAACAATACATCATACATCAAGCGGAAAACGTGGTATAACATCCGAGTACGGATAAGACCCAAATTGGCATAAGATGCCTAGAAATAAGCAAGTGAGCCCCATACCCACACGTCTCAGGACTTCCTGGTAGGATCCCAACTAATCATGGTGAACGTGTAGTTCCTGTGCGCCATTCTACAAGAAAACACACACCATTACATATAAGCCATGTCATATTATTGCAGTCCTTTTTGCGGGTACATATTATTGCAGTTGTGTAGCTAAAAAATGTTTATACAGTCCTGCAGCGGTATGTTTAGGTTCTGTTCTACGAGTGGTTTCTCTTTTTGGTTTGCGTACTGTGGTTAATAGAGAAGTGTGGCTGATACAACAAATGTGGAGTGAATTCCTCGTACAAAGTTACTCCCTCCTTTTTTTCAAAATATAAGACGTTTTACTTTGTGAAAGGAGTATATCTAGATATCTTTTAGTGAGTAGGTTCACTCTAAACCTAGATGAACCTACACACTAAAAATGGTCTACATACACTGCTTTCATAAAACTAAAACATTTTATATTTTGAATATGAGGGAGTATTACTTAATACGATTATGAAGTTCACTTTCTTCTGTTATGACCTCTCTTTTAGGTGTGCTGCTGCTACCGGAGGGGTTTAGTAGGTCTCCCCGTAGATAGAGGTCCTTTTCTATTATTATGTAAAAAAGGTCCTTTTCTGTTAGACAGTCCTTTTAAAAAAAGAATGTCGCAAGTTTGTCTAAATTTGAATGTATTTATACACTAAATAGTGTCTATATACATCAAATTCAGACAAATCTAAAAACATCCATTTCAGTACTGAGAGAGTAATAAGAATTGCAACTTGGAGATAATTCTACAATTAGTTCAGAACTTACCGCAGTAAGAAACGTGGTACAGATGAATTTTAACGACTTCGGTACCACAATAAATATCGATGAGAGAATTTTAACAGAAAAAATGTTCAATTACCGTGCTATGTAAATCTTGGCATTGGTTCGCTAAAATTCCTATTGCTTGGTATTACAGAAGATAATAAACAATCATACTATCCCATTCTTCTGCATGTTGGTTGTTTACGGACTTCTCTTTGTATTGTTGTATTATGCAAATATAAAACTGGTATACATCCGTTTATAAGCAAGAATGGTATGAAAAATGGTGGAGCCGGGGAGGGAGAATATGCACCGAGAGACACGCCGAGACAAAAAATATAAGAGAAAGATCATTCAAATTTGTGGGTACTAGTAAAGTTATCATATGTGTGAGTATCAGTGTATGGTCTTCGTAATGGTGGCAATATGGATGAGCCAAGGTGGGTGAGACCAAATCAGTGTAGACGGAATGTCGTGCAAAAGATAATCGCTAAGTATGAGACGACATGGCGGAGATGTTGCTCCTTTGTCCTAAGGACGAGTGTGCGGCTATGAGGGATATAGTGAGAACAAGATGGCAACAAATCGAGGGGGTCGATAGATTGGACAAGGAGATAGGAACATGTGTCAGAAGAGTGCGATGGTGGAATATATGTACAGTACTAAAAAATAATTCTAACAAATTTTATTGTACCATAGCAACACACGGACATTTAGCTAGTATCTACCTATACTATTAAAAAGATTCAGGATCGTTCGTCGCTCCTCAAAATTTTCCGTCTGCCGGTTTTTGGATGGTTTTGCCCCTAAACTTCGGAAGTATTATGGCCTCTACCACCGCGAAGTGAAATGTACATATTTGGTAAATCGGAGAAACGCCCCCGCCCGCCCGCTCCACCCCCATCGACCCCGACTTGAGCGTCGCCGGAGCTCCTCCACGCCCGACCTCTTCCTGCCATCCCCTCCACCCGTCCATTTCTTCATTCACGACACAGGCGACAACGGTGTGCTGCCCGGACAGAAACTGTCGGGCAGGGCGAGAAACCCAACCCATCTCCCATCGAATGCGCGTTCCGGATGCAACCGCCATAGACTAGGCCAGTGCAAGGATTTCTCACTCTCTTCTCGCGATTTCCTCGATCCCTGATCCACAAACTAACTCCCCCTTGCGCGGCCAGATGACGACCTCCCCGCAGAGCATCCGGCCTCCTCCCAATACACCACCAGGCGCTGCTCTTCTCTGCCCTTTCGAGACAAGACGGCTGGCAAGGCATCCGTCGGAATCAACCTGTCACCGCCGAAATCGAGCCCGCCGCTGTCCTCCACGCCGTTTGAATCGACACGTCAACGCCGCCGAGATCAACCCCGAGCCTGATTCCAGGCGCTGACACCAAGCTTCCAGCGGCTGGGCGTGGCTCCGATCTGCAGCGATGTAGTCAGGCAAAAGTCCCCACCATGTCTAGCTCGACCCAGCCCACCACACCCTAATCTACAACCAAAATCTCATGGTGCAGGTGGGAGTGGGCTGCCTATAGAACCGACTATCCAAGCCCACATAGGAGGCTACCGCACGGGTAAACAAGAAAAAAATGTGGGCATCTGTGGGAATACCACATCCCACATCGACCCTAACGACTCGACTCAATGAGTACAACTTCATCGCACCTGACCCCTCCTCATTGCTAGGGTGCGGATAGGTGAGCCGCTGGAGCCCCGCCGGCTAGCTCCGCCATGGCATCTCCTCCTCCTCCGGCTCCGGGGGAAGGTCCACCGCCCCCGCCTCCTTCCACTCATCCACCCCCTTTCTCCATGTACCTCCTCCGATCCCGTTGGTCGACGCTCCTCCTCCGATCCCAGGGGCCGCCGCTCCTCCTCCGGTTCTTGAAGACGACGAATGTTGCAAGGAGAGGCATCCTGGGGGCGTGCTCATCCAGGAGCACATGGTTGGTGGGGAACTCCATGGGCACAGATCTAATATGGGCACCCACAAAGAATCTCCAAGGTCCAAGAAAAGAAAGCACAAGGTAATTTTACTTAATATGTTCGTACAGTTTTTATTTTCTTCACGAGAAGAAACATTATCCAAAGATATAGACTGGCTATGGAAGGTTCAATCATGTGTGCATCATGGTAACTGATCGGTGCACACGGAAGCAAACTAGTTTATGTTTTGTGCGTGCGGTCAGTTCTCTGCAGTAGTTTCATGAGAAGAAACTAGTTTATTTTTTGTATCTCTCTCTCTCTGTATCTGTGCTATCTGGTTGGGTTCTGAAAACCACTTCTCGATGTGGCATGGATTATTTTAGTGACTAGAGGATCTGAATTCATTAGTTTCTGTGAAGAGTTTGTGAGAACATCTCCACTTTTTTCAGGGAAGAAAATTTCTGTGAAGAGTTTGCTATGTAGGTTGCACAAAGTTGCAACTCTGAGACGATTCAGGATTCAGACTAGTAGTATTTTCGTTTTTGTTGGGCATGGTGGTTTTGATGTTCTGTTTTGTAAAATGGCATTAGGAATTGTACCTAGGGGCCGATATCAGATCCGCAAGGCTTAGAAAACCAAGTACAATGATATGTGTTTTCTACTAGTTCTATCATGCTGTCTTGACACACACCGATCTGTTTGCTATTGGCCTCAGATGAAGTTCTGTGGCAATGCAAAGATAGCAGAGAAAACACTCAGAACATTAGCTGTAGTATCACATTCAGTTTGGGAGATGAGATTAGTGATTACTGGACATTAGGAAAGCACTGACTGTCCCGTACGTACGCGGTTGTCTGCTTTATAACTTAGCCCCATTATGCATTCTTGAAAGTGATTAATATGTTTGTAAGTTATCACAAACCCGCAAGTGGGTGATTAGTGAATGCTTAAGATGATGTATGCACTCCTTGATTGCTGTTCTGTCTAATTGTCCATCCAACGTGGATACAGATAACAACTCTGTAAGTGAGCAAGTTGCAAACCTGTAGTGCGTCCATGTGCTTATATAAGGTGCATTGCCTGCATCCTAAAGACGAATTAAATTGTTATGCTTACAGACGAATTAAATTTTGTTAGTTCTTTTCACGGCCCTGTTTTTGTGCAGTTCTACAGAAAGCTCTTCTAGTAATAGTGTCCATTTCTGAAGCCTTGTTGTGCTTACAGACGAATTAAATTGTTCTGCTCTTGAATTTTTATTTTTTCTGAAATTGTTTTGTGGCTTCATTGCATGATTAAGCAACAAGTTTTACACATATCACTTAATGATATATTGTGAAATTCTAATGCTCGTGGTCATAAGTGTGTAGTCTTCTTAAATTTATCATGCTCATGGTTTGTCTAGCTGCGGTGACCCAGCATACCACTGCATGATGTAGTACACTATAGTCGTTGACATAACACCAATGAAACACCGTTCACTAGTATTACATCCCTCAGAGTGGTACAACAGAAACACAGCAGGTCCAAGACATGACTATAGATTACAACTCGTCTCTTTACAAAAGATCCAGAGAACACTCTAGGTTAAAGAGAGAGAAAGAACTTTTTACAAAGAAGAACTAGAAATAATAACTCAGAACTCTCTAGTAACTAAGACTAGCATCTAAACTATCAGACGTGTCATTGCTGCTATTGCAATGTTCTACAGAAGTAGGTTTTATGGCTAGAGTATCTACTCCTATCTACTCAGGGACTTCGTCTTCACTTCAGTCGATGTATCTGTTGACTTCATTGACTTTATTGAAGAACTTGAGCTGTTGATGATGATTTCTTGAGCAGACATTGATGTTGACGTCGTCTTCATTAGCTTAGAACCTAGTAAGGGTTAAGAAGGTACGGTTGAGTACGGGCGTACTCAACAAGTTCACTAAAAAGGAGTGTATGATGCACTATCTCTATAGCCACAGACCAGAGGTCGTAGGCAATGCAGGTTTTCGTAAACATTTCTTTAAAGGTTGCTTTTATTCTGAAAACTATGTCCGACAGCCTTCACAGGTTGACCAGAACCTTCATGGGGTTCCTTTCCTGCCGCGTTCGTAGCTCCTTCTCAGAACAGGGAGTAACATGTCACAACTCTTACACTCTGCAGAGGTGCGTCACTTTTTCCACAAGAGACCTTAAGCTTTGTTGCATAGCCGGGAGTATGTCCCCATTCAAACTTCCATGGTTTGAGGCCCAACTTAAGATCCATGCCAATCACTGCCCTCTCCGTGACCCCGCCTGAAGACACGATCCTTCGGGGCTGACTACATCTCAGTTAAGCCCCCTTTCGGGCAAGCTACAACCTTGATGAGTTCTCGAAGACTCTGTAAGCAGCTCTAACTAGCGGTCACCATCAGCTATGGTGAACTCCGACCCAGATAGCTATGCACAGATAATCTAGACACCTAGCTCGCGGGGAACTAAGGGGTCCCACTCATGTGCTGGATTCTCTGGAACTCCACGAGAAATCAATAGCCTCACGATAAGGTCATCCATCCATGCGAAAGGAAGAAGATACAACTGACTTTTCCGTCCCATTCCAAATATCATGGTTGACGCGTAATATACGGCGCTAGAATCACTAGCGACATTGGTTGTTAAGTCCTAGATGATACATTACTGTACAATGGTGTTTCCATTGCCAGTTATGATAGATTAGCTGATCACCCTGGATCAGTAACCGATATTTTCAGTTAATTGTGAAATGTGTTTTCGATCTTTTTGAAATGCAGGTGATGATAACATTTGAGTTACAAGCATTTGATAGAAAATAATCAAAGGAAATAAGCAAGTTGTGAATTTGCTTTTTGTGATTGCAAGATTATGCACTCACGGTCTGGAAATAACATCATTGGTCCGATAAGGACTAATGTTTAAAGAAACAAGATGCAATTATGTATAAATAATGTAATGCAATTTGATAAACGCGAATCCCTAGACTAATCATATCTGATCTAGGGTTTTGGAATTTGTGATGATATCTTTAAAATATGTTCCACTTTTATACCAGTTTTACACTTGTGCTTTTCATTAAGGCTGGTGAGTGTGTGAAATGATATGTAAATTCAACAAGTAGTATACAATAGTAAATCAGTCAAATGGGGCATTGGTATCTCAAAGATTACTTGAGCAAGATTACTAATCAATTAGAGCTTTCAAGAAGTGTTTAAGGATTACTTTTATTGTTTCTTAAAGGAATAACTTTCAAGGAAAAGGTTCCTTTTATAATATTCTAAGATTGAGGTGGATTGCTATCTAGTAATTATGATGGAAATTATTATATTAAGTGGTCAAGAGTTAAAGGACTCATTATAAGTTTGCTGTTTGAAGTGGCAAAACGAATAACTTTTGAAGAAAATATTTCTTTGTTAAGGTTTAAACCATGTGTGTGGTTCATCGAATGTGATCGATATGATTTGCGCTTATCCGATAAGCGTGGGTTTGAGATGCATTTTGATTTAATTTGGAATAGACAAAAGTTAACTATAAAAACATAATATAATTTAGTTCTTAAGCTTATAACTTTGATAGAGCAAAATTAACTTTAAAAGGAACACAAATAGACTTAGGGTTCTGAAGTATCTAGATTATGTTTGAATTCTAGGGTTAATATAAAGATGATTAAGAGTGTGAATTCATTCACTCCCAATTTAAGTGAATGATAAGTTAAATGTGATTTACTATTATAAAAAAATTGTATTATTAAAGAAAACAAGATGATCTCATTAATGTGTTAGGGTTTGAAAATCATATTAAGCATGGTTAAAAGATAAAGAGTATTCACCATTCATATAGGTGAATGATGTTGATAATTTACTTGAATTGTTGGTTTAACTTGGAGTTATGGTTTCAAAAGGTTCTCCTTTAAGTTATTATCTTACACTTAAAGTTTATCCAAGTTATGACTTTGGAACTAGTACTTGCATATAAGAGAGTTAAGATTTAATACCAAATTGTGATTATTTCTTATTTAAGAAATGTTTCTAAAGAATTAATAAAATTGTATTTTATATAATAGATTAGGATTTATTACTTTAAAATCTTAAAAACTTATGGAATATTATATTTGGTATTATTCTAGTAAACTATATTTATTCTAGATCTTAAAATTGATTTTTATTTATGTTTAAGTATTATTCTTATTTTTATAAAATTCCACAAAGGTTAAATATCTTTAGAATATTTGCTTCAAGTTTAATTCGTAAAAATTTAAGTTAATAATTTTATAATGTAGTAGATTGATTTTAGTACACAAAAATGATTTTTATTGATTTTTAGGACTTTTACTTACTTTATGAAATTTTATTTAGAAGTTAATAGTGTTAATATTTATTTACATTTTACCTATCTTAAATAAGTAAAGTTGTATTTTTCTTAGGTAGGTATAAAGGTGAGAATGGTTTGAAAACTCCACCAAACCTCAACTAAAGCCACGCGATTAAACATGGCAGCCCAAACCAAACTAAACCCATTTGATATTTTCGTCGGCCCGACCATAACCAAACCAGCTTAATATTTTATCCAAACCGAACCAAAACTGAGTGCCGATCTTTGGTTTGTAACCATTTGCTGAGATGGTTTTAGAACCGTTCAAAGTCAAATCGTACTAGCCCACCATAACAGATCACATCCTATCAAAGGGGAGCTGGCACGACATCTCTCGTCTTTCACCAAACCTCACTGCTGTTTTCCTTTCCGGCTGCTGATGGCTCGTTGCGTGTGTTGCGCTAGTTAGTGTTTCCCATTCGCGTTCCCAGACGGAGCTCCCGCGTTTGACCAAAATTTAACAAATTTTAGCGAACTTTGAAGGAATATAAGCGGTTTTCATTAATTAAAGGCGAATACAAATATATTACATAGAATTCGGATGAACACCGAATTTAAACTACTGATAGGCTAAATAATAACTTGAAAAACTTAAAAAAGGTCGCCGCCGCTGATGCCGATGTCGGACGCCGTTTCTACATGCCGAAGTTGTTATAGAAGCAGGTGTAGCCAGGGTCGGCCTTGCCGTCGTCGTCGCTCGGCGACTGCGGCGGGCGGGAGCTACCCTGGCCGTCGTCGCCGCACCTCCAGGGCTGGTAGGAGGGGCCGACGTCATCATCATGGAGAACGACGAGCGGCACGCCCTGGTAGGCGAGCTCGCGGCTAGCCCAGACCTGGCGTTCGGCCTGCTCCTATTGGCGCTAGACGCGGCGCCGCTCCGTCTCCTCCCAGGTCGCCCTGGACCAGGCGAGGATATCCGGTGACGCAGGCTCCGGCGGGGGGGGGGGGGTGGTCACGGAGGGATTGCTCCATCGCCATGTTTATGGCGAAGGCATCCTCGTCGACGGGCACCGCCCAGTCTGCCGGCTCCATCTTGGGCTGGTGGAGGTGGAGACGGCCAATGGGCGGCGCGGGTGCGCGCGGCTCATTGATGACGATGCCGCGTGCCCTAGTCCTCAGCGGCGAGAGGACCGGCATCTCGGACTCACTCTTGACAGGTCGTAGTGGCGGTGATGCCGCCGACGCGGACCCGGAGGAGCAGGAGGCCGAGCCTGCGGAGGAGGAGGAGCTGGCCATCCTTCTCGGCATCCAGTTGGCCGGAGGATGGCGCTTGGCCCTTGTCACTGGTGTCAGGTTGCGGGGCAATGCCGAGGCGGGGAGTGTTGCCAGCGTGCGCCCTGGAGCGCTCCACCATCGGCGCCTCCCCGCCGCGTTGCTGCGTTTCGGCGGAGAGTCCGGTGGTCCTTCGTGGCGGGCGAGCTCCTGTAGCCGCCGCGGGATCGCCAGGGAATCTCTCGCCCATGGTAGGGAAGTGGGGCTTTGAAGGCTTTGTCGGAGTGTGGTGTTCGCCGGAGTCGGAGAGTGTGTGGATGGAGCCGGCGAGGCGTACGACTTATATAGGTCGAGAGGGGCAGCGAGGACGGGAGGGGTGTAGCGGCGAGGGCGGGAAAGGGGAAGCGGCGGGAAGTTAATGCCCGCCGGTCCATCGCGGGAGCCGAGGCGACGGTGGCGCGCCATTACGGCGACGCGTGGCCGACGAGACCGGTGGTTAATGCCCGGCGGTCATTCGCGGCGTTCCTATGCAGGAGGATGGCGATGACTCGGCTTCTGCCGCTGACTGGGTGGGTCCACTTGCCGAACGCTGCTTTTCCCGCCGAATTCGCTTCGTCCAGCATTCCCGGCGCCCCGGGAATGGCCTGGGAAGCCCGGACCAATTTGGCCCAAATTCGGATGAAACCGAGGTTCGGGAAACGCGACCGGGCCAAATTTTATCGTCCGGACAAAAAAAGCCCTAGAAACGGCGTGCTGGAAAGACGAGTGAAGAATGCTCTTAGCCACATCTGACCTAGGGCCGCAGACATCGCAGCCATGGACCATGGTCCGCGCGTGAAGCGAACAACGTATATCCTGAACGAACCAAAGCCACAAACCGGGTCTAAACCGTGGATCAGAACTGTTTGGAACCAAACCCGTTCAAACCCATACCCGACCATACCCAACCATTTGCTATTGAAAACCAAACTAAACCAAACTCTTATCATAGTCAGCCCATTAACATCTGAACCGAACGTGACCACAAGCAGTAACCGACCGAATCCACCCGGTTAGTTCAGAACCAATCTCAGATTTAGGTAGGTATTCTTTTTGTGATCATACCATTATGTTATATGTATTTTTTAGAATTTCTTCTATATTTCTCTAGAATTAAAATCAGCTCAGGGTATATTAGTAATTTCCATATTATTCCTTTTTTTATCCATTTTCTATTTCTTTTATATACCCAAACTGGGCCCACAAGTCAGTCTAGCCCACTTGGTTGGGCTAGACCACCTGATCTGGTCCATTCGGTTGGTCGACCCCGACCCGACCTCCTCACCCCGAGGCTCTCTCCTCTCTCTCTCTGGCGATGCCATGGTGACGCCGACGCCGTTCAATTCACGCCGCCCTGGGCCTCCCTGGCCGCCACCGTGGTGTATGGTGAGGTAGTCGATGCCGCTCCGTCGTCTGGTCCTGTTCGATTTACCGCTAGACTCTTCTCTCAGTCAGTCTAGCTCCACCTTGAACCCTAGGGTTCGAGGTTTTGCTGGTGGTGTCCTCTCTGCTGCTCCCGTGATGCTGTGTGGTGTTCATGATGATATGGGGTGCTTGTTTGACCACTAATGTTGTTGTGGCCGCCGCCATGGCTCAGCGCGGGTTGCAGCGCCTTTCGGGTGCTCCTCGTGCCGCCATGTGCACGTCGGCCCCTCTGCTTCCTCTTCTATTCATCAGCGAGGACCATTGGTGAGTGCTTTCCTCTTCCCTCTCTGATTTTCTGCCCGCCCCCTCGTTAGCTTGTATGTGCTTCTGATGGCAATCCTTAATTAGGGTTCATGCTTCGATTAGGGCCTCACCCTTCTATGTTGGTTATTGAGGATGATGAATGACTTAGAAGTATCTGTGATGATTATACCATGTTGATTACTGTCTATAGCTGGTGTTGGAATTGCTAGTGGCTTTGTCAGATAAACTTTTATCTGATCTTGGTCTCTGTCATTGTAAAAATTGTAGTGCTATGGCTCTAATCTAGACTGATGTCTAGTTATTGATGCTGGCTAGCTAACTTTAGTATTGGAACCTGTATTTGGTTTCTTGGGCATTTACTGTTAATGGCCTTGATGATATTACTTTGATGCAAACACTATGATTCCTAATCCTTATATTAGGAAAATGATTGAACATCTTTCTGCCAGGTTTGATTATGAAATTTCTATGTAGAATATGCTAGCTTAGAATAGATCCTTGTGACATCTTCTTTGGGATGGTACATAGGAATTTGTTTTAGTGCTAGTGTTATTATATAGTGTTCTGAAGTGGCTTGGTACTAAGATGAGCTAAAAGCTTCTACTGGGAAGATTAGCTTATGCTAGCTATGGAGTTTCTTTAGCTTATGATGCTGGTATGAGGCTAAGCTAAATAGAAACTTAGTTTCTGCTTTGCTGTCCCTCATGGATATGTTCTGGTATTTAGTACTAGCTACTGCTTTTTGAGTTCTCTGATAAAATGACTGGTATTCTTACTGTTTAATATGAATCCTTGAGATTTGTTGAGTTCTGAGGTGCTACTCTTTTAAGAGATGTGCCTAGAAATCATGATCTAGGGCTGTGGTTATGTTGGGATGTGGAAATATAGCTTTATATCCAGAATCTATGGTGCACAAGCTGAGATTCTGGATTTGTTTGTAAGGTTTACTTATGGCTTTTGTATTCAAAATTCCTCTATGATGGATTCACCCCGCTTGGATGATTTCTGAGAGGTTTACACATAAAACAACACATGCTTGATAATCTAGAATAGATGATTTGATCATGTGATGGTTTTATGTGTACTTACCACACAACTTGGTTGCTGGTGTTATGGCTGTGGTGCTGGTTGATCTTGCTGGCTTGTTTGCTCTACTCCTCCTGGTGCTGATCCTCCTACTTCTGGTTCCTATGAGCTTGATCTTGATCTTGCTGTCCACCTACTCCACCCCCCTTATGTCACCATCTTGTGAGCGTTTGGATGATCAGGTGTATGATTTGGCTGGTGTGGTTTTCTTGGCTATGAAGTGAAATGGATACCTCTGGTTTGGTGTTTGAGAAGAAGTGTTATGTTGTCTGTGGATGAGCTTCTACTTAGTGCTCTGGTTGAGTGCTAGTAGTGCCGCTGCTGTATTGACAACACACTGCATGCAATCTGGTGACTAAGTTGTGTGTCTGTGTGGTCTAGTCGTGTGGAGCAGCTCAAGTGAAAATATCTCCACTTGTTACCCTCTTACTAATTACTGCCTGGTGAAACTTGCCCCTCCTTTTATTACTTGATAATGTAATTTGTCTAAGGCAAAAAACCTTGATAAGAACAGATTCTATATTGGCCCCCATTAATAACACTCAATGATGACCAAGCAATGCATTTCATTGCCAACCTAAGAGTAATAACCCCCATACCTCTTGTTTTACATTTCTTTTGTTTGTTGTTTTTGCTTGAGGGAACAAGACTAATGAAGATAAAGAGACAGCTTAGAAATAGGTTTAGGTTTTTTTCTTTTACTCATTTGTAATTGATCTTCTGTTTGGATAATGTAAAGACAATGTAATATTGTATAACTTATTTAATAAGGTTAAACTTTCTCTCTTATTGTAAAGTCAATTTCTCTTGTAACTTATTTATACTTGTAGTTGTAATAAAATAAAGAGTAACTTTTTATTTTGTATTCTAGAATTTTGTAACTATTTGTACATTATTTATAAATAATCATTCATTTATTTACTTATTATTATCATTCATTTTCACTTATCTTTATATTCAAATATATCATTTGAATACTCAATTATACTATGACTCATATTTGAATTGAATTTCAATCACTCTTCCTCAAAACACATAGGTTCCATAGAGGTCATGTCGAAATCTATCACACTTGCCCTGACACTTCCATCCGAACAAGAGAGATCTCGATCCCTCTATAACTCTTTTAGTTTTGCGCGAAAATTCCCCGGATTTTCTATGCATGAATGCAATGCACACACCTTATCTCAGCTTATTTCTAAGCTCTAATGCTGGGATGTTACACTAACTTTCTTATAATACCTCTAATACACCTTTAATCGTGGTGACACCTCTAATACTAGAAATCTCTGGACTATCAGCTGCAAGTCGAAGAAGGTGAATCTCCAAGGTCCAAGAAATTCAAGAGCAGTAAGAACAAGGTAATTAAAGCCTTGAACTGTCATATGGTAATTAAAGCTCTGAACTTGGTCTGGCGACACCTTCTATACTCAAGTTATCAATCTTTTGGTTTGTGTGTTTCAATAGGGAGCAGTAGTAGCGCCTCCACCCGTGGACAATATGTTGCACAAGGATCAATTGCATCCAGGGATCAATGGTGACATCGATGTCTACAATGAGATCACAAGGAGCCGGAAGAAGGTAAACATCATATACGCATTTCTATCCTATTGGTATGCCATGAAAACCACAAGTCAGTTTGAATTGTTTGACTCAACTTTTAGGGACACCTTGCAATATCAACCAGTCCACGGGTGACGTCGTCGCCATGAGTTAGTATTCTTATAAACGCAGCAGCACATAGAAGAAGAAGCATGACAGGTTCACCCGAGGGCTCAACTTCACAACAGTCACTGAACTCTCCTTCACAATAGCCTCCAATATCTCCCTCTCTTGATGACCTCTCACCTGTTGGAATAACGACCAGTTCCTATGGTAAGATTTGCTCACATATATTCATTGATTACTCATTTTCCTTGTCTTTACTTTTTATTAGCTAACTAAGATTTTCTTCCATTGCATGTAGGCTGGACATGTGGATGTTGCAAGCTGCTTTCTCACATACGGAAAGAAGTTGAGCCGATTTATTAAGGAAAAAAACTTATGAAAGGCCGTTGTGGTCATTGTTAGAAAATCTTTCCAGCTTCAAGAGACTCAGGGAGCAGCCAGATTGGTCGGCATTTAAAGGTATGCCCAACAAAACTAGCAATGAATTAGATGGTTGATAAAATGGGTCATCCTGAGGGGATTGATCCTGATTGGAAATTTGATCCAGATGTCGCAAGAAGGAAGCTAGTGAAATTCATTGTTGTCAATGAAATGCCATTTTTGCTAGTTGAGTCATCATCTTTTAGAGAATTCACTAAATCATTGAATCCATGGTTTGAAAATGTCTCTAGGACAACAATCAAGAATAATTGTGAAGCTGCTTTCCAAATCATGGAGATAGAATGAAAAAATATTTTGAAAATTTGGACTCTCGAGTATCCCTCACAGGTGACATGTGGACCTCTAATCAGAAATTAGGTTATCTCTGCATGACTTGCCACTTTATTTATGATGATTGAAAACTCCATAAAAGTATTATAAGATTCAGTATGATGGAGACACCACACAATTCATTGAACATGTTTGATGTAGTACTAAAGAGTATTCAAGAGTGGAACATAGAGGATAAACTCTTTAGTTTTACGTTAGACAATGCATCGGTAAATACTGCTATGGTTAATCATTTGAGAGAAAATTTGAAAGAAAAAGGTTTTCTTGTTTCAAATGGAATACTACTTCACCACCGATGTGGAACACATGTCTTTGGAAATGAAGAGGATGCGAGAACATGGATGGGTGAGGTGAAGAAAACCATGCAAAAACTCTTCGATGAATACAATCTAGAGTTTTCTGCTCACTCACAAAGAGAAATGGATAGTCCTAATGCCGAAGAGGTGGAAGTAGAGGATGACCCACTTGTGGAGTGGGATCAACACATGAGGTCTAAAAGAAGACAAGCAAGCAATGAGCTCGATTGCTATCTAAAAGAAGAATTTCTTCCTCGGAAGAAGGAGGTGGACATTCTTCAATGGTGGAAAGTTAATTCTTTTGAAGTATCCAGTGCTCTCTAAAATGGCACGTGACAGATTGGCCATCCGAGCTTCAAATGTTCCTTCCAAGTCAGCTTTTAACACCGGAGGACGCATCGTCAGCGATTACAGGAGCAGCCTTTCATCCTCTACCGCTGAGATTCTGATATGTCTACAGGACTAGTTTAAGGCAGCTGGTAGGTTATTGTTTACCTTCACTAAAGTGTTTCCTTTGGCTTGTTATTTTTGTTACTGACTGTTTATTCTTGCACAATATTACTTACACGTACGTGTAACTAATCATGATATACTTGGTGCATTGGCTGATGCAACACAACTTATGTAAGAAATCCCACTTGTACTATTGAGTTGAACTAAATCTGGTATTGTATACGAATGAAATGTCTTCTGGTGGCTTTATTTTTCAGAATATGGTGTCTAAGGTGCTACTGGAGATGCTCATCTAGGTGCTTGATAATTATGTTTATGCTCATCTAGGTGCCTGATAATTATGTTTATGCTATTTCTTGGAAGCCTATTTGTGCACACCCTTGTAAGCCTCTTTGTTGTTCAAGGTGATTGATAAATTTTTATACCATAGCTGCATATTTTACACTCTAAAGACTGACGTTTCAGTGCTTGATAAATTTGTATACTAGGTTTTGTACTGTAACCATGATTATCTTTGTATAGACTGTCATATGTTCAGTGATGTGAGTGTATGAGTTGTGAGTGTCATTTCCACTCATGTGACCTTAGTATGTTCTGTCATTTGTGTTCTGTCATATGCAATCTATGATGTACTGTAACCATGATTATCTTTGTGTAGCTGTGAGTGTATGAGCAGTGTGACATATGATCGCATTAAGCTTCCAAAATATCTTTAACAGCATATACGAGCAAATTTTGCGGGCATCTGTGGGATGGTGTGCACCCGCGTAAATTTTGCGAGCTCCCGCGGAACACCCTCTTAACATGTGCGGGACTATGCGGGTATAAGCGGGCCTCCCACGGGCAGTTCCACTTGCACCCTGACCAAAATCCCTGCACTACCCTGCCTCCATGGCCGCCCGGATCTGCGGTTGCACGTGATCCTGCGTCGCCGCCTAGAAATCACGGCCGCCATGGTCTTAGATATCATGTACAAACACTCCTTCCTCTAGCTTTGCCGCAGTGGCATCCTCTACTCATGTCACCAATACTCGTCGGTGCAGCAAGGCTAAAAGGGATTGGTTTCACTGACGACAAGAGAAGGAAGATGGCACTGCTTCCCGTGAGAGCCAGTATAGAAGTTCCAAATACAACAACTCCTCACATCCATTTCCTCTCCAATCTCAGTATTGGAACTTCCTTACTTATATGTCTTCGTAGACAAGTCTGACTAATTCGTCAGTTATATGTACACAGTTGTGTTGCGTCGGTTGCTTATTTTGTCCAAGATTTCACAGGGCTTTTGGTCTTTCTAACATAGGATTGTATTCTCCTCTGTTGGCATGAAAGGGAACTTTGTAATGTCAAATGAGTAATGCAACTTATGCGCTACTTTATCAGTTAACGACTGTAACATGTGGTTTAAGTTCAAGCTCTAAGTATTCAGTCAAAGTAATATTTGACCCATTGACATGTCAGATTCATTTATTTGTTTAACACTTCTCAAGAATTTGTGCGGTACTACACAAAGGAATTTTTTGTAATTTGAATGTAAAGGTAAGAGTTATATAAGTATGGAGAGCAACATACCTGCAGCAAAAGAAACTGTAAGCAGTATAAGTGTATCTGAATTATGGTTGTTAAATTCTGATAGCTAAATTATGCTTGGACGACCCCCCGAGCAGCATAGATGAATCCTTTTAGATTATGTACTTTTGTTTTCAGTAAAGAAACAATATTGTTTGTTGCAAAAGATTGTAATAATATTTTTCCTAAGTAATAAACAATTCTTGCCACTCATCACATGTCTTTTGTTGAGTAGCATCATTTAATTATTTCTTAGAGGTTATTATTTGACGTTTTAAATAGATGTTCTCTGATTTTCTATATTACACAGTATAAATGATATGTAAATCAAGACATCCGTGCAATTTGTCCAACCTTGCTCTTTTACAAAGAGTTCGGCCAGTTTATAAATGTCCGCAATAGGATCATTGTATATAATTGATGACATGGACCCATGAGAGGGTGAAGGAGAGTGAGCTAAGATTGATATCAGAAGAGCGGTTGAGCGAGGGAGGACACACATGAGAGAATGATCACACTATTAGGGAAGTGGGTTGGAGAGGCCAGGAGGATTGAAAAACACATGTACAAAAGTAAAAAAAAAGTAAATTCGCTTCACCCTGTGCAATAATAAGTGAATTCACTTCTTCCAGTCCAACGAGCACTTTTGCTAGTAAGAGCATCTCCACCCGTGATCCCCATACGGGCTTCGACGCGGCCATTTTTTGGGCCATATGGGGGGGGGGGGGGGGGGGGGGGCGGCGCGAAATCAGAAATGGGGGCCGGCCGACGCCCAGCCGTGCACCGCAAACCGATCATTTTTTTATTTTCTGAATTATTTCAACACAAGCAATCAATCAAATTGGAATACAAATTCAATACAAATTCAACACATTTATTCAACAAGTTCAACATAGTACACAAATAAATTATGTTTAACACACCACACAAATTAAACAAGTTTGAATCACAATGGCCAACAAACTAGAGAGCTTTTTATGTTCCACAAATGCTCGATCAAATCATTTTGCAGCTGGTGATAAGTGTTGGAGTCTCGAAGTTCTTAACACTTGGTCAAGAAAGAGGCAAAGGCAGTAGGCACCTGATGATCAACATCTGTAAGAGGACCCTGGCGATAGTATGGTTGAGTGTCGAACAATGGGTTCTCCCACTCGCTCTCGATGATCATGTTGTGCAAGATGATACAAGCAGTCATGACCTCCCACATCTGATCCTTGGACCATGTAAGCGCAGGGTACCGAACAATGACAAATCGAGCTTACAACACACCAAATGCCCTCTCCACATCTTTCCTGCAAGCCTCCTGGCACTGAGCAAACCAAGCTTTCTTCCCTCTAGGCACTGCATTTGAAATGGTCTTGACAAATGTTCACCACTTTGGATAGATGCCATCAGCCAGATAGTAGCCCTTGTCATATTGGTGGCCATTGATCTCATAAGCCACAGGAGGAGAATTGCCTGAAATAAACTTGGCAAACACATCCGAGCACTGGAGCACGTTGATGTCATTGTGAGATCCTGCCATCCCGAAGAAATCATGCCAAATCCAGAGATCCTTATCAGCCACTGCCTCAAGAACCACACTGCATGCTCCTTGGTGGCCATTGTACATGCCCTGGTTTGCAAACGGACAGTTCTTCCATGCTCGGTGCATACAGTCGATGCTTCTAAGCATCCTAGGGAACCCTCTGTCTGCATTCTGTGCTAGCAGACGAGCAGTGTCGCCTTCACTGGGTGTGCGCAGATATGTGTCGCCAAACACCGCCACAATTTCCCTGCAAAACCTATACATGCAATCAACAGCCATGCGCATGTAGTCATCCTGTGTGTCTCTAGGCATTCCATATGCTAGCATCTGAAGGGCAACTGCGCATTTATGGATAGTGGAGAAGCCAAGCGTACCGACGGCGTCCCTCTTCAGCTTGAAGTAGTCATCGAACTCCCTCAACTTCTCGACAATCTTGAGGAAGAGCTTCCTGCTCATCCTGAAACGGCGGCAGAATGTGACATCGCCGTGCACTGAATCATCGGCGAAGTAGTCTGCATACAACATGCAATACCCTTCCATCCTCTGCCTCGGCTTGCTCTTGCGGCGTCCAGGCGCCGAGCCACCACGGACCGGCTTTTCCTCCTCGATGATCATGGACATGAGGGCGAGGAGGATAGACAAGTGCTCGTCGTCCCCGGCCACCGCTGTATTGATCGCATCGACCTCCTCATCCATCAGAGCGGCCATGACCTCCTCATCGTCCGAGTCCATCTCCTTAGCAAATTATCGAACACCTTGTGTGCGGGGAGGAAGTCAGGTGGGAGCAGATGTTCGCTGGCCGGCGGTTGGACGCAAGAACGACGGAGGAAGAGGCGACGTGGGTTTATTTGGCGGTGGGGAGTGCTACTGGAGGCGGGTTCCTAACGGCGAGGTAGGGGTGGTCACGGCGGCCGCCAGAGGGTCGGGGGGTCGAAAGGGTATAGGATAGGTTTTCTGGCCGTTTGTCATCGACAAGGCTGGCCCGCAACATTTTCTCGACGCGCCAGCGCCCCCGCTTGCCTCCCTGTACATTGGGTTTCGCCTGGAGCCGCTGGCTAAATAATTGAGCCACGCCGGCGGAAATTCTGAAATGAGAGTCGCGGCTGGGCGCGTTTTTTTGGCGCCGGCGACCCTCATAGGCCTTGGGGGGGGGGGGCTTTGAGGACCTGAGTGGAGATGCTCTAATTATTATTTAAGTTCACATATGGTCGTCACCACGGAAAATTTTCGTCTGCCGCTAAAAGATGGATTTGCCCCTGACCCTTCGAGGCTATTACTAGCCCTGCCACCATAAAGTCAAAACTCAGAACTGACTGGTTCCTTCGTCTCTTGCTCTTCTCGCTCCACCCCGCCATGGCTGCCGGCCCCCTCCCCCGCTCGCCGATGTCTCGGTACACCATGCCGCCACCTGCCCCGCGTCACCCACGCGCTGCACTGATCCTCCAACACGCTCCCCCACCCAATACTCACGGACATGAGAGATGGGTGCGAAGGTGAGGTCGGCCTCACATCGCCGCCTCCAAATGAAGTACCGCACGCCGATGTGGCCCTTAAAGTGCAATATCGGTGGCGGTAGAAGAGTGTGGGAAGGGGGTGAAGGAGTCCTTGTCCTCGTCACGAGCCTGCAATGGCGAGGGATTGGAGGTGGAGGGGCTTGCCCGTCTGGGTCGGGTCCTTGCCCTTTTCAGCGGCAGCACGCGCGGCAGGAAGGGGCCATCAACAACGCTGGTCATGCGGCGGCGGTGGCTAGGATAGGGCAAGGTTGCTTGGAGACCTTCCTATCTAGCAGAGGAGAGATTTGGGCCAAATAGAACCCATCCTAGGTGAACACACAAGGTGCCTTGATCCTATTCATTCTTTGTTTGAAGAAACAAATTGCAGTAGTGTTGATTTATTTCTGAATGAGTATCTGCGTTTAGGTGCCAGTATGTAAATCCTATTCTTCCTAGAAGCAAACTATACGGAGACTAGAAGTTTGTTTCTATTTGTGAGCTCTCATGTTGTGATGCATCTTATACAGATTAAGTTTTGCTACATCCAATTGCAAGGGTGGTGATCCACATATTGTTCTGAATTTCACGCACTGCCATATAAGTAGCGACAATTTTGGCTGCACGAATAGATGCATCCACTGCGACCAATGTCCAATAGATCAAGCAACCGTGTCCAGTTCCATGCTGGGTCGCCACACGCTCGTGAGTACAGTGTGCCCTAACCTTGCTTGCTACCGCACCATAGCTATCAAAATCGTCGGCATGGGGTCTTGCCGGTGGCCAGTCCCATGTTCTCAACTCCAGCGCGAGTCCCGGGCTCAAGGCCGCTGATACATTGCAAATGTATCTATAATTTTTGATGTTCCATGCTTGGTTTTATCCACTTTCTTGCGTTTTGTTCTAAGTTTGGAGTACTTTTCATATGATTTCTAGGACTAACCTATTAACAAGAGCCACAGTGCCAGCTGCCTGTTTTCTGCTGTTTTTGGTTCCACGAAAGTCAGAAAATGAATATTCTCGGAATTGGACGGGACAAAAGCCAAAGTGCCTATTTTTCTGAAAGGGATCAAGTGCCAGAATACGAGACGGAGAGGGGCCAGGGCCAGCCACACCACCTGGCCGCACGGCCAGGCCTGGCCCGTGCTAGGGAGTGGTGTGGTGGCTCCCGACACCCCCTCGGCCTCTCCTTTCGCCTATATATTGCCCTCGGGACGAAAACCCTAAGTACCCGATCAAAAATCAATGAAAGAGTCTGTAGCCGCTGTCATCTCCATCCCTAGATCGGGAGGGATCTGAAGCTCTTCCCGGCACCCTGCCGGAGAGGGGAATTCACCCTAGAGGCCTTCTTCATCACCATGCAAGCCTCCGGTGTGATGTGTGCGTAGTTCATCCTTGGACTACGGATCCATGTAGTAGCTAGATGGCTGGTTTCTCCTCCTTTGTGCTTTCATGTTTATATCTTGTGAGCTCCGTTCATGATCAAGATCATCTTTTTGTAATCCATGCATGTTGTGTTTGCGGGGATCCGATGGATATTGAGATACTATTTCAGATTGATTATTGATTCTATCATGTCTTTGTTATTTGAGATCTTGCATGCTTTCCGTTGTTTGTAGCTATCTTGGCCAAGTAGATGCTAGCAACTCCAAGAGTTAGTATTTATGCTCGATAGTGGGTTCATGCCTCTGGTAATCTGGGGAAGTGACAGAAATCTCTAAGGTACTAGATGTGCTGTTGCTACTAGGGAGAAAACAACAATCCTTTGTTCATAGAACAATCATATTGTTTACTTTACACGCAGTTTGTAAAGCAATAATCTGTTGCTTGCAACTTAATACTGGAGGGGGTTCGGATGATAAACTGAAGGTGGATTATTAGTCATAGATGCAGTTGGATGGCGGTCTATGTATTATGTTGTAATGCCTAATCAAGTCTCAAAGGAGTCAAGATGATTAGTATATGAATGTATTGCTTTCTCGGTGTCTGTCAATTACCCCGCTGTAATTTGTTCACCGAGCATGTTATCTATCTAAGGAGAGCCACCTCTAGTGAACTATGGATCCCGGTCCTTGTCTTTTACATACAATCTATAAACTGTTTACTGCTTTGTGTTTACTTTCTGCAAACTTTTACTTCTTTCCATTCGATACGTTTAATCCTTTGTTTTCCACAAAACATGGTCAGATTGACAACCTCATCGCAAGTTGTGGACAAAGTTCTGTGGTTGTGTTGTGTAGGTCTCCACGTTGCTACTAGCACCGGTAGTGCGCCCTGCCAAAGCTCAGCTAGTAACACCTTTGGGGTGTTTCCTTGCTCCTACTGGTTCGATTAAACCTTGGTTTCATAACTGAGGGAAACTTGCTGCTGTGCTCATCATACCTTTCTCTTGGGGTTCCCAACAAGCTCTACATCAACACCGCCATCAAGCATTTTTCTAGGCGCCGTGCATTGAGCCATCAAGCATTTTTCTGGCGCCGTTGCCGGGGAGTCAAGGACATCTTCACAAGGGGAGTCCCTCATAACAATCTCTTTACTTTGTTGTTTTTGTTTTGCTTAGCTTTATTTTTTGCTTTGTTTGCTTGTTTTGTTCTTCCAAAAAAAAACACAAAAAAATAGTTTTACTAGTTTGCTTTCTTATTTGAAAAACACAAAAAAATAGTTCCTATCTTGAGTGCCACTATGTCTAGCCTTGCTCCAATCATTATGTCACCCGAGGAAATGATTTTCACTTTTAAACAAGGAATTGAGGAAAGTTTTAAGGAAGCTTGGTCTAGAATCTCTAATCTACATGAAAAAACTGAGCCTAAAATGACTCAAGGCTAGTTCCTTAGCAGTTTTTACCTTGGGATTGCTCTTTGCTATAGATATGCTTTAGATGCTATTGTGGGAGGAGATTTCCTCCAATGTAATTAGGATGATGCTATTAATGCTATAAAGAAATTGATCCTCACTTACAACATGCCTAGCCAAACTGATATTTCTTTCGCAAAAATATTTGCTAGGTTGAACACTCTTGAGGCTAGCACTACTAGCTTAGAAAATTGCTATAATTCGCTTAGGGAGCATCACAATTATGTTCCAATAACTGAACCATCAAAGTGGCTCCCTATAGTAAAGATTGAGATAAACACTGAAACTTTTCAAGCCCGCTGCGATATCATGTCTGAATTTTGTCTTATGCCCAAAGATATTTATGAATCTTTGAATCTTTGGGGGCTTACTGAAGGAGGAAAAGTAATATCTCTTGATAATAATGCTACCTTATTTCCTATTGGAATAGCTGAAGGAGTGTTTATAAAGATCCTTGGGAAAATGATTTCTACTGATTATCTTGTTATTGAATGTGCAGGAAAAGGACAAATTACACTTGGAAGGTCCCTATTAGAACTCCTTGGAGAAATAATAGATGTGGGAAAGGGGACCATGCACCTTTCTTCTCCACCAAACAATCACATTTTCCCCCAGGCTAAGAATAAAAGTAAGAGAGGTAAGGGCAAGAAAGTTGGTTTTAATGCTTCTTCATTTGAGAACACTTGATTCTTTCTTTGCTTCTTATGCCTAACTTAAAGGCGTTAAAGAAAAGTACTTGTTGGGAGATAACCCAAGAGTTTTAGATGAGTCTTGGAAGTTATTACTTCAGTAATAACCGCTCCTTATCCTTTTTATTTGCTTTTTGTGCCAAGAGTAACCTCTAATGAGAGTGAAGTAATGATTGGGAAAGTTGCTGTCCAGAAACAGATTTTTGTGCTTCACCGTAAAAATTCCTGAGAGAGCTCTGTATGTCATATTGAGCTGTAATTGTTGGCGCTTCTGCCCCAGGTTGTTATCTAACTTTTGTTAGTTCAATACTTTTTGATTTGAGAAACAGAAGGTCTTCGAAAAAATTCGTCTTTACTTGCTGGTCTGTTTTGACAGATTTCTGCCATTTTCTGCATTTGCTTCTTGTGGGTTCCTTCTTGAGTTCTTTTGGGGAATTGAGCTTTTTGGGGGAAGTTCTACAGTAGTTATTGTTCTAATGAAAGTTTATTTGGTGTTAGAACTGAACCTTGGGACTTATTTATCTTAAATGCACTAATGTTGCTAATGAGATTGTGTGAAGTTTTGTATGAAGGAAAATTTTCAGGTGTATGGAAGGAATGAGTAATGAGATGAAGGATGGACTAAAGCTCAAGCTTGGGGATGCCACGCGTGTCACCCCAAGAAATATCCAAGAAGTACAAACGCTTCATTTTTATTGTTTCATGCACAGTTGTGTTTTTCTTGGAGCGTCTTCTTTTTCATTTTCATTTTGGTTTTTAGTTTGCTTGGTTTGCTTAGTTTTCTGAATAAATTGGTTGGACCCCCTCTTTCATACATTGGTTTGCAAATAGTTTGGTTTGGTTTGGAAAATAGTAGCAAAATTCATGCTTATGTGGTAAAAAGAGCTCGTTCTTGACTGTGGCTATGCTTTGTCATGCCATGCTTGATATTGTTTTGGCTTTATGCTTAGTATTCTTTGCTGTAGCATGACTTGTTATAAACAATTGAGATTGCTTAATGTGCCTTGGATGAATCATGCGTTGTTTTAGCATATTAAAGCATAGTATAGTGGTATTCTCCTTTGATGCTTTATTTTGGTTGACTTGGCACATGCTCACACCATGTTATGACTGTCACAAGTCACCATAGCCTTTATGATCCTTTAGTTTTCAACTTGTAGTATCACTTTATGCTTTGATCAATGATGTTTTGTCGCTCTGGATGATTATGGCCATTATTGCTCTCTTAGTTTGTCGCTCCCAGTCTTTTGCTAGCCTCCACAACAAAGTATAAGTTCCACTCATGCAGCCAACTCCCTAAACCAAGTTATTCCAAAGAGTCCACCATACCTACCTACTATCTTATGCTATTCTAAGTATATTCATGCTTTTGTTTACCTTCCACTTGTTATGAGAAAACTAGTGATTAAAGCTCTCACGAACTTGATGGCACACTTTACTTTTTTGCCTCTAATAAACTTGAAGCATTGGGTCCTTCTTTGTTGCGTATATGCTTGCGCTTTATAAGTTGAAATTAGCAGAACCATGTACCATGGGGAACGCTTTCAACATTGCACTTGTACTTTGTACCCCGTTGATATCATGTTCTTTTGCTTATGGATCCCGACGGTGTGAAATAAAAGTGGAACTTGTAAGATCATCGAGTTTGTATGTGTGTTAGAGAAACGCCTGGGCCGCTAGCCTAAGCCATGCCTAATCATGGTGGAAACTTGCAGCATCACCATAATGAGCACTCTATGAAGCATCCTCAATAAAAACCTATGCAAATAGCAAATAAAAAGATTGCTGAGATGCTCATTGTCTGCTTGCCTTGTCATTTTGATTATGGGAAAGCTCCCGTATCATGTGCAAGGGGTACTCCGTTGGCGGTTCTTAATGATACACATGTACTTACAATGACAAGAGCTTACTCGTGACTGAAGTTGAGTAGTATGAGGATCGGTCTTCGTAAGTAAGGGGCATGAGATTTCGGTTTATAACTTGTCAAGCATATCCTCTTAGTTATGTCACTTTAACCTTAATCACTTCAAGATGCTTATGATAGGGGCAATGCGAGCTGAAAGCTATAAGTACCATAATTTTTGGAAGCTCTTTATGAGACTTGAATCCCTACTTCCTTTTACAAAAGGCCTTTCTTCCACCATTATATTGAGTCTCCACCTTCTATCTTTATGCACCTACTTTGAGAGCATAGTGGCCATTCTTAGTTCTATGTGCATTGTCCCAAGACTAGTTGATTGATGCATAACTTGATATTGTTTGTTTTAAACTATTGTATCTAGTCACTCTTATGAACTTTGAAGGTGTCCTATGCATTTATATTTGCTACTCTATTGAGGGACAAGCTGAATACTATTATGCTATGTTTTCTTTATGTGAAACAAACAAACGTCTTGCAAAGCATGTTATTCATGATTCTTTTGTTTGTGCCTTTTCATGTTGCGTCATAGTTTCTTTGCTTATTTCTAGAACTTTGTCTTTCATGATTGAAGTACTATGATCCCAGCTTTGAATGTTTTACAAATACTTTGATCAAGTCTTTTATGGTGCATGTCACCTCAAAAATTATTTCTTTTTATCACTTACCTACTCGAGGACGAGCAGGAGTTAAGCTTGGGGATGTTGATACATTGCAAATGTATCTATAATTTTTGATGTTCCATGCTTGGTTTTATCCACTTTCTTGTGTTTTGTTCCAACTTTGGAGTACTTTTCATATGATTTCTTGGACTAACCTATTAACAAGAGCCATAGTGCCAGCTGCCTGTTTTCTGCTGTTTTTGGTTCCAGGAAAGTCAGAAAATGAATATTCTCGGAATTGGACGGGACAAAAGCCAAATTGCCTATTTTTCCGGAAGGGATCAAGTGCCAGCATACGATACGGAGAGGGGCCAGGGGCCGGCCACACCACTTGGCCGCGCGGCCAGGCCTGGCCCGCGCTAGGGGGTGGTGTGGTGGCTCCCGACCTGGCCCGTGCTAGGGGGTGGTGTGGTGGCTCCCGACACCCCCCTCGGCCTCTCCTTCCGCCTATATATTGCCCTTGGGACGAAAACCCTAAGTACCCGATCAAAAATCCACGAAAGAGTCTGTAGCCGCCGTCATCTCCATCCTTAGATCGGGAGGGATATGAAACTCTTCCCGGCACCCTGCCGGAGAGGGGAATTCACCCTAGAGGCCTTATTCATCACCATGCAAGCCTCTAGTGTGATGCGTGAGTAGTTCATCCTTGGACTACGGATCCATGTAGTAGCTAGATGGCTGGTTTCTCCTCCTTTGTGCTTTCGTGTTTAGATCTTGTGAGCTCCGTTCATGATCAAGATCATATTTTTGTAATCCATACATGTTGTGTTTGCGGGGATCCGATGGATATTGAGATACTATTTCAGATTGATTATTGATTCTATCATGTCTTTGTTATTTGAGATCTTGCAGGCTTTCCGTTGTTAGTAGCTATCTTGGCCAAGTAGATGCTAGCAACTCTAGTATTTATGCTCGATAGTGGGTTCATGCCTCTGGTAATCTGGGGAAGTGACATAAATCTCTAAGGTACTAGATGTGCTGTTGCTACTAGGGAGAAAACAACAATCCTTTGTTCATAGAACAATCATATTGTTTACTTTACACGCAGTTCGTAAAGCAATAATCTGTTGCTTGCAACTTAATACCGGAGGGGGTTCGGATGATAAACTGAAGGTGGATTATTAGTCATAGATGCAGTTGGATGGCGGTCTATGTATTATGTTGTAATGCCCAATCAAGTCTCAAAGGAGTCAAGATGATTAGTATATGCATGTATTGCTTTCTCGGTGTTTGTCAATTGCCCCGCTGTAATTTGTTCACCCAACATGTTATCTATCTAAGGAGAGCCACCTCTAGTGAACTATGGATCTCGATCCTTGTCTTTTACATACAATCTATAAACTGTTTACTGCTTTGTGTTTACTTTCTGCAAACTTTTACTTCTTTCCATTCGATACGTTTAATCCTTTGTTTTCCACAAAACACGATGAGATTGACAACCTCATCGCAAGTTGGGGACAAAGTTCTGTGGTTGTGTTGTGCAGGTCTCCATGTTGCTACTAGCACCGGTAGTGCGCCCTGCCAAAGCTCAGCTAGTAACACCTTTGGGGTGTTTCCTTGCTCCTACTGGTTCGATTAAACCTTGGTTTCATAACTGAGGGAAACTTGCTGCTGTGCTCATCATACCTTCCTCTTGGGGTTCCCAACAAGCTCTACATCAACACCGCCATCAAGCATTTTTCTGGGCGCCGTGCATTGAGCCATCACTTGCCTCCAAAGAGGTGACAAGAATCTAAGAAAGAGGATTTTTCTTGCTTGCTAGCTTGGGTGGGGTCGATTCACTAAATATAAGAGGAAAAGGGAGTTTTCTTCGTTGATTTTTAGGAGAGAGAAACATGGAGATGAGTTTGGTGGTCAGTTATTCGGGTTCACCGCGGTCCATCCATTGGTAAAAGCATTTTACCCGGTGGACCAAGAGAATGTACTGAACAAAAAAGTCAGAAAAGAAGGTTGCATAAAATACAAATTATATATATGGATTTTGAAACATTAACCATACTTGGATAAAGAAATTGGGTACAAAGATGTATATGAAGAAAAATAATAATGTTATTACAAAATTTTGGCTAGAGGAAAATAACATCTAAGAATTTGAAAGTGCAAGTGTGGCCCCATGTGTGGTTTTGGTAATTAATGACAATCTTTATGGACTTATGTTTGCATTAAGTTTTACTTGTAGGATTTGTTCATAGGAAATGCTTGAACCATATACTGGCTTCAAGGTTGGGGGAAGCAGAAAGTGAAGAAGATCAAGTGATTACCAAGGTGTTCAAGGAGTGATCCAAAGATTGGTCATGTGAGATTTGAGCCTATGGCAAGTGTGTCTTGAAGAATAAGATGGCGTGATATCTCTTGTGTACCTTCAAAACACCAACATGATGAAGAAAGAAGAAATAAAGTGCAAGTTCAAGATGAGCCATCTCAAAGACATCATTTGCTTAAAGCTTGCCTTCCTATGGTGTTCATGTATATGTGAAGATATTCCCAAAAGAGAAGCTCTACCATAATGGAATATGAGGGAGCAGTTTGCAAGTCCTCACCAAGCTAGCGCAATCAAGAAAGGTGTTCCATATTGAGATAGACAAGATCGTCGTCATCAAGCTCAAGTGGAATATACTCAAGGTAAAGGTATGTTATTGATAGGGTTTCCTTCTTACCGGTCTTGTGGTGCTAGTTGGAGAGATCGGTTTATAGCATAGATAGCCGTACTATCAAGAGGGGATCTCGAGTGAGTAACTTGATCATATCCTTTGGAGAGATCTCAAACCTTTGCATACTTGGCATCATCTTTCTTTTTTCTTATCCATGTGAGGTTCTAGAGCTTGTGGTAATACTCATAACAAGCTCTAGTTCATCAAAAAACGGATTCCCCTTTATATCTTATTGCATTTTTTGATCTTGAAGGTTTTCCGGTTTCTCACCAAGGGAGGTATCTCACAGTATAATACATGAAATTTTCTCCCTTGTTGGGTAGCTCTTGTCATCCTCTTTCCAACAAAATTGGTTTCAGGTCAATCGGAGTTTCCAAACTCTAGATATTGCTAGTTGAAGGTTTGCCTCTCGCTGGATTTTGGACCGTAATCTCCGGTGTGAAGTCACAGGCTGGAATCTCTGGTGTGCAAAAGTCGGAGTCTCTGGTGTTCCTATCCGGAGTTTCGGCATGAGTCTCCGGTGTGATCCTCAAAACCATGTCTGGGTCATTCTAAATAGGGGTCCGAAGATTGTCCGGAGATGGACCAAAATCTCCGGTGTGAGTTGCTTGCAGACCGGAATCTCTGGTCCCCAGACCAGAGTCTCCGGTGTGGTTTTTCCCCAACAGGCAGAAAACAATCTAAAGTGAGTGGTCCTATATAAGGGGCCCTTCTTCCCCAATGGTAAGCTATCCATTCCAACGAGTCTTTCCCTCCATTGTTGACCTTCTTGAGCTTGCTATCCCTCAATCCCTCCTATGATTATTGCATATTCTTGAGGGATTTGAAAGAGGAGATCTAGATCTACAACCCCACCAATCAATCTCTCATATAAGTGAGGGGAACATCTTGGGATCTAGATCTTGGAGTCTTTTGTGGATTTCCTCCATTGTTCTTCCTCTCTTATTCCCCATAAGCTTTTGTAGCTTTGGTGGAATTTTGGAGAGAAGGACTTGAGCACTTCTTATGTTCTTGACATTGCATTTGCTACATCGGTTTGAATTCTCAGTGAGGATTCGATTGGGTGAAACGTGAGAAGCTTTTTACTCTTGGGTTCTTGGAACCCTAGACGGTTTAGTTGTATTGCAAGTTTGTGGATTTCTTGGGGCCTCCAATTAAGTTGTGGAGATTTCCTCAAGCTTGTTTGTTGGGAGGCTCCAATTGAGTTGTGGAGAAGTGCCCCAATCTTGTGAGAGGTTCCAGATTGCCACGACAAGTGCACCGATAGTGGAAGTGAGGATCGATCCCGTTGGGGTGAGATTCACAAGAGAACAAGGGAGGCCTTTTGTGGCATTGGTGGTTTGAAACCAACCCCTCTCCAAATGAGACATACTCCATTGTCAGGAGGAACTCGGTAAAATATCATCGTCTTCTTGTGCCTCGGTTATCTCTATACCCGAGCTCTTACTTATGCACCTTACTTTGTGATAGCCTTTGTTCTTGAAGTCTATATCTTGTTATCACATATTTGCTTGTCTTGCTTAGCATAAGTTGTTGGTGCACAGAGGTGAACCCTAGTTGTTTTAGGTTTTGTGTTTGACAAATTAACGCTAGTTTAATTCCGCCTTTGTTGAGCCCCTCTCGTAAAAGTTTTAAACCGCCTATTCACCCCCTCTAGGCGACATCCTTGTCCTTTCAGAATTGTTATCATGCCAAGAATACCAATACTAAAAATTAATTTCAGATGATGTAATGTCCGTTTATAGCCTGTAGCAACACACGGGCATTCTGCTAACACATCCCTCCACCAACACATCGTATTACTCACCACTGCCACGCGTAAGAGGAAAAATGAACCTGGTTCATTTTTCCCCTGTCCCTTATCCTCCCGCGGCTCATTGCGTTTTCCTTGTGTCTCAGGCTTGGTTGCTGGCCGTGGTTAGCGCTACCATCGAGCGACCGGAGCGAGTCAGGGTGACAGAGCTGGGGCGAGAGTTGTAGGGATTTATTTAGTATAAACCGAAGCATTACCCTCCATAAACTAAAAAATAGAAACATATTTTATATTTACACATGAGAGCACATAATCAAAGAAAAAATGACCGTTGCAACGCACGAGCATTCAGTTGGTATCTTTAATACCGGCTCCTCTTACTTGCATCGATATTTGGAAGTTAAGGGTAACTCGAACAAATCCTGCTAAGGGCATGTACAATAGTTCAGACGCCATCCGTCTATAGCTATCCTCCGCCTCACCTCTAGACAGCAACAAAGACATTCTCTACAATGGACTATTATTCTTGCTATCTATAGTGCTAGAAAATTAGCCAAAGTAGTACACCCTCATTTAATGATTGGTCAAATGTCAAATCTTACGAAATTTGACCAAATATTTTAAAAATATACATCTACAATATTGAATGAACACATTAAAAAAATATACTTTATGGTGAATCTATTGATATTGATTCAGTATTGCAAATGTTCATATTTTTGTGTATACTTGGGCAAACTTTAAAAACTTTGACTTTTGGCTAATCCTTAGGCACCTTATATTTTCGGACGGAGGGAGTAGTAGGAGTAGTATGTTTATGGTGAACAAGATATGGATATCCGGCAGGAAAAACCACATATTAGCGACACCGGGTGTACAACAGAAAGATGTCATCGATAACTAGCGATTTTTCCGGGTTATCGACAGAATGCAAAATTGCAGATACCCTCCTTCTCTCTCCTTGTTATCTCTCTTCCACCCCGCCCAAAATTCACCATGGAACATCTTACAGATAGCTGAGTGGATACTGTTGTACACATCCTAATGGACCGAGACATTCTAAAACTATCCCCATGACTCGGTCCGTCTCTGCGCCCAGACTAAATTTGGGCCGACTTTGTGGTTCAGCGGACAATGTCTGGATCCTTATCGCGTCCCCTTCTCCGACCAGGTACTCTCATCAGTGACACATCAACAAGACCAACCCCCACCCCTCCAAGTGAAGGGAATATGTCCTGAGAGGCAATAATAAAGTTGTTATTATCGTATTCCATGTATATGATAGATGTTTATTTTGCATGCTACAATTGTGTTAATTGAAAATGTTAATACATGTGTGTTTAATAAACAAATACGAAGTTCCTAGTCATGCCTCTCTTATAGACTAGCTCATTGATTAACAAGATGATCAAGGTTTCCTGATCATGGACATTGGATATTGTAAATAATGAGGTCACAACATTTGTGAAATGATGCGATGAACATTCATCCGAAGTATAGCATTATGATCAAAGTCATTGTGTTTATATTTGTATAGCATCTTGCGAAGTAATCTTAATCCTTAGACCATGAGATCATGTCAATTGCTAATATTAGAAGAGTGACTTGATAACATCAAACATCACACCATGACTAGGTGACTATAAAGGTGGCTTCAGATACTCCGAAGGTATTATGTTGAGGCTCATGGATCAAGAGTGGAATTTGTCCATCCCGATGACAGATAGATATACTCTGGGACCTCTCGGATATATTACATTAGTTAGCTTGCAAGCAAGTGATGATATCACTAGAATTTTATATCACGGGAACGAGAAAAGAGTGCATGTTGGTAACGAGATCAAACTAGGTATGGAGATACCGATGATCGAATCTCGGACATGTAATATATCGCGAGACAAAAGGATTGGGTTACATGCGTAAAAGGTTCTTACGATCATAGAAGTCATCGTTGAATGTGTGGGAGCCAGTATGAATATCCAGGTCCTACTACTAATTATTGATTGGAGAAGGGTCTCAATCATGTCTGCATTATCTGCGAACCGTAGGGTGAAACACTTAAGGGATACCGACACCATTTGGAGCAAATATGTTCCAGAGAAAAGAATTACAAAGCGCTGGAATTATTTTGATGGAAACCGGAATTGTTTCGGGTGAAATTGCAGAAACTGGTTCTGCATGTGATATTGAAATGTTACAGGGGGGTTTTATGTGAATGTTTGTTAATTAAAGTAATTAACAAAATTCTGAATAAAATAAATAAAAGAGTTTTATTAAATGAGAGTGTATTAAATTTGAAGAAATTTAATGCATTAAGTGGAGTCTGAAGTGGAGAATGTGAAGGGTCATATTTATGTGGAGGGGAGTTACCACCACATGAACGAGAGGAGGTGGAGGGGCTCCTCCATGGCCGGCGAGCATGGGAGGTGCCCCCTCCTCCTATAAAAGGCCTCCCTCTCCTCACTACTCACTCACACCTCCTCGTGAAGGATCTCTCTCCCCTCTAGATTTATTCCCCCATGGTCTCAGATTAGTGAGATACATGTTCCTGGTGGCTTTTCGTCTGGAAGGAGTTGCTGCTTTCGCTGCATCGCTGGAGCGAGAAGGTGGAGGTTGTTCGGTGGCCTGAACGTGTGTGTGAGTATGGATCCACTACTGATTTGTGGCGCTAGGACTTCCTCACGATCTTCAGATCGGCAAGCGAACGACTATATCATCCATGAGTCAAATCTTGTTACACTTTGTCGGTATTCAAGGGTATGATTTCTCTAGATGTATATCCACATGTTGCTTGTATCTAGTAGATAGAGCTTGGCATATAGTAGTTCCCATCGTAGGAATTTTTTGTTTTCTATATTGCGAACCCAACAGTGGTATCAGAGACTGATCTATGCGTAGATGCTTTGCACGGGTAATACACATATGATTATGTGGGCGATGATGATCATGTTATTGCTTCTTTCATGTATTTTGGATATTTGTGGCATAGGGGATCAAGAAGCCCGGACTAACTTTACATGTCCTTGCACATGAGACCTGTTCCACAACTGACATGCAACTAGTTTTGCATATGTGGCTAGCGCGTGTCTGTCTCTCCTACTATAGTAAATATCTGATTTACAATGAGTTGCTAATAATTTGGTTATCATCGTTGTGGTTCCATATTTGTAGGTAAGACCGGTTCCATCTTCGAAAGCCCTAAGCCACATAAAACTTGCAATGGATAAATTAGAAGCGTCTAGTTTAGATTGTTGTTGGACTAGTGTCATGATATGGTAATGTTGTAAGTTGATGTATAGTTGATACTCTTACAACACACCTAACGTGTAAGTTCCATAGACCTTGGCCTTACACACAAAGGAATGATAAAGATCATACCACGATGCACATGATAGTGATCAAGTGAAACAACCATAACATTTAACTTTAGCATATGATGTTTGCATCTTATATTGCTTGTTTGGCATTTTAGTGGCATTATAAGATGATCCCTCCTTTAGATATCAAGATAAAAATGTGTTCTCCCTTAAGTATGCACCGTTTATGTTTTGCCGCTTCAAGACATCGTGTGATGATCGGGTGTACTTGAATCCATGATCATATTTCGGGTGTAAGATAGTTTTACACACGCGATTACTAAGGTTCTTACTTGGAGAGCCTAGCATGTACAGACATGGCCTCGGAACACGGACCGAAAGGTTAAGCATGAGTCATATAGTTTATATGATGCCCATATAGATGCTCGCCTTTGAAGCTACACTGACTCATGTGATGATCGGACTTGGTGTAGTGGATTTGGTTCATGTAATCACCAAAAAGACATGAGGGATGTTGTTTTTAAGTGGGAGTTCATTTGTAATTTGGATTAGTTGAACTCAATCTATCATAAACTTAGTCTAAATAAACTTTATAAATTCTGTTGTAGATGGCACCACCTGCTTTTAATTTCAATGTGTTCATGGAGAAAGAGGAACTTGCGACGAATGGTAGCAACTTTACTGACTAGGCCATGAATTTGAGGATTCTCCTCAATGCTGCACACAAGCTATATGTGCTAGAAGCGCCGCTAGGTCCCCCACCAGCTCCTGATGCCCCTGATAAGGAAAAGAACGTCCATTTGACTTGTCAGGAGGACCACAACTTAGTTCATTGCGGCATATTGTATGGGCTAGAGCCGGAACTTCGAAAGTGTTTCGAAAATGGCAATGCCTTTGATACAATGGGTGAATTGAAAATGATTTTTGATACCCATGCTGCCGTACAGAGTTATAATGCTTCTGAAAAAGTTCTTTAGCTGCATGATGGAAGAGAACAGCTCCGTTAGTGAGCACGTACTTAAAATGTCTTGGTACGTCGATAGACTTGTGTCCTTGGGAATAATGATTCCCATTGACTTAGGCATACATCATGTTATCCAATCTCTGCCACCTAGCTACAAGAGCTTTGTGATGAACTATAACATGCAGGGCATGAAGAAGTCTCTCCCCGAGCTTCTATCAATGCTTAAGACTACAGAAGTGGAGATCAAGAAAGAACATCAAGTGTTGATGATCAATATGACCACCGGTTTCAAGAAAGACAAGAAGGGTAAACATAAGGGAAAGAAGGGCGGCAAATATGTTGCCATGCCTGAAAAGAAATCCCGAGCTAGCCCTAAGTCTGACACCGAGTGCTATTATTGTAAGAGGACTAGCCATCGGAAGCGCAACTGCCCCAAGTATTTTCCGGACAAGAAGGCCAGCAAGGCAAATAAAGGTATATGTGATATACATGTTATTGATGTGTACTTGACTAGTACTCGTAGTAGCACATGGGTATTTGATACTAGATCGGTTGCTAATATATGTTACTCGATTCAGGGGCTGCAGAATGATGGCTCAAGATATGTAGAGCTCGTTGGGAACCCCAAGAGGAAGGTATGATGAGCACAACAACAAGTTTCCCTCAGTTATGAAACCAAGGTTATCAAACTAGTAGGAGTAAGGAAACAACTCCAAGGTGTTGCTAACAACTTGGAATCCTGCACAACACAACCACAGAACTTTGCCCCAACTTACAGTGAGGTTGTCAATCTCACTGGTTTTTCTGAAAACAAAGGATTAAATGTATAATGTGGAGGATAGTAATTGCTTGCAGAAAGTAAATAGTAAACGATAAATAATAGATGGTATATTAATGGTAAAGGAATGGACTGGGGTCCACAGTTCACTAGAGGTGTTTCTCCTTAAGATAAATAGCATGTTGGGTGAACAAATTACAGCAAGGCAATTGACATATTGAGAAAGCATAAAAATGCATATACTAGACATATTGACTCCTACGAGATTTGATTGGGCATTACAACATAATTCATAGACCATAATCCAACTGCATCTATGACTAATAATCCACCTTCAGGTTATCATCTGAACCCCTTCCAGTATTAAGTTGCAAGCAACAGATAATTGCATTAAACAAAAGTGTGTAAATTAAACAATACAATTGCCCCATGGACATAGGATTGTTGTTTTCTCCCTAGTAGCAATAGCACATCTACAACCTTAGAGATTTCTGTCACTTCCCCAGATTACTAGAGGCATGAACCTACTATCGAGCATAAATACTCCCTCTTGGAGTTACAAACATCTACTTGGCCAAGATAGCTACTAGTAACGGAGAGCATGCAAGATCACAAATAACATAGATATGATATAATTAATAATCAATCTGACATAGTATCTCAATATCCATCGGATCCCCGCAAACACAACATATAGGATTACAAATAGATGATCTTGATCATGAACGGAGCTCACAAGATCTAAACATGATAGCACAAAGGAGGAGAACCAACCATCTAGCTACTGTATGGACCCATAGTCCAAGGGTGAACTACTCACGCATCACTCTGGAGGCTAGCATGGTGATGAAGAAGGCCTCCGGGATGTTCTCTCCCCTCCAGCAGGGTGCCGGGAAGAGTTTTGGATCCCCCCAATCTAGGGATGGAGATGGCGGCGGCTAGAGACTCTTTCATGGATTTTTTATCAGGTACTTAGGGTTTCTGCATCAGGGTACTTTTATAGGCGAAGGGGCAAGGTCGGTGGCCGCTCGAGGGGCCCACACCAGGGCCTGGCATGCCCAGGGGGCCACACCACCCTATGGTGTGGCCACCTCGTGGCCCCACTTCGGCTGCCCTTCGGACTCCGTGTTCCTTCTGGTAAAATATTGACTTTGGATTTTGTCCCGTCTAATTCCGAGAATATTTCCTTACTAGCTTTTCTAAAACCAAAACCAGCAGAAAGTAGGCAACTTGCACTGCAGCATCTTGTTAATAGGTTAGTTCCAGAAAATGTATAAAAATACCTCAAAGTGTAAAAAAAACATAAGAAAGTTGATATAAAACAAGCATGGAGCATCAAAAATTATAGATACGTTTACGACGTATCACGAAATAAGCGACAACTAGCAAGGGACGAGGTCACAATGCGTGTCGGCAATGGATCAAGAGTTGTTGTGATCGCCATCAGAACGCTGCCTCTCCATATGCCGTCGAGATTAGGTGATAAATCTAAATAATTATTATTTGGTGCCTGCACTGAGCATGAACATTGTATCCGAATCATGTTTGATGCAAAGTGGTTATTCATTTAAGTCTGAAAACAATGGTTGTTCGATTTATATGAATAATATCTTTTATGGTCATGCACCCGTGATGAATGGTTTATTTCTGTTGGATCTCGATAATAGTATTATACATATTCATAATGTTGATGCTAAAAGGATTAAACTTGATGATGATATATCTGCATATATGTGGCACTGTCGTCTAGGTCATATTGGCGTTAAACGCATGCAGGAACTCTATTCTGATGGACTTTTGGAATTACTTGATTTCGAATCATTTGATACATGCGAGCCATGCCTTATGAGCAAGATGACTAGAACGTCATTTTCTGGTTCAATGGAACGGGCGACAGATTTATTAGAAATCATACATACTAATGTATGTGGTCCAATGAGTGTGTCGGCGCAAGGTGGATATCTATTTTGTTACTTCCACGGATGATTTGAGTAGATACGGGTATATCTATTTGATGAAACATAAGTCTGAAACCTTTTAAAAGTTCAAGGAATTTCAGAATAAAGTGAAAATCATCATAATAGAAAGATTAAATTTCTGCGGTCCGACTGTGGAGGTGAGTATCTAAGTTACGAGTTTAGCAGTCACATGAAAGAGTGTGGAATAGTTTCACAACTCACACCTACCGGAACACCACAGCGTAATGGTGTGTGTGAACGTCGTAATCATACTTTATTAGATATGGTTCGATCTATGATGTCTCTAACTGACTTGCCACTATCATTTTGGGGTTATGCACTAGAAACGGCTGCATTCACTTTAAATTGGACACCATCTAAATCCGTTGAAAAGACACCGTATGAATTGTGGTTTGGAAATAAACCTAAGATGTAGTTTCTTAAAGTTTGGGGATGCGATATTTATGTGAAGAAACTTCAACCTGATAAACTTGAACCCAAAGCGGAAAAATGCGTCTTCGAGGATACCCTAAGGAAACAATTGGGTATTCATTCTATCACAGATCCGAGGGCAAGGTTTTTGTTGCCAAGAATGGATCCTTTCTAGAGAAAGAGTTTCTCGTGAAAGGAGTGTGTAGTCGAAAGGTAGAACTCGAAGAGGTTATTGAACCTTCTCTTCATGAAATGGCGAGTGGCGCAGCAACAAAAATTGTTCTGGAGTTGACTTCACCGAATGAAGTGGGAGCTAATGATAATGATCATGAAACTCCGAAAGAGGATACTACCAAACCTCGCAGGTCAAGAAGGACACGCGCAACTCCTGAACTATACGGAAATCCTGTTATGAATTTCATGGTTGATGAAATAGATGACCCTGTGACTATGAAGAAGCGAAGATGAGCCCGGATTCCAACAAATGGTTAGAAGCCAAGAAATCCGAGATGGAATCCATGTACGAAAACCAGGTTTGGACCTTGGTGGACTTACCTCATGATCGAAAGGCCGTTGAAAATAAATGGATTTTTAAAAGAAAAATTGATGTTGATGGTAACTTGACCGTCAATAAAGCTCGACTTGTCGCAAAGGGGTTTCAACAAATTTAAGGAGTTGACTATGATGAGACATTCTCTCCAGTAGCGATGCTAAAATCAGTTAGGATTATGTTAGCAATTGCTGGATATTTCGAGTATGAAATATGGTAGATGGATGTAAAAACCACATTCCTCAATGTTAATATTGAAGAAGAATTGTATATGATACAACCAAAGGGTTTTGTCGATCCTAAGGATACTAACAAGGCTTGCAATCTTCAGCGATCCATATATGGATTGAAGCAAGCATCACGGAGTTGGAATCTCCGCTTTGATGAGGTGATCAAAGAGTTTGGATTTGTCCAAACTTACGGAGAGGCTTGTATTTACAAGAAAGTGAGTGGGAGAAATGTGGCATTTCTAATACTATATGTGGATGACATATTACTGATTGGAAATGATATAGATCTTTTAAACAATGTTAAAAGTTATCTAAACAGCAAATTTTCGATGAAGGACCTTGGTGAAGCTTCATATATATTAGGCATTAAGATCTATATAGATAGATCAAGATGCCTAATTGGGCTACTGCAAAGTACATACCTTGATAAGATATTAAAGAAGTTTAATATGGACGGAGGTAAGAAGGGGTTCTTACCTATGTTGCAAGGCAAGACATTGAGTAAGACTCAAAGTCCGGCTACAACGGAAGAAAGAGAGATAATGGATAAGATCCCATATGCTTCAGTCATAGGATCTATAATGTACGCCATGCTATGTACAAGACCAGATGTGGCACATGCTATTAGTTTGACTAGTAGGTACCAATCTGATCTAGGTTCGCAACAGTGGATAGCGGTCAAGAATATCCTTAAGTACTTAAGAAGAACTACAGAAATGTTTCTTGTATACGAAGGCAAAGAAGAGCTGGTCGCTAAGTGTTATGTCGATGCTAGCTTTGACACTGATCCGGATTACTATAAGTCTCAATCCGGATACGTATTTCTCTTGAACGGAGCAGCAGTTAGTTGGAGGAGCTCCAAACAACCTGTGGTAGCGGGGTCGACAACGGAGGCAGAATATGTTGCTGCTTCAGAAGTGGCGCAGGAAGCGGTTTGGATGAAGGGGTTCATAACGAAACTAGGTGTAGTGCCTAGTGTGTTGGACCCAATGGTGATCTATTGTGACTACAATGGAGCCATAGCCAACGCCAAGGAACCAAGGTCTCACAAGGATTCCAAGCATATTAAGCACCGCTTTCACTCCATCCGCGAGCATGTCAAGGATGGAGATATAAAGATTTGTAAAGTACACACGGACCTAAATGTAGCAGATCCATTGACTAAAGCTCTCCCTAGGGAAAACCATGATCAACACCAAAACTCCATGGGTGTTAGATTTATCACTATGTGAACTAGATTATTGTCTCTAGTGCAAGTGGGAGACTCAAGGGAATATGTCCTGAGAGGCAATAATAAAGTTGTTATTATCGTATTCCATGTATATGATAGATGTTTATTTTGCATGCTATAATTGTGTTAATTGGAAACGTTAATACATGTGTGTTTAATAAACAAATACGAAGTTCCTAGTCATGCCTCTCTTATAGACTAGCTCATTGATTAACAAGATGATCAAGGTTTCCTGATCATGGACATTGGATGTTGTTAATAATGAGGTCACAACATTTGTGAAATGATGTGATGAACGTTCATCCGAAGTATAGCATTATGATCAAAGTCCTTGTGTTTATATTGCTATAGAATCTTGCAAAGTAATCTTAGTCCTTAGACCATGAGATCATGTCAACTGATAATACTAGAAGAGTGACTTGATAACATCAAACGTCACACCGTAACTGGGTGACTATAAAGGTGGGTTCAGATACTCCGAAGGTATTATGTTGAGGATCATGGATCAAGAGTGGAGTTTTTCCATCCCGATGACGGATAGATATACTCTGGGCCCTCTCGGTGATATCACATTAGTTAGCTTGCAAGCAAGTGATGAGATCACTAGAATGTTATATCACGAGAATGAGAAAAAAGTGCATGTCGGTAACGAGATCAAACTAGGTATGGAGATACCGATGATCGAATATCTAACATGTAATATATCGCGAGACAAAAGGATTGGGTTACATGCGTAAAAGGTTCTTACGATCACAGAAGTCACCGTTGAATGTGTGGGAGTCAGTATGGTTCTACAAGTCCCGCTACTGATTATTGATTGGAGAAGGGTCTCGATCTTGTCTGCATTATTCGCGAACCGTATGGTGACACACTTAAGGGATAATGACACCATTTGGAGCAAATATGTTCCGGAGAAAAGAATTACAAAGTGCTGGAATTATTTCGATGGAAACCAGAATTGTTTTGAGTGAAATTGTAGAAACTGGTTCTACATGTGATATTGAAATGTTGCAGGGGATTTTATGTGAATGTTTTTTAATTAAAGTAATTAAAAAAATTCTGAATAAAATAAACAAAAGAGTTTTATTAAATGAGAGTGTATTAAATTTGGAGAAATTTAATGCATCAAGTGGAGTCTTAAGTGGAGAATATGAAGGGTCATATTTATGTGGAGGGGAGTTACCACCACATGAATGAGAGGAGGTGGAGGGGCTCCTCCATGGCCGTCGGCCATGGGAGGGGGTGCCCCCCTCCTCCTATAAAAGGCCCCCCTCTGCTCACTTCTCACTCACACCTCCTCGTGAAATATCTCTCTCCCCCTCTAGATTTATTCCCCCATGGTCTCAGATTAGCGAGAAACATGTTCCCGGTGGCTTTTCATCTGGAAGGAGTTGCTGCTTCCGCTGCATCGCTGGAGTGAGGAGGCGGAGGTTGTTCGGTGGCCTGAACGTGTGTGCGAGTACGGATGCACTGCTGATTTGCAGCGCTAGGACTTCCTCATGATCTTGAGATCGTCAAGCGAACGACTACATCATCCACGAGTCAAATCTCATTACACTTTGTCGGTCTTCAAGGGTATGATTTCTCTGGATGTATATCCACCTGTTACTTGTATCTAGTAGATAGATCTTGGCGTATAGTAATTCCCATCATAGGATTTTTTCTGTTTTCTATGCTGCGAACCCAACACCAAGCACATACCCCCAATTCATATTTCGCCCTCTGCTATCACGCCGCCACATGTGCCTACCACAGCCGACTCTGCCACTTGTTCTGTCTGTTGGTAGTTGTACGCGCCTAGGCCTCTCACCGCCGTTGTTTGGTCATCTTGTTGCCAGTCCTGCAGCTTCGCCACCGTGCTTACCTGCCTTCGTCCCGGTAGGCGCTGCCTTTTCATTGGACAATGGTGTCTCGCCAACACCTGTGGCATTTGCATTAACAGAACCACCAGGACCACAAGTTCTCACCGAGTAATGGATCGCACGTGTCCACGGTCTGCGCCGCCCACAATCAGTTCGACCATTTGCCGACCTCGTTTTAGGTAATTTGGGTAGATCATTATAGTCCACTTTTTCTGTTGGATACACATGAAAATGATTTGTGTGATCATAGTGCATTGTAATTTGCATAGATTATGGCAGATTGTTCAGACGAGTTTTTCTTCAACCATATCACAAAACATACTCGGGCTATTGTTCAACACACTATTAGACATTGAGCAGACAACAGATGAGATAGGGCAAATGTGTCCGATCTTTCGATGAGATGGTGATAGTCAATTTGGGTGGAGTTTGGGCTTGATGTTTCGACTACACGTGCGAGCACGAGCGCCAATGCAATCGCTAGGCCAATCTCCTGGCCAGCGAGGGTCTTAATTCTTACCTGAAATCGAGAACAAGTAAGAATTAATATTACAATCAAGATTATTGCGGATAAAGATGAAAGCTTTATTGAAATCGTGGGTGAAGGAAATATGCCCTGAGATGCAATAATAAAGTTGTTATTATGTATTCCTTTTATATGATAGATGTTTATTTTGCATGCTATAATTGTATTGATAGGAAACATCAATACATGTGTGTTTAATAAACAAAAGGGTTCCTAGTTATGCCTCTCTTATAGACTAGCTTGTTGATTAACAAGATGGTCAAGGTTTCCTGATCATGGACATTGTTTGTTGTTAATAACAAGGTCACAACATTTGTGAAATGATGTGATGAACATTCATCCGAAGTATAGCATTACGATCAAGTCATTATGTTTATATTGCTATAACATCATACAAAGTAGTCTTAGTCCTTAGACCATGAGATCATGTTAATTGCTAACACCGGAAGAGTATCTTGATAACATCAAACGTCACACCGTAACAGGGTGACCATAAAGGTGGGTTCAGTGCTATGAAGGTGTTATGTTGAGGCTCATGGATCAAGAGTGGAATTTGTCAATCCCGATGACAGATAGATATACTCTGGGCCCTCTCGGTGATATCACATTAAGATAGCTTGCAAGCAAGTGATGTGATCACTAGAATGTTATATCATGGGAACAAGAAAAGAGTGCATGTCGGTAACGAGATCAAACTAGGTATTTGGATACCGATGATCGAATCTCGGACATGTATTATATCATGAGACAAAGGGATTAAATTGCTGACGTTAAAGGTTCTCACGATCACAGAAGTCATCGTTGAATATGCAGGAGTCAGTATGGATCTCCAGGTCCCGCTTCTGATTATTGATCTGAGAGGAGTCTCAATCATGTCTGCATTATTCGCGAACCGTAGGGTGACACACTTAAGGGTTGCCAGACACCATTTAGGAGCACATATGTTCCAGACAAAAGGTTTGCAAAGCGCAGGAAATGTTTCGATAGAAACATGAATTGTTTTGATAGAAACCGGACTTGTTTCGGGTGAAATTGCAGAAAGTGGTTCTGCATGTGATATTGAAATTTTGCAAGGGGTTTTATGTGAATGTTTGTTAATTAAAGTAATTAACAAAATTCTGAATAAAGTAAATTAAAGAGTTTTATTAATTGAGAGTTGCATTTAATTTGGTGGAAATTAAATACATGTGAGTGAGATTTTGGGTGGAGGCCATGTTTATGTGAGTGGAGGTTCACCACATGAATGAAGGAGGGGAGGAGTCCCCCCCTCATGCCCCGGCTATGGGAGGGGAGGGGTCTCCCTCCCTCCTATATAAAGCCCCCCTCTCCCCTCTCACAAACCACACGTCCTCGTGAAGGATCTCTCTCCCCCTCTAGATATTCCCCCATGGTCTCGGATTAGCGAGATACATGTTCCCAGTGGCCTTGTGTCTGGAAGGAGTTGCTGCTTTCGCTGATTCGCTGGAGCGAGGAGGTGAAGGTTGTCCGGTGGCTTGAACGTGTGTGCGAGGACGGATGCGCTGCTGATTTGTGGCGCTCGGACTTCCACACGATCTTAAGATCGGCAAGCGTACGACTACATCAACCACGAGTTCCTACTCGTTAACAAAACTCGTTTTCTTCGAGGGTAAGTTCTCCATGGATGTATGTCCACCCGTTGCTCTATATCTAGTAGATAGATCTTGGCATATAGTTCTCATCGTAGGAATTTTTTTGTTTTCTATGCTGTAGACCCAACAGTGGTATCAGAGCCTGATCTATGCGTAGGTGCTTTGCACGGGTAGTACACATATGTTTATATGTGGGCGATGATGATCATGTTATTGCATATTCTATGTACTTTGGATATTGGTGGCATAGTGGGATGAAGCGGCCCGGACCAACCTTACATGTCATCGTACATGAGACCGGTTCCACGACTGACATGCAACTAGTTTTGCATAAGTGGCTAGCGGGTGTCTGTCTCGCCTACTATAGTCAATATCTGATTTACAACGAGTTGCTAATAACTTGGTTATCCTCGTTGTGGTTCATGTTCATAGGTAAGACCGGTTCTATCTCCAAAAGCCCTAAGCCACGTAAAACTTGCAATTGATAAATTAGAGGCGTCTAGTTTAGATCGTTGCTGGGCTAGTGTCTTGATATGGTATTGTTGTAAGTAGATGTATGATAGATACTCTTACAACTCACTTAACGTGTAAGTTCCATAGACCTTGGCCTTACACACAAAGGAATGATAGAGATCATACCATTATGCAAATGATAGAGATCAAATGCATGGCTCATATCACCTCACTTCACACATTAGATGTTAGCATCTTATATTGCTAGTTTGGCGCTTTTGGTAGCATTATAAGATGATCCCTCATTTAGTTATCAAGATAAAATGTGTTCTTCCTTAAGTATGCACCGTTTTGTGGATCGTGTTTTGAGGCATCACGTGATGATCGGGTGTTCTCGACTCTACGATTTCATACAACGGGTGTAAGACAGTTTTACACACGCGAATACTAAGGTTCTTACTTGACGAGCCTAGCATGTACAGACATGGCCTCGGAACACGGACCGAAAGGTTAAGCATGAGTCATATAGTTGATATGATGCCCATATAGATGCTCGCCTTTGAAGCTACACCGACTCACGTGATGATCGGACTTGGTGTAGTGGATTTGGTTCATGTAATCACCAAAAGGACACGAGGGATGTCGTTTTTGAGTGGGAGTTCATTAGTAATTTGGATTAATTGAACTCAATCTATCATAAACTTAGTCTAAATATATTTTACAAATTCTGTTGTAGATGGCACCACCTGCTTTTAATTTCAATGTGTTCATGGAGAAAGAGAAGCTTGTTGCGAATGGTAGCAACTTCACCAACTAGGCTATGAATTTGAGGATTCTCCTGACTACTGCACAAAATAAGTATGTGCTAGAGGCGCCGCTAGGCCCCCCACCAGCTCCTGATGCCCCTGACGAGGAAAAGAACGTCTATATAACTCGTCAGGAGGACCACAACTTAGTTCATTGCGGCATACTGTATGGGCTAGAGCCAGAACTTTGAAAACGTTTCGAAAATGGCAATGCCTTTGATACCATGGGAGAATTGAAAATGATTTTTGATACCCATGATGCCGTAGAGAGTTATAATGCTTCTGAAAAGTTCTTTAGCTGCATGATGGAAGAGAACAACTCTGTTAGTGAGCACGTACTCAAAATGTCTGGGTACGCCGATAAGCTTGTGTCCTTGGGAATAACGATTCCCATTGACTTAGGCATACATCATGTTCTTCAATCTCTGCCACCTAGCTACAAGAGCTTCGTGATGAACTATAATATGCAGGGCATGAAGAAGTCTCTTCCCGAGCTTCTATCAATGCTTAAGACTGCAGAAGTGGAGATCAAGAAAGAACATCAAGTGTTGATGATCAATATGACCACCGGTTTCAAGAAAGACAAGAAGGGTAAACATAAGGGAAAGAAGGGCGGCAAATATGTTGCCATGCCTGAAAAGAAATCCCGAGCTAGCCCTAAGTCTGACACCGAGTGCTATTATTGTAAGAGGACTAGCCATCGGAAGCGCAACTGCCCCAAGTATTTTCCGGACAATAAAGGTATATGTGATATACATGTTATTGATGTGTACTTGACTAGTACTCGCAGTAGCACCTGGGTATTTGATACGGGATCGGTTGCTAATATATGTAACTCGGTTCAGGGGCTGCGGAACAAGCGACAACTAGCAAGGGATGAGGTCACGATGCGGGTCGGCAATGGATCAAGAGTTGATGTGATCGCCATCAGAACGCTGCCTCTCCATATGCCGTCGGGATTAGTTATAAACCTGAATAATTGTTATTTGGTGCCTGCACTGAGCATGAACATTGTATCCGGATCGTGTTTGATGCAAAGTGGTTATTCGTTTAAGTCTGAAAACAATGGTTGTTCGATTTATATGAATAATATCTTTTATGGTCATGCACCTGTGTTGAATGGTTTATTTCTGTTGGATCTCGATAGTAGTATTACGTATATTCATAATGTTGATGCTAAAAGGATTAAACTTGATAATGATATCTCTGCATATATGTGGCACTGCCGTCTAGGTCATATTGGCATTAAACGCATGAAGAAACTCCATTCTGATGGACTTTTGGAATCACTTGATTTTGAATCCTTTGATACATGTGAACCATGCCTTATGGGCAAGATGACTAGAACGCCGTTTTCCGGTTCAATGGAACGGGCGACAGATTTATTGGAAATCATACATACTGATGTGTGTGGACCAATGAGTGTGTCGGCGCGAGGTGTATATCGTTATTTTGTTACTTTCACGGATGATTTGAGTAGATACGGGTATATCTATTTGATGAAACATAAGTCTGAAACCTTTGAAAAGTTCAAAGAATTTCAGAATGAAGTGGAAAATCATCGTAACAGAAAGATCAAATTTCTGCGGTTCAACCGTGGAGGAGAGTATCTTAGTTACATGTTTAGCACACATATGAAAGACTGTGGAATAGTTTCACAACTCATGCCTGCCGGAACACCACAACGTAATGGTGTGTCAGAACGTCGTAATCGTACTTTATTGGATATGGTTCGATCTATGATGTCTCTGACTGACTTGCCACTGTCATTTTGGGGTTATGCACTGGAAACCACTGCATTCACTTTAAATAGGGCACCATCTAAATCCGTTGAAAAGACACCATATGAATTATGGTTTGGAAACAAACCTAAGCTGTCATTTCTTAAAGTTTGGGGATGCAATGTTTATGTGAAGAAACTTCAACCGGATAAACTCGAACCCAAAGTGGAAAAATGCGTCTTCATAGGATACCCTAAGGAAACGATTGGGTATACCTTCTATCACAGATCCGAGGGAAAGGTCTTTGTTGCCAAGAATGGATCCTTTCTTGAGAAGGAGTGTCTCGCGAAAGGTGTGAGTAGTCGGAAGGTAGAACTCGAAGAGGTTATTGAACCTTCTCTTCATGAAATGGCTATTAGCGCAGCACCGAAAGTTGTTTCGGAGTTGACTTCACCTAATGAAGAGAGAGCTAATGATATTGATCATGAAACTCCGAAAGAGGACACTACCGAACCTCGCAGGTCAAGCAGGACACGTACAACTCCTGAACTGTATGGCAATCCTGTTATGAATTTCATGATTGATGAAATAGATGACCCTGCGACGTATGAAGAAGCGATGATGAGCCCTAATTCCAACAAATGGCTAGAAGCCATGAAATCCGAGATGGAATCCATGTACGAAAACCAGGTTTGGACCTTGGTGGACTTACCTCACGATCGAAAGGCCGTTGAGAATAAATGGATTTTCAAAAGAAAAACTGATGCTGATGGTAATGTAACCATCTATAAGGCTCGACTTGTCGCAAAGGGGTTTCGACAAATTCAAGGAGTTGACTACGATGAGACATTCTCTCCCACAGCGATGCTTAAGTTGGTTAGGATTATGCTAGCAATTGCTGCATATTTCGATTATGAAATATGGCAGATGGATGTCAAAACTGCGTTCGTCAATGGTAATATTGAAGAAGAGTTGTATATGATACAATCTAAGGGTTTTGTCGATCCTAAGGATGCTGATAAGGTGTGCAAACTTCAGCGATCCATCTATGGACTGAAGCAAGCATCCCAGAGTTGGAATCTCCGCTTTGATGAGGTGATCAAAGAGTTTGGATTTGTCCAAACTTATGGAGAGGCTTGTATTTACAAAAAGTAAGTGAGAGCAATGTGGCATTTCTGATATTATATGTGGATGACATATTATTGATTGGAAATGATATAGATCTTTTAAACAGTGTTAAAAGTTATCTAAACAACAAATTTTCGATGAAGGACCTTGGTGAAGCTTCATATATATTAGGCATTAAAATCTATAGAGATAGATCAAGACGCCTAATTGGGCTATCGCAGAGTACATACCTTGATAAGATATTAAAGAAGTTTAATATGGACGGAAGTAAGAAGGGGTACTTACCTATGTTGCAAGGCAAGACATTGAGTAAGACTCAAAGTCCGGCTACGGCGGAAGAAAGAGAGATAATGGATAAGATCCCCTATGCCTCAGCCATAGGCTCTATAATGTATGTCATGCTATGTACAAGACCGGATGTGGCACATGTTATTAGTTTGACTAGTAGGTACCAATCTGATCCAGGTTCGGAACACTGGATAGTGGTCAAAAATATCCTTAAGTACTTGAGAAGAACTAAGGATATGTTTCTTGTATACAGAGGTGAAGAAGAGCTAGTCGCTAAGTGTTATGTTGATGCTAGCTTTGACACTGATCCGGATGACTCTAAGTCTCAATCTGGATACGTATTTCTCTTGAACGGAGCAGCAGTTAGTTGGAGGAGCTCCAAACAACCTGTGGTGGCTGGATCAACGACGGAGGCGGAATATGTTGCTGCTTCAGAAGCGGCGCAGGAAGCGGTTTGGATGAAGGAGTTCATAACGGAACTAGGTGTGGTTCCTAGTGCGTTGGACCCAATGGTGATCTATTGTGACAATAATGGAGCCATAGCCAACGCGAAGGAACCAAGGTCTCACAAGAATTCCAAGCATACTAAGCGCCAGTTTCACTCCATCTGCGAGCATGTCAAGGATGGAGATATAAAGATTTGTAAAGTGCACACGAACCTAAATGTAGCAGATCCGTTGACTAAAGTACTCCCTAGGGCAAAACATGATCAACACCAGAACTCCATGGGTGTTAGATTTATCACTATATAAACTAGATTATTGTCTCTAGTGCAAGTGGGAGACTGAAGGAAATATGCCCTAAGAGGCAATAAGAAAGTTGTTATTATGTATTCCTTGTATATGATAGATGTTTATTTTGCATACTATAATTGTATTGATAGGAAACATCAATAAATGTGTGTTTAATAAACAAAAGGGTTCCTAGTTATGCCTCTCTTATAGACTAGCTTGTTGATTAACAAGATGATCAAGGTTTCCTAATCATGGACATTGGATGTTGTTATTAACAAGGTCACAGCATTTGTGAAATGATGTGATGAACATTCATCCGAAGTATAGCATTACGATCAAGTCATTATGTTTATATTGCTATAACATCATACAAAGTAGTCTTAGTCCTTAGACCATGAGATCATGTTAATTGCTAACACCGAAAGAGTATCTTCATAACATCAAACGTCACACCGTAACAGGGTGACCATAAATGTGGGTTCAGTGCTATGAAGGTGTTATGTTGAGGCTCATGGATCAAGAGTGGAATTTGTCAATTCCGATGACGTATAGATATACTCTGGGCCCTCTCGGTGATATCACATTAAGATAGCTTGCAAGCAAGTGATGTGATCACTAGAATGTTATATCACGGGAACGAGAAAAGAGTGCATGTCGGTAACGAGATCAAACTAGGTATTTGGATACCGATGATCGAATCTCGGACATGTATTATATCATGAGACAAAGGGATTAAATTGCTGACGCGATCACAGAAGTTATCATTGAATATGCAGGAGTCAGTATGGATCTCCAGGTCCCGCTTCTGATTATTGATCTGAGAGGAGTCTCAATCATGTCTGCATTATTCGCGAACCGTAGGGTGACACACTTTAGGGTTTCCAGACACCATTTAGAAGCACATATGTTCTAGACAAAAGGTTTGCAAAGCGCAGGAAATGTTTCGATAGAAACTGGAATTGTTTCGGATGAAATTGCAGAAAGTGGTTCTGCATGTGATATTGAAATGTTGCAAGGGGTTTTATGTGAATGTTTGTTAATTAAAGTAATTAACAAAATTCTGAATAAAATAAATAAAAGAGTTTTATTAATTGAGAGTTGCATTTAATTTGGTGGAAATTAAATACATGTGAGTGGGATTTTGGGTGGAGGCCATGTTTATGTGAGTGGAGGTTCACCACATGAATGAAGGAGGGGAGGAGTCCCCCCCTCATGCGCCGGCTATGGGAGGGGAGGGGTCTCCCTCCCTCCTATATAAAGCCCCCCTCTCCCCTCTCACAAACCACACCTCCTCGTGAAGGATCTCTCTCCTCCTCTAGATATTCCCCCATGGTCTCGGATTAGCGAGATACATGTTCCCGGTGGCCTTGCGTCTGGAAGGAGTTGCTGCTTCCGCTGATTCGCTGGAGCGAGGAGATGGAGGTTGTCCGGTGGCTTGAACGTGTGTGCGAGGACGGATGCGCTGCTGATTTGCGGCGCTCGGACTTCCACACGATCTTGAGATCGGCAAGCGTACGACTACATCAACCATGAGTTCCTACTCGTTAACAAAACTCGTTGTCTTCGAGGGTAAGTTCTCCATGGATGTATGTCCACCCGTTGCTCTGTATCTAGTAGATAGGTCTTGGCGTATTGTTCTCATCGTAGGAATTTTTTTGTTTTATATGTTGCAGACCCAACAGTGGGATCCTGAATAGGTGCGAAGTACAGGAGGTCTCTGTGACACTCAAGCCTTGGCGAAGTTGCAATGATGGCTAACTTTTAGTCTAAACAAAATCCCAGTTCTAATGACGACTGGGAGGGGGTTTATATGGAGGAAGAGGGGGGATTTTCGTCCAACCCTAATGGGTCATCCGAAAACACCTCTAGATGGGCCTTCCTCCACTCAAACAGCCTCCAGAAAGTCCCTATATTATCTAGCTCGAAAATACATGGGTATGTCCCATAAAATAAGGTGACAGAGCACCAAATAAAGCCTTGGACGAATAATATGAGGAGGTAGCTTGTGAAATTCGTCCAAGCATCCTTTGCAACATTATGGTGGCTTCAAAGTCCTGAAATCTCCACTAGAAGCGCCATCGTCAATCGTAGGAGTAGCGGGTGTATCAGTAGTAGGGATGTCCTCATCATCCTTCCCTTCTTGAATTAAAGTCGTCCTCAACGCAATCGTATCTTTCTCTCCAAAGTATGTCTCTCCACATAATGCATGTGTATTGTATAGCTCTATTGGTGGAGTAGTCTTCTCTCGCATCTTAACGCGTGGTTTGCATAACTTCATAATTCTGCATGTAATAACAAAATATGTTGTATCTCTGTCTTTAATACTAAAATAATATATAAAATTATTAGTACTATAATTCACCTAAAGAACATGGCCAGAAGTAATAGTTTTGGTTATATCTGGGCTATTCATGTATGCATCATCCTCCCTTTCTTGAAAGGAAAGCCGTCCTCAGCGATGTTTATTCTATAAACATACGAACAAAAGAGACATGGTGTACACATGGTATATGTATCTATTATCTATTTTAACCCCTCTCACGTTCTTCATATTTAGTGTTCGAGAATAAGAGACCATAGAACAATTTATTAGCAGATTAGTCATATTCGGAAAACAAGTACTGCAACCCAATTTGAAAGTATAAGTGAAGAACATATTAGTAGCATCTTGTAATTTACAATGCTCATCATTAAACTATCCCAACATTGGTAAAGAAAGATCCATTGTTGCCAAACTACGAGGTACAACACGCTTAACTAAGCATTCATGCAACAAGCTATCCGGCTCATAATTTATACTAACGTTGGAGGTTATATCAAAACGATCAAGCATATGCACATAGTTATCTTCTCGCAAACAAGATAGTTCCTCACACGTGATGCAAATCCTATGCACCATAAAAACATTGTCTACGTCATTATTTCCAACCAAATAATAAGTATATTTAGGTATGTAAACACTCTTCAAACACGTGATTTCAGCAATTCTATTTCTAGCATGTGATAATGAAATTGGAGTATCCATTGTAATAGACCACAAAGAAGTAGCGGCATAAAATTTATCTAACATTTCATCGTGTCTAACCAACATTATACTATCTAAATCAGATTTAATAGCCAGGTCACATGGTTTAGTTTCAGCATGAATAATATTAATAGGTGCACTCATCTCACTAGAAGAATTCAAATCATCAATAGGTGCACTCAGAATAGTCGGTATCTCATTCACACAATCCTCTAAATCATGTCCATTCTTATTATAAAAAATTTCAGTAGCGATCAGTTCATTGGATGGAATCATATCAATAGAAGAAGTAACTTCAGCAATAGACTCACACAAAATTGGTTGTATATCGGCTATTTGATCACATGGTAAGTCTACAACAATGATAGGTGTGCTCAGTCCAACAAGTGTCTCGGTTGTTTGATCACATAATACATTCAAACCAATAGCACAATCATCTACAACTAGCGGTGTAACCAAATCATTGGCTGCCTCAACACAAGGCATAGTAAAATCAAGAGGGCATTGATCAATCTCATGTGCATGAACAAAATTGGTACCTTTACTATTACCTTGTACAATCATTTCAGATGATGGAGGTACTGTTGGAGAAGACTCGTTAACATCTCGAGACGATTCAGGCCTGGTTGGCGGAGAAGCATGAACATTAACCATTCTCTTGCACTTGCTAGAGATATGCCTCTTTATTTCCTGTTCAGCTTTGCAAGAACGACAAAACATACAATCGGTAGAATAAAATTCTTCATGCATGAGTATGTCCTGAATATCATGGTTTAAACCTCTCCAAAATCTATCCATAAATTCATCTTCATTTTTTTCTATGAAAGAATGCAACAAGTTAGTTTCCAAAGCATCATAATTTTCTCTCAGATCCTGAGTACTTCTGTATTATGCTCTATTTTGGTACAATACTTTTAAGTCAGCCAAAGAGCTTCCATATGATGTATATACAATAAAATTTACGTATAATGTATACTGTAGTATTTTTAAGGCCAATAATCTGTCTGAATTCCTTACAACAGATGGTATAACAACGTGATAAAAGTTTTGAACAATGCAACGTATATGATTTGAAGATTATGAGAAAAATCTTAGCCTAACAAGCCAAAAAAATGTATCGGTATCATCGTCACTTTCAGCTATAGACTATATCTATATGTGGAGACAAGGTCAAACACTATTCATTAGAACACAAGTTTCTTTGAATTAGCTGGGTGGCATGGTCAAATTTGTTGGGAGGTATGGTTACTATTCCAAGAAAACAATATGAAACTGGTACTTCCAAAAGAATATGAAGCCGACATGAAAGTCAATATTCATGTTCCCATTTCCTCCCACCGATCTTGCTTACTGCAGTTCAAAAAAAAACATGAAACTGATCCAATTTGCATAAAAAGCAAAACCAATCAGCACTCCCAATCTAGGCAAGAAGACCTATTCAAGTTTAGTAAAGAACATGAAACTGCCAGCTGCTGCAGCTCTCTAATCATTTTTATTCGCATGAGCGACAATCTTACTATTAATTTGTAAGTTCAGTACTTGAGGGGACAATATAGTTGCAAACATGTCGTTCAAGGGTAAGATCACGGAACTCATGATATAGTATTACCGTAGAAGCCACTTGACAAGTAGTTTTCCAGCAATGAATGCCACCACCTCCATTGGTACCTTGCTCCTCAATGATAACATTAAGGTTGCATGTCCATGTTGATTATACTTACCTTTTGTTGTAAAAGGAACCAAAATCATTCTAAAGTATTCTTCCATCCATACATCCATGGCCATAATGGGATATGAAAGATTGTGGTCTATCAAAATCAACATGAGGCCAGCCTGTCACATTGATTATACTTAGGTAATCAAGTTTATTTTCCTATTCCATGTGTAATCATTCAACAACAAAACTTTGGGAAGAAGCATTCAGTTCGGGTTAATAAAACTACAGATCATGCTCTTGGTTCTATCATACTTTCACTCTCTCACTCCCTTTGGAACAACATGTGCACGTAGTATGTTCTTTTCATCTGCATAACATTTCAAACATATCACTGATTCTATCAAATACCAATGCCATATAATTGTCTATGATATTTTTTACATAAAAGAGTTGAACAGTACAACATAGATACAACATAGGACAACTTTACTTTTTGTTGTTTGCGTAGTAGCTCTCACAAAGGTGTGGTACCTTTCCGGCATTTTGGCTCTCTTCTTGATGTGCTGCTCCTTGTTCCCTGTACTTAGCCTTAGCTCCATCAGATACAACATGAAGAATAAAAATAACTATTACTTCTTATATATACTTGCTATCAAGTACTCAAGTAAGTCAGGATATACTATTTTCTGAAACACATTAACTGTAGTTCAGTTTTCAATAGCCAAACTTGGAAAAAGCACCAGCCAGAAGCCCCTTAGCGTGAGACACAACCCACTTTATCAGCATTTGTAAGTGTTCTATTTCTCAACCTTTTTTACTTGCTCCTACAGGAACGCGATTCACAAGAGTTATTTTGGATGGAAGGGTTGTAGATCAAGAAACGAGGTTAGTGACCTAGTGTGTTGGTGAGAAATAGGTTACAATTGTTGAAATTGCATGAAAATTAGTAATGCTACATAAAACAATTTATCAAGTTTTATAAATCTGGATAGTTAAAGTTCAAGATCCCATAGAAGTTTTATTTTTATACAAAATAAACTACAACAATAATAATGGGAATCAAAAATTTATTGCAGTTTGTTCAGAAACCTAAAAAACGAGAACCGATTGTCAATGCATAAGTGACAAGATAAGAATAACTAACTGATTGCATACTGCAACTTTAATGCTATATTCCTAGATTTTATCTTGGTTAAGGAGAGCTCCGGTGGCATATATTGGCACAAATAGAATTCCAATATAGTGAAATTAAACAAACATCTGACAGAGAAGTTTGCTGCAACAAGAACCAAATAAGCTACCTGGGAGGTTAACCGGTGCGCCTAAACTACATACCTTCGTGGATTTTTAATCCAGAACCAAGTCATGTTTGCCATTCCTCTTCAAGACATCAGGGTCAATGCGCAAATATCATTTAAGGGAGGCTAATCAAGATGAAGCGAATTCCCGTCACACTGATACCTCTTATTGACCTAATGACTATACTATTAACGGGGTAAGTCTCGCGGCCACACTCTCGTCCCCCCGAGGGCGACGGCGCGGCACCCCTCCCTCCCCGCCCAACCCGCCCCTTCCTCCCCTTCCCCCGTTGCCGCCGCCGGTGGCCCTCCTCTCCCCGCGCCTTGGAGCTGGTCGGGGCTGGCCTCCCTCAACGGCGGCGGTGTTCCTGGGGTAGAGACGGTCCGAAGCCCTTCCGGGTGGTGCTGGGCGGTGGCGCCGGTGGCGAGGCGGCGACGCAGCGCGTCGTGGTGGCGCATCTGCTAGGGAGCGTGGCGGCGGCGTCTTCCTCGGGCCCGATCTAGGCCTAGGTGGGCTGCGCGTTCGCGGCTGCTTCTCCCCGGCAGCGTGGCGTTGTGCAGCGTCGGCATGGTAGGACCCCTCGGCGAGGCAGACCCGATGTTTGGCGCCGGCTCCTCCGGGCCCGATCTGGACTTCGGCGGGCTGGCGCGTCTGCTGCAGAGGCGCCCTCTGGACATGGTGGCGACGACGGTGATCGGGTTACGGACAACGGCACAGCGGTCTGCCTGTTGCAGCTAAGCGGCAGGGGCTTTACGGGCCCTTTGGGGGCCCAGCCGGGCCGGCAAGGCCTGGTGTGACCCTACTGCTCGGTCCGGTCGGCGACCGCCTTTCAGTGGTGGAGGTGGGATCGTCCCGCGTGGCTGCAGGGCTGCCGTCCCTAGCTGGTTCTATGTCGTTTCCCCGTTTTCGGGTTGCTTGCTAAGTCCACGATGAGGCGATGACAATGGTGGCACAAGATCGTGGTGGCGCAAGTTGGTGGGTGGCGAAGCTGGTGGTGGCGCGCCGTCTCGCCCGGGGTTTTTTGTAGGTGCGGTTAGGGAGAAATCCCTGTCGGCTGGTCCGACTCCGTTGCGGTGCCGCCCTCGGGTGGCGCCATTCCTTCTTGAAGGGCGTCGCGGATATCCCCAGCCTACTGTACTCCGTGTGCCGGGGGAAACCCTAGGTCCAGTGTTCTGGCCCGGGCAGCAGCGCCGTGTCAACGGCGTCTCCCTTCTTGAAGGTGATGTTTTGGTACTGGGCGCGTCGGTGTGTCTGAAGCATGGTGGGACTATTCCAGTTGGCGCAACGGTGGCGGGTCACCCTAGTCTAGTCAAATCGCTGTTTCTTCCATTTCTTTTCTTTTTGGGTGTGTTTTAGCTGATGCCCCAGCATTTTCAGTTGTTCGAACTCTTGTATCGATGCGGTTGCTTTATTTATAAAGCGGGACGAAAGCCTATTTCGAGACTATACTATTAACAATCTTCGTTAGCAATAATATTTGTTTTAGATTGCTCTTTCTTCACAATTATTGGCAAAAATTTGAAGTTACAAGTAAAACAATGGAACTAAAGCTGATAGGAGATAAGCATACTCAAATGATAGGAAAAAAGAACAGAAAAACATTTTTATATTTCACATAAACGCACTTGCTTCGAGTAGCTCTGCGCTAAACATACATATGTAGCTGTTCAGAAATTACGTGAAATCGCCGTTGGCAAAATAATTCATTTTCTTGGTCTAGTGAACATAAGAGTAATTATAAATAACTGGCAGAGCATCTAAACGTTAGTAATTGATGTCATTCTATTGCAACAGTAGAAACATTTGAAAATAATAATTGAACAATACAAAGTTGTCGATAGTGTAAAATTATGAATCTGCAACTATTGACGCTCAACAACTATTTTTATTAGGAGTGCTATAGAAGAGTGCAGGAGGAAACAAGAAGTACAACAATTATCGTTGGCATTGAATAGAAAAGGTTCTATCCGTATGTAGGCGAAGAAAATTATGCCACCTTCCTTTGAATGTTCAAGGTTGGTATGTTCACTGTCATCAGAGTGCTCTCTCATGTAAATGCCAACAAGAAGGAAGGATGTCGTATAGGATCTTGGAGTTCCTAAGAATATTGGAGTGTCCTTCTAAAAATAGGTACACAGTTATAATTCATGGCAGTTCACCATTAATTGAGCTAGCCCGAACATGGTTAGGTTTATTAGAAAACAAAAATCTAAAATATGGCATGTCTTTAAATATTTCGAACTCTAATTTCCTCAAATGAAGAAAAGATTTCCTATTTTATTAGAACAACTCCAACAACCGCGCTAAAACTCGGCGCTATAAAAATAACCGCCGATATAGCGCGTGCGGTACTTTTCCCTCCTCCAGCAGGCGCGTGATAATCGTGCGCGTGGTAAACAAAATCCGGCGCGCGTCAATTTGCCCCCCGCGCACGCCCCAAATTTGGTGCCCGGTCGCCGGTGCGCGCTATCCTCCTCTGCGCCCAACGGCCACTGAAAAGTCACCCGCGCGTGCGCTGCCCCATTTCCCACCAGCGATTCTGCTGGCACCACTGCCTCGATTCGTCGCCGCCGCCGCCCGTACGCGCAGTAGCTGCAGATACGCCGCCGTCGCGCCTCCCCACACCTTCCCTGAGCTCACCGCGGCGGGAATCGACGCGAGTTGCCGGCGCCGCACATCCGTCCGCGCCGCCGAGCGAACTGCCACCGCCGCGCCTCGGCCGAGCTGCCTCGGTGACCGTAGCACCGTGCTGCCCTCGAGCATGTCCTCCTCAAGCCGGGACGCTACTTGGTGCATGATTTTTCGCCGCCGCATGGTACGTTTCGCCGCCGTCCGCGCCACTTTATTTTCGTTTCGGTAGACGTAGTGAGTGTATATTCATGCTTGTAGAGGATCTCATATGATTTATCCGACGATGAACTAGAGCTCGAGGAAGATGAAAACATATAGATGCTATTAGCTTGGCGCGAGACGAAAGAACCGAAGCGCGCTGGCTCAGTTTTTGGTAGGCACAAGTTGTGGAGGGAAAGGATCGAAGGGCACGCGAGGTTGATGAGGATGTATTTCAACGACAATGCCACCTTTCCAGAGGAGTATTTTCGTTGGTGTTTTAGGATGAACAGCGGTTTGTTCAAGCGCATTTGTGAAGAGGTGACCAATTTTGATCGGTTCTTCGAACGAAGGAGGAATGCTGCCGGAGAGCTTGGGCATAGCACCTACCAGAAGGTGACCGTCACCTTGCGTTTGATGGCGTATGGTATATCGGCAGACCTTGTTGATGACCATTTGGCAATGAGTGAGAGTCAAGCCATTAAGTGTGTCAAGTGCTTTTCCAGCGCAATTGTGCGCGTGTTTGGCACCGTGCACTTGAGAGCCCCAAATGCCGAATACACGGCTAGGCTTTTGGAGGAGAATAAGGCTCGGGATTCCCTGGAATGCTTGGCTCTATTGACTGTATGCATTGAAGTTGGAAGAATTGTCATGCGGCATGGCATGGACAATTCAAAGGTCATAAGAAGGATTGCACTATCATCCTTGAGGCCGTGGCAGATTATGAGACTTGGATTTGGCATGCTTTTTTTGGAATGGCCGGGTCCTGCAATGACATCAATGTTATTCAACGGTCTCCTCTTATGTCAAGGATTGCATTGCGTGAAGGTCCACAAGTGGAGTTTGAATCAAATGGCCGCAAATACAGCTATGGCTATTATCTTGCCGATGACATCTACCTAAGGTGGCAAACTTTTGTGAAGCCGGTTCACAAACCCAAAGGTAAGAAAGAAAGGATTTCCACGCCACACAAGCGGTGGCTAGGAAAGATGTAGAGAGAACCTTTGGGATTTTGCAAGCCCAATTTGCTATTATGAGAGGACCGGCTAGATTTTGGGACCAAGAATGTCTTTGATACATCATGACCACTTGTGTGATCATGCATAACATGATCATAGAGGATGATTATGGCAAAGATGTAGATCGCAACCACCACTATGACTTGACGGAGATTCCCGTGTAACTGCATAGGAGAGAGTATATGGTGGCACGTTTCATTGCTTCATATCATGCCATTCGCGACAATGAGACCCATGATAATCTTCAAAAAGATATCATCGAGGAGTGGTGGAAATGGTTTGGAGCACAACGTTGAGCCCTCCTTTTATTAGTTGTTTGTTGTATTGTTGGAAATAATTTGTTGTAGTGTTGACTTGTTGTATTTGTTGGTGAACAATTCCTATATTTGTTGTACTATTCATGTACTATTTGGTTGTGTTGTAATAATAACTAGACAGTTTTTTATTGAATTATTATATAGTTCATTGTGAAACCTGTTTGCGCCGACGCTACGCGCTGTATTTTCGTGCGCCTGTTGGGGCCTATTTTTTTTTCTGTTTTAGCGCGTCCGTCAAAGGAGAAACACCATGTGCGCACGAAAACTGGATCACGCGCGCTGCATAACAATTTTACAGCGCTGAGTTTTAGCGTGGCTGTTGGAGTTGCTCTTACCTAAGAAACAGCCTGCCAGTTCAAGTCACTATGCCAAAACCGAAGGTATCATCAGCTTGTCCTTCCCACCTGCAATTAGTATCGCATCAGACACAACAGTGAAAAAATATATTTTGGCATATGGTCAAGATGCCAATGCTTGCAGTGTAGATTTAATTTCAAAATTCTGACGACACCAATAGAGCATGGGTAGCATCCCACCTGCTGTCCATCCCTTGTTGAAGCCCTCGAAGGATCTGTGAATGAAAACATAATTTTAGCCCAAATCAACAATAACAGACTTCTCAAAGAAAACTCTGCATGCCTGCAGTAGACATTGAATTTTGCAGTGAGCAAAGGTTTCTCACCTTGTCTACACTGATGCGCATCTCAGTGACATGGGGCGCTCGTACCTGCTATCAAACCCCGCCCCGTCAGGAACCTTGCAGGCCAAGCTAAATTAAGCAGATCGGCTCCAAACATATGGAGGTTGACTAATTCCCAAGTACATTGATAAGTGCTCCTGATTATTGTCCTTGGGGAAAATAAAAACATGTATGTATCAAAAGCCACCGACGTTATCAAGATCAAACAATCTGCAACTGCAGGTTGTAGTAAGTGAAAAAACCAAAGGCTCACCATTTGTACCAGGGACAACAAACACATCCAAGTAGTTCTTCTTCCTTTTGAGCCTGCTGACATTTGTGATTATCCAAGTCTTATGTGACATCTGTGGGTCCTGCGGCGGCCAGATCTTCGCCGCTTACCGCTTCCCCTACCGCACCACTGAAACAAGACCCAAGTTAGGAACCATCCGAACGGATGAACCAAACACCGCACATTCCCAAATCACGTTAGGAATGAGCCTGAAGCAATATGAATAAGAAACTACCAAAAACAACAGAAACAAATCATATTATTTCAAGTGACAAAAAATCAAACAAACAAACTCAAAAGAGGGGCCTCATTTCTAGGCCACTCTAGGCCAAGACCGGGCCCTCCTTGCCCAGTTCCGGAGCGCAACCACCAATGGTGGCCATGAACAACATAGAGTCGTGCCCGTCGGCAGCAGCTCTTGGTCTGCATGACGTGACCGTCCTGCCATTTTCCTCCACCCGAGCCATAAGTCGTCGCGGCATGGAAGAGGAGGACCAAATTTAGAGGTCAATGGTGAATTGAATCTGGAGGGGTACGACCATGTGGTGGAGGATAGGAAGAAAACACGAAGAAGATGGAGTGGTGGCGTCAGGCACGGCAGCAGCGTGCAAAGAAGAGGCAGAGGTAGAGACGGTGTCGTGCCAGGGAAAGGGAAACACTATCTTAGGGCGACGGGATATGGTGGAGAGGTTGGACGAAACAAAGGAGCAAAACACTACCTTGGCTGGAAATTCTATTTTTTGCCCACTTTGGCATTTGATCTTTTTCTATGGCTCTCTTTTTTGTCCCTAATGAATTTGTTTATTTTATTTTGAGGATATAGGAAAAATCTAGAGGACTATTCTAGCCCTGGCTGCACCCGACCCAAATCAAAATCAAAGCCACCTATCGCCATTCCCTTCTCTCAACTCTGAAGAACTCTACCTCGCCCAGGGCATCATCGCTGCAACTGCCCACTGCACCTCCCCGCACACTGTTTCACCTCCGCCAGTCGGTGCTTCCCCCTTCCTATCCACCCCTGCAGCTCGTTGGTGTTACAACGCCGTAAACAGGGGGATCCAGAACGAGCAGGTGATGTCGCTGGTGTTTCTGTCAATCAACTTTGACCTGCAGGGGCTCTGCATGGTGGCAAACGTCAGCCGTACGTCATTGCAGGCGGCGGGATGCGTGCTTTGGCGCGTGCTCCGATGATGTCCCTGCCTTCTCGACGATGACCTGCGCAAGCTCCTGTCTGGTGCCTGTCTCACAACATCAAGCATTTTTTAGATGCACAAATCAATTCACTGATTCAGTAACATGTGCCATATACATTAAAAGGAGTCTAGGTACATTTTTTTCACAAAGCTAAAACATTTTATATTATTAAACGGAAGGAGTATATGGATAAGCAGAACCAATCAATAGTGAACCATTGTTAGCTTTTACATTTGATAACCTTACCTGTACGCACTATTTTGTCCAAACCAAGCGAAGAATCTGGGACGTGTGCATCTCCCGCTACCCGCGGTCCACAAATGATGGCGTCACTAATGGCGGCCGCAGTGGGTAGCGTCGAACGGCCTCCGGGGCACGTTGGCGACGGGTGGTCGGCGGAAGCAGGGTCTCCTTCTACTGCGGCGGCGACGGTGACCACGCCAGGGCACCTTACGCTATTGTGGCGCTCCAGTATGTCCGGATTCGCTCGAACGAGGTTGGATTACTACGTCTGCGTCAGCGGCCACATCCACAGCAACCGCCGGCGCGAGCTGCTCCGTTGGACGATGAAGAAGCATAGAGAATGGCAGGCTGGTCTTTGTACGGTAGGCCCGGGTCAGCAGGGGCAAATCATCCAGTGCTAAAGAAAACAGGGACACAAAGAAAGAGGGTAAACGATCGTGGCAAAATAAATAGGGCAAAAAATAAAATTTTCTTATCTTGGCAAGGAAACGGAATCGTGATTGACTTCCCACTTTTCCAGGAACTGAACTACCTTATTGATTCCTTGATTGATTTATAAATTTAATTACCGTGATCCTACCGTTTGATCCGTGGCAAGTCCGCGTGGTGATTGTTTGGTATTTTTTAACTTTTCAAAATTGTATTGCATCAGACGGTCTAGATGGGTTCAATGTTTGATGGTTATGTTGAATGGACCAGATTCGTTTGATGTTTGAGACGACTACCAACTCCCATTTCTTCTTTATTATTATACTACTAGTACGAGTGCACGTGCCGTGCGTTGCTACGGCTTTACAATTAGTTTTACATATATATCAATAAAGTACATACAAATTCACACGTATGAAAAAAATCGCATAAGATATTCCAAACCCATAGTATTCCACATATTTGAAGTATACTTCGATAACAAATATAATTTGATATCATTAAAATATAAAATAAACACTCGGACCAATTTAGCTAATACAATAATATCTACTTCTTGATACTCATTAGATATTGTCACACAATGTTAGAGATATTCTCTTCTGCTTCGTTTTCACGCAATGTCTTATGAGATGGTTGCATTTGGTATGCGTCCTTTTCACCAGGGACCATATTTTCCTTGTTCCTAGCATTGTCTCCTGGTTAAAACCCAAGGATCATGTATAATAAAAATATAAGAAACAGTAAACCATAATAATCTATATATACAATGCAACTATGTTGTATGAAATATACCCGGAGACGTCTCGATGGTACAATTTGATGATACAATGCTTCTCCTCTTCATATTGTATTCACGTTTTTTCTTAAGGATAGAATCCATTTGATCAACACTAATTGAATTGTATCGGTTCCTTCCAGCTGCATTTTGTTTAGGACAATCCTGCAGCAAAGGGTGATAGTTGATCTGTTGAGAAGTTAGAAACCATGGATTATATATGTACTGGATTGACATAGGGAAACTGAACTATATAGAACTTGAAGTGTTTACCTGGGCTATTGCATCCAGATTAGAATCTTGGTAGCAAATTTCTGACATAATTATCAATTTGAATTCCACTAACAGATTGGAAGCTTGGTAGTAAATAACTAGATTAAAGGACCGACTCCATAAATAGATCAAGCTTAATATCCTAAATTAAGTTTTATTTAGTGGCAAAGATGTTTGCAATACCATGTGGCTCAAGTATAGTTGATATAGTGCCTAGTTGGAGGAAACAGAGAAAATTCGTCCTTTTTAGATAGTATAAAGTAAATGTGTATGTGCAACGCACGTCATAAGACATTGCCGAATCACAATTCATGCTAGTACAATATCCAAAGAAATATTCTAGAAAGAAGTAATTGTTATCATGTTCCTTAATCGAGACAATAATGTCACTGCATAGACAAAATTTCATATACAATATCACATATTCATTTAACAATTAAGAAATTACTAAGAAGCAATAGAACATATTCCATATTTAGGAGTAACGAAACTTCAAATGTACATAATAATATTGTAGTTTCTTATGGCAAAAAATTACATAATATTTAACCATGTAATTGAGCAGCCCTAGACAAAGAACGTGATGGTTTCAGGGAAAATCAGAGAACGTTGCCTCCGATGGTTGGTAAAGCAGCCCATTCTCTCTTCAATCAGAAAATTCTCAGGAAATGTCAAGCACAATAGTGAAACCACAAAAAACGTTGCACGATAGGATGCAAAACGTATTACAGAAATTAACAAACCATTTTTTGGAATACCGAAATGATCATACTTAAGGTGCACACCTTAGCTGCTTGAGCTTGAGGAAAATCCAAAACACATGGCAGAGAATATTAACCCACTATGCAAGAGATAAGTGAGGCACAGGGGTGAAAGAGTTATGAAATCAGTACCAAAACTATTTAACACATAATTTGAAGCATCCACTCAGGCCCGTGAGTATAGTATTTCACAAAGCCACACAACAATGCCTAATCCATGAGATATTGGAGTATAAATAGAACTCCCTTACAAACACACAAGAAGTGACGCCTTTGATTTCGCTGCTCATCCAAGGGTATAATATCAAAACCGATCTAAAGATATGGGATTACAAGTTTCTCAACCGACGTCCGCCCGCATAGATCAATTCCATAACAAATCTGCATCTTTGGAATGAATATGACTTATTTTGCTCAGCCTAAATATAAAGATGATATGGCCCTACATGTGTCATACAAAGAAAAATCAGAGAGAAAAGCAATCGCACTGATAAGAAAATCATTTAAAAAGTCACTTTTGGGTTATAGTTAGAATTTCAGTAATACATCAGAGGATATGCTCTTTTATAATTAAACATTGTCACTTAGGAGCTGTTTTACCAAGTAATCAAGAAACTCATTTAAAAAAGTAAGAATCTTGTTGCAACTAAAGTACTCAATGGAGCTAAATGTACGACAAAATGGTTTAAAATCTACATGGCTGATCAACCAACCAAATAGTATACACTATAGCAAATTATGGAGAAATATTTGAAGGACCGTACTCCGCTTAATAATAATAATAAAAGGTGGAATGTTCCGACATACCATACAACATGTTATTTGAATCTTCTACATAGGAGATATCAACTAATTCGAGTGGTTAACATGGCCAAGAAAACCTGAATCAAGTGTTGTTGGAGGCGATGCACATAATCCTAGCTAGCTTGCCTCCTCTTCCAATAGGACATAATGGAGTCAAGAGGAGTGCTTGTAGATTCAATGGTTTGATGATGAATTTAACTGCTAGAGAATAAAGCACGAATGCATGCACCACCAGTCTGCTAGAGAACAAATCACGAATACATGCACTGTTGGTGCTAGCTCTAGCTAGCGCTCTCTCACAGCTCACGGATGTAGGTAGAAGATGAACGGGAGGCAACTTTGAATTTTCTGAGCGCACTAACACCCGCCGCACTGATGGCCTTTTTTTCAGTTGAGGTCTAACTCGATACAAAGACGGATTACAGGGGAGGGCTTTATAGGCGCGGCTCGCACACGACGCCACGCTGTGCACCACATGCACCCACTCGCCATGCTCCACACGACCTGGCTCACGCCCATGTCGCGCTCTGACGCGATCAACGCGGCCAACCCTTCATGCCCAGGACATGGTCGTCTCCCCCGCTCTTCTCGCCAACAGCAAACACACGCACAGACGCGCCACACACACACTAACGTGCACAGATGCGCCATGCCAGCCATGGACTCGACTTGGTGCCCTGACACCGGTTCACCACCACGGTTGACATGGATTATTGCTAACATACTCCTCCTAAGCCATGACCTAGAGGAGAGCCGGGTTGTCGCCGACATCGCAGAGGAGTGCCTCCTCCTTCAGTACCTTCTCCTTCTTCGACTTCCTGCAGTCACGGGCGAAGTGGCCGCGGATGCCGCAGTTGTGACACTTGCCGCGCCGCCCATTGCCTTCTGCTCCCGCGCCGCTCCGTGCATCATCATCATCATCGTTGTAGCCACCACCATGCGCACGACGACTTTGCTCCCATTGCACCGCCGTGAGAAGCAGCTGGTCCCCATGACGCTCTCCGCCAACAGCCGCCTTGCACCGCTCCGACCACTCCTGGAACGCCTTCAGCCGCCCGAGCACCTCGTCGAAGCACACAGTCTCGACGTTGCAGAACTGTTCGATGTCGGCCACCGCCGTGTACAGGGCGTCAGGAACGGTGTCGAGCAACTTCTTCACCATCTCAGCATCGGTCAGCGTCGCGCCGAGGTTCTCGTACTTGGCCACCATGCCACTGATCTTCCTAGCGTACACGTCCAGCGCCTCGTCGTCCACCATGATCAGCCGATCAAAGTCGCCGCAGAGCTTGGACAGCTGAGCCGCCCTGACGCGGTCTGCGCCTTGAGGCTCGCCCACACCTTCGCCGCCGTCTTCTTCGACGACACCTGCAGCAGGATGTCCTCCGCGAGCGCTCCGAGCAGGTACGCCCTCGCCATCTTGTTTTTCTTCGGATCGACCGCTGCCATCAAGTCCGCCGGAACCACCGCCTCCCGGATGCCCTGCGCGTCGAGGTTGGCCTCGACCTTGATCGCCCAGACAGGAGAGCGGCATCGCGCTCCTCCAGCGCCATCGTGCGGAACCAACACCATTGCCTTGCTCTGATAACACTTGTTGGTGCTAGCTCTAGCTAGCGCTCTCTCACAGCTCACGGACGTAGGTAGAAGATGAACAAGAGGCAACTCTGAATTTTCTGGGCGAACTAACACCCGCCGCAGGCCTTTTTTTAGTTGAGCTCTAACTCGATACAAAGACGGATTACAGGGGAGGGCTTTATAGGCACGGCTCGCACACGACGCCATGCCGCGCACCACGCGGACCCACTCGCCATGCTCCATACGCCCCAACTCGTGCCATGTCGTGCTCTGACGCGATCAACGCGGCCAGCCCTTCATGCCCAGGACATGGTCGTACCCCCCGCTCTTCTCGCCAACACAAAACGCATGCATGTGCGCGTCCTACGTGCATAGACTGCCACACACACACACACTAACATGCACAGATGTGCCATGCCCGCCATGGACTCGACCTGGTGCCCTGACACCGGTTCACCACCATAGTTGACATGGATTATTGCTAACATGCACCGCCAGTATGGTGTAGTGCCTCCATTCGGCAACCTTGCCCTGATGACGGCCGCCTCTAGTCGGCTTCAAACTACCGTCAATACGGCTGAGATCCTCTATCGTAGATTGATTGACTAACTAAACAAGATGTGTTAGATTATCAGGATGAAAAAGAAAAGGATTAGTGAGAGACTGGATTGAGTTGTTAATCTATTTCAAATCTTTTGCAGAGTTAGATGGAACTCCATAGTTCATAATGGCATATGGAAGGAGCAGCCCCGTCTCCAGGATTTGGGGGCCCCGGTGCAACTTATAAAATGGGACTAAGTTTTTTACAAACTCAATAATTAGTAGTAAAACGAAATCACATGTTTACTAATTATATAACTTCCAAATATGCGATTCCGTACAATATTTAAAAATATATCAATATTCATTTAAAAAAAGTAAATATAGCACTAAATGTTGATACTTTGTTTTCCTGGTGATTTATCCTGTTTTACAGATGAATAAATGATCAAATAATTTAGTTTTAAACTTGAGACTTTTGAGAGAGGGGAAGGACCGGGACTAGGAACGTACCAGGCTAGTAGCTGCCGTCGGTGCCGATTGAATCAATGAAATTGATCTGTTGCGCGTTGCTCTGTGCACCAAGAGTCCAAGTCTAAGGTCCAACCATCCAAGGGTCCAATCGAAGCCCGGCGATCGATCTGGATTGCGGTTGGTTTTTGCCTGTTCAACAGGAAGAGGATTAGAGGAAAGCTAGGAAAGGCACGCCGGCCGGCCGGCCGACGCTACGCGACTACGCGAGCGCCAGATCGACCTGGGCAGACTGGAGGAATAGAAACCAAATGCGGGCGTCACGTCGAACACGATCTATGGTAGCACCAGACGAGAGACGGATCGATCGATCGATCCCCGATCGGAACCCAAGACCCTCCAACGATTGAATGTCACTGGGCCTCATGAATAAGGAAATGGCTGACGCCTGCCGGGCTGACTACTGGGCTGCAGGTATTTCGGGGTCCTGGAATTCGGGGGCCTGTTCCATCGATCGAACGCCCTCATCGACGGGGCTGGGAAGGTGACGGAAAGAAATTGATGGATAGGCTGGAATGCATCGTTGACTTATTACCAGTATGGTCACATCGTGGATGAAACCTGAAAGTCCAGTCCTCCTCACATCGCCATGATCTGGAGCGGGGCAGGGTGTGGCGCGGGTGGAGGGAGGTCGACCTTGGCGTCGACTCGCTCGAGGATCCAGCGTGCCGCCGCCATCCGCTCGCGTTATCGTGGGAGGAGAGGAAACCGAGAAATCAGGAGAGTCTGGTAGGATGAGGCGTGCGGGAGCTCGGTTTGGGGGACAGACCATGCGTTAGGCGGTGGCAGGGCCGTAATTACTCTCATGGCGTTGAGGTGCCCGTCATTATAACGATGTGGAGCGTTGGATGCACGTGAATTAAGGGTCCAGATCAATTGTTCTTGTCTAGTCGGAGGAAACCGAGGAAATTCGTCCTTTTTAGATAGTAGAGACTATTATTAAAAGGAAGTTGGTGATTGTAGGTCGTCCTCAAACATCAACCATTGGAGCAATCTGGACCATACAATACACCCAACGGTTATCTGATACATCGCTTAATTACCCTTCTATGCCACCGATAAGTGCATGTGCCATCGTACATTCAATACCCATCAAAAATAAAAGACAAGCAACCAGGTCGAAGCAACCAGGTCAAAAGAAGAAAGAGTAGGCAATCAATGCCCCGACCCATTAAACGAAAATCTACAATCAAGGAAATAAAAGGCAAGCAACCAGGTCAAAGCAACTAGGTCAAAAGAAGAAAGATGGCACATGCACATGCACATTAAACAAAAATCTACAATCAAGTAAAATAAAAAAAATCTTTACAATTAATCTCATATCTCATATAATCATGGGAAGGCTATACAATTAATCTCATATCTCATATAATCACGGGAAGGCTAATTAAATGGAAAGCTATAATCAAGGAAATTCAAAAAGACAAACTACACATCCTTCTTGACCGGAAATCACCAAGCTCTCGGGTCTCATATCTCGCTCTCAGGTCGCTGCCATTGGTCTTCTGACCGGAAATCACCAAGCTTGATCTACACCGTTGTGACGCCTGACGCGCTGGTAATCCAGCTTCACTTTACATACACTACCTTTCACCCACCTTCTCTTGTTGGATACTATCATATGAGAAAACAGAAGATTGATCCGTCTTCTTCGCCTGGGGAGTGTACCCCGTTTAAGGATCTAACAAACAAAGGATCAAACGAAGCTACATGTGTAACATAGAAGAGTAACACAAGTTGGTATCGTCGAATGTGTGCCGAGCAGAAAGATGAATACCTAAAGAAACAACGGCTAGCCCGACAACAGAAAAAAAAGCAGCTCTAAATCATATTGTATTTCAAGGTAAAAATAATACACCCCATCCGCATGCAAGGAATTTTTTGTCATTTAATAGTAAATATTTTGCAAATTATCATGAGAGAAGAAGACTTCTAAAGACCAAGAAGACAAATTTAAAGCAATAGCATATTACGTTGTGAACTAATTTACTGCCAAATGGTTTTCGGTCATAATCTTATTTGGTTTGGCTTAAATGACATTTAGTTATCATTTCTAAAATGATCAGTTAAATTAAAATGAGTGAACCAAAGTAATACCAGGTTACTTTTAATCAAATGAGTGAACTAAATAACATATTACGTTGTGAACCAAGTTACTGCCAAATAACTTCCAGTCATAATCATATTTGGTTTTCAAGTACCATTTCTGAAATGATCAGTTAAATTAAAATGAGTGAACCAAAGTAATGCCAGGTTACTTTCAATCAAATGAGTGAACTATTCATTTGACAGTAGGATAGAGTACCTACTGGGATTCAAATACCTGCTTCTTGATAAAGAGTAAGAGAGTTCATAATATTGCTAAGTATGGTTGTCATCCCACGTGACTTTAGAAAATGGTTTTACTTATGATATAGATAGGAAAAAAATACATGGATGAATGCTTCTACGAATATTTCTGGAACTTCGAGCATCATATTAGTGTACAAATCATGGAGCATAAATGCTTCTAGGAATGTATGTTTACCATCGAGTCCTGTAATTATTTATATCAGAAAATTTTATACTATAAATGTATGGTTACCATCAAGTCCAGTAATTATTTATATCAGAAAATTTTATACTATAAATATATGTTTACCATCAAGTCCAATAATAATTTGTATCAAAAAATGATGAGTATACCATTCATGCAGAAGATCCATGTTCTCATAACACTTCTTTGAGTTCTAAGGACGAAGTTTTACCATCTGTAATTCAGGTAGTCTATGGAGGATCTAACCAAATAAAGAACATTTGTCTAGGGATTACCTTATTTGTCTTGAACACTTTTTTACTCTTTATCAGATGAGAAATCAAGATATTGCATATGAAGCTTCACATATGGATCATACCCCTTTTAAAAATCTGACAAACAGAAGCCCAGGTCAAACTTTGGAGTCTAAACAAGACGGTGGGAATTGGTATAGTCGATTGTCTGCTGAAAGTAAAAAACACCTAAGGAAGCTACGGATAGCCCGACAGCAGAAAAAGAATGCAAGTCCAAACCTTGGTAAATCTAATGAATCAAGTCATATTAGCAATATAGGTAATAAACATACATTCCTACACTAAGATGGTATGTTTAGTGCCATATTTTTTTGATCCTACAAATATCAAGTCCAGTGTCCACTACATATTTTTGGGGTAATAAAAACTAAGTTCGTCTGTTTACAAAGCAGGGAGCACGAAATTAGGCCAAGCATGTTTTATGAACATTTGTTTGAGTCTATGGATGGCTTTTCACCTTCTGTGATCCAGAACAAGGAGAATGCACCTCCGATGCATGAAGTTGACAAAAATGTGTCAAGGAGGAAATGTGCTCAAGCAAAACGAGATATGCTAACATCCGATGAGAGAGAACTTATTAATGCTCAGAGAAGATCATCTGCTCAAGCATTAACTACTGACAAGAGAAATGCTAGCCAACGATCTAGAAGACAGACCCTAACACCCGTGGATAAGCAAACGATGCTAACCAAGCGCAACGCAAATGCTAAGGATAAGAGGAACACTCCATGTGCTGAATCAATCGTGATGATGTGCCCAGAGGCTGTATCTATGGATACTACATACCCAACAAATATCCTAGATGCATCACCCGTCATGGAGCCATCCGCGTCGACGCGTAACTACACCAACGAAACTGGTGGTAACTAATCAAATTTGCTACACCTATCTCCAATCTAATCAAAAAGTTGCTTACCGTCTCGACCATTTTGCAGGTGAATACCTTAGCAGAACCTTGGACTTTGATAACATCCCTGATGATCTAATGAACGCCGGGCAACAAAACAATTATCGGAGAACATATGACATGCATAATCAAGTGCACCATCAGTGGCAGGAGAACAGAGCTCAGCGAAGGTCTCGAGAGCAGGCTGAAAAAGAATGGTTGGAAGATGCATATATGCATGAGAATAGTGCATGCCGAAGAGCAAACATGCAAAATATACCACACGAGAAGAGGCATGAACAATTAGAACGTGCTAATGCTCACTTTGTGACTAAGAGCAACACACCACGCGCTGAGTCCATCACACGACCATGCCCTACATCAAGCGCACACACTTCGTAGTCCAAAGCGACTCGGGCTAGCACAGAAGCTTACACCATCGGTACTGACTATACTGGACCCATATTTTCTTTGTTGTGTCTAGAAATATTATAGCATTACTTAACGACTCTAAAATATTATAGGTGAGATAGAGGCATACTGTAACTACCTCGTTGAATTACGCTCTTAGTTATAAGCCTGGATGAGCGGTAATGGTTAAAATAGTACGGTGGGGCCAAATGCCACTCACAGGTAGACCTTTCGGCCGTCCTAACCATTTCCAAACATCGGGACAAAAACAAGCGGCATAATCGGTAGGCGAAGGGATCAACTACATACACAAATGAGTATGTATGCAAGCCACATACAACAGTCCTCAGAGCCATTCCATCTAAAAGAAATAGAAATATTGCAACGCCATACGGCAAGATCCAAATATCCTAGATAGATATAATAGTTTAGGATATCTCCTCATACATCAAACATCAGAGTATCGGACAGAAGCGGAAAACAAGATCCGAGTACAGATAAGAAGCAAATCGGCATAAGATTCCCCATAAATAAACACATGCCGCCCACAGATCTCACGGATCCCCGTTCCCGGAATCTCTACACCGAGTGATCGTTGCCAACATCGTCCGTCTCCTCCACCCAGTATCCATCTTGCGAGTATACCTGTTCATCTGAATCAAACAATTTATCGTGTGAGACCCAAGGGATACTCAGCAAGTCTTTATGCCTCTAAAGGGGACACAACCTGGGGTGACGCAATTGCAGCAAAAGATAACACCTAACAATTCTATAGATACTCGCTAACCATCCGCCTAACCAAAGATAGACGAATGTCCGTTAATTAAGAACAACAGTTATAACAGTAATATTAACAGATCCATCCTCCTTCTCGCTTACCAACGAGAAAGCGGACGAACAACCCTATCCGTTGGCAGTTTTATTAACCATTCCATGAGTGTTGCTCTATTTACTAGTGAAGTACTTAGTCAATTTAAAAGCGGTACTTTAGTTATACTTGTCTATGATCGAGAAACTGTGCTCCAAGTCATCCATAACCGCGGACACGGCTTTCAGAAAGATTTACCCTGCAGGGGTGCACAAATAGCAACACACACTCGATCAACCTCGGAAAAACCAAATCAAAACCCAATGAGGCATTCACGACAAAGCGATCACAGGATTCAGAAATGTTTCAGGGGGCCACCCCACTAAGCTACCCGCAACGAAGTTGGCCGGCTCCGGAACGGACCCAGGGTTTGCGACGACGGCTGTAAACGACTGGTAACCCGAAAATGTGACTGGGCTTGTCGATACCGCGAAAACGTGGCGCGATCCAAAACAGTACAGGTGATCCACGCACAATCTTAAATAAAGCAGTAAAGCATGGCACAAGTACAGGATAGTAATAAAGCCCCAAACTCCTTTGTGGCCCCAAGAAATAAGAATGAATCAAGCTCTGGCTCAGGGGGGTCCATAAGGCCTCCCGGATGTAGATAGTGCGAATAGTCAAGGAACAAGAATCAAGTACTCGGGATCCTACGGGACACAGGTGAGCATGAAAAACCAAATAACAGATATTGCTCACCGATGCCACTTTCATTAGTTATCCCATTACTACTCAGGTTAAGTTGTTCAGGTACCTCGTTATCCATCAGACACTCACATACCCTACACATGCTGTTCTACGACCCGCATGGCTCAAACAACTCCTATAGTAAGGGCTCATGGGATGGAGGAACAAGCTTCGGTGGGGTTTAAAAGTAAAGGCTATGCAGTACATGGGATTCAGTTTAGTGCAATCGCGACTCAATGATGCAAGAATAAGATAGAGGCAATAGGTACTATATGTATGCAAGCATGTGGTAGTGCTTGCCTGGCAGCTCAGTTGAAGCGAGGGACGGATCTGGGTAGTGCTCCTGGGTTTCTTGATATATCCCCTGCTCAGCGTCTATTCGAAGAAGAACCAAACAAACAAGGGCCAACATAAAATAGAGTGCACAAGCATATGAATTAAAATGCGACAAGCAAACGATCATGCCATGATGAATGATGCACAATTTGTATGGCAATAATGTAGCATGGCATGGGTGAGGTGTGGAATACAAGAATAAATCATTTTATGGAGTTTTAGTCACCTTTTATCCTCAAATAAGTTGCTGTATACTTTATATTTATATTATGCATGCTGCAATTCAGAACATGGAATTCATAGATAGAACGGGCTCGTCGCGCTGATCGATTTAGACATATTATTTGTCTAATTCGGAGTTATAAAACTAAAGCTATTAATTAATTAAGAAAAAGGGCATTTTATTGTAATTTTAATCATCTCAAAAATTTAAAGTGTGCAAACATTATTTTGAATAGCATATTTGAATTCCTCACATTTTCTGATTCAAAAACATATATCATATGATGAATTTGGAATTATATTTTAAAAGATATGAAAAACGGATTTGAATTTGAATTTAAATCAATTTTGAAAAAGGTTTAAATGAAACAGCAACAGGAAAAACTTTTGTCACCCAGCTCGACTTAGCCAGAGTCACTGACGTGTGGGGCCGATGCTGACTTGGCGAAACGGCGCGCAGCGGACTTTTCTCACCGCAACCGAAGCGAGCCGCGGTAACTGACTGGTGGAACTGGCGCGGAAACAGGCCCACATGCCTGCGGGTAAACGGGCGGGTGCCACGCGGCACGGACAGGGACCGCGGGTTGAGGGCAAGGTTTTCGGGTGTCCTTTTGTAAAAACGCCACCGCGGATGACAGGTGGGACCGGCTGGACCGCGGGTTGCGCGCGCAAAAAGGCAGGGGGGTATCGGCAAAAGAGCACCCCGCACTGTTTTTCTTCTACACGTTTACTGATGACAGATCGATGCCCGACCGCGTCAGAGCGCGGCGCGGGGGTTCGATCCCGCGACGCGAGGCGTGCGCGCTGTGGACCGGATCCAGCGCGGATGACTAACGGATGGTGGTAGGAGGGCGGATGGGGCCTAGGTGAGGTTCTGCGCAACGCGGGAGCGAGCAGGCGCGGTGGCTGACAGCGCGCGTAGTGCGTTCGACGAAACGAACGGCGGCACTAGGCGGCGTCAGCGAGCGAGAGGGTGTCAGCTAGGAAGAGGGGCTCACCGAGGAGTGGTCGGTGACGACGGATCGGTGCGGGCGACGACGGGGCGGCGAGGAAGCAGAGGCCAGGGTTCTAGGGTTTCGGCGGAGCAGCGAGGATGCTGGCGGTCCTGGGGCTCCCTTCTTCGCGTCGGCATGTCCAGGGCGAAGCAGGGGACTGCTCCTGGTCTCCTCGTTCACCTCCATGTCGAGCACGTCGGCGGGAGCGCGAGGAAGACGGTGGTGCTAGCGGTTCTAGCGGCGAGGGCTGGGCGTCGTCGGGAGAGGGAGGAGAGGAAGGCAGCGACCTAGGGTGGATCTGGGAGGGGCGGGGAAGGCGTGAAGAAGGAGGAAAGCGAGGGGGAGGGAAGAGGGCCGTGTGGGCGCGGGGTAGATGGAAAAGTGGCTTCAGCCCTTTTCCTTTCTCCTCAGTCACGTGGTCGAGCTGGGGCTCGACTGGGGTAGCCAGGGCAGGGCAGGGTGAGGGGCTGCAGGTGGGGTCAGCGTGGAGCAGCAGGGTGGGGCTGGCACAACGGTGGAGAGAAAAGAGAGAGGGGAGGGGGTCGGGTGCACTTGGGCTAGGGTTAGAAAAAGAAGTGGCTCGGTTAGGGTTTAGGAGAAGGGGTGGGGTGAGGTAGATGGTCACTAGGTGGGCCTGCTGGCAGGGAGAGGAAACACCACGGCCAAGAAGAGAGGAGAGGGTGAGGATGAAGGTGAAACTAAAGAAAGAGAGAGGAAAGGGGAGTAGGGAAGAAAACCTCATTTGACCATGCATGAAGAAAATAAAATGGTATAGAGGAGACTATGGGGATGGTGGAGAGAGGGATGGAGATGATCCACAAAGAAATGAACCAATTAAACCAATAGAAAAACAAATGGTTAAAGGTGGTGATGTGGTTGCATGGCCCATGCAAAATATTAAATGCCATGTTTTATTTTGTGAAAACAATATAATGGTATGGCATTATACTTTTTCATCCCCAAGAAGTGGAATAAGGCCAAGCAAAAGAATTTAAAGGATTTGATCCATCCTATCTCCCATGAGCTAGATTAAATACCAAAAGAAAAATAAAGGCCCATGGTAAATGGAATGGTGGAATTATAAGGTGGTGAAAAGAAAAGGTGATGGAGGTGAATAAAAGATATGCCCCCAACTCAACTTGGGCATTAAACAATATACCAACAACCAAATACAATATCAAGAGGCAATTACAATTAATAGTGCATATGAGAGAAGAACCAAATCAAAAGGGTTTTATATGATGCTCAAATGCAAGGTGGCATGATGACATGAGCATGATATCATTATGATGCAACAATTATATATAGGAAGTAGCATTTATATAGACTAGGCTAGTAGCATTGCAATTGTTAGACAATTGGGATGCTACAACTCTCCCCCACTAAACAAGAATCTCGCCCCGAGATTCCTAGGAAAAAGAAAACAACACAAGGAGAGGCGGGTGTTCGAACGAAGGTGACCCTCACGTTCCCAAGTTGATGAACAACGGAATAACTTGCTAGACTTGTTGCGAGTCTTGCGTTTTGCTTGAGAAACAACGGTTAGAAGAGTTGAAGGATTGTCGTGAGACAAGAAGGATAGGATGGACATAGCCCCGGTTTTCTCAAGAAACATGATAAAAGAATAGAACCACTTGTGAAAGAAAAAGACAAGATGATGTATCATGAATAAAGAAAGACACACCGTTAAGATTAAAGATTTACCGATACTAGAGAGGATGAATCTTTGTCTCGCCGGAAGAAAAGAGCTAGGTTGGAGAGGTTTTGAACCACTATGACAATAGCATCGTATCTTCTCTCGGATTTGAGAAATGAAGTACGGAAACAATATTGCCTTCAAACAATAGAGTCCCTTGATATCAACAGAAAGACTTAGTTAGACATCGTCGGATTAGATTCTTGTTGCAACGGTAAGAACAAAGGATTACGCAATTGAGGTGCGCGGATATAACTTCCAGAGACGGATGTGAAGCTATATCATGGTGGAATCCTGAGACGCAACAAATATGGAGGATCTGGAGTTTATTGTAGAGATACTTATTGCTTTCTTTAGCCTTGAGGCTAATGCAATAGATTTGCGGCTGATGGCCTCAACCATAATTGGCTTTACCACAGCAAAAGAATTGATGAAACAAAGAGAGAGATAGTTTCCTTTCATCTTGTTTGTGGATGTCGAGCATCGGTAGAATGACGAGGACAGAAAAGAGTTTGCGTTTGTTTCCACCAGATAATTGTAGATTTTGCTCCATCTAGAATAGACAGACCACCAACAAGAGATTATTGATTACTTTCTTCGAGAGAGCACTCCGGAAAAACAAGGACGGAAGTAAAAGTATCGAGAGATAAAGGCCACTTCTAACTTCCGTGGAATGAGTGAAATCACATTAATTCACCAATTCAATGTACAAGAGCGAATGATAAGAGTAGTGGTATGGTAGCTACTCCATCCCGCACTCGAAGCATTACTCCGCACATGAATAAGAAAACCATGCAACCCAACTACCGAAACATACTGAAGGTATTGACAAGAAGAGCTCATGGAACTCCGTAAGAAAACAAAGATTGATGCAAACGATTCACCGGATCCAAGATAGATAAGGGTGATGATGTTGTCGTCATATCATAAGTAACCAGCCACCGGAAAGATATGAAGGAAGATCACGGAGACAACTGCAAGATTCCACAGATAAAGAAAAAGATAGCACCACTTGAACATAAGGATTACAAAAGATCTGAAAAATCTTCATGGCCTCCGGTGGATTGAGGATAGATGATAGAACGAGAGGGTTTCAAAAGATCACTTGACGAGACTGAGGTGAAAGAACTCCATGTTCTTCTTGAAATGATTGAGAGAGATTTAGCAGTTTTGAGGAAATCTACGGCGGAACGATGATGATAACTCGCCAACAAGGAAAAATCCGGGTTTGATTGAAGATGGAAGATGGAATTAACAATGAACTTGCTGATTCCAGAATTGAAGCGATCTATTTAACATAAGGACATGGCCGAGATAGGTGACTTCAAAAAGTCAGAATTTCCATTTTGGGAACTTTGCACACGGCAGTGTTCATGAAGCTTGAGAGAAAGAGACACAAATGACCTTCCATGTTCTTCCATTGACATAGAATAGGCAAGCATATCATCAAGATATACCACCACAGATTACCAAGATATTCCAAGAATATCAAGTTCAAGAGGCGGGAGAAACGAACAAATGCTCGAAACACTTTCTGAGCTCAACGCTCTTTGAAAGATCACGTTACGAGTAAGGATTCATGTTGGAAAGATGCACGGGCAGAATAGATTATCTGGTCCTTCGAAAGAGAACAGGAAATGCCACCTGGTTCACATTGTCGATCGGATCGCCGGTTACAAAGATAAAGAGATCTTGGATAAAGAAAAGATGATAGATCATACCTTAAGCAAAGCTATCAGAGACGAAAAGATGCAATTCCCTCATCTCAAAGAGAATTTTGCAGATATGGAGTTCAAAAAGATGTGCAGCATGATGGACAGATGATAGACCGCCATAGTGCCTTGAGAAACTCCGGATTACCAAAGATGCTTGAATATGCATAGATATGATCACGGTGTACTCAAAATCACAGGAGATAACCGTCACCATTTGGAGGATAGTGTTGATAGCATTTTCCATATTCCACTCATGATAAGTGTCCTATAGCTATGCCGAGAACCAAATTACAATCACCAGCATCGGATCGACACATGTTATGTAATTAGCCCAAGAGAATTGGAGATGAAAAAAAACTCTAGGATTAAGCGCCGGTGACAGAAGAATGAGTTAGCATGGGCATGCTGATAAAAGGGAGATAGATAATGTTTCACACATGACTGAAAAGGAGTGTGGAAACACAGATGTATCAAAGAAACATTTTCCGCATTTTTCGGCATTAAAATACCAATAGATGCGCAAAATCACTTATCAGGTAGAGATTAGCAACTCCACATTCTTTGAAAGCATGCTGGAAGGAAGAACACCCTTAAGAAGATGGCACCGGTTAACAAGGAGTCGGATAGATCGCGTCGGTTTTCAAAAGCCTGTCAGTATGGAATGTACCAACAGTTGATAACCAAAGGCAGATTGTGATAACAAATTGGATGCAACAGATAGACAAGGAATTACACACACACACACTTTCTATGATACTACGGAAACCCAGAACACGTGAATCCTAGTTTGAATTTTAAGAAGAGGATTGAAAACGTTACACTTCCTTACCAGAAAAGGGTGGGTGGGTGGGTAAGAAGAAAAATGGAAGCAGTCATACTCTCACGTTTGTTTTTCCCTAGTATACATAACTACCAAAAATATTTGCTAGACTGACAACGACCATTTGGCTGAGACCCTGAAGGGCGGGATGGCTCTGATACCAATTGTAACTACCTCAGTGAATTACGCTCTTAGTTACAAGCCTGGATGAGCGGTAATGGTTAAAATAGTACGGTGGGGCCAAATGCCACTCACAGGTAGACCTTTCGGCCGTCCTAACCATTTCCAAACATCAGGACAAGAACGAGCGGCGTAATTGGCAGGCGAAGGGATCAACTACATACACAAATGAGTATGTATGCAAGCCACATACAACAGTCCTCAGAGCCATTCCATCTAAAAGAAATAGAAATATTGCAACGCCATACGGCAAGATCCAAATATCCTAGATAGATATAATAGTTTAGGATATCTCCTCATACATCAAACATCAGAGTATCGGGCGGAAGCGGAAAACAAGATCCGAGTACGGATAAGAAGCAAATCGGCATAAGATGTCCCATAAATAAACACATCCCGCCCACAGATCTCAGGGATCCCCGTTCCCGGAATCTCTACACCGAGTGATCGTTGCCAACATCGTCCGTCTCCTCCACCCAGTATCCATCTTGCGAGTATACCTGTTCATATGAATCAAAAAATTTATCGTGTGAGACCTTAGGGGTACTCAGCAAGTCTTTATGCCTCTAACGGGGACATAACCTGGGGTGACGCAATTGCAGCAAAAGATAACACCTAACAATTCTATAGATACTCGCTAACCATCCGCCTAACCAAAGATAGACGGATGTCCGTTAATTAAGAACAACAGTTATAACAGTAATATTAACAGATCCATCCTCCTTCTCGCTTACCAACGAGAAAGCGGACGAACAACCCCCATCCGTTGGCAGTTTTATTAACCATTCCATGAGTGTTGCTCTATTTACTAGTCAAGTACTTAGTCAATTTAAAAGCGGTACTTTAGTTATACTTGTCTATGATCGAGAAACTGTGCTCCAAGTCGTCCATAACCACGGAAACGGCTTTCAGAAAGATTTACCATGCAGGGGTGCACAAATAGCAACACACACTCGATCAACCTCGGAAAAACCAAATCAAAACCCAACAAGGCATTCACGACAAAGCGATCACAGGATTCAGAAATGTTTCAGGGGGCCACCCCACTAAGCTACCCGCAACGAAGTTGGCCGGCTCTAGAACGGACCCAGGGTTTGCGACGACGGCTGTAAACGACTAGGAACCCGAAAATGTGACTGGGCTTGTCGATACGACGAAAACGTGGCGCGATCCAAAACAGTACAGGTGCTCCACGCACAATCTTAAATAAAGCAGTAAAGCATGACATAAGTACAGGATAGTAATAAAGCCCCAAACTACTTTGTGGCCCCAAGAAATAAGAAGGAATCAAGCTCTGGCTCAGGGGGGTCCATAAGGCCTCCCGGATGTGGATAGTGCGAATAGTCAAGGAACAGGAATCAAGTACTCGGGGTCCTACGAGACACAAGTGAGCATGAAAAAACCAAATAACAGATATTGCTCACCGATGCCACTTTCATTAGTTATCCCATTACTACTCAGGTTAAGTTGTTCAGGTACCTCGTTATCCATCAGCCACTCACATACCCTACACATGCTGTTCTATGACCCGCATGGCTCAAACAACTCCTCTAGTAAGGGCTCATGGGATGGAGGAACAAGCTTCGGTGGGGTTTAAAAGTAAAAGCTATGCAGTTCATGGGATTCAGTTTAGTGCAATCGCGACTCAATGATGCAAGAATAAGATAGAGGCAATAGGTACTATATGTATGCAAGCATGTGGTAGTGCTTGCCTGGCATCTCAGTTGAAGCGAGGGACGGATCTGGGTAGTGCTCCTGGGTTTCTTGATATATCCCCTGCTCAACGTCTATTCGAAGAACCAAACAAACAAGGGCCAACATAAAATAGAGTGCACAGGTATTTGAAATAAAATGCGACAAGCAAACAATCATGCCATGATGAATGATGCACAATTTGCATGGCAATAATGTAGCATGGCATGGGTGAGGTGTGGAATACAAGAATAAAGCATTTTATGGAGTTTTAGTCACCTTTTATCCTCAAATAAGTTGCTGTATACTTTATATTTATATGATGCATGCTGCAATTCAGAACATGGAATGCATAGATAGAACGGGCTCGTCGCGCTGATCGATTTAGACATATTATTTGTCTAATTCGGAGTTATAAAGCTAAAGTTATTAATTAATTAAAAAAAGGGCCTTTTATTGTAATTTTAATCATCTCGAAAATTTAAAGTATGCAAACATTATTTTGAATAGCATATTTGAATTCCTCACATTTTTTGATTCAAAAACATATATCATATGTTGAATTTGGAATTATATTTTAAAAGATATGAAAAACAGATTTGAATTTGAATTTAAATCAATTTTGAAAAAGGTTTAAATGAAACAGGCAACAGGAAAAACTTTTGTCACCCAGCTCGACTTAGCCAGAGTCACTGACGGGTGGGGACGATGCTGACTTGGCGAAACGGCGCGCAGCGGACTTTTCTCACCGCAACCGAAGCGAGCCGCGGTAACTGACTAGTGGACCTGGCGCGGAAACAGGCCCACATGCCAGCGGGTAAACGGGCGGGTGCCACGCAGCACGGACAGGGACCGCGGGTTGAGGGAAAGGTTTTCGGGTGTCCTTTTGTAAAAACGCCACCACGGATGACAGGTGGGACCGGCTGGACCGCAGGTTGCGTGCGCAAAAAGGCAGGGGGGTATCAGCAAAAGAGCACCCCGCACTATTTTTCTTCTACGTTTACTGACGACAGATCGATGCCCGACCACGACAGAGCGCGGTGCGGGGGTTCGATCCCGCGACACGAGGCGTGCGCGCTGCGGACCGGAACCAGCGCGGATGACTAACGATGGTGATAGGAGGGCGGACGGGGCCTAGGTGAGGTTCTGCGCGACGCGGTGGCCGACGGCGCGCGCAGTGTGTTCGACGAAACGAACGGTGGCACTAGGCGGCGACAGCGAGCGAGAGGGTGTCAGCTAGGAAGAGGGGCTCACCGAGGAGTGGTCGGTGACGACGGATCGGTGCGGGCGACGACGGGGCGGTGAGGAAGCAGAGGCCGGGGTTCTAGGGTTTCGGCAGAGCGGCGAGGATGCTGGCGGTCCTGGGGCTCCCTTCTTCGCGTCGGCGTGTCCAGGGCGAAGCAGGGGACTGCTCCTGGTCTCCTCGTTCACCTCCATGTCGAGCACGTCGGCGGGAGCGCGAGGAAGACGGCAGTGCTGGCGGTTCTGGCGGCGAGGGCTGGGCGTCGCTGGGAGAGGAAGGATAGGAAGGCAGCGACCTGGGTTGGATCTGGGAGGGGCGGGGAAGCCGTGAAGAAGGAGGAAAGCGAGGGGAAGGGAAGAGGGCCGTGTGGGCGCGGGGTAGATGGAAAAGTGGCTTTGGCGCTTTTCCTTTCTCCTCGATCACGTGGTCGAGCTGGGGCTCGACCGGGGTAGCCAGGGCAGGGCAGGGTGAGGGGCTGCAGGTGGGGTCAGTGTGGAGCAGCTGGGTGGGGCTGGCACAGCGGTGGAGAGAAAAGAGAGAGGGGAGGGGGTCGGGTGCACTTGGGCTAGGGTTAGAAAAAGAAGTGGCTCGGTTAGGGTTTAGGAGAAGGGGTGGGGTGAGGTAGATGGTCACTAGGTGGGCCTGCTGGCAGGGAGAGGAAACACCTCGGCCAAGAAGAGAGGAGAGGGTGAGGATGAAGGTGAAACTAAAGAAAGAGAGAGGAAAGGGGAGTAGGGAAGAAAACCTCATTTGACCATGCATGAAGAAAATAAAATGGTACAGAGGAGACTATGGGGATGGTGGAGAGAGGGATGGAGATGATCCACAAAGAAATGAACCAATTAAACCAAGAGAAAAACAAATGGTTAAAGGTGGTGATGTGGTTGCATGGCCCATGCAAAATATTAAATGCCATGTTTTATTTTGTGAAAACAATATAATGGTATGGCATTATACTTTTGCATCCCCAAGAAGTGGAATAAGGCCAAGCAAAAGAATTTAAAGGATTTGATCCATCCTATCTCCCATGAGCTAGATTAAATACCAAAAGAAAAATAAAGGCCCATGGTAAATGGAATGGTGCATTATAAGGTGGTGAAAAGAAAAGGTGATGGAGGTGAATAAAAGATATGCCCCCAACTCAACTTGGGCATTAAACAATATACCAACAACCAAATACAATATCAAGAGGCAATTACAATTAATAATGCATATGAGAGAAGAACCAAATCAAAAGGGTTTTATATGATGCTCAAATGCAAGGTGGCATGATGACATGAGCATGATATCATTATGATGCAACAATTATATATAGGAAGTAGCATTTATATAGACTAGGCTAGTAGCATTGCAATTGTTAGACAATTGGGATGCTACACATACCTTGCTAGGCTCATGGAGGAGAACCCCGATCATGGAGATCTTATGGATGATGAGTACTACCTATATGCTAGTGAAGGTAATACTACCGGCCTATCGGTGTATCCTCCTTGCCAAGAGCTAACATGCACTCCCTGATATTACATGGTATATATAACTCAACAATCCATGCAGGTTCCGACAACGATGGCATGCACTTCGATGAACCGACTGATTCCTCCTACATGGGCTCTAACAACCATGATCCTTTTGACTTTGTATACTCAAACCTACCAGACAACACACACATCCTAAAGCACGCCATGAACTGCATGTACTGCAAGGCCAAAAAATACGAGTATGAGAGTAACAGTTTCTGCTGCCGGAAAGGGGAAACCGAGTTGCTTGAGCCGGAGCCTATACCGGAGCTGATGAGGCTATGGTCTGCATCAGATGCAGACTCATGACATTTCTGAGAAAGCATTCACTACTTCAACAGCCACTTCTCCTTCACAACTCTTGGTTTCAGCCTTGATAACAACTACACGAACATGAGGTCCGGGTGTACACCTTCCGGGCACAAGGGATGTTGTACCACAAAGTGCATTCGTACGAGCCAGGTTCTCGTTCGGACCATCTACAACTTTATTTCTATGACGACGATCCAAGACTAAATCATCGCGCCAAATCCACCGAGAATTTGGATCAGGCTGTCGCCAAGATGTTAGTGGACATATTCAAAGAAAACCCCTACTCTGAACAGTTTAGGAGACTAGGAGCCCATAAGGAAAACCTCGATGAGTATCGAATAGAACTAAATATGGACAAGAAGCTAGACCAAAGGACATATAACAAACCTTTGTCGGAAGAGGTGGCTGCGATTTGGGTCGAGGGAAGCAACCTAGCAAGAAGGTGGGAACGCAACATCATCTTACATGGTAACAACGACAAGAGATACATTATACGCTCCACACAAGGTTGCTATGACTCACTCTCATACCCCCTCTTCTTCACAAACGGGGAGTTCGACTAGCATCCTAATATCCCTAAACATAAAGTTGATTATGCCAAGGCGTAAAAAGCAAGAGCTAAGCATGATATAGATGGAGGTTCGCCTTTTGTCTTATGCTTTCACATTTTCTTGTTATCATTCCTACCGGTTGTCTAATAATTTCCTTTCCGCCTTTCCACAGAGGGAAATAGCAGGTTGTGTCTCTGAGTCAGAGACTACTACTGCTACGGGCTAATGACACGTCCGAGCATTTTATGGGCAAAAACACGTCGTTTTGAGTAGGATTTCCACCCATTCCACAGACTCTAGCCAGAGCGTGGCGGCTCAACTCAGAAAGCGTCCCTGGCCATATTAAACCCTATACTGCATGGAGGAAGATTGTTTCAGCAATTTGCAGTCGACATGTACATCAAGTTCGAGGGTTGCAGGTTGATTTGGATCAGGGAGGACCAGCCAGAGATACGTTCTGATCTATATAAAGGAATTGTTGATAGCATCAATGCAGGAGAAACTCGAGGGAGTGTTGTTGGCACAAGGACAGTGCTCCCATATACGTTCCAGGGGAGCTAACGAGACATGAAGCAGAGACATATCGATGCCATGGCATTGGTGCAAACATATGGCAAGCCGAACATCTTCCTAACAATGACTTGCAATCCGAACTGGCAGGAGATAGTTGATGAGCTGTTTCCTGGCTAGACCCTGCAAGACCGACTAGATCTTGGTACCCGTGTGTTTAGGGCCAAGCTAGAGATGATGACAGAGATGCTCCTCAAGAAACATATCCTTGGTGTTGTGAAAGCGCATGTATATGTCATTGAATTCCAAAAGAGATGGATCCCCCATGCCCACTTCCCGTTGATTCTAGATTCAACATATAAGCTCTGTGTGCCAGAGCAGTATGATAGGCTCATATCTGCCGAGCTCCCTGACAAGCATAAGCATCCAGAGCTCTATGCCATGGTCGTAAAGCATATGATGCATGGCCCATGCGGTATTCTCAAGCCTAATAACATGTGCATGCAAGAGGGAGTGTGTATATGCAGATACCCGCAGGCCTTCAACAAGAACACTGTACAAGGGAAGGACTCCTATGCTATTTACCGTAGACGGAAAGACAGACCTCAAGCTAAGGTCCATTGTCAGATTCTGGACAATAGATGGGTTGTGCCTTACAACCCATACCTTCTACGGATGTTTAACTGCCACATAAATGTTGAGGTGTGCTCCAGTATCAAGGCCGTCAAGTACCTTTATAAGTACATAAACAAGGGCCATGACCGGATTTCATTCAACATTGACCAGCCTGACAAAGATGGTAACATAGACGAGATCAAAAGATACGTTGACGCAAGGTGGGTTACTCCACCAGAGGCGATGTTGAGGATATTTGGTTAAACTCTATGGGAACTCCTCGTCTGTCCTACAGTTGCCGCTTCATCTTCCAAATATGCACATGGTCACATTCAAATCGGGAGAGGACCTGAACGATGTTGTTTCCCAGGATAATGTAGAGAGTTCCATGCTAATAGAATATTTTGTTGCTAACCAGAATCATCAGTGGGCTCGAGATATTTTGTACAGAGATTTTCCTGGTAGCGTCACATGGCAATCAGCTGCAAAGTGCTGGAAACCAAGGCAAGAACGCCATCAAGTAGGTCGAATCGTGTCAGCCCATCCAGCCGAGGGGGAGAGATACTTTCTGAGGGTGTTGCTAAACCACGTAACAGGATCAACATCCTTTGGAGATCTGAAAACTGTCAATGGTGTGTTGTGTGGTAGCTTCCGTGAGTCCGCTGAGAGGAGAGGTCTCATTGAGGCAGACAACACACTCGACGAGTGTCTTATCGAGTCAGAGCAGTTCGCGATGCTAGCTTCACTTAGGAGACTCTTTGAAACAATCTTGGTATTCTGTGAGCCTGGTGACATGCGAGGTTTGTGGGATAGGAACCTAGATGCAATTTCTAATGACTTCCGATGAAATCACACATGTCCTAATGTAGTAAAGAAGATGGTGTTGCTTGACATTACTGGCATGTTGCAATCCATGGGCAAAGACATCAAGACATTCAATCTTCCCGACATGGATGAGACGTTTGACAACACGAGAGGCGAGGCAAGGGAGGTCATCAAAGAGAGCACTATCGATGTTGACCTGAAGGATGGGAATCCAGCGTCCTCACTAAATCAAGAGAAAAGGCTTGCCTATGATGAGATATTATCAGCGGTTAACAGTGCTGATGGAGGTGTCTTCTTTGTTGATGGCACGGGAGGCATGTGGAAGACCTTTTTGTACATGGAGCTGCTTGCTATGGTCCGAAACAAGAGAAAGATCGCTGTTGCAATGGAGACATTGGGCTTCATCGCCTCCATCATGCCTGGAGGCCGAACTGCCCACTCTAGGTTCAAGATACGACTCAATATTGAAGATGGGTCATCGTGTAGCTTCACAAAGCAGAGTAGGACAGCCAAACTAATGAGAATGGCTTCTCTAATCTTATGGGACGAAGCCACCATGATGAAGCGCCAGGTAATCGAGGGATCGACCGTTTGGCGGAAAGACAATCATTTTTGGTGGTGATTTGAGGCAGGTGCTTCCAGTTGTTAGAAAAGGATCAAGGGCTCAGATAATCGACGCGGCCCTGTGGAGTTCATACTTCTGGCATGGCATGCGCCATCTAAAGATCATCGAGAACATGAGGGCACATAACAATAAATGTGTTGGGTCTGCAGCATAGAAAACAAAAAATTTCCTACGATGAGAATTATACGCCAAGATCTATCTACTAGATACAGAGCAACGGGTGGACATACATCCATGGAGAACTTACCCTCGAAGACAACGAGCTTTGTTAACGAGTAGGAACTCGTGGTTGATGTAGTCGTACACTTGCCGATCTCAAGATCGTGAGGAAGTCCGAGCGCCGTAACTCAGCAGCGCATCCGCACTCGCACACACGTTCAAGCCACCGGACAACCTCCACCTCCTCGCTCCAGCGATCCAGCGGAAGCAGCAACTCCTTCCAGACGAAATGCCACCGGGAACATGTATCTCGCTAATCCGAGACCATGGGGGAATAATTCTAGAGGGGGAGAGAGATCCTTCACAAGGAGGTGTGAGGATGAAGGAGGGAATGGGTGGCCTTTTATAGGAGGAGGGGGGTGCCCCCTCTCTCCATGGCCGGCGCATGGGGGGGTGACCCCTCACCTCCCCCATTCATGTGGTGGTAACTCCTCCACATTAAAATGCCTCTTCACATTCCCTTTTAAAGTCTCCACTTTAAATGCATTAAACTTCTCCAAATTTAATGCTCTCTCATTTAATAAAACTCTTTTTATTAAATTTATTCAGAATTTTGTTAATTACTTTAATTAACAAACATTCACATATAGCCCCTTGCAATATTTCAATATCACATGCAGAAACACCTTCTGCAATTTCACCCGAAACAATTTCTGGTTTCTATTGAAACAATTCCTGCGCTTTGCAATTCTTTCGTCTGAAACATATGTGCTCCAAAATGGTGTCCGGTAACTCTTAAGTGTGCCACCCTATGGTTCGCGAATAATGCAGACATGATCGAGACCCTTCTCCGATCAATAATCAGCAGCGGGACCTGGAGATCCGTACTGACTCCTACACATTCAACGATGACTCCTATGATCGTGAGAACCTTTAACGCTTGTAACTAAATCCCTTTGTCTCTCGATATATTACATGTCCGAGATTCGATCATCGGTATCTCCATACCTAGTTTGATCTCGTTACCGACATGCACTCTTTTCTCGTTCCCGTGATATAACATTCTAGTGATCACATCACTTGCTTGCAAGCTATCCTAATGTGATATCACCGAGAGGGCCCAGAGTATATCTATCCATCATCTGGATTGACAAATTCCACTCTTGATCCATGATCCTCAACATAACACCTTCGTAGTACTGAACCCATCTTTATAGTCACCCTGTTACGGTGTGACGTTTGATGTTATCAAGATACTCTTCCGGTGTTAGCAATTAACATGATCTCATGGTCTAAGGATAAAGATTACTTCGTATGATGTTATAGCAATATAAACATAATGACTTGATCGTAATGCTATACTTCGGATGAATGTTCATCACATCATTTCACAAATGCTGTGACCTTGTTATTAACAACATCCAATGTCCATGATCAGGAAACCTTGATCATCTTGTTAATCAACAAGCTAGTCTATAAGAGAGGCATAACTAGGAACCCTTTTTGTTTATTAAACACACATGTATTGATGTTTCCTATCAATACAATTATAGCATGCAAAATAAACATCTATCATATACAAGGAATACATAATAACAACTTTATTATTGCCTCTCAGGGCATATTTCCTTCAATCTCCCACTTGCACTAGAGACAATAATCTAGTTTATATAGTGATAAATCTAACACCCATGGAGTTCTGGTGTTGATCATGTTTTGCCCTAGGGAGTACTTTAGTCAACGGATCTGCTACATTCAGGTCCGTGTGTACTTTACAAATCTTTATATCTCCATCCTTGACATGCTCGCGGATGGAGTGAAACCGGTGCTTAATATGCTTGGAATTCTTGTGAGACCTTGGTTCCTTGGCGTTGGCTATGGCTCCATTATTGTCACAATAGATCACCATTGGGTCCAACGCACTAGGAACCACACCTAGTTCCGTTATGAACTCCTTCATCCAAACCGCTTCCTGCGCTGCTTCTGAAGCAGCAACATATTCCGCCTCCGTCATTGATCCAGCCACCACAGGTTGTTTGGAGCTCCTCCAACTAACTGCTGCTCCGTTCAAGAGAAATACGTATCCGGATTGAGACTTAGAGTCATCCGGATCAGTGTCAAAGCTAGCATCGACATAACACTTAGCGACTAGCTCTTCTTCACCTCCGTATACAATAAACATATCCTTAGTTATTCTCAAGTACTTAAGGATATTCTTGACCGCTATCCAGTGTTCCAAACCTGGATCAGATTGGTACCTACTAGTCAAGCTAATAGCATGTGCCACATCTGGTCTTGTACATAGCATGGCATACATTATAGAGCCTATGGCTGAGGCATAGGGGATCTTATCCATTATCTCTCTTTCTTCCGCCGTAGCCGGACTTTGAGTCTTACTCAATGTCTTTCCTTGCAACATAGGTAAGTACCCCTTCTTACTTCCGTCCATATTAAACTTCTTTAATATCTTATCAAGGTATGTACTCTGCGATAGCCCAATTAGGCGTCTTGATCTATCTCTATAGATTTTAATGCCTAATATATATGAAGCTTCACCAAGGTCCTTCATCGAAAATTTGCTGTTTAGATAACTTTTAACACTGTTTAAAAGATCTATATCATTTCCAATCAATAATATGTCATCCACATATAATATCAGAAATGCCACATTGCTCCCACTCACTTTCTTGTAAATACAAGCCTCTCCATAAGTGTGGACAAATCCAAACTCTTTGATCACCTCATCAAAGCGGAGATTCCAACTCCGGGATGCTTGCTTCAGTCCATAGATGGATCGCTGAAGTTTGCACACCTTATCAGCATCCTTAGGATCGACAAAACCCTTAGGTTGTATCATATACAACTCTTCTTCAATATTACCATTGAGGAACGCCGTTTTGACATCCATCTGCCATATTTCATAATCGAAATATGCAGCAATTGCTAACATAATCCTAACCGACTTAAGCATCGCTACGGGAGAGAATGTCTCATTGTAGTCAACTCCTTGAATTTGTCAAAACCCTTTGTGACAAGTCGAGCCTTATAGATGGTTACATTACCATCAGCATCAGTTTTTCATTTGAAAATCCATTTATTCTCAACGGCCTTTCGATCGTGAGGTAAGTCCACCAAGGTCCAAACCTGGTTTTCGTACATGGATTCCATCTCGGATTTCATGGCTTCTAGCCATTTGTTGGAATCAGGGCTCATCATCGCTTCTTCATACGTCGCAGGGTCATCTATTTCATCAATCATGAAATTCATAACAGGATTGCCGTACAGTTCAGTAGCTGCATGTGTCCTGCTTGACCTACGAGGTTCGGTAGTGTCCTCTTTCGGAGTTTCATGATCAATATCATTAGCTCTCTCTTCATTAGGTGAAGTCAACTCCGAAACAACTTCTGGAGCTGCGCTACTCGCCATTTCATGAACAGAAGGTTCAATAACCTCTCCGAGTTCTACCTTCCGACTACTCACACCTTTCACGAGAAACTCCTTCTCAAGAAAGGATCCATTCTTGGCAACAAAGACCTTGCCCTCGGATCTATGATAGAAGGTATACCCAATCGTTTCCTTAGGGTATCCTATGAAGACGCATTTTTCCGCTTTGGGTTTAAGTTTATCCAGTTGAAGTTTCTTCACATAAACATCGCATCCCCAAACTTTAAGAAATGACAGCTTAGGTTTGTTTCCAAACCATAATTCATATGGTGTCTTTTCAACGGATTTAGATGGTGCCCTATTTAAAGTGAATGCAGCGGTTTCCAGTGCATAACCCCAAAATGACAGTGGCAAGTCAGTCAGAGACATCATAGATCGAACCATATCCAATAAAGTACGATTACGACGTTCTGACACACCATTATGTTGTGGTGTTCTGGCAGGCGTGAGTTGTGAAACTATTCCACAGTCTTTCATATGTATGCTAAACTCGTAACTAAGATACTCTCCTCCACGGTTGGACCGCAGAAATTTGATCTTTCTGTTACGATGATTTTCCACTTCATTCTGAAATTCTTTGAACCTTTCAAAGGTTTCAGACTTATGTTTCATCAAATAGATATACCCATATCTACTCAAATCAACCGTGAAAGTAACAAAATAACGATATCCACCTCACGCTGACACACTCATTGGTCCACACACATCAGTATGTATGATTTCCAATAAATCTGTCGCCCGTTTCGCTCGGTTTATCTTTTTTCTTTTTGCTAGATTATATTTTATCTAACTGATATTGCACAATTATATATTGTGACAGACTATGTATGCACCACTGGAGATATTGCTACTATTGAATCAATCATGTCCGCACCCGAGAAAACTAAGTTTGTGGACATTGGTGACGCGGAACTGTCTAATGATGACTTGTCATGTCTTACGCATAAGAATGGATTCTTGCACGACGGTGTTAGTCAACAGAAAAAGACAACTACTTACGGATTAACGTTTGGAAAAAGATAGCGAACTTAACTTTATTTTATGTGTCTAATTGTAGGTGCTAAATGCGTACATATATTGTATGAGTGCATGTGATCATCTGTTAGATAGACCGAATGGAAACGTCTATCTAGACAATAATTTTGTCTCTGTTGTCTTAAAACGAGACAAATCACAACATCACCGCGTCATAAAATAATTGCATCAATATTTGAAGCATGATATGGTTAGAGTTAACTCATTACATATGCATCTCATTAATATGTTTTGAACATGTGTGTATTAATTTATGTTCTTATATTTACTTGAGGTCTTCCTACCAATAAACATTAGTAAGACCCACTGGTACTTAGCAGTCATCAATGCGAAAAAACGTTTGATCCAAGTATTGGACTCGCTCGATGCTGGAATGAGTCGAAGTGACCTCAATCTTGTGGTAAGTGTATTTCAAGTTTGATTTCCTCATGGCATTATGTTTGCCACAATATCTAATAATCTTTTCTCATATTAGTTGCAGGGACTTGATAAGCACCTGAAGTTCGCATCTAATTTGAAGGGCTTTGACAAGGGCACAAAGTGGCAGGATCTCAATGTTACAACATGACCAATAGTCGAACATTTCCAAGAACTAGTGCAAACTGATGGGTATGTTGAACACTCATTCGAATCTTATCGAATTTTAAAAATAATTTGTCTATATGAGGCTAAATCGGTATCATGTAAACATGTAGTGTGTCATGTGGGTTGTTCATGCTTAATCATATGGAATATTGAATTGGCGATGTGTTGTCTGATCATGTCAACCAGGTATGTCATTTTTGTTCATGATAAAACATTAGTATTTGCTTACACCTTAATTAAATATTTTTGAATACTATTTTGCAAGAGGATATGAAAGAGTTTCGTCAAAAATTAGTCGTTATATTGATAGAATTAGAATTGAATAAGATAAAAGGAAAATCAATATACTATCGTCCTACCCATGAAAAGAATGTGTCTGATTCTGATCATATCATTGTGAGGGGCCAAAGCGACTAGACTTACCCGATTTAGCTAAAAACAAACATCCTCTTCCGATCCACATCACGCCCACAAACCCACGCAAATTAGTCGACGAGCTTTGCAAACACATCTTGTCCATTAAATATGCCAAGCATTTGTAGTAAGCAACATATTACTTTTTTGCTAATATGCATTTTTATGATTTTATCATTATTAACATTTGTCTTACAGGTAGGAATGGATGCGGAGCTCTAAACCATACCCAATAGGATTGAGTCTTAAGAAAATCCAGGACATAATTAGGATGGACAAGCCTATGGACAATGAATGTTTCAACTTAGCTATATGTATAGTGGCATGCGACGAGATCATACAGATGGTAGAGACGGATGTGCACTACATGGATTTGCATTTTTGTGTAAGTTACCATAATGTTCCAATTTTATTGTTATCACTATATTTCTAAACTATTTTTTCCTAGATTGTGATGGTCGATTCCACACGAGGTCACAAATGGCGCAGAAAGCCAAATATCCAATTGATACGTCCATTTTGCATCACTATTCTATATCATAATTTACTGTTATTTATTGATATATTTTCATATTAAGAGATGATACTTATGTTATTTCATCTATTTTTGCATGGTTGATGACTTTTGGAGCATGGATCGCTGTAGTCAGGATTCTGATGGAAAAGGTGTTGTTTGGAGGCAAAATTCGCGAAGATCAGAAAATCCGAGAAAATACATGGAAAATCCTATTTTTCCAGAAGACGAAGAAAGCCAGAAGGAGAAGTGGAGATGGGCCACATGGGGGCCCACACCACCCCCTGGCGCGAGCCACCCCAGGCCGCGCCAACATGTGGTGTGGCCGCCCTGGTCCATTCCAGCCTCTCCCCTCTGGCGTATATTATCCTCCCGAAACCCTAAAACTCGGAGAGCAACCACAGAAAGATTCCGTCACCTCCGCGGGGAGGAAAACTACAGAGAGAGAAAGATCTCTCCGACATACAGAATTCTGCCAGGTCACCATCAACACCACCATCAAGCTGGACTTCATCGGGATCATCATCATCTCCACTAGCACCATCATCACTGAAGGAGATATGCCCTAGAGGCAAATAATAAATAGGTTTTTATTATCATATCTCAATTAGTTTATAATAGTTTCATATTGTGCTATAACTGTGCCAAGTAGAAAAATTGGTACAGGTGTGGTATGAAACAACAAAGTCCCTAGTAGCCTCTATTCATACTAGTTCGTTGGTCATGAGGATGATCTAGGTTTCAAGATCATGGGCATTTATGCTGATTGACAACGGGATCATATCATTGGAGAATGATGTGATTGGACATTCCTCAAAGGATTGCAACACGATCAAGTCATATAGTTCATTGTTGCAACAGCTATACCTAGACTCCTTTTCCTTAGACCGTGAGCTCATATTACTCACTGTTTCCCGAGGCTCCTTAGACTGCATCAGGCGCCACTTGGTAATACAGTGGTTATAAAGGTGTATGTTGGGTATTCCGAAGGGACAGTAGATGACATGTGGCTGCAAGACCGGGATTTGATCACCCACATGACGGGTAAAGATACATACAGCCGGCTTGGTGAGATTACATCCATAAATATTGTAACATGTGACTCGGTCACGGGGATGTAATATCACGGTAACAAGAAAAACATAACTTGTTGTGAACGAGATTTAATAAGGTATATGATACCAATGATTGGATCTCGGACAAGTCGTATCGAGAAACAAAAGGACAAGGATGCTACATTTAGTGGTTCAAACGACATTGTTATCAGGAATGCATAGGGGGCATAGATATCCCTGGTCCCTTTGTTGATCATTGATACAGATCATGTCTAGAGCATTCCCGAGCCGCGAGAGGATACACTTAAGGGTACGATGAGAGTAATCATTCATAAGACGGAATCATAGTAGAGAAAGAGAAAGCCGGAATCGTTCCGCGGAGAGATCCAAAGTTGTTCGGAGAAAGAATAAAGGAAAAGACCGGAAAGTGTTTTCGGATAAAAGGGAATTTAAATATATATTTATTATATATTAATTTTGAATTAATATATTCTAAATAATATTTAGATTAAAAGAAACTATTATATTAGGCCAGATCCTAGAGGGAAATAGCCTAGGAAAAAAGCTGCAGAAAAAGAAAAGGAAAAAGAAAAAAAGAGCCAACCCCGTGGGCGGCGGATAACCGCCACCGCACAGGGCGGCACGCAGCTGGGATGCGCTCGAGGGCGGGCAGCGGATACTCCGTGCTGCAAGGGGGCGACACACAGCAGCACAGCGCGTGGCCAGCTTGAACCGGCCCAGGGGAGCTCGCGGGGAGCCGGCCCGCCCGCTGGGCCGCCTGCCTCGCCTGGAGCCGGCCCACCCGGGTCCGCCCGCCTGGCAGACTCCGCGCGGGAGTTTGTAGGCCACGGGGGCGTGGCCGGCATGCCTGGCTGCTGCGCCTCCTGGCCACTGTGCCTCTTGGCCACTGCTGCTGTGAGCTAGGCTGCCGTGGGCGCCGCCGGCCCACTCGGCTGGCAGCTCTGTGCTGCTGCTGGTTGTTGGGCTGGCAGTCCTGGCCCAGCCAGCTGGCTGGCGCCCTTTTACCCCTTTTCTTTGCCCTTTAGTCCCATATGGCTAACCCTTTGAGGAGGGCACACCCCCTCAGCCGGTATAAAGGGGTGCCCATGGGTGGGATGAAACACACCAATTTTTGGAGAAGTCCTTTGGTTGACTTCCTCCTTCCCTCTCTTTCTATACCTTGTGACCATGGCCCCAAGTCTGGGATGTGCGATCGAGGCACACCTGCAGTATGCCATTGCACTGCAGGGATTCCTAGCCGGATATCAACTTCCACACTCCTGGTGGGACCGGGGAGCCAGAGGTCCCATCGTGCACCAGATGTGTACGAAGACACGAGGCGCAACACTTGGGGCGCTTAAATATCGTGAGCCGGAGCTGCTGCACGATGAAGATGAAGAAGGAGCAAGGGGTGACCTGCGAGAAGCTTCGCGACCTTGAGGTCGGCTACGAGTACGACTACTTCAACCACGTTACCCGCGGAACGTTAACCGCGTATGGTCTACAAGGGTATGTATTCTATATGCATTGGCCATTACTGCATTACTACATAGATAGATCCTAGGCAAGTTTTGGGGTTCCAACGTAGGAATTTTTTTGTTTTCTGCTGCGGATCCCCTTTAATCACCACTTCATACCGCTGTAACAATTAGGTTGAATATTGCATAGTTCTTAGGGGCAAATTTCCCTATGTTGATTACTCCTTGTAGTTGATGCTATTGTGTGAACCATTGAATTATCGTTTATGTTCAGATTGTTACATATCATTATATCATCTCTGAACTTGATCCATATGATGTCTTGTGAGTAGTTTGTTTTGTTCTTGAGGACATGGGAGAAGTCATGTTGTTAGTAGTGGAATTGGGTTGAGAAAGATTCAATAATTTGATATTTAAGTTGTGGTGTATTTCTTCTAGTGGTGTCATGTGAACATCGACTACATGATACTTCACCTATATGGGCCTAGGGGAATGCATTGTGTATTTGGCTACTAATTGTAGGGGTTGCCGGAGTGACAGAAACCTGAACCCACATTAGGAAACCTTTGCACAAGGGACGTCAGGGTCTTAGAGTTTAAAGTTGTGGTTAGGTTTCTACCTTAATTACTTTCTTGTACTTGCGGATGCTTGCAAGGGGTATAATCATAAGTATGTATTAGTCCTAGGAAGGTCGGTACATTAGCACAAGTTCACGCACAAAACACTTAGCAAACTAAAGAAGATTAATCAACTATATGAAGCGAAAGCACTTGGTGATATTTTCGTGTGTCCTCGAGAACGTTTGGTCATCTTAAGTAATACAACAGGCTTGTCCTTTGCTAAAGAAAGGATTGAGCCACTTTCTGCATTTATTCTTATTGTCTTTTATTTACTCGTACTTTATTTATCTGCATTATCAAAAACCCCTAAAAATCCATTTGCTCAGTATTTACAGAGAATTCCTGCTCCAAGCCATTCGCCAACACCTTCTGCTCCTCGTTGGGTTCGAAACTCTTACTTATCAAAAATACTGCGATACACCCCCTATACTTGTGTGTCATCACCAATCTCTCGCAATGTTGCTTGAAAGTTGGCCTGAGACAGACTACAAAATCTCTTCACGTAAATCGGTAAAGATGTTTCACTTGTCCATTATTGTCCAGTTATATATCTTTTCTAATGGCTGTCTCTTTGAAGGTTTTGCTTCCTTACTGACGAGGGTTGAACTCATCAATGCCCATTGTTATGGACTTGGGTTTTGGAGAAGAAGGGAGTGCTGGAGGCATCAATCGGCTACCAAACAAGCACACAGGGAGACTCGAAGATTTACCCAGGTTCAGGCCTCATAGAGGTCCCTACTCCTGCTTGTCTGCTCTTGGAATTATCGAGGGAGTCGAAAGTTACAAGGGTGCGCAGATGCAATCTGGCAAAGTTATGGAAACTAGGGTTGTGATTGTCCTCCTCGCCGCCCCCTCCTAGCCTTTATATAGATAGGCTAGGTCTTAGGTAGCAAGTCGAGTCGGTTACAGGTTAGGGTTCGCCCGTTTAAACTTTCTATCTTAGGCTTTGCCTTGTGCCGCAAGCAGTCGAAGTCTCCATAGGTCACCCGAATCCTGGATTGGGCCCTAGTAACGTTGTGGGCTTCTGCCAGATTAGACCGTATATACCAAACTTGAGTACCTATAAGGTATGCCCACGTCAGTAGCCCCCGAGTGTCTAGTGGAATCGCAGATTTGAGTGGAGACTTTATGAAGTCTTTCGAGTGTGCATCTGAGCATGTTTTTGAGTGCTCTGTTTTGTGTCATAGGGATTGTTGATATACATGCCTGACTTATCCGATGTATCGGGATAAGTTAACTGCCTTAGGGTAAAACAACACAATCTACTCAAACTCGAGCCCCCGGACTCGAATTCGGAAAAGTGCTGGTGTAATTCGACTCCGGCCATGGAGGTCTTACAGGAGTCGAATCCCATTGTGTAAGTGTGACCACTCGACGCGTCCGTCAAGGCATATTCATCGTACCTGTAGGTACGGATATATTTCTGGTAGTGCGCAGTAGATGCATTGCCAGGCCTTATTCAGGTCTTATCTTCACACTATAAGCGCGGCATCCGAATTTTTGCCATCGCGGAGATGATTCGGGTGACCCAGGAGACGCAGTCTCTTTGTAGGGAATTATATGAGGCGGAGTCACCATAGCATTCGAGTGTGGATGTTATCGACACATAGTGCAATGTATAAGAAAAAATAATCATAGGGTGCTCGGCCAACGCTCCCTATGGGAGTAGCCCCCGAGTGCCTATTCGAGTCGTAGACTCGAGTGGGGACTATAAATACTTTTGCTTGTTTCAGTCGAATGTGCTTTCAGCACTCCCTATGGGAGTAATCCAGAGTCCACAATCGAATCGTTGATTCGAGTGAAGGGTTTTCGTGATGCTTGGATATCTGCATAAAATTCTTCGGGTGCAGGGCCAGCGCTCCTGTTAGGAGTAACCCCTGAGTGCTTGGTTGAGTCGAAGACTCGAGTAAGGACTAAAGTAGTGAAAAATGTTCTCCTGCTAGAGTTGATGACGTCAGTGCTGACGATAAGATGACTTCGGTTGCTCGTGTGAGCGGCTTTGACGGGACGTGACGAGTAGTAGGTCCCACTTTCTGACTTGGACTTGACCGGGCGTGCGTAATCTTCTGTTTTAACTGCGTCTCCTCGATTTCCGCGTGTAATGGGAGTAGTGGGGGACGGTTCGTGGTTTACCCTTGCCACGCATCAATGTCGATGTACGCCACGCGTCTGGTAGGTTTTCTTCTAGCCGTTGGATGACATCTGCTAGGAGGTTAAGTAGGGACACACCGTGCGGTAATTTCCCCACATCTCTCTTCTTGCTTACGCTTCCTCCTCCATTGCTGTTCTTGCTGCTCCTTTGCACACATCTTCTCCGTGGCACTAGACCAACTCCGCATCTTCCCCAGCTACTTCCTGCGCTCACATTGCTAGCGCAAGATGGGCAAGAAGAAAGGGGGCACCGCTGCTGGATCTACGGCTACCATTATCGCTGCCAAGAAGATGGGAGGCGCAACCACCACGGGCACCAGCACTGCCGGCGCTGGGAAGAAGAAGGGCACGAGGACTTGCGTCACCAATGGGTCGTGGCGCCAGTCCATCATCAAGCCGTCAGAGCTGTTCACCTAGTGCCAGGACGGGGCGCTTTCCGCCGCGGAGGATGATTCGCGTGTTCCCAGCGACGAGGTAATCCCCAGTCATCCGACGGGTTTTCGAGTGATGTTCCTTGCGTTCATCATTCGCGGCCTTTCTCTTCCCCTGCATCCTTTTGTTAGGGGTCTCCTTTGCTTCTACGAGCTACAGCTCCACCAGTTGACCCCCAATTCTATCCTCCACATTGCTTGCTTCATCACTCTTTGCGAGTGCTGGCTCGGAATCGAGCCACACTTCGGCCTTTTAAAGAAGCTCTTCAACCTCAAACGTCAATCGGTGTTGGGTTCTGTAGTCTACGACATGGAGGCTACGGTATCCATGTCGATTCCAACGTCACCTACTTCAACATCAAGCTCACTGCATTTGTCCAAGGTTGGCGGGAGAAGTGGTTCTACATACACAACCAGAAGGTGATGGAGAGCACTACAGACTCGCACCCTTCGATCCGGTGGCACTCTGCAAGCGGAGGAGGTCCTGGAAGAATGTTGTGATGCCTGCCGAAGTCGAAGAGATAGAGGCCCTCTATCAGCGTGTCTGTGACCTCGAGAAGCGCATAGGCAAAGAAGTAGGCGGCGCAGAGCTTATCCGCACTTGGATGCGTAGCCGTGTTCAGCCTCTGCAGGACAAGGCGCACCTGATGTTTCGCTGGACCGGTTCTAGTGATGCCACTCGCATTTCTGCGGAGCGCATCTCTTCGAGTGAAGTAGACAGGAGGTTGCGACTGCTGACCAAGTACACCGCCAAGGAGGATCTCCTGGGTGACTCAGTCGTGCCTCCGTTCTGTGCCAGCAATCCTCCATATGAGGTGGATTTCTCTTTGTAGTTTCTTGTTTTTTTCGATTGCTTGTAGGTGCTTTTGTATACTGATGTTTTTTCCTTTTGTTAGGACTGGGCCGTGACCACCAACTTGCCTCCTCGGCCTGAAGGAATTATTCCTCGTGAGGTGGATGAAGAGGACGAGTCGGGCTCCACCGTCCCCGTGGAGGAAGAAGAGGAAGCCCCTGAGTCCAGTGACCACGGGACCCGCAAACACTCCCATAGCAAGGATTCGGATGCTTCCTCGCTGACAACGCCAGATGGTCCTCCTGCTGCTATAGAGGAGCCAATCCCCGGCATGCATGTACGGACCATGGCTCCTCCCGCACGGAAGAAGCTGAGGTTGGCGAAGGAGTCGTCGGGAGATTCCTTCGACCTTGACAACTTTGATGGGTAAGTTTTTGTATTTACTAGCTCGTCTTGTTTTCCTCGAAGTTTCTCTTCTAAAGTGGTATCGGGTATGTTTGCACTCAAGCGGCATCGTTGTCCTCTGACGACTGCCAATTTGTTAAAGAATCCGGAGTCGCTGACTCCAAGAACAAGGAGGTCGCAGTGTGTTCTCCCTCTCCCCCAGTGGCGGCCCACTCCGGTGCTAATTCTTCGAGTTCCCCCACACAGGGGGCACTAGATGGTTGCACGGACGCCCTCTCGACATGAACCTTCAGAATCCCTAGAGGAACACGTAAGTGTCTTTTCCCACTGGCAGTCGAATTTTCGAGTTTTGCCTTTTGTCAACACTGAAGCTTCGTTTTTTGATGTAGCCTATCATGAAGGATTCCACTCGCCTTGCAGAGAAGATCCTTGCCCTGGGTCGACAGCATGCCCTGCTAGACAACCGCCACCGCACAGTTGAAGGTTTGTGCTAAACTTTGTCTCTTCGCTCTGCTTTGTGTAGAGATTTGTAAACTCAGGTGTTATCGTGTTCTGCCCTTTGTAGGTGAGCATAATGAGCTTCTCCGTCACGTTACTTCCCTCGAGAAGGGACTTCCCACGGCGGAGAAGAAGCGCGATGAGGCAGTCGTGGCTCTGGAGGAGTCACAGAAGCGTGAGGAAGACCTGCGTGCCTCTACTACTGAGAGGGAGAAGTTGTTCGTAGAACATCTTTTTTCGATTGCGAATGCACTCTCAGGTATTGTACTTGCTTCACTTGCATTTTTTCCTATTTTTGCTTTTATGTCACTATGCTGACACTTTGTGTTCTTCAGATGCCAGCGGCGTAAGCTTCGATGCCTAGGCCTTACGCCGCGCAGATGCCTTGGCTAGCGCCGTGGCCGCAGTCGAGGACCGCAACGTCTCCCTCCAAGATACGCTTGGGAAGGCCAACGGTGTGCTGAGCCGGCTTCGACAGGACATGATACCAAAGGCCAGCTTAATCGACAACCTTGATGACTTGGTGGAATCCTTCGCTGAAGGTATTCCCATGGACTTTAAGAATTCTCAGTGGTCTGTTGGTGCGACCATGGCACTCGCGATGGCGCAAGCCCATGGCATGGAGCTGGACCCCAGTGCGGTCTCGGAGGTGATGCATGTCGACGCGGATGGTCAGCAAGTAGTATTTTCTCCCTTTGCCGGTAGTTGCAATAAGAATGGGCATCAGCTCATCGATATAGTCGCGAAATACTCTGCAGAGCTGCGACGAGTGAAGGCGGCGAAGATTACGGTGTCTGGGGCTACCACCGGAAAGTTTGTGGCGTCAGAGACTGCCACGGATTCGAGGAATACCCCGAAGTCGAAGTCCAAGTCGAAGAAGCAGATCATTCCTTAGGTGCCATCTGTAATAATTTAGCTTCCTTTTGCTGAACTATGTTTCGTGGGGGTGCCCCTGTTGATACTTTGCTGCATTTGAATGCGCTCGCCCTTTTTATCAATGTATCCTTGTTCCCTTATTTGCTTCTTGATTGGTTGTAATAGGGTCCTTCGAGTGGTCCTCGTGACTCTCCTCCCACCGATGAAACTACAGCGCAACCGCGTTCAAAGGTGGAGGAGCTGTTGCTTCTCTCGCGACTGCGCGACCGTATTAAGCAGTTGGAGCGGGAGTTGCCCATTATCTGCGGTAACACAGATGTGTGGAAGTCGAAGGCTGAGAAGGACACCGCTCGCGGGAAGTATCTCCTAGATGAAGTTGCGCAGTTGAACAAGCACTTTAAATGTTAGCTCTCTATCTTATTATCCTTTCTTTAGCCATTCACGGCGATGCCTTGTCTTATGCTTTGGTCTTGCTTTTTGTAGCTGTTAGCGCTCGTCATCCATAGGATGAGAAGGACTGGGCTTCCATTCAAATGAATGACTTAACCCACGAGCAACTACATGCTAGTGGGTACTTCTGGGTGGACTACGACCGTGCAGTCACATTGGTGACGTTGCAGGATCGTGTGTCGCGGGTGCTTCAATTTTTTAAGAAGGCACAATCGAGCCTAAAGTATATTAATCAGACGATGTTTCCGCTAGACGTTGTGCCCTCAAGCCTGTTGGCTCTTCTGGCAAAATTTCAGGATATAAGCGCGATTCATGAGTATGTGCGCCAACAGTTAGTCGCAGGTGCTAAGGCTGCACTATCACTGGTTCGACTGCATCGACCGGACATGGATGTCGCGTCTGTTGCCGCTGGACCGCCACCACCACCAGAAGGGATGACTTGGAATATGGTGCCGCACTATCAGGCGGTGGACCGGCCAGCGGAGGATATTGTCGACTTTTTCAAAGAGGAAACAAATGTTCTCCTTTTGCAGCAGTAGTGTAGTTTGTATCCTGTACATAGATGTATAAGTGTTGTAAAATTCATATGATTGTGGCGGGTGTGTTTGATACCCATTAATGTGTAAAGAGCTTGCTAGCTTGTATGTTTTTCGAGTGTGCGGTACTCTGCAGTTCCTTTTCATTATACTGACGTGTATTTATCTCAGCACCTTGCCAACCTGTCAGGTGCGTTGCAGCTGGGTTGGTGTTTATCAAGGGTTCGATTGGTAGTGTGTCAGCTACTCAGGATACTATGATTTCTTCGTAGAACCAAAGTGTAAAGGGTAGCGCAGCCCCCAGTGATATAATTGCAAGAAAACATAAAAACACAGGGTTTGGGGGTTGTTCGTCTGCGGTACCAAAGTTCCCGGGCTAGTGCACCGCGGTACCTAAGTTGCCTGAAATTGCCGAGTTTCGAAATGTTGGGCCGCCAACTACCGAGAGGGGCCATTTCGATGCAAACTCATCTCACCCCTACCAAATCCAAACATTCCATGAAATTGCCCCGTGAAGTAGACGGTCGGGACCCTCATGTCAGTAATATTTCCATGACACGAGCGCCAACGCGGCAACCATGTAGGTGAAACGAGAGACTAAAAGAGCATGGTGTGTTGACCAAATTCACAAATCCACTTCCTCCCTCCTTTCGCATGAACCCTAGCACTAGCGGCATCGAAATCCCCTCTCCAGCCAGAATGATCTCTTCGGGCATTTGACTTTCAGCGCCAAGTTGTTGCGCCTACTCGCTGCTACTAAGCTCTAATGCCGAATGTTGTGCCAGCCGTTGCGACAATCTAGCCCGCCTCTACCGTCGACGAGCTGAGCAGCGCGAAGGATGGCAGATCCATTTGCCGAGGAAGAAGTACTTCTGGCTAATTGCGGGTGAGCTGCTCTTCTCTTTGCTATTTGCACTACCTATAACTACTAGCTGGCTATTGGCATTACAGAGATATATCGAACATAGAATTGTTTGCTAGCACGACGCTGACAAACAATTCTTATCTTTTGTCTCCAATTTTCTGTCAAGTAGGATCTCCGCTGAACCCAAATACACGGTTCTGGTCACCATCTGCGGCTACCACATTAAATTAGCAGATGGGAAGAGCACGTGGAATCAAGCTCACAATCTGAAGATGGAAGTAGCGCATGTGCAGTTATGCACTATCCCTGGTTTGGTAGCTGCTGTGCGTGAACTTGCTGAAATGAGGCCGAAGCAGACTGCACGGTTCAGCATCCTTGATGAACGAGGCTTCAAGGTTCTTATCGCGTGTACAGTTAGCTAATTGGGTTGATGAAACAGCAAGCTGGGCTTCACGTGGTTATACTGATTTGTAACATACTGGATGAGGAGGCTCCTGCTACTGGGAGTCTGATACGTTCATAACGTATCTATAATTTTTGATGGTTTTATCCTAATAATATGCTTTTGATACTCCTTTTTATATAAAGTTTATGATTTATTTGGACTAACCTACTAATAGTTGCAAAAGTGCACAATGTTCTTGTTTTACACTTTTATGTGTAGGAATTTCCAAGAATACAAGTGGAAACCTTGTTGGAGTCAAATTGGGATTTTCCAGAAAACTGTCTCAGAACTCTTTTTGAAGATGGTCACGTTTCGGGTCGAAGACGGCATCAAACGGGAAACTCTTCAACTACAAAGTTGTTGGCAATTTCGCGGCAAATGTTCTAGACATAAAATTTAGCTGACTCCGAGTCCAGATGGGCCTGATAGGCCCGATTTACTTCAGCCCAAGATGGGGCGACGGGAATCCGAGAAGCTATATAAAGGGAGGAAACCTAATTCGTGGGAGAGACCTCCACCCATGAATTTGCAGCCACCAAAGCAACGTTTTTGCCTCCCCATAGATCCCATCTCCATGGGAGAGGGCTCCCAATAAGCCATGAAGGAAGGGGGCTAAGTGGCGGTGCTCCCCTGTGATACCGGCAGCGGGGAAGGAGTCCTCCGCGCCGCCGCCGCCTCTTCACCATTTTCACCGCCATCTCCATCGACTTCACTGCCATCTCCATCGCCGTTGCTGATTCCCATGATGACGAGGTAGTAGTTCTTCCTTGAGGCTAAGGGCTCTACCGGTAGCTATGTGTTTATCTCTCTCTCTATGCATGATCTTATTGTGATCATAAGCTTTGTAATCATGTAGATCTACCTTGCTACTCAAGTGCTTTAATAGATCTCTGTTCTCCCCATGTGTGTGAAAGGGACAGCATGCACACCATGGTGGCACTTAGACTAGAGATTACAAATACTTGTTATGAGTTATATTTGGAGTTGGATGTCTATGAAATTGTGGTGTTTATTGGAACCATCTAGAGCTCAAGGTGACAGTGTGGGGTTATCTGGATAGGGAAAGTGAACTCTGAGGTGTGCTGTTATAGCCCTAACATGGATTAGATTGTCCAACCAGAGAGTAGTTCAGAGTAGTATCATAAAGAGAAGATATTTATATGAGAGTGTTCACTAGCGAAAGTATGATCCCTAGGCCTTGTTCCTAAGCATTGAAACACCGCTTGCAACTAGATCTGTTACATGTTTGCTTGATGCCATCTTTATTTCAGTTTGCCTTTAGTCTCTTCCACGCCATCAAAGTATTTTCTGGCACTGTTGTCTTATATCCATACCACTTGTATTTTACTATCTCTTCACCAAACTACTGCACCTATACACCTGACAAGTGTATTGGGTGTATTGGGGATACAAGAGACTTCTTGTATCTTGATTGCAGGGTTGCTTGAGAGGGATACCTTTGACCACTTCCTCCCTGAGTTCGATAAACCTTGGGTGATCCACTTAAGGGAAACTTGGTGCTGTTCTACAAACCTCTGCACTTGGAGGTCCAACAACTGTCTACAAGAATAGAAGTGCGTAGACATCAAGCTATTTTCTGGCGCCGTTGTCGGGGAGGTAAGGTAAAAGGTACTCACATCCTCCTGTGTGAGTGCTCGAAGTTATTTCCTTTAGATTATGCAATTTTGTCTTTTTTTTTCTTGTTTTCAGTAGTTAGGATTAATGGAAAACAACAACAAAATTAGAGAGCTTTATAGTATTTATCTTGAGTTAGGACATGAAGTGTTTGAAGAGAAAATTAAAAAACCTATGGAACTTTATTTGCATGCTAATAGCAATGTTGTTAGTATGAATTCTTTGGACACCATTATTGCTAATGCTATGGAAAAGTCTAAGCTTGGGGAAGTTAGTTTTTATGAAAATGATCTTTTTAGTTCCCCAGCTTTGGAAGATAGCTATTCTATTTCTTATGATGATACCAAACCTCCAATATATGATGATTACAATGATGAGTATGATATTTTCAGTCCACCTACTATTGAGGAGAAAATTAATTATGATTACAATATGCCTCCTATATTTGATGATTATGGTGATGAGGATAATAATGATAACTATTTTGTTGAATTTGCTCCCACTACAATTAATAAGAATGACTATGCTTATGTGGAGAGTAATAATCATTTTATGCATGTGGCTCATGATAATAATGTTTTATGTGATATTTATATTGTTAATTTTATTCATGATGCTACTGAAAGTTATTATGAGAGAGGGAAACATGGTTTTATGTATCTCAACAATATTAAGTTTCCCCTCTTTATGTTGAAAATTTTGAAGTTGCACTTGTTTTGCTTTCCTATGCTTGTTGCTTTGTGCTTTCATGACTTGTTTCTTTACAAGATCCCTATGCATAGGAAGTGGGTTAGACTTCTTGATGCTCTCTTTTACTTCAATTCATATTTCTTATGTGAGCATCTTCTCAAACTATCAAGACTAACTTAAAGGCGTTAAAGAAAAGTACTTATTGGGAGATAACCCAAAAGTTTTAATTGAGTCTTGGGAGTTATTACCTTAGTAATAACCTCTCCTTATCATTTTTGTGTGGTCTTTGTGCCAAGAGTAACCTCTAATGAGAGAAGTACTGCTTGGGAAAGTTGTTGTCCTGAAACAGATATTTGTGCTTCACTATAAAAATTTGTGAAAAATCTCTGTACGTTGGTTTGAGCTGTAATTGTTTGTGCTTCTGACCCAGGTTGTTATCCAAATTTCGTTCAACACTTTTCAATTTGAACCACAGAAGATCTTCGAAAAAATTGGTTTTTACCTGCTGGTCTGTTTTGACAGATTTCTGCCATTATTTCCATTTGCTTGTTGTTGATTCCTTTTTGGGTTCCTTTTGGGGAATTGAGCCATTTGAGGGAAGTGCTACAGTGGTTTGTGTTTTAATGGAAGTTTTATTGGTGTTGAAACTGAACCGAAAGACTTATTATCTTGAGTACACTAATCTTGCTAATAAAGATTGTGTAAAGTTTTGTATGAAGGAAAAATTTCAGGTGTAAGGAGAGAACGATGTAATGAGATGAAGAATGGATTAAAGCTCAAGCTTGGGGATGCCACCCCGTGTCACCCCAAGAAATATCCAAGAAGTAGAAGCGTCAAAGCTTTAGGATGCCCAAGGCATCCCCTTCTTCATCAATAAAAATCTCAGGTCTTTCTAAACACTTCGTTTTTATTGTTTCATGCACTGTTGTGTTGTTCTTGGAGCGTCTTTGTTTTTAGTTTTCTTTTGTTTGGTTTGCTTGAATAAGTTGGTTGGATCCTAGCACTTCTTTTGGAGAGACACACACTCCGCTTTCATTGTTTAGAACACTCTAGTTTTCATTCTTATTGTTTTATGAGTGTTCTCCTTTGCTAGCACTGCGTTTAGCCTTATTTTTCTTGTGCTTTCAGCTTAGAACTTTTTAGTTCTTCTTTTTGGATTTGTGAGACAAGCTCACTGATCTTTATTTATTATTATCTCTGTGAGTTCTTTCAAATAAGTTGATTTGGATTGGAAAAGAGTAGGAAAGTTCATGCTTAAGTGGTATAAAAGGAGCTTGTTTTTTGACTGTGGTCTATGCTTTGTCATGTCATGCTTGGTATTGTTTTGGCTTTATGCTTAGTGATTTTTCTATAGCATGATATGTTATAAACAATTGAGATTGCTTAATGTGCCTTGAAAGAATCATGCATTGTTTTAGCATATTAAAGCATAGTATTGTGGTATTCTCCTTTGATGCTTTATTTGGGTTGACTTGGCGCATGCTCACACCATGCTATGACTATCCCAAGTCACCATAGCCTTTATGATCCTTTAGTTTTCGACTTGTAATATCACTTTATGCTTTAATTAATGATGTTTTGTCGCTTTGCATGATTATGGACATTATTGCTCTCTTAGTTTGTCGCTCCCAGTCTTTTGCTAGCCTCCATAACCAAGTATGAGTTCCACTCATGCATCCAACTCCAAATAAAACCAAGTTATTCCAAAGATTCCACCATACCTACCTATTATCATTTGCTATTCCAAGTATATTCATGTTTTTACCTACCTTCCGAATTAAACTTGTTATGAGAAAATGATGGCTCAATGCACGACGCCCAGAAAAATGCTTGATGGTGGTGTTGATGTAGAGCTCGTTGGGAACCCCAAGAGGAAGGTATGATGAGAACAACAACAAGTTTCCCTCAGTTATGAAACCAAGGTTTAATCGAACCAGTAGGAGCAAAGAAATACCTCAAAGGTGTTACTAGCTAAGCTTTGGCAGGGCGCACTACCGGTGCTAGTAGCAACGTGGAGACCTGCACAACACAACCACAGAACTTTGTCCCCAACTTGCGATGAGGTTGTCAATCTCACCGTGTTTTGCGGAAAACAAAGGATTAAACGTATCGAATGGAAAGAAGTAAAAGTTTGCAGAAATTAAACACAAAACAGAAAAAGATTGTAGATTGTATGTAAAGTAAAGGACCGGGATCCATAGTTCACTAGAGGTGGCTCTCCTTAAATAGATAACATGCTGGGTGAACAAATTATAGAGGGGCAATTGACAAACACCGAGAAAGCAATACATGCATATACTAATCATATTGACTCCTCTGAGACTTGATTGGGCAATACAACATAATACATAGACCGCCATCCAACTGCATCTATGACTAATAATCCACCTTCAGGTTATCATCCGAACCCCCTCTAGTATTAAGTTGCAACCAACAGATTATTGCTTTACGAACTACGTGTAAAGTAAACAATACGATTGCTCTATGAACAAAGGATTGTTGTTTTCTCCTTAGTAGCAACAACACATCTAGTACCTTAGAGATTTCTGTCACTTCCCCAGATTACCAGAGGCATGAACCCACTATCGAGCATAAATACTAACTCTTGGAGTTGCTAGCATCTACTTGGCCAAGATAGCTACTAACAACGGAAAGCATGCAAGATCTCAAATAACAAAGACATGATAGAATCAATAATCAATCTGAAATACCATCTCAATATCCATCAAATCCCCGCAAACACAACATGTATGAATTACAAATAGATGATCTTGATCATGAATGGAGCTCACAAGATCTAAACATGAAAGCACAAAGGAGGAGAAACCAGCCATCTAGCTACTACATGGATCCGTAGTCCAAGGATGAACTACTCATGCATCACACCGGAGGCTTGCATGGTGATGAAGAAGGCCTCCAGGGTGAATTCCCCTCTCCGGCAGGGTGCTGGGAAGAGCTTCAGATCCCCCCCGATCTAGGGACAGAGACGACGGCGGCTACAGACTCTTTCGTGGATTTTGATCGGGTACCTAGGGTTTTCGTCCCGAGGGCAACTTATAGGCGGAAGGAGAGGCCAAGGGGGTGCTGGGGGCGGCCAGACCACCCCCTGGCGCGGTCCAGGCTTGGCCGCGCGGCCAGGTGGTGTGGCCGGCCCCTAGCCCTTCTCCGTCTCGTATTCTGGCACTTGATCCCTTCTGGAAAAATAGGCACTTTGGCTTTTGTCCCGTCCAATTCCGAGAATATTCATTTTCTGACTTTTCTGGAACCAAAAACAACAGAAAACAGGCAGCTGGCACTGTGGCTCTTGTTAATAGGTTAGTCCAAGAAATCATAATAAAAGTACTCCAAATTTGGAACAAAACACAAGAAAGTGGATAAAACTAAGCATGGAACATCAAAAATTATAGATACATTTGCAATGTATCAACATCCCCAAGCTTAACTCCTGCTCGTCCTCGAGTAGGTAAGTGATAAAAAGAAATAATTTTTGAGGCGACATGCACCATCAAAGACTCGATCAAAGTCTTTGTAAAACATTCAAGGCTGGGATCATAGTACTTCAATCATAACATGAAAGACAAAGTTCTAGCAATAAGCAAAGAAACTAAGATGCAACATGAAAGGGCACAAACAAAAGATTCATGAATAACATTCTTCGCAAGACGTTTGTTTGTTTCACATAAAGAAAACATAGCATAATAGTATTCAGCTTGTCCCTCAATAGAGTAGCAAATATAAATGCATAGGACACCTTCAAAGTTCATAAGAGTGACTAGATACAATAGTTTCAAACAAGCAATAACAAGTTATGCATCAATCAACTAGTCTTGGGACAATGCACATAGAACTAAGAATGGCCACTATGCTCTCAAAGTAGGTGCATAAAGATAGAAGGTGGAGACTCAATATAATGGTGGAAGAAAGGCCTTTTGTAAAAGGAAGTAGGGATTCAAGTCTCATAAAGAGCTTCCAAAAATTATGGTACTTATAGCTTTCAGCTCTCATTGCCCCTATCATAAGCATCTTGAAGGTGATTAAGGTTAAAGTGACACAACTAAGAGGATATGCTTGACAAGTTATAAACCAAAATCTCATGCCCCTTACTTACGAAGACTGATCCTCATGCTCCTCAACTTCAGTCACGAGTAAGCTCTTGTCATTGTAAGTATATGTGTATCATTAAGAACCGCCAACGGGGTACCCCTTGCACATGATACGGGAGCTTTCCCATAATCAAAATGACAAGACAAGCAGACAATGAGCATCTCAGCGATCTTTTTATTTGCTATTTGCATAGGTTTTTATTGAGGATGATTCATAGAGTTCTCATTATGGTGATGCTGCAAGTTTCCACCATGATTAGGCATGGCTTAGGCTAGCGGCCCAGGCGTTTCTCTAACACACATACAAACTCCATGATCATACAAGTTCCACATTTATTTCACACCGCCGGGATCCGTAAGCAAAAGAACATAATATCAACAGGGTACGAAGTACAAGTGCAATGTTGAAAGCGTTCCCCATAGTACATGGTTCTGCTAATTTCAACTTATAAAGCGCAAGCATATACGCAACAAAGGACCCAATGGTTCAAGTTTATTAGAGGCAAAAAGTAAAGTGTGCCATCAAGTTCGTGAGAGCTTTAATCACTAGTTTTCTCATAACAAGTGGAAGGTAGACAAAAGCATGAATATACTATGAATAGCATAAGCTAGTAGGTAGGTATGGTGGAATCTTTGGAAACACTTGGTTTAGGGAGTTGGATGCATGAGTGGAACTCATACTTGGTGGTGGAGGCTAGCAAAAGACTGGGAGCGACAAACTAAGAGAGCAATAATGGCCATAATCATGCAGAGCGACAAAACATCATTGATCAAAGCATAAAGTGATACTACAAGTTGAAAACTAAAGGATCATAAAGGCTATGGTGACTTGTGATAGTCATAACATGGTGTGAGCATGTGCCAAGTTAACCCAAATAAAGCATCAAAGGAGAATACCACTATACTATGCTTTAATATGCTAAAACAACGCATGATTCATCCAAGGCACATTAAGAAATCTCAATTGTTTATAACAAGTCATGCTACAGCAAAGAATACTAAGCATAAAGCCAAAACAATATCAAGCATAGCCACAGTAAAAAACGAGCTCTTTTTACCACAAAAGTATAAACTTTCCTACTCTTTTCCAAACCAAACAAAACTATTTGCAAACCAAAGTGTGAAAGAGGGGGTCCAACCAACTTATTCAGAAAACTAAGAAAACCAAGCAAACTAAAAACCAAAACGAAAACAAAAAAGAAGATGCTCCAAGAGAAACACAACTGTGCACGGAACAATAAAAATGAAGCGTTTGGAAGAAACCTGGAATTTTTATTGATGAACAAGGGGATGCCTTGGGCATCCCCAAGCTTTGACGCTTGTACTTCTTGGATATTTCTTGGGGTGACATGCGTGGAATCCCCAAGCTTAAGCTTTAGTCCATCCTTCATCTCATTACTCATTCCTTCCATAAACCTGAAAATTTTCCTTCATACAAAACTTCACACAATCTCATTAGCAACATTAGTGCACTTAAGATAAATAAGTCTCAAGGTTCAGTTCTAACACCAAATAAACTTCCATTAGAACACTAGCTACTATAGCACTTCCCTCAAAAAGCTCAATTCCACAAAGGAACTCAAGAAGGAACTAACAAGAACAAATGCAGAAAATGGCAGAAATCTGTCAAAACAGACCAGCAGGTAAAGACGAATTTTTTCGAAGACCTTATGTTGCTCAAATCAAAAAGTGTTGAACTAACTAAAGTTATATAACAACCTGGGTAAGAATCACAAAAAATTACAGCTCAATCCGACGTACAGAGCTCTCTCGGGACAGCAACTTTCCCAATCATTACTTCACTCTCATTAGAGGTTACTCTTGGCACAAAAAGAAAAAAAAAAGGATAAGGAGAGGTTATTACAGAGGTAATAACTTCCAAGACTCATATAAAACTCTTGGGTTATCTCCCAACAAGTACTTTTCTTTAACGCCTTTAAGTTAGGCATAAGAACCAAAGAAAGAATCAAGTGTTCTCAAATGAAGAAGCATTAAGACCAAATTTTGTTTTCATAGGAGAAGCAAAAGAAATATTTTCTATCTTTTTAGGGAAGTGTTCTATACCTTTCTTGAGTGGGAGTTTATATTTAATGGTGCCTTCTTTCATATCAATGATGGCACCAACCGTTCTAACAAAAGGTCTTCCCAAAGTAATAGGACAAGAAGCATTATATTCAACATCCAAAACATAGAAATCAACGGGGACATAGGAATCATTAACCATAATAAGAACATCATAAAGACTCCCCATGAGTTTCTTTTTAGCATTAGCATCAAGTGGGACATTCAAATAATAATCTTCAAGAGGAGGCAAATCAAGCATATCATAAATCCTTCTAGGCATAATAGAGACACTACTATCAAGATCATACAAAGCTTTGAAATCAAAGTCATTCACTTTCATATTAATGATAGGTTCCCAACCATCTTCTTGTTTTATAGGAATAGAAGCTTTATGTTTCATATTTTCTTCTTTAATCTTTATGAGAGCATCAGTAATGTGTTTTGTAAAACCCATGTTCATAGAACTAGCATTAGGACTTTTAGCGAGCTTTTGTAGGAACTTAATAACTCCAGAGATGTTGCAACCATCAAGATCAAAATCAACTTTATCATCTAAAGTAGTAGGACTATTACTAGCCTCAACACTAGTGGTGGTAATAGTAGAAACACTAATGTTTCTAGAAATTTCATCTTCTCTTTCCCACTTAGCATGTAATTCAGCTAATAGTCTAACATTTTCATCAATTCTTACTTGTATGGCATTGGTAGATGCAAAGGGATTCTCATTAGTTTCAAGTTTAGCAGCCATTTTATTCAAAGTAGATTGAGCTTCAGCCAAATATGCTATATTTCTTTCAGCATTAGAGAGTTTTTCCTCAATAGTTTTATTGAAAGTAGTTTATTTACTAATAAACTCTTTAAGCATAACTTCAAGTTCAGAGGGAGCACTCTTATTGTTGTTGTAAGAATTTCCATAAGCATTACCATTGTTGGGAGGATATGGCTTATAATTGTTGTTACCAAAATTGTTCCTATAAGCATTATTACCATAAGCATTGTTGCCAAAGTTGTTATTTCTTATGAAGTTCACATCAACTTGCTCTTCTTGAGCAACCAAAGAAGCTAGAGGAACATTATTTGGATCAATATGGGCTTTCCCATTAACAAGAATAGACATAATTATATCAATCTTTTCACTCAAGGAGGAGGTTTCCTCAACAGAATTTACCTTCTTACCTTATGGAGCTCTCTCAGTATGCCATTCAGAATAATTAACCATCATATTATCCAATAGTTTTGTTGCAGCACCCAAAGTGATGGTCATGAAGGTACCTCCAGCAGCTGAATCCAATAGGTTCCTCGAAGAATAGTTCAATCCTGCATAAAAAGTTTGGATGATCATCCAAGCAGTCAGTCCATGAGTGGGACAATTCTTAACCAAAGATTTCATTCTATCCCAAGCTTGAGCAACATGCTCATTATCAAGTTGTTTAAACTTCATTATTTCACTTCTCATGGATATAATCTTAGCAGGAGGGTAGTATTTTCCAATAAAAGCATCTTTGCACTTAGTCCAAGAATCAATACTATTCCTAGTTAAGGAATTCAACCATTCTTTAGCTTTTCCTCTCAAAGAGAAAGGAAACAATTTTAGTTTAATAATATCACCATCTATATCCCTATGCTTTTGCATCTCACACGGTTCAACAAAGTTATTTAGATGGGAAGCAACATCTTCATTACCAATACCAGAAAATTGTTCTCTTATAACAAGATTGAGCAAAGCAGGTTTTATCTCAAAGAAAGTATTTTTAGCCATAGATGGAGCAATAGGAGTGCTCATAAAATCATTGTTGTTGGTGCTAGTGAAGTCACACAACTTAGTGTTTTCAAGAGTAGTCATTTTTTGGGGTTTTCAAATAAGAAAGCAAACTTGTAAAACTAATTTTTTTGGATTTTTGAAGAACAAAACAAGAAAACAAAGCAAAAAAGAAAACTAAGCAAAAAAAACAATAAAGTAAAGAGATTGGTTATGAGGGACTCCCCTTGTGAAGATGTCCTTGACTCCCTTGCAACATCGCCAGAAAAATGCTTGATGGCTCAATGCACGGTGCCCAAAAAAATGCTTGATGGCGGTGTTGATGTAGAGCTCATTGGGAACCCCAAGAGGAAGGTATGATGAGCACAACAGCAAGTTTCCCTCAGTTATGAAACCAAGTTTTAATCGAACCAGTAGGAGCAAGGAAACACCTCAAAGGTGTTACTAGCTGAGCTTTGGCAAGGCGCACTACCGATGCTAGTAGCAACGTGGAGACCTGCACAACACAACCACAGAACTTTGTCCCCAACTTGCGATGAGGTTGTCAATCTCACCGTGTTTTGCGAAAAACAAAGGATTAAACGTATCGAATGGAAAGAAGTAAAAGTTTGCAGAAAGTAAACACAAAGCAGAAAAAGATTGTAGATTGTATGTAAAGTAAAGGACCGGGATCCATAGTTCACTAGAGGTGGCTCTCCTTAAATAGATAACATGCTGGGTGAACAAATTACAGCGGGGCAATTGACAAACACCGAGAAAGCAATACATGCATATACTAATCATCTTGACTCCTCTGAGACTTGATTGGGCAATAAACATAATACATAGACCGCCATCCAACTGCATCTATGACTAATAATCCACCTTCAGGTTATCATCCGAACCCCCTCCAGTATTAAGTTGCAAGCAACAAATTACTGCTTTACGAACTGCGTGTAAAGTAAACAATACGATTGCTCTATGAACAAAGGATTGCTGTTTTCTCCCTAGTCGCAACAACACATCTAGTACCTTAGAGATTTCTGTCACTTCCCCAGATTACCAGAGGCATGAACCCACTATCGAGCATAAATACTAACTCTTGGAGTTGCTAGCATCTACTTGGCCAAGATAGCTACTAACAACGGAAAGCATGCAAGATCTCAAATAACAAAGACATGATAGAATCAATAATCAATCTAAAATAGCATCTCAATATCCATCGGATCCTCGCAAACACAACATGTATGAATTACAAATAGATGATCTTGATCATGAACGGAGCTCACAAGATCTAAACATGAAAGCACAAAGGAGGAGAAACCAACCATCTAGCTACTACATGGATCCGTAGTCCAAGGATGAACTACTCACGCATCACACCGGAGGCTTGCATGGTGATGAAGAAGGCCTCCAGGGTGAATTCCCCTCTCCGACAGGGTGCCGGGAAGAGCTTCAGATCCCCCCGATCTAGGGACAGAGACGACGGCGGCTACAGACTCTTTCGTGGATTTTTGATCGGGTACCTAGGGTTTTCGTCCCGAGGGCAACTTATAGGCGGAAGGAGAGGCCGAGGGGGTGCTGGGGGAGGCCAGACCACCCCCTGGCGCGAGCCAGGCCTGGCCGCGCGGCCAGGTGGTGTGGCCGGCCCCTAGCCCTTCCCTGTCTCGTATTCTGGCACTTGATCCCTTCCGAAAAAATAGGCACTTTGGCTTTTGTCCCGTCCAATTCTGAGAATATTCATTTTCTGACTTTTCTGGAACCAAAAACAACAGAAAACAGGCAGTTGGCACTATGGCTCTTGTTAATAGGTTAGTCTAAGAAATCATAATAAAAGTACTCCAAAGTTGGAACAAAACACAAGAAAGTGGATAAAACTAAGCATGGAACATCAAAAATTATAGATACATTTGCAATGTATCAGAAAACTAGTGATTAAAGCTCTCACAAACTTTATGGCACACTTTACTTTTCTTGCCCATAATAAACTTGAACCATTGTGTCGTATATGTTGTATATGCTTGCACTTATATGTTGGGGATTAGCAGAACCATGTTGTCATGGGGAACACTTTCAACATTGCACTTGTACATTGTACCCAGTTGATATCATACTCTTTTGTCTATGGATGCCGTCGGTGTGAAATGAAAGGGGAGCTTGTAAATCCATGGAGTTATGTATGTGTGTTAGAGAAATGCCTAGGCCGCTTGTCTAATCCATGCCTAATCATGGTGGAAACCTGCAGCGTAACCATAATGAGCAATCTATGAAGCATTCTTCTTATAAAAAAGAGATAGATATTGAGAAAAATAGAAAAAGATAAAAAAAGATGAGAAAAGAGGAAAGAGAGAAAAAAGCACCATTTTCCCATGGTAAATAAGAAGATTGCTGAGATGCTCGTTGTCTGCTTGCCTTATCATTTTGATATGGGGATTCTTCCGTATCATCGGGCAAGGGGTACCTCGTTGGCGGTTCTCTATGATACACGTGTACTTACTATGACAAGAACTTACCGGTGACTAAACTTGAATACCATGAGGAGCGGCCCTCATATTCAAGGGACATGAGATTGCCAACTTATACTTTGTCAAGCATATACTCCATAGTTGTTCACTTTAACCTTAATCACTTCAAGATGCTTATGATAGGGGCAATGAGAGCTGAAAGCTAATAAGTACCATAATTTGTGGAAGCTCTTTATGAAACTTGAATCCCTGCTTCCTTCTATGAAGGCCTTTCTTTTACTTTTATGTTGAGTCTCCATCTTCTATCTTTATGCACCTATTAAGAGAAGCATAGTGGCCATTCTTAGTTTAATGTGCATTGTCCCAGGACTTGTTGATTGATTCATAATGTTGATATTGCGTGTTCTTAAATTATTTGTATCTAGTCATCCTTATAAACTTTGAAGGTGTTCTATGCATTTATGTTTGCTATACCATGAGGGACAAGCTGAATACCACACTTATTATGTTTTCTATATGTGAAACAGAAATGTCTTTCAATGCATTGTTATTTATGATCTTTTGTTTGTACCTTTTAATGCTACAACATAGTTGATATGTCTTATTGTTAGAACTCTATCTTTCATTATCATGTTTAGAGTATCTTGATCCCAGCTATCAATGCTTTTACAATAATTATGATCATGATTGTGTTGGCTGCGTGTTGCCTCAAAAATTATATTGTTTTTATCGTTTACCTACTCGAGGACGAGCAGGAACTAAGCTTGGGGATGTTGGTACGTTAATAACGTATCTATAATTTTTGATGGTTTTATGCTAATAATATGCTTTTGACACTCCTTTTTATATAAAGTTTATGATTTATTTGGACTAACCTACTAATAGTTGCAAAAGTGCACAATGTTCTTGTTTTACACTTTGATGTGTAGGAATTTCCAAGAATACAAGTGGAAACCTTGTTGGAGTCAAATTGAGATTTTCCAGAAATCTATCTCAGAAACTCTTTTTGAAGATGGTCACGTTTCGGGTCGAATACGGCATCAAACGGAAAACTCTTCAACTACAAAGTTGTTGGCAATTTCGCGGCAAACGTTCTGGACATAAAATTTAGCTGATTCCGAGTCCGGACGGGCTTGATTGGCCCGATTTACTGCAGCCCAAGATGGGGTGACGGGAATCCGAGAAGCTATATAAAGGGAGGAAACCTAATTTCGTGGGTGAGACCTCCACCGACGAATTTGCAGCCACCAAAGTGATGTTTTTGCCTCCCCTATAGATCCCATATCCATGGGAGAGGGCTCCCATTAAGCCATGAAGGAAGCGGGCTAAGGGGAGGTGCTCCCCTGTGATACCGGCGGCGGGGAAGGAGTCCTCCGCGCCGTCGCCGCCTCTTCACCATCTTCACCGCCATCTCCATCGACTTCACCGCCATCTCCATCGCCGTTGCTAATTCCCATGATGACGAGGTAGTAGTTCTTCCTTGAGGCTAAGGGCTCTACCGGTATCTATGTATTCATCTCTCTCTCTATGCGTGATCTTATTGAGATCATGAGCTTTGTAATCATGTAGATCTACCTTGCTACTCAAGTGTTTTAATAGATCTCTGCTCTCCCCATGTGTGTGAAAGTGACAACGTGCACACCATGGTGGCACTTAGGCTAGAGATTACAAATACTTGTTATGAGTTATATTTGGAGTTGGATGTCTCTATGAAATTATGGTGTTTATTGGAACCATCTAGAGCTCAAGGTGACAATGTGGGGTTATCTGGATAGGGAAAGCGAACTTTGAGGTGTGCTGTTATAGCCCTACCATGGATTGGAGTGTCCAACCAGAGAGTAGTTCAGAGTAGTATCATAAAGAGAAGATATTTATATGAGAGTGTTTACTAGCAAAAGTATGACCCCTAGGCCTTGTTTCTAAGCATTGAAACACCGTTTGCAACTAGATCTGTTACATGTTTGCTTGCTGCCATCTTTATTTCAGTTTGCCTTTAGTCTCTTCCACGCCATCAAAGTGTTTTCTGGAACCATATTCTTATATCCATACCACTTGTATTTTACTATTTCTGCACCGAACTAGTGCACCTATACACCTGACAAGTGTATTGGGTGTGTTGGGGACAAAAGAGACTTCTTGTATCTTGATTGTAGGGTTGCTTGAGAGGGATACCTTTGACCACTTCCTCTTTGAGTTCGATAAACCTTGGGTGATCCACTTAAGGGAAACTTGCTGCTGTTCTACAATCCTCTTCACTTGGAGGCCCAACAACTGTCTACAAGAATAGAAGTGCGTAGACATCAGAGTCGCCCAGATATTATTGGACAGGGAGGTCTAACTCGAACCCCTGTTGTTGTTGAGTAAAATGTGGTTCCTCATCCGCGACATGCTTCTGTCAGGCAACCTCCTCGTAGGAGTCCCCGTATTGCCATTGTGGAAAACTCTGCTTTGGAATCTGCTGGTACTGGTTGTCCCCATGGTGTTGTTGCTCCGGCTGCTGCGAACCCAATCCATGCTGCTGTTGAGCAAACTAAGGCTTCCGGAGGCTGCCCCGCTGTTGTTGCCAAGACCACTGCCTTGTGTGCTGCTCCTCCTCGAAACCGTCCTCAAGTTGTGCGAAACGGTGCTCTAGAATCGGTTGGTACTGGTCGTCCTCGTGTTGTTGTTGATCTGGCTGCTGTTGACACAATCTCTGCCGCTGTTGAGCAAACTAAGGCTTCCGGAGGCTACCCCACTGTTGTTGCAAAGACTGATGCCTTGTGTCCTCCTCGAACCCGTGCTCAGGTTCAGAGAGATGCTGGTCTGGAGCTAGCTCATGGTCTGGACTCTGCTAGCACTCGAAACACTGCTATTGTGGGAACTGCTCCTTATCATCGATGTGGCATGGCAGCAGCTGATCCTATTGTGGCTGCCGTTAGAAGGGGCCCTGCCTGTCCACCATGTAATGTAGCTCCCGCTGCTAAGGGCCCTCGCCTTGCTCCTGGTCCTGGTACTTCCACCGAGGTTGATCCAGCTAACGATGACGCTGGTGATGGCGACGGTGGCATTGGGGCTGGGTCTGATGGTGCCGCTCCACCTCTCGAACCTCTCAGAGGTTTCTATCCTGAAGAACCTGATGATGGCAAAGTAATCGTTCGTATCGGTGTCGCGGATTATACTGCAAAATTATATGATGGCACAGAAAAATTCTATGACGAGTTTGATGTAATCCTTGACAGATACGATCCTGAAGTGGTAGAGTTATCTGACCTAATGGCATTGTTACGTGTGAAGGTGATGTGGGGGTCCTCCCAGGAAGCACGTTTGTTATATTTTGGTTATAGGAGCAAAAAGGCTATCGAAGTGAAAGATACCAGGGATTTAGTCGTACCGTTTACAAGGAAACATTATAGGGGTGAAGTGTACTTCCACTTGATAGTGCAAATGGTTGGAGAGGAATTGGAACTCAACAATAGAGATGATGGACTTTTAGAAGGCATGCGTGACCTGATCCATGGCATCACTAGGGCTGGTGCGACTAAGGGTAGCTTCGAACAGAGGAGTCTTACACAGGAGCGTCATAAAGAGGAGCAGGAAGAGCATCCCCAGAAAGGGCACCCCGAAGAAGAACGTCACCAAGGAGACCATGCCAGATAAGAGGACGCCTAGGAGTCGCACGAAAAAAGCACCACGCCGTAGAGTACACCCCTGAGATCCAGTCAAAATGCCACACCGAACTGTAGTAGCAAAAACGCTAAGAGGGATAGCACGGTGGTAAACACTCCTAGGAGTGGTAGCAAAGAGGCGAAGATGGCCAGCACGGAGGCTACCACACCAGTGGGAGCAGAAAAAAATACTAATTTGGCGCGGAACACGCCATTGTCAAGGAATAATGCCAGCACAAAGGAGAACACGCCCAATAGTAGCAGCAAAAGGGCTAATTTGGAGCGGAACATGCCGCTGAGGTGAGGCAATAATGCCAAGACGAAGGAGAATACGCCCAATAGTAGCAGCAAAAGGGCTAATTCGAAGAAGAACACGCCGCAGAGGTCAGGCAATAATGCCAGCACCCTGGAGCCAACACCCATGAGGAGAGGCAGTAAGGAGATCACACCCAAGAGTGGCAGAAAAAATCCTAGTTCGATGGGGAATGGAATGCAGATGTCAAGCCCTACTGATACCATCAGGAAAGATTACATCAGGAAGGAGGATGTACACATGAAGAGGAAGAGGGTTCTGTACAGTTAAGATGAAATTGATTCTGACTGCTGTTTGTCCACTGAAGTACCTATGATGCGTGCAAACGTAAGACCACCCCATGTGGTTGCAGCAGAACCAACCGAGTGTCTTGGAGAAAACAGAGTTGCCGGTGAGGTGGATTGGGGCAATGTTCCGGTCCATCCGGGTGGAGACGATGGTGCAGCCCCACCCATGGGAGTCAATATGATGTGTGCAGTACTAGGCATTAGAGACGATGGCGAGGATTCTGAATCAGATGAAGAAGAAGGCACTGTAGAGGATCAAGAATTTGGTGATGATGAAATAGACGAGGAACTTAATGATGAGGCTGGTATTCCAGTCGATGATTTGGGTGTTGAAGTAGAAGAAATGAAACATGACCACGAGTATCCTATAATTTCGGTCGACACTGAGTTCAGGAGCATGCATGAGTTCAGGATGTCGTTCCGGCATTTTTGTATCAAGGGGGAGTTCAACATTTATCGACTTAAGAACACTGCCCAGAGGTATGAGGCCGTTTGCAAGTTAACATGGATGAATGGACGGGCCGATGTACATTGTCCATGGAGGATCATAGCAAGAGCCTTACCTGCGTCAAAGGCAATTAGGGTACTGGGGCAATGAATGCAGCAAACCATTAGAACTTTCTCTCTTTTCACTCTATAACTATAATTGATGTGCAATATCTTTCTGGCAACTAGTCGACTTCGCTTAGCTTTTAAATGAATCTGTGTTGCAGGTGAACAAAATGGGCCCTCCACACATGTGTCTGACAGGCAGCAAACTGAAATCCTCAATGGGTGATACAGAGTGGGTGGCTATGCAATCTATGTCCATACTAAAGGATAACCCTAAGGAGACCGCGAAGAATATTCAGACTAGCCTCGGTTCAAAATAAAACATTGTCCTACCGTATTACACAGTTTGGAAAGGTAAAGAGAAAGCTCTGGGGGTCTTGCACATGGATTGGACCAATAGCTTCAGGATGCTATACAACTTCAAGGCGGAGGTACAAGCTAGGTGTCTGGGGAGTGTTGTGGAGATTGACACCGAATCAGTACATGGTAAAATATATTTCAAAAGAGTTTTCATGGCGCTTAAACCTTGCATCCAGGGATTCAAGGACGGATGTAGGCCGTATCTGAGTGTAGATAACACTGTCCTAACTGGCAAATGGATTGGCTGTCTGCCATCTGCCACAGCACTTTATGGTCACAACTGGATGTTCCCAGTGGCATTCGGGCTGTTTGAAATAGAAACAGAGGAAAACTGGGTCTGGTTTATGAGGCAGCTCAGGAGATCAATAGGCCACATGGATCCATTGGCTATATCCACGAATGCATGCAAAGGGCTGACGAATGCAGTGAAGGAGGTGTTCCCGCGAGCTGAAGGTAGAGAATGCCATGCCCATATGATTCTCAACTTGTACTCACACTACGCAGGTAGCGTATTTCGTTACATGTTTCCTGCTGCTAGAGTTTACAAACCTAGTAGCAGCGAATATTTCACGAGCAAGATTTTTGCGGAAGCCCCTGAACTTCCAGAGTACTTAGTCATCCATCATTTGCAGCTATGGAAGAGGAGTTAATTCAACCCTGACATCAAAGTTGATTACATAAACAACAACCTTGCAGAATGCCTGAATAACTGGGTGAAGGACATAAAATTGCGTCCTGTTCATATCTTGATGGACAACATACGTGGTATGATCATGAAGCTGTTAAACATAAGGAGAGAGATCGATAGGAGACTCAGAGGACATATGCTACCTCTAGTTGTACAGCAACTGCACAAGAGAAGCCGAGAACTTGCTCATCTTAAGGTTCTCCCGTCAACCAGCAACAGCTGTGAGGTGGTCGATATGTCCAAGAGTGGCAAAAGGGATGTTGTGAACATCCAGCTGCGAGAATGCACCTGCTTAGAGTGGCAGCATACTGGGAAACCTTGCAACCACGCCTTGGCCTTCTTGGTGAAGAAAAGAACTCTACCACATTTGGATCAGTATTTGTCAGACTACTACTCTATGGAAAAGTTCAGAGCTGCGTACGCTGGATCCGTCGAGCCATGTACAGACTCATCTCAGTGGCCTCAAGTCCAACTGTCTTTCGAGCTTTGCCAGCTAGTTACAAAAAGGGCAGAGGAAGACCTCAGGTGAATAGGTTAAAAAAATTTCTCGAGAAGAAGGGTTTGGCTTTCTATGCTACCAAGAAGGGCAAAAAACAGATTCAAGACCTGCCATCTTATAGGCCATAGAGCAGCGAGTTGTCCCCTTAATGCTCCCAAACCTAGGTATGAGATGGTACATTCACACAAAAAATTGTTTATAGTCTGTAGATATAAGGTAGTAATCCATGTACTATTTTTTTTACAGGAAGCGCAAGGTAGGAAACAAGATAGCCAACTCAGTGATTTTGTTGCAAGAAGAAACCAAAATGAGTGTAGTGATGATGCTGGACAAGATTCTGGTGTTGAGTGGCCTGACTTCCCTCGACCCGGAGATGCAAGGTACATGAACGTAAGAAAATTGGCACCCAGGAAGAGGAAGAAGGCAGGAGATGAAGAAGCCAGTGGACGTGAAGGCAAGAGGAAGAAAGTTGGCACCCAAGTAGAGAAACAAGGCTAGCAGTGTAGAAGCCTAATGATGTATTGAACTTGAACCTATATATGTAGTTCGGTTAAACTCTAGAGCTGTGTGCGTGGAACTTGTCGGGTGAAACAATCCGCCTCCCATACTCGGAGTAAAATGTATCGCGACTTTAGGATTGGATACGGCCGATGCCACTAGTTGAATCCAAAATTGTGACTGTGCCACTACTATCTGAACAATCGCGATAGCTGAACAGTTAAGGGGTCTCCAAAATCAATGGGTGTTAGTGGCACAGACATGAATTATTTATAGGCACTTAATAAATCCCTGCTATTGGCATTACACTTATGATAAGTTTCTAGGCTGAAAAACAATTTCTAAGCTGGCTGCTACACTCCACGAAGCAGCAACTTATTTCAGCTGCTGGACAATGACATGGCAACATAAACTGCAAATGCAATAGATAATGAGGAAATTGTTTCCACTATCTGGCCAAATCTTGAGCCCGTCTGTCTCACCACCTCCTTGCCCCTGCCTCCCCTACACCTGGCGAAGCTCCCGGATCTCTTGCTCCATCGCACGAATCTCATCTTTTTTGTCCCACACAGCATCACGCAGATCCTGAACAAGCTCTTTGTGAAAACCTGTCAGTGGCTTTTCAATCCACACAAACTTGTCACAGCCAGTCCCCCTCCCTTCCTGCGAAGTAGATTGAAGGAAACAAAAAAAATTACATTACGCTTTCCGAATCCGGGTTACCATTGTACCTATAGTACGAACTTACTGCTCTAATGCTGAAGTTGATGAATTTTCCTGCAGTATTTTCGTCGGTCCAAGAAATCCATCACGGCATTTTCTCACCGCACAAACACAACATATTGGGGTAGTAATCGTAGGGCGCCCTCCGGTACCTGATGGGGGCACCCGCCTGACGGCATTGAGCCAACCCTGATTCCGCCCGAGACGAACTGCATGAGCTGCGAGCCATGAGCGAGGGGAGCAAGGGCAGAGGAAAGAGGATCCTTTGGATGTCAGGGTAGTGGTGAAGCGTGATTTATCCCCACTTAATAACTCGGGCAAAATTCTACCGTCCACATTCGGCTGACAGGTGGGGGACCTAGCATGTGGACTTGTCAACCAAACCTCACGCCTTCGTGGTTCAAAAGCCCTCTCACACGCACTGGACAAATTTTTTTGGCACCTTGCCCGCGTACATATCACTGGGAGGCCTTGCTCAGGAACCAGACATGCCTGGCCCATAATCTTACTCCCTCCTAGGAACTTGTCATGGCTCATGCCGGCAGATCCATCCGCTCCACCGCTTCTGGTAGGGCTTGCCACGGTGGATCCACCCCAAGATCCTACCATCGCAGTATCAAATGGCCATGGTTTCTTAAGAGGAGCGATGATGCTACGTATCCAAGCTCAGTCCCTCCTACCTATAGAAGGACTGATGCGGCGTCGAGCTCGAGCATAAGCCGCCAGACGCGACAGTGCTCGGTCCATGCCAACCCCGTCACCTTCATCATTGTCGATTCCGATGTGGATGACGACGGGGACGAAGCTGTGCAGAACGCCATTGTTGCCTCCTTGGCGAAGGGCAAGCCACATGCGGGAGTGGATGTCACTGGGAAGGGCACGGCGGTGTCACCAATCGAGGTAGACTCCAACGACAGCGGTGTGATGTGGGTTTAGATGTTGTTTAGGATGGTTGCAATTTCGGTTGTGTTTAGTGCGAGTACAATTATTGTAATGGGTTTGTCGAGCTATATTGAGAAATATGTGCAATAACAGCGTGTTAGTGCTTCCACTTTAGAAATTGTGTCTGTGCCATTTGCATGTTGCATTATCAACATAGATTACATGTAAACAATCCAACGAAAATCAGATTACAACCATCAGACGGGAGTGGCAGGATGGAAGAGAAGTTGGGACAGTGGCTTCGAGGGGAAGGAAGAGAAGGGCGGCGTGACACTGGCAGGTGGGCCCTCGGAACACGTGACACTGACATGCGGGGGCGGGAGCACACGGTATTGCCAGTCTGTCCAGAGCAAGCGGACTTTGCAACATGAAAATAGAAAGCTAATTGGACCAATAACTCGTCGAATTATTAAGGAGTACTAAAAACTACAACTGGGGTACATTCACACAACACGTATGCTCTACGCACCTGAGAAGTATCGCTTTAAGTCTAACAGTAACGACAGCATAAGTACAACATTTCCCTGTTGGTCTTCTCATTACAAATGTAGAAATGCATCTACCTGTTCGGTCCAGCACCGACAAGGTACCGAGATGGCACACATAGGATCAACCTTAGGTCCGCATACTCCACCTCCCGCGGTGTCGAGCAGCTCGGCGCCTCGGCTAGCACAAGAATGCTATCGGACGATGGCGACTGGGCGTTCGCCCACATGCGCACCGTGTATACGGGCCAGGCGCACGAGACCGACCTGACGCATACGGCACACACGACGGTGGGCCCGGCTCTGGTTCCCGGAACACCGGTGGTGATGGTCAGGATGAAAACAGAGCCGTCCCCCTTGGAAAATCAGCCGGCGGCATGCCGAGTCAATGAACGGCACCTGCTCTTGGAGAAGTTGGGCTTTCCCGTACGAGATCCTAATCACTTCGATCAAGTGCTCCTTTGCAAGTTGGACGACGAGCTCCGTCGGCGGGCCGGTGTAGTTGCAGCCCGACTCCGTGCAGGAGCACACGCCGTGCAGGTACACGAGATCGTGGAGCGGGAGTTCATGGTAGGAGTAATGGCGAAAGCATCCTGGGTGGAAGCACACGAGCGGGAATGTCGCTGCAAAGTTGCGTGCGAGGATCTCCAGATTCTTTGGCTGCAACATCTGCCACATCTGAAGTTCATCGAGAAATCGGAAAAAAGATCAGCAGTTAGATTGGTGAATAGCAGGAATATGTAGGGTAAGTTCAAAAGCTTGTAAAATGATTTCTTAGCATGAAGGTAGCAACCCGAGAATTGGCGGATGTCGTCCGAGCATGGCGCACAAAAGTAGGTGGCGTCGTCCGGCACAGTGACGTGTGCTGGATGAGGGGAGAGGGGGCTGCGGAGTAGACATGCTCACTCACGAGCTCTATGATATTACTAGTAGGCTATATGGGAGTGGAAATAATAGTAATATCAGTGAAAATGTAAGCGCGGCCAATCATGTCGTGGAACAGCCTACTCACGGATCGCTCTTACGAAGAACCATCTTATTCGTCCACACGCCCCAATCGAACGGTCTGCGGCAATCGGATCGGACAACTACTTCAGGAGGGGGGCTTCTAGAAGACGCGGTCTTATGTGGTTTGTAGAAAGAACACACATGTAATGACATTGATTGATGAATGTGTGGTTTGTGAAAAGAACACACATGCAATGAACACTGGTGGATCCATATGTGGTTCACGACAGGAACACACATGCAATGGCATTGGTTGATCCATATGTGGTTTGTGGAAAAGAACACACATGCAATTACTCTGGTGGATCCATGTGTGGTTTGTGGAAAGAACACACATGCAATGACTCTGGTGGATCCATATGTGTTTTGTGAAAAGAGCACACATGCAATGAATCTAGTGCTGGTTTTAGTATAAGAACACACATGCAATGACTCTGGTGGATCCATGTGTGGTTCGTGAAAACAACACACATGCAATTCCATTGGTTGATCCATGTGTGGTTTGTGAAAAGAACACACATGCAATGCCATTGGTTGATCCATGTGTGGTTTGTGGAAAGAACACACATGCAATGCCATTGGTTGATGCATGTGGTTTGTGGAAAAGAACACACATGCAATGAACACTGGTGGATCCATAAGTGGTTTGTGGAAAGAACACACATGAAGTGAACACTTGTGGATCCATATGTGGTTTGTGAAAAGAACACACATGCAATGCCATTGATTGATCCACATGTGGTTTGTGAAAAGAACACACATGTGGATCCATATGTGGTTTGTGGAAAGAACACACGTGCAATGACCACTAGTTGATCCATGTTGGTTCATGACAGGAACACACATGCAATGACGTTGGTTGATCAATATGTGGTTTGTGACAATAACACACATGCAATGCCATTGGTTAATCCATGTGTGGTTTGTGGAAAGAACACACATGCAATGACTCAAGTGGGTCCATATGTGGTTTGTGAAAAGAACACACATGCAATGACTCTAGTGGATCCATGTGTGGTTTGTGGAAAGAACACACATGCAATGAACACTAGTGGATCCATGTGTGATTCATGATAGGAACACACATGCAATGACATCGGTTGATCCATATGTGGTTTGTGACAACAACACACATGCAATGACTCTGATGGATCCATGTGTGGTTGTGGAAAGAACACACATGCAATGACACAAGTGGGTCCACGTGTGGTTTTTGAAAAGAACACACATGCAATGACTCTGGTTGATCCATGTGTGGATTGTGGAAAGAACACACATGCAATGACATTGGTTGATCCATGTGTGGTTTGTGGAAAAGAACACACATGCAATTACTCTGATGGATCCATGTGTGGTTTGTGGAAAGAACACACATGCAATGACTCTGGTCGATCCATATGTGGTTTGTGGAAAGAACACATATGCAATGACTCTAGTGCTGGTTTTAGTATAAGAACACGCATGCAATGACTCTAGTGCTGGTTTTAGTATAAGAACACACATGCAATGAATCTAGTGGGTCAATATGTGGTTTGTGAAAAGAACACACATGCAATGACTCTAGTGGATCCATATGTGGTTTGTGGAAAGAACACACATGCAATGACCACTGGTTGATCCACATGTGGTTTGTGGAAAGAACACACATGCAATGACTCTGGTGGATCCATGTGTGGTTTGTGAAAAGAACACACATGCAATGCCATTGGTTGATCCATGTGTAGTTTGTGAAAATAACACATATGCAATGCCATTGGTTGATCCATGTGTGGTTTGTCAAAAGAACACACATGCAATGCCATTGGTTGATGCATGTGGTTTGTGGAAAAGAACACACATGCAATTACTCTGGTGGATCCATGTGTGGTTTGTGGAAAGAACACACATGCAATGACTCTGGTGGATCCATATGTAGTTTGTGGAAAGAACACACATGCAATGACTCTAGTGCTGGTTTTAGTATAAGAACACACATGCAATGACTCTAGTGCTGGTTTTAGTATATGAACACAGATGCAATGACTCTAGTGGGTCCATTTGTGGTCTGTGCAAAGAACACACATGCAATGCCATTGGTTGATCCATGTGTGTTTTGTGGAAAGAATGCACATGCAATGCCATTGGTTGATGCATGTGGTTTGTGGAAAAGAACACACATGCAATGAATACTGGTGGATCCATAAGTGGTTTGTGGAAAGAACACACATGAAGTGAACACTTGTGGATCCATATGTGGTTTGTGAAAAGAACACACATGCAATGCCATTGGTTGATCCATATGTGGTTTGTCAAAAGAACAGACATGTAATGACTCTAGGTGATCCATATGTGGTTTGTGGAAAGAACACACGTGCAATGACCACTAGTTGATCCATGTGTGGTTCATGACGGGAACACACATGCAATGACGTTGGTTGATCAATATGTGGTTTGTGACAATAACACACATGCAATGCCATTGGTTAATCCATGTGTGGTTTGTGGAAAGAACACACATGCAATGACTCAAGTGGGTCCATATGTGGTTTGTGAAAAGAACACACATGCAATGACTCTAGTGGATCCATGTGTGGTTTGTGGAAAGAACACACATGCAATGAACACTGGTGGATCCATGTGTGATTCATGATAGGAGCACACATGCAATGACATTAGTTGATCCATATGTGGTTTGTGACAACAACACACATGCAATGACTCTGGTGGATCCATGTGTGGTTGTGGACAGAACACACATGCAATGACACAAGTGGGTCCACGTGTGGTTTGTGAAAAGAACACACATGCAATGACTCTGGTTGATCCATGTGTGGTTTGTGGAAAGAACACACATGCAATGACATTGGTTGATCCATGTGTGGTTTGTGGAAAAGAACACACATGCAATTACTCTGGTGGATCCATGTGTGGTTTGTGGAAAGAACACACATGCAATGACTCTGGTAGATCCATATGTGGTTTGTGGAAAGAACACATATGCAATGACTCTAGTGCTGGTTTTAGTATAAGAACACGCATGCAATGACTCTAGTGATGGTTTTAGTATAAGAACACACATGCAATGACTCCAGTGGGTCAATATGTGGTTTGTGTAAAGAACACACATGCAATGACTCTAGTGGATCCATTTGTGGTTTGTGGAAAGAGGACACATGCAGTGACCACTGGTTGATCCACATGTGGTTTGTGGAAAGAACACACATGCAATGACTCTGGTGGATCCATGTGTGGTTTGTGAAAAGAACACACATGCAATGCCATTGGTTCATCCATGTGTGGTTTGTGAAAATAACACACATGCAATGCCATTGGTTGATCCATGTGTGGTTTGTCAATAGAACACATATGCAATGCCATTGGTTGATGCATGTGGTTCGTGGAAAAGAACACACATGCAATTACTCCGGAGGATCCATGTGTGGTTTGTGGAAAGAACACACATGCAATGGCTCTGGTGGATCCATATGTGGTTTGTGGAAAGAACACACATGCAATGACTCTAGTGCTGGTTTTAGTATAAGAACACACATGCAATGACTCTAGTGCTGGTTTTAGTATATGAACACACATGCAATGACTCTAGTGGGTCCATATGTGGTTTGTGAAAAGAACACACATGCAATGACTCTAGTGGATCCATATGTGGTTTGTGGAAAGAACACACATGCAATGACCACTTGTAGATCCATATGTGGTTTGTGGAAAGAACACACATGCAATGACCACTTGTAGATCCATATGTGGTTTGTGGAAAGAACACACATGCAATGTCACTGGTTGATCATTATGTGATTTGTGGAAAGAACACACATGCAATGACTCTGGTGGATCCATGCGTGGTTTGTGAAAAGAACACACATGCAATGCCATTGGTTGATCCATGTGTGGTTTGTGAAAAGAATACACATCCAATGCCATTGGTTGATCCATGTGTGGTTTGTGGAAAGAACACACATGCAATGCCATTGGTTGATGCATGTGTGGTTTTTGGAAAGAACACAAATACAATGACACTAGTTGATCCATATGTGGTTTGTGGAAAGAACACAAATGCAATGAACACTGGTGGATCCATGTGTGGTTCATGACAGGAACACACATGCAATGACATTGGTTGATCCATATGTGGTTTGTGACAATAACACACATGCAATGACATTGGTTCATCCATGTGTGGTTGTGGAAAGAACACACATGCAATGACTCAAGTGGGTCCATGAGTGGTTTATGGAAAGAACACACATGCAATGCCATTGGTTTATGCATGTGTGGTTTGTGGAAAAGAACACACATGCAATGAACACTGGTGGATCCATAAGTGGTTTGTGGAAAGAACACACATGCTTTGAACACTGGTGGATCCATATGTGGTTTGTAAAAAGAACACACATGCAATGACTCTGGTGGATCCATGTGTGGTTTGTAGAAAGAACACACATGCAATGAACACTGGTGGATCCATGTGTGGTTCATGACAGGAACACACATACAACTACATTGGTTGATCCATATGTGGTTCGTGACAATAACACACATGCAATGACATCGGTTGATCCATGTGTGGTTGTGGAAAGAACACACATGCAATGACTCAAGTGGGTCCATGTGTGGTTTATGGAAAGAACACACATGCAATGCCATTGGTTTATGCATGTGTGGTTTGTGGAAAAGAACACACGTGCAATGAACACTTGTGGATCCATAAGTGGTTTGTGGAAAGAACACACACACAGTGAACACTGGTGAAACCATATGTGGTTTGTGAAAAGAACACACATGCAATGACTCTGGTGGATCCATATGTGGTTTGTGGAAAGAACACACATGCAATGACTCTAATGCTGGTTTTAATATAAGAACACACATGCAATGACTCTAGTGCTAGTTTTAGTATAAGAACACACATGCAATGACTCTAGTGGGTCCATATGTGGTTTGTGTAAAGAACACACATGCAATGACTCTAGTGGATCCAAATGTGCTTTGTTGAAAGAACACACATGCAATGACCACTAGTTGATCCATATGTGGTTTGTGGAAAGAAGACACATTCAACGACACTTGTTGATCCATATGTGGTTTGTGGAAAGAACACACATGCAATGACTCTGGTGGATCCATGTGTGGTTTGTGGAAAGAACACACATGCACTGCCATTGGTTTATCCATGTGTGGTTTGTGAAAAGAACACACATGCAATTCCATTGGTTGATTCATGTGTGGTTTGTCGAAAGAACACACATGCAATGCCATTGGTTGATGTATGTGGTTTGTGGAAAATAACACACATGCAATTACTCTGGTGGATCCATGTGTGGTTTGTGGAAAGAACACACATGCAATGACTCTGGTCGATCCATATGTGGTTTGTGGAAAGAACACATATGCAATGACTCTAGTGCTGGTTTTAGTATAAGAACACGCATGCAATGACTCTAGTGCTGGTTTTAGTATAAGAACACACATGCAATGAATCTAGTGGGTCAATATGTGGTTTGTGAAAAGAACACACATGCAATGACTCTAGTGGATCCATATGTGGTTTGTGGAAAGAACACACATGCAATGACCACTGGTTGATCCACATGTGGTTTGTGGAAAGAACACACATGCAATGACTCTGGTGGATCCATGTGTGGTTTGTGAAAAGAACACACATGCAATGCCATTGGTTGATCCATGTGTGGTTTGTGAAAATAACACACGTGCAATGCCATTGGTTGATCCATGTGTGTTTTGTGGAAAGAACACACATGCAATGCCATTGGTTGATGCATATGTGGTTTGTGGAAAATAACACACATGCAATGAACACTGGTGGATCCATGTGTGGTTTGTGGAAAGAACACACACGCAGTAAACACTGGTGGATCCATATGTGGTTTGTGAAAAGAACACACATGCAATGCCATTGGTTGATCCATATGTGGTTTGTGAAAAGAACACACATGCAGTGACTCTAGTGGATCCATATGTGGTTTGTGGAACGAACGCATATGCAATAACCATTGGTTGATCCATATGTGGTTTGTGGAAAGAACACACCTGCAATGACACTGGTTGGTCCATATGTGGTTTGTGGAAAGAACACACATGCAATGAACACTAGTGGATCCATGTGTGGTTCATGACAAGAACACACATGCAATGACATTGGTTGATCCATATCTGGTTTGTGACAAAAACACACATGCAATGACATTGGTTCATCCATGTGTGGTTGTGGAAAGAACACAAATGCAATGACTCAAGTTGGTCCATGTCTGGTTTAAGGAAAGGACACACATGCAATGCCATTGGTTTATGCATGTGTGGTTTGTGGAAAAGAACACACATGCAATGAACACTGGTGGATCCATAAGTGTTTTGTGGAAAGAACACACACGCAGTGAACACTGGTGGATCCATATGTGGTTTGTGAAAAGAACACACATGCAATGACTCTGGTGGATCCATGCTTGGTTTGTAGAAAGAACACACATGCAATGAACACTGGTGGATCCATGTGTGGTTCATGACAGGAACACACATGCAATGACATTCGTTATTCCATATGTGGTTCGTGACAATAACACACATGCAATGACATCGGTTGATCCATGTGTGGTTGTGGAAAGAACACACATGCAATGACTCAAGTGGGTCCATGTGTGGTTTGTGAAAAGAACACACATGCAATGCCATTGGTTTATGCATGTGTGGTTTGTGGAAAAGAACACACATGCAATGAACACTGGTGGATCCATAAGTGGTTTGTGGAAAGAACACACACGCAGTGAACACTGGTGGATCCATATGTGGTTTGTAAAAAGAACACACATGCAATGACTCTGGTGGATCCATGTGTGGTTTGTAGAAAGAACACACATGCAATGAACACTGGTGGATCCATGTGTGGTTCATGAAAGGAACACACATGCAACTACATTGGTTGATCCATATGTGGTTCGTGACAATAACACACATGCAATGACATCGGTTGATCCATGTGTGGTTGTGGAAAGAACACACATGCAATGACTCAAGTGGGTCCATGTGTGGTTTATGGAAAGAACACACATGCAATGCCATTGGTTTATGCATGTGTTGTTTGTGGAAAAGAACACACGTGCAATGAACACTTGTGGATCCATAAGTGGTTTGTGGAAAGAACACACACACAGTGAACACTGGTGAAACCATATGTGGTTTGTGAAAAGAACACACATGCAATGACTCTGGTGGATCCATATGTGGTTTGTGGAAAGAACACACATGCAATGACTCTAATGCTGGTTTTAATATAAGAACACACATGCAATGACTCTAGTGCTAGTTTTAGTATAAGAACACACATACAATGACTCTAGTGGGTCCATATGTGGTTTGTGTAAAGAACAAACATGCAATGACTCTAGTGGATCCAAATGTGCTTTGTTAAAATAACACACAAGCAATGACCACTAGTTGATCCATATGTGGTTTGTGGAAAGAACACACATTCAATGACACTAGTTGATCCATATGTGGTTTGTGGAAAGAACACACATGCAATGACTCTGGTGGATCCATGTGTGGTTTGTGAAAAGAACACACATGCACTGCCATTGGTTTATCCATGTGTGGTTTGTGAAAAGAACACACATGCAATGCCATTGGTTGATGCATGTGTGGTTTGTCGAAAGAACACACATGCAATGCCATTGGTTGATGTATGTGGTTTGTGGAAAAGAACACACATGCAATTACTCTGGTGGATCCATGTGTGGTTTGTGGAAGAACACACATGCAATAAATCTGGTGGTCCATATGTGGTTTGTGGAAAGAACACACATGCAATGACTCTAGTGCTGGTTTTAGTATAAGAACACACATGCAATGACTCTAGTGGGTCCATATGTGGTTTGTGAAAAGAACACACATGCAATGACTCTAGTGGATCCATATGTGGTTTCTGGAAAGAATTCACATGCAATGACCACTAGTTGATCCATATGTGGTTTGTGGAAAGAACACACATGCAATGGCACTGGTTGATCCAGATGTGGTTTGTGGAAAGAACACACATGCAATGACTCTGGTGGATCCATGTGTGATTTGTTGAAAGAACACACATGCAATGAACAATGGTGGATCAATGTGTGGTTCATGACAGGAGCACACATGCAAGGACATTGGTTGATCCATATGTGGTTTGTGATAATAACACACATGTAATGACATTGGTTCATCCATGTGTGGTTGTGTAAAGAACACACATGCAATGACTCAAGTGGGTCCATGTGTGGTTTATGGAAAGAACACACATGCAATGCCATTGGTTTATGCATGTGTGGTTTGTGGAAAAGAACACACATGCAATGAACACTAGTGGATCCATAAGTGGTTTGTGGAAAGAACACACATGCAGTGAACACTGGTGGATCCATATGTGGTTTGTGAAAAGAACACACATGCAATGACTCTGGTGGATCCATGCGTGGTTTTTAGAAAGAACAGACATGCAATGAACACTGGTGGATCCATGTGTGGTTCATGATAGGAACACACATGCAATGACATTGGTTGATCCATATGTGGTTTGTGACAATAACATACATGTAATGACATTGGATCATCCATGTGTGGTTGTGTAAAGAACACACATGCAATGACTCAAGTGGGTCCATGTGTGGTTTATGGAAAGAACACACATGCAATGCCATTGGTTTATGCAAGTGTGGTTTGTGGAAAAGAACACACATGCAATGAACACTAGTGGGTCCATAAGTGGTTTGTGGAAAGAACACACACGCAGTGAACACTAGTGGATCCATATGTGGTTTGTGAAAAGAACACACATGCAATGACTCTGGTGGATCCATATGTGGTTTGCGGAAAGAACACACATGCAATGACTCTAATGCTGGTTTTAGTATAGGAACACACATGCAATGACTCTAGTGCTGGTTTTAGTATAAGAACACACATGCAATGACTCTAATGGGTCCATATGTGGTTTGTGAAAAGAACACACATGCAATGACTCTAGTGGATCCATATGTGGTTTGTGGAAAGAACACACATACAATGACCACTAGTTGATCCATATGTGGTTTGTGGAAAGAACACACATTCAATGACACTTGTAGATCCATATGTGGTTTGTGGAAAGAACACACATGCAATGAATCTGGTGGATCCATGTGTGGTTTGTGAAAAGAACACACATGCAATACCGTTGGTTGATCCATCTGTGGTTTGTGAAAAGAACACACATGAAATGCCATTGGTTGATCCATGTGTGGTTTGTGGAAAGAACACACATGCAATGCCATTGGTTGATGCATGTGTGGTTTGTGGAAAAGAACACACATGCAATGAACATTGGTGGATCCATAAGTGGTTTGTGGAAAGAACACACAAGCAGTGAACACTAGTGGATCCATATGTGGTTTGTGAAAAGAACACACATGCAATGCCATTGGTTGATCCGTATGTGGTTTGTTAAAAGAACACACATGCAATGACTCTAGTGGATCCATATGTGGTTTGCTGAAAGAACACACATGCAATAACTACTGGTTGATCCATATATGGTTTGTGACAAGAACACACATTCAATGACACTTGTTGATCCATATGTGGTTTGTGGAAAGAACACACATGCAATGAATCTGGTGGATCCATGTGTGGTTTGTGAAAAGAACACACATGCAATACCATTGGTTTATCCATCTGTGGTTTGTGAAAAGAACACACATGCAATGCCATTGGTTGATCCATGTGTGGTTTGTGGAAAGAACACACATGCAATGCCATTGGTTGATGCATGTGTGGATTGTGGAAAAGAACACACATGCAATGAACATTGGTGGATCCATAAGTGGTTTGTGGAAAGAACACACAAGCAGTGAACACTAGTGGATCCATATGTGGTTTGTGAAAAGAACACACATGCAATGCCATTGGTTGATCCATATGTGGTTTGTTAAAAGAACACACATGCAATGACTCTAGTGGATCCATATGTGGTTTGCTGAAAGAACACACATGGAATAACTACTGGTTGATCCATATGTGGTTTGTGAAATAACACACATGCAATGACACTGGTTGATCCATATGTGGTTTGTGGAAAGAACACACATGCAATGACTCTAGAGGATCCATGCGTGGTTTGTGGAAAGAACACACATGCAATGAACACTGGTGGATACATATGTGGTTCATGACAGGAACACACATGCAAGGACATTGGTTGATCCATATGTAGTTTGTGACAATAACACACATGCAATGCCATTGGTTAATCCATGCGTGGTTTGTGGAAAGAGCACACATGGAATGACTCAAGTGGGTCCATATGTGGTTTGTGAAAAGAACACACATGCAATGACTCTGGTGGATCCATATGTGGTTTGTAGAAAGAACACACATGGAATGAACACTGGTGGATTCATATGTGGTTCATGATAGGAACACACATGCAAGACATTGGTTGATCCATATGTGGTTTGTGACAATAACACACACGCAATGAATCTAGTGGATACATGTGTGGTTTGTGGAAAGAACACACATGCAATGAACACTGGTGGATCCATGCGTGGTTTGTGACAGGAACACACATGCAGTGACACTGGTTGATCCATGTGTGGTTTGTGGAAAGAACACACATGCAATGACATTGGTGGATCCATATGTGGTTTGTGGAAAGAACACACATGCAATGAACACGGGTGGATCCATATGTGGTTCATGACAGGAACACACATGCAATGACATTGGTTGATCCATATGTGGTTTGTGACAATAACACACATGCAATGACATCGGTTGATCCATGTGTGGTTGTGGAAAGAACACACATGCAATGACTCAAGTGGGTCCATGTGTGGTTTGTGGAAAGAACACACATGCAATGCCATTGGTTTATGCATGTGTGGTTTGTGGAAAAGAACACACATGCAATGAACACTTGTGGATCCATAAGTGGTTTGTGGAAAGAACACACACACAATGAACACTGGTGAAACCATATGTGGTTTGTGAAAAGAACACACATGCAATGACTCTGGTGGATCCATATGTGGTTTGTGGAAAGAACACACATGCAATGACTCTAATGCTGGTTTTAATATAAGAACACACATGCAATGACTCTAGTGCTAGTTTTAGTATAAGAACACACATGCAATGACTCTAGTGGGTCCATATGTGGTTTGTGTAAAGAACAAACAAGCAATGACTCTAGTGGATCCAAATGTGCTTTGTTAAAAGAACACACAAGCAATGACCACTAGTTGATCCATATGTGGTTTGTGGAAAGAACATACATCCAATAACACTAGTTGATCCATATGTGGTTTGTGGAAAGAACACACATGCAATGACTCTGGTGGATCCATGTGTGGTTTGTGAAAAGAACACACATGCACTGCCATTGGTTTATCCATGTGTGGTTTGTGAAAAGAACACACATGCAATGCCATTGGTTGATCCATGTGTGGTTTGTCGAAAGAACACACATGCAATGCCATTGGTTGATGTATGTGGTTTGTGGAAAAGAACACACATGCAATTACTCTGGTGGATCCATGTGTGGTTTGTGGAAAGAACACACATGCAATAAATCTGGTGGTCCATATGTGGTTTGTGGAAAGAACACACATGCAATGACTCTAGTGCTGGTTTTAGTATAAGAACACACATGCAATGACTCTAGTGCTGGTTTTAGTATAAGAACACACATGCAATGACTCTAGTGGGTCCATATGTGGTTTGTGAAAAGAACACACATGCAATGACTCTAGTGGATCCATATGTGGTTTCTGGAAAGAATTCACATGCAATGACCACTAGTTGATCCATATGTGGTTTGTGGAAAGAACACACATGCAATGACACTGGTTGATCCAGATGTGGATTGTGGAAAGAACACACATGCAATGACTCTGGTGGATCCATGTGTGATTTGTTGAAAGAACACACATGCAATGAACAATGGTGGATTAATGTGTGGTTCATGACAGGAGCACACATGCAAGGACATTGGTTGATCCATATGTGGTTTGTGATAATAACACACATGTAATGACATTGGTTCATCCATGTGTGGTTGTGTAAAGAACACACATGCAATGACTCAAGTGGGTCCATGTGTGGTTTATGGAAAGAACACACATGCAATGCCATTGGTTTATGCATGTGTGGTTTGTGGAAAAGAACACACATGCAATGAACACTAGTGGATCCATAAGTGGTTTGTGGAAAGAACACACATGCAGTGAACACTGGTGGATCCATATGTGGTTTGTGAAAAGAACACACATGCAATGACTCTGGTGGATCCATGCGTGGTTTTTAGAAAGAACACACATGCAATGAACACTGGTGGATCCATGTGTGGTTCATGATAGGAACACACATGCAATGACATTGGTTGATCCATATGTGGTTTGTGACAATAACATACATGTAATGACATTGGATCATCCATGTGTGGTTGTGTAAAGAATACACATGCAATGACTCAAGTGGGTCCATGTGTGGTTTATGGAAAGAACACACATGCAATGCCATTGGTTTATGCATGTGTGGTTTGTGGAAAACAACACACATGCAATGAACACTAGTGGATCCATAAGTGGTTTGTGGAAAGAACACACACGCAGTGAACACTAGTGGATCCATATGTGGTTTGTGAAAAGAACACACATGCAATGACTCTGGTGGATCCATATGTGGTTTGCGGAAAGAACACACATGCAATGACTCTAATGCTGGTTTTAGTATAGGAACACACATGCAATGACTCTAGTGCTGGTTTTAGTATAAGAACACACATGCAATGACTCTAGTGGGTCCATATGTGGTTTGTGAAAAGAACACACATGCAATGACTCTAGTGGATCCATATGTGGTTTGTGGAAAGAACACACATACAATGACCACTAGTTGATCCATATGTGGTTTGTGGAAAGAACACACATTCAATGACACTTGTTGATCCATATGTGGTTTGTGGAAAGAACACACATGCAATGAATCTGGTGGATCCATGTGTGGTTTGTGAAAAGAACACACATGCAATACCATTGGTTGATCCAACTGTGGTTTGTGAAAAGAACACACATGCAATGCCATTGGTTGATCCATGTGTGGTTTGTGGAAAGAACACACATGCAATGCCATTGGTTGATGCATGTGTGGTTTGTGGAAAAGAACACACATGCAATGAACATTGGTGGATCCATAAGTGGTTTGTGGAAAGAACACACAAGCAGTGAACACTAGTGGATCCATATGTGGTTTGTGAAAAGAACACACATGCAATGCCATTGGTTGATCCGTATGTGGTTTGTTAAAAGAACACACATGCAATGACTCTAGTGGATCCATATGTGGTTTGCTGAAAAAACACACATGCAATAACTACTGGTTGATCCATATATGGTTTGTGACAAGAACACACATTCAATGACACTTGTTGATCCATATGTGGTTTGTGGAAAGAACACACATGCAATGAATCTGGTGGATCCATGTGTGGTTTGTGAAAAGAACACACATGCAATACCATTGGTTTATCCATCTGTGGTTTGTGAAAAGAACACACATGCAATGCCATTGGTTGATCCATGTGTGGTTTGTGGAAAGAACACACATGCAATGCCATTGGTTGATGCATGTGTGGTTTGTGGAAAAGAACACACATGCAATGAACATTGGTGGATCCATAAGTGGTTTGTGGAAAGAACACACAAGCAGTGAACACTAGTGGATCCATATGTGGTTTGTGAAACGAACACACATGCAATGCCATTGGTTGATCCGTATGTGGTTTGTTAAAAGAACACACATGCAATGACTCTAGTGGATCCATATGTGGTTTGCTGAAAGAACACACATGGAATAACTACTGGTTGATCCATATGTGGTTTGTGAAATAACACACATGCAATGACACTAGTTGATCCATATGTGGTTTGTGGAAAGAACACACATGCAATGACTCTAGAGGATCCATGTGTGGTTTGTGGAAAGAACACACATGCAATGAACACTGGTGGATACATATGTGGTTCATGACAGGAACACACATGCAAGGACATTGGTTGATCCATATGTAGTTTGTGACAATAACACACATGCAATGCCATTGGTTAATCCATGCGTGGTTTGTGGAAAGAGCACACATGGAATGACTCAAGTGGGTCCATATGTTGTTTGTGAAAAGAACACACCTGCAATGACTCTGGTGGATCCATATGTGGTTTGTAGAAAGAACACACATGGAATGAATACTGGTGGATTCATATGTGGTTCATGATAGGAACACACATGCAATGACATTGGTTGATCCATATGTGGTTTGTGACAATAACACACATGCAATGAATCTAGTGGATACATGTGTGGTTTGTGGAAAGAACACACATGCAATGAACACTGGTGGATCCATGCGTGGTTTGTGACAGGAACACACATGCAGTGACACTGGTTGATCCATGTGTGGTTTGTGGAAAGAACACACATGCAATGACATTGGTGGATCCATATGTGGTTTGTGGAAAGAACACACATGCAATGAACATGGGTGGATCCATATGTGGTTCATGACAGGAACACACATGCAATGACATTGGTTGATCCATATGTGGTTTGTGACAATAACACACATGCAATGACATTGGTTGATCCATGTGTGGTTGTGGAAAGAACACACATGCAATGACTCAAGTGGGTCCATGTGTGGTTTGTGGAAAGAACACACATGCAATGCCATTGGTTTATGCATGTGTGGTTTGTGGAAAAGAACACACATGCAATGAACACTGGTGGATCCATAAGTGGTTTGTGGAAAGAACACACATGTAGTGAACACTGGTGGATCCACATGTGGTTTGTGAAAAGAACACACATGCAATGACTCTGGTGGATCCATGCGTGGTTTTTAGAAAGAACACACATGCAATGAACATTGGTGGATCCATGTGTGGTTCATGATAGGAACACACATGCAATGAAAGTGGTTGATCCATATGTGGTTTGTGACAATAACATACATGTAATGACATTGGATCATCCATGTGTGGTTGTGTAAAGAACACACATGCAATGACTCAAGTGGGTCCATGTGTGGTTTATGGAAAGAACACACATGAAATGCCATTGGTTTATGCATGTGTGGTTTGTGGAAAAGAACACACATGCAATGAACACTAGTGGATCCATAAGTGGTTTATGGAAAGAACACACACGCAGTGAACACTGGTGGATCCATATGTGGTTTGTGAAAAGAACACACATGCAATGACTCTCGTGGATCCATATGTGGTTTGCGGAAAGAACACACATGCAATGACTCTAGTGGATCCATATGTGGTTTGCTGAAAGAACACACATGCAATAACTACAGGTTGATCCATATGTGGTTTGTGAAATAACACACATGCAATGACACTGGTTGATCCATATGTGGTTTGTGGAAAGAACACACATGCAATGACTCTGGAGGATCCATCTGTGGTTTGTGGAAAGAACACACATGCAATGAACACTGGTGGATACATATGTGGTTCATGACAGGAACACACATGCAAGGACATTGGTTGATCCATATGTAGTTTGTGACAATAACACACATGCAATGCCATTGGTTAATCCATGCGTGGTTTGTGGAAAGAGCACACATGGAATGACTCAAGTGGGTCCATATGTGGTTTGTGAAAAGAACACACCTGCAATGACTCTGGTGGATCCATATGTGGTTTGTAGAAAGAACACACATGGAATGAACACTGGTGGATTCATATGTGGTTCATGATAGGAACACACATGCAATGACATTGGTTGATCCATATGTGGTTTGTGACAATAACACACACGCAATGAATCTAGTGGATACATGTGTGGTTTGTGGAAAGAACACACATGCAATGAACACTGGTGGATCCATGCGTGGTTTGTGACAGGAACACACATGCAGTGACACTGGTTGATCCATGTGTGGTTTGTGGAAAGAACACACATGCAATGACATTGGTGGATCCATATGTGGTTTGTGGAAAGAACACACATGCAATGAACACGGGTGGATCCATATGTGGTTCATGACAGGAACACACATGCAATGACATTGGTTGATCCATATGTGGTTTGTGACAATAACACACATGCAATGACATTGGTTGATCCATGTGTGGTTGTGGAAAGAACACACATGCAATGACTCAAGTGGGTCCATGTGTGGTTTGTGGAAAGAACACACATGCAATGCCATTGGTTTATGCATGTGTGGTTTGTGGAAAAGAACACACATGTAATGAACACTGGTGGATCCATAAGTGGTTTGTGGAAAGAACACACATGCAATGACTCTGGTGGATCCATATGTGGTTTGCGGAAAGAACACACATGCAATGACTCTAATGCTGGTTTTAGTATAGGAACACACATGCAATGACTCTAGTGCTGGTTTTAGTATAAGAACACACATGCAATGACTCTAGTGTGTCCATATGTGGTTTGTGAAAAGAACACACATGCAATGAATCTAGTGGATCCATATGTGGTTTGTGGAAAGAACACACATGCAATGACCAATAGTTGATCCATATGTGGTTTGTGGAGAGAACACACATTCAATGACACTTGTTGATCCATATGTGGTTTGTGGAAAGAACACACATGCAATGAATCTGGTGCATCCATGTGTGGTTTGTAAAAAGAACACACATGCAATACCATTGGTTGATCCAACTGTGGTTTGTGAAAAGAACACACATGCAATGCCATTGGTTGATCCATGTGTGGTTTGTGGAAAGAACACACATGCAATGCCATTGGTTGATGCATGTGTGGTTTGTGGAAAAGAACACACATGCAATGAACATTGGTGGATCCATAAGTGGTTTGTGGAAAGAACACACAAGCAGTGAACACTAGTGGATCCATATGTGGTTTGTGAAAAGAACACACATGCAATGCCATTGGTTGATCCGTATGTGGTTTGTTAAAAGAACACACATGCAATGACTCTAGTGGATCCATATGTGGTTTGCTGAAAGAACACACATGCAATAACTACTGGTTGATCCATATACGGTTTGTGACAATAACACACATCTAATGACATTGGTTCATCCATGTGTGGTTGTGTAAAGAACACACAAGCAATGACTCAAGTGGGTCCATGTGTGGTTTATGGAAAGAACACACACGCAATGCCATTGGTTTATGCATGTGTGGTTTGTGGAAAAGAACACACATGCAATGAACACTAGTGGATCCATAAGTGGTTTGTGGAAAGAACACACACGCAGTGAACACTGGTGGATCCATATGTGGTTTGTGAAAAGAACACACATGCAATGACTCTGGTGGATCCATATGTGGTTTGCGGAAAGAACACACATGCAATGACTCTAATGCTGGTTTTAGTATAGGAACACACATGCAATGACTCTAGTGCTGGTTTTAGTATAAGAACACACATGCAATGACTCTACTGGGTCCATTTGTGGTTTGTGAAAAGAACACACATGCAATGACTCTAGTGGATCCATATGTGGTTTGTGGAAAGAACACAAATGCAATGACCACTAGTTGATCCATATGTGGTTTGTGGAAAGAACACACATTCAATGACACTTGTTGATCCATATGTGGTTTGTGGAAAGAACACACATGCAATGAATCTGGTGGATCCTTGTGTGGTTTGTGAAAAGAACACACATGCAATACCATTGGTTGATCCATCTATGGTTTGTGAAAAGAACACACATGCAATGCCATTGGTTGATCCATGTGTGGTTTGTGGAAAGAACACACATGCAATGCCATTGGTTGATGCATGTGTGGTTTGTGGAAAAGAACACACATGCAATGAACATTGGTGGATCCATAAGTGGTTTGTGGAAAGAACACACAAGCAGTGAACACTAGTGGATCCATATGTGGTTTGTGAAAAGAACACACATGCAATGCCATTGGTTGATCCGTATGTGGTTTGTTAAAAGAACACACATGCAATGACTCTAGTGGATCCATATGTGGTTTGTGGAAAGAACACACATGCAATGACCACTAGTTGATCCATATGTGGTTTGTGGAAAGAACACACATTCAATGACACTTGTTGATCCATATGTGGTTTGTGGAAAGAACACACATGCAATGAATCTGGTGGATCCATGTGTGGTTTGTGAAAAGAACACACATGCAATACCATTGGTTGATCCATCTGTGGTTTGTGAAAAGAACACACATGTAATGCCATTGGTTGATCCATGTGTGGTTTGTGGAAAGAACACACATGCAATGCCATTGGTTGATGCATGTGTGGTTTGTGGAAAAGAACACACATGCAATGAACATTAGTGGATCCATAAGTGGTTTGTGGAAAGAACACACAAGCAATGAACACTAGTGGATCCATATGTGGTTTGTGAAAAGAACACACATGCAATGCCATTGGTTGATCCGTATGTGGTTTGTTAAAAGAACACACATGCAATGACTCTAGTGGATCCATATGTGGTTTGCTGAAAGAACACACATGCAATAACTACAGGTTGATCCATATGTGGTTTGTGAAATAACACACATGCAATGACACTGGTTGATCCATATGTGGTTTGTGGAAAGAACACACATGCAATGACTCTGGAGGATCCATGTGTGGTTTGTTGAAAGAACACACATGCAATGAACACTGGTGGATACATATGTGGTTCATGACAGGAACACACATGCAAGGACATTGGTTGCTCCATATGTAGTTTGTGACAATAACACACATGCAATGCCATTGGTTAATCCATGCGTGGTTTGTGGAAAGAGCACACATGGAATGACTCAAGTGGGTCCATATGTGGTTTGTGAAAAGAACACACCTGCAATGACTCTGGTGGATCCATATGTGGTTTGTAGAAAGAACACACATGGAATGAACACTGGTGGATTCATATGTGGTTCATGATAGGAACACACATGCAATGACATTGGTTGATCCATATGTGGTTTGTGACAATAACACACACGCAATGAATCTAGTGGATACATGTGTGGTTTGTGGAAAGAACACACATGCAATGAACACTGGTGGATCCATGCGTGGTTTGTGACAGGAACACACATGCAGTGACACTGGTTGATCCATGTGTGGTTTGTGGAAAGAACACACATGCAATGACATTGGTGGATCCATATGTGGTTTGTGGAAAGAACACACATGCAATGAACACGGGTGGATCCATATGTGGTTCATGACAGGAACACACATGCAATGACATTGGTTGATCCATATGTGGTTTGTGACAATAACACACATGCAATGACATTGGTTGATCCATGTGTGGTTGTGGAAAGAACACACATGCAATGACTCAACTGGGTCCATGTGTGGTTTGTGGAAAGAACACACATGCAATGCCATTGGTTTATGCATGTGTGGTTTGTGGAAAAGAACACACATGCAATGAACACTGGTGGATCCATAAGTGGTTTGTGGAAAGAACACACATGCAGTGAACACTGGTGGATCCGTATGTGGTTTGTGAAAAGAACACACATGCAATGACTCTGGTGGATCCATGCGTGGTTTTTAGAAAGAACACACATGCAATGAACACTGGTGGATCCATGTGTGGTTCATGATAGGAACACACATGAAATGACATTGGTTGATCCATATGTGGTTTGTGACAATAACATACATGTAATGACATTGGATCATCCATGTGTGGTTGTGTAAAGAACACACATGCAATGACTCAAGTGGGTCCATGTGTGGTTTATGGAAAGAACACACATGCAATGCCATTGGTTTATGCATGTTTGGTTTGTGGAAAAGAACACACATGCAATGAACACTAGTGGATCCATAAGTGGTTTGTGGAAAGAACACACACGCAGTGAACACTGGTGGATCCATATGTGGTTTGTGAAAAGAACACACATGCAATGACTCTGGTGGATCCATATGTGGTTTGCGGAAAGAACACACATGCAATGACTCTAATGCTGGTTTTAGTATAGGAACACACATGCAATGACTCTAGTGCTGGTTTTAGTATAAAAACACACATGCAATGACTCTAGTGGGTCCATATATGGTTTGTGAAAAGAACACACATGCAATGACTCTAGTGGATCCATATGTGGTTTGTGGAAAGAACACACATGCAATGACCACTAGTTGATCCATATGTGGTTTGTGGAAAGAACACACATTCAATGACACTTGTTGATCCATATGTGGTTTGTGGAAAGAACACACATGCAATGAATCTGGTGGATCCATGTGTGGTTTGTGAAAAGAACACACATGCAATACCATTGGTTGATCCAACTGTGGTTTGTGAAAAGAACACACATGCAATGCCATTGGTTGATCCATGTGTGGTTTGTGGAAAGAACACACATGCAATGCCATTGGTTGATGCATGTGTGGTTTGTGGAAAAGAACACACATGCAATGAACATTGGTGGATACATAAGTGGTTTGTGGAAAGAACACACAAGCAGTGAACACTAGTGGATCCATATGTGGTTTGTGAAAAGAACACACATGCAATGCCATTGGTTGATCCGTATGTGGTTTGTTAAAAGAACACACATGCAATGACTCTAGTGGATCCATATGTGGTTTGCTGAAAGAACACACATGCAATAACTACTGGTTGATCCATATATGGTTTGTGAAAATAACACACATCTAATGACATTGGTTCATCCATGTGTGGTTGTGTAAAGAACACACAAGCAATGACTCAAGTGGGTCCATGTGTGGTTTATGGAAAGAACACACACGCAATGCCATTGGTTTATGCATGTGTGGTTTGTGGAAAAGAACACACATGCAATGAACACCAGTGGATCCATAAGTGGTTTGTGGAAAGAACACACACGCAGTGAACACTGGTGGATCCATATGTGGTTTGTGAAAAGAACACACATGCAATGACTCTGGTGGATCCATATGTGGTTTGCGGAAAGAACACACATGCAATGACTCTAATGCTAGTTTTAGTATAGGAACACACATGCAATGACTCTAGTGCTAGTTTTAGTATAAGAACACACATGCAATGACTCTAGTGGGTCCATTTGTGTTTTGTGAAAAGAACACACATGCAATGACTCTAGTGTATCCATATGTGGTTTGTGGAAAGAACACACATGCAATGACCACTAGTTGATCCATATGTGGTTTGTGGAAAGAACACACATTCAATGACACTTGTTGATCCATATGTGGTTTGTGGAAAGAACACACATGCAATGAATCTGGTGGATCCATGTGTTGTTTGTGAAAAGAACACACATGCAATACCGTTGGTTGATCCATCTGTGGTTTGTGAAAAGAACACACATGAAATGCCATTGGTTGATCCATGTGTGGTTTGTGGAAAGAACACACATGCAATGCCATTGGTTGATGCATGTGTGGTTTGTGGAAAAGAACACACATGCAATGAACATTGGTGGATCCATAAGTGGTTTGTGGAAAGAACACACAAGCAGTGAACACTAGTGGATCCATATGTGGTTTGTGAAAAGAACACACATGCAATGCCATTGGTTGATCCGTATGTGGTTTGTTAAAAGAACACACATGCAATGACTCTAGTGGATCCATATGTGGTTTGCTATAAGAACACACATGCAATAACTACTGGTTGATCCATATATGGTTTGTGACAATAACACACATCTAATGACATTGGTTCATCCTTGTGTGGTTGTGTAAAGAACACACAAGCAATGACTCAAGTGGGTCCATGTGTGGTTTATGGAAAGAACACACACGCAACGCCATTGGTTTATGCATGTGTGGTTTGTGGAAAAGAACACACATGCAATGAACACCAGTGGATCCATAAGTGGTTTGTGGAAAGAACACACACGCAGTGAACACTGGTGGATCCATATGTGGTTTGTGAAAAGAACACACATGCAATGACTCTGGTGGATCCATATGTGGTTTGCGGAAAGAACACACATGCAATGACTCTAATGCTGGTTTTAGTATAGGAACACACATGCAATGACTCTAGTGCTGGTTTTAGTATAAGAACACACATGCAATGACTCTAGTGGGTCCATTTGTGGTTTGTGAAAAGAACACACATGCAATGACTCTAGTGTATCCATATGTGGTTTGTGGAAAGAACACACATGCAATGACCACTAGTTGATCCATATGTGGTTTGTGGAAAGAACACACATTCAATGACACTTGTTGATCCATATGTGGTTTGTGGAAAGAACACACATGCAATGAATCTGGTGGATCCATGTGTGGTTTGTGAAAAGAACACACATGCAATACCGTTGGTTGATCCATCTGTGGTTTGTGAAAAGAACACACATGCAATGCCATTGGTTGATCCATGTGTGGTTTGTGGAAAGAACACACATGCAATGCCATTGGTTGATGCATGTGTGGTTTGTGGAAAAGAACACACATGCAATGAACATTGGTGGATCCATAAGTGGTTTGTGGAAAGAACACACAAGCAGTGAACACTAGTGGATCCATATGTGGTTTGTGAAAAGAACACACATGCAATGCCATTGGTTGATCCGTATGTGGTTTGTTAAAAGAACACACATGCAATGACTCTAGTGGATCCATATGTGGTTTGCTGAAAGAACACACATGCAATAAGTACTGGTTGATCCATATATGGTTTGTGACAATAACACACATCTAATGACATTGGTTCATCCATGTGTGGTTGTGTAAAGAACACACAAGCAATGACTCAAGTGGGTCCATGTGTGGTTTATGGAAAGAACACACACGCAACGCCATTGGTTTATGCATGTGTGGTTTGTGGAAAAGAACACACATGCAATGAACACCAGTGGATCCATAAGTGGTTTGTGGAAAGAACACACACGCAGTGAACACTGGTGGATCCATATGTGGTTTGTGAAAAGAACACACATGCAATGACTTTGGTGGATCCATATGTGGTTTGCGGAAAGAACACACATGCAATGACTCTAATGCTGGTTTTAGTATAGGAACACACATGCAATGACTCTAGTGCTGGTTTTAGTATAAGAACACACATGCAATGACTCTAGTGGGTCCATTTGTGGTTTGTGAAAAGAACACACATGCAATGACTCTAGTGTATCCATATGTGGTTTGTGGAAAGAACACACATGCAATGACCACTAGTTGATCCATATGTGGTTTGTGGAAAGAACACACATTCAATGACACTTGTTGATCCATATGTGGTTTGTGGAAAGAACACACATGCAATGAATCTGGTGGATCCATGTGTGGTTTGTGAAAAGAACACACATGCAATACCGTTGGTTGATCCATCTGTGGTTTGTGAAAAGAACACACATGCAATGCCATTGGTTGATCCATGTGTGGTTTGTGGAAAGAACACACATGCAATGCCATTGGTTGATGCATGTGTGGTTTGTGGAAAAGAACACACATGCAATGAACATTGGTGGATCCATAAGTGGTTTGTGGAGAACACACAAGCAGTGAACACTAGTGGATCCATATGTGGTTTGTGAAAAGAACACACGTGCAATGCCATTGGTTGATCCGTATGTGGTTTGTTAAAAGAACACACATGCAATGACTCTAGTGGATCCATATGTGGTTTGTGGAAAGAACACACATGCAATGACCACTAGTTGATCCATATGTGGTTTGTGGAAAGAACACACATTCAATGACACTTGTTGATCCATATGTGGTTTGTGGAAAGAACACACATGCAATGAATCTGGTGGATCCATGTGTGGTTTGTGAAAAGAACACACATGCAATACCATTGGTTGATCCATCTGTGGTTTGTGAAAAGAACACACATGCAATGCCATTGGTTGATCCATGTGTGGTTTGTGGAAAGAACACACATGCAATGCCATTGGTTGATGCATGTGTGGTTTGTGGAAAAGAACACACATGCAATGAACATTGGTGGATCCATAAGTGGTTTGTGGAAAGAACACACAAGCAGTGAACACTAGTGGATCCATATGTGGTTTGTGAAAAGAACACACATGCAATGCCATTGGTTGATCTGTATGTGGTTTGTTAAAAGAACACACATGCAATGACTCTAGTGGATCCATATGTGGTTTGCTGAAAGCACACACATGCAATAACTACTGGTTGATCCATATATGGTTTGTGACAATAACACACATCTAATGACATTGGTTCATCCATGTGTGGTTGTGTAAAGAACACACATTCAATGACACTTGTTGATCCATATGTGGTTTGTGGAAAGAACACACATGCAATGAATCTGGTGGATCCATGTGTGGTTTGTGAAAAGAACACACATGCAATACCATTGGTTGATCCATCTGTGGTTTGTGAAAAGAACACACATGCAATGCCATTGGTTGATCCATGTGTGGTTTGTGGAAAGAACACACATGCAATGCCATTGGTTGATGCATGTGTGGTTTGTGGAAAAGAACACACATGCAATGAACATTGGTGGATCCATAAGTGGTTTGTGGAAAGAACACACAAGCAGTGAACACTAGTGGATCCATATGTGGTTTGTGAAAAGAACACACATGCAATGCCATTGGTTGATCCGTATGTGGTTTGTTAAAAGAACACACATGCAATGACCCTAGTGGATCCATATGTGGTTTGCTGAAAGAACACACATGCAATAACTACTGGTTGATCCATATATGGTTTGTGACAATAACACACATCTAATGACATTGGTTCATCCATGTGTGGTTGTGTAAAGAACACACAAGCAATGACTCAAGTGGGTCCATGTGTGGTTTATGGAAAGAACACACACGCAATGCCATTGGTTTATGCATGTGTGGTTTGTGGAAAAGAACACACATGCAATGAACACCAGTGGATCCATAAGTGGTTTGTGGAAAGAATACACACGCAGTGAACACTAGTGGATCCATATGTGGTTTGTGAAAAGAACACACATGCAATGACTCCGGTGGATCCATATGTGGTTTGCGGAAAGAACACACATGCAATGACTCTAATGCTGGTTTTAGTATAGGAACACACATGCAATGACTCTAGTGCTGGTTTTAGTCTAAGAACACACATGCAATGACTCTAGTGGGTCCATTTTTGGTTTGTGAAAAGAACACACATGCAATGACTCTAGTGGATCCATATGTGGTTTGTGGAAAGAACACACATGCAATGACCACTAGTTGATCCATATGTGGTTTGTGGAAAGAACACACATTCAATGACACTTGTTGATCCATATGTGGTTTGTGGAAAGAACACACATGCAATGAATCTGGTGGATCCATGTGTGGTTTGTGAAAAGAACACACATGCAATACCATTGGTTGATCCATCTGTGGTTTGTGAAAAGAACACACATGCAATGCCATTGGTTGATCCATGTGTGGTTTGTGGAAAGAACACACATGAAATGCCATTGGTTGATGCATGTGTGGTTTGTGGAAAAGAACACACATGCAATGAACATTGGTGGATCCATAAGTGGTTTGTGGAGAACACACAAGCAGTGAACACTAGTGGATCCATATGTGGTTTGTGAAAAGAACACACGTGCAATGCCATTGGTTGATCTGTATGTGGTTTGTTAAAAGAACACACATGCAATGACTCTAGTGGATCCATATGTGGTTTGTGGAAAGAACACACATGCAATGACCACTAGTTGATCCATATGTGGTTTGTGGAAAGAACACACATTCAATGACACTTGTTGATCCATATGTGGTTTGTGGAAAGAACACACATTCAATGAATCTGTTGGATCCATGTGTGGTTTGTGAAAAGAACACACATGCAATAACATTGGTTGATCCATCTGTGGTTTGTGAAAAGAAAACACATGCAATGACATTGGTTGATCCATGTGTGGTTTGTGGAAATAACACACATGCAATGCCATTGGTTGATGCATGTGTGGTTTGTGGAAAACAACACACATGCAATGAACATTGGTGGATCCATAAGTGGTTTATGGAAAGAACACACAAGCAGTGAACACTAGTGGATCCATATGTGGTTTGTGAAAAGAACACACATGCAATGCCATTGGTTGATCCGTATGTGGTTTGTTAAAAGAACACACATGCAATGACTCTAGTGGATCCATATGTGGTTTGCTGAAAGAACACACATGCAATAACTTCTGGTTGATCCATATGTGGTTTGTGAAATAACACACATGCAATGACACTGGTTGATCCATATGTGGTTTGTGGAAAGAACACACATGCAATGACTCTGGAGGATCCATGTGTGGTTTGTGGAAAGAACACACATGCAATGAACACTGGTGGATACATATGTGGTTCATGACAGGAACACACATGCAAGGACATTGGTTGATCCATATGTAGTTTGTGACAATAACACACATGCAATGCCATTGGTTAATCCATGCGTGGTTTGTGGAAAGAGCACACATGGAATGACTCAAGTGGGTCCATATGTGGTTTGTGAAAAGAACACACCTGCAATGACTCTGGTGGATCCATATGTGGTTTGTAGAAAGAACACACATGGAATGAACACTGGTGGATTCATATGTGGTTCATGATAGGAACACACATGCAATGACATTGGTTGATCCATATGTGGTTTGTGACAATAACACACACGCAATGAATCTAGTGGATACATGTGTGGTTTGTGGAAAGAACACACATGCAATGAACACTGGTGGATCCATGCGTGGTTTGTGACAGGAACACACATGCAGTGACACTGGTTGATCCATGTGTGGTTTGTGGAAAGAACACACATGCAATGACATTGGTGGATCCATATGTGGTTTGTGGAAAGAACACACATGCAATGAACACGGGTGGATCCATATGTGGTTCATGACAGGAACACACATGCAATGACATTGGTTGATCCATATTTGGTTTGTGACAATAACACACATGCAATGACATTGGTTGATCCATGTGTGGTTGTGGAAAGAACACACATGCAATGACTCAAGTGGGTCCATGTGTGGTTTGTGGAAAGAACACACATGCAATGCCATTGGTTGATGCATGTGTGGTTTGTGGAAAAGAACACACATGAAATGAACACTAGTGGATCCATAAGTTGTTTGTGGAAAGAACACACACGCAGTGAACACCGGTGGATCCATATGTGGTTTGTCAAAGAACACACAAGCAATGACTCTGGTGGATCCATATGTGGTTTGTGGAAAGAACACACATGGAATGATTCTAGTGCTGGTATTAGTATAAGAACACACATGCAATGACTCTAGTGCTGGTTTTAGTATAAGAACACACATGCAATGACTCTAGTAGGTCCAGATGTGGTTTGTGAAAAGAACAGACATGCAATAACTCTAGTGGATCCATATGTGGTTTGTGGAAAGAACACACATGCAATGACCACTTGTTGATCCATATGTGGTTTGTGGAAAGAACACACATGCAATGACACTGGTTGATCCATATCTGGTTTGTGGAACGAACACACATGCAATGACTCTGGTGGATCCATGTGTGGTTTGTGAAAAGAACACACATGCAATGCCATTGGTTGATCCATGTGTGGTTTGTGAAAAGAACACACATGCAATGCCATTGGTTGATCCATGTGTCGTTTGTGGAAAGAACACACATGCAATGCCATTGGTTGATGCATGTGTGGTTTGTGGAAAAGAACACACATGCAATGAACACTGGTGGATCCATAAGTGGTTTGTGGAAAGAACACACACGCAGTGAACACTGGTGGATCCATATGTGGTTTGTGAAAAGAACACACATGCAATGACATTGGTTGATCTATATGTGGTTTGTGAAAAGAACACACATGCAATGACTCTAGTGGATCCATATGTGGTTTGTGGAAAGAACACACATGCAATGACACTGGTTGATCCATATGTGGTTTGTGGAAAGAACACACATGCAATGACTCTGGTGGATCCATGTGTGGTTTGTGGAAAGAACACACATGCAATGAACACTAGTGGATCCATATGTGGTTCATGACAGGAACACACATGCAAGGACATTGGTTGTGAAGGGTTCCGTAGCAGAAAACAAAAAAATTCTATCTACTCGAACACTAATACCAGGATCTATACTATGTAGACATAAGTAACGGAGAAGGAATACAGTATTCATACCTTTGGAGACAGAGGCACGCCTTACGCAGGAAGGCGTATATTGATGAAGACGAGCAGCACCCCAAGTGTGGTGCCTCCGAAGTTCTTTACATGTCCGGTGTAGGAGACGTCAACCGGACTCCGATCCAGCCGAGCAGCGGAAGAAGTAGATGCCAGATCGCAGATCACACGACGGTAGTGTGAAGGTGGATAACTCAACCACGAGGTCCTCCCCAATATTACGGAGAAGTCCTCAGCGTATGAGAGAGAGAATGAGAGGGAATGGGTGATTCCAAAGGGGTTGGGGGACCCCTATATATAGTGGGAAGGGGCGCACCACCCAGGGGCCAGGCAGTGTGGGACTAGTCCCCACACCCGCCGGCCACCTAGGGGCAGCTACCGGCCCTAGGTGGGCCCCATTGGGGCGGCCCACCAAGCCAAAGCCGGCTGGCCCCCACTCCCTAGGCGCCTTGCCCTATTGGGCCTCCCTTCGGGTGAGGCCCATTAGCAATATGGAGCCTTTAAATATAAAATAAAATATATTTTTAATATTAATTCTCCAATTAACATTCAAATACACATATTATATTATTTCTTCACTCCGGAACACCTTCCGGACCCCTTCCGATCTCCATCGGATGTTACCGAAACTATTCCGGTTTCTCTCTCTATTTCTCATACGATACCTCATCTACCCTAAGCGTCCCTACCCTTAAGCGTGACATCCTTCGGTTTGGAAACACTCCGGACATGATTGAGACCACTCTCACACCAATAATCAACAGAGGGACCTGGATGGCCATGTGACCCCCATGTGTTTCACGAATACAATCGCTCGAACCGTGAGATAGTCATTCCCCGTTCCCTTTGTCATTCAATACCTAATTCATCCGAGATTTGATCTTTGGTATCTCCATACCTTAGTTTGATCTCGTTACCGATGAACTTTTTTTCTTGTTCTCATGTCGTTGCATTCCGTGACCTAGTCACATGCTTGCAAGCTTCATTAATGCAATGCCACCGAGATGGCCACATGTATCTATCCGTTACATGGACTAGACAATTCCTGGTCTTGATATGTACTCCTCAACACATCCCTTCGGAAAACCCGAGTGGCATATTTTTGATCACCCTTTTACAAGATGATTCTTGATAACCATCAAAGCTTCTTCCAGAAATGGTGATTTGCATTACCTCATAGTCAAAGGATCAGGTTGCGAGGTTCTCTGTATTTTATCATCAATGGTGAACTTTGTCACTAGATCTCATTAAGACATAACGGTCGGATGTTTGTCTATCGTGTTATTCGACTAATAACATGACCTCATTGTCAGTTGGCATAAATGCCCATGATCTTGAAACACAGACCATCCTCATGACTAATGAACTAGTTCACTAGAGGTAAATAGAGACACGGTTTGTTTACATACCACACGTGTATTAACGTTTCGTATTAACACAGTTATATCACAGTATGAAATGTATTATGAACATATAGGAGATATATCAAATAATACACTTTATTATTTGCCTCTAGGGCATAACTCCTTCAGTCTCCCACTTGCACTAGAGTATAAACAAAACTAGTTTACAATAGGCAGGAACCTAACACCAATGGAATCTCGGTGTTGTTCGTGCTTTTCCTGATGGAGAGCTTTCGTCAAAGGATCTGCCACATTCAGTTATGTATCTACTTTGCAAATCTCGACTTCACCTTTGTCAACATTCTGACGGATGACGTGAAATCTAAGCTTGATGTGTTTGGCTGTGGAATGAGTTCTTGGTTCCCTTGCGTTTGCAATAGCACCCGTGTTATCACAATAGACCGTCATGGGGTCTTGCGCATTGGGAAAAACTCCTAGTTCGATGACGAAATTCCTCAGCCAAACAGCTTCATTTGTTGCATCAGCCGCAACAATATATTCAGACTCCATTGAAGATTGCACGACCACCGGCTGCTTCTTGCTCTTCCAGCTTACCGCCCCACCATTCACCAGGAACACAAATCCTGTTTGAGACTTTGAGTCATCATGATCTGAGTTCCAGCTCACATCCACGTAACACCTTACGTTTAGAGCTTCATCACTTCCTCTATAGATTAGGAACATATCCTTTGTTCTTTTCAGATACTTCAGGATATTCTTGACAGCTGTCTAGTGATCTGGTCCTGGATTACTTTGGTATCGGCTCATCAAACTAAGAGCCAATGCCACATCAGGTTGCGTACTTAACATTGCATACATGATAGACCCTATGGCTGAGGCATAGGGTGTGAAAGCCATTTTCTTTCTATCATTGTCCGTTACAGGACATTGAGTCATACTCAATTTGCAATTCTTCATCATGGGTGTGAAACCCTTTTTGGCGTTCTCCATTTTGAACCTCTTCAAAATATTTTCTATGTAAGTACTTTGACTCAATGCTATTAGGTTCCTTGATCTATCTCTATAGATCTTGATTCCTAATATATATGCAGCTTGACCTAGATCCTTCATGGAAAATTGGTTACTCAAATATGCTTTCATGCTTTTCATAAGATCCACATCGTTTCCCATGAGTAATATGTCGTCCACATATACTACTAAGAAAACAACTGAGCTCCCACTCGTTTTCTTGTAAACACAGAACTCTTGTTGGTTTTGGACAAATCCAAAACTCTTGATCACTTGATCAAAACGTTGGTTCTAGCTCCGAGATGCTTGCTTCAATCCATAAATGGACCGTTGAAGCTTGCATACCTTTCCAGCATCCTTAGGATTAACAAAACCTTCCGGTTGCATCATATACAACTCTTCATCAATGTGACCATTGAGGAACGCGGTCTTGACATCCATCTACCAAATTTCATAGTCGAAATGTGCAGTAATTGGTATTAAAATCCTGACAGCTTTGAGCATCACTACGGGAGAGTAAGTCTTGTCGTAATCAACTCCTTGAATTTGTCGAAGCCCCTTTGCAACAAGTCGAGCTTTGTGAACGGTCACATTGCCATTCGCATCTGTCTTTTTCTTAAAGATCCACTTATTTTCCACAGCCTTGCGGCCTTCTGGAAGATCTACCAAGGTCCAAACTTGGTTCTCATGCATGGATCCTATTTCTGATTTCATGGCTTCTAGCCATTTCTCGGAGTCAGAACTATCCATAGCTTCTTTATAGTTTGCAGGGTCTTCCTGTTCATCTAGGATGATAAACATTAGAAGACTACTTTACCAATCAGGAGAGGCACGAACTCTTGTAGACCTGCGAACCTTAGGAGTCTCGACGTTGTTGTTTTGACCATCATCAATGGGCTCTTCCTCCATGTTGGAGAGCGGTCTCGGAACAACTTCCGTTGCGCTACTCGGAATCTGGAGAGAAGGATCAACAATTTCATCTAACTCAATTTTCCTTCCACTAACTCCTTTAGCAAGAAACTCTTTCTTGAGAAAGGTGCCGGTTTTTGTGACAAACGTTTTGCCTTCGTCTTGGTTATACAAAGTATACCCAACGGTTTCCCTTGGGTATCCCACAAAGATACATTTTTCTGATTTGGGTTCGAGTTTGTCAGGCTGCAGTTTCTTAACATAAGCCTCACAACCCCAAACTTTCAGAAATGACAAAAAATGGCTTCTTGCCATGCCATATCTCATATGGGATTGTCTCCACAGATTTGGATGGTGCTCGGTTTAAAATAAAAGCGGCGGTTTCTAACACGTATCCGCAGAAAGACACAGACAAATTAGTTAAAGACATCATGGACCGCACACTATCTAATAGAGTTCGGTTACGATGTTCCGACACACCATTACGTTGTGGTGTTCTGGCTGGCGTAAGCTGTGGGACAATCCCACAGTCCTTCAAGTGCATGTTAAACTCATAACTCAAATACTCGCCTCCTCGATCTGATCGAAGATGCTTGATTTTCTTGTTAAGTTGATTCTCTACTTCTTTCTGAAATTCCTTGAACTTTTCAAAGGTTTCAGACTTGTGCTTCATTAAGTAGATATATCCATATCTGCTTAAGTGGTCAGTAAAGGTAACAAAGTAACGATAACCATTGCGTGTTGAGACACTCATTGGTCCACATACATCCGTATGTATGATCCCAAGTAGGTCTACAGCTCTCTCCACTATCTCGGAGAATGGTGTCCTAGTCATCTTGCCCATGAGGCATGGCTCACATGTATCAAGGGATTCAAAATCCAATGATCCTAGAAGCCCTTCTGAATGAAGCTTCTTCATGCGCTTTATGCCAATGTGACCAAGACGGCAATGCCATATGAACATGGAATTATCGTCACTATGCTTACAATGTTTAGCATCAACACTATGGATGTGTGTATCACAATCAAGATCAAGTAAGAATAAACCATCACATAGAGGAGCATGAACATAGAAAACATCATTCATATAAATTGAACAACCATTTGTTCCTGATTTAAACGAATAACGCTCTTGCAACAAGCAAGACCCACTCACAATATTCATACTCAATGCGGGTACATAATAGCATTTATTCAAGACCAATAATAATCCTGATGGTAGACGGAGATGCAGGGTGCCGACGGCCATCACTTCGACTCTCGAACCATTGCCGGCGCGCATCATCACCTCGTCCTTCCTCAGGCGCCTCCTACTCTGCAGATCCTGCTGAGAGTTACAAATGTGAGCAACAGATCCGGTATCAAATACCCAGGTGTTACTCCTGGCGCTTGTAAGGAATACATCAATAACATGTATATCATATATACCTTTGTCCGGGGTGGCTATCTTGCTAGCTCGCTTGTCTTCAAGGTACTTGGGGCAGTTGCGATTCCAGTGCCCATCCCCTTTGTAGTAGAAGCCCGAAGTGCCAGGCTTAGGGCCAGGCTTAGCAGTCTTTGAGGTGCTGGGAACAAACCTGCCATCCCTCTTAGACTTATTACCATTGCCTTTCCCCTTTTGCCTCGGTTTCTTAAAGTTGGTGGTCTTGTTGACCATCAACACCGTGTGCTCCTTCTTGAATTCAACCTCGGCAGTTTTGAGCATGGCGAACACCTCAGCAAGGTTCTTAGTCATCCCTTGCATGTTGTAGTTCATCACAAAGCTCTTATAACTAGGGGGCAGCGAGCTCCTCCGGGATTTTGCAATCCAGGGCGTTTAAGTGCTTAACGTAGCTAGACATTTTGACCACGTGCTCACTAATACTGCTGTGCTCTTCCATTTTAGCAGAGAAGAAGAGCTCGGAAGCATCATACCTCTCCGCACGAGCATGTGGAGCAAAGATGGCCTTGAGATCCTCAATGATCTCAAAAGCATTCATCTTCTCAAAACGCTTTTGAAGCTTTCGCTCCATGGCATAGAGCATTCCACTCTGGATGAGGGAGAAATCGTCCGCCTTGGACAGCTAGACATTCTTTTCGTCCTAGGAGGCGGAGTCTGCAGGCTTAGCCGGAAGCTCAGCCTCAATGACACAAGTTAACTTGTAGGGGACTAGGAGGATCCTAAGATTGCGGAACCATGCAGTGAAGTTGGTTCCATCAGTTTTCAGCTTGTCCTTCTCGAGGAAAGTGCTAAGGTTGAAGGTGGGTGGGCAAGACATCTATAAAGGATTTGCAAAGTATTTAGACTATGTTCATAATAATGAGTTCAAGTTTTAACTAAAAGAACTCCCACTTAAACGAACATCCCTCTACTCGTTCAGTGATCACATGATCCATATCCTCTGCACCTCCCCCGATCGTCATGGCCATCAATGCAGTATCAAAGGTGGACATTCCCTAATGTTTATCACATCAACCATGTGATTCATGCTCGACCTTTAGGTCTCTTGTATTCCGAGGCCACGTTTCTCTAACGTGCTAGGCTCGCTAGTCCTAACTTGTGTGTATTCGTAGTGCAACATGGCTTACACCCACTGTATGCGAACGTAGATATGTCTGACCCCTACTCACCGCAGGGCGCCTCATACTGAAGAACTTTCTTGGTGGTGCACACACAAGGGAAATATGATAACTGGAATACTATGAGGGATTATCTCATTATGCTACCGTCTAATATAAGCATATCAACATAATAAGTAATACTTCAAAAGTAAAGTGTTATGCCATGGTTATAGCTTTATGATCATCGTCAATAGCTTCAATGAGAGTTTCACAAACTTGTCATTGCCATGTTATAATACTTGCCCCTATGAAATAATAAAGATAGACGCTTCTATATTATCTATTGCATGTTTTACATGGCTTTAGGGCTTTCGCAGTAGAACCCCTTCCCACCTACGAACGTCGAGCCACAACATTGATTCAATGATTGCCATTATTCTTCCCTTTTCAGGGCCCTCTAGTGTCAATGCCATATCAACTACTATAGAGAGACAAACACACCCTAGGCCACTTTGATTTGTGGACCAGTCACGTGAATCACCACGTGAGGTCGGTTGGGGGACGCTTCATCAAATAGTGCCACAATATTAACAATAATATTAAAGAGGGTAGCAACTAGAGAATCAATGCCCACATATCTCTATGTGTTCTATCCGTATGACATGTCTACCCATAGACCCGCTCTGATACCACTGAAGGGTTCCGTAGCAGAAAACAAAAAATTTCTATCTACTCGAACACTAATACCAGGATCTATACTATGTATACATAAGTAACAGAGAAGCAATACAATATTCATACCTTTGGAGACGGAGGCACGCCTTACGTAGGAAGGCGTATATTGATGAAGACGAGCAACACCCCAAGTGTGGTGCCTCTGAAGTTCGTCACACGTCCGGTGTAGGAGACGTCAACCGGACTCCGATCCAGCCGAGCAGCGGAAGAAGTAGATGTCGGATTGCAGATCACACGAAGGTAGTGTGAAGGTGGAGAACTCAACCACGAGGTCCTCCCCAATATTACGGAGAAGTCCTCAGCGGATGAGAGAGAGAATGAGAGGGAATGGGTGATTCCAAAGGGGGAGGGGGGACCCCTATATATAGTGGGAGGGGGCGCACCACCTAGGGGCCAGGCGGTGTGGGACTAATCCCCACACCGCCAGCCACCTAGGAGCAGCCGTCGGCCCTAGGTGGGCCCCATTGGGGAGCCCACCAAGCCTAGGCCGGCGGGCCCCCACTCCCTAGGCGCCTTGCCCTATTGGGCCTCCCTTCGGGTGAGGCCCATTAGCAACATGGAGCCTTTAAAAATGAAATAAAATATATATTTAATATTAATTCTCCAATTAACATTCAAATACACATATTATATTATTTCTTCACTCCGGAACACCTTCCGAACCCCTTCGGATCTCCATCGGATGTTACCGAAACTATTCCGGTTTCTCTCTCTATTTCTCATACGATACCTCATCTACCCTAAGCATCCCTACCCTTAAGCGTGACATCCTTCGGTTCGGAAACACTCCGGACATGATTGAGACCACTCTCACATTAATGATCAACAGAGGGACTTGGATGGCCATGTGACCCCTATGTGTTTCACGAATAGAATCGCTCAAACCGTGAGATAGTCGTTCCCTGTTCCCTTTGTCATTCGATACCTAATTCATCCGAGATTTGATCGTCGGTATCTCCATATCTTAGTTCGATCTCGTTACCGATGAGCTTGTTTTCTCGTTCTCATGTCGTTGCATTCCGTGACCTAGTCACATGCTTGCAAGCTTCATTAATGCAACACCACCAAGATGGCCACATGTATTTGTCCGTTACATGGACTAGACAAATCCTGGTCTTGATATGTACTCCTCAACACATCCCTTCGGAAAACCTGAGTGGCATCTTTTTGATCACCCTTTTAGGAGATGATTCTTGATAACCATCAAAGCTTCTTCCGTAAATGGTGATTTCCATTACCTCACAGTCAAAGGATCAGGTTGCGAGGTTCTCTCTGTTTTACCATCAATGGTGAACTTTGTAACTAGATCTCATTAAGACAGAATGGTCGGATGTTTGTCTATCATGTTACTCGACTAATAACATGACCTCATTGTCAGTTGGCATAAATGCCCATGATCTTGAAACACAGACCATCCTCATGACCAATGAACTAGTTCACTAGAGGTAACTAGAGACACGGTTTGTTTACATACCACACGTGTATTAATGTTTCGTATTAACACAGTTATAGCACAGTATGAAACGTATTATGAACATATAGGAGATATATCAAATAATACACTTTATTATTTGCCTCTAGGGCATAACTCCTTCAGGTTGATCCATATGTGGTTTGTGACAATAACACACATGCAATGCCATTGGTTAATCCATGTGTGGTTTGTGGAAAGAACACACATGGAATGACTCAAGTGGGTCCATATGTGGTTTGTGAAAAGAACACACATGCAATGACTCTGGTGGATCCATATGTTCTTTGTAGAAAGAACACACATGCAATGAACACTGGTGGATTCATATGTGGTTCATGATAGGAACACACATGCAATGACATTGGTTGATCCATATGTGGTTTGTGACAATAACACACATGTAATGACTCTGGTGGATACATGTGTGGTTTGTGGAAAGAACACACATGCAATGAACACTGGTGGATCCATGTGTGGTTTGTGACAGGAACACACATGCAGTGACACTGGTTGATCCATGTGTGGTTTGTGGAAAGAACGCACATGCAATGAACACTCGTGGATCCATATGTGGTTCACGACAGGAACACACATGTAATGACATTGGTTGATCCATATGTGGTTTGTGACAATAACACACATGCAATGCCATTGGTTAATCCATGTGTGGTTTGTGGAAAGAACACACATGCAATGACTCAAGTGGGTCCATATGTGGTTTGTGAAAAGAACACACATGCAATGACTCTAGTGGATCCATGTGTGGTTTGTAGAAAGAACACAAGAAAATGAACACTGGTGGATCCATGTGTGGTTCATGACAGGAACACACATGCAGTGAACACTGGTGGATCCATATGTGGTTTGTGAAAAGAACACACATGCACTGACTCTGGTGGATCCATGTGTGGTTTGTGCAAAGGACACACATGCAATGACTCTAGTGCTGGTTTTAGTATAAGAACACACATGCAATGACTCTAGTGCTGGTTTTAGTATAAGAACACACATGCAATGACTCTAGTGGGTCCATATGTGGTTTGTGAAAAGAACACACATGCAATGACTTTAGGGGATCCATTTGTGGTTTGTGGAAAGAACACACATGCAATGACCACTTGTTGATCCATATGTGGTTTGTAGAAAGAACACACATGCAATGACATTGGTTGATTGATGACCAACAAGTATAGGGGATGTATCGTAGTATTTTTGAGGGAAGTGAAACCCAATTTATTGATTCGACACAAAGGGAGCCAAAGAATATTTATAAGCCTTAACAACTGAGTTGTCAATTCCGCTTCACTTGGAAACAATCTTGCTCCCAGCAGTTTATCAGTAGCAACAGTTTTGTAGTAGGAATAGCAAAGTAGCAGAAGTAGTAAAGTAAAGACAGCAGTAACAATAGCAATAAACAGTAAGATTCGAGTGTGGTAGGCATAGGGATGGATGGACAGGCGTTGCATGGACAAGACAATTGACATAGCAATCAGAACATAGGGCAATTGTAGATAAATATAATAAAGCATCCAATTACTAGATAATCCTAGGCATGTGTTCCATATATAGTCATACGTGCTTGCAATGAGAACTTGCACAGCATCTTTTGTCCTGCTAGCCCGTTTGCAGCGGGGCCTCACGGGAACTACTGACAATTAAGGTGCTCCTTTTAATAGAGCACCGGAGCAAAGCATTAACACTCCGTGAACACATGTGATCCTCACAACAAAGCCATTCCCTCCGGTTATCCCGATTTCTGTCACTTCGGGGCCATTGGTTCCGGACAACAATGTGTGTATACAACTTGCAGATAAGACCATAAACAATACTATCATAATGAATAAATAACATGTTCAGATCTGAAATCATGGCACTCGGGCCCTAGTGACAAGCATTAAGCACAACAAGTCGCAACAAAGTTATAAAGCACAAATAAAAGATACTAGGCACCATGCCCTAACAATCTGATGCAATTACATGAACGATCTCATCCAATCCCTACCATCCCCATAGCCTATAGCGGGGGATTACTCACTCATAGATGGGGGAAACATGGATGGTCGATGTAGAAGCGATGGTGATGATGATGGCGATGATCTCCTCCAATTCCCCGTCCCGGCAGGGTGCCAGAACGGAGTTTCTGGTGCTGTTTCGTGGAATCTGGTGGTGGCGGCAGAGCAGAACTCCTTCTGGAAAAATGTCGAAGCCCCCAGAGTTTTTAGGTTAGAAGGCTTCTTATAGGTGAAGAGGGAGACCGAGGGCGTGCCTGGGGGGCCCACACCACCCCCTGGCGCGGCCTGGCCTGGCCTGGCCCGCGGCACCAGGTGGTGTGGCCACCCCTTGGCTCTTCTCCGTCTCGTATTCTGGCTCCTGGAGTCTCCGGGTGAAATAGGATTTTTGGCATATTTTTCGGGATTTTTCCTGATAGTTGATTTTCTGCACAAAAAAGTAGACACCAAGGCAATTCTGCTGAAAACAGCGTCAGTCCGCGTTAGTTGCATCCAAATCACACAAGTTTAGAGGAGAAACAATAGCAAAAGTGTTCGAGAAAGTAGATACGTTTTGGACGTATCAACTACCCCCAAGCTTAGCTTATTGCTTGTCCTCAAGCAATTCAGTTGAAAACTGAGTGCGATAAAAGAACTTTCACGAACACATTTGCTTCATATGATGTAAATATTCTTAGCAATGTGATCAACTACTTAGACAGTTCATAATAAAGAGTATTCAACTAAGTTTACTTAATAGGCATTGCAAGCTATGAAGAGATTCCAACTCAAAAATAATAAGTAGCATGAAGCATAAACATAAGCAACATTACAGTGCTCATAAAAAGGTATGATAGAGTGGTATCTCGCTGGCCTTTGATTATGAATGTCAAGGCACCTCTGAAGTTCAAGTGATGACTAGAAGTAAAGATATCAAAGATACAAGCATCAAAGTCATAACACAAATAATCAAGTAATGGGACAAGCACAAAGAATGACAACTATGCTCTCAAGAAGGTGCTCAAAGAATATATGGAGACTCAACAAGTAAAGGAAAAGGTTTTGAATAATATTGAAAGGCTTCCAAATGCTGAAAGTATGTTACTCATTAGCTTTGAGCTCTCATTGCCCCTATCATAAGCATCTTTAATGTGGTTAAGGTGAAAGTGAGGTCCAATCTGAGTTATATGCTTGACAGACTATAAACTGAAAATCCCATGTCCCTTGAGTACGAGGGCCGCTCCTCATGCTACTCAACTTTAGTTACCGGTAAGTTCTTCTCATTGTAAATATGTGCGTATCATAGAGAACCGCAAACGGGGTACCCCTTGCCTGATGATACGGAAGAATCCCCATACCAAAATGACAAGGCAAGCAGACAATGAGTATCTCAGCAGTCTTCTTATTTGCCATGGGAAAATGGTGCTTTTTTATCTCTTTCCTCTTTTCATAAATCTCTTTTTTTCTTTTTCTTAATAGCTACCTCTCTTTTTTTATAAGAAGAATGCTTCATAGATATCATTATGGTTACGCTGCAGGTTTCCACCATGTCAGCATGGATTAGACCAGCGGCCCAGGCGTTTCACACATACATAACTCCATGGACTTACAAGCTCCCCTTTTATTTCACACCGACAACATCTGCAAACAAAAGAGCAAGGTATCAACTGGGTATATATTTACAAGTGTTGAAAGCGTTCCACGTGACAGCACGGTTCTGCTAATCCCTAGCCTATAATTTGCAAGCATATAACTTTCATGGAGAGTCACAATGGTTCAGGTTTATTAAGTGCAGGAAATAAAGTGTGCCATCAAGTTCATGAGAGCTTTACTAACTAACTTTCTGATAACAAGCAAACATTTTATTCGGAAGAAAACAAGGCATATTGAATACGCACGGAAATAGCAAATGATGCTAATAGGTAGGTATGGTGGACACTTTGGCAATATTTGGTTTAAGGGAGTTAGAAACATGAGTAAAACACTAAGTGGAAGTGAAGGCTAGCAATAGTAAGGGAGCGACAAACGAGAGAGCAATAGCTATCATAATCATGCTTGCAACAAAACATGACTACTCATGGCATGAAAGTGATTCAAGATCCTCAAGGCAAAATAATTCATCGAGGATTAACTGATTATTTGAGTCATGTGCATGCGTGAGCATGTGCCAAGTCAATTCAAATGAAACATTCAGAGGAGGATACCATAGAGTCATACCAAGTTATGAATAGAATAATTCAAGCAAACATCCACAAGACATTCTACAAACTATTAGCAAGTTGGAGCTAATCATACGAAAGCAAGAACTACTAAGCATCCAAAGATAACATACACCTTACATGAACAGACTAAGCATGCCCACAGTGATGAGTATATGTACAAAAATGAAAACAAATAGAGTTCGTTACCAGCCTCTTACCATGCCTCAAGTTGTCATTAATCCTCATTATTGCTCTTCACTTGTGTGGCTTGAATAATAATATGAAACCAATATCCACTGAGGACTGATGAACCCTGTAGCAAACTCACAAAACCAAAGAAGAACGACAAATATTTTTGGTGTTTTCAATTTTTAAAACAAGAACCAAAGGGGAAAAACAAGCAAAGCAAAATCTTTTTGGGTTTTTCAAATAGTTCAAACAAAGAAAAAAGGAAAAACAAACCAAAGCAAAAAGAAGAAGCAAACCAAAGAGAAAGAACAGAAATATTTTTGGTCTTTTTGTGTTTTAGAAAGCAAAAGCAAAGAAAGAACGAAAACTAAAAAGAGAGTGAAACATGAATATACAAAGTACCGACGCAACATGATATGGAGATGAGTGTGATGCCGGCGTACCTTCCCCCAACCTTAGGCTTTTGGCCTAAGTGGGTATCAATCCATGTACGAATAGGGGTTCCAAGCAGGCAGATCTTGCTAAGAATGGTCATAGTTGGCCCATGGGAAGAAGAAGAAGCTCCCCAATCATAAGCAGGCTGCTGATATGAAGACTCTCCCTCATTCGAGGGCTGGACCAAATCATCCGTGACCTCCCTTCTAGTGTCCTACTCCAGTTGGGAGAGCTCTACCAAGTATGTGTCAAGCTCCTCCTCAGTGAGGGACCATCCTTCCCTGTTACCAAGGTTAAACAAAACAGGTGCAGGCAAAAGAACAACATGCTCGGGCTTGCTCTTTCTCCAACCAGCTTTGAGAAAATTTATTTCATAAGATAACTCACTCATACTAGCCCATGAGGAAACAAATTTATGCTGTATCTTGGAATTAAGATCAAGCCTCTCTATGGGAAACTGTAGGTCTAGATGATGAGGCACTAAACCATGCAATGCTAGTAAATGAGAAGCAATTAGGCCTCCACAAATTCCACCTTTCTCACGGTTAGCAGCAAGATGGAAAGCTATCAAAGCCCCTAAGTTGTAAGACATATCTCGTTTAAGAGCAGCAGAGATAAATGCTAGATCTTATGAATATAACTTATTGGTAGTTTTCCTAGCAAGAACACACTTGGCAACCAAGTAGGCAAAGTAACGAATAGAGGGAAGGTGAATGTTACAGATTTTTCCATTCTCTTTCGAGAAGCTGCTCCCTTGGCAAATTTCCGCGTATAAATCCATGAGTGGTTCAGGTCGCTCCTTAATCCTTCTGCATGATCCCCATTGAGGTACTTTAATAGCTGCGCAGAAATCATCAAGAGAAAGGTCGACAGCAATATTGTAAATTCTGTAATGGACCATGGGGTTAGGCAAAGAGTGACTAAATTGGAAGTCCTGCACCACAGACATGGTTAGCTTCACAAATTGACAAGGTTCATCTTCCAAAAAGTGCTGTAACCCTGCATTAGAAACCAAAGTGTGGAAGTCTTGGAGAATTCCTGCAGTTCTCATGAACTCAGAACATGGGTAAATGGAGGGAAAAACTTCCTCCTCTCGGTGGACCTTCATGATCTCAAGCACCCATAGTTCATGTTGGTTTAGCTGGTGCTCACTCATCTTCTATACTGAAATTTAAACACCTATTAAACAAGTGATTGCAAAGTAAATATAATGAAGGATTCTACTCATAGGGACTTGTAAGAGGCCTAAACACGCATCAAAACTATATCTCTAAGCATCAAACAAGCTTACAATCTCTCATAACCTGTCACCTACAACAGCAAAATACTCAAGATATAATCCACCAAACACAAATCTACTTGGACAAGGAGAGGAGTCACATACCAGGGAACAAATGCTCCAAATTTCAGCAACAAAGATGGGCTAAGCAAGGAGATCGAAAAAATCGAGAGCAAGCACAACAAGAACATGATTTTGAGCAATGAACTGGAGCTTACTCGGGAGAGAGAAGAAAGTGGCAGGTGAGAGAGTTAGTGGGGGGCCAGGGGTGGCCCACACCAGGGCATGGCGCCACCCAGGGCAGGCCACGCCACCAGGTGGTGTGCCTGCCTGGTGGGTCCCCCTGGTACCTCCCAGGTACTCCTCTGCCCCTTTTTTTCATGTAAAAATTTAATATGAATTTTCTGGAATTTTTCGAGACACTTTATTTTTGGGCATTTTCAGGCATAGAAGAATGATTTTCTGACAGACAGATTTTTTTTGGAAACATGATGCAAGGACAAAACAAAGCTAGAACTACAAAAGTTCTAAGACACTCTAACATGCAAGCAACTAATCAACAAAAAGAAAACTAAACAAAAGCAAAAACTAAAATGGATAGAATAGAAGTACACGGAAATATTCATAGTGAAAACATTGTTTTGTTCAATGAAATCCTTTTGTTAACAAGGTTGATCAGGTCTTGCTACCAAAACAATTCCATATGAGACAAAACTTTGTATTCCACTAATGATTATGTTACCTCAACCTTGATAGCAATGGTCCCAATCATAATAGTTTCAAATTTTTCTCTTGGTATGGGACAATATATTTCTCCAACTTGAATGCCCTCAACATGTTCAATTGAATTCAAACCATAAGTTCTTTCATCCTTCTTGGGGAAATAGACAGTATGTTCCTTGTTATTCACATTGAAAGTCACCTTTCCTTGATTACAATTAATAATAGCTCCTGCAGTATTAAGAAATGGTCTCCCAAGAATAATAGACATATTATCATCTTCAGGCATTTCAAGCACAAAAAAATCAGTTAATATCAAGCAGTTATGAGCCACTTGAACAGGTACATCCTCACATATACCAACAGGAATAGTGGTAGATTTATCAGCCATTTGCAAAGATATATCAGTTGGTATTAATTTTTCTAGTTGAAACCTCTTATAGAGAGAGAAAGGCATAACACTAACTCCAGCTCCCAAATCACACAAAGCAGTTCTAACATAACTGTTCTTAATAGAGCAAGGGATAGTTGGAATCCCTGGGTCTCCAAGTTTCTTAGGAACCTTACCATTGAAGGAATAATTAGCAAGTAAAGTAGAAATTTCTTCATTAGGGATCTTCCTTTTATTTGAGACAATATCCTTCATATACTTTGGGTAAGGAGGTAATTTAATAGCATTAGTAAAAGGAATTTGCAAGAATAAAGGTTTCATCCACTCACAAAACTTATTATAGTGTTCATCTTCCTTTGACTTGTGTTTCTTATCAGGGAAAGGCATAGGTTTTTGGACCCAAGGTTCTCTTTCACTACCATGTTTCTTAGCAATAAAATCTTCTTTGGTGTATTTAGTATTATTAGTGTGGTTTTCAGGTTCTTCCTCAACTTTCTCTTCATTAGGAGCTTCATTTTCTTCATTACCACTTTCAGTTTCAGCATCAGAGATAGATATACTATTAGGATCTAAAGCAGGTTTAGAGGGTTCTAAAACAGTTTTATGTTTCTTTTTCCTTTTCTTACGAGTAGAACCATTATTTTCAACTTGTTGAGAATCCTGCTCAATTCTTTTGGGATGCCCCTCATGATATAGAGGATCCTGGGTAGCAGCTCCACTTCTACTTCTAATTTCATAAGCATGTTTTTCTTTAGCAGCATTAACTAGTAAGTCGTTTTGCACTTTAACGAGTTGATCTATTTGAGTTTGAACCATTTCAAAGTGTTTAACAATCATTTTAACATCATTAGAGGTTCTTTCCACAATATCTTTCAACTCAACAATAGCTCTAGTGTTTTCCATTAGATGATTTTGCACCCTTTTATTAATCTTGCTTAACAATAAAGATATCGAATTCTTCTAAGCATTGATCAGGAGGTTTAGAGTGTTGGAGAGAGTGTACCTCAATAGTGGGTGAGTAGGGAATAGGCTTACATAATTCTTCTATAGGAGGTAAATTCTTGACATCTGCAGCTTTAATTCCCTTCTCCTTAAGACATTTCTTAGCTTCCTTCATCACTTCATCATTTAATTCAATAACTCCCCTCTTCTTTGATATTGGAATAGGCACCGGAATAGAAGGTTCAGGTACAATAACTTCAGGTATAGCTTGTTTAGGAGGAGTCCAATCTTCATAATTCTTACTTATTTTAGCCATTAATTCCTCAGCTTCCTTAGGAGTCCTATTCCTGAAAACACAATCAGCACAACTATCTAGGTATGTCCTAGATTCTTCGGTTAGTCCATTATAAATTTATCAAGAAGCTCATTCTTAGTGTTGGGTCCGCAGCATAGAAAACAAAAAATTTCCTACGGTGTGAACTACACGCCAAGATCTATCTACTAGGTACAAAGCAACGGGTGGACATACATCCAACGAGAACTTACACTCGTAGACAACGAGCTTTGTTAACGAGTAGGAACTCGCGGTTGATGTAGTCGTACACTTGCCGATCTCAAGATCATGATGAAGTCCAGCAGGTTCGGCTCCAGCACGTCCATCAGATCCAGCTCTAGCACCACCAAGTCCAGCACCGCAAAGCAGCGGTGTATCCGTGATCGCACACACGTCTGGTACCCCAACAACCTCCATCCCTCGCTCCAGCAAAGCAGCGGAAGCAGTAACTCCTTTCCAGATAAAGCCATCGGGAACATGTATCTCGCTAATCCAAGACCATGGGGAAATAATACTAGAGGGGGAGAGAGATCCTTCACAAGGAGGTGTGTGTGAGAAGTGAGGAGGGGGTGGCATTTTATAGGAGGAGGGGGTGCCCCTCCTTCATGGCCGGTGCATGGAGGAGGTGACCCTTCACCTCCTCCATTCATGTGGTGGTAACTCCCTCCACATAAATTTGCCCCTTCATATTCTCTTTTAAAGTCTCCACTTTAAATGCATTAAATTTCTCCAAATTTAATGCTCTCGCATTTAATAAAACTGTTTTATTAATTTTATTCAGAATTTTGTTAATTACTTTAATTAACAAACATTCACATAAAACCCCCTGCAACATTTCAATATTACATGCAGAACCAATTTCAGCAATTTCACCCAAAACAGTTTTGGTGTCTATTGAAATAATTCCAGCGCTTTCTTAAATCTTTATCTGAAACATATTTGCTCCAAATGGTGTCGGTATCCCTTAAGTGTGTCACCCTACGGTTCGCGAATAATGCAGACATGATCGAGACCCCTCTCAGATCAATAATCAGAAGCGGGACCTGGAGATCCATACGCTTGTAACTAAATCCCTTTGTCCCTCGATATATTACATGTCCGAGATTCGATCATCGGTATCTCCATACCTAGTTTGATCTCGTTACCGACATGTACTCTTTTCTCGTTCCCGTGATATAACATTCTAGTGATCACATCACTTGCTTGCAAGCTATTTCAATGTGATATCACCGAGAGGGCCCAGAGAATATCTATCCGTCATCTGGATTGACAAATTCCACTCTTGATCTATGAGCCTCAACATAACACCTTCGTAGTACTGAACCCATCTTTACAGTCACCCTGTTACGGTGTGCCGTTTGATGTTATCAAGATACTCTTCTGGTGTTAGCAATTAACATGATCTCATGGTCTAAGGATAAAGATTACTTCGTATGATGTTATAGCAATATAAACATAATGACTTGATCGTAATGCTATACTTCGGATGAATGTTCATCACATCATTCCACCAATGGTGTGACCTTGTTATTAACAACATCCAATGTCCATGATCAGGAAACCTTGATCATCTTGTTAATCAACAAGCTAGTCTATAAGAGAGGCATGACTAGGAACCCTTTTTGTTTATTAAACACACATGTATTGATGTTTCCGAATCAATACAATTCTAGCATGTAAAATAAACATTTATCATAAACATGGAATAAGAAAATAACCACTTTATTATTGCCTCTCGGGCATATTCCCTTCACTTAGGTAATGGACTTCCAGCTTGTGCATGAATCAAAGCACAAAACCTTGCCCAAGATTCAGGCAATACCTCTTTTTCTCCCTGTTTAAAATCAAAAAGTTCCTGCAAAATAGCATGTCTAGCACTAGGAGGAAAATATTTATGCAGGAAAGTACTAATCAAGCACTCAGGGCTATCAATAGATCCAGGAGGTAAATTACTAAACCAAGTTTTAGCTTCTCCTTTTAGTGAAAAGGGGAAAATCTTAGCAACAAAGTAAGTACGCATCTTAATATCATCAGAAAAGAAGCCACTCATGGTAGAAAGTTCATTCATATGTGCTACTGCACTTTCATTCTTAGTCCCACAAAAAGGTTCTTTCTCGACAATAGCTATGTAAGATAGATCGAGAGAGAAATCATAATCTTCATCTATAATGTTTATGGGAGAAGCAGCAAACTTAGCAATAGGAGACAATTTGGGTCTAATAGTACGCCTCTCAAGGAGACTCTTAGCAGCGCTCCTATTATGGGTGTTTTTACATTCTTTAATAAATTCATCGGTCATCTCAACATAACCATCTTCAGTATCATAACTTTCACTAGACTCAGGTGAACTAACAGGTGTGGTAGTGTCTTCATTAGGAGTTTCGATATTTTCAGCTATAGTTCTAGCCATCGTAGCATCTAGGAAAGGACCTAATGAACCGCTCTTATCAAGCATAGTAGAAGCAACATCATAAGCATCAGAGGTTTCCGATTCAACAGTAGTAGCAGTGTGTGTAGCATGTGTATGTGGTGGTGTAACGAGCTTACTTATAACAGATGGTGAATCAAGAGCAGCAGAGGTGTTCAGAACCGTACCTCTTCTTGTAGTGGATGGTAAAATAGGAAACTTGCCATCACGAGACTTACCCATGATGGATGGATAGCAGCGAACAATAGAGAATCCAAGTGAACTTGATAAATAAAGCTATGCTCCCCAGCAACGGCGCCAGAAAATAGTCTTGATGACCCACAAGTATAGGGGTGTATCGCAGTATTTTTGAGGGAAGTGAAACCCAATTTATTGATTCGACACAAGGGGAGCCAAAGAATATTTATAAGCCTTAACAACTGAGTTGTCAATTCATCTACACCTGGAAACAATCTTGCTCACAGCAGTTTATCAGTAGCAATAGTTTTGTAGTAGGAATAGCAAAGTAGCAGCAGTAGTAAAGTAAAGACAGCAGTAACAATAGCAGTAAACAGTAGGATTCGAGTGCGGTAGGCATAGGGATGGATGGACGGGCGTTGCATGGACAAGACAATTCACATAGCAATCAGAACATAGGGCAATTGCAGATAAATAAGATAAAGCATCCAAGTACTAGATAATCCTAGGCATGTGTTCCATATATAGTCATGCGTGCTCGCAATGAGAACTTGCACAACATCTTTTGTCCTGCCAGCCCGTTTGCAGCGGGGCCTCAAGGGAACTACTGGCAATTAAGGTGCTCCTTTTAATAGAGCACCGGAGCAAAGCATTAACACTCCATGAACACATGTGATCCTCACATCAAAGCTATTCCCTCTGGTTATCCCGATTTCTGTCACTTCGGGGCCATTGGTTCCGGACAACAATGTGTGTATACAACTTGCAGATAAGACCATAAACAATACTATAATAATGAATCAATAACATGTTCAGATCTGAAATCATGGCACTCGGGCCCTAGTGACAAGCATTAAGCACAACAAGTCGCAACAAAGTCATAAAGCACTAATAAAAGATACTAGGCACCATGCCCTAACAATCTGATGCCATTACATGAACGATTTCATCCAATCCCTACCATCCCCGTAGCCTACAGCGGGGGATTACTCACTCATAGATGGGGAAAACATGGATGGTCAATGTAGAAGCAATGGTGATGATGATGGCGATGATCTCCTCCAATTCCCTGTCCCGGCAGGGTGCTAGAACAGAGTTTCTGGGGCTGTTTCATGGAATCTGGTGGTGGTGGTGGAGCGGAATTCCTTCTGGAAAAACGTCGAACCCCCCAGAGTTTTTAGGTCAGAAGGCTTCTTATAGGCGAAGAGGGAGATCGAGGGGGTGCCTGGGGTCCCACACCACCCCCTGGCACGGCCTGGCCCGCGCCACCAGGTGGTGTGGCCACCCCTGGATCTTCTCCGTCTCGTATTCTGGCTCCTGGAGTCTTCGGGTGAAATATGATTTTTGGCATATTTTCCGGGATTTTTCCTGATAGTTGATTTTCTGCACAAAAAGTAGACACCAAGGCAATTCTGCTAAAAACAGCATCAGTCCGTGTTAGTTGCATCCAAATCACACAAGTTTAGAGGAGAAACAATAGCAAAAGTGTTCGGGAAAGTATATACGTTTTGGACGTATCATTGATCCATATGTGGTTTGTGGAAAGAACACACATGCAATGACTCTGGTGGATCCATGTGTGGTTTGTGAAAAGAACACACATGCAATGCCATTGGTTGATCCATGTGTGTTTTGTGAAAAGAACACACATGCAATGCCATTGCATGTGTGGTTTGTGGAAAGAACACACATGCAATGCCATTGCATGTGTGGTTTGTGGAAAACAACATACATGCAATGAACACTGGTGGATCCATAAGTGGTTTGTGGAAAGAACACACAACACTGAACACTGGTGGATCCATATGTGGTTTGTGAAAAGAACACACATGCTATGCCATTGGTTGGTCCATATGTGGTTTGTGAAAAGAACACACATGCAATGACTCTAGTGGATCCATATGTGGTTTGTGGAAATAACACACATGCAATAACCACTGGTTGATCCATATGTGGTTTGTGGAAAGAACACACATGCAATGACACTGGTTGATCCATATGTGGTTTGTGGAAAGAATACACATGCAATGACTCTGGTGGATCCATGTGTGGTTTGTGGAAAGAACACACATGCAATGAACACTGGTGGATCCATATGTGGTTCATGACAGGAACACACATGCAAGGACATCCAGAAGATGGCTATCGAGGAGGGTCACATGCCCCCGATCAAACCCAAGGAGCCCAAGGTCAAGGGGCTGGGCAGCAAGAAGTGGAGGAGGCGCCAGAGGGAGGAGGCGGAGGCCCTCATGGAAGAGGCCACGAGGGGCCACTGATCAGCTGTTGCTGCTGCTGTAAAGCAGCTTCTTTTGTCTTGTCTGTGTTGAACCTGTCAGTTGCTGCTGCTGCTGGCCAGCCTAATTGTCGAACCTCGTTAAGTACCGTACTATATAACCTATATTAGCTGCTTTATCTACATATGCTCTGTTTACTGAATTTATTTATGGTGCTGGTTTGTTTTGCTGCTCTAGATTTGCTACCAGATTGGGGAAAAACAAGAGCAAAAAGAACAATGAATGAAGAGAGAAGCTGCTCTAGATTCCCTACCTTTTTGGGCAAAAAAAACAAAACTGTTAGCGAGAGAGGGGAAAAGGCGCTCTTAAAAAGGCCAAATAACAAAAAAAACTTCCAATTTTGGCATCAGTGCGCACGTAACAGCCAAGCCTTTGACCAGACGGCACCCCCCTCCGAGCGCATGTGAGGGCTTCGGAATATCGGGAGGGAAAAAGTAAGGACAAACGAGACACAATGTTGCTATAGCTAAATCTGACAAAAAGCTGAAAATGGCTTTACCATGTAATTTGGCTAGAGCTCCACAATGTAGCTATTCTAAATCCCTAAACTATGTGGTGCGTTGAAACCTCATGCCTTTCCACCAACATGTGTGTTGCAAAGTTGCTTGATCGTGCATGCTTAAAAAGTGGCCTACACAGAAACTTATAGAAGCATGGGAAAACGAGCTTCAATTTGGCAAATTCTGGACAAAATAAAATTGCAAGCTTGGCACAATTGGCAGGCCTGATCGGCTGGGCGGCTGCCCCAGGGTGCAGGGATGCTAGGTACCTGTCTATGCTTACACTTCTTAAACTTGTTAGGAATAATAGTTGTACACTTCCTTCTGTCCTGTCACGTTACGTCGTGTTAGCACCACGCACCCGCTGTGGATCGGCAACGGGACGGTGGTCTACGTGACCGATCTCTGCCACGCCAAAGCCACGTCGCACACCCGTCCCATTGCCTATCGAGATGGACGCTGAATTTAATCTCTAGGATTGGAAACCAACTGTGGTCGCCCGGTTAAACTTGCTTCCACATGGGTATGACCGGAATATTGGTAAACGCAATTTAAGAATCGTCTTCCGTCTCCTCAGCACATCACTGTGCAAAAATCCCCAATTCATTCCTTCCTCCGCCCTCCGCCGCCGCCGCAGCCACTACAAGAACCATCGATGCTGCCGCAGGCACCGCCTCCGCCGGGCCATACCACCGCAACAAATCACTCCACCGCCATGCCTAGTCCCAGCCACCTCTACGGACCCTAGGCCACCGCCGCCGCATTAGCTGCTGCCATGGACGCAGAGTACGGCGTGTTCAGCGACGGGAGCGATTTCACCGACGAGTACACCGTCACCACCCATGGCACCACCAAGCTGACGATCGTCCACACAAATGCGTCAGCGGAGGTCGCCAAGGTCATCGCAATGTACAAGTGGTGGCTACAGGAGCCGATGGACAGGTACAAGATCGTCGGTCTTGACCTCGAGTATACCGGAGATAGGAAGAGGATGGCGCTTTTGCAGTTGTCCGTGCGCAACCACTGCCTCCTATACCACGTATGTAGGTCCAAATCTGTATGCCCGGAGCTTCGCGAGTTCCTACACAGGAGGGAGATCTACTTCGCCAGCGTCGACATCAAGAACGACACTCTGAAGCTAGAGCAGGATCTCCTTGTTCATGTTGTCAATCACGTCGATCTCCAACGTTTGTGGAGGTACCCGGATGGCGGTACGGGGAAAGACGGCATGGCTAGACTCGCTACCGACATCATCGACCGCGAGTACGTCGGCTTGAAAGTCAAGTTCCTGAAGCACCTGCACGAGCGATGGGAGTGGAGGCACCTGGATTACGATGCGATCAAGTACGCAGCCAGGGACGCGTATGTCTGCTACGAGATGCTCAACAGGATCTGGCGGGTGGGTGAGTGTGCTGTTTGCCACTACTAGTTTTGCATTTTGTTCCTAGTTTTATCTCGCCTGTATTTTATCTCGCATGTATTTTCTAAGCATTCTGTGTGGAAGAACCAAGCTCGTATGATCCCTGTGCTATTAGCTACTTAACCTATATGAATTACATTCCCCCTTTTGTATGCTCAACATTCATTCTTACAAATTATGTCTATGCCATTTGCATGCGGTAGAATCCAGTACTGACATGCATAAGGTGTGATATAGTCATAAGTCATAACCAAACCCATATTATAGCGAAGGATACAGTCATAACCAAACGCAAATTATAGTTCGACAAAGGTAATACACATGAGTTCGTAATTGCTCACATAGTGTACTTCTGAAATAACATGTTTTCATAAACATAACAAGCCCCATACAAACACAACAATCATGCACTAAAAGTCTACATCCCAGCCTATTGGAGAAGGCAACCGATCCCAGGATGCCTTTGATCGCTTGGCCTAGCTTGTAGATTCATCTACACTCCGGCATCTAGGGCAAACAACCTGCCTTGGTGGTGGTTCAATGATGCGATGCCTGGAACGAGATTTTATAATCTGGCGGTACAGCTCGTGGCTAACATACCCGCCAATTGCATCGTACTTTAGATTAGGTTCAAAAAGCGGCTTATCCTCCCAGTAATCGTGCCCTAAACGCCTCAACGAACATATCGGCAATTTTCCCTTCATGTCAGCGTACCATGGTTCGATGAGTTCGGAGGCATGAGCGGCCATCCCGGTCCTGTCGCCCTTCGTCCCTGGGATCCGGTAAATTTCCTAGATGTCCACTCTGCACTCCTTTGGGATTCTAATGTTGACAGTCGAGCTTTCAAGCAGTTTAGTGTCATTCATGACATCAACACTAGTAAATGTTATGTGTTGGTTCACGAGAAAGTCATGAAATAGATCCCTAATTCTTTCGCCCCACCTGCATGAAAATGAATTCAGACAAATAACATAGCAATAACTTTTGCAAACAGACGGTTCAGGAACAAAAAGACAGCAAAGTCTACCAGATCCCGTCAGCCCCCTTCTTGCAAAAAGGCTAGTATACGAGGACGTGCCCCTTCATGGAGAGTTGCACCATGCCGATCCTACGGTGATCGTGGCTGTACTCGAGGTCGAGACCTACAAACCTGTTTTCTTCGAACCGCAGCCAACTTGTGTAATTACTCAGAGTCTTCCTCACCGTCATAGGATCGGTGGTGTAGATGACTTTGATCTTCTTCCCTCCATGTACTTCTATGTCGAAGTGCGCAGTCGCTTGCCTACCGTCGTTTTGGATGTCCGAAAAGTCCATGACTACAGGCAAGAGGGAAAGGATATGGAGGAAGAGGGTGATGCCATGGCGGAGGAAATGGATGAGGCCATGGAGGAGAAAGACGATGAGGCCGTGGAGGAGGAAATGAGACGGAGAAGTGAAAGATTGGAACCGCCCTTACCAATATCTGGAATGGTGCACGACCATTCGTAGTAGGGTGAAGGTGGAGAAAAACGACGGTTTTACACGTCGACGCTAGTGCTTCCTAAAATTTGTTCTGTGCCACTTGCATGCGGTGGAATCGAGGTCTGCCATGCACGATCCAAATCAAACGTAGTCACGTTTGCGTGTGCCGACCTTCACTCACTGACAGGCGGGCCACACATTTCTCTCTCTTACGATTTATTTTTTCACTTCCTCTAGACGGTTCCGGTCCACGCCCTCAATAATTACGCCCCCCCCCTTCCTTGTCTTCCACGCGAACGAGAACCGGCGGCGGCGGCGGTTCCTCACCGGGCCACTCCCTACTCGAACAACTGCCCCATCCCTGATTCCATCCCCTCTCGAATCCATCCGCCTGCTAATCACAACGCCTCCATTAATCTACCGGATTCCAGACTCCATTTGCTGCTATGGATAGAGCTTGGGGGTAGCTGCAGGCTGAATCGAAAGGCATGCGATGACGATGCAGATGGCCAGGGCGAGCGCCACCGTGAGGATTGGGGATGGCCAAACCTCAGCGTCACGAACATGCACAGGATCACCACGGGTTTGGACATCATCTCTGCCGGCCGCCTCGCTCGCTACATCCCTGGCTACCGCTTCACGATGCGGGACATGGACGAACAACCGTTTGGCACGCCAAGCCTTCTTTACCCCGATACGAGCAAATGGCCAAATGACCGCGATGGCCGTGTAAGTTCCAGTATCTTGCTTACTGCTTTAGTCATATCGTTGATTTGTATGTGCTGAACTCTCATCGGAATCCTATGTTCCTTTCGTCGAACGTGTTGTGTGCACGCGTGGTTTGAACAAATTGAACCATTTAAGACTATTCTGTACGGCGGAAGCTCTGCTCGTACCTGATATTCTGGTATTTTTGCAGTGACACAGTCTTACTTTAGGTGATAGACGACTTGTCAATTTCGATTTGCAATGAAATGCCTGCTAGGTGATATTCTGTTTCCTAAAATAAAAACAAATAGATTAGACGATTTAAGGCTGTTATGCCCCGAGCTATTTATGATCATCGTCAGGAGTTTGTTCTGGGGGGCTCTGCTCCTACTCCATATATTGAGTATCTTCGTAGTGACAGAGGCATAATTTAGGCAATATCTGAAGAGACACTCGTATTTAGGCGATATTTTGTGTACTTTAATCTGAAGGTCCAGTTGTCAAATTGTATTTGCAATGGAATCAGGTGATTGTACCAACTGACAGGAAACTCTGCAGAATATTCATGCAAAACTGATGCTGCTGGATAAGTGGTCGGAATCAGTAGTGGTGAATATCAAGGAAGAAGAAGAGACAGAAATGGGAGATGACCAGAACTGGGTGGGTGGCAACAGCGAGTGGCTGGTCCTTTTATCCTAGGATGGGAGTACTTGGACTCCAAAAAATTTCTACAGATTGTTGAGACTTACATTGCCATCTTTGGAGGGTGTTGGCATTACTGCATTCAACAACGGGTGGCTGCCGCCCATTTACGAATTCGCTTACAGGTTCAACATGGCAGAACTTGAGCTCCTAAAGGTACAACTCCCACATAGCTAGTGGGAGGCGTGGAATACCTGGGAGTACGACCTCTTAGCGATGTTCGACAAGGCAATCACATTCATTAGATGCCCATAAGACAAGGAATGGACAGTCTTGCATGATGACTTCCTGCGGCCGGAGAAGTATGACGACACCGTCTTCACCTCCAGCTACTATTCGTACAAACCGCAACGCATTTATGTGGTCACTGAACCTAGCGGCGACGTGTGTGTTTGGGAGCCGTCCATTTGGGGTGAGTCGTGGTGTCATATAGCATGTAAAATCCCATTCAAAATTTTGCTTACTGACTGTAAGTAACACGCAGGTACCCACGCAGCCCCGTGCATCATTTCAGCTCCGGTCATCGAAGATGCAGTAACAGATGCTGAACTTGGGACACGGCACTGGTTCCTGGCACCTCTCGGAGGCGACACGAAACAGGATGTTGAACTCATGTGGATTCATATCAGGGGAGCACTAAACAACATTGGTGATACATTAGAACATATGGGACACAACTTTCTCCATACACATCGCTGCGGTGTCACGTTTTCTCGAGGTCCGCATGCCCATCCAAAGACCCAGTAGAGCAAGTCTGGAGCAGAGTCGACAATCTGAAGGGACAATCTGTGTTTCTTGGGATCAACTACCCTTTCTTTGTCGGAGCCCCTAGAGCTGTTGAACCTGTAATTGCTCATGCAGCCCTGGCTCCTAATGCTGCTGCTGCTGCTGGTGTTGGTGGTGGTGGAGCTGATGAAGAACTAGCTGTTGCTACTCCTGGTGAAGCTGACGAAATACTTGGTGATGCTGCTGCTGGTGAAGCTGACGAAATACTTGCTAATGCTGCTGCTGGTGAAGCTAACGAAATACCTGATGAGGCTGCTACTGGTTAAGTTGACGAAATACCTGCTGAGGCTGCTGCCGGAGTCTAGGAAGAACATGCTGGTGTTGTTGCTGAGGTGCCAACACTTCCAGTGTTTATAGCAGACTGTGTGTTTGCTGCACACTCACACGCCTATCATGTTGACACTCCAGATCTGACCTAGAGCCAAATCCATGTCGGGGGGTGGGGGCCTACAATTGGCTCATCAGTGGGGTCGTACGATTTGATGCAGAATGACAGACGACCAAACACAGCATTCTGGTTCGTTCCGAAGATACCACTAACTCCAGGGACCTAGTGCTCATACTGGCAGATCCAATAAACCATTTGTCTTTATCTTTATCATTAGTTACGCTTATTTGTGTAAAGACTAAGCTGTGCTTATTTGTGTAAGACTAAGTTAGGCCTAACTGCGTAATATTCAGTGAAGCCCAGCTTTTCTTTCCATGCCCATAACAACAGAATTGCAGCATAGAACATACAAAGGTAATGTGCATACTAGGAATTTTTGCTCATGATAACAACCACTTCAAGTAAATGATACATGGTGTACGCATTTGAACGCATCACTAGAATGTGCCACCTATTGATGATTGATGACATGGATCTAGCTTTTCTGCGCGTATTTGCATTGAATCACTCATTGATTTGTTCACATATTTTTTGGCAATGGCTGATGAACTCCACTCTCTTGGTAACATGCTTCATCAGCGAGCACTTGTTGATGCAATGCAAAGTACAGAACATGGTCGTCATCGTCATTCCATTTAGGTTCTCTATGTTTTGTCATCACGGAGCTACTAATTTCAAATGAAAATCTATTAAACAGCATATGTGTACATTGTTAGAGTATGCTATGGCCACGATACATACATGTTTTTCTACAATCACAAGAAGAAAACTTGATGCATTTTCACCTTGTTGGCGTTGTGCCGAACTGGGTGGATGTGTCTTTGGGGGTTCGGAGAGGAAGGCACCATGGCTGGTGCATTTGCGACCACGGCGACGGTGAGCTTGGCCTCCGGAGGAGGCCAACAGGACCGAGCATGGTCGACATGGTGACAGATCTCACCCGGGAATGAATTCCCATCCCCGCGCCGTGCCATGGGTGCGGCCATGGTCAGGGCGAGCTCCGATTCGGGATGGGGAGGAGAGCCAGGCCGAGAAAGTTCGTCCAAGTCCTAGCTCTGCGCCATGGCTGCGACCACAGATTGCCGCCCCGGAGGAAGAAGAAGACGCGTGAAGGATGCATGCGCCAACGCTGCAAGCCTACTTGGCAGCCACGACGGTAGCGACATAACATCGAAAGCTAACAGGGGGGCCCAACTTGACTGCCGTTAGCCTGATATTTTGTATGTAAACATAAAGTTGAATTCGTGCCAAAAAAGACCCTCTGAGTATTTGGCACGCCAACGTTGGGCAACGCAGCTGATTGTAAGCAACTTGGGTACCGCGTTGCCTAGCCACCCCAACTTTTGGACCGCAAAATGATATTCTCCAGGGTTTGGGGCACTTAGCTTTATTTATTCGTAGAATAGTACGAGGTATAATGTGTGGCTAAGTAGCCTGGCTGAATAACCTTATTTGTAAAGTAAAAAATGTCTACGGGTAGAAACGACGCAGTTGCGCGACGTTCCAGGGATTGGAGTATGCGAATCCGCTTTCTAGGTCTTTAAGGCAATAGGCGCCACCTAGGATTACTTCGGTAATCACATAAGGTCCTTCCCAAGGGGACTCGAATTTGAGGTGTCATTACTGCTTCAGTCGCAGGACCAGGTCTCCTTCGACGAAGGATCTAGGGCGTAGCCTTCTGGTGTGGTAGTTGTAGAGGTTTTGCTAGTAGATCGTGGATCTCTCCGCTGCAATCTCACGTGCCTCATCGAGGAGTTCGACGGAGTCTTCGAGTGCGAGAGTTGATTCCTTCTCGCTGTATGCAACCACCCATGGGGCTTTGTAGCGCACTTATGCGACTAGTACCGCTTCGGCACCGTGCACCATGAAGAACAGAGTGTAGCATGTGGCATTGTTTGGAGTTATGCGCAGGCTCCAAAGTACTAATTGCAGCTCATCTGGCCAGCAACCGGCGACTTGTTCGAGTGGCCGGAGAAGCCTTTTCTTGATTCCGCCGCAGATGAGGCTGTTGGCCTTTTCGACTTGACCATTTGTCTGAGGGTGGGCCACCTAGGCGTAGCTGATGTTTATTCCCAGGTTTTCACAGAATTCCCAGAACTCCTGGGAGGTGAAATTTGTCCCGTTGTCCGTGATGATGCTATGCGGCATTCCCAAAGTAGAAGACAATTGACTCGAAGAATTTGACGGTGCTGGCTCTCGATTGGTTTGTCACCGGCATGGCCTCAATCCACTTGGTGAATTTGTCGATCGCGACTAGGAGGTAGACGTATCCTCCTCGTGAGGATCTCTGGAGCTTGCGGACCATGTCGAGTCCCTATTGCGCGAAAGTCCAAGCCATGAGTATTGGCCTGAGCTCTGCACCAGGTGCGTGCAGTTTGTCCGCGAATCACTGGCAAGCGTTGCAGCGCTGGACGATGTCCTTGGCATCGCGCATGGCCGTTGGCCAGTAGAATCCATCTCGTAGAGCTTTGGCGACGAGGGCGCGATTGTCGGCGTGGTGCCCGCAAGTGCCTTCGTGTATGTCGAGGAGGATGGCCCTTCCGTCCCTGTTGGAGATGCATCTTTGAAGGACTCCTGTGATGCTGTGCTTGTACAGTTCGCCGTTGATGAGGGCGAATGCCTTGGATCGTCGCTTTATGTGACGCGCATCAGTCAGCTCATCTAGCAACCTCTTGCTGAGCATGTATGTGATGTATGGCTATGTCCAGGATGGCTCGATCATCATGACCTCCATGGGGCCTTCGAGTCCTATGTCAGGCTCCATGTTGTCGATTGCCATAGGCTCGCTCAGTGGCTTACCCCCCGAGTCCTTTGTCGTACTAGCTTTAGGCTTTGTAGCCTTTTCCTTGATGGAGCGCTCGCAGATGCGCTCTAGAAATACGCTAGGTGGCACTTGGGCGCAGGTGGAGCCAATGTTGGTGAGTATGTTCGCCTCCTCGTTTCCTTCACGGCCGACGTGTCGTAGCTCGCAACCGTCGAAATCCCCTTCGAGTGTGTTGTAGAGGTCACGGTAAGCGATCATGTTGTCACTCAGAGCATCACACTCATTCATTGTTTGGTTGACCACTAATTTGGATTCGCCATAGATGACGAGTCGCTTGGCGCTGCGGGCTTTTGCCATTCTCATTCCATGGATCAACGCTTCATATTCGGCTTCATTGTTGGAGGCTGTGAACTGCATTCGCAGAACATACCTCATCTTGTCGCCTTGGGGCGATGTCAGCATGACACCTACGCCAGCTCCTTCCTTGCGCTTGGATCCATCGAAGTGCATTGTCCATAGGTAGGACATATCTGGCTTGTCGGAGAGCTGGTTCTCCATCTAGTGCACGAGGAATCCGGGAGAACTTGCGATTTGATCGCGTCGCGCTTCTCGTACGTGATGTCTCATGGAGACAGTTTTATGCCCCAGAGCGCGACTCATCCGGTGGTGTCGGGATTATTGAGTATGTGCCCGAGCGGGGCGTCGTTCACCACTACAATTGGGTGCTCCTGGAAAATAGTGGTGCAGTCGCCTGGCGGTCATGAAGATGCCGTAGGCCAGCTTCTAGTAGTGCGGGTACCACTGTTTTGTTGGTGTGAGCACCTCGCCGAGGTACTAGACTGGGTGTTGTACCCCGTGGACTTTATTTTCTTCGGCTCGCTCCACCATGAGCACAGTGCAGACCACCTGGTTGGTGGCAGAGATATATAGCAGCAGTGGCTCCTTTTCGCGAGGCGTCACCAATATTGGCGAGGTGGACAACAGACGCTTGAGGTCTTCGAATGCTTCTTGGGCTTCGTCTGTCCACTCGAACTTGTCAGCTTTACTGAGAAGTTGGTAGAAGGGTAGTGCCTTTTCGCCCATTCGACTGATGAATCGACTGAGCACCGCGATTCGCCCAGCCAGCTGCTGGACGCCTTTACATTCTTTGGCTTCTCCATGGCTAGTATGGCCTTTATTTTCTTCGGGTTTGTCTTGATCCATCTCGTGGAGATGAGATTATTGGGTCCGCAGCATAGAAAACAAAAAAAATCCTACAGTGTGAACTACACGCCAAGATCTATCTACTAGGTACAAAGCAACAGGTGGACATACATCCAACGAGAACTTACCCTCGAAGACAACGAGTTTTGTCAACGAGTAGGAACTCGTGGTTGATGTAGTCGTACACTTGCCGATCTCAAGATCGTGAGGATGTCCGAGCGCCGCAACTCAGCAACGCATCCGTACTCGCACACACGTTCAAGCCACCGGACAACCTCCACCTCCTCGCTCCAGTGATCCAGCGGAAGCAGCAACTCCTTCCAGACGAAATGCTACCGGGAACATGTATCTCGCTAATCCGAGACCATGGGGGAATAATTCTAGAGGGGGAGAGAGATCCTTCATAAGGAGGTGTGAGGATGAAGGAGGGAATGGGTGGCCTTTTATAGGAGGAGGGGGTGCCCCTCCTCTCCATGGCTGGCGCATGGGGGGTGACCCCTCACCTCCCCCATTCATGTGGTGGTAACCCCTCCACATTAAAATGCCTCTTCACATTCCCTTTTAAAGTCTCCACTTGAAATGCATTAAAATTCTCCAAGTTTAATGCTCTCTCATTTAATAAAACATTCACATTCACATATAGCCCCTTGCAATATTTCAATATCACATGCAGAACCACTTTTTGCAATTTCACCCAAAACAATTTCCGGTTTCTATTGAAACAATTCCTGTGCTTTGCAATTCTTTCGTCTCAAACATATGTGCTCCAAAATGGTGTCCGGTAACTCTTAAGTGTGTCACCCTACGGTTCGCGAATAATGCAGACATGATCGAGACCCTTCTCCGATCAATAATCAGCAGCGTGAGCTAGAGATCCGTACTGACTCCAACACATTCAACGATGACTTCTGTGATCGTGAGAACCTTTAACACTTGTAACTAAATCCCTTTGTCTCGTGATATATTACATGTCCGAGATTCAATCATCGGTATCTCCATACCTAGTTTGATCTCGTTACCGACATGCACTCTTTTCTTGTTCCCGTGATATAACATTCTAGTGATCACATCACTTGTTTGCAATCTATCTCAATGTGATATCACCGAGAGGGCCCAGAGTATATCTATCCGTCATCGGGATTGACAAATTCCACTCTTGATCCATGAGCCTCAACATAACACCTTTGTAGTACTGAACCCATCTTTATAGTCACCCTGTTACGGTGTGACGTTTGATGTTATCAAGATACTCTTCAGGTGTTAGCAATTAACATGATCTCATGGTCTAATGATAAAGATTACTTCGTATGATGTTATAGCAATATAAACATAACGACTTGATCATAATTCTATACTTCAGATGAATGTTCATCACATCATTCCACCAATGGTTCAGGAAACCTTGATCATCTTGTTAATCAACAAGCTAGTCTATAAGAGAGGCATAACTAGAAACCCTTTTTGTTTATTAAACACACATGTATTGATGTTTCTGACCAATACAATTCTAGCATGCAAAATAAACATCTATCATATATAAGGAATACATAATAACAACTTTATTATTGCCTCTGAGGGCATATTTCCTTCAGTCTCCCACTTGCACTAGAGACAATAATCTAGTTCACATAGTGATAAATCTAACACCCATGGAGTTCTGGTGTTGATCATGTTTTGCCCTAGGGAGAACTTTAGTCAACGGATCTGCTACATTTAGGTCCGTGTGTACTTTACAAATCTTTATATCTCCATCCTTGACATGCTCGCGGATGGAGTGAAACCGGCACATAATATGCTTGGAATTCTTGTGAGACCTCGGTTCCTTTGCGTTGGCTATGGCTCCATTGTTGTCACAATAGATCACCATTGGCACTAGGAACCACACCTAGTTCCGTAATGAACTCTTTCATCCAAACCGCTTCCTGCGCTGCTTCTGAAGCAGCAACATATTCCGCCTCCGTCGTTGATCCAGCCACCACAGGTTGTTTGGAACTCCTCCAACTAACTGCTGCTCCGTTCAAGAGAAATACGTATCCGGATTGAGACTTAGAGTTATCCGGATCGGTGTCAAAGCTAGCATCGATATAACACTTAGCGACTAGCTCTTCTTCACCTCCATATATAAGAAACATATCCCTAGTTCTTCTCAAGTACTTGAGGATGTTCTTTACCTCTATCCAGTGTTCCGAACCTGGATCAGATTGGTACCTACTATTCAAACTAATAGCATGTGCCACATCCGGTCTTGTACATAGAATGGCATACATAATAGATCCTATGGCCGAGGCATAGGGGATCTTATCCATCATCTCTCTTTCTTCCGCCGTAGCCAGACTTTGAGTCTTACTCAATGTCTTGCCTTGCAACATAGGTAAGAACCCCTTCTTACTTTCGTCCATATTAAACTTCTTTAATATCTTATCAAGGTATGTACTCTGCGATAGCCCAATTAGGCGCCTTGATCTATCTCTATAGATTTTAATGCCTAATATATATGACGCTTCACCAAGGTCTTTCATCGAAAATCTGCTGTTTAGATAACTTTTAACACTGTTTAAAAGATCTATATCATTTCCAATCAATAATATGTCATCCACATATAATATCAGAAATGCCACATTGCTCCCACTCACTTTCTTGTAAATACAAGCCTCTCCATAAGTTTGGATGAATCCAAACTCTTTGATCGCCTCATCAAAGTGGAGATTCCAACTCCGGGATGCTTGCTTCAGTCCATAGATGGATCGCTGAAGTTTGCATACCTTATTAGCATCCTTAGGATCGACAAAACCCTTAGGTTGTATCATATACAACTCTTCTTCAATATTACCATTGAGGAACGCAGTTTTGACATCCATTTGCCATATTTCATAATCGAAATATGCAGCAATTGCTAACATAATCCTAACTGACTTAAGCATCGCTACGGGAGAGAATGTCTCATCGTAGTCAACTCCTTGAATTTGTCGAAACCCCTTTGCGACAAGTCGAGCCTTATAGATGGTCACATTACCATCAGCATCCGTTTTTCTTTTGAAACTCCATTTATTCTCAACGGCCTTTAGATCGTGAGGTAAGTCCACCAAGGTCCAAACTTGGTTCTCGTACATGGATTCCATCTCCGATTTCATGTCTTCTAGCCATTTGTTGGAATCCGGGCTCATCATCGCTTATTCATATGTCACAGGGTCATCCATTTCATCAACCATGAAATTCACAACAGGATTGTCGTACATTTCAGGAGCTGCACGTGTCTGGCTTGACCTGCGAGGTTCGGTAGTTTCCTTTTTCGGAGTTTCATGATCAATATCCTTAGCTCTCTCTTCATTAGGTGAAGTAAACTCCGAAACAACTTCTGGTGCTGCGCTACTCGCCATTTCATGAAGAGAAGGTTCAATAACCTCTTCGAGTTCTACCTTCCGACTACTCACACCTTTCGCGAGAAACTCCTTCTCAAGAAAGGATCCATTCTTGGCAACAAAAACGTTGCCCTCGGATCTGTGATAGAAGGTGTACCCAATTGTTTCCTTAGGGTATCCTATGAAGACGCATTTTTCCGCTTTGGGTTCGAGTTTATCCGGTTGAAGTTTCTTCACATAAACATCGCATCCCCAAACTTTCAGAAATGACAGCTTAGGTTTGTTTCCAAACCATAATTCATACGGTGTCGTTTCAACAGATTTAGATGGTGCCCGATTCAAAGTGAATGCAGCTGTTTCCAGTGCATAACCCCAAAATGATAGTGGCAAGTCAGTCAGAGACATCATAGATCGAACCATATCCAATAAGGTATGATTATGACGTTCCGACACACCATTATGTTGTGGTGTTCTGGCAGGCGTGAGTTGTGAAACTATTCCACACTCTTTCATGTGTGTGCCAAACTCGTAACTCAGATACTCTCCTCCACGGTGAGACCGTAGAAATTTGATCTTTCTATTATGATGATTTTCCACTTCATTCTGAAATTCCTTGAACTTTTCAAAAGTTTCAGACTTGTGTTTCATCAAATAGATATACCCGTATCTACTCAAATCATCCGTGAAAGTAACAAAATAACAATATCCACCTCGCGCCGACACCCTCATTGGTCGACACACATCAGTATGTATGATTTCCAATAGATCTATCGCCCATTCCATGGAACCGGAAAACGACGTTCTAGTCATCTTGCCCATAAGGCATGGCTCACATTTATCAAATGATTCAAAATCAAGTGATTCCAAAAGTCCATCAGAATGGAGTTTCTTCATGCGTTTAACGCCAATATGACCTAGACGGCAGTGCCACATATATGCAGATATATCATCATCAAGTTTAATCTTTTTAGCATTAACATTATGAATGTGCGTAATATTACTATCGAGATCCATCAGAAATAAACCATTCAACACAGGTGCATGACCATAAAAGATATTATCCATATAAATCGAACAACCATTGTTTTCAGATTTAAACGAATAACACTTTGGATCAAACACGATTCGGCTACAATGTTCATGCTAAGTGCAGGCACCAAATAACAATTATTTAGGTTTATGACTAATCCTGATGGCATATGGAGAGGCAGCATTTTGACGGCGATCACATCAACTCTTGATCCATTGCCGACCCGCATCGTGACCTCATCCCTTGCTAGTTGTCGCTTGTTCCATAGCCCCTGAATCGAGTTACATATATTAGCAACCGATCCCGTATCAAATACCCAGGTGCTACTGCGAGTACTGGTCAAGTACACATCAATAACATGTATATCACATATACCTTTGTTTGCCTTGCCGGACTTCTTGTCCGCCAAATACTTGGGGCAGTTGCGCTTCCAATGGCCAGTCCCTTGCAATAGTAGCACTCGGTATCAGACTTAGGGCCAGCTCGGGGTTTCTTTTCAGGCGCGGCAATAGATTTTCCACCCTTCTTTCCCTTCTGCTTGCCTTTCTTGTCCTTCTTGAAACTGGTGGTCCTATTGATCATCAACACTTGATGTTCTTTCCTAATATCCACTTCTGCAGTCTTAAGCATTGACAGAAGCTCGGGAAGAGTCTTCTTCATGCCCTGCATATTATAGTTCATCACGAAGCTCTTGTAGCTAGGTGGTAGAGATTGGAGAACACGATGTATGCCTAAGTCAATGGGAATCGTTATTCCCAAGGACACAAGCTTATCGGCGTACCCAGACATTTTGAGTACATGCTCACTAACGGAGCTGTTCTCCTCCATCATGCAGCTAAAGAACTTTTCAGTAGCATTATAACTCTCTACGGCAGCATGGGTATCGAAAATCATTTTCAATTCTCCCATGGTATCAAAGGCATTGTCATTTTCGAAACGCTTTCGAAGTTCTGGCTCTAGCCCATATAGTATGCCGCAATGAACTAAGTTGTGGTCCTCCTGACGAGTCACATAGACATTCTTTTCTTCGTCAGGGGCATCAGGAGCTGGTGGGGGGCCTAGCGGCGCATCTAGCACATATTGCTTTTGTGCAGCAGTGAGGAGAATCCTCAAATTCATAGCCCAGTTGGTTAAGTTGCTACCATTCGCAGCAAGTTTCTCTTTCTCCATGAACACATTGAAATTAAAAGCAGGTGGTGCCATCTACAACAGAATTTGTAAAGTTTATTTAGACTAAGTTTATGATAGATTGAGTTCAACTAATCCAAATTACTAATGAACTCCCACTCAAAAACGACATCCCTCATGCCTTTTTGATTATTACATGAACCAAATCCACTACACCAAGTCCGATCATCACGTGAGTCGGTGTAGCTTCAAAGGCGAGCATCTATATGGGCATCATATCAACCATATGACTCATGCTTAACCTTTTGGTCCGTGTTCCGAGGCCATGTCTGTACATGCTAGGCTCGCCAAGTAAGAACCTTAGTACTCGCATGTGTAAAACTGTCTTACACCCGTTGTATGAAAGCATAGAGTCGAGTACACCCGATCATCACGTGATGTCTCGAAACACGATCTATAGAACGGTGCATACTCAAGGAAGAACATATTTTATCTTGATATCTAAATGAGGGATCATCTTACAATGCTACCAAAAGCGCCAAACTAGCAGTATAAGATGCTAACATCTAATGTGTAAAGTGAGATGATATGGTCCATGCATTTGATCTCTATCATTTGCATCGTGGTATGATCTCTATCATTCCTTTGTGTGTAAGGCCAAGGTCTATGGAACTTACACGTTGAATGTGTTGTAAGAGTATCTATCATATATCTACTTACAACAATACCATATCAACACACTAGCCCAGCAACGATCTAAACTAGACGAATCTAATTTATCAATTGCAAGTTTTACTAAGTTTAGGGCTTTCGGAGATAGAACCGTTTTTACCTACGAACATGAACCACAACAAGGATAACTAAGTTATTAGCAACTCGTTGTAAATCAGATATTGACTATAGTAGGAGAGACAGACACTCGCCAGCCACTTATGCAAAACAAGTTGCATGTCAGTCGTGGAACCGGTCTCATGTATGATGACATGTAAGGTTGGTCCGGGCCGCTTCATCCCACTATGCTACCAATATCCAAAATACATAATATGCAATAACATGATCATCATTGCCCACATCTGAACATATGTGTACTACCCGTGCAAAGCTCCTACGCATAGATCAGGCTCTGATACCACTGTTGGGTCTGCAGCATAGAAAACAAAAAATTTCCTACGGTGTGAACTACACGCCAAGATCTATCTACTAGGTACAATGCAACGGGTGGACATACATCCAACAAGAACTTACCCTCGAAGACAACAAGTTTTGTTAACGAGTAGGAACTCGTGGTTGATGTAGTCGTACACTTGCCGATCTCAAGACCGTGAGGAAGTCCGAGCGCCGCAACTCAGCAGCGCATCCGTACTCGCACACACGTTCAAGCCACCGGACAACCTCCACCTCCTCGCTCCAGCGATCCAGCGGAAGCAGCAACTCCTTCTAGACGAAATGCCACCGGGAACATGTATCTCGCTAATCCGAGACCATGGGGGAATAATTCTAGAGGGGGAGAGAGATCCTTCACAAGGAGGTGTGAGGATGAAGGAGGGAATGCGTGGCCTTTTATAGGAGGAGGCGGTGCCCCTCCTCTCCATGGCCGGCGCATGGGGGGGTGACCCCTCACCTCCCCCCATTCATGTGGTGGTAACCCCTCCACATTAAAATGCCTCTTCACATTCCCTTTTAAATTATCCACTTTAAATGCATTAAAATTCTCCAAGTTTAATGCTCTCTCATTTAATAAAACTCTTTTATTAATTCAGAATTTTGTTAATTACTTTAATTAACAAACATTCACATATAGCCCCTTGAAATATTTCAATATCACATGCAGAACCACTTTCTGCAATTTCACCCGAAACAATTTCCGGTTTCTATTGAAACAATTCCTACGCTTTGCAATTCTTTCGTCTCAAACATATGTGCTCCAAAATGGTGTCCGGTAACTCTTAAGTGTGTCATCCTACGGTTCGCGAATAATGCAGACATGATCGAGATCCTTCTCCGATCAATAATCAGCAGCGGGACCTGGAGATCCGTATTGACTCCTACACATTCAACGATGACTTATGTGATCGTGAGAACCTTTAACGCTTGTTAGTCAACAAGCTAGTCTATAAGAGAGGCATAACTAGGAACCCTTTTTGTTTATTAAACACACATGTATTGATGTTTCCGATCAATACAATTCTAGCATGCAAAATAAACATCTATCATATATAAGGAATACATAATAACAACTTTATTATTGCCTCTCAGGGCATATTTCCTTCAGAGATACCCGAGCAGTTGCCCGGATGATACGCCGATGGCGCATTTGTCTAGATTGAGCTTGATCCGGTAGCGGACGAGGTTATCGAAGGTCTCACGGAGATCCTCGAGTAACGTGGCTTCCTCTTTGGTTTTGACGACGATGTCGTCGATGTAGACTTGGATATTGTGACCAAGTTGGTCCTTGAGGCAGGCAGGCATGCATACACCGCTAATAGGTGGCTCCTATGTTTTTTAGCCCGAAGGGCATCGTGTTGTAGCAGAACACACCAAAAGGTGTCGTGAATGCCATTTTGTCCTGGTCTTCCTCCTTCATTCGAATCTGATTGTAGCCTGAGTAGGCGTCAAGGAAGCAAAGGCGTTCGCATCCTGCAGTGGAGTCGATTATTTGATCGATCCATGGCAACGGGAAGTGATCCTTCATGCAGTGTTTATTCAAAGAGGTGAAGTCCACGCACATCCGCAGGATGTCAGTGTCCTGTTTAGGCACAAGCACTAGATTTGTGAGCCAGGTGCTTTCCTTGATCTCGCGTATGAATTTTGCATCTAGGAGTCTGTTGATCTCCGTACCGACCGCTTTTGCTCTTGGTTCAGACAGTCACCATATCGTTTGCTTGACTAGCCTTGTGTCTGGATTCACGTTGAGTGAGTGCTCGGCAAATCCCTGGGAACTCCTGGCATGTCCACTGGACACCAGGCGAAGATTTCCTAGTGCCCACGGAGGAATTCGACAAGCGCCAGTTCCTATGCGGGACTCAAGTTGTGGGCGATGAGGGTCGTCTTGGTCGGGTCTGTTGGGTGGACCTGGACTTTCTTGGTGTGCACCGACGTGTCGAAGGATTGGTCGGGTGAGCTTGGCTTGCTCAGAGGAGGTAGACTGTTGTCTGTTGACTCCTTTAACCTCGCGATTTCCTCTTGCATGCCAAAGGATTGGTCGGGTGAGCAAAGCATTGTTATTCATGAATCTTTTGTTTGTGCCTTTTCATGTTGCATCATAGTTTCTTTGTCTTATTGCTAGAACTTTGTCTTTCATGCTATAATTGAAGTACTATGATCCCAGCTTTGAATGTTTTACAAATACTTTGATCAAGTCTTTGATGGTGCATGTCACCTCAAAAATTATTCTTTCTTTTTATCACTTACCTACTCAAGGACGAGCAGGAGTTAAGCTTGGGGATGGTGATACATTTCAAATGTATCTATAATTTTTGATGTTCCATGCTTGGTTTTATCTACTTTCTTGTGTTTTTCCCACACTTTGGAGTACTTTTCATATGATTTCTTGGACTAACCTATTAACAAGAGCCACAGTGCCAGCTGCCTATTTTCTGCTGTTTTTGTTTGCAGGAAAGTGAGAAAATGAATATTATTGGAATTGGACGGGACAAAAGCCAAAGTTCCTATTTTTCCGGAAGACATCAGATGCCAGAATACGAGACGGAGAAGGGCTGGGGGCCGGCCACACCACCTGGCCGCGCGGCCAGGCCTGGCCCGCGCCAGGGGGTGGTCTGGCCTACCCCAGCACCCCCTTGGCTCTCCTTCCGCCTATATATTGCCCTCAGGGTGAAAACCCTAAGTACCCGATCAAAAATCCATGAAAGAGTCTATATCCACCGTCATCTCCATCCCTTGATCGGGAGGGATCTGAAGCTCTTCCCGCCACCCTGCCGGAGAGGGGAATTCACCCTAGAGGCCTTCCTCATCATCATGCAAGCCTCTAGTGTGATGCGTGAGTAGTTCATCTCTGGACTACGGGTCCATGTAGTAGCTAGATGGCTGGTTCTCCTCCTTTGTGCTTTCATGTCTAGATCTTGTGAGCTCCGTTCATGATCAAGACCATCTATTTGTAATTCTGCATTTTGTGTTTGCGGGGATCCGATGGATATTGAGATGCTATTTCAGATTGATTATTGATTCTATCATGTCTTTGTTATTTGTGATCTTGCATGCTTTCCGTTGTTAGTAGCTATCTTGGCCAAGTAGATGCTAGCAACTCCAAGAGTTAGTATTTATGCTCGATAGTGGGTTCATGCCTCTGGTAATCTAGGGAAGTGACAGAAATCTCTAAGGTACTAGATGTGCTATTGCTACTAGGGAGGAAACAACAATCCTTTGTTCATAGAACAATCGTATTGATTACATTACACGCAATTCGTAAAGCAATAATCTGTTGCTTGCAACTTAATACTGGAGGGGGTTCGGATGATAACCTGAAGGTGGATTATTAGTCATAGATGCAGTTGGATGGCAGTCTATGTATAGTGTTGTAATGCCCAATCAAGTTCCAAAGGAGTCAAGATGATTACTATATGCATGTATTGCTTTCTCGGTGTTTGTCAATTGCCCCGCTGTAATTTGTTCACCCAGCATGTTATCTATCTTAAGGAGAGGCACCTCTAGTGAACTATGGACCCTGGTCCTTTCTTTTACATTCAATCTACAAACTGTTTACTGCTTTGTGTTTACTTTCTGCAAACTATTACTTCCTTCCATTCGATACGTTAAATCCTTTGTTTTCAGCAAAACCGGTGAGATTAAAAACCTCATCGCAAGTTGGGGACAAAGTTCTGCGGTTGTGTTGTGCAGGTCTCCATGTTGCTACTAGCACCGATAGTGCGCCCTGCCAAGGCTCAGCTAGCAACACCTTTAGGGTGTTTCCTTGCTCCTACTGGTTCGATTAAACCTTGGTTTCATAACTGAGGGAAACTTGCTGTTGTGCTCATCATACCTTCCTCTTGGGGTTCCCCAATGAGCTCTACATCAACACTGAGCCATCAAGCACTTTTCTGGCACTGTTGCCGGGGAGTCAAGGACATCTTCACAAGGGGAGTCCCTCATAACCAATCTCTTTACTTTGTTATTTTTGTTTTGCTTAGTTTACTTTTGCTTTGTTTGCTTGTTTCTTTATCAAAAACACACACAAAAAATAGTTTTACTAGTTTGATTTCTTTATCAAAAACACAAAAAAATTAAGTCTCCTTTAGTTGTTGCCTCTTCCTTAGATCACCATGTTGATCCCTAAATTCACCCTGAAAGACCTTTCAATAGGTAGTGGTTCAATAATTGGAAAAGATAATATTGAAGAATTCTTTAATCATGTTAGTAAACATGAGGATATTGAGGATAGATCCCTTGCAGAACTGGCTCCAAATTATGAGATTGCTGTAGATTCTTTAGTTCACATGTTGAAATCTAGGTTTGTTAACCTCAACGCGTTAATGCAAGTAATGTTTCTTAAACTTAAAGAAATTGAGGACCCTGAAAAGAGGGATTTTATTCTAGAAACTTTGTTTAAGGAATTTTATGATGTTGCCAAGGAAGCTAGAAAGTCTTTTAACGTTTCAATATGCTAGGCTCATGCGTAGATGTTGTTGGTACATGAGATAAGATGAACAAAACTCAACCTAATGGGGAGGAAACTAAGGTACCAATACCCTTTAAACTGGTAGCAATACATGAAGCCATAGAAAAGAATCTTAATTGGATTGTTCCTGAAAACCCTTTTGATGAAAATAGTGAACCCAATAGCATTGAGAGAGGATCCTCTAGAACTTATTTGGATGATATACCTTGCCTTGTTGAAAATATTTCTGATATTGATCTTAATGCTTCTTCATTTGAGAACACTTGATTCTTTTTCTTGCTTCTTATACCTAACTGAAAGGCGTTAAAGAAAAGTACTTATTGGGAGATAACTCAAAAGTTCTACATGAGTCTTGGAAGTTATTAATTCAGTAATAACCGCTGCTTATCCTTTTTATTTGCTTTTTGTGCCAAGAGTAACCTCTAATGAGAGAGAAGTAATGATTGGGAAAGTTGCTGTCCCGAAACAGATTTCTATGCATCACCGTAAACATTCGTGTAAAATATTTGAACGTCCTTTTGAGGCGTGAATTTTTGTGCTTCTGCCCCAGGTTGTTATATAATTTTTGTTAGTTCAACACTTTTTGATTTGAGCAACAGAAGGTCTTCGAAAAAATTCGTCTTTACCTGCTGGTCTGTTTTGACAGATTTCTGCCATTTTCTGCATTTGTTTCTTGTTGGTTCCTTTTTGAGTTCTTTTGGGGAATTGAGATTTTTGAGGGAAGTGCTTAAGTAGCTAGTGTTCTAATGGAAGTTTATTGGTGTTGGAACTGAACCTTAAGACCTATTATCTTGAGTGCACTAACGTTGCTAATAAAGATTGTGTGAAGTTTTGTATGAAGGAAAAAATTCAAGTGTATGGAAGGAATGAGTAATGAGATGAAGGATGGACTAAAGCTCAAGCTTGGGGATGCCACGCGTGTCAGCCCAAGAAAAATCCAAGAAGTACAAGCGTCAAAGCTTGGGGATGCCCAAGGCATCCCCCTTTTCATCAATAAAAATCCCAGTTTTCTTCCAAACGCTTCATTTTTATTGCTTCATGCACAGTTGTGTTGTTCTTGGAGCGTCTTCTTTTTCATTTTCGTTTTGGTTTTTTGTTTGCTTGGTTTGCTTAGTTTGCTGAATAAATTGGTTGGACTCCCTCTTTCATACATTGGTTTTCAAATAGTTTGGTTTGGATTGGAAAAGAGTAGGAAAAGTTCATGCTTAAGTGGTAAAGGAGCTTGTTTTTGACTGTGGCCTATGCTTTGTCATGCCATGTTTGATATTGTTTTGGCTTTAGGCTTAGTATTCTTTGCTGTAGCATGACATGTTATAAACAATTTATATTTCTTAATGTGCCTTGGAAGAATCATGCGTTGTTTTAGCATATTAAAGCATAGTATTGTGGTATTCTCCTTTGATGCTTTATTTGGGTTGACTTGGCACATGCTCACACCATGTTATGACTATCTCAAGTCACCATAGCCTTTATGATCCTTTAGTTTTCAACTTGTAGTATCACTTTATGCTTTGATTAATGATGTTTTGTCCCTCTGCATGATTATGGCCATTATTGCTCTCTTAGTTTGTCGCTCCCAGTCTTTTGCTAGCCTCCACAACCAAGTATGAGTTCCACTCATGCATCCAACTCCCTAAAACAAGTTATTCCAAAGAGTCCACCATACCTACCTACTAACTTATGCTATTCCAAGTATATTCATGCTTTTGTTTATCTTCCAAATTAAACTTGTTATGAGAAAACTAGTGATTAAAGCTCTCACGAACTTGATGGCACACTTTACTTTTTTGCATCTAATAAACTTGAACCATTGGGTCCTTCTTTGTTGCGTATATGCTTGCGCTTTATAAGTTGAAATTAGCAGAACCATATATCATGGGGAACGCTTTCAACATTGCACTTGTACTTTGTACCCCGTTGATATCATGTTCTTTTGCTTATGGATGCCGACGGTGTGAAATAAAAGTGGAACTTGTAAGACCATGGAGTTTGTATGTGTGTTAGAGAAACGCCTGGGCCGCTAGCCTAAGCCATGCCTAATCATGGTGGAAACTTGCAGCATCACCATAATGATCACTCTATGAAGCATCCTCAATAAAAAGCTATGCAAATAGCAAATAAAAAGATCGCTGAGATGCTCATTGTCTGCTTGCCTTGTCATTTTGATTATGGGATAGCTCCTGTATCATGTGTAAGGGGTACCCCATTGGCGGTTCTTTATGATACATATGTACTTACAATGATAAGAGCTGACTCGTGACTAAAGTTGAGTAGCATGAGGTTCGGTCTTCGTAAGTAAGGGGCATGAGATTTCGGTTTATAACTTGTCAAGCATATCCTCTTAGTTGTGTCACTTTAACCTTAATCACTTAAAGATGCTTATGATAGGGGCAATGAGAGCTGAAAGCTATAAGTACCATAATTTTTGGAAGCTGTTTATGAGACTTGAATCCCTACTTCCTTTTATAAAAAGGCCTTTCTTCCACCATTATATCTAGTCTCCACCTTCTACCTTTATGCACCTACTTTGAGAGCATAGTGGCCATTCTTAGTTCTATGTGCATTGTCCCAAGACTAGTTGATTGATGCATAACTTGATATTGCTTGTTTTAAACTATTTGTATCTAGTCACTCTTATGAACTTTGAAGGTGTCATATGCATTTATACTTGCTACTCTATGAGGGACAAGCAAGATACAATCATGCTATGTTTTCTTTATGTGAAACAAACAAACGTCTTGCAAAGCATTATTATTCATGTATCTTTTGTTTGTGCCTTTTCATGTTGCATCATAGTTTCTTTGTCTTATTGCTAGAACTTTGTCTTTCATGTTACAATTGAAGTACTATGATCCCAGCTTTGAATGTTTTACAAATACTTTGATCAAGTCTTGGATGGTGCATGTCACCTCACAAATTATTCTTTCTTTTTATCACTTACCTACTCGAGGACGAGCAGGAGTTAAGCTTGGGGATGTTGATACATTGCAAATGTATCTATAATTTTTGATGTTCCATGCTTGGTTTTATCTACTTCCTTGTGTTTTGCCCACACTTTGGAGTACTTTTCATATGATTTCTTGGACTAACCTATTAACAAGAGCCACAGTGCCAGCTGCCTGTTTTCTGCTATTTTTGGTTCCAGGAAAGTTAGAAAATGAATATTCTCGGAATTGGACGGGACAAAAGCCAAAGTGCCTATTTTTCGGAAGACATCAGATGCCAGAATACGAGACAGAGAAGGGCTGGGGGCCGGCCACACCACCTGGCCACGCAGCCAGGCCTGGCCCACGCCAGGGGGTGGTCTAGCCGGCCCCAGCACCCCCTCGGCCTCTCCTTCCACCTATATATTGCCCTCGGGACGAAAACCCTAAGTACCCAATCAAAAATCCATGAAAGAGTCTGTAGTCGCCGTCATCTCCATCCCTAGATCAGGAGGGATCTGAAGCTCTTCCTGGCACCCTGCCAGAGAGGGGAATTCACCCTAGAGGCCTTCTTCATCATCATGCAAGCCTCCGGTGTGATGCGTGAGTAGTTCATCTATGGACTACGGGTCCATGTATTAGCTAGATGGCTGGTTCTCCTTTGTGCTTTCATGTCTAGATCTTGTGAGCTCAGTTCATGATCAAGATTATCTATTTATAATTCTGCATGTTGTGTTTGTGGGGATCCGATTGATATTGAGATGCTATTTCATATTGATTATTGATTCTATCATGTCTTTTTTATTTGTGATCTTGCATGCTTTCCGTTGTTAGTAGCTATCTTGGCCAAGTAGATGCTAGCAACTCCAAGAGTTAGTATTTATGCTCGATAGTGGGTTCATGCCTCTGGTAATCTGGGGAAGTGACAGAAATCTCTAAGGTATTAGATGTGTTGTTGCTACTAGGATAGAAATTGTTTACATTACATGCAATTCGTAAAGCAATAATCTGTTGCTTGCAACTTAATACTAGAGTGGGTTCGGATGATAACCACAAGGTGGATTATTAGTCATAGATGGAGTTGGATGGCGGTCTATGTATAATGTTGTAATGCCAAATCAAGTTCCAAAGGAGTCAAGATGATTAGTATATGCATGTATTGCTTTCTTGGTGTTTGTCAATTGCCCCGCTATAATTTGTTCACCCAGCATGTTATCTATCTTAAGGAGAGCCACCTCTAGTGAACTATCGACCCTGATCCTTTCTTTTACATTCAATCTACAAACTATTTACTGATTTGTTTTTACTTTCTACAAACTATTACTTCCTTCCATTTGATACGTTTAATCCTTTGTTTTCAGCAAAACTGGTGAGATTGACAACCTCATCGCAAGTTGGGGACAAAGTTCTGTGGTTGTGTTGTGCAGGTCTCCATGTTGCTACTAGCACCGGTAGTGTGCCCTGCCAAGGCTCAGCTAGTAACACCTTTGGGGTGTTTCCTTACTCCTACTGGTTCGATTAAACCTTGGTTTCATAACTGAGGGAATCTTGCTGCTATGCTCATCATACCTTCCTCTTGGGGTTCCCCAACGAGCTCTACATCAACACTGAGCCATCATATGGTTCGCCTCCATGATTCTGGAATGGTGCATCCGTAGGTGGTATCAGGACTGGTGGTGGTGGAGAAGCTCCATGTGCCACAGCGCCTGGGGCATCTCCATAGCCTTGGTTAATCGTGTCACGATTCATCTGGGCCAGGCCCTCGTGGAGCTTGAGGAATTCGTGGTAGTCCATTAGGAGGTGGCTGGATTTTTTCTTGCCGTCGTGTTTGTCGATGTAGAAGTGCATGTTGCATGGTCTGGACAATTTGTCCTGTATGGATGTTGCGCGTGCCTCATCATGAGTGCGGCGCTGCAACACTTGCGTGGGTTTCCCGTTGTCGCGGTATCCACCGCTGCGGTATCCACCAGTCGCGACCATAACGACCTCTTCGCGATCCTCATAACCGTGCATTCGACGTTTTCCTCAGCGATCACGTCTACGCCTGAGGTCATCGTCGTCATCAGAGTAGGCATGGTTTTTCACCGAGTCCTCTCCATCAGCCCACATGTTTGTGATCTCCATCAGGTGGTCGATTGTATTGGGCTTCGAGCGGCCCAACTCCTCCCTGAGCTCTCTGCGGCGCACGCCGCTATTGAACGCGTCGATTGCGCAATCCTCGGAGATGTCTTCTGCGGAATTTTTCATGATAGACCATCTCTGGATGTATGAGCGCAGCGACTCGCTGGACCTTTGGTGGCAGCCTCTTAACTCTTTGATTGATGCGGGCCTTTTGTAAGTGCCCTTGAAGTTTCTCATGAAGCTGTAGACCAGCTCTTCCCACCTGCGAATGGACCCGCGCGGGAGGTTGTTAAGCCACACTCGAGCGGCGCCTTGCAGCTTGATACGTCCAAAACGTATCTACTTTCCCGAACACTTTTGCTATTGTTTCTCCTCTATACTTGTGTGATTTGGATACAACTAATGCGGACTAACGCTGTTTTCAGCAGAATTGCCTTGGTGTCTACTTTTTGTGCAGAAAACCAACTATCAGGAAAAATCTCGGAAAATATGCCAAAAATCCTATTTCACCTGAAGACTCCAGGAGCCAGAATACGAGACGGAGAAGAGCTAGGGGGTGGCCACACCACCTGGTGGCGCGGGCTAGGCCAGGCCACGCCAGGGGGTGGTGTGGGCCCCCAGGCACCCCTTCGGCCTCTCTCTTCGCCTATAAGGTGCCTTCTAACCTAAAAACTTCGGGGGGTTCGACGTTTTTCCAGAAGGAGTTCTGCTCCGCCGCCACCACCAGATTCCACGAAACAGCACCAGAAAATCCGTTCTGGCACCCTGCCAGGACGGGGAATTGGAGGAGATCATCGCCATCATCATCACCATCGCTTCTCCATCGACCATCCATGTTTCCCCCATCTATGAGTGAGTAATTCCCCGATGTAGGCTATGGGGATGGTAGGGATTGGATGAGATCGTTCATGTAATGGCATCAGATTGTTAGGGCATGGTGCCTAGTATCTTCTATTAGTGCTTTATGACTTTGTTGCGACTTGTTGTGCTTAAGGCTTGTCACTAGGGCCCGAGTGCCATGATCTCAGATCTAAACATGTTATTGATTCATTATGATAGTATTCTTCTTGGTCTTATCTGCAAGTTGTATACACACGTTGTTGTCCGGAACCTATGGCCCCAAAGTGACAGAAATCGGGATAACCGGAAGGGAATGGCTTTGATGTGAGGATCACATGTGTTTACGGAGTGTTAATGCTTTGCTCCGGTGCTCTATTAAAAGGAGAACCTTAATTACCAGTAGTTCCCTAGAGGCCCCGCTGCAAACGGGCTGGCAGGACAAAAGATGTTGTGCAAGTTCTCATTGCAAGAACGTATGACTATATATGGAACACATGCCTAGGATTGTCTAGTACTTGGGTGCTTTATCTTATTTATCTGCAATTTCCCTATGTTCTGATTGCTATGTGAATTGTCTTGTTCATGCAACGCCCGTCCATCCATCCCTATGCCTACCGCACTCCAATCCCACTGTTACTGCTTTTGTTACTACTGTCTTTGCTTTACTACTGCTGTTATTTTGCTATTCCTACTACAAAACTGTTGCTACTGATAAACTGCTGTGAGCAAGATTGTTTCCAGTGCAGCTGAATTGACAACTCAGTTGTTAAGGCTTATAAATATTCTTTGGCTCCCCTTGTGTCGAATCAATAAATTCGATTTCAGTTCCCTCGAAAATACTGTGATACACCCCCTATACTTGTGGGTTATCAAGACTATTTTCTGGCGCTGTTGCCGAGGAGCATAGCTTTATTTATCAAGTTCACTTGGATTCTCTATTGTTTGCTGCTATCCATCCATCATGGGTAAGTCTCGTGATGGCAAGGTTCCTATTTTACCATCCACTACAAGAAGAGGTACGGTTCTGAAAACCTCTGTTGCTCTTGATTCACTGTCTGTTTTGAGTAAGTTCCTTACACCACCACATACACATGCTACACACACTGCTACTACTGCTGAATCTGAAACTTCTGATGCTTATTATGCTACTTCTACTGTGCTTGATAAGAGTGGTTCATTAGGTCCTTTCCTAGATGCTACGATTGCTAGAACTATAGCTGGAAATACCGAAACTCCTAATGAAGACACTACCACACCTGTTAGCTCACCTGAGTCTAGTGAGAGTTATGATATTGAAGATGGTTATGTTGAGATGACCGATGAGTTTATTAAAGAATGTAAGAACACCCATGATAGGAGCGCTGCTAAGAGTCTCCTTGAGAGGCGTACTATTAGACCCAAATTGTCTCCTGATGCTAAGTTTGCTGCTTCTCCCATAAACATTATAGATGAAGATTATGACTTCTCTCTCGATCTATCCTACATAGCTATTGTCGAGAAAGAACCTTTTTGTGGGACTAAGAATGAAAGTGCGGTAGCACATATGAATGAACTTTCGACCATGAGTGGCTTGTTTTCTGATGATATTAAGATGCGTACTTACTTTGTTGCTAAGATTTTCCCCTTTTCGCTGAAAGGAGAAGCTCAAACTTGGTTTAGTAATTTACCTCCTAGATCTATTGATAGCCATGAGTGCTTGATTAGTACTTTCCTGCAGAAATATTTTCCTCCCAGTGCTAGACATGCTATTTTGCAGGAACTTTTTGATTTTAAATAGGGAGAAAAAGAGGTATTGCCCGAATCTTGGGCAAGGTTTTGCGCTTTGATTCATGCACAGGCTGGAAGTCCATTACCTAAGAATGAGCTTCTTGATATATATTATAATGGACTAACCGAGGAATCTAGGACATACCTAGATAGTTGTGCTGATTATGTTTTCAGGAATAGGACTCCTAAGGAAGCTGAGGAATTAATGGCTAAAATAAGCAAGAATTATGAAGATTGGACTCCTCCTAAACAAGCTATACCTGAAGTAATTGTACCTGAACCATCTATTCCTGTGCCTCTTCCAACATCAAAGAAGAGGGGAGTTATTGAATTAAATGATGAAGTGATGAAGGAAGCTAAGAAATGTCTTAAGGAGAAGGGAATTAAAGCTGTAGATGTCAGGAATTTACCTCCTATAGAAGAATTATGTAAGCCTATTCCCTACTCACCCACTATTGAGGTACACTCTCTCCAACACTTTGATGAAGGTGATATCCCTTACTCTAAACCTCCTGATCAATGCTTATAAGAATTTGATATCTCTATTGTTAAGCAAGATAACTTTAATAAAAGGGTGCAAAATCATCTAATGGAAAACACTAGAGCTAATGATGAGTTGAAAGATATTGTGGAAAGAACCTCTAATGATGTAAAATGATTGTTAAACACTTTCAAATGGTTCAAACTCAAATAGATCAACTCGTTAAAGTGCAAAAAGACTTGCTAGTTAAGGCTGCTAAAGAAAAACATGCTTATGAAATTAGAACTAGAAGTGGTGCTGCTACCCAGGATCCTCTATATCCTGAGGGGCATCCCAAAATAATTGAGCAGGATTCTCAACAAGCTGAAAATAGTGGTCCTGCTCGTAAGAAAAGGAAAAAGAAACATAAAATTGTTGTAGAACCCTCTCAACCTGCTATAGATCCTAATAGTATATCTATCTCTGATGCTGAAACTGAAAGTGGTAATGAGGAAAATGTTGTTCCTAATGAAGAAAAAGTTGAAGAAGAACCTGAAAACCACACTAAGAATACTAAATACACCAAAGAAGATTTTATTGCTAAGAAACATGGTAGTGAAAGAGAACCTTGGGTCCAAAAACCTATGTCTTTCCCAGATAAGAAACACAAGTCAAAGGAAGATGAACACTATAATAAGTTTTGTGAGTGGATGAAGCCTTTATTCTTGCAAATTCCTTTGACTGATGCTATTAAATTGCCTCCTTACTCAAAGTATATGAAGTACATTGTCTCGAATAAAAGGAAGATCCATAATGAAGAAATTTCTACTTTGCTTGCTAATTATTCCTTCAATGGTAAGGTTCCTAAGAAACTTGGAGACCCAGGAATTCCAACTGTCCCTTGCTCTATTAAGAACAGTTATGTTAGAACTGCTTTGTGTGATTTGGGAGCTAGAGTTATTGTTATGCCTTTCTCTCTCTATAAGAGGCTTCAACTTGAAAAATTAATACCAACTGATATATCTCTACAAATGGCTGATAAATCTACCACTATTCCTGTGGGTATATGTGAGGATGTACCTGTTCAGGTGGCTCACAATTGCTTGATATTAACTGATTTTGTCATGCTTGAAATGCCAGAAGATGATAATATGTCTATTATTCTTGGGAGACCTTTTCTTAATACTGCAGGAGCTGTTATTGATTGTAATCAAGGAAAGGTTACCTTCAATGTTAATCACAAGGAACATACTGTCTATTTCCCCAAGAAGATTGAAAGGACTTATGGTTTGAATTCAATTGAACATGTTGAAGGCATTCAAGTTGGAGAAATATATTGTCCCATACCAAGAGAAAAATTTGAAACTATTATGATTGGGACCATTGCTATCAAGGTTGAGGTAACATAATCATTAGTGGAATACAAAGTTTTGTCTCATATGCAATTGTTTTGGTAGCAAGACTTGATCAACCTTGCTAACAAAAGGATTCCATTGAACAAAACAATGTTTTCATTATGATTATCTCCGTTTATTTCTATCCTTTGCATTTTATTTTTTGTTTTTGTTTAGTTGTCTTTGTGTTGTTAGTTGCTTGCATGTTAGAACTTCTGTAGTTCTAGCCTTGTTTTGTCCTTGCATCATGTTTCCAAAGAAAAAAAATCTGTCTGTCAGAAAAATAATTCTTCTATTTCTGAAAAATGCCCAAAAATAGTGTCTCGAAAAATTCCAGAAAATTCATATTAAATTTTTGCGTGAAAAAAGGGGCAGAGGAGTACCTGGTAGGTACCAGGGGGCCCACCAGGCAGGCACACCACATGGTGGCGCGTCAAGCCTTGGGTGGCACCATGCCCTGGTGTGGGCCACCCCTGGCCCCCCACTAACTCTCTCACCTGCCACTTTCTTCTCTCTCCCGAGTAAGCTCCAGTTCATAGCTCAAAATCGTGTTCTTGCTGTGCTTGCTCTCGATTTTTTTCGATCTCCTTGCTCAGCCCATCCTTCTTGCTGAAATTTGGAGCAATTGTTTCCTGGTATGTGACTCCTCCCCTTGTCCAAGTAGATTTGTGTTTAGTGGATTATATGTTGAGTATTTTGCTGATGTAGGTGAATGGTTATGAGAGCTTGTAAGCTTTTTTGATTCTTAGAGATATAGTTTTGATGCATGTTTAGGCCTCTTGCAAGTCCCTATGAGTAGAATCCTTCATTATATTTACTTTTCAATCACTTGTTTAATAGGTGTTTAAATTTCAGAATAGAAGATGAGTGAACACCACCTAAACCAACATGAGCTTTGGGTGCCTGAGGTCATGAAGGTCCATCGGGAGGAGGAAGTTTTTCCCTCCATTTATCCATGCCCTGAGTTCATGAGAGCTGCAGGAATCCTACAAGATTTCCACACTTTGGTTTCTAATACAGGGTTAGAGCCCTTTTTGGAAGATGAACCTTGTCAATTTGTGAAGCTAACCATGTCTGTGGTGCAGGATTTCCAATTTAGTCACTCTTTGCCTAACCCCATGGTCCATTACAAAATTTACAATATTGCTGTCAACCTTTCTCTTGATGATTTTTGTGCAGCTATTAAGGTACCTCCATGGGGATCATGTAGGAAGATTAAAGAGAGACCGGAACCACTCATGGATTTATATGCAGAAATTTGTCAAGGGAGTAGCTTCTCGAAGGAGAATGGAAAAGTCCATAACATTCATCTTCCCTCCATTCGCTACTTTGCCTACTTTATTGCCAAGTGTGTTCTTGCTAGGAAAACTGCCAACAAGTTATCTTCGTTTGATCTAGCACTTATCTCTGCTGCTCTTAGACGATATAGGTCTTACAACTTGGGTGCTTTGATAGCCTTCCGTCTTGCTGCTAACCGTGAGAAAGGTGGAATTTGTGGAGGCCTCATTGCTTCTCGTTTGCTAGCATTGCATGGTTTAGTGCCTCTTCATCTAGACCTACAGTTTCCCATAGAGAGGCTTGATCTTAATTCCATAATACAACATAAATTTGTTTCCACGTGGGCTAGTTTGAGTGAGTTATCTTATGAAATAACCTTTCTCAAAGCAGGTTGGAGAAAGAGCAAGTATAAGCGTGTTGTTCTTTTGCCTGCACCTGTTTTGTTTAACCTTGATAACAGGGAAGGATGGTCCCTCACTGAGGAGGAGCTTGGCACGTACTTGGGAGAGCTCTCCCAACAGGAGCAGGACACTAGAAGGGAGGTCACGGATGATCTGGTCGAGCCCTCGAATGAGGGAGAGTCTTCATATCACTATCCCGCTTATGATTGGGGAGCTTCTTCTTCTTCTCATGGGCCCAGCTACGACCATTCTTACCAACATCCACCCGCTTGGAACCCCTATTCGTACATGGATTGATACCCACTTAGGCCAAAAGCCTAAGCTTGGGGGGAGGTACGCCGACACCGCACTCATCTCCATATCATGTTGCGTCGGTATTTTGTATATTCATGTTTTCGTTCTCTTTTTAGTTTTCGCTCTTCTTTGCTTTTGCTTTCTAAAACACAAAAAGACCAAAAATATTTTTGTTGTTTCTCTTTGGTTTGCTTCTTCTTTTTGCCTTGGTTTGTTTTTCCTTTTTTGCTTTGTTTGAACTATTCGAAAAAACCCAAAAAGATTTTGCTTTGTTTGTTTTTCCCTTTTGGTTCTTGTTTAAAAATCAAAAACACCAAAAATATTTGTCGTTCTTCTTTGGTTTTTGCGAGTTTGATACAGGGTTCGGCAGTCCTCAGTGGATATTGGTTTCATATTATTATTCAAGCCACACAAGTGAAGAACAATAATGAGGATCAATGACAACTTGAGGCGTGGTAAGAGGCTGGTAACAAACTCTATTTGTTTTCTTTTTGTACATATACTCATCACTGTGGGCTTGCTTAGTCCGTTCAAGTAGGGTGTATGTTATCTTTGGATGCTTAGTAGTTATTGCTTTCTTATGATTAGCTCCAGCTCGCTAATAGTTTGTCGCATGTCTTATGAATGTTTGCTTGCATTACTCTATTCATAAATTGGTATGACACCGTGGTATCCTCCTCTGAATGTTTCATTCGAATCGACTTGGCACATGCTCACGCATGCACAAGACTGTGATAATCAGTTAAGCCTTGATGAATTATTTTGCCTTGAGGATCTTGAATCATTTTCATGCCATGAGTAGTCCTGTTTTGTTGCAAGCATGATAATGACAGCTATTGCTCTCTCGTTTGTCGCTCCCTTACTTTTTCTAGCCTTCACTCCCACTGAGTGTTTTACTCATATTTCCAACTCCCTAAACCAAATATTTCAAAAGTGTCCACCATACCTACCTATTAGCATCATTTGCTACTCCCGTGAATATTCATTATGCCTTGTTTTCTTCCGAATAAAATGTTTTCTTGTTATGGGAAAACTAGTTAGTAAAGCTCTCACGAACTTGATGGCACACTTTATTTCCCGCGCTTAATAAAACCTGAACCATTGTGAACTCTCCATGCAAGTTATATGCTTGCAAATAATAGGCTACGGATTAGCAGAACCGTGCTGTCACAGGGAACGCTTTCAACACTTCTAAATATATACCCAATTGATACCTTGCTCTTTTGTTTGCGGATGTCGTCGGTGTGAAATAAAAGGGGAGCTTGTAAGTCCATGCAATTATGTATGTGTGTTAGAGAAACGCCTGGTCCACCGGTCTAATCCATGCCTAATCATGGTGGAAACCTGCAGCGTAACCATAATGAGTATCTATGAAGCATTCTTCTTATAAAAAAGATAGCTATTGAAAAAAAAGAAAAAAAAGAGATATGAGAAAAGAGGAAATAGATAAAAAAGCACCATTTTCCCATGGTAAATAAGAAGATTGCTGAGATACTCATTGTCTGCTTGCCTTGTCATTTTGATATGGGGATTCTTCCGTATCATCGGGCAAGGGGTACCGTGTTGGCGGTTCTCAATGATACGCACATACTTACGATGACAAGAACTTACCGGTAACTAAAGTTGAGTAGCATGAGGAGCGGCCCTCGTACTCAAGGGACTTGGGATTTTTAGTTTATAGTCTGTCAAGCATATAACTCAGATTGGACCTCACTTTCACCTTAACCACATTAAAGATGCTTATGATAGGGGCATTGAGAGCTCAAAGCGAACGAGTACCATACTTTCAGAATTTGGAAGCCTTTCAAAATTATTCAAAACCTTTTCTTCTACTTGTTGAGTCTCCACATATTCTTTGAGCACCTTCTTGAGAGCATAGTTGTCATTCTTTGTGTTTGTTCCATTACTTGATTATTTGTGCTATGTCTTTGATGCTTGTATCTTTGATATCTTTACTTCTAGTCATCACTTGAACTTCGGAGGTGCCTTGGCATTCATAATCAAAGGCAAGCGAGATACCACTCTATCATACCTTTTTATGAGCATTGTAATGTTGCTTATGTTTGTGCTACATGCTACTTATTATTCTTGAGTTGGAATCTCTTCATAGCTTGCAATGACTATTAAGTAGCCTCAGTTGCATACTCTTTATTATGAACTATCTGAGTAGTTGATCACATTGCTGAGAATATTTACATCATATGAAGCAAATGTGTTCGTGCAAGTTCTTTTATCGCACTCAGTTTTCAACTAAATTGCTTGAGGACAAGCAATAAGCTAAGCTTGGGGGGAGTTGATACGTCCAAAACGTATCTACTTTCCCGGACAATTTTGCTATTGTTTCTCCTCTATACTTGTGTGATTTGGATACAACTAATGCGGACTAACGCAGTTTTTAGCAGAATTGCCTTTGTGTCTACTTTTTGTGCAGAAAACCAACTATCAGGAAAAATCCCGGAAAATATGCCAAAAATCCTATTTCACCCGAAGACTCTAGGAGCCAGAATACGAGATGGAGAAGAGACAGGGGGTGGCCACACCACCTGGTGGCGCGGGCCAGGCCAGGCTGCGCCAGGGGGTGGTGTGGGGCCCCCAGGCACCCCCTCGGCCTCTCTCTCTTCGCCTATAAGGAGCCTTCTGACCTAAAAACTTTGGGAGGTTCGACGTTTTTCCAGAAGGAGTTCCGCTCCGCCGCCACCACCAGATTTCGTGATTCGAAACCAGAAACTCTGTTCTGGCACCCTGCCGGGACGGGGAATTGGAGGAGATCATCGCCATCATCATCACTATCGCTTCTCCATCGACCATCCATGTTTCCCCCATCTATGAGTGAGTAATCCCCCGCTGTAGGCTATGGGGATGGTAGGGATTGGATGAGATCATTCATGTAATGGCATCAGATTGTTAGGGCATGGTGCCTAGTGTGGCGCCCCGCAAAAACCACTACTAGAAAATCGCGTTGTTTTTGTGCATTGCATCATCATGACTGCATGCTCATGTCATCATGCCACCTTGCATTTGAGCATCGTCATGTCATCTTGCATTTGTTTGCATAAAACTATTTTCGAAAAGCCTGTTTTTGATTTCTAAACGCCCCGTCTTGATTTCAAATTAAAACCCAGGTCTCCGGAATATTTTATTTTGTCTACCCACGGTTTGCAAAAGCCCCGTTTTAAATAAATAAAAATTTTAAATTGTTTTTAGGAGGCAGCCCGCCAGGCCCGAAAGCCCGGTCGGCCACCTCCAAACCCTAGTCTAAAAATATCTAGTCCTAATCCTACCTACACCTAATCCTACCCAGCCCCCCCTCCACCTCACCCCGGCCAATCGCAAACCGCCACCTCACCACTTCCCCAACTCCCTCCACTCCCATGCCGCCACATCAGCCCCCTGGCCCCACCTCCTCTCCACCCCACCCCACACAAACACCAGCACACCACACGCGCATGCCACTCATGCACGCCTGCCCCTGACCCCACCTCCCCGCGGTAGCCCGCCCCCAGGCGCGCCAACCCCGCAGCACACCCCTCCCTCTCTTCCCCTCCCCCCGCGTCGGCACCCTCACCACCAACCACTCTCGCTCCCCTCGCCGGATCCCCATCGCCGCCGCGAGCTCGGCGCCTTCTCCCTCGTCTTCCGCGCTCGTCGCCGCCCTGCCTCTCCTCTCCTCTGGCCGCGTCACCACCTCTCGCCCGCGTCACCGAGGCCGCGCCCGTCTCGCCATCGCCGGCCGAGGTCGCCACATACCCCGACGCGCCCTCCCCCTCCTCCGCCCGTCGACCGCGCCCTTTGCCCCGCTGCAGCCCGGCCTGCATCGACCTCGCCGTGCGCCCTCGCTCGTCCCCGCCTCCTGTCGCCCTCCTCCTCCTCTGTCTCCCTGACGACGCCCTTCTCCGCTGGCCATGACCCCGTCGGTCCCCTCGAGCAGCGGTTGTTCGCCCTCGCGACCGCCCTCCCCTGCGAGCCTCTCCGTCCTCTTCCCTTGAGCCGCCCGCCAGCAAGCCCCGACCGCCTCCCTGTCCGGTCCCCCGAGCTCGCTGCCCCGAAGCTCCCCTTCCAGCCTCCGCTCTGGCCCTGTGACCCCGCCACTCCGCTGGTGTTCCTCGCTGCCCAGGCTCGTCTCGCGCCTGCCCGAGCCACTGCCTCCTCTGCGGTAGCCGATGTTTGTCGTCGGCCCGTCCTCTGTGCCAAGGAGCCACCCCATCGTCCTCGTCCTGCGCGCTGTTGGTGCCTAGCACGTGTGTGCTTGCTGTTGCTGCTGGCTCCCGGTTCCCTTTTTACCTTCAGTGTGTTTCTGTTGTGAAGCTGTTGCAGCGAGGTGGTGTGTCGATGATGTGAAGAAATCCTTCAGGGAGGTGACAAGGAATGTTACTGTAGTTCGGGTGATGCTTGTGTTGTGGAGGTGTTGTCTTGGTGGATGTGTCCTATGGAAACACGGAGACCATCGCCAAGCTCTACCGAAGTGGAATCGACGCCAAGGACGACAAGATCATCTCGTCGAAAAGACCTATCCGATGCCGCCATCCCGATGATCATGCTACGAAGATCGAACAATGCCAAGATTCCCGCCGAACTTAGAAGCCGGAACATCAAGACCTTCCTCATGGATCTAACGCACCCGGACGCCCAGGTCGCCGACACGGATACGCCAAGTACTTCCTCGAGGACGCCAAGTTCTTCACCCCGAATGCCAAGACCGACTCGATGGCGCGGACCCGACAAGATCTTCGCAACGACAAGATCGACACCGACCAGGGCGAGCCCGATGCGCCCCCGACACCGAACCAAGTCCTTCGACAACCTCTGAAGACCGATCTCATCGAACCGAACCTTGCCTTCCCGTCGAACCCTGAGACCGGACCCCGAACCCTCGGTGAACCCCAAGATCGCCATTCGATGTGTGACCCTCTTTTCCGTGACCTATATTTTATAAATGATATTACTTGTTGCATATAAAATTGTCATACTTGCATACATGTTGTGGGTTTGGGGGCATTAAGCCGATCCACCTTATAATTAAATATGGAGTCCATATGCCGACAAATCTAGTCTTATATGGGCTCTATTTAAATTTGTGTAGCGAACCGGTGCTATCTTTTGCCATGTTAAGACAACCTTTAAATTGCGGGGTATCTAAACAACATGAACCTTCTAAATAAATGTCGGGACCCCGGTTCCGCTTAATATGGCCTAATTGCATCGCATGCCTGCCATGTCATACATCATACATGCATCATGCCCGATCTTCTGCCGTAGTATTAAATATTGCACCCGGTGTTTTTGCTAGTGCTTTGCTTCTTTGCGGATTAGGCCGATGAGTTGATGCGAGTGTCGATCCGATCTTCAGATGAACCTTCGACAATGTTTTCAGGCGAGCACCTCCCCCTTTCTACCTATCTTACTTTTATAGTATTTATTCCCGCCTTTTGATCTATTGCTATCTGTGTTGCGTTGCTCTAGTTTTCGTGCCCGTGATATCCCTTGCAGCCTTATATTGCCTTGGACACATCCTATTACCTGTTGTTTGGTAGATAGTTGGACTTGCGCGTCGTAGTCGCTTGCTCAAGTGCTGTTGCGTGTTGTCAAGTACCACAGTTGTTGGAGTGTTGCCGCATGTTTAATGTTGGAGATGATCATGGCTTTATTTATCGTTTAATAACTAAAATTGAAGTAGGTAAATGCAGAGGCACAGGTGGGCAATAGATGTTATTTGGTTGTTAACCGTCCACTTGTGTCCCGTAGGACCCCGAGTTCTTGACACCTGTTCCGAGATCGAGCGCGCTAACCACAGGTGGGGTGTGTGGGCACCCCCATCGATTAGTACCTGATTTCAAAGTACTGTACTAGGGGGCACAAAGTAGTTTGGGGCTTTATTACTATTCTGTACTTATGCCATGCTTTACTGCTTAATTTAAATTGTGCGAGGTACTGCACCTGTACTGTTTAGGAAAGCGGAGTGTTTTCGCGGTATCGACAAGCCCAGTCACACTTTCGGGTTCCCGGTCGTTTACAGCCACTGACGCAAACCCTGGGTCCGTTTCGGAGCCGGCCAACTTCGTTGCGGGTAGCTTAGTGGGGTGGCCCCCATGTACTTGCTTTGGGTCTGGGAAACGTCATGACTTAGGCCCCGCCGACATACCGATGGGTGTATGTTAACTGATCTGGCAAAAAGGGTCGAAGTGCGTGTGGATACTTTGGTGCACCCCTGCAGGGTTAAATCTTTTTGAAAAGCCGTGTCCGCGGTTATGGACGACTTGGAGCACAGTTCTCGATCATAGACAACTATAACTAAAGTTTACTTTTATAATTTGACTTGTATCCGATATGACTAGTAATCAGCTCCACTGCAACGGAATGGCTAAATAAAAGTACCAACAACTGCTGGGTTTGGGATATCTCATGCTAATCGTATCTGACTAGTAAGTGTTGCAACTACAACTGAATGGTTAACTAAAACTGCCCACTGCTTATTTTATTAGGATGACTCATGCTATCTATAATTGACTAGTAATTGCCGCAACTATAACGGAATGAATAAAACTGATAACTGTGTGAGTTCCTCGGTTGACTTCCTCGTTTGGTCTCGAGGGGGAAATACCAGGATGGGTATGTTTGGTGGTAGTATCAGGTTGGTTCCGAATAGGTCTTTCTTACCCCTCTCCCATAGACGCTATTTGTATCGAGTCTCTATAGGTTGTTTAGTGCATGCCGCGCTGCCACTTCAGTCCACTATACCTATGTAGGCGAGGACCGCCGAATTCTAGTCTCGCCGTGTACTGGCCTCAGTACTGACGCTCCTCTTTTTCCTTTGCCCTTTGTCGGCACCCCTTTTGTTTTAGCAGGTCTCGATGTCGTTAGCAGGGTTACCCTTCCGGCTTGGCCTGGGCAGGGTTATGGACGCCATTGGTTATTCTTCAGGGCTCTTAGCCCCATTTGCATCTTGTCCGTAGTCGGACGCTCTATCATTTTCAAGGTGATTTGGATCTTTGTATATTATATCTGTATTCTTGACTCTTTGAGTCGCTGTTGTATATATATGTTTTGTGGGTTCCATCGAGGACTATTGTGTAATGATATTACTTCGTTTTCCACCCGCACGCAAGTGCCTGGTGGGCACCTTTGAATCGTTTCTATGCGGGTTTTGGCGGAGAGCGCTGAAACTTGCATAGGGCCGATTCTGAGGGTGTTACACCTAGTATCTTCTATTAGTGCTTTATGACTTTGTTGCGACTTGTTGTGCTTAATGCTTATCACTAGGGCCCGAGTGCCATGATGCCAGATCTAAACATGTTATTGATTCATTATGATAGTATTGTTCTTGGTCTTTTCTGCAAGTTGTATACACACGTTGTTGTCCGAAACCTATGGCCCCGAAGTGATAGAAATCGGGATAACCGGAAGGGAATGGCTTTGATGTGAGGATCACATGTGTTCATGGAGTGTTAATGTTTTGCTCCGGTGCTCTATTAAAAGGAGCACCTTAATTGCCAGTAGTTCCCTAGAGGCCCCGCTGCAAACGGGCTGGCAGGACAAAAGATGTTGTGCAAGTTCTCATTGCAAGCACGTATGACTATATATGGAACACATGCCTAGGATTGTCTAGTACTTGGATGCTTTATCTTATTTATCTGCAATTGCCCTATGTTCTGATTGCTATGTGAATTGTCTTGTTCATGCAACGCCCGTCCATCCATCTCTATGCCTACCGCACTCGAATCCCACTGTTACTGCTTTTGTTACTACTGTCTTTGCTTTACTACTGATGTTACTTTGCTATTCCTACTACAAAACCGTTGCTACTGATAAACTGCTGTGAGCAAGATTGTTTCCAGGTGCAGCTGAATTGACAACTCAGTTGTTAAGGATTATAAATATTGTTTGGCTCCCCTTGTGTCAAATCAATAAATTGGGTTTCACTTCCCTCGAAAATACTGCGATACACCCCCTATACTTGTGGGTCATCACAGCTATAGGTGGAGGCATTACATTGCCGTACTCGAGCTTCCGCTATGTAGCCTGATGGAGGAGATGTGACCTTCTAGCCAGATTTTCGGGTCCTATAGGCCGTCGAATTTCTGGTTCTCTGATGGGAGTTTGAACCCTTTGGGCATTCGCTTCTGCCTGATGACTCTGCTGAAGCATCTGGCGCCACAGAGCTCTTTTTTGTCGTCCTCTGAATTGGTCGAACGAGCGCGCCTTGTGTGCATCTTGTCGACCTTGCGTTGTGTGATGTCATCACACACGTCGTAGTTGTGGTCGTGTCGCCGTGAGCGGCGACGTCGAGACAAGTCGTGGCTATCATCACTGGACGAGGGCGAGGAGTAGAGTTTGGCCAGAGCTTTGCTCTTTTTCGGCTCTGGCGTTGGATCCTTGATGAGGGCAGCTTCGACTAGTCCCAAGCCCGCGATCGTAGATCAGTGCATGGCAGCTCGGGGATCCCTAGCCGGAGGATGGTTGTTGAGGAGGTACATGGTGGCTGCAGTCACCGCTGCATGCGGCATCTTTGGAAGCACGTTGCCCCGTGTGTCCACCGTCATAAACGAGATGTCGAGGACTCGTGCGGCCTCCTCTTCCTCCTTGTCGGTGAGGTGGGCCAGTCGAGAGCGCCTTTTGGCGGCCACATGGTCATTGCCTTTGGAGGAAGATCCTCCCATGGAGGAGAGATGAGCCTGTCTAAGACTTGACTCGTCTGCCGCCCTTCTGCGCGTGTCGAGTTGCACGATCGTGATGTTGGCACTTGTATTGTTCTTTGAGCAGCCAATGGTAACCCATCAGCATATCTTGCGATGAGTTTGGGGCAGAGGGTTACCCCGCAGAGCTTCTTGACAGCGAGCCCACTCGTTGTCATTGAGGTGGATCTGCACGCGCTCTCCGGTATTCTCATTCGCCATGAGGTGCGGTTCTCCTCCTATCCCGTTGTTGGTGGGTGCACCGTTGGTGGGACCACCGTTTGCGACTGGGATGCCGCCATTGGTCAGACAAGTGCCAGCATTTTTGTGACTGACGCTGGTGTCGCCTGCGTTGATGACGGCGCACAAGTAGTGATTGGGGAAGCTATTGCTTCTGCAGCTTTGAGATCCCGAGCCGTAGGCTCCGTCTTCAGTGGCTAGATTGCCCAGATCAGATCCGCAACTATTGTTGCTGATCGTGTTCCCGACTATTGTCGAAGCGTCGAGTTTGCTCAGGGTGCCGATCGGTGGTGGAAACCATGATGTTGGAGCAATCACGGGAACCGTGGGCTGGTTAGGGCGGTGGAGCGTGCCTAGCTGACCAACTTGGAAGCGTAGGCTCCCGATCGCCAGGCTGATCCCCACGTCCATGGACTCGAAAGCCGGCCGAGTGGCAGGCGTGTGGACGGTGAAGTCGAAGGCACCAAAGAGGAGGCGAGTCTCTGTTGTTGCAGAGTTGTAGATCGCGGTTGACGGGGCCGAAGAAGCCGCGATATCACCACTCCCAGTTCCCACAGATGGCGCCAATTGATGAGGGTTGAACTCATCAATGCCCATTGTTATGGACTTGGGTTTTGGAGAAGAAGGGAGCGTTGGAGGCATCAATCGGCTAGCAAACAAGCACACAGGGAGACTCGAGGATTTACCCAGGTTCAGGCCTCGTAGAGGTCCCTACTCCTGCTTGTCTGCTCTTGGAATTATCGAGGGAGTCGAAAGTTACAGGGGTGCATAGATGCAATTTGGCGAGGTTGTGGAAACTAGGGTTGTGATTGTCCTCCTCGCCGCCCCCTCCTAGCCTTTATATAGATAGGCTAGGTATCAGGTAGCAAGTCGAGTCGGTTACAGGTTAGGGTTCGCCCATTTAAACTTTCTATCTTAGGCTTTACCTTGTGCCGCAAGCAGTCGGAGTCTCCGTAGGTCACCTGAATCCTAGATTGGGTCCTGGTAACGCCGTGGGCTTCTGCCATATCAGACCGTATATACCAAACTTGAGTACCTGTAAGGTATGCCCACGTCACTTATGCATCCAGGGGTCATTTTACCTTGTTCTCCATCGATAAGAATGCCTCTTCAGTATCTATTTTGACCATCTCTCCGTATTGCCATCGTCGTTGAGCAAAATACGTCACTCTCACAACATGCAATTAAAGTTATAAAGAACTGGAATCTACCTAAGTGAAGCACTCGGATTAGCACAACTAGGCTAGGATGGCGATATATTTTCCTGGCCACGTAGATCACTAGTTAGTATTTCAGAAAGTCCAGATGAGTGAATATCTCGTGTTTTTGCATTTTACTATTCAATATAACATGATTAATGAGGCATTCATCTACAGGAATGCATCTGGTTATTTTATCTTTTACATTATACTCTCATGGAATGGTAGAGAATATATTCATCCAATATGCACGGTGGATGTTCTACCTAGTATATATTTATATTTGTCACATAAATGACTCGGGCCAATGACATTTATTGTTTATGTAGAATGTTTTTGAGTTAAGAAAGAAAATTTTGGTGCACTTGCTCAAGTACCGTGAAAACGAAGCAGAAGAGAGACTGGTGGAAAAAGGGCCTCTAGTCCCGGTTTTCGACCCAGGACTGCCAGATCGGGACTAGAGGCCCCTATCTCTAGTCCCGGTTTGCTACGGCTCGGGACTAGAGTCCACCACGTGGCAGTTTCCGCGCAGCTGGGGGCGGAACCCCTCTAGTCCTGGGTCATAACACTACCTGGGACTATACTGGTTCCTGCCGTAGCAGAGATTCGTGTGTTTCTCTACCGCGCCAGAGATTATGTGTTTTCATTTTGTTTTTTCCATTTCATTCCTTTTTCGATTTGTGTTTCACTATAATTTCAAAAATGTTTTGTACATTTATTCTACGCTACTACATACACAGTACACCTTGATGCATATATAAGTAATATTCGATCTCTTTCGAGCATACATGCATATATTATATCAAAAGGAAGGAAATGTTTGAAATTACATGGTCATTGATGATATATCATATCAACTACATGGAGATCACTAAGGAATATAGAGTTCCTCGTCCTCCGTATAATCTTCTCCATTTATATCAATGACCTCCCTCATCAGAAATCCCGCCAGTTCCTCTTGAATTGCTCGCACGGGCAGTTCCGGTTCAAGATTCTCCCGCAAACCGTGAATATAATGTGAACCAACTTTCCGCTCATTGGTCAACTCGCAAATGAACTCGCGGACGTAGAATCCACATAAATGAGTCCCCGGTGGCTGCCACAAGCCCTTCACCATTTGATAAGTTAGCTCATCTTAGGATGGACCATCTATTTTCTGTCTGAACCATGTCCAACACCTGCTCGGCAAAGAAATTGAACAGAGGAGTTATTAGTTACTTGATATCAGGAAATGAATGAAAGAGGCTGCTATAATGCAATAATGATTGAAATTACTTATGGAGCATTGTTTTCACGTCACGCCACTGCTCTTGGTCCCAACTTAATGAGTCATGGAATTCGACTAGGAACTTGTCAACTTGAATGTTTAGCATGATCCAGTGGAACCTGTGGACGTTTACATAAGCATACATGCATAACTCATCAATAACACTTAAAAAAGAATGTGTACAAGAAAGAAACACTCACTTGAAGTTGTGAGGAAATAGTATGTGCTTGATGAAATTTTGCTCGATTAAAAAATTGTACACATCATCCTCCACACCATCGGGGTGATTGTGTAACGTATATTCATTAACGATATATGGGTCAATAAACCCAATGCCATATACTCTTGCTCTTTTGCATTCAAGCATCTTCATTCTTCAGAATATAATACCGTACAAAAGGATATATAGTCAGGATATGATATATTACATGAAATGAACTAGCTGATCTAAAGACTTAATTACAGAAATAAATCACTTACAAACAATAGCAACCGAGGATAAATTTGTTGATGGCGCGCTGATTGTATAACTGAAATAGTTCGGCCATTTGAACCTGTATCGAGTACTCTTTGAAGTGATGATCCTTTCTAACGGCCACCAAAAACCATTCTTTCTGGTGTCGTTTCTCTATTTGCACAGTGTACCAATTATGCAGATTTCGCATATGTGTTCATAGACACGTGAGCTCCTCATGACTGACTAGAGGCTCCCCTTTAACATATTTCCATACTACCTGACCCACTGGTGTATCTTCATAATCTAAGAATTGACCAAGAGACATACCTACCGCCATAGCAAGTTCTTTGGACACTGCTACAGTGATGCCCAGTAGTGCAGCGACAGACCTGGCTCTGGGGTCCATTATTTGCATGTCCTTATCCATTTCGGCTCTGAATGCCTTGTCGGTATCTGAAATCACTTTGAGCGGGCGGAACGAATGAATCTTCTGTTGTCCGAGTTAGGCAACTTGTTTTCCACTTTTTGCACTTGTTATTTTTTCTGCTTTGCTTGCTTAATAATTTCGCGGTCATATTCTGATTTTGGATTCAATGATACTTGGGATGGTTGCTCAAGAAAGGACTTAGCCCACTTGTTTTTCAGTAAATACCGGCTTTGGCTCAGGCTTTTTTGGTGCAAAAAAGCCTGAGTATGGGTAGCCGATATCGCTTTGTTTTCCTCATTAGTCATGTCATAAGGTCTCTTCAGAAGAACCGGCGGGATGTCGACTATCTTCGACGTACTATGCCCTTTCTTCTGAGTGGGGAGCGAGTGATGGATGGCCATCCGTTTTTTAGTCAATGGCGGAGGCGGAGGCAGAGGCAGAGGTGGAGATCGAAATGTACTCACGCTGTGGCGATCGACATCCCTCTCGTCGATGGATGGAGGACTTGAAGGTTGACGATCGATATTCCTCTCGTCGAGGGATGGTGGACTTGGATTCCTCGGAGTCGGTGACCTTGGCGCCGAGCCTGGAAACTTGATGTACTTCTTCTTCCATAGAATGTGTGGCGCTTGACATCTCCCAGTTTCCTAAGTCCTTCAGGTGTAGTGATGTCAATCTCTAGGTCCGCAAAATCCTCCACTAGGTCATCCACCGAGACACGAGCATAGCAAGGTGGAATCGGAAGTGAATGGTGGAGTGCTCCAGGTAGACAAGGTAAAGCAGTGCCGATCGCCACCTTGAAGGACAGGTTGTTCATTGGCTAATGGAGCTCACATTGTGTCATCTCTCTGACATCGTCCACGGGGTAGCGAGGCGCCAGTGCATCATCCAGCAGTGTTTGATCATCAGCCTAGACCTCCGTGGAAGCCACACCGCTTCTCCGTTGGCTATGATCCATTGCAGGATCATCATCATGCGACTGAGATGTCTTTTGGCTAATTGCTTCCACCAGCTTCTTCATCCCAGCTAGATCCTCTTCTATCTTCCCGATCCAGTTTGCCTCCCGATCCTTCTTTCTCTTAAGACTTCTGTAACTGTCATCATACTCGGGAAACCCTTTCTTCCACGTAACACCGGCGCCTTTGCCTCGTGTTCGTCCACCTTTTTCAGGATTCCCGAGGGCGTGTGTCAGCTCGTTGTTCTCTCTGTCGGGCTGAAACAATCCCGCTTGAGCATCGGCCATTGCTTGAACAAGTTCTTTGGAGGGTGTTAGAATTTTTTCTTCAAAAATTATCGCCCCTATTTCTGGGTTCAACTTTCCCCCGTGCTCGTACCACCAGTGCTTTGACCTCTCGGGCCATCCATCTGTACCGGGAATGATCCCTCTGGTCCTCATGTTGGCCTCCATATTATCCCACTTAGGCACGCCACTCTTGTAGCCACATATCCCCATTTTATGGTGGTATTTATTTTTGGCAGCATTCATCGCATTCTTTTCCGACTTTGCCTGGGCTACAGAAGATAGCTTGTAGTTTATAAAATCGGGCCACTGTTCTCTCAACTTCTCGTATTCTCCTTTGAAGTCTGAAGTTTTCTTTTTCGCGACAAACTTCACCTATAAAACTTTCTTGTGGTTCCGATACAGTTCGCCCATCTATGATAGAGCCCACTCCTTGACTTTCGCTCTTCTTTCAAGCCCACCTGGCCTTGCGGTAGTACCATCTTCCTCGAATTCTTCATACTCTGGAGGTAGTATGAAATGTGCTATGAGCTTCTGCCAAAGGTCATCTTTGGCATCATCACTGACATAACTGGTGAATTCTTCACCTTTTTTCTTTGACTTATTCCAGTTTTGAATGGTGATCGAAAGGTTATCCCTAACAATCACCTCGCATTGATTTACAAACATCTTGGCATGCTTTTCTAGATCAATCGGTTCTCCAGTATCATCTATTACATCAATGGTAAACCTTTGATTACCATCCAACTTTTTGGTCGGGCCTCGTTTCATTTTAACTGTCGATTTGCTCGATCCAGAGGGCTAAAAGAAGAAGAGAGAGTGATTAATATATATATATATCCAGATCAATTAATGCATCTAGTCACAAGAGGCTTAATATATATATATATACATCGCCACTTGTTGTCTAGGGGCCATCATTGTTGTTTGTTTGCCCTTAGAACTGATGTCCATCACCATATTGATTTAGAAATGACGATATCTCATGATCGTTTACATAATCTTCACCTATTGTTATGCCCTCGTCTACAACATGTTCACCTCTAGAAATAAGAGGAATTTCACTTCTTATCATGCCCTGAAGAATTTTGTCGTCGGTGTGACGATCCATCAATTAACTATTCCAGAAAGAAAGGTAAAACAAGTTAGAAAAAATATACATATTAATATATTACTCTACCAAATATATTACTCTACCCTAAAATAGACATATTACTCTACCACAAATTTATTTCTATAATAGACATATTTACACTAAACCCTAAAATAGACATAAACCATAAAACCATAAAATTTCTACATTAAACCCTAAAATAGACATATTACTACAATAGACATATTTACACTAAACCCTAAAATAGACATAAACCATAAAACCCTAAAATTTCTACATTAAACCCTAAAATAGACATATTACTACAATAGACATATTTACACTAAACCCTAAAATAGACATAGTTACACTAAACCCTAAAATAGACATATATATTACTACTACTACTAAACACCCTAATAATTCCTAATACTACTAAACCCCAGAAAAATAGACATATATATTACTACTACTAAACCCCAAAAAATTACTACTAATAATAATAATAATAATTCCTACTACTACTAAACCCTATATATTACTACTACAACTAAACACCCTAAAATAGACATATATATTACTACTACTACTAAACCCCAAAAAATTCCTACTACTAAACACCCTAATAATACTATTATATGTAATATATACTACTAATTATATTACTACTACTAGCTAATATACTACTAATTATATTACTACTACTAACTAATTATATAACTACACTAATTAATACTACTATCTACAACTACTAATTAATAGGGGAGGGGAGGGCTGCACGGAGGACGACGGCGCCGGAGACGATGGCGGCGGTGACGACGGGGCGCGACGGCGGTCGAGCGCGGTGCATGCGCTTGCGGCAGCAGTCGGCGCATGTTCTTGCGGCGGCGGCGGTCGCGCGAGTGGCCCGGGCGTGCGGTGGTGTTGCGGCAGCGGCTCGTGCACCTGCGCAGGCTCGTAGGCGGATGGCGGACGACGGACGATGGCGAGCGTGAGATTCGGGCAGCTTGCCGGCGTCGGGTATGTGGGCGCCTCCTATACGAGAGAGAATGAGAATGGATCAGGAAGGAGACCACGATGGTTTACATACCGCAGGCCTTTAGTCCCAGGTGATTTCATGACCCGGGACTAAAGGGTCTTTAGTCCCGGATCGTGGCATCACCCGGGACTAAAGGCCCCCCTTCTAGTCCCGGGTCCTGCCACAAGAGGCTATTTTTCGGCCTCCGCCATTTTTCGCGCGCTGCCAGACCTTTAGTCCCGGTTCTTATTTAGACCCGGGACTAGATGGTGTTTTGCATGTTTTTAGATTAAAAAACATTTATAACTTTGGAAATTCATAGCACATATTTAATAAATCCAAATAATACAAATAATATGACTATTATTATCAGAAAAATATAAGGAACCTTAATATATCATCCATATATCTCTTTATATCATGCATCAAATTGTGCCATTCTCATTTAAAAGTGCATTCACTATTTTTTCTAACTTTGTAAATTCAAAAACATTTATAAATTTTTAAATTCATAACACCTATTTTTTCATATTTTTGAATTTGTCAAAACTTTCAACATGAAAAGTGTTTGAATTTGACAAACATACATATTCCAACTACCAACCTTGCACCACACTTACACACATATGGTAGGGACGCATGCATGCATGTTTTCATGCGATTCCAACGCTACGATGGTCTTCCTCCGGCGAAACCCTAGACCAGGGGGCCCGAATCGTCTATCCCTGTAGCTATCTCCCTACGAGGGTAGCCTGGTGGACTTTTCTATCTGTTTTGGTTTGTTTAGGACATATGTGCATGGAAAGCAAAGGTTGATCTAGCTTTGCCATAAAATAGGATCCGGTTGCCCCACGACGAGAGTTTCCATCTACATATCTAGGATTTTACTAAGTGTTAACGCATGTCTGCGAAGGGGGTCACACTTGGGACCTATATATGCATGTTTTCATGTGATTCCGATGCTCCAATGGTCTTCCTCCAGCGAAATGTTAATATATGATCCATACATTTCGGGGCCTTTAATCCCAGTTGGAGGCAATAACTGGGACTAAAGATATTTCCCGCCATTCTTAGAGCCATATATCCAAGAGGCTTGCTTTCCCGCCATTTCTCTCCGCTTCCCGCCATGTTTTCCTGCCCTTTCCCTCTATATCGAGGCGGACCTCCATGGCCATTCACACACATCCACATCTTCCCCTCTCACAATAATGGACACACATACTAGGTAATTCTGATCCTTGAGGAGACCGAGGCACTGTGTGCCTCCAGCTACCCATGCCTGCCGGGCTACCGGCTGCTCGCCGACTAGATGCTGAGCACTGGAGGGGTTCCTGTCCCTCTTGTGCCTCAAGGTTCCGCACTCCAGGTGGCCATCACGAACCACTTCTACCTCAAGCTCACGATGGAGCAACGGATGGATCCCCATTGGGATACCGACAACTACGACACCTAGAATGCCTTCTTCGCTAACCGGCAGGAAAGGGAACTCGCCAGGTATGAGGGAGACGGTCCGCCCCTGCTGAACCACAACGAAGCCGGATGCCGCCTGTGGTAGGCGAACCGACTATCGTCAGCGTGATGCGCTACATCGCCTAGGGAGATCATCCTCGCCTGCGGTACCCACACTTTCTCCCGCCATAGAGCCACAAGAAGGGTGGCGGTGGTGAAGGTCGTGGGCATAGCGGCACCGTCATCCAAGAGCCCCCTTCCCTACGCGTCGTGAATCCAAGGCTGGAGTGGCAGGTGCCCCCGGAATATGCCATGACTGGGCTGAGGATCCAGCCGCGTGCGCCTAGCGACGACGACGATGCGAAGACGAAGACGACCCTGAAGCTGTGTACTATAGGGCTAGATATGAGTATGACTAAAGGGGGGGCTTTAGTTCCCGTTTTTTAATAATAATAAATTTCTTGAGTGTTAGTCCTGGTTTTTTGCTCGACAGGGATGGAGTGCCTCTATGGCCAGCTTAAGAGAGATACCTGAGGACTGGATTCGTAGGCATATCCCTCAATCTAGCCGTAGTGTTCTCCCTGCTCCCGCACACCATCTTGTAGTTAATAACTTCTCTAGCTAGATCAGTATGCCGGGGAGCTAATTCACATATTAGGGAGTGCCTCTATGGCTAGATTCAGAGAGATGCCTGAGGACTGGATCCTTAGGCATCTCCCTGAAGTTGGCCATAGTGTTGTCCCTACTCTCGCACACCATCGTGTTTCACATATTAGGGAGTACATCTATGGCCAGTTTGTTGGAGATGCCGGAGGACTGGGCTCCGCCGGCATCTCCCTCAAACTGGCTGTAGTGTTGTCCCCGCTCTTTCACACCATCTTGTTTGCAGTTGATAACTTCACATGGATGCCTATTTATAGATTAAGCAGCACAACATAGTCTTGATGACCCACAAGTATAGGTGGTGTATCGTAGTATTTTCGAGGGAAGTGAAACCCAATTTATTGATTCGACACAATGGGGAATCAAAGAATATTTATAAGCCTTAACAACTGAGTTGTCAATTCAGCTGCACCTGGAAACAATCTTGCTCACAACAGTTTATCAGTAGCAACAGTTTTGTAGTAGGAATAGTAAAATAATAGCAGTAGTAAAAGTAAAGACAGTAGTAACAATTGCAGTAACAGTAGGATTAGAGCGCGGTAGGCATAGGGATGGATAGATGGGTGTTGCATGGACAAGACAATTCACATGGCAATCAGAACATAGGGCAATTGCAGATAAATAAGATAAAGCATCCAAGTACTAGATAATCATAGGCATGTGTTCCATATATAGGCATACGTGCTCGCAATGAGAACTTGCACAACATTTTTTGTCCTGCCAGCCCGTTTGCAGCGGGGCCTCAAGGGAACTACTGGTAATTAAGGTGCTCCTTTTAATAGAACGCCGGAGCAAAGCATTAACACTCCGTGAACACATGTGATCCTCACATCAAAGCCATTCCCTCCGGTTATCCCGATTTCTGTCACTTCGGGGCCATTGGTTCCGGACAACAACGTGTGTACACAACTTGCAGGTAAGACCATAAACAATACTATCATAATGAATCAATAACATGTTCAGATCTGAAATCATGGCACTCGGGCCCTACTGACAAGCATTAAGCATAACAAGTCGCAACAAAGTAAAAAAGCACTAATAGAAGATACTAGGCACCATGCCCTAACAATTTGATGCCATTACATGAACGATATCATCCAATCCCTACCACCCCCATAGCCTACAGCAGGGGATTACTCACTCATAGATGGGTGAAACATGGATGGTCGAGTGAGAAGCGATGGTGATGATGATGGCGATGATATCCTCCAATTCCCCGTCCCGGCAGGGTGCCAGAACGGAGTTTTTGGTTCCGAATCACGAAATCTGGTGGTGGCGGCGGAGCGGAACTCTTTCTAGAAAAACATCGAACCCCCCTGAGTTTTTAGGTCAGAAGGCAACATATAGACGAAGAGGGAGACCGAGGGGGTGTCTGGGGAGGCCAGGCCACCCCCTGGCACGGCCAGGCCCAGCCCGCGCGGCCAGGTGGTGTGGCCAGGCCCCAGCCCCACTTCGTCTCGTATTCTGGCTCCGTGAGTCTTCTGGTGAAATAGAATTTTTGGCACATTTTCCGGGATTTTTCCTGATAGTTGATTTTCTACACAAAAACTAGACACCAAGGTAATTCTGCTGAAAACAACATCATTCAATGTTAGTTGTATCCAAATCACACAAGTTTAGAGGGAAAACAATAGCAAAAGTGTTCGGGAAAGTAGATACGTTTTGGACGTATCAACTCCCCCAAGCTTAGCTTATTGCTTGTCCTCAAGCAATTCAGTTGAAAACTGAGTGCGATAAAAGAAACTTTCACGAACACATTTGCTTCATATGATGTATATATTCTCAGCATGTGATCAACTACTTAGACAATTCATAATAAGGAGTATGCAACTAAGTTTACTTAATAGGCATTGCAAGCTATGAAGAGACTCCAACTCAAAAATAATAAGTAGCATGAAACATAAACATAAGCAACATTGCGATGCTCATAACAAGGTATGAAAGAGTGGTATCTCGCTTGCCTTTGATTGTGAATGCCAAGGCACCTCTGAAGTTCAGGTGAAGACTAGAAGTAAAGATATCAAAGATACAAGCATCAAAGTCATAATACAATTAATCCAGTATTGAGTCAAGAACATTATACTAAGAATGACAACTATTCTCTCAAGAAAGTGCTCGTAGAATAGGTGGTGACTCAACAAGGAAATGAGAAAGGTTTTGAATAGTTTGAAAGGCTTCCAAATGCTGAAAGTATGGTACTCATTAGCTTTGAGCTCTCGTTGCCCCTATCATGAGCATCTTTAATATGGTTAAGGTGAAAGTGAGGTCCAATCTGAGTTATATGCTTGACAGACTATAAACTGGAAATCTCATGTCCCTTGAGTACGAGGGCCGCTCCTCATGCTACTCAACTTTAGTTACCGGTAAGTTCTTGTCATAGTAAATACGTGCGTATCATAGATAACCGCCAACGGGGTACCCCTTGCCCAATGATATGAAAGAATCCCCATATCAAAATGACAAGGCAAACAGACAATGAGTATCTCAACAATCTTCTTATTTACCATGGGAAAATGGTTCTTTTTTCTCTCTTTCCTCTTTTCTCATATCTCTTTTTTTTCTTTTTTTTCAATAGCTATCTTTTTTATAAGAAGAATGCTTCATAGATACTCATTATGGTTACGCTGCAGGTTTCCACCATGATTATGCATGGATTAGACCGGTGGACCAGGCGTTTCTCTAACACACATACATAATTGCATGGACTTACAAGCTCCCCTTTTATTTCACACCGACGACATCCGCAAACAAAAGAGCATGGTATCAATTGGGTATATATTCACAGGTGTTGAAAGTGTTCCCCGTGACAGCACGGTTCTACTAATCCCCAGCCTATAATTTGCAAGCATATAACTTTCATGGATAGTCACAATGGTTCAGGTTTATTAAGTGCAGGAAATAAAGTGTGCCATCAAGTTCGTGAGAGCTTTACTAACTAACTTTCTCATAACAAGCAAACATTTTATACGGAAGAAAACAAGGCATATTGAATATGCACGGAAAAGCAAATAATGCTAATAGGTAGGTATGGTGGACACTTTTGGCAATATTGGTTTTAGGGAATTGGAAACACGAGTAGAGCTCATACTCAGTGCAAGTGGAGGCTAGCAATAGTAAGGGAGCGACAAACGAGAAAGCAATAACTGTCATAATCATGCTTTCAACAAAAGAGGATTAATCATGGCATGAAAGTGATTCAAGACCCTCAAGGCAAAATAATTCATCGAGGCTTAACTGATTATTTCAGTCATATGCATGCGTGAGCATGTGCCAAGTCAATTCAAGTGAAACATTCAGAGGAGGATACCACGGTGTCATACCAAGTTATGAATATAGTAATGTATGCAACCATTCATATGACATGCCACAAACTATTAGCAAGCGGGAACTAATCATATGAAAGCAAGAACTACTAAGCATCCATGAATAACATACACCCTACATGAACAGACTAAGCATGCCCACAATGATGAGTATATGTACAAAAATGAAAACAAATAGAGTTTGTTACCAGCCTCTTACCACACCTCAAGCTGTCATTAATCCTCATTATTGCCCTTCACTTGTGTGGCGTGAATAATAACATGAAACCAAATTCCACTGAGAACTGCTGAACCCTGCAACAAACTCACAAAACCAAAGAAGAACAACAAATATTTTTGGTGTTTTTGATTTTTAAAAACAAGAACCAAAAAGGAAGAACAAGCAAAGCAAAATCTTTTTGGGTTTTTTGAATAGTTCAAACAAAGCAAAAAGGGAAAAACAAACCAAGGAAAAAAGAAGAAGAAGCAAACAAAGAGAAACAACAGAAATATTTTTGGTCTTTTTGTGTTTTACAAAGCAAAAGCAAAGAAAGAACGAAAACTAAAAAGAGAGCGAAACATGAATATACAAAGTACCGACACAAAATGATATGGAGATGAGTGCGATGTCGGTGTACCTCCCCCCAAGCTTAGGCTTTTGGCCTAAGTGGGTATCAATCCCAGGCTGGCCAAGATGGAGCGCCTCCGTAGTACGGTGAGGAGGTACCCTCGTCCTGGTGCGAGCTCAAGGACGCTCTACCGTAGTGCACAGAGTAGTCGTAGGAGGGCACATCCTCCTAATGTTGCCTGTGGAAACCCAGCAAGCGGAGCTGCTCGTCCACCTCCTCCTTGGAGCGCGACCACGGCCTCCTGTGAACAGTAAACAGAGTAGATTGCGGCAAAGGAATCTCCCTTTCATCCCCGTCAGTAAACAACATCATGTATACTAGATTGTCCATGTCGAAGTCAGTAGTGACAAAGTGATGTGTCTTCATGGCAGCAAGGTCAAGCCTTTGTGGTGCCAATATAGTACCATTTGGATCCACAGAAAGCTCTAATGCATTAACCATACGTGAAGCGATGATGCCCCCATAAATAGGCCCCCTAGCAGCTAGGCGGCGAGCAATAAGAGAACCAAGATTGTACCGAGTATCATTGTTAAGCACAACAGAGAGGAAGGCTAAATGATAATTGGAGATATTACTCGTATTCTCCCTACCTAGATCGCTAGTAGCAAGATAATAGGCAAAATATCTAAGAACAGGGAGTTGGATGTTTCTTATCTTCCCGCGCTGAGCTACGCGGTCGTCGTCATTGGTCACACCCCGATATAGCTCCAGCAAATCAGTGGGTCGCCCTTGAATCTTCTTCACGGTCCCTGTCATGCCTACACCTATAATACTGCAAAATCTTTCCAATGGCATGGTAAAGGGCAGATTATAAATTCGGAAAGAGACAGTTGACTGATAGGGGGTGTTAGTAAAAACGAAACTCTCAACAAAAGTTTTGGTGAGCATAGTGTATTTCTCACTCTCATATTTCATGTATGAGGTCAAACCAACCCTTTGAATCAGTAGCAAGAAATCATCAAGAATCCCTGCAGCCTGTAAGAAAGTAAAACAAGGAAAAGTAGATGGGTGAGCATCCCCATCATCTCCTTCATTACCAATGTGAGGTGCAAAGAGATCTTCATTGTATGATGGCCTAAAATGAGAGGCTGATCTTGAGGGCCTTGACATCCTTGGTGTATCCCTCTCAAATATTTCTCCAAAGGTATGGTTGTTCATCTTTGATATTCTGAAATTTTAACATCTATTAAACAAGTGATTGCAAAGTGAATATATAATGAAGGGCACTACTCATAGGGACTTATAGAGGCCAAAACATGCATCAAAACTATATCTCTAAGCATTGAACAAGCTTACAAGCTCTCAAAACCTGTCACCTATAGCAGCAAAATACTCAAGATATAAACCACTAAACACAAATCTACTTGGACAAGCGGAGGAGTCACATACCGGAGAACAAATGCTCCAAATTTCAGCAGCAAAGATGGGCTGAGAAAGGATATCAAAAAATCGAGGGCAAGAACAGCAAGAACGTGATTTCGAGCAAAGAACTGGTGGTTTCTCGGGAGAGAGCAGAGAGTGGGAAGTGAGAGAGTGAGTGGAGGGCCAGGGGTGGCCCACACCATGGCCAGGCGCGCCCCTAGGCTGGCCGTGCCACCAGGTGGTGTGCCTGCCTGGTGGGCCCCCCTGGTACCTTCCAGGCACTTCTCTGCCCCTTTTTTCACGTAAAAAATTAATATGAATTTTCTGGAATTTTTCGAGACACTTTATTTTTTAGCAATTTTCAGGTATAAAAGAATGATTTTCTGACAGAGAGATTTTTTTGGAATGATGCAATGACAAAACAAGGCTAGAACTTCAGAAGTTCTAAGACACTCTAACATGCAAGCAACTAACAACAGAAAAGTAAACTAAATGAAAGCAAGAACTAGAAAAGATAGAATAGAAGTAAGCGGAGATAATCATGGTGAAAACATTGTTTTGTTCAATGAAATCCTTTTGTTAATAAGGTTTATCAGGTCTTGTTACCAAAAAAATTTATATGAAAAAAACTTTATATTCCACTAATGATTATGTTACCTCAACCTTGATAGCAATGGTCCCAATCATAATAGTTTCAAATTTTTCTCTTGGTATGGGACAATGTATTTCTCCAACTTAAATGCCCTCGACATGTTCAATTGAATTAAAACCATAAGTCCTATCAATCTTCTTGGGGAAATAGACAGTATGCTCCTTGTCATTAACATTAAAGGTCACCTTTCCTTGATTACAATTAATAACAGCTCCTGCAGTATTAAGAAAAGGTCTCCCAAGAATAATAGACATATTATCATCTTCAGGCATTTCAAGCACAACAAAATCAGTTAATATCAAGCAATTATGAGCCACTTGAACAGGTACATCCTCACATATACCAACAGGAATAGTGGTAGATTTATCAGCCATTTGCAAAGATATATTAGTGGGTATCAGTTTTTCTAGTTGAAGTCTCTTGTAAAGAGAAAAAGGCATGACACTAACTCCTGCTCCTAAATCACACAAAGCAGTTCTAACATAACTATTTTTAATAGAGCAAGGAATAGTTGGAATCCCTGGGTCTCCAAGTTTCTTTGGAACCTTACCATTAAAGGAATGATTAGCAAGCAAAGTAGAAATTTCTTCATTAGGGATCTTCCTTTTATTCAAGGCAATATCCTTCATATACTTTGAACAGGAATAAAGGTTTCATCCACTCACAAAACTTATTATAGTGTTCATCTTCCTTTGACTTGTGTTTCTTATCAGGGAAAGGCATAGGTTTTTGGACCCAAGGCTCTCTTTCACTACCATGTTTCGTAGCAACAAAATCTTCTTTAGTGTATTTAGTATTCTTAGTGTGCCTTTCAGGTTCCTCTTCAACTTTTCTTTATCAGGAACATCATTTTCTTCATTACCACTTTCAGTTTCAGCATTAGAGACAGATATACTATTAGGATCTTTAGCAGGTTTAGAGGGTTCTACAATATTTTATGTTTCTTTTTTCTTTTCTTAAAAATAGTACCACTATTTTCAGCTCGTTGAGAATCCTGCTCAATTCTTTTAGGATGCCCCTCGGGATATAGAGGATCATGGGTACCAGCACCACTTCCAGTTCTAATTTCATAAGCATGTTTTTCTTTAGCAGCATTAACTAGCAATTCTTTTTGTACTTTAATAAGTTGATCTATTTGAGTTTGAACCATTTGAAAATGTTTAACAAGCATTGTAACATCATTAGAGGTTCTTTGCACAATATCCTTCAACTCAACAATAGCTCTAGAGTTTTCCATTAGATGATTTTGCACCCTTTTATTAAAATTATCTTGCTTCACAATAAAGTGTTGGAGAGAGTGTACCTAAATAGTGGATGAATGGGGAATTGGCTTACATAATTCTTCTATAGGAGGTAAATTCTTGACATCTGCAACTTTAAATGCCTTCTCCTTAAGACATTTCTTAGCTTCCTTCATCACTTCATCATTCAATTCAATAACTCCCCTCTTCTTAGATGATGGTATAGGCGCCGGTATAGCTGGTTCAGGTATAATTTTTTCAGGTATAGCTGGTTCAGGAGGAGTCCAATCTTCATAATTCTTGCTTATTTTAACCATTAATTCCTCAGCTTCCTTGGGAGTCTTATTCATGAAAACACAATCAGCACAACTATCCAGGTATGTCCTAGATTCTTCAGTTAGTCCATTATAAAATATATCAAGAAGCTCATTCTTAGGTAATGGACATCCAGCCTGTGCATGAATGAAAGCACAAAACCATGCCCATGATTCAGGCAATATCTCTTTTTCTCCCTATTTAAAATCAAAAAGTTCCTGCAAAATAGCATGTCTAGCACTACGAGGAAAATATTTCTGCAGGAAAGTACTAATCAAGCAATCAAGGCTATCAATAGATCCAGGAGGTAAATTGTTAAACCAAGTGTTAGCTTCTCCTTTTAGTGAAAAGGGGAAAATCTTAGCAACAAAGTAGGTACGCATCTTAATATCATCAGAAAACAGGCCACTCATGGTAGAAAGCTCAGTCATATGTGCTACCGCACTTTCATTCTTAGTCCCACAAAAAGGTTCTTTCTCAACAATAGCTATGTAAGATAAATCAAGACAAAAATCATAATCTTTATCTTTAATGTTTATGGGAGATGCGACAAACTTAGCATTAGGAGACAATTTGGGTTTAATAGTACGCCTCTCAAGGAGACTCTTAGCAGCACCCCTATCATGGGTGTTTTGACATTCTTTAATAAATTCATCGGTCATCTCAATATAACCGTCTTCAATATCATAGCCCTCTCTAGACTCAGGTGAACTGACAGGTGTAGTAGTGTCTTCATTAGGAGTTTCGGTATTTCCAGCTATAGTTCTAGCAATCGTAGCATCTAGGAAAGGACCTAATGAACCACTCTTATCAAGCACAGTAGAAGCAGCATCATAAGTATCAGAAGTTTCAGATTTAGCGGTAGTAGTAGTGTGTGTAGAATGTGTATGTGGTGGTGTAAGGAACTTACTCATAACAGATGGTGAATCAAGAGCAACAGAGGTGTTCAGAACCGTACCTCTTCTTGTAGTGGATGGTAAAATAGGAACCTTTCCATCACGAGACTTACCCATGATGGATGGATGGCAGCGAACAATAATGATTCCAAGTGGACTTGATAAATAAAGCTATGCTCCCCAGCAACGGCGCCAGAAAATAGTCTTGATGACCCACAAGTATAGGGGGTGTATCGCAGTATTTTCGAGGAAAGTGAAACCCAATTTATTGATTCGACACAAGGGGAGCCAAAGAATATTTATAAGCCTTAACAACTGAGTTGTCAATTCAGCTGCACCTGGAAACAATCTTGCTCACAGCAGTTTATCAGTAGCAATAGTTTTGTAGTAGGAATAGTAAAGTAATAGCAGTAGTAAAAGTAAAGACAATAGTAACAATTGCAGTAACAGTAGGATTAGAGCGCGGTAGGCATAGGGATGGATGGACGGGCGTTGCATGGACAAGACAATTCACATGGCAATCAGAACATAGGGCAATTGCAGGTAAATAAGATAAAGCATCCAAGTACTAGATAATCATAGGCATGTGTTCTGTATATAGTCATACGTGCTTGCAATGAGAACTTGCACAAGATATTTTGTCCTGCCAGCCTGTTTGCAGTGGGGCCTCAAGGGAACTACTACCAATTAAGGTGCTCTTTTTAATAGAACACCGGAGCAAAGCATTAACACTCCGTGAACACATGTGATCCTCACATCAAAGCCATTCCCTCCGGTTATCCCGATTTACGTCACTTCAGGTCCATTGGTTCCGGACAACAACGTGCGTAGACCATAAACAATACCATCATAATGAATCAATAACATGTTCAGATCTGAAATCATGGCACTCGGGCCCTAGTGACAAGCATTAAGCATAATAAGTCGCAACAAAGTCAAAAAACACTAATAGAAGAGACTAGGCACCATGCCCTAACAATCTGATGCCATTACATGAATAATCTCATCCAATCCCTACCATCCCCATAGCCTACAACGGGGGATTACTCACTCATAGATGGGGGTAACATGGATGGCCGATGGAGAAGCGATGGTGATGATGATGGCGATGATCTCCTCCAATTCCCCGTCCTGGTAGGGTGCCCGAACAGAGTTTCTGGTTCCGAATCACGAAATCTGGTGGTGGCGGCGGAGCATAACTCTTTCTGTAAAAATGTCAAACCCCCTGAGTTTTTAGGTCAGAAGGCAACTTATAGGCGAAGAGGGAGACCGAGGGGGTGTCTGGGGCTGCCAGACCACCCCCTAGCATGGCCAGGCCTAGCCCGCGCGGCCCGGTGGTGTGGCCAGGCCCCAGCCCCACTCCGTCTCGTATTCTGGCTCCATGAGTCTTCTGGTGAAATAGGATTTTTGGCATATTTTCGGGATTTTTCCTGATAGTTGATTTTCTGTACAAAAACTAGACACCAAGGTAATTCTGCTGAAAACAACGTCAGTCCGTGTTAGTTGTATCCAAATCATATAAGTTTAGAGGAAAAACAATAGCAAAAGTGTTCGGGAAAGTAGATACGTTTTGGACGTATCAAGTGTCGACACTCACGAGATAATGTCGATACTCACCCCTGTCATAGTGCTGCCATGCACCGAAATAGTGTTGCCACTCACTAGAATAGTGCTACCACTTATAAAATAGTGTCGACACTCATGTTTAGTCCTCGGATGGTGTCTCCAACCGGGACTACAGGTTCATCTTTAGTCCTGGTTGGAGACACCCACCGACACTAAACATGCTCGCATCGGCCCCAGCCTTCCGCAACCCCTTAAGTCTCAGTTGGTGTCTCCAATGGGACTAAAGATGAGAAGATTGCCTTGGAACTATTCAGAATGCTCGGGAATAATACATTACATAAATGTTTTCTTCTATGTTTTTAGAACACAGTAACATAAAATGTTAATACATTATATTACACATCATTTCTTCGCGTGTTCCCCTTTCTGATTGCGCCGTAACCATGGAGCATCTTCTTTAATTAACAGGGTTGTTGGATCAGTGTTCACCGCGAAAAGCGGAATTTCATGAAACTTATCACAATCTTATGACATGTTTGTCTTGTCCTCTACTCCCACGATGTTTCTTTTCCCTAAAATAACTATGTGCCGCTTTGGCTCATCGTCTGATGTATTCTGTTGCTTTTTTTTCTTTTTATCGGTTTGGTAGACATGTCCTTCAAATAGAAAAGCTAAGCCACATCATTGGCTAGGAAGAATGGTTTGTCTAAGTACGCAAGATTGTTGAGATCCATTGTTGTCATTCCGTACTGCTCGTCTACCTTTACCCCGCCTCCGGTCAGCTTTACCCATTTGCACCGAAACAAGGGGACCTTAAAAGTAGGTCCATAGTCAAATTCCCATATCTCCTCTATGTAACCAAAATATGTGGTCTTGGACCCATTGGCGTTTGTTGCATCAAACCGGACACCACTATTTTGGTTGGTGTGCTCTTTTTATCTTGGGCGATCGTGTAAAATGTATTCCCATTTATCTCGTACCCTTGGAAAGTCGATATAGTCGAAGATGGTGACCTAGACAACAAGTACAACTCATCTCCAAGAGTGTTGGCTTTTATGAGATGTTGCAACCAACCCCAAAAAGTCTTCATGTGTTCATCTCTAATCCAGTCGTCATGCTTCCTAGGGTTGTTGGAGCGTAAAATTTGCTTGTGTTCCTCGATATATGGAGCCGCCAAGATAGAATTCTGTAGAACTGTGTAATGTGCTTCAGTGTAAGAATGTCCTTCCCTACATATTATTGATTTCCTTCCTAGAGTGTCTTTTCCACTCAGTCTCCCCTCATGCCACGATTGAGGAAGACCAATCGCCTTAAGGTCAGGAACAAAGTCAACATAAAACTCAATGACCTCCTCTGTTCCATAGCCCTTGGAGATGCCTCCTTCAGGCCTAGCACGGTTATGAACATATTTCTTTAAGACTCCCATGAACCTCTCAAAGGGGAACATATTGTATAGAAATACATGACCGAGAATGGAAATCTCTTCGACTAGGTGAACTAGGAGGTGTGTCATAATATTGAAGAAGGATGGTGGGAACACCAACTCAAAACTGACAAGACATTGGACCACATAATTTTGTAATCGTGGTAGATCTTCAGGATTGATTATCTTCTGAGAGATTGCATTGAGAAATGCACATAGCTTCATAGTGGGTACTTGAACATAATCTGGTAGAAGCCCCCTCAATGCAATCGGAAGCAATTGCGTCATAATCACGTTGCAGCCATGAGACTTTAGGTTTTGGAACTTTTCTCTGCTATATTTATTATTCCCTTTATATTCAACGAGAAGCCAGACGGGACCTTGATACTGCTCAGGCATTCAAAAAATATTTCCTTCTCTTGTTTGGTAAGAGCGTAGCTGGCATGACCTAGAAACCATTCTGGATGCAGGACTTTTGGGTCTTTCATACGTTGCTGGTCCTTCCGTGCTTCCGGTGTATATTTTGTCCTCCCATACACGTCCAAGAATCCTAGCAGGTTCACACAAATATTCTTCGTCACATGCATCACGTCGATTGCAGAGCGGACCTCTAGGAATTTCCAATAGGGTAGCTCCCAAAATATAAATTTTTTCTTCCACATGGGTGCGTGTCCGTAAGCGTCCTTTCGGAACAGATTGTCTGCCCTGACCCTTTCCAAAGCTTACTATTTGATCCAAATCCTTGACCATATCAAAGACATCAACACCAGTATGTTCCTTAGGCTTCGGCTGGTCACATGCCTGACCGTTGAAATGCTTGCCTCTATTTCTTAAGGGATGATTGGGCAAAAGAAATCGATGATGCCCCGTGTAAACATTCTTCTTACAATGTTGCAAATATATACTTTCAGTCTCATCTAAACAGTGTGTGCATGTATTGTATCCCTTGTTTGCCTGTACTTGATTGTTACGAAAAGCAATGCTCGGAGGTCAAATTCTTCCTGCTTGTGCTCATCCCACACACGTATGCCCGGTTCATGCCACAACTGTAAAATTTCTTCAACTAATGGCCTTAGGTACACATCAATGTCGTCGTCGGGTTGCTTCGGGCCTTGGATCAGCACTAGCATCATAATGAACTTCCGCTTCATGCACAACCAAGAAGGAAGGTTATAGATACATAGAGTCATGAGCCAGGTGCTGTGACTAGTGCTCTGCTCCCCAAAAGGATTCATGATATCTGTACTTAGACAAAACCTTCCTTGCGTCATCTGCAAATTTCAGATAGTCTCTATTGATTTTTCTCCACTTCGACCCATCAGCGGGGTGTCTCAACATCCCGTCTGACTTACGTTCCTCTTTGTGCCATCGCAATAACTTAACGTGTTCTTTGTTTCTGAACAAACGTTTCAACTATGGTATTATAGGAGCATGCCACATCACCTTGGCAGGAACCCTCTTTTGGAGGGAGGCTCGCCCTCAACATCACCAGGGTTATCTCGTCTGATCTTATACCGCAATGCAATGCATACCGGGCATGCATCCAAATTCTCATACTCCTCACCGCGATAGAGGATGCAGTAATTAAGGCATGCATGTATCTTCTAAACCTCTAAACCTAGAGGACAAACAACCTTCTTTGCTTTGTACGTACTGGCGGGCAATATGTTATCCTTTGGAAGCATATTCTTCATCATTTTCAGCAACTTTTCAAATGAGGAGTCAGGTATACCACACTGTGTCTTCCATCGCAGCAATTCCAATGTGCTACCCAGCTTTTTTAGACCATTTTGGCAATTTGGGTATAACAACTTTTTGTGATCCTCTAGCATGTGATTGAACTTCTCCTTCTCTTTTTCAATTTCGCAGTCTCTCCGTGCATCGGCAATAGTCTGACCAAGATCATCAGTGGGCTAATCATGTGCCTCTTCTCCAGCCTCCCATTCAGCTTCCCCCATGGAAGTATCACCGTACTTAGGAAAACCATGATAGTTTTCATCATCCTTCTCTTCTTCATTATCTTCCATTATAACCCTTCTCTCTCCGTGTTTGGTCCAACAATTATAACTGGGCATGAAACCGGACTTTAACAGATGGCTATGGAGGGTTTTTGAGTCAGAGTAATCCTTCTGATTCCTACATCCACTACATGGACAGAATACAAAACCATTCCACTTGTGCGCATCAGCCACAAGGATGAATTCATGCACGCCATTAATGAATTCGCCAGAGCGTCGGTCAGTACCATACATCCATTCCTAGACCATCTGCATTATTGTAAAATTATATCAAAAACCATTACACAACATCTTGAATAGAGATTAATGATCAATTTAATACAGGTTATAATGTGAGCTTCTAGAGCATTAAATTTGAATTTTGAAAAATTTACATGCACCAAGTTTTGAATTGGAGAAAACAATTACCATAAAAAATTGTGGAGTTTTTAATTATTGTTCTAGCAGTGAAATCCTCATTCTATTTTGAGCTCCGAAACTCTAAAATTACATATCTCAATTTTCAGTAACTTTGTGCCTTATCAAAATTTGCCTAAAGTTACACATCTAAAAATCCTCTACTTCTAGAGCATGCAAATCCATCTCTACTTCTATAGCATTGAGTTAAAGTAACAATAAGAGATGAAACGATAAAGTTCCTAACCTTTTAAAACCTTGGATTTAGGGGTTGCAACCAAATCTTGAGAAAAAAAAGGGCATGAACTCGGATTGCTTGGGAAGGAAAATGGCCATAGCTAGGGCATGGACGAAGCTGCATTATATAGGGGGACATTTTAGTCCCGGGTCGTGATACCGGTCGGGACTAATTGTCCCCGTAAAGTGCAGCGGCCCGGCTTGAGGTCTCTTGTCCTAGACCATATTACGGACCGAGACTAGAGACCTGGAACGACCCCGGACTAGTGGTTCGCCGCGCTCTTAGCCGTTGGACACGTTAACAAACCGGGACTGGTGCCTGGTTTGGCGCCAAACCAAAAGTCTCCTTTTCACTAGTGAGAATATCTCTAACATTGCATGACAATATCTAATGAGTATCAAGAGTAGATATTATTGTATTTGTTAAATTGGTTTGAATATTTATTTTATATTTGAATGCTATCAAATTATATTGGTTATCGAAGTATACTTCAAATATGTGGAATACTATGGGTTTGGAATATCTTATAGCTTTTTTCCTATATGTGTGAATTTTGGTATGTACTTTATTGATATATATGCAAGACTAATTGTGAAGCCGTAGCAACGCACGGGCATTCAACTAGTAATAATAAAGATGATGTTTAAAATTATTGTCGACTATTTGTGTATGCATACATGGCCGAAATGACCCATTAAATATGTCCACCGGCGGACCAAATGATGGATATGTCGCGGGCCACCACAAAGAAATCACATCAGACACTTTTGGTGTTTGAAATAGGCACGATCCTCGGACCTGCTCTAAAAGCTAAAAGGAGCGAGGACAAGTAGATAGAGGGAGTATTGCGTGTTGAGTTGACTAGCTAATGTGCTCCATTATTCAGATACTAGTATGTCATAGTCCCTTCGATCCAAATTAATGTTCTTATATTTGTTTAGATTCGAATGTATCTAACTCTAGAAATTAACTAGATACTGCTGAATCTAGATAAATGAATACTAATATAGATCGGAGCGATTACACATTATTGGTGCTCCGTTATTCAGATACTCCGAGAATAAGTAAGTTACTCCTCAGGATCGAGCTATCCATAGATGTCCATACGCGTCTAGCAGGTGAGGTTGGCTCTGGGGTTGACGCCCAGCTGACGGCAGTAGTCCTAGTAGTATCCCACCCTGGCATTCTTCTGCGCGGTGTTCTTGCCGTCGCACTCCACGGCGCTGTTGATGGCCCTAGTGGTGGCGCCGAACCCCTGCGACAGCACCCCGTGCACGTTGGTCATCCAGTACCACAGTGCCGTCTTGAAGGCCACTACATTGTCCTGCGCCACAGTCTGCGGGTTCTTCAGCCCGTCGAAGCCGATGCTCTGCCCCGCTGCCCCGTAGTTGTAGTTCCAAGTGATCTGCAGCTGCCCGCGCCCATAGTAGGTCGCCCCCGACGAGCAGGGCCACTGCGTGAACGACGGGTCGCAGTAGTTGTGGGTCGCGCCGTTCATCTCCTCTATGTAGCAGAAGTTTGTGCATATAACATTATTTAAAGTCTTAAGGCTGAGAGATTGTAAGCTCGGTGAGCGATCGAGGAGCACTTCATTACTGTCCGTGGGCCCTGCAGCGCTGAACGATTGAGCACCGTCTCGTGTCTTCCGTTTTTGCGACACGTCGAGTGCTGGCCTTCGGGTTGTGCTGGGTGAACGCGTCTTTCTTCTGCTATCCTTCCCAGGGTCCCGGGCGATGCCCTACCCGTCCTCGCTCTCCTCCAGACCGCCTTTAGCTCACTGACCTGTGCCGCTCTTATCTATGCCGTCCCCTCCAGCGGAGGCAGCAGCCTCACTGTCCTGCCCAAGCCACGGCACCGCTGCCATATCCTTCAGGACGTCGCGCGTGCAGCACCGACAATAGAAGGTGCTCAGTTTTCTTTGCTTTACATCCAAATCAAGTCAAAACCATCCCTGTTTGGGGACTTCATCTTACGGCATGTATCCTATTTAATCGATTCAGCATCCCTTCTATCAGATTCTGGCTAATTATTCCTTTTTGTCTTGGATTTGGGGGCAGATCCGCTCCATCCTTCTTCAGAATCGGCAGGGGAAGACCCACACAACCAAGTCCTCGCCGCCTCCTCCCTCTTCCTCTGCTCACGGGCCTTCCTACATGGCAGCGTGCACCCCCATCGTGACCTCCTTGTTGAGCGTCTGGCCATAGACGCCAAAAAACGAGCGCAGGCAGCGGGGTCGGCAGTGGCAGCCGCGACAATGATGCCAATTCACCGACAATAGCAAGGCGTGTGGCCATGGAAGCCTGTGCACTCGGTCGGCGGGGCGGTGGGCCGTGGGAGCCTGGGGGAACCGTCTCGGCCTCCAATCGACGGTGACGCCCGGTCTCATCCCCTTCCTCCCGGTCTCTCTCATTTTCCTCTCAGGCGCCCTCACTAGGGTTTACAGCCGCCTCTCCCTCGAGCCGCTCTCCAACCGCTCCTATCGCGTTGTCCGCTGCCTTCTCCATCTCATCTCACGTTACACTGAATGATGGAAGGCCATGAAACCAACTCACCGCAAACCTAGGGTCTCACTGACCGCTCCCCGGCGCCACCATGTACAACGGCAGCGGACCGCAGACCGCGCGCGGTTTTGGCACGAATGGGTGCTTCCAAACCAATAATTTCTTCATCTGGACCTGGACCGAGTCTCCTCCAAGGTACGGCGGCGGCAGAGCCGGCGCAGGCACTGGAGCCCTCAGCGGGATGCGTAGCCGAACAAGGAAATCATGGAGCACGATTGGAAGCACCATGGGGAGCTTCGGCTGTTCCTGCCGAGGGACACCCTCGAGTAGCATATCGGTCGAGATCCAGGAGCGCGTCGAGGAGGCGGGCAAGGAAGACAAGATTGAGGCTGCTGCTTGTGTGGTCGTAGAGGCGGTAGGCCATGGCGACAAGGCACCATCAGCACGTCTGGGCGAAGGTTATGGATCTACGAATCGGTATTTCCTTTGAATTTCTCTTTACATGTCAATTATCACTTTTTATGTGTGGAATTGGTGCAGAGTAGACCACTGATAGATATATGAGCAATACATTTGTGTTCTTTTTACAGTAAAAGCAACATTTGTTGATCATAGAACAGTTACATCATTGGAAATTAGATGCATAAGATATCTTGCGCCGTTGTCTAGCTTATATCCTACAAAGTACCTCAGTAGGAAAATCGAAGGTTTTTCTTATAAATTTCCTAACAAGCTGCTGTGCACAATGGGCAATAGCAGTAGCTCTAGACCCAACGAGAATCCTACTCGGAGCTATTTGTTTCTCGATTTAGTGTTCAAGGTTATTTTCACATTCAAACTGAGTTAATTTTAAAGTCTGGTTTAGTACGACAATTTATATAGAGCTTATGTGACTAAAGCTGTAAGTCTGGGTCTTTTCTCTCCGCTCGGGTCCGCATGGTGGAGTTTAGATTAGATCTTGCCTCAGGGAGGTTCTTGGTACGTTCTTCCTTGGTGTTGTGTTTTCCTTCAGCGTGGTGCACTGCTTCTATTTTTGGCCAGCGGCTGGGTGGTGGTGTGGAGCTCTGCTGGGTTGGCCTGGTTAGCTGTCCATTGGCTGGTCGGACTTGGTTCTGAGATCTGAATTTGGATGTTTTGTTCTGAGATGTTTTTTTTGTTCTTATCTATCGTCTCCTTCCTTCGTTCTTAGTGTATTAGGCCATCCCCTTACTGTTGTTTGTTTGTGGTAATTTTTTTTGTTTGCAGGCTGTCGTTTGGAGCTGCTGGAGGGCGCTGGTCGGTGTCTGCATTGTTCATTTTCTTGGTCTGCTGATGTGGGATCTGCGCTGATTTTGCCTACTATCCTATAGAGCAAGCAATAGTGAATAGTAGGTATAATCCATGACAATGCTCTGAGCCATCCAATTTGGAAATCTTGTTTGACAATGACAAAAGGGCCAATGGGAAAGTTTGACGGCAACCACCTGATTTTACATAAGGTCTTGAACTAGCCGATAAGGAGCTGAATATGTTCTGAACATATTGCATTTTCCTTCAGACCATCTGCTAAATGTAGTTCCAGCCCCTTTCAGGTTGATCTTTTTTACTACAATTAAGGGTTCCCTGTCAAATATATTGTTGCCTCTTTGCAGGCAAGATTTAACTTACCCATCAAAGTTTTTGCAGGAGTAGGTAATCCAAATAGAGCTATATTCACCGAAACCGATCATGGTGTGGACTTGGACATGGACCGGAGGCCGTAAGCTTGATTTCCCTTCAAGGTTTCTTCCATTTACCTCTCCTTTTTAGGTAGTAGAACGTATCCAATGTGCTCCTCTACCTCAGTATTAGACATGTTGTATTTTTTACTACTCATTCGTTGTTATTTTAAATTCATATGCTATTTTCACAAATAATTTGTCTGAATATAGCTTCGGAGGAAAAAATGGGGAGCTCCTTGTTTGGTTCATTTATGTAAATAGATTACCGCCGGTGTTTATATGTTGGATATGTCCAGGCTTGCTAGGTTTCCTTTTTTTGTCTGAAGAAAGTGGCTAGGAACTTCCCCATTTTAAATGTGGTATTTCCACCTTGGAGACACCTTACAAGCAATTCTGCTTTCGTGTTTTATACAGTGTATCTATCGAATGCAGTTATATGGAAATGTTGTGTCTTCTCATAGACTACTATGCTGAATCCATGTCTCGGAATTGATTTGCCATTTTTTTGTGATATGGTCATGTTCACTAGATATAGCCTTCTGTGACTGTTTTCCTGAGTATAATAGATCCATGTCTGGTTATTAGTTTCAGGGTATGCGGCTGTAACACAAAATGATTGTGCACGGTATAATCGCAAAACTAAGGTCAATCCTTTAGTCAGAAGGTATAGTTCAGCTGAATTATTGTGTTAACATTTTTTAGGATAATTGGTTTTATTTATATGTTTACTATTGCCCTTCTCATAATTTCATGTGTGTGCCTATTCATGACCAAAGTGTTGCGTCCAAGAATTGTATGGTGTAGTAAGCTAAATTTATTTATACCATGTACTCAATTTTCCCTGATCTACATGGTTAGGCAACCATCAAATTAATATTCCTTTGTTACATGTCATTGACATGTTTGGTTACCAACGACAACATGGCAATAAATTTTAATATTTTTTCTTTTGGGGCTTTTATTGTCTTGCTGTAGTATTTGAAAGATTGAGATCCTCATAGGGCTCACAAGATCGCTGTCAATGAAGTCTAGGGCTACTCTTTTTTCTTGATGCCAATCACTAAGGTAATGAGAGACATATATCTACTAAAGATAGTATATATATATATTGACTTATACATGAAGGAGTATATGTGTAGGGTAGAAATTCAGTTAACTTTGGACTTATGCATGAGTGCATCTGATCTAAATTGAAATGATCTTTTTTGGTTGATCCTCTAAGCTTCGGTATCAAATCCGTCGAAATTTATCACTGTCATTATGAAATTTCAGCAAGTCAAGAAGCAATTACCAGTGCTAAAATTAAAATAAAGTCAAATTTGAATATAAGAACATAAGCATGACGCATGTCAGCACATAATTTATTAGCCAACAGAACAGAACGTTTTCCCTTTCTCATATCTACTAAAGCAATTTATACCCTGACATGTAATTTTACACCAGCCCACCTCATGGGAACCATGATAGTATAGTCAGTATCTGTCGTTGGGATCTTACTATGACTTGATGTTGTTTTGTATAATCCTACAGTCATTGTGTAGGAGAGGGATACTCGCTGAAGCTATGTTGTTTGCCTTTGTTTACTGTGTCATCATTGTTTCCTCGCCACGGGATGATGTCCTTTCTTTTCCTTTCACTATTCACGTTTATTAACTTTGTAATTTTTCTCTACAGAGGCAAATGACATTCTCCTAGATGACATGCATCAAAGATCACTAACTTTGTTGAACTCTGTCTATTTGACCAAGCTAAAGTTTGCAACTTCTGATGGTATAAGACTCAGAATATTCTTGCTTGGACATTCAGTTTGTAGGAAATAGATTCTAAACCTTGATGATTAGAACCCTCAGTCAGCTGTCAGACCAGTCAGTTATGATCTCAAGATTTGCGCTGGTTGCCGAGCTTTTCAGCTGATTAAGCTTGATAGCGACCATAACCCATACGCCCAGCTAGAATCTTCGATGGCAATATGTAGGAAACTTCTCTGTTAGTTATGATTGCAATGACTATTATCCATCGAATGAGAGCAATATTGCTATCATTGATGTAGCCTTAACCATCTAACCTAATGATACCAATATGAAGCTATGCTCGACACATCAAGATGCAATATTGCTGACTGAAATTGTGACCCATGTGTATTAGTATTTTCTAGGCTGAAGTGCTAATTAGTAATCAGAGGATTATTCAGTGTTTTGTAACTATTGATGATATCTCCTAATGTTGACAATCTATGTTAGGTTTTTTACTCCGTGTGTAATTTTCTGTTTGTTTAATCATCAACATTTTAGCTTCTACATGAGACTAAATGGTGATTGATTATGTGGTGCATGGACAGATTTAAAAACGATACCGCTGATTAAAAGAGATATTTTCTCATCAAGTTATTAGGCACGGTGTTAATATACTCCCTCCGATCCAAATTAACTCAGATTACTAGATACATCCGAAATCCGAGTCCATTATTGCATCGGAAAGGGTATTATTTTTTGACTACTCAAATTAACAAGTATTCAGTAATGTGGAAAGGAAAATGAATGTAACTTCACATTGACACTACAGATATTTTGATTACAGCAAAAACAATAATCTACTCAACAACCTGCTCTTACTAGAACTATATTGTACGATCTAACCAGGTACCTAAGACCTGCCAGCTGAAAACACATGTAAGCCCATCGAGCCAAACACATGGTGATGAAACGTGTTGTAGGCGGCGCGGCGAAGCGCGCTTGAGTGCTAGTAAGTTATAAGTATGCAATAATGTGTTCCAAACTAGTAAGTTGTTATTTGGGTGATGAGAGGTAGCTTACGTCCGGTCTCGTGCGTTACGTGGGCGAAGAAGGCGGCAATCTCGCGCTTGGCGGCGTCGGAGCTTCCCGACGCGAACTGGGAGTACTTGCCGGAGCCGGCTGCGTTCAGGAACGCCTGGCGGGTGTAGAAGCTATTGCCTTGATTCCGTTGAAGAAAGCATCTGTGACGATGCTGGCCACACCTCCGCTTCCGCTGCCGGTGCAAGGACCGGACTGGCACCCGTCGCCGCAGTACTCGGCGGTGGTGCCGCAGTAACCGTATTTGCTGCAGCAGAAGCCCGACTGGCAGCCGCAGTTCTGCGCGGCCGCGGGGCCATCGGCGGAGAGGAGTGCTGCTGCTAGCCCAAGAGCCAAAAACGTGAACACCGCCATCGGTGAGTTCGCCATACCCAACTAATGAAGTCACTAGCTAGCGAAGTGTTGTGTTGCAGGCTTCAAGCTTGCTACGAGGTGATGGTATGATTGAAATGCCATGGCAGTGGCGCGGTTTATATAGGCTAGATAAAAGGACTATGTCGACATTGGGCTGCTAGAAGGTTGTATTCCCTCTGATCCAAATTAGTTGACTTGATTTTGCCTAGATTCGGATGTACCTAGTATTAAAACAAGTCTAGATACATTTGAATCTAGACAAATTTGAGTCAACTAATTTAGATCGAAGCGAGTACATATTTGTACTACTACTGGCTACTCTATTTTGAACGAATATAAGCGGTTTGTCACCCAACGCGTGAATGGAGCGTGGAATTCCAACGGAATCGAACCATGAGCGTGCAAGTCGTTGCATCCACCTGGTTGCTTGTTTGTACCCATGACCATGACAGTGCCATCACACGGCGGCTACGTACAACTGTTGTATATGGAAGTCCACAGACCAGCATTGCATGAGCAAATTAACTCACACACAAAAAAGAATGTTTGTGCGAATTTTCTTTGTACATTCCACAAGCAACAACAGCGAAGAACCTAGAAAGGGAGACTCAGTCGTTAACTTGTGTGAACGTTTTTCGCCGCAAAACAAAAGAAGAAAATTGTGTGGAAGAGCTTTCACATCATGACAAATATCTTCGCGGATTGCAGACAGAACTGAACGTGGTTAGACCAACTCCAACCGGACCCCCGCAAAAGCGTCCGATCTTGTTCTCCCGGACACAAGCCATAACCCAACGTGCACCCGCAAATCGGCGCAAACCGGGCCCAAACCTGAGGCTGGAATGCGGTGGGACGGACACCGGCCTCATCCGGCCGTGTCCTCTCGAGGCTTCGATGGGTCCCACCTGGCGGTGTCCTAGAGGGAGGGACCACGTTGCCGTCCCCATCCTTCACACTCCACTTCCACTTCGAGTCCCGCTTGGGTCAAACCCCAAAACCCCAGCCGCTCCCTCCCCACCGACAAACCCCTTCGTCATCGGCCGCGATGACGAAGGGGAGCTAGAAGGGCTAGTTCCGGCCAGGCCAGAACGACCATGAGGCTGGATCCTCCGGCGGCGGCGACTGTAATCGTTGACATTCCGCCTCGAGACCACCAGCGCGCGGCTCCTCCTCCTTCTTCCACGACCCACCAGCGCGCGTGCCGCCGCGCCCGCGCTCCGTGCGGCGCGTGTACGTCAGCCTCGAGCACACGTGCACGCTGGCCGAGGCTGGCATGCCGTGCCCGTGGCCGGATGTGCACCTACCAGCGGGCTGGCACCTCAATGGCGCTCGTGTGCCTATGTCGGCCATCCCGGTGTCGGGCCCTTCTCGTTGCCGGGACATTTGCCACCGCCGGGTCTTCCTACCGCTAGATCTGAGGTGGGACCCGGCCTATGTCGTTCACTCCGACGTTTTGGGACCAGTGGTTCGAGGCGGAGCACGCGACACGGCGTGAGGGCATCGAGGACCACCTCGAGAACCTCGACGACAAAGACGAGGACTACTAGAAGGACTCCGACGAGGACTCTGGCATGGACTACGAGGGCTACCACTTCCCAGCACCGCAGACCGGCATCCACGTTTGGTCGTGCTATAGGGGCGTCGACACCGTCGAGTCGGAGGTGTGGCCTCAGGGCCAGGTGGCGGTCAAGCTGGAGGAGCCGGAGCCGACATAGGCCCGGCCGATGACGGAGGAGGAGGATCTCAAGGCCGCCATCCTCGCATCGCAGCTGGAGGAGGAGAAGCGGTGGGACGGCACCGCCCAGACCCTACACGAGTCATGGGTGGCCGAGCAGGCCCAGAGGCCCCGTTCACTGCCCGCGCTACCGGCACCACCCGCGCTCCCAGCACCTCCTGCTCCGGCCACGCCTCTCGCTCCGGTCCAGAGCGGCGCATGGCCGCCGCCTGAGGTCTTCATCGTTATCGACGACGACGACAAGTAGGCAGCGACGCGTAGCAGTAGGACCAGGCGCCGGGCGGCCGGCGAGCAACGCCGGTTCCCTTCCACGCTACGGCTCCCATAATATTTAGGTTTCTTTTTATGTTGATATTTTGTGACCAGGACCTTTTAGTGTAATGTGTTTAATTATTTTCAGCCTCTTCTTTTTCTCTACAATGTTTTTTTTTCGGCGATGGCCGTTGGAGGCACAGATCACCGCAAACTGCCCGAGCCCAGTCGGTCTGTCCTCCACCGTTCAAACGAACCGAATTGGACGGATTCAGTGTCTGATTTGCTGGGGCCGTTGGAGTTAGCCTCACGTGGTGCATGGTCTTACGTTCGGAGCTCAGGCTAGAAGATGACAATGGTTTGGATAAGGTCGTATATATTTGAATATATCCAAATACCGTGATTATCTTCACAAAGCAGCCAGGAGCAATCTCGTAACTGCTTGCGGAACCGCTAGAGCCCACGATAGAATTTTTCTATCTTATATCACTAGTAGAAAAGGCTTTTCGTTTAAGCTACTATGGGCTCTAGTTTCGGTTGGGTTTGGGACACTAGTCCCGGTTCATCCCTGTTTCAACGGTTAGGAGTCCGCACGTGACTAGTCCTAGTTCGATGGGATCTCTAGTCCCGGTTGGTATTACCAGCCGCGACTAAAGGTGTAGCGTCAACGGTTAGGAGCCAGGAGACCCTATAGTTCCGGTTGGTGTTACAAGCCGGGACTAGAGGTAATGAACTAGTTCCGGTTTGTAACATCAACCGGGATTAATGTTTTTTTATATATACACTGCTTCGTCCCTGCCCGAGTTCAAGGCCATTTTGCTCCAAACTAGCTCAAGTTTATCCCGATTTTTTGTCTAGGTTTTGTTAAGATTTGGTGGCACCTGCCAATCCAAGGTTCTGAAAGGTTAGCAACTTTATTCTTTCATCTCTCATTGTTAGTTTAGCTCAATGCTCTAGAAATAGAGAGGGATTTGATGATTTAGAAGTAGAGGGAATTTTAGATGTGTAATTTTAGGCAAATATTTATTATCCAAAAAATTACTGAAAGTTGAGATGTATAATTTTAGAGTTTCGGAGCTCAGGATTGAATCAGGTTACTACTAGATCAATAATTAAAAACTCAATATTTTTTATGTTAACCGTTTTGTCCAATTCAAAAATTGGTGCATGTAAAATTATATATATATGTAAAATTATATATATAGTACACACTAAATTTTTAGATTTCAATAAGTAAATGAAGTGAAAATGATCCAAGCTTTTTATATGATGAGATGAGTCGGCCATGGATGTAAGGCGTTTCCTGAAAGTCTGACGCGTTCATTAAAGGCATGTATTCTTTTCTCGATGTGTCTGAGGCAAACAAGCAGAATGGTTTTATGTGTTGTCCATGTCGTGTCTGTCGAAATAAGAAGGATTACTCTTCCTCAAGAATCATTCACATCCACCTGATTCAGTCCTGTTTCATGTCCGGCTATAATTGTTGGAGAAAGCACGGAAAAGAGGGGTTATGGAAAACAACGAAGAAGAAGAGAATGATGACAACTATCCAATGTTCTTTGAATACGATGGTACTGCAATGGAAGACAATAAACAAGAAGAAGGTGAAGAACAAGCATCAGATGAGACCACTGATGATCTTTATCAGGCAATTCTTGATGCACAGAGAGAATGCGAAAATGAAAACGAGAAGAAAAAGTTGGAGCGCATGTTAGAGTATCACAAAAAAATGTTGTACCCAAATTGCGAAGATGGCAACACAAAGCTCGGTACCACACTGGAATTGCTGCAATGCAAGGCAGAGAATTGTTTATCTGACAAGGGATTTGAGAAACTACTTAAAATAATGAAGAAGAAGCTTCCAAGGGATAATGAATTACCTACCAGTACATGTGAGGCAAAGAAGGTTGTCTGCCCTTTAGGATTAGAGGTGCAGAAGATACATACTGCATTAATAACTGCATCCTCTACCACGGTAAGGAGTACGAGAAATTGAATGCATTCCCAGTATGCAGTGCATTGCGATATAAGATCATCTGATATGTCCCTAGTGATGTTGAGGGCTGATGACCCACAAGTATAGGGGGTATATCGCAGTATTTTCGAGGGAAATGAAACCCAACTTATTGATTCGACACAAGGGGAGTCAAAGAATATTTATAAGCCTTAACAACTGAGTTGTCAATTAACCTGCACCTGGAAACAATCTTGCTCACAGCAGTTTATCAGTAGTAATAGCTTTGTAGTAGGAATAGTAAAGTAACATCAATAGTAAAGTAAAGACAGTAGTAACAATTGCAGTAAACAGTAGGATTCGAGTGCGGTAGGCATAGGGATGGATGGACGGGCGTTGCATGGACAAGACAATTCACATAGCAATCAGAACATAGGGCAATTGCAGATAAATAAGATAAAGCATCCAAGTACTAGATAATCCTAGGCATGTGTTCCATATATAGTCATACGTGCTCGCAATGAGAACTTGCACAACACCTTTTGTCCCGCCAGCCCGTTTGCAGCGGGGCCTCAAGGGAACTACTGGCAATTAAGGTGCTCCTTTTAATAGAGCACCAGAGCAAAGCATTAACACTCTGTGAACACATGTGATCCTCACATCAAAGCCATTCCCTCCGGTTATCCCGATTTATGTCACTTCGGGGCCTTTGGTTCCGGACAACAACGTGTGTATACAACTTGCAGGTGAGACCATAAACAATACTATCATAATGAATCAATAACATGTTCAGATCTGAAATCATGGCACTCGGACCCTAGTGACAAGCATTAAGCATAACAAGTCGCAACAAAGTCAAAAAGCACTAATAGAAGATACTAGGCACCATTCCCTGACAATCCGATGCCATTACATGAACGATCTCATCCAATCCCTACCATCCCCATAGCCTACAGCGGGGGATTACTCACTCATAGATGGGGGAAACATGGATGGTCGATGGAGAAGCGATGGTGATGATGATGTTGATGATCTCCTCCAATTCCCCGTCCCGACAAGGTGCCAGAACGGAGTTTCTGGTTCCGAATCACGAAATCTGGTGGTGGCGGCGGATCGGAACTCTTTCTGGAAAAACGTCGAACCCCCCTGAGTTTTTAGGTCAGAAGGCAACTTATAGGCGAAGAGGGAGACCGAGGGGGTGTCTGGGGCGGCCAGACCACCCCTAACACGGCCAGGCGTGGCCCGTGCGGCCAGGTGGTGTGGCCAGGCCCCAGCCCCACTCCGTCTCGTATTCTGGCTCCGTGAGTCTTCTGGCGAAATAGGAGTTTTTTCATATTTTCCGGGATTTTTCCTAATAGTTGATTTTCTGTATAAAAACTAGACACCAAGGTAATTCTGCTGAAAACAGCGTCAGTCCGTGTTAGTTGCATGCAAATCACACAAGTTTAGAGGAGAAAACAATAGCAAAAGTGTTCGAGAAAGTAGATACGTTTTGGACGTATCAACTCCCCCCAAGCTTAGATTATTTCTTGTCCTCAAGCAATTCAGTTGAAAACTGAGTGCGATAAAAGAAACTTTCACGAACACATTTGCTTCGTATGATGTATATATTCTCAGCGTGTGATCAACTACTTAGACAATTCATAATAAGGAGTATGAAACTAAGTTTACTTAATAGGCATTGCAAGCTATGAAGAGATTCCAACTCAAAAATAATAAGTAGCATGAAACATAAACATAAGCAACATTACAATGCTCATAACAAGGTATGATAGAGTGGTATCTCGCTTGCCTTTGATTATGAATGCCAAGGCACCGTTGAAGTTCAAGTGAAGACTAGAAGTAAAGATGTCAAAGATACAAGCATCAAAGTCATAACACAAATAATCAAGTAATGAGACAAGCACAAAGAATGACAACTATGCTCTCAAGAAAGTGCTCATAGAATATGTGGAGACTCAACAAAGAAATGAAAAGGTTTTGAATAGTTTGAAAGGCTTCCAAATGCTGAAAGTATGGTATTCGTTAGCTTTGAGCTCTCATTGCCCCTATCATAAGCATCTTTTAAGTGGTTAAGGTTAAAGTGACACAACTAAGAGGATATGCTTGACAAGTTATAAATTGAAATCTCATGCCCCTTACTCACGAGTACCGGACCTCATGCTACTCAACTTCAGTCACAAGTAAACTCTTGTCATTGTAAGTACATGTATATCATAGAGAACCGCTGATACATTCCAAATGTATCTATAATTTTTGATGTTCCATGCTTGGTTTTATCTACTTTCTTGTGTTTTGTCCACACTTTGGAGTACTTTTCATATGATTCCTTGGACTAACCTATTAACAAGAGCCAAAGTACCAGCTGCCTGTTTTCTGCTATTTTTGGTTCCAGGAATGAATATTCTCGGAATTGGACGGGACAAAAGCCAAAGTCATTATTTTACCGGGAGACATCTGGAGCCAGAGTACGAGACGGAGAGGAGCCTGGGGGCCACCATACCACCTGGCCGCGCGGGCCAGGCCTGGCCGCGCCAGGGGGTGGTGTGGCCAGCCTAGGCACCCCCTCGGCCTCTCCTTCCACCTATATATTACCCTCGATACCAAAACCCTAAGTACCCGATCAAAAATCCACGAAAGAGTCTGTAGCCGCCGTCACCTCCATCCCTAGATCGGGAGGGATCTGAAGCTCTTCCTGGCACCCTGCTGGAGAGGGGAATTCACCTTGGAGGCCTTCTTCATCATCATGCAAGCCTCCGGTGTGATGCGTGAGTAATTCATCTCTGGACTACGGGTCCATGTACTAGCTAGATGGCTGGTTCTCCTCCTTTGTGCTTTCATGTCTAGATCTTGTGAGCTCCGTTCATGATCAAGATCTTCTATTTGTAATTCTGCATGTTGTGTTTACGGGGATCCGATGGATATTGAGATGATATTTCAGATTGATTATTGATTCTAACATGTCTTTGTTATTTGTGATCTTGCATGCTTTCCGTTGTTAGTAGCTATCTTGGCCAAGTAGATGCTAGCAACTCCAAGAGTTAGTATTTATGCTCCATAGTGGGTTCATGCCTCTGGTAATCTGGGGAAGTGACAGAAATCTCTAAGGTACTAGATGTGCTGTTGCTACTAGGGAGAAAACAATAGTCCTTTGTCCATAGAACAATCGTATTGTTTACTTTACACGCAATTCGTAAAGCAATAATCTGTTGCTTGCAACTTAATACTGGAGGGGGTTCGGATGATAACCTGAAGGTGGATTATTAGTCATAGATGCAATTGGATGGCGGTCTTTGTATAATGTTGTAATGCCCAATCAAATCTCAAAGGAGTCAAGATGATTAGTATATGCTTGTATGCTTTCTCGATATTTGTCAATTGCCCCGTTGTAATTTGTTCACCCAACATGTTATCTATCTTAAGGAGAGCCACCTCTAGTGAACTATGGACCCCGGTCCTTTCTTTTACATTCAATATACAATCAAACTGTTTACTGCTTTGTGTTTACTTTCTGCAAACTATTACTTCCTTCCATTCGATACATTTAATCATTTGTTTTTAGCAAAACCGATGAGATTGACAACCTCATCGCAAGTTGGGGACAGAGTTCTGTGGTTGTGTTGTGCAGGTCTCCACGTTGCTACTAGCACCGGTAGTGCGCCCTGCCAAGTCTCGGCTAGCAACACCTTTGGGGTGTTTCCTTGCTCCTACTGGTTCGATTAAACCTTGGTTTCATAACTGAGGGAAACTTACTTCTGTGCTCATCATACCTTCCTCTTAGGGTTTGATACATTGCAAATGTATCTATAATTTTTGATGTTCCATGCTTGGTTTTATCTACTTTCTTGTGTTTTGTCCACACTTTGGAGTACTTTTCATATTATTTCTTGGACTAACCTATTAACAAGATGCCATAGTGCCAGTTGCCTGTTTTCTGCTGTTTTTGGTTCCAAGAAGTCGGAAAATGAATATTCTCGGAATTGGACGGGACAAAAGCCAAAGTTACTATTTTCCCGGAAGACTCATGGAGCCAGAAGGAGAGTCAGAGAGGGTCCACAGGGTGGCCACACCCCCCCTAGGCACGGGTCCACCTAGGCCGCGCCAGGGCATGGTGTGGGCCCCCTGGCTAGCCACCGACCTTGCCTCCTTCGCCTATAAGAGCCTGCCGATACCAAAAGCCTAGATCGTCAATCAGAAATCCACGAAAAGTTCTGCAGTGCCGCCGCCACCGAAGGGGAGATTCGGGGGACAGAAAGTCTCTGTTCCGGCACCCTGCCGGGACGGGGAAGTGCCCTCGGAGCCATCTCCATCGATCTCCACCACCATCTCCATCACCGTTGCTGATTCCCATGATGAGGAGGGAGTAGATCTCTCTCGAGGCTAAGGGTTCTACCGGTAGCTATGTGTTCATCTCTATCTCTATGCATGATCTTATTCAGATCATGAGCTTGTAATCTATAGATCTACCTTGCTACTCAAGTGCTTTAATAGATCTCTGCTCTCCCCATGTGTGTGAAGTTGACAGTGTGCACACCATGGTGGCACTTAGGCTAGAGATTACAAATACTTGTTATGAGTTATATTTGGAGTTGGATGTCTCTATGAAATTGTGGTGTTTGTTGGACTCATCTAGTACTCAAGGTGACAGGGTGGGGTTTTCTAAATGGGAAAGATGGACTTTGAGGAGTGTTGTTATAGCCCTGCCATTGATTAGAGTGTCCAACCGGAGAGTAGTTAAGAGTAGTATCATGAAGAGAATATATTTATATGAGAGTGTTCACTAGTGAAAGTATGATCCCTAGGCCTTGTTTCTAAGCATTAAAACACTGTTTGCTATTAGATCTGTTACATGTTTGCTTGCTTCCATCTTTATTTCAGTTTTACTTTAGTCTTTTCCACGCCATCAAGATATTTTCTATCACCGTTACCACTTATAATTATCCATACCACTTGTATTTCACTATCTCTTTGCCAAACTAGTGCACCTATACACCTGACAAGTGTATTGGGTGTGTTGGGGACACAAGAGACTTCTTGTATCTTGATTGCAGGGTTGCTTGAGAGGGGATACCTTTGACCACTTCCTCCCTGAGTTCGATAAACCTTGGGTGATCCACTTAAGGGAAAACTTGATGCTGTTCTACAAACCTCTGCACTTGGAGGGCCAACAACTATCTAGAAGAATAGAAGTGCATAGACATCAAGCTATTTTTCTGGCGCCGTTGTCGGGGAGGTAAGGTAAAAGGTATTCACAACGGAGGATTAAAGAAGAAGAACCTCCCACGGCAAACGCCTATTTTTCTGGCGCCGTTGCCGGGGAGGTAAGGTAAAAGGTACTCACATCCTCCGGTGTGAGTGCTCGAAGTTATTTCCTTTAGATTCTGCAATTTTTTCTTTTTGTTTCTTGTTTTCACTAGTTAGACTTAATGGAAAACAACAACAAAATTAGAGAGCTTTATAGTATTTATCTTGAGTTAGGACATGAAGTGTTTCAAGAGAAAATTAAAAAACCTATGGATTTTATTTGCGTGCTAATAGCAATGTTATTAGCATGAATGCTTTGAACACCATTATTGCTAATGCTATAGAAAAGTCTAAGCTTGGTGAAGCTAGTTTTGATGAGTATGATATTTTTAGTCCCCCAAGCACGGAGGAGAAAATTTACTTTGATGATACTATGTGATGACCCACAAGTATAGGGGGTGTATCGCAGTATTTTCAATAAGTAAGAGTGTCGAACCCAACGAGGAGCAGAAGGTGCTGGCTAGTGGTATGGATCAGGAATTCTCTGCAAATACTTAGCAAACGGATTTTTAGGGGTTTTCGATAAAGCAAGTAAACAAAGTACGAGTAAATAAAAGACAGTAGGAATAAATGCAGTAAGTGGCCCAATCCTTTATGCAGCAAAGGACAAGCCGGTTGTATTTCTATAGATGACCAAACGTTCTCGAGGACACATGGGAAGACTGTCAAGTGCTTTCGCTTCATATAGTTGATTAATCTTCTTTAGCTTGGTAAGTGCTGTGTGGGTGAACCTGTGCTAATGTACCGCCCCATCCAAGACTAATACATACTTGTGATTATACCCCTTGCAAACATCCGTAAGTACAAGAAAGTAATTAAGATAGAAACCTAACCACAGCTTTAAACTCTAAGACCCTTACGTCCCATGTGCAATGGTTTCCTAACAGGGGTTCAGGTTTCTGTCACTCCGGCAACCCCTACGATTAGTAGCCAAATGCACAATGCATTCCCCTAGGCCCATATCGATGAAGTGTCATGTAGTCGATGTTCACATGACACCACTAGAAGAAGTACACCACAACTTAAATAACAATCTATTGAATCTTTCTCAACGCAACTCCACTACTAACAACAAGACTTCTCCCATGTCCTCAAGAACAAAACGAACTACTCACAAGACATCATATGGATCATGATCAGAGATGGAATAATGATGTATAACAATCTGAACATAAACAATAATTCAATGGTTCACTCAGTAGCATCAACTACAAAGAGTAATGAACACCGGAAAAGTTTCCCCTATGAACTATGCAAGATTCAACGCAATTGTTACAGCAATATGGAGATGGTGATGAGGGTGCTGATGGTGATGATGGTGGTGATGATGATGATGAAACCGATGAAGTCCAGCTTGATGGTGGTGTTGATGCGACGATCTCCCCTCTCCGAGAAGGAATTCCCCCGGCAGAAATCTGTCTACCGGAGAGATCTTTCTCTCTCGATGTTTTCCGCCCCGCAGAGGCGGCGAAATCTTTCTGTGGTCGCTCCCTGGGTCTTAGGGTTTCGGGAGGTTGATATACGCCAGAGGGGAGAGGCTGGAGTGGGCCAGGGCGGCCACACCACTCCCTGGCGCGGCCTAGGCTTGCCCGCACCATGGGGTGGTGTGGGCCCCCTGTGGCCCACCTCCACTCCATCTTCTGGCATCCTGAGTCTTCTGGAAAAATAGAATTTTCTGTATATTTTCCCGGATTTTCTGATCTTCATGAATTTTGCCTCCAAACAGCACTTTTTCCATCAGAATCCTGACTGAGCGGTCCATGCTCCAAAAGTCATCAACCATGCAAAAATAGATGAAATAACATAAGTATCACCTCTCAATACGAAATATATCAATGAATAATAGTGAATTAAGACATAGAATAGTGATGCAAAATGGACGTATCAACTCCCCCCAAGCTTAGACTTTGCTTGTCCCCAGACGAAACTGAGCTCAATAAACATGACATCTGGTTTATGGAGTGAAGAGTCGATAAAAGAATACGGACAAGAAGCATCACATTCATCTAATACATAGATCATAATAAAAAACAACTCACTATTATATAACTCAACTTGTAATGAGTAAAGGAAACACAATAAAGATACACAAAGTGAATCATAATTGGTAATGGCAAACTTAGCTCTTGGTCGAAGAATAGTTGATAAATTGCTGGAGTTCACAAATAGCTGGTTTTCAAAGAAAGCTTTCAAAGTAGTAAACTTCAAGATAAGAGCAATGTGCAAAACAAGGAACATAAGAAACATGAATGCATAAATCATCATATGAATGAATGAAAACACATCAACTCAAAATACTTGCTGAGATAGAGGGGAGTAGGTTTACTGACTCAACTACAAAGTAAAAGAAAGGCCCTTCGAAGAGGGAAGCAGGGATTGCAAGTCTCATAAAGAGCTCCCAAAAATTATGATACTTACTAGCTTTCAGCCCTCATTGCCCCTATCATAGGCATCTTTAGGTGATTAAGGTTAATGTGACACAACTAAGAGGATATGCTTAACAAGTTATAAGTTGAAATCTCAAGCCCCTTACTTATGAGTACCGATCCTCATGCTACTCAACTTCAGTCAGAAGCAAGCTCTTGTCATTGTAAATATATGCGTATCATTGAGAACCGCCAATGGGGTACCCCTTGCACATGACACAGGAGCTATCCCATAATCAAAATGACAAGGCAAGCAAACAGTGAGCATCTCGGCGATCTTTTTATTTGCTATTTGCATAGGTTTTTATTGAGGATGCTTCATAGAATGCTCACTATAGTTATGCTGCAAGTTTCCACCATGATTAGGCATGGCTTAGGCTAGCAGCCCAGGCGTTTCTCTAACACACATATAAACTCCATGATCTTACAAGTTCCACTTTTATTTCACACCGTCGGGATCCATAAGCAAAAGAACATGATATCAACTAGGTACAAGTACCAACGAAGTGTTGAAAGCGGTCCCCATGATACATGGTTCTACTAACTTCAACTCATAAAGCGCAAGCATATATGCAACAAAGAAGGACCCAATGGTTCAAGTTTATTAAATGCAAGAATGTAAAGTGTGCCATCAAGTTCGTGAGAGCTTTAATCACTAATTTTCACATAACAAGTTTAATTTGGGAGGTAGAAAAAACAGGAATTTACTTGGAATAGCAATAATGCTACTAGGTAGGTATGGTGGACACAAATGGCAAAGGTTTTGGTTTAAAGGAGGTGGATGTATGAGAAGAATACCCTCTCAGTACAAGTTTTTGGCTAGCAAGGCTAGGTAGCAAGTATAAGAGTTGAGGGAAACAAACAAGCATACAAGTGATAAAGACAAACATGCAATCTTCCTTGGAAGCACAAAAGATCTTAACTAGAGAATACTAGACTTATGAGCAAATCAAGAAAGAAAGATGATGAAATTATTTTTCTCTCGAGTACTTCTATCTTTTTCTTTTCAACTCTCAAAAAGTTGTTGCTACTGACCGAGCCAGGTTTGCCAAAACCAACTAAATTAACTCAATGATCCCAAAGTGATACCAATACTAACAACAAGATCAATCATAAAACCACGAATTGAAAACTAATAAAAGCTATGCAAAAGAGTGAATGATAGAACTTCTCATTAATATTCCATAATGGCAACTCACACCAAGGGATACAAATCTAACGAGAGAGGGGACACTTCCATAATGCAAACCATACTACAAAATAACTCCTCTATTCATGATATGACTCTACTAATAAGGTAAAAAAGATAGAAGATAGTGATATGATACCACGGCACTCCCCCAAGCTTGGAACAAACCAAGGGGATGCCAAACCTGACGACGAATTACTCCTTAGGTGGTGGTGGTATCCTCTCGACGAGCTCTCTGATCAGTTTCCCCAAGTCCTCAATCTCGAAGGTGAGATTACGAATAAGCTGCGAGTTTTGCTCAATGCGGCTCATGATCATGTCGGGTTGAGAATTCCAGCTCTTGCTATTCTTTCCCCACTCTTCCTCCTTGAAGTATTCTTTTCCTCCATGGCTAGAACGAGGCAAATCCCAATTGGAGGGTAATTTCTCCTTGGGCATATTCTGGTATTGATGCTCATGGATAAGGGTATGGAAAGGATTCCTGGGGCATGGAGGAAGTGACCGTGGAGCCAAACTGTGACGAGGAGCTTTCCCCCTAGTCTGCATTCGTGCAGTCCTTCTGATCTTGGCAGGTTTCACCACTCCAATGCTTGCAATGGTGGTGCCGGTATGCGGACGTTGGCCTTGCTCCTCTTCACCTTCACTCTTGATCTCCTTCTCCTTCCCGGGGTCTTGGAGGTCTTCCTCCATGGGCTCCTTCCCTTTATCCTTGGCGGACACCATTGTGCTTCTAAGCTTTCAAAGAGTATGTCCTGACAGAAACAGATCGAAACAAAAACACGACGAAAACACGATATACGGACCTCGGGGGATCCGGGGGGTTATATATTACGAAGTTTCACTTTAAAAGGAAGGTACTGGAGAAAACGGGTCGGAGACGGAGTCCTGGGTGGCCTCACCACCTGGTGGCGCAGCCAGCGGTGGGCCCGCACCATGGGGTGGTGTGGGCCACCCGGCTCTAGTTCCGTCCTTTTTTCTCTTCGAAACTTTCCTTATTGACTGAAAACTGCAAAAATATAGTTGGATTGTATTTTCGCGGAACTTTTCTTACCAGAACTGTTACCTATTTGAACACGGACTCTGCAGGTCTCTGAATTTGGTATCTAGTAGATTCTTCCGGGGTCATCTCTTGAATATCATCGATATCTTCATCTTAATATACTTATTACTTGAGTCATAAAACCCTTCTCTTCCTTATTACACCATTGTCTCCACTTCCTGGAAATTTCTTTCACACAAAATTTCACGCAATTCTCATTAGCAACATTAGTATAAGTGAAGTGATAAAACCTTTTGAGTCCAACTTCAACTGAAAACCATCAAAACATAAGCTACTGTAGCAACTCCTTCCGAAAACCCAAAAATAATTCAAAAAGGAAATCGAATAAAGAAGCAAATGCAAGAGTGGCAAAATCTGTCAAAACAGACTAGCAGGTAAAGATCATTTTTTTCGAAAATCTTCGGTTGCTCAAATCAAAAAGTGCAAAACTAACGAAAGTTAAATAACAACCTGGGGCAGAAGCACAAAAAATTACAGCTCAATCCGACATACAGAGGTCTCTCACGAATTTTTACCGTGAAGCACAAAAATCTGTTTCGGGACAGCAACTTCCCCAAATCTTACTTCTCTCTCATTAGAGATTGATCTTGACACAAAAACCAAGCAGAACGGATAAGGAGCGGTTATTACTGAAGTAATAACTTCCAAGACTCAAAGAAACAAAAACAAATTGGGTTGTCTCCCATAAAGCTCTTTCTTTATAGCCATTAAGATGGGCACGATAGTTTTGAAGAAGCTCTCATAGGGATATAAATTGAAGCGAAAGAGAGCATTAAGAAGCAAAAACAACACACACACATTTAAGTCTAACCCACTTACTATGCAAGGGTATTTTATCAACAAACAAGTTATTGAAACCAAAGGCAACTTGCATAAGAAGGCAAAAGAAGTGCAACATAAGAACTTTCAGCATAAAGCGAGGAAACTTGATATTATTGAGATACATAAGAACAATTTTCCCTCTCTCATAGTAGCTTTTAGTATCATGCATAAACTTAACAATATAGCTATCACAAGGACCATCATAGCAATGATCACTTATCCTAATAGAAAACACATGAATACTAGCTCTCATAACACTACTATGTGAAACAATATTAGAGGTATCCTTACAAAGGATAGGGTGTCCCTCTTTTTCATATTTAGTGACAAAGTCTTTCACACTTGTTATTATAGGTTCATCAACCATTTTTTTATCAGGTTCAATGGTTTTACTTATACTTTCATCTACCATACTAGCCATCACGGAATGTTCCTTTACCTTAACTAGAAAAGGCATTTCCTCAATATAAGGTTCAGGTAAAACATGATTAGCAGTATAAACTTCAGTATTTCTTGCAGGAACACTCTTAGCAATATCTTTATAAGGTTCATGATACTTATTCAACTTCTTTTTAGTCACTTCAATGTAGGAATCAAAAGCCTTAAAATAAGAAGCAATAGCTTGAGAGTCTAGACCATAAGCATTTTTAATATTTTGAAAGTCATTAGTTCCCATAAAAGATTCAATGCATTCATAATCATAATTTATACCTGACTTTCTACCTTTGTCATTCTCCCAAGCTTCAGCGTTGTCTTGAATACGGTCCAAAAGGTCCCATTTAGCTTCTTCTTCCATGCGAGTGAATGATCCAGCACAAGAAGCATCCAATAAATCTTTGTCATGTAGAGGGAGCCTTGCATAAAAGTTGTTGATAATAATATTGTTGGGGAGCTCATGAATGGGACATTTGAGCATTAGTAACTTCAATCTCCCCCAAGCTTGAGTTGTACTCTCTCCATCAAGAGGCCAAAAGTTGTATATTTGATTCCGATCTTTATGAATCTCACTAGGAGGATAAAACTTTGAATAAAAGAGAGGCACTATTTCCTCCCATTCCAGAGCTTAACCATTCTTCAGCAGCTTATACCATTCCTCAGCTCTTCCTTTTAGTGATAATGAGAATAACTTCTTCTTAACTTGATCTGTAGTAATACCTGCACACTTGAACAACCCGCATAATTCATGTATAAAGAGTAAATGATCACCGGGATGGACAGTTCCATCCCCAACATAGTAGTTATCCATAACACGATCAATAATTCTTGTAGGTATTTTGAAAACATCTTTCTCAGCAGGTGGTGGCTTATCTACTACCTTAGCAGTGGTAGTAGCATTACCAAATAAGAAACTCAGCGAATTATCCATAACGAAAATAAAGCAACTAGCAGAAGTAAACAATACTCATAGTAGAAGTTTCCTTTACCAGTTCCACTCTCCAATAGCGCTTCACTCCCCGGCAACGATGCCAGAAAATAGTCTTGATGACCCACAAGTATAGGGGGTGTATTGCAATATTTTCGATAAGTAAGAGTGTCGAACCCAACGAGGAGCAGAAGGTGCTGGCTAGTGGTATGGATCAGGAATTCTCTACAAATACTTAGCAAACGGATTTTTAGGGGTTTTCGATAAAGCAAGTAAACAAAGTATGAGTAAATAAAAGACAGTAGGAATAAATACAGCAAGTGGCCCAATCCTTTATGCAGCAAAGGACAAGCCGGTTGTATTTCTATAGATGACCAAACGTTCTCAAGGACACATGGGAAGACTGTCAAGTGCTTTCGCTTCATATAGTTGATTAATCTTCTTTAGCTTGCTAAGTGTTGTGTGGGTGAACCTGTGGTAATGTACCGCCCCATCCAAGACTAATCCATACTTGTGATTATACCCCTTGCAAACATCCGTAAGTATAAGAAAGTAATTAAGGTAGAAACCTAACCACAGCTTTAAACTCTAAGACCCTTATGTACCTTGTGCAATGGTTTCCTAACGGGGGTTCAGGTTTCTGTCACTCCGACAACCCCTACGATTAGTAACCAAATACACAATGCATTCCCCTAGGCCCATATAGGTGAAGTGTCATGTAGTCGATGTTCACATGACACCACTAGAAGAAGTACACCACAACTTAAATAACAATCTATTGAATCTTTCTCAACGCAACTCCACTACTAACAACAAGACTTCTCCCATGTCCTCAAGAACAAAACGAACTACTCACAAGACATCATATGGATCATGATCAGAGATGGAATAATGATGTATAACAATCTGAACATAAACAATAATTCAATGGTTCACTCAGTAGCATCAACTACAAAGAGTAATCAACACCGGGAAAGTTTCCCTATGAACTATGCAAGATTCAACGCAATTGTTATAGCAATATGGAGATGGTGATGAGGGTGCTGATGGTGCTGATGGTGGTGATGATGATGATGATGATCCCGATGAAGTCCAGCTTGATGGTGGTGTTAATGCGACGATCTCCCCTCTCCGGAAAGGAATTCCCCCGGTAGAAATCTGTCTGCCGGAGAGATCTTTCTCTCTTGGTGTTTTCTGCCCCGTAGAGGCGGCGGAATCTTTTGTGGTTGCTCCCCGAGTCTTAGGGTTTCGGGAGGTTGATATACGCCAGAGGGGAGAGGCTACAGTGGGCCAGGGCAGCCACACCACTCCCTGGCGTGGCCTAGGCCTGCCCGCGGCATGGGGTGGTGTGGGCCCCCTGTGGCCCACCTCCACTCCATCTTCTGGCATCCTGAGTCTTCTGGAAAAATAGAATTTTCCGTATATTTTCCTGGATTTTTTGATCTTCACGAATTTTGCCTCCAAACAGCACTTCTTCCATCAGAATCCTGACTGCAGCGGTCCCTGCTCCAAAAGTCATCAACCATGCAAAAATGGATGAAATAACATAAGTATCACCTCTCAATAGGAAATATATCAATGAATAATAGTGAATTAAGACATAGAATAGTGATGCAAAATGAACGTATCACTATGCCTCCAATATATGATGATTACAATGATGAATATGATATTTTTAGTCCACCTACTATTGAGGAGAAAATTAATTATGATTACAATATCCCTCCTATATTTGATGATTATGGTGATGAGAATAATAATGATAGCTATTTTGTTGAATTTGCTCCCACTACGATTAATAAGAATGACTATGTTTATGTGGAGAGTATTAATTCTTTTATGCATGTGGCTCACGATAAGAATGTTTCATGTCATAGTTATATTGTTAATTTTATTCATGATGCTACTGAAAGTTATTATGAGAGAGGGAAACATGGTTTTATGTGTTTCAACAATATTAAGTTTCCCCTCTTTATGTTGAAAATTTTGAAGTTGCACTTGTTTTTCTTTCCTATGCTTGTTGCTTTGTGCTTTCATGACTTGTTTCTTTACAAGATTCCTATGCATAGGAAGTGGGTTAGACTTAAATGTGTTTTGAATTTGCTTCTTGATGCTCTCTTTTACTTCAATTCATATTTCTTATGTGAGCATCTTCTCAAACTATCATGCCTAACTTAATGGCATTAAAGAAAAGTACTTATTGGGAGATAACCCAAAAGTTTTAGATGAGTCTTGGAAGTTATTACTTCAGTAATAACCGCTTCTTATCCTTTTTATTTGCTTTTTGTGCCAAGAGTAACCTCTAATGAGAGAGAAGTAATGATTGGGAAAGTTGTTGTCCCGAAACAGATTTCTGTGCTTCACCGTAAAAATTTGTGTAAAATCTCTAAACATCTTTTTGAGGCGTGATTTTTGTGCTTCTGCCCCAGGTTGTTATCTAACTTTCTTTAGTTCAACACTTTTTGATTTGAGCAACAAAAGGTCTTCGAAAAAATTCGTCTTTACCTGCTGGTCTGTTTTGACAGATTTCTGCCATTTTCTGCATTTGCTTCTTGTTGGTTCCTTTTTGAGTTCTTTTGGGGAATTGAGATTTTTGAGGGAAGTGCTTCAATAGCTAGTGTTCTAATGGAAGTTTATTGGTGTTAGAACTGAACCTTAAGACCTGTTATCTTGAGTGCACTAATGTTGCTAATAAGGATTGTGTGAAGTTTTGTATGAAAGAAAAATTTCAGGTGTATGGAAGGAATGAGTAATGAGATGAAGGATGGACTAAAGCTCAAGCTTGGGGATGCCACGCATTTCACCCCAAGAACTATCCAAGAAGTACAAGCGTCAAAGCTTGGGGATGCCCAAGGCATCCCCCTCTTCATCAATAAAAATCTCAGGTTTCTTCCAAACGCTTTATTTTTATTGTTTCATGCACAATTGTGTTGTTCTTAGAGCGTCTTCTTTTTCATTTTCGTTTTGGTTTTTCTTTTGCTTGGTTTGCTTAGATTTCTTGAATAAATTGGTTGGACCCCCTCTTTCATACATTGGTTTTCAAATAGTTTGGTTTGGTTTGGAAAAGAGTAGGAAAGTTCATGCTTAAGTGTTAAAGAGAGCTTGTTTTTGACTATGGTCTATGCTTTGTCATGCCATGCTTGATATTGTTTTGGCTTTAGGCTTAGTATTATTTGCTGTAGCATGACTTGTTATAAACAACTGAGATTGCTTAATGTGCCTTGGATGATGCATTGTTTTAGCATAGTATTGTGGTATTCTCCTTTGATGCTTTATTTGGGTTGACTTGGCACATGCTCACACCATGTTATGACTATCTCAAGTCACCATAAGCCTTTATGATCCTTTAGTTTTCAACTTGTAGTATCACTTTATGCTTTGATCAATGGTGTTTTGTCGCTCTGCATGATTATGGCCACTATTACTCTCTTAGTTTGTCGCTCCCAGTCTTTTGCTAGCCTCCACAACCAAGTATGAGTTCCACTCATGCGTCCAACTCCCTAAACCAAGTTATTCCAAAGAGTCCACCATACCTACCTACTAGCATATGCTATTGCAAGTATATTCATGCTTTTGTTTACCTTCCAAATTAAACTTGTTATGAGAAAACTAGTGATTAAAGCTCTCATGAACTTGATGGCACACTTTACTTTTCTTGCCCTTAATAAACTTTAACCATCATGTCGTCTATGTTGTATATGCTTGCACTTATTTGTTGGGAATTAGCAGAACCATGCTGTCATGGGGAACGCTTTCAACATTGCACTTGGTACTTGTACCTAGTTGATATCATGCTCTTTTGTATATGGATGTCGTCGGTATGAAATGAAAGGGGAGCTTGTAAGTCCATGGAGTTATGTATATGTGTTAGAGAAATGCCTGGGCCGCTGGTCTAATCCATGCTGACATGGTGGAAACCTGTAGCTTAACCATAATGAGCTGTCTATGAAGCATTCTTCTTATTAAAAAAGAGTCCTATATTGAGAAAAAAGAGAAAAAGAAAAAAAAAGAGATTATGAAAAGAGGAAAGAGAGAAAAAAGCACCATATTCCCATGGTAAATAAGAAGATTGCTGAGATGCTCGTTGTCTTCTTGCCTTGTCATTTTGATATGGGGATTCTTCCGTATCATCAGGCAAGGGGTACCCTGTTGGCGGTTCTCTATGATACACATGTACTTACGATGACAAGAACTTACTAGTGACTAAACTTGAGTAGCATGAGGAGCGGCCCTCGTATACAAGGGACATGAGATTTCTAACTTATACTTCGTCAAGCATGTACCCCATAGTTTGTTCACTTTAACCTTAATCACTTCAAGATGCTTATGATACGGGCAATGAGAGCTGAAAGCTATAAGTACCATAATTTTTGGAAGCTCTTTATGAGACTTGAATCCCTACTTCCTTTTATAAAAAGACCTTTCTTACACCATTATATTTAGTCTCCAGCTTCTACCTTTATGCACCTACTTTGAGAGCATAGTGGCCATTCTTAGTTCTATGTGCATTGTCCCAAGACTTGTTGATTGATGCATAGCTTTGATATTGCTTGTTTTAAACTATTTGTATCTAGTCACTCTTATGAACTTTGAAGGTGTCCTATGCATTTATGTTTGCTACTCTATGAGGGACAAGCTGAATGCTATTATGCTATGTTTTCTTTATGTGAAACAAACAAACGTCTTGCAAAGCATTGTTATTCATGAATCTTTTGTTTGTGCCTTTTCATGTTGCAACATAGTTTCTTTGTCTTATTGCTAGAACTTTGTCTTTCATGTTATGATTGAAGTACTATGATCCTAGCTTTGAATGTTTTACAAATACTTTGATCAAGTTTATGATGGTGCATGTCACCTCAAAAATTATTCTTTCTTTTTATCACTTACCTACTCGAGGACGAGCAGGAGTTAAGATTGGGGATGTTGATACATTGCAAATGTATCTATAATTTTTGATGTTCCATGCTTGGTTTTATCTACTTTCTTGTGTTTTGTCCACACTTTGGAGTACTTTTCATATGATTTCTTGGACTAACCTATTAACAAGATGCCATAGTGCCAGTTGCCTGTTTTCTGCTGTTTTTGGTTCCAGGAAGTCAAAAAATGAATATTCTCGGAATTGGACGGGACAAAAGCCAAAGTTACTATTTTCCTGGAAGACTCACGGAGCCATAAGGAGAGTCGGAGAGGGGCCACAGGGTGGCCACACCCCCCTAGGCACGGGTCCACCTAGGCCATGCCAGGGAATGGTGTGGGACCCCTGGCTGTCCATCGACCTTGCCTCCTTCGCCTATAAGAGCCTCCCGATACCAAAACCCTAGATCGTCAATCAGAAATCTATGAAAAGTTCCACAGCGCCGCTGCCACCGAAGGGGAGATTCGGGGGACAGAAAGTCTCTGTTCCGGCACCCTGCCGGGACGGGGAAGTGCCCCCGGAGCCATCTCCATCGATCTCCACCACCATCTCCATCACCGTTGCTGATTCCCATGATGAGGAGGGAGTAGATCTCTCTCGAGGCTAAGGGTTCTACCGGTAGCTATGTGTCCATCTCTCTCTCTATGCATGGCCTTATTGAGATCATGAGCTTGTAATCTATAGATCTACCTTGCTACTCAAGTGCTTTAATAGATCTCTGCTCTCCCCATGTGTGTGAAGTTGACAGTGTGCACACCATGGTGGCACTTAGGCTAGAGATTACAAATACTTGTTATGAGTTATATTTGGAGTTGGATGTCTCTATGAAATTGTGGTATTTGTTGGACTCATCTAGTACTCAAGGTGATAGTGTGGGGTTTTCTAGATGGGGAAGATGGACTTTGAGGAGTGTTGTTATAGCCCTACCATCGATTAGAGTGTCCAACCGGAGATTAGTTAAGAGTAGTATCATGAAGAGAATATATTTATATGAGAGTGTTCACTAGTGAAAGTATGATCCCTAGGCCTTGTTTCTAAGCATTGAAACACTGTTTGCTATTAGATCTGTTACATGTTTGCTTGATTCCATCATTATTTCAGTTTTAGTTTAGTTTTTTCCACGCCATCAAGATATTTTCTATCACCGTTACCACTTATAATTATCCATACCACTTGTATTTCACTATCTCTTTGCCGAACTAGTGCACCTATACACCTGACAAGTGCATTGGGTGTGTTGGGGACACAAGAGACTTCTTGTATCTTGATTGCAGGGTTGCTTGAGAGGGGATACCTTTGACCACTTCCTCCCTAAGTTCGATAAACCTTGGGTGATCCACTTAAGGGAAAACTTGCTGCTGTTCTACAAACCTCTGCACTTGGAGGCCCAACAACTGTCTACAAGAATAGAAGTGCGTAGACATCAGGGTTCCCCAACGAGCTCATCAATCACGAGCCATCAACCGCCAACGGGGTACCCCTTGCACATGATACAGAAGCTATCCCATAATCAAAATGATAGGGCAAGCAGACAATGAGCATCTCAGCGATATTTTTATTTACTATGTGCATAGAATTTTATTGAGGATGCTTCATAGAATGCTCATTATGGTTATGCTGCAAGTTTCCACCATGATTAGGCATGACTTAGGCTAGCAGCCCAGGCGTTTCTCTAACACACCTAAAAACTCCATGATCTTACAAGTTCCACTTTTATTTCACACCGCCGAGATCCATAGGCAAAAGAACATGATATCAACAAGGTACTAAGTACCAGTGCAATGTTGAGAGCATTCCCCATGATACATGGTTCTGCTAACTTCAACTTATAAAGCGCAAGCATATATGCAACAAAGAAGGACGCAATGGTTTAGGTTTATTAAGTGCAAGAAAATAAAGTGTGCCATCAAGTTCGTGAGAGCTTTACTAACTAACTTTCCCAAAACAAGCAGACATTTTATTCGGAAGAAAACAAGGCATAATTAATATGCACGGAATAGCAAATAATGCTAATAGGTAGGTATGGTGGACACTTTTGGCAATATTTGGTTTTAGGGAGTTGGAAACACGAGCAAGACATACTCAGTGTAAGTGAAGGCTAGCAATAGTAGGGGAGCGACAAACGAGAGAGCAGTAATTGTCATAATCATGCTTGCAACAAAAAAGGACTAATCATAGCATGAAAGTGATTCAAGACCTCTGAGGTAAAATAATTCATCGAGGCTTAACTAATTATTTCAGTCATATGCATGCGTGAGCATGTGCCAAGTCAATTCAAGTGAAACATTCAGAGGAGGATACCACAGTGTCATACCAAGTTATGAATGGAGTAATGCAAGCAAACATTCATATGATATGCTACAAACTATTAGCGAGCTGGAGCTAATCATATGAAAGCAAGAACTACTAAGCATCCATAAATAACATACACCCTACACGAACAGACTAAGCATGCCCACAATGATGAGTATATGTACAAAAATGAAAACAAATAGAGTTCATTACCAGCCTCTAACCACGCCTCAAGTTGTCATTAATCCTCATTATTGCCCTTCACTTGTGTGGCTTGAATAATAACATGAAACCAAATTCCACTGAGAACTGCTGAACCCTGCAACAAACTCACAAAACCAAAGAAGAACAACAAATATTTTTGGTGTTTTCGATTTTTAAAACAAGAACCAAAAAGGAAGAACAAGCAAAGCAAAAACTTTTTGGGTTTTTCGAATAGTTCAAACAAAGCAAAAAGGGAAAAGCAAACCAAGGCAAAAAGAAAAGGCAAACAAAGAGAAACAAAGGAAATACTTTTGGTCTTTTTGTGTTTTAGAAAGCAAAAGCGAACGAAAACTAAAAAGAGAACGAAACATGAATATACAAAGTACCCATGCAAAATGATATGGAAACGAGTGCGATGTCAGTGTACCTCCCCCCAAGCTTAGGCTTTTGGCCTAAGTGGTTATCAATCCCCAGCTGGCCAGGATGGAGCGCCTCCGTAGTATGGTGAGGAGGTACCCTCGTCCTGGTGCGAGCTCGAGGACGCCCCACCATAATGCGTGGAGTAATCGTAGGAGGGCACATCCTCCTGGTGCTTCCTGTGGAAGCCTAGCAAGCGGAGCTGCTCGTCCACCTCCTCCTTAGAGCACGACCACGGCCTCCTGTGAACACTAAACAAAGTAGATTGCGGCAAAGGGATCTCCCTCTCACCCCCGTCAGTAAACAACATCCTATATACTAAACTGTCCATATCAGAATCAGTAGTGACAAAGTGATGTGTTTTCATGGCAGCAAGGTCAAGCCTTTGTGGTGCAAATATAGTATCATTTGGATCCACCGAAAGCTCTAATGCATTAACCATACGTGAAGCGATGATGCCCCCATAAATAGGCCCCCTAGCAGCTAGGCAGCAAGCAATAAGAGAGCCAAGATTGTACCGCGTATCATTGTTAAGCGCAGCAGCGAGGAAGGCTCGATGATAATTGGAGATATTACTCGTATTCTCCCTACCAAAAACGCTAGTAGCAAGATAATAGGCAAAGTATCTAAGAGCAGGGAGTTGGATGTTTCTTATCTTTCCGCGCTGAGCTACGCGGTCGTCGTCATTGGTCACACCCCGATAGAGCTCCAGCAAATCAGCAGGTCGCCCTTGAATCTTCTTCACGGTCCCTATCATGTCCACACCTATAATACTGCAAAATCTTTCCAATGGCATGGTAAAGGGCAGATTATAAATTCTAAAAGTAATAGTTGACTGATAGGGCGTGTTGGTCAAAACGAAACTCTCAACAAATGTTTTGGTGAGCATAGCGTATTTCTCACTCTCATCTTGCATATATGAGGTCAAACCGACCCTCTGAAGCAGTAGCAAGAAATCATCAAGAATCCCTACAGCTTGTAAGAAAGTAAAACAAGGAAAAGTAGATGGGTGAGCATCCCCATCATCTCCTTCATTACCAATGCGAGGTGCAATGAGATCTTTGTTGTATGATGGCCTAAGCTGAGAGGCTAATCTTGAGGGCCTTGACCTCCTAGGTGCATCCCTCTCAAATATTTCTCCAAAGGTATGGTTGTTCATGTTTGATATTCTGAAATTTAAACATCTATTAAACAAGTGATTGCAAAGTGAATATATAATGAAGGACACTACTTGTAGGGACTTGTAAGAGGCCTAAACATGCATCAACACTATATCTATAAGCATCAAACAAGCTACAAGCTCTCAAAACCTGTCACCTACAGCAGCAAAATACTCAAGATATAAACCATTAAACACAAATCTACTTGGACAAGCGGAGGAGTCACATACCGGAGAACAAATGCTCCAAATTTCAGCAGCAAACATGGGCTGAGCAAGGAGATCAAAAAATCGAGGGCAAGCACAGCAAGAACGCGATTTCGAGCAATGAACTGGTGTTTACTCGGGAGAGAGAAGAAAGTGGCAAGTGAGAGAGTGAGTGGAGGGCCAGGGGTGGCCCACACCATAGGCAGGCGCGCCCCTGGGCAGGCCGCGCCACTAGGTGGTGTGCCTGCCTGGTGGCCCCCCTCGTACCTGCCAGGCACTCCTCTGCCCCTTTTTTCACGTAAAAAATTAATATGAATTTTCTTGAATTTTTGGAGCAACTTTATTTTTGAGCAATTTTCAGGTATAGAAGAATGATTTTCTGACAGAAAGATTTTTTTGTTGGAATGATGCAATGACAAAACAAGGCTAGAACTTCAGAAGTTCTAAGACACTCTAACATGCAAGCAACTAACAACTGAAAAGAAAACTAATCGAAAGCAAAAAACTAAAAATGGAAAGAATAGAAGTAAGCGGAGATAATCATGGTGAAAACATTGTTTTGTTCAATGAAATCCTTTTGTTAACAAGGTTGATCAGGTCTTGTTACCAAAACAATTTTATATGAAACAAAACTTTGTATTTCACTAATGATTATGTTGCCTCAACTTTGATAGTAATGGTCCCAATCATAATAGTTTCAAATTTTTCTCTTGGTATGGGACAATATATTTCTCCAACTTGAATGCCTTCAACATGTTCAATTGAATTTAAACCATAAGTCCGATCAATCTTCTTGGGGAAATAGACAGTATGTTCCTTGTCATTAACATTGAAAGTCACCTTCCTTGATTACAATTAATAACAGCTCCTGCAGTATTAAGAAAAGGTCATCTCAACATGACCGTCTTCAATATCAACACTTCTATCATGGGTGTTTTGACATTCTTTAATAAATTCATCGATCAATTTAACATAACCGTCTTCAATATCATAGCTCTCTCTAGACTCAGGTGAACTAACAGGTGTAGTAGTGTCTTCATTAGGAGTTTCAGTATTTCCAGCTATAGTTCTAGCAATCGTAGCATCTAGGAAATGACCTAATGGACCACTCTTATCGAGCATAGTAGAAGCAACATCATAAGTATCAGAAGTTTCAGATTCAGCAGTAGTAGCAACGTGTGTAGCATTTGTGTGTGCTGGTGTAATGAGCTTACTCATAATAGATGGTGAATCAAGAGCAACAGAGGTGTTCAGAACCGTACCTCTTCTTGTAGTGGATGGTAAAATAGGAACCTTGCCATCACGAGACTTACCCATGATGGATGGATGGCAGCGGACAATAATGAATCCAAGTGAACTTGATAAATAAAGCTATGCTCCCTGACAACGGTGCCAGAAAATAGTCTTGATGACCCACAAGTATAGGGGGTATATTGCAGTATTTTCGAGGGAAGTGAAACCCAATTTATTGATTCGACACAAGGGGAGCCAAAGAATATTTATAAGCCTTAACAACTGAGTTGTCAATTCAGCTGCACCTGGAAACAATCTTGATCACAGCAGTTTATCAGTAGTAACAGCTTTGTAGTAGGAATAGTAAAGTAACATCAGTAGTAAAGTAAAGACAGTAGTAACAATTGCAGTAAATAGTAGGATTCGAGTGCGGTAGGCATAGGGATGGATGGGCGGGCGTTTCATGGACAAGACAATTCACATGGCAATCGGAACATAGGGCAATTGCAGATAAATAAGATAAAGTATCCAAGTACTAGATAATCCTAGGCATGTGTTCCATATATAGTCATACGTGCTCGCAATGAGAACTTGCACAACATCTTTTGTCCTGCCAGCCCGTTTGCAGCGGGGCCTCAAGGGAACCACTGGCAATTAAGGTGCTCCTTTTAATAGAGCACTGGAGCAAAGCATTATAACTCCATGAACACATGTGATCCTCACATCAAAGCCATTCCCTCCGGTTATCCCGATTTCTGTCACTTTGGGGCCATTGGTTCCGGACAACAACGTGTGTATACAACTTGTAGGTAAGACCATAAACAATACTATCATAATGAATCAATAACATGTTTAGATCTGAAATCGTGGCACTCGGGCCCTAGTGACAAGCATTAAGCATAACAAGTCGCAACAAAGTCAAAAAGCACTAATAGAAGATATTAGGCACCATGCCCTAACAATCTGATGCCATTACATGAACGATCTCATCCAATGTCTACCATACCCATAGCCTACAACGGGGCATTACTCACTCATAGATGGGGGAAACATGGATGGTCGATGGAGAAGCGATGGTGATGATGATGGCGATGATCTCCTCCAATTCCTTGTCCCGGTAGTGTGCCAGAACGGATTTTCTGGTTCCGAATCACGAAATCTGGTGGTGGCGGCAGAGCGGAACTCTTTCTAGAAAAATGTCGAATCCCCTGAGTTTTTAGGTCAGAAGGCAACTTATAGGCAAAGAGGGAGACCGAGGGGGAGTCTGGGGTGGCCAGACCACCCCCTAGCGCCGCCAGGCTTGGCCCACGCGGCCAGGTGGTGTGGCCTGGCCCCAGCCTCACTCCATCTCGTATTCTAGCTCCATGAGTCTTCTGGCGAAATAGGATTTTTGGCATATTTTTCGGGATTTTTCCTGATAGTTGATTTTCTACACAAAAACTAGACAGCAAGGTAATTCTACTGAAAACAGCGTCAGTTCGTGTTAGTTGCATCCAAATCACACAAGTTTAGAGGAGAAACAATAGGAAAAGTGTTCGGAAAAGTAGATACGTTTTGGACGTAGCAAGGGCGAGGAGCGCCCCAGGAAGAGAGTTCCTGCAAATGTGATGTGGTATGCTCCTATAATACCATGGTTGAAATATTTGTTCAGAAACAAAGAACATGCCAAGTTGTTGTGATGGCACAAAGAAGACCGCAAGAAAAACAAGAAGTTGAGATACCCTGCTGATGGGAAGCAGTGAAGAAAAATCGATAGAGAGTACCCGAACTTTGCAGATGACGCAAGGAACTTAAGATTTAGTCTAAGTACAGATGGCATGAATCCTTTTGGGGAGCAGAGCAGCAATCATAACACCTGGATTGTGAATCTATGTGTCTATAACCTTCCTCCTTGGTTGTGCATGAAGCGGAAGTTCATTATGATGCAGTGCTTATCCAAGGCCTGAAGCAACCCGGCAACAACATTGATGTGTACCTAAGGCTATTAGTTGAAGAACTTCTACAGTTATGGCGTGACAAAGGTGTATATATGTGGGATGGGCACAAACATGAGCCATTTGACCTACGATCATTGTTGTTCTTAACCATCAATGATTGGCCTGCTCTTAGTAACCCTCCAGGATAGTCAAACAAGGGATACAATGCATGCACACATTGTTTATATGATAGAGGAAGTATATATTTGGATAAATGTAGGAAGAATGTGTACCTGGAGCATCGTCAATTTCTTCCGCCCAGGCATCTGGCAAGAAAGAAAGGCAAGCATTTCAAAGGTGAGGTAGATTGATACGTCCAAAACATATCTACTTTCCCGAACACTTTTGCTATTGTTTTTCCCTAAACTTGTGTGAATTGGATGCAACTAACACAGACTGACGCTGTTTTCAGCAGAATTACCTTGGTGTCTAGTTTTTGTGCAAAAAATCAACTATCAGGAAAATCCCGGAAAAATATGCCAAAAATCCTATTTCACCAGAAGACTCACGGAGCCAGAAGACGAGACGGAGTAGGGACACGAGGGGCCCACACCACCTGGCTATGCGAGCCAGGCCAGGCCGCGCCTAGGGGTGGTGTGGCTGCCTCGGCTGCCCCCTCAGCCTCCCTCTTTGCCTATAAGTCTCCTCTTGACCTAAAAACCAAGGAGGGTTCGGCGTTTTTTAGAAAGAGTTCCGTTGCGCCGCCACCACCAGATTTCACGATTCGGAACCAGAAACTACGTTCTGGCACCCTGCCGGGACGGTGAATTGGAGGAGATCAGTTCCATCATCATCACCATCGCTTCTCCATCGACCATCCATGTTTCCCCCATCTATGAGTGAGTAATCCCCCGTTGTAGGCTATGGGGATGGTAGGGATTGGATGAGATCATTCATGTAATGGCATCGGATTGTTAGGGCATGGTGCCTAGTATCTACTATTAGTGCTTTTTGACTTTGTTGCAACTTGTTATGCTTAATGCTTGTCACTAGGGCCCGAGTGCCATGATTTCAGATCTGAACATGTTATTGATTCATTATGATAGTATTGTTTATGGTCTTACCTGCAAGTTGTATACACACGTCGTTGTCTGGAACCAAAGGCCCCGAAGTGACAGAAATCGGGATAACCGCCGGGAATGGCTTTGATGTGAGGATCACAAGTGTTGATGGAGTGTTAATGCTTTGCTCCGGTGCTCTATTAAAAGGAGAACCTTAATTGCCAGTAGTTCCCTTGAGGCCCCGCTGTAAACGGGCTGGCAGGACAAAAGATGTTGTGCAAGTTCTCATTGCGAGCACGTATGACTATATATGGAACACATGCCTATGATTATGTAGTACTTGGATGCTTTATCTTATTTATCTGCAAATGCCCTATGTCTTGATTTCCATATGAATTGTTTTGTCCATGCAACTCCCGTCTATCCATCCCTATGCCTACCGCGCTTTAATCCTACTATTACTGCAATTGTTACTACTGTCTTTACTTTTACTACTGCTATTAGTTTGCTATTTCTACTACAAAACTATTGCTACTGATAAACTGATGTGAGCAAGATTGTTTCCAGGTGCAGCTGAATTGACAACTCAGTTGTTAAGGCTTATAAATATTCTTTGGATCCCCTTGTGTCGAATCAATAAATTGGGTTTCACTTCCCTCGAAAATATTGCGATACATCCCCTATACTTGTGGGTCATCAAGACTATTTTCTAGCACCGTTGCCGGGGAGCATAGCTTTATTTATCAAGTTCACTTGGAATCACTATTGTTCGCTGCCGTCCATCCATCATGGTAAGTCTCGTGATGGCAAAGTTCCTATTTTACTATCCACTACAAGGAGAGGTACGGTTCTGAACACCTTTGTTGCTCTTGATTCACCATCTGTTATGAGTAAGCTCCTTACACCACCACATACACATGCTACACACACTGCTACTACCACTGAATCTGAAACTTCTGATACTTATGATGCTACTTCTACTATGCTTGATAAGAGTGGTTCATTAGGTCCTTTCCTAGATGCTACGATTGCTAGAACTATAGCTGGAAATACTAAAACTCCTAATGAAGACACTACTACACTAGTTAGTTCACCTGAGTCTAGAGAGAGTTATGATATTGAAGACGGTTATATTGAGATGACCGATGAATTTATGAAAGAATGTCAAAACACCCATGATAGGAGTGCTATTAAGAGTCTCCTTGAGAGGCGTACTATAAAACCCAAATTGTCTCCTAATGCTAAGTTTGCTGCATCTCCCATAAACATTAAAGATAAGGATTATGATTATGATTTCTCTCTTGATTTATCTTACATATCTATTGTTGAGAAAGAACCTTTTTGTGGGACTAAGAATGAAAGTGCGGTAGCACATATGACTGGGCTTTCTACCATGAGTGGCTTATTTTCTGATGATATTAAGATGCGCACCTACTTTGTTGCTAAATTTTGCCCTTTTTCACTGAAAGGAGAAGCTAAAACTTGGTTTAATAATTTACCTCCTGGATCTATTGATAGCCCTGATTTCTTGATTAGTACCTTCCTTCAGAAATATTTTCCTCCTAGTGCTAGACATGCTATTTTGCAGGAACTTTTTGATTTTAAACAGGGAGAAAAAGAGATATTGTCTGACTCATGGGCAAGGTTTTGTGCTTTGATTCATGCACATGCTGGATGTCCATTACCTAAGAATGAGCTTATTGACATATTTTATAATGGACTAACTGAAGAATCTTGGACATACCTGGATAGTTGTGCTGATTGTGTTTTCAGGAATAGCACTCCCAAGGAATCTAAGGAATTAATGGCTAAAATAAGCAAGAATTATGAAGACTAGTCTCCTCCTGAACCAGCTATACCTGAAACAATTATACCTGAACCAGCTATACCTGCGCCTATACCAACATCGAAGAAGAGGGGAGTTATTGAACTAAATGATGAAGTGATGAAGGAAGCTAAGAAATGTCTTAAGGATAAGGGAATTAAAGCTGTTGATGTCAAGAATTTACCTCCTATAGAAGAATTATGTAAGCCAATTCCCCACTCATCCACTATTGAGGTACACTCTCTCCAACATTTTGATGAAGGTGACATCCCTTACTCTAAACCTCCTGATCAATGCTTAGAAGAATTCGATATTTTTATTGTTAAGCAAGATAATTTCAATAAAAGGGTGCAAAATCATTTGATGGAAAACACTAGAACTATTGTTGAGTTGAAGGATATTATGGAAAGCACCTCTAATGATGTTAAAATTCTTGTTAAACATTTTCAAATGGTTCAAACTCAAATTGATCAGCTTATTAAAGTACAAAAAGACTTGCTAGTTAATGCTGCTAAAGAAAAACATGCTTATGAAATTAGAACTAGAAGTGGTGCTGCTACCCAGGATCCTCTATATCCTGAGGGGCATCCTAAAAGAATTGAGCAGGATTCTCAACGAGTTGAAAATAGTGGTACTACTCCTAAGAAAAGAAAAAAGAAACATAAAACTATTGTAGAACCCTCTGAACCTGCTAAAGATCCTAATAGTATATCTGTCTCTGATGCTGAAACTGAAAGTGGTAATGAAGAAAATGATGTTCCTGATAAAGAAAAAGCTGAAGACGAACCTGAAAAGCACACTAAGAATACTAAATACACTAAAGAATATTTTGTTGCTAAGAAACATGGTAGTGAAAGAGAACCTTGGGTCCAAAAACCTATGCCTTTCCGTGATAAGAAACACAAGTCAAAGGAAGATGAACACTATAATAAGTTTTGTGAGTGGATGAAACCTTTATTCTTGAAAATTCCTTTGACTGATGCTATTAAATTGCCTCCTTATTCAAAATATATGAAGGATATTGTCTCGAACAAAAGGAAGATCCCTAATGAAGAAATATCTACTTTGCTTGCTAATTATTCCTTTAATGGTAAGGTTCCAAAGAAGCTTGGAGACCCATGGATTCCAACTATCCCGTGCTCTATTAAAAATAGTTATGTTAGAACTGCTTTTTGTGATTTGGGAGCAGGAGTTAGTGTTATGCCTTTTTCTCTGTATAAGAGACTTTAATTGGAAAAACTAATACCAACTGATATATCTTTGCAAATGGCTGATAAATCTACTACTATTCATGTTGGTATATGTGAGGACGTACCTGTTCAAGTGGCTCATAATTGCTTGATATTAACTGATTTTGTTGTGCTTGAAATGCCTAAAGATAATAATATGTCTATTATTCTTGGGAGACCTTTTCATAATACTACAAGAGCTGTTATTAATTGTAATCAAGGAAAAGTGACTTTCAATGTTAATGACAAGGAACATGCTGTCTATTTCCCCAAGAAGATCGATAGGACTTATGGTTTGAATTCAATTGAACATGTTGAGGGCATTCAAGTTGGAGAAATATATTGTCCCATACCACGAGAAAAATATGAAACTATTATGATTGGGACCATTGCTATCAAGGTTGAGGTAACATAATCATTAGTGGAATACAAAGTTTTGTTTCATATAAAATTGTTTTGGTAACAAGACCTGATCAACCTTGTTAACAAAAGGATTTCATTGAACAAAACAATGTTTTCACCATGATTATCTTTGCTTACTTTTATTTTATCCATTTTAGTTTTTGCTTTCGTTTAGATTACTTTTCTGTTGTTAGTTGCTTGCATGTTAGAGTGTCTTAGAACTTCTTAAGCTTTAGCTTTGTTTTGTCATTGCATTCATTCCAGAAACCTCTTTCTGTCAGAAAATCATTCATCTATGACTGAAAATTGCTCAAAAATAAAGTGTCTCGAAAGATTCCAGAAAATTCATATTAATTTTTTACATGAAAAAAGGGGCAGAGGATTGCCTGGATAGTACCAGGGGGGCACCAGGCAGGCACACCACCTAGTGGTGTGGCCAGCCCAGGGGCGCGCCTGTCCATGGTGTGGGCCACCCCTGGCCCTCTACTCACTCTCTCACTTCCCACTTTCTTCTCTCTCCCGAGAAAACACCGGTTCATTGCTCGAAATCGCGTTCTTGCTATTCTTGCCCACGATTTTTCGATCTCCTTGCTCAGCCCATCTTTGCTGCTGAAATTTGGAGCATTTGTTCTCCGGTATGTGACTCCTCCGCTTGTCCAAGTAGATTTGTGTTTAGTGGTTTATATCTTGAGTATTTTGCTACTATAGGTGACAGGTTATGAGAGCTTGTAATCTTGTTCAATGCTTAGAAATATTGTTTTGATGCATGTTTAGGCCTCTTACAAGTCTCCATGAGTAGTGCCCTTCATTATGTATTCACTTTGCAATCACTTGTTTAATGGATGTTTAAATTTCAGAATAGAAGATGAATGAGCATCAACTCAACCAACATGAACTGAGGGTGCCTGAGGTTATGAAGGTTCACCGAGAGGAGGAAGTTTTTCCTTCCATCTATCCATGCTTCAAATTCATGAGGGTTGCAGGAATTTCCCAGGACTTCCAAAATTTGTGAAACTAACTATGTCTATAGTGCAAGACTTTCGATTTAGTCACTCTTTGCCTAACCCCATCGTTCACTACAAAATTTACAATATAATTGTCGACCTTCCTCTTGATGACTTTTGTGCAGCTATTAAGGTACCACAGTGGGGATCGTATGGAAGGATTAAAGAGCGACATGCACCACTCATGGACTTGTATGCAGAGATTTGCCAAGGGAGCAGCTTCTCGAAGGAGAGCGGGAAAATCCATAACATTCATCTCCCGTCTATTTGCTACTTTGCTTACTTTATTGCCAAGTGTGTTCTTGCTAGGAAAACTGCCAATAAGTTATCCTCGTATGATCTAGCATTCATCTCAGCTTCTCTTAAGCGAGATAGGACTTATAATTTGAGTGCCTTGATAGCTTTCCGTCTTGCTGCTAACCGCGAGAAAGGTGGAATTTGTGGAGGCCTCATTGCCTCTTGTTTATTAGCTTTGCATGGTTTAGTGCCTCATCATTTAGACTTACAGTTTCCCATAGAAAGGCTTGACCTTAATTCCATGATACAACATAAATTTGTTTCTTCTTGGGCTAATTTGAGTGAGTTGTCTTATGAAATAACCTTTCTCAAGGCTGGTTGGAGAAGGAGTAAGTCCGAGCAATTTGTTCTTTTGCCTGCACCTGTTTTGTTTAACCTTGATACCAGGGTAGGATGGTCACTCACTGAGGAGGAGCTTGATACGTACTTGGGAGAGCTCTCCCAATAGGAGCATGATACTAGAAGGGAGGTTACAGATGATTCGGTCCAGCCCTCATATGAGGGGGAGTCTTCATATCAGCAACCTACCTATGATTGGGGAGCTTCTTCTTCTTCCCAAGGGCCTAACCTTGATCATTCTTACAATGACCCGCCTGCTTGGAAACCTTACTCGCATTTGGATTGATACCCACTTAGGCCAAAAGCCTAAGCTTGGGGGGAGGTACACCGACATCACACTCATCTCCATATCATTTTTCATCGGTACTTTGTACATTCATGTTTTGTTCTCTTTTTAGTTTTTGTTCTCTCTTTGTTTTTGCTTTCTAAAACACAAAAAGACCAAAAATATTTCTGTTGTTTCTCTTTGTTTGCTTCTTCTTCTTTTTGCCTTGGTTTGTTTTCCCTTTTTGCTTTGTTTGAACTATTCGAAAAACCCAAAAAGATTTTGCTTTGTTTGTTTTTCCTTTTGGTTCTTGCCTTTAAAAATCAAAAACACCAAAAATATTTGTTGTTCTTCTTTGGTTTTGTGAGTTTGTTGCAGGGTTCAGCAGTCCTTAGTGGAATTTGGTTTCATGTTATTATTCAAGCCACACAAGTGAAGGGCAATAATGAGGATTAATGACAACTTGAGGTGTGGTAAGAGGCTAGTAACAAACTCTATTTGTTTTCATTTTTGTACATATACTCATCATTGTGGGCATGCTTAGTCTGTTCATGTAGGGTGTATGTTATTTCTGGATGCTTAGTAGTTCTTGCTTTCTTATGATTAGCTCCAGCTCGCTAATAATTTGTAGCATGTCATATGAATGTTCGCTTGCATTGCTCTATTCATAACTTGGTATGATATTGTAGTACCCTCCTCTAAGTGTTTCACTTGAATTGACTTGGCACATGCTCATGCATGCATATGACTGAAACATAATCAGTTAAGCCTCGATGAATTATTTTGCCTCAGGGGTCTTGGATCACTTTCATGCCATGTTTAGTTCTGTTTTGTTATAAGCATGATTATGATAGTTACTGCTCTCTCGTTTGTCGCTCCCTTACTATTTCTAGCCTTCACATGCACTGAGTATAAGATTTACTCGTGTTTCCAACTCCCTAAAACCAAATATTGCCAAAAGTGTCCACCATACCTACCTATTAGCATCATTTGCTATTCCGTGCATGCTTAGTATGCCTTGTTTTCTTCCTAATAAAATGTTTTCTTGTTATGAGAAAGTTAGTTAGTAAAGCTCTCACGAACTTGATGGCACACTTTACTTTGTTGCACTTAATAATTTTGAACCGTTGCGTCCATCTTTATTGCGTATATGCTTGCGCTTTATAAGTGGAAGTTAGCAGAACCATGTATCATGGGGAACGCTTTCAATATTGCATGGGTACTTTGTACCTCCTTCATATCATGATTCTTTTGCTTATGGATCCCGGCGGTGTGAAATAAAAGGGGAACTTGTAAGATCATGGAGTTTGTATATGTGTTAGAGAAACGCCTGGGCCGCTAGCCTAAGCCATGCCTAATCATGGTGGAAACTTACAACATAACCATAATGAGCACTCTACGAAGCATCCTCAATAAAAACCTATGCAAATAGCAAATAAAAAAATCGCTGAGATTCTCATTGCCTGCTTGCCTTGTCATTTTTATTATGGGATAGCTCCTGTATCATGTGAAAGGGGTACCCCGTTGGCGGTTCTCTATGATACATATGTACTTACAATGACAAGAGCTTACTTGTGACTAAAGTTGAGTAGCATGAGGTTCGGTCTTCGTAAGTAAGGGGCATGAGATTTCAGCTTATAACTTGTCAAGCATATCCTCTTAGTTGTGTCACTTTAACCTTAACCATTTAAAGATGCTTATGATAGGGGAAATGAGAGCTCAAAGCTAACGAGTACCATACTTTCAGCATTTGGAAGCCTTTCAAACTCTTGAAAACTTTTTCATTTCCTTGTTGAGTCACCACCCATTCTATGAGCACTTTCTTGAGAGCATAGTTATCATTCTTAGTGTAATGTGCTTGTCTCAAAACTTGATTAATTCTGTTATGACTTTGATGCTTGTATCTTTGATATCTTTACTTCTAGTCTTCACTTGAACTTCAGAGGTGCCTTGGCATTTATGTTTGCTCTACAATCAAAGGCAAGCGAGATACCACTCTATCATACCTTTTTATGAGCATTACAATGTTGCTTATGTTTTTGTTTCATGCTACTTATTATTTTTGAGTTGGGATATCTTCATAGCTTGCAATGACTATTAAGTAAACTTAGTTGCATACTCCTTATTATGAATTGCCTGAGTAGTTGATCATATACTGAGAATATATACATCTTATGAAGCAAATGTGTTCGTGAAAGTTTCTATTATCGCACTCAGTTTTCAACTGAATTGCTTGAGGACAAGCAATAAGCTAAGCTTGGGGGGAGTTGATAAGTCCAAAACGTATATACTTTCCCGAACACTTTTGCTATTGTTTTTCCCCTAAACTTGTGTGAATTGGATGCAACTAACATGGACTGACGCTGTTTTCAGCAGAATTACCTTGGTGTCTAGTTTTTGTGCAGAAAATCAACTATGAGGAAAAATCCCGGAAAATATGCCAAAAATGCTATTTCACCAGAAGACTCACGGAGCCAGAAGACGAGACGGAGTAGGGAAACGAGGGGCGCACACCACCTGGCCGCGCGGGCCAGTCCAGGACACGCCTGGGCGTGGTGTGGCTGCCTCGGCTGCCCCCTCGGCCTCCCTCTTCACCTATAAGTCGCCTCTTGACCTAAAAACCAAGGGGGGTTCGACGTTGTTCCAGAAAGAATTTCGCTGCACCGCCATCTCTAGATTTCGCGATTCGGAACCAGAAACTACGTTCTGGCACCCTGCCGGGACAGGGAATTGGAGGAGATCATCGCCATCATCATCACCAGCGCTTCTCCATCGACCATCCATGTTTCTCCCATATATGAGTGAGTAATCCCCCGTTGTAGGCTATGGGGATGGTAGGGATTGGATGAGATCGTTCATGTAATGGCATCGGATTGTTAGGGCATGGTGCCTAGTATCTACTATTAGTGCTTTTTGACTTTGTTGCAACTTGTTATGCTTAATGATTGTCACTAGGGCCCGAGTGCCATGATTTCAGATCTGAACATGTTATTGATTCATTATGATAGTATTGTTTATGGTCTTACCTACAAGTTGTATACACACGTCGTTGTCCAGAACCAAAGGCCCCGAAGTGGTAGAAATCGGGATAACCGGCGGGAATGGCTTTGATGTGAGGATCACATGTGTTCATGGAGTGTTAATGCTTTGCTCCAGTGCTCTATTAAAAGGAGCACCTTAATTGCCAGTAGTTCCCTTGAGGCCCCGCTGCAAACGGGCTGGCAGGACAAAAGATGTTGTGCAAGTTCTCATTGCGAGCACGTATGACTATATATGGAACACATGCCTATGATTATGTAGTACTTCGATGCTTTATCTTATTTATCTGCAAATGCCCTATGTCTTGATTGCCATATGAATTGTCTTGTCCATGCAACACCCGTCCATCCATCCCTATGCCTACCGCGCTTTAATCCTACTGTTTACTACAATTGTTACTACTATCTTTACTTTTACTACTGCTATTACTTTGCTATTGCTACTACAAAACTGTTGCTACTGATAAACTGCTATGAGCAAGATTGTTTCCAGGTGCAGCTGAATTGATAACTCAGTTGTTAAGGGTTATAAATATTCTTTGGCTCCCCTTGTGTCGAATCAATAAATTGGGTTTCACTTCCCTCGAAAATACTGCGATACACCCCCTATACTTGTGGGTCATCATAGATCACCGAAAGAAGCCAATCCGCTGTACTGGTGATGATGTATTTGGTATGGTCAAGGATTTGGATGTAATAGTAACCTTTGGAAAGGGTCATGGTAGTCAATCTGTTCTGAATGACGCCAACGGACACACACCCATGTGGAAGAAGAAATCTATATTTTGCCAGCTACCCTATTGGAAAGTTCTAGAGGTCTGCTCTGCAATCGACGTGATGCACGTGACTAAGAATGAATCTTTGCGTGAACCTACTAGGATTCATGGGCGTGTATGGAAAGACAAAAGACACGCGGAAAGCACGACATGACCAACAAGGTGTGAAAGACCGAGACAACATGCATCCAAAATAAGAAGGATAAAGGACGTCTAAGTCCTGCCAGCTATGCTCTTTCCAAAGAAGAGAAGGAAATATTTTTTGAAGTCCTGAGCAGTATGAAGGTCCCATCTGGCTTCTCATTGAATATAAAGGGAATAATAAATATGGAAGAAAAAATTCCAGAATCTAAAGTTTCATGACTTCCACGTGCTTATGATGCAATTGCTTCTAGTTGCATTGAGGGGGATTCTACCAGAAAATATTTGACTACCCACTGTGAAGCTATGTGCATTCCTCAATGATATTTATCAGAAGGTAATCGATCCAGAAATTCTACCAAGGTTACCGAATGATGTGGTCTAATGTCTGATTAGTTTTGAGTTGGTGTTCCCACCATCCTTCTTCAATATTATGACGCATCTCCTGGTACACCTAGTCGACGAGATTACCATTCTGGGTCCTGTATTTTTACATAATATATTCCCCTTTGAGAGGTTCATGGGAGTCTTGAAGAAATATGTTCATAGTCATGCTAGGCCAGAAGGAAGCATCTCCAAGGGCTATAGAACAGAGGAGGTCATTGAGTTTTTTGTTGACTTAATTCCTGAAATTAAGCCGATTGGTGTTCCTAAATTACAGCATGAGGGGAGACTGAGTGGAAAAGGCACGCTAGCAAAGAAATCAATAATATGTAGGGACAGGCATTCTTTCACTTGAGCACACTACACAGTTCTACAGAATTCCACCTTGGCAGCTCCGTATATCAAGGAACACAAGAATATTGTACGCTACAATGACCCGAGGAAGCCTAACTCCTGGATTAGAGATGAACACATGAAGACTTTTGGTGGTGGGTTGCAAACACATCTCATGAATAATAACACTGTTGGAGATCAGCTGTACTTGTTGGCCAGCTCACCATGTTCGACTATATGAACTTTCCAAGGGTACGAGATAAATGGAAATACATTTTACACGATCGCTCAAGATAAAAAGAGCAGCAAGCAAAACAGTGGTGTCCACTTTGATGCAACAAACAACAATGGGTCAAAGGACACATATTATGGTTAGATAGAGGAGATATAGAAACTTGACTATGGACCTACTTTTAAGGTCCCTTTGTTTCCTTGCAAATGGGCCAAGGTGATAGGAGGCAGAGTAATGGTCAACCAGAAGTACGGAATGGCAATAGTGGATCTCAATAGTCATGTTATGGAGATGAACCATTCGTCCTAGCCAATGTTGTGGCTCAGATTTTCTATGTGAAGGACATGTCTACCAAACCGAGAAAAGGAAAAGATAAGCAAACGAATACATCATGCGATGAGCCAAATCACCACCTAGTTCTTTCAGGGAAAAGAAACATCGTAGGTGTGGAGAACAAGACATACATGTCATAACATTATGATAAGTTTCATGAAATTCCGCCCTAGTAGTGAAGGATGATCCAAGTATCCTGTTAATTGATGAAGATGCTCCATAGTTACGAGGCGGAAGAAAACTCCAACACTAGATGGGGATGTTGGTGATGTGTAATAACGTATTAAACCTTTATTTTTGGTGATCTACTTATATGGATATGAACTGACTCTCAATAGGTAGTATTGCAACTTGCTGCGACCAACACCCAAGATATTTATTAATATTAAAAAATAAGGACTTGAGTACAACAACATCTTCATAGTTCGGGAGGATTATAGAGAGACACACAAGATATTTATTAATATTTTAGTCATAATCATGTCTATCCATATAGTAAATAGCTTCAGGGTCGTCTTCGTCGTCGTCATTGTTGTCGTCGTCGCTAGGCACACGCAACTGGAGCCTCAGCCCTTCCTTGGCTTATGCATGGGGGAACTGGGGACCGTCAACCATGGCATATTCCTGGAGCACCTGCCACTCCGGCCTCATATTCACGACGTGCGGGGGAGGGGGCTCCTGGATGACGATACCGCTACACCGACGGCCTTCACCACCGCCACCCTTCTTGTGGCTCTGCGGCGGGTGAAAGTACGGGTATCGCAGGCGAGGATGATCTCCCTTGGCTATGTAGCGCATCACGCTGGCAATAGTTCGGCATCCACCACAGGCGGAGGCCGGCTTCATTGTGTTTTACCGGGAGCGGGACGTCACCCTCATACCTGGCGAGCTTTCTTTGCCGTCGATTAGCGAAGAAGGCATTCCATGTGTCGTAGTTGTCGGGATCCCAATGGGTATCCATCCGCTGTTCCGGCGTGATCTCGAGATAGAAGTGGTTCGTGATGGCCACCTAGCGGGCGGAACCTTGAGGCACAGGAGGGACAGGAACCCCTCCAACGCTCAACATCTAGTCGGCAGGAAGCCGGTAGCCCAGCAGGCATGGGTAGCTAAAGGCGCACAATGCCTTAGTCTCCTCGAGGGTCAGAAAGGCCCAGCATACGGTGTCCATTGTTGTGAGAGAGGAAGGTATGAATGTGTGGATTACCATGGCGGTCAGCTTAGATATAGAGCGGAAGGGCAGGAAAACATGGCGGGAAGGGGAGGGAAATAGCGGGAAAATATGACATGTGGCTTGATGGCTCTGAGAATGGCGACAAATATCTTTAGTTCCGGTTAGTGGCTCCAACCAGGACTAAAGGTCTCCAAAATATCTTTACTCCCATTTACTAGTTTTAGTAGTTAGATTAACTATTTAGAAAACAGAAAATGATTTTGGATTAGTCAATCAAATTCTACTTTTTATGTTAAAAGTTTTATCTGATTCGAAAGTATGCAAAAGATGTGATTTAATGCATTTTTAATTCAAAATGGCAAAATTGTTAATAGTTTTAATAGTTATACCCGGGGCCGAGCCTCACTAAACTTGCAATGGATCTCGCTAAACTTACAATGGTTTTGGATTAGTTCTTCAAGTTCAAACACTTTTCATATTTAAAGTTTATCCAGATTCAAAAATATGCAAAAAATATTAGTTAATGCATTTTTAATTGAAATGGCAAAATGGTTAATAATTTGAATAGTTAGAATAATTATTTTGTAAAACAGAAAATAGTTTTGGATTATTTATAGAAACTCACATACTTTTCATGTTGAAAGTTTTATCAGATTGAAATTATGCAAAAAACTAATTAATTCAAATGTTTAAATATGATGTCAGATTTGATAATTTCAAAATTTTGGACCGTTCGCGCATTTTTTGGGTACCTTTAGTCGCAGACCAACCCACGAACCGCGACTAAAGGGGGTATCACGTGTCAGGCCAGGCCCAAAATCCTTTAGTACCGGGACTAAAGGGGGGCTATATAAGCGACGCCCGTCCTGGTCCTCCCCACCTTGGAGGAAATCGATCGAGCTAGTAGAGACGCTGCCAGGATGCCACTCGCTGCACCCCATGGAGCTTGCCGTTGCCGTCGACCTCCGCACCCGGCCGGCCCATCGTCTCCGCTCAGGCCACGCCGTAGACCTCAGCCCCCGGCCACGCCGTCGACTTCTGTGATGGGCCGCCGCACCATCTCCGCCCTCGGCCGCACCGTCGACCTCTACCCCCGGCTGCGCCGTCGACCTCCGCGCCCATCCTCCGCACCGAATCCGCCCATAGTCGCGCCGTCGATCCCTGCTCCCGGCCGTGCCGTCGACCTCCGCGCCACACCATCTCCATTATTGTCGCCACCACCGCGCCCGCACCTTCCCCTGGCGACGTGCACGCGCCCTCCTATCCACCCCTATCGTAGTAGATCGAGCTAAGTGAGTTTCTCACCCCGTTTAGTTAATTATTAGGATTTCTTAGCTAGGATTTTAATTAGAAGTAGATTTAAGGATTTGGTTTAGGGATTTTAATTAGAAGTAAGAAGTGTAGATTTAGGGATTTTAGAAGTAGGATTTACGGATTTAGAATAGAAATAGAAGAAATAGAAAATAGAAAATAGAAAATAGGATTATTCCTTACAAAAATAGGATTTAGAAAAAAAAATAGAAGATAGAGAAAGAAATGAAAATAGGAGAAATAGAGAATAGAAATAGAAATAGAGAAGTGTGGAGAAATAGAAAATACAATTATTTACTTAGGTTATTTATTTAGGGATTTTTATCAGAAAATATGATTTAGAAAATAGAAATAGGAGAAATATAAAACAAAAAATAGAGATAGAAATAGAAATAGAATAGTATATAATATAGTACAAATTTGATTTTATTTTGATTTGTTGACATCAATTTGGAGAAACCGCACACTTAGGAATTTGTTATCGGAGATGCCCACCCCGCATCCTAGTCGTCGACTCTGCAGCAACAACGGAGGAGTGGGCTCCACCGGGCATGTTCGATACTAGGCTCCGATGAGCTGACACTAGGAGGTGCTACCTTACGGGACGCGTAGCTTGGTGAGAAATCGGGGTTTCGTCGTTGACCCGAAGCTTCTTGGTGCCGGTCGCGTGGTCCACTATCGGTGCAGAGGGAGCCGGTCCCCGAGGAGGTGATACAGAATCGTGTCAGGGAGGAGGACGAGCACGTACGTCGCTATTTGGTTGCGTTGGACGTCAGGTTTGTCCAATACCTAGAAGTTTCTTCAGAGATCTCACCCGAGCTATGCTCCTGTGTTTGTTCCTTCTCTTTGGGTGTTCACCGCCCGCGGCTCAGGACCCAGGAGTCGACGTCCACTTTGATTGAACGAGATGTATTAGTGATATTAACTAATATTATTGTTGCATTTACTGGTTTATTCGAGATGTATTATTGTTTTATTAGTACTTTGCTATTGTGATATGTTATATTGTTTATTTTATTACCCATATGCACATTATTTCATAGAAGTTATTCTATGGACTTGAACGGCAAATAAGGTGAACAGGATTTGTTCCACATAATACGGCATCCCGATGGTGGAGCATATCAGGGTGGAGCAGAAGATGGCTCACAGTTTCTGAATGAGTCCGGCAAGGAAATGGAGATAGAACAAAGAGAAGAAGCGCAAATGAGTTTTGATTGCAATGACGGCTCGCAAAACGATTGACCGGCCTTAACGAAGTCTGGCAAGGTATATTAAGCCTCTGTGATCACTAGATATATACATTAATTGATTTGTGTATATATATATATCAACGAAGGTTTCTTATTTTAGACCTCCGCATCGACCCAATCTAGTAAAATTAAACGAGACCCGGCCAAAGGGATGGTCGTCGATGCGCATCTCACAATTTAGGACGTCTCTCCAGATGGTGAATCGTTGCTTCCCATAAAGAACGGAAATATATTTGTGTATCAATGCGGAGTTATTGGTAGGGACAACGTAGCGATCAGCATTCCTTGTTCGAATAAGCCAGCAAAAGAAGATGGAAACCCTATTAGTTTTTTCGAGGACATACACAAAGACCTACTTTGGAAGAAGCTCATTTCACCTTTCACCCTACCAGTCTTAGACTCTAATGATCTCACAAAATCCATGAGGTCCAAAGTTAGGCATTTCTCTCTTAAGAAGATGGCCGAACGGTTTAATAACTATAAGAAAAGATTATACAATGAATATCTCAAGAAAGATAAAGTTCCAGAATTCACTGACACACTAGAGAAGCAACAACATTACTGGGACATATTTCTGGAGTACAAAAAATCAGAAGTAGCTAAATAAAGGTCGGAAAAGAATAAGGATAATGCTGCAAAAATATCACCATAAGATGGGGACATGTGGGTACAAGACTTCCATGACTAAGTGGGAGCAAGCTAAGGCCGCCTTGCTTGATGAAGGGATAACTCTAGCTACACATGACTAGCCCAATAGGGTAAGAAATTGGTTACTTGCGTATGGGGCAAAGTATGACATGCCAACAGGGGAGTTAATAATAGATGAAAGAAAAATTGCTACAACCCGATGAATTCAAAATTGAAGCATTTTTACCTTTTGTTTTCGCATAAATAGAGTAGGGATCTTTGTATTTCACCATGTTTGTAGGTGCCATTTTGTTCTTGTTTCAATAGGATCCTAAACCATTGAGTCCTATATGAACATATCAATTGGAACTGTCATATTGTGCAATTATATGATATTTTTAAGTAATAAAAGTCATTTTATAGATTTACCTTCGCACCTAGGAGAATACCAAGCGAGGAGGAGCAACCAGTACCGATAACAATCGGTTGTACGAGCAGAGCCCGCCTGTACCGTTCACCCGTACCAAGTGCCATCGTGACCGCCTCGTCAAATACTTTCTCTTGGAAAAGACGAGAAAGAGATCCGACATTCAAAGCCACCAGAAATCACGAAAAAACACATCTGAAAGGGATATGAAGGAGGAACTTGGCTAGGGCAAAATCCCAGCTGCTTTACGGATTATTGGAGGACAACGTATCATCCCCTTCATCATCAACCGCTTCATCTCCATTACCATCATTACCCCTATCTTTCTTCTATTAGATCTCATTGTAATTCCAGATTCAATTGTGGTTTGCATTAGATTTACCTACGTACTTTTATTCATTCATTTGATTATGATGATGTTGTTGATTTCTTCCATGAGTGAGTAATTCCCTTGTTCTTGGGGAGATGGAGAAACCCTAGCACCACAAAGATGATCTATTCTTATGTCTATATGACTTGCTCGTCTACGATATAATTATGATTTGTGTTTGATCTCTCTCTTTAGAATGTATGTGTAGTCGACCGTATATCATTTGCCCTCGAAACTAAAGGGGGGAGAAATCCTTTGGACGTGTCTTGGAAGCGTACCCTGAATGGCCCCTTGACAGATTGGCGCTGGCTCGTAACCTACACTGTCAAAGGAGGATTAAAGAGGGACTCCCTAAGCTAATTATGATATTCATGGGGAAACCCTTAATTGCGGTAGTTTGTATGGGTGACTACGCTTAGACATCGCAGTGGTTATTTAGGAGTATGTTATCTTGATTATATATAACAATAATACTATACTAGTGGTATATCCTACATCCCCGAGAACATTTTAGCCCTATTGAGTTCGATCACACTTTCATAAACACTCGTTACTTGTTTTCTTTCACTTGTTTTAATTAATTTTCTGCAAACAACCATAAACCTTTCAAACACCATTTACTTGAGATCAAAGGGAGCTTATAAGTATCCTTTGGTAGAGAGTAACAAGGGGCATAAAGACCTTTACCAATAGCTCTCTGTGGATTCCATATCTATAATTTGAAACTAGCTACAGTTGATCTATGCACTTGAAGTCATCAAGCTATTTTTTGGCACCGTTGCCGGGGAGCTAAGCACTTTTGGTCTTTTTTCTTAGTTACTTATTTTACTAATTATTTTACTAAAGTTGTTTACTAGTTTCAGGTAAACACCATGACTGCACTCAAACTGATTAATCAGCCCGATGCTACTAAATACCTCAGGAAGTTCAATAGAGGAGTCGTCAAGGAATTCCCGAGTGGGAGCGAACTAGAATACGAAATCAACCCTCGTTTTATCGCTATTATTAAAGAAATAACTTTTGTAGGAGATAATCTAGATGAGGATCCTTATACTCATTTAATGAATTTTACCGAGCTATATTGGACCCTTAAATTGAGAGGCTATTCCGATGATGAATTAAAACTTAAACTACTTAGTCAATCTCTAACCAACAATACTTTGGCTTGGTATAGAATTTTCCCTGCAGAGAAAATTGATACTTGGGAAAAACTTAAAGGAGAATTTGTGTTTCGATTATTTTCCAAGGTAAAAACTGCTGAAGTAAGAAGTGCAATTACAAATTTCGAGAACCGCCTAGGTGAAGGTTTGGTAAGGGCCTAGAAAAGGTACAAGTCTCTACTTAATAAATGTCCCCATCATAATTTACCTGAATGGTATGTTTTGCATAATTTCTACGGAGGACTTAATCAAAAAATTAAGCATGAGCTTGACACGAATCCAGGAGGCTCTTCCATGGAGTTAACTATAATTAAAACTTGGAAATTTTTAGAACGAATTCACCATATTAGAGAAACATGGGTATTTGATTTAGGAGGCGAAGGAGGTATAGAAATTGAATATGATTGTCCCAATGCTTATAAAGACTCCGATAAAGTAAAAGAAACTGCTAAAGAACTACAACTTGATGATGATATTATTTTGCAAATCTTTCAGTCTTTTACAGAATATATTGAAGCTCCTAAGAAAGACTAGTTTTATTATAGTCTCTACCACCCGAGCCAGTTGTAGAAGATGATCCAATAATCACGGCCCCTCCCGAGCCATTACAGAGGCAGGGGCTCTATTCTACATTTCATTAAAAAACTCCATTAAAAATGCATGTTTGGTCTTTTTGTTTTTGTTTTCTATGACAGGGCAAATCCTGGATTCTGAGCGCTGATAAGAAACTAAGAAATACTCCCACTGACGAGGGTTTAACTCATTAATACCCATTGTTATGGACTTGGGTTTCGGAGAAGGAGGGAGCACTGGAGACATCTATCGGCTAGCAAACAAGCACACAGGGGACTCGAAGATTTACCCAGGTTCAGGCCTCGTAGAGGTCCCTACTCCTGCTTGTCTGCTCGTGGAATTATCGAAGGAATCGAGGATTACAATGGTGCGCAGATGCAATCTGGGGAGGGTTATGGAAACTTTGGTTGCGTGTGTCCTCCTCGCCACCCCCTCCTAGTCTTTATATAGATAGGCCAGGTCTCAGGTAGCAGGTCGAGTCGGTTACTGGTTAGGGTTTTCCCCTTTGAACTTTCTATCTCTAGCTTCTTCTTGTTCTTCAAGCAATCGAGAGTCCGTAGGTTACTCGAGTTCTTCATTTGGGCCTTGGCGACACCGTGGGCCTCTATGTATTCAGGCCGTATATACCAAGATCGAGTACCTGTAGGGTATACCCATGTTAATAGCCCCCGAGTGTCCAGTGGAATCGCAGATTCGACTGGAGACTTTATGAAGCCTTTCGAGTGCATGACTGAGTATATTTTTTGACTGCTCTATTTATGTCATAGGGATTGTTGATGTGCATGCCTGATTTAACCGATGTATTGGTATCAGTTAACTACCTTAGGGTAAAACAACGCCATCTACTCGAACTCGATTCCTCGGACTCGAATCCGGAAAAGTGCTGGTGTAATTCGACTCAAGCCGCGGAGGTCTTACAGGAGTCGAATTCCAGTATATATGGGTGTGAGCACTTGACGCATCCGTCAAGACATGTTCATCGTACCTGTAGGCACGGATATATTTCTGGTAGTGCGCAGCAAATGCGTTGCCAGGCCTTATTCAGGTCTTATCTTCACACTGTAAGCGCGGCATCCGAAATTTTATCATCGCGGAGATGATTCGGGTGACCCAGGAGACGCAGTCTCTTTGTAGGGAAAAATCATGAGGCGGTGTCGCCATAAGCTTCGAGTGTAGATGTTATCAACACACAGTACTTTGTACAAATAATCATAGGGTGCGCGACCAGCGCTCCCTATGGGAGTAGCCCCTGAGTGCCTGGTAGAGTCGAAGACTTAGGCAAGGACTAAAGAATTTTTGCGACTGTTGTCGTCTTTTGTTTGCTTGTTTCAGTCGAATTTGCTTCCGGCGCTCCCTATGGGAGTAACCCATGTCCATAGTCGAATCGTGTTTCGAGTGGTTGGGTTTGCTTTGATTGTCCATATTCCTGCAAAAGAAGAAGAAAAAATCGTAGGGGTGCGTGACCAGCGCTCCCTATGGGAGTAGCCCCCTAGTGCTTGGTGGAGTCGAAGACTCGAGCAAGGACTAAAGTAGTCGAAATCTTCTGCTGCGTAGTTTTTGATGACGTCAGTGCTGACGATTTCATGACCTCAGTTGCCCATGTGAGCGAGTTTGACGGGACGTGACGAGCGGTGGGTCCCATTCCCTGACTCTGATTTGATCGGGCGTGCGTAATCTTTATTTTAACTACGCCTCCTCGATTTCCGTGCGTAATGGGAGTAGTGGGGGACGGTTCGCGCTTCAGCTCCTCCACGTGTCAAGCGTGATGAATGCCACGTGTCTGGTAGGGTTTTTCTGAGCCGTTGGATTGCATCTTCCAGGGGGTTTAAGTAGCGATGCGGCGACGGTAAAATTCACATCTACTTCTTTTCATCCTTTGCTTCCATCGCCATTGCCGCTGCTCCTCTGCTTCTTTGTGCTCTTTTTCCTCCGCGGCGCTGGACTAGCTCCGCGTATTTCCCAGCTACTTCCTCCGGTCACATCGCCGCCGTGGAATGGGGAAGAAAAAGGGAGGTGATGCGGCCGATTCTGCTGCTGCCACTGCTGCGATGAAGAAAAAGGGCGGCTCCGCCGCTGCGGGCACCAGCACTGCCGCCGGCAGAAAGAAGAAGGGCGCGGGCACTCGCGTCACGAATGGCACGTGGCGTCCATCTGTGATCAAGTCCTCAGAGCTTCGTCTTCTTTGCCAAGACAGAGTTTTGTCCTCCGGAGTCGCCGACGCGCGTGTCCCTGGCGGCGAGGTAATCCCCTCTCCTCCTGCCAGTTTTCGGGTGATGTTCCTAGCGTTCATCATCCGCGGACTCTCATTGCCCCTGCATCCTTTCTTTAGGGACCTTCTTTGTTTTTACGGGCTCCAACTCCATCAGTTGTCCCCCAATTCCTTCCTCCACATAGCTTGCTACATTACCCTTTGCGAGTGCTGGCTCGGAATCGAGCCGCATTTCGGCCTCTTCAAGTGCCTCTTCAAGTTGAAGCGCCAGTCGGCGTCTGGCTCCGTAGTCTACGATGTAGGCGGCTGCGGAATCCACGTCGATTCATCCGCCACATACTTTGACATCAAGCTGATGATGTTCGTCCAAGGGTGAAGGGACAAGTGGTTCTACGTTCATGACCAGAAGGCCGACGGAGACCACTTCGGACTCGCGCCCTTCGACCCCTCGACGCCATGCAAGAGGAGGCACTCCTGGAAGAATGTGATTATGCCCGGCGACTCCATAGATACAGATGTGTTGTACGAGCGCGTATGCAACCTCGAGAGTCGCATGGGCAAAGATGAGGGAGGCTGCACCCTCATTCGCACATGGCTGCGCCGTCGCGTCTAGCCCCTGCAGGCCAGAGTCCACCCCATGTGCCAGTGGGCTGGCGCGGACGATGTCACTCGCATGTCTACCGATGGCATGTCCACGAGTGAGGTAGACAAAAGGGTGCGACTGGTCACCAAGTACACCGTCAAGGATGTGCTCCCCAGTGAACCAGTCGTTCCTCCGTTCAATGTTGCTAACCCTCCTCCTGAGGTATAGTTGTGCTACGTAGTAGCTTGGTTTGTTGATTGCTTCTTTGTTGTTTCTTAACTTTGTGCTAAATTGTGGTCTGTATGCAGGATTGGGCGGTGTCACCCTGTATGCCCCTCTTCCTGAGGGGGTTATCCCTCGTGAAGCCTTGGAAGAGGATGAGTCGGAGTCGACCGTCCCATCTGATGTGGAGGAGGAAGCCCCCGAGTCAGATAGTCCGGATACTCGTAAGCGTTCTCGCAGCGAGGATTCTGATGCATCGTCTCCTTCGACTCCGGAAGGCGCGGGCGTTGGTGCGGAGTCACCAATCCCTGCCATTCTTGTGAGTGCCATGGCGCCATCCTCTCGCAAGAAGATGCGGCTGCCAAAGGAATCGTCGTCAGAGTCGGGGGATCCAACCTTCGACTTTGATAAGTTTGATTGGTAAGTATTCGAGTCTTCCTTTTTGGTTCTTCTTTGGAGTTGCCTTTTCTTGATGTTGGTTTGGTCTTGCAGTCAGCAGGCGTCGTCATCTTCTGGCGACGTCCAATTTCTGAAAGAAACTGGAGTCGCGACCTCAAGGGCCAAGAAAGAGGTTGAGCGTGCTCCTTCCCCTCCATTGGCGGCCCACTCTGGGCATAACTCATCCAGCTCTCCACACGACGGGGAGCATCGGATGGTTGCCCAAATGATTGCACACCAATCGACTTCGGAGTCATTGGAGGATCATGTAAGTGTAGTATCTCTTCTTCTGATGTTGCAGTCGATTTTACCTATGGCCTCTGCTGATCCTTTGTTGTTTTTCCTTTTGCGATAGCTCCTTGTGAAGGAAGCCACTCACCTGGTGGAGCAGGTGCTTGCGATGGGTCGCCAGCATGCAATGCTGGATACGCGTTATCCCGTGGTAGAAAGTAAGTGCTCTTTACTTCTTCTTCTGCATCATTGTTATGTAGTCGACTGATAGTCTATCCCTTTTGTTTTGTTTTGCAGCTGAACATAATGCCCTTCTTCGCGATGCTGCCACCATGGAAAAGACGCTCGCCGTGGCTGTGAAGAGTCGCGATGAGGAAATCGCGGCGCGTGACGAGGCGCAAAAGCACGAAGAGGATATGCGTGCCTCCATTGCGGCTAGAGAGAAGTTGTTCGAAGAACAGCTTTTCTCGATTGCTAAGGCTCTCTCAGGTACCTTGCTTGGATATCATTATTGTTCTCTGTTCGAATGTGTCTTTGGCGCTGACTTCCGTGCCCATGTGTGGGTTATGTACAGATGCTGGCGATTTGAGCTTCGACCCTCAGGCCCTCTGTCGTGACGATGCCTTGGTGGGTGCTCTTTCAGCAGTCGAGGACCGTAGCGCCGCCGTTCAAGATGTGCTCTCCAAGGCCAAGGGCGTGCTCAGTCGCCTCCGGGAAGAGCTGGTGCCCAAGGCTGAGATGATCAAGAACATGGACGAGCTGGTGGAGTCTCTTGCCGGGGGCGTCCCTACAAGCTTCAAGAACTCGCTCCGTGCGGCTGGTTGATGCACTCGACTTTCAACGTAGAGCTTGTTGGGAACCCCAAGAGGAAGGTATGATGAGCACAGCAGTAAGTTTTGCCTCAGTTATGAAACCAAGGTTTAATCGAACCAGTAGGAGCAAGGAAACACCCCAAAGGTGTTACTAGCTGAACTTTGGCAGGGCGCACTACCGGTGCTAGTAGCAACGTGGAGACCTACACAACACAACCACAGAACTTTGTCCCCAACTTGCGATGAGGTTGTCAATCTCACCGTGTTTTGCGGAAAACAAAGGATTAAACGTATCGAATGGAAGGAAGTAAAAGTTTGCAGAAAGTAAACACAAAGAAGTAAAAGATTGTAGATTGTATATAAAAGACAAGGACCGGGATCCATAGTTCACTAGAGGTGGCTCTCCTTAGATAGATAACATGCTGGGTGAACAAATTATAGCGGGGCAATTGACAAACAACGAGAAAGCAATACATGCATATACTAATCATCTTGACTCCTTTGAGACTTGATTGGGAATTACAACATAATACATAGACCGCCATCCAACTGCATCTATGACTAATAATTCACCTTCAGGTTATCATCCGAACCCCCTCCAGTATTAAGTTGCAAGCAACAGATTATTGCTTTACGAACTGCGTGTAAAGTAAACAATACAATTGTTCTATGAACAAAGGATCGTTGTTTTCTCCCTAGTAGCAACAGCACATCTAGTACCTTAGAGATTTCTGTCACTTCCCCAGATTACCAGAGGCATGAACCCACTATCGAGCATAAATACTAACTCTTGGAGTTGCTAGCATCTACTTGGCCAAGATAGCTACTAACAACGAAAAGCATGCAAGATCTCAAATAACAAAGACATGATAGAATCAATAATCAATTTGAAATAGCATCTCAATATCCATCGGATCCCCGCAAACACAACATGTATGAATTACAAATAGATGACCTTGATCATGAACGGAGCTCACAAGATCTAAACATGAAAGCACAAAGGAGGAGAAACCGGCCATCAAGCTACTACATGGATCCGTAGTCCAAGGATGAACTACTCACGCATCACATCGGAGGCTTGCATGGTGATGAAGAAGGCCTCCAGGGTGAATTCACCTCTCCGGCAAGGTGTCGTGAAGAGCTTCAGATCCCTCCCGATCTAGGGATGGAGATGACGGCGGCTAGACTCTTTCGTGGATTTTTGATCAGGTACCTAGGGTTTTCGTCCCGAGGGTAACTTATAGGCGGAAGGAGAGGCCGAGGGGGTGCTGGGGTCGGCCAGACCACCCCCTGGCGCGAGCCAAGCCTGGCCACGCGGCCAGGTGGTGTGGCCGGCCCCTGGCCCCTCTTCGTCTCGTATTCTGGCACTTGATCCCTTCCGAAAAAATAGGCACTTTGGCTTTTGTCCCGTCCAATTCTGAGAATATTCATTTTCTGACTTTCCTGGAACCAAAAACAGCAGAAAACAGGCAGCTGGCACTGTGGCTCTTGTTAATAGGTTAGTCCAAGAAATCATATGAAAAGTACTCCAAAGTTGGAACAGAACACAAGAAAGTGGATAAAACCAAGCATGGAACATCAAAAATTATAGATACATTTGCAATGTATCAACATCCCCAAGCTTAACTCCCCCTCGTCCTCGAGTAGTTAAGTGATAAAAAGAAATAATTTTTGAGGTGACATGCATCATCAAAGACTTGATCAAAGTATTTGCAAAACATCAAAGCTGGGATCAAAGTACTTAAATCATTACATGAAAGACAAAGTTCTAGCAATAAGCAAAGAGACTATGATGCAACATGAAAAGGCACAAACAAAAGATTCATGAATAACAATGCTTTGCAAGACGTTTGTTTGTTTCACATAAAGAAAACATAGCATAAAAGTATTCAGCTTATCCCTCAATAGAGTAGCAAATATAAATGCATAGGACACCTTCAAAGTTCATAAGAGTGACTAGATACAATAGTTTAAAACAAGCAATAACAAGTTATGCATCAATCAACTAGTCTTGGGACAATGCACATAGAACTAAGAATGGCCACTATGCTCTCAAAGTAGGTGCATAAAGATAGAAGATGGAGACTCAATATAATGGTGAAACAAAGACCTTTTGTAAAAGGAAGTAGGGATTCAAGTCTCATAAAGAGCTTCCAAAAATTATGGTACTTATAGCTTTCAGCTCTCATTGCCCCTATCATAAGCATCTTTAAGTGATTAAGGTTAAAGTGACACAACTAAGAGGATATGCTTGACAAGTTATAAACCGAAATCTCATGCCCCTTACTTACGAAGACCGATCCTCATGCTACTCAACTTCAGTCACGAGTAAGCTCTTGTCATTGTAAGTATATGTGTATCATTAAGAACTGCCAACGGGGTACCCCTTGCACATGATACGGGAGCTTTCCCATAATCAAAATGACAAGGCAAGCAGACAATGAGCATCTCAGCGATCTTTTTATTTGCTATTTGCATAGGTTTTTATTGAGGATGCTTCATAGAGTGCTCATTATGGTGATGCTACAAGTTTCCACCATGATTAGGCATGGCTTAGGCTAGCGACCCAGGCGTTTCTCTAACACACATACAAACTCCATGATCTTACAAGTTCCGCTTTTATTTCACACCGCCAGGATCCGTAAGCAAAAGAACATGATATCAATGGGGTACAAAGTACAAGTGCAATGTTGAAAACGTTCCCCATGAAACATGGTTCTGCTAATTTCAACTTATAAAGCGTAAGCATATACGCAACAAAGAAGGACCCAATGTTTCAAGTTTATTAGAGGCAATAAAGTAAAGTGTGCTATCAAGTTCGTGAGAGCTTTAATCACTAGTTTTCTCGTAACAAGTGGAAGGTAAACAAAAGCATGAATGTACTTAGAATATCATAAGCTAGTAGGTAGGTATGGTGGACTCTTTGGAATAACTTGGTTTAGGGAGTTGGATGCATGAGTGGAACTCATACTTTGTTGTGGAGGCTAGCAAAAAACTGGGAGCGACAAACTAAGAGAGCAATAATGGCCATAATCATGCAGAGCGACAAAACATCATTGATCAAAGCATAAAGTGATACTACAAGTTGAAAACTAAAGGATCATAAAGGCTATGGTGACTTGAGATAGTCATAACATGGTGTGAGCATGTGCCAAGTCAACCCAAATAAAGCATCAAAGGAGAATACCACTATACTATGCTTTAATATGCTAAAACAACGCATGATTCATCCAAGGCACATTAAGCAATCTCAATTGTTTATAACAAGTCATGCTACAGCAAAGAATACTAAGCATAAAGCCAAAACAATATCAAGCATGGCATGACAAAGCATAGCCACAGTCAAAAACGAGCTCTTTTTACCACATAAGCATGAGCTTTCCTACTCTTTTCTAAACCAAACCAAACTATTTGCAAACCAATGTATGAAAGAGGGGGTCCAACCAAATTATTCAGAAAACTAAGCAAACCAAGCAAACTAAAAACCAAAACGAAAACGAAAAAGAAGACGCTCCAAGAAAAACACAATTGTGCATGAAACAATAAAAATGAAGCGTTTGGAAGAAACCTGGAATTTTTATTGATGAAGAAGGGGATGCCTTGGGCATCCCCAAGCTTTGACGCTTGCACTTCTTGGATATTTCTTGGGGTAACACGCGTGGCATCCCCAAGCTTGAGCTTTAGTCCATCCTTCATCTCATTACTCATTCCTTCCATACACCTGAAAATTTTCCTTCATACAAAACTTCACACGATCTCATTAGCAACGTTAGTGCACTTAAGATAAATAAGTCTCAAGGTTCAGTTATAACACCAAATAAACTTCCATTAGAACACTAGCTACTGTATCACTTCACTCAAAAAGCTCAATTCCCCAAAGGAACTCAAGAAGGAACTAACAAGAAGCAAATGCATAAAATGGCAGAAATCTGTCAAAGCAGACCAGCAGGTAAAGACGAATTTTTTTGAAGACCTTCTGTTGCTCAAATAAAAAAGTGTTGAACTAACGAAAGTTAGATAACAACCTGGGGCAGAAGCACAAACAATTACATCTCAATCCGACGTACAGAGCTCTCTCAGGAATTTTTACGGTGAAGCACAGAAATCTGTTTCGGGACAGCAACTTTCCCAATCATTACTTCACTCTCATTAGAGGTTACTCTTGGAACAAAAAGCAAATAAAAAGGATAAAAAGCGGTTATTACTCTTCCAAGATTCATCTCAAACTCTTGGGTTATCTCCCAACAAGTACTTTTCTTTAACGCCTTTAAGTTAGGCATGAAAATTTGAGAAGATGCTCTCATAGGGAATTTGAATTGAAGTAAAAGAGAGCATCAAGAAGAAAATTCAAAACACATTTAAGTCTAACCCACTTTCTATGCATAGGAATCTTGTATGCAAATAAATGCACAAAGAGCAAAGTGACAGGCATAGGAAGATAAAACAAAAGTAACTTCAAAACTTTCAGCACATAGAGAGGTGTTTCATTACCATAAAAACTTCTATAACCATATTTTCCTCTCTCATAATAATTTTCAGTAGCCTCATGAATAAACTCAACAATATAACTATCACATAAGGCATGCTTTTCATGATCTACAAGCACTAGAGCTTTATTATAAACATTTTCAAAAGAATCCTCGGGAACATAACGTTCACCCCCTTTGATAAGCATGGGGGACAATCAAATAATGTAAGGGATAAAGAGTTACTCTCATTAGAAGGTAGGCATGGGTAGATCCATTCTTCCTCCTTTTGTCCATCACTCTCCTCCTCTTTTTCATCGATTGAGCTTTTAGGTTCAGCAATTTCTTCTTCCATGGAGGTTCTAGCAGGCGGTGGTTCACCTATTACCTTAGCAGTCATAATACTGTTCCCAAATAGGAAACTGAGTGAGCTATCCATAATAAAATAGTGATTGGAGCAGAGCTAGTCATAAAGGCAACTTAAGAAAGGAACTATTTTTTTGTGTTTTTGAAATAAGGAAGCAAACTTGTAGAACTAATTTTTTTGTGTTTTTTTTGAAGAAGAAAACAAGCAAACAAAGCAAAAAAGAAAACTAAGCAAAACAAAAACAACAAAGTAAAGAGATTGGTTATGAGGGACTCCCCTTGTGAAGATGTCCTTGACTCCCCGGCAACGGCGCCAGAAAACATCTTGATGCACTCGACTTTCAACGTAGAGCTCGTTGGGAACCCCAAGAGAAAGGTATGATGAGCACAGCAGTAAGTTTTCCCTTAGTTATAAAACCAAGGTTTAATTGAATCAGTAGGAGCAAGGAAACACCCCAAATGTGTTACTAGCTGAGCTTTGGCAGGGCGCACTACCGGTGCTAGTAGCAACGTGGAGACCTGCACAACACAACCACAGAACTTTGTCCCCAACTTGCGATGAGGTTGTCAATCTCACCGTGTTTTGCAGAAAACAAAGGATTAAACGTATCGAATGGAAGGAAGTAAAAGTTTGCAGAAAGTAAACACAAAGAAGTAAAAGATTGTAGATTGTATATAAAAGACAAGGACCGGGATCCATAGTTCACTAGAGGTGGCTCTCCTTAGATAGATAACATGCTGGGTAAACAAATTGCAGCGGGGCAATTGACAAACACCGAGAAAGCAATACATGCATATACTAATCATCTTGACTCCTTTGAGACTTGATTGGGCATTACAACATAATACATAGACCGCCATCCAACTGCATCTATGACTAATAATCCACCTTCAGGTTATCATCCGAACCCCCTCCAGTATTAAGTTGCAAGCAACAGATTATTGCTTTACGAACTATGTGTAAAGTAAACAATACAATTGTTCTATGAACAAAGGATCGTTGTTTTCTCCCTAGTAGCAACAGCACATCTAGTACCTTAGAGATTTCTGTCACTTCCCCAGATTACCAGAGGCATGAACCCACTATCGAGCATAAATACTAACTCTTGGAGTTGCTAGAATCTACTTGGCCAAGATAGCTACTAACAACGGAAAGCATGCAAGATCTCAAATAACAAAGACATGATAGAATCAATAATCAATCTGAAATAGCATCTCAATATCCATCGAATCCCCTCAAACACAACATGTATGAATTACAAATAGATGATCTTGATCATGAACGGAGCTCACAAGATCTAAACATGAAAGCACAAAGGAGGAGAAACCAGCCATCTAGCTACTACATGGATCCGTAGTCCAAGGATGAACTACTCACGCATCACACCGGAGGCTTGCATGGTGATGAAGAAGGCCTCCAGGGTGAATTCCCCTCTCCGGCAGGGTGCCGAGAAGAGCTTCAGATCCCTCCCGATCTAGGGATGGAAATGACGGCGGCTACAGACTCTTTCGTGGATTTTTGATCGGGTACCTAGGGTTTTCGTCCCGAGGACAACTTATAGGCGGAAGGAGAGGCCGAGGGGGTGCTGGGGTCGGCCAGACCACCCCCTGGCGTGGGCCAAGCCTGGCCGCGTGGCCAGGTGGTGTGGTCGGCCCCTCGCCCCTCTCCGTCTCGTATTCTGGCACTTGATCCCTTCCGAAAAAATAGGCACTTTGGCTTTTGTCCCGTCCAATTCCGAGAATATTAATTTTGTGACTTTCCTGGAACCAAAAACAACAGAAAATAGGCAGCTAGCACTGTGGCTCTTGTTAATAGATTAGTCCAAGAAATCATATGAAAAGTACTCCAAAGTTGGAACAAAACACAAGAAAGTGGATAAAACCAAGCATGGAACATCAAAAATTATAGATACATTTGCAATGTATCACTAGTGCGCCAATGTCACTCGCTATGGTGCAGGCCCACGGAGTCGAAGTTGATCTTGCAGCGGTCTCAAGGGCGATGCCCGTTAGCACGGACGGCCAGCAGGTAGTCTTTGCTCCTTCCGCGACTGCCTGTGGAAAGTATGGGCCGCAACTGATCAACACAGTTGCAAAGTACTCTGAGGAGCTGCAGCGAGCCAAGAAGGCGGCAAAGGCTGCGGCATCAGGGGTCGGCGGAAAGTCAATGGCATCTGATACCGCCACGGACTCGATGAGGCCCCCAAAGCCAAAGTCGAAGTTGAAGAAACTAGTTGCTCCTTAGTAGCTTTGTTATAGTTGGATAGCTTATGTCTTTTGTCGAAAACATGCCTTTTGGCGAGTGTATCTGCTGATATTTTTGCTAATCTTGAATGCATTCGAATCTTTTCTCTGCGCATCGATTTGGTCTTCTTATTGCTTCTTGCTTGGCTTGTGATAGGGCACATCAAGTGATCCTTTGAGGGAACCTCAGGATTCGCCACCCCTTGATGACACTTTGGCACCTCCGCGCTCAAGGGTGGATGAGTTGTCTCTGCTCTCGCGACTTCGTGATCGCCTAAAGCAGTTGGAGCGTGAATTACCAGTACTCCGTGGTAACGCAGATGTATGGAAATCGAAGGCAGAGAAGGCCACCGCCCGAGAACAATATCTGTTGGGGGAGGTGACGCAGTTGGGCGACCAATTTAAATGTTAGCTTTATTACTCTTATCTTGTCCTTGTAGTCACTCGCGATGGTGTGCTGTCCTCATACTTCCGCTTTTGCCTTGTATAGTTGTCAACGCGCGCCATCCGCAGGATGAGAAGGATAGGATTGTTATTCGCATGAATGACTTGACCCAAGAGAAGCTTCAAGAGAGTGGATATTTCTAGGTGGATCATGATCGTGCAATCGCACTGGCGACCCTGCAGGATCGTGCGTCGCGAGTGCTGCACTTCCTGAAGAAGTCGCAATCATGCTTGAAGAATATTTATCGGATGATGTTTCCGTTGGATGCTGCTCCATCGAGCCTTTTGGACCTCCTTGCCAAGTTCCAAGACCTGGCTGCGGTTCGTGAGTGTGTAAGACAGCAGTTGGTGACTGGTGCCAAGGCTGCTCTGTCGCTGGTGCGACTGCGTAGGCCTGATGTAGACGTTGCGGCAATTGCGGCTGGTCCACCTGTGCCACCAGCAGGTTCTGCTTGGAATATGGTGCCGCACTATCAGGTGGTGGATCGCCCAACAGAGGAGATCGTCGACTTCTTCGAGGAGCAAACCAATGTTCTCTTGTTGCAATAGTAGCTTAGTTTGTATCCTGCACATAAGTGTACCAATGTTGTAAAGTTCGTATATATGATGTGTATAATTGATTGTCGATGATGTATAAAGAGCTTGTTAGCGTGTATATTTTGTGAGTGCGTTGCACTATGCGACTCCTTTTCGTTAGCCTAGCCATGCGCTTATCTCAGTCCCTTGTCAACCTGTCAGGTGCGTTGCAACTGGGTTGATGTGTGTCAACGGTTTTGATTGGTGTGCCAGCTACTCAGGATATCGCGTATTAGTTCGTAGAACATATGTGTATAGGGTGGCGCAGCCCCCGAGTGGATAAGTTGCGAAGAATAAAGGAAAACACAGAGTTTTAGGGCACTTAGCTTTATTTATTTGCGGGACAGTACGAAGTACAATGTGTGGCTAAGTAGCCTTGGCTGAGTAGCCTTATTTGCAATGTAAAAGTAAAAACGACTAAGGGTAGAAGCGTCGCAGCTGCGCGACATTCCAGGGGTTGGAGTATGCGACTCCTGTCTCTAAATCTTGAAGGCGATAGACGCCACCTGGGATTACTTCTGTAATCACGTATGGTCCCTCCCAGGGGGACTCGAGCTTGAGATGCCCTTGCTGCTTCAGTCGCAGGACCAGGTCGCCTTCGACAAAGGATCTGGGGCATAGCCTCCTGCTGTGGTAGTTGTGCAGGTTCTGCTGGTAGATTGTTGATCTTTCCGCGGCGATTTCCCTTGCTTCGTCGAGGAGGTCGACAGAGTCTTCGAGTGCAAGGGTTGACTCCTGCTCGCTGTAAGCGACCACACGCGGTGCTTTGTACCGTACTTCGGCGGGTAGCACCGCTTCAGCCCCGTGTACCATAAAGAACGGGGTGTAGCCTATAGCACTGTTTGGAATTGTGTGAAGGCTCCATAATACTGATTGTAGTTCGTCTAGCCAGCAACCCGCGGCTTGTTCGAGTGGCCGGAAGAGTCGCTTCTTGATACCGCCGCAGACGAGCCCGTTCGCCTTTTCGACCTGACTGTTGTTCTGTGGATGCGCTACTGAGGCGTAGCTGATGTTGATTCCTAGATTCTCGCAGAATTCTTGGAACCCTTGGATGTGAAGTTCGTCCCATTGTCTGTGATGATGCTGTGTGGCACTCCGAAGCGGTAGACGATGGATTTGAAGAACTTGACTACGCTATGCCCTAATTGATTGGTCATTGGCATGGCCTCTATCCACTTGGTGAACTTGTCGACTGCGACTAGGAGGTAGACGTAGCCTCCTCGTGAGGACTTGGGGAGCTTGCCGACCATGTCGAGTCCCCACTGCGCGAAGGGCCAGGCCAATGGAATTGGCCGGAGCTCTGCACCAGGTGCGTGCGGCTTGTCCACGAATCGCTAGCACGCATTGCATTTCTGGACGATGTCCTTGGCATCGCGCATGGCTGTAGGCCAGTAGAATCCAGCTCGTAGAGCTTTGGCCACGAGGGCGCGACTGTCAGCGTGGTGTCCATAGGTTCCCTCATGGATGTCGAGGAGAACAGCTCTTCCCTCGGCCGCGGAGACGCATCGTTGGAGTACTCCTGTGATGCTGCGCTTGTATAGTTCACCGTTGATAACAACAAATGCCTTGGATCGTCGCGCAATGTGCCGTGCATCAGTCGAATCATTCGGTAGCTTTTTGCTGAGGAGGTACGTGATGTACGGCTGAGTCCAGGCTGACTCGATCATCATGACGCTCATTGGTCCTTCGAGTCCTGTATCCAGCTCTAGGTCATCGAGTGCCATTGGCTCATTGGGCGGCATAGCCCCCGAGTCCGTTGTTGCACTTGTTTTCTTCTCTGCGGCCTTTGGCTTGATGGAGCGTTCACAGATGCGCTCGAGAAATACCCCAGGTGGTATGGGGGCACAGGTAGAGCCTATGTTGGCGAGTGTGTCCGCCTCTTCATTGCTTTCACGTCCTATGTGCCGCAGCTTGCAGCAGTCGAAATCCCCTTCGAGTGTGTCGTAGAGGTCGCGGTAGGCGATCATGTTGTCGTTCAGTGTGTCGCACTCATGCATTGTTTGGTTGACGACCATCTTGGAGTCGCCGTATATAATGAGCCTCTTGGCGCCGCAGGCTTTTGCCATCCTCATCCCGTGTAGCAGGGCCTCGTATTCAGCTTCGTTGTTGGAGGCGGTGAACTGCATTCGTAGGATATATTTCAGTTTGTCCCCCTGGGGTGATGTCAATATGACACCTGCACCAGCTCCGTCCTTCCGCTTGGATCCATAGAAGTGCATTGTCCAGAGGTAGGACATATCTGGTTTTTCGGGGAGCTGGTTCTCCATCCAGTGCACGAGGAAGTCAGGGAGAACTTGCGACTTGATTGCGTCGCGTTTTTCATATGTAATGTCTCGTGGAGACAATTTGATTCTCCAAAGCGCGACTCGCCCCGTGGCGTCGGGGTTATTGAGGATATGCCCAAGCGGGCCGTCGTTGACCACCATGATTGGGTGTTCCTGGAAGTAGTGGCGCAGTCGCCGGGCGGTCATGAAGACGCCGTATGCCAGCTTCTGGTAATGCGGGTACCGCTGTTTTGTTGGCGTGAGGACCTCGCTGAGGTAGTAGACTGGGCGTTGTACCCCGTGGACCTTGTTTTCCTCGGCTCGTTCGACCACGAGCACTATGTTGACCACCTAGTTGGTGGAGGAGATATATAGCAACAATGGTTCCCTTTCTCGTGGGGTCACCGGTACTGGCGAGGTGGATAGCAGGCGCTTGAGGTCTTCGAATGCTTCCTGCGCCTCGTTGGTCCATCGAACTTGTCAGCTTTGCAGAGGAATTGATAGAAGGGTAGTGCCTTTTCACCCATCCGACTGATAAACCGACTGAGGGTCGCGATCCGTCCAGCCAGCTGCTAGACGCCCCTTATGTTTTTCGGCTTCTCCATGGCCAGTATGGCTTTTATTTTCTTCGGGTTTGCCTCGATTCCTCTCGACGGAGATGAGGTACCCGAGTAGTTGCCCAGATGGTACACCGAAAGCGCATTTGTCCGGATTGAGCTTGATCCGGTAGCGGTCGAGGTTGGCGAAGGTTTCGAGCAAGTCGTCGATTAGTGAGGCTTCCTCTTTGGTCTTGATTACTATGTCGTCGACATAGACTTGGATGTTGCGACCGAGCTGGTTCTTAAGGCAAGCCTGCATGCACCGCTGGTAGGTGGCTCCTGCATTCTTTAGCCCGAAGGGCATTGTGTTGTAGCAGAACACACCGAAGGGCGTTGTAAACGCTGTTTTTTCTTGATCTTCCTCCTTCATTCGAATCTGATTATAGCCTGAGTAGGCATCGAGGAAGCAGAGGTGCTCGCATCCCGCGGTGGAGTCGATGATCTGGTCGATTCGCGGTAACGGGAAGTGGTCCTTTGGACAATTCTTATTCAAAGAGGTGAAGTCCACGCACATCCGCAGGATATCCGTGTCCTTTTTTGGTACTAGCACTGTGTTGGCGAGCCAAGTGCTTTCCTTGATCTCGCGTATGAATTTGGCGTCGAGGAGTCTATTGATCTCCATTCCGACTGCCTTTGCTGTTGGCTCAGATAATCACCGGATTGTTTGGTTGACTGGCCTTGCGTCTGGGTTGACGTTGAGTGCGTGCTCGGCGAATTCCCTGGGAACTCCTGGCATGTCTGCTGGACACCAGGCGAAGATTTCCCAGTGCTCACGGAGGAATTCGACGAGCGTGAGTTCGTATGCGGGACTCAAGTTGTTGGTGATGAGGGTCGTCTTGGAGGGATCCAATGGGTGGACCTACACTTTCTTTGTGTGCACCGATGAGTCGAAAGATAGGTCGGGCGAACTTGGTCGACTTAGGGGAGGCAGACTGTTGTCTATCGACTCCTTTAGTCTCGCGAGTTCTTCCTGCATGCCGAAGGACTGAGAAATTATGTTGAATTCCCTGTCGCAATTGTCGGATCTCTCGAAGCTCCCGTTGACTGTCATGACGCCATTGGGACCTAGCATTTTCATCTGCAGGTAGGCGTAGTGTGGTACTGCCATGCACCTAGCGAACGCGACATGTCCGAGGATGCAGTGGTATTGTGAGGGCCAGTCGACGACCTCAAAGTCTATGCGCTCGCGCCGAAAGTTTTTCAGCGTGCCGAAGATGACGTCGAGGTTGATTTTGCCTAGGGGATACACGCCTTTGCCTGGGACGATGCCGTGGAATGTTGTGTCCGAGGCTTCTAAGCAAGTCAGAGGAATCCTCATTGCTCGCAAGGTACTCGCGAATATAAGGTTGATGCCGCTTCCGCCGTCCATGAAGACGCGGCTCATGTCGAAACCTCCGATTTGCGCCTCAAGTACGAGGGGACAATGGCCTGGACGAGGTACTTGAGGCGGATGATCGCGTTTGTCGAAGGTGATGTAGGACTCGCTTCCGCTGAGGTACTCAGTGGTAGATGGTGGCGAGTTTGTGGCCAAGTTGACTTGGCGAGTGATGGCTTTTTGCACCCTATTCGAGGGGCGTCCCTTTTGGATCATCATGGTACCCATGGCCCATGGGTATGGTTCGCCTCACTGGTGCTGGTCCGGTGCAGCTGCATTTGGGGGTAGTCCAGGCGGTGGTGGTGGAGCACCATGTGCCATGGCGCCTGGAGTGGCTCCGTAGCCCCTTTCGACTGCATTGCAATTCATCCGAACCAGTCCCTCATGTAGTTTGAGGAACTCGCGGTAGTCCTTGAGGAGGTGGCTGGACTTCTTCTTTCCGTCATGCTTGTCGATGTAGAAGTGCACAGTGCATGGCCCGGACAGTTTGTCTTCAATGGATGTTGCGGGTGCCTCATCACAATTGTGGCGTTTCCACACTTGCGTGGTTTTCCCGGAGTCGCGGTATCCTCCGCTGCGGTAGCCGCTGATGCTGTTATCGTCGCGTCTGTCGGCGTAGCCGGCTGCGACCATGTTGACGTCGTCGTGGTCATCGTAGATGCGCATGCGGCGTTTGCCTCGGCGGTCGCGTCTGCGTTCGAGCTCTGCCTCATCGTCGGTGTGAGCGCGATTTTTCACCGAATCTTCTCCATCTGCCCAGCGATTCGCTATTTCCATCAGGTGGTCGATGGTTTTGGGCTTTGAGCGGCCCAGCTCCTCCCTGAGCTCTATGCGACGCACACCACCGTTGAATGCGTCAATCGCGCGATCCTCCGAGATGTTCTCTGCGGAGTTCTTGATGATGGACCGCCTTTGGATGTAGGAGCGTAGCGATTCGCCCGATCTTTGCTGGCAGCATCTCAGCTCTTCGATTGATGCGGGCCGCTTGTATGTGCCCTTGAAGTTGCGCACGAAGCTGTAAACCAGCTCTTCCCAACTGCGAATGGATCCGCGTGGGAGGTTGTTGAGCCATCCTCGGGCGGCGCCTTGCAGCTGTAGCTGTAAGCATTGCATGGCCGTTCTTCCACTACCGCCATGGAGCCTGATAGAGGAGATGTGGTCCTCCAGCCAGATCTTCGAGTCCTACAGGCCGTCAAACTTTGGGTTCTCCGACGGGAGTTTAAACCCCTTAGGCATTCACTTTTGCCTGATGGCCCTGCTGAAGCATCTGGCGCCATAAAGCTCCACATCTTCTTCTTCCGAGTCAGTCGACCGAGCACGTCACGCCCTTGATTTGTCGATCTTGCGCTACGTGAGGTCATCGCGCGCGTCATAGTCGTGGTCGTGTCGCCGTGAGCGACAGCGTCGAGACAGGTGGTGGCTGTCGTCGCTGGATGAGGGCGAGGAGTAGCGCTTTGCTAGAGCTTTGCCTTTTTACGGCTCCGGTGTTGGCTCCTTGTCGAGGACGGCCTCGATTAGTCCCAAACCCGCGATCGTAGATCGGTGGATGGCGGCTCGGGGATCTCCAGCTGGCGGCTGGTTGTTGAGGAGGTACATGGTGGCCGCTGTCACCGCAGCTTGCGGCGTCTTGGGGACCACATTGCTCCGTGTATCGACTGCCATAGAGCTGAAATTGAGGACTTTTGCAGCTTCTATGCGCTCTTGCTCGGTGAGGTGGGCCATCCGTGATCGCCTCTTGTTTGCAATGTACTCGTTGCCCTTTGAGGAGGATCCTCCGTGGGAGGAGAGCCCAGCACGTCGAAGACTCGACTCATTTGCCGCCTTTTTGCGCGCCTCGAGTTGCGCGATTGTTTGCACTTGGCGCTTGAATTCTTCCTTCACGAGCCAATGGTAGCCCATTAGTAGTTCTTGCGGAGATCCGAAGGGTAGAGGGTTGCCTCGTAAGGCATCACGGCAGTGAGCCCACTCTTGTTCATTGAGCCTGATCACGACGCGTTCACCGGTTTGCTCGTTTATTATAGTTGGAGGTTCGATTGCTCCTCCGTTGTTAACGGGGGTGCCGTTGCCACCGTTGCTGCCGTTAGGCGTGTCGGTTTTGTTACCATGGTTGCCCGTGTTGTCACGGTTGGCGGAGGTGTCGCCTGCGTTGATGACGGCGCACATGAAGTGATTGGGGAAGCTGCTACTCCCGCAACTCTCAGATCTGGAGCCATAGGCCCCATCTTCAGTTGCCAAATCGCTCAGATCGGATTCGCGACTGCTATCGCTGACCGTGTTCTCGACTGTTGTCGGGGCGTTGAGCTCACTGAGGGTGCCGATCGATGGAGGGAACCATGATGCTGGGGCAATCGATGACACCGTCGGCTGGTCAGGCATGTGGAGCGTGCCCATCTGGCCAACTTGGAAGCGGAAGCTCCCGATCGCCAGGCTAATTCCGTCGCCCACGGACTCGAAAGCCGGGCAAGTGGCCGGCGTGTGAACGGTAAAGTCGAACGCGCCGAAGAGCTGCCGAATCTCCGTTGTTGCGGAGTTGTAGATCGCGGTTGATGGAGCCGAAGAAGCCGCAACATCAGCACTCCCAGTCCCCACGGACGGCCCATTGTTATGGACTTGGGTTTTGGAGAAGGAGGGAGCGCTGGAGACATCTATCGGCTAGCAAACAAGCACACAGGGGACTCGAAGATTTACCCAGGTTCAGGTCTCGTAGAGGTCCCTACTCCTGCTTATCTGCTCGTGGAATTATCGAAGGAATCGAGGATTACAATGGTGCGCAGATGCAATCTCGCGAGGGTTGTGGAAACTAGGGTTGCGTGTGTCCTCCTCGCTACCTCCTCCTAGTCTTTATATAGATAGGCCAGGTCTCGGGTAGCAGGTCGAGTCGGTTACAGGTTAGGGTTTTCCCCTTTGAACTTTCTATCTCTAGCTTCTTCTTGTTCTTCAAGCAATCGAGAGTTCGTAGGTTACTCAAGTTCTTCATTTGGGCCTTGGCGACACCGTAGGCCTCTATGTATTCAGGCCGTATATACCAAGCTCGAGTACCTGTAGGGTATACCCATGTCACCCACCGTCCCATTATATAAGGCATCTAAGGTTTAGTAAAAAAGTCAAATCTTACTAAATTTGACCAAATATTTAGGAAAAAATATCTACATATAAACTATTAAATGGACACATTAGTAAAATATATTTTATACTAAATCTATTGATATCGATTCAACATTGTAAATGTTCATATGTTTGTATGTAAAGTTCGTCAAACTTAGTAAACATTGACTTTTGACTAATTCTTAGACGTCTTATATTTTAGGACGGGGAGAGTACTTATCAAGATGGTGACGATTTTCTTCATGGATCGAACGATGTTCCAACCATATCTGTTAATGATTTGATAAGAAAGAAACTAAGGAAAATATTTATTTATTTCACTTGTAAGTTCTAAATGCTAAGCTTTATTCTTTCTGATTTTTTATTAAACCAAAAAGGACATCTTCTATCTCAGCATGGGCATGAAAATATTTTTGCTGAGCAGAGCATTTGTTCGTGGGACTGACAGAAAACAGCAACCGACCAAATCTACCCAGGGCTGGCAGAACCGGCCAACCAAGCACGGGCTACCCGTCAGGAAAAAAAAGGTCGACACATGCCAGGCAACCAGGGAACGAACGCGTGGGGAGGCGGAGGCGCAGGACGCATCCATCGACAAGTCCGACCCAGCCAAGGCCACGTGCAGCGGCAGAGGCCCTCATGCAGCCCGCGGATGCCTTGAGAGCGCGTGGTCGCGACCGCGATTAAGCTATTAGTTAAACCAATACGAAAGTGGTGAAGGCGAACTCGACTGCCGATCATCCTAATAAAGTTCTGCACATATGATCTTTCTTTCTTCCACCAAACCTCATGATGTAGTCCAGCTGACCATTGCGTGACATCAAATATCTCAGCAGCATACAATCAAACACATTATGTGCTTCCTCCATGGCACGCAGCTCCGCACGCAGCTTGACGAAAGCAGTACTGACGCGGGTGTCTGCGAACGCCCCGTCCTTGAGAGCCCTCGAATAAAACTGTCGCGCGGATCCCAGGTCGCAAGAAACCGATGCCAAATCTGAGACAATTAGAGAGTCCTTCTCTCTCGTCCCCTTTCAAACAATCTGGCTGTAGCAAAAAGTACAGGACATGTGGCACCGCCGCCTCCCAATCCCATATGCCTAGACCTAGCCTGGCCGGCGAGGGGTCCAAAAGCAGCGCTGCGTCGATGTTGCCGGAGGGGATAGAGCCGCATACGAACCCGCTGCCGGGGGGAATGGAACCTGGGGATTGGTTGGAGTTGCATGGTTGCGCAGGACCGCGAGCTCTCGCACCCAGACGACGCGGTGGCAGAGGCGGCCAATGATTCATCAGGAGGAGGAGGAGCGCGGGGGTGGAGATAAGCTCGGAACGTGGTGCTCTCCTCCCGACCAACGGGTACATGGACAACGCTGCAAGCGTCCACATGCTATCTATTTTATATCTATATCTATATCTATATAATAAATAAATTTATATCTACATCTATCTATATATATATATATATATATTATATCTATACCTAATAATAAAGGACGGATTGTTTCTTCCGTTTCAACACTTTTTTAGACTCTTTTACCCTCCACGAATTCAAGTATAACGCATAACTGCCACCACTTATGTGTCTTCGTCGTGTTAAAAAATCCTTCTCCATCTGTCTGTGTTGCTGCTGGGCCGCTAGCCAGGCAAGTGGGCTTACGACGGGAATTTCTGGAACTACTAAGCCTCCGAACCAGTATTGGATTAGAAAAGGAGAGAGTACACACGGAATTTCGTGTTAAATTAGTCCCACCTCGCTTAGTTACACCGCCTGCGACCGGTTTATATACGTTCACATGTCCAGGAATATCAGCAAGCCGCGTTGGAAATCAACAGCCTATCGTTTCGAAGGGACAATCTCTTTCGAGAGAAAAGAGACGGAGGATAATTTCGAGCTCTGGGGAGCAGGCAGGGAGCTTCGATGAACTTATAGCGGATGAGATAAGATTTGAAGGAGGCGCAAGCAAACAGAGAGAGGAAGCTTTGGCAAGGCACATATGAGCTTGATGCCGAGCTTTTGAAGGTGTGGCTGTGTGGTGTGTTGTTGCTCGTGCGGGAGCCGAGAGAGACAAGGGAGACGAGAGGAGGGAGAGATCGAGGGGGGAAGGGAGAGACAGGAACACATGCTGGCGGCTGCGCTAGGATGACTCGATCGATGGGAAGCATTGGGTTCTGTGGGTGCGTGTCTAGGATTGGCTAGCCGATTGATGGACCAGTTGGCCGGGCTAGGCACAATTGGCATAGCTGGTCTGGCCGCACGGGAGGGGCGGTAAATCTTTGGTGTCCAATGCATACGAATTGATTGATGATAATTGCTAATGGTGACCTAAATATCAAATATAGAGATGGTGGAGAATGTCGGATGATAGGCGTGAGAATGGATTTTTGCGGTAAGTACACCAGGTTTTCATATGTTGGAGAGTCAGTGAGGGAAGTCAATAGCAATGAGCATGTAGCCGAGAGAGATTCGCATTGAGGGGTGGCATCCAAAACTCACATAGAAATGATGATAGTGCGTTACCAGATACTACCTCCGTTCCACAATATAAGCCTTTTAGCGGGCTAAAACAACTTTCTAAAAAGGCATATATTATGAAACGGAGGTAATACTTTATTTTTTACATTTTAAAAGGCCGTAGCAACGCACAGACACTCAGCTAGTCTATACCTAATAATAAAGGATGAATTGTTTCTTCCGGTCCAATACTTTTCTGGACTCTTTTACCCTCTCATCAGACAGCAAATTGCCCACCAATACCATCGATTAGTAAAAATAACCGTTTGATAGAAATAAAAAAACGCCACGCCGCCAGCGGTACGAACCAAGTTACGGATTCTCCCATCGCAGCGTATGGTGTGTTGGTGTGGTGGCTGTGTGCATGTAGGTGGGCTTCAGGTTAGGTCGAGGTGGGGCAAGGGTTAGACCAGTGCTGGAGTGGGCCAAGCTTTTTTTTGCAGATGCGTCCCTTATTCTAATGGGCTGCAATATCTGGTAGGCCACGTTTTCTTCTGCAGCTACGCACGTTTGAAAACGAAAATCAAAACGCTGAACTATATCCGGTAGCACTCACGTTTAGTCCCACCTTGCTCCCTTAAACCAAGCATTACCAGTTTATATACGTTCGAAGTTGACTGTAGTATCAGCCAGACAAGTCGGGTATCAACAAACAACAACACCATTGTGGTGTGAGACCATGCTGAGCCACGAGGCCACGCTGCTAATTAATCAGAATTGTGGAGTGCATAATTAACTATGGGGCAACAGATGGAGGGAGTGAAAGAATATGGCTGCACCAGGTGCATAATTAAAGTGGATTATTTGGGGCTAATAGGAGAGATATGATGAGAGAGTGAACAAGTTACGACTACGCTAGCTTCCAGCCTAATATAGAGAATGGAATTGTGGTGGGCTAATTAAGCATGAGCCACGCTCTGAACTTGCTAGCCTAATATAAAGAATGAAATTGTGGTGGGATAATTAAACGTGAGACACGCTCTAAACTTGCCATATGCGCTAATCACCTAGCTATCTGGAGTTATTGGAACTCGCGTCTGTTGGTTTTTAATTTGTAATGAATGTTGACGAGGTACACTATTTATTTTCAGATTTTCTATGGTACCTTGTTTTTCGAAGTTTCTTCAATTTTTATTTCAAACAAATTGGCTGATTTGCATGGTAATTTTCTCCCACCAAACTATATACTACTCTCTCCGATCCAAATTAGTTGATTTGGTTTTGTCTAGATTTGGAGGTTTGTAACACTAAAACAAGTCTAGATACATTCGAATCTAGACAAATCTAGGTCAACTAATTTGGGTCGGAAGGAGTACCATCTTTTTTGCTACAAAATGATTCATTTTGTTTTTTTAGGATCTATTTCCAACTTACCGTGCACACACAGCCTAAGCCAATCAAACCGGTCCAACATCTCTTTGTACGATGGAGTTTTGTTCAATTCAACCCGCACGGGCGTACTCCCGTCAGTATGTTACGCCAGAGTTTCTTTTTATATGAGTGTATGGGCCTAGCCCAGTAAATCTACACCGAAATCCGCTACTTCTAAAAACCAGCAATTGCCCACCATATAATTGCAAATGTATCGTGTATTTGCTTCAAAGATGGTTTTACTAGCCCGTGTCCAACTCGTGTTGCTCTTGCTTTTAGTCCCACATCGATAATTTAACAAGAAATTGATTGCCTTAAATAGAACATCTATCTCCCGGTATACAAACAAGCCAGCGCACAGATGCTTATAGAAAACTACAAAAATTTGGTGGCCCTAGAGATAAATTGTATCAATGACCCGGGAATAACTAAACCTCTATATGTGGTTGCGAGCTCTAATTAAATGAGAGTAAATTGTGTGTCACTGAAGCCGGTGGACGGGTGAACGGGCGGCATCGGAGGAATTATGTGGGGGTACGGTATGAAACGCGAAATACTATGGGTGATTAGGTCATCAGGCCTGGACTCCTCCTCCCAATGATATATCTATTTTCTATATGTAAATAATAATAACATCAATCAATAGTGAATAATAAATCCAATTCGTAGTAACGCACGGGCTTTGTGCTAGTCTATACCTATAATAATAATAAAGGACGGATTATTTCTTCCGGTCCAACACTTTTTTAAAACCTTTTTACCTTCCCACCAAATAACAAATTACTACCATCTATAAATAAACGCTCTAGGTGAAAAAAAAAACGCGATAAAATCGAGCGCGGCGATGCTGGGTGAAAAAAAAGAAGCGCGACAAAATCAAGCGCGGCACAGGCCGATTCGAGTAGGGGGCCCGAGGCAGATAGGGAGCTAGCGAGGTGGGGAGTCGCGAGGGTGGAGATGCGCGTCCGCCGGTCAGAGGGCGCCGGGCTCAGTAAGGAATACGCGGAGGCGAGGTGGCGCAGGCGGCTGCTGACGTGCGATGTACGGCTAGATGCGCGGCCGAACCAGAGCAAGCCATCGGCAGAAGGAAGCGCTAGGATGCAGCGGCAGGCCACAGAAGCAATCGACAAATCCCCTCACATGCCTTCGCTCCCGCTAGACGACATTAGCAGATAGGGGAGAGACCGGCTGGATTGGGAGTCGTCAGGACTCAAGACGGCGCGTGGTTGTCTTCGCGTCTGTGCGGGGTGCTCCTAGCGACGAGGTCAAACGAACTTCTCTCCGGCGATGGGGGGTGGGACACGCAGGAGAGCCGGTCCGCTGCGAAGGGCGGGGCGCGCAGGGGGAGTGTCCGACGACGGGGGTGGGCCACGCAGGGGAGCCACTCTGCTGCGGAGGGCAGGGCGCGCAGGGGAGCGTCCGACGGCGGGGGCATCTGGCGAGAAATGAACGTTAGGGGCATGCAGGTGGTGGTGCCGGGAGACGGGAGAGGCGACCTTAGTGGAGGCAGAGAAGGGGCTGGCTACTGTAAAAATTGTGAAATTTAGAGAGAGGAGAAAGGCAGTGTGCAGCAGAAACGCCATGATTCGGCAGATGGAATCACCGCACAGGAACAGGTTCTTGCTCTTGTATTCTTCTAGGTCTGCACGATGGTTACCGCAGATTCGTCGAGGAGGCCGTGGAAGCTGCAGTTTTAGCAGCGTGTGCTCATGGACTTGGAAAATTGATAGGTATTTGAGACTTGAGAGGGCTGTCTACGGTGGTTCTTTGAGAGACTGAACCGTTCAGGCTTCGCAAGGAGCTCATGCGTGGGAGACAGAGAGTAGACAGCGAAGAGATAACGAGAGACTGCGAGAGATTATTGTTGACTTCATCCACGCGAGATTGCTGCCATAGTGGCATCGTGCCATGGGCCGGCCCACATGTGCGTCCGGGCACCAACGAGAAACGAAGTCCCGGTTGCTTTCACCTGTCAGATTATCAAATCATCTCATGTTTAGTCCCACCCTGCTTGGTTATACCGAGCACCACCGGTTTATATACGATGGAAAAATTCCTAGAGTATCATCAGCGAGAAGAGGAATTGTGGGCTTATTAAATTGGAATCTGTGGACTAAACCATAAGATATGGTCTCGTACATAAACGAGATATTGTGGGCTAATGCCGTGACCGGTCAGTGGGAAGACTGCCTATTTCCGTGGGATGCTGTGACGTGCGCTTTGTGGGCTAATTAAAAGAAGGGCGGTTTCTGTTGGATGTGACGTGCTCTTTGTGGGCTAATTATAAACCAAGGGAATAATGGCGTAACCGGTGACCGGCCGAAGGGAGACGGGGGTTTGCTAGCTCGGTGATTGAAGGCTAATTAAACAGGATTCCTGGCCTACCTTGACAAAAAAAGGGTTGCCGGCATAAACAACCATGTATACTGATGAGGTGCAGGAACAAGACACGAGGATGGGTTTGCTAGATGCGTTGTTGGACTGGACAGCTGCCATATGTGATGCTGCAGGAGCAGAGACACAAGGATGGTGGCTAGATCGATCAAGAGGGTCGCGGAGTTCATGTGCACATCGTTGCCATGAGTCATGGTTGAGATGGAGGTTGTTCTAGGTGAAGCTCGAGGAAGAGCCAAGTTGCCCCTTCAAGAAGGAATGAGCTCAGGTAAAAACTAGAGTCTGCCTTTCGTTGAATATAGAGTAAGCTACAAGGACCCAAAAAATATAGAGTTTGGTTACATTTAGCGCACAATTTTTAATAGGCACAAAGCTTGGTTCCTAAGCAAACAGTTTCAGCACGGAATTAACGGCCCGCGGACAGTTTGGTTACCTGAGGTAATGCATTATTCATGTTTGTACATAACTCCATAATAATTTTAATATTTTTGACTTCCGTATGATACACAATATAATATAGAGATTTTTTATCTTTGCAAAGAATGAAAATAAAGATCCAATAAGTGGTTGATTGGACAAGATGATGGAGACCAGATGATTATGTGGTTTGATATGAATCATGTAGTCATTATCCTCGTACCTGCCGCCCGTACATTTCTAGATCATGTCTTCATCAACTTGACATCTTCGAGAGCTTCGTCATGGTGTATTATTTAGGATTATGTTCACATTAATTTGATTTAGTTGGTTTAGTTCTAAATGTTCAGTTGCATGTTTAATGTTTATTAACCGTAGGAGCTCGCACAGTCAAACGTGCTATGAAATCTTAAGACTAAACTTGGAAATTTCTCATATGCATCTAATTTTATCACAATTTAAAATAGTGTTTATTTAGTGATTTTGCAGTGTAATTTAGACTATTATAACATTAATAAATTAATTGTATACTCAAAGCAAGCCACGCTCTGAACTTGCCATGCGCTAATATAGAGTAGAATTGTGGTGGGCTAATTTAAACGTGATCCGTAAGCTACTCGCCTAGCTATATGGAGTGAATGGGACGCGTCTGTTGATTTTTAATTTGTAATGAATCTTGACGAGGAACTATCGGCCGAGTGACAAAGTATGTGTTCTTTCATCTGAGAAGGTCCACTATTTATTTTTAGATTTTTTATGATACCGTGTGTGTCGAAGTTTCTTCTTTTTTTTTCAAACAAATTGGCTGATTTGCATGGGAATTTGTAATAAGCATGAATATGAATCAAATTCTCTATGACTAGAAAATATTTAATTAAAATCAACCCGTAGCAACGCACGGGCTTTTTTCCTAGTTAATAATAAAGGACGGATTGTTTCTTCCGGTCCAACACTTTTCTAGACCATTTTATCCTTCCATCAGACTACATATTACTGTCAAGCCATCCGTACAAAAAAGTGTAATAATACAACGAAACGTTATCAGCGCAAAGCACGTCCGGTCCTCAGGTCGATTTAGGATCTCGTGGAATACAACAGCTCATGGTCAATCCGGTTTAGATTTTCTTAGCTTGCAAGACTCGGTCGAATCGATTGCTTAGATATAAGAGGGGTCCGATATTAGGATCCGCCTCCCCTCTCCCCGCATCCCTAACCCTAGCTAGGCACCGATGGTGGAGGCCTCCTACTGTACTCCCATGGCTGCCCCCCCCCCTCCCCCGCTCCTCTGCATCGATCTCGCGCCCCGACGTGTCCGGTCTCCAGCTTGTGACGCCATGGCTGAAGGCCCTCTCCCCCGCTCCTCCGCGTCAATCTCAAGCACCAACATGTCAGCGGCTCCGGTGGAGGTCGACCGGCGGCGGGAATTCCTCAAGGCGGCGGCAGATTGCTCGCTCGCCTTTGTCCGATTTCGATGGCGTCTGTGTGCGTCGTTTATGGGTCATCTCCGTGGGCTGTCCGCAGACGGCGAAGGAGGCCAGGAGCAGAAGGCAAGCGCACGCAGGTACGCGGATTTCACTAATCCATTGATCTAAGATCTGGCGTGCTAACTGCTAATTAGGTACATGCCTGTAGCGGAATACTAAAGTCCGCAACCCACTGTTGGCTTGACCGTAGGCCCAGTTTGTGAGATACTGTTGTGCTTGCTACTGACATGTTTTGTCAGGTCATTGACGCCAAGGAACAGAGTGTCACTTACATGGACCTTCTGTCCAGCAGCAACCTTGGGCCTTCACAAACGCACAAGAAAACTCATGGCCAATGCCCATGACTTCTCTGTGTTGTGCATCTATGTTCCAAGAAAAATGTCAAAATTTTGAAATTTCTCAAAAGGACGAACATCCTCCTTGACAGAAAATGCTTATGAATCACTTCTTTGGTGAACCCAAGCTCTGACAGATTGCTACTCACTGATTTTCTACTGACCTGTACTAATTGTTTGTGTCAACTGATTTGGGGTAGGAAAAGATACTTGATATATTTCTTTACATGTACTGACTAGAGAAAAGTTGCTAATATATTTGCTACTAACTGCTCTATGTTTGTGTTTATTATTTACTACTTATTGTTGTGTGTTTGTGTGAATTTTTTAGGAATGAAAGGGGATGAATGAAAATTTATTTCCAGTAGATCAGCCCATAGCAACACATGGGCATGTTTGGGGCGGGGGTGTGCTGGCTTGACGGTGGTGCGCGGTGGCTGCACGCTGGCGACGGAGCAGAGGTGGATAAGCACAGAGCCCCACACCACCGGCCACCACGCCCTCGAACAGACACCACCTATACAAGTTGATTGAAGAATCAATCCAAGTCTGGAATGCCTTGATTTGATTTGGCAACCTCATCTTATGGAGAATCAATCAGGTTCATGTAGCTAGCTTTGCACACCAAGCTGCCCATCTATTTTGCTTCTAGTTGAATGACCACTGTTGTACTGTTAGTTTATTTCATATATGTTTTAGTGGAAATATTAGATTATGCATAGAAATATCATGTTCAGTTGAAGTATAGAAACATGAAGATGTATAGAAGTACCATGTATAGTATACAAGTCTGTATGTTACTTAATAGTATGAGCCTAAGTGTATTTCCGTATGTGTATGTTACTGTTGTTTGTTTCGTGATTAGTGACGGCAGTTTCATAGTTGGTGCTGCTGTTGTGGTTTATAAAGTTGTAGTCTGTACTCTAGCGTGTTAATCATCTCGTTGCTTATTTTTTCTAAAGTTAATTTTTATCTCATCTCCATGTCCACTCCGTTTTGGTCACTTTTAGACATGGAACTCTGTTCAGAAACAGTTATTATGGGACATGTTAGCTAGATGCATTGAAAATGGTCCAATGTCACAGCTTGAAAACCACCCGCAAAAGAATATTGTGAAGCTTTGAGTTAATAGTTCTTACTATAAACTACGAGTGCATGGTAGTGAACTCAACTTCCCCATTCACTAAAGTCTGGTCATGTATACTTAGTTCTTTGTCAAGTAACTGAACAAGCTTTTCCAGTTATTCTTTTTACATATTTGACCAGGATTCCCTTTGAATAGGTTGGGAGGAACTTTGTATTGTTGATAGATGTATCAACCCGTGGCCAGTCAGGAGTGCAAGGCTGGAGCTTGTGCTGCCTATTGTGCACGGATATACCTTGATAGACTGGCTTTAAGGTGACCTTATCAGTTCTTTTGTGCGCATTTCAAGCACATACTTTTCTTATTCATTATTCTTGACATTGTTACTACTTCATTTATACTAACAGGACTGGGCTATTGTTGACATTTTTGTTATTGCAGTCGACCCTTGCATCATTTCAATTTTTGGTAGAAATGATCTCTTTTACTCTGATATGTATTATTTTCTGAGGAAAATATTTATTGTCTCTGATGGTCCCATTATCTCATTCCGCATTATGATTTTACAAGAAACAATGCGTCTTGACGAGGTGCATGATTTGTTGAAGAACATAGTCAACAAAATTCCAGATTTAGTATTAGTACCGTGGGTTTTATTTTCTCTGAGACACAGCCCTGTCGTACAGTTCCTATGGTATTAAATGCATGATCATCTTATTTTTTTGTCAAAGCATTAGTTTTGACCTGCTTTTGCTGACAAGAGTTCTCTAACCATGTAGGAAGCAGCAAGCCAAGTCAGCAATGGCAGAGGAAGTACGAGGGCACGTGTGGGAGAGGACGCCATGGAGGTCCTGCAGCTGAGAGGGAGATCGAAAACCATGAATCGTCCAGGGCCAGTTTTGCAAGCCAAGATACCTGAAGGTAGAGATTGGAAATGAATTCTCTGACACAACTGACACCAAGGAGCCAACCTTTTTGAGCAATGTCAGGCAGTCAGGGCCTCCTTTAGGAACATTGACTTAAACAGATCTTAGTGACTATGAGGAGGGTACAGTAGTAGCGCCATTCCATCCTTAGCTCATGTGATTGGTTGTAGCCCCTGCAGGACCGTTGATTTCCTAGGTGAAAGAAGAAGTGAAGACCAAGAATTTACTTGGCTCGCAAGCGCCTGAGATGAGAAAGATGGGCATGGACCCAGTTCAGTTTGTGTTGTCATTGAACTATAGGTTAGAGCAGGATGATGACTATGACAGTGAAGAATGATGGCGTAGAAGCTAGATAGGTAGGACAAAATTTACTTGGCTGGTGGTTACCTATTTAACACAGTTTTTTTACGGCACTAACCAAATAGCGTTCACCCGTAGCAACGCACGGACATTCTGCTAGTATAATAATAAAGGACGGATTGTTTCTTCCGGTCCAACACTTTTTGGACTATTTTGCCCTCCCACCAACATAGTAATTGCCGTGACCGCCACCGGTAATGAATTCCAATCCAACCATATACATATGGGCCGATTCACGTCGCCCGTCTCACCCGTCTGGAACAGCCTACGGAGTGAACCTGGATGCAGTCTCGAATATACCACCTCGGTACGACCGAACGTTACAGTCTACTTTGAATAGTACCACCTCGGTACCTCGCACCAAATTTTACCAATTTATATACTTTTGTAGATTGGCTGTCAACAAGCCAAGCAAGGAGCTCCATAAGATTGAACGGGACAACGACTGTGACTTACAGTAAGGGTCGACACTTGACAGAGAGGCGAGCTTGAGAGAGAGGAGCTGAATTACTTGACGGAGAGGCGAGCTTGAGAGAGAGAGGAGCTGAATTAGCTGAATTAAAAATCAAAGAGGCAAGAAATAGGAACAACAACAGGTGAACATCAGCAGAGCTTCAGAGAGAGGATCTAAATTAGCTGAATTGAAAATCAAAAAGAGGCAAGAAAGATGAACAGCAGCAAGGGGGCCCTTCTAGGCTGGAGGCGAGCTTGAGAGAGGGTCGCGCCTAGAACACCGGATCGGGAGGGAAAATTGGGCGAGCTTGTGCTGGCGACGCAAGCGACGGGGAGGAAAAGGGTTCTCGGTCAGGATACCTGGTAAGGTCGTCGTTCGTCCGCGTGTGACTGGTGGGCCTGGCTTTCTGGCTTGGACGAACGTGGCTAGCCCAGCTGTTCTCGTTTTCTTGCAGCGTGTCGTCTAGAACTCAAAAAAAAAGAAAATAAGTAGATTGTCTAAAGACCCTCTGTCTCAAAATAGATATCACAACTTTTTTAAAATTTGGATTTATTTTGAGAAAATCGATCATCCAAGTGATTCATTACTCCAAGTTTTTATTTAGTCCCACCAAGATTTATTACTCCAAGTCTTACTGGTTTATATAAGTTTACAAGATTCATAAGTCTTACCGGTTTATATACGTTTGCAAGATTCATAGAGTGTATCAACAAGCTGAATCGAGAATTAATAAGGCGAGGAAGAAAGGAATTGAATCACGAGTACAATTCCTATGATAATAGAAAAACACAAGTAGTTCTAGAAAGGGTGGGAGATATGATTGCCGAAGGAAAATCACACATGCACGGTCTAAAGTTTTCAATTATTAGTTACAATTGAGATAACAATCTTATTTTACCAAATTTAATTTAGACAGGGTGTGAATCTTTAAAACGTGGAAAAACATGTGCCAACAATCAGCGCGTTGCTATAATTGATGTGTGAGCCGATTAGCATGAGCAACCGTGGTCGTTCTTTCTGCTTCATGCATCTTGTCCGATTTAACGAACAAACAAGATGGGGAAAGTAGAAGACACTGCGCAATGTTTGTCTCGAGGGTGAAAACTGCACAAACGGTTTGATTCAACGTTGCAAGTCTAGATGGAGAAGATAAGATCACCGTTTGGTGATGGTTCCATAGATCATGCCCTCATGTCGTCTGCACAGGCTACGTAGAGCAGACTGCAGGTCTACAACTGCATGACGGACGTAGTCTGAACATATGGCCCGATAGCAACGATTTGGTACATGGGAGGCTAGGAGGGCTACATACGTTCTTATGATTTTCGGAATGGATTCGTGGCGAATTTGAGAGGTAGTACATGGCTTCTTGGTTGTGACCGAGGCATCGGTCAACTATATTTTCCAAAAAAGCCGTCGTAGCTCAGTATTATATCTTTTGGGCTATTGGTTTGTATATTTTTACTCTTGACACCGATAAGGCTGTTCGCGGCGCGAAAAGTAGATACACCGAGTACGAGCTCGATCTCCCGCATATTTTCATGTCCCTTTGGCCCGTGATGGATATGTGTTTTCTCACATAAAAGGTATATAAGCATATTGTTTTCATTCTGCTGTAACGCGCAGGCATTTTGCTAGTCTATACCTAATACTAAAGGACGGATTGTTTCTCCCGGTCCAACTCTTTTTTAGCCAGATTTACCCTCCCACCAAATTTTATATTACTAACAACGCCACGGATAAGTCAAACCATTAAGTTGCGTACCGGTTTTGTTTTATGTTCTCCTTCCCCTTCTCGATGACGCACCGCAGGAGCTGATGGACAAGAGCTCTCCCTCGATGTGGCGTTCGAGCGGACGACTCGTGGAGGCCGGGGGACGGTAGTTGGTGTTCCTCTTCGTGGACTGCGACGGCGGGTGTGACGGGGACCTGGACTGCCCCGCAGCCAACGACCGACCACACAGGTTCGTTTCTCTTCTTCTCAGCCCTGTTGACGAACAGAAAACAGCCCCTTGGACTCCATGGACACCCCGTCGATATACTCCCACTCGAGTCGCCTCCCTCCACCGGCTTGTGGAATGGAACAGACTTGACCAAAGCGGTGTAGGAGCTTGGCCACGCCGCCGGACTGCATGAGCTCGACCACGGCGACCGGGATCTTGACTGCATAATTTTCTGCTGGATGACAGGGGATATGATTTCCTTAGAGCGGCCGATGAAGCAGTGGGTGGTGGTGCCAGTGAAGAGGTCCCAGAGGCAGAACTCGCCATCCCTGTACCCGGAGAGCACGAATTGATCATCATAGCTGATCGTATGGGCATCTCACGTAGAGGAGAGAGAAGACCTAGCAGAGCACCAAAGCAGAGTCAAGTACAGTATGTCATTTCTTTCCGATCATCGCATCTGTAGGTTAATAGCATTGTTTCCATTCTCATGTAGTCCTCCTCCATTGAATTGCTGTATGTAAAATTTTCTCTGCAACATCTCTGTGAACTCATAAAGTAATAGATAGACAATGCAATGTGATTAGGAAGAACATCTATTCTAATTTGTCTAGCTGACATGTTTCAGGGAGCTGCAGTCTTAACCGATTGAATTGATACATCATACATTGTTTATTTGGAAGTCAGGTTGTATGACAACAAAGCACCGTCATCAAATATATTTAGGGGTTAATTAGTCATCAAGTGTATATAATTCTAGGCAAATATATGCACAGTGTTATTTAGAATATGTACTCCATATCAGTTATGATTAGAGGCCTGGTCCGGTTTGGCTGTCCCTTTATTTTTCATTTCTTTCAGAATTAGAAAATAAAAAGATTTAAGGTTTAGAATTTTCAAAGGTTCAAAATTTTGAAATTTAAAACACAAACAAAAACATATTAAAGTATGGTCATTTAATTTAATGACACAGTAGCAACGCACGTTTTTTTTGCTAGTCTATACCTAATAATAAAGAACGGATTGTTTCTTCCGGTCCAACACTTTTTTAGACTCTTTTACCCTCCACGAATTCAAGTATAACGCATAACTGCCACCACCTATGTGTCTTCGTCGTGTTAAAAAAATCCTTCTCCATCTGTCTGTGTTGCTGTTGGGCCGCTAGCCAGGCAAGTGGGCTTACGACGGGAATTTCTGGAACTACTAAGCCTCCGAACCAGTATTGGATTAGAAAAGGAGAGAGTACACACGGAATTTCGTGTTAAATTAGTCCCACCTCGCTTAGTTACACCGCCTACGACCGGTTTATATACGTTCACATGTCCAGGAATATCAGCAAGCCGCGTTGGAAATCAACAGCCTATCGTTTCGAAGGGACAATCTCTTTCGAGAGAAAAGAGACGGAGGATAATTTCGAGCTCTGGGGAGCAGGCAGGGAGCTTCGATGAACTTATAGCGGACGAGACAAGATTTGAAGGAGGCGCAAGCAGACAGAGAGAGGAAGCTTTGGCAAAGGGATAGCGGGGGCGCCTGTCGAGCGGAGGAAGCGGGGCGATGGAGACAAAGCTCCTGGCGGCGGGGCACGAACAGGAGGTGCTCGGATTTGGGGGAGACGAGGCCAGGACTTGATTGCTTTCCAGAAGAAACACTGCGGGTGGTTCCAGAAGAAGACCAAGGAGAGCGGTTGGTAGCTACGTTTCTTTTTGTCGAGTGCGTGGCCGTCTCTCTCTAAAAAAAAGAGTGCGTGGCCTTTGTCTCGTGCGCGTGCAACACGCGTGGTGTGCGTGCGATTAGTTAGTTTGAGGCAGGCTGTGTGTTGGTGGTTTTAGGTTTAGGCTAGCTCTAGGCTTGGTTCACAAGGGTGGTAGGTGGACCTTCGGCCAGGCTAGGCTTGACCCGGATGGTTGGGATGTCTACCTCTTTTTTTTATGAAAAGCTTTTTGTTTATTTGTTTTCTATTTTATTTAAAACATTTTTCAAAATAGTTTCACAACTAAAATTATAGAAAAACATGTAGTTTGGATTGGAATAAAGATGGGGATGTAATGTACAAAAAAAAATAGGGTTTTATGTGACCAGCGACATCCAAGTGGCTTGGAGGTTGCGGACGTCCGAGTCGAGGTGATGCGCCCAGCGGAGGGAGGAGGCCGCGGCGGCACCCGTGTGGTGCGTAGAACACACGAGAGGCACATATGAGCTTGATGCCGAGCTTTTGAAGGTGTGGCTGTGTGGTGTGTTGTTGCTCGTGCGGGAGCCGAGAGAGACAAGGGAGACAAGAGGAGGGAGAGATCGAGGGGGGAAGGGAGAGACAGGAACACATGCTGGCGGCTGCGCTAGGATGACTCGATCGATGGGAATCATTGGGTTCTGTGGGTGCGTGTCTAGGATTGGCTAGCCGATTGGTGGACCAGTTGGCCGGGCTAGGCACAATTGGCATAGCTGGTCTGGCCGCACGGGAGGGGCGGTAAATCTTTGGTGTCCAATGCATACGAATTGATTGATGATAATTGCTATGGTGACCTAAATATCAAATATAGAGATGGTGGAGAATGTCGGATGATAGGCGTGAGAATGGATTTTTCCGGTAAGTACACCAGATTTTCATATGTTGGAGAGTCAGTGAGGGAAGTCGATAGCAATGAGCATGTAGCCGAGAGAGATTCGCATTGAGGGGTGGCATCCAAAACTCACATAGAAATGATGATAGTGCGTTACCAGATACTACCTCCGTTCCGCAATATAAGCCCTCTTAGGAGGCTAAAACAACTTTCTAAAAAGGCATATATTATGAAACGGAGGTAATACTTTATTTTTTATATTTTAAAAGGCCGTAGCAACGCACGGACACTCAGCTAGTCTATACCTAATAATAAAGGACGGATTGTTTCTTCCGGTCCAATACTTTTCTGGACTCTTTTACCCTCTCATCAGACAGCAAATTGCCCACCAATACCATCGATTAGTAAAAATAACAGTTTGATAGAAAGAAAGAAAACGCCACGCCGCCGGCGGTATGAACCAAGTTACGGATTCTCCCATCGCAGCGTATGGTGTGTTGGTGTGGTGGCTGTGTGCATGTAGGTGGGCTTCAGGTTAGGTCGAGGTGGGGCAAGGGTTAGACCAGTGCTGGAGTGGGCCAAGCTTTTTTTTGCAGATGCGTCCCTTATTCTAATGGGCTGCAATATCTGGTAGGCCACGTTTTCTTCTGCAGCTACGCACGTTTGAAAACGAAAATCAAAACGCTGAACTATACCCGGTAGCACTCACGTTTAGTCCCACCTTGCTCCCTTAAACCAAGCATTACCAGTTTATATACGTTCGAAGTTGACTGTAGTATCAGCTAGATAAGTCGGGTATCAACAAACAACAACACCATTGTGGTGTGAGAGAGGGATTCTGCGCTGCATGCTGAGCCACGAGGCCACGCTGCTAATTAGTCAGAATTGTGGAGTGCATAATTAACTATGGGGCAACAGATGGAGGGAGTGAAAGAATATGGCTGCACCAGGTGCATAATTAAAGTGGATTATTTGGGGCTGATAGGAGAGATATGATGAGAGAGTGAACGAGTTACGACTACACTAGCTTCCGGCCCAATATAGAGAATGGAATTGTGGTGGGCTAATTAAGCATGAGCCACGCTCTGAACTTGCTAGCCTAATATAGAGAATGAAATTGTGGTGGGATAATTAAACGTGAGACACGCTCTGAACTTGCCATATGCGCTAATCACCTAGCTATCTGGAGCTATTGGAACTCGCGTCTGTTGGTTTTTAATTTGTAATGAATGTTGACGAGGTACACTATTTATTTTCAGATTTTCTATGGTACCTTGTTTTTCGAAGTTTCTTCAATTTTTATTTTAAACAAATTGGCTGATTTGCATGGTAATTTTCTCCCACCAAACTATATACTACTCTCTCCGATCCAAATTAGTTGATTTGGTTTTGTCTAGATTTGGAGGTTTGTAACACTAAAACAAGTCTAGATACATTCGAATGTAGACAAATCTAGGTCAACTAATTTGGGTCGGAAGGAGTACCATCTTTTTTCTACAAAATGATTCATTTTGTTTTTTTAGGATCTATTTCCAACTTACCGTGCACACACGGCTTAAGCCAATCAAACCGGTCCAACATCTCTTTGTACGATGGAGTTTTGTTCAATTCAACCCGCACGGGCGCACTCCCGTCAGTATGTTACGCCAGAGTTTCTTTTCATACGAGTGTATGGGCCTAGCCCAGTAAATCTACACCGAAATCCGCTACTTCTAAAAACCAGCAATTGCCCACCATATAATTGCAAATGTATCGTGTATTTGCTTCAAAGATGGTTTCACTAGCCCGTGTCCAACTCGTGTTGCTCTTGCTTTTAGTCCTACATAGATAATTTAGCAAGAAATTGATTGCCTTAAATAGAACATCTATCTCCCGGTATACAAGCAAGCCAGCGCACAGATGCTTATAGAAAACTACAAAAATTTGGTGGCCCTAGAGATAAATTGTATCAATGACCCGGGAATAACTAAACCTCTATGTGTGGTTGCGAGCTCTAATTAAATGAGAGTAAATTGTGTGTCGCTGAAGCCGGTGGACGGGTGAACGGGCGGCATCGGAGGAATTATGTGGGGGTGCGGTATGAAACGCGAAATACTATGGGTGATTAGGTCATCCGGCCTGGACTCCTCCTCCAAATGATATATCTATTTTCTATATGTAAATAATAATAACATCAATCAATAGTGAATAATAAAACCAATTCGTAGCAACGCACGGGCTTTGTGCTAGTTAATAATAAAGGACGGATTGTTTTTTCCGGTCTAACACTTTTCTAGACCATTTTATCCTTCATCAGACTACATATTACTGTCAAGCCATCCGTAAAAAAAAAGTGTAATAATACAACGAAACGTTATCAGCGCAAAGCACGTCCGGTCCTCAGGTCGATTTAGGATCTCGTGGAATACAACAGCTCATGGTCAATCCGGTTTAGATTTTCTTAGCTTGCAAGACTCGGTCGAATCGATTGCTTAGATATAAGAGGGGTCCGATATTAGGATCCGCCTCCCCTCTCCCCGCATCCCTAACCCTAGCTAGGCACCGACGGTGGAGGCCTCCTACTGTACTCCCATGGCTGCCCGCCCCCTTCCCCGCTCCTCTGCATCGATCTCGCGCCCCGACGTGTCCGGTCTCCAGCTTGTGACGCCATGGCTGAAGGCCCTCTCCCCCGCTCCTCCGCGTCAATCTCAAGCACCAACGTGTAAGTGGCTCCGGTGGAGGTCGACCGGCGGCGAGAATTCCTCAAGGCGGCGGCAGATTGCTCGCTCGCCTTTGTCCGATTCCGATGGCGTCTGTGTGCGTCATTTATGGGTCATCTCCGTGGGCTGTCCGCAGACGGCGAAGGAGGCCAGGAGCAGAAGGCAAGCGCACGCAGGTACGCGGATTTCACGAATCCATTGATCTAAGATCTGGCGTGCTAACTGCTAATTAGGTACATGCCTGTAGCGAAATACTAAAGTCCGCAACCCACTGTTGGCTTGACCGTAGGCCCAGTTTGTGAGATACTGTTGTGCTTGCTCCTGACATGTTTTGTCAGGTCATTGACGCCAAGGAACAGAGTGCCACTTACATGGACCTTCTGTCCAGCAGCAACCTTGGGCCTTCACAAACGCACAAGAAAACTCATGGCCAATGCCCATGACTTCTCTGTGTTGTGCATCTATGTTCCAAGAAAAATGTCAAAATTTTGAAATTTCTCAAAAGGACGAACATCCTCCTTGACAGAAAATGCTTATGAATCACTTCTTTGGTGAACCCAAGCTCTGACAGATTGCTACTCACTGATTTTCTACTAACCTGTACTAATTGTTTGTGTCAACTGATTTGGGGTAGGAAAAGATACTTGATATATTTCTTTACATGTACTGACTAGAGAAAAGTTGCTAATATATTTGCTACTGACTGCTCTATGTTTGTGTTTATTATTTACTACTTATTGTTGTGTGTTTGTGTGAATTTTTTAGGAATGAAAGGGGATGAATGAAAATTTATTTCTAGTAGATCAGCCCATAGCAACACATGGGCATGTTTGGAGCCGGGGTGTGCTGGCTTGACGGTGGTGCGCGGTGGCTGCACGCTGGCGACGGAGCAGAGGTGGATAAGCACAGAGCCCCACACCACCGGCCACCACGCCCTCGAACAGACACCACCTATACAAGCTGATTGAAGAATCAATCCAAGTCTGGAATGCCTTGATTTGATTTGGCAACCTCATCTTATGGAGAATCAATCAGGTTCATGTAGCTAGCTTTGCACACCAAGCTGCCCATCTATTTTGCTTCTAGCTGAATGACCACTGTTGTACTGTTAGTTTATTTCATATATGTTTTAGTGAAAATATTAGATTATGCATAGAAATATCATGTTCAGTTGAAGTATAGAAACATGAAGATGTATAGAAGTACCATGTATAGTATACAAGTCTGTATGTTACTTAATAGTATGAGCCTAAGTGTATTTCCATATGTGTATGTTACTGTTGTTTGTTTCGTGATTAGTGACGGCAGTTTCATAGTTGGTGCTGCTGTTGTGGTTTGTAAAGTTGTAGTCTGTACTCCAGCGTGTTAATCATCTCGTTGCTTATTTTTTCTAAAGTTAATTTTTATGTCATCTCCATGTCCACTCTGTTTTGGTCACTTTTAGACATGGAACTCTGTTCGGAAACAGTTATTATGGGACATGTTAGCTAGATGCATTGAAAATGGTCCAATGTCACAGCTTGAAAACCACCCGCAAAAGAATATTGTGAAGCTTTGAGTTAATAGTTCTTACTATAAACTACGAGTGCATGGTAGTGGACTCAACTTCCCCATTCACTAAAGTCTGGTCATGTATACTTAGTTCTTTGTCAAGTAACTGAACAAGCTTTTCCAGTTATTCTTTTTACATATTTGAGCAGGATTCCCTTTGAATAGGTTGCGAGGAACTTTGTACTGTTGATAGATGTATCAACCCTTGGCCAGTCAGGAGTGCAAGGTTGGAGCTTGTGCTGCCTATTGTGCACGGATATACCTTGATAGACTGGCTTTAAGGTGACCTTATCAGTTCTTTTGTGCGCATTTCAAGCACATACTTTTCTTATTCATTATTCCTGACGTTGTTACTACTTCATTTATACTAACAGGACTGGGCTATTGTTGACATTTTTGTTATTGCAGTCGACCCTTGCATCATTTCAATTTTTGGTAGAAATGATCTCTTTTACTCTGATATGTATTATTTTCTGAGGAAAATATTTATTGTCTCTGATGGTCCCATTATCTCATTCCGCATTATGATTTTACAAGAAACAATGCGTCTTGACGAGGTGCATGATTTGTTGAAGAACATAGTCAACAAAATTCCGGATTTAGTATTAGTACCGTGGGTTTTATTTTCTCTGAGACACAGCCCTGTCGTACAGTTCCTATGGTATTAAATGCATTATCATCTTATTTTTTTGTCAAAGCATTAGTTTTGACCTGCTTTTGCTGACAAGAGTTCTCTAACCATGTAGGAAGCAGCAAGCCAAGTCAGCAATGGCAGAGGAAGTAGGAGGGCACGTGTGGGAGAGGACGCCGTGGAGCTCCTGCAGCTGAGAGGGAGATCGAAAACCATGAATCGTCCAGGGCCAGTTTTGCAAGCCAAGATACCTGAAGGTAGAGATTGGAAATGAATTCTCTGACACAACTGACACCAAGGAGCCAACCTTTTTGAGCAATGTCAGGCAGTCAGGGCCTCCTTTAGGAACATTGACTTAAACAGATCTTAGTGACTATGAGGAGGGTACAGTAGTAGCGCCATTCCATCCTTAGCTCATGTGATTGGTTGTAGCCCCTGCAGGACCGTTGATTTCCTAGGTGAAAGAAGAAGTGAAGACCAAGAATTTACTTGGCTCGCAAGCGCCTGAGATGAGAAAGATGGGCATGGACCCAGTTCAGTTTGTGTTGTCATTGAACTATAGGTTAGAGCAGGATGATGACTATGACAGTGAAGAATGATGGCGTAGAAGCTAGATAGGTAGGACAAAATTTACTTGGCTGGTGGTTACCTATTTAACACAGTTTTTTTACGGCACTAACCAAATAGCGTTCACCCGTAGCAACGCACGGACATTCTGCTAGTATAATAATAAAGGACGAATTGTTTCTTCCGGTCCAACACTTTTTGGACTATTTTGCCCTCCCACCAACATAGTAATTGCCGTGACCGCCACCGGTAATGAATTCCAATCCAACCATATACATATGGGCCGATTCACGTCGCCCGTCTCACCCGTCTGGAACAGCCTACGGAGTGAACCTGGATGCAGTCTCGAATATACCACCTCGGTACGACCGAACGTTACAGTCTACTTTGAATAGTACCACCTCGGTGCCTCGCACCAAATTTCACCAATTTATATACTTTTGTAGATTGACTGTCAACAAGCCAAGCAAGGAGCTCCATAAGATTGAATGGGACAACGACTGTGACTTACAGTAAGGGTCGACACTTGACAGAGAGGCGAGCTTGAGAGAGAGGAGCTGAATTACTTGACGGAGAGGCGAGCTTGAGAGAGAGAGGAGCTGAATTAGCTGAATTAAAAATCAAAGAGGCAAGAAATAGGAACAACAACAGGTAAACATCAGCAGAGCTTCAGAGAGAGGATCTAAATTAGCTGAATTGAAAATCAAAAAGAGGCAAGAAAGATGAACAGCAGCAAGGGGGGCCTTCTAGGCTGGAGACGAGCTTGAGAGAGGGTCGCGCCTAGAACACCGGATCGGGAGGGAAAATTGGGCGAGCTTGTGCTGGCGACGCAAGCGACGGGGAGGAAAAGGGTTCTCGGTCAGGATACCTGGTAAGGTCGTCGTTCGTCCGAGTGTGACTGGTGGGCCTGGCTTTCTGGCTTGGACGAACGTGGCTAGCCCAGCTGTTCTCGTTTTCTTGCTGCGTGTCGTCTAGAACTCAAAAAAAAAAGAAAATAAGTAGATTGTCTAAAGACCCTCTGTCTCAAAATAGATACCACAACTTTTCTTAAATTTGGATTTATTTTGAGAAAATCGATCGTCCAAGTGATTCATTACTCCAAGTTTTTATTTAGTCCCACCAAGATTTATTACTCTAAGTCTTACTGGTTTATATAAGTTTACAAGATTCATAAGTCTTACCGGTTTATATACGTTTGCAAGATTCATAGAGTGTATCAACAAGCTGAATCGAGAATTAATAAGGCGAGGAAGAAAGGAATTGAATCACGAGTACAATTCCTATGATAATAGAAAAACACAAGTAATTCTAGAAAGGGTGGGAGATATGATTGCCGAAGGAAAATCACACATGCACGGTCTAAAGTTTTCAATTATTAGTTACAATTGAGATAACAATCTTATTTTACCAAATTTAATTTAGACAGGGTGTGAATCTTTAAAACGTGGAAAAACATGTGCCAACAATCAGCGCGTTGCTATAATTGATGTGTGAGCCGATTAACATGAGCAACCGTGGTCGTTCTTTCTGCTTCATGCATCTTGTCCGATTTAACGAACAAACAAGATGGGGAAAGTAGAAGACACTGCGCAATGTTTGTCTCGAGGGTGAAAACTGTACAAACGGTTTGATTCAACGTTGCAAGTCTAGATGGAGAAGATAAGATCACCGTTTGGTGATGGTTCCATAGATCATGCCCTCATGTCGTCTGCACAGGCTACGTAGAGCAGACTGCAGGTCTACAACTGCATGACGGACATAGTCTGAACATATGGCCCGATAGCAACGATTTGGTACATGGGAGGCTAGGAGGGCTACATACGTTCTTATGATTTTCGGGGTGGATTCGTGGCGAATTTGAGAGGTAGTACATGGCTCCTTGGTTGTGACCGAGGCATCGGCCAACTATATTTTCCAAAAAAGCCGTCGTAGCTCAGTATTATATCTTTTGGGCTATTGGTTTGTATATTTTTACTCTTGACACCGATCAGGCTGTTCGCGGCGCGAAAAGTAGATACACCGAGTACGAGCTCGATCTCCTGCATATTTTCATGTCCCTTCGGCCCGTGATGGATATGTGTTTTCTCACATAAAAGGTATATAAGCATATTGTTTTCATTCTGCTGTAACGCGCGGGCATTTTGCTAGTCTATACCTAATACTAAAGGACGGATTGTTTCTCCCGGTCCAACTCTTTTTTAGCCAGATTTACCCTCCCACCAAATTTTATATTACTAACAACGCCACGGATAAGTCAAACCATTAAGTTGCGTACCGGTTTTGTTTTATGTTCTCCTTCCCCTTCTCGATGACGCACCGCAAGAGCTGATGGACAAGAGCTCTCCCTCGATGTGGCGTTCGAGCGGACGACTCGTGGAGGCCGGGGGACGGTAGTTGGTGTTCCTCTTCGTGGACTGCGACGGCGGGTGTGACGGGGACCTGGACTGCCCCGCAGCCAACGACCGACCACACAGGTTCATTTCTCTTCTTCTCAGCCCTGTTGACGAACAGAAAACAGCCCCTTGGACTCCATGGACACCCCGTCGATATACTCCCACTCGAGTCGCCTCCCTCCACCGGCTTGTGGAATGGAACAGACTTGACCAAGGCGGTGTAGGAGCTTGGCCACGCCGCCGGACTGCATGAGCTCGACCACGGCGACCGGGATCTTGACTGCATAATTTTCTGCTGGATGACAGGGGATATGATTTCCTTAGAGCGGCCGATGAAGCAGTGGGTGGTGGTGCCAGTGAAGAGGTCCCAGAGGCAGAACTCGCCATCCCTGTACCCGGAGAGCACGAATTGATCATCATAGCTGATCGTATGGGCACCTCACGTAGAGGAGAGAGAAGGCCTAGCAAAGCACCAAAGCAGAGTCAAGTACAGTATGTCATTTCTTTCCGATCATCGCATCTGTAGGTTAATAGCATTGTTTCCATTCTCATGTAGTCCTCCTCCATTGAATTGCTGTATGTAAAATTTTCTCTGCAACATCTCTGTGAACTCATAAAGTAATAGATAGACAATGCAATGTGATTAGGAAGAACATCTATTCTAATTTGTCTAGCTGACATGTTTCAGGGAGCTGCAGTCTTAACCGATTGAATTGATACATCATATATTGTTTATTTGGAAGTCAGGTTGTATGACAACAAAGCACCGTCATCAAATATATTTAGGGGTTAATTAGTCATCAAGTGTATATAATTCTAGGCAAACATATGCACAGTGTTATTTAGAATATGTACTCCATATCAGTTATGATTAGAGGCCTGGTCCGGTTTGGCTGTCCCTTTATTTTTCATTTCTTTCAGAATTAGAAAATAAAAATATTTAAGGTTTAGAATTTTCAAAGGTTCAAAATTTTGAAATTTAAAACACAAAGAAAAACATATTAAAGTATGGTCATTTAATTTAAGGACACAGTAGCAACACACGGGTTTTTTCTAGTCTATACCTAATAATAAAGGACGGATTGTTTCTTCCGGTCCAACACTTTTTTAGACTCTTTTACCCTCCACGAATTCAAGTATAACGCATAACTGCCACCACTTATGTGTCTTCGTCGTGTTAAAAAAATCCTTCTCCATCTGTCTGTGTTGCTGCTGGGCCGCTAGCCAGGCAAGTGGGCTTACGACGGGAATTTCTGGAACTACTAAGCCTCCGAACCAGTATTGGATTAGAAAAGGAGAGAGTACACACGGAATTTCGTGTTAAATTAGTCCCACCTCGCTTAGTTACACTGCCTACGACCGGTTTATATACGTTCACATGTCCAGGAATATCAGCAAGCCGCGTTGGAAATCAACAGCCTATCGTTTCGAAGGGACAATCTCTTTCGAGAGAAAAGAGACGGAGGATAATTTCGAGCTCTGGGGAGCAGGCAGGGAGCTTCAATGAACTTATAGCGGACGAGACAAGATTTGAAGGAGGCGCAAGCAGACAGAGAGAGGAAGCTTTGGCAAAGGGATAGCAGGGGCGCCGGTCGAGCGGAGGAAGCGGGGCGATGGAGACAAAGCTCCTGGCGGCGGGGCACGAACAGGAGGTGCTCGGATTTGGGGGAGACGAGGCCAGGACTTGATTGCTTTCCAGAAGAAACACTGCGGGTGGTTCCAGAAGAAGACCAAGGAGAGCGGTTGGTAGCTATGTTTCTTTTTGTCGAGTGCGTGGCCGTCTCTCTCTAAAAAAAGAGTGCGTGGCCTTTGTCTCGTGCGCGTGCAACACGCGTGGTGTGCGTGCGATTAGTTATTTTGAGGCAGGCTGTGTGTTGGTGGTTTTAGGTTTAGGCTAGCTCTAGGCTTGGTTCACAAGGGTGGTAGGTGGACCTTCGGCCAGGCTAGGCTTGACCCGGATGGCTGGGATGTCTACCTCTTTTTTTTATGAAAAGCTTTTTGTTTATTTGTTTTCTATTTTATTTAAAACATTTTTCAAAATAGTTTCACAACTAAAATTATAGAAAAACATGTAGTTTGGATTGGAATAAAGATGGGGATGTAATGTACAAAAAAAATAGGGTTTTATGTGACCAGCGACATCCAAGTGGCTTGGAGGTTGCGGACGTCCGAGTCGAGGTGATGCACCCAGCGGAGGGAGGAGGCCGCGGCGGCACCCGTGTGGTGCGTAGAACACACGAGAGGCACATATGAGCTTGATGCCGAGCTTTTGAAGGTGTGGCTGTGTGGTGTGTTGTTGCTCGTGCGGGAGCCGAGAGAGACAAGGGAGACGAGAGGAGGGAGAGATCGAGGGGGGAAGGGAGAGACAGGAACACATGCTGGCGGCTGCGCTAGGATGACTCGATCGATTGGAAGCATTGGGTTCTGTGGGTGCGTGTCTAGGATTGGCTAGCCGATTGGTGGACCAGTTGGCCGGGCTAGGCACAATTGGCATAGCTGGTCTGGCCGCACGGGAGGGGCGGTAAATCTTTGGTGTCCAGTGCATACGAATTGATTGATGATAATTGCTAATGGTGACTTAAATATCAAATATAGAGATGGTGGAGAATGTCGGATGATAGGCGTGAGAATGGATTTTTGCAGTAAGTACACCAGGTTTTCATATGTTGGAGAGTCAGTGAGGGAAGTCGATAGCAATGAGCATGTAGCCGAGAGAGATTCGCATTGAGGGGTGGCATCCAAAACTCACATAGAAATGATGATAGTGCGTTACCAGATACTACCTCCGTTCCGCAATATAAGCCCTCTTAGGAGGCTAAAACAACTTTCTAAAAAGGCATATATTATGAAACGGAGGTAATACTTTATTTTTTATATTTTAAAAGGCCGTAGCAACGCACGGACACTCAGCTAGTCTATACCTAATAATAAAGGACGGATTGTTTCTTCCGGTCCAATACTTTTCTGGACTCTTTTACCCTCTCATCAGACAGCAAATTGCCCACCAATACCATCGATTAGTAAAAATAACAGTTTGATAGAAAGAAAGAAAACGCCACGCCGCCGGCGGTATGAACCAAGTTACGGATTCTCCCATCGCAGCGTATGGTGTGTTGGTGTGGTGGCTGTGTACATGTAGGTGGGCTTCAGGTTAGGTCGAGGTGGGGCAAGGGTTAGACCAGTGCTGGAGTGGGCCAAGCTTTTTTTTGCAGATGCGTCCCTTATTCTAATGGGCTGCAATATCTGGTAGGCCACGTTTTCTTCTGCAGCTACGCACGTTTGAAAACGAAAATCAAAACGCTGAACTATACCCGGTAGCACTCACGTTTAGTCCCACCTTGCTCCCTTAAACCAAGCATTACCAGTTATATACGTTCGAAGTTGACTGTAGTATCAGCCAGATAAGTCGGGTATTAACAAACAACAACACCATTGTGGTGTGAGAGAGGGATTCTGCGCTGCATGCTGAGCCACGAGGCCACGCTGCTAATTAATCAGAATTGTGGAGTGCATAATTAACTATGGGGCAACAGATGGAGGGAGTGAAAGAATATGGCTGCACCAGGTGCATAATTAAAGTGGATTATTTGGGGCTGATAGGAGAGATATGATGAGAGAGTGAACGAGTTACGACTACACTAGCTTCCGGCCCAATATAGAGAATGGAATTGTGGTGGGCTAATTAAGCATGAGCCACGCTCTGAACTTGCTAGCCTAATATAGAGAATGAAATTGTGGTGGGATAATTAAACGTGAGACACGCTCTGAACTTGCCATATGCGCTAATCACCTAGCTATCTGGAGCTATTGGAACTCGCGTCTGTTGGTTTTTAATTTGTAATGAATGTTGACGAGGTACACTATTTATTTTCAGATTTTCTATGGTACCTTGTTTTTCGAAGTTTCTTCAATTTTTATTTCAAACAAATTGGCTGATTTGCATGGTAATTTTCTCCCACCAAACTATATACTACTCTCTCCGATCCAAATTAGTTAATTTGGTTTTGTCTAGATTTGGAGGTTTGTAACACTAAAACAAGTCTACATACATTCGAATCTAGACAAATCTAGGTCAACTAATTTGGGTCGAAAGGAGTACCATCTTTTTTGCTACAAAATGATTCATTTTGTTTTTTTAGGATCTATTTCCAACTTACCGTGCACACACGGCCTAAGCCAATCAAACCGGTCCAACATCTCTTTGTACGATGGAGTTTTGTTCAATTCAACCCGCACGGGCGCATTCCCGTCAGTATGTTATGCCAGAGTTTCTTTTCATACGAGTGTATGGGCCTAGCCCAGTAAATCTACACCGAAATCCGCTACTTCTAAAAACCAGCAATTGCCCACCATATAATTGCAAATGTATCGTGTATTTGCTTCAAAGATGGTTTCACTAGCCCGTGTCCAACTCGTGTTGCTCTTGCTTTTAGTCCCACATCGATAATTTAGCAAGAAATTGATTGCCTTAAATAGAACATCTATCTCCCGGTATACAAGCAAGCCAGCGCACAGATGCTTATAGAAAACTACAAAAATTTGGTGGCCCTAGAGATAAATTGTATCAATGACCCGGGAATAACTAAACCTCTATATGTGGTTGCGAGCTCTAATGAAATGAGAGTAAATTGTGTGTCACTGAAGCCGGTGGACGGGTGAACGGGCGGCATCGGAGGAATTATGTGGGGGTGCGGTATGAAACGCGAAATACTATGGGTGATTAGGTCATCCGGCCTGGACTCCTCCTCCCAATGATATATCTATTTTCTATATGTAAATAATAATAACATCAATCAATAGTGAATAATAAAACCAATTCGTAGCAACGCACGGGTTTTGTGCTAGTTAATAATAAAGGACGGATTGTTTCTTCCGGTCCAACACTTTTCTAAACCATTTTATCCTTCCATCAGACTGCATATTACTGTCAAGCCATCCGTAAAAAAAAAGTGTAATAATACAACGAAACGTTATCAGCGCAAAGCACGTCCGGTCCTCAGGTCGATTTAGGATCTCGTGGAATACAACAGCTCATGGTCAATCCGGTTTAGATTTTCTTAGCTTGCAAGACTCGGTCGAATCGATTGCTTAGATATAAGAGGGGTACGATATTAGGATCCGCCTCCCCTCTCCCCGCATCCCTAACCCTAGCTAGGCACCGACGGTGGAGGCCTCCTACTGTACTCCCATGGCTGCCCGCCCCCTCCCCCGCTCCTCTGCATCGATCTCGCGCCCCGATGTGTCCGGTCTCCAACTTGTGACGCCATGGCTGAAGGCCCTCTCCCCCGCTCCTCCGCGTCAATCTCAAGCACCAACGTGTCAGCGGCTCCGGTGGAGGTCGACCGGCGGCGGGAATTCCTCAAGGCGGCGGCAGATTGCTCGCTCGCCTTTGTCCGATTCCGATGGCGTCTGTGTGCGTCGTTTATGGGTCATCTCCGTGGGCTGTCCGCAGACGGCGAAGGAGGCCAGGAGCAGAAGGCAAGCGCACGCAGGTACGCGGATTTCACGAATCCATTGATCTAAGGTTTGGCGTGCTAACTGCTAATTAGGTACATGCCCGTAGCGGAATACTAAAGTCCGCAACCCACTGTTTGCTTGACCGTAGGCCCAGTTTGTGAGATACTGTTGTGCTTGCTCCTGACATGTTTTGTCAGGTCATTGACGCCAAGGAACAGAGTGCCACTTACATGGACCTTCTGTCCAGCAGCAACCTTGGGCCTTCACAAACGCACAAGAAAACTCATGGCCAATGCCCATGACTTCTCTGTGTTGTGCATCTATGTTCCAAGAAAAATGTCAAAATTTTGAAATTTCTCAAAAGGACGAACATCCTCTTTGACAGAAAATGCTTATGAATCACTTCTTTGGTGAACCCAAGCTCTGACAGATTGCTACTCACTGATTTTCTACTGACCTGTACTAATTGTTTGTGTCAACTGATTTGGGGTAGGAAAAGATACTTGATATATTTCTTTACATGTACTGACTAGAGAAAAGTTGCTAATATATTTGCTACTGACTGCTCTATGTTTGTGTTTATTATTTACTACTTATTGTTGTGTGTTTGTGTGAATTTTTTAGGAATGAAAGGGGATGAATGAAAATTTATTTCCAGTAGATCAGCCCATAGCAACACATGGTCATGTTTGGGGCGGGGGTGTGCTGGCTTGACGGTGGTGCGCGGTGGCTGCACGTTGGCGACAGAGCAGAGGTGGATAAGCACAGAGCCCCACACCACCGGCCACCACGCCCTCGAACAGACACCACCTATACAAGCTGATTGAAGAATCAATCCAAGTCTGGAATGCCTTGATTTGATTTGGCAACCTTATCTTATGGAGAATCAATCAGGTTCATGTAGCTAGCTTTGCACACCAAGCTGCCCATCTATTTTGCTTCTAGCTGAATGACCACTGTTGTACTGTTAGTTTATTTCATATATGTTTTAGTGGAAATATTAGATTATGCATAGAAATATCATGTTCAGTTGAAGTATAGAAATATGAAGATGTATAGAAGTACCATGTATAGTATACAAGTCTGTATGTTACTTAATAGTATGAGCCTAAGTGTATTTCCGTATGTGTATGTTACTGTTGTTTGTTTCGTGATTAGTGACGGCAGTTTCATAGTTGGTGCTGCTGTTGTGGTTTATAAAGTTGTAGTCTGTACTCCAGCGTGTTAATCATCTCGTTGCTTATTTTTTCTAAAGTTAATTTTTATGTCATCTCCATGTCCACTCTGTTTTGGTCACTTTTAGACATGGAACTCTGTTCAGAAACAGTTCTTATGGGACATGTTAGCTAGATGCATTGAAAATGGTCCAATGTCACAGCTTGAAAACCACCCGCAAAAGAATATTGTGAAGCTTTGAGTTAATAGTTCTTACTATAAACTATGAGTACATGGTAGTGAACTCAACTTCCCCATTCACTAAAGTCTGGTCATATATACTTAGTTCTTTGTCAAGTAACTGAACAAGCTTTTCCAGTTATTCTTTTTACATATTTGAACAGGATTCCCTTTGAATAGGTTGCGAGGAACTTTGTACTGTTGATAGATGTATCAACCCGTGGCCAGTCAGGAGTGCAAGGCTGGAGCTTGTGCTGCCTATTGTGCACGGATATACCTTGATAGACTGGCTTTAAGATGACCTTATCAGTTCTTTTGTGCGCATTTCAAGCACATACTTTTCTTATTCATTATTCCTGACGTTGTTGTAGGGGTTCGTAGCATGGAAAACAAAATTTTCTATCGCATACAAACAAACAAGCCAAGATCTATCTACTAGATTGTAGCAACGAGTCGATGGAATAACTTACCCTCGAAGATTCCAAGGCGGTTAACGAGAGCAGATTCTCGTGGGTGATGTAGTCGTACTCTTTCCGATCTCAAGATCGTGTAGACGATCCTTCCAGCGCCACGTTCCAGCAGCGCTCCCGCAGTCGGTCACACGTTCGGTACTCGACGAAGACCTTCCTCTCCCTTGTTCCAGCAGGCAGCGGAGGTTGTAGCACTCTCCTCGCGATTCCGGCAGCACAACGGCGTGGTACCGGAAGTAGAGGGGAAATCCCGCAGGGCTTCGCCTTAAGCCGGTGCGAGTATGGTGGAGCTTATGAGAGAGGCTATTAGTGGTCTAGTAATTAGACACACCAATTAGAGGGCTCTAAACCAATTAGAAGGCTCTAAACCGAATAGCTCTAAACCGGGGTCTAGATCTAGGGTTTAGTTTAGAGGATAGGAAACTTGTGTGTCTAGGAGGGGAGCCCTGCCCCTCCTTATATAGATGGGAGGGGGCTGGCGCGCCAGGGGAGGGAGGGAGTCCCTCCCCAACTCGGCCTTGGGCTGGGCGCCGGCCTGGAGGAGTCCAACTCCTCCTCCAAGTTGATTCCAACTCCTCTTGCTTGTTTCCCATAGTTTCTTGTTTTAGCCGTTTGACTTTCAAACTGGACATTTGACTTTTCTGTTTTAGGATTCAATTTAATCCTATATTTGGGACAGCAAGAACACTTAGTACATGATGCAATCATTCCAATATGTAATGACACATTCATGTACCCCTTCCCCCCCGGAGTGCCGGACAATCCGGAACCTTCCAGAACATTCCCGATGAAAACACCGGAATCATTCCCGAACTCCGAAACGGGACTTTCCTTATATGAATCTTATTCTCCGGACCATTCCGGATCACCTCGTGATATCCCGGATTCCATCCGAGACTCCGAACAACATTCGGTCTCTTTCTCATAATACCATAACTACTCAAACAACGTCGAATCCTTAAGTGTGTCTCCCTACGGTTCGTGAATTATGCGGACATGATCGAGACACTTCTCCGAACAATAACCAATAGAGGAATCTGGAAATTCATATGGCTCCCACATATTTCTACGATTACTTTGCGATCGAATGAACCACTTACATACGATACCAATTTCCCTTTGTCTCACGATATGTCACTTATCCGAGGTTATGATCGTCGGTATCTCTGCATACCTAGTTCAACCTCGATACTGATAAGTACTCTTTTCTCGTTCCCGTGATATGTGATCCCTTGTGACCAAGTCACATGCTTGCAAGCTAATTGGATGACATTTCACCGAGAGGGCCCAGAGTATATCTATCCGTCATGCGGATGGACAAATCCCACTCTTGATCCATGTGTTTCAACCAATACTTTCCGAACACTCAATGCCACCTTTATAGCCACCCTGTTACGGTGTGGTGTTTGATGACATCAAAGCATCCATCCAGAAAAGGTGATATGCATGATCTCATGGTCGAAGGAATTAGGTTACTATGTATCAGAAAGCATATAGCAATTGAACTATTGAAATGACTTGATCTTTATGCTACGCTTATCTATAGGAGTATGTCCATCACATCATTCTCCTAATGATATGATCCTATTGTTAATAACATCTCTATGTTCATGATCAGGAAACCATGACCATATATTAACCAACAAGCTAGTTTAACAAGAGGCTTTACTAGGGACTCTTATTTTAGTTTACAAATCACACAAGTATTAATGTTTCCGGTTAATACAATTATAGCATGGTATGTAAACATTTATCATAAGTGTGAAGATATGATAATAACCATTTTATTATTGCCTCTTGGGCATATCTCCAACAGTCTCCCACTTGCACTAGAGTCAATAATCTAGTTTCGAACCTTTGTGTATTCAACACCTATGGCTTTACGGTGTTGTATGTACACGATTGCTAGTGGTCAACTGATCTCCGGATCTGACACTTCCAGGTCCGTGTGTAATTGCATGTCTTTGCGTCTCTACGCATCACTCATTCTCTAATGAGATGGCTTTGCATAAATTTGGTCTTTCGGTGTGACCTTTAGCTCTTTGGGGTTAAAACATGTTGATAATATTGTCGCACAATATATCTTCATAGTATTATCCCACTGTGAACTACACCTAGTTTGATAACAAACTTCTTGACACAAATGCCCTCTTTTGCTGCTATAATAGCAGTCATATACTTAGTCTTTTGTTGTAGTATCTGTCACAATGTCTTAACTTTGGAAATCATCCAAATCCATTATGGAACTCACTTTCCATTATATTGTGCCACCCTTAGTTTAGATTGAGATAAACTTAATTTGTACTTTGTGACAAAGCTAGTATCAATGTAGTACTTTTACAATGAACTAACCATCTATTTGTCACTTCTACAAATATTATACTCTTAGTTCTTTCAGAAGATCATAAGAATATCCTTACTATTGTCCAATGATCATCTTACGAATCATTCTCGTATATGCTCTCAACATTTAGAGCATAGGACATATCTGGATTTGTACATATCACAGTATGATTGATATAAATACTCTTTGTGATTTCATACATCAAGTATCAATCTATACTTGAATCTTTGTTTCACTTACCAAGTGCTAATACACTTGAATATATCATCAACATTGAACTCTTTCAATCCTTTCTGTGCAACAAGAACCTCTCTTGTAGTTTCTATATTGAACTCATTCAATATCTTGTCTATGTACTTCTGGCACAACCATATTAGCGTCTATTGATGCCAAATATTTGGGTTTTGCCTAAGTCTTTCATCAGGATGAAATTCTTAATATGTGTTAATAAAAGATACATCTTTTCCAATCAACAATATGTCCTCCACATAATGTATTAGAAATATGTCTTAGCGCTCCCACTTAATTTCTTGCAAATGCAAGCATCTTCATTGTCTCCGATGAAATTAAACTCTTTTAACAGTTTCATCATAGTGAAGATTCCAACTCCGCTATGCTTACTTCAACCATTGAAGTTTGCATATGCTTTTTAGCATCCTTTGAATTAACAAAACCCTATGGACCGTGTTATGCACATGTCCTAGGTAACGATTCTATTAGAAGAACTTGTTTTGTTTATTCAACTACCATATAACAAAATTATATGTAGTGGTTGCTACATTAATCCGTCTAGACTAAATATCACTATGAAAGATCAAATCTTGTCATAGTCAACCTTTGAACATTGTTGTGAACTCTTTCCCAACATGTCGACTATTTCATAGATGTAAAACATCCATGTCTATTTCTTTATAGATCCAGACACAACTGTAAGGTCTTACACCTTTCTCGAGGGTCCTTCAAGTTCAAAACTTGATTTCTCGTGTATGGAACTATCATGGATTTTATGGCTTCAAGCCATTTTACGGAGTCAGGGCCCATCATCGCTTCTCTGCATGTAGTCGGTTCATTATTCTCAAATAATGATTCAACCCTCAAATCTTGGTATTTGATTGTTCATCCGACCTACTTGTTTCAATAGGAACTTGGATCTCCGTGACCACAACCTTTGAGGTACGTGAACCATGAGCATTGTTGCTGCCTTCGAAACACTTTTCGACGCTGCGCAACTCTGCACATATAGCTAAGGTTCTTTTAACCTTATCAAAGTTTCTATTGTCCTCCCACTTAACTTTTCACGAAAAATTCCTTCTCAAAGAAACTTGACGTTTTAAGTGACAAACACTTTTGTCTCCGATGTTATATGGAGGAACAGTTTATACAAAGACAGGTTCATCCGACTTTGGTTGCACACATCTTTCTTATGCATAGCATACCAATGTTTAAGAAAGGACAACTTGGGTTTTATCCCAAACCATAACTTTATATGGTGTCATTTCAACGGATTATGATGAAGCTCTTTTCAGTGGAAAAACGGTAATCTCTAAAGCTTTTAATCTTTAAAATACAATGGCAGTTTTATGAATTATACCTTTGATCTTATCATGTCAAACAAGGTTTAATTACATATCTCGAACGCTCCATACTCTTATGGTGTTTCGGGAAATGCAAATCCACGGAACGATTTCTTAAATCTTAGGTATAATGCTAAACTTGTAACTCAAATATCTTCCTTTATGATCTTTATCATAAACTGTTTATATTCTTGTTACAATGATTTTGCACTTCATCTTGAAAGTCTTTGAACTTTTCAAATGTTTCATACTTCATCCTTATTAAGTAAATATTCATATATTCACTCAAATTTTCGGAGAAAGCATATGAAGTTGAAATCCATCGCTCTTGACTACACATAACGGACTTCGTACAACAATATGTACAAGTTCCAATAAGCTAGTCATTCGTTCCCTTTTGGCCTATGAACGAAGTTTTAATTATCTCTAGGAAAGTTTCACAAGCGTCATATGATCAAAAATCAGAAGACTCCAAAATTCCATCAACATGGAGTTTCTTCATGTTTTCTTTCAAATATAATTTAAACGGCGATGTCACTTCCTAAGTGATCTTTCAATCAATTTGTCTTTCGACATTTTTAGCACTAGTTTTATGGATGTGATGTCTCCAACGAGATTTGTGAATCATCCATCTTTTATGGATTACGGCAATTATTTGAACAATCCTTTTGTTCTCATAATACCTGATAAAACAAATCTTTGAAGGCAAGCTTTGATGTTTAACAAGCAACACAATAACCCTTTATTTTGTTCTCGATGAACATCATCACATATTCTTTTGCTAGTTACTTAGGCCATTGTAGTTCATGAATTGTGTTGTTTCGTATGACGATTCACACCAACAAATTCAGTATCAAATACTTAAGAACCACATTGTTTAACAAGCAAAGAATATAGCCATAACATGTATATCATCTATATACTTAAACTGAACGATTCTAGTCTTTTCTTTTCTGCCATATATTTATGAGATTCTCTTTTAGTATTTCCTTTTCAGTTTGAAAGAATCTATCAACATCAATAGTGGAGTCATACATATGACATATAGTCCAAAGCGTGTATAATTAAATACCAATGTCTTTGGATTTGCACTTTGAAGTAGATCACCATCATCAAATATTTGGTGTTCTTTCAAATTCCTTTCTTTAGTAATCTCTTGGTGTAGTAAACATTTTACCTACATCAAATATTCACCCTTATCATGGAATCTTCCATGATCAAGCTACTTTTAGCTTATTACGATGAATTATGAGTATAATGTTGCTATCCAAAACCTTTTGGAGGATTAGGACAACAAGTGTCTCCAACCTTTTGCAAATTCTCATCAAATATGAGAACATGACTTTTGCCATATTATACTCTATCATGTTGCAACCAAAACTTCGTTTCAGATATCATAATATCTTCCACACATCATGGTTTCTGAAACAACTCTTTTAGATCCTAGATAACCTTGATATTAAGGGAATCCTTTGAATATCAAGAATCATGGATACAAACATGATACTTATATACTAACACTTGGAATTGTTACTCTTGATTTAATACTAATTATTAAACTTCATGGAGTAACCGGAACTTACTGAAAGTTTGCAATAGGACTTTTAAACTTTAGATTAACACTTCAAAACAATACGATACCAGTTCGTAAAGTATCTAACCAGAATTCTATAGTTCTATCATCTCAATTATAACTAAGCGCAAGGTGGTAAACGGATGCCAATGACTACAACAACTATGCAAATTCACTTTGATTTAGTTTATGATAAATTGAGTTCTAATTAATAATTAAATTAATCTAGGTGAACTCCCACTCAAAACAATATCCCTCACATTGTTTTAGTGATCACACGAACCAAATTCACCACATCAAAACCGATCATCACGAGAATTGATATAGCTTCAATGGCGAACAATCAACATGTTCATCATATCTACTATATGACTCATGCTCTACCTTTCGGTAATCCGTGTTCCTGAGGCCATGTCTGTACATGCTAGGCTCGTCAAGATCAAACCTTAGCTACCGCATAAGCAAATCTGGCTTGCTTACGTTGTATTCACCCGCGGAATCAAAGACACCCGATCATCACGTGGTGCTTCGAAGCAGCAAGCTTTGGCAACGGTGCATACTAAGGGTGAACACTTTAGAACTTGAAATTTATGTGCATGAGGGATCATCTTATAATGCTACCGTCGTCTACTAAGCAATACAAGATTCATAAAGGATTAACATCACAGGCAATTCATAATATGTGATATGATATGGCCTTTCTTCTTTGTGCTTTCGATCTCCATCTTCAAGCACGAACATGATCTCCATCATCACCGGCATAGCATCAAGGTCAATGATGCTTCTTCATGGTTGTCGTCCACCAGCATCAACTATTACAACTATTTTGAATAGACACGCAGGTCTTAACAGAAATTAAAGACAACCATATGGCTCCTGCCGGTTGCCAACTTACAATAAGGAACATTGCATACATCAAATATAATCACAATCATGGCCATATCACATCACTGCACACCCCTGCAAAACAAAGTTAAACGCTTCTACTTTCTTTGCATATTTTACGTGGTTTGGGGCTTTCCATAAGTGTCGTTCTAACTTACGAATAAGAACCACAACATTGATACTAGCATTGTTGATTACCCGTTGTAAATTGGATCTTAACTATGCTAGGAGAAACAGGCACCCGCAAAGCCACTTATGCAATACAAGTTGCATGTCAAACGTGGAGCAAGTCTCATGAACGATGTCATGTAAGGTTAGCCCGGGCCGCTTCATCCCAACATACCGCAAGATGCAAAGTACACAAAAAGCAATCTACAATAAAAGCATCAACGCCCACAATGACCATTGTGTTCTACTCGTGCAACAGATCTACATATAGACACGGCTCTGATACCACTGTAGGGGTTCGTAGCATGGAAAACAAAATTTTCTATCGCATACAAACAAACAAGCCAAGATCTATCTACTAGATTGTAGCAACGAGTCGATGGAATAACTTACCCTCGAAGATTCCAAGGCGGTTAACGAGAGCAGATTCTCGTGGGTGATGTAGTCGTACTCTTTCCGATCTCAAGATCGTGTAGACGATCCTTCCAGCGCCACGTTCCAGCAGCGCTCCCGCAGTCGGTCACACGTTCGGTACTCGACGAAGACCTTCCTCTCCCTTGTTCCAGCAGGCAGCGGAGGTTGTAGCACTCTCCTCGCGATTCCGGCAGCACAACGGCGTGGTACCGGAAGTAGAGGGGAAATCCCGCAGGGCTTCGCCTTAAGCCGGTGCGAGTATGGTGGAGCTTATGAGAGAGGCTATTAGTGGTCTAGTAATTAGACACACCAATTAGAGGGCTCTAAACCAATTAGAAGGCTCTAAACCGAATAGCTCTAAACCGGGGTCTAGATCTAGGGTTTAGTTTAGAGGATAGGAAACTTGTGTGTCTAGGAGGGGAGCCCTGCCCCTCCTTATATAGATGGGAGGGGGCTGGCGCGCCAGGGGAGGGAGGGAGTCCCTCCCCAACTCGGCCTTGGGCTGGGCGCCGGCCTGGAGGAGTCCAACTCCTCCTCCAAGTTGATTCCAACTCCTCTTGCTTGTTTCCCACAGTTTCTTGTTTTAGCCGTTTGACTTTCAAACTGGACATTTGACTTTTCTGTTTTAGGATTCAATTTAATCCTATATTTGGGACAGCAAGAACACTTAGTACATGATGCAATCATTCCAATATGTAATGACACATTCATGTACCCCTTCCCCCCCGGAGTGCCGGACAATCCGGAACCTTCCAGAACATTCCCGATGAAAACACCGGAATCATTCCCGAACTCCGAAACGGGACTTTCCTTATATGAATCTTATTCTCCGGACCATTCCGGATCACCTCGTGATATCCCGGATTCCATCCGAGACTCCGAACAACATTCGGTCTCTTTCTCATAATACCATAACTACTCAAACAACGTCGAATCCTTAAGTGTGTCTCCCTACGGTTCGTGAATTATGCGGACATGATCGAGACACTTCTCCGAACAATAACCAATAGAGGAATCTGGAAATTCATATGGCTCCCACATATTTCTACGATTACTTTGCGATCGAATGAACCACTTACATACGATACCAATTTCCCTTTGTCTCACGATATGTCACTTATCCGAGGTTATGATCGTCGGTATCTCTGCATACCTAGTTCAACCTCGATACTGATAAGTACTCTTTTCTCGTTCCCGTGATATGTGATCCCTTGTGACCAAGTCACATGCTTGCAAGCTAATTGGATGACATTTCACCGAGAGGGCCCAGAGTATATCTATCCGTCATGCGGATGGACAAATCCCACTCTTGATCCATGTGTTTCAACCAATACTTTCCGAACACTCAATGCCACCTTTATAGCCACCCTGTTACGGTGTGGTGTTTGATGACATCAAAGCATCCATCCAGAAAAGGTGATATGCATGATCTCATGGTCGAAGGAATTAGGTTACTATGTATCAGAAAGCATATAGCAATTGAACTATTGAAATGACTTGATCTTTATGCTACGCTTATCTATAGGAGTATGTCCATCACATCATTCTCCTAATGATATGATCCTATTGTTAATAACATCTCTATGTTCATGATCAGGAAACCATGACCATATATTAACCAACAAGCTAGTTTAACAAGAGGCTTTACTAGGGACTCTTATTTTAGTTTACAAATCACACAAGTATTAATGTTTCCGGTTAATACAATTATAGCATGGTATGTAAACATTTATCATAAGTGTGAAGATATGATAATAACCATTTTATTATTGCCTCTTGGGCATATCTCCAACAGTTGTTACTACTTCATTTATACTAACAGGACTGGGCTATTGTTGACATTTTTGTTATTGCAGTCGATCCTTGCATCATTTCAATTTTTGGTAGAAATGATCTCTTTTACTCTGATATGTATTATTTTCTGAGGAAAATATTTATTGTCTCTGATGGTCCCATTATCTCATTCCGCATTATGATTTTACAAGAAACAATGCGTCTTGACGAGGTGCATGATTTGTTGAAGAACATAGTCAACAAAATTCCAGATTTAGTATTAGTACCGTGGGTTTTATTTTCTCTGAGACACAGCCCTGTCATACAGTTCCTATGGTATTAAATGCATGATCATCTTATTTTTTTGTCAAAGCATTAGTTTTGACCTGCTTTTGCTGACAAGAGTTCTCTAACCATGTAGGAAGCAGCAAGCCAAGTCAGCAATGGCAGAGGAAGTAGGAGGGCACGTGTGGGAGAGGACGCCGTGGAGCTCCTGCAGCTGAGAGGGAGATCGAAAACCATGAATCGTCCAGGGCCAGTTTTGCAAGCCAAGATACCTGAAGGTAGAGATTGGAAATGAATTCTCTGACACAACTGACACCAAGGAGCCAACCTTTTTGAGCAATGTCAGGCAGTCAGGGCCTCCTTTAGGAACATTGATTTAAACAGATCTTAGTGACTATGAGAAGGGTACAGTAGTAGCGCCATTCCATCCTTAGCTCATGTGATTGGTTGTAGCCCCTGCAGGACCGTTGATTTCCTAGGTGAAAGAAGAAGTGAAGACCAAGAATTTACTTGGCTCGCAAGCGCCTGAGATGAGAAAGATGGCCATGGACCCAGTTCAGTTTGTGTTGTCATTGAACTATAGGTTAGAGCAGGATGATGACTATGACAGTGAAGAATGATGGCGTAGAAGCTAGATAGGTAGGACAAAATTTACTTGGCTGGTGGTTACCTATTTAACACAGTTTTTTTACGCCACTAACCAAATAGCGTTCATCCGTAGCAACGCACGGACATTCTGCTAGTGTATAATAAAGGACGGATTGTTTCTCCCGGTCCAACACTTTTTTAGACCCTTTTACCATCCCACCAAACCAAGTATTACCAAGGACGCCACCGGCAAGTAAAAAAAAATACTCCGCAGCTCTCCCTGGACCGACCCTGTACGCGAGGGTATGGGTAGGCGCAGGCGGAGTAGACTTGGATTCTAGGTTGGTGAAGGCCGATCCAAAGTACGAATCAATCGACGTGGATGTCTCTATTCCCCAATCCTCTTCTTTTCTTTCTCCTTGGACGCTTGGGCGACTCGGTGGAGGACCTGCTAGGTGTTGCACACGCTGGGTCGCGTCTCTGCTGCTACTTGTCAGGGGAGGGCCTGCCGGCGACGCAGGGCGCGCTGGTTCCTAGGTCGAGGTGGAGGGCGACTTGGAAATTCCCAAACCGCCCGGTTTCGCAGTCTCTAGAACCGGATGGATGCACGATGCTACACACTCACGCATGTGGTGGCGTGGGGAACAAGCGGACGTCCGGAGCCGCCCTAGGTTCAACCTCTCAAGCTACAAAGACGGCATGACCGCGCGATCCGATCTATTACGTGATCGAGATCGGTGATGTTGCGAATTCCGCGCGTGAAACGCCCGTGCGCGATGGATGGACTTCCACCAACAAGCAGGATTGGCCGGCGTCGCTCGGCGATCGAGGCCGATCGATCTCGCTATATCGGCAATAGCGCGGAGGCATTGGGCTCCCAGGTCTCCCCGATCCCACAGAGTACTACTACGGTGGATAACATGGGAGAAGGCGCATCGAGCGGCTAGCGAGGCCTCCCACCCCCGCCCATGCGCGCGCCAGGAGAACCAAACGAGAGGACCCAACAAGCCTCGCTCCCGGACGGATGCGAGGAGCTCCGCCTCGATCTTCTCTTTTCGGCGACCCCGGCACCGCGATATCGTTAGGTGTGCTCGATCGACCGATCGATCCCGTATCTCTTGCCGTGAATAATTCCCTCGTCGATCAGGTTCTGTGTTCAATCGCCTCCTCTCGCAGGACCGATCGAGGCGGTTGCGCTGCCGCTGCATGCGCGTTTTGCTAGGGTTGTTTGTTCTCGCAGAGTTGATTTTCTCGTTGGTTCCGCAATACACGTTCTTGCTCTTTTAGACGGAAACCTTCCTTTCGCTACAAGTTTGTTTCCTTTTTTTTCGTAGGATAAACGTTTCCGATCTCGTTTGTTCCTGTTGAACGCGATCAAGGATTTTTTCACTTGTTGTACACGATCAAGTATTTCTTTTATCTAGGTTCGATTTGCTGTATACCTATATTTCAACCATGAAAAGCTTTCGTAATTATGTCCGACCTTTCTTGTAGGCATTACAATTCCGCGGTTCGTTCGGCGAGATCATTGTCAAGGAGATGGCGAGCTACAACAATGAAACCAATGTAAGATCTCTCTTTTGCCATTGAAACATACCGGTTGTCCAATCATTGTTATCCCAGGGTGATTTTCCAGAAAAGAAAAAGGAATCCCAGCAATAGATCGTATAAAAAATTCACTATCATATGACTAATAATTATCTATACTGGTTGGCTCCTTTTACCAGCGGTGGTGTGGTTGGTCGACCACGTGCGTGAGTATTAGTATTTTCCCCGAAAGAGAAAACACAGACGGAGGACAAGCTAGCGGGAGTCGTTCGATTATTTTTCACGGTGGGGCGCACGGATGGGAGCATGGATGCGGAGCAGGCAAGCCTCATCCACGTAAGTTGGGCTTGCTTGCATGTCCGTTTGGTTCTGCTGGGCCTGACCGAACGGAGACCAACATCAGCGAGGCCACTAGCTACGGCTTCACAGTGAAACCAACACCAGGTATTTTAGACCCACACTGCTACCTTAAATCGATCCTCATCAGTCATATACATTGCAAATTTGCCTTAGTATCAAATTTGCCTTAGTATCAGCAAGCTAAGTCAGAAATAAAGTAAGCAGCCAGACCACAGTATGTGGTGTCGGTGCTAATTAAACGGGATTGTGGGATGCTTGCTGCATATCTGAACCAAGCGACGTCGCAGTTGCTGAAGGAAACCAACATATGTGAGGTTCTATTTGATCGATTTTGAGAAAATTTAAACCGCTTCGATGTTCTTCTTGCTAGCGCTTGCTTCTAGCCGTCAGCGCCTCGCTTGTGAGCTGGTGGAGTTCTTCTCCGGCGTGGCGGAGGATGTTTAAGGACCGGTTCCCCGTCTCCAGCGAGTCACCCGTTCATTCAGCGCTGATCTATCCCAACGAGCACCCACGACTCTTCTTGTCATGCCATTGTTAGTGCTCTACTGCTGTTATTTGTTGTACCACAGGTGTTCTTCTCACTACTCATGCCTTTTGTTAATCTCTTCTTGCAGTCGGTAAGTCTACCGAAGAGACATCATGCCTTGGACAAACTGGACGCACTGATCAAACAGCAGCTTGACTGCAATGGCTAATTAATTAGTTTAACCCTACTGCTGCTATGACCATGCTCACGTTATGCGGCTGAATCAGAAACTCCCCGGGATAATAATCAGTACAACACTATATACATATCCATCATTTTCCCTCCATGTCGTAGATTTCTACGCCCACAATAATGGTAACAAGTCTCTGCCAAAATATAATATTATGCTCATCCTAATTCTCATAGTTTGTTGAACCATTTCAATTCTAGAAATATATACTTTTTGTTCTACCTCAAATTTACAGAAGAAACAACTTTTGATTTCTCAGCAGAATCACCTTGGACACGGCCTACAGAAATACAAGGTATTATGTGGAAAATTATTATTATGTGCTTCTTTGGTACTTTTGGTAGTTTCCAATTTAGTTCATCTAGCTAGAGAGCTTTGTAAAACTACTTTTCTATCATTGTACACTCTACAAGTGATATTCTCGTTATTTAAATTATCAACATGTATGATATGGCATTGCTTTAGAATTTAAGCTTGTATTCATGTTAGACTGAATAATTCAGTAAATAGACCCATAACAACGCCTGAACAAATTTGATATAAACCTTTTAAGATTTGATTTCACCGCAAGTTAAGATTATCGGGGATAGTTAGTGTGATATGAGAGATCAGTTTACATTATTATATCATAAATAAATAAATAAATACTATTGTACTTCTTAGTCCGTAGCAACGCACGGGTTTTTGTGCTAGTATATACTATAATTTTGATTGAGGTAGGCTCGTCGTACTGAGTTTTCCGTCCGACATTATTCTGGACGAGTTTACCCCTAGAGTTTAGGACATATTACCCACCTTGTTACCGGAAATTGGACGGTTCGTTTGAGAAAAAAAGCCCCGACACCGCCAATCCTTCCTCTGTCACCGGAGTGCTCCACATCCCGTGCTATTCCCCACAACCACGCTCCAGGCAGTTCGACGACGACGACCTACGCCCAGGCTTAGCTCCAAAACGGCGGTGTCCGATGTCCCGAACTAGAACAAGGGCGTTCCACGATGAAGACCTGCGTGCAGGCTTAGCTCACGCCACGGCGGTGTCCCGATCCCGACCTTGCTCTGCAGGGTTCAGAGGGGCCGAGCTGCCGTCCCCCGCCAGCCGTCCGTAGGGATACATGGATGGACACCGGCCGTCCTTACGGATGCAGGGACGAGTTGGGGTGTCCCCTTCTGCTGAGCCTCCTTCCCCGAGGCCTCCCGATTTGGTGATGTCCTGACCTGCTCGTCAGAAGCAGTCAAACTGCAACCCCATGGTCTCTTGGTACCGCACTGCGACGTTCTTGGAGGCCGCCACCAGCTGCCCCAGCGGCCCAGCCCCTACCCGACCGGCGCCAACTTAGTGGAGCCGCCGTCACCACTCGCAAACTGCCTAACCCCGCCCACGAGCCACTGCATTGCCTGCGCAAATGGAGGAGATATGGCAGTGTTGGGAGTGAGGGGACGGGAGAGGGCCGCAACATGGGAGGGGTGTAGTGGACTTGCTGCCATGGGGGATCGACATCGATCCATTGCTGGAGCTTGGAGGAGGCGGAGCCCCGGAGTGCTGGACGCCCTTGCTTGCTTCAATATCGGGAAGATTAACATCGATGGATCTGCTATATGCGTTGATTTGATAATTTATTTACATTTCATTTTCTATTCCCTTTTCTTTTATGATAAATTCGGTGATTCTGATCCACAAATTTCAAACTCAGAGAGGGGAATCAGATCAGAGGACATGAATGGCTGAAGAATCGGCAAAGAAACTGTCTAATTATACGGAGAATGTAGAGGATACAACTACCGCAGGAATAACAATGTTGATGAACACCAATAATTTCTAATTTCATACAGTTACGGGTTTCAGGTTTTTACAGACAACTGAGAAGACAGCCTGTTGGGAGTCGTCTATGGTGTTTAGAGCTGACATGTACATGTACTGCAAACTGTTGATGTACTCAGTATCTTATTTCCATAGTTTCGAAATATGCAGTTGCATACAATTTTCTGTAACACCATTAATATTATGCATGCAGACATTCTTGAAAAAATAAACAAATTAGCTCTTAAAGAAGAATTCAGAAAGAAGATCCGTTCAGAGAGATGCGCATGATGGCCATGAACATTTTATCCTTACACTTCTCTTATGTCATGCTATCTATTGTTGTGATTGGAGTATTATATTGTGCCTATTACATGCTCGCCTGGGTACCTGGTTTCATGCCGATCATGATGTGCTGGATCAGAAAGCCAGGTTTGAAAATTTCATCTATGAGGTTTACCTGGTTAAAAAATATATTGTGAGCCAGTACTTCTCAAACCAAGTTCGATCGGAGACCGGCGATGACAACAGAGAATTTTGATGGAGACGAATCGCTAAGTGTAGTAAACGCACATGAGGAACATGATACACAAAGTGCAACATGGACGGTAGCACTGGATCTTCAAGCAGAAGCATATAAAGAACCAATTTTATTTACGCGTAATTTTACTTATAATGATTAGGGAAACCATTTATCCCTAATATATCTACAACGCTGAATTTGTAAAAATCTTAATCTATCATGGCTTGGCTTGTGTATTGATCCTCTTTTTGGGTACAATATTTAACAAAAGTCGACCGGTAGCAACACACAACCTTGTTACCTATTAACCGAATAGAGAAACATATGAAGTTCAGCTACACAACCAACTGGAAATATTTGAGGATATAAATTTATTAAGACATGACCATGATTATGCTTTTTTTGCGTAATTTCACCGATCAATTAATAATCATCAACAATAGTATTAAAGAGCTCAAAAGTAATAAAAATTACAAATATATCATGAGACATACACTAGCATGAGCCGAAGGCGCGACATCGTCCCTGCCCCGCCATCATCGGAGTCATACAAAGCTTCTCATAGTAGAGATTGTTATAGTAGACGAACGTGAAGTCGACGTGCTAAGGCAACAAAGACCAGCACAACAGAGCAATAACTATTGCCAAAGATGACAACCATAGATCGGAAGAAACTGATCTCAAACCATACCAACAAATACGAAAACCCGGATTTCAAGATATCCAGTGGACACACGGCTCCGCGCGCGCTCCGCCAACGATAGGGCGAGGAAGATCTTATTCTGACTTTTGGACATAGCCGCCACCTCAACATCCCGAAGAAGACACTGGAAATAGTCTAAACAAAGAACATGAACGTTCTCGAGAGGCCATGGTCCGCCACACCTCCAAGACATCAAAGCCATCGGAGGAGGAGCAGGCCGACAGCATCGCCAGCGAGAGGGACAAAACCCTAGATGGGTCTACGATTCCCACCACCTCTATTTCCCTCACGCTTCGTGTACCAACCATTATTGTGCTTGACAAAGTAGTTTGACGGTCAAGCAATAGGAGAAATCAGTATACATGAATATTTGTGTGTGTGTATTTTTTTATATTTACACATGATAACATAAAAAATAAGTGACCGTAGCAATGCACGGGCATTCAGCTAGTAGTCATAAATCGGCATACAGAAACTCCAATAGATGCGTTAAATTTTAGCGCTGTAAAACGGTATACAACGCGCGTGATCCAGGTTTTGCGTGCTGCACGCTAATCTCCTCTAGTAGAGACGCGAAAACATGCGCGCTAAATTTACAGCCCGAATCCTCCAACAGGTGCGCTAAATTAGAGCGCGCACAAACTAGGTTTTGCAACAAATATGACAGAAAAAATCTAGAAATTGAAAGAAAGTTACATAAAACATGAACATAGTGCAAGAAAAATACTAGAAATTACTGCTACTAGAATCTACTACTAGAAATTACTACTACTACTACAATCTAGTCCGACGAGGAGATCGAGATGTAGTCCTCGCCGGACGAGACCGGTGTCATGTCGGACACCAGCGACGACGACCAGTAGTCGTTCCAACAGGGATCGTCGTCGGAGATGGTCGTCGGCCTGCCCATTTGCGCTTCGATGAAGGTGCGCCTCCGTGCCTTGTCCAGCCGGCGTTCATGGCGTTCCTGGTGCTTCGCCGCCCTCACCTCCGTCTTGGCCGCGGCCTGTTCGGCATCGTGCTTACGCTGCGCCACGACGTCTTCGGGGAAGCGGCGGCGCCACTCCTGGTACAGGAGCTCGTCACGCTCGATGATGAGAAGACGACGCTTCGTTTCGTGCCGGCGACGACGCTCCTCCTCAGTCACGAGGCGAGGCGGCGGCGCCAGCGTCTCCTCCTGCTCACGCGTCCAGACATCATCGAAGTTCATCGACGCGTGGGGGCGGCCGAGTCGCCATGCCACAGCGTCGTAGGCCCGGGCGGCCTCGTGTGCGATGTCGAAGGTGCCGAGGGTGATGCGCATGTCGCCGGTCCGTATCTCGGCATAGAAGGTGCCGGTCGGACGCGCGTGCACGTCGCGGTACCCAGAACTTCCTCGGCGCGGCGGCATGACATCGGTGAAAGCGGTGGCGGCTTTTGTGGCGGCGGCCGCGCGAGCGCGTCGGGAGAGAGGCGAGAGAGGAGGGGATTTTTCCTGCACGCGCGGAAGAGGAAGTGGTAGTTGGTTTCACGCGATGCGCTGCATTTAACGAGTGCGCGGTAAAGTTGTCCCGCGCGCGGGAAGATACAACGCCTGTTGGAGGGCGCGGCGCGGGAAATTTTTAGTTGTTAGCGTGTGGGCGCGGCTTTAGCGCGTCTATTGAAGTTGCTCTTAGCCTTTCACGGTGGAGGGTATTTTAGGCATTAAAACTTAAGAAACAACCATCATAATGGAGTATATCTCAGTTGTTGTTTTATAGGCTAGTCATAGTGGGGAGTAACTTAGAGTAGTATATGTTACTAGTCTAAGTTACTTCCTTCATAGTGGAAAATAACATAGGTTTGGTATCATACAAAGTCTCATTTATTGCAATGTAGACTCATTTTGTCTTGAAATATGTGATGTTATGGTAATATAGTTAGTTATCACAAGTCTCTCTCTTATCATTTAATTGCATGTCATGTCATCTAAATATTTAGTTGGCAATACATATAGGACTATGTTACTATCGAAGTTACTCCCACTATGACTAGTCTTAGGAGAGTTGTATTTAATGATTTTAGTCTCATGCATGTGTGTGATTGGACTAGCCAAGTTTTTTGCATATGATAGTGTGCAAGGGTTGTATCTTAGTTAAGATACCACAACCCTCTCTTTCTTTATTAAATGATATGCCACATGTGCAAAGTGTTAGGATACGGTGCTAAAATATGCCCATTGTCAAAGGCCTTAAGGAATAGATAAATCTCGTGGATTAAATTTGTTCCATGCTTCATGACTTTCTTCTTGGAGATAAAGATTATTGATTATGAGTTGTGACTGATGAGGTGTGTCTAACGGTTAGACGTGCTCCTCGCGCGGCAGAGAAGTGAGCTCCTGCTTCCGCTCCCTCGATTCCCTTTGTCCTGTCTCCATCTCCGGCTTCCGCAGGAGTTGTGCAGCTCCTGGGCTTGGGATCCAGGTTCTGGTGCCTTGCTGGGCAAAACTCAGAGATGGAGCAGGATCCGGCTCTAGATGCAAGTGAGCGGATCGAGGCTAGATCTAGGCTGCCCTCGGTTCAGCTGGGCTACTTCCTAGTCCCAGCGTGGGAGAATCTCGCGGTGCACCCCGTCAAGCGCCAGGTCAGGAAGCGGATGACCTTCCTTCCTGGCGGCAAGGGTGCGCATTTGTCGTGCAGCGGGTGACGGTGTTCGCCCGGAGGTCGGGGCGGTGGACCTATCCAACCTCAGATCCCGGAGCCGGTGTTGGCCTAGAAAGCATGGCCGCCGCTCCCTTAGGGTGTCCAAGTAGTCCCTTCTCGCTCCCCCAGTACATGGCCTGAGCCGATGTTGGTGGCACCGGTGCTAGAGAAGGTTGGCACTCCGCCGCACTCACGGGTGGAGCCTAGGTCCGCTTGGGTCGAACTGCAGTTGGGCCCTAGGGAAGGGACACATGTCGTGGGCTCGGGCACTCAAGGCTCTGGCCTCGGTGGGTCTGATACGTTGCAAACGTATCTATAATTTTTGATGTTTCATGCTTGTTTTATATCAACTATCTTATGTTTTGTCCACACTTTGGAGTACTTTTACACATTTTTTGGAACTAAACTATTAACAAGATGCCACAGTGCCAGTTGCCTGTTTTCTTCTGTTTTTGGTTCTAGAAAAGCCAGAAAATAAATATTCTCAGAATTAGACCAGACAAAACCCAAAGTCGATATTTTACCGGAAGACTCACGGAGCCAAAAGACGAGACGGAGAGGGGCCAGGGGCTGGCCACACCATGTGATGGCGCGGTTCCCCCTGCCTGCGCCACCGGGTGGTGTGGGACCCTAGTCCACCCTCTGACATCGCCCTTTCGCCTATAAGAAGCCTCCAATGCAGAAACCCTAAAGAATCCAGCCTCCAGCCATGAAAAGTTCGGCAGCGCCGCCACCACCAAAGGGGAGATTCGGGGGACAGAAAGTCTCTGTTCCGGCACCCTGCCGGGGCGGGGAAGTGCCCCCGGAGCCATCTCCATCGATCTCCACCACCATCTCCATCGCCTTTGCTGATTCCCATGATGATGAGGGAGTAGTTCTTCCTCGAGGCTAAGGGTTCTATCGGTAGCTATGTGTTCATCTCTCTCTCTATGCATGATCATATTGTGATCATGAGATTTGTAATCAAGTAGATCTACCTTGCTACTCAAGTGCTTTAATAGATCTCTAGCTCTCCCCATGTGTGTGAAAGTGATAGCGTGCACACCATGATGGCACTTAGGCTAGAGATCACAAATACTTGTTATGAGTTATATTTAGAGTTGGATGTCTCTATGAAATTGTGGTGTTTGTTGGAACCATCTAGCGCTCAAGGTGACAGTGTGGGGTTATCTAGATGGGGAATACGAACTTTAAGGAGTGCTGTTATAGCCCTACCATGGATTAGAGTGTCCAACCGGAGAGTAGTTCAGAGTAGTATCATAAAGAGAAGATATTTATATGAGAGTGTTCACTAGTGAAAGTATGATCCCTAGGCCTTGTTTCTAAACATTGAAACACCATTTGCAACTAGATCTGTTACATGTTTGCTTGCTTCCATCTTTTTGCCTTTAGTCTTTTCCTCCCTTCAAGCTCTTTTCTGGCACCGTTGTCTTTATCCATACCACTTGTATTTCAATATCTCTTCACCAAACTAGTACACCTATTCACCTGACAAGTGTATTGGGTGTGTTGGGGACACAAGAGACTTCTTGTATCTTGATTGCAGGGTTGCTTGAGAGGGATACCTTTGACCACTTCCTCCCTGAGTTCGATAAACCTTGGGTAATCCACTTAAGGGAAACTTGCTGTTGTTCTACAAACCTCTGCACTTGGAGGCCCAACAACTGTCTACAAGAATAGAAGTGCGTAGACATCAGGGCCTTGTAGGGAGCCCAGTTGGTATTGTTCCACTGGTGTCCCAGGATATCCCATCCGCGGGTGTTGGTCCCAACACTAGGACCCGACCCAGTTCGAGTGGTTAGGGGCGAGGCCGGTCGGCATGTGGCTCATGTGGACCAGTATATAAGTGGATGTAGGTGCGGGTGGGAACCCTAGACCTCACTTATGCCTCCCCCACCTCTCTCTCAGACCTGCGGTGCTGGTCCATATTTAGATCTGGATCTCGCCGCTGGCCACCACCCCTCTCCCGTTCCTAGCAATCACCACTTCCTTGTCCCCTTTTGCCTCATCCTCTCCACCGCTCTGTCTGTTGCCGATGGAGCATGACCGCATCATGGGGCGTTCCTCGAACAAGTGTCCCTTCGAGGACAACTCTAGTGTCGAGGGTCGGTGGTTGTAGTAAGATCTCAGGCAGAAGGTGCTGGATAATGACGCGCTCCGTCAGCACCATGGAAGGGAGTGGCAGTGCTCACCGGAGTGGTGGCGAGAGGATTCAAGGGGCTGGGAGGAGCAGAGGATCTTCGAACCTGGCCCCTCTAACTACCGATCTGCAAACCATGCTGATCTAGAGCAGATCCTAGAAGAAATCAGTGCAAAATTATAATACAAATCCAAGACTCCTTCCCAAGTTTAGTCAGCTCCCCCTCCATATGCGGCCCTCTCGCCGCAAGCCGAGCCTCCTCCACCAGGCTCCGGAGGGAAAAAAAGGCCAAGATCAAGTGCTAAAACTACGACGAAGATGGCCATTATCAGTTCGGTTGTCACTTCCCACCCCCTATAACATGTGCGGTGAGGATGGCCACACTAGCAGCATGTGTCTAGTCTCTCCCAAGCCTTCGTCTCTCTAGTGGTACAGGGCAATGCTGGCTGGGGTGGCCTTCTTTTGCGGGGAGGCGGATGACACAGTGCTTGATGCTAGTGTGGCAGATTCACGCAACATGACCTCGGTGATTATCAATGACGAGAAGATTCATGTCAACCTCACTCCTTAGTTGTTGCAAGGTGATCTTAATAAGATGGCGGGTGAATCGTGGGACTAGCGTGTCAATCAGATCTCTGATATTGAGTTTGTTGTCCTTTTCCTGTTAGCATCCATGCTCAAGCTCTTCAAGTGTGCAGTGAAACTTTCCCTTCCTATCAGCAAGGTGTATGTCCTTATTGCTAACTCTAAGGAGCCCCTGCTTATAACATCTATGCTCAAAAAGATTTGGGTGGGAGTTCCTATTGGAAAGTCTGAAGATTATAGGAAGGCCTCACTTGGTGGTGGAGGACACCTTATAAGGTGACGGTCATATCTGGATGCTATTCCACTATCATGCTCCTGACAAGATCCCCGCCCATGTGATGCTCTTTGTAAATATGCAAGGCTTCCACACTGGGTTGGCTACCCAGCCATCTTCTCGGGTCACTACTGACTCTGATCCTTGCTCGCCCACTAGTCCACAGGATAAGAACCAAGAATCAGAACATGATGAAACAAAGGACTATAACCATTCAGACCCCCACTAGAAGCGTGACTCTGCCAAAGAGAAACCCAATGCACAGGAGAAAGAAGTTCTAGTAAGTACCCCTAAAGCTGACCCTATCGCATCCAAGAAAAAGGAACATGCCGCCATGATTGTTGCTCTGCCTTCCCAATACACTTTCAACAAAGGCTACTGCAAGATGTCTGCCAAGAAGCCCTCTTCCAGGAAATCCTCCGCGGGCCAATTAGTGGGGAATAGCAGTGTGCCATTCCCAATGGCTAAGGACTACTCGGTCTCCAAGCCTGCATCATCCCCTAGTAAGTTCCTGGGCAAGCATGTACCTTTCAACCGTATAGCTCTAACATATCCATGGCAGAGGTGTTTAACTCCCTATCTCTATTCCCCCAAGGTCATCTTGAGAGTGTGGGAGAGGGAGGCAAGGACATGCCCATCCCCATCTCTTCCCCGGAGTTGTCGGCTAAGGAGACTCCCTAGATTTCGTCTTCCATTTTCAAGGTGTTGAAGCCGAGGGAGGAGGATCACAGGGAGATGAACTGGTCAAACCCTAAAGGGTGGGACTTTGATAATGTGACATTGGTGGTGCACATTAGTTCCTTAAAGAAAAAGCAAGATGGTGAGGCGGAGGATCCGGAGTGGGATCCCTTGGATGAGTAGTGATTAGAGAAGGCCTCATCAGCTGCGGCCCCCATTACCTCTGGTCGTAGAAAGCGGGAAAATGGAAAGGAGGGGGAATATATCTTGTAGAAGGCCATCAACTTGGTGGAAGAGAATAATAAAGGTATGTACTCCTCTGTACTCGCTGTGCAATTCATGGCTTTCCCCTAGCTCTCAGATGACCACTTCCTTGGGGTTGCTTTCGATATTTTAATTCTTTTCAATTTTGCTTTTGGTTCTCCTATTGAAATTCTCTCTCTGGTCCAGGCTAAGGTAGTGGCCCAAGCGCTACTGGTGGAAGCCATTGCCAAATCGAAACTAGAAGTGGGAACAAAAATAACGAAGCAACAAAGGAGGCTCTTAGTACCAGTGGGGTACCCCTGGCATCTTGCCCGCAAGGTGGTGATGCTTGTAGTGAACATGATAGTGTGGAGATTCTCATCTCTACATTGTCTGCATGCGCTAGAAGAAGAAGGCCAAGGGCTAGGTGCTAGGTACTAGGCCAAATCTGTGATTCCCCAACTTTCCAAGCACGAGTCCAAGCAAAGCAATCATGAGAGACGTGGGATGGAGTATCCGGGGCTTTGGAGACAAGGGATAAAATCCCAGGTGCGGGAATTCATGAGAACTAATAAAGTGGACATTCTCTACTAACAGGAAACAAAGAAGCAAGTTTCATTTGACCATGAGTTGTGTGGTCTAGAGGCTGGAGATAGGTTCCATTGGAGCTGCATGTCAACTTCTGGATTAGCGGGAGGAATCCTGCTGGGTGTGAGGGATAACATGTTTGAAGTAGGGTCTATTAACCAGGGGATTCTTTATCAATGCTCTGGTGCTGCACAGGAGCCTCAACTTCAAATTTAAGTACATTGGGGTGTATGGACCTGAGGACCACTCGAGGTAGGGTGCCTTCCTCAAGGAGCTTGAGGCTAAGGCGGGTCGATGCAAACATCCAGTGGTGGTGTGCGGGGACTTTAACCTCATTCGAGTCCTGGAAGACAATAATAATAGCAACATCAGCTGGCCTAGAGTTCATTTGTTGAACGACTCAATTGCTATAATGGAGCGTAGAGAGATCAGTAGATCTGGGCTAGGTTTACGTGGTCCAATAATCAAGTGCGACCTGTCAGGAGTGTCCTTGATAGAGTGCTGGCCTCCCTGGAGCGGGAGCTAAAATTCCTGATGTCGCCGTTGTATGCTGACACTCAAGTGGGATCGGACCATACCCCCTTGGTTTTGGATACAGGGGAGGGTATGGAGGTGAGATATAGTAGTTTTTTTCTAGAAACTAAGTGGTTATATATCCCTGGTTTTGGGGATTTGGTTAAGGAGCGGTGGATGAGGATTCTTCGTTAGCTGGCAAGGAGAAGGGACTACATTTATGTGTGGTTTGGGCAGAGAAGCGAGGGCTAACTTGGACAGGGCGTCCAGAGAAGGTAAAGGCCATATCCTAAGACATATGTAAGAGTTGGACTCGTTGGCTGATGTAGATGGGCTTGATGAAGAGGGGTGGGACCTCACGTACCACATGGAAGACCAGCTAGTTCAAATGCTAGCAGAGGAGGAGGACTTGAGACAAAGGGGGCGTCAGAACTTGCTCCTCAAAGGAGACGCTAATATGGCCTACTTTTACGAGTTAGATTCTTTGTCTTCAATCGAATAGTGGACCGATTTCTTCCAAGATGTACATCCAGAATCACATTTATGAGTTTTATGTGGGGCTTATGGGCATGGAAGAACCCAAGTTCATCTCTCTGCACCTGTCGTGTTGGGGAACAGAGTTCAGAGTGTCAGATGAGGAGAATATCTAATTGGCCCATACTTTCACTATGGCTAAGATGGAAGAGGTGCTTAAAGAAACCAAGACGACCACTACCCCAGGCCCAGATGGCTTCTCTATTGCGTTCTTCAAGGAATTCTAGCCAACAGTTCAACATGTGTGATGCAGCCCAACATATGGCAATTACCATTGGTCCACATCATGATACACCAACCATTCCTAAAAAGGTGAATTCCTTCTATCTCATGTATTTCTTTGGCCATTAATTGAATGGGATCCTACTTGATCCAAGTGCCTATTGTATGACTAGGACCATGACAATGATTCCAAGAGGAGGAGGCAAGGATCATGGAAGAGAAGGTGCAAGGAGTAGCAGCTTTAGGACCAGAGTCTCCACCGTCTACATGCCAGAGTGTCTACAACGTCAACCCCGTAGTGTCCGGTGCACCAACCGTGAACTCTCTGGCCCCGCCCTCAAGGACCCGAGAAACCAGGCATGACACCTTGCAGATACCTAGATCAGACACCATCCGGATATGACCCATAGTATCCGATGTAGGGGTTCCGCGTATGAAAACAATAAAATTTTACCCTACGCCCCTGAACCCCTGATGTTGCCAGGACCTATCTATTAGTAATATAGTAACAGGAGGGGCTTTTCGCGAACTTACCCTTGAAGACCGAAAAACGTTGTCAACGCTCAGGAGAGCGTGGTTGATGTAGACGAGCCAAAGCCGACCTCAAGGTCGTGATGAAGTCCTTGTGCTCCTTTGGTTCCAACGACTTGAGTGCCTCAAGTGCGACACCTCGCGAGGAGTTACACACGTCCGGTGCCTGACGATGACTCCCGCTTCCCCGATCCAGCATCAGTTGCGGAACTAGAGCTCCTGGATCCGAATCACGCAGCGCGATGGTGCTCCGCGGTGAAGATGTTTCTCGTTCGCGCAGTCCAAACTTGGGACCACGGTCACAAGAGAGAGAGGGAGAGAGAGAAAATATCAACTAGAGGTCCTCCCAAAAGTGAGAAGACCTTTATTGATTATTGGGTGTATTTATCTAGACAAATACCCCACTATATATAGGGGGAGGGGAGGTACTACCTCCCTCAAAGTCCCGGTGTGGGACTAAAGGAGAGGAGGGGGAGGGGCAGCCGCCGACCAGCCCTGGTGGGCCCCGCGCGGGGGGGCTAGGCTCGGCCGGCCACCCCTTGTCCTTTCTCCCTCTCTCCTTTCCCTAATGGGCCCTCTCCCCTCTGGGAATTGGCCCATTAATGACCTTTTAAATTGATTTTCTCTTTATTAAATAATTATGAATAAATGATTAAATCAATATTTAACATTCATTCACATATTATTCAATCTCCGTGGCTATGGAACACTTCCACCTCCACTCCAGACATCCTCCGGACTTATCGAAACCCTTCCGGTTTTCTCCCTACAATTCTTCGATGATTCTACCGATCCTATAAACACTCTCTAAGAATCATCAAGCCCTTAAGAGTGATACCCCACGGTTCGGGAACACTCCAGACATGGTCGGGACACTCCCGCACCAATGATCGACACATGGACCTGGATGGCCATGTGACCCCTGTGCATTCGACGAAGATCTTTCGTTGTTTGAACCGAGACAGTCGTGTCTTATTCCCTTTGTCTCTCGATACTTACATTGCCAGAGATTTGATCAATGACACCACCATGTCGTGTTCAATCTCGTTACCAAACAATGCTACTTGACTCGTTCCGACAAGTGATATCCCCGTGATCAAATCACACGGTGCGCAGCTATTGGATATAACCTCTCCGAGTGGGCCCTTGAGTATCTTCCCGTCACATGGACGGACAAATCCCGCTCTTGACATATATTTTCTCTACGGTTTGCTCCGAGTACCTGAACACACCTTTATAACCACTATATTACCAAGTGGCGCTTGATGCTATCTAAGCACTCTCGAGAGACAGTGATTGATATAGCCTCACGGTCTAAGGAATAGTCTACGAGGATCCATTTCTAATCATCATAACTTGAACTTCGTGACATGATCGGGTCACGATGTTTAGGTTGGGTATTGGTTCATCATATCATTCTCAGAATGAGTTGACTCCATTTCTAACTGGCATAAATGCCACATGATCAGGAAACATGATCATCTGTTGACCAATGAACTAGTGACTAGAGTTTCACTGGGAACCCCTGGTTGTTTGTATATCACATGTGTATTGATGTTTCCTCTAAATACAGTTATAGCATGATATAAAACTTAATCATAAACTATATGAAATATGATAATAGTCCTTACTACTATTTGTCTCTAGGACATATTTCCAACAGTCTCCCACTTGCACTAGAGTACAAATACACTAGCTGCATTTGTTCTTTAATCATTGGCACCATATATCCGGTACCCTGAACATGCTTGCTCATGGAAGAGGTTGAGTCTTGGGTCTGTACTTTATAGTCCCAAATCCTTTGGAACTTACTAATGTCACCTTGATTGACATTAATACTTTATCATCACATGATAACATCTGTGTGTATGCATCGTTGCTATGGCAGCAGAACGAGGCCTGATTCCAGGAGCCTACAGTTACTTTAGATCAACCTCGAGGGATTTCTCATGGGCACTATGCCCTGGGACACACCATTCTATGTTAAAAGCGAACTAGCCCCGCCATAACATTATACAACACTTTATATGGTACCCTTATCTATTATTATAAATGTATTCATCGAAACAACAGTGCACTCTGTGCAACTTTCGATGTTTTTGTTCACCTTGCTTCCTACTTGACTTTAATTGGTATTTACGAGAGTTTCCAACATATTCCCTTATAACATAACTCTTTTTGTTTTAAGATATGTCATCCTTTATGGATTTGGAAAATATGTCTATAGTTCTCTATTAGACACCGCGGACAAACTTAGCTCAACGTTTCGTGATTCAAACTTAATCACTTTCAAACGTTCTTTATTGGATCATATATTATGTTAAGTTATCACCATGGTTTTCTAAGATAGAACCTATGTCTCAACATAGTGGATGATGATCATCCTTTTCTTTCTTTCAACCATTGATGTTTAAACTCAATACTATTCCTAACTTGAGTTATTAAGGACCAGTTCCTTAATTAACTTCTATTCTGAAACCAGAATCCCTTAAGGAATACTACATAATATCATAATACACTTATTATCAACTTCTACACCTCATAAATCATTATTTATCAGTACTTGCGCTTTTATTCTTAACTCACTTAAGAATCACTCCTACAAGCTCCCACTCAAAATATGTTTCTAACATATTTGGGTATGAGTCAGTACTCTTACTCAAACTATGTTCCTACATATTTGAATTTGAGACTTATATTGCTCCCACTCAAAAATATGTCATTCACATATTGTTTTAGGAAGACTTTCATAGCTCCCACTCAATTTCATGCAAATTGCATATCTACTCACTATTTTGAACAACTTCAAATCCTTTAATCAAATATCAAACTTGGAGATTTACTATGAGATACTACTACTTTTACTAATCTTAAATTCACTAGACATTCAGCACACTTGAATCAAATTCATTTGAATTCTTCCAATACTTGAAAAATTGTGCCTTTGTCATTCACCCCCTTTTCCACTATGGCTTTGCAGTCATTTGGGAAAATTCAAGTAACCCCTTTTACTTGTGAGATTCAGCAACGAGTTGCTTTCTAATCTCAAGGGAATTTTGCTTTGGGATTTCTCATAATTTTAGTTTACCATTATTTCCTTAGTAGTTCGTAGGTATGTCATATTCCAAGAATAAGACAAATGATTCACGAATGTCTCCATACAAGATATGGGTTACATTTTGAATCCTACTTTATGCAAAGAAAACACTAGTGGAGAAAACACAATGATCATTATCATTGATTCTTTCCTTTTGTGAAGAGAATTGTTCAGGAACATTGTCCGTTGCGCTTCTCAACACTCTGATGCATGGATTTGAATCCTCATGTTTTTCACTATCTTCCATTTGCTCCATAATTGAGAAATATCATTAAAAGTGAGTTTTCTCAAGAATGCACCAAAATTCAAGCAATACTAGTTTTGCTTCCCTTTTGGTTTCAGCAATGGATTTCGTATACAAAGTTTCCAATGAATACTCTACAAGGACTTATTATCTATTGTTTTGGTTATATTGAATAACCCCAAAACTTTCACGACGATCCATACTAGATTTGGAGCCGCTTTCACGAATCCAGATGGTTCACTATATATTCTAATTGAGTGCTAACTATTTCTAACTAATGGTCTCTACATCTACACTACAACGATTTATTTGGTGCCTTCTATTCACCCACTTTGATATCTAATATCACATTGTGATGCTTTGCATTTTGACGTTTCAAAACGCTTTGCATTTCACAATTTCTTTTACGCCAATCTTATAAAGTCGAATTTCATTACTATTGATCAAATCATAGTAATTAGATTCTCTTTTATCTTTATAACCTTTTGTTGATGAAACACTTTGATCAAATCAAATAGTTTCATATTCATGTTTCCTTGGGTAAACTTATTTACACATTTAAACAATGATATAATGATAATCACCATTTTCGTTAAAACACAATACATCGAATATGTATTTTCTTTTAACAATTCATTAAACACTTTGTATTCAAGTAATACACGATGTTCAAGTTAATTTGCCGAACTTAGGCATGATTTATATGTGACAAAAAATCGAATGACTTTCACATATTATCACATAACTTTGAATTTTAAACAATGGGTTTCATTCCATAATGAAATATCATTTAAGTTGGGTATTTTAAGGCATTTCAATATTTTACAAATGTTCATGCATTATCAATTAGTTTCAAACAACAAGGATAATTCACATATAATCAAACAAGATATGAACACAAATAGAAATCATTCATAAAAGTAGAACAACTGTTTGTTACAAACTCATATGAATAACCGTCTCACAAAGTGTGAGACACACTAAATAAATTCATAATATTTTGATTACAATAACTATCCAAAAACATAAACTAAGTGATAAATGTCGAGGGAGAGCGTCGTCGGCCATCATCATCATGCTCGCCATCAACACGCAACATCACCTCCTCTCCAGCAAGCACCTCTCATGTAGAAGGACCCGTTTTCAGCAAAACAGAACAAGTATCAAATATACTTAACACTGCAAATGTGTTTGCAAGATTATAACATTTATAAAATTCTATATCAAATATATACCTTTGTCATTGATGACCTGCGCGACATCTGGTTCAACTAACACATTCCTGAGATGTGTTACGAACCGATGGAACTCCATTGATTCTGTGTCACCTCTCATAATGCAAGTCCTGACTTGTCCTTGGTAGCTTGGTGGCAGCGACCGCAAGACAACGCCATTTGCAAAAGAGCCCGTCATCCAGCTATCTAGGAAGTATGCAGGCCTCATGTACACATCATACATGCGCTCCAAGTGGTCGTCAAGTGATGAGTTCTCCTCCATCTTAATGGAGAGGAAGTCTCCCATCAGCTCATGCTCCCATATGTGTGCTTGTTCCACGAAATGTGTCCTAAGCTGTAGCATTACCGAACGAGGGTTGACATCACCCACGAAAGTCCACATCTCATCCACCATTCCGAAACGCATAGTAACTGAAATGAAGGAGGCCATCTCCCGATGGAGATAGCGGTCTTCCCACTGCTCTGGGGTCTCTAAGTCAATGGGCTGATCCAAATCTATCCCGTCGAGTATGTAGTCGACCACATCATTCTTGCTAAGGAGAATGTGGAGACATGCAACCCATATGGAGAAGTTTGATCCATCTAATCTGAGCTTCTCTCCTTCTAACCAATCAATCGTCAACAGAAAAGGTGGCATCAGGGAGAACTTTTCTACATTTACAATTGCAAAAAGGAATTTAGACTAAGTTTATAATTAAATGAGTTAATAATAACTCCACTCAGAAACACCTATCCCCATAAGTGTTCCTAGTGACCAGAGTGTCCGCATATTTGTTGACGATGGTGACCATCTCACCAAGGTGAGAGGACCTGCAGCCTGCCGTCTTCAGAGGGTATGCCAGAGGAGTGTTCCAGGTGTGAGCCCATCCACGAAGTGGTACACGAGCTCGTCGGCACGGTCGCCCTCTAGGGTTTCCCTCACCCTCATCCATCTGGCAAGGTATTCGCGGGGAGGTTCTCCATCCCTTTGAACGCATCTAGGCAGATTGAAGATAGTGACTACGCCGACAAAGTGTGATCTACGCATCTCTAACGCTCGGGCAAGCCAAGAGGATTTGCGGGGTCCTTCCACCTTTATATCTTGCACAAGGGCGGTTTGGGTGGGCCTTGAATTTTCCTGATTCGAGCCACCATACTCAAAGGAGAGGTATGGCCCAGATCCTTTTGCAAACGTATCCTGCTCGTAGGCGGCCCGTGCGGGGCTTGACGAGTTTCCGACTTCCTGGGAGCTAGGACCCGAGTCGGTTTCGCCGATGAAGATGTGGATGTATCCAAAGGAGGTGACGGAGCAGCGCGTAGGTTTTGTCTTCGTCGGCACCCAGAACTCATCTAGAGGGAAGATTGGGATGTTTCCGGAGAAGAGAACACGCTGAATGGCTACGGTGTCGCTGATTCCCGCGAAGAGATTGGACCTCGCCCGGTGTAGTGCTCGAAGCGCCTCTTGCCCGACGGTAGGCGCCAACTGTCGTGGTATTGCCGACGAGTATGCCATGGAGGGGTCCTCACAGTGCGTGTTTAGAGACGTGGGGTAAGGAGGAGAGTTGGCGGGTACGAGGTAACAGAGCTTACCCAGGTTCAAGTCCCACAACGGTGGCGGAACTCTACTCCTGCTATAAATCACTATAATGGCAATACACCGAGTTACAGAGATATGTTCGATGTGCGAGGTGCTGCGCGTTGTACGCAACAATCTAGGTTGTATCGACTTATGCCCTAAAGGCTCCCTAGGCCGGCTTATAAAGGCGCCAAGATCTAGGGTTTTACAGGGAAAGGTCCTTGTCGGACAAGGTAAAGAGTCCTACACTAATACGAACTAGTCTTTTGTGTCTTGTACTCCAAGGCTCTAAGTATGTCGGTGACTCCAGTGTAGCCTTCCTTTATCTAGCATGGGCCTCCCTTCTGAATCCGTCTAACTGGGTCGCCCAACAGGCCATAGGCCTTGCAACCAACTATGGGCCACCCGGGTTAGGCGGATTGGTGACATGCTATGAGGATACCCATATAGCATATCCCCAACACCATCATGAACATGGGGAGACTAGACATGCATGTGTTGGTTAGGATGAGCCTTGCGGCCGGCGACATAAACCTTCCTTGCCAGAGCGCCACGCGTTTACCGACCGTGGTCGCTAGAGGACCCATATCTATAATAGTGTGATTCTTATCGCTGATGGGGAAGCCCAGATACTTGAAGGGAAAGTCTCCTTATTGAAAATTCAAAAGACTAGCCACTCTGGCTTGCTCCTCCGCGCGGTACGATCGGGTCTGCCCATACTGATGCTCATTAAAGTTCTCGTAAGCTATGAAACAACTTATTTTCTCCGAAGATTTTGACAAGGACCTGAAACGTTAGTCCAAAAATACAAACAAAGTATACATATATTTTTATAGAGAAGTTTTAACTAAGATATGCAATACATGGTTAGAGCAACAAATAATTCTACCTTTTGAAAATAGTCCCAAGCCAACTCTAATAGTAAATCATGCAAATATACAAGTGCCAATGGAATATGAATGCAAGTAGACTCAAGACACAAAATTAAAAAATACACCTACAAACTTATGGGTTGCCTCCCGTGAAGCGCTTTCTTTAAAGCCATATAGTCAGGCTTTCATGCTCTGTTAAATTACCCACCTAGATCCTAGGGGATATCAACCTTAGGTGTGATGGTACCTACCTCTAGTTGAGGGTTGGAGCATCTCATAGTAGAGTACGATCGGAGTCGTACCCTCTTGTGGTGTATCGAAATCATGTAGGTGAATAGGTTATCTCTTTTAAGAAAGTGTTGATGCAACAAGCGTGTTGATCATGTCTTCTTATGTGTATGCAATGAAAGGTCCATAGCAAGGTCCTATCTCTAGTTCATCATTAATAATGATCTCCTTATGAGTATCTAGGCACGAGGCTTCTGCAGATAAATTATCATCATTTTTAGCATTACAAGAATCATCACTAGATAGAGAGGCATCATTAACAAACTTAGTGTTTGTAACATACCTGTCTTTGTCAACCTTACCTTTGTACTCCTCATTTTCATCTTGTGATTTTTGCAAATGGTTATCTTTGGAAACTATGGCTTTACACTATGCGTCACTTTCCACCATAAGTGCATTCTCAATAAGATGTCCTTGACAATACTCAACAATATATTGCAAGGTTCTGTAAGCCATTTGTTAAAAACCATTATCACTACTCACCATAAGTATCATTAGAGTAGTTCATGGTCACCTTCATAAATAACATACTTTGTAACTTCCCTACTAGCATCACTACTATTGTAAGATGCCATAGATTCATCATAGGTATGAGAAGATTGAAAGCAAAAATGCCCGACACACATATAGTGAAGAAATATTATTTGATACGAAGAACATAATGTGTGAGCACAACAGATTTCCTGATAATACATATTGTATACCTATATATCATTAGTAGTTATGAGTTCTTCGTTGTACGCATCGTCTTCTTCTTTGGCAACCATGTAAAAGGATTATGTGCGTCTCTTCTCCTCCTTTGAAAGTTGAATATGTTCTAGAATAGTAAACTCGGAATACATGATTAGTAGTAAAAGTTTTTATAGGTTTCTTTTTTTTACAATTTTTTCTTTTCAATATAAATAAAAATAGTAAAATAGCAAGAAACGGAAATAAACTATGTGCAAGTGGGTAGGAAATAACCAAGCGCTATGCTCCCCGATAATGACACCAATTTGATAACTGGGTTCCTGCATCAACCAGGGTTATTACAGTACTTGTAGAAGCAAATATTATTTATATAAAGTTTGTCCATTGGAAGCTTTGCGGATGGAATTAACACCACTCCGCAACTGCGTTGGCACAGCCGATCGACGTTCGCACCCAAACCTTGGTTTAGAAATAGCCTATTCAATAAGTTACTAGAATAGCAATAACTTGAGAGAGATTTAATGTAACTAGGAACAAGTAAACAAGAACAAAGTAAACTAAAACTGAAAGTAAACAAGGGGATTTGTAATTGTTGGATTGAATAGAATAAAATCAGTGTCTAGGCTTTCGGTCTCACTAGTACTAGAGGGGCAACTTTGTAGCCATCCTTTAGAATTGCACAAGATACATATTTAAATGAATAAACAATCCCCTATGGTTATGAATTTTTCACAAGGTGTGTACTATCTTCAACCTCGTGTTGTCACTATGCAAGTCAAATAATACACTCCAGTCTGAAGGATCACATCTATCTCCTCTTTGTCACTAGAAGAGAGAGCAATATATATAATAGATGAAACCACATAGTCTAGGATTGCATACTAGATCATACCTCAACCTAAAACTGGATTAATTACTCAAACATAGATGAATAGAAATACAAATAGTATACCACGAGATCATCATGTTCAATCTTACAAATATGATATCTTAAACAACGGAGATAGATATGGAGACGTCATTGGAGGTGACGATGAAGAACGGTGCACGCGGTGAAGGTGCAAGAGCCACCTTCTCCTCCTCCTGCTTCATGGTGTGGAGATGTGGATGAATACCTTGACCATGGATGTTTGGTAGATATGGAGGCGGCGGAGCGACAACTGCAGGGCTCCGCCCCTCGGGCGTGTGTGTATGTATGTAGAGGCGGCTAGGGTTTCCTTCCTTAAATAGGCGTTTTGGAGGTCGGTTTCGCAATCCTGAGGAGCTCCATAAAGAATATGCTGATTGGGCCTTCACAAATGTTGTTCTGTTTGATGAAACGGAGTCAACGGAAGGTGGTACAGGCGGACGTTATAGGCACGCCCTGATTCCCATACCGTACCGATGGTCGTTATCTCCTGAGAACTCTGCTGTGTTTTAGCAACCATTTCTTCATACAGACTCCGATTGAGGTGTTCTTCGACTCGTTGGACTCGTATGGACGAGGGATATAACACTATTTCCTTGGATCAGTAATATGATATGATGGAAAAATATGACTTTTCCACATCTCATATGGCTAAGTTTGGTGCATGTAACCTCTCCATATTGCATCTTTCCTTCCTTTTATTCATATTTGTCCATAGCACCTACACACATGTCAAAGATAAGGAAAACATGATAAAACTACTAGTTGTGCAAAGCGCTTATGAAAATGAATAAGAACTAATAATCATGCATAATATGCATAGTTGTAGCTAGACATAGCATGAGATGAGTGACAATATGAGTAATTTGTATGCTTAAAAATGCATCATAATTGCAATCATCAAGGCATCGGAATCAACGGCTAATCCAAGAAATGCACGGACTTCGGTTTGGGTGGTCTGGGCTTTCCATTCCTCAACATCCTTTATCTTGGCGGGATCGACATCAACTCCTGTTGCCGACAATATATGGACTAGGAATCCTACTTCCTTTAACCAAAACTCACATTTGCTAAACTTGGCATACAACTGATGCTCCCTAAGGGTTTCAATGATGGTTCTTAGGTGCTGTTCATGGTCTTCTTCGGACTTGGAGTAGATCAGAATGTCATCGATAAAAACAAATGACAAACTTATCCAGAAAATTCATAAAAATCTTATTCATGAGGTTCATGAAATAAGCGGGGGCATTGATTAATCCAAAAGACATGACATTGTACTCATATAATCCATATCTGGTAGTGAAGGCAGTCTTTGGAATATCCATTGCATGGATCTTCAATTGATGGTAACCTATTCTAAGATCAATATTAGAAAACACTCTCGCACCAGTCAGTTGATCAAATAGATCTTCTATCTTTGGCAGTGGGTACTTTCTCTTGATGGTGACGTCATTCAACTTCTGATAATCCGTACATAGACGGTTGGCACGATCCTTCTTATCCACAAACAAAACATGTGGTCTCCATGGTGATGCACTTGGTTGAATCAGACCTTTTCCTAACATGTCATCTAGTTGCTTCTTGAGCTCCACTAATTCAGAGGGGTTGATTCTATAAGGTCTCTAAGCTATGGGTCCGATTCCACGAACTAGTTCAATGATAAACTCGATATCCCGATCTAGGGGCATACCAGGTAACTCATATAGGAATACATCGGGGTATTCACACACTACTCTGACTTGGTCTATGGTTGATTTTACTAAGCTCTTGTTGCATTTGAATTGATGGGGCAGTGTCTCAGATACATGCTCTACTGATACTCCAATGCTACTGGTCATGGTTATGGCTTTCTTGGCACAGTCGATCAATCCTTGATGTTTGGACATCCGATCAATTCCTAGTACTCCAAACCTTTGGTTCCAAGTACTATTAGATTGACATAAAAATCTATCCCATGAATTCTGATAGGTACGGCCTTGCAAATTTTTCTAGCTTTGGTGGTTGAACTAGGTATTTGAACTATCATAACATGCTCCAAATTTGTTGGTTGAATCTTACTAGTGCATGCAAATTCTTCTGTAACAAACGAGTGCGACACTCCAGAATCAAACAACACTTTTGCAAGTACCGAGTTAACAGAAAACATACCCAACACGACATCTGGCGCTTCCTGGGCTTCTTCAGCATTCATGTGGAACAGACGTCTGGTACGGTTTTGCGGGTTTCCTGGGGCGAATATCTTTCCAGGCTGGACACGACACTGCTACTAGGCTGGTGCAATAACATTGGTGGCTACAGCAAGCTTCTTGGGGCACTCGTTGGAGTAGTGACCCATGACTCCACACTCAAAACAAGTTATCATTGACTTGTCTTTCCCTGCAATAGGTACAACGTTGCTTCCTGTCCTTGGGGCAGTATTGTTGTTGTTGGTGTTGTTTTTGTTGTTGTTGTTGGACCTTGGCGGTGCACGGTTGAAATTGTTGGGGTTGCCGGGGTTGTTGTTGTTGGGGTGGCCTCTAGGCCTCGGGTTTCCTCCGCCACGATTGGGGTAGTTTGGACGAGACATAGGGGGTCTATTGTTTCTGGGTGCATATCCTGTAGATGGGTTAGGGCGATACTTTGGGGTATGGTGGGGTCCAGGTTGGTGCATCATATGACGCTTGTGGTTCTCACTGGCTTGGTTTATCTTTCCTTCCATCTGAATGGCAGAATCCACTAAAGCTTGTAGATCATCAAAGGGAATGTTGACTAGCATTGTTTGCATCTCATCATGTAGATCATTCAGGAATCTCTCTTTCTTCTTCGCTTCTGTGTCAATCTCATCTGGGGCATATGTAGCTAAAGACAAGAATCTGTCACGGTAGTCTACCACAGTCATCCTTCCTTGCTTTAAATCTCTAAACTCATCCCTCATCCTCTTGATCAGACCCGAGGGCACATGGGTCATACTAAACTTGAGCTTGAATTCTTCCAAGTCATCATCTGTCCTCCATTCATGGTACGGGTGCTATTCCACCAGGATCTGGCATAACCGAACAGATAGTGGGTGGCAAACAGTACCTTCTCTTTGCATCAACTCCTGCGACTTCTAAATTGTTTTCCATTGTTTGCAGCCAATCATCAGCATCTAAGAGTTCTTCTGACTTGCTAAACATAGGAGGGTTGGTATTCTGGAGGTTTTTGAGTTTGGGTCCATGGTGATCTTGGTTTCCATGGCCCTGATTATTGTGAGCCATCTGGGCTATCTGTTGAAGAGTGGCTAAGTTGGCTTGGCGTTCAGCTCTACTGGCTTCATGGTCAGAAACTAACATTTGCAGAATCTGCAGCATTGGGTCCTGGGATGAGCTGCTTCCTCCGGGTTACCGCGAGTCATCTGAAGATTGAGATAGATAATGAGACAAGAGGGAAATATCTATGGTTCATGGGTTTGTTTCAATAAAAACTTTAAACTTTGAGCATGACTATGGTTTGAAAACTAACAACTTCTTCTCATTCATTCATTCTAGGCAGACAATACACACACCACAAATATTAAAGCAGATGGTCTTAAGGACCATTCTGGCAAGCTACGATACAATGGGGCCGGATACAACTCACACCTAAGATAGTGCTCAGGTGCGACTACTAAGCATCAGAACTGTCAGGTTCCTCGTCATCAATGAAGTCAGCATCATCCTCATCAGTGTCGTCCTCCATGGCGACGTCCTCCAGGTAGTCATCATCATCACTTAGGTAAGAGTAGGGATCTCCATGGATGTCTTCACCTTCCTCTTCCTTCTCCTCAAGCTGGATCTCCTGGTCCTGGATGGTCTCCTCCAGGGTTGCCACCTTCTGGTGAAGATGGGCGATGATGCGATCCTTTTTATCACGCTGGTGACGAAGCAACTTGCGCTCCTTAGAAAGCATGGCGAGGGTCTGCTTCCTTTTAGTGGCTTCAGCATGGTTCTGATTGGCGTAAGCACGGGCATTGTCCAACTCCTTCTGAGTCTCATGCAGCATGAAGTCCAAGTGGTCCACGTGGTGCCTCAACTCCGGATGTGACGGCATGGCCAAAGGCTGTCCCATAGAGTCATGTCTTGTATAGTAGGAAAAACGGGTGCCCGTTGAGCTGGTTGATGTTCTGTGCACATAGGCAAGCAAGTGCCTCCTACATTGCCCTAGCTAGTCCGTCTAACCAGTTGTTCTCCCTCAAGCTGAACTGAATCTTCTATGAAAGCGGTGCCTCCATTTTGCCTCTCAGGTCGGCAACAATCAGCCACTGTAGCTCCCCTCCAGATTGGTTATTGAGCTGCGCTCCGAAGAACTCCAGGTGCGGGCATCCAAGATACTCCGAGAGCTGGTCCAAATCCCTCTCAAAGATCAGCTCACCTCCATTGCCCAACTGGTAAAACTTGCTATATTTGACCTCCATCTATAAGCAATAAAGATGCGTAAGTTAGTGAGGTGATCATGTGTGTAAATTTTTATGTAGTATTGTAAAAACTTTGAGGAACAAGTGTTCTCTTTTTGAAAGAATCTCAAGGGTAAGAGTGATAATAGGTTTTTGTAAGTACTCACTTATTTTGTTTTAACTAGGTTTTTCAGGCGTCCATTCTAACTAGGGTCTCATATGGTCATGATGGCTCTGATACCAACTTGTCAACACCCATATTTTTAAGTCCAAATGCCTGTTATGCCGTATATCACAATCCCATGATTACCATTTTTGCGAGCCATAACAGAATTGGTACCATAGTACATCATCCATTAGAAACCATAATAGTCTTACAAATAGAGGATCTCAGGATCTAGTCTTAATACAATCAAAGCAGGGGAAAGTAAACGTAGTATGGCTCCATCTTCAGGGTCACAGGAAATGCTGATGATGGGAGATGATCCTAATTATCATAGACCTCCTGGTGTCCATCTTCCAGGTAGTCTTCCTCGTAGTCTGGCCATGGGAATATCCAGGGACAAAGCCATGAGTACTCTTTAAGTACTCGCAAACTACCACCAACATAAGTAAAACTAGTAGGAATCTTAGGCTCTAGGTTTGTTTGCAAAAATCCAGGTTTATTCCATAAGGACTTAAGAGTAAAAGACCTAACTTTAGTTCTCTATATTACTTAAGAGGGAACTTAGTTGTCATGACCATAACTCTGTTGTGGCCAAGTCAAAGTCATCTTTCAAGTCACAAGTTATTTTGAAAACATCTGACAACAGAACAGTATGGACACTCCAACTGTCCATAAGCACGGACGCGACTATTCGAATAGTTTGACACTCTGCAGAGGTGGTACACTTTCACCACAAAATTCGATACATCCATTAGGGATAACCCTGAATCATCATACTTGGTATGCGGATAATCAATCCTAACCTTTCAATTACACACCCTAGTATAGGCACCTCCCCTATGAGCTTGGCCTCCCAGCCATGGCCAACTGCCATCCCGAGAACTACATAGGTGGACATTCATATTCACGAGGTAGCCTCAGCTCAACCTCTTCCGCAAGGGAACCCATACTAAGACATATAAACTTCTAGTTAAGCCCTACCCAACTCAGGTATTGTGGTTGTACGGTAAAATTGGAATGGTATCGCATCTGAACCCAACCATCAGTTTTTATCAAAGTCAAGGCTCATGCCTCATTCAGTTTCATCATCAACCCATTGTGTTTCATAACACATGTCAAAACATTTCAATAGAATGAATCATCATTCCAAGGTTTTCATAATCCTTTTCACCAAGTGTTCCCATCTAAAGTAATCAAGTTTTAGTTTAGTACTAGCCACTAGTATTGAGTGTATCACTATTGAGGAGTGCTAATCAGGTATAAGTACCCAAGACTAGTGCTATCATCCTGATGATATCCATCCTATTTTCCACTAATCATAATATTAACTAATTAAGAAACCTTAGTAAAAGGGAAAGTAAAGCTTGCATATAAAACTGGGATTGGTATAATCAAGTTGCATAACCAAGCATGCATGGTGCATCTTGCATTGGTTATCTAGCCTAGTGGGCTTGCATGGATAGTTGGCATAGTTTAGCTTGCATAGGATTCCTTGCCTTGAGCAGTGAAGTTGTTCAAGTTCTCTTCCTCTTGTTTGAAGTACTCCTCCTCGTCGTATCCCGGGTCGGTACTAGCGTCTATAAATACATACAAGGTACACAATCACCAACCAATACTTAACTACTTCTATTTTGCACACATGTTTCACACTAGATGATCTAGCATCACCTCAAGCATCATATGGTATATTTACACATTCTTATTTATCTTATTTTAGAAAAGTATTCTACTCATTGAAAATACTCAAGATTTAATATCCTCTAATTAAAATATGGGATCATGTTGACACATGTCATCACCACATATTTCAATACTTGGGAAAGTGATATAAAGCGGTGGTCATGTACTACAAGATTTAATATGACTATTTAATAATATTTAAGTGACTAGAAAAGCCTATATAGCATCCTTTTAATACTAGTCCATTTTTAATATCTATAAAACCAAATCTTTTTACATATTCATGAAGAGCATGACAAATGTGATTTTTGAGAGTTGGAATCAACTCAAAATAATTTATGGTTGATTTTATATTTTTTTGAAGTGGTAAAAGTCTCTGTCTTGTTATTTTTTACTATAGGTGATCTATAATTTCACATGGTGTGAATCCAATGGGAGTATGTATATATTTTCAATACCTTTCCAACAAAATTTGAATCATGCAATTTGGTTCAGTACATCGCTTTGAATTAAATTTTGAATCTACTGACAGAATAGGGTTTTTTAACTAAATGGCAAAATTCTATTTGAATTACGGGGCTCTGCGCGGGAAAAGAAATGGGCCGGCCCAACTACACAGCGCACGCGCAGTGGGCTGCTGACAAGCTGGTCCCACGCGTCAGCGGCTCTGTCTAACCGAAACGGTATCAGCAAATCTCAGCGCTACGATTAGAATAAGATCTACGGCTAAGGTTCATCGTCTACGTCGCGGTGCCCCGGCGAGATTCTACACCTAGCGGCATGGTGGTGGTTGATGGTGGCTTACCAGGGCTCTAGCTAGGTCCAGTGATGGGGCCGAATGGGCTGGTCGATGACGGCGAGTCGATTGGCGGTCGCGACGGCTCCTAGGATGGCTCCAATCGACGACTCCCTTTCTTCACTACAGCGGTGGGCTTAGGCCAAATTCCGGTGAGGTGGTGCTCGCCTTGCTCCGGGGAAAGGGCTAGAGTGTTTCTGAGAGAGAGAGGAGTGAGATGGTGTGCCGTTTGAGGTCTAGGGTGGCTCCTATTTATACACCGGCGTTGGAGGCAGGGCGGCATGATCGGGCTCATCAGCGACGCTTCTACAAGTCGCGATAGGCATGGCAGATGGCATGGGTCAACACGGTGGACTTCGGCGGTCGTCACGCGCGTAGTGGCACGGCAAGGGGCGGTCTCAGTTGGTCGGGCGACGTCAGCGCTCTGTTCGGGTACGACGGTGTTCGTCATCGAGTACGGTGGTCACGGGGCACGCGGCAATGAATGATCATGTCTGGGAGGTTGTTAGTGACGCGGTGGGTGCGAGTACGAGCAGAGAGAGTGAGGCGTGGCGTGGCTGCACGAGGCAGATGCGCTGCTCCGTCGTGCTCTCGGCATGGCAAAGACTTAAATGGGCGCGGCTGGTCTAGCTTCTCCACTTCTCACCGTTTTTCAAGGGGTGGACAAAGAGGGGCAGTGAGGTCATTGCTACCAGCTAGGCATCATGGGCGAGGACGGAGCGATCTATGGCATATTGTCCATGGTCGACCGGCATGACATGCTCGGTATGGTCATGGCACTAGCGTAGGGGGTGAGTGGTGTTGCTCCATTGCACGGCCGAGTACTGGGAGTGATCGTGGGTGAGATATGGAGTCGAATTGGGTACAAAGGATGATCAATTAATTGATCAAAACAGTAGATAGTTGTTGAATTTATACCTATCTACTAAGTGCTCGACGAAATGGCCGCATGAGCTTAACCTTTGAATTATTTCATGATTTTTGGTGAGTTATCTGGTCATATACTTTGTAGTCTCTGGTTGCTAGGAATTGTCAAGTGGTGTTGGTTTGAGTGGTTTTTGTAAAATGATGATCTATGTACCTACACTTGATTCAATTTTGAATTGCCTCTTAAATATATTTAAAAATAGCTTCTGTAGGTTTTTAAAGTTTGCTTGGGTTCATTTTTACTTGTTCTAGCAAGGGGTGAAAAGAATTAGAATTATTTCTGTTAGAAATCTTTTACTAGAGATGGCCAAAGTAGGCTAGTGGTTAACTTTGGCCAAAGTGACCATATGATCATATGCTTCATAAAGGGTTTTCTTTTTATTTGATTTTGCTTGGAAAACATCTGTATGATGTGGTATTCATCTTTAGACTAATCCTTATCCTTTATAGCAACCAAACATGGAAAATGCAAGCATTCATGCATTAATGGAAATCATTCATGCATTCATATAGAGTTTAATAATAAAAGTTTTTGTTAACCCTAAACTTGGGTGATTAGAACTTGATAATATTGTTTAATATTTTTGAGGTGTTACAGAAGGGGTAGGTAGGAGGGAGTATTCCGAGCATCAAACCCTTCACAGTGCGCAGACTGGCATTTTGGCGATAAGTTCGGTCGCGTCGGACGTAGAGCCGGAAATCCTGGCAAGTGCCAGTTTGCTTCAGCGGGCACCGGTTTGGCAGTCTGTCTTGTGTTTCGGTGCTTGCCTATTTGGTTTGGCAGTGACCGGAAATTCTGGTGTGGATTTCGGTCGGCCGGTCCTGGCGCCAGAAGTTTCGGCGTGGATTTCAGCGCAGCCGGGCCTGGCACCAGAATCCTTCTTCCATTTTCTTTTCCACGCCTCTTGCTTGGGGGTCTTGGCTCCAAGTTAATCCTTGTCGTCTCCTCTTGGCATCATGGTCATGGACCTAGTCATATCATGTGCATTTGTCGCAAGTAGGATTCCATTCGCATAATAACCAATTGAAGGCGAGACTTGGAAGTAATTCACCTTTGGTGTGATGGTTATTATGGCATGATATGGACCAATGGTGAATGCCATGTGTTGGGCTGCATCATCTCCCCCTGCTTGAAAAAGAGTCGACCTCGATGATATCCCGTCATCATCTTGGAAGGGAGGAGATGTACCCAGTGTTTCTTGTGGGATGCTCTCAAGAGCTCGTTTTGCCAAGTCATGCTTAATCGACATTGACATTGGAATGCGGGTACCTACACACATCATAGATGAAAGAAACAACGTATGTGCGTGGTAGATGAATACATCATCCATCATGATGCATCATCTCTTGTGCACATCACCATTAGCATCAACCAAGATATCATAGAAAGTATGGTGATTATGTGAGCAAAAGGTGGGAATATACTTATCATGACAAGTATCAAAGTCTGCAAAAATTGAGAAAGCTATCGGGGCGATCTCAATATGAACCATATGACAATTATTGTAAGCTACAACAGGAGAAAGTGAAGAACATGTGCAAGCATTTCCAAAGTATGAGTATGGTTCCCGACAAACATAGGGAAAGATCAATTGTTCATCAAGTTTGTCACAACAATTGTAGGATAAAAGAAAGATTTGTAGCATGGCATGTCCATGGAGATATCATCACATTCAAGTAATTCCACATGATTAACATTATGCAAAGGCAAAGCATCACATGGGAACATGAATGAATCATATGAAATGTCATAAGTAGTGTCCATAGCATGCATATCCTCACAATTCATCATGTCCACTAGTGGGAGCATGGCATCATCAACACCTATATCATTACCTTTGTAGTTCCACTCATGTGTAATAGGTGTTGTGGTAGTTGTGGCCTTCATAGGCTCCTCTTCGTCATCCATGGGGATGGTCAAATCCATGCTTCTTTTAGCATCGTCATTTGTACACCCTAGCAAAGAGGAAGACAACACAAAAGGAGTAGAGGTGAAGTTGTTAGAAATCAAAATGTCCTCACTCAACTCGTGTGTTGTATCACTCATGCTCTCAAGGTGGATGCACTCATCCTCACGTATGGTGAACGCATACAACTCACTCTCATTCTCACTCAAGTGGTATATGTGGCTCTCTACCTCACATGGGATAGGTGGATCGCTCAACTCACTATGGTGGTGCTGGCGTTGGGTTTGAGCCAAGGTGGTGTGTGCCTGGTCTCGAGGCTCTTCTTCATCTTTGTTGCCTGGGTCCCAAACCGGTGCACCTTTGAAGTCTTGTCGTGCATTGAGGATGTCGATATCTTGATTTATGGGTGGCTCATGCTCCTGACAAGGTTGATGAGGATCTTGGGGTTGTTGTCGTAGTCGATCATGAGAAGCATGGCGCCGATGATGTTGTGCTCATTGGGGTTCTCCATGCTCTTGTTGATGTTGTGGTGGAGGAGCATGTGGGTCACCCGCTTGTGTATGTCGATGAGGAGCTTATCCTTCACCATTGTGGTGGTGGTGTTCTCCATGACGGGAGTATGAGCAGGAAGACTTGCCATGACGACTCGAGAGATGCGTGCGTGACGGGCTTGAGTGATGGCCATGACGTTTGTCGATGTTAACGATATCTTGGTGGAGAGCTTGGAAGTTAGTGTTGCGTTCCGCTTGATGTTGCTTGTCACAATCCTTGAACTCTCGGATTTTGTCATTGAGGTGGTTCTCAAACCGATCCAATTGGTCGATGATTGCTTGGCGGTGCCTCCATAAGTTTAGGCGCGTGGCAAAGCCCTCTTGGTTGTGGAGTTTGTTGCTTTCCTCTCGTCGATGTTCGGTTGTCCTATACATGGTTCTGACAAGGCCAAGGGTATCATGGTGGAATGGTATTTGCTACCTTGACTCACCGAGTCAAAAATTGGGAAGGATGTTCTTGCCGAGAGCAAAGCGAATACACAAGCCACATGCACACAAAGGCCTATGGTGGTAGGTTAGGAAGGTGGATAACAACTGGAACAATCAAACGAAATGGTTATTGTCAAGGGTGGTAAAAAACCAAAGATCAAAAGCAAAAAGGATATGATCTACAAAACACAAAGGAACACACACACACGTGGAGACTGATGTGGTTAGCACGACTATGAAAAATGAGCAACGAACAAAATTGGTCCTAACAAAGATTAATGTTGGGTGTCATGCCAACGCAAGGAGAGACCACAACTCGTTCACCAAAACAGGATAAGCAACGGATTTATGCACTTTCCTTGGTTGTGCTCATTCTCTCTCTCTTTCCTTAAAAGCTTGGGACTCTCTTTGTATTGGGAGACTATGCATCTCTTTCTATTTTTGTTTTGCTTAAAATATTTTCTCTTCTTCTTTTTTTCTCTTCTTTTTATTTTTCTTTTACTCCCTTTCTATACTACTATGTCAACTTTTGTATTTGCTTACACACTCTAACTTTCCAAGGGCAAGTGCACAATGCTTAGGCAAACACAAAATGAGCTGCTCTCATGGGATAGATACACACAAAGGAAGAAGGGTTAACCAGGTGGAGCAAGTTATACCTTTGGTATTGTTGACGACTTGCTACCGGAGTTGGGGATGATGTTCGGGTGTCACGGTGTCGAGGAGCGCGGTATGTGATGATTTGCGGAAGCTTGATGTTAGTTAGGGCGACACACACGCGAAACCCGAACAAAACGAGACGAAAAATGGTCAAAATTGGGGCTGTCAAAATTTTCGGCGGAGCAGCCGGTGGCATCGGTTCTGTCACCGGAATTTCCAGTCTGTGACGAACTCAAAAGTCAAATCTTGGAATTTTTTTGCAAATCTGTTGGGATTGGGCTGGGGAAAGGTTCAAGGAAGGTAGATCGACACCCAAAGCAACAGATCTATGGACCAAAACCACGAAAAACTCACCAAATCAAGAGATCGATCCAAAAGCAATTTGGGGCTAAATTTTTTGTATTTTTCAGTTTCTGGTGGAAATCGAAGGGCGAAGTCAAATCCGTGGCAACCAAAAGCTACTGATACCAGTTGTTATGGGTCTCCTTGTGGATTTACCCTTGAAGTGGCCCGATCTTCATGGATTTGAGGCGGGGAGTGAGGGAACATGCGATGAACATGATGAACGGAACTCTAATGCAAGGTAAAGATACAAACACACGCCAAATCACACTCGATTCGATTTCCTCCCGTTGGTTCGAACAACCAATCCAATAGAATCCTTGGCGAGAGACCTTGAGGTAGAATCACCAAATGAGAGATCGGCAAGCGGATGATAGAATCCAAATCAAGGAGAGAGTAGCAACCAAGTAGAATCCCAAAGGGGGGAGACCAAGCACTACTAGAATCCTTGATAGGGAGAGAACAACAACAACGACCTGCCACCATCACTCTCCACATCCGCCATCGCCAACACTGAAGCCAACTCTGACTCCATCCTTGACGCACTATACACCGACATCAATATGGATGGCGGTGGATCGGACGCTAACTCGGAGGAATACAATGTTTTTATGAGGGAGATCAAGCATGAGATCGAGAAGGAGGGGCACGCTGAGAAGACCAACGCTTCCCACCAGGTGCTAGTCGCCATTGGGAGCGTGATGTAAGAAGACGGACAGGAACAGGAACATGAGAGAGCTCCGCCCACGCCAGCGGTTACCAGAGCAGCAGCAGCTAAAAAAAGCCACGGAGCCTCCGACTCCGGCCAAGGCTATGCCTCCTTCGGTTATCCGCCCACAACTAGCGCAGGAACATACCACGGCCCCCAGTACCGCCCAACAATCAAATCAGCCACCATCGACGTCAGCAGCTGGCAACCCATTGGCTACCCCTGCCGACAAAGCAATTTACAGTGCACTCCTCGTTGAGCCTATCACCGTCACCCATATCCGTAGCGTTACGGAGCTTGATGAGAAACGGCAATCTTGGCGGAGGCCAAGTGCATCGCGGAACAGGGCGCTAAGTTGGACGAAGACATGGCTAGGGTGCATCAATCCATTAAGGCGGCAAGAGCTATGGAGGCTGAGTACAAGCAGTTGCTGTTGAAGCAAAAGGCAAAGAAAGCACCAGCTCATGTCGTCGAAGATCCCAGCGTTCGCAGGTTGGGGTATGAGGGCTCGAAGCCGGCAAAAGCCACCCCATACATTGATTCAGAGGGGAGGCAAGTCATGCCAACTCCCGCCCTCAACATCTCCGTCGCTAAGACCCTCCTGGAGTAGGACAGGTCGCCAGAAGCAGTTGCTCAGGTATACGCCTTGTTGCCAAGGCATGCAAGCAATAAGAAAAGTCTACCTCGCAGAGGCTTGAGTCCAACCCGGAGCTTTTCCAGTCAACCCTGAACAGCCGCATAAGGCCAAAATCTCCCCGTGACGAGGGATCCCACACAGGCTCCATAGAGCAAAGACGGAGAGAGGCACGTAACAGGACTGACGCCATCCCCCTATCCTCCAATCATGGAAAAAAGGCTCGTCCCCGCCGGTCGCCACCTCCACCACCATCTTAACGTCACGAGGAACCAGAGCCACGCCATCGTACAAGCATGCCACCGCCAAGGTGGGGACTGTTCGTCTGTGGTACCAAAGTTTGCAGGCCAGCTCATGGCGGTACCTAAGTTGCTTGAAATTGACGCGTTTCGAAAAGTTGGGCCGCCAACTACTGAGAGGGGCCATTTCGAGGCAAACTCGTCTCACCCCTACCAAATTCAAACATTCCGTTAAACTACCCCGTGAAGTAGACGGTCGGGACCCTCATGTCAGTCATCTGTCCGTGACGCGAGCGCCAACGCGGCAAACTCTTAGGCAAATCGAGTAGCTAAGTGGATTGGATGCGTTGACTAATTTCAGAAATCCATTCCCACCGTTCCCCAGCACCGGCGGCATCGGAATCCACCCTCCAGGTAGGACGATCCCTTCGGACATTTGACTTCTGGCGCCAAGTTGCTGCGCCCACTTGCTGCGCCTAGTCACTGATCCCGAGCTCCAATGGCGCATGTCGTAGACGCCGTTGCGAGGCTCTATCCCGCCTCTGCCACCAACAAGCCGAGAAGCTCGGAGGATGGCAGATCCTACTATCAAGGAAGAAGAAGTTCTAGCTACAAGAGGGTGAGCTACCCTTCTCTTTGCTATTCGCACTAATTATAACTGCTAGCTGGCTACTGAACCTCAAATTGTTTGTTAGCCCAACGCTGGCAAACATATTTTGTCCATAGTTTTCTGTCAAGTGGGATCTCCGCGGACCACCATTACCTGGTTACGGTAAGCCTCTTCAGGTATGACTCTAAGGGCAAGTGGTGTGGAGACCATTGTATCATGATGGAAGAAGCGCCTGCGCAGATCTGCACTATATCTGGTATGGTTGCTGCTCTACGTAATTATGATGAATTATGGCCGAAGCAGACTGCAAAGTTCAGATTCATGGATGAACGTGGCATCATGGTTCCTCTAACGTGTGACAGTAAGCTAATTGGGTTGATGAAAAGGTATGCTTCGGCTTGCATGTTTGAGCTGAAATGTGATGTACTGGATGTGGAAGCTGCTGCAACTGGGAGTCGCCCTTCTATTCTTGGACATGGTGGTTGCTCGAACCCAATTAGATCCTGGTAAGCAAAGGTCGCTTGGGGTTCGCATGTTTGTGCTGAATTGTAATTTTTGTTTTATTTACTCTGTAGATATTGGGCAGTTATGCAACAGTCTTGTTTCTTTGACAGGAAGCGCCGCAAGGTTAGAAACATGACTGCCAGGTCAGTCATTTTGCTACCCGAAGAAATGAAAAACGAGTGGAAAGATGATGCTGGACACGATTTTGGTGCCCATTGTCCCGGCGATGCAGAGTACGTGAACCTAAGAAAACTGGCACCGAGGAAGAGGAAGAAGGCAGGAAATGAAGAAGCCAGTGGACGTGAAGGCTTGGCACCCAGGCTACGGAAGAAGGCTGCTAGCAATGAAGATGCATAGTAATGTGTTGAACTTGAACCTATATATGCAATTCTGTTAAATTCTGGAGCTCTGTGTGTGGAACGTTGCTGGGAGAAACAATCTACCCATGTTCTCTGAGTAAAATGTTCCGCGACTTAAGGTTTGGAAACACCTGAGTCAGTAGTTGAATCCGAAATTTTGATTGTGCCACTCCTATCTGAAAACACGCAGCACCGGTTCCACTATTGCTGAGGGGCAGGAGGTCTCTAAATACGACGGAATGTAAGTGGCACAGAAATAAATTATTAAAGCTGCCACACTCCATGCAGCAGCAACTTATTTCAGATGCTGCACAATGACGTGGCAACATAAACATCAATGGCTACCGATAATGCCCAGACGCTTGAGCCCGTCTATCTCACCACCTCCCTGCTCCTGCATCCCCTTCGTCTGGCGAAGCTCCCGGATCTCCATTAACCGGGTGTACGTGCTTCCACTTTATAAATTGTGGTTGTGCCATTTGCATGCGGCACAATCCACGTAGATTACGTTTAAACAAACCACCAATTTCAGAATCCACCATGATCAGACAAAAGGAAGTGATGCAGGGTTAAGACAGACTAACGGGAGAGGAATTTTTTTCCTCCCAGGACTCCGAGACCACTAGTTCAGACCGCTAGGTCAACAAGTACTACTATTACAACTTAAAAATGCACTGAGCTCAAGGTAAATACTAGAACTAGTTATCACACATCTCCTTGATCTTTCTAATCTTAGCCCGATGCGCATCTTCCTGCGAGAGCAAGGATTGAATCATCTGCTCCTTCCTTTTAGCATCTTCCTTGCACAGCTTCAATTGTTTATCTGTATTTTTCCTCATGCACTTGTCAATACTTGTAGTTGTGAACTGCAGGACTTTGGCCTGGTGAAGATCATTCCTTGCTTGAGTCAGTTCTTACTCTGCTTTAGCCTTCAGGTCCAACGCCACGTCCTCTCCTTCTCGACTTTGCTAACCTTGTCTTGCACCGTCCTAAGATCTCGGTTAAGCTTGGTCGTGTCAACTGGGTCCCATAGATTCATCTCAACACTGTCAAGAATTGAGCTGACTACGGATTCTTTCAACTCAACAGTTATATCCCATAGTTTGTCCAGCATTTTCTGCATCGATTTGGGCCACTCTGGGTCTACCCATTTGACAACACCGCAACTTCCGCCTTGCATCATTGCACGATGTCCTTGACACCGTAGAAACCTCCTGCCTGCGTTTCGTCCTTCGAACGCTACAAATTTAGCGGGCACATGTCCATGTTTACATAGCAGAGGACTGTCTTCATCCACTAAACCGTGATAGTCGGAGTCATACATCGTCTGGTTGGCCTAACACATCATACGCGCACGAGTAAACAGAGTAGATCTAGCTCAAAAAATAGATAACTGGCCATAGATGATAGAGATAGAGATGAGACGACTCACATCGAAATCACCATCCCTGTCGTCACAGAGCGTTTCCTCGCTGTCTCCCCTTGAACCCATGGCGAGAGGGGAGGGGGTGGCTGCCGGAGAGGGGATTGGGATGGAGGCGCCGTCGGCTTGCGGCTACGGTAGGATGGGAGTGAAGTGGAGAAAGTGGCTTCGAGGGGAAGGAAGAGAAGTACGGGGAGGAAGAGAAGTAATGGGGACGTGACACTGGGATGTGGCCCACTGAACTCGTGAGTCGTGACACTCGCAACAGGGGAGCACCTGGTGTTGCCAGTTTGTCCAGAGCAAGCGTGGCCAATTATGCCGCAGAAAAGCCTACTCGCGGACCGCTCTCACGAAGACCATCCCAATAGTCCAAGCGCCCCGATCGAACGGTATGTAACAATCGTCAAGCAGAACAATTGTGTTAGGGCGTGCCTTCTAGAAGACTCGGTCCAACGGCCACCCAATGGGGGGCTAAGGTTAGGGCTCTCCTAAGGTTAATTAGGATCCATATGTGGTTTGTGAAAAGAGCAGACAGGCAATGACACTGGTGGATCCATATGTGGATTGTGAAAAGAACAAACATGCAATCACACTGGGTGGATCCATGTGTGGTTCACGAGAAGAACACACATGCAATGACACTGGTGGGTCCATGTGTCGTTTCTCAGAAGAACACACATCCAATGACACTGGGTGTGGTTCATGAAAAGAACACACATCCAATGGCACTGGGTGTGGTTCATAAAAAGAACACACATCCAATGACACTAGACGTGGTTCAAGAAAAGAACATACATGCAATGACACTAGTGGATCCATATGTGGTTTATGGAAAGAACAGACATGCAATGACACTGGGTGGATCCATGTGTGGTTTGTGAAAAGAACAGACATGCAATACACTAGGTGGATCCATGTGTGGTTTGTTAGAGGAGCAGACATGCAATCACACTAGGTGGATCCATGTGTGATTTGTTTAGAGGAATAGACATGCAATTACTCTAGTTGTGGTTCATGAGAAGAACACATATGCAATGACACTGGTGGATCCATGTGTGGTTCATGAAAAGAACAAACATGCAATCACACTAGGTGGATCCATGTGTGATTTGTTTACAGGAACAGACATGCAATGACACTAGGTGGATCCACGTGTGGTTTGTTTAGAAGAACAGACATGCAATGACTCTAGTTGTGGTTCATCAAAAGAACACACATGCAATATCACTGGTGGATCCATGTGTGGTTCATGAAAAGAACATACATGCAATGACACTGGGTGGATCCATGTGTGGTTTGTTTAGAGGAACAGACATGCGATGACACTAGTTGTGGTTCATGAAAAGAACACACATGCAATGACACTGGTGGAGCCATGTGTGGTTTGTGAAAAGAACAGACATGCAATGACTCTAGGTGGATCCATGTGTGGTTTGTTTAGAGGAACACACATGCAATGACACTAGGTGGATCCATGTGTGGTTTGTTTAGAAGAACAGACATGCAATGACTCTAGTTGTGGTTCATGAAAAGGACACACATGCAATGACACTAGTGGATCCATGTGTGGTTCATGAAAAGAACAGACATGCAATCACACTAGGTGGATCCATGTGTGGTTTGTTTAGAGGAACATACATGCAATCACACTAGGTGGATCCATGTGTGGTTTGTGAAAAGAACATACATGCAATCACACTAGGTGGATCCATGTGTGGTTTGTTTAGAGGAACAGACATGATATGACACTAGGTGGATCCATGTGTGGTTTGTTTAGAAGAACAGACATGCAATGACTCTAGTTGTGGTTCAAGAAAAGAACACACATGCAATGACATTGGTGGATCCATGTGTGGTTTGTGAAAAGAACAGACATGCAATCACACTAGGTGGATCCATGTGTGGTTTGTTTAGAGGAACATACATGCAATAGCACTGGGTGGATCCATGTGTCGTTTGTTTAGAAGAACAGACATGCAATGACTCTAGTTGTGGTTCATGAAAAAAACACATGCAATGACACTGGTGGATCCATGTGTGGTTTGTTTAGAAGAATATACATGCAATGACACTGGCTGTGGTTCCATGTGTGGTTCATGAAAAGAACAGACATGTAATCACACTAGGTGGTCCATGTGTGGTTCATGAAAAGAATAGACATGCAATCACGCTAGGTGGATCCATGTGTGGTTTGTTTAGAGGAATACACATGCAATGACACTTGGTGGATCCATGTGTGGTTTGTTTAGAAGAATAGACATGCAATGACTCTATTTGTGGTTCATGAAAAGAACACACATGCAATGACACTGGTGGATCCATGTGTGGTTTGCGAAAAGAACAGACATGCAATCACACTAGGTGGATCCATGTGTGGTTTGTTTGGAGGAACAGACATGCAATGACACTGGGTGGATCCATGTGTTTTTTTAGAAGAACACTCATGCAATGACACTAGTTGTGGTTCATGAAAAGAACACACATGCAATGACACTAGTGAATCCATGTGTGGTTTGTTTAGAGGAACAGACATGCAATTACACTGGGTGGATCCATCTGTGGTTTGTTTAGAAGAACACACATGCAATGACTCTAGTTGTGGTTCATGAAAAGAACACACATGCAATGACACTGGTGGATCCATGTGTGGTTCATGAAAAGAACATACATGCAATGACACTGGGTGGATCCATGTGTGGTTTGTTTAGAGGAACAGACATGCAATGACACTGGGTGTGGTTCATGAGAAGAACACACATGCAATGACACTGGTGCATCCTTATGTGGTTTGTGAGAAGAACATACATGCAATGACACTGGCTGTGCATGAGAAGAACACACATGCAATGACACTGGTGGATCCATGCGTGGTTTGTTTAGAGGAACAGACATGCAATCACACTGGGTGTGGTTCACGAGAAGAACAAACATGCAATGACACTGGTGGATCCATATGTGGTTTGTGGAAGGAACACATATGCAATGACTCTACCTGTGGTTCATGAAAAGAACAAATATGCAATCACACTAGGTGGATCCATGTGTGGTTCATGAAAAGAATAGACATGCAATGACATTGGGTGGATCCATGTGTGGTTTGTGAAAAGAACAGACATGTGATCACACTAGGTGGATCCATGTGTGGTTTGTTAGAGGAATAGACCTGCAATCACACTAGTTGGATCCATGTGTGGTTTGTTTAGAAGAACACACATGCAATGACTCTAGTTGTGGTTCATGAGAAGAACACACATCCAATGACACTGGTGGATCTATGTGTGGTTCATGAAAAGAACAGACATGCAATCACACTAGGTGGATCCATGTGTGGTTTGGTTAGAGGAATAGACATGAATTGACACTGGGTGGATCAATGTGTGGTTTGTTTAGAAGAACAGACATGCAATGACTCTAGTTGTGGTTCATGAAAAGAACACACATCCAATGGCACTGGGTGTGGTTCATAAAAAGAACACACATCCAATGACACTAGACGTGGTTCAAGAAAAGAACATACATGCAATGACACTAGTGGATCCATATGTGGTTTATGGAAAGAACAGACATGCAATGACACTGGGTGGATCCATGTGTGGTTTGTGAAAAGAACAGACATGCAATACACTAGGTGGATCCATGTGTGGTTTGTTAGAGGAGCAGACATGCAATCACACTAGGTGGATCCATGTGTGATTTGTTTAGAGGAATAGACATGCAATTACTCTAGTTGTGGTTCATGAGAAGAACACATATGCAATGACACTAGTGGATCCATGTGTGGTTCATGAAAAGAACAAAGATGCAATCACACTAGGTGGATCCATGTGTGATTTGTTTACAGGAACAGACATGCAATGACACTAGGTGGATCCATGTGTGGTTTGTTTAGAAGAACAGACATGCAATGACTCTAGTTGTGGTTCATCAAAAGAACACACATGCAATATCACTGGTGGATCCATGTGTGGTTCATGAAAAGAACATACATGCAATGACACTGGGTGGATCCATGTGTGGTTTGTTTAGAGGAACAGACATGCGATGACACTAGTTGTGGTTCATGAAAAGAACACACATGCAATGACACTGGTGGAGCCATGTGTGGTTTGTGAAAAGAACAGACATGCAATGACTCTAGGTGGATACATGTGTGGTTTGTTTAGAGGAACACACATGCAATGACACTAGGTGGATCCATGTGTGGTTTGTTTAGAAGAACAGACATGCAATGACTCTAGTTGTGGTTCATGAAAAGGACACACATGCAATGACACTAGTGGATCCATGTGTGGTTCATGAAAAGAACAGACATGCAATCACACTAGGTGGATCCATGTGTGGTTTGTTTAGAGGAACATACATGCAATCACACTAGGTGGATCCATGTGTGGTTTGTGAAAAGAACATACATGCAATCACACTAGGTGGATCCATGTGTGGTTTGTTTAGAGGAACAGACATGATATGACACTAGGTGGATCCATGTGTGGTTTGTTTAGAAGAACAGACATGCAATGACTCTAGTTGTGGTTCAAGAAAAGAACACACATGCAATGACATTGGTGGATCCATGTGTGGTTTGTGAAAAGAACAGACATGCAATCACACTAGGTGGATCCATGTGTGGTTTGTTTAGAGGAACATACATGCAATAGCACTGGGTGGATCCATGTGTCGTTTGTTTAGAAGAACAGACATGCAATGACTCTAGTTGTGGTTCATGAAAAAAACACATGCAATGACACTGGTGGATCCATGTGTGGTTTGTTTAGAAGAATATACATGCAATGACACTGGCTGTGGTTCCATGTGTGGTTCATGAAAAGAACAGACATGTAATCACACTAGGTGGTCCATGTGTGGTTCATGAAAAGAATAGACATGCAATCACGCTAGGTGGATCCATGTGTGGTTTGTTTAGAGGAATACACATGCAATGACACTTGGTGGATCCATGTGTGGTTTGTTTAGAAGAATAGACATGCAATGACTCTATTTGTGGTTCATGAAAAGAACACACATGCAATGACACAGGTGGATCCATGTGTGGTTTGCGAAAAGAACAGACATGCAATCACACTAGGTGGATCCATGTGTGGTTTGTTTGGAGGAACAGACATGCAATGACACTGGGTGGATCCATGTGTTTTTTTAGAAGAACACTCATGCAATGACACTAGTTGAGGTTCATGAAAAGAACACACATGCAATGACACTAGTGAATCCATGTGTGGTTTGTTTAGAGGAACAGACATGCAATCACACTGGGTGGATCCATCTGTGGTTTGTTTAGAAGAACACACATGCAATGACTCTAGTTGTGGTTCATGAAAAGAACACACATGCAATGACACTGGTGGATCCATGTGTGGTTTGTTTAGAGGAACAGACATTCAATGACACTGGGTGTCGTTCATGAGAAGAACACACATGCAATGACACTGGTGCATCCTTGTGTGGTTTGTGAGAAGAACATACATGCAATGACACTGGCTGTGCATGAGAAGAACACACATGCAATGACACTGGTGGATCCATGCGTGGTTTGTTTAGAGGAACAGACATGCAATCACACTGGGTGTGGTTCACGAGAAGAACAAACATGCAATGACACTGGTGGATCCATATGTGGTTTGTGGAAGGAACACATATGCAATGACTCTACCTGTGGTTCATGAAAAGAACAAATATGCAATCACACTAGGTGGATCCATGTGTGGTTCATGAAAAGAATAGACATGCAATGACATTGGGTGGATCCATGTGTGGTTTGTGAAAAGAACAGACATGTGATCACACTAGGTGGATCCATGTGTGGTTTGTTAGAGGAATAGACCCGCAATCACACTAGTTGGATCCATGTGTGGTTTGTTTAGAAGAACGCACATGCAATGACTCTAGTTGTGGTTCATGAGAAGAACACACATCCAATGACACTGGTGGATCTATGTGTGGTTGATGAAAAGAACAGACATGCAATCACACTAGGTGGATCCATGTGTGGTTTGGTTAGAGGAATAGACATGAATTGACACTGGGTGGATCAATGTGTGGTTTGTTTAGAAGAACAGACATGCAATGACTCTAGTTGTGGTTCATGAAAAGAACACACATGCAATGACACTGGTGGATCCATGTGTGGTTCATGAAAAGAACAGACATGCAATGACACTTGGTGGATCCATGTGTGGTTTGTTTGGAGGAAAAGACATGCAATGACACTGGGTGCATCCATGTGTGGTTTGTTTAGAAGAACAGACATGCAATGACTCTAGTTGTGGTTCATGAAAAGAACACACATGTAATGACACTAGTGGATCCATGTGTGGTGTGTGAAAAGAACAGACATGCAATGACACTAGGTGGATCCATGTGTGGTTTGTTTAGAGGAACAGACAAGCAATGGCACTAGTTGTGGTTCATGAAAAGAACACACATGCAATGACACTGGTGGATCCATGTGTGGTTTGTGAAAAGAACAGACATGCAATGACTCTAGGTGGATCCATGTGTGGTTTGTTTAGAGGAACAGACATGCAATGACACTAGGTGGATCCATGTGTGGTTCGTTTAGAAGAACAGACATGCACTGACTCTAGTTGTGGTTCATGAAAAGAACACACATGCAATGACACAGGTGGATCCATGTGTGGTTTGTGAAAAGAACAGACATGCAATCACACTAGGTGGATCCATGTGTGGTTTTTTTAGAGGAACAGACATGCAATGACACTGGGTGGATCCATGTGTGGTTTGTTTAGAAGAACACACATGCAATGACTCTAGTTGTGGTTGATGAAAAGAACACACATGCAATGACACTGGTGGATCCATGTGTGGTTTGTTTAGAGGAAAATACATGCAATCACACTGGGTGGATCCATCTGTGGTTGGTTTAGAAGAACACACATGCAATGACTCTAGTTGTGGTTCATGAAAAGAACACATGCAATGACACTGGTGGATCCATGTGTGGTTCATGAAAAGAACATACATGAAATGACACTGGGTGGATCCATGTGTGGTTTGTTTAGAGGAACAGACATGCAATGACACTGGGTGTGGTTCATGAGAATAACACACATGCAATGACACTGGTGCATCCTTGTGTGGTTTGTGAGAAGAACATACATGCAATGACACTCGCTGTGCATGAGAAGAACACACATGCAATGACACTGGTGGATCCATGTGTGGTTTGTTTAGAGGAACAGACATGCAATCACACTGGGTGTGGTTCATGAGAAGAACAGACATGCAATGACACTGGTGGATCCATATGTGGTTTGTGGAAGGAACACATATGCAATGACTCTATCTATGGTTCATGAAAAGAACAAACACGCAATCACACTAGGTGGATCCATGTGTGGTTCATGAAAAGAACAAACATGCAATGACATTGGGTGGATCCATGTGTGGTTTGTGAAAAGAACAGACATGTGATCACACTAGGTGGATCCATGTGTGGTTTGTTACAGGAACAGACCTGCAATCACACTAGTTGGATCCATGTGTGGTTTGTTTAGAAGAACACACATGCAATGACTCTAGTTGTGGTTCATGAGAAGAACACACATGCAATGACACTAGTGGATCTATGTGTGGTTCATTAAAAGAACAGACATGCAATCACACTAGGTGGATCCATGTGTGGTTTGTTTAGAGGAATAGACATGAATTGACACTGGGTGGATCAATGTGTGGTTTGTTTAGAAGAATAGACATGCAATGACTCTAGTCGTGGTTCATGAAAAGAGCACAATGTAATGACACTAGTGGATCCATGTGTGGTTCATGAAAAGAACAGACATGCAATGACACTTGGGGGATCCATGTGTGGTTTGTTTGGAGGAAAAGACATGCAATGACACTTGGTGGATCCATGTGTGGTTTGTTTAGAAGAACAAACATGCAATGACTCTAGTTGTGGTTCATGAAAGGAACAGACATGCAATGACTCTAGTGGATCCATGTGTGGTGTGTGAAAAGAACAGACATGCAATGACACTAGGTGGATCCATGTGTGGTTTGTTTAGAGGAATAGACATGCAATGACACTAGTTGTGGTTCATGAAAAGAACACACATGCAATGACACAGGTGGATCCATGTGTGGTTTGTGAAAAGAACAGACATGCAAGTACACTAGGTGGATCCATGTGTGGTTTGTTTAGAGGAACAGACATGCAATGACACTGGGTGGATCCATGTGTGGTTTGTTTAGAAGAACACACATGCAATGACTCTAGTTGTGGTTCATGAAAAGAACACACATGCAATGACACAGGTGGATCCATGTGTGGTTCATGAAAAGAACATACATGCAATGACACTGGGTGTATCCATGTGTGGTTTGTTTAGAGGAACATACATGCAATGACACTGGGTGTGGTTCATGAGAAGAACACACATGCAATGACACTGGTGCATCCTTGTGTGGTTTGTGAGAAGAACATACATGCAATGACACTGGCTGTGCATGAGAAGAACACACATGCAATGACACTGGTGGATCCATGTGTGGTTTGTTTAGAGGAACAAGCATGCAATCACACTGGGTGTGGTTCATGAGAAGAACAGACATGCAATGACACTGGTGGATCCATATGTGGTTTGTAGAAGGAACACATATGCAATGACTCTACCTGTGGTTCGTGAAAATAAGAAACATGCAATCACACTAGGTGGATCCATGTGTGGTTCATGAAAAGAACAGACATGCAATGACATTGGGTGGATCCATGTGTGGTTTGTGAAAAGAACAGACATGCGATCACACTAGGTGGATCCATGTGTGGTTAGTTAGAGGAACAGACCTACAATCACACTAGTTGGATCCATGTGTGGTTTGTTTAGAAGAACACACATGCAATGACTCTAGTTGCGGTTCATGAGAAGAACACACATGCACTAACACTGGTGGATGTATGTGTGGTTCATGAAAAGAACAAACATGCAATCACACTAGGTAGATCCATGTGTGGTTTGTTTAGAGGAATAGACATGAATTGACACTGGGTGGATCAATGTGTGGTTTGTTTAGAAGAACAGACATGCAATGACTCTAGTTGTGGTTCATGAAAAGATTGCACATGCAATGACACTGGTGGATCCATGTGTGGTTCATGAAAAGAACAGACATGCAATGACAGTTGGTGGATCCATGTGTGGTTTGTTTGGAGGAAAAGACATGCAATGACACTGGGTGCATCCATGTGTGGTTTGTTTAGAAGAACAGACATGCAATGACTCTAGTTGTGGTTCATGAAAAGAACAGACATGCAATGACACTAGTGGATCCATGTGTGGTGTGTGAAAAGAACAGACATGCAATGACACTAGGTGGATCCATGTGTGGTTTGTTTAGAGGAACAGACATGCAATGACACTAGTTGTGGTTCATGAAAAGAATACACATGCAATGACACTAGTGGATCCATGTGTGGTTTGTGAAAAGAACAGACATGCAATGACTCTAGGTGGATCCATGTGTGGTTTGTTTAGAGGAACAGATATGCAATGACACTAGGTGGATCCATGTGTGGTTTGTTTAGAAGAACAGACATGCAGTGACTCTAGTTGTGGTTCATGAAAAGAACACACATGCAATGACACAGGTGGATCCATGTGTGGTTTGTGAAAAGAACAGACATGCAATCACACTAGGTGGATCCATGTGTGGTTTGTTTAGAGGAACAGACATGCAATAACACTCGGTGGATCCATGTGTGGTTTGTTTAGAAGAACAGACATGCAATGACTCTAGTTGTGGTTCATGAAAAGAACACACATGCAATGACACTGGTGGATCCATGTGTGGTTCATGAAGAGAACAGACATGCAATGACACTGGGTGGATCCATGTGTGGTTTGTTTAGAGGAACAGACATGCAATGACACTGGATGTGGTTCATGAGAAGAAGAAACATGCAATGACACTGGTGCATCCTTGTGTGGTTTGTGAGAAGAACATACATGCAATGACACTGGCTGTGCATGAGAAGAACACACATACAATGACACTGGTGGATCCATGTGTGGTTTGTTTAGAGGAACAAACATGCAATCACCCTGGGTGTGGTTCATGAGAAGAACAGACATGCAATGACACTGGTGGATCCATATGTGGTTTGTGGAAGGAACACATATGCAATGACTCTACCTGTGGTTCATGAAAAGAACAAACATGCAATCACACTAGGTGGATCCATGTGTGGTTCATGAAAAGAACACACATGCAATGACATTGGATGGAACCATGTGTGGTTTGTGAATAGAACAGACATGCGATCACACTAGGTGGATCCATGTGTGGTTTGTTAGAGGAATAGACCCGCAATCACACTAGTTGGATCCATGTGTGGTTTGTTTAGAAGAACACACATGCAAGGACTCTAGTTGTGTTTCATGAGAAGAACACACATGCAATGACACTGGTGGATCTATGTGTGGTTCATGAAAAGAACAAACATGCAATCACGCTAGGTGGATCCATGTGTGGTTTGTTTAGAGGAATAGACATGAATTGACACTGGGTGGATCAATGTGTGGTTTGTTTAGAAGAATAGACATGCAATGACTCTAGTTGTGGTTCATGAAAAGAACACACATGCAATGACACTGGTGGATCCATGTGTGGTTCATGAAAAGAACAGACATGCAATGACACTTGGTGGATCCATGTGTGGTTTGTTTGGAGGAAAAGACATGCAATGACACTGGGTGGATCCATGTGTGTTTTCTTTAGAAGAACAGACATGCAATGACTCTAGTTGTGGTTCATGAAAAGAACAGACATGCAATGACACTAGTGGATCCATGTGTGGTTTGTGAAAAGAACAGACATGCAATGACACTAGGTGGATCTATGTGTGGTTTCTTTAGAGGAACAGACATGCAATGACACTAGTTGTGGTTCATGAAAAGAACACACATGCAATGACACTAGTGGATCCATGTGTGGTTTGTGAAAAGAACAGACATGCAATGACTCTAGGTGGATCCATGTGTGGTTTGTTTAGAGGAACAGACATGCAATGACACTAGGTGGATCCTTGTGTGGTTTGTTTAGAAGAACAGATATGAAGTGACTCTAGTTGTGGTTCATGAAAAGAACACACATGCAATGACACAGGTGGATCCATGTGTGGTTTGTGAAAAGAACAGACTTGCAATCACACTAGGTGGATCCATGTGTGTTTTGTTTAGAGGAACAGACATGCAATGACACTGGGTGGATCCATGTGTAGTTTGTTTAGAAGAACAGACATGCAATGACTCTAGTTGTGGTTCATGAAAAGAACACATATGCAATGACACTGGTGGATCCATATGTGGTTTCTGAAAAGAACACACATGCAATAACACTGGTGGATCCATGTGTGGTTCTTGAAAAGAACAGACATGCAATGACACTGGGTGGATCCATGTGTGGTTTGTTTGGAGAAACAGACATGCAATGACATTGGGTGGATCCATGTGTGGTTTGTTTAGAAGAACAGACATGCAATGACTCTAGCTATGGTTCATGAAAAGAACACACATACAATGACACTCGTGGATCCATGTGTGGTTTGTTTAGAAGAACCCAGATGCAATGACACTGGTGGATCCATGTGTGGTTCATGAAAGGAACATACATGCAATGACACTAGGTGGATCCATGTGTGGTTTGTTTAGAGGAACATGCATGCAATGACACTGGGTGTGGTTCATGAGAAGAACACACATGCAATGACACTGGTGCATCCTTGTGTGGTTTGTGAGAAGAACATACATGCAATGACACTGGTTGTGCATGAGAAGAACACACATGCAATGACACTGGTGGATACATGTGTGGTTTGTTTAGAGGAACAGACATGCAATCACACTGGGGGTGGTTCATGAGAAGAACAGACATGCAATGACACTGGTGGATCCATATGTGGTTTGTGGAAGGAACACATATGCAATGACTCTACCTGTGGTTCATGAAAAGAACAAACATGCAATCACACTAGGTGGATCCATGTGTGGTTCATGAAAAGAACACACATGCAATGACATTGGATGGATCCATGTGTGGTTTGTGAATAGAACAGACATGCGATCACACTAGGTGGATCCATGTGTGGTTTGTTAGAGGAATAGACCCGCAATCACACTAGTTGGATCCATGTGTGGTTTGTTTAGAAGAACACACATGCAAGGACTCTAGTTGTGTTTCATGAGAAGAACACACATGCAATGACACTGGTGGATCTATGTGTGGTTCATGAAAAGAACAAACATGCAATCACACTAGGTGGATCCATGTGTGGTTTGTTTAGAGGAATAGACATGAATTGACACTGGGTGGATCAATGTGTGGTTTGTTTAGAAGAATAGACATGCAATGACTCTAGTTGTGGTTCATGAAAAGAACACACATGCAATGACACTGGTGGATCCATGTGTGGTTCATGAAAAGAACAGACATGCAATGACACTTGGTGGATCCATGTGTGGTTTGTTTGGAGGAAAAGACATGCAATGACACTGGGTGGATCCATGTGTGTTTTTTTAGAAGAACAGACATGCAATGACTCTAGTTGTGGTTCATGAAAAGAACAGACATGCAATGACACTAGTGGATCCATGTGTGGTTTGTGAAAAGAACAGACATGCAATGACACTAGGTGGATCTATGTGTGGTTTCTTTAGAGGAACAGACATGCAATGACACTAGTTGTGGTTCATGAAAAGAACACACATGCAATGACACTAGTGGATCCATGTGTGGTTTGTGAAAAGAACAGACATGCAATGACTCTAGGTGGATCCATGTGTGGTTTGTTTAGAGGAACAGACATGCAATGACACTAGGTGGATCCTTGTGTGGTTTGTTTAGAAGAACAGATATGAAGTGACTCTAGTTGTGGTTCATGAAAAGAACACACATGCAATGACACAGGTGGATCCATGTGTGGTTTGTGAAAAGAACAGACTTGCAATCACACTAGGTGGATCCATGTGTGGTTTGTTTAGAGGAACATACATGCAATGACACTGGGTGGATCCATGTGTAGTTTGTTTAGAAGAACAGACATGCAATGACTCTAGTTGTGGTTCATGAAAAGAACACATATGCAATGACACTGGTGGATCCATATGTGGTTTCTGAAAAGAACACACATGCAATAACACTGGTGGATCCATGTGTGGTTCTTGAAAAGAACAGACATGCAATGACACTGGGTGGATCCATGTGTGGTTTGTTTGGAGAAACAGACATGCAATGACATTGGGTGGATCCATGTGTGGTTTGTTTAGAAGAACAGACATGCAATGACTCTAGCTGTGGTTCATGAAAAGAACACACATACAATGACACTCGTGGATCCATGTGTGGTTTGTTTAGAAGAACCCACATGCAATGACACTGGTGGATCCATGTGTGGTTCATGAAAGGAACATACATGCAATGACACTAGGTGGATCCATGTGTGGTTTGTTTAGAGGAACATGCATGCAATGACATTGGGTGTGGTTCATGAGAAGAACACACATGCAATGACACTGGTGCATCCTTGTGTGGTTTGTGAGAAGAACATACATGCAATGACACTGGTTGTGCATGAGAAGAACACACATGCAATGACACTGGTGGATACATGTGTGGTTTGTTTAGAGGAACAGACATGCAATCACACTGGGGGTGGTTCATGAGAAGAACAGACATGCAATGACACTGGTGGATCCATATGTGGTTTGTGGAAGGAACACATATGCAATGACTCTACCTGTGATTCATGAAAAGAACAAACATGCAATCACACTAGGTGGATCCATGTGTGGTTCATGAAAAGAATAGACATGCAATGACATTGGGTGGATCCATGTGTGGTTTGTGAAAAGAATAGACATGTGATCACACTAGGTGGATCCATGTGTGGTTTGTTAGAGGAATAGACCTACAATCACACTAGTTGGATCCAGGTGTGGTTTGTTTAGAAGAACACACATGCAATGACTCTAGTTGTGGTTCATGAGAAGAACACACACGCAATGACACTAGTGGATCTATGTGTGGTTCATGAAAAGAACAAACATGTAATCACACTAGGTGGATCCATCTGTGGTTTGTTTAGAGGAACAGACATGAATTGACACTGGGTGGATCAATGTGTGGTTTGTTTAGAAGAACAGACATGCAATGAATCTAGTTGTGGTTCATGAAAATAACACACATGCAATGACACTGGTGGATCCATGTGTGGTTCATGAAAAGAACAGACGTGCAATGACACTTGGTGGATCCATGTGTGGTTTGTTTGGAGGAAAAGACATGCAATGACACTGGGTGGATCCATGTGTGGTTTGTTTAGAAGAACAGACATGCAATGACTCTAGTTGTGGTTCATGAAAAGAACAGACATGCAATAACACTAGTGGATCCATGTGTGGTGTGTGAAAATAATAGACATGCAATTACACTAGGTTGATCCATGTGTGGTTTGTTTAGAGGAACAGACAAGCAATGCCACTAGTTGTGGTTCATGAAAAGAACACACATGCAATGACACTGGTGGATCCATGTGTGGTTTGTGAAAAGAACAGACATGCAATGACTCTAGGTGGATCCATGTGTGGTTTGTTTAGAGGAACAGACATGCAATGACACTAGGTGGATCCATGTGTGGTTCGTTTAGAAGAACAGACATGCACTGACTCTAGTTGTGGTTCATGAAAAGAACACACATGCAATGACACAGGTGGATCCATGTGTGGTTTGTGAAAAGAACAGACATGCAATCACACTAGGTGGATCCATGTGTGGTTTGTTTAGAGGAACAGACATGCAATGACACTGGGTGGATCCATGTGTGGTTTGTTTAGAAGAACACACATGCAATGACTCTAGTTGTGGTTCATGAAAAGAACACACATGCAATGACACTGGTGGATCCATGTGTGGTTTGTTTTGAGGAACATATATGCAATCACACTGGGTGGATCCATTTGTGGTTTGTTTAGAAGAACACACATGCAATGACTCTAGTTGTGGTTCATGAAAAGAACACACATGCAATGACACTGGTGGATCCATGTGTGGTTCATGAAAAGAACATACAGGCAATGACACTGGGTGGATCTATGTGTGGTTTGTTTAGAGGAACAGACATGCAATGACACTGGGTGTGGTTCATGAGAAGAACACACATGCAATGACACTGGTGCATCCTTGTGTGGTTTGTGACAAGAACATACATGCAATGACACTGGCTGTGCATGAGAAGAACACACATGCAATGACACTGGTGGATCCATGTGTGGCTTGTTTAGAGGAACAGACATGCAATCACACTGGGTGTGGTTCATGAGAAGAACAGACATGCAATGACACTGGTGGATCCATATGTGGTTTGTGGAAGGAACACATATGCAATGACTTTACCTGTGGTTCATGAAAAGAACAAACATGCAATCACACTAGGTGGATCCATGTGTGGTTCATGAAAAGAACAAACATGCAATGACATTGGGTAGATCCATGTGTGGTTTGTGAAAAGAATAGACATGTGATCACACTTGGTGGATCCATGTGTGGTTTGTTTGAGGAACAGACCTGCAATCACACTAGTTGGATCCATGTGTGGTTTGTTTAGAAGAACACACAAGCAATGACTCTAGTTGTGGTTCATGAGAAGAACACACATGCAATGACACTGGTGGATCTATGTGTGGTTCATGAAAAGAATAGACATGCAATCACACTAGGTGGATCCATGTGTGGTTTGTTTTGAGGAATAGACATGAATTGACACTGGGTGGATCAATGTGTGGTTTGTTTAGAAGAACAGACATGCAATGACTCTAGTCGTGGTTCATGAAAAGAACACACATGCAATGACACTGGTGGATCCATGTGTGGTTCATGAAAAGAACAGACATGCAATGACACTGGGTGGATCCATGTGTGGTTTGTTTAGAAGAACAGACATGCAATGACTCTAGTTGTGGTTCATGAAAAGAACAGACATGCAATGACACTAGTGGATCCATGTGTGGTGTGTGAAAAGAACAGACATGCAATGCCACTAGGTGGATCCATGTGTGGTTTGTTTAGAGGCACAGACATGCAATGACACTAGTTGTGGTTCATGAAAAGAACACATATGCAATGACACAGGTGGATCCATGTGTGGGTTGTGAAAAGAACAGACATGCAATCACACTAGGTGGATCCATGTGTGGTTTGTTTAGAGGAACATACATGCAATGACACTCGGTGGATCCATGTGTGATTTATTTAGAAGAACACACATGCAATGACTCTAGTTGTGGTTCATGAAAAGAACACACATGCAATAACACTGGTGGATCCATGTGTGGTTCATGAAAAGAACATACATGCAATGACACTGGGTGTATCCATGTGTGGTTTGTTTAGAGGAACAGACAAGCAATAACACTGGCCGTGGTTCATGAGAAGAACACACATGCAATGACACTGGTGCATCCTTGTGTGGTTTGTGAGAAGAACATACCTGCAATGACAGTGGCTGTGCATGAGAAGAACACACATGCAATGACACTGGTGGATCCATGTGTGGTTTGTTTAGAGGAACAGGCATGCAATCACACTGGGTGTGGTTCATGAGAATAACATACATGCAATGACACTAGTGGATCCATATGTGGTTTGTGCAAGGAACACATATGCAATGACTCTACCTGTGGTTCATGAAAAGAACAAACATGCAATCACACTAGGTGGATCCATGTGTGGTTCATGAAAAGAACAGACATGCAATGACATTGGGTGGATCCATGTGTGGTTTGTGAAAAGAACAGACATGCGATCACACTAGGTGGATCCATGTGTGGTTTGTTAGAGGAACAGACCTGCAATCACACTAGTTGGATCCATGTGTGGTTTGTTTAGAAGAACACACATGCAATGACTCTAGTTGTGGTTCATGAGAAGAACACACATGCACTAACACTGGTGGATCTATGTGTGGTTCAAGAAAAGAACAGACATGCAATCACACTAGGTGGATCCATGTGTGGTTTGTTTAGAGGAATAGACTTGAATTGACACTAGGTGGATCCATGTGTGGTTTGTTTAGAGGAATAGACATGAATTAACACTGGGTGGATCAATGTGTGGTTTGTTTAGAAGAACAGACATGCAATGACTCTAGTCGTGGTTCATGAAAAGAACACACATGCAATGACACTGGTGGATCCATGTGTGGTTCATGAAAAGAACAGACATGCAATGACACTTGGTGGATCCATGTGTGGTTTGTTTGGAGGAAAAGACATGCAATGACACTGGGTGGATCCATGTGTGGTTTGTTTAGAAGAACACACATGCAATGACTCTAGTTGTGGTTCATGAAAAGAACACACAGGCAATGACACTGGTGGATCCATGTGTGGTTTGTTTAGAGGAACATACATGCAATCACACTTGGTGGATCCATCTGTGGTATATTTAGAAGAACACACATGCAATGACTCTAGTTGTGGTTCATGAAAAGAACACACATGCAATGACACTGGTGGATCCACGTGTGGTTCATGAAAAGAACATACATGCAATGACACTGGGTGGATCCTTGTGTGGTTTGTTTAGAGGAACAGACATGCAATGACACTGGGTGTGGTTCATGAGAAGAACACACATGCAATGACACTGGTGCATCCTTGTGTGGTTTGTGAGAAGAACATACATGCAATGACACTGGCTGTGCATGAGAAGAACACACATGCAATGACACTGGTGGATCCATGTGCGGCTTGTTTAGAGGAACAGACATGCAATCCCACTAGGTGTGGTTCATGAGAAGAACAGACATGCAATGACACTGGTGGATCCATATGTGGTTTGTGGAAGGAACACATATGCAATGACTCTACCTGTGGTTCATGAAAAGAACAAACATGCAATCACACTAGGTGGATCCATGTGTGGTTCATGAAAAGAACAAACATGCAATGACATTGGGTGGATCCATGTGTGGTTTGTGAAAAGAACAGACATGTGATCACACAAGGTGGATCCATGTGTGGTTTGTTAGAGGAACATACCTGCAATCACATTAGTTGGATCCATGTGTGGTTTGTTTAGAAGAACACACATGCAATGACTCTAGTTGTGGTTCATGAGAAGAACACACATGCAATGACACTGGTGGATCTATGTATTGTTCATGAAAAGAACAGACATGCAATCACACTAGGTGGATCCATGTGTGGTTTGTTTAGAGGAATAGACATGAATTGACACTGGGTGGATCAATGTGTGGTTTGTTTAGAAGAACAGACATGCAATGACTCTAGTCGTGGTTCATGAAAAGAACACACATGCAATGACACTGGTGGATCCATGTGTGGTTCATGAAAAGAACAGACATGCAATGACACTTGGTGGATCCATGTGTTGTTTGTTTGGAGGAAAATACATGCAATGACACTGGGTGGATCTATGTGTGGTTGTTTTAGAAGAACAGACATGCAATCACTCTAGTTGTGGTTCATGAAAAGAACAGACATGCAATGACACTGGCTGTGGTTCATGAGAAGAACACACATGCAATGACACTGGTGCATCCTTGTGTAGTTTGTGAGAAGAACATACATGCAATGACACTGGCTGTGCATGAGAAGAACACACATGCAATGACACTGGTGGATCCATGTGTGGTTTGTTTAGAGGAATAGGCATGCACTCACACTGGGTGTGGTTCATGAGAAGAACAGACATGCAATGACACTGGTGGATCCATATGTGGTTTGTGGAAGGAACACATATGCAATGACTCTGCCTGTGGTTCATGAAAAGAACAAACATGCAATCACAGTAGGTGGATCCATGTGTGGTTCATGAAAAGAACAGACATGCAATGACATTGGGTGGATCCATGTATGGTTTGTTAGAGGAACAGACCTGCAATCACACTAGTTGGATCCATGTGTGGTTTGTTTAGAAGAACACACATGCAATGACTCTAGTTGCGGTTCATGAGAAGAACACACATGTACTAACAGTGGTGGATCTATGTGTGGTTCATGAAAAGAACAGACATGCAATCACACTAGGTAGATCCATGTGTGGTTTGTTTAGAGGAATAGACATGAATTGACACTGGGTGGATCAATGTGTGGTTTGTTTAGAAGAACAGACATGCAATGACTCTAGTTGTGGTTCATGAAAAGAACACACATGAAATGACACTGGTGGATCCATGTGTGGTTCATGAAAAGAACAGACGTGCAATGACACTTGGTGGATCCATCTGTGGCTTGTTTTGAGGAAAAGACATGCAATGACACTGGGTGGATCCATGTGTGGTTTGTTTAGAAGAATAGACATGCAATGACTCTAGTTGTGGTTCATGAAAAGAACAGACATGCAATGACACTAGTGGATCCATGTGTGGTGTGTGAAAAGAACAGACATGCAATGACACTAGGTTGATCCATGTGTGGTTTGTTTAGAGGAACAGACAAGCAATGCCGCTAGTTGTGGTTCATGAAAAGAACACACATGCAATGACACTGGTGGATCCATGTGTGGTTTGTGAAAAGAACAGACATGCAATGACTCTAGGTGGATCCATGTGTGGTTTGTTTAGAGGAACAGACATGCAATGACACTAGGTGGATCCATGTGTGGTTTGTTTAGAAGAACAGACATGCAGTGACTCTAGTTGTGGTTCATGAAAAGAACACACATGCAATGACACAGGTGGATCCATGTGTGGTTTGTGAAAAGAACAGACATGCAATCACACTAGGTGGATCCATGTGTGGTTTGTTTAGAGGAACAGACATGCAATTACACTCGGTGGATCCATGTGTGGTTTGTTTAGAAGAACAGACATGCAATGACTCTAGTTGTGGTTCATGAAAAGAACACACATCCAATGACACTGGTGGATCCATGTGTGGTTCATGAAAAGAACAGGCATGCAATGACACTGGGTGGATCCATGTGTGGTTTGTTTAGAGGAACAGACATGCAATGACACTGGGTGTGGTTTATGAGAAGAACACACATGCAATGACACTGGTGCATCCTTGTGTGGTTTGTGAGAAGAACATACATGCAATGACACTGGCTGTGCATGAGAAGAACACACATGCAATGACACTGGTGGATCCATGTGTGGTTTGTTTAGAGGAACAAACATGCAATCACACTGGGTGTGGTTCATGAGAAGAACAGACATGCAATGACACTAGTGGATCCTTATGTGGTTTGTGGAAGGAACACATATGCAATGACTCTACCTGTGGTTCATGAAAAGAACAAACATGCAATCACACTAGGTGGATCCATGTGTGGTTCATGAAAAGAACACACATGCAATGACATTGGATGGATCCATGTGTGGTTTGTGAATAGAACAGACATGCGATCACACTAGGTGGATCCATGTGTGGTTTGTTAGAGGAATAGACCTGCAATCACACTAGTTGGATCCATGTGTGGTTTGTTTAGAAGAACACACATGCAATGACTCTAGTTATGGTTCATGATAAGCACACATGCAATGACACTGGTGAATCTATGTGTGGTTCATGAAAAGAACAAACATGCAATCACACTAGGTGGATCCATGTGTGGTTTGTTTAGAGGAATAGACATGAATTGACACTGGGTGGATCAATGTGTGGTTTGTTTAGAAGAATAGACATGCAATGACTCTAGTTGTGGTTCATGAAAAGAACACACATGCAATGACACTGGTGGATCCATGTGTGGTTCATGAAAAGAATAGGCATGCAATGACACTTGGTGGATCCATGTGTGGTTTGTTTGGAGGAAAAGACATGCAATGACACTAGGTGGATCCATGTGTGGTTTCTTTAGAAGAATAGACATGCAATGACTCTAGTTGTGGTTCATGAAAAGAACAGACGTGCAATGACACTAGTGGATCCATGTGTGGTTTGTGAAAAGAACAGACATGCAATGACACTAGGTGGATCTATGTGTGGTTTCTTTAGAGGAACAGACATGCAATGACACTAGTTGTGGTTCATGAAAAGAACACACATGCAATGACACTGGTGGATCCATGTGTGGTTTGTGAAAAGAACACACATGCAATGACTCTAGGTGGATCCATGTGTGGTTTGTTTAGAGGAACAGACATGCAATGACACTAGGTGGATCCTTGTGTGGTTTGTTTAGACGAACAGACATGCAGTGACTCTAGTTGTGGTTCATGAAAAGAACACACATGCAATGACACAGGTGGATCCATGTGTGGTTTGTGAAAAGAACAGACATGCAATCACACTAGGTGGATCCATGTGTGGTTTGTTTAGAGGAACAGACATGCAATGACACTGGGTGGATCCATGTGTGGTTTGTTTAGAAGAACAGACATGCAATGACTCTAGTTGTGGTTCATGAAAAGAACACATATGCAATGACACTGGTGGATCCATATGTGGTTTGTGAAAAGAAAACACATGCAATAACACTGGTGGATCCATGTGTGGTTCTTGAAAAGAACAGACATGCAATGACACTGGGTGGATCCATGTGTGGTTTGTTTGGAGAAACAGACATGCAATGACACTGGGTGGATCAATGTGTGGTTTGTTTAGAAGAACAGACATGCAATGACTCTAGTTGTGGTTCATGAAAAGAACACACATGCAATGACACTGGTGGATCCATGTGTGGTTCATGAAAAGAACAGACGTGCAATGACACTTGGTGGATCCATGTGTGCTTTGTTTGGAGGAAAAGACATGCAATGACACTGGGTGGATCCATGTGTGGTTTGTTTAGAAGAACAGACATGCAATGACTCTAGTTGTGGTTCATGAAAAGAACAGACATGCAATGACACTAGTGGATCCATGTGTGGTGTGTGAAAAGAACAGACATGCAATGACACTAGGTTGATCCATGTGTGGTTTGTTTAGAGGAACAGACAAGCAATGCCACTAGTTGTGGTTCATGAAAAGAACACACATGCAATGACACTGGTGGATCCATGTGTGGTTTGTGAAAAGAATAGACATGCAATGACTCTAGGTGGATCCATGTGTGGTTTGTTTAGAGGAACAGGCATGCAATGAAACTAGGTGGATCCATGTGTGGTTTGTTTAGAAGAACAGACATGCACTGACTCTAGTTGTGGTTCATGAAAAGAACACACATGCAATGACACAGGTGGATCCATGTGTGGTTTGTGAAAAGAACAGACATGCAATCACACTAGGTGGATCCATGTGTGGTTTGTTTAGAGGAACAGACATGCAATGACACTGGGTGGATCCATGTGTGGTTTGTTTAGAAGAACACACATGCAATGACTCTAGTTGTGGTTCATGAAAAGAACACACATGCAATGAGACTGGTGGATCCATGTTTGGTTTGTTTAGAGGAACATACATGCAATCACACTGGGTGGATCCATATGTGGTTTGTTTAGAAGAACACACATGCAATGAGTCTAGTTGTGGTTCATGAAAAGAACACACATGCAATGACACTGGTGGATCCATGTGTGGTTCATGAAAAGAACATACAGACAATGACACTGGGTGGATCCATGTGTGGTTTGTTTAGAGGAACAGACATGCAATGACACTGGGTGTGGTTCATGAGAAGAACACACATGCAATGACACTGGTGCATCCTTGTGTGGTTTGTGAGAAGAACATACATGCAATGACACTGGCTGTGCATGAGAAGAACACACATACAATGACACTGGTGGATCCATGTGTGGTTTGTTTAGAGGAACAGACATGCAATCCCACTAGGTGTGGTTCATGAGAAGAACAGACATGCAATGACACTGGTGGATCCATATGTGGTTTGTGGAAGGAACACATATGCAATGACTCTACCTGTGGTTCATGAAAAGAACAAACATGCAATCACACTAGGTGGATCCATGTGTGGTTCATGAAAAGAACAAACATGCAGTGACATTGGGTGGATCCATGTGTGGTTTGTGAAAAGAACAGACATGTGATCACACTAGGTGGATCCATGTGTGGTTTGTTAGAGGAACAGACCTGCAATCACACTAGTTGGATCCATGTGTGGTTTGTTTAGAAGAACACACATGCAATGACTCTAGTTGTGGTTCATTAGAAGAACACACATGCAATGACACTGGTGGATCTATGTGTGGTTCATGAAAAGAACAGACATGCAATCACACTAGGTGGATCCATGTGTGGTTTGTTTAGAGGAATAGACATGAATTGACACTGGGTGGATCAATGTGTGGTTTGTTTAGAAGAACAGACATGCAATGACTCTAGTCGTGGTTCATGAAAAGAACACACATGCAATGACACTGGTGGATCCATGTGTGGTTCATGAAAAGAACAGACATGCAATGACATTTGGTGGATCCATGTGTTGTTTGTTTGGAGGAAAATACATGCAATGACACTGGGTGGATCTATGTGTGGTTGTTTTAGAAGAACACACATGCAATGACACTAGTTGTGGTTCATGAAAAGAACAGACATGCAATGACACTGGCTGTGGTTCATGAGAAGAACACACATGCAATGACACTGGTGAATCCTTGTGTAGTTTGTGAGAAGAACATACATGCAATGACACTGGCTGTGCATGAGAAGAACACACATGCAATGACACTGGTGGATCCATGTGTGGTTTGTTTAGAGGAATAGGCATGCACTCACACTGGGTGTGGTTCATGAGAAGAACAGACATGCAATGACACTGGTGCATCCATATGTGGTTTGTGGAAGGAACACATATGCAATGACTCTGCCTGTGGTTCATGAAAAGAACAAACATGCAATCACAGTAGGTGGATCCATGTGTGGTTTATGAAAAGAACAGACATGCAATGACATTGGGTGGATCCATGTAAGGTTTGTTAGAGGAACAGACCTACAATCACACTAGTTGGATCCATGTGTGGTTTGTTTAGAAGAACACACATGCAATGACTCTAGTTGTGGTTCATGAGAAGAACACACATGTACTAACACTGGTGGATCTATGTGTGGTTCATGAAAAGAACAGACATGCAATCACACTAGGTAGATCCATGTGTGGTTTGTTTAGAGGAATAGACATGAATTGACACTGGGTGGATCAATGTGTGGTTTGTTTAGAAGAACAGACATGCAATGACTCTAGTTGTGGTTCATGAAAAGAACACACATGAAATGACACTGGTGGATCCATGTGTGGTTCATGAAAAGAACAGACGTGCAATGACACTTGGTGGATCCATCTGTGGTTTGTTTTGAGGAAAAGACATGCAATGACACTGGGTGGATCCATGTGTGGTTTGTTTAGAAGAATAGACATGCAATGACTCTAGTTGTGGTTCATGAAAAGAACAGACATGCAATGACACTAGTGGATCCATGTGTGGTGTGTGAAAAGAACAGACATGCAATGACACTAGGTTGATCCATGTGTGGTTTGTTTAGAGGAACAGACAAGCAATGCCACTAGTTGTGGTTCATGAAAAGAACACACATGCAATGACACTGGTGGATCCATGTGTGGTTTGTGAAAAGAACAGACATGCAATGACTCTAGGTGGATCCATGTGTGGTTTGTTTAGAGGAACAGACATGCAATGACACTAGGTGGATCCATGTGTGGTTTGTTTAGAAGAACAGACATGCAGTGACTCTAGTTGTGGTTCATGAAAAGAACACACATGCAATGACACAGGTGGATCCATGTGTGGTTTGTGAAAAGAACAGACATGCAATCACACTAGGTGGATCCATGTGTGGTTTGTTTAGAGGAACAGACATGCAATGACACTCGGTGGATCCATGTGTGGTTTGTTTAGAAGAACAGACATGCAATGACTCTAGTTGTGGTTCATGAAAAGAACACACATGCAATGACACTGGTGGATCCATGTGTGGTTCATGAAAAGAACAGACATGCAATGACACTGGGTGGATCCATGTGTGGTTTGTTTAGAGGAACAGACATGCAATGACACTGGGTGTGGTTCATGAGAAGAAAACACATGCAATGACACTGGTGCATCCTTGTGTGGTTTGTGAGAAGAACATACATGCAATGACACTGGCTGTGCATGAGAAGAAGACACATGCAATGACACTGGTGGATCCATGTGTGGTTTGTTTAGAGGAACAAACATGCAATCACACTGGGTGTGGTTCATGAGAAGAACAGACATGCAATGACACTGGTGGATCCATATGTGGTTTGTGGAAGGAACACATATGCAATGACTCTACCTGTGGTTCATGAAAAGAACAAACATGCAATCACACTAGGTGGATCCATGTGTGGTTCATGAAAAGAACACACATGCAATGACATTGGATGGATCCATGTGTGGTTTGTGAATAGAACAGACATGCGATCACACTAGGTGGATCCATGTGTGGTTTGTTAGAGGAATAGACCTGCAATCACACTAGTTGGATCCATGTGTGGTTTGTTTAGAAGAACACACATGCAATGACTCTAGTTGTGGTTCATGATAAGCACACATGCAATGACACTGGTGAATCTATGTGTGGTTCATGAAAAGAACAAACATGCAATCACACTAGGTGGATCCATGTGTGGTTTGTTTAGAGGAATAGACATGAATTGACACTGGGTGGATCAATGTGTGGTTTGTTTAGAAGAATAGACATGCAATGACTCTAGTTGTGGTTCATGAAAAGAACACACATGCAATGACACTGGTGGATCCATGTGTGGTTCATGAAAAGAACAGACATGCAATGACACTTGGTGGATCCATGTGTGGTTTGTTTGGAGGAAAAGACATGCAATGACACTGGGTGGATCCATGTGTGGTTTCTTTAGAAGAATAGACATGCAATGACTCTAGTTGTGGTTCATGAAAAGAAGAGACATGCAATGACACTAGTGGATCCATGTGTGGTTTGTGAAAAGAACAGACATGCAATGACACTAGGTGGATCTATGTGTGGTTTCTTTAGAGGAACAGACATGCAATGACACTAGTTGTGGTTCATGAAAAGAACACACATGCAATGACACTGGTGGATCCATGTGTGGTTTGTGAAAAGAACAGACATGCAATGACTCTAGGTGGATCCATGTGTGGTTTGTTTAGAGGAAAAGACATGCAATGACACTAGGTGGATCCTTGTGTGGTTTGTTTAGAAGAACAGACATGCAGTGACTCTAGTTGTGGTTCATGAAAGGAACACACATGCAATGACACAGGTGGATCCATGTGTGGTTTGTGAAAAGAACAGACATGCAATCACACTAGGTGGATCCATGTGTGGTTTGTTTAGAGGAACAGACATGCAATGACACTAGGTGGATCCATGTGTGGTTTGTTTAGAAGAACAGACATGCAATGACTCTAGTTGTGGTTCATGAAAAGAACACATATGCAATGACACTGGTGGATCCATATGTGGTTTGTGAAAAGAAAACACATGCAATAACACTGGTGGATCCATGTGTGGTTCTTGAAAAGAACAGACATGCAATGACACTGGGTGGATCCATGTGTGGTTTTTTTGGAGAAACAGACATGCAATGACACTGGGTGGATCAATGTGTGGTTTGTTTAGAAGAACAGACATGCAATGACTCTAGTTGTGGTTCATGAAAAGAATACACATGCAATGACACTGGTGGATCCATGTGTGGTTCATGAAAAGAACAGACGTGCAATGACACTTGGTGGATCCATGTGTGCTTTGTTTGGAGGAAAAGACATGCAATGACACTGGGTGGATCCATGTGTGGTTTGTTTAGAAGAATAGACATGCAATGACTCTAGTTGTGGTTCATGAAAAGAACAGACATGCAATGACACTAGTGGATCCATGTGTGGTGTGTGAAAAGAACAGACATGCAATGACACTAGGTTGATCCATGTGTGGTTTGTTTAGAGGAACAGACAAGCAATGCCACTAGTTGTGGTTCATGAAAAGAACACACATGCAATGACACTGGTGGATCCATGTGTGGTTTGTGAAAAGAATAGACATGCAATGACTCTAGGTGGATCCATGTGTGGTTTGTTTAGAGGAACAGACATGCAATGACACTAGGTGGATCCATGTGTGGTTTGTTTAGAAGAACAGACATGCACTGACTCTAGTTGTGGTTCATGAAAAGAACACACATGCAATGACACATGTGGATCCATGTGTGGTTTGTGAAAAGAACAGACATGCAATCACACTAGGTGGATCCATGTGTGGTTTGTTTAGAGGAACAGACATGCAATGACACTGGGTGGATCCATGTGTGGTTTGTTTAGAAGAACACACATGCAATGACTCTAGTTGTGGTTCATGAAAAGAACACACATGCAATGACACTGGTGGATCCATGTTTGGTTTGTTTAGAGGAACATACATGCAATCACACTGGGTGGATCCATATGTGGTTTGTTTAGAAGAACACACATGCAATGAGTCTAGTTGTGGTTCATGAAAAGAACACACATGCAATGACACTGGTGGATCCATGTGTGGTTCATGAAAAGAACATACAGGCAATGACACTGGGTGGATCCATGTGTGGTTTGTTTAGAGGAACAGACATGCAATGACACTGGGTGTGGTTCATGAGAAGAACACACATGCAATGACACTGGTGCATCCTTGTGTGGTTTGTGAGAAGAACATACATGCAATGACACTGGCTGTGCATGAGAAGAACACACATGCAATGACATGGTGGATCCATGTGTGGCTTGTTTAGAGGAACAAACATGCAATCACACTGGGTGTGGTTCATGAGAAGAACAGACATGCAATGACACTGGTGGATCCATATGTGGTTTGTGGAAGGAACACATATGCAATGACTCTACCTGTGGTTCATGAAAAGAACAAACATGCAATCACACTAGGTGGATCCATGTGTGGTTCATGAAAAGAACAAACATGCAATGACATTGGGTTGATCCATGTGTGGTTTGTGAAAAGAACAGACATGTGAAAACACGAGGTGGATCCATGTGTGGTTTGTTAGAGGAACAGACCTGCAATCACACTAGTTGGATCCATGTGTGGTTTGTTTAGAAGAACACACATGCAATGACTCTAGTTGTGGTTCATGAGAAGAACACACATGCAATGACATTGGTGGATCTATGTGTTTTCCATGAAAAGAACAGACATGCAATCACACTAGGTGGATCCATGTGTGGTTCATGAAAAGAACAGACATGCAATCACACTAGGTAGATCCATGTGTGGTTTGTTTAGAGGAATAGACATGAATTGACACTGGGTGGATCAATGTGTGGTTTGTTTAGAAGAACAGACATGCAATGACATTGGGTGGATCCATGTGTGGTTCATGAAAAGAATAGACATGCAATGACATTGGGTGGATCCATGTGTGGTTTGTGAAAAGAACAGACATGTGATCACACTAGGTGGATCCATGTGTGGTTTGTTAGAGGAATAGACCTGCAATCACACTAGTTGGATCCATGTGTCGTTTGTTTAGAAGAACACACATGCAATGACTCTAGTTGTGGTTCATGAAAATAACATACATGCAATGACACTAGTGGATCCATGTGTGGTGTGTGAAAAGAACAGACATGCAATGACACTAGGTTGATCCATGTGTGGTTTGTTTAGAGGAACAGACAAGCAATGCCACTAGTGGTGGTTCATGAAAAGAACACACATGCAATGACACTGCTGAATCCATGTGTGGTTTGTGAAAAGAATAGACATGCAATGACTCTAGGTGGATCCATGTGTGGTTTGTTTAGAGGAACAGACATGCAATGACACTAGGTGGATCCATGTGTGGTTTGTTTAGAAGAACAGACATGCACTGGCTCTAGTTGTGGTTCATGAAAAGAACACACATGCAATGACACAGGTGGATCCATGTGTGGTTTGTGAAAAGAACAGACATGCAATCACACTAGGTGGATCCATGTATGGTTTGTTTAGAGGAATAGACATGCAATGACACTGGGTGGATCCATGTGTGGTTTGTTTAGAAGAACACACATGCAATGACTCTAGTTGTGGTTCATGAAAAGAACACACATGCAATGACACTGGTGGATCCTTGTGTGGTTTGTTTAGAGGAACATACATGCAATCACACTAGGTGGATCCATCTGTGGTTTGTTTAGAAGAACACACATGCAATGACTCTAGTTGTGGTTCATGAAAAGAACACACATGCAATGACACTGGTGGATCCATGTGTGGTTCATGAAAAGAACATACATGCAATGACACTGGGTGGATCCATGTGTGGTTTGTTTAGAGGAACAGACATGCAATGACACTAGGTGTGGTTCATGAGAAGAACACACATGCAATGACACTGGTGCATCCTTGTGTGGTTTGTGAGAAGAACATACATGCAATGACACTGGCTGTGCATGAGAACAACACACATGCAATGACACTGGTGGATCCATGTGTGGCTTGTTTAGTGGAACAGACATGCAATCACACTGGGTGTGGTTCATGAGAAGAACAGACATGCAATGACACTGGTGGATCCATATGTGGTTTGTGGAAGGAACACATATGGAATGACTCTACCTGTGGTTCATGAAAAGAACAAACATGCAATCACACTAGGTGGATCCATGTGTGGTTCATGAAAAGAACAAACATGCAATGACATTGGGTAGATCGATGTGTGGTTTGTGAAAATAATAGACATGTGATCACACTAGGTAAATCCATGTGTGGTTTGTTAGAGGAACAAACCTGCAATCACACTAGTTGGATCCATGTGTGGTTTGTTTAGAAGAACACACATGCAATGACTCTAGTTGTGGTTCATGAGAAGAACATACATGCAATCACACTGGTGGATCTATGTGTGGTTCATGAAAAGAACAGACATGCAATCACACTAGGTGGATCCATGTGTGGTTTGTTTAGAGGAATAGACATGAATTGACACTGGATGGATCAATGTTTGGTTTGTTTAGAAGAACAGACATGCAATGACTCTAGTCGTGGTTCATGAAAAGAACACACATGCAATGACACTGGTGGATCCATGTGAGGTTCATGAAAAGAACAGACATGCAATGACACTTGGTGGATCCATGTGTGGTTTGTTTGGAGGAAAAGACATGCAATGACACTGGGTGGATCCATGTGTGGTTTGTTTAGAAGAACAGACATGCAATGACTCTAGTTGTGGTTCATGAAAAGAACAGACTTGCAATGACACTAGTGGATCCATGTGTGGTGTGTGAAAAGAACAGGCATGCAATGCCACTAGGTGGATCCATGTGTGGTTTGTTTAGAGGCACAGACATGCAATGACACTAGTTGTGGTTCATGAAAAGAACACACATGCAATGACACTGGTGGATCCATGTGTGGTTTGTGAAAAGAACAGACATGCAATCACACTAGGTGGATCCATGTGTGGTTTGTTTAGAGGAACATACATGCAATGACACTGGGTGGATCCATGTGTGGTTTGTTTAGAAGAACACACATGCAATGACTCTAGTTGTGGTTCATGAAAAGAACACACATGCAATGACACTGGTGGATCCATGTGTGGTTCATGAAAAGAACATACATGCAATGACACTGGGTGTATCCATGTGTGGTTTGTTTAGAGGAACAGACATGCAATGACACTGGCTGTGGTTCATGAGAAGAACACACATGCAATGACACTGGTGCATCCTTGTGTGGTTTGTGAGAAGAACATACATGCAATGACACTGGCTGTGCATGAGAAGAACACACATGCAATGACACTGGTGGATCCATGTGTGGTTTGTTTAGAGGAACAGGCATGCACTCACACTGGGTGTGGTTCATGAGAAGAACAGACATGCAATGACACTGGTGGATCCATATGTGGTTTGTGGAAGGAACACATATGCAATGACTCTACCTGTGGTTCATGAAAAGAACAAACATGCAATCACACTAGGTGGATCCATGTGTGGTTCATGAAAAGAACAGACATGCAATGACATTGGGTGGATCCATTTGTGGTTTGTGAAAAGAATAGACATGCGATCACACTAGGTGGTTCCATGTGTGGTTTGTTAGAGGAACAGACCTGCAATCACACTAGTTGGATCCATGTGTGGTTTGTTTAGAAGAACACACATGCAATGACTCTAGTTGTGGTTCATGAGAAGAACACACATGCACTAACACTGGTGGATCTATGTGTGGTTCATGAAAAGAGCAGACATGCAATCACACTAGGTGGATCCATGTGTGGTTTGTTTAGAGGAATAGACATGAATTGACACTGGCGGATCCATGTGTGGTTTGTTTAGAGGAATAGACATGAATTGACATTGGGTGGATCAATGTGTGGTTTGTTTAGAAGAACAGACATGCAATGACTCTAGTCGTGGTTCATGAAAAGAACACACATGCAATGACACTGGTGGATCCATGTGTGGTTCATGAAAAGAACAGACATGCAATGACACTTGGTGGATCCATGTGTGGTTTGTTTGGAGGAAAAGACATGCAATGACACTGGGTGGATCCATGTGTGGTTTGTTTAGAAGAACACACATGCAATGACTCTAGTTGTGGTTCATGAAAAGAACACACATGCAATGACACTGGTGGATCCATGTGTGGTTTGTTTAGAGGAACAGACATGCAATGACACTGGGTGGATCCATGTGTGGTTTGTTTAGAAGAACACACATGTAATGACTCTAGTTGTGGTTCATGAAAAGAACACACATGCAATGACACTGGTGGATCCATGTGTGGTTCATGAAAAGAACATACAGGCAATGACACTGGGTGGATCCATGTGTGGTTTGTTTAGAGGAACACACATGCAATGACACTGGCTGTGGTTCATGAGAAGAACACACATGCAATGACACTGGTGCATCCTTGTGTGGTTTGTGAGAAGAACATACATGCAATGACACTCGCTGTGCATGAGAAAAACACACATGCAATGACACTGGTGGATCCATGTGTGGCTTGTTTAGAGGAACAGACATGCAATCACACTGGGTGTGGTTCATGAGAAGAACAGACATGCAATGACACCGGTGGATCCATATGTGGTTTGTGGAAGGAACACATATGCAATGACTCTACCTGTGGTTCATGAAAAGAACAAACATGCAATCACACTAGGTGGATCCATGTGTGGTTCATGAAAAGAACAAACATGCAATGACATTGGGTGGATCCATGTGTGGTTTGTGAAAAGAACAGACATGTGATCACACTAGGTGGATCCATATGTGGTTTGTTAGAGGAACAGACATGCAATCACACTAGTTGGATCCATGTGTGGTTTGTTTAGAAGAACACACATGCAATGACTCTAGTTGTGGTTCATGAGAAGAACACACATGCAATGACACTGGTGGATCTATGTGTGGTTCATGAAAAGAACAAACATGCAATCACACTAGGTGGATCCATGTGTGGTTTGTTTAGAGGAATAGACATGAATTGACACTGGGTGGATCAATGTGTGGTTTGTTTAGAAGAATAGACATGCAATGACTCTAGTTGTGGTTCATGAAAAGAACACACATGCAATGACACTGGTGGATCCATGTGTGGTTCATGAAAAGAACAGACATGCAATGACACTTGGTGGATCCATGTGTGGTTTGTTTAGAGCAATAGACATGAATTGACACTGGGTGGATCAATGTGTGGTTTGTTTAGAAGAACAGACATGCAATGACTCTGGTCGTGGTTCATGAAAAGAACACACATGCAATGACACTGGTGGATCCATGTGTGGTTCATGAAAAGAACAGACATGCAATGACACTTGGTGGATCCATGTGTGGTTTGTTTGGAGGAAAAGACATGCAATGACACTGGGTGGATCCATGTGTGGTTTGTTTAGAAGAACAGACATGCAATGACTCTAGTTGTGGTTCATGAAAAGAACACACATGCAATGACACTAGTGGATCCATGTGTGGTGTGTGAAAAGAACAGACATGCAATGACACTAGGTGGATCCATGTGTGGTTTGTTTAGAGGCACAGACATGCAATGACACTAGTTCTGGTTCATGAAAAGAACACACATGCAATGACACAGGTGGATCCATGTGTGGTTTGTTTAGAGGAACAAACATGCAATGACACTCGGTGGATCCATGTGTGGTTTGTTTAGAAGAACACACATGCAATGACTCTAGTTGTGGTTCATGAAAAGAACACACATGCAATGACACTGGTGGATCCATGTGTGGTTCATGAAAAGAACATACATGCAATGACACTGGGTGTATCCATGTGTGGTTTGTTTAGAGGAACAGACATGCAATGACACTAGCTGTGGTTCATGAGAAGAACACACATGCAATGACACTGGTGCATCCTTGTGTGGTTTGTGAGAAGAACATACATGCAATGACACTGGCTGTGCATGAGAAGAACACACATGCAATGACACTGGTGGATCCATGTGTGGTTTGTTTAGAGGAACAGGCATGCAATCACACTGGGTGTGGTTCATGAGAAGAACAGACATGCAATGACACTGGTGGATCCATATGTGGTTTGTGGAAGGAACACATATGCAATGACTCTACCTGTGGTTCATGAAAAGAACAAACATGCAATCACACTAGGTGGATCCATGTGTGGTTCATGAAAAGAACAGACATGCAATGACATTGGGTGGATCCATGTGTGGTTTGTGAAAAGAACAGACATGCGATCACACTAGGTGGATCCATGTGTGGTTTGTTAGAGGAACAGACCTGCAATCACACTAGTTGGATCCATGTGTGGTTTGTTTAGAAGAACACACATGCAATAACTCTAGTTGTGGTTCATGAGAAGAACACACATGCACTAACACTGGTTGATCTATGTGTGGTTCATGAAAAGAACAGACATGCAATGTCACTTGGTGGATCCATGTGTGGTTTGTTTGGAGCAAAAGACATGCAATGACACTGGGTGGATCCATGTGTGGTTTGTTTAGAAGAACACACATGCAATGACTCTAGTTGTGGTTCATGAAAAGAACAGACATGCAATGTCACTAGTGGATCCATGTCTGGTTTGTGAAAAGAACAGACATGCAATGACACTAGGTGGATCCATGTGTGGTTTGTTTAGAGGAATAGACATGCAATGACAGTAGTTGTGGTTCATGAAAATAACACACATGCAATGACACTTGTGGATCCATGTGTGGTTTGTGAAAAGAACAGACATGCAATGACTCTAGGTGGATACATGTGTGGATTGTTTAGAGGAACAGACATGCAATGACACTAGGTGGATCCATGTGTGGTTTGTTTAGAAGAACAGACATGCAGTGACTCTAGTTGTGGTTCATGAAAAGAACACACATGCAATGACACAGGTGGATCCATGTGTGGTTTGTGAAAAGAACAGACATGCAATCACACTAGGTGGATCCATGTGTGGTTTGTTTAGAGGAAGAGACATGCAATGACACTGGGTGGATCCATGTGTGGTTTGTTTAGAAGAACAGACATGCAATGACTCTAGTTGTGGTTCATGAAAATAACACACATGCAATGACACTGGTGGATCCATGTGTGGTTCATGAAAAGAACAGACATGCAATGACACTGGGTGGATCCATGTGTGGTTTGTTTAGAGGAACAGACATGCAATGACACTGGGTGTGGTTCATGAGAAGAACACACATGCAATGACACTGGTGCATCCTTGTGTGGTTTGTGAGAAGAACATACATGCAATGACACTGGCTGTGCATGAGAAGAACACACATGCAATGACACTGGTGGATCCATGTGTGCTTTGTTTAGAGGAACAGACATGCAATCACACTGGGTGTGGTTCATGAGAAGAACAGACATGCAATGACACTGGTTGATCCATATGTGGTTTGTGGAAGGAACACATATGCAATTACTCTACCTGTGGTTCATGAAAAGAACAAACATGCAATCACACTAGGTGGATCCATGTGTGGTTCATGAAAAGGACACACATGCAATGACATTGGGTGGATCCATGTGTGGTTTGTGAATAGAACAGACATGCGATCACACTAGGTGGATCCATGTGTGGTTTGTTAGAGGAACAGACCTGCAATCACACTAGTTGGATCCATGTGTGGTTTGTTTAGAAGAACACACATGCAATGACTCTAGTTGTGGTTCATGAGAAGAACACACATGCAATGACACTGGTGGATCTATGTGTGGTTCATGAAAAGAACAGACATGCAATCACAATAGGTGGATCCATGTGTGGTTTGTTTAGAGGAATAGACATGAATTTACACTGGGTGGATCAATGTGTGGTTTGTTTAGAAGAATAGACATGCAATGACTCTAGTTGTGGTTCATGAAAAGAACACACATGCAATGACACTGGTGGATCCATGTGTGGTTCATGAAAAGAACAGACATGCAATGACACTTGGTGGATCCATGTGTGGTTTGTTTGGAGGAAAAGACATGCAATGACACTGGGTGGATCCATGTTTGGTTTGTTTAGAAGAACACACATGCAATGACTCTAGTTGTGGTTCATGAAAAGAACAGACAAGCAATGTAACTAGTGGATCCATGTGTGGTTTGTTAAAAGAACAAACATGCAATGACACTAGGTGGATCCATGTGTGGTTTCTTTAGAGGAAAAGACATGCAATGACACTAGTTGTGGTTCATGAAAATAACACACATGCAATGACACTTGTGGATCCATGTGTGGTTTGTGAAAAGAACAGACATGCAATGACTCTAGGTGGATCCATGTTGTAACATCCCTAAAATCATATTTCAAAACTCATTCATATCATCATTGCATCCTTCATTCATTTAGGGTTTTTCTCAAAATCATTTAGAAGCAGAAGTTTGTGCTATGATTTCATGTGAGCAAATTCTAACTCAAATGTCCATCACCCTTTGAGACTTGAATGTTTAGGAACTTGGTTGCATGCCTCCATTGTTGGAAAGTTCATGTGTAGCAATTTAACCAAAGTTTTCAACTTGGAAATAATTTCAAAACCCCTATTTCAAACATTTGCAAACTAGAGGCATAGTCTCTGTTTGTTTGAAACCCAAGCTTGACCAAGCCCTTGCAAGGTGACCACTTGTTAAATAACTGGTTTTTGAAACCACAGAACCCTGCAAAGATCCCCAGATTTGTTTGAATTCAAAAAGGATTTGAATTCATATCAAAATCATTCTAGAAAATAGAATTAGAAAAATAAATGAAGCTAACAAAGGAAAAAGGCCGCGCGGCTGAAATCTGGCCCAGCAGTATAACATGCCCATCAAGCCCACCCGGGGTTTTTCCTTTTCTTCTCTCACGCGTGAGCACACCCACCAGCTCACTGACAGAAGGGACCCACTCACATTCCTCTCTATCGCTGACAACCGCGGGCCACCTGAGCATCGTCGTCTCCACCCGCACGACCAGTTCATCCCCAAATCAACGCGGCAGTTTTCTGTGTTTAATTCGCGGCTTCAATTCATATCAATGCCCGAGTGATTCTCGCTCGTGACGAGGCTATATAAACCCCCTCTGCCCCCTCTCCCTTCTCCCTCAAACCCCGAACCTAGAGCGCCACCAGGCTGCGTGCATTGCTCTCTGTAGCCCCGCCGTCTCCGACGACTGCGCCGGCAAATTCCGGTGAGTTCCGAGCTCTCCTCTGCCTCTCGTTCTTGCTATCTAATTCAGTGAGTCTCTGCGCTTCTTCTAACACACTCCGTTTACCTTCGCATGACCCGTAGCTCCGGCAATGTTGACGACTGGCTGCCATCGTCTTCTGCACGAACTCCGGCGAGCTCTAGTGGTAAGTCCAGACCGCCCCGAACCTTGTCATTCACGCACGCATGTTCTCCGTGATCTTCTGCATCTAACCACACCTCCCGTTTGCATCCTAGTGATCTACAACGTCGCCTCCGACCTCGAACAGAACCACCGTTGCCAGATCCAACTCCGGCGAGAAATCTACCGCAACCCTGAGCGCCCCGTGCCGAGCTGACCACACGTCGAGCACCCCCACGTCCTTGCGGTCTCGGTGAGTATCTTCCCTATCCTCCTAACGATCTGTATCGCCGGCGCCGCCATCGTCCGACCGTCGCCGCCGCGCGCAGCCGATAAGCGCCGCCAGTTTTTGGCTTGATGATTTAGACCGTTGGATCTGTATCGTAGGGCTAGGATAGAATTTTAAACGAAGGAGTATGCGCGTGTCTTAGCCGCCAGATCTCATTTAGATCCTACAGCTGTGGAGCTCGATCCAGTGCGAACCGGTACGCACCAGTGAGGTTGCGACGCGTGGCTAGGTTGAATTCAAAAAACAGAATTTAAAACCAGAATTAGATCCAAACTTCAAACTGCTATAACTTTTGAATGCCACGTTAGATTTTAGCAAACTTTATACCGTTGGATTCAGTGAACCAAGACCTTACTGAATATCCAATGTGTTTAGCAAATAGTAACCATTAGAATGACTTTATTTGTAGAAACTTGTTTAAGGCTATTTTGAGTATAGATTTAGTTTAGTATTTTGTGTTAGGGTTAAATGAGTTTAGTTGGGAACTTGTGACTTGTTAAGTTTCTGTAATCATGCACTTGCTTGGTAGAGTTTTCAAAATCACCACTTAGTAATTTCGTGCATGCATGCATTCATATTATTTTTGATTGTATATGAATTGTGTGTAATTGTGTGCTACAATTTTGTGTGTAGATTTTGCTAGTGATTGTGACTGTGAAGAGTGCTACTCTCCCCATTACCAAGGCAAGTGATGCTTCATATCTTTTGTCCCATTATTTTCACTATGCATTAGTATTTTTGCTAAGTAAATCTTGCATGGATTTTATTTGCTAAGTATAGACTTGGCTATGGGAAAACCTAGTAGATGAAGCCTTAGTGAAAATTTCCTAAGTCAAAATTCCTATTACTATCATGCTTAGCTTAGCTAATAGAAAACAAGGGTGGAATATATATTCATGCTATGGAAAATCTCTAAGTCTAAGGACTTGTGTTTTGTTTAATAAAACAACTAAGTTAATGAATCACCTGGGTGGAATGGGACTTGCTTGGTGGTTTTTGGTTGAGTGGTTCACAAGGCCCATGTTTATGGTTTACCTTAGTGTATCTCACTTGTGGATGGCCACCCAGGAATAAAGAGATTTGAGATGTCAAATGTTGAGAAGCTTCAAGTGCAACCACTTGGCATTATGGGCTCTGCCATGATCTTAGGTTGCTAGAACTTAGTCTCTTGGACAGTTGGTGGTAGTGGAAATGATAGGTTGGAGCACGTCCATTTGACTAAGGAAAGGCTTCTGAAGGATCTTGTCTTGGGAAACCAAGTCTTGTGGGGAAAGTGCACCACCTCTGCAGAGTGTAAAACCTAAGTACTTAGCCATGTCCCTGGTAAACGACAATTTGAGCATCAAGACATGGAAGCTTCAAGAATCTCATCACTCCAATTTCTAAATAAAACTTGTGGGTGAACAAGGGTTAAGAGGATTTTCAGTCTTTGATTGGTAGATGCCCTGAGTGGATCTTCAGTCTTTGATTGGTAGATGCCTTGGGTGGTTTGTGCCAAACAAAAACTTAGTGTTTTCAAATGTTAAGGAAAAATCTATTTTGAGCAATGCAAGCCTAAACTCCACTTATCCAAATGCATATAGTATTATAGTCCACTTAATATATACTAAGGTATCACTTGCCAATACTATTCCAAAGTATTGACCCTCTGTGGATGTAACTTGTAATGTTGCAGGTTACTCCGATGATGATTAGGAGTCATGAGTCTACACTCAACATGCTTGCCTGTGGCACATGAAGATGAAGACTTATGTTTATCTACTTATTCCATAAACTCTTGTATTAGGCCTTTGGCCCTGAGTTGTAAAAGACTATGTTTTATCTCTCGAATGACTGTAATAAACGACCTTTGTATCTGTGTACTTCATCTTAAACTGTGGATGCTAGCATTGATCCAGGGACTAGCATTGCAATCACAGGGATCCTTTCCTTTAATAAGGAGGGATCTGACAGATGGTATCAGAGCACTGTGTTGCCTGTAGGATTATGACCCTAGGAATGGAAACCACTAAGGAAAATTTTTAACTACTTCTACACTTGTCTATTCTTCTCGTAAACTTTTCTAATCTTCTCATTCTCATCTCTATTTGTAGATGAACTCCATCAATGAAGCCGTGAAGAGAGGACCACTCATGACCATGACCTTGGAGTGTGAGACTGAGTTTCCCAAGATTCTCAAAGACCTCATGGAGACAATGGAAGTACATGGTGCAGCTGTGTACAAGGGCTTTCTAGTGATGGAGGAAGGAGTGGAGTATTGGTGGGTGCAACTTCACTTGTACAAAAACAAGGAAGACAACCACAAAGAAAGAGGCTTCTGCATGTACACCAACACTTTTATGCACACCACATTCTTTGAGTCAGCAAAAGAAGCAGCTTGGAAGACTATCAAAGAACTAAGTGCTAGAGTCAAGTGCAGGATGCTTAACCTCCAAAAAGACTTAGAGAAGGAGAAGGAACATACCCAAGAGTTGGAAGTCACTGACCAAACCTTAAGGGGAGATATTATAGACTTAGTGATAGAAGCATGTGAACAAGATAGGCTGATTGCCTCTAGGAACATTGTGTTAGCCACCAGATCCAGTGAGATAGGTTTGTGAACGCACTTCGTTAGTTGGACCACCACCTATCACCTTATTTTCCAAATGATACCTTAAATAAGTTTGAACCTTGGTTGATGTAATGGATTCATGTATGCAAGACTTGTGTGATTTTTGTGTCCCAAGAATGTGTATGAATGTTTGTCTTGTTTATCTTAAATTGTGTTATTCTAACTTTTTCAATCTTATAAATAGATGCCTATTGCCATCAGCACTGTTGAGGAGTTCCAGGTTACCCGTTTTGGTCCTCGTATCGTAGAGCTTACTACCTTGCTCGATCTCCCTCTTCCCACCATTACGGTGCACCCACTCACCAAGTTTGAGAGGAAGGACCTCTGGGGCTTCAAGGTGAACCAGCCAGGACGCCAGACAGAGCCTACTACGGAGGCCATCGTCTTCAAGCTTATGCACGATGACAGGGAGAGAGGCATGGAGGTTGTCATGCAGGACCTGATAGGACGACTGTTAGGCCGTCACTCCCGACAGGTTAGAGGCACTCACTTCCACGCTTTCGGAAGACGTGATGATGACAGAGAGTCCATCGACTTTGAGGACGACTCGAGGGCCACAGCAGAGCCGATACGCCTGTACCTCCAGGACTTAGAGACTCTTATTAGGCACGTGGATACTGACAGGACCAACGTCATGCTTAGCAATGACGAGCTCCAGGTACAGCTTCGCGAGAAGGACAAGCTCTTCGCGCAGCGGGACGAGATAGTCAAGGAGATGGAGGCAAAGTTCGAGACCCAAGACCGTAAGTTCAAGAGTCAAGAGAAACGTGTCCAGGATAGGAACAAGAGGATTCGGGACATGACCGAGGAACTGCAGTCCAAGGACTTCGAGTTAGAGCAGAAGCAGACAGTAATTGAGAGACTTCGTTCCCAGAATAGGGCTCTCAAGACCAAGATCGACTCCTTGACCACTACTATCGAGGAGAACAAGACCGCAATGGAGAACGCAGGTCTTACCTTTGTCGAGGAGGAGATTGATGCTGACGAGTAGACTTGACTACTCAGTTATCTTTATTTACCGTACTTGTTATTTGTGAACTTATTATTGGACCATCCGACATGTGGATGGCTTGCCACTTGTGTGTTTTTACTTTGAGACTTTTGTTATCTTGTTGTTGAGCTTTTATCCTTGAGTTGCATGCTATGTGTTTGCTTGTGTAATGTAATGTGCATAAATCATGTAAGGGTATCTCATTCTTATCTCTATATGAATAAACCACAGATGCCTCCCCGTCACGCAAACCCCAACCCCAACCCCAACATTACCCCAGAAATGCAACATATGATGAATGCGCAGACACAGCTTATGCAAATGATGACGACATTCATCCAAAACCAGAACAACAACAACCCCAATAACAACAACAACAACCCCAACAACAACAACAACAACAACAACCCTCCGGGTTTTGATATGCTCACCAGATTTCTGCGTCTGAGGCCAGCTAAGTTTTCAGGAATGACTGATCCCATGGTGGCCAATGATTGGCTACGTTCTGTGAACAAAGATTTAGTGACCGTGGGCTGCACGGATGCTGAAAAAGTAAGGTTCGCGGCACATCTGTTGGAAGGACCAGCCGCAGCATGGTGGGACAACTTCCAGATCACCACACCTATTGATGAGGTGACTTGGGCTATCTTTGAAGATGGCTTTCGTACTACTCATATCTCACCAGGAATGATGAGCCTGAAAAAGAAGGAATTTCACAACCTGAAGCAGCGCCACCACAACGTGGCTGAATATATTGAAGAGTTCAACAATCTGGCGCGCTATGCACCGGATGAGGTTGACACAGATGCCAAAAGGAAGGAAAAGTTTCTGGAAGGCTTGAATGATGAGCTGAATCTGCAGTTGTCTGTGGCATATGTTCCAACTTATCAGTCGCTGTGTGACAAGGCTGTTATTGTGGAGAATAAAATGAAACAAGTCGAGAGTAGAAAGAGGAAACACTCCGACAAGCACAGCTCGGGATCGTCTCATAAACGATCTCACTATGATGATAATGTCAGCTCAGGATTCCACAAGCATGGGAAATTTAACAAGCACCACAACCACAACCGTCATGACAACAAGCATCATCGCAGTCATGACAATGATAAGTACAAGAATCACAAGAGTGGACATAAGAGCCACCACAGTGGAAGTGGAAGTGGAAGTCAGCCTAAAAGGGACATCACTCAGGTTGAATGCTTCAAATGCAAGAAGCTGGGGCATTATGCTAATGAGTGCCCTGAGAAGAAAGTTGAAGGACCTAACAAGCCCAATCCTTTTCAGAAAGGACAGGTTAACCACATCAATGTGGAAGATGTCTATGAAGAGCCTGATGCCGTTGCTGGTAAGTTCAGACTCAATTCCATCTCAGCATTTGTACTCTTTGACACTGGTGCATCTCATTCATTCATATCAAAAGCATTTGTTGATAGAAACGGGTTTGCATCTGAAAACATTGGGTGTCCAATAAAAGTTAGCTCTCCAGGTGGAGATATGATAGTGAGTTTTGGATGCCGGGATCTAGTTATAGAGATCGGAAAACATAAGTTTCCAGTAAACCTAATAATCCTGAATTCCCAAGGATTGGATGTGATTTTGGGAATGGATTGGATGGCTAAGTATGAGGGAGTATTAGATTGTGCCAATCGTACAGTTGCACTCACAACCCCTGAAGGTAAGAGGATAAAATTCAAGTCCAATTTTAAATCTAAAGGAAGTAAGCTGAATTCTCTTAAGGGGGTTAGCATGGACAGTGTGCCAATTGTGTGTGAGTATTCGGATGTGTTTCCGGAAGAGTTACCAGGAATGCCACCAGATAGAGATGTAGAGTTTATAATAGATTTGGTACCAGGTTCTGGACCAAGAGCAAAGAGGCCTTATAAAATGTCAGTTGACGAACTTAAGGAACTCAAGAAACATCTTGGAGAACAATTACAGAAAGGATTCATCCAGCCAAGTTCTTCATCTTGGGGAGCCCCAGTATTGTTCGTAGAAAAGAAAGATAGAACTCAAAGATTATGCATAGATTACCGTTCTCTCAACGAAGTAACCATCAAGAACAAATATCCTTTGCCAAGAATCAATGACTTGTTTGATCAGCTAGAAGGAGCATGTGTATTCTCGAAGATTGATCTTCGGTCAGGCTATTTTCAACTCAAGATAAGAGAGCAAGACATACCTAAAACAGCATTCACCACCAGGTATGGATTGTATGAGTACACTGTGATGCCTTTTGGTTTAACCAACGCTCCAGCATACTTCATGAATATGATGAACAAAGTGTTCATGGAATTCCTCGACAAGTTCGTTGTCGTTTTCATCGATGACATCTTAGTCTACTCCAAGAGCAAGGAAGAACATGAAAGACATCTACGCTTGATACTTGAGAAACTGAGGGAACATAAGCTTTATGCCAAATTCAGCAAGTGTGAGTTTTGGTTAGAGGAAGTTGGATTTCTTGGTCACATTATGACAAAGGATGGTGTAGCAGTTGATCCTGCTAAAGTTTCAACTATGACAGAATGGGAATCCCCTAAGAGCATAAAAGAGGTTCGTAGTTTCCTTGGTTTAGCAGGTTACTACAGAAGATTCATTGAAATTTTTTCAAAGGTTGCTAAACCAATGACAGAATTTTTAAAGAAAGATAAGAAATTTGCTTGGTCTGAAGGTTGTGAACTCAGCTTTCAAGAATTAAAGAAGAGACTTGTGTCAGCACCAGTTCTGTGCCTACCAGATTTAGAAAAGGATTTCCAAGTGTATTATGATGCTTCGCATCAAGGATTAGGTGCATTACTTATGCAAGGCGGGAAAGTTGTGGCTTATGCCTCGAGACAACTTAAAACTCATGAAGTAAACTATCCTACTCATGATTTAGAGTTAGCCGCTGTTGTCCATGCACTCAAAACATGGAGACATTACCTTTTGGGAAAACGTTGTGAAGTATTCACCGATCATAAGAGTTTGAAGTATATCTTCACCCAGAAGGAAATCAATATGAGACAAAGGAGATGGCTAGAACTTATCAAGGATTACGACTTGAGTTTGCAATACCACCCCGGTAAAGCAAATGTAGTAGCAGATGCTTTAAGTCGTAAGGCGTTTGTAAATGGCCTTACCAAAGGTGAATTGCCAGATGACTTGTGTAAGCAATTCAAGGAACTCAGGTTGGAGATTGTGCCAGAAGGACATCTTATGTCTTTGGATGTTCAACCCACTCTGTTGGATAAAATTAAAGAAGCCCAAAAGATGGATAAAGAAATCGAAGAGATTAAGGAAAGAATTAGCCTAGGGAAAGATAAAAGTTTCCATATAGATGAACAAGGTACTTTATGGCACGGGAAACGTATTTGTGTTCCACAAGATCCGGAATTGCGGAAACTGATTCTACAAGAAGCCCATAACTCTCCATATTCTATTCACCCGGGAAACACCAAAATGTACATGGATATGAAAGAAAGATTTTGGTGGAACAATCTCAAAAGGGACATCGCCGAACACATTGCTTTGTGTGACGTGTGTAGTAGAGTGAAAGCGGAGCATCAGAAACCAGCAGGTTTGCTTCAACCAATGCCTATTCCTGAATGGAAGTGGGAAAATATTGGTATGGATTTCATTACCGGATTACCAAGGACCAGGTCGGGGTATGATTCCATATGGGTAGTAGTGGATCGCCTGACTAAAGTGGCTCACTTTATACCCGTAAAGACAACTTATACCAGTGCCAAGTTAGCCAGAATCTACATGAGCAGAATTGTATGCCTTCACGGTGTACCTAAGAGTATTGTGTCTGATAGAGGAACTCAATTCACTTCTCACTTTTGGAGACAGCTTCATGAATCTTTAGGAACGAGGTTGGAATTCAGCACTGCTTTTCATCCTCAAACGGATGGACAAACAGAAAGGACTAATCAAATTCTTGAAGACATGTTGAGGGCATGTGCCCTAGACTATGGAGCAAGTTGGGATGAAAGTCTGCCTTACGCAGAGTTCTCTTACAACAACAGTCACCAATCTAGCATTGGGATGGCACCATTTGAGCTTCTCTACGGAAGGAAGTGTACCACCCCATTGCTATGGAATGGTGTGGGAGAAAGAAGTTTGTTCGGACCAGATCTTATCAAAGATGCCGAAGAAAAGGTCAAATTGGTTAGGGACAGGTTGAAGATAGCACAGTCTCGACAGAAAAGCTACGCGGATTCTAAGCGTAGAGAAGTCACCTACGAAGTTGGGGATAGAGCTTATCTTAGAGTATCACCACTTCGTGGAGTGAAAAAATTTGGATTCAAAGGAAAGTTGGCACCAAGATATGTTGGACCATTCAACATTCTAAGTCGCAAGGGAGAAGCTGCATATGAAATCGAACTGCCATCATCTTTATCAGCAGTCCATAATGTTTTTCATGTGAGTCAGCTTAAGAAATGTCACCCAGAAATGGAAGAAACTTCTTTGAAGGATACCATATCTTTGGAAGAAATTCAACTAGAAAGTGATCTCACCTATGAAGAAAAACCTCTCAAGATTCTTGAGACCGCAGAAAGAGTCACAAGGACAAAGACTATCAAGTTTTGCAAAGTACAATGGAATCATCATTCCGAAGAGGAAGCAACATGGGAAAGAGAAGATGATCTTCGGAAAGACCACCCTCACCTATTTGCTAGCCAATCCGAATCTCGAGGGCGAGATTCATCTTAAGGGGGTTAGATTTGTAACATCCCTAAAATCATATTTCAAAACTCATTCATATCATCATTGCATCCTTCATTCATTTAGGGTTTTTCTCAAAATCATTTAGAAGCAGAAGTTTGTGCTATGATTTCATGTGAGCAAATTCTAACTCAAATGTCCATCACCCTTTGAGACTTGAATGTTTAGGAACTTGGTTGCATGCCTCCATTGTTGGAAAGTTTAGGTGTAGCAATTTAACCAAAGTTTTCAACTTGGAAATAATTTCAAAACCCCTATTTCAAACATTTGCAAACTAGAGGCATAGTCTCTGTTTGTTTGAAACCCAAGATTGACCAAGCCCTTGCAAGGTGACCACTTGTTAAATAACTGGTTTTTGAAACCACAGAACCCTGCAAAGATCCCCAGATTTGTTTGAATTCAAAAAGGATTTGAATTCATATCAAAATCATTCTAGAAAATAGAATTAGAAAAATAAATGAAGCTAACAAAGGAAAAAGGCCGCGCGGCTGAAATCTGGCCCAGCAGTGAAACATGCCCATCAAGCCCACCCGGGGTTTTTCCTTTTCTTCTCTCACGCGTGAGCACACCCACCAGCTCACTGACAGAAGGGACCCACTCACATTCCTCTCTATCGCTGACAACCGCGGGCCACCTGAGCATCGTCGTCTCCACCCGCACGACCAGTTCATCCCCAAATCAACGCGGCAGTTTTCTGTGTTTAATTCGCGGCTTCAATTCGTATCAATGCCCGAGTGATTCTCGCTCGTGACCAGGCTATATAAACCCCCTCTGCCCCCTCTCCCTTCTCCCTCAAACCCCGAACCCAGAGCGCCACCAGGCTGCGTGTATTGCTCTCTGTAGCCCCGCCGTCTCCGACGACTGCGCCAGCAAATTCCGGTGAGTTCCGAGCTCTCCTCTGCCTCTCGTTCTTGCTATCTGATTCAGTGAGTCTCTGCACACTCCGTTTACCTTCGCATGACCCGTAGCTCCGGCAACGTTGACGACTGGCTGCCATCGTCTTCTGCACGAACTCCGGCGAGCTCTAGTGGTAAGTCCAGACCGCCCCGAACCTTGTCATTCACGCACGCATGTTCTCCGTGATCTTCTGCATCTAACCACACCTCCTGTTTGCATCCTAGTGATCTACAATGTCGCCTCCGACCTCGAACAGAACCACCGTTGCCAGATCCAACTCCGACGAGAAATCTACCGCAACCCTGAGCGCCCCGTGCCGAGCTGACCACACGTCGAGCACCCCCACGTCCTTGCGGTCTCGGTGAGTATCTTCCCTATCCTCCTAACAATCTGTATCGCCGGCGCCGCCATCGTCCGACCATCGCCGCCGCGCGCAGCCGATAAGCGCCACCAGTTTTTGGCTTGATGATTTAGACCGTTGGATCTGTATCGTAGGGCTAGGATAGAATTTTAAACGAAGGAGTATGCGCGTGTCTAGGCCGCCAGATCTCATTTAGATCCTACGGCTGTGGAGCTCGATCCAGTGCGAACCGGTACGCACCAGTGAGGTTGCGACGCGTGGCTAGGTTGAATTCAAAAAACAGAATTTAAAACCAGAATTAGATCCAAACTTCAAACTGCTATAACTTTTGAATGCCACGTTAGATTTTAGCAACCTTTATACCATTGGATTCAGTGAACCAAGACCTTTCTGAATATCCAATGTGTTTAGCAAATAGTAACCATTAGAATGATTTTATTTGTAGAAACTTGTTTAAGGCTATTTTGAGTATAGATTTAGTTTAGTATTTTGTTTTAGGGTTAAATGAGTTTAGTTGCCAACTTGTGACTTGTTAAGTTTCTGTAATCATGCACTTGCTTGGTAGAGTTTTCAAAATCACCACTTAGTAATTTCATGCATGCATTCATATTATTTTTGATTGTATATCAATTGTGTGTAATTGTGTGCTACAATTTTGTGTGTAGATTTTGCTAGTGATTGTGACTGTGAAGAGTGCTACTCTCCCATTACCAAGGCAAGTGATGCTTCATATCTTTTGTCCCATTACTTTCACTATGCATTAGTGTTTTTGCTAAGTAAATCTTGCATGGATTTTATTTGCTAAGTATAGGCCTGGCTATGGGAAAACCTAGTAGATGAAGCCTTAGTGAAAATTTCCTAAGTCAAAATTCCTATTACTATCATGCTTAGCTTAGCTAATAGAAAACAAGGGTGGAATATATATTCATGCTATGGAAAATCTCTAAGTCTAAGGACTTGTGTTTTGTTTAATAAAACAACTAAGTTAATGAATCACCTGGGTGGAATGGGACTTGCTTGGTGGTTTTTGGTTGAGTGGTTCACAAGGCCCATGTTTATGGTTTACCTTAGTGTATCTCACTTGTGGATAGCCACCCAGGAATAAAGAGATTTGAGATGTCAAATGTTGAGAAGCTTCAAGTGCAACCACTTGGCATTATGGGCTCTGCCATGATCTTAGGTTGCTAGAACTTAGTCTCTTGGACAGTTGGTGGTAGTGGGAATGATAGGTTGGAGCGCGTCCATTTGACTAAGGAAAGGCTTCTGAAGGATCTTGTCTTGGGAAACCAAGTCTTGTGGGGAAAGTGCACCACCTCTGCAGAGTGTAAAACCTAAGTACTTAGCCATGTCCCTGGTAAAGGACAATTTGAGCATCAAGACATGGAAGCTTCAAGAATCTCATCACTCCAATTTCTAAATAAAACTTGTGGGTGAACAAGGGTTAAGAGGATTTTCAGTCTTTGATTGGTAGATGCCCTGAGTGGATATTCAGTCTTTGATTGGTAGATGCCTTGGGTGGTTTGTGCCAAACAAAAACTTAGTGTTTTCAAATGTTAAGGAAAAATCTATTTTGAGCAATGCAAGCCTAAACTCCACTTAGCCAAATGCATATAGTATTATAGTCCACTTAATATATACTAAGGTATCACTTGCCAATACTATTACAAAGTATTGACCCTCTGTGGCTGTAACTTGTAATGTTGCAGGTTACTCCGATGATGATTAGGAGTCATGAGTCTACACTCAACATGCTTGCCTGTGGCACATGAAGATGAAGACTTATGTTTATCTACTTATTCCATAAACTCTTGTATGAGGCCTTTGGCCCTGAGTTGTAAAAGACTATGTTTTATCTCTGGAATGACTGTAATAAACGACCTTTGTATCTGTTTACTTCATCTTAAACTGTGGATGCTAGCATTGATCCAGGGACTAGCATTGCAATCACAAGGATCCTTTCCTTTAATAAGGAGGGATCTGACACATGTCTGGATTGTTTAGAGGAACAGACATGCAATGACACTAGGTGGATCCATGTGTGGTTTGTTTAGAAGAACAGACATGCAGTGACTCTAGTTGTGGTTCATGAAAAGAACACACATGCAATGACACAGGTGGATCCATGTGTGGTTTGTGAAAAGAACAGACATGCAATCACACTAGGTGGATCCATGTGTGGTTTGTTTAGAGGAACAGACATGCAATGACACTAGGTGGATCCATGTGTGGTTTGTTTAGAAGAACAGACATGCAATCACACTAGGTGGATCCATGTGTGGTTTGTTTAGAGGAAGAGACATGCAATGACACTGGGTGGATCCATGTGTGGTTTGTTTAGAAGAACAGACATGCAATGACTCTAGTTGTGGTTCATGAAAAGAACACACATGCAATGACACTGGTGGATCCATGTGTGGTTCATGAAAAGAACAGACATGCAATGACACTGGGTGGATCCATGTGTGGTTTGTTTAGAGGAACATACATGCAATGACACTAGGTGTGGTTCATGAGAAGAACACACATGCAATGACACTGGTGCATCCTTGTGTGGTTTGTGAGAAGAACATACATGCAATGACACTGGCTGTGCATGAGAAGAACACACATGCAATGACACTGGTGGATCCATGTGTGGTTTGTTTAGAGGAACAGACATGCAATCACACTGGGTGTGGTTCATGAGAAGAACAGACATGCAATGACACTGGTGGATCCATATGTGGTTTGTGAAAGGAACACATATGCAATTACTCTACCTGTGGTTCATGAAAAGAACAAACATGCAATCACACTAGGTGGATCCATGTGTGGTTCATGAAAAGAACACACATGCAATGACATTGGGTGGATCCATGTGTGGTTTGTGAATAGAACAGACATGCGATCACACTAGGTGGATCCATGTGAGGTTTGTTAGAGGAATAGACCTGCAATCACACTAGTTGGATCCATGTGTGGTTTGTTTAGAAGAACACACATGCAATGACTCTAGTTGTGGTTCATGAGAAGAACACACATGCAATGACACTGGTGGATCTATGTGTGGTTCATGAAAAGAACAGACATGCAATCACACTAGGTGGATCCATGTGTGGTTTGTTTAGAGGAATAGACATGAATTGACACTTGGTGGATCAATGTGTGGTTTGTTTAGAAGAATAGACATGCAATGACTCTAGTTGTGGTTCATGAAAAGAACACACATGTAATGACACTGGTGGATCCATGTGTGGTTCATGAAAAGAACAGACATGCAATGACACTTGGTGGATCCAGGTGTGGTTTGTTTGGAGGAAAAGACATGCAATGACACTAGGTGGATCCATGTGTGGTTTGTTTATAAGAACAGACATGCAATGACTCTAGTTGTGGTTCATGAAAAGAACAGACATGCAATGACAGTAGTGGATCCATGTGTGGTTTGTGAAAAGATCAGACATGCAATGACACTAGGTGGATCCATGTGTGGTTTCTTTAGAGGAACAGACATGCAATGACACTAGTTGTGGTTCATGAAAAGAACACACATGCAATGAGACTGGTGGATCCATGTGTGGTTTGTGAAAAGAACATACATGCAATGACTCTAGGTGGATCCATGTGTGATTTGTTGAGAGGAACAGACATGCAATGACACTAGGTGGATCCATGTGTGGTTTGTTTAGAAGAAAAGACATGCAGTGACTCTAGTTGTGGTTCATGAAAAGAACACACATGCAATGACACAGGTGGATCCATGTGTGGTTTGTGAAAAGAACAAACATGCAATCACACTAGGTGGATCCATGTGTGGTTTGTTTAGAGGAACAGACATGCAATGACACTGGGTGGATCCATGTGTGGTTTGTTCATAGGAACAGACATGCAATGCCACTAGTTGTGGTTCATGAAAAGAACACACATGCAATGACACTAGTGGATCCATGTGTGGTTCATGAAAAGAACAGACATGCAATGACTCTAGGTGGATCCATGTGTGGTTTGTTTAGAGGAACAGACATGCAATGACACTGGTTGGATCCATGTGTGGTTTGTTTAGAAGAACAGACATGCAATGACTCTAGTTGTGGTTCATGAAAAGAACACACATGCAATGACACTGGTGGATCCATGTGTGGTTCATGAAAAGAATAGAAATGCAATCACACTGGGTGGATCCATGTGTGGTTTGTTTAGAGGAATATACATGGAATAACACTTGTAGATCCATGTGTGTACATGCAATGACACTAGCTGTGGTTCATGAGAAGAACACACAGGCAATGACACTGGTGGATCCATGTGTGGTTCATGAAAAGAACAGTCATGCAATCACACTAGGTGGATCCATGTGTGGTTTGTTTCGAGGAACAGACATGCAATGACACTGGGTGTGGTTCATGAAAAGAACAAACATGCAATGACACTGGTGGATCCATATGTGGTTTGTGGAAGGAACAGACATGCAATCACACTAGGTAAATCCATGTGTGGTTTGTTTAGAGGAACACACATGCAATGACTCTAGCTGTGGTTCATGAAAAGAACACACATACAATGACACTGGTGGATCCATGTTTGATTTGTTTAGAAGAACAGACATGCAATCACACTGGCTATGGTTCCATGTGTGGTTTGTGAAAAGAACAGACATGCAATCACACTAGGTGTGGTTCATGAAAAGAAAATACATGCAATGACAATTATGGATCCATATGTGGTTTGTGGAAGGAACAGACATGCAATTACTCTAGCTGTGGTTCATGAAAAGAACAGACATGCAATCACAGTAGGTGGATCCATGTATGGTTTGTTTAGAGGAACACACATGCAATGACACTGGTGGATCCATGTGTGGTTTGTGAGAAGAACATACATGCAATGACACTGGCTGTGGTTCCTAAGAACAACACACATGCAATGACACTGGTGGATCCATGTGTTGTTCATGAAAAGAACAGACATGCAATCACACTAGGTGGATCCATGTGTGGTTTGTTTAGAGGAACATACATGCAATGACACTGGGTGTGGTTCATGAAAAGAATAGACATGCAATGACACTGGTGGATCCATATGTGATTTATGGAAGGAACAGACATGCGATGACTCTAGTTGTGGTTCATGAAAAGAACAGACATGCAATAACACTGGTGGATCCATGTGTGGTTCATGAGAAGAACACACATCCAATGACACTAGTGGATCCATGTGTGGTTCATGAAAAGAACACACATGCAATGACACTGGTGTATCCATGTGTGGTTCCTGAAAAGAACACACATGAAATGACACTAGTGGATCCATGTGTGGTTTGTGAAAAGAACAGACATGCAATCATACTAGGTGGATCCATGTGCGGTTTGTTTAGAGGAACATACATGCAGTGACACTGGGTGGATCCATGTGTGGTTTGTTTAGAAGAACAAACATGCAATGACTCTAGTTGTGGTTCATGAAAATAACACACATGCAATGACACTGGTGGATCCATGTGTGGTTATTGAAAAGAATAGACATGCAGTCACACTAGGTGGATCCATGTGTGGTTTGTTTAGAGGAACACACATGCAATGACACTGGGTAGATCCATGTGTGGTTTGTTTAGAAGAACAGACATGTAATGACTCTAGTTGTGGTTCATGAACAGAACACACATGCAATGACACTGGTGGATCCATATGTGGTTTGTGAAAAGAACACACATGTAATGACGCTGGTGGATCCATGTGTGGTTCATGAAGAACAGACATGCAATGACACTTGGTGGATTCATGTGTGGTTTGTTTGGAGGAAAAGACATGCAATGACACTGGGTGGATCCATGTGTGGTTTGTTTAGAAGAACAGACATGCAATGACTCTAGTTGTGGTTCATGAAAAGAACAGACATGCAGTGACACTGGTATCCATGTGTGGTTCATGAAAAGAACAGACATGCAATGACACTGTGTGGATCCATGTGTGGTTTGTTTAGAGGAACAGACATGCAATGACACTGGGTGTGGTTCATGAGAAGAACACACATGCAATGACACTGGTGCATCCTTGTGTGGTTTGTGAGAAGAACATACATGCAATGACACTGGCTGTGCATGAGAAGAACACACATGCAATGACACTGGTGGATCCATGTGTGGTTTGTTTAGAGGAACAGACATGCAATCACACTAGGTGTGGTTCATGAGAAGAACAGACATGCAATGAAACTGGTGGATCCATATGTGGTTTGTGGAAGGAACACATATGCAATTACTCTACCTGTGGTTCATGAAAAGAACAAACATGCAATCAAACTAGGTGGATCCATGTGTGGTTCATGAAAAGAACACACATGCAATGACATTGGGTGGATCCATGTGTGGTTTGTGACAAGAACAGTCATGCGATCACACTAGGTGGATCCATGTGTGGTTTGTTACAGGAATAGACCTGCAATCACACTAGTTGGATCCATGTGTGGTTTGTTTAGAAGAACACACATGCAATGACTCTAGTTGTGGTTCATGAGAAGAACACACATGCAATGACACTGGTGGATCTATGTGTGGTTCATGAAAAGAACAAACATGCAATCACACTAGGTGGATCCATGTGAGGTTTGTTTAGAGGAATAGACATGAATTGACACTGGGTGGATCAATGTGTGGTTTGTTTAGAAGAATAGACATGCAATGACTCTAGTTGTGGTTCATGAAAACAACACACATGCAATGACACTGGTGGATGTTGGAGATATGCCCTAGAGGCAATAATAAATATAGTTATTATTATATATCTTTGTGTTTATGATAAATGTTTGCATTCATGCTATAATAGTATTAACAAGGAAACCATTAATACTTGTGTGATTTGTAAACTTAATTTGAAGTCCCTAGTATAGCCTCTATACTTCACTAGCTTGTTGGTTGATTGATGATGTGGTTTCTTTGTCATGAACATTGAGATGTTATCAACAACAAGATCATATCGTTAGGAGAATGATATGGTGGACATACTCCTATAGACAAGCGTAGCATAAAGATCAAGTCATTTCAATAGTTCAATTGCTATATGCTTTCTGATACATAGTAACCTAATTCCTTCGACCATGAGATCATGCATATCACCTTTGCTGGATGGATGCTTTGATGTCATCAAACACCACACCGTAACAGGGTGGCTATAAAGGTGGCATTGAGTGTTCGGAAAGTATTGGTTGAAACACATGGATCAAGAGTGGGATTTGTCCATCCACATGACGGATAGATATTCTCTGGGCCCTCTCGGTGAAATGTCATCCAATTAGCTTGCAAGCATGTGACTTGGTCACAAGGGATCACATATCACGGGAACGAGAAAAGAGTACTTATCAGTAACGAGGATGAACTAGGTATGCAGAGATACCGATGATCATAACCTCGGATAAGTAACATATCGTGAGACAAAGGGAAATTGGTATCGTATGTAAGTGGTTCATTCGATCGCAAAGTAATCGTAGAAATATGTGGGAGCCATATGAATTTCCAGATTCCTCTATTGGTTATTGTTCGGAGAAGTGTCTCGATCATGTCCGCATAATTCACGAACCGTAGGGAGACACACTTAAGGATTCGACGTTGTTTGAGTAGTTATGGTATTATGAGAAAGAGACCGAATGTTGTTCGGAGTCTCGGATGGGATCCGGGATATCACGAGGTGATCCGGAATGGTCCGGAGAATAAGATTCATATAAGGAAAGTCCCGTTTCGGAGTTCGGGAATGATTCCGGTGTTTCCATCGGGAACATTCTAGAAGGTCCCGGAATGTCCGGCACTCCGGAGGGGGAAGGGTACTTGAATGTGTCATTACATGTTGGAATGATTGCATCATGTACTAAGTGTTCTTGCTGTCCCAAATAAAGGATTAAATTGAATCCTAAATTGAAAAAGTCAAACGGCTAGTTTGAAAGTCAAACGGCAGTTTTTGGGAAGTGGGAGGAGAGGAGGAAACCGACTTGAGGGAGGAGTCCTCCTCCCCAAGCCGGCGCCCCACCTAGGCCGAGTTGGGGAGGGACTCCACTCCCTCCCCTTGGCCGGCCAGCCCCTCCCACCTATATAAGGAGGGGCAGGGCTCCCTCCCAACACACACAAGTTCCTATCCTCTAAACTAAACCCTAGATCTAAACCCCGGTTTAGAGCTATTCGGTTTAGAGCCTTCTAATTGGTTTAGAGCCCTCTAATTGGTGTGTCTAATTACTAGATCACTAATAGCCTCTCTCATAAGCTCCACCATACTCGCACCGGCTTAAGGCGAAGCCCTGCGGGATCTCCCCTCTACCTCCGGTACCACGCCGTTGTGCTGCCGGAATCGCGAGGAGAGTGCTACAACCTCCGCTGCCTGCTGGAACAAGGGAGAGGAAGGTCTTCGTCGAGTACCGAACGTGTGACCGACTGCGGGAGCGCTGCGGGAACGCGGCGCCGGAAGGATCGTCTACGCGATCTTGAGATCGGAAAGAGTACGACTACATCACCCACGAGAATCTGCTCTCGTTAAACACTTTGGAATCTTCGAGGGTGAGTTATTCCATCGACTCGTTGCTACAATCTAGTAGATAGATCTTGGCTTGTTTGTTTGTATGCGATAGAAAATTTTTGTTTTCCATGCTACGAACCCCTACAGTGGTATCAGAGCCGTGTCTATATGTAGATCTGTTGCACGAGTAGAACACAATGGTCATTGTGGGCGTTGATGCTTTTATTGTAGATTGCTTTTTGTGTACTTTGCATCTTGCGGTATGTTGGGATGAAGCGGCCCGGGCTAACCTTACATGACATCGTTCATGAGACTTGCTCCACGCTTGACATGCAACTCGTTTTGCATAAGTGGCTTTGCGGGTGCCTGTTTCTCCTAGCATAGTAAAGATCCAATTTACAACGGGTGATCAACAATGCTAGTATCAATGTTGTGGTTCTTGTTCGTAAGTTAGAACGACACTTATGGAAAGCCCCAAACCACGTAAAATATGCAAAGAAAGTAGAAGCGTCTAACTTTGTTTTGCAGGGGTGTGCAGTGATGTGATATGGCCATGATTGTGATTATATTTGATGTATGCAATGTTCCTTATTGTAAGTTGGCAACCGGCAGGAGCCATATGGTTGTCTTTAATTTCTGTTAAGACCTGCGTGTCTATTCAAAATAGTTGTAATAGTTGAAGCTGGTGGACGACAACCATGGAGAAGCGTCATTGACCTTGATGCTATGCCGGTGATGATGGAGATCATATTCGTGCTTGAAGATGGAGATCGGAAGCACAAAGAAGAAAGGCCATATCATATCACATATTATGAATTGCATGTGATGTTAATCCTTTATGCATCTTGTATTGCTTAGTAGACGACGGTAGCATTATAAGATGATCCCTCATGCACATAAATTTCAAGTTCTAAAGTGTTCACCCTTAGTATGCACCGTTGCCAAAGCTTGCTGCTTCGAAGCACCACGTGATGATCGGGTGTCTTTGATTCCGCGGGTGAATACAACGTAAGCAAGCCAGATTTGCTTATGCGGAAGCTAAGGTTTGATCTTGACGAGCCTAGCATGTACAGACATGGCCTCAGGAACACGGATCGCCGAAAGGCAAAGCATGAATCATATAGTAGATATGATGAACATGATGATTGTTCGCCATTAAAACTATATCAGCTCTCGTGATGATCGGTGTTGATGTAGTGGATTTGGTTCGTGTGATCACTAAAACAATGTGAGGGATGTTGTTTTGAGTGGGAGTTCACCTAGTTTAATTTCATTAATTAATTTGAACTCAATTTGTCATAAACTTAGTCTAAACTATTGCAAATATGTTGTAGATCAATGGCAGCCCCTACCATCAATTTTAATGCGTTCCTAGAGAAAGAAAAGTTGAAAAACAATGGAAGCAACTTCGCGGATTGGTTCCGCAATTTGAGGATTGTCCTCACAGCTGGTAATTTGACCTATGTGCTAGATGCACCGCTAGGTGACCCACCTGCAGCTGATGCTACCGATGAAGTAAAGAATGTTTACCTCGCTCGGAAGAATCAGTACTCCATAGTTCAGTGTGCTATCTTGTATGGTTTAGAATCGGAGCTTCAGAAAAGGTTTGAGAATTCAGACCCATATGATATTGTCGAGGATCTCAAATTAATTTTTGAGACTCATGCGGCAATTGAAAGCTATGAGGCTTCTGAAAAGTTCTTTAACTGCAAGATGGAAGAGGGTAGCTCCGTCAGTGAGCATGTGCTTAAGATGTCTGGGCACGCAAATAAACTTCAAAGTTTGGGTATAGTGATTCCTAATACTTTGGGAGTTTACCGCATCCTCCAATCACTACCACCAAGTTACAAGAACTTTGTGATGAACTACAACATGCAGAACATGAACAAAGAGTTGCCAGAACTATTTGCTATGTTAAAATCTGCAGAAGTGGAGATCAAGAAAGAGCACCAAGTGTTGATGGTCAATAAGACCACCAAATTCAAGAAAGGCAAGTCTAAGCAAAAGGGACACTTCAAGAAGGGTGGTAAGAAAGTTACCACGCCGACGAAGAAGACCAAGGCTGGACCTAAACCTGAAACTGAGTGCTTTTACTGCAAGGGAGAAGGTCACTGGAAGCGGAATTGCCCAAGGTACTTGGCGGATTTGAAGAACGGCAACATCAAGAAGAAAGGTATATCTGATATACATGTTATTGATGTGTATCTCACTAGTACTCGTAGTAGTGCCTGGGTATTTGATACTGGTTCGGTTGCTCATATTTGTAACTCGAAACAGGAGCTGCAGAATAAACGGAAGCTAGTGAAGAACGAGGTGACGATGCGCGTGGGAAACGGATCAAAGGTTGATGTGATCGCGGTCGGCACGCTACCTCTTCATCTACCATCGGGATTAGTTTTATACTTAAATAATTGTTATTTAGTGCCTGCGTTGAGCATGAACATTATATCAGGATCTTGTTTATTGCGAGACGGTTACTTGTTTAAATCCGAGAATAATGGTTGTTCGATTTATATGAGTAATGTGTTTTATGCACATGCACCTTTGATAGATGGTCTATTCATATTGAATCTCGATAGTAGAAATACACATATTAATAACATTGAGGCTAAACGTTTGAAATCAAGCGATAATTTGACCTATATGTGGCACTGTCGTCTTGGTCACATTGGAGTGAAGCGTATGAAGAAACTCCATTCCGATGGACTTCTTGAATCACTTGATTTTGAATCACTTGAAAGATGCGAGGCATGTCTGATGGGTAAAATGACTAAGACTCCATTTTCTGGTATGATGGAGCGAGCTACAGACTTATTGGAAATCATACATACCGATGTGTGTGGTCCAATGAGTGTAGCATCGCGCAGTGGTTATCGTTATGTTCTTACCTTCACGGATGATTTGAGTAGATATGGGTATATCTATTTCATGAAACATAAGTCCGAAACTTTCGAGAAGTTTAAGGAGTTTCAAAGTGAGGTAGAGAATCAACGTAACAAGAAGATTAAATTTCTACGTTCTGATCGTGGAGGTGAATATCTAAGTTACGAGTTTGGCGAGCATTTGAAGAAATGCGGAATACTTTCACAATTGACACCGCCGGGAACACCACAGCGTAATGGTGTGTCTGAACGTCGTAATCGAACTCTCTTAGATATGGTTCGTTCTATGATGTCACTTACAGATTTACCACTATCATTTTGGGGTTATGCATTAGAAACAGCCGCATTCACTTTAAATAGGGCACCGTCTAAATCCGTTGAAACGACACCGTATGAATTATGGTTTGGGAAAAAACCTAAATTGTTGTTCCTTAAAGTTTGGGGATGCGAAGCCTATGTAAAGAAGTTACAGCCGGACAAGCTTGAACCCAAAGCGGAAAAATGCGTCTTCATAGGATACCCGAAGGAAACTATTGGGTATACCTTCTATCATAGATCCGAAGGCAAAATCTTTGTTGCCAAGAATGGATCCTTTCTAGAGAAGGAATTTCTCTCGAAAGAAGTGACTGGAAGGAAAGTAGAACTCGACGAGGTTGTCGAACCTTCTCTCGAAATTGCGAGTAGCGCAGCACCGGAAGAAGTTCCTGTGGTGCCTGCACCAATAAGAGAGGAAGCTAATGATAGTGATCATGAAACTTCGGTTGAAGTTGCTACAGAGCCTCGGAGGTCAACGAGAACTCGTACCACTCCAGATTGGTATGATTCCGTTATGAATGTCATGTTGGTGGACAACACTGATGACCCCGAGACATATGAGGAAGCGATGATGAGCCCAGATTCCAATAAATGGCAAGAAGCCATGAAATCCGAGATTGGATCCATGTACGAAAACCAAGTATGGACTTTGGTGGACTTACCGGATGGCCGGAAGGCTGTCGAGAACAAATGGATTTTCAAGAAGAAAACAGATGCTGATGGTAATGTTACTGTCTATAAAGCTCGACTTGTCGCAAAAGGGTTTCGACAAATTCAAGGAGTTGACTACGATGAGACTTTCTCACCAGTAGCGAAGCTAAAGTCTGTGAGGATTATGTTAGCAATCGCTGCATATTATGATTATGAGATATGGCAGATGGATGTCAAAACAGCATTCCTCAATGGAGACATTGATGAAGAGTTGTATATGATACAACCCAAAGGTTTTGTCGATCCTAAAGATGCTAACAAGGTATGCAAGCTTCAACGGTCCATCTATGGATTGAAGCAAGCATCCCGAAGTTGGAATCAACGTTTTGATAAGGTAATCAAAGGTTTTGGTTTTATACAAACTTATGGAGAAGCTTGTATTTACAAGAAAGTGAGTGGGAGCTCTGTAGCATTCTTAATACTGTATGTGGATGACATATTGTTGATTGGGAATGATGTAGACCTTCTTAATAGTGTCAAGGAATATTTGAATAATAGTTTTTCAATGAAGGATCTTGGCGAAGCAGCTTACATATTAGGCATAAAGATTTATAGAGATAGATCGAAACGCCAAATATCATTGTCACAAAGTACATATTTGGACAAAGTTCTAAAGAGGTTTGGAATGGAAGATAGCAAGAAAGGGTTCTTGCCCATGTTGCCCAATACGACCTTGAGTAAAACTCAAAGTCCGACATCGGCAGAAGATAGAGAAAGGATGAGTAAGACTCCCTATGCCTCAGCCATAGGATCTCTAATGTATGCCATGCTATGTACTAGACCCGACATCGCATATGCTGTTAGTTTAACTAGCAGATATCAAAGTGATCCAGGAGTGGATCATTGGACAACGGTCAAAAACATCCTTAAGTACTTGAGAAGAACTAAGGATATGGTTCTTTCTTATGGAGGTGATGAACAGCTCGTTGTTAATGGTTACACCGATGCTAGTTGGAACACCGATCCGGATGATTCTAAATCACAATCTGGATACGTATTTATTTTGAATGGTGCAGCAGTTAGCTGGAGGAGTGCAAAGCAAAGCGTTGTGGCGAGATCTTCAACTGAATCGGAATACATGGCTGCTTCGGAGGCTTCACAAGAAGCGATATGGATGAAAGAGTTCATTACAGAGCTGGGTGTGGTTCCTAGTGCGCTGGACCCAATGTCTATCTACTGTGATAACATGGGCGCCATAGCCAATGCGCAAGAACCAAGGTCACACAAGAAGCTGAAGCATATCAAGCTACGTTTTCACGCTATTCGAGAACATATCCAGGATGGGGATATAAAGATTTGCAAAGTACACACAGATCTGAATGTGGCGGATCCGTTGACTAAACCTCTCCCGAGGGCAAAACATGACCAACACCAAACTGCCATGGGTGTTCGGTATATTACCATGTAATCTAGATTAGATGACTCTAGTGCAAGTGGGAGACTGTTGGAGATATGCCCTAGAGGCAATAATAAATATAGTTATTATTATATATCTTTGTGTTTATGATAAATGTTTGCATTCATGCTATAATAGTATTAACAAGGAAACCATTAATACTTGTGTGATTTGTAAACTTAATTTGAAGTCCCTAGTATAGCCTCTATACTTCACTAGCTTGTTGGTTGATTGATGATGTGGTTTCTTTGTCATGAACATTGAGATGTTATCAACAACAAGATCATATCGTTAGGAGAATGATATGGTGGACATACTCCTATAGACAAGCGTAGCATAAAGATCAAGTCATTTCAATAGTTCAATTGCTATATGCTTTCTGATACATAGTAACCTAATTCCTTCGACCATGAGATCATGCATATCACCTTTGCTGGATGGATGCTTTGATGTCATCAAACACCACACCGTAACAGGGTGGCTATAAAGGTGGCATTGAGTGTTCGGAAAGTATTGGTTGAAACACATGGATCAAGAGTGGGATTTGTCCATCCACATGACGGATAGATATTCTCTGGGCCCTCTCGGTGAAATGTCATCCAATTAGCTTGCAAGCATGTGACTTGGTCACAAGGGATCACATATCACGGGAACGAGAAAAGAGTACTTATCAGTAACGAGGATGAACTAGGTATGCAGAGATACCGATGATCATAACCTCGGATAAGTAACATATCGTGAGACAAAGGGAAATTGGTATCGTATGTAAGTGGTTCATTCGATCGCAAAGTAATCGTAGAAATATGTGGGAGCCATATGAATTTCCAGATTCCTCTATTGGTTATTGTTCGGAGAAGTGTCTCGATCATGTCCGCATAATTCACGAACCGTAGGGAGACACACTTAAGGATTCGACGTTGTTTGAGTAGTTATGGTATTATGAGAAAGAGACCGAATGTTGTTCGGAGTCTCGGATGGGATCCGGGATATCACGAGGTGATCCGGAATGGTCCGGAGAATAAGATTCATATAAGGAAAGTCCCGTTTCGGAGTTCGGGAATGATTCCGGTGTTTCCATCGGGAACATTCTAGAAGGTCCCGGAATGTCCGGCACTCCGGAGGGGGAAGGGTACTTGAATGTGTCATTACATGTTGGAATGATTGCATCATGTACTAAGTGTTCTTGCTGTCCCAAATAAAGGATTAAATTGAATCCTAAATTGAAAAAGTCAAACGGCTAGTTTGAAAGTCAAACGGCAGTTTTTGGGAAGTGGGAGGAGAGGAGGAAACCGACTTGAGGGAGGAGTCCTCCTCCCCAAGCCGGCGCCCCACCTAGGCCGAGTTGGGGAGGGACTCCACTCCCTCCCCTTGGCCGGCCAGCCCCTCCCACCTATATAAGGAGGGGCAGGGCTCCCTCCCAACACACACAAGTTCCTATCCTCTAAACTAAACCCTAGATCTAAACCCCGGTTTAGAGCTATTCGGTTTAGAGCCTTCTAATTGGTTTAGAGCCCTCTAATTGGTGTGTCTAATTACTAGATCACTAATAGCCTCTCTCATAAGCTCCACCATACTCGCACCGGCTTAAGGCGAAGCCCTGCGGGATCTCCCCTCTACCTCCGGTACCACGCCGTTGTGCTGCCGGAATCGCGAGGAGAGTGCTACAACCTCCGCTGCCTGCTGGAACAAGGGAGAGGAAGGTCTTCGTCGAGTACCGAACGTGTGACCGACTGCGGGAGCGCTGCGGGAACGCGGCGCCGGAAGGATCGTCTACGCGATCTTGAGATCGGAAAGAGTACGACTACATCACCCACGAGAATCTGCTCTCGTTAAACACTTTGGAATCTTCGAGGGTGAGTTATTCCATCGACTCGTTGCTACAATCTAGTAGATAGATCTTGGCTTGTTTGTTTGTATGCGATAGAAAATTTTTGTTTTCCATGCTACGAACCCCTACAGTGGTATCAGAGCCGTGTCTATATGTAGATCTGTTGCACGAGTAGAACACAATGGTCATTGTGGGCGTTGATGCTTTTATTGTAGATTGCTTTTTGTGTACTTTGCATCTTGCGGTATGTTGGGATGAAGCGGCCCGGGCTAACCTTACATGACATCGTTCATGAGACTTGCTCCACGCTTGACATGCAACTCGTTTTGCATAAGTGGCTTTGCGGGTGCCTGTTTCTCCTAGCATAGTAAAGATCCAATTTACAACGGGTGATCAACAATGCTAGTATCAATGTTGTGGTTCTTGTTCGTAAGTTAGAACGACACTTATGGAAAGCCCCAAACCACGTAAAATATGCAAAGAAAGTAGAAGCGTCTAACTTTGTTTTGCAGGGGTGTGCAGTGATGTGATATGGCCATGATTGTGATTATATTTGATGTATGCAATGTTCCTTATTGTAAGTTGGCAACCGGCAGGAGCCATATGGTTGTCTTTAATTTCTGTTAAGACCTGCGTGTCTATTCAAAATAGTTGTAATAGTTGAAGCTGGTGGACGACAACCATGGAGAAGCGTCATTGACCTTGATGCTATGCCGGTGATGATGGAGATCATATTCGTGCTTGAAGATGGAGATCGGAAGCACAAAGAAGAAAGGCCATATCATATCACATATTATGAATTGCATGTGATGTTAATCCTTTATGCATCTTGTATTGCTTAGTAGACGACGGTAGCATTATAAGATGATCCCTCATGCACATAAATTTCAAGTTCTAAAGTGTTCACCCTTAGTATGCACCGTTGCCAAAGCTTGCTGCTTCGAAGCACCACGTGATGATCGGGTGTCTTTGATTCCGCGGGTGAATACAACGTAAGCAAGCCAGATTTGCTTATGCGGAAGCTAAGGTTTGATCTTGACGAGCCTAGCATGTACAGACATGGCCTCAGGAACACGGATCGCCGAAAGGCAAAGCATGAATCATATAGTAGATATGATGAACATGATGATTGTTCGCCATTAAAACTATATCAGCTCTCGTGATGATCGGTGTTGATGTAGTGGATTTGGTTCGTGTGATCACTAAAACAATGTGAGGGATGTTGTTTTGAGTGGGAGTTCACCTAGTTTAATTTCATTAATTAATTTGAACTCAATTTGTCATAAACTTAGTCTAAACTATTGCAAATATGTTGTAGATCAATGGCAGCCCCTACCATCAATTTTAATGCGTTCCTAGAGAAAGAAAAGTTGAAAAACAATGGAAGCAACTTCGCGGATTGGTTCCGCAATTTGAGGATTGTCCTCACAGCTGGTAATTTGACCTATGTGCTAGATGCACCGCTAGGTGACCCACCTGCAGCTGATGCTACCGATGAAGTAAAGAATGTTTACCTCGCTCGGAAGAATCAGTACTCCATAGTTCAGTGTGCTATCTTGTATGGTTTAGAATCGGAGCTTCAGAAAAGGTTTGAGAATTCAGACCCATATGATATTGTCGAGGATCTCAAATTAATTTTTGAGACTCATGCGGCAATTGAAAGCTATGAGGCTTCTGAAAAGTTCTTTAACTGCAAGATGGAAGAGGGTAGCTCCGTCAGTGAGCATGTGCTTAAGATGTCTGGGCACGCAAATAAACTTCAAAGTTTGGGTTTGTGAAAAGAACAGACATGCAATGACACTAGGTGGATCCATGTGTGGTTTCTTTAGAGGAACAAACATGCAATGACACTGGGTGGATCCATGTGTGGTTTGTTTATAAGAATAGACATGCAATGACTCTAGTTGTGGTTCATGAAAATAACACACATGCAATGACACTGGTGGATCAATGTGTGGTTTGTGAAAAGAATAGACATGCGATGACTTTAGGTGGATCCATGTGTGGTTTGTTTAGAAGAACAGACATGTAGTGACTCTAGTTGTGGTTCATGAAAAGAACACACATGCCATGACACAGGTGGATCCATGTGTGGTTTGTTTAGAGGAACAAACATGCAATGACACTGGGTGGATCCATGTGTGGTTTGTTTAGAAGAACAGACATGCAATGACTCTAGTTGTGGTTCATGAAAAGAACACATATGCAATGACACTGGTGGATCCATATGTGATTTGTGAAAAGAACACACATGCAATAACACTGGTGGATCCATGTGTGGTTCTTGAAAAGAATAGACATGCAATGACACTGGGTGGATCCATGTGTGGTTTGTTTGGAGAAACAGACATGCAATGACACTGGGTGGATCCATGTGTGGTTTGTTTAGAAGAACAGACATGCAATGACTCTAGCTGTGGTTCATGAAAAGAACACACATACAATGACACTCGTGGATCCATGTGTGGTTTGTTTAGAAGAACAGACATGCAATCACACTGGTTGTGGTTCCATGTGTGGTTTGTAAAAAGAACAGACATGCAATCACACTGGGTGTGGTTCATGAAAAGAACAGACATGCAATGACAGTGGTGGATCCATATGTGGTTTGTGGAAGGAACAGACATGCAATGACTCCAGGTGTGGTTCATGAAAAGAACAGACATGCAATCACACTAGGTGGATCCATGTGTGGTTTGTTTAGAGGAACATACATGCAACAACACTTGTAGATCCATGTGTGGTTTGTGAGAAGAACATACATGCAATAACACTAGATGTGGTTCATGAGAAGAACACACAAGCAATGACACTGGTGGATCCATGTGTGGTTCATGAAAAGAATAGTCATGCAATCACACTAGGTGGATCCATGTGTGGTTTGTTTAGAGGAACAGACATGCAATGACACTAGGTGTGGTTCATGAAAAGAACAAACATGCAATGACACTGGTGGATCCATATGTGGTTTGTGGAAGGAACAGACATGCAATCACACTAGGTCAATCCATGTGTGGTTTGTTTAGAGGAACAGACATGCAATGACACTGGGTGGATCCATGTGTGGTTTGTTTAGAGGAACACACATGCAATGACACTGGGTAGATCCATGTGTGGTTTGTTTAGAAGAACAGACATGCAATGACTCTAGTTGTGGTTCATGAAAAGAACACACATGCAATGACACTGGTGGATCCATATGTGGTTTGTGAAAAGAACACACATGCAATGACACTGGTGGATCCATGTGTGGTTCATGAAAAGAACAGACATGCAATGACACTTGGTGGATCCATGTGTGGTTTGTTTGGAGGAAAAGACATGCAATGACACTGAGTGGATCCATGTGTGGTTTGTTTAGAAGAACAGACATGCAGTGACTCTAGTTGTGGTTCATGAAAAGAACACACATGCAATGACACCGGTGGATCCATATGTGGTTTGTGAAAATAACACACATGCAATAACACTGGTGGATCCATGTATGGTTCTTGAAAAGAACAGACATGCAATGACACTGGGTGGATCCATGTGTGGTTTGTTTGGAGAAACAGACATGCAATGACACTAGGTGGATCCATGTGTGGTTTGTTTAGAAGAACAGACATGCAATGACTCTAGCTGTGGTTCATGAAAAGAACACACATACAATGACACTCGTGGATCCATGTGTGGTTTGTTTAGAAGAACAGACATGCAATCACACTGGCTGTGGTTCCATGTGTGGTTTGTGAAAAGAACAGACATGCAATCACACTGGGTGTGGTTCATGAAAAGAACAGACATGCAATGACAATGGTGGATCCATATGTGGTTTGTGGAAGGAACAGACATGCAATGACTCTAACTGTGGTTCATGAAAATAACAGACATGCAATCACACTAGGTGGATCCATGTGTGGTTTGTTTAGAGGAACATACATACAATGACACTTGTGGATCCATGTGTGGTTTGTGATAAGAACATACATGCAATGACACTGGCTGTGGTTCATGAGAAGAACACACAGGCAATGACACTGGTGGATCCATGTGTGGTTCATGAAAAGAACAATCATGCAATCACACTAGGTGGATCTATGTGTGGTTTGTTTAGAAAAACATACATGCAATGACACTGGGTGTGGTTCATGAAAAGAACAAACATGCAATAACACTGGTGGATCGATATGTGGTTTGCGGAAGGAACAGACATGCAATCACAGTAGGTCAATCCATGTGTGGTTTTTTTAGAGGAACAGACATGCAACGACACTAGGTGGATCCATGTGTGGTTTAATTAGAAGAACAGACATGCAATGACTCTAGCTGTGGTTCCATGTGTGGTTTGTGAAAAGAACAGACATGCAATCACACTAGGTGTGGGTCATGAAAAGAAAAGATATGCAATGACAATTATGGATCCATATGTGGTTTGTGGAAGGAACAGACATGCAATGACTCTAGCTGTGGTTCATGAAAAGAACAGACATGCAATCACAGTAGGTGGATCCATGTATGGTTTGTTTAGAGGAACACACATGCAATGACACTGGTGGATCCATGTGTGGTTTGTGAGAAGAACATACATGCAATGACACTGGCTGTGGTTCCTGAGAACAACACACATGCAATGACACTGGTGGATCCATGTGTGGTTCATGAAAAGAACAGACATGCAATCACACTAGGTGGATCCATGTGTGGTTTGTTTAGAGGAACATACATGCAATGACACTGGGTGTGGTTCATGAAAAGAATAGACATGCAATGACACTGGTGGATCCATATGTGAATTATGGAAGGAACAGACATGCAATGACTCTAGCTGTGGTTCATGAAAATAACAGACATGCAATAACACTAGTGGATCCATGTGTGGTTCATGAGAAGAACACACATCCAATGACACTAGTGGATCCATGTGTGGTTCATGAAAAGAACACACATGCAATGACACTGGTGTATCCATGTGTGGTTCATGAAAAGAACACACATGAAATGACACTAGTGGATCCATGTGTGGTTTGTGAAAAGAATAGACATGCAATCACACTAGGTGGATCCATGTGTGGTTTGTTTAGAGGAACATACATGCAGTGACACTGGTTGGATCCATGTGTGGTTTGTTTAGAAGAACAAACATGCAATGACTCTAGTTGTGGTTCATGAAAAGAACACACATGCAATGACACTGGTGGATCCATGTGTGGTTATTGAAAAGAACAGACATGCAGTCACACTAGGTGGATCCATGTGTGGTTTGTTTCGAGGAACACACATGCAATGACACTAGGTAGATCCATGTGTGGTTTGTTTAGAAGAACAGACATGAATGACTCTAGTTGTGGTTCATGAAAAGAACACACATGCAATGACACTGGTGGATCCATATGTGGTTTGTGAAAAGAACACACATGCAATGACACTGGTGGATCCATGTGTGGTTCATGAAGAACAGACATGCAATGACACTTGGTGGATCCATGTGTGGTTTGTTTGGAGGAAAAGACATGCAATGACACTGGGTGGATCCATGTGTGGTTTGTTTAGAAGAACAGACATGCAATGACTCTAGTTGTGGTTCATGAAAAGAACAGACATGCAGTGACACTAGTGGATCCATGTGTGGTTTGTGAAAAGAACAGACATGCAATGACACTAGGTGGATCCATGTGTGGTTTCTTTAGAGGAACAGACATGCAATGGCACTAGTTGTGGTTCATGAAAAGAACACACATGCAATGACACTAGTGGATCCATGTGTGGTTTGTGAAAAGAACAGACATGCAATGACTCTAGGTGGATCCATGTGTGGTTTGTTTAGAGGAAGTGACATGCAATGACACTAGGTGGATCCATGTTTGGTTTGTTGAGAAGAACAGACATGCAGTGACTCTAGTTGTGGTTCATGAAAAGAACACACATGCAATGACACAGGTGGATCCATGTGTGGTTTGTGAAAAGAACAGACATGCAATCACACTAGGTGGATCCATGTGTGGTTTGTTTAGAGGAACATACATGCAATGACACTGGGTGGATCCATGTGTGGTTTTTTAGAAGAACAGACATGCAATGACTCTAGTTGTGGTTCATGAAAAGAACACATATGCAATGACACTGGTGGATCCATATGTGGTTTGTGAAAAGAACACACATGCAATAACACTTGTGGATCCATGTATGGTTCTTGAAAAGAACAGACATGCAATGACACTGGGTGGATCCATGTGTGGTTTGTTTGGAGAAACAGACATACAACGACACTAGGTGGATCCATGTGTGGTTTGTTTAGAAGAACAGACATGCAATTACTCTAGCTGTGGTTCATGAAAAGAACACACATACAATGACACTCGTGGATCCATGTGTGGTTTGTTCAGAAGAATAAACATGCAATGACTCTAGCTGTGGTTCATGAAAAGAACACACATACAATGACACTCGGGGATCCATGTGTGGTTTGTTTAGAAGAACAGACATGCAATCACACTGGCTGTGGTTCCATGTGTGGTTTGTGAAAAGAACAGACATGCAATCACAGTGGGTGTCGTTCATGAAAAGAACAGACATGCAATGACAGTGGTGGATCCATATGTGGTTTGTGGAAGGAACAGACATGCAATGACTCTAACTGTGGTTCATGAAAGAACAGACATGCAATCACACTAGGTGGATCCATGTGTGGTTTGTTTAGAGGAACATACATGCAATGACACTTGTGGATCCATGTGTGGTTTGTGAGAAGAACATACATGCAATGACACTGGTTGTGGTTCATGAGAAGAACACACAGACAATGACACTGGTGGATCCATGTGTGGTTCATGAAAAGAACAGTCATGCAATCACACTAGGTGGATCCATGTGTGGTTTGTTTAGAGGAACATACATGCAATGACACTGGGTGTGGTTAATGAAAAGAACAAATATGCAATGACACTTGTGGATCCATATGTGATTTGTGGAAGGAACAGACATGCAATCACACTAGGTCAATCCATGTGTGGTTTGTTTAGAGGAACAAACATGCAACGACACTAGGTGGATCCATGTGTGGTTTAATTAGAAGAACAGACATGCAATGACTCTAGCTGTGGTTCATGAAAAGAACACACATACAATGACACTGGTGGATCCATGTGTGGTTTGTTTAGAAGAACATACATGCAATCACACTGGCTATGGTTCCATGTGTGGTTTGTGAAAAGAACAGACATGCAATCACACTAGGTGTGGTTCATGAAAAGAAAAGACATGCAATGACAATTATGGATCCATATGTGGTTTGTGGAAGGAACAGACATGCAATGACTCTAGCTGTGGTTCATGCAAAGAACAGACATGCAATCACAGTAGGTGGATCCATGTATGGTTTGTTTAGAGGAACACACATGCAATGACACTGGTGGTTCCATGTGTGGTTTGTGAGAAGAACATACATGCAATGACACTGGCTGTGGTTCCCGAGAACAACACACATGCAATGACACTGGTGGATCCATGTGTGGTTCATGAAAAGAATAGACATGCAATCACACTAGGTGGATCCATGTGTGGTTTGTTTAGAGGAACATACATGCAATGACACTGGGTGTGGTTCATGAAAAGAACAGACATGCAATGACACTGGTGGATCCATATGTGATTTGTGGAAGGAACAGACATGCAATGACTCTAGTTGTGGTTCATGAAAAGAACAGACATGCAATAACACTGGTGGATCCATGTGTGGTTCATGAGAAGAACACACATCCAATGACACTGGTGGATCCATGTGTGGTTCATGAAAATAACACACATGCAATGACACTGGTGTATCCATGTGTGGTTCATGAAAAGAACACACATGAAATGACACTAGTGGATCCATGTGTGGTTTGTGAAAAGAACAGACATGCAATCACACTAGGTGGATCCATGTGTGGTTTTTTTAGAGGAACATACATGCAATGACACTGGGTGTGGTTCATGAAAAGAACAGACATGCAATGACACTGGTGGATCCATATGTGGTTTGTGGAAGGAACAGACATGCAATGACTCTAGCTGTGGTTTATGAAAAGAACAGACATGCAATAACACTGGTGGATCCATGTGTGGTTCATGAGAAGAACACACATCCAATGACACTGGTGGATCCATGTGTGGTTCATGAAAAGGACACACATGCAATGACACTGGTGTATCCATGTGTGGTTCATGAAAAGAACACACATGCAATGACACTAGTGGATCCATGTGTGGTTTGTGAAAATAACAGACATGCAATCACACTAGGTGGATCCATGTGTGGTTTGTTTAAAGGAACATACATGCAATGACTCTAGTTGTGGTTCATGAAAAGAACACACATGCAATGACACTGGTGGATCCTTTGTGGTTCTTGAAAAGAACAGACATGCAGTCACACTAGGTGGATCCATGTGTGGTTTGTTTAGATGAACACACATGCAATGACACTAGGTGGATCCATGTGTGGTTTGTTTAGAAGAACATACATGCAATGACTCTAGTTGTGGTTCATGAAAATAACACACATGCAATGACACTGGTGGATCCATGTGTGGTTTGTGAAAAGAACAGACATGCAATCACACTGGGTGGATACATGTGTGGTTTGTTTGGAGGAACAGACATGCAATGACACTGGGTGGATCCATGTGTGGTTTGTTTACAAGAAAACACATGCAGTGACTCTAGTTGTGGTTCATGAGAATAACACACATGCAATGATACTGGTGGATCCATGTGTGGTTTGTTTATAGGAACATACATGCAATCACACTAGGTGTGGTTCATGAGAAGAATAGACATGCAATGACATTGGTGGGTCCATATGTGGTTTGTGGAAGGAACACACATGCAATGACTCTACCTGTGGTTCATGAAAAGAACAAACATGCAATCACACTAGGTGGATCCATGTCTGGTTCATGAAAAGAACAGACATGCAATGACACTGGGTGGATCCATGTGTGGTTTGTGAAAAGAACAGACATGCGATCACACTAGGTGGATCCATGCGTGAGTTGTTAGAGGAACAGACATGCAATCACACTAGGTGGATACCTGTGTGGTTTGTTTAGAAGAACGCACATGCAATGACTCTAGTTGTGGTTCATGAGAAGAACACACATGCAATGACACTGGTGGATCCATGTGTGGTTCATGAAAAGAACAGACATGCAATCACACTAGGTGTATCCATGTGTGGTTTGTTTGGAGGAACAGACATGCAATGACACTGGGTGGATCCATGTGTGGTTTGTCTAGAAGAACAAACATGCAATGACTCTAGTTGTGGTTCATGAAAAGAACAAACATGCAATGACACCGGTGGATCCATGTGTGGTTTGTGAAAAGAACAGACATGCAATGACACTAGGTGGATCCATGTGTGGTTTGTTTAGAGGAACAGATATGCAATGACACTAGTTGTGGTTCATGAAAAGAACACACATGCAATGACACTGGTGGATCCATGTGTGGTTTGTGAAAAGATAAAAACATGCAATGACTCTAGGTGAATCCATGTGTGGTTTGTTTAGAGGAACAGACATGCAATGACACTAGGTGGATCCATGTGTGGTTTGTTTAAATAACAGACATGCAGTGACTCTAGTTGTGGTTCATGAAAAGAACACACATGCAATAGCACAGGTGGATCCATGTGTGGTTTGTGAAAAGAACAGACATGCAGTCACACTAGGTGGATCCATGTGTGGTTTGTTTAGAGGAACATACATGCAATGACTCTAGTTGTGGTTCATGAAAAGAACACACATGCAATGACATTGGTGGATCCATGTGTGGTTCTTGAAAAGAACAGACATGAAGTCACACTAGGTGGATCCATGTGTGGTTTGTTTATATGAACACACATGCAATGACACTGGGTGGATCCATGTGTGGTTTGTTTAGAAGAACAGACATGCAATGACTCTAGTTGTGGTTCATGAAAATAACACACATGCAATGACACTGGTGGATCCATGTGTGGTTTGTGAAAAGAACATACATGCAATCACACTGGGTGGATCCATGTGTGGTTTGTTTGGAGGAACAAACATGCAATGACACTCGGTGGATCCATGTGTGGTTTGTTTACAAGAACACACATGCAATGACTCTAGTTGTGGTTCATGAAAATAACACACATGCTATGACACTGGTGGATCCATGTGTGGTTCATGAAAAGAACATACATGCAATGACACTAGGTGGATCCATGTGTGGTTTGTTTAGAGGAACAGACATGCAATGATAATGGGTGTGGTTCATGAGAAGAACACACATGCAATGACACTGGTGCATCCTTGTGTAGTTTGTGAGAAGAACATACATGCAATGACACTGACTGTGGTTCATGATAATAACACACATGCAATGACACTGGTGGATCCATGTGTGATTTGTTTATAGGAACATACATGCAATCACACTAGGTATGATTCATGAGAAGAATAGACATGCAATGACACTGGTGGATCCATATGTGGTTTGTGGAAGGAACACACATGCAATGACTCTACCTGTGGTTCATGAAAAGAACAAACATGCAATCACACTAGGTGGATCCATGTCTGGTTCATGAAAAGAACAGACATGCAATGACACTGGGTGGATCCATGTGTGGTCTGTGAAAAGAATAGACATGCGATCACACTAGGTGGATCCATGTGTGATTTGTTAGAGGAACAGACATGCAATCACACTAGGTGGATACCTGTGTGGTTTGTTTAGAAGAACGCACATGCAATGACTCTAGTTGTGGTTCATGAGAAGAACACACATGCAATCACACTAGTGGATCCATGTGTGGTTCATGAAAAGAACAGACATGCAATCACACTAGGTGTATCCATGTGTGGTTTGTTTGGAGGAACAGACATGCAATGACACTGGGTGGATCCATGTGTGGTTTGTTTAGAAGAACAAACATGCAATGACTCTAGTTGTGGTTCATGAAAAGAACAGACATGCAATGACACCGGTGGATCCATGCGTGGTTTGTGAAAAGAACAGACATCCAATGACACTAGGTGGGTCCATGCGTGATTTGTTAGAGGAACAGACATGCAATGACACTAGGTGGATACCTGTGTGGTTTGTTTAGAAGAACGCACATGCAATGACTCTAGTTGTGGTTCATGAGAAGAACACACATGCAATCACACTAGTGGATCCATGTGTGGTTCATGAAAAGAACAGACATGCAATCACACTAGGTGTATCCATGTGTGGTTTGTTTAGAAGAACAAACATGCAATGACTCTAGTTGTGGTTCATGAAAAGAACAGACATGCAATGACACCGGTGGATCCATGCGTGGTTTGTGAAAAGAACAGACATGCAATGACACTAGGTGGATCCATGTGTGGTTTGTTTGGAGGAACAGACATGCAATGACATTGGGTGGATCCATATGTGGTTTTTTTAGAAGAACATACATGCAATGACTCTAGTTGTGGTTCATGAAAAGAACAGACATGCAATGACACTAGTGGATCCATGTGTGGTGTGTGAAAAGAACATACATGCAATCACACTGGGTGGATCCATGTGTGGTTTGTTTGGAGGAACAAACATGCAATGACACTAGTTGTGGTTCATGAAAAGAACAAACATGCAATGACACTGGTGGATCCATGTGTGGTTTGTGAAAAGAACAAACATGCAATGACTCTAGGTGGATCCATGTGTGGTTTGTTTAGAGGAACAGACATGCAATGACACTAGGTGGATCCATGTGTGGTTTGTTTAGAATAACAGACATGCAGTGACTCTAGTTGTGGTTCATGAAAAGAACACACATGCAATAGCACAGGTGGATCCATGTGTGGTTTGTGAAAAGAACAGACATGCAATCACACTAGGTGGATCCATGTGTGGTTTGTTTAGAGGAATAGACATGCAATGACACTGGGTGGATCCATGTGTGGTTTGTTTAGAAGAACAAACATGCAATGACTCTAGTTGTGGTTCATGAAAAGAACACACATGCAATGACACTAGTGGATCCATGTGTGGTCTGTGAAAATAACACACATGCAATAACACTGGTGGATCCATGTGTGGTTCTTGAAAAGAACAGACATGCAATGACACTGGGTGGATCCATGTGTGGTTTGTTTGGAGGAACAGACATGCAATGACATTGGGTGGATCCATATGTGGTTTTTTTAGAAGAACATACATGCAATGACTCTTGCGGTGGTTCATGAAAAGAACACACATACAATGACACAGGTGGATCCATGTGTGGTTTGTTTAGAAGAACAGACATGCAATCACATTGGATGTGGTTCCATGTGTGGTTTGTGAAAAGAACAGACAGGCAATCACACTGGGTGTGGTTCATGAAAAGAACAGACACGCAATCACACTGGTGGATCCATATGTGGTTTGTGTAAGGAACAGACATGCAATGACTTTAACTGTGGTTCATGAAAAGAACAGACATGCAATCACACTAGGTGGATCCATGTGTGGTTTGTTTAGAGGAACATACATGCAATGACACAAGTGGATCCATGTGTGGTTTGTGAGAAGAACATACATGCAATGACACTGGATGTGGTTCATGAGAAGAACACACATGCAATGACACTGGTGGATCCTTGTATGGTTCATGAAAAGAATAGTCATGCAATCACACTAGGTGGATCCATGTGTGGTTTGTTTAGAGGAACAGACACGCAATGACACTAGGTGTGGTTCATGAATAGAACAAACATGTAATGACACTGGTGGATCCATATGTGGTTTATGGAAGGAATAGACATGCAATCACACTAGGTGGATCCATGTGTGGTTTGTTTAGAGGAACAGACATGCAATGACACTGGGTGGATCCATGTGTGGTTTATTTAGAAGAACAGACATACAATGACTCTAGCTGTGGTTCATGAAAAGAACACACATACAATGACACTGGTGGATCCATGTGTGGTTTGTTTAGAAGAACAGACATGCAATCACACTGGCTGTGGTTCCATGTGTGGTTTGTGAAAAGAACAGACATGCAATAACACTAGGTGTGGTTCATAAAAAGAACAGACATGCAATGGCAATTATGGATCGATATGTGGTTTGTGGAAGGAACAGACATGCAATGACTCTAGTTGTGGTTCATGAAAAGAACAGACATGCAATCACACTAGGTGGATCGATGTGTGGTTTGTTTAGAGGAACAGACATGCAATGACACTGGTGGATCCATGTGTGGTTTGTGAGAAGAACATACATGCAATGACACTAGCTGTGGTTCATGAGAAGAACACACATGCAATGACACTGGTGGATCCATGTGTGGTTCATGAAAAGAACAAACATGCAATCACACTAGGTGGATCCATGTGTGGTTTGTTTAGAGGAACATACAGGCAATGACACTGGGTGTGGTTCATGAAAAGAAAAGACATGCAATGACACTGGTGGATCCATATGTGGTTTGTGGAAGGAACAGACATGCAATGACTCTAGCTGTGGTTCATGAAAAGAACAGACATGCAATAACACTGGTGGATCCATGTGTGGTTCATGAGAAGAACACGCATCCAATGACACAGGTGGATCCATGTGTGGTTCATGAAAAGAACACACATGCAATGACACTAGTGGATCCATGTGTGGTTTGTGAAAAGAACAGACATGCAATGACACTAGGTGTGGTTCATGAATAGAACAAACATGTAATGACACTGGTGGATCCATATGTGGTTTATGGAAGGAATAGACATGCAGTCACACTAGGTGGATCCATGTGTGGTTTGTTTAGAGGAACAGACATGCAATGACACTGGGTGGATCCATGTGTGGTTTATTTAGAAGAACAGACATACAATGACTCTAGCTGTGGTTCATGAAAAGAACACACATACAATGACACTGGTGGATCCATGTGTGGTTTGTTTAGAAGAACAGACATGCAATCACACTGGCTGTGGTTCCATGTGTGGTTTGTGAAAAGAACAGACATGCAATAACACTAGGTGTGGTTCATAAAAAGAACAGACATGCAATGGCAATTATGGATCGATATGTGGTTTGTGGAAGGAACAGACATGCAATGACTCTAGTTGTGGTTCATGAAAAGAACAGACATGCAATCACACTAGGTGGATCGATGTGTGGTTTGTTTAGAGGAACAGACATGCAATGACACTGGTGGATCCATGTGTGGTTTGTGAGAAGAACATACATGCAATGACACTGGCTGTGGTTCATGAGAAGAACACACATGCAATGACACTGGTGGATCCATGTGTGGTTCATGAAAAGAACAAACATGCAATCACACTAGGTGGATCCATGTGTGGTTTGTTTAGAGGAACATACAGGCAATGACACTGGGTGTGGTTCATGAAAAGAAAAGACATGCAATGACACTGGTGGATCCATATGTGGTTTGTGGAAGGAACAGACATGCAATGACTCTAGCTGTGGTTCATGAAAAGAACAGACATGCAATAACACTGGTGGATCCATGTGTGGTTCATGAGAAGAACACGCATCCAATGACACAGGTGGATCCATGTGTGGTTCATGAAAAGAACACACATGCAATGACACTAGTGGATCCATGTGTGGTTTGTGAAAAGAACAGACATGCAATGACACTAGGTGTGGTTCATGAATAGAACAAACATGTAATGACACTGGTGGATCCATATGTGGTTTATGGAAGGAATAGACATGCAGTCACACTAGGTGGATCCATGTGTGGTTTGTTTAGAGGAACAGACATGCAATGACACTGGGTGGATCCATGTGTGGTTTATTTAGAAGAACAGACATACAATGACTCTAGCTGTGGTTCATGAAAAGAACACACATACAATGACACTGGTGGATCCATGTGTGGTTTGTTTAGAAGAACAGACATGCAATCACACTGGCTGTGGTTCCATGTGTGGTTTGTGAAAAGAACAGACATGCAATAACACTAGGTGTGGTTCATAAAAAGAACAGACATGCAATGGCAATTATGGATCGATATGTGGTTTGTGGAAGGAACAGACATGCAATGACTCTAGTTGTGGTTCATGAAAAGAACAGACATGCAATCACACTAGGTGGATCGATGTGTGGTTTGTTTAGAGGAACAGACATGCAATGACACTGGTGGATCCATGTGTGGTTTGTGAGAAGAACATACATGCAATGACACTGGCTGTGGTTCATGAGAAGAACACACATGCAATGACACTGGTGGATCCATGTGTGGTTCATGAAAAGAACAAACATGCAATCACACTAGGTGGATCCATGTGTGGTTTGTTTAGAGGAACATACATGCAATGACACTGGGTGTGGTTCATTAAAAGAAAAGACATGCAATGACACTGGTGGATCCATATGTGGTTTGTGGAAGGAACAGACATGCAATGACTCTAGCTGTGGTTCATGAAAAGAACAGACATGCAATAACACTGGTGGATCCATGTGTGGTTCATGAGAATAACACGCATCCAATGACACAGGTGGATCCATGTGTGGTTCATGAAAAGAACACACATGCAATGACACTAGTGGATCCATGTGTGGTTTGTGAAAAGAACAGACATGCAATGACACTAGGTGGATCCATGTGTGTTTTGTTTAGAGAAACATACATGCAATGACACTGTGTGGATCCATGTGTGGTTTGTTTAGAAGAACAGACATGCAATGAAACTGGGTGGATCCATGTGTGGTTTGTTTAGAAGAGCAGATATGCAATGACTCTAGTTGTGGTTCATCAAAAAACACACATGCAATGACACTTGTTGTGGTTCATGAAAAGAACACACATGCAATGACACTGGTGGATCCATGTGTGGTTCTTGAAAAGAACAGACATGCAATGACACTAGTTGTGGTTCATGAAAAGAACACACATGCAATGACACTGGTGGATCCATGTGTGGTTAATGAAAAGAACAGACATACAATCACACTAGGTGGATCCATGTGTGGTTTGTTTAGAGGAACAGACAGGCAATGACACTGGGTGGATCCATGTGTGGTTTGTTTAGCAAAACAGACATGCGATGACTCTAGCCGTATTTCATGAAAATAACACAGATGCAATGACACTGGTGGATCCATGTGTGGTTTGTTTAGAAGAACAGACATGCAATCACATTGGCTGTGGTTCCATGTGTGGTTTGTGAAAAGAATAGACATGCAATGACACTAGTGGATCTTTGTGTGGTTTGTGAGAAGAACATACATGCAATGACACTGGCTGTGGGTCATGAAAAGAACACACATGCAATGACACTGGTGGATCCAGTGGTTCTTGAAAAGAACAGACATGCAATCACACTAGTTGTGGTTCATGAAAAGAACACACATGCAATGACACTGATGGATCCATGTGTGGTTAATGAAAAGAACAGACATGCAATCACACTAGGTGGATCCATGTGTGGTTTGTTTAGAGGAAAATGACACTGGGTGGATCCATGTGTGGTTTGTTTAGAAGAACAGACATGCGATGACTCTAGTTGTGGTTCATGAAAAGAACACACATGCAATGACACTGGTGGATCCATGTGTGGTTCATGAAAAGAACATACATGCAATAACACTGGGTGGATCCATGTGTGGTTTGTTTAGAGGAACAGACATGCAATGACACTGGGTGTGGTTCATGAGAAGAACACACATGCAATGACACTGGTGGATCCTTGTGTGGTTTGTGAGAAGAACATACATGCAATGACACTGGCTGTGGTTCATGAGAACAACACACATGCAATGAGACTGGTGGATCCATGTGTGGTTCATCAAAAGAACAAACATGCAATCACACTGGGTCTGGTTCATGAGAAGAACAGACATGCAATGACACTAGTGGATCCATGTGTGGTTTGTGAAAAGAACAGACATGCAATCACACTAGGTGGATCCATCTATGGTTTGTTTATAGGAATATACATGCAATGACACTGGGTGGATCCATGCGTGGTTTTTTTACAAGAATAGACATGCAATGACTCTAGTTGTGGTTCATGAAAAGAACACACATGCAATGACACTGGAGGATCCATGTGTGGTTTGTGAAAAGAACAGACATGCAATCACACTAGGTGGATCCATGTGTGGTTTGTTCAGAAGAATACACATGCAATGACTCTAGTTGTGGTTCATGAAAAGAACACACATACAATGACACTGGTGGATCCATGTGTGGTTTGTGAAAAGAACGGACATGCAATCACACTAGGTGGATCCATGTGTGGTTTGTTCAGAAGAACAGACATGCAATGAAATTGGGTGGATCCATGTGTGGTTTGTTTAGAAGAACAGACATGCAATGACTCTAGTTGTGGTTCATGAAAAGAACAGACATGCAATAACACTGGGTGGATCCATGTGTGGTTCATGAAAAGAACATACCTGAAATCACACTAGGTGGATCCATGTGTGGCTTGTTTAGAGGAACATATATGCAATGACACTGGGTGGATGCATGTGTGGTTTGTTCAAAGGAACAGATATGCAATGACACTAGTTGTGGTTCATGAAAAGAACACACATGCAATGACACTGGTGGATCCATGTGTGGTTCATGAAAAGAACAGACATGCAATGACTCTAGGTGGATCCATGTGTAGTTTGTTTAGAGGAACAGACATGCAATGACACTGGGTGGATCCATGTAGGTTTGTTTAGAAGAACAGACATGCAATGATTCTAGTTGTGGTTCATGAAAAGAACACACATGCAATGACATTGGTGGATCCATGTGTGGTTTGTGAAAAGAACAGACATGCAATCACACTAGGTGGATCCATGTGTGGTTTCTTTAGAGGAACAGACATGCAATGACACTGGTGGATCCATGTTTGGTTTGTTTAGAAGAACATACATGCAATGACACTGGCTGTGGTTCCATGTGTGGTTCATGAAAAGAACAGACATGCAATCACACTAGGTGGATCCATGTGTGGTTCATGAAAAGAACAGACATGCAATGACACTGGGTGGATCCATGTGAGGTTTGTTTAGAAGAACAAACTTGCAATGACTCTAGTTGTGGTTCATGAAAAGAACACGCATGGAATGACACTAGTGGATCCATGTGTGGTTCATGAAAAGAACAAACATGCAATAACACTCAGTGGATCCATGTGTGGTTTGTTCTGTGGAACAGACATGCAATGACACTAGTTGTGGTTCATGAAAAGAACACACATGCAATGACACTGGTGGATCCATGTGTGGTTAATGAAAAGAACAGACATGCAATCACACTAGGTGGATCCATGTGTGGTTTGTTTAAAGGAACAGACATGCAATGACACTGGTTGGATCCAAGTGTGGTTTGTTTAGAAGAACAGACATGCAATGACTCTAGTTGTTGTTCATGAAAAGAACACACATGCAATGACACTGGTGGATCCATGAAAAGAACATACATGCAATAACAATGGGTGCATCCATGTGTGGTTTGTTTAGAGGAACAGACATGCAATGACACTGGGTGTGGTTTATGAGAAGAACACACATGCAATGACACTGGTGGATCTTTGTGTGGTTTGTGAGAAGAACATACATGCAATGACACTGGCTGTGGTTCATGAGAATAACACACATGCAATGACACTGGTGGATCCATGTGTGGTTTGTTTAGAGGAACAGACATGCAATCACACTAGGTGTGGTTCAGGAGAAGAACAGACATGCAATGACACTGGTGGATCCATACGTGGTTTGTGAAAAGAACAGACATGCAATCACACTAGGTGGATCCATGTGTGGTTCATGAAAAGAACAGACATACAATGACACTGGGTGGATCCCTGTGTGGTTTGTGAAAAGAATAGACATGCGATCATACTAGGTGAATCCATGTGTGGTTTGTTAGAGGAACAGACATGCAATCACACTAGGTGGATCCATGTGTGGTTTGTTTAGAAGAACACACATGCAATGACTCTAATTGTGGTTCATGAGAAGAACACACATGCAATGACACTAGTGGATCCATGTGTGGTTCGTGAAAAGAACATCATGCAATCACACTAGTTGGATCCATGTGAGGTTTCTTTAGAGGAACAGACATGCAATGACACTGGGTGGATCCATGTGTGGTTTGTTAAGAGGAACAGACATGCAATGACACTGGGTGGATCCATCTGTGATTTGTTCAGAGGAACAGACATGCAATGACACTAGTTCTTGTTCATGAAGAGAACACACATGCAATGACACTAGTGGATCCATGTGTGGTTCATGAAAATAACAGACATGCAATGACTCTAGGTGGATCCATGTGTGGTTTGTTTAGAGGAACAGACATGCAATGACACTCGGTGGATCCATGTGTGGTTTGTTTAGAAGAACAGACATGCAATGACTCTAGTTGTGGTTCATGAAAAGAACACACATGCAATGGCACAGGTGGATCCATGCGTGGTTCATGAAAAGAATAGACATGCAATGACACCGGGTGGATCCATGTGTGGTTTGTTTAGAGGAACAGACATGCAATGACACTAGGTGTGGTTCATGAGAATAACACACATGCAATGACACTGGTGGATCCTTGTGTGGTTTGTGAGAAGAACATACATGCAATGCCACTGGCTGTGGTTCATGAGAAGAACACACATGCAATGACACTGGTGGATCCATGTATGGTTTGTTTAGAGGAATAGACATGCAATGACACTGGGTGGATGCATGTGTGGTTTGTTCAGAGGAACAGACATGCAATGACACTAGTTGAGGTTCATGAAAAGAACACACATGCAATGACACTAGTGGATCCATGTGTGGTTAATGAAAAGAACAGACATACAATCACACTAGGTGGATCCATGTGTGGTTTGTTTAAAGGAACAGACATGCAATGACACTGGTTGGATCCATGTGTGGTTTGTTTAGAAGAACAGACATGCAATGACTCTAGTTGTTGTTCATGAAAAGAACACACATGCAATGACACTGGTGGATGCATGTGTGGTTCATGAAAATAACATACATGCAATAACACTGGGTGGATCCATGTGTGGTTTGTTTAGCGGAACAGACATGCAATGACACTGGTGGATCCATGTTTGGTTTGTTTAGAAGAACATACATGCAATGACACTGGCTGTGGTTCCATGTGTGGTTCATGAAAAGAACAGACATGCAATCACACTAGGTGGATCCATGTGTGGTTCATGAAAAGAACAGACATGCAATGACACTTGGTGGATCCATGTGAGGTTTGTTTAGAAGAACAAACTTGCAATGACTCTAGTTGTGGTTCATGAAAAGAACACGCATGCAATGACACTAGTGGATCCATGTGTGGTTCATGAAAAGAACAAACATGCAATAACACTCGGTGGATCCATGTGTGGTTTGTTCTGTGGAACAGACATGCAATGACACTAGTTGTGGTTCATGAAAATAACACACATGCAATGACACTGGTGGATCCATGTGTGGTTAATGAAAAGAACAGACATGCAATCACACTAGGTGGATCCATGTGTGGTTTGTTTAAAGGAACAGACATGCAATGACACTGGTTGGATCCAAGTGTGGTTTGTTTAGAAGAACAGACATGCAATGACTCTAGTTGTTGTTCATGAAAAGAACACACATGCAATGACACTGGTGGATCCATGAAAAGAACATACATGCAATAACACTGGGTGGATCCATGTGTGGTTTGTTTAGAGGAACAGACATGCAATGACACTGGGTGTGGTTCATGAGAAGAACACACATGCAATGACACTGGTGGATCTTTGTGTGGTTTGTGAGAATAACATACATGCAATGACACTGGCTGTGGTTCATGAGAATAACACACATGCAATGACACTAGTGGATCCATGTGTGGTTTGTTTAGAGGAACAGACATGCAATCACACTAGGTGTGGTTCAGGAGAAGAACAGACATGCAATGACACTGGTGGATCCATACGTGGTTTGTGAAAAGAACAGACATGCAATCACACTAGGTGGATCCATGTGTGGTTCATGAAAAGAACAGACATACAATGACACTGGGTGGATCCCTGTGTGGTTTGTGAAAAGAATAGACATGCGATCATACTAGGTGAATCCATGTGTGGTTTGTTAGAGGAACAGACATGCAATGACACTGGTGGATCCATACGTGGTTTGTGAAAAGAACAGACATGCAATCACACTAGGTGGATCCATGTGTGGTTCATGAAAAGAACAGACATGCAATGACACTGGGTGGATCCATGTGAGGTTTGTTTAGAAGAACAAACTTGCAATGACTCTAGTTGTGGTTCATGAAAAGAACACGCTTGCAATGACACTAGTGGATCCATGTGTGGTTCATGAAAAGAACAAACATGCAATAACACTCGGTGGATCCATGTGTGGTTTGTTCTGTGGAACAGACATGCAATGACACTAGTTGTGGTTCATGAAAAGAACACACATGCAATGACACTGGTGGATCCATGTGTGGTTAATGAAAAGAACAGACATGCAATCACACTAGGTGGATCCATGTGTGGTTTGTTTAAAGGAACAGACATGCAATGACACTGGTTGGATCCAAGTGTGGTTTGTTTAGAAGAACAGACATGCAATGACTCTAGTTGTTGTTCATGAAAAGAACACACATGCAATGACACTGGTGGATCCATGAAAAGAACATACATGCAATAACACTGGGTGGATCCATGTGTGGTTTGTTTAGAGGAACAGACATGCAATGACACTGGGTGTGGTTCATGAGAAGAACACACATGCAATGACACTGGTGGATCTTTGTGTGGTTTGTGAGAAGAACATACATGCAATGACACTGGCTGTGGTTCATGAGAATAACACACATGCAATGACACTAGTGGATCCATGTGTGGTTTGTTTAGAGGAACAGACATGCAATCACACTAGGTGTGGTTCAGGAGAAGAACAGACATGCAATGACACTGGTGGATCCATACGTGGTTTGTGAAAAGAACAGACATGCAATCACACTAGGTGGATCCATGTGTGGTTCATGAAAAGAACAGACATACAATGACACTGGGTGGATCCCTGTGTGGTTTGTGAAAAGAATAGACATGCGATCATACTAGGTGAATCCATGTGTGGTTTGTTAGAGGAACAGACATGCAATCACACTAGGTGGATCCATGTGTGGTTTGTTTAGAAGAACACACATGCAATGACTCTAATTGTGGTTCATGAGAAGAACACACATGCAATGACACTAGTGGATCCATGTGTGGTTCGTGAAAAGAACATCATGCAATCACACTAGTTGGATCCATGTGAGGTGTCTTTAGAGGAACAGACATGCAATGACACTGGGTGGATCCATGTGTGGTTTGTTTAGAGGAACAGACATGCAATGACACTGGGTGGATCCATCTGTGATTTGTTCAGAGGAACAGACATGCAATGACACTAGTTCTGGTTCATGAAGAGAACACACATGCAATGACACTAGTGGATCCATGTGTGGTTCATGAAAATAACAGACATGCAATGACTCTAGGTGGATCCATGTGTGGTTTGTTTAGAGGAACAGACATGCAATGACACTCGGTGGATCCATGTGTGGTTTGTTTAGAAGACCAGACATGCAATGACTCTAGTTGTGGTTCATGAAAAGAACACCACATGCAATGGCACAGGTGGATCCATGCGTGGTTCATGAAAAGAATAGACATGCAATGACACTGGGTGGATCCATGTGTGGTTTGTTTAGAGGAACAGACATGCAATGACACTAGGTGTGGTTCATGAGAATAACACACATGCAATGACACTGGTGGATCCTTGTGTGGTTTGTGAGAAGAACATACATGCAATGACACTGGCTATGGTTCATGAGAAGAACACACATGCAATGACACTGGTGGATCCATGTGTGGTTTGTTTAGAGGAATAGACATGCAATGACACTGGGTGGATGCATGTGTGGTTTGTTCAGAGGAACAGACATGCAATGACACTAGTTGAGGTTCATGAAAAGAACACACATGCAATGACACTGGTGGATCCATGTGTGGTTAATGAAAAGAACAGACGTGCAATCACACTAGGTGGATCCATGTGTGGTTTGTTTAAAGGAACAGACATGCAATGACACTGGTTGGATCCATGTGTGGTTTGTTTAGAAGAATAGACATGCAATGACTCTAGTTGTTGTTCATGAAAAGAACACACATGCAATGACACTGGGGGATCCATGTGTGGTTCATGAAAAGAACATACATGCAATAACACTGGGTGGATCCATGTATGGTTTGTTTAGAGGAACAGACATGCAATGACACTGGTGGATCCATGTTTGGTTTGTTTAGAAGAACATACATGCAATGACACTGGCTGTGGTTCCATGTGTGGTTCATGAAAAGAACAGACATGCAATCACACTAGGTGGATCCATGTGTGGTTCATGAAAAGAACACACATGCAATGACACTGGGTGGATCCATGTGAGGTTTGTTTAGAAGAACAAACTTGCAATGACTCTAGTTGTGGTTCATGAAAAGAACACGCATGCAATGACACTAGTGGATCCATGTGTGGTTCATGAAAAGAACAAACATGCAATAACACTCGGTGGATCCATGTGTGGTTTGTTCTGTGGAACAGACATGCAATGACACTAGTTGTGGTTCATGAAAAGAACACACATGCAATGACACTGGTGGATCCATGTGTGGTTAATGAAAAGAACAGACATGCAATCACACTAGGTGGATCCATGTGTGGTTTGTTTAAAGGAACAGACATGCAATGACACTGGTTGGATCCAAGTGTGGTTTGTTTAGAAGAACAGACATGCAATGACTCTAGTTGTTGTTTATGAAAAGAACACACATGCAATGACACTGGTGGATCCATGAAAAGAACATACATGCAATAACACTGGGTGGATCCATGTGTGGTTTGTTTAGAGGAACAGACATGCAATGACACTGGGTGTGGTTCATGAGAAGAACACACATGCAATGACACTGGTGGATCTTTGTGTGGTTTGTGAGAAGAACATACATGCAATGACACTAGCTGTGGTTCATGAGAATAACACACATGCAATGACACTAGTGGATCCATGTGTGGTTTGTTTAGAGGAACAGACATGCAATCACACTAGGTGTGGTTCAGGAGAAGAACAGACATGCAATGACACTGGTGGATCCATACGTGGTTTGTGAAAAGAACAGACATGCAATCACACTAGGTGGATCCATGTGTGGTTCATGAAAAGAACAGACATACAATGACACTGGGTGGATCCCTGTGTGGTTTGTGAAAAGAATAGACATGCGATCATACTAGGTGAATCCATGTGTGGTTTGTTAGAGGAACAGACATGCAATCACACTAGGTGGATCCATGTGTGGTTTGTTTAGAAGAACACACATGCAATGACTCTAATTGTGGTTCATGAGAAGAACACACATGCAATAACACTAGTAGAGTGAAACACCAAAATGTACATGGATATGAAAGAAAGATTTTGGTGGAACAATCTTAAAAGGGACATCGCCGAACACATTGCCTTGTGTGATGTGTGTAGTAGAGTGAAAGTGGAGCTTCAAAAACCAGCAGGATTGCTTCAACCAATGCCTATTCCTGAGTGGAAGTGGGAAAATATTGGTATGGATTTTATTACCGGATTACCAAGGACCAGATCAGGGTATGATTCCATATGGGTAGTAGTGGATCGCCTAACTAAAGTGGCTCATTTTATACCCGTAAAGACAACTTATACTAGTGCCAAGTTAGCCAAAATCTACATGAGCAGAATTGTATGCCTTCTCGGTGTACCTAAGAGTATTGTGTCTGATAGAGGAACTCAGTTCACTTCTCACTTTTGGAGACAACTTCATGAATCTTTAGGGACGAGATTGGAATTTAGCACTGCTTTTCATCCTGAAACTGATGGACAAACAGAAAGGACTAATCAAATTCTTGAAGACATGTTGAGGGCATGTGCCCTAGACTATGGAGCAAGTTGGGATGAAAGTCTGCCTTACGCAGAGTTCTCTTACAACAACAGTCACCAATCTAGTATTGGGATGGCACCATTCGAGTTTCTCTACGGAAGGAAGTGTACCACCCCATTGCTATGGAATGGTGTAGGAGAAAGAAGTTTGTTTGGACCAGACCTTATCAAAGACGCCGAAGAAAAGGTCAAATTGGTTAGAGACAGATTGAAGATAGCACAGTCTCGACAGAAAAGCTACGCAGATGCTAAGCGAAGAGAAGTCACTTACGAAGTTGGGGATAAAGCTTATCTTAGAGTATCACCACTTCGTGGAGTGAAAAGATTTGGAGTCAAAGGAAAGTTGGCACCAAGATATGTTGGACCATTTAACATTCTAAGTCGCAAGGGAGAAGTTGCATATGAAATTGAATTACCAGCATCTCTATCAGCAATCCATAATGTTTTTTATGTAAGCCAACTTAAGTAATGTCACCCAGAAATGGAAGAAACATCTTTGAAAGATACCATACCTTTGGAGGAAGTTCAACTAGAAAGTGATCTCACCTATGAAGAAAAGCCTGTCAAGATTCTTGAGACCACAGAAAGAGTCACAAGAACAAAGACTATCAAGTTTTGCAAAGTACAATGGAATCATCATTCCGAAGAAGAAACAACATGGGAAAGAGAAGATGATCTTCGGAAAGACCACCCACACCTATTTGCTAGCCAATCCGAATCTCGAGGGCGAGATTCATCTTAAGGGGGTTAGATTGTAACATCCCTAAAAAAATCATGTTTCAAAACTCATTCATATCATCTTGCATCATTCATTCATATAGGGTTTTTCTCAAAATCATTTAGAAACACAAACTTTGGCTATGATTTCATGTGGGCAATTTATCTCAATTGGCCATCACCCTTTGAGATTTGATTGTCCATGATCTTGTTTGCTTGCCTCCATGGTTGGAAAGATTAGGAGTAGCATTTAAACCCAAGTTTCCAAATTAGAAATATTTTCTAAACCCTATTTCAAATATTTGCAAACTAGAGCAAATCTCTGTTTTCTTTGAAACCTAAGCTTGACCAAGCCTTGCAAGGTAACCACTTAGTTAAAATGACTGTTTGTGAACCCACAGAACCCTGCAAAAATCCCCAAAGCAGATTGAATTCAAAAGGATTTGAATTCATATCAAATTCTATTCAGAAAATGGAATTAGAAAAAGAAAAGGCTTAAAGAAAAGAAAAGGGCCGCGCGGCCAGAATCTGGCCCAGCAGCGGATGAAGCCCAGCAAGCCCACCCGGGGATCTCCTTTTTCTTCTCACACGCGCGAGCACACGCAGACAGACGCTGACAGCCCGACCCCACCAACACCTTGCGCGTTTCGCTGACGAGCGGGCCCGGTCCACGTCGTCCTCGTCTTCCCCAGACCGCGCCTGCGACCACGTCGCCGCAGCAGTGATGGTCGGTAATGGCGCGGCGTAAATGGGCATTTAACCGCGAGCGTTTCCTGTCGATTCCCCGGCTATAAGATCATCTCTGCCCCATGATCTTTTTCCCCCAAACACCTCGCTCACTCCGCCACCAGGCTGTCCTCAATCAGCTTTGCACCGCCGCAGACAGAGCCTCTCCGGCGAGCGATTCCGGTGAGCCTCATGTTTCCCTCTGCCTATCTTTCTTGCTATCCTGTTCAGTGAATCCTTGCGCATCTCCTGACCTCACTAGTCCGTCTTGTACTGCCCTAGGTCGCCGGTTCCACCTGACACCGCGAGCACCGACGGCGACATCAACTCCGACGAGTTTTCCCGGTAGGAACAGACCGCCCCTCGCCTTCCCGTTCATGCTCTCTACTTCGCCTTGACTCTGTGAATCTAACCGCGTCCTCGCTTTGCCTTGGGGCGATCCACAGCGACGTCCACGACGACCACCAGACGCACCCGACGCCGCCACGAACTCCGGTGAGCAATCGCAGCCGTGCCCGAGCGCCCCTTGACCAACCGCGAGTACGACGAGCTTCGCCGTGACCCCCTGAGCCCGGTGAGCTACTCCTCCTTCTCCCTCGCCGTCTGCATCATGGGCAACGTCATCGACCGACAGTTCCGCCGCCGGTAGCCACCGCTCCGCCGCCAGTTTCTGGCCAGGTCGATAGGAACCGTTAGATCTGCATCGGATGGCTTAGATAGAATGACTAATCGAAGGGGTACGCGTTGATCTGAGCCGCACCTGCCCCTTTAGATCCAGCGGTCTGTATCACTCGATCCAGACGAACCGGTACGGGCGAATAAGAACATGACGCGTGGCTAGGTTAAGATCTGAAAATAGAATTTAAAAACAGATTTTGATCCAGATTTCAAATGCCAATATCTTTTGAATGCCACGTTGGAATTTTGCAAACTTTATACCGTTGGATTCAGAAAAACAAACCCTTTCTGCCTATCCAATTTGTTTAGCAAATAGTAACCATTAGTTTGGCTTAAATTACAGAAACTTGTTTGAGGCCTTTTTGAGTATAGATTTAGTTTAGTATTTTGTTTTAGGGTTATTTAAGATTATCTTGGCTATTTTGTGACTTGTTTAGTTTCTGTATTCATGCACTTGCTTGGTTGAGTTTTTCAAAAATCATCACTTGGTAGATTCATGCATGCATGCATTCATATTATCTTTGTTTGTATATATTTGTGTGTAATTGTGTGCTAAAACTTTGTGTGTAGATTTTGCTAGTGATTGTGATTATGACGAGTGCTACTCTCCACACTACCAAGGCAAGTGATATCATCATGAATATTCCATTCCTATATTTTATTTATGCATTAGTAATATTTTGCTAAGTATAGGACTTGCATGGTTATTTGCTAAGTACAAGCTATGCTATGGGAAAACCTATTAGGTGAAGCCTTAGTGAAAATTACCTAAGTCAAGATTCCTATTACTATCATGCTTAGCCTAGCTACTAGAAAACAAGGGTGGTTTATATATTCACTATGGAAAATTTCTAAGTCTACGGACTTATGTTTTTGTATAATAAAACAACTAAGTTAATGAACCACCTGGGTGGAATGGAAGGAATGGCTTATGTTGAGTGGTTCACAAGGCCATGGACTTGGCTTGTGTATCTCACTTGTGGATGGCCACCCAGGAAACAAAGAGATTTGAGATGTCAAATGTTGAAAAGCTTCAAGTGCAACCACTTGGTAATATGGGCTCTGCCATGATCTTAGGATGCTAGAACTTAGTCTTTTGGACAGTGGGTGGTAGATTGGATGATAGGTTGGAACGCGTCCATTTGACTAAGGAAAGGCTACTGAAGGATCATGTCTTGGGAAACCAAGTCTTGTGGGGAAAGTGCACCACCTCTGCAGAGTGTAAAACCTAAGTACTTAGCCATGTCCCTGGTAAAGGACAATTTGAGCATCAAGACATGGAAACTTCAAGAATCTCATCACTCCAATTTCTAAATAAAACTTGAGGGTGAACAAGGGATAAAAGGATCTTCAGTCATTGATTGATAGATGCCCTGAGAGGATCTAGAGTCTTTGATTGATAGATGCCTTGGGTGTTTTTGCCAAGTAAATCTTCAGTCCTTGAATGGTAGATGCCCTGAGTGGATCTTCAGTCTTGGATTGGAAGATGTCTTGGAAAGTTTTTGCCAAACAAAAACTTAGTATTTTCAAAAGTTAAGGAAAAATCTATTTTGAGCAATGCAAGCCTAAGCTCCACCAGCCAAATGCATATAGTATTATAGTCCACTTAAATATATACTAAGGTATCACTTGCCAATACTATTCCAAAGTATTGACCCTTGTGGCTGTAACTTATGATGTTGCAGGTTACTCTGATGATGAATAGGAGTCATGAGTCTACACTCAACATGCTTGCCTGTGCCACATGAAGATGAAGACTTATGTTTATTTACTTATTCCATAAACTCTTGTATTAGGCCTTTGGCCATGAGTTGTAAAAGACTATGTTTTATCTCTGGAATGACTGTAATAAATGACCTTTGTATCTGTGTACTTCATCTTAAACTGTGGATGCTAGCATTGATCCAGGGACTAGCATTGCAATCACAGGGATCTTTTCCTTTAATAAGGAGGGATCTTACAGATGGTATCAGAGCCAGGTTTCCTGTAGGATTATGACCCTAGGATTGGAAACCACTAAGGAAAATTTTAACTTCTTCTACACTTGTCTATTCTTCTCGTAAACTTTTCTAATCTTCTCATTCTCATCTCTATTTGTAGATGAACTCCATCAACGAAGCCGTGAAGAAAGGACCACTCATGACCATGACCTTGGAGTGTGAGACTGAGTTTCCCAAGATTCTCAAGGACCTCATGGAGACCATGGGAGTACATGGTGCAGCAGTGTACAAGGGCTTTCCAGTAATGGAGGAAGGAGTGGAGTATTGGTGGGTGCAACTTCACTTGTACAAGAATAAGGAAGACAACCACAAAGAAAAGGGCTTCTGCATGTACACCAACACTTTTATGCACACCACATTCTTTGAGTCAGCAAAAGAAGCAGCTTGGAAGACTATCAAGGAACTGAGTACTAGAGTCAAGTGCAAGATGCTCAACCTCCAAAAAGACTTAGAGAAAGAGAAGGAACATACCCAAGAGTTGGAAGTCACCAACCAATCCTTAAGAGGAGATATCATAGACTTAGTGATAGAAGCATGTGAACAAGATAGGGTGATTGCCACTAGGAACATTGTGTTAGCCACCAGATCCAATGAGATAGGATTGTAAAAGCACTTCATTAGTTGGACCACCACCTATCACCTTATTTTCCAAAATGATACCTTAAATAAGTTTGAACCTTGGTTGATGTAATGGATTCTTGTATGCATGACTTGTGTGATTTTGTGTTCCATGAATGAGTATGAATGTTTGTCTTGTTTATCTTAAATTGTGTTATTCTAACTTTTTCAATCTTATAAATAGATGCCTATTTCCATCAGCACTGTTGAGGAGTTCCAGTCTACCCGTTTTGGTCCTCGTATCGTAGAGCTTACTACTTTACTCGATCTCCCTCTTCCTATCATTACGGTGCACCCACTCACCAAGTTTGAGAGGAAGGACCTTTGGGGCTTCAAGGTGAACCAGCCAGGACGCCAGACTGAGCCTACTACGGAGGCCATCGTCTTCAAGCTTATGCACGATGACAGGGAGAGAGGCATGGAGGTTGTCATGCAGGATCTGATAGGACGACTGTTAGGCCGTCACTCCCGACAGGTTAGAGGCACTCACTTCCACGCTTTCGGAAGGCGTGATGATGACGGAGAGTCCATCGACTTTGAGGACGACTCGAGGATCGCAGCAGAGCCGATACGCCTGTACCTCCAGGACTTAGAGACTCTTATTAGGCACGTGGATACTGATAGGACCAACGTCATGCTTAGCAATGACGAGCTCCAGGTGCAGCTTCGCGAGAAGGACAAGCTCTTCGCGCAGCAGGACGAGATAGTCAAGGAGATGGAGGCAAAGTTCGAGACCCAAGACCGTAAGTTCAAGAGTCAAGAGAAGCGTGTCCAGGATAGGAACAAGAGGATTCGTGATATGACCGAGGAACTGCAGTCCAAGGACTTCGAGTTAGAGCAGCAGCAGACAGTGATTGAGAGGCTTCGTTCCTAGAAGAGGGCTCTCAAGGCCAAGATCGACTCTTTGACCACTACCATCGAGGAGAACAAGACCATAATGGAGAACGCAGGTCTTACCTTTGTCGAGGAGGAGATTGATGCCGACGAGTAGATTTAACTACTCAGATATCTTTATTTACCGCACTTGTTATTTGTGAACTTATTGTTGGACCATCCGACATGTGGATGGCTTGCCACTTGTGTGTTTGTACTTTGAGACTTTTGTTATCTTGTTGATTAGCTTTTATCCTTGTGTTGCATGCTATGTGTTTGTTTGAATAATGTATTGTGCATAAATCATGTAAGGGTATCTCATTCTTATCTCTATATGAATAAACCACAGATGCCTCCCCGTCGCGCAAACACCAACCCCAACCCCAACATTACCCCAGAAATGCAACAAATGATGAATGCGCAGACACAGCTTATGCAAATGATGACAACGTTCATCCAGAACCAGAACAACAACAACCCCAACAACAACAATAACAACAATAACAACAACAACAACAACAACCCTCCAGGTTTTGATATGCTCACCAGATTTCTGTGTCTGAGGCCAGCTAAGTTTTCAGGATCGACTGATCCCATGGTGGCCAATGATTGGCTACGTTCTGTGAACAAAGACTTAGTGACCGTAGGATGCACAAATGCTGAAAAGGTCAGGTTCGCAGCACATCTGTTGGAAGGACCAGCCGCAGCATGGTGGGACAATTTCCAGATCACCACGCCTATCGATGAGGTGACTTGGGCTATATTTGAAGATGGCTTTCGTACTACTCATATCTCACCAGGAATGATGAGCCTGAAAAAGAAGGAGTTTCACAACCTGAAGCAGCGCCACCACAGCGTGGCTGAATATATTGAGGAGTTCAACAATCTGGCGCGCTATGCACCGGATGAAGTTGACACTGATGCCAAAAGGAAGGAAAAGTTTCTGGAAGGCTTGAATGATGAGCTGAATCTGCAGCTGTCTGTGGCATATGTTCCCACTTATCAGTCATTGTGTGACAAGGCTGTTATTGTGGAGAATAAAATGAAGCAAGTCGAGAGTAGGAAGAGGAAACACTCCGACAAGCACAGCTCGGGATCATCCCATAAACGATCTCACTATGATGATAGTGTCAGCTCAGGATCCCACAAGCATGGGAAGTTTAACAAGCACCACAACCACAACCGTCATGACAACAAGAATCATCGCAGTCATGACAATGATAAGTACAAGAACCACAAGGGTGGATACAAGAGCCACCATAGTGGAAGTGGAAGTGGAAGTCAACCTAAGAAGGACAACAGTCAGGTTGAGTGCTACAAATGCAAGAAGCTGGGGCATTATGCTAATGAGTGTCCTGAGAAGAAAGTTGAAGGACCTAACAAGCCCAATCCTTTTCAGAAAGGACAGGTTAACCACATCAATGTGGAGGAGGTCTTTGAAGAGCCTGATGCTGTTGCCGGTAAGTTCAGACTCAATTCCATCTCAGCATTTGTACTCTTTGGCACTGGTGCATCTCATTCATTCATATCAAAAGCATTTGTTGATAGAAACGGGTTTGCATCTGAAAACATTGGGTGTCCGATAAAAGTTAGTTCTCCGGGAGGAGATATGATAGTGAGTCTTGGATGCCGGGATCTAGTCATAGAGATCGGAAAACATAAGTTTCCAGTAAACCTAATAATCCTAAATTCCCAAGGATTGGATGTGATTTTGGGAATGGATTGGATGGCTAAATATGAGGGAGTACTAGATTGTGCCAATCGTACAGTTTCACTCACAACCCCTGAAGGTAAGAGGATAAAATTCAAGACCAATTTTAAATCTAAGGGAAGTAAGCTGAATTCTCTTAAGGGGGTTAGCATGGACAGTGTGCCAATTGTGTGTGAATATCCGGATGTGTTTCCGGAAGAATTACCAGGAATGCCACCAGATAGAGATGTGGAGTTTATAATAGATTTGGTACCAGGTTCTGGACCAAGAGCAAAGAGGCCTTATAAAATGTCAGTTGACGAACTTAAGGAACTCAAGAAACAACTTGGAGAACAATTGCAGAAAGGATTCATCCAGCCAAGTTCTTCATCTTGGGGAGCTCCAGTTTTGTTCGTAGAAAAGAGAGACAGAACTCAAAGATTATGTATAGATTACCGTTCTCTTAACGAGGTAACCATCAAGAACAAATATCCTTTGCCAAGAATAAATGACTTGTTTGATCAGCTAGAAGGAGCTTGTGTGTTCTCGAAGATTGATCTTCGGTCAGGCTATTTTCAACTCAAGATAAGAGAGCAAGACATACCTAAAACAGCCTTCACCACAAGGTATGGATTGTATGAGTACACGGTGATGCCTTTTGGATTAACCAACGCTCCAGCATACTTCATGAATATGATGAACAAAGTGTTCATGGAATTTCTCAACAAGTTCGTTGTCGTTTTCATTGATGACATCTTAGTCTACTCCAAGAGCAAGGAAGAGCATGAAAGACATCTACGCTTGATACTTGAGAAACTAAGGGAACATAAGCTTTATGCCAAATTCAGCAAGTGTGAGTTTTGGTTAGAGGAAGTTGGATTTCTTGGTCATGTTATGACAAAGAATGGAGTAGCAGTTGATCCTGCTAAAGTTTCAGCTGTGACAGAATGGGAATCTCCTAAGAATGTAAACGAGGTTCGTAGTTTCCTAGGTTTAGCGGGTTACTACAGAAGGTTCATTGAAATTTTTTCTAAGGTTGCTAAACCAATGACAGAATTGTTAAAGAAAGATAAGAAATTTGCTTGGTCCGAAGGATGTGAACTCAACTTTCAAGAACTAAAAAATAGACTTGTGTCAGCACCAGTACTGTGCCTACCAGATTTGGAAAAGGATTTCCAAGTGTATTGTGATGCTTCGCATCAAGGATTAGGAGCCGTACTTATGCAAGGCGGAAAAGTTGTGGCTTATGCCTCGAGACAACTCAAAACTCATGAAGTAAACTATCCTAATCATGATTTAGAGTTAGCCACTGTTGTCCATGCACTCAAAACATGGAGACAATACCTTTTGGGAAAACGTTGTGAAGTATTCACCGATCATAAGAGTTTGAAGTATATCTTCACCCAGAAGGAAATCAATATGAGACAAAGGAGATGGCTAGAACTTATCAAGGATTACGACTTGAATTTGCAATACCACCCCGGTAAAGCAAATGTAGTAGCAGATGCTCTAAGCCGTAAAGCGTTTGTAAATGGCCTTACCAAAGGTGAATTGCCAGATGACTTGTGTAAGCAATTCAAGGAACTCAGGTTGGAGATTGTGCCAGAAGGACATCTCCTGTCTTTGGATGTTCAACCCACTCTGTTGGATAAGATTAAAGAAGCCCAAAAGACGGATAAAGAAATCGAAGAGATTAAGGAAAGGATTAGCCAAGGGAAGGCTAAAAGTTTCCATATGGACGAACAAGGTACTTTATGGCATGGGAAACGTATTTGTGTACCACAAGATCCGGAATTGCGGAAACTGATTCTACAAGAAGCCCATAACTCTCCGTATTCTATTCACCCGGGAAACACCAAAATGTACATGGATATGAAAGAAAGATTTTGGTGGAACAATCTTAAAAGGGACATCGCCGAACACATTGCCTTGTGTGATGTGTGTAGTAGAGTGAAAGCGGAGCTTCAAAAACCAGCAGGATTGCTTCAACCAATGCCTATTCCTGAGTGGAAGTGGGAAAATATTGGTATGGATTTTATTACCGGATTACCAAGGACCAGATCAGGGTATGATTCCATATGGGTAGTAGTGGATCGCCTAACTAAAGTGGCTCATTTTATACCCGTAAAGACAACTTATACTAGTGCCAAGTTAGCCAAAATCTACATGAGCAGAATTGTATGCCTTCTCGGTGTACCTAAGAGTATTGTGTCTGATAGAGGAACTCAGTTCACTTCTCACTTTTGGAGACAACTTCATGAATCTTTAGGGACGAGATTGGAATTTAGCACTGCTTTTCATCCTGAAACTGATGGACAAACAGAAAGGACTAATCAAATTCTTGAAGACATGTTGAGGGCATGTGCCCTAGACTATGGAGCAAGTTGGGATGAAAGTCTGCCTTACGCAGAGTTCTCTTACAACAACAGTCACCAATCTAGTATTGGGATGGCACCATTCGAGTTTCTCTACGGAAGGAAGTGTACCACCCCATTGCTATGGAATGGTGTAGGAGAAAGAAGTTTGTTTGGACCAGACCTTATCAAAGACGCCGAAGAAAAGGTCAAATTGGTTAGAGACAGATTGAAGATAGCACAGTCTCGACAGAAAAGCTACGCAGATGCTAAGCGAAGAGAAGTCACTTACGAAGTTGGGGATAAAGCTTATCTTAGAGTATCACCACTTCGTGGAGTGAAAAGATTTGGAGTCAAAGGAAAGTTGGCACCAAGATATGTTGGACCATTTAACATTCTAAGTCGCAAGGGAGAAGTTGCATATGAAATTAAATTACCAGCATCTCTATCAGCAGTCCATAATGTTTTTTATGTAAGCCAACTTAAGTAATGTCACCCAGAAATGGAAGAAACATCTTTGAAAGATACCATACCTTTGGAGGAAGTTCAACTAGAAAGTGATCTCACCTATGAAGAAAAGCCTGTCAAGATTCTTGAGACCACAGAAAGAGTCACAAGAACAAAGACTATCAAGTTTTGCAAAGTACAATGGAATCATCATTCCGAAGAAGAAACAACATGGGAAAGAGAAGATGATCTTCGGAAAGACCACCCACACCTATTTGCTAGCCAATCCGAATCTCGAGGGCGAGATTCATCTTAAGGGGGTTAGATTGTAACATCCCTAAAAAAATCATGTTTCAAAACTCATTCATATCATCTTGCATCATTCATTCATATAGGGTTTTTCTCAAAATCATTTAGAAACACAAACTTTGGCTATGATTTCATGTGGGCAATTTATCTCAATTGGCCATCACCCTTTGAGATTTGATTGTCCATGATCTTGTTTGCTTGCCTCCATGGTTGGAAAGATTAGGAGTAGCATTTAAACCCAAGTTTCCAAATTAGAAATATTTTCTAAACCCTATTTCAAATATTTGCAAACTAGAGCAAATCTCTGTTTTCTTTGAAACCTAAGCTTGACCAAGCCTTGCAAGGTAACCACTTAGTTAAAATGACTGTTTGTGAACCCACAGAACCCTGCAAAAATCCCCAAAGCAGATTGAATTCAAAAGGATTTGAATTCATATCAAATTCTATTCAGAAAATGGAATTAGAAAAAGAAAAGGCTTAAAGAAAAGAAAAGGGCCGCGCGGCCAGAATCTGGCCCAGCAGCGGATGAAGCCCAGCAAGCCCACCCGGGGATCTCCTTTTTCTTCTCACACGCGCGAGCACACGCAGACAGACGCTGACAGCCCGACCCCACCAACACCTTGCGCGTTTCGCTGACGAGCGGGCCCGGTCCACGTCGTCCTCGTCTTCCCCAGACCGCGCCTGCGACCACGTCGCCGCAGCAGTGATGGCCGGTAATGGCGCGGCGTAAATGGGCATTTAACCGCGAGCGTTTCCTGTCGATTCCCCGGCTATAAGATCATCTCTGCCCCACGATCTTTTTCCCCCAAACACCTCGCTCACTCCGCCACCAGGCTGTCCTCAATCAGCTTTGCACCGCCGCAGACAGAGCCTCTCCGGCGAGCGATTCCGGTGAGCCTCATGTTTCCCTCTGCCTATCTTTCTTGCTATCCTGTTCAGTGAATCCTTGCGCATCTCCTGACCTCACTAGTCCGTCTTGTACTGCCCTAGGTCGCCGGTTCCACCTGACACCGCGAGCACCGACGGCGACATCAACTCCGACGAGTTTTCCCGGTAGGAACAGACCGCCCCTCGCCTTCCCGTTCATGCTCTCTACTTTGCCTTGACTCTGTGAATCTAACCGTGTCCTCGCTTTGCCTTGGGGCGATCCACAGCGACGTCCACGACGACCACCAGACGCACCCGACGCCGCCACGAACTCCGGTGAGCAATCGCAGCCGTGCCCGAGCGCCCCTTGACCAACCGCGAGTACGACGAGCTTCGCCGTGACCCCCTGAGCCCGGTGAGCTACTCCTCCTTCTCCCTCGCCGTCTGCATCATCGGCAACGTCATCGACCGACAGTTCCGCCGCCGGTAGCCACCGCTCCGCCGCCAGTTTCTGGCCAGGTCGATAGGAACCGTTAGATCTGCATCGGATGGCTTAGATAGAATGACTAATCGAAGGGGTACGCGTTGATCTGAGCCGCACCTGCCCCTTTAGATCCAGCGGTCTGTATCGCTCGATCCAGACGAACCGGTACGGGCGAATAAGAACATGACGCGTGGCTAGGTTAAGATCTGAAAATAGAATTTAAAAACAGATTTTGATCTAGATTTCAAATGCCAATATCTTTTGAATGCCACGTTGGAATTTTGCAAACTTTATACCGTTGGATTCAGAAAAACAAACCCTTTCTGCCTATCCAATTTGTTTAGCAAATAGTAACCATTAGTTTGGCTTAAATTACAGAAACTTGTTTGAGGCCTTTTTGAGTATAGATTTAGTTTAGTATTTTGTTTTAGGGTTATTTAAGATTATCTTGGCTATTTTGTGACTTGTTTAGTTTCTGTATTCATGCACTTGCTTGGTTGAGTTTTTCAAAAATCATCACTTGGTAGATTCATGCATGCATGCATTCATATTATCTTTGTTTGTATATATTTGTGTGTAATTGTGTGCTAAAACTTTGTGTGTAGATTTTGCTAGTGATTGTGATTATGACGAGTGCTACTCTCCACACTACCAAGGCAAGTGATATCATCATGAATATTCCATTCCTATATTTTATTTATGCATTAGTAATATTTTGCTAAGTATAGGACTTGCATGGTTATTTGCTAAGTACAAGCTATGCTATGGGAAAACCTATTAGGTGAAGCCTTAGTGAAAATTACCTAAGTCAAGATTCCTATTACTATCATGCTTAGCCTAGCTACTAGAAAACAAGGGTGGTTTATATATTCACTATGGAAAATTTCTAAGTCTATGGACTTATGTTTTTGTATAATAAAACAACTAAGTTAATGAACCACCTGGGTGGAATGGAAGGAATGGCTTATGTTGAGTGGTTCACAAGGCCATGGACTTGGCTTGTGTATCTCACTTGTGGATGGCCACCCAGGAAACAAAGAGATTTGATATGTCAAATGTTGAAAAGCTTCAAGTGCAACCACTTGGTAATATGGGCTCTGCCATGATCTTAGGATGCTAGAACTTAGTCTTTTGGACAGTGGGTGGTAGATGGGATGATAGGTTGGAATGCGTCCATTTGACTAAGGAAAGGCTACTGAAGGATCATGTCTTGGGAAACCAAGTCTTGTGGGGAAAGTGCACCACCTCTACAGAGTGTAAAACCTAAGTACTTAGCCATGTCCCTGGTAAAGGACAATTTGAGCATCAAGACATGGAAACTTCAAGAATCTCATCACTCCAATTTCTAAATAAAACTTGAGGGTGAACAAGGGATAAAAGGATCTTCAGTCATTGATTGATAGATGCCCTGAGAGGATCTAGAGTCTTTGATTGATAGATGCCTTGGGTGTTTTTGCCAAGTAAATCTTCAGTCCTTGAATGGTAGATGCCCTGAGTGGATCTTCAGTCTTGGATTGGAAGATGTCTTGGAAAGTTTTTGCCAAACAAAAACTTAGTATTTTCAAAAGTTAAGGAAAAATCTATTTTGAGCAATGCAAGCCTAAGCTCCACCAGCCAAATGCATATAGTATTATAGTCCACTTAAATATATACTAAGGTATCACTTGCCAATACTATTCCAAAGTATTGACCCTTGTGGCTGTAACTTATGATGTTGCAGGTTACTCTGATGATGAATAGGAGTCATGAGTCTACACTCAACATGCTTGCCTGTGGCACATGAAGATGAAGACTTATGTTTATTTACTTATTCCATAAACACTTGTATTAGGCCTTTGGCCATGAGTTGTAAAAGACTATGTTTTATCTCTCGAATGACTGTAATAAATGACCTTTGTATCTGTGTACTTCATCTTAAACTGTGGATGCTAGCATTGATCCAGGGACTAGCATTGCAATCACAGGGATCTTTTCCTTTAATAAGGAGGGATATTACAGAAAAGAACACACATACAATGACACTGGTGGATCCATGTGTGGTTCATGAAAAGAACAGACATGCAATGACTCTAGGTGGATCCATGTGTGGTTTGTTTAGAGGAACAAACATGCAATGGCACTGGGTGGATCCATGTGTGGTTTGTTTAGAAGAATAGACATGCAATGACTCTAGTTGTGGTTCATGAAAAGAACACGCATGCAATGACACTAGTGGATCCATGTGAGGTTCATGACAAGAATAGACATGCAATGACACTAGGTGGATCCATGTGTGGTTTGTTTAGAGGAACAGACATGCAATGACACTGGGTGTGGTTCATGAGAAGAACACACAAGCAAACACACTGGTGGATCCTTGTGTGGTTTGTTTAGAGGAACAGGCATGCAATGACACTGGTTGTGGTTCATGAGAAGAACACACATGCAATGACACTAGTAGATCCATTTGTGGTTTGTTTAGAGGAACAGACATGCAATGACACTGGGTGGATCCATGTGTGGTTTGTTTAGAGGAACAGACATGCAATGACACTAGTTGTGATTCATGAAAAGAACACACATGGAATGACACTGGTGGATCCATGTGTGGTTCATGAAAAGAACAGACATGCAATGACTCTAGGTGGATCCATGTGTGGTTTGTGAGAAGAACATACATGCAATGACACTGGCTGTGGTTCATGAGAATAACACACATGCAATGACACTGGTGGATCCATGTGTGGTTTGTTTAGAGGAACAGACATGCAATCACACTAGGTGTGGTTCAGGAGAAGAACAGACATGCAATGACACTGGTGGATCCATACGTGGTTTGTGAAAAGAACAGACATGCAATCACACTAGGTGGATCCATCTGTGGTTCATGAAAAGAACAGACATACAATGACACTGGGTGGATCCCTGTGTGGTTTGTGAAAAGAATAGACATGCGATCATACTAGGTGAATCCATGTGTGGTTTGTTAGAGGAACAGACATGCAATCACACTAGGTGGATCCATGTGTGGTTTGTTTAGAAGAACACACATGCAATGACTCTAATTGTGGTTCATGAGAAGAACACACATGCAATGACACTAGTGGATCCATGTGTGGTTCGTGAAAAGAACATCATGCAATCACACTAGTTGGATCCATGTGAGGTTTCTTTAGAGGAACAGACATGCAATGACACTGGGTGGATCCATGTGTGGTTTGTTTAGAGGAACAGACATGCAATGACACTGGGTGGATCCATCTGTGATTTGTTCAGAGGAACAGACATGCAATGACACTAGTTCTGGTTCATGAAGAGAACACACATGCAATGACACTAGTGGATCCATGTGTGGTTCATGAAAATAACAGACATGCAATGACTCTAGGTGGATCCATGTGTGGTTTGTTTAGAGGAACAGACATGCAATGAACTTGGGTGGATCCATGTGTGGTTTGTTTAGAAGAACAGACATGCAATGACTCTAGTTGTGGTTCATAAAAAGAACACACATGCAATGGCACAGGTGGATCCATGCGTGGTTCATGAAAAGAATAGACATGCAATGATACCGGGTGGATCCATGTGTGGTTTGTTTAGAGGAACAGACATGCAATTACACTAGGTGTGGTTCATGAGAATAACACACATGCAATGACACTGGTGGATCCTTGTGTGGTTTGTGAGAAGAACATACATGCAATGACACTGGCTGTGGTTCATGAGAACAACACACATGCAATGACACTGGTGGATCCATGTGTAGTTTGTTTAGAGGAATAGACATGCAATGACACTGGGTGGATGCATGTGTGGTTTGTTTAGAGGAACAAACATGCAATGACACTAGTTGAGGTTCATGAAAAGAACACACATGCAATGACACTGGTGTATCCATGTGTGGTTAATGAAAAGAACAGACATGCAATCACACTAGGTGGATCCATGTGTGGTTTGTTTAAAGGAACATACATGCAATGACACTGGTTGGATCCATGTGTGGTTTGTTTAGAAGAACAGACATGCAATGACTCTAGTTGTTGTTCATGAAAAGAACACACATGCAATGACACTGGTGGATCCATGTGTGGTTTATGAAAAGAACATACATGCAATAACACTGGGTGGATCCATGTGTGGTTTGTTTAGAGGAACAGACATGCAATGACACTGGGTGTGGTTCATGTAAGAACACACATCCAATGACACTGGTGGATCCTTGTGTGGTTTGTGAGAAGAACATACGTGCAATGACACTGGCTGTGGTTCATGAGAATAACACACATGCGATGACACTGGTGGATCCATGTGTGGTTTGTTTAGCGGAACAGACATGCAATCACACTAGGTGTGGTTCACGAGAAGAACAGACATGCAATGACACTGGTGGATCCATACGTGGTTTGTGAAAAGAACAGACATGCAATCACACTAGCTGTGGTTCATGAACAGAACAGACATGCAATCACACTAGGTGGATCCATGTGTGGTTCATGAAAAGAACAGACATACAATGACACTGGGTGGATCCCTGTGTGGTTTGTGAAAAGAATAGAAATGCGATCAAACTAGGTGAATCCATGTGTGGTTTGTTAGAGGAACAGACATGCAATCACACTAGGTGGATCAATGTGTGGTTTGTTTAGAAGAACACACATGCAATGACTCTAATTGTGGTTCATGAGAAGAACACACATGCAATGACACTGGTGGATCCATGTGTGGTTCGTGAAAAGAACAGCATGTAATCACACTAGGTGGATCCATGTGTGGTTTCTTTAGAGGAACAGACATGCAATGACACTGGGTGGAGCCATGTGTGGTTTGTTTAGAGGAACAGACATGCAATTACACTGGGTGGATCCATGTGTGGTTTGTTCAGAGGAACAGACATGCAATGACACTAGTTCTGGTTCATGAAAAGAACACACATGCAATGACACTAGTGGATCCATGTGTGGTTCATGAAAATAACAGACATGCAATGACTCTAGGTGGATCCATGTGTGGTTTGTTTAGAGGAACAGACATGCAATGACACTGGGTGGATACATGTGTGGTTTGTTTAGAAGAACAGACATGCAATGACTCTAGTTGTGGTTCATGAAAAGAACACACATGCAATGGCACAGGTGGATCCATGCGAGGTTCATGAAAAGAATAGACATGCAATGACACTGGGTGGATCCATGTGTGGTTTGTTTAGAGGAACATACATGCAATGACACTGGGTGTGGTTCATGAGAAGAACACACATGCAATGACACTGGTGGATCCTTGTGTGGTTTGTGAGAAGAACATACATGCAATGACACTGGCTGTGGTTCATGAGAAGAACACACATGCAATGACATTGGTGGATCCATGTGTGGTTTGTTCAGAGGAACGGACATGCAATGACACTAGTTGTGGTTCATGAAAAGAATGTTGGAATTATGCCCTAGAGGCAATAATAAAGATGTTATTATTATAATTCTTGTTCATGATAAAGTTTATATTCCATGCTAGAATTGTATTAAGCGGAAACTTTAATACTTGTGTGGTTTGTGAACAACACCGTGTCCCTAGTACGCCTCTATGGACTAGCTCATTGATCAATGATGGTTACGGTTTCCTAACCATAGACATGAGTTTTCAATTGATAATGAGATCATATCATTGGAGAATGATGTGGTGGATAGACCCAAACTAAGCGAAGCAATTAGATCGTGTCATCGTGTTCATCTTTGCGAAGCTTTTCCTATGTCAAATATTGTATTCCTTAGACCATGAGATAATACAACTCCCTAGTATCGGAAGAAAGCTTTGAGGTCATCAAACGTCATCCTATGAGAGGGTGATCATAAAGGTGTCTCTCAGGTGATCGGAAAGTATATGTTGGGTTGTATGTATCGAGATGGGATTTGTCCCTCCCAAGTCGGAGAGATATACTTCGGGCCCACTCGGCAATCGATATCAACACCGCTTGCAAGCATGTGGTTAAGGAGTTAATCACAAAGTGATATCGGATTACGGAACGAGTAAAGTACTTGCTGTGAACGAGATTGAACTAGGTATGACGATACCGACGATCGAATCTCGGGCAAGTAAAATATCGCGAGACGAAGCGAATATATATATGGGATTGATTGAATCCTGGCATCGTGGTTCATCCGATATGATCATCTATGAATGTGTGGGAGTCAATATGGGTGCCCAGACCCCGCTGTTGATTATTGATAGAAGATCATGTCTGCATATTCTCGAACCCGCAGGGTCACACACTTAACGTGTCTCGACGCTAGGATAGATTGGATAATTGGTTTATGAATTTTTGTTCGGAGTCTCGGATGGGATCCGGGATATCACGAGAGGTTCCGGAATGGTCCGAAGAATAAGATTCATATAAGGCAGTGCAGTTTTTGGAGTTCGGAATTGTTCCGGATTAATCGGTATTGTACCGGAAGCTTCTAGAACCTTCCGGAAGGGGGCCAACGTGGTCCCACCTTCCGGGAGGGGGCATGATCCTATGAGGGAGTGTCCTGGCCGCATTGGGCCAGGGGCACAAGGCCCCATAGGGCCCAACCGATCCTAGAGAGTTTAAATCGTTTAAACTAGAGATAAGATAAGATAGGATTTCTAGATAAGGGAGAGTTTAAATTGTTTAAACTAGAGATAGGCTTGGAGGAGAGGCTAGGGCTGGCCGCACCCCCCTCTATATATAGAGGCTGGTGCGCCCCCTCTCATACACCCTTACACCTTCCTCCAAACCCAGTTGCCCTGCTGCCCTTCCTCTCTCCCTCCCGACTGTTTGTAGGCGAAGCCCTGCGGCAGAAATTCTCCACCATATACACCACGCCGTCGTGCTGTAGATCCAATCTATCTCTCCACCATACTTGCTGGTCCGAGGAAGGAGGAGACGTCGAGGTGCCGCACGTGTGCATCTCACGGAGGCACGGCCACTTGTGGTGCTAGATCGGATCGGATCGCGAGGAGGAGAAGCGAGTACGACTACATCACCCACGTTCCGACGAACGTTCCGCTGTGCGAATCTTCAAGGGTATGAAGATCTAATCCAATCTCTCTCGTTGTTTGCATCTCCTAGATTAGATCTTGGCTTTCCCTCTGTTCGCTTCCGTAGAAAATTTTGATTTACTATGCTGCGAAACCCTTCAGTGGTATCAGAGCTAGATCTATGCGTAGATGTGATTCATGAGTAGAACGCAACATGGTTGTTGCGGGCGTTGATGTTTTCTGTTGCAAGCCTCTTGTTTGTGTTCTTCTGATGACGCGGGATAGTGAGATTGAAGCGGTCCAGGCTAACCTTACGCGACGTCGTTCGCGAGACCGGCTCCGCACTTGACGTGTGGCTTGTACCACACATGCGGCTGGTGGATGTCAGTTTCTCTCACTATAGTTGTCATGGGATTAACACCGGAGTTTGGCAACCATAATATCACCGTTGTGGCTTTCCGTAGGTAAGAATCATTCTTAGCATCTACTCCCATAAGCCACGTAAAACATGCAACAACAAAGTAGAGGGGTCTAACTTGTTTTTGCAGGGAGTGTTTTCTGTGATATGGTATGGCCCAAGATGTGATGTGTATAATGTATGTGATGATCATGTTTTGTAATGTTTCACGACTTGCATGTCGATGAGTACACAACCGGCAGGAGCCATATGGTTGTCTTTATAATTGTGTATGACCTGCGAGTCAACTTCTTATACGCCATGTAATAGCTTTACTTTATCGCTAAGTAGTTAGCAATAGTTGTAGTTGCTATTCGTGGTGGAGGCAATCATGGTGGAGTGATGGAGATCATGCCGGAATGCACAAGATGGAGATCATTGCGCGAAGATTGGCTATACCATGTCACATAAAGTTATATGCATGTGATGTTTATCCTTTTATGTATCTTATTATGCTTAGATCGCGACGGTAGCATTATAAGATGATTCCTCACTTAAAGATCAAGATAAAACTGTGTTCTCCCCATGTATGCACCGTTGCGAAAGTTCGTCGTGTCCAAGCATCACGTGATGATCGGGTGCTATAGACTCTACGCTCACATACAACGGGTGCAAGCCAGTTTTGCACACGCGGAAATACTTGGGTTTGACATGACGAGCCTAGCATGTACAGACATGGCCTCGGAACACATGAACCGAAAGGTTAAGCATGAGTCATATGAATGATATGATCGACACTTCGTTGTCCACCATTGAAGCCACATCTCTTCTCGTGAAGATCGAATTAGGTGTGGTGAATTTGGATCGTGTTCACTAAACAACTTGAGGGATGTTGAATTTAGTGGGAGTTCATCTAGTAATTTGATTAAAAGTTGAACTATTTATCATGAACATAGTCTAAATTGTACTTGCAAATACTGTAGATCCAATGGCCAAGTCCAACTTCAACTTCAACGTTTTTGCTGAGAAAGAAAAGCTTAGAAACAATGGGTCTAACTTCACCAACTGGTTCCGCAATCTAAGAATCATTCTGTCTGGCGGATAAAAGGACTATGTCCTTAAGAAAGCGCTAGGTGACGCCCCTGCTATAGATGCGCCGGCTGATGAAAAAGCTGTTTATCAGTCGCGCAAGGATGATTATGATTTGATTAAGATCGTCATGTTGTATGCTATGGAATCGGATCTTCAAAATCGTTTTGAGGAGTTCGCCGGGCCCTTTGAGATTCTCGAGGAGCTGAAAAACATGTTTTAGACTCAAGCCCGTTCTGAGAGATATGAGATCTCTAAGAAATTCCTTAACTACAAGATGGAGGAAGGGAGTTCTGTTAGTGAGCACGCCATTAAGATGATGGGCTACACTCAACGCCTTGAGCAACTGGACTGCAAGATTCCAGAGGAGCTCAAGATTGACACTCCTAGCTACAAAAGTTTTGTAGTTGATCACAATCAGATTGGTTCCACTGGTATGATCACTGAGCTCTTTGCTAAAATGAAAGTAGCGGAGGTGAACATCAAAAAGAATAATCATGTGTTGATGGTCAACAAGCCCCCCACCTTCAAGAAAGGTAAGGGTGCAAGGAAGCCCTTCAAGAAAGGCGGCAGCAAGCGCGTTGCCCCTGCTAAGAAGAAGCTCAAGTCTGGTCCTAAGCCGGACACTGAGTGCTTCTATTGCAAGGACAAGGGTCACTGGAAGCGCAACTGTCCGAAGTACTTAGCGGACAAGAAGGCTGGCACCATCAAAGGTATATTTGATATACATGTTATTGATGTTTTCCTTACTAGCCCTCGTTGTAGTGCTTGGGTATTTGATACCGGTTCAGTTGCTAATATTTGTAACTCGAAACAGGAGCTACGGAATAGACGGCGGCTTGCGAGGGATGAGGTGACGATGCGCGTTGGCAACGGATCAAGAGTTGATGTGATGGCCGTCGGCACGCTCTCCTTAGTTTTACCTTCGGGATTAGTTTTAAACCTTAATAAATGTTATTATGTGCCTGCGTTGAGCATGAACATTATTTCTGGATCGTGTTTATTGCAAGACGGTTATTCATTTAAATCGGAGAATAATGGTTATTCTATTTATATGAGTAACATATTTTATGGTCATGCACCTCTTGTGAGTGGTTTATTTCTTCTAAATCTTGAAAGGGATGAAACACACATCCATAACATTGAGGCTAAGAGATGCAAAGTAGATAGTGATAATACTACTTATTTGTGGCACTGTCGTCTAGGTCATATTGGTGTAAAGCGCATGAAGAAACTCCATTCTGATGGACTTTTGGAGTCTCTTGATTTTGAATCATTTGACACATGCGAACCATGCCTCATGGGCAAGATGATCAAAACCCCGTTCTCCGGTATGATGGAGCGAGCAACGGACTTGTTGGAAATCATACATACCGATATATGCGGACCGATGAGTGTTTCGACGCGTGGTGGATATCGCTATTTTCTCACTTTTACCGATGACTTAAGTAGATATGGGTATATCTATTTAATGAAACATAAATCTGAAACATTTGAAAAGTTCAAAGAATTTCAGAATGAAGTGGAGAACCATCGTAACAGAAAGATTAAGTTTCTACGATCCGATCGTGGGGGCGAATATTTGAGTTATGATTTTCTCACGCATCTCAAAGCAAGTGGAATCGTTTCACAACTCACGCCACCCGGAACACCACAGCGCAATGGTGTGTCTGAACGCCGGAATCGAACCTTATTAGATATGGTCCGATCGATGATGTCTCTTACTGATTTGCCGTTATCATTTTGGGGTTATGCATTAGAAACCGCTGCATTCACTTTAAATAGGGCTCCATCTAAATCCGTTGAGACGACACCGTATGAACTGTGGTTTGGTGCTAAACCTAAGTTGTCGTTTCTTAAAGTTTGGGGATGCGAAGCTTACATCAAGAAGTTGATGCCGGACAAGCTCGAACCCAAAGCGGAGAAATGCGTCTTCATAGGATACCCTAAGGAAACTATTGGGTATACCTTCTATCACAGAACTGAAGGCAAAGTGTTTGTCGCAAAGAACGGTTCCTTTCTTGAGAAGGAGTTTCTCTCGAAAGAAGTGAGTGGGAGGAAAGTAGAGCTAGACGAGGTTATTGAACCTTCTCTTGAATTGGAGAGTAGCGCAGCACCTGAAATTATTCCAGTGCCGCCTGCGCCAACAATAGAGGAAGCAAATGACAAGGATCATGAACCTTCAGACGATGCTGCTACTGAACGTTGCAGGTCAACAAGGTCGCGTGCCCCACCTGAGTGGTACGGCAACCCTGTCTTGACTGTCTTGTTAGTAGAAGACAGTGAACCTACGAACTATGAGGAAGCGATGATGAGCCCAGACTCTGAGAAATGGCTAGAAGCCATGAAATCCGAATTGGGATCCATGAGCGAAAACCAAGTATGGACTTTGGTGGACCCTCCCAGCGACCGAAAGGCCGTTGAGTGCAAATGGATCTTCAAGAAGAAAACGGACGCGGATGGTAATGTTACCGTCTATAAAGCACGGCTTGTTGCGAAAGATTTTCGACAAGTTCAAGGTGTTGACTACGACGAGACTTTCTCTCCCGTAGCGATGTTTAAGTCCATTTGGATTTTATTAGCAATTGCTGCGTTTCATGATTATGAAATATGGCAAATGGATGTCAAGACTGCTTTCCTCAATGGCAACATTGATGAAGAGTTGTATATGATGCAACCCCAAGGTTTTGTCGATCCTAAGGATGCTGATAAAGTATGCAAACTTCAGCGTTCCATTTATGGACTGAAGCAAGCATCTCGGAGTTGGAACCTTCGTTTTGATCAAGTGATCAAGAGCTTTGGATTTGGTCCAAATTGCTACGAAGCTTGCATCTACAAGAAAGTGAGTGGGAGCTCGGTGACGTTTCTGGTACTATATGTGGATGACATATTGATTATTGGAAATGACATCAACATGCTTAACGATGTGAAGAGTTATTTAAACAAGTGTTTTTCAATGAAAGACCTAGGTGAAGCTGCTTATATATTGGGCATCAAAATCTATAGAGATAGACAAAGACGCCTGATAGCTTTAAGCCAGAGTACATACCTAGACAAAGTTCTGAAAAGGTTCAGAATGGATAAGGCATTGAAAGGTTCAGTGCCTATGTTGTCAGGTAAGATATTGAGCAAGGCTCAGTGTCCAGCTACGGTAAATGATAGGGAAGCTATGAGCAAAGTGCCTTATGCCTCGGCCATAGGTTCCATCATGTATGCCATGCTGTGTACTAGACCGGATGTGTCCAATGCTCTTAGTTTGACGAGCAGATATCAAAGTGATCCAGGAGTGGAACACTGGACAGCCGTGAAGAACATCCTAAGGTACCTAAATAGGACTAAAGAAATGTTCTTAGTCTATGGGGGTGATGAACAGCTCGTCGTAAAAGGTTACGTCGATGCTAGTTTCGACACCGACAAGGATGATTCTAAATCTCAGACAGGATACGTGTATATTTTGAATGGAGGAGCTGTGAGCTAGAGAAGCTGCAAGCAAAGCGTGATCGCGGGATCTACAGTAGAAGCGGAATACATGGCTGCTGCAGAAGCGTCAAGTGAAGGAGTTTGGATTAGAAACTTCATCACTGAGCTTGGCGTGGTTCCAAGTGCATTGGACCCACTGGAGATATTGTGTGACAACACTGGCGCCATAGCACGCGCTAAGGAACCAAGATATCATCCAAAGACCAAGCATATCAACCGCAAGTTTCATATAATCCGAGATTATATAGCAGATGGAGATCTGAAGATCAGCAAAGTACATACAGATCTGAATGTCGCAGATCCATTGACTAAACCTCTTCCACGTGTAAAACATGATCAGCACCTCAGTGCCATGGGTGTGAGATTGTTGCCAGATGTAAACTAGATTATTGACTCTAGTGCAAGTGGGAGACTGTTGGAATTATGCCCTAGAGGCAATAATAAAGATGTTATTATTATAATTCTTGTTCATGATAAAGTTTATATTCCATGCTAGAATTGTATTAAGCGGAAACTTTAATACTTGTGTGGTTTGTGAACAACACCGTGTCCCTAGTACGCCTCTATGGACTAGCTCATTGATCAATGATGGTTAAGGTTTCCTAACCATAGACATGAGTTGTCAATTGATAATGAGATCATATCATTGGAGAATGATGTGGTGGATAGACCCAAACTAAGCGAAGCAATTAGATCGTGTCATCGTGTTCATCTTTGCGAAGCTTTTCCTATGTTAAATATTGTATTCCTTAGACCATGAGATAATACAACTCCCTGGTATCGGAAGAAAGCTTTGAGGTCATCAAACGTCATCCTATTAGAGGGTGATCATAAAGGTGTCTCTCAGGTGATCGGAAAGTATCTGTTGGGTTGTATGTATCGAGATGGGATTTGTCCCTCCCAAGTCGGAGAGATATACTTCGGGCCCACTCGGTAATCGATATCAACACCGCTTGCAAGCATGTGGTTAAGGAGTTAATCACAAAGTGATATCGGATTACGGAACGAGTAAAGTACTTGCTGTGAACGAGATTGAACTAGGTATGACGATACCGACGATCGAATCTCGGGCAAGTAAAATATCGCGAGACGAAGGGAATATATATATGGGATTGATTGAATCCTGGCATCGTGGTTCATCCGATATGATCATCTATGAATGTGTGGGAGTCAATATGGGTGCCCAGACCCCGCTGTTGATTATTGATAGAAGATCATGTCTGCATATTCTCGAACCCGCAGGGTCACACACTTAACGTGTCTCGATGCTAGGATAGATTGGATAATTGGTTTATGAATTTTTGTTCGGAGTCTCAGATGGGATCCGGGATATCACGAGAGGTTCCGGAATGGTCCGGAGAATAAGATTCATATAAGGCAGTGCAGTTTTTGGAGTTCGGAATTGTTCCGGATTAATCGGTATTGTACCGGAAGCTTCTAGAACCTTCCGGAAGGGGGCCAACGTGGTCCCACCTTCCGGGAGGGGGCATGGGCCTATGAGGGAGTGTCCTGGCCGCATTGGGCCAGGGGCACAAGGCCCCATAGGGCCCAGCCGATCCTAGAGAGTTTAAATCGTTTAAACTAGAGATAAGATAAGATAGGATTTCTAGATAAGGGAGAGTTTAAATTGTTTAAACTAGAGATAGGCTTGGAGGAGAGGCTAGGGCTGGCCGCACCCCCCTCTATATATAGAGGCTGGTGCGCCCCCTCTCATACACCCTTACACCTTCCTCCAAACCCAGTTGCCCTGCTGCCCTTCCTCTCTCCCTCCCGACTGTTTGTAGGCGAAGCCCTGCGGCAGAAATTCTCCACCATATACACCACGCCGTCGTGCTGTAGATCCAATCTATCTCTCCACCATACTTGCTGGTCCGAGGAAGGAGGAGACGTCGAGGTGCCGCACGTGTGCATCTCACGGAGGCACGGCCACTTGTGGTGCTAGATCGGATCGGATCGCGAGGAGGAGAAGCGAGTACGACTACATCACCCACGTTCCGACGAACGTTCCGCTGTGCGAATCTTCAAGGGTATGAAGATCTAATCCAATCTCGCTCGTTGTTTGCATCTCCTAGATTAGATCTTGGCTTTCCCTCTGTTCGCTTCCGTAGAAAATTTTGATTTACTATGCTGCGAAACCCTTCAAAGAACACACATACAATGACACTGGTGGATCCATGTGTGGTTCATGAAAAGAACAGACATGCAATGACTCTAGGTGGATCCATGTGTGGTTTGTTTAGAGGAACAAACATGCAATGGCACTGGGTGGATCCATGTGTGGTTTGTTTAGAAGAATAGACATGCAATGACTCTAGTTGTGGTTCATGAAAAGAACACGCATGCAATGACAGTAGTGGATCCATGTGAGGTTCATGACAAGAATAGACATGCAATGACACTAGGTGGATCCATGTGTGGTTTGTTTAGAGGAACAGACATGCAATGACACTGGGTGTGGTTCGTGAGAAGAACACACAAGCAGCCACACTGGTGGATCCTTGTGTGGTTTGTTTAGAGGAACAGACATGCAATGACACTGGTTGTGGTTCATGAGAAGAACACACATGCAATGACACTAGTATATCCATTTGTGGTTTGTTTAGAGGAACAGACATGCAATGACACTGGGTGGATCCATGTGTGGTTTGTTTAGAGGAACACACATGCAATGACACTAGTTGTGGTTCATGAAAAGAACACACATGGAATGACACTGGTGGATCCATGTGTGGTTCATGAAAAGAACAGACATGCAATGACTCTAGGTGGATCCATGTGTGGTTTGTTTAGAGGAACAGACATGCAATGACACTGGGTGGATCCATGTGTGGTTTGTTTAGAAGAACAGACATGCAATGACTCTAGTTGTGGTTCATGAAAATAACACACATGCAATGACACTGGTGGATCCATGTGTGGTTCATGAAAAGAACAGGCATGCAATGACACTGGGTGGACCCATGTGTGGCTTGTTTAGAGGAGCAGACATGCAATGACACTAGTTGTGGTTCATGAAAAGAACACACATGCAATGACATTGGTGGATCAATGTGTGGTTCATGAAAAGAACATACATGCAATGACTCTAGGTGGATCCATGTGTGGTTTATTTAGAGGAATAGACATGCAATGACACTGGTTGGATCCATGTGTGGTTTGTTTAGAAGAACAGACATGCATTGACTCTAGTTGTGGTTCATGAAAAGAACACACATGCAATCACACTGGTGGATCCATGTGTGGATCATGAAAAGAACATACATGCAATGACACTGGGTGGATCCATGTGTGGTTTGTTTAGAGGAACAGACATGCAATGACACTGGGTGTGGTTCATGAGAAGAAAACACATGCAATGACACTGGTGGATCCTTGTGTGGTTTGTGAGAGGAACATACATGCAATGATACTGACTGTGTTTCATGAGAAGAACACACATGCAATGACACTGGGAGATCCATGTGTGGTTTGTTTAGAGGAATAGACATGCAATCACACTGGGTGTGGTTCATGAGCAGAATAGACATGCAATGACACTGGTGGATCCATATGTGGTTTGTGGAAGGAACACACATGCAATGACTCTAGATGTGGTTCATGAAAAGAAAAGACATGCAATCACACTAGGTGGATCCATATGTGGTTCATGAAAAGAAAATACATGCAATGACACTAGGTGGATCCATGTGTGGTTTGTGAAAAGAACAGACATGCGATCACACTAGGTGGATCCATGTTTGGTTTGTTAGAGGAACATACATGCCATCACACTAGGTGGATCCATGTGTGGTTTTTTTAGAAGAACACACATGTAATGACTCTAGTTGTGGTTCGTGAGAAGAATAGACATGCAATAAAACTAGTGGATCCATGTGTGGTTCATGAAAAGAACATACATGCAATCACACTAGGTGGATCCATGTGTGGTTTGTTTAGAGGAACAGACATGCAATGACACTGGGTGGATCCATGTGTGGTTTGTTTAGAAGAACAGACATGCAATGACTCTAGTTGTGGTTCATGAAAAGAACACACATGCAATGACACTAGTGGATCCATGTGTGGTTCATGGAAATAATAGACATGCAATGAAACTGGGTGGATCCATGTGTGGTTTGTTTGGAGGAACAGACATGCAATGACACTGGGTGGATCCATGTGTGGTTTGTGTAGAAGAACAGACATGCAATGACTCTAGTTGTGGTTCATGAAAACAACACACATGCAATGACACTGGTGGATCCATGTGTGGTTTGTGAAAAGAACATACATGCAATCACACTAGGTGGATACATGTGTGGTTTGTTTAGAGGAAAAGACATGCAATGACACTGGGTGGATCCATGTGTGGTTTGTTTAGAAGAATAGACATGCAATGACTCTAGTTGTGGTTCATGAAAAGAACACACATGCAATGACGCTGGTGGATCCATGTGTGGTTTGTGAAAAGAACAAACATGCAATCACACTAGGTTGATCCATGTGTGGTTTGTTTAGAGGACCAGACATGCAATCACACTAGGTGGATCCATGTGTGGTTTCTTTAGCAGAACATACACGCAATGACTCTAGATGTGGTTCATGAAAAGAACACACATGCAATGACACTGGTGGATCCATGTGTGGTTTGTTTAGAAGAACATACATGCAATGAAACTGGTTGTGGTTCCATGTGTGGTTTGTGAAAAGAACAGACATGCAATCACACTAGGTGGATCCATGTGTGGTTCATGAAAAGAACAGACATGCAATGACACTGGGTGGATCGATGTGTGGTTTATTTGGAGGAACAGACAGGCAATGACACTGGGTGGATCCATGTGTGGTTTGTTTAGAAGAACAGACATGCAATGAGTCTAGTTGTGGTTCATTAAAAGAACACACATGCAATGACACAGGTGGATCCATGTGTGGTTTATGAAAAGAACAGACATGCAATCACACTAGGTGGATCCATGTGTGGTTTGTTTAGAGGAACAGACATGCAATGACACTGGGTGGATCCATGTGTGGTTTGTTCAGAGGAACAGACATGCAATAACACTAGTTGTGGTTCATGAAAAGAACACACATGCAATGACACTGGTGGATCCATGTGTGGTTCATGAAAAGAACAGACATGCAATGACTCTAGGTGGATCCATGTGTGGTTTGTTTAGAGGAACAGACATGCAATGACACTGGTTGGATCCATGTGTGGTTTGTTTAGAAGAATAGACATGCAATGACTAGTTGTGGTTCATGAAAAGAACACACATGCAATGACACTGGTGGATCCTTGTGTGGTTCATGAAAAGAACAGACATGCAATGACTCTAGGTGGATCCATGTGTGGTTTGTTTAGAGGAACACACATGCAATGGCACTGAGTGTGGTTCGTGAGAAGAACACACATGCAAAGACACTGGTGGATCCTTGTGTGGTTTGTTTAGAGGAACAGACATGCAATGACACTGGGTGTGGTTCAAGAGAAGAACACACATGCAATGACAGTGGTGGACCCTTGTGTGGTTTGTGAGAAGAACATACATGCAACGACACTGGCTGTGGTTCATGAGAAGAACACACATGCAATAACACTGGTGGATCCATGTGTGGTTTCTTTATAGCAATATGCATGCAATCACACTGGTGTCGTTCATGAGAAGAACAGACATGCAATGACACTGGTGGATCCATGTGTGGTTTGTTTAGAGGAACAGACATGCAATGACACTGGTTGGATCCATGTGTGGTTTGTTTAGAAGAATAGACATGCAATGACTAGTTGTGGTTCATGAAAAGAACACACATGCAATGACACTGGTGGATCCATGTGTGGTTTATGAAAAGAACAGACATGCAATGACACTGGGTGGATCCATGTGTGGTTTGTTTAGAGGAACAGACATGCAATGACACTGGGTGTGGTTCATGAGAATAACACACATGCAATGACACTGGTGGATCCTTGTGTGGTTTGTGAGAAGAACATACATGCAATGACACTGGCTGTGGGTCATGAGAAGAACACACATGCAATAACACTGGTGGATCCATGTGTGGTTTCGTTATAGCAATATGCATGCAATCACACTGGTGTCGTTCATGAGAAGAACAGACATGCAATGACACTGGTGGATCCATATGTGGTTTGTGGAAGGAACACACATGCAATGACTCTAGCTGTGGTTCATGAAAAGAACAGACATGCAATCACAGTAGGTGGATCCATGTGTGGTTCATGAAAAGAATAGACATCCAATTACACTAGGTGGATCCATGTGTGGTTTGTGAAAAGAACAGACATGCGATCACACTAGGTGGATCCATATGTGGTTTGTTAGAGGAATAAACATGCAATCACACTAGGTGGATCCATGTGTGGTTTGTTTAGAAGAACACACATGCAATGACTCTAGTTGTGGTTCATGAGAAGAACACACATGCAATGACACTGGTGGATCCATGTCTGGTTCATGAAAAGAACAGACATGCAATCACACTAGGTGGATCCATGTGTGGTTTGTTTAGAGGAACATACATGCAATGACACTGGGTGGATCCATGTGTGGTTTGTTTAGAAGAACAGACATGCAATGACTCTAGTTGTGGTTCATGAAAAGAACACACATGCAATGACACTGGTGGATCCATGTGTGGTTCATGAAAATAACAGGCATGCAATGACACTGGATGGATCCATGTGTGGTTTGTTTAGAGGAACAGACATGCAATGGCACAAGGTGGATCCATGTGTGGTTTTTTTAGAGGAACAGACATGCAATGACTCTAGTTGTAGTTCATGAAAAGAACACACATGCAATGACAATAGTGGATCTATGTGTGGTTCATGAAAAGAACAGACATGCAATGACTCTAGGTGGATCCATGCGTGGTTTGTTTAGAAGAACACACATGTAATGACTCTAGTTGTGGTTCGTGAGAAGAACAGACATGCAATGACACTAGTGGATCCATGTGTGGTTCATGAAAAGAACAGACGTGCAATCACACTAGGTGGATCCATGTGTGGTTCGTTTAGAGGAACAGACATGCAATGACATTGGGTGGATCCATGTGTGGTTTGTTTACAAGAACAGACATGCAATGACTCTAGTTGTGGTTCATGAAAAGAACACACATGCAATGACACCAGTGGATCCTTGTGTGGTTCATGAAAATAACAGACATGCAATGACACTGGGTGGATCCATGTGTGGTTTGTTTGGAGGAACAGACATGCAATGACACTGGGTGGATCCATGTGTGGTTTGTTTAGAAGAACAGACATGCAATGACTCTAGTTATGGTTCATGAAAATAACACACATGCAATGAGACTAGTGGATCCATGTGTGGTTTGTGAAAAGAACAGACATGCAATCACACTAGGTGGATCCATGTGTGGTTTGTTTAGAGGAACAGAAATGGAATGACACTAGGTGGATCCATGTGTGGTTTGTTTAGAAGAATAGACATGCAATGACTCTAGTTGTGGTTCATGAAAAGAACACACATGCAATGACGCTGGTGGATCCATGTGTGGTTTATGAAAAGAACAAACATGCAATCACACTAGGTGGATCCATGTGTGGTTTGTTTAGAGGACCAGACATGCAATCACACTAGGTGGATCCATGTGTGGTTTCTTTAGCAGAATATACACGCAATGACTCTAGCTGTGGTTCATGAAAAGAACACACATGCAATGACACTGGTGGATCCATGTGTGGTTTGTTTAGAAGAACATACATGCAATGAAACTGGCTGTGGTTCCATGTGTGGTTTGTGAAAAGAACAGACATGCAATCACACTAGGTGGATCCATGTGTGTTTCATGAAAAGAACAGACATGCAATGACACTGGGTGGATCGATGTGTGGTTTATTTGGAGGAACAGATAGGCAATGACACTGGGTGGATCCATGTGCGGTTTGTTTAGAAGAACAGACATGCAATGAGTCTAGTTGTGGTTCATTAAAAGAACACACATGCAATGATACTGGTGGATCCATGTGTGGTTTGTGAAAAGAACAGACATGCAATCACACAAGGTGGATCCATATGTGGTTTGTTTAGAGGAACAGACATGCAATGACACTAGGTGGATCCATGTGTGGTTTGTTCAGAGGAACAGACATGCAATAACACTAGTTGTGGTTCATGAAAAGAAAACACATGCAATGACACTGGTGGATCCATGTGTGGTTCATGAAAAGAATAGACATGCAATGACTCTAGGTGGATCCATGTGAGGTTTGTTTAGAGGAACAGACATGCAATGACACTGGTTGGATCCATGTGTGGTTTGTTTAGAAGAATATACATGCAATGACTCTAGTTGTGGTTCATGAAAAGAACACACATGCAATGACACTGGTGGATCCATGTGTGGTTCATGAAAAGAACAGACATGCAATGACACTGGGTGGATCCATGTGTGGTTTGTTTAGAGGAACAGACATGCAATGACACTGGGTGTGGTGCATGAGAAGAACACACATGCAATGACACTGGTGGATCCTTGTATGGTTTGTGAGAAGAACATACAACAATGACACTGGCTGTGGTTCATGAGAAGAACACACATGCAATAACACTAGTGGATCCATGTGTGGTTTCTTTATAGCAATATGCATGCAATCACTCTAGGTGTCGTTCATGAGAAGAACAGACATGCAATGACACTGGTGGATCCATATGTGGTTTGTGGAAGGAACACACATGCAATGACTCTAGCTGTGGTTCATGAAAAGAACAGACATGCAATCACAGTAGGTGGATCCATGTGTGGTTCATGAAAAGAACAGACATGCAATTACACTAGGTGTATCCATGTGTGGTTTGTGAAAAGAACAGACATGCGATCACACTAGGTGGATCCATGTGTGGTTTGTTAGAGGAATAGACATGCAATCACACTAGGTGGATCCATGTGTGGTTTGTATAGAAGAACACACATGCAATGACTCTAGTTGTGGTTCATGAGAAGAACACACATGCAATGACACTGGTGGATCCATGTCTTGTTCATGAAAAGAACACACATGCAATCACACTAGGTGGATCCATTTGTGGTTTGCTTAGAGGAACATACATGCAATGACACTGGGTGGATCCATGTGTGGTTTGTTTAGAAGAACAGACATGCAATGACTCTAGTTGTGGTTCATGAAAAGAACACACATGCAATGACACTGGTGGATCCATGTGTGGTTCATGAAAATAACAGGCATGCAATGACACTGGGTGGATCCATGTGTGGTTTGTTTAGAGGAACAGACATGCAATGGCACTGGGTGGATCCATGTGTGGTTCATGAAAAGAACAGACATGCAATGACTCTAGGTGGATCCATGTGTGGTTTGTTTAGAGGAACATACATGCAATGACACTGGGTGGATCCATGTGTGGTTTTTTTAGAACAATAGACATGCAATGACTCTAGTTGTGGTTCATGAAAATAACACACATTCAATGACACCGGTGGATCCATGTGTGGTTCATGAAAAGAACAGGCATGCAATGACACTGGGTGGACCCATGTGTGGTTTGTTTAGAGGAATAGACATGCAATGACACTGGGTGTGGTTCATGAGAAGAAAACACATGCAATGACACTGGTGGATCCTTGTGTGGTTTGCGAGAAGAACATACATGCAATGACACTGGCTGTGTTTCATGAGAAGAACACACATGCAATAAGACTGATGGATCCATGTGTGGTTTGTTTAGAGGAATAGACATGCAATCACACTGGGTGTGGTTCATGAGCAGAACAGACATGCAATGACACTGGTGGATCCATATGTGGTTTGTGGAAGGAACACACATGCAATGACTCTAGCTGTGGTTCATGAAAAGAAAATACATGCAATCACACTAGGTGGATCCATGTGTGGTTCATGAAAAGAAAATAAATGCAATGACACTGGGTGGATCCATGTGTGGTTTGTGAAAAGAACAGACATGCGATCACACTAGGTGGATCCATGTTTGGTTTGTTAGAGGAACAGGCATGCCATCACACTAGGTGGATCCATGTGTGGTTTGTTTAGAAGAACACACATGTAATGACTCTAGTTGTGGTTCATGAGAAGAACAGACATGCAATGACACTAGTGGATCCATGTGTGGTTCATGAAAAGAACAGACATGCAATCACACTAGGTGGATCCATGTGTGGTTTGTTTAGGGGAACAAACATGCAATGATACTGGGTGGATCCATGTGTGGTTTGTTTAGAAGAACAGACATGCAATGACTCTAGTTGTGGTTCATGAAAAGAACACACATGCAATGACACCAGTGGATCCATGTGTGGTTCATGAAAAGAACAGACATGCAATCACACTAGGTGGATCCATGTGTGGTTTGTTTAAAGGAACAGACATGCAATGATACTGGGTGGATCCATGTGTGGTTTGTTTAGAAGAACAGACATGCAATGACTCTAGTTGTGGTTCATGAAAAGAACACACATGCAATGACACCAGTGGATCCATGTGTGGTTCATGAAAATAACAGACATGCAATGACACTGGGTGGATCCATGTGTGGTTTGTTTAGAGGAACAGACATGCAATGACACTGGGTGTGGTGCATGAGAAGAACACACATGCAATGACACTGGTGGATCCTTGTATGGTTTGTGAGAAGAACATACATGCAATGACACTGGTTGTGGTTCATGAGAAGAACACACATGCAATAACACTAGTGGATCCATTTGTGGTTTCTTTATAGCAATATGCATGCAATCACTCTAGGTGTCGTTCATGAGAAGAACAGACATGCAATGACACTGGTGGATCCATATGTGGTTTGTGGAAGGAACACACATGCAATGACTCTAGCTGTGGTTCATGAAAAGAGCAGACATGCAATCACAGTAGGTGGATCCATGTGTGGTTCATGAAAAGAACAGACATGCAATTACACTAGGTGGATCCATGTGTGGTTTGTGAAAAGAACAAACATGCGATCACACTAGGTGGATCCATGTGTGGTTTGTTAGAGGAATAGACATGCAATCACACTAGGTGGATCCATGTGTGGTTTGTTTAGAAGAACACACATGCAATGACTCTAGTTGTGGTTCATGAGAAGAACACACATGCAATGACACTGGTGGATCCATGTCTGGTTCATGAAAAGAATAGACATGCAATCACACTAGGTGGATCCATTTGTGGTTTGGTTAGAGGAACATACATGCAATGACACTGGGTGGATCCGTGTGTGGTTTGTTTAGAAGAACAGACATGCAATGACTCTAGTTGTGGTTCATGAAAAGAACACACATGCAATGACACTGGTGGATCCATGTGTGGTTCATGAAAATAACAGGCATGCAATGACACTGGGTGGATCCATGTGTGGTTTGTTTAGAGGAACAGACATGCAATGGCACTGGGTGGATCCATGTGTGGTTTGTTTAGAGGAACAGACATGCAATGACTCTAGTTGTAGTTCATGAAAATAACACACATGCATTGACACTAGTGGATCCATGTGTGGTTCATGAAAAGAACAGACATGCAATGACTCTAGGTGGATCCATGTGTGGTTTGTTTAGAGGAACATACATGCAATGACACTGGGTGGATCCATGTGTGGTTTTTTTAGAACAATAGACATGCAATGACTCTAGTTGTGGTTCATGAAAATAACACACATTCAATGACACCGGTGGATCCATGTGTGGTTCATGAAAAGAACAGGCATGCAATGACACTGGGTGGACCCATGTGTGGTTTGTTTAGAGGAATAGACATGCAATGACACTGGGTGTGGTTCATGAGAAGAAAACACATGCAATGACACTGGTGGATCCTTGTGTGGTTTGCGAGAAGAACATCCATGCAATGACACTGGCTGTGTTTCATGAGAAGAACACACATGCAATAACACTGATGGATCCATGTGTGGTTTGTTTAGAGGAATAGACATGCAATCACACTGGGTGTGGTTCATGAGCAGAACAGACATGCAACGACACTGGTGGATCCATATGTGGTTTGTGGAAGGAACACACATGCAATGACTCTAGCTGTGGTTCATGAAAAGAAAATACATGCAATCACACTAGGTGGATCCATGTGTGGTTCATGAAAAGAAAATAAATGCAATGACACTGGGTGGATGCATGTGTGGTTTGTGAAAAGAACAGACATGCGATCACACTAGGTGAATCCATGTTTGGTTTGTTAGAGGAACAGGCATGCCATCACACTAGGTGGATCCATGTGTGGTTTGTTTAGAAGAACACACATGTAATGACTCTAGTTGTGGTTCATGAGAAGAACAGACATGCAATGACACTAGTGGATCCATGTGTGGTTCATGAAAAGAACAGCCATGCAATCACACTAGGTGGATCCATGTGTGGTTTGTTTAGGGGAACAGACATGCAATGATACTGGGTGGATCCATGTGTGGTTTGTTTAGAAGAACAGACATGCAATGACTCTAGTTGTGGTTCATGAAAAGAACACACATGCAATGACACCAGTGGATCCATGTGTGGGTCATGAAAAGAACAGACATGCAATCACACTAGGTGGATCCATGTGTGGTTTGTTTAGAGGAACAGACATGCAATGATACTGGGTGGATCCATGTGTGGTTTGTTTAGAAGAACAGACATGCAATGACTCTAGTTGTGGTTCATTAAAAGAACAGACATACAATGACACCAGTGGATCCATGTGTGGTTCATGAAAATAACAGACATGCAATGACACTGGGTGGATCCATGTGTGGTTTGTTTGGAGGAACAGACATGCAATGACACTGGGTGGATCCATGTGTGGTTTGTTTAGAAGAACAGACATGCAATGACTCTAGTTGTGGTCCATGAAAATAACACACATGCAATGACACTGGTGGATCCATGTGTGGTTTGTGAAAATAACAGACATGCAATCACACTAGGTGGATCCATGTGTGGTTTGTTTAGAGGAATAGACATGCAATGACACTAGGTGGATCCATGTGTGATTTGTTTAGAAGAATAGACATGCAATGACTCTAGTTGTGGTTCATGAAAAGGACACACATGCAATGACGCTGGTGGATCCATGTGTGGTTTATGAAAAGAACAAACATGTAATCACTAGTTGGATCCATGTGTGGTTTGTTTAGAGGACCAGACATGCAATCACACTAGGTGGATCCATGTGTGGTTTCTTTAGCAGAACATACACAGAATGACTCTAGCTGTGGTTCATGAAAAGAACACACATGCAATGACACTGGTGGATCCATGTGTGGTTTGTTTAGAAGAACATACATGCAATGAAACTGTCTGTGGTTCCATGTGTTGTTTGTGAAAAGAACAGACATGCAATCACACTAGGTGGATCCATGTGTGGTTCATGAAAAGAACAGACATGCAATGACACTGGCTGGATCGATGTGTGGTTTATTTGGAGGAACAGACAGGCAATGACACTGGGTGGATCCATGTGCGGTGTGTTTAGAAGAACAGACATGCAATGAGTCTAGTTGTGGTTCATTAAAAGAACACACATGCAATGACACTGGTGGATCCATGTGTGGTTTGTGAAAAGAACAGACATGCAATCACACTAGGTGGATCCATGTGTGGTTTGTTTAGAGGAACAGACATGCAATAACACTGGGTGGATCCATGTGTGGTTTGTTTAGAGGAACAGACATGCAATGACACCAGTTATGGTTCATGAAAAGAACACACATGCAATGACACTGGTGGATCCATGTGTGGTTCATGAAAAGAACAGACATGCAATGACTCTAGGTGGATCCGTGTGAGGTTTGTTTAGAGGAACAGACATGCAATGACACTGGTTGGATCCATGTGTGGTTTGTTTATAAGAACAGACATGAAATGACTCTAGTTGTGGTTCATGAAAAGAACACACATGCAATGACACTGGTGGATCCATGTGTGGTTCATGAAAAGAACAGACATGCAATGGTTCCGGGTGGATCCATGTGTGGTTTGTTTAGAGGAACAAACATGCAATGACACTGGGTGTGGTGCATGATGAGAATAACACACATGCAATGACACTGGTGGATCCTTGTGTGGTTTATGAGAAGAACATACATGCAATGACACTGGCTGTGGTTCATGAGAAGAACACACATGCAATAACACTGGTGGATCCATGTGTGGTTTCTTTATAGCAATATGCATGCAATCACACTAGGTGTCGTTCATGAGAAGAATAGACATGCAATGACACTGGTGGATCCATATGTGGTTTGTGGAAGGAACACACATGCAATGACTCTAGCTGTGGTTCATGAAAAGAACAGACATGCAATCACATTAGGTGGATCCATGTGTGGTTCATGAAAAGAACAGACATGCAATTACACTAGGTGGATCCATGTGTGGTTTGTGAAAAGAACAGACATGCGATCACACTAGGTGGATCCATGTGTGGTTTGTTAGAGGAATAGACATGCAATCACACTAGGTGGATCCATGTGTGGTTTGTTTAGAAGAACACACATGCAATGACTCTAGTTGTGGTTCATGAGAAGAACACACATGCAATGACACTGGTGGATCCATGTCTGGTTCATGAAAAGAATAGACATGCAATCACACTAGGTGGATCCATGTGTGGTTTGTTTAGAGGAACATACATGCAATGACACTGGGTGGATCCATGTGTGGTTTGTTTAGAAGAACAAACATGCAATGACTCTAGTTGTGGTTCATGAAAAGAACACACATGCAATGACACTGGTGGATCCATGTGTGGTTCATGAAAATAACAGGCATGCAATGACACTGGGTGGATCCATGTGTGGTTTGTTTAGAGGAACAAACGTGCAATGGCACTGGGTGGATCCATGTGTGGTTTGTTTAGAGGAACAGACATGCAATGACTCTAGTTGTGGTTCATGAAAAGAACAGCCATGCAATCACACTAGGTGGATCCATGTGTGGTTTGTTTAGGGGAACAGACATGCAATGATACTGGGTGGATCCATGTGTGGTTTGTTTAGAAGAACAGACATGCAATGACTCTAGTTGTGGTTCATGAAAAGAACACACATGCAATGACACCAGTGGATCCATGTGTGGTTCATGAAAAGAACAGACATGCAATCACACTAGGTGGATCCATGTGTGGTTTGTTTAGAGGAACAGACATGCAATGATACTGGGTGGATCCATGTGTGGTTTGTTTAGAAGAACAGACATGCAATGACTCTAGTTGTGGTTCATTAAAAGAACACACATGCAATGACACCAGTGGATCCATGTGTGGTTCATGAAAATAACAGACATGCAATGACACTGGGTGGATCCATGTGTGGTTTGTTTGGAGGAACAGACATGCAATGACACTGGGTGGATCCATGTGTGGTTTGTTTAGAAGAACAGACATGCAATGACTCTAGTTGTGGTCCATGAAAATAACACACATGCAATGACACTGGTGGATCCATGTGTGGTTTGTGAAAATAATAGACATGCAATCACACTAGGTGGATCCATGTGTGGTTTGTTTAGAGGAATAGACATGCAATGACACTAGGTGGATCCATGTGTGATTTGTTTAGAAGAATAGACATGCAATGACTCTAGTTGTGGTTCATGAAAAGAACACACATGCAATGACGCTGGTGGATCCATGTGTGGTTTATGAAAAGAACAAACATGCAATCACTAGTTGGATCCATGTGTGGTTTGTTTAGAGGACCAGACATGCAATCACACTAGGTGGATCCATGTGTGGTTTCTTTAGCAGAACATACACGCAATGACTCTAGCTGTGGTTCATGAAAAGAACACACATGCAATGACACTGGTGTATCCATGTGTGGTTTGTTTAGAAGAACATACATGCAATGAAACTGTCTGTGGTTCCATGTGTGGTTTGTGAAAAGAACAGACATGCAATCACACTAGGTGGATCCATGTGTGGTTCATGAAAAGAACAGACATGCAATGACACTGGCTGGATCGATGTGTGGTTTATTTGGAGGAACAGACAGGCAATGACACTGGGTGGATCCATGTGCGGTGTGTTTAGAAGAACAGACATGCAATGAGTCTAGTTGTGGTTCATTAAAAGAACACACATGCAATGACACTGGTGGATCCATGTGTGGTTTGTGAAAAGAACAGACATGCAATCACACTAGGTGGATCCATGTGTGGTTTGTTTAGAGGAACAGACATGCAATAACACTGGGTGGATCCATGTGTGGTTTGTTCAAAGGAACAAACATGCAATAACACTAGTTGTGGTTCATGAAAAGAAAACACATGCAATGACACTGGTGGATCCATGTGTGGTTCATGAAAAGAACAGACATGCAATGACTCTAGGTGGATCCGTGTGAGGTTTGTTTAGAGGAACAGACATGCAATGACACTGGTTGGATCCATGTGTGGTTTGTTTATAAGAACAGACATGCAATGACTCTAGTTGTGGTTCATGAAAAGAACACACATGCAATGACACTGGTGGATCCATGTGTGGTTCATGAAAAGAACAGACATGCAATGGCACCGGGTGGATCCATGTGTGGTTTGCTTAGAGGAACAAACATGCAATGACACTGGGTGTGGTGCATGATGAGAATAACACACATGCAATGACACTGGTGGATCCTTGTGTGGTTTGTGAGAAGAACATACATGCAATGACACTGGCTGTGGTTCATGAGAAGAAGACACATGCAATAACACTGGTGGATCCATGTGTGGTTTCTTTATAGCAATATGCATGCAATCACACTAGGTGTCGTTCATGAGAAGAATAGACATGCAATGACACTGGTGGATCCATATGTGGTTTGTGGAAGGAACACACATGCAATGACTCTAGCTGTGGTTCATGAAAAGAACAGACATGCAATCACATTAGGTGGATCCATGTGTGGTTCATGAAAAGAACAGACATGCAATTACACTAGGTGGATCCATGTGTGGTTTGTGAAAAGAACAGACATGCGATCACACTAGGTGGATCCATGTGTGGTTTGTTAGAGGAATAGACATGCAATCACACTAGGTGGATCCATGTGTGGTTTGTTTAGAAGAACACACATGCAATGACTCTAGTTGTGGTTCATGAGAAGAACACACATGCAATGACACTGGTGGATCCATGTCTGGTTCATGAAAAGAATAGACATGCAATCACACTAGGTGGATCCATGTGTGGTTTGTTTAGAGGAACATACATGCAATGACACTGGGTGGATCCATGTGTGGTTTGTTTAGAAGAACAAACATGCAATGACTCTAGTTGTGGTTCATGAAAATAACACATATGCAATGACACCGGTGGATCCATGTGTGGTTCATGAAAAGAACAGGCATGCAATGACACTTGGTGGACCCATGTGTGGTTTGTTTAGAGGAATAGACATGCAATGACACTAGTTGTGGTTCATGAAAAGAACACACATGCAATGACATTGGTGGATCCATGTGTGGTTCATGAAAAGAACAGACATGCAATGACTCTATGTGGATCCATGTGTGGTTTCTTTAGAGGAACATACATGCAATGACACTGGTTGGATCCATGTGTGGTTTGTTTAGAAGAACAGACATGCAATGACTCTAGTTGTGGTTCATGAAAAGAACACACATGCAATGACACTGGTGGAACCATGTGTGGTTCATTAAAAGAACAGACATGCAATGACACTGGGTGGATCCATGTGTGGTTTGTTTAGAGGAACAGACATGCAAATACACTAGGTGTGGTTCATGAGAAGAAAACACATGCAATGACAGTGGTGGATCCTTGTGTGGTTTGTGAGAAGAACATACATGCAATGACACTGGCTGTGTTTCATGAGAAGAACACACATGCAATAACACTGATGGATCCATGTGTGGTTTGTTTAGAGGAATAGACATGCAATCACACTAGGTGTGGTTCATGAGCAGAACATACATGCAATGACACTGGTGGATCCATATGTGTTTTGTGGAATGAACACACATGCAATGACTCTAGCTGTGGTTCATGAAAAGAAAATACATGCAATCACACTAGGTGGATCCATGTGTGGTTCATGAAAAGAAAATACATGCAATGACACTGGGTGGATCCATGTGTGGTTTGTGAAAAGAACAGACATGCTATCACACTAGGTGGATCCATGTTTGGTTTGTTAGAGGAACAGGCATACCATCACACTAGGTGGATCCATGTGTGGTTTGTTTATAAGAACACACATGTAATGACACTAGTTGTGGTTCGTGAGAAGAACAGACATGCAATGACACTAGTGGATCCATGTGTGGTTCATGAAAAGAACAGACATGCAATCACACTAGGTGGATCCATGTGTGGTTTGTTTAGAGGAACATACATGCAATGACACTGGGTGAATCCATATGTGGTTCGTTTAGAAGAACGGACATGCAATGACTCTAGTTGTGGTTCATGAAAAGAACACACATGCAATGACACTAGTGGATCCATGTGTGGTTCATGAAAATAACAGACATGCAATGACACTGGGTGGATCCATGTGTGGTTTGTTTGGAGGAACAGACATGCAATGACACTGGGTGGATCCATGTGTGGTTTGTTTAGAAGAACAGACATGCAATGACTCTAGTTGTGGTTCATGAAAATAACACACATGCAATGACACTGGTGGATCCATGTGTGGTGTGTGAAAAGAACAGACATGCAATCACACTAGGTGGATCCATGTGTGGTTTGTTTAGAGGAACAGACATGCAATGACACTTGGTGGATCCATGTGTGGTTTGTTTAGAAGAATAGACATGCAATGACTCTAGTTGTGGTTCATGAAAAGAACACACATGCAATGACGCTGGTGGATCCATGTGTGGTTTATGAAAAGAACACACATGAATCACACTAGGTGGATCCATGTGTGGTTTGTTTAGAGGACCAGACATGCAATCACACAAGGTGGATCCATGTGTGGTTTCTTTAGCAGAACATACACGCAATGCCTCTAGCTGTGGTTCATGAAAAGAACACACATGCAATGACACTGGTGGATCCATGTGTGGTTTGTTTAGAAGAACATACATGCAATGAAACTGGCTGTGGTTCCATGTGTGGTTTGTGAAAATAACAGACATGCAATCACACTAGGTGGATCCATGTGTGGTTCATGAAAAGAACAGACATGCAATGACACTGGCTGGTTCGATGTGTGGTTTATTTGGAGGAACAGACATGCAATGACACTGGGTGGATCCATGTGCGGTTTGTTTAGAAGAACAGACATGCAATGATTCTAGTTGTGGTTCATTAAAAGAACACACACGCAATGAAACTGGTGGATCCATGTGTGGTTTATGAAAAGAACAGACATGCAATCACACTAGGTGAATCCATGTGTGGTTTGTTTAGAGGAACAGACATGCAATGAAACTGGGCGGATCCATGTGTGGTTTGTTCAGAGGAACAGACATGCAATAACACTAGTTGTGGTTCATGAAAAGAACACACATGCAATGACACTGGTGGATCCATGTGTGGTTCATGAAAAGAAAAGACATGCAATGACTCTAGGTAGATCCATTTGTGGTTTGTTTAGAGGAACAGACATGCAATGACACTGGTTGGATCCATGTGTGGTTTGTTTACAAGAATAGACATGCAATGACTCTAGTTGTGGTTCATGAAAAGAACACACATGCAATGACACTGGTGGATCCATGTGTGGTTCATGAAAAGAACAGACATGCAATAACACTGGTGGATCCATCTGTGGTTTCTTTATAGCAATATGCATGCAATCACACTAGGTGTCGTTCATGAGAAGAACAGACATGCAATGACACTGGTGGATCCATATGTGGTTTGTGGAAGGAACACACATGCAATGACTCTAGCTGTGGTTCATGAAAAGAACAGACATGCAATCACAGTAGGTGGATCCATGTGTGGTTCATGAAAAGAACAGACATGCAATTACACTAGCTGGATCCATGTGTGGTTTGTGAAAAGAATAGACATGCGATCACACTAGGTGGATCCATGTGTGGTTTGTTAGAGGAATAGACATGCAATCACACTAGGTGGATCCATGTGTGGTTTGTTTAGAAGAACACACATGCAATGACTCTAGTTGTGGTTCATGAGAAGAACACACATGCAATGACACTGGTGGATCCATCTCTGGTTCATGAAAAGAACAGACATGCAATCACACTAGGTGGATCCATGTGTGGTTTGTTTAGAGGAACATACATGCAATGACACTGGGTGGATCCATGTGTGGTTTTTTTAGAAGAACAGACATGCAATGACTCTAGTTGTGGTTCATGAAAAGAACACACATGCAATGACACTGGTGGATCCATGTGTGGTTCATGAAAATAACAGGCATGCAATGACACTGGGTGGATCCATGTGTGGTTTGTTTCGAGGAACAGACATGCAATGGCACTGGGTGGATCCATGTGTGGTTTGTTTAGAGGAACAGACATGCAATGAGTCTAGTTGTGGTTCATGAAAAGAACACACATGCAATGACACTAGTGGATCCATGTGTGGTTCATGAAATGAACAGACATGCAATGACTCTAGGTGGATCCATGTGTGGTTTGTTTAGAGGAACAGACATGCAATGACACTGGGTGGATCCATGTGTGGTTTGTTTAGAAGAATAGACATGCAATGACTCTAGTTGTGGTTCATGAAAATAACACACATGCAATGACACCGGTGGATCCATGTGTGGTTCATGAAAAGAACAGGCATGCAATGACACTGGGTGGACACATGTGTGGTTTGTTTAGAGGAATAGACATGCAATGACACTAGTTGTGGTTCATGAAAAGAACACACATGCATTGACATTGGTGGATCCATGTGTGTCATGAAAAGAACAGACATGCAATGACTCTATGTGGATCCATGTGTGGTTTATTTAGAGGAACATACATGCAATGACACTGGTTGGATCCATGTGTGGTTTGTTTAGAAGAACAGACATGCAATGACTCTAGTTGTGGTTCATGAAAAGAACACACATGCAATGACACTGGTGGATCCATGTGTGGTTCAAGAAAAGAACAGACATGCAATGACACTGGGTGGATCCATGTGTGGTTTGTTTAGAGGAACAGACATGCAATGACACTGGGTGTGGTTCATGAGAAGAAAACACATGCAATGACAGTGGTGGATCCTTGTGTGGTTTGTGAGAAGAACATACATGCAATGACACTGGCTGTGTTTCATGAGAAGAACAAACATGCAATAACACTGATGGATCCATGTGTGGTTTGTTTAGAGGAATAGACATGCAATCACACTGGGTGTGGTTCATGAGCAGAACAGACATGCAATGACACTGGTGGATCCATATGTGGTTTGTGGAAGGAACACACATGCAATGACTCTAGCTGTGGTTCATGAAAAGAAAATACATGCAATCACACTAGGTGGATCCATGTGTGGTTCATGAAAAGAAAATACATGCAATGACACTGGGTGGATCCATGTGTGGTTTGTGAAAAGAACAGACATGCTATCACACTTGGTGGATCCATGTTTGGTTTGTTAGAGGAACAGGCATGCCATCACACTAGGTGGATCCATGTGTGGTTTGTTTAGAGGAACACACATGTTATGACTCTAGTTGTGGTTCATGAGAAGAACAGACATGCAATGACACTAGGTGGATCCATGTGTGGTTTGTTTAGAAGAACAGACATGCAATGACTATAGTTGTGGTTCATGAAAATAACACACATGCAATGACACTGGTGGATCCATGTGTGGTTCATGAACAGAACAGGCATGCAATGATACTGGGTGGATCCATGTGTGGTTTGTTTAGAGGAACAAACATGCAATGACACTAGTTGTGGTTCATGAAAAGAACACACATGCAATGACACTGGTGGATTCATGTGTGGTTCATGAAAAGAACAGACATGCAATCACACTAGGTGGATCCATGTGTGGTTTGTTTAGAGGAACAGACATGCAATGACACTGGGTTAATCCATATGTGGTTTGTTTAGAAGAACAGACATGCAATGACTCTAGTTGTGGTTCATGAAAAGAACACACATGCAATGACACTGGTGGATTCATGTGTGGTTCATGAAAAGAAAAGACATGCAATGACTCTAGGTGGATCCATGTGTGGTTTGTTTAGAGGAACAGACATGCAATGACACTGGTTGGATCCATGTGTGGTTTGTTTAGAAGAATAGACATGCAATGACTCTAGTTGTGGTTCATGAAAAGAGCACACATGCAATGACACTGGTGGATCCTTGTGTGGTTCATGAAAAGAACAGACATGCAATGACTCTAGGTGGATCCATGTGTGGTTTGTTTAGAGGAACACACATGCAATGGCACTGAGTGTGGTTCGTGAGAAGAACACACATGCAAAGACACTGGTGGATCCTTGTGTGGTTTGTTTAGAGGAACAGACATGCAATGACACTGGGTGTGGTTCAAGAGAAGAACACACATGCAATGACAGTGGTGGACCCTTGTGTGGTTTGTGAGAAGAACATACATGCAATGACACTGGTTGTGGTTCATGAGAAGAACACACATGCAATGACACTAGTAGATCCATGTGTGGTTTGTTTAGATGAACAGACATGCAATGACACTGGGTGGATCCATGTGTGGTTTGTTCAGAGGAACAGACATGCAATGACACTAGTTATGGTTCATGAAAAGAACACACATGCAATGACACTGGTGGATCCATGTGTGGTTCATGAAAATAACAGACATGCAATGACTCTAGGTGGATCCATGTGTGGTTTGTTTAGAGGAACAGACATGCAATGACACTGGGGGGATCCATGTGTGGTTCATGAAAAGAATAGGCATGCAATGATACTGGGTGGATCCATGTGTGGTTTGTTTAGAGGAACAGACATGCAATGACACCAGTTATGGTTCATGAAAAGAACACACATGCAATGACACTGGTGGATCCATGTGTGGTTCATGAAAAGAACAAACATGCAATGAATCTAGGTGGATCCATGTGTGGTTTGTTTAGAGGAACAAACATGCAATGACACTGGTTGGATCCATGTGTGGTTTGTTTAGAATAACAGACATGCAATGACTCTAGTTGTGGTTCGTAAAAAGAACACACATGTAATGACACTAGTGGATCCATTTGTGATCATGAAAAGAACAGACAAGCAATGACACTAGGTGGATCCATGTGTGGTTTGTTTAGAAGAATAGACATGTAATGACTCTAGTTGTGGTTCATGAAAAGAACACACATGCAATGACGTTGGTGGATCCATGTGTGGTTTGTGAAAAGAACAGACATGCAATCACACTAGGTGGATCCATGTGTGGTTTGTTTAGAGGACCAGACATGCAATCGCACTAGGTGGATCCATGTGTGGTTTCTTTAGCAGGACATACACGCAATGACTCTAGCTGTGGTTCATGAAAAGAACAGACATGCAATGACACTAGTGCATCCATGTGTGGTTCGTTTAGAAGAACATACATGCAATGAATTTGGCTGTGGTTCCATGTGTGGTTTGTGAAAAGAACATACATGGAATCACACTAGGTGGATCCATGTGTGGTTCATGAAAAGAACAGACATGCAATGACAGTGGGTGGATCGATGTGTGGTTTATTTGGAGGAACATACATGCAATGACACTGGGTGGATCCATGTGCGGTTTGTTTAGAAGAACAGACATGCAATGAGTCTAGTTGTGGTTCATTAAAAGAACACACATGCAATCACACTAGGTGGATCCATGTGTGGTTTGTGAAAAAACATACATGCAATCACACTAGGTGGATCCATGTGTGGTTTGTTTAGAGGAACAGACATGCAATGACACTGGGTGGATCCATGTGTGGTTTGTTTAGAGGAACAGACATGCAATGACACTAGTTGTGGTTCATGAAAAGAACACACATGCAATGACACTGGTGGATCCATGTGTGGTTCATGAATAGAAAAGACATGCAATGACTCTAGGTGGATCCATGTGTGGTTTGTTTAGAGGAATAGATATGCAATGACACTGGGGGGATCCATGTGTGGTTTGTTTAGAAGAACAGACATGCAATGACTATAGTTGTGGTTCATGAAAATAACACACATGCAATGACACTGGTGGATCCATGTGTGGTTCATGAACAGAACAGGCATGCAATGATACTGGGTGGATCCATGTGTGGTTTGTTTAGAGGAACAAACATGCAATGACACTAGTTGTGGTTCATGAAAAGAACACACATGCAATGACACTGGTGGATCCATGTGTGGTTCATGAAAAGAACAAACATGCAATGACTCTAGGTGGATCCATGTGTGGTTTGTTTAGAGGAACAGACATGCAATGACACTGGTTGGATCCATGTGTGGTTTGTTTAGAAGAACAGACATGCAATGACTCTAGTTGTGGTTCATAAAAAGAACACACATGCAATGACACTAGTGGATCCATTTGTGATCATGAAAAGAACAGACATGCAATGACACTAAGTGGATCCATGTGTGGTTTGTTTAGAGGAACAGACATGCAATGACACTGGGTGTGGTTCATGAGAAGAAAACACATGCAATGACACTGGTGGATCCTTGTGTGGTTTGTGAGAAGAACATACATGCAATGACACTGGCTGTGTTTCATGAGAAGAACACACATGCAAGGACACTGGTGGATCCATGTGAGGTTTGTTTAGAGGAATAGACATGCAATCACACTGGGTGTGGTTCATGAGCAGAACAGACATGCAATGACACTGGTGGATCCATATGTGGTTTGTGGAAGGAACACACATGCAATGTCTCTAGCTGTGGTTCATGAAAAGAAAAGACATGCAATCACACTAGATGGATCCATGTGTGGTTCATGAAAAGAACATACATGCAATGACATTTGGTGGATCCATGTGTGGTTTATGAAAAGAACAGACATGCGATCTCACTAGGTGGATCCATGTGTGGTTTGTTAGAGGAATAGACATGCAATCACACTAGGTGGATCCATGTGTGGTTTGTTTAGAAGAACACACATGCAATGACTCTAGTTGTGGTTCATGAGAAGAACACACATGCAATGACACTGGTGGATCCATGTCTGGTTCATGAAAAGAATAGACATGCAATCACACTAGGTGGATCCATGTGTGGTTTGTTTAGAGGAACATACATGCAATGACACTGGTTGGATCCATGTGTGGTTTGTTTAGAAGAACAAACATGCAATGACTCTAGTTGTGGTTCATGAAAAGAACACACATGCAATGACACTGGTGGATCCTTGTGTGGTTCATGAAAAGAACAGACATGCAATGACTCTAGGTGGATCCATGTGTGGTTTGTTTAGAGGAACACACATGCAATGGCACTGAGTGTGGTTCGTGAGAAGAACACACATGCAAAGACACTGGTGGATCCTTGTGTGGTTTGTTTAGAGGAACAGACATGCAATGACACTGGGTGTGGTTCAAGAGAAGAACACACATGCAATGACAGTGGTGGACCCTTGTGTGGTTTGTGAGAAGAACATACATGCAATGACACTGGTTGTGGTTCATGAGAAGAACACACATGCAATGACACTAGTAGATCCATGTGTGGTTTGTTTAGATGAACAGACATGCAATGACACTGGGTGGATCCATGTGTGGTTTGTTCAGAGGAACAGACATGCAATGACACTAGTTATGGTTCATGAAAAGAACACACATGCAATGACACTGGTGGATCCATGTGTGGTTCATGAAAATAACAGACATGCAATGACTCTAGGTGGATCCATGTGTGGTTTGTTTAGAGGAACAGACATGCAATGACACTGGGGGGATCCATGTGTGGTTCATGAAAAGAATAGGCATGCAATGATACTGGGTGGATCCATGTGTGGTTTGTTTAGAGGAACAGACATGCAATGACACCAGTTATGGTTCATGAAAAGAACACACATGCAATGACACTGGTGGATCCATGTGTGGTTCATGAAAAGAACAAACATGCAATGAATCTAGGTGGATCCATGTGTGGTTTCTTTAGAGGAACAAACATGCAATGACACTGGTTGGATCCATGTGTGGTTTGTTTAGAATAACAGACATGCAATGACTCTAGTTGTGGTTCGTAAAAAGAACACACATGTAATGACACTAGTGGATCCATTTGTGATCATGAAAAGAACAGACAAGCAATGACACTAGGTGGATCCATGTGTGGTTTGTTTAGAAGAATAGACATGTAATGACTCTAGTTGTGGTTCATGAAAAGAACACACATGCAATGACGTTGGTGGATCCATGTGTGGTTTGTGAAAAGAACAGACATGCAATCACACTAGGTGGATCCATGTGTGGTTTGTTTAGAGGACCAGACATGCAATCGCACTAGGTGGATCCATGTGTGGTTTCTTTAGCAGGACATACACGCAATGACTCTAGCTGTGGTTCATGAAAAGAACAGACATGCAATGACACTAGTGCATCCATGTGTGGTTCGTTTAGAAGAACATACATGCAATGAATTTGGCTGTGGTTCCATGTGTGGTTTGTGAAAAGAACATACATGGAATCACACTAGGTGGATCCATGTGTGGTTCATGAAAAGAACAGACATGCAATGACAGTGGGTGGATCGATGTGTGGTTTATTTGGAGGAACATACATGCAATGACACTGGGTGGATCCATGTGCGGTTTGTTTAGAAGAACAGACATGCAATGAGTCTAGTTGTGGTTCATTAAAAGAACACACATGCAATCACACTAGGTGGATCCATGTGTGGTTTGTGAAAAAACATACATGCAATCACACTAGGTGGATCCATGTGTGGTTTGTTTAGAGGAACAGACATGCAATGACACTGGGTGGATCCATGTGTGGTTTGTTTAGAGGAACAGACATGCAATGACACTAGTTGTGGTTCATGAAAAGAACACACATGCAATGACACTGGTGGATCCATGTGTGGTTCATGAATAGAAAAGACATGCAATGACTCTAGGTGGATCCATGTGTGGTTTGTTTAGAGGAATAGATATGCAATGACACTGGGGGGATCCATGTGTGGTTTGTTTAGAAGAACAGACATGCAATGACTATAGTTGTGGTTCATGAAAATAACACACATGCAATGACACTGGTGGATCCATGTGTGGTTCATGAACAGAACAGGCATGCAATGATACTGGGTGGATCCATGTGTGGTTTGTTTAGAGGAACAAACATGCAATGACACTAGTTGTGGTTCATGAAAAGAACACACATGCAATGACACTGGTGGATCCATGTGTGGTTCATGAAAAGAACAAACATGCAATGACTCTAGGTGGATCCATGTGTGGTTTGTTTAGAGGAACAGACATGCAATGACACTGGTTGGATCCATGTGTGGTTTGTTTAGAAGAACAGACATGCAATGACTCTAGTTGTGGTTCATAAAAAGAACACACATGCAATGACACTAGTGGATCCATTTGTGATCATGAAAAGAACAGACATGCAATGACACTAAGTGGATCCATGTGTGGTTTGTTTAGAGGAACAGACATGCAATGACACTGGGTGTGGTTCATGAGAAGAAAACACATGCAATGACACTGGTGGATCCTTGTGTGGTTTGTGAGAAGAACATACATGCAATGACACTGGCTGTGTTTCATGAGAAGAACACACATGCAAGGACACTGGTGGATCCATGTGAGGTTTGTTTAGAGGAATAGACATGCAATCACACTGGGTGTGGTTCATGAGCAGAACAGACATGCAATGACACTGGTGGATCCATATGTGGTTTGTGGAAGGAACACACATGCAATGTCTCTAGCTGTGGTTCATGAAAAGAAAAGACATGCAATCACACTAGATGGATCCATGTGTGGTTCATGAAAAGAACATACATGCAATGACATTTGGTGGATCCATGTGTGGTTTATGAAAAGAACAGACATGCGATCTCACTAGGTGGATCCATGTGTGGTTTGTTAGAGGAACATACATGCAATCACACTAGGTGGATCTATGTGTGGTTTGTTTAGAAGAACACACATGTAATGACTCTAGTTGTGGTTCATGAGAAGAACATACATGCAATGGCACTGGTGGATCCATGTGTGGTTCATGAAAAGAACAGACATGCAATCACAGTAGGTGGATCCATGTGTGGTTTGTTTAGAGGAACAGACATGCAATGACACTAGGTGGATCCATGTGTGGTTTGTTTAGAAGAACAGACATGCAATGACTCTAGTTGTGGTTCATGAAAAGAACATACATGTAATGACACTGGTGTATCCATGTGTGTTTCATGAAAAGAACAGACACGCAATGACACAGGGTGGAACCATGTGTGGTTTGTTTGGAGGAACATACATGCAATGACACTGGGTGGATCCATGTGTGGTTTGTTTAGAAGAACAGACATGCAATGACTCTAGTTGTGGTTTATGAAAAGAACACACATGCAATTACACTAGTGGATCGATGTGTGGGTTGTGAAAAGAACAGACATGCAATCACACTAGGTGGATCCATGTGAGGTTTGTCTAGAGGAACAAACATGCAATGACACTGGGTGGATCCATGTGTGGTTTGTTTAGAAGAATAGACATGCAATGACTCTAGTTGTGGTTCATGAAAAGAACACACATGCAATGATGCTGCTGGATCCATGTGTGGCTTGTGAAAAGAACAGACATGCAATCACACTAGGTGGATCCATGTGTGGTTTGTTTAGAGGAACAAACATGCAATGACACTGGGTGGATCCATGTGTGGTTTGTTTAGAGGAACAGACATGCAATGACACTGGTTGGATCCATGTGTGGTTTGTTTAGAAGAATAGACATGCAATGACTCTAGTTGTGGTTCATGAAAAGAACACACATGCAATGACACTGGTGGATCCTTGTGTGGTTCATGAAAAGAACAGACATGCAATGACTCTAGGTGGATCCATGTGTGGTTTGTTTAGAGGAACACACATGCAATGGCACTGAGTGTGGTTCGTGAGAAGAACACACATGCAAAGACACTGGTGGATCCTTGTGTGGTTTGTTTAGAGGAACAGACATGCAATGACACTGGGTGTGGTTCAAGAGAAGAACACACATGCAATGACAGTGGTGGACCCTTGTGTGGTTTGTGAGAAGAACATACATGCAATGACACTGGTTGTGGTTCATGAGAAGAACACACATGCAATGACACTAGTAGATCCATGTGTGGTTTGTTTAGATGAACAGACATGCAATGACACTGGGTGGATCCATGTGTGGTTTGTTCAGAGGAACAGACATGCAATGACACTAGTTATGGTTCATGAAAAGAACACACATGCAATGACACTGGTGGATCCATGTGTGGTTCATGAAAATAACAGACATGCAATGACTCTAGGTGGATCCATGTGTGGTTTGTTTAGAGGAACAGACATGCAATGACACTGGGGGGATCCATGTGTGGTTCATGAAAAGAATAGGCATGCAATGATACTGGGTGGATCCATGTGTGGTTTGTTTAGAGGAACAGACATGCAATGACACCAGTTATGGTTCATGAAAAGAACACACATGCAATGACACTGGTGGATCCATGTGTGGTTCATGAAAAGAACAAACATGCAATGAATCTAGGTGGATCCATGTGTGGTTTGTTTAGAGGAACAAACATGCAATGACACTGGTTGGATCCATGTGTGGTTTGTTTAGAATAACAGACATGCAATGACTCTAGTTGTGGTTCGTAAAAAGAACACACATGTAATGACACTAGTGGATCCATTTGTGATCATGAAAAGAACAGACAAGCAATGACACTAGGTGGATCCATGTGTGGTTTGTTTAGAAGAATAGACATGTAATGACTCTAGTTGTGGTTCATGAAAAGAACACACATGCAATGACGTTGGTGGATCCATGTGTGGTTTGTGAAAAGAACAGACATGCAATCACACTAGGTGGATCCATGTGTGGTTTGTTTAGAGGACCAGACATGCAATCGCACTAGGTGGATCCATGTGTGGTTTCTTTAGCAGGACATACACGCAATGACTCTAGCTGTGGTTCATGAAAAGAACAGACATGCAATGACACTAGTGCATCCATGTGTGGTTCGTTTAGAAGAACATACATGCAATGAATTTGGCTGTGGTTCCATGTGTGGTTTGTGAAAAGAACATACATGGAATCACACTAGGTGGATCCATGTGTGGTTCATGAAAAGAACAGACATGCAATGACAGTGGGTGGATCGATGTGTGGTTTATTTGGAGGAACATACATGCAATGACACTGGGTGGATCCATGTGCGGTTTGTTTAGAAGAGCAGACATGCAATGAGTCTAGTTGTGGTTCATTAAAAGAACACACATGCAATCACACTAGGTGGATCCATGTGTGGTTTGTGAAAAAACATACATGCAATCACACTAGGTGGATCCATGTGTGGTTTGTTTAGAGGAACAGACATGCAATGACACTGGGTGGATCCATGTGTGGTTTGTTTAGAGGAACAGACATGCAATGACACTAGTTGTGGTTCATGAAAAGAACACACATGCAATGACACTGGTGGATCCATGTGTGGTTCATGAATAGAAAAGACATGCAATGACTCTAGGTGGATCCATGTGTGGTTTGTTTAGAGGAATAGACATGCAATGACACTGGGGGGATCCATGTGTGGTTTGTTTAGAAGAACAGACATGCAATGACTATAGTTGTGGTTCATGAAAATAACACACATGCAATGACACTGGTGGATCCATGTGTGGTTCATGAACAGAACAGGCATGCAATGATACTGGGTGGATCCATGTGTGGTTTGTTTAGAGGAACAAACATGCAATGACACTAGTTGTGGTTCATGAAAAGAACACACATGCAATGACACTGGTGGATCCATGTGTGGTTCATGAAAAGAACAAACATGCAATGACTCTAGGTGGATCCATGTGTGGTTTGTTTAGAGGAACAGACATGCAATGACACTGGTTGGATCCATGTGTGGTTTGTTTAGAAGAACAGACATGCAATGACTCTAGTTGTGGTTCATAAAAAGAACACACATGCAATGACACTAGTGGATCCATTTGTGATCATGAAAAGAACAGACATGCAATGACACTAAGTGGATCCATGTGTGGTTTGTTTAGAGGAACAGACATGCAATGACACTGGGTGTGGTTCATGAGAAGAAAACACATGCAATGACACTGGTGGATCCTTGTGTGGTTTGTGAGAAGAACATACATGCAATGACACTGGCTGTGTTTCATGAGAAGAACACACATGCAAGGACACTGGTGGATCCATGTGAGGTTTGTTTAGAGGAATAGACATGCAATCACACTGGGTGTGGTTCATGAGCAGAACAGACATGCAATGACACTGGTGGATCCATATGTGGTTTGTGGAAGGAACACACATGCAATGTCTCTAGCTGTGGTTCATGAAAAGAAAAGACATGCAATCACACTAGATGGATCCATGTGTGGTTCATGAAAAGAACATACATGCAATGACATTTGGTGGATCCATGTGTGGTTTATGAAAAGAACAGACATGCGATCTCACTAGGTGGATCCATGTGTGGTTTGTTAGAGGAACATACATGCAATCACACTAGGTGGATCTATGTGTGGTTTGTTTAGAAGAACACACATGTAATGACTCTAGTTGTGGTTCATGAGAAGAACATACATGCAATGGCACTGGTGGATCCATGTGTGGTTCATGAAAAGAACAGACATGCAATCACAGTAGGTGGATCCATGTGTGGTTTGTTTAGAGGAACAGACATGCAATGACACTAGGTGGATCCATGTGTGGTTTGTTTAGAAGAACAGACATGCAATGACTCTAGTTGTGGTTCATGAAAAGAACACACATGTAATGACACTGGTGTATCCATGTGTGTTTCACGAAAAGAACAGACACGCAATGACACAGGGTGGAACCATGTGTGGTTTGTTTGGAGGAACAGACATGCAATGACACAGGGTGGATCCATGTGTGGTTTGTTTAGAAGAACAGACATGCAATGACTCTAGTTGTGGTTTATGAAAAGAACACACATGCAATTACACTAGTGGATCCATGTGTGGGTTGTGAAAAGAACAGACATGCAATCACACTAGGTGGATCCATGTGAGGTTTGTCTAGAGGAACAAACATGCAATGACACTGGGTGGATCCATGTGTGGTTTGTTTAGAAGAATAGACATGCAATGACTCTAGTTGTGGTTCATGAAAAGAACACACATGCAATGATGCTGCTGGATCCATGTGTGGGTTGTGAAAAGAACAGACATGCAATCACACTAGGTGGATCCATGTGTGGTTTGTTTAGAGGAACAAACATGCAATGACACTGGGTGGATCCATGTGTGGTTTGTTTAGAAGAATAGACATGCAATGACTCTAGTTGTGGTTCATGAAAAGAACACACATGCAATGATGCTGATGGCTCCATGTGTGGTTTGTGAAAAGAATAGACATGCAATCACACTAGGTGGATCCATGTGTGGTTTGTTTAGAGGACCAGACATGCAATCACACTGGGTGGATCCATGTGTGGTTTCTTTAGCAGAACATACACGCAATGACTCTAGCTGTGGTTCATGAAAAGAACACACATGCAATAACACTGGTGGATCCATGTGTGGTTTGTTTAGAAGAACATACATGGAATGAATTTGGCTGTGGTTCCATGTGTGGTTTGTGAAAAGAACAGACATGCAATCACACTATGTGGGTCCATGTGTGGTTCATGAAAAGAACATACATGCAATGACACTGGGTGGATCGATGTGTGGTTTATTTGGAGGAACAGACATGCAATGACACTGGGTGGATCCATGTGCGGTTTGTTTAGAAGAACATACATGCAATGAGTCTAGTTGTGGTTCATTAAAAGAACACACATACAATGACACTGGTGGATCCATGTGTGGTTTGTGAAAAGAACAGACATGCAATCACACTAGGTGGATCCATGTGTGGTTTGTTTAGAGGAAACAAACATGCAATGACACTAGGTGGATGCATGTCTGGTTTGTCCAGAGGAACAGACATGCAATGACACTAGTTGTGGTTCATGAAAAGAACACACATGCAATGACACTGGTGGATCCATGTGTGGTTCATGAAAAGAACAGACATGCAATGACTCTAGGTGGATCCATGTGTGGTTTGTTTAGAGGAACAGAGATGCAATTACACTGGTTGGATCCATGTGTGGTTTTTTAGAAGAATAGACATGCAATGACTCTAGTTGTGGTTTATGAAAAGAACACACATGCAATGACACTGGTGGATCCATGTGTGGTTCATGAAAAGAACAGACATGCAATGACACTGGGTGGATCCATGTGTGGTTTGTTTAGAGGAATAGACATGCAATGACACTAGGTGTGGTTCATGAACAGAACAGGCATGCAATGATACTGGGTGGATCCATGTGTGGTTTGTTTAGAGGAACAAACATGCAATGACACTAGTTGTGGTTCATGAAAAGAACACACATGCAATGACACTGGTGGATCCATGTGTGGTTCATGAAAAGAACAAACATGCAATGACTCTAGGTGGATCCATGTGTGGTTTGTTTAGAGGAACAGACATGCAATGACACTGGTTGGATCCATGTGTGGTTTGTTTAGAAGAACAGACATGCAATGACTCTAGTTGTGGTTCATAAAAAGAACACACATGCAATGACACTAGTGGATCCATTTGTGATCATGAAAAGAACATACATGCAATGACACTAGGTGGATCCATGTGTGGTTTGTTTAGAGGAACAGACATGCAATGACAATGGGTGTGGTTCATGAGAAGAAAAGACATGCAATGACACTGGTGGATCCTTGTGTGGTTTGTGAGAAGAACATACATGCAATGACACTGGCTGTGTTTCATGAGAAGAACACACATGCAATGACACTGGTGGATCCATGTGAGGTTTGTTTAGAGGAATAGACATGCAATCACACTGGGTGTGGTTCATGAGCAGAACAAACATGCAATGACACTAGTGGATCCATATGTGGTTTGTGGAAGGAACACACATGCAATGACTCTAGCTGTGGTTCATGAAAAGAAGAGACATGCAATCACACTAGATGGATCCATGTGTGGTTCATGAAAAGAACATACATGCAATGACACTTGGTGGATCCATGTGTGGTTTATGAAAAGAACAGACATGCGATCACACTAGGTGGATCCATGTGTGGTTTGTTAGAGGAACATACATGCAATCACACTAGGTGGATCCATGTGTGGTTTGTTTAGAAGAACACACATGTAATGACTCTAGTTGTGGTTCATGAGAAGAACATACATGCAATGGCACTGGTGGATCCATGTGTGGTTCATGAAAAGAACAGACATGCAATCACAGTAGGTGGATCCATGTGTGGTTTGTTTAGAGGAACAGACATGCAATGACACTGGGTGGATCCATGTGTGGTTTGTTTAGAAGAACAGACATGCAATGACTCTAGTTGTGGTTCATGAAAAGAACACACATGTAATGACACTGGTGTATCCATGTGTGTTTCATGAAAAGAACAGACACGCAATGACACAGGGTGGAACCATGTGTGGTTTGTTTGGAGGAACAGACATGCAATGACACTGGGTGGATCCATGTGTGGTTTGTTTAGAAGAACAGACATGCAATGACTCTAGTTGTGGTTTATGAAAAGAACACACATGCAATTACACTAGTGGATCCATGTGTGGGTTGTGAAAAGAACAGACATGCAATCACACTAGGTGGATCCATGTGAGGTTTGTCTAGAGGAACAAACATGCAATGACACTGGGTGGATCCATGTGTGGTTTGTTTAGAAGAATAGACATGCAATGACTCTAGTTGTGGTTCATGAAAAGAACACACATGCAATGATGCTGCTGGATCCATGTGTGGGTTGTGAAAAGAACAGACATGCAATCACACTAGGTGGATCCATGTGTGGTTTGTTTAGAGGAACAAACATGCAATGACACTGGGTGGATCCATGTGTGGTTTGTTTAGAAGAATAGACATGCAATGACTCTAGTTGTGGTTCATGAAAAGAACACACATGCAATGATGCTGATGGCTCCATGTGTGGTTTGTGAAAAGAATAGACATGCAATCACACTAGGTGGATCCATGTGTGGTTTGTTTAGAGGACCAGACATGCAATCACACTGGGTGGATCCATGTGTGGTTTCTTTAGCAGAACATACACGCAATGACTCTAGCTGTGGTTCATGAAAAGAACACACATGCAATAACACTGGTGGATCCATGTGTGGTTTGTTTAGAAGAACATACATGGAATGAATTTGGCTGTGGTTCCATGTGTGGTTTGTGAAAAGAACAGACATGCAATCACACTATGTGGGTCCATGTGTGGTTCATGAAAAGAACATACATGCAATGACACTGGGTGGATCGATGTGTGGTTTATTTGGAGGAACAGACATGCAATGACACTGGGTGGATCCATGTGCGGTTTGTTTAGAAGAACATACATGCAATGAGTCTAGTTGTGGTTCATTAAAAGAACACACATACAATGACACTGGTGGATCCATGTGTGGTTTGTGAAAAGAACAGACATGCAATCACACTAGGTGGATCCATGTGTGGTTTGTTTAGAGGAAACAAACATGCAATGACACTAGGTGGATGCATGTCTGGTTTGTCCAGAGGAACAGACATGCAATGACACTAGTTGTGGTTCATGAAAAGAACACACATGCAATGACACTGGTGGATCCATGTGTGGTTCATGAAAAGAACAGACATGCAATGACTCTAGGTGGATCCATGTGTGGTTTGTTTAGAGGAACAGAGATGCAATGACACTGGTTGGATCCATGTGTGGTTTTTTAGAAGAATAGACATGCAATGACTCTAGTTGTGGTTTATGAAAAGAACACACATGCAATGACACTGGTGGATCCATGTGTGGTTCATGAAAAGAACAGACATGCAATGACACTGGGTGGATCCATGTGTGGTTTGTTTAGAGGAATAGACATGCAATGACACTAGGTGTGGTTCATGAACAGAACAGGCATGCAATGATACTGGGTGGATCCATGTGTGGTTTATTTAGAGGAACAAACATGCAATGACACTAGTTGTGGTTCATGAAAAGAACACACATGCAATGACACTGGTGGATCCATGTGTGGTTCATGAAAAGAACAAACATGCAATGACTCTAGGTGGATCCATGTGTGGTTTGTTTAGAGGAACAGACATGCAATGACACTGGTTGGATCCATGTGTGGTTTGTTTAGAAGAACAGACATGCAATGACTCTAGTTGTGGTTCATAAAAAGAACACACATGCAATGACACTAGTGGATCCATTTGTGATCATGAAAAGAACAGACATGCAATGACACTAGGTGGATCCATGTGTGGTTTGTTTAGAGGAACAGACATGCAATGACAATGGGTGTGGTTCATGAGAAGAAAAGACATGCAATGACACTGGTGGATCCTTGTGTGGTTTGTGAGAAGAACATACAGGCAATGACACTGGCTGTGTTTCATGAGAAGAACACACATGCAATGACACTGGTGGATCCATGTGAGGTTTGTTTAGAGGAATAGACATGCAATCACACTGGGTGTGGTTCATGAGCAGAACAAACATGCAATGACACTAGTGGATCCATATGTGGTTTGTGGAAGGAACACACATGCAATGACTCTAGCTGTGGTTCATGAAAAGAAGAGACATGCAATCACACTAGATGGATCCATGTGTGGTTCATGAAAAGAACATACATGCAATGACACTTGGTGGATCCATGTGTGGTTTATGAAAAGAACAGACATGCGATCACACTAGGTGGATCCATGTGTGGTTTGTTAGAGGAACATACATGCAATCACACTAGGTGGATCCATGTGTGGTTTTTTTAGAAGAACACACATGTAATGACTCTAGTTGTGGTTCATGAGAAGAACATACATGCAATGGCGATGGTGGATCCATGTGTGGTTCATGAAAAGAACAGACATGCAATCACAGTAGGTGGATCCATGTGTGGTTTGTTTAGAGGAACAGACATGCAATGACACTGGGTGGATCCATGTGTGGTTTGTTTAGAAGAACAGACATGCAATGACTCTAGTTGTGGTTCATGAAAAGAACACACATGTAATGACACTGGTGTATCCATGTGTGTTTCATGAAAAGAACAGACACGCAATGACACAGGGTGGAACCATGTGTGGTTTGTTTGGAGGAACAGACATGCAATGACACTGGGTGGATCCATGTGTGGTTTGTTTAGAAGAACAGACATGCAATGACTCTAGTTGTGGTTTATGAAAAGAACACACATGCAATTACACTAGTGGATCCATGTGTGGGTTGTGAAAAGAACAGACATGCAATCACACTAGGTGGATCCATGTGAGGTTTGTCTAGAGGAACAAACATGCAATGACACTGGGTGGATCCATGTGTGGTTTGTTTAGAAGAATAGACATGCAATGACTCTAGTTGTGGTTCATGAAAAGAACACACATGCAATGATGCTGCTGGATCCATGTGTGGGTTGTGAAAAGAACAGACATGCAATCACACTAGGTGGATCCATGTGTGGTTTGTTTAGAGGAACAAACATGCAATGACACTGGGTGGATCCATGTGTGGTTTGTTTAGAAGAATAGACATGCAATGACTCTAGTTGTGGTTCATGAAAAGAACACACATGCAATGACGCTGATGGCTCCATGTGTGGTTTGTGAAAAGAATAGACATGCAATCACACTAGGTGGATCCATGTGTGGTTTGTTTAGAGGACCAGACATGCAATCACACTGGGTGGATCCATGTGTGGTTTCTTTAGCAGAACATACACGCAATGACTCTAGCTGTGGTTCATGAAAAGAACACACATGCAATAACACTGGTGGATCCATGTGTGGTTTGTTTAGAAGAACATACATGGAATGAATTTGGCTGTGGTTCCATGTGTGGTTTGTGAAAAGAACAGACATGCAGTCACACTATGTGGGTCCATGTGTGGTTCATGAAAAGAACATACATGCAATGACACTGGGTGGATCGATGTGTGGTTTATTTGGAGGAACAGACATGCAATGACACTGGGTGGATCCATGTGCGGTTTGTTTAGAAGAACATACATGCAATGAGTCTAGTTGTGGTTCATTAAAAGAACACACATACAATGACACTGGTGGATCCATGTGTGGTTTGTGAAAAGAACAGACATGCAATCACACTAGGTGGATCCATGTGTGGTTTGTTTAGAGGAAACAAACATGCAATGACACTAGGTGGATGCATGTCTGGTTTGTCCAGAGGAACAGACATGCAATGACACTAGTTGTGGTTCATGAAAAGAACACACATGCAATGACACTGGTGGATCCATGTGTGGTTCATGAAAAGAACAGACATGCAATGACTCTAGGTGGATCCATGTGTGGTTTGTTTAGAGGAACAGAGATGCAATGACACTGGTTGGATCCATGTGTGGTTTTTTAGAAGAATAGACATGCAATGACTCTAGTTGTGGTTTATGAAAAGAACACACATGCAATGACACTGGTGGATCCATGTGTGGTTCATGAAAAGAACAGACATGCAATGACACTGGGTGGATCCATGTGTGGTTTGTTTAGAGGAATAGACATGCAATGACACTAGGTGTGGTTCATGAACAGAACAGGCATGCAATGATACTGGGTGGATCCATGTGTGGTTTATTTAGAGGAACAAACATGCAATGACACTAGTTGTGGTTCATGAAAAGAACACACATGCAATGACACTGGTGGATCCATGTGTGGTTCATGAAAAGAACAAACATGCAATGACTCTAGGTGGATCCATGTGTGGTTTGTTTAGAGGAACAGACATGCAATGACACTGGTTGGATCCATGTGTGGTTTGTTTAGAAGAACAGACATGCAATGACTCTAGTTGTGGTTCATAAAAAGAACACACATGCAATGACACTAGTGGATCCATTTGTGATCATGAAAAGAACAGACATGCAATGACACTAGGTGGATCCATGTGTGGTTTGTTTAGAGGAACAGACATGCAATGACAATGGGTGTGGTTCATGAGAAGAAAAGACATGCAATGACACTGGTGGATCCTTGTGTGGTTTGTGAGAAGAACATACAGGCAATGACACTGGCTGTGTTTCATGAGAAGAACACACATGCAATGACACTGGTGGATCCATGTGAGGTTTGTTTAGAGGAATAGACATGCAATCACACTGGGTGTGGTTCATGAGCAGAACAAACATGCAATGACACTAGTGGATCCATATGTGGTTTGTGGAAGGAACACACATGCAATGACTCTAGCTGTGGTTCATGAAAAGAAGAGACATGCAATCACACTAGATGGATCCATGTGTGGTTCATGAAAAGAACATACATGCAATGACACTTGGTGGATCCATGTGTGGTTTATGAAAAGAACAGACATGCGATCACACTAGGTGGATCCATGTGTGGTTTGTTAGAGGAACATACATGCAATCACACTAGGTGGATCCATGTGTGGTTTGTTTAGAAGAACACACATGTAATGACTCTAGTTGTGGTTCATGAGAAGAACATACATGCAATGGCACTGGTGGATCCATGTGTGGTTCATGAAAAGAACAGACATGCAATCACAGTAGGTGGATCCATGTGTGGTTTGTTTAGAGGAACAGACATGCAATGACACTGGGTGGATCCATGTGTGGTTTGTTTAGAAGAACAGACATGCAATGACTCTAGTTGTGGTTCATGAAAAGAACACACATGTAATGACACTGGTGTATCCATGTGTGTTTCATGAAAAGAACAGACACGCAATGACACAGGGTGGAACCATGTGTGGTTTGTTTGGAGGAACAGACATGCAATGACACTGGGTGGATCCATGTGTGGTTTGTTTAGAAGAACAGACATGCAATGACTCTAGTTGTGGTTTATGAAAAGAACACACATGCAATTACACTAGTGGATCCATGTGTGGGTTGTGAAAAGAACAGACATGCAATCACACTAGGTGGATCCATGTGAGGTTTGTCTAGAGGAACAAACATGCAATGACACTGGGTGGATCCATGTGTGGTTTGTTTAGAAGAATAGACATGCAATGACTCTAGTTGTGGTTCATGAAAAGAACACACATGCAATGATGCTGCTGGATCCATGTGTGGGTTGTGAAAAGAACAGACATGCAATCACACTAGGTGGATCCATGTGTGGTTTGTTTAGAGGAACAAACATGCAATGACACTGGGTGGATCCATGTGTGGTTTGTTTAGAAGAATAGACATACAATGACTCTAGTTGTGGTTCATGAAAAGAACACACATGCAATGACGCTGATGGCTCCATGTGTGGTTTGTGAAAAGAATAGACATGCAATCACACTAGGTGGATCCATGTGTGGTTTGTTTAGAGGACCAGACATGCAATCACACTGGGTGGATCCATGTGTGGTTTCTTTAGCAGAACATACACGCAATGACTCTAGCTGTGGTTCATGAAAAGAACACACATGCAATAACACTGGTGGATACATGTGTGGTTTGTTTAGAAGAACATACATGGAATGAATTTGGCTGTGGTTCCATGTGTGGTTTGTGAAAAGAACAGACATGCAATCACACTATGTGGGTCCATGTGTGGTTCATGAAAAGAACATACATGCAATGACACTGGGTGGATCGATGTGTGGTTTATTTGGAGGAACCGACATGCAATGACACTGGGTGGATCCATGTGCGGTTTGTTTAGAAGAACATACATGCAATGAGTCTAGTTGTGGTTCATTAAAAGAACACACATACAATGACCCTGGTGGATCCATGTGTGGTTTGTGAAAAGAACAGACATGCAATCACACTAGGTGGATCCATGTGTGGTTTGTTTAGAGGAAACAAACATGCAATGACACTAGGTGGATGCATGTCTGGTTTGTCCAGAGGAACAGACATGCAATGACACTAGTTGTGGTTCATGAAAAGAACACACATGCAATGACACTGGTGGATCCATGTGTGGTTCATGAAAAGAACAGACATGCAATGACTCTAGGTGGATCCATGTGTGGTTTGTTTAGAGGAACAGAGATGCAATGACACTGGTTGGATCCATGTGTGTTTTTTTAGAAGAATAGACATGCAATGACTCTAGTTGTGGTTCATGAAAAGAACACACATGCAATGACACTGGTGGATCCATGTGTGGTTCATGAAATGAACAGACATGCAATGACACTAGGTGGATCCATGTGTGGTTTGTTTAGAGGAACAGACATGCAATGACACTGGGTGTGGTTCATGAGAAGAACAGGCATGCAATGACACTAGTGGATCCTTTTGTGGTTTGTGAGAAGAACATACATGCAATGACACTGGCTGTGGTTCATGAGAAGAACACACATGCAATGACACCGGTGGATCCATGTGTGGTTTGTTTATAGCAACATGCATGCAATCACACTGGGTGTCGTTCATGAGAAGAACAGACATGCAATGACACTGGTGGATCCATATGTGGTGTGTGGAAGGAACACACATGCAATGACTCTAGCTGTGGTTCATGAAAAAAACAGACATGCAATCACACTAAGTGGATCCATGTGTGGTTCATGAAAAGAACAGACATGCAATGACACTAGGTGTATCCATGTGTGGTTTGTGAACAGAACAGACATGCGATCACACTAGGTGGATCCATGTGTGGTTTGTTAGAGGAATAGACATGCAATCACACTAGGTGGATGCATGTGTGGTTTGTTTAGAAGAACAAACATGCAATGAGTCTAGTTGTGGTTCATGAGAAGAACACACATGCAATGACACTGGTGGAGCCTTGTCTGGTTCATGAAAAGAACAGACATGCAATCACACTAGGTGGATCCATGTGTGCTTTGTTTAGAGGAACATACATGCAATGACACTGGGTGGATCCATGTGTGGTTTGTTTAGAAGAATAGACATGCAATGACTCTAGTTGTGGTTCATGAAAAGAACACACATGCAATGACACTGGTGGATCCATGTGTGGTTTGTTTGGAGGAACACACATGCAATGACACTGGGTGGATCCAGGTGTGGTTTGTTTAGAAGAACAGACATGCAATGACTCTAGTTGTGGTTCATGAAAAGAACACACATGTAATCACACTGGTGGATCCATGTGTTGTTTGTGAAAAGAATAGACATGCAATCACACTAGGAGGATCCATGTGTGGTTTGTTTAGAGGAACATACATGCAATGGCACTGGTGGATCCATGTGTGGTTCATGAAAAGAACAGACATGCAATCACAGTAGGTGGATCCATGTGTGGTTTGTTTAGAGGAACAGACATGCAATGACACTGGGTGGATCCATGTGTGGTTTGTTTAGAAGAACAGACATGCAATGACTCTAGTTGTGGTTCATGAAAAGAACACACATGTAATGACACTGGTGTATCCATGTGTGTTTCATGAAAAGAACAGACACGCAATGACACAGGGTGGAACCATGTGTGGTTTGTTTGGAGGAACAGACATGCAATGACACTGGGTGGATCCATGTGTGGTTTGTTTAGAAGAACAGACATGCAATGACTCTAGTTGTGGTTTATGAAAAGAACACACATGCAATTACACTAGTGGATCCATGTGTGGGTTGTGAAAAGAACAGACATGCAATCACACTAGGTGGATCCATGTGAGGTTTGTCTAGAGGAACAAACATGCAATGACACTGGGTGGATCCATGTGTGGTTTGTTTAGAAGAATAGACATGCAATGACTCTAGTTGTGGTTCATGAAAAGAACACACATGCAATGATGCTGCTGGATCCATGTGTGGGTTGTGAAAAGAACAGACATGCAATCACACTAGGTGGATCCATGTGTGGTTTGTTTAGAGGAACAAACATGCAATGACACTGGGTGGATCCATGTGTGGTTTGTTTAGAAGAATAGACATGCAATGACTCTAGTTGTGGTTCATGAAAAGAACACACATGCAATGACACTGGTGGATCCATGTGTGGTTCATGAAAAGAACAGACATGCAATGACACTGGGTGGATCCATGTGTGGTTTGTTTAGAGGAACAGACATGCAATGACACTGGGTGTGGTTCATGAGAAGAATAGGCATGCAATGACACTAGTGGATCCTTTTGTGGTTTGTGAGAAGAACATACATGCAATGACACTGGCTGTGGTTCATGAGAAGAACACACATGCAATGACACCGGTGGATCCATGTGTGGTTTGTTTATAGCAACATGCATGCAATCACACTGGGTGTCGTTCATGAGAAGAACAGACATGCAATGACACTGGTGGATCCATATGTGGTGTGTGGAAGGAACACACATGCAATGACTCTAGCTGTGGTTCATGAAAAGAACAGACATGCAATCACACTAAGTGGATCCATGTGTGGTTCATGAAAAGAACAGACATGCAATGACACTAGGTGTATCCATGTGTGGTTTGTGAAAAGAACAGACATGCGATCACACTAGGTGGATCCATGTGTGGTTTGTTAGAGGAATAGACATGCAATCACACTAGGTGGATGCATGTGTGGTTTGTTTAGAAGAACAAACATGCAATGAGTCTAGTTGTGGTTCATGAGAAGAACACACATGCAATGACACTGGTGGAGCCATGTCTGGTTCATGAAAAGAACAGACATGCAATCACACTAGGTGGATCCATGTGTGCTTTGTTTAGAGGAACATACATGCAATGACACTGGGTGGATCCATGTGTGGTTTGTTTAGAAGAATAGACATGCAATGACTCTAGTTGTGGTTCATGAAAAGAACACACATGCAATGACACTGGTGGATCCATGTGTGGTTTGTTTGGAGGAACACACATGCAATGACACTGGGTGGATCCAGGTGTGGTTTGTTTAGAAGAACAGACATGCAATGACTCTAGTTGTGGTTCATGAAAAGAACACACATGTAATCACACTGGTGGATCCATGTGTTGTTTGTGAAAAGAATAGACATGCAATCACACTAGGAGGATCCATGTGTGGTTTGTTTAGAGGAACATACATGCAATGGCACTGGTGGATCCATGTGTGGTTCATGAAAAGAACAGACATGCAATCACAGTAGGTGGATCCATGTGTGGTTTGTTTAGAGGAACAGACATGCAATGACACTGGGTGGATCCATGTGTGGTTTGTTTAGAAGAACAGACATGCAATGACTCTAGTTGTGGTTCATGAAAAGAACACACATGTAATGACACTGGTGTATCCATGTGTGTTTCATGAAAAGAACAGACACGCAATGACACAGGGTGGAACCATGTGTGGTTTGTTTGGAGGAACAGACATGCAATGACACTGGGTGGATCCATGTGTGGTTTGTTTAGAAGAACAGACATGCAATGACTCTAGTTGTGGTTTATGAAAAGAACACACATGCAATTACACTAGTGGATCCATGTGTTGGTTGTGAAAAGAACAGACATGCAATCACACTAGGTGGATCCATGTGAGGTTTGTCTAGAGGAACAAACATGCAATGACACTGGCTGGATCCATGTGTGGTTTGTTTAGAAGAATAGACATGCAATGACTCTAGTTGTGGTTCATGAAAAGAACACACATGCAATGATGCTGCTGGATCCATGTGTGGGTTGTGAAAAGAACAGACATGCAATCACACTAGGTGGATCCATGTGTGGTTTGTTTAGAGGAACAGACATGCAATGACACTGGGTGGATCCATGTGTGGTTTGTTTAGAAGAATAGACATGCAATGACTCTAGTTGTGGTTCATGAAAAGAACACACATGCAATGACGCTGATGGCTCCATGTGTGGTTTGTGAAAAGAATAGACATGCAATCACACTAGGTGGATCCATGTGTGGTTTGTTTAGAGGACCAGACATGCAATCACACTGGGTGGATCCATGTGTGGTTTCTTTAGCAGAACATACACGCAATGACTCTAGCTGTGGTTCATGAAAAGAACACACATGCAATAACACTGGTGGATCCATGTGTGGTTTGTTTAGAAGAACATACATGGAATGAATTTGGCTGTGGTTCCATGTGTGGTTTGTGAAAAGAACAGACATGCAATCACACTATGTGGGTCCATGTGTGGTTCATGAAAAGAACATACATGCAATGACACTGGGTGGATCGATGTGTGGTTTATTTGGAGGAACAGACATGCAATGACACTGGGTGGATCCATGTGCGGTTTGTTTAGAAGAACATACATGCAATGAGTCTAGTTGTGGTTCATTAAAAGAACACACATACAATGACACTGGTGGATCCATGTGTGGTTTGTGAAAAGAACAGACATGCAATCACACTAGGTGGGTCCATGTGTGGTTTGTTTAGAGGAAACAAACATGCAATGACACTAGGTGGATGCATGTCTGTTTTGTCCAGAGGAACAGACATGCAATGACACTAGTTGTGGTTCATGAAAAGAACACACATGCAATGACACTGGTGGATCCATGTGTGGTTCATGAAAAGAACAGACATGCAATGACTCTAGGTGGATCCATGTGTGGTTTGTTTAGAGGAACAGAGATGCAATGACACTGGTCGGATCCATGTGTGGTTTTTTTAGAAGAATAGACATGCAATGACTCTAGTTGTGGTTCATGAAAAGAACACACATGCAATGACACTGGTGGATCCATGTGTGGTTCATGAAAAGAACAGACATGCAATGACACTGGGTGGATCCATGTGTGGTTTGTTTAGAGGAACAGACATGCAATGACACTGGGTGTGGTTCATGAGAAGAACAGGCATGCAATTACACTAGTGGATCCTTTTGTGGTTTGTGAGAAGAACATACATGCAATGACACTGGCTGTGGTTCATGAGAAGAACACACATGCAATGACACCGGTGGATCCATGTGTGGTTTGTTTATAGCAACATGCATGCAATCACACTGGGTGTTGTTCATGAGAAGAACAGACATGCAATGACACTGGTGGATCCATATGTGGTGTGTGGAAGGAACACACATGCAATGACTCTAGCTGTGGTTCATGAAAAGAACAGACATGCAATCACACTAAGTGGATCCATATGTGGTGTGTGGAAGGAACACACATGCAATGACTCTAGCTGTGGTTCATGAAAAGAACAGACATGCAATCACACTAAGTGGATCCATGTGTGGTTCATGAAAAGAACAGACATGCAATGACACTAGGTGTATCCATGTGTGGTTTGTGAAAAGAACAGACATGCGATCACACTAGGTGGATCCATGTGTGGTTTTTTAGAGGAATAGACATGCAATCACACTAGGTGGATGCATGTGTGGTTTGTTTAGAAGAACAAACATGCAATGAGTCTAGTTGTGGTTCATGAGAAGAACACACATGCAATGACACTGGTGGAGCCATGTCTGGTTCATGAAAAGAACAGACATGCAATCACACTAGGTGGATCCATGTGTGCTTTGTTTAGAGGAACATACATGCAATGACACTGGGTGGATCCATGTGTGGTTTGTTTAGAAGAATAGACATGCAATGACTCTAGTTGTGGTTCATGAAAAGAACACACATGCAATGACACTGGTGGATCCATGTGTGGTTTGTTTGGAGGAACACACATGCAATGACACTGGGTGGATCCAGGTGTGGTTTGTTTAGAAGAACAGACATGCAATGACTCTAGTTGTGGTTCATGAAAAGAACACACATGTAATCACACTGGTGGATCCATGTGTTGTTTGTGAAAAGAATAGACATGCAATCACACTAGGAGGATCCATGTGTGGTTTGTTTAGAGGAACATACAAGCAATGACACTGGGTGGATCAATGTGTGGTTTGTTTAGAAGAACAGACATGCAATGTATCTAGTTGTGGTTAATGAAAAGAACACACATGTAATGACACTGGTGGATCCATGTGTGGTTTGTGAAAAGAACATACATGCAATCACACTAGGAGGATCCATTTGTGGTTTTTTTAGAGGAACAGACATGCAATGACACTGGGTGGGGTTCATGAAAAGAACACGCATGCAATGCCACTAGTCGTGGTCCATGAAAAGAACACACATGCAATGACACTGGTGGATCCATGTGTGGTTCATGAAAAGAACAGACATGCAATGACTCTAGGTGGATCCATGTGTGGATTGTTTAGAGGAACAGACATGCAATGACACTGGTTGGATCCATGTGTGGTTTGTTTAGAAGAACATACATGCAATGACTCTAGTTGTGGTTCATGAAAAGAACACACATGCAATGACACTGGTGGATCCATGTGTGGTTCATGAAAAGAACAGACATGCAATCACACTGGGTGGATCCATGTGTGGTTTGTTTAGAGGAACATACATGCAAGGACACTGGGTGTGGTTCATGAGAAGAACACACATGCAATGACACTGGTGGATCCTTGTGTGGTTTGTGAGAAGAACATACATGCAATGACACTGGCTGTGTTTCATGAGAAGAGCACACATGCAATGACACTGGTGGATCCATGTGTGGTTTGTTTCGAGGAATAGACATGCAATCACACTGGGTGTGGTTCATGAGAAGAACAGACATGCAATGACACTGGTGGATCCATATGTGGTTTGTGGAAGGAACACACATGCAATGACTCTCGCTGTGGTTCATGAGAATAAAAGACATGCAATCACACTAGGTGGATCCATGTGTGGTTCATGAAAAGAACATACATGCAATGACACTAGGTGGATCGATGTGTGGTTTGTGAAAAGAACAGACATGCGATCACACTAGGTGGATCCATGTGTGGTTGTTAGAGGAATAGACATGCAATCACACTAGGTGGATCCATGTGTGGTTTGTTTAGGGGAAAAGACATACAATGTCACTGGGTGGATCCATGTGTGGTTTGTTTAGAAGAACACACATGCAATGACACTAGTTGTGGTTCATGAAAAGAACACACATGCAATAACACTGGGTGGATCCATGTGTGGTTCATGAAAAGAACAGACATGCAATGACACTGGGTGGATCCATGTGTGGTTTGTTTAGAGAAACATACATGCAATGACACTGGGTGAATCTATGTGTGGTTTGTTTAGAAGACCAGACATGCAATGACTCTAGTTGTGGTTCATGAAAAGAAGACACATGCAATGACACTGGTGGATCCATGTCTGGTTCATGAAAATAACAGGCATCCAATGACACTGGGTGGATCCATGTGTGGTTTGTTTGGAGGAACAGATATGCAATGACACTAGGTGGATCCATGTGTGGTTTGTTTAGAAGAAAAGACATGCAATAACTCTAGTTGTGGTTCATGAAAAGAACACACATATAATTACACTGGTGGATCCATGTGTGGTTTGTGAAAAGAACAGACATGCAATCACACTAGGAGGATCCATGTGTGGTTTGTTTAGAGGAACATACATCCAATGACACTGGGTGGGGTTCATGAAAAGAACACACATGCAATGACACTGGGTCTGGTTCATGAAAAGAACACACATGCAATGACACTGGTGGATCCACGTGTGGTTTGTGAAAAGGACATACATGCAATCACACTAGGTGGATCCATGTGTGGTTTGTTTAGAGGAACAAACATGCAATGACACTGGGTGGATCCATGTGTGGTTTGTTTAGAAGAACATACATGCAATGACTCTAGTTGTGGTTCATGAAAATAACACACATGCAATGACACTGGTGGATCCATGTGTGGTTTGCGAAAAGAACAGACATGCAATCACACTAGGTGGATCCATGTGTGGTTGTACTAGAGGAACAAACATGCAATGACACTGGGTGGAGCCATGTGTGGTTTGTTTAGAGGAACACACATGCAATGACACTAGTGGATTCATGTGTGGTTCATGAAAAGAACACACATGCAATGACATTGGTGGATCCATGTGTGGTTTGTGAAAAGAACAGACATGCAATCACACTAGGTGGATCCATGTGTGGTTTCTTTAGAGGAACAGACATGCAATGACACTGGGTGGAACCATGTGTGGTTTGTTCAGAGGAACACACATGCAATGACACTGGGTCTGGTTCATGAAAAGAACACACATGCACTGACACTGGTGGATCCACGTGTGGTTTGTGAAAAGAACAAACATGCAATCACACTAGGTGGATCCATGTGTGGTTTATTTAGAGGAAATGACATGCAATGACACTGGGTGGATTCATGTGTGGTTTGTTTAGAAGAACATACATGCATTGACTCTAGTTGTGGTTCATGAAAAGAACACACATGCAATGACACTGGTGGATCCATGTGTTGTTTGTGAAAAGAACACACATGCAATCACACTAGGTGGATCCAGGTGTGGTTTGTTTAGAGGAACATACATGCAATGACACTGGGTGGAACCATGTGTGGTTCGTTCAGAGGAACAGACATGCAATGACACTAGTTGTGGTTCATGAAAAGAACACACATGCAATGACACTGGCGGATCCACGTGTGGTTTGTTAAAAGAACAGACATGCAATCACACTAGGTGGATCCATGTGTGGTTTGTTTAGAGGAACAAACATGCAATGACACTGGGTGGATCCATGTGTGGTTTGTTTAGAAGAACATACATGCATTGACTCTAGTTGTGGTTCATGAAAATAACACACATGCAATGACACTGGTGGATCCATGTGTGGTTTGTGAAAAGAACAGACATGCAATCACACTAGGTGGATCCATGTGTGGTTGTACTAGAGGAACAAACATGCAATGACACTAGGTGGAGCCATGTGTGGTTTGTTTAGAGGAACACACATGCAATGACACTAGTGGATTCATGTGTGGTTCATGAAAAGAACACACATGCAATGACACTGGTGGATCCATGTGTGGTTTGTGAAAAGAACAGACATGCAATCACACTAGGTGGATCCATGTGTGGTTTGTTTAGAGGAACAAACATGCAATGACACTGGGTGGAACCATGTGTGGTTTGTTCAGAGGAACACACATGCAATGACACTGGGTCTGGTTCATGAAAAGAACACACATGCACTGACACTGGTGGATCCACGTGTGGTTTGTGAAAAGAACAGACATGCAATAACACTAGGTGGATCCATGTGTGGTTTATTTAGAGGAAATGACATGCAATGACACTGGGTGGATCCATGTGTGGTTTGTTTAGAAGAACATACATGCAATGACTCTAGTTGTGGTTCATGAAAAGAACACACATGCAATGACACTGGTGGATCCATGTGTTGTTTGTGAAAAGAACACACATGCAATCACACTAGGTGGATCCAGGTGTGGTTTGTTTAGAGGAACATACATGCAATGACACTGGGTGGAACCATGTGTGGTTCGTTCAGAGGAACAGACATGCAATGACACTAGTTGTGGTTCATGAAAATAACACACATGCAATGAAACTAGTGGATCCATGTGTGGTTTGTGAAAAGAATATACATGCAATCACACTAGGTGGATCCATGTGTGGTTTGTGAAAAGAACAGATATGCAATCACACTGGGCGGATCCATGTGTGGTTTGTTTAGAAGAACAGACATGCAATGAAACTGGGTGGATCCATGTGTGGTTTGTGAGAAGAATAGACATGCAATGACACTGGGTGGATCCATGTGTGGTTTGTTTAGAGGAACATACATGCAATGACACTGGGTGGATCTATGTGTGGTTTGTTTAGAAGAACAGACATGCAATGACTCTAGTTGTGGTTCATGAAAAGAACACACATACAATGACACTGGTGGATCCATGTGTGGTTTGTGAGAAGAACAGACATGCAATGACACTGGGTGGATCCATGTTTTGTTTGTTTAGAAGAACACACATGCAATGACACTAGTTGTGGTTCATGAAAAGAACACAGATGCAATGACACTGGGTGGATCCATGTGTGGTTTGTGAAAAGAACAGACATGCAATGACAATAGGTGGATCCATGTGTGGTTTGTTTAGAAGAACACACATGCAATGACCTAGTTGTGGTTCATGAAAAGGACACACATGCAATCACACTAGGTGGATCCATGTGTGGTTTGTTTAGAAGAATAGACATGCAATGACTCTAGCTGTGGTTCATGAAAAGAACACACATGCAATGAAACTGGTGGATCCATGTATGGTTTGTGAGAAGAACATACATGCAATGACACTGGCTATGGTTCATGAGAAGAACACACATGCAATGACACTAGTGGATCCATGTGTGGTTCATGAGAAGAACAGACATGCAATCACACTAGGTGGATCCATGTGTGGTTTGTTTAGAGGAACATAAATCCAATGACACTGGGTGTGGTTCATGAAAAGAACAGACATGCAATGACACTGGTGGATCCATATGTGTTTTGTGGAAGGAACACACATGCAATAACACTGGTGTATCCTTATGGGGTTTGTGAGAAGAACTGACATGCAATGCCATTGGTTGATCCATGTATTTCATTGTACACGACACTCACTTTCCATTTTTATACTACTCAATTTTGCCCTTGGTTTTTTTGACACTACTCAGTTTTGCCCCCTCTCTCTATCTTTCGTAGAAGCCCAAACTTGTGCTCACTCTGTCTACTACTCCCTGATTAGTTGTCACAGTTGTCACGCGGATTGTGCGCACCAACCGTTGACTCTGTGCAATCCAACGATGATCGTTGCACACGTCGTGCCCTTCACAGTACAACGTGTGATATCACGGACCTCTCCCTCAGCGAGACTTCTACAAGAAGGAACACGAAGCCGTCCATTGAAAAAGTCGTCGAGCAGTCATGTCATGTTTAATCAAGTCTGAAAATCCTACTGCTTCTACTACTACGCCACAACACATGTGTCATCGAGTGCACGATCGTCGATGGATAGCTGCAATTTATTGCCACTTGATTTTAATAAGACATATCCCATTTCTTACCCAGCGGCTCTCAATCTCACTTCCAACTAGGCCCCACCGTAAGAAGCTTGCATGCGCTAGCCGGAGGTCGAAGAGCTGATATCGACGAGACCTAACGTCTCCGCCTTCATCGAGTCCCTCGCAGCCATCAACACATCCCTCTACCTGATATAGCACAACCCCACAAATCTCGCCGTACAGCCACCTACCTCCCCCTTTTACATTTCCACTTTTAACTATCGCCAATTTTAGGGCCGTGTCAAACTTCGTACATAGAAATTGTGTATACGCCCTTTGCATGTGGCTCAATACAGAACTGCCATGCATGGCCCGAGAAAAAAATGTGACGTACCGTGCACATGTCGCGGTGCACGGTGCAGTAGACTGCGCGGCGCGTTGCATGGTGGTGCAATGAAACGTTCCTTGCTTCCATCCACCTTAACTATAGAGCCCGTCTCCGCACACCCACTCTCACTCTCGCTCACTCTCCCCACGCAACCCTCTCCACTGTCCCACCAGCACCCGCATACTCCCGAGAATACCCCATCCGTGCCGGCGATGGCGGAGGAGGATAAGGCGGCCATCGTCGCCTCCGAGGCTGCCGGCGAGGAGGCCCCCGTCTCCTCGCCTATCCCCCTCGATGCATTGAAAGTAGCCGCCGTCCCTGTCCAGGCCCTAGTCGAGCCATCGATGGCAGCCGCTGTTCTAGTCCAGGCCCCCGTCCCTACTATCGATGGGGCCGCCAAAGAGGAGCTCCCCGCCGGCGAGGAGGCCCCTACCGGTCACAAGCATATCAAGCACTTCTTGGGCACCTACGATCCAGATAAGTACATCGCTCCGCTGAACCCCTATGACACCGGCATCGACGACCCATGGTCGGAGGTAACTAGGGTTTGCTCCCCTTCCCTGGTTCTTCTACCGTTCCCATCGTTGGATGCTAGATCTTGGTTTATTAGGATTCACTTGTTCGTATTTTGGTTGCTCGGTCTTCTTACATCATCTACTCCCCCATTTTCCTTTTCTTCCAATAGGTTTCCGGCAGCGACGTCTATAGCGATGACGAGTCCATCCACACCAAGACTCGTCAGGTGCTGAGGAGGCTGCGGGCCGGCCAGTACGATGCCTTCTTCAGGGGCGGATCCCGGTGCTGCCCCTTTTGCAAGGGGATCAACTTCGGCTGGGTGAGTCTCCCGGGCACCAACTTCAACTCCTTACAGAAGCATGTAGAGGCCCCAGGCTCCGGCATCCACGAAGGCGGCAAGCGCGAGACCGTGAACATCAACACCTACATCGCTGAACACCGGGCTCTCGGCATTCACCTCTGAAACCTTTAGCGGGTGGCCATCAAAGAGGGTCGCATGCCTCCAAACAGGCCCAAGGCCCCCAAGATCAAGGGACTGGGCGGCAAGAAGTGGAGGAAGCGTCGGAGGGAGGAGGAGGGGGCGCGGGCGCTTGCAGGATGTGCCTGCAGCTGCGGCGGCTGCTGCTGCTGCTAAGCAGCTTCTTTCTAGCTATATCCTATTTCTGGCTGAATGCATCGAACCTCGTTAAGCAACCTACTTTCTATCACTATATCCTATTTAGCTGCGCACAGCTATATCTACATTTGTTTTGTTTTCTGAATGAATGTATTCTGCCTAGTGTGATTTGCTGCTCTAGATTTGCTACCTGATCGGAGGCAAAAAAAAGAGGTCCAAAGGGAACGAATTATCGAAGTGAGAATCTTCTCTAGATTTGCTACCAATTTGGGAAAAATGAAACATATCTGTTTAGCGAGAGAGGAAAAGGGCACTCTTTCAAACTGTCAGTTAACGAGCTACCATCTTGACAAGCTACAAGACACATACATAAGCATAACACAAAGAGGGTTAAATTTATTTTACTACTATCACTTGAGGCGCTAGACATCTTGACAAGCTAACTGAGTTCCACAAAACAGAAACATAACACTAACAAGTAAAATTTAATTCACTTCTCATCAGACCACTTGAGGCGCTTGGCATCGTTCCTAGGCGACCAACTGCGACCATTCCAGGTACTCCACAGCTCACGAAATGCTTCGTCCCACCTAGGATCTGACTTGGCTTCCCTATCTTCAGCGTCCTGCGACACAATTAGCGGCGCATCACATGCCTGATTGTTGCCGCTAGAAGATGTTGCCTCTCTGTTTGTTGTAGCAGCTGCAGCCTCTCTGTCAGCTGCTTCAGCTTCAGCTACAAGCTCTCTTTTAGCTGCTTCTGCAGCCTCTCTGTCAGCTGCTTCAGATGCAGCCATTTTCTTTGCATATGCAGCTTCAAACTCAGCTATTCTGCATTTTCTACAAAGGGCTGCCCTAAGCTCGTCTTCCCTCTTGCAAATAGGGCAAAACACGAGGTAACGTAGAAAAAAATGGATCTTCTTGTATAGCTGGTAGGTCGCGTAAGCATCTATGGCTACCTACTTCAAGTTTATATCAGACAACGGCCACTCGTCCTAGAAATCATGCCTATCCGTAGGGAAATCTTCCTTCATTTTGTTGTACGACTCATCGAGGATTCTAGTTGGAGTGATGCCATTCCATCCTTCCTCGAGCCCCCTAGGATCTTGACAAGACTCTGAATATCGATCCAGTTGTGCGCATGAATTATAATTCCCTCTTGATAAAATTTCAAAAAATTAGTTGTTTTGTCGACAGTGCAGAAAACAATTCCCTTTTCTACAAGGAACTGGCGCAGCGCCGGACAATTCCTGTCAGTCCTGAAAGTATGTAGTTTGTCATCACCAAAATTTGTAACTACAAATATTTTGTTAATGCAAGATCATCATATGAATATAATTTTGAAAAGTTTAGTAAATGCAAGATCAAGACTCTCAACATTGTCTTGTCATAATTTATTTGGTCCTAAATAAAATCCAGTAGTTGCAAGATGAGAAAATGGATAAATAACAAGAGGAGAAAACCCTAAAAGCGGTTAGCTACAGAGAGCAGATCTACAAACCAGGAGAGGTGGTAGACGAGGACGTGTTTCCTCATGGCTAGTTGAATGACGACGATTTCACTCCCTTCATATGGGTGCTCCGGGGTGTACTCGAGGTCCAATCCCACAAACTTGTCCTCGTCTATCCCAAGCCAACCCTCGTACATCCCCAGGACACGCACCACTATCCACTCCTTGTTGGTGTAGACAATGGCTATCTTCTTATTGTCATGGGTAGTAAAGCTTGTCTCTAGAGTGCGACGACCTTCCATGGCGGCAAGGAGAAGACGGGAAGAAGACAGATGACAGGAAGAAGAAGAGTGGTTTCTACGAGGCAGGGGAGTGGTGGAACCGTCAATGCGCTTTTAAGGTAGTGGTTAACGACGAGGACGGAAGTCCAAGGAGAGACGCGTGGCGGTGGCCGTTCCAGCTTCTGAGTAAACAAAAAATAATTATAACACCGATACATGTGCCTTGTTTTGTCATGTCAATACACTGGGCAGGGGGTGTTGTCCTATCCACCGTGCCAACGCTGCAAGCCTACGTGACAGCCACCCCGCCTAAGCGACGGGAGCGACATAACGGCGAGAACTAACGGGGGGGGGGGCAACTTGATGGCCATTAACCTAATTTTTTGTATTGAAATATAAAGTTGAATTCGTGCCGAAAAAGACCCTCTGAGTATTTGGCACACCAACCGTAGTCATCTCGGCTTATTTTAGGGAACTTGGGTACCGCGTTGCCTGGACACCCCAACTTTTGGGCCGCAAAATGATATTCTCGCCCAGGTGGCCCCAGGCCGGCGTCGTTATACGCGACCAGGGTGAGCAACCTCGTCATGCCAAAGAGCACAGTGGCAATGAAGGACACAGGAGTAGGTCCCATAAGGATCCGCCACGTCCGACAAGCAACTGCGACAGGCGTGAAGAGTCGTAGGAGGGCCATAGCAAGAAGGCTAACCCACCACCTCCACCACCACCGTCGCCACCTAGCAGCCATCATGGCGGAGGGAATGGTGGATATCACAAATCGCGCCACAACTCCCCTCCCCATGACAGAAAAGGGAATCCGCCAGAGCCATATGATGCACGTTCGTGGCTGGACAACATCCAAGAAGCTCGGGAGCTCCCATACCTTGGGCCACGTTGTTTTGGACCAGTAATACGGGCCACAACTTACCCCAAGGGCCTCTAGATAGACAAGACCATCAAGCCCTACAACGGCACTGCTAGGCCAGCAACATGGTTGCAGGACTACAGCGAAGCAATTCACATCGCAGGGGGAAACCCCAATGTCACTGTCAAGTACCTCCCACTCATGTTGACCGGCACCGCCCGACAATGGATCGACGTCTTACCAGAGAAATCAATATGCAATTGGTTGGACATGCATGAAGTGTTCACCAAAAATTTCGAGGGCACGTACAAACATCCTGCCCTATCAGAGACCTCCAGCGGTGTGTGCAAGAAAAGGATGAAACCTCTCGTGCCTACCTCACTCGCTGGCTGGATATGAAAAATTCATGCCCAGGGGTGCACGAACAGACCGCTATGGCCGCCTTCGTCGACGGTCTAGAAAAGGGAACTTTTCTCCGCCATAAGTTGAAGCGCACGCAAGACAACAATGAGCTCACCCTCAACGCAATGATCGCCATTGCTAGCGAGTTCGCCGCTGCTGATGACGATGTGCGCAGATCACTGTCAGCAATAGCAATCCCTACCCAGGCCAGAAAAAACAACAATAACAAGCGGAAGAACCTGCCTGAAGAGAAGCAAACAACCGACATGGTCGCCGCAACGTTCATTGGCAGAGGCGGATGTAGCATCCCAATTGTCTAACAATTGCAATGCTACTAGCCTAGTCTATATATATGCTACTTCCTACATATAATTGTTGCATAATAATGATATCATGCTCATGTCATCACGCCACCTTGCATTTGAGCATCATATAAAACCCTTTTGGTTTGGGTCTTCTCTCATATGCATTGTAAATTGTATTTGTCTCTTGATATTGTATTTGGTTATTGATATATTGTTTAGATGCCCAAGTTGAGTTGGGGGCATATCTTTTATTCCACTCCACCACCTTTCTTTCACCACCTTATGATTCCACCATCCAACTAAATATGAGCTTTGCACTTTATTGGATTTTACCTCTAGCTCATGTGGGTTGGGATGGATCCAATTCTATTTCCACATGCTCTCATATTAGCATCATGTTGTTTCCACATTATTGATATGTGGAGCCACCTTTGCATGCATTATGAGTAGTGCTCCTTTTCCTAGCTTTCATATGGATTATTATGGACTTATGCTCATGTTGGGATATTTTTGGGACTATTAAACATCTAGTGGAATATACACAATAGCAAGTCCCAATTATAATCAAATATGGTCATCTCCATCTACTCCACATGGGGCATCCTTTTAAATTCTTTAGCTTGGCTTTATTCCATATTTTGGAATGCATAGGCACAAATGCCATGATTATTTATTCTGTTTTCACAAGATTAAAACATGGCATTCAATGTTTTTGCATGGGCCATGCAACAACCACCACCATCTGGTCTTCCTTGGTTTTTCTTGGTTTTGAGTGAATCATGTCTTTGAGCTCCCTCTTTTCCCTCTCAGACCCTTCTCATCTTGATCTCCTCTCCTTGCCTTGTGCACCAAGCCTCACCCCACCACCATCTCCTCCATCTCTTGCATGATCTTGTTGGCTCATCACCAAAACCCTAAACCCCTTGGATGGTCTTGCCTTGGCCATGCTCAAACCCTAAACACCATCACCACCTTGCCTTGACCATGAGGAAACCCTAAGCCATCTCTCTCTCTCTTTCTCTCTCTTCCATGAGCACCACCTACCCTAACCGAGCCACCCCTCTCTAGCTAACCCTAGCTACCCACACCTCTCTCTCACCCCCTCACCCTGGTCCCACACCCCATCTACCCCTCCTCCTAGCCAAACCCTAGCTAACCCGAGCCTCTCCCCTAGCCAACCCTAGCTCAACCAAGCTCCCTACCCTCTCTCTTCTCTCTACCTGCCAGGTAGCCCCACCGCCACGCCGGCCCCACCCTGCAGTCTCTCTGCCTTGCCCTGGACCAGCCCTAGCTACCCCAGCCGAGCCACCACGTGAGGGAGGAGAAAAAGGTGGCACCGAGGCCACCTTTATCTACCCGTGCCCATGGCTGCCTCCCCTCTCTCCCTCTCGCCTTGATCTCCTCTCGCACGTCTCCTGCCTCTCCCAGATCCCCCAGAGCCATGCCTTCCTCCTCTTCCTCCCCCTTCTACCCCGCATCCACCTCGTCGGCCACCACGTCGGCACCGAGGCCACCTCTCGATCTAGGCGGTGGGCGCGGTGCTCAGGTGTCGAGGAAGCTCGGTGAGGATCCCCTGCTGCGCCCTGGGCACGCTAGCGGGGAGGAGGAGAACCAGATCCGCCAGCACCAGCGTCGCCCGACGCAAACCCTAGCTACGCCGGCCGTCTGCGTCCTCGCCCCTCCGTCGCCTCCCTGCACGATCCGACCCCACCAACCCAACTGCGGTGAGCCTCTCTCCCTCCCAGACACGTCCCTCTTTGTTGTCGTTGTCTGGCTGCGCCGTACTTTACGCCGAGCACCCTCTGCGCGCCGGCGGTCGCTGCGTTCACGCGGCGTAGCGCCTCGCAGACGGCCTACCTAGGCCCCAACCAGCATGCTGTCACCAACCCTCAACCAGCCGCGTTGGTTACCGCCTCCGCGCGCGACCCCCAGGTCCCCGGATCAAGTCCCCCGTGCGCCGCTCCCTGGCGAGCACCGATCGGTCGTCGTAGAGAAGATCCACAGTGGCCGTGTCCTTTTTGCGCTTGAGCCCCTGCCCTTTTTCCCGCCTGAACCCGCGGTCCAGCCTACCCCGCAAGTCAGCCGCCCTAGCGTTTTGCAGAAAAGCCCCTCTGTTTCCTCGGGCCGTAACCCGCACTCCCTCACCGAGCCGCGTGGCCTACCCTCCCCTCTCGCTGTCACGTGGGCCCGCAGCCACTGGGCCCGCTTGTCATCCGTGTGGGCTAGCCAGAGCCACGGTAGCGAAAGCTTTTCCCTGTGCGCGTGTGCCCTGTCAACAGTGGCCCACCCGTCAGTGGCTTGGGTCTAGTTCACCTGGGTGTAAGAAGTCCTGGCAAATTTCTGTTAAATAAAACTGTTTTCAGTAAATGTTAAAATTTCAAATTCAAATCTGTTTTTAAATCTCTTTTAAAATATAAATCCAAATAATACATGTAATATATGTTTTGAAAGCAGAAAAATGTGAGGATTTTAAATATGCCCCTCTAAATATATTTGAACACTTTAATTTTCGAGTTGATCAAAATTACAATAAAATGCCCCTTTTTCTTAATTAATTAATAACTTTTGTTTTATAACTCCGAATTTAACAAATAATATGTCTAAAATGATCAGCTCGACGAGACCTTTCTGTTTATGCATTCCTTGTTCTGAATTGCAGCATGCATCATATAAATATAAAGTATACAGCAACTTATTTGAGGTTAAAATATGACCAAAACTCAATAAAATGCTTATTTCTTGTATTCCACACCTCACCCATGCCATGCTACATTATTACCATGCAAATTGTGCATCATTCATCATGGCATGATTGTTTGCTTGTCGCATTATATTCATATGCTTGTGCACTTTATTTATGTTGGCCCTTGTTTGTTTGGTTCTTCTTCGAATAGACGCTGAGCAGGGGATATATCAAGAAACCCAGGAGCACTACCCAGATCCTTCTCTCGCTTCAACTGAGCTGCCAGGCAAGCACTACCACATGCTTGCATACATATAGTACCTATTGCCTCTATCTTATTCTTGCATCATTGAGTCGCGATTGCATTAATCTGAATCCCAAGTACTGCATAGCCTTTACTTTTAAACCCCACCGAAGCTTGTTCCTCCATCCCATGAGCCATTACTATAGGAGTTGTTTGAGCCATGCGGGTCGTAGAACAGCATGTGTAGGGTATGTGAGTGTCTGATGGATAACGAGGTACCTAAACAACTTAATCTGAGTAGTAATGGGATAACTAATGAAAGTGGCATCGGTGAGCAATATCTGCTATTTGGTTTTCATGCTCACTTGTGTCCCGTAGGACCCCGAGTACTTGATTCCTGTTCCTTGAATATTCGCGCTATCCACATCTAGGAGGCTTATGAACCCCCCTGAGCCAGAGCTTGATTCATACTTATTTCTTGGGGCCACAACTAGTTTGGGGTTTTATTACTATCCTGTACTTATGCCATGCTTTACTGCTTAATTTAAGATTGTGCGTGGAGCACCTGTACTGTTTAGGTCCGTGACACGTTTTCGCTGTATCGACAAGCCCAGTCACATTTTCGGGTTCCCAGTCGTTTACAGCCGTCCACACAAACCTTGAGTACGTCTCGGAGTCGGCCAACTTCGTCGCGGGTAGCTTAATGGGGTGGCCCCCTGAAATATTTCTGAATCCTGTGATCGCTTTGTCGTGACTGCCTCGTTGGGTTTTGATTTGGTTTTTCCGAGGTTGATCGAGTGTGTGTTGCTATTTGTGCACCCCTGCAGGGTAAAACTTTCTGAAGCCGTGTCCGCGGTTATGGACGACTTGGAGCACAATTTCTCGATCATAGACAAGCATAACTAAAGTACCGCTTTTAATTTGACTAAGTACCTGACTAGTAAATAGTGCAACACTCATGGAATGGATAATAAAACTGCCAACGGATGGGGGGTTGTTCGTCCGCTTCCTCGTTGGTAAGCGAGGAGGAGGATGGATCTGTTAATATTACCGTTATAACTGTTGTTATTAATTCACGGACATCCGTCTATCTATGGTTAGGCGGATGGTTAGCGAGTATCTATAGAATTGTTAGGTATTATCTTTTGCTGCAATTGCGTCACCCTAGGTTGTGTCCCCTTTAGAGGCATAAAGACTTGCTGAGTACCCCTAGGGTCTCACATGATAAATTGTTTGATTCAGATGAACAGGTAAACTCGCAAGATGGATACTGGGTGGAGGAGACTGACGATGTGGGCAACGATCATTCGGTGTAGAGATTCCGGGAACGGGGATCCGTGAGATCTGTGGGCGGGATGTGTTTATTTATGGGGCATCTTATGCCAATTTGCTTCTTATCCATACTCGGATCTTGTTTTCCGCTTCCGCCTGATACTCTAATGTTTGATGTATGAGGAGATATCCTAAACTATTATATCAATCTAGGATATTTGGATCTTGCCATATGGCGTTGCAATATTTCTATTTCTTTTAGATGGAATGGCTCTGAGGACTGTTGTATGGTGGCTTGCATACATACTCATTTGTGTATGTAGTTGATCCCTTCGCCTGCCGATTACGCCGCTTGTTCTTGTCCCGATGTTTGGAAATGGTTAGGACGGCCGAAAGGTCTACCTGTGAGTGGCATTTGGGCCCCACCGTACTATTTTAACCATTTCCGCTCATCCAGGCTTGTAACTAAGAGCGTAATTCACCGAGGTAGTTACAATTGGTATCAGAGCCATCCCAACCTTCAGGGTCTCAGCCAAATGGTCATTGTCAGTCTAGCAAATATTTTTGGTAGCTATGTATACTAGGGAAAAACAAAACGCGAGAGTAGGACTGCTTCCACTTTTCTTCTTACCCACCCACCACCCTTTTCTGGTAAGGAAGTGTAACGTTTTCAATCCTCTTCTTAATATTCAAACTAGGATTCACGTGTTCTGGGTTTCAGTAGTACCATAGAAAGTGTGTGTGTGTGTGTGTGTGTAATTCCTTGTCTATCTGTTGCATCCTTTTTGTTATCACAATATGCCTTTGGTTATCAACTGTTGGTACATTCCATATTTACAGGCTTTTGAAAACCGGCGCGATCTATCCGACTCCTTGTTAACCGGTGCCATATTCTTAAGGGTGTCCTTCCTTCTAGCAACTCCACATTTTGTGAAACCATCAGTTGCTAATCTCTACCTGATAAGTGATTTTGCGCATCTATTGGTATTTTAATGCCGAAAAATGCGGAAAAATTTTCTTTGATACATCTGTGCTTCCACACTCCTTTCAGTCGTGTGTGAAACATTATCTATCTTCCTTTTATCAGCATGTCCATGCTAACTCATTCTTTTGTCACCGGCGCTTAATCCTGGAGTTTTATTTCATCTCCAATTCTCTTGGGCTAATTACATAACATGTGTCGATCCGATGCTGGTGATTGTAATTTGGTTCTCGGCATAGCTATATGACACTTATAATGAGTGGAATATGGAAAATGCTATCAACCCTATCCTCCAAATGGTGACAGTTATCTCCTGTGATTTTGAGTACACCGTGATCATATCTATGCATACTCAAGCATCTTTGGCAATCAGGAGTTTCTCAAGGCACTACGGCGGTCTATCATCTGTCCATCATGCTGCACATCTTTTTGAACTCCATATCTGCAAAATTCTCTTTGAGACGAGGGAATTGCATCTTTTCATCTCTGGTAGCTTTGCTTAAGGTATGAGCTATCATCTTTTCTTTATCCAAGATCTCTTTATCTTTGTAACCGGTGATCCAATCGACAATGTGAACCAGGTGGTATTTCCTGTTCTCTTCCGAAGGACCAGATAATCTATTCCGCCAGTGCATCTTCTTCAACACGAACCCGCGCTCTTAATATTGATCTTTCTAAGAGCGTTGAGCTCAGGAAGTGTTCGAGCATTTGTTCGTTTCTCTCGCCTTTTGAACTTGGTATTCTGGGAATATCTTGTTAATCCATGGTGGTATATGTTGATAATATGCTTGCCTATTCCATATCAATGGAAGGACATGGAAGATCATCTGTGTCTCTTTCTCTCAAGCTTCGAGAACACTGCCTGTGTGCAAAGTCTCAAAGTGAGAATTCTGACTTTTTGAAGTCACCTATCTCGGCCACGTCCTTCTGCTCAATAGATCGCTTCAATTCTGGAATTAGCAAGTTCATTGTTAATTCCATCCTACATCTTCAATCAAACCCAGAGTTTTTCCTTGTTGGCAAGTTATCATCGTCGTTCCGCCGTAGATTTCCTCAAACTGCTAAATCTCTCTCAATCATTTCAAGAAGAACATGGAGTTCTTTCACCTCAGTCTCGTCAAGTAATCTCTTGAAAACCCTCACGCTCTATCGTCTATGCTCAATCCACCGGAGGCCATGAAGACCTTCCAGATCTTGTATTCCTTCTGTTCAAGTTGGTGCTATTTTTTCTGTAGCTATTGAATCTTGCAGTTCTTCTCCGTAATCTTCCTTCATATCTTTCCGGTGGCTTGGTATTTCCGACATGACGACAACATCATCATCTTTATCTATCTATGAATTCGGCGAATCGTTTTCATCAATCTTTGTCTTCTTACGAAGTTCCATGAGCTATTCTTGTCAACACCTTCAGTCTGTTTTGGTAGTTGGGTTGCATGGTTTTCTTATTCATGTGCGGAGTAATGCTTTCCGGATGGAGTAGCTACCATACCACTACTTTTATCATTCGCTCTTGTACATTGAATTGGTGAATTAATGTGATTTCACTCATTCCACGGAAGTTAGAAGTGGCCTTTATCCCTTGATACTTTTACTTCCGTATTTGTTTTTCCGGAGTGCTCTCTCGAAGAAAGTAATCAATAATCTCTTGTTGGTGATCTGTCTATTCTAGATGGAGCAAAATCTTCAATTATCTGGTGGAAACAAACGCAAACTATTTTCGGTCCTCGTCTTTCTACCGATGCTCGACATCCCCAAACAAGATGAAAGGAAACCATCTCTCTCTTTGTTTCATCAATTCTTTTTCTGTGGTAAAGCCAATTATGGTTGATGCCATCAGCCGCAAATCTATTGCGTTAGCCTCAAGGCTAAAGAAAGCAATAAGTATCTCTACAATAAACTCCAGATCCTCCATATTCTTTGCTTCTCGGGATTCCACCATGATCTGGCTTCACATCCGTCTCTGGAAGTTATATCCGCGCACCTCAATTACGTGATCCTTTGGGTCTTACCGGCGCAAGAAGAATCTAATCTGACGATGTCTAACTAAATCTTTCTGTTGATATCAAGGGACTCTGTTGTTTGACTTGGCTTCCCTATCTTCAGCGTCCTGCGGCACAATTAGCGGCGCATCACAGGCCTGATTGTTGCCGCTAGAAGATGTTGCCTCTCTGTTTGTTGCAGCAGCTGCAGCCTCTCTGTCAGCTGCTTCTGCTTCAGCTACAAGATCTCTTTCAGCTGCTTCTGCAGCCTCTCTGTCAGCTGCTTCAGATGCAGCCATTTTCTTTGCATATGCAGCTTCAAACTCAGCTATTCTGCATTTTCTACAAAGGGCTGCCCTAAGCTCGTCTTCCCTCTTGCAAATAGGGCAAAACACGAGGTAACGTAGAAAAAAATGGATCTTCTTGTGTAGCTGGTAGGTCGCGTAAGCATCTATGGCTACATACTTCAAGTTTATATCAGACAACGGCCACTCGTCCTAGAAATCATGCCTATCCATAGGGAAATCTTCCTTCATTTTGTCGTACGACTCATCAAGGATTCTAGTTGGAGTGATGCCATTCCATCCTTCCTCGAGCCCCCTAGGATCTTGACAAGACTCTGAATATCGATCTAGTTGTGCGCATGAATTATAATTCCCTCTTGATAAAATTTCAAAAAATTAGTTGTTTTGTCGACAGTGCAGAAAACAATTCCCTTTTCTACAAGGAACTGGCGCAGCGCCAGACAATTCCTGTCAGTCCTGAAAGTATGTAGTTTGTCATCACCAAAATTTGTAACTACAAATATTTTGTTAATGCAAGATCATCATATGAATATAATTTTGAAAAGTTTAGTAAATGCAAGATCAAGACTCTCAACATTGTCTTGTCATAATTTATTTGGTCCTAAATAAAATCCAGTAGTTGCAAGATGAGAAAATGGATAAATAACAAGAGGAGAAAACCCTAAAAGCGGTTAGCTACAGAGAGCAGATCTACAAACCAGGAGAGGTGGTAGACGAGGACGTGTTTCCTCATGGCCAGTTGAATGACGATGATTTCACTCCCTTCATATGGGTGCTCCGGGGTGTACTCGAGGTCCAATCCCACAAACTTGTCCTCGTCTATCCCAAGCCAACCCTCGTACATCCCCAGGACACGCACCACTGTCCACTCCTTGTTGGTGTAGACAATGGCTATCTTCTTATTGTCATGGGTAGTGAAGCTTGTCTCTAGAGTGCGACGACCTTCCATGGCGGCAAGGAGAAGACGGGAAGAAGACAGATGACAGGAAGAAGAAGAGTGGTTTCTACGAGGCAGGGGAGTGGTGGAACCGTCAATGCGCTTTTAAGGTAGTGGTTAACGACGAGGACGGAAGTCCAAGGAGAGACGCGTGGCGGTGGCCGTTCCAGCTTCTGAGTAAACAAAAAATAATTATAACACCAATACATGTGCCTTGTTTTGTCATGTCAATACACTAGGCAGGGGGTGTTGTCCTATCCACCGTGCCAACGCTGCAAGCCTACGTGACAGCCACCCCGCCTAAGCGACGGGAGCGACATAACAGCGAGAACTGACGGGGGGGGGCAACTTGATGGCCATTAGCCTAATTTTTTGTATTGAAATATAAAGTTGAATTCGTGCCGAAAAATACCCTCTGAGTATTTGGCACACCAACCGTAGTCATCCCGGCTTATTTTAGGGAACTTGGGTACCGCGTTGCCTGGACACCCCAACTTTCGGGCCGCAAAATGATATTCTCGCCCAGGTGGCCCCAGGCCGGCGTCGTTATACGCGACCAGGGTGAGCAACCTCGTTATGCCAAAGAGCACAGCGGCAATGAAGGAAACAGGAGTAGGTCCCATAAGGATCCGCCACGTCCGACAAGCAACTGCGACAGGCGTGAAGAGTCGTAGGAGGGCCATATCAAGAAGGCTAACCCACCACCTCCACCACCACCGTCGCCACCTAGCAGCCATCATGGCGGAGGGCATGGTGGATATCACAAATCGCGCCACAACTCCCCTCCCCATGACAGAAAAGGGAATCCGCCAGAGCCATATGATGCACGTTCGTGGCTGGACAACATCCAAGAAGCTCGGGAGCTCCCACACCTTGGGCCACGTTGTTTTGGACCAGTAATACGGGCCACAACTTACCCCAAGGCCTCTAGATAGACAAGACCATCAAGCCCTACAACGGCACTGCCAGGCCAGCAACATGGTTGCAGGACTACAGCGAAGCAATTCACATCGCAGGGGGAAACCCCAATGTCACCGTCAAGTACCTCCCACTCATGTTGACCGGCACCGCCCGACAATGGATCGACGTCTTACCAGAGAAATCAATATGCAATTGGTTGGACATGCATGAAGTGTTCACCAAAAATTTTGAGGGCACGTACAAACATCCTGCCCTATCGGAGACCTCCAGCGGTGTGTGCAAGAAAAGGATGAAACCTCTCGTGCCTACCTCTCTCGCTGGCTGGATATGAAAAATTCATGCGCAGGGGTGCACGAACAGACCGCTATGGCCGCCTTCGTCGACGGTCTAGAAAAGGGAACTTTTCTCCGCCATAAGTTGAAGCGCACGCAAGACAACAATGAGCTCACCCTCAACGCAATGATCGCCATTGCTAGCGAGTTCGCCGCTGCTGATGACGATGTGCGCAGATCACTGTTAGCAATAGCAATCCCTACCCAGGCCAGAAAAAACAACAATAACAAGCGGAAGAACCTGCCTGAAGAGAAGCAAACAACCGACATGGTCGCCACAACGTTCATTGGCAGAGGCGGATGTAGCATCCCAATTGTCTAACAATTGCAATGCTACTAGCCTAGTCTAAATATATGCTACTTCCTACATATAATTGTTGCATCATAATGATATCATGCTCATGTCATCATGCCACCTTGCATTTGAGCATCATATAAAACCCTTTTGGTTTGGGTCTTCTCTCATATGCATTGTAAATTGTATTTGTCTCTTGATATTGTATTTGGTTATTGATATATTGTTTAGATGCCCAAGTTGAGTTGGGGGCATATCTTTTATTCCACTCCACCACCTTTCTTTCACCACCTTATGATTCCACCATCCAACTAAATATGAGATTTGCACTTTATTGGATTTTACCTCTAGCTCATGTGGGTTGGGATGGATCCAATTCTATTTCCACATGCTCTCATATTAGCATCATGTTGTTTCCACATTATTGATATGTGGAGCCACCTTTGCATGCATTATGAGTAGTGCTCCTTTTCCTAGCTTTCATATGGATTATTATGGACTTATGCTCATGTTGGGATATTTTTTGGACTATTAAACATCTAGTGGAATATACACACTAGCAAGTCCCAATTATAATCAAATATGGTCATCTCCATCTACTCCACATGGGGCATCCTTTTAAATTCTTTAGCTTGGCTTTATTCCATATTTTGGAATGCATAGGCACAAATGCCATGATTATTTATTCTGTTTTCACAAGATTAAAACATGGCATTCAATGTTTTTGCATGGGCCATGCAACAACCACCACCATATGGTCTTCCTTGGTTTTTCTTGGTTTTGAGTGAATCATCTCTTTGAGCTCCCTCTTTTCCCTCTCAGACCCTTCTCATCTTGATCTCCTCTCCTTGCCTTGTGCACCAAGCCTCACCCCACCACCATCTCCTCCATATCTTGCATGATCTTGTTGGCTCATCACCAAAACCCTAAACCCCTTGGATGGTCTTGCCTTGGCCATGCTCAAACCCTAAACACCATCACCACCTTGCCTTGACCATGAGGAAACCCTAATCCATCTCTCTCTCTCTCTTTCTCTCTCTTCCATGAGCACCACCTACCCTAACCGAGCAACCCCTCTCTAGCTAATCCTAGCTACCCACACCTCTCTCTCACCCCCTCACCCTGGTCCCACACCCCATCTACCCCTCCTCCTAGCCAAACCCTAGCTAACCCGAGCCTCTCCCCTAGCCAACCCTAGCTCAACCAAGCTCCCTACCCTCTCTCTTCTCTCTACCTGCCAGGTAGCCCCACCGCCACGCCGGCCCCACCCTGCAGTCTCTCTGCCTTGCCCTGGACCAGCCCTAGCTACCCCAGCCGAGCCACCACGTGAGGGAGGAGAAAAAGGTGGCACCGAGGCCACCTTTATCTACCCGTGCCCACGGCTGCCTCCCCTCTCTCCCTCTCACCTTGATCTCCTCCCGCACGTCTCCTGCCTCTCCCAGATCCCCCAGAGCCATGCCTTCCTCCACTTCCTCCCCCTTCTACCCCGCATCCACCTCGTCGGCCACCACGTCGGCACCGAGGCCACCTCTCGATCTAGGCGGCGGGCGCGGTGCTCAGGTGTCGAGGAAGCTCGGTGAGGATCCCCTGCTGCGCCCTGGACACGCCAGCGAGGAGGAGGGGAACCAGATCCGCCAGCACCAGCGTCGCCCGACGCAAACCCTAGCTACGCCAGCCGTCTGCATCCTCGCCCCTCCGTCGCCTCCCTGCACGATCCGACCCCACCAACCCAACTGCCGTGACCCTCTCTCCCTCCGAGACACGTCCCTCTTCGCTGTCGTTGTTTGGCCGCGCCGTACTTTACGCCGAGCACCCTCTGCGCGCCGGCGGTCGCTGCGTTCACGCGGCGTAGCGCCTCGCAGACGGCCTACCTAGGCCCCAACCACCCTGCTGTCACCAACCCTCAACCAGCCGCGTTGGTTACCGCCTCCGCGCGCGACCCCCAGGTCCCCGGATCGAGTCCCCCGTGCGCCGCTCCCTGGCGAGCACCGATCGGTCGTCGCAGAGAAGATCCACAGTGGCCGTGTCCTTTTTGCGCTTGAGCCCCTGCCCTTTTTCCCGCCTGAACCCGCGGTCCAGCCTACCCCGCATGTCAGCCGCCCTAGCGTTTTGCAGAAAAGCCCCTCTGTTTCCTCGGGCCGTAACCCGCACTCCCTCACCGAGCCGCGTGGCCGACCCTCCCCTCTCGCTGTCACGTGGGCCCGCAGCCACTGGGCCCGCTTGTCATCCGTGTGGGCTAGCCAGAGCCACGGTAGCGAAAGCTTTTCCCTGTGCGCGTGTGCCCTGTCAACAGTGGCCCACCCGTCAGTGGCTTGGGTCCAGTTCACCTGGGTGTAAGAAGTCCTGGCAAATTTCTGTTAAATAAAAATGTTTTTAGTAAATGTTAAAATTTCAAATTCAAATCTGTTTTTAAATATCTTTTAAAATATAAATCCAAATAATACATGTAATATATGTTTTGAAAGCAGAAAAATGTGAGGATTTTAAATATGCCCCTCTAAATATATTGAACACTTTAATTTTCGAGTTGATCAAAATTACAATAAAATGCCCCTTTTTCTTAATTAATTAATAACTTTTGTTTTATAACTCCGAATTTAACAAATAATATGTCTAAAATGATCAGCTCGACGAGACCTTTCTGTTTATGCATTTCTTGTTCTGAATTGCAGCATGCATCATATAAATATAAAGTATACAACAACTTATTTGAGGTTAAAATATGACCAAAACTCAATAAAATGCTTATTTGTTGTATTCCACACCTCACCCATGCCATGCTACATTATTACCATGCAAATTGTGCATCATTCATCATGGCATGATTGTTTGCTTATCGCATTTTATTCATATGCTTGTGCACTTTATTTATGTTGGCCCTTGTTTGTTTGGTTCTTCTTCGAATAGACGCTGAGCAGGGGATATATCAAGAAACCCAGGAGCACTACCCAGATCCTTCTCTCGCTTCAACTGAGCTGCCAGGCAAGCACTACCACATGCTTGCATACATATAGTACCTATTGCCTCTATCTTATTCTTGCATCATTGAGTCGCGATTGCATTAATCTGAATCCCAAGTACTGCATAGCCTTTACTTTTAAACCCCACCGAAGCTTGTTCCTCCATCCCATGAGCCATTACTATAGGAGTTGTTTGAGCCATGCGGGTCGTAGAACAGCATGTGTAGGGTATGTGAGTGTCTGATGGATAACGAGGTACCTAAACAACTTAATCTGAGTAGTAATGGGATAACTAATGAAAGTGGCATCGGTGAGCAATATCTGCTATTTGGTTTTCATGCTCACTTGTGTCCCGTAGGACCCCGAGTACTTGATTCCTGTTCCTTGAATATTCGCGCTATCCACATCCGGGAGGCTTATGAACCCCCCTGAGCCAGAGCTTGATTCATACTTATTTCTTGGGGCCACAACTAGTTTGGGGTTTTATTACTATCTTGTACTTATGCCATGCTTTACTGCTTAATTTAAGATTGTGCGTGGAGCACCTGTACTGTTTAGGTCCGTGACACGTTTTTGCTGTATCGAGAAGCCCAGTCACATTTTCGGGTTCCCAGTCATTTACAGCCGTCCACACAAACCTTGAGTCCGTCTCGGAGTCGGCCAACTTCGTCGCGGGTAGCTTAATGGGGTGGCCCCCTGAAATATTTCTGAATCCTGTGATCGCTTTGTCGTGACTGCCTCGTTGGGTTTTGATTTGGTTTTTCCGAGGTTGATCGAGTGTGTGTTGCTATTTGTGCACCCCTGCAGGGTAAAACTTTCTGAAGCCGTGTCCGCGGTTATGGACGACTTGGAGCACAGTTTCTCGATCATAGACAAGCATAACTAAAGTACCGCTTTTCATTTGACTAAGTACCTGACTAGTAAATAGTGCAACACTCATGGAATGGATAATAAAACTGCCAACGGATGGGGGTTTGTTCGTCCGCTTCCTCGTTGGTAAGCGAGGAGGAGGATGGATCTGTTAATATTACCGTTATAACTGTTGTTATTAATTCACGGACATCCGTCTATCTATGGTTAGGCGGATGGTTAGCGAGTATCTATAGAATTGTTAGGTACCCCTAGGGTCTCACACGATAAATTGTTTGATTCAGATGAACAGGTAAACTCGCAAGATGGATACTGGGTGGAGGAGACTGACGATGTGGGCAACGATCATTCGGTGTAGAGATTCCGGGAACGGGGATCCGTGAGATCTGTGGACGGGATGTGTTTATTTATGGGGCATCTTATGCCAATTTGCTTCTTATCCGTACTCGGATCTTGTTTTCCGCTTCCGCCTGATACTCTGATGTTTGATGTATGAGGAGATATCCTAAACTTTTATATCAATCTAGGATATTTGGATCTTGCCATATGGCGTTGCAATATTTCTATTTCTTTTAGATGGAATGGCTCTGAGGACTGTTGTATGGTGGCTTGCATACATACTCATTTGTGTATGTAGTTGATCCCTTCGCCTGCCGATTACGCCGCTCGTTCTTGTCCCGATGTTTGGAAATGGTTAGGACGGCCGAAAGGTCTACCTGTGAGTGGCATTTGGGCCCCACCGTACTATTTTAACCATTTCCGCTCATCCAGGCTTGTAACTAAGAGCGTAATTCACCGAGGTAGTTACAGCGGAGGCGGACAACATGTACGTGGCTAGCAGAGGAGTGATGCTACACCCTCAACGCCCTGCGTTCCCCAAACGTATGAAGAGTACCGTGACATGCTGTGTTTCATCCACCTCGACACAAACGACAAGGCCACCCACACCAACCGCCAATGCAAATTTGTCAACGACCTCAAGGAAGACCCTAAGTCCGGCTATAAGCGAAGTCAGAAAAACAGACCCCGCAGAAAGGGCAAAGGGAAGAAGGAGGAAGAGCCCAAGGAATCAAGCGATATGGATAAAGACATAGAACCCAAATATTCCGACAAGGAAGAGGATAAAGGGAAAATCCCTTATAAAAGAAGGCTCCATGTTACCATACCTTCCTTGGCACCCCCACCGGCCGGGCCCAAAAACCTCTTTGAGGATACTGATGGCTACCCTCCCGCCGGTTCCCCAGTATGTCAGGTGGTCCGAAGTTCCAATTACTTGGGATATGAAAGATCACCTAGATCTTGTCCCAACAGAGAACCAGTATGCCATGGTCATCAACCCTTTGATTGACGACACAGAGTTCACCAAGTGCCTCGTGGATAGTGGAAGCAACATCAACATCATGTACCTAGATACACTGCACAAGATGAACTTGATGGAGCCCCAGCTAAGGAAGAGCAATACCGTGTTCCATGGGGTTGTGCCCGGCCGACAAGCAAATTCCTTGGGCTGCATCACCCTTCCGGTCGCTTTTGGCAATGTTAACAATTACCGCCAGGAACTCATGACCTTTGAAGTGGTGCCTTCCAAGAGCATGTACCATGTCATCTTCGGACGTGACATCTTCCACTCCTTCCTCGCAAGGCCATGCTTTGTCTACAACAAGCTCAAGATTCTCGGACCAAATGGCATCATCACTGTTGACGGAAGCTAAACCAAGGCACGACAGTGCAAGCTCAGTGAAGCCGACTTCTCTGAAGCAGTCCTCTACGGTGAGGAGTTCAAGGAGATCAAGAACCAGGTCGATGCCTCGGAGATGCTGGCTTTGAAGAAGTAGATCACCTGCTGCCGAACCCTCCTTCAAGGCCGCCATCAAGACCAGGTAGGTGGAGCTTGTTGAAGGAGATTCCTCCAAGACCACCGCAATTGGCATGGACCTGGAACCCAAATAGGAAAGCATGGTCGTCAAGTTCCTCCATGAGAATAGGGACATATTTGCTTGGCAACCTGCCAACATGACATGTGTACCTAGGGAACTTGCCGAGCACAGCTTGAATATTGATCCCAATGCCAAACCGGTGAACCAATCTCTACGACGCTTTGGTGATGAAAGGCGAAGAGCTATAGGTAAAGAGATAGCTAGGTTACTTAAGGCTGGCTTTATTCGAGAAGTTATTCACACCCGATGGGTGGCAAATCCTGTACTTGTCCCCAAAAAGGGAACCAATGAATTAAGAATGTGTGTTGATTACATAGACTTGAACAAAGCGTGTCTGAAGGATCCGTTTGCTTTGCCTCGCATTGACCAAGTCATTGACTCGACAGCTGGCTCGGAACTTCTATGTTTTCTCGATGCTTATTCAGGATACCACCAAATCCGGATGCGAAAGTCGGACCAACTGGCCACTTCGTTTACCATGCCCTATGGCATGTATTGCTACGTCACGATGCCCTTTGGGTTGAAAACGCTGGTGCTACTTACCAGCGGACGATGCAACATTGCCTACACGACCAAATAGGTCGCAACGTACACGCTTATGTGGACGACATCGCGGTAATGTCAAAGAAATCAAATGATTTTATCGCTGACTTGTAAACCTTCAGTAATCTCCGGAAATACAACATGATGCTGAACCCCAAGAAGTGCGTCTTTGGGGTGCCCTCCGGCAAACTGTTGGGTTTCATCGTTTCGCATCACGGAATCGAGGTCAACCCAGGGAAAATCAAGGCCAGCCTTGACATCAAATGCCCGACATGCCTGAAGGACATACAAAGGCTCACAGGCTGCATTGCAGCAGTAAGCCGGTTCATCAGCCGACTTGGTGAGAAGGCTATGCTGCTCTACAAGTTGCTCAAGAAGGCAGACAAGTTCACATGGAAGGACGAAGATGACACAACACTTCAGGAGTTGAAGAGAATACTCTCCTCCCCACCAATACTTGCAGCACCGGTGCCAAGGGAGCCTATGTTAGTTTACATGGTGGAAACCAACCGAGTAATCGCATCGTCATCGTGGTGGAGGGCAAGAAACCAATGCATGAATACGGAGTTCAGCGGCCTGTTTACTATGTAAGCGGGTCTTGACGGAATCCAAGCAGCGTTACCCGCACTACCAAAAGATGGCTTATGGAGTTTTCCTTGCTTCGCATAAGCGAAGGCATTATTTCCAGGAGCACCCTATTACAGTAGTGAGCAAAGCTCCACTGTCCGACATCATCAACAACAGCGACGCTACAGGAAGAGTGGCAAAGTGGGGCATTGAACTTGCGGCCTTTGAAATCACCTACAAGAGGTGTGACACTATCAAATCACAAGCATTGGCGGATTTTCTCGCAGATTGGACAGAACTGCCGGAAGACACTCCTGTGCGAGAGCCAGAATATTGGGTCATGCACTTTGATGGATCAAAGCTACTCAATGGCTCAGGGGCTGGTGTATTATTACAATCACCAATAGGATAAAAGTTGCAATACGTCCTGCAGATCCACTTCAATGCTACCAACAACATGTTGGAGTACGAGGCCCTCATTCACGGACTTCGTGTAGCCAAGGATATTGGCATCAAGCGCATAGTTTGCTGTGGAGATTTCGACTTGGTTGCCCAGCAAGTAGCTGGCACCTGGAACGCCTGGAACCCTATGATGGCGGCATATCGAGACGAAGTAGAAGAAATAGCCAAGTGCTTCGACGGCTACGAAGTCAAATACGTCAAAAGGGAGGAGAACGAGGCGGCAGATCTGCTGTCAAAGCTTGGATTAGCTTGTCGACCAATTCTGCTAGGCGTTCTCCTGGAACATTTACGGACCCCATCCGTGAAGGGAGCAGACCCAGAAAACCTGGATAGAGTGGACTCATTTGTTAATACAATAACAGTGACCTCTCCGGCTTGGACGAAACCGTTCATGGACTATCTACAAGACATAACTTTGCCTGCCGACAAAGTTGAAAGCTGACAAATAGTACGCAGAGCAAAAGGCTACATCATCATTGACGACCAGTTATATAAAAGAAGTACCATAGGAGTTTTCCTACGATGCGTCTCCCAGCAGCAAGGTATTAAAATACTTAGAGAAATACATCTCGGAGATTGCGGGCATCACGCCACTCCCCGATCGTTGGTGGCTAAGGCTTTCCGACAAGGATTCTACAGGATAACTACCAAGGCAGACACCGACAAGTTGGTAGAAACATGCCTTGGGTGTCAGTTTTATGCAAGACAACCAAGTGTTCTAGCTGAAGAATTATGAACCATACCAATAACTTGGCCGTTTGCAGTCTGGGGCTTGGACATGGTGGGACCTTTGCAAACAACACCCTATGGATTCACACACTTGCTAGTAGTAGTGGACAAATTCACAAAATTGATTGAAGCTAAACCCATTAGAAAGCTTGATGGGGCAACAACCCTAAAATTTGTCCGGGATCTAGTGGAGAGATTTGGTCTCCCACATAGCATCATCATTGACAATGGCAGAAATTTATCTCTCGGAGAAGTTGAGGAGTACTGTCATGAAAAAGGCATCCGCCTTGATCTAGCATCTGTGGCACACCCACAGTCAAGGGCAAGTTGAAAGGGCCAATGGACTAATTCTGTAAGGAATCAAGGCACGCTTAGAGGCACCGCTACGTAGAGCAGCTGGAGCCTGGGTGGAGGAATTACCATCTGTTTTGTTGAGTTTACGAACAACACCCAACAGATCCACCGGCTTGACTCCTTTCTTCATGGTTTATGGAGCAGAAGCAGTCCTCCCATCTGACATCCTCCATGATGCACCAAGAGTTTCCGCCTACAAGGAGGATGACTCTGAAGAATCCAGACGCGTATCTATGGACCTACTTGAAGAAGAGCATGTGCTAGCATGCCAGAGATCCGCTATCTACCAGCAGAAGCTGCGTGGCTACCATAGTCACCGCGTAAAGCATCGCTCGTTTAAGGAAGGGGATCTGGTGCTTAGGCTCAAGCAGGAGAAATCACACAAACTATCCCCGCCTTTGGAAGGACCGTTCGTCATAAGCAAAGCCTTGCTAAATGGTTCCTATTACCTCGTCAATATTCGCGAGTTGAAAGATAGGCCAAAAAATCGCAAGCGCAAGCAACATGACTCCGATGATGATTACCCGGAGATAGATCGGCCATGGAACATAGCACAACTACGTCCCTTTTAGACTTAGCACATTTATATACGTAATAAGTTTCTTATATGATCAATGAAATAAAGCATTTGGTTCACTCATATTCTCTGAGTCTTTTACCTCCTTTAGTTGTTCATTTTTGGATCATATAAACCCTTTATACGCAAGTTTGCATTTGCACTTGTGAAAATTCTGTCTATGGGCGTTAGCTTAAGTTTTCTAGTCTACACGTTTTCTGAAGTCTTTATGTGGATTCCGGAGTAGTGACTTTTTGGCACTCAAAGCCGGCGATTTTGTTCTTAGGTTCTTGATGGTGCTATTTGTTGGGTTCACAGCATAGAAAACAAAAAATTTCATATGATGGGAACTATACGCCAAGATCTATCTACCAGATACAAGCAACGGGTGGATATACAACCATAGAGAACTTACCCTCAAAGACAACAAAGATTTGTTAATGAGTTGGAACTCGTGGATGATGTAGTCGTACACTTGCCGATCTCAAGAACGTGATGAAGTCCTTCAGGTCCAGCAGCTCCAACACCATCAGGTCTAGCACCATCAAGTCCAGCACCACAAAGTAGCGATGCATCCGTGATCGCAGACACGTTCGATCCACCGAACAACCTCCGCCTCCTTGCTCCAGCGATGTAGCGGAAGCAGTAACTCCTTTCTAGATAAAGCCACTAGGAACATGTATCTTGCTAATCCGAGACCATGGGGAATAACTACAGGGAGAAGAGAACCTTCACGAGGAGGTAGTGCAAGAGGAGAGGAGTCATGGGGCTCCTTTTATAGGGGAGGGGGCGCAGCACCAAGGCCATGGCTGGCCGGCCATGGTGGGTGCCCCCACCTCTCCCTCATTCATGTGGGTGGAGCTTCCACTAAGCCCACTCACATCAATTTCAACTCCACTCACTTTGCATTTAATGTCCACCAAATTAAATGCATTTTCTCTTTAAATAAAACAATTTTATTTATTTTATTCAGAATTTTGTTAATTACTTTAATTAACAAACATTCACATAAAACACCCTGCAACATTTCAATATCACATGCAGAACCAGTTTCTGCAATTTCACCCGAAACAATTCCGATTTCCATCGAAATGATTCCAGCACTTTCTTAATCTTTATCTGAAACATATTTGCTCCTAAATGGTGTCGGTATCCCTTAAGTGTGTCACCCTACGGTTCGCGAATAATGCAGACATGATCGAGACCTCTCTCCGATCAATAATCAGCAGCGGGACCTGGAGATCCGTACTAACTCCCACATATTCAACGATGACTCTTGTGATCGTGTGAACCTTTAACGTTGTAACAAAATCCCTTTGTATTGTGATATACTACATGCCCGAGATTCAATCATTGGTATCCAAATACCTAGTTTGATCTCGTTACCGACATGCACTCTTTTCGTGTTCCCGTCATATAACATTCTAGTGATCTCATCACTTGCTTGCAAGCTATTTCAATGTGATATCACCGAGAGGGCCCAGAGTATATCTATCCGTCATCGGGATGGACAAATCCCACTCTTGATCCATGAGTCTCAACATAACACCTTCGTAGCATAGAACCCACCTTTATAGTCACCCTGTTACGGTGTGACGTTTGATGTTATCAAGATACTCTTCCGGTGTTAGCAATTAACATGATCTCATGGTCTAAGGACTAAGATTACTTCGTATGATGTTATAGCAATATAAACATAATGACTTTGATCGTAATGCTATACTTCGGATGAATGTTCATCACATCATTCCACCAATGTTGTGACCTCGTTATTAACAACATCCAATGTCCATGATCAGGAAACCTTGATCATCTTGTTAATCAACGAGCTAGTTTATATGAGAGGAATTACTAGGAACTTTGTATTTTGTTTATTAAACACACATGTATTAACATTTCCAATTAATACAATTATAGCATGCAAAATAAACATTTATCATAAACATGGAATAAGATAATAACCACTTTATTATTGCCTCTCGGGCATATTCCCTTCAGTCTCCCACTTGCACTAGAGTCAATAATCTAGATTGAAAAACTTTGCGTATTGAACACCTATGGCTTTTTGGTGTTGTATATACGCGATTGCTAGTGGTTAACATAATCTCTTGATCTGACGGTTTCACGTTCGTGTGTATTTGCATGTCTTTGCGTATCTACGCATCACTCATTCTCAAATGAGATGGCATTGTATAAATTTGGTCCTTTGGTGAGACGTTTAGTTTGTTTGGGTTAAAATATGTTGATATTATTGTCATACAATATATCTTCATAGTATTAGCCCACTTTGAACCACACCTAGTTTGATAACAAACTATTTAACACAAATGCCCTCCTTTGCTGCTACTATAGCAGTCATATACTTAGCCTTTTGTTGTAGTATCCGTCACAATGTTTCAACTTTGGAACTCATCCAAATCCATCATGGAACATACTTTCCATTACATTATGCCACCCATAGTCTAAATTGAGATAAATTTAATTTGTATCTTGTGACAAAACTAGTATCAATGTAACACTTTACAATGAACTACCTTTAGCTATTTGTCACTTATACATGATATATTCTTAGTTCTTCCAAAGCTCAGAAGAATATCTTTACTATCTTCCAATGATCATCTTATGAATCATTCTGGTATGTGCTCATAACATTTAGAGCATAGGACATATCTAGATATATACATATCACGGTATAATCGATCAAAATATTCATGTGATTTTACTCACCAAGTGTTGAAACACTGGAATCTTGATACAATCCTTTCCATGCAGCAAGAACCTTTCTTGTTGTTTCCATATTGAACCCTTTCAATATCTCATATATGTACGTCTGGCATAACCATATTAGCGCCTCAATCTATCCATATAGACATTGATGCCAAATATTCTGGTTTTGCCCAAGTCTTTCATCGAAATCCTATTTTAATGAAATTCTTAACTTGTGTCAATAAAAGATACATCATTTCCAATCAACACCATGTCCTCTACATAATGTATTAGAAATATGTCTCGGTGCTCCCACTTAATTTCTTGCAAATGCAAGCATCTTCATCATCTCTGATGAAATTAAACTCATTTAACATTTTCATCATGGTGAAGATTCCAACTCCGCTATGCTCACTTAAACTATTGAAGTTTGCATGCCCTTTTAGCACCCTTTGAATTAACAAAACCCTTCAGACAGTGTCATGTACACGTCCTAGGTAACCATTCTTTTAGAAGAACCTTGTTTTGTTTATTCAACTACCATATACCAAATTATATGTAGTGGTTGCTACATTAATCCGTCAAGACTAAATATCGCTATGAAAGATCAAATCTTGTCATAGTCAACTCTTTGAACATTGTCATAAACTTCTTTCCGACATGTTGACTATTTCATAGATGTTAAACATCCATGTCTATTTCTTTATAGCTCCAAACACGACCGATAGGCTTCACGCCTTTCCGGAGGGTCTTCCAAGTTCAGAAATTTGATTCCTCGTGTATGGATACTATCACGGATTCTATGACTTCTAGTCATTTTATGGAGTCAGGGCCCATCATCGCTTCTTTGCATGCAGTCGGTTCATAATTTTCAATACAATAACGACTTTTGTTTCAAATCCTACTATTTGATTCTTACCGACCCACATGGTTTAATAGGAACTCTAATCTCCAAGATCACACCCTTTGTAATCACGGGAGCCATGGGCATTATGGCCGCCACCGGGACACTTTCTGGCGATATGCTACTTAGCACATATAACTAAGAATCAACAACCTTATCAAAGTTCTATTGTCCTCCCACTTAACTTTTCACGAAAAAATCCTTCTCAAGAAACTTGACGTTCCAAGCGACAAACTCTTTTGTCCTCGGTGTTATGGAGGAATTCCCAACAAATTCTTTGGGATAACCTACAAAGACGTGCTTATCCGACTTTGGTTGTAAACATTTTTACTTATGCATAGCATACCAAAATATAAGAAAAGACAATTCGGGTTTTATCCCAAACCATAACACATATGGTGTCATTTCAACAGATCACGATGGTGCTCTTTTCAGTGTAAGAGCGGTAGTCTCTAAAGCTTTAATCCTTAAAACATAATGGCAGCTATATAAATGACACCTTTGATCTTACCATGTCAAACAAGGTTTGATTTGATCTCTCAAACATACCATACTCCTGTGGTTTATCGGGAAATGCAAATTCATGGAACAATTCCTGAAATCTTAGGTGTTTTTGCTAAACCTGTAACTCAAATATCTTCCTTTATGATCAAATCATAAACTCTTTTATTTTCTTGTTACAATGATTTTTCACTTCATCTTGAAAGTCTTTGAACAATTTTCAAATATTTCATACTTCTTCCTTATTAAGTAAATATATAGATATATTCACTCAAATTTCTGGAGAAAGCATATGAAGCAAAAAGATCCATCGCATATGGCTACACATAAACTATGCACATCAGCATGCACAATTTCCAATAAGCTAGCCATCCGTTCCTCTTTGACCTATGAACGGAGTTTCAACTATCTAGAGGAAAGTTTCACAAGCGTCAATTGATCAAAATCAAAAGACTCCAAAAATCCATCAACATGGAGTTTCTTCATGTTTACTTTCCAATATAGTTCAAACAGCGATGTCACTTCATAAGTGACCTTCCAATCATTTGTCTTACGACATTTTAGCAATAATGTTTATGGATGTGATTTCTCCAACTAGACTTGTAAAAGTTCATCCATCCATTATGGAATACGGTAATTATTTGAACAACCATTGTTCTTGTAATACCGGAACAAAATAACCATTATTAAAACAAATCTTGAGGGTTAGGTTTGACGACTGATACGTTGCGAACGTATCTATAATTTTTGATGTTCCATGCTTGGATTTATCTACTTTCTTATGTTTTGTTCCAACTTTGGAGGACTTTTCATTTGATTTCTTGGACTAACCTATTAACAAGATGCCACAACGCCAGTTGCCTGTTTTCTGCAGTTTTTGGTTCCAGGAAGTCAAAAAATGAATATTCTCGGAATTGGACGGGACAAAAGCCAAAGTTACTTTTTTCCAGGAAGACTCACGGAGCCAGAAGGAGAGTCAGAGAGGGGCCACAGGGTGGCCACACCCCCCCTTGGCGCGGACCATCCTAGGCCACGCCAGGGCATGGTGTGGGCCCCCTGGCCGGCCACTGACCTTGCCTCTTTCGCCTATAAGAGCCTCCTGATGCATAAACCCTAAATAATCAATCAGAAATCAATGAAAAGTTCCGCAGCGCCGCCTCCACCGAAGGGGAGATTCAAGGGACAGAAAGTCTCTGTTCCGGCACCCTGCTGGGACGGGGAAGTGCCCCCGGAGCCATCTCCATCGATCTCCACCACCATCTCCATCACCGTTGCTGATTCCCATGATGAGGAGGGAGTAGTTCTCTCTCGAGGCTAAGGGTTCTACCGGTAGCTATGTGTTCATCTCTCTCTCTATGCATGATCTTATTGAGATCATGAGCTTGTAATCTATAGATCTACCTTGCTACTCAAGTGCTTTAATAGATCTCTGCTCTCCCCATGTGTGTGAAAGTGACAGCGTGCTCACCATGGTGGCACTTAGGCTAGAGATTACAAATACTTGTTATGAGTTATATTTGGAGTTGGATGTCTTTATGAAATTGTGGTGTTTGTTGGACTCATCTAGTACTCAAGGTGACAGTGTGGGGTTTTCTAGATGGGAAAGGCTTACTTTGAGGTGTGCTGTTATAGCCCTACCATGGATTAGAATGTCCAATCGGAGAGTAGTTCAGCGTACTATCATAAAGAAGAATATATTTATATGAGAGTGTTCACTAGTGAAAGTATGATCCATAGGCCTTGTTTCTAAGCATTGAAACACCGTTTGCAATTAGATATGTTACATGTTTGCTTGCTTCCATCTTTATTTCTGTTTGCCTTTAGTCTCTTCCATGCCTTCAAGCTATTTTCTATCACCAGTACCACTTATAATTATCTATACCACTTGTATTTCACTATCTCTTCGCCGAACTAGTGCACCTATACACCTGACAAGTGTATTGGGTGTGTTGGGGGACACAAGAGACTTCTTGTATCTTGATTGCAGGGTTGCTTGAGAGGGGATACCTTTGACCAGTTCCTCCCCGAGTTCGATAAACCTTGGGTGATCCACTTAAGGGAAAACATGCTATTATTCTACAAACCTCTGCACTTGGAGGCCCAACAACTGTCTACAAGAATAGAAGTGCGTAGACATCAAGCTATTTGAAGGGAATATGCCCGAGAGGCAATAACAAAGTGGTTATTATATTATTCCATCTTTATGATAAATGTTTATTTTGTATGCTATAATTGTATTGATCGGAAACGTCAATAAATGTGTGTTTAATAAACAAAAAGGGTTCCTAGTTATGCCTCTCATATAAACTAGCTCGTTGATTAACAAGATGATCAAGGTTTCCAGATCATGGACATTGGATGTTGTTAATAACAAGGTCACAACATTAGTTGAATGATGTGATGAACATTCATCCGAAGTATAGCATTACGATCAAAGTCATTATGTTTATATTGCTATAACATCATACGAAGTAATCTTAGTCCTTAGACCATGAGATCATGTTAATTGCTGACACCGGAAGAGTATCTTGATAACATCAAACGTCACACCGTAACAGGGTGACTATAAATATGGGTTCAATGCTACGAAGGTGTTATGTTGAGGCTCATGGATCAAGAGTGAAATTTGTTAATCCCGATGACGGACAGATATACTCTGGGCCCTCTCGGTGATGTCACATTAAGATAGCTTGCAAGCAAGTGATGTGATCACTAGAATGTTATATCACGGGAACAAGAAAAGAGTGCATGTCGGCAACGAGATCAAACTAGGTATGGAGATACTGATGATCGAATCTCGGACATGTAATATATCTCGAGACAAAGGGATTTAGTTACTAGCGTTAAAGGTTCTCACGATCACAGAAGTCATCATTGAATATGTAGGAGTCAGTATGGATCTCTAGGTCCCGCTTCTGATTATTGATCTGAGAGGGGTCTCGATCATGTCTGCATTATTCGCGAATCGTAGGGTCACACACTTAAGGGATACCGACACCATTTGGAGCAAATATGTTTCAGATAAAGATTTAAGAAAGCGCTGGAATTATTTCAATAGACACTGAAACTGTTTCGGGTGAAATTGCTGAAATTGGTTCTGCATGTAATATTGAAATGTAGTAGGGGGTTTTATGTGAATGTTTGTTAATTAAAGTAATTAAAAAAATTCTGAATAAAAATAATAAAAGAGTTTTATTAAATGAGAGAGCATTAAATTTGGAGAAATTTAATGCATTTAAAGTGGAGACTTTAAAAGAGAATGTGAAGGGGCATTTTAATGTGGAGGGGTTACCACCACATGAATTGGGGAGGTGAGGAGTCACCCCCATGCACCGGCCATGGAGAGGAGGGGCACCCCCCTCCTCCTATAAAAGGCCACCCATTCCCTCCTTCATCCTCACACCTCCTCGTGAAGGATCTCTCTCCCCCTCTAAAATTATTTCCCCATGGTCTCGGATTAGCGATATACATGTTCCCGGTGGCTTTATCTGGAAAGGAGTTGCTGCTTCCGCTGCTTTGCTGGAGCGAGGGACGAAGGTTGTCGGGGTACCGGACGTGTGTGCGATCACGGATGCACCGCTGCTTTGCGGTGCTAGACTTGGTGGTGCTGGAGCTGGATCTAAAGGACGTGCTGGAGTCGGACCTGCTCAGACTTCCTCACGATCTTGAGATCGGCAAGTGTACGACTACATCAACCACGAGTTCCTACTCGTTAACAAAACTCGTTGTCTTTGAGGGTAAGTTCTCGTTGGATGTATGTCCACCCGTTGCTTTGTACCTAGTAGATAGATCTTGGCCTGTAGTTCTCATCGTAGGAATTATTTTGTTTTCTATGCTGCGGACCCAATAGTGGTATCAGAGCCTGATCTATGCGTAGGTTCTTTGCACGGGTAGTACACATATGTTTATATGTGGGCGATGATGATCATGTTATTGCATCTTCTATGTATTTTGTATATTGGTGGCATAGTGGGATGAAGCGGCCCGGACCAACCTTACATGTCATCGTACATGAGACCGGTTCCACGACTGACATGCAACTAGTTTTGCATAAGTGGCTGGCGGGTGTCGGTCTCTCCTACTATAGTCAATCTGATTTACAACAAGTTGCTAATAACTTGGTTATCCTCGTTGTGGTTCATGTTCGTAGGTAAGAACGGTTCTATCTCCGAAATCCCTAAGCCACATAAAACTTGCAATTGATAAATTAGAGGCGTCTAGTTTAGATCGTTGCTGGGCTAGTGTATTGATATGGTATTGTTGTAAGTAGATGTATGATAGATACTCTTACAACACACTCAACGTGTCAATTCCATAGACCTTGGCTTTACACTCAAAGGAATGATAGAGATCATACCACGATGCAAATGATAGAGATCAAATGCATGGACCATATCATCTCACTTTACACATTAGATGTTAGCATCTTATATTGCTAGTTTGGCGCTTTCTGTAGCATTGTAAGATGATCCCTCATTTAGATATCAAGATAAAAATGTGTTCTTCCTTAAGTATGCACCGTTCTGTGGATCGTGTTTCGAGACATCACGTGATGATCGGGTTTACTCGAATCTACACTTTCATAGGAACGGGTGTAAGACAGTTTTACACATGCGAGTACTAAGGTTCTTACTTGGCGAGCCTAGCATGTACAGACATGGCCTCGGAACACGGACCGAAAGGTTAAGCATGAGTCATATAGTTGATATGATGCCCATATTTATGCTCGCCTTTGAAGCTACACCGACTCACGTGATGATCGGACTTGGTGTAGTGGATTTGGTTCATGTAATCACCAAAAAGACACGAGGGATGTCGTTTTTGAGTGGGAGTTCATTAGTAATTTGGATTAGCCGAACTAAATTTGTCATAAACTAAATCAAAGTGAATTTGCATAATTTGTTGTAGTCATTGGCGTCTGTTCACTACCTTATGCTTAGTTTTAATTGAGATAATAGAACTATAGAATTCTGGATATTTACTTTACGAATAGGTATCGTATTGTTTTTGAATGTCAATTTAAAGTTTATAAGTCCTATTGCAAACTTTCAGCAAACTCTATTTACTCCATGAAGTTTAATAAGTAGTATTAAATCAAGAGTAAGAATTCCAATGTTAGTATCTAAAGTATCATGTTTTGCCTCCATGATTCTTGATATTCAAAAGTTGTTTTAATATCGAGGTTATCTAGGAGCTAAAAATTGTTTCAGAAACCATCATGTGCGAAAGATATTGTGATATCTGAAACAATGTTTTTGGTTGCATTATGATAGAGTATAATTTAGCAACATACATGTTCTCATATTGTATGAGAATTTGTGAAGGATGGAGATGCTAAGCATCCGAATCTCCCAAAAAGGTTTCGGGAACTAAAATTATACTCGTCATTCTTCCTTATAGGCTATAGTAGCTTGATCATGAAAGTTGTCATGATAAGGATGAATAGAAGATGTAAGTAAAATGTTTACTACACTAATAGATTACTAAAGAATGGATTTTTGAAAGAATACCAAACATTTGATGATGGTGATCCACTTCAAAGTGCAAGTCCAAAGGTATTAGTATTTGGCTATACACGCTTTGTACTATGTGTCATGTGAATGACACCACTATTGAAGTTGATAGATTCTTTTAAAAGGAAAAGGAATTGTTGAAAGAGAATCTATAAAATATTTGGCAGAAAAGAAAAGTTGGAAATGTCCAGCTTAGGTATATAGAAGATATACATGTTATGGTAGTATTCCTTGCTTGTTAAACAATGTGGTTCTGAGGTATTGGATACTGGTATTGGATACCGAATTGGTTGGTATGAAGTGTCATATAGGACAACGCAATTCATGAATTACAATGGCCTAAGTAACTAGCAAGAGAATAAGTGATGATGTTCATCGAAAACAAATAAAGTGTTATTGTGTTTTTCGTTGTCGTCAAACCTAGCCTTCAAGATTTGTTTTAATAATTGTTATTTTGTTCCGGTATTACGAGAACAATTGTTGTTCAAATAATTACCGTATTCCATAAAAGGATGGATGAAATTTTACAAGTCTAGTCGGAGAAATCACATCCATAAACATTATTGCTAAAATGTGGCAAGACAAATGATTGAAAGATCACTTATGAAGTGACATCGCTTTTTAAATTATATTGGAAAGAAAACATGAAGAAACTCCATGTTGATGGATTTTTGGAGTCTTTGATTTTGATCAATTGACGCTTGTGAAACTTTCCTCGAGATAATTGAAACTCCGTTCATAGGCCAAAGAGGAACAGATGACTAGCTTATTGGAAATTGTACATGCTGATGTGCATAGTCCATTATGTGTAGCCATATGCGATGGATCTTTTTGCTTCATATGCTTTCTCCAGAAATTTAAGTGAATATATCTATATATTTACTTAATAAGGAAGAAGTATGAAACATTTGAAAATTGTTCAAAGACTTTCAAGATGAAGTGGAAAATCATTGTAACAAGGAAATCAAGAGTTTATGATTCGATCATAAAGGAAGATATTTGAGTTACGTGTTTAGCAAAAACACCTAAGATTTGATGAATTGTTCCATGATTTGTGTTTCCCGATAAACCATAGGAGTATGGCATATTCGAGAGATGAAATCAAACCATGTTTGACATGGTAAGATAAAAGGTGTCATTTATAAAACTGCCATTATGTTTTAAGGATTGAAGCTTTAGAGACTACCGCTTTTACACTAAAAAGAGCACCATCGCGATCCGTTGAAATGACACCATATAAGTTATGGTTTGGGATAAAACCCGAATTGTCTTTTCTTAAATTTTGGTATGCTATGCATAAGTAAAATGTTTACAACCAAAGTCAGATAAGCACGTCTTTGTAGGTTATCCCAAAGAATTTGTTGGGAATTTCTCCATAACACCAAGGACAAAAGAGTTTGTTAATTGGAACGTCAAGTTTCTTGAGAAGGAATTTTTCATGAAAAGTTAAGTGGGAGGACAATAGAACTTTGATAAGGTTGTTGAACCTTAGATATATGTGCTAAGTAGCGCAGCGCCGGAAAGTGTCCTGGTGGAATCCACAATGCTCATGGCTCCCGTGATTACAAAGGGTGTGATCTTGGAGATTAGAGTTCCTATTTAACAGTGTGGATCGGTAAGAATCAAATAGTGTGATTTTATAAGCAAGTCGTTATTGTTTTGACAATGATGAACCGACTACATGCAAAGAAGTGATGATGGGCCCTGGCTCCATAAAATGACTAGAAGTCATAGAATCCGTGATAGTATCCATACACGAGAAATCAAGTTTCTGAACTTAGAAGACCCTCCGAAAAGGCGTGAAGCCTATCGGTCGTATTTGGATCTATAAAGAAATAGACATGGATGTTTAACATCTATTAAATAGTTGACATGTCGGAAATAAGTTTACGACAATGTTCAAGGAGTCGACTATGACAAGATTTGATCTTTCATAGCGATATTTAGTCTTGACGGATTAATGTAGCAACCACTACATATAATTTGATGTATGGTAGTTGAATAAACAAAACAAGGTTCTTCTAATAGAACGGTTACCTAGGACGTGTCCATGACATGGTCCGAAGGGTTTTGTTAATTCAAAGGGTGCTAAAAGGGCATGCAAACTTCAATAGTTGAAGTAAGCATTGCGGAGTTGGAATCTTCACCATGACGAAACTGTTAAAAGAGTTTAAATTCATCGGAGATGATGAAGATGCTTGCATTTGCAAGAAATTAAGTGGGAGTGCTGAGACATATTTCTAATACATTATGTAGAGGACATATTGTTGATTGGAAATGATGTATCTTGTATTGACACAAGTTAAGAATTTCATTAAAATAAGATTTCGATGAAAGACTTGGAAAACTGGAATATTAGGCATCAATATCTATATGGATAGATTGAGGTGCTAATATGGTTGTGCCAGACATACATATATGAGATATTGAAAGGGCTCAATATGGAAACAACAAGAAAGGTTCTTGCTGCATGGAAAGGATTGTATCATGATTCAAGTGTTCCAACATTTGGTGAGTAAAATCACATGAAGATTTGATTGATTATACCGTGATATGTATATATCTAGAATGTCCTATGCTCTAAATGTTATGAGCACATACCAGAATGATCCATAAGATGATCATTGGACAATAGTAAAGATATTCTTATGAGCTTTGGAAGAACTAAGAATATATCATGTATAAGTGACAAATAGTTAAAGGTAGTTCATTGTAAAGTGTTACATTGATACTATTTTTGTCACAAGATACAAATTAAATTTATCTCAATTTAGACTATGGGTGGCACAATGTAATGGAAAGGATGTTCCATGATGGATTTGGATGAGTTCCAAAGTTGAGACATTGTGACGGATACTACAACAAAAAGGCTAAGTATATGACTGCTATAGTAGCAGCATAGGAGGGCATTTGTGTTAAGTAGTTTGTTATCAAACTAGGTGTGGTTCAAAGTGGGCTAATACTATGAAGATATATTGTATGACAATAATATCAACATATTTTAACCGGAACGAACTAAAGGTCTCACCAAAGGACCAAATTTATACAATGCCATCTCATTTGAGAATGAGTGATGCGTAGAGACACAAAGACATGCAAATACACACGAACCTAAAACTGTCAGATCCGGAGATTATGTTAACCACTAGCAATAGCGTATATGCAACACCAGAAAGCCATAAGTGTTCAATACGCAAAGTTTGTCAAACTAGATTATTGACTCTAGTGCAAGTGGGTGACTGAAGGGAATATGCCCGAGAGGCAATAATAAAGTGGTTATTACCTTATTCCACGTTTATGATAAATGTTTAATTTGCATGCTATAATTGTATTGATCGGAAACGTCAAGACATGTGTGTTTAATAGTTCCTAGTTATGCCTCTCATATAAACTAGCTCGTTGATTAACAAGATGATCAAGGTTTCCTGATCATGGACATTGGATGTTGTTAATAACAAGGTCACAACATTAGTTGAATGATGTGATGAACATTCATCCGAAGTATAGCATTACGATCAAAGTCATTATGTTTATATTGCTATAACATCATAGGAAGTAATCTTAGTCCTTAGACCATGAGATCATGTTAATTACTGACACCAGAAGAGTATCTTGATAACATCAAATGTCACACCGTAACACGGTGACTATAAAGATGGGTTCAGTGCTACGAAGGTGTTATGTTGAGGCTCATGGATCAAGAGTGGAATTTGTCAATCCCGATGACGGATAGATATACTCTAGGCCCTCTCGGTGATATCACATTAAGATAGCTTGCAAGCAAGTGATGTGATCACTAGAATGTTATATCACGGGAACGAGAAAAGAGTGCATGTCGGCAACGAGATCAAACTAGGTATGGATATACCGATGATCGAATCTCGGACATGTAATATATCACGAGACAAAGGGATTTAGTTACTAGCGTTAAAGGTTCTCACGATCACAGAAGTCATCGTTGAATATGTAGGAGTCAGTATGGATCTCTAGGTCCCACTTCTGATTATTGATCTGAGAGGGGTCTCGATCATGTCTGCATTATTTGCGAACCATAGGGTGACACACTTAAGGGATACCGACACCATTTTGAGCAAATATGTTTCAGATAAAGATTTAAGAAAGCGCTGGAATTATTTCAATAGACACCAAAACTGTTTCGGGTGAAATTGCTGAAATTGGTTCTGCATGTAATATTGAAATGTTGTAGGGGGTTTTATGTGAATGTTTATTAATTAAAGTAATTAAAAAAATTCTGAATAAAAATAATAAAAGAGTTTTATTAAATGAGAGAGCATTAAATTTGGAGAAATTTAATGCATTTAAAGTGGAGACTTTAAAAGAGAATGTGAAGGGGCATTTTAATGTGGAGGGGTTACCACCACATGAATGAGGGAGGTGAGGAGTCACCCCCCATGCGCCGGCCATGGAGAGGAGGGGCACCCCCCCTCCTCCTATAAAAGGCCACCCATTCCCTCCTTCATCCTCACACCTCCTCGTGAAGGATCTCTCTCCCCCTCTAGAATTATTTCCCCATGGTCTCGGATTAGCGAGATACATGTTCCCGGTGGCTTTATCTGGAAAGGAGTTGCTGCTTCCGCTGCTTTGCTGGAGCGAGGGACGGAGGTTGTCGGGGTACCGGACGTGTGTGCGATCATGGATGCACCGCTGCTTTGCGGTGCTGGACTTGGTGGTGCTGGAGCTGGATCTGAAGGACGTGTTGGAGCCAGACCTGCTCAGACTTCCTCACGATCTTGAGATCGGCAAGTGTACGACTACATCAACCACGAGTTCCTACTCGTTAACAAAACTCGTTGTCTTTGAGGGTAAGTTCTCGTTGGATGTATGTCCACCCGTTGCTTTGTACCTAGTAGATAGATCTTGGCGTGTAGTTCTCATCGTAGGAATTTTTTGTTTTCTATGCTGCGGACCCAACACTATTTTCTGGCGCCGTTGCCGGGGAGGTAAGGTAAAAGGTATTCACACCAGAGGATTAAAGAAGAAGAACCTCCCACGACAAACGCCTATTTTCTAGCGCCGTTGCTGGGGAGGTAAGGTAAAAGGTACTCACATCCTCCGGTGTGAGTGCTCGAAGTTATTTCCTTTAGATTCTGCAATTTTGTCTTTTTGTTTCTTGTTTTATTTTCACTAGTAAACAACAACAAAATTAGAGAGCTTTATAGTATTTATCTTGAGTTAGGACATGAAGTGTTTGAAGAGAAAATTAAAAAACCCATGGAACTTTATTTGCATGCTAATAGCAATGTTGTTAGTATGAATTCTTTGGACATCATTATTGCTAATGCTATGGAAAAGCCTAAGCTTGGGGAAGCTAGTTTTTATGAAAATGATCTTTTTAGTTCCCCATCTTTGGAAGATAGCTATTCTATTGCTTATGATGATACCAAACCTCCAATATATGATGATTACAATGATGAATATGATATTTTCATTACACCTATTGAGGAGGCAATTAATTATGACTACAATATGCCTCCTATGTTTGATGATTATGGTGATGAAAATAATAATGATAGCTATTTTGTTGAATTTTCTCCAACTACAATCAATAAGAATGACTATGTTTATGTGGAGAGTATTAATTCTTTTATGCATGTGGCTCATGATAAGAATGTTTCATGTGATAGTTATATTGTTAATTTTATTCATGATGCGACTTAAAGTTATTATGAGAGAGGGAAACATGGTTTTATGTGTCTCAATAATATTAAGTTTCCCTCTTTATGTTGAAAGTCTTGAAGTTGCACTTGTTTTGCTTTACTATGCTTGTTGCTTTGTGCTTTCATGACTTGTTTCTTTACAAGATTCCTATGCATAGGAAGTGGGATAGACTTAATTGTGTTTTGAATTCGCTTCTTGATGCTCTCTTTTACTTCAATTCATATTTCTTATGTGAGCATCTTCTCAAACTATCATGCCTAACTTAAAGGCGTTAAAGAAAAGTACTTATTGGGAGATAACCCAAAAGTTTTAGATGAGTCTTGGAAGTTATTACTTCAGTAATAACCACTCCTTATCCTTTTTATTTGCTTTTTGTGCCAAGAGTAACCTCTAATGAGAGAGAAGTAATGATTGGGAAAGTTGCTGTCCCGAAACAAATTTCTGTGCTTCACCGTAAAAATTCGTGTAAAATCTCTGAACGTCTTTTTGAGGCGTGAATTTTTTTCTTCTGCCCCAGGTTGTTATCTAACTTTCGTTAGTTCAACACTTTTTTATTTGAGCAACATAAGGTCTCCAAAAAAATTTGTCTTTACCTGCTGGTCTGTTTTGACAGATTTCTGCCATTTTCTGCATTTGCTTCTTGTTGATTCCTTTTTGAGTTCTTTTGGGGAATTGAGCTTTTTGAGGGAAGTTCTACAGTAGCTTGTGTTTTAATGGAAGTTTTATTGGTGTTGAAACTGAACCTAAAGACTTATTATCTTGATTGCACTAATGTTGCTAATAAAGATTGTGTGAAGTTTTGTATGAAGGAAAAATTTCAGGTGTATGGAAGGAATGAGTAATGAGATGAAGTATGGACTAAAGCTCAAGCTTGGGGATGCCACACGTGTCACCCCAAGAAATATCGAAGAAGTACAAGCGTCAAAGCTTGGGGATGCCCAAGGCATTCCCTTCTTCATCAATAAAAATCCCAGGTTTCTTCCAAACGCTTCATTTTTATTGTTTCATGCATAGTTGTGTTGTTCTTGGAGCGTCTTCTTTTTTGTTTTTATTTTTGTTTTTCGTTTGCTTGATTTTCTTAGTTTTCTGAATAAATTGGTTGGACCCCCTCTTTCATACATTGGTTTGCAAATAGTTTGGTTTGGATTGGAAAAGAGTAGGAAAGTTCATGCTTAAGTGGTAAAGAGAGCTTGTTTTTGACTATGGCCTATGCTTTGTCATGCCATGCTTGATATTGTTTTGGCTTTATGCTTAGTATTCTTTTCTGTAGCATGACTTGTTATAAACAATTGAGATTTCTTAATGTGCCTTGGATGAATCATGCGTTGTTTTAGCATATTAAAGCATAGTATAGTGGTATTCTCCTTTGATGCTTTATTTGGGTTGACTTGGCACATGCTCACACCAAGTTATGACTATCCAAGTCACCATATCCTTTATGATCCTTTAGTTTTCAACTTGTAGTATCACTTTATTCTTTGATCAATGATGTTTTGTCGCTCTGCATGATTATGGACATCATTGCTCTCTTAGTTTGTCGCTCCCAGTCTTTTGCTAGCCTCCACAACCAAGTATGAGTTCCACTCATGCATCCAACTCCCTAAACCAAGTTATTCCAAAGAGTCCACCATACCTACCTATTAGCTTATGCTATTCCAAATATATTCATGCTTTTGTTTACCTTCCAAATTAAACTTGTTATGAGAAAACTAGTGATTAAAGCTCTCACGAACTTGATGGCACACTTTACTTTTCTTGCCCTTAATAAACTTGACCCATTGTGTCCATCTTTGTTGCGTATATGCTTGCGCTTTATAAGTTGAAATTAGTAGAACCATGTATCATGGGGAACGCTTTCAACATTGGCGGTTCTCTATGATACAGATATACTTACGATGACAAGAACTTACTTGTGACTAAACTTGAGTAGCATGAGGAGCGGCCCTCGTATACAAGGGACATGAGATTTCTAACTTATACTTCGTCAAGCATGTACACCATAGTTTGTTCACTTTAACCTTAATCACTTCAAGATTCTTATGATAGGAGAAATGAGAGCTGAAAGCTATAAGTACCATAATTTTTGGAAGCTCTTTATGAAACTTGAATCTCTGCTTCCTTCTATGAAGGTCTTTCTTCCACCATTATATTGAGTCTCCACCTTCTATCTTTATGCAGCTACTTTGAGAGCATAGTGGCCATTCTTAGTTCTATGTGCATTGTCCCAAGACTAGTTGATTGATGCATAACTTGATATTGCTTGTTTTAAACTATCTGTATCTAGTCACTCTTATGAACTTTGAATGTGTCCTATGCATTTATATTTGCTACTCTATGAGGGACAAGCTGAATTCCACTATGCTATGTTTTCTTTATGTGAAACAAACAAACGTCTTGCAAAGCATTGTTATTCATGAATCTTTTGTTTGTGCCTTTTCATGTTGCAACATAGTTGCTATGTCTTATTGCTAGAACTTTGTCTTTCATGTTTTGATTGAAGTACAATGATCCTAGCTATCAATGTTTTACAAATACTTTGATCAAGTTTATGATGGTCCATGTCACCTCAAAAATTATTCTTTTATTTTATCACTTACCTACTCGAGGACGAGCAGGAGTTAAGCTTGGGGATGTTGATACGTTGCGAATGTATCTATAATTTTTGATGTTCCATGCTTGGATTTATCTACTTTCTTATGTTTTGTTCCAACTTTGGAGTAATTTTCATATGATTTTTTGGACTAACCTATTAACAAGATGCCACAGTGCCAGTTGCCTGTTTTCTGCTGTTTTTGGTTCTAGGAAGTCAGAAAATGAATATTCTCGGAATTGGACGGGACAAAAGCCAAAGTTACTATTTTCCCGGAAGACTCATGGAGCCAGAAGGAGAGTCGGAGAGGGGCCACAGGGTGGACACACCCCCTTGGCGCGGGCCAGCCCAGGCCGCGCCAGGGCATGGTGTGGGCCCCCTGGCCGGCCACTGACCTTGTCTCTTTCGCCTATAAGAGCCTCCTGATGCATAAACCCTAAATAATCAATCAGAAATCAACGAAAACTTCCGCAGCACCGCCGCCACCGAAGGGGAGATGCGGGGGACAGAAATTCTCTGTTCCGGCACCCTGCCGGGATGGGGAAGTGCCCCCGGAGCCATCTCCATCGATCTGCACCACCATCTCCATCACCGTTGCTGATTCCCATGATGAGGAGGGAGTAGTTCTCTCTCGAGGCTAAGGGTTCTACCGGTAGCTATGTGTTCATCTCTCTCTCTATGCATAATCTTATTGAGATCATGAGCTTGTAATCTATAGATCTACCTTGCTATTCAAGTGCTTTAATAGATCTCTACTCTCCCCATGTGTGTGAAAGTGACAACGTGCTCACCATGGTGGCACTTAGGCTTGAGATTACAAATACTTGTTATGAGTTATATTTGGAGTTGGATGTCTTTATGAAATTGTGGTGTTTGTTGGACTCATCTAGTACTCAAGGTGACAGTGTGGGGTTTTCTAGATGGGAAAGGCTTACTTTGAGGTGTGCTGTTATAGCCCTACCATGGATTAGAGTGTCCAACCGGAGAGTAGTTCAGCGTACTATCATAAAGAAGAATATATTTATATGAGAGTGTTCACTAGTGAAAGTATGATCCATAGGCCTTGTTTCTAAGCATTGAAACACCGTTTGCAATTAGATCTGTTACATGTTTGCTTGCTTCCATCTTTATTTCAGTTTGCCTTTAGTCTCTTCCACGCCTTCAATCTATTTTCTATCACTATTACCACTTATAATTATCTATACCACTTGTATTTCACTATCTCTTCGCCGAACTAGTGCACCTATACACCTGACAAGTTTATTGGGTGTGTTGGGGACACAAGAGTCTTCTTGTATCTTGATTGTAGGGTTTCTTGAGAGGCGATACCTTTGACCACTTCCTCCCCGAGTTCGATAAACCTTGGGTGATCCACTTAAGGGAAAACTTGCTGCTGTTCTACAAACCTCTGCACTTGGAGGCCCAACAACTGTTTACAAGAATAGAAGTGTGTAGACATCAACGACAACAAAAACACAATAATACTTTATTTGTTTTTGATGAACATCATCACTTATTCTCTTGCCAGTTACTTAGGCCGTTGCAGTTCATGAATTGTGTTGTTCTGTATGACACTTCACACCAACCAATTCGGTATCCAATACCGGTATCCAATACCTCAGAACCACATTGTTTAACAAGCAAGGAATACATCCATAGCATGTATATCTTCTATATACCTAAGTTGGACATCTCCAGCCTTTGCTTTTCTGCCAAATATTTTATAGATTCTCTTTCAACAATTCCTTTTCTTTTAAAAGAATCTATCAACATCAATAGTGGTGTCATTCACATGACACATAGTACAAGGTGTATATAGTCAAATACTAATACCTTTGGACTTGCACTTTGAAGTTGATCACCATCATCAAATGTTTGGTGTTCTTTCAAAAATCCATTCTTTAGTAATCTATTAGTGTAGTAAACATTTTACCTACATATTCTATTCATCCTTATCATGACAACTTTCATGATCAAGCTACTATAGCCTATAAGGAAGAATCGCGAGTATAATGTTAGTTCCCAAAACCTTTTTGGGAGATCCGGATGCCTAGCATCTCCATCCTTCACAAATTCTCATACAATATGAGAACATGTATTTTGATAAATTATACTCTATCATAATGAAACCAAAAACATTGTTTCAGATATCACAATATCTTCCACACATGATGGTTTTTGAAACAATTTTTCAGGTCCTAGATAATCTTGATATTAAAACAACTTTTGAATATCAATAATCATGGAGGCAAACATGATACTTTAGATACTAACATTGGAATTCTTACTCTTGATTTAATACTACTTATTAAACTTCATGGAGTAAATAGAGTTTGCTGAAAGTTTGCAATAGGACTTCTAAACTTTAACTTGACATTCAAAACAATACGATGCCAGTTTGTAAAGTAAAAATCCAGAATTCTATAGTTCTATTATCTCAATTAAAACTAAGCATAAGGTAGTGAACAGATGCCAATGACTACAACAAATTATGCAAATTCACTTCGATTTAGTTTATGACAAATTGAGTTCGACTAATCCAAATTAGAAATGAACTCCCACTCAAAAACGACATCCCTCGTGCCTTTTTGGTGATTACATGAACCAAATCCACTACACCAAGTCCGATCATCATGTGAGTCAGTGTATCTTCAAAGGCGAGCATCAATATGGGCATCACATCAACTATATGACTCATGCTTAACCTTTCGGTCCGTGTTCCGAGGCCATGTCTGTACATGCTAGGCTCGCCAAGTAAGAACCTTAGTATTTGCGTGTGTAAAACTGTCTTACACCCGTTGACGAGGGTTTAACTCATCAATGCCCATTGTTATGGACTTGGGTTTTGGAGAAGGAGGGAGCGCTGGAGACATCTATCGGCTAGCAAACAAGCACACAGGGGACAAAGGTTTACCCTTGTTCAGGCCTCGTAGAGGTCCCTACTCCTGCTTGTCTTCTCGTGGAATTATCGAAGGAATCGAAGATTACAGTGGTGCGCAGATGCAATATGGCGAGGGTTGTGGAAACTAGGGTTGCGTGCGTCCTCCTCGCCGCCCCCTCCTAGCCTTTATATAGGTAGGATAGGTCTCGGGTAGCAGGTCGAGTCGGTTACAAGTTAGAGTTTTCCCCTTCAAACTTTCTATCTTTAGCTTCTTCTTGTTCTTCAAGCAATCGAGAGTCCATAGGTTACTCGAGCCCTTCATTTGGGACTTGGCGACACCATGGGCCTTTACGTATTTAGACCTTATATACCAAGCTCGAGTACCTGTAGGGTATACCCATGTCAGTAGCCCCCGAGTGTCCAGTGGAATCGCAGATTCGACTGGGGACTTTTTGAAGTCTTTCAAGTGCATGAATGAGTATATTTTCGACTGCTTTGTTTGTGTCATAGGGATCGTTGATGTGCGTGCTTTATATAACCGAAGTATCGGTATCAGTTAACCACCTTAGGGCAAAACAACGCAATCTACTCGAACTCGAGTCCCCGGACTCGAATCCGGAAAAGTGCTGGTGTAATTCGACTCAAGCCGTGGAGGTCTTACAGGAGTGGAATTCCAGTTATATGGGTGTGAGCACTCCACGCGTCCGTCAAGGCATATTCATCGTACATGTAGGCACGGATACATTTCTGGTAGTGCGCATCTAATGCGTTGCCAGGCCTTATTCAGGTCTTACCTTCACGCTGTAAGCGCGGCATCCGAATTTTATCATCGCGGAGACGATTCAGGTGACCTAGGAGACGCAATCTCTTGTAGGGAAATGAGGCGGTGTCGCCATAAACTTCGAGTGTGGATGTTATCAACACACAGTACTTAGTACAAATAATCATAGGGTGCACGACCAGCGCTCCCTATGGGAGTAGCCCCCGAGTGCCTAGTTGAGTCGAAGACTCAGGCAGGGACTAAAGAACTTTTGTCGACTGCTATCGTCTTTTGTTTGCTTGTTTCAGTCGAATTTGTTTCCGGCGCTCCCTATGGGAGTAACCCATGTCCACAGTCGAACCGTATTTCGAGTGGTTGGGTTTTCCTATGATTGTACATGTTCCTGTAAAAAGAAAAGAAAAATCATAGGGTGCGCGACCAGCACTCCCTATGGGAGTAGCCCCCGAGTGCTTGGTGGAGTCGAAGACTCGAGCAAGGACTAAAGTAGTCAAAGTCTTCTGCTGTGTAGCTTTGATGATGTCAGTGCTGACGATTTCATGACCTCAGTTGCCCGCGTGAGCGAGCTTGACGGGACGTGACGAGCAGTGGGTCCTACTCTCTGACTTTGATTTGACTGGGCGTGCGTAATCTTTTATTTTAACTGCGCCTCCTCGATTTCCACGAGTAATGGGAGTAGTGGAGGGACGGTTCGCGCTTCCACTCCTCCACGTGTCCAGCACGATGTTTGCCACGTGTCCAGTAGGGTTTTTCTAAGCCGTTGGATTGCATCTTCCAGGGGTTAAGTAGCGGCGCTGCGATGGTAATTTCTCATCTGCTCTCATTCATCCTTTGCTTTCATCGCCATTGCCACTGGTCCTCTGCTTTCTCTGCGCTCGTCTCGTCCACGATGCTGGACCAGCTCCGCTCGTTTCCAAGCTACTTCCTTCGGTCGCATCGCCACCGCGCAATGGGGAACAAGAAAGGAGGTGCTGCGGCTGATTCCGCGGCCACCGCTGCTGCGGCAAAGAAGAAAGGCGGCTCCACCGCTGCGGGCACCAGCACCGCCGCCGGCGGGAAGAAGAAAGGCACGGGCACCCGCGTCACGAATGGCGCGTGGCGTCCTTCCATCATCAACTCATCGGATCTCCGTCTTCTTCGCCAAGACGGAGTGCTGTCCGACGCAGTTGCTGACACGCGCGTCCCCGGCGGTAAGACAATTCTTGTTCCTCCCGCTGGTTTTTGAGTGATGTTTTTGGCATTCATCATTCGTGGTCTCTCCTTGCCCCTTCACCCATTTTTAGGGGCCTCCTTTGTTTCTACGGGCTTCAGCTCCATCAGCTGTCCCCGAAGTCTATCCTCCATATCTCTTGCTTCATTACCCTCTGCGAGTGCTGGCTCGGAATCGAGCCACACTTCGGCCTCTTCAAATGCCTCTTCAAGCTGAAGCACCAATCTTCTTCTGGCTCCTTAGTGTATGATGTAGGTGGTTGCGGAATCCACGTCGACCCATCCGCCACCTATTTCGACATTAAGTTCATAGCGTCCGTCCAAGGGTGGAGGGACAGGTGGTTCTACATCTGTGATGAGAAGGCTGACGGGGAGCACTTCGTATTCACGCCTTTCGATCCAGCGACGCCGTGCATGAGGTGGCGCTCCTGGAAGAATGTAGTCATGCCTGGCGAGTCCGCGGAGACAGATGTGCTATACGAGCGTGTCTGCGACCTCGAGAATCACATCGGCAAAGAAGAGGGAGGTTGCGCCCTCATTCGCACCTGGCTACGCGATCGCGTCCAGCCCCTGCAGGCCAGAGTCCACCCCATGTTTCAGTGGACTGGCGCTGACGATGCCACTCGCGTGTCTACCGATGGCATGTCCGCGAGTGAGATGGACAAAAGGGTTCGGCTGGTCACCAAGTACACCGTCAAGGATGTGCTCCCCAGTGAGCCAGTTGTTCCTCCATTTGATGCTACTAATCCTCCTCCCGAGGTATAGTTATGCTATGCAGTAGCTTAGTTTGTCGATTGCTTCTCTGCTGTTTTCTTGTCTTTGTGCTAATTTTGTTGTCTGCAGGATTGGGCGGTGTCACCTTGTATGCCTCCTCTTCCTGAGGGGATTATCCCTCGTGAAGCCTTGGAAGAGGACGAGTCAGAGTCGACCGTCCCCTATGATGTGGAGGAGGAAGCCCCCGAGTCCGGTAGTCCGGATACTCGCAAGTGTTCGTGCAGCGAGGATTCCGATGCGTCGTCTCCTTCGACTCCGGAAGGTGCAGGTGTTGGTGCGGAGTCACCAATCCCTGTCGTTCCTGTGAGCGCCATGGCACCATCCTCTCGCAAGAAGATTCGATTGCCCAAGGAGTCCTCGTCAGAGTCGAAGGAGGCCACTTTTGACTTTGACAAGTTTGATTGGTAAGTTTTCTAGTTTACTTGTTCTTCTCTGTTTCTGCCCCTTTTGGTTCGTCTCTGGACTTTTGTCTTGTTCTTGATGTTGATTTTGTCTTTGCAGTCAAGAGGCATCGTCATCTTCTGGCGACGTCCAATTTTTGAAAGAATCAGGAGTCGCGACCTCAAGGGCCAAGAAAGAGGTCGAGCGTGATCCTTCCCGTCCATTGGCGGCCCACTCTGGGCATAACTCTTCCAGTTCTCCTCATGCAGGGGAGCATCGAATGGTTGCCCAGATGACGGTACAGCAGACATCTTCGGAGTCATTGGAGGATCATGTAATGCGTGTTGCAGTCGATGTTATCTGTTGCATCTGCTGATTCTCTGTTGTGTGATAGCTCCTTGTGAAGGAAGCCGCACACTTGGCGGAGCAAGTGCTTGCGATGGGCCACCAGCATGCGATGCTAGAGACGCGTCATCGCGTGGTTGAGAGTGAGTGTCCTGCACTTCTTCTTCTTCTCCTCCTTTGATATAGTCGACTGATAGTCAAACCTTTTTGCTGTGTAGCTGAACATAATGCCCTCCTGCACGACGTTGCTACCATGGAGAAAGCTCTCGCCGCGGCTGTGAAGGGTCGCGATGAAGCAATCGCGGCGCGTGACGAGGCGCAAAGGCGCGAAGAGGATCTTCGTGCTTCCATTGCATCCAGGGAGAAGTTGTTCGAAGAACAGCTTTTCTCGATTGCCAAAGCCCTCGCAGGTACCTTGTCCGGATATCATTGTTGTTCGTTGTTTGTTATTTTGCCTGTTGGCGTTGATGTTTGATATTCACGTGTTGGTTTGTGTGCAGATGCTAGCGGTTTGAGCTTCGATCCTCAGGCCCTCCGCCGCGACGACGCTTTGGCGGGTGCGCTTTCGGCAGTCAAGGACCGAGGCATCGCCGTTCAAGATACGCTCTCCAAGGCCAAGGGCGTTCTCAGTCGTCTCCGGGAGGAGCTGATGCCCAAGGATGAGCTAATCGAGAACATGGGCGAGCTGGTGGAGTCTTTCACGAGGGTTGTTCGCTCTAGCTTCAAGAACTCACTCCGCTCTGCTGGCGTGTCCATGTCGCTTGCCATGGTGCAGGCCCACGGAGTCGAGATTAATCCTGCCGCGGTGTCGAAGGCGATGCCTGTTAGCGCGGACGGCCAGCAGGTAGTCTTTGCTCCTTTCGCGACTGCTTGTGGTATTCTAAGGAGCTGCAGCACGCCAAGAAGGTGGCAAAGGCGGCGGTATCAGGGGCTGGCGGAAAGTCAGTGGCATCTGACACTGCCACGGACTCGATGAAGCCCCCGAAGCCGTCGAAGTCGAAGAATCCAATCGCTCCTTAGTAGCTTTTGTAATACTTAACTCGTTTATGTCCTTTGTTAAGAACATGCCTGCTGGCGAGTGTATCTGCTGATACTTTTGCTAGTCTTGAATGCACTTGAATCTTTTGTCTTTGTGTTGATTTGGTCGTCTTATTTGCTTCTATCTTGGCTTGTGGTAGGGTACACCGAGTGATCCTTTGAGGGAAACTCAGGACTCGCCGCCTCCTGATGATACTTTGGCACCGCCACGCTCCAGGGTAGATGAGCTGTCACTGCTTTCACGACTGCGTGACCACGTGAAGCAGTTGGAGCGTGAGTTGCCCGTGCTCCGCGGGAACGGAGATGTATGGAAGTCAAAGGCGGAGAAAGCTGCCGCCCGAGAGCAGTATTTGGTTGGCGAGGTGACGCAGCTGGGCGACCAATTCAAGTGTTAGTTTTGCTTGCTCTTATCTTTCCCTTGTAGTCACTCGCGATTGTGCGCTGTACTTATGTTGATGTTTGCTGCTTCGTGTAGTTGTCAGCGCGCGTCATCCGTAGGATGAGAAGGATAGAATTACCATTCGTATGCATGATCTTACCCAGGAGCAACTTCAAGAGAGTGGATACTTCTGGGTAGATCATGATCGTGCGATTGCGCTGGCGACCCTGCAGGATCGCGCGGCGCGAGTGCTGCACTTTTTGAAGAAGTCGCAGTCTTGTTTGAAGAACATCTATCGGACGATGTTTCCGCTGGATGTTACTCCGTCAAGCCTGCTGGCCCTCCTTGCCAAGTTTCAAGACCTGACCGCGGTTCGCGAGTGCGTGAGGCAACAGTTGGTGGCTGGTGGCAAGGCTGCTCTATCATTGGTGCGACTGCACAGGCCTGACGTAGATGTTGCGGCAATTGCGGCTGGGCCACCTGCGCCACCAGCAGGGTCTGCTTGGAATATGGTGCCACACTACCAGGCTGTGGATCGCCCAGCAGAAGTGATCGTCGACTTCTTTGAGGAACAAACCAACGTTCTCTTGCTGCAGTAGTAGCTTAGTTTGTATCCTGCACATAAGTGTACCCGTGTTGTAAAGTTCGTATAAATGTTGTATATAATTTATTGTCGGATATGTATAAAGAGCTTTGTTAGCATGAAGTGTGTTGCACTATGCGAGTCCTTTTCATTAGCCTGGCCATGATCTTATCTCAGTCCCTTGTCAACCTGTCACGTGCATTGCAGCTGGGTTGATGTTGTGTCAAGGGTTTCGATTGATGTGCCAGCTACTCAGGATATCGCGTTTTGGTTCATAGAACAGATGTATATAGGATGGCGCAGCCCCCGAGTAGATAAATTGGAGAGATAAAAGAGAACACAGAGTTTTGGGGCACTTAGCTTTATTTATTCGAAGGACAAGGCGAGGTACAATGTGTGGCTAAGTAGCCTTGGCTGAGTAGCCTTATTTGCAATGCAAAAAGTAAAAAGCGACTAGGGGTAGAAGCATCGCAGCTGTGCGACGTTCCAGGGGTTGGAGTATGCGACTCCTATCTCTAAATCTTGAAGGCGATAGGCGCCACCTGGGATTACTTCTGTAATCACGTACGGTCCTTCCCAGGGGGACTCGAGCTTGAGATGCCCCTGCTGCTTTAGTCGCAGGACCAGGTCGCCTTTGACAAAGGCTCTAGGGTGTAGCCTCCTACGGTGGTAGTTGCGCAGGTTCTGCTGGTAGATCATTGATCTTTCCACGGTGATTTATCATGCCTCGTCAAGGAGGTCGACGGAGTCTTCAAGTGCGAGGGATGACTCGTGTTCGCTGTAAGCGACCACACGCGGCGCCTTGTACCGTACCTTGGCGGGCAGCACTTCCTCGGCTCCGTGCACCATAAAGAATGGCGTGTAGCCCGTGGCACTGTTTGGAGTTGTGCGTAGGCTCTAGAGTATGGATTGCGGTTCGTCTGGCCAGCAATCTGCGGCTTGTTCGAGTGGCCGGAGGAGTCGCTTCTTGATGCCGCCGCAGACAAGCCCGTTTGCGTTTTCCACCTGACCGTTGGTCTCTAGATGCGCTACCGAGGCGTAGATGATGTTGATCCCCAGGTTCTCGCAGAATTCTTGGAACTCCTTGGATGTGAAGTTCGTCCCATTGTCGGTGATGATGTTGTGCGGTACTCCGAAGTGGTAGACGATGGATTCGAAGAACTTGACTGCGCTATGTCCTGATTGGTTGGCCATTGGCATGGCCTCAATCCACTTGGTGAATTTATCGACTGCGACCAAGAGGTAGACGTAGCCTCCTTGTGAGGACCTTGGGAGTTTGCCAACCATGTCGAGTCCCCATTGCGCGAAGGGCCAGGCCAATGGAATTGGCCGGAGCTCTGCGCCCGGTGCGTGCGGCTTGTCCACGAATCGTTGGCAAGTGTTGCATTTTTGGACGATGTCCTTAGCATTGCGCATGGCTGTAGGCCAATAGAATCCAGCTCGTAGAGCTTTGGCGACGAGGGCACGACTGCCGGCATGGTGCCCGCAGGTCCCCTCATGGATGTCGAGGAGAAGAGCTCTTCTATCGGCCGTGGAGACGCATCGCTGGAGTACTCCTGTGATGCTGCGTTTATACAGTTCGCCGTTGATAACAGAGAATGCCTTGGATCACCACGCGATGTGCCGTGCATCAGTCGGATCGTCCAGGAGCCTTTTGCTGAGGAGGTACGTGATGTACGACTGCGTCCAGGCTTGCTCAATCATCATGACGCTCATTGGTCCCTCGAGTCCTGTGTCCAACTCCAAGTCATCGAGTGCCATTGACTCATTGGGTGGCGTAGCCCCCGAGTCCGTTGCTGCACTTGTTTTCTTCTCTGCGGCCTTTGGCTTGATGGAGCATTCACAGATGCGCTCGAGAAATACCCCGGGTGGTATGGGGGCGCAGGTAGAGCCTATGTTGGCGAGTGTGTCCGCCTCTTCGTTGCTTTCGCGACCTACGTGCCGCAGCTCGCAACCGTCAAAGTCTCCTTCGAGTGTGTCGTAGAGGTCGCGGTACGCGATCATGTTGTCGTTTAGTGCATCACACTCATGCATTGTTTGGTTGACGACCAACTTGGAGTCGCCGTATATGATGAGCCTCTTGGCGCCACAGGCTTTTGCCATCCTCATCCCGTGCAACAGGGCCTCGTATTCAGCCTCATTGTTAGAGGCTGTGAACTGCATTCGCAGGATATACTTCAGTTTGTCCCCTTGAGGTGATGTCAGTATGACACCTGCGCCTGCTCCTTCCTTCCGCTTGGACCCATCGAAGTGCATTGTCCAGAGGTAGGACATATCTGGTTTGTCTGGGAGCTAGTTCTCCATCCAGTGCACGAGGAAGTCAGGGAGGACTTGCGACTTGATTGCGTCGCGCTTTTCGTATGTGGTGTCTCGTGGAGACAATTCTATTCCCCAAAGCGCGACTCGTCCCGTGGCGTCGGGGTTATTGAGGATATGTCCCAATGAGGCGTCGTTGACCACCATGTTTGGGTGTTCCTGGAAGTAATGGCGCAGTCGCCGGGCGGTCATGAAGACACCGTACGCCAGTTTCTGGTAGTGTGGGTACCGCTGTTTTGTTGGCGTGAGGACCTCGCTGAGGTAGTATACTGGACGTTGTACCCCGTGGACCTTGTTTTCCTCGGCTCGCTCGACGACGAGCACTGTGCTGACCACCTGGTTGGTGGCGGAGATATATAGTAACAGTGGTTCCCTTTCTCGTGGGGTCACCAGTATTGGCGAAGTGGATAGCAGGCGCTTGAGGTCTTCGAATGCTTCTTGCGCTTCATTGGTCCACTCGAATTTTTCAGCTTTGCGGAGGAGTTGGTAGAAGGGCAGCGCCTTTTCACCCATCCGACTGATGAATCGACTGAGGGCCGCGATGCGTCCAGCTAGCTGCTGAACGCCCCTTATGTTTTTTGGCTTCTCCATGGCCAGTATGGCTTTTATTTTCTTCGGGTTTGCCTCGATTCCCCTCACGTAGATGAGGTACCCGAGTAGTTGCCCAGATGGCACGCCGAAGGCGCATTTGTCCGAATTGAGCTTGATCCGGTAGCGGTCGAGGTTGGCGAAGGTTTCGTGCAAATCGTCGATTAGGGAGGCTTCCTCCTTGGTCGTGATTACTATGTCGTCGACATAGACTTGAATGTTGCGACCCAGTTGTTCCTTGAGGCAAGCCTGCATGCACCACTGGTAGGTGGCTCCCGCGTTTTTTAGCCCGAAGGGCATTGTGTTGTAGCAGAACACACCAAAGGGCGTTGTAAACGCTATTTTCTCTTGATCCTCCTCCTTCATTCGAATCTGATTATAGCCTGAGTAGGTGTCGAGGAAGCAGAGGCGCTTGCATCCCGCGGTAGAATCGATGATCTGGTCGATGCGCGACAACGGGAAGTGATCCTTTAGGCAGTTCTTATTCAGAGAGGTGAAGTCCACGCACATCCGCAGGATATCCGTGTTCTTTTTTGGTACCAGCATCGTGTTGGCGAGCCAAGTGCTTTCCTTGATCTCGCGTATGAATTTGGCGTCAAGGAGTCTGTTGATCACCATTCCAACTGCTTGCACTCGTGGCTCAGAAAATCGCCGAATTGTTTGCTTGACTGGCCTTGTGTCGGGGTTGACGTTGAGTGTGTGCTCGGCGAATTCCCTGGGAACTCCTGGCATGTCTGCAGGACACCAGGCGAAAATTTCACAGTGCTCACGGAGGAATTCGACGAGCGTGAGTTCCTATGCGGGACTCAAGTTGTTGGCGATGAGGGTCGTCTTGGCGGGATCCGATGGGTGGACCTGCACTTTCTTTGTGTGCACCGATGAGTCGAAGTATAGATCGGGTGAGCTTGGCCGGCTCAGGGGGCAGATTGTTGTCTGTCGACTCTTTTAGGCTTGTGAGTTCTTCCTGCATGCCAAAGGACTGGGAAATTCTGTTGAATTCCCTATCGCAACTGTCGGATCTCTCGAAGCTCCCGTTGATCGTGATGATGCCATTGGGACCTGGCATTTTCATCTGCAGGTAGGCGTAGTGTGGCACTGTCATGAACCTAGCAAACACGACGCGCCTGAGGATGCAGTGGTACTGTGAGGGCCAGTCGACGACCTCAAAGTCGATGTGCTCGTGCCGGAAGTTCTTTGGCGTGCCGAAGATGACGTCGAGGTTGATTTTGCCCAGGGGGTACGCCTTTACCTAGGATTATGCCGTGGAATGTTGTGTCCGAGGCCTCCAGGCAAGTTAGAGGGATCCTCATTGCTCGCAAGGTACTCGCGAATATAAGGTTAATGCCACTCCCGCCATCCATGAAGACGCGGCTCATGTTGAAACCTCTGATTTGCGCCTAGAGTACGAGGGGGCAATGGCCTGGACGGGGTACCTGAGGCGGATGGTCGCGTTTGTCGAAGGTGATGCACGACTCGCTTCCACTGAGGTACTCAGTGGTAGATGGTGGCGAGTGTGTGGCCAAGTTGACTGTGCGAGTGATGGCCTTTTGCACCCGATTGGAGGGGCATCCCTTTGGATCATCATGGTGCCCATGGCTCGTGGGTACGGTTCGCCTCCGTGGTGCTGGTCCGGTGCAGCTGCATTCGGGGGTGGCCCAGGTGGTTGTGGCAGAGCGCCATGTGCCACGGTGCCTGGAGTGGATCTGTAGCCTCTTTCGACTGCATTGCGGTTCATCCGAACCAATCCCTCATGTAGCTTGAGGAACTCGTGGCAGTCCTTGAGGAGGTGGCTGGACTTCTTATTGCCATCATGCTTGTCAATGTAGAAGTGCACCGTACATGGCCCGGACAGTTTTTCCTCAATGGAGGTCACGGGTGCCTCGCCGCGAGTGTGACGTTGCCACACTTGCGTGGTTTTCCCGGAGTCGCGGTATCCGCCGCTACGGTATCCGCTCTTGCGGTTATCGTCGCGTCTTTCGGCGTAGCCGGCCGCGACCATGTTGACGTCGTCGTGGTCATCGTAGATGCGCATGCGACGCTTGCCTCGGCGATCGTGTTTGCGCTCGAGTTCTGCCTCTTCGTCGGAGTGAACGTGAGTCTTCACTGAATCTTCTCCATCGGCCCACCGATTCGCGATCTCCATCAGGTGGTCGATGGTCTTGGGTTTTGAGCGGCCCAGCTCCTCCCTGAGTTCTAGGCGGCGGACGCCGCCGTTGAATGCGTCAATCGCGTGATCCTCCGAGATGTTTTCTACGGAGTTCTTGATGATGGACCATCTTTGGATGTAGGAGCGCAACGATTCGCCAGATCTTTCCTGGCGGAATCTCAGCTCTTCGATTGATGCGAGCCACTTGTATGTGCCCTTAAAGTTACATACGAAGCTGTAAACCATCTCATCCCAACTGCGAATGGATCCGTGTGGGAGGTTGTTGAGCCATGCTCGGGCGGTGCCTTGCAGCTATAGCTGCAAGCATTGCATGGCCGTGCTTCGACTACCTCCGTGGAGCCTGACGGAGGAGATGTGGTCCTCCAGCCAGATTTTCGGGTCCTGTAGGCCGTCGAACTTCGGGTTCTCCGACGGGAGTTTAAACCCCTTTGGCATTCGCTTCTGCCTGATGGACCTACTGAAGCATCTAGCGCCACAGAGCTCCACGTCTTCCTCTTCTGAGTCAGTGGACCGAGCATGTCGTGCCCTTGATTTGTCGATCTTGTGCTGCGTGATGTCATCACATGCGTCGTAGTCATGGTCGTGTCGTCGTGAGCGGCGACGTCAAGACAGGTCGTGACTGTCATCACTGGATGAGGGCAAGGAGTAATGCTTTGCTAGCGCTTTGCCCTTCTTTGGATCCGGTGTTGGCTCCTTGTCGAGGGCGGCCTCGATTAATCCCAAGCCCACGATCATGGATCGGTGCATGGCGGCTCGAGGATCTCCAGCCGGTGGCTGGTTGTTGAGGAGGTACATGGTGGCCGCTGTCACCGCAGCCTGCGGCGTCTTGGGGACCACGTTGCCCCTAGTGTCGACTGTCATAGAGCCGATGTCGAGGACCTTTGCGGCTTCTATGCGTTCTTGCTCGATGAGATGGGCCATCCGAGATTGCCTCTTCTTGGTGAGGTGCTCGTTGCCCTTTGAGGAGGATCCTCCGTAGGGGGAGAGCCCAGCATGACGAAGGCTCGACTCGTCTCCCGCATTTTTGCACGCCTCGAGTTGCGCGATTGTTTGTACTTGGCGCTTGAATTCTTCCTTTAGGAGCCAATGGTAGCCCATTAGCAGTTCTTGCGGAGATCTGAAGGGTAGAGAAGTGCCTTGTAGGGCCTCGCGGCAGCGAGCCCATTCTTGCTCGTTGAGCCTGATCACGACGCGTTCGCCGGTTTGCTCGTTTATTATGGTTGGAGGTTCGACTACTCCCCCGTTGTTGGCGTTGGTGCGATCGCCACCGTTACCGCCATTGCGTCCATTGCCGCTATTGCCGCCGTTAGGCAGGTCGGTTCCGTTGCCGCAATTGCCACCGTTGTCACAGTTGGCAGAGGTATCGCCTGCGTTGATGATGGCGCACATGAAGTGATTGGGGAAGCTGCTGCCTCCACAACTCTCAGATCCGGAACCATAGGTCCCATCTTCAGTGGCCGGATCATTCAGATCGGAGTCGCGACTGCTGTCGCTGACCGTGTTCTCGACTGTTGTCGGGGCGTTGAGCTCACTGAGGGTGCCGATTGAAGGAGGGAACCATGATGCTGGGGCAATCGATGGTGCCGTCGGCTGATCAGACATGCAAAGCGTGCCCATCTGACCGACTTGGAAGCGGAAGCTCCATATCGCCAGGCTGATTCCGTCGCCCACGGACTCGAAGGCCGGGCGAGTGGCTGGCGTGTGGACGGTGAAGTCGAACGCGCCGAAGAGCTGGTGGATCTCCGCTATTGCGGAGTTGTAGATCATGGTTGATGGGGCCGAAGAAGCCACAACATCAGCACTCCCAATTCCCACAGACGACGCCAATTGACGAGGGTTTAACTCATCAATGCCCATTGTTATGGACTTGGGATTTGGAGAAGGAGGGAGCACTAGAGACATCTATCGGCTAGCAAACAAGCACACGGGGGACAAAGATTTACCCAGGTTCAGGCCTCGTAGAGGTCCCTACTCCTGCTTGTCTGCTCATGGAATTATCGAAGGAATCGAAGATTACAGTGGTGCATATATGCAATCTGGCGAGGGTTGTGGAAACTAGGGTTGCGTGCGTCCTCCTCGCCACCCCTCCTAGCCTTTATATAGGTAGGCTAGGTCTCGGGTAGCAGGTCGAGTCGGTTACAAGTTAGGGTTTTCCCCTTCAAACTTTCTATCTTTAGCTTCTTCTTGTTCTTCAAGCAATCGAGAGTCCGTAGGTTACTCGAGCCCTTCATTTGGCCCTTGGCGACACCGTGGGCCTTTACGTATTTAGACCATATATACCAAGCTCGAGTACCTGTAGGGTATACCCATGTCACCCGTTGTATGAAAGCGCGGATTCGAGTACACCCGATCATCACGTGATGTCTCGAAACACGATCCATAGAACGGTGCATACTCAAGGAAGAACACATTTTATCTTGATATTTAAATGAGGGATCATCTTACAATGCTATTAAAAGCGCCAAACTAGCAGTATAAGATGTAAACATCTAATGTGTAAAGTGGGACGATATGGTCCATGCATTTGATCTCTATCATATGCATCGTGGTATGATCTCTATCATTCCTTTGTGTGTAAGGCCAAGGTCTATGGAACTTACACGTTAAGTGTGTTGTAAGAGTATCTACCATACATCTACTTACAACATTACCATATCAAGACACTAGCCCAGCAACGATCTAAACTAGACGCCTCTAATTTATCCATTGCAAGTTTTACGTGGCCTAGGGCTTTCAGAGATAGAACCGGTCTTACCTACGGACATGGAACCACAACGAGGATAACCAAGTTATTAGCAACTCGTTGTAAATCAGATGTTAACTATAGTAGGAGAGAGAGACACCTGCCAGCCACTTATGCAAAACTAGTTGCATGTCAGTCGTGGAACCAGTCTCATGTTCGATGACATGTAAGGTTGGTTCGGGCCGCTTCATCCCATTATGCCACCAATATCCAAAATACATAGAAGATGAAATAACATGATCATCATCGCCCACATATAAACATATGTGTACTACCCGTGCAAAGCACCTACACATAGATCAGGCTCTGATACCACTGTTGGGTTTGCAGCATAGAAAACAAAAAAATTCCTACGATGGCAACTATACGCCAAGATCTATCTACTAGATACAAGCAACGAGTGGATATACATCAATAGATAACTTGCCCTCGAAGACAACAAAGCTTTGTTAACGAGTTGGAACTCGTGGGTCCAGCAGCTCCAGCACCATCAGGTCCAGCACCATCAAGTCCAGCACTGCAAAGTAGCGGTGCATCCATGATCGCACACACGTTCGATCCACCGAACAACCTCCACCTCGTCGCTCCAGCGATGCAGCGGAATAAGCAACTCCTTTCCAGATAAAGCCACCGGGAACATGTATCTCGCTAATCCGTAACCATGGGGAATAACTAGAGGGAGAAGAGAACCTTCACGAGGAGGAGGTGGTGCAAGAGGAGAGGAGCCATGGGGCTCCTTTTATAGGGGAGGGGGCGCAGCCCCAAGGCCATGGCTGGCCGGCCATGGTGGGTGCCCCCACCTCTCCCTCATTCAAGTGGGTGGAGCTTCCACTAAGCCCACTCACATCAATTTCAACTCCACTCACTTTGCATTTAATGTCCACCAAATTAAATGCATTTTTTTCTTTAAATAAAAAACTTTTATTTATTTTATTCAGAATTTTGTTAATTACTTTAATTAACAAACATTCACATAAAACACCCTGCAACATTTCAATATCACATGCAGAACCAGTTTCTGCAATTTCACCCGAAACAATTCCGGTTTCCATCGAAATGATTCCAGTGCTTTCTTAATATTTATCTGAAACATATTTGCTCCTAAATGGTGTCGGTATCCCTTAAGTGTGTCACCTTATGGTTCGCGAATAATGCATACATGATCGAGACCTCTCTCCGATCAATAATCAGCAGCGGGACCTGGGGATCCGTACTGACTCCCACATATTCAACGATGACTCTTATGATTGTGTGAACCTTTAACGTCGTAACTAAATCCCTTTGTCTCGTGATATATTACATGTCCGAGATTTGATCATCGGCATCCAAATACCTAGTTTGATCTCGTTACCGACATGCACTCTTTTCTCGTTCCCGTGATATAACATTCTAGTGATCTCATCACTTGCTTGCAAGCTATTTTAATGTGATATCACCGAGAGGGCCCAGGGTATATCTATCCGTCATCGGGATGGAAAAATCCCACTCTTGATCCATGAGCCTCAACATAACACCTTCGTAGCACTGAACCCACCTTTATAGTCACCCTGTTACGGTGTGATGTTTGATGTTATCAAGATACTCTTTCGGTGTTAGCAATTAACATGATCTCATGGTCTAAGGACTAAGATTACTTCATATGATGTTATAGCAATATAAACATAATGACTTTGATCATAATTATATACTTCGGATGAATGTTCATCACATCATTCCACCAATGTTGTGACCTCGTTATTAACAACATCCAATGTCCATGATCAGGAAACCTTGATCATCTTGTTAATCAACGAGCTAGTTTATATGAGAGGCATTACTAGGAACTTTGTATTTTGTTTATTAAACACACATGTATTAACGTTTCCAATTAATACAATTATAGCATGCAAAATAAACATTTATCATAAACATGGAATAAGATAATAACCACTTTATTATTGCCTCTCGGGCATATTCCCTTCACTATTAAGCATCATCACCTGAGAGCATAGTTCTGTGCTACGAGTCTTCTGTCTCGCGAAAGGTCAAGCATACGAACCAGAATAATGGATAAGACAACACTTGCTTAAAAAATATATACATGCTGGAAACAAATAAGTTGCAGGAAGCTTGAGTACATGTTTTTCGCCTTAGCAAAACATAAGTTTTTTCCGCATACACATTGCAGAGACACATTTAATACAAATATTGTTTTTATGGCTCTGCTGCGGGGAGCTTCATAGTGGCATCATCAGGAAAGCCAGGGCGGGAGAGATCGTCAAACTCGGAAGGAGACGGGCTAGACTCAGAAGAAGCCATGTCTTCATCGAGGATCTCCGGGAGGCACGAAGACGTCCGCCTTGACCATCTTGGCAACTCTCGTGTCGAAGTCGGCGAGGGAATTCCAAATAGCATCACTATCGATCTCTTTCCCTTCCTTGTCCAGTTTAGGCATGCCAGAAGTCACCAAATCGATGTTGGCGTTGTCGTAGTGTGCCTTGACCAAGGACAGGGTCATCCTAGCACCATCCCGGACGCAAGAGGCTTTCCAGTCCTTGACTTTCTTAGGGGCTCGACACCGGATTTCCACGTACTTGACCACTGAGTCTGCCGCCTTGATGTTGATACCTAAGGGTTGGGCTATCTCCTTGTCCTAGGTGATGGCGATGCTGACAAAGTTGCCGGCAAGAATCATGCGTTCCTTGGGATCCGGAGCACCCTCACCCAAGTTGGCTAAACCAATGGGAGCTGTGGTTTGCACAAGATACAAGGACCATGAGTACAAACAAGTTAAATGGTTGTCCAAATTACAGAAATCACCAAGAGGGAGAAAGGTTACCGAAGATGCTCGTCTCAGCTTGCTTGCATGTCTCCGCCAAGACGTCCCGCTCCTTCTGAACTGTCTTGTACACCTCAAGGTTCCTCACGTTCTGCTCTTTGGTATCTTGGTTCTGTGTGCAATCTCGTCCAGCAGGCGTTGCATCTCGGTGTTAGCAGACTCTTGCAGCACTTTCATTGCCTCCTCATGGCCCTTGACAGCATCGGCCAGGTCCTTCTTCAAAATTTTATTCTCATCATCGAGCTCCTGGATGTGCTTGGACTGCTCGACGATGCTCTTGGCCTTGGCGATGCCTTCTATAAGACAGAAATCAAAAAAGTGCTATAAGAAGACGGGAGAAATGAATCCATGAGGAAAAGCAAGGAGCTATTGTAGAAAATAGACTCTGGCTATTTTTGATCTATTGCTTCAGGAAGATTCTTTTACCATGTTCAAGGTCCAGTTCCTTCCGCAGAGCAGCAAACCTCTCATTGGCGGCTATCCTCCGTTTATTCTCATTCTACACAAGATGTTAACATGCTTAGTTTCTCTAGAGAACCTAGTCGGAACTATTCAAGTTTCAACTAAACGCTCAGGGGCTACAGTATAAGATTTTAAAATAGGCTAGTTTCTCTAGAGCATCTAGTCGGAACTATCTAGTTTCAATTAAATGCTCGGGGGCTACACAGACAAGTTCTAGACTTAGTTCTTTGGAGCACTTAGGCCAAAACTATTGGTTTTTGCATAAGAGCTCGGGAGCTACAGTGGGATACATTACAAATCAAAAGAAGTGAAGTTCAAAAGACTTACGATGGCAATGACCCTAAGATTGTTGGCCAAATGGGCATAAGAATCATCGAAGGTCCGGGCATTGTTATAAATTGCGTTGGCCTGCAAGATAAGGTCATCCAAGCACAACGTTAGAGGAGTCACAACCAATGGAGAAGTTGAAGCCGGAGGCATGGATGATGCCCTAGCTGTCTCTTGAGTCTTCAAGACATATGATGGCTCAGGGGCTCCCGCCTCAACCGTTGCTTTCGCCTCCACCTCTTCCATCACTTGCTTCCCTTTCTCGGTGGCATCCTTAGCTGGAGCTTGAGCTACTTTAGGGGAAGTGCTCTCCTACATCGCCTGGCCGTTGGGAGCAGCGTCTGCCTCGATAGAGCCTGAGATATCAAGAGTTGGATTGACATCTATCTCCATGGCAGATATCTCACGGATGACGAGGGATGAAGGCCCAGCGGGGCCAGTAGAAGGCTTGGCGGCAGGAGTAGGGGGAGCGTTAGCGGGAGAAGACTTCGCGGCCATTTCCTTGGTCAGCATGTCACGAATGTTTTTTGACCCTCCAACATCTTTGGAGGATTGCTTCAAACTAACACTGGCTTTCCTCCTAAAATGTACAAAGTATAAGTACAAGAGTTGAAAAAAGGTATGAGCTAAAAATACAAGCCAGAGAAGAAATACACTTACTCCACGGCAGGAGCCTTGGTGAGGGGAATGCCGATGGATTTCTTCTTCTCCACCTCTAAGGCGGCGGTGGAACGTTTGGAGACTCCACTATCCGTTTTCTTCTTCTTCTTGGCCTCGGCAGCAGCGTTAGAGGTGGAGCTCTTCCGATTTCACGCAACCGAAGCTGGTTGATCCTTGGGGGCATCGTCATCGGACACCACCTGGATATCCTTCAACTTAGGATCATAGACCTGGGAGGCCATTTGATCCGCCGCCAAGGTCGCCAGCTGGGATACAGAGAAGTGTTAGATTGACAACTTCAAGTCGGAAAAACCTTAGAGCATGTAACGAGCAACAAAGGAAACAAAAGCTACCTCTGGGCACTTGCCGCAATCAAACATGTCAAAGGTGATCTTGAAGCCATGCTTCTTGTCCTTCACCTTGACGATGTCTTTAAGCTGGAGTTTGATGGAGTCAGTAGAGAAGTTATCCCGTGAAATTCGCATGGAATCCCTCTTGTCTTGAGTGTATTTACACATCCACTCGGCGTGGTGCTGCAGAGGCTGGATCCGCCTAATGAACCAGCACATGGCAAGATCCAAGCCCGTCAGACCTCCGTCTACGAGCCATTCAATCTGCTTTACGGCGCGATTGGCTTCATCATCGGAGGGAAGGGAGGCTGGGGTCCGCCATGCGGGCACCTCGGTGGCAGCTCCATCAACGAAGTCGAGATAAGTCTTAAGGCGGTCAGGCAGAGGGATATCTGGGCCATAGAAGTACACGCGCTGCCAGTTCTTGCATGACTCATGCCCTACGATGTTAGGGAAGCGCCGGCTAGGCCAGATCTTGAAGCTAATGGTTCCACAGATCCGCAATTCGTCCTTGGACTCTATGGACTCTCTCTTGACGGTAAAGAAATACACGAACAGATCTAACCTAGGTTTTATGTGTAACATCCCAAATCTTTAATCAAGGTTATCAAGATCCAAATCACCCAATTTAGGGTTAACAAAACCTTTTTCTCTTTTAAATAATTAAGAATGCATATGTGTGTTGCATTAATATGGAATTGTTTTGAATTGCCATGTTTGTTTGTTCTAATGGTGGTAAAATGATTCTAGTGTGAATGCCACATCATTTAGATCATTCCCAAGCAAAATCCAAAGAAAAAGAAACCAATTGGAACTAATAAAGGCAAATGGTCACTTTTGCCATTTTAGTCCACTAGGTCACTTTAGGTGTTCCTAGAACTCAAAGTCCAACAGAAACATTTATGAATCTTTGCACCCCTTGCTAGTACAAGTAAAGATCTACCAAGGCCCACTTTGTGATCCTACAAAAACATTTAAACACTAAATTTAAATGGAATTTGAAAATGGAATCAAGTGTAGGTGCATAGATCACACTTTTTCAAAAACCACTCAAATGAGTTCAACTTGACAATCCCAAGCAACCACAGATGCTCAAGAATAGGACCAACAACTCCACCAAAAATCTTTGCAAAATTCAAAACTTTTGTTCTTGCGGCCATTGTGTCGAACAGTTGGCAGGAAAATAAAATCTGCCTAACTATCACTATTTGTGAACAAAGCATTGTCGAGCCATTTGGTTTAATTCTTGTCCCCTGGTCTCCCCTAGCTCTAACCAACCAGCACAGAGCTACCATTTAGCCTGGAGCAGCAGTGCCGCGCCACCCCGATGCCATGATCGCCGACCGACCATGCCCACGTCGCAGGAGCACACTCCGCCCTCTTCCGCCGCTCCAAGGAGGTAGGCGTGATAGCACTGCCGCCCTTGGTCCCTTCCCCGAGCCTCTCTAGCCCCTGGACCACCGAGGAAATCTCGCGCCCACCGCCTCTGCACCGTGCACAGCTCACGCCAGAGCGCCATCCCCGACCGGCCCGCACAAGCCGCTCCTTGCCCTCAGCCCACGTGCGCCGCTCTGCCATAACCCCAGCACACCCCCAGACACGCCCTTTCCTCGCCGCGCGACCAGCAGCCACCGCACGTCGCGTCGAGCACCACCTCTGCTGCGTAGAGCGTCGCCCTTTCCCGACCACATGGCACCGCCCCTAGCGTCGCCTTTACTTCGTAGCTGACCGCTAGGAGGCAAGCCACCATCCGCCTACACCGCCTATGCCTCTAGCGCCCTGTACTGTCGTCACCGACGAGCTCACCGTCGCCATCATGGTCTCCTCATCGAGTCTACATAAGAAGCCCTCCCCAGCACAAATTCCTCACATCACTCAACTCCCCTCTCCTTAGAACCACCTCACAGCATCGCCGGAGCCGCTTGAGCAGCCGTTCGCTGGAATTGCGCTGGAGTTCACCGTAGCAGAGAAGAAAGGGGCCCGTCGATTTCGTCCATCCTAGGAGCCGCCGCGACCTCGCCTGAGTCCGCCTTCGTCTACTTGTTCGATCGCCCCCATAGCCACACTAGCTGGAGCCCTGGTAAGCCCCCATTGCACCCCCACCGAGCCGCTAGGGTTCTGTCTCGCCGGTGACCAGTCCGTCGTCGACGATGAACCACCACCGTTGATCTAGGTTATAATCGTGCAGCCCACATCACCCCGTACCACTTCACGTTAGAAGAGCCGCTGACATGCGGGACCCCCTGTCAGCTGTCCTCTGCACCGCGGAGTGTCACTGGGCCGGCCCGTTAGTGTTCCCGCGCTGGCCCTAGAATTCAAATTTAGGATTTTCTATTTAGACTTAATCTAGTTTCTGTCCACTAGTTTAAAAATCAATTTAGAAAGATCAACAAAACCAAATTGAATGATTCAAATTTTGCTAGAAATATAATTCAAATATCTATCCAAGACCGTTGGATTTAAGTCAATTACAGTTATAGATCACCTATAGCAAAAATAACAAATCAGAGACTTTTCTATAATCAAACATTTTTCAAAAATCAACCATAATAGCTTTTGAGTTATTTCCAACTCTCAAAAATCACATTCGACAATACCTATCTGAATATGTAGTAATATTTAGGTTTGCATGCAGTGACTTTGGACTAGTACCAAAATAATGATATATAGGCATTTCTAGTCACTTTAAATCATTAAATATTAATCTTAAACTTTATAAAATGTGATCCAACGTTTAAATCCCATTCCCATGTATTAGAATATGTGGTGATGACATGTGTCCACATGATCCCATATTTTAATTGGAGAATATTAAATCTTAATTAATTTCAATGAGTAGAAATTACTTTTCTCAAATAAAATAAATGAAACTAGTTCATTTAAAATCTTGTGATGAATGTGATGATATTAGATCATCAAGTGTGTGCTTTAGTGTGCTAAATAGACTAGTTAAGTATTGTTTGGTGATTGTGTATCCCGTATGTATTTATAGACGATAGTACCGACTAAGGCTACGAGGAGGAGGTCTGCCCCGAAGAAGACGAGGAGAATTTCAACCACTGCACCAATCAAGGCAAGCTATTATTGGCAAGCTAATACTTCCAAGCCATCATTAACCATGCAAGCTAACCCTTGCAATCTAGATAACCTAAGCAAGATGCATTAGGCATGCTTTGGTTATACCTTTTTTAATTATACCCATCCCAAGTTTTCTTACAAGTTTTACTTTCTTTTACTTTACCAAAGTTCCTTACTTGTTTATAGATAGCATAAAGAGTATAAAACTTAGACTATCTAGTTAGACTTAGATGTCATTCTATGGTATGAGATTGATATTAGCATCCCACATTAGTGAACACTCATAACTTATTGATTAGAGCTAAACCAAAAACTTGATCACTCTAGATGGGAATACTTGATGAAAATGACTTATGAAAACCTTGGAATGATGAGTCATTCTATTGAGATGTTTTGACATGTGTTGACAAACACAATTGGTTTATGGTGATGATGAAAATGTTGAGGCATGAGCGTTAACCCCTTTATAAAAACTGATGGTTGGGTTCGGATGCGATACCATTCCAATTTTACCGTACAACCACAATACCTGAATTGGGTAAGGCTTAGCCGAAAGTTTATATGCATTAGTATTAGTTCCCTCGTGGGAGAGGTTTGAGCTGAGGCTACCTCTTGATGTTGTCCACCTATGCAGTGCCCAGGATGGCAGATGGCCATGGCTGGGAGGCCAAGCTCATAGGAGAGGTGCTTATACTAGAGTGTGTAAAGGAAAGGTTATGTTTGATTATTTGCATACTAAGTATGATGATTCAGGGTTATCCCTGACAGATGTATCAAATTTTGTGGTGAAAGTGTACCACCTCTGCAGAGTGTCAAACTATTCGAATAGCCGCGTCCACGGTTATGGACAGTTGGAGTGGCCATACTGTTCGGTTGTCAGATGTTTTCAAAATGACTTATGAAACGAATTGTGACCTGACTTGACCACAACATGGTTGTGACTATGACAACTAAGTTCCCACTTAGGTGATTTAGAACTTTATTTTATCTTCCTTTGTTTCTGAACTCAGCTTAGGTTCCAAACTTAACTTTACAAATAAACTTAGTTTTGGGTTCGTAGCATAGAAAACAAAAAATTTCCTACGATGGGAACTGTACGCCAAGATCTATTTACTAGATACAAGCAACATGTGGATATACATCCATGGAGAACATACCCTCGAAGACAACAAAGCTTTGTTAACGAGTTGGAACTCGTGGATGATCTAGTCGTACACTTGCCGATCTCAAGATCGTGATAAAGTCCAGCAGGTCCGGCTCTAGCACGTCCTTCAGATCTAGCTCCAGCAAGTCCAGCACCACCAAGTCTAGCACCACAAAGCAGCGGTGCATCCGTGATCGCACACACGTCCGGTACCCTGACAAACCCCGTCCCTCGCTCCAACGAAGCAACAGAAGCAGCAACTCCTTTCCAGATAAAGCCACCGGGAACATGTATCTTGCTAATCTGAGACCATGGGGAAATAATGCTAGAGGGGGAGAGAGATCCTTCACGAGGTGTAAGGAAGAAGGGGTGTGAGGGGGCCTTTTATAGGAGGAGGGGGTGTCCCTCCCCATGGCCGGCGCCCAAGGGGTGACCCCTCACCTCCTCATTTATGTGGTGGTAACTCCCTCCACATAAATTTGCCCCTTCACATTATCTTTTAAAGTCCCCACTTTAAATGCATTAAATTTCACCAAATTTAATGTTCTGTCATTTAATAAATGAATTAAATTTCTCCAAATTTAATGCTCTCTCATTTAATAAATGCATTAAATTTCTCCAAATTTAATGCTCTCTCATTTACTAAACTCTTTTATTAATTTTATTCAGAATTTTGTTAATTACTTTAACTAACAAACATTCACATAAAACCTCCTGCAACATTTCAATATTATATGCAGAACCAATTTCAGCAATTTCACCCGAAATAGTTTTGGTGTCTATTGAAATAATTCCAGAGCTTTCTTAAATCTTTATCTGAAACATAATTGCTCCAAATGGTGTCGGTATCCCTTAAGTGTGTCACCCTATGGTTCGCGAATAATGCAGACTTGATCGAGACCCCTCTCAGATCAATAATCAGAAGCGGGACCTGGAGATCCATACTGACTCCTACACATTCAACGATGACTTTTGTGATCGTGAGAACCTTTAACGCTAGTAACTAAATCCCTTTGTCTCACGATATATTACCTGTCCGAGATTCGATCATCGGTATCTCCATACCTAGTTTGATCTCATTGCCGACATGCACTCTTTTCTCGTTCCCATGATATAACATTCTAGTGATCACATCACTTGCTTGCAAGCTATCTTAATGTGATATCACCGAGAGGGCCCAGAGTATATCTATCCGTCATCGGGATGGACAAATCCCACTCTTGATCCATGAGCCTCAACATAACACCTTCGTAGCACTAAACCCACCTTTATAGTCACCCTGTTATGGTGTGACGTTTGATGTTATCAAGATACTCTTCCGGTGTTAGAAATTAACATGATCTCATGGTATAAGGACTAAGATTACTTCATATGATGTTATAGCAATATAAACATAATGACTTTGATCATAATGTTATACTTCGGATGAATGTTCATCACATCATTCCACCAATGTTGTGACCTCGTTATTAACAACATCCAATTTCCATGATCAGGAAACCTTAATCATCTTGTTAATCAACGAGATAGTTTATATGAGAGGCATTCCTTTTGTTTATTAAACACACATGTATTAACGTTTCCAATTAATACAATTATAGCATGCGAAATAAACATTTATCATAGACATGGAATAAGATAATAACCACTTTATTATTGCCTCTTGGGCATATTCCCTTCAGTCTCCCACTTGCACTAGAGTCAATAATCTAGTTTGTAAACTTGTATATACAACACCTAGGTGTTGAATATACACGTTTGCTAGTGGTTAACATAATCTACGGATCTGGCAGTTTCAGGTCCGTGTGTATTTGCATGTCTGTGCGTCTCTACGCATCACTCATTCTCAAATGAGATGGCATTGTATAAATTTGGTCCTTTGGTGAGACCTTTAGTTCGTTCGGTTTAAAATATGTTGATATTATTGTCATACAATATATCTTCATAGTATTAGCCCACTTTGAACCACACCTAGTTTGATAGCAAACTTCTTAACACAAATGCCCTCCTTTGCTGCTACTATAGCAGTCATATACTGAGCCTTTTGTTGTAGTATCCGTCACAATGTTTCAACTTTGGAACTTATCCAAATCCATCATGGAACATCCTTTCCATTACATTGTGCCACCCATAGTCTAAATTAAGATAAATTTAATTTATATCTTGTGACAAAACTAGTATCAATGTAACACTTTACACTGAACTACCTTTAACTATTTGTCACTTATACATGATATATTCTTAGTTCTTCCAACGCTCATAAGAATATCTTTACTATTGTCCAATGATCATCTTATGAATCATTCTGGTATGTGCTCATAACATTTAGAGCATAGGACATTCTGGATATATACATATCACGGTATAATCCATCAAAATCTTCATGTGATTTTACACACCAAGTGTTGAAACACTTGAATTTTGATGCAATCCTTTCCATGCCGCAAGAACCTTTCTTATTGTTTCCATATTGAACCCTTTCAATATCTCATATATGTATGTCTGGCACAACCATATTAGCGCCTCAATCTATCCATATAGATATTGATGCCTAATATTCCGGTTTTGCCTAAGTCTTTCATCGAAATCTTATTTTAATGAAATTCTTAACTTGTGTCAATACAAGATACATCATTTCCAATCAACAATATGTCCTCTACATAATGTATTAGAAATATGTCTCAGCGCTCCCACTTAATTTCTTGCAAATGCAAGCATCTTCATCATCTTCGATGAATTTAAACTCTTTTAACAGTTTCATCATGGTGAAGATTCCAACTCCCCTATGCTTACTTCAACTATTGAAGTTTGCATGCCCTTTTAGTGTCCTTTGAATAACAAAACCCTTCAAACCGTGTCTTGTACACGTCTTAGGTAACCATTCTATTAGAAGAATATTGTTTTGTTTGTTCAACTACCATACATCAAATAATATGTAGTGGTTGCTACATTAATCCGTCAAGACTAAATATCGCTATGAAAGATCAAATCTTGTCATAGTCAATTCCTTGAACATTGTCGTAAACTTCTTTCCGACATTTCGACTATTTCATAGATGTTAAACATCCATGTCTATTTCTTTATAGATCCAAAAACGACCGATAGGCATCACGCCTTTCCGGAGGGTCTTCCAAGTTCAGAAACTTGATTTCTCGTGTATGGATACTATCAAGGATTCTATGACTTCTAGTCATTTTATGGAGTCAGGGCTCATCATCGTTTCTTTGAATGTAGTCGGTTCATCATTGTCAAAACAATAACGACTTGTTTATCAAATCACACTATTTGATTCTTACCGACCCACACGGTTCAATAGGAACTCTAATCTCCGAGATCACACCCTTTCTAATCACGGGAGCCATGAGCATTGGAGCTACCACCGGGACACTTTCCGGCGCTGTGCTACTTAGCACATATAGCTAAGGTTCAACAACCTTATAAAATTTCTATTGTCCTCCCACTTAACTTTTTGTGAAAAATTCCTTCTCAAGAAACTTGACGTTCCAAGTAACAAACTCTTTTGTCCTTGGTGTTATGGAGAAATTCCCAACAAATTCTTTGGGATAACCTACAAAGACATGCTTATCCGACTTTGGTTGTAAACATTTTACTTATGCATAGCATACCAAAATTTAAGAAAAGACAATTCGGGTTTTATCCCAAACCATAACTTATATGGTGTCATTTCAACGGATCACGATGGTGCTCTTTTCAGTGTAAAAGCGGTAGTCTCTAAAGCTTCAATCCTTAAAACATAATGGCAGTTTTATAAATGACACCTTTGATCTTACCATGTCAAACATGGTTTGATTTCATCTCTCAAATATGCCATACTCCTATGGTTTATCAGGAAACACAAATCATAGAACAATTCCTCTAATCTTAAGTGTTTTGCTAAACAGTAACTCAAATATCTTCCTTTATGATCAAATCATAAACTCGTTTATTTTCTTGTTACAATGATTTTTCACTTCATCTTGAAAGTCTTTGAACAATTTTCAAATGTTTCATACTTCTTCCTTATTAAGTAAATATATAGATATATTCACTTAAATTTCTGGAGAAAGTATATGAAGCAAAAAGATCCATCGCATATGGCTACATATAATGGACTATATACATCAATATGTATAATATCCAATAAGTTAGTCATCCGTTCCTCTTTGGCCTATGGACGGAGTTTCAATTATCTTGAGGAAAGTTTCACAAGCGTCAATTGATCAAAATCAAAGACTCCAAAAATCCATCAACATGGAGTTTCTTCATGTTTTCTTTCCAATATAATTTAAACAGCGATGTCACTTCATAAGTGATCTTTCAATCATTTGTCTTGCGACATTTTAGCAATAGTGTTTATGGATGTGATTTCTCCCACTAGACTTGTAAAATTTCATCCGTCCTTTATGGAATACGGTAATTATTTGAACAACCATTGTTCTCATAATACCGGAACAAAATAACAATTATTAAAACAAATCTTGAAGGCTAGGTTTGACGACAACAAAAACACAATAACACTTTATTTGTTTTTGATGAACATCATCACTTATTCTCTTGCCAGTTACTTAGGCCGTTGCAGTTCATGAATTGTGTTGTTCTGTATGACACTTCACACCAACCAATTCGATATCCAATACCTTACAACCACATTGTTTAACAAGCAAGGAATACAGCCATAACATGTATATCTTCTATATACCTAAGCTGGACATTTCCAACTTTTTCTTTTCTGCCAAATATTTTATAGATTCTCTTTCAGCAATTCCTTTTCCTTTTAAAAGAATCTATCATCATCAATAGTGGTTTCATTCACATGACACACTGTACAAAGCGTATATAGTCAAACACTAATACCTTTGGACTTGCACTTTGAAGTGGATCACCATCATCAAATGTTTGGCATTCTTTCAAAAATCCATTCTTTAGTAATCTTTTAGTGTAGTAAACATTTTACTTACATCTTCTATTCATCCTTATCATGAAAACTTTCATGATCAAGCTACTATAGCCTGTAAGGAAGAATCGCAAGTATAATGTTAGTTCCCAAAACCTTTTTGGGAGATCCGGATGCTTAGCATCTCCATCCTTCACAAATTCTCATACAATATGAGAACATGTATTTTGCTAAATTATACTCTATCATAATGCAACAAAAAACATTGTTTCAGATGTCACAATATCTTTCACACATGATGGTTTCTGAAACAATTTTCAGCTCCAATATAATCTTGATATTAAAACAACTTTTGAATATCAATAATCATGGAGGCAAACATGATACTTTAGATACTAACATTGGAATTCTTACTCTTGATTTAATACTACTTATTAAACTTCATGGAGTAAATAGAGTTTGTTGAAAGTTTGCAATAGGACTTATAAACTTTAAATTGACATTCAAAACAATATGATACCAGTTCATAAAGTAAAAATCCAGAATTCTATAGTTCTATTATCTCAATTAAAACTAAGCATAAGGTAGTGAACAGAAGCCAATGACTACAACAAATTATGCAAATTCACTTCGATTTAGTTTATGACAAATTGAGTTCGACTAATCCAAATTAGAAATGAACTCCCACTCAAAAACGACATCCCTCGTGCCTTTTTGGTGATTACATGAACCAAATCCACTACACCAAGTCCGATCATCACGTGAGTCGATGTAGCTTCAAAGGCGAGCATCAATATGGGCATCATATCAACTATATGACTCATGCTTAACCTTTCGGTCTGTGTTCCGAGGCCATGTCTGTACATGCTAGGCTCGCCAAGTAAGAACCTTAGTATTCGCGTGTGTAAAACTGTCTTACACCCGTTTTATGAAAGCGTAGAGTCAAGTACACCCGATCATCACGTGATGTCTCGAAACACAATCCATAGAACAGTGCATACTTAAGGAAGAACACATTTTATCTTGATATTTAAATGAGGGATCATCTTATAATGCTACTAAAACGCCAAACTAACAATATAAGATGCAAACATCTAATGTGTAAAGTGAGATGATATGGTCCATGCATTTGATCTCTATCATTTGCATCGTGGTATGATCTCTATCATTCCTTTGTGTGTAAGGCCAAGGTCTATGGAACTTACATGTTGAGTGTATTGTAAGAGTATCTATCATACATCTACTTACAACAATACCATATCAAGACACTAGCCCAGCAACGATCTAAACTAGACGCCTATAATTTATCCATTGCAAGTTTTACGTGGCTTAGGGCTTTCGAAGATAGAACCGGTCTTACCTACGACCATGAACCACAACAAGGATAACCAAGTTATTAACAACTCGTGGTAAATCAGATATTTACTATAGTAGGAGAGATAGACACCCGCCAGCCACTTATGCAAAACTAGTTGCATGTCAGTCGTGGAACCGGTCTCATGTGCGATGACATGTAAGGTTGGTCCGGGCCACTTCATCCCACTATGCCACCAATATCCAAAGTACATATAAGAAGCAATAACATGATCATCACCGCCCACATACTCTTATGTGTTCTACCCGTTCAAAGCACCTACACATAGATCAGGCTCTAATACCACTGTTGGGTTCGCAGCATAGAAAACAAAAACAATCCTACGATGGGAACTATATGCCAAGATCTATCTACTAGATACAAGCAACGGGTGGATATACATCCATGGAGAACTTACCCTCGAAGACAACAAAGCTTTGTTAACAAGTTGGAACTCATGGATGATGTAGTTGTACACTTGCCGATCTAAAGATCGTGATGAAGTCCAGCAGCTCCGGCTCCAGCACGTCCTTCAGATCCAACTCCAGCAAGTCCAGCACCACCAAATCCAGCACCACAAAGCAGCGGTGCATCTGTGATCGCACACACGTCCGGTATCCCGACAACCTCCGTCCCTCGCTCCAGCGAAGCAACAGAAGCAGCAACTCCTTTCCAGATAAAGCCACCGGGAACATGTATCTCGCTAATTCGAGACCATGGGGAAATAATGCTAGAGGGGGACAGAGATCCTTCACGAGGAGGTGTAAGGAAGAAGGGGTGTGAGGGGGCCTTTTATAGGAGGAGGGGGTTCCCCTCCCCATGGCCGGTGCGCCAGGGGTGACCCCTCACCTCCTCATTCATGTGGTGGTAACTCCCTCCACATAAATTTGCCCCTTCACATTCTCTTTTAAAGTCCCCACTTTAAATGCATTAAATTTCTCCAAATTTAATGCTCTCTCATTTAATAAAACTCTTTTATTAATTTTATTCAGAATTTTGTTAATTACTTTAATGAACAAACATTCACATAAAACCCCCTGCAACATTTCAATATTACATGCAGAACCAATTTCAGCAATTCCACCCGAAACAGTTTTGGTGTCTATTGAAATAATTCCAGCGCTTTCTTAAATCTTTATCTGAAACATATTTGCTCCAAATGGTGTCGTTATCCCTTAAGTGTGTCACCCTACGATTCACGAATAATGCAGACTTGATTGAGACCCCTCTCAGATCAATAATCAGAAGCGGGACCTGGAGATCCATACTGACTCCTACACATTCAACGATGACTTCTGTGATTGTGAGAACCTTTAACGCTAGGAACTAAATCCCTTTGTCTTGCGATATATTACATGTCCGAGATTTGATCATCGGTATCTCCATACCTAGTTTGAACTCGTTGCGGACATGCACTCTTTTCTTGTTCCCGTGATAGAACATTCTAGTGATCACATCACTTGCTTGCAAGCTATCTTAATGTGATATCACCGAGAGGGCCCAGGGTATATCTATCCGTCATCGGGATGGACAAATCCCACTCTTTATCCATGAGCCTCAACATAACACCTCCGTAACACTGAACTCACCTTTATAGTCACCCTATTACGGTGTGACGTTTGATGTTATCAAGATACTCTTCCGGTGTTAGCAATTAACATGATCTCATGGTCTAAGGACTAAGATCACTTCGTATGATGTTATAGCAATATAAACATAATGACTTTGATCGTAATGTTATACTTCGGATGAATGTTCATCACATGATTCCACCAATGTTGTGACCTTGTTATTAACAACATCCAATGTCCATGATCAGGAAACCTTGATCATCTTGTTAATCAACGAGCTAGTTTATATGAGAGGCATTACTAGGAACTTTGTATTTTGTTTATTAAACACACATGTATTAATGTTTCCAATTAATACAATTATAGCATGCAAAATAAACATTTATCATAAACATGGAATAAGATAATAACCACTTTATTATTGCCTCTCGGGCATATTCCCTTCACTTAGAACTTAGGATTCCTACTAGAATCACTTTACTTGTTAGTGATAGTTTAAGAATACTTAAAGAGTACTCATGGCTTTATCCCTGGCTATTCCCATGGCTAGACTATGAGGAGGACTACCCAGAAGAAGGACATCAGGACGGCTACGACAACTAGGATCATCTCCCATCGTCAGCATTGCCTGTGACAATGAAGATGGATCCCACCGCTACGCTTATTATTCTGCTACTTGTTTGTACTAAGACTGGATCATGAGATCCTTTATTTGTGTAAGACCTTATTATGGTTTGTAATGGATGATGTACTGTGATATCCAATCTGTTATGTCTCGCAAAATTGGTAATCCTGGGATTGCGATGTATGGCATAACAGGCATCTAGGATTAAAAATCTGGGTGTTGACAAGTTGGTATTAGAGCCATCCTGACCATAGGAGACGCTAGTTAGAATGGACGTCCGAACAAAAACTTAGTATAAAAACCAAAGTGAGTATTTGTGAAAATCTATTTCCCCTCTTACCCTTGAGATTCTTTCAAAAAGATTCATGTTCCTCAAAAATTCTTACATTACTCCATAAAATTTGACACACTTGATCACCTCACTAACTTTCTCATCCTAAATTCTTATAGATGGAAGTTCAGTACTGCAAGTTCTACCAGTTGGGCAACGGAGGCCAACTGATCTTCGAGAGGGATCTTGATGCACTGTCTGAGTACCTTGAGCGTCCGCATCCAGAATTCTTCGGAGCTCAACTCAATGGTCCCCCAGGAGGAGATTTACAATGGCTAATAGTTGCTGATCTTCGAGGCAAGATAGAGGCACCACTTTCCGAGAAGATTCAATTCACCGTGAGAGAGAACAACTGGCTAGATGGATTATCCAGGGCAATGCATGAAGCTCTCGCTCGTCTTTGCGCACAGAATGTCAACTTGATCCAGGGAACCCGCTTTGCTCACTATGCAAGGCGTGATTCTATGGGAATGCCTCTGGAGATGCCAAGTCACCCAGAGTTGAAGCGCCAAGTGGAGAACCTTGACTTCCTCCTGTACGACAGACAAAAGGAATTGGACAATGCTCGAGAGTTCACCAACCACAACCTTGCCATTGCCGCCCAGAAGGCCTAGACTTTCTCACTGCTCGTCAAGTATCGTCAGTCACTTCGCCGTCAACACGCAAAGAAGGATCGCACCATCAACCATCTTCGCAAGAAGGTGGCCGACATCGAGAAGACCATCAAGGAGCAAGAAGCTCAGCTTGCAGCAAAAGAAGAAGAGGACGAAGGTGAAGACATCCAGGGGATATTCACTCGTACCTCAGCAATGATGATGACTATCTGGAGGATGATGCCATGGACTTCTACACCGACGATGAGGACTCTGACTTCATCGAGGATGAGTAGATGCACTAGAGAACTATCGTAGGAGTGAGAAGTATCGGTCCCATTGTATCTTAGCTTACAGAATGGTTCTTAAAACCATCTGTTTTCCTTTCATGTTGTGGTGTGTGTGTGTGTGTTTGTATCGTGTGCTTTGCTTGAATGAATGAAAAGAAGTTAGTTTGCAAAACCCGAGTCAAACTCAAAGTTTTAGCTTTGAAAACCATGAACCATGAACCTTAGAACTTTCCCCTTACCCCATTATCTATCTCAATCTTCAGATGACTCGTGAAACCAAGGAGGGAGCAGCTCATCGCAGGACCCAATGCTGCAGATTCTGTAGACGCTCATTGCAGACCGCAAAGCTAGTAGGGCAGAGCGCCAAGCAAATCTATCCACTCTGCAGTAGATTGCCCAGATGGCTCACAATAATCAGGATCATCATGGATCCAAACTCAAAAACTTCCAGAATACCAATCCCCCAATCTTTAGCAAGTCTAAAGACCCACTGGATGCTGATGATTGGTTACAGACCATGGAGAACAACTTAGAAGTCGCCGGAGTGGATGCCAACGAGAAAGTTCTATTTGCCACCCACTATCTGGCAAGAGACACAAGAGCATGGTGGAACAACACCCGCACAATGAACCACGGTCAAGGGATGACGTGGGAAGCCTTCAAAGTCAAGTTCAGCCGCACCCATGTGTCGCAGGGTTTAGTCACCAGAATGAGAGATGAATTCAGAGAACTAAAGCAAGGCAGAATGACTATAGTGGAGTACCGTGATAGATTCTTGTCCCTCGCCAGGTATGCACCTGAATAGATCAACACGGAGGCCAAGAAGAAGGAGAGATTCCTGAACGGACTGCATGATGAGATGCAGACGGTGCTAGTCAATATCCGTTTTGAGGATCTCGAAGAGCTAGTCGACTCTGCCATTCAGATGGAAGGGAAGATCAATCAAGCGAACTACAACCACAAATGTCGGATGATGCACCAAGCTGGATCCAACAATCACCAGAAGTATCATCCCAACCCGTCTGCAGGATATGCCCCGTGGAACAATAGACCCCCAATGTCTCGCCCGAGCTACCCCAACCGTAGCGGAGGAAATGTGAAGACCGGAGGAAACAACAACAACCACCCCGGCAACTCCAACAACTTCAACCGTGCACCGCCCAAGTCCAACAACAACAACACTTCCCCAAGGACTAGAAGCAATGTTGTGCCTGTTGCAGCAAAAGACAAGTCTCAGATTACTTGTTTTGAGTGTGGAGTGAAGGGTCACTACTCCAATGAGTGTCCCATGAAGATTGCCGCCACTGCTAATGTGAATGCCCTAGCTCAACAGCAGTGCCGTGTTCAGCCTAGAAGAAGATTCGCCCTAGGGAACCCACACAACCGCAACGGCCGTATCTTCCACATGAACGCCGAAGAAGCTCAAGAAGCGCCAGATGTCATGCTGGGTATGTTTTCTGTCAACTCAGTATTAGCAAGAGTGTTGTTTGATTCTGGAGCATCGCACTCGTTTGTCACCGAAGAATTTGCATGCACTAGTAAGATTCATCCAACCAACTTGAAGCATGTTATGATAGTTCAAATACCTGGTTCAACCACAAAAGCTAGAAAAATTTGCAAAGTTGTACCTATCAGAATACATGGGATAGTTTTTTATGCAAATCTAATAGTACTTGGAACCAAAGGTTTGGAAGTAGTACTAGGAATGGATTGGATATCGAAGCATAAAGGATTGTTTGACTATGCCAAGAAGTCCATCACCATGACCAGTAGCTCTGGTGTATCAGTAGAGCATATATCTGAAACCTTGCCCCGTCAATTCAAGTGCAACAAGAGTCTAGGCCTACCCACCATAGACCAAGTCAGAGTAGTCTGTGAATACCCCGATGTATTCCCAGATGAATTGCCCGGTATGCCCCAGATCGGGATATCAAGTTCATTATTGAACTGATCCCTGGAACTGGACCCATAGCTCAGAGACCCTATAGCATGAACCCATCAGAGTTAGTAGAGCTGAAGACGCAATTGGATGCTATTCTGGCGAAAGGTTTGATTCAACCAAGCACATCGCCATGGAGATCGCATGTGTTGTTCGTCGACAAGAAAGATGGAGGCAAACGTTTGTGCATAGATTACAGGAAGCTGAATGACGTCACCATCAAGAACAAGTACCCATTGCCAAAGATAGAGGATCTGTTTGATCAGTTGACTAGTGCTAGAGTGTTCCCTAAGATTGATCTTAGGACTGGTTATCACAAACTTAAGATTCGTGCAATGGATATTCCAGAGACCGCCTTTACCACCAGATATGAATTATATGAGTATACGGTCATGTCTTTTGGATTAACCAATGCCCCCGCTTATTTCATGAATCTCATGAATAAGATCTTTATGAATTTTCTAGATAAGTTTGTCCTTGTGTTTACCGACGATATTCTTATCTACTCCAAGTCAGAAGAAGACCATGAGCAACATCTGAGGATCATCCTTGAAACCCTTAGAGATCATAAGTTGTATGCCAAGTTCAGCAAATGTGAGTTTTGGCTGAAAGAAGTAGCATTCCTCGGACATATTGTGTCTGCCGGAGGAGTCGTTGTTGATCCCGCCAAGATCAAAGACGTTGAAGAATGGGAAGCCCCAACCACTCAAACCCATGTCCGTGCATTTCTCGGATTAGCGGGATATTACCGCAAGTTCGTTGAAGGATTTTTGAGCATCGCAAGACCCATGACCCAATTGTTGAAGAAGGACAAAAAGTTTGAATGGACCGACAAATGTCAAGCAAGTTTCCAAGAGCTCAAGGAGAGATTCATTTCAGCCCCAATATTTGATCATGCCAGATATCAAGAAGCCGTTTGATGTGTATTGTGATGCATCCAAGATTGGTCTCGGATGTGTATTGATGCAAGGAGGCAAAGTCATCACGTATCTGTCCAGACAACTGAAGCAGCATGAGCAGAACTACCCTACCCATAATCTTGAGTTAGCAGCTGTAGTTTTAGCTTTGAAGACATGGCGTCATTACCTTATGGGTAACCGCTGTGAGATTTATTCAGATCACAAGAGCCTGAAGTATATTTTCACTCAGAAGGAGCTGAATATGAGGCAAAGGAGATGGATAGAGTTAATCAAGGATTATGGCCTTGACATTCACTATCACCCTGCAAAGGTAATGTGGTAGCGGATGCTCTTAGCAGATTGCCGTGTAGGCTAAACACCATGATCAAGGAGAAGCAACCAAGTTTGCATGAGGAGTTGGAGCAGTTTAGAACTGAGCTAGTTAGCAAAAGGTTCTTAGCTAGCATTGAACTCCAACCCACTTTGATCAGTCAGATCAAGGAAGCCCAGAAGGGAAATGCAAGTATCAACGGAATCAAGCGTCATATTGGTACAGGAAAGGTACCTGGATTCACCGAAGACGAAGGAGTTCTGTGGTACAAAGAACATATCTGTGTGCTAGCAGATTCGGAGTTGAAGCAAGTTATCATGCAAGAAGCTCATGATACTCTTTATTCTATCCACCCCGGAGGAATGAAGATGTATCAGGATTTGAAGGAGCAATTTTGGTGGCACAAGATGAAGAGAGAAATCGAAAGCTACATTGCCAAGTGTGATATCTGTCAGAGGGTCAAAGTGGAACATCAGAGACCCGCGGGACTGTTGCAACCATTGCAGATTCCGGAATGGAAATGGGATTCCGTCAGAATGGACTTTATCACCGCTTTGCCTACTTCTAGTAGGGGAAATGACTCAATCTAGGATCATTGATAGACTGTCCAAGGTAGCCCATTTTATACCTGTCAAGGCAACCTACCAGAGTTCGAAGCTAGCAGAGTTGTACATTGCTAAAATCGTAAGTTTGCGTGGAACCCCCAATACCATAGTATCGGATCGAGGAACCCAATTTACCTCGAGATTTTGGCAGAAAGTCCAAGAAGGATTAGGAACCAAGTTGAGTTTCAGCACAGCTTATCACCCGCAGACCGGTGGATAGACTGAAAGAGTCAACCAAATCTTAGAAGATATGTTGAGAGCTTGTGTGCTTGAGTATGGATAAAAATGGGAAGATTACCTGCCTTTCGTAGAATTCTTATACAACAACAGTTATCAAACCAGTTTGCAAATGGCCCCATTTGAGTTCTTATATGGAAGAGAGCGTCGTACCCTTTGAATGGTCGCAACTGGGAGAGAGTCGGATTTTTGGACCCGACATCCTACGAGAAGCCGAAGAGAAGGTTCACAAATTCCATGAGCACCTCAAGATCGCCCAATCTGGACAGAAGAGTTATGCGGACAAAAGAAGGAGAGACATGACTTTCAATGTCGGAGATTTTGTGTATCTCAAAGTTTCGCCATTGAAGGGAACGCAACTTTTTAGTCTGAAAGGAAAGTTAGCCCCCAGATATATCAGACCCTTCAAAATTCTGAATCATCAAGGAGAAGTATCTTATCAACTGGAACTGCCTGAGGAGATGTCAGCCATCCATGATGTGTTCCACATCTCGTTACTTCGCAAGTGCCTAGAAGTGCCGGAGAAGATAGAAGTTTTCAAGAACATCGATCACCGAGCCATTGATATCAACAAGGATCTGACGTATCATCAAGTGACCACCCGTATCTTGGAGGAAGCTTACAGAACCACCAGGACCCGGAGTATCAAAATTTTCAAGATCCAATGGAGCAATCATACCGAAGAAGAAGCCACTTGGGAGCGAGAAGATTACATTAGGACTGAGTTTCCAGATCTCTTTAGTTCCTAGTTTTCTTTTTTAAATCTCGAGATGAGATTTTTTTTAAGGGGGGAAGCTTTGTAACATCCCAAATCTTTAATCAAGGTTATCAAGATCCAAATCACCCAATTTAGGGTTAACAAAACCTTTTTCTCTTTTAAATAATTAAGAATGCATATGTGTGTTGCATTAATATGGAATTGTTTTGAATTTCCATGTTTGTTTGTTCTAATGGTTGTAAAATGATTCTAAGGTGAATGCCACATCATCTAGATCATTCCCAAGAAAAATACAAAGAAAAAGAAACCAATTGGAATTAGTAAAGGCAAATGGTCACTTTTGCCATTTTAATCCACTAGGTCACTTTAGGTGTTCCTAGAACACAAAGTCCAAGAGAAACATTTATGAATCTTTGCACCCCTTTCTAGTACAAGTAAAGATCTACCAAGGCCCACTTTGTGATCCTACAAAAACATTTAAACACTAAATTTAAATGGCATTTGAAAATGGAATCAAGTGTAGGTGCATAGATCCCACTTTTTCAAAAACCACTCAAATGAGTTCAACTTGACAATCCCAAGCAACCACAGATGCTCAAGCTTAGGACCAACAACTCCACCAAAAATCTTTGCAAAATTCAAAACTTTTGTTCTTGCGGCCATTGTGTCGAACAGTTGGCAGGCAAATAAAATCTGCCTAACTATCACTATTTGTGATCAAAGCATTATCGAGCCATTTGGTTTAATTCTTGTCCCCTGGTCTCCCTAGATCTAACCAAGCCAGCACAGAGCTACCATTTAGTCTGGAGCAGCAGTGCCGCGCCACCCCGACGCAATGATCGCAGGCCGACCATGCCCACGTCGCAGGAGCACACCCCGCCCTCTTTCGCCGCTCCAAGGAGGTAGGAGTGATAGCACTGCTGCCCTTGGTCCCTTTCCCGAGCCTCGCCATCCCCTGGACCACCGAGGAAAGATCGCGCCGACCACCTTTGCACCGTGCACAGCTCACGCCAGAGCGCCATCCCCGACCGGCCCGCACAAGCCGCGCCTTGCCCTCAGCTCGCGTGCACCGCTCTGCCATAACACCAGCACACCCCCATACACGCCCTTTCCCCGCCGCGTGACCAGCAGCCACCGCACGTCGCGTCGAGCACCGCCTCTGCCGTGCAGAGCGTCGCCCTTTCCCGACCACATGCCACCGCCCCTAGCGTCGCCTTTACATCGTAGCTGACCGCCAGGAGGCAAGCCACCGTCCGCCTACACCGCCCATGCCTCTAGCGCCCTGTACCATCGTCACCAACGAGCTCACTGTCGCCCTCACAGTCTCCTCGTCGAGCCTATATAAGTAGCCCTCCCTAGCACAAATTCCTCACACCACTCAACTCCCCTCTCCCTCAGAACCACCTCATAGCATCGCCGGAGCCGCTCGAGTAGCCGTTCGCCAGAATTGCGCCGGAGTTCGCCGTAGCAGAGAAGAAAGGGGCCCGTTGATTTCGTCCACCCTAGGAGCCGCCGCGACCTCGCCTGAGTCTGCCGTCGTCTCCTCGTTCGATCGCCCCCATCGCCACACTAGCTGGAGCCCTGGTAAGCCCCCATTGCACCCCCACCAAGCCGCTAGGGTTCCGTCTCGCTGATGACCAGTCCGTCGTCGACGATGAACCACCACCGTCGATCTAGGTTCTAATTGTGCAGCCCACATCGCCCCATACCGCTTCGCGTTAGAAGAGCCGCTGACATGCGGGACCCCCCTGTCAGCTTTCCTCTATGCCACGGAGTGTCACTGGGCCGGCCCGTTAGTGTTCCCGCGCTGGCCCTAGAATTCAAATTTAGGATTTTCTATTTAGACTTAATCTAGTTTCTGTCTACTAGTTTAAAAATCAATTCAGAAAGATCTACTGAACCAAATTGAATGATTTAAAATATAATTCAAATATCTATCCAAGCCCGTTGGATTTAAGTCAATTACATTTATAGATCACCTATAGCAAAAATAACAAAAAAATACTTTTCTACATTCAAACTTTTTCAAAAATCAACCATAATAGCTTTTGAGTTGTTTCCAACTCTCAAAAATCACATTGGACAATCCCTATCTGAATATGTAATAATATTTAGGTTTGCATGCAGTGACTTTGGAATAGTACCAAAATAATGCTATATAGGCATTTCTAGTCACTTTAAATCATTAAATATTAATCTTAAACTTTATAAAATGTGATCCAACATTTAAATCCCATTCCCATGTATTAGAATATGTGGTGATGACATGTGTCCACATGATCCCATATTTTAAGTGGAGAATATTAAATCTTAATTAATTTCAATGAGTAGAAATTACTTTTCTCAAATAAAATAAATGAAACTAGTTCATTTAAAATCTTGTGATGAATATGATGATATTAGATCATCAAGTGTGTGCCTTAGTGTGCTAAATAGACTAGTTAAGTATTGTTTGGTGATTGTGTATCCCGTATGTATTTATAGACGATAGTACCGACCAAGTCTACGAGGAGGAGGAGGTCTACCCCGAAAAAGACGAGGAGAATTTCAACCACTGCACCAATCAAGGCAAACTAATACTTGCAAGCCATCATTAAGCATGCAAGCTAACGCTTGCAAGCTAGATAACCTAAGCAAGATGCACTAGGGCATGTACAATGCTAGGGAAGGCATGCCTTCTCTTAGCTCTCCACATCATTTAGAGAAGACACAAGATATAACTTGTACAATGCATTATCTCTTATTGATGTCTCTAGTAATTAATGAGAATTAACTACTTTTAGTAAGAAATTGGTTGGCTAAGGGAAGACATATGGTACAATGGAGAAAATAGTCTTCTCTTATTTCTAAGAGATCATCCCTTAGCTAAGGAAGACAACCTTCTCTTTCTTGTTTCTCTCTCCTCCAACTAGGCAAAAATCCAACGTGGCAAGCATAAGGGAAGGCTGATGTCACCGCATTGTACATGCCCTTACGCATGCTTTGGTTATACCTTTTTGAATTATACCCATCCCAAGTTTTCTTACAAGTTTTACTTTCTTTTACTTTACCAAAGTTCCTTAGTTGTTTATAGATAGCATAAAGAGTATAAAACTTAGCCTATCTAGTTAGACTTAGATGTCATTCTATGGTATGAGATTGATAGTAGCATCCCACATTAGTGAACACTCTTAACTTAGTGATTAGAGATAAACCAAAACTTGATCACTCTAGATGGGAATACTTGGTGAAAATGACTTATGAAAACCTTGGAATGATGAATCATTCTATTGAGATGTTTTGACATGTGTTGAGAAACACAATTGGTTTATGATGATGATGAAAATGTTGAGGAATGAGCCTTAGCCCCTTTATAAAAACTAATGGTTGGGTTCGGATGCGATACCATTCCAATTTTACCGTACAACCACAATACCTGAATTGGGTAAGGCTTAGCCGGAAGTTTATATGCATTAGTATTAGTTCCCTCGTGGGAGAGGTTTGAGTTGAGGCTACCTCTCGATGTTGTCCAACTATGGAGTGCCCAGGATGGCAGATGGTCATGGCTGGGAGGCCAAGCTCAGAGGAGACGTGCTTATACTAGAGTGTGTAAAGTAAAGGTTATGTTTGATTATCAGCATACTAAGTATGATGATTCAGGGTTATCCCTGACAGATGTATCGAATTTTTTGGTGAAAGTGTACCACCTCTGCAGAGTGTCAAACTATTCGAATAGCCGCGTCCGCGGTTATGGACAGTTGGAGTGGGTATACTGTTCCATTGTCAGATGTTTTCAAAATGACTTATGAAATGAATTATGACCTGACTTGACCACAACATGGTTGTGACTATGAAAACTAAGTTCTCACTTAGGTGATTTAGAACTTTATTTTATCTTTCTTTGTTTCTAAACTCAGCTTAGGTTTCAAACTTAACTTTACAAATAAACTTAGAACTTAGGATTCCTACTAGAATCACTTTACTTGTTAGTGATAGTTTGCGAGTACTTAAAGAGTACTCATGGCTTTGTCCCTGGCTATTCCCGTGGCCAGACTATGAGGAGGACTATCCAGAAGAAGGACATCAGGATGGCTACGACAACTAGGATCATCTCCCATCGTCAGCATTGCCTGTGACACTAAAGATGGAGCCCACCGCTACGCTTATTATTCCGCTACTTGTTTGTACTAAGACTGGATCATGAGATCCTTTATTTGTGTAAGACCTTATTATGGTTTGTAATGGATGATGTACTGTGATATCCAATCTATTATGTCTCGCAAAAATGGTAATCCTAGGATTGCGATGTATGGCATAACTGGCATCTAGGATTAAAAATCCGGGTGTTGACATTATGCCTAGGAATCCTTCACACAAGGCTACGAAGTTGCTAAGGACTAGAATGCTGTTGGGAGAGAGATTGTGGGGAAGTACCCGGAAGTTCCGGAGGACATCCAAGATAAAGTTGGAGACTGGCAGGCTTACGTCGCGCACCAGCTGAGACTTGAGGTACACCTTATCTCCGGCTTGGGGAGAAGGGACCACCTCGCCGACCGGCGCCGCCCGCCGAACCAACTCCTTCACCGCCGGGAGATACCCCTTGGTGACCAGCTCCTGCAGATCTTCGGCGGAGAGATCAGAGCCTCTCCACACCCCCTTGTGGGAGTCATTTCTTCTTCAGCGGCTTCGGGTGCCGCTCGTTCTTGGTCATCGCCGGTGGCTTCCACCACGGGGGAGATAGGAACGACCACCGCCTCCGGCGGGACGGTCACTCCCTAAGATGGCTCTGAGGTAGCCTCGGGAGTCGCCGCCGTTGAAGGAGTATAACTGCTGGAGGCCATTACGACAGGGGAGAAGGTGGAGAAAAGAAAGGCTCTGGTTAGGGTTTTCGCAGAAGAGATCGAACGGTCGCGCGGCTGGAGGAAGGCGAAGGCTAGAAAGAGAATGCGGGTAAAAGAGAAATAAATTAACCGTGGTGAAAATATATAGACCCCACGTCAAGATTCGTGCAAAGAGATCTAATGGATGGAGCGTTGCCGACGTGGAAGTGAACGTGCATGGTAATTTCGCCACGTCCTCCGTCTTTTGCCGCTTCGCCGTTTCGGATTTCGTGCATGTAAAAATAGCTAATGATTAACTTCTTGTTTCTGTGAATTTCAAGGTAGCGTAGGCTGTACCCCTACGTCATCCTCCTGACAAATGCAGTGAAGTGTCACGTCTAAAGATTCCATCGAAGGCGGAGATTATCTGGCTCTGGAAATGAAGACTCAAGGAATCTCCGACTACATTGCGAAGCCAGAGAGGATTGCGGGGTTATTTGGGAGACCTTTGAGATATTGCTTGACGAATTACCGGCATCACTTAGACGGGATATTCAAAGATCAACGGGTAAGACGGCGCAAGATTTGAAAGTCCTCCGGGGGCTACTGTTAGGGATATGTTATATGGGTATCCTCATAGCATGTCACCAATCCGCCTAACCCGGGTGGCCCATAGTTGGTAGCAAGGCCTATGGCCTACTGGGCGGCCCAGTTAGACGGATCCAAAAGGGAGATCCATGCCGGATAAAGGAAGGCTACGCAGGAGTCACCGACATACTCGGAGCCTTAGAGTACAAGACACAGAATACTACTTCGTATTAGTGTAGGACTCTTTACCTTGTCTTGCAAGGACCTTTTCCTGTAAACCCTAGGTCTTGGCGCCTTTATAAGCCGGCCCACGGGAGCCTTTAGGGCATAAGTCTATACAACCTAGATGCGTACAACACGCAACACCTCACACATCGAACCTATCTCTGTAAATCGGCGTATTGCCATTATAGTGATTTATAGCAGGAGTAGAGTTACACCACCATTGTGGAACTTGAACCTGGGTAAGTTGTGTTACCTCGTACCCTCCAACTCTCCGCCTTACCCCACGTCTCTGAACACGCACTATGAGAACCCCTCCATGGCGTACTCATCGGCAATACCACGACATGATGGGGTTGTTTCTATCGGCAGACATGACCCATCAAGGATGTGATAAACACCGACGAAGGTTCTTCTAGGAAGGGACCTCAGATAAAAGGAAGCATCATTGGGTTAACTATCCTGAGGTGTGCATGCCTTCGGACCAAGGTGGTCTCGACATCATGAACTCCAGGTTCATGAGAATTGCACTCATGGTGAAATGGATATGGCGGTTATTTACTAAACCCTCGTAGAGCAACATTTGGCTAAAGATCACTTGAGCTAAATACCCGAGGGGGCGCCGACATTTTCAACTCTACTCCAGCTGGTGGATCCTCATCCTGGAGAAGTATCCACAAGTTGAAGTACTATTTCAAGTTGGAGGCCCATTACCACAAGTTTTGGTCGGATTGATGGATAGGGAAGGCTTGTTGTGTGTTACTTACCCCAGGATCTTTCACATTGCCATCAATCCTAGTTTGTTGGTGTGTCAGGCTTTCCAGGGCTGAAAAGACTACCATATTTGTGCTGCTGCGGCCGGAGCTTCTGGCCCCACTCGCCTCAACAAAAGAGGATCAGGTTTCTTGTGATTTGGAACCTTCGGCGAAGTTCTCAACTTAGTCCATGTACCTCAAGCTCATCTAGGGTGTGGTGGTGGACCACGCTAAGAAAATCTAGAAGATTCCAATCCCGCTCAAGTTCAAAAAAAATCTGTGGTAGTTGGCCAAAGGAAGGTTTGTCGTCGAATGACCAGATTTAGAAGCGCAACGCACCATTAAATGGGCAGTGTTCCCTTTATGGCATACCTAAGTAGTATGTCGATCGTATCTTACTCCGATGTGCTTTGGCCTAGTTCATGTGGAGTGTGGTCAGATCGATCCTTTGAGTTGCTGGTTGGGACGCCTCCAACTTTGCTGTTCTTTTTGCAGCGCTTTTAATTTTTTTTGTTTTTTCTCGCTGCATGCTCTGGTTGTTGTTTAGTACCATAAGATGGTTCCTTTGGACAACTAGGAGTAAATTCACTATTTAGTCAAAATTTTCTAGGAAGCCGATGGTCTGTATTTACTGTGTGCTCATCCTGTTGCAGTAGTGGCAGCCCCTCATCAAGCCTAAAGTTTACGCGATCCTGGACAAGATGAGCTTAAAGTTGAAAGCACCCTATGCTGATTTGTCTACAGCAGCACCTTCATCCTCGGCTCAGCACCTCCATGAGATCCATGACCCCTCTAATGCGTGTCCTCCATCTGTTTTATTCTAAACTTGTGGTGTTGGAAAAACTGTCAGTTTGTTTCAATCCTGTTGCCTACGGGCGTGGTTTTTAAAACATAATCTGGTATCCCCATTAGCATTACCGTTCTAGCCTTGGGGATTTATTAAGTTAAATTCCGGAATTGTCGATGCATGTTATCTAAAAGAACTTGCTTCTTGGATTAAAATCATGGCGACATCGACTAAACAGACTGGAGGATATATACCAAACCAAGTAAAGGAGGGAGTTTGACTTCCAGGTTCCCATGGCGGTGTAGTAGATCTTTGATGATGGTACCTCCTCCATCGTAGGATATAGGGGCGCTCCACCTTATTCTGGACGTACAAGTGGTTGTCGGGTGGACGCATCGGAGAAATTACACTGGCTCTCTTCACGATGATCCCCAAGAGAGCGGCGAAAATATGTAAGGTTCGCAACAACCTTACCAGTGGATTGATGGAGGATGTCACCCCGGATCTCAATACCCAAGCGATCTTCAAGCTCTTGGACATCGTTGATCGTCTTGAAGGATTCACCTTGACGGAAAGTGTTGAGGACATCTTCAAGTGGAACTGGGAGGCTGGAGGGGCCTACTCTGCGAGATACTGCTACCACGCATTCTTTAGTGGAAGGGTCGCCATGCGAGGCGCATTGCAAATTTGGCGATCCAAGGCATCGGCAAAGTGCAAGTTTTCCCTTACGCTTGCGATGCAGAACAGATGTTGGGAATCCTATAGGCTTAGTCGACGTCAACTACCACTCTGAGTAGTGCGCCCATTCTGTGACCAACTGGATGAAACCATCAACCAGTTGTTGTTGGAAATGCATCCTCTCCAGTGATGGTGGGGTAAGGAAGATCACTTACCAGCGCAGGACCTTGGCTTGGTTGATTAGATGCAGAAATGAAGAGGCCAGAAAGATGGGACATGTGACTTGTGGACACATGTCACACTGGTTGCTTTGTGCCTTGGTTGCTTGGTGCCTGTCGCGCTATGGAATTGCGTTTGAATGAGCCACTCCCTCGCCAGTTGCGGTTCTTAGTAGTAAGATTTCGGGAGAGGCAGACCTTTGGAGATTGGTAAGTTTTTTAGGTATAGGCTTGCGCTGCTGTATAGGTGGACAGTTGGCGATTGGTAGCCCTAATGTTCTTATTGTTGTTGTGGTACCGTGGAGTTTGTTCTTGGCGTTTGTGCCGGCCGTTGATGTGACGGTCGATTGACCTCTTTATACATATCCTATGATGTATCCTTGAAACAAAATACTCACAAAGACATTTGGTCCACTCCAGCTCTGGTGGATTTGAGGCCTTGGAGATATGGAGGATTGTGGCCCCTCGATTCTTGGAGTGTCTCCGTTTTTTGTTTAGCTAGGTTTTCAGTGTCTTACTAGATCATGATGGCGCGTTGCCGCGCCCATCTATTTTGACGCTTAATAATTTGATATTTTTATAGCGAGTAAGCTATGCAAATGTATCTTTTTATTTGCGGGTATGCAAATATATCTTAATTCAGTAGATCAGATCGCCACAAAAATATTATGTCTTTTTCTATGTCTGTATAATACATGTGTGTTTAATACATGTCAGTCCGTCAATCATCGTCAAAATTTGTTTTTCTACATGGTCCATAGATCAGACGTCACTGTAGAGTAGAAAACTTAGATCATCACGGTGATCGATTCAAAGCCCAGTTACAAACTCACGTACAACTGGATAAATTCAACCCAATAAACTAAGCTAGAACAACGGAAAAAAAAACCATGAATCAGAGCAGACCATACAGCGTGGCCAGACCACATGCGTTGTCATGTCCTCTTCCCCTGGACAGTGTGAGATCCTGGCGGCGCTGAGTACGTACTGGCAAGTTTGACGGCTACCAGGTCGGTGATCTTCTGGTGGACGATGACTAGTGCGGATAAGTGGACTACAACGGCGTTTCTTCTGGCGGCGAGGTACCGCAGACGGACGAGAAGCGAGCACCGGAAGGAAGGGAGACGGGAGGGTGGCTAGGAGGTGTGGAGGGGAGGACGGCCCGCGCCGTGTGAGACAGAAAGGTTCACCGGAGCTGCTGTAGATGCGATCAATCTCGCCGGAAACAGTGGCGGCGGCATGCCGGCTGGTCGCCATGGGGAGAGAAATCGCAGGGAGAGAACCTGCCTCAAGTATTTGAACTAACGATACCTGCCACAAAGAGTGAAAAACAAAGAAAATTAGAAGAGCGAGGAAATTCTCTAGTAAGGTGGAACCGCTGAAGACAGAGGGCAGCTGGAGTTACAGAAGACACTCGAACGAACATCATATATAGGCACGCTAAATCAAGGAGGTGTATTACGGGGTTTTCAAAAGAAAAAAAGGAGGTGTATTATGGGGAAACTGTAACGTACCGCACTATCATTAGTGGATTCTAGGAATGGCTGCTTTAAACTCGAGGCGCCAACGAGCATTGCCTTTCTCTTGTTTTATTTCGTACCGATAGTAATCAACGTCGCTGCTCGCTAGTAGAGCAATATCGCCTCCAATATGGATTGGATCGGGGCTCGGTCCAGCAAGAGAGAACATGGGATTTAGTTGTTTCTTTTGTGTGGCCCAATACACATGAGCGGGCCAATTTGATGCCTCGAGTAACATCCCTTAGGGACAACTGGGCTAGTACGGGATTGGAGAATCCTACGGCCAAAATTGCTTTGGAGCCTGATCGGACGGCCGGAAACACTCAGATTGTGTGGGAGCTCTCTCTTGTACCAGTTATAATATCCCTAATATGAGATGGTGATGTGACGACTATATTTTTAAGTTAAAATAAGATCCTTCCCATCCTATCCTTGCCCCAGTGGTGCGCTTAGCGTCGACAGAGCATGCTTGTTCCGTCGGATCTCCTGGGTTTCGGTCGTTTTCGTTTCAGTTTGTGTGGTTTCAGGTCAGTCCCTTCTAATCTATATTTTTCATCGCTGGAAATGGTTGTTGTTATGCTATGTTGGTATTTTGGGGCAGGGACAGAGCTCCCAGTATAGGGCAACCACCCTACCTTAATTTTTGGCAAAAATTATTAGATGCGTATGTTTTTCTGATCAATTTGAGTGGTCATATGTCCAAAAATGGACTCTATACGAGAAAGGTATGCTTGTTTTAGTGAACATTGCGCCTAACTGATTCTGGAGTGAAGGAGTAACTTAGATGGGGTATCTAAGGAGGAACTTAGATGGGGTAGTCCAGTTCTAAACCATCTTTTTTTTGCAACAGCTAATTATCAATCTAATAAAACACGACTCTAAATAATATCTTAGATAGGGTATCTAAGGAGGAACTTAGAGTATTTTGGCCACCTTATGGCATGTGGCCAAAACGAATTCTAGTTATGTGATAGTTTATGTTTTATCGTTCTACTATGACTTTATATATACTATTGATCTAAAATTCTAATTATATTAGTTTAGTTAATATCTTTGATTAAGGATGTGAGGATATTATTTCTCAATTGGATAAATGGTGGTTTAGAGTCCTCCCGAAGGATGTGAATTCGTGCACAAAATGATATCCTAATCCTAAGCATGGATGAAATTGTAATAAAAGGAGTGAAATATATTAAAATGGAGAATACATCATGTTACTACTGGTTACTTTAGTGTGAACACCTTCTATTTAACTATAGACTAGTACAATCGACCTTGACCTATTCTTTAATGAGCTATCGTTGGAGTTGCTTCGGAACTTCTTGCTTTGACTCAAGTGACTCCTTTTATAGGTTTAGTCTAAATTAGATTTCTCGATTGACAAAGATTTATCATGGCTATTTATCTTATCATAAGCATGATACTATATAAGATAACCTTGAGATATTTATTATTCATATGTAGAGAACTAAAAACTTCAGAGATTATTTTAATATTTGAATGACATATCAAGTTTCATAGGGTCTCTCGTCTTGTTGAGCTAACTTGCTTTTATTCGTCAATAAAACTACAAAAGATTTTGACAAGAAAATATTAGATCTTTTGCCATTCCCTAGGACTCCTATACGTCATTAAAGCTCTATAATTGGTATATTTTCTGGTTTTACTTATAATCAAATATATTACTACTTTTATTACATTAAGTGATTATGTTGGGTCATATGTAGTAGTGTCTCGAGATTATTTTGGCATTTAGAAAAAATTGAAGTTTGCCCTACCTTAGATATTTTTTCATCCTTCGCCACTGCTTTGGAGTCTTAGCACTTCCTATTTTCCTATTTCAACAAGATCTAGTATGACAAACTTTGCACATCTTAGATGATGGAGGGTGAGGACGGTGGCATGCCTTCGAATCACAGTAGTGTTTGTAGTCATCGTTAGGTGATTTAATGACCTATTTATATTTTTTATTATTTTTAGGCTATTTATAGTGTTGCTGATGATTATTAATAGATTGGTGAAGTTTTCAAGAAAACTACTACATTAATAGGCCCTCTTGCTAGATAAAGACATCGTTATAATTAAATACTTCATCCATCCTATAATATAGGCATCTAAGGATTAGTCAAAAATCAAATCTTACTAACTTTGATCAAATATTTAGAAGAAAAAAACTACATCTACAATATCAAATGAACACATTAAGAAAATATACTTTATGGTCAATCTATTGATATTGGTTCAATACTATAAATATTCATATTTTTGTGTATAATTTTTGTCAAACTTAGAAAAGGTTGACTTTTGACTAATTCTTAGGTGCCTTATATTTTGGTAGATAGAATAGTTTATTCATTATAAAATTAACATAGTTTTAAATTTCACATAAAACTTCATGACTAATTCATTCAAATCATGTCTATTTTTTCCAACTTCGATAACTAGGATCACATGACATCGGGAGTCGGTGTGCATAGGGAGGGCACTGGTACAACTGACACCCGGGGGGAACTGAGCGACCCGGCGCGTGGCGGGACCAGCCCCGGGAGTCTGTGCATGTGCACCATCAATAGTTTCGTCTGTCCTTGAATATCGGCTCCTCTTATTTGCATCGATATTTGGAAATATGAATATCATCAAAGTATAAATATCGGCTCCTCTTACTTGCATCGATATTTGAAAGCCTTTCATGATGTGTGTTCCTTAGTGCGATATACTGGGTACTCCCTCCTTCTCAGTTTATTAGGTTTACTTCTAAACTAGAAAAACCTCAAGAGTTAGGCTCATATCTAGCACTAATTAATACCCACCATGGCATGCAACCAACAGATGGTCTCCTAAAACACTCCCACTCTTTGAGGTTGACATGCAGCCAATTCCAAATCACAAGAATCACAACACCATTTCTGTTAAGCCTAATTGATTGAGAAGGAGGGAGTAATTTTATTATGTGGCATGTTGATGCATGTAAAATACATACATAAACTTTGTAGTTTATTGACACATATTCCCACATATTTACAATATTAATAATTTAATAATCATGTTATATTATTGATTTTTAGGGATTTACCAATGTCCTCTTTATTTTGGTTTAACTCTGCACGAGAGGAAAACCATGTTTTGTGTATTTTGATCTTTAAGGAACCTAAACAAAGTCGAATGGAGCTAACATTCTGGGAAAGCCAATATTTCGAGAATACTATTTTCTGAAGTGCTTGGACCTCATGAGAGAGGCCTCGAAGCCCCAAAGAGGGTAGTTTTTGCGGCCTGCCCTACTACACGCGCCACTACACCACTTTCGGCCCTCGGTCGTCCGATTCGCTTCAATCTTTCACCCACCGACTTGGTTTGACCTAAAAACTCCTATAAAGGGTCCGCCAGGGCATCTATGAGGGAAGCACCGCAGAAACAAGGAAACACCAAAAACGAGTTCGAACCAACGAAGATTGGAGGGGGAAACTCCACAGGAGCCGTCACCGGAGGGATGTCTACCTTCTCCAACATCTCCAACTTCATCATCATGATGAAGAGGGAGTAGTACACCTCTGGATATGGTTTTGTGGTAGTAGCTTGATCTATCTATCTCTTGTTCTTCGTAGATCTAGTACCATATGAGCTACCCAGCATGATTATGCTCATATATGTAATTCCTATGTGGTGGATCTTTATTCTACGATTTGATATATGAAATTGGAATCTATCTATGTGTAAGATATAATGATATATGCATATGATGTACCCCGTTCTTAATTGCTTGTTTTGATCCATCTTGGACGTAAGAGCATGCGTGGGGAAGTGTGTATTAGATAAAATATTGATAACAAATTTAAGATCTGCTATAGGTTTTATCTTTCTTTTGTTACCTCACTAGGGATTAAGTGAATTGATGTGCTAGAATTATCTTGTGATAGCTTTATAATCTTGTTTGGTCAAGGTAGCACATTTGTTATTTAAACATCATGTCAAAGTTCTTGAGGCTATACTCTGTTAATTCTTAATTCTAGATTGTTTGAAGTTTTTCCTTTCTAGAGGACTATAGGAGAGTTGTGTTCCATCATCTCTATGTTAGGACATGATGTCCATATGAATGCTTATCAAACACACAGTGAAGTTTCACCAATATTATTTTGATGATGAATTGTTTTATGTCCACTGCAACTTAATAGAGAATAGACAAGTGACCCATGAACCTTGGTCCAACTTTTATCATAAGAAACAACCTTCCAACTCTACTACTATTATTTACCTTTGCTGCAATTTAATATTTTAAAAACACAAAAAATACGTTCTTCCTTGCAAACACAAACAAAACACAAAAGACCTTTTTATTTTTGCATTACTTTACTGGCATATTTTATTACTATTTTTACTTTATTTGTTATAATCATTATTTCATATTACTAATACGAAACCTTGTGCTTGACAACCACATGGTAGAGTTGGGGTGATAAGGAAAAAACTTTTTTTGTAGATTGCTTGAGAGGAGAATGAAATGATACTCTTTGCCAATTCTCTGAGAGTTCGATATAAACCCTTGAGTCACCCTTGTGGAGAAAAGACGCTTGCTACAACACTCTGCACTTGGAGTCCCAACGAGTTGATACACACGGAGTTGTTGCCGCCACATATCATTTAATAAAGACAGAGAGTGTTATTGTATCTTCATACTAAATTAGTCACGATCTGAATGACTAGAAGGCAGAGCCATAGCATGGCTAGTGGCGGAGCTAGAGACCCGATGATCGGGGTGCACAGTGGTGCCCCAGCTGCTAAAAAATATGTTTTAGGGATGGCACACATGGTGAAAAAATGCTATTTTACAGAGGATTTTGTTTTCACCCGGTATCATGTGCACCCCAAGCACACCCTTGGACCCGCCACTGAGCACTACCGGAGCCCCGCGGAAGCAGCCACAGCGGCGCTCGGCGCCCTGCATGGTTTCTTGGATTCGTGGCCGCCTCATACGGTATGGCGACGGTGGCCAAGGGCACACTTCGCCATGGCCAACCCCTCGTGAACCTCCGGAATGCCCGCATTCACGCTGCCTACGTGTGGCTATGCCAGCGGTGTCGTCCGGCTCGTATCTCTGAGGTGCACCGGCGTCGCCACCAGACTTTTAAATATTCAGACCGTGCTAACTGCGCCACCGAAGCGCCAACTCGAACGGAATCCCGCTAACTGACCGAGACCGTCTGAATCTGATCCCAGAACAGGCCCAACTGGGCATTGCAAAGACAACGTCTGGGTCCCTGTCGCGCGTTCCCTTCTCCGAACGGGCACTCTCGTCAGTGACGCATCCGCTAGACCAGCCCCCTCCATGCGCACACACACCCGATTCATATCTCGCCCGTTGATAGAGGGAGCATTGAGTGTTGAGTTGACTAGCAAATGTGCTTCATTATTCAGATACTGGTATTTCTTAAACATTATTGGTGCTCTATTATTTAGTTGATCCGTTTTCGTCTCCATTTTGTTTTTCTTTGTTGCCTTTCGGGCGTGTGTGTGCTGCTGTCCCAGCATCTTGTTTCGTTTTGAGTCTTTCTTTTGGGTGTTGTGCTGTCTGGCCCAGCAGCGGTCTCACATGTGGTTGCTATATTAATATAACTGGGTGTATGCCTGTTTCGAGGAGCGAGAGGAGAAGTGGATAAATGGAGCATTGCGTGTTGAGTTGACTAGCAAATGTGCTTTATTATTCATTATTCAGATAATGGTATGTCTTAAACATTAATGGTGCTCCAATATTGAGATACTCCCGGAATAAGTAAGTAAGTTATTCCCCAGGATCGAGGTTGTACGCGTCTAGCAGGTGAGGTTGCCCCCGGGGTCGACGCCGAGCTGGCGGCAGTAGTCCTGGTAGTATCCGACCCTGGCGTTCATCTGCGCGGTGTTCTTGCCATCGCACTCCACGGCACCGTTGATGGCCCTTGTGGTGGCGCCGAAGCCCTGCGACAACACCCCGTGCACGTTGGTCATCCAGTACCACAGCGCCGTCTTGAAGGCCACCTCGGCGTCTTGCGCCACCTTTTGCGGGTTGTTCAGCCCGTCGAAGCCGATGCTCTGCCCCGCCGCCCCGTAGTTGTAGTTCCACGTGATCTGCAGCGGCCCGCGCCCATAGTAGGTAGCCCCTGATGCGCACGGCCACTGGGTGAACGACGGGTCGCAGTAGTTGTGGCTCGCGCCGTTGATCTCCTCGATGTAGCAGAAGTCTGTGCATATATTGTTAATACATGCAAGAATGTGTTCCAACTAATTTGTTATTTGGATATGATGAGAAGTAGCTTACGTCCGGTCTCGTGCGTGACGTGGGCGAAGAAGGCGGCGATCTCGCGCTTGGCGGCGTCGGAACTTCCCGACGCGAATTGGGAGTAGGAACCAGCGGCGTTCAGCAACGCCTGGCGTGTGTAGAAGATCTTGCCTGCGCAGCCGCTGCTGGACTGGGACTTGATTCCGTTGAAGAAAGCATCTGTGACGATGCTGCCCACACCTCCGCTTCCGCTTCCGGTGCATGGTCCGGACTGGCACCCGTCGCCGCAGTACGCGGCGGTGGTTCCGCAGTAACCGTATTTGCTGCAGCAGAAGCCCGACTGGCAGCCGCAGTTCTGCGCGGCCGCTGGGCCAGCGGCGGAGAGAAGTGCTGCCGCTAGCCAAAGAGCCACGAACGTGAACACCGCCATCGGTGAGTTCGCCATACCGGAGTAGTTCAGGTCACCGGTGATGTGTTTGCAGGCTTGAAGCTTGCTACGAGGTGGTGGTGTGATTGAAATACCACGGCAGTGGCGCGGTTTATATAGGGTAGCTAACAGGGCGTACGTGGAAGTTGGACTTGGTCTACTAGAATAATTCTAGGTCGTATTTGTACAACGGCGTCGCTTAGTCGCGCACAAGCAAGTGGAATTCCAACGGAATCGGGGCGTGCAAGTCGTTGCTTCCAGCTGTTTCCTTGTCTTGCTCTTGTATCCATGACCATGACAGTGCCATCACACGCCCGGCACGTACGTGTGTCCACGGACGAGCATGCATGTGCGAATTTTTCTTGGCACATTCCACAAGTAACATCAGTGGAGAACCTAGAAAGGGAGACTCGGTTGTCAACTTGTGTGGAAGAGCCTTCACATTTTCAGGGGAAAAAATCTCCGCGGATTGCGGCCAGAACTGAACACAGAGATTGGGCTAGAAGATGAAAAAAAAATTTGAAAAAAGTTTTTTTCGAGGGTAAAAGGATTGCATTAATCAAATGACAATGTTGTGTATCAATTAATTGATAAACTGTCCATACAATCTTGCAAGACAAAATCCTTCACACACATCAGTAGAGAACCGGACCTTTACTTCCGGCCCGTAAGGGGCTTTTGTCCCGGTTTTTGAACCGGAACTGGAGAAGCGGGACTAAATGCCCATGCATTAGTCCCGACACTATTACCAGCCGGGACCAATGGTGTCCACGTGGCCGCCGTTGCGCGCGCGGGGTGCCCCATTAGTCCCGGTTCCTATTACGGACCGGGACAAATGGTTTCCTGCCGCGACAGCATTTTAGGCATTTTCTCTGCCGCGACAGAGAATTCATTTTGTATCCTTTTATTTATTTCTTTTTCATTTTAAAATAGTTTTCGAATATTTCTACGCTACCACATACCGTATACGTTCGTGCATATATAAGATAACTTGTCTTAAGATCGAGCATACAAATATATACATGATAGTTATATGGAGATCACAATTACCGGGACTAGATCCCATCTATTCAATTACACGGCCGGGGATCATCGGTAGCGCCTATTCATACTAAATTCCCAGGCATCATCTACATCTCGTTCAACAAGAATCCTGCCAATTCCTAGTACGCATTGCTCTGGTAGGAGCTGATCCCAAATGCTCTCGAACTATATAAGAAAAGGAGATCAATATGAATATCAATCATGATAACAAAAAGTGATGGTAATAAAATAATGTTATGAATGTATTGCTTATATCGACTCTATAATCTTTGTGCTCAGTGGTAAACGTGCGAATGAACTCGCAAACGTAGAATCCACATATATTCGTCCCTGGTGGCTGCCTCGCGCACTTTACAAGAATAGAATTCGATCAAAATAATAATCTAGCATCATAATTATATTGAAACTAGAAGTAAAGAGATGCGCAGATATATCACGCACTACTTACCGAGACCGGCTTAAACATCAGCTTCTCACTAAAGTCACCCGTAACCACACTCTTGAACAGGTTCCAAACCCTGCCCGATAAAGAAAATGGATGAATGAGTTATTTATTACTTGATATCTCAGGAAATCAAAGAAAGAGACCGATATAGCGCGAAAATTACCTCTGGAGCACGTCCTGCATGTCCCTAAACTCTTTTAGGTGTCTTTTTAATGGGTCCATGACTTCAACTATTCCCTTATCAAGTTGAATGTTTAGCAGAATCCAATGGAACCTGCACACGTTTATATATACATCAGTAACTCATACATTACACTTAACATCGAGTAAGCAAAAGTGAATGTGTACAACAGAGTAAGACCCTCACTTGAAATTGTAAGAAAACAGTATGTGGTCACAGAAATTTTGCTCCGTTAGAAATCTTAGAAGGTTCTCTTGTGTCTCCTCAGGATTATCTGTTAGCGTCTTTCTATGTATTTTATCTGGGTCAATGAACCCAACACTATAGAGTGACTTTCTTTTACATTCCTGGATCTTAATTCTGCATAATAATAGAGTACAAAAGGATATAATAAGGATAATTACATGCAATGAACTGAACAACTGAACAACTTATATGTAGACAATGAATTCAACAACTTACAGACAATAGCAACTCATGAGAGATTTGTCGAGGGCGTCAAAATTGTATAACTGGAAGAGTTCTAGAAACTCAACATGGACCTCTTCAGCTCGGAAGTAGTACTCATGTGGGACTTTCACCACGATCATTATTCTGTCCTCCTTTACGGCTCTCAAGCACCTTTATGTAAACTCCGCATTTGTGTTGGCAGTTGTTGGAACTGCTCATCGCTGACCAGAGACATCCCTGGGACATATGTACGGACAACATAAGCCTTGGGTAAATTGTCGTCTTGGGAACCTAGCAATTCAGCAACACTCACACCCATAGAGGCCGCCCACTTTGCAGCTTCTTCCATATCCTGCTGGGGAATGTCTTTGGATAACACCCTGAGGGGTGGGATCGATTGTTTGGCATGTTTCCTGAGCTGGGGAACGTACCTTCTTTTCCCGCTTGCTTTGCTCCCGCTTGGATTGTTTGCACTTGGTTTGTTTGCACTTTTACTTGATTTGCTCCCGCTTGCACTTTTACTTGATTTGCTCTTCTTCACTTCCTTCTGAAGTGTGTGTAGATAGTCATCTGGCTTATGGTGCAACTCATATTGCGATTTTGTGTTCATAAAACCAAGTGCATACACTTTTTTCTTCTCGGTGTATACCGGGGCGGGCTTGGGTTTCTTCTTTTGAAAATGCGCATCACATTGGGCCTTTACAATCGCTGGGTTTTCCTCGTTAGTATGATCATAAGGTCTGATGGGAAGATTCTTATGAGGTACTCTTGGGAGGAGCGACATTTATTGTTCTGGACTGCTGCGTTAGTTAGTACTCATCGACGGGGCACGCTTTCGCTTATTGTCCTTAGTGGGCAGCAAAGACGGCTGACCCTGCAGCGGAGATCAAGATGGACTCGCACTATGGTGGTCGTAGTCATGGAGTGGGCTTCTTGGAGGTGAAGGTGACATGTGACGACTCGGAGGCGGTGTTGGCCTTGGCGAGCCTGGAAGCTTGATGTTGTTCTTGTCCCATAGAATGATACTAGCCAGTACTTCTCCGAGTGTCCTCTCACCTTCAGGTCTAGGGATGTCAAGCTCCATTGAGTCAAACCCCGTTGCGATTTCATCCACCCCGACTTTAGCATAGCCAGCTGGAATCTCACGGCCATGCCAGCGTGCGTCAGGTGGACAAGGTAAAGAACATCTGACCGCCACCTTAAGGATATGTTCTTCACCTTCTGATGGAGCTCACAAGATATCTGCTCTTTGATTCCATCCACAGGGTAACCAGGACTGCCATCTATCATCGGTGCATCATCAGACGGGACCGCCGATTCAGCCACACTGCTTCTCCGCTGAGATGGGCCGGCGGTAATATCGAGTGCAGGGTCTTGCAGGCGTGCTACTCTTCTAAGTTTGTCAATCTGCTGCTATTGGTTATCAATTCTTCCTAGCAACTGGTTAAACTTGTCTCCCTCCTCCTCCTGCCACCGCCTCGTTGCTCTCTCTCGGCTTCTATAAGTATCTTTGTCTTTGGGAAACCCCATCTTCCATGTATAACTAGGGCCAAGGCCTCGTACTCGTCCTCCATGTTCGTCATTCCCGAGGACCTTTGTCAGCAAGTCTTTCTCTCTATCGGGACGGAACTTTGTTTTCCCCTCTTTAATTTCTTTCACCACTGTCTTCCATGTCTCCCGGGGTATTCTAATCGTGTCACTGCAAATAAGGTCCCATGTATTAACGTCATACTCACTCCCATTCCCAAGGAACCAATTTCTTGCCCTCAAATCACATTCTTCGCGTATTGGTCCTAGAGTGATCCCTTTAGCAAGCAGCCCACTCTCTTTAGCATCCCACTTTGGCATGGTAGTCGCGTAGCCCCTAGCCCCAGGTGATGGTGATATTTATTCTTCGTGGCATTTATATTTTTTTTCTAACTTTTTCTTAGCAGGTTCTGAATCCTTGTACTTCACAAATGCATCCCAGTAAGGCTATTGCTTCGTTAGATAGACTTCAAATTTTGGAGAAGTCTTCTTCTTTAGATAGTTTTGCCATAATGCTTTCTTCTAGTTCTTGATTAGTTCAACCATCTTCGTAAGAGTCCACTGCTTGACTTTCTTCCTCAATGCAGCTATGTCAGCATCATCCTCATATTCTGGCAGGGTGAAATGTGACATGAAGTCATTCCAAAGACCCTCTTTGCACATGTCGTTGTCATACTCACTCTCTTCCGCCCCTTTGGTCTTATTCCACTCTCGAACGGTGATTGGTATGCGATCCCTAACCATAACTCCACATTGTTGTACAAATATACTTTTAGCCTTTTCGGGTTCAAACGGTTCGCCCTGTGGTGATACCACTGTAATTTTATAACGCGTAGATACATTCAACTTTTTGGTCGAGCCTCGTTTGGAATACTTTTTTCTTGATGTGGAGGCCTAAGAGAAGAAAATTCATCAATTTATATATGTACAACTCAATTAATGCATCTACTGATCACTAGACTTCATATATATACCTCGCCGGACTTCGTTAAGGGTCCACCGGAGCCATCGGCTTCTCCATCATCAGAGTCGTCGGTTTCTCCATCATCGGAGCCATTAGCTTCTCCCTCAATTCGGTCGACCTCCTCACCCTCGCCGGAGGGGTTCAGATACATCGATGGAGATTTGGGTGGATGAACATGGGGGCGTCGTTGATCATATTCTCGAGAATTTCTTCCTGTGCTAGGTCTCTCTGGATTGGATCCATAGTTTTTTGCCAAATGCACACAATATCATTTTAGCATACAGTATTGCTACATAAAATAATACTAAACAATAATATGTACACCTGATTTGCTACAATAATACTAAACAATACAAAATTCTAGTGATGCCTCGCATGGGACCCGTGTCCATTCGCCCAACATACCTCTATAAACCCCCCCGACCTGCACCCATAACCCTAACACTGGTTGCCCGCGAGCACCACCACCCTAACCCTAAGTCCGGTCGTCCGCGAGCACGACCACCCTAACCCTAACTCCGGTCGCCCGCGAGCACCACTCTATATTATATTATACTAGAAACCCCCCAACCTGCACCCACCACCCTAACCCTAAGTCCGGTCGCCCGCGAGCACCACCACCCTAACCCTAAGATCGGTCGCCCGCGAGCACCACCACCCTAACCCTAACTCCGGTTGCCCGCGAGCACCACCACCCTAACTGGCGAGGGGTAACCTCGGCAATGTCCATGGTGAAGGACTTAGGGTTTCGCGGAAAAGAGAACGCTGGGGATTTCGTCGGATGTCAGGAAAACAATGGAGTCAAAGTCACCTGAATATTTGGGAATCGCACTACTACAAGTTGCCTGAGAGTTTTTGTGGTACCCTCGCTTGGACTTCTCCCGTCCCATATATAATAGGCCGGGTCTCAAAGCTGTATGCGGATAGGTTTCATATACGCGTAATTAAAACACCAATATAATGTCGGTTCACACTCACTTTCCTAATACAATCAAAGTCTTTATCGGCTATTTCCTTGAGCCATCATCAGAAGTCTCCATGGGCCGGAAGCCTTTTACCCAGTATAGGGTAGCACATCATAAGCATCCGAGTAATCATACCTATGTCACTAACCCTAACTCCAGTCGCCCTAACCCTATATATTACACTATACACTATATATTAATAATAACATGGAAGGCAAAAATAGTAATAATAACATATATACTATATACTACACTATATATTAATAATAACATATAAGAAAAAATAGTAATAATAACATATATACTATATATATACTACACTATATTGTAATAATAACATATAAGAAAAAATAGTAATTATAACATATATACTATATACTACACTATATATTAGTAATAACATATAAGAAAAAATTAGTAATAATAACATATATACTATATATACTACACTATATTGTATTAATAACATATAAGAAAAAAATAGTAATAATAACATATATACTATATATATACTACACTATATTGTAATAATAACATATAAGAAAAAAATTAGTAATAATAACATATATACTATATACTACACTATATAGTAATAATAACATATAAAAACATATAAGAAATAAAAAAATAGAAGTGGTCGGAAGGGCGCCGCCGGCCGGGCTCGCGCGCACATAGTGGTCGGCGTTGCCGCCGGCGTGCTCGCTCGCAGTGGCCGGTGCCGCTGCCGATGCTGGACGGGGTAGGGGGTACCTGGCCGGCAGAGACGGATGCGCGCGGTGGCTGGAGGAAGTGGCGTGGCCGGAGAGGGGGTGAAGCGCGGTGCGGCGGCGGCGCGGATGGCCAGAGAGGCGGCGCGGCCGGAGAATCTTTTGGGCAGCCTGTCGGCGTCGTCGTCCTCACGTGCTTCCCTGCTGGAGTGAGATGGAGATTGGGATTTGGGGGAGTGAAGGGGTGCGTAATATAAGGGGAAGGACCTTTAGTACCGGTCCGTGGCACGGGCCCATACTAAAGGGTCTTTAGTCCCGACTCGTGCCACGGACCGGGACTAAAGTTATGACCTTTAGTCCCGGCGTGTGCCACGGTCCGGGACTAAAGGGTTTTCGGCACCAGCCCACAGGGCGCGCGCCAACCGCACCCATTTAGTCCCGGGTCGTGCCACGTCACGAGACTAAACGTCTCTTTTAAAAAAATTACTACAAACTCTATTTCCCGCCTTATTGCATACAATGTTATTAAATAAACTAGCATATATCAATATTATTAAATCTGATGAAACTTACAATATTTTAGGGTTTACGATTGTGGTTTTGGGTTTAGGGTTTAGGGTTTAGGGTTTTGGGTTTTGGGTTTAGGGTTCTAGGGTTTAGGGTTCTAGGATTTAGGGTTTAGGGTTTAGGTTTTAGGGTTCTAGGGTCTAACTATTAAAACTAGTAACAAGGATTAAAGATATTTCGGGATCCTTAAGTCCTGGTTGGAGCCAATAACTAGGACTTAAGATATTTGCTGCCCTTCTAAGAGCCGTCAAGCAACGCATCATGCTTTCCCACCATTTCCCTCTATATCTAGCTAGGCCAACCACAATGGCCATCCACACATCCACAAGTTCCCCTCTCACAATAATGGACACCGTATACTGGGCCATTCTGACCCTAGAGGAGACCGAGGCACTGTGGTCCTCTAGTTACCCATGCCCGCCAGGCTACCGGTTGCCCGCCGACTAGATGCTGAGCGCTGGAGGAGTTCCTGTCCCTCCTATGGCTCAAGATTCCACCCTCCAGGCGGCCATCACGAACCACTGCTACCTCGAGCTCACGCTAGAGCAACAGATGGATCCCCATTAGGATCCCGACAACTACAACACCTAGAATGCCTTCTTTGCTAACCGGCGTGAAAGGGAGCTCACTAGGTAAGAGGGTCACAGCACGCCCCTGTTGTGGGCAAACCAGACTATCGTCGGTGTGATGCGCAACATCGCCTAGGGAGATCATCCTCGCCTGCGGTGCCCGTACTTTGACCCTCCACAGAGCCACAAGAAGGGTGGCGGTGGTGAAGGCTGTGGGCTAGGCGGCGGCGTAATCCAAGAGCCCCTCCCTCGCGCGTCGTGAATCCGAGGCCGGAGTGGCAGGTACCCCCGGAATATGCCCCGGCTAGGCTTAGGATCCATCCGCGTGCGCCTAGCAACGACGACGATGACGACAAAGAAGAAGACAACCCTAAAGCTATGTACTCTAGGGCTAGACATGAGTATGGCGAACAATGTTGCAGGAGGAAGTTTTCCTTTTCGTCCATCAGAAAAGCCATTTTCCATTTTCCGAGCACCAAAAATGGGGCGTTTTGTGAAGCAACCACCAAAATTCTGTTTCAAAATGCTACCACCCCATTTTTCAAAAATACTAGAACACCTTACATGGATGATCTCCCAACCAAGAGATCTCAAACCTTTCCGTACTTCCCGGGTGAAAAAGACAAATGTCTGCCGAATTGGTAGGAAGTGGGTCCGGTTTGAACTACAAGTACATGATCTAACGCTCATGATTTAAAAAAAAATCATTTTTAGACTCACAATATGATGTTTCTTCAGAGATCCAATGCAAGTTTTAATAAGGCTCATCCCCTATCTTCATGCCCGCCGTTTTGACCATAGTTTGAAACGGAAAATATTTGAAACATGCATAAGAAATTCAAAAATGGTCCAAACAATGTAAATCCTTCGTGTGGTGTCATATTATGTGACATAGTTGCAAGAAAAATACAAAACTTGGTATATTTATTATGTCTCAAAAAAACCTTCACAAAATGACCTATCATGTTCAAGGTTTCATGGCTTCGGTCCAAATGACGAATGTTATGTGCAGAATCGCGACATAGTTTGTGATATTGTGCCCATATTGTGCATGCATATGCATCTTGGGATGGCAAACAATGTTGTAGGAGGAAATTTTCCTTTTCATCCATCAGAAAAGCTATTTTCCTTTTTCCGAGTGCCAAAAACGGGGCGTTTTGTGAAGCAACCACCAAAATGCCGTTTCAAAATGCTACCACCCTATTTTTCAAAAATACTAGAACATCTTACATGTAATATCTCCCAACCGGGAGATCTCAAACCTTTCTGTACTTCTCGGGTGAAAAAGACAAATGTCTGCTGAATCAGTAGGAAGTGGGTCCGATTTGAACTACAGGTACATGATCTAATGCTCATGATTTTTAGAAAAAATCATTTTATACTCACAATATGACGTTTCTTCAGAGATCCAATACAAGTTTTAACGAGGCTCATCCCCTATCTTCATGCCCTCTGTTTTGACCATAGTTTGAAATAGGCATAAGAAATTCAAAAACGGTCCGAACAATGTAAATCCTTCGCGTGGTGTCATATTATGTGACATAGTTGCAAAGAAAAATACCAAACTTGCCTCATCCTCTATGTTCAAAACAATATTGCATAGATTTATTACATAAAAGGTTTAATACATTAATACACATCACCAACATCCCTATCTAGTGTTGTGGTTTTCTTCTACGCCATAGCCATGGAGAATCTTCATCTTCTAACAGGATGCTTGGTTCAGTTTTCACTTTGAAGGGCAGAATTTCATGAAACTTATTATGATCTTCTGATATGTCTGTCTTGTCATCCACTCCCATGATGTTTCTTTTCCCTGAAAGAACTATCTGGCGCTTTGGCTAATCGGACGATGTATTCTTTTGCTAATTTGTTTTTCTCGGTTTGGTAGACATGTCCTTTACATAGAAAACCCGAGCCACATTGTTGGCTAGGACGAATGTGTAGGGGTTCGCGTATGAAAACAATAAAATTTTACCCTACGCCCCTGAAACCCTGATGCTGTCAGGACCTATCTATTAGTAATACAGTAATGGGAGGGGTTTTCACGAACTTACCCTCGAAGACTAAAAAGTGTTGTCAATGCTCAGGAGAGCGTGGTTGATGTAGACGATCTAAAGCCGACCTCAAGGTCTTGTTGAAGTCCTCGCGGTCCTGTGGCTCCAATGACTCCTAGTGCCCCAAGTGTGACACCTCGCGGTGAGTTACACATGTCCGATGCCTAGCGATGACTCCCGCTTCCCTGATCCAACAGCAGTTGTGGAAGTAGAGCTCCTGGATCCGAATCCTGCAGCGCGACGGCGCTCCGCGGTGAAGATGTCTCTCATTCACGCAGTACAAACTTGGGACCACGGTCATGGGAGAGAGAGAGAAATATCAATTGGAGGTCTCCCCAAAAGTGAGGAAACCTTTATTGAATATTGTGTATATTTTTCTGGTAAAAATACCCACTATATATAGGGGCAGGGGAGGTAATATGTCCCTCAAAGTCCCGAGGTGGGACTAAAGGAGGGGAGAGGAGGGGCACCCGCTGGCTAGCCCTGGTAGGCCCCATGCGTGGGAGGGGGGCTAGGCCCAGCCAGGCACCCCTTCCCTTTCTCTCCTCTTGCCTTTCCCTCATGGGCCCTTGTCCCTCCGGAATTGGCCCATTAAGCCTTTTTGACCTTTAATTGATTTCTCTTTTATTAAATAATTATGAATAAATGATTAAATCAATATTTAACATTCATTCACATATTATTTAATCTCCGTGGCTATGGAACACCTTCCACCTCCACTCCGGACATCCTATGGACTTACCGAAACCCTCCCGGTTTTCTCTCTTCTCTTCTTCGGTGATTCTACCGATCCTGTAAACACTGTCTAAGCATCATCAAGCCCTTAAGCATGATACCCAACGGTTCGGGAACACTCTAGACATGGTCGGGACACTCCCGTACCAATGATCGACAGAGGGACCTAGATGGCCATGTGACGCCTGTGCATTCCACGAAGATCGTTCATCCTTTGAACCGAGACAATAGCGTCTTATTCCTTTTGTCTCTCGATACTTGCATTACCCGAGATCTTATCAATGACATCACCATGTTTTGTTCAATATCGTTACTGAACAATGCTACTTAATTCGTTTCGACAAGTGATATCCCCGTGATCAAATCACATGATGCGCAGCTATTGGATACAACTTCTCCGAGTGGGCCCTTGAGTATATTTTTGTCACATGGATGGACAAATCCTGCTCTTGACGTATATTTCCTCTACGGTTCCTCCAAATACCTGAACACGCCTTTATGATCACTCTGTCATAAGTGACGTTTGATGCTATCTAAGCATTCTCGGGAGACAGTGATTGATATAGTCTCACGGTCTAAGGAATAGTCTACGAGGTCTATTCTAATCATCGTAACTTGAACTTTGTGACATGATCGGGTCACGATGTTTAGGTTGGGTATTGGTCATCATCTTATTCTCAGAATGATTTGACTCCATTTCCAACTGGCATAAATGCCACATGATCAGGAAACCTTGATCATCTATTAAACAATGAACCAGTGACTAGAGTTTCACCGGGAACCCCTGGTTGTTTATATATCACACGTGTATTGACATTTCCTTTCAATACAATTATAGCATGATATAAAACTTAATCATAAACTTTATCAAATATGATAATAATCGTTATTATTATTTGTCTCTAGGGCATATTTCCAATAGTCTCCCACTTGCACTAGAGTACAAATAAACTACCTGCATTTGTTCTTAATCATTGGCACCATATATCCCGGTACCCTAAATATGCTTACTCATGGAAGAGGTTCAGTCTTGGGTCTGTGCTTTACAGTCCCAAATCCTTTGCAACTTACTAATGTCACCTTGATTGACATTAGTACTTTATCATCACATGATAACATATTTGTGTATGCATAATCGTTATGGCAGCAGAACGAGGCCGGATTCCAGAGCCTACAGTGACGTTAGATCAACCTCGGGGGCTTTCTCATGGGCAATGTGCCCTCGGACACATCATTCTACGTTAAAAGCGAACTAGCCCCACCATAACATTATACATCACCTTATATGGTACCCTTATCTATTATAAATGTAATTATTGAAACACTAGTGCACCCTGTGCAACTTTCGATGTTTTCGTTCACCTCGCTTCCTACTTGACTTTAGTTTATATTATCGATACAGGAGTTTCCAACATATTCCCTTATAACATAACCCTTTATGCTTTAAGATATGCCATCCTTTATGGATTTAGAAAACATGTTTGCAATTCTCTATTAGACACTGCGGACAAATTTAGCTCAACATTCCGTGATTCAAACTTAATCACTTTTCAAACGTTCATTCTTGGATCATATATTATGTTAAGTTATTTTCATGGGTTTGTAAGATAGAACCTATGTCTCAACATAGTGGATGATGGTCATCCTTTTTTTTACTTTCCTTCAACCATCGATGTTAGACTTATTTCTATTCCTAATTTGAGTTATCAAGGACCAGTTCCTTAATTAACTTCTATTCCGAAACTCTTTTAAGAATCCTTTAAGGAATACTACATAATATCATAATATACCTATTATCAACTTCTACTCCCTATAAATCTTTATTTATCAGTACTTGCGCTTTTATTCTTAATGTGTCGTATACACACTTAAGAATCATTCTTTTAAGCTCCCATTCAAAATATGTTCCTAACATTTTTGAGTACTAGTCACTACTCATACTCAACATATGTTCCTACATATTTGAATCTGAGACTTATTTTGCTCCCACTCAAAAATGTGTTCCCGACACATTTGAGTTCGAGACTTACATTGCTCCCACTCAAAAATATGTCATTCACATATTGTTTTAGGAAGACTTTCATATCTCCCACTCAATTTCATGCAAATTGCATATCCACTCACTATTTTTGAACGACTTCAAAATACTTTGATCAAATATCAAACTTGGAGATTCACTATGAGACACTAGTATTTTACTACTTTTAAATCCACCAAACTTTCAGCACACTTGAATCAAATTCATTTGAATTTGTCTAATACTTGAAAAATTGTTCTTTTGTCATTCACCCCCTTTCCCACTATGGCTTTGCAGTCGTTTGGGAAAATTCAAGTAACCCCTTTACTTGTAAGATTCAACAACGAATTGCTTTCTAATCTTAAGTGAATTTTATCTTTAGGATTTCTCATAATTTTAGTTCACCATTATTTCCTTAGTAGTTCGTAGGTATGTCATATTCCCGTAATCATGTCAAATGATTCACAAATATCTCCATACAAGATGTGGAGTATATTTTGAATCCTACTTTGTGTAGTGAAAACACCAGTGGGGAAAACACAATGATCACTATCATTGATTCTTTCCTTTGTGAAGAGTATCATTCAGGACCGCTTTCTATTCCGCTTCTCAACACTCTGATGCAGGGTTTTGAATCTTCATCGTGTTTTTTTACTATCTTCCATTTGCTCCATAATCGAGAAATACGACTGAATGTGAAACTTTCTCGAGAATGCACAAAAAATCCAAGCAATACTAGTTTTGCTTTCCTTTTGGTTCTAGCTATGGCTATTGTATCCATAATTTCCGATGAATAATCTTTTAGGACATTCGATATTGTTTTGGTTATATCGAATAACCCCAAAACTTCCATGACGATCCATACAATATATGATGCCGATGATATGGGCACGAAGGAGGAGGTGACGCCCAACTTCAGGACTCCACCAACTAGGCGTGGATGATGCGGGCGTTCCATTGAAGATTGGCACACTAGGATATCCTACGATATGTAATGATAAGTCTAAGGTCGTGTCAATTGTTGCTGCTATGTTATTGAGTCTAAGTCCAGGTTTGTGTGTGTTCGGTTTGGGCCTATCCAACCGAACTAGAGTCGAGTCATGGCCCAACTAGTGGGGCGCCCCAGCCCTCATATAAGGTGCTAGTCGAGTTAGGGTTTAGGGAGTTCAGTTGTTTAGTCTAAAAACTATATTGTGCTCCACCGTGTATCATCCCTCCGGGGACAGCGATACCGTTTATCAGATTCTTATAGAGATTGTTGCGAAGGTTCTTGTGTTCATCAAGGATTGTCGTGCTCAGGTGTGAGGAGTGGCGATCTTCATCATGTTACATGCTGGATTGATTCCTCTTCTTCAGGTGAGGTTCATCGCGTTATTGGAAGAATTCCTATCCGGGTTACTCGCTGTGAAAGATCGGGACAAAACTCAAGGATCATCAGCTTGATCCGTATCATGTGGTATTAGAGCTCTCATTGTTCAAGTAACATGATGAAGATCACCATGCATCAAACCTGAGCACGACAATCCTTGATGAACAAAAGAACCTCCGCAGCAATCTCTATAAGAATCTGATAAACGGTATCGCCGTCCCTGGAGGGATGATACATGGTGGAGCACAATATAGTTTTTAGACTAAACAACTGAACTCCCTAAACCCTAAATCGGCCGGCACCTTATATGAGGGCTGGGGCGCCCTACTAGTTGGGCCACGACTCGACTCTAGTTCGCTTGGACAGGACTAAACTGAACACACACAAACCTAGACTTAGACTCAATAACATAGCAGCAACAATTGACACGACCTTAGACTTATCATTACATATCGTAGGATGTCCTAGTGTGCCAATCTTCAATGGAACACCCGCATCATCCACGCTTAGTTGGTGGAGTCCTAAAGTTGGGCGTCACCTCCTCCTTTGTGCCCATATCAACCGATCTCACGAATTCCTATGGTTCACTATATATTCTAATTGAGTGCTGACTATTTCTAACTAATGGCCTTTTACATCTATACTACAACGATTTATTTGGCGCCATCTATTCACCCACTTGATATCAAATATCATATTGTGATGCTTTGCATTTTGACATTTTAAATGCATTGCATTCCAAAATTTTCTTTATGCCAACTTTACAAAGTCGAATTTCATTACCATTGATCAAATCGTAGTAATTAGATTCTCTTTCATCTTTAATACCCTTTGTTGAGGAAATGCTCTGATCATATCAAATAGTTTCATACTCATGTTTCCTTTGGTAAACTTCTTTACAAAATTTAAACAATCATATAATGATAATCACCATTTTGTTAAACCACAATACATCGAATATGTGTTCTCTTTTTAACAATTCATCAAACACTTTGTATTCAAGTAATACACGGTGCTTAAGTTATTTTGCCCAACCTAGGCATGATTCATATGTGACAAGAAAACAAGTGTCTTCCACAATTATCAATATAACTTTGAATTTAAACAATGGTTTCATTCAGTAATGAATATATCATTAAGTTGGGTAATTCACATTTCAATATTTTACAAATGTTCATGTATTATCAATTAGTTTCAACAACAAGGATAATTCACATATAATCAAACAAGATATGAACACGAATAGAAATCATTCATAAAAGTGGAACAACTGTTTGTTACAAACTCATATGAATAACCGTCTCACAAAGTGTGAGACACACTAATGAAGTTCACATATCCATCGATCACAATAACTACCCAAAAACATAAACTAAGTGATAAATGTTGAGGGATAGTGTCGTTGGCCATCATCATCATGCTCACCATCAACACGCAACATCACCTCCTCTCCAGCAAGCACCTCTCATGCAGAAGGACCTGTTTTCAGCAAAACAGAACAAGTATCAAATATACTTAACACTTCAACATGTGTTTGCAACATTATAACATTTATAAAACTGTATATCAAATATATACCTTTGTCATTGATGACCTTAGTGACAATGGATTCAACCATCACATCCCTGAAATGTGATATGAACTCGTGGAAATCCCGTGTTTCCACGTCGCCTCTCATAATGCAAATCCTAGGAAGTGCTTGGTAGCTTGGTGGCAGCGATCGTAGCACAACGCCATTTGCAAAAGCGCTCATCATCCAGCTGTCTAGGAAGTATACATGCCTCATGTACGCATCATGCATGTGGTCCAAGTGGTATTCAAGTGAAGAGTTCTCTTCCATCTTAATGGAGAGGAAATCTCCCATCAGCTCATGCTCCCATATGCGTGCTTGTTCCACGAAATGTGTCCTAAGCTGTACCATTACCGTACGAGGGTCAACATTACCCACGACTGGCCATAGCTCATCCACCATCCCGAAACGCATCGTCACTGATATGAAGGAGGCCATCTCATGATGGTAATGGTGGTTTTCCCGCTGCTCTGGGTCTCTAAGTCATTGGGTTTATCCTAATCCATCTTGGTGAGTATATAGTCAACCATGTCATTTTTGCTAAGGAGAACGTGGAGATGCGCAACCCACATGAGGAAGTTTGATCCGTCTATCCTGATATTCTCTCCATCTAACCAATCGTCAACTGGAAGGTAGCATCGGGGAGAACCATTTTCTACATTTATAATTACAAAAAGGAATTTAGACTAAGTTTATAATTAAATGAGTTAATGTAACAACTCCACTAAGAAACACCTATCCCCTGAAGGGTTCTAGTGATAACACGACCCATTTTCCCCACATATCCCCCGATCGTCATGACCATTAATGTGGGTTCTAGGGTGGACGCTAAACGTCGGTCACATCATTCATGCGACTCGTGCTCGATCTTTCCACCATTTGCGTTCCGAGGCCATGTCTACACATGCTAGGCTCGCCAACTCAACCTTAGTGTATTCGCTGTGCAACATGGCTTACACCCACAGTATGTGAATGTAGATATGTATGACACCCGATCATCACGGCGCTGCCTCATACAGAAGAACTTTCTTGGTGGTGCACACTAAGGGGGAACACAATCATTGGTAATTTTTAACAGGGATCATCTTATTAGGCTACCGTCGAGTATCTAAACTATCACATAATAAGATATACAAACAATAACATTGAATGTAAATGCGATGTGATATGGTCCTTCACATCGTGATCTCCATCCAGCGTCACCGGATTCCGGCGCCAGGGTTCCAGCACCGTAGACACCAGGGTACCGGTGCCTTTTCGGCGTGGTAGTCCATCACCTCCATGACTATCTACTACTTCGCAACACAAGGTAATCACTTTAACTTTGCCACAACCATATCACAAAGCAACTCCCCCTGCAAAACAAAGTTAGACGCCTCTACTTTATCTTTGCATGTTTTACGTGGTTGAATGGGCTTTTGCACAAGAACCATTCTTACCTACGAATTTTGACCACAACGCTGATCAAGTAGTTGTCTATACTATACCCCTTTCGGGGCCCTCCGTTGCAAATGGCATACCAACTAATGCGAGAGAGACAGACACCCCCCAAAACCACTTTATACGGTACAAGCCGTATGTCAACCATGGACCAGTCTCGCGAATGAACGCGTAAAGTCGGTTGGGGGCCGCTTCATCAAGCATTACTACGGTATACACAAGTACACGTGGGAGGGTAACAACTAAAAGATCAACGCCCACACGCTACATCTCGTGTGTTCTACCCATGCTAGCATTACTACGCATAGATCTAGCTCTGATACCACTGTAGGGGTTCGCGTATGAAAACAATAAAATTTTACCCTACGCCCCTGAACCCCTGATGCTGCCAGGACGTATCTATTAGTAATATAGTAACAGGAAGGGATTTTCGCGAACATACCCTCGAACACCGAAAAGCGTTGTCAACGCCCAGCAGAGTGTGGTTGATGTAGACGATCCGAAGTCGACCTCAAGGTCGTGTTGAAGTCCTCACGCTCCAGCAGCTCCAATGACTCCTAGTGCCCCAAGTGTGACACCTCGCGAGGAGTTACACACGTCCGGTGACTAGCGATGACTCCCGCTTCCCCGATCCAGCAACAGTTGTGGAAGTAGAGCTCATGGATCCAAATCCCACAGCGCGACGGCGCTCCACGGTGAAGATGTCCCTCGTTCACGTAGTCCAAACATGGGACCACGGTCACGGGAGAGAGAGAAATATCAATTGGAGGTCTCCCCAAAAGTGAGGAAACCTTTATTGAATATTGTGTGTATTTTTCTGGTCAAAATACCCCACTATATATAGGGGAAGGAGAGGTACTACCTCCCACAAAGTCCTAGGGTGGGACTAAAGGAGGGGAGAGGAGGGGGCACCCGTTGGCCTGCCCTAGTAGGCCCCGCGCGGGGGGGGGGGGGGGTCTAGGCCCAGCCAACTACCCCTTCCCCTTTCTCTCCTCTTGCCTTTCCCTCATGGGCCCTTCTCCCTCTAGAATTGGCCCATTAAGCCTTTTTGACCTTTAATTGATTTCTCTTTTATTAAATAATTATGAATAAATGATTAAAACAATATTTGACATTCATTCTAATATTATTCAATCTCCGTGGCTATGGAACACCTTCCACCTCCACTCCAGACATCCTCCAGACTTATCGAAACCCTTCCGGTTTTCACTCTTCTCTTCTTTGGTGATTCTACCAATCCTGTAAACACTCTCTAAGCATCATCAAGCCTTGAAGCGTGATACTCCATGGTTCGAGAACACTCCAGACATGGTCGGGACACTCCCGACTAATGATCAACAAAGGGACCTCGATGGCCATGTGACCCTTGTGCATTCCACGAAGATCTTTCATCGTTTGAACCGAGACAGTTGTGTCTTATTCCTTTTATCTCTCGATACTTGCATGTCGTGTTCAATCTCGCGTCCTATCATCTTGACCCATTTACATCACCATGTTGTGTTCAATCTCGTTACCGAAAAATGCTACTTAACTCGTTTCGACAAGTGATATCCCCGTGATCAAATCACACGCTGTGCAGCTATTGGATACAACTTCTCTGAGTGGGCCCTTGAGTATCTTTCCGTCACGTGGACGGACAAATCCCGCTCTTGACATATATTGCCTCTATGGTTCCTCTGAATACCTAAACACACATTTATGATCACTCTGTCATAAGTGATGTTTAATGTTATCTAAGCATTCTCGGGAGACAGTGATTGATATAGTTTCATGGTCTAAGGAATAGTCTACGAGGTCTACTTTAATTATCGTAACTTGAACTTCGTGACTTAATCGGGTCATGATGTTTAGGTTGGGTATTGGTTCATAATATCATTCTCATAATGAGTTGACTCCATTTCGAACTGGCATAAATGCCACATGATCAGGAAACCTTGATCATCTGTTAACCAATGAACCAATGACTATAGTTTCACTCGGAACCCCTGGTTGTTTATATATCACACGTGTATTGACGTTTCCTTTCAATACAGTTATATAATGATATAAAACTTATTCATAAACTTTATGAAATATGATAATAATCCTTATTATTATTTGTCTCTAGGGCATATTCCAACAGAATGGTTCGTCCATGTACGCAAGATTGTGGAGATCCACTGTTGTCATGCCGAACTTTTGGTCTACATGTACCCCGCCTCCTATCAGCTTGACCCATTTATACCGAAACAAAGGGACCTTAATATTATGTCCATAGTCAAGTTCCCATATCTCCTCTATATACCCATAATATGTGTCCTTTTGCCCATTGTCATCTGTTGCATCAAAGTGGACACCACTATTTTGGTTGGGGCTCTTTTTATCTTGGGAGATCGTGTAAAATGTATTCCCATTTATCTCGTACCCTTGGAAAGTACATATAGTCGAAGATGGTAACCTGCCCAACAAGTATAGTTGATCTCCAATAGTGGTGTTATTCATGAGATGTTTCTGCAACCAACTGCCGAATGTCTTCTCGTTTTCCCCTTTAATCCAGGAGTCATGCTTCCTCGTGTTTTCGGAGCGTAGAATATTCTCATGTTTCTTGATATACGGAGCCACCACGGTGGAATTGTGTAGAACTGTGCATTATGCTTGAGTGAAAGAATGTTCGTCCCTATATTGTCACATCCCAAGATTTTCCAAATCTTGTAATGTGAAAAATAAATAAACAAAATAAATTTTTGTTGAAAATCAGGGTGAAAAGAAACTTTTGTTTTTAAAAGGAGACTTGAAATCCCATCTTGAACAAACTTTGGCTAAAGTTTGAATTCAACAAAAATCCAAATCAAGGGAAATGCATTCCTCAATGAATGTATCTGGAAATTTAAACATTTGGAAAATAAATCCAAATCCTAAAACCCTAGTGGAAGGAAATCATTTCCAAAAGTATCTCCAAATCTATGGATTTGATCCATACCAAAGTTGATCAACAAATTTTCCCAAAGGATCAAGAAAGTCCTTAGAGATTGGTTTCACCTAGTTTGGAGCCATAGACAAAACCTTGTGAATATAATGAGTTAAGGAAATTGAATTTCCAAAGCCAATAAAGCCCTTACCAAAAACCCATACCAATTGGTGAAAAAGTAATCCTAAAGGGATTTATAAAGATAAACATTTATCAAAGGAAAATAAATTGTTTTGGAAATACTATTTGGATCTTTTAATAAAAGACTTTGTTTTCAAATGAAAGGGTGAGCCAAATTAATTTTGGCCAAGCTTTTGTAATAAAATATTTTGTTTTGATAAAATGAGTAAAGGTTTATTTAAATAAAATAATAAGGATTTAAATATCCAATTTTATTTAAGTAAAGGCTTTTCCCATTTTAAATGAACACCAAGTATTTTATTACTACTTTGAAATCTTTTATTAAAAGGTTTTGTTTTGATTAAAATGAGTAAAGAATTATTTAAATAAAATAATAAGGATTTAAATATCCAATTTTATTTAAGTAAAGGCTTTCCCATTTTAATTAAACACCAAAACTTATTTATTTATTTAAATAAGTTTCCAAGTATTCTGTTATTTTTCAAATAAAACCTTCTGGTTTGGTTTTGAAAATAATTGGATTTCAAATGGAAATTTTATCAACTAAATCAAACCCTATTTTATTAAACTAAAGATCCATTTTATTTAATTATTAAATGGATCCTAAAATAAATAAAAATATTATTTTATTTTGGATTTGGATTATGTTGAAAAACAGAACCAAATTCAAAATACCAAGTTGAGTGTTAGTTTGAATTGTTTGAATTGTTTGGTTGTTTGAAAAATTGAATGAAAATTCAAAACAGAAAAAGAATTAGAAAAAGGAAAAAGAAGCAGACAGAAAAAAAAATAGAGAAAACCGACCCAGCCCATTCTGGCCCAACAGCCCAGTCCAGCCCACTCAACCGCAGCGAACCGTTTTACACCGCGAAAGAAACCCACAAGGCGAATGACAGATGGACCCCGCTCCCTTTCCTCCTCTGACGCTGACAAGACGGCCCCACGCCACATCATCGTCTCCTTCATCCCTTCCCCCGTGGACCAGTTCCTCCCTCGTCGCCGTTTCTGCCGCTGTAAACCCTGGTAAATTCGCGTGAATGCACGAGTTATTATCAACATCAATGACGCGCCCATATACACCCATTCCTCCTCTCTCATTTCCCCCAAGTAGCACTCCCTCTCTGCCCCTAGGCTGCAAGAATCGCCTGCTCGAACACTCTCTGCTCCGACGAGCCCCCTCCTCAATTCCGGCCATATCATTCCTCCTCTTGACCTATCGACCACGCACACATACTCCACACTCCCTGGCGCTTCTGTCCGTGTCTCCCATTCGACCGCGGGCGCCCCAGATCATCGGCAAGGACGAGCTCAAACGCGCCACCGTCGGCCTCGACTCCGGCAAGCTTCCCCGGTGAGCACAGACTTTCCCTCGCCCTCTTTCTGTTGCTCCCTTGTTTGCCGCTCGCGTACGAAGCTAACCTAGTAATCTGTTTGCTTCCTCGTGACCGTAGCACCACCAACGACGACAACCCGAGAGCATCGCCGCCCGCAGCAACTCCGACGAGAAATCACGGCTGAACCAGTGTGCCCCCTGACAAACCGCAAGCGAGTTGAGCATCAGCATCACTTCACGAACTCGGTGAGCATCCCCTTTTCCTCTCCCGCTTCCTGTATCGCCGGCACCGTCATCGACCGATCGCTCCGCCGCCAGCAACCGCCGTAGCGCCGCTGGTCTATGGTCGAGCACCCCACCGTCGTCCGATCGAGATCTAACGCTCACGATAGTTTCACTTATCAGCGAAAGGGTACGTGCCCTGTGCTGTGCGATCTAAATAGATCCAACGCTCCACGATGCTGATCCCTGCGAACCGGTACCAACCAATTGGGCAACGACGCGTGGCACCAGTTGATCTGGATTAGAATTTGAAAACAGAATTATTTGCAAACTTCAAACCCTTGTAACTTTGGATCCACACGTCCAAATTTTACAAATTTGATGTCGTTGGAATCAGCAAGACAAGCCCTAGCCAACCCTACCATTAGTTTAGCAAATAGTATCTGTTAACTTGTTTAACTTTGCAGATTCCTTTGTGTGCTTGCTAACATTAGAAAAATCATTTAAAAATGATTTTTGGGTTAGAACCTTTGCAAATTGGTTTGTTGTGACCTTGCTGACCCTAGGAACCAACCCATGGAGTTAAAAATGATTTTGGAAAGGATTAGAATGGATTAGTTAGTTTAATCCATTTCTAGCTAATTAAAAAACCATTGTTTTGTTTATGAAAATGCTTTCATAAAGAAAACTTTGAGAAAATGTTTTGAACCAAACCTACTGACCCAAAACACCAAGTTTTGCAATAGCAACTCATTTGGTGAAACCTATAGGTTAATACCCTAGTAGAATTATTTTCCACCACATAAAATGATGAATGGATTTTAAGATGGTTTTTGAGCAAAACCCTCTAACCAATGACTTTGCCATTTTGGTAAATGACCAATTTGGAACTTACAAAGTTTAGAAGCATAGTGGAGACCATCCTTACAATAGAACCAACCTTTGCATGCTTATGCATGACTTAGATTCCATTGCTTTGTGAGTGTGAAATTGTTTGTTTGACTTTGTTTGGAATGTTAGTTGATTTTGTGTTTGCTTGATTGACTTGTAGTGAAGTTAGAGAAGTGTGAGACTAGCAAGATCAAGGAGTGAACCATCATTCCCTACCCAAAAAGGCAAGTTACACTATCATACAAAAGTCCTACTATTTTCATTATACTTAGTGGATTTTGAAAACATGCATGAAAACAATTTTATACTTATGCTATGCTAAATCCTAATAGGATTCCCCTACCTTACTTAGTGAAAACCTTGTAGTTGTACATGCTTAGCCATGCTATATTTTGAAAAGAGATACATGTTGAGATTTTACAAAGGTTGAGAAAAGACTTGTGTTTTATATAATAAAACAAGGACTCAATGAACCACCTAGGTGGAGGATACTTTAATTTTGGAGAAGGTGGCAACAAAAGGAACCATTCTATGGCAATCTCTTTGTGTTGTGCTCCAAAAGAAAACCCACCTAGGAAACTTAGAGATTGAACATGCTTCTCAAATTGTGGCTTTCGTGTGCAACCACATGCTATTATGGCTCTGGCTTAGTCAATTACATTAGGAAGACCCATACATTGTCTTTAGTTACCAGACATGGGGATCTGGAATGCTTCATGGGAGCTAAAGACAAGCTAGCAATGGTGTATGGGAGGACCTTTTGGAAAGACTTCGTCATATTCTCAATCTGCCAGTATTCCATCTTGGTGAGTACTAATCCAGCGGCCACTGGTGGCAACAAGATGAGAGTGTGACATGTGGGTAAAGTGTACAACTTCTGCAGAAGATATTAAAATCTAAGTACTTAGCCGTGTCCCCGGTTATGGACAATACTGAGCAACTAAAGGCCTGAAGCTATGGAAGATCTCGACATTCTAATTTCTAAAAGAAAACTTTTAAAAACTTGATGCACTTGGAGTTACCAAGGAACTCAAGAGATTTTGACAAAACTTGATGCACTTGGAGTTACCAAGAAGCTCAAGAGATTTTGACAAAACTTGATGTACTTGAAGTTACCAAGGAACTCAAGAGATTTTGACAAAACTTGATGCACTTGGAGTTACCCAGAAGCTCAAGAGATTTTGACAAAACTTGATGTACTTGGAGTTACTAAGGTGCTCAAGAGATTTTTGACAAGGACTTGAACACTTGGGTTTTTACCAAGGAGTTCAAGAGTGTTTTTGAAAGGAGATTTGACAAAGGACCAAAACCATTTTGAAAAGATAGGATAAAATATTGCTTTATGCAAATAAGCCTGAAACTCTACTTAGCCAAATATGCATGTAGTGATAGGATCCACCTATATTATACATAAAAGTGAAGCTTGCCAATACAATTCAAATGTATTGACCCTTGTGGCTGTAACTTATTATGTTGCAAGTTTGATTGTTTTAGTGAAGATTGATTGATTAGGATTACAAAGTCTACAACCAACATCTGCCTGTGGCACTTTGAAGATGAAGGACCCATGACTATAGTTATTCCGCTGCAATGTAATGTAATTAGCCAATGAGCTAAGTTTGATGTAATAAAACTATTTTATTCCTGGTTATAAAGTTGTATTATGACCTTTGTTTCTTGATATTACATCTAAACTGTGGATGCTAGCTATTGATCCAGGGACTAGCATTGTAAACACAGGGGACTCAATCTTATTAAAGGTTGGGGACCTTACATATATACCATTGATTTCCTTCCTAGTGTGCCTTTTCCAGTCAGCCTCCCCTCATGTCGAGATTCAAGAACACCAATCGGCTTAAGGTCAGGAAGAATGTCAACACAAAAAGCAATGACCTCCTCTATTCCATAGCCATTGGAGATGCTTCCTTCTGGCCTAGCATGGTTATGAATATATTTCTTTAAGACTCCCATGAACCTCTCGAAGGGGAACATATTGTGTAGAAACACAGGATCGAGAATTCTAATCTCTTCGACTAGGTGAACTAGGAGGTGCGTCATAATATTGAAGAAGGATGGCAAGAACAACAACTTGAACTTGACCAGACATTGGACCACATCAATCTGTAACCCTGATAGACTATCTGGATGGATTGCTTTCTGAGAAATTGCATTGAGGAATGCACATACCTTCACAATGGCTAGTCGAACATTTTTTGGTAGAATCCCCCTCAATGCAACAGGAAGCAATTGTGTCATAAGCACGTTGTAGTCATGAGACTTTAGGTTTTGGAATTTTTTCTTTCATATTTACTGTTCCTTTATATTTGACAAGAAGCCAGACAATACCTTGATACTAAAAAGGACTTCAGAAAAGATTTCCTTCTCTTGTTTGGTAAGAGCATAGCTGGTAGGCCCTTGAAACTTCCCTGGATGCATGCCATCTCGTCCTTTATGATGTTCCTGGTCCTCCTGTGCTGCCGGGGTATCTTTTGACTTCCCATACCAGCCCAGGAATCCTAGAATATTCACGCAAAGATTATTCGCCACGTGCATCACGTCAATTGCAGAGCGGTCTGATAACTGGATTCCTGCACCAACAACAGGGTTATTGTAGTAGTTGTAGCAACACATATTTAAGAGTTTGTCCCGACGGGAGATCAACAAACAGAAACAACACAACCCCGCAGCCACGTTGTCAATGCTGCCAAGTTTCGCACCCAAACCGTGGTTTGGAAATAGCCTATTCTATAAGTTACTAGAACAGCGATAATTGGGAGGGGTTTAAAATATATAATAGCAAAGAACTTTTAACAAGAACAAAATAAACTAAGACGGAAAGTAAACAGGAATATGAACTGAATTAAAGAGATTGTAGTTGTAGGATTGAATGGAATGAGAGAGGGCTTGTAGGCTTCGGTCTCACTAGTACTAGATGGGCAAATATATGTGTGATCTATAAGAGATTTCTCAGACAAATAAATGTTCCCCAATTGATTACCGGGATGTCACACTGGGGGGATTGTTTGTTTGCGGCCCGAAAGTTCATTGGCGAGTGCACGGCGGTACCCAAGTTCCTTGTAATTATCGTGTTTCATAAAGTTGGGATGACAACTACTGAGAGGGGCCATTTCGAGGCAAACCCATCTCACCCCTGCCAAATTCAAACATTCTGTTAAACTGCCCCGTGAAGTAGACGGTCGGGACCCACATGTCGGTCATCTATTCGTGACGCGAGCGCCAATGCGGCAACCTCTTAGGCAAATCGAGGAACTAAGTGGATTGGATGCGTTGACCAATTTCACAAATCAATTCCCTCCTTTCCCCTAGCACCGGCAGCATCGAAATCCACCCTCCAAGCAGGAAGATCCCTTTGGACATTTGACTTCTGGAGCCAAGTTGCTACGCTCAGTCGCTGATCCTGAGATCCAATGGCGCATGCCGTAGCCGCCGTTGCGAGGCTCTAGACCGCCTCCGACGACGACGAGCTGAGCAGCTCGGGGGATGGCAGATCCTACTACCAAGGAAGAAGAAGTTCTGGATACATGCGGGTGAGACACCCTTCTCTTTGTCGCACTAATTATAACTGCTAGTTGGCTACTGAACCTACCATTGTTTGTTAGCCCGACGCTGACAAACATATTTTGTCCACAGTTTTCTGTCAAGTGGGATCTCCACGAACCACCCTTTCCTGGTTACGGTAGTCCTCTTCAGGTACGACTCTAAATCAGCAAGGGTGAAGGTCAAGTGGTATGGACACCATTGTATCACAATGGAAGAAGCACCTGCGTAGATCTGCACTATATCTTGTATGGTTGCTGCTCTACATAATCATGATGAAATATGGCCGAAGCATACTGCAAAGTTCAGCTTCATGGATGAATGTGGCATCATGGTTCCTCTAACGTGTGCTAGTCAGCTAATTGGGTTGATGAAAAGGTATGCTTCGGCTTGCATGTTTGAGCTAAATTGTGATGTACTGGATGTGGAAGCTGCTGCAACTGGGAGTCGCCCTTCTATTCTTGGACAGGGTGGTCGCTCGAACCCAATTAGCTCCTGGTAAGCAAAAGTCTCTTGGGGTTCGCATGTTTGTGCTCAATTGTAATTTTTGCAAGTATTTACTCTGTAGATATTGGGCAGTTATGCAACAGTCCTGTTTCTTTGACAGGAAGCGCCGCAAGGTTAGAAACATGACTGCCGGGTCAGTCATTTTGCTTCCCGAAGAAGGTAAAAATGAGTGGAAAGATGATGCTAGACACGATTCTAGCACTGATTGTCCCGGCGATGCAGAGTACATGAAGCTAAGAAAATTGGCACTGAGGAAGAGGAAGAAGGCAGGAAATGAAGAAGCCAGTGGACGTGAAGGCTTGGCACCCAAGCTACGGAAGAAGGCTGCTGGCAACGAAGATGCATAGTAATGTGTTGAACTTGAACCTATATATGTAATTCAGTTAAATTATGGAGCTCTGTGTGTGGAACTTTGCTGGGCGAAACAATCTACCCACGTTCTCTGAGTAAAATGTACCGCGACTTAGGGCTTGGAAACACCCGAGTCAGTAGTTGAATACTAAATTGTATTGTGCCACTACTATCTGAAAACACGCAGCACTGGTTCCACGATTGCTGAGGGGCAGGAGGTCTCCAAATTCGATGGAATGTAAGTGGCACAGAAATAAATTATTTAAGCTGCTACACTCCACGAAGCAGCAACTTATTTCAGATGCTGCACAACGACGTGGCAACATAAACAACAATGGCAACCGAAAATGCCCAGATGGTTGAGCCCGTCCATCTCACCGCCTCCCTACTCCTGCATCCCCTGCGTCTAGCGAAGCTCCCAGATCTCCATTAACTGGGTGTATGTGCTTCCACTTTATAAATTTTGGTTGTGCCATTTGCATGCGGCACAATCCACGTAGATTACATTTAAACAAACCACCAATGTCAGAATACCACCATGATCAGACAAAAGGAAGTAATGCAAGGTTAAGACAGATTAATAGGAGACTAATTTTTTTCCTCCCAGGACTCCGGGACCACTAGTTCAGATCGCTAGGTCAACAAGTACTACTATTACAACTTAAAAAGGCACAGAGCTCAAGCTAAATAGAACTAGTTATCACACATCTCCTTGATCTTCCTAATCTTAGCCTAGTGCGCATCTTCCTGCGAGAGCAAGGATCGAATCGTCTGCTCATTCCTTTTAGCATCTTCCTTGCACAGCTTCAATTGTTTCTCTACATTTTTCCTCATGCACTTGTCAATACTCGTAGTTGTGAACTGCAGGACTTTGGCCTGGTGAAGATCATTCCTTGCTTGAGTCAGTTCTTGCTCTTTTTTAGCCTTCAGGGACAACGCCACGTCCCTCTCCTTCTCGACTTTGCTAACCTTGTCTTGCACCCTCCCGAGATCTCGGTTAAGCTTGGTCGTGTCAACTGGGTCCCATAGCTTCATCTCAACACTATCAAGAAGTGAGCTGACTACGGATTCTTTCAACTCAACAGTCATATCCCATAGTTTGTCCAGCGTTTTCTGCATCGATTTGGGCCACTCTGGATCTACCCATTTGACAACACCACAACTTCCGCCTTGCATCATTGCATGATGTCCTTGAAACCGTAAAAACCTCCTGCCTGCATTTCGTCCTTCGAACGCTACAAATTTAGCAGGCACATATCCATGTTTACATAGCAGAGGATTGTCTTCATCCGCTAAACCATGATAGTCGGAGTCATACATCGTCTGGTTGGCCTAACACATCATATGCGCATGAGTAAACAGAGTAGATCTAGCTCAAAATAGATAACTAGCCACAGATGATAGAGATATAGATGAGACGACTCACATCGAAATCACCATCCCTGCCATCACGACGCGTTTCTCAAAGTCTCCCCTTGAACCCATGGCGAGAGAGAGAGGGAGAGGGGGGTGGCTGCCGGAGAGATAGCTGGATGCACCATCAGCTTGCGGCTACGGCAGGATGGGAGTGAAGTGGGGAAAGTGGCTTCGAGGGGAAGGAAGAGAAGTACGGGGAGGAATAGAAGTAATGGGGGCGTGACACTGGAATATGGCCCACTGAACTCGTGAGTCATGACACTCGCAACAGGGGAGCGCTCAGTGTTGCCAGTTTGTCCAGAGCAAGCGAGCATCAAGCATGGCCAATCATGCCGCAGAACAGCCTATTTGCGGATGACTCTGACGAAGACTATCCCAATCGTCCAAGCGCCCCGATCGAATGGTATGTAACAATCGACATGCAGAACAACTATGTTAGGGCGTGCCTTCTAGAAGACTCGGTCTAATGGCCACCATTGGGGGGCTAAGGTTAGGGCTCTTCTAAGGTTAGGATCCATATGTGGTTTATGAGAAGAACACACATGCAATGACACTGGGTGTGGTTCATGAAAAGAACACACATCCAATGACACTGGTGGATCCATATGTGGTTTGTGGAAAGAACAGACATGCAATGACTCTAGTTGTGGTTCATGAGAAGAACACACATGCAATCACACTGGTGGATCCATGTGTGGTTCATGAAAAGAACAGACATGCAATGACTCTAGCCGTGGTTTGTGAAAAGAACACACATGCAATTACATTGGTGGATACATATGTGGTTTGTGAAAAGAACAGATATGCAATGACTCTAGTTGTGGTTTGTGAAAAGAACACACATCCAATGACACTGGTGGATCCATATGTGGTTTGTGGAAAGAACATACATGCAATGACACTAGCTATGATTTGTGAAAAGAACACACATGCAATCACACTGGGTGTGGTTCATGAAAAGGACACACATCCAATGACACAGGTGGATCGTTATGTGGTTTCTGAAAAAGAACACACATGTAATGACACTAGGTGTGGTTCATGAAAAGAACACACATCCAATGACACTGGTGGATCCTTATGTGTTTTGTGAAAAAGAACACACATGCAATGACTCTAGCTGTGCTTCATGAAAAGAACACACATCCAATGACACTGGTGGATCCATGTGTGGTTTGTGGAAAGAACATACATGCAATGACTCTAGCTGTGGTTTGAGAAAAGAACACACATCCAGTGACACTGGTGGATCCATATGTGGTTTGTGAGAAGAACAAACATGCAAACGAGTCCATATGTGATTCATGAAAAGAACACACATGCAATCACACTGGTGGTTCCATGTGTGGTTCATGAAAAGAACACACATCCAATGACACTGGTGGATCCTTATGTGGTTTGTGAGAAGAACACACATGCAATGACACTAGGTGTGGTTCATGAAAAAGAACACACATGCAATGACATTGGTGGATGCATATGTGGTTTGTGAAAAGAACAGATATGCAATGACTCTAGCTGTGGTTTGAGAAAAGAACACACATCAAGTGACACTGGTGGATCCATATGTGGTTCCGGGAAAGAACATACATGCAATGACACTAGTTGTGGTTTGTGAGAAGAACACACATGCAATGAAACTCGTGTATCCTTATGTGGTTTGCGAGAGGAACAAACATGCAATGACTCTAGCTATGGTTAATGAAAAGAACATACATGCAATGACACTAGTGGATCCATATGTGGTTTGTGGAAAGAACATACATGCAATGACTCTAGCTGTGGTTCATGAAAAAACAAACATGCAATGACACTGGTGAATCCATGTGTGGTTTGTGAGATGAACACACATCCAATGACACTGGTGTATTCATATGTGGTTTGTGAAAAGAACACACATGCAATGACACTGGGTGTGGTTCATGAAAATAACACACATCCAATAACACTGGTGGATCCTTATGTGGTTTGTGAAAATGAACACACATGCAATGACTCTAGCTGTGGTTCATGAAAAGAACACACATGCAATGACACCGGTGGAGCCATGTGTGGTTTGTGACTAGAACAGACATGCAAATGACTCTAGCTGTGGTTCATGAAAAGAACACACATGCAATCACACTGGTGGATCCATGTGTGGTTTGTGAGAAGAACAGACATGCAATGGCTCTGGGTGTGGTTCATGAAAAGAACAGGCATCCACTAACACTGGTGGATCCATTGTGGTTTAATGAAAAGAACACACATGCAATGACACTGGGTGTGGTTCATGTAAATAACACACATCCAATGACACTGGTGCATCCATATGTGGTTTGTGGAAAGAACATACATGCAATGAGTCTAGCTGTGGTTAATAAAAAGAACACACATCCAATGACACTGGTGGATCCATATGTGGTTTGTGGAAAGAATAGACATGCAATGACTCTAGATATGGTTTGTGAAAAGAATAGACATGCAATGACACTGGTGGATCCATGTGTGGTTTGTGAGAAGAACACACATGCAATGACACTGGTGTATCCTTATGTGGTTTGTGAGCAGAACAGACATGCAATGACTCTAGCTGTGGTTCATGAGAAGAACACACATGCAATGACACTGGTGGATCCATGTGTGGTTTGTGAAAAGAACAGACATGCAATGACTCTGGGTGTGGTTCATGAAAAGAACACACATCCAATGACACCGGTGGATCCATATGTGGTTTGTGAAAAGAACAGACATGCAATCACACTGGTGGATCCATGTGTGGTTTGTGAAAAGAACAGACATGCAATGACACTGGTGGATCCATGCGTGGTTTGTGAGAAGAACACACATGCAATGACACTGGGTGTGGTTCATGAAAAGAACACACATCCAATGACACTGGAGGATCCTTATGTGGTTTGTTAGAAGAACACACATCCAATGACTCTAGGTGTGGTTCATGAAAAGAACACATATCTAATGACACTAGTGGATCCATGTGTGGTTTGTGAGAAGAACACACATCCAATGACACTGGGTGTGGTTCATGAAAAGAAAACACATCGAATGACACCGGTGTATCCTTATGTGGTTTGTGAAAAGAACACAGATGCAATGACACTAGGTGTGGTTCATGAAAAGAACACATCCAATGACACTGGTGGATCCTTATATGGTTTGTGAAAAACAACACACATGCAATGACTCTAGCTGTGGTTCATGAAAAGAACACACATGCAATGACACCGGTGGATCCATGTGTGGTTTGTGAAAAGAACAGACATGCAATGACTCTGGGTGTGGCTCATGAAAAGAACAGGCATCCAATGACACTGGTGGATCCATGTGTGGTTTAATGAAAAGAACACACATGCAATGACACTGGGTGTGGTTCATGTAAAGAACACACATCCAATGACACTAGTGGATCCATATGTGGTTTGTGGAAAGAACATACATGCAATGACTCTAGCTGTGGTTAATGAAAAGAACACACATCCAATAACACTGGTGGATCCATATGTGGTTTGTGGAAAGAACAGACATGCAATGACTCTAGATATGGTTTGTGAAAAGAATAGACATGCAATGACACTGGTGGATCCATGTGTGGTTTGTGAGAAGAACACACATGCAATGACACTGGTGTATGCTTATGTGGTTTGTGAGAAGAACAGACATGCAAAGACTCTAGCTGTGGTTCATGAAAAGAACACACATGCAATGACACTGGTGGATCCATGTGTGGTTTGTGAAAAGAACAGACATGCAATGACTCTGGGTGTGGTTCATGAAAAAAACACACATCCAATGACACCAGTGGATCCATATGTGGTTTGTGAAAAGAACACACATGCAATCACACTGGTGGATCCATGTGTGGTTTGTGAAAAGAACAGACATGCAATGACACTGGTGGATCCATGCGTGGTTTGTGAGAAGAACACACATGCAATGACACTGGGTGTGGTTCATGAAAAGAACACACATCTAATGACACTGGTGGATCCTTATGTGGTTTGTTAGAAGAACACACATCCAATAACTCTAGGTGTGGTTCATGAAAAGAACACACATCTAATGACACTAGTGGATCCTTGTGTGGTTTGTGAGAAGAACACACATCCAATGACACTGGGTGTGGTTCATGAAAAGAAAACACATCGAATGACACCGATGTATCCTTATGTGGTTTGTGAAAAGAACACAGATGCAATGACACTAGGTGTGGTTCATGAAAAGAACACATCCAATGACACTGGTGGATCCTTATGTGGTTTGTGAAAAACAACACACATGCAATGACACCGGTGGATCCATGTGCGGTTTGTGATAAGAATAGACATGCAAATGACTCTAGTTGTGGTTCACGAAAAGAACACACATGCAATCACACCGGTCGATCCATGTGTGGTTTGTGAGAAGAACAGACATGGAATGACTCTAGGTGTGGTTCATGAAAAGATTAGGCATCCAATGACACTGGTGGGTCCATGTGTGGTTTAATGAAAAGAACACACATGCAATGACACTGGGTGTGGTTCATGAAAAGAACACACATCCAATGACATTGGTGGATCCATATGTGGTTTGTGGAAAGAACACACATGTAGTGACTCTAGTTATGGTTAATGAAAAGAACACACATCCAATGACACTGGTGGATCCATATGTGGTTTGTGGAAAGAACAGACATGCAATGACTCGAGCTATGGTTTGTGAAAATAATAGACAACCAATGACACTGGTGGATCCATGTGTGGTTTGTGAGAAGAACACACATGCAATGCCAGTGGTGTATCCTTATGTGGTTTGTCAGAAGAATAGACATGCAATGACTCTAGCCGTGGTTCATGAAAATAACACACATGCAATGACACTGGTGGATCCATATGTGGTTTGTGGACAGAACAGACATGCAATGACTCTAGCTATGGTTTGTGAAAAGAATAGACATGCAATGACACTGGTGGATCCATGTGTGGTTTGTGAGAAGAACACACATGCAATGACACTGGTGTATCCTTATGTGGTTTGTGAGCAGAACAAACATGCAATGACACTAGCTGTGGTTCATGAAAGGAACACACATGCAATGACACTGGTAGATCCATGTGTGGTTTGTGAAAAGAACAGACATGGAATGACTCTGGGTGTGGTTCATGAAAAAAAACATCCAATGACACCGGTGGATCCATATGTGGTTTGTGAAAAGAACAGACATGCAATCACACTAGTGGATCCATGTGTGGTTTGTGAAAAGAACAGACATGCAATGACACTCGTGGATCCATGCGTGGTTTGTGAGAAGAACACACATGCAATGACACTGGGTGTGGTTCATGAAAAGAAAAAAACATCTAATGACACTGGTGGATCCTTATGTGGTTTGTTAGAAGAACACATATCCAATGACTCTAGGTGTGGTTCATGAAAAGAACACACATCTAATGACACTAGTGGGTCCTTGTGTGGTTTGTGAGAAGAACACACATCCAATGACACTGGGTGTGGTTCATGAAAAGAAAACACATCCAATGACACCGGTGTATCCTTATGTGGTTTGTGAAAAGAACACACATGCAATGACACTAGGTGTGGTTCATGAAAAGAACACATCCAATGACACTGGTGGATCCTTATGTGGTTTGTGAAAAACAGCACACATGCAATGACTCTAGCTGTGGTTCATGAAAAGAACACACATGCAATGACACCGGTGGATCCATGTGTGGTTTGTGATAAGAATAGACATGCAAATGACTCTAGTTGTGGTTCACGAAAAGAACACACATGCAATCACACCGGTCGATCCATATGTGGTTTGTGAGAAGAACAGACATGGAATGACTCTGGGTGTGGTTCATGAAAAGAACAGGCATCCAATGACACTGGTGGGTCCATGTGTGGTTTAATGAAAAGAACACACATGCAATGACACTGGGTGTGGTTCATGAAAAGAACACACATCCAATGACATTGGTGGAGCCATATGTGGTTTATGGAAAGAACACACATGCAATGACTCTAGTTATGGTTAATGAAAAGAACACACATCCAATGACACCGGTGGATCCATATGTGGTTTGTGAAAAGAACAGACATGCAATGACACTGGTGGATCCATGTGTGGTTTGTGAAAAGAACAGACATGCAATGACACTCGTGGATCCATGCGTGGTTTGTGAGAAGAACACACATGCAATGACACTGGGTGTGGTTCATGAAAATAACACACATCTAATGACACTGGTGGATCCTTATGTGGTTTGTTAGAAGAACACACATCCAATGACTCTAGGCGTGGTTCATGAAAAGAACACACATCCAATGACACTAGTGGATCCTTGTGTGGTTTGTGAGAAGAACACACATCCAATGACACTGGGTGTGGTTCATGAAAAGAAAACACATCCAATGACACTGGTGTATCCTTATGTGGTTTGTGAAAAGAACACACATGCAATGACACTGGGTGTGGTTCATGAAAAGAACACATCCAATGACACTGGTGGATCCTTATATGGTTTGTGAAAAAGAACACACATGCAATGACTCTAGCTGTGGTTCATGAAAGGAACACACATGCAATGACACCGGTGGATCCATGTGTGGTTTGTGACAAGAACAGACATGCAAATGACTCTAGCTGTGGTTCATGAAAATAACACACATGCAATCACACCGGTGGATCCATGTGTGGTTTGTGAGAAGAAGAGACATGGAATGACTCTGGGTGTGGTTCATGAAAAGAACAGGCATCCAATGACACTAGTGGATCCATGTGTGGTTTAATGAAAAGAACACACATGCAATGACACTGGGTGTGGATCATGAAAAGAACACACATCCAATGACATTGGTGGATCCATATCTGGTTTGTGGAAAGAACATACATGCAATGACTCTAGCTATGGTTAATCAAAAGAGCACACATCCAATGAGACTAGTGGATCCATATGTGGTTTGTGGAAAGAACAGACATGCAATGACTCTAGCTATGGTTTGTGAAAAGAATAGACAAGCAATGACACTGGTGGATCCATGTGTGGTTTGTGGAAAGAACAGACATGCAATGACTCTAGCTACGGTTTGTGAGAAGAACACACATGCAATGCTACTGGTGTATCCTTATGTGGTTTATGAGAAGAACAGACATGCAATGACTCTAGCTGTGGTTCATGAAAAGAACACACATGCAATGACACTGGTGGATCCATGTGTTGTTTGTGAAAAGAACAGGCATGCAATGATTTTGGGTGTGGTTCATGAAAACAACACACATCCAATCACACTGGTGGATCCATGTATGGATTGTGAAAAGAATAGACATGCAATGACACTAGCCGTGGTTCATGAAAAGAACACACATGCAATGACACTAGTGGATCCATGTGTGGTTTGTGAAAAGAACAGACATGCAATGACTCTGGGTGTGGTTCATGGAAAGAACACACATCCGATGACACCGGTGGGTCCATATGTGGTTTGTGAAAAGAACAGACATGCAATCACACTGGTGGATCCATGTGTGGTTTGTGAAAAGATCAGACATGCAATGACACTGGTGGATCCATGCGTGGTTTGTGAGAAGAACACACATGCAATGACACTGGGTGTGGTTCATGAAAAGAACACACATCTAATGACACTGGTGGATCCTTATGTGGTTTGTTAGAAGAACACACATCAAATGAATCTAGGCGTGGTTCATGAAAAGAACACACATCCAATGACACTGGTGGATCCTTGTGTGGTTTGTGAGAAGAACACACATCCAATGACACTGGGTGTGGTTCATGAAAAGAAAACACATCGAATGACACCGGTGTATCCTTATGTGGTTTGTGAAAAGAACACAGATGCAGTGACACTAGGTGTGGTTCATGAAAAGAACACATCCAATGACACTAGAGGATCCTTATGTGGTTTGTGAAAAACAACACACATGCAATGACTCTAGCTGTGGTTCATGAAAAGAACACACATGCAATGACACCGGTGGATCCATGTGTGGTTTGTGAAAAGAACAGACATGCAATGACTCTGGGTGTGGTTCATGAAAAGAACAGGCATCCAATGACACTAGTGGATCCATGTGTGGTTTAATGAAAAGAACACACATGCAATGACACTGGGTGTGGTTCATGTAAAGAACACACATCCAATGACACTGGTGGATCCTTATGTGGTTTGTGGAAAGAACATACTTGCAATGACTCTAGCTGTGGTTAATGAAAAGAACACACATCCAATAACACTGGTGGATCCATATGTGGTTTGTGGAAAGAACAGACATGCAATGACTCTAGATATGGTTTGTGAAAAGAATAGACATGCAATGACACTGGTGGATCCATGTGTGGTTTGTGAGAAGAACACACATGCAATGACACTGGTGTATGCTTATGTGGTTTGTGAGAAGAACAGACATGCAAAGACTCTAGCTATGGTTCATGAAAAGAACACACATGCAATGACACTGGTGGATCCATGTGCGGTTTGTGAAAAGAACAGACATGCAATAACTCTGGGTGTGGTTCATGAAAAAAACACACATCCAATGACACCGGTGGATCCATATGTGGTTTGTGAAAAGAACACACATGCAATCACACTGGTGGATCCATGTGTGGTATGTGAAAAGAACAGACATGCAATGACACTGGTGGATCCATGCGTGGTTTGTGAGAAGAACACACATGCAATGACACTGGGTGTGGTTCATGAAAAGAACACACATCTAATGACACTGGTGGATCCTTATGTGGTTTGTTAGAAGAACACACATCCAATAACTCTAGGTGTGGTTCATGAAAAGAACACACATCTAATGACACTAGTGGATCCTTGTGTGGTTTGTGAGAAGAACACACATCCAATGACACTGGGTGTGGTTCATGAAAATAAAACACATCGAATGACACCGATGTATCCTTATGTGGTTTGTGAAAAGAACATAGATGCAATGACACTAGGTGTGGTTCATGAAAAGAACACATCCAATGACACTGGTGGATCCTTATGTGGTTTGTGAAAAACAACACACATGCAATGACTCTAGCTGTGGTTCATGAAAAGAACACACATGCAATCACACCGGTGGATCCATGTGCGGTTTGTGATAAGAATAGACATGCAAATGACTCTAGTTGTGGTTCACGAAAAGAATACACATGCAATCACACCGGTCGATCCATGTGTGGTTTGTGAGAAGAACAGACATGGAATGACTCTAGGTGTGGTTCATGAAAAGATTAGGCATCCAATGACACTGGTGGGTCCATGTGTGGTTTAATGAAAAGAACACACATGCAATGACACTAGGTGTGGTTCATGAAAAGAACACACATCCAATGACATTGGTGGATCCATATGTGGTTTGTGGAAAGAACACACATGTAGTGACTCTAGTTATGGTTAATGAAAAGAACACACATCCAATGACACTGGTGGATCCATATGTGGTTTGTGGAAAGAACAGACATGCAATGACTCGAGCTATGGTTTGTGAAAATAATAGACAACCAATGACACTGGTGGATCCATGTGTGGTTTGTGAGAAGAACACACATGCAATGCCAGTGGTGTATCCTTATGTGGTTTGTCAGAAGAATAGACATGCAATGACTCTAGCCGTGGTTCATGAAAATAACACACATGCAATGACATTGGTGGATCCATATGTGGTTTGTGGACAAAACAGACATGCAATGACTCTAGCTATGGTTTGTGAAAAGAATAGACATGCAATGACACTGGTGGATCCATGTGTGGTTTGTGAGAAGAACACACATGCAATGACACTGGTGTATCCTTATGTGGTTTGTGAGCAGAACAGACATGCAATGACTCTAGCTGTGGTTCATGAAAGGAACACACATGCAATGACACTGGTGGATCCATGTGTGGTTTGTGAAAAGAACAGACATGGAATGACTCTGGGTGTGGTTCATGAAAAAAAACATCCAATGACACCGGTGGATCCATATGTGGTTTGTGAAAAGAACAGACATGCAATCACACTGGTGGATCCATGTGTGGTTTGTGAAAAGAACAGACATGCAATGACACTCATGGATCCATGCGTGGTTTGTGAGAAGAACACACATGCAATGACACTGGGTGTGGTTCATGAAAAGAAAAAAAACATCTAATGACACTGGTGGATCCTTATGTGGTTTGTTAGAAGAACACATATCCAATGACTCTAGGTGTGGTTCATGAAAAGAACACACATCTAATGACACTAGTGGGTCCTTGTGTGGTTTGTGAGAAGAACACACATCCAATGACACTGGGTGTGGTTCATGAAAAGAAAACACATCCAATGACACCGGTGTATCCTTATGTGGTTTGTGAAAAGAACACACATGCAATGACACTAGGTGTGGTTCATGAAAAGAACACATCCAATGACACTGGTGGATCCTTATGTGGTTTGTGAAAAACAGCACACATGCAATGACTCTAGCTGTGGTTCATGAAAAGAACACACATGCAATGACACCGGTGGATCCATGTGTGGTTTGTGATAAGAATAGACATGCAAATGACTCTAGTTGTGGTTCACGAAAAGAACACACATGCAATCACACCGGTCGATCCATGTGTGGTTTGTGAGAAGAACAGACATGGAATGACTCTGGGTGTGGTTCATGAAAAGAACAGGCATCCAATGACACTGGTGGGTCCATGTGTGGTTTAATGAAAAGAACACACATGCAATGACACTGGGTGTGGTTCATGAAAAGAACACACATCCAATGACATTGGTGGAGCCATATGTGGTTTGTGGAAAGAACACACATGCAATGACTCTAGTTATGGTTAATGAAAAGAACACACATCCAATGACACCGGTGGATCCATATGTGGTTTGTGAAAAGAACAGACATGCAATCACACTGGTGGATCCATGTGTGGTTTGTGAAAAGAACAGACATGCAATGACACTCATGGATCCATGCGTGGTTTGTGAGAAGAACACGCATGCAATGCCACTGGGTGTGGTTCATGAAAAGAAAAAAACATCTAATGACACTGGTGGATCCTTATGTGGTTTGTTAGAAGAACACATATCCAATGACTCTAGGTGTGGTTCATGAAAAGAACACACATCTAATGACACTAGTGGGTCCTTGTGTGGTTTGTGAGAAGAACACACATCCAATGACACTGGGTGTGGTTCATGAAAAGAAAACACATCCAATGACACCGGTGTATCCTTATGTGGTTTGTGAAAAGAACACACATGCAATTACACTAGGTGTGGTTCATGAAAAGAACACATCCAATGACACTGGTGGATCCTTATGTGGTTTGTGAAAAACAGCACACATGCAATGACTCTAGCTGTGGTTCATGAAAAGAACACACATGCAATCACACCGGTGGATCCATGTGCGGTTTGTGATAAGAATAGACATGCAAATGACTCTAGTTGTGGTTCACGAAAAGAATACACATGCAATCACACCGGTCGATCCATGTGTGGTTTGTGAGAAGAACAGACATGGAATGACTCTAGGTGTGGTTCATGAAAAGATTAGGCATCCAATGACACTGGTGGGTCCATGTGTGGTTTAATGAAAAGAACACACATGCAATGACACTAGGTGTGGTTCATGAAAAGAACACACATCCAATGACATTGGTGGATCCATATGTGGTTTGTGGAAAGAACACACATGTAGTGACTCTAGTTATGGTTAATGAAAAGAACACACATCCAATGACACTGGTGGATCCATATGTGGTTTGTGGAAAGAACAGACATGCAATGACTCGAGCTATGGTTTGTGAAAATAATAGACAACCAATGACACTGGTGGATCCATGTGTGGTTTGTGAGAAGAACACACATGCAATGCCAGTGGTGTATCCTTATGTGGTTTGTCAGAAGAATAGACATGCAATGACTCTAGCCGTGGTTCATGAAAATAACACACATGCAATGACATTGGTGGATCCATATGTGGTTTGTGGACAGAACAGACATGCAATGACTCTAGCTATGGTTTGTGAAAAGAATAGACATGCAATGACACTGGTGGATCCATGTGTGGTTTGTGAGAAGAACACACATGCAATGACACTGGTGTATCCTTATGTGGTTTGTGAGCAGAACAGACATGCAATGACTCTAGCTGTGGTTCATGAAAGGAACACACATGCAATGACACTGGTGGATCCATGTGTGGTTTGTGAAAAGAACAGACATGGAATGACTCTGGGTGTGGTTCATGAAAAAAAACATCCAATGACACCGGTGGATCCATATGTGGTTTGTGAAAAGAACAGACATGCAATCACATTGGTGGATCCATGTGTGGTTTGTGAAAAGAACAGACATGCAATGACACTCATGGATCCATGCGTGGTTTGTGAGAAGAACACACATGCAATGACACTGGGTGTGGTTCATGAAAAGAAAAAAAAACATCTAATGACACTGGTGGATCCTTATGTGGTTTGTTAGAAGAACACATATCCAATGACTCTAGGTGTGGTTCATGAAAAGAACACACATCTAATGACACTAGTGGGTCCTTGTGTGGTTTGTGAGAAGAACACACATCCAATGACACTGGGTGTGGTTCATGATAAGAAAACACATCCAATGACACCGGTGTATCCTGATGTGGTTTGTGAAAAGAACGCACATGCAATGACACTAGGTGTGGTTCATGAAAAGAACACATCCAATGACACTGGTGGATCCTTATGTGGTTTGTGAAAAACAGCACACATGCAATGACTCTAGCTGTGGTTCATGAAAAGAAAACACATGCAATGACACCGGTGGATCCATGTGTGGTTTGTGATAAGAACAGACATGCAAATGACTCTAGTTGTGGTTCACGAAAAGAACACACATGCAATCACACCGGTCGATCCATGTGTGGTTTGTGAGAAGAACAGACATGGAATGACTCTGGGTGTGGTTCATGAAAAGAACAGGCATCCAATGACACTGGTGGGTCCATGTGTGGTTTAATGAAAAGAACAGACATGCAATGACACTGGGTGTGGTTCATGAAAAGAACACACATCCAATGACATTGGTGGAGCCATATGTGGTTTGTGGAAAGAACACACATGCAATGACTCTAGTTATGGTTAATGAAAAGAACACACATCCAATGACACCGGTGGATCCATATGTGGTTTGTGAAAAGAACAGACATGCAATCACACTGGTGGATCCATGTGTGGTTTGTGAAAAGAACAGACATGCAATGACTCTCATGGATCCATGCGTGGTTTGTGAGAAGAACACACATGCAATGACACTGGGTGTGGTTCATGAAAAGAAAAAAACATCTAATGACACTGGTGGATCCTTATGTGGTTTGTTAGAAGAACACATATCCAATGACTCTAGGTGTGGTTCATGAAAAGAACACACATCTAATGACACTAGTGGATCCTTGTGTGGTTTGTGAGAAGAACACACATCCAATGACACTGGGTGTGGTTCATGAAAATAAAACACATCGAATGACACCGATGTATCCTTATGTGGTTTGTGAAAAGAACACAGATGCAATGACACTAGGTGTGGTTCATGAAAAGAACACATCCAATGACACTGGTGGATCCTTATGTGGTTTGTGAAAAACAGCACACATGCAATGACTCTAGCTGTGGTTCATGAAAAGAACACACATGCAATGACACCGGTGGATCCATGTGTGGTTTGTGATAAGAACAGACATGCAAATGACTCTAGTTGTGGTTCACGAAAAGAACACACATGCAATCACACCGGTCGATCCATGTGTGGTTTGTGAGAAGAACAGACATGGAATGACTCTGGGTGTGGTTCATGAAAAGAACAGGCATCCAATGACACTGGTGGGTCCATGTGTGGTTTAATGAAAAGAACACACATGCAATGACACTGGGTGTGGTTCATGAAAAGAACACACATCCAATGACATTGGTGGAGCCATATGTGGTTTGTGGAAAGAACACACATGCAATGACTCTAGTTATGGTTAATGAAAAGAACACACATCCAATGACACCGGTGGATCCATATGTGGTTTGTGAAAAGAACAAACATGCAATCACACTGGTGGATCCATGTGTGGTTTGTGAAAAGAACAGACATGCAATGACACTCGTGGATCCATGTGTGGTTTGTGAGAAGAACACACATGCAATGACACTGGGTGTGGTTCATGAAAAGAACACACATCTAATGACACTGGTGTATCCTTATGTGGTTTGTTAGAAGAACACACATCCAATGACTCTAGGCGTGGTTCATGAAAAGAACACACATCCAATGACACTAGTGGATCCTTGTGTGGTTTGTGAGAAGAACACACATCCAATGACACTGGGTGTGGTTCATGAAAAGAACACACATCCAATGACACTGGGTGTGGTTCATGAAAAGAACACACATCCAATGACACCGGTGGATCCATATGTGGTTTGTGAAAAGAACAAACGTGCAATCACACTGGTCGATCCATGTGTGGTTCATGAAAATAACAGACATGCAATGACACTGGTGGATCCATGCGCGGTTTGTGAGAAGAACACACATGCAATGACACTGGGTGTGGTTCATGAAAAGAACAGGGATCCAATGACACTAGTGGGTCCATGTGTGGTTTAATGAAAAGAACACACATGCAATGACACTGGGTGTGGTTCATGAAAAGAACACACATCCAATGACATTGGTGGATCCATATGTGGTTTGTGGAAAGAACACACATGCAATGACTCTAGCTATGGTTAATGAAAAGAACACACATCCAATGACACTGGTGGATCCATATGTGGTTTGTGGAAAGAACAGACATGCAATGACTCTAGCTATGGTTTGTGAAAAGAATAGACAAGCAATGACACTGGTGGATCCATGTGTGGTTTGTGAGAAGAACACACATGCAATGCCACTGGTGTAACCTTATGTGGTTTGTGAGAAGAATAGACATGCACTGACTCTAGCTGTGGTTCATGAAAATAACACACATGCAATGACACTGGTGGATCCATATGTGGTTTGTGGAAAGAACAGACATGCAATGACTCTAGCTATGGTTTGTGAAAAGAATAGACATGCAATGACACTGGTGGATCCATGTGTGCTTTGTGAGAAGAACACGCATGCAATGACACTGGTGTATCCTTATGTGGTTTGTGAGCAGAACAGACATGCAATGACTCTAGCTGTGGTTCATGACAAGAACACACATGCAATGACACTGGTGGATCCATGTGTGGTTTGTGAAAAGAACAGACATGCAATGACTCTGGGTGTGGTTCATGAAAAAAACACATCCAGTGACACCGGTGGATCCATATGTGGTTTGTGAAAAGAACAGACATGCAATCACACTGGTGGATCCATGTGTGGTTTGTGAAAAGAACAGACATGCTATGACACTCGTGGATCCATGCGTGGTTTGTGAGAAGAACACACATGCAATGACACTGGGTGTAGTTCATGAAAAGAACACACATCTAATGACACTGGTGGATCCTTATGTGGTTTGTTAGAAGAACACACATCCAATGACTCTAGGTGTGGTTTATGAAAAGAACACACATCTAATGACACTAGTGGATCCTTGTGTGGTTTGTGAGAAGAACACACATCCAATGACACTGGGTGTGGTTCATGAAAAGAAAACACATCCAATGACACCGGTGTATCCTTATGTGGTTTGTGAAAAGAACACACATGCAATGACACTGGGTGTGGTTCATGAAAAGAACACATCCAATGACACTGGTGGATCCTTATGTGGTTTGTGAAAAACACCAAACATGCAATGACTCTAGCTGTGGTTCATGAAAAGAACACACATGCAATGACACCGGTGGATCCATGTGTGGTTTGTGATAAGAACAGACATGCAAATGACTCTAGTTGTGGTTCACGAAAAGAACACAGATGCAATCACACCGGTCGATCCATGTGTGGTTTGTGAGAAGAACAGACATGGAATGACTCTGGGTGTGGTTCATGAAAAGATTAGGCATCCAATGACACTGGTGGGTCCATGTGTGGTTTAATGAAAAGAACACACATGCAATGACACTGGGTGCGGTTCATGAAAAGAACACACATCCAATGACATTGGTGGATCCATATGTGGTTTGTGGAAAGAACACACATGCAATGACTCAAGTTATGGTTAATGAAAAGAACACACATCGAATGACACTGCTAGATCCATATGTGGTTTGTGGAAAGAACAGACATGTAATGACTCTAGCGATGGTTTGTGAAAAGAATAGACAAGCAATGACACTGGTGGATCCATGTGTGGTTTGTGAAAAGAACACACATCCAATGACGTTGGTGGATCCATGAGTGGTTTGTGAGAAGAACACACATGCAATGACTCTAGCTGTGGTTCATGAAAATAACACACATGCAATGACACTGGTGGATCCATATGTGGTTTGTGGAAAGAACAGACATGCAATGACTCTAGCTATGCTTTGTGAAAAGAATAGACAAGCAATGACACTGGTGGATCCATGTGTGGTTTGTGAGAAGAACACACATGCAATGCCACTGGTGTATCCTTATGTGGTTTGTGAGCAGAACAGACATGCAATGACTCTAGTTGTGGTTCATGACAAGAACACACATGCAATGACACTGGTGGATCCATGTGTGGTTTGTGAAAAGAACAGAGATGCAATGACTCTGGGTGTGGTTCATGAAAAAAAACACATCCAATGACACCGGTGGATCCATATGTGGTTTGTGAAAAGAACAGACATGCAATCACACTGGTGGATCCATGTGTGGTTTGTGAAAAGAACAGACATGCAATGACACTCGTGGATCCATGCGTGGTTTGTGAGAAGAACACACATGCAATGACACTGGGTGTGGTTCATGAAAAGAACACACATCTAATGACACTGGTGGATCCTTATGTGGTTTGTTAGAAGAACACAAATCCAATGACTCTAGGTGTGGTTCATGAAAAGAACACACATCTAATGACACTAGTGGATCCTTGTGTGGTTTGTGAGAAGAACACACATCCAATGACACTGGGTATGGTTCATGAAAAGAAAACACATCCAATGACACCGGTGTATCCTTATGTGGTTTGTGAAAAGAACACACATGCAATGACACTGGGTGTGGTTCATGAAAAGAACACATCCAATGACACTGGTGGATCCTTATGTGGTTTGTGAAAAACAACACACATGCAATGACTCTAGCTGTGGTTCATGAAAAGAACACACATGCAATGACACCGGTGGATCCATGTGTGGTTTGTGATAAGAACGGACATGCAAATGACTCTAGTTGTCATTCACGAAAAGAACACACATGCAATCACACTGGTCGATCCATGTGTGGTTTGTGAGAAGAACAGACATGGAATGACTCTGGGTGTGGTTCATGAAAAGAACAGGCATCCAATGACACTTGTGGGTCCATGTGTGTTTTAATGAAAAGAACACACATGAATGACACTGGGTGCGGTTCATGAAAAGAACACACATCCAATGACATTGGTGGATCCATATGTGGTTTGTGGAAAGAACACACATGCAATGACTCTAGTTATGGTTAATGAAAAGAACACACATCGAATGACACTGCTAGATCCACATGTGGTTTGTGGAAAGAACAGACATGCAATGACTCTAGCTATGGTTTGTGAAAAGAATAGACAAGCAATGACACTGGTGGATCCATGTGTGGTTTGTGAGAAGAACACACATGCAATGCCACTGGTGTATCCTTATGTGGTTTGTGAGAAGAATAGACATGCAATGACTCTAGCTGTGGTTCATGAAAATAACACACATGCAATGACACTGGTGGATCCATATGTGGTTTGTGGAAAGAACAGACATGCAATGACTCTAGCTATGGTTTGTGAAAAGAATAGACATGCAATCACACTAGTGGATCCATGTGTGGTTTGTGAGAAGAACACACATGCAATGACACTGGTGTATCCTTATGTGGTTTGTGAGAAGAACAGACATGCAATGACTCTAACTGTGGTTCATGAAAAGAACACACATGCAATGACACTGGTGGATCCATGTGTGGTTTGTGAAAAGAACAGACATGCAATGACTCTGGGTGTGGTTCATGAAAAGAACACACATCCAATGACACCGGTGGATCCATATGTGGTTTGTGAAAAGAACAGACATGCAATCACACTGGTGGATCCATGCGTGGTTTGTGAGAAGAACACACATCCAATGACACTAGGTGTGGTTCATGAAAAGAAAACACATCCAATGACACTGGTGTATCCTTATGTGGTTTGTGAAAAGAACACACATGCAGTGACACTGGGTGTGGTTCATGAAAAGAACACATCCAATAACACTGGTGGATCCTTATGTGGTTTGTGAAAAAGAACACACATGCAATCACTTTAGCTGTGGTTCATGAAAAGAACACACATGCAATGACACCGATGGATCCATGTGTGGTTTGTGACAAGAACAGACATGCAAATGACTCTAGCTGTGGTTCATGAAAAGAACACACATGCAATCACACCGGTGGATCCATGTGTGGTTTGTGAGAAGAACAGACATGGAATGACTCTGGGTGTGGTTCATGAAAAGAACAGGCATCCAATGACACTAGTGGATCCATGTGTGGTTTAATGAAAAGAACACACATGCAATGACACTGGGTGTGGTTCATGAAAAGAACACACATCCAATGACATTGGTGGATCCATATGTGGTTTGTCGAAAGAACACACATGCAATGACTCTAGCTATGGTTAATGAAAAGAACACACATCCAATGAGACTAGTGGATCCAGATGTGGTTTGTGGAAAGAATATACATGCAATGACTCTAGCTATGGTTTGTGAAAAGAATAGACAAGCAATGACACTGGTGGATCCATGTGTGGTTTGTGAGAAGAACACACATGCAATGCTACGGGTGTATCCTTATGTGGTTTGTGAGAAAAACAGACATGCAATGACTCTAGTTGTGGTTCATGAAAAGAACACACATGCAATGATACTGGTGGATCCATGTGTTGTTTGTGAAAAGAACAGGCATGCAATGACTCTGGGTGTGGTTCATGAAAACAACACACATCCAATGACACCGGTAGATCCATATGTGGTTTGTGAAAAGAACAGACATGCAATGACACTGGTGGATCCATGTATGGTTTGTGAAAAGAATAGACATGCAATGACACTAGCCGTGGTTCATGAAAAGAACACACATGCAATGACACTGGTGGAGCCATGTGTGGTTTGTGAAAAGAACAGACATGCAATGACTCTGGGTGTGGTTCATGGAAAGAACACACATCCAATGACACCGGTGGATCCATATGTGGTTTGTGAAAAGAACAGACAAGCAATGACACTGGTGGATCCATGTGTGGTTTGTGAGAAGAACACACATGCAATGACACTGGGTGTGGTTCATGAAAATAACACACATCTAATGACACTGGTGGATCCTTATGTGGTTTGTTAGAAGAACACACATCAAATGAATCTAGGCGTGGTTCAGGAAAAGAACACACATCCAATGACACTGGTGGATCCTTGTGTGGTTTGTGAGAAGAACACACATCCAATGACACTGGGTGTGGTTCATGAAAAGAAAACACATCCAATGACACTGGTGTATCCTTATGTGGTTTGTCAAAAGAACACACATGCAATGACACTAGGTGTGGTTCATGAAAAGAACACATCCAATGACACTGGTGGATCCTTATGTGGTTTGTGAAAAAGAACACACATGCAATGACTCTAGATATGGTTCATGAAAAGAATACACATGCAATGACACCGGTGGATCCATGTGTGGTTTATGACAAGAACAGACATGCAAATGACTCTAGCTGTGGTTCATGAAAAGAACACACATGCAATCACACCGATGGATCCATGTGTGGTTTGTGAGAAGAACATACATGGAATGACTCTGGGTGTGGTTCATGAAAAGAACAGGCATCCAATGACACTGGTGGATCCATGTGTGGTTTAATGAAAAGAACACATATGCAATGACACTGGGTGTGGTTCATGAAAAGAACACACATCCAATGACATTGGTGGATCCATATGTGGTTTGAGGAAAGAACACACATGCAACGACTCTACCTATGGTTAATGAAAAGGACACACATCCAATGACACTGGTGGATCCATATGTGGTTTGTGGAAAGAACAGACATGCAATGACTCTAGCTATGGTTTGTGAAAAGAATAGACAAGCAATGACACTGGTGGATCCATGAGTGGTTTATGAGAAGAACACACATGTAATGCCACTAGTGTATCCTTATGTGGTTTGTGAGAAGAACAGACATGCAATGACTCTAACTATGGTTCATGAAAATAACACACATGCAATGACACTAGTGGATCCATGTGTGGTTTGTGAAAAGAACAGACATGCAATGACTCTGGGTGTGGTTCATGAAAAGAACACACATCCAATTACACCGGTGGATCCATATGTGGTTTGTGAAAAGAACAGACATGCAATGACACTGGTGGATCCATGTGTGGTTTGTGAAAAGAACAGACATGCAATGACTCTGGGTGTGGTTCATGAAAAGAACACACATCCAATGACACCGGTGGATCCATATGTGGTTTGTGAAAAGAATAGACATGCAATCACACTGGTGGATCCATGTGTGGTTTGTGAAAAGAACAAACATGCAATGACACTGGTGCATCCATGCGTGGTTTGTGAGAAGAACACACATGCAATGACACTGGGTGTGGTTCATGAAAATAACACACATCTAATGACACTGGTGGATCCTTGTGTGGTTTGTTAGAAGAACACACATCCATCGACTCTAGGCGTGGTTCATGAAAAGAACACACATCCAATGACACTAGTGGATCCTTGTGTGGTTTGTGAGAAGAACACGCATCCAATGACACTGGGTGTGGTTCATGAAAAGAAAACACATCCAATGACACTGGTGTATCCTTATGTGGTTTGTGAAAGGAACACACATGCAATGACACTGGGTGTGGTTCATGAAAAGGACACATCCAATGACACTGGTGCATCCTTATGTGGTTTTTGAAAAAGAACACACATGCAATGACTCTAGTTGTGGTTCATGAAAAGAACACACATGCAATGACACCGGTGGATCCATGTGTGGTTTGTGACGAGAACAGACATGCAAATGACTCTAGCTGTGGTTCATGAAAAGAACACACATGCAATCACACCGGTGGATCCATGTGTGGTTTGTGAGAAGAACAGACATGGAATGACTCTGGGTGTGGTTTAGGAAAAGAACATGCATCCAATGACACTAGTGGATCCATGTGTGGTTTAATGAAAAGAACACACATGCAATGACACTGGGTGTGGTTCATGAAAAGAACACACATCCAATGACATTGGTGGATCCATATGTGGTTTGTGGAAAGAACACACATGCAACGACTCTAGCTATGGTTAATGAAAAGAACACACATCCAATGACATTGGTGGATCCATATGTGGTTTGTGTAAAGAACAGATATGCAATGACTCTAGCTATGGTTTGTGAAAAGAATAGACATGCAATGACACTGGTGGATCCATGTGTGGTTTGTGAGAAGAACACACATGCAATGACACTGGTGTATCCTTATGTGGTTTGTGAGCAGAACAAACATGCAATGACTCTAGCTGTGGTTCATGACAAGAACACACATGCAATGACACTGGTGGATCCATGTGTGGTTTGTGAAAAGAACAAACATGCAATGACTCTGGGTGTGGTTCATGAAAAAAAAACACATCCAATGACACCGGTGGATCCATATGTGGTTTGTGAAAAGAACAGACATGCAATCACACTGGTGGATCCGTGTGTGGTTTGTGAAAAGAACAAACATGCAATGACACTAGCCGTGGTTCATGAAAAGAACACACATGCAATCACACTGGTGGATCCATGTGCGGTTTGTGAAAAGAACAGACATACAATGACACTGGTGGATCCATGCGTGGTTTGTGAGAAGAACACACATGCAATGACACTGGGTGTGGTTCATGAAAATAACACACATCTAATGACACTGGTGGATCCTTGTGTGGTTTGTTAGAAGAACACACATCCAATGACTCTAGGCGTGGTTCATGAAAAGAACACACATCCAATGACACTAGGTGATCCTTGTGTGGTTTGTGAGAAGAACACGCATCCAATGACACTGGGTGTGGTTCATGAAAAGATAACACATCCAATGACACTGGTGTATCCTTATGTGGTTTGTGAAAAGAACACACATGCAATGACACTGGTGTGGTTCATGAAAAGAACACATCCAATAACACTGGTGGATCCTTATGTGGTTTGTGAAAAAGAACACACATGCAATCACTCTAGCTGTGGTTCATGAAAAGAACACACATGCAATGACACCGGTGGATCCATGTGTGGTTTGTGACAAGAACAGACATGCAAATGACTCTAGCTGTGGTTCATGAAAAGAACACACATGCAATCACACCGGTGGATCCATGTGTGGTTTGTGAGAAGAACAGACATGGAATGACTCTGGGTGTGGTTCATGAAAAGAACAGGCATCCAATGCCACTAGTGGATCCATGTGTGGTTTAATGAAAAGAACACACATGCAATGACACTGGGTGTGGTTCATGAAAAGAACACACATCCAATGACATTGATGGATCCATATGTGGTTTGTCAAAAGAACACACATGCAATGACTCTAGCTATGGTTAATGAAAATAACACACATCCAATGAGACTAGTGGATCCAGATGTGGTTTGTGGAAAGAATAGACATGCAATGACTCTAGCTATGGTTTGTGAAAAGAATAGACAAGCAATGACACTGGTGGATCCATGTGTGGTTTGTGAGAAGAACACACATGCAATGCTACGGGTGTATCCTTATGTGGTTTGTGAGAAGAACAGACATGCAATGACTCTAGTTGTGGTTCATGAAAAGAACACACATGCAATGACACTGGTGGATCCATGTGTTGTTTGTGAAAAGAACAAGCATGCAATGACTCTGGGTGTGGTTCATGAAAAGAACACACATCCAATGACACCGGTGGATCCATATGTGGTTTGTGAAAAGAACAGACATGCAATCACACTGGTGGATCCATGTATGGTTTGTGAAAAGAACAAACATGCAATGACACTAGCCGTGGTTCATGAAAAGAACACACATGCAATGACACTGGTGGAGCCATGAGTGGTTTGTGAAAAGAACAGACATGCAATGACACTGGGTGTGGTTCATGAAAATAACACACATCTAATGGTACTGGTGGATCCTTGTGTGGTTCATGGAAAGAACACACATCCAATGACACCGGTGGATCCATATGTGGTTTGTGAAAAGAACAGACATGCAATGACACTGGTGGATCCATGTGTCATTTGTGAAAAGAACAGACATGCAATGACACTGGTGGATCTATGTGTGGTTTGTGAGAAGAACACACATGCAATGACACTGGGTGTGGTTCATGAAAATAACACACATCTAATGACACTGGTGGATCCTTATGTGGTTTGTTAGAAGAACACACATAAAATGAATCTAGGCGTGGTTCAGGAAAAGAACACACATCCAATGACACTGGTGGATCCTTGTGTGGTTTGTGAGAAGAACACACATCCAATGACACTGGGTGTGGTTCGTGAAAAGAAAACACATCCAATGACACTGGTGTATCCTTATGTGGTCTGTCAAAAGAACACACATGCAATGACACTGGGTGTGGTTCATGAAAAGAACACATCCAATGACACTGGTGGATCCTTATGTGGTTTGTGAAAAAGAACACACATGCAATGACTCTAGATATGGTTCATGAAAAGAACACACATGCAATGACACCGGTGGATCCATGTGTGGTTTGTGACAAGAACAGACATGCAAATGACTCTAGCTGTGGTTCATGAAAAGAACACACATGCAATCACACCGGTGGATCCATGTGTGGTTTGTGAGAAGAACAGACATGGAATGACTCTGGGTGTGGTTCATGAAAAGAACAGGCATCCAATGACACTGGTGGATCCATGTGTGGTTTAATGAAAAGAACACACATGCAATGACACTGGGTGTGGTTCATGAAAAGAACACACATCCAATGACATTGGTGGATCCATATGTGGTTTGAGGAAAGAACACACATGCAACGACTCTAGCTATGGTTAATGAAAAGAACACACATCCAATGACACTGGTGGATCCATATGTGGTTTGTGGAAAGAACAGACATGCAATGACTCTAGCTATGGTTTGTGAAAAGAATAGACAAGCAATGACACTGGTGGATCCATGAGTGGTTTGTGAGAAGAACACACATGCAATGCCACTAGTGTATCCTTATGTGGTTTGTGAGAAGAACAGACATGCAATGACTCTAACTGTGGTTCATGAAAAGAACACATATGCAATGACACTAGTGGATCCATGTGTGGTTTGTGAAAAGAACAGACATGCAATGACTCTGGGTGTGGTTCATGAAAAGAACACACATCCAATGACACCGGTGGATCCATATATGGTTTGTGAAAAGAACAGACATGCAATCACACTGGTGGATCCATGTATGGTTTGTGAAAAGAACAGACATGCAATGACACTAGCCGTGGTTCATGAAAAGAACACACATGCAATGACACTAGTGGATCCATGTGTGGTTTGTGAAAAGAACAGACATGCAATGACTCTGGGTGTGGTTCATGAATAGAACACACATCCAATGACACCGGTGGATCCATATGTGGTTTGTGAAAGGAACAGACATGCAATCACACTGGTGGATCCATGTGCGGTTTGTGAAAAGAACAGACATACAATGACACTGGTGGATCCATGCGTGGTTTGTGAGAAGAACACACATGCAATGACACTGGGTGTGGTTCATGAAAATAACACACATCTAATGGTACTGGTGGATCCTTGTGTGGTTTGTTAGAAGAACACACATCCAATGACTCTAGGCGTGGTTCATGAAAAGAACACACATCCAATGACACTAGGTGATCCTTGTGTGGTTTGTGAGAAGAACACGCATCCAATGGCACTGGGTGTGGTTCATGAAAAGATAACACATCCAATGACACTTGTATCCTTATGTGGTTTGTGAATGGAACACACATGCAATGACACTGGGTGTGGTTCATGAAAAGAACACATCCAATGACACTGGTGGATCCTTATGTGGTTTGTGAAAAAGAACACACATGCAATGACTCTAGCTGTGGTTCATGAAAAGAACACACATGCAATGACACCGGTGGATCCATGTGTGGTTTGTGACAAGAACAGACATGCAAATGACTCTAGCTGTGGTTCATGAAAAGAACACACATGGAATCACACCGGTGGATCCATGTGTGGTTTGTGAGAAGAACAGACATGGAATGACTCTGGGTGTGGTTTAGGAAAAGAACATGCATCCAATGACACTAGTGGATCCATGTGTGGTTTAATGAAAAGAACACACATGCAATGACACTGGGTGTGGTTCATGAAAAGAACACACATCCAATGGCATTGATGGATCCATATGTGGTTTGTCAAAAGAACACACATGCAATGCTACGGGTGTATCCTTATGTGGTTTAATGAAAAGAACACACATGCAATGACACTGGGTGTGGTTCATGAAAAGAACACACATCCAGTGACATTGATGGATCCATATGTGGTTTGTCAAAAGAACACACATGCAATGACTCTAGCTATGGTTAATGAAAATAACACACATCCAATGAGACTAGTGGATCCAGATGTGGTTTGTGGAAAGAATAGACATGCAATGACTCTAGCTATGGTTTGTGAAAAGAATAGACAAGCAATGACACTGGTGGATCCATGTGTGGTTTGTGAGAAGAACACACATGCAATGCTACGGGTGTATCCTTATGTGGTTTGTGAGAAGAACAGACATGCAATGACTCTAGTTGTGGTTCATGAAAAGAACACACATGCAATGACACTGGTGGATCCATGTGTTGTTTGTGAAAAGAACAAGCATGCAATGACTCTGGGTGTGGTTCATGAAAAGAACACACATCCAATGACACTGGTGGATCCATATGTGGTTTGTGAAAAGAACAGACATGCAATCACACTGGTGGATCCATGTATGGTTTGTGAAAAGAATAAACATGCAATGACACTAGCCGTGGTTCATGAAAAGAACACACATGCAATGACACTGGTGGAGCCATGTGTGGTTTGTGAAAAGAACAGACATGCAATGACTCTGGGTGTGGTTCATGGAAAGAACACACATCCAATGACACCGGTGGATCCATATGTGGTTTGTGAAAAGAACAGACATGCAATGACACTGGTGGATCCATGTGTCATTTGTGAAAAGAACAGACATGCAATGACACTGGTGGATCTATGTGTGGTTTGTGAGAAGAACACACATGCAATGACACTGGGTGTGGTTCATGAAAATAACACACATCTAATGACACTGGTGGATCCTTATGTGGTTTGTTAGAAGAACACACATCAAATGAATCTAGGCGTGGTTCAGGAAAAGAACACACATCCAATGACACTGGTGGATCCTTGTGTGGTTTGTGAGAAGAACACACATCCAATGACACTAGGTGTGGTTCGTGAAAAGAAAACACATCCAATGACACTGGTGTATCCTTATGTGGTTTGTCAAAAGAACACACATGCAATGACACTGGGTGTGGTTCATGAAAAGAACACATCCAATGACACTGGTGGATGCTTATGTGGTTGGTGAAAAAGAACACACATGCAATGACTCTAGATATGGTTCATGAAAAGAACACACATGCAATGACACCGGTGGATCCATGTGTGGTTTGTGACAAGAACAGACATGCAAATGACTCTAGCTGTGGTTCATGAAAAGAACACACATGCAATCACACCGGTGGATCCATGTGTGGTTTGTGAGAAGAACAGACATAGAATTACTCTGGGTGTGGTTCATGAAAAGAACAGGTATCCAATGACACTGGTGGATCCATGTGTGGTTTAATGAAAAGAACACACATGCAATGACACTGGGTGTGGTTCATGAAAAGAACACACATCCAATGACATTGGTGGATCCATATGTGGTTTGAGGAAAGAACACACATGCAACGACTCTAGCTATGGTTAATGAAAAGAACACACATCCAATGACACTGGTGGATCCATATGTGGTTTGTGGAAAGAACAGACATGCAATGACTCTAGCTATGGTTTGTGAAAAGAATAGACAAGCAATGACACTGGTGGATCCATGAGTGGTTTGTGAGAAGAACACACATGCAATGCCACTACTGTATCCTTATGTGGTTTGTCAGAAGAACAGACATGCAATGACTCTAACTGTGGTTCATGAAAAGAACACATATGCAATGACACTAGTGGATCCATGTGTGGTTTGTGAAAAGAACAGTCATGCAATGACTCTGGGTGTGGTTCATGAAAAGAACACACATCCAATGACACCGGTGGATCCATATATGGTTTGTGAAAAGAACAGACATGCAATCACACTGGTGGATCCATGTATGGTTTGTGAAAAGAACAGACATGCAATGACACTAGCCGTGGTTCATGAAAAGAACACACATGCAATGACACTGGTGGATCCATGTGTGGTTTGTGAAAAGAACAGACATGCAATGACTCTGGGTGTGGTTCATGAAAAGAACACACATCCAATGACACCGGTGGATCCATATGTGGTTTGTGAAAGGAACAGACATGCAATCACACTGGTGGATCCATGTGCGGTTTGTGAAAAGAACAGACATACAATGACACTGGTGGATCCATGCGTGGTTTGTGAGAAGAACACACATGCAATGACACTAGGTGTGGTTCATGAAAATAACACACATCTAATGGTACTGGTGGATCCTTGTGTGGTTTGTTAGAAGAACACACATCCAATGACTCTAGGCGTGGTTCATGAAAAGAACACACATCCAATGACACTAGGTGATCCTTGTGTGGTTTGTGAGAAGAACACGCATCCAATGACACTGGGTGTGGTTCATGAAAAGATAATACATCCAATGACACTGGTGTATCCTTATGTGGTTTGTGAATGGAACACACATGCAATGACACTGGGTGTGGTTCGTGAAAAGAACACATCCAATGACACTGGTGGATCCTTATGTGGTTTGTGAAAAAGAACACACATGCAATGACTCTAGCTGTGGTTCATGAAAAGAACACACATGCAATGACACCGGTGGATCCATGTGTGGTTTGTGACAAGAACAGACATGCAAATGACTCTAGCTGTGGTTCATGAAAAGAACACACATGCAATCACACCGGTGGATCCATGTGTGGTTTGTGAGAAGAACAGACATGGAATGACTCTGGGTGTGGTTCATGAAAAGAACAGGCATCCAATGCCACTAGTGGATCCATGTGTGGTTTAATGAAAAGAACACACATGCAATGACACTGGGTGTGGTTCATGAAAAGAACACACATCCAATGACATTGATGGATCCATATGTGGTTTGTCAAAAGAACACACATGCAATGACTCTAGCTATGGTTAATGAAAATAACACACATCCAATGAGACTAGTGGATCCAGATGTGGTTTGTGGAAAGAATAGACATGCAATGACTCTAGCTATGGTTTGTGAAAAGAATAGACAAGCAATGACACTGGTGGATCCATGTGTGGTTTGTGAGAAGAACACACATGCAATGCTACGGGTGTATCCTTATGTGGTTTGTGAGAAGAACAGACATGCAATGACTCTAGTTGTGGTTCATGAAAAGAACACACATGCAATGACACTGGTGGATCCATGTGTTGTTTGTGAAAAGAACAAGCATGCAATGACTCTGGGTGTGGTTCATGAAAAGAACACACATCCAATGACACCGGTGGATCCATATGTGGTTTGTGAAAAGAACAGACATGCAATCACACTGGTGGATCCATGTATGGTTTGTGAAAAGAATAAACATGCAATGACACTAGCCGTGGTTCATGAAAAGAACACACATGCAATGACACTGGTGGAGCCATGTGTGGTTTGTGAAAAGAACAGACATGCAATGAGTCTGGGTGTGGTTCATGGAAAGAACACACATCCAATGACACCGGTGGATCCATATGTGGTTTGTGAAAAGAACAGACATGCAATCACACTGGTGGATCCATGTGCGGTTTGTGAAAAGAACAGACATACAATGACACTGGTGGATCCATGCGTGGTTTGTGAGAAGAACACACATGCAATGACACTGGGTGTGGTTCATGAAAATAACACACATCTAATGGTACTGGTGGATCCTTGTGTGGTTTGTTAGAAGAACACACATCCAATGACTCTAGGCGTGGTTCATGAAAAGAACACACATCCAATGACACTAGGTGATCCTTGTGTGGTTTGTGAGAAGAACACGCATCCAATGACACTGGGTGTGGTTCATGAAAAGATAACACATCCAATGACACTGGTGTATCCTTATGTGGTTTGTGAAAAGAACACACATGCAATGACACTGGTGTGGTTCATGAAAAGAACACATCCAATAACACTGGTGGATCCTTATGTGGTTTGTGAAAAAGAACACACATGCAATCACTCTAGCTGTGGTTCATGAAAAGAACACACATGCAATGACACCGGTGGATCCATGTGTGGTTTGTGACAAGAACAGACATGCAAATGACTCTAGCTGTGGTTCATGAAAAGAACACACATGCAATCACACCGGTGGATCCATGTGTGGTTTGTGAGAAGAACAGACATGGAATGACTCTGGGTGTGGTTCATGAAAAGAACAGGCATCCAATGCCACTAGTGGATCCATGTGTGGTTTAATGAAAAGAACACACATGCAATGACACTGGGTGTGGTTCATGAAAAGAACACACATCCAATGACATTGATGGATCCATATGTGGTTTGTCAAAAGAACACACATGCAATGACTCTAGCTATGGTTAATGAAAATAACACACATCCAATGAGACTAGTGGATCCAGATGTGGTTTGTGGAAAGAATAGACATGCAATGACTCTAGCTATGGTTTGTGAAAAGAATAGACAAGCAATGACACTGGTGGATCCATGTGTGGTTTGTGAGAAGAACACACATGTAATGCTACGGGTGTATCCTTATGTGGTTTGTGAGAAGAACAGACATGCAATGACTCTAGTTGTGGTTCATGAAAAGAACACACATGCAATGACACTGGTGGATCCATGTGTTGTTTGTGAAAAGAACAAGCATGCAATGACTCTGGGTGTGGTTCATGAAAAGAACACACATCCAATGACACCGGTGGATCCATATGTGGTTTGTGAAAAGAACAGACATTCAATCACACTGGTGGATCCATGTATGGTTTGTGAAAAGAATAAACATGCAATGACACTAGCCGTGGTTCATGAAAAGAACACACATGCAATGACACTGGTGGAGCCATGTGTGGTTTGTGAAAAGAACAGACATGCAATGACTCTGGGTGTGGTTCATGGAAAGAACACACATCCAATGACACCGGTGGATCCATATGTGGTTTGTGAAAAGAACAGACATGCAATCACACTGGTGGATCCATGTGTCATTTGTGAAAAGAACAGACATGCAATGACACTGGTGGATCTATGTGTGGTTTGTGAGAAGAACACACATGCAATGACACTGGGTGTGGTTCATGAAAATAACACACATCTAATGACACTGGTGGATCCTTATGTGGTTTGTTAGAAGAACACACATCAAATGAATCTAGGCGTGGTTCAGGAAAAGAACACACATCCAATGACACTGGTGGATCCTTGTGTGGTTTGTGAGAAGAACACACATCCAATGACACTGGGTGTGGTTCGTGAAAAGAAAACACATCCAATGACACTGGTGTATCCTTATGTGGTCTGTCAAAAGAACACACATGCAATGACACTGGGTGTGGTTCATGAAAAGAACACATCCAATGACACTGGTGGATCCTTATGTGGTTTGTGAAAAAGAACACACATGCAATGACTCTAGATATGGTTCATGAAAAGAACACACATGCAATGACACCGGTGGATCCATGTGTGGTTTGTGACAAGAACAGACATGCAAATGACTCTAGCTGTGGTTCATGAAAAGAACACACATGCAATCACACCGGTGGATCCATGTGTGGTTTGTGAGAAGAACAGACATGGAATGACTCTGGGTGTGGTTCATGAAAAGAACAGGCATCCAATGACACTGGTGGATCCATGTGTGGTTTAATGAAAAGAACACACATGCAATGACACTGGGTGTGGTTCATGAAAAGAACACACATCCAATGACATTGGTGGATCCATATGTGGTTTGAGGAAAGAACACACATGCAACGACTCTAGCTATGGTTAATGAAAAGAACACACATCCAATGACACTGGTGGATCCATATGTGGTTTGTGGAAAGAACAGACATGCAATGACTCTAGCTATGGTTTGTGAAAAGAATAGACAAGCAATGACACTGGTGGATCCATGAGTGGTTTGTGAGAAGAACACACATGCAATGCCACTAGTGTATCCTTATGTGGTTTGTGAGAAGAACAGACATGCAATGACTCTAACTGTGGTTCATGAAAAGAACACATATGCAATGACACTAGTGGATCCATGTGTGGTTTGTGAAAAGAACAGACATGCAATGACTCTGGGTGTGGTTCATGAAAAGAACACACATCCAATGACACCGGTGGATCCATATATGGTTTGTGAAAAGAACAGACATGCAATCACACTGGTGGATCCATGTATGGTTTGTGAAAAGAACAGACATGCAATGACACTAGCCGTGGTTCATGAAAAGAACACACATGCAATGACACTAGTGGATCCATGTGTGGTTTGTGAAAAGAACAGACATGCAATGACTCTGGGTGTGGTTCATGAATAGAACACACATCCAATGACACCGGTGGATCCATATGTGGTTTGTGAAAGGAACAGACATGCAATCACACTGGTGGATCCATGTGCGGTTTGTGAAAAGAACAGACATACAATGACACTGGTGGATCCATGCGTGGTTTGTGAGAAGAACACACATGCAATGACACTGGGTGTGGTTCATGAAAATAACACACATCTAATGGTACTGGTGGATCCTTGTGTGGTTTGTTAGAAGAACACACATCCAATGACTCTAGGCGTGGTTCATGAAAAGAACACACATCCAATGACACTAGGTGATCCTTGTGTGGTTTGTGAGAAGAACACGCATCCAATGACACTGGGTGTGGTTCATGAAAAGATAACACATCCAATGACACTGTGTATCCTTATGTGGTTTGTGAATGGAACACACATGCAATGACACTGGGTGTGGTTCATGAAAAGAACACATCCAATGACACTGGTGGATCCTCATGTGGTTTGTGAAAAAGAACACACATGCAATGACTCTAGCTGTGGTTCATGAAAAGAACACACATGCAATGACACCGGTGGATCCATGTGTGGTTTGTGACAAGAACAGACATGCAAATGACTCTAGCTGTGGTTCATGAAAAGAACACACATGGAATCACACCGGTGGATCCATGTGTGGTTTGTGAGAAGAACAGACATGGAATGACTCTGGGTGTGGTTTAGGAAAAGAACATGCATCCAATGACACTAGTGGATCCATGTGTGGTTTAATGAAAAGAACACACATGCAATGACACTGGGTGTGGTTCATGAAAAGAACACACATCCAATGGCATTGATGGATCCATATGTGGTTTGTCAAAAGAACACACATGCAATGTCTCTAGCTATGGTTAATGAAAATAACACACATCCAATGAGACTAGTGGATCCAGATGTGGTTTGTGGAAAGAATAGACATGCAATGACTCTAGCTATGGTTTGTGAAAAGAATAGACAAGCAATGACACTGGTGGATCCATGTGTGGTTTGTGAGAAGAACACACATGCAATGCTACGGGTGTATCCTTATGTGGTTTGTGAGAAGAACAGACATGCAATGACTCTAGTTGTGGTTCATGAAAAGAACACACATGCAATGACACTGGTGGATCCATGTGTTGTTTGTGAAAAGAACAAGCATGCAATGACTCTGGGTGTGGTTCATGAAAAGAACACACATCCAATGACACTGGTGGATCCATATGTGGTTTGTGAAAAGAACAGACATGCAATAACACTGGTGGATCCATGTATGGTTTGTGAAAAGAATAAACATGCAATGACACTAGCCGTGGTTCATGAAAAGAACACACATGCAATGACACTGGTGGAGCCATGTGTGGTTTGTGAAAAGAACAGACATGCAATGACTCTGGGTGTGGTTCATGGAAAGAACACACATCCAATGACACCGGTGGATCCATATGTGGTTTGTGAAAAGAACAGACATGCAATGACACTGGTGGATCCATGTGTCATTTGTGAAAAGAACAGACATGCAATGACACTGGTGGATCTATGTGTGGTTTGTGAGAAGAACACACATGCAATGACACTGGGTGTGGTTCATGAAAATAACACACATCTAATGACACTGGTGGATCCTTATGTGGTTTGTTAGAAGAACACACATCAAATGAATCTAGGCGTGGTTCAGGAAAAGAACACACATCCAAGGACACTGGTGGATCCTTGTGTGGTTTGTGAGAAGAACACACATCCAATGACACTAGGTGTGGTTCGTGAAAAGAAAACACATCCAATGACACTGGTGTATCCTTATGTGGTTTGTCAAAAGAACACACATGCAATGACACTGGGTGTGGTTCATGAAAAGAACACATCCAATGACACTGGTGGATCCTTATGTGGTTGGTGAAAAAGAACACACATGCAATGACTCTAGATATGGTTCATGAAAAGAACACACATGCAATGACACCGGTGGATCCATGTGTGGTTTGTGACAAGAACAGACATGCAAATGACTCTAGCTGTGGTTCATGAAAAGAACACACATGCAATCACACCGGTGGATCCATGTGTGGTTTGTGAGAAGAACAGACATGGAATTACTCTGGGTGTGGTTCATGAAAAGAACAGGCATCCAATGACACTGGTGGATCCATGTGTGGTTTAATGAAAAGAACACACATGCAATGACACTGGGTGTGGTTCATGAAAAGAACACACATCCAATGACATTGGTGGATCCATATGTGGTTTGAGGAAAGAACACACATGCAACGACTCTAGCTATGGTTAATGAAAAGAACACACATCCAATGACACTGGTGGATCCATATGTGGTTTGTGGAAAGAACAGACATGCAATGACTCTAGCTATGGTTTGTGAAAAGAATAGACAAGCAATGACACTGGTGGATCCATGAGTGGTTTGTGAGAAGAACACACATGCAATGCCACTAGTGTATCCTTATGTGGTTTGTGAGAAGAACATACATGCAATGACTCTAACTGTGGTTCATGAAAAGAACACATATGCAATGACACTAGTGGATCCATGTGTGGTTTGTGAAAAGAACAGTCATGCAATGACTCTGGGTGTGGTTCATGAAAAGAACACACATCCAATGACACCGGTGGATCCATATATGGTTTGTGAAAAGAACAGACATGCAATCACACTGGTGGATCCATGTATGGTTTGTGAAAAGAACAGACATGCAATGACACTAGCCGTGGTTCATGAAAAGAACACACATGCAATGACACTGGTGGATCCATGTGTGGTTTGTGAAAAGAACAGACATGCAATGACTCTGGGTGTGGTTCATGAAAAGAACACACATCCAATGACACCGGTGGATCCATATGTGGTTTGTGAAAGGAACAGACATGCAATCACACTGGTGGATCCATGTGCGGTTTGTGAAAAGAACAGACATACAATGACACTGGTGGATCCATGCGTGGTTTGTGAGAAGAACACACATGCAATGACACTAGGTGTGGTTCATGAAAATAACACACATCTAATGGTACTGGTGGATCCTTGTGTGGTTTGTTAGAAGAACACACATCCAATGACTCTAGGCGTGGTTCATGAAAAGAACACACATCCAATGACACTAGGTGATCCTTGTGTGGTTTGTGAGAAGAACACGCATCCAATGACACTGGGTGTGGTTCATGAAAAGATAATACATCCAATGACACTGGTGTATCCTTATGTGGTTTGTGAATGGAACACACATGCAATGACACTGGGTGTGGTTCGTGAAAAGAACACATCCAATGACACTGGTGGATCCTTATGTGGTTTGTGAAAAAGAACACACATGCTGTGACTCTAGCTGTGGTTCATGAAAAGAACACACATGCAATGACACCGGTGGATCCATGTGTGGTTTGTGACAAGAACATACATGCAAATGACTCTAGCTGTGGTTCATGAAAAGAACACACATGCAATCACACCGGTGGATCCATGTGTGGTTTGTGAGAAGAACAGACATGGAATGACTCTGGGTGTGGTTCATGAAAAGAACAGGCATCCAATGCCACTAGTGGATCCATGTGTGGTTTAATGAAAAGAACACACATGCAATGACACTGGGTGTGGTTCATGAAAAGAACACACATCCAATGACATTGATGGATCCATATGTGGTTTGTCAAAAGAACACACATGCAATGACTCTAGCTATGGTTAATGAAAATAACACACATCCAATGAGACTAGTGGATCCAGATGTGGTTTGTGGAAAGAATAGACATGCAATGACTCTAGCTATGGTTTGTGAAAAGAATAGACAAGCAATGACACTGGTGGATCCATGTGTGGTTTGTGAGAAGAACACACATGCAATGCTACGGGTGTATCCTTATGTGGTTTGTGAGAAGAACAGACATGCAATGACTCTAGTTGTGATTCATGAAAAGAACACACATGCAATGACACTGGTGGATCCATGTGTTGTTTGTGAAAAGAACAAGCATGCAATGACTCTGGGTGTGGTTCATGAAAAGAACACACATCCAATGACACCGGTGGATCCATATGTGGTTTGTGAAAAGAACAGACATGCAATCACACTGGTGGATCCATGTATGGTTTCTGAAAAGAATAAACATGCAATGACACTAGCCGTGGTTCATGAAAAGAACACACATGCAATGACACTGGTGGAGCCATGTGTGGTTTGTGAAAAGAACAGACATGCAATGACTCTGGGTGTGGTTCATGGAAAGAACACACATCCAATGACACCGGTGGATCCATATGTGGTTTGTGAAAAGAATAGACATGCAATCACACTGGTGGATCCATGTGCGGTTTGTGAAAAGAACAGACATACAATGACACTGGTGGATCCATGCGTGGTTTGTGAGAAGAACACACATGCAATGACACTGGGTGTGGTTCATGAAAATAACACACATCTAATGGTACTGGTGGATCCTTGTGTGGTTTGTTAGAAGAACACACATCCAATGACTCTAGGCGTGGTTCATGAAAAGAACACACATCCAATGACACTAGGTGATCCTTGTGTGGTTTGTGAGAAGAACACGCATCCAATGACACTGGGTGTGGTTCATGAAAAGATAACACATCCAATGACACTGGTGTATCCTTATGTGGTTTGTGAAAAGAACACACATGCAATGACACTGGTGTGGTTCATGAAAAGAACACATCCAATAACACTGGTGGATCCTTATGTGGTTTGTGAAAAAGAACACACATGCAATCACTCTAGCTGTGGTTCATGAAAAGAACACACATGCAATGACACCGGTGGATCCATGTGTGGTTTGTGACAAGAACAGACATGCAAATGACTCTAGCTGTGGTTCATGAAAAGAACACACATGCAATCACACCGGTGGATCCATGTGTGGTTTGTGAGAAGAACAGACATGGAATGACTCTGGGTGTGGTTCATGAAAAGAACAGGCATCCAATGCCACTAGTGGATCCATGTGTGGTTTAATGAAAAGAACACACATGCAATGACACTGGGTGTGGTTCATGAAAAGAACACACATCCAATGACATTGATGGATCCATATGTGGTTTGTCAAAAGAACACACATGCAATGACTCTAGCTATGGTTAATGAAAATAACACACATCCAATGAGACTAGTGGATCCAGATGTGGTTTGTGGAAAGAATAGACATGCAATGACTCTAGCTATGGTTTGTGAAAAGAATAGACAAGCAATGACACTGGTGGATCCATGTGTGGTTTGTGAGAAGAACACACATGCAATGCTACGGGTGTATCCTTATGTGGTTTGTGAGAAGAACAGACATGCAATGACTCTAGTTGTGGTTCATGAAAAGAACACACATGCAATGACACTGGTGGATCCATGTGTTGTTTGTGAAAAGAACAAGCATGCAATGACTCTGGGTGTGGTTCATGAAAAGAACACACATACAATGACACCGGTGGATCCATATGTGGTTTGTGAAAAGAACAGACATTCAATCACACTGGTGGATCCATGTATGGTTTGTGAAAAGAATAAACATGCAATGACACTAGCCGTGGTTCATGAAAAGAACACACATGCAATGACACTGGTGGAGCCATGTGTGGTTTGTGAAAAGAACAGACATGCAATGACTCTGGGTGTGGTTCATGGAAAGAACACACATCCAATGACACCGGTGGATCCATATGTGGTTTGTGAAAAGAACAGACATGCAATCACACTGGTGGATCCATGTGTCATTTGTGAAAAGAACAGACATGCAATGACACTGGTGGATCTATGTGTGGTTTGTGAGAAGAACACACATGCAATGACACTGGGTGTGGTTCATGAAAATAACACACATCTAATGACACTGGTGGATCCTTATGTGGTTTGTTAGAAGAACACACATCAAATGAATCTAGGCGTGGTTCAGGAAAAGAACACACATCCAATGACACTGGTGGATCCTTGTGTGGTTTGTGAGAAGAACACACATCCAATGACACTGTGTGTGGTTCGTGAAAAGAAAACACATCCAATGACACTGGTGTATCCTTATGTGGTTTGTCAAAAGAACACACATGCAATGACACTGGGTGTGGTTCATGAAAAGAACACATCCAATGACACTGGTGGATCCTTATGTGGTTGGTGAAAAAGAACACACATGCAATGACTCTAGATATGGTTCATGAAAAGAACACACATGCAATGACACCGGTGGATCCATGTGTGGTTTGTGACAAGAACAGACATGCAAATGACTCTAGCTGTGGTTCATGAAAAGAACACACATGCAATCACACCGGTGGATCCATGTGTGGTTTGTGAGAAGAACAGACATGGAATGACTCTGGGTGTGGTTCATGAAAAGAACAGGCATCCAATGACACTGCTGGATCCATGTGTGGTTTAATGAAAAGAACACACATGCAATGACACTGGGTGTGGTTCATGAAAAGAACACACATCCAATGACATTGGTGGATCCATATGTGGTTTGAGGAAAGAACACACATGCAACGACTCTAGCTATGGTTAATGAAAAGAATACACATCCAATGACACTGGTGGATCCATATGTGGTTTGTGGAAAGAACAGACATGCAATGACTCTAGCTATGGTTTGTGAAAAGAATAGACAAGCAATGACACTGGTGGATCCATGAGTGGTTTGTGAGAAGAACACACATGCAATGCCACTAGTGTATCCTTATGTGGTTTGTGAGAAGAACAGACATGCAATGACTCTAACTGTGGTTCATGAAAAGAACACATATGCAATGACACTAGTGGATCCATGTGTGGTTTGTGAAAAGAACAGACATGCAATGACTCTGGGTGTGGTTCATGAAAAGAACACACATCCAATGACACCGGTGGATCCATATGTGGTTTGTGAAAAGAACAGACATGCAATCACATTGGTGGATCCATGTATGGTTTGTGAAAAGAACAGACATGCAATGACACTAGCCGTGGTTCATGAAAAGAACACACATGCAATGACACTGGTGGATCCATGTGTGGTTTGTGAAAAGAACAGACATGCAATGACTCTGGGTGTGGTTCATGAAAAGAACACACATCCAATGACACCGGTGGATCCATATGTGGTTTGTGAAAGGAACAGACATGCAATCACACTGGTGGATCCATGTGCGGTTTGTGAAAAGAACAGACATACAATGACACTGGTGGATCCATGTGTGGTTTGTGAGAAGAACACACATGCAATGACACTGGGTGTGGTTCATGAAAATAACACACATCTAATGGTACTGGTGGATCCTTGTGTGGTTTGTTAGAAGAACACACATCCAATGACTCTAGGCGTGGTTCATGAAAAGAACACACATCCAATGACACTAGGTGATCCTTGTGTGGTTTGTGAGAAGAACACGCATCCAATGACACTGGGTGTGGTTCATGAAAAGATAACACATCCAATGACACTGGTGTATCCTTATGTGGTTTGTGAAAAGAACACACATGCAATGACACTGGTGTGGTTCATGAAAAGAACACATCCAATAACACTGGTGGATCCTTATGTGGTTTGTGAAAAAGAACACACATGCAATCACTCTAGCTGTGGTTCATGAAAAGAACACACATGCAATGACACCGGTGGATCCATGTGTGGTTTGTGACAAGAACAGACATGCAAATGACTCTAGCTGTGGTTCATGAAAAGAACACACATGCAATCACACCGGTGGATCCATGTGTGGTTTGTGAGAAGAACAGACATGGAATGACTCTGGGTGTGGTTCATGAAAAGAACAGGCATCCAATGCCACTAGTGGATCCATGTGTGGTTTAATGAAAAGAACACACATGCAATGACACTGGGTGTGGTTCATGAAAAGAACACACATCCAATGACATTGATGGATCCATATGTGGTTTGTCAAAAGAACACACATGCAATGACTCTAGCTATGGTTAATGAAAATAACACACATCCAATGAGACTAGTGGATCCAGATGTGGTTTGTGGAAAGAATAGACATGCAATGACTCTAGCTATGGTTTGTGAAAAGAATAGACAAGCAATGACACTGGTGGATCCATGTGTGGTTTATGAGAAGAACACACATGCAATGCTACGGGTGTATCCTTATGTGGTTTGTGAGAAGAACAGACATGCAATGACTCTAGTTGTGGTTCATGAAAAGAACACACATGCAATGACACTGGTGGATCCATGTGTTGTTTGTGAAAAGAACAAGCATGCAATGACTCTGGGTGTGGTTCATGAAAATAACACACATCCAATGACACCGGTGGATCCATATGTGGTTTGTGAAAAGAACAGACATGCAATCACACTGGTGGATCCATGTATGGTTTGTGAAAAGAATAAACATGCAATGACACTAGCCGTGGTTCATGAAAAGAACACACATGCAATGACACTGGTGGAGCCATGTGTGGTTTGTGAAAAGAACAGACATGCAATGACTCTGGGTGTGGTTCATGGAAAGAACACACATCCAATGACACCGGTGGATCCATATGTGGTTTGTGAAAAGAACAGACATGCAATGACACTGGTGGATCCATGTGTCATTTGTGAAAAGAACAGACATGCAATGACACTGGTGGATCTATGTGTGGTTTGTAAGAAGAACACACATGCAATGACACTGGGTGTGGTTCATGAAAATAACACACATCTAATGACACTGGTGGATCCTTATGTGGTTTGTTAGAAGAACACACATCAAATGAATCTAGGCGTGGTTCAGGAAAAGAACACACATCCAATGACACTGGTGGATCCTTGTGTGGTTTGTGAGAAGAACACACATCCAATGACACTAGGTGTGGTTCGTGAAAAGAAAACACATCCAATGACACTGGTGTATCCTTATGTGGTTTGTCAAAAGAACACACATGCAATGACACTGGGTGTGGTTCATGAAAAGAACACATCCAATGACACTGGTGGATCCTTATGTGGTTGGTGAAAAAGAACACACATGCAATGACTCTAGATATGGTTCATGAAAAGAACACACATGCAATGACACCGGTGGATCCATGTGTGGTTTGTGACAAGAACAGACATGCAAATGACTCTAGCTGTGGTTCATGAAAAGAACACACATGCAATCACACCGGTGGATCCATGTGTGGTTTGTGAGAAGAACAGACATGGAATTACTCTGGGTGTGGTTCATGAAAAGAACAGGCATCCAATGACACTGGTGGATCCATGTGTGGTTTAATGAAAAGAACACACATGCAATGACACTGGGTGTGGTTCATGAAAAGAACACACATCCAATGACATTGGTGGATCCATATGTGGTTTGAGGAAAGAACACACATGCAACGACTCTAGCTATGGTTAATGAAAAGAACACACATCCAATGACACTGGTGGATCCATATGTGGTTTGTGGAAAGAACAGACATGCAATGACTCTAGCTATGGTTTGTGAAAAGAATAGACAAGCAATGACACTGGTGGATCCATGAGTGGTTTGTGAGAAGAACACACATGCAATGCCACTAGTGTATCCTTATGTGGTTTGTGAGAAGAACAGACATGCAATGACTCTAACTGTGGTTCATGAAAAGAACACATATGCAATGACACTAGTGGATCCATGTGTGGTTTGTGAAAAGAACAGACATGCAATGACTCTGGGTGTGGTTCATGAAAAGAACACACATCCAGTGACACCGGTGGATCCATATGTGGTTTGTGAAAAGAACAGACATGCAATCACACTGGTGGATCCATGTATGGTTTGTGAAAAGAACAGACATGCAATGACACTAGCCGTGGTTCATGAAAAGAACACACATGCAATGACACTGGTGGATCCATGTGTGGTTTGTGAAAAGAACAGACATGCAATGACTCTGGGTGTGGTTCATGAAAAGAACACACATCCAATGACACTGGTGGATCCATATGTGGTTTGTGAAAGGAACAGACATGCAATCACACTGGTGGATCTATGTGCGGTTTGTGAAAAGAACAGACATGCAATGACACTGGTGGATCCATGTGTGGTTCGTGAGAAGAACACACATGCAATGACACTGGGTGTGGTTCATGAAAATAACACACATCTAATGACACTGGTGGATCCTTGTGTGGTTTGTTAGAAGAACACACATCCAATGACTCTAGGCGTGGTTCATGAAAAGAACACACATCCAATGACACTAGTGGATCCTTGTGTGGTTTGTGAGAAGAACACGCATCCAATGACACTGGGTGTGGTTCATGAAAAGAAAACACATCCAATGACACTGGTGTATCCTTATGTGGTTTGTCAAAAGAACACACATGCAATGACACTGGGTGTGGTTCATGAAAAGAACACATCCAATGACACTGGTGGATCCTTATGTGGTTTGTGAAAAAGAACACACATGCAATGACTCTAGCTGTGGTTCATGAAAAGAACACACATGCAATGACACCGGTGGATCCATGTGTGGTTTGTGACAAGAACAGACATGCAAATGACTCTAGCTGTGGTTCATGAAAAGAACACACATGCAATCACACCGGTGGATCCATGAGTGGTTTGTGAGAAGAACAGACATGGAATGACTCTGGGTGTGGTTTAGGAAAAGAACAGGCATCCAATGACACTAGTGGATCCATGTGTGGTTTAACGAAAAGAACACACATGCAATGACACTGGGTGTGGTTCATGAAAAGAACACACATCCAACGACATTGGTGGATCCATATGTGGTTTGTGGAAAGAACACACATGCAATGACTCTAGCTATGGTTAATGAAAAGAACACACATCCAATGACATTGGTGGATCCATATGTGGTTTGTGGAAAGAACAGACATGCAATGACTCTAGCTATGGTTTGTGAAAAGAATAGACATGCAATGACACTGGTGGATAAATGTGTGGTTTGTGAGAAGAACACACATGCAATGACACTGGTGTATCCTTATGTGGTTTGTGAGCAGAACAGACATGCAATGACTCTAGCTGTGGTTCATGACAAGAACACAAATGCAATGACACTGGTGGATCCATGTGTGGTTTGTGAAAAGAACAGACATGCGATGACTCTGGGTGTGGTTCATGAAAAAAACACATCCAATGACACCGGTGGATCCATATGTGGTTTGTGAAAAGAACAGACATGCAATCACACTGGTGGATCCATGTGTGGTTTGTGAAAAGAACAGACATGCAATGACACTGGTGGATCCATGTGTGGTTTGTGAGAAGAACACACATGCAATGACGCTGGTGGATCCATGTGTGGTTTGTGAAAAGAACAGACATGCAATCACACTAGTGGATCCATGTGTGGTTTGTGAGAAGAACACACATGCAATGACACTGGTGGATCCATGTGTGGTTTGTGAAAAGAACAGACATGCAATCACACTGGTGGATCCATGTGTGGTTTGTGAAAAGAACAGACATGCAATGACACTAGCCGTGGTTCATGAAAAGAACACACATGCAATGACACTGGTGGATCCATGTGTGGTTTGTGAAAAGAACAGACATGCAATGACTCTGGGTGTGGTTCATGGAAAGAACACACATCCAATGACACCGGTGGATCCATATGTGGTTTGTGAAAAGAACAGACATGCAATCACACTGGCCGATCCATGTGTGGTTTGTGAAAAGAACAGACATGCAATGACACTGGTGGATCCATGCGTGGTTTGTGAGAAGAACACACATGCAATGACACTGGGTGTGGTTCATGAAAATAACACACATCTAATGACATTGGTGGATCCTTGTGTGGTTTGTTAGAAGAACACACATCCAGTGACTCTAGGCGTGGTTCATGAAAAGAACACACATCCAATGAGACTAGTGGATCCTTGTGTGGTTTGTGAGAAGAACACGCATCCAATGACACTGGGTGTGGTTCATGAAAAGAAAACACATCTAATGACACTGGTGTATCCTTATGTGGTTTGTGAAAGGAACACACATGCAATGACACTGGGTGTGGTTCATGAAAAGAACACATCCAATGACACTGGTGGATCCTTATGTGGTTTGTGAAAAAGAACACACATGCAATGACTCTAGCTGTGGTGCATGAAAAGAACACACATGCAATGACACCGGTGGATCCATGTGTGGTTTGTGACAAGAACAGACATGCAAATGACTCTAGCTGTGGTTCATGAAAAGAACACACATGCAATCACACCGGTGGATCCATGTGTGGTTTGTGAGAAGAACAGACATGGAATGACTCTGGGTGTGGTTTAGGAAAAGAACAGGCATCCAATGACATAGGTGGATCCATGTGTGGTTTAATGAAAAGAACACACATGGAATGACACTGGGTGTGGTTCATGAAAAGAACACACATCCAATGACATTGGTGGATCCATATGTGGTTTCTGGAAAGAACACACATGCAATGACTCTAGCTATGGTTAATGAAGAGAACACACATCCAATGACATTGGTGGATCCATATGTGGTTTGTGGAAAGAATAGACATGCAATGACTCTAGCTATGGTTTGTGAAAAGAATAGACAAGCAATGACACTGGTGGATCCATGTGTGGTTTGTGAGAAGAACACACATGGTATGCTACTGGTGTATCCTTATGTGGTTTGTGAGAAGAATAGACATGCAATGACTCTAGCTATGGTTCATGAAAATAACACACATGCAATGACACTGGTGGATCCATGTGTTGTTTGTGAAAAGAACAGGCATGCAATGACTCTGGGTGTGGTTCATGAAAACAACACACATCCAATGACACCGGTGGATCCATATGTGGTTTGTGAAAAGAATAGACATGCAATCACACTGGTGGATCCATGTATGGTTTGTGAAAAGAATAGACATGCAATGACACTAGCCGTGGTTCATGAAAAGAACACACATGCAATGACACTGGTGGATCCATGTGTGGTTTGTGAAAAGAACAGACATGCAATGACTCTGGGTGTGGTTCATGGAAAGAACACACATCCAATGACACCGTTGGGTCCATATGTGGTGTGTGAAAAGAACAGACATGCAATCACACTGGTGGATCCATGTGTGGTTTGTGAAAAGAACAGACATGCAATGACACTGGTGGATCCATGCGTGGTTTGTGAGAAGAACACACATGCAATGACACTGGGTGTGGTTCATGAAAAGAGCACACATCTAATGACACTGGTGGATCCTTATGTGGTTTGTTAGAAGAACACACATCAAATGAATCTAGGCGTGGTTCATGAAAAGAACACACACCCAATGACACTGGTGGATCCTTGTGTGGTTTGTGAGAAGAACACACATCCAATGACACTGGGTGTGGTTCATGAAAAGAAAACACATCCAATGACACTGGTGTATCCTTATGTGGTTTGTGAAAAGAACACACATGCAATGACACTGGGTGTGGTTCATGAAAAGAACACATCCAATGACACTGGTGGATCCTTATGTGGTTTGTGAAAAAGAACACACATGCAATGACTCTAGCTATGGTTCATGAAAAGAACACACATGCAATGACACCGGTGGATCCATGTGTGGTTTGTGACAAGAACAGACATGCAAATGACTCTAGCTGTGGTTCATGAAAAGAACACACATGCAATCACACCGGTGGATCCATGTGTGGTTTGTGAGAAGAACAGACATGGAATGACTCTAGGTGTGGTTCATGAAAAGAACAGGCATCCAATGACACTGGTGGATCCATGTGTGGTTTAATGAAAAGAACACACATGCAATGACACTGGGTGTGGTTCATGAAAAGAACACACATCCAATGACATTGGTGGATCCATATGTGGTTTGTGGAAAGAACACACATGTAATGACTCTAGCTATGGTTAATGAAAAGAACACACATCCAATGACACTGGTGGATCCATATGTGGTTTGTGGAAAGAACAGACATGCAATGACTCTAGCTATGGTTTGTGAAAAGAATAGACAAGCAATGACACTGGTGGATCCATGAGTGGTTTGTGAGAAGAACACACATGCAATGCCACTAGTGTATCCTTATGTGGTTTGTGAGAAGAACAGACATGCAATGACTCTAGCTGTGGTTCATGAAAAGAACACACATGCAATGACACTAGTGGATCCATGTGTGGTTTGTGAAAAGAACAGACATGCAATGACTCTGGGTGTGGTTCATGAAAAGAACACACATCCAATGACACCAGTGGATCCATATGTGGTTTGTGAAAAGAACAGACATGCAATCACACTGGTGGATCCATGTATGGTTTGTGAAAAGAACAGACATGCAATGACACTGGTGGATCCATGCGTGGTTTGTGAGAAGAACACACATGCAATGACACTGGGTGTGGTTCATGAAAATAACACACATCTAATGACACTGGTGTATCCTTATGTGGTTTGTTAGAAGAACACACATCCAATGACTCTAGGCGTGGTTCATGAAAAGAACACACATCTAATGACACTAGTGGATCCTTGTGTGGTTTGTGAGAAGAACACGCATCCAATGACACTGGGTGTGGTTCATGAAAAGAAAACACATCCAATGACACTGGTGTATCCTTATGTGGTTTGTGAAAGGAACACACATGCAATGCCACTGGGTGTGGTTCATGAAAAGAACACATCCAATGACACTGGTGGATCCTTATGTGGTTTGTGAAAAAGAACACACATTCAATGACTCTAGCTATGGTTCATGAAAAGAGCACACATGCAATGACACCGGTGGATCCATGTGTGGTTTGTGACAAGAACAGACATGCAAATGACTCTAACCGTGGTTCATGAAAAGAACACACATGCAATCACACGGGTGGATCCATGTGTGGTTTGTGAGAAGAATAGACATGGAATGACTCTGGGTGTGGTTTGGGAAAAGAACAGGCATCCAATGACACTGGTGGATCCATGTGTGGTTTAATGAAAATAACACACATGCAATGACACTGGGTGTGGTTAATGAAAAGAACACACATCCAATGACATTGGTGGATCCATATGTGGTTTGTGGAAAGAACACACATGCAATGACTCTAGCTATGGTTAATGAAAAGAACACACATCCAATGACATTGGTGGATCCATATGTGGTTTGTGGAAAGAACAGACATGCAATGACTCTAGCTATGGTTTGTGAAAATAATACACAAGCAATGACACTGGTGGATCCATGTGTGGTTTGTGAGAAGAACACACATGCAATGCCACTGGTGTATCCTTATGTGGTTTGTGAGAAGAACATACATGCAATGACTCTAGATGTGGTTCATGAAAAGAACACACATGCAATGACACTGGTGGATCCATGTATGGTTTGTGAAAAGAACAGACATGCAATGGCTCTGGGTGTGGTTCATGAAAATAACACACATCCAATGACACCGGTGGATCCATATGTGGTTTGTGAAAAGAACAGACATGCAATCACACAGGTGGATCCATGTATGGTTTGTGAAAAGAACAGACATGCAATGACACTGGTGGATCCATATGTGGTTTGTGAGAAGAACACACATGCAATGACACTGGGTGTGGTTCATGAAAAGAACACATGTCCAATGACACTGGTGGATTCTTATGTGGTTTGTGAGAAGAATACACATCCAATGACTCTAGCTGTGGTTCATGAAAAGAACACACATCCAATGACACTAGTGGATCCTTGTGTGGTTTGTGAAAAGAGATGACATGCAATGACTCTAGCTATGGTTTGTGAAAAGAACAGACATGCAACGACACTGGTGGATCCATATATGGTTTATGAAAGGAACACACATGCAATGACACTGGGTGTCGGGGGATGACCTCCGGATACCCCAATCAGACAAGAAACATGGCTGTCGGTTCGTGTCCGGCCGGCTAAGCGCGGCTGGACACGAGCAAGTCAAGCCAGCTACTTCATGGTAGTCGGAACCACGAGGAGAATCAAGGCACGTGGTCGGCTACACCAAGCGAAGCAGGCCGCCTGCCAATATCAAGGGTGCGCCCCGCGACACCCAGCAGGCTCCTCTCCTCCGGCCAAGGCTCGCAGCAAGCACCGTGGTTCTGGCAGCAAGGGCCAGCCGCGCTAGGAGCAAATGGTGAACAACAACCCACCGCCTCCCCCTCCACCAACCGGAGCAAGTGGCTAGACACGAGCAAGTCAAGACCTACCGGTTCCCGTCTCTCGGGCCGGGTAGGAGCGCCCAACCCGAATCGTTCGGATGCCCGTGACCGCATCGAGCTCCTCGGTCAAGCGCACGTCACGGAAGAGGAAGACTCCACCGGACCGGTTTGTTTTGGACCATGCATCCGGAATGAGCCATTTCCGGATAAGTTCACCCTGCCCAGGGACACCCCCAAGTATGAAAGTAGCATGAAGTGTACAAGCGTACAAGCGTCCAGGCCGTCCGCGCGACCTGGCCCTATGCGTCCAGGGCAACCGCGAGACGGACCGTGAGTACCTTGCCAGTGGACGGAGCTGCGCAACACATGCAAGGGCATCCTGGAGAGCCGGGCCATCGGGTTCTTCGTCGAGGGATGCCGAGAAGGCACCATGCTTCGCCACCGGCTACTATGTGATGAGCCGAAAACCATGGCGGAGCTCATGATGGTTGCGGACCAGTAGGCCATGACGGATGCCGCCATGAAGAAACCCCTCCGAGTAAGTGCTGACGGGCATCTGATTCCGACGGATCCGGCTCGCGACCGTCCGAGCAATCCGGCTGGTGAAGCCAGATCCTCTAGGCGCCACAGTAATGACAACCCGTTCCATGGGGACCGCCAAGCCGGGCAGCAGAAGCCTCGCTACCATGTGTGGCAGATCAATGCTGTGGAGGGCACGCCCGACGCACCGGGTAACGATGCAAGAAGGCAGAAGCCGCGGCTCACCTTTGACCAGATGTTTGACGACCCGTGCAAGTGGCATAGCGGTCCCTTCAAGCCGGCTACGCACACCACCCGGAACTACAGCTGGACCCGCCAGCTAAAGGACCAGGGCAACCAGCAACGTCTTCCCCTGCCCCCTCCTGGTGGACGGCGGCAACAATAACAACGGCTACTCCCAGCCGCATGCCGCCTACCACATCTTCGAGACGGAGCTGGACGATAAGCACATCCGCAGGCAACGCTCCAAGGAGGTCAAGGCCATCGTCTCCCCAGTCCCCCAGTACCTGAACTGATCGGAGACCCCCATCACCTGGATCCGGGAGGATCAGCCGGATCAGCTTCCGATTCCCCAGGGCTACGCCATGGTGCTTGACCGCCTCATCGTCTCCAACGAGCGCACATGCCGCTTCTTGCGTGTCCTCATCGATGGAGACAACAGCCTCAACCTTCTCTACCGGTCTTTGCTGGAGAAGCTGGGCATCCGTGAGTGCGACCTGTGCCCGACCACCACAATGTTCCACGGCGTACTGCCAGGACCGGCTTGCGCTCCGCTGGGTAAAATCTAGTTGGACGTCATCTTCGAGAACAAGGAGAACTTCTGCCGCGAGCCGATATGGTTCGAGATGGTGAACCTATCGAGCTCCTACCATGCTCTCCTCAGGCGCCCCGCCCTCGCCAAGTTCATGGCCGTACCCCACTACGCGTATCTCAAGACGAAGATGCCGGGACAACAGCGTGATCACCGTCGCCAGCTGCTTCAGGCGGTCAATGGAGTGCGCCTCAGCCGGCTCCAAGCTGGTAGATGCCCTCATCATAGCCGAAGAGAAGCGTGTGATCATGCGCAATGTGGCCATGGCCCAGCAAGAAATGCCGGCTAGCAGCAAGCCGGTTGGAGAAGCAGCTTTCCAGCCGGCAAAGTAGACGAAGAGCATCTTGCTCGACCCCTCCGACCCCACAAAGTTCGTCACCATTGGTGCCAAATTGGACAGCAAATAGGAAGGCGCACTCATCGACGTCCTCCATGAGAATCGGGACATCTTCGCATGGTCACCCAAGGACATGCCAGGTTTGCCGAGGGAGTTCGTCGAGCACTCGCTTCATGTGCGGCCGGATGCCAAGCCAGTCAAGCAGCCTCTGCGCCGGTTCGCAGAAGAGAAAAGGAAGATTATTGGTGACGAGATCACTCGGCTCCTTGCAGTCGGGTTCATCATGGAGGTGTACCACCCGGACTGGTTGGCTAACCCAGTCCTGGTGTTGAACAAGAACAAGACTTGGTGCATGTGTATCGACTACACCAGCCTTAACAAGGTGTGCCCGAAAGACCCCTTCACTTTGCCTCGTATCGATCAAGTCATCGATTCCATGGCCAGCTGCGATTTGTTGTCCTTCTTGGATTGTTACTCCGGTTACAATCAGATCCGGCTAAATCCAGCTGACCAGATAAAGACATTGTTTATCACCCCATACGGGGCTTTCTTTTATGTAACCATGCCTTTCGGTTTGAAAAATGCAGGCGCTACCTATCAGCGCTATATGCAGAAATGCTTGCACTCGTAGATCAGCCGAAACGTGCATGCATATGTGGACGATGTGGTCAACAAGACCAAGGAGAAGCGCACCATCCTCGAGGACTTGGGAGAGACATTTGGCAATCTCCGGCAGTACCAGATGAAGCTGAACCCGGAGAAGTGCATCTTTGGAGTCCCATCCGGCCAGCTACTCAGTTTCCTCGTCTCACAACGAGGAATCGAGGCGAATACGGAGAAGATTGCGGCCATCGAGAGGATGCAGCCGCCTAGGAGCTTGCTTGGAGTCCAGAAGTTCACTGGATGCCTGGCCTCCCTCAGCCATTTTGTCAGCTGGTTGGGGAAGAAGGCACTTCCGTTGTACCAGCTGATGCAAAAGACGAACAAGTTCTCCTGGACCTCGCGGGCCGACACCGCTTTTCACAACCTCAAGCACACGCTATCCACAACGCCGGTTCTAGCCATGCCGTCTAGCAAGGAGCCGATGTTGCTCTATATAGAAGCCATCAGCCGGGTCGTCAGTGTCGTCCTGGTGGTGGAGCGCCCCAAGGAAGGCAAGGCTCAGCCGGTTTAGCGACCCGTCTACTACCTCAGCGAGGTTCTCTCCCTCCCCAAGCAAAACTACCCCCACTAACAAAATATGTGTTATGGTGTGTACCTGGCATGCAAGAAGCTCAAGCACTACTTCCAGGAGCATGTGATTAAGGTCGTGTGCACCGCACCCCTTTCAGAAATCATCGGCAACAAGGACGCCACCGGACGAGTCACCAAATGGGCCATCGAGCTCGCCGCCTACTCCATCCATTACGAGCCCCGGCTCACGATCAAGTCGCAAGCTCTGGCAGACTTCCTCGTCGACTAGGCCGGGACCTAGTACCTCCCACCGGTTCCTGATTCGGACCACTGGAGGATGCACTTTGACGGCTCGAAGATGCTCGGGGGCTTGGGAGCCGGCATTGTGCTCACCTTGCCCAAAGGAGACCGGCTGGAGTACGTCGTCCAGATCCACTTCAAGGCCTCCAACAACATTCTAGAATACGAGGCACTGGCACATGGCCTCCAGCTAGCCAGGGAGATTGCTGTCAACCGAATCCTTTGCTTCGGCGATCCGAATCTGGTGGTGCAGTAGGTATCCGGAGAGTGGGACGCCCGTGATGCAAACATGGCCCTCTACCGGTTCCACATACAGAAGCTCAGCGCCTGCTTCGACGGATGTGAGTTCCATCATGTCCCTCGCGTCAACAACAAGGCAGCCGATTCGCTCGCATGAATCGGATCCACCAGGCAGGCGATCCCACCAGGGGTTTCCTTGGAGCACCTGCGCAAGCCCTCCATCAAACCATCCCCCGAGTCGGATTCCATTATCTGGGCGGGGAGCGTTCCGGTTGACGGCATGGCAGACGCGGAGCCGGCAGAACCTGTGAAGAAGAAGGCTCGCACGAACTCTGGCAAGTCCGTACCCTCTGGCTCGCAAGACCCGGGGGCTGCCGACTCATCAAGCAGCTCGGGGGTTGCCGTTCCGGGTACCTCATCCGGACGAACCCCCGATGACCCCCAACCGGAGAGCAGAAGTGTCGGGGGATGACCCCTGGATACCCCAACCGGACAAGAAATGCGGCAGTCGGATCGCGCCTGGCTGGCTAAGCGCAGCCGGACAAGACAAGTCAAGCCGGGTACCGTGAGGTATCCGGAGCAGCGAGAAGCAGCCGACTACAGCAGCGTACCTGGAACCAATCAGGAGGACAGGGCGACGTGCGGCATAGTGCATGGTACGCCCTGGTACAACGACAAGACTGGCAACCACTCGGCCATACCGAAGACTTTGCGGGGTGACGCGGGAATAGTGGCCCGGTGCTGACGACGGGCTCGCACGGTGTTCACTGTGCCCATGACCACCATACCGCTCGTACTCTGATGTGACACGGTTGTACCGGATACTGTAGATGACCAGCCGGCTGGGACCCACCTGTGGGGGCCGCCAGTCGGACTAGCCAGTGAGACTGTTACCTCTTTGCCTATATAAGGAGAGGCAAGGCCTCAGTAGAAAGGGTTGGTCTGTGTGCATTTAAGGCAGTAGCTAGATAATACAGATCGAGGAGCCTTGTAGCCCGTATATCGCTCATAGTCAGATCGGCAGGAGTTGGAGTTTTACCTCACCACAAGGGCTCTGAACCTGGGTACTTCCTGCGTCCAGCTACACTCGCTTGTATCCAATCCTGCCTGCGGACGCTGTCGATAGCTTCCCTACTAGTCCCCACACCTCTATCTAACATGCTTAGGTACTACCGTTCCCAATACAACGACAGTTGGCGCCCACCATGGGGCATGATGGCTTCGACCGGAGTCATGTTCCGCACGGGACCCCGCACTTCAGCCGGTGAGCGCGTGGCCTCTGGCCTGGTACTCACGCTCGGCAAATTCGACTGCGTCATCGACAAAGCTTCCTGCTTCGCCGGAACTTCCTTCCCGACGAACGACTCCATCCTGCTTTTCGACGGCCTCCCCGTCTATGTCGCCACCGTTCCGGAGCATTTCCCTAGGGAGATCGTCTCCGTCATGGAGCTGCCGCATTCACGCAGCAGCACCTCTGTCACTTCCCGCGGCGTCGAGGTCATGATGGCCAGCTCCAGCTCTCACCCTCGCCAGCCACGGGAGCGGGGCGTAGACGAGGGCGGAACCTCCGCGCCACTGCAGCCCCGGAACCGGTGGAGGAGGCCATTGATCGGCTCCTTACGCCGGTTAACCTCGGGGATAACCCGGAGGAGGCGGAGGCCAACTTCTCCATGGAGAGGCAACTTCTCCTCTAGGAGGCCATGGAGCTGGCCGCAACCTGCAAGCAACTCGAGATCACCCGGCGCGAGTATGACCGCGCGCACGGCTTCACTCCGGCTACCGCGGAGCCAAGCCGGCACGGCCAGGTGCGACGCCGGGGCGGCGAGCTAGGCGGAAGGATGGAAAAGGATGGGGAACCGGATCCCGTGCCCGCCCTCATCCGGCCCACCTACAACATGCCCATCAAGAATCTAAGCGTGGCGCGAGCCGCAGCAGACGAACTGCCCAACCTGGAGGGCGAGGAGCGAGCCCGCCAACAGACTCGGGTGCAGGAGCTCCTCCGGATGGCGGATGAGAAGGCTGACGCCAACCGGCAGATGCAGGAGGACCCCAGCTACTCCAAGGGGAGCAAGCCACCCGTCAACAGCAAGGGCGCGCCTCGCGACACTGAACAGGCGACCTCCCCTCAGCCGGCTAAGGCCCACAACAAGCAATGCAGCTCTGGCAACAAGGGCCAGCCGCGCACGGAGAAAACGGTGAACAACAACCCACCGCCTCCCCCTCCACCAACCGGAGCACCAAGACCCACCGGTTCCCGTCTCTTGGGCCGGGTGGGAGCGCCCAAACCGGACCATCCGGATGCCCGTGACCGCATCGAGCTCCTCGCTCAACCACGCGTCATGGAGGAAGAAGATTCTACCAGACCGATTTGTTTTGGACCCCGCATCCAGAACGAACCATTTTCGGATAAGTTCACCTTGCCCAGGGACACCCCCAAGTACGACAGCAGTATGAAGCCGGAAGACTGGCTGACCGACTATGCTATGGTAGTCGGCATCGCCTATGGGAATAAGCGCACAACGGTGCGCTACGTCCCCCTTATGCTAACCGGGTTGGCGAGGACATGGCTCAACAGCCTCGCACCCAATAGCATCAACGCCTGGCCATACTTTGAGAAGGTGTTCGTCCGCAACTTCAATGGCACGTACAAGCATCCGGGACGCCCACGCGACCTGGCCTTGTGCATCTAGGGCGACCGCGAGACCGACCGCGAGTACCTCGCCAAGTGGACGGAGCTGCGCAACACTTGCAAGGGTATCCTGGAGAGCCAGGCCATCAGCTTCTTCATCGAGGGATGCCGAGAAGGCACCATGCTTTGCCACCGGCTACTGTGTGATGAGCCGAAAACCATGGCGGAGCTCATGACGGTAGCAGACCAGCACGCCATGGCAGATGCCGCCATGAAGAAACCCCTCCGAGTAAGTGTTGACGGGCGTCCAACTCCCACGGAGCCGGCTCGTGACCGTCTGAGCAATCCGGCTGGAGAAGCCGGATCCTCCAGGCGCCATGGAAACGACAACCGGTTCCATGGGGATAGCTAGGCCGGACAGCAAAAGCCTCGCTACCACGCGCGGCAGGTCAATGCCGTGGAGGGCGCGCCCGACGTGCCGGATAGCGATGCAAGAAGGCAGAAGCCGCGGCTCACCTTTGACCATGATGTTTTATGGCCTGTTCAAGTGGCATAGCGGTCCCTTCAAACCGGCTATGCACACCACCCGGAACTGCAGCTTGACCCGCCAGCTAAAGGACCAGGGCAACCAGCAACATCTCCCCCCGCCCCCTCCTGGTGGACCACCACCACCGGCTAGGGGAGCCGGTAATGATGGTAATGGCGGCAACGGTGGCAACAACAACAATGGCTACCCCCAGCCGCACGCCGCCTACCACATCTTTGAGACGGAACTGGACGACAAGCACAACTGTAGGCGATGCTCCAAGGAGGTCAACGCCATCGTCTCTCTGGTCCCCCAGTACCTGAACTGGTCGGAAACCCCCATCACCTAGAGCCGAGAAGACCAGCCAGAGCAGCTGCCGACTCCCGGGGGCTACGCCATGGTGCTCGACCCCCTCATCATCTCCAACGAGCGCACCTGTCGTTTCTCGCGCGTCCTCATCGATGGAGGCAGTAGCCTCAACCTCCTCTACCGGTCTTCGTTGGAGAAGCTGGGCATTCGCGAATGCGACCTACGCCCGACTACCACAATGTTCCACGGCGTGCTGCCGAGACCAGCCTGCGCCCCGCTGGGTAAAATCCAGCTAGACATCATCTTCGGTATCGAGGAAAACTTCCACCGCGAGCCGATCTGGTTCGAGGTGGTAAACCTGACGAGCTCCTAGCACGCTCTCCTCGGGCGCCCTGCCCTCGCCAAATTCATGGTCGTCCCCCACTACGCATACCTCAAGACGAAGATGCCAGGACCAAACAGTGTGATCACCGTCGCTGGCTGCTTCAGGCGGTCGATGGAGTGCGCCTCGGCCGGTTCCAAACTGGCAAAGGCCCTCATCATAGCCGAAGAGAAGCACGTTATCATGCACAACATGGCCATGGCCCAGCAAGACATGCCGGCTAGCAGCAAGACGGCAGGAGAAGGAGCTTTCCAGCTGGGAAAGGAGACAAAGAGGATCCTGCTCGACCCCTCCGACCCGACCAAGTTCGTCACCATTGGTGCCAACTTGGATAGCAAATAGGAAGGCGCGCTCGTCGACTTCCTCCGTAAAAATTGGGACATCTTTGCATGGTCACCCAAGGACATGCTAGGTGTACCGAGGGAGTTCGCCGAGCACTCACTTCATGTGCAGCCGGATGCAAAGCCGGTCAAGCAACCTCTGCACCGGTTAGCAGAGGAGAAGAGGAAGATTATCGGTGACGAGATCACCCGGCTCCTTGTAGCCGGGTTCATCATGGAGGTGTACCACCCAGACTGGCTGGCGAACCTAGTCCTGGTGTTGAAGAAGAACAAGACCTGGCGCATGTGTATTGACTACACCAGCCTAAACAAGGCGTGCCCGAAAGATCCATTCGCACTGCCCCACATTGATCAAGTCATCGATTCCACGGCCGGCTGCGATTTGTTGTCTTTTTTAGATTGCTATTCCGGTTACAATCAGATCCAGCTAAACCCGGCTGATCTGATAAAAACATCGTTCATCACCCCGTATGTGGCTTTCTGCTATGTAACTATGCCTTTCGGTCTAAAGAATGCAGGCGCTACCAATCAGCGCTGCATGCAGAAGTGCTTGCACTCGCAGATCGGCCGAAACATGCACGCTTATGTCGATGATGTGGTCATCAAGACCAAGGAGAAACGCACCCTCCTCGAAGACCTGGGAGAGACATTTGGCAACCTCCAGCAGTACCAGATGAAGCTACCAGAAGATGTGTTATAGCGTGTACCTAGAATGCAAGAAGCTCAAGCACTACTTCCAGGAGAATCCGATTAAGGTCGTGTGCACTGCACCCCTTTCGGAAATCATCGGCAATAAGGACGCCACCGGTCGAGTCGCCAAGTGGGCCATCGAGCTCGCCGCCTACTCCATCCAGTACGAGCCTCGTCTCACGATCAAGTCGCAGGTGCTGGTGTACTTCCTCGTCGACTGGGCCGAGACCCAATACCTCCCACCAGTTCTGGATTCGGACCACTGGAGGATGCACTTTGACGGGTCAAAGATGCTCGGGGGCTTGGGAGACGACATCGTGCTCACCTCGCCCAAGGGAGACCGGCTGGAGTATGTCTTGCAGATCCACTTCAAGGCCTCCAACAACGTAGCCGAATACGAGGCACTGGCGCATGGCCTCTGGCTGGCCAGAGAGATCGGTGTGAGGGAATTCTTCTCGTGCATCCAATCCTCAAAACCAAAACCTGTGACATTTGTGTCCACCATACCTACCTATTAGCACTATTGCTATTCCAAGTAAATTCATGTTTTTATCTACCTCCGAAATTAAACTTGTTATGTGAAAATTAGTGATTAAAGCTCTCACGAACTTGATGGCACACTTTACTTTCTTGCATTTAATAAACTTGAACCATTTTGCCCATCTATGTTGCGTATATGCTTGCGCTTTGTAAGTTGTGAATTAGCAGAACCATGCTATCATGGGGAACGCTTTCAACATTGCACTGGTACTTTGTACCTAGTTGATATCATGTTCTTTTGTCTATGGATGTCGTCGGTGTGAAATGAAAGGGGAGCTTGTAAGTCAATGGAGTTATGCATGTGTGTTAGAGAAACGCCTGGGCCGCCGGTCTAATCCATGTTGTCATGGTGGAAACCTGCAGCGTAACCATAATGAGCATCTATGAAGCATTCTTCTTATAAAAAAGGAGATAGAGATTGAGAAAAAGAGGAAAAGAAAAAAAGAGACATTATGAAAATAGGAAAGAGAGAAAAAGCACCATATTCCCATGGTAAATAAGAAGATTGCTGATATGCTTGTTGTCTGCTTGCCTTGTCATTTTGATATGGGGATTCTTCCGTATCATCGGACAAGGGGTACCCCGTTGGAGGTTCTCCATAATACACATGTGCTTACGATGACAAGAACTTACCGGTAACTAAACTTGAGTAGCATGAGGAGCGGCCCTCGTATTCAAGGGACATGAGATTTTCAACTTACAACTTGTCAAGCATATCCTCGTATTTCATCACTTTAACCTTAATCACCTAAAGATGCCTATGATAGGGGCAATGAGAGCTGAAAGCTAATAAGTGTCATAATTTTTGGGAGCTCTTTATGAAACTTGCAATCCCTGCTTCCCTCTACGAAGGGCCTTTCTTTTACTTTTTACTTGAGTCAGTAAACCTATTTACTTCTATCTCAGCAAGTATTTTGAGTTGTTGTGTTTCATTCATTCATATGATGATTTATTCAATCATGTCCCTTTTGTTCCTTGTTTTGCACATTGCTCTTATCTTGGTGTTTACTACTTTGAAATCTATCATTGAAAATCAGTTATTTGTGAACTCCAGCAAATTATCAACTATTCTTCGACCAAGAGCTAAGTTTGCCATTACCAATAATAATGAGTTGTCTTCTATTATGATCTATATATTGATGAATGTGATGCTTCTTGTCTGCATTCTTTTATTGACTCTTCACTCCATAAACCCGAGGTCATGTTTATTGAGCTCAGTTTCGCTTGGGGACAAGCGAAGTCTAAGCTTGGGGGGAGTTGATACGTCCATTTTGCATCACTATTCCATATCATAATTTACTGTTATTCATTGATATATTTCATATTAAGGGATGATACTTATGTTATTTCACCTGTTTTTGCATGGTTGATGACTTTTGGAGTATGGACCGCTGCAGTCAGGATTCTGATGGAAAAGGTGCTATTTGGGGGCAAAATTCGCGAAGATCAGAAAATCTAGGAAAATATATGGAAAATCCTATTTTTCCAGAAGACGAAGGAAGCCAGAAGGAGGAGTGGAGATGGGCCACAGGGGGGCCACACCACCCCCTGGCGCAGGGCACCCTAGGCCGCGCCACTAGGTGGTGTGGCCACCCTGGCCCACCTCTGGCTCTCCCCTCTGGCGTATATAATCCTCCTGAAACCCTAATACTCGGAGAGTGACCATAGAAAGATTCCGCCGCCTCTGCGGGGCAGAAAACACCGAGAGAGAAAGATCTCTCCGACAGACAGATTTCTACCGAGGGAATTCCTTCCCGGAGAGGGAAGATCGTCGCCATCAACACCACCATCAAGCTGCACTTCATCGGGATCATCATCATCATCACCACCATCATCACCACCTGCACCATCATCGCCATCTCCATATTGCTGTAACAATTGGGTTGAATCTTGCATAGTTCTTAGGGGAAACTTTCCCGGTGTTGATTACTCTTTGTAGTTGGTACTATTGAGTGGAACCATTGAATCATTGTTTATGTTCAGATTGTTCATACATCATTATTACATCTCTGATCATGATCCATATGATGTCTTGTGAGTAGTTCGTTTTGTTCTTGAGGACATGGGAGACGTCATGTTGTTAGTAGTGGAGTTGTGTTGAGAAAGATTCAATAGTTTAATATTTAAGTTGTGGTATACTTCTTCTAGTGGTGTCATGTGAACGTCGACTACATGACACTTCACCTATATGGGCCTAGGGGAATGCATTGTGTATTTGGCTACTAATCGTAGAGGTTGCCGGAGTGACAGAAACCTGAACCTCCGTTAGGAAACCATTGCACAAGGGACGTAAGGGTCTTAGAGTTTAAAGCTGTGGTTAGGTTTCTACCTTAATTACTTTCTTATACTTACGGATGTTTGCAAGGGGTATAATCACAAGTATGTATTAGTCCTAGGAAGGTCATTACATTAGCACAGGTTCACCCACACAACACTTAGCAAGCTAAAGAAGATTAATCAACTATATGAAGCGAAAGCACTTGAGAGTCTTCCCATGTGTCCTCGAGAACGTTTGGTTATCTTAAGTAATACAACCGGCTTGTCCTTTGCTGAATAAAGGATTGGGCCACGTGCTGCATTTATTCTTATTGTGTTTTATTTACTCGTACTTTATTTACTTGCATTATCAAAAAACTCCTAAAAATCCGTTTGCTAAGTATTTGTAGAGAATTCCTGATCCATACCACTAGCCAACACCTTCTGCTGATCGTTGGGTTTGACACTCTTACTTATCGAAAATACTGCGATACACCCCCTATACTTGTGGGTCATCATCGGCACACTGCCGTGTACGCCGACTAGAGTTACTACTGTTGTCATGTTTGACCAGAGGATGTTTGTTTAGTTTGTTAAAAAGGATTATACTATGTAGGGCTAGACTATTGAGAAGCTCGACTCGTTAAGGCTCGGCTCATTAAGGCTCATGCTCATTAAGGCTCAGATCATTAAACTCGTTAAGGATAACGAGTAAAAAGTAAAGCTCAGCTCGGTTCATTAGATGTTAACGAGCGCTGACGAGCTGCTCGTTATGAAAATGTATCAGCCTCAGACGGAGGTATACTGATAATTGAAAACGACAGTCAACAGGGTTCGGTCAGTGCCGCAGTCAGCAGATCCAGATCAAGAAGATGGAGATGGGGTATGCAGTGGGAGATGACGAGTTGACGAGACAGATGAGAAATATTCTGAATCGATCGGGAGAGTCTAGGGTAAGGTTTTTGGTTGGTCGCTCTCTCTCCTAGATTGATCAGTCTTACTCAATGGGCTAGATGTTTGCCTTAGATGGGTTGCTAGATTAGACATGTAGCAACATAAGTGGGCCTTACCTTGGTTGTTACCGAGCTTAACGAGTAGCTCATGAACATCATTAACTCGATCGTTTAGCTTGTTAAGGATATCGAGCAAAAACTGCAGCTCAGCTCAGACCGTTAAGGAAACGAGTCGATTTTGAATGAGCCGAGCAAATGAGTGCTCATTAAACTCGTCGAGTTTCGAGTTTTATGTCCAACCCTAATACTTTGGAACAGGAGGTAGTACAATACTAGCAGTAGTACACTAGATGTTTGTTTTGCAGTTTTGCTCCAAACATAGTATAGTAAATACCTCCACATTGGAGCCTAGCACGATCAAGTACCATGGTGTTCCAACAGGATGCATGATAACGAAGGTGTTCAACAACCTCTTTACCAAATAGTTATAATTAGAAGCGAACAGTCACTACATTAATACACCTACGATATAGTAAATTGTCCATCAAATGATGGGTGATAACCTACACATCTGATCATCTTCTCGCAGTTATCATGATCAAATACTATCACCTTAAAGGAAGTGGTGACAAGCTTCTTGAATACCAGAAAGTATCCTACCTTCAATTCATGTGCTTTGACAAAATCTAGCCATCCTTTGTCAAGGATTACCTTGCCATCTTGCTTCTTCAGCTCGACGTCCCAGCTACAGGATTTGCATATCTTCAGCTTGATGACCTCTGGATACTCACCGCCAAACATTGGCAAAAAAGGAGTTGGGTATGCTCCGCACGTCTAACCCTCCCGGTATTAACAACATCTTGCAAAACTCGTCACAGGTGTTCTCCACGTGGGTGTTCCAGGCTCGCCCCTCCATCCAGACTGCACAGGGCTCTCTTGTCTTATTCGATGATGAGTCTATCCAAGCTTGAGCTTCTTGCCCGAACACTGCAAAAAAATCCCGTGGACAGATAATATCTCTACCAGCTGTCAATAATTGTGAAATAGTACAGTATTAGCTGATAGAGTGCAATACAAGATCAGCTAAGAAAATAAAGTGGAGCAATTTTCTTATCGAAGTACATAAATTAAAGTCTTAACTCTAGATAGCATGAATGCCGGTTATATTAGTACTACTTACAAGGTTTAGGCATCACATTAGTGTAGTTTTTTATCGAGCAGTACAGATACCGAACACCTAGGAACAGACGAACGGACGAACAGGATGAGCTCTATCTGCTGCCGATGCTAGAGATGCATACATCTACTCGAAATTTTGGCAAAAATCAGGGTAGGGAAGCATCCTCCCTAAATTTTCCAAATTAAAGGGACCTATCTAAAGAAAACATACCGAGTGGCCTCCCAAATCATCATCAGCCATGGATCAATCAGTACAAAATTTGAACTTATTATTACAGTTCACCATAGATCTAGCCCCGGAACTAGCTTGCATGTGTAAAACTGAACTGTAGTATACAAATGGGTTAAATGCACTAGATGAGAACTATACTCAACACCAACCCAATGTTAACCAAGCGCTAATAAAACCTTGACCCCATCTCATCATCAAGATCAAGGGCTTAGGGGATTATGTACATACCGCACTACCACCACGATGTCTGAGGTATGCGGCGGCTCTATAGATGAGGTTGCAGGGCCCGCCACCCGCAGCCGACCCGCCTAAGATGCGTAATTTGCGGCGGTGATGATCGTCAATGGAGGGAAGCGCAATGGAGATTAAGGAGTGTTGTGTGAGAGAGGGATGGGGCTGGGGCTAGGACTGGTGAGGGAATAAATGCGGCGAGGTTACACGAATGTTGTGGACAAAGCAAACCTTGACACCAATATAGTACTACTAATTGTCATGTAAAAATTAATTTCCTAAAAAATTGGTCACGACAGCTTGAGTGCTTGAATAGGGAAACATCAAACACATACTATGAAATTGCAATATTATGTACATGGTCCCTAGTACAAGCAATAGTGGAAATGATGTTGCAAGTACTAATACTACAATACAGTATGAAAGTACTGCATACATAGTACTGTACATTACATGGTGAGAAGTACTAGCTATAGAAATGATGTCACTTATCAGCTTTTCGGTATTTTGGTCAAACTTCACATAGTTCTAACAAGGCAGGGTTGGCACGAACCACATTGGCGCCTCAAACATTTGCTCTCTATGTTCCTCTCTATTGTATTTAAGTGATGAACCTATGGCAGCTCCCCCATTGACGTGCATGCGGCTCCAATCTGGAACTGGTTGTGGGCGATGTTGGCAGCGCACATGTGTAGCAAACACACAGTCTCCTCTGAACACTGGCAGAGCTTCTTCAACATCGGTAGAACCAGGTTCGGAGTTTGTAGGGGGCTCGAGGATGACTGGATGGTTGATTCCCACAAACACTGACCTCCCTTCAAGATTATCCCTTCTGATCCAGTCTGGTGCTATAGGGTCATCCAAATTAAGGGCCCTCTGGAAAACGTGGCAGCGGAGTGAGGCATAAGAGAGCAGTTATCTACCTATGTATGATACATGATTACCATGGCTGCTGGTTCGTGCACCCTTGGTGTGAATCCACAGGATATTCCAGCCAAGCTCTGCCAAGTACCAGCTGCATAATGCAATATCTTCAGCCTCGGCATCATCACCGCCTTGGACGTTTGCCGGCTCTTCAATTACTGGAGCATGTATGACACGTGGGCCTGCAAGTATACCTGTGTGTCCATTTCAGTTAGCAAAAGTATCATGAACAATGCAGTTGTAAGTAATTTATAAATTTTACTTTTAAATAACAGGACTCACTCCACTTCTTTGGTTCCCAGACAAGAACATCTCCCCGTGGTTATGTCACCGCGTATATGCAATCAATAGAACCACTGATTAGACACTTGGCAATGGCATCAACATACATTGCTGGTGCAAGATAGTCGTTTCGAAGGATAATCTAGTCCCTGTCACAAGGAAAGTTTATGGTAGCAATGAATTTGTCAAACACCACCATCACGCTGTAGTGCCATTGGTTGTCAAATTTTTACAATTTCTTTGATGTTTGTATCTTTAGCAACTCGATATTCGTGTGCTTGTAGAGGTAAGTGCATGGGGGCCCGGGGAAATACTAGTTACCTGATGGATAAATATCAACACGGTGCACATGTGGCAGCTCAATACGTGCATTACTGTAGACGTTTTGGAGGTACCAGCACCCCGGGTGCTTTGCAATCGCAATCCATTCTCCGTTGGCACCAACCCAGCGACCCTTGTTTTCAAATCCTTCATCATCCCATGTTCCAGATATGTCATCATCAACTGGTAAAAATGCTTCTACTATTGGATTGTCTAGTAGCATCAGCAACGCGTCAATGCCCTGCAACAGATTTTCTTCATATCTAGGGGCATGCAAGGTGTTTGACAAAGGGGGAGTGCTAGCTAGCTTTGTGGAAAAACTACTATCTAAAAGATGCAGAAACGTGATGAATAAATCATGAATGCATGCATATAAACACACCAAGGAATAAGGTCTTGTTTGCATTAAAGAAAAATTGTAGGAATAGTTAAGTTTCCTATGCTAGCACTGTTCAGAGGAATGGACCAGAGGAAAAACGCAAACATTTTTCCTATGATTGATTAACAAGATTAGGGGCCTCTTTCGATCAATGGTTTTTAAAAAATGTAGGAATATGAAAAACACATGATTGACATGGTAGGTATAGTAAATTCATATTAGGAATTAAAAACGCATGAATTTTGTAACAGGTGTATTTGGATGGTGAATAGGAAACAAACACAAGAGTTTTGAAGGAATATAGTGTAAGCGCATTGGACTTCTCAAAGGAGAAATAGAAAGAGGTTGGAGCTCGTGTTTAGATTCTTATGGAATGGAGAGCATAGGAACTAAGAAGTGACTCTAGAGGAATTTGATATCTGCCAAAATTCTATGGGTCAAATCCTCCAAAACTCATATGCAATTCTTCATATCCAACTTGGAACTCATTTACAAATTCCTACACGTGCAAAGAACAAGAATGAGGTCCCAAGAGACACGATAACATCATAAATATACTCTCCCATGAGGTTTGACTTTGATTTTATCATGTTTTAAAGTAATCCTATGTTTTTGTATTCATGTAAACTAAACAGCCAACTTTTTACAGAAATCTTGTGTTTGTAAAACACATGAAACATAAAATATAACGCCAGCCTTGATTGGCCAATATACCTTCCGTTACAGGTATCAACAATCCTGGTCGTTCTTGTGTTTTCAGATTAGTATGTTTGGAGGAGAGGGGGACACTGAAGCAAAAGTATTGAGCCTCTTTTGATTGCAGGATTGAGAACACATGATTTTCACAGGTTTGCCGGTGAAAAACAGGCGGTTATAAAATGTAGGAAAACTACCTAAGTGATTGGCACAATGAGAGTTGAGCCTCAAGTAGATGTTACAATTCCTATGGGATTTAAGCATGGGTGGGGGGTTTAACTTCAAAAGAATTTGCATACCACGATTCCTTTGATCCAAATTCAATCCATAGGAAAGAATCTAAGGATTCGAGTCCTACAAAAATCATGCAAACTGATTTTTACCTGCTCGTCATGGTCTAGTGGCCATGTCTGTGGGTGAGAGTGAAGTGGCCAAGCATGCCGCGAGCCAGGCGAGAAGTGCTCAGAACATCAGCGCGACTGGTGATGTTGCTCAGCAGTCTGTAGTGGAGGTTGCCAAATCCGATTGCTTCATCGCTCCAGATGTCGTATCGGGGAAGAGTACTGCGGAAGATTAGTCGGGATGGGTTTGCGGTTTCTACCTTTATGCAAGGGTGGAGAGGGGCTACGATGGTGCACAAGCGGCCGGAGCGGCAGAGGAAGACGATGAGGGGCGTATGGCGGTTCTCCTCCGGTTGTCGGATCGACTACTCTAACCTAGTCTATTAGGGCAAACCTAACACGGGACGTTAACATAGACGCTTATGCAAAAAAGGAATAATAACAGAAAATTAGATATATTAGTATTTCTTAAACGCTCTAGCCCACAACGCTGGCCCCTAGTTGGAGGCGCTACTGTTTTTTCCGGTAGGTAGCTAGGGATAGAAAATCACACCGTGCCGACGAAAAAAGTTTGAAATGTCCTCAAATTTTGCTTTGTGTGTGGGGATGGTGATGCCACACTAAAGGAGAGAGCAAACACAATTTGTTTTGAATGCATATATACTACTCCCTCCGATCCATATAATGTTCTCAGATTTATCTAGATTAGAATGTATATAGACATGTTTTCGTGCTAGATTTATCTAATGGTTGGAAACTCCGAGTGGCAACATTATTACCATGACATGATTCACCCATTTACTCCCAAATATGGGAACATCACGGATGGTGAGAGTATAATTTACATCAAGGACCTAAAAATGGAGAAAATTACATAGAGGTCCTTACATTTAGCACAAAGCACACTAAAAATAAGCAAGGGAAATAGTCGGGTCTGGCTCCTTCTCGAGAGAGCAGAGCCATACTCTTCATACTACTTTCTCTTCGTGTGTTTTCAAAATATATGGAAAAATTTGGTGGCATGAAAATTCCTGGACATGGGATCATCAACATAAAGTATGATGTAGATATGGCCATGACCTTGGTCGTTCGGCTTGAAATCCAAGAATGTTCATACTCATCGACAACTAATAAAATTAAATACGTTTAAATTTTATCACTTGCTTTTAGGTTCAAATTTTACACGTAAGGACGGAGGGATTACATTTTAAATCAAGGATCTAAAAAGGTAAAATTTTATCAAGATCCATACATTTAGCACGAAGCACCCTAAAATTAAGCAGGGAAAACAGTCATGTTTTGCTCCTTCTCGAGAGAAAAGCAGATCGAGCCATAATCTTCATACTACTTCCTCTTCATTTGTTTTAAAATATGGCTAAATTTGATGGCTTGCAAATTCTTGGATATGGGATCATGAATCATCAGCATAAAATATGATGTAGATATGGCCATGACGCCCATGACCTTGGTCGTTCTTCTTGAAATCCAAGAATGTTCATACTTATCGACAACTAATAATCTTAAATACGTTTAAATTTTTACAGTTGCTTTTAGGTTTGTATTTTACACATACGTATGGTGGGAGTACATTTTACATCAAGGACCTAACAAAGGTAAAATTACATCGAGGTCCATACATTTAGCACGAAGCACCCTAAAATTAAGAAGGGAAAATAGTCATGTTTTGCTCCTTCTCGAGAGAAAAGCTGATCGAGCCATACTCTTCATACTACTTTCTCTTTATTTGTTTTCAAAATATGGCCAAATTTAGCCGCATGCAAATTCTTAGATATTGGATCAGGAACCATCAGCATAAAGTATGATGTAGATATTTCCACGACCTTGGTTGTTCGTCTTAAAATCCAATAATGATCATACTCATCAACAACTGATAATCTTAGATACATTTAAATTTTACCACTTGCTTTTAGGTTTGAATTTTACACGTACGGACGGTGGGAGTACATTTTACACCAAGGACCTAAAAAAGATAAAATTACATCGAGGTCCATACATTTAGCACAAAGTGCCCTAAAATTAAGCAGGGAAAATAGTCATGTTTTGCTCCTTCTCGTGAGAGAAGCTGGTCGAGCCATACTCTTCATACTACTTCCTCTTTGTTTGTTTTCAAAATATGGTCAAATTTGGGGGCATGCAAATTCTTGGATATGGGATCACGAATTATCGACATAAAGTATGATGTAGATATGACCATGACCTTGGTCGCTCGTCTTGAAATCCAAGAATGTTCATACTCATCGACATATAATAATCTTAAATATGTTTAAATTTTACAACTTGCTTTTAGGTTCGAATTTTACATGGATAGTCGGAGTACATTTTACATCAAGGACCTAAAAAAGGTAAAATTACATCGAGGTCCATACATTTAGCACGAAGCACCCTAAAATTAAGCAGGGAAAACCATCATGTTTTGCTCCTTCTAGAGAGAGAAGCAGACTAAACCATACTCTTCATACTACTTCCTCTTTGTTTGTTTTCAAAATATGGACAAATTTGGCAACATGCAAATTCTTTGCTATGGGATCACGAATCATCAGTATATAAAGTATGATGTAGATATGTATCACCCTGGTCCCTCGTCTTGAAATGCAAGAATTTTCATATTCATTGACAACTAATAAGCTTAATTACATTTAAATTTTAACACTTGCTTTTATGTTCAAATTTTACACGGACGGTGGGAGTACATTTTACAGTAAGGACCTAAAAAGGTAAAATTACATTGAGGTCTATACATTTAATTACCACGGAGCACCCTAAAATTAAGCAGGGCAAACAGTCGGGTTCGGGTCCTTCTCGAGACAGCAGCTGGTCGAGCCATACTCTTCGTACTACTTCCCTCTTTGTTTGTTTTCAAAATATGGCCAATTTGGCGGCATGAAATTCTTGGATATGGAATCGTGAATCATCAATGCAAAGTATGATGTAGATATGGCCATGACCTTGGCCGTTCGGCTTGAAATCCAAGATTGTTCATACTCATTCACAACTAACCTTAAATTCTTTTAACTTTTACCACTAACATGTAGGTTTGAATTTTACATGGACGGTAGGAGTACATTTTACATCAAGGACCTAAAAAGGGGGAAATTACATCGAGGTCCATACATTTAGCATGAAGTATTCTAAAATAAAGCAAATAAAACAGTCTAGTTTGGCTCCTTCTCGAGAGAGCAGCTGATCGAGCTGTACTCTTCATAGTACTTCTTCCTCTTCGTTTTGTTTTCATCAAGGACCTAAATGGGGAAAATTACATTGAGGTACAAAAATTTAGCACGAAGCACGCCTTAAAATTAAGCAAAGGAAAATAGTCGGGTTCGGCTCCTTCTCGAGAAAGAACCTGACCAAGACATACTCTTCGTACTACGTCCTCTTCGTTTGTTTTCAAAATACATGGCCAAATTTTGCGTCATGCAAATTCTTCGATATGGGATCATGAATCATCAGCATAAAGTATGATGTACATATGTCCATTACCCTAGTCGTTCGTCTTGAAATGCAAGAATGTTCATACCCATTGACAACTAATAAGCTTAAATACGTTTAAATTTTACCACTTGCTTTTGTGTTTGAATTTTACAGGGACAGTGGGAGTACATTTTACAGCAAGGACCTAAAAAGGGGTAAAATTACATCGAGGTCCATACATTTAGCACGAAGCACCCTAAAATTAAGAAGGGAAAATAGTAATGTTTGTCTCCTTCTCGAGAGAGAAGCTCATTGAGCCATACTATTCATACTACTTTCTCTTTGTTTGTTTTCAAAATATATGGCCAGAGTTGGCGGCATGAAAATTTGTGAACATGGAATCATCATCAGCATAAAGTATGATGTAGATATGGCCATGACCTTGGTCGTTCGGCTTGAAATCCAAGAACGTTCATACTCATCGACAACTACTAATCTTCACTCGAAAACTCACACTAACGGTATTGTTTACTACAAAAAGTGAAGGAGTTATGCCCTAGAGGCAAATAATAAAGTGTATTATTTGATATATCTCCTATATGTTCATAATATGTTTCATACTGTGCTATAACTGTGTTAATACAAAACGTTAATACACGTCTATGTAAACAAACCGTGTCTCTAGTTACCTCTAGTGAACTAGTTCATTGGTCATGAGGATGGTCTATGCTTTAAGATCATGGGAATTTATGCCAACTAACAATAAGGTCATGTTATTAGTTGAGTAACATGATAGACAAACATCCGACCGTTATATCTTAATGAGATCTAGTTACAAAGTTCACCATTGATGATAAAACACAGAGAACCTCGCAACATGATCCTTTCACTGTGAGGTAATGTAAATCACCATTCCGGAAGAAGCTTAGATGGTTATCAAGAATCATCTCGTAACAGGGTGATCAAAAAGGTGCCAATCAGGTTTTCCAAAGGGATGCGTAGAGGAGTACATATCAAGACCAGGATTTGTCTAGTCCATGTAACGGACAGATACATGTGGCCATCTCGGTGACGTTGCATTGATAAAGCTTGTAAGCATGTGACTAGGTCATAGAATACAACGACATGAGAACAAGAAAACAAGTTCATCGGTAACGAGATCGAACTAAGGTATGGAGATACCGAAGCTCAAGTCTCGGATGAATTAGGTATCGAATGACAAAGGGAATAGGGAAAGACTATCTCACGGTTCGAGCGATTGTATTCGTGAAATGCACGGGGGTCACATGGCCATCCAGGTCACTCGGTTGATCATTGATGTGAGAGTGGTCTCAATCATGTCTGGAGTGTTTCCAAACCGAAGGATGTCACGCTTAAGGGTAGGGATGCTTAGGGTAGATGAGGCATCATAAGAGAAATAGAGAGAGAGAAACCAGAATAGTTTCGGGTAACATCCGATGGAGATCGGAAGGTGTTCTGGAGTGAAGAAATAATATAATATGTGTATTTGAATGTTAATTGGAGAATTAATATTAAATATATATTTTATTTTATTTTTAAAGGCTCCTTAATGCTAATGGGCCTCACCCGAAGGGAGGCCCGATAGGGCAAGGCGCCTAGGGAGTGGGGGCCAGCCGGCCTAGGCTTGGTGGGCCGCCCCAATGGGGCCCACCTAGGGCTGACGGCTTCCCCTAGGTGGCTGGCGGGTGTGGGATTTAGTCCCACACCACCTGGCCTCTAGGTGGTGCGCCCCCTCCCACTATATATAGGGGTCTCCCCTCCCCTTTGGAATCACCCCATTCCCTCTCATTCTCTCCCTCTCATCCATTGAGGACTTCTCCGTAATATTGGGGAGGACCTCGTGGGTGAGTTCTCCACCTTCACACTATCGTCGTGTGATCTATGATTCGGCATCTACTTCCTCCGCTGCTCGGCTGGATCGGAGTCCGGTTGACTTCTCCTACACCGGACGTGTGACGAACTTCAGAGGCACCACGCCTGGGGTGCTGCTTGTCTTCATCAATATACGCCTTCCTGCGTAAGGCGTGCCTCATTCTTCAAAGGTATGAATATCGAATCCCTTCTCCGTTACTTATGTCTACATAGTATAGATCGTGGTATTAGTGTTCGAGTAGATAGAAATGTTTTGTTTTCTGCTACGGAACCCAACAGTGGTATCAGAGTGGGTCTATGGGTAGACATGTTGTACGGATAGAACACATAGTAATATGTGGGCATTGATTCTCTAGTTGCTACCCTCTTTAATGTTATTCTTCATATCGCCACACTGTTTGATGAAGCGGCCCCCAACCAACCTCATGTGGTGATTCACGAGACTGGTCCACAAATCAAAGTGGCTTAGGGGGTGTCTGTCTCTCTATAGTAGTTGATATGGCATTAACACTGGAGGGCCCTGAAAAGGGAAGAAGAACATCAATCATTGAATCCATGTTGTGGCTCGACGCTCGTAGGTGGGAAGGGGTTCTACTGCGAAAGCCCTAAAGCGGCGTAAAACATGCAATAGTTATTATAGAAGCGTCTATCATCATTATTGCATAGGGGCAAGTATTATAACATGGCAATGCCAAGTTTGTGAAACTCTCATTAAGGCTATTGATGATGATCATGAAGTTGTAACCATGTCATAACACTTTACTTTTGAAGTATTACTTATTATGCTAGTATACTTACTAGACGGTAGCATAATAAGATAATCCCTCATAGTATTCCAGTTATCGTATTCCCCTTGTGTGCGCACCACCAAGAAAGTTCTTCGGTATGTGGCACCCTGCGGCGAGTAGGGGTCAGACATATCTACATTTGCATACAGTGGGTGTAAGCCATGTTGCACTGCAAATACACATGAGTTAGAACTGGCGAGCCTAGCACATTACAATGACGTGACCTCGGAATACAAGAGACCGAAAGTTCGAGCATGAATCACATAGTTGATGTGATCGACATTAGGGAATGTCCACCCTTGATACTGCACTGATGGTTGTGTTTAACCGGGGGAGGTGCAGGGGATTGGGATCATGTGATCACTAAACGAGTAGAGGGATGTTTGTTTAAGTGGGAGTTCCTTTAATAATACTTGAACTCATTATTACGAACATAGTCTAAACACTTTGAAAATCCTTTGTAGATGTCTCGCCCACCCACCTTCAACCTTAGCACTTTCCTTGAGAAGGACAAGCTGAAAACTGATGGAACCAACTTCACCGCATGGTTCCGCAATCTTAGGATCCTCCTAGTCCCCTACAAGTTGACTTATGTCATCGAGGATGAGCTTCCGACTAAGCCTGCAGATTCCACCTCCCAGGACGAAAAGAATGTCTGGCAGTCCAAGGCGGACAATTTCTCCCTCATCCAGAGTGGAATGCTCTATGCCATGGAGCCGGAGCTTCAAAAATGTTTTGAGAAGATGAATGCCTTTGAGATAATTGAGGATCCCAAGGCCATCTTTGCTCCACAAGCTCGTGCAGAGAGGTATGATGCTTCCGAGCTCTTCTTCTCTGGTAAAATGGAAGAGCACAGCAGTATTAGTGAGCACGTGGTCAAAATGTCTGGCTACGTTAAGCGCTTGAACGCCCTAGATTGCAAAATTCCGGAGGAGTTCGCAATTGATAGGGTGCTGCACTCGCTGCCCCTAGCTATAAGAGCTTTGTGATGAACTACAACATGCAAGGTATGACTAAGACCCTTGCTGAGGTGTTCGCCATGCTCAAAACTACTGAGGTAGAAATCAAGAAGGAGCACACGGTGCTGATGGTCAACAAGACCACCAACTTTAAGAAACCGGGGCAAAAGAGGAAAGGCAAGGGTAAGAAGTCTAAGAGGGATGGCAGGTTTGTTCCCAGCACCTCAAAGACTGCCAAGCCTGGCCCTAAGCCTAGCACTTCGTGCTTCTACTACAAAGGGGATGGGCACTGGAAACGCAACTGCCCCAAGTACCTTGAAGACAAGCGAGCTAGCAAGATAGCCACCCCAGACAAAGGTATATATGATATACATGTTACTGATGTATTCCTTACGAGCGCCAGGAGTAACACCTGGGTATTTGATACCGGATCTGTTGCTCACATTTGTAACTCTCAGCAGGATATGCAGAGTAGGAGGCGCCTCAGGAAGGACGAGGTGACGATGCGCGTCGGCAATGGTTCGAGAGTCAAAGTGATGGCCGTCGGCACCCTGCATCTCCGTCTACTATCATGATTATTATTGGTTTTGAATAAATGCTACTATGTACCCGCATTGAGTATGAATATTATGAGTGGGTCTTGCTTGTTGCAAGACCATTATTCGTTTAAATCAGGAACAAACGGTTGTTCAATTTATATGAATGATGTTTTCTATGTTCATGCTCCTGTGTGTGATGGTTTATTCTTACTTGATCTTGATTGTGATACACACATCCATAGTGTTGATGCTAAAAGTTGTAAGCACAGTGACGATAATTCCATGTTCATGTGGCATTGACGTCTTGGTCACATTGGCGTAAAGCGCATGAAGAAGCTTCATTCAGAAGGGATTATTGGATCATTGGATTTCGAATCCCTTGATACATGTGAGCCATGCCTCATGGGCAAGATGACTAGGACACCATTCTCCGGAATAGTGGAGAGAGTTGTAGACCTACTTGGGATCATACATACGGATGTATGTGGACCAATGAGTGTCTCAACACGCAATGGTTATCGCTACGTTGTTACCTTTACTAACGACTTAAGAAGATATGGATATATCTACTTAATGAAGCACAAGTCTGAAACCTTTGAAAAGTTCAAGGAATTTCAGAAAGAGGTAGAGAATCAACTTAACAAGAAAATCAAGCACCTTTGATCGGATCAAGGAGGCGAGTATTTGAGTTATGAGTTTAACATGCACTTGAAGGACTGTGGTATTATCCCACAGCTTACGCCAGCCGGAACCCCACAGCGTAATGGTGTGTCGGAACATCGTAATCGAACCCTATTGGATAGTGTGCGGTCCATGATGTCTTTAACTTATTTGTCTGTGTCTTTTTGGGGATACGTGTTAGAAACCGCCGCTTTTATTTTAAACCGAGCACCATCCATATCCGTGGAGACAACCCCATATGAGATATGGTATGGGAAGAAGCCAAAGTTGTCATTTCTGAAAGTTTGGGGTTGTGAGGCTTACGTTAAGAAACTGCAGCCTGACAAACTCGAATCCAAATCGGAAAAATGTATCTTTGTAGGATATCCAAGGGAAACCGCTAGGTATACTTTCTACAACCAAGCCGAAGGCAAAACGTTTGTCGCAAGAACCGGCACCTTTCTCGAGAAAGAGTTTCTTGCAAAAGGAGTGAGTGGAAGGAAAATTGAGTTAGATGAAATTGTTGACCCTTCTCTCTAAATTCCGAGTAGCGCAACGGAAGCTGTTCCGAAACCGCTCTCCAACATGGAGGAAGAGCCCATTGATGATGATGATCAAAACAATGACATCGAGACTCCTGAGGTTCGTAGGTCTACAAGGGTTCGTGCCACTCCTGATTGGTACAGTAGCCTTGTGATGTCTGTCATCCTAGATGAATAGGAAGAACCTACAAACTACAAAGAAGCTATGGATAGTGCTAACTCCGAGAAATGGCTGGAAGCCATGAAATCCGAAATATGATCCATGCATGAAAACCAAGTTTGGACCTTGGTGGATCTTCCAGAAGGCCGCAAGGCCGTGGAAAATAAATGGATCTTTAAGAAGAAGATAGATGTGAATGGTAACGTGACCGTTCACAAAGCTCGACTTGTCTCAAAGGGGTTTCGACAAATTCAAGGAGTTGACTACGATGAGACTTATTCTCCCATAGTGATGCTTAAGGTTGTCAAGATTTTAATAGCAATTGCTGCACATTTCGACTATGAAATTTGGCAGATGGATGTCAAGACCGCATTCCTCAATGGTCACATTGATGAAGAGTTGTATATGATGCAACCGTAAGGTTTTGTTAATCCTAAGGATGCTGGAAAAGTTTGTAAGCTTCAACGGTCCATTTATGGATTGAAGCCAGCATCTCGGAGTTGGAACCAATGTTTTGATCAAGTGATCAAGAGTTTTGGATTTGTCCAAAACCAATAAGAGTTCTGTGTTTACAAGAAAGCGAGTGGGAGCTCAGTTGTTTTCTTGGTAGTATATTTGGATGACATATTACTCATGGGAAACGATGTGGATCTTATGAAAAGCGTGAAAGTATATTTGAGTAACCAATTTTCATGAAGGATCTAGGTGAAGTTGCATACATATTAGGAATCAAGATCTATAGAGATAGATCAAGGCACCTAATAGCATTGAGTCAAAGTACTTACATAGAAAAGATTTTGAAGAGGTTCAAAATGGAAAACACCAAAAGGGGTTTTACACCTATGATGAAGAATTGCAAAATGAGTATGACTCAATGTCCTGTAACGGGCGATGATAGAGAGAAGATGTCTTACATCCCCTATGCTTCAGCCATAGGATCTATCATGTATGCAATGCTAAGTACATGACTTGATGTGGCATTGGCTCTTAGTTTTGGCTCAAAGTAATCCAGGACCGGATCACTGGACAGCTGTGAAGAATATCCTAAAGTATCTGAGAAGAACAAAGGATATGTTCCTAATCTATGGAGGAAATGATGAAGCTCTAAACGTAACGGGTTACGTAGATGCGAGCTGGAATTCAGATCATGATGACTCGAAGTCTCAAACAGGATTTGTTTTCTGGGTGGATGGTGGGGCGGTAAGATGGAAGAGCAAGAAGTAGACGGTGGTGGCACGATCTTCAATGGAGTCTGAATATATTGCTGCGGCTGATGCAGCAAACGAAGTTGTTTGGCTAAGGAATTTCGTCATCGAACTGGGAGTTTTTCCCAATCTGCAAGACCCCATGACGATCTATTGTGATAACATGAGTGCTATTGCAAAAGCAAGGGAACCAAGAACTCATTCCACAGCCAAACACATCAAGCTTAGATTTCACGTCATCTGGCAGAACGTTGACGAAGGTGAAGTCAAGATTTGCAAAGTAGATATGGAACTGAATGTGGCAGATCCTTTGACTAAAGCTCTCCATCTGGAAAAGCACGAACAGCACCGAGATTCCATTGGTGTTAGGTTCCTACCTATTGTAAACTAGTTTTGTTTATACTCTAGTGCAAGTGGGAGACTGAAGGAGTTATGCCCTAGAGGCAAATAATAAAATGTATTATTTGATATATCTCCTATATGTTCATAATACGTTTCATATTGTCCTATAACTATGTTAATACAAAACGTTAATACACGTGTGGTATGTAAACAAACCGTGTCTCTAGTTACCTCTAGTGAACTAGTTCATTGGTCATGAGGATGGTCTGTATTTCAATATCATAGGCATTTATGCCAACTGACAATGAGGTCATGTTATTAGTTGAATAACATGATAGACAAACATCTGACCATTATATCTTAATGAGATCTAGTTACAAAGTTCACCATTGATGATAAAACACAGAGAACCTCGCAACCTGAGGTAATGCAAATCACTATTCCGGAAGAAGCTTAGATGGTTATCAAGAATCATCTTGTAACAGGGTGATCAAAAAGGTGACACTCAGGTTTTCCGAAGGGATGCGTAGAGGAGTACATATCAAGACCAGGATTTGTCTAGTCCATGTAACGGACGGATACATGTGGCCATCTCGGTGACGTTGCATTGATAAAGCTTGCAAGCATGTGACTAGGTCACGGAATACAACGACATGAGAACGAGAAAACAAGTTCATCGGTAACGAGATTGAACTAAGGTATGGAGATACCGAAGATCAAGTCTCTGATGAATTAGGTATCGAATGACAAAGGGAATGGGGAACGACTATCTCACGGTTCGAGCGATTGTATTCGTGAACCGCATGGGGGTCACATGGCCATCCAGGTCCCTCTGTTGATCATTGATGTGAGAGTGGTCTCAATCATGTCCAGAGTGTTTCTGAACCGAAGGATGCCACGCTTAAGGGTAGGTACGCTTAGGGTAGATGAGGTATCGTAAGAGAAATAGAGAGAGAGAAACCAGAATAGTTTCGGGTAACATCCGATGGAGATCGGAAGGGGTCTGGAAGATGTTCCGGAGTGAAGAAATAATATAATATGTGTATTTGAATGTTAATTGGAGAATTAATATTAAATAGATATTTTATTTTATTTTTAAAGGCTCCTTAATGTTAATGGGCGTCACCCAAAGGGAGGCCCAATAGGGCAAGGCGCCTAGGGAGTGGGGGCCAGCCGGCCTGGGCTTGGTGGGCTGCCCCGGTGGGGCCCACCTAGGGCCGGTGGGTGTGGGGTTTAGTCCCACACCGCCTGGCCCCTGGGTGGTGCGGCCCCCTCCCACTATATATAGGGGTCTCCCCTCCCCCTTTGGAATCACCCCATTCCCTCTCATTCTCTCTCTCTCTCATCCACTGAGGACTTCTCCGTAATATTGGGGAGGACCTCGCGGGTTAGTTCTCCACCTTCACACTACCGTCGTGTGATCTACGATCCGGCATCTACTTCTTCCGCTGCTCGGCTGGATCGGAGTCCGGTTGACGTCTCCTACACCGGACGTGTGACGAACTTCGGAGGAACCACGCTTGGGGTGCTGCTCGTCTTCATCAATATACACCTTCCTGCGTAAGGGGTGCCTTGGTCTTCAAAGGTATGAATATCGAATCACTTCTCCGTTACTTATGTCTACATAGTATAGATCCTGGTATTAGTGTTCGAGTAGATAGAATTTTTTTGTTTTCTGCTACGGAACCCAACAAAAAGATGCACCAATCTACCTCTGAAAATACATTTAATTCAAGAGCAATCTATCGCGCTTACTTGTATCTCAGGTTTGACCTAATTTTGTTAAATTGTCAAGATGCAAAATCTTAGCAAGAAGTTGAACCTAGCGTCAAAACTCTCGTTGTTTTATGATATATTAATTGTGACCCCTCGATGGGTGCCTCCAAAAGTTTTTTCGTAAAACTTTCAAAGCAACCTACAATTTACTTGTAGTTTTAAATTTGACCTAATTTCGATAAATCGACATAAAGTCATTTGGTCAAATAGGCAAAGTTAGCTAGGAAGTTTGAAAACTCATAAATAAAACATGGGAATCGTTGGTACAACATGTTGGTAAACTTGGCTTCTGGCATTCAGATCCAATATTCTTCGGACATTCCTAGTCATAAAAGCACAACCTCGCTCGTCATCCACTCGGAAAATTGAGAATAATTGAATGTTCTTTCCTGATATAGTTGGAAAATCACACGGACGACACTGTTTGGATTTGTCGGTCTTGATCCAACGGTCAATGCTCGAAGTTATCCGTACACTATATAATGGTATGGTATGGTATTGTAAGAGATAAGAAAATATAAAGATAAGATAAGAAGTATTGCGAATGGCTGATCTTTTGAGTAACCTTCCCTCCAGATGTTTAGGAAGCAAGTGAAAATTTCTAAAACTGAAAAAGTTTGAATTTTTTTGCCGCCAAGGACCTAAGTGGTTTCCTTCCTATGTACTCCTCGTCCCTACTCCACACCAACGCGGCTGCCAAACACGCCAGAGACACAGAGCCGCCGTACCAAGGCACACGTGCGCAGCACCACGCTGTGGACCAGGGAGAGATCAGCCAGCTGGTGCGCGAGGGGAAAGGGTAGAAGAGAGGGAGGATGGATGGTGAGAGGCAACAAAGGAGAGAGAAAATACACAATTTGTTTTGCATGCATAGGTCCAGAAATTTCCTACTAGTAGAGTGGCCACAGGATTACCTCGTGTCAGGAACCCATCATAACTTTTCTCTGATATCGAACCGCCTTCAACTCCTCTTCGTTGCTGACCTCTTTTACCCTGCCTACGTTTTATTCTCTCAGCGTGTACAACGCGTGAAGAGAGGTGAGCATATGTCTAAGCAAAAAAATGAGTACTACTATACTAGTGTACTAGTACTAATATACTTTCCTAAAAAAATGTACTAATATACTACTCCCTACGATCCAAACAAATACTTTCCTAAAAAAGTGTACTAATCTTCCAACAAAATATTAATTGTGTTTTTTTAATTTTTGTGATTTTGTGAGGTCTTTAGTCAGGCTTGGCTGAATGGAAAATCAAAATGACCTAACACAACTCAATATAAGTCGACCTTTCACCAACAACTAAGTGTAATATCTATTGAAATTTTAACATTCGTTTTATACATTTCCTTGCACAATTTCTTTAAAAACATACCATAGATAACATAAACTTACGCAAATATATATTATATTATCCTCTTAGATATAAGTAAGTTTTTATATGGGGGCACAGAGAAAACACCCATTCTTTATGTGTATATGTAGCATCTAGAGAAGATTATTAATTCTACTTTATTTGAAAATATTTATAAAGGTATGTTTGGAACTTTTAGTAAAAATATGTCATTTTTATGTTTATTTCATTCTGAGATCTCATGCTCCTTCTACGTCTATAGTTCACAAAACATAGTAATCCTGGTGCCTCCATTAAAACCACGTGATAGACTGAAGGGTTAAGTATGATAGATGGAAAATGTTACGTATTGTACCTTGTGAAATTTGTAAGTCATCATGTCCCAACGATAATTAAGTCAAAATTAAGTACTGCTATAATTGCTAAACGAAATCATGAAATCATTATCCCATAAGAAGGATCTTAAGTCAATTTCAGCAATAACAATATTCTTATTGCTGCACTTCAAATATGATTTGAATCACTGGGGATGAAACCTATCCTTTACATAATCCAAATCTTCATACTCCCCCTGATCTCTTAACTTATTTGACTCAAACAATGTCATAGCTACCTTTTTAATCTCTTCAAGGTCACCTAGCATATTAGACATATGTACAGGTTCTGAAGGTTCTGACATCCGGGAACAAAAGTGTACCATGTAGTTTGAGAGGGCGTTCATTTATTTTGTCATTTTGCTCGAATGTTGATACCCCTTCACGAAAGCAGGAGACACTATCTCAGATTTTCCTTTTCATCTCTCCTAGCCCTAGCAGATTAGACATATAAATAGTTTCTGAAAGCCTGGATTAAAGAGTTCCTTGCAGCAAGAAAGGGCACTAATTTACTATGACAATTCTGCTTGAATCTTGATTCCTCCTTTGCTCACATAGGATACACGATCTCAGTTATCATCTCAAATATAGTTATGTACAAATTTAGTCGAAGCGATGCAAATGTAATTTTAAGTTTACACAACACATATATTGGCTATAAAATAACTGCAAAATTGTGATATGAAGGAATATAATCTTACACTGGCATGTGCACCATCTTTAAATCTAAATTTGCATATATTTCATATTGGGTATAAAATAACTACAAAATTATGGTATGATGGAATATAATCTTACATTGGCAAAGGTGATTTTTGTACATGAAAGACGCAGATTTCAGATGATGGTGCTTTTGTTCATTTTCTACTCATCTCTTGATGCAAAATTTGCATTAAATGATCTTTTCTTTACATAAATTATCCACAATACTAAGAGATCACATACATGTGAAAAATAATACAACAAATTTATATACAATTTGTACCTCTAGATAATAATTTCCATATGGAACTTCACTCACAAACAAATATTTATTATAGTTGTTAGAAAAATAACATTGCAATCAGTGTCGCTATAGAATCTAAACCTAGAATCTCCACCTCAAAACTTGTTAATGGGCCACATAAATCAGGAGTCTTAAACATACACACATGATACACTTAGAACAATAATCTATTGATTGTTCTAAGACTTCATACTTTAAATTAGGGATAAATGACAACAAAGATCAACATTTACCGTAGAGTAGAAAATGTTCAAGAGCTCCATAGATTTTTCAAATAATTTTCTATGTGAAAAAATACTTCAAATATTTTTTTGCATTAAAATTCTTATTTGCGCATCAATTGTAGCATACATACGATATAATAACCACAAAATCATGGAAGCATTAAGGGTGTATTACTAATCTACTTCATATTTCACAATCACGCAAGCCATCTGGTGTATTTGATATCATTGAAAAACTATACCTAGAAAACATGTGAATTAAGGTCCACACATAAAAATAAATTTATGTCAAACAATTTTCTAGATAGCTAAATTTGGAAGAGAAATCATATAACTTTATCTACAAAAATATTTGCTAGATAAAGACAACCTAGATCAATAGTTTCCCTGGAGTAGAAAATGTTCAAGACTGCATTATATATTCTAGTCTGTTTTTCTCTATCTAGATCTACATATTTTCAAGCAATTTTATTTACTAAAAAGGAAATATTTTAAATATTTTGTATTATAATAACTCATATTTGCACATCAATTGTAGCATGCATACCTTGCCCAAGTAGAAAAGCAAAACCTTGATAAATAATAAACATTTAATGTGGTGTATATATATTGACCGAGGCGTCCAATTCATTATCAACACCAAATATTTATTTATATTTGCAACTTTACATAGTAGTTGCCACATTTTTCTGTCCAGATCATGTGTACAAAAAAAATCTGACTTCCAAATATTTAAATGGTGATAGACCAAAAAATATTTTGAGTTATAAGACTTAAACGTTTTTTACATTATTTCCATAAGAAACTAATTTGAAACCCTCGCTCCTTCAGATTCGGTGAATGAACAAAAAGCATCATAATTGTTGGTTATCCATAAGAACACATGATAATTAAGAATGTAATACACATCAAGAAAACTGAACTGTTGTTCACTCCCAACTGAACAGAATCGGTATGATGATGCCACATATATGAGCTATGTAGGTCCATACAAAGGAACAAATACATAGGAAAGAAAACCATTTCACGGAGGGAAGCACTTACAAGAAAATACTATTCCAAGTGACTTGCAGTGTTAATAAATCTATGATCGTTCTCCACTACCAAATACCAAAGGTCATGCGAGTATCTACGTATTTCTCCTTCAACTTCATATGCTGACATGCCATGTAAATGTGCATCTGCAATTTTAGTAGTAGAACCTAAATCTGAAATAGGTAATTAGTATGAAAATGGTTAATTAACCAAAATTCAGACATGAACAGTTGTCTCTTAAATTAATTGAAGCAACGGCAAAGAACTATTATCGATGAAATGGCACACTCTAGCTGACTTCTTTATCAAAACATACTAATATGTTGTCATAGAAAGAAAATAGCTCGCAGGCGGTCAGCTGCCTGCTGCGTCGGTCTTCCGGCATGCCTGCAACGCCGTGTTCCCTGTTGTTGCGGACGTATACACTACATATTTTATGCCCAAATTACGATCCATATTATTCACGTGTGCATCCTGAGACAAATGCCTGGATTTTCTTCCTATCAACCCTAGTTTGAACCACAAAAAATGCCCTAATTTTGCTATTCGAACTGAGTTTTCCAGAGATCTTCCCTGGATCAAGTCAGATTTAGGGCCACTGAACCCCCTTAAGCTGGAACCTTAAGGTTAGCAGCTAAGAAAGAGCTATGAAGGAAAATATGCATACGATGTCAGAGTACGTATATACCTAGCTCTTGGCTGTCTCAATGAAGGAAGTCCTCGATCGTCCCTAGCTCTGTGTTGTCTATGTGAGGAAAATCTTGGATCTATCTTGTAGGGACGCGTGTCATCTGTTGGTACGTTCTCTTCACGAGGCGAGCTAGATAGAAACAGGATCCGACAACACCGAGGAGTATACGGCGGTGGTGGCGGCGTGCCTGAGCACGCGTTAGGATAGGCGGTAGGTTTTTGTTTATTTTCTTTCGAGCAGGAGCCCGTGGCCTGGCTAGATACAATACCGAAGAGGTATAGAAAAAATTATGAAGGGCACTGGTGGGTAATTTTGTTTATCTTTAACGTCAATAGATTACTTCTAAAACCAACGGTTATCATGGGCTAAATTAATGGCCAGATGTTTCTGTTTTTTTGGAATTTTTTAGACTACTTCTCTTTTTTCTGGTAGTCCATAATATATTTTTAATATATAATAGATAAGATGCACCTCAAACTTGTGAGTTGCCCATAGAGAATAGAAAAATCATGTCCCCTCTCTTTCTGTTTCATGTGATCGTTTTCAAAAGGTGTTCAAAATTTTCATGATGCAAAATCTTAGCTAGAAGTCGAACCACTCATCAAAACTCTCTATGGTTTCTAATATATTAATTAACCGCTTAATGGGTACCTCCAAAAGCTTTTTTCATAAAACTTCCAAAGCAACCTAAAATTTATGACTTGTAGTTCAAGTTTGACCTAATTTCATTAAATTTAAAAACAATCTATTGCAGTTAGTTGTAGCTCAAGTTTGACCTAATTTTATTAAACTGTCAAGACGCAAAATCTTAGCAAGAAGATGAAGCTGTCGTCAGAACTCTCTGTGGTTTCTGATAGTATATTAATTAACCCTCCTGCCCCTCCCTGCCCCCGCACCCCTCCGATGGGTACCTCTAAGAGATTTTTTATAAAACTTTCAAAGCAACCTACACAGTTTACTTGTAGTAGTTCAAATTTTATCTATTATATTTTTTATGCTTTACCTATTATAATTTTATACAGTGATGGTATGCGAGATGTCTATTATCCGAGTCTCATGTCCAAGGCACGTGAGTTTGCTTGTAGTAGTTCAAATTTTATCTATTATATTCTTTATGCTTTACCTATTATAATTTTATATAGTGATGGTATGCGAGATGTCTATTATCCGAGTCTCATGTCCAGGGCACGAGCAATTTACTAGTACTTGTAGTTTTAAATTTGAGCTAATTTCGATAAATCGACATAAAGTCATTCTAATGGGCAGAGTTAGCTAGGAAGTTTAAAAACTCATAAAACATGGGAATTGTTGGTACAACATGTTGGTCCAATATATATGTATGTAAACTTGGCTTGTGGCATTCAGATCCAATATTCTTAGGACTTTTCTTTAGGAAAAAGAACAACCTCACTCGTATTCTTCACTCAGAAAATGTAGAATTGAATGTTCTTTCTTGATAGTTGGAAACTCACACCGACGACACTGTTTACTACAAGAAGATGCACCGATGATCTACCTATGAAAAAACATTTAATTCAAGAGCAATCTAGGTGTTTACTTGTAGCTAGCTCAAGTTTGACCTAATTTCGTTAAGTTGTCAAGATGCAAAGTTTTAGCAAAAAGTTGAACCTATCGTCGAAACTCTTGCTGGTTTCTGATATATTAATTTTGACTCCTTGATGGATGATGAGTGCATATTTACATCATGTATTTTGCATTGTATATGTAGGATCTTGGTATTTTACGGCGTTCGCGCACACATTTTATGTCTGTTTTCACCAGAATCAGGATAGATGATGGATCTAATGGATACAATTATTGAAGCAGTTGTACTGTGGAGAAAAGGAGTCAAAAAACATAAATCGCTTATTTGGGAAATATTAATAATACCAGAAGAAAACCAGAAGCGAACAAAGGAGATAGAGAGCATAACAACCAACTATATGGGCAGAGGAAATATTCCCGCCGTATAGCTAGCGCTGCCTCCGCCTCGTCAAATAGTTTCAACCCGTGCAATTGGTTCAAGGAGATGACATACAGAACACCAGAAATCGCAAAAACCTCACCTCCGAAAGGCATCTGGAGGGGGAACTCATCCACCGGGGATCCATCTTCTCCGTGCGCAGATCCAGGAGGCTAAGGCACCGATCTTCATCATCCACCGCTGCACCACCACCATCTCCATCCATCCCATCTACATCTTTTCTAGATCTTGTTGTAATTCCTATACACGTTGTAGATTTTTACAAGTACTATTCATCTATGATTGTTTCCATTACCATTGCCATGATATTAATTGCCTCCATGTATGAGTAGGTCATTAGTTATTGGGCATATGGAGAAACCCTAGTATGAAATTGAAATAAGATAAAGTCTATTATGATATTCATCACTGTGACCATGTGTTAGATTCTCTACATCTTGATGTTGAGAGAAGTCGACCTCTTAATAGTTGCCTCTCATGGGGACTTGATGGAGGGAACTACTTGTTGGTAGACGGAGGTGGGCTAGCGCTTACGGTGACTATAAAGGTGTTAGCAATCCTTATGTATCAACTTGGGAAGCCGACGAAACTCACAGAACACTATCCATGGTATTGTATAGGTCCTACGGGATTATGTCCCTTAATAGAGCAATAATTCGATTGATGTCGATTGCTATCTGTTGTGGTTATGAGGATGATGTGCGCAACGGTTGCTGGCAAATCATCCATATACAGAGTTCCTCCCACACATACATAGTTGAGAATGTTCATGATGATAATCCTTATCTTAGATCTTTACAATACTAGTGGTGTATCTGCTACTCCCTGAGAACCCTTTTCCCTACTGCAGTTTCAATATCTCTTACATACGCGATACTTACTTTCTATCTTAAGTTACTTTGCTTTAATTTATTATTGCTCATATACCAAAAACTACAAAACAACTTTTTACACAATACTCGCATTTTATCTTGTTACTTAGAACTTTATCTAGCATTTTTTGTAATATTTATTCCAAGAGTTATTAGACTTCAGACTCCTGCTCCCTGTGGGATCAATATCTTTATTTCAAAACTAGCTACAAACAATCTGTGCTCTTGCAGTCATCAGGCTATTTTCTTGCGCCATTGCCAGGGAGCTAAGCGTTGTAGGTATTTTAGTTTTTGCTTTTTTTGTCTTTCTAAATTTTGTTTGACTTACAGGTTTCCACCAACATGATGGAGTTTGAGCATATGACTAGTGCTAGCCCACTCAACAACTTTGAGAAGCCCTATGATATTTTAGAAAAGACAACTCCAATGAGAAGACAAGGGGGTTTGAAATAAATCCTCTATTACTTAGTATTCTACATAAGAAGCAATTTACTAGAGATGAAGAAGATCCTGAGCATATTGCATGTTTTAAAGATATATGTGGCACTTTTCTATTAACGAGATATACTGCCGACGAGGTAAGGGTTAAACTTTTTAGTCAAACTTTGACAAGTACAACTATCTCATGGTATAGATCTCTACCCCCTGAAGCCACTACTACTTGGGATAATCTAGCTTGCGAATTTCTATCAAAATATTATCCATTGTAAAAATCTTTTGGAATCAGGTGTCTTATAATGACTTGGGAGAATCGTGGTAATGAAGGACTAGTAAGAGGCTATATTAGATTTAAAGATTTACTAAGATTATGTCCTCATCATGATTTTCCCGAATGGTATTTACTACATATCTTTTATTGCGGTTTAATTGAACCTAATAAAATTGAACTAGACTCTTTCGCTGAAGGAGCCTTTATGAATCTTCCTATACCTAAAGCTTGTGATTTACTTAATAGAATTCGTGATCATAGAGTTTCATGGAATTTTGGTCTAGGAAGTGAAGGAGACGTAGAAATAGAGCATGATTGTATTCATGACTATAATAAAAAAGGCCACATTAAAGAACTATCTAAAGAACTTTATTTAGATTCCGATCTTGTGTTGCAAGTTGTTAAAGCTTTTACATAACATATTAAAGCTTCAAAGGAGGGCCTAGTCAAGTATGATCCACCCCCGAACTAGAAAAGTAAAAAGAAGAAGAAGCAACACTGGCCTCCATAGAACCAATTTACGAATTGCCTTTCCCTAACACTGCATAAAAGCATATTCTTGAATATGAACAGTTCAAAGCAGTACAGGAAAAGAGGGAAGAGGAAAGCATGCCAGAAGTCATGGAACATCTGGAAGAAACCAAATATGAAAAGGTAACCAAGGAAGCAATTGTGGCTATGTACTCACACTGCAACATAGTTGAACTTGATGTAGAGACTTCTGTATTGGTTGAAGGTAAAACAAAAGTAAACAATTTGGGTAAGCCTATTCTTCCCTACATATTTAAAGAAACCTCTCATTATGGTTTATGTGATCTTGGCACCGAAGTTAATGTTATATCTTATGATTTCTACCTAGAAATAAAAGAAGAAATAGAACCGGCTACAATTGAAAATACTGAGATGAAAATTATGTTAGCCAATAAGAACCTTAGAATTCCAATGTGAGTAGTTGATAATGCAACTGTCACAATCGGCAACAGAAATTTTCCTATCGACTTTGTAGTTGTTGATATGCCAGCTGACACTCTTTGCCCTATTATATTTGGAAGAAGTTTTTGGGTGATATAGGTGCCTATGTCAATTTCCAGAAGGAGATTGTGATGCTTAATCTTGGGGGAGCGGAAAATAAATTCCATTTCTCCAAATTTAAAGATAGGCCTCACCCAATACAAGAGGAATAGAGAACTATTAAGGAAATGGCGGCTCTTTTCTTAGGTAATCAAGAAGAAGAAATAGATGAATATCTCAATTATGAAGAAATAATTATGGAGGACAAGTCCCTGGGAGAACTAGAAAATGAATTCGACACTACCCGTTTTGGGACCTCCAACTGATGAGGCTTTTGAAGAGCCAGAAAAGAGAGGGGATGAGGAATTACCACCCCCAGAATTGAAGACTCTACCAGATAATCTTAAATACAGGTTTTTAGATGATACTAATAAATTCCATGTTATTATTAGTGCTAAACTTCTAGGTGAATAAGAAGAACTCATGAGGATACTTAAGGAGCATCGTCAAGCCTTTGGGTACTCAAAGGATGACTTGAAGGGCATTAGTCCCATGATAGCTGTCCATCAGATATTCATGGAAGAAGGTGCAAAACCAGTTGCGGAATGTAATAGGAGTCTGAAGCCTGAAATGAAAGAAGTGGTAAGGAAATAAATTGTACGCCTACTGGATGCAGGTATAATTTATCCTATTAAAGAAAGTGAATGGGTATGTCCAGTTCATTCTATTCCTAAGAAGGGCGGTTTTACTATTGTCCCTAATGAAATCAATGAACTAATACCTACTAGAACTATTGTTGGGCATAGGATGTGCATAGACTTCAGGAAATTAAACAAAGAAACTAGGAAAGATCACTATCCTTTACTATTCATAGATCAAACTTTAGAAAGGTTAGCAAACGATACTCATTTTTGTTACTTGAACGGGTACTCTGGTTTCTCTCAAATAGCTGTTCATCCGGATGACCAACTTAAAACAACTTCCGTAAGTCCTTACGGTTTACATGCTTACCGACGTATGCCCTTTGGTTTATGTAATGTGTTAGAATTATGCCCTAGAGGAAATAATAAAGATGTTATTATTATAATTCTTGTTCATGATAAAGTTTATATTCCATGCTAGAATTGTATTAAACAGAAACTTTAATACTTGTGTGATTTGTGAACAACACCGTGTCCCTAGTACGCTTCTATGGACTAGCTCATTGATCAATGATGGTTAAGGTTTCCTAACCATAGACATGAGTTGTCAATTGATAATGAGATCATATCATTGGGAGAATGATATGGTGGACAGACCCAAACTAAGCAAAGCTATTAGATCGTTTCATCGTGTTCGTCTTTGCGAAGCTTTTCTCATGTCAAAAATTGTATTCCTTAGACCATGAGATAATACAACTCCCTGGTATCGGAAGAAAGCTTTGAGGTCATCAAACGTCATCCTATGAGAGGGTGATCATAAAGGTGTCTCTCAGGTGATCGGAAAGTATCTGTTGGGTTGTATGTATCGAGATGGGATTTGTCCCTCCCAAGTCGGAGAGATATACTTCGGGCCCACTCGGTAATCAATATCAACACCGCTTGCAAGCATGTGGTTAAGGAGTTAATCACAAAGTGATATCAGATTACGGAACGAGTAAAGTACTTGCTGTGAACGAGATTGAACTAGGTATGACGGTACCGATGATCGAATCTCGGGCAAGTAAAATATCGCGAGACGAAGGGAATATATATATGGGATTGATTGAATCCTGGCATCGTGGTTCATCCGATATGATCATCGATGAATGTGTGGGAGTCAATATGGGTGCCCAGACCCCGCTGTTGATTATTGATAGAAGATCATGTCTGCATATTCTCGAACCCGCAGGGTCACACACTTAACGTGTCTCGACGCTAGGATAGATTGGATACCTGGTTCATGAATTTTTGTTCGGAGTCTTGGATGGGATCCAGGACATCACGAGTGGTTCCGGAGTGGTCCGAAGAATAAGATTCATATAAGGCAGTGCAGTTTTTGGAGTTCGGAATTGTTCCGGATTAATCGGTATTGTACCGGAAGCTTCTAGAACCTTCCGGAAGGGGGCCAACGTGGTACCACCTTCCGGGAGGGGGCATGGGCCTATGAGGGAGTGTCCTGGCCGCATTGGGCCAGGGGCACAAGGCCCCATAGGGCCTAGCCGATCCTAGATAAGTTTAAATCGTTTAAACTAGAGATAAGATAAGGTTTCTAGAAGGGAGAGTTTAAATCGTTTAAACTAGAGATAGGCTTGGAGGATGGGCAAGGGCTGGCCGCACCCCCCCCCCTCTATATATAGAGGGCTGGTGCACCCCCTTCCCCCACACACACCTTTCCACCAAACCCTAGTTGCCCTGCTGCCCTCCTCTCTTCCTCCCGACTGTTTGTGGGCGAAGCCCTGCTGCAGAAATTCTCCACCATATACACCACGCCGTCGTGTTGTAGATCCAATCCATCTCTCCACCATACTTGCTGGTCCGAGGAAGGAGGAGACGTCGAGGTGCTGCACGTGTGCATCTCACGGAGGCACCGCCACTTGTGGTGCTAGATCGGATCGGATCGCGAGGAGGAGAAGCGAGTACGACTACATCACCCACGTTCCGACGAACGTTCCGTTGTGCGAATATTCAAGGGTATGAAGATCTAATCCAATCTCTCTCGTTGTTTGCATCTCCTAGATTAGATCTTGGCTTTCCCTCTGTTCGCTTCCGTAGAAAATTTTGATTTACTATGCTGCGAAACCCTTCAGTGGTATCAGAGCTAGATCTATGCGTAGATGTGATTCACGAGTAGAACGCAACATGGTTGTTGCGGGCGTTGATGTTTTCTGTTGCAAGCCTCTTGTTTGTGTTCTTCTTATGACACGGGATAGTGAGATTGAAGCGGTCCAGGCCAACCTTACGCGACGTCGTTCGCGAGACCGGCTCCGCACTTGACGTGTGGCTTGTACCACACATGCGGCTGGTGGATGTCAGTTTCTCTCACTATAGTTGTCATGGGATTAACACCGGAGTTTGGCAACCATAATATCACCGTTGTGGCTTTCCGTAGGTAAGAATCGTTCTTAGCATCTACTCCCATAAGCCACGTAAAACATGCAACAACAAAGTAGAGGCGTCTAACTTGTTTTTGCAGGGAGTGTTTTCTGTGATATGGTATGGCCCAAGATGTGATGTGTATATTGTATGCGATGATCATGTTTTGTAATGTTTCACGACTTGCATGTCGATGAGTACACAACCGGCAGGAGCCATATGGTTGTCTTTATAATTGTGTATGACCTGCGAGTCAACTTCTTATACGCCATGTAATATCTTTACTTTATCGCTAAGTAGTTAGCAATAGTTGTAGTTGCTATTCGTGGTGGAGGCAATCATGGTGGAGTGATGGAGATCATGCCGGAACGCACAAGATAGAGATCATTGCGCGAAGATTGGCTATACCATGTCACATAAAGTTATATGCATGTGATGTTTATCCTTTTATGTATCTTATTATGCTTAGATCGCGACGGTAGCATTATAAGATGATTCCTCACTTAAAGATCAAGATAAAAACTGTGTTCTCCCCAAGTATGCACCGTTGTGAAAGTTCGTCGTGTCCAAGCATCACGTGATGATCGGGTGCTATAGACTCTACGCTCACATACAACGGGTGCAAGCCAGTTTTGCATAAGCGGAAATACTTGGGTCTAACTTGACGAGCCTAGCATGTACAGACATGGCCTCGGAACACAAGAACCGAAAGGTTAAGAATGAGTCATATGAATGATATGATCGACACTTCGTTGTCCACCATTGAAACCACATCTCTTCTCGTGATGATCGGATTAGGTGTGGTGAATTTGGATCGTGTTCACTAAACAACTTGAGGGATGTTGAATTTAGTGGGAGTTCATCTAGTAATTTGATTAAGTTGAACTATTTATCATGAACATAGTCTAAATTGTACTTGCAAATACTGTAGATCACATGGCCAAGTCCAACTTCAACTTCAACGTTTTTGCTGAGAAAGAAAAGCTTAGAAACAATGGGTCTAACTTCACCAACTGGTTCCGCAATCTAAGAATCATTCTGTCTGGCGGACAAAAGGACTATGTCCTTGGGAAAGCGTTAGGTGACCCCCCTGCTGCAACTGCGCCGGCTGATGAGAAAGCTGTCTATCAGTCGCGCAAAGATGATTATGGTGTGATTAAGAGCACCATGTTGTTTGCTATGGAACCGGAACTTCAAAATCGTTTTGAAAACTATCCCGGGCCCTTTGAGATTCTCGAGGAGCTGAAAACCATGTTTCAGACTCAGGCCCGTTCTGAGAGATATGAGATCTCCGAGAAGTTCTTTAACTGCAAGATGGAGGAAGGGAGTTCCGTTAGTGAGCACGCCATTAAGATGTCGGGCTACACTCAACGCCTTGAGCAACTGGACTACAAGATTCCAGAGGAGCTCAAGATTGACAGGGTTCTGCAATCACTCCCTCCCAGCTACAAAAGTTTTGTAGTGACTCATAATCAGATTGGTTCCACTGATACGATCACCGAGCTCTTCGCAAAGCTGAAGGCTGCGGAGGTGGACATCAAGAAGGATAATCATGTGTTGATGGTCAACAAGCCCTCCTTTAAGAAAGGTAAAGGTGCAAAGAAGCCCTTCAGGAAAAGCGGCGGCAAGCGTGTTGCCCCTGCTGAGAAGAAGCTCAAGTCTGGACCTAAGCCGGACACTGAGTGCTTCTATTGCAAGGACAAGGGTCACTGGAAGCACAACTGTCCGAAGTACTTAGCGGACAAGAAGGCTGGCACCATCAAAGGTATATTTGATATACATGTTACTGATGTTTTCCTTACTATCCCTCGTTGTAGTGCCTGGGTATTTGATACTGGTTCAGTTGCTAATATTTGTAACTCGAAACAGGAGCTACGGAATAGACGACGGCTTGCGAGGGATGAGGTGACGATGCGCGTTGGCAACGGATCAAGAGTTGATGTGATGGCCGTCGGCACGCTCTCCTTAGTTTTACCTTCGGGATTAGTTTTAAACCTTAATAAATGTTATTATGTGCCTGCGTTGAGCATGAACATTATTTCTGGATCGTGTTTATTGCAAGACGGTTATTCATTTAAATCGGAGAATAATGGTTGTTCTATTTATATGAGTAACATCTTTTATGGTCATGCACCCCTTGTGAATGGTTTATTTCTTCTAAATCTCGAAAGGGATGAAACACACATCCATAACATTGAGGCTAAGAGATGCAAAGTAGATAGTGATAATACTACTTATTTGTGGCACTGTCGTCTAGGTCATATTGGTGTAAAGCGCATGAAGAAACTCCATTCTGATGGACTTTTGGAGTCTCTTGATTTTGAATCATTTGACACATGCGAACCATGCCTCATGGGCAAGATGATCAAAACCCCGTTCTCTGGTATGATGGAGCGAGCAATGGACTTGTTGGAAATCATACATACCGATGTATGCGGACCGATGAGTGTTTCGACGCGCGGTGGATATCGCTATTTTCTCACTTTTACCGATGACTTAAGTAGATATGGGTATATCTATTTAATGAAACATAAATCTGAAACGTTTGAAAAGTTCAAAGAATTTCAGAATGAAGTGAAGAACCATCGTAACAGAAAGATTAAGTTTCTACGATCCGATTGTGGGGGCGAATATTTGAGTTATGATTTTCTCACGCATCTCAAGGCAAGTGGAATCGTTTCACAACTCACGCCACCCGGAACACCACAACGCAATGGTGTGTCTGAACGCCGGAATCGAACCCTATTAAATATGGTCCGATCGATGATGTCTCTTACTGATTTGCCGTTATCATTTTGGGGTTATGCATTAGAAACCGCTGCATTCACTTTAAATAGGGCTCCATCTAAATCCGTTGAGACGACACCGTATGAACTGTGGTTTGGTGCTAAACCTAAGTTGTCGTTTCTTAAAGTTTGGGGATGCGAAGCTTACGTCAAGAAGTTGATGCCCGACAAGCTCGAACCCAAAGCGGAGAAATGCGTCTTCATAGGATACCCTAAGGAAACTATTGGGTATACCTTCTATCACAAAACCGAAGGCAAAGTGTTTGTCGCAAAGAACGGTTCCTTTCTTGAGAAGGAGTTTATCTCGAAAGAAGTGAGTGGGAGGAAAGTAGAGCTAGACGAGGTTGTTGAACCTTCTCTTGAATTGGAGAGTAGCGCAGCACCTGAAATTGTTCCAGTGCCGCCTGCGCCAACAATAGAGGAAGCTAATGACAAGGATCATGAAGCTTCGGACGATGCTGCTACTGAACGTCGCAGGTCGACAAGGTCGCGTGCCCCTCCTGAGTGGTACGGCAACCCTGTCTTGACTGTCTTGTTAGTAGAAGACAGCGAACCTACGAACTATGAGGAAGCGATGATGAGCCCAGACTCTGAGAAATGGCTAGAAGCCATGAAATCCGAATTGGGATCCATGAGCGAAAACCAAGTATGGACTTTGGTGGACCCTCCTAGTGACCGAAAGGCCGTTGAGTGCAAATGGATCTTCAAGAAGAAAACGGACATGGATGGTAATGTTACCGTCTATAAAGCACGGCTTGTTACGAAAGGTTTTCGACAAGTTCAAGGTGTTGACTACGATGAGACTTTCTCTCCCGTAGCGATGTTTAAGTCCATTCGGATTTTATTAGCAATTGCTGCGTTTCATGATTATGAAATATGGCAAATGGATGTCAAGACTGCTTTCCTCAATGGCAACATTGATGAAGAGTTGTATATGATGCAACCCGAAGGTTTTGTCGATCCTAAGGATGCTGATAAAGTATGCAAACTTCAGCGTTCCATTTATGGACTGAAGCAAGCATCTCGGAGTTGGAACCTTCGTTTTGATCAAGTGATCAAGAGCTTTGGATTTGTTCCAAATTGCTACGAAGCTTGCATCTACAAGAAAGTGAGTGGGAGCTCGGTGACGTTTCTGGTACTATATGTGGATGACATATTGATTATTGGAAATGACATCAACATGCTTAACGATGTGAAGAGTTATTTGAACAAGTGTTTTTCAATGAAAGACCTAGGTGAAGCTGCTTATATATTGGGCATCAAGATCTATAGAGATAGACAAAGACGCCTGATAGCTTTAAGCCAGAGTACATACCTAGACAAAGTTCTGAAAAGGTTCAGAATGGATAAGGCATTGAAAGGTTCAGTGCCTATGTTGTCAGGGAAGATATTGAGCAAGGCTCAGTGTCCAGCTACGGTAAATGATAGGGAAGCTATGAGCAAAGTGCCTTATGCCTCGGCCATAGGTTCCATCATGTATGCCATGCTGTGTACTAGACCGGATGTGTCCAATGCTCTTAGTTTGACGAGCAGATATCAAAGTGATCCAGGAGTGGAACACTGGACAGCTGTGAAGAACATCCTAAGGTACCTAAATAGGACTAAAGAAATGTTCTTAGTCTATGGGGGTGATGAACAGCTCGTCGTAAAAGGTTACGTCGATGCTAATTTCGACACCGACAAGGATGATTGTAAATCTCAGACAGGATACGTGTATATTTTGAATGGAGGAGCTGTGAGCTGGAGAAGCTGCAAGCAAAGCGTGATCGCGGGATCTACAGTAGAAGCGGAATACATGGCTGCTGCAGAAGCGTCAAGTGAAGGAGTTTGGATCAGGAACTTCATCACTGAGCTTGGCGTGGTTCCAAGTGCATTGGACCCACTGGAGATATTGTGTGACAACACTGGCGCCATAGCACTCGCTAAGGAACCAAGATATCATCCAAAGACCAAGCATATCAACCGCAAGTTTCATATAATCCGAGATTATATAGCAGATGGAGATCTGAAGATCAGCAAAGTACATACAGATCTGAATGTCGCAGATCCATTGACTAAACCTCTTCCACGTGTAAAACATGATCAGCACCTCAGTGCCATGGGTGTGAGATTGTTGCCAAATGTAAACTAGATTATTGACTCTAGTGCAAGTGGGAGACTGTTGGAATTATGCCCTAGAGGCAATAATAAAGATGTTATTATTATAATTCTTGTTCATGATAAAGTTTATATTCCATGCTAGAATTGTATTAAGCGGAAACTTTAATACTTGTGTGGTTTGTGAACAACACCGTGTCCCTAGTACGCTTCTATGGACTAGCTCATTGATCAATGATGGTTAAGGTTTCCTAACCATAGACATGAGTTGCCAATTGATAATGAGATCATATCATTGGGAGAATGATATGGTGGACAGACCCAAACTAAGCAAAGCTATTAGATCGTTTCATCGTGTTCGTCTTTGCGAAGCTTTTCTCATGTCAAATATTGTATTCCTTAGACCATGAGATAATACAACTCCCTGGTATCGGAAGAAAGCTTTGAGGTCATCAAACGTCATCCTATGAGAGGGTGATCATAAAGGTGTCTCTCAGGTGATCGGAAAGTATCTGTTGGGTTGTATGTATCGAGATGGGATTTGTCCCTCCCAAGTCGGAGAGATATACTTCGGGCCCACTCGGTAATCGATATCAACACCGCTTGCAAGCATGTGGTTAAGGAGTTAATCACAAAGTGATATCAGATTACGGAACGAGTAAAGTACTTGCTGTGAACGAGATTGAACTAGGTATGACGGTACCGATGATCGAATCTCGGGCAAGTAAAATATCGCGAGACGAAGGGAATATATATATGGGATTGATTGAATCCTGGCATCGTGGTTCATCCGATATGATCATCGATGAATGTGTGGGAGTCAATATGGGTGCCCAGACCCCGCTGTTGATTATTGATAGAAGATCATGTCTGCATATTCTCGAACCCGCAGGGTCACACACTTAACGTGTCTCGACGCTAGGATAGATTGGATACTTGGTTCATGAATTTTTGTTCGGAGTCTCGGATGGGATCCGGGACATCACGAGAGGTTCCGGAGTGGTCCGGAGAATAAGATTCATATAAGGCAGTGCAGTTTTTGGAGTTCGGAATTGTTCCGGATTAATCGGTATTGTACCGGAAGCTTCTAGAACCTTCCGGAAGGGGGCCAACGTGGTCCCACCTTCCGGGAGGGGGCATGGGCCTATGAGGGAGTGTCCTGGCCGCATTGGTCCAGGGGCACAAGGCCCCATAGGGCCCAGCCGATCCTAGATAAGTTTAAATCGTTTAAACTAGAGATAAGATAAGGTTTCTAGAAGGGAGTGTTTAAATCGTTTAAACTAGAGATAGGCTTGGAGGATGGGCAAGGGCTGGCCGCACCCCCCTCTATATATAGAGGGCTGGTGCGCCCCCTTCCCCCCACACACACCTTTCCTCCAAACCCTAGTTGCCCTGCTGCCCTCCTCTCTCCCTCCCGACTGTTTGTGGGCGAAGCCCTGCTGCAGAAATTCTCCACCATATACACCACGCCGTCGTGTTGTAGATCCAATCCATCTCTCCACCATACTTGCTGGTCCGAGGAAGGAGGAGACGTCGAGGTGCTGCACGTGTGCATCTCACGGAGGCACCGCCACTTGTGGTGCTAGATCGGATCGGATCGCGAGGAGGAGAAGCGAGTACGACTACATCACCCACGTTCTGACGAATGTTCCGCTGTGTGAATCTTCAAGGGTATGAAGATCTAATCCAATCTCTCTCGTTGTTTGCATCTCCTAGATTAGATCTTGGCTTTCCCTCTGTTCGCTTCCGTAGAAAATTTTGATTTACTATGCTGCCGTATAGTTCGTCCGTATAGTTGCATCTAATCCAAATTTTGCTTTTTGGTGTCTGTATCTATACGGTCGCAACTATATGACCGGAGAAAAAATTACGGCCGTATAGTTCGTCGTTGAACTCCTAGACACTTTTGATTTTCGTGTTTGTATCTATACGGTCGCAACTATATGACCAGAGCAAAAATTCCGGCTATATAGTTGGTTGTTAAACTCCCAGAAACTTTTGATATTTGTGTCTGTATCTATACAGTCGCAACTATACGACCAGAGCAAAAATTTCGGCCATATAGTTGGTCGTTAAACTCTCAGACACTTTTTCTGTTTGATCTTTCATTTATTCATCTAAAAAACATTATTGTTGGTTCCGAGTCGTGATTTAATCGACTTGGACTCGGAATATTTGGAAATATCTGCCCGGAACCAACTATATGTCCGGACCTATACAGGCCGTGCCCTTATAGTTGGTCGTTACACGGCAGGTTACTTCCAAATCCGTGATTTCTTTTTCTGTTCCGTTTGGATTCTTTTCTTGGATGACAATTTGGTATTTCTCGCGAGTTTTACCGACCTCTGACCCCCCTTCTATACTGCCATTGTCTCTCTCTATAATCATAATCTCCAGGAAAATATCTAGCAATGCGCTACCCCATCCTAGGTCGTGGAAAACCCATGGGGCTCATTGCTCCATCCAGGGACCGCTCAAGTAGCCCGTCCATGGAGTATGATGAGGAGGTGGAATGGTTTAGCAAAGGAAGCAAGTGGGGCTATGGTTTGTACTTTTTTGGTAAGCGTTGTCTTCCATTGCTCTTTTGATTCGAACCTTCATCCCTTTTATTATTGATTCTCTTCCCTTGTACAAGGCCTTGCTATCCCTCGCTCTATAAACAAGACCAGAAAGGATAGCTTTAAGGCACCCCAACAGCGATCCCGACGATGATGTGGTTGACGCCTACATCCGCCGTGACATCTATGATCCACCGGGGATCAATTGGGCGGCGATGAAGAAAGCTCAACAAGAGAGAGAAGATCGCAAACCGCATGGAAAAGGACGCGTGGAGACGATGAAGTTCATCACTACGGATCAAAGGCCACACAAGCGTAAGGAATTATCTAATATTGGTGCAGGTACTAGCAAGGGAGACGAGGTGCCACCCGCAAAGCCAACCATTGGTGCTCCCATTAAGGTCAAGCCTTAAGAAGAGTGGAGGTACGGTTTCCACTTCCCCGATCCATCAATTATGGACGAGGAAGAAGAAGTTGTACCTAGGACGAAGAATCGCGTACGGGCATTGGAGATATATATCAGAAATAGGAGCTACTGCATCGTGTTGAGGGCCGCCACTGTCTCGATGAGATGGAAAAGAAGGGAGATCTCTTTCCATTGGTGACTAAGCTCGTTGATAGGATGGACACTCTGCAGTCCGATTTGCGAAGGTGCTACAGCCGCATAACCACTTTGGAGGAGACCAACAAGAAGCTGCGCACCGCGGTGTTACATGCCATGGCGCCATGTTAATCTACAGCAATCACGGTATCAAATAATCGCAAGGGATTATTTGACCCCGCCTGGCTTGATTCCAAGCTTGGGGAGATCTTTTAGACCTTGTAATCTATCTTATAAGTTTTATTATTCTTGCATTAGTTCAAACTATAAATAAAGTTTGCATCATTAGAATTCCCTTCAGGAATAGTCGATCCCTTTTATGAAATTCTGAGTTTATAATTATATATGGACCAATATTGAGTTTGTGTTTGCTTTATTGATATATGAATGGCTTGAGCATAATTTTACTTGCACTTGATGATAGCAATAGGAGTCTTCCACACCATTGGTATTAATAGAACACCTAAAGATAATTTAGTCAATATATTATAAGTCTACGGTTTGATTTGCAAAAGAAAAATTATCTACACCATTAAATTGAAGAAGAAACCTTGAACAAAGGAAAATAAAGTGCTATCAAAATAGAGTGGGAACAAGTCGAGGTAGAATCTTCAAGTCATAAGAATGCTTCATATACAGTTGGAATTTGTAATTGAGATTGTTAAACTTTGAATTCCTACATGAAGTGGAATATATGGCTAGCTCCTTTGCACAACACTTAAACAAAAGTGTGAGCATATGTATATACAAAAGAAAAGAAAAGAAAAAGAAGAATAAAAAGAGCGAATGTGCAAAGAGCAAGTTGGCATATACCACTGTATTGTAGTATGACAAAGAAACAATTTTGAGATTTTGAATCCCAAGTGAATACGTTGATCCTAAAACACTTGGGACTACCTCGTTAACTCATTTGGTTGAACCTGATTCTTTTAAATTATGTTGAGATTCATCTTTTATGAACTATTGATCACTAAGGTGTGGAAGCCTTCTAATACTATTCCGATGGTTCGAGTAAGGTACTATTCATGAAGTTATTCCTATGCATCGTACATGATAAACACATGCTGCAATTGCCTCAGATTCATGAATATGTGGATCATATCCATTAATCTAGAGCTTACTCGGGACGAGCAAGAGTCTAAGCTTGGGAAAGTTGATGAGTGCATATTTGCATCATGTTTTATATTACTATTTTGCATTGTAGATGTAGGATCTTAGTATTTTACGGTGTTCGCATGTACATTTTATGTCTGTTTTCACCAGGATCAGGACAGATGATCGATCCAATGGATACAATTATTGAAGCAGTTGTGCTGTGGAGAAAAGGAGTCAAAAACAATATAAATCGCTTATTTGGGAAATATTAATAATACCAGAAGAAAACCAGAAGCGAACAAAGAAGATAGAGAGACGGGCGGAGAAAATATTCCCGCCATATTGCTCCGGCCGTATAGCTGGCGCTGCCTCCGCCTCGTCAAATAGTTTCACTCCGTGCAATTGGTTCGAGGAGACGACATACAGAACACTAGAAATCACAGAAACCTCACCTCCGGAAGGCATCTAGAGGGGGAACTCATCCACTGTGGATCCATCTTCGCTCTGCGCAGATCCAGGAGTCTAAGGCATCGATCTTCATCATCCACCGCTACACCGTCACCATCTCCATCCATCCCATATACATCTTGTCTAAATATTGTTGTAATTCCTATACTCGTTATGGATTTATACAAGTATTATTCATCTATGATTGTTTCCATTACCATTGCCATGATATTAATTTCCTCCATGTCTGAGTAGATCATTAGTTCTTGGGGATATGGAGAAACCCTAGTAAGAAATTGAAATAAGATAAAGTCTATTATGATATTCATCGCTGTGACCATGTGTTAGATTCTCTACATCTTGATGTTGAGAGAAATCGACATCTCAATATTTGCCTCTCGTGGGGACTTGATGGAGGGAACTACTTGTTGGTAGACGGAGGCATGCTAGCGCTTACGGTGACTATAAAGCTGTTAGAAATCCTTATGTACCAACTTGGGAAGCCGAGGAAACTCAGAGAACACTATCCATGTCATGGGCAACGTCCTACGGGATTATGTCCCTTAATAGTGCAGCAATTCGATTGATGTCGATTGCTATCTGTTGTAGTTATGAGGATGATGTGCACATCGGTTGCTGGCAAATCATCCATATACAGAGTTCCTCCCACACATACATAGTTTAGAATGTTCATGATGATAATCTTTATCTTATATCTTTACAATACTAGTGGTGTATCCGCTACTCCCTGAGAACGGTTTTTCCCTACTGTAGTTCCAGTATCTCTTACATACCCGATACTTAGTTTTTGTATTAAGTTACTTTGCTTTACTTTATTATTGCTCATATACCCAAAACCAAAAAACACATTTTTACACAATACTCGCATTTTATCTTGTTACTTAGAACTTTATCTAGCATTTCTATTGTAATATTTATTCCAAGAGTTATTAGACTTCAGACTCCTGCTCCCTATGGGATCGATAACTTTATTTTGAAACTAGCTACAAACAATCTGTGCTATTGCAGTCATCAATGGTTACCTCCAAAAGGTTTTCGTAAATCTATCAAAGCAAAACCTAAAATTTACTTGTAGTTTCAAATTTCACCTAATTCCAAAATATCGACATAAAGTCATTCAAATGGGCAGGGTTAGCTAGGAAGCTTGAAAACTCATAAAACATGGAAATCGCAAGTACAACATGTTGTCAATCCACTATATATGTCTGTCAATGTGGCTTGTCGTATCCACATCGAATAATCTTTGGACTTCTCCTTATTGAAAATTAAAGAACAACTAACCTCGCTCGTCTTTACTCAGAAAATGTAGAATTGAATGTTCTTTCCCGATAGTTGGAACTCACACTGACGGTATTGTTTACTACAAAAAGATGCACCTATCTACCTCTAAAAGTACATTTAATTCAAGAGCAATCTATCGCGCTTACTTGTAGCTCAAGTTTGACCTAATTTCGTTAAATTGTCAAGATGCAAAATCTTAGCAAGAAGTTGAACCTATCGTCAAAACTCTCGGTGTTTGAGGATATATTAATCGTGACCCCTCGATGGGTAACTCCAAAAGATTTTTCATAAAACTTTCAAAGCAACCTACAATTTACTTGTAGTTTCAAATTTGACCTAATTTCGATAAATTTACATAAAGTCATTCGGTCAAATGTGTAGAGTTAGCTAGGAAGTTTGAAAACTCATAAATAAAACAAGGGAATCGTTTGTACAACATGTTGGTAACCTTGGCTTCTAGCATTCAGATCCAATATTTTTCGGACATTTCTTTACGGAAAAGAACAACCTCGCTCGTCAACACTCGTAAAATTGATAATAATTGAATGTTCTTTCCTGATATAGTTGGAAAATCACACCGACAACACTGTTTACTACAATAAAATGCACCCATCTACCTCTCTGAAAAGTCATATATTTCAACAACAATCTATCACGCTTAGTTGTAGCTCAAGTTTGACCTAATTTCGTTAAATAGTGTCATGCGATGCAAAATCTTAGCAAGAAATCAAACCTGTTGTCAAAACTCTTGGTTGTTTCTCATATATTGATTGTGACCTCCCCCCGATCGGTACGGTACCTCCAAAAGCTTTTTCGTAAAAGTTTCAGAGCAACCTACAATTTAGTTATAGTTCAAGTTTGACCTAATTACAATAAATCGGCATGTAGTCATTCAAGTGGGCAGAGTTAATTAGCTAGGGAGTTTGAAAACTCAAAAAACATACGGGAATCGTAAGTAAAACACGTTGGTCCACTTAATATGTCTAGAAGCTTGGCTTATGGCATTGCGATCCATATTCTTCGAGCTTTCTTTATGGAAAACAACCATCTCGTCATCACTCGAAAAACTGAGAATTTTATTTCCTGATAGTTGGAAACTCATACTGACGACATTGTTTACTACAAGAATATGCACCCATCTACCTCTGAAAATACATTTAATTCAAGAGAAATCTATAGCGCTTACTTGTAGCTCAAGTTTGACCTAATTTTGTTAATCAACAAGAAGTCACTGAAGTGTACGAAGTTAGCTAGGAAGCTTGAAAAATCCTAGTACTAAAAACTTGGGTATTACGTACAAGAAACTATGGTCTAGTTATTTCATAATTGGGGTGGTTGCATTTTCTTTTAACTGTGGTAGGTCTCGTAGGAGCGAGGTGCTTGAGAGTTAACACGGTCGGTGGAAGTACAAGTTACATCAAGGACCTCATAAAAATGAAAATTGCACCCAAGTCCATGCATTTAGCACAAGGACCCTGAAACTGAGCAATGAAGTGTGTGTTTTGAGGTTTGTGCATACTAGCATTCATCGTGCTAAAGACTATCAGTAGAATCTTTGTAGATGCTAAGAATGGAAAAGAAGATCCAACGGTTAGCAATGTTTGGATTTGCCGGTCTTGATCCAACGGTCAATGTTCGAAGTTATCTGTACACTATATAGTGGTATGGTATGGTATTGTAAGAGATAAGAAAAGATAAAGATAACATAAGAAGTACTATGAGTGGCCAATCTTTTGAGTAACCTTCCCTCCCGATGTTTGGGAAGAAAGTGAGAATTTCGAATACCGGAAAAGTTTGAATTTTTTTTGCCGCCATGAACCAAAGTGGTTTCCTTACTATGTACTCCTCATCCCTACTCCACACCAACACGGCTGCCGAACATGCCAGAGACACAGAGCCGCCGTACCAAGGCACACATGCGCAGCACCACGCTGTGGACCAGAGAGAGATTAGTCGGGCAGGTGTGCGAGGGGAAAGGGTAGGATAGAGACAGGATGGATGGTGAGAGGCAGCGAAGGAGAGAGAAAACACACAATTTGTTTTGCGTGCATAGGTCCTGAAATTTACTACTAGTAGAGTGGCCACAAGAGTACCTCGTGTCAGGAACCCATCATAACTTTCCTCTGACATCGAACCGCCTTCAACTCCTCTTCGTTGCTGCCGTCTTTTACCCTGCCTACGTTTTATTCTCTCAGCGTGTACATCACGTGGACAGACGTGAGCATATGTCTAAGCAAAGAAATGAGTACTACTATACTAGTGTACTAGTACTAATATACTTTCCTCAAAAAATTACTAATATACTACTCCCTCCAATCCAAATTAATGTTCTCATATTTGTCTGAATTTTGATGTATTTAGCACTAAAACATGACTAGATACATCTGAATCTAGACAAATGTGAGAATACTAATTTGGATCGAGGGAGTACTATTTGCTTTTCCATAATAAGGTCATCATCAATGTCTACAAAAGCACACCTTAAGGCCTAGTATGTGGCATCCGCTAAGGTTCACCATATACATTATGGAGTAAATAGAGTTTGTATCTTTAAGCGTAATAAGGTGCACCTCAAGCTTGTGGATTGCCCATAGAGAATAGAAAAATGATTTCCCCTCTCTCCCTATTCCATGTGATCATTTTCAAAAGGTGTTCAAAATTTTCATGATGCAAAATCTTAGCTAGAAGTCGAACTAGTCGTCAAAACTCTCTGTGGTTTCTGATATATTAATTAACCGCTCGATGGGTACCTCCAAAAGCTTTTTTCATAAAACTTTCAAAGCATCCTACAATTTATTACTTGTAGTTCATGTTTGACCTAATTTCATTAACATAAAGTATTATCGAAACCAAATAATAATTAATAATGTTTGTATTATACTTTTATAACGCGTTTTTCCGGATACACGTAACATGATGCCACAAAAAATATTATACTTCTTATTCTTTTTTCGAAATGTTATGAAAACTGTGTCAATTTTTTCGGGATGCGGATGCATAGCAACAACATGAATGTTTCAGAACTTTCGGTGGTATTCCGATGTACCGAATTTCTGCTTAGCTTCAAAAGATTTTTGAAAAAATTTAAGAGCAACCTATCGTGCTTATGTTTAGTTAAAATTTGAGAAGGTCGGTGGGAGTACAGTTTACATCAAAGACCTCAAAAAATAGAAAATTGCATAGAGGTCCATACATTTAGCACAAAGGGCGCTAAAATGAAGCAATGAAAAACAGTCAGGTGTGGGTCCTTCTCGAGCGAGTGGCCTAGCCATACCCTTCGTACTACTCCTACTGTACTTTCGATCCAGCGTGCTGCGGGTGTGCTTGGTGGCTTCCTCTTCACAGGGTGTGAAATGGAATGACAATGGAGTACTATGGAGTAGTGGTAAAGTTGGTCAGATCATAATGAAGTTCATCGAATGCGATGAGACGTACAGCAGACAGTATAAACAATCCCTTATGCACCACTATCTTTTGAATCTTTTGGATAACCTTCCCTCAGGATGTTTGGGAAGGAAGTGAAAATTTCGAAACTGCGAAATCTTGAACTACGACTCTAATAATAGTATGAGTATTGTCCCTTTTGTTGCCAAGCCCCAAAATGGTTCCTTCTACGCAGCACACCTGATACTGACATGGAGCCAACGACAAGGCAGGTCGACACACGTGCGCAGTGCCACGTTTTGGACGAGGGATGTAACACCCCAAAAAAACTAATCAAGATTATCAAGTTCTAATCACCCAAGTTTAAGGTTAAAAAAACTTTTATTACTAAATTGAATATGAATGCATGTGTGATTTGTATTAGTGTATGATTGAGTGAAATTGCCATGTTTGATTGCTAAAAATCACAAGAAATGGTTTAAAGATGAATACTACATAATCTAGGATAATTACAAACAAAATCCAAAGAAAAAGAAATCAAATATGAATCAAATGGTCAAATGGTCATTTTGAACAAAGTTAACCACTAGGACACTTTGTGAGTTCCTAGTAAAGAATTTCTAACAGAAACATTTCCACTTCTTTTCACCCGTTGCTATACCAAGTAAAAGTGAACCCAAGCCCACTTTACAAATTCATAGAAACTATTCTCAAATCTATTTAAAGGACAATTCAAAATTGAATCATGTTCATATGGTAAGATCACCATTTTGCAAAAACCACTCAAATCAATTCACCTTGACAAACCCAAGCAACCAGAGACTACCAAGCATAAGTTTAGATCACTCACCAAATTTCATTCAAAAATTTCAAATTTAAGTTCATGCAGCCATTTGGTCGAACACATTGCAGACACTAATGAAACTCTGACTAACTCCACTGTTTGGAGAAGTGATCACTCGACCATTGGCCCCCATTTCACTCCCCTGTCTCCCCAGCACCTAGCAATGCAGTGGATAGCCTCCCCTCTTTGTCGTTGTGCCAGGGCAGCGCCGCCCGAAGCTGGCCACGCTAGCCAACCATGGGCATCTCGCCACAGACCGCGCCGCCCTCATCCATGATGTCTAGCAGGTAGGCCACCGTCCACCACCACCCCCCTGTCCAGCCCTTGACCGCAGCCAGGCCATGGACCACCAGAAAATCGCCGTGCCCATTTTCTCTGCGCCGTGCCGAGAGCATGCTAGAGCGCTGCAACCGACCAGCTCGCACGCGCCGCGCCTCGCCCTCTCCGCGCGTGCACACCCTCTCCATAACACCAGCTAGCTCCCAGACATCCCCGTTCGTCGACGCGCGACCCGTAGCCCCCATGCGCCGTCTCGAATGCAACTAGTTCCGCGCAGAGTACCGCTTGCGCCCGACCATTCCAGACCGCCCCGTGCCGTGCCATTAAGCCCGTGATGACTGCCAGGGAGCACCGCGTCGCCCCTACCCTCAGCCACGCCGATAGCTCATTGTACCGACGTTGCCAAAGGAGCCAGCCATGCCGCAATGCCCCTCTCGCCGGTGTATAAATAGAGGCCCCCTCCGCCTCAATTCACCACACCATCTCACTCCCCACTCCTCATAGAACCTCCCACACCTCTCCCCAGAGCAAGGCGAGCACCGCATCAGCGGAATTTGGCCGAAGCCCGCCGCTGCAGAAGAAGAAGGGAGCCGTCAATTGGAGCCTCCCCAGGAGCCGCCGTCGTCTATAACGTCATTCGCCCCCATCGCCGACCATAGTTGGAGCCCTGGTGAGCCTCACAAGACCCCCACCGCCGCGTTAGGGTTAGAACCTTGCCAGAGCTGTTTGTCGCAGACGATGAACCTCAGCCATTAGATCATGTTCTAATCACACGACCTAGATTGAAAGATACTGTTTTGGTTAGATTGAGCCACTGACTAGTGGGACCCCTCTGTCAGTAGCCCTCTGTGTCGCCGTATGCAGATTGGGCCGGCCCAGTTAGTTTCCCGCGTAGAGCCCAGTGTTTCAAATAGTTATTTTCCATTTTAGTAAAAACCAGACTCTGTCAGTAGATTCAAAAATCAATTCAAAGAGATACACTGAACCAAATTGCATGATTCAAATTGGTAGAAAGAAATTTAAATCATCTATCCAAGCATGTTGGATTCAAACCATTTGGAGTTAGATATCACCTAGAGTAAAAATAACAAGACAGAGAGTTTTCCTACTTCAAACATTTTTCAGAAATCAATCATAAATGCTTTTGAGTTGATTCCAACTCTCGAAAATCACATTTGATAAGATCTATCTGAATATGTAAAAATATTTAGGTTTGCATGCGGTGACATTGGACTAGTACCAAAAGAATGCTAGTTAGGCATTTCTAGTCACTTTAATTCTATTAAATGATAATCTTAAATCACATTCCCAGTTATTAGAATATGTGGTGATGACATGTGTCAACATGATCCCATATTTTAATGGGAGAATATTAAATATTAAGTATTTTGCAATGAGTAGAAATTACTTTTCTAAAATAAGATAAATAATATTAAGTCTTTATTTCATATGATGATTGTGATGATGCTAGATCATCAATTGTGAGCCTTGGTGTGCTAAATAGACATAGTTAAGTATTGTTTGGTGATTGTGTACCCCGTGTTCATTTATAGACGATAGTACCGACCTGGGATACGAGGAGGAGGAGTACTACCAAGAAGAAGAAGAAGAAAACTTCAACCACTGCACTACTCAAGGCAAGCTAACACTTGCAAGTCTCATACTAATGCAAGCCATCACTAATTGCAAGCTAGAACTATGCAAGCTAACACTTGCAAAGTTGATAACCTATGCAAGATGCATTAGGCATGCTTTGGTTATATAACTTTGATTATACCACTCCCAAGTTTTACTTGCAAGCTTTATTCTTTTACTTTACCAAAGTTCTTTACTTTTAGTTAGTGCTTTGTGAGTATGGGACAAAAAGGATAGATACCATAAAGAGTATAAAACTAGGCCTAACTAGTTATACTCTGATGTCATTCCAAGGCATGAGATTAGAGTTGGATAGTTACACTTGATTAGCACCCCTCATTAGTAAATACCCTCAACTTTAGTGGCTAGTGCTAAGCATAAAAGTTGATCACTTTAGATGGGAATACTTGGTGAAAGTGATTATGAAAACCTTGGAATGATGATTCATTCTATTGAAATGTTTTGACATGTGTTGAGAAATACAAAAGGATTTGATGATGAAAATGTTGAGGCATGAGCCTTAGCCCTTTGTAAAAACTGATGGTTGGGTTCAGATGCGATACCATTCCAATTTTACCGTACAACCACAATACCTGAATTGGGTAGGGCTTAACTGGAAGTTTATATGCCTTAGTATGGGTTCCCTCGCGGAAAGAGGTGAGATGAGGCTACCTCGTGAATGTGAATGTCCACCTATGCAGTGCCCAGGATGGCAGATGGCCATGGCCGGGAGGCCAAGCTCATAGGGGATGTGCCTATACTAGAGTGTGTAATTGAAAGGTTAGGATTGATTATCCGCATACTAAATATGATGATTCAGGGTTATCCCTGACGGATGTATCAAATTTTGTGGTGAAAGTGTACCACCTCTGCAGAGTGTCAAACTATTTGAATAGCCGCGTCCGCGGTCATGGATAGTTGGAGTGGCCATACTGTTCCGTCGTCAGATGTTTTCAAAATGACTTGTGAATTGAACTATGACTTTGACTTGACAACAACAGGGTTGTGGATATGAAATCTAGGTTCCCACTTAAGTGATTTAGAACATTAACTTAGTTTTATTTACTTCTAAACTCAGTATGAGATAAAACTGGCTTTTTGCAAATAAACCTAGAGCTTAAGATTCCTACTAGAACTACCTTACTTGTTAGCGATAGTTTGCGAGTACTTAAAGAGTACTCATGGCTTTGTTCCTGGCTATTCCCGTTGCCAGACTATGAGGACTACCAGGAAGATGGACAGTAGGAGGTCTACGACAACTAGGATCATCTTCCATCGTCAGCATTGCCTGTGACCCTGAAGATGGATCCCCTACTACGTTTATTTTCTGCTGCTTGATTTGTATTAAGACTGGATCATGAGATCCTTTATTTGTAATACCTTATTATGGTTTGTAATGGATGATGTACTGTGGTACCAATTTTGTTATGTCTCGCAAAAATGGTAATCCTAGGATTGCGAGGTATGGCATAACAGGCATCTAAGATTAAAAATCCAGGTGTTGACAAGTTGGTATCAGAGCCATCCTAACCATAGGAGACCCTGGTTAGAATGGACGTCCGAACAAAAAACTTAGTTTCAAAACAAAAGAAGTGAGTATTTATGAAAACCTATTCCCACTCTTATCCTTGATTCTTTCAAAAAAAGTCATGTTCCTCAAAAAAAAACTTCTTGCATTCCTACATAAAATTTGACACACTTGATCACCGCACTAACTTTCTCAGCCTAAATTCTTATAGATGGAAGTCTAGTATTGCAAGTTCTACCAGCTGGGCAACAGAGGCCACCTAATATTTGAGAGGGATCTAGATACACTGTCAGAGTATCATGAGTGCCCGCATCCGGAATTCTTCAGGGCCCAACTGAACGATCACATAGGAGGAGATCTACAATGGTTGATAGTTGTAGATCTTAGAGGCAACATGGAAGAACCCACTTCGGAGAAGATCCAATTCACCTTGCATGAGAACAACTTGCCAGATGGATTAGCCAGGGCTATGCATGAAGCTCTTGCCCGTGTATGTGGGCAAAACATCAACCAGATCCAACTCACTTTGCTCACTTTGCAAGGCGTGATTCTATGGGAATGCCCTTGGAGATGCCAGGACACCCAGAGCTGAAGCACCAGGTGGACAATCTTGACTTCATGTTGTATGATAGGAGGAAGGAGTTGGACAACACCCATGCCTATGCCAACCACAACCATGCCATTGCAGTCAAGAAGGACCACACCCTCGCCATTCTCACCAAGGAGCGCCAATCACTTCGTCGTCAGCGTGACAAGAAGGATTGCACCATCGATCGTCTTCGCAAGAAGGTGGCCGCTCTCGAGAAGACCATCCGTGAATAGGAAATCCAGCTTGAAGCTAAGGAAGAGGAAGGTGAAGATATCCAGGGAGATCTTTACTCTTACCTCAGTGATGACAACGACTACCTGGAGGATGATACCATGGAGTTCCACACTAATGATGATGATTCCGACTTCATTGATGATGATTAGATGCACTTGAGCACTACCGTAGGAATGAGTTGTACCGGTCCCACTGTATCGTAGTTTCACAGAATGGTTCTTAAAGAAGGACCACACCCTCACCATTCTCGCCAAGGAGCGCCAATCACTTCGTCGTCAGCGCGACAAGAAGGATTGCACCATCGATCATCTTCGCAAGAAGGTGGCCGCTCTCGAGAAGACCATCCATGAACAGGAAATCCAGCTTGAAGATAAGGAATAGGAAGGTGAAGATATCTAGGGAGATCTTTACTCTTACCTCAGTGATGACAACAACTACCTGGAGGATGATGCCATGGAGTTCCACACTGATGATGATGATTCCGACTTCATTGATGATGATTAGATGCACTTGAGCACTACCGTAGGAATGAGTTGTATCGGTCCCACTATATCGTAGTTTCATAGAATGGTTCTTAAAACCATATGTCTTTTATTTGTGTTGTGATGTGTGTTTATATTGTGTGCTTTGAATGAATGAATGAATGAATGAGAGGAAGTTCTTAGTTTGAAAAACCTGAGTCAAAACTCAAAGTTTAAAGCTTTTGAAACAAAACCATGAACCCTAGAGAATTCCCTCTTGTCTCTTTATCTATCTCAATCTTCAGATGACTCGTGGAAATCCCGAAGGAAGCAGCTTGTCTTAGGACCCGATGCTACAGATTCTGCAAATTCTAGTTTCTGGCCGTGAAGCTAGTAGAGCTGAACTCCAAGCCAACCTAGCCACTCTTCAACAGATAGCTCAGATGGCCCACAATAACCAAGGTCACGGAAATCAGGATCCCCATGGATCCAAGCTCAAGAACTTTCAGAATACCAACCAACCTATCTTTACTAAGTATGAGGATCCCTTAGATGCTGATGACTGGCTGCAAACCATGGAGAACAACCTGGAGTTCGCAGGAGTTGAAGCCAATGAAAAAGTACTATTTGCCACCCATTATCTGGTAGGAGATGCAAGAGCCTGATGGAATAGCACCCGTACCACGAACGAAGGTCAGATGATGACTTGGGAAGCATTCAAGATCAAGTTCAGCCGGACCCATGTGCCCCAAGGTTTGGTCACCAGGATGAGGGATGAGTTCAGGGAACTGAAGCAAGGAAGGATGATGGTAGTTGAGTATCGTGACAAATTTCTGTCACTAGCTAGATATGCCCCTTATGAGATTAGCACCGAAGCAAAGAAGAAGGAAAGGTTCCTGAATGGATTACATGATGAGATGTAGACTGTGTTAGTCAACATCCATTTTGCAGATCTAGAAGATCTAGTAGACCCTGCCATTTAGATGGAAGGGAGGATAAACCAAGCCAATGACAATCGCAAGCGCAGGATGATGCACTAGCCTAGATCCCACCATACCCAGAAGTATCGCCCCAACCTGTCTGCAGGATATGCCCCAAGAAACAACAGACCCCCTATGTCCTGTCCAAACTATCCCAATCGTAGCGGAGGAAACCTGAAGTCTAGAGGAAACCACAACAACAACCCTAGCAACTCCAATAACTTTCACCGTGTACCGCCCAAGTCCAACAACAACAACATCAATACTGCCCCAAGGACTGGAAGCAATGTTGTGCCTATTGCAGGAAAAGACAAGTCCCATATTACTTGCTTTGAATGCAGAGTCAAGGGTCACAACTCCAACGAGTTCTCCAAGAAGCTTGCAGTAGCCCCAATGTGAATGCATCCGCTCAACAGCAATGCCGTGTTCAGCCTAGAAGGAGATTTGCCCCAGGGAACTCGCTCAACTGCAACGGCCGTCTGTTCCACATGAATGCTGAAGAATCTCAGGAAGCACCAGATGTTGTGCTGGGTATGTTTTCTGTTAACTCAGAACTTGCAAGAGTGTTGTTTGATTCTGGAGCATCGCACTCGTTTGTTACAGAAGAATTTGCATGCACTAGTAAGATTCAACCAACAAAATTGAAGCATATTATGATAGTTCAAATACCTGGTTCAACCACCAAAGCTAGAAAAATTTGCAAGGTTGTACCTATCAGAATCAATGGAATAGATTTTTATGCTAATCTAATAGTACTTGGAACCAAAGGTTTGGAAGTAGTACTAGGAATGGATTTGATGTCGAAACATAAAGGATTAATCGTCTGTGCCAAGAAAGCCATAACCATGACCAGTAGCTCTGGAGTATCAGTAGAGCATGTATCTGAGACCTTGCCCCATCAATTCAAATGAAACAACAGTCTAGCCCAACCAACCCTAGACCAAGTCAGAGCAGTCTGTGAATACCCCAGCATATTCCCAGATGAATTGCCCGGTATGCCCCCAGATAGGGATATCGAGTTCATCATTGAGCTAATTCCTGGAACTGATCCCATAGCTCAGAGACCTTGTAGTGTGAACCCATCTGAATTAGTGGAGCTGAAGAAACAACTTGATGCTATGTTGGAGAAAGGTCTAATTCAACCAAGCGCATCGCCATGGAGGTCGCTTGTATTGTTTGTGGATAAGAAAGATGGAGGTAACCATTTGTGCACGGATTACCGGAAGCTGAATGTTGTCACCATCAAGAACAAGTACCCACTGCCAAAGATAGAGGATCTGTTTGACCAGTTGACTGGTGCCAAAGTGTCTTCTAAGATTGATCTTAGAACTGGTTATCATCAACTCAAGATTCATGCAACGGATATTCCAAAGACCGCCTTTACCACTAGATATGGATTATATGAGTATACGGTCATGTATTTTGGATTAACCAATGCCCCCGCTTATTTCATGAATCTCATGAATAAGATTTTTATGAACTTCTTGGATAAGTTTGTTGTTGTTTTTACCGACGATATTCTGATCTATTCCAACTCAGAAGAAGACCATGAGATACACCTGAGGACCACCCTTGAAACCCTTAGAGAGCATCAGCTGTATGCTAAGTTTAGCAAGTGTGATTTCTAGTTGAAGGAAGTAGGATTCCTAGGACATATTGTGTCGGCAGGAGGAGTCGCTGTCGATCCCTGCAAGATCAAAGATGTTGAAGAATGGAAAGCCCCAACCACTCAGACCCAAGTCCGTGCATTTCTCGGATTAGCGGGATATTACCGCAAGTTTGTTGAAGGATTTTCGAGCATCGCAAGACCAATGACCCAGTTGTTGAAGAAAGATAAGAAGTTTGAATGGACGGATAAATGTGAAGCAAGTTTTCAAGATCTCAAGAAGAGATTGATTTCAGCCCCAATTCTGAAAATGTCGGATATCAAGAAGCCTTTTGATGTGTATTGTGATGCATCCAAGATTGGTCTCGGATGTGTGTTGATGCAGGCAAGCAAAGTTATAGCATATCTGTCCCAACAACTAAAGCAGCATGAGCAAGACTACCCTACCCATGATCTTGAACTAGCAGCCGTAGTTTTAGCCTTGAGGACATGGAGTCATGACCTTATGGGTAACCGTTGTGAGATTTATTCGGATCACAAGAGCCTGAAGTATATTTTCACCCAAAAGGAGCTGAATATGAGGCTGATGGCCCAAAATATATCAAGCTCATTGGCGAACCCCAAGAGGAAGGTATGATGAGCACAGCAACAAGTTTTCCCTCAGTTATAAAACCAAGGTTTATCGACCAGTAGGAGCAAGGAAACACCTCCAAGGTGTTGCTAGCTGGACTTTGGCAGGGCGCACTACCGGCGCTAGCAGCAATGTGGAAACCTGCACAAAACAACCAAAGAACTTTGCCACCAACTTATAGTGAGGTTGTCAATCTCACCGGTTTTGCTGAAAACAAAGGATTAAACGTATTGTGTGGAAGAACGTAATTGCTTGCAGAAAGTAAACAGAAAGCAGTAAATAGTTATAGATTGATGTTAAAAGAAAGGACCGGGTCCATAGTTCACTAGTGGTGGCTCTCCTTAAGATAGATGACATGTTGGGTGAACAAATTACAGTGGGGCAATTGACAAACATCGAGAAAGCAATATGCATATACTAAATATCTTGACTCCTTTGAGATTTGATTGGGCATTACAACATTATACATCGACCATAATCCAACTACATCTATGACTAATAATCCACCTTCAAGTTATCATCCGAACCCCCTCCAATATCAAGTTGCAAGCAACAGATAATTGCATTATGCATTGCGTGTAAAGTAAACAATACGATTGTTCTATGAACAAAGGATTGTTGTTTTCTCCCTAGTAGCAACAACACATCTAGTACCTTAGAGATTTATGTCACTTCCCTGAAGGGAATATGCCCGAGAGGCAATAATAAAGTGGTTATTATCTTATTCCATGTTTATGATAAATGTTTATTTTACATGCTAGAATTTTATTGATCGGAAACATCAATACATGTGTGTTTAATAAACAAAAAGGGTTCCTAGTTATGCCTCTCTTATAGACTAGCTTGTTGATTAACAAGATGATCAAGGTTTCCTGATCATGGACATTGGATGTTGTTAATAACAAGGTCACACCATTGGTGGAATGATGTGATGAACATTCATCCGAAGTATAGCATTACGATCAAAGTCATTATGTTTATATTGCTATAATATCATACGAAGTAATCTTTATCCTTAGACCATGAGATCATGTTAATTGCTAACACCGGAATAGTATCTTGATAACATCAAACGTCACACCATAACAGGGTGACTATAAAGAAGGGTTCAGTGCTACGAAGGTGTTATGTTGAGGCTCATGGATCAAGAGTGGAATTTGTCAATCCCTATGACGGATAGATATACTCTGGGCCCTCTCGGTGATATCACATTGAAATAGCTTGCAAGAAAGTGATGTGATCACTAGAATGTTATATCACGGGAATGAGAAAAGAGTGCATGTCGGTAACGAGATCAAACTAGGTATGGAGATACTGATGATCGAATCTTGGACATGTAATATATCGCGGGAAAAAAGGATTTAGTTACTAGCGTTAAAGGTTCTCACGATCACAGAAGTCATCGTTGAATGTGTAGGAGTCAGTATGGATCTCCAGGTCCCGCTGCTGATTATTGATCGGAGAGGAGTCTCGATCATGTCTGCATTATTTGCGAACCATAGGGTGACACACTTAAGGGATACCGACACCATTTGGAGCAAATATGTTTCAGATAAAGATTTAAGAAAGCGCTGGAATTATTTCAATAGACACCGAAACTGTTTCGGGTGAAATTGCTGAAATTGGTTCTGCATGTAATATTGAAATGTTGTAGGGGGTTTTATGTGAATGTTTGTTAATTAAAGTAATTAACAAAATTCTGAATAAAAATAATAGAAGAGTTTTATTAAATGAGAGAGCATTAAATTTGGAGAAATTTAATGCATTTAAAGTGGAGACTTTAAAAGAGAATGTGAAGGGGCAAATTTATGTGGAGGGAGTTACCACCACATGAATGGAGGAGGTGAAGGGTCACCTCCTCCATGCGCCGGCCATGAAGGAGGGGCACCCCCCTCCTCCTATAAAAGTCCACCCCCTCCTCACTTCTGACACACACCTCCTTGTGAAGGATCTCTCCCCCTCTAGTATTATTCCCCCATGGTCTCGGATTAGCGAGATACATGTTCCCGGTGGCTTTATCTAGAAAGGAGTTGCTGCTTCCGCTACTTTGCTGGAGCGAGGGACGGAGGTTGTTGGGGTACCGGACGTGTGTGCGATCACAGATGCACCGCTGCTTTGCGGTGCTGGACTTGGTGGTGCTGGAGCTGGATCTGATGGACGTGCTGGAGCCGGACCTGCTGGACTTCCTCACGATCTTGAGATCGGCAAGTGTACAACTACATCAACCACGAGTTCCTACTCGTTAACAAAGCTCGTTGTCTACGAGGGTAAGTTCTCGTTGGATGTATGTCCACCCGTTGCTTTGTACCTAGTAGATAGATCTTGGCGTGTAGTTCACACCCTAGGAAATTTTTTGTTTTCTATGCTGCGGACCCAAAAGTGGTATCAGAGCCTGATCTATGCGTAGGTACTTAGCACGGGTAGTACACATATGTTTATATGTGGGCGATGATGATCATGTTATTGCATCTTCTATGTATTTTGGATATTGGTGGCATAGTGGGATGAAGCGGCCCGGACCAACCTTACATGTCATCGTACATCAGACTGGTTCCACGACTAACGTGCAACTTTTTTTGCATAAGTGGCTGGCGGGTGTCTGTCTCTCCTACTATAGTCAATATCTGATTTAGAACGAGTTTCTAATAACTTGGTTATCCTCGTTGTGGTTCATGTTCGTAGGTAAGAACGGTTCTATCTCCGAAAGCCCTAAGCCACGTAAAACTTGCAATTGATAAATTAGAGGCGTTTAGTTTAGATCGTTGCCGGGCTAGTGTATTGATATGGTATTATTGTAAGTAGATGTATGATAGATACTCTTACAGCACACTCAACGTGTAAGTTCCATAGACCTTGGCCTTACACACAAAGGAATGATAGAGATCATACCATGATGCATATGATAGAGATCAAATGCATGGACCATATCATCTCACTTTACACATTAGATGTTTGCATCTCATATTGCTAGTTTGGTGTTTTAGTAGCATTTTAACATGATCCCTCATTTAGATATCAAGATAAAAATGTGTTCTTCCTTAAGTATGCACCGTTCTATGGATCGTGTTTCGAGACATCACGTGATGATCGGGTGTACTCGACTCTATGCTTTCATACAACGGGTGTAAGACAGTTTTACACACGCGAGTACTAAGGTTCTTACTTGGCGAGCCTAGCATGTATAGACATGGCATCGGAACACGGACCGAAAGGTTAAGCATGAGTCATATAGTTGATGTGATGACCATATTGATGCTCGCCTTTGAAGCTACACCGACTCACGTGATGATCGGACTTGGTGTAGTGGATTTGGTTCATGTAATCACCAAAAAGGCACGAGGGATGTCGTTTTTGAGTGGGAGTTCATTTCTAATTTGGATTAGTCGAACTCAATTTGTCATAAATTAAATCAAAGTGAATTTGCATAGTTTGTTGTAGTCATTGGCATTCGTTTTCTACCTTATGCTTAGTTTTTATTTGAGATAATAGAACTATAGAATTCTGGATATTTACTTTACGAACTGGTATCGTATTGTTTTAAATGTCAATTTAAAGTTTATAAGTCCTATTGCAAACTTTCAGCAAACTCTATTTACTCCATGAAGTTTAATAAGTAGTATTAAATCAAGAGTAAGAATTCCAATGTTAGTATCTAAAGTATCATGTTTGCATCCATGATTATTGATATTCAAAAAGTTGTTTTAATATCAAGATTATATTGGAGCTGAAAATTGTTTCAGAAACCATCATGTGTGAAAGATATTGTGATATCTGAAACAATGTTTTTGGTTGCATTATGATAGAGTATAATTTAGCAAAATACATGTTCTCATATTGTATGAGAATTTGTGAAGGATGGAGATGCTAGGCATCCGAATCTACCAAAAGGGTTTTGGGAACTGATATTATACTCGTCATTCTTCCTTATAGGCTACAAAGCTTGATTATGAAAGTTGTCATGATAAGGATGAATAGAAGATGTAAGTAAAATGTTTACTACACTAATAGATTACTAAAGAATGGATTTTTGAAAGAACACCAAACATTTGATGATGGTGATCCACTTCAAAGTGCAAGTCCAAAGGTATTAGTATTTGACTATATACGCTTTGTACTATGTGTCATGTGAATGACACCACTATTGATGTTGATAGATTCTTTTAAAAGAAAAAGGAATTGCTGAAAGAGAATCTATAAAATATTTGGCAGAAAATAAAAGGTTGGAGATGTCCAACTTGGGTATATAGAAGATATACATGTTATGGCTATATTCCTTGCTTGTTAAACAATGTGGTTATGAGGTATTGGATACCGGTATTGGATACCGAATTGGTTGGTATGAAGTGTCATACAGGACAACACAATTCATGAACTATAATGGCCTAAGTAACCAGCAAGAGAATGAGTGATGATGTTCATCGAAAACAAATAAAGTGTTATTGTATTTTTCGTTGTCATCAAACCAAGCCTTCAAGATTTGTTTAAATAATTGTTATTTTGTTCCGGTATCCTGAGAACAATGGTTGTTCAAATAATTACTGTATTCCATAAAGGATGGATGAACTTTTACAAGTCTAGTTGGAGAAATCACATCCATAAACACTATTGCTAAAATGTCACAAGACAAATGATTGAAAGATCACTTATGAAGTGACATCGCTGTTTAAATTATATTTGAAAGAAAACATGAAGAAACTCCATGTTGATGGATTTTTGGAGTCTTTGATTTTGATCAATTGACGCATGTGAGACTTTCCTCGAGATAATTGAAACTCCGTCCATAGGCCAGAGAGGAACGGATGACTAGCTTATTGGAAATTGTGCATGCTGATGTGCATAGTCCATTATGGGTAGCCATATGCGATGGATCTTTTTGCTTCATATGCTTTCTCCGAAAATTTGAGTGAATATATCTGTATATTTACTTAATAAGGAAGAAGTATGAAACATTTGAAAATTGTTCAAATACTTTCAAGATGAAGTGGAAAATCATTGTAATAAGAAAATAAAGAGTTTATGATTCGATCATAAAGGAAGATATTTGAGTTACATGTTTAGCAAAAACACCTAAGACTTGAGGAATCGTTCCATGATTTGTGTTTCCCGATAAACCATAGGAGTATGGCATATTCGAGAGATAAAATCAAACCATGTTTGACATGGTAAGATCAAGGGTGTCATTTATAAAACTGCCATTATGTTTTTAGGATTGAAGCTTTAGAGACTACCGCTTTTACACTGAAAAGAGCACCATCGTGATCCATTGAAATGACACCATATGAGTTATGGTTTGGGATAAAACCCGAATTGTCTTTTCTTAAATTTTGGTATGCTACGCATAAGTAAAATGTTTACAACCAAAGTCGGATAAGCACGTCTTTGTAGGTTATCCGAAAGAATTCGTTGGGAATTTCTCCATAACACCGAGGACAAAAGAGTTTGTTACTTGGAACGTCAAGTTTCTTGAGAAGGAATTTTTCGTGAAAAGTTAAGTGGGAGGACAATAGAACTTTGATAAGGTTGTTGAACCTTAGCTATATGTGCTAAGTAGCGCAGCGCCGGAAAGTGTCCCTGTGGCGGCCACAATGCTCATGGCTCCCGTGATTACAAATGGTGTGATCTTGGAGATTAGAGTTCCTATTGAACCATGTGGGTCAGTAAGAATCAAATAGTAAGATTTGAAACATAAGTCGTTATTGTTTTGACAATGATGAACCGACTACATGCAAAGAAGCGATGATGGTCCCTGACTCCATAAAATGACTAGAAGTCATAGAATCCGTGATAGTATCCATACACGAGAAATCAAGTTTCTGAACTTGGAAAACCCTCCGGAAAGGTGTGAAGCCTATCGGTCGTGTTTGGATCTATAAAGAAATAAGACATGGATGTTTAACATCTATGAAATAGTCGAAATGTTGGAAAGAAGTTTACGACAATGTTCAAGGAGTTGACTATGACAAGATTTGATCTTTCATAGTGATATATAGTCTTGACGGATTAATGTAGCAACCACTACATATAATTTGGTATATGGTAGTTGAATAAACAAAACAAGGTTCTTCTAATAGAACGGTAATCTAGGACATGTACATGACCTGATCCGAAGGGTTTTGTTAATTCAAAGGGTGCTAAAAGGGCATGTAAACTTCAATAGTTGAAGTAAGCATAGCGGAGTTGGAATCTTCACCATGATGAAACTGTTAAAAGAGTTTAAATTCATCGGAGATGATGAAGATGCTTGCATTTGCAATAAGTGGGAGCGCTGAGACATATTTCTAATACATTATGTAGAGGACATATTGTTGATTGGTAATGATGTATCTTGAATTGACACAAGTTAAGGATTTCATTAAAATAAGATTTCGATGAAAGACTTGGGCAAACCCGGAATATTAGGCATCAATATCTATATGGATATATTAAGGCGCTAATATGGTTGTGCCAGACATACATATATAAGATATTGAAAGGGTTCAATATGAGATATTGAAAGGGTTCAATATGGAAACAACAAGAAAGGTTCTTGCTGCATGGAAAGAATTGTATTCAGATTCAAGTGTTTCAACACTTGGTGAGTAAAATCACATGAAGATTCTGATCGATTATACCATGATATGTATATATCCAGAATGTCCTATGCTCTAAATGTTATGAGCATATACCAGAATGATTCATAAGATGATCATTGGACAATAGTGAAGATATTCTTATGAGCTTTGGAAGAACTAAGAATATATAATGTATAAGTGACAAATAGTTAAAGGTAGTTCATTGTAAAGTGTTACATTGATACTAGTTTTGTCACAAGATACAAATTAAATTTATCTCAATTTATACTATGGGTGGCACAACATAATGGAAAGGATGTTCCATGATGGATTTGGATGAGTTCCAAAGTTGAGACATTGTGACAGATACTACAACAAAAAGGCTAAGTATATGACTGCTATAGTAGCAGCATAGGAGGGCATTTGTGTTAAGTAGTTTGTTATCAAACTAGGTGTGGTTCAAAGTGAGCTAATACTATGAAAATATATTGTGTGACAATAATATCAACATATTTTGAGCCGAACGAACTAAAGGTCTCACCAAAGGACCAAATTTATACAATGCCATCTCATTTGAGAATGAGTGATGCGTAGAGACGCAAAGACATGCAAATACACACGGACCTAAAACTGTCAGATCCGGAGATTATGTTAACCACTAACAATAGCGTATATACAACACCAGAAAGCCATAGGTGTTCAATACGCAAAGTTTTTCAAACTAGATTATTGACTCTAGTGCAAGTGGGAGACTGAAGGGAATATGCCTGCGAGGCAATAATAAAGTGGTTATTATCTTATTCCATGTTTATGATAAATGTTTATTTTATATGCTAGAATTGTATTGATCGGAAACATCAATACATATGTGTTTAATAAACAAAAGGGGTTCCTAGTTATGCCTCTCTTATAGACTAGCTTGTTGATTAACAAGATGATCAATGTTTCCTGATCATGGACATTGGATGTTGTTAATAACAAGGTCACACCATTGGTGGAATGATGTGATGAACATTCATCCGAAGTATAGCATTAGGATCAAAGTCATTATGTTTATATTGCTATAATATCATACGAAGTAATCTTTATCCTTAGACCATGAGATCATGTTAATTGCTAACACCGGAAGAGTATCTTGATAACATCAAACGTCACACCTAACAGGGTGACTATAAAGATGGGTTCAGTGCTACGAAGGTGTTATGTTGAGGCTCATGGATCAAGAGTGGAATTTGTCAATCCCAATGACGGATATATATGCTCTGGGCCCTCTCGGTGATATCACATTGAAATAGCTTGCAAGCAAGTGATGTGATCACTAGAATGTTATATCACGGGAACAAGAAAAGAGTGCATGTCGGTAACGAGATCAAACTAGGTATGGAGATACCGATGATCGAATCTCGTACATCTAATATATCGCGGGACAAAGGGATTTAGTTACTAGCGTTAAAGGTTCTCACGATCACAGAAGTCATCGTTGAATGTGTAGGAGTCAGTATGGATCTCCAGGTCCCGCTGCTGATTATTGATCGAAGAGGGGTCTCGATCATGTCTGCATTATTTGCGAACCGTAGGGTGACACACTTAAGGGATACCGACACCATTTGGAGCAAATATGTTTCAGATAAAGATTTAAGAAAGCGCTGGAATTATTTCAATAGACACCAAAACTGTTTCGGGTGAAATTGCTGAAATTTGTTCTGCATGTAATATTGAAATGTTGTAGGGGGTTTTATGTGAATGTTTGTTAATTAAAGTAATTAACAAAATTCTGTATAAAAATAATAAAAGAGTTTTATTAAATGAGAGAGCATTAAATTTGGAGAAATTTAATGCATTTAAAGTGGAGACTTTAATAGAGAATGTGAAGGGGCAAATTTATGTGGAGGGAGTTACCACCACATGAATGGAGGAGGTGAAGGGTCACCTCCTCCATGCGCTGGCCATGAAGGAGGGGCACCACCCCTCCTCCTATAAAAGGCCACCCCCTCCTCACTTCTCACACACACCTTCTTGTGAAGGATCTCTCTCCCCCTCTAGTATTATTCCCCCATGGTCTCGGATTAGCGAGATACATGTTCTTGGTGGCTTTATCTGGAAAGGAGTTGCTGCTTCCGCTGCTTTGCTGGAGCGAGGGACGGAGGTTGTCGGGGTACCGGACGTGTGTGCGATCACGGATGCACCGCTGCTTTGCGGTGCTGGACTTGGTGGTGCTAGAGCTGGATCTGATGGACGTGCTGGAGCCGGACCTGCTGGACTTCCTCACGATCTTGAGATCGACAAGTGTACGACTACATCAACCACGAGTTCCTACTCGTTAATAAAGCTCGTTGTCTACGAGGGTAAGTTCTCGTTGGATGTATGTCCACCCGTTGCTTTATACCTAGTAGATAGATCTTGGCGTGTAGTTCACACCGTAGGAAATTTTTTGTTTTCTATGCTGCGGACCCAACATTCCCCAGATTACTAGAGGCATGAACCCACTATCAAGCATAAATACCAACTCTTGGAGTTGCTAGCATCTACTTGGCCAAGATAGCTACTAACAACGGAAAGCATGCAAGATCACAAATAACAAAGCCATGATAGATCAATAATCAATCTGAAATAGCATCTGAATATCCATCAGATCCCCGCAAACACAACATGTAGAATTACAAATAGATGATCTTGATCATGAACAGAGCTCACAAGATCTAAACATGATAGCACAAAGGAGAAGAACCAGCCATCTAGCTACTACATGGACCCGTAGTCCAAGGATGAACTACTCACGCATCACACTGGAGGCTTGCATGGTGATGAAGAAGGCCTCCAGGGTGAATTCTCCCCTCTAGAAGGGTGCCGGGAAGAGCTTCAGATCCCTCCCGATCTAGGGATGGAGATGACGGCGGCTACAGACTCTTTCGTGGAATTTTGATCGGGTACTTAGGGTTTCTGTATCGGAGGCATCTTATAGGCGAAAGGGGAGGCCGAGGGGGTGCCCTAGACGGCCATACAACCCCCTGGCGTGGGCCAGGCTTGGCCGCGTGGCCAGGTGGTGTGGTGGCCCCTGGCCCCTCTCCGTCTCGTATTCTGGCTCCGTGTACCCCTATGTCAAAAACTGACTTTGGCTTTTGTCCCGTCCAATTCCGAGAATATTCATTTTCTGACTTTCCTGGAACCAAAAATAGTAGAAAACATGCAACTGGCACTGTGGCATCTTGTTAATAGGTTAGTCCAAGAAAGTGTATAGAAACTACTCCAAATTGTGGACAAAACAAAAGAAAGTAGATAAAACCTATCATGGAACATCAAAAATTATGGATACGTTTGCAACGTATCAGAGGCAAAGGAGATGGATAGAGTTAATCAAGGATTATGACCTTGAAATTCAATATCACCCCGATAATGTGGTAGCGGATGCTCTTAGCAGATTGCCGTGTAGATTAAACACCATGATAAAAGAAGCCGAACCAAGTTTGCATGAAGAGTTGGAGCGGTTTAGAACGGAGCTAGTTAACGAAGGATTTTTAGCTAGCATTGAACTTTAACCCACTTTGATCAATCAGATCAAGGAGGCGCAGAAAGGAAATGCAAGTATCAACGGAATCAAGCGTCGTATTGGTACAGGGAAGGTACCCGGATTCACCGAAGATGAAGAAGGAGTTTTGTGGTACAAAGGACGTATCTCTGTGCCAACAGATTCCAAGTTGAAACAAGTCATCATGTAGGAATCTCATGGTACTCTTTATTCTATCCACCCCGGAGGAACGAAGATGTATCAGGATTTGAAGCAGCAATTTTGGTGGCACAAGATGAAGAGAGAAATCGGAAGCTACATAGCTAAGTGTGATATCTATCAGCGAGTCAAAGCGGAACATCAGAGACCCGCAGGACTTTTGCAGCCATTATAGATTCCGGAATGGAAATGGGATTCTATCGGAATGGACTTTATCACCGGTTTGCCTAGATGTAGTAGGGGAAATGACTCTATTTGGGTCATAGTTGATAGACTGTCCAAGGTAGCCCATTTTATACCTGTCAAGACCACCTACCAGAGTTCGAAGCTAGCTGAGTTGTACATTGCTAGAATCGTCAGTTTGCATGGAACCCCTAAGACCATAGTGTCAGATTGAGGAACCCAGTTTACCTCAAGATTTTGGCAGAAATTCTAAGAAGGATTGGGAACCAAGCTGAACTTCAGCACAGTTTACCACCCGCAGAACGATGGACAAAATGAAAGAGTCAACCAAATCTTAGAAGATATGTTGAGAGCTTGTGTGCTAGAATATGGATCAAAATGGGAAGATTGTCTGCCTTTCGTAGAATTCTCATACAACAACAGTTATAAAGCCAGTTTGCAAATGGCCCCATTTGAATTTCTTTATGGAAGGAAGTGCCATACCCCCTTGAATTGGTCGCAAGTAGGAGAGAGTCAGATTTTTGGACCCGACATCCTACGAGAAGCCGAAGAGAAGGTTCACAAATTCTGTGAACACCTCAAGACCGCCCAATCTAGACAAAAGAGTTATGCTGACAAAAGACGTCGAGACCTGACCTTCAATGTCGGAGATTTTGTGTATCTCAAAGTATCGCCCTTGAAGGGAATGCAACATTTTCAAGTGAAAGGGAAGTATCGCCCTTAAAGGGAATGCAAACTATTTTCAAATCTATTTAAAGGACAGTTCAAAATTGAATCAAGTTCATATGGGAAGATCACCATTTTGCAAAAACCACTCAAATCAATTCACCTTGACAAACCCAAGAAACCCGAGACTACCAATCATAAGTTTAGATCATTCGCCAAATTTCATTCAAAAATTTCAAACTTAATTCATGTGGCCATTTGGTCGAACATATTGCAGACACTAATTAAACTCTGCCTAACTCCACTATTTGGAGCAGTGATCACTTGGCCATTTGCCCCCATTTCACTCCCCTGTCTCCCCCAGCACCTAGCAATGAAGTGGACAGCCTCCCCCTTTGCCGTTGCACTAGTGCAGCGCCGCCCAAAGTTGGCCACACCGGTCGACCATGGGCACCTTGCCAGATACCGCGCTGCACTCGTCCATGATGTCCAGCAGGCAGGCCACTGTCCACCACCACCTCCTGTCCAGCCCTTGACCTCATCCAGGCCATGGACCATCAGAAAATCGCCGTGCCCATTTTCTCTGCGCCGTGCCGAGAGCGCCAGAGCGCAGTAGCCGACCAGCTCGCACGCGCCGCGCCTCACCCTCTCCACGCGTGCACACCCTCGCCATAACACCAGCTAGCTCCCAGACAACCCTATTCGCCGCCACGCGACCCGTAGCCCCCGTGCACCGTCTCGAATGCCACCAGTTCCGCGTAGAGCACCGCCCGCACCCGACCATTCTAGACCGCCCCGTGCCATGCCATTAGGCCTGTGATGACCACCAGGGAGCACCGCGTCGCCCCTACCCTCAGCCACGCCGATAGCTCGATGTACCGCCATCGCTGGAGGAGCCAGCCCATGCCGCAATGCCCCTCTCGCCGGTGTATAAATAGAGGCCCCCTCTGCCTCAATTCACCACACCATCTTAGTCCCCACTCCTCACAGAACATCCGACACCTCTCCCTGGAGCAAGGAGAGCTCCGCATCGCTGGAATTTGGCCGGAGCCTGCCGCTGCAGAAGAAGAAGGGAGCCGTCGATTGGAGCCTCCCCAGGAGCCCCTGCGACTACTGTTCGAACCGCCGTCGTCTACATCGTCGTTCGCCCCCATCGCCGACCCTAGTTGGATCCCTGGTGAGCTTCACACGACCCCCACCGCCGCGTTAGGGTTAGAACCTCACCGGAGTTGTTCATCACAGACGATGAACCTCAGCCGTTAGATCATGTTCTAAACCCACGGCCTAGATTGAAAGATACCGTTTCGGTTAGATTGAGACACTGACTAGTAGGAAACCTCTGTGCCGCGCTGTGTAGATTGGGCCGGCCTAGTGAGTTTCTCGCACAGAGCCCAGTGTTTCAAATAGTTATTTTCCATTTTTGTTAAAACCAGACTCTGTTAGTAGATTCAAAAATCAATTCAAAGAGATTCACTGAACCAAATTGCATGATTCAAATTTTGTTAGAAATATATTTAAATTATCTATACAAGCCCGTTGGATTCAAATCATTTGGAGTTAGATATCACCTATAGTAAAAATAACAAGACAGAGACTTTTCCAACTTCAAACATTTTTCAAAAATCAATCATAAATTCTTTTGAGTTGATTCCAACTCTCAAAAATCACATTTGATAAGATCTATCTGAATATGTAAAAATATTTAGTTTTGCATGCAGTAACATTGGACTAGTACCAAAAGAATGCTAGTTAGGCATTTCTAGTCACTTAAATTCTATTAAATGATAATCTTAAATTTATAAAATATGACCACCACTTTAAATCACATTCCCAGGTATTAGAATATGTGGTGATGACATGTGTCAACATGATCCCATATTTTAATGGGAGAATATTAAATATTAAGTATTTTCAATGAGTAGAAATTGCTTTTCTAAAATAAGATAAACAAGATTAAATCTTTATTTCATGTGATGATTGTGATGATGCTAGATCATTAAGTGTGAGCCTTAGTGTGCTAAATAGAAATAGTTAAGTATTGTTTGGTGATTGTGTACCCCATGTTCATTTATAGACGTTAGTACCGACCCGGGATACGAGGAGGAGGAGTACTACCAAGACGAAGAAGAAAACTTCGACCACTGCACTACTCAAGGCAAGCTAACACTTGCAAGTGGCATACTAATGCAAGCCATCACTAATTCCAAGCTAGAACTATGCAAGATAACACTTGCAAACTTGATAACCTATGCAAGATACATTAGGCATGCTTTGGTTATATAACTTTGATTCGACCAATCCCAAGTTTTACTTGCAAGCTTTATTCTTTTACTTTACCAAAGTTCTTTACTTTAGTTAGTGCTTTGTGATAATGGGACAAATAGGACAGATACCATAAAGAGTATTAAACTAGGCCTAACTAGTTATACTCAGATGTCATTCGTGGCATGGCATCAGAGTTGGATAGTTACACTTGATTAGCACCCCTCATTAGTAAATACCCTCAACTTTAGTGGCTAGTGCTAAGCATAAAAGTTGATCACTTTAGATGGGAATACTTGGTGAAAATGATTATGAAAACTTTGGAATGATGATTCATTTTATTGATATGTTTTGACATGTGTTGAGAAACACAAAAGGATTTGATGATGAAAATGTTGAGGCATGAGCCTTAGCCCTTTATAAAAACTGATGGTTGGGTTCGGATGTGATACCATTCCAATTTTACCGTACAACCACAATACCTGAATTGGGTAGGGATTAACTGGAAGTTTATATTCGTTAGTATGGGTTCCCTCGTGGAACGAGATGAGCTGAGGCTACCTCGTGAATGTGAATGTCCACCTATGCAGTGCCCAGGATGGCAGATGGCCATGGCTGGGAGGCCAAGCTCATAAGGGAGGTGCCTATACTAGAGTGTGTAATTGAAAGGTTAGGATTGATTATCCGCATACTAAGTATGATGACTCAGGGTTATCCCTGACGGATGTATCGAATTTGTGGTGAAAGTGTACCACCTTTGTAGAGTGTCAAACTATTCAAATAGCTGCATCCGTGGTCATGGACAGTTGGAGTGGACATACTGTTCCGTCGTCAGATGTTTTCAAAATAACTTGTGAATTGAACTATGACTTTGACTTGACCACAACAGGGTTGTGGATATGAAAGCTTGGTTCCCACTTAAGTTATTTAGAACATTAACTTAGTTTTCTTTACTTCTAAACTCAGTATGATATAAACCTAGCTTTCTGCAAATAAACGTAGAGCTTAAGATTCCTACTAGAGCTACCTTACTTGTTATTGATAGTTTGCGAGTACTTAAAGAGTACTCATGGCTTTGTCCCTGGCTATTCCCGTGGCTAGACTATGAGGAGTACTACCAGGATGATGGACAGCAGGAGGTCTACGACAACTAGTATTATCTCCCATCGTCAGCATTGCCTGTGACCCTGAAGATGGAGCCCCTACTATGTTTATTTTCCGCTGCTTGATTTGTATTAAGATTGGATCATGAGATCCTTTATTTGTAAGACCTTATTATGGTTTGTAATGGATGATGTACTGTGGTACCAATTCTGTGATGTCTCACGAAAATGGTAATCCTGGGATTGCGTGGTATGGCATAACAGGCATCTAGGATTAAAAATGTGGGTGTTGACAAGGGAGAGATCACCTAGCTGGGGTGTGGGGATGGTGATGAGGCACTGAAGGAGAGAGAAAACACAATTTGTTTTGCGTGCATATAGTAGTATCTTGTAAGGGTCCTGAAATTTACTAGTACTAGTTCCGTACTACTAGTACTACTAGGTGACTATACCCTGTACCTCGTGTCAGGAAGCCATCACATCTTTGCTCTCATATCGCACCGCCTTCAACTCCTCCTCTTCGCTGCTCTCTCGAGCTGCTTCTCTGTTCGCAAAGTTTCTCTTCTTTCTCTTTGTTTCTTTTCTACAGAAATACATATTCTTCCTACTTGCTTTACAGAAAATACACTCCTCTCACTTGGAAAATTGATTTTTTTCTTTCCTCATGGTTGGAAACTCCGAGTGGCAACATTGTTACCATGCCATGGTTCACACCCATTTTATGCCCAAAAATGGGACCATCACAGATGGTGGGAGTACAATTTACATCAAGGACCTAAAAATGAAAAAAATTATATAAATGTCCTTACATTTAGCACGAAGCCCCCTAAAATTAAGCAATAGAAATAGTCAGGTGCGGCTCCTTCTCGAGAGAGCAGTTGATCGAGCCATACTCTTCATACTACTTTCTCTTCATTTGTTTTCAAAATATATGGCCAAATTTGGCGGCATGCAAATTCTTCGATATGGGATCATGAATCATCAGCATAAATTATGATGTAGATAGGTCCATGACCCTGGTCGTTCGGCTTGAAATACAAGAATGTTCATATTCATTAGCAACTAATAAGCTTAAATACGTTTAAATTTTACCACTTGCTTTTAGGTACGAATTTTACACGTACGGACGATGGAGGTAAATTTTACATCAAGGACCTAAAAAGGTAAAATTACATTGAGGTCCATACATTTAGCACGAAGCACCCTAAAATTAAGCAGAGAAAAGTCATGTTTTGCTCCTTCTCGAGAGAAAAGCTGATCGAGCCATACTCTTCATACTATTCCCTCTTTGTTTGTTTTCCAGATATGACCCAATTTGGCGGCATGCAAATTCTTGGATATGGGATCTTGAATTATCGATATAAAGTATGATGTAGATCTGGCCATGACCTTGGTTGTTCGGCTTGAAATCCAAGATTGTTCATACTCATTCACAACTAAGCTTAAATACGTTTGAATTTTACCACTTGCTTTTATCTTCATATTTTACACGGATGGTGGGAGTACATTTTACAGCACGGACCTAAAAGGGGTAAAATTACATTGAGGTCCATACTTTTAGCATGAAGCACCCTAAAATTAAGCAGAGAAAACAGTCATGTTTGGCTCCTTCTTGAGAGAGAAGCTCATCGAGTCATACTCTTCATACTACTTCCTCTTCGTTTGTTTTCAAATATGGCCAAATTTGGCGACATGAAAATTCTTGGATATGTGATCATCATCAGCAGCATAAAGTATGACGTAGAGATGGCCATGATCTTGGTCATTCGTCTTTAAATCAAAGAATGTTCATACTCATCGACAACTAATAATCTCAAATACGTTTAAAAAAAGGTAAAATTACATCGAGTCCATACATTTAGCACGAAGCACCCTAAAATTAAGTAGGGAAAACAGTCGGGTTCGACTCCTTCTTGAGAGAGAGCAGCTGGTCGAGCCATACTCTTCATACTACTTCCTCTTTGTTTGTTTTCAAAATATGGCCCAATTTGGTGGCATGCAAATTCTTGGATATTGGATCATGAATCATCCATACAAAGTATGATGTAGATCGATATGGCCATGACCTTGGTCGTTCGGCTTCGAATCCAAGATTATTCATACTCATTCACACAACTAAGCCTAAATACGTTTAAATTTTACCACTTGCTTTTATCTTCGAATTTTATATGGACGGTGGGAATACATTTTACAACAAGGACTAAAAGGGGTAAATTACATCGAGGTCCATACTTTTAGCACGAAGCACTCTAAAATTAAGCAGGGAAAATAGTCATGTTTGGCTCCTTCTCGAGAGAAAAGCTAATCGAGCCGTACTCTTCATACTACTTCCTCTTTGTTTGTTTTCAAAATATGGCCAAATTTGGCGGCATGAAAATTCTAGGATACGTGATCATCATCAGCAAAAAGTATGATGTAGATATGGCCATGACCTTGGTCGTTCATCTTGAAATCCAAGAATGTTCATACTCATCAACAACAAATAATCTTAAATACGTTTAAAACAGGTAAAATTACAATGAGTTCCATACATTTAGCATGAAGCACCCTAAAATTAAGCAGGGAAACAGTCATGTTTTGCTCCTTCTCGTGAGAGAAGTTGATCGAGCCATAATCTTCACACTACTTCCTCTTTGTTTGTTTTCAAAATATGGCCAAATTTGGCGGCATGCAAATTCTTGGATATGGGATCACGAATCATCAACATAAATTATGATGTAGAAATGGCCATGACCTTGGTCGTTCGTCTTGAAACACAAGAATGTTCATACTCATCAACAACTAATAATCTTAAATATGTTTAAAATTTTACCACTTTCTTTTAGGTTCGAATTTTACACAGATGGTAGGAGTATAATTTACATCAAGGACCTTAAAAGGGGGAAATTACATCAAGATCCTTACATTTAGCATGAAGTACCCCAAAATTAAGCAAAGAAATGAAACAGTTGGGTGGTGGAAATACTCATCAACAACTAATAATCTTAAATACGTTTAAGTTTTACCACTTGCTTCTAGGTTCGAATTTTACACGGACGGTGGAAATACATTTTTCATGAAGCACCCTAAAATTAAGCAAGGAAAACAGTTGGCTGGGAAGCTTGAGAACTCATAAAACTTGGTAATCAATCGTAAGTGTATCAAGGTCCATGCTTTGTCTGAAAACTAGGGTTGTTGTTGTGGTACTCTGAGCCATTTTTCTTCGTACTTGCTTACACAAAAAATCTTGTCACTTTCAGTTTTATTGTTCCTATAAGTTGGAAACTATGGTTGCCACCATTTTTCACCTTGCCAAGATGCACACATCTACCAAATATGGGAACATTACAGTATAATACGATGTGCATATGGTTGTTACCTTTGTCGTTCGTCTTGAAACCCAAGAGTGTTCATACACCATGGGCCATATATATTGTGTAACTATTTTTTGGTAATTTATGATGACTCACAGTTATTAATTATTTTTCAGTGCAAATAGTAGTACACGCAAGAGGATGCCATGAAGAAGGCTTCATTTTTAGGGTTTTCATTATTTTTGTTCATAGCTAGTGAGGATCAAATTGTCAACATGCATATTCGTAGCAAGAATTTTAATCCTACAGAACTCTCGTTGGTTTTTGAAGTATTGACCGCCTTGGTACCATAAAGACTCAAAGGATGTCTATAACTTTTTAAGAGCATTCTATCATGTTTACTTGTAGTTCAAATTTGAAAATGATTTTTTATTCCTAAATTTTGGAAACTCCCAGTATTGGTAGCATTATTGTTCACTATGCCAAGATGCACTCATCTACCAAATATGGGAACATTACCATAAAGTATGTTGTACATATATAAGGCCATTTAGAGCAAGTCTAACATCACCCTTATTCCTCCGACCCTTAAAACACGAGTAGGGGGCATGTACTGCATTTTTACACGTTGAAAACCGCCGGCGGAGATCAACACCCTGTAAAACTGAATATTCTATTTTACAGGTGTGATAAGGGCGATGATCGACGGCACATGTTTCTTGGCCCGTAAAAGCAGGAATTGTAGCACAAATGCAAGTTGCAAACATTTCATGCATAGTTTCAACATCAAATCAACAACATAGTTTGCATCTAATCCATACGCAGAATAGTTCATGGCAAATGCAAATGCATAGTTTATAGGTCTACCAACATGCAAGGGAGAATCAAGCTCTGGAATTGTCTCCATGCTCAACCGAAGCACCTCCGGTTCCACTTTGATGAAGGTGCCTTCTTCTCTCCGTGATCTCCGCAGTGGTCTCTTTCCACCACTCCAATTGTTACTCATTCATGTCCTTCGTGTTCATCATCATGATCTCCCTCTCCTCGGCTAGGAGTGCCTTCATTGCCTTGTCCTTCTTCACTTTGATCTTCATCTCCTCCAACTCGGTCTTGCGCCTTGCTTCTTCTCGTGTGGCTTCCACCTTTGCAAGCTTCACCTCTCTCTTCTTCTTGGTGATAGCAAGCTTTGCCTCCAATGTCTTCATTGTCATAGACTCCTTGGTTTTCATCATTTGATCAAACTTGTCCCTTAGCAATGATGACTCGGCCTCCATCTTAATCCTCGCTTTGGCCTTCTTGCACCCCTCCGGATTGTCCCACCTTCTCCCTTCCTTATCATCATCACTATCATCCATTTTACCCATCGCCCCTTTCTTTAGTGGAGCTTCTTGGTCCCTCAGTTGCCACTTGGGAAGATGCTTGAGCACGTCATGGAAATGCTTGAATGCAAACCTTTTGCCCTTGCTGCCATTCATGCCTTTGTACCGCCCTTGCGCAAGGTCGTCCTACAATCGCAACGCTAAAGGTTATATGACGAAGAAATGGTCCTAATTAGTGAAGATGTGGTGTTGAACAAACTCACATATTGGTCAATAGTTACACCACTAGGAGGATTCAACGTCACCGCATCGATGGCCGCACTCCAATAGCTACAAGCCGGTTTGATCACCTCCCAACGGCCTTGGAGCGATTGGAAACTGCGAGCCACAGGCTGCCGCACTCGAGGCATGAGATGGTAAAACCTGTCCTCAATGCGCTGCCAATATTTCTTCCCGGTTTGATTAGTGCCTGACGCAACATCCATTCCAACTTGTGCCCAAGCATGACACAAAGTTGTATCATTGATCTCCGTGTAGTTCATGGCTCTCTTCTTCATCTTCTTCACCGCGCCCGTATTGACCTCGGTCACCTCTACCATCTCTTTGTCCTCCGTCTCCTCGTTGTCGGTCGGCTCATCGGCATCAACATCACCCAAACTCTGCTCTTGTTCACCGCCGAAAGGAGCGAGAGGTGGATCGGAGGTGTTGACAGTGGTGCCGTTCAACATCTCCATGAACAAACCATGTGCAGCGGTGTAGGGCGGGGAAAAATTGGCATACCTTTTGGGCAACGAGTCAAACGGTTGCGGGGCGGGGGGACGACGGGAGGCGGAGATGGAGTGGCCAGTGCAGGGGCGGGAGCCGGCGCAGGGTGGGAGCCGGCCGCTTTCGGCTCACCCACTTCCTCTTAGGCTTTGACGCCAGCGTAGGGGCGGGAGCCGGTCCAGGCTCAGGAGCCGGCGCAGATGTTGTCTGGATGAGGTGTGTACCCGCCCTCTTCCTCTTCTTCACGCTAGTGGCCACAACCATATTAGCAACATCCGTGGAGGTCGGAAGACCTCTGGCAGCCCCGGGAGAAACGGTGAGCGGCGTAGAGGGTGCCCCAGGCTGCGGCGTGATGCCAACGGATAGCGGGATCAATCATTGGTCCATGCCGTCAGTATTCGGCCGTGGCGGCGCGAGAGATGGCAGGGGCGCAGAGATCGGCAGTGGCGGCGGCGCGCGGGCGGGAAGGGGGAACAAGCTGGAATCTCTCGCGCGTAAAGGAACAGTGGAGTGCGGGGCGCGTTCGGGTCGCCCTCTCCAACCCTGGTTTGTGCGGGTGGAGAGCGGGTTTACGAGTCGGCCCTTACTTTTTTTAAGGATCGTGTGGTTTGAGGGTACTGATCGCCACCGATTTCTCGCTGAAAACCTTAAAACGATGGTAATTTTGAGGGTTTGTCCCGTTTAAGGGTGTTGTTAGACTTGCTCTTGGCTTGTCTTTCGGCCTGAAGCCTAAGGATATGTTCATACATGGTAGGCCATATTTTCAATTATATTGTTTTTTATATGCGAACTCTCTTGATAATAATGATTTTTCACATCAAATAGGACAAGTCAGAGGTCACCGTGTAATGTTTTTTTATTGTTTTAAAAAAAAGACAAATTTTGTACATGCAAATGCAAAAAAGCCCTTCAGTGGAAGCTTTTTTTTTCAAAATTTCTGTAAGAGCATAAAGTTGAATCCAACAAATTCATTGGTTTCCGATATATTGACAGTCTGGGTGTGGGTACCTTCGAAAGATACTTGTATAACTTTAAGAGCAATCTACTACTCACTCATAGTTCAAATTTTATCTAACATTGATAAATCAGCTTAAATTAGTTTAATAATGTGAAGTTCGCTAGGAAACCTTGAGAACTCAAAAAGTTCGTAATCGTAAGTGCAACATGTATAAACTTTGTCTGTAAACTGGGCTTATGGCATTCTGAGGCATATTCACCGTGCTTGCTCTCAAGAAAATAAATCCTGCGAAAATAATAATCTACTGAAAGTTTATAATAAATCGAGGTGTTTTTTATGTGAGGTGTAATAAACAGACATATATCGTTAGTCCTACACTTTAAAAGAAACTCTTCGATGGAGATTTGGTTATGTGTATGAAACGTCAAATCTTATGTGCAGACAAGTTATGTTCAAAAAGAAGTTTATTACGACCAAATAAAGCCTTCACAAATTCAATGTGTGACAGACTGTTATGTTGGTACCTTTGCATAAACATTGACGTTTCATATGAAATAAGTCTCTTACATACTAGCTACATGCATCCAAAAAGTATTGTGGGTGATAAATATCATTAGTATCCAGTTTTTAGCATTATTCAAATCTTTGTGTGAGAATGGGAGCAATGGCATTCGGGAACCACTTGTTAGTCTTGCTACCAATGAGGTTAAATCGGTCGTTATATGACTAACTGGCCAAATTTGTGCATATTAGGCCAAAAAACTGTTAAAATGTGCAAAAATGACATCCACCAAGTGCTTTGTGCAAAAGTGCGATGAAAAGATAGTGGATCGTGAAATTTTCTCTATCTAAAAAAATGTTTTATACTACTCCCTCCGTCCCAAAATATAAGGCGTCTAAGGATTGGTCAAAAGCCAAATCTTACTAACTTTGACCAAATATTTAGAAAAAATATTTACATCTATAATATTGAATGGACATATTAAGAAAATATACTTTATGGTCAATCTAGTGATATTAATTTAGTATTATAAATTTTTATATTTTTTGTGTATAATCATGGTCAAACTTAAAAAATGTTGACTTTCGACTAATCCTTAGGCGCCTTATATTTTGGGATGGAGGGTAATACAAAGTATTGTACTATACTTACTAATAGAAAAACAGGTACCAGATGGAAGTTTGAAACCTAAAGGGTACCCACTATTTTAGTCGGTTCAAAGAAATTAACTAGTTCGTCAAAAAGTGATGATATATGAAATGTAGTTTTTTTGTAGTACAGTACTACTACAGCAGATAGAGGGTTACCCACTCCCATTTTCTAACTCCTCTCCCACCATTCTCTCTCGCTATCACATTCCTGCACTCACCTCACAACTCTCAGTCGTTAACCCAGCCGTTGCCTCGATGAAACTAATGCAAAAACCTTTGTCTATGGTTGAGATGGGGTCCTCATCAAGCTCTGCTTCGGAGCTACAGGTGGCTTGTTCGATTCCGCCGACCTCAGTGCCCTCTCTGAAGCGTCCTTCACCTTTCACGTGTCTGCGGGTTGTGCCCAAGGTGAGGCGTCCGTCGCCCTTAGGGTTTCGGCCGGTCGCGCTGAAACCCTCGTCGCCCGCCGAGCGGTCGTCCAAGCCTCCTACGCCGCGTGCATTGGTACCAAATGCTCGTGCGGCAGCGGGCACGTCCTTTTTGTCTGCAGGTTGGACTCTCATTCCCAATGTGCCAATTTCAGAGTGTACACGGTGAAACCCCTATCGGTGCCCCCCTTCATCAGCGATTCTCTGTGGTTCTTCATTGTATGTGGCTGGTTCTTCGTCGGTGGCGCTTTGTTCATCTGCTCAACCCATCGACCCATGTGCAAGTTCGCGCCCCCTAACTGCAACGAGGTTAGATCTAGAGGACTGGGGCTTCAACCCAAATCCGGCGTGCATCTATTCAGATTTTTGCAATGTGTACTGTAAGTCCTTTGTTGAACTGCTTAGTTGTATGTCATATTCTTGATAATTGTCTTTTGTGTTGTTCTTTATACTCCCTCCGTCCAGAAATAACTGACTTGACTTTGCCTAGATTTGAATGTATCTATATTTGTGTTTTGTGCCGTTCTGCTTAGTTATGGAATATTCTTGATGACGATGATGTAGGGTTCTGTTTTGGTACTTAGATGATGCATTTTGTTGTTTAGGAATTTTCCATGACGCGTTGTGCTATTTTGTTATTTTTTTTGTATGATGCATTGTGTCTTGTCACCTCACTATATTGTTTCGTCCATTTTGATCTATGTTCTGCTATTTAGGATTAAATGATATGCCTTCTAGCTGTTCAGATTATTTCAATGACCCATCATTTTAGGTAATTTTCATTGTGCAGACACTGTTTATTAAATTTAATTACATGATACCTTTTGCTATTTTGGTATTTTTGATGATGCACTGCATATATGTTGTTTTATCTATCCAGATAATGCATTGTGTTGTTTTAGCCATTCAGATTATGCATTGTGCTGTTTAATAAATCTAATTAAATGATATGCCTTCTAGTAGCTGTTCAGATAATTTTGAGGACCCATCGGGTTAGGTCATTCTGATGATGCATTGTGTTGTGTAGGCAATTTAATTTACCTGATACCTTGTGCTGTTTAGGCAATTTTGATGGTGCAATGACTCATTGTGATCTTTAGTCAATTTATACAATGAATTGTGGTGTTTTGGTAATTCCAAAGGGACTGACGCAATGATAATTTTCATGTAGGACGGCCCAATTTTAATGCCGAACTTAGAGTACATTCTTGATAGGACTGCTCCAGCTCCAGGTGGCTATAAAGATGCTCTCCCCATCATACCAAGGGAGTTGAAGCTACCGGGCAGGAGAGTGGAGTCCTTGGCAAGGGAAAGTGCTGCTAGGTCGGTCGCTAGTTTTGCCAAACCGAGAAGACGCCCTAGGTCGATTGGACACCATGCCACGGCGCATCGTCCTAGGCGCTTCTACATCCAGTTAGTCCAGCATGACTTGTATATGCTTATCATCCCGACTTACTTCAATCCTTACTTGAAGGGACGGCCCTACCCACAACTAGTGGTGGTCCAAGCATGCGAGGAATGCGAGTGGGTTATCGATGCCAACCGCAACAAAGACCGGATCGTCCTGGACAAAGAGTGGGCTATCTTTGCTGCTTTCCATGAGTTGAAGGAGGGTGACTACCTTATGTTCGAGGTCATCACAGACGGGTTCAAGATGAAAATCTACGACCGCATCACCTCCTGCCGGAAGGTGTTCGTCTGTCCTGAGCACGCACATCTTATTTAAGTGCCAATTTGGATCGAAGGATTTTCAAAGGAATTTTGGAGCAATTTGACCCATAGGATTTTTTTCATAAGGAAGCCCTTTGGATGAAAGGAATTATACCTCCAAAATTCATATAGATTGCATTTCTACACCCCAATCCCATAGGAACTTCAACATCCACTTTTTTAGACTCATTCGCGTAGGATTGAGGAAATTTTCCTCCGTGTTTACTGTGTTTCATTGAAATGACTTTAAGCCAGTAGATTTCCTATGTTTTGTACCTCCGACCCTGTTATCCTGTGTTTTGAAATTCTATGATCCAAAGAAAGTTATTTCCTCTGTTTTGCAATCCATTATTTTGTACTTGTGACCGAGTCAAATTCCTGTGTTTTTAAATCATGTTATCCAAAGAAGCCCAAAGTTATCTTTAAGTTTATCGTTTGATCTTTTGGCGACCGTTTGTGATGCTTATGCGTCAATCCCTAAGTATATTCAATGTGACTATTACTACTACTACTACTCCCTCCGATTCATTGCTAGATACGTCCAATTCAGCGACGAGTAAATATGGATACGAGGGAGTACTACTACTACGAGCAAGCACAGCGTGAGCCGTTCCTAACGTGGCTAAGAAATGTACGTACTAGACTTTTTTTTTGAATCTACTAGAAATTTACTAGACTGGCCTGCAAAAACCAATCTTAAAGATGGGACCCACTTAGTACATCATAAGCCAGTTGATTGCACTACTATGTATCTAGCCAAATTTCTCCATAAACTTAGGGTGGGTCGTAAGAGCAAGCGCAATGTATGAGAATTGTGGTGGCTAAGAGAATCTTTTTGTTTCTTAGCTCGAGTCTAAACGGTGGAGTACCTGTGTCTAACCAAAAAATTCTTAGGCACGTGTCTAGTACTAGTCCCAGTGTCTAAGGAAAGAAAAGGCAGAAAAGGCCCACTGTCAGCCTCATATTATCCTGACACTAATGGCAGAAAAGTGGGTAGAAAAGGTACCTTTTTCTAGGCTTGTAGGTCCTACCGAGGTGGCTAACTAGTACAGCCATTTTTTCTCTGCTAGCTCTGTTGTTGAGTTGGCAAGCTTTATTGCTAGACACTGTATAAACGTTGAGCGTGTGCAGCGTATAGGAAATAGGGAGGCTAAGAAAACTTTTCATCTCTTAGACCTACATCTAAACGGTGGAGAAGATAGGTCTAAGGAAAATATGCTTGGACTTGTGTCTAGTACAAGACCTAGAGGCTAGTTGATTAAAATATTTTGCATAATACTTTGAGGCATTTTCATTGGCCAGAGCACTAGTAGTTTGGAGAGAAAAAGTTAAAAAAAGCTAATACATGGGACCCACGCAAGAGACCTAAACGGTGGAGTAGTTTTGATTTTGCTAGACTCACGTCTAAGTTATTTTCTTAGCTCATGCCCAAGCATTAGCACACTGCACAATATTTGCAGCTAGTAAGGTCGATCGCTTGATGTACCAACAAGATTGCTCGAAGGGCGGCAACGAGACAAAGTACTTTTTTTTGAACAAGCGAGACCCAGTACTTGACGTTTTGCTTCCACTATTCACTCCCCTCTCTCCTCCTACTAGTACTACCTCGCTCCGCCTTTGTAGAAACCATTTTCTTCCACTGCTCCTCCCTTTCTTCTCTACTTCTTCATCCAGCGATGTCACAAAATATCTTGTCTCGTCTGAAGAATAACAAGATGGCAGTGGTTAGAGCCATGGATAAATCCCGCAGGTAGGGTGACCTACAGGCTCAGACCGATAAAGGAGACCAGCCATGGGGCGAGGGCTCGTCTTCGCGCATGTATCCGAAGAGCGGCTATCATGGGGACCAAAAGTCCGGGTAGGTTTGTACTTCCGTTGATTTCTGGGCTGTCTGCTCCTGTTATTGAATCGTCTCTATACATCTTCTAGGGCAGGCGACTCGAGCATTGAATTTCCACCTCATGGGTCGATAGCACGATAGATATCTCTGACGCGTACGATTCCCTCATGCTCTCGGTCGAAGAAGAGAGGTACTGTAGTCACTATACATGTATTGACATTTTATGTTCTTCTCTGCCTGCACTCCATGCTCTCTTACTGATGATGCATTTTCCATGCAGGAAGTCAGGGCGAGAATCTCGGCCAAAGTAGATGAAATCTACAGCCATAACATCAACATTCTTCAGAAAAACTTCGAGCTCAACCTAGAATTTGATCACCTCTGAGCCGATTTGGCTCTTCAAATGAAGCTCGCACAATCTTATGAGCGTGACTCCTCCATGCTTTGCTCTGAGTGTGAAAATTTGAAGAAAGAAGTCACGGTGCTACGCAGCCAGCAGCTACCATTGAAGAGATCGTCCAGGTCACGCCCCGCTAAGTAGGAAGAGAGAAGCCATCTCATGTTGGCCGTCGAGGTCGCAATCATTGCGGAGGTCGTCGAGGCCCTTCCTCCGCAGGGCGGCCACAATGTTGCAATCACCGAATCTTGGAGTAGAATCTAGGAAGGGGGAGGACTTGCCTACGTGGCTCTCCTTTTTCTTTCTTTTGGGTGCATGGATCATTTTTTCTCATCCGTCTTCGCATAATTATATTACACTTTTTAGCGTTCGAATGCGCTCTGTGGAGCATTTGTAACGATATAGTTGCCATATAGTAGTCACTATTTAGTGTACATATACATTCAAATTTAGTCAAATATGTGACATCCTTTTTAATTAGGTTTGAGGGCATTTTCAAAAAAAATAGGATGGAGGGAGAGTATGTCTGATAAATTAAAAATAATTAAATCATCAATGAGTGATCTTTAAATTTGGTCATACTTTCTACTTTGTCAGATGTGTAGGGATCCGGATCCAATGTCTAGAAAAGAAAATGCACCATCAGCGTCAGGGACACCAAGCTATTGTCTGGACTCTAGAGTATTTTGGGTCACAAGCATAACTACCCCTATAGTCTACCCACGTACACCTAAGGATTCCTTGCATAGGCATTCACGCCAAAGCCTTTGTAGGGAAGGTATCCGCATTGAGCCGTTGATTTCGGATTGGACGGTCAAGATTGCTAGACGCTAAACTCTGTCTCCCTGGATGATGTTTCTACTACTACTACGTAAAAATACACTTATGTGTGAGCTGCGTTGATTACCGAGGGTCATCACGTACAGGGGCCTCGACCGCACAAAAATTAGGTTTGTCACTCAATCAATTGTGCTCACATCCATGTAACTGAGTAACTAGACTGTGATTAACATATATACGGAGAGAGAATATGAGTAATACAATGATCAACCCAATAGAATTCACTCATTACTACACGATGCATGCAACTCAGTATCCTAATAATATCATACATGTAATCTATATCTATATCTATATCTATACCACTATATAGTACACGAGTTTTTAAATTTGAATTGGCCACTCAACTTCAGGGTCTTTTCCCGCCGATGCACCTTTGGTGTAATCCAAACCATTGATTTAAACGTTGGAGCTGCTATGTGCCACACATCAAGCTAGAACTCAATAGATCTAACGACTATGAGGGATTGGATTCGTCACCTTGCTTTCCCGCGCACTACTCGCGCTGATGAAGTTGCCGGACTCTTCGAGATTACTCCATGGTGGCAGCTAAAAGGTACCCCTTTTGTCATTGTGTAGTCAGAGTTGAGGGCCCCATGTGGCATACAACCAATTCAATCATATCCGTATTGTGGCTTCATTCATTATCTGGAAGCAAACGAAAAGACTGCTACCATTAAATGTGAGCATTTTACTAGCTCGGCTGCCTCTATGCACTAATCATCCATCCATCTAATCACTCTCTGTTTAATTTAAAGTGTTCAGTTCTCCCTATCTGACAAATGATTCTTCAAACTGATAACCTAGAAAACTCCTCTAGAAAGAGAGAAAAAGAAATTACTTATGATGTTAATTAGGTGTGTAGTATTACCTCTGTCTGTAAATCCAAATTAGCGAAAGTAATTAATCACTAACGTGTAACTAATTTCGTGTGTTATTTTATAGTAAAACTACTTCAGTATAATAATGTAAAACTGTGACGGAAGAAAAGAAGTGGTTTCATTTATGGAGTGTAGCGAATATCATTATTTATCATGACAACATTGCAAATTTATAATATTGCCGTACTCCCTCAATAGGAAACTTAGATTTGTCTAGATTCACGAGTATATAGATCGAGTATATAGATCATATTCACGAGTATATAGACGTATTTTAGTGATACAGACGAATCTAGATAAATTCCAAGTCACTTATTCCGAACTAATCGTTTTATCATAAGTCTCCTAAGACAAGAGGTCAATTGTCTTTGCGAATGTCCACAAGAATGTAGTACATTTATTGAATTAAAAATTTGCACCTAGCCACCACAAATGAATCTACCATGCTCCCTCCTTGACACTTCTAATTATAAATTAGACGGTCACTAAGTTCTATACACATCATGTAATTGCATATGGTTATTGTGTTGGAATTCATTTCTTGTGCTATATATTCTTGGTGATGAAGACATTATTTTTTCATGTAATAGAAACATTTCCCCTGATGGTGAAAATATTGTTTCATTTTATGGAATGCTCTGTAAAATGCTAAAAAATAATTATTAACAATGAAAATATTTTTAGATACTAAAAAAGGTCACAACTATTTTTTGGTCGTTTCATGCATAATTGGAAATGATGATAGTTTAATGTAACATTTAGAAAGTAGGGAAAAAACAACAAAACTTACACGTAACATTGAATGTAGACTTAAATCGTTGTTCATGGAGATGTATATGTACATTGTCTGCCTCGACGTCAAATATGAATAATGCAAAACCAAAATTATGCATGTCGACAGTCATGCAAAACCATCCATAGTACTGCATCCATTAAAAAATACACGATATCCTGGTAAGCTAGAAACATGTTTGGGAGTACTTCTAAAATACCCAAAAGATGTTTAGTTCTAAATTGAAAAAGTATTGCACCAAAGTTCTAAATTATGCAGGATATTATTATGCTTTAATAAGTTAAGTTATTAGAGTGCACGTAATAAAATAGTCGTGTGAAGCACGTACAGTTTACAAGTCACGTAAGTTCCTTTTTTGAGCTGCATGCATTCACTCCTGAACACCATAAGTAAAAGTTTGAACTCGTGGAGCGTCAAAATGACATCGCACCAGCTAGCCCGACTAATGGTTTACTACTACAGTAACCTACACATCTACCCCTATAGTCTACTCTGGGACACCCAGCGATTGCTTGCATAGGCGGCCGCGCAAGAGCCTTCGAAGGGACGGTATCCCCTATGGCCTGTTGATTTCGGATGGACGGTCAAGATTGCTAGACGGTCAAAATCACGTGGTCTCTACTCCCTCGCGCCCCTCCATTTCAATCACTACAAAATTTCTAGCGCCCCTTCGTTTCAAACGATATCAAAATCATGTGGTCCCCACTCCCTCGGGCCCCTCCATTTCAAACACTACGAAATTTTTGGCGCCCCTCCATTTCAAACGATACCAAAATCACGTAGTCCCCACTCCCTCGTGGCCCTTCATTTCAAACACTGTGAAATTTCTGGCGCCACTCCGTTTCAAACGATACCAAAATCACGTGGTCCCCACTCCCTCATGCCCCTCCATTTCAAACACTACGAAATTTCTGGCGCCCCTCCGTTTCAAACGATACCAAAATCACGTGGTCCCCACTCCCTTGCGCCCCTCCATTTCAAACACTGCGTAATTTCTGGCGCCCCTCTGTTTCAAATGATACCAAAATCACGTGGTCCCCACTCCCTCGCGTCCCTCCATTTCAAACACTACAAAATTTCTGGCGCCCCTCCGTTTCAAATGATACCAAAATCACATGGTCTCCACTCCCTCGCGCCCCTCCATTTCAAACACTGCGAAATTTCTGACGCCCCTCCGTTTTAAACGATACCAAAATCACGTGGTCCCTACTCCCTTGCGCCCCTCCGTTTCAAACACTGTGAAATTTCTGGTGCCCCTCCATTTCAAACGATACCAAAATCATGTGGTCCCCACTCCCTTGCGCCCCTCCATTTCAAACACTTCGAAATGCCCCTCTGTTTCAAATGATACCAACATCACGTGGTCCCCATTCCCTCGTGCCCCTCCATTTCAAACACTGTGAAATTTCTCACGCCCGGAACCTCCCGCAGCACTTCTCCGGCTGGCTTTGCCCGCTGGAACTCGACACCATGCACTCCTCAGCCAACAGTATACAGGAGCTGCATCAGCTGTGGTCTCATCCAAAGAATCATTGCCGCTTCACCGACATCCACTGCACCCAACCTTCATTACCGAGTTTGTCGTTGTCCACCGCACCGGATTTCCTTTTCCCACTTTCCCCTCCATGGTGCCGAATCCGTCAACAACTACCCAAGATCCGTATTAACACCGTCGGTACCCTTCCCACCCGTACCTTACCTGAACTACCGTGAAGTGCACTGATTCAACCTCGTCCACCGTGCTCAAGACGGCATCGAGCACCCAAGATCTGCTTCCTAGACGCAAACAGCCGGCGCAACCGAAGCATCCTGGGTGACAAGGATGTCACTTGTGCCGATACGGATGATGATTAGAAGCCTATCCGACCATGGTAACCAAATCACCAACTCTTTTTTGTTTTGTCAGCAGTATAGCAGGTTCAAGCCTATCGTAGTGAACTGCATTTTTCTAATCGTCATGTACACCCAGCCGAAGCGCATGCCTGCTCTTCGTGCTAGATACTACGGAGTAGGTCACTAGACATGTTGGTTTGCATTCGCTGCTCTACAAATTTTGAATTCATGCACATGTTCTTAGCTACTCCGAACAACAGTAATTGCATGCTATCGTGTAGTTATTGCAAAATGTAAAATCAGTGGAAAATATTAGTTTGGATTACCTGTTCCATAGTTACTGAATCTATCTAGTTCATCCTGAGATAAGTTCCTGTTATTGTTTCCTCCTTGGCATCATTTTGTTGTCCTATAGTACCTGTTTAGACTCTTCATACTAATTTGATTATAATTTTGTTGTTGCCATCTGGTTCTTCAAAAGCTACAACACTAACTATTTTCTTTTTCTTGCATAGAACCCAGAATGGAAGAATGAACATGATGGTTTGCATAGCCTCTTCTATAGGTTTACAAGCGATGCCATTATTTCCTTATCTGGTGCTGGTTCATCCTAAGAAATGGCATAACTGTCCTCTACTATGTAGTTCACTCGTGGTTTGCATTCTTGCTCTAGAAGTTCTTATATGATGCCATATTTCTATCTCGTTGATTCTTAGCTATGATAGAAACTGCATGACATTGTCTAGCTCACCATAAATTTTGAGTCATCATACGTCTCTTGCATTCAAGGAAATACCACTGCTTCCATGTATATTTTCTTATATGACCTGCCTAGTTTATATTTGCTGAAATTCTAAAAATACTTTGTTTGATTCCTCATTTCAGTGTAGGCACACTTGTCTAATGATTGTTTGTCTTGTTCTACAGGTTCACGTGCAATGCTACTATATCTCGCATCTTGTTCTGGTTCATCCTAAGAAATGACATAACTATCCTCTACAATATATAGTTGATTCCTCGTTTTCATTCCTGCTATACAAGGTATCGTATGATGCGATTATAATTTCTATTTGGTTCATTCTAAGCTATGAGTAGTTTGTCCTGTTTGTTGTATTAACTTGTTATTACTTAGTTTCAGACTGCAATTATTACTATTCCCACCAAAGACGGGGCTGCAAGATCATGTCTCAAGGTGGTTTTCCAATGTAGCTGTCACACTCAATAGGAGATGCAGTTGATGGATTGTGAAAGAAAATTGAGGACAATGCAATCAACTTGATTTTCAACTAAAATGCTGAATTTTCTTTCTCGAGCATTGATATTATGTAATATTTTTAAGAAGTTTGTAGCTGATGTAATATCTAGATAACTCGCATAGGCCATGTAGGCATTTAGTTGACGCCATCCACACATGGCAATAGGCAGTATCATAACTGCGCCAGCCAGGTTGATCAGGTAAGAGTTTAGGTCTTTGTTATTTGCCCTTATTGTATTAGGACTACCATGAACAGTAAAAGATGTTCGCTAATTATACTCCTTTTATGATATTTACCTCGGCTTTAGAAAGGCCGAAATTGTAGGTGTCCACGACTGTAACGGGCCTACCGTCAGGTGACAACCAGTAATAGGCTAGAACAGTAACAGACCAAATAGTAACATGCCAAAACAGTAATAGGCCAAAACAGTAACAGGCCAAAACAGTAACAGGCCAAAGCAGTAATAGGACAAAGCAGTAACAGGCCAGAACAGAGGCAACCTAGCTCAGTAATGGGCCAGATTAGTAATAGACCAGAAAAGTGGTAGGCCAGAACAGTATAGGACCACAACAGTAACGGACCTGAATAGTAGATGGCCAGAATAGTAACGAGGTAGAACAGTAGCATGTCGAAAATTTTACCAGACAAGAACAGTAACAGGCCAAACATATTGGCAGGCTAGAACAGTACTAGATCAGAATAGTTGCAGGGCGCCGGTGGGCCCGAGAAGTTGACGGACGGTACGGTAAAAGGCCAGAACAGTATCAGACCTTCTCAAAAGTGGGTCGTTTGTAGGCGGCCCAGAACAAGCTGTGAGAACAGTGATGGGCTGACTGTAGGCCTTAACAGTACTGGACCTACTTGACGCAGCCTGTTAACGGGCAGTGCAGTATTCGAACAATGTGGGCTTCTGTAGGCCGAAACAGTAATGGGCCTGACATTCGCGGGCCACTGCTGGCCACATCTTTGGTCTCATTTCAAACAGTGCCGGACGAAACAGTAACAGGCCATAATCTTATTCTGTTCTCCTAATGGGTCGTCCCACTTAATTATTAGTAGGCCTTGGCTGGGCCTGGCTTCTACCATGGTTTCTGTGGCTATTAATGGCGGTAACTCGGTGTTAAAGATGTTTGCCACGTGGATTTTTGCATGACGTCAGCAGTCAACGCGGCTGGCGAACATATTTACGACGGAACAAGTTTTCGTGGCTGAAGGGTGCGATCCGCCACGGTCAAAAAAAAACCCGTGGTAGATTCTTTTGTGACGGGGCTTTTACCATGAAGGGCATCCGTCGTAGAAGACTTTTTAGCCACGAAAAACGGGTCTTCAACCACGAAAATCGTCCGTTGTAAAAGCCAACTTTTCTTGTAGTGCTCGTCCCTTCGACCATGATCAACACGCAGGTGCGCGCTGTGTTTCATGTGTGAAGAAAATAGTAGTAGGAAGAGTATGGCTCAGCTACTCGGTTGAAATTGAGCTGGACCCGACTGCCTTTCCAAGCTAAATTTTAGGGGCCTTTGTGCCAATTGTATGGACTTGGATATAATTTTCTACTTTTTATGTAACCTTTAATTCCAACCATGATGCACTTTCAGGTGAAATTAGCTATAAAATTAAGATTGAAAAATATAACATATAATTTATCCAACCAATTCATGTAGTACTATAGTAAACTAGTAAGTTGCACGTGTCCTGCATGTGAGACTCAGATAATAGACGTCTAACATATTATCACTATATAACATTATAATATATAAAGCAGAAAAAAATATAAATTTGATCAACATCTATAATGTATGGGTGTATATTTAGTTCTCGTACTTTGTATATCATGTAGAGTGAACGATTATTAGCTATCTAAAATTTTAAAATTAGGTAACATGGTCTGGAGAAACGAGGGAGAAGAATCTAGAATGACGGAGAAGTGTTTTGAGGATCCCATGTTTTCGGACATAGTGAACCATCCATGCTTTACTTGCGATTCCTAGGTTCTTTGAGTTTTGAAGGTTCGTAAATAAATTAACCCACTTGAATTACACTACTGTCTCTGATTCAAACTAATGTTCTCAGATTTGTCTAGATTTGGGTATATGTATCTAGCACAAAAACATGACTAGATACATTTGAATCTAGATGAATCTATGAACATTAATATGGATCGGAAGGAGTCTGTAGAAATTATGTCAAATTATTTCGAACCACATGTGAGCTGCCAATTGCTCTTTAAATTCCAAAAAATCTTTTGAAGTTGCCCACTACACAGCCAATATATGGAGAACACGACCGAGAGTTTTCAAAGATTCAACTCCTTTCTAGACTTTGTATGCCAACAAAGTTGACCCTGCTTTGCAAAAACAGAGAGAAATGGGCCAAAAAATGGGGGACTCATGCATGGCGTCCTTTTGCTTGTATTACCTGCCATGAAAAATAATAAACATGAGTTTTCACAACTTTTGAAAAAAAGCCGCTTCATAAAAATGGCCTACCATGTATAAGTATGAACAGGTTTCGGGACAAGCGACCAAGCAAGGACACAGACATATCCATGTTTATAGGAATTTCATAGTAGTACTAGAAGAAAGTAGATGTGCACATCTTGGTATTGGTAAACAGCTTTGCCTATGGGAGTTTCCAAATACTTGGAAAAGTAACAACTCCAATTTTCTAAGTGATGGAAATATTTTTTCTGTAAAGCAAAGTACTCCACTTCCATACTAGTACTACTCGAAAAGGTAGGCGGCTCCTTCCAAAAAAAGGAGGCAACGCGAGAGCAGTGGGATGAGGAGTCGGAAGGCGGTGCGATATCAGAGCAAAACTATGATGGGTTGCTGACACGAGGTACACTCTACTAGTAGTAAATATATGGACCTACTAGTAGTAATATGCACGCAAAACAAGTTGTGTTTTCTCTCTCCTTTGCTGTCTCTCACCATCCATGCTCCGTCGATCTCTTCTCTGCAGCCGCGGTTGCATAGTCCGGCTTGTCTCTTCCTCGTCCACAGCGTGGTGCTGCGCACGTGTGCCTTGGTACGGCACACCAATCTACTTCTAGCAACCATTTTTCCCCGAAATTCAAGCCATCTAATGGATTAATAATCATCTTGTTTTTTGATGAACAAGTTTCAGGCCGAGCAACCAAGCAAGGTCATGGACATATCCACGTCATAGTTTATGGTAAATTTTCCATATTTGGTAGTACTACAAGAAATTAGATGTGCATATATTTCCATTGGTAAACAATATACGAACAACTTTCAATATTGACCGTTGGATCAAGACTCGCGAATCCCAATATTTCCAGCTGTTGGATCTTCTTTTCCATTATTCTAGCATCTAGAAGATTCTATTGATACTCTTCATCACAATGAATGCTATCCACAAAACTCAAAACACACTTCTCCATCATTCTAGAATCTTCTCCCTCGTTTTTGTAGACCATGTTACCAAAATTTAAAAGTTTTAGATAGCTAATAATCGCCGACTTCTACATGATATACAAAGTACAAGAACCAAATATATACACCCATACTTTATAGATGTTGATCAAATTTATATTTGTTTTGCTTTACCTATTATAATCTTATCTTACCACTATATAGTGTACGAATAACTTTGAATATTTCTCATTCGATCAAGACTTGTGAATCCCAACATTTCCAGCCGTTCGATTGTCTTTTCCATTCTAGCATCTAGAAGATTCTAGTTTTTTGAATGGTCTAGAAGATTCTATTGATAGTCTTCATCAAAACGAATGCTATGCAGAAAACACCAAACACACTTATCCATCATTTTAGAATCTTCTCCCTCGTTCCTCTAAACCATGTTACCAAAAAATTTATGTTTTAGATCTCGACTACTATACTGGAGCAGTTTTGAATTGGATCCTAGCACCAATCCTGGTCGTTGGGCTATTAGATCCAATGGTTCAAAACAGCTGGATTCGTGTTGAATAGTACCTAGAGCAAACTCCACCATGTTCTAGAACCATCATATCACCACCCCCAAAATTTCATATCACAGTACGCTATATTCTAAATATGTGTATATAATTATTATTAATAGACTTAATTTATGCATTTTTTCTCTAATGTATGAAATGTGATTTAACAAAAATTAAGTTGTTATTAACCAATAGTCTTGTTAGAGAAAAAAATGCATATACATTAAGTCTATTAATAATAATTATATCTACACATCTTGAGAATATAACCTAATGTGCTATGAAATTTTGGGAGTGGTGACATGATGGTTCTACATGATGGTGGAGTTTTCTCTAGGTACGTACTATTAAACACGAATCTAACTACTCTGAACGATTGGATCTAAGAGCCCAACGGTCAGGATTTATGCTATGGATCCAATTCAAAACTGCTCCATTATAGTAGTAGAGAGAATATAACCTATTGTGCTATAAAATTTTGGGGTGGTGACATGATGGTTATACAACATGCATGGTGGAGTTTTCTCTAGGTGCTATTCAACATGAATCTAGCTTCTCAGAACCATTGGATCTAATAGCCCAATGGTCAGGATTGGTTCAATGGATCCAATTCAAAACTGCTCCATTATAGTAGTAGAGATATAACCACTATGTAGTGTATATAACTTTAAATGCTGACCGTTGGATCAAGACTCGTGAATCCTAATATTTCCAACTGTTGAATCTTCTTTTCCATTCTAGTATCTAGAAGATTCTATACATAGTCTTCAGCATAATGAATGTTATGCACAAACCTCAAAACACACTTCTCCATCATACTAGAATCTTCTCCCTAGTACGGAGTACCTAATAATCGTTGACTTCTACATGATCTTATCTTATCTTATATTACCACTATATAGTGTAGTAATAACTTTGAATGTTAACCGTTGGATCAAGACTCGCGAATCCTAGCGTTTCTAGCCGTTGGATCTTATTTTCCTTTCTAGCTTCTAGAAGTTTCTATTGATAGTCTTCGACATAATGAATGTTATGCACAAACCTCAAAACACATTTATCCATCATACTAGAAGCTTCTCGCTTGTTTCTCTAGACCATGTTATCAAAAATTTCATGTGTCAGGTAGCTAAATAATCTTTGACTTCTACATGATAATACAAAGTACAAGGACCAAATATACACCCATAATTTATAGATGTTGATCAAATTTATAATTTTTTGTGCTTTAGAAATTATAATTGTATATAGTGATGATGATATGTCATACGTCTACTATCCTAGTCTCACGTGCAACTTGACTTCTACATGATCTTACCACTACATAGTGTACAAACAACTTTGAATATTGACCGTTGGATCAAGACTCACAACCCATCATTTCTGGCCATTGGATCTTATTTTCCATTCTAGCATCTTGAAGATTCTATTGATAGTCTTCATTACAAATCATTATATAGTGTACGAATAACTTTGAATGTTGACTGTTGGATCAATACTCATGAATCCCAACTTTTCCAGTCGTTGGATCTTCTTTTCCATTCTAGAATCTAGAAGATTCTGTTGATAGTCTGCAGCATAATGAATGCTATGCACAACCTCAAAACACACTTCTCTATCATACTTTATAGATGCTGATCAAATTTATAATTTTTTGTGCTTTACCAATTAAAATTGTATATGGTGATGATATGTCATACGTCTACTATCCGAGTCACACGTGCAAGGCACGTGCAAATTACTAGTAGCTAATAATCGTTGACTTCTACACAATCTTACCACTATATAGTGTACGAACAACTTTAAATATTGACCATTAGATCAAGACTCGTGAATCCCAATATTTCCAGCCGTTGGATCTTCTTTTCCATTATTCTAGCATCTAGAAGATTCTAGTGATAGTATTCATCACAATGAATGGTATGCACAAAACTCAAAACACACTTCTCCATCATTCTAGAATCTTCTCCCTCGTTTATGTAGACCATGTTACCAAAATTTTAAAGTTTTAGATAGCAAATAATCGCTGACTTCTACATGATATACAAAGTACAAGAACCAAGTATATGCACCCATACTTTATAGATGTTGATAAAATTTATATTTGTTTTGCTTTACCTATTATAATATTATCTTACCAATATATAGTGTACGGATAACTTTGAATATTAACCGTTGGATCAAGATTCGTGAATCCCAACATTTCCAGCCGTTGGATCTTATTTTCCATTCTAGCATCTAGAAGATTCTATTTTTTTGAATAATTCTATTGATAGTCTTCATCAAAATGAATGCTCTGCACAAAACTCAAAACGCATTTCTCCATCATTTTAGAATCTACTCCCTCCTTTCTCTAGACCATGTTTCCAAAAAATTCATGTTTTAGATCTCCACTACTATAATGAAGCAGTTTTAAATTGGATCCATAGCACCAATCCTGGTTGTTGGGCTGCTAGATCCAATGGTTCAAAGCAGCTGGATTCGTGTTGAATAGTACCTAGAGCAAACTCCACCATGTTCTAGAACCATCATGTCACCACCCCCAAAATTTTATAGCAAAGTAGGCTATATTCTAAATATGTGTATATAATTATTATTAATAAACTTTATTTATGCATTTTTTCTCTAATGTATGAAATGTGATTTAACAAAAATTAAGTTGTTATTAACCAATATCCTTGTTAGAGAAAAAATGCATATACATTAAGTCTATTAATAATAACTATGTCTACACATATTGAGAATACATCCTAATGTGCTATGAAATTTTGGGGATGGTGACATGATGGTTCTAGAACTTGATGGAGTTTGCTCTAGGTATGTACTATTCAACACGAATCTAGTTGCTCTGAACCATTGGATCTAAAGGCCCAACGGTCAGGATTGGTTCTATGGATCCAATTCAAAACTGCTCCATTATAGTAGTTGAGAGAATACAACCTACTGTGCTATGAAATTTTGGGGTGGTGACATGATGGTTCTACAACATGTGTGGTGGAGTTTGCTCTAGGTTATATGAATCTAGCTTCTCTGAACCATTGGATCTAATAGCCCAATGGTCAGGATTGGTGCTATGGATCCAATTCAAAACTGCTCCATTATAGTAGTAGAGATATAACCACTATATAGTGTATGAATAACTTTGAATGCTGACTGTTGGATCAAGACCCACGAATCCTAATATTTCCAACCGTTGGATCTTATTTTCCATTCTAGCATCTAGAAGTTTCTATACATAGTATTCAGCATAATGAATGCTATGCACAAACCTCAAAACACACTTCTCCATCATACTAGAATCTTCTCCCTAGTACGGAGTAGCTAATAATCGTTGACTTCTACATGATCTTATCTTACCACTATATATTGTACGAATAACTTTGAATGTTGACCATTGGATCAAGACTCGCGAATCCCATCGTTTCTAGCTGTTGGATCTTCTTTTCCATTCTAGCTTCTAGAAGATTCTATTGATAGTCTTCGGCATAATGAATGCTATGCACAAACCTCAAAACACACTTCTCCATCATACTAGAAGATTCTCCCTCAAAACACACTTCTTTTCCATACTATGCACAAACCTCAAAACACACTTCTCCATCATAAGATAAGATAAGATCATGCAGAAGTCAACGATTATTAGCTACAAGGGAGATGATTCTAGTATGATGGAGAAGAGTGTTTTGAGGTTTGTGCATAGCATTCATTATGCTGAAGACTATCAATAGAATCTTCTAGATGCTAGAATGGAAAAGAAGATCCAACAGCTGGAAATTTTGGGATTCATGAGTCTTGATCCAACGGTCAATATTCAAAGATTTTCGTACACTATATAGTGGTAATATATCTCTATCTCTACTACTATAATGGAGCAGTTTTGAATTGGATCCATAGCACCAATCCCAACCGTTGGACTGTTAGATCCAATGGTTCAGAGAAGATGGATTCGTGTTGAATAGTACCTAGAGAAAACTCGACCATGCATGTTCTAGAACTATCATGCCACCACCCCCAAAATTTCATAGCACAGTAGGCTGTATTCTCTCTACTACTGTAGTGGAGCAGTTTTGAATTGGATCCATAACACCAATCATGACCGTTGGATTGTTAGATCCAATGGTTCAGAGCAACTGGTTTCATGTTGAATAGTACAGACCTAGAGAAAACTCCACCATGTTCTAGAACCATCATGTCACCACCCCCAAAATGCATAAATTAAGTCTATTAACAATAACTATCTACACATATTAAGAATACAACCTACTATGCTATGAAATTTTGGGGGTGGTAACATGATGGTTCTAGAACATGGTGGATTTTGCTCTAGGTACTATTCAACATGAATCCAGCTTCTGTGAACCATTGGATCTAACAGCCCAACGGTCAGGATTGGTGTTATGGATCCAATTCAAAACTGCTCAATTATAGTAGTAGAAATAATTTTATATAGTGATGATATGTCAGGCGTCTATTATTTGAGTCTCATGTTCAGGACACGTGCAATTTACTAATAGTGGTAAGATACGAATAACTTTGAATGTTGACTGTAGGATCAAGACTCGTGAATCTTAATATTTCCAACCGTTGGATCTTCTTTTCTATTTCAGCATTTAGAAGATTCTATAGATAGTCTTCAGCATAATGAATGCTATGCACAAATCTCAAAACACACTTTTCCATCATACTCCTAGAATCCTCTCCCTTGTTTCTCTAGACCATGTCACCAAAAATTTCAAGTGTTAGGTAGCTAATAATCTTTGAGTTCTACATGATGATACAAAGTACAAGAACCAAATATACACCCATACTTTATATATGTTGATCAAATTTATAATTTTTTGTGCTTTACCTATTATAATCTTATATAATGATGATATGTCTATTATCTGAGTCTCACGTGCATGGCACGTGCAATTTACTAGTAGCCTACAATGTATGAACATTCTTGGGTTTTAGTCTGAAGGACCAATAAGGTCATGGCCATATATATCGATACCCTAGCTACACTTTATGATACGGTTCTCACATAGGGTAGATGGGTGTGTCTTGGCATAGTAAACAATGTTGACCGTGGGAGTTTCGAACAATTATGAAAGAACATTTTTCACTTTTCCAAGTGATTATAGGGATGTTTCGTACTAGTAAAGAAAATCAAAAGAATTTGGCTCGGAATGCGACAAGGGCGCCATGTTTCTGGACATTGCGGAGCATGCATGTTTTCCTTGTGATTCCTAGGTTCTATGAGTTTTTAAGGTTCATAGCTAAATTAAACCACTTAAATTACAGTACTATCTACCTAAATTAGTTCAAATGAGTTGGCATATGCATATGCGCACAGTTTAGCTAAGAAACCCAAATTCACTCAGCCATTTTGCTCACTGCAGTATATGGGGCCCATTCATACAAATAACTTTGAATGCTGACCGTTTGATCAATTATTTGATGTATTTAGACGAATTTGAAATATTTATTTATTTTTTATGAGGGCCACGGCTAGTAGCCAGCACCATCTCAATTTTCTTTTTCATCTATCCGCCACCGTACTAGACTCCGACCTTTCTTCACAAGCTGTACACGCCGCCATCCCATCGCATTCGATGCGTGCTGCTTTTCGAGCCTTCCTTTTAATACTACTATGGAGGTGAGCCAAGCGCGATTCAGCACTAAATTTTCACGTGATATTGGCGGGATCTTCTAGTTCAATATTTTAGAGGATTATTGGTGGGACCCTCCCTTCTACCTTTCCCAAAATTTAACCCTTCCTTCACTTCTCACTTCTCGGCAAATGCTAGCTACCTCCGTACTGACGGGGCCTCTCGCTCGCCCGCCGACTCCACAATCCATCTCACATCATCCTCTATCCCATAACTCCTTAGCCGAGTTCTAGGTTGCCAGAGTCTACTCAGTGACGCCGTTATCCATGCTACCATCATTGCTTCATCGCATCTGCTTCCCCCACTCAGAGTGTCAGCTTCCCCACCACCACAACTGAGAGATGCGTACGCCACGTGAACCCCTCACCAGGGCGATGGTTAGAGCTCCGTACAACCTAGACAAAGGTTTGTGCACACTTCCTATGCCCGCTTTTCTTGCACTTTACTACTACTTCCGAATGTAGTTCATCTCTTCCTTGTTGTGCCTTCTCGTTACCAATTATTTATAATGCATGCTAGTTGCAGTACTGCGAGATCGGTTCAAAGAGAAAAGAAGGCAAATGCTAGTGATCAAGCCAAATTATAATGCATGCTAGTTGCAGTATCTCGCACTAGTACGAAGCCTCGCCAGCCCAATGATAACCCCCAACAATCCTCCCTAGACAATGGTTTGCCTCCATTTTTCATATATGCGCGTTGTCGTTATGCATTTTATTTTCGAGAGTAGTTCAGCCTTTGCTTGCCATGTCTTGTCATACTAGTATATATTTTTTGTAAGGCATGGAAGATGATGTACTGCCGAAACATGCCCTGTCTTGCCAATGAATCCTGAAGAGTTTTGGACATGCGGATCTAGCCCCGCTCGACACAACACAACTGGTACAGAAACATGGCCTAGTCGAGTACCCTAATCATGGCTATTTGTTGCATCTTGCTTGTGTTATTTACTGATTGATTTGCTGCATTGCAATTTGCAGAAGCAAGTACATGATCATGTCCCTGCCAAGGAGGTTCGCAGCACAGATATTCAACGTGCTAGTGATACAGCCATTTGTACGAACCAAACAGAAGTATGGTGCATGGACAAAGCTAAGATTAGGCTTCTCCAAAAGGATTTGGACACCGCCACTTGGCGGATCAGAGAATTGAACCGAGGATGGATTTCTACTATTGAAGATGGCCTTGATGCTGCCGCTGATCTTCAGAAGTTAGTCGCTAAAAATCGTGTTCCCAATTCGGCTGATGCAGATGTCAATGAGATCAACGTGACGGTTTTGGAACAGGTGAAAGCACGAGTAGAGATTCTCCGCGCATCTTTGCAGGCAGATGATTTTCGAAGGGTGATGAAACAGCCACCATGCAAATAGATTGTTATTTCGAATAATGAGGATGACTTTCCTTGTGTTGTCAGCCTGATATTTTCTTTGGCACGCTGTATGAAACTGTATTGTACCTACTTACTGCATCTGGACAATGTATCCCGGTCTCATTCTAGCCATTCGGAAAATGACAAAAAAACATTTTCCCGTGATAAACTTGAAATCTTATTTTGCACTTTCGTTTAGATCTGTAGACACATGTTTTGCCGAAAATTAACACATTACCATGAAAGGTAGTTCAAGAATGACCATGTTCATGTGCCCATTATCGTGAATAAATTCGTGCACTATATACTTGTGTGGCCCTAAAGTCAAACTTTTAGACTGCAGTAGTAGATCGAGTACAAAAATATCAACTGAGCGACAAAGCACAAGCCGAAATCACCTCTTCCACCAAGTAGTGCGCCAGAAACACCTGCCGCAATGGGCTCCTGTGTCCAAAATTCAAACGGTACTAAATTTTCATCTTGCCCTTCGGTCCAGAAACAATGCGCCAAAGGCCATTCCTAAAAATGGTTTCTCTTGTAAATTCCCACGCGCCACACAATTCAAAGTTTCAAACATACTTGTACCACCCGCGACCTTCGGGCCGAATCCCTCGAGATCACCTTGCATGACCACGCCCATGCTCCTTCTGTCCGATCTCCCCTTCACAGCCTCTCCACGGGCATGCCACCGTAGCGACCGAAGTCGTTTTACCAGCTCCCGACGCCGGCCCACACTAGATCAGCTCCTATGTACACGAGGTCCACGACGCCAGAGCCAACTTAGCAATGTCGTCGCAGCTTCGTTGGATCCACTTCCCCGACTCCACGGCATCGGATCTACTTCCTCGACCTTGTCCACGGCGCTAGAGAGATGGGGAGGCAAATCTGCTCAAGGGCGAACGGTGAGGTCGTAGCTCACCATAAGTCCGGCAAAGGCACGTGAAGGAAATCGCGTAATCGCAGTCACAAAGGTTGCCGCCATACACTTCATATGCTCTTTACGCATTTGATGTCAGAAAGTAGTTCATCGCTTGTTTCACTAGATTCTCGCACTGTGTTTTTTATCTTATACTCCGACATTTCTTCTCGAGGCATCATATAAGAATATATCTGTCATTGTTCCTTTAGAGCTTTCAACTGCTTGCTAGCACTGTACTAACTTGCTCTTCTACACACACATCGCTCTTAAATCTCATAAGATATATTTTTTACTAATGCATGTAAGGTGATTTGCGCCCGACTGATAAGGAATAACGAAAGATTAGGGAAGGTAGATAATTAAAGAATTCCAAATATGTAAGGTCGCTCGGTCCATAGAGAATTAGATCTTTCATAGCTACCACCACCAATCATGAAGTTTAGGATTCTGATGCAGAATTTTATCCTCAAGATCAACAAAAACCCCTCCCTAATCCGCATGCTTGTCCACCACCCAAGGTGCTTGCTTTGTCTTGTCATTGTGATATTTGTTTCATCTTCCATGTTTCGTACCTCAATTCCCACCAAATATTGTGCAATGTCATCTGCTTAGTTCATGCATCATATATGTTCAGCATATCTTGCCTTACTGTTCTTCTGTTATATCCGCGTCTCATTTTACATAGGACTTTGATAGATTAATGTATTGCTTATGTGTGTTAGGAATCATGTGGTTCACCTAAGACCCTTCCAGGTACCAGTAGGGAGAAAAACTATGATCAGCAAGTGTCTGATTCAGAATTGGTTTCTGTTGATGAACAATATTTCGAGGGAGACCTGACTCAGGAAGTTGGACATGTCGAGGACCTCCCTGCTAGTCTGCCCGCTTGTCCACCCCCCAAGGTGCTTGCTCTATTTTTAAATTGTGATATTTGTTTCATCTTCCATGTTTCGTACCTCAATTCCCAACAAATATTGTGCAATGCCATCTGCTTAGTTCATTCCTCATATATGTCCAGCATATCTTGCCTTATTGTTCTTCTGTTCTATCCGTGTCTCATTTTACATAGGACTTTGATAGATTAATGTATCACTTATGTGTGTCAGGAATAAGCTGGTTCACCTAAGACCCTTCTAGGTACTTGCAGGGAGAAAAACTATGATCGGCAAGTGTTTGATTCAGCATTAGTTTCTGTTGATGAACAATATTTCGAGGGAGACCTAACTCTGGAAGTTGGACCCGTCGAGGACCTCCCTACTAGTCCGCCAGCTTGTCCACCCCCCAAGGTGCTTGCTCTATTTTTTTAATTGTGATATCTGTTGCATTTTCCATGTTTTGTATTTCAATCCCACCAATATTTTGCAATGCCCTCTGCTTAGTTCATGCATCATATATATAGACACATTTTTTCCTTACTATTCTTCTGTTCCATCTACATCTCATTACATATAGAACTATAACAGATTGAAGTATTGTTTATGTGTGTCAGGAATCAGCTGGTTCAAGACACGTTCAGGTACCAAATGCGAAGCATCGACAAGCCGTCATGCTAATGCTACCGGTGGAACACAAACACACGTCATGAAATACAATAAACGAAAATTAGGAAACTCACATACGGCTAAAAAGTGTTGCCTTGGCGGCACACCACAGGTTCCAATAGTTGTAGACGCAGAAAATACAATCCCACACATTCCACAATCACCAATTGCAAATCAAGATACCCAGCAACAATTGAAAGCCGAACCAATTTTGACCTCTACTTGCCTAACTCTGCTGGCACAACACCAACAAGCCAACGATGATCACCAACCTGTTGATCAGCCCGTCGCCAAACAAGCTATCTGTTCCAAGGATTATCGATGCATGATTCCTTATATATACCGTGTAAGCTTGATGTAATGGTTGATTTGGTAGCTACACGAAGATTTAAGAAAAGGGGATCAACGGTAGAAAAAAAGCTTGAAGCTAAAATTTCTGAAATGCAATCAAGATATTGCATCAATTCTATTATGTCTGGCAAGCGAAGGCCAGAAGATCCAGAAGAATCTTCTTTTCTAGCATCCGAAATAGGCGTTTTTGTCAGGAATGATATTCCCATCTTCACATTGTTCAAGCTCCACCAACAGACCCCTGACCATTACAATTCATTACTGTAGAAGTTACATGTAATTCATGGTGCTCTGTCCCATGCATTCAAGCTTGCTCTTGGTTCTATTCTAAGTCACATAACACATCAAATGTTCCATTCTTTCTGACAGACAAAATCCAACTTCGAGATCTAGTTCTCATGGACATGTTCTCCTGTTCTTTACGCCAGCAGCGCCATAGGCTAAAGAGTAAATACTTTGATGGTAAGTCAAGCAAGGATATTCAAAGAATGACTCCTATGGAATACACTATGACTGACCAACACTGGATAGATCTTCTCGACCACTGGTTTGATCGAAAGATTACGGTATGGTTTGTGAAGACTGATACCATATCACATTCGAAATTCCTATTTGCACATCTGTATCACTAGTCTCCTTTTGTAGATGAATGCTGAAAAAACAAGAGAAACCGTGCCGCACAACGCTTAACAAACCGAACTAGATCTCGTGCATTGGTTGGCCACCCGAGCACAAAAGTAAGAATAATTAGTTTTTAATCTTCTACAGACTTTGTGTTTCTTATATTTGGACAATGTGTTCCGCCCACTTTGTAGAAAGGTGCGGTAAGTCTGCAGCAAAAATTCCAGGCATGCCAGACAAGCAAAAAAGAAGGGCCCAATCCCTCTGCTGAGAGTGTTATTGTAAGTCTTCTATTCGATTGATATTGTGTGATGACACACCCTCAGTGATTTATATGTATAGTTAGATGTGCAACACTGCCTAAACTGCTGCCCAGTTTTATTTTTAATTTAAGTAGATGATTTCCACTAGTGTGAGTTTCAGTTTTCATCTGTACAAAGAGTTGTCTTATGTATATCATGCACCTGGCGATGAAGAAACAGACAGATGTCATGTTGGCATAGTCCTTTTATTGCATGCTAGTGATAAAATTCTTATCAGTATGATCAGATAGCTATACTTTTACTACAATATATATATATATATGATGTGTACTTAGCCATGCCAACTTGTAAGTTTTGTTCATAGACAGGTTAAATGTGTTGTCTTTATGTTTCTCCGTATTAGCTTTTCCTCTCTCACCCATGCCTACCAATTGATAGCCTTAGAGATTAAATTTAATTAGGAGATGGCAAAACCTAGGAAAGATGGTCTAGAACAAACCCAAGAAGAATTCTAGAAACATTTAAAATGGTACTAAAAGGTGAAGGTAATTGTAAAAGCATGTTTCTGCGTAATGGTGGATTGTCGCCGTGCAAGTCCAAGTCCAAGTCCAAGTCCAAGTCGCTGTATTTGTCTAGTTAGGAAGAAATTGTAGCACTATGGGCTGAACAGGAAGTGCATAGACGAGCAATCAATGATATGAGACATAAAGCATTAGCAAGTGATGCGGAGTTTATGATGTTACGAGATCAGCAGAATTCTCGAGAGCCCATAGATGAAGAGACTCTTCTAAATTGAAGATGAACCCTGACAATCATAGGTGAGTACAATGGTCCTATGAAATGGTTCCTGCTACAGAGCCTGGGTTATGTTTGGGGCCATGTAACAAAAATGGTGGGAGTATTTGTTTCACATCATGATTTTATCTATTTACTGTATGCTCGATGCAGAAAAATCCTGTGCCCCAACCTCACTCTCTCAGCCTTGGATTCATGAACCTCACAAAGGTTTTTTCTTCTTTGGATAACCACCAAATTAAAAATCTCAGTCCATCGACAAATCCTACCGCCTACCCCGTTTGAATCGGAGATTATGTATCCAATTTATTTGCCAATATGGTCAGTATTTTGATGATCAGCTGATGTGAATTAGCCTTAAATTCATACCGACGGAGTACCATTAACGAAATTAAAAACTCTCAGTCGAGTGGCAAAACCTGCAGCCAACCCTATTTGAATCGGAGTTATCCAATTTTCATTATGGATGATAAGTTAATGTCACTCTCCGCCTTCAATTCCTGAATAGGGAGTACACATTTTATCCAAATATTGCTTGGACGCTAGCCAAATTCAAAATATTAGTCTACGCAATTATTATGCTCATGGATGAAGAGTTGATGTGAATCTAGGACTTGAATTCCTGGACAGATAGCATACAGTCTACTAGCTCTTTTCTATTATTATTTGGCCGATAGCCAAATTCAAAATATCAATCGAGCGACAAAATCACACACTGACATTGAAGCATTTCCTGCCCCTCCATTTCAAAAACTTTGTGGAAAAATCTCCCACCGGGAAGTAACATTTTTATTATTATTATTATTTGGCCGGTAGCCAAATTCAAAATCTCTATTGAGCGACAAAATCAAACACTAACTTTGAAGCATTTCCTGCCCCACCGTTTCAAAAACTTTGAGTCCAAATCTCCCACCGGAGAGTATCATTTTTCTATTATTATTATTTGGCTGGAAGCCAAATTAAAAATCTCTGTCGAGCGGCAAAATCAAACAACGACTTTGAAGCATTTCCCGCCACACCGTTTCAAAAACTTTGAGGCCAAATCTCCCACCAGGAAGTACCACTTTTATATTAATTATTATTTGTCCAGTACTCAAATTCAAAATCTCTGTTGAGCAGAAAAATAAGAAACCAACTTGGAAGCATTTACCGCCCCACCGTTTCAAAAACTTTGAGGCCAAATCTCCCACCGGAGAGTACCATTTTTCTATTATTATTATTTGGCCGGTAGCCAAATTCAAAATCTCTGTCGAGCGGCAAAATCAAACACTAACTTTGAAGCATTTCCCACCTCACGGTTTCAAAAACTTTGAGGCCAAATCTCCCACCGAGGAGTACCACTTTTCTATTAATTATTATTTAGCCGGTAGTCAAATTCAAAATCTCTGTCCAGCGGCCAAGTCAAAAACTGACTTTGAAGCATTTTCTGCTCCACCGTTTCAAATACATTTAGGCAAATCTCCCACCGGGGAGTACCATTTTTATATTATTATTACTTGGCCGGTTGCGAAATTCAAAATCTCTGTCGATTGGCAAAATCAAACACCGACTTTGAAGCATTTCCCGCCCCATTATTTCAAAAACTTTGAGCCAAAATCTCCCACCGGGGAATACCACTTTTCTATTATTATTATTTGGCAGGTAGCCAAATTCAAAATCTCTGTCGAGCGGCAAAATAACACACCGACTTTGAAGCATTTCGCGCCCCTCTGTTTCAAAAACTTTTGACTTTAAAATTCCCATTCTACCCATTGTTCAGACACCCTATGGGCACGCTGAAGTCGGAAACTTGGGGGCACAATTGTAATTATTTTTCTGTTCACCTCCATAGTCCCGATTCGTGCAGTTTTTCTAGCTAGCCCTCCCAAAATCCCAGGCTTCTCTCCCACACCCTCACCTCCACGACCACCACGCGCACTGCCCGGTGGCAATTCCACGGCTACCGGAGCCGCTTCATCGATGCCCACCCCATCGGATCTAGTTCACCGGGTCTCTCTACCACTCCACCAGAGTTGTGGTCTCGCTGACCGCGCCTATGGCATCGTCGACCGCCCATGCTCTGCTTCCCCATCGCTGATAGCTACCCAACCGTACCGAAGCAGCTTCACCGTTGTCCACCAGACGAGATCTAGTTCAACAAGTTCCATGTCCACTGCTCTAGACCAGCTACATGTTCATCACGATTGACTGCATCGGCATCGATCGCCCAAGATCTGCTTCCCTGACGCCAATAGCCACCGCAACCGCAGCACCCTTGGTGACCTGGACGTCACTCGCACGGTACCGATGATGCTTAGACGCCTCTCCGACCAAGGTACCCAAATCTTCAACCCGTTTTTGTTTTCTCAACGGTATAGCAGGTTCAAGCCTGTCACAGTGAACTGCATTTTTGTAATCGTACTAGTACATACAAGTCACTGGGCATGCCTGTTCTTCATGCTAGTACATACAATGTCATTAGAAATGTTGGTTTGCATTCGTTGCTCTACAAATTTCAAGTAATGCACATGTCTGTTATATTGTCATGCACATGTTCTTATCTTAGATGCTCCGTACACCAGTAATTGCCTGCTATTGTGTAGTTCTTGCAAAATGTAATGTTAGTGGAAAATATTAGTGTGGATTCCCTGCTCCATAGTTACATACTCTATCTGGTTATTCCTGAGCTAAGTTACAGCTATTATTTCCTCCCTGGCATCATTCTGCTATCCTGTAGTACCCGTTGATGGCCCAAAATATATCGAGCTTGTTGGGGAACCCCAAGAGGAAGGTATGATGAGCACAACAGCAAGTTTTCCCTCAGTTATGAAACCAAGGTTATCGAACCAGTAGGAGCAAGGAAACACCTCCAAGGTGTTGTTTCCAACTTGGAATCCTGTACAACACAACCACAGAACTTTGCCCCCAACTTACAGTGAGGTTGTCAATCTCACCGGTTTTGCTAAAAACAAAGGATTAAACGTATTGTGTGGAAGATAGTAATAGCTTGCAGAAAGTAAACAGAAAACAGTAAATAGTTGTAGATTGATGGTAAAGAAAGGACCAAGGTCCATAGTTCACTAGTGGTGATTCTCCTTAAGATAGATGACATGTTGGGTGAACAAATTACAACGGGGCAATTGACAAACATCGAGAAAGCATACATGCATATACTAATCATCTTGACTCCTATGAGATTTGATTGGGCATTACAACATTATACATAGACTGTAATCCAACTGCATCTATGACTAATAATCCACATTGAGGTTATCATCTGAACCCCCTCTAGTATTAAATTTCAAGCAACAGATAATTGCATTGCATTGCGTGTAAAGTAAACAATACGATTGTTCTATGAATAAAGGATTGTTGTTTTCTCGCTCGTAGCAACAACACATCTAGTACCTTAGAGATTTCTGTCACTTCCTCAGATTCCTAGAGGCATGAACCCACTATCGAGCATAAATACTCCCTCTTGGAGTTGCTAGCATCTACTCGGCCAAGATATCTACTAACAACGGAGAGCATGCAAGATGACAAATAACAAAGACATGATAGAATTAATAATCAATCTGCAATAGCATCTCAATATCCATCGGATCCCCGCAAACACAACATGTATGATTACAAATAGATGATATTGATCATGAATAGAGCTCACAAGATCTAAACATGTTAGCACAAAGGAGAAGAACCAACCATCTAGCTACTGCATGGACCGGTGTCCAGGGATGAACTACTACGCATCACACCGGATGCAGTCATGGTAATGAAGAAGGCCTCCAAGGTGAATTCTCCCCTCCGGTAGGGTGCCGGGAAGAACTTAAGATCCCTCTTGATCTAGGGATGGAGATGATGGCGGCTATAGACTCTTTCGTGGAATTTTGATCGGGTACTTAGGGTTTCTGTATCGGAGGCATCTTATAGGCGAAAGGGGATGCCCTAGGCGGCCGCACCACCCCCTGCCGCGGGCCAGTCCTGGCCGCATGGCCAGGTGGTGTGGCTGGCCCCTGGCCCCTCTCCATCTCATATTCTGGCTCCGTGTCCCCTCGGTGAAATATTGACTTTGGCTTTTGTCCCGTCCAATTCCGAGAATATTCATTTTCTGGCTTTCCTGGAACTAAAAACAGCAAAAAACAGGCAGCTAGCACTGTGGCATCTTGTTAATAGGTTAGTCCAAGAAAGTGTATAAAAATACTCCAAAGTGTGGACAAAACATAAGAAAGTAGATATAAAACAAGCATGGAACATCAAAAATTATAGATATGTTAGCAACGTATCAACATCCCCAAGCTTAACTCCTGCTCGTTCTTGAGTAGGTAAGTCATAAAAAGAAAATTAATTTTTGAGGTGACATGCACCATCATAAACTTGATCAAAGTATTTGTAAAACATTGATAGCTGGTATCATAGTACTTCAACATAGCATGAAAGATATAGTTCTAACAATAAGACATAGCAACTATGTTGTTACATGAAAATGCACAAACAAAAGATTCATGAATAACAATGCTTTGCAAGACGTTTGTTTGTTTCACATAAACAAAACATAATGAGAATGGTATTTAGCTTGTCCCTCATAGTGTAGCAAACATAAATGCATAGGACACCTTCAAAGTTCATAAGGGTGACTAGATACAAATAGTTCAAGAACAAGCAATATCAAAGTTATGCATCAATCAATAAGTCTTGGGAAAATGCACATTAAACTAAGAATGGCCAGTATGCTCTCTCAATAGGTGCATAAAGATAGAAGATGGAGACTCAACATAAAAGTAAAAGAAAGGCCTTCATAGAAGGAAGAAGGGATTCAAGTCTCATAAAGAGCTTCCAAAAATTATGGTACTTATTAGCTTTTAGCTGTCATTACCCCTATCATAAGCATCTTGAAGTGATTAAGGTTAAAGTGAACAAACTATGGAGTATATGCTTGACAAAGTATAAGTTGGAAATCTCATGTCCCTTGAATACGAGGGCCACTCCTCATGCTACTCAAGTTTAGTTACCGTTAAGTTCTTGTCATAGTAAGTACATGTGTATCATAGAGAACCGCCAACGGGGTACCCCTTGCCCGATGATACGTAAGAATCCCCATATCAAAATGACAAGGCAAGCAGACAACGAGCATCTCAGCAATCTTCTTATTTACCATGGGAAAATGGTGCTTTTTTCTCTCTTTCCTTTTTTCTCATTTTTTTTCTTTTTATCTTTTTCTCAATCTCTATCTCTTTTTTATAAGAAGAATGCTTCACAGATTGCTCAAAATGGGGGATATTGAAAGAGCATGTGGGCCCCCATGTGTGATTTTGGTAATTAATGACAATATTTATGGACTAATGTGTGTATTAAGTTGTACTTGTAGGAATTGTCCATTGGCATCTCTTGGAACATGTGTTGGCTTCAAGGTCGATGAAATGAAGAAGAAGAAGAAGAAGAAGATGCGTTGTGGAAGCTCAATATGCGCCATTCCTAGAAGATCTCATGTTTGGTGCTTGCCATCCTCGGTGTTTATGGATCGATGAAGACAAGGCCAAAGGATGCTCAAGGCAAAGGTATTCTTGATAGGTTTTCCCCTTTACCGGTCTCGTTTTGACCGGGTTTAGGATAGACAGCCGTACTATCAAGAGAGGCTCTCGAGTGAGTAAATCGATCATATCATTCGGAGAGAGCTCAAACCTTTGCATACTTGCATCATCATATTTGGTTGTTTATTTGTCTTATCCATTTGAGGATATAGAGCTTGTGGTATTCTTAATAACAAGCTCTTGCTCATCAAAATCGGATCTCCCTTTGATATCTTGTTGCGATTTTGATCTTTGAGGTTTTCCGGATGCTCACCGAGTGAGGTATCTCACATTATACTACTTGATACTTTCTCACTTGGTGATATCCAATATTTCCTCTTGTCGTCCTCTTTCCAATGCATTTGGATTCGGGTCAATCAGAGTCTCCTAGCAAAAGTTATCGCCGTTGGAGTATTTGCCTTTGTTTTATTTAAAAAGAAAAGGAAAGTTTTGTCTCTGGGCCGAGCGATAGTACCAGGCCGCTACCACCCGCGCGCGTCGCCCAATCTCCTTCGCTTCCAACCTCGCTCGCTGCTTCCTGCTGCTGCTTCACTCGCCTTGGTGGGCTATCATCCGGTAGTACCGGTCCCATCCGGTACTACCGGGCCTGGACGGGAAAAACGCCCAAACGGGCAGAAATCCGGCCCCTCTATAAATAGCCTCTTTCTCTCTTTTTACTAGTTGCTTCTTCTCCCTCTTTCTTCAAGCTTTTGCCTTATTGCTTTGACTCATCTCTAGCTTGATTTAATCTTTCCCCTAAAATGATTCTTGCCAATATTTGAGAGGAAGATTGAGGGGATCTAGATCTACAATTTGACCAAAACAAATCACCTCTTTATGGAGTGAATATTTTGGGATTTAGATCTTGGGGGATTTTGTGTTCCTCTTTGTGTTATTCCTCACTTGTTCCCCCAATTGCTTTAGTAGCATTGTTGGAACTTGAGATTGAAGTATTGGAGCATCTTTGTGGTGTTCTTGGCTTTTGCATTTGGTGCATCAGTGTGTGTTCTCTCCGGAGGATTTGTTCGGTGATATTCATTGAAGCTTGTCCCTCTTGGGTTCTTGGAACCCTAGATGGTTGTGTGGCCTTTGTGGCGTGTGCTTGGGGTCTTCAATTAAGTTGTGAAGCTCCCCCAAGATTGAGGCCTTGGTGGCGATTATTGGGAGCCTCCAATTAAGTTGTGGAGATAGCCCCAATCTTGTACGGGTTCGGTGACCACCCTTAAGTGTCCCATAGTGGAACGGGTGCTTGCCCGCGTGGTGGGTGCTCAGGAGAATAGGGTGAGGCCTTTGTGGCATTGGTGGTCTTAGTACCACCCACCCCTCCAACGAGACGTACTCCCTTGTTGGGAGGAACTCGGTAAAACATCGTCGTCCCCGCGTGCCTCGGTTATCTCTATACCCGAGCTCTTTACTTATGCACTTTACATTGTGATAGCCATCGTGCTTGAAGTAATTATCTTGCTATCGCATTGTTTCTTATCTTGCTTAGCATAAGTTGTTGGTGCACATAGGTGAACCTTAGTATATCTAGGCTTTTTGCTTAACAAAAGAAAATGCTAGTTTTATTCCGCCTTTGTTAAGCCCATCTCGTAGAAGTTTTAATCGCCTATTCACCCCCTCTAGGTGACATCCGTGATCTTGCAATTGGTATCAGAGCAAGGTCTCTCACTTTTAGGATTCATCGCCTTGAAAGTAAAGATGTCGTCTAGTGGTGTAGTGCATGATTCCTATTATATATTCGATGGCACAAATTATGATATGTGGAAATCTCGCATGCTAGATTATTTTCGAGACATTCACCCATCTATTGAGGGAATTCTATATATGGGTTTATCTTCTCCTATGGATCCCCAAAATGAATCTTTAGAGGAGAAGATGAACTCTTATATAGATGCTCAAGCTACTAAAATGCTTTTACTTGTTGTGAGCAATCTAGTTAAATCTTCAATCATTCCTTATCGGATTGCTCATGAGATATGGATGAAGCTTCAAGAAAAATATGATGTGTCCAACTTTATTGAGGATGATTGTGTTCCCTCCACCTCCGGTCGTGATGAGTTATCATCTTCTACCACTTCACCAACATGTGATTTTTCACAAGGTAATGATATGTTGAGTGGTGATAGAAATTGCAATTTGGATAGTGAGCATACTATTGATAATCCTTCATCTCTATCTAGTTGCAATGGTCTATCTTTGGACTTTAACAATTGTAGCACTCAAAACTCCTCTTATGCTAGTGTTGGTAGTCCTTGCATATCATGTAGAAATGGCTTGAATAATTCACATGATGATATGCTTTCTTTGTCTTGTTGCCATGATAAAAATGTTTCTATTTCCTCTAGTTCTTGTGTTGCTAACCATGTAGAGGAAAATGAAGATTCTATGGGCCAAGACAAGGTTTTGAATGGAGCTACAAATGCAACCTCATCATCACCTTCTTCCGGTTCTCATATATGCCTTATGGCTAAGGGAACAAAGGTAACCTCATTGGACCCCATGATAATGTTGATGATTATGTTGAGAGTAATAATAATGATGATCATCTAGTTGATTATGATATTGCCTCCATTCAAGAAATGGGAGAGATTTTCTTTCCCGCTCTTCATAGAAATAAAATTGCTTCCTCCAAATTTTTTGAAATATTGACTTGTGCTATTGAAGGAAAGAAACTTACTGAGGAGTAAGAAAATATCATATTTCTAAAGAATGAACATGAGCGTGAGTATTCTAATGGGATTGCTTATCTATAAAGCTCCCTTGAAGAAGAACAAACCACCAAAGGATCTCTTGAGGAGACTTTTGCTCTAAAACTATCTAGAGTAAAAGAAAACCGTGATAGAGAACTTGTGGTGGCAAATATTCTCAAAACTAAAAATGATGAACTCATAGTTGCCCATGCTAAACTCGTTGAGGATTTTAAGCACCTCGAAAATGGATCTTGGGTCATTAAGAGTGAGCTCATCAAACTCACTAAGTCACATGAGCAACTTAAAGCTTCATATGAAAAAGTGCTTGCAAAGTTGCCCTCACCTCTTGCCATTAATAATGATGCTTGTGTTACTAACTCTATTTCTTGTGAAGCATCTATATTGAAGGAGAATGTTGAGCTAAAGGCTCAACTTGCTTTGCTAACTAGCAAATATGGGAAATTGGAAGAAAGTCATGTTAAGATCTCAAGATCACATGAGGATCTTATAGTCACCCATGATAAGCTAAAGTTAGCTCATGAGGCCATGTTGTCAAAGGTAACATCTAGTGGGCCTCATGTGGACATTAGCACTACTTCTACTCCTAATGTGATATTGCCATGTGCTAGTCCTTGTAATTCATCCACTCATACTATTGCTACGTCTTGTGATGAATTAGATTCCATGCCTTGTTACTCTAACAATGTAGCATCTACCTCCTCTAGTATTATTGTTGATACTAACCATGTAGAGGAAAACAAGAAGCTCAAGGCTGAAGTCACTTCTTTGAAGAATGACTTGAAAAAGGGTCATAAAGGGATGACCACACTCAACCACATTTTGAGTGTGCAAAAATCCCCCAATGACAAGAGTGGACTTGGATTCAACTCCAATATCAAGAACAAGTCCACTAACATGTTGAAGCAAAAGGGTAACAAGAAGAAGGGCCAAGACAAAGTCAAGTATACGGCCAACATTGTTTGCTTCAAGTGCAAGGAAGAAGGGCATCATGTTAGATCTTGCCCATTGAAGAAGAAGCCTCTTGGTGTGAAGCAACAAGGGAAGCAGCCTCAAGCTCTACCTCAAGTGGTAGATGGGCTTCTTACTAAGAGGACTACTCGAGCTCTTCCTCAAGTTGTGGCATCCCCTAAGAAGGAAGCTAGCAAGACAAGAACTTACTACATTTGTCGTGAGAAGGGGCACATTTCTTCCTCATGCACTATTGGTATCTCCTCATCCAACCCTATCATTATTGATGATGCTTATTCTCTTTTCTTATATGAGATTGGCAATGTGTTTGCCAAATTTGTTGGTGGTCAAAGTGGTGTCAAGAAAAGAATCATTTGGGTTGCCAAGACTATTGTGACTAACTTCTTAGGACCCAACTTGGTTGGGGACCAACAAGCCAAAACTTGATCAATAGGTGATTTTTGGGAGGACAATGGAGACTTGGTTTCATTATGAAGAATTGAGGGATCTTCATCTATTAATTGTCAAGCCAAGTCATGTGGATTATATTGCCTCTATATTATTTCCAATGTTCCTCCTTGCGGTAACATATGCTTAACTCATTACATTGAAAGTTACTCGCCCCTTGTGCATGTGTTGGTTTTGTACCTTGCATGTTTGTTGTATATGTTGTGCTTACCATGTTCTTATCTTGAGTTATCAAGTATATTTGTGTTTATTGGTTTGCACACCATGTATGATTGTTTCTTGTGTTGGAGCTATTGTTGAATTTTATTTGGTATCTTATTTAGCTCATGTGAGAGATTAATGGACTATCCCATTTTGGGGGAGTGTTATGCTTTGGCATTTCACAATCCTAAAAATGTGTGTACATGATAAATACCACCTAGTAGTGATTTAGCAATATTGTCTTGTCTCTATGTGGTATGATTCTCATGAGAAATTTAAGTTCTATAATGTCCATTAATTATCTCTATTTGGATTCCTTTGCCTCATGTTGAGATTTATTGTGTATCACATTATGGGGGAGTCATATGCTTAGTGCATATTACAAGCCTAGAAAACGTGAAAATTCGAGGTTGTGTCACCTAGAATTGATATTGATAATTATCTAGCTCCTATGTGACACATTTTCTCAAACAAGTTCAATGCCTTTATTTCTCTTCTTTTGGATCTTGTTTATGACAGTGTTTCGGGGTATGTGTTTCCTCATATTTGGATCCTTATATCCTCATGGAAACCATTAGCTTCAATTCACTACAATCACTAGTGATTGTGTAACCATTGGAAGCTACCAAGAATCTCCTTCGAAGCATCAAGCTTAATTCTTATAATTTGATATATGCTTCATTCTATGAATATGATCTTGGATATCCTTGTGTACTACCTCGGGAAGATTATTCCCAACACTTCTTGTCCGTGGACAATTATTACTAGATATATGGTAGAATATATTGATCATATTCACTTTGGACTTGGTTTGTTTTTGTCCTATCTTTGGCCAAGAAAATGTTTATGTTTCTCCCAAGATTTCCTTGCCTCTTATGGATCTGCTTATTTTATTCGTATCCTCTTGTGTTTTATTTGATGTAGGTTGTAGTGATGATCTCATTGTAGGTGTTCTGCGCATGAAAACAATAAAATTTACCCTACGCCCCTGAACCCCTGAACCTGCCAGGACCTATCTATTAGTAATACAGTAATGGGAGGGGCTTTTCGTGAACTTACCCTAGAAGACTGAAAAGAGTTGTCAACGCTCAGGAGAGCGTGGTTGATGTAGATGAGCCGAAGTCGACCTCAAGGTCGTGATGAAGTCCTTGCGCTCCAACGGCTCCAACGACTTGAGTGCCTCAAGTGCGACACCTCGCGGGGAGTTACACAAGTTTGGTGCCTGACGATGACTCCCGCTTCCCTGATCCAGCAACAGTTGCGGAAGTAGAGATCCTGGATCCGAATCCCGCAGCGCGACGGCGCTCCGCAGTGAAGATGTCTCTCATTCACTCAGTCCAGACTTGGGACCATGGTCACGAGAGAGAGAGAGGGAGAGAGAGAAAATATCAATTGGAGGTCCTCCCAAAAGTGAGAAGAACTTTATTGATTATTTGGTGTATTTATCTGGCCAAATACCCCCACTATATATAGGGGGAGGGGAGGTACTACCTCCCTCAAAGTCCCGGGGTGGGACTAAAGGAGAGGAGGGGGAGGGGAGGCCGCCGGCCACCTAGTGGGCCCTGTGCAGGGGGGGGGCTAGGCCCAGCTGGCCACCCCCTTGACCCTTCTCCCTCTCTCCTTTCCCTAATGGGCCCTCTCCCTCCGGGAATTGGCCCATTAAGCCTTTGACCATTTAAATTGATTTTTATCTTTATTAAATAATTATGAATAAATGATTAAATCAATATTTAACATTCATTCACATATTATTCAACCTGCATGGCTATGGAACACTTCCACCTCCACTCCGGACATCCTCCGGACTTACCGAAACCCTTCCGGTTTTCTCTCTACTATTCTTTGGTGATTATACCGATCCTATAAACACTCTATAAGCGTCGTCAAGCCCTTAACGTGATAGCCCACGGTTCGGGAACACTCTAAACATGGTCAGGACACTCCCATACCAATGATCGACAGAGGGACCTGGATGGCCATGTGACCCATGTGCGTTCCACGAAGATCTTTTGTCGTTTGAACTGGGACAGTCGTGTCTTATTCCTTTTGTCTCTCGATACTTCCATTGCCCAAGATCTGATCAATGACATCACCATGTCATATTCAATATCATTACCGAACAACGCTACTTGACTCGTTCCGACAAGTGATATCCCTGTGATCAAATCACACATTGCGCAGCTATTGGATATAACTTCTCCGAGTGGGCCCTTGAGTATCTTCCCGTCACATGGATGGACAAATCCCGCTCTTGACATATATTGCCTCTACGATTTCCTCCGAGTACCTGAACACACCTTTATAACCACTTTATCACCAAGTGGCTCTTGATGCTATCTAAGCACCTCGGGAGACAGTGATTGATATAGCCTCATGGTCTAATGAATAGTCTACGAGGATCCATTTCTAATCATCATAACTTGAAATTCGTGACATGATCGGGTCACGATGTTTAGGTTGGGTATTGGTTCATCATCTCATTCTCGGAATGAGATGACTCCATTTCCAACTGGCATAAATGCCACATGATCAGGAAACATGATCATCTGTTGACCAATGAACCAGTGACTATAGTTTCACTGGGAACCCCTGGTTGTTTGTATATCACACGTGTATTGATGTTTCCACTCAATACAGTTATAGCATGATACAAAACTTAATCATAAACTATATGAAATATGATAATAGTCCTTACTACTATTTGTCTCTAGGGCATATTTCCAACAGTCCCCCACTTGCACTAGAGTACAAATACACTAGTTGAATTTGTTCTTAATCATTGGCACCATATATCTGGTACCCTGAACATGCTTTCTCATGGAAGAGGTTGAGTCTTGGGTCTGTACTTTACAGTCCCAAATCCTTTGCAACTTACTAATGTCACCTTGATTGACATTAATACTTTATCATCACATGATAACATCTGTGTGTATGCATCATCGCTATGGCAGCAGAACGAGGCCTGATTCCAAGAGCCTACAGTGACTTTAGATCAACCTCGAGGGCTTTCTCATGGGCACTGTGCCCTGGGACACATCATTCTACGTTAAAAGCGAACTAGCCCCACCATAACATTATAGAACACTTTAGATGGTACCCTTATCTATTATTATAAATGTATTCATCAAAACACTAGTGCACTCTGTGCAACTTTCGATGTTTTTGTTCACCTCGCTTCCTACTTGACTTTAATCGGTATTTACAGGAATTCCCAACATATTCCCTTATAACATAACCCTTTATGTTTTAATATATGTCATCCTTTATGGATTTGGAAAGCATGTCTGCAGTTCTCTACCAGACACTACGGACAGACTTAACTCAACGTTCTGTGATTCAAACTTAGTCATTTTCAAACATTCCTTATTGGATCATATATTATGTTAAGTTACCATCATGGTTTTCTAAGATAGAACTATGTCTCAACATAGTGGATGATGATCATCCTTTTCTTTCTTTCAACCATTGATGTTCAACTTAATACTATTCCTAATTTGAGTTATTAAGGACTAGTTCCTTAATTAACCTCTATTCTGAAACCCTTTTCAGAATCCCTTAAGGAATACTACAAAATATCATAATAGACTTATTATAAACTTCTGCACCATATAAATCATTATTTATAAGTATTTGCGCTTTCATTCTTAACACACTTAAGAATTACTCCTATAAGCTCCCACTCAAAATATGTTTCTACATATTTGAATTTGAGACTTATATTGCTCCCACTCAAAAATATGTCATTCACATATTGTTTTAGGAAGACTTTCATAGCTCCCACTCAATTTCATGAAAATTGCATATCCACTCACTATTTTGAATAACTTCAAAATCCTTTGATCAAATATCAAACTTGGAGTTTTACCATGAGACACTAGTACTTTTACTAGTTTTAAATCCACTGGATATTAAGCACACATGAATCAAATTCATTTGAATTCGCCAATACTTGACAAATTGTGCTTTTGTCATTCACCCCCTTTTCCTACTATGGCTTTGCAGTCATTTGGGAAAATTCAAGTAACCCCTTTTACTTGTGAGATTCAGCAACGAATTGCTTTCTAATCTCAAGTGAATTTTGCTTTTAGGATTTCTCATAATTCTAGTTTACCATTATTTCCTTAGTATTTCGTAGGTATGTCATATTCCAAGAATCATGACAAATGATTCACAAATGTCTCCATACAATATATGGATTACATTTTGAATCCTACTTCATGTAGTGAAAACACTAGTGGGGAAAACACAATGATCAATATCATTGATTCTTTCCTTTTGTGAATAGAATCGTTCAGGAACGTTTTCCGTTGCGCTCCTCAACACCTTGATGTAGGGATTAGAATCCTCATCGTGTTTTTAACTATCTTCCAATTGCTCCATAATCGAGAAATATCACTTAAAGTGAGCTTTCTCAAGAATGTACCAAAGTCCAAGCAATACAAGTTTTGCTTTCCTTCTGGTTTCAGCTATGGATTTTGTATTCAAAGTTTCCAATGAATACTCTACAAGGACTTACTCGCTATTGTTTTGGTTATATCGAATAACCCCAAAACTTTCACGAATTCAAATGGTTCACTACATTCTAATTGAGTGCTAACTTATTTCTTAACTAATGGTCTCTACACTACAACGATTTGTTTGGTGCCATCTATTTACCCACTTTGATATCTAATATCCCATTGTGATGCTTCGCATTTTGACGTTTCAAAACGCTTTGCATTTCACAATTACTTTTATGCCATTCTTTATAAACTCGAATTTCATTACTATTGATCAAATCATAGTAATTAGATTCTCTTTTATATTTATACCCTTTGTTGATGAAACACTTTGATCAAATCAAATAGTTTCATATTCATGTTTCTTTTGGTAAACTTCTTTACACATTTAAACAATCATACAATGATAATTACCATTTTCGTTAAAACACAATACATCGAATATGTATTTAATTTTAACAATTCATTAAACACTTTGTATTTAAGTAATACTCGGTGTTCAAGTTATTTTGCCGAACTTAGGCATGATTTATATGTTATAAGAAATCGAATGACTTTCACATATTATCACATAACTTTGAAATTTAAACAATGGTTTTTCATTCCATAATGAAATATCATTTAAGTTGGGTATTTTTAAGCATTTCGATATTTTACAAATGTTCATGCATTATCAATTAGTGTCAAAAAACAAGGATAATTCACACATAATCAAACAAGATATGAACACGAATAGAAATCATTCATAAAAGTAGAACAATTGTTTGTTACAAACTGATATGAATAACCGTCTCACAAAGTGTGAGACACACTAAAGAAGTTCACAATCTTTTGATTACAATAATCATCCTAAAACATAAATTAAATGATAAATGTCGAGGGAGAGTGTCGTTGGCCATCATCATCATGCTCGCCATCAACACGCAACGTCACCTCCTCTCCAGCAAGCACCTCTCATGCAGAAGGACCTGTTTTCAGCAAAACAGAACAAGTATCAAATATACTTAACACTGCAAATGTGTTTGCAAGATTATAACATTTATAAAATTGTATATCAAATACATACCTTTGTCATCGATCACCTGAGCGATATTTGGTTCAACCAACACATTCCTGAGATGTGTCATGAACCGGTGGAACTCCATTGATTCCTTGTCGCCCCTCATAATGCAAGTCCTGAATTGTGCTTGGTATCTTGGTGGCAGCGACCGCAGCACAACGCCGTTTGCAAAAGAGCCCGTCATCCAGCTATCCAGGAAGTATGCAGGCCTCATGTACACATCATGCATGGGCTCCAAGTGGTCGTCCAGTGATGAGTTCTCCTCCATCTTAATGGAGAGGAAGTCTCCCATCAGCTCATGCTCCCATATGCATGCTTGTTCCATGAAATGTGTCCTAAGCTGTAGCATCACCGAACGAGGGTTGACATCAGCCACTAAAGGCCACAGCTCATCCACCATTCCAAAACGCATAGTAACTGAAACGAAGGTGGCCATTTCACGATGGAGATAGCGGTCTTTCCGCTGCTCTGGGGTCTCTAGGTCAATGGGCTGATCCAAATCCATCTCGTCGAGTATATAGTCGACCACATCATTCTCGCTAAGGAGAACATGGAGACGCGCAACCCATATGGAGAAATTTGATCCATCTAATCTAAGCTTCTCTCCTTCTAACCAATCAATCGTCAACAGGAAAGGTAGCATCTACATTTATAATTGCAAAAAGGAATTTAGACTAAGTTTATAATTAAATGAGTTAATAATAACTCCACTCAGAAACACCTATCCCCATAAGGGTTCCTAGTGATAACATGACCCCTATCAGCCACATCTCCCCTGATTAACACGGCCATCAATGTGGGTTCAAGGGTGGACGCTAAACGTCGGTCACATCATTCATGCGACTCGTTCTCAATCCTTCGACCATCCGTGTTCCAAGGCCACGCTTCTATGGCATCCTAGGCTCGCCAACTCAACCTTAGTGTATTCGCTGTGCAACATGGCTTACACCCACTGTATGCGAATATAGATATGTCTGACACCCAGTCACCCTGGGTCGCCTCATACCGAAGAACTTTCTTGGTGGTGCACACTAAGGGGGAACACAATCATTGGTAACTTTAACAGGGATCATATTACTAGGCTACCGTCGAGTATCTAATACTAGCACACAATAAGATATACAAACAATAACATTGAATGTAAATGCGATGTGATATGGTCCTTCACGTCGTGATCTCCATCCGTCGTCACTGGATTCCGGCGCCGTAGACACTAGGGTACTGGTGTCATTCCGGTGTGGTAGTTTGTCACTTCTGTGACTATCTACTACTACGTAGCAAAAGGTAATCATTTTACCTTTGCCACAACCATATCACAAAGCAACGCCCCCCTGCAAAACAAAGTTAGACGCTTCTACTTTATCTTTGCATGTTTTACGTGGCTGAATGGGCTTTAGCACAAGAACCATTCTTACCTACGAACTTTTAGCACAACGCTGATCAAGTAGTTGTCTCTACTACACCCCTTTCGGGGCCCTCCGTTGCAAATGGTATACCAACTAATGCGAGAGAGACAGACACCCCCCTAAGCCACTTTATACGGTACAAGCCATATGACAAGCATGGACCAGTCTCGCAAATGAAAGTGTAAAGTCGGTTGGGGGCCGCTTCATCAAGCATTACTGCGGTATACACAAGTACACGTGGGAGGGTAACAACTAAAAGATCAATGCCCACACGCTACATCTCGTGTGTTCTACCAGTACTAGCATTACTACGCATAGATCTAGCTCTGATGCCACTATAGGGGTTCCGCGCATGAAAACAATTAAATTTTACCCTACGCCCCTGAACCCCTGAAGCTGCCATGACCTATCTATTAGTAATACGGTAACGGGAGGGGCTTTTCGCAAACTTACCCTTGAAGACCGAAAAGCGTTGTCAACGCTTAGGAGAGCGTGGTTGATGTAGACGAGCCGAAGCCGACCTCAAGGTCGTGATCAAGTACTTGTGATCCAACGGCTCCAACGGCTCCAACGACTTGAGGGCCTCAAGTTCGACACCTCACGGGGAGTTGCACACGTCTGGTGCCTGACGATGACTCCCGCTTCCCTGATCCAGCAGCAGTTGTGGAAGCAGAGCTCCCGGATCCGAATTCCGCAGCACGACGGCGCTCCACGGTGAAGATGTCTCTCGTTCGTGCAGTCCAGACTTGGGACCACGGTCACGAGAGAGAGAGGGAGAGAGCGAAAATATCAATTGGTGGTCCTCCCAAAAGTGAGAAGACCTTTATTGATTATTTGGTGTATTTATCTGGCCAAATACCCCCACTATATATAGGGGGAGGGGAGGTACTACCTCCCTAAAAGTCCCGGGGTGGGACTAAAGGAGAGGACGGGAGGGGAGGCCACCGGCCACCTAGTGGGCCCTGCACGAGGGGGTGATGTCTATGCACTTCTATTCTTGTAGACAATTGTTGGGCCTCCAAGTGCAGAGGTTTGTAGAACAGCAGCAAGTTTTCCCTTAAGTGGATCACCCAAGGTTTATCGAACTCAGGGAGGAAGTGGTCAAATGTATTCCCTCTCAAGCAACCCTGCAATCAAGATACAAGAAGTCTCTTGTGTCCCCAACACACCCAATACACTTGTCAGGTGTATAGGGGCACTAATTCAGCAAAGAGATGGTGAAATACAAGTGGTATGGATAATTATAAGTGGTAACGGTGATAAAAATAGCTTGATGGCGTGGAAGAGACTAAAGGCAAACTGAAATAAAGTTGGAAGCAAGCAAACATGTAATAGATCTAATAGCAAACGGTGTTTCAGTGCTTAGAAACCAGGCCTAGGGATCATACTTTCACTAGTGAACACTCTCATATAAATATATTCTCTTTATGATACTACTCTTAACTACTCTCCGGTTGGACACTCTAATCGATGGTAGGGCTATAACAGCACACCTCAAAGTAAGCCTTTCCCATCTAGATAACCCACACTGTCACCTTCAGCTCTAGATGGTTCCAACAAACACCACAATTTCATAGAAACATCCAACTCCAAATATAACTCATAACAAGTATTTGAAATCTCTAGCCTAAGTGCCACCATGGTGTGCACACTGTCAACTTCACGCATGGGGAGAGAAGAGATCTATTAAAGCACTTGAGTAGCAAGGTAGATCTATAGATTACAAGCTCATGATCTCAACAAGATCATGCATAGAGAGAGATGAACACATAGCTACTGGTAGAACCCTTAGCCTCGAGAGAGAACTATTCCCTCCTCATCATGGGAATCAGCAACGGTGATGGAGATGGTGGTGGAGATCGATGGAGATGGCTCCGGGGGGCACTTCCCCGTCCCGACAGGGTGCCGGAACAGAGACTTTCTGTCCCCTGAATCTCCCCTTCGGTGGTGGCGGCCCTGCGGAACTTCTCGTGGATTTCTGATTCATGACTTAGGGTTTATGCATCGGGAGGCTCTTATAGGCGAGAGGGGAGACCGAGGGTGTGCCGGAGGGGCCCACACCACCCCCTAGCACGACCTGGCTTAGCCCGCAGCACCAGGTGGTGTGGCCAGCCCCTGGCCCCTCTCCATCTCGTCTTCTAGCTCCGTGAGTCTTCCGGGAAAATATCGACTTTGGCTTTTGTACGGTCCAATTCCGAGAATATTGATTTTTAGAGTTTCCTGGAACCAAAAACAGCAGAAAACATGCAACTGGCACTGTGGAACTTGTTAATAGGTTAGTCCAAGAAAGTGTATAAAAAGTACTCCAAAGTTAGAACAAAACACAAGAAAGTAGATAAAACCAAGCATGGAACATCAAAAATTATGGATACGTTTGCAACGTATCAACATCCCCAAGCTTAACTCCTGCTCGTCCTCGAGTAGGTAAGTGATAAAGAATAATTTTTGAGGTGACATGCACCATCATAAACTTGATCAAAGTATTTGTAAAACATTGATAGCTGGGATCATAGTACTTCAACGTAGCATGAAGGACAAAGTTCTAGCAATAAGACAAAGAAACTATGTTGCAACATGAAAAGGCACAAACAAAAGATTCATGAATAACAATGCTTTGCAAGACATTTGTTTGTTTCACATAAAGAAAACATAGCATAGTAGTATTCAGCTTGTCCCTCATAGAGTAGCAAATATAAATGCATAGGACACCTTCAAAGTTCATAAGAGTGACTAGATACAAATAGTTTAAAACAAGCAATATCAAATTATGCATCAATCAACTAGTCTTGGGACAATGCACATAGAACTAAGAATGGCCACTATGCTCTCAAAGTAGGTGCATAAAGATAGAAGGTGGAGACTCAATATATAAGTGGAAGAAAGGCCTTCATAGAAGGAAGTAGGGATTCAAGTCTCATAAAGAGCTTCCAAAAATTATGGTACTTATAGCTTTCAGCTCTCATTGCCCCTATCATAAGCATCTTGAAGTGATTAAGGTTAAAGTGAACAAACTATGGTGTACATGCTTGACGAAGTATAAGTTAGAAATCTCATGTCCCTTGAATATGAGGGCCGCTCCTCATGCTACTCAAGTTTAGTCACCAGTAAGTTCTTGTCATTGTAAGTACATGTGTATCATAGAGAACCGCCAACGGGGTACCCCTTGCCCGATGATACGGAAAAATCCCCATATCAAAATGACAAGGCAAGCAGACAACGAGCATCTCAGCAATCTTCTTATTTACCATGGGAATATGGTGCTTTTTTCTCACTTTCCTCTTTTCATAATCTTTTTTTTCTTTTTCTCTTTTTTCTCAATATAGGACTCTTTTTTATAAGAAGAAGCTTCATAGACAGCTCATTATGGTTACGCTGCAGGTTTCCACCACGTCAGCATGGATTGGACCAGCGGCCCAGGCATTTCTCTAACACATATACATAACTCCATGGACTTACAAGCTCCCCTTTCATTTCACACCAACGACATCCATAGATAAAAGAGCATGATATCAACTAGGTACAAAGTACCAGTGCAATGTTGAAAGCGTTCCCCATGACAACATGGTTCTGCTAATCCCCAACAAATAAGTGCAAGCATATACAACATAGACGACACAATGGTTCAAGTTTATTAAGGGCAAGAAAATTAAAGTGTGCCATCAAGTTCGTGAGAGCTTTAATCACTAGTTTTCTCATAACAAGTTTAATTTAGAAGGTAAACAAAAACATGAATACTTGGAATAGCATATGCTAGTAGGTAGGTATGGTGGACTCTTTGGAATAACTTGGTTTAAGGAGTTGGATGCATGAGTGGAACTCATACTTGGTTATGGAGGCTAGCAAAAGACTGGGAGCGACAAACTAAGAGAGCAATAATGGCCATAATCATGCAGAGCGACAAAACATCATTGATAAAAGCTTAAAGTGATACTACAAGTTGAAAACTAAAGGATCATAAAGGCTATGGTGACTTGGGATAGTCATAACATGGTGTGATCATGCGCCAAGTCAACCCAAACAAAGCATCAAAGGAGAATACCACAATACTATGCTTTAATATGCTAAAACAACAAATGATCCTTCCAAGGCACATTAAGAAATCTCAATTGTTTATATCAATTCATGCTACAGCAAAGAATACTAAGCATAAAGCCAAAACAATATCGAGCATGGCGTGACAAAGCATAGGCCACAATCAAAAACAAGCTCTCTTTACCACTTAAGCATGAACTTTCCTACTCTTTTTCAATCCAAACCAAACTATTTGAAAACCAATGTATGAAAGAGGGGGTCCAACCAATTTATTCAGCAAAACTAAGCAAACCAAGCAAACAAAAAACCAAAATGAAAATGAAAAAGAAGACGCTCCAAGAACAACACAACTGTGCATTAAACAATAAAAATGAAGTGTTTGGAAGAAACCTGAGATTTTTATTGATGAAGAAGGGGATGCCTTGGGCATCCCCAAGCTCTGGCACTTGTACTTCTTGGATATTTCTTGGGGTGACACGCGTGGCATCCTCAAGCTTGAGCTTTAGTCCATCCTTCATCTCATTACCATTCCTTCCATACACCTGAAAGTTTTCCTTCATACAAAACTTCACACAATCTTTATTAGCAATATTAGTGCACTCAAGATATTAAGTCTTTAGGTTCAGTTCTAATACCAATAAAACTTCCATTAAAACACTAGATACTGTAGCACTTCCCTCAAAAAGCTCAATTCCCCAAAAGAACTCAAAAAGGAACCAGCAAGAAGCAAATGCAGAAAATGGAAGAAATCTGTCAAAACAGACCAGCAGGTAAAGACGAATTTTTTCGAAGAATTTCTGTTGCTCAAATCGAAAAATGTTAAACTAACGAAAGTTAGATAACAACCTGGGGAAGAAGCACAAAAATGCACGCCTCAAAAGGAAGTACAGTGATTTTACACGAATTTTTACGGTGAAGCACAGAAATCTGTTTCGGGACAGCAACTTTCCCAATCATTACTTCTCTCTCATTAGAGGTTACTCTTGGAACAAAAATAAAATAAAAAGGATAAGGAGCGGTTATTATTGAAGTAATAACTTCCAAGACTCATCTAAAACTTTTGGATTATCTCCCAATAAGTACTTTTCTTTAACGCCTTTAAGTTAGACATGATAGTTTGAGAAGATGCTCACATAAGAAATATGAATTGAAGTAAAAGAGAGCATCAAGAAGCAAATTCAAAGAACATTTAAGTCTACCCCACTTCCTATGAATAGGAATATTGTAAATAAACAAGTCATGAAAGCACAAAGCAACAAGCATACGAAAGGAAAACAAGTGCAACTTCAAGACTTTCAACATAAAGAGGGGAAACCTAATATTATTGAGATGCATAAAACCATGTTTCCCTCTCTCATAATTACTTTCAGTAGCATCATGAATAAAATTAACAATATAACTATCACATGAAACATTCTTATCATGAGCCACATGCATAAAAGAATTAATAGTCGCCACATAAGCATAGTCATTCTTATTAATTGTAGTGGGAGCAAACTCAACAAAATAGCTATCATTATTATTCTCATCACCATAATCATCAAATATAGGAGGCATATTATAGTCATAATTAATTTCCTACTCAATAGTAGGTGGACTAAAAATATAATATGCATCATTGTAATCATCATATATTGGAGGTTTGGTATCATCATAAGCAATAGAATAGCTATCTTCCAAAGCTAGGGAACTAAAAGGATCATTTTCATAAAAACTAGCTTCCCCAAGCTTAGAATTTTCCATAGCATTAGCAATAATGGTGTCCAAAGAATTCATACTAACAACATTGCTATTAGCATGCAAATGAAGTTCCATAGGTTTTTTAATTTTCTCTTCAAACACTTCATGTCCTAACTCAAGATAGATACTATAAAGCTCTCTAATTTTTTTTTATTTTCCATTAAGCCTAACTAGTGAAAACAAGAAACAAAAAGACAAAATTGCATAATCTAAAGGAAATAACTTCGATCACTCACACCGGAGGATGTGAGTACCTTTTACCTTACCTCCCCGGCAATGGTGCCAGAAAATAGCTTGATGTCTACGCACTTGTAGACAGTTGTTGGGCCTCCAAGTGCAGAGGTTTGTAGAACAGTAGCAAGTTTTCCCTTAAGTGGATCAACCAAGGTTTATCGAACTCAGGGAGGAAGTGGTCAAAGGTATTCCCTCTCAAGCAACCCTGCAATCAAGATACAAGAAGTCTCTTGTGTCCTCAACATACCCAATACACTTTTCAGGTGTATAGGTGCACTAGTTCGGCGAAGAGATAGTGAAATACAAGTGGTATGGATAATTATAAGTGGTAACGGTGATAGAAAATAGCTTGATGGCATGGAAGAGACTAAAGGCAAACTGAAATAAAGATGGAAGCAAGCAAACATGTAATAGATCTAATAGCAAACGGTGTTTCAGTGCTTAGAAACAAGGACTAGGGATCATACTTTCACTAGTGAACACTCTCATATAAATATATTCTCTTTATGATACTACTCTTAACTACTCTCCGGTTGGACACTTCTAATCGATGGTAGGGCTATAACAGCACACCTCAAAGTAAGCCTTTCCCATCTAGATAACCCCACACCGTCACCTTGAGCTCTAGATGGTTCCAACAAACATCACAATTTCATAGAAACATCAAACTCCAAATATAACTCATAACAACTATTTGAAACATCTAGCCTAAGTGCCACCATGGTGTGCACACTGTCAACTTCACACACATGGGGAGAGCAGAGATCTATTAAAGCACTTGAGTAGCAAGGTAGATCTATAGATTACAAGCTCATGATCTCATAAGATCACGCATAGAGAGAGAGATGAACACATAGCTACCGGTAGATCCCTTAGCCTCGAGAGAGAGAACTACTCCCTCCTCATCATGGGAATCAACAACGGCGATGGAGATGGTGGTGGAGATCGATGGAGATGGCTCCGGGGGCAATTCCCTGTCCCAGCAGGGTGCCGGAACAGAGACTTTCTATTGCCCGAATCTCCCCTTCGGTGGCGGCGGCGCTGCGGAACTTTTCATGGATTTCTGATTGATGACTTAGGGTTTATGCATCGGGAGGCTCTTATAGGCCATAGGGGAGACCGAGGGGGTGCCGGAGGGGCCCACACACCCCCTGGCGTGGCCTGGCCTGGCCCGCGCCACCAGGTGGTGTGGCCAGCCCCTGGCCCCTCTCCGTCTCGTCTTTTGGCTCCGTGAGTCTTCCGGTAAAATATCGACTTTGGCTTTTGTCCGGTCCAATTCCGAGAATATTGATTTTCTGACTTTCCTGGAACCAAAAACAGCAGAAAACAGGCAACTGGCACTGTGGCACTTGTTAATAGGTTAGTCCAAGAAAGTGTATAAAAAGTACTCCAAAGTTGTAACAAAACACAAGAAAGTAGATAAAACCAAGCATGGAACATCAAAAATTATGGATATGTTTGCCCGTTGTAGATTGATTGTAAAGAAAGGACCAGGGTCCATAGTTCACTAGTGGTGATTCTCCTTAATATAGATGACATGTTGGGTGAACAAATTATAGCGTGGCAATTGAAAAACATCGAGAAAGCATACATGCATATACTAATCATCTTGACTCCTATGAGATTTGATTGGGCATTACAATATTATACATAGACCGTAATCCAACTGCATCTATAACTAATAATCCACCTTGAGGTTATCATCTAAACCCCCTCCAGTATTAAGTTGCAAGCAACAGATAATTACATTAAGCATTGCGTGTAAAGTAAACAATACGATTTTTCTATGAACAAAGGATTGCTATTTTCTCCCTAGTAGCAACAACACATCTAGTACCTTAGAGATTTCTGTCACTTCCCCAGATTCCTAGAGGCATGAACCCACTATCGAGCATAAATACTCCTTGGAGTTGCTAGCATCTAGTCGGCCAAGATATCTACTAACAACAAAGAGCATGCAAGATCACAAATAACAAAGACATGATAGAATCAATTATCAATATGAAATAGCATCTCAATATCCATCGGATCCCTGCAAACACAACATGTATGATTAAAATAGATGATCTTGATCATGAACGGAGCTCACAAGATCTAAACATGGTAGCACAGAGGAGAAGAACCAACCATCTAGCTACTACATGGACCCGTAGTCCATGGATGAACTACTCACGCATCACATCGGAGGTAGTCATGGTGATGAAGAAGGCCTCCAGGGTGAATTCTCCCCTCCGGTAGGGTGCCAGGAAGAGCTTCAGATCCCTCCCGATCTAGGGATGGAGATGACAGCGGCTACAGACTCTTTCGTGGAATTTTGATCGGGTACTTAGGGTTTCTGTATCGGAGGCATCTTATAGGCGAAAGGGGAGGCCGAGGGGGTGCCCTAGGCGGCCGCACCACCCCCTGGCGCGGTCCAGGCCTGACCGCGTGGCCAGGTGGTGTGGCCGGCCCCTGGCCCCTCTCCGTCTCGTATTCTAGCTTCTTGTCCACCTCGGTGAAATATTGACTTTGGCTTTTGTCCCGTCCAATTCCGAGAATATTCATTTTCTGACTTTCCTTGAACCAAAAACAGCAGAAAACAGGCAGCTGGCACTGTGGCATCTTGTTAATAGGTTAGTCCAAGAAAGTGTACGAAAATACTCCAAAGTGTGGACAAAACATAAGAAAGTAGATATAAAACAAGCATGGAACATCAAAAATTATAGATACGTTAGCAACGTTTCACCCGTTCAAACTCTTCGTACTAGTTCGATTATAATTGTGTTGTTGCCATCTGGTTCTTCAAAAGCTGCAACACTAACTATTTTCTTTTTCTTTGCGTAGAGCTCAAAAAGGCAACACTAAACATGTTGGTTTGTACAGCCTACAGGTCCACCAGCGATGCTATTATATATTTTCTGTATCTGATGCTAGTCCATCCTAATCAACAGCATAATTATTCTTTACTATATAGTTCATTCGTGTTTTCCATTCCTACTCGACAAGTTCTGGTATGTTGTGGTTATAATTTCTATGTGGTTCATTCTTAGCTACGACAGTAACTGCATGCCATTGTGTAGCTCACCGCAAATTCCGAGTCATCCAACACCTCTTGCATTCCAGGAGATACCATTGCTTCCATATATATTTGCTGAAATGACCTGGCTAGTTTATACTGAAATTCTAAGAAACACTTTGCTTTTTAGGTTGAACAGTGAGCTAAAAATCCCACTATAATTTTTATATTATATTATATCAAAGGTATATACAAAGGTCTATATGGCTGGAAGATGAAGAAAGAAAGAAAGAACAATAAACACTTTATTGGATTGCTCATTTCATTGTTGGCATACTTGTCTAATGTTTGTTTGTCATGTTCTATAGGTTCACAAGCCATACCATTATATCTCGTATCTGGTTCTGGTTCGTCCAAGGCAACGACATAACTATCCTCTACTATATAGTTCATTCATGGTTTGCATTCCTGCTCTACAAGTTCATATTATGCAGTTATAATTCCTATCTGGTTCATTCTTAGGTATGAGTAGTTTGTCTTGTTTGCTGTATTAACTTGTTATTACTTAGTTTCAGACTGCAATTATTGCTATCTCCACCAAAGAGGGGACTGCAAGATCATGTCTCAAGGTGGTTTTCCAATGTAGTTGTCACACTCAAAGGGAGATGCAGTTGATGGATTGAGAAAGCAAATTGAGGACTCTGATATCAACTTGATTGGCAACTGAAATGCTGAATTTTCTTTCCCTTTTGTTCATATTATGTAATATGTTTAAGAAGTTTGCAGCTGATGTAATATCTAGATAACTCGCATAGGCCATGTAGGCATTTAGTTGACACCATCCACGAATGGCGGTACCATAACTGCGCCAGCTAGGTCGATTAGGTAACTGTATATGGTTTTGTTATTTGCCCTTCTTGTATTGCACCTTCCATGAATAGTAAAAGATGCTCGCTAATTATACTTCTTTTATGATATTTGCATGGGCTTCAGAATTACCAAACCAGTAACGGTAACTGGATAGAACAGTAACAGGCCAAAACACTAACAGGCCAAAACAGCAACATGCCAGAACAAGAACATGCCAGAATAGTAACAGGCCAAAACAGTAACAAGCCAAAACAGTAACAGTCTAAAACAGTAACAAGCTAAAATAGAAACTAGCCAAAACAGTAGCAGGCCAAAACACTAGCAGACCAGAATAGTGGCAACCCAGCATAATAACATGCCAAAACATTAATAGACCAGAAAAGCAACATGCTAGAACAGTAACAGGCATGAACAGTAGTAGGCCAGAACAGCGGCAACCAGCACAGTAATGGGCCAGAACAGTAAAGGACCGCAACAGTAATGGACATGAATAGTAGACGGCCAGAATAGTAATGAGCCAGAATAGTAAAAGGGCAGAACAGTATCGGACCTTCTCAAAAGTGGGCCATTCGTAGGCAGCCTAGGATGAGCTGTGCAAACAGTGGCGGGCTGACCGTGGGCCTTAACAGTATCAGGCCTACTTAACGTAGGCTGTTAATGGACCGCACAATATTCGAACAGTGTGGGCTTCTGTAGGATGAAACAATAACGGGCCTGATATTCGTGGGCCACTGCTGGTCGCATCTTTTGGGCCCATTTCCAATAGTGTAGGACAAAATAGTAACGGGCCATAATCTTATTGGGCTCCCCGAATGGGCCGGCCCACTTAATTATTAGCAGGCCTTGGCTAGGCCTGGCTTCTACCACGGTTTATGTGGCCGTTAACAGCGGTAACTGGGCGTTAACGGTGTTTGTCACGTGGCATTTTTCATGACGTCAGTACTCAACGCGGCTGGCGAACAGATCTACATGATGTCTACGCACGCTTCTATTCTTGTAGACAGTGTTGGGCCTCCAAGTGCAGAGGTTTGTAGAACAGCAGCAAGTTTCCCTTAAGTGGATCACCCAAGGTTTATCCAACTCAAGGAGGAAGTGGTTAAAGGTATCCCCCTCAAGCAACCCTGCAATCAAGATACAAGAAGTCTCTTGTGTCCCCAACACACCCAATACACTTGTCAGGTGTATAGGTGCACTAGTTCGGCGAAGAGATAGTGAAATACAAGTAATATGGATGATTATAAGTGGTAATTGCAATCTGAAATAATAGTGGCAGCAAGCAAACATGTAATAGGACTGATTGTAAATGGTGTTTTAATGCTTAGACACAAGGCCTAGGGATCATACTTTCACTAGTGGACACTCTCATATAAATATCTTTCATTATGCTACTCTGAACTACTCTCCGGTTGGACGATGTAGGGCTATAATAGCACACCTTAAAGTTCGCATTCCCTATCTAGATAACCCCTCAGTACCACCTTAAGCGCTAGATGGTTCCAACAAACACCACAATCTCATAGAGACATCCAACTCAAATTATACTCATGATAAGTATTTATATAACCTTAGTCAAAGTGCCACATGGTGTGCACACTGTCAACTTCACACATGTGGGGATAAGCAGAGATTAATTAAAGCACTTAAGTAGTAGAATAGATCTATATATTACAAAGCTCATGATCTCAATAAGATCACGCATAGAGAGAGAGATGAACACATAGCTACTTGTAGAGCCCTTAGCCTCGAGAGATAACTACTCCCTCCTCATCATGGGAGTAAGAAACAGTGATGGAGATGGCGGTGGAGTCGATGGAGATGGCTCCGGGGGCACTTCCCCATCCCGGCAGGGTGCCGGAATAGAGACTTTTGTCCCCCGAATCTCCTCTTCGGTGGCGGCGGCGCTGCAGAACTTTTTGTGGAATTCTGATCTGGTACTTAGGGTTTTCGTCCTGGGGGAATATATAGGCAAAGAGGCGATGCCAGAGGTGGGCAAGGGTGGCCACACCACCTGGTGGCGTGGCCAGGGTGACCCGCGCCACCCTAGGGTGTGCATGCCTCCTAGCTCCCCTCCGTCTCCCTTTTAGACTCCGTGTCGTGTCAGGAAAAATAGGAACTTTAGGCTTTGTTTCGTCCAATTATGAGAATATGTCTTTACTAGCTGTTCTGAACCCAAAAACAGCAGAAAACAGGCAACTGGCACTGTGGCATCTTGTCAATAGGTTAGTTCTAGAAAATGTATAAAAATGCCTCAAAGTGTAGACAAAACATAAGATAGTTGATACAAAACAAGCATGGAGCATCAAAAGTTATAGATATGTTTACAACGTATCAAGCATCCCCAAGCTTAACTCCTGCTCGTCCTCGAGTAGGTAAGTGATAAAAAGAATAATTTTTGAGGTGACATGCACCATCACGATCTTGATCAAGGTATTGTAAAACATTGATAGCTGGGATCATAGTACTCTAAAGATGAACATGAAAGATAGAGTTCTAACAATAAGACATAGCAACTATGTTGTAACATGAAAAGGTACAAACAAAAGATCATGAATAAAAGTGCATTAAAAGACGTTTTTTGTTTCACATATAGAAAACATAATAAAAGTGGTATTCGGCTTGTCCCTCATGGTATAGCAAAACATAAATGCATATCACACCTTCAAAGTTCATAAGGGTGACTAGATACAAATAATTTAAGAGCAAGTAGTATCAAAGTTATGAATCAATCAACAAGTTTTGGAACAATGCACATTAAACTAAGAATGACCACTATGCTCTCTCAATAGGTGCATAAAGATAGAAGATGGAGACTCAACATAAAAGTAAAAAAGAAAGGCCCTTCATAAGTGGGAAGCAGGGATTTCAAGTTTCATAAAGATTATGGTACTTATTAGCTTTCATCTCTCATTACCCCTATCATAAGCATCTTTAGGTGATTAAGGTTAAAGTGAACAAATATGAGGATATGCTTGACAAGTTATAAGTCGAAAATCTCATTCCCCTTGCCTACGAGTACCGGACCTCATGCTACTTAACTTTAGTCACAAGTAAGTTGCGGTGAACCAGCATACCACTTCATGATGTAGTACACTTTAGTCGTTAACATAACACCAATGAAACACGGTTCACTAGTATTACATCCCTCAGAGTGGTACAACAGAAACACATCAGGTCCAAGACATGACTATAGATTACAACTCGACTCTTTACAAAAGATCCAGAGAACACTCTAGGTTAAAGAGAGAGAAAGAACTTCATACAAAGAAGAACCAGAAATATCTAGTAACTAAGACTAGCATGTAAACTATTTGGCTTGCCATTGATGCTATTGCAATGCTCTATAGAAATAGGGTTTATGACTAGAGAATCTACTCCTATCTAAACTGACACTTTAACTTCACTTTTGCTGATGTATATGTTGACTTCATTGACTTTATTGAAGAACTTGTGTTGTCGATGATGGTTTCTTGAGCAGAAATTGATATTGACATCGTCTTCAATGGCTTAGAACCTAGCAAGGGTTAAGAAGGTATGGTTGAGTACGAGCGTACTCAGCAAGTTCACTAAAGATGAGTGTATGATGCACTATCTCTACAGCCACAGACCAGAGGTCGTAGGCGATGTAGGTTTTCATAAACATTTCTTCAAAGGTTGCTTTTATTCTGAAAACTATGTCTGACAGCCTTCACAGGTTGACCAGAACTGCATGGAGTTCCTTTCCTGCCGTGTCTGTAGCTCCTTCCCGGAACAGGGAGTAACATGTCACAATTCTTACACTCTGCAGAGGTGCGTCACTTTTCCCACAAGAGACCATAAGCTTTGTTGCACAACCAGGAGTATGTCCCCGTTCAAACTTCCTTGGTTTGAGGCCCAACTTACGATCCAAGCCAATCGCTGCCCTCTCTGCGACCCCATATGTCTGCACGATCCTCCGGGGCTGACTACACCTCCGTTAAGCCTCCAACTAGGGCAAGCTATAACCATGGTAAGTTCCCGAAGACTCTATAAGCAGCTCTGACTGGCGGTCACCATCAGCTATGGTGAACTCTGACCCAGATAGCTATGCATAGATAATATAGACACCTGGATCATGGGGAACTAAGGGGTCCCACCCATGTGCTGGATTCTTTGGAACTCCATGAGAAATCAACAGCCTCACGATAAGGTCATCTTGCCTCCATATGAAAGGGAGAAGATACAGCTTACTTCTCAGTCCCGTTCCAAATCTCATGGTTGACGCATAATATATGGCGCTAGAATCACTGGAGACATTGGTTGTTAAGTCCTATACGCTACATTACTGTACAATGGCGTTTCCATTGCCAGTTTTGATAGATTAGCTGATCACCCTGGATCAGTAACCAATATTTCCAGTTAATTACGAAAATAGTGTTTTCGACCTGTTTGAAATGCAGGTGATGGCACAGTTGATTTACAAGCATAGAAAATAATCAAAGGACATGAGCAAGTTGTGAACTTGCCTTTTGCGATTGCAAGATTATGCACTCATGGTCTTCGACACAATAAAATATCCAATATCTGTAAACAGCATCATTGGTCCGGTAAGGACTAATGTATAAAGAAGCAAGATGCAACGATGCATAAGTAATGTAATGCAATTTGATAAACGTGAATCCCCAGAATAATCGTATTTGATCTAGGGTTTGGAGTTTGTGATGAGTTCTTAGGAATGTGTTGCACTTTTATATCATCTTCACACTTGTGCTTGATATTAAGGCTTGTGAGAGTGTGTGAAACAACAAGTAAATACAACAAGTAATATGCAATAGTAAAGCACTCAAATGATATAGTATCTGAAATACTTCTTAAACCAGATTAAGATTCCATTAGAGTTTTTAAACAGGTTTTCAAGGATTACTTTTAATGATTCTTAAAAGAATAACTTTTGACGAAAACTACTTTTATAAAGTAAAAAGTATTCAAACTTAAAGTTAAGACTTTAAGGTTTTCTTATTAGCTAAGATTATTAAAAAGGAAGACATTACTACATTAAACAATCATAGTATAAGTGAATAGGGTTCTTGTGATGAACATTATACTATTTTAGTTGATTTTATAATTGATAAAATCTTTTTAAGAAAATGAAAATATCCTTAATTTGAGATGATAGTTTTAGCAGATATATTTTAAAATGGTTTGATCTATTTTAACTTCACTTAAACATTAATTGACTTGTTATTACATTTTTAGACTTTAAACAATAATACTAAAGGCATTAGTAAAGGTTTATATATTTTCAAAGAATTAAAATAAAAGAAAAGGGTTTAAATAAGATTTGGTATACCTTTACCTTTTATTTTACTTCAAAAATATGAGTTGATATTTTTAGTGTGTAGATTTCATTTTTGTTATCATTTTGGTAAATTATAAGTATTTTTGTGAATTTTAAATAACAAGATATGATTTTTATAAGTTTATTCACTTTATAAATATTAAATAAATAATAAATATTGGTTAAGTGATACAAAAATATTTTAAACAAGTTTTTAAATGTAGATTTTGTTTTTATAAGCATTTTGGTATATTATTTATATTTTTCTTATTTACTAATATTAAAATATGAATTTTTAAAGTTTTATTACTTATAAAATCTTTATTAAATAATAATTATTTAAATAATTAACACAATAATATTTGTTAATAAGGTTAAATTATAGATTTTATTGTACTAAGCATTTTGATATATAATATGTATTTTTTTCAATTATAAAACAAAAGATATTCCATTTTTAAGATTTAACTATTTTCCTAAATTCCTAAAATGTATTTATATTTAAACTTATATTGTTTTATCTAAATAGCTAAACAGGAAATCCTTTTTACACCAGGACTCAACTAGCCCCAGCCCCTGACCAGTGGGGTCAGGGCCACGTCGGCAGACAAATGGGCATTGACTGAGTCAAACTTATTGACTGGGCTGGGGTGACGTCAGCACGACGTCATCGTGACGTCACCCAGAGATGTTCTTCACAGATCGATGATGACACGGACGGCGACGAACCTCGTTAGAGTCGAGGAAGAAGACGTCGTGGGGCTCCATCCAGCGAACCCTGGTTCAATTCCTCGAGCTAGAAGACCTAGAAGATCATGGCGGAGCTCCCGCACTACTCTTTCGGTCACGGGGTGGCTCGGAGCGACGATGACGAGCGGCGTCTGGGAGGCTAGGGTTTCGACCCCCTTTCTGTGGAGAAGGTGAGAGAGGTAGGCAAGAGAGAGAGGGAGTGAGAAGATGAGGATGAAGAGACGTGGAGCGCTGGTTCTTATCCTCTATCTAGGTTGGTGAGCGGTGGGGATTGCGGCGGCGCTGATCGACGGCACCGGCGACGCTAGACAGCTGCTTGTCATCGTGAGCGAAGACGATGATGATGTTAGGAGGCCGAAGGGGTACGGGCCGGGTGTTGGGCCGGACAGGCTGTTGCTGGGCTGCATACTGGCGATCGAAAAGAAAGAGTACCGCAGCGCCGAGCGGTAGATAGACACAGAGGAAGCTCTGGGCTGGCCTGCTGGCTCCGCTAGGTCTCTTTTTTTTCTGTTTTCTTTTTCTATTTACTGTTTTAGCAAAATTTCTTCAAATAGGTTTTTCTCAAGTTTCAAATTCTTCAAAATGTTTCTGAGGTATTTAAAATATTATAGGATATCATTGTAGGTGTTTGGTTCTATTTTTTTCTAGTAATCATACAAATCCTATTTATTTATGAGATGTGGATGAGAAAACTCATTAACAATATAAAGTTTAAGATTCTTTTTCTTATTTAAAAACTTTCTTTAAACTATGATTTTATTTCTCTATTAACATTTGTGGTGGTGTCTAATGGTTATAAATTTCCTTTCTACAATATACCATGAACTTATTATAGGATTTAATAATTCATTTTCAATTAGAGACATGGATGATTATTAAGACTATAGATGAATATTTAGGTTTAAGGTAATAAGGTGGACACGACTTCCATTTATAAGCACTCATCTGGTTCTCTAATTAACTCTAGGAAGCTTTAATTGTCCAAGAGGTATTGTTCAATGGTTACTTAGGAATAGGAGATGGTTTCACTATCCATTTGATTCTAGGGTTTTGAATAATACAGTAGACATGGGTCTTGTCATGGCTGGATGTTTAGCTAGCTAAAGGTTTCTAAAGAATTCCTATCCTTACACTTCACTAAGGTTGGATCCTAGTTAAGGAATTCCTTTCCTAAATATACTCCATATAAATATCCCTTATCTTATTCACAAAGATTACATCTTCCTGAATAAGACAATCATCTGACTCCACCATATCCATCATCATATGATGACATGGTCATGCCACTTCAACATTACTCCATTCTTACTCCTATTATGTAACTTCTCTTAATTAACTATCATTGATGCACCTATCAATGTAGCTACTGCTAACTCCATCTATTAAATTCCTTAACTTCATCTTGCAACTTCTTCCTAGGTTTGCAAGACTACAATCCTTACTATACATACAAAGGATATCAATCCTTTGAAATAGGTATAGTACTATTCCCATAATACCAGTTGTCCTTATATTAGCTTGATTAATCTACTATGCTTCCAACTACTCCATACAACTCATCAAATACTTCATCATACTCTAGCTTGACTTCTAATGATCAAGATACATGATTCAGCTTACTAGGACTTTACCTAACTTGATATATTCATAACTCTTATTCAACACCTGACCATCTATTCTCAAGTGACTTGAGAATAATGACCACCATCCTTTGATCATACAAAGCTTAGGCTTCTAATTGTCTGATCAAGATCTATGCTCAACTAAGTAGTAAACTTGTATTAGTCTCTCTATAGACTTATCTTGTTAAGTAAGCTTATTCTAAGTCTATATCCACTCGTCCCAACAAGAGTGTTATGTAATGTACTAAAACTGCTAGCTTTCTCATAGCTGCTCAATTAATAACTCAACCCTTGAGTTTAGGTACTGCTGCTAGTTAACTCATGAGTGAGTTCACTCCTCCAGCATCAAATGGTTTGATCTCCACTAAGGATCACATTCCATTGATGATGATACACTCGACCGTATCTAGTTCTTCTTTCAGGTTAATTAACTTAAGGTATTTGGAAGGTTAACACAATAGGTCAAGGTTAAATAGGAAGGTCACCTATTATCATGACACTAAGGGTATATAATGGATGGTCTTGGCTTGACTTCCATTCCTACTCTATTGTTAATTAGAGTAAATTTTCAAGAACTACCATCATACCCATGGTAGGAATGACTATGGTAAACAATGTTTCAAGATTTAGTTATAGGGTTTCTTAACTTAAGTTATACCCTTAACTTGGTATTCAGGGTTTGTGGTAGATAATACCTTGATATCATCTTTAGAATATTAAGTATTCATCCTTGAGTTGTGGTAGGGAATACCATGTAATGATCTCTAGAAGATCTAGTACTCCGTATTAAGTAGTGTGTTGTGACTTAGTTTTATTACATTTGATCTACCCTTAGATCAAATTATATTACCCAAAATAAGGTTTTTAACAAAGGTCATATTGAAACTTACCACAGTCAACTTGATGATCTACTTCAGTTCCACCAAGTTAAGAGAAGCTTCAATCACTTTGACAAGTTTTATTTAAAAGAACGAAAATTATCCGGATTTTCTTTGCATGAATGCAATGCACACACCTGTGTTCAGCTTATTTCTAAGCTCTAATGCTGGGGTGTTACATAAGTTCTTATCATTGTAAGTACATGTGTATCATGGAGAACCGCCAATGGGGTACCCCTTGCCCCATGATACAGGATTGATGTCTACGCACTTCTATTCCTGTAGACAGTTGTTGGGCCTCCAAGTGCAGAGGTTTGTAGAACAACAGCAAGTTTCCCTTAAGTGGATTACCCAAGGTTTATCGAACTCAGGGAGGAAGTGGTCAAAGGTATCCCTCTCAAGCAACCCTGCAATCAATATACAAGAAGTCTCTTGTGTCCCCAACACACCCAATACACTTGTCAGGTGTATAGGTGCACTAGTTTGGCGAAGAGATAGTGAAATACAAGTGGTATGGATATAAGATAACGGTGCCAGAAAATAGCTTGACGACGTGGAAGAGACTAAAGGCAAACTAAAATAAAGATGGCAGCAAGCAAACATGTAACAGATCTAGTTGCAAACGCTGTTTCAATGATTAGAAACAAGGCCTAGGGATCATACTTTCACTAGTAAACACTCTCATATAAATATCTTCTCTTCATGATACTACTCTGAACTACTCTCCGGTTGGACACTCTAATCCATGATAGGGCTATAACAACACTCCTCAAAGTCCGCTTTCCCCATCCAGAGAACCCCACACTGTCACCTTGAGCGCTAGATGGTTCCAACAAACACCAAAATTTCATAGAGACATCCAACTCCAAATATAACTCATAACAAGTATTTGTAATCTCTAGCCTAAGTGCCACACTATGTGCACACTGTCAACTTCACACACGTGGGGAGAGCAGAGATCTATTAAAGCACTTGAGAAGCAAGGTAGATCTATAGATTACAAAGCTCATGATCTCATAAGATCACGCATAGAGAGAGAGATGAACACATAGCTACCGGTAGATCCCTTAGCCTCGAGAGAGAGAGAACTACTCCCTCCTCATCATGGGAATCAACAACGGCGATGGAGATGGTGGTGGATATCGATGGAGATGGCTCCGGGGGCAATTCCCTGTCCCAGCAGGGTGCCCGAACAGAGACTTTCTATTGCCCGAATCTCCCCTTCGATGGCGGCGGCGCTGCGTAACTTTTCGTGGCTGGAGGCTCGATTTTTTAGGGTTTCTGTATTGGAGGCGATATATAGGCGAAAGGGGAGGCCGAGGGGGCGCCCTAGTTGGCCACACCACCCCCTAGCGCGGGCCAGGCCTAGCCACGTGGCCAAGTGGTGTGGCCGGCCTCTGGCCCCTCTCCGTCTCGTCTTCTGGCTCCGTGTCCCCCTCGGTGAAATATTGACTTTGGCTTTTGTCCCGTCCAATTCCGAGAATATTCATTTTCTGAATTTCCTGGAACCAAAAACAGCAGAAAACAGGCAGCTGGCACTGTGGCATCTTGTTAATAGGTTAGTCCAAGAAAGTGTATAAAAATAACCCAAAGTGTGGACAAAACATAAGAAAGTAGATATAAAACAAGCATGGAAAATCAAAAATTAAGGATACGTTGGCAACGTATCAACAGGGGGCTATCCATATCAAAATGACAAGGCAACAGACAATGAGCATCTCAGTGATCTTTTTATTTGCTATTTTCATAGGTTTTTATTGAGGATGCTTCACATAATGCTCACTATGGTTATGCTACAAGTTTCTACCATGATTAGGCATGCTTTAGGCTAGCCGCCCAGGCGTTTCTCTAACACATATACAAACTCCATGAGCTTACAAGTTCCCCTTTTATTTCACACCGCCGGGATCCATAAACAAAAGAACTTGATATCAACTGAATAATAAGTGCAATGTTGAAAGCGTTCCCCATGACAGCATGGTTCTGCTAATTCTCAACTTATAAAGTGCAAGCATATACGCAACATAGATGGACATAATGGTTCAAGTTTATTAAGTGCAAGAAAGTAAAGTGTGCCATCAAGTTCGTGAGAGCTTTAATCACTAATTTTCACATTACAAGTTTAATTTGTAAGGTAGATAAAAGCATGAATATACTTGGAATAGTGTAACACACCATGTATAGGAATTTATAGTGGACTCTTTGGAATAACTTGGTTTTATTGGGAGTTGGATGCATGAGTAGAACTCATACTTAGTACATGTGGAGGCTAGCAAAAGACTGGGAGCGACCAACTAAGAGAGAAATAATGGCTATAATCATGCAAAGCGACAAAACATTATTAATTAAAGCATAAAGTGATATTACAAGTCATAAACTAAATGATCATAGAGGCTATGTTGACTGGTTCATAGTCTTAACATGGTGTAAGCATGTGCCAAGTCAACCCAAATAACGCATCAAAGGAGAATACCACAATATTATGCTTTGAATGCTAAAACAACACATGATTCTTTCAAGGCACATTAAGCAATCTCAATTGTTTGAAACAAGTCATGCTACAACAATAATCACTAAGCATATGGTCAAAGCAATATCTAGCATGACATGATAAAGTCTAAGTCACAGTCAAAACAAGCTTCCTTTTGTACCACTATAAGCATGAAACTTCCTACTCTTTTCCAACACCAATCGACTTATTTGAAACAACTCTCAAAGGTAATAATAAATAAAGACCAGAGATCTTGTCTCACCCATCTAAAAAGAAGAACTAAAAAGTTCTAAGCCAAAATAATAAAAAAACTAAAGCTAAACGCAGTGCTAGCAAAGGAGAACACTCACAGAAAAATAAGAGTGAAAACTAGAGTGTTCTAGGCAATGAATAACGGGTTGTGTCTCTCTCCAAAAGAAGTGCATTGGGATCCAACCAACTTATTACGGCAAAGAAAGCAAAAGAAAACTAAAAACAAAGATGCTCCAAGAATAACACATAGTGCATAAGGTAATAAAAATAAAGTGTCTTGAAAGAAGACCTGAGATTATTGATGAAGAAGGGGATGCCTTAGGCATCTCCAAGATTTGACACTTGTAATTCTTGAATATTTCTTGGGGTGACACGGGTGGCATCCCCAAGCTTAAGCTTTTGTCCATACTTCATCTCATCACATTATTCTTCCCTACACTTGGAAATTTCCTTTATACAAAACTTCACATAATCTTCATTAGCAACATTAGTATATTCAAAATAATAATCCTTTGGTTCAGTTTCAACACAAGTAAAACTTCCACAAAACACAAGCTACTGTAGCAATTTCTTTTAAAATCTCAAGTGATCCAAGAGAACTCAAAGAGAAACCGATTAAGAGGCAAATACAAATAATAACAGAAATCTATCAAAACAGACCATCAGGTAAAGACCGATTTTTTCAAAAATCTTCTGTTGCTCAAATCGAAAAGTGCAAAACTAACGAAAGTTGGGTAATAACCTGGGGCATAAGCACAAATAACTACAGCTCAATCCGACATACTGAGATTTTTCACGATGTTTTTACAGTGACACACAAAAATCTGTTTCGGGACATCAACTTCCCCATATCTTACTTCCCTCTCATCTATCTATACTATAATTCTCCTTGAGGTAGGTTGGTTGTACAAACTTTTCCGTCCGACATTTGTTTTCCCGTTTTGCCCCTGGTAGTTTGGAAATATGACAGGAACTGCCACCGCGAAAGTTAGAAACCGACAAACCCACCTACTATCCCCTCGCACAGAACCGTCCCGACCGTCACCCCATCGATCTCCGGCCACCTGCGACCCCCACATCCTCCGACGAGTGGACGAGACAGCGGCGGACAAGGCCAACTGGTAGCGGGACGTGCCTTGCGCTCCTAGCCTACGTATCATGTGAGGTGGATCAGCAAGAGTCGGGTGACTGGATTTGGCCTTATCCACAACATCCACGTCGGGCGCCGCGCGCGGATGCTGATAGGCCTCCGGGTCCGCCGCCTCACTCGGATCTTGTCGCCTCCATCCTTCCAGTTGGATCGAAGGCTCTGTGACTTGTAGTTGAGCCATTGGCACAACCTATTTTGGTCCGGATTTCAGGAATTGGGTTCGATTGGTTTTCATTCTTTCTTGTGCCTGGCCGCCTCCGTGCTCCTTACACCGCCGCCCGCCCGCATCCAACTCGCCGAGGGAGGGGAGAAGGGAGGAGGAGCGGCAGGGTTGGCACATTGTAGGGACGGGGAAGGCGGGCGGGCACTGGGCAGTGGTCCAGCCATCTACTTCTGCCACCGTATGGTGTGGCCGTCGAAAGCACGTACCTGAACACGACCGGTGAGGTGGTTTTCAATGGCCTTTGCCACAACTTCAGCAGCCCGAGTAGCCTAGACGGCGGGCGGTGCAACCCATCCGGCTTCGATGGATGGATCGTGCCTAGGCGTCCCCATGTGCGGCATGTCTATCTTGGTGTTCAACCTGGAGCTCGTCGGTCGCGTGAAGGTTCATGGCCGCGCCTGCCATCTCCACGTCGCTGCCCGCCGAACATGCAATTCCCGCCATTGCGAAGGGCTGGAATGAGGCAGAGCTGGCCAAGTGGATCAATGAGCGCGCAAAGGTTTTGCACGACTACGACGGGGCAAGGACGTACCATCCAGGCTGAGCTCATGATTAATTGGTGAACACAAGAATTAGCAGCAGACTAGAAGTAAGATGCGGCTGGCATTGAGATCGTTCATCTGTTCTTAGTTCATTTGTTTTGACAGATATCCTGATTGAGTTGCGCCAGCGGAGAATGTGTTATGGGGTGGCGCTTCAGGGCGGCGACGGCTTGGCACACAATCGTCTGGGGCGACCCGATCCATTCGTCGATGTTCAGGCGCTGCTGTCCCTGCGGAATAATTGTCTTCCCCAACCTGGTGATGGGTCTGCTACTTTGTGTTGTTGCTGCATAAAAATCATCTGTTATGTATGTATAGCTGGGTACAGATTCCGGCTGCATAGTCCGTAATGTTAGCTATATGTTGATATTTTCTAAACGAACATATCATCACTGAGTAGAAATTACACATCATGCTTCTTGTGTTAAATCTTATTTTGGTGGTGTTTCCTGATGGATTTTTCAGAAGAAATTAGACATAAGGAAAATGCTACGATGGCTGTTTATTCCATCCTGTACAACCCTGAAGAACTGACTGTGAGATGCCATGATCGCGTGACCCTTGTCCGATCAATTTCTATATGGACATCATTTTTTTCAGGTAAACATGGACAAAGTGTTATTGGGCTCATCTCAAAGGGATGTTGGATGCAGAAAAACAATTACCATGGGTACAATAGTTCTCAAGATTGTAATCTTAGTCTTAAATTCTAAAGACTTATTCAGGTACTAGCTAGCAATAAGGAGGTTATAGTCTATTTTCATATGATCTATTCGACATTGTCTAAAAAAGCGTATCCGTCAATTTTATTACACTAATTGGTTTCTCGTCACATGGACATGATATAAGATTGTGGTCTTGATTAAATTCAAAATATTTAAAAGATCCAGGTTAATTTTGGTGCTTACTTTTGGTGCTGGTTGGTATCTATGTGGTTTGAGATCTCACATATGCTTCTGCAAATTATGAGTCTTCAAATGTGGCGCCAAAGCCTTTTGCTTCCATGTTTGCCTAATATAATGACAACAAGTAATGACTGTTTCTCCTACTTACTTTTATGTAATCTATAGACCTGGCATGCAACAATTGTGCATGTTTTGTGTACAAATAGAGTTAAAATTGATCACATGTTCACTCCCTAGAAGCTGAGCGAGGCTCAGACATGCAAGATAAAAGACATAGAGATAGGTGAATATTCTGCTCAGTTTGTGGCTCGGTTTCATGGATGGTTGTAGAGGTATGCATTGTTTATCATATTTTTTTGTTAATCGGATTAGATCAGCTGTTGTTCCAGTACTGATCACAACTCTTAACACATATGCTTTCTTTCGGAGTAGGGGTGTCCAGAACTTCAGATTCCTAGGTAATAGGAGGTACTATGTTCCCTTTCATATGATATTTGGTATAAGCAAGTTACAGGATCAGTCAAACAGTAAACAACATCTGAATATATTTTCTTCATGTATAGGATCTGTTTGTCCAGAATCAAGCTTACTTAAGAAAGGCACCTCTTTCCTAGGTCTCTAAATTATTTTCCTAGGTTCTGGAGGTGTTAAACCTTGTGTGTCATCCTTTGTAGCTCACCATTTTGATTATTTTGATGAAAGTGATCCAACAAGAGACTAAAGCTTAGAGGTAAAGCAACGTAGAGCAGGGATTTGGCACAGGGGAGATAGAAATTGGTTTAAACTAACAACTCTGTCTTCGTGCAGTTATGAATGTAGCACTTGCTTCATGCAGTTAGAAAGTATATGAAATCAAGTTTCATAGTCCTGAAATAACTACTCCATATCTCCATACCAGATCAAATTGATGAGAATGGGCAGGGGTGTCCGGAACTAACCGATATGCTTTTTCTCAAAGTAGTCTTACTTAAAATAATTTGTATGTTTATTTTCAGAATAGGAGTGTCTGGAACTTCAGATTCCTAGATAATAGGAGATACTTCCTATGTTTCCTTCTATAAGACATTTTGATAAGCTTAATTGTCTTGTCATGACTTCTCAAAACGTTCTGTAAAAGGGAACGAAGGGTGTACTAAATAGTTGGATCAAATTTATCAAAATACATGTTAAGAAAATATAAACTTATTGTGTATGAATAATGCATGGCTCTTTCTATTTACATATGATTTTTTTATGTGTATAATGTTTATATGCATGACAAAAAATGATGACCCGTGGCAACGCACGGGTATTCAACTAGTTAGAGGTTATTCTTGGAACAAAAACCAAACAAAAAGGATAAGGAGAGGTTATTATAGAGGCAATAACTTCCAAGACTCAACAAAACAAAAATAAACTGAAAGTAAAAATATAATGGGTTGTCTCCCAAAAGCTCTTTCTTTATAGCCATTAAGATAGGCATGATTATTTTGATGATGCTCACATAAGAAATATGAATTGAAGTAAAAGAGAGCATCAAGAAGCAAATATGGAACAAATTTAAGTCTAACCCACTTCCTATGAAAATTAATCTTGTAAAGAAACAAGTCATGAGAGCACAAAGCAACAAGCATAGGAAAGCAAAACAAGTGCAACTTCAAAATATTCAACATAAAGAGGGGAAACTTAATATTGTTGAGATACATAAAACCATGTTTTCCTCTCTCATCATAACTTTCAGTAGCATCATGAATAAAATTAACAATATAACTATCACATAAAACATTCTTATCATGAGCCACATGCATAAAGGAATTAATACTCTCCACATAAACATAATCATTCTTATTAATTATAGTGGGAGCAAATTTCAGCAAAATAGCTATCATTATTATTCTCATCACCATAATCATCAAATATAGGAGGCATATTGTAATCATAACTAATTTTCTCCTCAATAGTAGGTGGACTGAAAATATCATATTCATCATTGTAATCATCATATTTTGGAGGCATAGTATCATCAAAGTAAATTTTCTTCTCCGTGCTTGGGGGACTAAAAAGACCATTTTCATAAAAACTAGCTTCCCCAAGCTTAGAATTTTCCATAGCATTAGCAATAATGGTGTTCAAAGAATTCATACTAATAACATTGCTATTAGCACGCAAATAAAGTTCCATAGGTTTTTTTAATTTTCTCTTCAAACACTTCATGTCCTAACTCAAGATAAATACTATAAAGCTCTCTAATTTTGTTGTTGTTTTCCATTAAGCCTAACTAGTGAAAATAAAAACAAGAAATAAAAAGATATAATTGTCGGATCTAAAGGAAATAACTTCGAGCACTCATACACCAGCAATAGTACTAGAAGATAGCTTAGTAGCCAGAGGATGTGAGTACCTTTTACCTTACCTCCCCGGCAACGGCACCGTAAAATAGCTTGATGTCTACGCACGCTTCTATTCTTGTAGACAGTGTTGGGCCTCCAAGTGCAGAGGTTTGTAGAACAGCAGCAAGTTTCCCTTAAGTGGATCACCCAAGGTTTATCGAACTCAGGGACGAAGTGGTCAAAGGTATCCCTCTCAAGCAACCCTGCAATCAAGATACAAGAAGTCTCTTGTGTCCCCAACACACCCAATACACTTGTCAAGTGTATAGGTGCACTAGTTCAGCGAAGAGATAGTGAAATACAAGTAATATGGATGATTATAAGTTGTAATTGCACTCTGAAATAATAGTGGCAGCAAGCAAACATGTAATAGGACTGATTCTAAACAGTGTTTTAGTGCTTAGACACAAGGCCTAGGGATCATACTTTCACTAGTGGACACTCTCATATAAATATCTTCTCTTCATTATGCTACTCTGAACTACTCTCCAGTTGGACGATGTAGGGCTATAACAGCACACCTTAAAGTTCACATTCCCCATCTAGATAACCCCTCACTATCACCTTGAGATCTAGATGGTTCCAACAAACACCACAATCTCATAGAGACATCCAACTCAAATTATACTCATGATAAGTATTTATATAACCTTAGCCAAAGTGCCACACGGTGTGCACATTGTCAACTTCACACACGTGGGGATAAGCATAGATTAATTAAAGCACTTAAGTACCAGAATAGATCTATAGATTACAAAGCTCATGGTCTCAATAATATCACGCATAGAGAGAGAGAGATGAACACATAGCTACTTGTAGAGCCTTTAGCCTCGAGAGTGAACTACTCCCTCCTCATCATGGGAGTCAGCAACAGCGATGGAGATGGCGGTGCAGTCGATGGATCTAGCTCCGGGGGCACTTCCCCGTCCTGGCAGGGTGCCGGAATAGAGACTTCTGTCCCTTGAATCTCCTCTTCGATGGCGGCGGTGCTGTAGAACCTTTCGTGGAATTCTGATCTAGTACTTAGGGTTTTCATCCTGGGGGAATATATAGGCGAAGAGGCAATGCCAGAGGTGGTCCAGAGTGGCCACACCACCCGGTGGCGCGACCAGGGGTGACCCGCGCCACCCTAGGGTGTGCCTGCCTCTTGGCTCCCCACCATCTCCCTTTTGGACTTCGTGTGATATCAGGAAAAATAGGAACTTCAGGATTTGTTTCGTCCAATTCCGAGAATATGTCTTTACTAGCTTTTCTGAAACTAAAAACAGCAGAAAACAAGCAACTAGCACTGTGGCATATTTTCAATAGGTTAGTTCCATAAAATGTATAAAAATGCCTCACAGTGTAGACAAAACATAAGATGTTGATACAAAACAAGCATGGAGCATCAAAAATTATAGATACTTTTACGACGTATCACTACGACGGAACAAGTTTTCGTGGCGGAAGGGTGCGATCAGCCACGGTCAGAAAAAAACTGTGGTGGATTCTTTTGTGACGGGGCTTTTACCATGATGGGCATCCGTCATAGAAGACTTTTTAGCCACAAAAAATGGGCCTTCAACCACGAAAATCGTTCGTTGTAAAAGCTAACTTTCTTGTAGTGTCACCATGGGGAACTCCCATTATTTTTGTTGATAAACGGGATGGAGGATAGCGAATGTGCAGATATTATAGAAACTTGAAAAATGTCAATATAAAAAACAAGTATCCTTTGCCAAGAATTCAGGATTTATTTGATTAAGTCAAGGGAGCTAGAGTGTTTTCCAAGATTGATCTGAGGTCAGGCTATCATCAAATCAAGATCAATCCTGAAGATCTTCCAAAAACAGCATTTGTTAAAAGGTATGGTCATCATGAGTACTTAGTCGTACCTTTTGGATTGACCAATGCATCGACAATATTCATGAATCTGATGAATAAGATCTTTATGTCGTACTTAGACAAGTTTTTCATAGTGTTCATCAATGATATCTAATATATTCCAAGGATAAGGAAGGACATGCAAATCATTTAAGGATAGAATTGCAAATTTTGAGAGAACACAAGCTTTATGCTCAGTTTAGTAAATGTGAATTCTGGTTGGACAAGGTAGAATTCCTTGGTCATGTTGTCAGCAAGGATGGAATTGTTGTGTATCCAATCAAAGTTCAGTTAGTTTTGGATTGGAATGCACCTACAAATGTTAAGAAAATCAGATGTTTCTTAGTAATGCCACGTTACTACAGAAGGTTCATTGAAGGTTTTTTCCAAAATAGTTGCACCGATGACCAAGTTGTTAAGAAAGAATACTCCATTTGTGTGGAATGACAAGTGTGAAGGCAGTTTCGAAGAGTTGAAGACTCGATTGACCACAACACCAATTCTAGTAGTACCAGAAACCAACAAGGATTATGTAGTTTACTATGATGTGTCCAAGGAGGGACTAGGTTGTGTTCTAATGCAAGATCGTAAAGTGATTGCTTATGGATCTAGACAACTCAAACCTCATGAAGTTAACTATCCAACACATGATCTGGAATTAGCAGTAGTGTTTGGTATGAAAAGTTGGAGACATTTTCTTTATGGACATGATCTGGAACTTTACACTGATCATAAAAGTCTCGGATACTTCTTCACTCAAAAGGAATTGAATATCTGGCAGAAACGATGGCTAGAGTTGATTAAGGATTATGACCTTACAATCAACTATACTCCGGGAAAGGCTAGCATTGTGGAAGATGCCCTAAGTTAGAAGAGCGTAGATACTCAACGAATAAATCGGGAATTGGCAAAAGAGTTAAGGATGGATCTGGAAAGGTCAGAAGTACAGATTATAAGGATGGAGGTTCTTGGAGGATTAGTGACCATCAGAGTTATTGAAGGGATTAGTAGTGATCTTCATAATGAGATCATTCGACATCAACATGATGATCCATTCATTGAAGAAGAAATCCGGAGAATTTATGAAGGTCAACCATCAACATTTCACTTAGGAGATTATGGATCTCTATGGTTTCAAAACCATATTTGTGTACCAGATGTATCTGAAATCAGGATAGTAATATTTCAGGAAGCACATGAAACACCTTACTCAATTCATCCGAGAAGTACTAATATGTACATGGATTTGAAGGAATTATTCTGGTGGAACAACATGAAAAGAGACATAGAAAATTAGGTGTCTGAATGTCATACTTGCCAGAGGGTGAAAACTGAACATCAAAGTCCAACAGGACCAATGCAACCATTGGAAATTCCGAAATGGAAATGGGAAGAAATTGATATGGATTTCATCACCAGATTACCAATGACTCAGAACCACAAAGATATGATCTGGGTGATTGTGGGCATACTTACTAAAAGTGCACATTTCATACCCGTGAATCAGAAGGACAACGCATAGAAACTAGTAGATATATATGTCAAGGAAATTGTGTAAGCATGGAGTACCCAAGAAGATAGTATCAGATAGAGGATATGTGTTTACTTCAGCATTCTAGAAGCAACTACATGAAGCACCTGGGTCAAAACTGGATTTTAGCATAACTTATCATCCAAAAACCAGAGGTCAGACAAAAAGGACCAACCAAATTTTAGAAGATATGCTTTGAGCGTGTGCTTTAGATTTTGGAGGTTTGTGCGAAGATCATCTACCGCTGACAGAGTTTTCTTATAATAATATATATCAAAGCAGTCTGAAAGCAACACCATATGAGGTACCTTATGGCCTAAAATGTAGCTCTCCAATATGTTGGTATGAACCTAGAAGTAGGAAAGAATTCGCACCCGATTATATCAAGGAGAAGCAAGATATTATTGATATCATACGAGATTGATTGAAGATAGCTCAAAGTCGTCAAAAGAGTTATGCAGATCATGGCATCCTAAAGTAGGAGATATGGTATATCTTAAGGTTAGTCTGATGAAGGGAGTCAAAAGGTTCGGAGTAAAGGGAAAGTTAAATCCAAGGTATATTAGACCATTCAAGATTCTGAGCCAGAACAGAGCACTAGCTTATGCTTTGGAATTACCAAAAGAATTAGCTCAAGTTCACAATGTCTTCCATGTGTCACCACTTCGGAAATGTCTCAAAGTACCAGATGATTCCATAACACATAAAGAGTTAGAACTCCAAGAAGATTTGAGATATGTCGACAAGCCAGCCAAAATTCTAGAGGAGAACTAGAAGAGGCTGAGAAATCGAGCTATTAAGTATTGCAAGGTATAATGGAAGCATCATAGAGGAACGATAAGCCACCTGGGAGAAAGAAGAGGATTTGCACGAAGCTTATCCAGAGCTATTCAGGTACACACCAATACAACTTAGGGATGAAGTTTATTTAAGGGGGAAGACTGTAACATCCTAGCGCTTAGGAACCAACGAAGGGTAGATATAGGAATATGTGCATTTGCATGCATTCATCTATAAAACTAGGGTAATTTTTTTGCGAACTAAAACACTAGAGGGATCAGGGTTTCTTTCATAGGGTTTAGCTCATCCAGGTGATCGTTATAAATTTTGAAATGATCTCTAGCTACTTTGAGCTATTGTGGGGTAAATGATTTAAATTAACATTCAAATTTGAATCGACTTTTAAAATAATTCAAACCAAAGACATTTAGTAGTTAATTGTTTTCAAAGAACGTTTGAATGTTTTAATATGAAGTATTATTACAATATATAACAATATACAATATAAGGAAATTTAAGACATTAAAGAAATTCAAATATATACAAAAAATAGAAACCTTTATTCCTTTCTTATTCAATACATTACAAAGATATACGTAATCACAAACAAATAAGAATTTATTATACAAAAGAATAATTACAAGTAAAGAAATTTTAATGCTTAATTGAATCATATATATTACATTGTTTTCTTTACAAAAGAGTAAAAGAAAATTACAAAGTGATAAAAGAAAAACCTAAACTTGCTTTCCTAGACTAAACCTTGTATCTTCGTATATTCTGGTAGCCTTCAACACCTACAAGCAAACAAAGAAAACATAAAATAAAATAAATGGGTTAGTGTTAATAAATTGCTCTTAGTTTTAAACAGTGAGATGCACTGTTAACATACATCATTAAGCAAGTATGAATTTGGGGCAAACTTCACCAAAAGCCAGCAAATGTTCTTAATCACATTTTGCCTCAATACAACCTCACCGGCAGAAGACAAAAGGGGAAAGTTTCACCAAGGAAGTAGAAGTAATAGATGTAAACCAATATATTTCCACTTGATCTGATTCACAGACCTAGCAAACAAGCATACAACTTACTCACACATGCGAATGTGAAGTGCTATCGACACCAGGAAGCAAGGAGGAAGAAGTTAAAATGACACAACCGTGTTAGCAGAGCTTCCTCTTCTACACACTTCACCACATTAGGAACACGAAAAACACCACAGTTTTATCACTGGTATATACCAAACCAACCATCAGATCCACCACAATACCAACCAATTAAATCAGCAATCATGGTCATCTAAAGAAGGGGAGGTCTGAGTGTAGAGCAAGGGCAAGCCAGGAGCTGATAAGAGGAGGATAGATCTCTCATAGGAAGAAGCAAGGCCAAACCAAACCAAGCAAAGCAATGGATAACTGTAAGAGAAGCATAGCCACCTTACGAGGGGTGACCTCGGCAATGTCCATAGAGAAGGACTTGGGGTTTTTGTGGAAAAAAGAACGTTGGGGATTTCGTCGGATATCTGGAGAACAATGGAGTCAAAGTCGACTGAATATTTGGTGAATCGCACTATTACAGATTGCTTGGGGATTTTTTGGTACCCTCACTTAGGCTTCTCCCGTCCTATATATAATAGGCCGGGTCTCAAAGTTGTATGCGGATAGGTTACATATTCGTAATTACAATACCAACATTGTGTCGGTCCTTTCCTAATACAACTAAAGCCTTTGTCAGTTGCTTCTTTTAGGCTATCATCTTGACTCTTCATGGGTCGTAAGCCTTTTATACAGCCAGGGTAGCAAATCATATGTACCCGAGTAACCATACCTATGTAAGTAGCCTCCGAGACTCTACATGAACCATAGATTCGGGTCAAGTCTCAAAGATATGCTCAATTCTTTACCTTTGTTTTTACCATTTTTATCTTTGTGGGGATTTGGTACAACGAGCCTGGTGCATCTGACAGATCAAAATCAGTTAATTACTCCTGGGCAAAGGCAAGGTTGACCTACATCGAATTCAAGTCCCCAGGCCTGAACTCTGAATTTATTACTGGTGTAACTCAGTTTGCACCGTTGAGGTCTTATCGAATAATGAATTCTAGTTCTATTTTATCGGGTACCCAACGTGTCCATCTAGATTTTTTATCGTATCGTAGATATGGATATATTACTGATACAGCGCATTCTTGTGTGATTACGAGGCCACACAGGATGAACCCCAGGGTCTTACCTTCATGTTTTTGAACATGGCATTCAGAGTTTTGTCGTGTTTGAGTGCGATCCGAAATTTTCTTGTATATTGATTTTTGTCGGCTACCCTATTAGGCTACCAATATTTCTGAATTTTATCAGATATTTTGATACTTTATGAAACTCCCGATGGGAGTAGCATTTTGAGGATACAAAAAATGTAAAGCTCATAGGTTTTAGATGATGGTGGTCTTTACTTGATATGCATAATTTGTTTTCTATCGGGTGCGCGCCAGTGCTTTCGATGGGAGTAGCCCCTGAGGCTATGTTCAGATGCATGTATCTGGACATAGTCTCATAACTCTTTTTTTCTATACATGGCAAAACTGATGATACATTGTTTTGGCGGATTGCTGCCTAGCTGTTGGCCTAGATATTGAGGCTAAAAAGTCGGGCCATGGGCCTAATTGTATTGTAAGTAAACATAGAATCTTAAGCATAAAAGTGTCCTAGTTGTGCAATGTTCCATAGATTGGAATATTTGACTCATGTCTTCTTATCTTGTAGTCGATATTCTCCTCATAGAATAACTTCTGTAACAATGTAAGGTCCTTCCCAAGGTGATTCCAACTTTCGGTGGCCGTCTTGTTTGAGGCGAAAAACTAGGTCCCCTACTATGAAGGACCTAGGTCGCAATCGTCGGCCGTGGTAGTTGTGCAAGTTTTGTTGACATATAGTAGCTCTCTGTAGAGCTTCATCTCGAGCTTCATCGAGTGCATCAACATCATCTTCAAGTGCTTCTCTTGATTCCTCTTCATCATATGCCGCTACTCTAGGAGATTCCTATGATACTTCAACTGGAAGGATGACTTTAGCACCGTGGACCAGAAAGGAGGGTGTTTCTTGTGTAGAATTATTAGGGGTAGTTCGCAAACTCCACAAGACATATGGTAACTCATCAACCAACACTCCTTTTGCTTTGTCAAGTGGTGCTAGCAACCTTTTCTTGAGGCCAATAGTTACTAGGCCATTGGCCTTTTCCACTTATCCATTGGTTTGTGGGTGAGCTACTAAGGGGTAGCTTACCTTGATGCCCATCTCCTGACAGTATTCCTCAAACTCATTGGAAGTAAAATTAGTTCCATTGTCTGTAATGATGCTATTTGGCATGCCGAACCGAAATAATATGGACTTTATAAAATTCACAACTGAAGTTCCATCCTGAGTGGTGACCGACATTTCTTCGATCCATTTAGTAAATTTGTCGACTGCTACTAGCAGAAAGACGTGTCCTCCTAGAGATGACTTGTGAAGTTTACCCACCATATCAAGTCCCCATTGAGCGAAGGGCCAAGCTAGAGGTATAGGGTTTAATTCAGCGGCGGGTGCTCGAGGTTTTGCTGTGAATCATTGACATGCTTCAAATGTTCGAACTATGTCTTTTTCATCTTTAACTGTTGTGAACCAATAAAACCATGCCCTGAACACTTTGGTGGCAATTGCTCGGCTGCTAGCATGATGACCAAAACTCCTTCATGTATTTCCTTGAGTATGGTTTTTCCTTCTTCGGGTGTGACACATCGCTGCAACACACCAGAAATACTTCTTTTATATAACTCTCCTTTGATTATCTTGAAGGCTTTGGATCTTCGAGTGATTCACTGGGATTCTGTCACATCCTCGGGTAATTCTCCTCTACTAATATAGGATATGTATGGTTGCATCCATGTAGGTTCTATTATCATGACCTCATCAATTTCTAGTTCTTCTTCAATGGCTTCTTCTATGCTTGTGATGGCTGATGGAGCCCCTGAGTCTTTTCGCGGATTACTCTTTTTCCCTGTTTTCGGTGCTATGACCTTAGAAACCCTTTTTGCTTTGATAGAACGCTCTGATATTTCTTCCCAAAAAACCTTGGGTGGCACTGGTAAGCAGAGGGACCCGATATTTGCCAAATTGTAGGTCTCTTCATTATTTGCTCTTCCTATGTGCGACACTTTGCATCCGTCAAATTGAGCTTCTATAATGTTGTATAGATAACGGTAAGCAATCATGTTGACAACATCGCACTTGTTCATTGCTTGTTGTGCTACAAGATTGGAATCACTGAAAACTTTGAGGCGAGTTGCACCGCAAGCTTTAGCCATTCGCATGTCATGCAATAAGGCCTCGTACTTAGCTTCATTATTGGATGTTTTTGCAAAGCTCATCCGAAGTATATATCACATTTTGTCACCTTGTGGTGTGATACCTTCGATCCGGATTACGGATGTAGTATAGCTTCTTTTTCCCTAGTAGACCTAAGTTATCGATTCCTCGGGAATCAGATGCGTAGTGAAGTTACTTTAACGGACCTTCGAAACTTTTAGAATTCCTTTTCTATTTTTACAGAACCAAGAGTTTGTGTCTTTTTGTTGTTGGCGATGATGGAGAGACAGGGCCTAGGGCATTCGGTTTCGCCTGTAGCTTGCAAAACATCTGATGGGAATAAAAGATAAAGATAAAGTATACATGTAATTGTTAGAGAAAGATAAATTATATGTGGGCAGTGCATCCATAATTGCTATTGCCTCCACTACCTCTTATAGTAATAACCTATTAGTCTCATCCATAGAAGAAAGAGAACTAATGATATGCATAGTGATGTCACCGTTAATTCCAAGTAAATCCCTCACATACAGCCGTACTACCCCTTCTGTCACTGGGGTTCCCAACCTATAGATCATTCATAACTCATACTCCCTATACCTGGCTCAATCCTCGGGGTCTTGGGTACCTCACAAGTCCTTAGATTAAGGCAAGAGTGGATACAATAATCATCATGTCATACAAACTAATACATGATCCTATCTATGATAAATAATATGCACAAACGCTACATGGCTAAGCCGAAGCCCTTAGCCCAAGGAGAATTACTCACACATAGGGATGATATCAACAATCTCAAACATTGTAATGGAAATAATGAGATTGATAGCAAATAGTCTTACAATGTCGCCAATCGAAGAAGAGATCTACTATTACAAGTGGTGGAATATGGCTATGGAGATGGAGAAGGGTTTTGAGATCTGGAGGCGGTTGATGTTCCGCGGCAGATACTTCAGGGCGAGACAGGCGGGTTTTCTCATCGCCTGAGGCTTCTTTTTATAGGGGTCCCTTCATGAATTTTTTTTGTTTGACCTAGCGGTGGCGGCGCCAACTATACGTCCAGAACTATATGGCCGGAATTTTATTCCGGTCGCATACTTGGTCATTAAAGCGTCTGCCTTTGCTTCACGACTCCTGGTTTCTTCTGGTTGTTGGAAATCTTGTATCTTTGAGTTTAATGTAGTGATTCCCATCTTCAAATGACATTATCTGTGCCGGAAAAAATAGAAAGAAAGGATTGCATACCCCTTTGATTATTAGGAGTTAGTGGTAGGGTTTAGAGAGATATTTCATCAAAAATATGAATAATATGCAGTTTAAATGTGGACGTGGATGGCTATATTTCAGAGCCATCAACCTCCCCAAGCTTAAACTTGATCGTCCTCGAGCAAGAAAAACAAAATCAAAAAGGAACTCAGCATTTAAACTGAAATAACGAGATGATGATCTTACTCATGATTGGTAGTATCATGTTTCCTCCACTTCATAAATCTGAAAAACTTCAGCATAGATAGAGTAATGGCAAGCATATCATACGGGTTTTATGCATCCTTATAGCATAGCAAAATTATTGTTAACATGGATAATTCAAATGAGTAAACTTCATTCCATGTCATGTAATCAACTCATAGGTTGCCTTTGAACAATAAAGTATAATTATGTAAAATTGAGAGTGTGAGAGTTGTCATGAAAAGCATATGCACTAGAATATCTCAATTCTCCCACATCAATAAATCAAGACTTTTCAAGCACTACTTTTCTATTCATTGTCCTTCAAGCATTTCAGTTCTTGAGTAATTGAGAGCATACCAAAGATTTTTATTAGTTTATCGGGATATGATGGACACTCGTGGCATCACTAAGGTTTTTGTTCCTTTTGCATAATGATTACTCATAACAACCTGAGGAGTGATTCCATCATAATTACAGCTACCTGGGAGTGCCAAAAATCTTACCCACAATAGTATTGCTGCTACATGTGTTTAATCAACTCATAGCCGAAATCTAGGAGTTTCCTCCATGAAGATCTTTCGTAGGCCAGCGGAGCCGTTGGCATCCCATGAAGTTTGATAGACATAAAGCTATATCATTCTTATAATTAACAAGTTAAACTTTGTCATGCTCACAAAAACCGCTAAACATTAATTAAATTGAACAAATCCTTTTGAAGAGAGCTATCAAGTCAATCAACATTTTTAGTGGTGTTGAGTATCTCTAGAAATAAGCTTTCAAGACTAAGCACTACAACACCCAAGCCTTCTATCGTGATACTTTTTCTTATTACAATTGTTTAGCAAATTTTAGGCAAGACTTGGTTAATTATGAGAGCTAGAACAAAGTGTACCCAACTAAATACCCATGCAAACGAAAATCTTACTACAATACAAAGACTCACTCCACCAATATAATTTCTCAACATTTACTACTAACTAGCATGGGTTTCTCAAACTTCAAAAGTGGGGAGTCATAAGGCATACCTCTCATGTTTGGTTCCACTTCTCTCATCCTTTTTTATTTGCTTCTTGGACACTCGAAGTCGATCACTCTCCTACAAATATATGAGAACCTCGAGGTGGAAAGAAAAGAAAGAGGGAAAATAAGGAAAAATGAAGAAATCTTTTTGTGGTTTTTAAGAGACAGAGTTTAAATAATAGAAAATTGGTGGCAAAGCTCAGCTAGAAAATCTCAAAAGAAAATAGAAAGAACTAAAAATAAAGTGCTGGGGAAACCAACACGAGTGCCTATAAACTCGAATTTAAAAACTTAACCTCGAAATAAATAAAAGAAAATGAACGCCAAATAAAGATACATGAGGAAAGTTCCCCAAGCTTAGGCTTTTGCAAGCCCTTCAAATCATTGTGGTGGCGGGAAAAAGTCGTTTCTCCAGTTCGCAAATTGAGTTGAGAGGTTACTAGTTGTTCCTCGGAGGTTCAAAGAGAGGCTATGCATCCTCTCCATAGTCCCTCCAAGTTCTTGGAAGTCTTGGTATGTAGCGAACCGGGTTTGTGGTTACTCCTCTTGATGAGGAACTTCTTGCTCCTCTTCTTGGTCCTCATCCTCCTCCGGAACCTCCTCCTCAGGTTGGTGTTGCTCAACCTGCAAGTCATATAGCAAACGTCCTTCCTCCATAGAGAAAAGACCATTAGGCATAGGAGCGGGGTAGAGACGCCTAGCTCCAGCAATATGCAGGTAATAAACACCACCTCTCCTAGTGATCATTCCACAAGCCTTTAAAGTAGAGAAACCAACATGTCGCTCACCTAGCACGGGTTGCAACTCACTTAGGTCGATGCCTAGGGCAGTGGTAAGCACGGTGATGACGCCTCCACATGTGATTGGTCCTTGGCTTTAGGAGGATTGGTGCTCCAAGTAGCGCACAAGGATGGTGTAACATCCAAAAACTTTAATCCAAGGTTATTAAGATCCAAATCATCAAATTTAGAGTTAACAAAAACTTTTCCATTTAAAAATATTAAAGCATTCATATGTGTGTGCATTTAAATTAGGAGTTGATTTGAATTGCCATGATTAAGTGATCCATTGCTTGTAAAATGATTCTTAGGTGAAATAAACATCATCTAGATCATTCCCAAACAAATCTCAAAGAAAAACAAATCAAAATGAATAAAAGAAGCAAATGGTCATTTGTGCCATTTTAATCAACATGCCTACTTTGGCTATTCCTAGAACTCAAAACCTAATAGAAACAAATGTGGATCTTTGCACCCCTTGCTAGTACATGTAGGGATGTACCAAGGCCCACTTTGTGATCTACCAAAAATTTGTAAGCACTAGTTTTAAATGGCAATTGAAAATTGAATGTAGTTCATATGAGAAGATCCCACTTATTCAAAAACCACTCAAATGAGCTCCATTTTAAAATCCCAAGCAACCACAGATGCTTAAGTATGTGCCTAGCAACTCCACTAAAAATCATCTAAAAATTCCAAACTTGAGTTCTTTCAGCCATTTCTACAAACATCTTGCTGATAGAAATTAAACTGCCTAGCTATTACTGTTTCTACTTAAGCCATTGTCCCCAATTTGACCCTCTTTACTCTCCCTTGTCCCCCTGAGTCCAACCTACCCCTAAGCCGCAGCAGCAGTGGAGCGCCACCCCTTTTTGATCACCGCCGCCCAGAAGAGGGAAATGCGACACAGACCATGCCACACCGTTCCAGCACCACCACTAGCTCCGCCTAACCCTACCGCACCTCCCTGCCCCTTCCCCAAGCCCAGCCAGGCCCTGGACCACACCCCAGCACCGCCGCCCATTCTCTCTACGCCGTGCTCAACGCGTGCCAGAGCGCGATCATCGCCAGCACGCAGCAGATCGCCACTTGACACAAAATCCCGCACGCCGCTCCGCCTCGACCCCAGCACCCTGCCAGACATGGCCGTGCGCCGCCGCACGACCCACAGTCGTCGTGCGCCATGTCGAGCACCGCCTCTATCTCCTAGAGCCCGGGACGCTCCCGACCAAACGCCACCGCCCCTAGCAGCGCATTAACGCCGTAGAGCATCACCAGGAGGCAGGCCACCGTCTGCCTACGCTGCCCATGAATCTAGCCGCCTGTATCAGCGTCACCGACGAGCTCGCCATCGTGCCGCTCGGTCCCCTCTTCGTCCTATAAAAGGATCCCTCCCCAGCACAAACTCCTCACACCACTCCACTCACTTCTCCTCACTGATCCTTCCACCCCATCGCCAGAGCCGCTCGAGCCATAGTTCGCCGGAATTGCGTCAGAGGAGCCCGCTGCAGAGGAGGAGACGCTGCCGTCGATTCCGTCCACCGCAGCCCCTGCCGTGACCTTGCCTGAGCTCGCTGTCGTCCACCAGTTCGTTTGCTCGCCTCACCGTAGTAGCTGGAGCCCTGGTACGTCCCCGGTAGACCCCCGCTGGCCGTTTAGGGTTCGGTCTCGCCGGCGACGAGTCCGTCGTCGACAACGACTGTGAGCCTTCAATCTCTGTTCTAATTGTAGCGCCCAAATTGCCCCGTACCGTTTCGGATTTTAAGTCTCGCTGACAAGCGGGACTAACCTGTCAGCCTCCCTCTGCACCGTGGAGCGCCACTAGGCCATCCCATTTCCATTCCCGCGCTAGCCTGTGAATTCAAATATAGATTTTTCTATTTTAATTTGAACTCACTTCTGTCCCTTAGTTTAAAAATCAATTCCATAAGATCTACGGAACCAAATTGAGTGATTCAAATTTTATTAGAAAGCTACTGAAAAGATATATCCAAGCCCGTTGGACTTAGTTCATTTAGAAGTAGAGATCTCTCCTAGTAAAAATAACAAGACAAAAGCATTTGTACATTCAAACATTTTTCTAAAATCAACCATGATAGCTTTTGAGTTGATTCCAACTCTCAAAAATCACATTTAACCATACCTATCTAAATATGTAATAATATTAAGTTTTTCATACAGTGACTTTGGATAGTACCAAAATAATGCTATATGGGAATTTCTAGTCACTTTAAATCATTAAATTCTAAACTTTAACTTATGAAAAGGTGATCCAACCCTTAAATCACATTCCCACATGTTATAATATGTGGTGAGGACATGTGTCCACATGATCCCATATTTTAAGTGGTGAATATTAAATCTTAGTTATTTTCAATGAGTAGAAATTACTTTTCTTAAATAAAAAGAATGAAACTAGTAAATAAATGCTTGTGATGATAATAAATCATCAAATGTGTGCATTATTGTGCTAAGTAGACTAGTTAAGTATTGCCTGGTGATTGTGTACTCCGTATGTATTTATAGACGATAGTACCGACCAAGCTTTCGAGGAGGAGGAGTGCTATCAATAGGAGGAAGAAAACTTCAACCACTGTACCAACCAAGGCAAGCTATTGTTAGCAAGCTAGAATTAAGGTAGATGATTTGCGCAAGATGCTTTAGGCATGCTTTGGTTATACCACTTTGACTAGTACTTATTCCAAGCTTACTTTCAAGCTTTTACTTTCTTTACTTTACCAAAGTACCTTACTTGTTTTGAAGGTAGCATAAAGAGTATAAAACTTGAACTATCTAGCTAATTTTAGATGTCATTCTATGGCATGAGATTGATCCTATCTTTCCACCTTAGTGAACACTCTTAACTTAGTAGCTTAGAGCTAGGTAAAAACTTGAGTCACTTTAGATGGGAACACTTGGTGAAAATGAATTGTGAAAACCTTGGAATGATGAGTCATTCTATTGAGATGTTTTGACATGTGTTGAGAAACACAAATGGTTTATGATGATGAGAATGTTGAGGCATGAGCCTTAACCCTTTTACAAAACTGATGGTTGGATTCAGATGCGATACCATTCCAATTTTACCGTACAACCACAATACCTGAATTGGGTAAGGCTTAGCCGGAAGTTTATATGCATTAGTATTAGTTCCCCCGCGGGAGAGGTTTGAGCTGAGGCTACCTCTCGATGTTGTCCACCTATGCAGTGCCCAAGATGACAGATGGTCATTGTTGGGAGGCCATACTCATAGGAGAGGTGCTTATACTAGAGTGTGTAAAGGAAAGGTTATGTTTGATTATATGCATACTAAGTATGATGATTCAGGGTTATCCCTGACAAATGTATCGAATCTTGTGGTGAAAGTGTACCACCTCTGCAGATGGTCAAACTATTCGAATAGCCGCGTCCGCGGTTATGGACTTATGAAGTGAATGATGAATCTTGATTTGACCACAACAGAGTTGTGACTATGACACTAGCTTCCTAACTTAAGTAATTCTAGAACTTTATTTTATCTTTCTTTGTTTCTGAACTCAGCTTAGGTTTCGAACCTAACTTTATAGTCAAACTTAGAGTTAGCATTTACACTAGTACTATCCTACTTGTTAGTGGTAGTTTGCGAGTACTTAAAGAGTACTCATGGCTTTGTCCCTGGCTATTTCTATGGCCAGACTATGAAGGAGACTACCAAGATGATGGCCAGCAGGACGGCTATGATAACTAGGACTATCTGCCTTTGTCAGCATTGCCTGTGCCCCTGAAGATGGACCCCACCGCTACGCTTATTATTTAATCCGCTGCTTGTTTTATTAAGACTGGATCATGAGATCCTTTATTTGTGTAAGACCTTATTATGGTTTGTAATGGATGATGTACTGTGATATCCAATCTGTTATGTCTCGCAAAAATAATAATCCTGGGATTGCGATGTGTGACATAACAGGCATCTGGGACTAAAAATCCGGGTGTTGACAAGTTGGTATCAGAGCCATCCTGACCATAGGAGACCCTAGTTAGAATGGGCGTCCGAACAAAAACTTAATTTCAAAACCAAGTGAGGATTTATGAAAAACTATTTCCTCTCTTACCCTTGGGAATTCATTCTTTCTCAAAAATTCATGTTCCTCAAATTTTTACATTACTACTTAAAAATTGACACACTTGATCACTTCACTAACTTCCTCATCCTTAATTCTTGTAGATGGAGACTCAGTTCAGCAAGTTCTACCAGTTGGGCAACGGAGGCCAACTGATCTTCGAGAGGGACCTAGATTTACTGTCGGAGTTAATGGGACGCCCACATCCGGAGTTTCTTGGATCTCAACTTACAGGACCCCTAGGAGGATTTTACAGTGGCTAGTCACCATTGATCTTTGAGGAAGCATAGAAGCACCAACGTCCAGGAGAATCCAGTTCTCCGTAAGAGAGAACAACTGGCTAGATGGATTAGCCAGGGAAATGCATGAATCTCTCGCACGTCTATGTGCCCTTAGCGTCAACCAAATCCAAGGAACCCGTTTTGCTCACTATGCAAGAAGTGACTTCATGGGAATGCCGATGGAGATGCCAAGTCACCCGGAGTTGAAGCGTCAAGTGGAGAACCTTGACTTCCTGCTGTACGATCGCCAGAAGGAATTGGACAATGCTAGGGAGTTTGCCAACCACAACTATGCCATTGCCGACCAGAAGGCCCAGACTTTCTCACTGCTAGTCAAGGACCGTTAGTCTCTTCGCCTCCAGCACGAGAAGAAGGATCGCACCATCGCCCGTCTTCGCAAGAAGGTGGCCGACCTCGAGAAGACCGTCAAGGAGCAAGAAGCTCAGCTTGCAGCAAAGGAGGAAGAAGAGGAGGGTGAAGACATCCAGGGAGACATGGATTCTTACCTCAGCAATGATGATGACTTTCTGGAGGAGGATGCCATGGACTTCTACACTGACGATGAGGACTCCGACTCCATCAACAATGAGTAGATGCACTAGAGCACTGTTGTAGCATGAGATGTATCGGTCCCACTGTATCGTAGCTTACAGAATGGTTCTTAAAACCATCCATTTTCCTTGTTGTGGTGTGTGTGTGTTTGTATCGTGTGCTTGTTGGAGTGAATGAAATGAAGTTAGTTGCAAAACCTGAGTCAAACTCAAAGATTTAGCTTTGAAACCAAAACCATGAACCTTAGAACTTTCCCTCTTACCCCTTTATCTACATCAATCTTCGGATGACTCGTGGAAACCCAGGAGGGAGCAGCTCATTGCAAGACCCAATGCTGCAGATTATGCAAATGTTAGTTGCAGACCAGGAAGCAAGCAGGGCAGAGCGCCAGGCCAACTTAGCAACATTGCAGCAGATAGCTCAGATGGCCCAAAACAACCAAGGGCATGGAAATCAAGATCATCATGGATCCAAACTCAAAAACTTTTAGAATACCAATCCCCCAATCTTTAACCAGGCTGAAAACCCACTGGATGCTGACGACTGGTTACAGACAATGGAAAACAACTTAGAACTAGCAGGAGTTGATGACAACGAGAGAGTGTTGGGTCCGCAGCATAGAAAACAAAAATTTTCCTAAGATGAGAACTATACGCCAAGATCTATCTACTAGGTATAGAGCAACGGGTGGACATACATCCAACAGGAACTTACCCTCGAAGACAACAAGTTTTGTTAACGAGTAGGAACTCGTGGTTAATGTAGTCGTACACTTGCCGATCTCAAGATCGTGATGAAGTCCAGCAGGTCCAGCTCCGGCACGTCCATCAGATCCAGCTCCGGCACCACCAAGTCCAGCACCGCAAAGCAGCGGTGCATCCGTGATCGCACACACGTCCGGTACCCCGACAACCTCCATCCCTCTCTCCAGCAGAGCAGCGGAAGCAGCAACTCCTTTCCAGATAAAGCCACCAGGAACATGTATCTCGCTAATCCGAGACCATGGGGGAATAATACTAGAGAGGGAGAGAGATCCTTCACAAGGAGGTGTGAGTGAGAAGTAAGGAGGGGTGGCCTTTTATAGGAGGAGGGGGTGACCCTTCACCTCATCCATTCATGTGGTGGTAACCCCTCCACATTAAAATGCCCCTTCACATTCTCTTTTAAAGTCTCCACTTTAAATGCGTTAAATTTCTCCAAATTTAATGCTCTCTCGTTTAATAAAACCCTTTTATTATTTTTATTCAGAATTTTGTTAATTACTTTAATTAACAAACATTAACATAAAATCCCCTGCAACATTTCAATATTACATGCAGAACCAATTTCAGCAATTTCACCCGAAACAGTTTTGGTGTCTATTGAAATAATTCCAGCGCTTTCTTAAATCTTTATCTGAAACATATTTGCTCCAAATGGTGTTGGTATCCCTTAAGTGTGTCACGCTACGGTTCGCGAATAATGCAGACATGATCGAGACCCCTCTCCGATCAATAATCAGCAACGGGACCTAGAGATCCATACTAACTCCTACACATTCAACAATGACTTCTGTGATCGTGAGAATCTTTAACGCTAGTAACTAAATCCCTTTGTCCCGCGATATATTACATGTCCGAGATTCGATCATCGGTATCTCCATACCTAGTTTGATCTCGTTACCGACATGTACTGTTTTCTCGTTCCCGTGATAACATTCTAGTGATCACATCACTTGCTTGCAAGCTATTTCAATGTGATATCACCGAGAGGGCCCAGAGAATATCTATCCGTCATCTGGATTGACAAATTACACTCTTGATCCATGAGCCTCAACATAACACCTTTGTAGTACTGAACCCATCTTTATAGTCACCCTGTTACGGTGTGACGTTTGATGTTATCAAGATACTCTTCCGGTGTTAGCAATTAACATGATCCCATGGTCTAAGGATAAAGATTACTTCATATGATGTTATAGCAATATAAACATAATGACTTGATCGTAATGCTATACTTCGAATGAATGTTCATCACATCATTCCACCAATGGTGTGACCTTGTTATTAACAACATCCAATGTCCATGATCAGGAAACCTTGATCATCTTGTTAATCAACAAGCTAGTCTATAAGAGAGGCATGACTAGGAACCCTTTTTGTTTATTAAACACACATGTATTGATGTTTCCAAATCAATACAATTCTAGCATGTAAAATAAACATTTATCATAAACATGGAATAAGATAATAACCACTTTATTATTGCCTCTCGGGCATATTCCCTTCAGTCTCCCACTTGCACTAGAGTCAATAATCCAGTTTGAAAAACTTTGCGCACTGAACACCTATGGCTTTCTGGTGTTGCATATACGCTATTGCTAGTGGTTAACATAATCTCCGGATGTGACAGTTTCAGATCTGTGTGTATTTGCATGTCTTTGCGTCTCTACGCATCACTCATTCTCAAATGAGATGGCATTGTATAAATTTGGTCCTCTGGTGAGACCTTTAGTTCGTTTGGCTCAAAATATGTTGATATTATTGTCACACAATATATCTTCATAGTATTATCCCACTTTGAACCACACCTAGTTTGATAACAAACTACTCAACACAAATGCCCTCCTATGCTGCTACTATAGCAGTCATATACTTAGCCTTTTGTTGTAGTATCTGTCACAATATCTCAACTTTGGAACTCATCCAAATCCATCATGGAACATTCTTTCCATTATATTGTGCCACCCATAGTCTAAATTGAGATAAATTTAATTTGTATCGTGTGACAAAACTAGTATCAATGTAACACTTTACAATGAACTACCTTTAACTATTTGTCACTTATACATGATATATTCTTAGTTCTTCCAAAGCTCATAAGAATATCTTTACTATTGTCCAATGATCATCTTATGAATCATTCTGGTATATGCTCATAACATTTAGAGCATAGGACATTCTGGATATATACATATCATGGTATAATCGATCAAAATTTTCATGTGATTTTACTCACCAAGTGTTGAAACACTTCAATCTTGATACAATCCTTTCCATGCAGCAAGAACCTTTCTTGTTGTTTCCATATTGAACCCTTTCAATATCTCATATTGAACCCTTTCAATATCTTATATATGTATGTCTGGCACAACCATATTAGCGCCTTAATCTATCCATATAGATATTGATGCCTAATATTCTAGGATTGCCCAAGTCTTTCATTGAAATCTTATTTTAATGAAATGCTTAACTTGTGTCAATAGATACATCATTTCCAATCAACAATATGTCCTCTACATAATGTATTAGAAATATGTCTCAGCGCTCCCACTTAATTTTCTTACAAATGCAAGCTTCTTCATCATCTCCGATGAATTTAAACTCTTTTAACAGTTTCATCATGGTGAAGATTCCAACTTCGCTATGCTTACTTCAACTATTGAAGTTTACATGCCCTTTTAGCACCCTTTGAATTAACAAAACCCTTCGAACCATGTCATGTACATGTCCTAGGTTACCGTTCTATTAGAAGAACCTTGCTTTGTTTATTTAACTACCATATACCAAATTATATGTAGTGGTTGCTACATTAATCCGTCAAGACTATATATCGCTATGAAAGATCATATCTTGTCATAGTCAACTCCTTGAACATTGCCGTAAACTTCTTTCCGACATGTCGACTATTTCATAGATGTCAAACATCCATGTCTATTTCTTTATAGATCCAAACACGACCGATAGGCTTCACGCCTTTCCCGAGGGTCTTCCAAGTTCAGAAACTTGATTTCTCGTGTATGGATACTATCACGGATTCTATGAATTCTAATCATTTTATGGAGTCAGGGCCCATCATCGCTTCTTTGCATGTAGTCGGTTCATCATTGTCAAAACAATAACGATTTGCTTATCAAATCTTACTATTTGATTATTACCGACCCACACGGTTCTATAGGAACTCTAATCTCCGAGATCACACCTTTTGTAATCACGAGAGCCATGAGCATTGTGGCCGCCACCGGGACACTTTCCGGCGCTGCGCTACTTAGCACATATAGCTAAGGTTCAACAACCTTATCAAAGTTCTATTGTCCTCCCACTTAACTTTTCACGAAAAGTTCCTTCTCAAGAAACTTGACGTTCCAAGCGACAAACTCTTTTGTCCTTGGTGTTATGGAGAAATTCCCAACAAATTCTTTGGGATAACCTACAAAGACGTGCTTATCCGACTTTGGTTGTAAACATTTTACTTATGCATAGCATACCAAAATTTAAGAAAAGACAATTCGGGTTTTATCCCAAACCATAACTCATATGGTGTCATTTCAATGGATCACGATGGTGCTCTTTTCAGTGTAAAAGCCGTAGTCTCTAAAGCTTCAATCTTTAAAACATAATGGCAGTTTTATAAATGACACCTTTGATCTTACCATGTCAAACATGGTTTGATCGAATATGCCATACTCCTATGGTTTATCAGGAAAACACAAATCATGGAACAATTCCTCAAGTCTTAGGTGTTTTTGCTAAACATGTAATTCAAATATCTTCCTTTATGATCGAACCATAAACTCTTTATTTTCTTGTTACAATGATTTTCCACTTCATCTTGAAAGTCTTTGAACAATTTTCAAATGTTTCATACTTCTTCCTTATTAAGTAAATATACAGATATATTCACTCAAATTTTCGGAGAAAGCATATGAAGCAAAAAATCCATCGCATATCGCTACACATAATGGACTATGCACATCAGCATGCACAATTTCCAATAAGCTAGTCATCCGTTCCTCTCTGGCCTATGGACGGAGTTTCAATTATCTCGAGGAAAGTCTCACATGCGTCAAATGATCAAAATGACTCCAAAAATCCATCAACATGGAGTTTCTTCATGTTTTCTTTCAAATATAATTTTAACAGCGATGTCACTTCATAAGTGATCTTTCAATCATTTGTCTTGCGACATTTTAGCAATAGTGTTTATGGATGTGATTTCTCCAACTAGACTTGTAAAAGTTCATCCATCCTTTATGGAATACGGTAATTATTTGAACAACCATTGTTCTCATGATACCGGAACAAAATAACAATTATTTAAACAAACCTTGAAGGCTTGGTTTGATGACAACGAAAAACACAATAACACTTTATTTGTTTTCGATGAACATCACCACTCATTCTTTTACTGGTTACTTAGGCCATTGTAGTTCATGAATTGTGTTGTCCTGTATGACACTTCATACCAACCAATTCGGTATCCAATACCGGTATCCAATACCTAAGAACCACATTGTTTAACAAGCAAGGAATATAGCCATAACATGTATATCTTCTATATACCTAAGTTGGACATCTCCAACCTTATATTTTCTGCCAAATATTTTATAGATTCTCTTTCAGCAATTCCTTTTCTTTAAAAGAATCTATCAACATCAATAGTGGTGTCATCAACATGACACATGGTACAAAGCGTATATAGTCAAATACTAATACCTTTGGACTTGCACTTTGAAGTGGATCACCATCATCAAATGTTTGGTGTTCTTTCAAAAATCCATTCTTTAGTAATCTATTAGTGTAGTAAACATTTTACTTACATCTTCTGTTCATCCTTATCATGACAACTTTCATGATCAAGCTACTATAGCCTATAAGGAAGAATCGCGAGTATAATATCAGTTCCCAAAACCTTTTTGGTAGATTCGGATGCCTAGCATCTCCATCCTTCACAAATTCTCATACAATATGAGAACATGTATTTTGCTAAATTATACTCTATCATAATGTAACCAAAAAACATTGTTTCAGATATCACAATATCTTTCACACATGCTGGTTTCTGAAACAATTTTCAGCACCAATATAATCTTGATATTAAAACAACTTTTTGAATATCAATAATCATGGAGGCAAACATGATACTTTAGATACTAACATTGGAATTCTTACTCTTGATTTAATACTACTTATTAAACTTCATGGAGTAAATAGAGTTTGCTGAAAGTTTGCAATAGGACTTATATGCTTTAAATTGACATTCAAAATAATACGATACCAGTTCGTAAAGTAAATATCCAGAATTCTATAGTTCTATTATCTCAAATAAAAACTAAGCCTAAGGTAGAAAACGAATGCCAATGACTACAACAAACTATGCAAATTCACTTTGATTTAATTTATGACAAATTTGGTTCGACTAATCCAAATTAGAAATGAACTCCCACTCAAAAACGACATCCCTTATGTCTTTTTGGTGATTACATGAACCAAATCCACTACACCAAGTCCGATCATCACGTGAGTTGATGTAGCTTCAAAGGCGAGCATCTATATGGGCATCATATCAACTATATGACTCATGCTTAACCTTTTGGTCCATGTTCCGAGGCCATGTCTATACATGCTAGGCTCGCCAAGTAAGAACCTTAGTACTCGCATGTGTAAAACTTTCTTACACCTGTTTGTATGAAAGCGTAGAGTCGAGTACACCCGATCATCACGTGATGTCTCAAAACACGATCCACAAAAAGGTGCATACTTAAGGAAGAACACATTTTTATCTTGATATCTAAATGAGGGATCATCTTACAATGCTACAGAAAGCGCCAAACTAGCAGTATAAGATGCTAACATCTAATGTGTAAAGTGAGATGATATGGTCCATGCATTTGATCTCTATCATTTGCATCATGGTATGATCTCTATCATTCCTTTGTGTGTAAGGCCAAGGTCTATGGAACTTACACGTTGAGTGTGTTGTAAGAGTATCTATCATACATCTACTTACAACAATACCATATCAATACACTAGCCCAGCAACGATCCAAACTAGACGCCTCTAATTTATCAATTGCAAGTTTTACGTGGCTTAGGGCTTTCGGAGATAGAACCGTTCTTACCTACGAACATGAACCACAACGAGGATAACTAAGTTATTAGCAACTCGTTGTAAATCAGATATTGACTATAGTAGGAGAGACAGACACCCACCAGCCACTTATGCAAAACAAGTTGCATGTCAGTCGTGGAACCGGTCTCATGTACGATGACATGTAAGGTCGGTCCGGGCCGCTTCATCCCACTATGCCACCAATATCCAAAATACATAGAAGATGCAATAACATGATCATCATCGCCCACATATCAACATATGTGTACTACCCGTGCTAAGCACCTACACATAGATCAGGCTCTGATACCACTGTTGGGTCCGCAACATAGAAAACAAAAAATTTCCTACGATGAGAACTATACGCCAAGATCTATCTACTAGGTACAGAGCAACGGGTGGGCATACATCCAACGAGAACTTACCCTCGAAGACAACGAGTTTTGTTAACGAGTAGGAACTCGTGGTTGATGTAGTCGTACACTTGCCGATCTCAAGATCGTGATGAAGTCCAGTAGGTCCAGCTCCAGCACGTCCATCATATCCAGCTCCGGCACCACCAAGTCTAGCACCGCAAAGCAGCGGTGCATCCGTGATCGCACACACGTCCGGTACCCCGACAACCTCCGTCCCTCGCTCCAGCAGAGCAGCGGAAGCAGCAACTCCTTTCCAGATAAAGCCACCGGGAACATGTATCTCGCTAATCCGAGACCATGGGGGAATAATACTAGAGAGGGAGAGAGATCCTTCACAAGGAGGTGTGAGTGAGAAGTGAGGAGGGGTGGCCTTTTATAGGAGGAGGGGGTGACCCTTCACCTCATCCATTCATGTGGTGGTAACCCCTCCACATTAAAATGCCCCTTCACATTCTCTTTTAAAGTCTCCACTTTAAATGCATTAAATTTCTCCAAATTTAATGTTCTCTCATTTAATAAAACTCTTTTATTATTTTTATTCAGAATTTTGTTAATTACTTTAATTAAAAAACATTCACATAAAACCCCCTGCAACATTTCAATATTACATGCAGAACCAATTTCAGCAATTTCACCCGAAACAGTTTTGGTGTCTATTGAAATAATTCCAGCGCTTTCTTAAATCTTTATCTGAAACATATTTGCTCCAAATGGTGTTGGTATCCCTTAAGTGTGTCACCCTACGGTTCGCGAATAATGCAGACATGATCGAGACCCCTCTCCGATCAATAATCAGCAGCGGGACCTGGAGATCCATACTGACTCCTACACATTCAACGATGACTTCTGTGATCGTGAGAATCTTTAACGCTAGTAACTAAATCCCTTTTTCCCGCGATATATTACATGTACGAGATTCGATCATCGGTATCTCCATACCTAGTTTGATCTCGTTACCGACATGTACTCTTTTCTCGTTCCCGTGATATAACATTCTAGTGATCACATCACTTGCTTGCAAGCTATTTCAATGTGATATCACCGAGAGGGCCCAGAGAATATCTATCCGTCATCTGGATTGACAAATTCCACTCTTGATCCATGAGCCTCAACATAACACCTTCGTAGTACTGAACCCATCTTTATAGTCACCATGTTACGGTGTGACGTTTGATGTTATCAAGATACTCTTCCGGTGTTAGCAATTAACATGATCTCATGGTCTAAGGATAAAGATTACTTCGTATGATGTTATAGCAATATAAACATAATGACTTGATCGTAATGCTATACTTCGGATGAATGTTCATCACATCATTCCACCAATGGTGTGACCTTGTTATGAACAACATCCAATGTCCATGATCAGGAAACCTTGATCATCTTGTTAATCAACAAGCTAGTCTATAAGAGAGGCATGACTAGGAACCCTTTTTGTTTATTAAACACACATGTATTGATGTTTCCGAATCAATACAATTCTAGCATGTAAAATAAACATTTATCATAAACATGGAATAAGATAATAACCACTTTATTATTGCCTCTCGGGCATATTCCCTTCAGAGAGTTCTCTTCGCCAGCCACTATCTGGCAGGAGATGCGAGAGCTTGGTGGACTAGTATCCGTAACATGAACCATGGTCAAGTTTTGACATGTGAAGCCTTCAAAATCCAGTTCAGCCGCACCCATGTGCCGCAGGGTCTAGTCACCAGAATGAGGGATGAGTTCCGCGACTTGAAGCAAGGCAGAATGACTGTGGTGGGGTACCGTGACAGGTTCCTATCGCTTGCAAGGTATGCCCCTGATGAGATCAACACGGAGGCCAAGAAGAAGGAGAGATTCCTGAACGGACTGCATGACGAGATGCAGACTGTCCTCGTCAACATCCGCTTCGAGGATCTCGAAGAGCTAGTCGACTCTGCCATTTAGATGGAAGGGAAGATTAACTAGGCAAACAACAACCGCAAATTTCGTATGATGCAGCAATCTAGATCCAATAGTCACCAGAAGTACCGTCCCAACCCCTCACCAGGATATGCACCCAGAAACAACCGACCTCCAATGTCTCGCCCAAGCTACCCCAACCGTAGTGGAGGCAATGTGAAGTCGGGAGGAAACAACAACAACTCTGGTAACACCAACAATTTCAACCGTGCCCCTCCCAAGAGCAACAACAACAACACTACACCCAGAACTGGCAGCAATGCTATGCCTGTCGCAGCAAAAGAAAAGTCCCAGATAACTTGTTATGAGTGTGGAGTGAAGGGCCACTATTCCAATGAGTGTCTGATGGCTCAATGCACGGCGCCCAGAAAAATGCTTGATGGCTCAATGCACGACGCCCAGAAAAATGCTTGATGGTGGTGTTGATGTAGAGCTTGTTGGGAACCCCAAGAGGAAGGTATGATGAGCACAGCATCAAGTTTCCCTCAGTTATGAAACCAAGGTTTAATCGAACCAGTAGGAGCAAGGAAACACCCCAAAGGTGTTACTAGCTGAGCTTTGGCAGGGCGCACTACCGGTGCTAGTAGCAACGTGGAGACCTGCACAACACAACCATAGAACTTTGTCCCCAACTTGCGATGAGGTTGTCAATCTCACCGTGTTTTGCAGAAAACAAAGGATTAAATGTATCGAATGGAAATAAGTAAAAGTTTGCAAAAAGTAAAGACAAAGCAGTAAAAGATTGTAGATTGTATGTAAAAGACAAGGACCAGGATCCATAGTTCACTAGAGGTGGCTCTCCTTAGATAGATAACATGTTGGGTCAACAAATTACAGCGGGGCAATTGACAAACACCGAGAAAGCAATACATGCATATACTAATCATCTTGACTCCTTTGAAACTTGATTGGGCATTACAACATAATACATAGACCGCCATCCAACTACATCTATGACTAATAATCCACCTTCAGGTTATCATCCGAACCCCCTCCAGTATTAAGTTGCAAGCAACAGATTATTGCTTTACGAACTGCATGTAAAGTAAACAATACGATTGTTCGATGAACAAAGGATTGTTGTTTTCTCCCTAGTAGCAATAGCACATCTAGTACCTTAGAGATTTCTGTCACTTCCCCAGATTACCAGAGGCATGAACCCACTATCGAGCATAAACTCTTGGAGTTGCTAGCATCTACTTGGCCAAGATAGCTACTAACAACGGAAAGCATGCAAGATCTCAAATAACAAAGACATGATAGAATCAATAATCAATCTGAAATAGTATCTCAATATCCATCGGATCCCCGCAAACACATCATGTATGGATTACAAAAATATGATCTTGATCATGAACGGAGCTCACAAGATCTAAACATGAAAGCACAAAGGAGGATAAACTAGCCATCTAGCTACTACATGGATCCGTAGTCCAAGGATGAACTACTCACACATCACACCGTAGGCTTGCATGGTGATGAAGAAGGCCTCCAGGGTGAGTTCCCCTCTCCGACAGGGTGTCGGGAAGAGCTTCAGATCCCTCCCGATCTAGGGATGGATATGACGGCGGCTACAGACTCTTTCGTGGATTTTTGATCGGGTACTTAGGGTTTTTGTCCCGAGGGCAATATATAGGCAGAAGGAGAGGCCGAGGGGGTGCCGAGAGCCACCACACCACCCCTGGCGCGGGCCAGGCCTCGCCGTGCGGCCAGGTGGTGTGGCCGGCCCCTGGCCCCTGTCCGTCTCGTATTCTGGCACTTGATCCCTTCCGGAAAAATAGGCACTTTGGCTTTTGTCCCGTCCAATTCCGAGAATATTCATTTTCTGACTTTCTTGGAACCAAAAACAATAGAAAACAGGCAGCTGGCACTGTGGCTCTTGTTAATAGGTTAGTCCAAGAAATCATATGAAAAGTACTCCAAAGTTGGAACAAAACACAAGAAAGTGGATAAAACCAAGCATGGAACATCAAAAATTATAGATACATTTGCAATGTATCAGTCTCCTAAGAAGACTACCGCCACTGCCAATGTGAATGCCCCAGCTCAATAGCAGCGTCGTGTTCAACCAGGGAGAAGGTTTGCCCCAGGGAACCCTCACAACCGCAATGGCCGTCTCTTCCACATGAACACCGAGGAAGCCCAAGAAGTGCCAGATGTAGTGTTGGGTATGTTTTCTGTCAACTCAGTTTTAGCAAGGGTATTGTTTGATTCGGGAGCATCGCATTCATTTGTCACCGAAGAATTTGCATGCACTAGTAAGATTCACCCAACCAACTTGAAGCATGTCATGATAGTTCAAATCCCCGTTTCAACTACAAAAGCTAGAAAATTTTGCAAAGCCGTGCCTATCAGAATACATGGGATAGATTTTTATGCCAACCTAATAGTACTCAGAACCAAAGGATTGGAAGTAGTACTAGGTATGGACTGGATGTCAAGGCATAAAGGACTGATAGAATATGCTAAGAAAGCCATCACCATGACCAGTAGGTCCAGAGTCACAGTAGAGCATATATCTGAAACCTTACCCTGTCAATTCAAGTGCAACAAGAGTCTAGCTCTACCCACCATAGACCAAGTCAGAGTAGTCTATGAATACCCCGACGTATTCCCAGATGAATTGCCAGGTATGCCCCCGGATAGGGATATTGAGTTCATTATCGAACTAATCCCCGGAACCGGACCCATAGCCCAGAGACCCTATAGCATGAACCCCTCAGAGTTAGTGGAATTGAAGAAGCAGTTGGATGCCATGTTAGCAACCGGCTTGATTCAACCAAGCGCATCACCATGGAGATCACCAGTGTTATTCGTCGACGAGAAAGATGGAGGCAACCGTTTGTACACAGATTACAGAAAGCTGAATGACGTCACCATCAAGAACAAGTACCCCTTGCCAAAGATAGAGGATATATTTGATTAGTTGACTGGTGCCCAGGTATTCTCAAAGATTGATCTTAGGACTGGTTATCACCAACTTAAGATTCGTACAACGGATATTCCGAAGACCGCCTTTACTACTCGCTATGGTTTATACGAGTATACAGTTATGTCTTTTGGATTAACCAATGCCCCTGCTTATTTCATGAATCTCATGAATAAGATCTTTATGAATTTCCTAGATAAGTTTGTAGTTGTGTTTATCGACGATATCCTTATCTACTCCAAGTCAGAAGAGGAACATGAGCAACATCTGAGAATCATCCTAGAAACCCTGAGAGAGCATCGGTTATATGCCAAGTTCAGCAAGTGTGAGTTTTGGCTGAAAGAAGTAGGATTCCTAGGACATATTGTGTCTGCCGGAGGAGTCTCTGTTGATCCCGCCAAGATCAAATATGTCGAAGAATGGGAAGCCCAACCACTCAAACCCAAGTCCGTGCATTTCTCGGATTAGCGGGATATGACCGCAAGTTCATAGAAGGATTCTCGAGCATCGCCAGACCCATGACCCAATTGCTAAAGAAGGACAAGAAGTTTGAATGGACTGACAAATGTGAAGCTAGTTTTCAAGAGCTGAAGAAGAGATTGATATCAGCCCCAATATTGATCATGCCAGATATCAAGAAGCCATTTGATGTGTATTGTGATGCATCCAAGATTGGTCTCGGATGTGTATTGATGCAAGAAGGCAAAGTCATCGCTTATCTGTCTCGGCAATTGAAGCAGCATGAGCAGAACTATCCAACCCATGATCTTGAATTAGTTGCCGTAGTTTTGGCATTGAAGACATGGTATCATTATCTGATGGGTAATTGCTGTGAGATTTACTCAGATCACAAGAGCTTGAAGTATATTTTCACTCAGAAGGAGCTGAATATGAGGCAAAGGAGATGGATAGAGTTAATCAAGGATTATGACCTTGACATTCACTATCACCCCGGCAAAGCCAATGTGGTAGCGGATGCTCTTAGCAGATTGCCGTGTAGGCTAAACACCATGATCAAGGAGAAGCAGCCAAGTTTGTATGAGGAGTTGGAGCAGTTCAGAACTGAGCTAGTTAGCAAAGGATTCTTAGCTAGCATTGAACTTCAACCCACTTTGATTAGCCAAATCAAGGAAGCCCAGAAGGGGAATGAAAGTATCGACAAAATCAAATGTCGTATTGGTACAGGAAAGGTACCTGGATTCACTTAAGACGAAGAATGAGTTTTGTGGTACAAAGGACGTATATGTGTGCCAGCAGATTCGGAGTTGAAGCAAGTTATCATGCAGGAAGCTCATGATACTCTTTATTCTATCCACCCCGGAGGAACGAAGATGTATCAAGATTTGAAAGAGCAATTTTGGTGGCACAAGATGAAGAGAGAAATCGGAAGATACATCGCCAAGTGTGACATTTGTCAAAGAGTCAAAGCAGAGCATCAGAGACCCGTAGGACTGTTGCAACCATTGCAGATTCCGGAATGGAAATGGGATTCTGTCGGAATGGACTTTATCACGGGTTTGCCTACTTCTAGTGGGGGAAATGACTCAATCTAGGTCATCATTGATAGACTATCCAAGGTAGCCCACTTTATACCAGTCAAGACAACCTACCAGAGTTCGAAGCTAGCAGAGCTATATATTGCTAGGATTGTTAGTCTGCATGGGACCCCCAAGACCATAGTATCAGATCAAGGAACCTAGTTTACCTCGAGATTTTGGCAGAAAGTCCAGGAAGGATTAGGAACCAAGTTAAACTTCAGTACCGCTTATCACCCGCAAACTGATGGATAGACTGAGAGAGTTAACCAAATCCTAGAGGATATGTTGAGAGCTTGTGTGTTGGAGTATGGATCAAAATGGGAAGACTGCCTGCCTTTCGCAGAATTCTCATATAACAACAGTTATCAAGCTAGTTTGCAAATGGCACCATTTGAGTTCCTATACAGAAGGAAGTGCCGTACCCCTTTGAATTGGTCGCAAGTAGGAGAGAGTCAGATTTTTGGACCCGACATTCTCCGAGAAGCCGAAGAGAAGGTTCACAAAGTCTGTGAGCACCTCAAGACCGCCCAATCCAGACAGAAGAGTTATGCAAACAAGAGAAGGAGAGACCCGACTTTCAATGTCGGAGATTTTGTATATCTCAAGGTTTCGCCACTGAAGGGAACGCAACGCTTTAGTCTGAAAGGAAAGTTAGCCCCCAGATATATCGGACCATTCAAGATTCTGAACCATCAAGGAGAAGTATCGTATCAACTGGAACTGCCTGAAGAGATGTCAGCCATCCATAATGTGTTCCATATCTCGTTACTTTGCAAATGCCTAGAAGTGCCGGAGAAGACTAAAGTTTTCAAAAACATTGATCACCGAGCTGTTGAGATCAACAATGACCTGACATATCGTGAAGTGCCCATCCGTATCTTGGAGGAAGCTTACAGAACCACCAGAACCAGGAGTATCAAGTTTCTCAAGATTCAATGGAGCAACCATACCGAAGAGGAAGCCACTTGGGAATGAGAAGATTACATTAGGACAAAGTTCCTAGATCTCTTTAGTTCCTAGTTTTCTTTCGTAAATCTCCGGACGAGATTTTGTTTAAGGGGGGAAAGTTTGTAACATCCCAAAACTTTAATCCAAGGTTATTAAGATCCAAATCATCAAATTTAGAGTTAACAAAAACTTTTCCATTTAAAAATATTAAAGCATTCATATGTGTGTGCATTTAAATTAGGAGTTGATTTGAATTGCCATGATTAAGTGATCCATTTCTTGTAAAATGATTCTTAGGTGAAATAAACATCACCTAGATCATTCCCAAACAAATATCAAAGAAAAACAAATCAAAATGAATAGAAGAAGCAAATGGTCATTTGTGCCATTTTAATCAACATGCCTACTTAGGCTATTCCTAGAACTCAAAACCTAACAGAAACAAATGTGGATCTTTGCACCCCTTGCTAGTACATGTAGGGATGTACCAAGGCCCACTTTGTGATCTACCAAAAATTTGTAAGCACTAGTTTTAAATGGCAATTGAAAATTGAATGTAGTTCATATGAGAAGATCCCACTTATTCAAAAACCACTCAAATGAGCTCCATTTTAAAATCCCAAGCAACCACAGATGCTTAAGTATGTGCCTAGCAACTCCACTAAAAATCATCTAAAAATTCCAAACTTGAGTTCTTTCAGCCATTTCTACAAACATCTTGCTGATAGAAATTAAACTGCCTAACTATTACTGTTTCTACTTAAGCCATTGTCCCCAATTTGACCCTCTTTACTCTCCCTTGTCCCCCTGAGTCCAACCTACCCCTAAGCCGCAGCAGCAGTGGAGCGCCACCCCTTTTTGATCACCGCCGCCCAGAAGAGGGAAATGCGACACAGACCATGCCACACCGTTCCAGCACCACCACTAGCTCCGCCTAACCCTACCGCACCTCCCTGCCCCTTCCCCAAGCCCAGCCAGGCCCTGGACCACACCCCAGCACCGCCGCCCATTCTCTCTACGCCGTGCTCAACGCATGCCAGAGCGCGATCGTCGCCAGCACGCAGCAGATCGCCACTTGACACAAAATCCCGCACGCCGCTCCGCCTCGACCCCAGCACCCTGCCAGACACGGCCGTGCGCCGCCGCACGACCCACAGTCGTCGTGCGCCATGTCGAGCACCGCCTCTATCTCCTAGAGCCCGGGACGCTCCCGACCAAACGCCACCGCCCCTAGCAGCGCATTAACGCCGTAGAGCATCACCAGGAGGCAGGCCACCGTCCGCCTACGCTGCCCATGAATCTAGCCGCCTGTATCAGCGTCACCGACGAGCTCGCCGTCGTGCCGCTCGGTCCCCTCTTCGTCCTATAAAAGGATCCCTCCCCAGCACAAACTCCTCACACCACTCCACTCACTTCTCCTCACTGATCCTTCCACCCCATCGCCAGAGCCGCTCGAGCCATAGTTCGCCGGAATTGCGTCAGAGGAGCCCGCTGCAGAGGAGGAGACGCTGCCGTCGATTCCGTCCACCGCAGCCCCTGCCGTGACCTTGCCTGAGCTCGCTGTCGTCCACCAGTTCGTTTGCTCGCCTCACCGTAGTAGCTGGAGCCCTGGTACGTCCCCGGTAGACCCCCGCTGGCCGTTTAGGGTTCGGTCTCGCCGGCGACGAGTCCGTCGTCGACAACGACTGTGAGCCTTCAATCTCTGTTCTAATCGTAGCGCCCAAATTGCCCCGTACCGTTTCGGATTTTAAGTCTCGCTGACAAGCGGGACTAACCTGTCAGCCTCCCTCTGCACCGTGGAGCGCCACTAGGCCGTCCCATTTCCATTCCCGCGCTAGCCTGTGAATTCAAATATAGATTTTTCTATTTTAATTTGAACTCACTTCTGTCCCTTAGTTTAAAAATCAATTCCAGAAGATCTACGGAACCAAATTGAGTGATTCAAATTTTATTAGAAAGCTACTGAAAAGATATATCCAAGCCCGTTGGACTTAGTTCATTTAGAAGTAGAGATCTCTCCTAGTAAAAATAACAAGACAAAAGCATTTGTACATTCAAACATTTTTCTAAAATCAACCATGATAGCTTTTGAGTTGATTCCAACTCTCAAAAATCACATTTAACCATACCTATCTAAATATGTAATAATATTAAGTTTTTCATACAGTGACTTTGGATAGTACCAAAATAATGCTATATGGGAATTTCTAGTCACTTTAAATCATTAAATTCTAAACTTTAACTTATGAAAAGGTGATCCAACCCTTAAATCACATTCCCACATGTTAGAATATGTGGTGAGGACATGTGTCCACATGATCCCATATTTTAAGTGGTGAATATTAAATCTTAGTTATTTTCAATGAGTAGAAATTACTTTTCTTAAATAAAAAGAATGAAACTAGTAAATAAATGCTTGTGATGATAATAAATCATCAAATGTGTGCATTATTGTGCTAAGTAGACTAGTTAAGTATTGCCTGGTGATTGTGTACTCCGTATGTATTTATAGACGATAGTACCGACCAAGCTTTCGAGGAGGAGGAGTGCTATCAATAGGAGGAAGAAAACTTCAACCACTGTACCAACCAAGGCAAGCTATTGTTAGCAAGCTAGAATTAAGGTAGATGATTTGCGCAAGATGCTTTAGGCATGCTTTGGTTATACCACTTTGACTAGTACTTATTCCAAGCTTACTTTCAAGCTTTTACTTTCTTTACTTTACCAAAGTACCTTACTTGTTTTGAAGGTAGCATAAAGAGTATAAAACTTGAACTATCTAGCTAATTTTAGATGTCATTCTATGGCATGAGATTGATCCTATCTTTCCACCTTAGTGAACACTCTTAACTTAGTAGCTTAGAGCTAGGTAAAAACTTGAGTCACTTTAGATGGGAACACTTGGTGAAAATGAATTGTGAAAACCTTGGAATGATGAGTCATTCTATTGAGATGTTTTGACATGTGTTGAGAAACACAAATGGTTTATGATGATGAGAATGTTGAGGCATGAGCCTTAACCCTTTTACAAAACTGATGGTTGGATTCAGATGCGATACCATTCCAATTTTACCGTACAACCACAATACCTGAATTGGGTAAGGCTTAGCCGGAAGTTTATATGCATTAGTATTAGTTCCCCCGCGGGAGAGGTTTGAGCTGAGGCTACCTCTCGATGTTGTCCACCTATGCAGTGCCCAAGATGACAGATGGTCATTGTTGGGAGGCCATACTCATAGGAGAGGTGCTTATACTAGAGTGTGTAAAGGAAAGGTTATGTTTGATTATATGCATACTAAGTATGATGATTCAGGGTTATCCCTGACAAATGTATCGAATCTTGTGGTGAAAGTGTACCACCTCTGCAGATGGTCAAACTATTCGAATAGCCGCGTCCGCGGTTATGGACTTATGAAGTGAATGATGAATCTTGATTTGACCACAACAGAGTTGTGACTATGACACTAGCTTCCTAACTTAAGTAATTCTAGAACTTTATTTTATCTTTCTTTGTTTCTGAACTCAGCTTAGGTTTCGAACCTAACTTTATAGTCAAACTTAGAGTTAGCATTTACACTAGTACTATCCTACTTGTTAGTGGTAGTTTGCGAGTACTTAAAGAGTACTCATGGCTTTGTCCCTGGCTATTTCTATGGCCAGACTATGAAGGAGACTACCAAGATGATGGCCAGCAGGACGGCTATGATAACTAGGACTATCTGCCTTTGTCAGCATTGCCTGTGCCCCTGAAGATGGACCCCACCGCTACGCTTATTATTTAATCCGCTGCTTGTTGTATTAAGACTGGATCATGAGATCCTTTATTTGTGTAAGACCTTATTATGGTTTGTAATGGATGATGTACTGTGATATCCAATCTGTTATGTCTCGCAAAAATGGTAATCCTGGGATTGCGATGTGTGCATCTGGGACTAAAAATCCGGGTGTTGATAGATGGCGCCCAAGTTGAGTGACAAGACACAGTTGATGTAAGCAGCCTTTGCAAGGACTAGGATGTCCTCCTCATTGAGTATCGTGAACTCATTACGTGCCTGCAAGGTGTTAGCAATAACATAGAACAAATAGCAAATTGCAGGATGTTGAATATTCTTCCCCTTGCTTACTCTAGTAGTGAAACTTATTCCATTATAATATTGTTCAGGGGAAGGGTCTAAGCTAGAAAAGGATGTGCGTAAGGAATTAACATCATAGTTTGGCAAATTAAAACATGCGCACCATTCATCTAGTGTTAAAGTGTAGTTGTTGTTCCTAAGTCGGAAAGAAATCGTGTCCTCTCCTTGCCATAATTTAACGGTGCTTTGCAACAAACTTAGGAATTCAATAGTTAAGCGGCAATAAGTAGGCACATCATTGTAGACAAAGTGTTGTAGGCCAGCTCTATTGAATGTAAATTGAAGTCATCATAAATACCGAGTTGGTTCAATATAATGGGGCAAGACCACTTGGTGGCCTTCACTTCGCGGTTCTTGATCTTGTTGAAGCGACCATGTTGGATCTCATTCCTGAACCGTATCCCCATGCATTCTTGAGTGATAGACCAAGAAGCGTGGCGACACGAGCACGAGTTTGGTTCCTTGTGTTCATCATCTAAAACATTGAAGAAAGACAAAAATAAAACTTTTTGATCCAACAACAGTAAGTATAACATATTCCTCATCATAACACACTAAAGAATCTCCTCAAAATAATAATCTAGGCAAGGGAATCATGTCAATTTGTTCATAGTAGGTCTCACCCTAGATTGATAATGACAATAGATTGAAGATGAATTTACAAAAAGTAATTGGATGATCGGAGGAGAAACATACCATAGATCACTTGTATGCGAGGAAATCGAACGAAATTGAGTAGAGATGAAGATCTCTTGAGGTTTTGAGAAGGTTTGGAGGTAGAAGAGAGAAAAATGATTGAAGTTTTGGGGTTGGAGCTACCTTCCCGTGCGATTTTGTGGTCGGCTGCAACTATACGGGTAGAACTATGCGGCCGGAACAATGTGTTCCCGCCGTATAGTTGGCTTGTTGTCAAAATTTTAGGGTTTCTACTCGGCGGCGTAGCTATACGGCCACAACTATACAGCCGGAACAATACGTTCCCGCCATATAGTTGGTCGTCAAACCGTCTGTACCTGGGAAAAGAAATTATACAAAGGCATCGATATCTATACGACCAGAACTATACAGCCAGAATTTTTATTCATGTCGTATAGTTGGTCATAAACCGTCAGTACATTGGAAAAGAATTTGTACGAAAGCACCGATATCTATAGGACCAGAGCTATACGGCTGGAACTTTTAATCCCGTCATATAGTTGGTCGTTAAACCGTCAGTACATATGAAAGAAAAATTGTCGATGGCAAAGATATCTATACGACCGGAACTATACGGCCGGAATTTTTATTCCTGCCGTATAGTTGGTCGTTAAACCCTCTGTATGCATCAAAAAAATTCTGTTTCTTCGAAAATTATTTCCTATCCTATAACTTAGTGATATACCTTGTTTTTGACAAGAAATTGACAGTAAATATTGTCGACCAACAACAGCATGAATAAATCAGAATTTTTAGTAATACCAAACTTCTTCCCCTCAATTGGAGTTTTCTAGCACTCTTTATTGAACAAAAACTTAAACTAAAACTTAAAAACTTTACTCAAACCTTTATTTCACATGGGTTGCCTCCCATGAAGCGCTCTTTTATGGTGTATAGCTTGACCTCAATGTTGCTCACTTAGGCCAGATGAATGGAACACCCACTCTAAAGTAGTTGGCCTTCAAAGTGATGGCCTCCTTTTCATCATGATTGGCTTTCTTCTTCCTGGGGAAATGAATAACAGAAGGATCCTGCGAAGGAAATTGAAGCTTCATGTTCCCTTCATGTAGATTAATCAAAGCCTTTATAGTTATTAAGAAAGGACGGCCTAATATAATAGGAGCAGTAGCATCTTCAGGCATGTCAACAATAACAAAATCAATAAGAGCAAGACAGTCGTTAATACTAAAGTATTCTCTTTAATTCCTACAGCTTGTTTGTAGGTAGAATCTGGTAGGTGCAATTTTAACTCGGTGATCACAAAAGAGCCAAGATTTAACTTGTTAAAAAGACTCTTTGGAATTGTTGAGACGCTTGCACCTAGATCACAAAGTGCAGCTATCACATTGGTCCCAATTTTAATCTTAATAGTAGGCTCAAATATGTCATCAAGCTTCATAGGTAATTTTTAGCAATTTGCTTATATTCTTCCCCAAGCTCACGTACCTTTATTGCTACCTAATTAACAAAGTGTTGGTACATAGCTTCCTCACTACCTTCACTTACCGGAATCTTAACATTGATTCTTTTTACGAGATCTTCAACGGTGTGGCTTGGTGAAGGACCATTACTATAATCAAGTTCTTCAGGCTCCTCCCTTTGTATTCTCATCATCTTGAGGTCTTCAACAGGATTGGGCTTAGCTTTTCCTGCAAATTTGGCAAGAATGAGAGTTTGACTCTCGGTTATCTTACCTAGCTGTGCCTCAACGTTCCTCGTTCTTTCTTGGAGGGCCTGCAAATCAGTTCTCAAACTTATAGCTTGGTTAGATAATTTACCAAGCATAGCATCATGGTTCTCAGTTATTTTAACAAGAATATTGTTTTGTTCATTTTTTCAGTCTATAAAAGACTTAATTGATTCTTGGAGACTACCATTACTAGTTCCCATATTATTATTAGAGTTACCTGCAGGAGTAGAATAATGTTCTGAAAATTAGGATTCTAATTCTTCTTCCAAGCAGGGTTATAACCATTACGAGCTATGAAGTCTATTTCTTTAATATTCGTTTCAGGGATAGCTCTTACCTGGGGTTCCTTACCTTTTATGGCTAGTATGAGCTCATCCAACTTAGCATTGAGTTCTTCATTTTCTTGTGATGAGACGGAGTTCACCTTCTTCGTGTTTAATCTATCCACATGCCATTGGGCATGGTTGTCTTGCATATTGTCTAGCAGCTACTTTGCTTTGGTAATATGTTTACTCATAAATGTTCCTCTAGCTGCAGTATCAAGCATAGACTTAGACACAGGGATAAGAGCATTATAAAATAGATGGAGAATTGACCAATCTTCCATCCCATGACTAGGATCGTTTCCCATGCATTATTTCATCCTCTCCCATGCAAGCGCTAGTGGCTCATGCTCTTCCTATCTAAAACCAGCAATATTAGATCTGGGTTACATAGTCTTTGCAGGTGGGAAAAATTTAGTCATAAATAAATAAGTGCATTCCACCCATGAGGGTAATAGTATTTCTAGGCAAAGATAGCAACCATTCTTTTGCTCTTCCTCTAAGAGAGAAAGGAAATAGACGCAGTTTGACCGCATCGGGGTCAACATCTTTTATATGCATCATATCACATATTTCAGTGAAAGTATTCAAGTGCATACCCGCGTCTTCAACAGCAGAACCTCCAAATTGAATCTGTTGAACCAAACTTAAATAACGGGGCTTAATCTCATAGTCATCAGTAGCAATTGCTGGCTAAATAATAGGAGTACGCAAATAATCATTGTTGGGAGAAGAAAACTCCCCCAAGCTTCTTTTGAGCCATATTTCCTATGTTTTTGGAGAATATCATTTTGCGGCCCGAAAGTTGATGCCCCAGGCAACGCGGTACCCAAGTTGCCTATAATCAACCGCGATGACTATAGTTGGCGTGCCAAATACTCAGAGGGTCTTTTTTGGCACGAATTCAACATTACGTTTCAATACAAAATATTGGGCTAACGGCCGTCAAGTTGGGCCCCCTGTTAGTTTTCGCCGTTATGTCGCTCCCATCGCTTAGGCGTCAATTAGGCTTGCAGCGTTGGCGCCTACATCCATTACGCATCTTCTTCTTCCCTGGAGCAGCAATCTATGGGGCATCACAGCCATGGCGCAGAGCTGGGACGTGGACGAACCTGCTCGGCCCCGCTCTCCTCCCTGTAGGCTTGCAGTATTGGCGCCTACATCCATTACACGTCTTCTTCTTCCCCGGAGCGACAATTTGTGGTCGTGGCCATGGCGCGGAGCTGGGACGTGACGAACCTGCTCAGCCCTACTTTCCTCCCCATCCCGAGTCGGAGCTCGCCCTCACCATGGCCGCACCCATGGCATGGTGCGGGGACGAGAATTGGTTCATGTCACCATGTCGACCATGCTCGGTCCTGTTTCCTCCTCCAAAATCCAAGCTCGCCGTCGCCGTGGTCGCACCCGCACCAATTCTGCCACCTCTGCCGAGGTCTCTGTGGTAGCTCAAGTTCTGCCATGTTGAACCTATAAGTCAATTCAGAGCTCGGCGGCGGCAACCTGTTGTTGAACCTGTAAAGAATTTGCTAAAGACTGCGTGCCGCTCCAAGGTCTTCGGCTGATGCCTTCGGCTTCTGCCAACATCCATCGCTGATGTGAGATTATTTAGTTACTTCAATACAAAAAATTACCAATATAACTTGTTGATGTATTCCTTGACAATTATAATATAATCGAGCACTAGAAATATTTTGTAGTGTGCATGAGGATGATTAGTGATATAATTGAACACTAGAAATTTTAAGGCACTCCATATAAAGGAGTAGATTAATATATGTATAGAATATTCCAACAGACACCACAGATATATTGTCTTACATGCCACACATAGGTAATAATTAACTAAAATAAAACAAAAGCAGGGGCAGCAGCAGGAGGCTGGGACACGGAGACACCTAGCAGGGCAGGGGCATCAGCAGGAGGCAGGGACAACCTAGTCGAGGGGATACATGCCAGTCCTGACATAATCCCGGAGGAATTTTCCAAAGGTTGCATGCCGTGCCAAGGTATTCGGCTTATGACGTCTGCCTCCACCTCTGGCAACACCCACCGCATGCTCGATCAGGCTATCGAGGTCCACATTGATTGCTCTGCCACAGAATAGGCAAAACAGTCTCCCCCTATAGTAGAAACGGATTAGCCCACACCATAACTGCCTCAGCATGTAGCGGCTCTTGTTGTCCCTGGATTCCTTGTTATCGTCCACTTCATCATCATTCTCCTGTTGATTTTTAAGAACATAACTTAGAACTTATACATATGATTGAATTGTATTACAACTCAAGAATTGACAACATGTATATGTAAGAAAATATATCTCTGGGTATCAAAGAGAAAGCATCTTAGCAATAGTTCGATCAGTTCATATATCATTGCATCTCAACACAATGACAATTAACTGCATCAGATTGTACGTAGAATAAATCTAGGGGCCTCATAAGTTTCTTTAGGGATGGAGTGAGCGAACCAAGTTAGAATTGCACAATCAATGTGTCTGGATCTCTTTGGGGGCAAATTTGAATCATTGCCCACAATAAGAAATTGAAATGTAATCGTACAAAACAATATTCAGGGATATACATAGTTAGGTACAAAAACAAGCCTAAATATTGTAATTATAAATAAAAACCAAACAATTAATCTTCAGGTACATGTTAAAAATACTTATGGTCAAAACCATTCATATAAATATGCATCATACGAATCATTCAAAGATCAGAAACAATTCAAGGATCATATATGTAGTTACATATGAGAATAAATCAAGGGCCTCATAGTTTTTTCAGAGATGGAGTTGGCGAATGAAAGTACCAATAACACAACCTATATTGTTTGTGCGCATTGCTGCCTCAGGTTCACCAACCCATCCCTAAAACACGACACCATCATATGTGTCTCCCCTTGAACTCTTTTGGGGCAAATTTTAATCATCGGCCTCGATGACAAACTGAAATATAATTCTTATACACTATGAATGCATGAAATAGATAATTCAAATATCATAGTTCTATGAATGTATAAGAAAGATTGTGGTCTGATAAGTTTCTTCAGGGATGGCGTAAGCGAACCAAGTAACAAATGCACAACCTATATTGTTCTTGTACATGGCCCCAGGTTCGCTAACTCATCCCTAAAAAAATCTGACACCGATGTGTCTGCCTCTCTTTTGGGGCAAATTTGAATCATTGGCCACAATAATAAATTGAAATGTAATCGTAGAAAACAATATTCAGGGATATACATATGCATCATACGACTCATTCAAAGATCAGAAACAATACAAAGATTATATATAGGTTCCATCTAAGAATAAATTAAGGGCCTCATTAGTTTTTCAGAGATGGACTTGGAGAACCAAAATATCAACAACACAACCTATATTGTTTATGTACATTGTTGCCTCAGGTTCACTAACCATCCCTAAGAAAACGACACCATCAGATGTGTCTCCCTTGCACTATTTTGAGGAAAAATTGAATCATTTGGGCTCAGTGAGGAATAGAAATGTAAGGTTATAGGCATGTTGTGTATCGAAATCAACTCTCAGCTAGCAAACTCAACTAGCTGGCAGATGAGCAGATTGGGGTTTTGTGACTATACAACTTGGGGTTTTTTGACTAGATGGTAGATGCATCAATCAACCGTTCAAACCATATATATACTACCCTACTTCAAGAGAAAAAGAATCTATACACGATTGAGAAAATCCTATGTATAAATAGTGAAATCTGCGGCTGCAACTAGAAAAGCTAGCAATGTAGACCTCGGACTCCTCATCAGGGACCTCCTCCTCGAACTCGTCATTCTCTGCGATTGCATCGACGATTTCTTGGACGGTGATGGGGTAGTTGATGTAGAGCTCCTGATTGCCTCCGCCTGCCGCCTGCCCCCATCCAGATTTGCCGCTGGCACCACGACGTTGTCAGCCACCTGCTTCTTGACGGCGATGGCTACTGGCTGGACGGATGAGCTCGAACCCTCGATGGTGCGGCGACGAGTGGCGTTCATGCCCGGAGAAGATGCCTCCGCCTTCTTGGTGACGACCGAACCATACGATGTTACGCCTTCAACAGGCTTCATCTCTGGCTCGTATCCATGCGTACGCTTCATGGCGCACCTAGGGCAGGAGGTGGTGCAAGCGAAGGAGCTTCGGTGCGCATGATAGGTGTAGATTGGGGTTTTGGGACTAGACAGATTGGAGAAAATAACACGAGCTCGTGGAAGAAGAAGGCCGAGCGGGTTTATTAACACTGGACCGTTCGTAGTCCTTGAGTAGACACGTGTGGTGGACGGTGGGGATGGGGCTACCACGTGTAACATCCCAAAAATATTAATCAAGCTTATCAAGATTTAATCACCCAAGTTTAGGGTTAACAAAAACTTTTGTTATTAAACTTAATATGAGTGCATGTGTGATTTGCATTAGTGTATGAATCCTTGCAATTGCCATGATTGATTGTTACTAATGATAAGGATTGGTTTAAAGATGAATACTACATCATCTAGATCATTCCCAAGCAGAATCAAATGAAAATAAAATCAAATATAAGTTATATGAACAAATGGTCATTTTTGCCAAACTTATCCACTAGACCACTTTGAGTATTCATAGTAAAGAATTTTCAACAGAAACAAATCCAATTCTTTTCACCCCTTGCTAGACCAAGTAAAAGTGAATGCAAGAAAACTTTACAAAGTGGGAGAAACAATTTTTAAATCTATTTAAGAGGCATTGCAAAATTGAATCAAGGTCATATGTATAGATCATCACTTTTCAAAAACCATTCAAATCAATTCGCCTTGACAATTCCTAGGAACCGCAGACTACTAAGCAAGCAATAAGACCACTCACCAAAATTCATTCAAAATTTTGAAAGTTGAATTCATGCGGCCATTTCGTCGAACGCCTGGCATGCACAGTATAACCTCACCAACTATCACTATTTCGAGCTATCAATTGCTCAGCTTTTTACTGCATTCAACACATTGAATTTTCCTAGATCATCCCTGGTACTTGGTCGTGCAAAGGAGAGGCATCACTGGCCACATTGACCAGTGCCACGCCCGTACTGAGCCGGCGATGCCGGTCGAGCACGAACCACTTGTAGCGCGCCTCACCGCCCTTGCCCATGATGTCCAGCAAGTCGCCCTGACCTCATCGCCACCCCCTGTCCACCCCTTGACCCAAGGTGAGAAGTGGAGACACTGAAAACCGCGTGCCCATTTAAGCCGTGGCCATGCCGAGCGCACGACGGAGTGCCACATCCGCCTCGCACGCACAACGAGGAGGAGTACTTCGAGAAAGAAGAAGAGAACTTCAACTACTGCAACCAACAAGGCAAGCTATCAGTGCAAGCTAGACTAGGCATGCTGTATATGCAAGCCCTTATACCAGATGCATTAGGCATACTTGGTTGTGTCACTTTACTTATTCCATTCCCAGTTTTACTCCAAGCTTTACTTTCCCTTTTATTTCCATTTCTTACTTAGTAATGAATTGTGATTAGTGGAAATTAGATGGGATCCTATCAGGATCATAGGACTAGTCTTGGATACTTATACTTTGCTAGCACCCCCAATAGTGATACCCTCTATATTAGTGGCTAGTGCTAAGCTAAAACTTGATTACTTTAGATGGGAATACTTGGTGAAAATGATTATGAAAACCTTGGGATGAAGATTCATTCTATTGAAATGTTTTGACATGTGTTGAGAAAGACAATGGTTTGAGGATGAAACTGATGAGGCATGAGCCTTGACTTTAATAAAAACTGATGGTTGGGTTTGGATGTGATACCATTCCAATTTTACCGAACAACCACAATACCTGAGTTGGGTAGGGCTTGACTGGAAGTTTATATGTCTTAGTATGGGTTTCCTTGCGGAAGAGGTTGAGCTGAGGCTACCTCGTGATAAATGTCCACCTATGCAGTACCCAGGATGGCATATGGCCATGGCTAGGAGGCCAAACTCATAGGGGAGGTTCCTATACTAGGTTGTGTAATTGAAAGGTTAAGATTGATTATCCGCATACTAAGTATGATGATTAAGGATTATTCCTGACGGATGTTTCGAATTTTGTGGTGAAAGTGTACCCCTCTGCAGAGTGTCAAACTATTCGAATAGCCACGTCCGTGGTTATGGACAGTTGGAGTGGCCATACTGTTCCATTGTCAGATGTTTTCAAAAAGGATTTGTGAATTGAAAGATGACTTTGACTTGACCACAACAGAGTTGTGGGCATGAGATCTAAGTTCCCACTTAAGTAATGTAGAGAACTAAATTAGGTCTTTACCCTTGAAGCTTTATGAAATAAACCTGGCTTTTTGCAAACAACCCTAGAGCTTATGATTCCTATTAGTTTTACTTCTACTTATACTAGTGGTAGTTTGCGAGTACTTAAAGAGTACTCATGGCTTTGTCCCTGTCTATTCCCATGGCCAGACTAGGAGGAGGATTACCCGGAAGATGGACAACAGGAGGTCTATGAGAACTAGGATCATCTCCCATCATCAGAATTGCCTGTGATCATGAAGATGAAGCCCCACTACGTTTACTTTCCGATGTTTTGATTGTATTAAGACTAGATCATGAGATCCTTTATTTGTAAGACCTTATTATGGTTTGTAATGGATGATGTACTATGGTACCACTTCTGTTATGTCTCGCAAAAATGGTAATCCTGGGATTGCGATGAACGGCTTAACAGGCATCTGGACTTAAAAATTCGGGTGTTGACACCATGATCTCCACCTTTTTTTGGGTTCCCTTTTTTTGAAACAACCAAGATCTCCACTTTAGAACTTCATTGAAAACACGCTCATGGAAGACCTCGATTCCACTGCATGCAAGTGGCGCGGAACCAAGTTCTAGCAACGTTAGATCTACTCGAGGGCCCCCCTTGATGCATGGAAGTTACTTGTGGTAGGGCCCAGTTGGAAGTGAGATTTAGAGTGCTGCGTAAAAATGGGATATGTCTTTTTCAAATCAAGTGGTAATAAATTGAAGCGTCCCGTCGACAACCGTGCTCTTGATGACCCCGTTACCCTATGCATGTGTTTTAGTAGCAGTAGTAGGCTTTTCAGACTTGATTAAACATGACATGACTAGTCGACGACTTTTTCCATGGACGGCTTCATGTTCCTTCTTGTAGAAGTCTCGCTGAGGGAGATGTCTATGCTATATCACGATGTACTATGAAGGGCACGATGTGTGATGATCCTTGTTGGATCACACAGGATCAACGGTTGGTGCGCACGATCCGTGTGACAACTGTGACAACCAATCAGGGTGTAGCAGACAGAGTGAGCACAGGTTTGGGCTTCTACAAAAGAGAGAGAGGGCAAAACTGAGTAGTATCAAAAAACCAAGGGCAAAACTGAGTAGTATAAAAATGGAAAGTGATTGTCTTGTATAGTGAAATACATCATGGCATAAATCAAATTATATGTATGTTCTTTCACAAACCACACATGGATCCACTAGTGTCATTGCATGTGTGTTCTTTAATAAACCACGCATGGATCCACCAGTGTCATTACATGCCTATTCTTTTCATAAACCATAGTTAGAGTCATTTCATGTGTGTTATTTTCATTAACCATAGATAGAGTCAGTGAATGTCTGTTCTTTTCACAAACCACATGAGCATGTGTGTTATTCTCACAAACCACATATGGATCCACTAGTGTCATTGAATGTGTGTTATTTTCCTAAAACACATATGGATCCACTAGTGTCATTGCATGTTTGTTCTTCTCATGAACCACAACTAGAGTCATTTTCATGTGTGTTCTTCTCATAAACCACATGGATCCACCAGTGTCATTGAAATGTGTGTTCTTTTCATAAACCACAGCTAGAGTCATTGCATGTTTGTTCATTCACAAACCACACATGGATCCACCAGTGTCATTACATGCCTGTTCTTTCACAAACCACACATGGATCCACCAGGGTCATTACATGCCTGTTCTTTTCATAAACCATAGTTAGAGTCATTGCATGTGTGTTCTTTTCACATATGGATCCACCAGTGTCATTGCATGTTTGTTCTTCTCACAAACCATAGTTAGAGTCATTGCATGTGTGTTCTTTTCACATATGGATCCACCAGTGTCATTGCATGTTTGTTCTTCTCACAAACCACATATGGATCCACCAGAGTTCATTGCATGTGTGTTCTTTTCATGAACCACATATGGATCCACTAGTGTCATTGAATGTGTGTTCTTTTCACAAACCACATATAGATCCACTAGTGTCATTGCATGTGTGTTCTTTTAATAAACCACAACTAGAGTCACTACATGTGTGTTATTCTCACAAACCACATATGGATACACCAGTGTCATTGAATGTGTGTTCTTTTCACAAACCACATATGGATCCACGAGAGTCATTGCATGTCTTTTCTTCTCACAAAACACATATGGATCCACCAGAGTCATTGCATATGTGTTGTTTTCATGAACCACATATGGATCCACCAGTGTAATTGCATGTTTGTTCTTCTCACAAACCACGGATCCACCAGAGTTCATTGCATGTCTGTAATTTTCATAAACCACATGGATCCACCAATATCATTGCATGTGTGTTCTTTTAATGAACCACAGCTAGTGTCATTGAATATGTGTTCTTTTCACAAACCACATATGGATCCACTAGAGTCATTGCATGTATGTTCTTTTCACAAACCACATGTGTATCCACCAAAGTCATTGCATGTGTGTTCTTTTCATGAACCACATATGGATCCACTAGTGCCATTGCATGACTGTTCTTCTCATAAACCACATATGCATCTACTAGAGTTCATTGGATGTCTATTACTTTCATTAACCACATGGATCCACCAATGTCATTGCATTTGTGTTCTTTTAATAAACCACAGCTAGAGTCACTGTATGTCTGTTCTTTTCATAAACCACAAGTATCCACTAGTGTCATTGCATGTGTGTTCTTTTCACAAACCACATGTGGATCCACCAGAGTCATTGCATGTGTGTTCTTTTCTTGAACCACATATGGATCCACTAGTGTCCTTGCATGTTTGTTCTTCTCACAAACAACATTTGGATCCACCTGAGTTCATTGCATGTGTGTTCTTTTCATGAACCACATATGGATCCACCGGTGTCATTGAATGTGTGTTCTTTTCAAAAACCACAGCTAGAGTCACTAGATGTGTGTTATTGTCACAAACCACATATGGATCAACCAGTGTCATTGCATGTGAGTTCTTTCACAAACCACATGTGGATCCACCAGAATCATGGCATAAGTGTTCTTCTCACAAACCACATATGGATCCACCGGAGTTCATTGCATCTCTATTATTTTCACAAACCACTTGGATCCACGAATGTCAATGCAAGTGTGTTCTTTTAATAAACCACAGCTAGATTCACTGGATGCATGTTATTGTCAAACCACATGGATCCACCAGTGTCATTGCATGTGTGTTCTTTTCACAAACCACATGTGGATCCACCAGAGTCATTGCATGTGTGTTCTTTTAATAAACCATAGCTAGAGTCACTGGATCTCTGTTCTTTTCATAAACCACATATGGATCCACCAGTGTCATTGCATGTGTCTTCTTTTCATTAACCACAACTAGAGTCATTGCCTGTGTGTTCTTTTCACAAACCACATATGGATCCACCAGTGTCATTGAATGTGTGTTGTTTTCACAATCCACATATGGATCCACTAGAGTCATTGCATGTATGTTCTTCTCACAAACCACAAATAGATCCACCAGAGTCGATGGATGTGTGTTCTTTTCACAATATGGATCCACCAGAGTTCATTGCATGTCTGTTCTTTTCATTAACCACATATGGATACACCAGTGTCATTGCATGTGTGCTCTTTTCATTAACGACATATGGATCCCCTAGTGTCATTGTATGTGTGTTCTTTTCATTAACCACAGCTAGAGTCACTGCATGTGTGTTCTTCTCACAAACCACATATGGACCCTTAGTGTCATTGCATGTGCGTTCTTTTCACAAACCACATGTGGATCCACCAGAGACATTAGATGTGTGTTTTTTTCATGAACCACACATGGATCCACCAATGTCATTGCATGTCTGTTCTTCTCACAAACCACATATGGATCCACCAAAGTTCATTGCATGTCTGTTATTTTCACAAACCACATGGATCCACCAATGTCATTGCATGTGTGTTCTTTTAATAAACCACATCTAGAGTCACTTGATGTGTGTTATTGTCATAAACCACATGGATCCACCAGTGTCATCGCATGTGTGTTCTTCTCACAAACCACATGTGTATCCACCAGAGTCACTGCATGTGTGTTCTTTTAATAAACCACAGCTAGAGCCACTGGATCTCCGTTCTCTTCATGATCCACATATGGATCCACCAGTGTCATTGCATGTCTATTGTTTTCACAAACCACATATGGATCCACCAGTGTAATTGAATGTGTGTTCTTTTCACAAACCACATTTGGATCCACTAGTGTCCTTGCATGTCTGTTCTTTTCACAAACCACATATGGATCCACTAGTGTCATTGCATGTGTGTTCTTTTCACAAACCACATATGGATCCACTAGTGTCATTGCATGTGTGTTCTATTCACAAACCACATATGGATCCCCTAGTGTCATTGCATGTGTGTTCTTTTCATTAACCACAACTAGAGTCACTGCATGTGTGTTCTTTTCACAAACCACATATGTATCCACCAGATTTCATTGCATACATGTTATTTTCATTAACCACATATGGATACACCAGTGTCATTGCACGTGTGTTATTTTCATTAACTAGAAAAAATTCCCTAGTGTCATTGCATGTGTGTTCTTTTCATTAACCAAAACTAGTCATTGCATGTCTGTTCTTCTCACAAACCACATATGGATCAACCACTGTCATTGCATGTATGTTCTTCTCACAAACCACATATGGATCCACCAGAGTTCATTGCATGTCTGTTCTTTTCATAAACCACATATGGATCCACCAGTGTGATTGCATGTATGTTCTTTTCACAAACCACATGTGGATCCACCCGTGTGATTGCATGTGTGTTGTTTTCATGAACCACATATGGATCCACCAGTGTCATTGCATGTATGTTCTTCTCACAAACCACATATGGATCCACCAGAGTTCATTGCATGTGTGTTCTTTTCATGAACCACATATGGATCCACCAGTGTCATTGAATGTGTGTTCTTTTCACAAACCACATGTGGATCCACCCATGTCATTGCATGTGTGTTCTTTTCATGAACCACATATGGATCCACCAGTGTCGTTGCATGTATGTTCTTCTCACAAACCACATATGGATCCACCAGAGTTCATTGCATGTGTGTTCTTTTCATGAACCACATATGGATCCACCAGTGTCATTGAATGTGTGTTCTTTTCACAAACCATAGCTAGAGTCACTGGATGTGTGTTATTGTCACAAACCACATATGGATCCACCAGTGTCAATGCATGTGTGTTCTTTTCACAAACCACATGTGGATCCACCAGAGCAATTGCATGTGTTTTCTTTTCATTAACCACACATGGATCCACCAGTGTCATTGCATGTCTATTATTCTCACAAACCACATATGGATCCACCAGAGTTCATTGCATGTCTGTTATTTTCACAAACCACATGGATCCACCAATGTTATTGCATGTGTGTTCTTTTGATAAACCACAGCTAGGGTCACTGGATGTGTGTTATTATCATAACCACATGGATCCACCATTGTCATTGCTTGTGTGTTCTTTTCACAAACCACATGTGGATCCACCAGAGTCATTGCATGTCTGTCCTTTTAATAAACCACATCTAGAGTCACTGGATCTTTGCTCTCTTCATAAACCACATATGGATCCACCAGTGTCATTGCATGTGTGTTCTTTTCTTTAACCACAACTAGAGTCATTGCGTGTGTGTTATTTTCACAAACCACATATGGATGCACCGGTGTCATTGAATGTGTGTTCTTTTCACAATCCACATATGGATCCACTAGAGTCATTGCATGTCTGTTCTTCTCACAAACCACATATGGATCCACTAGAATCACTACGTGTGTGTTCTTTTCACAAACCACATATGGATCCACCAGAGTTCATTGCATGTCTGTTCTTTTCATTAACCACATATGGATACACCAGTGTCATTGCATGTGTGTTCTTTTCATTAACCACATATGGATCCCCTAGTGTCATTGCATGTGTGTTCTTTTCATTAACCACAACTAGAGTCACTGCATGTGTGTTCTTCTCACAAACCACATATGGATCCACCAGATTCATTGCATGTGTGCTCTTTTCATGAACCACACATGGATCCACAAGTGTCATTGCATGTCTGTTCTTCTCACAAAGCACACATGGATCCACCATACTTCATTGCATGTCTATTATTTCAACAAACCACAGCTAGAGTCATTTCATCTCTGTCATTTTCATTAACCACAGCTAGAGTCATTGCATGTCTATTCTTTTCACAAACCACATATGGATCCACCAGAGTCATTGCATGTGTGTTCTTTTCACAAACCACATATGGATCCACCAGTGTAACTACATGTGTGTTCTTTTCAAAAGCCACATATGGATCCCCTAGTGTCATTGCATGTGTGTTCTTTTCATTAACCACAACTAGAGTCACTGCATGTGTGTTCTTTTGACAAACCACATATGGATCCACCAGAGTTCATTGCATGTCTGTTATTTTCATTAACAACACATGGATACACAAGTGTCATTGCATGTGTGTTCTTTTCATTAACCACATCTGGATGCCCTAGTGCCATCACATGTGTGTTATTTTCATTAACCACAACTATAGTCACTGCATGTGTGTTCTTCTCACAAACCACATATGGTTCCACTAGTGTCATTGCATGTGTGTTCTTTTCATGAACCACATATGGATCCACCAGTGTGATTGAATGTGTGTTATTTTCATGAACCACATCTGGATCGACTAGAGTCATTGCATGTCTGTTCTTTGCATAAACCACATATGGATCCACCAGAGTCATTGAAATGTGTGTTCTTTTCACTAACCACATGTGGATCCACCAGTGTTCATTGCATGTATGTTCTTTTCATTAACCACGTATGGATCCACCAGTGTCATTGCATGTGGTTCTTGTAATTAACCACATATGGATCCTCTACTGTCATTGCATGTGTGTTCTTTTCATTAACCACAACTAGAGTCATTGCATGTGTCTTCTTTTCACAAACCACAGATGGATCCACCAGAGTTCACTACATGTCTGTTCTTTTCACAAATCACATATGGATCCACCAGAGTTCATTGCATGTATGTTCTTTTCACAAACCAAGTATGCATCCACCAGTGTCATTGAAATGTGTGTTCTTTTCACAAACCACGTATGGATCCCCTAGTGTCATTGCATGCATGTTCTTTTCATTAACCACAGCTAGAGTCACTGCATGTGTTTTCTTTTCACAAACCACATATAGATCCACTAGAGTCATTGCTTGTCTGTTCTTCTCACAAACGACATAAGGATCCACTAGTGTCATTGCATGTGTGTTCTTTTCAGGAACCACACATGGATCCACCAGTGTGTGCATGTGTGTTCTTTTCACAAACAACATATGGATCCACTAGAGTCACTGTACGTGTGTTCTTTCAATAAACCACAGTTAGAGTCAATGCATCTCTTGTCTTTTCATTAACCACAGCTAGAGTCATTGCATGTATGTTCTTTTCACAAACTACACATGGATCCACCAGAGTCAGTGAATGTCTATTCTTTCCATAAACCACTTGATGATCCCCTAGTGCCATTGCATGTGTGTTCTTTTCATTAACCACAGCTAGAGTCATTGTATGTGTGTTCTTTGCACAAATCACATATGTTTCCACCAGTGTTATTGCATGTATGTTCTTTTCATCAACCACATATGGACCCATTAGAGTCATTGCATGTGTTCTTTTCATTAACCATAGCTAGAGTCATTGCATGTCTGTTCTTTTCACAAACCACATATGGATCCACCAGGGTCATTGAATGTGTGTTCTTTTCACAAACCACATATGGATCCACTAGAGTCTTTGCATGTATGTTCTTCTCACAAACCAAATATGGATCCACCAAAGGCATTGCATGTGTGTTCTTTTCATGAACCACACATGGATCCACTATAGTCATTGCATGTGTGTTATTTTCATGACCCACAACTAGAGCAAGTGAATTTCTATTCTTTTCATAATCCACATGAGCATGTGTGTTATTTTCATAGACCACAAATGGATCCACTAGCATCACTGGATGTGTGTTCTCTTCATGAACCACATATGGAAACAGCTAGAGTCATTGCATGTGAGTTCTTCTCACAAACCACATATGGATCCACCAGTGTCATTGAAATGTGTGTTCTTTTCATTAACCACAGCTAGAGTCATTGCATGTCTGTTCTTTTCACAAAACCACATATGAATCCACCATGGTTCATTGCATGTGTGTTCTTTTCACAAACCACATATGGATCCACCAGTGTTCATTGCATGTTTGTTCTTTTCACAAACCACATATGGATCCACCAGTGTCATTGCATGTGTGTTCTTCTCATAAACCACATATGGATCCTAACCTTAGGAGAGCCCTAACCTTAGCCCCCAATGGTGGCCGTTAGACCAAGTCTTCTAGAAGGCACATCCTAACACAGTTGTTCTGCATGATGATTGTTACATACCGTTCGATCGGGGCGCTTGGACGATTGGGATGGTCTTTGTAAGAGCGATCCGCGAGTAGGCTGTCCTATGACATGATTGGCCATGCTTACTCCCCGCTTGCTCTAGACAAACTGGCAACACCGGGTGCTCCCCTTCTGCGAGTGTCACGACTCACGAGTTTCATGGGCCATATGCTAGTGTCACGTCCCCTTTACTTCTATGCCTCCCCGTACTTCCCTTCCTTCCCCTCGAAGCCTCTTTCCCCACTTCTCTCCCATCCTGCCATAGCCGCAAGCCGATGGCGCCTCCAGCTATATCTACCGCAGCCACCCCCTCCCCCCTCTCCTCTCGCCATGGGTTCAAGGGGAGACAGCGAAGAAACGCGTCGTGACGACAGGGACGGTGATTTCGATGTGAGTAGTCTCATATCTATCTCTATCATCTATGGCCAATTATCTATTTTGAGCTAGATCTGTTGGGGATGTGACCCCAGGTACCCCAGAGTTGAGGATAAGTGAGACCTCTACAATGTATGGGACAACTTCTATGAAGTAAATATGAAGAGAAAAGAGATTTAAAAGGAGTGAAGAGTTGAGAAATAAAGTCCAAAGAATAAAGAAAAGGAGGAGAATGTCTTTGGGCCGAGTTACACTAAACTTGGACTAAAGGAAAATTCTGCAGGCCGAATCAGGCCCGACCTATGCACTCATCCTGGTTGAACCCTGGCTAGGCCGAGGTACCCCTAGCCGGCCCATCTCCACTTCGCCCCGCCAACAACCGCTGCGCTCCTTCACGTCGACGCTCCTCGCCAGGACTCCCGCCAACGCCACCGCTAGTTCTGCGCCAAGACTCCTGCTTCGTTAACCCGGGTGGGCCGAGGTAGTGATGGTTCGGCCCACCGCAGACCGCAACCACTACGCCGCCAGATCCACCCGGGTGGGCCAACGCCAGGATCACGCTGCCCACCACGGATCTCAGTAGCCTCACCCTGACGGCCCCACTTCACCATGATTTAACACGGCTGGGCCAATCCGGCTGGTATCACGGCCCACCCCGGGTCACCTTCCATTTCCACTAGGTCACTGCCCCAGTTGGGCCGCCCCTGATCACTGCCTGCCTACGCCGACGAAGGAAGACTCGGCTGGGCTCCAAGACTAACCCCTGGGCCAAATTATTTCATAATTCAGCAAGGAAGGAAATAATCCGGTTGGGGCACTGTTCACCGCCAAGGTAGGCCCTGTTTTCTCCCCCGGGCCAAATTACTTCGTCCTGGACGTCACTTTGCTCATATCTGGACCCACCATCAACCTCTACATCGACGTACCTCCAAGTCAAATCAAGCCTACGTCAGGTGCCAGTCTTGGGATGCCCCTGGCTTAGACTGGCCCCTTTGGTCCAAGATGCTAAGGAATATGCTGGGCATCTTGGTAGATGCTAGGGAATATTCCGAGCATCTCCTAAAGATGCTAAGGAATATGCCGAAAGGGATAAGACCGGTGACTCAATAAAGGACAAGGTGACTGGGTAAGCCCCCAGTAGACAGCTCATAGGAGTACTTTAGATGACATACCTTGTCCCCTGGGCTTCCCTTTATAACGAGCACCAGGGGTAACGTTACATGGGAGGCCCCCTGAAGGGCTCCTCTCCCTCTGCTCACTAGGAGCATGGTTTCTTCTTCCTCTGCTCTCTCCATGAGAGGCATAAGAGTACAGCTCAAGGAGCACCATTGTAGCCACAAGCATGGCAAGATATATGAGATTAGATGAAGGAGTAGAGGTGTTATCTCACTAGGAGAGCCTCGAACCTGGGTATATCGGTCCTCTCTGAGTTCTTCCGTGTGAGGTCTTCACTTCATCATCCCACCCCGGATTCCTCCATCGTCCATCGGCCCCAACTTTAGCCTATACCAGGCATCTGTCGTGCAACCACCACGACAAGATCTACTATGTTTACTCATGTGTGTACGATGTGTTAGGCCAACCAGATGTTGTACGACTCCGACTATCATAGTTTAGCGGATGAAGATAGTCCTCTGCTATGTAAACATGGATATGTGCCCGCTAAATTTGTAGAGTTTGAAGGACGAAATGCAGGCAGGAGGTTTTTACGATGTCAAGGACATCGTGCAATGATGCAAGGAAAAAGTTGCGGTGTTGTCAAATGGGTAGATCTAGAGTGGCCCAAATCGATGCAGAAAACGCTAGACAAACTATGGGATATGACTGTCGAGTTGAGAGAATCCATAGTCATCTCACTTCTTGACAGTGTTGAGATGAAGCTATGGGACCCAGCTGACACAACCAAGCTTAATCGATATCTTAGGAGGGTGCAAGACAAGGTTAGCAAAGTCGAGAAGGAGAGGGATGTGGCGTTCTCCCTAAAGGCTAAAGCAGAGCAAGAACTGACTCGAGCAAGGAATGATATTCACCAGGCCAAAGTCCTGCAGTTCACAACTACGAGTATTGACAAGTGCATGAGGATAAATGCAGAGAAACAATTGAAGTTGTGCAAGGAAGATGCTAAAAGGAAGGAGTAGACGATTCGATCCTTGCTCTCGCAGGAAGAAGCACATCGGGCTAAGATTAGGAAGATCAAGGAGATGTGTGATAACTAGTTCTATTTAGCTTGAGCTCCGTACTTTTTTAAGTTGTAATAGTAGTACTTGTACATACTAGCAGTCTGAACTAGTGGTCCTAGAGTCCTAGGAGAAAAAAATTAGCCGCCCATTAATCGGCCTTAACCCTGCATCACTTCCTTTTGTCTGATGATGGTGGTACTCTAACATTGGTGGTTTGTTTAAACGTAATCTACGTGGATTGTGTCGCATGCAAATGACACAACCACAATTTATAAAGAGGAAGCACGTGCAGCAGTTGAAAGAAGTTGCTGTTTCGTGGAGTGTAGCAGCTTAAATAATTTATTTCTGTGCGACTTACATTCCATCGAATTTGGAGACCTCCTGCCCCTGGGCAATCATGGAACTTGTGTTGCGTGTATTCAGATACTAGTGGCACAATCACAATATTGGATTCAGCTACTAACTCGGGCGTTTCCAAACCCTAAGTCGTGGTACATTTTACTCCGAGAACATGTGTAGATTGTTTCGCCCGACAAGTTCCACGCACAGAGATCCAGAATTTAGCTGAATTACATATATATAGGCTCAAGTTCAACACATTATTATGCATCTTCATTGCCAGCAGCCTTCTTCCCCCGCCTGGGTGCCAAGCCTTTAGGTCCACTGGCTTCTTCATTTCCTGCCTTCTTCCTCTTCCTTGGTGCCAATTTTCTTAGCTTCACGTGGTCTGCATCGCCGGGACAAACAGCACCAGAATTGTGTCCAGCATCAGCTTTCCACTCGTTTTTATTTTCTTCTAGCAGCAAAATGACTGACCCGGCAGTCATGTTTCTAACCTTGCGATGCTTCCTGTCAAAGAAACAGGAATGTTGCATAACTGCCTAATATCTATAGAGTAAATAAAACAAAAATTACAATTCAGCACAAACATGCGAACCCCAAGAGACTTTTGTTTACCAGGAGCTAATTGGGTTCGAGCGACCACCCTGTCCAGAAATAGAAGGGAGACTCCCAGTTGCAGCAGCTTCCACATCCAGTACATCACAATTTAGCTCAAACATGCAAGTCGAAGCATACATTTTCATCAACCCAATTAGCTGACTGTCACATGTTAGAGGAACCATGATGTCTCATTCATCCATGAATCTGAACTTTGTAGTCTGCTTCGGGCATATTTCATCATGATTACGTAGAGTAGCAACCATACCAGGGATAGTGCATATCTGCATAGGCTCTTCTTCCATCGTGATACAATGGTGTCCATACCACTTGCCCTTCACCCTTGCTGATTGAGAGTTGTACCTGAAGAGGGCTACCGTAACCAGGTATGGGTGGTCCGCGGAGATCCCACTTGACAAAAACTATGGACAAAATATGTTTCTCAGTGTTGGGCTAACAAACAATTTTAGGTTCAGCAAAGATAAGGGTAGCTCACCCGCATGTAGCCAGAACTTCTTCTTCTTTGGTAGTAGGATCTGCCATCCTCCGAGTTGCTCAGCTCGTCGGCGGCGGAGGCGGGCTAGAGCCTCACAACTACGACTATGACATGCGCCATTGGAGCTCGGGATCAGTGAATGGGCGCAGCAACTTGGCGCCGGAAGTCAAATGTCTGAAGGGATGGTTCTGCCTGGAGGGTGGATTTCGACACTGTCGGTGCTAGGGGAAAGGAGGGAATGGATTTGTGAAATTGGTCAACGCATCCAAGTCACTTAGTTCCTCGATTTGCCTAAGAGGTTACCGCGTTGGCCCTTGCATCACGGACAGATGACCGACATGTGGGTCCTAACCATCTACTTCATGTGGAATTTTAAAGGAATGTTCGAATTTGGCAGGGGTGAGATGAGTTTGCCTTGAAATGGCCCCTCTCAGTAGTTGGCAGCCCAACTTTATGAAACACGGCAATTACAGGGAACTTGGGTACCGCGATGCGCTCGCCCAGGAACTTTCGGGCCGCAAAATAACAATCCCATGTTTTTGGGTTTTCTAAAACAGACTTATAATAGTAAAAGAAGGAAATTAAAGACTAACTAAGTTTTTTGGGTTTTTCAAATAAATACTGAAAGCAAACTAATAAAATTAAAAACAATAATTAAAACTAGCAAGGTTCCTACTAACCTCACCAGGATATCTATTGCTGCCCCGACAACGACACCAGAAAAAGGGTTGATACCTTTGATCCGGATTACGGATGTAGTATAGCTTCTTTTCCCTAGTAGACCTAGGTTATAGAATCCTCGGGAAGAAGATGCGTAGTGAAGTTGCTTTAACGGACCTTCGAGAGTTTTAGAATTCCTTTTGTGTTTTTGCCGGACCAAAAGTTTGCGTCTTTTTGTTGTTGGTGATTATGGAGAGAGAGGGCCTAGGGCGTTCGGTTTCACCTGTAGCTGCGCAAAACATCTTCTGGGAATAAAAGATATAGATAAAGTATGCATGTAATTGTTAGAGCAAGATAAATTATATGTGGGAAGTGCATCCATAATTTCTATTGCCTCCGCAACCGCTTATAGAAATAACCTACTAGTCTCATCCATAGAAGAAATAGAACTAATGATATGCATAGTGATGTCACCGTTAATCCCAAGTAAATCCCTCACATACAGCCGTACTACCCCTTCTATCACTTGGGTTCCCAACCTGTAGATCAGTCATTACTCATACTCCCTATACCTGGCTCAACCCTCGGGGTCTTGGGTACCTAACAAGTCCTTAGATTGAGGCAAGAGAGGATACAATAATTATCATGTCATACAAACTAATACATGATCCCATCTATGATAAATAACATGCACAAACGCTACATGCCTAGGCCGAAACCCTTAGCCCAAGGACAATTACTCACACATATAGATGAGATTAACAATCACAAACATTGTAATGAAAATCATGAGATTAATAGCAAATAGTCTTACAATGTCGCCAATCGAAGAAAAGATCTACTATTACAAGTGGTGGAATATGGCTATGGAGATGGAGAAGGGTTTTGAGATCTGGAGGCGGCTGATGATCTGGGGCAGAGACCTCAGGGTGAGGCAGGCGGGTTTTCTTGTCGCCCGAGTCTTCCTTTTATAGGGGTCCCTTCATGAAAGTTGTTCTGTTTGACCTAGCGATGGCGGCGCCAACTATATGACCAGAACTATACGGCCGGAATTTTATTCTGGTCGTATAGTTGGTTGTTAAAGCATCTGCCTCCGCTTCATGGCTCCTGGTTTCTTCTGGTTGTTGTAAATATCGTATCTTTGACTTTAATGTAGTGATTCCCATCTTCAAACGACATTATCTGCGCAGGAAAAAATAGAAAGAAAGGATTGCATACCTCTTTGCTTATTGGGCATTAGTGGCAGGGTTTAGAGAGATATTTCATCAAAAATATGAATAATCTCCAGTTTAAATGTGGACATGGATGGCTATATTTTAGAGCCATCATGGTGATACTAGTATGACTCCTTCCCCTGCTCCTTCCGTTCTTTTTGATCCATCAAAGTACATTGTCCAGGCGCTAGAAAGATCAGGTGGACCCGCACATTGTAACTCGGTCAACTCCGTGATGAAGTCGGGCAGTGACTTAATTGCTTTACGCTTGTCATACGTGATGTCTCGAGGGTACAGCTTGATGCCCCAGAGGGAGACACGTCCAGTTGCTTCTAGATTATTGAGGATGTTTAACAGAGGTGCTTCGTTGACCACTATGATCGGATGTTCCGAAAAATAATGGTGTAGTTTTCGTGCTGTCATAAATACTCCATATGCTAGTTTTTGATAATGCGGGTACCTTTGTTTGCATGGCGAGAGGACCTCACTTAAAAAACAAACTGGCCTCTGGACACAATGGGCTTTTCCTTCTTCGGGTCGCTCCACAACCAAAACCATGCTGATCACCTGATTTGTGGCGGCGATGTAAAGAAGTAATGGCTCCTTCTCTTGTGGAGACACGACAACAGGAGGCGTTGAAAGCATCTTTTTGAGGTCTTCAAAGGCGTGCTGAGCTTCTTTAGTCCATTCAAACTTATCTGACTTCCTCATGAGAGCGTAAAATGGTAGTGCGTTTTCTCCTAGTCGAGCGATGAAATGGCTGAGCGCTGCCACTCGCCCAGCCAGCTGATGTACACCTCGTAGATTCATTGGTTTTTTCATTGTCAAAATTTCATGTATTTTCTCGGGATTGGCCTCAATTCCTCTTGCTGATACCAGATATCCGAGGAGTTGCCCTGCTGGGACTCAAAAGGAACTTCGTCGGGTTTAATTTGATGCAAAACTTGTTGAGATTTTTAAATGTTTCCTCGAGATCCTTGATAAGTGAAGATCCTTGCTTCATTGTAACTATAACATCATCAATATATACTTGTACGTTTGTGCCAATTTGGCTTCCCAGGCAATTTTGCATCATCCGCTGATATGTTGCTCCGGTGTTCTTGAGGCCGAAAGGCATTGTTGTGTAACAGAATACACCATATGGCGTAATAAACACTATTTTCTCCTAATCTTGCTCCTTCATACGAATCTGGTGGTGACATGGGTATACCCTGCAGGTACTCGAGTCTTGTATATACGGTCCAGATATGGTGGAAGCCCACGAGGTTGCCACGGCCCAATAAAGACTTCGAGGGGCCTACAGACTCTTGATGACTTGCAGGACAAGAAGAAGTCTAAAGATACAAAGTTTGAAGGGTAGACCCTAAATTGTTACCGACTCAACTTGTTACCCGAGACCTGGCCTATCTATATAAAGGCCAGGAGGGAGCGGCGAGGAGGACACACGCAACCCTAGTTTCCACAACCCTCGCCAGATTGCATCTGCGCACCATTGTAATCTTCGATTCCTTCGTTAATTCCAAGAGCATACAAGCAGGAGTAGGGACCTCTACGAGGCCTGAACCTGGGTAAACCTTGCGTTGTTGTGTGCTTGTTTGCTAGCCGATTGATGCTTCCAACACTCCCTCCTTCTCCAAAACCCAAGTCCATAACAATGGGCATTGATGAGTTAAACCCTCGTCAATTGGCGCCGTCTGTGGGAATTGGGAGTGCTGATGTTGCGGCTTCTTCGGCCTCATCAACCGCGATCTACAACTCCGCCACGGCGGAGATCCACCAGCTCTTTGGCGCGTTCGACTTCACCATCCACACGCCCGCCACTCGCCCGGCTTTCGAGTCCGTGGGAGAGGGAATCAGCCTGGCAATCGGGAGCTTCCGCTTCCAAGTTGGTCAGATGGGCACGCTCCGCATGCCTGATCAGCCAACGGCATCCGCGATTTCTCCAACATCATGGTTCCCGCCACCAATCGGCACCCTCAGCGAGCTCAACACCTCAGCAACAGCTGAGAGCACAGACAGTGACAGCAGTCACGGATCCGATCTGGGTGGCCTAGCAACGGAAGACGGAGTCTACGGCTCCGGATCCGAGAGTTGCGGGAGCAACAGCTTCCCTAGCCACTTCATGTGCGCCGTCATCAACAGTGGCGACTCCACCATTAATCGCAAAAACGGTGGCAACGGTTCTAACCCACCCAACGGTGGCATACCTAACGGCGGCCCCACCAACGGTGGCAACGGTGCGTCCGTCAACAATGGAGGGGCAGTCGAACCCCCAACTATGGTGAACGAGCACACCGACGAACGTGTTCTAATCAAGCTCAACGATCTCGAGTGGGCTCGCTGCCGAGACGCCCTGCAAGGAAATCCGCTACCCCCTGGCACACCGCAAGAACCGCTGATAGGCTATCATTGGCTGCTGAAGGAGGAGTACAGACGCCAGCTACAAACAATCGCGCAACTCAAAGCGCGTAAAAAGGCGGCGGACGAATCGAGTCTTGAAGGGTCGGGCTCTCCTCCCACGGAGGATCCTCCTCCAAAGGCAACGAGTACGTGCCCAACAAGAGGCGATCTCGAATGGCTCATCTCGCCGAGCAGGAATGCATGGAAGCTACAAAAGTCCTCGACTTCGGCTCCATGACAGTCGACACACGGGGCAACATGGTCCCAAAGACGCCACAAGCTGCGGTGACAGCGGCCACCATGTACCTCCTCAACAACCAACCGCCATCTGGAGATCCCCGAGCTGCCATGCACCAATCTACGATCGCGGGCTTGGGATTAATCGAGGCTTCTCTCGACAAAGAGCCAACACCAGAGCCGAAGAAAAGCAAGGCTCTCGCAAAACACTATTCCTCACCCTCGTCCAGTGACGACAGTCACGATCTGTCTCGACGTTGCCGCTCACGACAACACGACAATGACTACGAGGCGCGTGATTGTAACACCCTCAGAATCGGCCCTATGCAAGTTTCAGCGCTTCCCTCCAAACCCGCATAGAAACGATTCAAAGGTGCCCACCAGGCACTTTCGTGCGGGTGGAAAACGAAGTAATACCATTACACAATAGTCCACGATGGAACCCACAGAACAGATATATACAACAACGACTCAAAGAGTCAAGAATACAGATATGCAATACAAAGATCCAAATCACCTTTAAAACGATATAGCGTCCGAGTACGAACAAGATGCAAATTGGGCTAAGAGCCCTGAAGAATAACCAATGGCGTCCATAACCCTGCCCAGGCCAAGCCGGAAGGGTAACCCTGCTAACGACGTCGATCTCAAAACCTGCTTAAACAAAAGGGGTGCCGACAAAGGGCAAAGGAAAAAGAGAGAGCGGTCAGTACTGAGGCCAGTACACGGCGAGACTAGAATTCGGCGGTCCTCGCCTACATAGGTATGGTGGACTGAGCGGCAGCGTGGCATGCACTAAACAACCTATAGAGACTCGAGATAACTGTCGGCTATCAGAGAGGGATAAGAAAGACCTATTCGGAACCAACCTGATTCTACCACCAAATATACCCATCCTGGTATGTCCCCCTCGAGACCAAACGAGGAAGTCATCCGAGGAACTCACACAGTTGGCAGTTTTATTTATTCAGTTATCGTTGCAGCAATTACTAGTCAGGTATAGGTAGTCGTCCTGATATAATAAGCAGTGGGCACTTTTAGTTAACCATTCCATTATAGTTGCAACACTTACTAGTCAGAAACGATTAGCATGAGATATCCCAAACCCAGCAGTTGTTGGTACTTTTATTTAGCCATTCCGTTGTAGTGGAGCTGATTACTAGTCATACCGGATACAAGTCAAATTATAACAGTAAACTTTAGTTATAGTTGTCTATGGTCGAGAACTGTGCTCCAAGTCGTCCATAACCGCGGACACGGCTTTTCGAAAAGATTTAACCCTGCAGGGGTGCACCAAAGTATCCACACGCACTTCTACCCTTTTTGCCAGATCAGTTAACATACACCCATCGGTATGTCGGCGGGGCCTAAGTCATGACGTTTCCCAGACCCAAAGCAAGTACATGGGGGGCCACCCCACTAAGCTACCCGCAACAAAGTTGGACGGCTCCAGAACGGACCCAGGGTTTGCGTCAGTGGCTGTAAACGACTGGGAACCCGAAAGTGTGACTGGGCTTGTCGATACCGCGAAAACACTCCGCTTACCTAAACAGTACAGGTGCATCCTCGCACAATCTTAAATTAAGCAGTAAAGCATGGCATAAGTACATGATAGTAATAAAGCTCCAAACTACTTTGTGGCCCCTAGTACAATACTTTGAAATCAGGTACTAATCGATGGGGGTGCCCACACACCCCACCTGTGGCTAGCGCGCTCGATCTCGGAACAGGTGTCAAGAACTCGGGGTCCTACGGGACACCAGTGAGCGGTTAAAAACCAAATATTGTCTATTACCCACCGGTGCCTCTGCATTTTCCTACTTTCAATTTTAGTTATTAAACAATAATTAAGGCCATGATCATCTCCAACATTAAACATGCGGCAATCCTCCAACAAATGTGGTACTTGACGACACGCAACAGCACTTGAGCAAGTGACTACGACGCGCAAGTCCAACTATCTACCAATCAACAGGTAATAGGATGTGTCCAAGGCAATATAGGGCTGCAAGGGATATCACGGATACGAAAACTAGAGCATCACAACACAGATAGCAATAGATCAACAGGGGGATTAAATACTATAAAAGTAAGATAGGTAGAAAGGGGGAGGTGCTCGCCGGAAAAACATTGCCGAAGGTTCATCCGAAGGTCGGGTCGACACTCGCATCAACTCATCGGTCTAATCTGTGAAGAAGCAAAGCACTAGAAGAAACACCGGATGGACTATTTAATACGACGGCGGAAGATCCGGCATGCTTATGGTATGATGCATGGCATGGCAAAGATGCGATGCAATAGGCAATATTAAGCGGAACCGGCGTCCCGACAATTATTTATTAAGTTCATGTTGTTTAGATACCCCGCAGTTTAAATGTTGCATTAACAAGACAAAAGATAGCACCGGTTCGCTATACAAATTTAAATGGAACCAATATGAGACTAGAAATGTCCGCATATGGTCTCCATATTTAATTATGAGATGAATCGGCATAATGCCCCAACCCACATGATATGCATGCGAGATGACCAACTAATATGCAACAAGTTTTATATATAGCATTTATAAAATAGGGGCTCGGGAAAAGGGTTCACACATGTGGTTCCGAAGATCTTGGTTCCGAGGATTCGGGGTCGAACTCAGGGTTTGACGGGAAGGCAAGGTTCGATTCAGTGAGATCGGTCTTCGGAGGTTGTTGAAGGACTTGGTTTGGCGTTGGAGGACCATCGGGTTTGTCCTAGTCGGTGTCGATCTTGTCGTCATGAAGATCTTGTCGGGCCCGCCTATCAGGTTGGACTTGGCATTCAGGATGAAGAACTTGGTGTTCCGGTGGCGATCCTAGCGGTCTTCGGATCCGGGTCTCGCATCCGGGAAGGAGTACTTGTCGCATCCGATGGACCAGTCCTCGGGTCGAAGAACTTGGCGCGCCAGGGTTCGATCGTTGACGGGATCGGCCTTCGGGAACGGCTTCGCCTCCGGGAACGGGTCTTGGCAGCGATGAAGAAGATCATGTCGTTCTGAGGGGTTCAGGTTCCGTGAAGATCTTGGAGTCCAGGGTATCGGAAAACTTGGCATCCATGAAGGAGGTCTCCAGGTTCGAGGTCTTGCGGTCGGAGTACTTGGTGGTTCCAGGAAGGAGACCTTGTCGATGTGTCGGGATCGAAGAACTTGGCAACTGTTTGACGAACTTGGGTACACGACACGGCACGTGCAACATGGTATGGGAAAACAACAGATCACGACACCCATTCCATCTCCACAACCGCACTCCACAGGGTCGCCCTCAAACACCAACCGAAACCACCACAGATTGGCTAAACTTTGTTTGGACATATACCCAAACACCTTATGCGCGAGGATCCGGCTGCAGCGACGAGGCTAAGGCGGCCAGCGCGAGGCGCGAGGAGACAGCGGAGTGGCCGGGACCGAGCCGACGCAGAGGCGGCGGTGCAGAGGAAGATGCCGTCGGTCACGAGGAAGAGGAGGGACGGTGGTGGCCGGGAAGGGGAGGACGGCGAGGTCCAAGCAGAGAGAATCCAGCGGCGGCGGCGCTGGCAGGGCGACCTACGACGGGGGGGAAGGGCTCCTAGGCAGCGGCGCGCTCGAGAAGGGAGGATCCCTAGCGGCGATGGAGCCTGGTACGAGGCAGAGCCGTAGAGGGAGGCGATGGCGTCGGGGAGGGCACGCGCAGGGGTGGACAGCCGCTGCTCGAGGGGACCGACGGGGTCATGGCCAGCGGAGAAGGGCGCCGTCAGGGAGACAGAGGCGGAGGAGGGCGACTGGAGGCGGGGACGAGCGAGGGAGGGCAAGGGCGGCGGCTCCTAGCGATGGGCAGAGGAGCGGCCAAGAGGGAGGGCAATGCCAAGGCGAGGGGGAAGAGGACGGGGAGGCGCGGCTAGCTCCGGGGAGGTCGAGGATGTGGCCGGTGGCGGTTGCCGAGCAGAGACGGGGCAGGGGAGAAGAGACGCGGGGTGGGGGTCGCACGCCCCGGGGCGTCGAGGAGGTGGGGTCGGTCTCGGGGGAGGATGCTGGAGGCCGAGGCAGGCGCCATGGCCGGGGCGAGCTCAAGGGGAAGGGGTCCCTGGCGGCGGGCGACGGAAGCGCCTGGGGTTGTTGTCGAGGGAGAGGGAGGTGGGAGCGGGGTCGCGCTCCAGAGGGTGGGACGCGGGGTGGTGGGCCAGGAGGCGGGGTGGAGCACGAGGTGGTCAGGGGCTGTTGGGTCGGAAGCGGTCCGGTGGGGTGGTGGTCGGTGGGGCCAGGGGAGTGGGGCCAGGGGTGTGGCGTGCGTGTGTCGTGTGTGTGTGTTGGGTACCAGGTGGGCCAGCAGGTGGGGTGGGTCTCAGGTGGCAGGGAGTTGGGGCAGGTGGCAGGCTATGAGTGGGTGGGGTGGAGGAAGTGGTGAGGTGGCGCGAGGTGATAGGGTGGGGTGAGGTGGCTGGGGATGGGTAGGATTAGGTGTAGGTAGGATTAGGACTAGATATTTTTAGACTAGGGTTTGGAGGTGGCCGGCCGGGCTTTCGGTCCTGGCGGGCTGCCTCCTAAAAACAATTTAAAACTTTTATTTATTTAAAACAGGGCTTTTGCAAACCATGGGTAGACAAAACAGAATATTCCGGAGACCCGGGTTTGGTGTTTGAATAAAAGATGGGGTGTTTAGAAAACAAAAACAGATTTTTCGAAAATAGTTTTTAAACAAACCATGCAAGATGATGACGATGCTCAAATGCAAGGTGGCATGATGACATGAGCATGGGGTCATGATGATGCAATGCACAAAAATAACGCGATTTTCTAGTAGTGGTTTATGCGGGGCGCCACAATTCGACACCACTAACAATGGATCTCGCCCTCGAGATCCGCCTCATGGTACCGGAAGGAAGGTCGGCGATCTGCGTCTTCTCGCTTCGTGTAGATCCTCGTGACACCACTAACAAGAGGTCGTTGTCCGTGATTGTCGAGAGAACACTCCGGGAACAAAAGGGTCGAAGGTAGAGGTATCAACAAATAAAGCCACCTCTAGCTTCGATAGAAAGAGGGAACCGATGCATTCTCATCCACTTCAATGTACAAAAGCGAATAAAAGGGGTAGTCGGCATGGGGGCCAATCCATCACGCACCCAAACTATTACTCTGCACAATCAGTAGAAAAACGTGCAACCATTCTCGGAATCAGACTGAAGATCTCGACAATCGAGGTTCAGAAACAAAAGAGTGATGCAGACTCTGCATCGGATCTGGCGTAGATGATGTCGTCGCGTCGGAAAACACCGGAAGGCACGAGAAGGAACAAAGAGAAGTCCACCAGACGAAGGATCCCTCGGATAGCATGAAGACCAGATGTAGCAACACCGTTACCAAAGGAGGAAGCGAAACCCTGAAGGTACGATGGGACCCAACCACGAGAAATCCTGGACTCGAAGAGAGAGAAGAGAGCGGATTCAAAACACGCAGAGGTGAGAGGAGAGCAGCAGAGGGGTAAGGAGTAAAATCAGACCTAATCAGAACTATCCAACCGAGTTTGCAAAAATAGTTTTGACACTCTACTTCGGCCGTTAGCTAGGTTATCCTACAGGCTGGACTTGTGGGGTATCGCAACTGCTGAGCTCTGATACCACTCTGTAACACCCTCAGAATCGGCCCTATGCAAGTTTCAGCGCTTCCCACCAAACCCGCATAGAAACGATTCAAAGGTGCCCACCAGGCACTTTCGTGCGGGTGGAAAACAAAGTAATACCATTACACAATAGTCCATGATGGAACCCACAGAACAGATATATACAACAACGACTCAAAGAGTCAAGAATACAGATATGCAATACAAAGATCCAAATCACCTTTAAAACGATATAGCGTCCGAGTACGGACAAGATGCAAATTGAGCTAAGAGCCCTGAAGAATAACCAATGGCGTCCATAACCCTGCCTAGGCCAAGCCGGAAGGGTAACCCTGCTAACGACGTCGATCTCAAAACCTGCTTAAACAAAAGGGGTGCCGACAAAGGGCAAAGGAAAAAGAGAGAGCGGTCAGTACTGAGGCCAGTACACGGCGAGACTAGAATTCGGCGGTCCTCGCCTACATAGGTATGGTGGACTGAGCGGCAGCGCGGCATGCACTAAACAACCTATAGAGACTCGAGATAACTGTCGGCTATCAGAGAGGGATAAGAAAGACCTATTCAGAACCAACGTGATTCTACCACCAAACATACCCATCCTGGTATGTCCCCCTCGAGACCAAACGAGGAAGTCATCCGAGGAACTCACACAGTTGGCAGTTTTATTTATTCAGTTATCGTTGCAGCAATTACTAGTCAGGTATAGATAGTCGTCCTAATATAATAAGCAGTGGGCACTTTTAGTTAACCATTCCATTGTAGTTGCAACACTTACTAGTCAGATACGATTAGCATGAGATATCCCAAACCCAGCAGTTGTTGGTACTTTTATTTAGCCATTCCGTTGTAGTGGAGCTGATTACTAGTCATACCGGATACAAGTCAAATTATAACAGTAAACTTTAGTTATAGTTGTCTATGGTCGAGAACTGTGCTCCAAGTCGTCCATAACCGCGGACATGGCTTTTCGAAAAGATTTAACCCTGCAGGGGTGCACCAAAGTATCCACACGCACTTCGACCCTTTTTGCCAGATCAGTTAACATACACCCATCGGTATGTCGGCGGGGCCTAAGTCATGACGTTTCCCAGACCCAAAGCAAGTACATGGGGGGACACCCAACTAAGCTACCGGCAACGAAGTTGGCCCGCTCCGGAACGGACCCAGGGTTTGCGTCAGTGGCTGTAAACGACTGGGAACCCGAAAGTGTGACTGGGCTTATCGATACCGCGAAAACACTCCGCTTACCTAAACAGTACAGGTGCATCCTCGCACAATCTTAAATTAAGCAGTAAAGCATGGCATAAGTACAGGATAGTAATAAAGCTCCAAACTACTTTGTGGCCCCCAGTACAATACTTTGAAATCAGGTACTAATCGATGGGGGTGCCCACACACCCCACCTGTGGTTAGCGCGCTCGATCTCGGAACAGGTGTCAAGAACTCGGGGTCCTACGGGACACCAGTGAGCGGTTAAAAACCAAATATTGTCTATTACCCACCGGTGCCTCTGCATTTTCCTACTTTCAATTTTAGTTATTAAACAGTAATTAAGGCCATGATCATCTCCAACATTAAACATGCGGCAATCCTCCAACAACTGTGGTACTTGACGACACGCAACAGCACTTGAGCAAGCGACTACGATGCGCAAGTCCAACTATCTACCAATCAACAGGTAATAGGATGTGTCCAAGGCAATATAGGGCTGCAAGGGATATCACGGATACGAAAACTAGAGCATCGCAACACAGATAGCAATAGATCAACAGGGGGAATAAATACTATAAAAGTAAGATAGGTAGAAAGGGGGAGGTGCTCGCCTGAAAAACATTGCCGAAGGTTCATCCGAAGGTCGGGTCGACACTCGCATCAACTCATCGACCTAATCCGTGAAGAAGCAAAGCACTAGAAGAAACACCGGATGGACTATTTAATACGACGGCGGAAGATCCGGCATGCTTATGGTATGATGCATGGCATGGCAAAGATGCGATGCAATAGGCAATATTAAGCGGAACCGGCGTCCCGACAATTATTTATTAAGTTCATGTTGTTTAGATACCCCGCAGTTTAAATGTTGCATTAACAAGACAAAAGATAGCACCGGTTCGCTATACAAATTTAAATGGAACCAATATGAGACTAGAAATGTCCGCATATGGTCTCCATATTTAATTATGAGATGAATCGGCATAATGCCCCAACCCACATGATATGCATGCGAGATGACCAACTAATATGCAACAAGTTTTATATATAGCATTTATAAAATAGCGGCTCGGGAAAAGGGTTCACACATGTGGTTCCGAAGATCTTGGTTCCGGGGATTCGGGGTCGAACTCAGGGTTTGACAGGAAGGCAAGGTTCGATTTGGTGAGATCGGTCTTCGGAGGTTGTCGAAGGACTTGGTTTGGCGTCGGAGGACCATCGGGTTTGTCCTAGTCGGTGTCGATCTTGTCGTCATGAAGATCTTGTCGGGCCCGCCTATCAGGTCGGACTTGGCGTTCAGGATGAAGAACTTGGCGTTCCGGTGGCGATCCTAGCGGTCTTCGGATCCGGGTCTCGCATCCGGGAAGGAGTACTTGTCGCATCCGATGGACCAGTCCTCGGGTCGAAGAACTTGGCGCGCCAGGGTTCGATCGTTGACGGGATTGGCCTTCGGGAACGGCTTCGCCTCCGGGAACGGGTCTTGGCAGCGATGAAGAAGATCATGTCGTTCTAAGGGGTTCAGGTTCCGTGAAGATCTTGGAGTCCAGGGTATCGTCAAACTTGGCGTCCATGAAGGAGGTCTCCAGGTTCGAGATCTTGCGGTCGGAGTACTTGGTGGTTCCAGGAAGGAGACCTTGTCGATGTGTCGGGATCGAAGAACTTGGCAACTGTTTGACGAACTTGGGTACACGACACGGCATGTGCAACATGGTATGGGAAAACAACAGACCACGACACCCATTCCATCTCCACAACCGCACTCCACAGGGTCGCCCTCAAACACCAACCGAAACCACCACAGATTGGCTAAACTTTGTTTGGAAATATACCCAAACACCTTATGCGCGAGGATCCGGCTGCAGCGACGAGGCTAGGGCGGCCAGCGCGAGGCGCGAGGAGACAGCGGAGTGGTCGGGACCGAGCCGACGCAGAGGCGGCAGTGCAGAGGAAGATGCCGACGGTCACGAGGAAGAGGAGGGACGGTGGCGGCCGGGAAGGGGAGGACGGCGAGGTCCAAGCAGAGAGGATCCAGCGGCGGCGGCGCTGGCAGGGCGACCTACGACGAGGGGGAAGGGCTCCTGGGCGGCGGCGCGCTCGAGAAGGGAGGAGCCCTGGCGGCGATGGAGCCTGGTACGAGGCAGAGCCGCAGAGGGAGGCGATGGCGTCGGGGAGGGCACGCGCGGGGGTGGACAGCCGCTGCTCGAGGGGACCGATGGGGTCATGGCCAGCGGAGAAGGGCGCCGTCAGGGAGACAGAGGCGGAGGAGGGCGACTGGAGGCGGGGACGAGCGAGGGCGGGCAAGGGCGGCGGCTCCTAGCGATGGGCAGAGGAGCGGCCGAGAGGGAGGGCAACGCCAGGGCGAGGGGGAAGAGGACGGGGAGGCGCGGCCAGCTCCGGGGAGGTCGAGGATGCGGTCGATGGCGGTTGCCGAGCAGAGACGGGGCAGGGGAGAAGAGATGCGGGGTGGGGGTCGCGCGCCCCGGGGCGTCGAGGAGGTGGGGTCGGTCTCGGGGGAGGATGCTGGAGGCCGAGGCAGGCGCCATGGCCGGGGCGAGCTCAAGGGGAAGGGGTCCCTGGCGGCGAGCGACGGAAGCGCCTGGGGTTGTTGTCGAGGGAGAGGGAGGTGGGAGCGGGGTCGCGCGCTCCAGAGGGTGGGACGCGGGGTGGTGGGCCAGGAGGCAGGGTGGAGCACGAGGTGGTCAGGGGCGGTTGGGTCGGAAGCGGTCCGGTGGGATGGTGGTCGGTGGGGCCAGGGGAGTGGGGCCAGGGGTGTGGCGTGCGTGTGTCGTGTGTGTGTGTTGGGTACCAGGTGGGCCAGCAGGTGGGGTGGGTCTCAGGTGGCAGGGAGTTGGGGCAGGTGGCGCGCTATGAGTGGGTGGGGTGGAGGAAGTGGTGAGGTGGCGCGAGGTGATAGGGTGGGGTGAGGTGGCTGGGGATGGGTAGGATTAGGTGTAGGTAGGATTAGGACTAGATATTTTTAGACTAGGGTTTGGAGGTGGACGGCCGGGCTTTCGGGCCTGGCGGGCTGCCTCCTAAAAACAATTTAAATTTTTTATTTATTTAAAACGGGGCTTTTGCAAACTGTGGGTAGACAAAACAGAATATTCCGGAGACCCGGGTTTGGTGTTTGAATAAAAGATGGGGTGTTTAGAAAACAAAAACAGATTTTTCGAAAATAGTTTTTAAACAAACCATGCAAGATGATGACGATGCTCAAATGCAAGGTGGCATGATGACATGAGCATGGGGTCATGATGATGCAATGCACAAAATAACGCGATTTTCTAGTAGTGGTTTATGCGGGGCGCCACAGTGATGACATCACACAGCGCAAAATCGACAAATCAAGGGCACGACGTGCCTGATCGACTGACTCAGAGGATGAAGTCATAGAGCTATGTGGCGCCAGATGCTTCAGCAGGGCCATCAGACAAAAGCGATAGCCCAAGGGGTTCAAGCTCCCATCAGAGAACCCAAAGTTTGACAGCCTGCAGGACCCAAAAATCTGGTTGGAAGACCACATCTCCTCCGTCAGGCTCCATGGTGGGAGTCGAAGCATTGCCATGCAATGCCTACAGCTACAGCTGCAAGGCGCCGCCCAAGCTTGGCTCAATAACCTCCCACGCGGATCCATTCGCAGCTGGGATGAGCTGTTCTACAGCTTTGTGCGCAACTTCAAGGGCACCTACAAAAGGCCCGTCCCAATCGAAGAGCTGAGATGATGCGAGCAAAGGTCGGGCGAGTGATTATGCTCGTACATCCAGAGGTGGTCCATCATCAAGAACTCCGCAGAAAATATCTCGGAGGACCGAGAGATTAACGCATTCAACGGTGGCGTTCGCCGCATAGAGCTCAGGGAGGAGCTGGGCCGCTCGAAGCCCAAAACCAGTGACCACCTGATGGAAATCGCGAATCGGTGGTCAGATGGAGAAGATTCGGTGAAAAATCGCGTTCACTCCAACGATGAAGCAGAGCTCGAGCGCAGACGCGATCATCGAAGCAAACATCGAATGCACATCTACGATGACCACGACGACGTCAACATGGTCCCAGCCGGCTACGTCGACAGGCGCGACGACAACCGCAACAGCGGTGGACACCGCGACTCCGTGAAAACCACGCAAATATGGTAGCGCCGCACTCGCGAAGAGGCATCTGTGACAACAATCGAGGACAAACTGTCTGGGCCGTGCAACGTGCACTTCTACATTGACAAGCACGACGGTAAGAAGAAATCCAGCCATCTCCTCAAGGACTGTCGCAAGTTCCTCAAACTCCACAAGGGTCTGGCGCGGATGAATCGCGACGCCGTCAACAGGGGATACGGAGTTGCCCCAGGCGCTGTAGCACATGGAGCTCCTCCTCCACCACCTGGAGTGCCACCACCCGCGGCCGCACCGGTCCACGATCAAGGCGGTGCTCAGTCGATTCATCAATCGAATGGGTGAAAAGGAACTTCCCTTCTACCAACTTCTCTGCAAAGCTGACAAGTTCGAGTGGACCAATGAGGCACATGAAGCATTCGAAGACCTCAAGTGTCTACTATCTACCTCACCAGTACTGGTGACCCCACGTGAAAGGGAACCACTGTTGCTATACATATCTGGCACCAACCAGGTGGTTAGCACGGTACTCGTGGTGGAACGAGCCGAGGAAAACAAGGTCCACGGGGTACAGCGCCCAGTCTACTACCTCACCGAGGTGCTCACGCCAACCTCACCAGTACTGGTGACCCCACGCGAAAGGGAACCACTGTTGCTATACATATCCGCCATCAACCAGGTGGTTAGCACGGTACTCGTGGTGGAACGAGCCGAGGAAAACAAGGTCCACGGGGTACAACGCCCAGTCTACTACCTCAGCGAGGTGCTCACGCCAACAAAACAGCGGTACCCGCACTACCAGAAGTTGGCATATGGCGTCTTCATGACAGCCAGGCGACTGCACCACTACTTCCAGGAGCACCCAATCGTGGTGGTCAACGACGCCCCGCTTGGGCATATCCTCAACAACCCCGACGCCACCGGACGAGTCGCACTTTGGGGAATCGAGTTGTCTCCACGAGACATTACATATGAAAAGCGTGACGCGATCAAGTCGCAAGTTCTCCCTGACTTCCTCGTGCACTGGATGGAGAATTAGCTCCCTGAAAAACCACATATGTCTTATCTCTGGACAATGCACTTCGATGGATCCAAGCAAAAGGACAGAGCTGGCGCAGGTGTCATACTGACATCATCTTAGGGAGACAAGCCGAAATACATCATGCGAATGCAGTTCACCGCCTCCAACAACAAAGCTGAATACGAGGCCCTGTTGCACGGGATGCGGATGGAAAAAGCCTGTGGCGCCAAGAGGCTAATAATCTACGGCGACTCCAAACTGGTCGTCAACCAGACAATGCACGAGTGCGATGCACTAAACGACAATATGATCTCCTACTAGATCTCTATGATACACTCGAAGGGGACTTCGACGGCTGCAAGCTGCAGCACGTAGGCCATGAAAGCAATGAAGAGGCAGACGCACTCGCCGACATTGGCTCTACCTGCGCCCCCATACCACCTGGAGTATTTCTCGAGCGCATCTACGAATGCTCCATCAAGCCAAAGGCCATAGAGAAGAATACAAGCGCAGCAACGGACTCGGGGGCTACGCCACCCAATGAGCCAATGGAACTCGACAACCTGGAGCTCGACACAGGACTCGAAGGACCAATGGCGATCATGATGATCGAACCCTCTTGGACTCAACCATACATCACATACCTTCTCAGCAACAGGCTGCCGGACGACCCGACTGACGCGCGGCAAATCGCACGACGACCCAAGGCATTCGCCGTCATCAACGGCGAACTATACAAGCGCAGCATCACAGGAGTACTCCAACGATGCGTGTCCAACGCTGATGGAAGAGCCGTTCTCCTCGACATCTATGAGGGGACTTGCGGGCACCACGCCGACAGTCGCGCCCTCATCGCCAAAGCTCTACGAGCTGGATTCTACTGGCCTACGGCCATGCGTGACGCCAAGGACATCGTCCAAAAATGCAACGCTTGCCAGCGATCTGTAGACAAACCACATGCACCTGGCGTGGAGCTCCGGCCAATACCATTTGCCTAGCCCTTCGCGCAATGGGGACTCGACATGGTCAGCAAGCTCCCAAAGTCCTCGCGAGGAGGCTACGCCTACCTTTTGGTCGTAGTCGACAAATTCACCAAGTGGATAGAGGCCATGCCGGTGACTAACTACTCAGGAGCCAGCGCAGTCAAGTTCGTCGAGTCATTGTCTATCGCTTTGGAGTGCCACAAAGCATCATCATGGACAATGGAACCAACTTTACCTCTAAGGAGTTCCAGGGTTTCTGCGAAAACCTGGGAATCAACGTAAGCTATGCCTCCTTAGCTCACTCACAGACCAACGGTCAAGTTGAAAACGCCAACGGACTCGTCTGTGGTGGAATCAAGAAGCGACTCCTTAGGCCACTCGAACAAGCCACAGGATGCTGGCCAGACGAGCTTCAATCGGTACTCTGGAGCCTACGCACAACCTCAAACAGTGCCATGGGATACACCCCGTTCTTCATGGTGCAGGGTGCTGAAGTGGTGCTACCCGTAGAGGTACGATACAAAGCACCGCGAGTGGTCGCTTACAGCGAGCAAGAGTCAACTCTCGCACTTGAAGACTCCGTCGACCTTCTTGATGAGGCACGGGAAATCGTAGCAGAAAGATTGACGATCTACCAACAGAACCTGCGCAACTACCACAGCAGAAGGCTACGCCCCAGGTCCTTCGTGGAAGGAGACTTGGTCTTGCGAATGAAACAACAAGGGCATCTCAAGCTCGAGTCCCCTTGGGAAGGACCATACATGATTACAGAAGTAATCCCAGGTGGCGCCTATCGCCTCAAAGATTTTGAGACAGGAGTCGGGTACTCCAACCCCTAGAACATTGCGCAGCTATGGCGCTTCTACCCTTAGTCGCCTTTTATTTCTTACATTGGAAATAAGGCTATTCAGCCAAAGGCTCCTTAGCCACACATTGTACCTCGTACTATCCTATGAATAAATAAAGATAAGTGCCCCAAAACTCTGTGTTCTTTCTTTTATTTTTCGCAATTTATCCACTCAGGGGCTGTGCCACCCTTTACACATCTGTTCTACGAACCAATCGTGATATCCTGAGTAGCTGATGCACTAATCGAACCCTTGACAAACACCAACCCAGCTGCAACACGCCTGACAGGTTGGCAAGGTGCTGAGATAAACACAAGTCAGGCGAACGAAAAGGAATCGCATAGTGCAGCGCACTCGCAAAAATACGAGCTAGCAAGCTCCTCGCATATCAATATTAATCAATTATATACAACATACATACGAACTTTACAACAATGTTATACCTATGTGCAGGATACAAACTAAACTATTGTTGCAACAGAAGAACATTTGTCTACTCCTCGAAGAAGTCGACAATATCCTCCGCTAGGCGATCCACCGCCTGGTAATGAGGAACCATATTCTAGGTGGAGCCTGCTGGTGGCGCTGGCGGTCCAACAGCAATCGCTACAACATCCACATCAGGCCTGTGCAGTCGCACCGGCGATAGACCAGCCTTGGCACCAGCCACTAACTGTTGCCATAAACACTCGCGGACTCCACTCAAGTCTTGAAACTTCGCAAGAAAAGCCAGCAAGCTCGAGGAGAATGACGTCCAGTGGAAACATCGTCTGATAGATATTCCTTAAGCACGATTGTGATTTCTTCAGAAAATGAAGCACTCGCGAGGCACGATCCTGTAGGGTCGCCAGCGCGATTGCACGATCGTGATCCACCCAGAAGTACCCACTCGCCTGAAGCTGCTCTTGGGTCAGGTCATTCATGCGAATGGTGATCCTGTCCTTCTCATCCTATGGATGACACGCGCTGACAACTATACCAAGCAAAGGCAAAAATTATGAAGACAACGAACTACCGCGAGTGGCTACAAGAAAAGATAAGGAAGCAGAAAGCTAACACTTGAATTGGTCGCCCAGCTGCGCCACCTCCCCTAGCAGATATTGCTCTCGGGCAGTGGCCTTCTCGGCCCTCGACTTCCATACATCCGCGTTACCACGGAGGACAGACAGTTCGCGCTCCAGCTTCTTAACGCGGTCATGGAGTCGCGAAAGCAGAGACAGCTCATCCACCCTTGAGCGTGACTGCGCTAAGGTATCATCAGTGGATGGCAGATTCCGCGGCTCACTCAAAGGACCACTCGATGTGCCCTATCACAAGCCAAGCAAGAGATAATAAGAAGACCAAGCAATACATGGACAAAAACTCAAGTGCATTCAAGCATAACAAAGTATCAACAGATACACCCGCCAACGACATGTTCTAGACAAAATGGGTCAAGCTATTAACTATTACAAATATGACTACTGAGGAGCAACTGGCTTCTTCGACTTGGACTTCGGTTTCGGGGGTCTCATCGAGTTTGTGGTAGTATCAGACGCCACAGACTTCCTTCCGGCCCCTGACGCCGCAGCCTTCGCCACCTTCTTGGCTCACTGCAGCTCCTCAGAGTACTTCGCGACTGTGTTGATGAGCTGTGACCCGTACTTGCCACAGGCAGTTGCAAAAGGAGCAAAAACTACCTGTTGACCATCCGCGCCGACAGGCATTGCTTTGGAGACCGCAGCAGGATCCACCTCGACTCCATGGGCTTGAACCATCGCGAGTGACATAGAAGCAACAGCCGCACGAAGTGAGTTCTTGAAGCCTGCAGGAATGCCTCTAGCAAGGGACTCCACCAGATCATCTACATTCTCGATCAGCTTAGCTTTGGGCGCCAGCTCCTCATGGAGGCGACTGAGTACACTCTTGGCCTTGGTCAGCGTCCCCTGGATGGAAGCACTGCGATCTTCGACTACTGCGATGGCGCCTGCCAAGGCATCATCACAACGGAGCGCCTGGGCATCGAAGCTCAGATTGCCGGCATCTACACAGAGCAAAGTGTTGGCAAAAAAGGTCAGCACATTAACAAATTTGAAAGAAAGGACATGACGGGAATCCAGACGAAAGAATACCTGAAAGAGCCTTGGCAATCGAGAAGAGCTGTTCTTCGAACAACTTCTCCCTAGCAGCGATGGAGGCGCGCAAATCCTCTTCGTGTTTCCACGATTCGTCAAGCGCAGCGACTGCCTCATCGTGACCCTTCACCGCCGTGGTGAGCGCCTTTTTGAGGGAAGCAGTGTCCTGAAGATGCGCATTTTGTTCAGCTGTGAAACAAACAAAGACAGACTGTCAGTCGAGTATATCACAAGGATGAAGAAGAAAAAGCAAAAAGCACTCACTTTCAACCACGCGATGGCGATTGTCCAGCATTGCATGCTGGCGACCCATTGCAAGCACTTGCTCTGCCAAGCGAGCAGCTTCCTTCACAATAAGCTGCGACAGGAGAAACAACAAAGGATCAGCAGATAGTACGGATGATAAATTCGACTGCAAGGAAAAGCAACATCACACATACGTGATCCTCCAGTGACTCCAAAGTCGATTGACGCGCAGTCATCCGGACAACCATCTGATGCTCCACATCGTGTGGAGAACTTGATGAATTATGCCCGGAGTGGGCTGCCAATGGAGGGGAAGGAGTTCGTTCAGTCACTTCCTTGGCCTTGGAATCCACGACTCCAGATTCTTTCAAAACTTGTATGTCGCCAGAAGATGATGATGCCGGTTGACTGTGGAACAAAAGCAACATCAAGAAAATGCAACTCTAAAAAAAGAACCAAGAGAATAATTGTACACTTACCAATCAAACTTGTCAAAATCGAAGGTTTGGCCCTCCGACTCCGACGACGACTCCTTCGGCAGCCGCATCTTCTTACGGGAAGATGGTGCCACAACACTCACAGGAACGGCAGGTATCGACGACTCAGCACCGATAGCTGGGCCTTCCGGAGTCGAGGGAGACGACGCATCTGAATCTTCACTGCACGAACGCTTGCGAGTGTCCGGACCGTTGGACTCGGGGGCTTCCTCCTCCTCTTCACAAGGGACGGTCGACTCCGACTCGTCCTCCTCATCTACCTCGCGAGGAATAACCCCCTCAGGAAGAGGGGGCATACTGGGAGACACCTTCCAATCCTGCATACAGAAAACAAGTCAGCACAAGTTAAGAAAAAGAAGCACTCGACAAACAAAGCAAATTCGTAGCACGACCATACCTCAGGAGGAAGATTAGCAGCATCGAATGGAGGTACAACTGGTTCACTGGGGAGCACATCCTTGGCGGTGTACTTGGTGAGCAGTTGCACACTCTTATCTACTCCACTCGTGGAAATGCCATCGGCAGATACGCGAGTGACATCGTCCGTGCTAGCCCACTAAAACATACGGTGGACTCTGGCCTGCAGGGGCTGGACGTGATGGCGCAACCACGTGCGAATAAGGGCGCAGCCTCCCTCTTCTTTACCCATGCGACTCTCGAGGTCGCAGACGCGCTTTTACAGCACATCTGTCTCCTCAGACTCACCTGGCATCACCACGTTCTTCCAAGAGCGCCTCCTCCTGCACGGCACTGCGGGATCGAAAGGCGCGAGTCCGAAGTGGTCTCCATCGGCCTTCTGGTCGCGGATGTAGAAGCACTTGTCCCTCCACCCTTGGACAGACGCCATGAGCTTGATGTCAAAATACGTGACGGAGGAGTCGACATGGATACCACAGTCTCCTACATCATACACTACGGAGCCAGACGCTGACTGGCGCTTCAGCTTGAAGAGACGCTTGAAGAGACCAAAGTGCGGCTCGATTCCGAGCCAGCACTCGCAAAGCGTAATGTAGCAGGCAATATGGAGGATAGAGTTGGGGGACAGCCGGTGCAGCTAGAGCCCATAGAAACAAAGGAGCCCCATGAAGAAAGGATGCAGGGGCAGAGAAAGACCGCAGATGATGAACGCTAGGAACATCACCCGGAAACCAGCAGGAGGACAGGGGGTTACCTCACCACCTGGGACTCGTGAGTCACCAACCGCGGGGGACAGAACTTCGTCTTGGCGCAGAAGACGGAGCTCGGACGACTTGATGATGGACGTGCTCCATGCGCCATTGATGACGCGAGTGCCCACGCCCTTCTTCTTCCCGGCGACGGCGGTGCTGGTGCCCGCAGCACCGAAGCCGCCCTTCTTCTTGGCAGCGGCAGTGGCGGCAGCGGACTCAGCGGTAGTGCCTCCCTTCTTCTTCCCCATCTTGCGGTGGTGATGAGAGCGAAGAAAATAACTCGGGAAAACACGGAGTTGGTCCAGCGCCACGAACGGAACGAACTCACGAAGGCAGAGAGCAGCAGCAATGGAGATGGAGGCACAAAGCAGAGAAGGAGCATATGAGAAATTACTGTAGCTACGCTACTACTTAACCCCTTGGAAGATGTAATCCAATGGCCAGCAGAAACCCAATCAGACGCGTGGCGCACATCGCGATCGACACGTGGAGGACCCGAAGCACGAACCGTCCCCCACTACCCCCATTACGCGTGGAAATCTAGGAGGCGCGGTTAAAACAAAAGATTACGCACGCCCGGTCAAGTCAGGGTCAGAAAATGGGACCCACCGCTCGTCACGTCCCGTCAAAGCCGCTCACGTGGGCAACTGAGATCATCACATCGTCAGCACTGTTGTCATCAAAGATTGAGCACTATAAGACTTTGACTACTTTAGTCCTTGCTCGAGTCTTCGACTCCATCAAGCACTCGGGGGCTACTCCCATAGGGAGCGCTGGTCACACACCCTACGATTTCTTTTCTGTAGGAATATGGACATTAAAAGCATACCCAACCACTCGAATCCACGATTCGACTATGGACATGGGTTACTCACATAGGGAGCACCGGAAATAAATTCGACTGAAACAAGAAAAGAAAAGACGACAGCAGTCGCAAAAGTTCTTTAGTCCCCGCCTGAGTCTTTGACTCAACCAGGCACTCGGGGGCTACTCCCATAAGGAGCGTTGGTCGCGCACCCTATAATTATTTGTACATCGTACTGTGTGTCAATAACATCCACACTCGAAGTCTATGGCGACACTGCCTCATATTTTTCCCTACAAAGAGAGTGCATCTCCTAGGTCACCCGAATCATCTCCGTGATGACAAAATTTCGGATGCCGCGCTTGCAGCGTGAAGATAACACCTGAATAAGGCCTGGCAACGCATTTGCTGCGCACTACCAGAAATTTATCCGTGCCTACAGGTGCGATGAACATGTCTTGACGGACGCGTCGAGTGCTCACACCCATATACTGGAATTCGACTCCTGTAAGACCTTGGCAGCTTGAGTCGAATTACACCAGCACTTTTCCGAATTCGAGTCCGGGGACTCTAGTGCGAGTAGATTGTGTTGTTTTACCCTAAGGTAGTTAACTGATACCGATACATTGGTTAAATCAGGCACGCACATCAACAATCCCTATGACACAAACAGAGCACTCGAAAAATACTCAGTCATGCACTCGAAAGGCTTCATAAAGTCCCTAGTCGAATCTGCGATTCCATTAGACACTCGGGGGCTACTGACATGGGTATAACTTGCAGGTACTCGAGTCTTGTATATACGGTCCAGATATGGTGGAAGCCCACGGTGTTGCCACGACCCAATAAAGACTTCGAGTGGCCTACAGACTCTCGATGACTTGCGGGACAAGAAGAAGTCTAAAGATAGAAAGTTTGAAGAACAAACCCTAAACTGTAACCAACTCGACTTGCTACCTGAGACCTGGCCTATATATATAAAGGCCAGGAGGGAGCGCCGGGAGGACACACGCAACCCTAGTTTCCACAACCCTCGCCAGATTGCATCTGCGCACCATTGTAATATTCGATTCCTTCGTTAATTCCAAGAACAGACAAGCAGGAGTAGGGACCTCTACGAGGCCTGATTCTGGGTAAACCTTGCGTCCCTGTGTGCTTGTTTGCTAGCCGATTGATGCTTCCAGTGCTCCCTCCTTCTCCAAAACCCAAGTCCATAACAATGGGCATTGATGAGTTAAACCCTCGTCAGGTGGTATCCTGAATATGCATCCAAAAAGGAAAGACGTTTGCATCCCGCGGTTGCATCGATTATTTGATCGATGCGCGGTAGTGGGAAGTGATCCTTTGGACAATGTTTGTTTAGTGCGGTGAAGTCAATACATATTCGTAGCTCTTTGGTATTTTTCTTTGGGATACATACTGGGTTTGCAACCCACTCTCCTTTCTTCAGTTCCTTTATAAAGTTAGCATCAGTAAGGTGATGTAGCTCTTTTCCAATAGCTTTGCGTTTTGGCTCTACGAAATGACGAAGTGACTGTTTAACCGGTTTCACTTTTGGATCTAAGTTTAATGCATGCTCAGCGAGTTCACTAGAATTCCCGGCATGTCAAAAGGTAGCCATGCAAAGATTTCCTAGTGCTCACGGAGGAACTCGATGAGCGTGCTTTCCTTTGCGGGACAAAGATTGGAAGCCACAAATGTTGTCTTCTTCGGGTCAGTAGGATGGATCTGTACTTCTGTGTCTTTCGTAGTGTCGAAGGCCTGATCAGGATTGACACGTGCTACTGCCAGTGGTTCTGCAGTTGCTGACATTTTTAGCTACTCGAACTCGGTTGCCATCCCGAAAGATTCAGAAATTATATTGAACTCCCTATCGTAATAGTTGGAACGTGTGAAGCTTCCTTTTACTATTATGATTCCCTTTGGTGCTAGCATCTTCATGACTAAGTATGCATAGTGCGGGACTGCCATGAATCGTGCGAAAGCTGGTCGTCCCAGGATCGCGTGATACTTTGATGGCCAGTCCATGACCTTGAACTCGATTTTTTCTCGCCTGAAATTTTCTTTGGATCCAAAAACAACGTCAAGGAAAATTTTACCTAAAGGAATTTCGGCTTTACCTAGTACTATGTCGTGGAAGGATGTTTCTATTGGTGCCAAATTTATCAAGGGGTAGTTCATTGCCCTTAGTGTTTTGGCATAGATCAAGTTTATGTTGCTTCCTGCGTCCAAGAAGACCTTACTCATGTCGAACCCGCCAATTTGTGCTTCAACTATCAAGGTCGTGGTACTCGAAGCGGGTGATCATCTCTACTGAATGTGATTTCCTATTCTAACCAATGGAGATACTCGGGTGTAGCTGGTGGAGCCGTCTCTGCCATGTTGATTTGTCTTGTGATTAGCTTCTGGATTCTGTTGGGTGGACGCCCTTTTTTGACTCATTGACATTTCCCCCTTTGACCTAGGGTATTCATTGCCTTGATCGGTTGCGTTCTATGGTCGCCCTACTGGCGTTGGTGGTGTGCCAATGGCTAATGTGCCAGGCGTGGATGTGTATCCTCATTTTGCTGCTTTGGTCACCTTTGCATTGCATAGCTCTTGCATCTTTAAGAATATTCGGCAATCTTTCATGAGGTGATTGGATTGTCTTTTTCCTGCCGAGTCGACATAAACATGCATATTACAGGGTCCTTCCAGTATCTGTATTGCGGACATGGGTGGGTCCCGAGCTCTTGACTGATATCGATGCATTGATTGGCTTCCTCCAACTTCGTCCCTGTTATGGCGGTACCCTCTATTTTAGTCGTCGTTCATGTTGTTGCCTTCACCCAAAAAACTGGCTGCGACATAACTAGGTCCCATGTTTCTGTCATTATTTCTTCGTCTCCTATCATTGCCACATTTATCCCTATCTTCTTCGGGTGAACGTGTTTAGTTGTTATGTAGCGTGTCCTCTCCATCAGCCTAGTGATTTGCTATGTCCATTAACTATGAAATTGTCTTGTGTTTGACTGGCCCTAGTTCTTCTATGAATTCTTTGCACCGGAGGCCATCATTGAAGGCATCGATGGATCTTTTGTCGGATATGGATTCGGCTGAATTTTTTTATGATGTTCCATCGCTGGACGAATGCTCTTATTAACTCTCCAGGCTTTTGTTTGCACACCCGCAACTTCTCTAAAGATGCGGGTCGTTTGAATGTGGACTGGAAGTGTCGGATGAACTTATCTTCGAGATCTTTCCAACTACCAATGGAGTCTTTGGGTAGATATCGGAGCCATGATCTTGCAACACCGGTAAGGTGCAATTGTAAACTTTGCATTGCGGTAGCTGTGGAGCCGCCCTGTAATTTGACAGTGGCCAAATAATATGCTAGCCAAGCTTCCGGCTCCTGAAGTCGATTGTATTTTTGGAGGTTGTGCGGAAGTTTAAAGTCCTTGGGTACTGCGGTTTTGCAAATCGGCTGAGTGAAGCAGTTGGCTCCGCATAACTCGTAGTCGTCTTCATTGTCGCCGTCATGGTATCTTCGCTTGCGGTTTTTGTCTCTTGCCTCATCGTTCCTGTATTGTGTGTTGTCGCCTCTTGTGTTGCTTCGTGGCTCCGGTCCTGAGAGATGTGCCCGATGTGGCCACCGATATCGTCGGGTGTGATCCGCTTGCCGAGTGTTGTTGCGATGGTGTGGGGATATGTTGGGTTGATGCGTGATTCCCAGTTCTGCTTGTGTGAGAGATGCTCCTACCATGCCGAGGTTCATCAGGGCAGAGCGGTGGAGAGCTGCACAAGGATCGTCGGGAGCAGGTTGAGTTGTGATGAGATATGTTTGTGTGTCCACAATTGCTGCTTGAGCTCTATTTGCCTTGATGTTTCCTGCTTGATCTATTGACATAAACGACAGATCAAGGTCTCAGATCAGTTCACCTCTTTCTGCTTCGGGGATGTTTTGTAACTGAGATGCTCCCCTTCTTGGCGGTGCTCCTCCTATTACGCTCCCGGATCCTCTAGTAGAGCTTAGTTGTCCCCGTCGTAAGCTAGATTCATCGGCTAACCTCCTTCTTTCGTCGGGTTGTCTTTGGATTTTTAGTAGGTCTGTCTTCTTGTGGTGAAGCAAATATTGATATGCTAACAAATCTTCATGTGAGGTGTCAGATGTCATTGGAACTGTAGCCGAAATTGCTTCCCTGGCCTTTTGCCATGCTGTTGCTAGTAGCCGAAGAGTTCGCCTCTCTTATCCATTTGGTTATGCTCCTCCTCCTTGGACTATATGGTTGTTCGCTATTTCTCCTCCATTCCCATGGTTTCCTTTGTCGATGTGGTTTCCTGCATTGTCATCCGATAAAATATCATTCGGGTCGAGGATAGGGTTACACCCAGAATCGCGCGGTGTCGAGGTATCCCCGTTGATCATGCACACTTGGTGGTGTGTTATGCATCAGCTGCTAACTTCGTCATATGTCCCGAGCGAGATACTGTCGGGTGGATCAATGAAGTCCATTAGTTCCTGTCCTGAAGTTGATGCTTTCGCTGCTTTCTTCGGGTTCAAGGTTTGTTGGGCTTGTTCCACGTGGTGGAGTTACTTGAGAATCTAATCTGAAGGAGAGATTGTCGTAAAGACCATCAAGGCCCCCCATATCTGTCTCATCTTGCTTGTTTTCTTCAGATGCCTCGGTCTGCACCATGACTTCCCTAGAGGATTCGACGGATGATGCTCGTATCACCATAGGCGCAGTCTTTCCACCGACAGTTCTAATTTAATCAGGGCCGAAGGATTTGACCTTTGGGGGGTCTTTTACTTGGAAGTGGAAGCTTCCGATGATTAGATCAAATCCGCCGTTGAAGTCGGCGGGTACTAACACAGGGGTGAGCGGGCGTGGATCCGCTTTTGTTGGGTTGCTGCTTAGAAAAGAGAGGTCGATCAAATCCATGGTTCCAGCATTCAGGATTACCACAGATGGCGCCAATTGACGAGGGGTGACCTCGACAATGTCCATGGAGAAGGACTTGGGGTTTTGCGGAAAAGAGAACAATGGGGATTTCGTCAGATATCAGGAGAACAATGGAGTCAAAGTCGCCTGAATATTTGGTGAATCGCACTATTACAGATTGCTTGGGGATTTTTTGGTACCCTCGCTTAGGCTTCTCCCATCCTATATATAATAGGCCGGGTCTCAAAGTTGTATGCGGATAGGTTACATATTTGTAATTACAATACCAACACGATGTCTGTCCTTTCCTAATACAACTAAATCCTTTGTCGGTTGCTTCTTTTAGGCTATCATCTTGACTCTTCATGGGCTTTAAGCCTTTTATACAGCTAGGGCAGCAAATCATAGGTACCCGAGTAACCATACCTATGTCACCACCATAGCCACATCACCACCAATAGCAGGTTGGAGGTTTCCAAACAAACCATGCCTTGCATATGTTTTTATCATGTATGATCTGTTGATTTGGAGAAAATCCTCAGATTTACACCTAAATGGGGTGCAAGCTCATCACTGGAGATTTTAAAGCTACAAATAGAATATGTTCTTTATCTATAAATTAAATTAGATTTGAGTCTTTGCATCTTTGATCTAATCCAGTAAAACATCAAGGCAATAGCATTATATGGTGGAGGTTACCACTATGTACCATCCATTAGGAGGTTACATAGTGGCATCCATCTAGACCAAAATCATGTTATACTTAGACCACTGATGTCTACGCACTTCTATTCTTGTAGACAATTGTTGGGCCTCCAAGTGCAGAGGTTTGTAGAACAGCAGCAAGTTTCCCTTAAGTGGATTACCCAAGGTTTATCGAACTCAGGGAGGAAGTGGTCAAAGGTATCCCCTCTCAAGCAACCATGCAATCAAGATACAAGAAGTCTCTTGTGTCCCCAACACACCCAATACACTTGTCAGGTGTATAGGTGCACTAGTTTGGCGAAGAGATAGTGAAATACAAGTGGTATGGATAATTATAAGTGGTAACGGTGCCAGAAAATAGCTTGCTGGCATGTGGTTGACGTGGGAAAAGACTAAAGGCAAACTGAAATAAAGATGGAAGCAAGCAAACATGTAATAGATCTAGTTGCAAACGGTGTTTCAATGCTAAAAACAAGGCCTAGGGATCATACTTTCACTAGTGAACACTCTCATATAAATATCTTCTCTTTATGATACTACTCTTAACTACTCTCCGGTTGGATACTCTAATCCATGGTAGGGCTATAACAGCACACCTCAAAGTAAGCCTTTCCCATCTAGATAACCCCACACTGTCACCTTGAGCTCTAGATGGTTCCAACAAACACCACAATTTCATAAAGACATCCAACTCCAAATATAACTCATAACAAGTATTTGTAATCTCTAGCCTAAGTGCCACCATGGTGTGCACGCTGTCACTTTCACACACATGGGGAGAGCAGAGATCTATTAAAGCACTTGAGTAGCAAGGTAGATCTACTTGATTACAAAGCTCATGATCACAATATGATCATGCATAGAGAGAGATGAACACATAGCTACCGGTAGAACCCTTAGCCTCGAGAGAGAACTACTCCCTCCTCATCATGGGAATCAACAATGGTGATGGAGATGGTGGTGGAGATCAATGGAGATGGCTCTAGGGGCACTTCCCCGTCCCGGCAGGGTGCCAGAACAGAGACTTTCTGTCCCCCGAATCTCCCCTTCGGTGGCGGCGACGCAGCAGAACTTTTCGTGGATTTCTGATTGACGGTCTAGGGTTTATGCATCAGGAGGCTATTATAGGCGAGAGGGGAGACCGAGGGGGTGCCGGAGGGGCCCACACCACCCCCTGGTGCGGCCTGGCCTGGCCCGTGCCACCAGGTGGTGTGGCCACCCTATGGCCCTTCTCCATCTCGTATTCTAGCTCCAAGTGTCCCCCGGTAAAACAATAACTTTGGCTTTTGTCCTGTCCAATTCCGAGAATATTCATTTTCTGACTTCCTGGAACCAAAAATAGCAGAAAACAGGCAGCTGGCACTGTGTCTCTTGTTAATAAGTTAGTCCAAGAAATCATATGAAAAGTACTCCAAAGTGTGGACAAAACACAAGAAAGTAGATAAAACCAAGCATGGAACATCAAAAATTATAGATACGTTAGCAACGTATCAACCACTCAGATAATCATTTTCCTAGAGTGCTAGGAGTCATTAATGCTTAATAATCTATCTTCAGATAGCAACATCAGGATAGTTTGTTAATAAGCATCACCCAGTACTGATTAAATCTTTACTGGTACATCTAGGAAAGCATACCTAAATCAAATCACAGCTAGGAATTCTTGAGGCTGATATTTTATTGCCAATCAGGTAGCAACACTTCATTTGTTAAAGATATACGTATAGTTGTGGTGTTTCCAAAAAGCACTATCTAGGTAGTAATACACTAGACATTCATTCTACGGTAGCATTAGCATCAGGCATATTTTGGATAGCATCCAGGGCATCAACATCATTGAATAATGAACATGAACCAATTTCACCAGAACATACAACCAATAGTACTAAAAAATATTAATATCCAAATCATCTAAATATCATGAACATGCCAGTATAGTCAAGGAAGAACCCTCGAATAGGGCAAACCCTAATTAGGAATACAACCTTATTGCAGAGAAGGATTCACAGAGAGATAAAGAGAAGGAATAGAGAGGACAAACTTACCTATGGTCCTCGCTAGGTTATAGAAGAGAAAGAAGAGGCAACCGAGTTGGTGATAGCCACAAGACGATGACACGGTGGTCACTGGAGCACTTGCACCATGCTAAGCCGTGCCAGTGGCCACAATAGCATGAGAGAGGCGGCGCGAACAACCACTGCATCACCAAAGAACTAGGGAAGCACCACAAGGCCACCAGGGCACGATTAGGTGACAAGGACGGCACCCTAGTTGCTAGAGAGGAGGGCGACGCGACTAAAAGAGAGTTCGAGCGACAAGTCGAAGTGGACCGATCGACGCGGCAGCATCAACTTGGTCAGCAAGCACGATGGTGGTGGCCAAAGCGGGCGAGGCTCGCTGGGATCGGAGGGTGACAGCAGTGGTGTCACGATGTCGCAAGAGGGGAGAGGAGCGCGTGCTCAAGAGAGAGAGGGTGAACTGTGTCGATTTAACCGACCTAATGGATCACTGACTGGGTTAGCACAGACCACTTGGCTAATCCAAGGCTAGGTCGGCCCAAGGGCTAGGCCCAGGTTTAAAAGGGCAAAAATATTAATTTTCTGATAATACAAATTACAAATATACCCCTGAGAGGTTTTAAGCTCTAGAAAAATAAAGGAAAATCCTACAAATACATATAATATCTCTAAAGGTTCACAAAAAATATACTATTCAATAAAAATACTAAATTGTATTTTAGGTTGCTAAAATTTAATTTGATTATTAAAGACAATAATTAGTTTATGGAATTTTATAAAAATTAGGATAATACTTAAAAATAAATAAAATTCATTTTTAAGATCTTAAATAAATACTTTATGTCAGAAAAATACAAAATACTTGATTTCAGAAGATTTTAGGATTTATAAATTTAGAATTCAAATTATCTATTATTTAAAACAAAGTAATTATTTTTCCATGTATTAATTCTTAAAAAAATCCTTTTAGTTTAATTAAATAATAAAACACTTAAGAAGGGTTTAAAATTAAAATAAAGTATTGCATGACATTACTATGCATAATTCAGTATTGCTTTTTTAAATATTGTTCTTACCGGGCAATAATGGTGTTTGTAGAAACAGGAGCCTAGGGTCAAGCGGAAGCATCCAACTTCACTACCTTGCAGTGACAAGGCAAGTTTATCACTTGCTCATGTCCTTTGTTGTGTTTTCCGAAGTATTTATAAATTGTTGTGTTATCACCTATGCTCCACAAAGGAGTCAAAAAAGAATATTTTAACAATAATTTGAAGTACTAATTATCATCATAAGTGATGGTAAGTAATTATAGCCAGCAATGGAATCTTAGATTCCATATGCAATGAAGTTCATCGGAAAGGAGTTAACAACCCATGACATCAGTGATTCTAGCGTCGTATAATACACGTTAACCATGAGATCTGGAATTGGACGGAGAGGTCAGCTGGATCTTGTTCCTTTCATATGTCAATAGATGACCATATCATGGCGATGGTATTCCTTTTGAGGCCCAGTACATGGGTGGGACCCCTCAGTTCCCCGTGATCTTGGTATCTAGATTATCTATGAGAGACTATCATAGGTAGGTCCACCAACTTGTTGGGGGCGACCAGGGACATTGTTCTAATCACTAGAGTCCTCAAGGAGTCAACCATAGTTATATCTAATGATATGCGGTCAATAGAGGTCATTCTGCTTGGGGGACCGCATTGGCATGTGGGGTTGCAGAGAAGGGCATTGATCGTCTTGGATCATATACTAGGCCCCACATCAAGGAATTGTGGACGAGAAAGTACGCCCGATTGTGCAATAAGGATTTCATCTCTTATGAGTAAAGCAACGCACCTCTACAGAGTATAATAATTGTGACATGTTACTCCCTGTTCCGAGAAGGAGCTATGAATAGGGTAGGAAAGGAATTACATGAAGTTCTAGTCAACTTATAAATCTGATGGGCATAGTTTTTATAATAAAAACAATCTTTGAAGAAATATTTACGAAAACTGTATAACACATAAGACTTATAGTCTGAGGTGGTAGTTAGTGCATCAAACTTCCCACCTTGCATATAATGAACTTGCTGGATAATGCTGTTACTCACTCTTTCCTTTTATCCCCTGCTTAGACTCTAAAGAGCCAGAAGATACTTCGGTGTATGCTACAAAGAGCTAGGATGACATTTGCTATGAAGAACCTGACTTGTTAGTCGAAGTTGAAGGGGTCGATTACGAGATCCGCTATGGAGCTGAAGGCAACAAGTTCGAGTAGTTGCTATAGTAGCACTTAGCACTTGAGTTAAGCCGAGTTGCATGAACTTTATATAATTTATATAATAAGTTGTTGAGCTCACTTCATGTTAAGTTAGTTTGGGATCTTTTCATTCTTATGTTGGAACCTCGATAAGTAAGTTACTCAAGGATTGTAAGTTTAAGTCACTGATGACAACCGTTCTTTGGGTACTGTAAAAATATGGGTATGTTTGTAATATGGACCCAGAATGTTTCTGTTGTACCACTCTCAGGGACGTGATATTTGCGGAACAATGTTTCATGAATGTTATTTCAACAACTTGCGTACTACAACATGTAGTGGTATGTTGGGTCACCGCTGACAAATCCCTGAGCGTGGTGAATTTCTCATCCGAGCTTGGAAGGGGTTGATTGCGTTGTTTTTGTTACAGAATCTCTCGTCTTAGCCCGGGGGACCAGTTTCATGGCGACTCCAAAGATGTATCTCGGTTGGGTGTTCTTCCTGGATGATCCGAGGCTCGGTTTGTGAGTCCTCGTCTGCAGTACTTGGACATACGAGTCATACTATCTAAGGTTGAGGAGGTCATGGTGTTGTTTGTGTAGCACTATCATTTGTCTTGGCCTGAAAGGCCAGCAAGGCGACTCCTATGATGGCTCTCGGTTAGTGTTTTTCGTGAATGATCCGAGGTTCTGTTTGAGAATCCTCGCCTGCACTACTTGACCATTGTGAGTCACTCTTTAAAAGGTTGACAAATGCTTGAAGGAGTCGACACGGCGGACTAGGTCGATGCGGCGGATAGGGTCGTGTTGCGGTGGAGTCGATGCTGCGGACGTATAGGTGCGTTGTAGTGGAGTCGGCGGGGCGGACACGGAGACAACTCGGCGGACGTATAGTCACATTGTGGCAAAGTCCACGCGGCAGACGTATAGTCGCGCTTTGGCGGAGTCAACGCGGCAGACATATTGTCGCGTTGTGCCGGATGGAGTCGACACTAGACGTATAGTCACGTTTTGGCGGAGTCGACATGGCAGACATGGAGTCTACGCGGCGAACATAAGGTCGCGACCTGGAGGATCCGACACGGTGGACACAGAGTCCGTGCGTTGGATGTATAGTCACGCCTTGGCGGAGTCGACACTGCCGACACGAAGTCGACGGGGTGGACATATAGTCGCGCTTTGGCGGAGTCTAGGCGGTGCACATGGAGTCGATGTGGCAGACATATAGTCGTGCCTTGGCGGAGTCAACACGACATACATGGTCTACACGATGGACGAAGGCGTGTGGTCAGAGCCACGTGGCGTTTAGCCGGCAGCATGGAGAGTCAGTGACTGGTGAGTCGCCGAACGTGGCAAGTTCGTGGCAGGCGAGTCCCTAAGCATTGTAAGTCTGCAAGTACGAATTAGCGACGGCAAGTTAACGGCGGGAGAATACCCTAGCATGGCGTGTCCGTGAGAGCGAGTCCGCGCCAAGCGAGTCCGCGGTGAGCTGGTGCGACATTTAGTTGGAATGAGTCACGCGCGACGTACGGGGTCACTCTGTGGCGGAGTCAGCCAGATTTTTGTCCATCAAGGACGTCATAAACATGCCTTCTGTGTTATCCTTGTGCGCATGTAACGACACATCAGGAAACCAGGATTAAATGATGAATAGAAACAGAACAAACTTCAATCGGTATGGAGGTCGACTCATCGGTAATCGATTTTGTACAACGTGTACACCCTTCCTTGTTTCAAGGTTGCGACCAAGGGTTTTGGAAACAATGGTGTGTCCACCTAGCTCTAGGGTACATCAATTGGATGATTTCTTTGTTCTAGTACAGACTAGAGTTACCATAACAAATTGTTCCAGTAGAGAATATTTCCATCAAGTCTTGCATGGCATGGATCGGTAGTTCGTACAACAAATATGCATACAATAGTTAAATCTGAATAAAATAATAAATTAACAATGTAATCAATGAGAGAGGGGATAAAATTAAAAATCGATCATCCATATGGAACCGATCATGCATGCTCGTGCGCCTGTGATTTTCCATGTCAGGATCTGCATGTGCATGTGCCGCGGTTGTTAACCGCCGGACCATGTCGATCGGCTCCCAACCCCCGAGTGTCTGATGGAGGTTCTCGCACAACACGCCTACAGTTGTTGGCGAACAAGAAATCGTCCGCCACAAGATGTTGATGAACAAAATTTGTACACCGACGTGGATGATCCTATTTGGTTGCGTTGGGGGCGAGGGATCCTGTCCGGATCATCACCTCCAAGACCGCTTACCCCAAAGTGGGTGTCAAATATCGTGGTATTGACACGCAGATGCTACAGGGGTAGCTTACGTAGAGGAGAGTAGGACAAGGTGACGTAGGAGAATCCGGGTGCGAGATTGGTACACAATGTACCCAGGTTCACATCCCCTCGATGGAGCATCCCTACATCCTGCTAGCAATTCAGTATATAACCATAGATTGGTTTTTACAAGGGAGCCACCAGAGCGGAGGGGGTTATTGTATCTGTCTAATATAGCGTACCTTGTGGGGTGCCCTTGGTGGCTTTATATATGTATCCATCTAGGGTTACAAGTATTATAGTCGAATATGTATTGGAGTCGCCATCTTGGGCTCCTAGTGGGCATGGCATATCTTAAGTAGCGTAGTTGCCATGCAAGACGATTGGGACGCTCTGCTTCTTCCCAGGCTTTCTCGACCGAGTCACCAGTTCCCGCGAGCCCACTCGCCATGAGAGACTCCGCTTCATGGACATACCCTAATTGGTATTTCCCCATAAATTAGCACTATGGCACTTCAGCATGCTTGTAGACATATTTTTGATAAGCCCAAAATTCTTAAACAAGCAAATACGTGTATATCCAAATACCTGAAACTCCAATAGCATACACCATACCTATATATGTGGCACATGCTACTCCAAGTATAATATATGTGTTATGCTTTCATGTACTTCAAAATAATATCTAAGTTTTTGTTCAAAGCTCATGGGAAAGTAAGATGTCGGGTGAAAACCAAAAATGCATGCAACCGTATAAAACCTTTAGAAGAGCAGTCATGAATTTGACCATGGGTAATTAAAAGTTATGTATTTGACAATTTATAAGTTATCTGCTAGCCAAAACCATACTGAAATGGGGGAAGCTTTCAAACATTGCACTAATCTATTTCATTAATGTGATGTACCTTGGGCCATGGATACATAAAGAAATTAAGATGAGCCAGAAGTGATCAAGTTATTCTAGTATGCCTATGTGTTACAGTGGGCATTGGGACTATCAACCTAATCCTTGCAAATGCATCATGGTGGAAGTTTACAACATGAATATTCTATGAAGCACCTTCAATAAAAAGCTATGAAATAGTAAATAAAATAAAGTGCTGAGAATGGCCATTTTTCTGTTGCCTTATCATTTGAGTATTGATAGCCCCTCACAAAGAGACTCCTCGTACAAGGGGAAAAGGGTACCTTGGTGTCAACTTCCTTGAGCACATAGAAAGTGTACATTGATGAATCTCTTGGGATTTGGATAAACTAGTAATCGTGGGTATGATGCATGAAACACTTAACTTGTAAAAGGTCAAACACATAAATCGTACCCACTTCTGCCAAAAATATGCTTGGAACCCCATTCTTATGAATATCGTTGACCTGAGCTACATCTCTCAAAACTTTATTTTTCTTTAACTATTATTTAAAGACTAGCACATATGTGTTCCTTGCTTAATTTTTGTTATAGAAGTGTCAAAAGATCAAAAGGAGCAAAAGAGTCTTCCATACTTTCATAGGTTCATCTAAGCATGCTTAATTGTTCATGGAACTTTCATTTGTTTTCATTACAAAGCAACTTATTATTAAGCATGTTTGTAGAGTATAAGAGATATCATTTTTATAGCTCAGTTGCTCATTACTATTCTTTAAAGATTGAACCTTGTAAACTTAGTGTAAAAATGTATGACATGAAACATAGCAACAAACTCTAAAGTAAATGTTTGGTTTTATCACCTAAATGCTCGAGGACGAGCGTAGGTTGAGCTTGGGGATGTTGATGCGTGTAAAATGCATATATTAACTTTCTAGTTTATTGACACATATTCCCACATATTTTCATCATATTAGTAGTTATTATCAATGTTCTAATTGATTTTTGGGATTTTCTAAAGAATCCCCTTTCCGTTGGTTCTAACTCTGTTTGGCAGAATATATCTTCTATTAGTATTTTTGACATTATAGGAGCTACGGGACTCCAAAAAGGGCAAGGTCGGGGGCCACGGTTCACAAATTTAGAGACACATCAAACAAGACGAATAAGGGATAGAGGGGCCCAATGGGCTGGGAACTAGGGCCCATGGAGCGGGGTACCTTACTGGGGGTGCCACTTGTACTCTTTCCCACCTCGGTCGTTCGATTCGCTTCAATTTTGCATGCACCGACTTGTTTTGACCTAAAAACCTCTCTATATACCCACTCTCGATTGTCATCGACACATACGGAGGCAGAGATCGAAAACACCAAAACAAAAAATATGTAGGCCACCGCCAGAGGAATATTGGAGGGGGAACCGCTACCGGAATCGCCTTTGGCCACCTCTCATCCTTCACCAACACCTCCTCATCATTCTCCATGATGATAGGGGAGTAGTCCACCCCCTTTACTATGGGTTTGTGTTGTTAACTTGATCTAATCTCGCTATGTATGATCGTTGTTGAAGTCCATATGATGTGCCTTGCATGACTATGGATCTATCTATGTAATTACTGTGGTGGATATTGTGGTATGAATACTTGTTATGCATTTATCGTTGCATTGGATATTTTATGGCTTGGCATAATTTGGGAATATTCTATCGCATGTAATGGTTTGATCCATGCAAAATGCCTTGTTTACCAATGCCATGAGGTGTTTGACACCATGGAGTGGAGGTAGATGAGAGAGATGTGGTAATACACACAACAAATAAATCACTGCATTAGTGTTTGGAGTGTTTTCCATTAAGAAGTATGATGTATGTAGGTAATGGATGGCCGATTGACAGCGGCCTATGTATTAAGTGACACAATGCAGCCAAACACCCTTTATCTAGGGGTAAAAAGGGAGAAGTATGATGTGTGGTGTGACAATAACCAACGCTAGCCTTAAGAGAGTGACCTAGCAGCACAAATGAGTATTTGTTTCAACTGTGTGTTTTAGGACATGTAGACATTATAAAAGTTACCATTAAAACATGAAAATTGTGTGTTCTTTTATCTATAACATGATCATCACCATAGATGGAGAGAGAGGATTGAGTGAACCCATGTCCATTTTTCCCATAAGAGAAAGCATTTGTCTTATCCTCTTGTGTTGAAGATGATTCGAACACTTCACATTACTATTTTGTTTCACTTTAGTTCCTTGTATTAAATCAACCCCCATTGTTAATTTAATTTTCTTAGTGCATAAACAACTAAAACTTGTGACACTTTAGCTATAGGGAATAAATAGCTTTTCCTTATTGCTCCAGTGGATCGATACCCTACTTCGATATTGAGAGGTACTACAGTGATTCCCTGCTCTTGGGAGTTATCAGATTCTTATGCCCCCAAGCTCCTTGGGGATGCAAATGTCAGCCCAACGTACAATATGGTACTTTTGGCGTCCATCGGACGCCTACTAGAAGAAGCGCGAAAATTATTTTTCAAAACTACCATGCACCCCTTCCCGAAGGATATAGAGACCCATGATGTACATGGGAAGACTAGATAGGCATGAGTTGATGAGGATGGTCTAACTTCCTTTGGATGTAAAACTCCCTTGCCAAAGCTCAGACCTTGTCTTTACCCTTCCCATCATGGGCTCTAGGTCCTTTATAAGGATCATTTTATCTTGCAGACAAACCAAGGTAGTTCACAGGGAACTTAGACAGCCTACAGTTTAGGTTATCTGTTATCGGATGTTGATCCTCAGGAGAGTATCCCATAACTACTAGGGATATACATAATGGATATCACCATAGAATAACCTTATTCCCCTAACCTGGGTGGCCCACAGTTGGTAGCATGGTTTATGACCTTCTAGGTGGCCCAGTTAGAACAATCCGGAAGGGAGGCCCATATCAGATAAAGGAAGGGTACATCACTGACATAGACGAAGTGCTAGTATAAGACTCTCTAGCCTATCTGGTATGGAATCTCCATATAACCATAGGTATTGGCGCTTGTATTAGACGGGCCTGTCGGAGCCTATGAGGAACAACTCAACCTTGCATAGCGAATCATACAATCCCTGTAACCCGGCGTATTTCCATTATAGTGATTTATAGCAGGAGTAGGATTCTGCCACTATTGTCGGATCTGAACCTGGGTAAGTTGCGTTACCTCATAACCACCAACTCGCTGCCTTACCCCACTTCTCTCTCCATGGTCTGTGAGGAACCCTCCATGGAATACTTGTCGATAATACGACGACGGTTGGCGCCCACTATGGGGAAAGAGGCACTTCAAGCTCTACACCAGGAGAGGACCAATCTCTTCATAGGAATCAGCAACACTGTCGCCATCCGGCATGTTCTCTTCTCTAGCAACGTTCCGATTGTCCCTCAAGACGAGTTCTAGATCCTGGCAAAGACGAACCCCACCCAATGCTCCATCATCCCGACCGGGGACATCCACATCTTCATCGGAGAAACCGTCTTGGGATCCAACTCCCAGGAATTCAGTCACATGTCAATTCCTGAATGGACCGCCTTTGTGCTAGACACGATCATGGAGGAATGATCTGGGTCGAATATCTCCATGGAGTTTGTTAGCTTAGATCTCAAAAAATCAAGGCCCACCAAAACCGCCCATGTGTAGGATATAACGGTGGAAGACCAACATGGATCCGCTTGGCTCCCCAAGTGTTAGAGAAGTAGATGTCAAACTTCATCAGTGTTCTAAGTGCCTTGGATTTGTCACGCCGTGTCCAGAAGTTAGGTGAAACCCCGTGTCAGTTCCTCGCCAAATGGCTTAGGTTGACAAACTCCGTCAAGGTAAACTCTGAGCGGGAGGCCGTATTCCACTTCATTGAAGGACTCGAACGAGTTACACTTCTCTGGCATTTGCTAAGGCGGCAGGAGGCTATGGCATGACTTAGATTTAGCCAACTGATCACAATTGTTAATAGTTTCTCTAAGGATGATATAGTCACCCTGGGCACCTACTATTCCGCTGCCAAAAAGAGTCACTTCATTAGCTCTGCCGCTTCAGGATCAGGTACTAGATCTAAACCCGCTGGCAGCGAATCCGAGTCAATCCTAGATGCACTATATGCCAACATCAGTGACATGGACTGCGGAAGTGAGCCATCTAATTCAGAGGAATTTTAGGCTACCATGAAGGACCTTGAACAGGAACTCGATCGCAAAGAATGCAATGAGCAACCTCCCACTTCCTACCAGGTACTTATGACCACTGGGAATGTTATGGAGGAAAACTAGGGGAACCTAGAAGCCAGAGAAGCTCTGCTAGCAGCAGACAATGCCAGGAGGGCCACACCCGTAGGTAAGACTACTTTAGATCCTAGTAACACAGCAAGGGCCATGCCCTTAGGGCTATCCCCCCCGCAGCAAGCGTAGGAACTGGTTGTTGAACCCAGTAGTACAAATCAAGCGAATCATCTGCCACCACCATCAACGTCAAGGGTGGTTGACATCTTTGTTACTCTAGCCAACAAGGTGATCTACAGCGAAACCCTCGTAGAGCCGTTGACCGTGGACCATATACAGAATGTCGTCCAGTTGGACAAGAAACGGTAAGCAATCCTTGCCGAGGCCAAGTACATCTTGGAGAAAAGCGCGAAGCTAAAAAAGGAGCTCGCCAAGGCGAGGGACTCAATCAAGGCAGCAAAATCTATGGAAGCAGAGTATAAGAAGTTGATCACGTAGTAGAAGGCAGTACGAGCTCCCGCACATGTCGTTAGTGATCCTGGAGTTAGGCAAAGATTGTGTTGGGATCCGGCTAGGGCAGAGCAACAAACGACTACCCCTTATGTTCATAAGGTTGGAAAGCAGGTCATACCAATGCCTGCCTTGAACATATCCATCACCAAAACACTACTGGAGTAGGATAGATCCCCCGCACTAGTTGTTCAAGTCTACAATCTAGTGGCTAAGGTCATCAAGCAAAAGGAAAAGGCCACCTCATAGAGGCTCGACACCAATCCAAATCTTTGTCAGTCTAGCACTCACAACCAATGCAGGGTCAGGTCTCAAGCTTGGCAAATTCGTGACCTTCCTCAAGATGTTGGGTCACACACAGGTTCCATGGAACAAAGGTGGAGGGAAGCATGCCATAGGACCAAATCCATCCCAATTTCTATCCGCAATAGAGACAAGGGCCAGCCTCGACGATCCCTGTGTCTATTGGGGATATACTTTCCGTGTATCCTTGTTGTGCCTCGCTGACCAGGGTGGCCCACTTCGGGTTAGAGCTTTGCTTCACGGGCGGCCCAGTCAAAGAGAAGAGACGGAGTCTAGTCCAGCTATGGGAAGGCCCAGAAGACTTACCGACATAGGCATGTAGTCTTACTTGTAGTTCAAGATGTACTCTATAACCGACTCTTAGTTGTAGCCAGATAGGTCTCTCCTGTAAACCCTAGGCCAGATATCTATATAAGCCATCCTAGGACAAGCCTTTAAGGCACTCCACAGTAGTCTACAATCTCAACTCGCACTGGCGAAACCCTTGTAACCCATATTCAGGCTCTGCCGTATTACTGGATTGCTAGCAGGAGTAGGATCTGTCCAAAGCCGGCGGATTCGAACCTGGGTAAACTTATGTGCTCATCGTCCTAGAATACCGTACGTCTCACACCCCTCTCTTCTGCACGCCTCGAGGACCCCCTCATGGTGTACTTGTCATCAATCTGACGATAGTTGGCGCCCACCATGGGGAAAGTGATCTTCGGATCTGCGTTCCGGGCGGAATCTGCAAGAATCAAAATCAGCAAGACAATTGTCGTTGGTCGCATCCTCTACGCCAGCAACGTCCCTCTCATCGTTCTCGACGAGACCTAGATTCCGGCTAGGGAGGCCGTGATTGCCTACACCATCATGCATTTTGGTGAGATCGATGTTTACATCAATTTCGCTGAACCTGCCCCACCCACCCCAGCGGTGATGATAGAGGCAGAAGAAGCTTCTAGGTCCCCTTTGTCCGCGGAGGCGGTAGAGTTTCGGATCCTAGAAAACCCCAATCCCACCCAGCCCGCACCTAACGCGGAGATAGTGGAGAAAGCTGAGCCTGAAGCAAATATTATGGTGCAAGTCGAATCTGAAGTGGATCTCCCTAGGGAGGCTGAATCCCAGATCGATCTTCTCGTCGAGGTCGAAATCCAGAAGGAGCAAGACAACAACTCTGGTTCCAGCTCCGCCAATGCCGGAACAGATCAACCTTTCTTGAGGCATACGTTGAGGCGCATGATGATGCAAGACGCAAGCGTGAACGAGGTTCTCGAGACCATCAGGCGTTTCGAGGAAGCCCATGAAGAAAGCCGCAACTACCTCAGGACGCACGCGTTGCACTTTGTCGGATATGTTGGATCCGGATCCGGCTCTATTGATGCTGCAGACAATGAAGACTCGATGCTGGAGGCGATTGTAATAAACACCAACTTACCGGCATCTTCGGATGATTCCATGACGTCGGCGGATTTCTGAAAGTTCTCCGAGGAATATGAAGAGGAGTTCAACTCTAAATCTGCAGAAGAAGGAGAAGCCATGGATGAAGGATCCGGGGAAAACTCTCCCAAAGCGCAAGATGACATGGCTCTTGAGGCTAATCCTGATGTCCAGATGTCCAAAAGTACCAATCAGAGCTTGACTCCAGGAAACGGACCAAAGCCGTCTTTCCTACCAGCACTGCTGATACATTGCAAATGTATCTATAATTTTTGATGTTCCATGCTTGGTTTTATCCACTTTCTTGTGTTTTGTCCATACTTTGGAGTATTTTTCATATAATTTATTGGACTAACCTATTAACAAGAGCCATAGTGCCAGTTGCCAGTTTTTTGCTGTTTTTGGTTCCAGGAAAGTCAGAAAATGAATATTCTCGGAATTGGACGGGACAAAAGCCAAAGTGCCTATTTTTCTGGAAGTCATCAGATGTCAGAATACGAGACGGAGAAGGGCTGGGGGCCGGCCACACCACCTAGCCACGCAGCCATGCCTGGCCCGTGCCAGGGGGTGGTCTGGCCGACCCTAGCACCCCCTCGGCCTCTCCTTCCGCCTATAAGATGCCCTCGGGACGAAAACCCTAAGTACCCGATCAAAAATCCAGGAAAGAGTCTATAGCCGCCATCATCTCCATCCCTAGATCGGGAAGGAACTGAAGCTCTTCCCGGCACCCTGCCGGAGAGGGGAATTCACCCTGGAAGCCTTCTTCATCAACAGGCAAGCCTCCGGTGTGATGCATGAGTAGTTCATCTCTGTACTACGGGTCCATGTAGTAGCTAGATGGCTGGTTCTCCTCCTTTGTGCTTTCATGTCTAGATCTTGTGAGCTCCGTTCATGATCAAGATCATCTATTTGTAATTCTGCATGTTGTGTTTGCGGGGATCCGATGGATATTGAGATGCTATTTCAGATTGATTATTGATTCTATCATGTCTTTGTTATTTGTGATCTTTCATGCTTTCCGTTGTTAGTAGCTATCTTGGCCAAGTAGATGCTAGCAACTCCAAGAGTTAGTATTTATGCTCGATAGTGGGTTCATGCCTCTGGTAATCTGGGGAAGTGACAGAAATCTCTAAGGTACTAGATGTGCTATTGCTACTAGGGAGGAAACAACAATCCTTTGTTCATAGAACAATCATATTGTTTACATTACACGCAATTCGTAAAGCAATAATCTGTTGCTTGCAACTTAATACTAGAGGGGGTTCGGATGATAACCTGAAGATGGATTATTAGTCATAGATGCAGTTGGATGGCGGTCTATGTATAATGTTGTAATACCCAATCAAGTTCCAAAGGAGTCAAGATGATTAGTATATGCATGTATTCCTTTCTCGATGTTTGTCAATTGCCCCGCTGTAATTTGTTCACCCAGCATGTTATCTATCTTAAGGAGAGCCACCTCTAGTGAACTATGGACCCCGGTCCTTTCTTTTACATTCAATCTACAATCAACTGTTTACTTCTTTGTGTTTAATTTTTACAAACTATTACTTCCTTCCATTTGATACGTTTAATCCTTTGTTTTCAGCAAACCGGTGAGATTGACAACCTCATCGCAAGTTGGAGACAGAGTTCTGTGGTTCTGTTGTGCAGGTCTCCACATTGATGTTGTTACCGGTAGTGCTCCCTGCCCAACATTCAGCTAGCTACAGCTTTGGGGTGTTTCCTTGCTCCTACTGGATTGATAACCTTGGTTTTGTACTGAGGAAAAACTTGCTGTTGTGCTCATTATACCTTCCTCTTGGGGTTCCCCAACGAGCTCGATATATTTTGGGGCATCAAGCATATTTTCTAGCGCCATTGCCGGGGAGTCAAGGACATCTTCACAATGGGAGTCCCTTGATACATTGCAAATGTATCTATAATTTTTGATGTTCCATGCTTGGTTTTATCCACTTTCTTGTGTTTTGTTCCAACTTTGGAGTACTTTTCATATGATTTCTTGGACTAACCTATTAACAAGAGCCACAGTGCTAGCTGCCTGTTTTCTGCTGTTTTTGGTTCCAGGGAAGTCAGAAAATGAATATTCTCAAAATTGGACGGGACAAAAGCCAAAGTGCCTAATTTTCCGGAAGGGATCAAGTGCCAGAATACGAGACGGAGAAGGGCCAGGGAGCCACCACACCACCTGGCCGCGTGGCCAGGCCTGGCCCACGCCAGGGGTGGTGTGGCTGCTCCCGGCACCCCCTCGGCCTCTCCTTCCGCCTATATATTGCCCTCGAGACGAGAACCCTAAGTGCCCGATCAAAAATCCATGAAAGAGTCTGTAGCCGCCGTCATCTCCATCCCTAGATCGGGAGGGATCTGAAGCTCTTCCCGAAACCCTGCCGGAGAGGGGAATTCACCCTGGAAGCCTTCTTCATCACCATGCAAGCCTCCGGTGTGATGCGTGAGTAGTTCATACTTGGACTACGGATCCATGTAGTAGCTAGATGGTTGGTTCTCCCCCTTTGTGCTTTCATGTTTAGATCTTATGAGCTCTGTTCATGATCAAGATCATCTATTTGTAATCCATACATGTTGTGTTTGCGAGGATCCGATGGATATTGAGATGCTATTTCAGATTGATTATTGATTCTATCATGTCTTTGTTATTTGTGATCTTGCATGCTTTCCGTTGTTAGTAGCTATCTTGGCCAAGTAGATGCTAGCAGCTCCAAGAGTTAGTATTTATGCTCGATAGTGGGTTCATGCCTTTGGTAATCTAGGGAAGTGACAGAAATCTCTAAGGTACTAGATGTGCTGTTGCTACTAGGGAGAAAACAACAATCCTTTGTTCATAGAACAATCGTATTGTTTACTTTACATGCAGTTTGCAAAGCAACAATCTGTTGCTTGCAACTTAATACTGGAGGGGGTTCGGACGATAACCTGAAGGTAGATTATTAATCATAGATGCAGTTGGATGGCGGTCTATGTATTATGTTGTATTGCCCAATCAAGTCTCAAAGGAGTCAAGATGATTAGTATATGCATGTATTGCTTTCTCGGTGTTTGTCAATTGCCCCACTGTAATTTGTTCACCCAACATGTTATCTATCTAAGGAGAGCCACCTCTAGTGAACTATGGATCCTGGTCCTTTTTCTTTACATATAATCTACAATTGTTTACTTCTTTGTGTTTACTGTCTGCAAACTTTTACTTCTTTCCATTTGATATGTTTAATCCTTTGTTTTTCGCAAAACACGGTGAGATTGACAACCTCATCGCAAGTTGGGGACAAAGTTCTGTGGTTTTGTTGTGCAGGTATCCACGTTGCTACTAGCACCGGTACTGCGCCCTGCCAAAGCTCAGCTAGTAACACCTTTGGGGTGTTTCCTTGCTCCTACTGGTTCGATTAACTGAAGGAAAACTTGCCGTTGTGCTCATCATACCTTCCTCTTGGGATTCCCAATGAGCTCTACATCGAACGACAAGCACATCAAGATCTTTTCTGGCGCTATTGCCGGGGAGTCAACGACATCTTCACAAGGGGAGTCCCTCATAACCAATCTCTTTACTTTGTTGTTTTTGTTTTTCTTAGTTTCTTTTTGCTTTGTTTGCTTGTTTTGTTACCAAAAACACACAAAAAATAGTTTACTTGTTTGCTTTCTTATTTCAAAAAACACAAAAATTAAGTCTCCTTTATTAGTCACCTCTCCCCTAGCTCACCATGTTGATCCCTACATTCACCTTGAAAGACCTTTCAATTGGTAGTGGTTCTATAATTGGGAAAGACAATTTGAAGAATTCTTCAATCATGTTAGTAAGCATGAAGATACTAAGGATAGATCCCTTGCAGAACTTGCCCCAAACTATGAGATTGCTGCAGCTTCTTTAATTCACATGTTAGAAGCTAGGTTTGGTAACCTCAACCCCTTAATGCAAGTAATGTTTCTTAAGCTTAAAGAAATTGAGGACCCTGAAAAGAGGGATTTTATTCTAGAAACTTTGTTTAAGGAGTTCTATGATGTTGCCAAGGAAGCTAGAAAAGTCTTTGAACGTTTCAATATGCTAGACTCATGTGTAGATGTTGTTGGTACACGATAAAAGATGAACAAAACCAAACCTAATGGGGAGGAACCTAAGATACCAATACCCTTTAAACTAGTAGCAATACATGATGCCATAGAAAAGAATCTTGATTGGATTGTTCTTGCAAACCCTTTTGATGAGAATAGTGAACCTAAGAGCATTGAGAGAGGATCCTCTAGAACTTATTTGGATGATATACCTTGCCTTTTTGAAAATATTTCTGGTATTGATCTTAATGCTTCTTCATTTGAGAACACTTGATTCTTTCTTTGCTTCTTATGCCTAACTTAAAGGCGTTAAAGAAAAGTACTTATTGGAAGATAACCCAAAAGTTTTAGATGAGTATTGGAAGTTATTGCCTCAGTAATAACCTCTCCTTATCCTTTTTATTTTCTTTTTGTGCCAAGAGTAACCTCTAATGAGAGTGAAGTAATGATTGGGAAAGTTGCTGTTCCGAAACAGATTTTTGTGCTTCACCATAAAAATTCGTGAGAGAGCTATGTATGTAGGATTGAGCTGTAATTTTTTTTTCTTCTGCCCCAGGTTGTTATCTAACTTTCGTTAGTTCAACACTTTTTTATTTGAGCAACAGAAGGTCTTCGAAACAATTCATCTTTACCTGCTGGTCTGTTTTGACAGATTTCTGCCATTTTCTGCATTTGCTTCTTGTGGGTTCCTTTTTGAGTTCTTTTGGGGAATTGAGCTTTTTGAGGGAAGTACTACAGTAGCTAGTGTTCTAATGGAAGTTTATTTGGTGTTATAACTGAACCTTAAGACTTATTTATCTTGAGTGCACAAATGTTGCTAATAAAGGTTGCATCAAGTTTTGTATGAAGGAAAATTTTCAGGTGTATGCAAGGAATGAGCAATGAGATGAAGGATGGACTAAAGCTCAAGATTGGGAATGCCACTCGTGTCACCCCAAGAAATATCCAAGAAGTACAAGCGTCAAAGCTTGGGGATGCCCAAGGCATCCCCTTCTTCATCAATAAAAATCCCAAGTTTCTTCCAAACGCTTCGTTTTCATTGTTTCGTGCACAGTTGTGTTGTTCTTGGAGCGTCTTATTTTCCGTTTTTGTTTTGGTTTTTAGTTTGCTTGGTTTGCTTAGTTTTCTGAATAAATTGGTTGGACCCCCTCTTTCATACGTTGGTTTGCAAGTAGTTTGGTTTGGTTTGGAAAAGAGTAGGAAAGTTTATACTTATGTGGTTAAAAGAGCTTGTTTTTTACTATGGCATGTGCTTTGTCATGCCATGCTTGATATTGTTTTGGCTTTATGCTTAGTATTCTTTGTTGTAGCATGACTTGTTATAAACAATTGAGATTGCTTAATGTGCCTTGGATGAATCATGCGTTGTTTTAGCATATTAAAGCATAGTATAGTGGTATTCTCCTTTGATGCTTTATTTGGGTTGACTTGGCGCATGCTCACACCATGTTATGACTATCTCAAGTCACCATAGCCTTTATGATCCTTTAGTTTTCAACTTGTAGTATCACTTTATGCTTTGATCAATGATGTTTTGTCGCTCTGCATGATTATGGCCATTATTGCTCTCTTAGTTTGTCGCTCCCAGTCTTTTGCTAGCCTCCACAACCAACTATGAGTTCCACTCATGCATCCAACTCCCTAAACCAAGTTATTCCAAAGAGTCCACCATACTTACCTACTAGCTTATGCTATTCCAAGTATATTCGTGCTTTTGTTTACCTTCCAAATTAAACTTGTTATGAGAAAACTAGTGATTAAAGCTCTCACGAACTTGATGGCACACTTTACTTTATTACCTCTAATAAACTTGAACCATTGGGTCCTTCTTTGTTGCGTATATGCTTGCGCTTTATAAGTTGAAATTAGCAGAACCATGTTTCATGGGGAACGCTTTCAACATTGCACTTGTACTTTGTACCCCGTTGATATCATGTTCTTTTGCTTACGGATCCCGGCGGTGTGAAATAAAAGTGGAACTTGTAAGATCATGGAGTTTGTATGTGTGTTAGAGAAACACCTGGGCCGCTAGCCTAAGCCATGCCTAATCATGGTGGAAACTTGCAGCATCACCATAATGAGCACTCTATAAAGCATCCTCAATAAAAACCTATGCAAATAGCAAATAAAAAGATCGCTGAGATGCTCATTGTCTGCTTGCCTTCTCATTTTGATTATGGGAAAGCTCCCGTATTATGTGCAAGGGGTACCCCGTTGGCGGTTCTTAATGATACACATATACTTACAATGACAAGAGCTTACTCGTGACTGAAGTTTAGTAGCATGAGGCTCGGTCTTTGTAAGTAAGGGGCATGAGATTTCAGTTTATAACTTGTCAAGCATATCCTCCTAGTTGTGTCACTTTAACCTTAATCACCTTCAAGATGCTTATGATAGGGGCAATGAGAGCTGAAAGCTATAAGTACCATAATTTTTGGAAGCTCTTTATGAGACTTGAATCCCTACTTCCTTTTACAAAGGCTTTTCTTCCACCATTATATTGAGTCTCCACCTTCTATCTTTATGCACCTACTTTGAGAGCATAGTGGCCATTCTTAGTTCTATGTGCATTGTCCCAAGACTAGTTGATTGATGCATAACTTGATATTGCTTATTTTAAACTATTTGTATCTAGTCACTCTTATGAACTTTGAAGGTGTCCTATGCATTTATATTTGCTACTCTATGAGGGACAAGCTGAATACTATTATGCTATGTTTTCTTTATGTGAAACAAACAAACGTCTTGCAAAGCATTGTTATTCATGAATCTTTTGTTTGTGCCTTTTCATGTTGCATCATAGTTTCTTTGCTTATTGCTAGAACTTTGTCTTTCATGTTATGATTGAAGTACTATGATCCCAGCTTTGAATGTTTTGCAAATACTTTGATCGAGTCTTTGATGGTGCATGTCACCTCAAAAATTATTCTTTCTTTTTATCACTTACCTACTCGAGGATGAGCAGGAGTTAAGCTTGGGGATGTTGATACATTGCAAATGTATCTATAATTTTTGATGTTCCATGCTTGGTTTTATCCACTTTCTTGTGTTTTGTCCACACTTTGGAGTACTTTTCATATGATTTCTTGGACTAACCTATTAACAAGAGCCACAGTGCCAGCTGCCTGTTTTCTGCTGTTTTTGGTTCCAGGAAAGTCAGAAAATGAATATTCTCAGAATTGGACGGGACAAAATCCAAAGTGCCTATTTTTCTGGAAGTCATCAGATGCCAGAATACGAGACGGAGAAGGGCTGGGGGCCGGCCACACCACCTGGCCGTGCGGCCAGGGCTGGCCCACGCCAGGGGGTGGTCTGGCCGACCCTAGCACCCTCTCAGCCTCTCCTTCCGCCTATAAGATGCCCTTGTGACAAAAACCCTAAGAACCCGATCAAAAATCCACGAAAGAGTCTGTACCCACCGTCATCTCCATCCCTAGATCGGGAGGGATCTGAAGCTCTTCCCGGTACCCTGCCGGAGAGGGGAATTCACCCTGGAGGCCTTCTTCATCATCATGCAAGCCTCTGGTGTGATGCGTGAGTAGTTCATCTCTGGACTACGGGTCCATGTAGTAGCTAGATGGTTGGTTCTCCTCCTTTGTGCTTTCATGTCTGGATCTTGTGAGCTCCGTTCATGATCAAGATCATCTATTTGTAATTCTGCATGTTGCGTTTGTGGGGATCCGATGGATATTGAGATGTTATTTCAGATTAATTATTGATTCTATCATGTCTTTGTTATTTGTGATCTTGCATGCTTTCCGTTGTTAGTAGCTATCTTGGCCAAGTAGATGGTAGCAACTCCAAGAGTTAGTATTTATGCTCGATAGTGGGTTCATGCCTCTGGTAATCTGGGGAAGTGACAGAAATCTCTAAGGTACTAGATGTGTTGTTGTTACTAGGGAGAAAACAACAATCCTTTGTTCATAGAACAATCGTATTGTTTACATTACACGCAATTCGTAAAGCAATAATCTGTTGCTTGCAACTTAATACTGGAGGGGGTTCGGATGATAACCTGAAGGTGGATTATTAGTCATAGATGCAGTTGGATGGCGGTCTATATATAATGTTGTAATGCCCAATCAAGTTCCAAAGGAGTCAAGATGATTAGTATATGCATGTATTCCTTTCTCGATGTTTGTCAATTGCCCCGATGTAATTTGTTCACCCAGCATGTTATCTATCTTAAGGAGAGCCACCTCTAGTGAACTATGGACCCCGGTCCTTTCTTTTACATTCAATCTACAATCAACTGTTTACTGCTTTGTGTTTACTTTCTTCAAACTATTACTTCCTTCCATTCGATACGTTTAATCCTTTGTTTTCAGCAAAACCGGTGAGATTGACAACCTCATCGCAAGTTGGGGACAGAGTTCTGTGGTTGTGTTGTGCAGGTCTCCACGTTGCTGCTGGCACGAGTAGTGCACCCTGCCAATGTTCAGCTAGCTACACCTTTGGGGTGTTTCCTTGCTCCTACTGGATTGATAACCTTGGTTTCGTACTGAGGGAAAACTTGCTGCTGTGCTCATCATACCTTCCTCTTGGGGTTCCCCAACGAGCTCGATATATTTTGGGCCATCAACTGCCAAGAAGGCAAAGAGGAGGAACAAGAAGAACAAGACTCTGGCAAAAGATCCTCCGGCTAAGGAAGTGATTACCGAAGATTATGAGGAAGACTCGAATGGAGCCCTAATCCTAGACGATCCAAAGGAGACTCCGGTTGATGGATACGTGATTACCGCTGTTGCTCGTAAACTCATCAGAGATGCGTTAACAACACCAATCCCCACTGCTGTAGAGCTTACACCTACATAATTGGAAGAAAGGGCCCAAGCCCTAGAAGCGCATCGTCAAGTACTCATGGATGAAGCTAACAACATCAAGGAAGAGAAGAAGCGCATTGCTGTTGCGGAGCAGTTCATCTCTCTGTAGCATCAGAAGACCCGGAAAGGCCACGTGCGGGCTGACAAATATCCGGAAGTCCTCAAAGTCCTCTTTGAAGGAGACCTAGGAGCACCTTGGCTCGAAAGCAAGGGAGATCTGGTGTATCCAACACCAGTGCAAAACACTACCGTGGCTCGAGATATCCTGGCAAACAATCCAAACCCAAAACAAGTCCGGTTAGGCGTAAAGCTACTTACCAAAGGTCTAGACCAACAGAAGGTCACGAAATCTAGAAGTGAAAAACTAGTCTCTCAATCCGACCAATGTCGTGCGGATCCGGCCTAGAATGACATTAGGCCCCAACGGGACCCGGAACAACATCACCGTTCTGACTGTCGGGAAGATAATTACTCAAGAACCGGATATTCGGTGCAACGGCATAGAAACGCACGTGACTGGAGCAATCTGGCTCTAGCCGCAGAGTAAGACACAGTTGCAGCGCTAGTTTCAAGACACCCTCCCCGGTGAGAGTCGAACAATCACAAGGAAGACGACAAAGAGCAACGTCGGGAGGAGGACCGACAAAGGATGCCACCTCCTAGACATAAAAGCCGTCCGGCTGAACCTCATCGTAATCGGGGAAATGACGGACAAAGGAACGACGGATACCGTGCTGAGTCAAGCCGGCAGGGGGCTCATCGTAGTCAAGACCCTCCCCGGAACCGGAATAATAACGCTCAGGATGGAGGCCGGCGATCAGCCGGAAACAATCCACTTGCACCACCCTCTCCACCAAGTAGCCATCACAACGGCCCTCAGGGAGGCCAAGGAGGGCATCATGGTGGAGGAGGTGGTGGTAGAAGCAGAAGTCCGACTCCAAGACACCACAGCCACAACCAACAACCAAGACGGCGTTCTCTTTCACCAAATGATGCAAGACACCGGATCAATTCTAACATAGATGCGCGGCGCTACGAGAACGATGATATCTATGTGGGTCCAAAATGCTTCGGACCGCGCATTCGACAAACACATTCCCGGAAGGATTTGCTTTCTAAAGATACATTCAAGCCTACGACGGTGTGCCCCGGCCAGATACTTGGCTCCAGGATTTTTCCAAGCTTGCTACATCGCCAAAGGCGGAAATAGCTTGGTCGTGACCCAGTATCTCCCACTTATGCTGCGGAAGACGGCACGATCCTGGCTCAATGAACTTCCGGAGAATACCATCCACAACTGATATGACATGCAATGTGCGTTCTTTTGGATTTTTGAAGGCACATATCGGAGGCCCTGTACGGTAGGAGACCTATAGCGTTGCACCCAGAAAGCCGGAGAAACTTGCTGGGATTACCTCGGATGATGGATCGACACCAAGAACTCATGTGAAGGAGTAAATGATCAAACTGTGATTGAAGCTTTCATTGCAGGACTCTCAATTGGTTTACTGTGTCACCGCTTGAAGTGCGACAAGGTCATTGATTTGGGAGACATGATAGAAAGGGCAAGCAAATATGCAGATGCCGACGATGCAGAAGGGCTACTAAACGTCCTGGTTGTACCACAGTCGGCAAAACAGCCAAAGCAACAAGCTCAGAAGCGCAAGAATACCTTAGAAGAAAAACCCAACACGGAAACAGCGGTTGTCACCGCTACTTTCAGGTCTGGAGGACGAGGAGGGCGCGGCGGCAGCCGCGGACGCGGTCGTAAGACGTCAAGCGTCCAAGGTAGAGGAGAACCGCAACCTGGCAAAACCTACTCGTGGGCCGACATTGCTAAGAACCCGTGTGTGAATCACTTAGATGCCAACGGGGGATCGTCCCACACAAACGCCGAGTGTCGTTTCAATGACGACATCAAGAAAGACGATTCCGCTGGCTATAGGGCTAAGCGGAAGAAGGGAAAGAAGAACCCGAAAAAGAAAAAGAGACCAAGGAAGATTCCGACATGGAGGAAGCAGATCCTTCAAATCCCAAGTCAGATGGAAAGAAGAATTTCCCAACGAAGAAAGACACTTATGTTAGTTTCCTTGGGTCTCAACCATCTAAGGTCAAGAGAGAAGTATTGCGCGAGCTAAATGCAACTATTCCGGCTGTCCCTCAATTCTTGGACTGGTCGGAAGTGACAATCACCTTTGACTACACTGATCAACCGCCTAAGTTGCACAAGCGAGGGAAATATGCCTTAGTTGGCATCCACTTATTGACAGCTATGATTTCTCCAAGACTCTCATGGACAGCGGTGGCAGCGGCATCAATATTCTATATATCGAAACGCTGTGTCGGATGAGGATCTCGGAAACTCAGCTGAATCACAGCTCCGTGATCTTTCACAGAGTTGTCCCAGGAAGACAAGCAAATTCCCTAGGAGAGATCACTTTGGATGTTACCTTTGGAACTCCAAAGAATTACCAGACGGAAGCACTTTTCTTCGAAGTGGTCCCGTTCAAGAGTGTCTACCACGCTATATTCGGACAGCTGGCTTACTGGGTTTTCATGGCTCGTCCATGTTACATTTACAATATGATGAAAATTCTAGGTCCCAACGGCATGATCACCATCAGGAGAGACCCGAAGAAGGCAACGAGAATGCAAGGACGGAAATGCCGCCTTTGTTGAAGCCGTGCTGCACGCCTAGGAGTACCAAGAGATCAAGAAGACCATCGACTTGTCCGAGATGCCCACAACGAAGAAGGAGGTTACAAAGCCGACTCCGGAGTTCAAGGCATCAGAAGAGACGAAGACGACGCCGTTGAAGGATGATGACCCCTCCAAGGTGACCCAGATAGGTGTAGGTTTAGATAGCGCATAGGAAAGCGCGCTCATAAAGTTCCTCCAAGCAAATCAAGATATCTTTGCATGGCAGCCATCTGACATGACCGGAGTACCTAGGGAACTTGCCGAGTAGTCTCTAAATGTACACCCAAATGCTAAACCCTTCAAATAGTCTTTATGAAATTTTGGCGATGAAAAGCGAAAAGCAATAGCTAAGGAACTAGCTCGGCTTGAGTTAGCTGGATTCATAGAAGAGGTCATCCACACTGAGTGATCGGCCAATCCTGTAAAGGTCCCTAAAAGGACACCACTGATTTAAGGATGTGTGTTGATTATACCGCCTTGAATAAGGCTTGTACCAAAGATCCGTTCGCTCTGCCTAGAATTGATCAAGTTATCGATTCTATGGCAGGCTTGGAACTCCTATGTTTTCTCGACACATATTCCGGTTATCACCAAATTCATATGAAGGAATCAGACAAAGTCAAAACTTCATTCATAACCCTCTTCGGAACCTTCTGTTTCATTACGATACCCTTTGGGCTCAAGAACACAGGAGCTACATACCAGCGCACTATGCAGCGTTGCCTCCACGATCAAATCGGACGTAATGTACATGCATATGTGGAGACATAGCGGTGATGTCTAAAAAGAAGGAAACCTTAATTTCCGACTTGGAGTAAACGTTCGCCAATCTACGCAAATACAACATAATGCTTAATCCAACGAAGTGCTTCTTTGGAATACCAGTCGGAAAGTTGTTAGGTTTCATAGTGTCTCAAAGATGCATAGAGGTGAATCATGACAAAATCAAGGCTATACTCAACATTACCAGGACGACTCGCCTGAAAGACATTCAACGACTAACTGGTTGCATTGCTGCAGTCAGTCGGTTTGTATGCTGACTCGGTGAAAGAGCCGCACCACTCTACAAGCTCCTGAAAAGACCAAAAAGTTCGTTTGGACTGATGAAGCTAAAGCTGCACTACAAGACCTGAAAGCAGTACTCTCATCCGCTCCTATCCTTGCAGCACCGGAACCTCGTGAACCGATGTTGCTCTATCTCGCTACGACAAATAGAGTCGTCAGTGTCGTCATGGTAGTGGAAAGGCCAGAGAAAAAAAGGAACACCTGGTGCAGCGTACGACTTACTACCTCAGCGAAGTCCTAACTAAATCAAAGAAGCGGTATCCGCATTATCAAAAGCTGGCTTACGATGTGTTCTTCGCATCCCGGAAGCTACGCCATTACTTTCAGGAACATCCAATTACCATGGTGAGCATAGCTCCCATGAGAGATATAATCAACAACAGTGATGCTACAGGACATGTCGCAAAATGGGGCATAGAGCTTTCAGCTTTCGACATTGAGTACAAACCTCGTATAGCAATTAAATCCCAAACCCTCGCTGATTTTGTCGCTGATTGGACAGAAACAACGGAGAATATGACACTCCCAGAGTCGGAATACTGGACCTTGCATTTTGATGGGTCTAAGGTGCTCGGGGGCTCGGGGACTAGCGTGGTGCTCAAATCACCCCAAGGAGATAAAATTTTCTATGTGTTGCAGATTCACTTCACAGCAACAAACAACATTGCCGAATATGAAGCACTGCTGCATGAAATCTGGATTGCTAAGGATATCGGCATCTGACGATTAATGTGTTATGGAGATTCGGATCTTGCCGCTCAACAAGTGTCGGATATCTATAATCCAAACAAGCACATGGCATCATATAGGGTTGTTGTGGATGAGCTAGCTAAATCGTTCGAAGGGTTTGAAGTTCAACACATCCCTCGAACAGAAAATAAGCAAGTAGATGCATTATCTCGGTATAGGCTCTACACGGAAAAAGGTCCCGGGTGGCACTTTTTTGGAGCACCTCAAAGTTCCTTCTAAAAAAGGAGTTGACGAAGAATATCCGACCAAATCCGACTCACCTTTAGTAGCAGTTTTGGCTGTGATTCCTAGCTGGACTCAACCCTACCTTGATTACTTAGTAGATGGAAATTACCCGAAGACGAGGTTCTGAGCCGGCAGATCGTCCGACGAGTAAAAACCTATACTATCGTAAGTGGTGAGCTCTATAAGCGGAGTGTGTCTGGGGTCTTTTAGCGTTGCGTATCTCCGAAAGAATAAGTGGAAATCCTAAGGGAAATCCACGAAGGCGAATGTGGTCATCACGCTGCAGCCAAATCTTTAGTGGCAAAAGGTTTCAAACATGGATTTTTCTAGCATATAGCCAAGGAAAATGCCGAATGGCTGGTCAAGATGTGCAAAGGCTGCCCAAAATACACCAAACAAGCTCATGTTCCTGTTGATCAGCTGTGGACAATACCTATAACATGGCCTTTCACGGTCTGGGGGCTTGACATGGTAGGACCGTTTAAACGGGCTCCAAGTGGATTTACTCACCTCTTAGTAATGGTGGATAAGTTCACAAAGTGGATTGAGGATAAACCCGTCACAAGTTGTGATGGAGCAACAACCAAAAGAATTGTCGAGGATGTTATAATCCGATACGGTTATCCGCATAGTATTATCACAGACAATGGGAGCAATTTTTCTATGGGAGAACTTGCCAAATTCTGCGACGAACAGAATATCTGACTTGACATTGTGTCAGTCGCACATCCACAAGCTAATGGACAAGTTGAAAGAGCAAATGCTTTAATCCTACAAGGCCTCAAACCAAGACTCGAAGCACCACTTCGTCGTGTTGTGGGGGCTTGGGCATATGAATTACCATCTATAATATGGAGCTTGAGAAAAACTCCAAACAGGTCAACCAGATACACACCTTTCTTCTTGGTCTACAGTGCAGAAGCAGTTCTTCCTAATGATTTGATTCATACTTCTCCCCGAGTTGCTGCATATATTGAAGAGGATGCTGAAATTTCTTGAAAACATGATCTCGAATTAATCGAAGAAGTGCGCGCCGTTGCTGAAATGAGATCAACAGCTTATCAGCAGAAGTTACGCAAGTATCATAGCTAGAGAGTCAGAAACCAGTCTTTCCATAAGGGCGATTTGGTTCTCCAACTTGTGCAGAAAATAAAGCACAAACTTTCCCTAGTATGGGAAGGGCCCTTTTTAGTTAACTGATTATTGCATAATGGTCCTTACTATCTAACTGATATGTGGCCAGTCAAAGAAAGACCTGCTACTAAGAAGAGAAAGAGAGTTGGAGGTAGTACAGACCCGAAATAATTAGACAGGCCGTGGAATATTGCTTAGCTATGTCCCTTTTATTCTTAAAATTTCTTTTTTTGTAATCATATATGTGTACATGTTCAATGAGAAATAAAGTATTGGTTGCCTCAATTTTTCTGAGAAGTTTTATTACCATCTTATTTCCAAATGATCATGTCACAATTGAAAATTCCAGAATACTTGAAAGTATGCTCATGTTTGTTCTGGTTAGGTTTCCAATTCTAAAAATTCTACCTTCGAGTATAAATAAAAAATTTCTAGTCTATACTTTGGTTCTTTATCTAATTTCCAGATGCGGGCATTTTCCGAGTAGTGAATTGTTGGTACTGAAAGACGGCTCTGTTTCCGAGTTTAAACTGGTTTAGCAATTGAGCTCCGTTGCTCGGCAGAAGTTTCCGTGTGGAAGGTTGGCCGGCTCACGAAAGGGACGAGGCGGAAAGCTAGCTAAGCAATAAGCATAGGCAAAACAAAAAGTTCTTATGTAAAAATTTCAGGCACGAAAAATAAAATCACAAGTGCTAAATAGAAGCATCAAATCTTAGCACTAGCAAAAGTATTAAATTACTTATTTACAATCCGATTGTTTCAGAATAACACATTGTTTTTTGATGCTCTACGATGCAGGAGAAGAGGTAGGAGCTGCCGGCTCACTAGAGACATCGCCCTCGCCCTGATATCTTTCCGAGACATTCAAATCCGATATGGTTTGCTCGTTGTCGGAAGCTTCATCTGTTTCTTCGGTGAGCGGGGGAGGCATTTCCACGCGAGTGAAGAAAGGAGTGTCGTAGCTGGTCAGATCGGCTACGTGACATCCATAACCGGCGTAGGAGTCCATGATGGCCTTGATATCTTGATCATGTTCATCTTCATCCACAGTTGAATAACCCCTGGTTACTTCCCAGATCTCCATGCTTCCATGGTGGCTCGTAACCATGGTAAGGGCATTATGTGCTACGGTCCGCGCATAGGACATGTTCTAGTCCTGGATGAGCTGAGGCATCTCCTTTGCCTTATCTCGCACCTCAAAGGCGGTCATCATATTCATGTCCGGAACTTTAAGAACTTTGCCAATATCCTCCAGTGACTAGCGGAAATCGTGAAGCAAATCGTCGACTTCAGAAAGCCGGCTAGTGCGGGACTCGGTGGAGGAGGAATACAGTAAATTCAGAGGACCTGTGCATATAAAGCAAAGGTATGAAAAATATATTCGAACTCCTAGAGTCGGAAAAGCTAAAAGTTAGAGATGGGAAAATTACCAAAGATAGAATCATCAACTTTGGTCTTCTCCGCTCGAAGACTCTAGAGTTCATCCCAGAGAGCTTGAGTGATGTCCTTCTCTCTAAATAACTCATCATTGAGATCCGAGATTTTGTTATCCTGGACCGTGATCTTTCGATCACGTTCTTCGGTGGCCATGGTGGAGGATTCAAGAATGCTAGCAATGTTGCGCTCGTGATCCACCTTAAGCTTCTTCAACTCCCACCATAAGTCGGCATTCTCCACCTCTAGGGTCTTACTCGGCCTCTTAAATCATTTTACACGACTGTTTGACTAGTTCTGTAAATAAAAAACAACATTTGAATAGGAAATTCGACTATCAAAGAAAAAATAGCAAGGTTAAGGTCTGAATGATTACCTTCAGCCTCATCCTTTGATATCTTCAACTGAGAATTTTCAAGACGGAGAGCTCTGATCTCTCTCCGCTTATTGCAAATATTTTTCAATAATTCCTGGTTATAAGCATTAACTTTTTGTAAGTCATAATAATACCCAGAGTCAGAAGTCTACTAAAGACTCGGGCTAATATTTTAACTAATATCAGGACGAGCCTTGGGGGCTACACTAGTTCGTTCTTTGGCATCCTATGAAAGCATAAATTCAGATTGTCTATCCAACTTCATGCTTAGGGGCTAGAGCATATGGTATGAAATAAAGTAAAAAGTGAGTTGGAATTCCGACTTACATGTTGTTCATGAGTAAGCGTTCTCAGGCTCATTTTCACCTCGGTTGTAACCTTCTCGGCGAGGGTCAGAGGGATTACTAGCGGTGGCGGAAGCACGCCAGCTTTCAGCTTCTCGTCACAAATACGAACTTGGTCAAGAAGCTCGGAGTACTTGACGTCCTCGGCTTCTTGCGCTTCTTCCTCGGCGGTGATGTTCTGACTCTCCAAGAATTGTTGGGCTAGCCGTTGGATTTCGCAGATTTTCGAGTAATGCCAAGTTTGGCAATACCCAGATTGCTGAGAATATTTTCGGCGAAAACCTCTGCCGAGGGATCATTACCCTATACGAGTTCACCCTTATCAAGTATCGAGTCACCCATGGTGACATCGTTTTGCGAGCCAAGGATCGCTGGCTCTGATTGTTGAGTCGGATCTTCCGCAACAGACGGAGATGGAGTAATCTCTAGTGTTGTGGAAGGCTGTGGGGCAGGAGTCGGAGGCGCTGCGGTAGGAGAAGTCAAGTTCAACTTTGACTGGCGCAGGGGCTTTGACGAGCCTCCTTTCCCCTTGCCCTTGGAGAGATGTTTAGCTCTGAAGAGGTAATAGAACAAAGATTGTTACACTTCAGAAAGAATAAGAGATAAATAACAAAAACCTTATGACATGGGTAATAGAACAAAGAATGAGAGAAGTTACCTCTTCACAACGGGCACCTCCTTTGTGTCGATAGACACTGTAGGAGTCTTACGCTTTCAGGTAAGCGCCTCCGGTAGTGGAACCAATTCTCCATCATCCTGAGATAACTCAGGAGGATATCCCTCGAGAGGAGCAAGCTCCAACTCGGGAAGGTCAGGAAGCTGAAAAGAAGAAATATCTCAGTATTACAAAAAGACACAACAATGTATAGATGAACACATACTCGAGTAAATGTTGGAAATCTTACTGGTGTCATAGGATCGTCAGCCGTATGCATGTCCAATGATAGCTTCGAGATTTTCCTCTTGACCTGCTCCCTAATTAACCATTTGATTTGGGACTCGTAGTCCTTATCCGAATAAGACTTGGAGCTGATCCGAAGAGAATACGTCTTGCTCCTGGTGATGGAGTGCATAATCTTATCACCATGATGTTGGAGAGGCTGAATCCGGCGCGCCAGCCAGCAGTGGACCAAATTGGATCCTTTCAGACCCTTGTGCTTCATCAAATATTCGATTCGCCTCTTTGCAAGAAGCAGATCGACAGTGAGAGCTGGAGGATCTGTGTCCCATGACTCTTGGGGCGTGGCGGTACCGTCAACAAAAGCCGGCAAAGCGGTGGCTTTGCCGGGAGCTGGTCTGTCCTTATGATAGAAGAACATGGATGGCTATTCTTTCACCAAGTCGCTAGCCTTAATCCTAGGATAGACTCGCTCTCTCCTAACAGAAAAGCTAAGAGTTCCGGTAATGTAAGGATTACTGGTGGTGATGGAATTTCTCCAGGTATGGAAGTAAAACCGGAAAAGAAGAAGACTCGGCCTAATACCGAGATACCCCTCACACAAAGAGGCGTAAGCACTCATCTCTAAAAGAGAATTTGGGGTAGATGGTGGAGTTGCACGCTGTAATGATCTATAACCTCAGAAAAGAAGTCTGGGGGAGGAAAGCTCAAACCTCTATCCAGGTGGGTGCCGAAGTGCACTCGCTCGTCGATGTTGGGGGTGGGGACGATTTGTCCCAAGCCACTCTGCTAGTCGTCGGCACGGAGGAGACCTTCATTCTAGACAACGCGGAGCTTGGCATCATCAAGGACGCAGGGGATCCAGACCCCGTGAAACTTTTCCCTCTCTGCCACAGGAGCCATCGCCACAGTCGCCGTTGTGGCATAAGATGAGGTCTTAGCCATTTTCCGGGCGTCGGTGACCTAGGATGGGCGGTGTTGTGGGATTTGGGGGAGGCAGAAGAGCTTTTTCACAGGAAGCGTCGAGAGGAAGGAGAAGGCACTAGCTCTGATAAAGAGGAAGGGAGATATCTTGACCCCTTATATCCTTTATATGTGCCAAGATTCGTGCAAAATAAACAGTAACCATGCCACGCGTCATGGAAGGAGCTGGGTAACTTCCTCGCGAGGATTACGTTGCCTCGATCTCGGTGCATGCATAAAAACAATGCCTCGGTTCGGCAAAAGGCGGACCCACCAACGGTTGTGCCGACAGGAATGTCTGTCAGTGACATGACTTGACCTTGACTGATGTCAGGTTACGTCAGAGACTAAGTTCCATCTTAAGTTTGAATTTCAGGCTGGAAATTCGAATAATGTACTCATAGGTCCGACTCACTTTGAGACTCGGATCCTATCCTTTCTTTGGAAGTTTCAGGAACCCTTCAAGATTCTACAAGCAGAAGATCAAGATAGACGATGATGAAATCCGACTCTGGATCTTGGAGGCTTCCCGGGGCTGCTGTTGGGGATATACTTTCTAGGTATCCTCGTTGTGCCTCGCTAACCAGGGTGACCCACTTCGGGTTAGAGCTTTGCTTCACGGGCGGCCCAGTCAGAGAGAAGAGACGGAGTCCAGTCCAACTACAGGAAGGCCCAGAAGAATTACCGACATATGCCTGTAGTGTTAGTGGTAGTTCAAGATGTACTTTGTAACCGACTCTTAGTCATAGCCGGATAGGTCTCTCTTGTAAACCCTAGGCCGTATATATATAAGCTGTCCTAGGACAAGCCTTTAGGGCACCCCACAATAGTCTACAATCTCCACTCGCACAGGCGAAACCCTTGTAACCCATATTCCGGCTCTGCCGTATTACTGGATTGCTAGCAGGAGCAAGATCCGTCCAAAGCCAGCGGATTCGAACCTAGGTAAACTTGTATGCTCACCGTCCAGGAATACCATACGCCTCACACCGCTCTCTTCCGCACGCCTCGAGGACCCCCCATGGCATACTTGTCATCAATCCGACGACAGCGCCCCCAAAAATCTCGATGCATAGAGGATGATTAGACACGTCAGCAGACCAACATGCCACCTACCAGCATGCCAACTCCGAGATGCCCACAAGGCGGCATTATCATTCGCGGTAACAGAGTGTATCAAGGGCACCATGATGGCGGCCGCAACAACCATGACGGATGAAGGAGAAACAACCATCAAGATTCTCAATGCCCTCCAAGCAATTTTGACAAGCACGGTGATTCACATGGTGGGGAAAGCAAGAGAGCTAACCCCCCACCACCACTGCCACCGTCGCCACCAAGCAGCCATCATGATGGAGGACTGCGCAGATCTCATGACTCGTGTCACAACTCTCTACCTCATGGCGGCAACTAGAAGAGAAACAACCAGGCACTGTTTGATGCATGGTGTTGACTTGACATGATCTATGAAGCCCGGGAAGAGCCCTACTTGGGGCCACATTGTTTTGGTCTAGTTATCTAGACAGCACAATACCTTGTAGGCCTGCAGGTTGACAAGACTATCAATGCCTATGATAGCACCGCCATGCATGCTACGTGTTTGTAGGACTACTTTGAAGCGATTAAAATCACCGAGGGAAACCCCAACATCATTGTAAGATACCTCCCACTCCTTCTTAATGGCACGGCCCGCTAATGGATCCATGAATTGTCAGGGACATCTATCTGCAATTAGATGGACATGCATGAAGGGTTCACCAAAAACTTTGAGGGTATGTACAAAAATCCCTACACTATTGGCGACTTACAATGTTGTGTATAGGAAAAGGATGAATGATCCCGGAACTACCTACCTCAATGGCTCGACATGAAAAACTCTTGCACGAGAGTACACGATCAAACCACTATGGTTGCCTTCATCGATGGCTTGGAAAGAGGCTCACTACTCCAGCATACGCTGAAGCATGCCCAGGACAAAGGTGATCCGGATCTCAATGCGATGAGACCACCACTAGCAAATTCTCACTAGATTACAACGATGCTCGATGTGCCCTCGTCGCAACAGCCAACCCCAACCAAGCCAAGAAGAACAAGACTAACAAGCAGAAAAAACCGCCTAAAGAAAAGAAAACCACCAACATGGTTACCATGATGTTATCTGGTAGAGGCGAAGGCGGGAAGCATGGATGTGGCCGAGGAGGTGGATGCAGATAATAGCATGGTAGTGAAACAACACCAACTACACCTCACGCTCCTCAGTCATATGAATAGTATAGGGATATGTCTTGTTGTGCTCACTCGATGCTAATGGCAAGTCCAACCGCAACTACATGTTTGTCAATGACCTCAAGGAGGACCCGGAGTCTGGCTACAAATGAAGCTGGATGAGCAAACCTTGTGTAAAAAGTAATGGGAAGAAGGACGACAAGGACTCCAAGGAATCTGATGACATGGACGAGGACGCTGAAGCCAAGCCCACTAGCAAAGGAGATGGTGGAGGAAAGAGAAAAAATCCATTCGAGAAGAAGAATCACATATATCACACCTTCCTTGGCACTCCAACTGTCTAGGCACTAAAAACCTCTCTGAGGATACTTCTTGCCACCCTCCCCAAGGTTCCCCAGTACATGAAGTGGTCGGAGTTTCCAGTGACATGGGATAGAGAGGATCATCCATATCTCATCCCGGTGGAAAACCAGTATGACATGGTCATCAACCCCTTGATTGATGGCAATGAATTCAACAAGTACCTTGTGGACAGCGAAAGCAGCATCAACATCATGTACATTGATACACTGCACAAAATGAACCTGACATAGACCCAGCTAAGGCGGAGCAACACCGTGTTTCACGACGTGGTTCCTTGTCGATAGGCTCAGTCCCTTGGAAGCATTACCCTTCCGGTAGCTTTTGGCGATATTAACAATTACCGCTAAGAGAATAGGGCCTTTAAAGTTATACCTTTCAAGAGTGTGTATCATGTCATCATAGGATGCGACATCTTCAATGCTTTCCACTCCAGGCTGTGTCACATCTACAACAATCTCAAGATGTCGGGCCAAAATGGCATCATCACTATCGTTGGAAGTTTCAAGAAGGCAAGGGAATGCGAGCTAGGAGAAGCTACCTATGACCAAGATGTCCTTTGCGTTGAAGAATTCAAAGAGATCTAGAGTCAGGTCGAAGCCTCAGAGATGTCGGCTTTTAAGAAATAGATATCTGACTTCGAGCCCACCTTCAAGGCCACCATTGAGACCAAGCCAGTGGAACTTGTGGCAGGCGATGCCTCCAAAACCACCTCCATGGGCACAACTCTGGATCCCAAATAGGAAAGCACGCTCGTTGAGTTCCTTCGTGAGAACAAGGACATCTTCGCCTGGTAACCTACCGACATGAAAGGTGTTCCTAGGGAACTTGTCGAGCATAGCTTAAACATTGATCCTAAAGCAAAACAGGTGAAAAGTGATGAGCCATTGGCAAGGATCTAGCTAGGTTAATTAAGGCTAATTTTGTCCAAGAAGTGATCCACACCAAATGGGTGCCTAATCATGTACTTATACCCAAGAAGGAGACCAAAGGTTTAAGGATGTGTGTTGATTATACCAGCTTAAACAAGGTGTGCTTGAAAGATCCATTTGCTTTGCCTCGCATTGACCAAGTCATTGGCTTGACGGCTGGCTCGAAACTTTTGTGCTTCTTGGATGCATATTCCAGACACCCCCAGATCAGGATGCGCGAGTCAAACCAATTTGCCACTTTGTTCATCACCCCTTATGGCACATATGACTACATCACGATGTCCTTTGGGGTGAAAAACATCGGTTCTACGTACTAGTGGATGATGCAATGTTGCCTCCATGATCAAATTGGTCGAAACATACACGCTTATGTGGACAACATTGCGTTGATGTGAAAGAAAGGAAATGATCTCATCACTGACTTACAAGAAACCTTTGATAATCTCCGGATATACAACATGATTCTTAACCCTATGAAGTGTGTATTTAGGGTACCTGCAGGCAAATTGTTGGGATTCATCATTTCGTATCACAGAATTTAGGTCAACCCGGAGAAGATCCTTAATCTCAAACGGCCTACATGCTTGAAGGACATCCAACGGCTCACGGGTTGCATCGCAGCAGTATGCCGGTTCATCAGCCGACTTGGAGAGAAGGCAATGCCACTCTACAAGTTACTCAAAAAGGCAGAAAAAATTGTATGGACGGACGAGAAAGATGCTGCATTGCAATAGTTGAAGAGAATACTATCCTATGCACAAATCATTACAACATTGGAATCAATGGATCCCATGTTAATGTACATGGCGGCAACTAACTGGGTTATGAACGTCATCATCATAGTGGAGTGGAAGGAGACAACACACGAACATGGAATTTAGCGGATATTTTACTACGTAATAAGGTCTTGATAGAATCCAAGTAGGTCTACCCGCACTACCAAAAGCTATCTTATGGAGTATTCCTTGCTTCCTGCAAGTTAAGGCACTATTTCTAGGAGCACCCAATTAGAGTAGTGAGTAAAGCTCATTTGTCTGACATCATCAACAATGGAGAAGCCACAGGAATGGTGGAAAAGTGGGGCGTTGAACTTGTCACCTTTGAAATCACCTACAAAAAGCGTGACACTATCAAATCTTAGGCATTGGCGGATTTTATTGCAGATTGGACATAAACCCCAACTGATACTTCTATGCCAGAACCGGGTCATGCATGTTGACGGATCCAAGATGCTCAATGGCTCGAGGCTGGTGTATTACTACAATAACCAACAGGGGAGAAGCTACAGGATGTCTTGCAGATCCACTTCAATGCCACAAATAACATGGCAGAGTATGAAGCTCTCATTCATGGACTTCATGTAGCCAAGGATATTGGCACCAAGATCATAGTTTAATGTGGAGATTCCGACTTGTTTTCCCAGAAGTTGGCTGGCACTTGGAATGCGCCGAACCCTACGATGGCGGCATATTGAGACAAAGTAGACAAAATAGCCAAGAGCTTCGACGGATACAAAGTCAAGTATGTCAAAAGGGAGGACAATGAAGCAGCGGATCTGCTATCAAATCTTGGATCAGCACACAAGCCAATCCCACCTAGCATTTTCCTAGAACATCTTCGGGCACCATCCGTGAAAGGAGCAGGTCCAGAAAATCCAGGTAGAGTTGATTCATTTGTCAACACAGTTGCAGTGATCCCTCTAGAATGGACAAAGACCTTCATGGAGTACCTCAATGACAAAACATTGCCGACTGACAAAGTCGAAAGCTAGCAAATAGTATGCAAAGCCAAGGCCCACTATCATTAATGGCCAGCTATACAAACGTGGCACCTCAGGTATGTTCCTACGGTGTGTATCTCAATAGCAATGCATTGAGATTCTACACAAGATCCATCTTGGCGATTGTGGGCATCATGCCGCTCCTAGATTACTGGCTTACCATCGAGGTACATGCATAAAAGCTAGTCCAAACATGCCTTACCTATCAAAATTATGCAAGGCAACCACATGTTCCACCTGAAGAATTGCGAAACATACCAATTACTTGGTCGTTTGCAGTTTGGGGGCTTGACATGGTTGGGCCCGTGAAGACGACCCCTTTTGGGTTTACTCATCTACTAGTTGCAGATGATAAATTAACAAAATGGATTGAAGCTAAACCCATTAGAAAGTTTGATGGGGCAACTGCCCTATGGTTTGTCTGGGATCTCATGGTGAGATTTGGTCTCCCACACAGCATCATCACCAACAACGGCAGCAACCTATCACTCGGAGAAGTAGAGACCTACTGTCTCACGAAAGGGATCCGACTTGACTTAGCATATGTGGCTCATCCACAATCTAATGGTCAAGTTGAATGGGCCAATGGACTAATTTTGTAGGGAATCAAGCTACGCTTGGAGGCATCACTACATCATGTAGCTGGAGCCTGGGCGGAAGAACTACCATCTGTGTTATGGAGCTTGAGAACAACTCCTAGCAGATCTGCTGGCTATATACCCTTCTTCATGGTTTATGGAGTAGAAGCAGTCCTACCTTCCTACATCCTCCACAATTCATCAGGAGTTGCCGCCTATGATGAGGACGACGCTGAAGAGTCCATGCAGCTATCTGTGGACCTAATTAAGGAAGAACATGTTTTGGCAGCCTAGTGATCCGCCATCTACCAGCAAAATCTACACAGCTACCATAGTCACCGCTTCCGGCATCACTTATTTAAAGAGTGTGATCTAGTGCTTTGCCTCAAGCAGAAGAAGTCTCAAAAACTATCCCCGCCTTAGGAAGGATAGTTCGTCAGAAGCAAAGCATTGTTTAATGGTTCATATTACCTCGTCGATATTCGCAAGTTGAAAGATAGGCTAAGCAAAGACCGCAAACGCAAGCGATATGACCCCGATGATGACTATCCAAAGACTGGTAAGCCATGGAAAATAGCACAGCTATGTCCCTTTTATACTTATCACATTTCCTTTATGTAATATGTACCTTATATGATAAATGAAATAAAGCATTTGGTTCACTCATATCATGGGTATTTTACCTTCTTTAGTTGTTCATTTTTGGATCATGTAAAACCTTTTATGCACAAGTTTTCATTTTCACTTGTGAAAATTCCGCCTTCAGGCTATAGCTTAAGTTTTCTAGTCTACATGTTTTTTGTTGTTTTGTGTGGATTCTATAGTAGTGATTTCTCAGCACTCGAAGCTGGTGGTTTTTCTTGTTAGGGTTTTTACGGTTCTATTAAGAATCATCATCAAAGAGCAAGGTTATGTTCTAAGAGTTTTCCATCTCACAAAAGGTCAAGCACAAGAACCAGAATAATGGATAAGCCAACACTTGCTTAAAAATATAAACAAATATGTACATGTCGGACTTAGATAAGTAACAGGAGGCTTGCAGCCATGCTTTCCACCTTACAGATAAGTTTTTCAGCATTGCAAAAATACAGAGATATGTTTAATACAATGTTGTTTCCATGCCTTTGGTGCAGGAGACTTCAATGCAGCTTCATCAGTCGTAGAAGAGCCAGTCCTAATAACTTCGTCAGAATCCAACAAACCCAAGGATGAGTCTAGAGCCGTAGGATATGATTCTAGAATGTCCTCGGCAAGGATGAAGAAATCCGGCTTGATGAGCTTGGCCACAAGGTTATCGTATCCGGCAAGGGAGTTGTAGATAGCGGAGATATCGATCTCTTTACCATTCTCATAAACTACCGGCATGCTAGAAGTGATCAGTTTGATTTCAGCATCATCATAGTGGGCTTTGGTCAGCTCCACCTCCATCCTTGCTCCTTCCCTGATGGAGGAAGATTTCTAGCTCTTGATCTTCTCGGGGTCTCATCGCATGATCGTGGAGAACTTGGTAGTAGATTTAACTGCCTTGATGGTTATATCCAGCGACTGTGCCACCTCTTTGATTTGCTCGATGACAATGATGATGAAGTTTCCAGCAAGACCAATCCGGCTTCTGAGATCTGGTGTGCTTGCTCCCATTATGGTTAAACCAATGGGGGCTACAATTACAGATGAATCAAAAGGTTATAAGTTTCAAATAGTATAAGGTATCTGACTTATGCAAAGAGAAAGACGGAGAAGTGTTACCAAATACGCGTGTCTTGGCCTGTTCACGAGCTGCTTCCAGGATATTATGCTCTTTCTAGAGTTTTTAAGGATTCGAGGTTTCTAGAGATTTGCGCCATGGCATCATCATTCTTCAACGTGAGTGCTTCAATCTTTGCCTTCATCTTTTCTATCTCGGGGTTGGCAGATTCTTTCATGGACTTCATGATTTCTTCATGCATCTTGATGATGTCTTGCAGGTCCTTCTTTGGGATGTTGTACTCACTGTCCAACTCTTGGATATGCTTGGATTTTTCCATAATCTATTTGGCTTTGTCGATAGCATCCGCAAGTTGGAACAAATAATAGTTATGAGTACTCAGAAGTAAAGCTATGAAGCCAGAATAATGGACTTTTTAGAAGAAGGCAGACTCTTGCCCTTTTTGATCTGGTCCCTAAAAAAAGTAACCTTTTGCTTCTCTAGTTCATCATGTAGCTTGGGAAACTTTTCATTGGCAGACACCTTCCGAACACGCTCATTCTATACGATACACATGATTTAGTCACTTTAGAGCATGTTGTTGGAAAATCTATGCTTTTCAACTAGACGCTCGGGGGATACAGTATGGGAATTTGAACTAAAAGCTACTCTAAGAGTGTCTAGTCAGAATTTCAATTGCAACTAGAAACTCGGGGGATGCACTGTGAAGTTTTCACTTAGTTTATCTAAGAGCACTCATGCCAAAAATCTATGGTTTTCCTCCTAAGAGCTCAGTTGGCTACAGTGGGATATATCATAAGTAAAATGCAAAGTACCAAGGACTTACCATAGCAATGATCTTTAGATTGTTTGCGGCCTAGACAAAGTTGTCATGCATAATTTTAGCTTTGTTGCACATGATATCGGCCTGCTAGAATAGATCATTGGAGCCTAGTGTCATAGGAGTGGAGGTAGTAAATGTTGCCCCGACCAAAGGAACTGAGCAAGCCCTAGTTGTTCTCTGATTTGAAGGAGTTGGAGTTGTCTTGGAGGTTGTCCCCTTGCTGGTTGTGGGCTTAGATGTTGCTGCCGCCATTGGCTCTTTTCCCTTTGGTACGACATCCTTAGCCGGAGCTTTAGGCGTTGGTACAATGGGTGCACTCTCTTTCATCATTTGAGTGCTGGGAGAAAAGCTTTAATGCCAGGAAAACCTGAAGCATCTTTACTAAGAATGGTGTATTCCTTCATGGAAGATGCTTTAGGTGCTGCGGTGGACGAAGTTCCTCCATAGCCGGCAGGAACTATGGTGGCAGGGGTGGTTGGACCAGGTGTTGGGGATGACTTGGGAATCATGTCCCGAATATCCTTTGAAGCAACAATATCCTTGGAGGTGCGCCTCAGGCCACTAGTGTTCCTCTTCCTAAGAATTACAAATCAAAGTATAAGTACTGGAGAGAGAGCAATATATGAATGAAGATAGGGAAAAAAGTGTTGACGCAGCAGTAGGCGCCTTGCTCAATGGAATGTCAGCAACTTGCCTTTTCTGTGCCTCCAAAGAGGCGGTAAATTTCTTGGAGATTCCGTTCTCTGGTTTCTTCTTCTTTCCCACGGCAGCAGCATTAGAGGCGGGACCATTACGCTTTCTTGTTGTTGGATAGGTATGATCCTTGGATGCCTCATCATCCAACAAGACTAGGACATCCTTGAGATTCGGTTCGCAGACCTGGGAGCCATGTCTTCCTCGGATAGGATCATGAGCTTTAAGAAGGTTAAGTCGGAAGGATGATTGACGGAACCAAGCCAGAAAACTTTGGGGTGTAAATGATACAAGGTACACATTACCTCTAGACATTTGCCTCTTTCGAACATGTCGTAGGTGATCTTTAAGCCACTCTTCTTGTCCTTCACCTTGACCATATCCTTCATGCAGATCTTGATGGAGTCACTAGAGAAGTTGTCTTGAGAAATCCAGAGAGGATCCCTTCTTTCTCGATTGTACGTCTGCATCAAGCCATAGTGTTGCTACAGAAGCTGAATCCGCCTTGTGAACCAGCACATGGCTAGGTCCAAGCAGGTCAGACCCGTGTCGACGAGAAACTATATCTTCCTTGCAATGCGTGAGGCTTCCATGTCGGAGGGGAGAATGGATTTGGTCTTCCAGTTGGTGGAATCTACAGTAGCACCATTGACGAAATCGAGATATGTGGCTTCGCGTCCATCTAGGGTATATCTGGGCCGTAGAAATATGTCTCCTGCCAGTTCTTGACGAATTCATGCCTGACAATGTCGGGAAATCTCCGGTTCGAACGAACCTTGAAACTAATTGTCCCATAGTTGGCAAGTTCATCCTTGCTAATGCCCGACTCCCTCTTGACAGTAAAAAAGTATATGAAGATGTCTAGCCTAGGTTTTATTCCTAAGTATCCCTCGAACAAAGCTACGAAGTTGCTATGTACAAGAATGATATTCGGAGAAAGGTTGTGGGGGAGGACATGGAAGTACTCTAAAAATTGCAGGAGGAAGTTAGAAATAGGAAGGGAAACACCGCGCAACAGTTGGGTTTGAGGTATACTTTCTCTCCGGCTTGGGGAGAAGTGGTTACCTTTCTAGTCGGCACCAACCGGTAGTTTAGTCCCTCCGTCGACAGGAGGTACCCTTCGGTGATGAGATCCTTAAGTTTGGTGGCGGTGAGCTTTCAGCTCCTCCACACGCCCTTGTGGGAATCAGCATCGGCGTCCTCTTCTTCTTCTTCTTTGGTAGGATCTTGTGCCACCACTTCCTGGTCGCTACTGGTGGTTTCCTCCACAATGGTAGTGACTGCACCATCACCCCCTCTAGTGGAACCACTATTTGCTGAGTGGGATTGACCGGAGCGTTGGCTGACGCCGCCTTCGAAGGGTTGCCCGTGCTTGCCATTGGAGTAGGGGAAGGTAAGGAGGAGGATTTGGGGTTTAGGGTTTTTCGCATGGGAGCTTGAACAGTGCCCATCACGAGGAAGGTGATGAAGATTGGGAGAAGGTGGGTGAATGGTAAGATTGATCGCCATAGTAATTTATAAAGACTTAGTGTCAAGATTCATGCAAGTGGGAATCCAAGGGAGTAAGTGTGTGCTATGTGTTGGGGAACGTGCGTGGTAATTTTGCCACGTCTCTGCAATTGCCGCCAATGCTTCGGATTTCTCATGCGGGGAAATCGCAATGATTGTCTCTAGCCACTTGTATGTTTCGAGGTAGCATAGGCTTTACCCTACGTCATCCTCCTAACAAATATAGAGGACATGTCACGTATGAAGATTCTTTGAGGTAGCCGGACAGTATCCGACTATGAGGAAGTAAATGAAGACTCAACATTTCTCCGGCTTACACATTGAAGACAGAGAAGAAGCATGTAGTGCTTTTTGGGAGGACATCAAGTTGTTGTTTGCCTGAATTGCTGACATCACCTAGATGGAGCATTCATGGACCAACAGCGAGACGACACAGATCTTAAAGTTCTTTGGGGGCTACTGCTGGGGATATGCATAATGGGTATCACCATAGCATAGCCTTATTCCGGCTAACCCGGGTGGCCCACAGTTGGTACCATAGCCTATGGCCTGCTGGGCAGCCCAGTTAGAGGGATCTAGAAGGAAGTCCCATATTGGATAAAGGAAGGCTATGGTACCATCATGGACGAAGCCGAAGCGTTAGAGTACAAGACACGAAGACTAGTTAGTGTTACCGTAGGACTCTGTAACCTCTCCGGTATGGACTCTACCGTATAACCCTAGGTTCTGGCGCCTTTATAAGATGGGCCTGAGGGAGCCTTTAGGGAACAACTCAACCTCACATAGCGAACCATACAATCCATGTAACTCAACATATTGCTGTTATAGTGATTTATAGCATGAGTAGGATTCCACCATTGTGGGATCTGAACCTAGGTAAGCTATGTTACCTCATACCTGCCAACTCACCACCTTACCCAACCTCTCTCTCCACGCTCTGTGAGGAACCATCTACGGCGTACTCATCGACAATACCACGAATTCACTATTATCGAAGTTGATTTTGTGGCCCAACATGGCCTCAAAGCAAAGGAGGAAGAACTTGGGGTTTATGATGTCAAGTTTGACCCTCTACCATGATCATCGTATCATCTTCATACTAGAGATGTGTAATCCCTCCTCCAAGGATGAGATTCCCGATCATAAAAAATATGTGGCCAAAATTCTTAGACTTCTCTAAGGTTTCTGCTAGGGCATCAACCGCATAGTTGAATACAAAGGGGAAATAGGATCGCACTGCCTTACTCCACATGAGGATATAAAATAGGGACCCCCTTACCCATTAATGTTAATGGTTGTGTTTCCACTGGTTACTTTTTGCATCATATATCCAATCACCTGGTTGTCCACCCCTCTCTGTATAAGCACTTGACGGAGGAAGGCCCAATCCAAAATCTTCTACCTCATGTCCTTGTGCCATCTCGACTGCTGGTTGAGCTGTTGGCTCTTCGGTTGGCCAGACTTTGTGATTCCCTTGAAGAACTCAATTGCAGGATTGACGCGTCCATCTTCTTGATGGACACCCTTGCAGGCTCCAATTGTGTTCTTCTGCTCAGATAGTTTGTACTTCCAGTAATAATTTTCTCTTGTGTGCATCTACATTGTAGGTTCGAATCTCATATTTAGAGAAAAATATGAATGAGCTATATTGTACCTTGCTTCAGTTTCTAATATATCAGCTCATTGGTTCAAAAAATAGGCATATGCCTTTTGGAAATCTAGCTTAAGGAGGACGCCCCTCTACCGTTTAACCTTGACCTTATGAATCATCTCATGAAGTGCTATAGTCCCATCATGGATATACCAGCCTTTAAGAAAGGCAAATTGGTAAGGGTGTTTTAGGCGCTCTGTATTTGGAGAAAAATGGGTTGCACACACCTGTATAAGATCCGTTGGATGACGTGAATCTGCATGATCTTACCAGCCTTATGCACCAATTTCCAATGATCTATGTTTTTACGATAGCCCTCTAACAGCTCATGAATCTGCATCAATGTATTCATAAATTCCAGCTCAATGGTTTCAACCTTTTTGATTCTTTCATATGGCTCAGTAAGCAAAGCGTTACGACAAAACAACCATGGGCCTTATTCTATCATATGTTTCCAATCATCCAAGCACAATACTTGTAGAACAAATAGATTTGTGCCTAGATTCCTAAACCTAACATCATGGACATGTCTCATGCTCCTCTCATCTGGGAGTAGAAAGCAGATTGGCTAAAGCTGCTTCAAATATGTACCCACATAATGGCCATCGAGCATGCGTACCCTCCATAATCGCATCTTTCACATCTTCAAAGTACTCATCCTTACATCGTCACCAACGAGACATCCACGGTCACAGTAACCGGTGGCAACGCCACTGATGGTGCATTTTCTAGCGGCATAGTAGTAGATGATGGAGCAGACACCATCATATTCAGGCCAAAACCATAGGACACAGCGGCAAGAGTGGAGACACGAGAACGTACGGCGGCTAGAAACCTCTGCAGGGTCTAGTGCATTTGGGTTGGATGAACGGGATCGATCCAATATCAGAAAAGGGCAAGTGCATTTGGGTTGGATGAACAAGGTCGATCCAATATCGTAAAAGTACTTCCTGTCAAACGCGCTTCCGAGAAGCATAGGGAATCCTACTCGCTACCTAGGGGAAGTCGTATTGCTTTTTATGTCTTTAATTACTTACTAGACTCTTCTCTGTGTCTCCGCGGCGCGGTTGTTATACTGAACATCTGGCTATTAAATAGCAAATGTCAATGTAGTGTACATACGTATGAAGAGCCCTCGACCCGGGGAATGTTTCTCTTTAGCATTGTTCATGTATAGTAGACCACACTCTGTGTACCCTGACGCGAGATTGTTAGGCAGAACGTTTGACCGCGCGTCTACAAATTAATGTTAATATACTTCTCTTCCAGCCTACAGTACCCCCATAGTAATGTCAGCTTTTGTCGAAAATAAGCCCACGGATGCATCAGTGAGTTATAGCGTGAAAACGGAATAAAAGAAGCATCTGAAAACACGCGGTTGACAATTTCTAAGCAAAATATAGAGCACGCTTTTCGATCGAGACATACCTCAACGTCACGGTGTCTACATCCTTGTAGCCGCTAGCAATATCATTGTGACAGCGTTACGAAGCACGACCATAGAGCCAAATCATCCATGCTTCTACATATTATCGTAACATGTAGGCTCGTCCTACATGCAGCTTTAAGCAACGACGAAAAGTTTGTGAGGCAGCACCTATACGTCGTCTAGTGTTGAAACGCAGACATAACACATGAAAGGTTTATTTATACTATATGTTTTAAAGATTTTAATGGACAACCAAGAAGTTTAAATAAACATGCATGAATATATTACATACACATGAATATATTAGAAAAGACATCGATGAGTGACACCAAGCTAATCTAGATACCTAGCTAAACTAATTAGTACTATTACAACACAGCAATGATCGTAGACGGAAAGTCTCGCTCGCTCGCTTGTCAGCTCCTCCGCGATGGAGGTAGCTCTAGGAAGCACGACGACAATCGCTCTTCAGCTGCTCAACGCTGGTTGTAGCTCCAGTCTAGCTGCTAGTCTAGAGCTTTCTGCTACCGCTCCATGCGACCTTAGCAGATGAATGTAGCGGTCCATTGGGAAGAAGCGATCATCGTTGGTGAAGATGTTGGTGCTGGTGAACACGACCATCTCTCAGCCGCAATAGTAGCAACGACAATACAACAAATGCGTGTCTAGAGGGTTGACAAAGCGCACGTTCATGGCGTTGTGCGCCAACAACTGAACATGATATGTCAGATGCTCCTCCGAGTGCAGAAAGTGAAGGGAATATGCCCAAGAGGCAATAATAAAATATTTATTATATTATATTTCATGTTTATGATAAATTTTAATTTCTCATGCTATAATTGTGTTAACCAGAAACGTTATTACATGTGTGTTTAATAAACAAAAAAAAGGTTTCTAGTAATGCCTCTCATCACACTAGCTTGTTGATTAACAGATGATCAAGGTTTTCTGATCATGATATTGGATTTTTTTAATAACAAGGTCACAACATTGGTGGAATGATGTGATGAACATTCTCCTAAAGTATAGTAATATGATCATGTCATTATGTTTACATTTCTATAACATCATGCGAAGTAACACTAATCCTTAGACCATGAGATCAGGTCAATCACTAACACTGGAAGAGTACTTTGATTCCAACAAACGTCACACCGTAATAGGGTGATTATACAGATATCGTTGGGTACTTGGAAAGTGTTAGTTGAGGTTCATAGATCAAGAGTGGGATTTATCCATCCTGATGATGGAGAGATATACTCAGGGCCCTCTCAGTGATATCACATTAACATAGCTTGCAAAAAATTGATAAGATCACTAAGAATGGTATATCATGGGAACAAGAAAAGAGTACTAGTCGGTAACAAGATTAAAGTAGGTATGGATGATACGAAATGATCGAATCACGTACAAGTAAAATATTGCAAGACAAAAGGAATTGGTTACTGCAAAAAAGGTTCACGCGATCACTAGTTTTCATCGTTGAATAAGTGGGAGTCATTCTGGATCTCTAGGTCCCGCTAATGATTATTAATCGGAGAGAGTATCGATCATGTCCACTTAGTTTACAAACCCATAGGGAGACACACTTAAGGTTAGTTGACGTATTTGAGTGGATAGGGAATGCATGAGAAAATACTAGACAGCATAGAAACTGTTCTGATAAAAACTGCCGGAATAGTTTCGGTGTATCGAAATACTACAAAGGGATAAAATTTTAATATGTTCATTATATAAAGTGTTCATTAAATGAAGTACTCATTAAATTAAGTGTTCATTAAATTTACTAGAATTAAACCAAGTAAATTAAAGTGCTTTAATGGAAAGACCTTTGGTTTTTTGGGTGGAATTTTAACGGGAGAAAGTGGAGATGAATAATTGTGAGTGGAGTGTCCAACCACATCAATGAGGGAAGAGGTGGGGGAACTCTCTTGGCTGTCGGTAATGGGAGGGGTTGCCCCTACCCCTATAAAAGGAGGTATTGTGACCCCTCTCTCTCTCAATCATTCTCATCTCCTCTCATATGCCCTTTGGTTGGCATCTTCCTCCCTTTACTCGCTCGTCCATTGCCACGAGCATGGTGATTAGGCAAAGCCCTTCTCAATATCTTCTCCACCACCACCACTACCATGCCGTAGTGCTGTTGGAGTTCCCGAGGATCCACTATTTTCGTTGCTCAACTGGAGCAAGGGATAGAGGTCGTCGTCACGCTGAACGTGTGTCCAGTTACGGAGGCGCTGCCATTTGTGGCATTGATCATCATTGTGTACTTGAGAACGGTCGTGTAAATTCTACAGCAGCCACTTTTGTTTGCGGGAATGTTATCCCTCTTACGGTCTTCAAGGGTGAGTCCTTCTGAAATCGTTATAAGTATCGCCTAGATTCGATCTTGGCAGTTGCAATCGTAGAAATATTTTTGTTTTCTATGCAATGAACCCCATCAGTGGTATCAGAGCTATGTCTAAGCATAGATTCTTTGTACGGTTAGAACACATAGAGATGTATACATTGATGATCATGGTATTGTATACTTTCGTGAATTTGGATCATGGTGGCATGTTGGGATGAAGCGGCCCGACCTAACTTTACATGTCCTCGCACCTGAGACTTGTTCCATGCTTGACATGCAACTTGTATTGCATAAGTGGCTCAGCGGGTGTCTGTCTCTCCCAACATAGTCATGATCTAATTCACAACGGTTTGCTAATAACTTGATTATCACCGTTGTGGTTGAAGTTTGTAGGTAGAACGATTCTTTCCTAGAAAGCCCATAGCCACGTAAAATATGCAAAAATAAATTAGAGGTGTCTAACTTGTTTTTGCAGGGCATGTGATGTGATATAGTCATTGATACAAAAATTATTGTATACAATGAGATTTATTGTAAGTTACATAACCGGCAGGTGTCATATAGTTGTCTTTATCTTTTTATGGCATGCATGATGTATATATATCCATGAGATATATTGTAATGGTGAAGATGGCCATCATGAAGGCACCATGGACCTTGGTGCCACGCTGGTGGAATGATAGAGATCATACCATGATGCACAAGATAGAGATCAAGTGCAAGAAAGGACCATATCATATCACATATATGCATGTGATGTTTATCCCCTTTTTGCATCTTATTTTGCTTATGTCTTGCTTAGTTCTTCATGGTAGCATTATAAGATGGTCCCTCTCACTAAATATCAAGATAATAATATGATCTTCCTAAGTATGCATGATATGTCCATTTTGCATCACTATTCTATGTCTTAATTCACTATTATTCATTGATATATTTCGTATTGAGAGGTGATACTTATGTTATTTCATCTATTTTTGCATGGTTGATGACTTTTAGAGCATGGACCGCTGCAGTCAGGATTATAATCGAAAAGGTGCTGTTTGGGGGCAAAATTCGCGAAGATCAGAAAATCTGGGAAAATATACGAAAAATCCTATTTTTCCAGAAGACTCAGGATGCCAGAAGATGGAGTGGAGGTGGGCCACAGGGGGCCCACACCACCCCATGGCGCGGGCAGGCCTAGGCCGCGCCTGGAGGTGGTGTGGCCACCCTGGACCACTCCAGCCTCTCCCCTCTGGGGTATATCATCCTCCCGAAACCCTAAGACTCGGGGAGCAACCACAGAAAGATTTTGCCGCCTCTGCGGGGCGGAAAACACCGAGAGAGAAAGATCTCTCCGGCAGACAGATTTCTGCCAGGGGAATTCCTTCCCGGAGAGGGGAGATCGTCGCCATCAACACCACCATCAAGCTGGACTTCATCGGGATCATCATCATCACCACCATCATCACCATCAGCACCCTCATCACCATCTCCATATTGATGTAACAATTGCGTTCAATCTTGCATAGTTCATAGGGGAAACTTTCCTAGTGTTGATTACTCTTTGTAGTTGATGCTATTGAGTGAACTATTGAATTATTTTTTATGTTCAGATTGTTATACATCATTATTACATCTCTGATCATGATCCATATGATGTCTTGTGAGTAGTTCGTTTTGTTCTTGAGGACATGGGAGAAGTCTTGTTGTTAGTAGTGGAGTTATGTTGAGAAAGATTCAATAGATTGTTATTTAAGTTGTGGTGTACTTCTTCTAGTGGTGTCATGTGAACTTCGACTACATGACACTTCACCTATATGGGCCTAGGGGAATGCATTGTGTATTTGGCTACTAATCGTAGGGGTTGCCGGAGTGACAGAAACCTGAACCCCCGTTAGGAAACCATTGCACAAGGGACGTAAGGGTCTTAGAAGAGCTGTGGTTAGGTTTCTACCTTAATTACTTTCTTATACTTACGGATGTTTGCAAGGGGTATAATTACAAGTATGTATTAGTCTTGGATGGGGCGGTACATTAGCACAGGTTCACCCACACAACACTTAGCAAGCTAACCAAGATTAATCGACTATATGAAGCGAAAGCACTTGACAGTCTTCCCATGTGTCCTCAAGAACGTTTAGTCATCTATAGAAATACAACCGGCTTGTCCTTTGCTGCATAAAGGATTGGGACACTTGCTGCATTTATTCCTACTGTCTTTTATTTACTCGTACTTTGTTTACTTGCTTTATCGAAAAACCCTAAAAATCCGTTTGCTAAGTATTTGCAGAGAATTCCTGATCCATACCACTAGCCAGCACCTTCTGCTCCTCGTTGGGTTCGACACTCTTACTTATCGAAAATACTGCGATACACCCCTTATACTTGTGGGTCATCAAGACTATTTTCTGGGGCCGTTGCCAGGGAGTGAAGCGCTATTGGATAGTGGAATTGGTAAAGGAAACTTCTACTATGAGTATTGTTTACTTCTGTTAGTTGCTTTATTTTCATTATGGATAATTCGCTGGGTTTCTTATTTGGTAATGCTACTACCACTACTAAGGTAGTAGATAAACCACCACCTGCTGAGAATGTTGTTTTCAAAATACCTACAAGAATTATTGATTGTGTTATGGATAACTACTATATTGGGGATGGAACTGTCCATCCCAGTGATCATTTACTCTTTATACACGAATTATGCGGGTTGTTCAAGTGTGCAAGTATTATTACAGATCAAGTTAAGAAGAAGCTATTCTCATTATCATTGAAAGGAAGAGTTGAGGACTGGTATAAGCTGCTGAACAATGGTCAAGCTCTGGAATGGGAGGAAATAGTGCCTCTCTTTTATTCAAAGTTTTATCCTCCTAGTGAGATTCATAAAGATCGGAATCAAATATACAACTTTTGGCCTCTTGATGGAGAGAGTACAGCTCAAACTTGGGGGAGATTGAAGTTACTAATGCTCAAATGTCCCATCCATGAGCTCCCCAACAATATTATTATCAATAACTTTTATGCAAGGCTCCCTCTACATGATAAGGATTTATTGGATGCTTCTTGTGTTGGATCATTCACTCGCATGGAAGAAGAAGCTAAATGGGACCTTCTAGACCGTATTCAAGACAATGCTGAAGCTTGGGAGAATGACAAAGGTAGAAAGTCATGTATAAATTATGATTATGAATGCATTGAATCTTTTATGGGAACTGATGACTTTCAAAATATTAAAAATGCTTATGGTCTAGACTCTCAAGCTATTGTTTCTTATTTTAAGGCTTTTGCTTCTTACATTGAAGTGCCTAAAAAGAAGTGGAATAAGTATCATGAACCCAATAAAGATGTTGTTAAGAGTGTTCCTGCAAGAAATACTGAAGTTTATACTACTAATCATGTCTTACCTGAGCCTTACATTGAGAAAATGCCTTTCCCAGTCAAGGTAAAGGAACATTCCATCATAGCTAGTATGGTTAATGAAAGTACAAATAAAGCTGTTGAACCTGATAAGCAAATGGTTGATGAACCTATTGTAGCAAATGTGAAAGACTTTGTCACTAAATATGAAAAAGAGGGACACACTATCCTTTGCAAGGATACCTCTAATATTGTTTCACATAGTAGTGTTATGAGAGCTAGTATTCTAGTGTTTTCTATTAGGATAAGTGATCATTGATATGATGGTCCTTGTGATAGCTATATTGTTAAGTTTATGCATGATACTAAAAGTTACTATGAGATAGGGAAGAGTGTTCTTATGTATCTCAATAATATCAAGTTTCCCCGTTTTATGCTGAAAGTTTTTATGTTGCACTCCTTTTGCCTTCTTATGCAAGTTGCCTCTGGTTTCAATAACTTGTTTGTTTACAAAATCCCCTTGCATAGGAAGTGGGTTAGACTTAAATGTGTGTGTTTTTGCTTCTTAATGCTCCCTTTCACTTCAATTCATATCCCTATGAGAGCTTCCTCAAAATTATCATGCCCATCTTAATGGCTATAAAGAAAGAGCTTTCTGGGAGACAACCCAATTTGTTTTTGCTTTCAGTTTGTTTTTGTTTCTTTGAGTCTTGGAAGTTATTACTTCGGTAATAACCTCTCCTTATCTGTTTTGTTTGGTTTTTTTGTCAAGATCAACCTCTAATGAGAGAGAAGTAAGATTTGGGGAAGTTGCTGTCCCGAAACAGATTTTTATGCTTCACCGTAAAAATTCGTGAGAGATCTCTGTATGTCGGATTGAGCTGTAATTTTTTGTGCTTCTGCCCCAGGTTGTTATTTAACTTTCGTTAGTTTCGCACTTTTTGATTTGAGCAACATAAGATTTTAGAAAAAAATTATCTTTACCTGCTGGTCTGTTTTGACAGATTTTGCCAATCTTGAATTTGCCTCTTTATTCGATTTCCTTTTTGAATTCTTTTTGGGTTTCGGAAGGAGTTGCTACAGTAGCCTATGTTTTGATGGTTTTCAGTTGAAGTTGGACTCAAACGGTTTTATCACTTCACTTATACTAATGTTGCTAATAAGAACTGTGTGAAGTTTTGTGTGAAAGAAATTTCCAGGAAGTGGAGATAATGGTGTAATAAAGAAGAGAAAGGTTTTATTGATGGAAATATGCCCTGAGATGCAATAATAAAGTTTTTATTATATATTCCTTATATATGATAGATGTTTATTTTACATGCTAGAAATGTATTGATTCGGAAACATCAATACATGTGTGTTTAATAAACAAAAAAAGGGTTCCTAGTCATGCCTCTCTTATAGACTAGCTTGTTGATTAACAGGATGATCAAGGTTTCCTGATCATGGATATTGGATGTTGTTAATAACAAGGTCACACCATTGGTGGAATGATGTGATGAACATTCATCCGAAGTATAGCATTACGATCAAGTCATTATGTTTATATTGCTATAACATCATACGAAGTAATCTTTATCCTTAGACCATGAGATCATGTTAATTGCTAACACCGGAAGAGTATCTTGATAACATCAAACGTCACACCGTAACAGGGTGACTATAAAGATGGGTTCAGTACTACGAAGGTGTTATGTTGAGGCTCATGGATCAAGAGTGGAATTTGTTAATCCAGATGACGGATAGATATACTCTGGGCCCTCTCGGTGATATCACATTAGGATAGCTTGCAAGCAAGTGATGTGATCACTAGAATGTTATATCACGGGAACGAGAAAAGAGTGCATGTCGGTAATAAGATCAAACTAGGTATGGAGATACCGATGATCGAATCTCGGACATGTAATATATCGAGAGACAAAGGGATTTAGTTACAAGCGTTAAAGGTTCTCACGATCACAGGGTCATCGTTGAATGTGTAAGAGTTAGTACGGATCTCCAGGTCCCGCTACTGATTATTGATCGGAGAAGGGTCTCGATCATGTCTGCATTATTTGCGAACCGTAGTGTGGCACACTTAAGAGTTACAGGACACCATTTTGGAGCACATATGTTTCAGATGAAAGAATTGCAAAGCGCGGAAATTGTTTCGGGTGAAATTGCAGAAGGTGGTTCTGCATGTGATATTGAAATATTGCAAGGGGCTATATGTGAATGTTTGTTAATTAAAGTAATTAAAAAAATCTGAATAAATTTAATAAAAAGAGTTTTATTAAATGAGAGAGCATTAAATTTGGAGAAATTTAATGCATTTAAAGTGGAGACTTTAAAAGGGAATGTGAAGAGGCATTTTAATGTGGAGGGGTTACCACCACATGAATGGGGGAGGTGAGGGGTCACCCCCCCCCCCCATGCGCCGGCCATGGAGAGAGGGGGCACCCTCCCCCCCCCTCCTCCTATAAAAGGCCACCCATTCCCTCCTTCATCCTCACACCTCCTTGTGAAGGATCTCTATCCCCCTCTAGAATTATTTCCCCATGGTCTCGGATTAGTGAGATACATGTTCCCGGTGGCATTTCGTCTGGAAGGAGTTGTTGCTTCCGCTGGATCGCTGGAGCGAGGAGGTGGAGGTTGTCCGGTGGCTTGAACGTGTGTGCGAGTGCGGATGCGCTGCTGAGTTGCGGCGCTCGGACTTCCTCACGATCTTGAGATCGGCAAGTGTACGACTACATCAACCACGAGTTCCTACTCGTTAACAAAGCTCGTTGTCTACGAGGGTAAGTTCTCGTTGGATGTATGTCCACCCGTTGCTTTGTACCTAGTAGATAGATCTTGGCGTGTAGTTCACACCGTAGGAAAAATTTTGTTTTCTATGTTGCGGACCCAACAGTGGTATCAGAGCCTGATCTATGCGTAGGTGCTTAGCACGGGTAGTACACATATGGTTGATATGTGGGCGATGATGATCATGTTATTGCATCTTCTATGTATTTTGGATATTGGTGGCATAGTGGGATGAAGCGGCCCAGACCAACCTTACATGTCATCGTACATGAGACTGGTTCCACGACTGACGTGCAACTTGTTTTGCATAAGTGGCTGGCGGGTGTATGTCTCTCCTACTATAGTCAATATCTGATTTACAACGAGTTGCTAATAACTTAGTTATCCTTGTTGTGGTTCATATTCGTAGGTAAGAACGGTTCTATTCCGAAAGCCCTAAGCCACGTAAAACTTGCAATTGATAAATTATAGGCGTCTAGTTTAGATCGTTGCTGGGCTAGTGTGTTGATATGGTATTTTTGTAAGTAGATGTATGGTGGATACTCTTACGACACACTCAATGTGTAAGTTCCATAGACCTTGGCCTTACACACAAAGGAATGATAGAGATCATACCACGATGCAAGTGATAGAGATCAAATGCATGGACCATATCATCTCACTTTACACATTAGATGTTAGCATCTTATACTACTAGTTTGGCGCGTTTGGTAGCATTATAAGATGATCCCTCATTTAGATATCAAGATAAAAATGTGTTATTCCTTGAGTATGCACCGTTCTATGGATCGTGTTTCGAGACATCACGTGATGATCGGGTGTACTCGAATCTACGCTTTCATAGGAACGGGTGTAAGACAGTTTTACACACGCGAATACTAAGGTTCTTACTTGGCGAGCCTAGCATGTACAGACATGGCCTCGGAACACGGACCGAAAGGTTAAGCATGAGTCATATGGTTGATATGATGCCCATATAGATGCTCGCCTTTGAAGCTATATCAACTCACGTGATGATCGGACTTGGTATAGTGGATTTGGTTCATGTAATCACCAAAAGGACACGAGGGATGTCGTTTTTGAGTGGGAGTTCATTAGTAATTTGGATTAGTTGAACTCAATCTATCATAAACTTAGTCTAAATAAACTTTACAAATTCTGTTGTAGATGGCACCACCTGCTTTTAATTTCAATGTGTTCATGGAGAAAGAGAAACTTGCTGCGAATGGTAGCAACTTCACCAACTGGGCTATGAATTTGAGGATTCTCCTCACTGCTGCACAAAAGCAATATGTGCTAGATGCGCCGCTAGGCCCCCTACCAGCTCCTGATGCCCCTGACGAAGAAAAGAATGTCTATGTGACTCGTCAGGAGGACCACAACTTAGTTCATTACGGCATACTGTATGGGCTAGAGCCAGAACTTCGAAAGCATTTCGAAAATGGCAATGCCTTTGATACCATGGGAGAATTGAAAATGATTTTCGATACCCATGCTGCCGTAGAAAGTTATAATGCTACAGAAAAGTTCTTTAGCTGCATGATGGAGGAAAACAGCTCCGTTAGTGAGCATGTACTCAAAATGTCTGGGTACGCCGATAAGCTTGTGTCCTTGGGAATAACGATTCCCATTGACTTAGGCATACATCGTGTTCTCTAATCTTTGCCACCTAGCTACAATAGCTTCGTGATGAACTATAATATGCAGGGCATGAAGAAGTCTCTTCCCGAGCTTCTGTCAATGCTTAAGACTGCAGAAGTGGAGATTAGGAAAGAACATCAAGTGTTGATGATCAATAGGACCACCGGTTTCAAGAAGTACAAGAAAAGCAAGCACAAGGGAAAGAAGGGTGGCAAGTCTGTTGCCACGCCTGAAAAGAAACCCCGGGCTGGCCCTAAGTCTGACACCGAGTGCTACTATTGCAAAGGGACTGGCCATTGGAAGCGCAACTGCCCCAAGTATTTGGCAGACAAGAAGTCCAGCAAGGCAAACAAAGGTATATGTGGTATACATGTTTTTGATGTGTACTTGACTAGTACTCACAGTAGCACCTGGGTACTTGATACCGGATCGGTTGCTAATATATGTAACTCGGTTCCGGGGCTACGGAACATGCGACAACTAGCAAGGGATGAGGTCAGGATGCGGGTCGGCAATGGATCAAGAGTTGATGTGATCGCCGTCGGGACGCTACCTCTCCATTTGCCATCGGGATTAGTTATAAACCTAAATAATTGTTATTTGGTGCCTCCACTGAGCATGAACATTGTATCTGGATCGTGTTTAATGCAAAGTGGTCATTCCTTTAAATCTGAAAACAATGGTTGTTCGATTTATAAGAATGATATCTTTTATGGTCATGCACCTATGTTGAATGGTTTATTTCTATTGGATCTCGATAGTAATATTACGCACATTCATAATGTTAATGCTAAAAATATTAAACTTGATGATGTTATGTCTACATATATGTGGCACTGCCGTCTAGGTCATATTGGCGTTAAACGCATGAAGAAACTCCATTCTGATGGACTTTTGGAATCACTTGATTTTGAATCATTTGATACATGTGAGCCATGCCTTATGGGCAAGATGACTAGAACGCCGTTTTCCGGTTCAATGGAACGGGCGACAGATCTATTGGAAATCATACATACTGATGTGTGTGGACCAATGAGTGTGTCGGCGCGAGGTGGATATTGTTATTTTGTTACTTTCATGGATGATTTGAGTAGATATGGGTATATCTATTTGATGAAACACAAGTCTGAAACTTCTGAAAAGTTCAAGGAATTTCAGAATGAAGTGGAAAATCATCGTAATAGAAAGATCAAGTTTCTACGGTCTGACCGTGGAGGAGAGTATCTAAGTTACGAGTTTAGCACACACATGAAAGAGTGTGGAATAGTTTCACAACTCACGCCTGCCGGAACACCACAACGTAATTGTGTGTCGGAACGTCGTAATCCTACCTTATTGGATATGGTTCGATCTATGATGTCTCTGACTGACTTACCTCTGTCATTTTGGGGTTATGCACTGGAAACAGTTGCATTCACTTTAAATCGGGCACCATCTAAATCCGTTGAAACGACACCGTATGAATTATGGTTTGGAAACAAACCTAAGATGTCATTTCTTAAGGTTTGGGGATGCGATGTTTATGTGAAGAAACTTCAACCGGATAAACTCGAACCCAAAGCGGAAAAATGCGTCTTCATAGGATACCCTAAGGAAACACATGGGTATACCTTCTATCACAGATCCGAGGGCAAGGTTTTTGTTGCCAAGAATGGATCCTTTCTTGAGAAGGAGTTTCTCGCGAAAGGTGTGAGTAGTCGGAAGGTAGAACTCGAAGAGGTTATTGAACCTTCTCTTCATGGAATGGCGAGTGGCACAGCACCGGAAGTTGTTTCGGAGTTGACTTCACCTGATGAAGAGAGAGCTAATGATAATGATCATGAAACTCCGAAAGTGGACACTACCAAACCTCGCAGGTCAAGCAGGACACGTGCAGCTCCTGAACTATACGGCAATCCTGTTGTGAATTTCATGGTTGATGAAATCGATGACCCTGCGACGTATGAAGAAGCGATGATGAGCCCGGATTCCAACAAATGGCTAGAAGCCATGAAATCTGAGATGGAATCCATGTACGAGAACCAAGTTTGGAACTTGGTGGACTTACCTCACGACCAAAAGGCCGTTGAGAATAAATGGATTTTCAAAAGGAAAACTGATGCTGATGGTAATGTGACCATCTATAAGGCTCGACTTGTCGCAAAGGGGTTTCGACAAATTCAAGGAGTTGACTACGATGAGACATTCTCTCCCGTAGCGATGCTTAAATCGGTTAGGATTATGTTAGCAATTGCTGCATATTTCGATTATGAAATATGGCAGATGGATGTCAAAACTGCGTTCCTCAATGGTAAGATTGAAGAAGAGTTGTATATGATACAACCTAAGGGTTTTGTCGATCCTAAGGATGCTAATAAGGTGTGCAAACTTCAGCGATCCATTTATGGACTGAAGCAAGCATCACGAAGTTGGAATCTCCGCTTTGATGAGGTGATCAAAGAGTTTGGATTTGTCCAAACTTATGGAGAGGCTTGTATTTACAAGAAAGTGAGTGGGAGCAATGTGGCATTTCTGATATTATATGTGGATGACATATTATTGATTGGAAATGATATAGATCTTTTAAACAGTGTTAAAAGTTATCTAAACAGCAAATTTTCGATGAAAGACCTTGGTGAAGCGTCATATATATTAGGCATTAAAATCTATAGAGATAGATCAAGGCGCCTAATTGGGCTATCGCAGAGTACATATCTTGATAAGATATTAAAGAAGTTTAATATGGACGAAAGTAAGAAGGGGTTCTTACCTATGTTGCAAGGCAAGACATTGAGTAAGACTCAAAGTCCGGCTACGGCGGAAGAAAGAGAGATGATGGATAAGATCCCCTATGCATCGGCCATAGGCTCTATTATGTATGCCATGATATGTACAAGACCGGATGTGGCACATGCTATTAGTTTGACTAGTAGGTACCAATCTGATCCAGGTTCAGAACACTGGATAGCGGTAAAGAACATCCTCAAGTACTTGAGAAGAACTAAGGATATGTTTCTCATATACAGAAGTGAAGAAAAGCTAGTCGCTAAGTGTTATGTCGATGCTAGCTTTGACACCGATCCGGATGACTCTAAGTCTCAATTCGGATATGTATTTCTCTTGAACGGAGCAGCAGTTAGTTGGAGGAGTTCCAAACAACCTGTGGTGGCTGGATCAACAACGGAGGCGGAATATGTTGCTGCTTCAGAAGCGGCACAGGAAGCAGTCTGGATGAAAGAGTTCATTACAGAACTGGGTGTGGTTCCCAGTGAGTTGGACCCGATGGTGATCTATTGTGACAACAATGGAGCCATAGCCAACGCAAAGGAACCAAGGTCTCACAAGAATTCCAAACATATTAAGCGTCGGTTTCACTCCATCCACGAGCATGTCAAGGATGGAGATATAAAGATTTGTAAAGTACACATGGACCTAAATGTAGCAGATCCGTTGACTAAAGTTCTCCCTAGGGAAAAACATGATCAACACCAGAACTCCATGGGTGTTAGATTTATCACTATGTGAACTAGATTATTGTCTCTAGTGCAAGTGGGAGACTGAAGGAAATATGCCCTGAGAGGCAATAATAAAGTTGTTATTATATATTCCTTATATATGATAGATGTTTATTTTACATGCTAGAAATGTATTGATTCGGAAACATCAATACATGTGTGTTTAATAAACAAAAAAGGGTTCCTAGGCATGCCTCTCTTATAGACTAGCTTGTTGATTAACAGGATGATCAAGGTTTCCTGATCATGGACATTGGATGTTGTTAATAACAAGGTCACACCATTGGTGGAATGATGTGATGAACATTCATCCGAAGTATAGCATTACGATCAAGTCATTATGTTTATATTGCTATAACATCATACGAAGTAATCGTTATCCTTAGACCATGAGATCATGTTAATTGCTAACACCGGAAGAGTATCTTGATAACATCAAACGTCATACCATAACAGGGTGACTATAAAGATGGGTTCAGTAATACGAAGGTGTTATGTTGAGGCTCATGGATCAAGAGTGGAATTTGTCAATCCAGATGACAGATAGATATACTCTGGGCCCTCTCGGTGATATCACATTACGATAGCTTGCAAGCAAGTGATGTGATCACTAGAATGTTATATCACGGGAACGAGAAAAGAGTGCATGTCGGTAACGAGATCAAACTAGGTATGGAGATACCGATGATCGAATCTCGGACATGTAATATATTGAGAGACAAAGGGATTTAGATACAAGCGTTAAAGGTTCTCACGATCACAGGAGTCATCGTTGAATGTGTAGGAGTCAGTACGGATCTCCAGGTCCCGCTGCTGATTATTGATCGGAGAAGGGTCTCGATCATGTCTGCATTATTCACGAACTGTAGTGTGGCACACTTAAGAGTTACAGGACACCATTTTGGAGCACATATGTTTTAGACGAAAGAATTGCAAAGCGTGGAAATTGTTTCGGGTGAAATTGCAGAAGGTGGTTTTGCATGTGATATTGAAATATTGCAAGGGGCTATATGTGAATGTTTGTTAATTAAAGTAATTAACAAAATTCTGAATAAATTTAATAAAAAGAGTTTTATTAAATGAGAGAGCATTAAATTTGGAGAAATTTAATGCATTTAAAGTGGAGACTTTAAAAGGGAATGTGAAGAGGCATTTTAATGTGGAGGGGTTACCACCACATGAATGGGGGAGGTGAGGGGTCACCCCCCCCCATGCGCCGGCCATGGAGAGAGGGGGCACCCTCCCCCCCCCCCTCCTCCTATAAAAGTCCACCCATTCCCTCCTTCATCCTCACACCTCCTTGTGAAGGATCTCTATCCCCCTCTAGAATTATTTCCCCATGGTCTCGGATTAGTGAGATACATGTTCCCGGTGGCATTTCGTCTGGAAGGAGTTGTTGCTTCCGCTGGATCGCTGGAGCGAGGAGGTGGAGGTTGTCCGGTGGCTTGAACGTGTGTGCGAGTGCGGATGCGCTGCTGAGTTGCGGCGCTCGGACTTCCTCACGATCTTGAGATCGGCAAGTGTACGACTACATCAACCACGAGTTCCTACTCGTTAACAAAGCTTGTTGTCTATGAGGGTAAGTTCTCGTTGGATGTATGTCCACCCGTTGCTTTGTACCTAGTAGATAGATCTTGGCGTGTAGTTCACACCGTAGGAAATTTTTTGTTTTCTATGCTGCGGACCCAACATTTATGACTCAAGTAATGAGTATATGAAGATGAAGATATTGATGTTATTCAAGTGGTGACTCTGAAAGAATCCACTAGATACCAAATTCAGAGACCTGCAGAGTCTGTTTTCAAATAGGTAACAGTTCTGGTAAGAAAAGTTCCACGAAAATACAATCCAACTATATTTTTGCAGTTTTCAGTCAATAAGGAAAGTTTCGAAGCGAAAAAGGGACGGAACCGGAGCCGGGGTAGCCCACATCACCCTGTGGCGCGGGCCCACCCCTGGCCGCGCCACAAGGTGGTGAGGCCACCCAGGACTCCGCCTCCGACTCGTTTTCTCCCAGTACCTTCCTTTTGATATGAAATGTCGTAATATATAACCCCCCGGACCCCTAGAGTTCCGTATGTCGTGTTTTTGTTTCGATCTGTTTCTGTCAGGACATACTCTTTGAAAGCTTAGAAGCACAATGGTGTCTGCTAAGGATAAAGGGAAGGAGCCCATGGAGGAAGACCTCCAAGACCCTGGGAAGGAGAAGGAGATCAAGAGTGAAGGTGAAGAGGAGCAAGGCCAACGTCCGCACACCGGCACCACCATTGCAAGCATTGGAGTGGTGAAACCTACCAAGATCAGAAGGACTGCACGGATGCAGACTAGGAGGAAAGTTCCCCGTCACAGTTTGGCTCCAAGGTCACTTCCTCCACACACCAAGAATCCCTTCCGTACCTTCATCCATAACCATGCAGGAAAAGAAGACTCCAAGAGGGAAGAACAGAAAAAGAATCACAAGAGCTGGGATCCACGAACTGAAATGATCACGAGCCGTATTGAGCACAACTCGGAGTTGATTCGTACTCTCACCTTCGAGATTGAGGACTTGGGGAAACTGATCAGAGAGCTCATCAAGAGGATACCACCACCACCGAAGGAGTAATTCGTCATCAGGTTTGGCATCCCCTTGGTTTGTTCCAAGCTTGGGGGAGTGCCGCGGTATCACATCACTATCTTCTATCTTTTTACCTTCTTAATAGAGTCATATCATGAATAGAGGAGTTATTTTGTAGTATGGTTTGCATTATGGAAGTGTCCTCTCTCTCGTTAGATATGTATCCCTTGGTGTGAGTTTCCGTTATGAAATATTAATGAGAAGTTCTATCATTCACTCTTTTGCATAGATTATGTTAGTTTTCAATTCATGGTTATATGATTGATCTTGTTGTTAGTATTGGTATCACTTTGGGATCATTGAGTTAATTTAGTTGGTTTTGGCAAACCTGGCTCGGTCAGTAGCAACACCTTTTTTTTTGAGAGTTGAAAAGAAAAAGATAGAAGTACTCTAGACAAAAATAATTTCATCATCTTTCTTTCTTGATTTGCTCATAAGTCTAGTATTCTCTAGTTAAGATCTTTTGTGCATCCAAGGAAGATTGCATGTTTGTCTTTATCATTTGTATGCTTGTTTGTTTCCTTCAACTCTTATACTTGCTACCCAGCCTTGCTAGCCAAAAACCTGTACTGAGAGTGACGAGGGTTTAACTCGTCAATGCCCATTGTTATGGACTTGGGTTTTGGAGAAGGAGGGAGCGCTGGAGACATCTATCGGCTAGCAAACAAGCACACAGGGGACAAAGGATTTGCCCAGGTTCAGGCCTCGTAGAGGTCCCTACTCCTGCTTGTCTGCTCGTGGAATTATCGAAGGAGTCGAAAGTTACAATGGTGCACAGATGCAATCTGGCAAGGGTTGTGGAAACTAGGGTTCCGTGTGTCCTCCTCGCTGCCCCCTCCTAGCCTTTATATAGATAGGCTAGGTCTCGAGTAGCAGGTCGAGTCGGTTACAAGTTAGGGTTTTCCCCTCCAAACTTTCTATCTTTAGCTTCTTCTTGTCCTTCAAGTAATCGAGAGTCCGTAGGTTACTCGAGTCCCTCCATCCGGCCTTTGGTGACACCGTGGGCCTGTATGTATTTGGACCGTATATATCAAGCTCGAGTACTTGTAGGGTATACCCATGTCAGTAGCCCCCGAGTGTCCAGTGGAATCGTAGATTCGAGTGGGGACTTTTTGAAGCCTTCGAGTGCCTAAATGAGTACATTTCGATTGCTTTTATTTGTGTCATAGGGATTGTTGATATACGTGCCTGATATAATCGAAGTATCGGTATTAGTTAACCACCTTAGGGTGAAACAACGCAATCTACTCAAATTCGAGTCCCTGGACTCGAATCCGGAAAAGTGCTGGTGTAATTTGACTCAGGCCGCGGAGGTCTTACAGGAGTCGAATTCCAGTTATATGGGTGTGAGCACTTGACGCGTCCGTCAAGGCATGTTCATCGTGCCTAGGCACGGATATGTTTCTGGTAGTGCGCAGTTAAATGCGTTGCCAGGCCTTATTCAGGTCTTACCTTCACGTCGTAGGCGCGGCATCCAAATTTTATCATCGCAGAGACGATTCGGGTAACCCAGGAGACGCAGTCTCTTTGTAGGGGAAAAATTATGAGGCGGTGTCGCCATGAGTTTCGAGTGTGGATGTTATCAACACACAGTTTTTTGTACAAATAATCATAGGGTGCACGACCAGCGCTCCCTATGGGAGTAGCCCCCGAGTGCCTGGTTGAGTCGAGACTCAGGCAGGGACTAAAGAATTTTTGCGGCTGCTGTCTTCTTTTGTTTGCTTGTTTCAGTCGATGACTTAGGCAGGTACTAAAACACTTTTGCGACTGCTGTCGTCTTTTGCCTACTTGTTTCAGTCGATGACTCAGGCAGGTACTAAAATACTTTTGTGACTGCTGTCGTCTTTTGCCTGCTTGTTTCCGGCGCTCCCTATGGGAGTAACACATGTCCATAATCGAAATGTGTTTCGAGTGGTTGGGTTTGCTTTTGTGATTATCCATGTTCCTGCAACAAGAAAAAGAAAAGTCGCAGGGTGCGCGGCCAGCGCTCCCTATGGGAGTAGCCCCCGAGTGCTTGGTGGAGTGGAAGACTCCAGCAAGGACTAAAAATAGTCGAAGTTTTCCACTGCATAGCCTTGGTGACGTCAGTGCTGACGCTTGTATGACCTTAGTTGCCCGCGTGAGCGATTTTGACGGGACGTGACGATCGGTGGGTCCTACTTTCTGACTTTGATTTGACTGGGCGTGCGTAATCTTATTTTTAACTGTGCCTCCTCGATTTCCGCACGTAATGGTAGAAGTGGGGGGACGGTTCGCGCTTCCTCTTCTCCACGTGTCCAACGCGATGCGTGCCACGCGTCCAATAGGGTTTTTGTCAGCCGTTGGATTGCATCTCCCAGGGGTTAAGTAGCGATGCTGCGGCGGTAATTTCCCATATGCGCTCTTTCTTCCTTGCTGCCATCGCCATTGCTGTTGCTTTTCTGCTTTCCCCTGCGCCCATCTTCTCCACGATGCTGGACCAGCTCCGTTCGTTCCCGAGCTACTTCCTTCGCTCACATCGCCGCCGCGCAATGGGGAAGAAGAAGGGAGGCGCTGTCATTGATTCCGCGGCCACCATTGCTGCGACGAATAAGAAAGGTGGCTCCGCTGCTGCGGGCACCAGCACCGCCGCCGGCGGGAAGAAGAAGGTCGCGGGCACCCGCGTGACCAATGGCGGATGGCGCCCCTCTATCATCAAGGCGTCGGATCTCCGTCTTCTTTGCCAAGATGGAGTTATCTCTGCGGCAGTCACCGATGCGCGTGTCCCTAGCGGTGAGACCATTCCTGCTCCTCCCACTGGTTTTCGAGTGATGTTTCTTGCATTCATCATTCGCGGTCTTTCCTTGCCTCTTCACCCCTTTCTTCGGGGTCTTCTTTGTTTCTATGGGCTCCAGCTCCATCAGCTATCCCCAAATTCGCTCCTCCACATCACTTGTTTCATCACTCTCTGCGAGTGCTGGCTCGGAATCGAGCCACACTTTGGTCTTTTCAAGCGCATCTTTAAATTGAAGCGTCAGTCCGCATCTGGCTCTTTAGTTTACGATGTAGGTGGTTGCAGAATCCACGTCGACCCATCCGCCACCTACTTCGATATCAAGCTTACCAAGTACGTCCAGGGATGGAGGGACAAATGGTTCTATGTTCGCGACCAGAAGGCCAAGGACGAGCACTTTGGACTCGCGCCTTTCGATCCCGCGACTCTCTACAAGAAGATGCGTTCTTAGAAGAACATGATCATGCCTTCCGAACTCGCAGAGACAGACGTGCTATATCAGCGCATCTGCAACCTCGAGAGTCGCATAGGCGCAGAAGAGGGAGACTGCGCCCTTGTCAGGACTTGGCTGCGTCGTCGCGTCCAGCCTCTCCAGGCCAGGGTCCATCCCATGTTTCAATGGGGTGGCGCTGATGATGCCACTCGCGTGTCTGCTGATGGCATGTCCGTGAGTGAGGTAGATAAGAGGGTGCGACTGGTCATGAAGTACACCCTCAAGGATGTGCTTCTGAACGAGACAGTCGTTCCTCCTTTCGATGCTTCGAATCCCCCTCCTGAGGTACAGTTGTGCTACGTAGTAGCTTATTTTCTCGATTGCGTTTTCTGTTGCTTATCTGTTATGCTTACTGATCTTTACTGTTTTCATGCAGGAGTGGGCGGTGTCGCCTTGTATGCCTCCCCTCCCTGAGGGGATTATTCCTCGTGAAGCTTTGGAAGAGGACGAGTCTGAGTCGATTGTCCCTTCCGATGTGGAAGAGGAAGCACCCGAGTCCGAGAGCCCGGATACTCGCAAGCGTTCGCGTAGCGGGGATTCCGACGCGTCGACTCCTTCAACTCTAGGAGGCGCGGTTGTTGGCGCGGAGTCGCCAATTCCCGCCGTTCCTGTGAGGGCTGTGGCACCGTCTTCTCGCAAGAAGATTCGATTGCCCAAGGAGTCTTCGTCGGAGTCGGCGGAGGCCACGTTTGATCTTGACAAATTTGACTGGTAATTTTGTTAGTGCATTCATTCTTCTCTGTTTTCTTCTTGCTGGCTTTGCCCTAGAGTTTGCCCTTTTTGAGTGCGGATTTTGTCTTGCAGTCAAGAGGCGTCGTCATCTTCTGGCGACGTCGAATTTTTGAAGGAATCGGGAGTCGCGACTTCAAGGGCCAAGGTAGAGGTCGAGCGCGCTCCTTCTCCGGCAGCGGCCCACTCCGAGCACAATTCTTCGAGCTCTCCTCGCGTAGGGGAGCATCGAGTAGTTGCTCAGATGACGGTTCAGCAAACTTCTTCGGAGTCGTTGGAGGACCATGTAAGTATAGCTTTCCTTCTTTTTTAATGTGGTAGTCAATCGCCTTTTGTTGCCCTCTCTGATTCCTTGCTTTGTGCAACAGCTCCTTGTAAGGGAGGCCGTGCAAGTGGCGGAGCAGGTGATGGCGATGGGTCGCCAGCATGCAATGCTGGAGACGCGTCATCGCGTTGTCGAAAGTGAGTGTTCTATACTTATTCTTTTCGTCTTCTCTCTGTTTTGGTATAATCGACTGACAGCCAATTATTGACTTTCATGTAGCTGAGCATAACGCTTTACTGCGCGATGTTGCCATGTTGGAGAAGACGCTAGCCGCAGTTGTGAAGGGGCGCGACGAGGCAATCGCGGCTCATGATGAAGCCCAGAAGCGTGAAGAGGATCTGCGCGCCTCCTTTGTGGCCAGGGAGAAGTTGTTCAAAGAGCAACTGTTCTCAGTCGCCAAGGCCCTCTCAGGTACCTTTACTGGTAGATATTTTATTGATGTTCTTCTCTTCCTCTGTAGTGCCGGTGGCACTAGAAGTTTGATCCATGTGTGTATTTTGGTGTAGATGCTGGCGGCTTGAGTTTTGATCCACGAGCCCTTTGTCGCGATGACGCTCTGGCGGGCGCGGTATTTGCGGTCGAGGATCGTAGCGCCGCTGTCCAAGGCCAGGGCCACCCTGAGTCGCCTCTGGGAGGAGCTGATGCCGAAGGCGGAGCTGGTCGACAATGTGGAGGAGCTGGTGGATTCGCTCGCTGGGGGTGTGCCTGCCACGTACAAGAACTCCCTCCGCGCAGCTGGCGCGACCATGTCGCTTGCCATGGTGCAAGCCCACGGAGTCGAAGTAGATCCTTCTGCGGTGTCGAAGATGATGCCTGTTGGCACGGATGGTCAGCAGGTAGTATTCGCTTCTTTTGCGACTGCCTGTGCCAAATATGGCCATTCCTTGATAAACACTGTTGCCAAGTATTCGGAGGAGCTCAATCGTGCAAAGAAGGCAGCGAAAACTTCGGCCTCAGGGGCCGACAGAAAGTTAGTGGCATCTGATACTGCCATGGACTTGATGAAGCCCCCGAGGTCATCAAAGTCGAAGAAGCCAGCTGACTCGTAGTTAGTTTCTTTGTATTGATGAATTGCTCTTTTGATTGGAGAATATGCCTCTTGGCGAATGTGTTTGTAGATACTTTTATGCTGATCCTGAATGCATCTGTTACTTTTGACTTTTGAGTTGGTCGCCTTATTTGCCTCTGGCTTGATTTTTGGTAGGGTATGTCCAGTGGTCCTGTGGGGGGAACCCCGGACTCGCCATCTCTTGAGGATACAATGGCACCACCATGCTCCAGGGTAGAGGAGCTTTCCTTGCTTTCGCGACTTTGTTATCGTGTTAAGAAACTGGAGCGTGAGTTGCCCGTGATCCGTGGTAGCGCGGACGTGTGGAAGTCAAAGGCTGAAAAAGCCGCCGCCCACGAGCAATATCTGCTTGGCGACGTGACGCAGCTGGGCGACCAGTTTAAGTGTTAGCTTGCTCATCCTCGTCTTTTCCTTTGTAGTTAATCGCAATGGTACATTGTACTCATGTTGTTGATGTTGCTTCGTGTAGTTGTTAGCGCATGCCATCCGCAGGAGGAGAGGGATAGGATTGCCATCCGTCTTCATGATCTCACCCAGGAGCAACTGCAGGAGAGTGGATACTTCTGGGTAGATCATGATCGTGCGACTGCGTTGGCGACCCTGTAGGATCGCGCCTCGCGAGTGCTGCTCTTTCTGAAGAAGTCGCAGTCGTGTTTGAAGAACATCTATCGGGCGATGTTCCCGCTGGATGATACTCCATCAAGCCTGCTGGCTCTCCTGACCAAATTTCAAGATATGTCCGCGGTTCGCGAGTGCGTGAGGCAGCAGTTGGTGGCTGGTGCCAAGGCTTCCCTTTCCATGGTGCGTTTGCACAGGCCTGACGTGGATGTCGCCGCCATTGCCTCTGGGCCACCGATGCCACCAGTAGGATCTTCCTGGAACATGGTGCCGCATTATCAGGCGGTGGACCGTCCAGCCGAGGAGGTCGTCGACTTCTTCGAGGAACAAACTAATGTTCTTCTGTTGCAAGGGTAGCCAAATATGTATCCTGCACATAAGTGTACTAGTGTTGTAAAGCTCGTATACATTTGTAGATAATTTACTGTTGAATGTGTACAAATGGCTTTAAGTGTGGGGTGCGTTGCACTTATGCGAGTCCTTTTTGTTAGCCTGGCCATATTTGTATCGTTCCCTTGTCAACCTATCAGGTGCGTTGCAGCTGGGTTGAGTTTGTGTTAAGGGGTTCGATTGATGTGTCAGCTACTCAGGATGTCGCGTTATTGTTCGGAGAACATATGTGTATAGGGTGGCGTAGCCCCCGAGTATGAAAATTGACAAAGTAAAGGAGAACACGAAGTTTTGGGGCACTTAGCTTTTATTCATTCGAAGAACAGTACGAAGTACAATGTGCGGCTAAGTAGCCTTGGCTGAATAGCCTTATTTGCGATGCAAAAGTAAAGAAAAACGACTAAGGGTAGAAGCGTTGCAGTTGTGCGACGTTCCAAGGGTTGGAGTGTGCGACTCCTGTCTCTAAATCTTGAAGGCGATAGGCGCCACCTGGGATTACTTCTGTAATCACGTACGGTCCTTCCCAGGGGGACTCGAGCTTGAGATGCCCCTGCTGCTTCAGTCGCAGGACTAAGTCACCTTCGACGAAGGATCTGGGGCGAAGCCTTCTGCTATGGTAGTTGCGCAGGTTCTGCTGGTAGATCGTAGATCTTTCTGCGGCGATTTCTCTTGCTTCGTCAAGGAGGTCGACTGAGTCTTCGAGTGGGATGACTCCTGCTCGCTGTAGGCGACTATGCGTCGCGCTTTGTACCGTACCTCGGCGGGTAGTACTGCCTCTGCTCCGTGTACCATAAAGAATGGTGTGTAGCCGGTGGCGCTGCTTGGAGTTGTACGCAGGCTCCAGAGTACGGATTGCAGTTCGTTTGGCCAGCAGCCCGCGGCTTGTTCGAGTGGTCGGAGGAGTCACTTCTTGATGCCGCTGCAGATGAGCCCGTTTGCCTTTTCCACCTGACCGTTGGTCTGTGGGTGTGCTAATGAGGCGTAGCTGATGTTGATCCCCAGGTTCTCGCAGAATTCTTGGAACTCCTTGGATGTGAAGTTCGTTCCGTTGTCGGTGATGATGCTGTGCGGCACGCCGAAGCGGTAGACGATGGACTGGAAGAACTTGACTGTGTTGTGCCCTGATTGCTTGGTCACTGGCATGGCCTCAATCCACTTGGTGAATTTGTCGACTGCGACCAAGAGGTAGACGTAGCCTCCCTGCGAGGACCTTCTTTGTGTGCACAGATGAGTCGAAGGAGAGGTCAGGTGAGCTTGGCCTACTCAGGAGGGGCAGACTATTGTCTGTCGTTTCCTTCAATTGCGCGAGCTCCTCCTGCATGCCGAAGGACTGGGAGATTCTGTTGAATTCCCTGTCACAACTGTCAGATCGCTCGAAGCTCCCCTTGATCGTGATGATGCCGTTGGGACCTGGCATTTTCATCTGCAGGTAGGCGTAGTGGGGTACTGCCATGAACCTAGCGAACGCGACGCGTCCGAGGATGCAGTGGTATTGTGAGGGCCAGTCGACGACCTCAAAGTCGATGCGCTCGCGCCGGAAGTTCCTTGGCGTGCCGAATATTACATCGAGGTTGATTTTGCCCAGGGGGTATACGCCTTTCCCTGGGACGATGCCGTGGAACGTTGTGTCTGATGCCTCCAAGCAGGTTAGAGGGATCCTTATTGCTCGCAAGGTACTCGCGAATATGAGGTTGATGCCGCTTCCGCCATCCATGAAGACGCGACTCATGTCGATGCCTCCAATTTGCGCCTCGAGTACGAGGGGGCAATGACCTAGGCGAGGTACTTGAGGCGGGTGGTCGCGTTTGTCGAAGGTAATGCATGACTCACTACCACTGAGGTACTCAGTGGTGGATGGTGGCGAGTGCGTGGCCAAATTGACTTGGCGAGTGATGGCCTTCTGCACCCTATTGGAGGGGCGCCCCTTTTGGATCATCATGGTACCCATGGCCCGTGGGTATGGTTTTCCTCCGTGGTGCTGGTCCGGTGCAGCTCCGTTCGGGGGTGGCCCAGATGGTGGTGGTCGTGCGCCATGTGCCATGGCGCCTAGAGCGGCTCCGTAGCCTCTTTCGACTGCATTGCGGTTCATCCGAACCAATCCCTCATGTAGCTTGAGGAACTCGCGGTAGTCCTTGAGGAGGTGGCTGGACTTTCTCTTGCCATCATGCTTGTCGATGTAGAAGTGTACCGTGCATGGCCCGGACAGTTTGTCCTCGATGGAGGTCGCGGGTGCTTCATCGCGAGTGCGGCGTTGCCATGCTTGCGTGGTTTTCCCGGAGTCACGGTACCCGCCGCTGTGGTATCCGCTGTTGCGATTATCGTCGCGTCTATCGGCGTAGCCGGCTGCGACCATGTTGACATCATCGCGATCGTCGTAGACGCGCATGCGACGCTTACTCCGGCGGTCACGTCTTCGTTCGAGTTCTGCCTCCTCATCAGAGTGAACGCGGTTCTTCACCGAATCTTCTCCATCAGCCCAGCAATTCGCGATCTCCATCAGGTGGTCTATGGTCTGGGGCTTTGAGCGGCCTAGCTCCTCCCTGAGTTCCATGCGGCGGACACCACCGTTGAATGCATCAATCGCGCGGTCTTCCGAGATGTTCTTCGTGGAGTTCTTGATGATGGACCACCTTTGGATGTAGGAGCGCAGCGATTTGTCAGATCTTTGCTGGCAGCATCTCAGTTCTTCGATTGAGGCGGGGCATTTGTACGTGCCCTTAAAGTTGCACACGAAGCTGTAGACCAGCTCATCCCAGCTGTGAATGGATCCGCGTGGGAGGTTATTGAGCCATGCCCGAGCGGCGCCCTACAGCTGTAGCTGCAAGTATTGCATGGCAGTACTTCGACTGCCTCCATGTAGTCTGACGGAGGAGATGTGATCCTCCAGCCAGATCTTGGGGTCCTGCAGACCGTCAAATTTCGGATTATCCGATGGGAGTTTGAACCCTTTAGGCATTCGCTTTTGCCTGATGGATCTGCTGAAGCATCTGGCGCCGCAGAGCTCCCCATCTTCTTCTTCCGAGTCAGTCGACTGAGCACGTCGTGCCCTTGACTTGTCGATCTTGCGCTGCGTGAGTTCATCGCGTGCATCGTAGTCGTGATCGTGTCGCCGTGAACAGCGGCGCCTAGACAGGTCGTGACTGTCATCGCTGGACAAGGGCGAGGAGTAGCGCTTTGCTAATGCTTTGCCCTTTTTCGGGTCTGGTACCGGTTCCTTGTCGAGGGCGGCCTCGATTAGCCCCAGGCCCGCGATCGTAGATCGGTGCATGGCCGTTCGGGGATCTCCCGCCGGTGGCTGGTTATTGAGAAGGTACATGGTGGCCGTTGTCACCGTTGCTTGTGGTGTCCTAGGAACCACGTTGCCTCTCGTGTCGACTGTCATAGAGCCGAAGTCGAGGACTTTCGTGGCGTCTATGCGTTCTTGTTCGGTGAGGTGAGCCATCCGCGATTGCCTTTTCCTGGTGAGGTGCTCGTTGCCTCTTGAGGAGGATCCTCCGTAGGAGGAGAGCCCAGCGCGACGAAGGCTCGACTTGTCCGCCGCCTTTTTACGCGCCTCGAGTTGTGCGATTGCTTTTTTTTGGCGCTTCAATTCCTCTTTTAGGAGCCAGTGGTAGCCCATCAGTAGTTCCTGCGGGGACCCGAAGGGTAGAGGTGCACCTCGTAGGGCTTCGCGGCAGCGTTCCCACTCTTGCTCGTTGAGCCTGGTCACAACGCGTTCGCCGGTTTGCTCGTTGATTATGCTGGGAGGTTTGACTGCTCCTCCATTGCCGTCGTTGCCACCGTTGGCGGCGTTGGGCGGGTCGGTGCCGTTGCCGGTGTTACCACCGTTGTCGGTGTTACCACCGTTGCCGCGATTGGGTGGATCGGTGCCGTTACCGGTGTTGCCACCGTTACCGCGGTTGGCGGAGGTGTCGCCCGCGTTGATGACGGTGCACATGAAGTGATTTGGGAAGTTGTTGCTTCCACAACTTTCAGATCCGGAACCGTGGGTTCCATCTTTAGTGGCCAGATCGCTTAGATCAGAGTCGCGACTACTGTCGCTGACCATGTTCCCAACTACCGCCGGAGCATTGAGCTCACTGAGGGTGCCGATCGATGGAGGGAACCATGATGCTGGGGCAATCGCCGGTGCCATCGCCTGATCAGGCATGCGAAGCGTGCCCATCTGACCAACTTGGAAGCGGAAGCTCCCAATCGCCAGGCTGATTCCGTCGCCCACGGACTCGAAGGCCGGGCGAGTAGCCGGCGTGTGGACGGTGAAGTCGAAGGCACCAAAAAGCTAGCGAATCTCCGATGTTGCAGAGTTGTAGATCGCGTTTGATGGGGCCGAAGAAGCCACAACATCAGCACTCCCAATTCCCACAGACGGCGCCAATTGACGAGGGTTTAACTCGTCAATTCCCATTGTTATGGACTTGGGTTTTGGAGAAGGAGGGAGCGCTGGAGACATCTATCGGCTAGCAAACAAGCACACAGGGGACAAAGGATTTACCCAGGTTCAGGCCTCGTAGAGGTCCCTACTCCTGCTTGTCGGCTCGTGGAATTATCGAAGGAGTCGAAAGTTACAATGGTACGCAGATGCAATCTGGCAAGGGTTGTGGAAACTAGGGTTGTGTGTGTCCTCCTCGCTGCCCCTCCTAGCCTTTATATAGATAGGCTAGGTCTCGGGTAGCAGGTCGAGTCGGTTACAAGTTAGGGTTTTCCCCTTCAAACTTTCTATCTTTAGCTTCTTCTTGTCCTTCAAGTAATCGAGAGTCCGTAGGTTACTCGAGTCCCTCCATCCGGCCTTTGGCGACACCGTGGGCCTGTATGTATTTGGACCGTATATACCAAGCTCGAGTACTTGTAGGGTATACCCATGTCAGAGAGGGTATTCTTCTCGTGCATCCACCTCCTTTAAACCAAAACCTTTGCCATTTGTGTCCACCATACCTACCTAGTAGCATTATTGCTATTCCAAGTAAATTCTTGTTTTATCTACCTCCAAATAAAACTTGTTATGTGAAAATTAGTGATTAAAGCTCTCACGAACTTGATGGCACACTTTACTTTCTTGCATTTAATAAACTTGAACCATTGGGTCCTTATTTGTTGCGTATATGCTTGCGCTTTATGAGTTGAAGTTAGCCGAACCATGTATCATGGGGACCGCTTTCAACACCTCATTGGTACTTGTACCTAGTTGATATCATGTTCTTTTGCTTATGGATCCCGGCGGTGTGAAATAAAAGTGGAACTTGTAAGATCATGGAGTTTATATGTGTGTTAGAGAAACGCCTAGGCCGCTAGCCTAAGCCATGCCTAATTATGGTGAAAACTTGCAGCATAACTATAGTGAGCATTCTATGAAGCATCCTCAATAAAAACCTATGCAAATAGCAAATAAAAAGATCGCTGAGATGCTCACTGTCTGCTTGCCTTGTCATTTTGATTATGGGATAGCTCCTGTGTCATGTGCAAGGGGTACCCCGTTGGCGGTTCTCAATGATACGCATGTATTTACAATGACAAGAGCTTGCTCGTGACTAAAGTTGAGTAGCATGAGGATCGGTACTCATAAGTAAGGGGCATGAGATTTCAACTTATAACCTGTCAAGCATGTCCTCTTAGTTGTGTCACTTTAACCTTAATCACCTAAAGATGCCTATGATAGGGGCAATGAGAGCTGAAAGCTAGTAAGTATCATAATTTTTGGGATCTCTTTATGAGACTTGCAATCCCTGCTTCCCTCTGCGAAGGGCCTTTCTTTTACTGTGTAGTTGAGTCAGTAAACCTATTCCCTTCTATCTCAGCAAGTATTTTGAGTTGATGTGTTTCATTCATTCATATGATGATTTATTCAATCATGTTTCTTATGTTCCTTGTTTTGCACGTTGCTCTTATCTTGATGTTTACTACTTTGAAAGCTTTCATTGAAACCCAGCTATTTGTGAACTCCAGCGAATTATCAACTATTCTTCGACCAAGAGCTAAGTTTGCCATTACCAATTATGATTCATTTTATGTATCTTTATTGTGTTTCCTTTACTTATTACAAGTTGAGTTATATAATAGTGAGTTGTCTTCTATTATGATCTACGTATTTAATGAATGTGATGCTTCTTGTCCGTATTATTTTATCGACTCTTCACTCCATAAACCTGAGGTCATGTTTATTGAGCTCAGTTTCGCTTGGGGACAAGCGAAGTCTAAGCTTGGGGGAGTTGATACGTCAATTTTGCATCACTATTCTATGTCTTAATTCACTATTATTCATTGATATATTTCGTATTGAGAGGTGATACTTATGTTATTTCATCTATTTTTGCATGGTTGATGACTTTTGGAGCATGGACCGCTGTAGTCAGGATTCTGATGGAAAAGGTGCTATTTGGGGGCAAAATTCGCGAAGATCAGAAAATCCGGGAAAATATACGGAAAATCCTATTTTTCCAGAAGAATCAGGATGCCAGAAGATGGACTAGAGGTGGGCCACAGGGGGCCCACACCACCCCATGGCGCGGGCAGGCCTAGGCCGCGCCTGGAGGTGGTGTGGCCACCCTGGACCACTCCAGCCTCTCCCCTCTGGCGTATATCATCCTCCTGAAACCCTAAGACTCGGGGAGTGAGCACAGAAAGATTCCACCGCCTCTGCGGGGCGGAAAACACCGAGAGAGAAAGATCTCTCCGGCAGACAGATTTCTGTCGGGGGAATTCCTTCCCGGAGAGGGGAGATCGTCGCCATCAACACCACCATCAAGCTAGACTCCATCGGGATCATCATCATCATCACCACCATCATCACCATCAGCACCCTCATCACCATCTCCATATTGCTGTAACAATTGCGTTGAATCTTGCATAGTTCATAGGGGAAACTTTCCCGGTGTTGATTACTCTTTGTAGTTGATGCTATTGAGTGAACCATTAAATTATTGTTTATGTTCAGATTGTTATACATCATTATTCCATCTCTGATCATGATCCATATGATGTCTTCTGAGTAGTTCGTTTTGTTCTTGAGGACATGGGAGAAGTCTTGTTGTTAGTAGTGGAGTTGCGTTGAGAAAGATTCAATAGATTTTTATTTAAGTTGTGGTGTACTTATTCTAGTGGTGTCATGTGAACGTCGACTACATGACACTTCACCTATATGGGCCTAGGGGAATGCATTGTGTATTTGGCAACTAATCGTAGGGGTTGCCGGAGTGACAGAAACCTGAACCCCCGTTAGGAAACCATTGCACAAGGGACGTAAGGGTCTTAGAGCAGCTGTGGTTAGGTTTCTACCTTAATTACTTTCTTGTACTTACGGATGTTTGCAAGGGGTATAATCACAAGTATGTATTAGTCTTGGATGGGGCGGTACATTAGCACAGGTTCACCCACACAACACTTAGCAAGCTAAAAAAGATTAATCGACTATATGAAGCGAAAGCACTTGACAGTCTTCCCATGTGTTCTCGAGAATGTTTGGTCATCTATAGAAATACAACCGGCTTGTTCTTTGCTTCATAAAGGATTGGGTCACTTGCTGCATTTATTCTTACTGTCTTTTATTTACTCGTACTTTGTTTACTTGCTTTATCGAAAACCCCTAAAAATCCGTTTGCTAAGTATTTGCAGAGAATTTCTGATCCATACCACTAGCCAGCACCTTCTGTTCCTCGTTGGGTTCGATACTCTTACTTATCGAAAATACTGCGATACATCCCCTATACTTGTGGGTCATCAATGCACCGTTAAGAAAGTTCGTCATTTCAAACCACCACGTCATGATCGGGTGTGATAGACTCTACTTTTGCATACAACGGGTGTAAGACAGTTTTACACACACGAGTACTAAGGTTCTTATCTGGCGAGCCTAGCATGTACAAACATGGCCTCGGAATATGAACCGAAAGGTAAAGCATGAGTCATATGAATGATATGATGTCCATATGATGCTCGCCATTACAGCTGCACTACCTCACATGATGATCGGACGTGGTGTAGTGAATTTGGTTTGTGTAATCACTATAAATGACTAAAGGGATGTCATTTCTGAGTAAAAGTTCATTTAGTAATTTGGATTAATTTGAACTCAATTTATCATAAACTAAATCGAAGTGAATTTTCATAGTTCATTGTAGTCACTTCCATTCGTTTACTACCTTATATTTAGCTATAATTGAGATAATAGAACTATAGAATTCTGGATTTTTTACTTTATAAACTGGTATCGTATTGTTTTATGAGTATCAGTCTAAAGTTTAAAGTACTATTTTAAATTTCAGCAAAACATCACTTACTCCGTGAAATTCAATAAATAGTATTGAATCAAGAGTAACAAATTCCAACGTTAGTATCTAAGTATCATGCTTGCCTCCATGATTCTTGATATTAAAAAATTGTTTTAATATCAACGTTATCTAGGAGCTGAAAATTATTTTAGAAACCATCATATGTAGAATATATTATGATATCTGAAACAATTCTTGGTTGCAATATGATAGAGTATAATTTAATAAAATACATATTCTCGTATTGTATGAGAATTTGCAAAGGTTGGAGACGCTAGGCATCCTGGTCACCCAAAAAGTTTTGCAAATTAACATTATATTCGCAATTTATCCTTATGAGCTATAGTAGCTTGATCATGAATGTTGTCATGATAAGGATGGCTAGAATATGTAGGTAAGATGTTTACTACATTAAAAGGATTACTAAAAGGAATGAAATATGAAAGAACGTCAAACATTTGATGATAGTGATCTAATTTAAAGTGCAAGTCCAAAGGTATTAGTATTTGACTATATATGCTTTGAACTATGTGTCATATGTATGGCACCACTATTGATGTTGATAGATTCTTTTAAAAAGGAAAGTAAATGCTCAAAGTGAATCTATAAAATATTTGGTAGGAAAAAGAAAAGACTAGAAATTTCCAACTTAGGTATATAGATGATATACACGTTGTGGGTGTATTATTTGCTTGTTAAACAATGTGGTTCTTGGGTATTAGATACCAAATTGGTCGGTGTGGAATGTCACATAGAGCAACACAATATATAAACTGCAATGGCCTAAGTAACTAGCAAGACAATATATGATGGTGTTCATCGAAAAAAATAAAGTGTTATTGTGTATCTTGTTGACATCAAAGCTTGCCTTCAAGATTTGTTTTTAAAAATTGTTATTATGAGAACGATGGTTGTTCAAATAATTATCATATTTCATTGAAAATGGATGAACTTTTACAAATCTAGTTGGATAAATCACGTCCATAAACACTGATGCTAAAGTGCCATAAGACAAATGATTAGAAGGTCACTTATGAATAACACTAAAATTTAAATCATATTGGAAATAAAAACATGAAAAAACTCCATGTTGATGGAATTTTGGAGTCCTTTTGATTTTTGAATCAATTGACACTTGTGAGAATTTCCTGAAAATGATTTAAATTTCATTCATAGGCCAAAGAGGAACGAACGACTAACTTATTGGACATTGTGCATATTGATGTATATAGTCCATTGTGTATAGCCATATATGGTGGATCATTCAAACTTCATATACTTTAACCAAAGGTTTGAGTGAATATATGTATATTTACTTAATCAGGAAAAAGTATGAAACATTTGAAAATGTTCAAATGATTTCAAGATGATGTGGAACATCATTGTAACGAGAAAATAAAGAATTTATGATTGGATCATAAAAAAAATATTTGAGTTACAAGTTTAACAAAAACACCTAAGATTTAAAGAATTATTCCATGAATTTATGTTTCCCGATAAACCATGTGAGTATGGAGTATTTGAGAGATGTAATCAAACCTTGTTTGACATGATAGGATCAATGGTATTGTTTATAAAATTGCCATTATATTTTGAAGAATAAGCTTTAGTGACTACCACTTTTACACTGAAAAGAGCTCCATCGTGATCCGTTAAAATGACACCATATGAGTTATGGATTGGGATAAAACCTAAGTTGTATTTTATTAAAATTTGGTATACTAGGCATAAGTAAAAGAGTAAAATGCATCCACGGTATTTAAACTTGACACCTAAAATCAATACGGTCATCGACCTTTTAATACGCAACATACAGTTTCTAAATATGTCTTAGTGTTCATCCTGGTCACTGGCTCACCGTAGAATTTCGCTGATGTGGCACTACTTGACCAGTCTCCAGGTTTAATTTTTTTACAGAAAATCCCTTGACAAAAAATAGTTACAAATAGGTGGTTTGTTTTCTTCCTCTCGATAGCCATTCAACTGCCCCGTCCCCACCAGCACGTGTTACCCGCCAGAGCGCTTCTCGAATACGTCCATGCCCCTCCAATTGATCCGCCACCTGTAGCCTCTCTCTGTCCTCCCTGCCCGCTCCATGTGCCGCCCAAGATCGCCATCCTGCATCCCAAACCGGGGACAAATCATGCCCAAATCAGGTGACGTGCAGCTGGCTTGCGCGGCTCTAGCGAGAGGGCGTGGTACTCCGGTGAGCCCACATCTACGTCCTCGATGATCTGGAACCCAAGCGGGAGGGGTGCTCATCTACCCTCCTGAGATGGGGGCCTCAGGCTCACCATAATGGACAAGGATGGCGACGTTTACCTCGAACCAGGGGTGCTCCTAGGGAATTCCTCATCAGCGTGGGATAGAGGGGTTCACCAAGAGAGGAATTCCTCGCCGGAGCCATGGCAGCGGTGAAGTTTTGGAGCTCGAACACGACAGGGACTACGCTAGGAGGGATTGGGGATTCGACGACCTCGTTGCTCCACCTGGATTCCCCTACATATCAGTGAGGGCAACACCATCAGTGAGATGAGTGTAGGGCGATGCAATGTGGACTCCCGTATAGAGTCTGGCATGGCCTCCTTCCTGGAGGACCGCGACGGTGCTAAGGATCAAAAACAACAGCTGACCCATGGGGCAGCGTGATGGATGACCAGGGGCGGTTGGGGTCTACGCTAAAAAAACGGGGGGTATTTTTTTTACTTGAAACGTGGAGGACTTTGTAGTTACTCCTCTTCATTTTTATTATTATAATATTGTTCCTGTGTTAATGGACGTGGTTGATATTTGGGTGGTCCACCAGTTGCCACATCAGCGAATACATCACTCTACGTTGAGCCAGTGACCAGGATGAACACTGAGCTGTATTTAGATACCGTATGTTTCGTATTTAAAAGGTCGATGACCATATCGATTTTAGGTATCAAGTTTAATTACCATGGGTGCAATTTACTCTAAGTAAAATATTTATAACCAAAGTCAGATGAGCACCTTTTTGTAGGTTATTCCAAATAACTGTTGGGTGTTCCTTAATATCAAAGACAAAAGTGTTTGTCACTTTGAACGTCAAGTTTCTTCAAAATAAATTTTCGCGAAAATTTAAGTGAGAGGACAATTAAAATTTGATAAGATTATTGAATCTTAGATATATGTGTTGAGTTGTGCAATACCAAAAAATGTCCCGGAGGCAGCAATAATGCTCATGGATCCCGTGCATCAAAGGTTGTGATCACAGAGATCTAAGTTTTTATTGAACCGCGCGTAGGTTGGGTAAACAATCAAATGCTCAGGTTTGAGATTAAATTATTATTGTTTGACAATGATGAACCGACTACACGCAAAAAAACGATGATCGGTCCTGACTCCGTTAAATGGCTTGAAGACATAAAATCCGTGATAGTTCCATACACGAGTACTGAATTTGGAAGACCCTCTGAAAGTCATAAAGCCTATCAGCCGTAATTGGATAAGTAAAGAAACACACATAGATATTTCATATATATAAAATAGTTGACATGTCGGTAATGAGTTTACGAATGTTCAAGAGTTGAATACGACAAGAGTTGATCTTTCGTAGCGATATTTAGTATGAATAGATTAGTGTAGCAACCAAAATGTCAATTGTTGTATACACTAGTTGAACAAACAAAACAATATTCTTCTAATAGAATGGTTACCTAGGACGTGTACGTGATATGGTCCGAAGGTTTTGTTAAATTAAAGTATACTAAAAAGGCATGCAAACTTTAATAGTTGAAGTAAGCATAGCGGAGTTAAAATCTTCACCATGATGAAAATATTAAAATGATTAATTTTATCTGAGATGATGAAGGTTCTCGCATTTGCAAAAAATTAAGTGGAAGCGCTGAGAGATATTTCTAATATATTGTGTATAATACATATTGTTGATTAGAAATAATGTATCTTTTATTGGCACAAGTTAAGTATTTTATTAAAATTAGATTTAAATAAATGTTTTGGGCAAAATCAGAATATTTGGCACCAAAGTTTATTTGGATAGATTGAGACACTAATATGGTTATAACATATGTATATAGATGAAATATTAAATGAGTTCAATATGAAAACAACAAGAAATGTTATTTCCACATCGAAAAAATTAAATTAAGATTCAAGTGTTTTGACACTTGGTAAGTAAAATCACATGAATATCTTGATAAACGAGATTCAAGTGTTTTGACACTTGGTGAGTAAAATCACATAAATATCTTAATCAATCATACTATGATTTGTACATATCCAGATATGTCATATACTCTAAATGTTATGAGCTTATACCAGGGTGACTCATAAGATGATCATTAGATGATAGTAAGGATATTCCCATGATCTTTGGAAGAACTAAGAATATATTCTATCCGTAGAAGTGACAAATAGTTCATTGTAAAGTGTTACATTAGCACTAAACATATAGTTCATTGTAAGATGTTATATTGGTGCTAGTTTTGTCACAATATATAAATTAAGTTTATCTCAATTTAAACTATGGGTTAAGGTGGCACAATCTAATGGAAGAAAGTTCCATAATTAGAGTTGGATGAGTTCCAAAAAGGTTAACTATTATGATAGATACTACAACGAAAGGCTAAGTATAAGACTGCTCTAGTAGCAGTATATGAAGGCATTTGTGTCAACAAGTTTATTAATCAAACTAGGTGTAATTCCAAGAGAGATAATACTATGAAGATCTATTATACGATAATAGTATCAACATATTTTAAAATCCAAGGAACTAAGGTCTCACCAAATGACCAAATTTATATAATGCCATCTAATTTGAGAATGAGTGATGCGTAGAGATGCAAAGATGTGCAAATACACACAGACCTGAAAGTGTTATATCTAGAGATTAGGTTTACCACGAGCAATGCGTACGTACAACACTAGCTATAGGTGTTTATATGCGCAAGTTTCAACTAGATTATTGACTCTAGTGCAAGTGGGAGACTGATAGAAATATGCATGATAGGCAATAACTAGCACACATGCCCGTGTGTTGCAACGGATCGACAAATGATAAATAGCTCTTAGGAAAAAGTAAAATAAATAATATCTACACTGTTCAATTTCTTAATTACCGAATTATTTTTTTAGTTACGAGGCATCGCCGTGCCGATATTTGGTTTTCTTGGAAACCAGTGGCATATCGCAGCCTCCCGTGGAGCTTTTTTTATCTCACTTGGTGACATGCGATGTTTGAAGATTTTACTAACACAGAGTCTTCTCCAACTATTCAACCTTGTAGTGTGGGGCGAAAGCCTGATTCGAGAGAGAGGAGAGCATGGTGTGCTTCCTGTCCAATCTGCAGCAATTTATGAGTAACGGTCTACGAACGACGCGTTGACAAAGATGACAACAAAGCTCACGTTACAAATTTTCATAATTATAAACTGAAAATTTAAATCAAAACGGGACCTAGATTTGCTCAAAATGTTTTTTTGCAAACACACGAGAAGCTAGCTAGCTTTGTCAAATTCTCGCCAAAAAAAGTTGTCTTTGTCAAAAAAAATATAAAATCCAAGCTAGCTAGCTGCCCCACGCAGGAAGCACCCTAGGCTAGTAGCCCGCACGGCCTAAACGATCCACCGTGGCCTGCCGAGGGCTAGAAACTCGTTTGGGTTGGCCACTCAGGCACTCCCCCGGCGGTGCACCTTCTGTGTGCATCTCTCCTTTAAGAGCAAGTCCAGCAGGGGACCTATACCACCCCCGATAGCAAACTTAGGGGAGAGAGAAGGAAAAAAAGGCCTCCAGCAACTCCCCTACAAAGGCCCCTACACATCGGGGTCCCCGACCCAATCCCTCCCTCTCCCCTCTACATCGGGGTGGTGGAGGCCTCCCCGATCCACGCCCCTACCCAACCGCTCGCTCGGGGAAGCTTCTTCCCGCAACCACACACGTCGACCAGGTCCGCCCTGCCTTTTTTCTCTTCGATTCCGCTTGAAATCGACCTCGAACTCGACCTCCAGATCGAGCCATGGCGGGGCCATCGATAGCAGAACGCTGGGAGGCAGCAGGGGGATGCGCAGGGAGGCGGATGCGGACGGCGACCGTCGCCCGAGGCTGCAAGGAAGGGGCGGCGTCGGTGTGGCCTGAGGAGGGCGTGAGCGGGGAGGGAGGTGAGGAGAGAGAGGAGACATGGAGACAAGAAGAAACTGCTACTGTGTAGTCAATTGCGATCGATTTTGTTCCCCTTTTTTTAAGAACGATGCTTCGTGTGTCCTCACCCGTGTGGACTGTGGTGGCCTGTTGGGCTTGGTGATTTCACGGTTTGACTTGGCCTCTTATTATATTACACTTCAAATTAGTTAGGTTTTTATCTGGAATTACAATCATTCGAATTATGGTAATTCAGAAAAATAAAATCAGTTACGAAATATTGTTATAATACACGTGAATGTGATGTAGGGAGAAATTATAAGGGAGCTGTTGGAGATGGACAAACTACAGGGGAGGAATCATTTTAGGGGAGGCCCCTACATGGAGATATTGGGGAGAAATTTTAGGGGACCTGCTGGACTTGCTCTAAGTCTGTTTGGCAATGACAGAAGTAAGGAGCCCTCCCGTATGAAGACCTGACGTAGTTGTTCCTCACCGGCTACCCGGTCTGTACTTTCTCATTTCTAATTTCTATTTGATTCGAACTACTTTGCGCCACACCAGAAGACGCAACCGTCGCCGTGGACTTAGAACCGCACCACGCCAGCAGCCGTGGTCGCACCTGCAGCAGTCGTTGGTCTCCTGCATAAGTTCTGGAGGACCGCATCCAGATTAGGAGGTCGGCGCAACAATGATGGCGAGCCGGCGAGCACCATGTACACATATTCGAGGCTCACCTGAAGACGTAGTTGTCCATCTCATGGGTGCGAAGGCCAGGTCCACTTGGATTGGGACCTGTAGCTCCGGCTCAACGCAGTCACGTCGGGGAATCTGACCTCGCGGGTGCGGATGGTTAGCTCCGAGATTAGATCGGGGACGTCTAAGGTGGTTAGGGGAGGGCCTCACCGGCAGAAAGGGAGGCCAGATGTTTTGAGGACAAGGATGCTCCGCGGTGCAGGACTGGTCCAGGACGATGGTGGCGGCGCGAGGCCTTGACCAGGGCAGTGACGATGAGGGGAATAGTGAGTAATTTTTTATCTTGGCGGTGGCAGTGGGGCGGCCCTGTCTCGTGCCGTGGAAGAGAAGGGAACATGGCGGTTGACTAAGCAGTGGCAGTACATGTAATTACTCCGAACTAGCAACGGCAAAATCAGAACGAAAAAATATGGTTGACAGAAGCACTCATTCCTTTATTATTAGGTAATAGATAAAGTGGTTATTATATTATATTCTATGTTTATGATAAATTTTTATTTCTTATGCTATAATTGTGGTAACCAGAAACGTTATTACATGGGTTTTTAATAAACATAGAAAAGGTTCCTAGTAATGCCTCTCATTGCACTAGCTTTATTGATTAACAGATGATCAAGGTTTCCTAATCATGACATTGGATGTTGTTAATAACGAGGTCACAACATTGGTGAAATGATGTGATGAACATTCTTCCAAAGTATAGTAATACGATCATGTCATTATGTTTGCATTGCTATAACATCATGTGAAGTAACTCTAATCTTTAAACCATGAGATCACATTAATCACTAACACTGGAAGAGTACTTTGATTCCATGAAACGTCACATTGTAAAAGGGTGATTATAACCATGTTGTTGGGTACTTGAAAAGTGTTAGTTGAGCCTCGTGGAACAAGAATGGGATTTTTCCATCCTGATAATAGAGATATATACTCAGGGTCCTCTCGGTGATATCACATTAACATAGCTTGCAAGCAAGTGATAAGATCACTAAGAATATTATACCACGGGAATGAGAAAAAAGTAATTGTCGATAACGAGATAGAACTAGGTATGGATGATACCAAATGATCAGATCTCAGACAAGTAAAATATTGCGAGACAAAAAGAATTGGTTACTGCGAAAAAGGTTCACGTGATCACTAGTTCATCGTTGAATAAGTGGGAGTCATTATGAATCTCCAGATCTCGCTAATGATTATTGATCGGAGAGAGTCTCGATCATGTGGACTTAGTTCACGAACCCTTGGGAAGACACACTTAAGGTTCGTAGATGCATTTGAGTGGATAGGGAACGCAGAATAAAATACTGGACAGTGCAGAAACTGTTCTGATAAAAACTGCTGGAATAGTTTCGGTATATTAAAATATTGCAAGAGGATAAAATGTTAATGTGTTCATTAAATTAAGTACTCATTAAATGAAATGTTCATTAAATTGAGTAGCATTAAACCAATTGAATTAAAGTTTGTTAATAGAAAGACCTTTGGTTTTTTGGATGGAATTTTAATGGGAGAAACTGGAGATGAATAATTGTGAGTGGAGTGTCCACCCACATCAATGAGGGAAGAGGTGGGGAACTCTATTGTCCTCCGTCCATGGGAGGGGATGCCCCTCCCCTATAAATGGAGGTGGTGTGACCCCTCTCTCTCAATCATTCCCATCTCCTCTCATATACCTTTTGTTTGGCATCTTCCTCTCCTTGTTAGCTTGTCCATTGCCATGAGCACGGTGCTTAGGTGAATCCCTGCTCAAGATCTTCTCCACCACCACCACTACCATATCGTAGTGTTTCTGAAGTTTTCAAGGATCCACTACTTCCGCTGCCCAACTGGAGCAAGGGACGGAGATCATCGTCACGCCGAACGTGTGACCGATTACGGATGCACTGCCATTTGTGGCACCAATCGTCATCGTGTCCTTGAGAACAGTCGTGTACATTCTACACCAGCTACATTTGTTTGCGGGAACGTTATTTCGATTATGGTCTTAAATGGTGAGTCCTTCTGAAACCACTACAAGTATCGCCTAGATTCAATCTTGATAGTTGCAATCGTAGGATTTTTTATTTTCTATACAACGAACCCCATCAGAAATTTGTAGCCCGCGTTGACGAACGCGCCAGCCGCCTCTAAGGGACTCTTCATCCCTAAGATAGCATAGATGCAGAGTACATCGGCTACCGAGGGCTTAGATCCTCCTCAGCAGAGGGTGGACAATGAAGCTTGCCATGAGAGCGAAGAGGAAGAGTACATTTCTACTCCGAGGGGACGAATCTATGCAGTGCGACGGATGTCTTGCATACGCCTGGACATTTCATAGAGGAGCAATTTAGGAAGCCTATATCGAGCGTGAATTGTACATGTAGTAAAGGACACGTGTCGTATAATTTTTTATCTGTCAGTTCGCCTCCTTATTTTTTATTCAATTCGTTCTTTTTACATTTTAAATTTTCAAATCGGCAAACCATCGCCTTGCCATTCTTCCACATTTTCACGTGTCCATTCTTTTCTTTACTTGGATTTTGTATTGTTGTTCTCACTTTCGCGATTTACTCCGACTGTTTTCTCGATGGCATGCGTGGTTCAATTCTATTGTTTATACGGTTTTCATATATCGTCATCACCGACACAAGGTTCCCTTGTTCTTAGTCACATTTTCTGTCTTTTTACATTTTTTACATCAAGCTCAGCACGTAGGATCCAGCGCTTGCATATTTTACATCCACTAGAGAATTTTATTTTAGTTCTGTCATAAGACATTTCCTTCTTGCCCACGTAGGATCCAGCGTTTGCGATTTTCTACATCCGCTAGAGAATTTTTTAGTCCTATCATACGATGTTTCCTTCTACGCAGGTCCAATCTACTCGCTCGACGAGGGGTCTCGGGCAAGGAGTTGTGCGGGGCTCCCCATGGGATCAGAGCCCCTCCTCATGGAAGTAATCAACGATACGTTGGTTGCCGCTAAACGCCTTGATAAAAAGCGTCTCCGCCCCATCGAACATGACGAAGAGGATGTCCCCCCTCTAAAGGGAGTGGGCCTCGGAGAAACGGGTGGCATACAACATTTTCTTCTTCTCGTGTTAGTTGCCTCTTGTTTTCCACATTAGATTCTTGAATTGTCACTTCTAGACCTCATCGTTTTTGAATGCTTTTCGATTCGAATGACTACGAATCATCGCGGTTGGACGTAATCGCATTAAACAGGTATGTTAGACGTACTTGATCGCAACGTATGTCTTGGATGCATCCAGAAGATCGCGGAGACGGAAGGAGAGATGACAGAGGTGGCTATAGAAATGCACCATGTCTTGCTTCGTGTCGCTCCCGGGTGTGTTCACCAGAGCGGCACATGTCACCGATCACGAAGAAAAACCGAAACAGCGCGGAGGTGGAGAGAGGAGAGAAGGTAGATAATGAATGTCATCGGGAAGGTGTTTTATACCCGACGTACGACCTCGACGATAGAGGACGCACATAGCGATAGGATCACACCCACGCCTCGATCGAAGACTGCGAGAACTCGCGGATGTCTACAAACTAGGGTGCCAGCAGCGGATCCCATAGTATGATCTAACCGCGAGAACACGATGTACGCTGGCACATCATCTATGAACGGGACCTACTGTACATTCTAGCTGCGAGAACCCGCGGACGTCTACGGTCTACGTCGCCAGCTGGGCTCTACGCCCGCGAGAAGACGCATCGTGTACGGTCTACTCTAACAATGGGCATGGGATTATGGCGACACATGGGCTTTTTATGGGCCCTACGTGCGCGAGAAACCACGTCTGGCATGGGCTCATGGCGCCACATCGGCTCTCGGCGGACCCCTTTACCGTGAGAAATCGCGGATGACATGGGCTCACTACACCACGTCCGCTCTCGGCGGGTCCCGACAGGGCCGGGAACGCCTCATCGAGCGCGGTACGGCCTGCCAGCAGTCTTAGGCGCGTGTGGTCCACCGAGCGCGGTACTGCCCGCGCTAACAACGGGCCGAAGGCGCGCGCGCCTCTCACCGTGCGCGGTACTACCCCGTACGCTGACAGCAGGCTCAAGGTGCACGCGGTCCACTATTGGGGGTCATGCGAGGCGTACCAGTCTGCGGCTCTGATCGCGCTTCTGGGTCGAAAACGGACGCCAAAGATCACCGGACGCGGGATTGGAGTAAATTTCAGCTCCAGACGGCGGTTTTCAACCGTTCATCGTCGATATTCCATGGCGGAAAAGAATCGCGGCGAGGTAGATAGCAGTTTCGACCGAAAGAATCTAGTGTTATTATTTACTCTAATTTGACCATGGATTTAACACACAAAATAAAAATTATGTCATAAAAGTATATGGTTCATATTTGAAAGAATTTTTCAATAATATAATTTTTGCAACAAATAAATCATATTTTTTTTTTTGATTTTGTGGTCAAAGTTAGACCTAAACCTCAAGTGGGCTTTGCAAACCCAAACAAAGGAGATGGAGTACTACCCACGGGCCTGGATAAGATACGGGGAACCCGGCAGTGCCCTGATAAGCAAATGAAGATGGCCTAAATTGCCATCACTCGTTTTCTCATTTATAAAAAGGAAGAATATTTTCCCATCTTGGAATAACACGGCACCGACCGTCGAATAGAGTATACTCCTACTCCCTCTAATCCATATTACTCCCTCTGTTCGGGATTTTTAGTCCGGAGGGCATTTTCAGGTAGTTGTAGATTACTAGTCCGGAGTAATTATATCAGCGCATGTAGCCTTTAGTTTCTCTCAATCGCTTGGGATCCGCCGTTTCTGTTTCCTGCATGCAGCTTCTAGTACTAGCTCACCTCAGTGCATGCACGTTTAGATGACTCAGGATTGGTAGCAATGAATAGGCAAAACAGCCGTTGAGAGAAAAAAAGGTGTATTAAAGCTCAGTAATTAACGCAATTACTAGCCATCTTGGTCTTGCTGCTTTGGTCCTCCGGACTAAAATTCCCGGAGGGAGTACTTGTCATTGAAACTCCCACATATCAATTGTCGTTGAAATGAATGTATCTACTAAAACATGTCTAGATGCATCTATTTCCGTGACAAGTAATAAGAATCTGAGGGATTTCCGTGACAAGTAATAAGAATCTGAGGGAGTACTATTATAAGAATCTGAGGCTTTGATTGCGGGTAATTTTCACAAGACAAGCTGAAGCTGCCCACCATTTATTCCATGGATAAACAACAATCCGTGGTACACGCTGCCGGACAAACGAATCTCCAACTCCTCGCCAAGGACACGGCATTTATTCCTCTCAACAAACCCGCGAGAACCTATTCCTGTATAATCTTTCACTTGAATAATCAAGCCAGCTCAATGGCAGTCATTTCCCAATGACCAAAACCGACGGAATGGTACCATCATAAAAATGACTCCCATCTTCTAAAGGTTTACCTTCCTCGCCAAATGACACTTCACTAAAACCATCTTAACATGGAAATGCGAAGTTTAATCTCTGAAATCAACGGCTGACTAAGTATGACCACTGATAGTGACACCTTTATGGTTTGCATGCATTGGCTTCAAGACGCCCAACTAACCGGCCAAGGAGGAACAAGCAAGGCAGTGAGCAACATGCCCTCCACTAACTGCTGTCTGTTGCTCAACCAACAACCTCCACAGCCCTTGAAAAAACCAGCAACAATATGCGGAGAAATAGCAAAAATAGAAAAATGTTCTTGTTGCCTCCATGGCAAGATCAAAAAGTCGAACGAATGTCGAGTAGCATTTCTTACAAGGCTTATGGTTCGATATTGTAGATGTTGCAAGATTTACAAATTTAACGAACACCGAGTAGCACTTGATCTTCAGATTGGAACAAGGCTGGAGGTTCTATGCTCTAGATCCACCTGAACGCTAAACGAAACCAGATTTTTATTTTCTACTGTAGCTCCCAGCACCAGTTCATAATCATGTCCATTTCACAAGAGCGAGGCAGAACAAACAACAGATTAATTGAACAAGTGATCATCATTTTACAGCAAGAACATGCAGGGAAGAAGACGAACATGCGAAAGATACATACAATCTTGAAAGAATAACAAATATCACTTCTTCATATTTAAGGTACAAATCTCTTTTTTAACTTTACAACACCGATAGATCCCTCCGGGCAGGGCAGGGCAGGGCCGGGGCAACACAACAGCGGCGGCAGCAACAGCAGCAACCAAAGCAATTAACTAGGGAGTAATAAATATAGCATCAGCAGCAGTAGTGGTATAGCATCTGTACCGCCTGAACTGAAGAAGAACACAAGAGAAGCAGCAGCTTATTTCGAACTCCGACGGATCCGTGGCAGCAGCTTCAGCTTAGCCGCGGCAGCGTGTGATGCGGGAGCACCCGCGGTGGTAGGGGTTGGCCTGTGCGCCCGGGCGGCAGTTGTAGTAGCTGGCGCCGCGGCGGTTGCAGGGGACCTGGTTCCTCCGCAGCGCGCCGTAGCTGATGTAGCTGTTGCGGCCCTGCAGGATGCGGCGGTGCGCCTCGGCCGACGCCGACCCGAGCTCCCCCTCCGCGTCATCGACGTCGTCGCCGTCCGCCTCGCCGCCGCACTCGCCGACGGTGCCGATGCACTGCCCGCGGCTAGAGAGGAGGCCGTGGAGCTGCATGTGGTGGTCGGCGCCAGCGATGGACGTCGCGGAGGCGGCGACGGCCAGCGCGAGGACGAGGATCAGGACGAGGCTCTTCACGCCGGCCATAGTGCGGCGGCGGCGGCGGTGGAGAGGGGGAAAGGGAGAGGGAATGAATGCGCGTGGGGGAGCGTACAGCGAGGCCTTAGCTGTCCTGGTGTGACGAGAGGAGGAGCTGGGGGCGGGGAGAGAGAGAAGAGAGATAAGTGAGGTTGGGAAGCAGAGGTGTTGAAGAGGCGAGGTGGGACTAAATAAAAAGCGGCCCCAGCCCGAACCGAAACAAGGACGCGTTTCGGCGCGGCGCAGTTGGGCGGCCGCGTGCGCTGAGCTGCGAGCTGCGGTGCGCAACAACTGGACACAACTCACAGTCTCACGCGGAGGCGTGTAGCCAAAGACAATGGCCATGTGCGAGCCATGGAGATGACGGTAATACAAGGCGGCATAATCCCCTGCTAATCATTTCCGCTGCAAACCTGTAATGGGACACGAGTCACGGGAACATGGAGGATCGTGGGGTGGACGGTGGTACCAGCTTTTTTTTCGATCAGGTGGGTTTTCCTGTCGAATTTGGGCATTGTCTCTTGGTTTGCTCAACTAGTGCTTTTGTCTTTTTATATAAAATATTTTTGGAAGAATAAATAGCGCTAGAAGTAATAAAAACTATAAATATGCCATTAGACAACCTAGCAACGACTAAAAAACTTTTTTTAATAAAAAGTGTGCATGCCCGACTTAAATTAACTACTCATATGGCTCAGCGTTACAGAATGCAGAGAGATCATCCCTCAAAAAAAAAGAATGCAGATAGATCAGCTTACAAGACATCCAACAAGAACAAGCAAAAGATAAAACAAGAAACACAGCTTGAACATGTCGAGGTCCTCATCCACTAGAGGAACACCAGGGCGATGAGAGAAAGGATCTTGAGGAGGAACTAGTCGTCGAGGAAGATTGTGGCAACGCCTGCGCCAGCCAGGTTGATCCGAGTCGAAACTACTCCGCCTCCACCACCGGACCCCTGTCCTCTCGCCCTGACTCGAAGGGCACCGCACCGTAGGAAGGTAGAGTCGCTCACCCTGAGCTTGAACGAACAGGACGACATAGCAGCCACTGAACAACATCGTGCCTGATCTCCTAACTAGGCGTAGTTCACCGGAAGAGCCGCACCACCGCCTCCAGTGGCGAGTCCACTTAGTCTTGACATAAGCATCGAGAGCGGCACAGTAAAAGAAGAACCAACAATCCCAAACTACTCAACTCGCTCAAAGAACTTAAGCTTCCAAGGCGGCGCCTCCAACAAGGTAGCAATGTCGACGACGCTACCGCCGACCAACCCGAAGGAGTTAAGGTTTTCACCCGGAAGAACAGAATGTGGAGACAAGAAATCTCGACGGTGCCTCCATCAAGGTAAGCGATGCCTATATATGCACAGAAATACGCTGCGTCTAGGGTTTGGAGGGCGACGCCGAGGCGATCGCGCGCCGCCACCAACCATGGACGGGAGCGCTGGAGATTATGGAAGTCTTGGTGAATACGATGTTCGGGAAGAGTCCGTAGCAAACTCTGTTAGGTCAGAAGCCTCGAGAAGCCGTGTGTTCCACGAAAGGAAGATGGATCGAATCTCACCACCGCCAGATATAAAGGGTGCAGAGGGCAGTAAAACCCTAAACCTCAGGAAACCGCTCGATAGATTGACGGCGACGAACGATTTTGGAGCGGCGGCGGAGGAGGTGCATACACGAACGATGTCGACGACCGACGGTGGGGGTGATATGGGGAGATCCGATGAGGAACTCGCCCACCCGAAGCCGTTAGTTGGAGGCGCAATCGTGCCAGTGCAGGGGGACAGGCAACTTGCGATTGTGCAGGACGAAGATGAGTTTGATGGAAATTGGGAGGGCCCTGTAGATGAAGGAAGGAACTGTGGACCTGAGGTCCACCTGTTCGGGGAAGGGGACCTGGAAGATGAATTTTGTATGGAGGAAGAGGCAGAGGATGAAGAAGCACCGGAAACGGAACCCAAGATATGGCGATTGTTTGCACGATATTATTCTTTGAAGGCAGTGAACTATGGCCTTCTTCAGAAGCACTTCGCAGGGGTGTGGAGAATTCGAGCGAAGATGACTTTCTCTCCGCTTAAGGACAACTTTTTCATCATTACCTTTCAATCTGAAGGGGATTACAAGTTTGTTGCTAGAGGAGGGCCATGGATACACCTGGGTGTCGTGTGCCTAATTGCTCCCTTTAATGATAGGGCACAGCCATCGGAGACAGTAATGAATTCTATCAAGCTTTGGGTCAGATTCTATGATGTGCCATGGCATAAGCAAACAGAGGAATATGGGAGGATGATGGGGTCAAAACTAGGAACAGTGGTAGAAGTGGACTGAGAAGTCAGAGCTAAAATATAGTGACTATTTAAGGGTGCGCATTGAATGGCCTCTGAAACAACGTCTGCTAGCAAGGTTCCAAACAACGGTGAAGGGGCAGACAAAGTCCATGATCTATCCTTTACGCTATGAGAGGGTTCCATTCTTCTGCTTTCATTGTGGAATTATTGGGCATAACCAGGAGGAGTGTGAGATGCGTTCACAAGGTAGGGTGTCCCTGAACTATGATAAAACGCTCCGTTGTTCACCAAAGCGCAAGTATGAGGGGGGGCCAATATCGACATCAGATCACCCGGTGTCGCGGAAGAGTTTGTTTCCTGAAAGTTCAGAGGGTAATGTGGATTCTTCGCTGGGAAATCCGGGTAGGTCGATGCATGTGGCCCCGGTTGATTCCAACCATTATACAGTGGAAATCCCAGAGGCTGTGGATGCACATGATGGGCTAGATGAAGCGGGGCACAGGGCTACAAAGGAGACGGAAGAGGAGCTCGCAGATGTGGTGGAGAGGATGCAGCTGCGCCGAGATAGGGACAATGTTAAGGACAGGAATATGATGCAAGATAAATCAACGTTGGAACAACCAGGGCAGTACAATTTCGACATGGGAGGGCCTAGTCAGTTTTTACATATTCAGAATAACCCAACCTTTGTGGCACAATCAATAACACCAACGAGAGATAGGTTTGGTAGTAATGGGGGTCCTAATAAACCTCATTCAAGTGATATGATTCTAGCAATACGTGACCTGGAGATATCTGTTGACAGTGGGACTGATGTATCGATGACAGATGCTGAATCGGTTCTTGGTAAGAGAGGTGCAGAGGAGACAGAGGTGCAAGGCAAGAATTTGGATTTGAACCTGTCACTAAAATATGGTGGATCCAGTGCAGAACTGAAGAGGGGGAGGAAGATTAGCACCGACCATGGCGGAACAAAGAAGGAGCTGCAGATGGGAGGAACGGGAGGAATAACCAAGAAAAGAGGAGCAACCGGACCAGGGGCTTCTGGTACACTGACGAGGCCACATGTGTGGACTCGTCAGGGACAATGAGTTGTATAAGCTGGAATTGTCGAGGTGCGGGAGGAACCTCGACAATTCAGGAGCTGGTGTCTATCTCCAAGTCAATGCGTCCTAGCTTAGTTTTCTTGTGTGAAACTAGACAAAATAAAAATAAAGTCCGAGGTCTTAGTAGTCGTTTAGGTCTTCGAGGTTTTGCAGGAGTGAGTAGTGAGGGTATGAGTGGAGGGCTTGCCCTCTTTTGGCATGAGAATTTGTACGTCGAAATAAAGGGTATGAATAAAACTTTTATTGATGCGTATATCCGTATGGCCCCAGATGATCCAATGTGGAGGTTAACATGTATCTATGGCGAACCAAGGGTGGAGAATCGGCACCAAGTTTGGTCCCAACTTCAGGACATGAGAGGTATGTCAGATTTACCGTGGCTTGTAATAGGTGACTTAGTGACCTCGGATCGGTAAGGATCCTAAGTCCCTGTGATTAACATGCTAGTCCCTGGATCAATAGCTAGCACTCACAGTCGATGAAATATCATGTAAAACACAAGTCTTTATTACATGAATCGAATAATCCAGAGTTTACATTATTACAACAGAAGCGATATAAATACAACTTGGAGTCATATCAATGCCACAGGCAGGTTGAGTGAAGACCCGCGATCCTAGCGCACCTTTCAACGATCTCTGAAATTCTGCACATGAAACGTGCAGCCAACAAGTTGGGTCAATACTTTGAATGTATTGGCAAATTACACCAAGGAAGGAAAGACTAACTCTACATGCAAGGCTAGTTTAGGCTTTGGAGTTCATTTGCATAAAGCTAATTTTCTTAAGTAGAGAGAAGAATGAAAGATTGCCCTACTTTGTAAACATTTGCTTGGATAAAATAAGGTCGAGTGGCACACGAGGATATTACGCACCAAGTGTCCAAACAACCAAACACTTGGATATTACGCACCAAGCGTCACTTGGATATTACACACCAAGTTTCCCAAATTCCCACCCATTAGCGATATTACGCACGCCATGGGGTTTTCAAAACTTTTGTTTTAGAAAAGAGAGAGGAAGATCCTTCAGAGGCTCCATCCTTCAGACGCTCATTGTTGTTCTGTTACCGTGAACACGGCTGATCGATCAGATTGCAATACTCTCGAGAGTTTGTGCACTTTACCCACAATACACGATCAAGTCCTTTTACAGACAAGACCATGGCGAGGCTTTCCCTTAGTAGCCCCTCTACCTTCCGGATCCAACCGTGCCCAGAATCCTCCAAATGTTGGTACCCAGGTGAGGTTTCCCACTAAGTACTAGGCCAAGACAGAGCCCATAATGTATTGTGGTTGCACTGGAAGCTTCTGAATTCTGAAACATGGCAGACTTCTTTGATTCCTAGGCGGCCGTCCTCCACCAAAATCACACTCGTTGACCCGACAACCATTCCGCCCAGAAGAAAACTTAGTTTTATTTTGAAGTGGATTTGAGAAGAAAAGTTTGCTCTAGAGAGCCTTTATACTTAGAAAAATTCTTTGTCTTTCGAACCCCCCAACGGTACTTTGTATATATAGCATAACAAGCAATACTTAGCAAAAACAGGGGTACCTATTAGGATAGGAAATCCTAAATATAGAGCTACTCATGGCATACTACAAAATCATCACACTTGCAAAATAATACTGAGGAAAAATTCTACCAGATCATCCTACACATGCACACTACAGAATTTTGAAAATCACATGCATAGAATCAAAACTGGGACAAAATTATGAACAAGTGGTGTAACTTGCCTTATGTTGATAATATGGGTGTTAGATTGTATTTCTCCGCAGCAATCGCACTCTCCGAACAATCTAATACGAGAAGGTAGTTCCAATCAAAACAATTGCAAACATAGCAAAACACAACAAGGACGATCAAAAACATGCATGATGGTTTAATAAGTCTTAATGGTTGTAGTTAGTTCTCTGAACAATACTACAACACATGATGCATGCAGGAGATCATTTAATGCAAATAGGATATCTATTATTAATACTTGATTGTCAATCTAGTGGTTTTAATAGTTCTGTTGAAACTTCTGTACTTGATTGCCTTATGCTGGGCCTGGCCGGCTGCCCGGGTAGAGAAGGTTAGGGTTTTTTTTGTTTATTCTTTTCTCCTTTTCTATTTCCTTATTTACTTTATATCTTTTTCATATGATCTCCAAATGAGTTGATTCTTGTCTCCAAAATTTTCTAAAATTCTGTAGATCATCATGGGACACTTTATTGCTTAATTGTTACTATGGACAAATCCATAGCTCAAGGGTTGTACTTAGAATGGGAAAATCCCATTTAGGGTTTTGATTTTTTTTTAGGAAATACTAAATTTTTCTTAGGGTTTATATGCAATGATGGTCATGCATGCTTAATGATTTTGAATTTTGAAATCTTGCACACCAACTCTAAAATCCATAATCAATCCATGCCCTTTTGCCTATATGGCTACTTAGGTCTTAACAAAAGAATATAAGATTTTGAATTCATGGTTGAGAGGATTTTCTATTCAAAAAGTTTCTTCTCTTTGAGAATTTTCAACAAAGTCAAATAATCAATCAAACTTATTTTTTTATTTCACATTCCAAAATTAGGAGAATTTTGGGATGTGACAGACTACCACCCTTAAAAGAAATCTCGTCCCGAGATTTGGGAAGGCTAGAAGGAAAGAAAGGTTCGGGATCCATTAGGATGCTACCACCCTTAAAAGATTGTATTTGTTAGGTTCTTCTGATGGGACGGTGTGGATTGTTGATTTGTAAGATCCATTCACACTAACATAATTCGTCGTAGCTTGATGGACAGATTGGGCTTCTTTCCTTTGGTATTTCCTTTGCCATAATCAGTCTTCCTTTTCCGAGGAAAATTTGACGAGTAATGCACTATTTCACCATAGCATGTCACCTGGCTAGAATCTTTCTTGGGCTTCTTCACGCTACTGCATCTATTACTATTACCATCGTTGTTCTTATCCTACATTCACATGTTTTGGACAATTATCAGCATAATGCCCAGGATTGTGACACTGGAAGCATAGGACTTTTGCTTAGATCCTTCCTCCTTTTTGGCAAGGACATCCCGTCTTGTGGTTCTTCATGCTCTACCTCAACATTTGGAAGCCTTGATCGTTTCCTTGAGCCAGTTTGGGGAAAATGGTCATTCCTTTCATATGTCGAGTATTGCGAAGTGATAACTTTGGGTGCGGTGTATAGAGTCTTGAATCCATCCCTTGTATTTGTCGTGTCCTCGCGGAGCTTCATGAGGTCTTGGCGCATTCCGTCTCTGACTTGTTGATTCAGTTGATGTTCCACCGGGTAGAGGTGCATTGAGCGGGGTTGTGATTGGTCCCATCGCATAGGAAGCATGTAACTTTGAGAGGTGGGACATTCTTCTGATGGGTGCCTTCCTTCACAGTAGGGGCGTTGATCATGATGCTCCCTGGTGATATGTCCTGTTTCTCCACAGATCGTGCAAGCTAAATGTTTTTGGGACTTCAACTTCTTGGGTTTTTGGTATACAAGTGACGAGACGAGATTGTGGTAGAACCTATTTAAACTCTCCTGAGGATATCATCCCTTGATGATCATTAATGGCATGTTGCATCTCCCACTAGGTTGCAGCCTCGTCTTTTAGGAATTGGGTGGCATAATGAACCATTCTGTTGACTTCAATGTTGGCATCCTTCATTCTTTCTTCAACCTGGAGCATCCACTTCTTTGCATCGGCGTGGCTCTTACGCTTGGTGGAGTTGAGTTCCTTGTCCTCCTTATTGATATGGTCCATCCGTCGAGTTGACCAAGGTTTAGAGTAGGAACGAATGGAGTATGGAAGAAGAAGAATAACCCATACAAGAAATTTTATTTAGAAAATAGGTTTTCATTAGCTATGGTAATAAACCATACAAGATAGCAAACAAATTGTCGTATCTATATTTATCGAAATCTTATTCGGGTTTGGTTCCTAATAGGTCACTTGGAATCTTCGAGGCTTCGAGTCTCCAAAAGTCTTCATGCTCTTGATAGTCTTCATGTTCTTCATAATCTTCAATCTTTCGAGTTATTTAGTTAATAACATTGACTTAAGGCCTTTGGAGTCTTTAATCTCGTAGCTTCAGTCTTGGAACATCTTTCATGGAGTTCTTCAATCTTGACTTAATCGAAACATTGAGATGATCTTCTTTGAAAAGGTAATCTTCAGAAAAGTTTCTTCTTGAAGTGTGTAGTGGTCATTTTCTAATGTTGAAGAGAAGAAACTTAAGAAATTTTAAAACCCCAAAGGTAGATGATGAGAAGTATGAGAGTTTTCTGAAATAACTTAGAAAATATTGTCCTAAGGTTTTTCCATGTCTAGGGTCACGATCTACAGTCAACTTATGCTCTGATACCATCTGTAGTGACCTCGGATCGGTAAGGATCCTAAGTCCCTGTGATTAACATGCTAGTCCCTGGATCAATAGCTAGCACTCACAGTTGATGAAATATCATGTAAAACACAAGTCTTTATTACATGAATCGAATAATCCAGAGTTTACATTATTACAACAGAAGCGATATAAATACAACTTGGAGTCATATCAATGCCACAGGCAGGTTGAGTGAAGACCCGCGATCCTAGCGCACCTTTCAACGATCTCTGAAATTCTGCACATGAAACGTGCAGCCAACAAGTTGGGTCAATACTTTGAATGTATTGGCAAATTACACCAAGGAAGGAAAGACTAACTCTACATGCAAGGCTAGTTTAGGCTTTGGAGTTCATTTGCATAAAGCTAATTTTCTTAAGTAGAGAGAAGAATGGAAGATTGCCCTACTTTGTAAACATTTGCTTGGATAAAATAAGGTCGAGTGGCACACGAGGATATTACGCACCAAGTGTCCAAACAACCAAACACTTGGATATTACGCACCAAGCGTCACTTGGATATTACACACCAAGTTTCCCAAATTCCCACCCATTAGCGATATTACGCACGCCATGGGGTTTTCAAAACTTTTGTTTTAGAAAAGAGAGAGGAAGATCCTTCAGAGGCTCCATCCTTCAGACGCTCATTGTTGTTCTGTTACCGTGAACACGGCTGATCAATCAGATTGCAATACTCTCGAGAGTTTGTGCACTTTACCCACAATCCACGATCAAGTCCTTTTACAGACAAGACCATGGCGAGGCTTTCCCTTAGTAGCCCCTCTACCTTCCGGATCCAACCGTGCCCAGAATCCTCCAAATGTTGGTACCCAGGTGAGGTTTCCCACTAAGTACTAGGCCAAGACAGAGCCCATAATGTATTGTGGTTGCACTGGAAGCTTCTGAATTCTGAAACATGGCAGACTTCTTTGATTCCTGGGCGGCTGTCCTCCACCAAAATCACACTCGTTGACCCGACAACCATTCCGCCCAGAAGAAAACTTAGTTTTATTTTGAAGTGGATTTGAGAAGAAAAGTTTGCTCTAGAGAGCCTTTATACTTAGAAAAATTCTTTGTCTTTCGAACCCCCCAACGGTACTTTGTATATATAGCATAGCAAGCAATACTTAGCAAAAACAGGGGTACCTATTAGGATAGGAAATCCTAAATATAGAGCTACTCATGGCATACTACAAAATCATCGCACTTGCAAAATAATACTGAGGAAAAATTCTACCAGATCATCCTACACATGCACACTACAGAATTTTGAAAATCACATGCATAGAATTAAAACTGGGACAAAATTATGAACAAGTGGTGTAACTTGCCTTATGTTGATAATATGGGTGTTAGATTGTATTTCTCCGCAGCAATCGCACTCTCCGAACAATCTAATACGAGAAGGTAGTTCCAATCAAAACAATTGCAAACATAGCAAAACACAACAAGGACGATCAAAAGCATGCATGATGGTTTAATAAGCCTTAATGGTTGTAATTAGTTCTCTGAACAATACTACAACACATGATGCATGCAGGAGATCATTTAATGCAAATAGGATATCTATTATTAATACTTGATTGCCAATCTAGTGGTTTTAATAGTTCTGTTGAAACTTCTGTACTAATTGCCGTAATAAATTTGTATCTAAAGTGTATTGGATAGAGGGCATTAATACGAACCAGTAGCAATTGGATTCAACTTAATCGGAGTTATAAATCTTTTATTATGATTTAAATAGTGTTTAATGGAGTTTAAATCATTTAAACAATTTCTGTTGTCTAAAAATTCAAACTAATACATATCTGTAATCTACATGATAATGTGATTCCAGAGACATATTATTCATATTTTTCTGAGTTATAAATTATTTACTATGAATTTAATACTCTAAAAGTCCATTAAAACTATTTAAATCACAACAGCAATTTTACACTGCAAAAATTTGGATCTAACAGCATTTTAATGTTTTATATGAAATTATGAATCCATAGATACTTTATTTGTATTTTTAGGATCTACAGATAATTTACTATGATTTATTATGTCTAAAAAGCTCATTAAACCAATTAATTTATTACAGTAAATATGTACTATAAAAGTTATATCTAATCTTGTATTATTGTTCTACACAATTTTATGAATCCAACCATATATTATTTATAATTTTTGGACATGTATTCAATTTTATATGAATTTTACAAGATTGGACATAATTCTGGCTATTTTAAATCAATTTCAATTATGCAGGGAATATTCCAGGGAATATGCTTTGCCACGTGGACAGTGACTGGGCGCTGACCTGGCGGTGACTGGGACGATGACACGGCGTGCTGACGAGGCGATGATGCAGCGACAACGTGGACAGCGACGTGGCGCCACACGGTTGGCCCGTACCGGTTCAAGCTTGGTCTAATCAGGGACGTCCAGATCAGATCCGACGGTGTCCGTTGAGCAGGACGTTGGCGGTGGCGATAATGGCGACGGGCAGTCGTCGATGGTGGTGGTGGTTCAGATGCCGACGGTGGGGGTTCTTCCGGTGGTTACCGGCGATGTCTAGATAGCCCACGAGATGAAGAAGAGGACGGGGGTCTCGATAGAATGCTCGGTGGCTTCCTTTGCTTCCTGTAGCGATGAGGGCGGTCGGACGGAGCAGGGCGGCGTCGGCGAGCTCCGGCGAGAAATCCCGGGCGTTTTAGTGCTCTGTACAAGGAGGAAAAACACATGGTGAAGCGGGATTGAGTGGGGGAGAAGGACCAGAGGAAAAAATAAGGCTCGGGAACAATGGGATCGAGCTCACTTCGAGCTCCTGGTAATGGCGGCGGCGGCACCGAGATCCGAATCGGCTAGGGCTATGGTTTTCGAGGTATTTTCGAAAGGGAAAAAGACTGCAGGGTCAGGGGATAAATATGCCGTGGAAAACGTGGGCGAGGGGGCACAAAATCGACGGAAATCGATCACGATTTTCTCGGGCAGTTCGGCATCGTGAAGAACACGGTCTCCTGGCGAGAGGTTGAAGGAGGCGAGGTGGGTCCCGCGTGGCAGTGAGAGGGGGAGGAAACGCGGGCTGCGGCTGGGCTTGCGATGGGCCTTTAGCGGGCGGTTGCTTGCTGCTACGCGGTAGAGAAGGGGAGCGGCTGGCTGGGCTGGGCCTGGCCGGCTGCCCGGGTAGAGAAGGTTAGGGTTTTTTTTGTTTATTCTTTTCTCCTTTTCTATTTCCTTATTTACTTTATATCTTTTTCATATGATCTCCAAATGAGTTGATTCTTGTCTCCAAAATTTTCTAAAATTCTATAGATCATCATGGGACACTTTATTGCTTAATTGTTACTATGGACAAATCCATAGCTCAAGGGTTGTACTTAGAATGGGAAAATCCCATTTAGGGTTTTGATTTTCTTTTTAGGCAATACTAAATTTTTCTTAGGGTTTATATGCAATGATGGTCATGCATGCTTAATGATTTTGAATTTTGAAATCTTGCACACCAACTCTAAAATCCATAATCAATCCATGCCCTTTTGCCTGTGGCTACTTAGGTCTTAACAAAAGAATATAAGATTTTGAATTCATGGTTGAGAGGATTTTCTATTCAAAAAGTTTCTTCTCTTTCAGAATTTTCAACAAAGTCAAACAATCAGTCAAACTTATTTTTTTATTTCACATTCCAAAAATTAGGAGAATTTTGGGATGTGACACAATATGAGCACTTTTCTATTATTCCACGCCCTGAAAATCAAATGATAGCCTTCAGAGATACACTACAGGTATGTGATCTGGTAGATCTCGGTTTTAAGGGGGTCCCTTTTACTTTTGATAATAAGATATAAGGAAATAGAAATGTGAAGGTGAGATTAGACCGTGTAGTAGCAGATTATAAATGGAGGGACTTATATGGCGACTATGAAGTTAACCATGTTGTATCACGCTGCTCTGATCATGTCATTATTGTAGTAAAAATGAAGCCTGAACAGCAGCTCCCAAGACGCAAACTGAATAGGCAATACGAAATTTTCTGGGAGCGCGCTGGGGAATTGACGGAGGTGGTGGAACAAGCTTGGGAAAGTGCTGATATACAGATGATATGTGATATGCAGGGAATTATGAAAAAGCTTAGCTCGGTGATGGCTAAACTCCAAGGCTGGAGTAAACGTAAGTTTGGTAATGTCATGCACGAGCTTGAATCTAATCGGAAAAAGTTAGAAGACCTGTTGCTGCAGAATGGAGATAGCAGTGAAATAAGACGGGTCTCAGATTACATTGATGAGTTGTTATATCGGGAGGAAATGCTGTGGCTCCAAAGGTCTCGTATAGCATGGCTCAAGGAAGGGGACCGAAATACACATTTCTTCCATCAAAAAGCTGTGTGGAGAGCTCAGAAAAACAAGGTAAGGAAATTAAAAGATGCACAAGGAGTATGGCAGGAGGTACCCTCTGAAATGGAAAGAATGACTAATTCGTTCTTCAAAGAACTGTTTGATCGTGACCCCTCTGTAGATGCACAGGAAGTCGTTCAGCTTATGGAGTGTAAGGTGACAGAGGAGATGAATTGCGACTTAACCCGGGAGTTCACTGACAACGAAATAGCTACTGCTCTTTTCCAGATAGGACCTTTGAAGGCACGGGGACCGGATGGGTTCCCAGCAAGGTTCTTCCAAAGAAATTGGGGTACTATGAAACAACAAATTATTGCAGCGGTTAAGTTATTTTTTGAGACGGGCAAGATGCCTGATGGAGTAAATGAAGCTACTATTGTTTTAATACCTAAGGTGGATCATCCAGCTGAGCTAAAAGAATTCAGACCCATAAGCTTATGTACGGTGTTGTATAAGATTGTGGCCAAATGCCTGGTTAATAGGCTAAGACCCATTTTAGGAGGGTTAGTGTCGGCAAATCAAAGTGCATTTGTCCCTGAAAGATTGATCACAGACAACGCACTCATTGCCTTTGAGTGTCTTCATTATATTGAAAATAATTCTCCTGTCTCTAATAATTATTGTGCTTACAAACTGGATTTATCAAAAGCCTATGACAGGGTGGATTGGGGTTTCTTAAGAAGTTCGATGGAAAGGTTGGATTTCTCTCACAGATGGATCAAATGGATTATGGAGTGTGTGACCACTGTGAGATATTCGGTAAAACTCAATGGAGCCCTTCTGGAATCGTTCTTGCCTACTCGTGGACTACGACAAGGTGATCCCCTATCCCCTTCCTGTTTCTATTTGTGGCTGATGGTCTCTCTGCTTTGTTACAAAAAGAAGTACAGGACAATAGGATAACTCCGGTGAAAATCTGTCGAAGAGCCCCTGGTATTTCACACTTGCTGTTCGCCGATGATAGCTTACTGTTCTTTCAGGCTGAATCTTCACAAGCTAGCCGGGTGGTACAGGTCTTGGGAAAATACAGCCAGAGTACAGGACAGTTAATAAATCCGGCCAAATGCTCCATTTACTTTGGGCCTGCGTGCAATGAGGAAGTTAAAGAAGAGGTGAAAAGTATTCTACAGGTGTCAGTAGAGAACTTTGAGACTAAATATTTGGGCCTTCCTACACCAGAAGGAAGAATGTCTAAAAATAAATTCCAAAGCCTCCAAGGTAAGTTGGCTAAGAGATTAATGCAAGGCGAAAACCATATGGCTCAAGGTGGAAGAGAGGTGCGGATTAAAGCTGTTGCGCAAGCCTTGCCTACCTATGTTATGGGAGTGTACAAGTTGCCTTTAGGTCCGTGCGATGATCTAACCAAAATAATTAGGGATTTTTGGTGGGGATCAGTGGAAGGAAAAAGAAAAACCCATTGGGTGGCTTGGGATGTCATGCTTAAACCAAAGTCAAGAGGCGGGATGGGATTTAAGGATATGAGAATGTTTAACCAATCACTCCTAGCACGCCAGGCTTGGCGGTTAATTAAGAATCCAGAGTCCCTATATAGCCAGCTACTACGAGCAAAATATTATCCGAATGGTAATCTGGTTGATACAGTGTTCACAGGGAATGCCTCGCCAACGTGGCGGGCTATTGAATATGGCCTAGAATTGGTGAAAAAAAGAATTATTTGGCGGATTGGCAATAGCGCTAAGGTACGTATATGGCGAGATCCATGGATACCCCGGAAGGAATATTTTAAAGTCATCTCTCCAAAACGAAGATGCAGATTAAAGTGGGTTTCAGATTTATTGAATCCAGATGGATCGTGGAACATGCAGCTGCTGAATAGATACTTTCTACCTGTTGATATTGACTGTATAATTAAAATTCGACCATCAAGAAGGAATGATGAGGATTTCATTGCGTGGCAGCCAGATAGCAAGGGTATTTTTACTGTCAAGAGTGCCTATGGGGTGGGTATGGAAGAACAATTCAGGCAATCTGACCTGGGAAATACAAGTAGCCGGCCTGATGGTACTAACACGACGTGGCAGTTGATCTGGCAAAGTACAGTACCACCAAAGATGCGCACATTTGCATGGAGAGTGGCTAAAAATGGTTTAGCAACACAACCGAATATGGCTAGGAGGAAAATGGAGACGATGGCCACATGTAAAATATGTGGGCAAGAAGACGAAGACACGTTCCATGCATTGGTTACTTGCCCACATGCAAAAGGCCTATGGCACAATATGAGGAAATGCTGGGATTTGCCAGGAGATCACGTGCTACAGAATACAGAAAAGGATTGGATCCTAGTACTTTTGGCCAAATTGAATGAGGTTCAGAGGATGATGACAATGATGGTGTTGTGGCGTGCTTGGCATGTGCATAATGAGATAACACATGAAAAGCCGGCGCCGCCTGTTGAAGCCTCAAAGCGATTCTTATGCAGCTATGTTGATACTCTGCTGATGATCAAACATGCCCCGATGGCGGATGTATGCAAGGGGAAAACAGTGATTTCTTATGTTGGACAAGTTGATAAGAAAGAAGGAGTAAAAACAGGAAAACAGAGACAGAAATGGGAACGTCCACCTAGAGGAAGACTGAAATTGAACGTAGATGGAAGCTATGTGGAGGAAAGTGGCGAGGCAGGCGCTGGTATGGTTCTAAGGGACCACAATGGAGAAGTAATTTTCTCAGCCTGTCGCAGTATTGAGAATTGTTCGTCGGCACTGGAGACGGAACTTGCGGCGTGTGATGAAGGACTGAAGCTCGCCCTTGCTTGGTCGATGGAACCGCTTGTTCTTGAAGTGGATTGTGCAAATGCAGTCAAGATGTTGTCGGCACAAAATCAGGACCAATCTTCTTTAGTCCATCTAGTTAATAGTGTTAAAGAGAGCGTAGCAGAAAGAGATGTTATAGTTACAAAGATTGGTAGAGATCAAAATGCTGCTAGTCATCTTATGGCACAAATAGGTAGACAGGAGCATCGCACCCAGTTTTGGATTAGGGGTGCTCCTGAGGTTGTGTTGAACACCATTTGTAAGGAGCGTGATACTCTTTTAAGTTAATGGAATGTCCTTTCCCGCAAAAAAAAGGTAAGCGATGCCTAGAGACACCACCACCGCTGTGGGCGAAAGGCCAAGTGTTTTTCCCGAATTTCCCACTCCGACCTAAGCATCCGTCCATCACAGATCTATAGCCCTCCGGATGGAGGCAAGATTTGGGGAGGAAGGTGAGGAGAGAGCAAGAGGTGAAGGCTCCAGTCATGTCAAACACGGGCATCTTCTAACCCCAAGCGTTGCGCCACCTCCCGCCACCTCCACTCTTCCCACGCGGCCAAGTAGGACATCCAGCATCCCGCAGATGCCACTCAGCCGTAGAGTAGACACCGCCCATCAAACCCAAGGCGCTGCCCCCGCATCCAAACTCTCCAAACCATCTACCTAAGATAACCGAAGAACATATTGGGTTCGCAGCATAGAAAACATTTTTTTCCTACGATGTGAATAACTAAGCACCAAGATCTATCTACCTAGATACAATCAACGGGTGGATATATATCCATAGAGAACATACCCTTGAAGAGTGACAAAGCGTTACGAGGTTGTACTCGTGGATGATATAGTCGTACACTTGCCGATCTCAAGATCGTGATGAAGTCCAGCGAGTCCAGCAAGTCCAGCAGGTCCAGCACCAGCAAGTCCAGCACCGCAAAGCAACGATGCGTCCGTGATCGCAAACACGTCTGGTACCCCGACAACCTCCGAGTCCTCGCTCCAGCAAAGCAGCAGAAGCAGCAAATCCTTCTAGAAAAAGCCACCGGGAACATGTATCGCGCTAATCTGAGACCATAGGGATTTGCTAGAGGGGAAGAGAACCTTCGCGGGGAGGTGGTGCAAGAGGAGAGGAGCCATGGGGCTCCTTTTATAGGGGGTGGGGCACAACCCCATGGCCATGGCTGGCCGGCCATGGTGGGTGCCCCCACCTCTCCCTCATTCATGTGGGTGGAGCTTCCACTAAGCTCACTCACATAAATTTCAACTCCACTCACTTGCATTTAATGTCCACTAAATTACATGCATTTTCTTTTTAAATAAAACATTTTTATTTATTTTATTCAGAATTTTGTTAATTACTTTAATTAACAAACATTCACATAAAACCCCTTGCAACATTTAGATATCACATGCAGAACCAATTTCAGCAATTTCACCAGAAACAATTTGGGTGTCCATCGAAACAATTCCAGCGCTTTTATAATCTTTCTCTAGTATCTTATTTGCTCCAAATATTGTCGGTGTCCCCTAAGTCTGTCACCCTATGGTTCGTGAATAATGCAGACATGATCGAGACCCCTCTCCGATCAATAATCAGCAGCGGGACCTGGAGATCCGTACTGACTCCCACACATTCAATGATGACTCTAGTGATCGTGTGAACCTTTAACGTCGTAACTAAATCCCTTTGTCTCGCGATATATTACATGTCCGAGATTCGATCATCGGTATTTCCATACCTAGTTTGATCTCGTTACTGACATGCACTTTTTTCTCGTTCTCGTGATATAATATGCTACTGATCACATCACTTGCTTGCAAGCTATCTCAATGTGATATCACCGAGAGGGCCTAGAGTATTATCTATCCGTCATCGGGATGGAAAACTCCCACTCTTGATCTATGAGCCTCTACATAACACCTTAGGAGTATCTGAGCCCATATTTATCACCCTGTTACGGTGTGACATTTGATGTTATCAAGTTACTCTTCCAGTGTTAGTGATTGACATGATCTCATGGTCGAAGGACTAGAATTACTTCGTATGCTGTTATAGCAATTTAATCATAATGACTTTGATCGTATTGCTATACTTCGGATGAATGTTTATCTCATCATTCCACCAATATCGTGACCTTGTTATTAACAACATTCAATGTCTATGATCAGGAAACATTGATCATCTTGTTAATCAACGAGCTAGTTTATATGAGAGGCATAACTAGAAACTCTTTATTTGTTTATTGAACACACATGTATTAACGTTTCCAATTAATACAATTATAGGATGCAAAATAAAAATTTATCATAAACATGGAATAAGATAATAACCACTTTATTATTGCCTCTCGGACATATTCCCTTCAGTCTCCCACTTGCACTAGAGTCAATAATCTAGTTTGAAAAACTTGCGCATTCAACACTTATGGCTTTCTGGTGTTGTATATACGCGTTGCTAGTGGTTAACATAATCTCCGGATCTGATATTTGCAGGTCCGCATGTATTTGCATGTGTTTGTGTCTCTACGCATCACTCATTCTCTAATGAGATGGCATTGTATAAATTTAGTCCTTTGGTGAGACCTTTAGTTCCTTTGGGTTAAAACATGCTGATATAATTGCCGCACAATATATCTTCATAGTATTAGCCCACTATGAACTACACGTAGTTTGATAACAAACTACTTAACCAAATGCCCTTCCTTTGCTGCTACTATAGCAGTCATATACTTAGTTTTTTGTTGTAGTATCTGTCACAATGTATCAACTTTGGAACTCATCCAGATCCATCATAGAACCTCCTTTCCATTACATTGTGCCACCCATAGTTTAAATTGAGATAAATTTAATTTGTATCTTGTGACAAACTAGTATCAATTTAACATTTTACAATGAACTACGTTTAACTATTTATCACTTATACATGATATATTCTTAGTTCTTCCAAAGCTTATCAGAATATCTTTACTATCGTCCAATGATCATCTTATGAATCATTATGGTATATGCTCACAATATTTAGAGCATAGGACATATCTGGATATGTACATATCACAGTATTATTGATCAAAATATCCATTTAATTTCACTCACCAAGTGTTAATACACTTGAATCTTGATTCAATCATTTCCATGTGGTAAGAACCTTTCTTGTCATTTCCATATTGAACTCTTTCAATATCTCATATATGTACGTCTAGCACAACCATATTAGCGCCTCACTCTATCCATATAGACATTGCTGCCAAATGTTCTAGTTTTACCCAAGTCTTTCATCGAAATCCAATTTTCATGAAATTCTTAACCCATGTCAATAAAAGATACATCATTTCCAATCAACAACATGTCCTCTACATAATGTATTAGAAATTTGTCTCAGTGCTCCTACTTAATTTCTTGCAAATTCAAGCATCTTCATCATCTCCAATAAAATTAAACATTTTAACAGTTTTATCATGGTGGAGATTCCAACTCCGCTATGCTTACTTCAACCATTGAAGTTTGCATGCTCTCTTAGCATCCTTTGAATTAACAAAACCCTTCTGATCATGTCATATACACGTCCTAGGTAATCATTTTATTAGAAGAACTTCGTTTTGTTTGTTCAACTACCATATACCAAATTATATTTAGGGGTTACTACATTAATCCGTCAAGACTAAATATCGCTATGAAATATCAAATCTTGTCATAGTTAACTCTTTGAACATTGTAGTAAACTTTTTTTCGATATATCGACTATTTCATAGATGTTAAACATCCATGTATATTTCTATATAGATCCAAACACGACCGATAGGCTTCATGCTTTTCCGGAGGGTCTTCCAAGTTCAAAAACTTGATTTCTCGTGTATGGATACTATCACGAATTTTATGACTTATGGTCACTTGATGGAGCCAGGGGCCATCATCGCTTCTTTGCATGCAGTCGGTTCATCATTGTCAAAACAATAATGACTTGTTTATCAAATCTCGCTAATTGATTGTTACCCAACGCATACGATTCACATAGGAATTTTAATCTCCAAGATCACAACCTTTGTAATCATGTGAGCCATGAGCATTGTGGCCGCTACCGGGACACTTTCCGGCACTGCACTACTTAGCATATATAGCTAAGGTTCAATAACCTTATCAAAGTTCTATTGTCCTCCCACTTAACTTTTCGCAAAAAAATCCTTCTCAAGAAACTTCACGTTCCAAGTGACAAACTCTTTTGTCCTCGGTATTATGGAGAAATACCCAACATTTTTTTTGGAATAACCTACAAATATGTGCTTATCCGACTTTGGTTGTAAACATTTTTGAAAGGGCATGTATGCCCCCATATGTGGTTTTGGTAATTAATGACAATCCCTATGGACTAATGGGCAAATTGAGTTTCACGTGTAGGCTTGTCCATTGGCATCGCTTGGACCATGTGTTGGTTTCAAGGATGAAAAAGAAGAAGCATCGTCCAAGGGCTTTGTGCCTATTGGAATCAAGTAGAAGAAGAAGTAGATCAAGTATGTCTTGAAGAAGAAGATGGAGTTCTGCATGGCTATCTTCAAGACAACATCAAGAATTGAAGTGCAAGCTCAAGATGCATCATTTCTAGAAGATATCATGCTTGAAGCTTGCCATCCTCGGCAATCATGGAATGATGAAGACAAGTTCAAAGAAGAGGCTTCCCTATGGAGTATGGGGGAGCATTTCTCAAGTCTTCATGAAGCAAGAGCAATCAAGAAAGGTGTTCCATCTTGAAGGTGACAAGGTCGTCTACATCAAGCTCAAGTGGGATGCTCAAGGCAAAGGTATGATCTTGATAGGGTTTCTATTTTACCGGTCTCTTATAGTGTTGGGAGACCGGGTTTAGGATAGATAGCCATACTATCAAAAGGGGCTCTCGAGTGGGTGACTCGTTCATATCTTTCGGAGAGAGCTTAAACCTTTGCATAAATTGCATCATCTTTCTTGGTTGTTGTTTGGTTCTTGTCCATGTGAGGATCTATAGCTTGTGTTTATATTCATAACAAGCTCTAGTTCATCAAAAACAGATTTCCCTTGCATATCTTATTGGGTTTTTCATCTTGCGGGTTTTTCCAGCTCCACACCTTGGAGGTATCTCACATATATATTCATGGTATTTTATCCCTTGGTGATACCCAATATTTCGTCTTTTTGTTAGATTCTACACGTTGTTATATTTCCAACAAAACTGGTTTCATCTCATTTGGAGTTCAGATGCAAAAGTTGTGGCAGTTTTGGTTCTGGAGTTTCTGCCTGACCGGTAGTTCCGCCGGGCCACCGGTAGTACCGTCAAGGCATTTTTGCCGCCGATAGTACCGGTGTTAATTCCGGCTCAAATTCTGGTATCCCCGATTTTGCGTAAGTATGCTCTCTATTTTGGTCGCATATATTTGTCGGAACTTCGACCGGAATTTCCCGCGGTAGTTCCGGCCTGATTTTTTCTGTTTCCGTGTCGCCGTTTTCTGACTGTTGGCTGAGTGCCGGCGATAGTTCCACCTGCCCGGCGGTAGTATCGTACTTGTTTTTTATGTTTGTTCGCTTTGTTGTTTTCGGACCGTTAGCCGGGTGCCACCGGTAGTACCGGACATCCATCAGTACTACCGGTTAGGGTCATAAATGGCCCAATGGCCAGATCTGGGAGCCCTTTAAAAGGGGCTCCTCATCCCCTTTGTGGGGTTAGCTCTTTTGGATAGTTTTTTACACTCTCTCTCTCCTCCATTTTTGACCTTGAAGAGCTTGCCCTCTCCCCTTACCCCTCCTATGATTCTTGCTTATTTTTGAGGGATTTGAGAGAAGAGATCTAGATCTACAAGCCCCACCAAACCAAATCCCTTCTTTGTGAAGGAATCCTTGGGATCTACATCTTGGAGAGTTTTGTGTTCTCCTCTTGTGTTCTTCCTCCCTTATTCCCCCAATAGGTTTTGTAGCTTTGGTGGAATATGAGAGTGAAGAATTTGCCTCTTGCATTTGGTTCATAGGTTTGAGTTCTCCTCGGAGATTCAACGAGTTCAAGCCCTTGGGCTTGTTTCTCTTGGGTTCTTGGAACCCTAGACGGTTGTGTGGAGTGGTGGTGTGTTCTTGGGGCCTCCAACTGAGTTGTGGAGATTCCCCAAGCTCATTGGCCTATTGTTGCATTATGGAGCCTTTGTGGCGTTTCTTAGGAGCCCTCCAATTGAGTTGTGGAGTTTGCCCCAAGCCTTGTACGGGTTCGGTGATAGCCCTCCAGTGTCCCATAGTGGAACGTGAGTAGGCCTTTGTGGCGAGCTCACGGGAGAATAGGGTGAGCCTTTTGTGGTATTAGTAGGTTGCGTTCCTTCGCATCTTGGGGTGAGGCCTTGTGTGGCATTGGGTGAGTATCGAGCCACCACACCTCGAGGTGAGCCACTTGTGGCGTTCGAAGTACATTGCGCCCCCGCACCTCTCCAACAGAGGCATAACATCTTTGGAAGTGAACTTCGGGAAACAAATCATCGTATCCGCGTCCATCGGTTATATCTCAACCAATCCCTTTACATATGCAATTTACATTGTGATAACCTTTGTGCTTGAAGTATTATATCTTTCTATCACCTTGTTGCTTGTCTTGCTTAGCATAGGTTGTCGATGCACTTAGTGAACCTAGTGAATATTGGTTTCATCTCATTTGGAGTTCGGATGCAAAAGTTGTGGCAGTTTTGGTTCTAGAGTTTCTGCCTAACCGGTAGTTCCGGCGGGCCACCGGTAGTACCGTCAGGGCATTTTTGCCGCCGGTAGTACCGGTGTTAATTCCGGCTCAAATTCTGGTAACCCCGATTTCTCTTAAGTATGCTCTCTGTTTTGGTTGCATATATTTGTTAGAACTTCGACCGGAATTTCCGGCGGTAGTTCCGGCCCGATTTTTTGTTTCCGCGTCGCCGTTTTCTGACCGTTGGCTGAGTGCCAGCAGTAGTTCTGCCTGCCTGACGGTAGTATCGTACTTGTTTTTATGTTCGTTCGCTTTGCTGTTTTTGGACCGTTAGTCGGGTGCCACCGGTAGTACCGGACATCCATCGGTACTATCGGTTAGGGTCGTAAATGGCCCAACGGCCTGATCTGGGAGCCCTTTAAAAGGGGTCCTCATTCCCTTCGTGGGGTTAGCTCTTTTGGATAGTTTTTCACACTCTCTCTCCTCCATTGTTGACCTTGAAGAGCTTGCCCTCTCCCCTTACCCCTCCTATGATTCTTGCATCTTTTTGAGGGATTTGAGAGAGGAGATCTAGATCTACAAGCCCCACCAAACCAAATCCCTTCTTTGTGAAGGAATCCTTGGGATCTACATCTTGGAGAGTTTTGAGTTCTCCTCTTGTGTTCTTCCTGTTGGGTCCGCAGCATAGAAAACAAAAAAATTCCTACGATGAGAACTATACGCCAAGATCTATCTACTAGATACAGAGCAACGGGTGGATATACATCCATGGAGAACTTACCCTCGAAGACAACGAGTTTTGTTAACGAGTAGGAACTCGTGGTTGATGTAGTCGTACACCTGCCGATCTCGAGATCGTGTGGAAGTCCGAGCGCCGCAAATCAGCAGCGCATCCGTCCTCGTACACACGTTCAAGCCACCGGACAACCTCCACCTCCTCGCTCCAGCGAATCAGCGGAAGCAGCAACTCCTTCCAGACGCAAGGCCACCAGGAACATGTATCTCGCTAATCCGAGACCATGGGGGAATATCTAGAGGGGGAGAGAGATCCTTCACGAGGAGGTGTAGTTTGTGAGAGGGGAGAGGGGGGCTTTATATAGGAGGGAGGGAGACCCCTCCCCTCCCATAGCCGGCGCATGAGGGGGGGACTCCTCCCCTCCTTCATTCATGTGGTGAACCTCCACTCACATAAACATGGCCTCCACCCAAAATCCCACTCACATGTATTTAATTTCCACCAAATTAAATGCAACTATAAATTAATAAAACTCTTTTATTTATTTTATTCAGAATTTTTTCAATTACTTTAATTAACAAACATTCACATAAAACCCCTTGCAATATTTCAATATCACATGCAGAACCACTTTCTGCAATTTCACCCGAAACAATTCTGGTTTCTATCGAAACAATTCCTGTTTCTATCGAAACATTTCCTGCGCTTTGCAAACCTTTTGTCTAGAGCATATGTGCTCCTAAATGGTGTCCGACAACCCTTAAGTGTGTCACCCTACAGTTCGCCAATAATGCAGACATGATTGAGACTCCTCTCAGATCAATAATCAGAAGCGGGACCTGGAGATCCATACTGACTCCTGCATATTCAACGATGACTTATGTGATCGTGAGAACCTTTAACGTCAGCAATTTAATCCCTTTGTCTCATGATATAATACATGTCCGAGATTCGATCATCGGTATCCAAATACCTAGTTTGATCTCGTTACCGACATGCACTCTTTTCTCGTTCCCGTGATATAACATTCTAGTGATCACATCACTTGCTTGCAAGCTATCTTAATGTGATATCACCGAGAGGGCCCAGAGTATATCTATCCGTCATCGGGATTGACAAATTCCACTCTTGATCCATGAGCCTCAACATAACACATTCATAGCACTGAACCCACCTTTATGGTCACCCTGTTATGGTGTGACGTTTGATGTTATCAAGATACTCTTCCGGTGTTAGCAATTAACATGATCTCATGGTCTAAGGACTAAGACTACTTTGTATGATGTTATAGCAATATAAACATAATGACTTGATCGTAATGCTATACTTCGGATGAATGTTCATCACATTATTTCACAAATGATGTGATCTTGTTATTAACAACATCCAATGTCCATGATCAGGAAACCTTGATCATCTTGTTAATCAACAAGCTAGTCTATAAGAGAGGCATAACTAGGAACCCTTTTGTTTATTAAACACACATGTATTGATGTTTCCTATCAATACAATTATAGCATGCAAAATAAACATCTATCATATACAAGGAATACATAATAACAACTTTATTATTGCCTCTCAGGGCATATTTCCTTTAGTCTCCCACTTGCACTAGAGACAATAATCTAGTTTATATAGTGATAAATCTAACACCCATGGAGTTCTGGTGTTGATCATGTTTATCCCTAGGGAGTACTTTAGTCAACTGATCTGCTACATTCAGGTCTGTGTGCACTTTACAAATCTTTATATCTCCATCCTTGACATGCTCGCGGATCGAGTGAAACCGGCGCTTAATATGCTTGGAATTCTTGTGAGACCTTGGTTCCTTGGCGTTGGCTATGGCTCCATTATTGTCACAATAGATCACCATTGGGTCCAACGCACTAGGAACCACACCTAGTTCCGTTATGAATTCCTTCATCCAAACCGCTTCCTGTGCCGCTTCTGAAGCAGCAACATATTCCGCCTCCGTCGTTGATCCAGCCACCACAGGTTGTTTGGAGCTCCTCCAAGTAACCGTTGCTCCGTTCAAGAGAAATACGTATCCGGATTGAGACTTAGAGTCATCCGGATCAGTGTCAAAGCTAGCATCGACATAACACTTAGCGACTAGCTCTTCTTCACCTCCGTATACAAGAAACATATCCTTAGTTCTTCTCAAGTACTTAAGGATATTTTTGACCGCTATCCAGTGTTCCGAACCTGGATCAGATTGGTACCTACTAGTCAAACTAATAGCATGTGCCAGATCCGGTCTTATACATAGCATGGCATACATTATAGAGCCTATGGCTGAGGCATAGGGGATCTTATCCATTATCTCTCTTTCTTTCGCCGTAGCCGGACTTTGAGTCTTACTCAATGTCTTGCCTTGCAACATAGGTAAGTACCCCTTCTTACTTCTGTCCATATTAAACTTCTTTAATATCTTATCAAGGTATGTACTCTGCGATAGCCCAATTAGGCGTCTTGATCTATCTCTATAGATTTTAATGCCTAATATATATGAAGCTTCACCAAGGTCCTTCATCGAAAATTTGCTGTTTAGATAACTTTTAACACTGTTTAAAAGATCTATATCATTACCAATCAATAATATGTCATCCACATATAATATCAGAAATGCCACATTTCTCCCACTCACTTTCTTGTAAATACAAGCCTCTCCATAAGTTTGTACAAATCCAAACTCTTTGATCACCTCATCAAAGCGGAGATTCCAACTCCGGGATGCTTGCTTCAGTCCATAGATGGATCGCTGAAGTTTGCACACCTTATCAACATCCTTAGGATCGAAAAAACCCTTAGGTTGTATCATACACAACTCTTCTTCAATATTACCATTGAGGAACGCAGTTTTGACATCCATCTGCCATATTTCATAATCGAAATATGCAGCAATTGCTAACATAATCCTAACCGACTTAAGCATCGCTACGGGAGAGAATGTCTCATCGTAGTCAACTCCTTGAATTTGTCGAAACCCCTTTGCGACAAGTCGAGCCTTATAGATGGTTACATTACCATCAGCATCAGTTTTTCTTTTGAAAATCCATTTATTCTCAACGGCCTTTCAATCGTGAGGTAAGTCCACCAAGGTCCAAACCTGGTTTTCGTACATGGATTCCATCTCGGATTTCATGGCTTCTAGCCATTTGTTGGAATCAAGGCTCATCATCGCTTCTTCATACGTCGCAGGGTCATCTATTTCATCAATCATGAAATTCATAATAGGATTGCCGTACAGTTCAGGAGCTGTACGTGTCCTGCTTGACCTATGAGGTTCGGTAGTGTCCTCTTTCGGAGTTTCATGATCAATATCATTAGCTCTCTCTTCATTAGGTGAAGTCAACTTCGAAACAACTTCTGGTGCTGCGCTACTCGCCATTTCATGAAGAGAAGGTTCAATAACCTCTTCGAGTTCTACCTTCCGACTACTCACACCTTTCGCGAGAAACTCCTTCTCAAGAAAGGATCCATTCTTGGCAACAAAGACCTTTCCCTCGGATCTATGATAGAAGGTATACCCAATCGTTTCCTTAGGTTATCCTATGAAGACGCATTTTTTCCGCTTTGGGTTCGAGTTTATCTGGTTGAAGTTTCTTCACATAAACATCACATCCCCAAACTTTAAGAAATGACAGCTTAGGTTTGTTTTCAAACCATATTTCATACGGTGTCTTTTCAACGGATTTAGATGGTGCCCTAATTAAAGTGAATGCAGCGGTTTCTAGTGCATAACCCCAAAATGACAGTGGCAAGTCAGTCAGAGACATCATAGATCGAACCATATCCAATAAAGTACGATTACGACGTTCTGACACACCATTACGTTGTGGTGTTCCGGCAGGCGTGAGTTGTGAAACTATTCCACAGTCTTTCATATGTGTGCTAAACTCGTAACTAAGATACTCTCCTCCATGGTCTTACCGCAGAAATTTGATCTTTCTATTACGATGATTTTCCACTTTATTCTGAAATTCTTTGAACTTTCAAAGGTTTCAGACTTATGTTTCATCAAATAGATATACCCGTATCTACTCAAATCATCCGTGAAAGTAACAAAATAACGATATCCACCTTGCGTTGACACACTCATTGGTCCACACACATCAGTATGTATGATTTTCAATAAATCTGTCGCCCGTTCCATTGAACCGGAAAACGGCGTTCTAGTCATCTTGCCCATAAGGCATGGTTCACATGTACCAAATGATTCAAAATCAAGTGATTCCAAAAGTCCATCAGAATGGAGTTTCTTCATGCGTTTAACACCAATATGACCTAGACGGCAATGCCACATATATGTAGATATATCATTATCAAGTTTAATCCTTTTAGCATCAGCATTATGAATATGCGTAATACTACTATCGAGATCCAACAGAAATAAACCATTCAACATAGGTACATGACCATAAAAGATATTATTCATATAAATCAAACAACCATTGTTTTCAGACTTAAACGAATAACCACTTTGCATCAAACACGATCCGGATACAATGTTCATGCTCAGTGCAGGCACCAAATAACAATTATTCAGGTTTATAACTAATCCCGACGGCATATGGAGAGGCAGCGTTCCGACGACGATCACATCAACTCTTGATCCATTGCCGACCCGCATCGTGACCTCATCCCTTGCTAGTTGTCGCTTGTTCCGCAGCCCCTGAACCGAGTTACATATATTAGCAACCAATCCTGTATCAAATACCCAGGTGCTACTCCGAGTACTAGTCAAGTACACATCAATAACATGTATATCACATATACCTTTGTTTGCCTTGCCGGCCTTCTTGTCTGCCAAATACTTGGGGCAGTTGCGCTTCCAATGGCCAGTCCCCTTGCAATAGTAGCACTCGGTGTCAGACTTAGGGCCAACTCGGGGTTTCTTTTCAGGCGCGGCAATAGATTTGCCGCCCTTCTTTCCCTTCTGCCTGCCCTTCTTGTCCTTCTTGAAACCGGTGGTCTTATTGATCATCAACACTTGATGTTCTTTCCTAATATCCACTTGTGCAGTCTTAAGCATTGACAGAAGCTCGGGAAGAGACTTCTTCATGCCCTGCATATTATAGTTCATCACGAAGCTCTTGTAGCTAGGTGACAGAGATTGGAGAACACGATGTATGCCTAAGTCAATGGGAATCGTTATTCCCAAGGACACAAGCTTATCGGCGTACCCAGACATTTTGAGTACGTGCTCACTAACGGAGCTGTTCTCTTCCATCATGCAGCTAAAGAACTTTTCAGAAGCATTATAACTCTCTACGGCAGCATGGGTATCAAAAATTATTTCCAATTCTCCCATGGTATCAAAGGCATTGCCATTTTCGAAACATTTTCGAAGTTCTGGCTCTAGCCCATACAGTATGCCTCAATGAACTAAGTTGTGGTCCTCCTGACGAGTTATATAGACATTCTTTTCCTTGTCAGGGGAATCAGGAGATGGTGGGGGGCCTAGCGGCGCCTCTAGCACATATTGCTTTTGTGCAGCAGTGAGGAGAATCCTCAAATTCATAACCCAGTTGGTGAAGTTGCTACCATTCGCAGCAAGCTTCTCTTTCTCCATGAACACATTGAAATTAAAAGCAGGTGGTGCCATCTACAACAGAATTTGTAAAATATATTTAGACTAAGTTTATGATAGATTGAGTTCAACTAATCCAAATTACTAATGAACTCCCACTCAAAAACGACACCCCTCGTGTCCTTTTGGTGATTACATGAACCAAATCCACTACACCAAGTCCGATCATCACATGAGTCGGTGTAGCTTCAAAGGAGAGCATCTATATGGGCATCATATCAACTATATGACTCATGCTTAACCTTTCGGTCCGTGTTCCGAGGCCATGTCTGTACATGCTAGGCTTGTCAAGTAAGAACCTTAGTATTCACGTGTGTAAAACTGTCTTACACCCGTTGTATGAAAGCGTAGAGTCGAGAACACCCGATCATCACGTGATGCCTCAAAACACGATCCACAAAACGGTGCATACTTAAGGAAGAACACATTTTATCTTGATATCTAAATGAGGGATCATCTTATAATGCTACCAAAAGCACCAAACTAGCAATATAAGATGCTAACATCTAATGTGTGAAGTGAGGTGATATGGTCCATGCATTTGATCTCCATCATTTGCATCGTGGTATGATCTCTATCATTCCTTTGTGTGTAAGGCCAAGGTCTATGGAACTTACATGTTAAGTGAGTTGTAAGAGTATCTATCATACATCTACTTACAACAATACCATATACAGACACTAGCCCAGCAACGATCTAAACTAGACGCCTCTAATTTATCAATTGCAAGTTTTACGTGGCTTAGGGCTTTCGGAGATAGAACCAGTCTTACCTACGAACATGAACCACAACGAGTATAACCAAGTTATTAGCAACTCGTTGTAAATCAGATATTGACTATAGTAGGAGAGACAGACACCCGCTAGCCACTTATGCAAAACTAGTTGCATGTCAGTCGTGGAACCGGTCTCATGTACGATGACATGTAAGGTTGGTCCGGGCCGCTTCATCCCACTATGCCACCAATATCCAAAGTACATAGAAGATGCAATAACATGATCATCATCGCCCACATATAAACATATGTGTACTACCCGTGCAAAGCACCTACGCATAGATCAGGCTCTGATACCACCATTGGGTCCGCAGCATAGAAAACAAAAAATTTCCTATGATGAGAACTATACGCCAAGATCTATCTACTAGATACAGAGCAACGGGTGGACATACATCCATGGAGAACTTACCCTCGAAGACAACGAGTTTTGTTAATGAGTAGGAACTCGTGGTTGATGTAGTCATACGCTTGCCGATCTCAAGATCGTGTGGAAGTCCGAGCGCCGCAAATCAGCAGCGCATCCGTCCTCGCACACACGTTCAAGCCACCGGACAACCTCCACCTCCTCGCTCCAGCAAATCAGCAGAAGCAGCAACTCCTTCCAGATGCAAGGCCACTGGGAACATGTATCTCGCTAATTCGAGACCATGGGGGAATATCTAGAGGGGGAGAGAGATCCTTCATGAGGAGGTGTAGTTTGTGAGAGGAGAGAGAGGGGGGATTTATATAGGAGGGAGGGAGACCCCTCCCCTCCCATAGCCGGCGCATGAGGGGGGGGACTCCTCCCCTCCTTCATTCATGTGGTGAACCTCCACTCACATAAACATGGCCTCCACCCAAAATCCCACTCACATGTATTTAATTTCCACCAAATTAAATGCAACTCTCAATTAATAAAACTCTTTTATTTATTTTATTCAAAATTTTGTTAATTACTTTAATTAACAAACATTCACATAAAACCCCTTGCAACATTTCAATATCACATGCAGAACCACTTTCTGCAATTTCACCCGAAACAATTCTGGTTTCTATCGAAACAATTCCTGTTTCTATCGAAACATTTCCTGCGCTTTGCAAACCCTTATTCCCCCAATAGCTTTTGTAGCTTTGGTGGAATTTGAGAGTGAAGAACTTGCATCTTGCATTTGGTGCATAGGTTTGAGTTCTCCTCGGAGATTCGGCGAGTTCAAGCCCTTGGGCTTGTTTCTCTTGGGTTCTTGGAACCCTAGACGGTTGTGTGGAGTGGTGGTGTGTTCTTGGGGCCTCCAATTGAGTTGTGGAGATTCCCCAAGCTAATTGGCCTATTGTGGCATTGTGGAGCCTTTGTGGCGTTTCTTGGGAGCCCTCCAATTGAGTTGTGGAGTTTGCCTCAAGCCTTGTACGGGTTCGGTGACCGCCCTCAAGTGTCCCATAGTGGAACGTCGGCAGGCCTTTGTGGCGAGCTCACGGAAGAATAGGGTGAGCCTTTTGTGGCGTTAGTAGGTTGCGTGCCCTCACATCTTGGTTTGAGGCCTTGTGTGGCGTTGGGTGAATATCGAGCCAGGACACCTCGAGGTGAGCCACTTGTGGCGTTCGAAGTACATTGCGCCCCCGCATCTCTCCAACAGAGACATAGCTTCTTTGGAAGTGAACTTCGGGAAACAAATCATCGTATCCACATCTATCGGTTATCTCTTAACCGAGCCCTTTACTTATGCAATTTACATTGTGATAGCCTTCGTGCTTGAAGTATTATATCTTTCTATCACCTTGTTGCTTGTCTTGCTTAGCATAGGTTGTCGGTGCACTTAGTGAACCTAGTGAATATTGGGTTCATCTCACCTGGAGTTTGGATGCAAAAGTTGTGGCAGTTTTGGTTCTAGAGTTTCTGCCTCACCGGTAGTTCCGGCGGGCCACTGGTAGTACCGTCAGGGCATTTTTGCTGCCGGTAGTACCGGTGTTAGTTCCGGCTCAAATTCTGGTACCCCCGATTTCGCTTAAGTATGCTCTCTGTTTTGGTCGCATATATTTGTCGGAACTTCGACCGGAATTTCTGGCAGTAGTTCCGGCCTGATTTTTTCTGTTTCCGTGTCGCCGTTTTCTGACTGTTGGCTGAGTGCCAGCGGTAGTTCCGCCTGCCCGGCGGTAGTACCGTACTTGTTTTTACGTTCGTTCGCTTTGCTGTTTTCGGACCATTAGCCGGGTGCCAGCGATAGTACCGGACATCCATTGGTACTACCGGTTAGGGTTGTAAATGGCCCAACAGCCAGATCTGGGAGCCCTTTAAAAGGGGCTCCTCATCCCCTTCGTGGGGTTAGATCTTTTGGATAGTTTTTCACACTCTCTCTCCTCCATTATTGATCTTGAAGAGCTTGCCCTCTCCCCTTACCCCTCCTATGATTCTTGCATCATTTTGAGGGATTTGAGAGAGGAGATCTAGATCTACAAGCCCCACCAAACCAAATCCCTTCTTTGTGAAGGAATCCTTGGGATCTACATCTTGGAGAGTTTTGTGTTCTCCTCTTGTGTTCTTCCTCCCTTATTCCCCCAATAGCTTTTGAAGCTTTGGTGGAATTTGAGAGTGAAGAACTTGCCTCTTGCATTTGGTGCATAGGGTTGAGGTCTCCTCGGAGATTCGGCGAGTTCAAGCCCTTGGTCTTGTTTCTCTTGGGTTTTTGGAACCCTGGACGGTTGTGTGGAGTGGTGGTGTGTTCTTGGGGCCTCCAATTGAGTTGTGGAGATTCCCCAAGCTCATTGGCCTATTGTGGCATTGTGGAGCCTTTGTGGCGTTTCTTGGGAGCCCTCCAATTGAGCTGTGGAGTTTGCCTCAAGCCTTGTACGGGTTCGGTGACCGCCCTCAAGTGTCCCATAATGGAACGTGAGTAGGCCTTTGTGGCGAGCTCACGGGAGAATAGGGTGAGCCTTTTGTGGCGTTAGTAGGTTGCGTGCCCTCACATCTTGGGGTGAGGCCTTGTGTGGCGTTGGGTGAGTATCGAGCCAGGATACCTCGAGGTGAGCCACTTGTGGCGTTCAAAGTACATTGCGCCCCCGCATCTCTCCAACGGAGACATAGCTTCTTTGGAAGTGAACTTCGGGAAACAAATCATCGTATTCGCGTCCATCGGTTATCTCTTAACCGAGCCCTTTACTTATGCAATTTACATTGTAATAGCCTTCGTGCTTGAAGTATTATATCTTTCTATCACCTTGTTGCTTGTCTTGCTTAGCATAGGTTGTCGGTGCACTTAGTGAACCTAGTGAATATTGGTTTCATCTCACCTGGAGTTCGGATGCAAAAGTTGTGGCAGTTTTGGTTATAGAGTTTCTGCCTGACCGGTAGTTCCGGCGGGCCACCGGTAGTATCGTAAGGGCATTTTTGCCGCTGGTAGTACCGGTGTTAATTCTGGCTGAAATTCTGGTAACCCCAATTTCGCTTAAGTATGCTCTCTGTTTTGGCCGCATATATTTGTCAGAACATCGACCGGAATTTTAGGCGGTAGTTCCGGCCTGATTTTTTTTGTTTCCGTGTCGCCGTTTTCTGACCGTTGGCTGAGTGCCAGCTGTAGTTCCGCCTGCCCGGCGGTTGTATCGTACTTTTTTTATGTTCGTTCGCTTTGCTATTTTCGGACCATTAGCCGGGTGCCACCAGTAGTACCAGACATCCATCGGTACTACCGGTTAGGGTCGTAAATGGCCCAACGGCCAGATCTGGGAGTCCTTTAAAAGGGGCTCCTCATCCCCTTCGTGGGATTAGCTCTTTTGGATAGTTTTTCACACTCTCTCTCCTCCATTGATGACCTTGAAGAGCTTGCCCTCTCCCCTTACCCCTCCTATGATTCTTGCACCTTTTTGAGGGATTTGAGAGAGGATATCTAGATCTACAAGCCCCACGAAACCAAATCCCTTCTTTTTGAAGGAATCCGTGGGATCTACATCTTGGAGAGTTTTATGTTCTCCTCTTTTGTTATTCCTCCCTTATTCCCCCAATAGCTTTTGTAGCTTTGGTGGAATTTGAGAGTGAAGAACTTGCCTCTTGCATTTGGTGCATAGGTTTGAGTTCTCCTCGGATATTCGGCGAGTTCAAGCCCTTGGGCTTGTTTCTCTTGGGTTCTTGGAACCCTAGACGGTTGTGTGGAGTGGTGGTGTGTTCTTGGGGCCTCCAATTGAGTTGTGGAGATTCCCCAAGCTCATTAGCCTATTGTGGCATTGTGGAGCCTTTGTGCCGTTTCTTGGGATCCCTCCAATTGAGTTGTGGAGTTTGCCCCAAGCCTTGTACGCGTTCGGTGACCGCCCTCAAGTGTCCCATAGTGGAACGTGAGTAGGCCTATGTGGCGAGCTCACGGGAGAATAGGGTGAGCCTTTTGTGGCGTTAGTAGGTTGCGTGCCTTCGCATCTTGGGGTGAGGCCTTGTGTGGCATTGGGTGAGTATCGAGCCACCAAACCTTGAGGTGAACCACTTGTGGCGTTCGAAGTACATTGCGCCTCCGCACCTCTCCAACAGAGACATAGCTTCTTTGGAAGTGAACTTCGGGAAACAAATCATCGTATCCACGTCCATCGGTTATCTCTCAACTGAGCCCTTTACTTATGCAATTTACATTGTGATAGCCTTCTTGCTTGAAGTATTATATCTTGCTATCACCTTGTTGCTTGTTTTGCTTAGCATAGGTTGTCGGTGCACTTAGTGAACCTACTGAATATTGGTTTCATCTCATTTGGAGTTCGGATGCAAAAGTTGTGGCAGTTTTGGTTCTAGAGTTTCTGCCTGACCGGTACTTCCGGCGGGCCACCGGTAGTACCGTCAGGGCATTTTTGCCGCCGGTAGTACCGGTGTTAATTCCGGCTAAAATTCTGGTAACCCCGATTTCGCTTAAGTATGCTCTCTATTTTGGTCGCATATATTAGTCGGAACTTTGACCGGAATTTCCGGCGGTAGTTCCGGCCCGATTTTTTCTGTTTCCGCGTCGCCGTTTTCTGACCATTGGCTGAGCGCCAGCGGTAGTTCCGCCTGCCCAGCGGTAGTATCGTACTTGTTTTTATGTTCGTTCGCTTTGCTATTTTCGGACCGTTAGCTGGGTGCCACCGGTAGTACCGGACATCCATCGGTACTACCGGTTAGGGTCGTAAATGGCCCAACGGCCAGATCTAGGAGCCCTTTAAAAGGGGCTCCTCATCCCCTTCGTGGGGTTAGCTCTTTTGGATAGTTTTTCACACTCTCTCTCCTCCATTATTGACCTTGAAGAGCTTGCCCTCTCCCCTTACCCCTCCTATGATTCTTGCATCTTTTTGAGGGATTTGAGAGAGGAGATCTAGATCTACAAGCCCCACCAAACCAAATCCCTTCTTTGTGAAAGAATCATTGGGATCTACATCTTGGAGAGTTTTGTGTTCTCCTCTTGTGTTCTTCCTCCCTTATTCCCCCAATAGCTTTTGTAGCTTTGGTGGAATTTGTGAGTGAAGAACTTGCCTCTTGCATTTGGTGCATAGGTTTGAGTTCTCCTCGGAGATTCATCGAGTTCAAGCCCTTGGGCTTGTTTCTTTTGGGTTCTTGGAACCCTAGACGGTTGTGTGGAGTGGTCGTGTGTTCTTGGGGCCTCCAATTGAGTTGTGGACATTCCCCAAGCTCGTTGGACTATTGTGGCATTGTGGAGCCTTTGTGGAGTTTCTTGGGAGCCCTCCAATTGAGTTGTGGAGTTTGCCCCAAGCCTTGTACGGGTTCGGTGACCGCCCTCAAGTGTCCCATAGTGGAATGTGAGTAGGCCTTTGTGGTGATCTCACGGGAGAATAGGGTGAGGCTTTTGTGGCGTTAGTAGGTTGCATGCCTTCGCATCTTGGGGTGAGGCCTTGTGTGGCGTTGGGTGAGTATCGAGCCACCACACCTCGAGGTGAGCCACTTGTGGCATTCAAAGTACATTGCGCCCCCGCACCTCTCCAACAGAGACATAGCTTCTTTGGAAGTGAACTTCAGGAAACAAATCATCGTATCCGCGTCCATCGGTTATCTCTCAACCGAGCCCTTTACTTATGCAATTTACATTGTGATAGCCTTCGTGCTTGAAGTATTATATCTTGCTATCACCTTGTTCCTTGTCTTTCTTAGCATAGGTTGTCGGTGCACTTAGTGAACCTAGTGAATATTGTTTTCATCTCATTTGCAGTTTGGATGCAAAAGTCGTGGCAGTTTTGGTTCTAGAGTTTCTGCTTGACCGGTAGTTCCGGCGGGCCACCAGTAGTACCGTCAGGGCATTTTTGCCGCCGGTAGTACTGGTGTTAATTCCGGCTCAAATTCTGGTAACCCTGATTTCGCTTAAGTATGCTCACTGTTTTGGTTGCATATATTTGTCGGAACTTCGACCGGAATTTCCGGCGGTAGTTCTGGCCCGATTTTTTCTATTTCTGCGTCGCCGTTTTCTGACCGTTAGCTGAGTGCCAGCTGTAGTTCCGCCTGCCCGGAGGTAGAATCGTACTTGTTTTTATGTTCGTTCGCTTTGCTGTTTTGGACCGTTAGCGGGGTACCACCGGTAGTACCGGACATCCATCGGTACTACCGGTTAGGGTCGTAAATGGCCCAACGGTCAGATCTAGGAGCCCTTTAAAAGGGGCTCCTCATCCCCTTCGTGGGGTTAGCTCCTTAGGATAGTTTTTCACTCTCTCTCCTCCATTGTTGACCTTGAAGAGCTTGCCCTCTCCCCTTTCCCCTCCTATGATTCTTGCATCTTTTTGAAGGATTTGAGAGAGGAGATCTAGATCTACAAGCCCCACCAAACCAAATCCCTTCTTTGTGAAGGAATCCTTGGGATCTACATCTTGGAAAGTTTTGTGTTCTCCTCTTGTGTTCTTCCTCCCTTATTCCCCCAATAGCTTTTCTAGCTTTGGTGGAATTTGAAAGTGAAGAACTTGCCTCTTTCATTTGGTGCATAGGTTTGAGTTCTCGTCGGAGATTGGTGAGTTCAAGCCCTTGGGCTTGTTTCTCTTGGGTTCTTGGAACCCTAGACGGTTGTGTGGAGTGGTGGTGTGTTCTTGGGGCCT